>LR989852.1:7500-10007500 GCA_905146925.1 Autographa gamma
TTGACATTATTGTTGACTTTCGCGCCTATACACGCGAAAATAATTGATAATTTTCGTATTTTTACGAAAATAGTTGTTTGTATTGCTATATAGCTGTACCATATTTTCTTTGACACGTGATAATTTCGCTGTTTATCAGTGGATTGTTGCGATTTCTTCGTTGACCGACAGCTCAAGACGTCTGCTTTCGTTTGAGTATATTTTTGGCACCCCATTTTAAAAACAAATAGCTTGTATGTTCAAAAAACTTCAAAAAATAGTAATATTTTAAAATTAAATTTTTTTTTCAAAAACGGTTTAGTAAAAATTTCATTTGGTTATATTAGTTTGTAGGTCTCTTACAGACCTTCCTAAATATATAGCACACGTTTTGTGTGTCTATATAGAACTTCAAAATTTTTCTACTTAAAAAACTTGTAAAAATATTGTTAAAAAACCAGTTTTTCAGGGTTTTTCAGGGAAATTTGTTCCCGGACCCCTAAATTTTTTCACGCCATTCGCTTGCAAACGTCCAGCCGCATACAACGGTACCACTCACGTGGCGCTCCGACTACCAGGAGCCGAGGAAGTTGCAAATTTGTGTTCCCGACCAAACTAACATCTCGTGGAGTGATACATAATCACTTGAAAATCCACCTAAGCCGGTCGAACAAACAGTTCACTCGAAAACAAAAATTTTTATTTGTGTGCGATTTTGAATATTATTTTTTGTAAACGTGTCCATTTTGACATTATTGTTGACTTTCGCGCCTATACACGCGAAAATAATTGATAATTTTCGTATTTTTACGAAAATAGTTGTTTGTATTGCTATATAGCTGTACCATATTTTCTTTGACACGTGATAATTTCGCTGTTTATCAGTGGATTGTTGCGATTTCTTCGTTGACCGACAGCTCAAGACGTCTGCTTTCGTTTGAGTATATTTTTGGCACCCCATTTTAAAAACAAATAGCTTGTATGTTCAAAAAACTTCAAAAAATAGTAATATTTTAAAATTAAATTTTTTTCAAAAACGGTTTAGTAAAAATTTCATTTGGTTATATTAGTTTGTAGGTCTCTTACAGACCTTCCTAAATATATAGCACACGTTTTGTGTGTCTATATAGAACTTCAAAATTTTTCTACTTAAAAAACTTGTAAAAATATTGTTAAAAAAACCAGTTTTTCAGGGTTTTTCAGGGAAATTTGTTCCCGGACCCCTAAATTTTTTCACGCCATTCGCTTGCAAACGTCCAGCCGCATACAACGGTACCACTCACGTGGCGCTCCGACTACCAGGAGCCGAGGAAGTTGCAAATTTGTGTTCCCGACCAAACTAACATCTCGTGGAGTGATACATAATCACTTGAAAATCCACCTAAGCCGGTCGAACAAACAGTTCACTCGAAAACAAAAATTTTTATTTGTGTGCGATTTTGAATATTATTTTTTGTAAACGTGTCCATTTTGACATTATTGTTGACTTTCGCGCCTATACACGCGAAAATAATTGATAATTTTCGTATTTTTACGAAAATAGTTGTTTGTATTGCTATATAGCTGTACCATATTTTCTTTGACACGTGATAATTTCGCTGTTTATCAGTGGATTGTTGCGATTTCTTCGTTGACCGACAGCTCAAGACGTCTGCTTTCGTTTGAGTATATTTTTGGCACCCCATTTTAAAAACAAATAGCTTGTATGTTCAAAAAACTTCAAAAAATAGTAATATTTTAAAATTAAATTTTTTTCAAAAACGGTTTAGTAAAAATTTCATTTGGTTATATTAGTTTGTAGGTCTCTTACAGACCTTCCTAAATATATAGCACACGTTTTGTGTGTCTATATAGAACTTCAAAATTTTTCTACTTAAAAAACTTGTAAAAATATTGTTAAAAAACCAGTTTTTCAGGGTTTTTCAGGGAAATTTGTTCCCGGACCCCTAAATTTTTTCACGCCATTCGCTTGCAAACGTCCAGCCGCATACAACGGTACCACTCACGTGGCGCTCCGACTACCAGGAGCCGAGGAAATTGTAAATTTCTGGCCCGCCCACCCACCCTTATTTCATTAGGCATATCGATTCCGGAGACTTTTTCCATATACCTTTTTGTACCCCAACATCTTTGGGAGGCCATATCTCCGGAATCGATAGAGCTAGAGGGCTGCGGTTTGTGGCGTTGGAGGGACACTGGACTACTCTAACTTATCCTGGTATTTTTTGTGGCATCTGCCCAGAAAGCAATTTTTGCCATTAGTTCTTTTATAATAAACACATAAATTATTGATTTTTTCGGTCGTTTCAGACGCTTCTTGTATAGCAAGAAGCGCTTAATCGTATAAGCGACTGCAGGGGCTAGAGACTAGGGTCTTTCTGACGTCCGGACGCACTCGGGCCTGAACCATCTGGAACAGAAAACGAAATTATTTATTCACAAATTTATATAAATCGCCAAATTTTGTTCTTATCATTTTACACTTTTATTTATACAAATTTTACAACTTTTACAAGAACTAGGATTAAGACTGTATTTAACACTTCTACAAACTTACTGAATTTATACACTGGTTGGGTTGGGTTAAGGTTTTTCCTGATCCCTACCCCTATCCCCGTATCCCTCGACTCCCCATACAGCGAAGATGTTCCGCACCCCCGCCAAAAAGGCCACGAGCCCCTCCCCGCCAACTACTCCCCCTAAACTTATACAAAAAACCACATTCAAGACCCAGACGAAAGTCCGGAGGAACATGGGGGAGCTGGAGGCGGGTACAGTCCTTTTCCCGGAGAAGTCTCCGGTCAGCACGGTGCAGCCTAGTAGGTTGCAGGAAGCGAGGGCATGGGTGGTGAAGGCCAAGATGGCCCTCAACGCCTCAAGAAACTTGAAGACCGACATCAAGGCCTCCGTCACCCAGGCCATCGACAGGCTGTACCAGCTGATCAAGGAGATGGAAGCTGGGAAAACTGCATGCCCCCCCTCGCCGGAGCTCTCTGAAACAGTCCAAGATGAGCCGGCGAGGGTGTCGCAACCTCTAGAGGGGGAAAGTGTGCCTCGTGTAGTGGCAGAAGAGAGGGTCACTCAGTTGCTCTCCTCATTGGCTGAACATAGTAAGCTAATGAAGGAGAGCAACGAGAAGGCGGAACAACTAAGGGACGTTCTCCAAAACAAGACCGAGTCCCTGGAGGTGGCCACATACGCGAGTGTGGCGGCGAGCGCAAAGGGGCGTAAACGCCCGGAGCCCACTGCGCTGCACTCGGTAGTGGTCGCATCCAGGGACGAGATGGACACTGGGGAGGATGTCTTGGGAAAAATAAGAAGAGCCCTAAAGACCAAGGAGGGGGACATTAAAATAGACCGGGTCAGGAAGGCGAAGGACCAGAAGGTGGTCATCAGCTGCCGAAATGTAGAGGAGCGAGACAGGGTCCGGAACAAGCTCTCAACAGCGGAGGAACAGTTCGAGGTGCGGGTCCCTCAAAATCAAGACCCCCTCGTTATCATCAGGGATGTCCTCAGCTTCCATGAAAATGAGGACATCCTTGACCACTTGAGAGCTCAGAACAGGCGACTGTTCCGTGACCTCGCAGCTGATGACGATCGGATGGAAATTCGCTTCCGCAAAAGGGCCCGGAACTCGCTCATGTGTCACGTGGTGGCTAAGGTGTCCCCGGTTCTCTGGGGTAGGTTGATGGAGGCGGAGACTGTGTACATAGACATGCAGCACGTTCGGGTGGAGGACCAATCTCCACTCGTGCAGTGTTCCATGTGCTTGGGGTATGGGCACAGCCGACGCCTCTGCACTGAAACCTCGGAGAAGTGTGGGCACTGCGCCGGCCCTCACCAGCGAAAAGACTGCGCGGATCAACTCGCCAATGCGACCCCCACTTGCTGTAACTGCCTCGTAGCAAAACTGGAAACGACGGGGCACCATGCATTTAGCAGGGAGTGCCCTGTCAGACGCAAGTGGGACGCGTTGGCTCGAGCGAAGACCGCATACTGCTGAGGGCAACACCACGTACACACACGCAACGCGAAGAGTCTGTGAGGTAAAGAAGAAAAGAATAAATTCCGACCCAGCGTTGAAAATACAGCTTGATGGCGAAATAGAAAACACCCACCACCGCTATGACAAAAATGGAGGTAAAATTGTTAATGGCTTCATACGAACCTGTTGCAATTTGATAAGTATTTTGCACCGCCTTGGAGGAAAGAAACCGCTATGTCACAAGCAAAAACC
Source organism: Autographa gamma (assembly GCA_905146925.1). Lineage (NCBI taxonomy): Eukaryota > Metazoa > Arthropoda > Insecta > Lepidoptera > Noctuidae > Autographa > Autographa gamma. The sequence goes on from LR989852.1 coordinate 11,717, forward strand.
GCCTCTCGTCCGGAACGAAGTCACAAGCACCAGCCCGCAGATAAAAGCCAGCTTGGAAGACACACTGGCGATAAAGAAAATAGGAGTCAGCGGGTAAAAATCTTGGTCATGATTATCATGGCTAAGAATTTACACCGCCCGAGCCCACAAATTATGCCCTTAATGATCTACGAACCGAATATGCTAATTCTGCGGCAAACCTCACAGTCCAGGAGCGCCGCAATGTCCCCCCCCACCCCAACAATACTATCCTCAGTAAAAACATAAACATATAGAACACAAAGGCTCTGATTCCCATGTCAGAGGGATACTTTCAAATAAAACTAAAAAAAAAAAAAAAAAAAAAAAACCTAACCTAACCTAACCTAACCTAACCTAACCTAACCTAACCTAACCTAACCTAACCTAACCTAACCTAACCTAACCTAACCTAACCTAACCAACCAGTCTGAGTCCAGATACGGGCCGAAACAGTTGATAAAACGCTAAGTCCTCAGTTAAAAATTCCAAAAAATTGGTTTTTTTCAAGATACAGAGTCGCGAGATATACCAAAACCTGCGTAATAGTTCCGCGCACCTGTCAGTGAAAAGTGTACCAGCCGGAAAATTTCTGAAAAGCCGCAAATCGCGGAAAACTAAAAAACCACGTGTTTTTGTGAAGTGCAAAAGTGTTCAAAGTGCAATAACTTGAAAAGTTGAGTGGCGATCAATCTACTTTTTACGCCATTTTGTGGGGCGTAACAAGGCGCAAATTTTGACACCTTGCACCAAAAATTTGGATTAACAGAAGAGCCGCAAACTCAAGTGGAAAAAATTTTTCTTAACCTCCAAGTGACACGAGGTACTCGAAATACTGAAGCTACGGGGCTGTTACTTTGGAGGCTTGAAGACATCACTAAACGAAGCTGGAAACAGGTTAGACCAGATTTTTAGCGTGACTGGATCTTGAGTTATTTTAATTAAAAAACCCAAAGTTTGGGGCTTAATAACTCCGCAACAAGATCCATCACCCCTACATTTTTTGCTGCTGCTGGTTGCGCGCTAGCTGGAAGACCAACGCTAGATCAACACAAAAATTTTAAGACCTAGATTTAGTACTTAAAATAGCAAATTAGTATTTTTTTCAATTTTTTCAAAATTTGTTCAGTAATTTTTCAAATTGTTTATATTTTATTTGATAGTATTAAAGTGCGTGTTTTTTAGATAATTTAGACATTTTTTTCAAAATTTTATCTTTAAAATAGACAAAGTTATTAAATTTTTTGTATTTTTTGTAAATTAATTAAGATCTAATAGAAATAATTAAAATTTTATGATTGGAAAGTGTTTAGAATAGGCCTTTCAGCTGGACTAACCCCAAGGACCAGCCTGATAACGTTAAAAACGGCAGAGATAGACTTTTAGACTTTTCCAGATTTTAGGTCTGGAAACTTTGACGCGCCATATCTCTGTTGTTTTTGGTCCTAGAGACCTCCGATTTTTTAAATTAGGTGCGCCTTATTGTAAAGATTATCACTGCAAATTTTCAGGAGTTTTCAGGGACTGAAAATTTTCAGGCCTGAAAATAGCCAGACATTTTAGGGGAGGTGAAGCCAGGACCCTCGGTGGAAACCCGGCATCTCTGCGACGAGCGGTTGAGGAGTTATAGCTATTTAAGTACAGCTTTTGACAGCTCGGCGGCCATTTTGGCAAATTTCAAACGCTTATAACTCCCGACTCGTTGGTCGTAGGGAATTGGGGTTTGCTTCGGGGACCATAGGGTTACCCCCTTCTTCTGCCTTCATAGTTTTCAGGCGGTTTCGGGCCGAAAATTTTCAGGACCCTGAAAACCAAAAAATCTGACGCGCACGGTCACACTGACTATCATAGTCAAAGTCCGGACTTTCTGGGACATCTGGAAGAGGAGTAACACAGCATTTAATTTCGACTTTGACAGTTATTGAGCTGTCAAACATAACTTTGGAGCCACATAACTACCGAACCAGAGGTCGTGGAGAGTCGGGGTTTTGATTGTGCACATTGGCACAACAGTCCCTAAGACACCAGCTGAAAAAATAATTTTTTCAGCATCCTGAAATTTTCAGGAAGACTGGTGGCGCTATCTTGTAGAGCTCGTCGAGCCCGTCACAGCGAACCCAAGCACGCGCAGATTCGACCCATAGGTTCCGGAGAAATAGCAATCTAGCATTTCCACCTAAGGTGCGCGCGTAATTCCTGGATTTTTAAATCCCTATAACTCCGGAACCACTTGGGATAGATTGGTGGTGCTTGGGGTTGTTGTGTAGGTCTTGGGCGGGGCTACAACATAGAGCTACTAGATTAACCGAAAAAATTTTTGAAATTTTTTTTTGACTTTTTTTTTTTTATTTTTTGTTTTTGTGTATATGCGTTTTTTGACACCGCGGGGCTCCATAAACTCAGTGTTGACCACTAAGACACTCTCTACATAGTAGAGAAATATTTTTTGACAATTTTTTAAATTTTTTTTTTTGAAAATTATAGTTTTAATCGAACTGTTTTGCAGTAACTGTTTAGTGTTGCTGCAATAGGCTAAGTTTACAAACACCTTTATTATTTTATCTCATTTTATTGTTGATTGACGCGTACCACCAACCATGTTTCCGGGCATCAGGACCCCTCCACCCAAAGTGACAAAAACGCCACCCAAGAAGCCAGAGTCGGGGGTAACGGAGAGACGTAGCATTGGCGACAGAATTGATGACTGGGAGGCCGCCAGGGCAGGTATAAACCCCAGCCCCTCAAGTAGACAACCCGTCGCCAGGACCTCACGAACCCCCCCACCATCTTCTACTTTAACCCAACCCCCCCGACAGGTCAAGAACAAGACCATAGAGGCCAGAGAGTGCATAGCACGGGCCAAATTGCACCTAGGAAAGGCTGGTAACTTGAAGAGAGAGATCAAGGAAGAAGTTTTGTCAGCTTTGGCAAGACTTTTCTCCTTGATCAAAGGCTTCGAAACCGATCTGAAGAACCTGTCTTCAGGCCAAGGAGAACAAGTAAGTGCGCCCAACACGACCGAAGTAGATACTACGAGAGCGGCCCCCGAGGTGGCCCCACAGGCTTCTCAAATCGAGGAGCACGTGAGGCTCCTAAGGGAGAATAACTCAATGATGGTCGAGTTAAGGACCGAAATGCACAAACAGCAGGAACTCCTGGAGAAGGTGACTACGTTAACGTATGCTAGCGTTACGGCAAGCGTTACGCAAGCCCAGAGCGTGAGCGTACCAAAGATCAGGGATACACTCCACTCGGTTGTAGTCACCTCCACAGACGATCAGGATACGGGAGAACAGGTCCTTGAAAAGATCAGGGGAGCCGTGGACGCAAAGGAGGGGTGGATCGAGGTGCGTAATGTGCGCAAAGCTCGTGACAGGAAAGTCATAATAGGCTTAAGCACAAAAGAGGAAAGAGAGAAGTTGACGACCAAACTTAAGGCGGCCGCGGGAAACTTAACGGTTGAGGAGGTTAAGAATCGCGACCCGCTGTTGGTTATTCGGGGCGTACTGAACATGCACAAGGATGCAGACATACTGAAGGCCCTGAAGAATCAAAATAAAGACCTCTTCCTCGGCCTGGATAAAAAGGAGGACAGGGTAGAGTTTAAATACCGAAGAAGAGCCCGAAACCCTCACACCTGTCACGCGGTAATTAGTGTCTCGCCTACTATCTGGAGAAGGGCAGTCGCGAAAAAGGTTGTGCAGATAGACCTGCAACCACTGAGAATCGAGGACCAGACTCCGCTGGTTCAGTGCACTCGTTGCCTGGGCTACGGCCACAGCAAGCGATTCTGCACTGACCCGGCGGACCTCTGTAGTCACTGCGGTGGTCCGCACGTCAAAGCCGACTGCCCTGACTTCATATCAGGAGTACCGCCGAGCTGTAGGAACTGCAACAAGGCGAAATACAATAGCAACGAGCACAACGCATTTGACTCGTCATGCCCGATAAGGAGGAAATGGGACGACCTAGCCCGGTCTACTGTTGCCTATTGCTAAGGGCAGCCAAAGCAAGAACAATACCCCCTATCTAATTGCGCAGAGTAACCTGCAACGAAAAAAGTTGGCTACACAGGAGCTCCTAATAGAAGCCGAAAAAAGGAGAATATCAGTGGCTCTGGTCCAGGAGCCCTACGTTGGTGGGTCGAATAGAATGCGGGGTTATGGGGGAGCGCGAGTCTTCCAGGCCTCGGACGTTGACAACGGAATAGCGAAGGCAGCAATAGTGGTGTTCAACCCGGACCTGAACGTGGTTCAGCACCCTGGATTGACCACCACCAACATAGTGGTAGTAGAAATCCGTACCGAGGCATGGAGGATAGCGCTTATCTCCTATTACTTCGAGCCCAACCAACCAATTGAACCATACCTCGACCAACTAACCAAAACAGTTAAGGTACTCAAGGCGGACCTGGTTCTAGGAGGTGACTCCAATGCCAAAAGTAATTGGTGGGGAAGCCCATCAACAGATTCAAGGGGTGAAGACTTCGCTGGAACCCTGCACGAGCTAGGCCTGCACGTTCTCAACGATGGAGTACTACCGACCTTCGATACCATCAGGGGAAGAGTACACTACAAAAGTCACGTAGACGTGACGGCCTGCACAGTGGGTATTTTAGATCGCATAACAGACTGGAGGGTCATTGAGGACTTAACGAGCTCGGACCACAATGGTATCATTTTTAGTATAAATAAGAAAAAATCCAAAGGTGTAGAAATTCAACGTACAACACGATTATATAATACTAAGAAAGCAAATTGGTCCCAATTTAATATAAAATTGGATCAATTAAAAGTAGAATACAAATTAAACTCAGAAAAAATTAATGAAATAACAAGTATAAATAAAATAGATAAGACAATAGAAAACCTAAACACAGTTATTACTAAAGCGTGTAAACACGCGATTCCGAAGAAAAACAATATTGGGAAAATAAACTTACCATGGTGGTCCGAGGAACTCGCAGCTATGAAGTCCAAAGTCGCGACGTTGAAGCGCAGAATCCGCTGTGCAGCGCCCATCCGCAGACCAGCTGTAGTGGAAGAGTACCTGGAAAAGAAGAAGGAGTATGAGAATAAAGCCAACGAAGCACAGACGCAGAGTTGGAAGGAATTCTGCAAGAAGCAGGACAGAGAGAGCGTGTGGGATGGCATTTACAGGGTCATCGGCAGGGTCACAAAGAGGGAGGAGGACGTGCTGCTGGAAAAAAGTGGGAAAATTTTGACTGCCAACGAGTCGGCAAAGTTACTGGCAGAGTCATTTTTCCCAAGAGACTTCGAAGATGTGGACTCCGACTACCACCAACTGGTCCGGAAGATGGCAAACAACGTGAATGGAACTGAAGAAGATGAATCCTCCGAACCTCCATTCACAAAGACCGAATTAAGGAGAGCCAGCGCGTCCTTCAACCCCAAGAAAGCTCCAGGCGTTGATGGATTTACTGCGGATATATGCCAAGCGGCAATTAATAACGAACAGAGTCTCTTCCTCTCCCTATATAATAAGTGCCTCGAGAAGCACTACTTCCCGAAGGCCTGGAAAGAAGCCGTAATTGTGGTGCTCAGGAAACCAGGGAAAGCCATATACACCGAGCCCAAATCATACCGACCGATTGGGCTGCTTCCCATTTTAGGGAAGATCTATGAAAAGATGCTGGTGTATAGGCTGCGGCACCACCTTCTCCCACGAACAAACGACCACCAATACGGGTTTATGCCCCAAAGAAGCACCGAAGACTCCCTCTACGCCCTCATGCAATATATTAGAAAAGGGCTGAACGAGAAAAGGATGCTCACAGTAGTATCGCTGGACATAGAGGGAGCCTTCGACAATGCTTGGTGGCCGGCGGTGAGATTGAGGCTGAAGGACGAACAGTGTCCCGTCAAACTAAGAAAAGTCTTTGACAGCTACCTTGCTGAGAGAAGAGTAAAAGTCAGGTACGGAGGAGTGGAAGTAGATGCAGAAACCACGAAGGGTTGCATACAAGGGTCCATAGCGGGCCCAACCCTATGGAACCTTTTACTCGATCCCCTCCTCAAGGATCTCCAACAGCAAGGTGCCTACTGCCAGGCCTTCGCGGATGACGTGGTTCTTGTTTTCGACGGAATGGAAGCGTTAAGCATAGAAAGGAAGGCAAACGAGATCCTTCAAAGGGTGGAGTTGTGGGGAAGGAAGAATAAGCTCCATTTTGCTGCTTTAAAGACCAATGCAATGCACATTACCAGGAAGTTGAAATATGATAATCCACGACTCAGTATGGGGGGTATTGAAATAAAGATGGTAAACGAAATCAAATTGCTCGGGGTTACAATCGACCGCAAATTGACATTTAACACACACATAGCTAACCAATGTCAGAAAGCTATAGGTATATATAGTAGACTCGCCAGAGCAGCCAGGGCAAGTTGGGGTTTGAATCCGGAAATAGTCCGGACAATATATGTGGCAACGGTGGAGCCGGTTCTGCTGTATGCGGCCGGTGTATGGGCACCGGCAGTTAAGAAGCTTTGTGTGAGGAAGAAATTAGACGCGGTGCAACGCGGTTTCGCCCAAAAAATCTGCAAGGCGTATCGCACGGTCTCCCTGCACTCATCACTGTTGTTGGCTGGCTTGCTGCCTCTTGACCTACGTGTGCAGGAGGTATCTTCTTTGTACGGGGCCAAGAGGGGTGAGCCGCTACCTGGGATGGGTGGGAGGGAAATCGAGCGAATGGTACCGGCGATTCAAGCACCTCACCCCGCCGAGCATACAGATTTGCATTTCACTAACCTAGCAGACGACGAACAACTACAGGCAAATTGCGATTTCGAGGTAAAGGTATTTACTGACGGCAGCAAGCTTGACGGCAGAGTGGGAGCTGCTTTGGCCATATGGATAAGAGGAGCAGAGGCCAGGCCAGTCAAGCTTTGCTTGCCGTCGTATTGTACTGTATACCAGGCTGAGCTGCTGGCGGTGTGCGAGGCCAGCAGGAAAATCATAGCGATAAAGGCGAATACCTTCGGAGTCTACAGCGACTCTATGTCGGCCCTCCAAACAATCACCAACCTGGACTCCCTCCATCCGTTAGCCGTTGAGACAAGAAGGAACCTTAGAGAGGCTTCTCGACAGGACAAAACTATCAGGATATTCTGGATAAAAGCACACGCTGGAATGGAAGGGAATGAGAGGGCCGACATCCTGGCCAAAGAGGCCGCTGTGGGCTCCAAAAGGAAACCTAACTATGATCTGTGCCCAGTGTCGCACATTAAGCGAAAACTACGCCTCGAAAGCATAGAGAAATGGGAACTAAGGTACCAAATGGGCGAAACCGCAAAGACAACAAAGTTATTCTTTCCCTCGGTAGCACAGGCTTACAGCATCATCCGGAAGATGGAAACAACATTCATGGGAACCCAATTGTTTACGGGGCACGGTGGATTCGCAGAATATCTGCATCGCTTTAAGTGTGGAGCGAGTCCATCGTGTCAATGCGATCCGGATATAGAAGAAACCGTGCCACATATATTGACGGAGTGCCCGGTCTTTGCTCGGCAAAGGCTCGAAATCGAGTCTATCATCGACAGTAGGGTAATAATTGGAAATTTGCCGTCAATAATTAAATCAAAGCACAGCACTGAGTTTATGGAGTACTGCGTAAAAATCGTAGAAACAGTAAATAAACGTAATAGTAATAAATAATATGTTAGCTCAATATTTGCAATATTGTAGCTCAACATATACTATATGTATCATAGTAAATAAAAACAAAACCTGTAATAAATATAAGACACTAAAATAAGACTAGTAAATAAGAAAGTAGAGAATTGTAACACCCTAATTAAGACTAGAACATAAGTAAGATTTAAGATAGAAATAAAACTTGTCTAAGCAAATCATTTACCCCTAGAAATTAAGAACACTAGAAATAAGTAAAAAATTAGTTAGCTCAAAATCCGTAGTCGGGCATCCCACCCGAAAGTAGCATAAAAGATGAAGTATGAAAGCGTAGTATGCGGTATGGAAGTACGAGAGGCATAAATGATAGAACTGGAATGAATCAGGCTCAATGTTAGAATAGACTCCGATAACGTTGGAGGTACAAGTATAAAAAAAAAAAAAAAAAAAAAAAAAAAAAAAAAAAAAAAAAAAAAAAAAACCTAACCTAACCTAACCTAACCTAACCTAACCCGTATACAAAAATTTTAATTTCTTTGCGATTTTGTTCAAACTTTTTTGTAAACGTGTCTAATTTGATCTATTTATTGACCTTCGCGCCTTTACACGCGAAAATATTTGATATTTTTCGTATTTATACGAAAATTCTTGTTTTTTATTGCTATATAGCGATATATTTTTGTTTGACACGTCATAACTTCGCTGTTTATCAGTGGATTTTCGTGATTTCTTCGTTGACCTACAGCTCAAGACGTCTGCTTTCGTTTGAGTATAATTTTGGCATCCCCAATTAAAAACAAATAGCTTTTTTAATATAAAAACTTCTAAAAATAGTCACATTTTAAAATTCAATTTTTTCAAAAACGGTTTAGTAAAAATTTCATTTGGTTATATTAGTTTGTAGGTCTCTTACAGACCTTTCTAAATATATAGCACACGTATTGCGTGCTTATATAGATCTTCAAAATTTTTATTCTTTAAAAAACTTATTAAAAAACCAGTTTTTCACGGTTTTTCAGGGAAATTTGTTCCCGGACCCCCAAAAATTTTCACGCCATTCGCTTGCAAACGTCCTGCCGAATCCAACGGTACCACTCCCGTGGCGCTCCGACTACCAGGAGCCGAGGAAATTACGAATTTCTGGCCCGCCCACCCACCCTTATTTCATTAGGCATATCGATTCCGGAGACTTTTTCCATACAGCTTTTTATACCCCAATAACTTTGGGAGGCTATATCTCCGGAATCGGTAGTGCTAGGGGGCTGCAGTTTGTGGCGTTGGACGGGCGATAGACCGCTCTATATTTCTTTCTTTGTTCTGAGGCATTCGGCCCAGACACTATTATTTGGCAGCTGTGCCTGTGCTGCAGGCCCTCAAAAATCTACATTTTTAGGTCGTTTTAGACGCTTTTTGCATCGTAAGAAGCGCATATTCTTGTAAGCGACCGCATTTAGGAGCGCTCTAGTAGCCCCTGCGACGGCCAAACGCGTTTGCGCCTTGAATTTGTAAACAGCGACCACAGCAAACTAAATCGCAATACTATTTTTAAAATATTCTACAGTCCCTCTTATATTATTTTATTTTACACTTTTATTTTACATTTTTAATTATACAACTTTTACAAATTTATACAAAAAATCACTGAGTTTACAACTTCTACAAACTTACCACTTAAATATCCCCAGGTTGGGTTAGTGTTGGTCAGGGAAAGCCCCGAAGCACCACCCTCCCTTCAAAATGTTCCGCACCCCTGCAAAGAAAATATCTGCCACATCATCGCCAACCTCTCCCCCAAGACAAACGCTTAAACCCGACACATTCACCACCCAGACGAAAGTCCGGAGAAACATGGGGGAGCAGGATACGGCAAAGGTCCTCTTCCCAGAGGAGAGCCCGGCTCCGGCGGTACAGCCCAACAGGCTACAGCAGGCGAGGGCATGGGTGACGAAAGCCAAAATGGCTCTTAATGCGTCCCGCAACCTGAAGTCAGACATAAAGGCTTCCGTCACCCAGGCCATCGATAGGCTCTATCAAATAATAAAAGAGGCCGAAGCCGCTAAACCTGGAAGACCCGAGTGCTCGTCCCCGCAGGCGCCTAGCAGCGCGGACGTGGAGGAGCAAGCGGTTATTCCACGGCCTCGGGAAGAGGAACCTGCACCTAATCACGCAGTGGGAAATGCCCAGGTCTCGCAGTTGCTCTCCTCATTGGCTGAACATAGTCAGCTAATGAGGGAGAGCAACGAGAGAGCGGATAAATTGAGGGAGGCCCTCGCGGAAAAGAGGGAGTCCCTGGAGGTGCCTACGTACGCGAGTGTGGCGGCAATAGCAAAGGGGCGTAAACGCCCGGAGCCCACAGCGCTGCACTCGGTCGTGGTCACATCCAGGGATGAGATGGAAACCGGGGAGGAGGTTATGGGCCGCATTAGGACGGCCATAAACGCAAAGGCGGGGAACATTAACATAGACCGGATCCGTAAGGCCAAAGACCGGAAGATTGTCATCGGCTGTAGAAGTGAAGAGGAGCGGGACAAGGTCCAATCTCGGATAGAGGCAGCGGACGACCAGCTCGAGGTCCTGGTCGTTAAAAACCAGGACCCCCTCATCATCCTCAGGGACGTCCTTGGATCGCATAAGGACGAGGAAATCCTGGAGTTCCTGAGGATGCAGAACGGGTACCTGTTCCGCGACCTGCCAGCCGATGACGATCGGGCCGTAGTCAGATTCCGGAAGAGGGCCAAAAGCACTATCTTGTGCCACGTGGTCCTCCAAGTCTCCCCGTACCTTTGGCGTAGGTTTCTTGAGGCGTCTGAGGTGTACCTTGACCTCCAGCTCATTAAAGCGGAGGACCAGTCGCCACTGGTCCAATGCTCAATGTGTCTGGGGTACGGGCACAGCAGGCGCCTCTGCACGGAGAAGATTGAAAAGTGCGGGTACTGCGGTGGCCCTCACCAGCGTAGAGATTGCGCAGAACGGCTCGCCAACGCGCAACCCACTTGCTGCAATTGCACAAAGGCTAGCATGGAGACGACGGGGCACAATGCTTTCAGCATGGACTGCCCCGTGCGTCGCAAGTGGGACGCGCTGGCTAGAGCAAAGACTGCGTACTGCTGAGGGCCCCCCCGAGAAAAGCGTTAAAAGGAACTCCGGCGGATGCGGAAAGTTAATTGATCTAGCGCAGCCAACAACGTCGTCTCAAGGCCGCCAATGCACGGTGTGCGAATTAAAAGAGCGGAAATCTAATTGGGTCTGGTTTTATAGAAAACCAACAAAATTAAATATGCTACCATACTCACCGTGCTTTTGCGGCTCGACAAATCTTTGGCACCAAAAACTCCGAACGTTTCCGCAAAAGTGCACCGCGACTAAATGCCGCCTACAAAATGGAGCAGCACGCAGACTGCAGTGGAGCACTCCCCGTACAAAACAGCACCTGCAAAGGAAAAAACAAATAATAAGAAACCACCAAAAATGCTCAAAAAAGGCTGTAACACAGTAAATAAATAGCAGGGTGATGGTAAACATCACCCCATTTATTCGAAAGCACTACTGTGTGGACAAGCAAGCAAGCATAAAAACAAAAATGCAATCAATGCAAGGTGCTGAAGTAGGTGGCCCAAAAAGCAAAACCTGCCCTACCCCTAATTACCCAAAAAACTTTTTTTAATAAAGCAGTTACGAAAGCCGTGCATAACAAAGACTCTGATCATGTTAGAGGGATGAAAAAGCAGAAATCCCTAAGAAAAAAAAAAAAAAAAAAAACCTAACCTAACCTAACCTAACCTAACCTAACCTAACCTAACCTAACCTAACCTAACCTAACCTAACCTAACCTAACCTAACCTAACCGTATACAAAAATTTTAATTTCTGTGCGATTTTGTTCAAACTTTTTTGTAAACGTGTCTAATTTGATCTATTTATTGACCTTCGCGCCTTTACACGCGAAAATATTTGATATTTTTCGTATTTATACGAAAATCGTTGTTTTTATTGCTATATAGCGATACATTTTTTCTTTGACACGTCATAATTTCGCTGTTTATCAGTGGATTTTCGTGATTTCTTCGTTGACCTACAGCTCAAGACGTCTGCTTTCGTTTGAGTATAATTTTGGCATCCCCAATTAAAAACAAATAGCTTTTATAATTTAAAAACTTCTAAAAATAGTCACATTTTAAAATTTAATTTTTTCAAAAACGGTTTAGTAAAAATTTCATTTGGTTATATTTGATTGTAGGTCTCTTACAGACCTTTCTAAATATATAGCACACGTATCGCCTGTTTATATAGATCTTCAAAATTTTTATTCTTTAAAGAACTTATTAAAAAACCAGTTTTTCAGGGTTTTTCAGGGAAATTTGTTCCCGGACCCCCAAATTTTTTCACGCCATTCGCTTGCAAACGTCCAGCCGAATCCAACGGTACCACTCCCGTGGCGCTCCGACTACCAGGAGCCGAGGAAATTACGAATTTGTGTGTTCCCGACCAAAATAACATCTCGTGGAGTCATTCATAAGTACTTGAAATCCACCTAAGTCGGCCGCACAAATAATTCACTCGTATACAAAATTTTTAATTTTTGTGCGAATTCTTTCAAACTTTTTTGTAAACGTGTCTTATTTGATCTACTTATTGACCTTCGCGCCTTTACACGCGAAAATATTTGATATTTTTCGTATTTATACGAAAATCGTTGTTTTTATTGCTATATAGCGATACATTTTTTCTTTGACACGTGATATCTTCGCTGTTTATCAGTGGATTTTCGTGATTTCTTTGTTGACCTACAGCTTAAGACGTTGGCTTTCGTTTGAGCATAATTTTGATATTCTATTTTTAAAAACAAATAGCTTTTTTGGCAAAAACCTTCAAAATTATTAACATTTTTCAATTTCATTTTTTCAAAAACGGTTCAGTAAAAATTTCATCTGGTTATTTTAGTTTGTAGGTCTCTTACAGACCTTCCTAAATATATAGCACACGTATTGCGTGCTTATATAGATCATCAAAATTTTTATTCTTTAAAAAACTTATTAAAAAACCAGTTTTTCACGGTTTTCCAGGGAAATTTGTTCCCGGACCCCCAAAAATTTTCACGCCATTCGCTTGCAAACGTCCAGCCGAATCCAACGGTACCACTCCCGTGGCGCTCCGACAACCAGGAGCCGAGGAAATTACGAGTTTGTGTGTTCCCGACCAAAATAACATCTCGTGGAGTCATTCATAAGTACTTGAAATCCACCTAAGTCGGCCGCACAAATAATTCACTCGTATACAAAATTTTTAATTTTTGTGCGAATTCTTTCAAACTTTTTTGTAAACGTGTCTTATTTGATCTACTTATTGACCTTCGCGCCTTTACACGCGAAAATATTTGATATTTTTCGTATTTATACGAAAATCGTTGTTTTTATTGCTACATAGCGATACATTTTTTCTTTGACACGTGATATCTTCGCTGTTTATCAGTGGATTTTCGTGATTTCTTTGTTGACCTACAGCTTAAGACGTTGGCTTTCGTTTGAGCATAATTTTGATATTCTATTTTAAAAAACAAATAGCTTTTTTGGCAAAAAACCTTCAAAATTATTAACATTTTTCAATTTCATTTTTTCAAAAACGGTTCAGTAAAAATTTTATCTGGTTATATTGGTTTGTAGGTCTCTTACAGACCCTCCTAAATATATAGCACACGTATTGCGTGTCTATATAGTTCTTCAAAATTTTTATACTTTAAAAATATCATTAAAAAATCAGTTTTTCACGGTTTTTCAGGGAAATTTGTTCCCGGACCCCCAAATTTTTTCACGCCATTCGCTTGCAAACGTCCAGCCGAATCCAACGGTACCACTCCCGTGGCGCTCCGACTACCAGGAGCCGAGGAAATTACGAATTTGTGTGTTCCCGACCAAAATAACATCTCGTGGAGTCATTCATAAGTACTTGAAATCCACCTAAGTCGGCCGCACAAATAATTCACTCGTATACAAAATTTTTAATTTTTGTGCGAATTCTTTCAAACTTTTTTGTAAACGTGTCTTATTTGATCTACTTATTGACCTTCGCGCCTTTACACGCGAAAATATTTGATATTTTTCGTATAAATACGAAAATCGTTGTTTTTATTGCTATATAGCGATACATTTTTTCTTTGACACGTGATATCTTCGCTGTTTATCAGTGGATTTTCGTGATTTCTTTGTTGACCTACAGCTTAAGACGTTGGCTTTCGTTTGAGCATAATTTTGATATTCTATTTTTAAAAACAAATAGCTTTTTTGGCAAAAACCTTCAAAATTATTAACATTTTTCAATTTCATTTTTTCAAAAACGGTTCAGTAAAAATTTCATCTGGTTATTTTAGTTTGTAGGTCTCTTACAGACCTTCCTAAATATATAGCACACGTATTGCGTGCTTATATAGATCATCAAAATTTTTATTCTTTAAAAAACTTATTAAAAAACCAGTTTTTCACGGTTTTCCAGGGAAATTTGTTCCCGGACCCCCAAAAATTTTCACGCCATTCGCTTGCAAACGTCCAGCCGAATCCAACGGTACCACTCCCGTGGCGCTCCGACAACCAGGAGCCGAGGAAATTACGAGTTTGTGTGTTCCCGACCAAAATAACATCTCGTGGAGTCATTCATAAGTACTTGAAATCCACCTAAGTCGGCCGCACAAATAATTCACTCGTATACAAAATTTTTAATTTTTGTGCGAATTCTTTCAAACTTTTTTGTAAACGTGTCTTATTTGATCTACTTATTGACCTTCGCGCCTTTACACGCGAAAATATTTGATATTTTTCGTATTTATACGAAAATCGTTGTTTTTATTGCTATATAGCGATACATTTTTTCTTTGACACGTGATATCTTCGCTGTTTATCAGTGGATTTTCGTGATTTCTTTGTTGACCTACAGCTTAAGACGTTGGCTTTCGTTTGAGCATAATTTTGATATTCTATTTTAAAAAACAAATAGCTTTTTTGGCAAAAAACCTTCAAAATTATTAACATTTTTCAATTTCATTTTTTCAAAAACGGTTCAGTAAAAATTTTATCTGGTTATATTGGTTTGTAGGTCTCTTACAGACCCTCCTAAATATATAGCACACGTATTGCGTGTCTATATAGTTCTTCAAAATTTTTATACTTTAAAAATATCATTAAAAAATCAGTTTTTCACGGTTTTTCAGGGAAATTTGTTCCCGGACCCCCAAAAATTTTCACGCCATTCGCTTGCAAACGTCCAGCCGAATCCAACGGTACCACTCCCGTGGCGCTCCGACTACCAGGAGCCGAGGAAATTACGAATTTGTGTGTTCCCGACCAAAATAACATCTCGTGGAGTCATTCATAAGTACTTGAAATCCACCTAAGTCGGCCGCACAAATAATTCACTCGTATACAAAATTTTTAATTTTTGTGCGAATTCTTTCAAACTTTTTTGTAAACGTGTCTTATTTGATCTACTTATTGACCTTCGCGCCTTTACACGCGAAAATATTTGATATTTTTCGTATTTATACGAAAATCGTTGTTTTTATTGCTATATAGCGATACATTTTTTCTTTGACACGTGATATCTTCGCTGTTTATCAGTGGATTTTCGTGATTTCTTTGTTGACCTACAGCTTAAGACGTTGGCTTTCGTTTGAGCATAATTTTGATATTCTATTTTTAAAAACAAATAGCTTTTTTGGCAAAAACCTTCAAAATTATTAACATTTTTCAATTTCATTTTTTCAAAAACGGTTCAGTAAAAATTTCATCTGGTTATTTTAGTTTGTAGGTCTCTTACAGACCTTCCTAAATATATAGCACACGTATTGCGTGCTTATATAGATCATCAAAATTTTTATTCTTTAAAAAACTTATTAAAAAACCAGTTTTTCACGGTTTTCCAGGGAAATTTGTTCCCGGACCCCCAAAAATTTTCACGCCATTCGCTTGCAAACGTCCAGCCGAATCCAACGGTACCACTCCCGTGGCGCTCCGACAACCAGGAGCCGAGGAAATTACGAGTTTGTGTGTTCCCGACCAAAATAACATCTCGTGGAGTCATTCATAAGTACTTGAAATCCACCTAAGTCGGCCGCACAAATAATTCACTCGTATACAAAATTTTTAATTTTTGTGCGAATTCTTTCAAACTTTTTTGTAAACGTGTCTTATTTGATCTACTTATTGACCTTCGCGCCTTTACACGCGAAAATATTTGATATTTTTCGTATTTATACGAAAATCGTTGTTTTTATTGCTATATAGCGATACATTTTTTCTTTGACACGTGATATCTTCGCTGTTTATCAGTGGATTTTCGTGATTTCTTTGTTGACCTACAGCTTAAGACGTTGGCTTTCGTTTGAGCATAATTTTGATATTCTATTTTAAAAAACAAATAGCTTTTTTGGCAAAAAACCTTCAAAATTATTAACATTTTTCAATTTCATTTTTTCAAAAACGGTTCAGTAAAAATTTTATCTGGTTATATTGGTTTGTAGGTCTCTTACAGACCCTCCTAAATATATAGCACACGTATTGCGTGTCTATATAGTTCTTCAAAATTTTTATACTTTAAAAATATCATTAAAAAATCAGTTTTTCACGGTTTTTCAGGGAAATTTGTTCCCGGACCCCCAAAAATTTTCACGCCATTCGCTTGCAAACGTCCAGCCGAATCCAACGGTACCACTCCCGTGGCGCTCCGACTACCAGGAGCCGAGGAAATTACGAATTTGTGTGTTCCCGACCAAAATAACATCTCGTGGAGTCATTCATAAGTACTTGAAATCCACCTAAGTCGGCCGCACAAATAATTCACTCGTATACAAAATTTTTAATTTTTGTGCGAATTCTTTCAAACTTTTTTGTAAACGTGTCTTATTTGATCTACTTATTGACCTTCGCGCCTTTACACGCGAAAATATTTGATATTTTTCGTATTTATACGAAAATCGTTGTTTTTATTGCTATATAGCGATACATTTTTTCTTTGACACGTGATATCTTCGCTGTTTATCAGTGGATTTTCGTGATTTCTTTGTTGACCTACAGCTTAAGACGTTGGCTTTCGTTTGAGCATAATTTTGATATTCTATTTTTAAAAACAAATAGCTTTTTTGGCAAAAACCTTCAAAATTATTAACATTTTTCAATTTCATTTTTTCAAAAACGGTTCAGTAAAAATTTCATCTGGTTATTTTAGTTTGTAGGTCTCTTACAGACCTTCCTAAATATATAGCACACGTATTGCGTGCTTATATAGATCATCAAAATTTTTATTCTTTAAAAAACTTATTAAAAAACCAGTTTTTCACGGTTTTCCAGGGAAATTTGTTCCCGGACCCCCAAAAATTTTCACGCCATTCGCTTGCAAACGTCCAGCCGAATCCAACGGTACCACTCCCGTGGCGCTCCGACAACCAGGAGCCGAGGAAATTACGAGTTTCTGGCCCGCCCACCCACCCACCCTTATTTCATTAGGCATATCGATTCCGGAGACTTTTTCCATACACCTTTTTGTACCCCAATATCTTTGGGAGGCCATAACTCCGGAATCGGTAGTGCTAGAGGGTTGCGGTTTGTGGTGTCGGATAGGTCCTGAGTAGCACCTTATTCATAACAGGGAGACGTGACAGTCGGTCACGCCGCCCACTCCTGGACCTCGTACCTTTGCTAAAGGTACCAAAAATTTTGCCTTAATAGGTCAATTTTGGACACTTCTTGCTTCTGCAAGAAGTGTAGCCCTGCTAAGTTGGCCTTAGCAAGGTGCTCCCTGGGCCCCTCCGACGTCACAAAGGGTCGGCGCACACCACCGAGCAATAAACAGCGCTACATCGACATAGAAGTAGCACAGATTTTAAGTTTTAAGTTTTAACCATACACCTTATCAAAATACTTTTAGATTCTAGCTTATAATTATTATTTACACTGCAGAATTTATTTACATCAATTTTATGACATTTATTTTATTACGTTTTACAATTTTACAAAATTTTTAGTTAATTATTAGTATTTACAACTTATACAAACTTACGTGATTAATTATTATTGTGGTTGGGTTAGGTTTTATTGAATCGGATTATACTCACCTGAACGATGTTCCGCACCCCCGCCAAGGTTTCCACGTCGCAGCAGCCGTCTACTCCCCCGAAGGCTCACCGGGCCACTGTAACAAAAATTAATACGAACGTCAGAAGGAGCATAGGGGAGTGGGAGGCGGGCAGAGTCCTCTTTCCTGAGGAGGCCATGACCGCTTCCCATTCTACCGTTGCCTTGACTACCGTTGCAGTGGACGAGTTATCAGCTCAAATCACCCTACCGGTGGCCCCTATAACAAAGCCTTTGTCCGCGCGAGCTGGGAGAGTTCAAGAGGCGAGGGCATGCGTGACGAAGGCAAAAACAGCGCTTAATCTGTCCAGGAACCTCAAAACAGATATTAAGGCCGACGTCACGCAGGCCATCGACAGACTCTACCAGCTAGTGAAGGAGGATGAGGCCGAGAGACCTGCGTCTTCTTCCTTGCCCGCGTTACAGGGCGCGGACAGGGAGGGCGACGCGGGAGACTCCCAGAATAGGAAAAAGAAAGGAAAAAAGGGGGAGGAAGAACAGGGAAGGGAGCCAGGAAGCCTGCAGGTCACTCAATTGCTCTCCTCACTAGCGGAGCACACTACGCTGATGAAGGAGAGCAATGAGAGAGCCGAAAAACTTCAACAGGCTCTGGAAATGAAAAGGGAGTCACTGGAGGCGATCACCTACGCGAGTGTTGCAGCGACTGCAATAGGGCGAAAACGCCCCGTCCTGACAGCGCTCCACTCGGTGGTGGTATCCTCCAGGGACGAAATGGAAACGGGTGAGGATGTGTTAGGAAGGATTAGGGTCGCGACCAACGCAAAGCAGGGCGATATCCAAATCGACAGACTTAGGAAGGCTAAAGACCGGAAAGTCGTCATCAGTTGTCGTAGCGAAGAGGCTCGAAACAGGGTCAAGAGGAAAATCGAGTCAGCAGACCAACAGCTGGAGGTCCTGGAGGTTCAAAACCAAGACCCTCTCATCATCCTCAGGGACGTTCTCAGCTCGCACACCAACGAGGAGGCGATTGAGTTCCTGAGGGTGCAAAACAAGAGACTCTTCCGAGACCTAGCAACTGGTGACGACCGAATTGAAATTAGATTCCGGAAGAAAGCCCGAAACGACCTGCTTTGCCATATGGTCGCGAGGGTATCCCCCACTCTGTGGAATCGGCTGCTGGGGGCGTCTGAAGTCTACCTCGACCTACAGCACATTAGAGTGGAGGACCAGTCGCCACTGGTCCAATGCTCGATGTGCTTGGGATACGGCCACAGCAGACGCCTCTGCGTCGAGACCACTGAAAAGTGCGGCCACTGCGGGGGCCCTCACCTACGCAAAGACTGCGCTGAAAAGCTCGCCAATGCAGCTCCCACCTGCTGCAACTGCGTCACCGCAAAACTGGACATGACGGGGCACAACGCGTTCAGCCCAGACTGCCCCGTCCGACGCAGGTGGGACGCACTGGCTAGAGCAAAAGTAGCGTATTGCTGAGGGCTCCATGGCAGAAACATCGGCTGCCTCCACCACAGGGCTAAAGGCGTACCCGATAATGCAGGCTAACCTCCAAAGAAAAGAGCTGGCGACCGCAGAGCTTATCCAGGGGGCTCTGGAAAGGAAAGCGACTATGGCTCTTATACAGGAGCCATACGTGGGTGGTAGGAGAAGGATGCGGGACTACCGCGGGGTGAGAACATTCCAGGCACCTGAAGAGGGAAGTGGGACTGTAAAGGCGGCCATCGTCGTCTTCGACCAAGACCTTGACGTCATACAGTACCCAGAACTCACCACGCACAACATCGTAGTGGTGAGGATCCGTACCAGTGCCTGGGACCTCGTGGTGGTCTCTGTATACTTCGAGCCTGACCTACCCCTCGCACCTTACCTGGAGCACCTTGGAGCGATCCGTCGCCGCATGGGAGCTCAAAGCCTGCTTATCGGTGGGGACGTAAACGCCAAGAGCCCGTGGTGGGGAAGTAGAGTGGAGGATAGTAGAGGTGAGGAGATGTGCGGCCTTCTTGGAGAACTCGACCTGAACGTACTCAACAGCGGCACCACACCAACCTTCGACACCGTCAGGGGCGGGAGGGTTTTCAGCAGTCACGTAGACATAACGGCATGCTCGACGGACCTTCTCAGTCTGGTAGATGGTTGGCGCGTAGACGTGGGCATGACGAGCTCGGATCACAACGGCATTGTATTCAAAATTAATCTTCAAAAATCACTAGGAATCAACATTAAATCAACTACACGAAAATACAATACAAGAAAAGCAAATTGGGACCAGTTTCATGAGAAACTGGCCCAATTAAAAATAGAAAACAAAATTAATAAAATAGAAATTGATAAAATTGATAACACAACGCAATTGGAAAAAACAGTAAAATCATTAATTAACACAATAGAAGAAGCATGCAAAACTTGCATACCAGAAAAGAAATATAAAAATAAACTTACCTTGCCGTGGTGGTCCGAAGAGCTCGCCGCGCTGAAGAAGGTGGTCGCTACCAGGAGGAGAAGGATCCGTTGCGCCGCGCCGGTCCGTCGCGATGGTGTCGTTGCCGAGTACCTAAAACATAAGGAAGAGTACGAGAAGAAGGCCAAGCAAGCCCAGATTCAGAGCTGGAAGGAGTTCTGCTCTAAGCAAGATAGGGAGGGAGTCTGGGAGGGCATATACAGAGTCATAGGAAGGACCGCAAAGAGACAGGAGGACGTAACCCTTGAGCGAGATGGCGTGTCTCTAGACCCTGCTCAATCGGCAGCCTTTCTCGCGGATACTTTTTACCCTGCCGACCCGGAAAGCGAGGACAGCGAGGACCAGAGGGCTATCAGAAACCTCTCGAAGCGGGTAAACGAGCGGGTCCATGATGAGGTGCATGACCCGCCGTTCACAGCGCACGAGCTGAAGTCCTCGGTCCAAGCATTTAACCCGAGAAAGGCGCCGGGAGCAGACGGCTTTACAGCCGACATCTGTCGTCAAGCCATATTCCAGGACCCCGAATCGTTCCTTGCCCTGGCCAACAAATGCCTCAGTCTGGGGCACTTTCCCAAGCCCTGGAAAGAGGCCACAGTCGTGGTCCTGAGGAAGCCGGGTAAGGACGACTACAGGAGGCCGAAATCGTACAGGCCAATCGGCCTGTTACCAGTCCTCGGGAAGGTCCTGGAAAAAATGGTGGTGGCTAGGCTCCAGTGGCACCTGGTGCCAAGGCTAAGTACTCGCCAGTACGGCTTTATGCCACAGAGAAGCACGGAGGACTCTCTCTATAATCTAGTGAACCAAATCAAAGCGGAGATTAAACTGAAAAAGTTAGTGACGCTCGTTTCGCTAGATATAGAGGGAGCCTTCGATAGCGCTTGGTGGCCCGCCATCAAAGTCAGACTGGCTGAGGAACAGTGCCCAGTAAACATCAGGCGTCTGCTGGACAGCTACCTAGACGACAGATGCGTAAAACTAAGATACGCGGGAATGGAGCACGCCAAAGCCACGCATAAGGGTTGCGTCCAGGGGTCGATAGGCGGTCCGATCCTCTGGAATGTCCTCATAGACTCCCTCCTAAAGTCTCTGGAAGCGGCTGGTGTCAACTGCCAGGCCTTTGCGGACGATGTGGTCCTCCTCTTCGCAGACTACACCGCGTTGGAGTTGCAGCGACGTGCCAATGCCGCCCTCGAGCATGTGAGGAGATGGGGTGTCAAAAACAAGCTAAAATTCGCGCCAAATAAAACTTGCGCCATGCTTCTAACAAAAAAGCTAAAATATGACACCCCTCACCTAAGCATGGGCGGGGTCGACATTGCCATGTCTCGCGAAGTGAAGGTTTTGGGTCTGACCATAGATGACAAACTGACCTTCAACAGTCACGTGGAGGTCGTCTGTGGAAAGGCCCTAAGCTTTTACAAGCAGCTCCAACGTGCTGCGAAGATCAGCTGGGGACTGCATCCAGAGATAGTCCGCACGCTGTACGCTGCGGTGGTGGAGCCCATCATCCTGTACGCCGCAGCAGCGTGGGCACCAGCCGCTGGGAAGATCGGGGTACAAAAACGCCTAAACACGGTGCAGAGGGGAGTAGCCCAAAAAATCTGCAAGGCCTATCGCACTGTCTCCCTCCACTCGGCCCTAATTCTGGCCGGGATACTACCTTTGGACCTTCGTATCAAAGAAGCAGCAGCACTGTACGAAGCGCGCAAGGGGTCGTCCCGGCTGGTGCTGGGAGACCGGGAGGTAGAGCGTGTGGTGGGCTTTGCGGATAGCCCGCATCCGGCCCAACGTCCAGAACTCGGTTTTGAGAACCTGGACGAGCAAAGCCTGGTAGACCGTAACAACGTGCAGGAGCGCCGTATCTACACCGACGGCAGCAAGATAGGGGGCAAAGTAGGAGCGGCATTCTCCCTATGGGACAGCCGCTCCGAAATCAAGTCCCGGAAACTATCCTTGCCAGCTTACTGCACAGTCTACCAGGCAGAGCTCCTGGCCCTATGTCGGGCTACGGGCGAAACCCTTAAGGGCGACGAACGGAGCTATGGCATATACAGTGATTCGATGGCGGCACTGCAGGCGGTCACTAGCCATAGCTCCATGCATCCACTAGCGCATAAGGCGCGCCAAAACCTCAGCGAGGCCTTGGTCCGGGGCAAAGATGTATCCTTGTTCTGGATCAAGGCCCACGCCGGCTTCGAGGGAAATGAGCGCGCAGACGTCCTGGCGAAGGAGGCGGCCACTTCGAGCCGACGATCGCCAGATTACGACCTGTGTCCGGTTTCATTCGTCAAAAACCAGCTTCGTAGCCAGACCCTTGACGAATGGAACCGGAGATACCTGGCCGGAGGGACCGCTTCAGTAACCAGGACGTTCCTCCCGAGCGCAGTGGATGCCTATAAAGTCGTCCGCAAAATTGCACCAGAAGGTGCCATAACACAAGTGCTGACGGGACATGGAGGGTTCTCCCAGTATCTGCACAGATTTAAGTGCAAAGAGAGCCCTTCATGCATCTGTGATCCCGAAGTGGCGGAGAGTGTTATGCACTGTGTGTTTGAGTGCCCCGTCTTCCAAACCCAAAGAGCAGGACTAGAGCAGATCATAGATGAGGAAGTGAGCGCTGCAAACGCTCACTGCCTCATCGCAAACAAAAAAGTTAGAAATGAATTTATTAAATTTGCAGTGAGCGTTTGCAGCGCCACCAACAAACGAAACAAAAACTAAAAACTTAAAATCCAGCTCTGAAAGAAAGAAAAGAAGTATAAAGTCTCTGACTATGTCAGAGGGCAAAAGGCATAATATATAAAAAAAAAAAAAAAAAAAAAAAAAACCTAACCTAACCTTTTTTTTTTTTTTTTTTTCGGGGGGAAATCCTCATGGACTTCCTCCGCCTGGGGAGAGGCGGAGGGGCATGCCGGACTCTTACCGGCTAAAACCCCCCGGTGTCTCCTCCTCGCACGTGCACGTGGGGCCGCGGGAATCCAAATTCTTCCGCAGCCCCACGCTGGTGCTGGCCCGGTTGTCCGGGCCTCCTCTCGTGCACGGGGTAGTGAGGTGTAAGACTACCCCGTGCTCCGCCTCGGAGGCGCGCGCCGACACCCGCGCGCGCCTACGCCTCGGGTCCAGCGGTTAGGGGGCGGGGACTTCCCCAAGTCCCTCGCCCCTGGACCCATTCATGGGGGGCGGAAAAGGGCGTTGTCCGCCCTTCTCCTGCGCCCGGTGCGCCTTCTGCGGCCGGGGAAGAGAGACGAGATCTCCCTCTCCCGTTCCGCAGTCTCCTTCTGCGACATCACGTCCTCGCAGAAGGACACCACCGCGTCCCACGACTCTGCGCTACCGACCATACTCTGCACTACGGCCGGCAGCGACAGATCGCCTCCTACTTCATTTGTGAGGACACGGCGCTGCTCCTCCCAAGCTACACACTCAGCGAGCGTGTGTTGCGCCGTGTCCTCCCCGCAATGGACGCAGTGGTGGCACCGAGCGTCCGGCTCCCTGCCCATGCGACACAGGTACTTGCCGAAGCACCCATGCCCCGACAGCACCTGCGTCACCCTAAACGACAGGGAACCGTGCCTTCTCCCGAGCCAGTCGTTGAGTACTGGCCGGATCGCCTCGACGGTAGCGAGGCCGGCGGCAGGGCGCAGAAGCCTTTGCCGCCATTCCGCCACCAGGACCTGACGGAGCTCTCCTCGGCGCAGCTCGATCTGCCGCTGCACCGGCGTCGAGCCCCGCGCCCGCTCTTCCTCGCGCCATCGGTACAATGACGCGAGTACTTTCGCCTCCAGGTCCCAGGGCGGGGATCCGGCCAGGACACAAGCCGCCTCGTAGGAAATCGTGCGGTACCCGCGGGCGACTCTGACGGCCATCGCCCTCTGCGGCTTTCGCAGAATGGCGAGAGTGCTGGCCGTCAGGTCTAGCGCCCAAACGGGAGCCCCGTAAAGGGCTATAGACCGCACGATTCCCACGTACAACCGCCTACAGGCGGCGCTCGGGCCCCCCATGTTAGGAAGCAACGTTGAAAGCGCGCCCGCCGCGCCCATCAGCTTGGGCGCTAGCCGCCGGAAGTGAGGCCCGAATTCCCACCGGCTGTCGAGCACCAATCCCAGGTACTTCATGGTGTACCCGACAGCTATCCGAGCCCCACCGACCACAATGTGTGATCCCGGCGCCGGCGCCCGTCGGGGGCCATGGAACACTATGGCCTCCGACTTGTTTAGGGCCACCTCCAGGCCCAGGCGCCGGATGCGGTTCACCACCTGTGACACCGCAGCCGTGGCTATCAACGTCGCTTCCCTAAGTGAGCTCCCCCGGGCAGTGACAAGCGTGTCGTCCGCATAACACGTCAGGTCTGCACCCGACGGGAGCTCACCTCTCAGCACCCAGTCGTATCCGATGTTCCACAGGAGCGGTCCCAAGACCGATCCCTGTGGAACACCGCACGACATGAAGTGCCGAGTAGCACCGTCACGTCCCCGATAGGTGACGCATCTGTCCTCCAGATAAGCCCCTACTGTACGGCGGAGGTAGGGAGGCACGTGATGGTATTTCAGCGCCTCCCGAATGCAGCTCCAGGGTAGGGTGTTGAATGCGTTGGAGATGTCTAAAGACACCGCCAACACCACCCCACCCCGGGACTCCGTCTCCTCCGCCAGGGCCCTCACGCGCATGATTGCGTCTATGGTGGAGCGCCCCCGACGAAAACCGAACTGGTTCTCGTCCAGGTCCGGCCCCTCTCTGCACAAGTGGCTGACGAGGCGATCCGCGATAATCCGCTCGAACAGTTTGCCCGCCTCGTCAAGCAGCACTATGGGCCGATACGCGGACGGTGAGTCCGCAGGGCGCCCCTCCTTTCTGAGCAGGACCAGCCTCCCCTCCTTCCATACGCCGGGAAACTGACCCCGCTCGAAACATGCCGTGAAGAGCCCCCTCAGCTGGGGCTCCAGCTCCTTCAGAGCCAAGACGAGAGCTCGGCCAGGAACTCCGTCGGGTCCGGGCGCTGTGCTCTTCGCCCGGAGTCGCGACACGGCCGCTCTCGTCTCCTCTTGCGTCACTTCGGGGACATCGGTGCTCTCCTCTTCCGGAGAGTCTGTGGCTGAGGGCGATGCCATCGGCGGGGGAACATGTCCCACTCGCACAGGGAAGAGGGTCTCCACCACCACCTCCAGCAGCTGGGGCTGCATGGTCTGCGTCAGTGGGGGCGCCCAGGGACGCAACTTGCCCCTTACCCAGCGGTAGGGACGCCCCCACGGGTCCCGATCTAGGGACCCCAGCAGCTCCTCCCTGGCACGCGACTTTGAGTCGCCGATGGCCAGCCACAGAGTCTCCTTGGACGCGCGGTACACCTCATACAGCGCGTCCTCCTCGGCGGAATCCCGTCGACGCCGTCTGCGGTATCGGGTGTACCGGCGGCGGGCCGCAACGCACGCCACGCGCAATTGCGCGATCTCAGCGGTCCACCAGTACACCCGGCGCCTTGCGGACTGTTGGCGGACACGGGGCATGGACGCGTCGCAGATCTGCGTCATCGCCCCGCGAAACCGCAGCGCCACCGCCTCGACGTCGACGGGGCCGTCCGTCGCCGACTCCCAGGTCCAGGACTGGACTAAGGCTGCTTCCTCGAGTAGTTCCCTGTCGATGCGCTTAAGCGCCCAACGCGGGCCGTCGTTGATCGGGGTTGTTGGATGGCGGCCGCCCGTGGTCTGGGCAGAGACGTCGAACCGGATATACCGGTGGTCCGATAGCGTCTCCACCTCCACAGCGACACGCCAGTCGCGGACCCGGCCGGCGACAGAGGGGCTAGCGAATGAAACGTCCACTATCGACCCGCCCCGCCGTCGCACGCACGTAAATTCCGAACCCCGATTCAGGACGACCAGGCCTGTCGCAACCGCCCACTCCTCCAGCACCTCGCCCCGAAGGTCAGTGACCGGAGATCCCCACGCCGATGACTTGGCGTTGAGATCCCCGAGCACAAGAACGGGACGAGGGTGGTAGCGGCCTACGACGGCGCCCAACTCGACAAGGAAACCCTCAAAGTCGGCGAGACTCTTGTTGGGGGAGAAGTACGCCCCCACAATGACGATACCGCCCGAGACCGCAGCAACCCAGCCACGGCCCCTAGACGGGTCGATCAGAGTCTCGCCAATAATGGCCACCAAACCGTCAGCGCACCCCAGCCAGTTTTCACGGGCGGGGATGAGGTACGGCTCGGCGACCACAGCCACGTCAATCGACCACTCTGCCATGCTCTGGAGCAAAAGATCCTGAGCTCTGGCACAGTGGTTGATGTTGCCCTGGAGGAAATGTTTTTGTGCCATTACTGACACTCCATTCCCTCGGCAACAGTCCTGTGCCGGGAGTCGGCCGCGGAGCTACTAGCCTGCGGGGGAGGCGAGGTTTCCCCGGCAGGCTTAGAGCCCCCCTTCTTTTTCTTTTGCGCCTTGCTGGCAGGCGCGCCACAGGCCCCTCCGCCCGCTAGGTGTCCCGCTGGCTTCCCCGCAACTGAACACAAGATGCAGTTGGGGGCCGCGGAACACTGGGCCGCCTTGTGGCCGGGCTGACCGCAGCGATAGCACAGATCGCTACGGTCGACCTCGGCGGTGCACTTTGCCCGGACGTGCCCCTTTTCCAGGCACCGGAAGCACCGCAGAGCCCTGGGCTGCAGGAGTTTTACTCCCGCTGCAACCCAGCCCACCAGCAATTCGCCCCTGTCGGCGATCTTCTTCGCCGATGCCACAGGGCACCGAACCCAGACCACGCCGAGTCCAGTGGCATCGGCGCGTATTTCGCCGACCCGCACGCTGTCCGGCGGACACTCGCCGCTTCGGGCAACGGCCGCCACCACCTCCTCTGAGGTCACTGAGTCATCCAGATCAGTGATCCGCACCATTGCGGTTTTCACCGTTCTGGAGACCCGGACGTCCTCAGGGTTGAGGACTTCCCTCATCTTGGCGGCCAGAGCGTCCGCCTTTTCCACGCTGCCGCTTGCAGCGCCAGCCACCTCGAATAGCCGCGCACCCGTGGCAGCCTGCCTGACGGTGACGGACTGAAGACCAAGATCCGACAATCTGATCTTGGCCTTGGCCTCCGCAATGACCGACCGGTAAGTCACACCGCGCTCCGCAGCCCCGGGCTGTAGCGTGAGCGCCACAGCTTCAGAGCGCGGGGTATGCACGGCATGCACGGCCGGCCCCTTGCGTCCGCCTTTCCCAGTCCGCCCCACAGGCCGCGCAACCGTATTTTCGGTACGGCTGGAGGCGCGTGCCGCGGCCGCGGCCTTCTTGGCGGCTTTGCGGGCCTTCTTACGGCCCACGACTTTCGCCCAGGTCTCACCCTTAGACCCGGCAGTCGTGGGCTCGCTCGTGGGGGCTCCCTCCGCGGGCCTTTTTGCGCCCTCCGCGGGCCTTTTCGCACCCTCCGCGGGCTTCCTCTTCTGAGGCGAGAGTCTCGGCGGCTCCCCAGTCCTCCGTGCGTCGGCCGCTAAGGGCGGACGGAGGGTTTCCGGTGGGAGACGCCGAGAAATCGCCTCCAACCGGGCATTCATCATGCTCCCGCACTGGAGCATGCAGATCCGGACAATGCGCTCGACCTCATCGTCGGTACGAGCGATTGCCGGACCCTGTGCGGGAGTAGGGGCCACCACTGGCGCGGCGGACGAGCGTCGCTGCTGCTGCTCGCTCAGCGCAGCGACTTGCCGCTGGAGGTCCTCCATGTCACGCCGGAGCCGGCTGTTCTCCTCCTGCAGCTTCGCGACCTCGTCAGAGGCCGTCCTGCTGAGGAGGATGCCAACCGCCTCCCGGATGTCCGCGGCAGCCTCCTTTAGGCCGCGGGTGAACGTGCCCTTCAGGCTGCCAGACTTAGTGGCAACCTTCAGGACTAAGTCCACCCCGTCGAGAGCCAGCTGGCTCAAGGCCACCGCCGAAGGCTCTCCCCCCTCCGCCGCCAGAGTAGCACGTCGCTCGCGTGCGCGTCGGGCCATTTCCGACACTTCGTCGGCCGCGACGGCTTTGCGCTGCTCCCTCTTGGCGGCGTTGAGCTCCGCCTTTGAGCTCCCTAGCGAGGCACAGCTGTCACCGCCATCGCCAGGGTCCTCCGTGGTGACCCCCACGTCACTCTCAGCCTCGCTAGCCGCCGAGGCACTGGCGCGCACAAAACGCCCGCGCCCATCCCTCCGCGGCTGCGAGGCACTCGCTCCTCTCGTTGCCGGTCGACCCCTCCTAGAAGTTGGCAACTTGGGGGCCGGCAGGCCTTCCTCGTCTGAGGACCGGCTCACTGGACGCTTCCTTATGGAAGACGTCCCTGCGCATCCGCCGGTAACCAATTTAACACTCGCAGGCCCGGGAACCTGCGAGCGCCGGGCGTCAACCGGGTCGCATGACGCAAAACTGCTTCCAGTAGCCACATCCGCTACAGGGGCCTGGTCGCCTACCCCTGCGCATCCATCGGTAGTCAATTTAACACTCGCAGGCCCGGATACCTGCGAGCGCCGGGCGTCAGCCGGGGCGCATGACAAAGTTTCTACTTCGAACCTAACCTAACCTAACCTAACCTAACCTAACCTTTTTTTTTTTTTTTTTTTTTTTTTCGGGGGGAAATCCTCATGGACTTCCTCCGCCTGGGGAGAGGCGGAGGGGCATGCCGGACTCTTACCGGCTAAAACCCCCCGGTGTCTCCTCCTCGCACGTGCACGTGGGGCCGCGGGAATCCAAATTCTTCCGCAGCCCCACGCTGGTGCTGGCCCGGTTGTCCGGGCCTCCTCTCGTGCACGGGGTAGTGAGGTGTAAGACTACCCCGTGCTCCGCCTCGGAGGCGCGCGCCGACACCCGCGCGCGCCTACGCCTCGGGTCCAGCGGTTAGGGGGCGGGGACTTCCCCAAGTCCCTCGCCCCTGGACCCATTCATGGGGGGCGGAAAAGGGCGTTGTCCGCCCTTCTCCTGCGCCCGGTGCGCCTTCTGCGGCCGGGGAAGAGAGACGAAATCTCCCTCTCCCGTTCCGCAGTCTCCTTCTGCGACATCACGTCCTCGCAGAACCTAACCTAACCTAACCTAACCTTTTTTTTTTTTTTTTTTTTTTTTTTTTTTTTTTTTTTTTTTTTTTTTTTTTTTTTTTTGATCAGGCGGGGGAATCCTCATGGACACCCACCCACTCGGGGGAGTGGATGGGTAGTGTCAGACTCTTACTGACTAAACCTAAACCGCCGTGCACCGTCATCCGCGTTTCGTGTTGGCGCGTGGTACTGCGTTGCAATCCATCACGCGCCAACCGCGGGGATCCACCGGCCAATAAGCCGATGGCTCACTTTCGTGATTGGAGGCCGAAGTGTAAAGGCTTCGGCCTCTCCGCCTCGTGATGGAACCACACCCGATGCTACGAAATGTGGCTCCCCGTCGTGGGTCCTATAGTCGGACGACATGCACCCCCGTGCCTGTCGCCCAGGACCCTAGTTAGGGCGGGAGAGCGCGCTCATGCGCGGCTCTGCGCCGCCCCACTCGACGTCGGCGTATCTGGGGCGCGTCGGGGTCTCCCTCCCGATCGCGCTCCGCCGCCTCCTTCTGGGACATGACGGTCTCACAGAAGGAGGACAGCGCGTCCCACGCTGCGCGACTGCTGAGCGCGGCTGCGACGACAGCCGACAGCGCGGAAACGTCTACGCCTCCCAGCGCCGCCTGGAGAACGGCGCGAGGCTCGTCAAAGTTGGGACACACGGCCAGGGTGTGCAGCGCGGTGTCGTCACTAGCGCCGCACTGGTGGCAAGCCGTGGTCTCTTCCCTCTGGGCGACCAGGCACAGGTAGTGGCCAAAGGCCCCGTGCCCGGTCAGTATTTGCGTGAGGCGGTAGGTCAATAAACCGTACCGCCTCTCTACCCACGGTTGGAGATGTGGGCGAATCGCCTCCACTGTGACCCGTCCCGCCGACGGTCTCGCGAGCCGAAGCTCCCAATTCCGCATGGTGACGAGACGGGCCTGTCTGCGCCAGAGCTCGCGCTGCCTCGGCAAGGGGTCGGTACCGCGGGACCGGAGCTCGGTGCAACGGGTGTAAAGGTCCGTTAGCACCTTCGCATCCAGATCCCAAGGCGGTGTCCCAGCCAAGACACACGCGGCTTCGTGACCGACGGTCCGGTAGGCCCGGACGATCCTGTTGGCAACAGCACGCTGCGAACCAAGTAGGACCGCCCGGTTATCGGCCGTCAGTCGGTCACTCCAGATGGGTGCGCCGTACAGAGCCATCGATCGAATGACCGAGGCGTACAGACGGCGACACCCGACGTCAGGGCCCCCGACATTTGGCAGGAGCCTTCCGAGGGCAGCAGCGGCGGACCGAAGCCTCGGCGCCAGCCGCTGAAAATGCTCCCGGAAGCTCAACCGCCCGTCGAGAACCAGTCCGAGATACTTCATTGTACCTGACAATGGGATCCTCGCGTCCTCCACCGTCAGGCACAAATCCGTATGTCTACTCCGGGGGCCGTTTAGCAATAGTGCTTCGGTCTTCCCCAGAGCGACTTCCAATCCAAGCATCCGGATGCGACCTACGACGAGCTGTACGCCGCAGGTAGCACGCCGGATGCACTCCTCCTGGGTGGTCCCTCTGACCAACACCAGGGTGTCGTCGGCATAACACACGACCTCCGTCAGGCTGAGGAGGGCGCCGCGAAGCACCCAATCGTACCCGATGCTCCACAAGAGAGGTCCCAGGACTGACCCCTGTGGAACACCACGCCCGGTGGGTTGCAGCTGCGGGCCCGTCACTCCCGCGTAGGCGACATGTCGGTCGCGCAGGTAGTCCGCCACGATGTGCTGAAGATAGAGGGGCGCCCCGTGATAACGAAGCGCCGCCTCAATGCACTGGTGCGGCAGCGAGTTGAAGGCGTTCGCGATGTCGAGCGACACCGCTAGCGCCATTCCTCCCCGCGCCGCAGCCTCCGTGGCGAACCTTTTCACATGGCTCAGGGCGTCCAGCGTAGACCGCCCCGCCCTGAAGCCAAACTGGGAGGCCGACAAGTCGGGCCCCGTACCCGTCAGATGCCGAACGATGCGGGCGGCGATGACGCGCTCAAAGAGCTTGCCCGCCTCGTCCAGCAGAACGATAGGCCGGTAGCCCGAGGGCGAGTCGGCCGGTCGTGTGTCCTTGCGAAGGAGGACGAGCTGCCCCGTCTTCCAGACTTTGGGGAATCTCCCCGCCACTAAACAGGCGTTGAAGAGACCCCGCAGCCGGTCCTTCAGGGGACCCACAGCCAAGGCAATAGCCCGAGCCGGTACCCCGTCAGGTCCAGGAGCAGTCGTCTTCGTTCGGAGGCGTAGGGTGCACGCCTCGAACTCTCCTTCGGTTATCTCCTCCAGCTGTCCCCGCGAAAACGCGGTACCCATAGCTGGAGGGATAAAGTCAGTCCGGTGAGATGGGAACAGGGACGAAACGATGTTCCGGAGGAGCTGAGGTTCCATGGACTCCGTTATCGGGGGCGCTGCGACGCGAAGTTTGTTCCGCGCCGCCAGGTACGGGCGACCCCACGGATCCCGGTTCAGCTCCTCGTGCATCTCCTGCCTTGCTGCGGCCTTCGCCTGCAGAATGGCCAGGCGGAGATTTTGTCTGGCCGTGCGGTAGGCCCTGTAAAGAGGGGCCTCCGCGGCCTCGTCCCTGCGCCTAGAGCGATGGCGTGTGTACCGGCGTTTCGCCTCAACACACGCCTCCCTAAGCACTGCGATCTCTGGCGACCACCAGTAGACTGCCCGTCTGTTGGGTCTTCTCCGGACGCGAGGCATCGCTGCGTCGCAAACCGACGTCAGTGTTCTGCGGAACAACTCTGCCTCGTCGTCAATCGAGAGACCCGACGGTGGTGCGCACCAGTCACTGATGATGGCCGCCTCGATCAGCAGTTCCCTGTCCAATTGTTTTAGGGCCCATCGTGGAGGGCCTGAGTTCGGGGTCGGCCGAACCCTGGGCCCCCCGGAGGGAGAGACGCTGAACCGAATGTACCTGTGATCGGACAGCGTCTCCATCCCTACATCGACATGCCAGTCGTTTATGCGCCCGGCAATGGCCTGGGAGCAAAACGACAGGTCCACAATGGACCCGCCATTATGCCGGACGCAAGTCTGGGTGTGACCCCGGTTGAGGAGAACCAAGTCCAACCCCAGGGCCCACGCCTCCAGTATTTCCCCGCGCCGGTCTGTTGCCGGTTCCCCCCAAGCCGTGCTCTTGGCATTGAGGTCCCCTAGCAGAATGACCGGGCGGGGTGTCATCACCCGAACAAGGGCCTCCAGCTCGGCCATAAATGACTCGAACTCAGCGAGACCCCTGTTCGGGGAGAAGTAACAGCCGATGACGGCGTACGACCCCCATGACGCAGCGACATATCCAGAGCCCCTACGGATGGTGTGTAGGGGCTGGGAACTTGCGCCTGTTGCGGCGACGACAGCGACGGACCCGTCAAGGTCCCCCGCCCAGTTGGGCCGGGGAGGGACAAAATAGGGCTCCGCCACCACCGCAACGTCTATCGCCCACTCCGCCAGTGCTTGAAGGAGGAGATCCTGGGCACCGGCGCAGTGGTTGATGTTCCCCTGGAGGAAGAGATGTGGACGGACTTGATCCATTAGGACTCCATCATCTCCTCCGTGCGGGGCGCGACCTGCGCCCTCGCTGCGTCACTTTGGGGCCGCACTGAGGCCCTTTTGTTCCTGGTCGGGGCCGGGGGAGCACATCCCCGGCTGCCCATCTGGTGGTCCGCCTTGCGCCCCCTCTGCACGCAGATCGGGCATTTGGCGGGCTCACTGCAGGATGCCGCTTTGTGGCCAGGCTGTGCACACCTATAGCACAGCCCGCTACGGTCCGTCTCGCTGGTGCACACGGCCCTAGTGTGTCCGATCTCCAGGCATCGGAAACACTTCATGGGCCGTGCTTTAAGTTGCACCACGCGAGCGGAGCTCCACCCGACCAAGAACTTTTTGTCTTTCGCCGTGACAAGCTTAGGGGCCGCGACCAGCGGGCACTTCACCAGGGCGGTGAACATGCCCCCGGGGCCCAACCTAAGCTCGCCGACCGTCACAGTGCCCGGAGGACACTGGCCCTTCGCCACGACGGCGGCAGTGAGGTCCTCCTTAGTGACGGAGTCATCCAGGTCTGTCACCCGGAGCTCCGCGCACTTGAGTGGTCTGTGGACCCTCACTGTGCCGTCGTCGTAGATGGCCCTCAGCCGCTCAGCCATCAGGTCCGCCCCCTCAGGGCTCAGCTTCCTCGGAAGCTCGAGTACTCGAGCTCCCGTCTGGGACCTCTTGATCCTGATGGGATCGACCGCCATGTCGATCCCCAGCTCGGCGACATTGATGTTCCGCCGCGCCTTATCTAGGACCTGGGCGTACGTGAGCCCTTGGCTGGCAGCCTCGGGCTCAATCGTCAGGACAACGGCGGGCGTCTGAGCCGCACGCCGCTGTCTCTGGGCCAGTTTCCTGCGCTGCTTCCCGCTCTGCTGCTTGGACTTTGTCTTTCCGGCAGTCTTGGGTTTGGGGGCCTCTGTCCTGACCCTGTTCCTCACCCTTTTCCGCCGGGAGACTTCGGTCCATGCTCCGGCCTCATCAACGCCCGCACTCTGCTCTGGTGCAGCAGGTTTGGGTGTCGGTTTTGAAGCCGGTTTCGGAGCAGGCTTGGCGCTGGCAGCCTTTGCAGCCGCCCTGGGAGCCGGCTTGGGGGCCGGTCCAGGTCGCTGCTTTGGTGCTGGGCCGGGAGTTGACCTTGGTGCCGGGCCGGGAGTCGGTCTCGGTGCCGGTTTGGGAGTCGGCTTTGGTGCCGGCGTCGGCTTCTTTGCCGTTTTTGGTGGCGGCTTGGCGGGCTGTTTTGCAGCTGGTTTGGGCCCTCTGCCCACAACCTCCGCACAGCTTCGCCTGTCCGCCGCCAGGGGCGGGCGTAAAACCCGCTCCGGCGGAAGCCGCTCCTTTACCCCAGCCAGCTTGGCGTCCATCATTGTCCCGACCGACAACATGATGGACCGCTGGAACTCCGAGATGTCGAACGCTGCAGGGGCTTGCTCGCGCACCACGAGCATCTGGCCCCTGAGGTCTTCGACTTCCTTGCTCAGCCGAGCATTCTCGGCGAGCAGTTTTTCCACGCAGGTGGAGCTCGTCAGGGAGCGAATGCCCTCCTGAATATGGTCCACTGCGTCCTTGAGCCGCTTGATATACGTCCCCTTGATGTTTTTGGAGGTGCACGCTACCTCCAATATCGATAGGAGACTACTATCAATGCGCTCCTTGACTGAAGAGGGGTCGGTCGACTGCGAGCCGGAACTAATGAGGTCCCGGGCAGCCGCACGAGCCTCCCTCCTCTGCCTCTCCTCCTCCGCCTTCTTCTCTAACGACACACGAGCGTCAGGTGTCTGCGCCGCTTCAGCGGCGAGCGCCCTGTACAGCTCGCGCTGTCGGTGGAGCCCCACGTAACGACCGTGGGTAACACAACCGCGGGACCGCGTCGACGATGCTAATGAGGCATCGCTCTCGCAGCCCGAAGCGGCGCGGTCACCCACGTCGTCCTCACCGGCCGAACTACGTCGTGGACGTTTCCGGCCGTGCTTTCCCGCAACAGAGCTGTCTCGGGACCGGCAAGACACCGGCACCTCAAGCTCCATCGCCTCTCCCTCAGGGCGACCGGTGGTCGTCGCCTCTTCCTCCTCAGGGCGACTGGTGGTCGTCGCCGCCTCCTCGTCCATGACGAGCCTCTCGAGCACCACTCGAGGCTCTCCCGTCATGCACTCCACGTGACTCAGTGTGCTCGCAGACCGAGTCACCCTCCTCCCCCCTCCCAAAAACGGATCATGGGTTTCCCCACTTTCCGAGGCAGATGTCGGCGCCAGCAAATACATGCGCCTGAACTCCGAAGAGTCACGGGATTCTGTTTGGCCTGAGGCCTCCCTACCCGCTTGCTGAGTGTTTTTAGCATCTGACTTGTCCATTTTTGTTTTGTGTGATGCCCTCACGACGGAGTTCCCCCCCGCCATGCAGCCCCTTGCCGGGCATCAATGCGTAGGCTTCAGGGTAATTTATTATAGTGGTTTTCTTCCACGTAGCCCCCCTCCTCTACTCCTGTAAAGGAAGGCGGCCCCCGGTCCCGTCCTGAAAAGGACAGACTTACGGGTTGGCCGACGGTGACCGTGGTCACGCCCGACGAATCGGGCCCGCCGCCCGCGAATGCCCCCCCAATCTCTCAACAGAGAGAGAGGAGGACAAACTCCACCCGCTGCCGTTGCCCGGAATATCCGAGACGCCAGCGGGCCGCGACCGAAAACGATCGCCCAACGCGCAGCGATCTGGACAGAACCAGACCCCGCCGTCTTACCCACAAAAATGGGCAGACACACCGCCCACCACCGCTACTCGGATAACGTCCAAGACGCCGGTGGGCCACGATGTTCAGCCAGCAAAACCACTGACCAAACCGCCACCTCCCCCATCCCCCCCAAAAAGAAGGTCAGGAGAAGGAAGCCCTCCGCCCGAAGCCGCTACCCAGAATGAGTCCAGGACGCCGACAGGCCGCGATGTCCGGCCAGCAAAACCACTAACCGAACTCGCCCAACAGCTCCACTCGACCGTCCCCCGCGTGCATGGGGAACGGAGAGAGAGCGACCCACTGCCGCTACTCGGAATATGTCCGAGACGCCAGCAGGTCAAACAACACGCAGAGACCTGGACAGATAGGCCCCCGCCGTCCGCCCACCAAATGGAAAAGTGGGCAGACCCAACGCCTGCCGCCGCTACTCAGAGAACGTCCGAGACGCCGGCAGGTTGTGACATCCGGCCCGCAGTAAACACGGACCGGACTCACACGACCGCTCATCTCACCCGTTCCCTCGCAAGAGGTAAGGATGAGAGAGCACTACACCCGCTGCCGCTACCCGGAATGAGTCCGAGACGCCAGCAGGTGTCCACCACGCGGCGGTCTGGACAGAACAGACCCCGCCGTCCACCCACAAGAATGTGGGCAGACTCACCGCCTGCCGCCGCTACTCGGAATACGTCCGAGACGCCGACAGGCCGCGATGTCTAGCCAGCAGTTGACACTGGCCAGACCCGCCGCGGCTGTCGCATCCTCAGGCTGAGGAGCGACCCCGCTGCTGGAATTGTCCGCGCCGGTAAACCGGTACCGCACTGTGCGGCATGCCCTTATCCGCAACCTAGGGACGCGCCCGGTAGGGGTCCAGCAACCCCTCTCCCGCAGGATGCACCACTCCCGCGGGTCCGGGAACCTAACCTAACCTTTTTTTTTTTTTTTTTTTTTTTTTTTTTTTTTTTTTTTTTTTTTTTTTTTTTTTTTTTTTTTGATCAGGCGGGGGAATCCTCATGGACACCCACCCACTCGGGGGAGTGGATGGGTAGTGTCAGACTCTTACTGACTAAACCTAAACCGCCGTGCACCGTCATCCGCGTTTCGTGTTGGCGCGTGGTACTGCGTTGCAATCCATCACGCGCCAACCGCGGGGATCCACCGGCCAATAAGCCGATGGCTCACTTTCGTGATTGGAGGCCGAAGTGTAAAGGCTTCGGCCTCTCCGCCTCGTATTGGAACCACACCCGATGCAACGAAATGTGGCTCCCCGTCGGGGTCCTATAGTCGGACGACATGCACCCCCGTGCCTGTCGCCCAGGACCCTAGTTAGGGCGGGAGAGCGCGCTCATGCGCGGCTCTTCGCCGCCCCACTCGACGTCGGCGTATCTGGGGCGCGTCGGGGTCTTCCTCCCGAGCGCGCTCCGCCGCCTCCTTCTGGGACATGACGGTCTCACAGAAGGAGGACAGCGCGTCCCACGCTGCGCGACTGCTGAGCGCGGCTGCGACAACAGCCGACAGCGCGGAAACGTCCACGCCTCCCAGCGCCGCCTGGAGAACGGCGCGAGGCTCATCAAATGTGGGACACACGGCTAGGGTGTGCAGCGCGGTGTCGTCACCGGCGCCGCACTGGTGGCAAGCCGTGGTCCCTTCTCTTCTTGCGACCAGGCACAGGTAGTGGCCAAAGGCCCCGTGCCCGGTTAGGATCTGCGTGAGGCGGTAGGTCAATAAACCGTACCGCCTCTCCACCCACAGTTGGAGATGTGCTGAGTGAGATTTTCTGGTTATCTTATTATTTTTCTTCCTATGGAGACGTCGTTTTAAAGAGGCGTCTTTTTATCGAAGCGTCGCTTTTCAGAAGCGTCGTTTTTATAATGGCGTCGTTTTAAAGAGGCATTTTTTTTGGAGAAGTCGTTTTAGAGAAGCGTCGTTTAAAGAGAGGCGTCTTTTTTAAGAATCGCCGTTTTTAAAAAGAAGCGTCGTACTTATAAAGGCGTCGTTTTATAGAAGCGTCGTTTTAAAAAAGGGTCGTTTTTAAAAAGGCGTCGTTTTAAAAAGGCGTCGTCTTAAAGAAGTGTCGTTTTTAAAGGTGGCGTCTTTTTATGGAGGCGTCGTTTTACAGTAGAATTGTTTGTATGGAGACGTCGTTTTTTTTAAATATTTTTTTATAGAAGCGTGTTTTATAGTGGCCTCATTTAATAGAAGCGTCGTTTAATAGAAGCGTCTTTTTATAGAGGCGTCGTTTTTATAGAAATGTAATTTTAAAGAAGCGTCGTTTATATCAAGGCGCCGTTTTAAAAAGGCGTCGTTTTGTAAAAGCGTCGTTTTTATAAAGGCGTCGTTTTTAAAGAGGCGTCGTTTTTATAGAGGCGTCGTTTTTAAAGAGGCATCGTTTTTATAGTGGCGTCGTTTTTATAGTGGCGTCGTTTTTATAGTGGCGTCGTTTTTATAGAGGCGTCGTTTTTATAGTGGCGTCGTTTTTATAGAGGTGTCGTTTTTATAGTGGCGTCATTTTAATAGAGGCTTCATTTTTATAGACGCGTCGTTTTTATAGTGGCGTCGTTTTTATAGACGCGTCGTTTTTATAGTGGCGTCGTTTTTATAGAGGCGTCGTTTTCAGAGAGGCGTCGTTTTATAGAGACATCATTTTTATAGAGGCGTCGTTTTTATAGATGCGTCGTTTTTATAGAGGCGTCGTTTTAATAGAGGCGTTGTTTTATAGTGGCGTCGTTTTATAGAGGCGTCGTTTTTTTTGAGTCGTCGTTTTCATAGAGGCTTCGTTGTTATAGAGGCGTCGTTTTTTTAGTGGCGTTGTTTTATAGACACTTCTGTTTTAAAGACGCGTCATTTTTAGAGTGGCGTCGTTTTTATAGAGGCGTCGTTTTTATAGTGGCGTCGTTTTAAAAGAGGCGTTGTTTTTATAGAGGCGTCGTTTTCAGAGAGGCGTCGTTTTTATAGAGACGTCATTTTTATAGTGGCGTCGTTTTATAGAGGCGTTGTTTTTATAGTGGCGTCGTTTTAAAAGAGGCGTTGTTTTTATAGAGGCGTCGTTTTCAGAGAGGCGTCGTTTTTATAGAGACGTCATTTTTATAGTGGCGTCGTTTTATAGAGGCGTTGTTTTTATAGAGGCGTTGTTTTTATAGAGGCGTCGTTTTCAGAGAGGCGTCGTTTTTATAGAGGCGTCGTTTTCAGAGAGGCGTCGTTTTTATAGAGACGTCATTTTTATAGAGGCGTCGTTTTCACAGAGGCGTCGTTTTTATAGAGACGTCATTTTTATAGAGGCGTCGTTTTTATAGAGGCGTCGTTTTCAGAGCGGCGTCGTTTTTATAGAGACGTCGTTTTTATAGAGGCGTCGTTTTCATAGAGTTGTCATTTTTATAGTGGCGTCGTTTTATAGAGACTTCATTTTTATAGTGGCGTCGTTTTATAGATGCTTCGTTTTAACAGAGGCGTCGTTTTAATAGGGGCGTCGTTTTTATAGTGGCGTCGTTTTTATAAAGACGTCATTTTTATAGTGGCGTCATTTTGTAGAGGCGTCGTTTTTATAGAGGCGTGATTTTTTAGTGGTGTCGTTTTTATAGAGGCATCGTTTTTATAGTGGCGTCGTTTTTATAGTGGCGTCGTTTTTATAGAGGCGTTGTTTTTATAGAGGCGTCGTTTTCAGAGAGGCGTCGTTTTTATAGAGACGTCATTTTTATAGTGGCGTCGTCTTTATAGAGGCGTCGTTTTTATAGTGGCGTCGTTTTATAGAGGCTTCGTTTTTAAAGACGCGTCTTTTTATAGTGGCGTCGTTTTTATAGTGGCGTCGTTTTTATAGAGACGTCGTTTTCAGAGAGGCTTCGTTTTTATAGAGACGTTATTTTTATAGTGGCGTCGTTTTATAGAGGCTTCGTTTTTAAAGATGCGTCGTTTTTTTAGTGGCGTCTTTTTTATAGTGGCGTCATTTTTATAGAGGCGTTGTTTTTATAGAGGCGTAGTTTTCAGAGAGACGTCATTTTTATAATGGCGTCGTTTTTATAGTGGCGTCGTTTTTATAGAGGCGTCATTTTTATAGTGGCGTCGTTTTATAGAGGCTTCGTTTTTACAGAGGTGTCGTTTTTTTAGTGGCGTCGTTTTTAAAGAGGCAATGTTTTAATAGAGGCGTCGTTTTCCGAGAGGCGTCGTTTTTATAGTGGCGTCGTTTTATAGAGGCTTCGTTTTCAGATAGGCGTCGTTTTTATAGAGACGTCATTTTTATAGTGGCGTCGTTTTAAAGAGGCTTCGTTTTTATAGACGCGTCGTTTTTATAGTGGCGTCGTTTTTATAGAGGCGTCGTTTTTATAGTGGCGTCGTTTTTATGGAGGCGTCGTTTAAAAGTGGCGTCGTTTTTATAGAGGCGTCATTTTTATAGTGGCGTCGTTTTTATAGTTGCATCGTTTTTATAGAGGCGTTGTTTTTATAGTGGCGTCGTTTTATAGAGGCTTCGTTTTTATAGAGGCGTCGTTTTTTTAGTGGCGTTGTTTTTATAGAGACGTAATTTTTATAGAGACGTCGTTTTATAGAGGCGTCGTTTTTATGCAGGCGTCGTTTTTATAGAGGCATTGTTTTCAGAGAGGTGTCGTTTTTATAGAGACGTCATTTTTATAGTAGTGTAGTTTTATAGATGCTTCGTTTTTATAGAGGCGTCGTTTTTATGGAGGCGTCGTTTTTATAGAGGCGTCGTTTTTATAGAGGCGTCGTTTTTAAAGAGGCATCGTTTTTTTAGTGGCGTTGTTTTTATAGAGGCGTCGTTTTCAGAGAGGCGTCGTTTTTATAGAGACGTAATTTTATAGAGGCGTCGTTTTCAGAGTGGCGTCGTTTTAATAGAGGCGTCGTTTTAAAGAGGCGTCGTTTTTATAGAGTAGTCGTTTTTACAAAGGCGTCGGTTTATTTAGGCGTCGTTTTTCGAGGAGCGTCGTTTTTATAGAGGCGTCGTTTTAAAAACGACTCCTTCATAAAAACGACGCCTCTATTAAAGAGGCGTCGTTTTTATGGAGGCGTCGTTTTTATAGAGGCGTCGTTTTTATAGAGGCGTCGTTTTTATAGAGGCGTCGTTTTTAAAGAGGCATCGTTTTTATAGAGACGTAATTTTATAGAGGCGTCGTTTTCAGAGTGGCGTCGTTTTAATAGAGGCGTCGTTTTAAAGAGGCGTCGTTTTCATAGAGTAGTCGTTTTTACAAAGGCGTCGGTTTATTTAGGCGTCGTTTTTCGAGGAGTGTAAGTTTATTTAGGCGTCGTTTTTCAAGGAGCGTCGTTTTTATAGAGGTGTCGTTTTTATAAAGGCGTCGTTTTATTTAGGCGTCGTTTTTCGAGGAGCGTCGTTTTTATAGAGGCGTCGTTTTTATAAAGGCGTCGTTTTTATAAAGGCGTCGTTTAATTTAGGCGTCGTTTTTCGAGGATCGTCGTTTTTATAGAGGCGTCGTTTTTTAGAGGCGTCATTTTTACAAAGGCGTCGTTTTTATAGAGGCGTCGTTTTATAAAGGCGTCGTTTTTATAGAGGCGTCGTCTTTATAAAGGCATCGTTTTTCGAGGAGGGTCGTTTTTATAGAGGCGTCGTTTTTATAGAGGCGTCGTTTTTATAAAGGCGTCGTTTTATTGAGGCGTCGTTATTCGAGTGGCGTCGTTTTTATAGAGGCGTCGTTTTAAAGAGGCGTCGTTTTTATAGAGATGTCGTTTTTATAGAGGCGTCGTTTTTATAGAGGCGTCGTTTTTATAAAGGCGTCGTTTTTATGAAGGCGTCGTTTTCATAGAGGCGTCGTTTTTATAGAGGCGTCGTTTTTATAAAGGCGTCGGTTTATTTAGGCGTCGTTTTTCGAGGAGCGTCGTTTTTATAGAGGCGTCGTTTTTATGAAGGCGTCGTTTTTATAAAGGCGTCGTTTTTACAAAATTGTAGTTTTAAAAAGTCGTCGTTTTATAAAGGCGTCTTTTTTATAGATGCGTCGTTTTATAGAGGCGGCATTTTTATAGAGGCGTCGTTTTTACAAAGGCGTAAGTTTATTTGGGCGTCGTTTTTCGAGGAGCGTAAGTTTATTTAGGCGTCGCTTTTTCGAGGAGCGTCGTTTTTATAGAGGCGTCGTTTTTATAGAGGCGTCGTTTTTATGAAGGAGTCGTTTTTATAAAGGCGTCGTTTTTACAAAATTGTAGTTTTAAGAAGTCGTCGTTTTATAAAGGCGTCTTTTTTATAGATGCGTCGTTTTATAGAGGCGGCATTTTTATAGAGGCGTCGTTTTTACAAAGGCGTAAGTTTATTTGGGCGTCGTTTTTCGAGGAGCGTAAGTTTATTTAGGCGTCGCTTTTTCGAGGAGCGTCGTTTTTATAGAGGCGTCGTTTTGTTAGTGGCGTCGTTTTTATAGAGACGTCATTTTTATAGTGGCGTTGTTTTTAAAGAGGCAATGTTTTAATAAAGGCGTCGTTTTCAGAGAGGCGTCGTTTTTATAGAGACGTAATTTTCATAGAGACGTCGTTTTATAGAGGCGTCGTTTTTATAGTGGCGTCTTTTTAAAGAGGCGTCGTTTTTATAGTGGCGTCGTTTTTATAGAGGCGTCGTTTTTATAGAGGCGTCGTTTTATAAAGGCGTCGTTTTTATAGAGGCGTCGTCTTTATAAAGGCATCGTTTTTCGAGGAGGGTCGTTTTTATAGAGGCGTCGTTTTTATAGAGGCGTCGTTTTTACAAAGGCGTCGGTTTATTTAGGCGTCGTTTTTCGAGGAGCGTCGTTTTTATAGAGGCGTCGTTTTTATGAAGGCGTCGTTTTTATAAAGGCGTCGTTTTTACAAAATTGTAGTTTTAAAAAGTCGTCGTTTTATAAAGGCGTCTTTTTTATAGATGCGTCTTTTTATAGAGGCGTCTTTTTAAAGAAGCGTCGTTTTTATAGTGGCGTCGTTTTTATAGAGGCTTTGTTTTTATAGAGGCGTCGTTTTCAAGGGCGTCGTTTTTATAGAGGCGTCGTTTTTTTAGAGGTGTCGTTTTTATAGTGGCGTCGTTTTTATAGAGGCGTCGTTTTTATAGAGGCATTGTTTTTATAGAGGCGTCGTTTTCAGAGAGGTGTCGTTTTTATAGAGACGTCATTTTTATAGAGGCGTCGTTTTATAGATGCTTCGTCTTTATAGAGGCGTCGTTTTTATAGTGGCGTCGTTTTTATAGAGGCGTCGTTTTTATAGAGGCATTGTTTTTATAGAGGCGTCATTTTCAGAGAGGGGTCGTTTTTATAGAGACGTCATTTTTATAGTGGTGTCGTTTTATAGATGCTTCGTTTTTAAAGAGGCGTCGTTTTTATAGTGGCGTCGTTTTTATAGAGACGTCGTTTTCAGAGAGGCGTCGTTTTTATAGAGACGTTATTTTTATAGTGGCGTCGTTTTATAGAGGCTTCGTTTTTAAAGAGGCAATGTTTTAATAGAGGCGTCGTTTTCAGAGAGGCGTCGTTTTTATAGAGACGTAATTTTCATAGAGACGTCGTTTTATAGAGGCGTCGTTTTTATAGAGGCGTCGTTTTTATAGTGGCGTCGTTTTTAAAGAGGCGTCGTTTTTATAGTGGCGTCGTTTTTATAGTGGCGTCGTTTTTATAGAGGCTTTGTTTTTATTGTGGCGTCGTTTTTATAGTGGCGTCGTTTTTTTAGGGGCGTCGTTTCTATAGTTGCATCGTTTTTATAGAGGCGTTGTTTTTATAGTGGCGTCGTTTTATAGAGGCTTCGTTTTTATAGAGGCTTCGTTTTGTTAGTGGCGTCGTTTTTATAGAGACGTCATTTTTATAGTGGCGTTGTTTTTAAAGAGGCAATGTTTTAATAGAGGCGTCGTTTTCAGAGAGGCGTCGTTTTTATAGAGACGTAATTTTCATAGAGACGTCGTTTTATAGAGGCGTCGTTTTTATAGAGGCTTCGTTTTAAAAGACGCGTCGTTTTCAGAGAGGCGTCGTTTTTATAGAGGCGTTGTTTTTATAGAGGCGTCGTTTTCAGAGAGGCGTCGGTTTTATAGAGACGTCATTTTTGTAGTGGCGGTGTTTCATAGAGGCGTCGTTTTTAAATAGGCGTCGTTTTTATAGAGGTGTCGTTTTCAGAGAG
The DNA here is from genome assembly GCA_905146925.1 of Autographa gamma. Classification (NCBI taxonomy): domain Eukaryota; kingdom Metazoa; phylum Arthropoda; class Insecta; order Lepidoptera; family Noctuidae; genus Autographa; species Autographa gamma. Next base: position 55,312 of record LR989852.1, read on the forward strand.
GCGTCGTTTTTATAGAGATGTCGTTTTTATAGTGGCGTCGTTTTTATAGAGTTGTTATTTTTATTGTGGCGTCGTTTTATAGAGGCGTCGTTTTTATAGAGGCGTCGTTTTTATAGTGGCGTCGTTTTTATAGAGGCGTCGTTTTTATAGTGGCGTCGTTTTTATAGAGTTGTCATTTTTATTGTGGCGTCGTTTTATAGAGGCGTCGTTTTTATAGAGGCGTCGTTTTTAAAGTGGCGTCGTTTTTATAGAGGCGTCGTTTTTATAGTGGCGTCGTTTTTATAGAGGCTTTGATTTATAGAGGCGTCGTTTTAGGAGGCGTCGTTTTTATAGAAATGTCATTTTTGTAGTGGCGTCGTTTTAAGGAGGCGTCGTTTTTATAGAGGCTTAGTTTTTATAGTTTCGTCGTTTTTATAGTGGCGTCGTTTTTATAGGGGCGTCGTTTTTATAGTTGCATCGTTTTTATAGAGGCGTTGTTTTTATAGTGGCGTCGTTTTATAGAGGCTTCGTTTTTACAGAGGTGTCGTTTTTTTAGTGGCGTCGTTTTTAAAGAGGCAATGTTTTAATAGAGGCGTCGTTTTCAGAGAGGCGTCGTTTTTATAGTGGCGTCGTTTTTATAGAGACGTCGTTTTCAGAGAGGCTTCGTTTTTATAGAGACGTTTTTTTTATAGTGGCGTCGTTTTATAGAGGCTTCGTTTTTAAAGATGCGTCGTTTTTTTAGTGGCGTCTTTTTTATAGTGGCGTCATTTTTATAGAGGCGTTGTTTTTATAGAGGCGTAGTTTTCAGAGAGACGTCATTTTTATAATGGCGTCGTTTTTATAGTGGCGTCGTTTTTATAGAGGCGTCATTTTTATAGTGGCGTCGTTTTATAGAGGCTTCGTTTTTACAGAGGTGTCGTTTTTTTAGTGGCGTCGTTTTTAAAGAGGCAATGTTTTAATAGAGGCGTCGTTTTCCGAGAGGCGTCGTTTTTATAGTGGCGTCGTTTTATAGAGGCTTCGTTTTCAGATAGGCGTCGTTTTTATAGAGACGTCATTTTTATAGTGGCGTCGTTTTAAAGAGGCTTCGTTTTTATAGACGCGTCGTTTTTATAGTGGCGTCGTTTTTATAGAGGCGTCGTTTTTATAGTGGCGTCGTTTTTATGGAGGCGTCGTTTAAAAGTGGCGTCGTTTTTATAGAGGCGTCATTTTTATAGTGGCGTCGTTTTTATAGTTGCATCGTTTTTATAGAGGCGTTGTTTTTATAGTGGCGTCGTTTTATAGAGGCTTCGTTTTTATAGAGGCGTCGTTTTTTTAGTGGCGTTGTTTTTATAGAGACGTAATTTTTATAGAGACGTCGTTTTATAGAGGCGTCGTTTTTATGCAGGCGTCGTTTTTATAGAGGCATTGTTTTCAGAGAGGTGTCGTTTTTATAGAGACGTCATTTTTATAGTAGTGTAGTTTTATAGATGCTTCGTTTTTATAGAGGCGTCGTTTTTATGGAGGCGTCGTTTTTATAGAGGCGTCGTTTTTATAGAGGCGTCGTTTTTAAAGAGGCATCGTTTTTTTAGTGGCGTTGTTTTTATAGAGGCGTCGTTTTCAGAGAGGCGTCGTTTTTATAGAGACGTAATTTTATAGAGGCGTCGTTTTCAGAGTGGCGTCGTTTTAATAGAGGCGTCGTTTTAAAGAGGCGTCGTTTTCATAGAGTAGTCGTTTTTACAAAGGCGTCGGTTTATTTAGACGTCGTTTTTCGAGGAGTGTAAGTTTATTTAGGCGTCGTTTTTCAAGGAGCGTCGTTTTTATAGAGGTGTCGTTTTTATAAAGGCGTCGTTTTATTTAGGCGTCGTTTTTCGAGGAGCGTCGTTTTTATAGAGGCGTCGTTTTTATAAAGGCGTCGTTTTTATAAAGGCGTCGTTTAATTTAGGCGTCGTTTTTCGAGGAGCGTCGTTTTTATAGAGGCGTCGTTTTTTAGAGGCGTCATTTTTACAAAGGCGTCGTTTTTATAGAGGCGTCGTTTTATAAAGGCGTCGTTTTTATAGAGGCGTCGTCTTTATAAAGGCATCGTTTTTCGAGGAGGGTCGTTTTTATAGAGGCGTCGTTTTTATAGAGGCGTCGTTTTTATAAAGGCGTCGTTTTATTGAGGCGTCGTTATTCGAGTGGCGTCGTTTTTATAGAGGCGTCGTTTTAAAGAGGCGTCGTTTTTATAGAGATGTCGTTTTTATAGAGGCGTCGTTTTTATAGAGGCGTCGTTTTTATAAAGGCGTCGTTTTTATGAAGGCGTCGTTTTCATAGAGGCGTCGTTTTTATAGAGGCGTCGTTTTTATAAAGGCGTCGTTTTATTGAGGCGTCGTTATTCGAGTGGCGTCGTTTTTATAGAGGCGTCGTTTTAAAGAGGCGTCGTTTTTATAGAGATGTCATTTTTATAGAGGCGTCGTTTTTATAGAGGCGTCGTTTTTATAAAGGCGTCGTTTTTACAAAGGCGTAAGTTTATTTAGGCGTCGTTTTTCGAGGAGCGTAAGTTTATTTATGCGTCGTTTTTCGAGGAGCGTCGTTTTTATAGAGGCGTCGTTTTATAGGTGCGTCATTAATATAGAGGCGTCGTTTTTACAAAGGCGTCGGTTTATTTAGGCGTCGTTTTTCGAGGAGCGTCGTTTTTATAGAGGCGTCGTTTTTATGAAGGCGTCGTTTTTATAAAGGCGTCGTTTTTACAAAATTGTAGTTTTAAAAAGTCGTCGTTTTATAAAGGCGTCTTTTTTATAGATGCGTCGTTTTATAGAGGCGGCATTTTTATAGAGGCGTCGTTTTTACAAAGGCGTAAGTTTATTTGGGCGTCGTTTTTCGAGGAGCGTAAGTTTATTTAGGCGTCGCTTTTTCGAGGAGCGTCGTTTTTATAGAGGCGTCGTTTTTATAGAGGCGTCGTTTTTATGAAGGAGTCGTTTTTATAAAGGCGTCGTTTTTACAAAATTGTAGTTTTAAGAAGTCGTCGTTCTATAGAGGCGTCGTTTTTATGAATGCGTCGTTTTTATAGAGGCGTCGTTTTTATAAAGGAGTCGTTTTTACAAAATTGTAGTTTTAAAAAGTCGTCGTTTTATAAAGGCGTCGTTTTATGTAAGCGTCGTTTGATAAAGGCGTCGTTTTTATTAAGGCGTCGTTTTAGTAAGGCGTCGTTTTTCTAGGAGCGTCGTTTTTATAGAGACGTCGTTTTATAGAGGCGTCGTTTTAAAGAGGCGTCGTTTTTATAGAGGCGTCGTTTTTACAAAGGCGTCGTTTTTATAGAGGCGTCGTTTTATAAAGGCGTCGTTTTTGTAAAGGCGTCGTTTTATTAAAGCGTCGTTTTTTGTGGAGCGTCGTTTTATAGAGGCGTCGTTTTTACAAAATTGTAGTTACAAGAAGTCGTCGTTCTATAGAGGTGTCGTTTTTATGAATGCGTCGTTTTTATAGAGGCGTCGTTTTATAGGGGCGTCATTAATATAGAGGCGTCGTTTTTACAAAGGCGTCGGTTTATTTAGGCGTCTTTTTCGAGGAGCGTAAGTTTATGTAGGCGTCGCTTTTTCGAGGAGCGTCGTTTTTATAGAGGCGTCGTTTTTATAGAGGCGTCGTTTTTATGAAGGAGTCGTTTTTATAGAGGCGTCGTTTTTACAAAATTGTAGTTTTAAGAAGTCGTCGTTCTATAGAGGCGTCGTTTTTATGAAGGCTTCGTTTTTATAGATGCGTCGTTTTATAGGGGCGCCATTAATATAGAGGCGTCGTTTTTACAAAGGCGTCAGTTTATAGGGGCGTCATTAATATAGAGGCGTCGTTTTTACAAAGGCGTCGGTTTATTTAGGCGTCTTTTTCGAGGAGCGTAAGTTTATGTAGGCGTCGCTTTTTCGAGGAGCGTCGTTTTTATAGAGGCGTCGTTTTTATAGAGGCGTCGTTTTTATGAAGGAGTCGTTTTTATAGAGGCGTCGTTTTTACAAAATTGTAGTTTTAAGAAGTCGTCGTTCTATAGAGGCGTCGTTTTTATGAAGGCTTCGTTTTTATAGATGCGTCGTTTTATAGGGGCGCCATTAATATACAACGTGTAACACAAAAGACGCTAGTTAAGAAAGCAGTCGGTTCAGAATAGGCATCTTAATCGAATTCCGAAAAAAAAAAAACATTTTAATTTTTCAGGAAAACTCCCTTCACAAGTGTTGAATTAGAAACATAACAAATCAATTTAATCTTTAGTTTAAAGTAATTTGAACCTTAAGTCAAAAGCATAAAGACCAATTTGTATTTCTCGTACGTCGCTAGTTTCCTTACGCACACATAAACCATAAAACATTTTAAATATTTAAGTTGTTAGAACGCGAATAATAAATATTCAAAGAAATTTGGAACCTACTGCAACGAAATAAAGCTTATCTAAATGTACTTCCGACTTTGTAGTCGGCATTTTACATTGTTGTGTCAAAAAGACGCGAAATTCCTAAAAAATATTGTACGTCATTTGCTAATGTAAACATAATGCATGCGAGTGAGATGCAAACATTTCCCGCCACCCTCTGACCAATGAGCGCCGCACGCGCCGCGGCCGCTCGCGCTGCAGCAGCGCCAAGAGCGGCAACCGCCCGCCTAACATCAAAGACGATTAGTCATCCGCCGACAGCCTTCTGTGATCGTTTTCCGTTATCCTTCTTGACAACTTTGTTTTCGCGCGCGATGACTTTCCGGTATACCAATATTCAGTATACTGAGATGGTGAGGACACTTGCTCGTTGCGACGATAATGTCGAGTTAGCGTGTCGTGAGTTTAATAGCCGGTATCAAACCACAGTGAGTGCTAGGACAATGTTAAGTGCAACTCAACGTTTGAGGGACTTTGGGACCTTTCGCCCTAACACGGCGATTGAAAGAGGGGCGAATGTGCGCAGTACTCGTCTGCAAGGTGCGATCCTCGATTTTTTCGACGAACACCCCGAAAGCAGCACAAGAGAAGCAGCGCCAATGTTCGACTGCAGCCACATGTACGTGTGGCGAACATTACGTGCTGATGGAGAACACCCGTTCCACTTACGACGTTGCCAGGAGCTTACGCCCGCTGACTACCAGCCGCGTATACAATTTTGTAGGTGGTTGTTGGAGAACTGGCAACGGAACATTATTTGGACGGACGAGAGTACATTTACGCGAGTAGGTATGTACAACCAGCACAACCAACACTTGTGGCGGCATGAGAATCCACATGCATGCCGTGTGGACTCCTTTCAGCACAGGTTCTCCGTCAACGTGTGGGCGGGCGTATTAGGTACACACGTACTCGGCCCGGTTTTCCTACCGAGGTTGAACGGCGAGACCTACCTACAGTTTTTGCGCGAAACATTGCCGGAGTTGCTGGATGACGTTCCCCTAGTGCACCTGAGGAACGTTTTTTACCAACACGACGGTGCCCCAGCGCATTACTCATTGAGTGTTCGCCAACACCTTGACGTGGAGTATGGCGCCCGATGGATAGGTCGCGGGGGCCCCGTGCAGTGGCCACCCAGATCCGCCGACTTAACACCGTTGGATTTTTATTTATGGGGTCGTGTAAAATCGCTCGTGTACACAAACGAGGCTACAAGTGTTGAGGACCTAAAAAGACGCATTGAGCTCGCGTTCCAAAAAGTGAAAAGTGACACTCAAGTGCTGGACAAACTAAAAGCCAACATAAGAAAGCGGGCAATACAGTGCATCGAACAAGGCGGCGGACATTTCGAGTCACTGTTGAAAAGAAGGAGAAGAAACAGTGTTAATTAGTGTTTCTACAAAATGTTCTGTAAGTACAATCTCTTTTCAATTTATTTTCGCCGAGTTATACCTACCTACAAGTGTAAAAAACGACTCAGACACCTACCGCTCCACGCTACGTCATAGATAGTTATCTACGTACCTACATAGCTACCTACCTAAATCGCAGACGAAAGTCATACATCGATTAAAGTTGCGTAGGTACCTACCCTTTATTCGCTCTATTATACCTGAACGACTTAAAAAAATATTGTAAAATAATCGTCATTAAATAAACAGCGTGTGTCCCATGTGTGATGCAAAGACGGAATCTTAATAACCTATTTTACTTACAACTATCATAAAATTATACTTCTTCTCTACTAAATGATAATATCATCAACCTGAGTAAAGAGCATAGAGATTATGTAGCTAAGTACCTAATAGAGATTTCTTGCGTGTAGGTAGAATGTCCGCTCTACTAGTAGGTACCTACTTCGTACTAGTGGTCTAGTGCCTAAACAGTTGACGATTTATGAAGAAAACTCAATTCAAAGGTCTTGAATTAGAATTACCATCTCGTAACAAATCAATTTACTATTTAATTTATGACAACAAAATCGTACACAAATCCACGAACAATTTTTAATTCGTTCAATTACGTCGCTTGCTTAAACACAAACAATAAAAACATTTTAAATAATTATTTAAGTTAGAACGAAAATGTTTTTTTCGCGCGCAATGTTTATTCAAAGAAATTTGGATCTTACGGCACCGAAATAAAGCTTATCTAAATGCAGCGTCAAGAGCGGCAACCCTCCGCCTAACATCAAAGACGATTAGTCATCCGCCGACAGCGTGCTATGATTGTCTCGTTATTTATTTTGTGCCTTATGACCTTGACGTGAAGTATTGCACCCGATGGATAGGTTAAAGTTAGTTAAAATAAGAAAAAAAATGAAAAATCGGGTAATACCTAAAGTGAATCGAAAAATACGGCAGTTTATTGACGAAGAAACAAAGAAAGTTTCTACATTATGTTCAGTTTTGTAAGTACAACTTTTAATTTTCTAATTCCTTCTTTGCCGCGTTTAATTACCTACTCGACGAGTGTAATACGGCGACTCGGGCGCCAAACCCTGCACGTTACGTTATTGACGATAAGTACCTACGACTACCTATGACTTTATTAATTTGTCACATTAATAAATGGTTGAAAGTCGCACAGCGATTAAAGTAAAATACCGTTATTATGTTTAATTTACTTCTAAACACACACATCTCATCAAACATGCCAGTCCGATCAGTCTGGAAGTGTGACGAAAACATAGAAACTTTATTACCTATTTTACTGGTTAGAAAACTATCAATTCAATAACTTATACCATGATAATATCCAGCTTAGTGTGAACAGTAGTTAGGTATTAGAGATAATTTGAGTTTAGTTAGAATGTTCGATCATTGAACTATTGCCTAAACAGCTGACGAACGATCGAGTGAGCGCGCCTGTGTGCGTGCGTAGGTTAATACGACCAAACGTTCAACGTAAAGTCAGGGCATCTATTAAATGAAAAATTACTAGGTTTGGTTCGTCTAAATTAAATTTTAGTGCACGTATGGGTATTATAATTTAATAAACTAATTGGGGTGTCTGAAGCTATGATCAATATTATTTTACACCTTGTAGAGGCGTCGTTTTTACAAAGGCGTCAGTTTATTTAGGCGTCGTTTTTCAAGGAGCGTCGTTTTTATAGAGGCGTCGTTTTTATGAAGGCGTCGTTTTTATAAAGGCGTCGTTTTTACAAAATTGAAGTTTTAAAAAGTCGTCGTTTTATAAAGGCGTCGTTTTAATAAAGGCGTCGTTTTATTCAAGCGTCGTTTTTCAAGGAGCGTCGTTTTTATAGAGGTGTCGTTTTTATAAAGGCGTCGTTTTTAAAAAGGTGTCGTTTTTACAAAATTGAAGTTTTAAAAAGTCGTCGTTTTATAAAGGCGTCGTTTTAATAAAGGCGTCGTTTTATTCAAGCGTCGTTTTTCAAGGAGCGTCGTTTTTATAGAGGTGTCGTTTTTATAAAGGCGTCGTTTTATTTAGGCGTCGTTTTTCGAGGAGCGTCGTTTTTATAGAGGCGTCGTTTTTATAAAGGCGTCGTTTTATTTAGGCGTCGTTTTTCGAGGAGCGTCGTTTTTATAGAGGCGTCGTTTTATAGAGGCGTCGTTTTATAGAGGCGTCATTTTTACAAAGGCGTCGTTTTTATAGAGGCGTCGTTTTTATAAAGGCGTCGTTTTATTTAGGCTTCGTTTTTATAGAGGTGGCATTTTTAGAAAGGCGTCGTTTTATCAAAATTATAGTTTTAAAAAAGCGTCGTTTTAACAAGGCGTCGTTTGAAAAAGGCGTCGTTTTAATGAAGGCGTCGTTTTTATAAAGGCGTCGTTTTTCTAGGAGCGTCGTTTTTATAGAGGCGATTCATATTTAAATTTTGTTAAAACGCCGCCTCTATAAAAACGACGGCTCTATAAAAATAGAGGCGTCGTTTTTATAGAGGCGTCGTTTTAATAAAGGCGTCGTTTTTACAAAGGCGTAATTTATTTAGGCGTCGTTTTTCGAGGAGCGTAAGTTTATTTATGCGTCGTTTTTCGAGGAGCGTCGTTTTTATAGAGGCGTCGTTTTTATGAAGGCGTCGTTTTTATAGAGGCGTCGTTTTATAGGTGCGTCATTAATATAGAGGCGTCGTTTTTACAAAGGCGTCGGTTTATTTAGGCGTCGTTTTTCGAGGAGCGTCGTTTTTATAGAGGCGTCGTTTTTATGAAGGCGTCGTTTTTATAAAGGCGTCGTTTTTACAAAATTGTAGTTTTAAAAAAGCGTCGTTTTAACAAGGCGTCGTTTGAAAAAGGCGTCGTTTTAATGAAGGCGTCGTTTTTATAAAGGCGTCGTTTTTCTAGGAGCGTCGTTTTTATAGAGGCGATTCATATTTAAATTTTGTTAAAACGCCGCCTCTATAAAAACGACGGCTCTATAAAAATAGAGGCGTCGTTTTTATAGAGGCGTCGTTTTAATAAAGGCGTCGTTTTTACAAAGGCGTAAGTTTATTTAGGCGTCGTTTTTCGAGGAGCGTAAGTTTATTTATGCGTCGTTTTTCGAGGAGCGTCGTTTTTATAGAGGCGTCGTTTTTATGAAGGCGTCGTTTTTATAGAGGCGTCGTTTTATAGGTGCGTCATTAATATAGAGGCGTCGTTTTTACAAAGGCGTCGGTTTATTTAGGCGTCGTTTTTCGAGGAGCGTCGTTTTTATAGAGGCGTCGTTTTTATGAAGGCGTCGTTTTTATAAAGGCGTCGTTTTTACAAAATTGTAGTTTTAAAAAGTCGTCGTTTTATAAAGGCGTCTTTTTTATAGATGCGTCGTTTTATAGAGGCGGCATTTTTATAGAGGCGTCGTTTTTACAAAGGCGTAAGTTTATTTGGGCGTCGTTTTTCGAGGAGCGTAAGTTTATTTAGGCGTCGCTTTTTCGAGGAGCGTCGTTTTTATAGAGGCGTCGTTTTTATAGAGGCGTCGTTTTTATGAAGGAGTCGTTTTTATAAAGGCGTCGTTTTTACAAAATTGTAGTTTTAAGAAGTCGTCGTTCTATAGAGGCGTCGTTTTTATGAATGCGTCGTTTTTATAGAGGCGTCGTTTTTATAAAGGCGTCGTTTTTACAAAATTGTAGTTTTAAAAAGTCGTCGTTTTATAAAGGCGTCGTTTTATGTAAGCGTCGTTTGATAAAGGCGTCGTTTTTATTAAGGCGTCGTTTTAGTAAGGCGTCGTTTTTCTAGGAGCGTCGTTTTTATAGAGACGTCGTTTTATAGAGGCGTCGTTTTAAAGAGGCGTCGTTTTTATAGAGGCGTCGTTTTTACAAAGGCGTCGTTTTTATAGAGGCGTCGTTTTATAAAGGCGTCGTTTTTGTAAAGGCGTCGTTTTATTAAAGCGTCGTTTTTTGTGGAGCGTCGTTTTATAGAGGCGTCGTTTTTACAAAATTGTAGTTACAAGAAGTCGTCGTTCTATAGAGGCGTCGTTTTTATGAATGCGTCGTTTTTATAGAGGCGTTGTTTTATAGGGGCGTCATTAATATAGAGGCGTCGTTTTTACAAAGGCGTCGGTTTATTTAGGCGTCTTTTTCGAGGAGCGTAAGTTTATGTAGGCGTCGCTTTTTCGAGGAGCGTCGTTTTTATAGAGGCGTCGTTTTTATAGAGGCGTCGTTTTTATGAAGGAGTCGTTTTTACAAAATTGTAGTTTTAAGAAGTCGTCGTTCTATAGAGGCGTCGTTTTTATGAAGGCTTCGTTTTTATAGATGCGTCGTTTTATAGGGGCGCCATTAATATAGAGGCGTCGTTTTTACAAAGGCGTCAGTTTATTTAGGCGTCGTTTTTCGAGGAGCGTCGTTTTTATAGAGGCGTCGTTTTTATGAAGGCGTCGTTTTTATAAAGGCGTCGTTTTTACAAAATTGAAGTTTTAAAAAGTCGTCGTTTTATAAAGGCGTCGTTTTAATAAAGGCGTCGTTTTATTCAAGCGTCGTTTTTCAAGGAGCGTCGTTTTTATAGAGGTGTCGTTTTTATAAAGGCGTCGTTTTTAAAAAGGTGTCGTTTTTACAAAATTGAAGTTTTAAAAAGTCGTCGTTTTATAAAGGCGTCGTTTTAATAAAGGCGTCGTTTTATTCAAGCGTCGTTTTTCAAGGAGCGTCGTTTTTATAGAGGTGTCGTTTTTATAAAGGCGTCGTTTTATTTAGGCGTCGTTTTTCGAGGAGCGTCGTTTTTATAGAGGCGTCGTTTTTATAAAGGCGTCGTTTTATTTAGGCGTCGTTTTTCGAGGAGCGTCGTTTTTATAGAGGCGTCGTTTTATAGAGGCGTCGTTTTATAGAGGCGTCATTTTTACAAAGGCGTCGTTTTTATAGAGGCGTCGTTTTTATAAAGGCGTCGTTTTATTTAGGCTTCGTTTTTATAGAGGTGGCATTTTTATAAAGGTGTCGTTTTATCAAAATTGTAGTTTTAAAAAAGCGTCGTTTTAACAAGGCGTCGTTTGAAAAAGGCGTCGTTTTAATGAAGGCGTCGTTTTTATAAAGGCGTCGTTTTTCTAGGAGCGTCGTTTTTATAGAGGCGATTCATATTTAAATTTTGTTAAAACGCCGCCTCTATAAAAACGACGGCTCTATAAAAATAGAGGCGTCGTTTTTATAGAGTCGTCGTTTTTACAAAGGCGTCGTTTTTACAAAATTAAAATAATAATAAATAGAAGCGTCGTTTATAAAAAGGCGTCGTTTTTAAAAGGCGTCGTTTTTATAGAGGCGTCGTTTTTATAAAGGCATCGTTTTTCGAGGAGTGTCGTTTTTATAGAGGCGTCGTTTTTATAGAGGCGTCGTTTTAATAAAGGCGTCGTTTTATTTAGGCGTAGTTTTTCGAGGAGCGTCGTTTTTATAGAGGCGTCGTTTTAAAGAGGCGTCGTTTTAAAGAGGCGTCGTTTTTATAAATGCGTCGTTTTATTGAGGCCTCGTTATTTGAGTGGCGTCGTTTTTATAGAGGCGTCATTTTAAAGAGGCGTCGTTTTTATAGATACGTCGTTTTTATAGAGGCGTCGTTTTTATAGAGGCGTCGTTTTTATAAAGGCGTCGTTTTTATGAAGGCGTCGTTTTCATAGAGGCGTCGTTTTATAGAGGCGGCTTTTTTAAAGAGGCGTCGTTTTTACAAAGGCGTAAGTTTATTTAGGCGTCGTTTTTCGAGGAGCGTAAGTTTATTTATGCGTCGTTTTTCGAGGAGCGTCGTTTTTATAGAGGCGTCGTTTTTATAGAGGCGTCGTTTTTATGAAGGAGTCGTTTTTATAAAGGCGTCGTTTTTACAAAATTGTAGTTACAAGAAGTCGTCGTTCTATAGAGGCGTCGTTTTTATGAATGCGTCGTTTTTATAGAGGCGTCGTTTTATAGGGGCGTCATTAATATAGAGGCGTCGTTTTTACAAAGGCGTCGGTTTATTTAGGCGTCGTTTTTCGAGGAGCGTCGTTTTTAGAGACGCGTCGTTTTTATAGAGGCGTCGTTTTTATAGAGGCGTCGTTTTTATGAAGGAGTCGTTTTTATAAAGGCGTCGTTTTTACAAAATTGTAGTTACAAGAAGTCCTCGTTCTATATAGGCGTCGTTTTTATGAAGGCGTCGTTTTTATAGAGGCGTCGTTTTATAGGGGCGACATTTTTATAGAGGCGTCGTTGTTACAAAGGCGTCGTTTTTAAAGAGGCGTCGTTTTTACAAAGGCGTCGTTTTATAGAGGCGTCGTTTTTATAGAGGCGTCGTTGTTATACAAAGGCGTCGTTTTTATAGAGGCGTCGTTTTTACAAAGGGGTCGTTTTTTCAAAATTGTAGTTTTATAAAGGCGTCGTTTTTTAAAAGCGGCGTTTTATTTAGGCGTTGGTTTCTAGGAGCGTGGTTTTTACAATGGCGTCTTTTTTTCAAAATTGTAGTTTTAAAAAGGCGTCGTTTTAATAAGGCGTCGTTTTTATAGAGGCGTCGTTTTATAGAGGCGTCGTTTTTATAGAGGCGTCGTTGTTACAAAGGCGTCGTTTTTATAGAGGCGTCGTTTTTACAAAGGCGTCGTTTTTTCAAAATTGTGGTTTTATAAAGGCGTCGTTTTTTAAAAGCGTCGTTTTATTTAGGCGTTGGTTTCTAGGAGCGTGGTTTTTACAAAGGCGTCTTTTTTCAAAATTGTAGTCTTAAAAAGGCGTCGTTTTATTAAGGCGTCGTTTTTATAGAGGCGTCGTTTTTATGGAGGCGTCGTTTCATTAAGGCGTCGATTTTTGAAAAGCGTCGTATTTTTAGTGGCGTCGTTTTTTTAGAGGCATCGTTTTATAGAGGCGTCGTTTTTACAAAGGCGTCGTTTTTTCTAAATTTTAGTTAAAACAAGGCGTCGTTATTACAAAATTAAAATAATAATAAATAGAAGCATCGGTTTTTAAAAAGGCGTCGTTTTTAAAGATTAAAGTTTTAAAAAGGCGTCGTTTTTATAAATTTTTCGAGGAGCGTCATTTTTGTAGAGGCGTCGTTTTTATAAAGGCGTCGTTTTATTTAGGCGTCGTTTTTCGAGGAACATCATTTTTGTAGAGGCGTCGTTTTATTAAGGCGTCGCTTTTATAGAGGCGTCGTTTTACAAAGGCGTCGTTTTAACAAAATTAAAATAATAATAAATAGAAGCGTCGTTTTTAATAAGGCGTCGTTTTTAAAAGATTGTAGTTTTAAAAAGGAGTCGTCTTAAAAAGGCGTCGTTTTTTAGAGGCGTCGTTTTTATAAAGGCGTCGTTTTATTTAGGCGTCATTTTTCGAGGTGCGTCGTTATTATACAGGCGTCGTTTTTACAAAGGCGTCGTTTTTTCAAAAATGTAGTTTTAAAAAGGCGTCGTTTTTATTAAGGCGTCGTTTTTCGAGGAGCGTCGTTTTTATAGAGGCGTCGTTTTTATAGAGGCGTCATTTTTATAGAGGCGTCGTTTTTATAAAGGCGTCGTTTTTATAAAGGCGTCGTTGTTACAAAATTGTAGTTTTATAAAGGCGTTGTTTTTATAGAGGCGTTGTTTTATAGAGGCGTCGTTTTTATAGAGGCGTCGTTTTTACAAAGGCGTCGTTTTTTCAAAATTGTATTTTTAACAAGCCGTCGTTTTACGAAGGCGTCGTTTTTAAAAAATTAAAGTAATAATAAATAAGCTTCGTTTTTAAAAAGGCGTCGTTTTTACAAAAGCGTAGTTTTTTCAAAATTGTATTTTTAAAAAGGCGTCGTTCTATAAATGCGTCGTTTTTATAAAGGCGTCGTTTTTACAAAATTGTAGTTTTATTAAGGCTTCGTTTTTATAGAGGCGTCGTTTTATAGAGGCGTCGTTTTTACAAAGGCGTCGTTTGTTCAAAATTGTGGTTTTAACAAGGCGTCGTTTTACAAAGGCGTCGTTTTCACAAAATTAAAATAATAATAAATAGAAGCGTCGTTTTTAAAAAGGCGTCGTTTTTACAAAGGCGTAGTTTTTTCAAAATCGTAGTTTTAAAAAGGCGTCGTTGTTATAAAGGCGTCGTTTTATTTAGGCGTCGTTTTTCGAGGAGCGTCATTTTTGTAGAGGCGTCGTTTTTATAAAGGCGTCGTTTTATTTAGGCGTCGTTTTTCGAGGAACATCATTTTTGTAGAGGCGTCGTTTTATTAAGGCGTCGCTTTTATAGAGGCGTCGTTTTTACAAAGGCGTCGATTTTTCAAAATTGTAGTTTTAACAAGGCGTCGTTTTACAAAGGCGTCGTTTTAACAAAATTAAAATAATAATAAATAGAAGCGTCGTTTTTAAAAAGGCGTCGTTTTTACAAAGGCGTAGTTTTTTCAAAATCGTAGTTTTAAAAAGGCGTCGTTGTTATAAAGGCGTCGTTTTATTTAGGCGTCGTTTTTCGAGGAGCGTCATTTTTGTAGAGGCGTCGTTTTTATAAAGGCGTCGTTTTATTTAGGCGTCGTTTTTCGAGGAAGGTCATTTTTGTAGAGGCATCGTACAAAATTGTAGTTTTATAAAGGCGTCGTTTTTATAGAGGCGTCATTTTATTAAGGCGTCGCTTTTATAGAGGTGTCGTTTTTACAAATACGTCGTTTTTTTCTAAATTGTAGTTTGAACAAGGCGTCGTTTTACAAAGGCGTCGATTTTACAAAATTAAAATAATAAAATAGAAGCGTCGTTTTTAAAAAGGCGTCGTTTTATAGAGGCGTCGTTTTTATAGAGACGTCGTTTTTAACAAAGGCGTCGTTTTTTCAAAATTGTAGTTTTAACAAGGCGTCGTTTAAAAAAGGCGTCGTTTTTACAAAATTAAAGTTTTAACACGGCGTCGTTTTAACAAAATTAAAATAATAATAAATAGAAGCGTCGTTTTTGCAAAGGCGTAGTTTTTTCAAAATCGTAGTTTTTAAAAAGGCGTCGTTTTATTTTGGCGTCGTTTTTCGAGGAGCGTCATTTTTGTAGAGGCGTCGTTTTTATAAAGGCGTCGTTTTTCGAGGAAGGTCATTTTTGTAGAGGCGTCGTTTTTATAGAGGCGTCGTTTTTATAAAGGCGTTGTTTTTACAAAATTGTAGTTTTATAAAGGCGTCGTTTTTATAGAGGCGTCATTTTATTAAGGCGTCGCTTTTATAGAGGTGTCGCTTTTATAAAGGCGTCGTTTTTTCAAAATTGTTGTTTGAACAAGGCGTCGTTTTACAAAGGTGTCGTTTTTACAAAATTAAAATAATAATAAATAGAAGCGTCGTTTTTAAAAAGGCGTTGTTTTAGAGAGGCGTCGTTTTATAGAGGCGTCGTTTTTATAGAGGCGTCGTTTTTAATAAATGCGTCGTTTTTTCAAAATTGTAGTTTTAACAAGGCGTCGTTTAACAAAGGCGTCGTTTTTACAAAATTAAAGTTTTAACACGGCGTCGTTTTACAAAGGCGTCGTTTTAACAAAATTAAAATAATAATAAATAGAAGCATCGTTTTTATAAAGGCGTCGTTTTTACAAAGGCGTAGTTTTTTCAAAATCGTAGTTTTTAAAAAGGCGTCGTTTTTATAAAGGCTCGTTTTATTTAGGCGTCGTTTTTCGAGGAGCGTCATTTTTGTAGAGGTGTCGTTTTTATAAAGGCGTTGTTTTATTTAGGCGTCGTTTTTCGAGGAAGGTCATTTTTGTAGAGGCGTCGTTTTTATAGAGGCGTCGTTTTTATAAAGGCGTTGTTTTTACAAAATTGTAGTTTTATAAAGGCGTCGTTTTTATAGAGGCGTCATTTTATTAAGGCGTCGCTTTTATAGAGGCGTCGTTTTTACAAAGGCGTCGTTTTTTAAAATTGTAGTTTTAACAAGGCGTCGTTTTACAAAGGCGTCGTTTTTACAAAATTAAAATAATAATAAATAGAAGCGTCGTTTTTAAAAAGGCGTCGTTTTATAGAGGCGTCGTTTTTAACAAAGGCGTCGTTTTTTCAAACTTGTAGTTTTAAAGAGGCGTCGTTTTAACAAGGCGTCGTTTTTAAAAAGGCGTCGCTTTTATAAAGGCGTCGTTTTTACAAAATTGTTGTTTTATAAAGGCGAGCCATCAACAAGAAAGCCACCATTATTAATGCTCGTTAAAAAGCACAAGCCAGAACCAGTGTACGAAATAGATGAGTTGTTTCGGGAACATGGTCATGAAGTGGTAAGACTGCCGCCGTACCACTGTGACCTAAACCCTATAGAGCTAATCTGGGGCATAGCAAAGCAAAAAGTTGCTGCATGTAACATAGGTGCAATCGACATAAAAAAGCTACTGAGGAAGCTTTTAATAGCATTGGCCCCGAAACTTGGAATAATTGTGTTGAACACATAAAGAAAATAGAACAAGATTACTATGATAGGGGTAGAACACTTTATGATGACATAGACAGATTGGTCATTCGTGTAAGAGAGGACAGCAGTGACAGTAGCTCAGATTTGGAAGATGACCAAGAGCTTGGATCGGACATGTCAGGTGTAGAACATTTAGATGATTAAAAAATGTTTTGTAATTATGATATAAATAAAGATGTTTTAACTCTCCCAGACTTATTAATACTATCCAATTAGGAAAAATAAAGTGAAAGTAAACTATTTACTCCCGCCGTTTCCACTCACATGTTCCATGTAAATACTTTACTTTCACAACACCACCTGCTACAATCCTTTTGCCTCATTTACGTTTATACATCTGGTCATAAAGGCACGCCGCGAGCGCTGGTTGCGAGTACTTAAGAACATCACCAGTAAGGTCACTATAATTATGTAATTATAGTGATCTTATTGAGGCAAAAGGATTGTGGCAGGTGGCGTTCTACAGTTTCTGTACCCCCATGGGAAGAAGGCGTGAATTTTTGTAAGAATGCAGAAAAAAAAAGAAATAGAACATAATTATAGATCTTCCCTCTACACATTTATCTCTTAAAATACTTCAAAGTATCAAGTACATTTATGTTATACTATAAATGATACCATATAAACGCTAGCAGCGCCCTCAATTTTTTTCTACTCTTTATGGCCAAGCTGTATGTGCTCTTTTAGTTGGTCGTGTAGTAAGAGACCAAATATGACCGTTTGACAATTCTGGAGTGTCCATTTAGCTTGAAGCATATACGAGTCCATATATGTTTGTCTCTTTTATATATATTATCTGCACCATAAGAGAGAGAGGAGATTGGATTCATCGTAATTTGTGTCTATTTTGTTCGCTCCGTCTATGCTTTAGTAATTTATTAGTCTATACCAACGAGGTTGCATTGACTAGAGCCAGTCTAATGTTCTTTGATCCGAGAGCACGGCTGTGATCACGCGCGGGTGTGCGGGCGTTCGCGAGGGGGGGAGTCCGCTTCAGTCCCCCCCCCTCAAAAATTCTCCGCGCCGGCTAGTGCGAGGCAGTTCCGTTAAATTTTTCGATAGTTACTTTTTGTCTCAAGTATTTTGATTAAAATTAAGTTTGTGTTCCTTGAATTGATTTATTTATTAAAAAATAGTTTACCAACAGATTCTGTATATTCATGACATCATAAGTAAGATAAATGAATAAGATACACTTTTGCGAATTACGGTTTAACCAGCATTTACATAAAAACTTTTAAACAAAAAATTAAACCGCCGAAAAAACTGAAAAGCAAAAAATAAGAAACCTTTTTTTATTTAATCTTAATAACTAAGTTCTTAAACGAATGTGAGTCTACGTAAGTAATTTCGAGTCGGCGCCAAAGAGGCAAATTAATTAATTGCGATATATAGGTACTTAATTTTTTTAGAAATGTTTAATGTTAATCGCTGGAGATTTCATTGCATTGTTAAGTTGATTCAAACTCAAACTCAAAACTTTTATTTGCTTTCCACAACGGAATTTGTAGGTGGTAAGTAAAGAATATAATTATAGTATATAGCGTTTTTGATTTGGTTGTTTTTTTTTTATTTTTAAGGTAATTTTGTGATCTTTGTTAATTGATACTTTGGCGCCGCCTCAAAATTATTTAGGTATACTCACATTCGTTTAAGAACTTAGTTATTAAGATTAAATAAAAAAAGGTTTCTTATTTTTTGCTTTTCAGTTTTTTCGGCGGTTTAATTTTTTATGTTATATTTTTTTGTGGCTATTATATACTAATTGCTACATGCTGAATTATTTATTATTTTTAAAATAGCTAACTACCTTATTTTAGTATTCAAATCTGTGAGTGAACAATAAATCACCCCTATTTTCCCAACCTTAGAGTAAAATTATATGGGACCAGCTTCAAGGTATAACCCCCTATCTAATAAAAAAAGATTTATCAAAATCAGACTGTTCTGTAATAAGTTACGAGTGGTCATATATTAAAATCAGTTAGTGAACAATCAATATATCCCTGTTTTTCTACCCTTAGGATTGGAATATTTTTTCCAAATTTATATGGGACTAACTTCTAGGTATAGCCTACTCAATAAAAAAAGAATTATCAAAATAGAACTACTCTGTAAAAAGTTACGCGTGGTAATACATTACGATCAGTGCGTGAACAATCAATTAACCCCTGTTTTTCAACCCTTAGCGTGGGAATTATTTTTTCAAATTTATATGGGACCAACTTTGGAGTATACCCTTTCCAATAAAAAAAGAATTATCAAAATCGGATTACTCAGTAAAAAGATATGCGTGATCATACATAAAAAAAAAATATATACGCGTCGAATTGAGAACCTCCTCTTTTTTCGTCGGTTAAAATAAAATTGATAACAGGATAATTTAAATATGAGCAAAATAAGAATAATAAGAACAAAATCTGATTGACAAACAATATTGTTCAAAAGTTTTTAGAATTCTACAAAGATCTTTTGGAATTATTTAGTTTTTTGTTTCTGATTGGTAAGTATGCTTGAATGGACTTTTTCGGTAACTTATAATTAATTAATATGATGCTGGTATCGGCTACATTAATTCATAAAGTTTTATTTTTAGTTAATTTGTTTTTTAATATTATCTCAAATGCTTTTAATGACTTTGTTAATATTCACAACTATCGATAATTTATTATGAACGTCTGTTGTCGCACGGACATCCCTAAGCGAGCGGGAACGGACAGATTAAAAAGTGCTTTCGTTTGTACCAATAGAAAAGTAGCGATAGTAGCAGTCTATCTAATGATACGTCGCGGCGTCGATGGTCTTTATCCTTTCCAACCGTTTATAAACGGTTGGAAAGGATAAAGTAACTTTATGTGCGTGATCCAATGATATTTTAATAAACAGATATGTTATACACATACAAAACAATCGAAAAAAGTGTTCCGCGCAGCGCGGCAGCTAGCGAAAGAGATAGCGCGATAAAACCCATAAGAAAAAAAGAGACAAATAGTGTTGTTGTTAATGGCAATACGTCCCAATTAGGACGTTTTCGAGTCTTCACGATTGCACGCTTATAACATATCTGTTTGTTAGAATATCATTGGCGTGATCTGTCAAAAGTTAAATAAATTTAACTTTTGACAGATCACGCACATAAAGTTTTGTAATTACTTTTGATAGAATGAACTAGAGGAAATACTGTACTTCATGGACGAGCTCCGCCCACTTAGAGATGTGTTATTAGTAGTTTATGACCAAAGACTATACATCGATATTGAAATAAATCGATTTTCGACAATTTTAATAAAAAACATACAATAACTTTATTGTAATTATATTTTATACCTAATCACGTAAAAACCTTTACTATTTTGAATAAAAATAGATAATTAATTTGATCGATAGATTTCATCGACTAAAACTTCTTCATGAAGAAAATCGATCGACAAAAGAAATCGAATCCGTAACGAGTCAGGATATCACTATTTGGTAGAGTATTAGAACTGTCAAAAGTTAAATAAATGATTGGGCAAGGTATAAGGTACCTTAAGTTGTTTAGTTATGGCATCAAATTTTTGCGAATGGAAACATCGCCATTTTTTGACATTTACATTATTGACAACATGATGTCATTTGTCATTCTAATTTAATTGTCATTGGGATTGACATTGATGATTCAGCCAGGCTAGTGATTGTATACGTTTTGTTAAAATTGTTCTTTGTGTTTTTATGAAAGTACGAAATAAAAAAAAAAACTCAGTCGTAATTTATTTTTTACATTCCAAGTAAATTGTGTTCTGGTGGATACCTAACAACGTAGCAGCTTGGTGCCGTTGATGGTGTTTACATTTAAGAAATATGGGTATATTCGGAAATTCATCACCCTTTGATCAAGATGTCGGTAAGTTGTTCAGTAAAACAATACTGTATTATGTAGCATGTTAATTCTTTAGCTCCAGGTACACATAGTTAAAACAAATAGATTGACTTGATAATGACTTTGTAGGTATATTCATAATGAATGAGTCATTTGAGATAAACATCAGGTAGACAGGCAGATCCCTTAGATAAAACTAATTAGGTATAATGCATATTATTGTCATCGTTTAACCTGGTATAGGTATAGGGGTCAGCTACAGGTTAGTTAAAGCATCAGAGGCAGTTTTGAGTTTCCAAGCCTACTGACTAACTTACTGTTTATTCTAATCAGTCCTGATAAATACTGTTAGAGGTGAATGTTTTAGTGTTTTACCTAAATAAGCTTTTGGTTCTGGTTACCTTAGAAATGCTGTCCCCAAGTGTGTGTACTTGTTTTACTTGCCAACAAATAAAGGATTAGCCCCTGTGGTGCTGTGAAATGAAACAACCTCAATTATGTTCATGCAATCAATTTAAGTTTAGATATCTATAAGCAGTGGTTATGAGTTTTGATTGTATTCATACCTAATCTGTTATTTAAAAGTTAGAAATTATTGTGTGTGTAATGTCTTTGTTTCATTGCTCAACACATCATCTGAATCAGAAATCTTGATGAGGATTATAAAGAAGGAGTCTTGCAATAAAACTCTATGGTAGATGATAATTGAATTGATAGCTATCAAATTCTAAAACATTAAAAGGATATCAAATCTTAAGTAAGAACTAAAGATTTAAGTTAATCAATTGGACACCATAATAAAGGAGTGAATACTGAGATGACAAGTTGTAGAGATGAATGGAAGCTGAATATGCATTGCACCAACCCCAAATAATTGGGAACAGGACAGGGAGATGATGAATTGGACACCATAATCCTGGCAAAAGTAAATTTCCCGGCAACAGCAAAAGCGTTTTTCTTAAATATAGGTACATATAATAAAATAGTAATCCGGCCTATAAATGTTCCACTGCTGGGGAAAGCTGTCTTTCCATATAGAGAAATAAATAAATAAAGAAGGTACAAGCATTGATCACCACGCTTGCTCTCTGCGGATTGGTGATTTAAGACCTCAAATTTTTGAATCCAGGATTCCCTGAATTGAATTACTGGGATATACCTTTTTCCATTTTTTTATTTCTTTTTCTTTATTTTTGATTTCCATACAGATAGTATGTGACTATACCCTGACACAATTATACTACTGTATAATTATTTTTTATTATTATTATATCTTTGCTAACTTGACATATAAGTTTACCGAATCTTATTATTGTTCGAAATTGATTGGCATACACTCTGTATACAACATTATATTGTTTAATTTGTTTTATTATCAATGCAGTTATACGCATGTACATTGGTGTACTATTTTAATGCCGCTTTGATAAGGGACTGTGCAGTGAATCAGTGCTTGGGGTTTTGTTTTTTTTTCTAATTTGTAAATGTAATTCCTTTTTATTTTTTTTAAACCGGCAGCAGTTTCGTCATGCTCCCTTGGTTGTCATTGCCTGCGGTGGCGTCTTGGGTCGGGTCTCCTCCTTCCCTCTAATATGGCGAGGGAGGGGATGGCTGATCCTTGCGTCATACTCGTGAACGGGTGCCGCATGCGGTGACTGGTCGTTCTGCTGACCTTGGTCACCACGTAGATTATAATATTTTTTTTACTCTTTAATCGTATGATACCCATCTACCTTAACTACTTGTTCACTTTGCGCGGTTCCTTATTTATTTATTTTTTTATTATTTGATATTATTTTTATCGTAATGACAGCGTGCTACTGGGAAGTTTGTTGCGCCGTTTCTTCTCCTCAGCCAGAGTATTTAGGAAGCGGTGAAGGGTGGGCGTTTTGGGGTCGGTTCATATCTGGCGGTGGTGGCGTGTTGTCGGTCGCGTGGCGCTGGGGCGGGCGGGCGCGTGGCGGAGCATTCGGCCTTTCACACTGACCTGGCGACGCTTTGGTGCGTCAGGTGTGAGAGGTTGGATGTTTTGTTGTGTGCTTGTTTGTTCTGGCGTTGCGCGGCCGATGTTGCGCGCTACCTTTTCCGAACCGACCCCTAAGGTGCTGTCTTTTGTAAAAAAAATTACGTTTAATAAGTGCTACTTTGTAGCCTAAGTTAAATAAAAGATTTTTGATTTTGATTTCCCCATGATGTTTTCCTTCACTGTTTTTCAGAAGTGTCTTGGACGAATTAAAAAAGTTCATTTAACTTTGAAAAAAGCCACATTGGTACTTGCCTGGGTTTGAACCTGTAACCTTGTGCATACAAATCTGTTCATTGAACCGCTAGACCACCATAACATTTTTCAATTCCTAAATACTAATTAACTAAAGTAAAAACATGAAATGTGTTTATTCTGCTATTTTAAACTAAAGTAAAACATTGAAGAGCCAACGAATCATTTATTCTAATCACCATAGTAGGTAATAATTTGTGTTCAAAATAAGAAGCGGTGAGTATTGTAATGGTCAATTTATTTGACAGAAAGGGCTACGAGCGAGAACAACACCAGCGAGGAATGGGGACTAATAATGGAGATCTGTGACCGCGCCGGCGCGTCCACGCAGAGCGCCAAGGAGTGTCTCCGCGCCGTGATGCGGCGGCTGGCGCACCCCGACCCGCACGTGCAGGTGCACGCCGCCACGCTGCTGGACGCCTGCGTGGCCAACTGCGGCCGCGCCTTCCACCTCGAGGTGGCCTCGCGCGACTTCGAGACCGAGTTCCGGCGCCTGCTGGCCCGCGCACAGCCCGCCGTGGCCGCCCGCCTGCGCGCGCTGCTGCGCAAGTGGGCCGAGGGCGAGTTCCGCGACGACCCGCAGCTCGACCTCATCCCCTCGCTGCACGCCAAGCTGCGCGCCGAGCCGGGCGAGCCCGCGCCGCGCGCCGCGCCCGAGCCGGCCGCCGCCGCCGCCGCCGCGCAGCGCGAGCAGGACGAGCTGGCGCGCGCCATCGCGCTGTCGCTGCGGGAGGCCGCGCCCGCCGCCGCGCCGCTGTACCCGCGCGTGGACGCGCCCGCCGCCGCGCCGCCGCGCAAGGTGCGCGCGCTCTACGACTTCGAGGCCGCCGAGGACAACGAGCTCACATTCCTGGCAGGCGAGATCGGTGAGTCCACTATGTCGCCCGACCATTCCATTTATTTTCTTTTCTCATATAAAAGATACCTTCTGGGGATCGCTTTGCCCCTTTGTCCCTCTCTCTTCGCCTGTTAATAATAGGAAACTGTTCAAAAACACTAGAGATGTGGCTTTTGAAATTAAGATTAAGTACTTATATTATATTGTAAAAAAAAATATCAGTCTGTAAATATCTCTTTAGCGCTATTGACGCTCCTGATCTGCTTGAGTTGCTGGCATGCTTCTTTCTCCTAGATAATCACTGTTGGCGCACCAAGCATAGACTGTTTGCCGCGCCTCGATGCCGCACTGTTCATCTCTTGGATTTTAATCCGTTGTACTATTGGTTCACTGTTGGTATTTGTATGGATAAAGATATGATGGGCATATCTGATCGATTGTGTTCTTTAGTTACTCTTGTATCTATTAATCATATTCTTTATTGTGGAACACAGCTACAGGTTAACAAAAAAATATATACATATATATGTGTATGTTTATTTATTTATTACATATATGCATATAAATGTGGACAACATCACATGTTTTGAACTGTCATCTAAATTCCATATTCTATATCCCTATCTGGGGGTGGAAACCACGACTTAACAGCTAATATTTGTTGAAACTTCGATAGAACTAATTCTCGTTTTCTCGCATTCGCAGTTCACGTGACCGACTCCAGCGATCCGAACTGGTGGAAGGGGTACAACGAGCGGGGCGAGGGCCTGTTCCCGGCCAACTTCGTGACGGGCGAGCTGGCGGAGGCGAGCGCGGCGGCGGGCGCGGGCGCGGGCGCGGGCGCGGCGGCGGGCGCCAGCGAGGCGGGCGGGTCGGCGCCGGACGAGCCGCCGTCCAGCATCGACGAGGCCGCCATGGACGCGGCGCTGGCGCTGCTGCACGAGGCGGACCCGCGCGAGGCGGGCGCGGGCGCGGCCGAGGCGGCGCTGGCGCGGCTGGAGGCGCGCGCGCTCGGCATGGGCGCGCTCGTGGACGCGGCGCTGGAGCGCGCCGACCGCCGCCACGCGCGCCTCACGCAGCTCAGCGCCGAGCTGGTGGACGCGCTCAACCTCTACCACTCGCTCATGCGCGACCCGCTCAAGCCGCTCTACCCGCCGCACGCCTTCGCGCCGCCCACGCTGCACCCGCCGCCGCCCAGGTAACCCGCCAGCCCCGCCAGGCCCGCCAGCCACCGCCCAATTACACCTTCTAAAATTGAAATAATGTTGTGACTGATTAGTATTCTCTTAATCCTATTATAAACTGATCTACCCAAAAGATTTTGTAGTTTTAACTTGACATTAAAAATACTTAAGTTATATAGCTAAAGCGACTTAACGAAGACCTAGTTAAGTCTTATACGTTTGTCTAAGTTAATGACAGCGTTTTACATGCGGGTGGAATAATCGCGTAATACCTAGTCGAAGCGAGACAACACGCCAACACGCCTTATGTGACGGACTGTGGGTTCTATCCTCACCTCGAGAAAAACGTTATACAAAAAAAAAACTGAGGATTATTTTTGTATTGTGGTACTGTCAGATTCACCCCCAACGTGAAACATTCGTCAATACATTCACAAGTCATTCTGTTATGCAAGTGGTTTAAATAATGAAGTTGACCAATTATACTGGATTCTATAAAGTAAAATATATAAAGGACGACGGGAAACTAGGGTGTAATTTATTTCAGCTGTGTAACAATGTGATGTTGATATTTTTTGGCAATGAAGCCCCAATTATTGTCGATGGTATTGAAAGACTGCGATGGAATAAGAAAAGTGTTTATGGGCAGGTGCTGATCGCAGTGCAGCGCGCTGAGCCGCGACCGGACGCCGGGGCTCGCCTCTCACTTATCCTCATATATTTTTTATTTGATAGTGACATTGTTATTCCTTTAAAATAATATATTATGCATACTGTAACTTTTCTGTAGCAAATTAAATTAATAAATATATCACTTTGTTTTACTTTAAATGTAGCATAATTATGTATCACGTAACATTCTAACATACAGTGTTTATACGACCGATGAGATTTTCTGAGATGATATACGTAGATTTATCTTGTATATTATTATTTTGCCCCTATAAACTTTTAGATATACATATATCCACAATCAGCCCTCGATCTTTTATTAGACTTGTTAGATACTGAAATTGTGGTTAGAAACTACCTTAGTACAAGAAATAACTATTCAGCAACCACTGAATACCGTTATTTTAACTAACACAAACACAAATCGGCTTCGGCAAATCGGATTATTTCGTAATTTTGACTCCCATAACATTTATCACCGATCTCACTCGTTACAATGGAAAACAAAAAAGGACAATACCTACATTAGGAGTGAAGTTAAGCAATTTATCGAGGTCACCTAAACGTTGTCGTGAGCTTTCGTAAAACTGTAATGCAAGCAATATTGAAAACTATTCGATCTACTTTAATAGGCTAGGGAGTAAGTTTTCGTCAAAAACTCATGAAAGAAATCAAAGTAAACTGCACGGTTGTCGATGTTGACAATGTTTGTCATACCCTACGTGTTACCTGAAACCTTCGTCCTAGACTTCAAGCTGATCGATGGAATCGAGCGGAGAGTCCGGCGGCAGCAGCTCGGTGGAGGGCGACTCGCCGAAGCCGCTGTCGGCGTCGGCGGGCTCATCGCGCGCGCCCCGCAGCGCCGGCCGCAGCGCCCGCGGCCGCGCGCGCAGGTAGGCGCCCACCTCCGCCGCGCTCGGCCGCCGCTCCGCCGCGCGCGCCCAGCACAGCCGCGCCAGCCCGCGCCTGCACTCAGCCGCGTCAGTCTCACCTGTGGCGCGTCCGCCGCCCGCGTGCGCGCCCCCCCCATACTCACGTCTGCGGCGTGGCGTCCAGCGGC
Organism: Autographa gamma; assembly: GCA_905146925.1. Lineage (NCBI taxonomy): Eukaryota > Metazoa > Arthropoda > Insecta > Lepidoptera > Noctuidae > Autographa > Autographa gamma. The sequence continues at coordinate 81,269 of LR989852.1, forward strand.
AGCGGCGGCCGCCCGCCCGCCGCCACGTACTCCAGTACGCGCAGGGGCGACATGTTGCCGTAGGGCCGCGCCCCCAGCGTCACCAGCTCCAGCACTAGCACGCCCAGCGCCCACACGTCGGTGGCCGCCGAGAACACGCCATGGGCGAGACTCTCGGGCGCCATCCACAGCACGGGGAACATGCCGCGACGCCGGCACGCGTACTCCGGGGCCCCGTCCGCGCCCGCCACGGTCTCGCGCGCCATGCCGAAGTCGGCCAGCTTGAGCGAGCGGCGTGCGTCCACCAAGCAGTTGGCGGCGCGCACGTCGCGGTGCACGACGCCGCGCGAGCCCAGGTAGGCCAGCGCCGCCGCCGCCTCGCGCGCCAGCCGCGTCAGCGCCTCGCCCGACACGTGCACCGCCTCCTCGAACGACGCCACTGACTGCCCTTCACACTCAGCGCCTTCGGCGAGATGTCGGCGAGCTCGCAAGTAGCCGAGTAGGTCGCCAAAAAATGCAAGCTCCATAAGCACTAATGGCGGCCCGTCTGAGATGCACACGCCGACGAGTCGCACGACATGCTCATGGTCGAGAGAGGCGATCGTGCAAGCCTCACGCAGGAACTCACTCTCTTCGGCCGGCGCGGCGTTTTCACGTAATGCTTTCGCTGCTACGTAGCGAGAAGCGTGGGCTGGCAAGCGCAGAAGTGCTAGACGGACGCACCCGAAATGACCAGCGCCGAGTTCCTCGCGTAATTCCAACGCTTCACGCTTTACAAGGTATGCGGCCAGCGCAGAGGCCACATGCTGGCGTCGCGCCAGCAACTCACTCTCCCGAGCTTTTAAAAGGCGCGCGATCCGGCGCCGCAGCGCCCGGCGGTACATGAGGAGCGCGACCGGCGCCAGCACCAGCAGCAGCAGTGCCGCGGCCAGCGCCACGTCGTAGCAGTCGGGCTCGAACTCGTCGCCGGCGCTCAGCAGGCAGCGCGCGGAGCCGTCTCCCGGCGGCAGGGAGCCCTCCCATGGCATGTACGACCCGCGCACGGCGGCGGCCGCGGTCTTCGCGCTCGCGTTCACGCTCCACGCCGCCAGCCGCGTGAAATTTTGGCCCCTCCACTGGTCTATATACACGTAGCTCTCCTCTACTACTGCCTCCTTGTATTGCAGATAGCGATTAATACCTCTGGTGGGATGCGCTTTGATGCTTTCGTAGAATGCTCTAAGGAAGAAATTTTATTGAGATAAGTCCTTGGTATATTGACCTAGATGAATCGAGAAATGAAGGCGTTTCGTGTTGATAAAAGACAGGCCTCTAGGTTTATAAATCTTTTTTGCTAACGGATATTTTAAAAATTGCTAATAGAATCTTCAAAAACATGCCTATTTCGACCTTTGTCCCTACAGGCGTTTTCGTTTAAAGAGGAGGCGACTTTTTTATTTAAGTTATTAAATAGTAATGAAGTTAAATATTGTTTAATAATTAATTTGCGCGATTGCTTTGACATCCATACCTAGGGAATATCCCTAGCATTTCCGCCAGCATGGTTCCATATACATATGCCATCGAACAGTGACAGGACAGATTAGCATGCACGGGAGTCCCTTAAAGCGCTACAGAGTACCTCTCATGACAAGCCGCCGACAGCTTGCCCCCGGTCTGCCAGATTAGGCAGCAACCGGCCGCTGTCAAGTAAGGCCTAATGTAAGTAAGTGATAATGCCCTGCTCCACAAAGACAATGGCCGCGTAGCAGGAATATTTTGAAGTGTAAACTTCTTTAGCGGCGATGTAAGCTTTTTTTTTTTGTAATGGGTAAAAAATGTTAACTCGCGTCAGGACATGTGACCCGATTTCATGTTCGTGCAGGATAGCGCAATAAATAAATATTGTATTCTACCTCATATTTGATAGTACTTTTATACCGTTAATTAAAGCAATTCGTGCAAAATTATTCCCCAAACTTTCCAAAGTATCAAAAATACAGAACTTCATATTCAAGTTTTCACTTCTGCCGGCACTCCCAGAGTGCATCCCGTCGTTTTTTTAATTGTTGTAATTTTTGTTTTTTTTTTTCTTTATTACCCAAGCTCCTGGGACCTCCCTTGAGCTCCCCCCTGTTCAGGCACGGCACGCTTCCGGATCATATTTGGATGAATATGGATCATAAGACCTGCCTACATAAGTAGGCAGGTCTTAATGTAGTAAAACTGCTTGTTGATTTATTCAAAAATGGATGTCGGATTTTTTTTTGAAATCTTCCATTTGTCTTAGGTGATGGCAGTTTCATAAACTTCAAATTTGAAATTGTCTATAACTTTATTGCGTTTTCCATATACTATGTATTAATTTAGACTATTTTTTTTTGTAAATTACAATCAGCCAGCTCCGAAAAGCTAATTCAAATTTTCTTATTACTTTTATAGGAATCTCGTTGTTCTGTATGACATTTTCAATGTTACTTGTACTTTTTAGGGTTCCGTACCTAAAAAGGAAAAACAGAAACCTTAGGTATGGATCACTTCGTTGTCCGTCCGTCCGTCCGTCTGTCAACACCGTTTTTCTCAGGAACGCGTGGAGGTATCAAACTGAAATTTATATCTTATACTCAGGTCTACTGTCCTAAGCCAACATAATCAAAAGATACAGCCTTTTATGCCGCAAAGGACCCCTCCGTCACCTCAGGGGGTCGACTTACGACCTGACCTGCAAGCTCTTCTTGCTCTCGGCGACTCCGTCCTTCTGGCGGGAGACCTGAATGCAAAACACGAAGCGTGGAATAGCCACACTCGTAACATCCGCGGTAGACACCTAGACCTTCTTAGCTCCGAGCTAAACTTTGACATCATCGCGCCGATGAATCCAACGCACTTTCCCGCTAACGTAAATCACCGCCCCGACATATTAGATATAGCTTTGCTTAATAACGTTAACCTAGCGCTTCGGTCAATTGAAGTTATTCAGGAATTAGATTCTGACCATCGACCAGTGATCATGTCTTTCGGTCCGCGTGTAGGTCCCCCGACGCTGGTCAGCCCATCCCCACCAAGATAGTTACGAACTGGACGAAGCTTGGGACCCGTCTTAAGTCAGTCCAATCTGCGCATCTCGACTCAATCCCAGACCACGTAGAATCTGCGACGGACGCTATAGGCGCGATCGACTCCATCACTGAGCACGTGCAGTCCGTGGTGAACGAGTGTTCACGGTCGGTACCGGTGACAGAAGACGCTCGCTGGCTCCTTCCGGACGACGCCCGTGCCCTACTGAAGGAGAAGAACGCGGCTATACGCGCCTACGACGTCTATCCCTGCGACTAATCGCGTCCGCATGCGCTCTCTACAGCGTGCTTTTAGAAAACGCATAAGGATATTGCGTAACGAACGCTGGGATAAGTTACTCGACCAATTAGAGCCCAACCATCACGCGTTTTGGAATCTCCAATGTAAATTACGTAGTTGTACCGTAGTTACTATGCCCCCCGCTGAACCGTCCGAATCGGAGCCCTGCCTTCGAAGACGACGAGAAAGCGGAATGCCTGGCCGACAGCTTAGAGGCCCAGTGTACGCCTAGCGACCTTCCGGTCGATCAAGCTCACCTCGCCAGAGTTGACGCTGAAGTCGAACGTAAGGCCTCGCTCCCTCCTTCTGAGGATCTGGAACACCCACTCGCGCCGGTAACTGTAGACGAGGTACGCTCTCTGATCAAGGAACTGCATTCACGTAAAGCCCCTGGCTCAGACGGACTCACCAATAAGGTGATTAAACTCTTCCCCCCAGCATTAGTAATCCTCTTGACAGACATCTTCAATGCAGCATTAGGCAACAATCTCTTCCCACAGCAGTGGAAAGAGGCGATAGTCATCGGCATCCTCAAACCCGGTAAACCGAAGTCTGAGCCCACTAGTTATCACCCCATTAGCTTACTCAAGGTTCTTGGGAAGCTATACGAGCGAATTATTTACTCCCGTCTTATGGACTATGCCGAGTCCAGGAGTCTCATACCAGACGAGCAGTTCGGTTTTAGAACCCAACACTCGTGCGTCCAACAAGTCCACCGCAAAGTCGAGCATATAAGCGCTGGTTTTCAGCGTGGAAGGCTCACTGGCGTGCTCTTCTTCGATATAGCAAAGGCCTTTGACAAGGTCTGGCACAATGGCTTGATCTTCAAGCTTTACCAACTCGAGGTGCCAGATCGTCTCGTGCTAATCATCCGAAACTTTTTGTCGAATCGGTCCTTTCGCTATCGCGTTGAGAGCACACTCTCTTCCCCTCACCCGATCCGCGCCGGAGTCCCTCAAGGCTCGGTACTCTCTCCACTCCTCTTCACGCTATACGCTAGCGACATTCCTCGCGGTGGCAAACCCCAAGTAGCTATGTACGCCGACGATACAGCCATTTATTATTCAGGCACCAGCCCCTTAGCGATAGGTCGAACTCTCCAGACCGCGGTCACGACCCTCGGGAAGTGGTTCACGAAATGGAGAATCGAAGTCAACCCTACCAAGAGCGCAGCCGTGCTCTTTAGCAAGAAACGGCAGCCTCCCGCTCCTCCTACTCCTATAACACTCTTCGGCAAGCCTATCCCTTGGGAGCAGCAAGCCAAATACCTGGGTGTAATCCTTGATCGGAAGCATACTTTCATAGCTCATATTAAAGCGGCACGCGCGCGAGCCGCCTTCGCTCTCGGCCGACTTCATTGTATGTTGAACAAGCGCAGTAAACTCTCTCTTACTTGTAAGAAGAGAATTTACACTGCGTGTGTGAGACCTATAATGACTTACGGCAGCGTCGTATTCTCTCACGTACCCGACTATCGACTTAAACTAATGCAAACTCTCCAAAACCGTTTCATGCGTAGAGCCACAGGCGCTCCAGGTTACGTCCGTAACTTGCAGTTGGACTATGACTTAAAGCTGCCAACACTCAAGCAGTTCATGAAGCGCGCCGCGATCCGATTTTTCGACTCATCCGAAATCCACCGTAACCCGCAAATCGTAGCGGCCGCGCGATACGTACCTTCCGTAATATCTAAGATTAAACGCCCCAGACTTACTCTCTCCTACCCCGACGATAAAACAACGTTAAGCAAGCATTCGATTTAGCTAGCAGCAGCAATACAAAATACAACCGCCGTATATTACGTCCTCGCCGAAGAGGCCCGTCGCGTGTTATAAATAATAGTAACGTAAATGTTATCCCCCCGTCCTTAGACCAAGCTGGCCCGAGCCGGCCAAACAAGCAATAAAAATATGTCCCTTAATACTAAAAAATTAGATCCAGCCATCCCTTGTTGTTTTGCAAGATTGTTAGCAACGCACTAAGTCGAGGTCCGAACCCCGCAGGGGGTGCCCTTAGTGGACGTTGCTGACGTAGTTAGTTTTTCTATTGCTCTGGCTGGAGGCCTTAAGGTCCTCGCCAAAAAAGCAAGTCCGGTGAAGCAGTCAAAGCCTGCGCTCAGGCTAAATGCAAAGATCTCTACCAAAAAAAAAAGCCGCAAAGGACATTGCCTATTTTATTAGGAGGTTTAGGCTCCCATAAAAGATTGTCGTGTCATTTTGCTTTGTAGAGAAATACATTTCTTTTCATATTATGCAAACGGTTTCCATTTATTCTCCCTGGTTCAAGAGAAATCTTCTTTATGTTTGCTGATTTGAGGTTATAAAAGTTAAATTCTGCAAGATTTATCAACTTCTAAATAGATATTTGTTTACTTTTTGAATATATGTAAATTTATTAACATAACAATTATGCACCAGCGAGAGAGGGGTCGGGTTGTCCGATCTCGCACCGGTGTAGACATTTTCTCGTTAAAACTAGAGTCAGTGCGCTCACTTAACAACAAAACAAAAGTATCGGACTTTTGTTTTGTTGTTCATCTCACAACAAAACCACTCGAGGAACATAAATGCTCAACTCGTTGCAATAACTCGTAATGTAACAGACGTAAATACGGAGGACTATGAAACAATATAATATACGAATAACTGACCAACTGTTTCACGGGGGCGCTTTGTCTTACATAACTTTTCAACTCCTATCATCGGATGTCCGAATTTTTTTCTCATACCATTTAAAGTCATAATGATCATTCTTCATAAAAGTTTTAAATACTAAATATTAAAATATATAATCATTCCATCATCCACTCTTGGTACAATTTTGGATAATAATACTTTTCGGCTCGCCATGAGTTTACGTTTAGGTATACCCTGTGTCGCATGTCATCGTTGTCAATGCGGTGAGACAGTCGACAACCTCGGTCACCATGGCCTGTCCTGCAGCAGGAGCGCAGGGCGTATATCGTGCTCTTGTCACCGCCGGTGTACCAGCTGTTTTGGAACCCAATGGTTTGGTGCGCGGCGATGGCAAGAGACCTGACGGTATGTCATTGCTGCCTTGGAAATTGGGTCGGCCTTTGGTGTGGGACGCAACGTGCGTCGACACCCTTGCGCCGTCCCACGTTCTAAGTTCAGCAGCATCTCCTGGCGCTGCTGCTGGAGCTGCGGAGACCCTTAAGCGGCGGAAGTATAATAACATTGTGGGTGATTATATTTTCGAGCCGTTTGGGGTTGAAACGCTCGGGTCATGGGGTCCGAGCGCACGAAATCTTTTCAAAGAACTTTCCAAACGTTTGGTAGAATCTACTCGTGATCAGAGGGCTGGTTTGTTCCTTGCACAGAGAATCGGCATAGCCATTCAACGTGGCAATGCTGCCAGCCTTCTGGGCACGTTCCCCGCCATTGACAAGGATAACGATGAGTTCTTTGACGCCGTTTAGTTTTTATTTATGTAAGTTTTAATTTTAGTATTGTTAGAGTTTGTTCTTATATTAGATAAACAAAATAAGTATAAAAAATAAAAAGATCATTGAAATTCATAATTTTACTAATGATACATTTATTTTTACTAATATTAGATTTAATATCTTTGTTTGTACTAATGATCGAAACTCATAATAATTTCAATAAATAATGTTTTAATATTCATAAATTTGCGTTATTACAATCACGGATTACAATATTCCAATCGACGTATGTAATTCAAAATTTGTTTATTTGTCTAACACGATATTTATAATATCATTGGTCTAACATGTATGTTATCGAATATTCAACTGGTGTAATGTATGTATGGTATAGTATGGAACTGACATAGGCCCAAAAATCCATTGCTTGATTAGGTTCGACTTTGTGACAGGGATCAATGGGTTAGGTTAGATATTGTGACCTTGCAACAGAGCGAGCGAAGCGAGCGACGACTTATGTACCCACATCCGTCATCTTTACCCACATATATATTTTTTATAGTAACAACATTATTAATATAAACTTTTAAACTATCGCGCTGCATGTTTATAGTAATATTATAGAACGGGGGTTAGCGCGTACATGCATAAATACCTTAAGGGCTTGACGTTTCGACCGGGTTACACCGGCCGTGGTCGCAAGCAGACTGGAGATGCGGTGTCATTCTTCCGTGCACGGCGTTGATGATTTTTCATCTACCCCATGTTTTTTAACTACCCTACACACTGCACTGACTGTGCCCATATTACGATCGCTATCCGACTTTGCAGAAACGCGCGGTTGTGTTAAACGAATCACTGGATTCCATGATGCTGATAGATTAAAGCCGTCTTCCCGATTGAAATTAGGATGTTTCTTGATTTCAATCGCTTCTCGCACTGCTCTCGAATGAAAGTGGCGATCGGTGGAGAGGACTTGCGCGCGATGGAATTGAATCCAGTGACTGACGCCCGACTGTAGTAGGTGCTCTGCAATTGCCGATTTAGATGTCTGACGGTTTTTTACAGCTGCGATATGTTCCTTGAGCCTCTCCGCGATCGTTCGCTTTGTTTGCCCTATGTATGACTTACCGCAGCTGCAGACAATTTTATAGACACCTGGTTGTTGTAGGGGTAAAACATCCAAGGTATTTATGCATGTACGCGCTAATCCCCGTTCTATAATATTACTATAAACATTATTAAATAAAGCAATATGATTACTAAATGTAACAAAGAAAAATTTCTGAAACAAAAATATTGGTGGTAGCAAAAGTATTATTAAAAAAAATATGATTACTTACGGTTATGAGATCCGTTAGTAGTAATGGAAAAGTATGAATAAAAAAAGTATATTTTTTTTATGAAGAGTGATTTTTATGAACACAAATCGGTAGTAAGATCAAGAATAGGATTCAAAATTTCATGTGAGCCAATATGGACCTCTATTTCACAGATAAATGTACCCTACTTATTTCTTTATTTTTCTTTTTATGTAAAAGTACAAATGTGCGGATGTAGCTAGGTACTGAGATTTAATAAAATAAAATAAATGCTAATAAAAAACACATATACATAAAAAAAAGTGCGGCGCCACAAAGTGGGGCCTGCCTGTGGGCAATCTCCTTTCTGTAAATTTTCGAAACTCGCTGGGAATCAAAACCTACAGGGTACTTCCCATGAACTTAGAATCTTGAAATTTGGTACGAAGTAACGTAATTTTTTTGTTACATGACATAATAAAATTATTTTTGAACATTTTAAAACTACGACTTCTTTTCTCATGAACGCGTAGCAAATCAAGTACCCAGGTCTATACTACCTTTAAGCTGTATCAAAATCAAACTTTTATGTCAATGCAATCAAAAGAAATAAGTAGATACCTACAGGTTTGTACGGAACCCTCGGTGCGCGAGTCCAACTCGCACTTGGCCAGTTTTTTTTTATAAACAAACTTAGGAACTATATTTCTTTCATTTCCTTTTGAACCGGAACTGTCCCACTCCAGGGCAAAGGCCTCCCTTTTCTTCTGTCCACAGGTTTCTATTGAATCGGCCTAAGAAAGAAGTTCTAAGAAATCGAAACATCGGTCGGACACTACCAAAAACCCTTATAAAATACTTACGTTATGGTGGCATCAGAGTGCAGGTCTCTTCGCATGTTAGGGTAGCGGAGCAGCATGTTGCAGAGGCCGTTGCTAAGCGTGAGTAGGGCGTCGGCGATGGCGGTGGTGCGCGGCGGCCAGTTCCGGGCGCCCCAGTAATGGACCAGCGTGTCGTTCAGCGCCGGCATCCACTGCTCCCTCGACATGCCGTCATTGCCGCGGGCCCAGAACGACACCGTCAGCACAGTCGTGTTTCTCGCCGCCACCGGCCACTCGCGGAAGATCCACACGTACCCTTCGTCGTAACTCATACCCAGCTCTAGCGCCACTGTCATGATAACGGCTGCAGCTTCGGGATCGGCGTTCACAAACACGATACGCGCGTTCATTCGTAATGCTCTCAAACAGATTTCCGCATCTAGTTTCGAAGGTACCAGTGGTATTTGGTAGTTGCGAATAGCAAATGTAGCACCGTCACTAATCTCAGCATAGTACTCCGCTGCCAGCGTAGTCGGCTGAGATAAGACCGCGAGGCGAGTCCAGCCGGAGTCAAGCACGAAGCGCTGCAGCGCGAGCGCCAGGTGTCGCGGGCGGCCCAGCACGTGCCAGGTGGAGGAGAGCGCGGGCGCGGGCGCGGCGGCGGGCGCGGCGTCCAGCAGCAGCAGCGGCAAACGCAAGCGCGCCGCCTGCGAAGCCGCGTCCGCCGCGCCCGCCGTGCCCGCCGCCAACACGCCTACCAGATGATTCATGTCCACATACAAGCTCAGGCGGTAAATTGTCGAACTCAGGTTGTAAGCGTCGGAACAATTGATGAAGAAGCTATTTACCACTATCTTAAAATTCATTGTCTGCGTCCTTTTATACGCAAACGCACCGACTATCGCTATAAGTTCGTCGTATGCCTCCGAATCAGGATCGCCCTCGCAATAATATACCTTCGCCTGGTAGAAGGTCTCACTATAGTTTTTTAAATCCCACGAACGCAACTCACTTTGGTTTTTCACTGCCCAAGCGCATGCGGCCTCTGTTATGTTGGTACCTTCCAGCTCAAGTATCTGCCTCAAAGACTCAGGGGGCGGGTTAAAGTCATAAACAAAATGCATAAAGTTAGGTTCACACGCCTGCAATATATCTACGTCGGTAACTCGAATTGCGATGGCGGCATCCATTTCCTGTTGACATTCTGTTTCGTTAGAGATACAAGGGGGAGGGTCCACTACACACACATTTGGCACGCTTTGCCAGAAGTCGTAATCTATAAATAAAAACGAGTGATTAGCAATTCGTATGTAGGTCGCGAGCGTGGTGCGGTCCAGAGGCTGCGTGCGGAGCGCGAAGCCGGCTTCTTCGGCGCGGCGCCGCAGCTCTCGCGCCAGGTCGTCGCTCTCGTTCCGCACGAAGTACACCACGGCCGCCGCTACCGACGACGACTCGCCTTCGCCGCTACAAAACCGTACAATTATATGCAACTACATCATAGCCGGACATTAGAATGTTGCCTGGACCTCAGCTAGTGTATTGTAACATTATTCGACTTTGAGCATTATATTACAATAATACCTCCCTGACTAACGAGCTTCTGCGTGTAATGTAACATATAGATGTAGAGATTAGATGTTCAAGTTGTATCAAGATATAACACATTGTATCATAACAAGGTGCGCATTGTAATGCTCAGATCTCCTCCTTCACTGATGTAATGCTCCCACAACTAGTATTAAAATAAGGGTAGCAATTAAACGAGTGACTGTAAATTACAATTTTAAGTGTCAAAATTAATTAATTTGGGTTATATGTATAATTACCAAGTGAGCGACTGAATGCGAGTGACGAGAAATAGAACAGCAACTTACAAACATTAATTTAAAAGACAAAATGAGAAGCTTCATAATATTTGAGCGACCTAATATTTGTTTGAATGTCAACGTTACATCCTGCATTTTTTTCAATATTTGGCAAAATGCTTTTTTTATACTGAGCAGCATTTTATCTTAAATGAAGTGTTTCGAATGCAAAAACTACTTTGAAAAAAACTATGATGAGCAGAGTATTAGGAGCTCCCATTAATTAAAAAAAAATCTTAAGAGTAAAATAATTAAAGCTTCGAAAATTAACTATAAGTAAACACAACATTTTGAATATCAAAATGTCGTCGCTCGCTTCGCTCGCTCTGTTGCAAGGTCACAATATCTAACTTAACCTATTGATCTCTGTCACAAAGTCGAACCTAACCAGGCAATGGGTTTCTGGGAATATCTCGGTTCTCTACTAAGTCGATTATATCTTAATATTGAAGTTGCCCTATCTGTATTTCCAGTCGCTCACTTAGTAATGTGGTCGCTCGGATAAAATTTAAATAGATGAATTGGATTAATCACAATCTAGATACTTTTTGTAAACCCGTTCTGGATTTTATTATTGATCAATATTCGTCGTTAGTTTAGTTAATTTGTCGCTTATTCAAATTCATATCGCTCAAGTTATTAATACAGTATCTCATCGTCAGTTGCAAAGCTTTTTTTTAGTCGCCCGTTTTATAATTCCCCTTAAAATAATTCCATTAAGGCAGTATGAAGAAGGAAGAAAACATAATATTGCAACATAAATTTATAAATAAGTATCTAAATGTTAAACTCTTGCAAGGTAAAAGGTAACGACGCAGCAGTGTCCTAGCACACATTATAATGGTGTATAAACACTTCAGCACCCACCATCTCGTAAGATGGAGGGCGCTGACGTCATTATATATACCGCTCGGTTCCCTTTCCGCAAAGACTTTACGTAACACCAAGTACATAGCAAAAATAGCCAAATAAATAGTATTTAAAAATGATTATTGTAATGTTTTAAATCAGATGTACCTACTTGCTTTCTTTTTGCTTCTGTGTAGGTATGCAACTTTGCATGTGCAAAAAGTGGTTAAGGTTGGATCTTGGCTGGTTACTTAATTAACACAAAAAAAGTGAAAAATATACTGACTGTTCATAGGAGGACGAGGTATTAAGGAAGCCGTAGAGCTGAAGAGCTGAAGTGTTCGTGTAGAATGACCACCTCATGTGGGCGGTGCCGTTCGGCGCGGAGGGCGTAAAGCGCGCGTGCAGGCGGCGGCGCGCGGCCACGCGGCTGGCGCCGAACTCCTCAAGGCGCGGGCCCGCCAGCCCCGGCTCCTCGCCCTTCCCTGGTGACCACGGCCGCACGCTCTCCGCCTCCGGCTCCCACGCCGCTGATAAGCTCACCACGCTGCACGGTCCGCAATCATACACAATCTTACTTGACGTATAGGTTGTCTAATTATTCAAATGTTCAGATGTTTCCTAATTATCGAAGGGAAATAAAAGATATTATAGGGCAGGTGTGCCCAACCTTTACGTATCGACGTGCCATTTTTAAAAGAAAGGTTGAAAGCTCAGGACGTGCCATGAACAAAATTGCCTGTGTGCATTATTATTGGAAAAAAAAAATAGAAAGTATCATCTCAAAAGAAAATATAGTATAATAACAGAACTACAGAATTAAGAACATTATTCAATGTTTAAATTATTCGTGTATTTAAGTTAAAGCCTTCTGTTGTTGCAGATGTAATGGCAATTAACTTAAATTATGTTAGGGTTGATTTTTCTTTTCTTAGAATGCATGCTAAACTGAAGTTATATGTGAAACGGTTTCTAACCTCCGAAAATATTGACTCGCAAACTTTGTGTGTGTTAGTGACGTGCCCAAAATATTTAGTGAAGTGCCAACTGATGGCTCGCGTGCCATTGGTTCTCCATCCCTGTTCTAGTTCCTGGCCTGTCAAACACTGTCATAATTTTACTACTGATCGACATTTAACAGTAGAGCAAAAACACGAAAAGAAAATATATTTTGGCGCGGTTTCCGCTTAAACGTCCACAATTCCCCCACATTCCCCTATAGTAGATAGCAGAGGAATACATACGCTTCGCTCCATTCGGTCTGGTTGTAAAGGCGCGCCAGGTCGGCGAGGCGCAGCGGCGCTTGCTGCAGACGCAGGCCGCGGTAGCGCAGCGCGTAGTGCAGCATCACCAGCAGCAGCGCGGAGGCCGCGCGCGCCGGCGCCGAGCCCCACACCAGCGCCACGCCCAGCGGCTGCCCGTCGCGCGACACGCTGCGCGGTGACGTACCTGCCGCCATATCACACTATCATCCTTCATACTAATCATGCTAACCAATTGTATAAATGGACACTTGGGGTTTGGGTGTATATTTAGAGACCGGTAAATTCGGAATTCCGAGGAGATGGTTAACAGAATTCTGTCCGTGCCACTATTTCTGTAGGCATCGTTTGTCTTAGTCCATTATATTATAGAAAACATCATTTATATGTATATTTCACCAGAAAATAACAAGAACCGTAAGTTTATAATTTTCCTAGGAAATTTATAAACTTCCGTAGGATTCTAAACGAGAGATAAAATGTATTATTTTACGCTCACATTTTCGTCAAATGATAAACTTACGTAAGTCGACCGTAAAATAATAAGTAAGCAATAACCAAACGCCATTGGTTGAATAAGTCACGTCAACTTATTCAACCAATGGCGACACGTGTTCCTTCTCACTATCAACATTACTCGGAATTAGCACTGTCAACATCGACCAATCAGAGAGCAGTGTGTTATTTTACGTTTTTTAAAGAAGCGTATATTGAAAGCATTTCTGTGATTGGTCGAACCGTTTAGAATCTTACGTATGGATATCCGTAAGTTTATAAATTTCCTAGGAAATTTATAAACTTACGGTTCTTGTTATTTTCCGGTGACATATACTGCCTCGTTGGCCTAGTGGTGTTAAGCGCGCCTGCTACGCTAGAGGTCTTGGGTTCCATTCCCGAGTCGACCAAGGTGTTATTGGGTTTTTCTATGAAATTCTCAGTAGCAGGTCGGAGTTTGGATTTGTGCCCGGTTAGTGGCAATAGGCTCGCCCCCTATTACATGGGACCTAAACATATCGGCGAACTGTGGGTGTACATTGGTGCGCCTCTGCCTACCCCTTTGGGGATACAGGCGTGATGATATGTTATGTTATGTTTACATATACACTCAGAGGCATAATTAGGGACCTGTCCGACTTAGAGCGAGAAGCGAGTAGCGAGTAGAATAGAACCATGAACTACAAAACGAGTCGGCGAGCAGCGAGTAACATGTATGTAGTTTTGATAGTTTTGCCGCCGAGCGATGAGCGAGTGAGCGAGTACGACAAGCGAAACTGGCTCCACTCGCTCGGGTCATTCTATACTACTATAAGTAAAGGAAAGGAGGGCAAAATAGCACATGTCTTTAAAAACCGAACCACATGAGATGCGCGCGATTCAAAATGCACACAGTACCAGGCCGTTTTGCTAGTAAAGGGTAGGTCTTATTGTTATGTCCATTTCACAGTAGTATTTTTAAGAATAGATGTATTATAATGATATTTTAACATAGAAAATAGTTAATTATTTTTAGAAACTTCAATATAAAATTGACGACGAGCTTTAGTCAAGATGGAGTTTAGTATTTAAGATCAAGTTTTCTTGTAAAACCATAAACATCGTTCATTAAGTAACAAGAATAAAACTTTTATTTTCCAAAAGTAACACCATAAGTACAATTAAAATCAGGCATCGTCATAGTGAAATGAAATAAAATTCACGACAGTCTAAAATAATTCAATAATTTTGTTTATTATATCGTGAAATTAAGCCTTCCATCTTGCCCTCCCTTCCCCGACTAAAATTGTTCTCAATTCAAATCTGCACTTTAAGGCGCTCCCCCGAGCAAAATGCGCAAAAGTGGAGTTTTATTAAGCTACGAGTATAAACTCGATATTTAAAACATATATCAAATTCACTGTTATACCAAATCATTATTTAATATGGTGTCTTTAATTTATACAGATTTTTTTCTTTTTACATACATACATACATACATATAATTACGCCTCTTTCCCTTGTAGGGGTAGGCAGAGACCACTTCTTTTCACTTGCTACGATCCTTACATACTTGTTTGGCTTTGTCCACTTTCATTATTCCCTTCATACATGCTATTCTGTTTATGGTATGCTCTTGATGTGGCCTTTTTTCATTCACACTCGCCTTATGCACTTTTTCGTCAATCGTTCTTTTATTCATTCCCTCGACAAGCCAAACCATCTCAGCATACCTACCTTTCTTTATTTTTGTCTCAACATCCATCATCTGACATACTTCATCCACCTTACCATCCATTCCTCCTCTTACATGCAACGCAGCGAAGCGGCTCTCCGTGGCCCACTTTTCGCCCCCGCGAGGAACGAGACGTGATGGGTGGCGAACCACATCGCCGCCATTTTGGATAATTAAATTATTTTTATAATTATCCATTGCGTTCCTGCGGGATAAGGATTTGGGAAAGGATAACAAGGTAGGACGGGTTATAGGATGCTACCATCACGGAGATACAATGAATGTGACAGTATCAGCTAGGGCAGTCCGGGGTCGCGTACCCGTGGTGGATCTAGCTAGCTGTCGGACCGATAATTGGTAGATCCACCCCCTGAACCCAGAATGAACTGAATTCAGAACTATATTCCTTTTCAAATACTAATTTCAACGAAGACAAAAAAAGTAAGGCATTTGGGAAATTCACCCTAAGACATTTGTAGACGCATAAGAATTATTTCGACATTTTGATAGTTGGACATATTTAAACAAATATAAATATGTGATGATTTTGCCCTGACTTGCTACGACTTTTAGCTGATTACCTTCGTGATCGCCAGCAATTTGTGCGGATAGGTATTTACGAATCGAGCGCCTATCACACTCGTTCTGGTGTAAGTCAGGGCTCAATACTTGGGCCTTTACTATTTCTCCTGATGATTAATGACATACCTTCTGTACTCAAATATTCTAAATGTCTTCTATATGCAGATGACATAAAACTGCGCGCTCGAGTCAATACCTTATCAGATTGTCAGGCTATTCAGAAGGATATTGATGCCATTTACGAGTGGGGGGTTACCAATAAAATGGCATTCAATTAATTTTATTCAATTAATTTTTAGTTACTTTTGTTTTGATTGTAGGTATGTAGGTTTTACTTAAAAGTTAGCAATTACATGATGATTTAAACCAGTATGTTTTCATTATATGTATTCTGTGGAAAATGTCGTTGGTTGCACATTTACTCATTTGTTGTGTTAGTTTGTAAGTACCTATCTATTAATGTGTTACTGTTTAACACATTAATAGATAGGTAATCATTAAATTATTTAGGTATACTCACATTCGTTTAAGAACTTAGTTATTAAGATTAAATAAAAAAAGGGTTTCTTATTTTTTGCTTTTCAGTTTTTTCGGCGGTTTAATTTTTTTGTTAAAAATTTTTAATTTTATATTTTTTTGTGGCTATAATATACTAATTGCTACATGCTGATTTTTTTATTATTTTTACTACCTTATTTTACTATTCAAATCTGTGAGTGAACAATAAATCACCCCTATTTTCCCACCCTTCGGGTTAGATGATATGGGACCAGCTTCTATGTATCCCCTATCTTATAAAAAAGAATTATCAAAATCGGACTATTCTGTAATAAGTTACGCGTGGTCATATATTACAATCAGTTAGTGAACAATCAATAGATCCCTGTTTTTCTACCCTTAGGATTGGAATATTTTTTCCAAATTTATTTGGGACCAATTTCCAGGTATAGCCTACTCAATAAAAAAAGAATTATCAAAATCAAACAACTCTGTAAAAAGTTACGCGTGGTAGTACATAACGATCAGTGCGTGAACAATCAATTAACCCCTGTTTTCCCACCCTTAGGGTGGGAATTATTTTTCCAAATTTATATGGGACCAATTTTGGAGTATACCTTTTCCAGTAAAAAAAGAATTATCAAAATCGGACTACTAGGTAAAAAGTTATGCGTGATCATACATAAAAAAAAATATATATACGCGTCGAATTGAGAACCTCCTCTGTTTTCGTCGGTTAAAAAAGAAACAGCATTAATTCAAATACATTTATTTTTCATCCTTCCTTATCACGATATTATCCAGGAAACCAGCAGGTGCGGTTCACATCGTGAAAAATAAATCGTTTTTTTTTTTCACGTAATAAAATCCAATTTAATTTAAAATCGGAGTCAAAACTTCACAGCAAAATTTCGTCGTAAGTGGTGGGTAATCGGAGTCCTTTGGTTAGCACAAGGCACAAGAAAAAATCTCGAAAGTCCATAAGCAGTCCAGGTCAAAAAGCAAAATAATAGAAATAAAAAATGTGCAAACAAAGATTTTGGTGCGCACAAGCAAAGTGACGTGCAAGACAATGTCACTGGCATGACGCAAAATTTCGCATTGATTGTATCCGTTGTTGTTGCCATGCTGGATTGAAGTTTTCATAATAGTATTTTGAAGTCATTTATTAATTTCGGTGATGTTGGGTAGAAATAATAATATGTTCTTAGACTATTCATGTTCATAGATCTTCAATATATTCTAAAAGCAAGCTTTTATACATAGTTTACTAGCCAAAGATATTCGTATGTCTTAGTTTAGATTTAACGTTCATATGGCAACACCCAAAGTACAATTCAATCAATTGTATTTCCAATTAGTAAAAAAATACATTACTTTTTTCATTCTTAGACGCTATATTTCATGTAAATCTGTCATTAAGACGTTTGTATATCACGCATAAGAATTATATCAACAATGATTTGTGTCCCTTCGTCCAGCATACTCACCATGGAATCCTGATATTTCATGAATGTCAAAAAACTGTTCTGAAATAGTGCTAAATAGTGCCCAAAGGAAAAAAATAGTGCTCTTGTACTTGCGAAGTTATAGCCATAGTTCGATGAGTATGCTGGACGAAGGTTTCGCCCAGCATACTCACCTCCGTCCGGAGAATCTGTATACGCTTCAAACATAATTCATACTTCAAAAAATAGTTCCCAAATAGTGCCAAACGGTGCCCAAAAAGAAAAAACAGTGCTCGAATAACTTCGGAGTTATAGCCTTCGTTCAGTGAGTATGCTGGGCGTAGGTTCTACGCCCAGCATACTCACCTCAGTGCGCGAATATCGAACGAGCTATAGGTACAATTTACGTCTCAAAAAATTGTGCTTGAAATAGTGCCCAATATCAGTCCAATTTTTGCTTGACTTTTGACCTAGAAAACCATTAAATTTGATTGTAAACTTCTACATACATTACATTGAGTACAGTCAAATACAATATTATTAACTTTCTTTCTAACAATTTTTGTCTTGTGTAAATTATTAATTGTCTATGTAAGGGAGTATTTACTTTAGAATCGCAATATTATTAATTACACATTATTTTAATAATACTTTATAATAATATGATTAAGCCTTCGCGCGTCGCATGGGACCCCGGTAGCTAGGAACAATGATTTTATATATTTTGTCTAGATCACGGCGCTTGAAGGATTAAGATATCAAATGAAGTAAATCATGCATGAAAAATAAAGTTGCTGTTATTAATGCTTACATTACAACTGACAAAATTATTCAAAATAATCATTTTCCGGATCAAGGACGTACCGTCCAACGTTTACGGAATTGACCTGTATTCCTCATGTGATAAAGTTCAATATAGTGTGGCAGTAATGGATGCACGTACGGTCAATAGGTATGGGGCTTACGACGCGCGGCGCCCGCGACGCAAATGAATATGTTTATGTTTAAATACACTTCTCATCAAAAAAATCGAAACACTTTCGTTTTTATTGTTTTTGTCCTATTTTTTTACAAAAGAGAATTTATTCCATGAAAAAAAAAACATTATTGTGTAGCTGGCAGTTTAGTCATACAGTAAGAAGAAAAAAATCAAAATTCGAAATTAGAATTTCATTTGTTTATCCTATAAATGAAATTAATCACTGTTTTGAGACAAATGTGTATTTAGGGTTGGAGTACGTTTCTCGTTTAAAAACTAAAAATTAGCGCTTGTCTTTAAACTTTTTGTTTCTTATTTCATTTACTGTGACTTTGGGACGTCTGAAAAAACTTTTTTTTCTAAAACATATGGATACTTCGCCCGCAGAAGCCGCCCAAGTGGTGGCATTGCTTGATTCTGGACTTAGTCAGCGTGTTGTGGCTGCAAGATTGCATCTAAGCTTATCATCTGTTCATAGAGTCTACAAACGCTATCGGGAGACTGGTTCGTTCACGCGCCGTTCAGGATCTGGCAGGAATCGGGTCACTTCTGAGCGAGATGATCGATTTATTGTAACAACTTCTTTACGAAATCGACGCCTTAACGCTTTTCAACTGCAGCAGCAGCTTCCCGTTGTACTAAGAGTAGCTGTAAGTGACTCTACAATAAGAAGAAGGTTGAAGGAACGCGGATTGGCACCGCATAAGCCAGCGAATGGGCTGAAATTAACTGCAGACCATCGAAGAGCGCGCCTTAACTTTGCACGCGAGCACCTAACTTGGTCATACCTTCAGTGGAGCAAAGTACTGTTTTCTGATGAGTGTAAAATTATGCTGTATGGTAACGACGGAAGGAACAAGGTCTACAGAAGAGATGGAGAACGCTTTGCACAATGCTGCATTGAAGAAAAGATCAGCTATGGTGGCGGTTCGTGGACGGTTTGGGGAGGAATCAGCGCCGACGGTAAGACAGAACTTGCCTTTGTACCTGGGCCACGGCTGCCTGCACTAAACTCTCATCGGTACATCGAACAGTGTCTTGAACCTCATGTGATGCCCTATGCACATTTTATTGGCAACGACTTCATATTCATGCACGACAATGCTAGAGCTCACACCGCGGGCGTCGTACGAGATTATCTTACCGAAGTCGGTATCTCCATTATGGTATGGCCAGCAAGAAGCCCGGACATGAATCCCATTGAACATCTATGGGATGAATTAAAGAGACGAATTCGAGCAAGAGATCCAGCCCCAGAAACACTTAGCCAGCTGCAAAATGCAATCCAAGAGGAATGGGATAATATACCACAACATGTGATCGTGACTCTCATCCGATCGATGAAGAACCGTATGGAAGCAGTAATAAGAGCTCGTGGAGGGAATACAAGTTATTAAATAAACGTTTCTTACTTTTTTTTTCATTTACGCGTGTTTTTTTACCCATTTCCTTCAAATTCCATACAGGGTAAAAATTACTCCTTATACAAAATACGAAACCTATGAAGACTTAATTTGAATTTAGAACATTAACATTAGGATTTAAAAACCTCATACTACTCACTATTAAATAACATTTTATATTTATTCCTAAAGATGCACATTTTTCTGATAATCCTTGTCAAATCATAAACTGCGAGGTGTTTCGATTTTTTTGATGAGAAGTGTACTAGATGGCGCTGCCCTAACATCTTACGATTATTAGACAAGTACACAACTTTAAATAGTAATAAATAACGTAAGTAATTAAAAATGTTTTTTATTGCTAAACCTTTCATTGATGAAACTATTGGAAAGAGTTTTAAAAATTTGTATAACTATGTCACAGTACTAGTTTTGACTGGTTATAAGTTTTGCCTGCAACATATATACAAAAAGAAACTGTATAATTTCCTTTTTACAATTTTTCAAGATATTAATTTTATTGGCTGCAAATGACTGTTTTTATTCAGACAAACACAATGCAATGAAGTAATAGACTTCATTTACGCTTAAAGTTTCTTTCATTTATTATTATTTATAAAAAATATAATAATGCATTTAATCGAAAGTTTTTGACATGTGAGAAAATACCATAATTATTTCCAATAACATGAAGTCTACAATTAGAAAGTTTAATATTTTTGTCCAAAAACATGTGTCGACGACTGTACCCCATTTTACGTTAGTATGTAGAAGTTTACATTAAAATTTAATGGTTTTCTAAGTCAAAAGTCAAGCAAAAATTGGACTGATATTGGGCACTATTTCAAGCACAATTTTTTGAGACGTAAATTGTACCTATAGCTCGTTCGATATTCGCGCACTGAGGTGAGTATGCTGGGCGTAGAACCTACGCCCAGCAAACTCACTGAACGAAGCCTATAACTCCGAAGTTATTCGAGCACTGTTTTTTCTTTTTGGGCACCGTTTGGCACTATTTGGGAACTATTTTTTGAAGTATGAATTATGTTTGAAGCGTATACAGATTCTCCGGACGGAGGTGAGTATGCTGGGCGAAACCTTCGTCCAGCATACTCATCGAACTATGGCTATAACTTCGCAAGTACAAGAGCACTATTTTTTTCCTTTGGGCACTATTTAGCACTATTTCAGAACAGTTTTTTGACATTCATGAAATATCAGGATTCCATGGTGAGTATGCTGGACGAAGGGACACAATGATTTCGCCATTGCCCTTTATTATGTGCGTAGAGTATTTCTTTTAAGAGAGTAAGTACTACTCCATGCGAGCGCGCTTTGACACTCACACACTGTCAACTTACGCACACATTCATAAATCATGCCGTAGAGAGACAGCAATACTTTCTTCAAGAACCGAATTTTCAAAAGTCTCGCCGCCCGCCTTAGCTCTTTATACGTGCCTTGTTGGATTGTTATTTTTGAGATAAACAAACCTAACTAAATCGACTGATTTTGAAAATTTGCACCAAAAATATCGTAATTTCATCATTTAAAAAATAATATTCAAAACCATGTCACTTAATAAATGGTTAAAAAAATATTTCTTGAAATCGGTCCAGCCGTCTTTGAGAAATCGAGTAACAAACATAAAAAAAAACATCCGCATTGAGAATCTCCTCCTATTTTCGAAGTTGGTTGAAAAGAGATTTTTGTCAAAAGACATTCAATACCTTTCTGACTAAATAACTTTACATCATTAAATGATTCACTTAGAAGTCTTCAATTACTTGAGTTATAATTTTAGATGTAAATAAAATATATTGCTCTCATCTTTTTTTTTAATCTTGCGGACATGATTGATTATATTTTTGTCTATAAATTCATAAGTCTACTATTTTTACTACTTAATAAGTCGCTATTTCAACAGATGGCGTTGTATTTTCATGGAAAGTAGCGATGTATATGTAGAGGGGCAAAGAGGGGGGTTTAGAGGTCAAACGCTCAAAGTCATTTGCTCGGGGTAGCGCCTTAATGCAGAATGAGAAACAAATGCTGAGAGAGTTGTCGCCGGTAATGTGAACAGTCAGCGAGTAACTATTTGTGTATGCATCTCCTTCATTTACACGGGATCTATATCTTGCTGTACGTTTCTTGAGCGATTTTATAGTCTAGTTACTCGCTTCTCGCCCGTAAGTCGGACAACTGCCTTACGGGCGAGTAGCGAGTAAATGAAGGAGATGCATATACAAATAGTTACTCGCCGACTGTTCACATTACCGGCGAGAACTCTCTCAGCATTAGTTTTTTGCGGCGAGTAGAACTATAAAAATATACTCGCTGAGCGATACTCGCTCGGCGATCAAAACACTCGCCGAGGACCAACCAGTGTCATTCTGCATAAAAGTGCGGTTTCGAATTTAGTACAATTTATTATCAGTAGAGGAAGGGAGGGCAAGATGGAAGGCTTAATTTCACAATGTAATAAAACAAAAACATTGAATTATTTTAAACCGTCGTGAAAGTTATTTTATTTTACTATGATGATGCCTGATTTTTTTTGTACTTATGGTGTTACTTTTGGGACATTATAGTTTTATTTTTGCTATTTAATTAACGATGTTAAATGGACATAACAACAAGAACTACCCTTTACTAGCAAAACCGCCTGGTAAGTTACTGTGTGCAATTTAAATCGCGCGCATGTCATGTGATCCGTTTTTTAAAGGCATGTTCTATTTTGCCCTCCCTTCCTTTATAGTAGTATAGAATGACCCGAGCGAGTGGAGCGAGTATCGCCGGTCACACTCGTCACTCGCTCATCGCTCGGCGACGAAACTATCAAAACTACATACTCGCTACTCGCTGCTCGCCGACTCGTTTTGTAGTTCATCGTTCTACTCGCTCCTCGCTCTAAGTGAGACAGGTCCCTAAGTCGGACAACTGCCTTAACCGGCCACTTGCTTGCATCTAGAGGTCATAAGATCCAGAGAAACTATGCTCATCATTTTAATTTGTGTTTTTTAGTAAATAAGAAGTTTTAGAGTTATTAACACACCTTTGTTACTGGGTAATTAATTGAAAACCTCAAACATTCTTAAATTATTAAAAAATAAAGCTAAACAAACTTATTTTTCATTGTTTTTCATAATAATGAATTGACGTAGCTATAATGTCACGAAAAAAAAAAATCAAACAACACATGTTCTATGATTTTGGCGTTCCCTCCGCTTTTGCTTCAATGTCCTTGGGTGGAGAACGACTGCCAGTTTACTATGACTTTCGCTACCGCTACTTTCGCTGTCGGTTCCGTCATCCAAATTGATGGCGAGATAGACCGAGACATCGAGCATCGGATCAGCTCAGGTTGACAGCTCAGGTTGGTTTGACATTTAGTAGAATGGCAATTATCCTAAAATGGACCTACTGACGCCACCCACTCGGACGATTGAAGCAATTGTCAATAGCAGACTTGGGCCCCTGGAAGCTTGTTGAACACGTCCTGCAATAAGTCTGTGAATAACTTTGGTGAGAGTGGATCGCCTTGGTTAACGCTTGTTTAGTTTTATGTTAGCCAAACTAATGTTGGATATTTTGGGACTCTAGGGCATCGAAAACCGATTATCTGTTGAGAAACCTTATACATATTATTATGTGAAATTACACTTATGGCTCGCTAGTTTGAGATGTCAGTTTTTCTTTCAAGCACTGACAATAAAGTTCTTTTGTAACATTTTTTTAACTAAGTATATTCGTTAATACACACATAATATTTAATTTGGTCTTTTGTCTCTAATCTGTGCCAGACGAAGATGAATATAAAGTACTCTTTCAGCAGGCTGTATTGATAGTAATGTATTTTTAGGGCATATAGTAGGTACACACCATGCCTCTAAACTTATAATTAAGGCAAAAGCATTTGATACAAGATGCAATTAGACAGTTTGCTGGATAAATAATTGAATAATCAGGATTTTTGTGTTCAGTGCAGATAAATTTCATCTTAACTACCTACTGGTCATTAAATTAGTATTGATTATTATTTAATAAATAAGACTAACATTAAACGAATTTGGTTCAGGTAGTTAAAAAAAAAAGAACTCAAGCTTGTTTGCTTGTTTTAAAGATTGCATCAACTGTAAACTGTTGACTGCACGAGTACATAGCATATATTTATGTACTTATTACACATACCTACTAATTGATTTTAAGTAATATCTCTAGTTTAGCTTCCTCTGAACATCTGCATGGTAAACATTATATCGTTTGTGCTCGATATAATGTTTACCATGCAGATGTATTATGTAGATGCATGCAGTATACTATTCAAAGCAACTTTACGACACTTCAAATAATGTCGTTTGACGAAAGATCATAGAGAGTGTCACGAACCTTCAGTTGGCGAACGTCAAGCACTTCGTAGAATAATGAGGTAAGTTCGTTTGATGAGAGTACTCACTGCCGTTGTAGTGAGTCTCCAGGAGGTCGCAGTGCGAGGCGGCGGCGGCGGGCGCCAGCAGCCCCGCCAGCGCCAGGCCGGCCAGCACGCAGCACGAGCACATGGCGCAGCTGGCTCACACGCGGGACACAACACAGAACCACTCCGAACTACCGCACTAGTCTGCCTTCTCTAGAATAACGAACTTTTCGTAGTAACTACACGCCTACAAGGTAAGTTTGTGCTTTAAATATAAATGTGATAAGCATTGTTATTATATTTTTCCTTAAATGCTGTTAGTTAAATTAGTTTAACTACGGTTTACCATTTCAGTCGAGATAATGAATAATAACTCCAGTATACTTTGTCACATTAATGTAAGTAGGTATATATGTATTAATTAATTAATTTATTTATTTATGAGTTTATGTACACACAACGGATAAACACTATTCAACATACATTGATCAAAAAGTACAAAGGTACCACTTATTTCAGGTGAAATTTCTTCCAGCAGACCTCCGACAGGAAATATCCAAAAAGAGACATAGACACATTATTTACAAAAAAAAAGTATAATAATAATTAACATATTAACAAAATAACACTACTAACCGCGCCTATAATGTAAATCCTAAAATTTACCAAGTGAATGGTGGTAAAAATCGAATCGAAAACCTTTTTGGACATTTACCATTAAGAATTGGAAAATCTTAGGTTTTACTGAAAAATCTTACGATTTACCGTAAAAAAAAAATACAAAATATTTTTATTTCAAGTAGGCCTTTTTAAGCTCTTTTAAAACGTTAACTGACTCTAGTTGCAGGTTCCAAAATGTCATTCCAATGGAGAAGAACCGGTAAGAAACTCCAGAGGTTACTCTTTTAAAAAGAAGGTTAACATGAATGATACAAATACAATTAGTTTAAATATATATATATATATATATATATATATATATATATATATATATATATATATATGTACATACATATATCTACAAATATGCGACAACAGCGTAAGTATAGACAAGAATTAAGTAGAAGAGGAAATAAAGTGTTCGCTTATTCGACGCTTGCAAGAAGAAATTGAAGGAGTATCCCGGATGTTAGGCGGCAGCGCATTCCACAGCCAGACTGCATGAACATAGATTGAATAGAAATCGAAGTATGGGTTTTGATTTTGAGGTGCGATTTAAGATGAGATCTACAGAGCACATCAGATGGGCGTACCTACATAGGAAAAGCACTCACGCAAGTAATAAGGATAGAGGGGTCAGGAAGGATATTATGTAAGAGACATAGGTGATAGGATGCGAGTGTTCCTGCGAAGGCGGATCGATAGCCACTTGAGTTCTTTGCCGAAGTGAGAAACATGATCGTATTTTTTGAGACCGTAGACAAAACGAAAACAAGTATTTTTCCATCGCAATTAAATGTTGACGAGTCGCACTGGGGCATGACGATCATAAGGTTTCAGTATGATATTTTTACAAAGGAACACTTTCTCGTCGATATCGCTGGTATCTGTCACTGGGCTCCAGTCGATACTCCTCGCATCAATCGCTGTAATGCCTCCAGATTCATACCCTTGTAGCTGCGTAAAAGAAGGTGCCGAGTTTTAAGCTTGGGGGTACGGACACGATAGGAGAGATAGAGAAGATTGTGATGGGAGAAGCTTGCAGGACACTAAATAAAATCAAATCCACATGTTTATTTCTTACAAACCAAATAAAGGCACTTAGAAACGTTTTGTGAAATAGTTGACCATGATCAGAAACATTAAAAGGAGAAGAGACAATGATAAGGTCAAGCAAAGAATTAAAACAATTCGGGGAGTTGTTAGATGTATTTTACGTTAAAGTGTATATTTAATGATTACTAGGTGTTTGCCGCGGGTTCACTCGCCCTTTTGTATAGGAACTTGTAAGGGGTGAATAAGTGTCTGTCAATGGCAAGGTGGATATTGGCTCCAACCTGCCTATTAATATGTGCTATTCTGCATTCAACCCAAAACTACGCTTCTAACGTTTTGAGTCTATCATAATATTTAAGTTTTGCTATTTTAATATATTTATTATTTTTCACATATATAAGTCTTCCTAGGTATTTCATATTTTATTATCTGCATAAAGAAGAATGTGGCGATGAATAAAGGTTTTTTAGCGAATATTATGTGCATACAAACTTCGAAATAAAAATCGTACCCTTTCCTCGTCTGAGAGGAAAGATTAACAAACCTTTGATTTTATGACTACTAGTAAAACCACGAATACTTAGTAAATTTTAATCCAAACATATTTTTTATCTTGATGATGTCTTTACTACTTTCAGCCATTTGAGGTTGAATTAACATTATGTACCTATGTGCATTTGTTTTTTCTCGGAAGATTTGTCATGTCTGTCTGTTCGTCCGTGTGTCACAGGCACGTAAGAAGATGAACTCTGTGAACCGCATTAAGATTTTTACACTGACACACTTAGAACTGAACCACAAAAACATATTTTATTAAACCTGTACTTCTGGGGTATCTACGGCTAGGTCTTCGTACATCATATTAATAATTCGAAAATATTTTTTTATAAGCTGAATAGTTTGCGCGGGAGTCACTTCCAAAGCCGTAAAATGTTTGCCCCCTGTAACTTCTAAAATAAGAGAGAGCGTGATAAAAAAAAAAAAAAAATGTTATGAAAAATATTTAGCTTTAATTCCGCTACAAAAATCCCAGCTTGGCAGCAGGATGCAGTCCCTCCCTCTCACCCTCATGCAAATATGCACATGCAGGAAAGCCCAAGCCTCCCGCCCTCATGCATATACTGTTGACTCGACAACCGCTCGGGTTCGGTCCCGAGCGGTTGTCGAGTCAACATCTCCTGAGGATGCCCCGTGGAGGGGCGAAACACGTGTCGAGTATTGGTTTGGTTGCATGGCATGCTCCTTCCTTTGTTCTCACTATTCGTGTATGTTTGCATATGCATGAGCGCGGGAGGGTGGGACTGCATCCTGCTGCCAAGCTGGGATTTTTGTAGCGGAATTAAAGCTAAATATTTTTCATAACATTTAATTTTAATGTCATGGATTTCCGCAAAGTAACGCCTGATTCTATAACTTATCTAGAGTGATAAAACTAAAAATAATATACATATATATATTGTACATCTGCCACCGAAAATTGGTTTGAACGTAAAAATATACGTAACATTGAGAAGAGTGTCTTGTTGACTCTTCTCCCTGGGGAAGACGCATTGGACCCAAGCACCTACATTAAGTCGATTTTCAACCGACTTCAAAAAAAGGAGGAGGTTCTCAATTCGGCTGTATGTCTTTTTTAAAAATTGTAGGCGAGCATGGGGTAACAACTTGATATTTATGTGTATATCTGATAAGACTACAATACTATTGAGGGTCAGGGCAGATCTGATGATGGAGACGACAGAGGATCGAGGGAACTCCTCAACGGCACATCTTAACTACCTAGTGTTTTGGCTTATTTTATTTGTGTTGACAAGATCTTTACACCGACATGGGTAATGAATGCCACTGCAAGGTCCGTGATGCCGGTGCAGTACAGTTTAGGGAACTCCTTAATGGTTAATAGGAGCTACATAGTGTTTGGGCTTATTTTATTCGTATTGATGCGCACTTTAAGTGGAGATGGGTAATATTGCTAGTGGATTCGATAATAAAGACAAAAAACAGTCAAAATTATATTTAATAAAAAAGCAATTTAAAGAGTTTAAAAAAAAAATAGGTAGATTATTTAGTAGTTCTCGCAAAATAATATTGGATATAGATTTCCTAATTTGCGATAGTCGTTTCCTCTTTTTCCTTGTTTGTCTCATTCAAACGACGATTTCTCATATGAGCAGCGCGTTTCGTAGGCCTACCCATGTTTACGCAAAAAACAAAATCGTCAAATTCACAAAAAATCACGAAATAAAGAAATACAAAAAAAGAAACCGACTTCCAAACAAAAATGCACTAAAAAGTAAAAAATAACTGCGTTATTTAAAAAATCTCTATTTTGAAGGCGGTTTCTAGTAAAACTATTACACACAATGATATTGAAAAATATATCAATATTCAAAGAAAAATGAATAAAAATAACAACCTTCTTTAGAAGTCTATCTAAATTACTAAATATAATTAGATACGTAACCACTACTACTAAACTAATACAACTATTCGAAACTTCAAAGTCTAAATGAGAAACTCAGATAAATTTCTAAGTTCTTTCAATTCGGTCAAAAGGCACCGCCTTCAAAATAGAGAGTTTTTAAATAACATAGTTATTTTTTACTTTTTAGTGCATTTTTGTTTTCAAGTCGGTTTTTTTTTTGTAAAATTTAGTTTTTCACGTAACGTTTCTTATAATGAGCTTTTTCAGGTTTATAAGAAATAAAAATCTGTTCGATGATTATTACTTAAGGATCAAAGAGTGTGAAAGAGAACGAGAAATAACAGCCGAAAAAAAAAAGACAAAAACGTGTTTTTAAAACGTCATGATTTTAATAAAAACTTAAATTACTTATTTACAAAATATATCATTATCTATCTACGAATCCTTAATTTTAGGTATAATCTTCGTATATACCTGCATTTTGACTAGAAACAGTTGGAATGATTTAAGATTAGAGCTAGGCATCCGCAGGGGTGCGGGCCAGGCCGTCACGGGAGGAAAGCGTCGGTGTCGTGCGGCGGCGCGTCCGCGCTCAGGTACGTGGTGTCCGTCGCGGCCGACGCTGGCGCCGCCCACGACACCCAGCGCGCCTGCAACACAACATACACTCTATCTTCACTCAATACCATGTATAATTAATATATACATCATTATAAAGAGCTGTAATAATGCGGCTTGGAGAATGAGTAGGAGTGCACAGGGCGGTTACCTCGGCGCGGTCGCGCGACAGTCTCCAGGGGTCGGCGTCGTGGTCCAGCGGCAGCGCGTCCAGCGGCACGTCCAGGCAAGGCGCGAGCAGGCGCGGCGAGTCCGCCAGGAAAGCCGCAACCTCCGCCGCGCAAGGCCGCGCCTTGTGCTCCTGCTGCCAGCACGACTTGATCAGGCCCTCCCTGCACGCAACAATCACAAACATCATTATTCACTTAGCGCAGATTTGCTAATGGTGAAAGTTACTGAAATGTGTTAGTAAAAGGAAATCCTACTTACAACTGGGGTTTTAAACCAGGTGGAAGTTCCAGAGTGTGCCCGGCTTTGACCCGGGCTAGAACTTCGGCGTTACTTAAACCCTGGAAGGGCAGTGAACCGAATGTGACTATTTCGTAGAGAAGAACCCCAAACGACCAAACGTCGGAAGCGGGTGAGAACACGCCGAGTGCCAGACTCTCGGGTGCCATCCAGCGCACCGGTAGCATTCCCTTGCGGCTAAACCGGTAGTAGTCATTCTCGAACACGAGGCGCGTCATTCCGAAGTCAGCCAGCTTGACGACGCGGTGCGCGCTGACGAGGCAGTTGCGCGCCGCCACGTCGCGGTGCACGTAGCGCAGCTGCGCCAGGTAGGACAGCGCGCGCGCCGCGTCCAGCGCCATGCTGGTGAGCCGCGCCGCCGACACCTCGGCCAGCGCCTCGCCCGCCTCGCTGGCCGAGCCCGCCGCCAGGTGCCGTCGCGCCAACAAGTAGTTTTTCAAGTCACCGTACAACATGAACTCCATCACCGTGCACACTGGCTCCGTTTTTGTCACCACTCCGAGTAAACGCACTACGTTTTTGTGGTCGAAGCGTTTCATCGCCTCGGCTTCGGATAGAAAATCCAGCTTTTCCTCAGTAGTGGCACCCGCTTTGAGTGTCTTGACGGCGACGGCAGACCAACCGCGGTCCTCGGCGAGTAACGCATGCCCACCGTACACGGTGCCGAACGCGCCCGTCCCCAGCTTACGGTTTATGACGACTCTCTCGCGAGGAATCTCCCATCTATCGAGACCACCGGGCTTAGGGTCGAGACGCGTGAGACCGAGCGCAGCTAGGCGCTCGCGATATTTGCGTTCGGCGCGGCGCTTGCAATGCCACGCGATCGCTACCAGCGCCGCCACCGCTAGCGCCAGCAGCAGCGCGCCTAGCGCCACGAAGGCGGCACGGCAGTCAGCCCGCAGCAGGTCGGCCAGCGGCTGCAGCGCACAGCGCTCGGCGCCGTCGTCGGGCGCGCGGCCGTCGGCGGTGAACCAGCGCGGCGCAGGCCCGGGCGCCAGCGTGCCGCGCTGCCAGCTGGCCACCCGCCGCCGCGTGCCGTTGTCCCACTGCAGCAGCACCAGCGAAGCCACCCGAGCCCGCGCCGCGTTGCGACCCCTTCCTCCGATCCATTCGAAGTCTCCCGTCAGTCCTTTGTAGGAAGCGGCTGTAACATCCTCAATCAGCGACCTGTAATGAAAATAATGTTGTGTTTGTAACAATGAGTACAACGAACCTGAATAAGGACTGTGCATCTCCTTAGAAGAGCCGCACGCAAGCTTTCATGATACAGTTTTGAATATTGCGTATAGATTTTTGACAAGATAATATTTGTACTGTGTATCGGTTTCAGTCTATACTTACGTATTAAAGTTATATATGGTTACTTTTAATCTAGGTACTACTATCATACAGGGCAATGTTCCACCTCTTAGATAAAGGTCAGTAAATGTTTGGAATGGGTATCTTTACCTGGCGATAGTCTTGTGGTGTAAATTATCGAGGGCGGTTGGATGCGCGCGTAGCAGGCGGCGCAGTGCGGCGTCCCACATGCGCAGCGCGTCGTACAGCAGAGCAGCGTGCGCGGGAGCGCGCGAGCAGCCGCCGCGCCGCACGCGCAGACACCGCTCGCGCCAGCGCCGCCGCCACGCCAGCTCCGACACCTCGCCCGCCGCGCCCGGAGCGTCCGGGGCGTCCGCCTCGCCGCGCTCCTCCCAGTCGGCCAGCCAGGCGGGCGCCACGCTGAAGTGCCCGGCGGCCATGTCGCGTAGTTGGGCAAGCGAGCAGTTGTGTGGGTCGAAGGGCGCGGGCCGCAGCCAGCGCGGCGGCAGCGCGGCGGGCAGCAGCCACACGGCGCCGGCGGCGGGCGTGAGGCCGGCGGCGCGCCCGGCGCACAGCGCGCTGCGGACCACGCGCGCGTCCTCGGCGCATACGTAGATCACACGCCCGTTAGCGGCTGCCACGCGAACAGCCCACTGTAACCGTTCTTATTATGTACAACAGTGCGTTATTTGACATATAGATAATATTTACCTTACATCTTATTTACGAGTACTATTAATATATAATGTTACTAGAACTCTTAGTAAAACTAAATAACGCATAGGTACACAAAAAGATAATGCTATGGAACCTATCAGCGACGATCAGCGTGATCACTTATCACTTATTAAAATGTTAGGTTCGTATAGAATGATGATTTTATAAATTATGATGATGATCTAAAAGTTCATACAGTTCGATAAAATCAACAATTGGCAATCGTTAATGTAGAGTGATAATGATACGGAGATATTGGTTTCTTAGGTTTACGCGAATGTTAGACTGAGGTGGTGTTCGTCTTGACTTGACTTCAAGACGAACATCACCTCACCTTCTTGACCTCAGTCTGCCCGTGACCATGATACCTGCAAAGGTATCGAAACGTCGGGACTTAAAATCTTAATATAAACCGCGAAAAAATCCGTAAAAAAGTAGTTTTATTTCAATGATACGGAGATTCAACAAAAAATCCAGTCAAATAAAAAACTTCAGAATCTGGATGTATATAGGTGTAGGTACTATTTTGTATTCTATTAAGTATTCACTACAATTGGGAATTATAATATTTTTATCATATTATTAATTCATTGTTATTAATTTTGTTCGGACAAAAATATCTTACCTGCGACACTTTGTCAACGTCGACTACCTCGCTGTCGGCCGGTAGTTCTACATGGACGATGACGTCGGCGCCCAAGTTTGCGACATCTAGAGTTGCGCGTGTAGCCAGTTCGCTGAGCACAGCGATACGTCGCCAGCGCATGTGCGCGGTGAAAGCTGCCCAGGCCTCCGTGTAGACTCGCGCGTCGCCGGCCATCAGCACGGCGAACTCGGCGGCGGTGTCGGGCGGTGGCGCCTGTGCTGTGTAGGCTAGTACAGGCATGGCGAGAGTGGGGCTCTGACGGGCCACGTCGGCGAAGGCCGCACCGCACGCTGGTCCCGCTACGCCCGATAAAGCGCCAAACTCTGCGCCAAGCGCATCTATCAAATACTTGAACGCTAACGTCGATGCACACTGGTCGTCAAGTAGCTCAACCTTAAAGTTGACATTTCCAGTAGCGTCCGAGTCCTCCTCTGCCAGCAGCGCTGCCACCCTCAGAGCACTGGCATCGTACGCCTCGCGGCTCGTGGACTCAGGTATCATTACAGCTGTGCGTACTTCGCCAGGTGGACCCGTCCACTTAGGGTGTCGCGCAAGTGTTTCATTGGTCGCCATTTGTGGACCGGATGTTCGGTACAGTTGAATGAAATTTTGTAGTTCCGTTTCGTTAAGAGCAAGTCGACCCATTACACTAAATGCACTCGGTGACTGGAGTTCTCTCGCATTCACTAGTTTTACAAGACGATAAGGGTCGAATGGACACTCGTCTTCTTCGCTGTCACAGGGTGGCGGAGCTAGGGCTGCAAGGCGGCGACTATCTAGCGCGCTGCGGTCCAGGCTGCGAGAGCAGAGCAGCAGAGGGCGGGGCTCGACCGCCAGTCGCTCCGCTCGCGCTTGCAGTAGAGGCCCCAGCGCAACGATGTGTACGAACAACTTGTAACGACAAACTACATCAATAAGGACGTGTGCTTCGGCTTCTTCATCAGTTAGTAAGGTAGAACAAGTTACATTTCTCGGCGAACACCATTCGGGGTAATATCCAGATTTTGAGTTCCATTTTGCGGCAGTGCAGGAGGATCTGGTTTGAGAATTATTTACTTACAATAATTTATTATATATAATTTATTTACTTTATTTAAGCAAACCCAATAATTGTCACAATAGCTACGTTTGTGTTAGGTTTTTAAATTAAATACATTAATATTTACTGTTAGGTACTTATTATGACCGCACATCAGAAACAGCCACAATGGTCGTCTTATTTTTCAAATCTTACCCTATAGTTTCCGTAACATCGTCAGGTACATCGGCGTCATGCGGTATCCGGTACATTGCTGCGAGGTTTTCATCAGCAAAGTCTAGCAGTGACCGCGGAGAGCGCGCGGCGGCGGCGGCGGGTGGCGAGGCGTAGCAGGAGAGGCGCGCGGGCGGCACCGCGTCGCCGAGCTCCTCCAGGCCGGCGTCGCGCAGCACCAGCACGTGCGGCGGGCGCGCGGCCGGCACGGGCAGCAGCGCCACGTGCGCCGCGTCGCTCACCAGCGCGTGCAGCACTGCGTGGCGGCACCTGCGCGGCACGCCCGCGCCGCACTCCGCCGGCGCGCTCACGCTGGCTGCGCGCACGCCGCGCGCTTGCAGTGCCGCCACCACGAGCGCGCCCAGCGCAGTCGCCGCGCCTCCCGTGCCGTCTAGCGCCACGCTCATCACAGCTATGGTGCGCGAGCCATCCTCGTCACTACCTACAACATTCATTATAATGCTATTGTAATACTTAATGCGGCTTATACGGATACGGTTTGACTCTATTGACAGCGTGCTGTTCATAATTAAATGATGTACATACACACCTGCATCGCTAGGCAGGGTACTATGGAGCTGCGCTACTACGCAAGCAACTATTGCAGCGCACACCACTGCGCGCCACACCCTGCAAGTAATGACGATCAATAAATTATTGTAGGCAATCGCTACACTTTATTTATTTACCTTTCAAGTGTTACACTGAAGTGGCAATTTCTGTCAGAGGTTAGAGATGACCTCTTACCACACACAGAAGTAGGGATACCGGGTCAACTAACTGCTATATCGTAATGTATATTCAAGCAGATGGATTTTGGATTAAATTTCAGGGAAGGTATGACCCTTCCCTGAAATTTAATCCAAAGACGACACAAGATTATCTTTTTTTGTAATAAAAATAATAATAATTAAGGCATTTATTGGTTAAAATAAAACATATTAACAAAGAAATTAAACCCATCAAACTGTGTTTCAGTTTGTCGGCGGGAAAAGCGCTCATGAAACATTTGGATTACAGTTAACAATTATTAATAGTTATATATTTATGAAGTGAACTATAGATAGAATATATACATATATAATATAATATGTGTCATGTCGGAATATAACAGTTTATGGTTTACCCTTGTCATTGTTGACTTTTTACCTAGGCCTATATTCCAGCCTTTTGTCCGCACTTCCAGCCGACAGAGGAATATATGGACGTCATATTTTTGGCTTTCCTCAGTTATGAGACTAGTTTTCTTTAAGTGTGTAGGTATAAACCCAATGTGCAGTCAAGTTAGTAAATATTTAAATTGTACAATAATCTACATTAAAACCGGTCAAGTGCGAATCGGAATTTTGCATTAAGGGTACTTACCGTAAGGCCCGGTGCCCATTATCGGCATCGGTACGACTGAGGATTTTAGGTGGCAAATAGCAATATACTATAACATAATGGCAATAAAGTAGAAATTTCCTTGATGTATGGTCGTCATAACAAAAATACCGCTTCGGTATGCTTGAGACTGCTGTATCGGCAGCCTTGAGAATACTTCGGCATCAATCGGTACGCCGCCGGCGCCGAGGCAACAATCGGGGGATAGCTTGCCCTGCCATATATCGTTGCTTCCAAAGGTTGTTCACCCAGAATCTTCTTGATTGATTAGATTTCTCTTCTTCTTTAGCAAGAGTTGCTATGAACACTAGATCCCTAGTCCACCATATTAAATACAATTCAGACAACTAGCTTGTAACAACTCTGAGACTGTTATGATGAGGAATACGATATTGAGACGCTTCGGCAAGCTACAGGACGGTGCGGCATCCCATCCCTAAGAACGTTGCAGCATGCCAAAGCATAATTGCCGGTAGTGTGCGCTTGCTTGTAGGATGCCGAAGGATCCTTTTCCTTGCTGATTCCGATAATGGGCGCCGGGCCTACCACCAGCAGAAAGAAGTGCTAAGTGACACAGGCATGGACGATGCTTCTAATACGGAACGCCAGACATTTATAACATATCAATTTTTTTAACTGTTTGCAATGTCTTTATAAATTATAAGGTAATTCGTTAGAGGTTCGAGTACATCAATGCAATGGGGACCCCATTGCATTGATGTACTCGAACCTCTTAGATTTAAGGTTTTCAATGATTTTAGTATTTGTTGTGATAGCGGCCATAGTAACAAGAATTTTGTGTAAAGCTCAGCTGTCTCACTTTACCGTTTGGTCTGTAGAAGCCAGTGACAGACAGACAAATCGTGGGCTTAGATATAGGGTCCTTGGTGCCTTTTGGGTACGGAACACTAAAAAATCCTCATATTAATTACATATGTATACCTAATAAGTTAAAAGCTAAGGGCCTTATTAAAATTCTCGATGAGGATTTGCACTGTTTAGCAGCTTTCAAATTCAAGTATTCTAGAGAGAATTCATATTTTGAATCTGCTTAACTTGCGCTAAGCTGTAATAAGATTTCTAGTGATGAGTGTGAAAGTCTTTTAGAAAGGTACGCACGAAGAGTAAAAAGCTGAGCATTACTCACATATTACAAGTAAGGTAGAGCTTGAGACATACCAATGGAGTGTCATGTGCAGGGGCGGCGCGAGCGCGGTGCTGCACTACGCCGAGCCTAATGTTCGTACTGGTTACACTTTGCGGCCGGAACACTGTAAGTAGCAAAATTCATGTATTTAATGTTTGTATACATTTATAAAGAAAGTGTTAGTTAAACTATTTATAACTCAAGAACAGCTGAACCAGTTAGACCGAAAATTGGTGGGGAGGTAGATCAAACCTAGGAGTTTTGATCTACCTCCCCACCAATATAGTATACTGTTTTGTAACAAGTTTAAAAAATACCGAATGGGTAAAGATATTATACGAAATAGGTATTGAAACGCGAGATATATTTACTACAAGAAACAATGCCGGGTCGCTTACACCATTAACGGGAAGACCTTTTTTCAAGATTTGTTGGATTCGACTACCAGAATAACTATGTATAAGGACCACTCAATTTTTTTTTTTTTTTGTAAAGTTGCTGTTTCTGTAAGGGATGTCAAATAGTACGGTGTCTCAAAGAGTTCCTAGTTGTCCAGACCTCATCATCATACCTCAAAAACACAAGAGCCTACGCATACAATATAAGGCATAATGCATTCAGGGCGTTGCTGAGGGTCCAGCTAGCCTAGTGCTACTACTGAGCAAGCACACTTTAATGTTTTTTATATATTAAAGTGTGCTTATAAATATATTGTGTGAATATAAACATATATATATATAAATTTATAAACTTTGTGTCTTTGAGGTATGATGATGAGGTCTGGACAACTAGGAACTCTTTGAGACACCGTACTATTTGACACCCTTTACAGACTCACAGCAAATTTATGGGCAAATATTTTTTTTTTTTTTTTTTCATTTTCAGTATGTAATGATTTCTTTTGATTGAAAAAAAAAGTAGTTTAATATTTCTTTCAGTTTCTTAGCTCAGACCTTAATATGAAAGTGAAAGCTTGAAACTTGAAGTTTGAAAAGCCCCTATTTTATTATTTGGTTTCACTTGCTGTACAGCAACTGCTCTACAGCAAGTTAAATAAATATGAACTTGAATTTAGAAGGTAATTGGTCTCTACGGCTACCTCTATAGATATGGGATAAAACAAAAAATATACATTTATTTGTACAAATGAACACCTGCCTAAGTTGACCTGTATTATTGAAGTCCATAACTTTGTTATCCTTTAGATATGGAACCCTGGAGCAGGACAAAGCAGTAGGTATCTATGTTTGATGTGATCTGAGGTAGGCATATTAGTATAAATTTATTTAATGGTGTATTTTGTTGCAGGCGTCACTCGAGTGGTCGACCACCTCGGATACTACCGACTTTTTTATACACATACATATAATAATGTCCATTCGTACGAAATACTGATTGTAAGTATCGACTATCGACCATAATCGCCTTAGCTGGCCGATTATAAACAAAATCGAATTTTACATCAAACCAAACATTACTTTAGTTTACGTTAAACAACTGCTGCAGAATGTCTTCAATACTAAACATATTGTTGTAGGAGTTGTATAGGGCGAAAATTTTATCGCACAGGCTTCCATTAATTTTGGGATATTTTTATTTTTCCTTAATAAAAACAAACTTGATAAACATAATACCCGACTACGTAGAAAGGGTCTAAACATGACGTAACAAGAAAATTATTCAAATATAAATCCAGAAATACATGGATACACAATGGTCAAGGTAGAGCCGTGGCTAGACTGGTTAGCCACAACGTATTACTGATTCGTGTGTAGGTAAGTAAAGAGTGCGTGTGCAGATTCTATACGAGCTTGGCTTTCCATGACATTTGATAACTTTTTTACAGAGCCGTCTTTAAGTTCTATCTAGGCCTTTTAATTATTTTATTATAATTTGACTCGAGAAGAATAATTTTATTTATTTATTTTATTTTACTGTTCTCAGTTGATACAAACGGTTTGGAGAATGGAAGAGGAGGCCTTTGCCAAATTGGTAAATCTCATAAATCATGGTACATATGTATTTTAAAAATAGGCACAAAATTAGTTCCTAAGTTTGAAGTGAAAGCATCTCGTGCGAAACCGTCCAACAATAAAGTTACTTTAAATATAATTTTGTCAAAATGTCTAACACAGATGTCTATGCAGATTATTTATGTAATACAAAACTAAAGTGGTAGTATTCAAAATGGCCGCCTAGCAAATGAAAGAAAACGCGGTGAAAATGCAGTAAATAAGCTGGCGATACATCGTAACAGGCGGTTAATAATTAAGTGTCTTGGAGATTGCACGTGCTGTTTATTATTTATTTATAATGATAGACCTCTGGGGGTAGAGGTGAATAAAGATAAACTTGGATAAAGGATAAAAAAAGAACTATGCCAAGATAAAGATAAAATTACGTGATAACAAATAGTTTTTTTTTTTTTGTAAACGCTTTGTGGCGCAATAAAATGGTGTCGTAATGTGAAGTGAATGTTTCTGACAATATGTTACAATTATAGCGAGAGCTGCTGCTCTACTTATTATAACACAGCAGTCGCAGTCGGCGGCAGCAGGCGCCGCGCGAGCCGCGAGTGGCGAGCAGCGCGCGGCCGGCGCGGGGCGACCATGGGGACCAGCCTTCACTTTACTAGCGCCTCATTAAACATGCGGCTAACTTAACTTGTTTCTGAAGTTAATTGCTACCTGTTTGAATTTTCGTAAGTAGTAATATATTTTAACATGAGATAGATAAGTTTGTAATTATGAAGGTTTATGAAATGAAGACGGGAATTCATGCGATTTTATTCGCTTGACCCGGTCTGCTGGCACTGGTTGTGGCGACAGATTGCTTGTAACCAGTCTGGAGCGTTTCTACTTGTTTTGTAATTTCAAACAGAATTAATCTATAATCCTTATAGATAGATAACATGTTTATCGAATCGATAACATAAGTGGAATGCCGCGAGACTCCCTATGAAGTTGAACCACGGAGCAAATTGCTCCGTGAGTTGAACTATCCTGCGCGATCATCTCTGCACATTTTGGAACAGTCTTTCCTACCCTATCCCATATATTTAATAAATGCGAGTGGCTGATACTTTACGAGTTTATGATGTTTGTCAGAAGAAAATTAGATTAGATGTATGGTGTAAATGTTATACCGTAGAACCTGAGCGGCGGCAGCTAGGCGCGCGGCGCTGGCGCCCGCAGCGCTCCGCCGGCCTGGCTGGGGGGCTGCTGGCTGCTGGGCCACGGCCTGCCCGCCAGCATCACGCACCACTACTCTTATAAATATAGAGCGTACAGCGTCAAGAGAGCTGTTAGAGGGCCTAGTAAAGACACGAGCACTGCATCCACACATGGACGAACACACGCAACACGGACGGTCGGACGCGGTCGGCGCGGCTCGGGTGCACTCGGGCGCTCTACGACACTGCCGCGGGTTGACTGCCGAAGTGCGGGCGGCGCGCCCGCGCACCTCGCGCTACGAGTAAACAAACTCATTAAGAGCGGGTTTTCTCGGATCTTGATTAGTTAAAATTAAATACATTAACAGACAAATATTTATGACCATCTGCCCCCGTGTAATGCTCTAGTCGCCAAGTTTCCAGCGAGCTTCGCTCGTTAGGATCGCTGCCGACTGCCGACGAAAACCATTCGATTAGGTAATGATTATGTCGACCATTAGCATCTGCATATTATGTCTAACCATAATTTTGTGTCGTGAGTACCTATCTAACATCATGGGTGTATTCAATAACCATGTACAGTATGGTACCGTCACTATTTAGACATTTTACGTAAGTTGGTAAGCTTTAATTTTAATAAAAAATACTCATTCAATAGGCGCAGTACGGATTAAGATACAGTAAAGTCGCGACTGTCATACAAGCTACGTACTTCACATTCGAACACCAAATCTTCGGCACTAAAAATATTGTAGGCCACCCCACGTCGACACGAGGACTATTACCACAGTAGTTACACTCCAAAGAATAAACATTCACAACGGCTATTCAAAAGAGTATCAAGTATGGCACATGGACTTAGACACCCGCCGTGGTGTTGTGGAGTTATGTAGATGCGTCGGATACAGGTCGGCAAGCAGCGCTGGGCGCTCGGCGTACGCAGGCTTCTAAGAATCAGTAATGTGTCCTCCAGCAGCGCACGTGCCGAGGGGCTGCTCTGCATGGATGCTCACTAACGGGAGGTATGGATATTAGTCACATTAGTTATGTAGGTATACATATGTACCTAAGGACATAAGGCGTCATTAAAGGGAAATAATTGTAAATTTCGTATTCAGCATAGATATTTGAGAAAGATTTGTATAGTATTTAGGATTTTTTTTTTTTAAATTGTACACTTTTAGTTGGCTTACTGCTGGGCAAAATTTTATCCTAATTCGATCCAGGTTCTAGAGCTATGGAGCTGCTTCTCACCTATCATCTCAATCTATTTGGACCTATGCTAATATGACCAGATCAATTTAATAAAGTGCTTACAAAGTATTTGATTGATATTATTACCATCGATGAAGAGATTGTTTATATGATGAATTTCATGATGTAATTAAACCTCTCAGTAACAAAGTCTTCAAAGTCGCTTTTGCCAAATATTGAGGTCGGTTGTTAGGCTCTCCTGATTCAGCGGTATTCACACACGCGGCACTTTACGCGGGACAACCGCCTACTCATCTCCTCAGCCGCAGGGTCGTGGTAGGACTGGTTACCAGAACTGTTTTGACTTAAAGACTGTCAAAGATCTTATTTGACCTTCAGGCCATGAGCTCAATTTGATTTCCTAGGCACGGAAAAGTCCGGTAAAGCCGTCAAAGCCTACGCTCAGGCTAACTGCAAAGACCTCTACCAAAAAAAGGATTATATGTATAAGCTTTGGTTTTACCCATGGACATTATAATACCAAATCCTATGTGAACCGAAAATACACGAAAGTTTGTACCAAACACATAACAAAGTAGTGTACCTACTCGTAATTAATGTTTGACATGACATAAGAGACAAAATAAGGGATGACACAACGAGGTTGCATTTGAAACTATAGAGTGAGCCTATCAGAGTTTAAACCGTAAGCACTAGTGTGAACAAGTGTTGTCGTGAATTATATATGAAGATGGAGCTTGCCGTTTTAAAAAATCTATCTAAAACACTAATATTATCCTAACAGTGTCAAAACCATCGACATTTTCTTATATAAGTTTCTCGTTGCGCGAAAATTAACTTAAATGAAAAACTAAATGTACTCCTAGTACATTTAGTTTTTCATTTAAGTTAATTTCAGACTAAAAACTGCTCTCGCTTGGCACAAGGGGAACCTAGCGATAGTAGCAGTCTATGCATATCATACGTCGATGGGATGACATAAGAGACGAGGTGACGTCACTGATGCGTGTCGTGAGATCATGGCCTGGTGTCCGGTGACGTGAGATGTCTGCCCATAGCCTTTAGCTTTCTCCAACCTCGTGCTATAATAATGGTTTTAAATTTTCCTAATAAACAAATATAAATTCATTGAATACTTCCATTGATGGTGTAGTATATAATATGCAAGTTAGATAGTTAGGTAATAAATTCAAAATAGAAAAACATTCGTACCATTCTAGCATTTGGTTATGCAAGTTTATTAGTTTTTAGCGAAACTTATACTATAAATGTTTACTAACTTGACATGAGGTATAAAAAATTAAAATTTACCTTCTTTTGACACCGTAGAAATATGTATATTATGTTTAATAAAAGTAAAACCATTCATATAAGTAACAATTTAGCTTAGGTTAGGTTAGGTTGTAATTGCCGTACAATAAACAACTTTGACCAGAAATATAAATTAGCACTTACAGCAGACAGAGAGGATGCAACAGTCCGGGCTGCACCGAATGCGCCAAACGGCCGCGCGAACCCGGCGGGCAAGGCCGGGCTCAATGTAACAAGTTACATGGAAAAATGTTATATGTGCCTAGACACCTGAAAAGACCCAAACTACTCCGGCCAATCATCTAATGTTATCCGCAGCACTTGCGTAGTAGCTGGCCCGACATGACCTGCTATCTAGGAGGGAGGTGTAGTGTAGTGTAGCTCCAGTCATCTTCAGAAAGGGTTACATAATACATACAGTAGGTACCTGTACTAGTATCAGTCAAAAAATATAGAAAGTATGGTCGATCTACAAACTTCCGACTTCGGATATTTTTTCAGCTCGTTCAGAGATTCTCATAGAACGCTGTTGCGCTGTTGCTTAATTATAACGAATTTGAGATATTCGCTAGCTATTCGTACTATGCGCGGTATGTTAGGATGTAAGCATGGCTGGATATAAGTGTCAAGTCGTACATAGGTACAACTTACCTTGCAGATTTTTTCTTATTAAGATTATTAGTAACGCACTATTAGTCGGGGTTTGGAACCAAGCAGGGGGTGCCCGTAGTGGACTTTGATCTCGTAATTAATATTTTTTGTTGCTGTGGCTGGAGCCCCTAAGGTCCTCGTCGAAAGGGCAATGAAGCAGGCGAAGCCTGCGTTCAGGCTTAATACGCAGAACTCTACAAAACTAACTTTACACACAAGTCCTTTGGCGTGTCCAGCAGTCAGCGCATTATGTATGATCTTTGTCTTTGTGTTTATTTCCCTTCTTGAATTCAAATATAGAAGGTCACGGAGTACTCTCGGTCGCCAGGGCCGGAGCAGGGGATGCTGAACAGCTGAACTATAAGATAACAAGATGACGAGAGATACAAGAACATATTTTAAACGAGAAGATTTAATATCGTTTTTAGCATAATTTTCTCTCGATTTTACTAAATGAAAAACAACCTGTTACCTAAAATTAATACAAGTTCGTGTTTGTATATATTTTTTTAATTGAGTGAATTATTATTATCTTGACTTACACAACCATGAAGGTAAACTTAAGTGTAACAATCTTTGCCTATTGCGAATAAAAGTATAATGTTTTTCCATTACACGAGAGCATTTATCATTATATCAGCTCATGTAAAAAAGTTTAACAGCATCATCAGCAATAATCACTTCAGAAAATATCTCGTTCATGTGGCATTCACCAGTACTAGCCAATCAAATAGGAGAGCGCGGTGTGTTTAATGAGAAATTTAGATCGTCTGAAATAATATTTTTATTTTCCCAAGTTATGACTAATATGTATAAATGAAACACCCAGTTACATCTAGTAACTGCGTAACCACTGATTGATGGCGTGATGGCATTCTGAGCTGAGCTGATAAATTTGTGCTGAGTGATTAATTCAGCGGAATATATTACTTTGCACAAGCGGATTTCTTTCCCGGAGGAGAAGAGGCCTCTGCTATGTTTTGGTACCATAACAAGCATCAGTCGCGGCGCGCGCGCGGCGGCCACGCGGCGACGCTCGGCACTCGCCTCGCTTGCCGAGGTGTCGCCACTCATTTATTTAAAGAAACTTAAATTCGTAGAGTCGCGATGCCCGGAACAAACTTACTTCTATCCACTGTCATCGATTTGGCAGCTAATAATGCACTATTTTTATAAGCATCTGAATGTTGAATACAATTATTATCTGGTATTGTCCCAGGACGCGGTTCGTGGTGTAGGTTGGTCTACTACATCAATTTATAGATTTTATAGTTATTTCAATAGGTTTCATTGCCATATTTTTGAAAGATGAATATTAGTAGTAACGGTAATAAGCATATATAGGTATATATAGCTACACTTACATAGCTCTACACATGTAAGTTACAGTTTTGTTAGCGTCGCTATTATCTGTATAATTGTAGTCAATTTGTTGCGGTACCGGTACGGGTTCGAGCCTTGAGAACAATCAATGTGAACCACCGACTACAACACATTTCAACTTCTTACAATACACGAACAGTGAACCTGTTAGTTTGGACGCTTAATACTTAGTAATGAGCCTCTAATGACTATAATAAATATGAATGATGTAGTGTACTATTTACTTGTACGAACAATTGTACTGCGAGGGCTATCCTCTGTTAGTGCTGTTTGTTCTCTTGTTTGGTGTCGACATACTCTTAATCATTGCTTCCTTTTGTGGCACGTACCGCGGTCATCAACTTTTAAGACTATGAAGGAGAGCCAATGATCTCTTCTTTTTATTCGACAGTAGACGTACTCTCTTGACAGAGTTATACGACAGTGAACTCTCACTGTTCGACATTTTATACAATTCTAAATGCTGTGCAGTGTTAAAACACACAA
This sequence comes from Autographa gamma, assembly GCA_905146925.1. NCBI lineage: Eukaryota > Metazoa > Arthropoda > Insecta > Lepidoptera > Noctuidae > Autographa > Autographa gamma. The sequence continues at coordinate 125,510 of LR989852.1, forward strand.
GTTCAGTATTATATGCCACGATATAGAATTATATGATGCGATGTGTAGATCCCCCCTCCCCCCGCAGGCCGCGCAACCGGCGCGCTACTCGCTGTATTGAAACACTTGGAACGATGTCAAATATTTTGAATTAAATTGTTTTCGCTGCGGCCGCGCGTCGTCGTATAAACGTCCGAGGCGTATTGTTCGCGAGTTGTTTACCGCGAGCTACAGCTGCGTCGCTTATCATTCTAATTACTGAGGAAGAGACTCGGGGCGTGATGTTAGTGAGCTGCTACACACCTCCGCAGGTGGAAATACTAATTGGTGTATGTATGAGATGACTTCATCACCTTATCCTTCAGCCAAGCGGTTCAAATAGTTGGTGTTGTCTCAATAACACTTCGGACACAAACAGCCTAAAAAGATGTTAAGTATAGGCCTATTTTTAGGCTTCCGCATTTAATGATTATATAAACTAGATCTCTCTGTTGGAGTGTGGCAGTTCAATATGGCCATCTTGATATTCATCTCTACGTTAAGTTCCATGATTAAGTTTGACGGCCACTTCAGCTGCCCGTTAATAGCGAGGTAAACTGAATATAGGACACTCTTTCTAACATACGTGTAATAATGACTGAAGACTATAGTATCAACCCAAACTAAAATACCAACATGTACACTAGTACATGTTGGTATTAACAAACTATTGTTAATTAAGTAGCTTCTGTATAGAGTTGACGACTATAGAGTGTACCAGCCGAGCATACGATACATAAACACTATGCAGAAATGCAAATATTAGTAGTAACAACATCAAAGGGTTAGTGTCGCCTAAAGTGTCGTACAGTCATAGTCACTTGGTGTTGCGCACAAGCGTTAAAGCAAGAAGGTAGTGTCACGTTGCACGTACTTACGGTAACAAATGTGTATTTTTGCATAATTATTGTTCAGCGTGTACTTTAGTATTGTAATATTTTAGTGGAAAGCCTTGAGACGTCGCGATCACAAATTAACGTGTCAGTTCGGAAATCAGTCTCAGTGCGTAAGCCTTACGCACTGAGACTCCATTCCTGAAAACTGGCGACTGGCGTATTGTTATCCAGAGGCGCCGAATAACTGCTAACGCTCTTAAACTTAAATAGGATATTTTTAGTATCATTATGGAGCCGAATTTGTTCATCTTGTTAAACAATATATGTAATTTGTTCTTCATCGTATCTCTGTAACAATCTGCGTATTAATTTTATTGAAACAACTGTCCAATTAGACGGTCATGACACAAGACATGTAGCGCGGCCTCACGAGCACTCGGCAAGCTGCTCAAAGAATTAGGTTGAAACAATAGCGAAGTGTTGGATGGCCGACAACAGCTAGGTGACGACACACTATGTACTAATTTGGTATCAAAACTCTAAATTAATCAACATGGTCTTCACATTCAACTTCATGCCTATTACTATTGATTCAAGAAACTCGTGATGTATTGACCGTGCGGCGTACCTTACATCTATGGTTGCAGAGACCTTTCCAAATTATACTGTTTTATGTTCTCTCTCTCTCGCTATTTATGAAAGCATCTGCACGCACTGCACTGCACTTAACCCACGTAGGAATTGGATGTCCTTCAGTGACGTTATTTGTTTCCTTTGCGAGTCGAATCTATGGCCAACGAGTCCGCGTCAGTTATAATGTTAACGGCTTTTACTTTCACTTTAAAGCAGGTATTTCCAAGTCTCTAGAAAACATAAACATGCGTCACTAAATAGGCTCAGTGACAAGTATCAGTCGTTTGGCGCACTAAAACGAGCCGCTCAGTCTAAAACGAGCATTCTAATAGATTAATGCTTACGGCCACCAATAATTTAAATTATTTTTTGGAAGATTTGGAATGGACACAAGTAACCACAGTTAGTGTGTGACTGTGTGAAACTCATTAAATAAATGATACCTAGTAACTTGTATTTCGTCAATGTTTTCAAATAGAGTCGTAAGTTGCACTAAGAGTGATTGAAGGTGACATTGACCGATAAAGTGGGGTCAGTCGGGCGGCGCGCTACCCGCAGCGCTGTGTCCGCTGCCGCCATGCCGCTGCATGCGCGCCGCTTACATAAAGCGTATAGTAGAGCTCAGCCGGATATTATCATCCGCAGTATGTGTGTCAATTCAACTCCGACGCATTAGACACATTCCTAAAGACGCGAAGAGCCGTTTACGACAGCTGCCAACAAATTCAACCGCGCGAGAGTGTTAACATTAGTAATTAAAATAAATGTCTCACAATCGCGTTACATTTTAATCAACGGCTATTTACATCGAATGTCGATATGTTAATAGTGCGCACGAACTTGTATAAATACCGAACGTAATAGCAACACACAAGCATACACATGTTTACCAAGTTATCGCGGATATTTGCGCAACCGGTGCCCGCGATAGCACGGCCCACGCGGCCCACGCGCGCGGCGCGCTGTCACACGTAATGACGTCACTACTAGCGAGATCGGATTCTAGAAACACCCTAAAGCTGACCACCTCAACTTATTTTTTTTTATAATCTATATATTTTATTTCCTGAATCCGGCATCCTGCGGTTTTTCGTCAAAAAGTAACGAAAGGAGAGTATGTATAACGTAGATAAAGCCAATTAATGAACCATTAACCTGTTTAAACTATACGAAATATACCAAACATGCATAAACTTTTTTTATTAATATTTAAGCTGTCGTACTTTTTTTTAAATTTAGTTCGACACATTTTCTTCCTTGAAAAACTTGTCCTTGCTTCCTTCTTTCCTTTATGTATGCTCTTATTGCTAAATTTTCTACTAATCTCTGTCTAACACTTATACAGGGTGTTAAAAAAACGATTTTTGATGTTAAAAATTAGAAAATTGTTGGAATAGTTTTGATAACCATTTTTTGCCGTAAAATTCCCAAAATTTGAGGATAAAACAGAATATACAACACTATTTTTGACGGTTTTCTTGGCGGTCCTTTATTTTGATCGTTTCCTGATCTTTTATTTGATCACAAGACTTACATTACCTTAAAATTGCCAATACAAGGCAAAGCCGAATCAAAGTCAGCTTAATCTATGAAATCATGAATGTGTGTCGTTAACTCAATCCGGTGGCTGTCCAATGTCCACTTCATTGCTTTACAATATGAACAAGAGTGTGATTATATATGTATAAACGTGTTGGTGTTGATTAGTATGTACTAGCTCAGGCGAAGCCTGACGTGTTGTGCAAACATAATAATGCGAGAGGTTAGTGCGGCTATCTCCGCTGTTCACCAGCTCGTCGCCGGTCGCACTGCAGCGGCGCGGCATGGCGGCAGGCACGCGGCAAGGAGGCGCAGTGCCGGGATGATGCACTCGCTAGCGCTGCATAGCTATGAATTTGGTAAATATAGGCGAATTATTATGAGTATGATAAGTATATGCCATGCGTAACAATTTTTTTTCTTAACAATCTTTGATCCAATTTGAGATCTTTCTAAATATTTAAACCGTAGCCTTCAGCTAGTACTAAGAACAACCCTCGCTAACCAGGCATTTTGTATTCACATTAAGCGACGCGACACCGACAAACAAGTCCTTTCGTTGTTATCCGAGAACTGCATCAGTTTGTCATACCGCAGGTACCAGTTCCAGTTATTTTGTAATATTCAGGAAAATAAGATCTCATAATTGGCATTTCCACTTTATTTAACACTGAACTGTGATCTTCCTTAAACTTATCAATAACAACAGTACCTACTCGTATTTTTAGACGGAGACAAGGTGTAGCCTATTCTTACTGACTGAATGCTTGAATCAGTAGGAACAACCCAACGTTTGAAAAAGTGTACTGCGTAACTACTTCATTCGAATGTCCGTGAGAAAATAATGGCAAGTAGTTATCGAGTTTAGCCTTCGGCAATGACGCCGACACGTGTAACGAGCTCCACGTGCAAATTTCATCGTTGTAAAGTGACGTCGGCAAATAAAGAACACGCTGCGCGGGGCACTGGACGCGGGTGACTCGGCATGCCTTGACATGACGCTCTCATCACCATACATTCTAAGGTCGGCCGTTTACGGACTACTTGAGCTGTCGGCGACAGCTTCCTTACTTCTTGCCTGCGATCTTCATTTCGTGTGACGCGCGGCTCCTGACTTCTTGCTTCTTATTTGCCAAGCCTTTGTGAAAGAAATTGCCATAGGGTCATTTTCAACTGCTCAGATTTTAACAGTATCAGTTATTGAAATAAAACTACTTTTTACGGATTTTTTCGCGGTTTATATTTAGATTTTAAGTCCCGACGTTTCGACACCTTTGCAGGTATCATGGTCACGGGCAGACTGAGATGGCGTTTGTCTTGACAGAAGATGTTGCTCGTTCTACCTTCATATGTTAATTTATTGTTGAGTTCCGACCTACGCAATATGAGCTCACTGTGTCTTGATGTCTTGCAGCGCTGATCTTGGGTTTGGCCTTGAGTTTGTGTATTATTGGGTCCCAAGTAGGTGATAACTTCCAGCCATCTTCTCTATTGAAATTAGGGTGTTTTTTAATTTCAAAAGCCTCGCGGAACATCCTAGGTAGGAATCTGGATTCTTTAGCGAGGATCTGTGGTTGGTCAAATCTAATATAATGGCTGGAGCCTTCAGCATGTTCGGCGACTGCAGACTTCTTGTTTTACGTCAGCGATGTGTTCTTTAACCCGGGTCCCTATACTTCGTTTTGTTTGACTGATACAAGAGAGGCCGCAGTCACAATCTAGTTTATAAACGAACTATAAAGACCCTTGGTTTGACACTCGTCACTCCGCCGCGCGCCGGCCGCCGCCGCCTTCTATTCCTGGGCGGGATCAATGGCACAATTATGACAATGCAGTACGCGCATTCTCATCATCACTAGAGTCACGACACATGAGCAACTGCGGCGTGGCCACGACCCCAGCGCCCACAGGGATGCGCTGCGACCGGTGACGAACGGAAAGAAACCAACTAGACTTGAAACCTAGTAATTACTCGTTGGTAGGCAGCCTTGGCCTAGCAAGGTGTGTACGAAATTCATATTCATAATATTACTATTTATTTACTCATCAGTTCTATATTTACCATAGTTGGTCTTTTGCATACATAATAGAGATCATTTTAGATGAAAACTCATCTAGGTAGGTAGGTACGATTGCAGCAAAATAAGAGATTTGAAGTATGTATCAATTAGTTAAGGCCCCACTGTAGGCGATATTACTCCGATATTCTTATGCAACTGTGTTGGCTTACGAACGCCGCTAGTCGGGTGGGTTACAAAACCACTTGCAACAGTATGTTTAGGACAGAGTGAACAATTTTTTAAACGCTACAAAAACAAATGATGCCACAGCAACGCATCCCCTCCCTTCTGCACGCACTTATACAATGTCCTTTTGCTAGGATAGAACGGAAGTATATCTATAATAAAATTGTAGAAAAGTGGTGTCTATACAATGGAAATATATACAAAAAAAGTAGCAGGGGTTGTTATTATATCGATGCCGAACCCGAATTTGTAATAGTATTTTTTTTTGTCTGTGTGTTTATGCACGCTAATTACAGAAACGGCTTATTCGATTTAGATGCGGTTTTCACTAACATATTGTAGTAAGCTTCACTTAACATTTAATGTTTATTTCATGTCAATCGGTTCATAAATAAAAAAAAAATGTCATATAACGTGCTACACAAATAGCACTTTAGACAAAAAAAGTCATTGATCAGTTTATAATATAATCACGGGCTCAGCTAGTTACAAATACATCTGTGTACGATAAGGACAGTAAGTACCTATATTATAAATGCATAACTTGAAGCTATGTACTTATGTATCTATAATGTACTTCTGAGTTCTGAGAAATATTATTTCTAGAAGCAATTGATGACGACTGATTGCACATGAGAGATAAACAAAGAGTAAAGTGGATATAAATATCAGCTTTTATTGAATTAGAAAGGAATGTTGGCTATGACCGTGAGGAGTGTGTTACAACGTCCTACTGTTTGTATATCTAGGTGCATAATTATGTATTTTTATAACTAGTTGATCGCAGTCTAAAATAATAGATAAGTACTTGAAAAATGTATTTATAAATGTATATTCGTGAAATAATTAAGCACTAATGAGGTGCGTATCTCATTACGATTGAATAATGTTTAGTAGGTGTGTAGGGCGATTCGGAACAAACAAAGTACTTGAGCGGCACGCGCGCTTGGTGACGCACGCGCATGCGCCGCGGCCGTCTCTACAATAACAACAACAAGCACGCACACCGCGCCGCGGCCGTGTGTGCGTGAGCGCCGACTGTCTGTGTACTGCGCATCGGAGCTGCAGCCTTGTTGCCGCAGGCGGTGACGCGGTGACGCGGTGACGTGACAACGCTGCCGCGCCGCGCTGCTTGAAAACATGTTGACAGCGCCGAGACGCGCGCCCGCGCACTGCTCGCTTCGGGCCTCACGGACTTATTACAAGTATTATAACATCTTCGATATATCAATAACAGGCCTCAAAGTTATGTGATGCTCAATTATATCAACCATCCTCGCCCTCTCATTGGTTGGTCTTGGTATATTAGTAGTTATTACTAGAGATGCGCCGAATACCTTCATGTTTATTACTCGATATTCCGAGTACAATATTAGGCGACTTTTTGAGTACTTGATTTACTTACTAAGGTCTACAAACAGACTATGCGTATACTACCTACCAATACAAAAAAAAATCTTAGGTCCAAAGTTCACTCACTAACTAATTATGGGCAGCTAACATTTACCAGAACAATCTACTACTGCACATTACAAAATACACAGTTTAAATCAAAGTAAAAGAGCAGACAAGTAAATAATCTAATTAAATTAATCGGTGATCAAATCAAATATATAATAGTCATAGGTGATGGTTGTGATCTGTTTTTGCAACTTTTATGGGACTTCAGGGTGTTGGACTTATACGTTTTGTGAGTCGCGGTGTATGTTACCATCCGATACATATTTAAGAATAAGGTTCCTTTTTTGACACATTCTGCTCTTAAGTTGGTTTTAGCAAACTGGTAATGGTACACATAGGTAAGAGGATATCTGGGTATTTTGCATGGGAACTACATTTAAAGCAATACCTGTCTAGAGGTCGTTAAAGTCAAGTTTTTTATTAACTAATTTGTAAAGAAACGCATGAGGGTGATTTCAAAAAATTTTGACCATAGCGTAAATCGGCCTGTCCCACGACTTTGAACATATTTATTTAGATTTTTTTACTTGGGTCATGTGAAACTGATATTTTATTATGTTAAAGGTAAATGTTTAAAATAAAACTTAAATGAAAAAAGGGCAAAAAAATTAACAGTTATTTTTATATTAAATAAAAAGCAAAACGGGAGGCACGAATTTCGCGTGTCCCACGGTGCCCTCGGACATTTCAAATGCTTCTCACTCGTAGGATATTAGTCTTTGAGTATGTTTTAGTGTTTGAATATGGTCGCAATAAATCTAAAATTAGTATTTTTAGTCTTTGAATAATGAATGAATAATTATTTTAAGAGATATAGTTATTTTAATCTACGAAAACTGCAGTACCGGAAATTTCGGTTTCGTCACGGCGATTCTGACCTCTCTCACATGACAAAATCTACTAATTTGTGTTTTTTCGGGTTCTTTGGCAACATTATAGTCGTAAAAAATACAGTTGGTGCAGGTTTAAACGTTGGTTTCGTCAAAAACTGTGACAAATGAAATGGTTTGCTCTGTGTTCAGTTTTTGTACTCCGGATTGTCACGGTGTTTTTGAAGATAAATGGACTCATTTTCTTTATTCTTCTATTTTTTATCACACAATAAACTATTCTATATTTGATAAGTTTGCTTAAAACCTAGATAATTTAGCTAAATTATAGTCATTTTTAATTTAAAAAGTTTTATGGAATGAATTCGTCACTTCCGGTGCATCACGTGAACAGTAAAGCCTAGTGTACGGTGAAATATTAACAAATTTTATTTAAACTTAATAAGTACCCATATACTCGTAGTAGTATACATACATTAGTACCTATGGCTATTAAAATAGTTTAAGGTGGAAAGGCTTGTTTGTTAAAAGTTAGGTTATTTTTATACGTATGATATTGCTGATTATTTATTATTATTATTCTTTATTATTTAGGTTTTCAAGTACGTGTCATTAATAACCACCATTAAATGGGTTGGGTTTCATAACATAGGTTATGTGATCTCAAATTGTTTTGGTTTTTGTTTTAATATTTTAAGTAAAATTGAGTTAACTCATTAATGATAGTAATTGTGGTTTTACATCAACATTATGAACACAGCTCAATTTATTTCAATTCGTCACGCAAACGTTCGGAATAGTCACTGTCCCATATTTTAAATGGTGTAAAAATGGTTTAAAAATATTTATTTACTTATTTATAGTATTTATTTTGTCATTATCTGAAGAGGGTAATTGCCAGTTATTCCCTACATAACACGATTTCTTTATTTGTCACTCGTAGCCTTAGTAATGACAACTTTTCTAGTGCGATTTGTGCGAACAGTGACGTTTTGGAAACTATTTTGCTGATTATTTAATTATGTGGTATAATTTCCTTATATTTATACTGTTTTTGGAAAGATATTATTTATATATTTATTGTAATATAAGCTAATTTTGTTTTATTACAGTATTATTTTATTTATGATCAATTATATTTTGTGACGCACAGGAAAATTTCGCAACATCTGCTGACAGAAAAACTTGAATATTTCTTATATTTCTGTTAAAATCTTAAAAAAAAATGCATTTTAAGATAACTTAACATATATTCTTTAATATTAGTATCAATAAAACCAATTCCCTGATATTATAAAAAAATAAATCCTGTTCGTCACGGGGTAATTTTTTTTGGAAATCACCCACACTTAAAGTCAACAACATTTAAAGTTTTGCAAGAGCTTAAAAATAGCTATTAAAAATAAAAGCTATTTAATTTAAATTTTTGACACCAACGTAGAGTCTTCATGTTGCTACAATGCGCAATTCATAAGGACATCTGGAAAATATAATTGAATGATAGTTCTTGCTGAGTGTTGAGTAAAGGCTCTCTCGATTCCTCAATCCTTTGAGAGTGAATAGCATAGTGACTCCACACGATGCTTGTGAAATCTAAATCATCAAGCTTTCATCATCATCTCCCTGACCGGTTCCCAAATATTTGGAGTCGTCGCAATGCGTATTGACCTTCCATTCATCTCTACAACTCGTCTTTTCTTTCTCATATCATATTTCACACAATCCTTCCATCTCTTTTGGTCTTCCTCTGCATGTATACCCATTTACATTCGTACTCATAACTTGTCTTGAGTTTAATTCCTCCTTATAGCATGTCCACACCACGTCAAGCCATCTTTTTATTCACGGGCGCTACTTTCCAGCTCCCTCTAATATACTCATTTCTTATCTAATCTCGTTACTCCAGTCATTAATCGAAGCATTTCAACAACGTGCGTTATATGAAATAATTTAGTTCGAACTACTTATCCCTTCTTTATCCCTTAATTATTTTAAGTAACACTGTCCCTGCGCAGGTATTTTCATATTTTTTGTTTATTAAAGTAGACTTCACTGAACACAATGTCACCAAGATGATCATATAGTTTTTAAGTAATTTTAAGTAATCATATAGATCAAGGTCTGAAATAAAATTAATTTATATTTATTTTATTATTTACATTGTAGTAAAAAGCTGTTACTTTGAAATTACAAACATATTATTATACTTCAATTTTATTTATTTGTTTACATAGGATATATGTAGTTTTAAATTGTTTATTTTTTTATGTCTTTAATAAACAGGGAATTCAGAACTGGACCAAGGTGTGAACCTTTCGGGACACCTGAGTCTGTGGAATTCGGGTAAGATTCAAACCCATCCACTACAAGAGTTTTGATATGAGCTGAGCGAGTTTACTCACTACGCGAATATCTCAGAGAATTTTAATAAGCGCTTATGAACTACGGACTAGAAGACAAGAAAAAATAACTTAGTAGGTCACTAGAAACTGAATTTGATTTCCGATGTTCATCAAATTTACCTGTACTACAATTATTTTGAAAAAAAAAAATTGTGATTGTGAATGTTCTGACGGGGTCAAGCGAGCGCATGATCAGAAACGCGACGCGAGGCCACCGCCGCGGCTGTCCGCGTGCGATGCGAGCGCGTCCGCACGCTGCTGCACCAAGTTGACGGCCGCGTACGGCAGCGAGGCGTTGATGGGCGTGGGGGGCGCGGGGGGCGCGGGCGGCAGCGCGACCGCGGGCACCGGCGGGCGCGCAGCTTCCCGCGCCAGCGCGCCGCCCGCCAGCACAGCCACGCGCGCCCTTTCCACGGAGCCCGGCGCGCCCTCCGCGGCGAGCGCAGCGCCTGCCTGTGCTAGCGCGGCGCCCGACTCCGCTCCCAGCACGTACCGCGTGCCTGCACACACCGCACGGGGGAATCATGACAATATTACGATAATCATCTAGAGCATGTTTCAAATTTTCTTTCAATGGTTAACGGTTTAACCTTAGATGAATGATTGGTCTCGCGCGGTCGAGCGCGAATCATTCATCTAAGGGTTCAACCATAAGGTTAGTTAATGGTCTAACCACACTTATCGACGGGGAATCGGCTTAAGCCGAGTGCGAATGCGATCAGCTAATCGAAAATCGCCGGTTGAGCTAGCCGATGCGAATGGTATTAGTGACACCCTTATTACGTAGACATAAAGGCTTTCTTGACCGGCATTAGCCGATTCCGCATCGATAAGTGTGAGGAGAACCTAAGAAATATCACTGACGAAGCACCGCAGTGAGTGTGAGTTCACACTGTGAACGCAGTGTCTTTACCCGAAGCGGCTGGCGTTTACGTACCGCAGACGTGGTCGTCAAGCATAATGGCGGGCGCGAGGTCGAGCGGCGCGGCTGGCTCGTCGCGCACCCAGCCCGCGCTCGTCGCCGGCCCCGAACCGAACGGCACCGACAGCCCGCTGCGACAAGACGCCATTTATAACTTACATATCACAAGACTATAAGAAAGGATCGAGTTCATTTCTGGCTATAGAAATTGAGAATTTTACCAACAATGAATCGATACTCGCTTTAAATATGAGCTTTGTCTGGCCTCCGTCATGCTCCATCAAATCGCTTGACATACCCGTCTCTGAGCTTTGTTGTGCTTCGTGTCATGCCGGAACTTTGGACACGAAGCAAGGGTAAACTATAGACATTATAAATTGTAACGTTACTTTTTTTTTTTAAATATTTTTTGCCAAAGTTATTATTGGAACGGAAATATTGTAATCTAGTATCGCTTAGCATAGTATTTTTAAAGGACTTCAAAAAGATGTCATCGAGTTTCAGGGTAATTTGAGTTTTTTGGGGTGTTTAAAATAGGTCCAGAGCTCGGGCTGCATAGTTGTGCAATGTTGGAAGATTGGCTCACGTGACGAGTGCGATGTAGGTGTCGCGCTGGTCGACGGCGGCCAGTCCCGTGGCCACGCCGCGCGCGTCGCCGCTGTCCGTCTGCGCCTCGCTCTGCAGACTCACCAACACCCTGTATCGGTATAAAACAATTACGATAATCTTTTATGATGCCATTTAGAATGTCACTAAGTCTGCTTAAATTGACTTGAGTCCTATAGCTGATTTTTCAAAGTCCGGTGAAGCAGTCAAAGCCTGCGCTCAGGCTAACTGCAAAGATCTCTACCAAAAAAAAAAAAAAACTATAGCTGATTTGGTTGAAAGTTAGCAGATCAGCGTCGTGTCCGGTGACAGCGACCTGTATTACTTTTGATTTCTTAAATGTGATTCTGGAGGCTTGCAAAACCAAACTTGGTTTTAAATATTCGGGTACACTGGTCGCAGAACAGTTGACGAAAAAATATTAAATAACTTTTAACAATAATTTTTTATTGCATTTCTTAGACTCTGATGAACACGGCGTGCCTGTTAAGATTTCTTCTTATAAAATCTATTGGCGACTCAATTCCTTACTCGACGCGTTCTAACTGCAAATCTCAGTAGGGCCTACACAGTGCTCTAAAACGATGTATATGTATAATTATGTATCTAGCACCTAAGTTCACACTGTGGCATGTAAAAATGCATTGAGTAAAATTTACGCACATCATGATAATATGGCAGTAATCGAAGAAAAGACGGACTCCTACTATAGATACTTTCTCATATCTGTGAGAAGCGTCATAAAACATTAGGCCTGAATAAAAATAAAGTGAATCCTATGCATAAACATATTGTGATTAAAAGTTTGGATGATCAGTGGTCGTGTTCGGTACCTGCGCTGAGCATCGTCAGGCGAGTCGGGCGGTGGCTGCAGCGCGGCGGCCAGCGCGCGCAGTGCGGGTCCCGCGCCCGCGCCGCCCGCCAGCACGCGCCACGCGCCCGCGCGCTGCGCCAGGGGCGACCCGCGCCTCACCAGCGCAGCGGAGCCCCACGCCGCCGACAGCTCTGCCACAATGTGACACGTTATACTTCCCCCGAATGTTACTCATTAATTTATTGATTATTATATATTTACAAGTGGTCAGTGATTTTCTAGCATTTACCGGGCTGAAACAAAACAATTTTGTCAGTAACGTAAACAGTCGGATCCTTGACTTGGTGTTTTGCTCTTCGAGTTGCGTAGTTGTTGCTTGTGATAGTCCTATCGTAACGGAAGATCACCAACCACCCCTTAAATCTCGTCCTCATTTTTGTTATAATTTCTATCTAGCTAATTATAAAGAAATTAATAACAAATTGGCAAAAGTCAATTGGATTGCTTTCTTCTCAAATTTAAATACAGAATCTAGTGCTAGTAAATTTTACAGTTTGTAATAATTTAATCGAATTAAACGTTCCACGACGTAAGTTACGTTCATCAACTAAAGTTCCAGCTTGGTATATTATAGCAAATCTTTAAAACAGGGTTAAATGAAAAGCGTAAGTACCATTCACTATGGAAGCGTTACAGGAACATTCTTGATTACGAAAGTTTTAAATTATTACGAAAAAGATCTGAAAAAATAGAATCTGAATGTTATGATAGTGTATTCAACTTTATTAATACACAATTAAATCTAATATAAGAACAAACTCTAACTATACTAAAATTAAAACTTACATAAATAAAAACTAAACGGCGTCAAAGAACTCATCGTCATCCTTGTCAATGGCGGGGAACGTGCCCAGAAGGCTGGCTGCATTGCCACGTTGAATGGCTATGCTTATGATAGTTATTTATCATTCTCGGACAAAAGAATTAAAAGTAATCCTAACTTCTTTTGGTCTATATTAAATCCTTCTTTTCTGATAATTGTATACCTCAATCGATGCACTATAGGGGTGAGTGGACAACAGATTTTGAAAAAAATTGTAATATTTTTAATTATCATTTACATTCTGTCTTTGAAAAATCAAACCTCACCTCATATCAGACTGAAAATTTAACCCCTCCTCTAGACGCGTTAATTGATATCAATACTATTAAATTTAACGAAATCACAGTTCTTAAATATTTGAAAGCAGTTAATATACATAAGGGAGCTGGACCTGATGCAGTGCACCCTCTGTTAATTCATAGATGTGGTATCTCGCTGGCAAAACCAATTACTATTCTCCTTACAAAATCCATGAAAGAGGGCTGTTTTCCGGCTATTTGGAAAGTGGCATGAACTCCCATACCAAAAGGGCCAGTTAGTAGCGACATTGAAAAGTATCGTCCTATATCTAAAGTATGTCAATTTAGTAAAATATGTGAAAAAAATGTTCCTGAACAACTTTTTAGTGTAGTTCATCGTCATATTGCACATGAACAACACGGTTTTAACAAGGGTGGCTCTGTTGACAGTAATCTATTAGATTTTACCTCTAAAATTCTTAATGCTATGGACAATGGGTACAGCGTTGATGCTGTTTATGCTGACTTTGCTAAAGCTTTTGATAAAAATTGTCATAAAGGCTTATTAATTAAGCTCTGGCACCTTGGCATACACGGTGACCTTTATCGCTTCATCAAGTCGTGCGTCGAAAATCGAAATCAATGTGTCGTTCTATCAGGTTTTAAGTCCGAACAGAAAAAATTCACTTCAGGAGTCCCACAAGGATCCCATCTAGGTCCTCTGTTATTCACATTATATATTAATGATTTAAATAAATATGTTTCACACTCTCACATTTTGTTGTATGCAGATGATACAAAAATATTTAGGGTTATTCGTGAAAATAAAGACAGTGAACTACGACAGCAAGATTGAAATAATTTTGAAAAGTTCTGCAACGATAATAATTTGTTTTTAAATCTTCATAAATGTCGCGTTATAACCTTTTCCAGAAAACGTAAAGTTCTAATTCATGATTACAAACTAAATGGCAGGTGTCTTAGCAGAGTTTCAACATTTCACAACTCCGAGATCTTGGTGTTATCATGGACTCACAACTGACCTTAATACCTCAATTGATGCTATGCTAAAAAAATCATATTATTATTAGGCTTTTAATACTGCGTTTTAGTAAACGCTTTAAAAAATCTTTGACGTACAAAATTTTGTACAACAGTTTCGTTCGTAGTCGTATTGAATTCGCTTGTGCTTTCTGAAAACCGAACTTTAAGGTAGATACAAACAGAATTGAGAATATAAAAAAATCCCTTGATTTCAGAATGGGTTTTAACTATTCTGACTATGAACATTCATTAAAATGTCATAACCTCAAAACTCTGGAAGTGCGCTGAGATTGCATAGACGTGGTCTTATTATACAAAATCATCACTAATGTTTGGGATGTCCCCTTACTTGTGCATTACATATCACTTACAGTACATGAGCGTAGATGTCGTAAAAAAGATTTATTCTGTATCCCCAAATGTAAAACATCCTACTGTAAAAACATGTTCATAAGGCGTGCATGTAAACTTTATAATGATATTGACAGACTGTCTGATATTGATATTTTCTATTGCACATTAAATTCCATTAAAAAAGCTTTTGACAGATAAATGTAATTAATTAGTTTAACCATGTTATCATCTTCTCCAATACTTGTATCATTTTTCTCGTTCTTGTAATAACTTTAAGCTGTTCATGCTAATATATATTGATACTTTAAGGAAATTTTAGGTCTGTTTATGTTAATGTGTAGTTTTAGTATATGAAAACTGTGTGACCGTTTGTTTTCTTATAAATAAATAAAAAAAAAAAACTAAACATATTTGATATCTGCATTTACCCTCGCTAGTGTTGGGTAACAGCGTGTGCAAATAGCGAGCAAGCGCAGGCGCTGTGATGTTGGCACCGGGTGGCCGTGCTGGCTCGCCAGGCGTCACCCTCATGGCTTCGGCCGCCGAAAGCCCCTCAGACACAAAGAATCCTTCACTGAAGTGTAATAAAAACATCATATCAGTATAAAGTTAACGGACCTTATTAACTAGCAGGTCCGATTGCACAAAAAAACATAAAATACCTAAATAAGAGTTAACGCAATTAATAGGATCGTTGGCACGATTTCCTACGAGTTAGTTTTTCTAAATTGGTCGAGTTTTCTTTTCTATAACGAAGACGTTATAAATAAAGAAGAACTGTTTCGTCTGGCGAGGGACAAGGAGAGATAATAATAAGCGGAGTTGATGGCCAAACTCCAGTAGTGGAGAGGCACCGCAAGAAGAAGAAGAATAAATAAAGGCAAATTGTATGAACCTAGCTAGTTGCAAGGCGGGTGCGAGCACGCGGTGCCAGGGCAGAGCGCCGAGCTGCGCGTGCAGTGCGGCCAGCGCGGCCAGCAGGCGGGGAGGCCGCGCGCCCTCCGCCGCCGCCTCCCCGCCCCACTCGTACAGCACCGGCGGCTGCGTGCGCGCCTCGCGGTACTCCCAGTACAGCAGAGAGCCACTCCTGCGGAAATAAAGTATCCTAGAATTTTTCCCCAATTCAATAAAAATATCGTAGGCGACTATGATGAATGATTCGCGCGAGACTAATCATTCATTTATCTAAGGTAGCTGAGCAGTTGGTAGTGTTTAGATTCCTGGCCGATAACAAGTTTTATTAGGTAGATAGCAACTATCTTTTTGTGTTGAGAAAGTAACTTTAGGAGGAAGACTCATAGAGAGGTTTGTCATACGCGTCGAGCGAGGTTCGGTGCGGCGCGAGCACGGCGAGGCATATTGTGGCAGCGGCGGCGGCGTCTAGCGCGCGCCCGCCTGCCTTCAGCACGTCCGTGCCAGCACGCGAGCACGCAGCCGCTGACGATGACACGCTGCCATGCGGCACCACCTGTACCGCAAGCGCCAGTCACTACGTTGTTCATCCAAAAAACGAATTATACAGGAAAAAGTACGAAAACAGTTGTTCGGAAACCATAGAGCTAAATCGTAAAACTACTGCTCTATTGGGGTCTCTCGGATCTGACACATATAAGGTGATGTAACGAGTACCTCATAGTCCCCGTAGTAGATCTGTGTGAGCAGCGCCAGCGTGATGGCGGCGGTGAGTGCGGCGAAGGCGGCGAGGATGAGGCGTGGGCCGCCGGCGCAGCAGCGCGCGCGCGCCGCCCCCGCGCTCGCCTTCAGCGGCAGGTCTTCGCGCAGCTCCACGCTGGCGCCGCCTGGCCGAGGGTGCGATATATTACATTTATCATTGCATCCAGGAGTAATACCTTGACTTAGTCATCTGAAGTAAAAAACACCCTGAAATGGCTTCCTTGATTTTTTTTTTATATGCTGAAAGATTGATTGAATGAGGGGAAACTTCAAAGGCCGCCTCAGCTTATGTGGATATGAGGGGTTAGGTTAGATATTTAGATTATGATGTAAAACCTAATATCTAAACTACTCCGTTAGTTACCATCCGAATATGGAGAAAAAAAAAATGTGTTTAAATTGTGTCTCGTACCGGCTGTGAGCTGCGAGTCCGGACTGGCGCGGCTGGAGGGGCTATGCATGGCGCGGCCGCTGGAACCAAACAGAACAGGTAGTAGCTCGAGCTTCTCAACTGCATCATCGGCACCTAACGTGAGTCTTCACCACGAAAATATAGGGTTCCATGTAGCAATGACAAACGAATTATGTAGTAGATAGTAGTAGCAGGAGCAGGTATTATGGTCACGGACAGACTGAGATGACATTCGTCTTGACAGTCGAAGTCAAATAATTAATTAAAATATGAAGGTAGAACGAGCAACATTTACTGTCAAGACGAACGCCATCTCAGTCTGCACGTGACCATGATTCCTGCAAAGGTGTCGAAATGTCGGGACCTAAAATTTAAAAAATAAACCACGACAAAATCGTAGTTTTAATGCAAGACAATCCTAAACATATTAATGAACTATACCTATAATAGGTATTTCTAAGAGATGTCATGTAGTCAATATGTTCACAATAATGGTCACGTTTTCCATTAATTTATATTTGATGAGGAACCATTTGACGACCTCAGTGGTCGAGTGGCGTACGCACCGGTTTTCAAGGTGTCGCTAGCTCTGAGGTCCCGGGTTCGATCCCCGGACGAGTCAATCTAGAAAGTCACTTTTCTACATTGTCTCGGGTCTGGGTGTTTGTGTGTGGTGCCTTCGTTGTTTCTGAATTCCATAAAAAAGTGCTTATTAGCTACTTACTTTGGGTTCAGAGCAATGTATGTGATGTTGTCCACATTTATTTATTGATTTACTATAATTTCTAGTTCTGTTATAGGTACATTGCATTTCCAGGCAGCAACACACGCGCGTGTGGACTTGCTGTACCTGTCACCGACAAATGTGAAAATATTGTGATGAATCACAATAGCTTGGCGAGTGACGGCACACAAACACAGTTGGTGTCGGGTGTTGTGTTTACAGTTAAGGCTCTCTACGTCAGAGTACGTGTCCCCTTACAAAGTTACTCGGAACACATAGTACACATGCTACTTATAATTAAGGCAAGCCTAAGTAATTCTTTATATGGTTTGGTAATATTTTGATGCTTAGTAGCTGTTCAAGAAAATTTTGTAAGTGCTGGCTAAATTGATCAATGATAATGGATAAAACTAAGTAACAAAATTGTCTGTCTATAAAATGATGCAGTTTTAAGTTGTGAGGTGTGTATGCATACCAATACGTCAGCTGTTCCAGTTGAGCGGTCAGCGGTCAGCGGCGCGTCGCAGTGAGCGCTCACAGGGAGCTCACGGGGGAGGGACACAGGGAGCTCACAACACCTCAGCAAAACAAAAGCAAGGCGCTGCGCAGTCGCATCCTGCCTTAAATTACACTCACGCGATACAGACAACACTCTTAAGACGGCGACAGCGAGCGTCGCCTGGACTCCACGACTCAGACTAACGGTGCCGGGGCCCGCCGGGGAGGGGCACACGGTGTCCGAGGGGGAGGGGGGGGTGCTAACACGCCGCGGCTCAGCAGAAAACCCGCTTCGTGACGTCAGCGTCACTGCGGTCTGTGATCTTAACTCGAAGAAATAATCACAACTAGAATCATTCAAGGTTTCAAAAATGCCTAAAAAGATTAACTCACAAAATCCACATCTTTAGTTAGGCTATACGTAAGTATTTTTCTTGTGTCCCTTCGGTATATTATTAAACAATATTACAAACGCATTTTTGCTCTTTTGCGTAAATAAAAACTTACGACTGTTGTAAGGTGTAAGTATGTTGTCTTAAAATGACGCCTGATGAGACGATTTATATTTTTTTTGAAAAGCATAATTTTATCTCACTTTATCTACTTAAGTGATTTCCTACCTATTATTTTTATTTTCATTATTTTATTTTTGTTATCTTAATGCCAGATTAAATAGATTTATGGTTTTTATACCCTGTCCCAATACCCCAATCTTTTTGTAGCTGGAGTAGCTTCCACTAGTGTAGTTCTCTTACTGTAATTGTACACATACAACGTGTAATAGAACAAAAGCCATTTCTAAAAGTACCTATGTACCCAGTTAGTTCAAGATGGACTTCTGAATAGATTTCTGGCATTAAAAGTAAAATGGCGTAAAATATTATTTGACGGAAATATCGTTTGATCCGCCCACGCCCTTTTGAGCATCACGGGGTTCTGTTAGTAAACGGTAGGTCTTGTTGTTACATTTTAAGGTAGTATTTACAAAGTATACATTTATTGAAATGATATTATTATTTTAACAGAGAAAATGATTGATGGTTTTTTGAAACTTCATTATACGAATGACGGTGAGCTTTCGGGCAAGATGCAGTTTCGTATTTAAGGGCAAGTCCTATTGTAAAACCCTAGACATCGTTAAACAATAACGTCAAGGAAAAAAATCTTTATTTTGTTAAAGTAACACCAAAGGTGCCAAAAAATTACAGGCAAAATCATAGTAAAATGAAACAATTTTCACAACATCGATCTTGCCGTCCCTCAACTACCTACTAATCATTGTTCTAAATTCAAAACCGTACTTTTATGCAGAGTGACACTGGTTGGTCTTCGGCGAGTGTTTTGAGTATCGCTCAGCAAGTCTAGCTTAGCGAGAATATTTTCACAGTTCTCCGCAAAAAAACAAATGGTGAGAGAGTTCTCTCCGGCCAATTTGAACAGCCACCTAGTAAACGACTTATATGTATATATTATATGCATCTCCTTCATTTACATCGGATCTATATCTGGTTGCAGGTACGTGTCTGGAGCGATTAAATTAAATTGGTTCCATGGCCGGAAGCGTTTAACCTTACCCAACAAGAATAAAATGAGATTCGTATTCGAGTGTAGACTTAGTAGGTACACTCGTCCCGCAGCATGCGTTCCCTGGAGGGGCTCGTGGCCGCGAGTGACGTAGCCGGCACGTGACGTCACGCGGCGCGCCGAGCGCAGGAGACGCACGCCGCACGCGCAGGTCAGTGACCGTGTTGTAAACGTTTCTCGCCTGACTCATTGATCGATATTGACGGTCACTAACTTTCAATTTCTCATTTCTGATATGAGATCTGTTATTTTGCAGAAAATGAGTGCTAAAATTAATTAAAATAAAACGCAAATTATGTAACACAGAACGGTCACCCGGCTATGTACTCTATTCAATAGTTCAATAATTCAATAATGAATTATTGAACTGATGAAGCAAGTTATAATTTTTGGTTTCATTTTTAATGACTTATTAGTGTGACTTAATAATAATAATAATTTATTGATATATTGTGTGTTTTAATTTTCGGTGTGATATGCGACCGAATTGTCCGAACGGTTCGACGCATATAAATAGATATAAAACTCAACGTGTGCAACACTCGCACGAGCTATTTCAGGGCGGCGCGGGTATCGAAATAGATTGAATCACTATCAAGGTCATAGGATACATCGTCAAGGTCGCGCTGGCGCTGGCCTGCTGCGTCACCGTGAGGGCGGTGGACACGGGCTCAACACTGCTCCTTACCACGAGGATCATCACTTAACTTTATTATCACTAAAATGAATCAGGCGTGTTCGTGTCACTTACTTTCCTTCATAGCATTTACAAGACGGGACACTAATGAACCACAAAATGTTGGTAAGCATTATGTTGACACTCGGCGATGGAAGACTATCTCAACATAAATTTCAGAAGGGAGGGCAAAACTACAGGACAAACGGTAATCATCTGCTGATTCTGCCATGTAGGTAAAACAACGGATTTATTTGAAAAACATTCATAATTATGATGTTTTAAACACAAGCTGATAAATCAACTGAGTTAACAATACTACTGTTGACAAATAAAACAAACCAATTCGTTACATTTTGTGACAAAATGTATATGGCCATAATGTGGCCCTATCATCAGACCAGCTTAAAAGTAGCAGAATGTTGTATCGTGACCGAACTTACATACACATATACATACATCGTACGTATACATATACATACATCATACGTATAATTGTACATTTATCGAAGATGCAATTTGACCTAAACACACTTACATTGCAAGTTAAAAAAATGCTGCAAAACCAAACAAAGTGGCGTATTCCGGCGATCGTCCATGTTTCGCATTGTGCCCACACTCGGGGTCTCGTGTCCTCCGGGTGGGATCCCACATCTATAGTATGCTGTATACTATACATTGTGTGGACATGTTAAGTTTCTAGTTAAGGGAGGCATTTATTCGGCAACGATATTTTTTAATTGCTTGTTTACATAAAGTTGTCTTTGCCAAAGTTCGATTTTATTTTTATTGACGAGATAAATAAATAACACATTTATGTTAACGAGAAAACTCACAAATGAATGATTTGTTTCTAATCATAGTTAAACAAAGTGTTTGATGTCAGGCAGTGTTTAAAACTTTATCACTCAACTTTGTGTTACATGATTATAAAGTGCTAATTGGCTAAAAAATAAGTTCTAATTAGCGTGAGCTGGCTTTGTGTTTCACACTAAATAATAAAAATAATTTAATCATTACCAGCATTAATAAAACAACAAAACAAATTCCGATCAGCAACGATTCAATATTTATTTTAGAGGTGGTACGTCATCAAGTGCGATTCACACCCGCGCATCGCGGGTTCCGTACAATATTGTCATCCCAAACTATGTTGTGGCACAGATTAATAAATAGTTACTACGTAAGTTGTGGTTGGAGGTATCACCTCATTTGCAGTCGTAATAATGTTCTTATCTACAATCGCGCGTTGATAGCAACCTTATTGTGTTTTTTCACATTGTTGGAGATAAGTTTTCCGTAAGCCTAATTTACAGATGGTTGAAAGTATGAAATATGACATGCGCCACATGTGCACCTCGAGCCTGTTCAATACTGGCTAGAGGTGCATACGTGTGGCATACATGTGTGTATTGCGGAGGCGGCGCTCGGTGCACGGCTCTCGTAGAATATGAAGGAATCACGATCCTGCTCACCTGCTTAAAGTACCCAGTGTAGCGCGGACATGGAGGAACTAAATCAAAGTTGATCTGTTAAACTGAAAAAAAAAACACATAAAGTAAGTTAAAGCAACAGCGAGGAACTAGCTGCTCCAAGGTCTCAGTTTTATAATTTAATCTGGCTTACATAATCAAATTATGTTTAGAAAACAACTGAAAGACACGCTTTCTTACCGTACGTATATGAATCACTTAATTTAATTAATGAATTAACAATTTTAATCTATCATTAGAAGCCAAATTCTTGCAACGTTAAATAATGCACGTCATGAGGAGCAAAGCAACATTAGGCTTATGAAACGACCGGCAACACTATTGGGTGGGGTTTATTACTGCTTCTCATTCTACCATTCAGCAGTAGCCCAAGTTCAAGACTTTGAGTTTGTTATTGTTCACTTAGGTGCACCTAAGATAATAAAGTTAACATATTATGCACAGATTCCAGCTTATATCTAATGAATGATGAATTCCAAATTACGGGTTACCATTTTTTTTTAGAAATTATTTATTTCGTACTACTGCTAGGTGTAATTTCAGGTACAGAAGACTGAACGTTCGTATAAAGATGTTATAACAGATGATGAATCACACAGTGCAGGTGGTGGCCAGCGCCTCGCTCCACCCCCGCGACCACGTTCGCGTCACGCGACACGCTAATGAGCCAAATGAGATTACTGGGGCTCGGAAGCCTCGCAAACTAATAATCCCTTATATAAACATGAGTGAGGTTCTGCGGGCGCAGTCTCACCGGCGGGCAGACCGTGTCAAACAGTCTTCGGTCTCAGTTCAGTTCTAAGCTACAGCTCTAAGAAACCACCAAAATGGTGTACAATTTCAAAGTGTTCAAGAAGTGCGCGCCTAATGGCAAAATTACCTTGTACATGGCCAAACGTGACTTCATCGACCATATATCGACCGTGGAGCCAATAGGTCCGACTTTCTTAGTACCTACAAATTAATTATTTCGTCTTGAAGAGTGAAAATTAAGTTTTTTTAAAAGTTATTATTTTGGTAGCTTGAGTGTCTTTTTTATGGTGACGAAACTGCCGTACTGCCCATTTGTCGGTTATTGGTTTTGATTACTATATAAGCGCTTTATAAGATTTTTTCAGTACAGTTCGTTCTTATTAGCTCTTTATCAGAGTGCGGATCGTCGTGAAATTTAAGATAATAATGTACACAGACGGCGTGGTGTTGCTGGACGAGGAGTACGTGCGTGGGCGCAAGGTGTTCGGGCAGCTCGTGTGCACGTTCCGCTACGGCCGCGAGGAGGATGAGGTCATGGGGCTCAACTTCTACAAGGAGCTGTTCCTGGCTTCCGAGCAGATCTATCCGCCGCCCGAGAAGAGAAATTATGATCTGTCACGTGTGCAGGTACAGGACAGTATACAGTCTCGAGATACGTCGCGGTGAATCCAATTGATGAACAAAATTCTGTTAGAACATGCGTGCTGCAATAGTCAATGTGCTTGAAGTGTATGTATTGCTCGGTATGTTTGGGTTATACACAAACACGCTGTATACGCTGCATGGAAAGCAGGTCTTGCGTAGGGAAATTAATCTTATTTTATTGATTTGACGTTGTCATATTTGTTTACATGAATGATAGGAGCGCCTCATAAAGAAGCTGGGCGAGACGGCGGTGGCGTTCCGGCTGTCGGTGCCGGCGGGCGCGCCCGGCTCCGTGACGCTGCAGCCGGGGCTGGAGGACGAGGGCGAGCCCTGCGGCGTGCAGTACTATGTCAAGATCTTCGTAGGGGACTCCGAGATCGACCGCTCGCACCGCAGGTACCTTACATGGGAACGCTTATTCTTGTAATTTGTTATTGGAACTGTTCCGCGAGGCAGAGTTAATAAGTAAACAAGGTGTTACCGAAAGGATAACAGCCGACCTTTGGGTTGTGACGTAATATGCGCATGTGTAATGTATGTAGGAGCACGGTGGCACTGGGCATCCGCAAGGTGCAGTACGCGCCGGCCAAGCCGGGGCCGCAGCCCTGCACCGTCGTGCGCAAGGACTTCGTGCTCTCGCCGGGCCAGCTGGAGTTGGAGCTCACTCTCGATAAGCAGGTACCCGGTTTCTGACTTTCTCCGCCTCGTAGAAAACACAAGGGTGTACAAAAAAATATGATACATACATACATATCATCACGCCTGTATCCCCGAAGGGGTAGGCAGAGGCGTACCAATCTACACCCACAGTTCGCCGATATGTTTTAGGTCCCATGTAATAGGGGGCGAGCCTATTGCCACTAACCGGGCACAAATCCAAACTCCGACCTGCTACTGAGAATTTCATAGAAAAGCCCAATAACACCTTGGTCGACCCGGGAATCGAACCCAAGACCTCTAGCGTAGCAGGCGTGCTTAGCACCACTAGGCCAACGAGGCAGTCAGAAAAAATATGATACAAAAGAAAATCTGGTTTACTCTAAATAATGATATGTGTTTGACAGCTATACATCCACGGCGAGACAGTTGCGGTGAACATGTGCGTCCGCAACCACAGTAACAAAGTGGTGAAGAAGATCAAGGCTTGCATCCAGCAAGGCGTCGACGTGGTTCTCTTCCAGAACGGACAGTATCGCAACATTGTCGCCAGCATCGAGACACAGTAAGATACTCTTGCTTATATTAACTTCGCGAAGTAAGATAGATGAATATGATTATTAAAATTTGAACTCGTTCCGAGTTCAAATTTTAATAAGTAAAACAATATTGACAAGTCATGTGTGTGGTGTTTATTAGAGACGGCTGCCCGCTGCAGCCCGGCTCCAGCTTGCAGAAGGTGCTGCACCTGACGCCCACGCTGTCCACCAACCGCGACAAGCGCGGCATCGCGCTGGACGGCCAGCTCAAGCGCTCCGACACCACGCTCGCCTCCACTACGCTGTGAGTACTTCGCGGCCACACTGCATTCATTGCGTATTACTATGAATTCCAGTAATTCAATTCTTGAATTCTATATGTGAGCTCTTCTTTATTATTTGGTCACTAGACTAAGAATTATGCTCAAGTATAAAAGTTAGACAAATCCGTTTTGTAGTCTGCTGGACCCAGACCAGCGCGACGCGTTCGGCATCGTGGTGAGCTACAGCGCTAAAGTGAAACTGTACCTCGGCGCCATCAGCGGCGAGCTCGTCGCCGAGCTGCCTTTCATCCTCATGCATCCCAAGGTAATTTGATATTTACCACACAAACCAGTTTACCTGCAATCAGTTCAGCCCCGGACTACCAACTATGATGATTGCTAATATGGCCATGCCATGAGAGTGCTTCTACAGTCGGTGTGTTGTCTCAGGGTCCCACTGTGTACCAGTTCGTGTCATCTGTTTAATTCGGGTGCGTATTTTGTAAAGTTTTATGCAAGTTGTGCATAAGTGGATTAATTGCCGTAAGGCATTCCCTTCCAGTCAACCTTTGGACGATGAAGTTAATGATGATATCAATGTCATGTGCTATCAAATAAACCATATAGGACTACAAAACATTTGTAATAAATATGTAATATGTGTTATTTTCTTCTATGATCGTACGTCAAAACATATCCATTATGTATGGTCGGTAGTGGAGTAGGTGGTCGGTTATGTTCGACACGGCTTTATGTGCAGGAGGGGCGTGCCAAGATGATTCACGCGGACAGCCAGGCGGACGTGGAGATGTTCCGCCAGGACACCGTGCACCACCAGGAGAGCGTGGAGGTGTACTAGCCGCCGCCGCCGCCGCCGCCTTGCACTTGTGAAAGATGAATTTGACTCGTCATCTAATTTAAATCTCAAACATGTTGCTGTCTCCGTGTGCACAGCCCAAGGCGTCGTCCATATGGCGTTCCATATAACTATTTCAACGATTTATACATATGTATGTATATGGAGGTGTATTCAATTATTAAGCTTAAGCTCGTACTTTATTCAGTAATGTGTTTGTCATGTATGTGTACTCTTATAAACAGCTATATTAAAGGAATTCAATAACCAATAGAAATTATTCATTCATTATTATTTTTGTTGCGTTATGTTTTTTGTTTAATGGAATATTTTTCCTGTTTACTTCATGGTGTGACGAGAGGCAAGTGAGAGCGATAAGAAGATCATCGTGTTATGTGTTATCAATAATAAGTACACTAGCGTAGAGCGCGACCCGGTGGATATAACCTTTGGAACTTGTAACACTGACCTACACCCAGCTAACATGATCAGTCCACTGCTCGGATTTGTGAGCAGGGCTGGGTCTGGACTCTATATAGGTACTATTTCATGATTCTAATAATTTACGAAGTGGGTACCTATTAGTATCATAGTGAACGTTTTTACATAACTATGGATGGATAAGAACTCACCCCTTTCCCATATGCTTCTTGTATAGAAATCCGGGAATCACAATAAAACAGCTGTGAGAACGTGTTGGTTCAATGACCTTTTTATAATGAGTGGGACAATGACGTGCAAAATTAGGTTAACGTTAACTTATACAACTAGTTTTAATTAACACAGGAGCTCGTTGCAAATGGTAAATGCGCAGGCGCTCCAACATGCCCCCGGGCGTTGAAAGTGTCTCTTTCAACCAGACTCCGAGGATACTGGCAATGGGCATATCCTGTTGAAGGCCCTCCGAATTATTCCATTTGACGTCCTAATATCAGCGACACGGACGATCCCGTCAGATCCTGGGTGAACAGCCACAATTCTTCCCAGCTTCCACTTCAGAGGCGGAAGATTGTCCTCTTTTATTACCACTAAGGTATTCAGCTTCAAGCCTTCTTTACAGGAGCGCCACTTGACTCGTTGCTGTAACTCAGCAACGAACTCCTTACTCCATCTCCTCCAGAAATGTTGGCGAAGTTGTTCAATGCGCTGATAGCGACTAAGGTGATGAGTCGAATACTCTTCAACATTTGGAAGAGGCAAGGATGTGAGCGGGCGACCGACGAGGAAATGACCTGGTGTCAGCGGTGTAAAATCGTCTGGGTCTGAAGACAGTGGCGTTAGTGGGCGTGAATTTAAAATGGCTTCGATTTGGACTAGCGTGGTGTTAAGCTCTTCGAATGTCATGTTACAATTTCCCAACACTCTTTGCAAATGGTACTTTACAGATTTAACACCCGCTTCCCAGAGACCGCCAAAATGTGGAGTATATGCAGGTATAAAATGGAACTTGATCCCCTCGCTGGCTATACTCTCACCCAAGGAATCGGAACTAGTCTTTAAGAACTTCGAAAGTTCGTTATACGCACCAACAAATGAGGTACCATTATCCGAATAAATATTTAAGGGTTTTCCCCTTCTAGAAATGAATCGGTATAAGGCTAATAAATAATTATTGCTAGTCAAATCACCCACAAGCTCTAAATGTATAGCTTTGGTTGTAAAACAAATAAAAACAGCGATGTACACCTTTACGAGCCTACAACCGCGACCTTGACGATTAGCACACATAATGGGGCCGGCGTAATCGACACCTGTGCTTTCAAAGGGAAATCCTGGAAGAAGGCGCTGCCGCGGCATATTACCCATCAACGGAGTAACAACCTTACCCTTTAGTCGCTGACAAAGCACGCATCTGTGGTAACAGGCCTTAGCTAAATTTCGGCCTCCTATGGGCCAATAAGATTCTCTTATTGAGGCTAGTAATAATTGCGGGCCTGCGTGCATCAATCTTTTATGCTCGAAATTAAATAATAATTTAGTAAAATCATGAGTGGACTGTATAATTATGGGGTGCCGTTTATCGTAACCAAAATCGGAATTATCGAGACGTCCTCCGACACGCATTATTTTACTATCATCCAAATAAATGTTAAACTTTAATAGGACGCTCCCTTTAGGTAAATTTTGATTGGACAAAAGTAATTTATATTCCGGAAATGATTCACGCTGACTTTGTAATATTAAAATTTCTAAAGCCCTTTTTAACTCGTCGCTTGATAAAAAACTAGAGGTTGGTGATTGTTTTCTACATAAGTTAATGAAACGCAACACATAAGCCATAGAACGGATAATTCGGGTGTAATTAGAAAAACGACTAAAGTTTATCAACCGCTCGTGGCCTTTGTCGGGAGCAACAATAGCGCTTAAAGATACGTCCGGCTTAATTTCAGGGAGTGAGTCTAACTCAGCACCTCTGTCGAGAGAGGGCCAATCGCATGAGTCTTGTAAAAGAAATTCAGGACCAGACCACCACAGATCCAAGCCCTGCAGATTTCCAATATCCACTCCTCGAGATATCAGGTCTGCGGGGTTTTTATCGGTTGGAACATGTCGCCAAGTACAGTGACCAGCCTGCTCTAAAACTTCAGCAACCCGATTGCGTACGAAAGGCTGAAGTTTAGAGGGCAACATCTGTAACCATCCCAACACGATTGTGGAGTCAGTCCAACAAAAAACGCGACTAAACTTGGCCCTAAGGGAATTTAATACCTTCTCACACAGCCGAGCTCCCACTAAAGCGCCACACAACTCCAATCTGGGAATTGTGGTTGGTTTAATTGGTGCTACTCTACTCTTGGCCATTAGTAGTCTAACCATATACTCACCCCTTTTATTAATGCTACGAACATAGGCGCAAGCTCCATATGCTCGTTCAGATGCATCGGTGAAGATATGGAGTTCTAACTCTGTGTACGATTCACAAACGACGATACGAGGAATACGAAAATCATTTACATGCGGCAACTCCTTTACAATAGCTTGCCATTGTGAACTGATTTCGTGATTCAATGGCTCATCCCACGATAACTTATTAAGCCACATTCTCTGTAGTAACATTTTCATGGTTATCACGAAAGGAGATAACAGACCTAAAGGGTCAAAGATTCTTGCAATGATAGACAGCAAATCACGTTTAGTATTATAAGTGGAAGGCATCGACGATTTAAAAGAAAAAACAAGTTGATCCGAACGTGCATACCAGCCTAAGCCTAGCAACTTGTCAGGCTCAGTAGACCCAATATTTAAGTCAAGCGATGTCTGTTCAATCTCAGACAACAACTGAGGTTCGTTTGACTTCCACTTGCGTAGTGGCATGCAGGCAGATGCAAGTGTCTTTGTGACTTCTCTTCGAATAAATTGGACTTCATTTAAGTCATCCCCTCCAGTGAGAAGATCATCCACGTAGAAATCATGTTTGATGACTTCAGCAACCTTTTCATTCTTGCAGTCAAGACCTAATTGATAAAGGCATCGGGTAGCTAAGAATGGTGCACTAGCTGTACCATAAGTGACTGTATTTAATTGAAATACTTTCACAGGCTCCGATTCCTTACCTTGACTTCGCCAAAGAATCTGTTGCAAGTGCCTATCAGATGGGTGTACATCCACACATCTGTACATCATCTGCACATCTCCGGATAAAACATACTTATACTGCCTAAAGCGAAGGAGAATAGACAATAGGTCATCCTGAATAGATGGGCCAACCATTTGTAAATCATTTGATGAAATGCCAGATGAAGTGGGACAACTTGCATTAAACACAACACGAAGCTTTGTCGTGCTGCTTTTTTCCCGTAATATGCCGTGATGCGGTATATAATAACTGAAAGGGCTAAACTCCGACTGTTTATATCTAGTCATATGTCCTAGTGACTCATACTCGGACATAAAGGCCTGATACATTTTGCTAAATTCGGGTTTTGACTTTAATTTACGTTCTAAGGAATGAAGACAATGAGTAGCTTTACGAAATGAATCTCCCAGAACAGAAGGGTCTTGTTTGAGAGGTATGCGAACACAAAAGCGACCGTTCGCCAACCGTGTCGTATTTTTTATAAAATGTTCCTCACACCTTTTCTCTTCCGGGGAGTAGTGAGAAGCCTTAACGTTAATTTCCTCTAACTGCCAGAACTTGGATAAATCAGTTCGAAGGTTGTCTAAATCCATGGACGCAGTAGAAACCAATTTAGAAAAATGGCACCATATGTTATTAGACAACAAGGTGACATAATTCCTACTGATAGGGCCGGACACTATCCAGCCTAAACTGGTTTCAAATAGGATTGGCTTACCATCACCTAACTTTATCCGTCGTGACCCCAACAAGTCCCAGAACACATCAGCACCAATTAAAATGTCTACTTCAGCGGGCTTGTAAAATGTAGGATCAGCTAAACAGAGATAAGAAGGGATATTCATGGTAGAAATATTGATATCACGACATGGCACTTCATTGGTAATTGATGGTAAAACAAAACAAAACAATTCAGTTTTGAAAGAATTATTTAATGACGTCATATTAATGCGACATGTTTTACCTACGTGAGATGTCACGTTATTTATGCCATATATCGACCGATCTATCTCATTCGTTGCTATATCTAACTGTGAACACAGTCTCTGCGTCATAAAACAGGATGTGCTACCGCTGTCAAGCACTGCGCGAACTACATGTTCACGACCACTACGATCATGCACCTTGACTAAAGCGGTTGATAACAACACATCATGATGACTAATGCCACGGGAAGATGTGGCGTTTGCCGATAACGCAACATTATTTGTCTCAGTGCTCGAACACTGCGACAATGACTGAGAAGTCTGAGACGAGTTATTTAAATCATGTTGACGAGTATTCGCAATATTTTTAAATTCAGCTATATGGATTAGGGTATTATGTCTACGCTTACAAAGCTTACAACCTGGCCTCTTACAGTGATTGGCAAAATGACCCGGGCGAAAACAATTAAAACAAACTTTGTAAGTTGGCAATAATTTTATACGAGCTTCATTGCTTAATGCGAGAAACTGTGCACAATTATTTAAACTATGGTCACCTTTGCACCTAGGACAGACCTTAGTACTTAAATCTGTACTGGAAGTAACATCATTGTTATGACCTGGCACTGTTACCATAGATCTTACCTTAGAACCCGACTTCATACTTACCTGGGACGAGTTACTCCGCGACAGCTCTAAAGTTTCAACTAAGTCAGCGCGCGCACGCATGAATTGGAGGAATGTATCAAAGGTGATCTTACTGTCCTTGTCTATTCTACCTTTACACTCCTCCCACTCACGGAACGTTTTACTGTCTAGTTTGCGCGTGACAATATAAATTAATAGTGTGTCCCAGTGCTTGACGGGTTCGCCTAACGTATCTAAAGCACGTAAATTTTTATTTAATTGGTCAATTAAGCCTTTTAAACCGGCTGACGATTCTTTCGTGACCGTCTCAATATTAAATATAGCCGAAACATGATTATAAATCAACAATCTTTTGTTGTCGAATCGCTCGCACAATACCTGCCATGCTACAGCATAATTTCCAGCTGAAAACTCAATGGATTGTATCACCACTGCAGCGGAACCTTCCAGTGACGTTCGTAAATAGTGAAATTTATTTATTTCGTCGATATCGTCATTGGAGTGGATGAGACTCGTAAAGGTGTCACGAAACTCTAACCAATTGCTATAAGACCCACAGAATTTAGGCAACTGTATCGTAGGTAACTTGACAGGCTTATAATTACTGGCACGAGTACTTTTACCACTACCAACAGATTCATTATCCTTATTAAATGTATTTATCAAGATTTGAGCCCTAGAAAGTGTCTTATAGTAAAGGGATTCAAATTCTGAACGCTCACACATTTGCGATTTAATATCATCAACAAGACATTCTAATTTTAGCTGTACCTCATCATATTGGTCGTACAACGACTCAATCTTGCCCATGCGCAGCTGTAGTTCCGTGAGGTCGCAGTTACTCATGGACTTGGATTCAAGTGCATCTATATAGTTCACGAATACGGTTAAACGGCCTTTGAAGCTACCCCGCTTCTTTATTAACTCCCTTTCGTCGGTCATACTGGGAATCGGGTGGCGTAAACCTGTAATTTACAGTAATCAAACGTGAACACTTAATTGATATAACTAGGTAACTATCCCTTATAAGTAGATGCTAATGACAAATACAAATCCTAACAATTTAATATGCACAAACGAACAGCGTATACAAAATTAAACTCGTTTATGTTATAACTTTAAATCATTGAACAACAATAAATAAACAAACAAAGAGTGCAATAATTTTAAAGAATTGCCTTATCTACATAAATACGGTAATTAATCGTTAACTAATGATACGTTACTAATGATTACACAGCAAACAATATCTAACACTCAATCCTGTGTGTTAAAGTTCTACTAACTAACTACGGACAAGTACCTTTTTAACGTGAATGTTATCAGTTTTACACATAAATTAAATTGTTAACTTCTTACAGTATAAATTAAATTGAAATAATGTAATTTATATAATTACTATGCCTGCTACAGTTGGCAAGTACGGGTTTCAATTTAATGACTGTTAACAAATACAATAAAACACTATTCACAATCACAATGTGACGGTACGGTACCTATTCGAAGAAACGACACTAATTAACACAAATATGGGTAATATAAACACACTAACCTGATAAATCCTCGATTTATATTAACTATACTACCTGATGTGAGTGTTGGGTAACGATATAGTTTATATAAGAGTTAACACCGTAGTTACATGTACTCCTTGCACACCCCACAGCCAACGCTTAATCTTCTGTAACTTTTAATTTAGTATCTTCTCGGTTATATTTCTTGTATGATTTATAATCTTCAATAATAATAGCCGATCCACGAATATCGGGCTCGATAGGACCATGTATAGAAATCCGGGAATCACAATAAAACAGCTGTGAGAACGTGTTGGTTCAATGACCTTTTTATAATGAGTGGGACAATGACGTGCAAAATTAGGTTAACGTTAACTTATACAACTAGTTTTAATTAACACAGGAGCTCGTTGCAAATGGTAAATGCGCAGGCGCTCCAACACTTCTTAAACGAGTAGTTTGTATATGCGTTGTAGGTATACGTCGTCGTGCGGGAGTGGTTGTGCTGCAGGCCGGAGCGGGTCCGACGGGGTTAGCGCTGGCTTCTGTCTTATTATGCCCATTATCATTTCAATAAAAAGTCGTCGTCGACACGTCCCCGGCCGTAATCCACGCATACGATCCGAGATTTTTACGCACCCTCGGGGCGGAATAATATTCTGAGTAAACTTCGTCCATACTGAAGTGAACCCTACTTTCTAACGTGTAAAGCAGAGGCTGCAGTAGCGTCCTGACGTCGTGGCTGCACACTACGCCGAGCACGCGGGCGCGACACTTATATCCGCGATCATTACGTCGGCTTCCCGCGGACAACCATCAGCGTTTATTATGCTCCTTCTATACTAAGAGAGTCAAAGCTCTCTAAATCCGTAACTCCGTTTCACGCTGTTTAGGAATTAACATAATAAGCATTACTTTGGAAATGGGTTATCTAAATTTTAAGGGCATAAAAAAATACCTGCACAAGCTACATTTACTAAAGGATTTTAAATTTGAATATCTTTGCTGGTATTTAAATATATGCGGACAACGTCACATACATACGCTACAAACCCAAAGTAAGTAGCTATAAAGCATTTGTGTTATTGAGTTCAGAAACAACGAAAGTACCACAAACACGCAGAGCCGAGACAATGTAGAAAAGTGATTTCTACAGTTACCCATCCGGGGGTCGAACCCGGGACCTCTGACTAGCAACAATTTTTTTTTTTTTGGTAGGAATCTTTGTAGTTAGCCTGAGCGCGGGCTTTGACTGCTTCACCGGCCTTTTGGCGAGGACCTTAAGGCCTCCAGCCAGAGCAATAGGAAAAACTAACTACGACAATAACGTCCACTAAGGGTACCCCCTTCGGGGTTCGGACCTCGACTTAGTGCGTTGCTAACAATCTTAATAAAGCAAGACAAGAAGGGATGGCTGAATCTAAGTTTTTATTATTTAGGGACATATTTTTATCGTTGGTTTGGTCGGCTCGGGCCAGCTTGATCTAGGTGTGGGTGGATAACATTTCCGGCGAGGTAGTAATATACGGCGCTTGTGTTTTGTATTGCTAATGCGAGCTAAGTCGAATGCTTCTTGGAGAAGATTTGTTTTATCGTCGGGGTAGGAGAGGGTATGTCTGGGGCATTTAATCTTAGATATTACGGAAGGTACGTAGGTATTAAGGTACGTATTACGTATTAAGGTGTGTCCAAACATTGAGCAACAAGAGCGCGGCAGCAGCACGCGGCATGTGCAGGACACACTTCTGCCGCGCTCTAGTTTGTTTTCTCGCGCGGCAGCCTGCGCGGCATAACCAAGATGTGCCGCGCTCTTCAGTTGAAATCAGAACTAAAATGAAATTGGCTATAACTTATTTAGCAACAAATAATTTTACTTTTTTGGTGAATTTGTCACACGTTCTGTGACATCGCACCACTTAAACTTTGTTTGTAATTAAGACAAATTGCAATGCGCTTTATTATGTGAATCAACTCGAAAGTTTTCAAGTGGGACGACATAAATCCTAGGAACAATGATGCCTAGTGGAAGAAACAACCAGGAAGGAAGCAGAGCGGTACAACTTCTTGCGAGGCAGGTACCTACTCACTCTGGCGTTGAGTGGCAACCACAATGGCAACCTAATACAATCTTATTATAATTGCCTTTCTTTGTAGATTCCTGTATGGTATGGATCTTAAG
Organism: Autographa gamma; assembly: GCA_905146925.1. Lineage (NCBI taxonomy): Eukaryota > Metazoa > Arthropoda > Insecta > Lepidoptera > Noctuidae > Autographa > Autographa gamma. The sequence goes on from LR989852.1 coordinate 159,955, forward strand.
TTAAATATTAGCACGTACATACATTTTAAGAAGAGGCCTTGTAAATTTTAGAGTGTTTATCAAATGAGGGTAACCCCAAATAACTCCTGCAACAGCTGAAAACAACTGCCACGACGTGAATGTTGATGATGAATCTCTCAATGGGAAAAAAATAATCTAGAAACGCAAAGTTCTGGTCATTATTCTGAATTAAGCGCATATTATAACATGCTAAATGTTAGTATGTAAAAAACGACTATTAAAAGAACCACTTGATGAAACTCAAACTCAAAACTTTTTTTTGCTTTCCACAATGGTATTAGTAGGTGGTAGGTAAGTAAAAAATATATAGTGCATCGTGGACCCTGTTGGGCACGCAAAACTTAGGAGAGAGGAAGAACATTACAGCAAGCATAGTGGCAGGACTGCACGAAACCTTTCGTTATTCACAATGTTGCGTCAGTGAACGCTAGCTCCCCCACTCCGCCAGCGTAGAGAAGCATAACGAGCAAGTTAGACGTACGCCCAACACTCGCTCCTCGTCTCTACCGGGGCTACGAGATGGCGCTCGTGTGGATCTTACGACGTTTAATATGTTATTGGTTTATTTCACAAACGAACAGTAGCCGACTGCCTCGTTGGCCTAGTGGTGCTAAGCACGCCTGCTACGCTAGAGGTCTTGGGTTCGATTCCCGGGTCGACCAAGGTGTTATTGGGTTTTTCTATGAAATTCTCAGTAGCAGGTCGGAGTTTGGATTTGTGCCCGGTTAGTGGCAATAGGCTCGCCCCCTATTACATGGGACCTAAAACATATCGGCGAACTGTGGGTGTACATTGGTACGCCTCTGCCTACCCCTTCGGGGATACAGGCGTGATGATATGATGATATGAACAGTTGCCAGTGTCTTATAAAAACTGCACGGGGCCTATTACAAATTTTAGTGAGGAAGAATCTCTTGGATTGCTTTAGGTTATAAAGATTACGGTTTAAGAATTAATAATATTTTTAAAATACATTCACAGCGCTTAATAGCTCGCTTTAGTTTTCAACAAAACAGTGTCCGTTTTATTGTTTTTGTAATACCGGCCAATTGAGGTTCCACTGCCAGCCTCTGTTCATGAAGAAACATTTATTAACATGTAAGCTCATTGCAGGTTGGCGTTTTCTGATTACTAATTATAGTAATTCAATCAAAAATCTAAATAAAATCAAAAATTATGTATTTAACTTAGGCTACAAAGTAGCACTTATCAAACGTCAAAATTATTACAATAACGACAGCACCCTAACCCTATATTCATATCCGGCCACATCGGCCGCGCAACGCCAGAACGAATAAACACACAGAAAACATCGAACCTCACACACCTGACGCACCAACGCGTCGTCAGGTCAGTGTGAAAGGCCGAATGCTCCGCCATGCGCCCACCCGCCCCAGCGCCACGCGACCGACAACACGCGCCGCCACCATCGCCAGGTATGAACCGACCCCAAATCGCCCACCCTTCACCGCTTCCTTAGTGCTTTGGCTGAGGAGAAGAAACGGCGCATCAAATTCCTCTGTGTGTAATAATGAGAAAAAAATATCATTTTTTATTTTAGTTACGGTTTCATCAAACAGAACGCGATCAACGCTTTGCGAGCCCGATGCTTGTCAAGACCAACTCATATCCAGACCGACGGTTTTCCAGACCGAAACTTACCAAGACGGCTTTGATGATCGTCATCAAAGCCGAAGCTCATTCAGGCCGAAACTTATCATTACCGACTCGAAACTAATTTATTGCGGCGTTTACCAAGACCAAAGCTAATGCACAACGACGCTTATTTAGACCAAGGCTTATCCAAACCGACCCCTATCCTGAGCGTCGCTTATCTACACTGACGTCTAGCCAGACCGTCGCTTATGCAGACCGAGGCTAACCAAGACGGTTGCTTAAGCAGGACAACGCTTTCTAAGAAATCGCTAATCCAGACCGACGCTTATGCAGAGCGACGCTTATCCAGACCGGCGCTCATGCAGAATGACGCTTATCCAGGCCGACGCTTGCCAAGAGATCGGTGCCTATGCAGAACGACGCATATTCAGACCGACGCGTACGAAAACCGACGCTTAGCAAGATCGGCGCTTAGCAAGTTCGGCGCTTATGCGGAACGACGCTTACCGAGACGACACTTATTAAATACAGAACGACACTTATCTAGGCCGACGCTTGCCAATTGATCGGCGCTTATGCAGATCTGCGTTTATCCAGACCTCTGCTTATCCAGACCGCTGCTTACCCAGACCGCCGCTTATGCAGACCGACGCTTATTCAGACCGACGATTATGCAGGACGACGCTTATCAAACCGTAATTGACTGGAAGAGAAGGAGTTTAGTAAATCACAGTAGAAATGGAACGCCATTCATTTCTCCTAGCAACTCTGATACTAACTATTAGATATGTAAATGTATATCGTGATTCATACAGTAGAAGGTTCGTGACTTTTTCGAGGAGTGAAAGTGAGAGGAGAGGAGGAGAAAAAGAGCAATTCGGACAGGCAATTGGCATTGCATATTCAGGCATAGGTTTCACTTTAATAAAACACAAGGCTATTTCCAAGACAACCTTTAATCTCGTTCAAAATAAATAATGTCAACAGTAGGGCGAACTCTTTGAGTTGTTTTTAAACCTTTATAATAACAAATGGGTATCGTCGCGAGGCGGGGCGAGCGCGAGCCGCGCCGCCCTGTCTCGCCAGCGAGAACTTACAAATTAATAACCTAGTGTTAAGTACTATGTACAACTTGAGGAATGTCAGTCTGTTGTAACTGAACGTGACAGCATCTGTTATGAATTAATAATAATTATATTTATTACACTGATACGTTCCATTCGGGAGCCGAGCCGCCGAGGCAGCTCCTGATATGTGGACGAGCTCCGCATCACATCGCTTACGTTCTCGTCAAACACGGACACACTGATATGTATTCTCCTCGTTAGTGATATGGACTTGATATCGTTAGGAGGCGAGAGTGGCTTGCACAGTCAACACGGTACTGTGAACCACGTACATCCTGTTGTTATATTCTAGATATTCTATTATAATATTATATCCAATATGTAATGCAAGTTATCGCTTTTGTTAATTATGTCAATTTATTCATTACTTTATTTACCCAGTCAAAAATATGAAAACAAAGCGCAGATAACTATCTCAACTTTTTAAGGCGAATGACGGCACCAGCCAGCGACAAGATTCCGCTATTTTAAAGTCAATGGGTGGCAGGTTTATGTACTCTCCAGTGTACTTGTGTTTCTGCCTAATTTTCGTATTCTTATAATGAACAGCAGCTACAATGATAACGGTGGAAAGTAGGTGTCCATTTGTTATTTAAATTATCTCTTCATCTCCCGAGCCTTTTCCCAACTATTTATATATTTATACTTACCGGCTTCAGCTTATATTAATACCGTACTTTACATCAGATAGGCAGTCGGTCCATGGAGCATAATACCTGCCTATCTGACTTCGACAACCCATTTTTACTGGGTAACCCAGTATCCCATAATAAGACTGGATGTCAGGATTGATTTTACGACTGCCAAAGATCGTAATATGACAGTCGGGACATTGTAGGATTGCCACTGACTGTTCATTGTATATACATGTACATAATATTATGTGATGATGAGAAAATAAACATTTTTATTATTATTTATTATTATTATTATTGTAAGCTTATCTGAATACGAATATTAGGTACAATGACAACCTCACTGGAACGTTCATTAACCCTCCACCCACTGACTTTAAAATAGCGGAATCGTGCCCCTGAAGAGCTTACCTCCATGGATAAGACATGGACTGTGACGAGGATAGTACTTGTGCGAGGACCCGGAGTACAATGGCTTGTCACCTAACAGTACGCATGTCTTGTAAGTTGTAACTTCTGCTTACGAGACGTGAGTCGAGATGAGTTACGTTGTTAGTTTTGATTTCGATATCCGGCGTCAAAGCAAAAGCCGTGATAACGCGTTGTGGTGGTCATTACAGTTAGTGCCGAGTCGAGAACGCGGGTGACTTGCTTTGAGAGTATGGAGTTAGTTTTTATCGGGTTACACTTTAGTTTATGTACCTAATATTACCCGATTAGTCCGATTTATGCAAGTATTTGTTGAGAAAAGTTTATGTTCCACACAAAAGATCTAATAAACTGTTATTAATTTCATATCTGATAATAATTATAACCCAATTATAGTAGATTTTACAAAAATCTTGACCAGTTTGATTTGTTTAATGTTCTATAACCATTAAAATTATTCCTACATTGATATTAATTCAGTGTGATTGACGAAAACGTAAAGCGTTTTGTAATGATTACATTAAGTGAGATCAAACCAAATTACGACGACTGTGGCAAAAGCCTCATTCAAAGAGTCCAACTCGATTTATTGTAATATGTCGAATTCATTAAAATGTATTTAATACTATCGGAGTTGATACTTCATCACGTAGGAATGATCTGTACAAGAGCCACGGCGTAGGACACGACGCACGCCGGCGTTAAAACCTTAAGAGCAAGTACAAACATTATTTACATAAAATCAGATTTTTATACAGATAACGATGAATAGATTTACCTATCATACTTATTAATCGGTAAATTTATTATCTAATTTCGTAGACATGTAAAAAAGTGGCAAAGACTCAGTCGCTTATATCCTATTATGTACAATTACAAATTTCACTAATTAACTTACAGAAATACCAAAAGGACAGTGTTGAGCTAAGATCGTCGCTTTGCAAGAACAATTAAAATGTCACGAGTTTTAATTTAACGGTTATAGTTTCTGGTTGAGTATTTAAAGGTAATTTTTTTTTAATTTAATAAAATAAATAATTTCATCAAATTCTGATTTTTTATCAATGAAACAATAAAAACATTTTATAAAGGTAATAATAATAAATAAATAATTAATAAATAAATAAATGCTGACAACATCACATCATTGCTCTGAACCCAAAGTAAGTAGCTATTAAGCACTTGTGTTATGGTATTCAGAAATAACGAAGGTACAACAAAAACCCAGACCCGAGACAATGTGGAAAAGTGAGTTTCTACATTGACCCTTCCGGGGATCGAACCCGGGACCTCAGAGCTAGCGACACCTTGAAAACCGGTGCGTGCGCCACTCGACCGCGGAGGTCGTCAAAATAATAATTATATAATAGTATTTGATAATTTAATTTTCTTACGGACATCTCTGTAAAAAAATCAGGAAATGAGTTTTTTAATATGAACGCTGCTACACGACGACTTTAGCCCCTGAAGAGATTGTCCGATTTCGTATGTTTAGTAGGTGGCTGGTTTTAGTTACAATAAAAACAGTGGTAATTCAAAGTCCAGCAACCTTAGTGTCAGCAGTTCTGTAGTTGACAAGACAAGACAATTTGAAATCAGACATGCAGTTAACTGAAACAAAAGAGACGTAAAACACATTATTGGGTACCTACTTAGAACCACGTCATCATGGCGTGGCGGAAGAGATGACACCAAGGAAGTATTATTAGCTACAACATGTACACGATTAGGACAAGTTCACACGCCAAGCGAGGACGGCCGCCCGCTCGCACTGGCACCACACCCGCACCGGGTCCGCGCTATGCACTCTGTCACACACTCGTACGGGCCGCGAGATATCTTGTTCGTTTCAGTTCGCTGTGAACTGACACGCACGAATAAGTACTTATTTATACGCTGATGTCGCAAGCCAGACTGGAGGTGCCGAGATTAACGTAAATATACACGAGTGTCTGATGTACGGTTCACGAAACATTTAGCTTGAGTATCTGTGTGTGGCCCGGAGGACTAGACGCAGGACTCGGGGATCCGGTGGTCGAGCAACTTCTCCTTGATGGCGTCCACGTTGAGGTCGGGCGCGGCGCGCAGCGTGGCGGACGCACTCCGGCCCAGCGCGCGCGCCGCGCCCTCCGCCCCCGCCGCGCCCCCGACGCCCGCCGTGCCCGCCGTCCTAGCGCCCCACGTCCACGACGCTCCGGGACCATTACAAGCCTGTAGTCAAAAACACATCAATCAGTTTAAAATTAACATTATACTGACTATTTAGGACAGCCGCACAGAACAACAGACTGGCCGTTCAATGCTGTACACAACAATATATATTCACAAGTTACTTAATTAACTATAATCGCACGCAACAAAGACTGCTCTGCAGGTGGTCGAGTATGCGACGCATTGTGGTCACGATGCAGGCATCGCAGAAGGTCATATTAGCACAAGACGATGCCATAAAAAACAATTATGCGTTCTAGTCAGTAATCGAGGCACTGCATCACGCAGGCAAAATAGCGTAAGACCTGTGCAAAGTGATGCTTGGATCAATTTGACCTCTGGTCTCACTCCCCAATAGCTACTGTAATGCATGTACATACTAAGTCGCTAGATGTAGATGTAGTGTATAAGTAGTTGTTTGAGAAAAACAAAAATTACTATGGCGTGAAATTTACTGAATGTGTACCTTGGCGTCAACGTTGTCAATCCATGGCATCGTGTGTAGTAACGTAGCATTGTTTTATTGTACCAAGTTATATTTCGGGTGAATAAGAATGGGTTTTCTGCAGTTTGTAGCGAGTGCAAACAGTGTCCATCCAATCAGCGCGGTGTAATTACGTGAGCGTCGCGCGCGCGTCCCACTGCGACGAATTACATTACATTAGCCGGGTAATCACCGCTATCGCGCAGCGCATCTCTGCCGAATTAGCCGCGCCATTGTCACGTCGCGATAACGCTAAATTAAAACTAATTCAAAACAGCGACACGCACTGAAGGGGTGCGAACGACTTCAGTCTTCCGTACGGCGACCGTGACGCGAAAAAACAAGGACTGATAAAACTATCGCGACTTAATTAACGTCCCTTGTTAGCCGCGAGTCCACGGGCTCGGTCCCCGCGCGCCCGCTCTTTTGTACAGTTTGCAGGTGGAGCAGATTTATTGCCTCCGGACAACTTTTCCTGGTTACTCGTATTTGGGTTGAACGCTTCATTCAAACTTACACGTTAAGTCAAACTTCAAAATCCGTCGTTGCTACTGTTAGGTGAGTGTTGACGTGCTGAGTCAGATTGCCGGCAGTGATCGGCAAGTCAGCGTCCGCTGGGAGCCATTGTGTAAATTAGTGACACAGCAACAATCATAATCTGCATTCCGACGGTTGAAATGTATCCTTGCCGGTTAGATATGATTTTTTGAGCAGATACACCTTAGTGTACGTCTGGTGCGTGATCTATTGATGAGGCGCCACCACTGCCAAAATTTGTACGAGTAAAGTACAAATCACTTCACAGCGTAAACGATCAGGCGTAGCGTCATCCAACCTATGATTTATTATTAAACTTGAATCTCACTGGAGCAGTGGTGCGCCGCGGAGCTGCGTGACGACCTCGTGTTTGTTTAATTTGATTTCATCTTGTTACAGTACGACTCGTTTAACATTAACCTTTAACTCTTTTGACGGCGCTCCTCGAGTTTCGTCTGTATTAAAATTCAGCTCGTTCGTTACTTTATCGGTTGGTAACTCAGTTAGATGAACTTCCATGTTTCTGTTTGATGAGGACTCGGCAAAGTAAATTCTTGATGAAAGTTTCGTGTAAATACGAGAATGTTCAATGCCGTGGAGATGCTCCGATGTTTTAATCTTAGTCGCGAGTGTCGAGTGCGGACATGCGACGAAAGGTTTCTAGTAAGTGTCAGTCTTTTCCTCTTGAAAAGTTCGCTCTGCATAATGATCTCTGAACAACCAACTGATGAGATGATATGATTAACGTTTTCAATAATAATTATTCATCTATTGCGACGTAAATACGACTGGTAACAAATGTTGTTTTTTTTTTTTTGGTAGAGATCTTTGCAGTTAGCCTGAGCGCAGGCTTTGACTGCTTCACCGGACTTTTGGCGAGGACCTTAAGGCCTCCAGCCAGAGCAATAAGAAACACTAACTACGTTAGCAACGTCTACTAAGGGCACCCCCTACGGGGCTCGGACCTCGACTTAGTGCGTTGCTAACAATCTTAATAAAGCAAAACAGCAAGGGATGGCTGGATCTAAGTTTTTATTATTTAGGGGCATTTTTTTATTGCTAGTTTGGCCGGCTCGGGCCAGCTTGGTCTAGGGACGGGAGGATAACAAATGTTGTTGTTTGGGTAAGTATTAGCGACATTTATCATCAAATGAATTAACGTATTTTTCGGGTTTGGTAAGCTTAGTTCGACCCAAGACTTGCGACTTGCACGAGAGGCTAGCGGACCAGCGGCGACCGGGCGCGGGCGCGACCTCGACACTCGTCACGACACGCCGCGCCCGAGCCGCGCCGCAGCCTGCCGCCTTCAACACTCTCATAAAATAAACGACAACTTTAAGTAGATAAAATCGCGCTAAGTCGCACTCGCTCGGCCGACGACGTGTTAACTTTATACGAAGCGCGGCTACTTTTACGAGCTCTTCGCGTTTTACTGATGTGCGATTAAAGGAGGAAAAGTTAATGAAAGAATACTTAGCTTATACTACCCATCTGCTAGGACTAACCATGTATGTATGTTTATCTTAAATAAATAAGTATTCATTTTATTATGATATAATTATTTCAGTCTATGTAGCATAACAAAACTTTGATTCACGACAAAAACATCGAGACTTGGCTGTAATGTTTATGTATAATGTACTTGCTCTAGAAGTTGGCATGTTGACTACTTAATCACGCAGCATTCGGAATAATTATGTGAGTTTTCCGTCACCTGCGTCTGGTGTTTGCTCTTCGTGCACTCGCGGCACGCACGTTCGTTGATATGAAATGAGCTCTTAGGGATTGATGGTGAGCGTTACCCCCCCCCCCCCCCCCTGCCCTGGCCCGCACGATCCGTACTGATCGGCTGCTCATGTAGTGATGGACTGCTTCGCATGTTACCCATTTATCTACCCTCTCACTACGATGTTTTCTAACAACCGTCAAAAATGTATGCGTAAACCAGATTTTGATCTCAACCTACAGTTTTGATAGAGGTATCAGATTTAAAAAATATACATTAAGTACTTTTATATAACATTCTACACCGTTTGGGTTGAGAAAATGTTGAGTGCGCAATTAAAAAACTTATCGGTACAAGCAAATACAAACTTTTAAAATGGAAACAAAATAGAATATTAATACTTAATGTCTAAATTTCATAAGAACATAAAGATGAAAGTAAAATAGCCATGGTGCATACATACCGGCGTGGAGAGCGGCGCGGGCGCGGTGCGGCCCGGCGACGACACGGCCAGGCTGGGCGCGCTCACCGCCTCGCCTGCGAGAACAACACGCGTCAGCAACACCTTACAACCATCTTTTACGAACAGAACAGTACTAGCTTGGATATTGAGTAACAAGAAAAATACCCCTCTCCTAGTTTTTAAGGTACCGCACCTCAAAAAAAAAAAGGCACCCTTATCCGATCACTTGGTTGTCCTTTACTGCGACTATCAAGGTTTTCATCATAGGAAAGCGTGGCGGTATTATGTTGAATTTAATACCAAGACAAGTCTATGTTCCCTCAAAGCAATAAACATTAACTGTAGTTTCTATGTCAAAGCAAATAAAAGTACAGTCTTTTATGTCATCTACCCCAAACGTGTCGGTGTAACTCGAAGTATATAGCGTACCTCTTACCGACCCTCAATCACGAAATTGTGCTCCATCACTAGTAAGAGAAAACATCTACGCAAGAGGTCTTGTCCAGTTTTCATTTATAACTAATCACATATATACCGTAGACTTGTTGCCACAGACCTGATATTTATAGAATCTAGAAGGCACAGCTCACCTGATACGACAAGTTATAAAAACTATGTGTTAATTTAAAATGCGAATTTGCAATGTTCAGTGATGCAGTATGATAAGGAAGTTATAACAGAAACTGTGGTACAACAACAAAAATTATCTTAACTAACAGTATTTTTTTAAAATATTGTCTTTTTTTATTTCTGAGCTGCATGTAACAACACAAGTGAATAGGGCGCAGGTAGGTCGGTAGCTGCAGCCGGCTCAGCCCTCGAGATAAATAACGTGCGGACGGCGGGCGCTGCTCCCGCGGCCGCACAGATTCCCGCGCCGGAGATTTATCCCGCTCAGGAAAAAAGCTGATTAATCACTACATTCAAAGACGGAGGCGAGCGTAAGTCAGGACACAAGAAATAATTAATTGGTGCGCGCATCGAAACTCCCTCCCGCCCCCCTCCAGGAACCCTCCTCCTCCCCCCCCCCCCCCCGGCGCCTTCCACCGCACACCGTCTAAATGTGCCTGAGTTTATTCAAATTGGCTTCATTAATAGGTTAGCTCGCACACTTCCACGCGCCGCTGGTGCCGCAGTGGGTATTGACAATTTCCACACCTTGAGTGATGCCGATCTTATTTTAATCTGCGTTTAAATTACGAACGTTAAAGCTATTTAGAAAAAGACCTCACAAACCGTCGCGGGGCACCGCCGCTAATTATAGGGAAGTGGGCACAGCGGGCCGCTTGATTGACGCCTGACGACTTAATACGAAGTGATAGTTAGAAAAGTAATATATTCTGTTTGTCGCGTAGTTTTTGCTGCGCTAAATTAGAGGGAAATGTCGGCGTGAAAGCGATTTGGATTAGGACGTCACTCAATATTATATCCGCGTGGTGGCGTTTCTGCTGTAGCTCTTAAAAGAATCATCCCTTATAATCGTGCTAAGCCGAGAGTTTGAATCCACGAAGTTCGTTGTGTTATGAAATGTTCATGTTTTGCTCCATTTTTGACAATACTACTTCATAAGTAATAAACTTAACACGAAATATTTTTTTCGGGAAGTGTATCAGTGACCTCTCACTGTAGCTGTCTCGCATGGTCCGTGCAGCGACAAGGCTTGCCTGCGTGGACTCCGGCGGAGGCGGCGCACTTTGCGGCGTGTTTTCAATTGCGAGTGTCGCCGCGCTGAATATTCACGATGCTGCATCAATATTCATGAATATACCTAGGCGCTCTCCGACGCCTGCACCGCGCTGCTCCGCTCCGAAATATTTTCCATATATCTACTACTCTAAGGATTGACACCTGATTTTTTTGTCAAAAGTTTCGAGTTTATAACGACACGAAAAGCGACCTTAGACACCTACACGACTTAAGACATAGTAGAGCTTGCAGTGCTACGAGCTACAAGCTAGAGTTCGTAGCAGAAGTATATAAATTTCAGGTTAAGCCATAACAATGGCAAAATAAGATAATAATAAGATAAAGATAATATTCGTTTTCTAATTGAGGTACTTGACATTGTGGGCTTGTACTTGAAGACACCCACTGCCCAATTATGTATACGACCTGGGCGAGGTCCCGCAAAGTGAAGCGAGTGCGGCGGCGGCTCGGCGTGTACGAACATGCAATATTGATAACAATAAGCCGCAGCGGCGAGCGGAGGGCGCGGGGGGGGGGGCTGCTTCTTTGTGAGGAAATCTAATAAATTTCTCAGCTTGGAAATCGCTTCCACTTCGCTGATTGACCTTCCTTGCATTTTCTTTATCAATTTAACGCTACATTTCGTTGCTAATATTAAAATCATAACACTGTTATAATATTGCATTATATGTAACTTTTGTGTGCTTAAAAGTGATGCAAAGAAATACATTTTCCTTTACAAAAATTACGTGAGCGAAGGAGTACCTACATTTGGAACATGCAAGTGGCAATATTATGTACAAATATCCTTCTTTCCACAGTTTCTGTCAATTGGAATCATGCACAGGTTTCTTCTTGCTTTTTTGAGATATTACCACCCAAAACATTAAGAACAGAAGATCTTAATGTTTTGGATGGTAGAGGTATTATTACCACAAAACAAATAAATTAAACTAAATAGCTATTGTTACTTCTAACGCCATCTAACGACGTGATGCGGGACGACTGATGGGCGTGAAGTTGCGACGAGCGGTGAACGTGGATCGTTAACTACTTCACTCATATATAACTTTTTTAACATTGTGTCAAGTCACCGCGATATTCGATTTGTATTACAAAAAACTGTAAACGTCTTTTTTCTAATTCGAAATATATGATTATCTTAAATACGAATAAAAGTAATCATTGAAGAAACCCTTGCTAGGATAACCTGAACACTGATGCCGAAACATTGGTCCAATCGAGCCGGATCTTCGCATCGAATCGAGGATTAGCAAGAAACGGTCAGGCCAGTTGTTCCTGTTTTTTCCTATTCCCTTTACAGTGTCTAATTCGTGCTGTATTTTAAAATTCCAGTGTTTGTAAATTGCCAAGTTTGAGGCGGTACGTGGCGTCTATCAACGCTCGTTTCGCTGTTGGTGTTTAAACGTGAGTAACCTTTCGTTTCTTTATAAACCGCCAAAATGAGTGACGAGGAGTATAGTGAAATAAATAACTTGTCGAATTTAGGTGAGCTTAAAAAACAAAGGGGTACTTTAAAAGGGCGATTAACTTTATTTGAAAAGTACGTTAACAAATACGAAAATGTTAAATTATCTGAACGACAGCAGGCTGAACTTATTTTACGAATGGAATCGGTCACAAATATGCTCAAGTCTTTTAACAAGATTCAAGATAAAATTGAACAATTGTTGGATGATGTTGAGTTGGACAAACAAATTGAGTATAGGGAATCTTTTGAGGATCAATATTTTAGTATTATGTCAGTCGCAAAGTGTTTAACTGATTTTGTAAAGGTTCAAGATAAAAGTGAAAGTTCAAGGTCAAGTGTACAACAAAACAGCACCATTAAATTACCCCAAATAACACTTCCTTCGTTCGACGGTTCATATGATCATTGGCTCGAGTATAAAAACTCTTATATATCCATGATTCATAAACGTACTGATTTAGATGCAATTCAGAAATTCCACTACCTAAAGTCTTCGCTTACCGGTCCAGCACTCCAAGTTATAAGCGCATTGGAATTTACTGCTGCCAATTATACCCACGCATGGGAACTTTTGGAGAACAGGTACCACAATAACCGTCTACTAATTCACAACCATGTTAAGTCTTTATTTACTGCACAATCCATTAGCAGAGAATCGCCTTTGCTAATCAGGAAATTAGTCGATGTAGTGCTGCGTAACTTGCGAGCCCTCAAATCTCTTGACGAGCCGACGGACACATGGGACACTTTAGTTATTTATCTCATAGTATCAAAACTAGATTCAGCTACTGAGCGCGAGTGGGAGAATTATAAAGGAACAATTTCTTTAGATTTTAATAAAACGAAAATAAAGCTCGATCATTTGTTATGTTTTCTACGTAATCGAGCCGATATGTTAGACATGATCCATAATAATCATTCTCGAACTTCTAGTACCAAGCCTAACAACACGTCGGACACTAAAAAATACACGAGTGCTATGCAAGTGCAGCAATCACATAGTTATGTATCTACGCGTAACAATACGATTAAATACGACAAAGCGAAACATATGTGTGTAATGTGCGGTCAAAATCACGCGTTGTTCATTTGTTTCAAATTCCTTAATTTAACAGTTTCCGACAGAATTAAGTTCGTGGATAATACCAAGGATCTGTGTCGTAATTGTTTACGAACAGGTCACCCAATTTCAGAATGCATGTTTGGCCCATGCAAACAATGCAAGGACAAACACAATACTTTATTGCATAGAGAAAATAGTCATGTTATTGCATCGGTGCCGGCGTCGTCAACATCGAGTGTTGATAAGAAACCGGTTTCAGTTGTATCATGCGCTTTGAATTCTTTAGACACCAGGGATAATTTGCTAATCGATAAAGCACCTTATGTTTCTTTGCCACAAGTGTTATTATCCACTGCTTTAGTTGAGGTTCTCGGCGATAATAACAAATACTATACAGCTCGCGCGTTAATAGATAATGGTAGTCAGAACTGCTTTATTTCGGAAAGGCTTTGTCAACGATTAAACGTATCCATACTACAGTCCACTATACAAATTTCCGGTGTGGGACAGTCGGTCTCACACTGTAATAAATTATGCGATGTTAACATGCGATCTAAAACGAGTAATTATCATATTCAATTAAGATGTTATGTTTTGCCGTGCATCACAACGAGTTTGCCGGCGACTCATATTTATTACGATACAATCATCATCCCAGACAACATATCTCTTGCGGACCCTACATTCAACATACCATCAGAAATCGATTTGCTGATTGGTGCAGACGTATATGGGGACTTGTTAGAATCGGATAGAATTCGATTATCCAACGGACCATACCTACAGGATTCAAAGGTAGGATGGTTAATTTCAGGTCCTATTCTTACAAACAAATCGCGCGATAATAATGTCCATTGTAATTTCACACAACAGTCTAATATTGATATACACTTACGTAAATTTTGGGAGCTAGAAGAAGTTGTAAATTCGGGTTCGACACTCACCGAAGAAGAACGTCAGTGTGAAGAATATTTTATTAGGACTACTACGCGTGACAGTAGCGGTAGGTTCTCGGTAGGAATACCATTGAAGGAATCAGCTGACGTGCTCGGTGATTCATATGAAAAGGCAAAATCACGCTTTCTGTCATTAGAGCGCAAGTTAGATAAATCTCCTGCTTATAAGAAGTTGTATTGTGAGTTTATACGGGAATACATCGAACTAGGGCACATGTCACAAATAAATGAATATGCATGGCCGTATTATTTCCTCCCACATCACGGGGTATTCCGTGAACACAGCACTACAACAAAGCTTCGCGTAGTGTTTGACGCCAGTGCCACTACTACTTCTAATAAGTCGTTGAACGATATACAGATGATAGGACCTCCGCTTCAAAACGACATTTTTTCTATCTTACTTCGGTTTCGAAGGTATAAGTATGTGGCTTGTTCTGATGTGGAAAAAATGTTTAGGCAAATTCTTCTCCACCAAGATCAACGCAATCTCCAATTAATTTTATGGCGGGAACATTCCTCTGATGATATTGGCATATATAGACTCAACACTGTGACTTACGGAACCGCGTCGGCTCCATACCTCAGTATGCGCTGTTTACGTCAGCTCGCTCTAGATACGGATGATCAGGTCATTGCCCGGGTAATTAGCGAGGATTTTTTTGTGGACGATTTGATTACTGGAGAAGATGACCCCCAAGTTTTATCAACTATATGCGAAAAAACTTCGGAGGTTTTAAAGTCAGCTTGCTTCCCGTTACGAAAATGGATATTCAATTATGACATAAACATAGACGCATTTAAGGAGTTAACGATCGGTGAGCATTGTCAAAATAAAACACTCGGCTTGGGATGGCAGGTCGATAAAGATTCACTTTATTTTACCACTAACTTCAAAGAGAAAACGTCAAAGATAACTAAGCGGTCAATGATGTCTGTCATCTCACAAATATATGACCCGTTAGGTTTGCTATCGCCAACAATTATCATAGCAAAAATATTGCTACAAAAGTTATGGCTTTGTAAAATTGATTGGGATGATGAGGTTCCGTATGATATCAAATGTTTGTGGAACCGATTCATTCAAAACTTGTCAGCATTAGAAAATATACGCGTACCTCGATACGTCATGGGTAAATATACAGACAGTCGCGAATTACATATTTTTACTGACGCATCGCAAGATGCATACGGCGCTTGTGCGTATATACGTACATACTCGGACGAATGTTCTATATCTACGAAATTGCTATGTGCAAAAAGCAAAGTGGCTCCCGTAAAAATAGTTTGTACCATTCCGCGACTTGAACTATGTGGCGCTCTGCTCGGCGCCAGGTTATATCGCAAAATTATTAGTTCATTACGACTTACATTCACCAAAGTTTTCTTTTGGACTGATTCCACCATTGTCATGGGCTGGATTAGCATGCCTCCTCATTGCTTAAAAACGTTCGTTCAAAATCGTGTCTCTCAAATAAACGAACTTACCGGTGACGCGAACTGGTTGCATATTAAAGGTACGGATAACCCGGCCGATATTGTATCGAGAGGCTTACATTTAAACGAACTTGAAAACAACAACTTATGGTGGCACGGGCCAACCTTTTTACAACAACACGAAATCGATCGTTCGAATGATGTTTTCATAGACAAGGAACAACTACCGGAATTAAAGGTCCAACATGTGAGTATGGTGTGCAATCATAATAACTTTTGTATAATCGATTTCAATAGATTTTCTTCATTTAATCGGTTGCGGCGAACGGCAGCCTATATACTTCGATTTATAAGCAACATACGTGTGAGTAAACAACACCGCAAAACCGGTTCGTTATCTGTCGATGAGTTGGACGCCTCAACTATAATGCTCGCACGACTTGCACAAATGCAATCTTTTAATAATGAATACAGCGATTTAGTTAAACCTTCGGTGTTAAAGTCTAAAAGAATAATAGGATTGAACCCTTTCTTAGATGAATTTAAATTAATACGCGTTGGCGGAAGGTTGAACAATTCATATTTTTTCGACAATAATAAAAAGCACCCAGTGCTATTGTGCAGTAAACACAGATTTACTGTGTTGTTATTTTTGCATGAACACAAACAATTATTTCATTGTGGACCTCAGCTCCTGTTGGCTTCTGTGCGTGAAGCTTGGTGGCCTCTGGGAGGGAGGAACCTAGCTAGGAAAATTGTACACGACTGTGTCACGTGCGCGCGCATTAAAGGAAAAACATTACAGCCTATCATGGGTAACCTACCTGCCGAACGCCTGGAAGCCGGTTTCCCCTTCATGCGCTGTGGGGTGGATTATGCAGGGCCAGTGATGATATTGAACCGTAGGGGCAGGGGCGCTAGCCTGACTAAGGGTTACATATGCTTGTTTGTTTGTCTATGCACACGTTCCATTCATCTTGAATTAGTTACGAGTCTTTCAACGAAGGATTATTTACTCGCATTGAAACGTTTCATATCGCGGAGGGGTAAGCCAGTCGAAATTATGTCAGATAATGCAACAAATTTTGTAGGGGCGGAAAAAGAGTTGGTTTCATTTATCGAAAATAATAGTAGCGATATTAATGATTTCACTTCTAATAACAATATTAAATTTAGTTTTATTCCTCCGTATGCTCCTCATTTTGGCGGTTTGTGGGAGGCAGGGGTGAAATCGTGTAAGCACCACCTGCGACGCGTGGTTGGGGCTGCCAATCTAACTTACGAGGAATTCAGCACGGTGTTGGCACAGATTGAAGCCATCTTGAATTCCCGTCCTTTGACACCTTTATCCACCGATCCTAATGACCTACAACCCCTCACGCCAGCCCATTTCCTTATCGGCCGGCCACTGACCGCTCCAGTCTGCAGAGATTTGACTGCTACACCTAGTCATAGGTTGATTCGCTACGACGTGATTGAACAGATGAGGCAAATGTTCTGGAAGCGATGGGCAAAGGAATATATAGCGGAGCTGCAGACACGCACTAAATGGAAGACACGTCAAGATTCCCTCTCGCTCAATCAATTGGCTTTGATAAAAGACGACAACCTCCCTCCACTTAAATGGAAGTTAGGCAGGATCACACGCATTTATCCTGGAGCCGATGGAATCTCAAGGGTGGCCGACCTGCTGACTACATCGGGTGTCACACGTAGTGCATTCTCAAAAATATGCCCACTACCAGTACCGCCAACAACAGTTGATTCGTCCGAGGCGCCTGCCTGCTGATCCTGTTGGAACCTGCTGCTTCCAAGGCCGGGCCCATGTTACTTCTAACGCCATCTAACGACGAGATGCGGGACGACTGATGGGCGTGAAGTTGCGACGAGCGGTGAACGTGGATCGTTAACTACTTCACTCATATATAACTTTTTTAACATTGTGTCAAGTCACCGCGATATTCGATTTGTATTACAAAAAACTGTAAACGTCTTTTTTCTAATTCGAAATATATGATTATCTTAAATACGAATAAAAGTAATCATTGAAGAAACCCTTGCTAGGATAACCTGAACACTGATGCCGAAACAGCTATAACTAGTTTAGGTCAAGTCTTGTAAGTTTATTTAAACTTCATGCCATATTTATAGTTACATATAAAAGTTCGGTTCCAATATAATACATCTATTATTGTAATCTAGTCTAACGATTAAGTCTGAAGGTGGGCCATAAGACCTCGGTAATAAAACAGTGCAATCCCATCGTGTTTTGGAGCGTGTTTACAATAAAATTTAATGAAAATATATTTCACAATTTTTTTTCACAAGTAAAAGTTGGCCTTTCTATATCCACAGCCCGGTGTGATAGCAATCTCCTATATATTTTCTTGAGTTCAAACTATGCTAGCTAGCGATTTGTGGTATATTAAAGTTTTTATTTGTAGGCAGCAAAATTTTTGTCGTACGTTTATTATTGTAAAGCTATGAAGCCACCTACAGTACCACATGCGGCTATGCTGGGTTTGTATCGTGCATTCGGGGCTTTGTTTGTTTTCGACGACGCGGAGTGGGCGTGACGCGTCGCTGGAGTTATGACAACAATAATTCCCGTATAACGTATTATAATAATAGGAGAGCCTCGTTCGGCAGCAGCGGCCATTAAACTGATTTACAAGAATTTTAAATTGTTAACATGGTCGCGCCGAGCCTTGCGTATAGTTATAATCACGACTCCAGCTGGGAGCGGTCACACTAGCGAGTCGACGTGTATTGAATACACACCTCCAACATTAGTGCCATAATTGCAATCAGAAATCTTATTAATAAACCACAATTTCCCGCGAACTACTAAGTAAAAGGAATTAGTTAGTCGGCATGCATGTCGCAACTATGTGGCAACTATGACAAGAACGGGTTCGACGATGGTTTGAAAGTCGTTAATGCGCGTGCAGGAGTTAATGTGCGATCGATGGTGGCTCCTCAGCACGCTCGAGGATGCGGATCCACATTAGATATTAATTAGCGCCGTCGTTAGCGCGTCGCCCTGCACCGCCCTGCACCACCGACGTTTCTTCGAGACAGTTCTGACTCACGGATACCCAATTAAGTATGATTCTGTCAGACAACTTGATTTATACAAAATCAAGGTAACCAGTTATCTACTGGACATATTTCAAAACTTTAAAAAGTCCACAATCACACCATAAAGTCTGGGTGATTTGCAAAGGCAAAATGTTTCGTTAAACCTGCGAGAGTATCTAATCTAGAAGTATGTATGTTAAGTAAGTTAATACGTCCTAGTCACGCGGAAGAAGTCGGACTTGGTATTAAGTAGATACCTGAGCTCCGGCGCGATATTAGTTCGGCCCTCTCTGTGTCCTCCGCTGCACCTCCGTCCTCTAGAGACTCATTATTACTTACATCTATCTAGATACGTATTAAACTCTTAAGATATTGAGGAAGTGTGTTTATTCAGTCGACGATTATAAGATTATTTCTTCTGGTTTTGTTATTTAGGAATGGACAGTTCAGTTCAGATAAATATGTATAAAAATATTTTGTTTAGTATTGTTTCTGTCCTAAATTCTATTGGACTGTCATAGGCATTTCAGCCACCACTTTTCGACACAGTTAAGCCGCAGCCCCACCGCTGCGCAGGCTGTGCACGGATGCGTGGCTCACCTCTGCTGCGTGGGCTCATTAGTTCGGCGGCGTCGGCCTCTGTTTCCACTGCGGCGCACGGACACGGATGTGTCGCCCACACAGCTCATAGCTATGCGTGGGAGCTCAGCCACGTGGCCGACCCACGCATCCCAGCTGCGTGGGTCGACCATTTCTCGGCGACCCACGACTATGTACAGTCACGAGCAAAAATATGTATACTTAATAATATGCGAAATTGTTAAACGAAATTAGTGAGATTTTTTGTCGAATCTCTTCTGCCATCTAGCAATCAATGCATACTGACAGATGACACTTGAAAATAAAATGGATCAAATATTTTTTTAATAAAAAAAAAATACTTTAAGTCAATATATTATTTTTATAATATAGACAATAGCTCTTCCAAGTAACAATATAATTTAGCTATTGTGTAGTAACATCTGTTTTACTTATTTGTATTATAAATTACTTAGTTCTTACATAAATTATACTTATCACAACTTAAATGTATTTATATATACTAGGAACATTAATTGTACCTCTTATTTATAGTAGCTTATTCTTATAATAATTTCTTAACAATATTATGTGTACATATGTTTGCTCGAGACTGTACATAGTCGTGGGTCGCCGAGAAATGGTCGACCCACGCAGCTGGGATGCGTGGGTCGGCCACGTGGCTGAGCTACGTTCCGCCTATTCGAGTTAGCTACGCGTGTGTTTATGACGTCAATTGCTGCGTAGCATGTCCGTGCGCTGCGGTGGAAACGCTCTCATACATTTTGTACTAAAGCGAAGCTGAACACACGTGCACAGCCTCTCCGTGCGCCGCTGTGGGTTTCCGGCTTTATTGTTCAAAGATTCGATCTGAAAACATAACTAAAGAAAAAAATGCGTACCTAACACAAATAAAGAGAACAATTACTTTAGCGCGGTAATGCAGATACGAAGTTGTTCTCAGCGGACGGCGACAGGAGTCGTCGCGAATAATTACATGTATGTTACGAGGACAAAGGAGGACCGGCCGAACCGGCGGTCTCCGGCTCTACGTCCCCGCGGATTCTCCAAGTCGTAAATTACACATCAGCTCTATTGTTTTTATAGCTCAAAAAATTCAATAAATTATATTTTCAAATGTACGACAAATACGCTATCGCTCTATAGTTTGAAAACTGACTGAAGAAACTCAGCTATCTAAAAGTCTGGAAACCGACACCACCGAGAAAAGGCGAATCAGAAAAAGATATGAAATGTATGAGTTGTAGGTAGCGACTTACAGTAGTTGTTGGGTATGAGGTCGGGCTCGGCGTCGTCGTGGTCCTGCTTGGTGGGCGCGGCGGGCGCGGGCGGCGGCTTGGCGAGGCGCGGGCGGCGGCGGCGGCGCAGCGCCAGCGCGCACGCGCCCGCCACCAGCGCGCACACGGCGCCCGCGCCCGCGCCGAACGCGCCCACCACGCCGCTCACGCCCAGCTGCGCCTCCGTCGCTGGACGAAACACACAACACCTTCTTATTACATGTGCCATACATATAGCTTATAGCATACTACTATTTACACAACATACTCGTAATACTATAATTATTATAGAACAAAGTTTCTGATGCAGTACTGGTATATCAGGACATATTAAATACAACAATTTCACAATAACCATAAAAATGGCTTCGTTTGGTTATATTACATCTTCAAATATAGACAATGTGACGGTACAATAATTTAGTTTGCAGAACGGTTATTTGAATTGTAGATAAAGCCCGGAATGATTTTTCCTCGTCCTTTCAAATTAAAAGTGCAAGTCGATATCCAATCGCGAGTCAGCCGGCGCCGAGATGGAATTAGCATTTTGTATAAAAAGACCGGCCGGAGCGTCCGTCGTTACCTTCATAACTTAATTGAAAGCGTCCCCGCCCCGGACCGGGCCGGACCCGGCCGGACCGGACCAGACCGGACCTCGGCTGGCGTAACGAAAAGATGTGTATCGTTAGCACTCGCTGCTCTTAATGGATGTATTATACAAGAGGTACTCGGTGACACTCGGCGGTCTTTACAGCATGTAGCATATCTACATACAAGGAATGGATCAGTTTTTGGGTATGTATAAAATCTTCGTATGATTCAATTGAGCTGACGAGGAAACTGGGGATTTACGATTTGAGATTGTAAAGGGTCATACAAGTAGTGTATGTAGGAAATTATTGTATGAAGATATGAAAAAAGAAAGGAGATGACGAATAAAAATATGCATTGCGCTATTCACAAAAAGTTGACGTAGAAAATGGGTTTCGGCGTTTTCTTTGAACGCGCCAACATTATTTCATGTGGGCGCTATGGATCGCAGAGGT
Organism: Autographa gamma; assembly: GCA_905146925.1. Lineage (NCBI taxonomy): Eukaryota > Metazoa > Arthropoda > Insecta > Lepidoptera > Noctuidae > Autographa > Autographa gamma. The sequence goes on from LR989852.1 coordinate 181,843, forward strand.
TGAGATGCGTTGTGTCAACGTCCCGGATATAAACATATTTATTAGGTGTTATAAAAGTGTCGGATGTGTCTGCAGGCGGTGCACGAGGCTCACGGCGCGCGGCCGGCTCGTGCCTATGTAAACACGGTGGCGTTGAAATAACTAAGCCATTGTGCGGCGCGGAACATTTTCACACCGCGCTATAAAACCTAAAAAGAATTCCATTATTCACGCGATCTCGTTTTAGTTTCATCTACTTCAGTGTTCACTATTGACATTGTTTTGATAGATGGCTTGTAAAGCGGTGTAAGCAATGTTGTATTTTGTTCTGTTTGTATGCTAGATGTCTAAAAGAGTTCACGAATTATGTACCAATCAACTTTTTAGTTGAGCCAATAAATAGTTTTGTCCAAGCATGGTCATTATACCTACACTGTTAGTTCAATCGTCGACAATTACGAGCTAAACAGACAGGCACCTGACCCATATAAATCCTGATATTCACATCTGCACTTTCAAATCTCGGTATTAGTACGTTGGAAACCACAATTTAATTGTGTAAAATAAGTAGAGTGAAACATGTGAGTGTTCGTAAATGATAGCGAGCGCCGGGAGAGGGACGGCTCGGATTAGCGGCCGCTGAGCCGCAGCGACGGCCGGACCGGACCGGACCGGAGCGGATCGGAGCGGACCGGACTGCCAGTCACGAATTCATGGATGACACTAGGAGATCACTTACTGTATGAAAGTACTGCTTTTTTCAACTTTAAATCATATAAAAAGCATTAACAAAATATTGTTTTTTTTTTTAACCTGCTATCGACCTATTTAACTTTTAAATGTATAAATATATATATATTAGGTACCCTGTGTAGCAATTAAAAAAGCGCATGCAAATTGTACTATGGATTTACCAGTTGAATTCTTGTGGTGTGAGAAGACGCCTATTATTGAAAAAATCCAAATATATATTGTAACTTTGAAGAGTCGCATATTAGCAAAATATTAAAACTTACAAAAATCATAAAATGTAACGTGTGACATTATGAAAGCCTGTGTAAAGGAGCGAGTCACAAGAGACGAATATTTTATTCATTGTTTTATAGGAGAGCCTTGTGTTTCCCGGAGAGTGCAGAATTAGTGACCACGATGATCGTGTGACTGTTGCGTGTGATGAGTGTATTCGAGAAGAGACCAAAGGAAAGAGGTATTTGATATGTACATACTAGACTATATTATTAAGTTACTGGTTTGTTAGTTTCATTCGTGTCTCGAGAGGGAGCACTGCGCACTGGTGCGACTGATATTTTCTCCTGTAACAATGTCACGAGTGGCCTCCAACTTACTGCTGGTACCTATTGTTTTTTTATAACAAAGAAGCTATATTAAATAAACGAGTTGATACGTGTAGTTAATACAAAGGAATGTCACTGATCTTACGACCAGAAATCAAACGCATTTTAAATCATGCCAGCCGCATTTAAAAAATTATGTCTCTCTATGTAATAGTTTGTATTGGCCATGCGATCCACATCTAAATAACGTGAAGTTGTTGCCAAACAGGCAATTTGTATAAAATTAATGTGAATATTAATCATAAGGGCCGGTATTAATGATTAAAGTTAGGGCGCGGGCGCCCGACCGGCCGAGCCGCGCCGATGTAATGTGTCCGTGAGCGACACGGCCGACACGACCGACACGATCAACACGACTCGCGTTACATATTGCTTGCGACATACTCGCAAATGTTACTTCGCACTTGTTACTTGCAAACTAATCAGGATTATGTAGGGCATTTCAAACTATGTTTTATTAGACGTCTGTTGCGCTGTCTATACATACTATGATCTAATTGATAAATAAAATAGTTTATTTTAAGAAGAGTGTGGTCATCTGGATGCCTGGCGACAGCAGCCAGCGTCTAGCAACGTGCGGGATGCGGGCGCGGGGTGAGGGCGCGGGGTGCGGGCGCGGGTGCGGGCTGCAGTGCGCGGCTGTCCGCTGCACTGGCCAATAAATCATCTCCGATGGTGGCCGATTCATAAAAACGACGACGAAATGAATAATCATTATTCATTGCACTTTATCAGTGATTTATTACACCGTTATTGTATTTTTCACGCCTTGTAATTAATACGACAAATCTGATCCAAATGTTGTGAATTTTCCGTGTTGATTGTCCTATTGGTTTACTGTTTAAGTAAAGATCTCAGATAGAAAAAAAGGTCGCAGCGCAACTACTTACAACCATCTTAATCAATAAATCGCAGTACTCTACTTTACTTTTACCTTATCAGCAGGCGAATGTTTCAGGAGAATAGAAATGTCGAATATGCAACAATAAACAATAACGTTATTAACGCATGGGAACACATGATTTGCTCACGCTTAGCGATGCTAGGGGAGTGACTCCCGCTGCCCGCACAGCGCGGACCCCGCATGCAGCTCTCACTACACAATATTGTAGAGCACAAAGTATCTAAACACACATTCTCTCCGTTTATTGTAGAACACGAATACAATTTTACCTACACTTACAGAATCCACATGGAATACTTTCCAAAATGACTGCTAATGTCTGTCATAAATTGTACGCAAAGCTCTATAAAACGGAAGAAAGTTGTCAATGTTGCAGTCCGAGGGAATGTATCGACTCTTGTAATGTATGTTAGAGCGCGGCGTGAGTGATAGCGGGGAGCGAGGCGCGAGCTGGCGCGGCCGTCACCGCGGGCTGGCTGTCCTCGTCTCAGGAATATCTTACATGCTTAGGCATATGTTACTTTGTAAGGTTTGGGCCATATTTTTGTGAAAATAGATTTCTGTTTTTATTCAAGATCTAACTTAAAAAAAGATAGGCCACGTTCCTCTTGATGATGATCTTAGAGCAGCTTAGTTTCTACCCGTGCTATGGACCATGGACCTTTCCTCTACGGAAAAAAATATATGAAAATTCCAAAGTATTATTAATAAATAATTTAAAAGACCTCAAAACATAGCATTCATATTATATTAAAACACTATCACGTTAGTGACAATATGTTAAGTGGGCTGGCTTGACTTGGGGCCGAGTGTAATGGCTCTAAAACAAAAGGCGGATTAGAGTGGCGCCCGATCATATTTCAGTGCGGGCAGGACGGCTCGAAGCGGTTGATTTATACGAGCTAGCGGCTCGACTCCACTGAATACGGCTCAAATAGCCGACTAACAAATGACCACTCCGGACGAACGCCAACCAAATAAAAATGATATGTTTTCTGGCATAATTTTATGTCTAAATCTATAGCAGATTCAACCTTACTATTTCCCACCTTGATTCTGAAACCAAATTATAATTGTTGGGTTCGGCGTATATTGTCGAGTCGTTGTGCGTTCACACGAATGCACCTCGTGGGTCAAAGGCGCCATTATCATAATGAGAACAGTTGCGCGACAACTTGCGGAATATGAACTTGTATATCCGTCAGCGGTATTTTCGTGGCGCATTAAACGTGGCCGTGTGGCGCGAATCAGGTGGACGAGGAACATTACCTCGTCGTGTATTTATGAGCGCGGGCGAGGCGTGACGTGTGCTGCCGTGTAAATCATTCATGAAGTGACGTTGCCGGCGCGTGCATCTCTTTGTGCCGCTGTGACGCGACGGAATCGCGCGGCGTTGGCCGCACGTGCGCTTGCTGGCATGTGAGCCGCAATATGTATGCTGCTGGGACACAGGACCACTCAACTACTGCTTTGGTAGATAGCAGTTGGAGGTCACCGTTTTGTATAAATATATACCTTACCCGGATTATAAAATTGTGTTTCAGCAACTATTCATTACGTTGATATCATGGACCCATATTAAAACCTCACGGATGATCATCACTGGTTTAATACTCATTTTCCCACAAAATCTGTTTAATGGTTAATCCTAACCCGAACCGAAACGATTAGGACTAATCTGAACGTAGGATCCGTCCGGCAGCGGCAGCGCTCCTACAGCGCTCGGCTCAACCACTTCATAAATTACAGATTATCTAAATTGGTTGTTGTGTGACTACAGATACGCCGCACGGATCGCACGGACAGCGCGCCAGCGCTCGAAACTATACAACTGTTTATTTAGGGTTACTTTCAAAGTCGTCATAAACTGGGGAATATAAGTAGTCTCTTACTACTCTCTTCTCTCTATTAGGCTGTCAATGTATGTTCTGATTCATATAGTTAGGTACTGCCAGAAACCGTTATCGCTCGAATCAAATCTTACTACAAAGCGTACGTAACCATGTAATGCCATCCACGAGAATGCCACCAATCAGGAGGCTACACGTTAAAAGGAAGCAAGTATTGGGCACGATGCATGTTTCATGCACCTGGTTTCATTACACCGAACATTTGCATTATGCATACGATTCTGAAATTCTTTCAGATTCCTGTTGGCCTAGTCGGTTTAAGCGTGACTACTACGCTAGAGGTCCTGGGTTGTTGGGTTTTTCTATGAAATTCTCATTGCAATAGGCTTGCCCCCTATTACATGGGACCTAAACATACTGGTGAACTGTGGGGGTACATTGGTGCACCTCTGTCTAACCCTTCGGGGATTCAGGCGTGATGGTATGTATGTTTAGATTCCTGTAAAAATAAAATACGTAATAAATATTGATGGCGCACCGTCGGTGGCGACGCGAAGCTTAGACCGTAGCCGCGGTCGGACATGTTTGTCAACGAAGATGAATGGTGTGCGTTACCTCCACACAATCAATATTTGACGGCTGCACATCCCAAAATGATCGCTCATCGCTACAAACATATTCATTACGCGGGAACCGTCGCGTCCAACTCGCCAAAAACATAACAAATCGATATAACGGAGTTTGTGTCGTGGCCTTTTCGTAATCAGGCCCTCGACCGAACCTAATAGCCGAATATTTAGAAATTGATCCCATCAACAATTACGTGCGTATCACCGGTGGGCTAAAGGGGTAAACTTTCCAAATCCTGTCAATTTGCGAAATAAACTCGGACAACGAACAAAATCAAACGGTCAATATTAAAAAAAGCTTAGGCCGAGGCTCGGTCCTTCGAGGCGAGAAATTAAAGGTCCCACATGTCGACGTCGATAGCACGCGCATTAGTTTTTCCGCACCAGCTCACGGCTCGAGTGATGGCCCACTTATTTCTGTCGAGTAACAGAAGATTTTTCACTGATGCCTTTCAATGTTCTACATGAACAAATAAGTAAATTGAGTTTGAATCGACGGGAAATTGAGATAGGCGACGACAACATTCAGTGTATTTCACCTTTGTACTGATATGATGTGTGTATTTTATAGATACGTTTTTGTATGCTTCTCTGAATAACACTAATATGATATGTTAGCATGTGAAATTAACGTATATAAGAGTCCTTATTGTTAAGTGTGTCAGTAAGAACTCTGGGCGCTGTCTGCGGTCGGGCGGCGTGTGGCGAGGCACACACGAGGTATCCCGAGGAGAGGCTCTTGATTAATCTCGCCGGTAAATCCGAGCGCGTTTAATTAAAATGGGATTATCTTGAGGTTGCAGAACGGTGCGGCCTACTTGTGCACCGATCGATGGCCGACACCGGTAGTGACGTAGCCTCAGCGCTTGTTTGGATTCAAGGATAGTCGACATGCGTATATATATCAAGTTTGAAGTGCTGCTATGCCTGACCATGTTTGAGTGGCTCTACCACGCTATCATCTTTGCTGCTGACTTTGAGGCGCGTGCTGCCGACGGGCACCAGGTAGCGCATCTGGAGCTCCGGCTCCTCGCTCCTGATATTTCCGGAGAGGCTAATATTTTCCCTCGGCATATAATTCGCAGAGGATAAAGGCCGCTCGTCCGCCACTTAGTGTGCCGCCGACGGCCTCGACTCCCTCGGGACCCGCCCTTTACCCTCCAAATTGAGTTTCGCTGAGTGATTTAGAACAAAAACTAGTTATAGACGAGTGCCGGCGCTCGTATGTTTCAATGGCGAGTTAATGATTGTACTTAAATGCCGTACCGGTGTTCTATCTATAGCTATTTTCATAACTTCTTGGCGAACACTATTCTAAACTCGGCGAATTAAAGTCTTTTACAATCGATCGTAGTGGCTATAAGAGTCGTATTGTTGAGCACGGATGCGAAGTAACGAGCCGGAACGGGGGCTTCGGCCGGACCGATGTATTCGGACTAACATGTATTCATAATAATTCTGTTCTATTATGCAATTTATACAAAGACAGACGAGGCAGTAATAAAGTGAGTCCTAGCGCTAGTCAAGTAGCGACGACATAAAAACTTAACGTTCTGACCCCAAGGTGCTGTCCAAGTTTGGATTGGTTGGGTCCCTCATTTGTATGTTAAAAATGTAAGGTTGTGAGTAGTGGTGGACTGACCTGTTCTCTTCTCGGGGTCCCGGAACAGCAGGTCGTCGAGCCTGGCGGGCGGCGAGCGGCCCTTGGAGTTGTAGGCGGAGGCCACGAGCCGGTGGCGCACCTCCCACTCCAGCCCGCGCAGCGTCCACGACGGCTCCTCCGACGTCAGGTTCACTCTGCGGAATACCTCACATTCAAACATAAGCTTTCCAAACTAATAATCCAGTAATTAATAAAGCGTTGTTCTGGTATTCTGCTTCAGAAACACTACATATTAAACATAGTTCTTTAGAAAAATTGACAAACTAACATTTTCAGTACGTGGTCTTCTACTACTCAGGTTTCTAGCATATTAAGAACTATAAATCTCCCACACGCTCACTTTAATACTAGTAAAGAGTAAGTACGTAATTACCCAGGACTAGCGATTGCAAAAGTTTTTGTTTGTTAGGCGGTCATTGCGGTGAAGGGTCGGGACATCTTTTCGACGACGACAACGATAGTATATAGTGAGATCTGAACTCTTTTAGAGTACCGTTCCTCAAGAAGTAAAAACAGAATCCTTGCATCATATCGTCATTCATCATTATTCATAATTATAGTATGTCTGTCAGTTTGTCCGTTACAGTCAATTTTTTCGTAAAACTAGAAGACCAATGGAGTTAGAATTGTGTACATATGTATACAGGGTGTTAATTATTACATGATTTTATGATTCTAGTAACGAAAAAATTTCCCTTAGGTAGAGAAATATAGAAACAGAAAAGCAAGAGAGAGAGGGTGACGTCAAAGGATCGCCAAAGGATCAAGCAAAGTGAAGTCAATAGTACCGACGAAAAATAATAGATTTTTTTTTTGAAAAAAAAAAATATAGAAAAGCAGAGAAGATTGTTTTTTCAATAAATATTATTATTATTGCTTTCATAAATATTCAGTTTCATATTTTATTTAGTCATGTGATTGTGAACCCTGTATAATATAAACATGGGAATTATGTTTAAATGCTTGTAAGAATATCAATTACATTTTTATGACCTTAAATAAACTAAAATCATATAAACTGATGTGGTGGAAGAGAAATTCAAAATTGTTTAGTCTGGTCAGGACGGTAAGTCCAGGCCGGCCGCGGGTACGGCGCTACTTGTCCACACGCGACTTAGTGGCCGATATCATTATGCGATAAGAGTAATGTAATCACGGCCACCGTTGACGACACCTAATTATTATTTGATACTTTATTGTGCGTAAAAGTGTCCACGCGGCCGATTTGGATCCTAACAAGCACATTACGACGTCATAAAGTGTGTGATATTTAAAACATTTTCTCGTTATCCCCGCTTTATTGTTGCTAATGGCGAACTGAACGTCATCATCTGTTACTCTTTATTGGAAAATATTTAGGTGCTTTAAACCCGCAGTAATTGTAATGACGGCGCGGCATCATGCGACATTTTTATTTTATGAGTCGACTTTGCGTGCTTATTGGTAGAGAATTGTTGGCTATAAAAATATTTGTATCTCACCGATCGGTTTAGTTCCTAGATGAATGTTTTTCATTTTGAATATCCGGTAAAGTCAAGCGCGACTGCATTTTAGTTGGTTCATTTCGATCCGCGGTTACGTAATGAACCCGCGGCGATTATACTGTCACGAAAGTATTTGGGAAGAGCGCCGCCGCGCCGCTAGGAACATTAATAGCCTATTTCTAGGCATGGTAAACACTAAAATAAATGAATAAGACATTAGGTGTGCGACGTGTTCTGAGGCAGGTGAGAGTCGCGACGACGCGCGGCGTCCGGGGACCGAGGCCGGTCCCACATGCTAATTCATAATTAACGTTGTTTCACCAACTTTAATGAGGCCCCAATGTTTACACGGTATTCCACTTTGGGACTTCTGCCCAAGTGTGTAGAGCCCCTCACTTATGTCTGGGTAAGACTGAGAGTGAGCGTAGACGCCCTGCGCGGCTGCTCAGCAGCACAGGATAGAGGAACACGCAAGGGTAATTCGGTATATCCATAACTCAACACACTTAATACGAGAACAGTTATGACCATAGGTAACTGGATCTGAGCGTATCTACGTAATGGGCTCAGAATAAGGTTTCCGTTTTTGTCAGATCCATAAAAATAATAAAACGCGTCGGGTCGCGTCGCGTTTCCATATCCATTACGGTTCCGATACACATTATTTCACTTAAGCCGGTGCGTTCGGGGAAATATAATAAAGGAATTTTGTAATAATACGGTGTCGTTAAGTCTGTGCACGTCACCGGGGGCGCAGCTTGAGAGGCCAGATTGCCTCTGTAATATTAAAAACAATGCTTGGGCCCTCCCCTCCCCCCTCCGCAGACGCTTCTACTTGTTGGTACCGAAAGGCCTCGTCTGTTTTGTAAGCTTAATGGTAAGGTTTGACGTAACCTTACAAGACGACCGCCGCTTTTTTGTTACAAACAGGTACAATTAAAGTTAACAAAGGCTGGAAGGTATTCCTGTATTCACCTGGGCACGGCGCTGTCGGAGTAGACCTCGAGCAGGAAGCGCTGCGGCAGACCGCCGTCGAAGCCCGCCACACACGACACCTCCACCGAGTCCGCCGTCTGGTTCCACAGCGTGCAGTTGCGCGGCGCGTGCGGCTTGCCTGCAGACCACACGGTTACATATATCACCATTATTTCTTGAATAATCAGAAAGAATATAGAACTAGCAGACTTCAGTAAATCGTGAAAAAACTTTGTTGTAACTGACCGGCGGCGACCATCTGAAAGACGCACGGCGTGAGCTGCGCACCGACCTCATTGGACGCAGAGCAGGACAGCGTGCCATAGTCCAGGTCCGCTACTGGCGTGTATCTGTCGCGAAAATACGAACATGAATGTAAATTGTTTATGAAAAACACGTATATTAACAGATAGTTATGATGTCTGTTGTCACTTTCCTGAAGATGTTCATGAATATAAGAGCGGTGGGGGGCAGTGGTACTGACTTGAGGCTGCTGGCACTGCCGTTGGAGGTGTAGCGGTCGGCGGCGACGTCGAGCGTCTCGCCGGAGTTGTTGAACTTCCACTTGAAGACGGCGGCGGGCGGGTCGGCGTCCACCTCGCACACGATGACCACGCTCTCGCCGCGCGCCGCGCCCACCACCGACACGCCGCCCGTGCGGCACGACGGCGAGTCTGCAACATAACAAACTCATTACAACAGCGCTCCTTATTCTTAAAAACCTGAATTTAAGGCGCTGTGTATAGCCAGCATTGACGTTATTGAAGGGGTGAAGCGGGCAGGTGCGGGACGGAGTAGCCCCGACCCTGCTACTCGTTTTTTCCGAATTCGTCCGATGCGTAACGCTGTTATAATATTGAAGGTTTATTTCGCTGATTGTTTAGATGTAAGTTTAGCTCTGCTTGACTATGTTTACTTTTGAGCTGCGGTCTCGCGGCGAACAGTATGATCGAATCCCGATAAAATCATAAATTTTTGGATTATTATTTTTTAAGTATTATGCACCTACTGCATATTATCGTGCTTTTACTTTAAAAAAAAGCATTTAATGTTGTTGATTCATTTTTAGAATAATTTTTCAAATATTACTATTCTGATTTTCTAAAATAAAAACTATAATAATTGAAAACCTGAACAATATGTTTTATGACAATCTATATTTTTCTTCAGTATCAAGAGAAAATATCAAAAAAAAAAACGTACACTACGCTTGATCGTTGAGTCTGGAGATACAGCGTGTTTCGAATAGTAACGAAAATTATTATTTTTTTGCGAATAACTTTTGTGGTATGATATCCTCACACTGCAGATGATAGTCCAAACACTCACCTTTAAAACTTGTATATTTATAGGTTTTTTTTGTGTACGAAAGGGTAAATTGATAAACCTCTTTTGTTGTTTTTATTATTCACGTGAAACTCATTTATGAGCCAGCCTTGCATGTCCAAGGGGGTGAGGATGCTAGAGTCCGAGAGAGAGCCCTGAAAAAGGCTCTGTCTAATTTGGCAAAACACCTGGTGCCATCATTTGCCTTAGTGCTGGATATGTAGGAGAGAGGACAACGGGGGCAGTACATGCCACTACACCACCCCCGCCCAAGCAGATACGTGCAATGAAGGCTGAGGGACCCCCGTCCCCGCCCTCTTCGTCCTCCCCAGGGCTGGTCTGGCTTCAGAGATTCTCGTCCGCGCACTGCCCACCATCGGCCATCGGTGGAGCAATGGAACGAAAGGGTCAGCCTCCCTCTCGCGCTCCAAGGTCTCTTTCTGGGAAATAACGAGCTTGCAGAAATAAGACACTAAGGCAGACGAGTCGTCTGCGAGCATGGCGTTGACCGCACCCACGAGCGAAAGGTCCGGGCCAAGAACTCCACGTAGGACACGGCACTTAGCTTCCAAATCAGTGCACACCTCGAATGTATGATATGCCGTGTCTTCCATTTCGTAAAATTAGCCTTCCCAATGCGCCGTAAGGGCCTGTGCAGGAGAGACAAGTTTTCTCTCCTATAAAGAGAGCCCTATATTGAGGCTCATTAGCTGCTTTTAGAAGGCGTGTGGCAAGCATTTCGGCGCCGTCCTCTTGCACTTAGACAGGACAGGACACCGCGTCCCCAGAACTCTTCCGGGGACAGCAGGGAATTGTCCTCCGATGAGCTCATCCCGTAGGTTGAATTCAACCTGGGCAGGGTAACGTTGACGGCTCTCGGGAAAAACGCCTGAACCAATGAGATCAGTCTGAAGGGTCTCCGTCAGTGGAGGACTAATGAGGTGCAGATTGTTGCGCAACATTTTGTAAGGTCTGACCCAGGGATTGGCGTTGAGACCCTCCAACATCGCCTCCCTCTCCCTCTCAAATGGCGACTGTCCGCAGCTTCTTCGCCTCTTGCTATTGCAGGTGGAACCGAGTTGAACCCTAAAGATCCCGGTTCTGGCGACGTCGACGAAGCCACTCATAGCTTATTCTAGCGGCCGAGCAGGCACGTCGTAGATCGGTCAGCTCTGCAGAAAAGCAGTGAACCGCCTTCCTAGCTGGTGGTCCAAGTAGGTAATGGACCACCTCAAGAACGGTGAGCACACTTGCGTACCCTGTGCTAACTGAGAGGAGAACCCTATCCGTATGTATCGGTGATCGGATAGGTTCTCCACGAGCTCGACCTGCCTATACGCAACGGTGGCGGCAAGTGCTGGGGTGGTGAAGGTTAAATCAACCACGGACCCTCCGTGCACATATGCGTCGTCCCTCTATTAAGGAGAGAGAGGTAGGTGAAACCACCCACACCTCCAAAGCATGGCCTTGTGCTTCGTTCGATGGATTACAACACGCCAGTGACTTTGCATTAAAATTACCGCGGACGACCACATGCTTCTGCGGTAAATGCAACAAGACCCCCGAGAGGACAGCCAGAAATCGCTCAAATTCCAACGATGTGCGATTAGAAGAGAAGTACACTCTTAACAGGGCATTATCCCCCTAAGCGGCAGCAACAAAGCCGAGCCCCTTGCCAAAGATGTCAGGGGAAGGGAGTCTGGAGAGGGTCGTGGGAGAGGGTCCTGCCATAATGTCAACAGTCGGTCGGGTCGGAATTGACTCGTTCTAGCATGTCCTCAGCGACTCTCATGCGATTGAGTTGTTCGAGTAAATTCAGGTTTTTTGGGACTAACCAACCGGTAACATGTGGCGTCCCCAAATGATTAGTTAAAATGGTACTGATAGACTCGTGAGATACAGAAAGTTCGGCAGCTATCTCTCTCATACTTGAATGAGGATTTCGGCAGTTGTTAGAATTTGAAATTGTAAATGACATTTCAATAAAAAAGTGACGTACTTTCACGCCGAGAGCTTACGTTGTACTCCTCTTGAACAAAAATCTCTTCCCACGGATGTGCAAAGATGCGATAGTCATCTTCATCCACAAACCCGGTAAACCGAAGTCTGAGCCCACTAGTCATCGCCCCATTAGCTTACTCAAGGTTCTTAGGAAGCTATACGAGCGAATAATTTATTCCCGTCTTATGGATTTTGCCGAGTCCAGGAGTCGCATACCAGAAGTGCAGTTCGGTTTTAGAACCCAACACTCATGCGTCCAACAATTCCACCGCATAGTCGAGCATATAAGCGCTGGTCTTCAGCGTGGAAGGCTCACTGGCGTGCTCTTCTTCGATATAGCAAAGGCTTTCGTCAAGGTCTGGCATAATGGCTTGATCTTCAAGCTTTACCAACTCGAGGTGCCAGATCGTCTCGTGCTCATCTTCCGAAACTTTTTGTTGAATCGGTCCTTTCGCTATCGCGTTGACCCTCACCCGATCCGCGCCGCAGTCCCTCAGTGCTCCGAACTCTTTCCACTCCTCTTCACACTAACGTTAGCGACATTCCTCGCGGTGGCAAACCCCAAATGTACGCTGACGCTACGGCCATCTATTATTCAGGCACCAGCCCCTTAGCTATAGGTCGAACTCTCCAGACCGCAGTCACGAACCTCGGGAAGTGGTTCACGTAATGGAGAATCGAAGTCAACCCTTCCAAGGGCGCAGCCGTGGTCTTCTTCAGCAAGGAACGGCAGCCTCCCGCTACCCCTCCACCTATCATCCTCTTCGGCAAGCCTATTCCCTGGGAGCAGCAAGCCAAATACCTGGGTGTAATCCTTGATCGGAAGCTTACCTTCATAGCTCATATTAAAGCGGCACGCGCGCGAGCCGCCTTCGCTCTCGGCCGACTTAATAGTATGTTGAGCAAGCGCAGTAAACTCTCTTTATTTACTTCTTCTTCTTTTTCGGTTCGCTCTTGACAGAGCGGTCGTGGTCATCAAGTAGTCTGGTTACGGGCAGCCGTAATCCGCTTCACGATGCGACGCCATCCTTCCCTGTCGGTCGTGATACGGGTGCACTCGTGTACGGGGCCGCCTATTGCAGATTTACTTTGCTTATAAGAAGAGAATCTACACTGCGTGCGTGACACCTATCATGACTTACGGCAGCGTCGTATTCTCTCACGTACCCGATTATCGACTCAAACGAATGCAAACTCTCCAAAACCGTTTCATGCGTAGAGCCACAGGCGCTCCAGGTCACGTCCGTAACTTGCAGTTGCACTGTGACTTAAAGCTGCCAACAATCAACCAGTTCATAAAAGTCGCTGCGATTCGATTTTTCGACTCCTCCGAAACCCACCGTAACACGCTAATCGTAGCGGCCGCGCGAAACGTACCTTCCGTTATATCTAAGACTAAACGCCTCAGACTTACTCTCTCCTACCTCGACGATAAAAGAACGCTTCTCCAAGAAGCATTCGATTTAGCTAGGAGCAGCATTACAAAATACAACCGCCGTATATTACGTACTCGCCGGCGAGGCCCGTCGCGTATTAGTAATAATAGTAACGTGAATGTTATCCTCTTGTCCCTAGACCAAGCTGGCCCGAGCCTTCCAAACTAGCAATAAAAATATGTCCCTAAATAATAAAAACTTTGATCCAGCCATCCCTTGTTGTTTTGCTTTATTAAGATTGTTAGCAACGCACTAAGTCGAGGCCCGAACCCCGCAGGGGGTGCCCTTAGTAGACGTTGCTGACGTAATAAGTTTTTTCCTATTGCTCTGGCTGGAGGCCTTAAGGACCTCGCCAAAAGTCCGGTGAAGCAGTCAAAGTTTACGCTCAGGCTAAGGGTAAAGATGTCTACCAAAAAAAAAAAAAATACTTTGCTCTGTCTGCGCGCACACTTTTCGTCGTCTTTCCACAAGACGCCATACATATACTGAATTTGTCAGATCCGAAATATTTTTCATTAAATAAATGACTCCTCACAAATATCTTACATCAATTAAAAAACAGCAGTTTACTTCATTATTGTAATGATTACAAACGTTATTGCGTTCAATTACATATTTTGGTATTACTCGTTACTCCAATATTGTACACCATGTATGTCAGTGTAGTCATGAAAAAGTTGTCATGAATGAAAATGAAAAAAAATGCATCTTATTAGAAATCAATAATTACAACTTGTTTTTTTTTTTTATTATTAAAATTGATAAATTTATTAAAAATTACACAAAAAGTAACAAAAAATACATCATTGAAAAAAACATGAACGCAAAATAACAAATTTCTGTTGCCAGATTCGAACCTGCGGTCAGCTATCGCATCGCAAATTTTATTAGCACGCAACCGTTAGACCATTGTAGCTTCATGATAAAGTTTCAAATTACGCTTCGATAGAGGATCAATAGAAAAGAGATTAGATGTGCAAAAAACAGTAAGTAATTTCTTTACAAATTCCATTATGTGTCATTGTTTGACAGATTGCAATAAATTATTTTCGATTTGTCATGTATTTTAGATCTGTCAATCAGAAAAAAAGTGACACAGGTCCATCTAGCACCGCGCCTCAGCGCACACTGTCTGTCCGCGTAGGAATGAAAGAGAAGCGAACAAAACGCCATATTTAGTTTGTCAGGAATGTGTTATTTTTCATTAAATATCTGAATATTTGGAAAAATACAACCTTAATTAAAAAACTAAAATAAAGGTTATCTTCATTATTAGTTATTACGTGTCTGTTGAAAAATTTATCAACATTGGTTCATCAGTAATACCGGAAAACTTTTTTGAAAATCCATTTTAGAGGTATGTTTACGAATTTTTTTTATCGAGAAAAATTAATGAAATCGTGTTTTGGAAATAAAGGTTATCTCACAAAAATGATGAAGATTAACATATATTTTTTTAGCTGCTCTGACATTTATACAGTTTGCTAAAAAACTGTTTGAAAAAGCCCATTTTTACTATACACAGCGCCTTAATAGCGCTTTAGTTTAATTGGTGGTATATTGTGTTATGTATTGACCTTACTACTTGATATATATTTATTTTTCTAATTTACTTCCATGAAAGTAATACATTGAGAATAAAACAAGATATATATACATATTTTATACTATAAGAATACAAAGAGCTACATTCATCAGCCTATCTTAACTAGTGTGACTAATTCCTGAGTGCGGAGGTGAAGGGTGAAGGTCAAGGGTGTCGTTAGTCGGGAATTAGGGAACGGCGGCGATGAGGCTCGGCGTGGGCGGTGCGGGCGCGGGTCACCGCCGACCATGCTCGCTGAGGCATGGCGCACACGTTACCACACACATTAACTACTTAATGCCAGGCGTCATACGCACGAAGCTCTACAAGTCGAAAAACATGTTTCTGATAAGAAATACTGAAAGATAGACATCGACGAATTACACCGCAAAATAAAACGCTAACGGAACACAACTTAGAAATTCAGATCTAAAACGTTCAAACTGAAACAATTTCAATTTAAATAGGTAATTTCAAACGTAATAGGATAATCTACCTCCGAATAGAATTTGTAAGTTATTTCATCAGAACCCGGTGCCACGAGTAATGACATCGGAGCATGAATACAATTGGCTCGATCGCAGCGAACAGTAATAACAACTTCATTACAAAAAATTTTTTCTTACGAAACAGAAAATTTATGATGACATTACTCGCAGTTATGTTCGCCATTAAAAATTCCCATCTTATTTTGTCAGGGCCATATCTTACAATTGGCAAAATAGATCGACAGCCATTACAGGGGCACGTGCGGGGGCGGGGAGGGGCGGGGAAGGGCGGGGGAGACGAAGCAGACGGACGAATTAAAGCAACGAGCCGAGGAGCGGAGCGTTTCACCTGCGCCTCTACGCACCACACAAGCAGGCCGGCTCCTGTGTCGAGTACTGCTCCGACGTACTCTACTGCCACACTACTTGTGACCTCAAACCGCGGGGGACATGATAAGCCTTAACTGTTTACTTCAACTCTAATGATCGCTGTTGAGGCGGATGGATATTATTGATATGGCTTTATTGAAGAACGATTTATTAATGTGGTTCTCTTATATCGGTATTTTCACAAATTTAATATGACTTTAATTATTCAATAAATTACTTTACTATAGATATTCTTCTATTTCTACACCATTTTCTGCTGAAACGAAACACGGTAGCTTTATCTCTAGTTGATCGATCAGCGTCAGGATCGAAACATAGCCGCTTTCTCTCCGGATATAAACATTCCACTGCCGGATATAGCGCTCCGTCAAACTTAGATACTTTTCACAAAAAGAGGTGTCCCTGTATTGTTGTAGAAATCAATTACGAAAAAGGTACATTAACTATTTTCCATTTTGTATCACATTGCAAAACAAAGATTGTATCCCGAAAGAATCTAGTATAAGATTAAGGCAAATGTTAACTAAAAAGCTATTCTGTAATATAAAGCTTCCTGGTCTAGGGCGAGACTCGACAACAGCAAAAAAGTACGCAGGTATGCGTCAGCATGAGGCTCGGCGCGGCTCAACGCTTCTTATTTCGTGCGGCGTGTTTGTGGCGACACAATGCGCAGACGTCGCGAATAATTAATTCTGAGCAATTTAAGTGTAGGTTGGTAACTCGCATTGTTCCAGATATGTGCCGATTGTTTTGAATGAGCCTTCGAGAGGTGCCGTAACGAACCCCTGCCACAACACGAGTTTTCTACTTAGCACCAAACTTTCTCGACTATGTTGTTCTCAAGATTGTTTAACCGCCAAAATGTAACTGACAGCTTTGTTTATTTCTTTATATCAGAATGCAGCAAACAAAATAAATTTGTGAAGAGTTGAGTATTATTTAAGAAAATCTAAGAAAATTAATACCGCATGTCACATGTATAAATTAAAAAGATAAGGCCTGCGTTATGAACATCGCACCACCGGCTATCAACTAGTTTTTAACTTGCGATGAATTCTAATGCGACTTATGTGCTATTTTCTTGCATAATTCTTTTTTTTTTTTAAACACCAAGTGTTATGGATTATTATTTTATCTAAACTCTCTCAACTGCAAGGCAAAGGTGTCCTATCCTTGTTATTTTTTGTTGTTATACAGCGATACACATTAAAGGCCCCTAGTTCGTCCCTCTATGACAAACATATTTTAATGTATGATTGTTGGTATGATGACTTACACTTGACTCGGAAGAGCAGCTCGTTGGAGACGGTCTCGCCCTCGGCGTTGAGCGCGGAGCAGGCGTAGCGGCCGCTGCTGTGGCGCGTCACCTTCTGCAGCACCAGGCTCTGGTTGCTGTGGAACACGCGCGCCGTCGCGTTGTGCGCCAGCGCGCGGTCCTGCAACACACGCACCAATTACTAACATGCTCGGCAAACAGAAGCTATTAATTAATACACTACAGCGATAAAGGGTGTTGAAAAAATCCTAATAACACCAAAAAAAAACTCTTCTAGCCTATATACATATCTCCTGATTTATATGGTTAAGAATGATCAAAAACTTGTGATGATGTACCCATGCACCTATGTATATAAATGTACCTATAATTTTAAGACATTAAAATTATTTGTCGAACAAGTATTTTAACGGCTGAGTCGGCTCCACACTGCGGCTGTTATTCTATAATTATCAAACAAGAGATAAAATCTAACAACAGGAGAGAAAATAGGCCGTAACATGTTACAAGGCACGTCTATCACAGTGTAACGCAGCGTAAAAGAATATTCGTGCAATATTATGATGATGTAATGTGATGGTCTGAGGGCCTCGGCGCGAGAGGTGGACGTCGTGGGGGCACAATTACTAGAATATATTTACACAAAGGGTCCGCCCATTACCGCCCTACAAAAGGCGCCACTCCAGCGGACAAAGGTACTCGTTACGTAGTCCACGACTGATAATATTTTTTTGTTTCTAACAAAAAGATTTTTAGTATCCGAGGAGACGTGTTCCCGCAGTGACGTGGGCGGGACTTACGACTAGGTTTGCTAGCTTAGTGCCGCTAGTTAACAAACGTCGACGTGACCAATTCTTAACAAGCTGCGGTTATGACATTTCGTTTCTCGTTAATACTTTTTTATTGGTATTATTAATAATTAAACTTTATGTTATAATGCTAATGTTGTTCTGCTCCACTTCGCCTGCTGTTTGGAAATACAGTTTTTTTGCTTACATTTCAGCCTAATGACAAAATATATTTTTCATTCCTAGACGATGTAAAAAGTAATTCTTTACAAACGAAGTCGCCGAAACGAGGAAACAAAAAACTGTTTAGCCCGATGACTCTGTTGTTCCCACTACAAAGGGGGAAATTAAAAGCGACATTCGAAAGCTGCGTGAAATTAGTACTACAGTCTGTTTGGTCCAGATGAAAAACACATAATTTTGCTTTTACCTTTGTATCGGGGCCATGCTGTGTACTGTTACTGTTTAGGTAGCACTTCTTCCTTTTTTATGAGTTTGTGGCATTAAACATTACGGTTTCACTAAATGAAGAATGTTGTTAATATATTCAGATTCAATATGTAAAATCCCGTCAATGGAGCTCATGGCTTCTATTTTACATGTATGAGTTTTGTGCATTGTGTTTATTACCTTGTAGAATGATTCAGTCGAATTACCGATTCTTATACTTTGGTAATTAGATTAAAATTAATAAAAATAAACTGACAAAGAAATGGATGTTGTTCAAGAATGGAAATAATTTAATTTGTTTTTGTTTAATATATGATCGTAAATCACTTCTTCAAAAGTAAATTGTTATTGTTTTCAAAGAGTCTGTCTTGTAAACAAAGTGTCGATGTGTTCCGGTGCGATGCGGGTGCGGTGCGGGTGCGGTGCGGGTGCGGTGCGGGTACAAACAGAATTAGCTCCTGAGAAGAGCTGCCCTCTTGTTTATCTAACGTATCAAAACGTCATTGAGCGATACTGCATATCACTAGTATGTACCAAATAACAGCACGATATTACAATTTTTGTCTAGAATACTTTTAAAATAATCCGACATATGCTTGAAATTTGGAGCGGTTAATGTGTTTTGAGCTCAGGCCTAATTTGGCTAGTATCCAGAATTCTCTATGATGGCAAAATTAAGTAAAGACTTAATATTAGTTACAGAGCAAACTGTTCACTTTTGTTGGAAGCCATAATGAAAGTCGTCCTAGTGTCGAGCTTAAGATCTTTTAAATTGGAAAAGTTGAGGAGCGTAGTGGCCCACGTGTAGGCTAAACCTTACAGATTATTTTAGATGATTTATGAGGGACTGGTGACCACGGTTTATTTAAGCGTATTATCCAGGTATAGTTCAACACTGAAGACAGTGAAAAAGTTGTAGTTGCCTGTTTTTCGTGGTGATTTACTTTTATACATGTAATAATTATGTATGTATAAAATTATATGTTTTCAACCTGTCCCAAAGCTGGGGCGTGGAGAAATGGTGAATTGTCACCGATACAAAGACGCCTGTCCCGTCCCTGCCTCGGCTGAAGTCGCGGCATCGGACGGGAACTGCCTGTTAATGAATGAACTCTTCTCTGTTCTGTTAGTCGCATTGTTCAGCAGGTAGGTATATCTGTGAGGAGGCGATTTTCTCATCAACACTACAGGAAACGTTCCGACAAATCTTGATCTCGGGATCCATCCCGCATGAATGGAGAGCGACTGATTCAATCAGGCTTGTCCATTATGAGGCAGACGAGTTTCATTGGAGCACAATCTCGAGGATGATCACGGAGGTCGCGAGGGACCGCGCCCCCCTCCCCCGCACGCCGCACCCCGCAGCCCTCACTACCCGCGCTCCTCGGAAATAGCTGCCATTAACGAATAAAGAGAGGTATTTTCCACCTGATAACACTGTTTGCTTTCGTTCGACACAAGACGTTTGAGTGTTTTCCGTTATTGGATTCATAGCGATTAGGCTTAGGCAAAGATCCGCGGAACATCGGCAGACAGCCGAGCACGAGCTGGACGGGTCACAAAACAGTATTCCATGTGAATGACTTTATTGCGATATCTATAAATTAGTATTTAGGCATTGAAGCAATCATGACCAAGAGAGATATTGTGTAGAACAGTTGCATCAATATCAACATTAGCAGCAATACAGCTGTATAAAAAGCTTCTTTTGGTAGCAAACATAATATCGGTAAAAATGCATTATTACTATGTTTCTGAGACTAAATAAATGGGGAAATAACATTAAATGCCAATGTTTGTTGCTGATCCAACAGCTGTAACGTGTGACGGGGAGACACACCAGCGTGTTCCGTAACACTTACAGCGCACACACCATAAACTCAAGGGGCTAGCGTCCTGGCTGTTCTCATATTACTGCTGTACTTAAAGCAACTGTATTCGTATATAAACGTTACGACACTTCTTTTCATAGTTATTGCGTCGGGCAGGAGATCTAAATGCTAAGCGAGTGTCGAAGCAGGCGGAACAACGTGCGGTTGAGTGTCGTTAAGGCGCTAAACTACATCGTTGTTGCAGACTCGCCTGCGGGGAGGAGCGCGTGAGTGCACGGTTATGACGACATTCTTTTGTATTACTTACTTAGTCGATAAATTTCAATTTCAAGTAAAGGTACACTTTATTTAAAATAATTAAACAGGTGTTCAGCAATATTCGATTTCATTATGAAACAAAAAGTAATGCTAATAATTAAGCTATTCTTTTATATTTCTGCAGGGAACGCAAATACGAGGCCAGTGGCATCGAGCTGGCTGCTAGGGTCTACGGCGCGCGGCGCGTTCAGCGTTCAGCGGTGGAGTGCTCGGAGACCAGGGTTTATGGGTCGCCGTAATGAGTTCACATCCACACCTGTACTGTGCACTACCCCCCCAACTCCACCTCGCACCCGCCTCGCCACGCACAGCTTCCCCCTATTTATTCGCTTTAAACACATTCTACATAAGATAGTTAAGTGAGATATAAATTCCAATGGTAATTTAAACGCAAGTTTACTGCAGCGCAAATTAAAATGCTATTTTATTGGAACTCAGCACCACTGCAGGCGTGCCGTGCGGACAGCGACGCGCGCTCCGTGCTGGTGTGCGTGTGTGCGTGTCCGTGGCATTCAGCGTTATCTCGCCACAGTTCTGGGTGAGAGGGTATTCTTCATGCGGTGTGCTATATACATCTAACGGTTTTTTATTTATTCATTATCCACTATTATATGTATAAGACGTTTGTTTTCGTGGGCAATTTGGGAAAACTATGTTAAATATGGGTGGTTATATTATCATCTTGTCCCGATAGGACTTTGAGGCCATTCAAGTCTTTAAAAGGATTGAAACTCAAATTATTGAAATGAATGTATCTAAATAAGTTGCTTCTGATGTGCTTTTTCGACCATTCACATTACATCGGCTATTAAGAGACGGGTTATTAAGATAGGAATTTATATGAACATTTGACATATTTGTGATCGAGCTCTTGAGAGCGACCGGTGGCCAGCAATGGCGTGCCGCCAGTTGCTTTATGGCCGCCATGATTATCCACGCCGAGGCTTGCCGCCACGTTGACAGCGCGTCATTAAAACAATATAAATGCTAATCGTTATTACCCTTAATGCAATTATGTGGAAAAGAACACGATTATATAATTACACAAAACGTTCAAATTAATTAAAGCTTTAGAGTTGCGATAGCAGGGAAAGGTATTATTATACAATCGTTTCCACATCCGGAGCTCCGTCGAGTACACAGAGTTGAGTGGACAATTTGTTGAGTACGACTAGTGTGAAAGTTGAGTTAATGCACTCTGCGACGTGGCTCAGCAAGATATATTATATAATATGCAATTCTTAGCTGAGGTAATAGTTTGTGCAAGAGTTCTCACGCTCTTAAGTAAAACGAGAGCAAAAAATAATGAAATTCAATTACACAAAAAGCATTATCGACGCTTTAATTAGTTCATGCAGAAGATAAATATTTATCCAGGTAACTAAATTGTTATTGTAACCTAGAGACCTATAGTAAGGTTATGGTCGGAAAAGTGATGAGTCATAAATGTTTGATGAATACGAATCAATAGATAACGGCTAAGGGTACCAGCTCACTAGCCCGGCGATAAGGGTGAGCCGCCTCGCCGCAGCGATCATGACGCGGCCGCCGACTATTAAACCGCTCTGTAGCTAAGAGTAGATATTAATTTAATAATCAGAGTGAACTAATTCCGCTCCCCGCTATATCCTGCACAATAAAATATGATTTTGCATTAACGACGAGCGACGGCAGCTGGCCGCAGAGCGCCGGGTATAAGTCATCGGCTCACCAACTCCGCCTGAGTAATTGTTCAGATTATAATATATATAAATTTGGCTGAAATTTATGATGGCTTAAGACGTGGAATTTATGCGGCGTCTTATTATTGTGACAGCTCATCGGGCGTTGTTAATAGAAGTGGAGGACGGCGGGGGGACGGGGGCAGCGGGGGAAAGCGGGGATAGCGGGGCGCGGGGGTCGGGGCACGAGGGTACACAACTTGTTTCTGGACGGACTGGACATATCCTCGCATATTACAGTACCTTATTAATAAATTACAAAAAAAAGGTTGAACAGATGCAGTCACTCAGTTGTTTGTTGAGAATAAGCAATTAGGTGTAAACTGTGATACCTTAAATTGTATTAGCAATGAATTAGAGTTGATGTCATATGGTAGGCACGGCTCGGCCGCGACAGTCACACATTGTATGCAGATTGCGTGGCACGTCCAGGCGAGAGTCAGTTTATTTCCCGCTTTACGAGTTCCGCGCTGATTGCGGCGCCATCTTGAATTACGAGTGCTGCCGAACCACTCGATATGCAAGGATATTGATACCTCCCAGATTGAGTTAACCCTCTCAACCACAAGAGGCGCTCATTAGTATAATTATATTACATCTTCGAGTGTTCATGAATACATTCTGTTGTGTGAGCAAAAACAACATTTCTGAAATGTAGGGCTTTATGCCGTGTCTTTTGCTATCACAACTGTACATACGTCATAGGTGTTAATTACCTAATGTTATCTATGTAAAGCTGACTACCTAAAGTTTTTGAATAATTGTCTGCCGAGTGATCGCGTGGTTACAAGCAAGGCGTCACGGTTAAGAGCAGGTTGTAAGGTTTTCATACATAAATTAATCATGAGTTTGAAAGTATTATCAGATAGTGCAAAGAAAGGTAGAATAAAAACTTGATTTTGTGATAATTTTCATCCAAAGTTATAGTTCAGCCTATTATATAATAAATCTTACCACATTAGTTAATAACATTTTATAAATAAGCTATAGTTTAAGAAAAATAAAATTATAATAAACGAAACGGGCGAAGACACTGGCTCCTGTAACACAGGCTTTAAACCTAGCACAGGTGCCAGGGTTACATTTATACTGTACTGTATTTTTTATGTCAATAAAAACTTTTTAATTTAATTTAATTTTTAAACATTATACAATCATCATAGCGTCGACCAAATAATTTCCTAAATAAAGATAATTTCTAGTTAAAAATTATTTTTCTGAACATTCGTAGCATAAATTCGGTCAAATGAATTTAAATGATCCTAACAAATAGCACATGTATTTTTTGGTTAGTAGTGCCTTAGGTCAGCGCTGGTCGCACTGAGCCGGTCGCCGCGCGTCACCCCGCTCTCTCACGCATTTGTATAAACTTTTATTACAGAATAACATGAAACAGATCGGCCGCGAGAGACGGCGCCTTGTCATACTCGGTCACGTTATGTCATGCTCATTTACATGTGTGCGGTAAGCGATATAAAAGGTTTGCTGTAGGAATATAATAACTATTTCAAACAAAAACAGCCTCTTTGTACTGCACATGTTTATACAACTCGGGAACATCACTTGCTCTTATGTTTCCTCTTAAGTACTAATAACATTACGTGAGGGACGAGGGCTTTGAGATAATATATGTTAGTTTATATATGCTCTAACTCTCGCTCTACTGCCTATTTTCGTCTCTGACTACTTGATATCAAAAATGTTCAGTATATACCATAAATTCGGGTCCACTAAAAAAAAAATGTTAAGACATCTATTTTAAAATTTCCACGAAAACTTATATTGTGTTAGAAAGATTCGATAAAATGATTCGTCCGAGTGTAAAAATATTTGAGGTTTTGTTTTACGAGTCCCCCGGGGCCGGGGCCGGGCGGCGGCCCAGAGAGCGGCTTCATATAAATTATGATGACCTCTATAGTGCCAACATTTGTAGGTTTTAACAATGAATCATAAGCTAAAAGCCAATAGTAATAATTGGATAAGTAGAATACCTACTCAATTTAAGAATAGGTAATGTTGAAATTGTATTTAAAACAACTAACTAACCATAAATTCTAACTTTCATTAGGTAAAGATATCTCTAGGATAATAGTCAAGTAGTTAAATACTGCTTCACACAAAATAAGTGTCTCGTAGTCTTCGCCCGGGGCTGGCCGGCCTACGTATCACGTAGCGTCTCGCAGCGTCTCGTAGCGGCTCGTAGCGGGTAGCCTGATCACTCGCCTGCAGCGATAACGCGGTTACTTTCATGTGCCGACAGTGTAATGACGCAGTGAAAAGGATGGTAGGACGTCGTTCCTGCAGACTCTTTTGATAAGTACTTTGGATCGTTATAAATATAGGAAATTTATAGCATTCTACATAAATGCACAACGCCTGGCAACATTGGGCAGGAGTAAGTGTAAGTGTGAAGGAGCATGTTCATCGCAGCGCACCGAGTGTCAACAGTGAGGCGTGTCAAGTGAACAATAAACGCAGATTGTATAAAGGACGCAAACAGTACAACTAGGGGTGGCACGCAGGTGCAGCAAGGCGCGGGTGCATCTGCTGATTGGAGGACAAACAACCTAACTTAAGTGTTTAAGTTAGCTAGTATTTTCGTTTTCCAAATAAATGTTAATTTTAATCTTCATTATGTACTTAGGTCTACGTTTTCCAAACCTGATTGGAACATACTAGGGCCTAGCATAATTGCCAGAAAATCGAAACCGGGCAATATCGATCTATTGTGGTTTAAACAAAATTGATGTTTTCCCAAATTTGCATACATCGCGCAGCTAAACAGGCAACACATTTGCGCATACATATTTTATTATTATGTACTTATGTCGGGGTCCGTCGTCAATTTGCTTTTAATACGTTGGACAGTGTTAACGTTAATGATGAATAATTTAGGCGGTCCCGGGGCGCTCTCAGGCCGCGCCACGACACAAGCAACAGACAAAAGTTCCATTTTTGCCCAATTTATATTTGCTAGACACTAACTGTTATCAAGGTATTGTGGGGCAAGAGTCTACAGGAAGACCTAAGTTCTTTAGCCTTGACTGAATACTTATTTGATCTAAAAAAGCAAAATCTTTTGTTTTCTTTCCCTCGAATGAATTAAACGGTTTTTATTTGGTTTCAGTTGTTATGCTTAGCAGCATGTTGTGTGGATGTGAGCCCTCTGCCCCGGGGTGGCTGTCGCGCGGAGATGACCGCGCGCCATTAGTCCGCGCCCGCGCTGCCATTACTGCGCCTCCATATACATTACAAGCGACAGAAATACCTCGCCTGTAAACATACAGCTCGCTAGTCGCGACCCGCCACTTTGTCCGCAAGTATTTGACAAACTATACTGTATGTTTCAGTTTCTGTCATTTTAAATATGTGCCACAAGCTGAATTATACAAATAAGTATTGACCACTGAGTACGAACAAACAAAAATACGTGACGTTGATATACATGATATAAATACAATATTTTTTAAATGCTAAGATTTTTTTATTTGATATGAATGATCTATAAATTTATTGTATGGATGCGCATCGTCAGAAATGACCGCTGTAAATTATGCGCGTTTTAATTCGCGCGGTGACGCTGTGTCCGCCATTTGTCAAAAACAATCACACATAAAACAATGAAGCGTGTCATCGCCGCGCGACAAATGGATGCCGACAGACAAAAATCATGCGAATAATATCGCGCGTCATACGTCACGGCATCACAATGACGCGCGATGCACGCTTTCATTTAATCATCGCGGCCGACAAACAACATTACCAAATATATCCCCCATTTATTTAGATCTGTTTTATTTCAAGTCCGCTGCGATGTGAAATTCCCCGCCTTTCCATTTGCTCACATGGTGTCTTAAATTTCAGTTTGGATGTAACGCTGGAAATTGAAACTGGCCTGTTTTCGTTGTTCGGTTTTCGGAGATCTAGTCTGTTGTTTCGAAATATTTCATAGCTAAAGTTAACTTAAGTTACCTCATGCTTTGCCGAATATATAGAGTCCCGCAAAACAGCGGGTAGTTTGTGCCCGAATAATTTGCTTGCATGTGTAACGTGATATTGCGTTGCGGATATTCTCGTAGACTGCATTTATGTTTCACATAAAACGTTCATGCAGACATAGGTCGCAAGAAAGGTACAAATTACGGAAATTGAAATGCGTATTAAATACGCAGCGTGTTTTGCATCAACGTCACTCAGATAGAAAGTGATGTCAGAATCAGAAACAATCGCATTAGGAGAGCGCGCGACTCGGTGCGTGCTGGCGGCGCGGTGCGGTGCGGACGGTGAGTGGGTCGCGTCGCGTCCTCACAACAATGCAGGAAAAAACCAGCGCGAGTGGAGGCGGGCGCGGTGATGCGTGTCGCGATCCGTGTAACAACGCGCGGCTGATTGCCCCTGAAAGGGTGAAGCGGATCAAAAAAAATGTGTGCCGCTCGTCTGTATATTGCTGATTAAAACAGAGCAACACCGTACAAAGCGATTATCGGACCGTACATTGTCGTCTATTACTTTACCCCCGTCATCTATACCGCGAGTGCGCCCCTCCCCCCTCACTCACCGCCGCTGCCTCATTCGTCAACAGTCCTCTACACAATTGTTGTTTTTGCAACGACGATAAGTTGATTGAAAGTCATTATTTTTGGTATTCCGTACCTAAAAGGAAAAAAAACTGTACCCTTATGTGGTACTTACTTTGTTGTCTATCTGCTAAAAGACGTGGTAATGTTATTTTTCAGAAATTTGTTCTTGATGGTAATGAATAGCGTTAAAAATCATACTTCCGAGTTGAAAACTATTTCAACTTGGAAGTTTATTAGTATGATTTTTGCAATTACGCTGTACATAATAATGTCGACACTGACATACCACAAATATCCAATCCTCTGTAGTTGTGGCGTATCCTAGGATGAGTTAAAGTGTAATGGTGAGCGACTCACGTCATGCAGCCAGGAGAGCTTCCTGGCGGGCGGGTTGGCGCGCACGTGGCACTCGAAGTACACGTCGTCGCCCTCCTTGATGTCGCCGGCCGCCAGCGAGCTGCCCAGCCGCAGCCGCACCACCGGCGGGTCTGCAACACCCACACCCACTCAACACGCTGCTACTGACACCACACCCTAACCTCACTTACTTTCCTATCAACATTAACTTCAACTTGCAACATTATGTACAAGTTATAAACATCTCTTGGATGGTTCATTTTAATAATGAAGTCATTCTTAGGACTAATAAATTAACCGCACGGGTGTGCGGCGCGCCGCCTACTCTGCTCTCGGAGAAAAACATATTATCTGCAATGAGAGCACTGCTGCTTAGAACATATTCATTAGCCTGTGCTAATGAATATGTTTTGTAAGTATACAATATGCTTTATATTTATGACCATAGGTGTAGGCGTGATCTACCAGGCAACTCGTTCTCATTCAGTAAATAGCTATAATATACCTAGGGCTTATACTATACCTTAAAGAAAAACAAAGTCTATTTATAATTTACTATTAGGTAATCAAATTAGTTGTTAAAAAAAAGTATATGTGCGAGACCATTTCCGCAATCTAAGATCAATATCAAATATAGAGTAATTTGCACATAGTACCGGGATAGTCATTGAATGCTTTTTTTTTCATCTATATTACTTCTCTGGCTGTCATTTGAAATGCAGAATCCTTAGCAAAATGTGATCACAATAAAGAGCAAGTAACTAGCCCCGTTGACCACCTAAAGTCTGTATGCTTTGTCCTAACAACAGATAAAGTTTCCTGTATAGAAAGCTTTTCATTTCCCGTGCTGTAAACTCGTGTTATTAGTTAGTGTCGGCGCACCGCGCGGCTCGCAGCTCTCGGCACAAACCCGGCCGGACACGTGTCGCCGGGACCTCCACCGACACGATCTCTCTAAACTTCTCGCAACTCCTACGTTAACTCGTTTTCGCGATTGTTGATGTTCATTTATTACCTAAAGAACGTAAATGCATATGTTGTTTTATGATAGGGTTCCTTTGAGGCCTATTTACAATATAAACTTTTCTCTAGAATGAATTTTACAATTTTTTGTAAGAAATTGAATGCCAGTTATTTTTTGTTCAAGTGTGACAAAATAAGAACTTCAAAAACAGTAACCATATTTGCATAATACTGACCGTAATGTACTACCTAGATTGAGTTTCTACTTTCTCTGAACTATAGACATTAGAATAATATATGTAGTAATGACTCACAGACAACGTTGATGGTCCAGGAGGTGTCGATGCTGAGCGTGGTGACGTTGGGGTTCTCCGCGCGGCAGGTGAGCGGCTTGCCGTCGTCGTCCAGCGTCGGCACGAAGCTCATCACGCTCACCGTGAGGTTGTCGCGCAGCTCCTCCTGCGGAACAACAACATCATCAAACTACACCCTCCACAAAACACATGCACCTGCTGTAATTAAGCATTTAATTCGCGTCAGTTTGAGTGGCAGAGCGAGCGAATTCCGTCTAATCGCCAGCAATTTGCATCAAACGTGAAAATGATGGACAAATTAGTAGTTCTAATTCGCGTGTCTTTGCCGTATACAGTTTGTGTGGTGTAACAACTGTATCGCGTTAGTGGGCTCGGTCCAGTGGGTCGCCGGCGCGCCGATCGCGTATCAATCGCCGGCCACTGCGCCGCGCTGCGCCGCGCCGGAGCGTTGGCGCGCCGCTAATCACACTAGTTACGCTTCACATCGCAGCTGACATCACGACTTTCGGATTGACTCGAATTACTGAAACGTTTCATAGCTATCGTTCATGACGTGTGAGGTTTATCAACTATTCGAATAATTTTATTATACTACGGTTGCTGCTATTATTTCCCTTTTTAACCTGGTTTTGGCTGTAAAATAGGTAGTACATTTGAGTCGATGACCTATAACCAAATAAAGGTTTTTTATCACCTGAGTTAGTGCGCCTAGTGACGTCCCATACGTCCTGCTTGTCTCTAAGGCGCGGGGCGAGTAGATTGAAGGGGGGGGGGGAGGGTTAAGTACTCGCGTACTGAATATTTTGTTTCCATTCAAATTCATTTATTCAGTTTAATCTCGTTACGAGCACTTAATGAACGTCGCTCCAATGAATAATGTATACCACCCACGCCACACGTACCAACAAAAGATTTCACTAAATTGATATGTGTAGGTGTCGGCACATCTCTAAGTGAACTCATTTGAGACCTCGCCTCATGCATGTTAATAGAGCCGGAAACACAATAGGCTTACACGCCGGTGTTACGTTGTAAGGTGCACGGCGGGACTTCAAGCTGTTGTTGAGTCAAAGAATGTATCCCAAATGTCTCGCGTCGGTGTGGACCAGTTTTGCCAACGCACGGGAAGATTTCTTTATAAATGCAGTGAGCTAAGTGTTTAGAGTACACTAAGCTACCGTCAATCACGTCGCATGTGGTTGAGCAACTCCCGGCGCTTTTTATTTAAATTGACAATGTTTTTGGGGTCCCATGCCCAAAGGATTGACCAACAGGACACAATATAATGTAATATTGCGGGACCACTCACACACGGTTATCTGATCCCAAGCTAAGCAGAGCTTGTGTTATGGTAGCCAGACAACTGATAAACATACTATATATTTCTAAATAAATACATTATTATATATAAATTACACCCAGACGCAGAAAAAATGATCGTGCTCTTCACACAAATATTTGTCCTGGGTGGGAATCGAACCCATGACCTCCAGTATGCACTACACTAACAGGCCAGTCATAATGCATAACCTAACACAGACTCTAAGGATACGGCGAGCAGCCTGCCAGCGATGGCTCCGCTTCGCGGCTATAGGAGCCGGCCAGGAGCCGCGGGTAGAGGTCGCGAAGGGTTTGCCGCACGTGTGATAAGCACATTGATAAGAACCTTCTCGGCAATCTCATCTTAAGCATAAACTCATAAAGCACTTTCAAGTTACGTGTATGACCCAAAATAATATGCGTGGTTACATAAATCTAAATTCAATTACATAAATATATTTGGCTTTCAAGTCGAGTTCAAAGAAAAACTTTCCGCTCTATTTCCACGTTCCCGTCGCTTGATATTTTTCTTAGTGGTTTATGCTCACATTTTATATAAAGTGTCTTTAAGTGAAGTAGGATTACGTGGAGAGCTCAAGGAATCGGAGCGAACTACGTGAAAATGGCGCAGGTCCGTCAATGGGACGTCGTCTTTGTCGTCGTTTAATAACGCGATAATTTTGGTATGTAATGTAAAACACACACCTATAGGTCTCTAATAAAAAAAGTCATAATGTGTAATAAAATAACTCAGTAAATCGGATGAATAATTTCCAAGCAAATTCTCTACATGATTTAATAACATCGTAGCATCGTAGCACGTAGGCACTAAATTTACGTAGCACGCATATTGGCTACGCAATACAGCGTAATTCGTAATACAAGCTTCGCATATCTTAGGGGAAATCGTAGCAGCGGCAGCGGGTAGTTAGGCAGCGAAGTGCAAGCGGCGGCGCGACTTTTATCACGTGTGCGCAATAAATCGCGTGCAGGACGCGCGTGCACCGCGCCGCGTCGCGCACGTCCCGCTCTCAATGGATGTTATAACGATACGAATTATTCTTTTGCCTACATTTATGTGACAATCCTGTACTTATACTTATGGCGAGTTGTTAAAATACTGTTTCTTCTTCTTTTCGAGTAAATGATCTCTAAACTCTGTTTTACCAGAAAGTTGCCACTTGAATGTCACGACAAAATACTGGTTAATTTATGTGAACACTTTCAAATGCTGACTTTAGGGGAATATTTTTTGTGAAACAGTATGGTGAACACAATAGTATTAATGAGATTTATTTTAAATTGACGACGTCGTAGATGCGGGCGTTGTAACTTATGTGGAATATAAAGTTAAAAGTACCCGTATAATAGCGTAGACTCAGGTGGGCGAGCTATCACCGAGCTCGTTATTACTGAGATAAGCTCGCTAAGACGTTGGGAACTAATTTTCTCAACGAAGCAGTAGTAAAAAAACAATTGGGAAGCAAGAAGCGGGTCAGGCCATTCGTTCAGAAGATGGCGGCACCAGCAAAAATCTTAATCACAGCAGAGTCGGCGTGTGTTGTGCAGTTTCATAAGTCGGTGGTGGCTGGCGGCCGGCCAACGCGCCTGCTTAATAAGCTAAGCGATCACCGCGCATATTTACTCGCGACACACACACACAACTGATTCACTGCGCTGACTCACCACACACACACAGGCTGGAAGTGCACGAGATTTGTGGAACTTTATAGCACTGAACAGAAGGTCTAATCAACACCAATTATTTTACCTATACAAGAAAGGATCACGCAGTGATCGATATTACGTACATTTTTAACGATGTGGTTTCCTAATTCATATCCCAAAAACTATAATGGCGATTTATAATTGAGGCATAGGAATTAGTCGGAGTAGGGCTTCTGCCTCGGGTGGTAGTGTGTGGTGCGTGTGAGTGTGTGCGTGCCTCGCAGCGGCCGGCGCTGGCTCGGTGTGCATGCTGGCGCGCATAATTCCACACTTTATGATGGTTGCAAGCTTGTTGCTTAAAATGTGCGCTCCGTGGCGGACTGTATTATGGCCCGGTTTAGGAGTCACTAGTTTAAGTTTTCCTGCATTATTTTATCCAGAGCGTTATACTGAAAACTATAGTTTTACACCGCACCTGTGCAACGCACGTTTGGTGATTACTCAGACACAGTTTACTACACATGGTTTGTGGGTTTAAGTTTTCACTGCAAGTTAATGCTTATAAGAAACTGTAACATAGTCAGAGTAACATAGGAGTATAAAATTTGCTAAGTAATTACTTGTACCCAAGGAATCACTAATACTCGTTTAAAAATGCGAGTGTCACATCGTAACGTTTGATTTTCTTCAACATTTTAATCAAAATCCCCTTTTTCTCAGTTTTTTTTAAACTTCAAGTTTGCGGCGCAAACATTTATAACGCAAAATATTTTTATAACTTTAGATTTTCCAATATTGTTTCATCTGCCTTTTATATAGCAATACGAAATACAAAATAAAGAGAATTGTTGCGGACGGTCACGTTTCTATTGATCAGTTAGGAAAGAATCGAAATTAAAATAATATTGCGCCATAAGTTCGGCACGTGCTGCACTGTACAGTGTACTCCCACTAGTGTACGCGTGCACGTCAGGACTGGGCTCGCTACTACCCTTTGCACCAATTAAATACAATTAGTTAATTATCATCAATTACGCAGTATCCTTTCTCTTTTAAGTGTAAGGGGATAAAGAAAGCGATAAATTCAATGTACGCTGTAGTGGCTTGTCCGTGCCCCGACTGCTAACGCGGGGATCTCCTCGCTGAGCGACTCTGTACAGGCGGCAGTTTAACAGAAAAGTCACAGACCTACCGGTATCTCATGTTACTTTGAGATTTCTGTCTGAATTGGTTTTAAATTTCGTGTTTTGATCTAAAGTTGAGCACAGCTCATATGAAAGAATTCTTTAGAGCAACCTGCAATAATTTGTGGTCGTTTCAACTTGAACTTAGTTTATTAAATAAATACCTACATGATAAATCAATCAGCATTAACATGTAAAAAATTTGCATGTTGCGTTGAGTACTTATTACTTTTCAAGATTGAAAATATGAAAGGTATGGTTCTTCTAGTAAGGACAGGTTCTTGGTTCCTGTACAGTAATGCCGCAGTGACTCAGAGCCGTAACATTCAGGTTTAGTGTTCTCAGGTTTAAATGGCAATATCTTTCCGCCAGGAGGTCCGCTGCTCGCCTCGTCCTGTTGTTTCCTCCTTTATAAGAGACTTCACGCAAACTAACGGGAGGTAAGTATAAGCAGCCATTTATATGTCCAAATGGGATTTGTCCATGACATCGCTTGTTCAAAAGGGCGCCTGGCAGAGCGCGGCTGACAGTGGGGTGGGGGGTGGGGGAAAGGGGAGCCTACACTGAATATTTAAATAGCAAACTTATTTTAGCCGGCCATAAATAATAAAGTCAGAATGCCATGTTGTGCTCTAAGCTTTTAATTCCACAATCCTTTGCTTTATATTTTATTTTTAATGAGCCCTCTGTCAAGGTTGATATAATGTCATGGGGTCGACGACCTAACTATCGTTTCCATATTCACAGGTAATTGATCGGTTCACATTAAGCTCTGCAAAATAATGGATGCGTGTTCGCTGTGTGTGTGTATGGTTGTGTGTGTGGCTGCGGCCCGACGCCTCGCGGTAATAGAAACTCATCAGTTTCACGTAACTGACTCCAATAAGAGATCGCTCGTTTCGTCCTTCAACAAAAAAGGCTGCGAAGGTAATGTCATTACAAATTGAAGCCAAGTCCGACCGGGGTCAGCCGGGGCACGCGCCTCTCCCGGCGTGTGCGGGGAGGAGGGGGGCGGCGGGGCCATTAACGAATATCTCCGTTTAATTAGCGACGTTTCCGGACGGTAATTGCATTTTAAATTGTCCGGAGTGTTTGTTATGTCCGCCGTCGTTGATTACGTGCGCGGTACACATTTATCAATAGCGACGTCGCCATCAATCTGTTCCGCGGGCTCCGCAGCCGCGAGACCAGCTCCACGAGTAATAAGAACAAGGCCGCGGACACTTATATTACGGTACGTCTTGCAGAAGGGTAAGGTGTTTGGTAGAATACGTTTGAAATGTTTATAAGGTTTATACACACCGTCTCAAAATTATATAGCCTGATATAAATTTCCTGAATTCAAAAAAGTTTGTAGGATATTTTATACAAAATAAATATACAATTTAATGATATCCAAAACAGCACTTCGTTTTTAGAAGCAAGTGTATAAAGTGTGACCTATACGGTATCTATGTCGACGGGCGGTCAGCTGGGGCCCGGTTATGGCAGTACGCGACGCTTACTCGATGGTACTTAGAATTATGAAGCAATGAAGTACTTTGTCAAAACACCATGACACAGGTAAAATATTTCTTGTTGCAGTACTGAACTTTTTCTGGGAGGGTAAGCATTTGGGAAATCACGACATATAGTTTAGTTTTTTCTGTACCAGCGTGATCTGGGGCGGTCTAGAGCGGCTCCCACCTCCGCCTGGTCTGTCAGGTATACCCAGCGGAGGTTGTGCCGCAGCCACTGCCTGTAAATACATCTCGATTACTTTAAGATCTCATGAA
This sequence comes from Autographa gamma, assembly GCA_905146925.1. NCBI lineage: Eukaryota > Metazoa > Arthropoda > Insecta > Lepidoptera > Noctuidae > Autographa > Autographa gamma. Next base: position 216,454 of record LR989852.1, read on the forward strand.
TAAAGGACACTTGATTTCCATTCCACAGGGGATAACTCGAAAATAGTGCTAGGAACTGAGCATCCTAAAGCAGTTGTTATACTATACACATAGTCAATACTAGGAGAAAAGCCAACACTTTTCTATACAATATGGAAAATTACCTTGAGTGTTCATTAAACAGCAAACAGAGCAACAAACATAATACAAATGAGAATAGGAGGAACTCTACATATGTATAAACAAATAAACCCTATAATAATATTATTCAAAACAAACATTTACTTATGTTTAAAGTTTCCTTGTTATTTTACGCTCATCGTGTAGAGTGCCCCCCCCCTCGCCCCTCCCCCTGTACCCCTTACAGCTGCGGGTTATTGTTTGTTATTTGTAGAAATATTCGTGTTCGTTAATTATTGTCCACAGTGAAAAACTCGACATAATGTGATCGTTGATAAAATATGAACGTTCGTTGAACAATCTATGTTGCTTTTTAGTTTCCGTACCCAAAGGGCACTAACGGGACCCTATAACTAAGCCCACGATCTTTCTGTCTGTCACAGGCCTCTACAGACCAAACGGTAAAGTGAGACAGCTGAGCTTTACACAAAATACTTGCTATGGCCGCTATCACAACAAATACTAAAATCATAGAAAACCTTAAATCTAAGAGGGGTCCCCATTGCATTGATGTTCTCAAACCTCTAACAAATTGCCTTATAATTTATAAAGACATTGCAAACAGTTAAACAAATTGATATGTTATAAATGTCAGGCCTTCCGTATTAGAAGCATCGTATACATGTTTTGTGTCATTTTAAAGCGCGCATTGAATCCGGCTGTTTTTCAGAACTATCTCATTTAGCTTGCATATTTTTCGTACTCTCAAAAAATTGGGAAATGCCAATACCATGAGTAACCCAGTACTTCTTTCTGATGGTGGTATGGAACCCTTAACGGGCGAGGTCGGCTCGCACTTAGCCGGTATTTTACGTAATTATGTAACTTGCTACTTGACCGTTGATAATACGTAATTCGGCTGGTGTTGACATATAATCTGAGATCTCTCGCCCTCCGTAACTATATCGTAATTGAGCGTCGCTGAGGGTTTGCTAAACACAAAGCTATCATAACGCTGTCGGCTAAGTGCTTGTCCAACAGTGCGACGGTGGTGTTTGCGAGCGAGCCGTGCGAGCCGTGCGATCCGATGCGAGCCGGGCCCACTGACTGCATACACTTGACTTAAGACAGACTAACATGCGTCATCATTAACACAGCATCTGTTAACTAGGACTAAATCAAGACGTCACGACTTACGATATTGCAGTTCCTTGACAAAAAGATTTCCTACTAAAACGATTATGTACAAAGAGAAGCAAACTACAAAACTGAAGAACTCCATAAATAAACTAAGTGTCAGATTCTAGCAAAATAATCTTCTAATTATATTAAGAATTGTACAGTTGTCTTGCAGCGGCCGGACGACGCGTGCGGTGCGTGCGGTGCGTGCGGCGGCGTCGCGCAAACAGCGGTGTTTGTTGTTCCCGCGTGTTTGCTCGCGCGTAAACACCGCGTAATTGGTGGCCACACCTGAGCGCTGCGGTCGCCTCAGCGGCCGCGAGCCACGACCGCCACTCGGACAATATTTGTTCATGATAGTAATACCTTCATTACATATGTGTATTATAATATAAAGCAAGGAATCGACACACTGTGTATAATACCGACTGCCAGATCGCATCAAATAGCATTATCAGTTTTTTATGTCTATGTCTTATGTATTTATGTTAACAATGTCTGCAATCAGAATTTGTTTAATATATTTTTGACTAGGAAAAAACTTTACTAGGGTTTCAATAAAACTAAAATCATTGAATTAATTACAAAACGTATGGCTCGGGGTCTTGTGGTTCACTACGGTTTATGTATCAATCACGCTGCCTAAGTAATTCAATATTCGGATATCAGAACATTTGTTCGGAGTGTTTATATTAGATTTGTGTATGAGGCACAGGGGCGCCGCAATCCGACGGGTTCTACTCAAAGCCAATATCTCTCGGCAGGTGTTTGCTTTAATTGACCTCTTTGTGCCTAAAGGGCTCACCACAACAAGTTAATAGTTAACCTTCAGCCAATACAAAGGAGCCTATTGCACATATTGAAATTGTCAGATTTCATACGTGAATGAAGCTCCACTCTCCGCATTACTGGAGCTTGCTTGTCTTCTTATCAGCGTATAATAAGATATTACCTCAATCGTTCGGATTATACAATGGCGACAAAGGGAGAAGCACGTTCGACCAATACCTACTAATTGAAAAAGTTTAATGAACTCGCTCAGCTTGTCAGAGATCTGAGACAGTATTACAGATGTAGTGTCATAATCCCTCCCCCCTCCCCGATTCTCCCTGACCGTTGAACTGTAGACACAGATGTGGCCCTGATTGATATTAGGATTAGGATTTGACAGTGGAAACAAGCTCTATTTATTTAATATAATATAATAGGGACCAAACAATCTAAACAAGTATTTTGACATCTATGCTTTAAAGCATCTGTTGATATAGCTATGTTTATACATGACTCGGTAAGTTTAAGCTAATCACACACACTCTGCGCCAATAATCGAGTTGTGTGGGGTCGCGGCGACTTGCTCGCAATCAGCGCTCATTGAGCGGCCGCCGCAGCGCCGCGCGTCGCCCGCCCGACCGCACAGCGCGCCGCGTCCGACTGCGACCGAGCCCTCGCTACGTTCGCATTCAGAACGAAATCTAATCAGCAAGAAAGTAGTTAAGAAGAACTTGCGATCCTTTGCAACGTTTGCACTAGAAAATCTGAAATTGGATTCTAAAATAATTGAAAAAAAAAAATACACAACCACTCATCGAGTCTTCAGATCACAACTATAACTATACAAAACACACTTCAACAAACTTTTTTTTTACTTTTCCGACACGAACAAGACCGCGTTTATGAACTTAACATTGCAGAAAGGAGAAGGTAATTATTCTACATTACTTAGTATATACGTGAGTTTAATCATGCAATAAGCAACCACAATCAAATCCAGAGTTGAGCTCAAAGTGTCACTCATCTAAATAATAAACCAGCTATCGCGCGGTGTCACGTGCGAGACGCGCGACGCGACCGGTGCGAGCGCGCGTCTGCTCGCGCGGCGCGGCTCGGCTGCGAGTACGACTGCTTCTCTTTTATTGTCTAATTAGGCGTGTTTCATCGCGATTTATTACGTTTTAAATTATGCACGAAGGTGCTTCATTTTATCTGGCCGCTCCAAATTGCGGCCGTTTTCATTAAGAACCGGTGCTCGCAAATAAATATAATTTAATTAGGGCGCGTCTCGCCGCGTCCCGGCACTAGTGCGGCTCGAGAGCTGTCGCGGTCCACGCTCTTACTTATTATTTGTTTTGATTGGCTTTTCTTTGTCTTACATTGTGTTCCAATAAATCACCTTTGATATGAAAAAGGTAATACGATGTGATTGATAAGATACCTTAAGTTTGCTGCAGTACGTTAATTGGTTGCAATTCTAAATTCGCGATCCATTTAAACAGCACGTTAAACAGCAGCAGCATTAGCTGCTAACAGTATCAGTGGGGTGACGTCATAAAATATTCACAAACCAGTGGGCGGTGGCGCGGAGTGCTCGACTATAACATAAGAGGGCGTTAATTTCCTCCTCCTCATACAGCCCCATTAACCTGTTCTCGGAAATCATAACTCGCTCCGTGCAGCGTGCAGCGTGTAGCGACGCGTCACTTGATTAGGCGGACATTTGTAAAATATTTGCCATGAACAGTGCACGCCGAGTGCCGAGCGCTGACTGGCGACGTGCCAGCGCGACGTGCCAGCGTGCAGCGTGCCGCGTGCGGCGTGCAAGCGGCTCGCTGACTAACTATGTGCGACCCCTTGTAGGTTCCTTACACGCGAAATAACTACTTTAAGTATTTAGTATATCAAACCACCTGCCGTGCCGTGTGAATCGTATACGTTCAAAGTATGACGTCATTGAGACTTGCAACGAACTTGATTATGACTCTCGGTCTTTCTTGTATTTTTGCATTTTGTTTTACGGTGCACTAAAACTATCATCTTTATCAACTTACAAAATGAACTAGTATATGTTATTTCTTTTTAAGAGAACACTTATCTACAGAGGCTTTCATCACACGGCAAACGTGATCTAACACGTGTCGGTGTCTCAGGACCCTTCCCTCCTCGTCCGCTAGGTACACTGGGTACTAGTCATTCAGTCGCTCTCACTTTATCACGTCGCCGGCTTTTGTAAACAGAGTAGCTGATGTAACGACAGCCACACACCGACACGCGCGACAGTCAAGCAACTGCAAGTGTTCACTTCTGTCTGTCTAGTTAACGGATTGACAAGTAAATTATTTACTATTGTGTTTTCAAGCTTATGCTCTTTAAATCACAATAGGTATCGTAATTGTTTTTTTTTTGCATTTTCATCATATTTTTAATATTTGTTAGCGGAAGATTTTATAATGAATACAGTGTAATAAGTTTTGTAAAGTTGAACCCGTTACATAAATAATGTTGGTATTGAAGTTAGCAGCGGCGTGCATCGTGCAGCGCGCAGTGTGTACACGGGTCGGTGCGGCGCGGGCGACTCGTTACGGCCGGAGTGCAGCGTGGAGGGCCCTCGCCGGCACTAGTGCAGCAAAATTAGCGGCACTGCTTACCGCGCCCGCCACCCGCCGCCGTGGAGGGCCCGAACACGTGATTATACTGACACGATCGGAGCTCTTCCCTGTCTCTAAGTACTCTATATAAAGCACGCGAAATGCCGGAGAAATAGGAAATATACTGAGTCATTTTTATTTTGGCTTAGGCACATAGGTTAAAAAATAGGAGAAAAACACCTGACTTAGAGAGATGGTATGAGTCAAGATGACGACAACCGCTGTATTTTCTTTTTCTTTAACGATTATAAAAATGCGGAAGTCATACTTTTATATCACTAAATAAACAATTTTATGTAACTAATAATACGCGAAATGCAGTATTTGTCAAACAATATATTTAACGAATAGTATTTATTTGTACGAAAATAAGAATGCTCAAAGATAAACAGACGAAACTTGAAACGTAATAGCACTTCACATTTTTGTGAGAAACTGAAGAGGGAGCAGCAAACACAATTAGGTCTTGAGAATGCAGCGGTTACAAGCACTTCCAGGCTTAAGAACATTAAACAAATGAAGAAATCCCCAGTCTTCCACTGTAATATAATAGGCTTTTTGTTCCATCCTAATTAAACAATATAAGGCAAAAGTGGAAAGTGTACAAATAGTGGCGGCGCGGCGGCGTGAGCGGGAGCCAGGGCGTCGGGGGAGCGTTTAAAAATAAATATCAGACTCGGTTTTAATTTGCGCGGAGAGCTCCTGGAGCACTCGGCGCGGCTAGGGCTGCCCAAAGCAACCACCTTCGTTAATAATGTTTGAAAGCTACCTTTAAGAAATCAAAGATTAAAAGCATCACGTACTCGGACTTTATTTTCCTTGATATAAGCAAATCTCATTGTGTAGTGTTATAAGATTTACTTCTTAAATGTTGTAAATATTTTTGTTTGGTGCTTATTTCTATAATAACTAATTTTTTTTCGAGGATTTATAATATTTTTCGTATATTTAATTTTCGTTGAGAACCTAAGCCAGCAGTAAAAGGTCTTGCTCAAAATATTTGTGTGAAATCAGCTAAGAATCGCGAGCGCGGTGGTAGCCCTTAAGTGTTGCCCCTCGTAGTGTCCGAGTGGCGCTGCATGCTTGCGCTGCTGCGATGCTAACTGCGTATTAGTGCGGGAGCCAATCTACTGATGGCTGCAGACACCGCGTTTTGTTACCGGCTCATATCGCACACTGTATTCAATACCTAGGCGAGTGTTGCTTGTTCAGTCGATTCGTACTCACTTTAACCGGTGAGAAGATTGAATTTGATACCTGGCGTGGGAAAGTATTTTGATGAAATTTGAAAAACTGTAAATAGGAAATCAAGCCGGTAGGAATTATAAGTACATTATAGTTAAATGGTAGGGTTGAATGTTTAAAACAGACTTAAAATAGTTTGATCAGGAAATTATCGAATTTCCTTTCAGGAACCAAACTTAATTAATTAATTGTTAAATTGTTTACAACCGACGACGTCGACTTCTCTGATCGCAAAAAAATAGAACATACCTTCACCAAAAGTAAACGCTCACATACATTAAATTTTCACTAAAATTATTTTCTCAAATCTCAAAATAATTAGTGCGATTTGTGTGAATGTTGGTCGAGTTAGAGTCGGCGGTGTGTTGCGAGCTGGTCTGTTAGCGCGCGCTCGAGTGCTGCCGGTCTGCGCCCTGCGCCCCTGTACCGAGCACTCGGCTCCGCACAGCTTAGGAAATTAACTTTATTGTGCGCCTTAGATTGCTTGTCGAGAACCCTTGTTATAATACTCTTCTAGCGCGGCTTTGTAAAACAATTTAATAGATAGTGTATGTACCGACGCCGCGACGCAGAGAAAGGCTTCAACATGATTTTAACGTTCTTTTTTTCTCCTTCTTTTGAGTACTCTGCGAGTTTTTTTTTTAAATGCGTCGGTCGTCGGTCCTATACGGACCGCGAGCGACATGCATCGCGCCGTCCCGCGCCGCACCCAGCCCGCGCCGGAAACTTCCGGACAGCGGCGAGATGCCACTCCGCACTGAGCGCTCTGTGCGCCGTACATATTATTAACTGCAACACGCGAGATTAACTGCTTTCGAAAGAAAAGTTTTAAACACTTTATCTCGCAGAGAACTTGCTTTAAAGCACTAATTCCAAGAAACGAACTCTGAGAGAAAGGAATAAGTGAAAACCACTTTACCGGAACATCTGAAAAGCCATGCATTTATTAGTTTTATAATGAAACGCGAAATAGCACTTAAAATTGAAACTTGTTAGTACCTAGTGTCGGAACCGACTTGGAACAAAGTTGGAGTTTCCTTTATGTGTTTAAAATATAATAGGTTTTACTCACTGGCTCCAACTAAGCTGGTCTAATAACCATATACGGGAATGAAGTTATAAGGAAAAAAGGAACTGCGAATGAATAGGTATAATCGTAGCGAGCTAAGGTGGCGAGCGAGGAGCGCCTCGTGATGCGGCGCGCGGGCAGCTGGCGCGGCGCCAGCGCCAGGCAGCGCGGCGCGGCACGCGCGGGCGGCAAGGCCAGCGCCCTGGAATGTCCAAATTACACGCCGACACTCGCTCTAATCAACTCGGTAGGTTTAAGCGCGATTTGAATTTTGTAATTAGAACTATATGGAGTCCAGCCGCTGCACAACTTTGCCGACTGCCGGCGATAGATTTTACGGCGTTTTCAATTAAAACTGGTGACAGGGAAGTTCCGGCGAGTCGGTTAGCAGAACTCGGCGCTCATCCGCTCGCCTCAAAACAATCGACAGTTCGTTAAAGTTCGTTCTGGGTTATGTTTTATTGGTTCCCCGCGGCGCGGCGCGGCAGGAACACGCGCGACCCGCTCGCTTATAAATCTCGTATCGCGACGTCGAAGGAAATGTTCATTTGTTTCTTTTCTGTTTCACATTCGTCGTGCTAACTCATTGTTTTATTTTTCTGTACTGGCCAGGCAGACTTAAAAAGTAGGTAGAATGTAAAGTAATTAAACATATGAAGGTATGTAGCATGTGCAAAGTAGACGCATTCGTAGCCAAGAGCGTACCGGCAAATCGTATTTAGCTGCTTAATGAAACCGCATACCAAATTGCAAACCTTTGAAATCCTGTTAACAACTTCAGCAGTTTAGCGGAGGCACTTATCCTTGTGTACCGGTCTAATATAGCTCAAACTAGTAAATTTCCTAAAGCCAAGCGAGTCCCGGCTTAAAAGCGGCCAAGTTTGGAGCGAACTAAACTTGCAATAGAATAGCGACGACGACAGCGGGGTGTTACCGAGACGCGCGGGAAGGGGGGAGGGGAATAAAAGCTAAGCTACGGCTTGAGGAGGGGGGGGGGAGTGCTAAACGTTAAATATTTGAAATCTGAAAATGTTTAGCGGACGCGTTATCTCACCGGTTGGGAACTAATCAACGACTTTTTAACGCTACAATGGTAATCTGGCTAAGTGGCGTCGAAACCATATGCACACCACTTTGTGAATTTATTTTAACAAAAGTTGAAAGATCATGTCAATTTTTCAACTTTTCCTAACAAATACGATGTTTAAATTTTGCTACATGCAGCGTAACAGTTCTCCAGATTAACGCAATTCGCTAAAACATAGCCGCACAAAAGCATTCCAATTAACTTATTCTGTTAGCGAGGACACGTTGTTTGTGTCGGCGCTGGCCGCGCTCGCCGCGCTCACCGGCGCAAATCCCACTAACTCCAGCTCGATTGGCCTGCGATTGGCCGCGCCACTAGCCAAGTATTTTTAAGCCAAAAGCACGAGATAAAGTTCACAAAACCTAATAACAAAGTGTTAGGTGTTTGCGTTAAGTGTCACGTGCGCTCGCTGCTTGGATACAGGCGGTCGCACTCGGACACTCGCTCGCTACATTCGCTTATTGTGTCATGTTTTTATATTGAAGTAGCTGCCGGCACCGCTTGCGCTATTACTTTCGTGTTGTTTAATGAGATTTAATCCAAAGTATGGTATAGAATCAGATGTTGTTGATTATTGATTAAAAGTCTTTAAATACGTATCTACAAAATCGTTCAACATTTTTGGGTGGTGATAACTAATAATTATTCTACTATAGGGAACTAGTTCGTGAACTCTAATAAGTATATTGCACATTATCTTAATTAGGTTTTAATTTGCTTGTTTTTAAAGTTTTCTAAACACAAGAAATGAGAATAGTCGTTTAATATTTGAACTCAAAACATGAATTTTAACCTTCCACCGTAAAAGTACAGTCCCTGTCAAAAAGCAAGTGCAACGGAATAAAAATGTGTTCGCTTTGTACAGTCGTGTTCGTAAATGTTATCCTTAGAGTTACATGAGTTGTATGTGCACGGCATTTGTCCTCGTTGCGCAGATGTCGCGAGGAGTATTGTCCGATTTACAAGATAATGCAACTTATTTAAACTATAGTACTCATAGGAAATACTCGGATATAATGTATTTTATGTCTTGTTCTGATTGGGTACGTTAGCTTTGTAGACCAATAAAATATATCCTTTTTCCAATGGTCAATGTGCCAACAACAAATGTGTGTATAAGCACACTGGTCAGAGTATTATTAAACCTGATGTCCTATTAATTAGTTCTACAATTATTATGAAAGATAATTAAGCAATTATACAAAAGTTTTAGACTCAGCAAACAACTCGCAAAGTTCGCAATTATAGTTCCGCTTGGCAATTACAGCACTACAAACAAATCCTCCTCGTACAAATCTCCCTCCAGTCAGGTCAAGAGTGAGCAGACTAAGCGCCTGTGACGTCACTCCGGAGGTGTGACACGCGCGCGGTGCATCCATAAAGCATGCGGGCTGTAAGCCGTGCGGCAGCGGGAGCGGGCGCGGCGGCGCGAGCGGGCGCGGGTCGCGGGGTGCGCGGCGGGGACACACCAATTTATCGCTACATCGGGTCCTCGCGACTCCCCCGGGTACGATTCAGCCCTGTTTTAATTTCCCCCGGATTTTCCCTTGAATACGAAACCACTGTTATTATGTTTTCTTTTCTTTTACACTGAGATAGAATTCAATTATAATTATGTGCCGTGACAATTGTATTTATTATCTCACACTACGTTTGCAAACCAAAATGTTAGCGAAAAATGGATATAGAATTTCTTTTCAATGTATATTCAAGACACCCTCATCATTAAAATAATTTCATTATACTTGTAATTTTCTGTTTTTTTTAAACGACCTATTATGTCTTCCTCGGTTCTTATTTTCATGGAAGAAATGTGAGTTCTCTCGCCTTTTTAATAAACTATCAAAATGCGTTTACAAGTTCAGATAGTATTTTGGTAAAAATCGGATGATATTAGATATTTTAGCTTTTAAGGTATTCAACAAACACACACACGGTAATCGTGTGCAATTTTAAACTTTCAATTCGTAAGCTGTGCTGGATCGAGTAGTAAAAAAGTAAATGATCAAATATAAGGAATAATGTTAAAAATATTAATTATTTTAAATACATCTCTTTGACAAAAAAATAAATAAACAAAACTTTGTTACTAAAGCAAAAATATACACACAGCTACCGAGATTTAAAAATAACCGTTGTTAAGAGAAAGTCCGTGAGGAAACAATATTAGAAGAGTTCGTTTATAATAAATGTCTGTCCGTGATAAATGTAGCCAGCAGCCAGCGCCAGTCACGAAGTTTGTCTTCTCTCGTTAAAGACGAAACAGCTTCGACTGAGTCCGTCTGACGAGACCGTACCTACTGCGGTTAGCGTGCTCACCACAGACCACTCACGACAGCGAACTCTGGCTTATTGTCGATGAAAGTGTTAATTATTTTTTGTTTTATACAACACTACTTCTTGTTTTTGTTTGTTTGTGTTTGGATATGACGATATAACCGTCGAAATAATTAAAAGTTGTGCATTAGTAATACTCAAACCTTTAGCTCACATCGCAAATATTATGATAGAAGTAGGTATTTTCCCTGAGAAACTTAAACAAGCTATTATTAAACCACTTTTTAAAAACGGAAAGCAAAATCAAATACAGAATTATAGACCTGTCGCATTACTACCAATCTTTTCTAAATTGTTTGAAAAAGTAATTTATACACGATTAGTAAACTACCTAGAAAAAAATAGTCTATTAAACGACGCTCAGTGTGGCTTCCGTAAAGAAAGATCGACAACTTTAGCAGTCTTTAAAATTCTAAAAGAAATATTAGATGCAATCAATACAAAAATGCCCGCTACAGCTATACTTTTAGATATGTCTAAAGCCTTCGATTGTGTTATTCATACCATACTACTTAAACAGCTGGCACATATCGGAGTAAGGGGTATTCCTTTAAAACTAATGGAAAGCTATTTAACCAAGCGTAAACAAGCCACAGAAATAACATTTTCAGACCTTAAAACAAAAACTTTGTCTTGCACTCGCTCACCTTACACACATATAAAAGTCGGAGTTCCACAGGGAAGTATTCTGGGACCCTTACTGTTCTTGGTCTATATAAATGAATTCCCACAAATAATACAGGATCAAACTGTCTTATTTGCCGATGACGCATCAATATTTTTTACGGGTAAAAATATGAATAAAATGGAATATGAACAAAAAATAAATAATTCTCTTGCTAAAATAATTGAATGGTTAAAAACATTAAATCTTAAAATCAATATAAATAAAACGAAATATATACAATTCCAAACATACAAAGCCGCCCACAATAATCTAAAGATAAGTTACAACAATAATAAAGTAGAAGAAGTGAATGCATCAAAGTTTTTGGGTCTAAATATAGATAAACACTTGAATTGGAAGTTACATATAGAACATTTGAATAAAAAAATTAGAACATATTGCTATACACTACAGATAATTAAAAATACAACTAATATTAAAACCGCACAATCAGCATACTACGCAAAAGTTTATTCCATCTTAAATTATGGAGTAATATATTGGGGAAATTCCGTAGACTCTAAAACTACTTTTCTACTTCAAAAAAGGTGTATACGAATAATCCATAACCTTGATAATGAAACCTCTTGCAGACCGACATTTAAAAAATATGGATATTTAACTTTAACAGGAATATATATTCTCCAAGCAGCTATTTTCATTAAGTGTAACAGTAACTACTTTCCTGACAAAAACTCTCTAGAATATAATAGAAGATTGCGAAACAGAGATAAATTAATAATACCACAACCTCATAATGAAATGTACAAAAGGAACATGTATTTTACCAGTATCAAAATTTATAATCACTTGCCCTGTAAAATAAGATCACTCAAGCTAAACAGTTTTAAAAATGTTGTGAAAAGACTTCTAATTGAACACTGTTTCTATGATTTAAAAGAATACTTTGAAGCTAAATTATGAAAACTGAGGAAGTGAAAGATTATTGTAAGAAGACAATGCATTTTTTTTACTGTTTACTGTTTTAATGTAGTTTTACTAAAGTATGTAAGTAATAACTTAAGTAAGCTAAAATTATATGTATATACACTAAGTGTTCTATTGCATGCCTATATAGGTAAATTGTGCAGAGCTTCAAAACCTATATTAAGACCATACACTGTAACCACAATTAGTGCAATAAAGATTTATTATTATTATCGGAAAGACTTTTCTTTTCTCAGCGCTTAGGCTGGTTTAAACCACATTTACGGGTCAAGACCAAGTAAATGCAGCGTGTGGTGTATAAATGATGGTACTTAATTATTATCTTCTAGCGACAAGAACTTTCTCACAATTCGGCACGTATTTAAAATGGCAGCTTTCTGTAAAGTTATGTAGGTGGATTTGTTTAGATCTATAACTTTTAGGCTATTGTGGAGATTTTTGGGAATGACACCAGTGCTTGAAAGAACTATGGGAACGACTACCACCTTATCTTGTCTCCATATTCGTGCAACCTCTTCTTTAAGCTCTGCGTATTTACTAATTTTCTCAGCAATGGTCTTCTGCAGGTTGTGAGTGTTGGGGACGGCTATATCTATAAGGTAGGTAGTTTTATTTTCTTTGTCCTGTAGAGTTATATCCGGTCTATTGTAATGGATGGTCTTATCGGTGAGTATTGCTCTATCGTAGTAAAGCTTATGCGTGCCATTTTCCACAACAGTTTGGGGAGTGTACTTATAGTAAGGAGTTTTGTTATTTTCTATCAACTTATATTTAAGTGCAAGCTGTTGGTGTATTATATTGACTACTTGGTTATGTCGGTGGGTGTAGTCTGTCTGGGTGAGAGATGTGCATGCACCCGTTATGTGCTGAATGGTCTCTGGTTGAGTGTGGCATTTGCGGCATTTATCATTTGTTACTGAAGGATCTTTTATGATGTATTTTCTATAGTTCTTGGTATTAATGATCTGGTCTTGTATCGCTAAAATAAATCCTTCAGTTTCCGGAAATAGGTTACCTACTTTTAACCACTTATTAGAAGCTATTTTATCCACATGAGGTTGTTCTAGGTCATGTGGGTGCCGGCCGTGTAATACCTTCTTCTTCCAGGTTTCCATTTTTTGTTTTTGTGGGTCAGAGCTACTTATATTTAGGGTTTCTGTCTGATCGTTTAGGTTTAAAGGAGTGTAATTGTCATCGTTTTGGGCTATTGCTTTGTGAATATCACTAGTGTTAGATTTTGTTAGGAAAAACGATTTTAATCTACTAATTTGCTTCTGCCATAGGTGATGGATGTCAATTAGGCCTCTTCCTCCATCCTGTCTCTTGATGGTTAGTCTTTCTATGGCAGATTTTGGATGTAAATTGTTATGCTTAGTAAGTGTGGTACGAGTTGTTCTTTCTATTTGCTCTATATCGGTTTTCGTCCATTTAATTACTCCAAATGAGTATGTTAAAATTGGTATTGCATAAGTGTTTATAGCTTTAATTAGGTGTTTTCCAGCAAGATGACTTTTGCATAATGTATTTACTCTCCTTTTGTATTCAGTGTCTAATGTACTTTTAATAGATGTGTGATCTAGACCTTTTAGTTGTTTATACCCCAAATATTTATATAAATCTGTAGGTTCCATAGCTGTAATACACTCGATACTGTTAACTGGATAGTTACCGGGTTTGATCTTGCCTCTCACTATATGTAATGTTTTGCACTTATCTAATCCAAACTGCATGTTAATATCATTGCTGAACAATGTGGTGGTGTCTATTAATTTTTTCATGTCACGTTCGGATTTTGAATACAATTTAATGTCATCCATGTAAATAAGATGTGAGATAATGACTTCTTGTGTACTATGTTTGAGGCAATACCCAACTCGGCTCCGGTGCAGCATAGATGATAAAGGATTTAACGCGAGACAGAACCATAGGGGACTCAAAGAATCTCCCTGGTAAATACCTTTACGAATTGATATCTGTCTACTAGTAACAGAAGTACGGTTGTAATTTAATTGCAACGTAGTTTTCCATCGGGTCATAATACTACTTAAAAATTGAATTATTTTAAAATTTACCTTGTATATCTGTAATACTTTAATTAGCCAAGAATGGGGAATACTGTCGAATGCTTTTTGATAATCTATATAGGTACAATGAAGGTTCCTATTTTTTGTAGCTGCATGTTTGTGAATAGTAGAATCAATAATTAAATGTTCCTTGCATCCCATATGGTTCCGCCTGCATCCTTTTTGTTCTTCTGCTATTATATTATGGTGTTCGATGTGTTTATTAATTTTTGAAGTAATCACTGAAGTCAATATTTTGTAAACAGTGGGTAGACAAGTGATCGGTCTATATTGCGAAGGCTCTGCTGAGTGCTTACCTTTTGGCAGCATATAAGTAACACCTGTTGCTAAAAAGTCAGGTATTATCTGTCTTCCTAAAATTACATCTGTTAGATTTTTAGCTAAAATTTTGTGTAGTGTGACTAATTTTTTGTACCAATAATTATGTATTTTATCTACTCCTGGGGACTTCCAATTATGAAGTCTAACTGTTATATTTAAAATGTCTGTTTCAGTTATATCAGCAAAGCCCATTTCTTCTATCGCAATCCACTTAGCCTCTTCTTGCCTAATCCATTCTGCACTATCATTATACTGAACTTGTTGCTCCCATAGTCCAGACCAAAAGTTTTCCAGCGACTCTTTTGTTGGCAATTCAGCATTATCCTGTGCTATAGATTCAGATTGTGGTTTTGATAAATTCCTATAAAACATTTTCTCATTAGTACTAAATACAATATTATCATTTTTACGCTGCTGTGCCTTTGTATATCTTTTTAACCTATGGACTTTAAGTGCTAGTTTCTGTTTCAAAGTATCTAAAAATTCTTCCGGCTTTCTATTGTCATTTTCATGTCTAGTATGCGTTATTCTACTTTTAAATATGGCTTCTACTCTTTTAATTACTTTATTTGACCTATTATTATTTATATACTGTGTTAGTCTACCACAATCTGCTCTCAGTTTTTCTATATCTCTTTCTAACCTAATCTGCCACGCCGGTTTATTATTGTGTTTTGGTCTGGTATTTCCTACATATTCAGTGATTTTATAGTTTAACTCTTCGGATATTACAAGTGCTGTGCAATATATTAATGTGTTAAGATCTGCAAACTGTGTGTCCTCTGAGACTAAGTTAGATAATATGTTGTTATTAAATAATACAACTAGTTGCATAAGCTTAGGGCTATATTTAAGTTTTGGTAATTTTGGTCGGGACACTGGATCCATACCAGAGTAAAGTACTAGGGCTGTTTTAAGTTTTTCTAGTATATCTTCTGTACTTGGATTTGGTAAAGGATCAGGTTCGACAAAAGTATTTATATCATTTTCTATAGTTAGGGTTAAGGATTCTGTCTGTGTACCAATATGTGATGTTAAATAATTTTGCGTTAGCGTTTGTGTGTTTAAATTTAGTTGAGTACTAGTAGGTATATTAATACTAAGATCTTCAGTATTTCCTTGTGCGAGAGGAATTTCATTTGCACATTCTTCTAATTGTGCTCGAACTTCATTTTTTAACGTATCTAACTCTGCTTGAGATAACAACTTATTTCGAACTATTGTTCGTCTTTGATCTGAGACCCGCTGTTCAGATACACTAATTTCAGGGTATTTTTGTGAGAAAAGTTCGTGAAGTACTTTACGGTAAATAGTCATATCAGTTTCTAATTTAGTAATGTAGTAGTATGTACGCATGATAAATAGGTTTACTTCTTTACTCCATCTCATGCGTACTCTTTGTTTACCAGCCTTGGTGGACGCGGGTAAGAAGGTATTCACCTCCCGCGCAACATCCAGGGTCGGTGTGGATAAAATATCAGAAATACTAATAGTTACTGGGGAACTTGCTAAAGAGGGTGTGTAAGATATGGTGCTAGGGCTAAATGGTTCTACTGGGCTAATTGTCCTGTCTGTCAGTCGGTCAATTTCGTCGGAAGTTTCGGCTGTAGTATCCTTGTCGATGGGAGCCCGCCTGCTCAGCTCCTCACCGCTGACGGATCGCATGCTGAGACACCCAGCGTCAGCTCCAGGTGTGCCCCGGCGATAGCCCCCGGGCAGCGGTCCTATACGTTTCTTCTTCGATCGCGTCTCCATGTTGAATGGGTTACCAGAGCCACGTTAGCCACGACAGTAATTTCTCAGTCGCGTGTCCGCCCCCCACGTGATTAGATGGTCAATCAGGACGTGTGGCTGGATTTTGGGGGGCTTATTATTATTATTTTCGGAGATGGTTTTTTTTTTCACAGCATTTAGCTGGCTTTAACCGTATTTACGGGCTGGTGCCAAGTAAATACGGAGTGTGGTGTATTATCATATATTACCTAATCATGTGTTATTAATTTTCTTCTGCTGACATGAATTTTCTCACGATTCTACAGGTATTTAGTATAGCGGCTTTTTGCAACATTATATAAAGGGATTTTTTCACGTCTATAATTTTCAAGCTATTGTGGAGTTGTTTGGGTATAACACCAGTGGTGGAGACGACTATAGGGATTACGAACACTTTATCTTGTTTCCAGATTCGTGCCACTTCTTCTTTTAAGTCAGCGTATTTACTTATTTTTTCAGCTATTGTTTTCTGCAAATTGTGTGTATTGGGGATGGCTACATCTATAAGGTAAGTGGTTTTATTTACTTTATCTTGTAAGGTTATGTCTGGTCTATTGTAATGCACTGTCCTATCTGTCAGTATGGCTCGGTCGTAATAGAGCTTGTGCGTAGCATTTTCTAGGACAGTTTGGGGTGTGTACTTATAATAAGGTGTGTATGTAGTATCTATAAGTTTATGTTTAATTGCGAGTTGTTGGTGCACAATATTGACTACTTGATTGTGTCTGTGTGTGTAGTCCGTCTGGGTGAGAGTTGTGCATGCACCCGTTATGTGCTGTATGGTTTCTGAATGAATGTGGCATTTACGGCATTTATCATTAGTTATGTTAGGATCCTTTATTATAAACTTTCTGTAATTTTTAGTATTAATTATTTGGTCCTGAATAGCTATAATAAATCCTTCTGTTTCTGGAAACAAGCTACCTATTTTTAGCCATTTATTTGAAGCTACTGTGTCTACATGCGATTGTTCCAGGTCATGAGGATGCCGCCCGTGAAGAACTTTCTTCTTCCAGTTTAGTATTTTTTCTGTTTGTGGCTCGCAATCACTGAGGCGCAGAGTGTTGGCTTGGTCTTTTAGGTTCAGTGGGGTAAAGTTGTCGTCGTTTTGGGATATCGCTTTATGTATCTCACTGGTGCTAGATTTTGTGGTAAAGAATGTTCTCAGTCTGCTAATCTGTTTCTGCCATAGGTGATGGATGTCAATAAGGCCCCTTCCGCCATCCTGTCTTTTAATGGTAAGTCTCTCTATGGCAGATTTGGGGTGTAGATTATTATGTTTTGTGAGGGTAGTACGCGTAGCTCGTTCTATCCGTTCTATATCAGTTTTTGTCCATTTTATTATCCCAAAAGAGTATGTTAGTATTGGTACGGCGTATGTATTTATTGCTTTAATTAGATTTTTTCCGGATAATTGACTTTTACACAGTGAATTTATTCTTCTCCTGTACTCTATATTTAGTGAATCCTTGATGGTTCTGTGATCTAGTCCTTTAAGCTGATTATACCCTAAATATTTATACAAATCAGTAGGTTCCATAGCTACAATTGTATCGGTATGGTTGACTGGGTAGTTGCCGGGTTTGATTTTGCCTCTAATGATGTGTAAAGTTTTACATTTCTCTAAACCAAATTGCATGTTTATATCATTGCTAAATTGTGATGTAGTATCAATTAGTATTTTCATTTCTTTTTCGGATTTAGAATATAATTTTATATCATCCATATAGATGAGGTGTGATATAATGGTGTCCTGACTAGTATTTTTGAGGCAATATCCAACCCGACTTCTATGCAGCATATGGGACAAGGGATTAAGGGCGAGGCAGAACCATAGGGGACTCAAGGAATCTCCCTGATATATACCTTTTCTAATAAATATTTGTCTAGTCGATACAGAGTTACTGAGGTAATTTATGTGCAATGTTGTTTTCCATTTATCCATTATAATTCTTAAAAAGTCTATTAATTTTGAATTTACTTTATAAATCTGCAAAATTTTAACGAGCCAAGAATGGGGGATACTATCAAAAGCTTTTTTATAATCTATGAAGGTGCAATGCAGATTTCTGTTTTTAGTGGTAGCATGTTTATGAATAGTGGAATCAATAACGAGTTGTTCCTTGCATCCCATATGTCCCCGCCTACAACCCTTCTGTTCTTCTGCAATAATATTATGTTCCTCAATATGTTTATTAATTTTCGCTGCAATTACTGAAGTTAAAATTTTGTAAATTGTTGGCAAGCAGGTTATTGGTCTGTATTGGGAGGCCGAAGCAGAATGCGTGCCTTTGGGAAGCATGTACGTTATTCCTGTAGCTATAAATTCGGGTACGACTTGTTTACCTAGTATAATATCCGTTAAATTCTTTGCTAATGGTTTGTGAAGCAAACCTAGCTTTTTATACCAATAATTATGGATTTTATCTACACCCGGCGCTTTCCAATTATGAAGTCTAATTGTAATGTTTGCTATATCTGTCTCTGTTATCTCTACAAAATCCATTTCTTCTAATAAGTTATATTTAGTTTCTTCGTCTTTAATCCATTCTGCTCTTTCGTTATGCAGTTCTTGCTTCTCCCAAATTGCTGACCAAAAATCTTCAAGCTCATTTTTACTAGGTATTTCTACAATATTACTTCCTACGGTCCCTTCAGTTTGCGGCTTAGCTAAATTTCTATAAAACGCTTTCTCATTTGCACTAAATAAGATATTATCGTTTTTACGTTGTTCTGCTTTTTTATATCTTCTGAGTCTGTGAACTTTAAGTGCAAGCTTTTGTTTTAGAGTATCTAAAAAGTCTTCTGGTTTATTATTATTACTTTCGTGCCTTGTATGTATTATTCTAGTTTTAAATATTGCTTCAACTCTCTTAACTACTTTATTTGATCTATTATTATTAATATACTGTGTAAGGATACCACAGTCTGCTCTAAGTTTTTCAATGCCTCTCTCAAGCCTAACTTGCCAAGGAGGTTTATGACTATTATCGTAACGTGGTTTATTATTTCCTGTGTATTCAGTAACTTTATAATTCAACTCTTCAGATATAACAACTGCTGTACAATATATAAGTGTGTGTAAATCTACTAATTGCATGTCTTCT
The DNA here is from genome assembly GCA_905146925.1 of Autographa gamma. Classification (NCBI taxonomy): domain Eukaryota; kingdom Metazoa; phylum Arthropoda; class Insecta; order Lepidoptera; family Noctuidae; genus Autographa; species Autographa gamma. The sequence goes on from LR989852.1 coordinate 235,792, forward strand.
GATATAAATTTATTTAATATATTTTCATTAAACAATAAAACAAGTTGGATAAGTTTAGGACAATATTTTAGTTTTGGTAATTTTGGTCGCACCGTCGGATCCATTCCAGAATAAAGTACTAATGCTGTTTTAAACTTCTCTATTATCTCTTGTGTGCATGTTTCTGGTAATGGATCAGGCTCAACCAAGATACCTATATCATTTTCTATTGTTAATGTTAGGGATTCTGTCTGTGTTTCGACACAGGCAACATCCCCAACACTATTGTTCGATGTGAGTGTATTTATTGTGTGCAAATGAGCGTGTTGATTATAATTACTATTAGGAACAAACGAATTAACATTCTGGGTGTGATCTTCTGAAGGAAGATTTAGTTCTAAATTTTCTAACTGAAGCCTTACTTCTTCTTTTAAGCTATCTAACTCTATTTGAGATAACAATTTATTTCTCACGATAGTTCTTCTTTGATCCGAAACTCTCTGCTCGGAAACTACAATATCTGGGTACTTTTGTGAGAATTGTTCATGCAGCAGTTTTCTATAAATGGTCATATCGGTTTCTAGTTTTGTTATATAGTAGTATGTACGCATGATATATAGGTTAACTTCTTTACTCCATCGCATGCGTACTCTTGTTTTACCAGCCTTGGTGGACGCGGGTAAGAAGGTATTCACCTCCCGCGCAACATCCAAGGTCGGTGTTAGTCGGGTATCTGTATTACTAATCGTTAATGGTGAACTTGCTAAAGAGGGTGTGTAAGATATGGTGCTAGGGCTAAATGGTTCTACTGGGCTACTTGTCCTGTCTGTCAGTCGGTCAATTTCGTCGGAAGTTTCGGCTGTAGTATCCTTGTCGATGGGAGCCCGCCTGCTCAACTCCTCACCGCTGACGGATCGCATGCTGAGACACCCAGCGTCAGCTCCAGGTGTGCCCCGGCGATAGCCCCCGGGCAGCGGTCCTATACGTTTCTTCTTCGATCGCGTCTCCATTTTGAATGGGTTACCAGAGCCACGTTAGCCACGACAGTAATTTCTCAGTCGCGTGTCCGCCCCCCACGTGATTAGATGGTCAATCAGGACGTGTGGCTGGATTTTAGGGGGCTTATTATTATTATTATTATTATTATTATTATTATTTCATCGAACACATAAAAATCTTCACGATTGAATTTTTATAATAGTTTTCTTTTTTCATTTACCTAACATGTTTATTTGTTCTATGAAATATGGTGATGTTCTATAGTCATAGAGAAGTGACTATTCTAGTAAAAATAACAATCCAGAGGAAACGATTATTTAATTTAAAAAAAATTAGAAACCACAGAATGGATGTTTCATCAAAAGACAGGAGAAAATAATACTAAGCATGCTTGTCATGAATCTCATTCTTCTGATAGATGCCGTCGACGTCACCTCTTGTCTAACTTATAATAAGTTTCCTGTTTGATCCGGATAGTTGAAACTCCGTCGTGGATACAACGCGAGTGGCGAGTCGGGACGCTAGACGCCAGGCGCTAGGCTAAACGTGGAGCGTATTTGAAACAAACTTGAAAATTGTCAAAAGGATGAATTTAGTGTTATAGTTCGTTGAGTCGGAAGGGCTGAGTGAGCGGCTCCACTCACAACGAGTTATCGCGTAATGTTAGCAGACCTAGTACAGACGTACTGCCAGCTTTCATGTGCTTTTGAATAGTTTAGCAATGGTGTTGGTTTAGTAGACGCTGTTTGTTATGTAGATTTTTTATTTCATGGAAGTACTTAAGGATCATTCCATCTGGCGCACAGTCGAACTGCATTAATCTAAATACTTATCTAGGAAATTCGGTCTTTATCCAACAACCTAATGCTTTTATTTCTTCTATTTTGTTTCTTTTGCTGGGGTACATTTATGACCTCGTAATATGATGTTTAATATTTAGTACGTTTTGGTTTCAGATTCGTTTATTCATTGACAGCAAATATTATGATATACCTATTCTTTTTATGTAACTAGTATAGCTCTATAAATAAATCAAGTGTATCTGAGATTGTTCACAGTTATTATTGGAGCCCTGCACCGCCCGTCGCGCCGGCCGTGAGGACTAACACGAGTATGCACTGCACACCACACTGCCTTAGGATGACACGTGTTAAGGAAAAGCCACATACACACTGCTTCATGTACAGGTAGATACTAAGCAACACTATTAAAATTATTAGCGTAAGTCGTGATTAATTAATTTAGAAGCTAACGTAATTTATGACATTTAGGAAATAATATTGTTTAAATATTTTTGTAACGATTACAGTATTTTAGAAAGATAAAATAACATTTAAGTTTCGACGGATGCCACGAACTCTAAATATATATAAATGCAACCATCGCTCGGAGACAAGGCTCTATGTCAGTCCGTCAGTCAGTGTACAGTGTACACCAGAGCTTTCAAATTCAAATTCATTTTATTTGCAAGAATATAGTAAATACATAAGATGGCAAATTATTAGGTTGAACAGTACATAATATTCTGCCTTTATAGGGCATGCAAACATTATTCATAGTTAACTTACAGGAAAAGTATTAAAATAGGTAAGTATTACATTGTTATCATCAATTTTTCTAAGTTTTACAGTAAAAAGCTTTTGTACACTTAGGTATTAAAACAGCGCTAGTATCGCACCAGCGAGGTGGCAAGGTGGTGGGAATATGGCAAGGCGACAAGGCGATTAATGACTATATTAATAAGTCATTGGCACTGTTGTCGCCCAACGTGGGGCACGGGCAAGCGTAAAGTGACCGTGTGGATAAAAGCAACAATAACACTGGATTTGTTGTTTGATACGTATTCCTATTGATGTATAAAAGTTTATATAAATATTAAAATCACTCTTTTAACGACTTAAAGCGCACATACAATCCTATGTGACCTTTAAAAAAGGTGTCACTAGTTTCTCAACTGTTAGTACGCACGTATGTGTTACATAGATTGGTATGTTTGTTTATTTGTTGTTGGCATTGGTGGCGTAGATTCTGTAAGTATGACTACGTTCAGCTTGCCCCAATGGCCAGTCGCGTCGTGCTGCAACATGTTGCTTCCTGCTGTGGCGGGCACAGGTAATGAGCGCCGGACCGGACCGGACGCGGTGACGTACCACCGTATTTATAACCAATCGCTGATCACTGCAGATGCTATTGAGCCTTTTAATTGTAGGATAGTCATTGTTTTGCTTCTTATTGTATACTATGAATGGTATTACATGATTTTAGATGCTCCCGGCTTACACCTCATCTGATATACATGATTCAAAGTTAAAAAAAACTATTTTACCCTACATAAATTACAAACGTGATGAATTCACCTAAGACCAGTTATATATTATTTTATGGGCAGCTATGCCAATGTAGGGACGAACGACTAAAATATGTACCGGTAGCTAGTAGCAGCGCTGCATAACTTACGCGGCGCCTGCAACCGTCGCTCATGCACTGGCCTACTTCACCAATATGCGGCCGCTGCAGAGTTAAGACGACGTGCTTCCTTAAGCTTATAGCAAATATAAGTTACAACAGAGCTTTTAAGTTATGACGTCATTTCGACAATTTAAGACTCGTCCCATATGCCATCGGTGTATACCATATAATAGCATGCAAACAAAATACAGGAAGAGCACTTAAAATAATGACATACTATAGGTTATCGATAGAGCGCTGCTAGTTGCGGGCTGGCCTCATTAAGTGATTAAATATTGAGGCCGAGCCACAGATACGGCCGCGGGTTCCGACGATACGCTCCACTCCGGAGAGCCTAATGGATTAGAAAACAAGCCTCTCCGAGACTCAACACTGCCTTAATCTCACGCCGATGCTAAGTGATCTTACCAACACCTATACAATGGTGGCTAAGTAACTCCTAAGATTTAAATGCAATATTATGGTAAATTATTTCCTTCATTCCATCAACAAGTGTTCGTTTCAAGTGAACCTCGAAGAACATCGCTCAACATGATTACACAATGGGATTGCGCAACAATTCATCATGTCGAATATCTCCATCCCGTCTGTCTGGTGAACCAATAATAAATTTAATCATAAGAAGGCAGGGAGCGTGGCTGCGAGCGACCGCGCTCGGCTCGGCTCTGCGCCCGGCCGCGCGGCATGGTGAGTGGTGTTTTGTACGTAGCTTCATTACTTTAGCCGCTAGGATTGCACTGGCAAGGGCTACAATAATGTACAATGGCAACGATTGATTACAGATTAAAAGTATTATGGTTTTCTTCTTTTATTTTTTTGAGATTCTATTTAAGAGTATATGTGTGATTTATACTTTTCATAAAAAGCGATTCAATATTTTTGTTTTAAAATACAAATATTGGAAAAATTACCAGGAATGTCAAAATGAAATTGTCAGTTAACAGACCATTGTTGTTTTTTGATTCAATTCGGTTTTTACTTAATCTGAAATCAATTATTAATACTTAATTTTATTAGTGTAAAACGAAACACTGTTTGAATTCTGTGTCAATAAAAACTGTTATTTATAAACGGTTAAACTCAAAATAGAGATTAATATTCTCTTCACTACATTTAAACATGTAATGTGGTCTGACACATCGCCATATATGAGTAAATAAGGCAACATTACTCGGCACAAAAAGGCTTTCATGAAAAGCTATTTGAACCGCCAGTCGACATTATTACGAAATTAATTAACATTTAAATGATATCGGGATATGAGTATTGTTCATTAAAGCGTATTTGTCTATCGGGTATCGCGGAGGAAGACAAATAGCCGCGCCACACACCGTGCGACCGGGAGCCGAGCCCGCTCGCACCAACGACGGGAACTTCATTATACGCTCGATAATGACTTATTATTTGCTATTAAGTGGTCTAGATTTAAGGTAAATCCGAGATTTTCTCTTAATAATAAAGTTAGTAAGGGGTTTGTTCAGTCACTAAGTAATACTAATAGTAAAACTACACAGGGTGATTATAACAAGGTAAGTTAGTTTGTGCGGCGGCCGGGCCTCCAGAGCAGCGCCGGCGTATGCCCCAGTGACTGACCTTAGCCAAGCGGTAACGGCGCGGAAGCCAATTGTTTCCCACAAGGAAAATGTATATTGTATTACGTAACTTTTGTTTATATTTCCGTGTTGGTGGCAAACAGAATTTCGCTGGGGAAAACTTGGTACATTTGATTGGAAAATATCAACGTTTCTGTTTGATATTGACTGCGGAACAATATACACAAGCCGAGTTCCTAGACTCCATGTGTTTTAATTAAACCTCTAAAGGAGATTACGTTTGCTAACTTGTTTCGGTCTTTATTCTGGGATAACTACTTTTGTCTCTACTAAAAAGACGAGTTAATGTGTTTAAATTTTAAACAAAACTTCAAAATGTCACGAACGAGATACGGAGAGTTTTGTTTAGACGTTGTAGTAGAAAACTTGGATAATAAATCGAAGTAATGGGGAAGTATTGTAGAAGTAATATCCCTTGGCAGCTTACCGCGGCTGCCGGCTGCGCTGCTTAGTATGCAAGTGTTTAGTGACAAGCTGCATCCCGCAATCAGGTTAGGTTCACGTCGGGCGCTCTCTGGCGGATCGCTCGCTGTTTATGTTGCGACTTCACTCCAATTAACACCGCCGCGGCTCTGCCTGCTACGCTAAATACTTTAACGAACTGCCTTAGATAAACCTACTCGTCTCGTTCGGTAAAAGTGCCAGCTAGCATTTATAAAAGGTGGTATTACCTTAGCAGGTTACTTCAATTGTGTGTTACTTAAGGCAACACATTAATTAAAATTTGTTTTGTCTGCCGACTTAAGATATGAATCTTGATATACATAGTCGATATACATTATCTACATGCATAGTTGTAATAATGATACTATAGGTATATTGTGGTGATGTATGTAACAACAATAGAGCTGTCTGTCAATTAGTTGTTACCATCCCAAACAAGTGTTTAGTTCAATAATACAGTATCGAGCCGGGAGTCGACAGCGGGACACAATACCTGCTGAGCATTGTTCTAGGGTTGTGTCGACTCGCGCGGGGTTTTTATCCCGGGTCCCGGCGCTACCGACACACATCCGTGACGTTTCCGCCTCCGCACCGTTATCGATGGTCTGTCACGAGATTGATGGGAACCCCCCTTGCCTCTACTCCGTTCCCCTCTCTCACTGTCAAACACGACATTAGTGACAAAACTTGACCAGCTCTCTGTCTATGTAAGATATCAAAAACTACGAAGAACTGATTACCCAATTCTTTAAAACAATAAAATCAGATTCGTTACAACGAATTGACAATCTTTTATTGAAAGGTCGCGGAATATCAGCAGGTGAATCAGTGCAGCGCCGCCCCGACACGTGTGCTGCACGGCGCTGCACCCGCGGCACGTGTCCTGACTGCCGCCCGCGCGCGAGTTCCTGGGCTACTCTCATATTAAACACATCCAAACTGGAGGATTTTGATTCGTTGACTCTACAATCTTGGCACCTAGAGTAAGACAATCACCCTCTACCTTGTATCTCTTAGTAGTTTGTTATCACAGTATTGTATGTTAATGTGTCTGGTAGTTTCGCGGGAGGCAGCCCGGGGGAAATCGACAGCTGTCACAAAAGTTGGACACTTTGTGACGCGACGGTGTGATTGTATTGTGTGGACGCGCCCTTAGCTGTGCAAACAGACCGACACTAAACTGTTGTCTCGTTACATAATGTTACATTTGCTTCAATACTCACTGTAGCTAACAATAGCTAGTCAGTAGAAGACATTGTAGCTGAATTCACGTCATTGTACTACGAAAGACACCAAACATACTAATAAGTGTCAAGTATCCCTTTTTTATTATTGATTTAGCAACTTACCTACAACGTACTTAATAAACACCTATTCCACTATCAATTTCTTACCTTAAACTGCCTGCAAACTATAGGACTGATTAAAGCATAAAGTTGTTACATAAACTTAATACAACTTTAGTCCGGAGCACGGAAAGATCTTGTGATTAATATTGCATCTCACGGTTCAGTGCGTCCACATCTGCAGAACGTACATTCCAATAACTCCATAACCATTTCCTCCGTAACTAGATTTAAATCAAAGGGAAGACAGAATAATCCAACATCGACATGTAAATACTATTCATAAAGTTATTACAGGCTCCAGTTACACACTGCTCAGATCTAAGAGGATTACAATATCGAGCCCCGACAAGTTTATTAGATTTTCATGCACCGCTCCTTACATAGCGAGTGTATTAATTCAATCACATCTCGGCGAGTTGCGGCAGTTCGTCTCGAACTTGGGCACTTACTACAAGGTCTAGTGGAGCTAACATGACATACTGGCGTAATGTCGGTCATTCGTCTGTAAGTTTGTGTAGAAGGCGACCGGGGCTGATCTCGAGGCTAAACATTGATATCTTTAACGACTGCGGTAGCCGGTCTCCGTGCCAAGAGGCGTTGTTAATTACAGATAGTTAACTTACTTATGAATAACATTCTTGCATAAAGTGGGGTATATCTAGCAGGAGTAAATGGTGTTGAATACGCTTATTAACTAAGGATTTTACATTGAATTAACTAAAATTTGTGAAGTCCTCCACGGTTGCTCAAGATAAAGCATACTCAAGGACTATGCATGTGTGCTGCCTAGACTCTGTCAAGTTGCTTGGCTGTCGTGCGGCCGGTGCGGGTGTCGTCGCCCTCGCTGGCTCCCCGCCAGCAGCGCCGCCACACATGCCCGCTACGTGACTGCTGACAACTTCCTGATATAATCGATATCATCGACACTCAGCGAGCACACCGTCACCTCACAGCCATTGTCGGTCTTTTACTCTGCTCTACGAAACGAATTCTATAAAAGACTTAAACAATTTTCCACTAATGTTATGAGTAAATATTAAACAAACTGAATCAGAGTGATTCTGCTTCAAATAGCTTTTACAAAACTCATAGGTAAGTATGCACCTATAAGCCTGATTTACAAGCTGTGATTTGTATTATTATAGTTTTTTATGTAAATAAACGGAGCGTTTCCGAGGAACTCGAACGATAAAAAGGAAATAATGACTGCCGACCACTGCAGCGGGATCAACTCGATTACAAGGTAACTCGTTAAATTAGTTCAATCGAAACAGATAATCTGATTTCGTCCGAGAGTTGTTAATGTGTTTGGTTGAGAATCATCCCCAATTGCTGGTAAAGTACTCAATCAAGAGCGTATCCCATAGAATCAAATATATGTCAGCGTAATAAATAAGTAACAAACGATTTGTTTTAATAATGAATTTTGAAAGTACGCCATGATCAAAAGATTAACGAGTAAAGCGAAAAAAAGCGGGATCCAATCAGAGGCATCCTCTTTGTTAATATGTGCCGTGAGCCCTTAATGCACCGGCTTACGAGGGTTGAAGGGTACGTCAGGATTCAATGTATCGTCCGGCGCACGTCGCTGCTGTGAAATAATCTTATGACAGATCTGTAAGGGAGTGCGGTCGGCCTGGCCGGGGCACGGCGGGGCTCGGCGGGGCATTCCCGGGCATTCCGGGGCACGGCGGGGCACGCAGGAGCTCGTCGGGTCAGACCGCGCCACTATTGTATGTGACAGATCTCGTTTCGCCGCGGGAACCACCAAATGGCTCGAGAAAAATGAAGATTAAAATACGTTGTCGCATTCCTGTTGTAGTGACGGCGACTTTATAATTGAACGGATAGAAAAGGTTGCCGGAGTATTGTGTGACCGATTGGCATTTGGAACGTGGGTAAGTTGCTCTATTTCGTTGCGCATTCCTTGGGAGTTACCAAATATAAAATTATTTTTCGTATTTGATTGCTTTTTCACTATAAAAATTATAGTTGCGGGATTTTTTTCTTTGCTTAAAATGTAATCGATTGTGTTCCTTTATTTTTGGTGCATCTTTATGCTCTTCCACATTCGCTCGTAAAAATATATGGTTTTACAACCCAACTTACTTACATAGTGTTGAAATATTTTCGCGTCGTGGGAGGTCCATACAAGTCAACTTGATCCCGCTACGAAGGTCGTTTATTAATGACACAGGAAGTGCAACTCATCGGCGGGAGTGAGACGTCCGCACGTATTTTGTCCGACCGATAAAAATAAACCATTGAACGTCACTGAATAAGATAACACGTTGGCCTGAACTTTTTCTTGGAGCCTCATGAAATATTTCAAAGCCTCTGCATAATTCCACGGATGGCTATGGTGTCGATTTGGGGCGATAGCGTGTGTGCTACGTATGTCGTAGCCAGATGCTACGGCGTAGCACGACATTCTGATTTTTGTTTTTCTAAAACCGATGATTTTGATTGAGATGTGTGATTTATGGGTATGAAAGTGTGATGTTATAACGAGGTAATACATTTTTTTTTCTGACCTACTTATTATTATTTTTTATTTAAAAATTTCTTAAATACGTAAGCAGGTAAATAGTGTGTTCCAAGCATCCTCTTGTTTAAACCAAAATTATTTAGTAAAGAGTTCGTGGAAGGTTTAAAGGTGTAACGATTTCTGAAACCACGTAAATAAATAAATATTATTTAAAATCTTAAAATTTTATACTCGGTTCATCGAATCAAGGTTCCCGTTACCAGGTATCCACGCTGTATCTTATCACTAGCGACTCCGTACTGCGGGCGCGCGCGGGGAGCGCGGGGCAGTGGAGGGAGGGGGGGAGCAGGCAGCGTCGGGCGAAGAGTTGCGACTCGCTGAGTAAATTATTTATTCGTCTATTTTCCTGTTTACTTTCATTTGCATTTAAGAAAGCAATTTCGGCAGTCATTTCGGGCGCCAACGAGTTGAGTTCCAGTGTGTAGGGGAAAATATTATTTGTACAGCGTTTCCTTGTTCGGTGAACTTGAAGTGCGCGTGTCAACTTAGCTCCTTTTATACGCTTTTTATAAATTTATACGTCATTCAGCTCGTATATATTTTATGTTTTTTGTATTACTGATAAGATGGGAGCCGGAAAAGTGAATACAAGGAACGAAATATTCATCTGCTACGAATGTTTTTTTTTTTTTTAATTTCTGTTCTTTCAACTTCTTCTTGTCTTTTTCGTTCTTTCTTCAAATAAATAAAAATAAAAAATAAATAAAAATAACTAAATAATTTTCGTATAGAGAAATAAAATCAATTTGTTAAAAACCCGAGGTGCGTTTGACCGAAAAATATAAACTTTACAACAAAATTTGTTTAGCAGTCAGCTTTGGAGAACTTAGGGTCAATACATACTGCTATAATTATAAAGAAGCAGAGAGTAGTACCATTAGAGTGATTATTTTAAACTTAACAACTGCCTCGTTGGCCTAGTGGTGCTAAGCGCGCCTGCTACGCTAGAGGTCTTGGGTTCGATTCCCGAGTCGACCAAGGTGTTATTGGGTTTTTCTATGAAATTCTCAGTAGCAGGTCGGAGTTTGGATTTGTGCCCGGTTAGTGGCAATAGGCTCGCCCCCTATTACATGGGACCTAAACATATCGGCGAACTGTGGGTGTACATTGGTACATCTCTGCCTACCCCTTCGGGGATACAGGCGTGATGATATGTTAACATGGACAAGTTATAGATAAATGCTATTTTCATCTCAGAAGAAATATTTTTCAGATGAATATTTTTTTGCAGAGTCAGTAGTCTAGTGTTAAGTGGCTTTTATAAGTCAGCAAGGTCGATGTGTAAAATTGCGTAATAGGCAGACTCTGAGTAATGTTGACGATCAATATTATTAGCGTTGATATGATATAACAATACATACTTACACAAATGAGTTTAACATGGTTATTATCCACATCGGACTAATAAAGGCTACACGGTAAATAAATATTACTGCCATTAATGAGTATCAACAATTCAATCTAACCAATCGCATTTAGGAATATTGCTAATCAAGCCTAATGTAATTTTCATATAATTCGTCAACCACAGATCGCGCTCACTGTTATTTAAAACCAGTTACTACGAACTAGTAACAGTTATAAATTGGCGATAACTGCCGTTCAAATTGTTTTAGATTTGTTTAGAAACCAATAAATCATAAACCAGAACAAACTATGGAACCCTTTCACCGCGCGGTGTGTCACGCGCTCGCCTAATATTTGCCCAATTTTTCACACATTCGACAGTTTCGTTAGCCTGAATCATGTCGGCGCGGCACGGAATCGAGAGGTCACGTGACGATTCTTTTACTTAAATGAACTATGAAAATCTACAGAGTGGATTTGTTTAAAATGATGTATGAAACTTTAAGTGAAAGTCGTAAATTTGTATTAGGCAATTATAAAAAAAGTATTGAAACAGAAATAGGTAATAGGGTAATAGAGGCACGTGAAAACTTGAACGTTAGCTCGTGTACCGGTCCGGTCGCCGCAGCGGCAGCGGCTCGGCGGGAGCGGCGGGAGCGGCGCTCGCCACAGCCCGGGAATACCGCAAATATTGGCGCTGCGTTATCTAAATTGCTTCTATGAATAATGTGGAGCTCACCGAGTCCACTCCGCGCTTGTTTATTAACCGACTTACCTACATATTGATTATTATTACACCATTTCTCAAGTCGTAACCTTTGAGAATGTTAGTACGTTGTACCGACATTCATTATCACGCTCTATAACTTACCGAAAGGGTTCGCTCACGTGTGCTCGACTAGTCATCCAGGTACTGTTTGTCGAGTACCTACTCTATTTTAGCTATTTTAGAGAACAATTTGGTCCTGATTTAGATATAATCAGAGCCAGTCATGTTTAGAATCGAACTGAAAAGATCTAGAAGAAAATAGTATACTATGTACTATGTTCTTTTTGTATTGTAGAAGTGGTTTTTGATATTGTTTCTGTGTTCAAATCGTATTTCTTTGATATAAAATCTTCGAGACAATTCAGTAAATAGAATTACAAAGACTGTCATATCCATGTTATTTCATTGTTTTAATTTCTGTTAAAAACTTACTGAAACTAAAAATAAAAATTTAGATGTGCACTAATTAATATGGCACATTGAAATAAGAGAAGGAAGTAATCTTAAACTCTTTGTTTTGTTACAAATAACTGGCCATTTATATGCTCGTTAGGAACTTCTTTCCTGTACAGACAATTAATATCATAACTGTTGCTGATGAAAATTGATTGATAATAATCCGACGCTGCACCTAACAACTATCAATGCAGCAATATTTAACACAATTTTTTTATCGAAACACGATAATCTGCTTTTTGAAAACCTGTCAACTCTTAAATACAAACAAGTGAACACAAGACATTGTTGTTTATTTACTTCGATACGGGGTGCGATCTCGGAGTTAACGCTATCACTCGTTTTTTATTGTCGTTCGCAACGATTTGGCTGCGAGATTAATAGGGGATAATTATGTGAGCGCTGGCTCGTAGCCAACCCTGCCCCGCGCCCTCGCACCCCGCGCCCCTTCGCCCCGCCCCGCGCCCCCGCTCACACCGAGCTACGGAAAAACTATCAGCTTACGTCTGCCGAGATAAGTTTAAGTCATTTCAATTGAATGCTCGGCGAAGATTGGACTCATTTCGCCTATTTTATTCATTACTAACTGCTATGGTATTCCATTTATGTAGGAGCCTAGGGATGACGCTTTGCACAAGAGGAGATTGGATCAATTTTTATTGGAACCCATTTAAGCGATTTGAATGAATCCGATATGTTTATTAGAATCCAGTAAGCCCGACAGTTGGCAACCTGGAGTTGGTAACCATTAACATCTCTGAGTGCGGCAGTTAGTCACGTAGTTTTAAAATTCAGAAGGTTTGATGCAATTTAATATTAAGACAGTTCAGGTCCTGAAGTATTTTACTTAACCTTTACTAAAAAAGCACATATTTTATTTATTAATGGCTTATTTCCATGAAACTAATACATAAGCTTGTGTTTACCGAAGGCCGGCAGGAACGCTTAATGGAACACCAAATTCTGTGGTTTTAATTACTATGTAATAGATAACGAGGCTTGTGCTACTCACTGGGCATTATTCCAAACCACGGCCTGATGCTAACATAATACTATTTTAGAAATTTTGAATAACATTGCCTAGCCTAGTAATTGAAGCTAGGATCATACTTATTTGGTGCATACACTCCTTTTGCCGAAAAGCCAGAGAGTTGATTAATTCGCAAAACATGATATTTCGATGCAAAACCCTAACCCTATGGAATATATTCCAGGAAATATTTAAACATCTATTGCGTGTTAAATTATCCCCATTTAAGACTCATTAAAGGATCAAAGAAACAATTGTAAGGAGCGGTGAAGGAAAACCGATCATTATTTTCTTCACATTAGAACCAAATTACTTTCTTAACCGAACAGCATGTTTTAACTTTACTTATAATATTGAAATAAAGCTTCTTTAAAACAGTGCATAATATGTTGGAAGGAGATGAAGAAATATAAGTAAACATCAGTCTTTAAGTTCTTGAGTATTTGTGAGTAAATAACCGACATCAAAAGAAGGAATTCTGCATTCGACTCTACGTTTATCATTTCAAATACTTTGAATACTGAGGAGGCGTATTTTGTAACATCCGGCTTATAAGTTTACGACATTTGATAACTTAAATAGAACAGAAAGTTTGAGTCAATTCCTCAATCGATGCTGCCGGTACTCCACCACTGGACTCTTTTATAATATAGAATAGTTGGAGGTGATTAAACAACTGGGCGTTTACCGGGAATTCTACGTTTAATTGTTTTCTCTCTGAAGCAAAGAAAAACAAATATAAGTTGTTTATTAAAACTGCGTTACCGTTCGCGGAACGAACGGAAATACAGTTAAGAGTTGTTAAATTTCTCGACAACTTCCGAGAATTGCTTGAAATAGCGTCAGTGGGCGTTAACTTGTGATTAGCTGCGAGTATTTAATAATTCAATGAAGTGTTTATACTTCAAGCGTACCCACTGCCAGCTAACTTCGATCACCTCTTCATACCGGGTATACGTCGGTCGCGTGTTCAGCTGGTTTTATTGACTGTTTATTGAACGGAATTTCTAAACAACATGCAAGTAACGAGAGCGTTTACCAGTGTAGGAACTAAGCGTGAAACTTTACTGTAAAACACAAAATGATATAATTCACTTATAATAATGACAGCCATTAGCAAGTTTAATCGGTACGAAACTCCACGTTCAAATAACAATCAGGAGAACTGACTAGAATAGCGCTAAACGGTGCGCAATAATAATTAAAGTGAGGGTAATAATCATGAATACATTCGATTATTATAACACAGCATTGAAGAAGCCTGGCGCGGTTCCAGCGCGGCTGTGCGGAAGCACGCGATCGCAAACTAAATCGATAATCGATACGATAAAACTTTTATTCGATCCAATTTGAATAGAGTCGAGTGCCACGTGCGCCCAGGTATGAGGTATACGAGAGACGCGCAGCACCGCCGCCGCTCGGGGCTGCAATACGAAAAAGGCTTGAGGAGCATTTCGGTAAATTATTGCTTTATAATGGCATGTAAGTAGCAGGCTCTCTGGCTTCTGGGCACTCCTGCAACCTTACTGCATAAATATTCAAACATTTTTCCGAGCGATTACTAAAAATTTAAAGCAATTTCAAAAATAATTGAAGACATCCATTCTATTCTGCTGTATAATCAACGAGAATGATTATTTTTACTACACTCCTATATTTCTTCTCCTTCAATTAAAAACGCTTCCACCGAACACTGTATCAAAGCTAATGAAACAGAACACCATAACTTTTGGCGGCACGTCACGGAATGCTGGTAACTGCGCGACTCGCCGTGATATATGCTCTGCAGATATGATCTGGTGTGATGAAGCCGGAATCAATGGCGCATGCGGCGTCATCGGGCTTAAATCTCAATGCACGCTGAGTAACGACCGGAGCGAGCCGGAGCGGCTCGGGCCGGCCCGGTGCGGACCGCCGCCGTCTTTACGAGGCGCGCTTACGGCGGTAATTACCGGCCATGATGGACGTCCGGCGTCGCTGGCCGGCCTCCAACCGACACTGTTGCCAACCGATCATACTGCTAATACAAGTTTTTGGGTTTTGTGAGATAATTTGTGAAGTTATAGACTACGGCGTGGCAGTTATGTGCACTAAGGACTCCAGCCAACTTGCCGTGTATTCAAATTTAAACTTCGACCATGTAACAATATTGTACTACTATTATAAACCCGTGCTATCTTGCTGCAGGCGAATAATACTGCTACGAGTATTCGTCAAATTAATTTTGCAATTTTCACACACCTATATTTTTGCAGTCTATTTCATCTTGTTACAAGCGTTTAATTGCTCGTTTTATAAATAAAGTCGGTAGTTAAATTACATCTTTCTTTGAAATACACTATTCACATACCTTAAAAGGCAATTTAGGTATGAAGAGCAAATAGAGAATCTAGTTAGATCAAGCTGGCACTAAGTTATTATCGTACTATAGTAACAACATAATAAACAACAGGTACTTAGTGTCCCGTCTTGTGTCCTAAACATGTATCGATACCTCACAAACTTTAGCTGCAAACTCGGCTAAGCAACTGGCCGTCAAGCGCTGCCAGCGCTGTGCTCGACGGTACACGCTAAACGTAACGGATCGCCGAGCGCTGCAGGGTATTCATTACCCGGTGATCATGTGTCGGGTTCGGCTTCGAACTTTGATTGGCTGTTAGTGGGCCAAGGTTTTAAAACTTTCTCCATGTTTGTATCGGAAGGGTGAGTTAGAGTTTGGAGGATACCACTTATCCCTTTTATATTAGTTTCAAGTCAATGTTGAATTATACTTAATAAAATAAAACAGATTTCAAGGAACGCGTTGTTTTCTTCTTTCATCATCGCGTAATACTAATCAAGTATAAATTAGTTTTTAAGAAAATGAATTCCGCCGGCATCGCAGGCGTTCCCAACAAACTGGAACTTGTGCGATTCTTTCCTCCAGAACTTGGAAGTTGTTCGATATTTAGCTGCTCTATTAGTTGTGATAAATCTGGGGTGGGCAGGATTAGCGGCTTCTGCGCCAATTAACCGCCGCCACCGACACGCCTATAGCTCCAACTTTGCTTTATAAAAAGTTATTTATTTAACTCGAGTTTTGGTAAAGTAGTGTATTCAGATCAAGCTCTCTTTAATATGGGTGTGAAAATGGTATTCTTTTATTTAATTTAAAATAGGTATACATTAAATGTTGGTTCATTTAATGTATACCTCGTTGTAAAAAAATAAAACATAGCAGTATATTTTTATTTGTTGATTACTTACTCGTTTCCATCAGTAGGTAACAATGTAAATATAGACTGTCCGATTCTTGTCACTAGGAACTAAAATTAAGGAAAATGACTAATAGGATTTACAAAATTCTTTTAGTATCCTTGGTTTTTGTTAAGTTCTCGTAAACTTAAAACAAAACACTTGAGCAACAAATAAAAAAAAACGGATTCCTTGGTAAATCAGTAGTAACGTTGTCACAAGTGATTGGCAACGTGTGTAAGCCTGCAATGAGCCGATAATGCGGCGGCTCGCGGGAACACCTCCCAATTAGCGCGCAGTGGGCCGCGTGGGCCGATACCGGACCCGGGCCAAGCGGCTAGTGCGCTTCACTGACTTGCCGTGAACCAAGGATTACTAATGTAACGGCTTGTTTCAAAGTAATATAAAAAATACTAATTTATACCTTGGTGCAAATGTTAGCTAGCTAACGCCATCTTCTAAAAGCTGAAACGTAAATATTCTTATTGGAGACGCAAGTAGTTGTAGTATATTTGTTTTCAACGCGCATCAGCATATTGAGATCTCAATTTTAACTGAGGAGGCAAATACCAGAAAAAAACAGTATGATATAATATGATATTTATAATGGTATTTATAAGACTGACCGTGATCCGCTTGAGCTGTCGCTTGCCCTTGTACCAGGTGACGAGCGCGGGCGGGCGACTGCCGGCCGACTCGCACGCCACCTCGTAGCGCCGCTCCGCCGTCAGCGCGCCGCCCTCGCCCACCTCCGCCGGCTTCTTGATCTCCACCGTCAGTGGTCTCACTGCACAACAAGTATACTCATACACACGGATCAGATGGCATTACGCAAGCCTCCTCAAAATGTTTCAGGCTTCGAAAAAAAAAAACAACCTCTAATTTACCTGCTGTTGTACAAAAGGCATTTGTGATAAAGGGAATGAGAACAAACACGGAATAAACTTTATTAACAGTATGAAAGAAAAATATTAGCAACTGTGCATAAAGGTACCTACTGCACACACACACTATTGTTGTGTCACACGCTGTTACTCTTTAGAAAGTTGTTGCAGCTAAGCTAAATTTTATTATCACAGAATTATGTAGACTGCAAATATATATTATGTTGAACTTAAACTTAAAGAAAAATGGATACCTTTACTTAGAGTGAAAGCAGTACTTACAGAACATATCGAGCACCAGCGATAGCTCCTTCGGCGGCACGAGATGCGAGTTGGTGGCCTGGCAGGTGAAGACGGCGGCGTAGTCGGCGCGGCGGATGGCGGGCCACAGCAGCCGGTTCTCGATGACGTCACCCGTGTTGTGCTCGTACTCCTCGTCCACCAGCACGCCGTTCACCAGCCACCGCACCGATGGCTCCGGCCGACCTGGTAACACATACACTTGTTAATACATGGTTATACCCGCGTAATTCCCGGACTAAAAGACAAATCGGAATTAAGCATGTTTTGGGTTTTTCCAGGATATAAACTATCCATTTCCTAAATTTCGTCAACTTTCGATAAAAATACCCATCTATCATCGCAAACATTCATATTTCTAATACTAATAGAATTTCAAAATAACTTATATTTTTTATGATTTCAGGCGGTAAACCTTTTAGCTTCACTTTTAGCGCTTATAGAAAGTAAAGGAGACAAGTTGTTTGTTACCTTGACATCAATCTACAAAAAAAGCAACTTTACTTAGGTTCCGATATTTATGCTTTTTAGTATACATTGTAAGCAGATATAATACAAGAACCTTTTAAAGAGCTTGACTTGATTCCCAGTAAGTATATAAAAGAGAAAGTCACATTAGATTATTTTTCGTTGGTTAACTGAATATGTTTCCGGTAGACATTGCGATACAGACAAACTACTCAGAGAAGATTAATGAAAGGGTAACTACAACAAAAGTAAATCTCAAAAGCTTCAAACATTGCTTTTGTACTTAGAATAAAACGAAACATCTTAGAGGCACTCGTTTTACGAAACGCAAACATAACGATTACAGAACGCCAAACGCAATTTCCAATGCTTTCATTGGTCCTCCGGTACGTAAATAAATTTCAGTGAAGGCATTCTCTTTCAGCGCAGTGGCCCTTTGTCCTTTGTTTGCTTGTTTATTTGTCGAGTGTGTGCGCTTTTGTTCGGGCCCGGACACCGCGCTCCACTATCCTTGGATCCACTTTGGCCAAATTGAATTAGTTCGTCTCGAGTACCGCACGAAGATCTAATTCGAAATGTCAATGGATTTAATCTGGATTTGTGTACTAAATACACGCTCGCTACACAGTTTTGGGGTGAGTCGCGAATTTGGGAGCGTTGAAAGGGAGCTTGTTGGAGTGCAGTGTTTGTCTGTACGTATGTATACATGGTCCTGGTGAGCGGCCTGCGGGGAGCGGGCTTGATGAGTTGTACAAACTGCAAAGCGCGGCTCACGAGTGTGGTGGGAGCCGGCTCAGCTGCTTGTGTAGCTTCACGTGCGGAAATTAACATCTTTGAAGGAGAATATGAAACGAGATGCCGACACGTCACTACCTCGGCTTAGCAGTTTACCTTCGGGTGTTCATCGGATCGTGACCGGCTCACTTACCGACCAAATCACCGAACTGTCTGCAGAAAATTGATCTAGTTTTCAATCTACCTTTTCATAATTGCGGAACGGGGTCAGGAGGGCTATTGTGAGGGCCTCGGCCTAATTTATCGTGGGCTCCGACGCTCCGGCGGTACGTTTTCTAAATCAAAAGTCGTAGTACGAGAGCTTCCGGTCGGCTTATTGTTTCGCTTGTTTTTCCCTTTGATAAACAACGTCGACGCTTCTTTGTATTGGATTTTGGTGTTTGCTGTACAAACTGAGCGCGCCGGTCGCCGCTTGTCAAGATTTATTAAGTAATTTGCTAATGTCGAAGCTAGGAACGGTCCAAATATTATTGTAATGGTAAATTAAGACTTGAATGTTCTACAATAAGATGGAGGTGGGTCGTAATTCTACAACTAACATTATTGAATGTTGTGAGCGTCAGTGCTGATCGTGTTGACGGAAGGTGTTCACAAAACTCGCGCATTTTTCCGGCGCGGCGCAACAGGCTCCTCGATAAAACCCCTCGCAGCCGTCAGAAAACAAAGTCGAGCTCAGAGCCCCCGTCATTAGAAAGGCATCTGCCTTCACAAGAATTGAATATATTTTTTCTCTCGTCCGTATTTTCAGGGAATACGCTTCAATCAATTTCTCGATTATGCAAATTCGGTGGCCTCCCGTCAATTCAAATTTCGTTCTGTGACAGTATACGGTAATCTTTTGAAATCTATTTTGATTGGAATTTTGTAATTTTAACTTTGTGATTTTTAAATGATCATTAATGTTTTTTTTAATTACGAATTAATTAATTTTAATGGAGTAGTCCTTTATTTTAAGCAAGCTGTCAAAATTTGCTGTGAAATAAAGGGCCTGTAATTAACTGTTAGCACCATTTGGTGTTGTCAACCGTTTAATGACTAATTTGTGACGCAAATATTATTTTATTCACAGCGTTTTTGTTTTAATGCTAAGCATAAGACAGCTTTAGCTGTGGCTTGTTGTTCAGAGGAATAACAAGCCGTGTCCGTGTAGTTCTGGACAACGTGACTGAACTAACAATGTGATTGACATCAGTTTATCGGACCGGGGTGCCTTCTCTAGTGACACATACACGTGTCGTCACCTTTCTTCGATCATCATCGATTGAGTACAACCTCTGAATGGAGCCACCTCCTCACAATGTATTGATGCGGCCTGACACGCCGATTGTATACATAGAATCGTGTTTCGTCGGATAAAAGCGTTTCAGTGTCTGCAGCCAAACGAAAGGAAGAAAAATGTACTCTCAAGCTCACTGCATCTACAAAAACTTGTGTTTGGGTGCATCGGGCGTAATGGTCATCGAAGCAAATTAATCAATTTAATTTGAGTCTTGAAAAGGCCGATGTTAAGAACATCATTAGTAAATCATTTCTTTTTTTGTTTAAATTGCTAAAATTTTATAAAGTATAAGCCGTTTTTTTCAGAAATAAAGTTGGTTTCGAAAATTCATCAACTAAAGTATTTTAAATAAGTTCAACAAATAAACTTCTTATGCTCGCCAATGAAGCGGAAATGGTACGTTTTTTAAAGTCTCACTACTTCATACAATATTTGTTTACTTGTACGAGTTTACCAAGTTGTTTAGGTACCATACAAGCACGCAGCACCCAAAGCCAGTACTACTTGGATGTATTCGTCATACGTTTTACAACAGATTTTAACAAATCTAGCGAGGAAAAGAGCTATAGACCCTTTATTGTATTTCTGGAAAAATGTACTACTCGTAGATTACACAAGCACCATTAAAAACATGTTCCTTGAACTCCAAAACAACAACAAAATACAAAGTTTGGGAATAAATGTATAGTCAAAACTCGCAAGAATGTTTTAGTAATTTGAATTGAATCAGTTAATGGCTTTATGTCAAACAAAATATTTAAAATGGTTAAGGAGATTTTTAGTTCATAACAATGCCAATATTTGTTTCTTGTAAGAATTTTCCTGCCAACATAAAAATGAAGTCGGGACGATCACGGAAGCGTGTCATTCTTCACTTAGCGGCAGCAGTTTTATAAATCTGAGTAAAAAGGCGGGCTGCGGCGATAAAAGCGTTCCTATGTACTCTGCTGTAGAGTTGGGCAAACAACCGGAGCAGACTTGGCGATGCGATGCCGGCGCGAGACACGGTACGAACGATGTATCGATATCATACCGATACTGGACTATGAAAACAAATGGGAAACTGGCAACATCCGCGGCCGCTTACTGGTGTCGTGTAATGAAAGTTGTAGGAATATCCAGAACTTATAATATGAAAAACAAATCTACCCAAAATAAAAGGAAGAGGCTACGCTAATTTGGTCGGTATTGATAAAACCATCAGTTAACAAAGATAGGCGCCTCATACCGATATCTAAATATAAACTGTGTTTGTTTGCTTAGAGATCGAAATGAACAATTTGCAACAGTCGGTAAGTGCGCTCACACGCGCCGGTATTGTTCGTGCCTATTCCTGAAACATAAAACCATCGCGCAGTTGATGGAGCGAGTGCTACCATCTCTGTTATTTTATTCAGCGCCAGATGAATATTATCGTAGCCTGCAAATGTTACGCTCAGAATTATTTTAAGTCTACTTTGAAATTTATTTGGACGATAAAAGTGGCCGCCATGGATTGTTCTGCGGTTAAATTTGTTGGAGCTTGGAAATAAAACACGACCAATAACAAAACACAACTTTTGTGACTAATAAACTTTTGTTTTGGTTAATTACATAATACTGTTGTCTCGGGAAGCTATTAAAAGTATGTTTTTTGAAAACAAAGCTTTTTCATTGAATCATATTATTATAATATCAACCTACGGTCTCTTGAAATATTTAAGTTATTTTGCCAAAAAAGGTATTTTGTTTAATTTTAACATTCACTTTTTACTTTATGTTTCGCTTCAATAAAATTGCCATGTACAATACTTAATTTCTTTAGCAATATTCAAGATACATCTTACGTGTTCCTCCCTCATACCTACCCTGTTTCTTAAGCGTAACATGTTATTCTCATACATGCAGTACCCGTGCCGTAGCGCTGGGCGCGGGCGGGGCGCGGCGGGCCCAGGTGCGCGCTCGCTCCCATCAGGTGTTAGACGGAGCGTCACATTACGATCGCATAACCGCCCATATTTACACCGATAGCCGAGATACGGTCATTCCGGATAATGCCCATTACGCAGACAATACAGTTATTGTACTGAGCTACACTTGTACGCGGGCCTCCAGTGACGTCACATCCGGACGGCGTACTTACCTGAGGCATTGTGTTACGTCGTTATGTAAATTATACATCCCCAGATATATTATTATGATTATGATACGGAACAGGTTCAACAAAACTACGGTTTGTAGTATTATGCGCCATTATGTTATGTCGTGTGTTGCGAGGCTTAGCATAAACGTGATGAAAACATTGTGTATTGGATCGACTGTTTATAACACTATAGAGGGAAACTGGATATCAAATACGCAATTGAAGTATTAATATTTGATGACTAACCTAACCATCGCCAGAATTATTACGGGTTAAAAAAAACGGAGTTCTGTCGCTGTTATTCTCTACTAGTTCAGTTCCTTCAGTACTTTCTCAAGAAATTTGAATTGACATCGTCATGTTGTATATCTGCTATGCATAAATTAACAACAGTGACCGATTTTAAGTAACAAAAGACGACCGTGATCAAACAATTAGTGGTGGAACCCCTCGCAGCCCACACCATGACGAGCATCAGCGTCATCCGCGTCAGCGCGCAGCCACCTGTTCTCCAGCTATTTATTAGCAATTCATGTCGGCATCTCCAGGACTCGGATACATTAATTCATCAGGCTAATCCATTGTGCGCGGATCATAATTTATTAGATCTGAGTAAATTTGTGAGACGCGAACTGATTGAAACTGCCACTGGCCCAATAGCAGGCCTCGTGCCGTTGTTTGGATTAATTAAGATAATAAACAATGAGTTTAGACGTACCGCTGTACAAGCTACAGATACAGTTACTTTGTGATGTAACCTGAGTTTGAAGGCTGAGCTTGTGCGCGATGTACATAAAGGTTGATGTAAAGAGGAAAAAGTCCGCGTTCTACAACGTACACAAATACTAATGACGTCGCTGTTATTATTTCGTAAATCAAGTAAATTGTTTCAGTTTGCATTTTTTATCAAGCACGTGACTTGAAACTTTAATTGATAGGTATTTGGTTGCGATTGATAAATTTTCCATTGTGCCATTTTATAGGCAGCTAGGGATTCCTTCTACAATATTTAAGTTAGCTCTAGGTATATAATGGTATAGTAAAGTGACGTACCTCCGAGCACCCTGCAGGTGAGCAGCACGTCGTCGCCCTCCTCGTGCGGGCCCAGCGTGGTGGTGTTGATGACGCGCCCCCACCGGTCCACCACCACCGGCTTCTCCGGCGGCACTGCAACAACATACTACTTTAATACTTTGTCATGAATAACACAACGTCACAAATCGATGTTCCACATGAGTAGGTGTGTGAGTAAATAAATAGAAATACATAGAAAATCGTTTTTATTTAGCACAAAATCAATCTCTGTAAGGAGAGAAGTAATTATGTCGAAAACACTGCTTGACTGTGATTCCCGGGTAATCGATAGAAATGCGTCGAGGTCAGTATTCCATTGGGGAAATAATCTCGCTTCGTTAGCCGCGACGCGACGCAGGCCGCTGCCCCTGTTGGGCGCCACAATCTACACTTAAGCCTCTAAGGAGGGTTTATTCTGGTTCGACGCCACTCACGGACACCACACGCGAGAACTTCGCTCAGGATTACATAAAAACGACTTTCACTTGAGTAAACATAAACAATTTAAGCTTGGATTCGAAAAAGTTGTTCATCAAACATCATTTGTTGAAGTTCGGAGTTTGAGTTGTGCCGACACAGCCGCCTCATCGGTTTAGTGGCGCCACACAGCCGGCTTGTGCTCAAGTGGCTTCAGAATAACCGGTAGTTTACAGGATTTAGATAGGGTTGGCCAATTTCTTTAAATAATTTACATATCTTATTTCGACACGGTTGGTTTCAATTACTAACGACGAAAAGCGTGGATCCTTAAAACCAAGGTGGGTTTAAATGATCCAAGTATTCAGGGAATACCAACGTGCTCAATTACAAGAATAAAATGCACAAAACATAGAAACAAACATTACCAGATTCAACGCAAAACCGCAGTGACTGACCTTGACAGTCCAAAGAATTATACTCGTAGGTACACTATCGTAATGACTTCGTTTATTTCATTTTTTCCCAGAGGAACATAGGATGAGAGAAGTCATTATGAAGAAATTACTTAGTATAGCACCATGTAAGAATTTTTATTTACCTACTCTGTTCTTTTTACCAAAAAAGTTGATCGATCTTTTCAACACGTATTCCCCTCGGAATTCTCCTTAAGATAATTGCGAGTTAAATATTTCAGTATTAGGATTAAAAAACCTTTTCTTTTTTTGAAAACCTTTGAAATTTGAAGACTGCAAAGGTATTTTAATGTAACTAGGAAAATATTGAAATCCTTTTAACATTCGCGTCAATAAATATACGACATGGGATATATCTATCGGCGTAAATTAATTAAATCAAACTTTAAACAATATCGGCACTGGGAGCCGTCGGAACCAATAGCAATTAATCAGTTCAATACAACGCAGGTGATCGCTAACAGCTTCGTCCGATTAGCATCGGCCTACCCACACGGGGGTCCACCGCACTGCTACCCTCCACGCCCTATGCTGTACCACTACAAGGTCCATATTCGCGTGGCCCGGCTGCACCAGGAGGTGTGTCCATTCCGCCACGCTGGTGGGCTATTTCGGTCGGTGCCGTTTAAAGCATCAAAGCCCAATTGGGTTTTACATTCGACACAGCGGCCTCGTCCAATCTAACTTTAGCCTCTAATACTGGCCTGAACGGTTGACTCTGGTCAGTGAAAACCGTTGCCAGCTTTACACAATTTTTTATTTGTATCCTCAACAAAATATGTCCTTTTACGATCAGTTTTTGAGCTACAAGCTATCCATTAAATCCCCCTACAAAATTGCTCTTTTGTTCCAAACTTAGGTATACTTTAGCCGCGAACTTCATTGTTAAGAGATTAGGCGAAGCGTTAAATGGAAAAGTGATCAAGTAGTTAAGTACACGAATAGCAAATTAAAACGATAAGGCATCGAAATGTTTGAAATCAATTAAAACTGATAACGAGGAGTGGGACAATCTGCATTGAAATTCGTTCGACATCGTTCAAAAACGGCGGAGGCTAATAGAAAGACAACAGTTTGTAATCAGATCTCGACCCTTGAGATCGGGCTCTTTCGCAAAGTGATTTAAAGTTTAAAACTCGATTGTGAAGCGATCGCGCTCGATAACGAATGTAACACGTTTCGCAGGAGCCGGACGGAGGAGCGAGCCTGGTAAAGTTGCCGTGAAATGGAACCGGCGCGTCGCATTGTGTACGTCAGGCGCGCTCCACGGCCGGCTAATGCCCTGTCCGGGGGCTCGGGACATGTGCCCCCGACATTATATGGCGTGTTTGTATTTATTCTTTAGTGGACCAGAACTAAACTGCTAGTGGCACTTACATTCCTTATAATAATAGTGTAATTATATTTTCAATTTTATAGGAATCAACAGATTTATTGATTTTCTATCATAAACATATAGTATGTGAGCAATAATGAGCATATTCCATTTTGTATAACAAATAATATAAAAAATCGGTTAGAATAAAGCTGATCAATATGGAAGAGAATCAGACACAACTGGATTACACTAATGAGGAACATTGAGATATGCAGAGAATAATCGAGTTATTGCGACATATTTGTTTCACAATTTATAATCATGTTCTCTCCTGAACTCGGATCATTATTTTGTGCATTATTATGAACATGCAAAATGGTAAGTGCAAAATGGTTTTCGCTATGCTTATGATTTTCTAGCGAAGTTATATGGGTACTTTTCAGTTGTTTAATAAAATATTATAAGCAAACTCTTTGTGGGAGCTTTTGGGTCACAATTAATATTTACTTAGAATTGTAATATTGATGTTATTCAAAATGTAGTCTAAATATTAACAACAACAAACTCAGAATATACCGATTTCGTAGTTAATACAAGAATGAAAGTCAATAGATACAGTTATTTGTTCCAATTTCCTATTCCTAGAACTCGTTCAGTTGGCGTTCGCGACTACAAGGACCAATGGATCAACAAAAAGGTCGCATTCCTGAACTGTACGTACATGCTATAGCTAGGTACGTGGGTAGGTAGGTAGGTAGGTAGGTAGTTACTGTAATTTGGTGATGTGAACAAGGTCGGATCAGTTCGACTTGTATCAAGTCTAGCGAACACACTGAAGGTATTATATTACTTTGGTTTGCTCGTTTCCTTTCACTTCACTGAATTTAATTTGTCGTAAATGCTTTGGTACGGAATACACGTTCTCTTTCCGTAATTTCGTTTATATGTTTGTTTTAAAATACTTGTCACGATTAAGGCGCAGTAGCTAACCATGATCAAATTACAATATTGCTATAAGCTGGGAACGCGACATTAACATCAATATTTATCGTTATCTCTTCCCCAACACTTCGAGGCGCTTAACTTTAAAGGAAAATAAATGAATTCTTTATCAGTGTTAACTTTTGCAGTCATACCGGAGTAGGTTTCTTGTACAAGTTGATACTTTAACATCTAAAACTGCCCAAAAGTATATAAAATCTACATAATTGTTTGTCAAGAGGGCGATGTAAGATATTTGGGTAAGCTTAGGGCCTAGGAAACTGTCGTTTGGTGAGCGAATAGCCGTTATCTGAATGGCGAAGGGACAAGCCTCATCCTATCATAATTACATACTTTATCTTGCTAAAGATGTTTTCTACTTTAATATTTTATGGCTTAGTTGACCGTTGAGATCGCCGTAATTGCTCTTCAAAATAAATTTCTTCATTTTGAACGTTACTCGAAAATGTTGTAATACCTTTCATGTTCATAGAAAACAAGAAAACGACCCACCAGTCTATTAATAGACTGTTGGTTTCTCAGACAAAGGAAGATTTACTGGAATTATTCGAGTTGACTAGGTATATTGGGTATTGAGTATTCGGGTAGACACTTTATCATATTAGAATTACGCCTTCAACACTCTATAAAAAGGAACCAGATCCTAAAACGGAATGAAACCTTCTTGGAAAATCCGTGTATTGGTTGTGTGTGTTGCTGACATTCCGTACAGCTCGAGGCTCGAGGTCATGCAGTGCGAGTGTCTGGAGGCGCGTAACAAACACGCCTGACATTTTTACGAACCTCTCACCTTCAGCGAGTGAGCAATCGACGATTAGCATTTACATGGCATTTGCTAAGGTCGCCGCTGTTTACCTGCCGCGTGACAATTGCTTCTACACACGAGCGCCTGCCGCGGAAACAGGAAGAAAATTGTTTTGTTTGTAAAAGAAACAATCAAGGGTATGTCCCTTGATTGTTTCTTTTACAACTACTGTTGTTTTCCTTTACATTTATGTAATGATATTTTGTACGATACAGAGTTTCAGGGACTGATTTGGATTACCAATAAATTATGACCAATAGATTATGTATCCATTTTTGCCTCAGTTACCAAAGATTGTTCATCGTAAATATTTCAAAAAGCAGCAAAAATGTTGATGATTTGTTTTTGCTTTTTGAAAGCGAAGCGTTTCTCTGTATTTTTTTAATTCCGACAAATGCCAGTAACAATGTATAACGCGTCCTGCGCGAGCAGTACACAATGTATAGTGACTGTACGATGTGTACCCAGTGGACAGTGTGTACTACAGCATGCTTAACGCCTCCGGGATCACGGTCAATATTGGGATTTTACATCGACGCTGTAAATCCAATTCAAATATCAAATAGTTCAGTGTGTTGACCATCAAATAAAACATTGCAGAGATTGCATTCTGTACACGTTTCACCAACGTAACCAAATGATATTTTTGAAATCTATAAGGAATGATGTAACTTAAGGTTTAACAGTTTCTACAATTTGACCGTATTCAAATATAACAATAAAACCAACTAAAATTATGAACTGACGACGAATTTACTAATAAACATGAAATAAGATCAAGAACAAAAGTTAAAAATCTTAAAGAGCTACTAGATTATCAACCTTTACTGTCATTAAAAGTTCAATTGTCATCGAGAAGAAGTCAAAGTTCACAGTCTCAAAGTTGCTGAGAGTGATATTTATGTTATCTATTTAAGGCATTTAGTCCGAGCTTGCTATGTTGAATATTACCTGTATAAAATGCTAGTATTTTTAATGTATAAAGCTTGAATAACATTCAATCAGAAATCAACTGCGTCTGTTATATGACATAACTGTAAAATTGAATCAGTGAGGACTCAAAGGAAAACATAATGCGAAAAGTGTGAAACTGTCGAAAACATTTTATACGGCAAAAATACATTACTGAAATTAAATGTCGCATGTGAAAACAAACACAATATGGACGTCGATCATACTCACTGATTTTGATCAACTCTTCATTCAGCGAATTTCAGTAAACATGTTTGCCAACGTTTAAACGAGTCAACTCTCCACCTCGATTGGAAAAGTCAGTGTCACACATTGAAACAGCCGAGTGACGAGCGCTCTAATAGAATTAATAAATCGATTTAATTAACAGCGATGATGAAGCATCCCCGAACACCGAGAACATTAATTGAACATACCACAAGTTTGTCGACAATCGATTATTCGCTACGTCTTGAAGTTGTGCTGCAAAAAGTTTGGAATACGCCGAGCTCCATCACCGATACCTTGGCTCCATGTTGAGAATAGTTTTTATTCGAAATTGAAACTCACCGGAGTGTGACAGATGGCATATTAAATTGGTCGTGTTCTGGGAAGCGGTTTATAATATTCGCGTAACTTTATCCTTCCTTTGTTATAATAATATAAAGACGCGTGTTTTAAAATAATTACTAGTACAGGAAAGTATACTTTTACATACCATATAATTAGTATAACCTTATTTAAATTTGTTCCATGTATTTTTACAAATTTCTTTAAATTTCAATGTATGTAATGTAGGTCGAGCTGATTTGATCATGGAGCCTGAAGGTGGACATGGGAACATAGGTTACGAAATTATATTCAATGTTTATGGTTTTAGAGTCTTTCGGTATTATTATGTGGTGTCGCAGCCATCACTAGCAAACAGTGCGCAGTTAAACAGCAGTAAGCCGTAGCCAAACATTAGAGTGGGATCGGGCATACATTAGTCACCGGCGCAGTGGCAATAAAGCCCGCAGTAAGTCTATCCCATAAGTCAGACACCTTACAGGCTCACCTTGTTAGGAACGCCGTATATCTGGCGAACAATGGCGCTCGCGTAAATTCCGCCACTACACTAGTGGCAGGCGGCAGCGGGCGCAGCACTACGCACTACCACCGAACAATTAAGCTGCACGGATACGTACGGCTAAACAAGATCGGTTAATTGATAAACTACTGATTAATTGTTTGTTTTGATGTGCGTGAGCGATGGAGGGTTCATTAAATCCTGGATCAAATGAACTCATTACTCACTGGATGCGGATTGTACTTGTGTTAACCTATCGTGTTCGGTTCATATGATTTGTGGATCGGGTACCTGCGCCGATTCTATGTAGATAACTGGGATATCAGTTCAATATAAGCACAAACATTAATAAAGAATTCACGAGTCTTTGAACTTGTTTTATACGAATTTAGGTACTTTTTTACTTAATCTAAAAGACAACTGAGGTGAATAAAAACAACGTGACGCGACTAGACTTAATGGATTAAATTCGCGAACACAAAAAAATAAGCGAAGTGATCAATGATCGTTTCTAGTCAGTCTCAGAAAGTTCATGGCTTGAGAAATACAGGCTATATCGTGTTTTGTAAATGTGGTTACAAAGAATGCACTGTTTCATATTGTTCTCATCAATTTATATTTTTATGTAAAGATACTTATTTTCTAAATTGTAGTTATCTTTTAATCTCTAAAAATTACATGCAGCTATTATCTCTGTTGAATGTGAGGAAAAAAAGTAATAAATGCAAGAACTGTGGTAATTTTGAAAAAATTGATTGTGTCTGACAAATAAGTGAACTATGACTTCTTATGAAAATGCGTTTTAATGTATTGTATATGTGTGTACTGACCTACGACGGTGAGGTTGTATCGAAAGCTGGTGGTCTGCGTGTTGCGGAAGTCGACCCGGCAGCGGTAGACGCCCTCGTCGCGGCGCTTGACGTCCCGCACGAGCAGCGCGGCGGGCGGCGGCGCCGTGGCGAAGTGCGCCCGCGGCCCGAACACCTCGGGCGCCGACCAGTGCCGCGCCTCCGACAGGTGCTTGCCGCGCACGTCGAAGCTACAACAATATAATCATTACATATTAGCTCACGCATATAGATACAATATAACATAAATTAATAGTTGAACGATATGTAAAATAATTATCAGTATTTATATAAGAGGAAATTCTCGTAACAATACCTGTGAACATCAAGTTATTACAGATAAACACTACAACAACATAAACAGTTAACAAAACATCACAACCACAATTCAAACGTAACATATCCACATCATCACATTGAAAAAGCTTGACACGCGGCCGTCAACTGGCGCGTACAATGGCCATCAATAAAGTTTGAGAGACGCGTCGTCTCGTCGCGCGGTATCGCGACAGCTACGTGTTCTGATAACGCGTGATGTATCGATGACGGACCACTCGCTCGAGGTCCATGTAGGCCACTGTGACAGACCCTTCTCTGATATGTCATTGGAAACTTAAATTAGTTCTCTTCTTCTCACCGACTAAGTCAAAGTGAGTCTTCCATTTAATAAATATCAAATACAACGTTTATTGAGAAGAAACATAATATTATACTAGAAACTTCAATATATCTCCAATTACAGAAAGACGCTGACGCAAGTTGAAACTATTCTGCAAAGAGCAAGTAATTTAAAATACACATGGTACATTAACGATTTTCAAGCATTGGCAGAATTGGTAGAATTCTAATATGCTCGCTCGTATGAACTGATTTTGTGTTGACGAAATGTGAACCTTGCGTCGGTTGGTTTACGTAACAAAATAGATTGTAGTCGCACTAATTCTCAATTAACAACACTGTGCAGATAATTACTTAAGATTAGAAAAGGTTTGTAAGAGACATTTCGACACGTTTCTATCTGTAACATTTTCACAACTACAAATTTTATACGTACAATAATAATGTTTCTGTTCATTATCTTTGGACCTACAAAATGTATAGGTTATCTAGATTAAAACTTTTATAACGAAATAGTACTATCTACGAATATGTATACATAATATATACCATACTTTCAAGATAAATAAGCTAAGAGTTAGCTATAAATTATGCATTTTCCATGATCTAAACTGCAGCGCACAACCATTTTAGCTATATATCTGGTATAATTATGATCTATCATTCGCTGCAGAAATAGTGCGGTCGGCGGCAGGCTGCGGTCGCGGCATGTCCTCGCGGCATGTCCGCGCGGCGTCCGCCCGGCTCGCCTGCCGCTGACAAAAATATTCCCGCATTTTTCCATTCAGCGTAAACACAAATAACTGGCGTTCGTTTCGCCTGTATTGATAGCATTGGGAGATATTGGGAATTTTACGAGCCTAGGTTTTAAGGCCCCTGAATCTAGATAGAGAATCTTGGGAAGTTTGTGTTTCGTAATCATAATATAAATGTCAAGCCCATGATTTCCCCAAGGGTTAGGCAGATGTGTATTGCTACCGACTGTTTGTCGCCGACGGTAATAACGTCCCATGTGATAGAAGACGAACCAATTACTGGATATAATTTGCTGAACAAGAAATACACAAACACATTCAGCACTACTGAAGCCTTCGTTATTAAACTACACGTTTATCAAAGTAAACTACAGTCGCTATGAAGAGTATAATATATATGCATAAAATACGAAGTTTTCTTCAAAATCGTTTGTCTTACAACCGACGTCATTTACGTGAGTGACTCTGACATCTTTGTTTGTTCCGAGCGCAGCAGCGAATGCAAATACTTTAATATTCTGAGTCGGATGACGTCACTCGAATCGGAAAATCTAGTGGTGTCGGATAGTAGGTTATATTGGCTGCCATAACCCGCACGAGATTAAACTATGCTGGCTTGTTTGGAACGTTTTTAGTGAACTTTTAACTGAGTGGTATCCAATGCGTTTTTATTAAGTGCAGCTTGAATAGAGCACGTTTGTGTGAAGTGGCCATATACCTGAGCGTCGGAGAATACTTTAAAAGAAAACTAGGTTAGAGCAAACATTTAAAGTAACTTCTTATTTTAGAATTATTTTATCTAAAGTTGAGGCCATAACTATAATTCTTGTTAAAAAATAAAAGTCGAATCGAAACAAAATAATGTGAATAATGACTAACCATCAACTAACATTACTCACAGACAGAGCCTAGAGTCGTAGATCAAACGATTAGCCCGAAAACATTAACAACGGCTTAGCATTCCGCTGAGAACAGTTCAAACCTTAAAGATCTCGGAGTAAAAAGAATATGAAATAACTCAAGACTTCCTAATTGTAATAAACTGCTGGTGCTTCGCGCTAAGTCTTCCCAATTAACTTAATAAAAACCTTTCGAGATACATTTTACAGTTACAAACGGTTTGACGAACCAATTTTCTTTGTGGCTAAGTATCTACTCATCTTATTTCGTGATGAAATTTGGTGTTTGTGTGATCTGGAGTATACGTACGTAAATATTCAACACAAATGTTACATTACTTTTCTGAACAAAGCATATCATAGAAAAGGAGGGAGGGACTTTTCGATGTTATTTTATAAAGTATTTTGATGTCAAATTAAGTTGGGTACTCGCAGAGAAACAGCTCCTATATATTATAACTATAAAATAATGCACTGGTTAGAAAACAATTGCAACTCAAATTTATTTCGTTTTAAAATAATGGTTTGAAAAGTTTTTGTCCGAACCTGCTTCACTAGTGATGCACATTGCAGGTATACTGATACGAATGAAATGTTTAAGGCGCTTTAATACTTTGATAGAGTAAAAAAACCCACAAAGATATTTCACTGAAATATTTACTTTTCGGTTTCCCCCAAAAAATATACCTACAACTACGTGGTTTAACTCAGAATAAATAAATGCCAAAATATTGTAGCTATAAAATGTTTAAGTATCATTGAAATGTCAACCATGTCTGTGTGGTTATTAGATAAAAACTCGTTTGAGTGTGGAGTTATTTAGGTTGGCATTGTGTTGCCGCGGTCCGGCTCCCGGCGCGACGCGCGCGGCGCTCGGCTCGCGGCGCCCGCATTATGTTTGCCAACATTAGAATAAACAAGGGCAGTATTAAGTGTCAGGAGCGACCATTAATCATACGAAACCTCACATGCTCCATGATTTTAATGTGTAATCGCTTACGTGGAAAATTCAAAAGGGAAAGAAAAAATATAAAATGTAGCGAGAGACTCTTTATTTATGTGTTGAAATATTATTATTGTGCGTAATAACATTCTGGTAATTATTTTAGTATTCAAATTGTCGCTTTTTTATGTTTTTGATAATTAATGTGTCGCGTAAACCGAATTGTTAAGTGGATAATTACACGTTGGGAATTAATTACGGAATTGTTATGTTGTTGGGTGCTTCGTACGTGGTAACTAATTGAAATGGTACGTTATGTATTGCGTACATACATAATTACATAATAGACGAAGTCTTCTCAAGAATTATTATCATTTTGTTAAAAACAAGAATTAGGCACGTGTAAGCAATATACGATCGATTCCTAAACCTTCTCATCAAAGCAATGTCCTAATGAACGTTGAGTAAGATCTGATCGAAGAGAGTAAGTCCCACGTTGATGTGCAGCACGTTTCCAAGCAGCTGCTCATCTCGTATTCAGCTCAGCGCGGAATGGCGTTCAGTTGTCCTTTGTCAGTGGCACCATTCAAGTCGTCACCGCTGTAATATGCTCCGCGCGGCATTCCTCTCTCACAGACTTACACAATGTTTCAACGTTGCACGACCTCCGACACGAGCTTTAAATGCTAAACTTAATTTGACAACTCTATTAGAGTAGCTGAGTTGAGCATCGATTTGCTCTTAAGTCAATTTGTTGTCAATAAACGGTAAATAAAATGTTTGTATGAGGCAAATAACTAAACATCTCAAATCTTAAATTTCGCACGGCATAGTAGAGTTGTTCTCCTAGATATTTTAGAAACACATACCATTTTCAAACGATGATAAATGAAACAGTTGACCTGAAAATAGGGAATCTGTGTGCAGGTACCTGGACAGCATTACTAGTGAGCACTGTAACAGCAACTTGTATGAGTGCACCGTGCACGGCGTACCGGCAAGTTGTGTGACGTCATAACGCCACATTAAGGCACGTATCGCTGGCCACATCTTGATATTTACCGGAGACGTGCCTCCCGTGCGATATGGATACTGTGTAATATACTGTACGAACATAAAGAACGATCCGCTACGTACCGAGCTTGCACAAGATATGTGCGACAACAAAATAAAATGTTAGTTTGTAGCCGTCGCTTTTGTGACAGCCACTTAAAAAGTGCATCCGAGATTCATGCTTGTCATATTATGTTTACAATGCAGAATGTAAATGACTTCGTAGTTTCTTATAATGTTTTAGTCAGTGACATGAGAGCGAGCGCAACTAACATCAACAGCTTCGTTATCAAGCCAACAGTTTACGTAAACTCCGGCACTACATTAAAGCGAGAACAATTGCTGTCCAAAAACTTGAGAATTTAATTTAGCTTTAGCAAGCAGGAAATCGGCTTACTTCTGCTCTGACGATTCTCTGAATAATAATATAATATCTTCATCATCTTTGGCAGCGAGCTTCCGCCAGCAGCTAATACTCCCGCCACTTGCTTCATTTATTACTGTTTTTTTACCAGTATCCCGGACTTTATTATATTATATGGCTGCAATATTCCCGTTTTAATCTATTTGGAATTAAATATGCAGAGTGGTTGCCAGGTGTAGAACTTTGTTACTGAATATCGTGTTACCATAATGTTATATTCCGTTATTCAAATATTTAAGCGATCGATTGTTATTAACGAACGATTTACACTGGAACCGAGCCGAACCGAATTGTTTCAGTAATCTGGGGGTTTGGGATAATAATATTATTAAAACTCTTGATATGAGTTCCAACATAAATACTGTTCATTTTGGAGAGTTTTATATAAAATATTTGCCAGTATTTATTTCTTACATAGGATATGCGTTTTAATAAGACAAAACTGCCGAAAATTATTCAGTTCGGAGTTGACAACATTCACGCATCGATCACCTTGAGTTCGAGTCCGTTATTCAAGCAACCGGCTCCCTTGTTCTTCATTTTCATATTTGTTTATCAAATATGGAGGAAGGTGTCAAACCGTAGTTAGGTGTTCGCCTTGAATTGCAAATGTAAACATGGCGGCGCCCCGGCCGTGTTGTCTTCGACTGCTAGGACCACACGCTATTGCTTTCTTTCGTCTTATTAGATTTTTTATTAATTCGTCGAACAACGAATGACGTTCACTATGTTTCTTTGTCGGGTGAAATTTATGAGCGCTCAGTGGGTAATTCGTTCGCAGCATCGTAAATAATGCGAGCGAGTCGTTTGAGTGAGAAGCCAAACAAACTTGTTTGTTCGGTAGTAAACATAAAGGGATATTTGACAATGTTTTTGTCGCGGCTGATGAAAGAATTTATGCAACGTCGGTGGGATACGTTACGACTTGTCATCAACTGCGCTGGAGGTGCTCGTAACGGTCGCGCCTTCAAATTTGTTTCCACTTTATGGTCTAGCCGTGAAAAATAGGTAAAAGTAGGAAGTACTCTGTACGGCTAGATTACACAGGACAATATAATTTATTAGTTTACTTCATTATTTCATCAATAGTTAGCAATGTGGAGATGACTATTTACTTCGCCTTTAATTGAATCATGTAAATGCATGTATGAAAATCGATACAATTTTTGGTAGGTAATAAACCGTCTGTCAATAAAAAAAAAATGTTGTTCAAGTGCAATGATTGCCTTATTAAATACGGAGTGAACTCGATTATAGATTCAATGTTATTAAGTCTCCTAACTACAACAGAGCTGTATGAATAGTAATGCGTTATCTAAGACAATAACAAGCTTACGATACAGTCACTGCTCAAAGTGGATTAGAAATCGAACACGAACGCATTAATATTTAAATTAATTAATCAAATCTCCAAACGTTCCACCTTATAATTAATTCATCAACTATTTCATGTAATCGATATTAACTCGAAAGATTACTGAGTTGTATTCAGCTTTGATTTTGTTAACTGTATGTAGATTACAAATACAGGATTAAACATTAATTCACATATGAAATCCTAATGTTCTCACTAAATACGTCATAATTTACGTATTACAAACAATCGTATTTTAATTATTGATCATAATAGGTATTATTATGATCAATATTTGAAATTCAATAGTTATGTTTTCTGTAAATGACTGCGCCTAATTATTGTGAACATTTAATGAGATATATTAAGTACAAAATATCATTAATGTTGGTTCCGAATTAGATAATTAGTTATGTCAACATTTAAAAGCTTTTAGATAGGGATTAAAAATCAAATGATTTTGATCCACTTAAGAATGCTTAAAACATGTCATTCAATCAGTCAATATGAAATGTTACTGCAGACATTAGTGTTTAAAATCCCTTAATACATAATTTGCTTTGAGCATACCAAACTAATAAGCGCTATTGTTGATCAAATCTAAAACGCTCCAATTACACGCATCACTAAATCAGTTGATCCGTGTCAAGTGACAGTCCGCGGCTCGCGGCAGTCTGCGTTAATGCCGCGTCTGGCGGTTATTACAAATGGCGCGATGGCGGCGCGACAGGAACAAACGACCTTCAGATACGGATGCAAATGCGAAAAACTGCCGCCACTTACAGCTCCCAGTAACGTGCCAGCTAAGACACTGCTTATGATGAATGGTCCACTGTTCCTACTGCGGTGGAGCCCTTCAATACGGTGAACTTTGAAATTCGTCCGGAAACAGGTATGACTGTACACTTGTGTGAGACTCGAAACGGTTTGTGTAGAGGCTTACAAAAACTAATAGTAAAGACAAAAATAAGTACCTAAGACGATATTGTAACCAGCATGTAGTTCACACTGTTCTCACACTTATGCTTATGTTTTTTTTTGTCACACACGAAAGCATATTTTAATTACTCTAAATTGAAAACAAAAAATACGTAAATGGTATTTCGAGTCGTACAGTGAAAGTACCAAGACTAACTTTGGCGAGTTTATGGCGCAACACAAGTCATACCTACTCGGCTGTGTGTACCTACTCCATGCGGCACCGCGGCCCCGCTCCAGCGTCACCGCGTGATTCATGGCTTCCGCCGCGCGATGCTGCTCGCTACATTTGCTTACAACCTCATACAACCTCCTTTTAATATGTTAATTGATATTTACATAAATATTAATGTTTGTTCGCGTTTGTTTGTGCCTGAATAGTGCATGTATTACGAGCGTTCTGTGTACAGTATAAAGTATTAATGTTTTGATATATATCTACAAATTCCAAGGGGCTCGGGGCTAAGGAACGCGCATAATGTCATGTGCCAAGTTTATTTATGTTTTTCACGTTGAGAAAACAAGGAAAACTGGTCGTAATCTTAAATGAAATACACGTGTAAAGATTTGGAATCCTAAAAAGACTAAAACTGCGTACAAGACTTTAACCAAAATATTGTAAAACAAGCATCAGTTTAGTATGTAATCGTTGTTCACGTAATAATTACATATGAGTGCTTAAGTGGGGGTTTGTTGGAGTAAGTAAGCTCTATTAGCCATTTAAGTGCGCTCTGAATTAAATATTTAATCGATGGCCGACGTCGGTCACTGTATACTGTGCACGACAGCCTTTCATTGACCAAACGTTTACACAAAGGTTTTATGTTGGCTACATCTATTAGAGACTCTTTATATTCTTTAGTTATTTCGTTAAATAGTTACACTTTTAAAGTATTCACTCTACCTAAAGTATTTAAAATTATTTTAGTTAGTCTTAGTTTCTCAATAAATTGTGCGATTGTTTACACCATTATTTTGCTATCTGCGCGATTTTAAGGTAGGTGCATCAAACGTGTCACTTGTCACGTATGTAAATAATCACAGGATAAGTATTTATTTGTCCCCGATCGGCCGAGGTTCGAGCCCCGGGCGATGCGCTGCATTATTGTGAACGTCAATATTGTCACGCATGTTGCTGAAATGCGACGCGGAAGTGACGTATATGCTGTGACGCGGGATAATAAAATATTATAATATTTGCTGGAACTGTGTGGTCGCGGAAATTATAAAATTTATTATATTCCAAATATTCGCATGTCTGGTGGGTGCCCGCATGTTCGTGTTGTATTGGTAAATAAAAAACTGTAAAAATCCAATAACAAAATGTAGAGATAAAATACAGAGAAAACATACGTAACGCATACAATGCAACTTACTCGGAGCTATCATTTACCTAGTTTGATTCAAGGTTTATTTTTTTTTTATTTACTAGAAACGCATCCGTGCCAGCTACCAGCAAAAACAAACAAAACATTTACAGGTAATGTGCACGGAGAGCATCTCTACACATTGTAAGACCTTTCTAGAAGTATTTAAATAAAAAGTGAGCTTCGCATTCTCCATAATGAGGTGTTCCCGACACGGCATCGATTGCTGCAGCCGGAGACAAACAGGTAAAGGCGACGACCGGCGACCGGCGACCGGCGACCGAGCGCGGGCGAATAACAAGCAGATACAAACACCGCGTGCCTTGCCTTTCTCACAAAACGTTCAGGACAAGAAACGTACATGACCCATGTATTTTTTTGTTTTCGGTACACATATCGTGAAATCATCAAAACATCCGAACAATTAAATAATACCTAGCCTATCTATCTATAAATCTTTCAACAGTGTTTCACATGAAAGCGTATTATTAATTTAGTATCTAGTACCTTCGTAAATGTAAACAAATGATGTAATGAACAGCGATTACTATTGTTTCCATGTAATTAATACTCGCTGCAAAGAAGTTCCTGCAAAGAGGATGGAAGCTTGTTTTCCTTTCAGTTCGCTGCCTCAACAAATAGGCGATAGGATTACTGCAGGTATTGTTTATAAACACTATTATTCTAGACGAGCAAAAATATTAAGTTTGTTACAATGTGTATTGTTCGGAAATAGAATTCACATTAATTACTCTATAACTGCATTTTATAGAGTTTTTTTAATTTCAGAGAACCTGTACCTGGTTTTTTTTTGTACATCATTGGAATATCTTACATCATAAATTAATGGATTGATTTTATTACAATCATTCAAGTGTCTGATAATTTTACCTAAAACTTAAATAAGGTAAAAAATTGTCTGTAATAATTTCGCATCCAGTCGTATCCATAGGTAACTTGTGTTTGAAACACCTTGGCACGAGCACTTAAGACATAAATATGGAATATTGTGAAGCGTCGTGTTGCACATTTACAAAGCGGGGTTTACCCATACATCGCTTGATTCGCACGACGCTACACAACGCTACACAACGCTACACAACGCTCTTAAAACGGTTGCCGACAAAGCTTTTCGAAGCTCCGCTCCGCTGAAATTCTGTTGACATCGCAAACGTCCGTATCGGGTATTGAATGTGTTGAAGCTTAATCCGTCTGCCGGACAATGCATTCCCTGAAAAAATACTAAGAGAGAGATTTTATGCGACGCAATGTGGGCGTGCTTTTAGTGCTAATAGATCACGAGGTATCCTTTGTGCTCCTGTTTGTTGGACTTTGTCAATTTAGTAGGTATTTTGCTTCGCTGCTCGCTTGTTAGTAGCCTCTGAAAAGTTGTTCACGATTATTTTTAAATTCTCATGAATGAGCTTTTGAATTCATTGTGCAAAACATA
This sequence comes from Autographa gamma, assembly GCA_905146925.1. NCBI lineage: Eukaryota > Metazoa > Arthropoda > Insecta > Lepidoptera > Noctuidae > Autographa > Autographa gamma. Next base: position 275,678 of record LR989852.1, read on the forward strand.
AAGAGCTATTTGAGCTTTTCGCAGAATTAAATTTGGTAAAGCAAAATATGGTACATTATGCATGTTATTTAATTTAAATTTAACAGATTTACTACAGCGCACGCTAACTGTCTATGTATTGTACCTCTACTGCTTAAATCTGAGGGTAAATTAATAACTAAATCTATTTTCTAGAGAAAGGTTTAGATAAAGTGTTTATATTCTTAATCCCATTACTTGAGCATTGTTCTATCACGCTATCTGCCATTATCATAAAGCAGCGTAATATTCCAATAAGTAAGGGTAATCTGGTGAAAGTGTTGTTATCTTATAAGGAGGACGCACGATTCATTAGGCGGAGAGCATGTGAACAAATAACAGTCCATCTCCAGCGCTAACACCGGCCAAACACGAGAGGCCGCGGGCCGGGGCACAGGCGGCAGCGGGGTGGACCAGGACAGTGACCACGGTGTTAGCCATGAGCGGTTCCGAGCAGGACTCACGGATTTAGGACCAACAAAATGTTGTTTGTAGGAATGTCTATCCAAGTTTCAACAGAGCCAAGGACTACACACACACATTAATTCCATTTGAATAACTAACTGTAAGAACGTATATAAAATTTTGCAAGAATCATTGAGACCTAAAACTTGAGATGTCCGGTCCTTCAGCGCTCACATGCTCGTGTTAAATTATGTATGAAATAGCCCCAATCGATCCCGCGGTCGCCCCCTATTGAATAGTGAGGGGCCTAACCACTAGTTAGTATGCGTCACCAATTACAACCATTCCGGGTCATATACCTTACGGCAACCACAGCGAATTGTGGATGAAATGGTACTACGGAGAGAGTCAGATTTATTGGCATATTACACCGAATGGGGACCAATAGGAAGGATGTGGTGGCCAGCCTTGATCGTGACACTTACATGAATACACGCCATTCGCGTGAATGATGTGGGACTATTTGTTACTTAATGATGTGAATGTATTGAGTTACACACTAAAGATATATTATTTCATTATTGGATTGCAAATAGTAATAGTTATATGGCAATTGAAAATACACATTAAAACACAAACAAGGAAGTGCCAAACGAGTCAACACCATTTGTAAAAAAAAAATCATATTATATTTACTACTATTAACTCAGTGATGAAGATACAGCATTATGGAATTCAATTTCAAAATATTTGGTAAGGATCATATAAAATATTACCCGACTTTGTTAAACTCATCACTTAATGCCTCAAGTAAACAGCGGATTCTTCTCGTCTTCACAAAAAATCAGAAAGACCAAAAATAATTTAAAAACCGGCGAGATATCAAGGAGTCGATGATAATTATAATGATGTATATGGGCAACATAACTCCCTGGACTTGCTTCAAGTGATGGCTAAATAAAGCGCTTCAATGAATCATGCATGTTCGTTCACGTTATAGTTTTACGTGAATTTTACATCACTATTATCTTCTGCTTAAAGAAATCTGAATAGCGAAGACAATGTCGTAAGGTGGCTGGTATACAATATTATGCAAATGTCTTCCACGGCGAAGGTATTCGCTGCAACAGTTGAATATTTTAACTTAATCTTCAGCAACTCACTTGAATAAAGTTGTAACTTAGAAATTGTATTAGATTATTTACTTAACAGACTTAGCAGACTTAGTTTTAGTATAGCAAGAAAATAGAAATAAATTCTGTTGTTTTTTTTTTTTTCAATATTTGTTACTTTCTATGAAGCGCTGTATTCAGTAAGCTTTCTTAATGTTCACTAGTCCTTGCGAAATTTCAGACATACAACGCGTTTTTAGAGATGAGCCTATTTTTTTTTATTAGAGACTGCTTATAGGTATATTTAGTGAATTTCATCCTTAATTTTCCAGGAGGAGTCTACATAAATGTCTGTAATACCCGGGCAGTATATTACGTGTGTTCGTACGTCTGCTAATAACTCCGGCCGCCAGACTGCAGGCTGCTTATCGTGTGCGACGCGGCATTAACCCACTTCCATCTGCGCCACTCAGATAACTCTCACACATTTTGTTTCTCGCGCGCAATAACTAAAAGCTATTTCAAGAAATTATATTTTGCTCAAAAGTGGAGTAGATTTTTCTTTCATAATTCAGATGTTGCACTATTCCATTTCAATGGTAATCTATTTCACCATACTCCTAAATATTCTTGGGTTTTTTTTTCTAGTATTTTGGATATTTATCCACTAGCCTCGTTATTTAGAACACAAGAAATCGCGGTGAAGTGTTGTCGGTTTTTGAACAGGGATACTCTTTTCTTAGACTTGTTCAAGGCTTTGCCTATGTTTCGCATTGGTTTAGGTAATAGTCGATAACATTAGGTATCTTTATGGAGTTGATTTCCCCTGCTTCTAATTACACACGCGCTCGGCTCCGCTCGGCACCGCTCGGCCGCGCTCGGCTGCGTCCGGGTGATTGCGAGCGGATTATCTTACGGGTGCATCGTATGTGTCACAATGCAGGGAGACAATCGGCCCATTGTGCCTGTAATAATATGCGTTCAGCTTATAATCGCATTACCTGCCTTTGTCTAATGATGTGTGCCTAATTGTACTGCGTCGTTTGCAATATAGAGCGGCGCGTTCCGATTGTTTTACATAAATAAATTAATTAAATTACTTATTATTTCCACAAATCAGATTAGTTAACTTCTAGCTAAAAATAGAGTAGGAGGATAGAGGATAGGTAGACTTAGAATTATGTTGTGAAAGACTACCAATCTGTAAAAATTTTATTGAAATCGGTTGAACACACCTCAATTAAATCTCCTTCCAACTTTTTATCCGTCGGCATCTTTTGCAAAACATTTATATGTAAAGTGTTTCATGCCATTCTAATGACGTTGGAAAATTCGAACTTAAATTGCACAATTACTATTCGCCACTACAACATAAAGGCTTCACAACTTCTCCTCCTGTTCTATTGAATTTGCTATTTTCCACAAAACAATACTACAAATAAGTTACAGAATTTCATATTCAGAGTGCAGTATATGGAAATACAGCTGGATTTAGTAAATCCCGCGCTTAGAACACAAAACTTCGCTTGGCTGATTCGCTCAAAACGATCAGATTGAGCGAAGCGCGGGCGACAGTGCAAAACTGTCCGGGCGCCTACCACGGGCGCCTCGCTCGCCGCGCACGCCTCTTACCTCATTATCACGCGAAAACTACAATCTCGCTACATTATTCTGTGCATTTTAGATTCGTATCCAAGTTCTGTTGGTTTTCCTCAACATAACATTGGCCTAACCTACCATAAGTTTCCTGAGTTCTCAAGTTTGTGATTGAGTAAGTAACAGTACCTATATACATAGTTTACGTCACATATATGTATAAAATGTTAAGATCACTGTGTTACACGTGTCTTTTTTATTTGGTATAAATTAAGCTACGAATTATGCACTGCATGTACAAAAGTTTTATTATTGTAAAAACGTATAGTGGATTATTCATCTCAAATTGTGATCTCAATTAAATTTTTCATCAGCAATAGCGATAGCGGCCCGAAAAACTGTAACAAAGGAAAGGTGCTTCAGACTGTTTTTTCGAATAATTCTCTCGAAACTTTTGTACAATTCGTGCAATACTCCCGGAAGCAAACTTCCGCATAACGAACACAATATGCGTCGGGCGCGGCTCGGCGCGGCGCCGGCGAGTACTCGGCGAGTTCCCGTAGTGCGGCCATGGAGAGGACGCTTTGTTATAGGCACTCCACGCGGGCGCAACTGCAAACTGGCTGAAACAAATCTCTGCAGAACTAGGTTATCCCTTCCTGTCGGACTGTCGGATATTTGTCCGATAGACGGGCATTTTGCCTACGTCATGCACACCATAACTTCGGTAACTGCGAAACATTTCGCTCAGGATATTAAGTTTTCAATATCGCTTGTCTGTTTGTTCGTGACTACGGTAATAGGCTGCGAAGTTGTGTCTAAACGCGTGCGGGTACGCTTTGATTGGTTTAATTAAAAGGTGTTTTGCGGTTTACATCTCTTGTATTTTCATTATGGCTAAGACGGTGTTAAAGAGCTTCTCCGCGAGTACAGACCAAACAAACTGACACAGGAAAATATTTGATGAAGTTAGATTTCTGCAAAGTAAAGTATTGCACTAAGTTTAATTAAACCTTAAGATAAGTTCATAAGCTTCTCAAATGACATTTCTACTTTTAAATATGTTTCTGTTGGTATGTTCAGAAAATATAATTTAAACTGATATAACTTGATCGGCTTAAGTCGATGGAAATATTACGGAAATTTTACACTGAATATTAATGTATTTTCGATATTTATCCGAACCTTGAGTCAGGCCTGGCTATAAATACTTTAATTTTAATTTGTCTGAGGAGAAAGCGATAACCCCCGCAACAGTGTCGTGTGGGCCGCAAGCCGTCCGGGTCGGGCCGAGCGCCGCGCGACACATGACAGGACCCTCGCCATTAACTTTTACAATCAAAATTATTGTGCTGCTAACATGTTGGATGTTGACAAATTCGTGTTTAAGCACAATACAGCAGCGAAAAGTTATGAAAGCTCAATAAATCAGCCCTTCATAAAAACTAGAAGGAAGAACTGCTTAACGATTTACTAACAGAGATTTAACGATACCAAGTACATAATTATCACATATAAGAGGAATAAAACGAAAGTCCCTTAAATGCGCATTTTTATCCATACTTAAGAGAGCCAAAACAAAGCTATCTGGCCAACAGAAGAGGCAATAATTAATCAATTAACATCCGTAAATCCAGCGGGCGGGCAAACGATTACTCTACGGCGCGTTCGAGCGTTTTGATTGCGAGCGAGAGCATTGCGCGTTTGTCAGGGGGTGATGCCGATTACCGTTGTGTGTTACCGGTAATGTATTTAGTTCAAACTCATGACTACTGTTACAGTGGATATACTGGTATTGCGGCTATAAGTAATTCTGTTACTATTGTGGTTTTATTTGTATTTAATGCGGTGGAATCTATTGAAGATTTTATTGTTATCTTCAAATTATATTTAGAGTCTTATGGCGTCTTAAGCTTATTAATACTGTAAAAATATTACCGTATCTAAATAGTTTTCAACCGAAATCCCATATAATCTAACTTAACAGAATCATTTACGAAATTATCATGACACCAAACTTCAGGACTTAGTTTAGTAGGTACTTGAAATTGTTTAAAATTTTCTCTTTCACTACGACAAACTTTTTAACAGATAATTCTTTACCACAGCTGACTTTTTAGGTGTTTCTATTACGGTCCTCTGCCTCTGCCTCAACGGGGTTAACTGTATAATACGGCTAACCCTTAAATATAACATAATTGTGTATAAGTACTGTTAATATGAGTTTATTATTCCGCCACGAGGGGAGGGCTGCATCTGTCCGTGAAATGGAAATGTAATTTAATAAAAAGTGTCATGGCGATGAGAAAAAGTGGGGCAAAATAACATTTTTTCTGTATCCGTAGGCTACGTTTATTTACGGTTTAAAATGGATTGTGTTAGTATGTATATGTAATTTTATTAAAGGGCGTAGGCGCATATTAATTCACACGCACCGTATAAATTCTCCCATTCATGTCCTTCCACTCATAGTAAAACCCGACTCAAAACTATGACATACCTAAATATCTAGGCCGAAGGAACATCAATATGAATTAACGAAAATTCTAAAACATATGGAAAACCTACTTGTTTCTACAAAAAACCTTGCAACCGAATACATTTATTATCAAATCGTTTCAACACGAACTTGAACATTGTGTTTGCTCACTTCTCTCACGCTCATTTATATAAGCCATTCAAATATACATGTAACCTTACGTCGAGTATATAGAACGAAGCTCCTAAGCGTATAATCTAAGTAGCGTGATTGTTTCAACTTAGTTCGTAATTCGCCATGATTGTGGCGCAAATCGACACGTGTAAGCCTAAGTGAATTACTGAGCGAGTGTAATTGTGGGCCGCGATTGAATAGCCGCCGACCGACCGACCCTCGCGCCACCGCCGCCGCCGCCGCCGCCCGGCCGGCACTGCTGGCCAGGTCACCTTCAGCAAACACGCGACGAGACTAAGGACGAGTACAGGCACACACGACGACATGAAAAGCTGGGCATGGCAGTAGTTTCATTTTGTTGCAATCTTGCTAAGTTTTCCTCACAGGAAATAAAAATAAGTTCTTTAGGTATGCATGGTATACTTATTTACAAAGGAGAAGAATCAGTTTTGCAAGTTTTGACATCATATTACACTTAATTTCTAAAATTTAAGTCGTCGTATAAATTGACAAATTATAAATATTTTTTTTCTGGCTAAAAATATAAAACAATGTCTAATTAAATGTGTTAGTCCGAAATTAAATGTGGTTAGCAATACAAAAATATTCTTCCGTCCACAATAATTATAATTAGAAGTGGGCAGTCATGTGAACCTCGCCTAAGGGCGCTTACACTCGCTACTCGTACTGTTGAAGCCAAATGTAAATGGTAAAGGATAATGAGAACATTAATCCGTCCGCCTGAACACTGGAGCTCTGGTTTTTTAGTTCATTAGCGAACAAACTGGACTCCGACGCTGAGAAGGTGAGCCGTTAGGTACTGCCCGAACTGAATACACCACTATTTATTTGTAAAATACACCGGCAAGGCAAACCTGTTTTTCTAAAATTTAATTTTGTGTTTTAGTTGAATTTTGGCTGGAAAGTATCAGAGCCGGGTTGCTAGTTTGACCTTTATAAAAAATTTAACCGTGTGGTGGCGTGGGATTAGCTTGTAGCTTATTCAATATACTTATATAGAGAGTGATATTATGATATCCACAACTCTACTGAATTATATTAATCACCACAGCTGCATAGTCTGGCATTAAAATTTGGGCATTATCAGTTTAAATAGCAAGTAGATAAAACGTTAGTAATAAAAATGAAATGCAAACTTCTTTCAGAGGAAATTTGCTGCAGAGTAGCTGTCAGCTGTTTGTCTTCCCACGCATGTGGAAGTTGCGCGCGTTGTGCACGAAACTTGTTACGTTCACAGTTTTATGATACTATCACATAAGTATGTTATTATTATTTCTGTGTTGAGGGGAGGTTCGGATCGACTCGTACGTGACTGCAAGGCACGCTACCCCGCAACACTAACGATCAACAGATGGGGAAGTACCACAAAACTTGGTAAAGTACGTAAGAGCCTCATTAGTCTACGGCATCGGATCTGCAAGAAACATACCCATCAAAGTGAACAGCATTCTATTTAATAAATCATTACGTGTGTAAATAGCTCGTGTCGTATAATGACCATGATCACGAGCCTGAGCTTCGCCCAGCGCAGAACCTTTGACTATTCATACAGTTGTATCATTACGCTTCCGTCGTATCGTTTGATTCGGGTGCACGTTGGCAAGAAATGTTAGACACTCCATCGCTCACAATCAGAAGGCCGGTCCAATCAAAGGGGGGTGTAATTTCGGCCATTACGTAGCCACTGTCCCCCCCCCTGCTCCCGCTGCCGCACCCTCTCCCCTCGCTCGCCCCGACGTAACTAATACAAAGCCTAGCTGTCGCTCATTGTCATTCGGTAAATTGTCGGGCGTCGTCTGAACCCGCCATAATGAGTGGACCGGCCCACTCCATAGGATAACGTGCGTATTTTTACCTGCCAGTGACCTCTTTGATACCGGTACATTTCATTTCCTGAATTAAAGCAAGTTTTTTAAAGAATCTAGAAAAAATGTTTCGAACTTCATCGTGTTTTAACGATAGGCGGTAGTATACTCACTTAGCTAGAGTGTTTAGTGAATGTCTCAAATGTTTTTATTAAAAAATACCAATGTAACGATGATTAGTTTGCACAAAATAACAGACTGGAATGCATTCGCTAAACACCCATATTGTTTATATGTTAGAAATTCTTGCATTAATAAAGCGTGCATTTCCTTTTAATGTATGTACACTTGACGGGTTATTATTTCACCCCTACAGACGTTTATAACTACAGAGTTAGGAATGCACGCAGCGGGCCGCGGAGATTCGGCCGCGCTCGCGTGATAAACTGCCCGCGATCACGGCGCTCCCACCAATTTATATATTTTTTATTACACCATTTTAATTGAGATATTCCGAAATAGTGTTTAACTTAGTAATTATGAGGTTTACGTGCGCTATTTGTGTCGCGTGATTCATCGCACCTAACAAATTTTATATAAACTTCGCGCGATAAGAATCTTGAGATTTTGTAAAATGCATTTATTAACATGTACTGTAACGTAAACGTTTTACTTCCGTATTCAGGGAACGTATCACGGAAATAAAGGAAAGGAAAGCTGGTCACGTCTGTCGCGCGCTTGGATCTGCGCGAGCATAGCCAGCCGTACAAGTATGAGCTGTACAGCGATCCCTACTCAAGAGATTTACACCAAAAAGTTGCTCTCGGTTCAAACTACTCTATGTATGGCAGCTCTCAGCGCAATGGAAGTGTTTCAACTATATATTTTTCTTTTACTCCAAGTTTCTTATAATGAACTTTCCCGTTACCGTCTGGGGTGTGTAGCAATTTGAACTCGTATGCGAATAGTTGGCGGGTTGTTAGTGGCGCTGTCGCCTCTACTGCAGAGTGTCGCCACGATTTATACGTAAAAAAAAGTAATAAACAGACTCTTTGTTCACAAAGAAAGTTATTTTATGGCATCTCAAAAATTCAGACTACTATTTCAATTTGTAAGAGAGTGAAAAGCTTCATAAAAAGTAACTTGTTGGCTCATTTTTAAGGTTAAGATGTTTTGGCACATTTGCTACGAAATTTCCAAGTTTTTTTTAACAAATTTTAGTAAAAGAAGGGCTCATTGCATTAATGCACAATGGCAGTTACTGTTGTAATCGCGGCTCTAAGCGTCGGCAGGTGGTCCTGGCCGGCGCTCCCTCCCCCCCCCCCCTGACCCACGCCCCCGCGCCCCTCGCGGCTCGCTGCAGTCAGTCAAAGATGTTTTGTTCTTTATCGCGATGTTGATGACTCTCGCCTTAACTCGGATGAAAAATCACTTTCGGCTTGTTGAACCGTTTTTTCCGCTACGTATTACGAGCTACGATATTCTATGTTTTTTTCTTTTATCTGCGCCGCTATATCAAAGGTGGTTCAGCCAAGCGTTTGCGTTTTGTTAACAATGTGTGTTCAGGATATGTATAGGTTTTTATGAATGCGTTATCGTTGGATTTCCATTACCCTTTTTATCGTTGTTCCGAACGGAGCGTGGGCGTGCTCATGTCGACTGTACTCGACTTCTTAACGATCAACTGTCTTTGATTCGTGATGTCAAATGTCTTTTGTTTTATCTTTCTGTAGGTATATAAATAATCAAACAATATGACTTCATTTCAAGATAATGGATTACGCAAAATATAAAAGAGTGATGTAGGAAATAAATTTTTTTCAATTATTTATGCCTTAAATGCAAAGGAAGAAGAAAATTAATTAAAAATATAGACTACATAATTTATAAGGTATTAAACACGAAATCATCAAAAGTGAAATAATTATGAAAATAACCCGGGCTCTTAGGGACATATTTGTATATAATATCTTGTAAAACTGCTGGCTCATGCCCTCGCCTTAACGATACGCTCCAGGTATGACATATACTGAGATATGTACAGTTTTACATTTGGTCGTAAATAGTGTGATTGGCGCGGCACGCACCTGTATTGGAAACTTTAGTGGCTATATTTGTTAGTGCCAGTAAACTGGAATTAACAGGAGGAAGCCAGACTGACACCTCTATTACTGTACATATACTATACACTATGGTATGTACAGACATACACCAGTACAGTACTACTTCGAACTTCGGCAAATCAACAGATATATAACTTCAAAATGTACTTAATAATAAAAAGTTAATTAAATAAATTCCATTAAAATTAAATGTTATGAAAAATATTTAGCTTTAATTCCGCTACAAAAATCCCAGCTTGGCAGCAGGATGCAGTCCCCCCCACTCACCCTCATGCAAATATGCACATGCAGGAAAGCCCACCCTCCCGCCCTCATGCATATGCAAACATACACGAATAGTGAGAACAAACTCTTATTCATATTAATCTTACGGAGTATTGGTTTGGTTGCATGGAATTCTCCTTCCTTTGTTCTTCCTTTGTTCATGAGGGTGAGAGGGGGGGACTGCATCCTGCTGCCAAGCTTGGATTTTTGTAGCGGAATTAAAGCTAAATATTTTTCATAACATTTCATTTTAATGTCATGGATTTCCGCAAAGTAACGCCTGATTCTATAACTTAAATAAATGCCGTCGTAGATGTCATAATAATATAGAAACAAAACAATAAGCTTTAAAAAAAAACAGAGTGAGTTCATATTACACCACCTTACATTATATTAATTACTACCAAAGAATATTATACGCTACGCAATAGGTTCACATTACTATGAGAACATTAAACTATAATTGGCGTTCTACTTCCTTACTTGAAAAGTATGAATATCAAGTCAGTGATTACAAAGTTTTGAGGTATGACAACTTGTAACATTAACAACTGGCGGTATGGCCGAGACACGGAATTGAATAAATTAGCGCTAATTGCCAAAACAGTTTAATACAGTCACGCTAGGCCGCCTGGATTCCTTTACTTAGTAATTGCATTGTTCAGTAATATCCTTGTACAAGTAATATGGTGGTTTTAATGATATTGCGGAAATGGTAAAAACATAACTTGCATCAGGAGCACAAAAGTTGATTAATTTATAGACCTGGTGTTTTAAAAGCAAAATTTATTCGTAAATTCTGTAGAAGCTATGATCAACACTGAAATCTTTATTTTTTATTATATGTATATAAAACCCTTCAACATTATTCTGTGAGTAAAACTAGCCCGAAAGTGTCACGGCCATGTAATGTAACGAATATTAAAGCAAATAGAATGCGAGGTCTTCGGTAAGGTAAAGTTTGTACCTAGCTCACGTCACTTCATAATACACGTTGCTTTAGCGCAGCTATTAATCTTGTTGTACGAACTGTTTTTGAGCTAGTTTGCTTTAGTTGTTTGTTTAGAATAAACTTTCTAAACCTAAAGCAAGGAACAACTTTTGTGAAGACATAATTAACATTATATTAAATTTAATAAGCTTTGGGAAATAATATTATTAGTTTTCCTTTCTGCTGTAAAACATGATAAGTTATGGTAGCCGAGGAATAGTCCTCGAGGGCTTTTTATTAACATTGCTGGATTAATCTCTGCGGAATGAATATTTTTTTCTTACGCAAGCCACATTTTATTGCACTGATATTTTTTTAGGAACAAACATCGCTATTTTTTGTCCTTTTGCCAACGTTTGAGATGTGATGGGCACCATTCAGTAGTTATTCGGTCTAATAAATAATTTATTTATTTTCTGTTTACCATAAATGTACTAAGACACACTCAAATCGTTGAAGTTAATTGAAAATTATTCGTAAGTATTGTACGTATCAGGTAGACTGGACGTTAAGAAGCCTGCCAACATTTGCATATAAATTAAACATTAAACTTAAATCAGCGTTCCTGAACATTGCCTGGAGTCTGGCCTCCTTGGAGTCCCTAAAGAAAACTGTGGATGCTAATAAAAGTAAGTAGCTACGGAACAAAATTGTTAAAGAGAACAGAAAGATATTTTCAGGGAATTGATTTTTATGTCACAGTTGCTCTGTTGCTTCCGACTGTTGGGCAGGACCATTTGCTTTTTCTTTATCGTGAACATAGTATGGTTAAACTATGACCTATAAAAATATCAAGTTCAATGAAATGTGAACTGTATCCTTTTTGATATACAAGAAAGGTTGCTTGTTCAAACAAAAGCTAGAATGAAATAATTTTTGACTCGCATTTGTATTAAGAACATAATTGTTAAATAAATGATCTCCAAATTGAGCCTTCAATTTTGAAACCCGTTCTGTAAATATTTTTATCCATATCCCAAATAGAACGTCAATTATTAAAATAATAAAAATAAGCTGTGATTAAAGAAATTATAGTTACCACAGTAACAGTGTGGTGGGTGGCGTGACCAGCCGGCAACCACGGTCGTTACGGCGGGACCATTACGGTGGGACCAGTGCTGCGGGACCAGACCGGCTGTGGTCCACAAACGGGTCGCCAGCCCACAGCTTACTGCACTTGCTGCTATCATTACACGGGATTATGGGCTTTTTAATCTATTATTGCATTTTAATTGCACATTATAATTTTCGCGTTTTAACTTCACTTTACACAGCAGTTTATATTTTTGTTTGTTCACAGAAACAGTTTTAAGTGAGGCGGTTTACTATTATTGAGCGAATTTTAGCTACAAAAAGCGCTATATAATTTTACACAGAAATACTGAAAAAGCAGTTCAAGGAACATTCAAGTGACCACTTCACTAGACATTGAAATATCAAAGCAAAGCCAGGATCAAAGAAATTCGTAGAAAATTCGAGTCTCCGTCACACTACTGGCAAGTTTACATATCAAGAGTTTCCAACCCAGCTATGTGTATACAATTTCGGTTCAATGTCCTCTCACACAACTTATTATTACATGGTTTAGTAAGGCTTGGCTAGTCGACAAGATTTCTTGCAAGGTGCGCGTACTTAGGTATCGTCTATCAAGAAGACTCCATGTGCATCCTATTTACGTAAAGCTTATTGATTCGCGTACAGTATGTAAGTGCACACAATCCCCAAAGCATCGGCAGAACCTATGCATACGATTAACATAATACAAGGTAACAAGACGGAAAATTAATTTTCCTTTGAGCGCGGGCGGGCTTCGCGCGAGGCCGGAGCAATGCCGCAAACTTCCCTGTTACACTATCCCACGGCGCTATTCTAAACTTGAGACTATATATTATCGATATTTATTTAAAGTTATACTGATTTTCGCAGTTTGATAGTTGAACTCGTAATATTCGTTGTAATGTTAGTTTTATCATGCCATTGTTTTTTTTTTGTTTTAGGTGCTAAAATGTTGTATTTCTCTCTTATAGGTACGTATTTTATGAGTTAGTTTATTTAGTAAAAATCAAGTATTTCAGTAAAAAACAGGTTTAAACGAACTATGAACTACTTTTACAATTAACAAAATGACGTTGTGTGATAACTCTCTTAAGAACCTATTTCACTTTCCACACTTAAAAAATGTGCAATGTCATGTCGATACTACTATTTTCATAAGTTCACTTAGTAAGTTACTGTAAAATTGGAAGCTCCAAAGACTAACTAGTACCTTATGAAGCTGGTCTATGAGAGCATCTCTATTAGGTAAGTATGTGAGCGGCACCTCGGGCACGCGGTATAAATCAGAAAGTTGGCGGGCTATCGCAATAAACTGCTTTACGAGCCGCTAATGGACACGCCCCCGCCCCCGCTAACGCCGCCGCCGGTGACGCGGCAATCGGAACCGGCGCTAATACGCGGACAGGATTTCAGATTAACAAGAAATACTTAGATTATGTTATCCTATGTGTCCAAGGAGGTGACTAGGGCTTTTTGGGAACGGATTATTTTTCTTAATATTTTTTTTGCTAATGTTTTGATTGCTACTTCATTATTTGTGAGATTACGACCAACGATTTTTGACACGAGTTTAATGTAACAAAGTTTATACCTGTTGGCACTTACTTTTATAGGAACATAGTAGCTTCGGTATGTGTCGGATTGTATTTTAAAGACCAAAAACAGTTAAACATAATACTTGAAACACCAGTCGGAATATGAGAAAACTTTAAATGCATCCTTATTTTGGGCGCAATACTAACAGCGCTGACTCAACATAACCTCAATATGTCGGCCGGTGATAACGCTGGCATAAGACCAGAGATTTGAGCACATTAACCGAGATATCGGACCAAAGTAAAAACATCTTAAATGGATACTTAACGAAATTACGTTACTTTTTCGAGGTAGAATGTGATAAGCCGTAAAATTTGAGGGTGACCCTATTATGAAAAAGTAGCTAGGTATATAAAGTTGATCCTTAAATGTTATGGAGCTAGAAGGAAAGGACGAAGACATTCCCGGATTACTGTTAATCTGGCCTAGCGACCAACGGAAATAAATCTGAGATTCTATTCGCATTGAGACATTTAATAAACTTCACAACAATCTTTTGAGGCGTCGTTCCACTCTATAAAACATATTCAAAAAGCGTCATGAAAAGATTTACTTCTGACAGTATAAATCCAGGCCACAAATAAAACCAACGAATCTAACATTTTCGATTTAATCCGAAACTCCACACTTCCACATAGGGAACTTCGATTTGTCCAATAGTTGAACAGTTTTGCGCAAATTCAAACGAGATTCAGCTGCGAGTGAGTTGGACTAGAAATTATAGTAATTAGGGCTGGGCCAGTGTGGACTGTGGGCCAACTTTACCAATATTCCTATCACCAGCGGATGCTTGATTTATGTTCCAACCAACTCTACGTCCTCAGTTCCTGAGAGAACTGGCTTACAATACGTGAGTTACGTGCTATACACATACGAGATCAAACGCCTCTATCGTTGAAAATTACTTTAACACAATCCGATTATCCTGCTCAAACACAATATGTATAGGTAACAAAACTTAAACAAAGTTTAAGAACTGAAACAAATGTAACGTAAGTTAAAAAATGGAAAAACGACAAACAAAACGAAAGAATAACTTTTGGTCGAACCCAAAATAAAAAGAGCTTCAACTGTAGAATCAGTCGACACAATAAAACCGGGTGTATTACAAGGCTTCAAGAGGAAATCCTCGAAGTGACTAAATAGCTCAGTTACAGAATAAATCAGATATTAGAAAACAATAAAAAGTAAAATGTTTGGTAGTGAGTCGCGTAGCATGGCGGGCTCGTAAACCGGGGTTATGGCCATATCGGGATCTTACGATTTATGGCTCACTACATTATTGTAATCTCTTCTTATATACATATATAAGCGAGATTAGGCGTACATTCAAGCCCGAGATAAGCCTTTATAGGAATTTATATTGAAAACTTCGGGAGCGCCGTCAAAGAAACATTTTATGTGGAATTATCGTTGTAATCTCGCTTTTGAATTGTATAATTACTGTACTGTTTTGTGGGATACATTTTCAGATCAATTTGAATAGCATTTTTGGCGCCTTTGTTAATTACTTTAGGTATAATTATCAAGTCTGTGTTGTTTATTAGAGCGATGAATAGAGTAAATTGTATTTAAGAAATAAAATACTATATTAAGGCCAGAATTATTTTTATCGTCAATTTTGTCGGTCTCCATGTTAGTCTTAACAAATTCTTAAGAAATTGCTTTAATTAACCATGAATCTAAGCAAACACTAAACAACGTAATTATCAAAAGTTAAACACAAAGCTCATATTCAGGCATAAATCGTGTTAATCTGAGTAGGTGTGCTCTCATAAAGCGTCCAATTAAACGTTCACACTGAGTGCAGCAACTTCCAGCGGCATTCACAAGTTGTTGACGTCGCCTATCAAGTGAGACATCAGTTCGGAACTCGCTATAGTTTTCCGGTCGGTTAGAGGGGGGAGTGGGACTGCGGGAGGGGCGGGGCGGGGTGACAAGGAAACTTGCCAGGCGATAAATACTGGCAAGTTTGCGCTGACAGCCGACACGAAATATTGTGAAAGGTACGCTGCGCCACACTTTTATGTTTTGATTTCAAATGACAACATATTTTTATTTGAATGTAGTTTGCAATAACTTATTGTAAAATATTTTTATGTAAGTGAAATACATGATTTAAAGTATTGTTGATGGGCAGAGGGAGTTTTAGATCTAGTACTTTACGCTGCACATATAATAAAGACACAAAACCCAGAAGAAAAACATCGTTATTTTGTGTGTTGTTATTTTTCTTTAAAAAGCGCAAACCTCACAGACGGTAACATTACTTCGACTGCGATTCTTTTCAAAATTGCATTTGTATATCTTATTTGTGGTCGTGCCTACTGCAGGCAGAATGTTATTTTAGTGAGAATTAAGTGCGCAGTTATGCGGCGGCTCCCACGAAACAGTTAGCGCACTCCTCCACCAAGTCACTGCCGAACAACTTTTAACTGCCTTCCTCCGTATTGAAAAGATAATGTTCCTAATTCATTCTACTGTTTTGTTTCAACTACTTTTAAGTGGAAACGTAGATACCAACTAGGTTCTTACGACTCTTTTAAAGAATTCCTTTCGTGCATACTTATTTTCTGAAACAACAGGAATTGTATTTGTAAGTCAACGACCGCAATTTTTTGAATAAACATACGTAATTACGCGGAAACGGAAGTCACAAAACAACCACTCATTAAATTCTGTAAATAATTACAAACAATCCTAAGTATACTTGGAAATAATATTTTATACAAACATTTAACCCTTGAGCCCCGAAGCAAGATTTGCACCGGTCGCATGTCCAAACAAACAGATCAAGTGAAAACAACCCTAAATCACAATTAAAACAATTAAAAAGATAACAACTTTCCGACGAAACATTAATTAAGTTGTAATTTTTGTTTGTTTCGTTAGAGGCGGGTCTGGGGCTGAAGCAGTAATGGGATTGAGTCGTAAACGGCCTGATGCCGAGTGACGAGCGCCTGATAGCAGATAGCTGGTGACGCACGTGCCTCTGCCACTGGTAGGTACTTCCAAGTAATTGACTTCTGTTTCAGCGTTAGTAAGAAAAGTGTATGCAGATAAATCATTGTGTACAAAAAGAAGCATCGTTACCCTCTTGCATTGTTTCCAAGAAAATGGAAAAAAAAATTACTTATTCAACGGCAAAATTCTGATATTTGAGCGTACAATGTTCCTAGCGACCTATATGTTATTTCAAGGCAGGCTCCATCTGAGTCGAATGTATTTCAGTATCGTCTAACTTTAAACTGTATAACATATTCATCAAAGCGCTCGGCACTCGAGGCCACCTCTACAGATCTGTATGAGACACCACTGAAGCTACAACTCGCGTGACGCCGCGAAAGGTTCTTGTGGTGATTGAATATTCTTGTTCCTGAGTAACAAGCGGCCAAATCGATCCTCCAACCACTGGCAAAGTTCACTCTCACGAGCGTGTATCCAGTCGGAGCTTTTACTGTAATTAACAGACATCTGGAACTATCACACGAACACGTAAGTTTGCAACAATCCCACCGCACCACCAGCGCCAAAGAGCATTAAATATACGAGACATTTCATTATAACAGTGGCATGGAAAATTCAAACAGCTTGACTCAAAGTCTTAACACTGAAAAATGAAGAGTTACTAGAGCGTATATTTTACAAAGTCTAATTTGAAACTGTATGCATTCAGCGGGAACACAGGGCAGTTATAGTTTTATGAATATGACGGAGGTTAACACGAGACCGCTTCAATGGTTTACGGTTATAGTTATGCATCACGCCATCGCCATCGCTGCAACTGTTCGCAGTTCTCCTGTTTGATTCCCGTTTACAAAAGTAGGAATATTTTAACGCCACCGTGGCACGATTTGGGCTGTTTCAATGGACACTTAAAAGTTTTAAATGTAACTTTAGCTGCTTGATGCCAAACGGTACTCGTTTGTAAAGCGCCAATAAATGCGGCGTCATTAGCTCTAGGGAACTGTAATTAGGATTTTATACGTTACCCAAGCCCTGATTTTGGCTTCAATTATACCCAAACGTAATTTTACGATCCTGTGTGTTACCCACTTGTCAGTGCGCGCAAGTTACAAGAGTTAATTAACCAAAATTTAATGTTACCTAGCGCAAGTGTTCATCACTTGTAAACGGGAAGCGTTTGTCAAAGTGAGTGAGTTATGAAGACTTGATATTTTGCTGCAATTATTGTATAAATGCAAGCAAGTATAGCACGTTTTACCAATAACACAGGGGCCGCGCTCAGAGGCGGTACTAACAACCTGCGTGAGAACACGTCCAGCTGACACCTTATGTTCCTTTCTCTTCAGATAAACTAGGAAATATATTTCTTTTATGGCGCCGAGCAAATCTGGACGACTCAACTTTTATCTGCGTGCAAATAAACGGTACTCGTTAAAATAAAACGGCTCGATTATTTACAAGCGTATTACCTGAGTATATTGTGTGTTATTTTTGCGTTCACATATTACCTGCGAAATGCCGTCTTTACGGAATTATGACCGCCAAACAGATTATATCACACCGCTTTCACAATAGAGGGCGCTAAACGAAACGCCATGTAATAAACCTAATCGCATTACGCGTAATCTTATTACACGGGCTCAGAATTAAACTAGAGTCTCGCGCGTGTAATTGAGCGAAAGTTTTTGAATAGACCCCCTCCTCGCCCCACCCCGCTGCTGTAGATTTTAGTGCCTTGGACCCTTGAAGGGCGACATTTTATATCTTTTGTCTAAATTTTAGATGTTGTAACTGCGGGTCCAATTATACATTCGTAATATCAGGAAGCTTTATCAACGGCCAAACCGTTATTGTTACGGGGTATTCAGTTTTAGAGCCGTGTTTGTTCGCTATCTTCAATAAATTCGCGCGCACCATTCACGGCGCAGACAGAATAAACTTTCACCTTTATTTGCGTTGGTACATTCATCAAAACCGTCGCTACAAATGTCACATAGTAAAAAATGCCACAAAATCGTGAGCTCAGGTGTTATGCGCTACATTCAAATTGTTAAGGTGTGGTTCCGATGTACGCGACCGATAACGCCAACTGCGACAAAACGCAAAGCCGACGACTGACTACGATAAAACTCAAGCAGTATGGAGCCATTTGATAAATCCTTCCGAGTGGATGTGTTGTGTAATGTAAAGTTTGCAAGTCGTAAATAAGTCTCGCGTTTGTATTTTGTGACTACTCCTACTGAATGTGACATACACTACTTTACTTACACATCTTTACCTCTTGCATTCTATGTACAATGTAACTTTTTCTTGTTATAAGTACTTTTTTCTCTATACATGTTTATGTAAAGTCATTATTAGTGATGCGTTAATTTGATAAAAAATACTCTTCAGGAGCAGTCGGGTAAAGAGTAACAAAAAGGTCAACTGGATTGTGTATTGCACAAGTAAACAAGCATCGCGTGCGAACTTTATCATTTTTCCACGTATCAAGACATGAAAGCGGCGTATTCATAACTTATCGCATCGCCGACTGTGTGATGTTGTTTGTTAGGTCGCGTCGCGCGTCACGCATCACGCGTCGCGTCGTGTCGCGCGTCTCGGGTTCGATCGCCGCAGCGAGTCTGCAGATATATTGTTCAACAAGTTACGAGATGTCTCTCGTTTGAAGGGATCATTACATTTTCATTTAGCTGAGTGCCGTTTTAAATGGCGTGTGCAAAAAGACAAATTCATTTTGGATGGTCGTAGCAAATTGCTGTGAATTATAATATAGTGAGATTAAATGCTTCAGTTTCTGTCGAGTTTGTCCGTACGAGAGTTATGTAATCGTTACGCTGAAGAGAAGCTAGGAGACTGAATGAGGTTGTATGGCTTTATTTATTTCCCTGCTTTGCAGTCAGATTAACTCGACATAGGTATATGCGTGTTTTTGTTTTATGTATTCGATCATATGAAAATTAAAAGAAATTAAATTATGCACGTTCCTCAAGAGTTTTCTCACCGACTCTATTGGCATAACGAAAGTTAAGTATTCGCATAACATAAATACGATTAGACATAATTGTATCATTTTTACGAGCAACATAAATAATATGATAAAGCGTTATGGGGGTTTTATAGGAGCTCGACATGTACTTTGTCAAATTCAAGTGTTGGTGAGCATCAGGTGGGCTGGCAGGTTTTTAATATGTGACGAACGGCGCGGTGACAGCCGTGCGATACGAGTGACGGCTGCGACCAAACTCTACTCACATGTATTTCATATATCCCATATTAAACCAGACCCTGTATCAGTTTAGATGTCTGTATTGATTATTATTAGTCTTATATTAGATGTATCTACAAAACAAGTCGAAAGTTGCAGACATACATTTTACGGCATGTATTTAGAAATGCATATCCGGCTCATTACCATTTACAGGGCATGTTTATTCTAAATGCAAATACACAGATTTTATACTACTACAGTTAATCAAACTGAACTGCCTCGTTGGCCTAGTGGTGCTAAGCGCGCCTGCTACGCTAGAGGTCTTGGGTTCGATTCCCGAGTCGACCAAGGTGTTATTGGGTTTTTCTATGAAATTCTCAGTAGCAGGTCGGAGTTTGGATTTGTGCCCGGTTAGTGGCAATAGGCCCGCCCCCTATTACATGGGACCTAAACATATCGGCGAACTGTGGGTGTACATTGGTACACCTCTGCCTACCCCTTCGGGGATACAGGCGTGATGATATGTATGTATGTACAGTTAATCAGAAATCTTCAACAAAGCCGTTCTAGAAATTTAAGCAATTAAACACAGCATGTCGTGCACGCGCGGAATGTTAGTTGCATCGTAAAGAGAGTGCAACGCGCCGAAGCAAAACATTTTTGTGGCACTGCTTATAATTATGACTTCATGTGGAAAAAACACCATTAATTTAAGTCTTGTGCTATTTTATTACTTTATTATTGTATGTATTACTATGGCTTGAATTAATGCTGCTATTATTTAATTCTGCTATATTACTCGAATTAATTCCCTTGAAGCACGAACAATAGCCTAGTAATTAAATATTAAGCTCTTTTTTAATGAAACTCATTTTACGATAATATTTTTTGCTTTTTACTGCACGCGTTATTAATATGAAATAACATTAATAAAGTTGCACAAACAGTTATAGTTATTGCAAGTCTAAGTCATCTATTATTGTTTAGAAAATGTGAATTTCAAAACATATGTACCTATCACCCTTTTTTTCCTCCTGCCGTTTGTTACTCCCGAAAATGGAAAATAAATAACAATAGCAAGCAACGTAACGCAACACACCCTTTACCATGAAACAGACGTCATCACGAAATAGTTCCAATAGCGAGTTCAGAAGGCAAGGAAATAAAAGCGAGCGCTGAATCATTGCGAAAATTGAAAGTACAACGCGAGCCCGAGATGTGTGAAGGAAGGCATGAGCCAGTCTACCCGCGACGGTAATTACACAATAAATCTTCATGTTTATGGACTCTATGCTGTTAGAAATAGAGTTAAAAATAAAGCGTAATTTATAGCAATTGGCGAGCGAAGGAAGAACTAAGGAAGCAGAGGAAAAGGCTAAAGGAAATCTAATCGAAAGAAAAAGGATGCGGAAACTATAAATGTGAAGAGAAATGTTTGCTGAGCTTATGTGAAGCGATTATGTGCTATATTCTGCTTGGCATTGTAGACATAAAATCAGCCAGTTTTAGCAAACTATGTTTATGCTAATGCTGGTTTATTATAAATGAACCTCTTTTGTTAACAAATCCATTACTGTCACATGTGAAAGCGTATTTCATAATAAATATTCATAAAACCTATTTCTAGTTTTAAAAATAACACGACTGTCGAGCTCAACGAGGACAATAAAACTGGTGATGTTTACAAAGTCGGACTCGACAGGATCGAGTATCGGAGCGTCAGAACTAACATCTGTATTCTGTATCGACATTATTGTCCAGAAATAAAACCGAGCCGGCTTTACTAGTTCGTTGGCGTCCGTAATAAAAGGCGACTCGTCGGAGCCGGGGCGGCGGAGGCGTGTGAATTTCCCACTTTCCCGCTGAAAAGAGAATAAATTCGCTTAGGCAGGGCGTTTTCTTCACATGCAAATTATTATTATTGTGCCAGTTTTGGTATTAGCGGGGTTTTTATTGCGAAAGCTACGGAGTTTTCCCTCGTTTTTTACGGACCGACTGCGATGTATTTTTTTCAGAGTGTGCGCTTCGTAGAATCTATGAGTCGGAGCGATCATTCGGGTTCTGTTGTTGTCGTGAAAGCTAGCTCTCTATGTTTTGCGTAAGTTCGGAGAACAATTTGAGGAAGAAGGACGAAATCTCGTAGGAATTATTTTAGAAGTGTTCTTGTGTATTTACTTTATGCTTTAAAAAGACCTATTCTTTTGTGATTTTTCCCTTTAATCTTGGAACGGAAGTGTATGGTAATGATTCAAGGTATTTTTACGTTTTACAAAAGCTCGCAGTGAGCACACGCCGATCGGCATGACATACCGTACCAACTGGAGCGTGCGTAGTTATCGCACGCATTCACCGCGTGTGCTGTGTGAGGTACAAGCGAGAGGTAGAGGTTTTATCATCACTCCTAGTATATAGGCGGCATTAAATTTTCAGTCAATTTAATAAGGAAACTTGTTGATAACAAGAAAAAAGCAAGAAACTATAAAATCGGCTTCTTAGTATTGTGTATCCCATGCATTACATTGATGAAACATTTATCGTTTAAATCTCATGAAAACGCTTTGTTTTTATATTTTTATAAATCTTTTCGGTTTCTAATTAGATTTTGTTATTTTTCTATATGTGAACTAATAAACCGCTCATAGGCAACAGCTTGCGTCATGCAAGTCCGAATGCGAGTGAATTTCATTAGCAAAACATGGCGCGGTGGCGCGTGGCTAAAATTCGTCTAAACATTGTTGTCCAACAATCTGTTGCTGGCGGTTGAGGACGGCCGCGCCGCCGCCGCCCGCGCGCCGCCGCGTGCCCGCCGCGTGCCCGCCGCGCTGTAGGGCTGCTCGCGCGCTAATTATTACACTTGTATTTGATTAGCCATAACTGACATGTTCGCATTGAATTGTTTTTCTTTAATTAAGTAATCTGTGAAATACGTATGCCTACTTTCCGGTGCACCGATTTTGAAATAATGATGGGTAATACTTTGTTCATCTGTGTGTAACAATTTGGCTCTACTTAAAAACTTTTAGAATATTGCAGACAAGGTTTATTTATGGGATACACACCTAGGAAGTAATAACTCACTAAATCGCATCACTAAGCACTAATAGCAAAGTTATTGATACTAATATGGTAATGTTTAGATACATAAATTGTCAAGCTCCGTTCTAACCACCTCTTGTCGTGCATCAGGCAGCCCTAGCGTCCGCAGCATTATGATATTTCGCTATTAATTAACGTATTGCGGCGTCACATGACGCGCTACTGTTTGCGCCGCGTGTTTGTCCAATTAAATATACACTCGTTTTCGACACTTTGATATATGCTTTATTGGATCAGTCGGTTTGCTGGCAGCGAACGCTCGGGACTGATACAATGTTAACGTTCATTTGAATTAGTAAAATGCTATGTTGATTAGATTAGGTTTCAATGCTGATATGAGGGTATTAATAAATTAAGGAATAAATGAATTGTGTGCCCGGTGTAATAAAGTAAATAAATATAACAATTGTACAACATGTAATGATAAATAAGAAGTCCTTGTTTTAAAGTTAAGCTGCTGTGTGAAGGATTTCAATAAAAACAAAGTCCTTCTTAACCCCACGAATTCTCAAGACAAATACGCTAATCAAAAACAGAGGTAGGCAAATGAGGTGACATTAGCGCCAGTCGAGCAGTCGAGGGTAAGCGCCTGTGTTTCGCGGACGGCCGCAGTAGGGTGACGCCGCGCCGGCTGCCAGCCGAGACAATGGGCGCGATCTGGCGCGGACACGGCGCCCATTTGTCAAAGTTTCCAGAAACACCACTTTACATTTCACTAGTTTAGTTTTGAACGTCCTTAAGTAACTCGAAAATTTTGTAAGATTTGCATTTTAATGATAATGTAATATCTGTTATTTATTAATACACAATTAAATCTAATATAAGAACAAACTCTCGTTAATGTTATTCTTTTTTTTTGGAAGAGATCTATGTAGTTATCCTGAGCGCAAGCTTTGACTGCTATACTGAATGTTACTTTTGTATGCAAACGATTTGTACAAACTAACCTTCTTTTTGTAAGATTAAGAAAATTAGCGTGAAAACATAACCAAAAATATACCATTTGTAAACATAAGATCGTGTACTATGTCAAACACAGTTAAAATAACATGCTGTCAATGCTTGCCAGTATTTGGATGTCTCTGTGCTACAATCATTACAAACGATAACTTTTTTTTTCAGTAGGTACCTGTGTCATTATGTTATCGTTCTCGTTTCACTGCAAATCCTGTGTATCGTCTAAGCCGGAAGGTTCACGACGTAACTAAACTCCAGGAAATAGAGATGCACTCGGAATCGTTTGGTGGAAGCTACCCGCGATTATGATATCCGTCGCGCCTCGCGTGTACCGCTCCGTGCCTTCAGCACATGTGACTTGGTGACTTCGCCGAGGTAAGGACTACAATCAATTACGGTTACCATTTGCTATTCTAATGTGTTTGTATGTCAAGAAGTTGGTGTCAACTGTGCTTCGAATAGTAAGTATTTACAAAATATATTTTTTACATAACTTCGAAGCTTTTTAGATTCAACGGTTACTAAAAAGTACCAAAAGCCACTCCTTTATGTTAGCAATTACTAGTAAGCATAACATTTAGATATTCCAAATATAGCATTTTGTATAAGCACTAAACACCTTTTTCGTTAAATTCAGCTAACAAAATATATTAAAAGTTTCACACTCGCCGCTCTCCACAATGAGTACAAGTTTATTTTAAGAGCAGTATATATTTAACAGTGTTATAACGCGGCTCTCGACTCTCGGGATCCAAAGGCGAACATAAAGGCTAGAGAACTCGAGGGTACGGGCGTCCTCTACAAAACCATTTACCACAACCGGGAGACATGCCTGTTTCCGGACCTCATACTAAAACTCTCAACTGTGCTCCTACTGTTCGCCTAACACGTCATACGTTGCGTCCCCGCGACTAATTCACATCACAGGCGCCGAGGTACAGCAAGTAATGGGTGCTACACATATAAGTACGGCCAACGTTATATTGTTAGTTTCGCAGGCTCCGCTCCGAGTCTCATGAAGATGCCAGCTACTTACACGTCCCTCGACATTCTACACTATTGTTTTAAACAAACCACATTGCTCGTTCTGTGAGCATCCCGCCTCTTGTTACAATTGGTTGAGGAACAATGTACGTTGTGCACGAGAGAGCGTCGAGTGTGGTGTCTTGGCAGCGGCGCGGGTGACGCGCGGGATGAATGTCTCGTTTATCTATATGAGCTCCTTAGTGTTAATAATGGTGGTCACGTGTCACTGGAGTGTAATTAAACGCACTTTTATATCGTTTGGGTCTTCTCTGGAAGAATTTACTGGACAAGGGGCTGACTTTATTGTTCTCTTATAGCTCTAAACACTTGGCTTATCTCGCAACGTTAAGCTATCTAAGATTTTAGATTTAGACACCGTTTTAAATATGGTCTTTTAGAACGTGGACCTTTTTAGCAGTAAATAAACCTTAACGATATACCTATCCGTAATCGGCTTAACGTATTTGTAAGCAAGCTGAAAATAGCGTCAAATATGAAGTGTACTGAGCTTGATAACATACACTACCTACACAATTAACATGGTGACGTATCGTATCTGCTTTAGTGCAGTAAGCTGAAGTTCAGAGTGGCGCTGGCAGAGCTTATAAGAAGGCCATAAATCAATGAGCTCAGCGTATAATTACGCGGTCCACACTGGCTGGTATAACTCACGACCGACATCCGACTCAATTAGCACTCGCCGCCGATCATCCGCACGGAATACATAAATTAACAGTTTTACTGCCCTCGGTAATGATCCACGACTTTGTAGCGAATATTACCGATTTCAACATTCAAGGCCGATTTGTCTTCAATTATGATAGATTTGTCGGCAATTAGACCCTGAAAAATTAACCTGTCTTTTTGGAAAATTGATTAGGTCTAACTTAATGGGTTTTTGAGTTTTTTATAACTTAATCAAATACCTAACAAGGGATCTGGCTTAAATAATTATAATTTTGTAATTAAATTAAAACACTTGGTTAGTCTATAATCACATCTAATATTTCCCACATGATAAAGATAATTCAGTAATTACTGTGTCAGTCTCTTCACACAACACAGCGGGTGTGATGACGTAGTTCGTGTAAAACGTTAATCATGCTTCATGTCATATTCATGTCGGTGACTCCACAAGTTAATCGTATTAAAACAGGTGCTACAAGAAATTAAAACATTATTTGAGAAATTGGTAGTTCGGTCAAAATAAAGTGTAGCATTTATTTCAACTACAGGATATTCGCGAGCCGTGCCTCGATTGTGTCCAAACGTCGAGCGCGCTGCCAGAAATATTTGCCGATATTTCTTTATCTATTAATCGTATCGGCTTAAACGATCGCGCGATATTGGAACTGAATTGTAACAAAATATACTTTGTTTTTACTGAAATGATTACGTAAAAGTGGTATTGTTTTAAATCAATGTTCGCTGGAAAATAATTTCAAGGGTTGCGGTCGGGGCCATCAATACCGCTGTGATGAATGTGGACACAAACACGGCAGTAAATAACTCACCTGTATACTATATGAGTGTATAGTAACGTCGACGTGTAAAACATAAGCGCAGTGTTGTGGTCACTCTGCCTCTTCATAGCGTGTGTGATCAGAATTGTGAGCAGTTCCAGTAATGGCCTCGCTTTAATGACGGCAAAAAGTGAACGAGACCAGCACAATAGTTGCTTTTAGCTGATTCTTAAGTTACAGCCATTGTTTAATGACGTCTCTCTTTCATATAGGTTCAGGTATGTGACCATTTTATATTAAAGAGAGTAAAGTATGTCACGGTGAAATTGTTTCAGGCTATTATTTCAGTTTAGTTGCCTAAATCTTCCATTATTTCGTTTAGCTATAGAGAAGCTCAATAAAAGTACGAAGAGCTTGATTGGCGGTCCTGGTATAGTCTCCGCCTGCAATAAATACATGTGTTGCACGTCAAAACAAAGTATCTGTGCAGCCTCGGCTCGGGCGGAGGCACGCGTCCCCTCGCCCGGCGCCCGCTCGCTTGCCGGTCCGTCACGTACGCTCGCCAAATATAAAAAAGGTTTACCACTTCGCACACTGATTGCGTACCGCTGCCGTACCGCCACCGTACCGCCCCCTGTACGAATACCCTGCTATATCACATGTGCCTCGCGTCAGTTATAATATTTTCAAAGGGCTTTCCTTGACTGAAAACCCGGTCACCTAATGGTCGGATAAAGCTCGCACAAAAGACCGGATGATCGGTTTAGCCTACTTAGAAATGAAAATCACGTGCGTAACAGATATATTACACAAGTAGGTTTTAGTACAGATAAATATATAAAATACCTTTATTAATGCCAATGTCAACGGATTCAATAAAATTGGCTTTTTACGCTATTGTTGCCTAAATAATAACTAATTACCGAAATAATATTGATGTAATAATTATGCATTTTATCATAGCGGGACATGTGAAACTCACCACATTCGTCGTTATGAAAGTAAATAAAGCTGTGCAGCAATTAGTAATATTGTGACAAATTTAATAACACTTGATTTAAAACCAATGAACCAGATACACAAACAGAACAACAAGCGGTTGATTATTTTTGGTAATTTATTTTTATTCAAAGGTTCGAGTTTCGATGAGCTTTGCCGAAATGTGCTGTTTGTCGGTTCCGTACAAGCGGCAAGTTAAATTAACAGTAGGTAATCGGATTACAACCGGAGGGCGAATGATAATAAGAACTCTATCGCATCACCAATGTTACAATCAAAGGTCAAATGATACAATAAACGGTACCCAACTGATTGAGATTCCTTCCTGTACTTATTACAACAAATTGATCGTGTTTTGTTTTGACTGTTCCAAATGATAATTCTTTTGAACAAAGAATATGAAAGATAATTGTCAGATCGATGTTTCAATTCATCCAAATTGCTATCTGTCGCAGTAACGATACAAACTCTATCTATTATTCCGTCCATTCCCATAAAGTGTGGTTTCTGTTTTAATCATGTTATCAGTCCACAATGGTCGTGTACTCGTGTTAGCTTAACAGTAATTGTAGTATTTTCCGTGGAATTATGAAACAATGGTGTTTTTGTCATAAATCTAAGTTCACTGTTTCAATATTAGTGTAGGTGTGGGGTGCATGATGAATGCTCGGTATCAATCGTTCCGGCTGAGGTCGAGTGGGCGCTGGAACCAAATGCCTACAAATAGAGACTTTATATTTCATGAGTTAATGGACGGTGGTAATGCGTGGCGTGCTCTGTTAGCTTACGTGCCGTACATTATGTTTGAATATTATAGATTTCGAACATATTTTATACAAGATAATCAGAATCACTAGCGTGACTGAAGTAGCTACCACTAATCTATACATTTATATAAAAACAACATAATTTTCTACATAAGTTTATACCAAAGTAAGGGAAAGATTAAGAAATAACTTGACAATTTAATTGGCATCTAAATACCTCAATAAAGATATTAATACAGATGCAAAACACACTACGAACTCGTTAGCTTTGTTGCACATATGACACGGTAAGTTAAATCATACGTCAAGAAGAGATACGTATCCAACTAAGTTTGAATATAATAATTAGAGCAGGAACAAACACGCAGCCAACTACAGCACGTACGACATCCGTGACAAATCACCTCTATCGCTCAGCGCTCCAACATAAGCGACTTTGAAAATTATATCAATCAAGTGGCTTGCTCGACAACCTACTAATGTCAACAGTGTCCCACGTTTCCAAATTTCATTAATCGCTCGTCCCGTTCTCCGGCTCCGTCCCGGCACGTGCACGGCCCGCGCCCGGCCCGCGCCCGGGACGCGACCGGGACGCGGACGACGCCGCAATTATGCCTAATGGATGTGCTAAGCAGACGCGGTTTTGTACGTCCCCGTATAATAATGGATAGCCGGTTTATTAGCCCAATTATATGGAGAGAGGTTTTATATTATCCCTATTGAACTTAAATAGAGAACGCGATGCTGGATAATTTGATGGCTTGCGTAATAATTTTCTCGGATCATTATGGGTGAAAGCTGGAAGCAAGGCTTAGCCAATTCAAAGCTTCTATATATTAGCTAGGTCCAATTATATTCAGGACATGAGTTGTGCTGTAGACGCAATGTCTACTTTTTATTCTTCAAAGAATAATAGAGATGGGCAAAAATGAAAACAAGCTACACAATACAAAACGCTGAATTGAACCTGCATCGCTGTACCTAATACAGTTGTGTTAAACCCAGTGATTCCTAGGTGTTGTGGTTGCGCATTGTGCTGCAGCTCGGCGGCGGCAGCGGCGGCGGCGGCGGCGCTCAGGTACTAGTTAAGGCGCGCCGGTAATTGAACGTCGCGACATAATAGAACGGTCCGCGCTAAGGAAACACCAACCTCCCAAGTAATTGATTTTTATATGTAGCGAAATGTTGAACGTTCTTAATCGAAATCATAATACTTTTGTATGAAACTCTATTACGGATTTTTATTTCAGTTGTGAAATTTTAGTTTCGAAAGATTTTAAAAACAATGAGAGCTAGCACGAGCATGTTATTTCCTTTATACTGGTGCTGTTTAAATCCACATCTATAGCATAATATGAAGCAATATATTTATTTTAAATCATTTGTGCAAGACGTTACCATTTGGTTTTCGTAATTAGGCAAAAACAGCATAATAAAACGATGTATTCAGACAACCCAATCCTTACCCCGTTGTAACAAACATTTGCATACCCTAATGTCCCGCAGCAACACAACGCAATCCACATCCGCAAAACAATTTTTGTTCCGTTAAGCGGCAAAAAGTTTTCGGAAATTCACCAACATTACGTTGTATTTCGGTAGGGGTCCTAAACGCGGCCATTAAACCTGTTGTGGGCCGGAGCGGTCCGCTCACCGCTGACCGCGCGACACGCGGCCCCAGCGGTAACAAGCGCTTGTGCGCTAACAACTAGCCCGCGTCCGCGCCGCACTCTTGTTTGAAGGCGACCGCTTACACCCCTACTCGTTAGTCCCTCGCTATATATTCCTACTGATAAAAGTATCGTTCCAATGCACTCCAAAGACAGTATTTGTGTTTGATACGAGGTATCCCCCCTGCAATATTCGCTCGATATATTCTGCGAGATATAGAGCCTCTGTTCACTACTGTTCAAGTTTGATACGTTCAGCTTTACCACAAGCTCTATTGAACTGTTGTGGCGAACTCTCCGCCAGACGGCTGACCGCAGGGGGCTGACCATCGCACGACCTTCCGATCCAAAGCCCTAGTTACAAACTACTATAACTCATGTTTAATTTATATGTAACCTACAGTGACCTACCTAATATATGAGGTAAGTCATAGCCGTATAATATGATAACTAATAGATTATTATTTGCAAGATAGAGCACAGTATTATGGTATCTTTGTTGCTAAACTCGTGTAAAACGGAGGCCAGTGTAAACCACATCGTGATAATTTTTCCGCAGCTTCGCCGCAGCGCCAGCGGTGGCGCGCGAGGCGAACTCAAACGTATGTAAAGTGGTCGCCAGACGGCGTGCGGGCGCGAGTGACGCAGCGTAATTGAAACTGCGCGGTAATAACTGCCGCGGCCGTCGTGCAGGCCGACGCACTGCTGAATTACACCTAAATTACATACCTATTAGGTGCCGCCGAGCAACGAACGAATGCTGCGCTGGATTTATTAAATTTCAGTGTTCAACGCCCCTGATTGTTTTAAAGTATTACTTAGCTGACATAAATTTCACTTTTTACCACTGCAATGGCTTTAAAATGTAATATCTTTCAATTATTATGATGTATGGACATGAAACTCTTTTTATTTAATTTGTCTTCATAAACCATTTCAACTCGGCGAGTTTTTCCTGCAAAGCAATTTGCACATTGTCACGCGTGTTAATATATAACTTTGTATTAGCTCTCAGTGGCGCGGCCATAATTACAAAGTTGGAAGTTATTTCTCGTATTCCGCTACACATCGGGTGTTATGGCGCGGCAACAGGGCGCATCCAGCGTGACTGTATATTCTATATTTTTCGCAAACAAAGTATAGATTGCGTCTAATAGCACTCGTCGGTAACAGCAGTTTGCAAATGTTGAACATGGCCATTTTAAACAGTTACCAGTTAGTGGGGCGGCGCTAACTCGCTGCGGACATGCGAGCCGCGCGGCTCATAACACCAATTCACCCAAATTGTAGACCTCTGGAGGGCCGCGCCGTGCGCCGCATTCGTCGAATAACTGGACAAACGTATGTTGCTAGAATGTTAATTTTTTCCCCTCCGCATCGTAATTGTACATCGTAAAGTATTCGTAGCGTTCTCGTATTACAGTGTAGTCTAAATAACAGATGATACGGTGCCAAAAAATATGGGAGCCGTTCCGTCCGCTTTGAATTTTAACGGCAACTCTGTCCCAATATATTGCTACTGAAATTTCAGTGTTAAAAGTACTTTATTGTTTTCTTTTACACAATATTATGTAACACTCCAAATACCTAACCATTTATTACATTATGTTTTCCTTTGTTTTGAAATAGGCAAACGAAGCTGCTTTTGAGAAAACAATGCTAAGCATGCTAACTGTTTAATCGTTTCGCATGAAAATTATAAGAGGAAGTGTTTTCCGGAACATAGATGAAATACACAAAATTCAGTAGGTAGCTAATTAATTTAATTAGAAGCCGGTGAAGGCTGTCGAGCTCGCACCGACGAAGTAATCCGCGTCAAGACGTGAGATGCTAATCCTGAATTCTTCCACAATTTAATTAGAAGTCGTAAAAGATCCCCGAGTGGAGCATTCCTGGCGTCTTGTTATTGTTACCGCGCGGATGTGATCCATCGCACACGCGCTTCGTGCAAGCACACAACAAGTACGGATTACATGGGAAACTGATATCAACACTCATATTCATTTTGTTCAATACTCATTTTTGACGTGCTCTAATTAGTATTAATTAGGTTTGTAAGATTATCTTGAAGGTATCCTTGGAGTACAAAGTATTCTTCTCTTAAGGTATTAACATTATACGTAGTCTGAGAACTTTATCAACTTGATAGATTAAATATGGAAAGCCTCAAACAAAATAATATCTGTCAAAAGGTCCGCTGATGCTCGCATAATCTCATCTCCATTTACCGAGGCAGGCAGGTAAGTCGGTACTATCGTCAAAACTCATCAATCCTTAATATAAAATTTCGGCCAAACTCAGGAAAATTTCAACAAAATTGAATCAGCGGTTTTGAAGAGATGTTACCTTTTACAAGAGGAGATAAGGGATGCTGGAGCCACAGGTATGACTTAGATCAGAGGGCCCTCAGCGCCGCTCTCTTTCAGAGGGCCCTTTTTAATTAGCTATGTAATAATTAGCAACAGCTCATTGTCTGAGTATAATAAGTATCTTTGCTGCAGATTCAATGAAAGAACGGCCTTTGAATAAAACTCTCTTAAAGATGTATACGTAGTATATTATTATAATATACGGTATTAAGAAAAATATTAAAGAGCTCTACTTAATTATGTAACGTAATACAAATTTATTAGAATCAGGTTTCCTTTGATATTTAAGTAAAATACATTATGTGAGCTATAAACCTATCTTCTCTTGTAAATTAAAATCAAGGTTTTTTCGTTACTTCAATCTATTGTGCCTTCTTTACTATTGAAATCTTTTGAGACATAATATTATGAAGACGTTTTATCAGGTTTAATAATGCTTTGCATTTAGTTATGTTACTTTAACAAAATATTAAAGAGAGTCGCGAAAGTTAACTGCTCAATACATACATCGAATCGCTAACATTGAACATGAAAATAGAAGGCGAAAAAATATACCATAATCCTCGTCGCGACGTCAAGTAGCGAACGGGAACAAAATTAAGTGTCAGAAGCAGTACATAAATCTTATCAGAGAGCACACGCTCTGTGATTTTAAACAATCATGTTGCGAAGCCGAATGCCGAAAAAAGTACAACCGCCACAATAGGTCCCGTCGCTTGGAAATATGAGTTATGGTGCGCCCGAGTGCGGCCACTGCGCGGAAGGGGTGACAGCGCCGCGCGTGTTATTTGTGTTACATAGGTACATGTTATCGTTTGAGCTCTTTCTTTTAAGCCTTTGATGTGATGTCACCAATTGTAACGAGGTGAGCGTGGTGTCACGGGAAAACTCTGATTACGTTTCAAGGTGACGTGAGTTCGCTCCGCTGTCACGAATCTCATCGCTCACAGTGAATATAAAACCAAAAGCAATGTAGATGGACAGAATCACGACAATAATATGTGCGAAACTTATGTAAATTATAACACATTAATTTAATTACACACCACTGCGTTGGTTTTGATATCAAAACATCACATTTGAACATCGGGCCGTGATTAACGCGGATTGTTTGTGTCGGCTCGTGCTCGAAAAACAACAAACACACACACAGCGCGCACACAATCGTTGGTTTATTAATCAGTCGGTAACACAATTATCGTAATTACACGTCGGAGCTGCCGCGCACTAATCACTGATCGGGATTATTTGCTAGCTGCTGCGGCGCTAATGCTACGCTTTAGAGAGAATAAGCTATCATCTCCAGCCCGGAACTAGAATTGTCAATGACACGCATAATTATGTGAGATGAGGTCGATGTTTCGAAGTAACAATTTATTATTAATTCTGTATAACATACAATGCTTATTACGATTGGGTACATAACATTACTAAGGATTATATAAAACAGAAATATTCTAACAATTAATGACTCTAAATCCGCAAAAACAACAAAGATAAAAGAAAACAAATAACTGTCTAATTAATTTCTTGTCGAGTAAACATTACAGAAAGCATTGCCTTTTCTACTTTGTTGACAAAACGAAGCTAGCGGCGTGGAACGTACCTATCTGTGTACATACTTGAACGTGGATGTCATCTGAGCTCCGAGTTGTGTTGGGATCGCGAGCGGCGAGGTGGACTCATTGAGTTAGCGGGTCCCGGGGGGCGACGGCTGCGGGGTGATAGGGGGAGGGAGGGAGGTGCATCCCACGGCTACAATCGCTTACAACAATAACATTTCCATTTCCTTCAAATATTTGACTTTCCTGTCCGGTTACGACGCCGACGTGGACAGACCGCTAAGCGGAATTTGTTCTGATCTTTAAAATCGAAAAACATTGCTTATACCTCTGATCTGTCTAAATGTTATTTAGTTTTGCGACATTATTTATTTATAAAGAAGAACAAAGAAATAACTACTAAAATCGTTACTGGGTTTTAAATGGTTAATTTGGGGTTCATCAAGTATTCAACACAAATATTTCAAGGCAGGCTGTGATATGAAATAAGTCGTGACAGCTATTAATATCGATCGTCTTCAAAACGCCCAAACACAACAATTACCTAGACGGTTATTTCTGATGGTAGCGCTATAAATAGTTAATACCATAATTAAACACTTCAGTAATTTCAAGTAGAATAATTAGTTTAATCAACAGGTGAAAATTCATTTTAAAGAAACTTTTTAACTGATCTAAGCTAAAAGTAATTTTTAAAGTGAGGAACTGACTGCCAACTTTGAATGCTGAACATACTCGTTCAAATCTGAACAGTATAAACATCTATAAACCGGTACCAACAGCACAAGCAAAACGTTCTTTCATCTGTCATAAACATGGTTTGAAATTGAATTCAGTTTGAAAACCTCTTGAAACTCGCTGCGTGAAGTCTGGACTTCGGAGAGGCGGAGACAATACATGCGACGCTACGCTTGACCTTGTTTTGAACCTCCTTGTTCGAGCACAATGCGCCTTGTTTCCAGTTACTTGCGAGGCCATATGATTTACTTTCATGATAGTTGGAGTTGGGGTTCACCAAGGAACTATTTTAGGTCCCATTCAATTTAACTATCCAGTTTAATTTCGTGAACAACTATTACATTATTATTAATGTAGATCAAAATATGTAAGGTAAAAACGGTTATGTGTAGTACATATTTCCATTAAACGTGAAACTTAATATAAAACTATGCGAAGACAAAGCTCAGGAAAAGGATAGAAATATAAATTCGTAATACAAAGTAAATCTCAGTCAAGGTTTTCAAGAAACAGAATATTCCGTGATACGAGGATAATAAATAAAAAGAAAATGAAAGAATACCAATTACAGCAAATTAGGTTGAAATTCTTCACAAAGATTAGAAGCGCTAAGCGATACAGTAAAGTCATTGTAGTATTTCTGGGTTTATATTTGTAACGTAAGGCCGTAGAGACGATACAATTCATTTCCTCGCGATATCTCGAGGCGCTGTACAACGTAATAACGGCTGTTTGTAATGAAATAATAATTGAGTCTCAGCTGCGAGCACGCCTTAGTTTATTTATCAAAAGACAATATTAGGACTTTGAAGGATCCAACCGGGAATTATTATAAAGTAATCCGCCAGATGACGCCGCTAGTTGTATCGTTACAAATTGATTTAACGTAAAGTATCGCAAGTTTGAGTTTGTTAAATGTTTACCATTAAGACTAAAGCTGTTTATTTATTGATGTCATATTTATCTTTAATGTCCTTATTGCATTAGTCGATTATTATTTTATCATTATTGGATGTTCTTATCCAACTAGGTAACTATATAAATTTCCATTAAGAAAGCTATTCTCTTTGGCTTATGACTAGAGTAGTTTAACGCTTCCGAATATTTGTCTGTTTTCCTTAAGACGGTTTCTGAATAGATGAGACAAAAGAAAATGTACCCTATATTATTTCTTATCACATTTCTTGCTCTTCATAATAATATATTTTCTGTGAGAGTTCGGTGGCATTGGCTCGCCTCATGACTGTGTGGAACAGAGTCGCCATCAGCGTGTCGCCGCTTATCGGCGCGCCGTCCACTGCCGCGTCACAATGATTAACGAGCCGCTAAACCGAGACAAAGCCGGCGTTGGCCCGCACAATGCCCACCGGGTATAAAAATATATATTACACACTTGTCTTGCCACTATTGTACTTTGTCTGAC
The DNA here is from genome assembly GCA_905146925.1 of Autographa gamma. Lineage (NCBI taxonomy): Eukaryota > Metazoa > Arthropoda > Insecta > Lepidoptera > Noctuidae > Autographa > Autographa gamma. The sequence continues at coordinate 311,566 of LR989852.1, forward strand.
TTTTGTTGGCTGTTTTATCAAACTAGCCGCTTGGGTGCAAAAGACGCGAGTTTTTACAGTTTTATGTGCAATGTTCGCGGTTGTTACAAAATGTATCGCTATTGTTCGGCTTTAGATATTAAACTTGTATGCTTTCATTATTCAACTTTATGAGAATCCAACATAACTTATTTTAATAGTCATGTAGAGGTAACGTTAATAAATACTAAACTACAGTACAGTTAATCTAAACAATACATCGTTGTCGCATAGAATGGCTAAAGTAAATTGTGTATTTTATAAACTTAAAAAATACGATCGCAGTAGCTATTGCAGTTAAGTTGAACACGAGCCAACTCAATAACATCGATAACCATCGGCATACAAAGAACGAAATCCGCCAAAATGATCCGGTAATCCGTATAACATATAATCGAATATCTAAAAGGGCTTAGGCGTTCTAAATTAATGATCAGATTAATCCACAAAAGTGCCTCCTCCAGCGTCAGATATTCAGACGTACCAATCTTACAGCTATAACTTTCCGGATAAATTTTGAGCTTCATAATCCGAGATCGGAACTAATTTATGGAGTGGCCCATTTCTGGGTGACCTCTTAGTAAAATAACGCGCGGTACAATGGGGCTTATGTTATCGGCCATGGGAATCTAAGCGCGCGGGAGGCGGATCGTTAACACCGTTCCTTATGGGGCTGAATTACAACTAAGATTTATATTCAACTTTAATGATAATGCTAACAGCGAGCCGGTACACTGAAAAAACTATTTATCTGTATGATACTAAACAAACATATCCAAACTATCTGCTATAGCTAGAATACTCAATTGCAATTGCACCTTACGTCTGATTCAAAAATATTTTAAATTTCCTGCTTGTAACTCTTGAAACCCAAGAAACAGTGGGGAGTAGTTGTATAGGATCAGTAATTCCGACCCCCTCTGAAGAGTCTCGAGCGGCGCTCAAGGTCCACTTGGAAGTTGGGCTTCACGAGCACAGTCCGTCAGGGAAGCGCTCTTCAGCCGCTCAACTTTGATCTAGTTTGGATTCATTTAAATATTCCAGAAATTTAAGAATAATTTTAAGTTAGTTTTTGGTACTGAGAATCAGTCTTTTATAATAGTACACAGTAAAAGGATTTTATTTATTTTAAAACAATAATTATTTATATCTCAAATGCTTGTTTTATTCAAAAATCCTTTTTCATAAACAAAATTTTAATGAAGTCTTTTCATTAAAATGGTATTCGTAGGCATTTTAGATACATAATAACCCTTAAATATTAACAAATTCGAAAGGCAAGATACCAGTAGGATCCATTAACTTCAATAATGCATGCAAAACATCTTGCCCCCTAACGAATGTGAACCAGATAGCAGAAGATATTGAAAAATTGATTTTCGGTAAATTCGAATCAAGATGGAAGCCTGGTGCAAATGAGAAACTCGTAAAGTTTTATTACTCCGCTAATAAAGTTGAAGTTCCGTGATGGTACCGAAGGAATTTCGATAGTAATTCGTTGTTCATATTCCGGGGCACGCGTCGGGAATGTTCATTAGGAATTATTACCGCCACTCAGATTTGTGTGGGCTTAGTTGCCTTTGATGACCTTTGACACTCTAATTTCTTGATTTTAGACGTTCGCTTTGATCAGGCTTCGTTAGCTTTCGGATTTATTTCTTGTTCATAAGATGTAAAAGATACTTTATTTCTACTGAAACTTCTAGGATAATTTATGAATTCAAAAGTTTTCTTTAGTGGATTTTGTTGTTCCTTTAGATTCGATTCGATTTCAGGTCTATTAAAGTCACTAAGATCTTAGCTTCTGTGTCTGAGATCAGCGAATATGCATGTTTCCAAATTATTATAAACTTTAAAGTCTTCTATATTAAGTGGTGGCTATTCCTACTACTTTGGACACATCTATATACCAATGTTGAGTTGTGCCCGTTACTTCAGTAGTTGTGCTCGTGTTCGCCGCTACGAAAGTTCACGTAACTCCGCTACACGCGAATCATACACAAAATAAAATCTTATACAGACATTCTAGAATACCTTTTTATTACGCAACGGCTCACTAGCTTTTTGCCATAAACACGCCGTTTAATGATTTTTTTATCCATCTTAAATCTACATTCACGGAGGCTCCGTAAACCAACGTAAAATATAAACATAGTCTTCAGTGAAACACGTTATCATGCCCGCCTACTTACATAAATCATTCCTGTTTAAATTACTCCGGTTTCAAGCGAGATTGTGTGCGATATTTCATCGGTGGAGCTAAACCCTGGCTAGCGAGCACGACATTACGTAGGAATGCTGCTCAGCTAAGTAGGTTATCTCCGGCGCTGGATTGCAGGAGCTGACCCGCGCTGACGGCATTATGCTAATGTTACACTAACTAATATGATTAGTGCCGACGATTGTGCTGTTTACTGCAGGCTAGGCGCTCTCGGCAAACATCTTATAACGACTTCATTTACTTTTAATGCACTCGAGGTTATTTTTCTAAATTATCTTTCTGAAAATGTTTTTTTGCTAAGTGACGCTTCAGGCAATTGCTTCTCTTATAAGTAATAAATGCCCTGTGCAAAAACAGTTACGAACTTGTCTTTCACCAAAACTAATATTGATATTATGTCACATGTTTACATAAACGATAGAGTAATAAGTCCCCTCATTATCCCGTGATTAGTGGCGGTTGTCACGGGAGACAAAGTTGTGACGTCGGCGCTGGGTGCTCGGCGCGCGGTCAGACGTGTGACGCGCTTCCGGCCGGGACGCGCCGCCATTATCGGTGCGAGCCGCTCGTTTCCGTCACTTCCGGTCGGCGACATCTAGCAATAACGGTAATCCTATACGTATTAGCGCGACACCGTTTGTATCTTCTTGTTTGTAATTATTGGACGCGAAATATTTCCTGAACGATACGTGAGTTTTCTTTTACTCTTTCAGGTTTTTCTTTTTTTCTGTATTTAAAAGAATGTATTGACACTACTATTTTTTATGAAATAGAGTGTTCAGTATCGTGCGTTGGCAACAGTTTTCCGGATATTGATATTAGAAATGCTACTTATAATTGTTTCCATAAAAGCAAAAAAAAAAGAACTAAGAAAATCATACAAGATGGTCGCCAACATACTCCCACACGAGAACGTTTAAAGGCCGCACTAACAACCTAGTTATATTTAAGTGTTAAACTCGTTAACGAACACGGTCGCAATCTTTGTTCAGAGTGCGCGAAACTCAATAATGTGTCCCAGTGTTCCAATAGCACGGCGGCCATTATTTCACGATACGACGAAAATTTTCAATTGAAGTCCTCGCAGTTAATACCTGAGGAGCGAGCTTTGTGTTGCGAACAATGCCGCGGATTATTGTAGAGTGGCTGAATCGAACTAAGGCATACATGCCTTCCAGTCTATGAAACCAATTAAATCAATAGTTATTGCGTAAGTTTGAACTACTCGGGTTAGATAATACGCCGGGGAAGCTGTTAAGTAGAACTGAGCGAGTTTCACGGAGCTATATTATACGACGGTTGTTGATATTCCTTAGCGCTGTTAATACTTTACTCGCTGAATATAAAGTGCAGTATTTAGATGTACCTACTGAAGAGTTAGTGGTTCAGGAAAGATTATTACCTAAATGAATGACTAAAATAGGACAATAATTGTTTACACATAAGTTTCAAGTTATCCCTCTACAATGAAACCTTTGAGGTATCAATACAACAATTGCCGGATTATATAGCGTAACAAACATACATTCGAATTGAGGTCGTCCCTCTTTTGAAGTCGGTAAAAAATCCAAATAAAAGATTTCCAATCCTAATTCAGTATAATATAAACTGATGATAACGTAGTTGACCGGCAGTTGGATGGCGGGTATCGCAGCGCGTCACGGCTATCAGCGCGCCTCATTATTTCGCGCGAACGGCGGCGATGCGGCGGTGCGGGAGCTTCCGCAAAACGCACGTGACAGTACACTCACTTGAAATCAAACTTAATCCAATTATAGGGATTTAAAGTACGATATTGTATTTTCACACTATATGTTATTGACTTAACATTAGATTAAGAGTATTATAGTGTGGCGAGTACCTTAGAAAGTTATTTGTAGATTTGTGAAACGAAGACGTACCTTACTAAGCATTATAAGAAACAAAGTTTCAAGAAACATCGTACCGATTTACATACATTGTTCTAAGTTTCTTAGCTACTTACATTCTTTTTCAGACATACTTCCTATGTGCATCTGAAAAATTATACGAGACGTTATGTTACACGATCTCAGAAACACATTAAAACGAAGCAATATTTCCTTACAGCCATAACGAACATTGTAAAAAATAATACATTCATGTTACCTACGCCCAACACCGGCGAACTAATAAAACCGCCTTAACAATAAATTTGAATCAAGGGCTGAGTGGAGTTACATTACTGATTATGTAGGGTGGGGTGATCCCGCCCAGCCACTCGAGCCGGCAATGAATACTCGCTCGTGAGTAATGAACACTGAATAATGAACAATGCGATCGTGGCCAAACAACACGACATCATTCACGCAAACCTAATTCAATAGAGAACGCGTATTGAAACATTACTATGTAAATATATTATTAATGTTGCATTAGTTTTTGACGCTAATAACATTACAGTTTTTGGTGAATTCAATTGATGACCAGATTGAATTTATAAATAGTAATAATTTACCACGAAAACGAGTAGTAGAGTTTGAATTATTTCATTGTTCTTATCATAAATTATGATGGATTCCAAATTTTGAATAACATGTTGAATAATTGGGAAATCTTTTATTCCGTAATAGAAAGTCGTAACTCGTTGAGACAACACAAATGTAATGTCAAACAATAAATAGCAGCGATCAGTGTTAAGAAGGCAGCCGTGAAGCCTCACCTAAGAGTTTCTCGTTCTGCGTTAATTCCGCGCTAAGCCCGCGTTTTCCAATTAAACTTTGTACTGAACGCGAATATTTTAAATTAGCTAGCCTACCGTGCACCGCCTACCGCCTGGCCGGAGCCGGGCCGGAGTCGGGCCGGAGCCGGGAACGAGCCGGGACCGGCGTTTGAGTGAAAAATAGAGATTAAACCTGCCTCTGTGACACTATAAAGTTTAGCTTAAGAACGAATAAACGTCTCTTAATTAAGAAATTCTAAAATTTGTTAGTTCTAAATCATACGTAAAGGTAGGTCACACCTGTTACCTCGAGGGAAGGATTTTCTCCGTTATACGTAAATTCGCATCGTTTTCTTACATTACGACGATTATACGTAGTTAATTATTACAAACTTTTTTATGATAAACTTGATTTAAGGATATATGTTTTATAGGTTTTTTTTTAAACTAAAATTAGATAACCATTGTACTTTTAAATTAATTCAAACTTTATTAATGTCAACTAACATAAACCCTTTGGAAACGGTATATTTGACTCGTAACTTATAAACAAAAGAACGTTACGAAAAATTCTAAAACATTTCGAAGATAAATCCTTATTGAATCCGTCGCACAAGTGAAGCCAGCAGTACGGGAGGAGATATTAAATACCTTGCGTCAGACGTATGTAAGGCTGTGTTCCGCAGTCTCAAGCCGGGCTAATAACATTACGGGTTCTATTGGCTGGAGGTTCACAATTATCTACTTGGGGAGCTGTTTAATTTAAAGCCGATAATACTGTTATAAGGGATGATAGAAACGCAGACGCGGAACTAACGAAGTTGCTATCGGTAGCTTCCTAACGCGGCCAATTTGTGATTGTAAATCTGATTGTTACCTCTTACATTATGTAGATATGTGATATTGATTAAAGGTATGTTCCGATTAAACACTGCTTTCAGCGTAGTTTTTAGGCTTCCGTACGGTGTGCCTGCTAGAGACTTCTTTGGCTTTTTGATTATGGATTGACATGAAAATTGTCAAATGTCTTTTTTTATTTAAAGAAAAATGGTGAAAGAAGGACTGTGAATCTATCACATGCATCTCGCCTATGAGTGACTGGCTATAACTACACAAATTCCTGTGACGTCATGACAACCTTGTGAGCCCTAAGCGGCGAGTTCCCCGCGGATCGGAAGAGCGCCGCTTAGCCTTGCTTCCGGGCGTCACTCGATACAAGGGCTCAGTTACTTTATGTCATATCCTGCATAAATGACATTATTGCAGCTTCCTGTGGATGCGGTCAAATTATCAAAGATTTTTAAATGGACCTCAATATCTAAGTTAAGATCTACTACGCTTCAAACAATTGAACTAGGCAAAGAAAGACATTATTGCTGTATCACAAGTATTTTATTATACGAATGTTATATAGTATTGGATTTTGAACAGATTATCGTTAAGATGGATTAAAGAATGCCAGAGTCAGGATTATCTACAATTGCTAGCAGTTTCTTCTAAAATGAGAATCATTTAAAAAAGTTCAGCCCGCTATTTGAATCTTAATAATTAGATTTCGAAACACAAAAAAAAACATTATAAATATATTATTAAGCTTTATGTCTTGCCTGATTGACAACCAATTAAAATAAAATAAAGTGGCCCCTATATTAATACAAACAAATATTCCATTCAGACTATAGCACACATATGAATCGCAACTAACTCTATTCATAGAAAACTATCCGATAAAGCAATCGACAAAATATATAGCCAAGACCACAATTTACAGCTGTACAAAGAAGGCTTATTCAGCTGTGAAATAGTGTCTGTTTTCTATGCCCAAACAGTTATTTATCCAATGGGACAAAAAGTGTAGCATGTAGCGATACGGATCGTAATGTTGCATCCCAAAACAAAAGCCAATCACTTTTTATGTGGCACGTAGCGAGAGTCGCGATCGATGGTAACAACCCCGGCCATAATTTAGATAACTAGTGCTGCACTAACAGCGGAGTGCGATGCTCTTAAATTATCATCATGTACTGAGTATAAACAAGTTAGATACGTGTTATTGTGCACTCGCACCTCGGGGAAAGGGGCTTTTATTGAACACAATACTTAACGATGGCGTGCTGTGGTTTCTTATTGAAAATGCTGCTACAAGCGACACAATATTTGTATCTCTGTTATACCTAGAATGTAGCAGTGTTTTAGTTTATATAATAAGGCAGGGAGATTGAAAGCCATAATCCTAAACTTCCGGAGATTTAAACCGCTATGCAATACCTCAAAAACAAGAGCCAGTCAAAACTTTCCTATCTAAATCTGAAACGAGTTTATCGCTTCAAAACTATCTCGTATCAAATAAAACAGTCTGAAACTAACTTATTACGATAAAAACATCGCTAGCAAAAACCTTGTCCACTTTATAAGCCCCGTAAATAATTCCTGCCACAACCAAATTACGGGCGCACTAATAACGTGCTCTATGACAAGGTGATAGAGTTCAAATTAGTTTGTTAACGTGTTGGCCAAAAGTCACGTGCGGCGTGTATCGGTTGGCCATAGTTTACGATAATTCGGGATATTCGCTGATAGAGACACCACACGTACCGTGTACACTGAATCATGAATGATAGTTATTTTTAGATTGCTTTGTTTTTTGCACTTTTTGGAGAATCGATATGACTCTAGGTATTTTATTTTTATTACTATGCATAAATATTTTTGGCTGTTAATTAAAAACTATTGACATGTATTTGAATTTTTTGTAGAGAATTAAAAAGATTAAAACTAAAATTGAAAATCCTTCATAACCTTAGTTAAGAACAGAATCAAAGTTTGATCATAAATACTTTTGCACCTAGTTCAGGATCCAGTACCATTCGATCAATGCACACCATGTATAAAGCCATCGCCAGCACACAGGACACGTTGGCCTGACGACGATTATTTGCCTGCAACTTGTGAAATTGAAATAGTCCAACGTTGTGTGTGGGCTCTCTGCGTGTAGCTTTGACGTTTGTCTTACGAGATTAAAAGATGGGCGTGTTTGCCTCAGTGCCTGTGTGAATGGTATTCTATCGGCGAACTGAGGGTTTAATGGCTTGTTGCATCGATTCTACAATATCCATAGATGAAAATAAAGGATTTCTGAAGCTTTAACAGCAACAAGATAGCCTTAGAATATGGGCAGTAAATACAGAGGAAGGTTGAAATGTGTAGTAATATAAAACATTGAAGGTGTTTTAGGCACAGTACAATATATTAAATATCGAGCACGTGCGGACCATCCCTGATCTATGTGTGTCGTATGTCACCGCGGCGTTTACTCGCCTTCATTAGAGGCAGCAGGCTCGGACGCACTAACCATGGTTTATCGCCTAATATCCCATAACTCGATACACACTCTAATGGAAAAGGATTTTCATTAGACACAGAGAACACCTTCTTCATGTGCTTGGCAGTCGCCACAAAAACTTTATCTTATTCATATAACAGAAGACTTATCTAGAAGGTAGGTCGCGTTCATTACCCCGAGAGCGTTGAGCAAGGTTTGTCGCACGTGCGCGCCGTACGTGCGACTGCGAAACGAAGCCAAAAACTTTTAAAAGCATTTCTTAGGGTCGCGCGCGCGGAACCTAACCCTTCGCAACCCGACGCGCGCTGAACCGTTGAAAAACGCCAAAATTCACCGCCAGAAATGAACCAACGAACGGTGAAATTACGGGCGCGGACGAGTTCGCTCGCGAGAAAAAAATAACCCCCAAAACGGGCGAAGCAATTTGTCTTAAGTGGCTAAAACAGTGAAATATTCGGGAACTTTTAAAGCGTATTAAAGTTTAGCCGGACCTTTTGTAGATGTTAGGAGCGATAGGGACGGGACGGTTAGCCGCGATTTTCCAGAGGTGATGACGCGTTGCTACGCCTCGTTTTTAATTAATACGAAAAGTTAGGCGTCCGGCGTCCCCGGCCCGGCCGCCTTATTGTGCGCTTTAATTATATAAATACACGGCTCCTAATGAACAGGAGGCGACACCTCAGCGCGCCGCGTCTCTTAATTCCGCCGAGGGTAACTTTTATAAATACGGGAAATATGGAATCATAAAGTTAGACAATGAGCTCGTTATGCGAATGAAATATTTCTGACTTGAATAAATTAAAAGGGGCCGTGGAAAGCGGCTTATGTGCATGTTAGCTCGTGTTTTTTCCTAAATTGTTTTATTATGTATTTACTTCACGGCATAAATTAGTTACTTCATCGCTGTTCGGCCGAGTGCTCCTACCTACTGCTACACTGGCTAGCTCGGTGACAAATGAAGTGAGGGTAGAGAGTCTCGTAAAATTTTACAGTTATTACCTCCAGGAGAGCTTTTTATCAGTTGTGGCGCAGATGTGCCCAACTATAACTATTTAAAATGTTAATGTAAGGACACCGACAGAACAAAAATATGTATATGTTGCAAGTTGGCAGATAACATGTTAAGTTGGGATATAAGTTTTAACAACGTATACAAAACTTGAGATATTCTATTGCGGAGTTTATTTGCGGGGGTTGCGACTTGTCGCGGCTGAGTCGCAAGCCGCGTGTCGCGTGTCGCGTCGGAACACGCCATGAATTAATTATAACGCCAGCAAAGCTCTTGTTTCTTCAGACATGGAGTTTGTCGCGCGAGCTAAACTTGTGCACTTAGCGGCACAGATTCGGCGATGTAAATAAAACATGCGCCCGGAACTTCTAGTATTTATGACCACCCCCAAATTGTGAATAAACAAGGAGTTTTGTTGGAGTTAAATAATAACAGCTATTTTTGTGTTTTACAGTTAATTTTAAAGCGGTTTTACCTAATTCAATAAGGGTGTTGAAGAATAAAAGTTGGGAGGGAAAATTGGTGTTTAAAATGTGGGCGCTCGAGTCAATTGAGATTCATAATAGGACGAGTGGTTCTCAGTAAAGAATAGGCTAACCCTTTTTGGTTCGTTTTAACGTATGGTTACAAAGAGCCTTTATTTTACCGTTACACAAAATAAGTACATACTGTGTATAAATCGGTTTCATATGTGAGGAGGCTATTGTAAATGTTTGGCTCATGTGGCTGTTTATTTATTTGTAATATACTGTACGATTTAGAAGATAGTCCCGCTTTTCTTATACCGTAACTCAGACTGCAATCACGAGTCTGTAAAAGTTAGTAGTTACCAATTAAAAACGCCGACAGTTTTAACTAGAAACAATTAATTCTAAAGTTAAGACGTATTTACAACTACAGTGTTACTTATTTAAAATAGAGGTGGAAACAGTCGGTGAAGTGAAACGTTGCGAGTGAAAAACAGGTGTCAAGAGTTAATTAGCCACGCAAGAGATTTATATTAACAGTTCAGTAGTAATTACTATTTTACACGAGTTGGTTAATGCGTGACATGCTCTTTGCGTAACTAATTTGCGTGTTTGTTTTAATATTTAAAAAGTAGGCGTGTATTTTACACTTACATTTTATTTTCATAAATTCGAAAATTTTGGCGACAAGATTTTTTTTTTAATAAAAAAAACTACATTTATTAGATACTGTACCAGATATACAGCAAACTATAATTATTTTTTTAAGCTTTAATTAACAGAATCGTGTTTATTCCACCCATAGACAAAGTAGACCTACTCTACGTAAACTATTCCTTTTTTCGCGCCAACTTTTATGTTCCAACTGATAAGAATACTTTCCTTCAAGATATTAAGGCTTCGAGGGAAGCGCTGTGTCTTGAATGTTGAAAAGACTTGTTCACTTGTTCATGAAAGTAAACGTAAAACTTCACGTAATTATATTGCATTACTTTTTAAATTACCCAAACGTTTATTTACCTTACAGTTATTCAATTTAAGTTTAACTGGCAATGGAGTTAATACTTTACATTCCAAACAACTTATTGATCCAGATAACAAAACCCCGAAAAAGTGTAATATAAAGCTAACACATCCCAAACATAATATTACAGTCAGATTTAATTATTTTCACACGTGAATCGCGTTCACCAGACAATAAATAGTTATCCATGACCTACGACAACAGACAACTATCTTTCCTTAGAAACACATTTGTTCTTGTACTTCAGATTGTAATAGAAAAATCAAATGAAATCATAATTAAAGCTAGAAATACCTGTATAGCGGTATCCCGGCGTCATCCCTGAACCAGAACACCATGTAGACCTTGTCGTTGGCGGCGGTGCCGAGGTCGCAGGGGAACTGCGCCACCATGCCCTCCACCGCCTGCACGTCCACCGTCCTCACGCCCGCTGCAGACAAACATTACCCCTATTAGTATACACATTAAGGACACATTTCGCTTGATAGACCAGGACAATTGAGTTGTGCGTTCACAATTTACAAAAGTTAATCTTATTATTGTTCACATTAAGGAAGCATTTCGCTTGAACGGCATGGTTACAAATCTATAGTTCGTGCTCAAATTTATCAAAAGTTAATTGTATTTTTATACAGGTCAAGGCTGTATTTAGCTTGAAAAGTATGGAAGTCTCCAGTGTCTCTTAATTTTGTTCCCTTGTACATATTATAGGAGCTTTTGCACCGTAATGTCGTAAATAAGCTTATATTCAACAACTTTTTACGGCTTCAGTAAAGCCTAGGCTTTATTGGTAGTTATGTTTACCGTACGACCATCTAAAACTATAAGGTATGTTCCGACTTTGGAGATAGTATTAAAACTCTTTACTTATTACATCTAAGATAGAGCACAAACAGCTTAAGAAACATGAAGTCATTTAAACTGAAATATAAATTTTAAGCAGCCATAGCAAAATCTTGTCCACTAAACTATAAAACGATGTGATACAGTCAGAAAATGTCCAAAATATCCAAATAAAACGCCATAACGCAGTGAAACTAATCAAAGCACACGTGAGCGAGCGTATGATCTGATATAGTCGTAGTATAGCGGCGCGGGTCCCGGAGCGCCGACAATACAATAATGCAGCCGACTCCATTACTATGGTAACGAGATACGGAAGCATCCAAGTTCAGCCGGAATTCGGCACAACTCCACGGCACAATTATATGCGAGGCTATGTCACATACTTATATAAACGGGAAACTTTCTCAAGATGGAGGTTCGGTACCTACCTACTTCTCAAACGACTCAAAAAGGATTTGGATAACACATAAAATCAAGATAAAATGAAATACGAGAAAAAATCCACGGGACGCAGTTAGTGTTACTTTTACAAGCAAAACTCATCATAAAAGTCACAATAAACGTATTAGGATGTAATTTTGCACATACAACTTTGTGCATAAGACACTTATTATTTAGATGAGGCCAGCGTTGGTAACAAGAACTACACGTGTAGAGCCTTGGACGCAGCTTTACTTGTTTCTTACAAGCGTGAACCTTAACACACACACGTGTATTACTTATACGTTTGTTTGTAGTCTCGTATCGGTTCAAGCCGAGCTGTCTGTCACACGCCTCACCTTAAATTGTCTGTAATAGACGCAAATACCTCGAGTGTTGTTTGTCTGAATGACAACACATAGGTACTCCTAGGATAAGCCGCAGCATAGGCATTGCAAATGCTGTTTAATACAGAATGCACATAGTTAACAACAACCAAATTTGGTCTTTTGAATAATAAGATCTACACACCTAAAAAAACGATGTAAAACCAATTGATAATTTTATCTATTGTTTTTTTTTTCTTTTATAGCCATTTAAAATGCTTCATGTTCAGCATTTATGTAATACCGCACACATTGCAGTCATGGGGAAAAGGACTATTGTAAATATAAACTTGTTTTATTATTTCCCCTAAAACCGCACGTTTTGAAAGTCCTTTAATTAGAGGAGGAAAGATCCTTAATTGCTTCAACACCTTCGGAAGGGCAACTACAGGGCTACAGGTAGCGGCTGCCAGATAAATCACTCGTCCGCGCAGACGTTATAATTTAAACTCGCTCGGGTCACAGGTCCTCACTTATACATCTGCACCGGTATTATCCAGGCGTGAGTCTATTCAGAGTAATCCCACGTAAGCCATTGTGCCAGAACTCTGCAGACACTCGCTTTGTACACCTAGGTTATTAATTATGTCTTCAGCATCTGTTTAGCCTGTCTAACCGAACCATTCAACAAACTTGCCGAGGATTGTTCCAATCTTTTGTCTTTATTATTCAGTTGCAGACTTTGTTTTATTCACAAAAACCCGATCGTGCTTTGTTTGTGCTATTTTAATTTATTGCGACATTATAGACGGCTTTTGTTACACGCATTGTGTGATGTTTATTATTTGACATCCATTTTAAATAAATCATGTGACGTTGATAGTTTTCACATTAATCATCTGAACATTATTGACAGTTCCGGGTAATAAATGTGCTTACCATCGAACTATTTACTATTAAATAATGCTGGATTTATTAAAAGGCCTAATATATAAAACCAATTGTTTGATGGTTAATTCATGAAATATGTTTTACAATAACACTAAATACTTTTCAGTGTCACCCGTAAAGATAAAAATAACGTTTTAACTATATAATTATTAAGCATCGACACATATGAAGTGGTATAATAACCACCTTATTTACAAAAAGTAAACGATAGTATAATTTATAGAGCCAGTAAATGGTGAATTATTTAGTTTTAAAATAACAGACTTCCGTTTACCAAAAATAAAAGTAAAACGTTTGAAATGTAAAACATATTATTTGGCAAGAAAATAACAATTGTACAGTTTTCTTTGTGTAACAAGACACCTCTCGTTCGGTTTGTCACGAGTGCAGCTTTAGGGTTACCACTGCCGAATAAATTAAATAGTCGATATGGATTCAATAAACAATACACCTGCCTTGCTCATGTCAGTCACGTAAATATCCGACAGTTTATAGAGCTCTGATCATGTTTGCTGTTCAGGAGATGTAACTGTAATTGCTTCGGGTAAACCTGAACTGTATGACAGTACCTACTGGTATAACTTAAGACTGCCAGCACAAGATAAGCAGAAGAAAAGCTAACTTGGTACACGAACTGCAATGAAATTGTTTCATTAGACAACCGTAACAAGTTTGACGCCCCGCTGTATAATGAATTGACTACAAATTTCAAGAGAGAAGAACAAAACACCCGTTTTACCTTTCTAAGATAACAACAGCAAAGAATTTAAAAAGTAGAACAAAAACCTTTTACCTCCGTCGACCCTTTGTTCTTATTCCGTGTCAATAAGTTTAAATCTACACTGAAACAGAACAATTATGGTAACAGCGAGTGACAGCCCTATTTTCGGCATCATAGTGAGCTATCGCCGAATTCGTTGTTCTAATGAGGCTACAGGGTTGTCACTCTGCGTTATGTCACGCGCCGTCTTGAGATGAATGAATTTTTAATCACCGACATTGAAGTAGCAGCTACGGCCATTTGTATTACACGTCAATATAACAATGTCAGGCCTAAATTGGTTACAAAAATAGGCAAATTGATCTTGACACTTTAATTGATTGTACACTTGAGAAAGTGGAGGCGGTTTCACTTGGAGTTTCAAACGATTTATTAATAATTACTTTGGCGTTGAATAAGTTAGAAATATAGTTAAACATTATGGAGTATAATACCAAATACGATTATAAATTGTTGCAGTAATTTAATAAAAATAGGTGACTGCTGAGTAGCTGCTCATAATCCAAGAAGTGTCATTGGTGTAGTTTTTACATTATGTTTTCTTCGAAAACAAGATTTGTATCATGATAATCAAATCAATTTCCAGTTTACTCCATAGTCGTAAATAAAGAGTATTTTCCCGGACAGCCCTAGATATTGGTAATTAAGTGTCGCAGTTGTCATATTATTGTATTAAATGAAACAAATTCCGATTTTGAATGAAGGCTTTCAGAATTGGTTATTATCGGAAAATCATTGTCAATGAAAAATATATTTCACAATACTTCGAATAGGGAAATTAAAATGGCAAACAATTTTATAAAAGAGAGCAAGTACGTCGTAAATTCTCATTAATAAATTAACGTCGAAAACATTCGTTTATAAAGTAATGTTAATTATCGGAGCGCGGGCGTTGCGGCTGCGGTGCCGGAGCGGTGCCGGAGCGATGCCGGAGAGCTGCCGGAGAGCTGCCGGATTGCTGTCGCGTCGCCGGCCGCTGTCCACTCTATACATAGCGCCAATTAGCAAGCATCGCCGGAGCCTTTTAATTACTGACCCGATAATTGCTCACGAATCACGGATTATAGGCCGCGGACGCACTAACTGTTGAATTATAAATCAGTTACCGTTCCGTGACCTACACGGGGCCAGGGTAGCTTGACCTCTGTTTTATTGGCCTATATTTAATTAGCAAGGACAGGTTACTTTGTTTAATGATTATAATACTATAAGTGCCCGATAGACTTAACTTAGGAATTTGGTGACGATAATTTAATAAAAATGTTTTGTGTTGCTTGAATAAAAATATTACTGCATCCACTGTCGTTTAAATAAAATGGTTCTTCAGTCAAGTTTAGGTAATGGTGAATGTTTATGTAGGTACATGCATCGCGTTTAGGCCCAGTCGGAGATGAATACTCGATATAATTGGATCCGTTGTGCTCGAGTGCGCTCGGCCGAGAGGAATGCTCGCGCGCTCGCCACCACTCGTGCCTGTTTGCCTGACCAGGTGGATTTGGAAAATTCTTGTTTCATTTCTAATGGACGCGGAACGCAACCGCTTAGCCCATTCTTTTTTCAGTTAAGCTTGTGTGCAGTGTTTATGATGTATGAATATCAAATGGATCAGAAATATACGATTTACTATATTAACTGTTTCATAACAGATAGTTAAACTTTTAACAGTAATATGTTCTGGTAATATTGGTTTCTTAGGTTTACGCGAATGTTAGACATTGAATAAAACTACTTTTTACGGATTTTTTCGCGGTTTTAATTTTAGATTTAGGTCCCGACGTTTCGACACCTTTGCAGGTATCATGGTCACGGGCAGACTGAGATGGCGTTTTCCGGCGAGTTCCGACCTACGCAATATGAGCTCAACAATAAATTAAAATATGAAGGTAGAACGAGCAACATCTTCTGTCAAGACGAACGCCATCTCAGTCTGCCCGTGACCATGATACCTGCAAAGGTGTCGAAACGTCGGGACCTAAATCTAAAATTAAAACCGCGAAAAAATCCGTAAAAAGTAGTTTTATTCAATGTTCTGGTAATTTTTAGGTCAATTTATATGGGACAAGATGAAATATAATTTGAAAGAGTATAAAACGTAAAAGGCTTTTATCCATTTAAAGTGTTAGAGCGATAGAAACGACGCATATTATAACAAACGACAATCATACATGTAGAGATAAGGCAAGGGTCGCCATAACAGTTGTGGGTCCCTCACAAACGAGCCTGTGTATCTTTGCGGATTTCAATTAACAAATGGAGTGTGTCGGTGTGACGGGCGGCCTCTGTGCTTTTAATTACCGCCGAGTGGCGCTTTGTTGGGGCTGACACCTCGGTCGCGCCCGATTGCGATTTAAATCACGCGGGCGACATACATTGCTGACTGGACACAGCGCGCAGCCAATGAATCTCAATTGCATCGAACCGCGGCAAGATATGTATGCGGTGTGCGGCGATGGTTACTGAATTAAAGACACTGTGAGGGTGTACTGGACCTAGATTGCTAGCGATACAAACTTTACGCAGCTATACAGTTTGACACAATTCCGTTTTATTGAGTTTGACGTGTGCGAGGTGCATACCTATATTCTGTACAATAAATCAGTTTATCATCGACTACGTATTTTTTTTTGTTTCCCCGAGGGTATTCGAGATTGGAGGGATTATCTATAGCATGATGGAGATTATAAATTAATATTAAAATTATTCTTCATTCACAGCTTGATGTTACGTACTAATCTACGGTAAATTAGATCTCATAAATATTTGGGTAAACAAATGGGTGACGTTAGCTCGTGAGTAATAATATTCTTTGCTTAAAGCATTATTCACGCTAAAAATACTTGAGAGTAACAAACAGCGGTATTAGGAGAGGTAATGTCATACTGCGTAATTAATTAGGTGCACAGTGACACGCAAGAGATTGATGCAGAAGTTCCAATGTGTTATAAAAGCAACAACGATGACACTAAGTGATGCCAATAGGAACTAGCGTCTGTACATTTATCGCACTTTAAAAATAGTGGAACTTAAATCATTACAATGACTTGAAAAAATAAGAGTCACTTAAGAAAATTTATTCATAAGTTATGAAATGCAAATAATCATATTAATCCGATGTCTATTTAAATTAAAAGTTTGCTTTTTTCCGTTTCAGAATTAATATAAAAACTATAAAAACAATAAAAACGACGTCTGTCCCATTAACCATACTTGTCGCTATGTTAATGAGGAAGTAGACAGACATTTTTCAGACTGCGCCTTCTGGTTAATCTGCTTAGCGGCCGCGGTGGGGAGCAATCAATCACAAAATACCACGATTGTTTAAGAGTGAAATATGGTGATATTAGGGGGACGGCTTCTCTCGCTGCCGACCAGATGAGGCGACTCTACGCCTGTAATTTCGCTCCAATCATCCACCCACATTCATCTTCATTAGTATTTTATAACAAAGTTGTTACAAAAAATTGATTAATGGAACAACGAGCGTCCTTTGTATCCGGTAATAGCGCAATTGTTACATGATTAGATCTGTTAATGACAATAACCGATGTCATTAGGTAACTTACGCTGTCAATCGAATTACCGCGCAAGTTTGGGGCTGCAATTAGTGTAATGATCAGAAACAGCTTTGGTGATGTTTTAGTGGTCGAACGTGCTATAACTTTTTATTATAAAAACACATTTACGGGAAGTGACTTATACTCAGTTTTAACAGAGACTTTTAACGAATTAAGAACCTCTAATCTTGAACAAGTCTTCTTTTTAATTTTCTGTTTTTGGATCGCGAGTTATGGGTCCCATGTTTACATATCACGAGCAATGATTGTATTGATCAGTAGATTGCCAGTCAGGCTTGACTCACTTCACTGGTCCTCACTCCAACCCTCCTCTCCAGTGCGCCGCAACTATTTTTAATTTAAACAACGTCAGATATTGTGCTACATTGTCCTTAAAACAAAAGGCTTATCAACCGCGAACGCATCCGGCTGTGCGATATAACCAGACGCAATTCTTTACCACTTAGAGAATTGGGGCATCTGCTATTGTTTGCTAGCGGCTGCGGGGCGGCTGCGGGGCGGCTGCGGGGCGGCTGCGTGGCGAGTGCGGGGCGAGTGCGGGGCGGCAGCGAGCCGCGGACGGCCCTCCCTAATTAATATTCATAATCGCGTTAAAGAAACCGCAGTTTATCCGTCTTAACTGTTTTATATCGCAATTTGGAGCTTTCGTTATTAATGGACAATGCTTTGTTCGGTACTTAATTGATTAAGTTGTGTAATTTCGTTATTAATAATGTTTTTACTGGCGTCTCGTAAACATTGAAATTGCTGTAGTCGAGTTAAAGTATTTAGCCTGGTCGTGTCTTACTTTGTAAGGTTAAAAAGATTTCTAATTTTGGTACACCAGAAAAATATATACAGTATGTAAACAACTTTTGAGGGCTGTGTCTTGAGTACCACTTCACATGTGATGTAGTTTTATCTAATTATTTGAACAAACTGAAACGTTTTACAAACAGCCGAGTAGAGCACGCAGTTTGTTTGACCAGCAGTTAAGTTAACACGTGTTTATGTGCTAGTGTTTAAGGATTAAAGAGCTCAGCACACTGCACGACGCTTGCTTTTATACTCTAGCCTTCAACCTGCGCAGCTATATTATTTCAGTAGGAAAAACATTCTGAAGACTTCAAAGAACGAGCATAAGCAGTGCATCTGCTTGATTGTCCAACGAGTTTACCCAAAGTGATTTATCTAGCATATCTTTAATGGCCGTATATTATATCCTTATGTAAATTTAAACGACAATAGAATAGGCTATGATGATGACAAACGGCTATTCAAAGAGTATCAATAATTTAGGATACCGACAAATGAACAGAGTGAGTACTAAGTAGGTACGCGTTTCATGAAGTTGGTTGCAGAAAAGTAATTTTAGAGATGACTGACGAGCGTAAAATAAATAACGGAAAAAATCCTTCGACCTCAAATAGCTGGTAAGAGGAAATGTTGCGCTTCATTAATAAGGCTGTAAGGCTGTACTACGAAATGCAAGTAATTAAGAGCCTCTCATGAAACTGTATAAAACATGGCGCTTGTTTAAGTCGCCCCCTAATAAATTCACTCGTACGGAGGAGGGCCTATTGCAGCTGCGGAGTATTGTTGCTTTAAAACAACTATTTGTTAGTTCCTTGTAGATTACATTTCCAAGCTTTTCGAATAATTAGAAACTATGTTTAAGGTTGCAAGTAGACAGGCTGTCTCAGATTGTGATAGCCTAGAAGTTCAACATGTTTTTAATTTAGAAAATAGGTATCGGTAAGGAAACAGGTATAAAAATAGATAGGTTCCGAATTAATCATTTATATCCCTGACTAAACGATCAAAGCTTCTTGAATAGCTTTTGAAACTATTTCAGTGACGTCCTCGTCACTATAAAATATGCGTAGTGCTTACCCTAAATATCGTCTTGTTATCCAATCATACCTACATCAACTACTGTGTAGTTATCGCTATAAGTTACAGACATATTTATGTTGTACAAGCTTACACTTCCCCTCATAACGATGGGTTCTCGATATTAACAAAGTATCTGTACCTGAGATCAGATCGGACCCAAGTGAGCAACTCGCAAATTAACCGTGACTATCTAGCGTTCGTTGTTTGTCAGTTAATTTGAGCTATATTTTAATTTAGAAAGCCTTCACATAGTCCGCACGAACGTGAAAGTTGTTAAAATGTTAGTTTGAGATAGTTCGAGAGGCCGCGCCGCTATGAAATATGGAAAATGTTTTGTTTTTGGCTCTAGGAGCTTTATTACTTACCTACGTTATACTTCTCCTAATAGACCTATTCATCATAACTAAGAATGTTGGGATTGTCAGGGTTTACTTGCTGCGGTAGTAAAACAACACCCCGTAACTGACCTACAGGGGGAATATATAGAGCAGTGACCACCAGTTCTATTACGATTAAATCACGATGGTTTCATTGAACGTATTTACTTGCTGTGTACGTAATTGTTTATTTACGATTAAACAACGATCACTGTTCACCATTATTATAAAGAAACGCATGTTAACACCCACTTAACATATCATTAACGGCGCGATCACAGCTCGTCGTTTATCAGCGAGCTATAGGAATTTATGACGTGATCAGGGTATCGCGGCGGGTAATACCCGGTAATACCGGTAATGAAGTGTTTCACCCCCCCCCCTCCTTCCCTCCTCACCCAGCACCGCACCTCCGCCACCCCGCGGTAATTAGACACTACTTCATTACTACGCCGTGTGTTCGCATTTGATTTTGTTAACGGATCTTAAAGAATAGGCTGATTTACTGGACTAGTTTTAGTTTGTTTCTTGTGATTGGTATGTTCTTGGTTTAAACTTCTAAGTGAAAATGAAGTGAAATGAACAAAAATGAAGGTCGTTTAAGGAAAATTCTGTAAATATGCCTGTAGTTCCAACTAAATTACCTCAATCAAAATTTTATAGCTAAATCCGATTTTTTAATTACGCTACCAGGAAATCTACTCATACAATCTTAACGGCACATCTTAGCACCCCTACATCTCTATCCTGGCCTAAATTGGAGTTGTAAATGTTTATAGCGCACTACCCCACTACCCCACGCCCCGCGCCCCGGAGCGCAGAGCGCAACGCGTAGTGTCACGCACGCCGCACGCCGCACGACGCCGCGCGATACGGCATGCGCTCGGCTTTTGTTCGCCACTATCGATGCTGCAATTAGGTCGCACGCATGTCCGAGATGTGGGAAGATGTAGGTGACGTGCTCGAATGCAATTTTACCATGAAAAGACGGTTATTGGCTGAAGAGCTGAGCAAGGATCAATTAATAGAAATGCAAGGTCATTTAAAACTATTACACTGTTACTATACTGCATATATATATACAATGCTGATATTTAATAAAGCTAACATCTTTTATAAGTTTAAATAATCAGACATTGAAAGCAATTAGATAAGTTAACCAATGTTCCCTATTGTTAGCTCTGGAATAAATAGAAATGTCGTCTGAATTGTAGCTAAATCATTACATACTTTGTAGTATTCAATGTAAAATTGTACATTCAGCCAGAAAATAAAAGACTGCCACATCCAAAAATATAACATAAAATGTTGAGCAAAGTTCCATTACAAATACGAGTGATCGAAAAACTCAAGTGGCGAGCGGCGCGCATTGTCCGCGGCACATCGATGGCGCGCCACTTCAGCTCTAACGCCTCTTGCCCTCAAAACCCGCTTTGTATGGCGCGCGGGAGTGTAGCCACGGCTTCCCTGCCACGAACGGATTGTGTTGCGAATATTTTAGATCGAACCTTTTTTCGGCTGGAGTGGGAATTTGTGAAACAAGTCAGGAATTCAGTATTTAGACCCTGATTTCGTAATTATGTCTGCCTCACGGATTGGAAATAATTATTGTTGCATGGGTTTCCAAACTTGTGTGTAACCTTCTGGTTGTGTAAGTTGAGTCATTAAGCATCAGTAATCTACTAATGGCTGATTTGCATTAGGTTAACATTAGTAGAAATTGACAAAATAGTCTGGAACGTCAACCTGAAAGCTAAAACCTAAAAATAAATAGAATAGAATGTTTCATTGTTTCTATAATTAGAATCAATTAGGTTTAATTAATTATTCAAGAATTCCGTCTAGCGATATAATGAAGACGTTATTTTATCGGAAGCTCGAGTCGCGGCACAACTTGACCCGGCCGATCGATTGTAGTACTAGGAAGCCACACCAGCCGGCCCCTCACAACACTCCATTCATTATAAATTTATCAATTCACTAACCCTCCACAAACCAATTAACTAACCTTGACAGCCCAATCAGAACCCCACCGACTGCATTATGTCTGAATAATCAGTAGTCGTGAAATTTTGACGCAATTATTTATCATTTTGTTCAGTGCCGCGGGTTCGTCTCAATAAATAAACACAAAGGAGTGCTGAAGACAAAGCGAACAATGCTATTGTTTCTGCGTGCTCCGGACACTGCGGACGTCGAGCCCGCCTCGGCCGGGAGTACCCGCGGCAGGCGCAGGGTTAGCTCTGAGGCACAAATCAAGCCTCAAATGTCAGAATACTTAATGTGATTGTTTGATTGTTTCTGTTTTAACGAATAAAATATTCACTTGACTTAACATAGAATGTCGGCTCTAAAGTAGTGGGAGGTGCTATAATGTTTCCTCATTATGTTTGTTTCAGATCTAATTTTAAACACTTTTTTAACTGGATTACTTTTAACGACCTGTTCAGTACAACACGAGGCTGTCTATAATGGCTATGACCAAGTTTCAACTTAATTCCTATTGAATTTCACAAATTGACTCCTCTTGTATCGGTAAACCTTAATTATCAAGTCCGCGGGTTTGTTCCTAAATTTAACCTTTTCTTTCGCTTATTGTTATGAAGTTAACCATTATCTGTCCGAAAATACATCGCAATATTATCAGTTGTCTAACAAATTGATTGACACCGGCCTCGCCTAGAAAACGAAAAACAATGTGGCGTCAAGCGGTTATTAAGATTGATAGCCGAAGCGATTCGCGGCCGGACGCGACCCAATGCTTTGCATTTAGCAAATACCGCATTGTCACTATTTGTTTCTCAATATCAAGCAATTTGGAAAAGTGGTGAAACCTGTCCAAAATAACTGTCAGGTACATCGGAACACTGAAACGAATTCCGTTATCACTGTCATTGAAAAACATTGTACATTTAAATAAAACAAAAAAGTGATTGTTGTTCCGCAGCGTACAATGTAGAGTTTGTAGGAACAATTGAATCAGTTAAGCGCAGCTCCCGATACGGGGCGGGCTATGGAATGCGTGCGCACTAATAAACACAATTCGGTTGTCATGCACAAGCCAGACGCCATTTTTTACCGAGCCTCAAAACATTCCGGATCCTGGCGAGCATGAGCCAATCAGCTGTATTGTTCCTGTCAGATAAACTATAATCGCGCAGAACCCAGCGTATCGGAGACTCAGACAAATAATACTATTATCGGATTAATCTTTTTTTGTTTTAAAATAGAACATAAAAAGAAATGAAGCTTTATTCAAAAAGGTGGAAGTTAACGGAGCTCATTTCGAATCTATTCCTGGAGAACATTTGTCAAATATTGTTGTTTCTTTCAAATGTAATTTTGTTAAGATGTCGAGGGATATTTTTGTCATTTGTTTAAAATTAAACGATCTGTTTCCAAAAATAATACCTTAAGGTTTTTCGTTGGATAATAATAAATTAAGATGTTAAAGAAGTTTTTATGAGCGTCTAAACAGTTTCCTAAATAATTTCAACTTCAATTCAAAGTAGTTAGTCTCAAAGAGTGGAGTACAGACTGTATAATTTGCGGCGCAGCGTCCCCGAGACGTCCGGCCGGAAATGTTGTAATAATATTAAATATCCGGCGCCGCCGCAAGCCGTGCCGCCGCCGTGCCGCCGCCGTACCGCGCAGCGCAGAAACTAGACCTACGAGATAGCTTAGTGCATTGCTTACATAACAAAGGAACTTAGGAAAACATTTCGACGAAATAATTTCGTCCAAATTGCTCAGAAATCAGGTGAAGTCAAATTATTTCGTCAAAATGATTTCTGAAATTAAAATGTGTGTTTTGATGTTTGATTTAATTATATTACTATATAATAATACCAACACTTATATTTTAATGAAAATTTATTGACTATGTATTTTTCAGTAAAATAAAAGTTCCCATCATATTCGACATATTTGTTTGCATTAAATAGCAACTTCATAAAATTCTAGAGTTCCCTACATTTCTAGCGTGTGTGGATTTTTGGTGACCGCAAACCGATTGACAAACGAAGTAGGTGTCACTAAAACTATCGAGAGCCGCCGAGAGTTCCACACTGCTCGGACAGCTGTGAACTCAGGAAGCTCGTGTTACGACTAATTTTATTACGAACGAGGTTTATTACTAAAAACTTTATGTTTCAGTTTCTAATTATTTATACGGGCTATTTGTAAAGTTTGTCAGTGGTCGTGAAGTAAGTACTTAAAACTGTCGTGTTGAATACGTATCTAGATATTTTCGACTCTTCTACAATAATAATGAGAGATATAAATAAGACTGTATCCTCAACTGTTGCCACAAATATCTTAAACTTCTTAAGCCAGACTTACTAGTTGCATTCAGCGTATTCTGGACTAGCTCATACATTTCCAATGAACACGAACACAACGATGACACTCCCTCCCCATGTACGTTTGCCCAGCACGGCCCCTCAGAATTTGCATTTATGGTGTACACCATTGCAATGTACTCGCCTCTAGCAGTATATGTACCGATTTCTTTTTCAATGTACCTCTATACTTTTGAAGAAATATGCAAGAAAAGGTGGCCGTGCCAGCCAAACGCTTTCAGCACGGCCCCCCATGTAACTTGAATAATACATACCGTATTAACAAATGTCTATAACTCAAGAAATGTACTCTATTAATACGTTATATGTGCCGCAACAGTTATTGTGAATTCATAATAACAAATAATATATAGATGTGGATAAGGGGCCGTGCTGGAAAAAATCATTTTAAGAAATATCTAAAAAAGACAAAACATACTTAGCCAAAAACTATTAAAAAATAATTGATGTTTAGCAAGTAACATATGTACCGCATTGATTTCTCATACAACTTGTTATATTGTGAAAAATAAATCTATTTTAGTTCATTCAGCACGGCCCTCTATAGTTGCCTATATCTTTTTAAATAAGCCGTGTATGTTTACAAAATTCGACTTCCTGAATAATATATAGGAGTACATTCCTTTCAACTAAATTGCAATTCTGCTGTATCAATACTTTAGAAGATAAATTCAATCTAAAATATACATACATTAAAACTGATGGGGTGACCATGATTTCATATATTTGGTAGGTAGGTACATAAATGTTCTATATTTATGTACTTATATTAATTAAATCATGTGACTACATTGAAATAAACATTCTTTTTACGAGACTGTACCAGAAGGACGGTAAGGTTTTTCGAGTGAATGAATGTAGATATGTAGCAACCTTCATTTCTTTGGCACGCTTTGTAGTCTAAACGGCTTTATTAATTTCAACTTGAGAGATGTCGTTAGATTCGTCTTAATTGTGAGAATGACACAGGGTAGGTATATAAAAATAAAAATAACTGATTCTTGGCGTCAAGTAGGTAATTAATCGTTTTCTTTTCCTCAAAGCCTATCTAGTGGGATAATATATTAAATAAACGAATTTCTAAGTGGACTAGCTTTAACTTACGGTTCGGCTCGCGTGGTAGAAATAAAAAATATATAAAGCGTGCTTATAACCTTCCCCTAGAAAAAACACAACTTATAATATGTCAAAGAAATGAAGGTTGCTACATATCTACATTCATTCACTCGAAAAACCTTACCGTCCTTCTGGTACAGTCTCGTAAAAAGAATGTTTATTTCAATGTAGTCACATAATTTAATTAATATAAGTACATAAATATAGAACATTTATGTACCTACCTACCAAATATATGAAATCATGGTCACCCCATCAGTTTTAATGTATGTATATTTTAGATTGAATTTATCTTCTAAAGTATTGATACAGCAGAATTGCAATTTAGTTGAAAGGAATGTACTCCTATATATTATTCAGGAAGTCGAATTTTGTAAACATACACGGCTTATTTAAAAAGATATAGGCAACTATAGAGGGCCGTGCTGAATGAACTAAAATAGATTTATTTTTCACAATATAACAAGTTGTATGAGAAATCAATGCGGTACATATGTTACTTGCTAAACATCAATTATTTTTTAATAGTTTTTGGCTAAGTATGTTTTGTCTTTTTTAGATATTTCTTAAAATGATTTTTTCCAGCACGGCCCCTTATCCACATCTATATATTATTTGTTATTATGAATTCACAATAACTGTTGCGGCACATATAACGTATTAATAGAGTACATTTCTTGAGTTATAGACATTTGTTAATACGGTATGTATTATTCAAGTTACATGGGGGGCCGTGCTGAAAGCGTTTGGCTGGCACGGCCACCTTTTTTTGCATATTTCTTCAAAAGTATAGAGGTACATTGAAAAAGAAATCGGTACATATACTGCTAGAGGCGAGTACATTGCAATGGTGTACACCATAAATGCAAATTCTGAGGGGCCGTGCTGGGCAAACGTACATCCCTCCCCTTGCTGCAGAACTACAACTTGTATCATCCGTCGTATAATTTATTCGTGTCTCCGAATGGTTTTCCTGGTTTCCCGTATCACGGCCAAGTTTCGTGTTCAGCATCTTATCAATATAACCATAAATTGTTTGAGCATTTTAAGAGTGCGGGCTGTCGTACGTCGCGCGCACTTTATTCGGGAGCGGTCCCGGGGGAAGCCGCCGTTTTTCCCGGGCTCCCACATTTCCCGCACCAAATTACACTTACGTCCTTTCATTGAGCTGTGACGCTGTTGTTGGACTGTTTGCTCGGTTTGTTATTGCACTCACATTGACACTAGCTTTGTTTGCGTCGAGTAATTGAGGAATATTAAGTTCTGCTGTTTATTTATTGTGATTTATGATGTTGATAGGAACCTGATAGGGGTATACTTGTATAACAATTTGTGAAATGACAATGAAAAGTGGAAAAAGGATGTATTACTATACTTTGTTATTTTTGTGAAAAATCAAACCTGCTTTGTCGAGAGGTAAATCTCATAATTTGTCATTAAAATTCATAAAATGGAAAATTTCATTATTTTTCGTATTTATGTGGTATAATGATTCATAGCTACATTATCTATCTATTCAGCAGTTTGTAACTACAAAATACAGTTTAAAGGATAATGTGTTTTGCGACTCAGTGAAGAAAGACATTCATCATAAGACAAACTGTCGCGCCGTCACCGCCAGGTAACGTGTAGCACAAGTCAGTGCACTCCCGATGTAACCCCTTAAGAGAGCTCGAGTGTCGCATTAAATCTGAACACAGCGTACAAGCGAATTACTTCAGGTGTTACTTGCAAAATACTTCACTTTTCAAAAGGAATATAGTGGATAAAGATCGAAGTTTTGTATCTGAAATTTTAATAGCAAAATTGTTTCAGTGTTTGTTATGTGAGAGAACTGAATCCCAGCAATATTTCTTTTGTAGGTATCAATAAATCAGAATATGCAGAAAGATCGCCTGCCAGCCAAGCCGAGCCATGCCTCACGTCACTGCATGACATTGTATTTGCCCCGATACGATCCGTCCAACTACAATGGCTCGGTATCCATTACTTTCAATCCTTGACCATTCACTACTCGGAATTTCTCATCCGACATTTTACACAAAATCGCAGAGCGACGCGCCTGCAGTTCCGTCCAATGAATGTCCGGCTTTAACTAGGGATGTTAACGCTACGGCCCACTGGGCTACGCTGCGCCTTTAAAATTGAGCTAAGCAATTATTTGACTCGCTCCGGTCATTTTATACTGGAGCAGAAAGTATAAATTAGTCTTTATTTATTTTGCGAACTCAAAGGTTTTGTTCATTGTTTGTTCTGCATGAATGTACAAAGGCTATTAATGCAATTCGCTGCAGCAGGAAGATTCTGCTGCTCGTTTTGTTTCTTTTCGTTTCGCTAGAATGGTTATTTATATCGATATTAAGAAAAATAATGCTTCGAGATTTTCTGTATTCAATTAGAAGGGCGGATGTTGTTTCTGTTCAAAGAGTATTGTGAGCTGAAGGTTTATTGTAAGCTTGTAAAATATTGATACTAAAATTGTCTATACGGGTATGAACTGCGTGGCAACAGATATAACAATAACTTGAGTCCGACAATCTTCTGATAATTGGCGAACAATTGTTGGGCGCGGGGCGTGCGTACCTTAATATATCATAACAGTAACAATACCAGCGGGGTGGCACGCGCGCGCCGAGCTCGCGGCGGCACCGCTCTGTGAACTTGATACTTTTCGCTTCCCTCATTACGGCGTATCATTAGCGGTAACATAATGAGCAGACCTTACGAACACTCGGTAAGGGATCATAATGTGTCTACACGGGATACTTTGTGTATGTTATGGCCGGAAACAATGTTACTCAACCTTTTTCTGAGACCGCGAACATTACACAGTCTTGGCGTGTGCCTGGATTAATTACATTCCCAAGTTTCCGAATTGACGAGCTCTGTTGAAGAGGCAGTATAACTTATATATATTCAAAGGTTATACTTTTGGCATTATTACTTCCATTCATTATTCGATATCTAATGCAAGAAAAAAATGCAGAGAAGTTATAATACAATTATAATTTCAGAAATTATGTTTATGAAAGTCAAAGGGCTACTTAATATAATGCAAATCAACAATATATCTTTGAAATAGAGTCACTAAAAAGCTACTAAAAACAATATTTGAAAATATTAAAATAGTGGTAGCCATTAAACATACAAACTTTTCGGCTTAACTTACTTGCATACTTTGACAGTCATTATTTTAAGTTAGACTGGTCTTAATTACCCTATTCAAGCCTTAAAATGTGCGGCCTGGCCTAAAGGGAAGCCCTTAGGGCCACAGTTTGAGTATCAGTGTCCTAAGTGATACAGACCTAAGTGTCTAGATTAGTTAGGCATTATAAGGCCATGCCACGGTTATTTAGTGGCGTTTGTCTGAATGTCCCTGAATTATGAATGTCGTGTCGTGTTCTAGTTAACATGAGTGCCGGCTTTAAGTTAAGACAACCTTTGTAACGTATTACACTTTTGTGTTACATGTGTTGTTAATATTGCGAGTATGTATGCTGTATAGCGTGGATCAAATATCAGACTACGTATCAGGAATGTTTCCTGATATTTACGTTGAATAAAAGAAAAGCTCACCTGCAGGTATCCTAGACTTTTATTTTTCAATTTTCTGGAGTACGCAAAGTAATTGATGGATCGACAGAATATCTCTTTGTTGTTCCAGAGAACTTCACAATATTTCAACTTAGCTACGTTAGGAATAAATGTTTGTATGTATGTATGTATAAATATAAAGTATTTAACTGAAAAAGCTGACATAAACAAACACAATTTCTGACAACAAATTCAAGGAAAATAGAATATTAATGCCTCGAAAAAGAATTGCCATTCCACTTTCAAATAAAAAGAGTTTGCGTCTAGCGAAAACTGTCAAGTGTGTCTCGAGAGGACAAAAAAATCTTCAAAAATACTTTTGAAAGCTCTACAGAAACGCTTAAAACTAAATCGCGTTACACTAAATTCAACGCAATCATGTGCTAGAGGGGAGTGTATAATTACACGGCGTCGACATTCACACGTCGTCGCGCAGGATTCGAACCCGGGCCGTCTGAGGGTGCAATTTGCTGGGCTGGTAATTGCCGAGCTTTGTACGGATCGCGACCACTCGGAACACGTGATGTTAGTTAACCTCCGCCAGATTTATGGCCGCCTGGTATTTGAGTTCAAGATATTAAAGCTATGTGGGATATATTATGTCTTCGCTAAATTTCAGGGTTCTCTTCCCCATGCGTTTGCAGATTTCCAACTACACAAGTATGTGATACATATGTGTGTGTTAAAAACTATAAAATATATTACCCATTGAAACGTACATAAGGCATCGGAATGGAATTTGCTCCTTAAGCCACAATGAACGAGTGCTATAGGAAATGGTTCTTTTATTGGCGAGAGATACGTAAAGGATATCCTTAATGAGCATATCGGTCCGTTTAGTATTAGGAGCGGATATGATTGTAAGAACTTAACTTAGATAACGTTATGGCATTCTTCATGAACTCTTTTTCAAATAAAACTCGTAGGTGTTTTATGATTAATAACTTCATTAGGCACTAAATGAAAAATAGGAGAATATTGACCGAAAAGATGTCTAAATCTGTTAGTTTTTGTGTGATCTATTAGCTAATTGACCTTCTGACCACCTTTTGAGATTTGTACAATTTGAGTTTAAATTTTTAAGGGTATTGCCATCCAAGTGTGAAATGAAAAGTAATTACAAAGAGTACTCAATACACACGGCATGGGTGTGCATACATTACGCATGTTGATTGTGTTGCCAGCAAGAATTAATTCCGACTGTTTATTTAAAGAGAATGTGGCTCACAGACTCCATTCATGTGCCTGCCCTTTGTCTTAAAAATAAATTGTTCACGTGTTTTATATAATATACGTGGGTTGTAAGTACTGTTTGTATGAACGTATAGTATTTCATGTATTATTATTTTTCCCAAGTTCTTTAAAGATGTGGGCCGTGTTACCCATCATATCTAAAGAAGCATTGTGTTGTGTTGTGTTGTGGGTGGTGTCTATTAATTTCAATGGTCAATAAATAAAACTTGGTAGCTGAACAAACGAACTGCATTTTGTTTTGTTCGCTAACATATAGTAGTTCTTTATACAGTTTTCAGAGAGCATGCATGCTATTAGAGTTCAGTTAACCAGGAAACAAACAAAATCGTAGGAATGTATCGATGTTTTTAAAACCAATATGTAGTAGTTTGTTTTGCCCAAATGTTGCAAAGTGATACGGTATTCTCGGATGACAGCGCAAAGTGCACAGACTGACATCAGAGATACGGGGCAAAGGTGGGGGGCTAGAGGGGGGAGGGGGGAGTGTACTATCGGAATGTTATACATCAAACTGTATTTCAATTCAAAGGTTTGGCTGTTGATATAAAATAACGATGGGAATTCAGGCGATCACAAAGTGCACAGTTAGATAAATAGGAAAGGACTGATAAAAAAACTCAGTTCTTATTGAATATTAGTCGCGGAAATACATCTATTTGATTGGAACTGCTTTAGCTTTTTTAAATACAATTTAAAGTAAATAATTTAATTTAAAATTAAATGTAAAATTTAAACTTATCTTAATAAAAGTAAACGACAAAACAACTACAGAATACCAACATTCCCCCGTCTATGAGGTCTTATTTTTGTGCGATACTTACGGCTTTATGACACACTAATTAACTTCAAATGCTTGAAGTTACGGCTAAGTGCGGATAATATGACCGCCGCCAATCACCACTAGATGTTCTGCCTTCTGTTGTGACTTTATGCACGTTAATTCCGTAATGCTACTTATCCTTTCTAATATGCGTGACGGGCCTGTTGGTCTAGTGGTAAGTGACCCTTACTCCTATACCTGGGTTCAGTTCCCACTCAGGATAAATCTTTGTGTGATACTCATGATCAATTGGTCTGTTTTTGGGTGTAATTTATCTATAATAATGTATGTATAAATTTAGAAATATATAATATATGTTTACCATGACACAAGCTCTGCTTAGCTCAGGAAGGATAACCGTGTCTTGTAACGGTCAAAATCAATCGTCAAAGTTATTTTTATTTTGTATTGTTAATTATAAAATTATTCTTTGGTAAGTTCAATGACCACAGTAATTGAAAGAAATGTCCTTTGATTGTTTTAATTACAGTGGCACGAATACACAATAATTTTACCAATTAATTGTAAACGGGACAAGGAACAAACTGTTGACGAAAAATAACTACACTTTAATAACTCCGTACTATTTAAACTATAATAGGTCAGAAACAAAAACACAGGGACTTATTTGGGGGCATAATATACATAAATCGATTTATTTTTGAACGTAAGAACCATTACGTCATAAATGAAGATGATAGGCTAAATATTGTTTAAAGTGAACCTACTTAGCTTAGTATTTATATTTGTGACTGTTTATCGTTACATATTAAAAGATGCTATTGTCACAACCGTGTATGAAACAAGAGAGTAGCGGTTTAAAGATGTTTCAAAATAAGTTTATGAGATGAAACCTTAGAACAAGAATATATGATTTTAAAAGCAGAATCGTAAATTTACACAAGCAAACGGCGGAAACAAGTATAAGGTTGTAGTTTTTTTTATAAAATACTATAATATTTTGTATGATAACCTAAATATCAAAAGCTATGCGACTAAACATACTTAATTCTTTATTGTACACATAAACACGTATACACATTATATTTATTAGAATCCGTTGGTGTACAGAGGCGAGCTTCACTTAAAATAGTATTTTTTTACATATTATTTGATTCTAAAACACATGCAATCTGACATAGAATGCACGCTTCAGTTGGTTTGATTTCTTTTTGTAAAGTCAATTCGCAAGAGTTTCACGTAGATCGCGTAATGTGAGAGCGTAAAACGTTTCCCTTCTGACGTCACAGTGTCGGTCCATCTGATCCGCGATACAAAACCGTGAGTAATCAGGCAGATTGCACTGTGAGGGAAATGTGACGGGAATAGTTATAAACCCAGAGGAGTACATTAAATGGCGGAATTGAAATTTAATAGCATAGTTTATGAAATTCTAGTAAATTGATACGATGTTTTTATAAACGTATATAAGCATTATTTCACTAAACATACGAATAGTTTGCTTTATATAAAAATCATATAAAAAATAAAATAAACTTCAATAAATCATGCAAAAAATAATCAAAATATAAAATGAATACTAGAAAATTAAAAATATTCTGCTATTATTTGGGCTATCGAATGATAATATTTGTTTTGCAGCGGTCGATTCCAATCAAAAAGCGTTCATAATATATGTAATACTAGTGTTCAATCACTACAAATTACATTTTTGAAATGGAGCAGAACTAAACTAGGCAAGTATATTCTACTAGTGTTTTTTATCTTTAGAAACTGAGATATTTTAGCATAGAGACTATGTAAGTGGATTTTCAATTTTTGGTAGTCACGTAGAAACACGCGCTATGCATGCGAACTATAATTTTTCGCTTCGTTTTTGTTTTTGAAAGTCGGTGTCGCCGGAAAATATATTTCTATTCTACGAGTGGACTTCTCTGTGCGATATAATGTGTGAAATGCAACACGAAATGCAGCTTTAGCGAGGTTTTTATGCATCAATGTTCTGCATATTTAATAGAGTTCGTAGATTTTTTCGTAGAGCGTCTCTTGAGAGTAAATAGCTAGGAGTTAATGCACGTGTCGCGGAGTAGTTTTTCTTGTTCATTGAGGACAGTAACACCCTAAGCACATCGATGCTCCTTGTCAGTGTTAGGACAGTTTTTATAAAGTAACTAAACGCGAATACCATCAAAACAAAACCCATGATATTATTAGAGTGGCATGTTAATATAATCGCTGATCGCTCATTAATTCTGGTGTGTATGACAAAGCGGGTCGTTAGTGCCCTCAGAGCCAGTGTAATAACGTTAACCAAGTATCGCACTCGTGTCGTCTCCGTCGAGTGTAAAACTTTGCATAAGGGAGTCGAGCAGCTTTGTCATAGACGTCGTTAGCTGCCTTTTAATATCACGCTCTTAGCTCTTTTATGTTTAAAGCATATACTTGATGTACGCGATTTCCCTGTAAAATGTATTACAAATGAACTTGGTAATTTGAAAATCAAGGCAGTGTTTTTAAATGATTTTGTTGTGTTTGGATTAACTTGATTATATTTAAAACAAGTCAGGTAAAAAAAACAAGTCGCAAGTAAAAACGCTTTAAACGCCGAAACGTTTAAGAAGCGCCATATCGAGCACTAAAATACGATATTTTTTTTTTTCATCTTTCAAGATCATACAACATTTGATTTTACAATGTTTATGTATAAATACAAAAATCTTATATACTACTCTGTGTAAAAAGTATCGGGAATATGTCAATAAAAAGACCCGCGTTAAAGAGGTCGTTCTAATTTTTTTACTGCATGTTGGTAGCACTGAACTCATTTAGCGCGCAAAGTTTGAGCGGGATCTGTCATTTAATTTGTTTTAAACTAAACTTTTTGTTGGTCATAGTTTTGAGTTCTCGGCGATTTTTACAATGGAAAATATTGTTGAACAAAGAGTGTGCGTTAAATTTTGTGTTTCGAATGATATTTCATGTGGTGAATCACTAAAAATGTTGCGAAATACCTACGGCGAATCGCGTATATCGAAAACAAGGGCTTATGAATGGTATAAGGCTTTTAAAGAAGGCCGAGAAGTAGTAGTAGACTTGCCTCGTTCTGGTAGACCTTCAACCGCTACGACCAAAGAAAACATCGACAGAATCAAGAAGCTAGTGCTCGAAAATCGACGCATGAGTCTGAGAGAGTTGGCTAGTGAGGTGAACATATCTTTTAAGTCCGTCCACAACATTCTTATAGACATTGTAGGCATGAAACGGTCGACTAGTTCCAAAAGAGCTCAATTTTGTTCAAAAAAGCATGTCGCTGAAGACATGATTTCCCGAGCTTCTACGGATGCGACCTTTATGAAACGTATAATAACTGGCGACGAGACATGGGTTTATGAGTACGACATGCAAACAAGCCAACAGTCTTCAGAATGGCGTCTGGAAAACGAGCCGAAACACAAAAAACCGCGGCAAAGTCGCTCCAAAATCAAGGTGATGCTCACAGTTTTTTTTTACTACCTTGGTGTGGTTCACTCCGAATTCCTTCCAGAGGGAGAAACAGTGAATAAAGAATATTATTTAAGCGTCATGAAGCGTTTGCGTGAGAGTATCCGACAAAAACGTCCAGATTTGTGGCAACACAACTCATGGATGCTGTACCATGATAATGCACAATCACACACAGCCATTAAAGTGAAAGAGTTTTTAGCGAAAAATTCAACAAAAGTTTCCGACCAAGCACCGTATTCAACTGATATGGCTCCGTCTGACTTTTTTTTAATTCCCAAGTTAAAATTACCACTTTGAGGAAAACGTTTTGAGTCGATAGAAGAAAAAAAAGAAAATTCGCTGACTGAGCTAAAGGCCATACCGCAAATATCCTATGAAAAATGTATGGAAGACTGGGTGAAGCGTTGGAGATGTTGTATTGCAAGCGAAGGGGCCTACCTTGAAGGCGATAAAATAAATTTAGATGAATAATTTGTATTTTTTGTTTTATTGACAAATTCCCGATATTTAGTACACAGAATGTATAAATGAATTAACCATACTATAACCCACCAATATTGCCATCATTCAAGCCTACCATAAAACTGATTACCGAAACGCGACAAGAAACAATACAGAACAAGTATCAAGTTGATTTAATAAGCGCTGAGCGTCGCACATACGATATTAATTAATTTGCGACGAGCGCGAGACACCGCGCTAACGTGTAGTGGCGTGACGTCACGTCACGTCACTCCTCCGACGGGCCTGTTGGTCTAGTGGTTAGAGGCTCTGACTGCTATACCGGGGGTCGTGGGTTCGATTCCCACCCAGGACAAATCTTTGTGTGATGAGCACGATCATTTGTTCTGCGTGTGGGTGTAATTTATTTATCTATAATATGTATGTATTTGGAAATATATAAGTATGTTTATCAGTTGTCTGGTTACCATAACACGAGCTCTGCTTAGCTTGGGATCAGATAACCGTGTGTGAGATATCCCGGAATATTATCATTATATTATATTATTACTCCGCCGTATTTTTCTTCGCGCTCTCCAAGGAGGCGCGATCATAAGGAGACGTGACGCCTCGCAGAATGAAGTCACTGTCACAAAGTTACAAACTCTCGCGAATTGTTTTTTGTTGACAGCTGCTTTAAGTATTAGCTTATACGTTTATTTATTATATGTTAAGAAGACACGTTTGTTATGTTATATGATAAGTGTTTTACATTATGATGCGCCAGTTAAAGTCAGCACCATGTTTTAATATTATTAATCATTAAGAATCTCTACAAAAGTGATTTGTATGCCAAAAATACTGCAAACAAACAAGATTTCAACATACAGAAGAAGATTTTAGTTCCAAACAAAACTTCCAAGTTATTTGCGGCCACAAATATAGTGCATGTGAAAACATATAA
The DNA here is from genome assembly GCA_905146925.1 of Autographa gamma. Classification (NCBI taxonomy): domain Eukaryota; kingdom Metazoa; phylum Arthropoda; class Insecta; order Lepidoptera; family Noctuidae; genus Autographa; species Autographa gamma. Next base: position 347,494 of record LR989852.1, read on the forward strand.
CTGTCAAGTAAACCGCGCGGGCCGCCCGTGTGAAACACCTTAGTGTTATATAGTGACGTCAGCGGCGGCCGCGCGCCCGTGTGGCGAGGCCTTATTGATGTGCATTGCAGGCTACTGGGTAATGAAGTTGCAACTTAAGCACTATACTTGTGGCGCACTATATGAAAATACTTGCAAAATATATAAGGTGCATTTTTTGATGTTATACGATGCAATCTATTTTGTTTTTAAAGAAGTTTAGGAAAAGTTTAGCTCATGAAAAATATTGCCTTAATATTTCGTGCATCTCACAACATATAGCACACACAAAGGTCTGCACAAAGCTGACCTAACCTCATATAGCTACATAGGTATTAAATATAGTCTAGTAAATACAATGGCTAAGACTTTACACTTTTAGTAGACATTGACTTTACGTAACCCAAGATTATTTACAATTTATCGAAATACAAATAAAGAAATCAAAAGCTTTTAGCATAATATAAAGCCAAACAAAAGCTATATTTGTGTACGTTTGACCAACTCCCGAGCCCACTCTAATCTAAGATTAAACTCACACAGTCACATCAATCAGCTGTATCATAAAAATAAAGGGATTACCTTCCCTATTACGTGTCGATAACAAAGTGATGTCCATGATTGACGCGGAAGGAGGATAAATATCAGTGGTATGTAATTAGGATTGATGGTATGGCTGGGGGGGCGGGGGGGAAAGATGTACTAAATCTACGTTCAGTTGTTTTTTTAAGCAAAAATTTTAATTCTTCAACTAGTTATGTATACTAAGGTACTGGTAGAACTAAGCCTCAAACTAGACTGCACCAAAGTGTCGATGTAGAAGTTATTATAGAAAATGTAAACTTTTCTCAACAACACAATGCTGACATTTCTTCTAAGTAAAAATGCGGTGAGCATGAATTTGCCATACTGACGCTTCAACCTTAAGTTACTCTTGTCTATTTTTCTAAACAACCCTTTTCACTAAAATCACAAAACACTATCCATTTAGTCTAAAACGCTATAAATATCCATTTTCTGTTGTCAATTTTACGTGTTTCTAAAGATCCAAAAAAATCATCTGTATTTTTAAGAAGACAGGTTCCTTAATGCATTTAATGCGAGCAGCTTCTGTCAATTACGTTATATGAAAGTCTCCGATTCATCGGCTTCCTATAAAAATGTATATTTTTGTTATTCAACATTATTACTGTTCCTTTGTGGGACGGATGTGTATCCCCTTTTATTATTAATAATAATACGAGGTTACGTGAGAGCTTCAGAGGATGAACGTGGGATGAACATATACATTTCTTCTTTGTTATAATAAATAGGTTATTGTAACCGGAAATATGTGAGGTTACCGCGATATGAGAGTACAGGGGACCGGGCAGGGAGGAACATACTGGCTAGTGGAACAACATGGAATAAAGTTTCAGGGGAAAACCTTTCTTGAATGAGGTACAGTTATTGTTTGTTTCAAGGCCAAGGGTTGTGAATATAGGGCATTGTTATGTATTTCTTTTTTAATTTAAGTTACTTTAAAACAATAACTTTTTTGAACGTGTCTGATTTTGAAAAGGTAAACAAGGTTTTTACCTCATTATAGACCACGCTTAAACCAGTTATCAGTTGGAGTCAGAAAGCCAATTACACGCGGTATTGGTGTCAAATTATTCACGACACACCAGTTCGTGTAATATCAGTGTGTAATGCGGTAGCTCGGTAAGTCCATTGTAATGAGGGATTAGCCGCTGCTTCTTATCGAGCCGCTTCTAATCCACAACTACTTGATCTTGTAATCAAACCGAGAACGTCTCATTAACTGGGATAATAAGATATTACGTTACGATACGATGTAGCCTCTATATTAGTAATGCATCTATGAGAATCGGATGTCTAAAAATATATTTTTTTTCTAAGGATATTACTTAAACTCTTTTTGAAGTAGTTTGAATCTTATTCTTCATGAGATTTTACTGAGTCACCCAAATCTTCCACTCCATTTTGACATTTCGATGTGTTACATAACAACGCAATACCTAAATGGAATTGAATACATTTCCTGCAGATGTAGAATGTATTTTCGGCTTCGAACTTATTTTCGTCTGCGAGAAGTAACATCCCAGGCGGCGGGATTTGCGAGCACATCTAGCAAATGCATATTTCTATTTTTTCCTTGTTTCAGCTGGGAGTGCGCGGTCCCCGGCGACCCACTCCGTCACGTCACGACTTGTGTCTGAATAACAGATCGATGACGTCACAGTTTGTGTCCAACTATAAATAAACCACGTCCGACTTCGAATCTTTAGCAGACGGATGGAGTTGGAGTGTGCGCCCAAACTTGTATAGGATAAATATATCTAACTGGATCAGATCAGTCTTGCTAATGGATGTGTGCATGTTGCTACCTTCTCTTATTAAGGTCATTGCTCTATGGCTTGCAAAATACCAAGAAAACCCTTTCAGAAAGCACAGTCTTGCAGTAACCTTCTAAAACAAATTTCTATGTAATAGGTAAATTAAAAGTAGCTAAGACCGTTGACAATTTTCTTTGAAAAAAAAACAAGAGTCGAATTTGAGATGCAGTTTTTGTTTCTAAAGTTTTTTTTATTAAAACGTCCGAGTTGATGGAATAAATTTACATGAAAAAGCCCCACGTAATTCACGGCGCTGGATATATTTTAAAAGAGAGGATGATTCTTTTGAATAATGACTATTAATAATACTGACAAGTTTTATCAAGATTAAGAAAATGAAAAAGTGTTTATTATTCATTTATCTACCTGATGTACGGCCGGGCGATGACCTTTATTAAACGAGATAAAGATAGATAATTCCTCCCAGACTAATAAACATTACCCACTACGATGAATGATAACAGCGGTTAGTTTTACGAGTATTTGCCAAAACAGTGCAAACATATTTTCTGTACGCCGTTTCCTATAAATGAAGACTACACATATTACTACAAAAGCCATTGTACAAATGGCTTCGGTATCCAATCGCAGAACCGATACAATGCTTCGTTGTATTCTGAAGCAATACAAAAAACTTACTGAATTCACGTACGTATCGCAGTAGATACGAGCAATACATGCTACGCCGCTTGCCGCTACGGTGATCTGTGCTACGCGTATTGCTACGAATTGGCTACATACTTGCTACGCGTTGTAGTGGCGCGTAGAGCAATGAACTGGGCGATTTTAGTGAATTGTAACAACATGTAATACTGCTGTATCCTTATTGAATATTGGTGATGAATATTAATACAAGCGTATACAAGCACAATATGCTAACTATAAGCAGTGAGTGCGCATGTCATGAATCAACCTTAGGGGACATTACAATTTATGTTCAAAATGATGAGTTTATCCGGAAAACAGGCATTGTCCGGCCGACAGCGAACCGTGTCCGGGCCGTATGACCGCATTAGCAATGTAAATGAAAACAAGACGGAATGGTAAATTTACATAGTTTGTGTAAAAGTCGAAACCTACTGACCGTATATAAATGGACACAAATGTATCATCATTTTATTTGTGGTGAGAATTTGTTGACAAAATCAATATCTATTGGATTTCCTTTATGCACATTAACCTGGCTTTAATATAGAAAAAAAATACTTTTTTCAAAAAGGATAATTGTGGCTATTTCTTGTCCCTCAGAGGGGCACCGTTGATCTAGTTCAGAGCATCCCCTATTTAGTGCAGTCCGTATAAATAACGTGTGTCCCCGAGCGCCGCAGTCGGACGCGAGCGCTGCTCCCACACACGACACAAGCTCTCTTTGTAATACCGTGTGTATTACAACTATATTTAAACTAACTCTACACGGGCGTATGTCTAAAGATAACATCATGTGGACTCGTTTTAGTTCTGATTGCGTAATTATGTTGGTTATGTTTCTCTAATGCAAGTTAGCTTGCCTTACACCAACTATTAATTCTTGACTTTGTGACAGAGATAGAATATAAATTTGGATTTCCGTAAATAAATCACTTTGTCTTTAGCCGATAGGACGATAGGACGGTAATGTAGATAAAACTGATTATTGAAATTACTTTTTTATCTCATCTTTTTAGGATATGCTATAATTTTAACTAGCCTGGAAACTTTAGATTAAGGAAATAAAATATCGTTATTTATATTCAGTAGCATAAAATTAATCGACATCCCTAAAATCCACGTAAAACTTGCAGGAACTTGATCGTTAGAACGTATATTTCCCCGAGAGTGACTTCCTCGAAACAAAATACTTTTTTCGTTCCTTGGACTGGCACTGCGATCAGTCCATCAGGCCTGTGCGAGGCTGTCGCGGTCCAATTTGCGTGTGTAATTGGCGGGGAGGCTTTGATGGGGAATCACTTCTCGGCATAATTAAACGACGCACGGTGCCCGCCAGGGGGCGCCACCGACCCCTGCCGGTAAATATAGACGGACACTGCGAACTCAGATTTCGATGTGAATTGTACTGTTAATTAAGGGAGTTCTTAGGTGAACGGTTTCAACTAATTATTCGTTATTGGAGAGCCAAGTGTCTATTTCATAATTGGTGGGTATGGTTAGCGGTAATAATCCAACAGTTCGAAACCTCTCAACCAGAAGCTATTAATTCTAAAATAAGATATCACAAGACATTAGAAACGCTTGTAGTTTAGTAAATTGCTTTCTTGTTAGATACTTTAAAACATTTTAAATTCAGTAGTAGAATATAATTTCCCGCGTCTAAACAAAGGGCTCGCTAGTACAACGCAAGTATTTATCAGCTGCCTTTTTGTTATTCAGTTTAATGGGTATTCAATGTATTCGAATTAGGTTGTTTGTAATTTCCGAACACAAAAGGTAATGTAACAAAAGAAAACAACTTTTGTCGTCGGATCGAGCAGAATTATTTATTCAATACCGTTTACCGAAGTATCGGTGTCGTCAGGGGGTCAGGGGTTGTGAATTAAATGATCAATTTGTTTCAGACACTTTCTTGGGTTCCCTCTGAACGTTGGAAATGACCCTTTTGTTTTTACTGTCGGACCAATTTTAAAATGGAGAATTTGACATCTCGTTCACGCGAAAAATAAAAAGATAAGTAACTCTACTCAACTAGAAACCGTTCAACTTTATGTCGAGTTTTGTTAAAATTAACATATTGCGTTATTAACAGTCTAAAACCTAAAGCATAAGAGTCTAACAAATGGATTATTTTTGCAGCTTAGGTATAATTTATGAGGTAGATATTTCGTGATACATTTATCAAGGTCTCCCAGTGACCACTACAGCAAAGTTCGTCCCCGCGGACCGCTCCGGACAAATTTGACCCGGTTTACTTATTGTCATTATTACCAGCTTTATTATACCAAGTGTTTATTTAAGTAACCTTTCATATTATTTAATTTAACTAGCTCGTATAAAAATAATAATTTGTAAGTCTATTTGAATAAATGTTATAAAAAGATTGAATGTTATGATAGAAAATCATTTGAGTAGTCGTCGTTTGAGAGAAAAAAATGTAGTGGCCTGGAAAGGTTTTAGTTTTATTTTACCAGTTATTAAATTAAATAAGCTTTCAATTTCGTTTCGGTAAGCAAAATTTTTCTTGAATTGGTATGTAAAAGACTATACAACTTTTTAACAAAAGATTGCTTATCGATTCCGTTTGATACTCCCTATGTAAACCGCAAGTAAAGTGGAGCGTAATGAACAAATATTCGGAGGCAATTGAGTGAACTGGGTCAGTGTGGTGCTCAGTGCTCGGAGGCACTAGCTGCCACTATCTGGCACTACTCATTAAGTGGCAGGTACAGTCAGGAGATGTCTGACGTCTCTCTGTAGTCAAGTCACTAGGTGCTAGTAAAATGTTGTTGGAATAATGGAATATGCCACTTATGTGAAGATTTAAGTTATGTGAGTGAACTGTGTGTGAAAGTAATACATAGTACACCATGTACCGTCAAATTCAATCACTGAATGTGCTTGCTATGTATTGTTTAACTTGAATTTAACGAACACTATAGTTAATTGAGCTTTAAATGTTATTGTTAACTGTGTACATTTATAAGTAGATTTGTTATTTTTCTGTTTTAATGTAAACACTGTATTTATCCATAATTAACTTCGAATAACAGTAATTACTCAACAAAACCGAGCATTTTGTTACTTAACGCAATCATTTCACATTTCCATTCGATGTCAATGCGTGTTGTTCTTCGTCTGTCATTAATTTCCGATATTAATTGCTCCGAACTATTAACGGGACGTGACCGTGTTTTACCGAAAGTTATAATCAACGGACAAAGCGACGCCACCAGTGCCCGTGGATATGTAAAAATATATTGATATATGATGTACCTAAATATATATTAATTTTGTGTGATCAATTTCTAGCGAATACTGATGTTTGGAATGGGCAAACACAAATTCATCACTAAGTCTTTTATACGATAAAAAACAAAACCTTTGAGTGAGTTGTTTTGTTTGAATGTCATAATAATATACCTACTAGAAACAAATTGCGCTTCAATAATAAAGGTTTTTCTCGTTTATTTAGTACCTTAGACCCAACAGTATGTCGAGTAACCCCGACATAATGTCAGCGTGCTAAAAAGAAATAGCGACGTAAATTTACAATGCCAGCCAGCAAACAACCAATAAAAATATATTTCTCTCACAAACAAGCAATTGGTACGAAAAGAAAAATGAGAGTCTGTTATCTTTTAATATCTTTAGTGATAGGTACGCGGTACATGCAACACAAAAGGATGTGAACATTGCAGCGGGTCGCGGCTCCGGCGCTCCGGGGCGGCGCGGGTACGCGGCCGAGCTCTCGGTCGGGGACGATTCCTTCAAACGACAGAAAAACCCGATAAGTGGATAAAAATTCGCGAACAGAATAAATATCACCAAATACTTTTTGCTCCGTCCTCGATCGTTATTTATTATTTATGGAAATAGACCTGGAAACTCCATCGGGGGAAGGTCGTCATATTTTTCTTAAAAAAAAGTAATGTCCCCCGGTGCGGCGCGCGTTTGTCATGCAAATTTATGCGATCCGTTTTAGCGTTCGTTTTTAAACCGATAGCGATTTCTAGACGGAATATTCAATCGGATTGTGAATAAAAGAATGATTTTTGTACATTAACGGTCGGGGTTATATTTGGACGTCACGAAGGAAGTTAAGGGGATCGTAAATTAAAGTATGGATGGGTTTGGTTGTGTAATGAGCTGGAGACCGGCTGCCGTGGCTGGTGGTGGAGGGAGCATTGGCAGAAAAGGTCATGGGCCTGCAACTTGTACAGTAGGTACAAGGAAACTTATTTGTTTTAAATAGCAGACTTAATGCACCCTCTTATTTCTCGTACAGCGGTCGTTTGAGATTTGACCCCAATCCTATTTATAAAAGCAGAACAAATGACAGAACTACAATTAAGCTAATGAGAGAGACAGAATAAAACAATTAAATATTTAACTTAAACATGATAACACGTAGTTAGCGAGCCGCGTCCGTCACATGCGTCGACTTACTAATGTACGTAATTTACATTTGCATAAACCAATTTTAATGTTAGCCAAACATCAGGAGGTTTGTGCGAGGTGGCCTCGGTCCACTGCGCCCAGGAATTTGGCAAATTTACAGAATGCCGGCAACTTGCAACTTTGTCCTTTGATTTCGAGTTTAAAGTTTTGGTGAATTTAATCAAAGTAAGTTTATCAGTTTAACGTGAATGGTGTTTCGAGTTGGTGTCCTGTAAATATAACTTGATTATAATTAAGTTCATGAGGTGGATCATTGTTTGTTAATACTTTAGATTGAGTTTCATAAAGAGGATGCTGTATTGCATAACAATAAGGTAGATATGTTAATTAGTTTATAGTGTTATCAGAATCTATATACAACAAACAGTGTTGATTTATAAATAGATTTTTTCAATTATTTGTGATGCATTGATGAATGGTTTTTGTTACGTTATCTTTTCTAAAGCTTTCTATACTTCAAGGGTTTTGTTTTCCAGACCACAGCAAAAAAAGTGTGCGGTAAATATGAGGCAAATTTCTTTAACAATGTAAAACGAGTTTTAATGATATTATATTATTCTTAATGAAAAAAGATCTTTTGTCATTATTATGATTTCTTACTAACAATCTTTGCAAAAAACCTTCAGTCTGCATATTAACTTCAAAGCTGGCAGTTTATAATTAAAACAACCTCCGCCAATGTCGACGCCCTCACATCGTAAAAAGCAATATCAATTTCGGCGCTCTATTCAAAGTATATATATATATAAGCTCTATTCATAACGAATTCACGACAATATAAAAAGACAATCGCAAGACAAACACTGAGACAATTGTGTTGCCACTCAAAAAAACAAGCCTCACTAAGTGATTACTAGATGAAACACATTTATATAAAAGCCACAACAAAAACTGTTCTCTTAAGAATACATTTCATTACAATGTCATTATTTTCTGACTTTTTTGTACAACTATTTAATTCTTCTTTTGTTTTACTATTTGTTTTTGTATCTTACCTTTCATTTTAATTATTGTGTTATTCTTATTTAAAATGTTTCTGAGAAAATAAAGTATCAAAATAGAACTAATTTAAACGGGTTAACTATTTAATGTGTAGGCTTAGTTTTTATAGTATTGTAAATATTTTAAGGTATTCTGTACACATTGTTTATAAAATAAACTAATTTAAATGGGAATTCAAATCACAATAAGACCCATTTGATGGTTAATTTCAGTATTTCAGACACTTTGTCGTTATCATATCGAAAGCGGTAAATATTTGGCTGTAAACAAGTTTTCGTACTCAGTATATTTCGGCTAAAAGGAAAGAAAATTCCAGGATTGACAGCTTGTCCTTAATACCTTTAGACAACTGTCAGAACTATTAGGCACATATATAAAATACTTAAAAAATATAGAGCAAAGTAGTTCCATCACCTAGTATCGTTAACAGGCTCGTGACTGGCATCAAGGTGACCTAGGCCTGGACGTGCCCCCCCCCCCTGCTCTCACATGTCCCCCCGCCCACGCCTGACCCATCCTAATGCGAGAATGAATTATGACCCACCATAATAGCACTCGTTATTAAATCATTGTATCTGTAAGTTTTTCAGACCGATTTAGGCTGAGTTATGTAACTAACAGGGGATTAGGGGACTATTTTGAGGAATTTGACACAATTTTGCGTCGTAGTGGCCATTTGGCGCTTGTTGGTCTAATGATTCTCATTCCGCAGCTCACATTAAAGTAGACACATACTAAATTAAACATGTTTATTGAAATCATTCTAGTTATAATAAATGATATAATTCTAAGTTGCCTAGACTAGGTTTAATAAATATACTTTACTATCTATCATCTGTGTAACATACGGATTGCAATAAAACATTGTCTTGAGTTACAAATGAATTATTTGTTTTAATTAATCTTATTAATTTAGGCCTGTCAAAACAAATTACTTGCAAGAATGAATTGTGTTAAATTATATTTTGTGTACTAATTAACATGATTTTACACAATTATTTGCTATTTTTTATTATTGTATAAAGTAAGTAAACTGCAAGAAAACTGTTACATACTTGATCTATACATAAATATTTGAAAACGATTTCATTTATTTACTTAAAATAAGTGATATACAGTCTAAGCAATTTATTATTAAATAATAATATTAAACGCACTTTAAAAATATACTTAACGACAAGAATTTAATAATGATGTCCGTCTTCTAAATCAAAATAAATAGCGACACGTGTATGACCCCTACTTCAATAACAGTAAGCTTACAGTTACCCTAGCCTACTGAAACACAGTTATTTCTCAGAGGAATTTGTTCATTTCACGCGATTCTTCTATCATGAGATTACGAAAAGAGGCCCTACAGTGTTATGGGATCTGATTCCTATAATACAGTAACGTCGGACCTTCTACGAAGTATGGAAGCCTATTTATTTATTTTATATTATATTTTATTATATTTATATATATATTTATATTTTATTTTATTTTTATTCTATAATAATAATAATATTCCCGGACATCTTCACACACGATTTTCTGATCCCAAGCTAAGCAGAGCTTGTGTTATGGTAACCAGATAACTGATAAACATACTTATATATTTCTAAATAAATACATATTATAGATAAATTACACCCAGACGCCGAACAAATGATCGTGCTCATCACACAAACATTTGTGCCGGGTGGGAATCGAACCCACGACCTCCAGTATAGCAGTCAGGGTCTCTAACCACTAGACCAACAGGCCCGTTCTATGTATCCAACTTTCTCACAAGTACCAGAAATAATAATGTGATGTTATTATTTTCCATCTGATGTTTCTTGTTTATTTAGGAGATTGAAAACATGATACACGTTTGTTTATTTCCTAGACCCTCGGTTTTTGTTTTGTTATGGTTGTGTTATGATAAATGTAGGAATGAGTAACATGACCATTTAATTGGCCTTGTTTTGTTATTCTGTAGTTTTATTATCTGTGATGATACAATATGATATTGTTGGTATAATTATTATCAGCTCATTCTATAGTAAGTTAATGTACTTCTTAGATGACAACCATTAGAGAACTCTATTTTTTTTTAACTGAATACAATCTCAATTCTACAATATAACACGAGATCAGAAAACACTAGAGACCACAGAGCGGTCTGTAAACGTCCAATAAATCTATAGTAAACGTGTACAAGAGAGCAAGTGGCACACGTCCCCACACTGGTCTCCCGGGGGCCCCGGTGACACCTCATAAAAATGTCCGCAGTCGAACACGTTCGATAGACCCCATGCCGATTGAGGCCCCACACCTACCTGTTAACATCCTTTTTAGAACACATTTGGAGAGGATAGGTATTATTTTGCAACTAATTGAAACCCTTTTTTCTACAATTTTAAAATAACAGTGAAGTTGGTAAGACATTTTGTTTACCAGCCTCGTGTCAATTAAAAGGCTAACAACAATAAAAGCATGAATCATAAGTACTATGTAAACTACGGCTCAGAACTAAAATTTTATTTTTCTTATTGCAGATTTTTAAGTCGTCTTCATCCAGACTAACTCTTGGCCACTCAGACTGCCTATACGGATTTGAAACGTTGTATACTAGTTTCTTGTTTATGCGTTTTTGAGTGTAAATGTTTTAGAAGCAACTCGGCACAATTACGGTTTAAGTATTCACTCAACAGGCGTCGGATCCGGCTCGGCTTTTACGGTCTTCCTTCGATTCCCACACGGAACATATATTTTATTGCATGACAGATTTATGTCTATAAAGTGCACTCACAAGACTAAATATATTATAAAACCAGGATTTATGTTTGAACTCATTGAATTTCCTTAAAACTAGTGTTTGTGTTGCTTATCTTTATTCTTCAGCTGTTTTATGAACAAACAAATATATATAATAGATCAGTTAAGTCAGTGTTCTACTAATAGTTACAAACCTACACAAAATTTACTTTATAAAGCATTAATAAATCTCATCAAATATCTCTTGAAGTATAGGATAATAACTCAAAATCTTCTCAAGTAAAAATAACCTTCAATCTTCACAATAAAGAAAACCGTTTCTGTGTACAAATTCCATCAAGAAAATAATATAAAGTAAAAAGGAACATAATCACAAGATGATGAGCTATTTACGGTAATGACTTATGAGAGTGAGGAGCCATAACCCTCGGCAACACCATGACATAAGGACGGGATAACGTTAAGGATGAGGAAAAATAACACATATTTCATACAATACTCTGATAATAAACTAGCTTTATAACCCGCTTTATGGAGTGCCCGAACTACGTGCAGTGGGCTTATACACAAAACTGATTTTGTGGACGAACGTGCTTTTCATTTAGTTAAATAGAAAAGCGGATAAATATAATATTAAGTGTGCTGAAATACACTAATATCACACCTAAAAGTGGAGCAAAAACTTTACTAAGCATCTTTGGTAGCGATTATTAGGTTGTTGAAATGGAGTCATCATAATTATAAAAGAAAGAAATATTATTTTTAAATAAAAAACACGACCAATGAAGAACCTTAAAATAGTATTTGTTGTATACAACATCATTGATATAAAAAAATAACCAGTAACGATAAAGAGTTAATAATTATAACAGCATCCGGAAAGTGAAGAAAAACGACCAAATAAAAACATGTCAAACATTAAACGTTTCATTCTGCCATTAAAAGTGATATAGCATACAATTTATCAATATTTTCCTCCTAATGCCTCAAAGAGCCACATTACCCAAACGTTCCTCGCTCCTGAATGAACGAGCGCCATATTTATAAAACGCAAAAAGTTGTCATATCAATTTTCATTACGTTAAAATGATACTGCTGTACGCTCTCGATAATTATTGTATTGTTGTTTCGTATTGAAAAGCCAATGTCGTTTACACAACGGCAATGCAGCTACCGGAATACACACTTACTTTTACTCTCGGTTTAGATCTTAATCCCCGGAGATAAGGACTACTTTCGTTTGTCCTAGCTGCGAAGGGTATGTATGTAAATGCTTAAAGCACAATAAAGGTAGCGTGACCGCGCATATATTAAAACACAAATACCAACATTTTACCGACACAGCTGGTCGCTACAGTCGCCAATTTATTGATACGACGTGATTAACATCGGAAGGATATCGCTCGCATTGTTATTACCTATTTAGCGGTCATTACATTCAATGTGATCACTTTTTTCTTTTCAAAGTGTGTTTAAAGCGTCCTCTAACAAAGTTATTTAATCCCGAACGTTCTCGATATTTTCCTCGGTCACATTCTTTTCTTACAAGTTAGCAGTGACGCGGGAAATACTTGTAGTTTTTCGTACCAGTTCTCTTTTGAAAATCTTTTCCTTGTTGAGAAACTGATTCAATGAAACGTTTGTAGATAGAACAACACATAATTACGAAAGCTTATTTATATCTTATTTTTTAAATTACATCTTCTGAATTGTAATTATAAAAGCAGTCACTACAATAACAACAAAGAACAAGTTCCATCGAGGAATTCTTCCAACATTAGATAGGTAGCCAACCAGCCATGAAATAGAGTGGCAGTAGTACCGAGGTACCAGGCTGGCAGCGCGCAGGAGAGGCGCACAATAACGACACACGTCGCTCGAGACAATTGGACGTAAGACTGACAACATATGACGGCTGCTAATTTATTATACTCCTACATTTTTACTGGGAATTTCATAACTGACTTCAAAAAAGAGAAGTTTCACGATTAAGCTATTTTTTGTGACTAAAAGTTACGAAAATTAATTGAATAAAAAATTATTTTTTTCCGAAATGGCTTCATCAAATGTAAACTGATTTTAATGAATTTTATTAATATTGGTTTTCGTGTTGCCATAACATTCTTCAAAGAAATAAAATATTCTTACACAATTTTATGAAATCATTAAATAATATTAAATAACACTAGATTTAAACCACCGAGACACAAAGAGATCTCATTACTCTATTATTCCATTACGCCCATCGTGGCAAAGAAACTGTAAAGCGAATATTTTCTTACATAATACCAGGAGTAAGTAATCTCTAGTTCGGAGAAGGGTGCAATTGAAGGATCCTTAATAATCTAATAGAAGTTCTTGACATCAATAGCTCTGCACTGCTCTGCAATCCGTTCGTTTCCTGAACTAGAAAGATTTTTCCACGTTTTGGAATTCCCTGGTTTTTCAATTAAGTGATTTCCTGATAGAATAATAAAAGGTTTTTTAATTGAAATTTAAAGCAAGATTGTCTTACAGTTTTGATCGTTCAGAGCTTTTTGAGTCGTTGTTTGCTTTATCACAAAATACAAAAGAATTTACGCCTGGTTTTCTCCCGCCACGATTTTTAAATTAGAAGTTTGGTTTTATAACACTTTTGATTGATACTTACATTCAAATAATGATTTATGTAGTAGTGCGCAAATTGTATGTCAATAACCGTAAGTGACAGGTAAATGTTTTCTCACGACGAACTAAAACGAAATTAGTAAAGAAACAAAAGAATAAACAGCGATAAGATAATATGAGAGCTTCGTAGCCCTGTTACTAAGGCGCTGGTTAATTCAATCATCCCGGAGTATGGACCCACTCTACTGAGTATTGCTAAACAACGGCTAAGATGATTGTAGTACAAGAGCCCAGACCTGAGCGGTCAACTTTATTATATCTCCTATCAACAAAACATATTAGAGAACGTATTCTGTATTATTTAGCGACTAGCAATCTCCTTCATCTTTAAATTATTTGAGGTTTTCAAATAATTTAAAACGGTATATTTAATGAGCATCATTGAATCAGCTAAAGCAAAAACTGCATTTGAAAATCAGTATTTAGCTAAAAGTATTTTAGATCTATAAACTTTCGCGCTGCAAAAAGGTAGTAAATCTGCGTGCAATAACTTTTATAATATTTACCAAGTGTTTCGTTTGTACATTGCATATAGCTTAGTGGAGATCATGCGTTTGTATGCTGATACCTGAAATAGTTCTAACCCTAGCGTCGCATGAACCAAACGCGTGACGCGGTGCTGATTTAACCCCATCGTGCTGCGTTTGGTTAACTCGAGAACTCCCCTTGTCTGCCTGTACCCTGTTCAAGTACTATTGCGTGCATACATGGAAACCTTGGTGGTTGTGGATATTGGGTTGAGGATTCCTGTTTAAAGAGCTTAAAGTAAATTTTTATTACATAATGGTTGCTTCAAAAGTTCAAGTAAAGAAGACCAATTTCTTAACAATCGGCAAATCTTGCTATAGCAAAACAGTATCCTAAACCCTATTTGATCTTGATATCAAAACGTAACGACTAAAGCCTCACTAGAACGCCAGCACAAACTGTAACGTAGTACAGAAATGCGGTACACAGAAATATTAAATTCAATTCTAAAAATATAACGTTGTAAACATTGAAAATAAAATCTCAAGTGTACGAAACTAGGAATGCTGTCGGCCGCGATCTCGGCAGCGGAGTGGAAGGGAAGGCGAGCTCACCCGGCCGGCCGCGCGGCGGTGCGGGTGAGCGCGACTGTACCGGCCCTCGTATTAACCCGCACAATATTGTTACACCATCTGTTTATTGTTATTCATGGCTGCCATCGGCTCTGTTCGGACACACACGATTTATTATTTATTTGCAGACATCTCCACAGCACCTAACAAATGTGACCGCTTTTGTTTCGACCGTTTTATGGTGTTAGGTTTTCAGGTAAATAATTTATCGGCGGGTCGCGTCCTTTTGCTCCGCATTTTGTTCTACAGTGTAACAATGCTTGTGCCCAAATTGTAACGTACATAATTTATGTTTTACTTCGCTAAAAATAAACGAGCAGTCCTCTTATCGAGTTAGTTTCGTACATTTTTAAAACGATCACTTGTTTTCGTTTCGAAGTAATGTTAGTAAGAAATTGGTCCTCCAATAATAGAAACGTCTGAGACTAAAACTAAACTACTCTGCAGACAGTGGACGTGACATTTCAAATGAGAATTTAATAAAGAAACAAGATCTTTCGAGCAGCTTGTGTTTGTTATACTTAAGAGATATATTGGTTATTTTTATCATATGCAAACAAAAATATAATTTAAGTAAGAATAATTAACATCCTTCGAAAAACGTAGCATAAAACCATGATTCTCCTCATACGATTAATATTTAACCCCATATCAACCGCTAAAACAGCCTTTAACATCCCATAGCTATCCCAATTCCCACATAACATTATCAAAATATGAAAGAATTTCAATGAGGCGCATTCTTCGCAAACTGATCCTTAAATCAACAAATTATCGGAGAATCAAACCGACACGGGCTCGGCTTGGCGGCTACAGCGGCTAGCCTACAGCGGTAAATAGCCGAAATAGCCGGCAGAGGGGAGGAGGCCGTTTCCGTCTCATTCGCTTTATCTTCACGACTACTTAAGTAAGTGGAGTGAAAAACTTGGAGCGGATTGAAAATCAATGTCTCATCTCGACGGTCGCAAATTACGAGTTGTTCGGAGAGAAATGTGCCCAAGATATCTTAGCTTGTTTTAAAAAAGAAAAAGATTTTTTTTCCCGTTTTTTAGTTGGGAGGAATTGGATTAATTGGATTAACTTTTTGCTATCTTGTTTTTTAATTTATTACCCAGTGTATATCGATGGAAACACTTATTATTTTAATCCCGTATATCAGATTTTGTGATCAGACAAAAGACTGAATAGCCTTTTGGTCTATATTGCAATTAAATTTTGATGCATGAATAATAACAGAACTTTGAATAGACTTCCTGATGGCTTGAAGAACATAGTTGATACTCTTATATTATCACAGACTTGTTTCTTCTTAACTAAAGTACACAGAAAACTTCATCTATTACTGGAGCTGCCTGCAGCGCATATCTGTAGCACAAACGATGATATTAAAAGCCGACTCGGTACCTATTAATAAAACTTCAAATTAACATCAGGCGGTTAGAAACTTAGATACTTCCAGCAGCACTCGGTTCTCAGTAAATTCTCAATTTGTAATGGAGTTAGTGTTCGGAACTGGCAAAGTACCTACTTTCTAAATATAGGTAATTACCATCGTCGCTTCGTAACGCGCCTTTTGACTCTAATTGGCTTTATGCGAAACGTCTTTTTTAATCCATATTAAAATGCAAAGGCTTCCTCGCCGTTCCTTCCAAGTAATGCACGTGTTATTATTCAGTTCACTTAATATTTAATAAGCCGCCTCTATTGAACGCTCGCGCCTCCATAGTTGAGCTAATTGCTCGCTTGCGACAGAAAAATTCTGAAGTTATTATGAAAACGAATTTAAGAATTTCGATTTAACGAACAAAGGCTTTATAATTTACGGACTCACAAGTTTAAAATACTTTTGTGATCTGCAACATATTTAAAAGCAAATTAAGGTGACCTTATTATGAAATTCATGTATGATATTATTTTCTGCATTATCAGGAAGTTAAAAGAGTAGGTACATAAATATAATGTCACTTTTGCACAACGATTACTGATTACGTCATGTTAATAAACATTCGGAATGTGTTTTAGTAAGTTATCTTTTACTTTACATTTTCTACCATATTACACGCATAAGTGTTTCCGAGAAACGATTACGCATAGCTCAGAATCACAATCCATAAAACGAGGAAAACACGCAGATGTATTTTACAATAAAACATAACATCGCTGGGAACCAAACCTCTCCGCAATGCAGAGCATCTCTCAGTCAAATTCCACTTTTGAAAATGAGAGCGCACCGAGACGAAATTCAAATTACAACTGGAGCATGAATCCGAACAAAATGACGTTTCAGCTGTAATAAAAAGTAATAATGTCAAATAATTGCGGCCAACCACGTGTAAGGCGGTTGAACACAATCAAAATGCAATTTCGTTAGGCAGGCGAGGTCGGGGCTCCTAGCGAGCGACAGTGCGGCCCGACATCCTCCAGGGCTGCCCAATTTGCCCGAGCAAATCGTAATAGGCAATCTTGTTCAAAAAATGTGCAGAGGACGGGATGCCACGGCGGCAGCTCGCTCTCCGCATCAGCTGATTATATGAAACGAACTCTCGCTGCGCTGGATATCTCGGTTGCTGGTCATTCAAAAAGAGGAAGTTTTCATATAAATTGTTCCAAAAAATGCAATCCATTACTCAAGGCCGGTAGCCCTGTCCCCGGGGCCCGCAATATGCATTGTCCGGGACAATTTCGTGCTCTTACCCCTATTGTTGCCTTTCCCAGTGATTGTAATCTGCGTGGAAACGTTCCGGGATCGCTTTGTTTTCAATTTATTAATGTCGCTATTTTTCTATTGAAAGTGCATTTATATCACGAAGGGCTTTACATTTAACTATGGTAATCGAGTCGTATATTTTGTTATAAATGTCATTTTAAGCTCTGCTCGTGTCGTTGCCATTTAGGATTTTTATAACGACCCACATAACGTGGTGAAATAGAATGAAATAACTTTTGCGGTGAGCTTTGCGGTATGCATAACATTTTACAATGGCTGACGTTTCAAACATTTTAGCACCCATAGCCGCAGGTCGACTGACCATGACTGACTGTTTCAATTAACGAGTATATTCGTGTAAATGTCAGAGCGAAGGGAAGCGGTTTGTTTATTGTGGCAGCTAAAGGCAACAAATCAAAGTGTTTTTCTATTTCTATTGATCCCTCACCATTGGTATAAGCGCTTGTAATCCCCAAATAACGATGCCATCAGGCGATTGGGCGAGCTCGCACCTTTTCCGTCAGTAAAATAAAACTCGCCGAGTAATTAAGATTGATACTGACAGCCAAGCCAGATGATTTGCGAAACAACACCTCTCTTCAGGAAGTAGGTATTTATAGACATCAACGTCTTGGAAAGTCGAAAGGTCACATTATTAGGTTGATGCGAAGTTTGTATTTAATGTGACAGATTGCGTAATAGGAAAAATTACATACTTAAGGTCAAAGGAGCATGGACAAAAATGTATCGTGAGTTAGAAAAAAAAGATTTGTGAGAAAGACAAAAGGTAGTTTTAACATAAGTGTCAATTTAGGTAAGAGACCGCAAAAACCTGTGCCACGTGACCGGGTCCGACTTTCTTTATAGGTATCCTCTTTTATTCTTAAATATTATTTTTAAACTCAAGACTGTTACAGGATAACATTGTATAATACTTACTATCAAAAGAAGGCGAGACACAGCTGGAATACAATCCCCTGTGCAAGGTGACACTGGAAGGCGCCCAGATTAAGTAAACCAAGTAAGTTGGCACTCGCGGTAATTACAGCAGTAATCGACTCCTCGGCTAGTAATGAACAATTGCAAACTTTACCAAAACCACTTTACTAACTGTAATTTCAGTTGAGTAATTAATATAACAGTGTTTGTGCTTATTTAAAGTGAGATTACCGATGTTAAGCGAGTTCGCGTGTGTCGTAATTATGTAATTTATATGTTAAGTTTGGATCGAACTGTATTGCTATTGGCCCTCTCGCTGGGGGAGCTAGTTATTAGATATTTTGGGACTATTACCATGTCTGCCGAAACTCGCTTGTTATTAATTTATGAACTGAGGCTTGCAGCTGTAGTTATGATGTTATTGATGTGCTTAACTTACATGTAATTTTATTAGTTGTTTGAAACTATTATACGTGTCCCACTTTTAATTTATCTTGCCTACCTCTTTTTTTGGGTTGGCTTACAGTTTTAGTGGATACAGCCGAACAGCATAAAGCTTTTATTTTCTGACCTCCACCAGCTATGTAACTATTGAGCGAAGGAGAAACATAAATCATTTTTATGTTTGTTAGAATGAACATAATAAATGGTTTCTTAACATAAAACAAATCAAAATCAATGTATTAATAATTGCTAGGTAGCTCCTGTAGTTGTTCTGTATATTTCAAACATTAACACATTTCTACAACGTGTAAGCAATTTATTTTGATAAATTGCTTTACACGTTTAATCGGAGGAAAACATCGCAGGGAGCTCGCTTCTTTTGTGCTACTACATGTGCTCGTGGCTACCTTCGCCAGGAAATACTCTGTGATAACCTGCGAAGTTTGTGTCTTGTACATTGAAGAGGCAGGTTATAGCAGCTATGGATAGATCTAGGTATGAAAAATGAAACAATAAAATGAAGAATAGGGCAAGATCAAAAGTAACAAATGTTAAGTTTCTTCTACGTATTTTTAGAAATATTTGTGTTGTATTACGTCATGAAAATGTCCAAACATTTTGGCAAAGCGTCTTTTGTAAATGCATAGCTTCATAGTCCACACATTTACCGTGATTCTACAATTGATAGCACAAACAATTTATGATAATAGCAAAATTTCAAATTCAAATTCACTGCCTCATAAATTATAGTCATCGTAAAACTGAAGCCTGGCCTGCATCGTCTACTGTATTATAAAACTCCATAACCCAGAATTTCCTACAAATTTTCCATCTAATGAAAGGTAGTTGTTCGCGTGATTTAATTTAATTGCTTTAACGGCATATTTATTTAAATAAAGCGCAGTTTATGCACAATGCACAGTAATGGCGGGTCCGGAGGCGCACATGATGTTAATGACCTCCCGACGTACTTTGAGTTATGTCCAAAGAATTTTATAGTTATCGCCATTAAATATATTTTATGTTTGTTATTTATGAAGTCGTTATATACCACTTTGCTGGGAACCGCTTTACTCTTAATAGCATTATATCCTCTACAGTCTGAATAGCCTCCACAGACTTGAAACACTTTGCTCTTTTATGACGGCAAAAGTATTTTCAGTCAATAAGATAAAAAGCAAAACATTGGAGGGCTGTTCTGGGCCTCTCACATAAAATTGGGGACGATAACAAGTAAACTGTGTTATCAACAGCAAACGTACTCGCGAACGACCGCAAAGCCGAGCAACAAAGTCGCAGCCACTTAATATAAAGCAAATCTTTCCGCTCGATCGCCGCGAGCCCTAAACTGCGACTCCTCGACTATCAATTCAATTTTACTGCATATCGAGTGCGAGCTCCTCGTCAGCAGAACTCCGCGCGATGTGTCTGGGATCATCGGGTCATTCCGCCCGGCCCGGGGCTGTCGCGACAACTTTCCACATTCCAATTATGTGAGCGGTTTCGTTAAGATTTGCCCGCGGCCGCACTATCGGGGGTTCGTGTATTATTGTGATTTGGTTGGGACTAGAAATATCGTGGCCTCGTTATTATAAACTACATTTTATTGGTGAATTCCCTGCTTTACATGGGGCCTAACTATACAATGATTGAGTTTATTTCTGTGCTCGGTAGTCGAACATGCTTAAGGTAACTACTATGAAAATGTTTTTGGTATGGTATGATCAGATGCAATTCTAATTCCTTTCATAATATTGTAAAAAAAAGAGCTGAAATAGACCATAAAATAAATAAATATATATCAAATTAAAACAAACATGTATCAAAACATATCCAAATGTACCGATGTAGATTTTATAAAATATCAGTCCAGTTCGGAAATCAAAGAACCAGTTACACGGAAGGTTAAACGCTAAGCCGCTGCACTATTCCGGCTGACATAGAATACGTTTGAATATAAAACTACCTCTAGCGCAGTTGTAAAGTGGGCGTAAAAACAAACAAAAATACTTCGTCAATTCGCAGCAGAAAATAAGTACGCAGCGCCCACATTTATCACCGTTTTAATTCTCCTACACACTTTTCAAAGTACGCCAGGAATACTACAAAATGCAATACAGTTTCCAGCAGAAAAAGTAAAACTTTAAAACTTGGCATTGTGTGCAGTTTTTATCAGAAGGGAAACTTGCACACCTATTCTTGTGTAAAAAAAAGTATTGGAACTCGCTATCACCTAGTCGCGGTAGAAGTTCGTGAAATATGCACAATTTTACTTTTAAATCGACAAATGTAATCTGGTTGTTCTCTTTGTGGTCTTTTTATGTTTTATACCGAGTTGGGGTTGTTTCTTTCTGGCGGTTCTTTACTGTGTAAGTTATTTGTATGGAACACTGCGTCGGTTGTGTGTGCCGTTACGGTGGTATGCTTTTATTCCCTAAAGGGGTAGACAGGCAAGTATTGTTATATATCTACATCCACTTACATTAGTGGTAAGTTATGATGAGATAATGGTTATCTTTAGTATTTGACTAGTATATTTTATAGGACAAGCAGAAATAAACTTTAAACAATCGATGCCTAACCTTACGACTTCATGCCACGCATGTCATCAAGATGTCAAAATGCATATTGTAGGGAACAAAATCAAAGAAATGGAGGGTATGTAATCCATCTAAAGTACTCTAAAGTGTACAGCAACAAATGATCGCACTTCATAAAGTACATTCATACAAGTTAACACTTGGCTGGCGTGCTGTCCGCGCCGGCACACGCCACAAGTTTGGCAATCACTTCGCCATTCGCCAGCCCGCCTCGCCGCCACTGAGCCGGTGCGTGACTGCATACAATCAGACGGAAACATTCTAAGCCTTATGAATATTCATTAACGCTAATTATTTTTTTAGTTTTATACGTTTGTTGGGTTGTTTAGCGAAATTATGTTTTTATCTTTAAATGCTTCGTTCATGATACCATGAACCCTTACCATACCGATTCATCAGAACTGTAAAATTCGCTGCTTTTTAAAAGTTAACGTCCAAAAACATCATGTAGAAGTGATTAAATATCCGACTTTTACATCATGAATCCAGTGACGTGCGTCCTTTACCTATTTGCAAAAATATGCTGAAATTTTAGCTTGAAAGCAAAATGTAATCAGAATTTACCGGATCAATCTAGTTTCATGCAGAATCTATATTTACCGATTTTTGTAGCTATAAGGAACAAATTAGTCTGGGGGCGTACTGGTAACTGGTATACAAGTGCAAGTCCTAAAATTACACACATTGTTTTAGTCATTGTCTAATCTATTAACATCACCATCATTTGGCTAATAAGCAATATTTATTACTTACCCAAATAAACAACTTTTTCGTATGGAGCGTAATCGCATGTAGTAAGACATATTTACATTAGTTCTCTTCTAATATTAACAAAATTGTTTAGTTACCCTACTGTTCGCAATTTATAAATTATTGTTTTTGTTTTATTTGTCACCGTTCTTTTTAAGTTCATGAGTTGTTAGTGACATTGACATTTATGTCATTGTCAATGTTGCACAATGTCGCCGTTTTGCGTTCCGTTATACGTATTACTTTTCTATTTTGTCCTTAATTATCATTGTTTGGTTCTATAGTTAGTTTTATTCAGCTTAATTTTGGTTGTTAATTTTTTTAAATTCTTTTTAGGTTAATCATAGATGCATTTTTCCTGTATCTCAATAAGTTACAGCTGGTGGGTGGTGCAGAGATCTCATTTAGTGCTGTGCCATCTTGTTGCTTATTTGTTTTTGGTTTTCCTTATATATTTTTTATTTTATTAGTATATAGTATTGTTATTTATATATAATGCAATCCCATGATGATTCTTTTCATTCTGCCAACAGCTCTTCTGACTCATCTAACACAAGCTTCTGCTCCTGTAGTGATACACTTGGTGACTACTTGCGTCAGACCTTCCCAATAGCCAACAGACATTTGCTTAATATATGTCACATAAATGCTCAGAGTGTACCAAGTCATTACAATGACCTATATGAAGCTTTCTTTGGTGCTAATATTCATGCTGTCCTGGTTTCTGAGAGTTGGCTTAAACCTCATCTCCCTTCCACCAGCTACTCCCTTCCTGGGTTTGTACTCATCAGAAATGATAGGATAGGAAGGGGTGGCGGTGGTGTTGCTATTTACCTTAGGAGTAATTTTCCACATAAAATACTTGCCGCCTCCCCTTCTGATTTCTGTTCATCTGCTGAGTACATTTTCCTTGAGGTTTGGATAAAAGGAGTTAAGGTCTTGCTTGGTGTTGTCTACTGTCCTCCCATGGTGGACTACTTCTCTGATATTGAGTTGGTTTTGGAATCCATTGGATCAGAGTATGAACACCACGTCATCATGGGCGATTTCAACACTAACCTTTTGCACTCTTCCCATCGTTCCCGTAAGCTTCTCCATATCTTTGAGTCTTCCAGTCTTCATGTTTTACCACTTCAACCTACTCACTGCAATGTTGCTGGTGATGATACGTGGCTAGACTTGATGCTGACCTCTAATCCCTCCCTAGTCTCTTCACATGCCCAATGTCCTGCTCCATGTTTTTCCCATCATGACTTGATTCACCTTTCCTATCTCCTCAAGCCCCCAAAATCTGTTCCTAAGGTTCTGCGCATGCGTTGTTTTGCAAAGATGGATGTTGATAGGTTGCGGGACGACGCTTCGAAGCTTGAGTGGGAAGCTGAAGTATCCAATGCCTCTACTGTCGACGATAAAGTGGCCACTCTGAACCTTATGATTAAAAGCCTCTACGACATTCATGCTCCAATTAAGTCAGTGAAAGTTAAGCGTCCGCCAGCTCCATGGATGACAAGAGGTGTACGTATGGCGATGAGACGGAGAAATCGGGCCTTTCGGAAATACAAAAAGGATCGATCGGAGGATAATTGGATTATTTTTAAAACAGCAAGAAATCGTTGCAACCAGATGATACGTAATGCTAAACGCCGCCATATTCTCGATAATATCACTTCTAGCTCTACCTCCGATACTTGGAAGTTCCTTGGATCGTTAGGTGTCGGCAAGTCCCGTCATACAGAGTTACCTAATACGATTGGTTTAGATGATATCAATCGCCATTTCTCCACCACTCTCATTTTGGATCATCAAACCACTCGTCAGACGGTAAACTTTATTTCCAGCATTCCACATCCCTGCAGCGTAACTTTTGAATTTTCTCCAGTGTCCACGGGTGATATCAAAAAGATCATCCTTTCCATCAAATCCAAGGCCGTGGGCTATGACGATATCAGTCGAAGCATGGTCATCCCGATCCTTGAGTATATACTTCCATCTATAACCCATATAATCAACTTCTCCTTATGCTCGGGTCAATTTCCTTCCTTGTGGCGATATGCTTACGTCCGTCCTCTTCCTAAAATCACAAATCCTACCCTCCCCTCCCATTTCAGACCTATATCAATCCTTCCTTTCCTATCCAAAGTGCTGGAGGCCTGTGTCCACAAGCAACTGTCGAGTTTCATCCTCCAACAAAACCTGATTAGTCCCTTGCAATCTGGGTTCAGGCCAGGGCATAGCACCTCTACAGCACTCCTTAAAGTGACAGGTGACATTAGAGAGGGAATACAGGATACTATGGTTACAGCCATGGTTTTAATCGATTTCTCCAATGCCTTTAATGTTGTCTGTCATGAAATCTTAGAATCCGTCCTTTCCCATCTTAAGATTTCGCCCGGGGCTCTGGAATGGTTCTCATCTTATCTTCGAGGGCGCCAGCAGGCCGTTCGCGTTGACGAGACAATGTCAAATTGGCGTGTTCTAACGGCTGGTGTTCCTCAAGGCGGCATTCTTTCTCCATTATTATTTTCTATTTTCATTAACTTTATCACTCATAATCTTCAGTGTGCGTATCATCTGTATGCTGATGATCTTCAGCTTTACACTCGGGCACGGCCGGAGGATTTGCATACGGCTATTGTTAAACTTAATGGGGATCTAGCTGAAGTACATCAATGGTCCAACCAATTTGGGGTGTCTATTAATCCAACAAAGTGTCAGGCTATTCTTATAGGCAGTCCTCGAATGGTGGATAAGACTAATATTGGCAACCTTCCCCCGGTTTCGCTGGATGGTGTTGCGATTCCACTTAGCTCCAACGTTAAGAATCTCGGCCTACATTTGGACACTACGCTAAGTTGGCAAACGCAGGTTGCCAGTGTTAGTAAGCGGGTAACGGGAACTTTGCGCCATCTCAACCGGTTCAGAAACTTTTTGCCGCCGAAGACCAAAGCAATGCTTGTGCAGACCCTAATATTCCCCATTATTGACTATGGTGACGTGTGTTACTACGACCTCAATTCGGACTTGCTCAGCAAGCTTGATCGACTCATCAACAATTGCATCAGATTTGTGTTTAACCTGCGGAAGTACGATCATGTTTCTGAGTATAGGACCGAGTTGAAATGGATGCCCATTCGCCAGAGGAGATCATATCGTGCTTTGACGACCCTTTTCTCCTTACTCAACTCTCCCACTCCCCCCTCATATCTGATTCCTCATTTTCAATACCTATGTTCTGGTCACTCTAAACATCTCCGCTCTTCTCACAATCTTCTTCTACACTGTCCTTCTCATACTTCTGACACTATCCATTCTTCTTTCCATATCCAAGCCAAAGTGGAAAAAGTTACTCATATTAGATATCTGGGTGTTATGGTCGACCAACGTTTGCCTTGGCACACACACATAGAAACAGTCATGTCCCGGATTAGAAAACTCATATGGATCTTCAAGACCTTAAGATATGTAACCTCTAAGAGCCTTATAAATCAGATCTACGTATCTCTGGCCCAATCAGTTTTAGTGTACTGTATACCAGTATGGGGTGGAGCTACTAAAATTAAATTTCTCGAACTAGAGCGTGCACAACGGTCTCTCCTAAAAGTCATGTATTCTAAAACATACCGTTTCCCAACCGAAAACCTATATATGTATAGTGGTCTCCTGACTGTTAGGAAGTTATATGCCCTACGAACTATTCTTAAACTACATAAAATACTTCCGTATGACTCTGGCTCCCAGAAAAAGAGAAGGAATTATGTTGTGGCACACGTAGTATCAGCTAAATCAGCTTAAGCAGAAAGACAGTACTCTAGACTATCTACAAAGTTATATAATAAGATAAATAAAATATTGAAAATCTATCCTATGACTATTAGAGAGTGTAAGAAAACCCTAATAAATTGGCTGCAAAGCCAGACTTACAACGACATGGAAGATCTTTTGCAAACAGTTCAATAAGGTAGACAAAACACACACATAAGCACGCACAGACACACATACACACACTCACACACTCACACACACACACTCACACACACACACACACACACACACATCTTTATTTTTATACTTTCCTTCTTTTATATTGATGTTAATAGTTACTCACCCACTGTTATATACCTTGTCATGTTCAATAATTTGGTTATGAAGAGCGGGGTCTCCTAGCACAGGTATTCCATATACTTAAAAGGAGGCCCTTGCGTATGATTAATTGTGAAAGTTTTAATGTGACAATGAAATAAAAAGTTTTTTTTTTTTTTTTAATATTTATTTAATTTCAGTAACTTTCTTTACAACTGAATGCACCTACCATGTTATCTCTGCATCACCTTAAGGTTGACTGGAAAGAATGCCTGTGGCATTAAGTCCGCCTATGTACCATGTTGCATAAAGTTAAATAAATAAATAAATACAACAATACATGCATAGTTTATTGCTGGCAAAAGTCTTCGTGCAAGTTGATCGATATGTAAGCTTACACGTCACGTTATTGTAGCCTACATAATTGAAAAAAAAACTTACTCATTGTTTTAAAGTATGTGTTATAAACACAATTACATGGTAAATTTCGTCCGTACTCCTCAAAGTCCCAAGTATTGTTATAAAAGCATTTCTAAATCTCAAATCTAACCAAAAGTTTAGTTACTGAAATAGAAATCAAATCAAGAGCTCACTATCGACAATGAAGTCTGCTATTACGAGACCAATGAAACGGTTATAGACCGATCGTTATCAAAGTGCCTCAGACAGACCGAGCAGAACGTAGATAGACTCAAGTTGATAACTATTAAAATTACTACGATTTCTCATCACGCGACCAGATCGTTACCGTACCGTTGCACTCCTTATAAATGAATCTATAGCTAGAAATACAATATCGAAAGCTATTTGCTATAAAAAACAACATTAATGTCGTTTTAAAGGGCTACCTTGAAACAATATAAACGTATTGTTTTCAGTTATAACGAACACAAATACATTTTACAAGCAACTTATCTTTTATTGGATTTTCTTTTAAGTATTTATATTAGAAGACTGTATCAATTTTACAATATCAATATCGTTTCTCAGTATCATCGACGAGTAATAAATAGAATCAATAAATAAGAAGTTGACGTTAATGCTATAAAATAAGCAATATGTATCCAATACAGCATACTTAATTAATAAAAGAACACAGATACTATACGAAATGTTCCTTTATTTTGCAGTTTATAAGAAGTATGATTTTTTTAGAATTGATCACCTTACGCGCGGCAGCAGATCTACAATTATGATACTAACAAGCTCGTTAATTAATTAATCCCGTGGCATAATTACAATGCTCGTAGGGACCGCTTAATATCCTAGTCTGCATTACTCTAATTTTATCCCCGTGTTTATGTTGTAAATTGGATTTAGTTCATATGATTATTATTCAATTAATTCAGTCTAAACAATTTACATTGTATCCCTCATTACTAAATGTGTTGTAAACAAATAAAAGTTAACATTTGATTCTATGTAATTAATATGCTCATGAGAAAAACCCTAAATTGTTTGGTTACTCCCTGAAGGGCACCGTTACAGCAATCCATTGGCTTGAAAGATTGCAAGCGTACATAATTAATTATCAAAGGGTTGCCAGCCCATCGGTTTTTACAGCTCTGCTCATCCCAAAGGAAAGAATACGCAATCTAATGAAAAAACAAACTTCGTCAATTTTTCACGAGGGCCGAGTTAAAAATTCGTTTATTTATTCAACGGGAAATAACCTAGAGCCCGTAATAATATCAGACGTTAATGCCTCGACGCTTGTAAAGTAATAAATTCAGTTTTTATAGAAAAATGAGCGGTGGTACAGAATACAATTGCAAATTTTAGAACATAGCCGTGCTCGTAAAACGATCAGATTATTGCCGCAAACGCATTTGAATGCAATAAAACGGAACATTCGGAAATCGTATTTCAAGTTTTCAAATTTTTTCCTCCGCTGTGTGTTCTTTATGGCACGAAGTCACCATCTGCCATGTTCCCGTTTAGAGGCCCGCCGGGGCCATCACACCCTCTCAGAATGGCCCTCTCGCTGTTCTTTCAACAATTAATTTATCAGCCTACACTTGCCGGCGTGCTTCGCATCAGAAAAATTGAACTTGAAATGAAGTTATATTTTATCTTCATGTCAATATTTCACATAGATTTAAACATTCGATTGCTAATAATATGATCCCAGAACAAGATTGGTATTCTGTTGATTAAATTTAACCCTGTTTTAAACGATTTTGAAATAATAATATAACTCCAATAAATCAAAGATAAAATAATCTTTCAGTTTGTTTACTGAAAGTTCGAAATGAGTTAGTTTCGAACTTTGTTGAACAATCAAATCAAAAATAAATATAGATATTAAAGTTATTTACCTTATAGAGCCTTTTAAGAACATTTAAATAGAGACCTTGTTCATTGAAAGTTAAACTGACTGAAAAATGTAAGAGTGTATGACGAAACTCTGTTATTATGTTCTCAGTATAGGTACTCTCGTAATTTTGTATAAGTGCCAGTTAGTAAACGGTTTTTAACTGGAGACATAATGGCATAACATATTAATGGACGTAAGTAATCTGTCAGGGGGCCGGCAGCTGCCCGGCATGCTCGGCAGGCGGGACCTGTTCGTCTGCTGCGACCTCGACATGTCCCGAATCTAAACAACTATTCGTTACGTCGCGGGGGATTGCAAAGTCGGCGCCTTACCAAAATATCTGAAAGGGCAAAAAAGCTGGCAAATTGCATCCTCGCATGATATTCGCCATGATCACGCGTTATCCCCATAAGAGCATGAGGACGTGCCCAGAACGTCAACTACTAAACTTACGCATTCCGAATGTATTCGGACCGACTTTTTTGTTGTTTGTCGCCGACACGGAAATATACGACGGACTATTTGCTTTGACTATTTTCTTATCATTTGTCAAATTAGGTCTGTATTGATGACTAAATAAATAGTAATTGTATAAGGGTCCGGTTTCTAAGGGTTTTGTTGTTATTAAACAATAAGGGTATGAAAGGTCACTACAAACCTTTTGAAATTTTAGTAACCTGACTGAAAACATGCAGTCAAACAGAATCCTGATTCGTAGCATGTGCTATAATGCACCGCCGCGTAGGTATATGTGTGGCGTAGCACTTGTAGTGACGGCGGGCGCTTTGATCACTCGCACGGAACCGACTGTAGCCACGGCCAGCCTTTTTATGGCTTTTAAACGCTTTTAGTCAGAATTAACAAACTTTAATATTAGTAAAAACATTCAATAGGTCACTATAGTCTTTGGTTTGTGGAAAGTAAATAAAATTGTTTTAGTTATAAACAGTTAAGGGTAGTCATGTAATAGCAAAACAGTTAGTAATCCTGAAAGTCCTTCTACGTAACACGCTTAAAAGCTTAAGTATTCAACACTACTTCAAAGTGTTAGTCATTTTATTTATGAGCATTTTAGGAACCACCTCGCAGCGAACAAAACCTCTCCATTACATTCGAAAGCCAGCATAATTTTGTTTGTCCTAATGAGATTCGAGCGCGAGTCACCCCGTTCGGTTACGTAGTCCCACTTCTGGGTGCATTACGTGAACTTAATGTGCAACTATCAAGTCGGGATTTGCGCATTCTAGAGCAGAACCGTATGAATGTTTAGTGAAATTTTATGTCAGACGACCAACTTTACTCTTTTTGGTATTCTGCTCATGAAGAAAACGAGTTTTGTTCGCTATGAATGTTTTTGTTACATAATTAGTTTCATTTAAGTCTATTGTGGGGAATAAAAGATTTCTTTAAATAAATTGCTTATTTTTTTTTTATTCTTAACATCTGTCTCAACCAGATTTACTTTCTCCTGGAATCATTTAAATTTCATTTGTTACTAAGAAACCAAACATTAATTTCACCTTCTTTTCTTTTCTGAAACCCGAATATTTATATCGTGTAGTAGAATTGTTTATTTTGGTCAACAAACTTTGTCTAGTACTTACCAAGTTTATCCTGCAGCACGGTCTTGGTGTCGCAGTGCACGAGGCAGAGGATGAGGAAGAGTGCGACGTGCGGCGCCATGGCGGCGGCGGGGCGCGGTCACGTGCGCGGGGCGCGGGGGGGCGCCGCTCCGCTGCGCGCGAGGCGGTACATGCCTCGCCGTAACTGCAACACAACGGGTCTATGTTATCGGTAGGAACAAACAGCCTCTAACAACTAAAATAATTAATGTAATTAATTTGAAAAAAAAATAACGGATCTGCTTTCAAAATATTAACATCCGCTGATGGAGTCGTGCTTTGTAGGTAATAGTTATTGGAAAAGCGAAACCTAGGATACGTTTTGAAAAAGCTATATTTTCGTGTGTTTTGGCTAAAACACACTAATATCCTTTGAAGTATGCCATTTTTTACTTGGATACGTAATGAAAATTCCCTTTGAGCTAACTTTGCGAACTGTATCTCTAAATCAACAAATTCTAGTTATACATAAAGATACACCAAAAGTCTATGAAAGGTTTTTGAGTTTCATTAATTTTACTTTAAATATAACCAGATTTTTGGTAGGCAGACGAATAGTACATAGGTAATTAGTCTACATTACATACTGTAAAAATATGCTTAAGATTACAAAGCTGTTTCAACATAAATTCGTCGGAAAAATCTCAAACTAATAAAAAATGGACATTTAAATTAATTAAAACAAAAATAATAGGACTTTAAGAGTAAGTTTCAAATGGTAGTAACTTTGTTAATTTAAGTCTAACTTGAAGTTTTAAGTGGGAGACTTAAAAAGTAGAATTGAGTCTACGATGAGCTGTGCTAACATGACCTTTAGTATTAATAAATACAGTTGTAGACCCGGTTACAACTATAGATGTGTTTTAAACAAGACATTATAATGGCCAAAGTAGTTTGAATATTTAGCATAGAGTTAAAGGATATTGTTTCTTTCGTTGTAGATGTTTGTTAGACCTAGATGTTTATTACATTATTTTAGGAAATTTACAATAAAACATTCAATCTACACAACGTCAGCCACAATAACGGAAATGTGAGTAACCTAAAAGCAAACTTGTTTATCACAAATAAAACAGTAACAGTGAAAAGTCTTCCCTCTACGTTTCATACGACCTTCCACTAACACACTTCGCTTCAAGGTCAGATTAAACTTCCAAGTTCCATTCGCAGCAGAATTTCAAAAAGGAATTAACCTGGACTCTCCCTGGACACTACGACAGATTTTATTACCGCCATGAATAAATTCTGCCGCTGGGACCACGGCGTCGCACCTCGTAAATTATAACGACACTTTAAACCCTCGGACCGATTTACTGCGCCGCTTTAGTGCGCGATGGCATAAACATGTGGCGTACTAGAGCAGCGATGGATGTTGTGTTAAATTATATCGACGACGGGTGATTGGGTTTGTGGTACAGGATTATTTCGCTCGTTTAGAGGGCTGATTTTAGACGAAGGTTGGCGTGTAGAGATAGAAGGCTCCACGTGGATACAGATTTGTTTGACTAGCAAAAGTTACAAATTGGGATAAAAACATTATATTGACCGAATTTAAATTTGAAATTAATGTGAAGCAGACAAAAATGTTAATCTAATTTAGCGCTTGAAACCATATCGACAAATGCATTCTCTTCATACTTAATATTTTGACGGAAATCTATTTCAGTCTTAAATTAGATAGAAGACTTATATGGTAGATTTTTATACATCCAATTATCAATACCAGAATATTTATAATGGGAAACAACACCTCCCCACTTACGCTACACATTTTATGACGTGATCCAACATTTCCTGGTCCTTTCCTACAGAGCCTTGGTGAGAAGGACCAAATTTTATGGTTATTAAAAATTTTGCGACTGCCCTTATCTTTGATCATTAAAAAAGGGTTTTATTGTGTAAAAGGACGGCGCTGGTTGCGGTCCAGTAAAATGGATGGTTTATTTCCAGAAATGTTAACAGTTGGATTTCATATTTGCTCACTATTTTCATTTAAGCAATTTCAAAAGATTCTAATTAGCACAAAACTAGATTAATCTTTTGAATAGTCATCTACTTAAAATCTTAATGGAAGACTTGTTTGTGCGACAATTTATTACACAAATTTTGGTATTAATAGAAGTATTTAGTTAACTCAAATCACCACAGAACTTAATTACTTGTCAAAATAGCACACAAAAAATAAATCCACTCTAATTACCACATGCAGTACCAACATTAAAACAAATCAGAAAACATAATTTTCGTATAAATTAAAGTGTAATTTAGTAGTGTCATTACTGTGGTCCTAGAGGACGCGGCGAGGACCGGACAAACAAGCGGCTTGTCTGCTCAACTCGTACGTGCGATATGCGACTCGTGTTCAGCCGCAAAGGGATTATTATCACTTTTACTGCTTTTTTCTTACTCATATTGAGAATAATTAATTTGTCTGCGAATTAGATTGGGGATTTTTTTTAATTCATAAGTGTTTCTGCTCTGTTATAGGTAGCTATTTATTTATAGATCATCGTTAAATATTTGTTTAAAGTAAGATGTTTGTATAGTTATAAATTAACGTTCTATAAATTTATGTAGCTACTTTTCAGTGTTATAATATAAATATAAAAGTAGTAGCACAATGTTTAAGACCCAATCCCTATCATGGACTACGAAACAAATGCTAAAAAATAATTATCTTCCAAACGTCCATCTTATACAAGTAACTTAGCAAAAAACAAGTCATCTAGTCCTAGCGAGGTGGCGTGGCGTCCCCTGCTTGTCATTTGCTGAGATAGTGGCAGTAATGTGCGCAGCTCACCGCACGCCGCGCGCTGCCGCTGCGTCACACGCTCGCTTGGACCCGAGCAGTTCGGTAACAAAGCTGATTTATAATTGAAAGCCGATACGTTTAGGACCTCACTTCTGTTCTGTATGCATGAAGCCATTTGTTACCACGCTCTGAGACCACCAGCGTTTCGGATTTTAGATTAATCTCATAATTACTGATAAAGCATTATTTATGTCCAGTTTCAATAGTGAACTAGTTACCACAATATCCGACGTTCGAATTTGTTATGTACGGTGCTAACTATATCCAGATAAACCCGTTTGAAAAAGTATTTGTTACGGTGAAATAGTCGTAAGTAACGGCCTTTTCTACACCGTTTGTTATACCAAAAACGAACCGCAAACATTCATCACAGAGCCCAAACGCAACAAATAGACCTAAAAAATGTACCGCCTCCTCGTATATCCCATCAGCGTCCAACAAACGCTTTCGTCAGCGTTTTTCGTCCATAAAGCAGCGCGCCGAGTCTCCGGCCAAATGTACTCATGTGGACATTCGGCCGGCGTAATGGATTGTGACATTTATGGCCGAGACGCTCCCGATATTTGCTTCGACAGCGGCCAATCATTATAAATCACCCGCCGAAACTCTAATAAACTCGTCTGTTGTTAGTCTCAATGCAAATGCGATTGAAATTTTGATTAAACCGAAGCCAGATGTTCGTTTGTTATGATCGATGTTTGTATCCATGACAGTAGATATATCGTGCTCCGTCAACAGCGAGCAGTTCATGTGTCGATAAAATGTTATTTAATGTTATGGAAAAATATGTTTTGTTATCATAGCTTATCGCCACAATTGAAGCTATATTTTCATAATAAAGTTAACACAATAACGGTGTAATGATAGTCCAAAAAACAAACTGGTGTTTTTGTTTCATAGCTGCAAAACAGAATCGGGAATTTCACAAAAATGCCCTGAATACAATGGGTGTGTTGAGCAACGTACACTTAAACTATTTCCCATTAAGCCAGTTGTAACAGCGGAGCTGGCAGATCGAGAGCCAATGAAATTGTTCTAGAAATAATCGGAACAATCGCTTGTAGTGCCCTCTGGCGGTGAACGTGGCAAATTGGAGTGTGCACCGAACAATGCGTGTTTTTGTTTGTCTTTCTTTGTTTTGTGCATATCAAATCCGGGAATTGTTTCCGAGCTCTATAGAAATAGAGTTGTTTTAATTAATCAATTAAAATGTAGAGAAACCTTAAGAAGGTAAAGGAAATGTTTGAAATGATTAAATAGAGACTTGATCATTTAAATATTATATTACCTTGTTTAAACCACGTGGGGAGAAAACCTCCGGCGATTTAATTACGTAGGTTCTAATCCGAAATCTTCCTTTCAATTATTATTTATTCATCCCATTGCTTTATTTATGACTAAACTGTTTAGGAGTTTCTATTAAAAATAATTATTGTTCTTTATTAATATTTAAAATAGGAGCCAAATTTAAATGTATTTATAGTGCCTGTTTTCCACTTCGTTAACCAGCCAATCAAATTACAAGTGACGTGTTCTACTCAAAAGCGTTTGCTAGCACTAATAAGCTGTGAGCAAAATAAACGGCCATCAACACCAATGGAAAATGTAACTTATGAGTAAAGGAATACATGTCAATATTTGATAACAGGCGTTATTCAACCCAGGTTTATCTGATTACCTAAGCGTTTGTTAGCTGTGACTTATATAATTAAGTTCGGCTTGAAGTTACCTACACATGGATATTGTAGTATTTCTCAATAATTCGAAGTCCTTTAAATTTAGTTTCGCGAAGACGTTTATTTTTTCTGAAGCCTTACGTTTCTAATACTTAGTATTGTTTCATTATACTAGGTATTAATTGGCTTTAGCAAGTATATTTAATTGTATACTGGAATATGAATGATTGGAGTTCAACGTAATCGTTGCTTGACCAGAATTAATTTCACTTGAAATAAAATCTGTGCTATACTATTTCGTTTTATCCGTGTGAATAGTTTGGTAAATTTATCAAATTCCATGTAAATTCAATTCTACAAATCCGAAATGTTTCAAGGACAATGAAATCACAAATATCTTTTCATCATCGATATTCTTTTACACACTAATAAGTTATTAATACTCTAATTACTTTCGATCAATATCCTCCTCCGCCCCAATTTTATAAGTCACTTAGAAAGGAAAAATATAAAATTAAAAGCTGTATAACAAGGATACGCGTTTACCAAGTCCCTCCGCCCCGGCGTCCCGGCGTCCCGGCATTATCCCGCAACTTTCCCGATCACTTTCATTAACAAACTGTTACAAAATCATTTCAAACGGAAACTTGCTACAACTTCAGCTATTACCTTTTATAGAATTTTTATGCGGCGTGAAGGCGCGATGGCGGTATAAATGGGTATTGGATAGTGATTCTTATCACGAGCGCGGCTAATATCGAAGTGAATCGGATTGATAGCGGCGGCATCGTTTGTTAGCTGTTATTCAGGCGGGCCTTGACCGGGACGTGTGGAAATGTAATCAATGAGCTTTCCACTGATGAGAGGATACCTCATCCTGTTGTTTGTTTACCACAACCTTCCGAATCGAAGTGTCTTAAGTGTATATTATGTTGAAAAGTTGGTTAGTAATATTTTTGTTTAGCTATTTATTAATTGAGATGTGTAGATTATGTTATGAAATTCGTTAAGATTGAGATAAATTCGGTAAACATGGCTAAAAGTAATTAGACGGGCATAATGCAAGGTCGAATCGAACAAAATCTTAAAATGTTGTACTGGAAAATATTTGTTTAAAATGTCCAAACACCTGTAAGTATTTTGTACGAAAATCGAAACACCTTTGAGGGGTGTTAACTAAATCCAGTACGATACAATAGACGCGTAGGTCTCAAACAGGCTTTTGTTGGGTCCTAGAAGACAACAATGTACACCGGTGGCATTGTCCTCGAGGATCTATGATCAAGATGCGATCTCAAAGCGATTTGAATGTATCAGTTGAAGCTGTCTGTGACACCGGCTTGACTAACAATACACTAGCGACAAAACAAGCGCCTGCTACGTGACCTGTAGTGTCGAGACATTCCGATTTGTAACACGACACCATTTTATATAAATTTCCATGTAAACAAGGCCTATTTACAGCAAAAGTTGGTCCATATAATACAGAAATATTGACTTTTAAACTATAGGAATAAGCACGTAAAGGCGTGTAACCCGGTCGAAACGTCAAGACCAAAAAACTATTTATGCATGTAGGCGCTTATTCCCGTGAATTATATTACTGTCAACATTGACTAGTTTTAACCTAAAATGTTTCCTCCTGACATTTCCTAATGTAATAGCGGATCGACGATTCTGAGGTGAATAGCAGGGGTATTCCTCCGCTATTAACTGAATATTACAACAATTCCCCCAGCAGTAAAATGACGTTCGATGATATAATTCATGCACAATCGCGGCATAACGGCAGTTCTAACACGGAAGCACACGGCCGTGTCAATTCACTGACACGTAATTGACACTAACAACTTTTAATCGCTTACGTTCGTCATATTACTGGTAATTATCTATGTACACGGGCACATGGGCAAGTCACGTGTTTTTATACAGTTAAACCAATGCTAACACGAATATTGCAGTAAATTTGCGTGTGCTGCCTCACAATTACAGTGGTTTTAAAAGAAATCGTTAAATACTGACGACAGCAGAATAATAATGATTTTTCTCTTGTAATGGTCTGTTTTTTATACCATCAAAAGTTATCAAATTGACAAACTTTGTCCAAAAAACTGGAGGAACCGAAAATGTTATAATAATACCACTATTTTTATAATCCTATCTAAACACAAGTGGGTGTAAAAGTACGCTAAGTTTGTGGACATTTTGAGCCACCCACACTGACCTCACAAGTTTCCACATCAATTTTAATCAGTGAAGGCTCCTGATCGGCTGGAGTGACATGGACACATCACTATATTACTCTCTATATTACCCCATAGGCAATCCCTCACACAATCGAACCAGGAAAGTGTATTATTGAATAAGCGCTGTTTTGAAGGCTCAAGATATGAATTGGAAGCTACGGGATATTGTACACAATGGAAAGAAAACTGAAGGGTAATAAAAGTATTTTTGTTAGTTTTGGAACTGTCCCGCAATAGATTACTGGCTAGAAACAGGCAAACATTGCTAAATACGTAACTTAGACCGTATTACTGATTTTGATCTCTTCACTAATACCGATTTCGATACAACCATGATGAAAAATTGACTTCATGTACTACAATATTTTCGCTGAACATAAATCTAAATACTCCGCATGATTACTCTAATTTCCCAATAATCACATACTAGGGTGTATGAACACAAAAGTTTCATAGAAGTTCGTCAGCGGGTCGCGGTGTGCTGCGTGCGAGCTCCTTCGTGACCACCGGCAAATTATAGCCAGCGGTCGGGCTGCAGGGATTGAGGTCAGGAACGACCGCCAGGGGGGAGTGGGGGGGGGCATGTGGGAGGAGGGGTATTATGGATACTTTGACTTTGAAAGTGGATACTTCCAGCATGTTGGATCATGCCATCGCTTTGGAACGAGCGAAGCTTGTTCTGTACTGAAAGGTACCTACATCTTATGAAATGGAAGATTATGGCTTATGAAGCGGTGAAGTTTGGACCATGGTTTTATAATGTAAAGGACTCTTATAAGATATGTAGAGTGGTTGACCTTGACTGATTGTCAGATTCTGAAATAAGATTAAGCTGTGTTGGAGTTGTGTTGACATCACCCAAAGGACAACTGAAGACTCTGTTCGTTAATTATAATTATATAATTCTGGTATCTTTTACTTTTGTTGCAACAAAGTCAACAGTGAAAGCAAAATAGTATTTTCTAAGCAGTAAGAAAGTACTCGCTCCATAATTATATTCGTCTACTTAGTCCTTCAGGACAGAAACGTTACAATTAAATACCGAAAGTTCAAAACTTCTTATATTCTAATTATCTTGATTAAAATCGAGATCTCCAAGAACATGTAAGTTCGTTTATCCAACTGCTGTTTAGAAGCTAACTTTCTACTACTATATAATCAAAGAATTCAACTTTAGTAAGTACTTTAATCGCTTGGCAATTTACAGATGGAAGGCAGCCAAGCGAGACTGGCCGCGACATCTCACGACGGAGATAAAACCGGTTCATATAACCAATGAAACTGTATCGTTTAAAATAATTAAAGCTTTGATAAAAGTCTGAAGATTTAAAAGAGTTCCCACGAAAGATAAAAAATGTAAGGACTCGGAATGCGGAACGCAAAGAGATTAATTTTTTGGAGAAATTAGTTTAATCAGGAACTCTCACGGGCGAAATCAGGGAGATACAAACTTCCCTGAAGGGGTTTAGCCCTTCTTAAGGGACTTCAAAATGAGGAGGTTTTTTTTATTCACGACGATGTATGTATGTCGCCACATTCCTCAAAAAGTATCAACCGGACTCCAACTCAGGTTAGGTCAGCCATATCTATTAAACGAATAAAATAAAATGCAATCGCATAGTAACAATTTACCTACTATTTCATAGATATCTGATAAGCTAATAGTTTAAGCGGCACTGACCTCCAAAAATCCTACCAATTACGTTTTCGTTTTTGGTTAATTTGATGAATAAATAAAAATATTATTTATAAGTTTTAAAGCTAGTTCAATTTTAAGTCATAGTTTGTTGTTAATTATTGATTTTTCGCTTCACTAAATAATGTGTATCGTTACAATGTAGCTCTCGACATTAAATGAGCTAATCAACAAATTCTATAGTCTGTTACTACGGCTTTTATTACAAACACATAGGTGTCCTATTTGGGCATTGTTTGTCAACCGTAATGATTTGGGTAATACGCTTCCAAGTAGACTGTAAAGGTCCATAATATATTTGATTTGATAAATTGCTAACAGAATATTACATTACTGGGCAATCATGAACAAAGTGCTAGGAGAAATTCCTACTCGCTGTTTGGGCATCGTAAATATCTGTGTATAGGGCACATCGGTAAGGCGAACCGCAAAACTGGAGTAAAATATCCATCCATCAGCGTGTCAGTACGTAGGTTGGGGACTAAATGGAATACTACAAGAGGCTCTGTATACCGAGGGTAAGCTCGATACTTCTTGGCATTTAGGGCACTTGCCTCGTATTAGTAGCCAACTAAATATAATGTATCGAGGTCACAAATTACGTAAGTAATATGTTTTTATTTCTTTATTCAACATGGAACCTGAATTAAGCAAGTCTTTTCAGTTTCATTCTCTTACTACTATTAGGATCATATTTTTTTTAATATTCATATTCAGCATTACGTAGAGCAGAAGGTAAAGTTTGAAGACAAAGGCTTGAGCTTGGCTCGAAGTCCCGATAATTACAGCTAAAGTTCGAACCCACACCGACACTAAGGTAAGACGAGCTTGAAGCAATTAACGCAGATCGATCTTAATTGATTAGCCGCAGTCGAGAAGATTTCATAAATTGTTTTATAAAGAATCTAATGGGCTCCGAGGGTGGATTTGGGCCACTCGGCAAAGTTCAGAAGTCGTCTCAGTTCAATCTTAATTGTTTCATTTAAGTCGTTCAAGTTGATTTGATGGAGATACTCGAGTCATGATCCCAATCCCGTGAGCGGCCATTAAATATTGAGAGAACCATTTTGCTGATCATCGTTTTTCTTAATATTGGACTCGTAAGTAATATGTTTCCGTTACCGGCAATATTGACTGTTTCCAGGTGATAGACAGGAATAAAACATAGAAGATTTTATTCTCTTCTAAATTGATATCGATTAGATTTGAACTGTCATTATGCCATCAGCATGTAGGAAAAGTTTTCAGTGTGAACATTAGAAAATTGATTTATTTTACTCATCATGTTAGGGTCTGTCTAAAATTATTTCTTCAGAATATGAAAATTATATAATTGTTTTTCAAATGTTGAAAGTAAAATACAATTATGTATAGAGCCATATAAAACATTCACGTAGAGTAACGAACCGCACCGCATATGCGGGCCGCATGCATGAATCATGCGCTGTTGTGAGATATCGCGATGACTTCATAACTTATTACTGCACTTTACTATTGTTTTATAATGCACTGTGTTCCTTGAGGTTCTATGAGCTGAAGAAAATATAAGGTAGAAAGTCTAAAACTCTATATATAACTAAATGCATATATAAATGAAGGTATTTTTAGCCAAGAGATGTTTAAAAGACTAACAGCTTCATTTTCATGATTAATGCTAAGCAATGCTGCTAACCTAGTAGTCCACTACTCTCATATTGAGGAAATGCCAAACTTTTCATTTGATAAAAATGTTTTGGTGAAACGCGGACCTAGTCCAGTATCACTGACTGCTTTATAATAAAAACCCTATGGAATTAGCGTATATTTAATAAATAAAAAATGTTTAATATTAGAGTTACGTTATTTAAATTGAATACATCACAGTTCCAGACTTAATCATTTCAATCTCATATTTATCATGACAACCAGACAAATCTAAACATAACTGTATAATTTTCTTTTAAAATCTTTTGGACTGAAAAACTTAGGACTCAGTTTATTTTCAACAAGTTGTTTACAAGTCTGTAATAACAAATGGCTTTGTTTATGTCTCAAACTTTGGAAAATTCGTAATTGCATTCATACTTGTTCTAAGTGGAAGATATTATAAAGTGTAGTCCTATTAGAGCTTGTAAAACATCTCATTAGCAGCTCGGTACACTCAAAATAACTTGGAAAAATCGCGCTCAACTTACAAATAGGTATTACATTAAAACTTTTAACATTACCTACATTAAAAGTCAGTTTAGACATAAAGCGATCCAAACACGAAGTATTTGCGAAGCTCGCGTCTCCCCCCCTCCCATGCCCCCCACTCCCCGCGGCTCCCCCGCTGGCGCCCCGCGCGCCTCCCGTCCTCTTATCCGGGGCGAGTCCGAAACTTTGATGGTCCGATCCAGATTTTTCATCTCCCGACTTATTTGAAATTATAATTCGCCGCGAAGAAATCAAATCAAAATTCCATTTAAACTTGGGATTTCAATATTTGTTTGTTACGCAGATGTTCGTTATGGTAATCGTTTGCGGTGGTGCTTG
Source organism: Autographa gamma (assembly GCA_905146925.1). Taxonomy (NCBI): domain Eukaryota; kingdom Metazoa; phylum Arthropoda; class Insecta; order Lepidoptera; family Noctuidae; genus Autographa; species Autographa gamma. Next base: position 388,934 of record LR989852.1, read on the forward strand.
ACCGCCGCCGGCCCGGACGGCCGGACAGCCGGACAGGCGGCCTACGTGTGCAGCACGGCGCTGCGGCCGCACGATGTTTTGCTACAATTTTACACTGATTTATGGCTGTTTAAGGTTGGCTATAACTACTGGCACGGCTTGAACTGGCATCGTTGATATTACAGTAACTCGCATTAGCAACCGCAAGGGGCAAGCCTACCACAATCTTATACGAGCAAGTTGAAATCGAAAAAAAAACGTCCATTATAAAGACGCACAGTAATTAACTCCTAAGGAAAGAAACGACTATGTTCTGAAATTCTAAAGTAACGTATGAACCCCAAAACCTAGAACGAAAAATAAAGTAAGTCAGACTTACTTGGGGCCACATTGGTAATACGCGTATAATTGTTATTTGATTGTGTATTTCAGTGTGACCTTGAGCGGGGTCACGAGACCTGCTGACCCTGTGGCAGCGCACGCAACGTTACTGCACCGTCGCTGAGGGTAAGGGGGTTCAATTCAAGGTCACAGATTCGATACCCTAGCAATGGTATGCGTACAATAGCGTGTCAAAGAAACCGAGTTATTTTATAAGCAGTTGTGTTTACACAATCATAATACAAAGATTCTACAACAGGGCTGGATAATCCTATTACTGGTTAAATAAAAAAATATGCGTGCTTAATATTGAATTAGGGAAATGTGTTACACCTAATTAGAACCAGTTATGCTATGTAACGAACGTTAATATCAGTCTCCGCGCCAGGAAGAGCACGTTAATCCTTCAGAGCTAGTTTTACCTATGACGGGACTTAACGAGCGAAATACCCAACATTCTGACAACTGACAACGGGCCCCGTGGAAAATACTGCCAGCCGACAACAACGGCCCAAAATACAAGAGATAGGCTTTTACCTAAACTAATGATGATTCATACAATTATGTTGAACAAAATTCTATATTGGGAGTCATAATCCATTTTGAGAAACAAAAAGCAAATCGATAACAGTCTCGATTTAACGCCAATCATAACTTCAAACAAACATAATCAAATTTAAACCAATATTCAAAGACCAAAAACATTATTTAAATCGTGTTTAGAAATGTCATAATTTTCATTGGAGCTTTTCGAGTTGGACATTTCGATACAAATGCCTTTGAAGGCATCCAGTTTTCGTTTAATTGCGTCTGAACGAAGCGAGCAGAAAAGGTGGATGTAATTCTGTAAAATTGAAACAACATTAAAATCTGCGATACCTTTGAAAAAGGCTTATAAAAGTATTACGCAAGAGAAATTCTTTGTATTTAAAATGTTCTCATTGATATCGCCGGAGTTTATTTGCGCGGATTCCGGACGCTCATTAATTATTTGCATTTTAAAATCTGGGAATTTAAACTGTTTATTGTAAATAACTGTTCTGGTTCTGCAAACTGTGCTACGGTTAGAATTGTGTAAAGTATTTGTATTACTAGGTGTTTATTCTATTTGTTGGAACATAAGACATAAGTTCGTTTTGCAGCTGGCTTATATTATTTAAATAAGAGAGAAATAAATAAAAATTTACAGAGACAATGTAATACATTAGGTCTTGTATATTATATAGGTCACCACATCAACAAACTTAAAGATAACTGAAGCTGGAACTGTTTAAACTTTGTAACAGTTAATCATGCCGCGGTTAACAGTTTGGCATCTGGTTTCGACAAAATATCTACAAATTTCATGATTGGTTTGACGAAAACATATATAAATTCATTTTGAGCTATATTTACACCGGATTGAGTAAACGTATCGAAAATGCATACATAAAAATGGTTGTTGCAAACATGATCCATGTAAATCCATTTTAAAATTTAAACCTCCACTTGTGATTCAGTTGCAGTAAGCTCAGAAAGCTGAAACAATTTTTATCAAACCAACAGTATTAACATTTTTTATTTGTTCAACATAATAGATTTCCTCAAAAGACCTGAAGTCCATTCAAACGGTTACCGTTTGGAATGAAAAAGTATAAAAGCGTCTTTTCACCGTCCGCCATTACGGCGGTGGTTTTGTTTTAGTTGGCATCTGTAATTTTCTTAATTATACACTTGTCGCGGCGACCGAGGCGGCGAATTGAAGCGCTCTCCCATTCATGGCGTTATTTTATTCCTGCCGCGACCAACACCGCCTGCGTCTTCTAAATAAGCTAATGACAGTTCTTGTTGGTTTTATAAGTTAACTAGTAATAAGATTTTATGATTAAAGGTGGTTAGAATCATTGTAGCAAATTGAACAGTTAATGTTATTTTAAAATAGACCACCAACCTTTTTTTTGATACCACATGTTCGTTCATGAAACTTATTTTTTTTATCTTCTAAGGTTTTGTGATGTGCTACGTCAAGTTTATTCTTCAACTTAGACAAGCTGTTCAAGCCTCTCATAGAACGGTATTATATTTTAGAAAAAATTAGGTTTCATTATGAGAAGAATGTTTCGACGAAATAAATCTGGGGAAGTACACAGTTTGTTGGCAAACAAGTGACCGAAGTTTGGTCGAAAGCCGTTGTTAACTTTACCAACAAACTATTACTTTAGCAAAGAATAAGTTAACAGCATAAATTGAACTTTCCTCCATGGGACATTGACTCTTGTTATAAAAGTATCATAACTTGTACCTATATTGAAAAATTATGTTAAACATGAAACTAAGCTTAAATAAAATAAAAGTTTATTCTTTGTTGTCCTGCAACTTTCTTATTTAAAACTATTAGTAAAAGTAGAAAAATTGAAAATCTGAAGTCATTTTGAATGCGACAACCTAAATCTATCTTATATGGTATAGAAGTCACAATATAAATTATCGAAATTGTTTAGTGCAAATCTCCAAATAGTTATATTTTAAATCAAGAAATAAATTGAAAAGAAAACCTTGTCTTGACAAATAATAAACTGTCTGAAAATATAAATAACGCCATAAAATAAAGAGAAAGCGACAGCACCCCATTGTCCCTCATGCATTTGTTAATAACGATGGTGTTCGACAGCACAAGAGGAAAATAATAACAAAAAATAACTCATAACAATGCTTAAGTACCGGAAAATAAATAAGCCGGCGGAGAAGCCGTGTTCAGGCAACTACACGACATTCCCTTCACAACGAACGATTTTGTCAACTTATTTCTACAGTTAGGAGGCACTTGGAATTTATCTTGGGAATTTAAGGGCTTTTTTCAGGGTTATTAATGTGGATACTTGTTTTAGAGGAGGTTCTTAACGTTTCAGTAAAATGTTTTGCAAGAATGTTGAATAATTATATGTTTAGATGTGAAACGTTTACAACTGAAACGTTCAGACAGAGCCAGACTTCTGATCCATAACAATATATCTCCAAATAATCAAAAGATTGAAACTGATAAAAAAGAAAAAAAAAAGTCGTTCCGGTAACAAAATGGTTTCTAAAAAGTCAAGGGCAGCACCAATTTCAACAATTTTGTTTCAACACTTTCCACCCTTATGCGAAGCTCGGAAGACAAAGAAAATAATTTTCATAAATCATGAGAGTGTTGGAGGGAAGTTGCGATAGTCCTCGAGTCCTCGAGGGCAAGAGGGTAACAATCGATATTTTATTAACACTCTTCACGGCGTAATACTCCGTAATAGTCACGATCGCTGAGGAGGTCAACGAAATAAAGACTCCGTTTTGAGAGGGTCCACAAAAATTGATTCAACATGTTTAGGGAGGGAATTTAAATTCTTGAAAATTCGGGCTAAACAGCAAATATTTTATAAGGACAGACCAGAATTTTGTTAAACCTGCATTTCATTATTTTTTTTTAGAATGTGCAAGATTTAATTAGTAGGTTCCTAGGCATGCATATTATGTTCTATGATCTTAAACTTTATCTTTATTGTATTCGAAAGACGTTGTCTTTGTCTAACAAATGGCAAGTTACTAACTTTAATTCTAAGCCCGAAAGGCAATACAAAACGACTTCATAACTAAAATTCAGTTATCAAATGAAACACTTAAAGCCGTGTAACAAAGCGCAAGTTATCTCAATTTTAATCGAGCCCAGCTTATCCTCTCACTAACTAACTGTCGGAGAATGAATTAAGAATACAAACAAAGGGAACATTCAAAACAAAAGGTGTCTGAGTAAAAAATAATTTATACAGTTTAGATCCCAGGAGTCCTTCATGAATAACAAAGTACCAACACTAAATAATTTAGTATCAATTTCGTTATTTTTTCTTTGAATTTATTTTAATATTTTAGCTAGACTCTGTTTTACGCCATTGACTTCTTGAGTTTACTGGACGTTTGTTTATTGTATTATTTTTTTCAAACCACTGGTTGAAAAAAACGTTTAAACATGTTCGCAATTAAACTCGTTGTATTACGTATAAATAAGCAGCCTGCGATAATATGTCAGCGATATAAAAGAACAATACTTTTGACTGGCAGTCCAGTCTAGTAGAAGAGAAAAGGAACATCTCATATCATTTATCACAATGTAATATCAACACTTGACATGTTATTTACACAACTATAGAGCTAGGTATATACAATCTTCAATTGTTGTTACCTAAGCTTTTCTAGGTATAACATACAACTCCGCAATATCACGATCACGGTCGAAGGTCTAGATTTTTCATTTGAGTGATTTAGTTTGCGGCGCACGTATTGAGAGTCAACTAACTGAAATGGGTTATCTAGATACTTACACAGACGAAAGGCTAGCAACCTGTCACTGAAAATTAGCTTCAAAAATTGTGATCTAAAATTCTGAAGGTGCAAAATACGGAGACTAAAGAACGATAAACAGATGATAAATTCTTTAAGAAGATGAGAATGGTTCTTAGATAAGAATAATAAATGGATCATCAATAAATTAAAACTATGGTTAGATTTCAAACCATATCACATCAATTACCAGCAGCTTTTAAGACCCCTCCGGCTATGGCCCCCCTTTGTTCAGGAACTACCATAATTCCAAAGTTAGTATGGGATAATCTAATTCCGCCCTCATGTTAGGAGATTGCAGTCTCCTCTACTATACTTATAGCAAGCAGACAAAAGTAAAATTCTTGAAAAACCACGGCAACGTCCAAACTTACAAGAATGCTTTGTGTGAAGTTCACGCTCTCGGACAAGCGTGCTTATAGCATTCTTCACTGTTCGTACGTGCCGCCGGCAGGCACTAACATCGGTGCAATCAGATTTAAAGTTAAAAGAAATCTGTTATTATCAGGCTGCTATGCATTCACAGCCCAATTTGATTTTACGCACATCGCGCCTAATACAACCTCACTACTGCCAATTGACTTTGTAGTTGCACGTCAGCCACAAAATTATTCAACAAAGAAATTAAAAAAATATATTCAGGAAATAAGATAAGTAATATCATTATCCTTGAAGCAGAAATAATTCCGTGTTCTACCTGGATATTCGCTGAAACAAAAGTGATAATACAACAGGGTCTGTATCTCGTGTTCCGACGAATCTCGACGAAGGCCGTCAATGCTCACGTCGGCGCGTACCTACATCAAGCGGACGATATTTCAGTCCAACTTGCTGCCATAAAAACTGGAAAGTTCCCACCTTTGCATAAATAGAAGGTACCTTCGTAAAGTAGGCAGATGAACACGCCGCCTGATAGTGGACCCTTATCGATGTTTATCTGTACCCTGGACAGTCTTTCGGGGTCGACGGATCGACTCGCTCCACCCGGAGGATTTGCCCACTTTTATCCCGAATTTATTGTTTGTCCTCTTTAATGGGATATGCGAGGATACTGACCGCCCCCGGGATTATGTTTGTTAATAGATGCTGGGTTTGTTACCTACAGATTTTGGAGCTGGAAATCGTGGATTTGGATACGAAAGTATGTATTGTGAAGGACCCAATTAAACTAATGAGAGTCAAATTAGTTTTACAATTTATTTTATTGTTGCACACGGGGCTTAACGTTTGCTGGATAGACAGAACGAGGATTACTGTAATTGACACTAAAAATAGGAATATTTATTTTGTGTACGTATGGTGATAAATCTATGTAAATAATAAAATAAAAACGTCAAAGATCCAGTCAACACGGCTACTCGTAAATTCTACGTGGCAACCAGGTCGCCGCTGCCACGTTTTTGAATATTATAAAATGTTATTCCTACAGAAACATGTCTCTATACACGTATTTTTCAAATAAAATTCAATGTATATTCAAACTAAAATGCACGAATATTTTCATTGGAATCAAATACAAAATGTTAAGGTTCACGTAGGAGCGGTCGTGTCGTCAATACAAGCGTGTTTGAACTTTTTGTTTAACTTTGTTGTTCGGGAATTCACAATTTCATTGAACATGGCCGGATCAGCGACCTAATTGATACGGACGATTGGAAATCGTTAGCATTAACCCTGTAGGTGGCGTGTGGAGCTTGCTTGCATAACGTGAAACGGAACCTAACTGTTCGGTTAAAAGCATTTTTCTAGTTTGCAATTTTCTTTTTGACAGAATTGATTTCAACGTCGATATATTTTTTAAACCTAATACAGTAGAGGGCCTTATTAAATGTGTATAATTAAAATTTGATCTTTACGTTTTAGAGAAATGATATTTTAGGGAATCAAAAAATAATAGCACAATTATATTTTCGCTGTACAATAATATTATTCTAAGTCATTCTCTGAACTCATAAGAGTGAATTTTTAGTTACTTATTTAATTTTTAATTTATGTTACAATATTCCTGTGAAGTTAGTTACTAAGTACATTCTTGTCTAAACTAACAGTGGCCGGTTTAAATTAGAGATCATCCTCACGAACTCGTTCGAGCTGGTCAATTACTTTTGTGCATTGGAAGAGAATCATTTGCTAAATTTAATAAGAGCGTCTAGACAGACTCTGCAAAAATGTTGATATCCAGTATCGCTTTCAGTCGAGTAGCACCGGCTAGGACGTATCTATCATACTGAAAGGTACGTTGCTTTTCTTGGAACCGAGGTAGATTGATCACCTGGCTTAATTACAGTCGGTCTGCGTCTTCAGATTATTATTTTGAGCTTCACTCATAGTCCTTACATTTATACACGTTTTACTAGAGTTGTAGGTTTAATTATTAAATTTGAATTTGGCTGATAAAATCCATGGGCGTTTATATACACATTCCTTCCTATTGTTCCACCTGACAAGGTCACATTCAGAATTAATAGCTCAAATGACTAATGGCTCCAAATCTGTCCATATTTGAAGCAGCAAGGTATTGTGGTGTAATGCGTCGGTCGCGGCCACCGATACGCTATGATTGGATAGAAGGCTGTAACGCGAACGTGTTTGAGCTCGGCGGCGCACAAAGCGCACTCAATGCAGCTGTGAATATCGCTGATGGCTCAACGGTTTGTGAAAAGACTGGCTTTTGTCGAGTCTCGTTTTATATACTGCTGTTTTGTTGTTCTAAAACTGTTACATGTTACATAAATAGAGGTTATGGAATAGAGCAGGACATAACAGGACTTCGATAACATCATGAGAAACTAATGTGACATGGCATGGCATAATAAAGCTTGTCTGGTACGACTGATTATTTGGCCACAGTATTCGTCTCTCCGTAGTAAATGTATAAATATGTCGTACATTTCCTTATCATTCAAGAACAACCCAAATATAATGCCAGGAAAAATAAATGTAAGTTTCTTTGAACATAACTTTGGATATTCAATTACATGCGGATAGTACCCATTCAAGAAGTAAAATTGAATCATACTTGCAAACTAATAATAATATCAACAAACAGATGCAATTTCACGAAGCACTCATAAAAACGAGACTCGCAAATAATAAAAGAGAATATGAAACACTCGTATATTCCCATCCAACATCCAACGTACACATCCCGCCGACAGCGCACGATACATTAAACCGAAGACAATAACATTGTTATACGATACTCCTGATGTTAAGCACTTTGTTCACGAAGCCGAATCACACACGACTACGAAACACAAAAAAGATTCAACGTTCGGCGTTAATGACGGTAACAAAGCAGAATCGATACAAAACTAATAAAGTCAATCGAGAACTAAACGATTGGGAGGCGATACGGCAAATAGGTCGCGGAATAAAGATACGCCACCTACGTGACCGGAGTCGATATACGGAGTCAATCCGATGCTGACGAACGATCGCGAGGATCGATCCCGATAGGCGAAGTTTCCATTTTGAATTTGTAGGTTCACGCCCTTAACGGCTCTTGATCGGAACCGTCTGATTTAGGTTGCATGGTTTGGTTTAAAAGTCCAGCGCAAACACGCCACGAGTAGCGTGACTCGCGCGAGCAAACAGTCAGCTGTGTGCCGACATGTATTTGTGTTTACATTAAGTTGAGGCATTTAGACTATGTTAATGATAATGGTATTGACAACTTGTACGGAATGCTATTACCTACCTGGTGAATGTGTAAGCTTTATTCGTGAACATACGAGTACGCTACAGGTTTTAGAATGTAGCAATTTGAATACCATTTTCATATTGATAGCGAAACTGAAGTCATAGAAATAGAGAGAGATAGGCAGGGAGTGAGGCAGCGTTATGTAAACATACACCAAACATAACATCCGTGACATTTTTAGAACCTTTGTCGTAAGCCATCAGTCTCGGCTGAGTCTTAGGCTTCATGATGAAGTTTTGGTGTAAGCTGCTTCAGCAAAATAAATAAACACGCCGAACAACGTACCCGAAGCACAGAAAATCCATTTTTATATATAAACTCGCAAATCAGATAATCCAAATTGGTTTTTAGACGTAAACTCAATTTTGACATGTATTTTACTTTATCGCGGAGGCAGATAAATTGAGTGAGATACCGTTGGAAATGTGGCGAAGTGTGAATGCTGCAGAGTATGTACATGTAGCGGAGTCAGGAAATTTGCTCGGTATATTAATAGCTCTTAACTTACCGATCGACATCTGTGCTCAGTTCTCACCGGCTTCGGGGAAATTGTGATGGGAGCGACATTTGTATCGATACTTCAGGCTCGAGTTTATTCTTTCGAATAAAATATCTTAAGTCTCTCTCATCGTATTTGATGAAGTGTAAAACTTGTGTGTATGTTGCAGTCAATCTTTACTAATATATTGTACTCAAAGACACTAAAAAGTTTAAAAGTTTATCGATTGATCATTGGCCAAATGCAAAAATTGCAATTTTTCAAAATCGAAGTCGAACTGTAGTTAACGATGATAACATTAACGGAAGAATAAATGCTGAATTTTCATAAAAACTGTTCCTCACTATGTCTTACTCTGTTAATGAAATAAGTAACAATCCTCAAGGCTAATATATTAAGAAGCAGCTGTTGTAACATCCCCCATTACGTTCCACTCCCGACCTCCGCCGCATCTCCCGAAGGCTTTCCCAAAATCTCAGATCAACAATCGCGCCGTAATTTACTACGCACAATGTATTGGATCAGACCTTATTTTAATAAATTCGAGTGAACAGCGCAGAAAAAAGTAAAGAATTTGTTCACAAAACGTCGTCCTTGATAAGTGGGACAAAAGATAGCGAGTGGACAATCTATTCGGAGCCGGGTGGAATCGCTTCGATTGCTGTATCTGCGGACCTTGGCGGCTGGTACCCCACACAAGATGCTGGCGGATACACCTGGGAAGGTGTCTTAAATAAACTTACGCATGTAACATTAACTTCAACCTATAATTCCAACTTTCATGAACTTAGATGTATAAATAAATCTGTATTAATAATACTTCAAATTTTTTTTTATGTAATAATAGATATCGACTGAGATTTTCAGATAGCATCTATAGTTATCCAACCAAAAGGTATCATTCAAATGAAAACCATTGATTGTTTTAAGTTATAAGGTATGGTCCGAAATATGAACTAAGAATCAGTTTAAAATAATCTGATTATCGAAAGAAATAAACGTTACTTTATGAGCAAGACCGGGTTTAAATCTAAATCATAAATAGAACACAGAAAAAAACACTTCAGAAAATAAAACTAAATGTCTTACTTAACAAACACCAGAAAGAGACTTCCCACATCGCGCCCGCTACCTCTTGTGCTTCGGCGCTCAGATTCCGATCACCTTTTTATCAGGTCAACGGTTAGGTAAGAGGGTCACGCAACGTGGGCAGCACGAAGATGTCGTCAATGTATTACATTATGTCCGCTCCCGACGCCGGACACCGGACACTCACGTGGATTTTGTTACACGTACAGGGTGACGAGGTGTCAAGCGTTCATATTTGATGCGATTTTTTATCTCTGTCAATATTATTTATGAATGTCAGTATTGTTTCCAATATAACCTTAAACTGATTATCAATCTAGTTCCAAAATGAACCAAAAGGCAATCTTTAAATTAAGCGAACGGTCTATACAGTCTTGTCAAAGCGTGAAGCAATTAAAGGTGTTAACTCACTTCCTGTTTTCCTTTTCTTTTTCAAATCGGACTGTCAATTCTTTAATGAGGATGAATAATATTTATACAATAGAATGAGAGTCAATCACATGAGCACACGCTGCAGAGCAATCAGTCAAACATTATCCGAGCGATTAGGCCCCGGTCAATTCATTAGGGAGCGAGCACCGTCGCCGCGCCGCGTCGCCGGCCTTCCGCATGCGACCGATCGCACAAATCAAATCCCGTCCTGTTGACTTTCCATCCAAAAGGTTTATACTTAATCTCGACTACAATAAAGGAGCCCTCGCTGATTTCCTCGATGCCTTCTTTTTTCAGCGTTTGTTTTTCCAATAGACATTAAGAGTACTCCTGTGTAGTTTATTTGCAGAAGTTAATTAGGTTAGTTAGGGCCATCAGCAGTGAAACTTGACACACTAATGCTTTTAAGAATTCAGTTGGTCGAGTATAAAAAGTGGACTTTTAAAATATTTTTAGATTATATGGTAAAACATTTTTATAGAATAGTTACTGTATACCTAATTATTCGTCTTCGCAGTAAAAGCTTAAACTATTTTTACTAATCTAAAATATCTCGTGGAAATCTTGCTTTATATACAGTCATTTATATGTGTATTAATTTTATAATTTTAAGAGCAATCTTAAATAGAATAAGTTAAAAACACGTTGAGATATGACGTCTGACAGATTTCATTATAAAACTTTCCATAAAATAACATGCATGCAAGTAAAAACGCAACAAACTTCCCCTTTGTGGCGCTCTGCTCTTAGAGTGCACAATATTTTGCAAAATGGCTCTCATAGCTTTCACTGTGACGTTTAGCGCGAAAATAATGTGTCGTTCGCGTTATTTTATGTTGCGAATATAAGGAACTAACGTGTTCGTGTTTGTTATAATATTATTAGCTAAACACAATACGTACCCAATGTTGGGTATTGTGAAGCAGTCTTTATTTGGGAGAACAAAGCGTATCAGACCGACCCAGCGCGCACCTGTCCACACCTGTAGCGGGGACATTGATTTAAGCAACCCCGAATATGGCTCGCAAATTAAATTATAAGCCCAAAGCCGAGCGCGCACGGATACTGAAACAACGACTAGTGTCATTAATAACCCTAACTTTATTCATAAAATGTTTCGAATACTAATGAAACTCAGTTATTACTTATCCGCGACTATTAAATCCTGTTCTTGGAACTTTCCCATTCATAACTTGTTTAATTTCAGAGTGAAGATCACGGCTCGCTCGCGTAATATGTTCCAGGTGAATATTTTAGCCGGTGCCGGCAGCGGGAACTTTTACCCTTTCTTTTTACCACTTGTTCAGGATAAGACGTGACTTTTAATATCGCAGGTGGGCCCCGCGCCGCGCCGCCGCCGCACCGCGCCGCGCCGCTCGCTCGCAGCTCGGAGCGCTTTCATTCCGACGACGGATAACGTTACATTCGAAACTTTTGATGTTTAGTTAGAATCTTAAGTTTTTATTTCAAATGCACGACCAACTTATGATATAGTTTCGAATTACCTAAGTTTGGAATTTCAATGAGATTTCAGTATATTTTTATACCGCATATAACACTTTCAACTTAAAGGCGATGGAGAGATTACTGTGCAGAACTTGTCACTTAGCTCACAAAAGTTGAAATAGACTTTTCCGTTATGTTCACATAATTTATATCTCGTACTCGTGAGATCTTGTTCTATAGACGAGATAGTAATTTTATATGAATCAAGGTTTTCCGTAACCACGTAGAACGACATTGTTTTTCATTCAGCCGGATATCCTTTTTAATAAAGACGCTCTATACTTTCTTTGGAAAACAAACGTCGTTGTCATTTCTGTGAAGAGGATGAAATCTCGTGGGCAAGCAAATAGGGAATTATGTCGTCCATCGAGTGCCCTAAGGGTTGGTAGGCCTGATTCGATTTGCGGGCCCACGGAGGGTTGTCCACATAAGTGTTTTAGACCCACGTCCTTAACTAAGGGCGTGCTTGAATATGCAATCACATCTGTCGATACTAATGTATGGAGCCTCCGGGGAGAAGAGATTTGACGCGGATTCACTCCTTCATAACTTTGTAATTGTTTCTATTTGATCATGAGTTCCTTATCCGTTTCAACCGGCATATTAAATGATTAAGCTTTCGAGTTCTGAGGAGAACGAAATCTTTGTTAATTCTGCTAATATTAGCCGTGGTTAAATAAATGAGTTAAATCTGAAACCAAGTTATTTTTAGGCACTTAATTAAATTACTCTGTCTTGATATTTAAAACATGCAGTATGAATAATGAAAGTATAAGAAGTACGAAGATCTAGATCCTATGTAAGATGGATAGACAAAGACTTCAAGATGTTCTAAGTAAAAGCAGAGATAGGGAAGGAAGACAAATGACAGCGGAATTCCATTGAAACACACAGGAGTGGAACAAAGCATCGGCAGCGGGTTGGAGCAGTAATTTATCATAGAATAATATTGGATCAAGAGGTCGCTGGCGGCAGTCGGCCCGACCACACTGCCCAGGAACTGTGGTACTCAAGCACACGGGACAAGGGACGAGCGTTTACAATTATGCACTAATTATTATGTACCACTGTTACTTATTTACACAATATGAGATAAAAATAATGACAATACATTTGGAATTAGTACTTTTCTTGTTAATGTTGTTTCTAAGAGTGAAAAGAGTAAAATTACAAAACATATAGTGACATAGCATTGCTCGCATGAATAAATTACTTGTTTTATAAAATAATTATCATTTTTCTGCTTTTAAATACCACAGTTGAAATTAACAAATCGTATATAATCAGTTTACGTAATCCCCGCTACCGCTCGTTACTGAAACCACACAACAATTTGCTCCGAACTTGAAATAACACGGTATCGATGATCTCCAGAGCCGCCGTAATACTGTCTTTATGTAGGCCAGGCCTTACCGTGTGTATGTACGGAGCAGAGTCGTGAGTCCTTACATACCGTGTGTGTGGGAGCAGACTCGTGTTATTACCGCTCCTGATACATTGGATTAGTTCCGACTTCCGAGCGCATTCGGCTCTTGTAATATTAATGCGCTTCAAGAGACTCGGTGGGCTTGGACTGAAGCCGTGTTTGGGCTTTGTAGAATCGACATACACGGCTATATTCAAACATAACATAACGATTGTTTCCTCGAAGGGGTAGGCAGAGGTGTACCAATGTACACCCACAGTTCGCCGATATGTTTAGGTCCCATGTAATATAGGGCGAGCCTATTGCCACTAACCGGGTACAAACCCAAACTCCGACCTGCTACTGAGAATTTCATAGGAAAACCCAATAACACCTTGGTCGACTTGGGAATTGAACCCAAGACTTCTAGCGTAGCAGTCGCGCTTAGAACCACCAGGCCAACGAGGCAGTTTATATCTCATATTCAAACAGGTATCGCAAATAAAAGATTTTTCAGATATTCTAAATAGGAACATCCTATTTAGATCATAAAACACAAGCTCAACGAATTGGACATTTCTAGATTATATTGTCCGGTATTTTTAAACGAAAAGTTTATTATTCCAATCACGGAGGCGCTATTTATTTTGTGTAGTTGGAGAATCATGTTTAGAATGTTAAAAATAAAGGAAGCTTGATCTGACGGTCTATTCGTGGAAACTATCTGAAGTATATAATTAGCTATATTGGTGTATCGTCATGGCTTAGCACTTTACTTACTAAATAACTTTATAAAAGTTATATTACATAGAAAAATTATAGTGCATATGTGACACAGAAAATGTACTTGATACAAAAAAGGATGTAAATGTTACAAACTATGACAGATAGAATGACACTACAAACAATTACAATTAATTCGTCAGACGGAAAATTAAGAGGAAAATAAAAAAGGTTCGTCATGCGTTTATGTTTTTAAAATGTTGAATTTATTTTTGATTGGCTGTCTGGCGAGTTAATTGGCACTCCAGCAGCAACTGCGTCTGTTTCCTGGCTCAATTGCCCCAAAACATACTTTGGAACATAAATATTTTTGGCTAGCTTTGCTGTCTAGCTTGTAATGTAATTAGTTTGTGGTGAATGTACGGACTTAATGAGCAACAGCTAAAAAAATAAATACCTAGATATTTTTAGAAGTATATACTCTACTATTTTGCAGTCACGATTTCTCAGCATTCATAGCTACAACTACAGTCATGTTTCTTTTTTTTTCTCATGCCAATGGTAGTATGGTAGTAGGTATGACTGAGTAGGTACAGGTTCGATGAGAGTGAAGCTCTCGTCTGAGCTGTACCTACTCAGTCTATCTACAATGCCATCCACCCTTCTGAATACTAAATACCCAGCTATTTAAACTTAATGTTTAATATACCTGCAGCGTTTCCTTTCAAGTGTATGTGCTACATGTCATTTTAATTTCTAAAACAGAAGAAATATTAAAATTAAATAGTCTAGTTGAAAGATTGTAAAACAACTTTGTGTTGCTCGCGGCCATGTACAAAGCAAAACTAATTATCAAGTTAAATATATAATTTATTTTAGGGCACCTCGCACAGAAGTAGCCTGTACTGTCAAGCGATGCTGGTTAATTAAAAGTAATTGTGGTGTGGCCCTTAATTATGCACTCGCTACGTAATATTACATAACATTATCAAAAATTATTTTCTTAAAAAGTTTTGTGATGCTGAAATACCGATAAGTTGAAAATAATTATTCTGTTACTTAAGGAATCTTTACACTAATTCCTTTAAATTATTTCCTTTTACAAATGTATTCTAAGAAATCAAACTCGCAATAACTTGTATAATTTACAGCAAGTTAAATACAGAACATGATATGCCTTCAGGGAACACAACCGTTATAATATCATGAAAAAACATTGGGATTTCCACGAAATCGCGGCCATATTGCGAGCACTTTTCACTGCAGTTATTAAAATAAAACCGTCGGCTCTGAAGTGGGCTTGTTTGCGATATTATTTCAATATTTTAATTATCTGGGCAGTTGGGGCGTGCGGCGTCGCGTCGGTCGCAGATTGGACTACATGTGACCGCTGGCGGTGCTGCGCGGAAATCCGTGTCATTCAACTCTACTGTTCATTTAGAATATTCATACAGATTATTTGCAGCTTTGTGAAGCTAAATTCTATGGAAATATTATTATGAAAAGAGTCGAGACTATTAGGCCGGAACCCCACCGCTGCGCAGGCTGTGCACGGATGCGTGGCTCACCTCTGCTGCGTGGGCTCATTAGTTCGGCGGCGTCGGCCTCCGTTTCCACTGCGGCGCACGGACACGGATGTGTCGCTCACACAGCTCATAGCTATGCGTGGGGTACAGTCACGAGCAAAAATATGTAACATAATAACATGCGAAATTATTAAACGAAATTAGTGAGATTTTTTGTCGAATCTCTTCTGCCATCTAGCAATCAATGCATACTGACAGATGACACTTGAAAATAAAATAGTTCAAATATTTTTTTTAATAAAAACAATATTTTACTTAAAGTCAATATATTATTCTTATAATATAGACAATAGCTCTTCCAAGTAACAATATAATTTAGCTATTGTGTAGTAACATCTGTTTTACTTATTTATATTATAAATTACTTAGTTCTTACATAAATTTTACTTATCACAACTTAAATGTATGTATATATACTAGGAACATTAATTGTACCTCTTATTTATAGTTGCTTATTCTTATAATAATTTCTTAAAAATATTATGTGTATACATATTTTTGCTCGAGACTGTACATAGTCGTGGGTCGCAGAGAAATGGCCGACCCACGCAGCTCGGATGCGTCGCACGGCCGTGGGTTGAGCTACGTTCGTGTGTTTATGACGTCATTTGCTGCGTAGCATGTCCGTGCGCTGCGGTGGAAACGCTCTCATACATTTTGTACTAAAGCGAAGCTGAAGACACGTGCACAGCCTCTCCGTGCGCCGCTGTGGGGTTTACACTGGCATATCTCGGACTTTTAGAAGTTCATGTGAATTGGATATATTTAGTGCATTTGTATAACGAGTCTCTATTTCAATAAAGTATATCGATTATTGAGCGCGATTTTAAAGTAGCATAAAAATACTCAACAACAGCCAATAATAGCCGTAATAATCGTTTCATAACACACGATATCGCTGGTAACTAGTGAGCATAGGAACGTGGAACTCTGATTTGCATTCATCCGCCGGCGTTGATACGCTAACCCGGGTTCATCTCATTACGTCGCGAGCCGTGGGTACCTACCCGGGTATAGCCGGGTATAGCAGGGTACACCCGGGTGGCGGGTAGCGAGGGTACCGAGATCGCTTCTAATATACCAGCCCGCGTAATCTCATGAGACGATTTCGGAAGAATAGATTGTGTTTTGTTACTCTAAGAATATTTTCTTTAGTTGTGTATAAATGTGTAAGAGATTAAGTATGTACATGTTTTTGTCTTTAAGCGTTGGAGGAAGTGAGTTTTCAAAACACATACTACACACACGTCCCGAATAATAGGAAAATTGGGTAACTACTTACCTACCTTATTTCACAACATTCAAAAACTACAACAAGGTTTCATGTGCAGTAACTAACTGACAAACCAATTGTCATTGAAAAATCGGAAAGCTCAATATAAATGCAGAAGTAATATCTCCCGGCAATTGTCAAGTGGACTTAAGGACCTTAACAGCCATCGAAGCCTCAAGTCTAGGAGTGAGACTTCTTCAAGCTCAAGAAAAATATGAAAAACGATATTTTAATGTTTGAATATTTAGATTTGTGTTTGTTACACAGTCACGTCTAAATGGCTGAGGGGATTTGAATGAAATGTTCTGCGAAAGTAAAATGTGCCTTATATTTGAACTTAAGGTGCTTTTCATCGGAGATATGACACGGGTGGAATACATCTACATAATCATAGAGCTGTTGGAGGGAAGGAACAGATCTACTGTACTGTGGAGTTATGTGACGGATATTATTATGGTGAAGGTTAACTTTGTGGAAGAGATAATTATAAGTATCTTAACAGTAAAAAAAAATAATAAGTTATGCAAAAGAATAAAGAATAAAGACATTTTCACACGAAAGAGCGTACATTTATTGACATACTCGTAGCAAATATTTATATGAATTTATCAAATGAATAGTATGTTTGAGTGTGATGTAAACGTGAAATATTAATAAAAAATAAAAGATAACTTATTAATTAATAAATTAAATTAAACACTACAAAAGAACTATTTATGTTAGGTAATTCGAATTATAGTAATAAAGGTAGTATAATTATTATGAATGGTTTAATTAACGTAATCTTACGATGGAATAATACTGTTTGATAAAATGCTTAAAGAAAAATAATATCAGCTTTAATTAGTAGGTCGAACAAATTATATCATTTTGTATTAATGTTCACTGCATTCTTCAGTTATTGAGAATTTTAATTAAACTTCTCTGATTGATAGTGTAATTAGTAGAGCACTATTACTCATTAGCTGTAATAAATTGTAAGTTTAGTATTATTTTACGAGTGTAGATGAAATAAAGAACGATTTATTTAATGGCCCCGTATTAATCGTGTAGGGAAGCGATAATAAATTAAGGATCATGTCTATTATTACTGTTGTGTATGTGTGAGTTTTTCTTTTACTCGTATAATAATAAAGAAAAATAGATAACTATTGAATGTTTTATGTTTAGAAAATAATATTCAAGAATTTATTTCTTCACCTCCGATTAACATAGAATGTTTTTTAAACTTGTGTTTTCTACGGACTGTAATTTCATGAAGGTTTACATAATTCTAGCAACGTTTATCAAGCCCAGTGACACCAATAAATGGACTGTGACCTTTAAATGATGATCACCCTTTTAAGGCGCTCTGTCGGGCTAAGAGCTTATCATTGTGAATCGAACTCTAAGACAAATAACACCATCTCCCAAAAAAAATGTGCGAATAAAACCCTTTGCCGCGTCACCCTCGATTAAGCACCCCTACTTCAATCAGGCTGCGAGCGCAATAATATTTTAGTTCCCCAAGAACAATACATCGAGCTTCACTAGTCGCTCGCTCCGTCGCGCGATCGATCCTGTTTTTTTCACTGAATAAATTTGTTTGGATATTTGGCAAAAAGCGGGATAAAGATGTGCCATTTACATCCCAAATGTGCGTGTACCGTGTTAGGGTATGGTGATTGTGATCGATTACTCCGCCGAAATGCGTTTGACGTTTACTTAAAGTGAAGTATGTGTAATGATGTAGGCATTAGGTCCTCCCAGCCTCCGAGCCGCCGAGCCTCCGAGCGCGCGGCTCCTGAACAATAAGTGTTGGCTAAGATCAATGACGCTCATGTACTTGTTGTGTCGAACTCTTTTACTACTTTCAGTAAATTGAGCTCACGACCTTCACAACTGTATGCCCTTGGAAGTTTAACCTGTTACATATTCCAAAAGCAACACAATATAATATATTATTCCTTTTTTAGGCGGGGAATTATATTTAAGAAACAATGTATTTTTGTTATCAATAAACCACTTAAAATTACCGTTACAAAAAACTGCCAACGAAACTAAGTATAAAATCTGACGTACGCGTTTTTACTTTTAAAGGTAAAATAAGGTAAAAAGTTATTTTCTTGAGAAGCGTTTGACCCTCGTCTAAAGGAAACTTTTACATAAAGCAATAACAGTGAATTTCAAATTGTAATAGGCTCAAGTAGTGACAAGTCCGGCGAGGTGAATTAACTTTAATACTGGGGAAGTTTAAAGCAACAGTTGCTTAGAATATTTCAAGACACATTTACAAACACGCGAGTACCTATTATGTTTTTTTCAGAGAAGGCAGAGCTTTAAAATTTTCTCTTGCCTACTTTTGTGTTACTTTTTGTTCATTACATAAAAATTCAACACAAGTACCATTGTAGGTCTCCATCAGTAAGTACTCATCTTACAGTGACCCACATCAGGGCACGGCGAGAGGATAATTAAATCCCATCGCCACAGCCCTCCCAAACAAAAGCTCACACAATAAATAACGAAATTAATCCGCTAATTTGTTACGGACGTCAAACGCGCACTCGGCGCTCGGCCCCGCTCGGCACCGCTCGGCACCGCTCGCTGCGATCGCTCGGCCACTATTACATCGTTTAAGCGAACCATTTGATTCGGTGATACGCTCGATACGGGTAGGCAGGTAGGCACTGTAGGCAGGTAATTTTAGATTGTTTTAATTAAAGGTTTTAATAGACAGCGTCGGGCGATACGATCATGACTTGACGTTTATTCTGCTAATCTTAGCGTATTGTTTCTTGGAAATAATTTTGATAATCTATTCTTACGTTAATTTATCAGTTTAAAATAGTGTTGGTTTTCGGAAGATAACTTTATTATATTGCTATGCTACTTATAGAATAATATTTTAGAAAGATGACAATATTTGAGTTATCTTAATTGACTAATTTCATATGTAATACGAGTATTTTAAGTTACCTGGTACATTCAGTAAAGAATTATGTAATAGTGTCTCGAAACTCGTCACAAACTAATCAAGTGAGCACTATACAAACTAGGTAAATAAACCAATCATTCGTGCAGATGGCCTCCATCTGTACCTGTTCCAGACCCTTGGGGAAGTGGGCAGAGACCTTGACCCCGATCAGCATGTTCCCGGAATCGTAATGAGATGGAACCAGCATATTTATCACTCCGCGCCAAGTCACGGCGGAAACCTTTTAATACATCCCAAATACTCCGCTAGATCCAAATATCCATCTCATTGAATATTTAATTTTTAATCGTATGTATCCGTTACAGCTTTTTTAACGATGCGATTTAAGCAAACTAAAAGTAGATAAATAAACATTTGTTTAAATCAATAGCTTATAATGTATATAAATAACATATAATGCTTTTATATGTTTACTGAGTAGGTATTTAGCAATAACCACAAAATTAAGTTTAATAAATAAATACCTATTCCTATTAATATGATATAGTCAAAAAAACAATGATTTATCTAGAATATAATAGTAAATCTAATTTTTATCACCTAAAGTTCAGAGAAATACCTTTGTGAAAAAGATCCAAAAGAAAGCCGATACTAAAACACACACCTTTTCAAAATGCAATACTAAAATAAAGAATAAAAGCACGTTCCGTTTGTCATCTATTTGAACAGAAACTTTGTACTCCAAGATTTTTTTAGACTAAAAATACGATCAATCCACTGAACCGCTGAAAATACAGTGAAGCACTTTGAAAAAATCGCACCTTCCCGGCGCAGGGCGAGCCGTACAATTAGAACGCATCCCCGAGCCGAGCTGCACGCCTGCACGCCACACTGGAACTTGCACAAAAACCCAAAACGATGACCGCGACTAGCGGAACTCTTAAAACGATAAAACTTTTATTCGTACCTGCATAAAATGGCGATGGAATATTCAACGGGCATTGCTATTCCGCAAATCCGCGGCGAAATTAAAGAAGTTATGAAAAGGGAAGTTGGGTTACAAGGACGGCCTTAATTCCTGGGACCCCTCAAACGGTTTAATTAAGAGGATTGAAGTAGAAAGTGGCTGGACACAGCCAGGTGGATAGAACAAATTGGTTTTTGACTAATTGACTTAAGAAGCGAAGCGCTCCACAAAATGTGCTAATGATTTATACGAAATTCATCACATGCATTTAAGCCAATTTAAACTGATAGTACTCATTAGTTTTCATTCAGAATTTTACATTACTTATCCATATTTATTTTAAGAGATACGTCATCATTTATTAAGGTTGTAATATATTAAAAATCGTTTAACTAAAATTATGTTTTCATAGATAAACTTACTTAGTCAATCTAAAATGTATTGCCCTTTTACCTATCATTTACCGCGCTATCTTCTAAAACATGCAGAACCAATGGCTGCCAAGTCAGTGAGATGAAAATAACGTCTTTTTAATAATATAATTTTAGCTGTAATATAAGTTGATGCAGCGTCTTAACTCCCGAGTCCCGATTACTCTGGTCGTTGAGCAAATCACTCAGCGACTAATACATGTTGACTTTACGACACGATTCTCAAATGACAGCTATGCTGAAGAGACAAATATCTAGTTTAACGATCGGCTCACAAAAGGGGTTATAATAGTAAAACTATGTCTAGACATCTCTATATTTTTATAGATCAAAACATGATTATTTTTTTGGTTAGGCTAATGTTAGACGAAATTATTCCGAGAGACATTTAAATATACCACTCATAACTTGAGTTGAGTCATTTTCAGGTAATTTATTAATACATTTCAAAGTCATAAACCTCTTGGTTTAGTAATTTGGTGGATATAGTAATAAATATAGTTGTAGGTAGAAATAACATCAAATATGAATGGTTCTTGTTGTATATCTGAGCTTTAATCCGACCTAAGCTAGGCAAGAGGATTATTTGTTAAAAATAAATGTTCATTAAAATGTTTCAGAGATATACTTCTCATTGAATTTTGGTGTTCTATGTTTACGTTTATGATAAATATCATAATTTCATGAAGACTTTATTGTGAATGAATAAGTAATTTTCATTTGATAATTAAAATTTATTTTGTACGACTCTGGTTCAAAATGTTCAAAACTTACCTTAATCTTTTTATATTTTAACGTTAGTTTGGTAAAATAAAAACAGGTTTGTGACAAACCTCGATACACACATATTTATTTTATCAAATTCCTATCAAAAACGTGCCAATAACAATTCCTATTACACGAAAAACGCAATATTGCAACGATGCACTAAATTGTTAATCCTCTCAAAATAAAATGGTTGGCCAACACAGATTGGCTATCAAATGACATAGTCGCAAATTCATAATATCAATATGAAACTCGCTCTAAATTCTCAAAAAACTGACAAACGACCAATAAATATTTTTATCGTCGAGACACAACAATAAATTGTGGCTAAATTCGATAAATTGACGGATGGAATAAAAAGCGAGTTTATTTCGGTTGGCGCGACACGCCGCAATATTTCCCCTGGAACGAATTGATACGGCGTGACGTCACACTCACTCGCAGCTGTAATTGTCAGCGTTTAAATTCATCATCTCCGACGTTATTAAATAATACGCGCGGTGACGCTGACGGCGCCGCGGTCCGCGATCAGCGACGGAAATGTTTCATAAATGTTTAGCAAATAAAAATATGTACAATTTATTTTCCGTTTGACTTGTGATTGATAAGAAGCTAGAACGAAACGATTCTAAAAATCTCATGACATAAAAAGTTATCATCGTTTCTGCATGCCACGTTGGTTCTCTTAAATTACATTAGTTTAAATGCACGCAAAGTACGATACTAAAATCGATTATATAATGTTTAATTCATATCTGCAACGAACAGCGATTCATCAAAAAGATGGTAAAACATAAACAAAAAAAGTAGCCTATATAATGTTAAAACAAAATGCGTATTTGTTGGCAACTTGACACCTGCCAGGCGAGAGTAACAGAGTGTCTAAAACCGCCTAGTATGAATTTATTCTGATGGGCCCTCTCACTCCACGCCACATTAAAATTCGCCAACCCATTAACGGATCACGACAAGGACGTAATATATTGTAATTCCATGAAAAAGGATGTTCCTGATTTATGGATAAATAGAAGCGAGGTATGGGTAAAAATTTACAAATTTTAATATCACCAAAATCTGGACTTTTTTTATCGCAGGTTCTTGAAACGTGGTTGAAGGATACCTACAATTTTATTTACTTGTTACCAAATCCAGGCTACTCGCAATTGTAATATAAAACAGGTACACTCGACATTCAATTCTGATTAATCGAAACAAAATTGTTCAAAACGGCCAATAATAAAACGTACACGTTCCCCGACATATACTTTAAGTGTCCATAACTGCGTGAGTTATGAATACTCAACATTTAAGCAAGGAAACAATATCATCAACGGCAAGCGTAAAGTATATTAAAATGTTTATTTGTGCGTAGATGGCGCCACGTGCGTCTGAGCGCTATCAAGGCAGAAGTTGGAGGTATGATGGCGACAGTAACGCGGCCTCGTATCATGTTTCATAAATTCCGCCGCAAGCCGCGCCGTGTCTTGTTAATGCATCATTCAAATTTAGGCATTTCTCGTTATGGGCTAAAGTTGTAGGGTTGTCTGTTACACTATTTAATTATATATTGGTTTTGTAGTTACCTATGTCACGGAAATTATTGATAAGTTATGCCGTTCCTACTTGATGATTGAATCTTACATCTCTGGGTATTATAATATTTTTTATTATTTACCGCTTTTAAAGTAACATAACACCTAAGGCAAGCGTACATTCTCACACAGTTTTGAAAATTTGAATAAAACTTATCATCATATAGGGTCAATACGAAAATGTCAAAAACGTGTGTCCATAACAAATCTATTGTCATAATACGAAACAATCATCGGCAGCCCTACAGCGCGGGGTGCGGAGAGGAGGGGGGAGGCGTGTTAGTATGCCGCTCGCGCCGCGCGGGGCATGCGGCGCTCCGACACTCGCCGGGACTCGCTGCAGCGCCTGAGCACGAAACTAAACCCCTTTTATATTGGCTTTGTACCATTAAACTTAAGCTTATCTTCATCCCATTATAATCATGCGAGTTCGCGTCGCCGAATAAATTTCGAGGCTTACAAAGTTCAATATGGG
This sequence comes from Autographa gamma, assembly GCA_905146925.1. Lineage (NCBI taxonomy): Eukaryota > Metazoa > Arthropoda > Insecta > Lepidoptera > Noctuidae > Autographa > Autographa gamma. The sequence continues at coordinate 413,010 of LR989852.1, forward strand.
AGCCTACGAGTACGAGTCTCTTACGTAAGATGGAGAAATACGGATCTATTTCTACGTGGCTGTGTGAAGTTTGTTTACAGTCGAATCACGAGGACTTTTCAACGACGCAGTTGGAAAGTTTTGTTTTATTAATTTGTTGCCAAGTGAAGACCTTCACACCTAAAGTTTTTACAAGTTGTTTTTTTTATTTATCAAGAATTTGTAATAATGAAATGTAACGTTGTTAGCTTTTTAACTTTTAAGGCTTCTTTAACTTTAAACATTGAAACTTTAAGAGGCAAATTTGTTAAGTTTTTTTTTTATGTTTTGGTTAATTATTATCTGCTAGTAAACAGTTTGCTTTGTACAAGTTACCCTATATGGGTATATAATTTAGTTAATGCTTTACTACGACACTGTTGTGCAATATTGATGATCGAATTTGTTAATTACATTATAACCGGTGCAGCAGCGGTTTTATTTAAACTGCAATATAGGTTAATCAAAGCCAAACTTTAAAACTAGGTTGCGTGGCCAGTTAATAAATTCAATCAGTTAAATATTAATATTAACTGGAACAATAAACGAAATGAATATTTTCTTACATTTGCAACGTGATGTTATTTCATGTGATGGTGAAAGGCTTTCCACTTGGTTATACTTCTTTAATAAGAAGATAAGAAAATGTGAAGGATTAAGACCCAAAGAAAAAAAAAGGCTCTAAATGTTAAAAAATTAAGTCAATGGACTACCCCTAAAGCAAAGAGCTTTTTTACCAAATTTCTGAAAGGGTATTATGGTTTTTAATTTCATAACGTTATATTCTTTTTGAACTATAAGACTAATAACAAACGAAGATTAAGTCAACAAAAACAAAAATAAACTGTACTGCGAAAATAAGGGAATAAGTAAGGAATTAAATACTCGTATATAGTAAATGCAACAGAATATCTGTATCAATCATTATTAAATACAAAAATACTCCCGTAGGAATGAGTTACATGATTAGCTACGCAATGTAGCGGTCTAATCTCGTAGACCTACGCGCTATGTAGCTCTTGCTACGTGCGTAGCAATATAGCTACGCAAGAGAAAAAGCTGCTTTTGATTTTGTGCTTGAAGATAATTGGAGAATGGTAACTATGCCCTTAATTGTGTAGAAACATGATGCAAGTTATGCTATATTTGGTATCAAAATGTTAGTGAAAACATTGTCATATCGTAGGCTACCAACAAAGCCTACAGTAACAGCTTGGTATATGTAGTAGGAACGATCTCATCAGTCGTGTACCGTGAGCGCCGTGAACGCCGGTATACTGGCTAAACTTATAGTGAGAGTGTATATTTTTTCTCATATATTATTCCCTTGGCCTACTCTCGACATGTTAGTAGGGTGACCAAGTTTCTCGCTAAACGTTACCGTATATATTTGCAAAAACTTATTTCCTAGATATGTCAATGTTACTTTTCCTGAACTACTTAGCTTACGTCAAAACACATTACTATTGCTTTAGGTTTAATATTGTATTAACACATATCATCACGCCTGTATCCCCGAAGGGATAGGCAGAGGTGTACCAATGTACACCCACGGTTCACCGATGTGTTTAGGTCCCATGTAATAGGGGGCGAGCATTTTGTATTAACATGGCTTATTTTATATAAATAATATTTCATCCTAAAATGTCTGGGTTAAAACACATTCAGTGTACTGAAAATACAATTGGCACTTTATTCAGCAAGTTAAGGTAATTCTCCACGTAATTGGAGCATTTAGAGTTCAGAAGTGGGAGGGAATTAATATACCATGAAGGTGATTAAACACTTGGAGTATGTTTCAAACACATTTACTCTAAAAATAGCTGCCAGTCGTTTAACCCTGAGATCTACCAGTTAAAGAAATTACAGTCTTCTTGCATGAAATTGAAATTTGAATTACATATATTTTTTGTACCATGAATAGAAGGTTTATATTACTTTATTTTTCGGAGCTATTAAATTATTTTTCATTGGTACTAAAACACAATTTTTACTAAAAACCAATAAAAAAACTGAAAATATAAAAAAAAAATATTTAAATACTAAATCAAAATCCAACAAAAAAAACAGTGTATGATAATACAAAACCCTGGCCACCGTACTCTGCTCAATATCTGGCAAGTAGTGACGTAACATGCGAGCCGAAAATGTCCATAAGCCATAACCGAGGCAATAAAAGGCCGGCGGCCGAAATAAACTGATATATACCACTACACCGCCAATAATAATGACTTATATTTTCATGTGAATTATGCTAATATTTTTGAGTAAGTAAGAATGTGCTGCCAAGTTATTTATTGCGTCGATACAGGAGTAATGAATGGCTTCTTTGGACGTTTGGCAGCTTTGTAGTTAAAGGGTATTTCTTTAAGTCTTCTTCTTGTTTGGTACTGGATATGGCATGTATAATTTAGGTAAACAGTTCAGGGTAGAAAACTGAGTCTGACAAGACTAAATACAGACAAACCGTTTATACGGTTTTGTAGGGCCTATTCTTGTAATTGTAATTAGTTCTATTATACTTAATAAAGACCATACCATACCATACCAAATCAATTTAATCTAGTTGGATAGTTAAGAGTAGGGACAAGAATTTTTTGCTGTCTTTTTTTTAAATGCTTATTAGGCAAAATGAAATGAAGTTTAAGAGTAGGCTGATAATGGTCTGATGATCATGATAAATACCTTTGCACAAAATGGTGACATCATGTGATATTTCATATCAATGTTACAACAATTTTTAGTTAACTACAAAATACGTTTATCTTAACTTTTGTATTAATCTTTAGGACTTAAAAAAAACTACTCATATTCAATTTTATCTAAACGAAGCATGTACCACCTACTATGTTTTATTAATTAAAAGACTATTGTTTCTCATACAATTTATGTCTTATCTCATTGTTAAAAAACACTTACAATAAAAACATATTACAAAAACCTGGCACTTTAAAAACAGACATAACATCTACAAATCATTACAAACATTTTTTATTTATATGAAAAATGTTTAAACGTGAGTAAATGTAACAATTTAAAATCATATCGTTACTTCAGTCGACGACACGCGTTGGAAATAATACCGCACCCACTCGCAACATGCTCTCGCATCACTGATGTTACGAGTATGTTGGAAAATATCCGCCATTTTTATGTTTAAATTCGTTACGTCATAGGTGAAGTTATTGACAGCATGCCTGTTAAACATTACGGAATTGATGGCATTTTTAGTTTGCTTTCTGATTGCATATTATTGGTGATCAAAGCTGGTTATATTTTTTGGTCATACCATCTCTCTTTGGTACTTAAGAAACAACACATTGAATTCTCATCAGTAATAAATACATTAATTGTTTTATAAAGCCATTACAAACGACTATAAAATACTTGAAAACTGTTTTATCTGAAGTACAAAACGTTTATACAAATTACACTAATATAACATTCCCTTTATTAATGTAGTTTATTCAAAGCTTCAAAAGCGCCCACGCTACATCATATCTTAACTTGTTTTATTCTCCACAAAAATAGAAAAAAAACTAACCAGTTGTACTCGCCCCAATCTAAACCTCCTTACAATCGTCCTACAGTATTCACTTAAAGTAATTTCCAACTCGTTTGACAACTGTTTACTACACAAACAAACGACAGCACAATTAAGGCAAATGTAACTCAAATCAAAACCCGCGATAATTTAACTCTTACGAACAAAAGGTAAAAAACATGATCCTAACGTGAACGGAAATTCAGAAATGCCACGGTCATATATCAATTATTAAAGCCCGGCTTTACTCTTTCAACAATTGAATTATGTAAAGGATTTGCGGCACATTTTTAATTATCGTCTCCTTTTTTCAAAGGTACGGTAGGTTACATAAATATTATTACTTTGTTGTAAGCGGTTACTGTTTTCATGGTGACAAATGTTAATATTCTTATTACATTTGGATATTCTATGAATGTTCGACTCAGACGGCATTATACAATGTTCAACAATCGCACAACGGCTGGCAGATTTTTTTATAAAACATTCGGGATTTTTATACATTGTTTGTTTAATGTTGTTAACAATTGTAATTTATGTTTAAATACACAATATGATTTTGATTTCTACACGTAAATAGGACTTTCATAAATAAATACATATGTCTAGTACTTTTTACAAAATCATAATGTTGCCAATTATACTTTTGCTTTTTTTTTACTACTTTACTGAATAATACATGAAACATAAGTTGTTTAATAAACCATAAATCTTTTATGTAAAAATACATTAGTTTAATGAAAATATAACAAAGCTTCTTAAAATACGTCTTATATTTTAGCGAGAACCCTTTAAGAAATTAGCACAGAACTAAAATATGTACGAGATGAAATATGTGAATATTTTTCATGGCGCCGATGATCCGCCTTGCCCCGGGAATTATGTGACGGTTGGGACCCTACAGATATGATTTACTCGAAGGTCGCGAACCTCACGCCTTTGGACTTCTAAGAAAACTTTCTTTTCCGCTTAAAAAGGTTAGATTTGGCTCATCTTTTTTTATCAATTTTGTTTTTCAGCGATGAAATAATAACAATTTGTTTAATTGCTCCCGGAATAACTAAAACCGGTTCGAAATAAATGTTTCTGAGAAATAGACAGTGCCTTACTAAGTGTAATTTAAAAATAGCAGTGAATTTCATTTTTTTTTTTATTATATGACCTGCCCTTCAGAATCCAACTGCAGGCTCAAATCATTACCTTACCGCATAACCAGCTGATAAATAGATACATAAAGTACCAACTTGCGTGAGTAACAATAATAGCAATTATTTTTATGCGTCCATCTCGAAATCCATTCGAAATAATGACGGTCCGTTATTCACGAGTCAACTATTGCCCGCTCCACCCTCCGGCGCGGCGGAGCGGCGGCGATCCACGCACGTCCCGCGCTTCTTGCGAGGAGGCGCGGCCCGAGTGGCCACGCGTTATTATGTGTTTATTGCGACCCTCGCCTCCTCTATCTGATCACTTGAGACCTCGTAAGATGAAGCGCTGATATATTGCATTCATAAAGATATGCGAAATGCGGGATTGATAAAAGTAAGTAGTAACAACTGGTCGCGTTGTTATTTATGGCTGTAGTTTGGAGATAGCCGGTAGGTAGGCAGAACTATGACTGGCTGGTTGTAGTTAAAAGGAAAGATACCAAAGAAACCTGGGTAAGTAGGTGTGATTTAATATAAGAATAAAAAAATATAAATTCTTTGGTGAATTCCGCCTGATGGCTACACATAAATACCCAAAAACATGAGAAACAGTCTGTAGAACAAATCTACTGACTGGTGGTCATCACATATAGGTTATACGTGATGACCACCAGTCAGTCTCAGAAATCTTTAACTACGATTTATTTAACTGCTAAGTCGAAATTATTAAATATGATTAAATAATCTAGGGGCGGTATAAATATAATGATATATTGAGAGATTATACATTCATTGCTTAAGGTTTTCGTGTAGGTGCACGAAATACATACATTCAAATGAGATTTTCGCCGTAAGCTTTAATTAAATTAGCAAAATATTATGCAACCCAATATGGAAGGTGTTCTAAGAACTAAAAGTATACTAATAATATCGTTTCAAGAACAGAACTTTTTAGAATTTTATGAAACGTGTTTTCAAATATCGTGATTCCGATGAAAGATGTGTCCATGCAAAAGGCTTTCATTAAATGCATACAAAGAATATTTTAGACGAATATAAAGAGAAATCGAGGAACAAATTTTAGAACTATGATAACAAGTATTTTTTGTCGCTATTTTTCAATATTATGCACTTTTAATTAAGAAGGGTGAAGTCTAAGGGTATGTTAATAATGACAATGTATTAGCTACAAGGGTTTACTGTTACATGGCCTTCCTCCGGAGAAACAATACCAATCCAATTAACGAAACTAAAAAGTTGCAATATGTGCAGAGTTAGGAAGGTGAATTATTATCAATCATTTCATTTCAACTTCAAATCTATTTCAATATTCTTAGCGGTTTACAGCTGCTTAAATTCTATCGAAAACCGTTTAAATAATAACCATTAATATCATACATAAGCTGCAATAAGCACATTCGTTGTTCGTATATTAAAACGAGTACGTTGAAGTTTAATAAACCTTGAGACAGGTTTACTAAAATGCAATATGTAAGAGTTACAACTTTTTGCATACAGAGCTGAGCATTCGCAGAACATAAAAGAAACTGGTATGAAAGTAACTCGAGTGCATAGTTCGTTTAAAACGTAGCATAAACTTATAAATCTGTCGAGCCAGCGAGACATACCGGCGTATCTTATTCCGATATAGTTTATCCGATGAACCAGAAATAGTACGGAGACATGCACCACTTTACATCACAACAAATATACGTTATATTTTTCAGGTTATCTTGTATCAGATTTTCATGAAATAAACGATATTTAACGAAATAGAGGAAGAGACAGAATAATATAAGTAAGAAAATTCTGTTCGATTCCCATTCAGGATTTTTTTTTGTCTGGTGAGCATGATCATACATTGCTCATTGTTTAGGTGCAATGTATCTAAGTCTAAAGTCTAAAGTCGTGGTGGCTTAGCGGTTCAATGAACGGATTTGTATGCACGAGGTTGCAAGTTCGAACCCGGGCAAGTACCAATGTAACTTTTCAAAAGTTATATGTACTTTCTTAATTATGCTAAGACACTTTTGACAAACGGTGAAGGAAAACATCGTGAGGAAACCTGGATTCCAAAATTTGGGATCTGAAATCGCCAACCCGCAGAGAGCAAGCGTGGTGATCAATGCTCGTGCCTTCTCTATATGAGAAGAGGCCTGTGCCCAGCAGTGGGACGTTTATAGGCTGGATTATTATAATGTATCTAAAATCTGTGTGTATTTAGGAATATATACGAATGTATCTCAGTTGCCCACTTGCCATACTGGCTCTGCCTTGTTTGGTGAGGTTTTCCAAGATATTATACTTAATACTTTAATTTAAGGTAAACAAATTAAATAATGTATGTAAGTACGAGCACATATTGATTTGGATAATGGCCATTCGTTAAATTTAAACCTGTGTGGGTTTCAAGACTTTACTGTATTTGCATAAGCAAGGGAGGGCGCCAATCCTACTCGAAATAAATACGGTTTTACTAATTACCATTCATTTAATTTCTTGCTTTAAATGTCCTTTAATTCATCATTTATCGTATTATGCGCGCCCACATTATTTTAAGTACAGTGTATTATAATTATAAATAAGCACAATTTTGGGATAGGATACGTGTTTTTTTACAGACAATAATGTATTATTTCTTTATATGTCACAGAAACACAACAATCTGGTACATATGTCACCAGAGACGATGATTGACCTTCGCAAACATTTTATTACGTAAAAAAGAATACATAACTCAAATCCGGAGCAGGCTACACAAACATGTGTTACTCAATTCCTCATTCCATTCGTTACGCTCACATGTACCAAATATTCCAGGAATCAGGCCTATAGTGGGTACTATATTCTTATACACTACACATTATGTATACTACAAAGAGAGCACGGATCAGGGCACAGATCACACTATACAGTAAACACACAATCCTATTTCGATATTCCGACGAAAATGTGAAAGCCTCTCAAAACTCGTATCATTTTGTTGGCACTATCGTAAACGGATATTTCTCAAGCTAGGTAACATAGGAAAGAAAGGTTCCATGATCTGAGAATGCGGAACTTTTTGAATATTTGATGTAAGTTGACTCATTAAATAATCAGTAATAAGGTCCCTAATCTTCTGTTAAAGTTATAATTTCAAACAATGCTAATTTATTATTATAATCATAACAAATTATATAAGAGGCTGAGAGGATTAAATAAACGCTAAACTTCCACCCAAAACAAGCAACTATTATTTTTATAAATGGAGCTGAAAGAAAAGGCTGTGAAAAACCTAATTCAAAGTTTAATGCGCGCTAGAATTTACGAGCACGATTCATAACGAGTTTATGTTTAGACGTTTTTAGTGTTGGCATATTGTACGCACTCTACGAGAGTGTCCCCCCCCCCTCGCCTTCCTCTAGGCCGATCTCTCGCGCCCGACAATGGACGGTCGCATGATTTATGCACGCGCCGTTGCTTCGCTAATTATCGCTAAACACCCTCTCATCCATTACAGCCTTTATATACCGTAAAACTGTCAAATTTCCTTCAAGTTTACGCTGGGAAACAAAGGGACGGGCGTGCAGTTCTCACCATGGATGTATTGCTGCGTAAGCCTTAAGTGGGTACGCCTGAGAACGGTATATAATTAGTTCTCGTTAAAATAGAATGCTTCAAAGTTGCTCTACATAAACATGGATACTGTTTTGGGTTTTCAGTGAACGGATATGTAGGCAATATGCGAAGTGGGCTCATTAGGGAAATTCTTTTGGAAGGATATTCTGGTGGAGGCTGACAACTGGCTTACAATTAAATAGAACAAACGTAAATGATGAAAAGCTAAATTCCTTATAAAACGCTAAACTGAAATAAAACCAAAGCTAGGAGAAGATAGAGAACTATTATTCATATATTATTACGTGGTATATTTTGCATAAGGACGGGGAATGACCGCGATAATTAGCGGCAATTTAATAAAATTACCAAAGTGCACATTTATGTCATGTAATCACGCCTTATGTCGGTTGCTACAAAATACATCACAGCAGAATAGTCCTTAACTGGACCTTTGTAAAGAGGATCATGGCATATGAAAACATTCGAAGCAAGCTGGTCCAGTGGCAGCTATGGAACGGGGAAATTCTCTTTTTTTAGTACAAACCTGTAAAATTTTACCAACGCATGTGAAAAGTTCACACAAGACAGATCAATTCTTACCATTTTCCTGTTACCTTGAGAAAGTCATAGCCGAATACACATGTAAATACAACTGAATTAATTAAAGAGACTACATTCAGAAGCTGATTAAAAAAATGCAGTATCAGGGCGTGATAAGGTTACCGAAGGGTCTCGAACCAAAAGGGAAAGAACTACTTAAGAAACGAAACGAGATGTGTTCAGTTAAATTAAAATACCATCTCGCCGAAAAGCCCCGGAGAATACCGATATTAGAATATTTGTTGTACCTATTTACTTGTTAACATTCTCTTTACTTTCTTTTATCAGACTAACGTGTTTCTGTTCGCTTCGTTTTGTCTATTTTCTGTCGTTATATGGAAATGAACATGGAAATCAAACGTATTCTGTTTCATGTACAATGGTGTATTTCAGATCATTATCAGAAACTGTTAAACATTATTAAAAATAAATACGTTCTCATTTCAAGTTTTTATAAATGATAACGCATTAGGAGTTCTGCAATGAATAGTGGAACGAGTCTTTTCAAACTTAGTTTAAATATTCATAAAATACGTCACAAAGCAAAGAGACAAAGAAAAAGTTAAACAAGGAAGTAAAACTCCACTAATGAGACTTAAAGCCGTCGCCTTTCCTTGCGAGCCACCGGGAGTGAGTCACATCGCGCTGGTCCCACATCCCAATTAATGCCACCCATGGAGTTCGCCGATACCTGTACTTTTTCCCAATTAAAACTTGCCCAAGCAAAGTTATAACAAGTAAAATAATACATGAAACTGTACCGGACTATAATTACTCAGATACATTAATTACTTTGGCCGTAACAAAAGAATTTATTAATTACGAGAATAAGTAAAAAGATATTGTTATTAAAATTAATTAAAGCTTTAATTAAACGATTTCGTATTAAACGAAGAATATACATCTGAGATTGTGTATTCATGAATATGTGGACAATGTAGAAATGTGCTGAATGTCTTATTAATAATTTCCCAGAATGTTTTATAGCGACTGTAATTCTTCATTGATGTAGTGTTTGTAATATAAGAACATTAAATTATTATTTAATAACATCTGAAGTATGAATATAGAAGCAGAATACAGGAGATTCCTTTGATAGCAGATAATAATTTTAGAGTATATTCCAAGAAACTGAAAAGTAATCAATTTTGGCTCAGTAAATAATAATATTGATAAAATAAACCTAAAAAAATTAACTGATGTTTCTATCGTTTTAATCCTTACTTTATCTTTTTATAAAAGTAAAAACATTTCCATGAGAGGTCATAAAAAAGTCACGTGGCCAAGAATCAAAGCCAAAGCTATAGAAGTGGGCGTAATAGGATCAGTATGTGGAACAAGAAGAAAATCCATCAAAAGAAAGACCAACAAAATATGTAATGGCTTTATTATATTATTATTGATAACGTTTACGTCGAAATTGATTTAGCATATTTGCTTCTATTAATACACCCAGTATTTATAGAACATTTCATTTAATAAATGCATTCCTTTAAGAATCTTAGATTAACCGACGAACTTAATCACAATGACTTTTGAATTGTTTCTCAGAGACACCTGTAAGAAATCATATTTTAGCTTTTTATAATAGCATTCCAGGTATTATCATCATCTAATAATGTTAATTAATTATTTAGATATATTGAGAAGACAGATAAAATTTCATCTTCTAAATTAAGTTCTAATTCGTTCAGTTGCAAGAAAGCTGTTCGTAATTACGTAGAGGACTCTTAATAATTCTTTTGAACGAGAACTGACTCTTAACAACTTTTGTTGCCTTTCCCTTTGAAATTATGAGACGTTTACGAAGTTTTAAGAAGATTTGTCTCACTTATTTTTGTAAATGAGAGGCTAAACGAGCTATAAGACGCAAATGGCACAGTGGAAAAGTACATGGAATCATGCACTTATAGTGTAGGTTCGATCACGGCAAGATAAAAATAATTATGCAGTTTTAATAAATGTTTATAGACGTCAGAATTGCTAATCTAAGGAACGACCTTTTGCCCATTTAGTATCAAATAATAAACAAGCGATTATTCTACTTGGAAAAGATGTTAATAACATACCTACTTTGCACCTATTTATAGACCACTGATAATGCTACTGTGCAAAAACATAAATAACAGCGGAAACTAATTAAAAACCTGATATTGGGACAAATATGGTTTATTGAACGCATTTTTATATTCTAAACAAATTCTGTACACCGTATGAATAGCTAAAAATTTCGAAAAAGGCAAAACTAGTAAATATAATCAAAGGGCTATTTTTTAACATTCTGTATTGACTTCTATCATTTCTATGAAAACGCTATACAGCATTTGAAATTCACGAAAATCACAAACGCAATACAAACTACGTACACAAGCGACGCTGGGGACGATGACCCGTGAATAGAATCGTCATGTTTGGTAACAACAGTAATGTGATTACCGCCACTCCGACCTGGTTATTAAGTCCTAATATTCCCATAAGGATTACTTCCACCCGTGATATACTGCCGAACAATACGCAGAATTACCGGAATACTGCTCTCCAACTTTTTGTTAGGGAAACATACTCGCAACAATTTGATTGAAAATTGTTATAACCAAGGCACACAATACCGCTGTATTGGGTATTTAAATAATTACATTTTAGTTTGAGTTTGTAGGTAAATGGCTGTGGTCCGGCAAATTGCTGTGCGCTATACAGCAACATGGTAACATAATATACTGTAGAAATTTATTAGAAGACTACGGTTTTGAGATAATATATCACACCGCTGTGTGTGGCATACAAAAATATACAACCTTTATGTAAGGAAAATTATATGTTCAATACCACTTAATTATATAGAGGGTAGTAAGTTTTACGAGGGCCCTTGAAACTACGAGTAAGTAATTATTGTTTGCCTGAATGTAGGCACAATTACAAAATATTCGCCCGACCACCAAAAGGCGGAGTAACTTAGTAATTTTCATACTTCGCAAGGAATCTGTTCGGTTTGATCACGGGATAATGACCTCGACTACTATTGTGTAACGCTAAAAAACGACTGGAGGTAAATCATTATTAATTACCTATAGAATTTCCAAAAAACCTTTACCTATTTATCTCAGTATTGTATGAATAAAATATCAAATTTGTATGTAAAGTAATAAACAAAAATAACGATAAAGCTTCCAATGTGTAAAGGCAAGTTCATTAAGATTAATATCAGGTATCTCTTGAGGCACTCGAAATAATCCGTGCAATTAATTCTAGGATAAGGGATTCCACATTAATTAAAGCAATAAAACTTTATCGCGAAACAAACCGGCCGACCAAAGTCAAACAAGTGTCGGCGAGTGAAATACAATGCAAGCCATTGTGTGGAGTCATCGGGTTACTCACACCACTGCTCTGCTCATGCTCGGACGATATTTAGGAAACACTGGTTTAGATGTAACGTAGGTATGCCAGATATTTTAATAAAGAAAATACTTTTTATTGCTAAAGCCTGAGTTGAAGAATTTTTTTAAAGAGGACTATCGCTTTATTCTTGGCATTTCTTCTCCCGATTTTTTGCAAAACGATATGTACTTTCAGCTAGAGCAATAGAAATAATAGCTACGTTAGCAAAGTTCACTAAGACGTCACGCTTTTGACTTTTCGAAATGATTAGGATGCCCTTTGATTTGCTGACTACTTTTACCCCAGGTACTTTATGCACTATATTTCATACGTAATAACTCTTGGTGTAACTCTCATACAAAGACTACCTTTAATATTATTTTGATATCCTAGATTTCGCATAAAAAATATTTAAATTGGTGCACCAATAAAGCCTCGTGTGATAGGTACAGTCACATATAAATAGGTTCAGCTGTTTAGTTCCCGAACTTTTGTGTATGGAACCGTATTAGATTTGCAAAGTTCTCAACTAGTCAGTAGCATGCACGTGCGCCTGTGAATATTAGTATTGCTATACGTTCCACTTTATGAGCGGGGGCTGGTGGGAACCAAAACCAACTGGTGATGTCGTTACTACTGGTTTAAGTGGATAGTGAATGATGAGGAGGTGAATAGGCTAGGTTGTTCTATTATTTTGCTTCCTGTAGACGAAAGAAAAAGTAAGGCACTTCCAGCATGTATTATTCGGGCTTTTTTTTAGCTGATAATAATATCATAGACTTAATATCTTTATGATTCGAAACAAGTTCATTATCTGCCTAATCCTACTATATATATTTTCGATTTACTTCTTTCTCATATATATAATTTTACCGCCTTATTGGCTGGCCACCAAAAATACGCGTTTATTTCAAAATATATTTTTTTACTAAAAAGGCGCACTGACCTGATCCATCACTTAAAAATCAAGTACCATTACAATTAATCAAGTATTATAAACGTCAGAAACAAAAACATCCGAAACTTCAATCCATTTTGGATTTATCAAAATGCTGCTTCAGTAGACAGGAGTGCCCTTAATATAACTGGTCGTGCTTAAGTACAGCCTCTTATTAGACAAATGTTTTGCAGGTATTATTCTTTTTCCTGGCAGTGGGAGGACCGCACCCGAACATTCTCTGACGTTCGTTTATTAAACGTGTCCTTGTTAAAAAGCTTGTTACGTCAGCTACATGGGATCTACGCTATATCCTGCTTTGTATGCTCGCCTAGTACCTGCCTTACAAGGTTTGTTTCTTAATAATTATACAATTTATTTAGATTTCTAACAACAAAAGGTAATTAATATATTTAATATAATAGAGAAAATAGAATTATAATGATTCTATTAATAGACACAAAATAAATGTAAATGGCACGAGAGACAACCAAATTTTATATAATATAGAACTTATTTTCATTTATGTTTTTTTTGTGTCTAAGTTGTCTTGTTAAGAGTTAAAAGGTTAAGTCAACAAGTCTGACTGTAAACTAATACAATCTGAGTGTCGACTAGAAAAAACTTCATTTATAAGGACTCGATCGTCAATACTGTAGTGACAGCAGGAGCTGACGTCATCAAAAGGCCATCCACCGAAAAATGCATAAACGATCGATGGATTAAAGGATTAATCTAACGCTCAACTGCATCGCTCTGTTAACTTATAATACATTCAAATAACGTTTTCCACGTGTCGTCAGATACTTAATGTAATACCTTTTAGCGTAAAACGTAGTCTACTTCATAAATTTGGTTCATAAAATGAAGAGGAATCGAAGACTTGGTGGATAATTAAAGTAATTTGGCGGAGTTCAATAACCTGATGTCTTATCATTATGATTATTTTTCATTATATGTGTTGTTTAGATGTATTTATGATCAGTTCTGTTTTCAGGCTGAAGATATCAAATTAAATAAGGTGTTAACGTAACTAGTCCAGATTATGAATACGTCAGTTACTATTAAAATAAGAGGTTTGAACGCTTTCTGCGTTGTTAATAGTTTACTTTATTAAAAATTACTTCGTTAATAGTTACCGAGTTGTATAAAGAGTTATTTTAATGGAAAGCAACAAAAAAGCAATGGAACAAACTTTTCATGAAAATCAAATATTAATAACTGAAACTCTATTTGAAGTAAATTGTAAACAAGCAATTTTGGTTAACAGAAAAATAAAACACGAAAACATATTTGATACAATTTTGCGAAATGTATTCGATACAATTCGTATATTTCGGTTCATTCGAAAATATTTGAAGTCGAATGAAAATATTTGTTAAATATTCGGGTTCCGAGGGAAGTTCGGGATTGTAATATCAATGGGGAAATTATTGACGTCCCACAAGTTCCGTAACTTGGATGTGAAAGTAATCGATGAGGTGCCAGGGTTCTCATCCTGAAGGGCCTTAACTTTATATTCTTACGTACGTTTTATATCGATAAACATGTGCTCAAATACTTCGTTACGTTATTATTATAACATTTAGGTAATCTTTGAAATGTTCTTATATCTTTAGACTACCTACTGGGAATTCAGGTAATAATTCATCTTTAGCTACTTTAGTTCGCTGGGGCTTTCAATAGAGCATTTGTTTTAAAATATAATTATCACTTACCAAGAAGTTAACTTAAATTGAGTAGCAGTGATTATGCCGTTACTTTCATAAGATATTTTTAGAGCAATTATAACTTAATTAAAACATTTTTTTCTAAGAAACACGTGTAAGCTTATTTTTAACAGTAATATCAATGGAGACTATGGTACTGTATAAGTTTGTGTATATAACAACAAAACGATTTACAATAAATCAGTTTTATCATTGGAAATTGTTCGAATTCTGCGAAACTAATTTAAATAGTAATGAACAGCATTCCCTAGAGTAATAAGATCGAAGTACAGAAGTCTTGAAAGTGAGTATTCTGCGGAATAACTTCACGTATCTAGGTTCGTGTGTTCCTGAGACTAGTCAATATGAAGATGGTGTCGTTGACCTATTTATAAGAGCCGGCGAAATACGCGGTGCACGTATCGACACAGATAGGTAACTATAGGTGGCGCAAACTACTGCTGAAAGCACTATTTTTATACTATAAACGTTAAAATACTTAATATACTCTTAGTTTAGTTTAAAAAAACACATTTACGATATTCCGATGTACGAAATGAAGAGAGAGATCTTGGTTCTTTGGAAATAAGATTCTAATCGCAACCATTTTTTCGAAATATCTTAGGCAACAGTTATTTAGGAAGTGATAAAGATTCTGTACCTTTGAAACCAGACATATCTAATAGGTAAGTAATAAAATTAGCTTGGTTTAGTTTTAATTGTGAATGATATCAATGGACAATTTTAAGATAAAATTATTTGAAAAAATTACAAAAGCTGCCGATTTGATAATTATAGGTAAAAAACAATCTTATGATGCATGATATGGTTCTATCAAAATATATATGTTCTACGTGTATGTGTTTGAGTCAATTACCTAAAGGCATGTTAATGACGGTGAAACTGAAAAACCCGCATGGCCAGTATATATGCAATAATAATATTAAAATGTAAAGAGCACAACGTCACTTGGTATAAATATTGCGAAGAATGATTAATCGGTCCCATGTAAACCGGCCAATAGTGTTGTCCATTAATTAAAGCGCCGATCAATTATATCAACGCCAATGTGATAAAATAAAAACTGAAGAGTTGCCATTTTGTATACGGCTGATGGCTTGATTATTAAAAAACCCGGCTTTTTTTTAATTAATTTAATTATGACATATTACTAGTACTGAGAGAGAGAAAGAGAGAACTGCCTCGTTGGCCTAGTGGTGCTAAGCGCGACTGCTACGCTTGAGGTATTGGGTTCGATTCCCAATTCGACCAAGGTGTTATTAGGTTTTTATAGGAAATTCCCAGTAGCAGGTTGGAGTTTGGATTTTTGCCCGGTTAGAGGCAATAGGCTCGCCTCCTATTACATGGGACCTAAACATATCGGCGAACTGTGGGTGTACATTGGTACACGTCTGCCTAACCCTTCGGGGATACAGGTGTGATGATATGTATGTTTATTTTACTAGTTATTTTAGGGTTAGTGAGTTAGTTTTAGTTTATGAAGTAGTATTTACTGTATCACCGTTTTTTTGTGTTATGCAACCAACTACACTTACCTACATATCCCTACCTATTATTTTACAGACAAAATTGGTACAGAAACTGAGATATCTATCGATTCTAGTGTTTCTAGGCAACGCCAAATCGGATCGAAAAATAATTAAATCAATCTTGATACTGGCAGCTTTCTGAGTGTTTTGTGAAAAGGTCAATCACTAATAACCTAAATAGGCCGAGACAAATAATGTGAACAAGAAGTAAAAAAACAAAAAAGATTTATCTCAATACCAAATTTTTAAACTGGTAAAGTTTTTATAAAATACAACCAAGTTCTGCCGTTCAGGTTAACTTCGATACAATGAAATAAAATAAGGCTTAATAAACTCAAAAAACGAAAAAAATACAGTTTCAATACAACTATTGTAATAATAAAGATTCTTGAATTGAAATATTATTATAGTTCTCACTTTTTAATCTAAGAGCTTTATAACTTTATTTTAAATTATATTATTACGACTTTGGTTTTTTAACGAACCAGCCACTTCTACTTATTATGTTTACCTTTTAATAATTAACATTATGTACAGAATGCCTTAAAATATTTACAATACTATAAAAACTAAGCCTACACATTAAATAGGAAAAAATATATACTAAATAAAACTAAGAACTAAAATAAGGCGTCAAAAAATTCACCCACGTCGCTGTCGACTGGGAGTGTGCCCAAAAGGCTGGCAGCATTGCCACGTTGTATGGCAATGCTTATGCGCTGACCTAGGTAGAAGCCAGTCTTTGGGTCACACGAAGTTTCAACCAGGCGTCTGGATAAATCTTTAAAAAAACTGTGTGCACTCGGACCCCACGGACCAAGTGTCTCAACCCCAAACGGCTCGAATATATAACTTCCAACTAGGTTGGAATATTTCCGCCGCTTGAGGTTCTCAGCAGCCGCAGCAGCAGCGCCTTCTACTTATACACTTCTCATCAAAAAAATCGAAACACTTTCGTTTTTATTGTTTTTGTCCTATCTTTTTACAAAAGAGAATTAATTCCATGAAAAACAAAACATTATTGTGTAGCTGGCAGTTTGGACATTACAGTAAGAAGAAAAAAATCAAAATTCGAAATTAGAATTTCATTTGTTTATCCTATAAATGAAATTAATCACTGTTTTGAGACAAATGTGTATTTAGGGTTGGAGTACGTTTCTCGTTTAAAAACTAAAAATTAGCGCTTGACTTTAAACTTTTTGTTTCTTCAAGATTTCAAGATATTTAATTACTTCTATACCAATTTACTGGTATTAGATTCTCCTAAGAAGCAATACAATACTTGTTCCCCGTATTGGGAAACTTTTGCTACTACACATACCATCACACATCCCATCACGCCTGTATCCCCGAAGGCTTAGACAGAGGTGTACAAATGTACACCCACAGTTCGCCGGTATGTTTAGGTCCCATGTAATAGGGGGCGAGCCTATTGCTATGCTATATGCTGCTACACAACCAACAATTACTAGTACCTAGTTGGTATAATGAGTCTGAGACTCTAAGGAGGTCCAATTAATGGCACTGAATACATTCTCCTAGATATAATTAGTACATAGATACTTATAACCAGCTCCGTCTTAAGGCAAGACGTTCCAATTAGTTTTAATGCTACATTCATGCTCAAGACACTATCATTTAGTTCTGTAATATTTTACATTTGTTTTAAGTAAATTTCTATGTCTTGTGTATTTATAAGGGTTATTAATAGATATAATAATTCTATTTGTACTGCTACCAAGGATTCGATGTTGTTTTAATAAACCGCTCGGTTCTCAAGGGCCTTTGATCGTGAATTCTGGATGCCAATCTAGGCCCATGTTCCCTGAAATACTGAATATAGAGATAGATAGCGATTCTATGGAACTTAAAATGCAGATATTGTAGACAATTTTTTTAGCATAAGATATTCTGTTAATTTCAAACAATAAAACGTTAAATTAATTAATAAAGTATCGATGATCGCCCACGATGACATAACACAAGGCTTAATTTAATGTCTGGTATAATTAATATATCAGAAATTAAAGCCATGTTCATGGCACACATTCATTCTTTCTGAACGAAATAACTAAAATGTTTCAAAAAAAAATATGCTACGAGTAAAATAGATAAGCCTTAAGTCTGCAGTCTTTAACATTAGAGTTTTAAGCTCAAAATATCTCCTTTAACTAAAAACTTAACCGACGTAAGACGAGTATTTAAAAGCAACATTAATATCATCTTTGATAAGCATAATGTGAGTAAAAAGTTCCGCTAACCTCCTGCCCACAACCTACTGGTCACATTTTACATAAAACCGAAGTTTAACAACGTTCCGAGAAAAAGTTCCATCGAAGACATTGATCAAATATTTTAAAACACGTTTCTAAAGTTCGGTAATGATCGGAGTTCAAACTGCAGACGATAAGATAAAGAGAAAAATATTGACTCTTGAGGAAGGGAGGAATGTTTAAGGCTTATCATGAATATTGACTTGATAGACTTCAATAAAGGGACAGTGTCGTATTCCCATACAAAAATAGAACAAAATAGGTTGCCTCTTAGAATTATTGTGATTTTTTTATTTGTTCATTTATTCATTAAGAGCATACTATATATTGTGTGCAAAACTGAAACAGGAATAACAACATTTATTTCATGAATGCCTATTGTAGGTACACACAGCATTCACAACATAGGTGTACTTACAAAAGTTTTTGTATAGAGTTTTACATAAATTTACTAAACCGAAACAAAAAATCTAGAGGTAACAAAGACATGATATAAAACTAGCCCTCTAATAACACAAAACAATCGACACCTATCAAATTAAAACATGCCAATTAAAATTAACTAACATTAACATAGGGAACAAAGTAGGTAGTAACAATATAGTTAGTAATATACCTAACAATCAAATATTACTCGAAACTGAACAATGTAATTAATTTTAATATTGCGTTAACCATCAACTATGTACTTATTTAAAGAATCAGCGAGTATACCAATATTACGCTATGTGTCTTTATTAAATAGTCCATGGTGACTTAAAATATAGAAAACACTTTTTTATCAGTAATATTTCTAATAACTGACGGCCAGTTATTCTATTGGTTAGAACCCTGACTATACCGGACGTCGTGGGTTCGATTACAACCCAGGACAAAACTTTGCGTGATGAACACGATCATTTTGTTCTGTGTCTAGGTGTAATTTATCTTTAATATGTATATTGTATTTAGAAACATAAAAGTATGTATATCAATTGTGTGGTTTCCATAGTACAAGCTCTGCTTAGTTTGGGATCAGATGACTGTGTGAGCTGTCCCAGGATATTACTACTATTACTAATTATTGTATTGATAATCTTCTTAGATCTTTCTAGGCTACAAGATATAGGAACATACGTGTATGCTTTAAATATGAACGAGCAAAGAGGATTCCTGGAAATAATGTTCGATGAAATCCGCTGTGAATTATTGAAAGATAAGGCCGTGACATTCAAAGGTAGGTGAATAATTAAATATACTTGCATGTTTTATATAATTATAACCTTGAGAGAAAAAGGCTTCTAGGAGAATATTCTTATGTAGGTAAAAGTAAAGAGGTATGTGATTCGAATTGAAATCGTAATAAAATATCTTTAGTGGTTTAAAAGAGTTCTTAATGCAGACACAGGTCTAATAATATCAAATATAAATTGTAAGAATTCATACTTATGCGGGTAGTTTCGTTTTATTATTTCAAATCACGATTTTTTTCTTTGTCTTAATCGATTAGCCTTAAAAGTAACTCAAAACCAAATCATGCTCTTAAGCTAGTAAAATCTTTGGATACAAAGTTTTATATTCGCTCCTAAACTGAATAAAACATTTTATAAACTCTAAAACTTGTGATATTAAATTCATTAAATGTTAAGTCACGTTTTCATACAATATTCAAGAGAACCGAAGTTGCCAAAATTTTCCCGTTAAAATGAAATTATAAGAATGATAAAAACGTTCACGAAATGCTTCCCTCTATCCCAAATCCGCGAAGACAGAGAGAATTGGAGGTAAGCCTACCCTCATAAAGTAATCTGACGAACCAAATACCAAAAAGCTAAATTGGAAGCCGAATGTTGCAGCGAATACTTTGATAATTCGCTTAAACATTTAATGTTTCTGACTGACGATGTTCCCTACCTTTTTACGCACGTAATACAGGTTAAAACACACGTAAAAGGTTTATTTACTCGATTATGAAGGCTTTTGTTGTTTAACAAGGCATTAGATAATGCATGCTCATAAAATAATTCGTTTTTAAAAGGCTTTTACAATGCGAAGGGAATTAAATTGTGTCGTGACATACGCAAAAACATGTACTTTTACGTTTTGGCTAAATAGCTCCCTTTAAGTTTTCATGTGGTACCTTTTCGCAAAAAGTAATTGGTACCGAACATGGGACCCAAAGAAAATTGGCGCCCACCGCGGGACCGCAAGTAGTTAACCCATGCTCGCTATTTAAGTTGGTTTCCTTTCAAACGAGCATGGTAAAAATACGCATACTCATCGTGATATTATAATAGGAAACTGCTAGCAATCGAATTTCCATTACTTACGTATGATTACATAAAGCTTTTAACACCATTTTGAGTAATCACAATTTCATAATACGTTTAAATTTAAGATTAAATCTTCACCTACCTGTGATACGAGATGCCGACACACTAACTACTGGATTAGCGAGCACTGTACCTTCAATCCACGTTAGTGATACACATTAAACACGTTGCATATCTAAATCCACTGACACATGCACTTTCACTGCGGTGTTGTTTTATTTTTTCGTTTCACAATTCACTCGCTGCGATATGCAAGCGATGTGTGTATGCGCGCGGCACGTCCGCTCCGCACCAACTCGCGGCGACTACTGCCTGGCGCCGCGCAAGCTTCTGCGGCCCGCGTCAAACAGTATTTCGACCGTTCGGATTGGTAGAATTGTTAGATGATAGCGCACACTAATCATTTGCGAATTTTTTAATGTTTTCCACCTGCTACTTTTGTGCTGGAATTTGGCCATGACTTTACTGTCAAACCTTACTTTATTTAACACAGGAAATGGATACATTCTCAATGCCTTTCGTTTATATTGAATGTGTGTGGGTACTTGAAAATATTTTTTTCAATGTAACGTGATTTCAATAAAATTCCCAAAAATATATTGAAGTATCCGATATTTATATCTAGGATCTTTACTTCATAAATTACTTGATACAGTATAAGATCCTAAAGATATATTTTTGCTTGGATTAATTAATCCGGGCTTCTGGCAGGCAACGTCTTACGGATAATGATTGACATTTCGCTCATTCTTGAAAACATGAAGAGATTAGATATAAAATGGATAATTCCACAACGTTTATCAAGAGCTATTTTCAGCGGCTCCTTAATTATGTAGGTCGAAGTAACGTTGTTACTTCAAATACGAAGAAATAAGTAATAACTGCACATTTTTTATGTATTTTGGATTCTGTAAAATGGCCCACGTTATTTACGTGGAAAATTGCAACCAAATCTACTTATCAATTAATTTACATTTTCATTCACGTTTTAAAACCTCATCGTAGCCGTGTTGGAGTATAGCGTATTATTTTATACGGTATGTAGGCGAATAAGTGCTCACACACGAGGCTAGTCCCGCCCGCGCTGGCCGTACTTGCAGATTGACAAATGAAAATTTTATGAGTGCACCCACGACTTGCCGGCTCTAATGACGCTGTGTGCATTACGACAAAGCATCTCTCACCGACGCTCACATTAGCACACAAACATACGCGTAGGGTTCCCGCTCTAAACTTGATTAAAACGTTAAACAAATCCCAAATTCCAAAGAAACTCTGCGACATACGGAATACGTGATAAACATTCGAAAAAGCTCCATCGGGCGTGTGAAAGGAAGCTTGTAATTAGCGTCAGGGATCTTCACAAACGTCCCATTTCCCGGACGCGGCGCGCGAAGTAGGGCAGTGGCAGCCCTGTCGCGCACGCACACGCGCGCTCGTTGCAGCGCACACGTGCACACGCACACATGCACAGACGTCGCCCGGCGAAGTTAGCACAGCAAACGTGTAAACGGAAAAGATAGGCTTTTCTTTGACTCCTTTTAACTGTCCAAGGGAGCTGTAAATAGGATGCAAACAGAGATACCGCTACCTGTCGGTGCGAATGAAAAATTAGTGTGTCTCGGCTGAGAGCCAGTTTACCTGTGCTTAGAATTGTTGCGCACAAAGCGGGAGATCGCCGCTTTTAATGTCGATGGGATGACAAATGAGACAAAGACTTCGCAGATAAAACAACGCGCGCTCCGGACTCGGTTTGACAAAGTGAATAACATTTTTCTTGTTGTCAGTTGGACTTAATGCTCGTGATTGTGAGATAAATATTTCAACATTATAAGAGAAGACTAGTGTAAGAGTGAATCTACCAAACATTATGTTTATTCTTTGACTTATCGGGTATATTATTTTCTATTTCGAATAATACCTAAAGTGTGAAACTGTATTAATTATCTTATATTTCATTTTACATCATATTATTGCAATCATTTACACCTTTCCATTCAACATATACTTGTCCTAAAAATATAGTCAATTCAAACTACACCACCAATTAGTTTGATTTGATTATTAAACCATTCATAAACACCAAAACAGCAATCAACGCCGAGATTTGAATAGAAACAAGCTGAACCATTGAAATAGTGAGAAGTAGAGTCGGCTGACAATCGCGTGCAGAGAGTTATGTCAAACAGTGATAAGGTCATCCGTCACTGTCCGGCGCTATACCCGGACGCCGCGCCGTACGACGCCGGACGCCGCCGGATTAAACGGTTTCAGCTATATCGGCTTTTATTTAGCTTTCAAACTGCTTATTGGATTCTGAAATTATTTGGTATGAGTCATAATGTTTGTGACGTAACTTGTCTGTTAGGTTCATATTGGAATTTTCCAATATAAAATGTGAAAAAGGAAAAGTTATGTCTTTTACGGTTATGTACGGCTACCAATATTCGGAAAATATTTCCATGCTTTTGCAGTGTTTGGAAAAATTAAAACAGTAATTTAATGGTTCTATTTTGCTGCAATACATATAATAATAATAATAATATTCCGGGACATCTCACACACGGTTGTCTGATCCCAAGCTAAGCAGAGCTTGTGTTATGGTAACCAAACAACTGATAAACATACTTATATATTTCTAAATACATACATATTATAGAAAAATTACACCCAGACACCGAACAAATGATCGTGCTCATCACACAAACACTTGTCTCGGGTGGGAATCGAACCCACGACCTCCGGTATAGCAGTCAGGGTCTCTAACCACTAGACCAACAGGCCCGTCAACACGTTTACAAATATGTAAATGTTTCATTAATACAAGTGACAATAATAAAAAAGTTTGCCAATACGACCACTATCGTGGGCTGTAAATTAAACTGATACTATTAGGGTTACGAGCAAAGCTTTACGGCTTATGAATAGTTGTGTAGTTTATGTAGTTCCATACGTTCACTGTAATAAATAACTCAATCATTCTGCAGTCGCTTAACGATTGCCATAAAGTTCACCAAAAAGGTTTTATGTAGTGTATCTTTATGGCAACTATATTATTTGAATGGCTAAATATATCTAGTACGTATTCACTACTATATATTGGTACAAAATGAAAAAAGCCCTTATCACAAGAATCGATTTCTAAGTCTAAGTACAAACAAAGAAACACAAATAAAGTCTAATATTTTTAATATAATTTCAAATTAGCGTGTTTGTGTTCTGTCTGCGCGAACATTTTACTCCGTCGTAAATAACTTGAAATCCTTTAGAATTGTTCTCATGAAACTATTTGCATTATACACAAGAAAACAACGAATGTTTCAGTACCACAACTGTTCAAGTGGTGTAGGTATTAAACTCTCATTTACATGGGTATCATAAAAGATACAAAGGTTCATAAAATTGTTTATGAAGTTTTCATAATTGTCTTGTTTTTATAACAATGTTTTTTGCTTCTAGATGGCGTGCTGATCGCTTTTCAGAAGTCTTTTAAGTGTTTACTTACGTTGTCTTAAACTCTTCTGGAAATAATTACTGGTATCATAAAGTATCATTCTGGCTGCAAGTGTAACTTATTCCCTAAGATAGTTTTACTGGCCCATCCATCATAATACAGGGTGTTCTAGCGAGGAGAGAATTAATGATAAGTGATGTGCAGTCCGTCCCCAAGTGACGCCGAGCACACATCTCGGTGACAACAGTTGTCACCGCCGCGTCGCCACTCGCAACGCACCGACTAAGATATAACGCCACTAGCTTCTGACAACCTGGTAGCTATCTTGCAATGGAAGTGAATGTTGTGTTGCAACAGAACTTGGAAAGTTCATAAAATGTTGGTACTAAGTATGCATTCAATACAGGACATCAACCTTTTATTATTGAATCGATTTTAACTTTTTTTAGATCCTTGGCAAATATATCACTATATTTCAGCCGCCGACATTTTGCTTTCCTGCCACATGTCAGTTGGTCGTGATTAGTATGCAGAAATATAAAAACCTGGCAAACGTTGTAAATTGAAATAAGAGGCAGTAATGTACGAGTATGTTAAGTAAATTCTTCGCCACATTAGTGTCAAAAAGTCATACTGTTAACCTCGATCTGTCAGAAACACATTCTCAAACCGACCAGACTATAAGCTATTTATCGTATTATCATTGTGACGTACATAAATCTATCTATTTACAGCGCATTTTGCATGAACCAAAATAGGTTTAAATCGTTAGAGCATCCACGTAAAGCTATTTGATTTACCCTCGGGATGCAAGAATATTTCAGTGTGTCCGAGGTCTGACGTGCGTGGCCCGCGGCCGCAAAAACAATGCACTTTATTGTGCACGACGCAAATAAAAATGTACACGAGAGTAATGACCTTACAGCTTTGAGCTGTATGTGTGCGGATTATAGCATTATTAGTCTTGCTGAAATATATTATGGAACAGAAAATTATTGTTGGTTTTGAGTTCCAATATATAGGCATAGGTGAATTTATTACACTGTTATTTTTATCATTTCAATATCCATACAAACCTTTACCCAAAAATCGATTAAAGATCAATCTGAACTGCCCCAACATGTATACCCAAAATACACATACCAAGAAATTTCCATCGAACGCCGCAAATAAACATAATAATTTCGGAAAATACCATCCGATATCGATGTCCAGAATATCAAATTCCCGAGAGAAGGAAACTACAAACATGGGCA
This sequence comes from Autographa gamma, assembly GCA_905146925.1. NCBI lineage: Eukaryota > Metazoa > Arthropoda > Insecta > Lepidoptera > Noctuidae > Autographa > Autographa gamma. Next base: position 438,792 of record LR989852.1, read on the forward strand.
AAATCTATTCTAGTTAGAACGGCCACTAAGTCATGTCACACCTTATTTCGTTGGTCGCCTAATATCCCGGTGACTGCTCGATACCGACCTGAATAATATATGGAAAGCACCCGGAGCCGCTCGCCACCGCAAGATACCTGTACTTGCGTGCGACGGCAAATTGATTTAGTTGGAAAATTATTTGGAACCCTGTATGGACGTCATTGTTATATTAAAGTAATAAACTAAGTATAAGCTGCTTCCGTAATTGGATTGTTGATGAGATTGCTAACTGATACTTATGTATCATGTACTGGGTACCAAAATATAAGGGAACTTTTATCATGGTTTAAGTACTCAATAGTTTGTCATCTTTATAAGGTTCCTAAGGTTTGATGACTGAAAGTCCTTGTAATAATGATCTAAGACATTTAATATACCTTTAGTGTGTCATAAAGTAATGTGGTGATGTTATCTAAACGCGGTCGTGATTCATAACGCGTGACACGAGATCATCAATCAGTTCTATGTTACAAGGAACAGTTTACTCCCGATTTGTTCAGCTTTAAATCAATACATTTTTCTTGTTTTTGAAGGTTTATTTGATATATAGGTATTTGGATCATGTTTAAATGAATGATCGAACATTTTCCGGTTTACTTGTAAGTTTTTGAAAACCACGAAGTTGTGAACTGTTTATGCATTGCCGATTATATGTTAATTTACAACATTCTAAAACATATATTTAAACAACAAAAACAGCATTGAAATATCATAAAATACAGCTTGCAAATATCTTTTATAATTAAAAAAGCTAGTTTGCATCGAACGGTGTCCTACATAATTTTGGCTCGGCATTTATATGCAACTTATTTTTTCATCCCGTGTTTCATGACAAAATCTTTTTTGTAGCATCCTGTAGCATGGCTGTATCGTGTTTTACCATGTATACAGCGTGTATTCAACATTTTTGCGTGGCTGAATAAATGAATTTAGGTGCACATGGTCTGTCATATCAAATTCATATTGGCTAGATTTTTCATAGCTAAATTGGATAAAATAGAGTTACTGTCCCTATATGCCAATCTATGTCCTAACACAATTTTTTCATTCGAATCTTGCTTTCGTTAGGTATATACTTCACACTTCGTTGTTTTATAAACCTATACTGAACAGAGACCTCAAAACATAATCTGAAGATCACATTAGCACAGGCTGTTAACGTTAAACTAAACTTAGTTATTACATGAACAGTTCACCTGTGCTTATCCCCGCGGGGTAGCAGGCATAGCGATACAAATACACAGCGGATGGTAAAACAATGTACGAACCGCTGCGGGCGGTAGACCTGCTTTACTTGTTTGTGCATTCAAGATTTGTGTGTTCCAACACCTACATAGCTAGAACATTACAGAATTACAATAGTTACTAACCTAATCATTTAATAAACAATGAATTTTGAATTAGTTTCTTCTCTTCTCTTTTACTTTAATAATTTAAACGCTTCTGAATTAAGTTTCACGAACGCGGAGTTTTGAATTCGGCTGAATTTTTTATGCATGACTGTTATGCGACTAAATTGGCGTCAAGGGACGATGATAGAAATCATAAAATTTAAATTGCCTCTATAAATTAGACAGCTTTCCTTCGAAGTATTTACGGAACTCTCAAGGATCAAACCAAATACTATATAATATGACGACCTCCATGGTCGAGTGGCGTACGCACCGGTTTCAAGGTGCCGCTGGCTCTGAGATCCGGGGTTCGATCCCCGTACGGGTCAATGTAGAAAAATCATATTTCTACATTGTCTCGGGTCTGGGTGTTTGTGGTACCTTCCTTGTATTTGAATTCCATAACAACAGTGCTTTAGCAACTTACTTTGGGTTCAGAACAATGTATGTGATGTTGTCCGCATTTATTTATTTAAATACACTTTTAGTCATATAACTGAAACAATTCTAATTGGTTACTTTTTTATATTCAAATAGGAATAAATCATATGAAAGCGGGTGACCTATAAACTGATTTACATGGTCAGTTTGTTAATCAGCTGATCCTGATTGAGTGTCACCAGCTAAGTGGCTTGTTAGCCTGGAAATGTATACGAGTGGCGACTGTGAGGCTTCCTAATTCCTTCCTGTCACATTATTAACATTCATCAATAAAAAGAATGTACAGGAAAGTTATTCTAATTTGTTATTTTTTTCTAATAATCTTTAATTGATTGCAAATTAATATAAAAGAATAAGACTTAAATTACATTTATTTGGGACCACCTTTGAAGCCATAAAACGAACGGAAGATTTTTGAACACGATCAAAACTTGCCTTTAGTATAACAAACATACACAAAAAATCATTCTGTCCAATTGAAAATGTCCTCCGTTCGAAGTCGGTTAAAAACAGCGGGTGAGCTTGAACGCTAACCGAGCATTTTTAACATATTCGGGGACACGACTGCTGGGGTATTCAATTGATCAGTGGTGAAATCTTATGTGGTAGGCTATCCGAATAAAAATGACCAGCCACAGCTCTAGACCAAACATTCGGAATTTGATTCACTATTCTTTTGGTTACCAATGTAAATTTTTGAAAGTTATATGTACTTTCTTAATTATTCTAAGACACTTCTGACAAACGTTGAAGGAAAACATCGTGAGGAAATCGCCAATCCGCAGAGAGCAAGCGTGTTGATCAATGCTCGTGCCTTCTCTATATGAGAAGAGGCCTGTGCCCAGCAGTGGGACGATTATAGGCTGGATTATTATTATTATTGATTATTATTAAATATTCTTTAGGGTCAACCTAAAGAATAGTGAATTTGAACTAGGCTTTCAAATAGAAAATTCAGCACTAGTTTGAAAATATACCATAATGAAGTTTCTCTATAATTAAACCTTAATCTGTGCTAATCTCTTATCACGTACAGTAGTAAATAAATAAGATTCTCGCTACTTCATTGTAATAAAGACAGCGTATATTAAATTACTATTTACCGTTGCATGAATATAAAATGAATAAAACTAGAAAACTTAATTGGATTAGTGCCATCAGTAGCTACTCGTAAGTTAGTTACAACTAATTTACGAATATTAATTATGTTACGTCCAAGTCTCGTCTAATTACTAGTAAGACTTTGATGTAATACAGTTATAAGTATTAATAATTACATTTTTAAGGCCCTTTTTGGATTAAAACTTTTATCATTTCATGAATTTCTGACTAGTCTGCTAAGATAAGGTTCTCTTACAAGTTTCGGCACTAAATCTTGATGGATTATGAGTATTCCAAGAATAAAGGTATTGAAGCCATAACGCAAAATTTATATTTAATACACATCCAACTCTGGCCATACAAAACATAACAGGCTTCACATAGCTAAAAAAACAATCTACGTAAAAGCAAGAATTAAAAATTACTCATTTAGCGAGCCGGCATAATACATTCAACGGGCAATATAATTTTCGCTAGCTTTTTTTTTCAATTCTGCATATTCGGGCTTAGGGATTAAACCTCTAAAATCCCGGTAACATAAAAAAAAACGTTTCTTTTCACCGTGAAAAGGTCACATTTTAATTTTTCAGGATCAAATAAAATTTTAATGGGAGCGAAAACAATCGCAGAAATGTGTTCCTAACTTATCTTTTTGCTTTCGTTCCTGTGTTTTTGTTTTCTTTATTTCATGTTGTACTTACATTAATATGAAATTCTTTTACGAGGTTTTATGAGTTAGTGACTTTGACTTTTCATTACAGTAATAAAATTAGTATTTGATATCGAAACCTCGGAAGAAATAACACGTATTTACTGAACTTTATTTACACATTTTAAATAATTACCGTTTCTGTCTAGAAATATGACTGATCTCACTAAAATAAGCCATTCTACATTACTGATTTTTATGAAAATGTAAAAACATCATCATCACAAAAAAGTAGATACCTTAAGACGCTCCCTTAAAACTGTGAGCTATACTTCAAATCCCGTAAAGCGCATACAGTGTGCAGGAGTGTATAAAGTATAAAGTATACAAAGTATCTGAGATCCCGTTAATATTCCCGCGGGGATGGTCCGTGAAAAATGCTCCGGTCAGATTCCGCGCGGCCCGCCCTACCGATACACTGCCTCCGCTAGCCATGATTACTCAAATTACAGGACATTTACAGAAACATTTATAATGATTAAAGCACAAAGTAAAAGGGAACCCAATTCAAAGAGATTTATGTGAGACTAAATCTGAAGTATCCATAATTGTATATCTAACATGTCGATGACAAAAAGATTTTTAGACATCGTTCCACTATTGAAAATGTCGCGTATCAAAAATGCAGAAATAAACGTTTTCTTCGAATTACGGTTCCTAAAGCGTCATTTTGATTTACTAGAAAAAATAATAATTTATTTTGTGTAGCTATGAATCCTTATTTGGATGTTATTTATGAAATATTATCTAATTATTTAGAAATAACCTTTTCAAACAGATTTTTCATTCAGCTTAGTTAAAATTACGTATAAATGTCCTATAGATTGGAAACTGGTTGGTCACCGTACCCGGAACTCAGCGGAATTACGCGTTCCCAGGGAATAATGGTGTTATGTATGCCACTTGTATCGCTGCGGGTCAATTATTAATAGCAGCCTCCGTCGGGATTACTGCAGGCCCACTTATTGCAACCACGCTGGTTTTAAGGTGTCAGCTTCCAATTAACTTTTTAACATTATGACCACTTTTTGCAAATTAAATCTTTGTTGTAACTATAATAATTTTATAAAAAGATTATCCTTAATGAAAATCCTCACGAATAAGATTAACATACTGATAAAATTTTCTTGGTAATTTCAAATTATTAATATTTTAATACAAGTGTTATTTCGCTGTATAGAGCTAAGCCCAGAGAAACTCAGCCTTGGTTTGCTCATATACCGGCAAATACTGGAATAGCTTTGCCGGATTTATAATGAAAAGTTTTAATTTGAAATTCAGCATTAACGGTACTCTGGACACAACGATTGATGCTATGAATATTAAAAATAATGTAGGCACTGGAATTCTCGGGACTGCTTTGTAAAAATAGTTTTCGTCAACTTTGTAATTATGTGCTGTCTTCTTAATTCACAGTTTAATTTCGTTATGGTAATGTGATGATTATTATATATTGTTATGGGTCTGTAAAATTATAAACTCATTTATATATGCCTATAAAAAAGTTATCTGTTTTAAATTTTCGAAATATCACGGTTTGTGATTCAGAGTTTAAGAAAAACTGAAGTATACAGGAGTGTGGTACGTTCATAATATTATTAATAATGCAAAAACCATACAGCTACTTTCCAAAATGCCTGTATATTATCAACAAAGTTAATACATGAGACATCTAACTAGAACACAATTCATTGTAAATCTGCAATTAGCATATGAAATTAGTGACAGTATCGTGACCATTAGCTTTCTGCACCAAAATGTTTGCTAAACACGACCTGCACTTATTTGCCGTAATTAGTACGTTTGAGGGAATCACTGTGATATTTGCTATCATAATAGCAACCACACTGGAGAAAACAATTTAATTCTATTGCATTGCTAGTGTGGCGGTCAAACACTCAAAAGTGGAGTGGCTTTATGCTAATTTTGCTCATAGTGCTGTTAGTACTTAAACTACAAATCAGACAGGTTAGTCTCTAATAGAGTTATTATGTGTTGAACTCAAGCTCGCAATAACAAATGTAATAATGGTTTTGACATAGTCCAGCAGTGAAATGGACACAGAATGTTTCGAGAATAGCCTTCCTGCTCTGAATGTTCTGATATTAAACATTTCATAGTAGTCTGTCGGTAGGAGCGTCCACAGCGTAAAGTCCAAACGTAGCAGATCGGCTCAGTGGTCAGTGTGCACATAATAGATGCTCGCTGTATGACGAGCGCACGAATCGCCGCGACTATTCATCACGCAAGCGGAAATGTGCGCCAGCGCCCGCTAGGGATGCGAACCGATCTGTTGTATCGATAACACAATGGATGAAGCTCAAATGTTGTTTATTCTGTTGGATTTTTTTTTTTTTCATTTTCAGATTGTGTCAGGCCAGATAACAGGAGTTACCATTATTGTACAGCGAAAACGAGATATTGCAAATGTTGAGATACGAACTTTCTATTTAGCAGGCGTAAAAAAATATTATAATTAATGATTCGCAAAATAAACTACTATAAAAAACAATATATTATATATATGAGTATTTTTTTGAAAGCCTTAGTACTCGTAAACCCAACGAAACTCTCAACAATTAGATAATACAAGTTCATTTAAGAAAATCCGAAACTAAGCTATGCATGAAACTAAACCACTTGAGTACATCAGTACAAATTATGATCGTGTAAATTCTAATTCGTAAACTATAAACATATAATGCTTCTAAAGGCTTAAGTCTTAATAACAGATACTTGCTCGCACCCAGATAATCTCTTAGACCAACTATATAACACGCACAACTGCTTGTCTAATTATAACTACACCGGAATGTTCCTTTATAACTTTATCGATCAACAGCATCGTGTTAACGTGGCCAACACGAAACAAAACGGAAAGTTTTTGGTTTATTTCCAGGTTTACAAGTAAACAAGTACTAATTATTCTGATTCATATTTGATATTCAGATTTTTTGTAAAGGTAAATTAAATTATTCAATAAGCTACCCTACGCTATTATAAACTGGTACGACAATATCATATTGACAATCTTTAAATCATTCATAGTTTACATTAATAATTTCACCATAATAAACTAAGTCAGACCGGTAATTCTGAAACCTCTGCTACCATATTAAGGTTAAATATTAGAGGCATATTGACAATTCTAGAAAGAAATCCTAATATTAAATAATACATGAAAATATCGATAGCATTAATGTCTCGTCACTATTCCAGTAGTGCGTCGTCACGGTTACTCCGTAGCGCCGGATATTTCATATAAAAATCGTATTAGCGTTTGAAACGCAATCTTTTACCACAAATAGCTAGCTGTGTGTCTGTCAATTTACTCAGTCGACGGTCGCGGTCTATTCTCCTTTACACGCTATGAATATTTAAATATTTATCCATCGTCTCATTGGAGTAGCTTTGAATTTTGCTACCTCTTTGCGGTGTTGCGATCCTGGTACTATTGAGCTGTTTAGAGTTGACTTGTTAAGAAAATATTTACTGTTTGTCGTTTATTAGCTTTCATGCTTTCATTTAGTGACTTAGTTAAAAAAACAGAGGTTTTATTTTTATTTTAACAAGCTTTATTCACACTTGCGTATCATTTAACTTATCTAGCAAAATACGTTGTACATAATTATCCGATAAACATGCGTATAATCCCGTAAACTCAGTAAATTCAGTTTAGTTCAGCGATTCGCTTCATAACATAACTAAGTATGCATTACGAGCGCGGCGGTTACGACGTTATTCGCCCGAGACTTAACTCACAATAGTTCACGGATTAGATCCGAACACAAACCGAAGTTTGCTCATTGACTTGCTATCGCCTGTGCGGATACGTTCAGATAATTTATGTTAACTAACATAATAATATGAGTTTTGATAACATTACATAAATTTTAAAGACGAAAATTTACAGTACAAGTTATTATTTAACCTAAATTCATAGACAGGCGTAAATAAATTGTGCAACTTTTCATTCATTTCAAAATTATTAGTTTTATTTTGTATTTGATGTACACCAACAATAATATTATTATTATGTTATCTAGATTGGTTATATAACCTATAATAAAAATGAAACCTAAATCAGCTGTTATTAAAGTAAAGGGCAACCCCTAACAATACAAAGTCGCTAACATAAATATAATAAAGTATTTAAAGGTCAGAAACCACATAAATATCGTATCCAGTACCAGTATTACATAAACCAAAGTCAATATCATTCAGAGAATTGCTCTTATAATAGCCAATTCCTGCTAATGTTGGTAAAACATGCGAAAAATGTCTGACAATGATATTAGTGCGGGCCTTTATTTTGGGGACTCATACAAATTCTGAGCATTCGTTAGCCACCGAACATTTTATAAGCGCTTTAATGGTAAGATTTGTGAAACTATATCCATTTTTTCTTCTGGTGAATCTCATTGATGAGCTAGCCTTGCATCCCATGGGGGGATGCAAAGCCCTACTAAAGAAGAATTTCATACAAAACTATAGTATTTTGTAAAATTATTAATGCTATTATTTCGTGTTTTATTTAACGTTCAAATATTTAGAGTTTTTTTAATGCGTACAGTCGCTATCAGATATATTGTAGCAGACAAGGTGACCAAATACTTCAGAACAATTAAAAATGTCAATAAGTTCCGTTCGCTACAAGTTACCATTAATATCTGAACATTTATTACCTCATTAATATCTGAGCAGATGCTTGTCAATAATTTATATACAAACTACAAACCAAAAATTTCTGAGCACTAACAACGTCAAGTGTATCTACGCAGCAAACGATGAGCTCACCTAGTTCGTTATTGCGTGATATAAAGGAGGAATCAAAAATAAATATAAGTATTTTGTGTAACCTCCTTCTGCATTCAACACGTCTTTTAACCGTTTTCGCAAGGAATCAACAACGTTTTCACAAAAAATTCGGCCTCTGAAAGATACACTTGACGTTGTTAGTGTTCAGATATTTTTGGTTTGTAGTTTGTATAGAAATTATTGACAAGCATCTGCTCAGATATTAACGAGGTAATAAATGTTCAGATATTAATGGTAACTTGTAGCGAATAGAACTTATTGACATTTTAAATTGTTCAGAAGTATTTGGTCACCTTGTCTGCTACAATATATCTGATGGCGACTGTACTACACTTCTTTATAATACAATGATACGTAAGGTGGCTATTCTCTTAGTTGTAGGTCGAAAAGAATTAGCTATGTATAACACAGGGCGTATGTATTACATAGGCAGTATAAATGACATAAGGGGTATATATAACATAAAGCGTTACGTATTATATAAGGCAGTATGTACTACTTGGGAGTATATTAGGTAATTAAAAGTCAGACTACATAGCATAAAAAAACTCATTATTCAGAATAGGTATGCTATGTTATTATGAATGGTAACATCCCTTTACTAGTCACGACTAACTGACATGTGTTAAGAACGCCTTGTTCTTAGACTCCTTGGCCTATATACCTTTTTGGTTTAAGTGTTATGTCTCTGCGTATGGTCACTTGTGTGGTTATAATGGAGCTCTCTTTTAGAACTTCTTTAATTTTGTTCAGATAAAATTATGTACGGGGGTGAATTTCAACAAATGCCATTTTTCTTATCATATCGGTGAACTTTTACAATTTTTAATATTTAGTAGATTTTTCAGGTTTTATGTAATCTTTAGGATACAAAATATCCCCAAATTTAATATCATCAACGTATCATTTAAGACTGAGGAGAAAATTCAGTTTGAATTTTGGTTTCCACCGATGTGAAAAACCGGCACCGATTATTTTTTTTTGTACACCGATATGATAAGTCTATCCACCGAAATGATGAACATATCCAGCGATATGATAATCTATTCACCTTTGAACATCAAAAAGGAAATAGTTAGTAGGTACTTAAAGATGACTAAGAAATGAAGATCTGAACTTAGGGTAGATCACATCCAAATAGAACTGAGTTCTGTAGATATAAAATAAAAATGTATTTTTGAAATTATGTAGGTTAGTACCTATTTTTTACGTTTTCTAGAGGTACTTAAAATTTAAAAAATAATGATTATTTTTAGTATCATTGTCTTTATTAAAAAGAACTATTAAAAAAAAAAAACAAAAATCTCATATCTAAGTTTAGCTAAACGTTTTCTTAAATGCTCCTCTCTTAACACAGAATCGCTTTTGATTTAAGCTTTTCTTATTCTTTCCAGCAACCTAATCCACCTGTTTTTCTCCTCATCTTTTAGTTTTGGCCTCGGCATTCTTAAACAAAATTAAGCTACTATTATGTTTTCTTTTTAGCTATTCATTATTTTGTTATTTATTATTACGTACTTACTATTTTTTTAAATATTATTTTTTTTGCCATAGAAACTTTTAATGACTTCAATTGCTCCACCTCACCATCATCATCTCAGCCTATGGACGTATTACCGAATACAGACCTCCCTTAATGATACATTTATTTATATATCTTCTACTACCCAGTGGTATCGTGGTAATGATTTTGGCAGTCTATGTAGGTAAACTTACCTTGTATGTATGTATGTACGAATGTTCGTATGTAGGTATATATGTATGTGTCTGTATGTATGTTTGTATGTGCCATTGTTTCTTTGTATACTTAACGAAATGACACGGGATCTACCGATATGATATAACGACTCACCGAGATGATAAAATGATATACCGATATGATAAAGCAATCCACCGATGTGACAAAACTGTGCGTTGATCACGAATCAAAACACCGATATGAGATATATGCCACCGATTGATTTTTTCTTATCATTTCGGTGTAAATTATCACATCGGTGGTAAAAAAGACCACCGATTACAGCGATATGAGAACAGCGACATGAGAAAATATACACTTTTTGGAAAATTATAAAAAATGCATAATATCTAGGATAAATTCAATAACAGACAATGAAGCTAATTCACTTACTACCTCTGTTAGAACCAAACAACAATAAAAAAGCTACTCATTACACTAGAAAAATGCAACCACCGATTATATAAAATAATTGTCCGGGAGTAACTGAAATGGCGTTCTTACAGTTTTGGTGGGCATATGCAGCGATTTAACCCACTTCTATCCTGACTACCCACTAGCTCACACCAACGAGGGAAATACAATTGGGGTGGGGATGCTGTCCGACTCGTCGATGTAAAGTTATGCTTGAATTACTTTTGTCCAGCGATATGAGAATATTTTTCAGGACAAGTACGTTTGTGCCTCTCAGTAATAATAATCGTTAATTATGTAATAAAAAACGCTATATATCAATAACTACACTAATATCCTATGAAATAGAATAAGTTATATACCTAATTTAATAATTTTTAGTAATGTATAAGCTGTTTTGTTTCCAAAAAAAGTAGTGGGACAGCACCGATTTGCAAAAAAATAGAGGTTTATGTATTTTATTTCTACCTTTGTAATAGTCCTAGGCAAATCATATTTTTGCCACAACCCAATACCTATTGAATACTAAAAAAATAATTCAGAACTATATTCCTTTTTTCAAATACTAATTTCAACGAAGACAAAAAAATAAGGCATTTGGGAAATTCACCCACGGGTTCCGTTATAGTTTACTATTTGTGATTATTTTCATTTTGTCATCATTATCATGTACTAATTTGCCTTTTATTTATTTATGTAGATTTATTTCGATGCCAATAAATCAAACCATAGTTATCAATTATGAAAACAGTAATAATGAATCAATCAACATTCCAATAAATTAAAACAGGGTTCAAATAATGAGATATTAAATTTTGAGAATAGGTACGGAACTATTAACGTCGGTTAGTATACATGAAACTACGAGCATTCGCCAACTCATCCACTTGATTGGAATCCTGTTCAGCGTGTAAAAAGGCGAGCGTGTAAACATAAGAAAAATTACTCGACCATTGCTTATAAGCATAAACATTTTCAGAAAATAACCACGCTGATGTTATTACGCACACTTTTGTTTCCCGCGCTACAAAAACTAGTGTTTTCCTGTTACATTTTGCATTTTCTAGTACATTGTGTATCAAAATTTTAGAAGAAAAAAACTAGGTACACGCCTCGCTGAAACTAGGAAAAAGGGTTATGTGAGAACAAAGATGTAAATGTAATGCGAAATTTTATGGAACCGGTAGTTTAGAATTCACAATTAGGTAAAGTGGTCTTTGTTTGTTGACACACGTTTGTAAGCCATTTCTGGGAAGAAGATGTATACCGGTCTTTTCAGGGAAACTTAGCTTAAATTGAATTCAATTTAAGCTGAGTTTCCCTGAAAAGACTACGAAACTCAATTCTCGTTTAAATATAAAAATTTCAACAGTTTATACAGTTTCAACTTAAAACTAATCAATTAAATAAAATCTAGTGACGTCATATTTTGCGAAAAGATCCGACAATTTGTATTAAAAAGCGGGATAGCAACAGCATTACGTCATATGGGGGCGATCAGATGTGGGCGTACAAAGCACTGTACAATACTCCGACGTCGCAAGCATAACGATATCTAATAAAATTAAATTGCTTTCACAGAGACTATGACAAAAATAAATAGCTCCATCAAACGTAAAACATCGAGTTTTATGAAAAAGATTAAGGACGTCATTAAAGGTCAGAGTTGAGGAGATTACCAAATTGTTTATGGTTATATTTAAAGTAAAAGTGCCGTTAAATGTAAGTTAACTGTTCCACGTAGCAAAATGAATGCATTACTTTAAGTGTAGTAGTAAAATGTTCAACTTATATCTAATCAAGATTTTTCCCTTGTCAAGAAAGTTTTTAATCTGGTTAATGGCATTTCTAGTAACCTTCACCCAGATATAAAACTTGACCTATATTTTATGTTCCCCACTAGCAGGACAAACTGTTCCACATGATAAGACGTGAGGCCCAGTAGCACATCCAGTCAGCACTATGGCCACAGGTCTATTCATCTCGTAAGTGAGCTGTAAGTCAATGAGTGGAGTAAAAAACTAGCGCTCCGGCGCCGGTACAGCGCCGATCAATCTTCTAAGACCTGAATTAATGCTGATCCCTTCTTTCTAGAAATAAAATTACCTAGTTCTTGTTCGAGGGCCCGGCTATGTATGTAAGTGATTTATTTTGGGTATTTTTCTTTTATAATGATAATCTGGATCAAAGGATTTTTTGTATTATAACTTTAGTTTTCTAAGCTATTTAGAATAGAGGTCATACGATATATTTCATAATAATATGTCAGACTATAATATATTTTACTATTTAATCCAAATAGAAACAATCATATTTTAAAAACCATCTTAATCATTCAGAGAAACTCACAACTGAAAGATCAAATAGAAATAAAATATGTAAGTAACGTAGAGCAACAATCGACCCCCATCGGAAACACTTGCAATGGCGGTACACGATTTAATATTCAGTTAACATCGTAACAAACAAACAGCCCGCGGACCATAAGACCACCATTCCCGCGTAACGCGTTCTAAATCACGCAAAATGCAAAAGCAAACGTTTATAACGGCCTACACTAACATTTATTTAGGTTGGAAAGGGCAGGTATAATAAAAATGATCCAAATTATTGCAAAGGTCATGTAGGGCCGGCCTCAAGCCCGTCTCCCATTATCGTCCCACTCCAGCAAATTACATCGTATTTGCTATTCACAATGCCAGTTCTGCCGGTGACCTATTTCGGCGGCGCGATGGTATTTTTGGACACAAATAGGTGGCGGAAAGTGAACGTCTGTTTTGTGCCGGCTTACAAATATCGTTGATCGTTTGTGACACTCAGCTTTTGATTCTTTGTAGTTTTTTGTGCGGTAAAGCATAAAGCCCTGATTGTTGGCACGTTTCTCTATTGCGTGCTTGCTTTTTAATTTTCACGATTTTTCGACAAGACTTTTGTGTTTTTTGGGGCGCTTAAAGTGTTTTCGGTTCTTCGTTTCCTAAGTTGTGGGTTTGAAGGCATTTGGTTTTCAAGTTTTAATTTACTGAAAGCTTGGTTTTGTGCTAACCAGTTCCGTGTTCATGTACAAAGCCGATAATGCCGAAATAAAAGCCGATATAGTTTGTTCATTTGGCTTTCTACATTATGTTAAGTACATTGAATCAATGTTTGGACTTTTCTGTTATTACTGCGATGCAAATCATTGCATGACTGTCTATAAATATTAAGTCTTTTGCGAAAATTATATTATAGTAGGTAGTAATATAATTTATATGATACCGTAGTATAACTTAGTCAAAAGTTGGAAAAGCCTGATAACCGAGATAGCTAGCTCTACATTAACATATCAGATTAGTTAGCGGAGGTTCACTTATATAAGATCGTGTAAAATACTGATGTTTAAACTAACACAAACTTGCTCCTACTTGCTTAGGATTATGCCAGACAACTTAAGCTTGGGTGTATTTAGTGGATTTACTACCAGAATAGATGCTTATTTGATTATAATCAACTAATTTTCTATGGTTTTCCGAGTAACGTCTGGCAAAGTTACCGTGCCGACCTTTAATGCCAATAAAATCATCAGTTCTTTTCCTAAAATTGTGCTGAGAGACATAAATAGGCATTGAAATAGAAAACCTTTACCAAAGCATTGGAAACAAAACACAAACGTGACCTAAAAAAACAATCGTAGAAATACAAAGTAATAAACCATTAAGAAACTCCACACCAACACATTTCGTCACAAGAAAAACTCAAATACGTAGGAAAAACATTCTCAACTTGATCCTTTAACTCTCTCTTGGATCCCAAAGAGAAAAGTTACAAAAATTGTTCACCGCCGCGTTTAAACGCATAATTGTGTATAAAAGGCACTTTTCTGGCGAGTTGTCGAGCGCCGAACTTGGGAGACGCACTGAATGTGGTTTTAATCAACACGCGTTACTGCTAGGGATCCCTCGCTCCGACGATAAGAATTTTGAGTTGCTGTCAGTTGGGAATATAATTCCGAGTAACTTGTTCGAGTTTGTTAACTTTATTCTTTTGATTTTCTGTTTAGTTAGATTAAATTTTACAATTTTACCTTGATTTATGACTGGAAGTTGGTTGTGTCGGTCTTTGGTTCCTTTTGTTTGTTTCAAATGTAGAATTATAGTACATGGAGCCAAGTCAATGTTAAACACAGGGGTTGGTTTGTTCAAAAATACAACAGCGTATTTGGAATTTATGCGTGCTTATTTTTCCTAAACACCATCAAATTAATGTTAACCATTTCCTTTATGGAAAAATAAAAGTTACTTAACAAGTTCTTTTTTTTTTTCAATCTACAGAACCGTTGCGGGTCGCCGGAGACACTTTGTCGCAACAAGTCCAAGATTCATCAAAAAGACACAAGCTGGCGAACTTTATCAGACACCTTAACTACCAACTTTTATTTTTTTCTTTTTCTGTTTATTTTGGCGACGGCGGTGTTCTTTGTAATACTTTTTGACACAAAACGATTCGGCATTAAATGTCTGAGCTGCTCGCTTTTTAATGTGTATGTTTGAGTCTTTTTCTCATTAAAAGATCTTGATGTTATTTATTTTCGCTTGTCTAAACTATTTTGCTTACATTATTTTGAATCTAGGTGGTATACTATTCGGTTGACTGAATATCTCTTTAGAAAAGCCTCGCTTCTGGCATGTGTGTTATTTAAGTTTTACATAGAACATTTCCAAACGAATAACAACGATACATATGTACGTCATATTAACTATCCACTTGATCGCAGTAGTAGGTTCTGCTGCCGGAACCCCCGTTCGGTACATCAATAAATCAGCAATTCGATTACCATAACCTTTTACGGCGTGCAGGAATTATCTCCGTCACTCCGAGAACGATTCTATTCCCGATATAATCCGGTGTACACACTCTGCTGACCACGGAGTATGGAAAAGACAAACTTTATGAGATCAAAAACTCACGTAATTAGGCTTATTGGTTTTAGCTGTCCCGTTTTGGCTAAAAACTGAGACAGCTAGTACCAAAATGAATAAGCTATGCTTAATCTATTTTTATAGTTTTTTCGCGTTGGCATAGAATAAGTGTGTTGTTTAACTAGGATTTCGGAAACTTTCGATCCGTTTCAGTATTGATGGAGTTATATCTGTTCCTGTATAGCTCTCTTCACTTCATAAGGTAACTTTAATAATAGTGATATCATGTCTTTGTTTCAAAATGAATGGGATCGGCATTATAGCCCATGACAAAATGCAGAGTAAGTGAATATAAGGAATAAGCACCAAATGTACAAATTTTAATGGTCTTGTATTTCATCAAAATGCGCACTCCGCAATTTAAACAGCGCTCTATACCCCTAAATACTCAAAGCTCCAACCGTTTGAAGTGATATTATTGGTGCAAAGAGCCATTTGTTCTGGCTGGAGGCTGACAATAAAACCGTTATCCGAGATCATTGCAAATACAATGGCGGAGATAAGACAGCCGCCGCAGCCGCCGGCGCTGACTTAATAACTCATATTTCTATTACCGTAAATTTGTTCGACGCTGGAGTTAGTACGCACTACTCATGGCGCGTACTTGCTCGATTTACTGCTTAGAGACTCCCCTTTTTCCACTATTTTTGTTCACTGTTTACCTTGTAGGTTGCTATTCAAGTTTTGGAAATATCGATTCTGGTCTTCTTTTCTATAAAAGTAAAGGCCTTTTGTAATCATTGGAGCAGTAAGAAGCTTGTACTATTTGATGAGTCAATTGAAATGAAAATTGTTACTATAAATAATTACCTACAGAATTTTTCACTTAATTGTATCTTAGCTAAACTAGAAAAAACATTTAATGATATATTTTTCTGCCACTTCCAGCGCCATCAACTCCGCGACCAGTAAACGATCTCCCCGTGATTTGCAGAACTATGTAGAAGCTGAGCAAGTCGACAGGGCGCGTTAACGCCAACTACTAATTGATTTCCTCATTGCGGAGGTGGGCCTCACTAGCGCCACTAATTTATCCCATTACCGACGGCTCCGGAGGGTCACGGGTACTCAATAAATCCTCCGCTGACAACCATTAATGAATTCACGTAAGTGTTCTGACTGTTGCGTACCGACAGGTAGCCGGAATAGGGGAAGTCGGTTTTCTTTTGTTACAAAACCAAGATGTTTCCTTGCCAATCTCGAAAATACTTCTTTTCGCAAGTTTAAAAAAGTTCGATTGGCTTCTTTTTATCTTTAGTAAGTAAGAGACACCATATTTACTCCAAATAATAATTAATTTGCGAGGTTTGTTAAGTTTTCACCTAATAATGAACTTAATCCCGAGTCCGTTTTCGAAAAAACTTACGCTTCAAAAATTAAATAGTCATCTCTAAATGCACGAAAAGTCACACGCTTTGCAAAAAAACTTTTTTTTCGTATTTTGAAGGTAAACGAGCAAAGTGTCAGTTTCTCAGTGCGTACATGTGAAAATATCAGGGAAGCGAGGATTTAAGAGCACGCCAGCCCCCCGGGAGTCGCCACCAGTCGTCGCGGGTTTATGGCGAGCGAGCTCCGCTGATAACGCCGCTCGAGGATACATCACCCTTAACACTAACACAAAATGTGATGGATTTTAGCAAGCTGTGACGTCACGTTGATGCTATTTTTATCCAAAAATAAACTGAAAAACAAATGGTGCAAAATATTTTTGATCGTTAATATTAAAACCAAAAGAAATTTCCTTTTTAAGTTTAATACAAAGCAAAATTATGCAAACAACAGTGGTCCTCCTCTTGCCCATTGAGAGATTCCTAGAACTTATCGTAATCCCATATGGTTCATACAACTCGTTTCATGTACGATTAAATGATGTCTGAAGGACACATTTCTCAACATATTATACGAAAATCTTTGACATGCAAATGTCAATCAAGTCCTTTTATGTTCTCTACAGGATTTCGATATTATTTTGTTCTTTGTGATGTAAACAACAAAGGAGCAGTCATATAAATTGAATTCTTTTCGTAACTAACTGTCCAAGTGAATTCTAGAAAGAAAAGTAAAATGCTTTGAAAAATACGAAAATGATTGAGTTTGAAAGTTACTTAGTTTGCGATGATTATTTATTTACTTTTGTTGATAACCTTTCTGTGTTCCATAATTAAAAAAGCTATATCTGTGGTGTGGTTTGCTTAAAGAAACGTCCTCATAAAATACTAATTATACAATTATGTAGGTGTGAGCCCAAATAAAATAACTCTTTTTCTTACAAATCATATAAACCTTCTTTATAAGAAAGATGTGTCCACTAACAATGCGTGCGGTACCAAGTACCAGGCGAGCATAGATCTAAGGAAGTCTCCCCTCGGGACTGTCGCCAGTCGACGCGGACAGTTTATGACGCTCACACCACTAACAGCTAACTTAGATAGCGGAGATCCACTGGAAAACGACACATCGAGACATTGTACCAAAGATATGAAAGTATCTCTTATGTTACGTAGCGTCAAATAGGTACAGATAACGTTACATAACGTGTATTATATAAGATCCCGTAGGAATGAAAGGTAGCAAACATACTTAATTGTTTGAAACAATCCTTGTATTTATAATTGAACCGCGGTCTAGACTCGACAGTTGAAGATTATCATAAATTCCGTAATAATTATTTTAAATTGTTTTACGCAAAGTATGTAACATAGTGTACATAAATGACCCTTACAAAAAAAAATAACTTTATAAATAAACAATAAAAAAAAAACTATTTAATTTAAACTAAGTATTTACAAGATAAAGAGAATAATAATTTAAACTATTTACATATACCAAAAAAAAAAAAGAAAAAATATAATAAACAAATACAAGCAATGCGGACAACCACATTATTTTATATATACGGAAGTAACCGGTCCGTCGTCGCCGCCGCCAGCGGCCGCGCGCCGCGCGCCGCGCGCGCACTCCTAGCTATCACAGGTAGTCCGTAGCTGAACCTCTCGAGGCACGGACGCTGTCGCTTTGACTAATTTTCTCACTGCTTTACCGTCATTGCGAAATATTAATTTTAACCGTAACGTTATTTACGAATATTTAACTTAATCTCAACTTACGAGTGGATTGCCTCTCTCCATATACTCTTTAACAGTTTAACTATTAACTAAGTGATAGTGATTCCCAAACTTGGGTAAGTTGTGCACATTTATTTATAAAGATTTCTAACGGCCGTTACCTACCTGTTGTACTGTATTCTTATGTTAATTTTAGAGGTACGAGTCCGACTAAATATTGTAGCTTTATTCTATCCTGTGTGTAATGCTTATTGTTGTTGTCTTCCTACCACTATGTTCTACTTCAACTTTCAAAGCTTAACCATGTAACCGTCTCTGCTTGCTAACTTTTTCTATTAATTTTGATTTCCCACACTTAGAACTCTTCCGCCGTTATAAGCCCTAAATTGCTAAACTAGTTCTTGCCGTGCTTCCTAGCGTTTCCCGTGCGCCCTTATACCGGCAGCTTAATGATTCGGCCTTTGTTCCTAGGAATTACGTCACAGTTCAACTGACGGAACCGAATACCCAGTCACTTTCATCGCCTGAGGGGATTGACCGAGCTGACCGGGACTACGCCTGGAGGACGGGACCTCGCCAGGGGAGTGTGGAAGGCTAGACAAGTGCGCAACGACCTAGGCCGAACCTAACTATTTTTTTTAATATACCTCTTTTTCTGTTTATAATTTCAAAACTTAGTTTTATTTCTTATCTTTCTTGTTCACGTTCTATATACGTGACAATGGCGCCCAAAAACGTGGTTTAAGGTCTTTCGCACTTGGTTTTGGTCTTTTAGTGGTTTTATGTGGTGGTGGATTTCTAGTAGTGTTTTCTTAGAACTTGAAGTAATTAAGTCATTTAAATAAAAGGTTTAATTACATTAACTTTGTGTAGTTTACCGTAATTTCTATTGAGATAAATTTAAACTGTAGTTATAAAAAAATTAGTTACTTTAATAAAAGTGAGTTAGTGTATTTCACCTGACTTCACTTGTCTTATTATTTTATGTTTGTTGTTTTTTCTTTAAATAAATTGTAACAGAACGGATTTTACTTGATTTATGTTTGTAAATTGTGCATAACCTACCCAGTTCTCTTGCTTATTTTTTAGTTAAATAACATTATGGCAATTCCAATAAAATATTTACAGCTTCAGAAATCTGAGCTCATGTATGAAGTTGCTATCCGTGGTGAACTTCCCTCTGACAACGTAGCGGGTTTAAGACGTCAAGTCACTAAATTAACTCAATTGTATTCGTCTGATGACATATTCGATTCGGTTTTTCAGTTTTCAGAGGATAGTAAAGGCTCGCAAGAGACGCTAGAGAAGGTTAAGGCTAATCTCGATGCCTTAAAACTTAACTTTGAGGATTCTCTTTTTAATAGAACTAGGTCTCTTCTACATCATTTATATTATAGGCTTCAACGTATTGAAAAACCGCAGGCGGCGGATGATTTATCGAAATTAGATAAAATAAAGAAAAGTTACGAGGTATATTATGAGATGCTTTTGAACCTTGATAAGTCAAAGGTCAAAGACCAGAAGCAGCCCGCGTCTTCAGTAACTTCTGAAGAGGATTTGTTAGATAAACCTAATTTAACCGGGATGAATATTGCAGTTTCGTGTGATCGTAGTTTAGTAGGAGAATTGAATAAGTTAAAATATGACGGTAAATCTTGTGTCAGATCATTTATAGAAAAAGTTGAAGAATTTCGTACGTCTAAAAATATAACTGAAAATAAAATGCTAAGTTCTGCTACCGATATTTTCATTGGTGATGCACTCCACTGGTACCGTAACATCAGGGGCAGTGCCGGCAGTTGGAATGAGGTACTTATTGCGCTAAAAAATGATTTCGACGTCCCCGACTATGATTATCGCATGGTTTCAGAAATTCGTCAGCGTACACAAGGCGAGGAAGAGAACATAACCATTTATTTATCTATAATGCAAGGCATGTTCTCCAGGCTAAGTAAACCTTTAGAGGAAGACGTTAAACTCGAAATCATTCTGCATAATATTCGTCCTTGCTACTCTATTATTATAGCTGCTAGTCCTAATATCAAATCACTAGAAGACTTAAAATTAATCTGCAAGAATTATGAACGCATAAAGGTTCGTTCAGAATTCTTTCAGGAACCACCTTCGGTTTCAGCTAATACCTTGGCTCCGGAATTTGGCTACCAGTCTTCAAAGCGTAAGTCGACGACTAGTAGCCAAGGTAATTTTTACGCTCGCAGTAGGTACAACGGTGCTCACCATCAAGGATCACACAAGGTCTCTGAAATTCAGGCTCCTGAGCTCGAAATTTCGGCTATCTCCAAAGTTCCCTACTGTCACCGTTGCCGTGTTAATACGCACTCTATGAAAGACTGCACAGCTGAGCGTAAAGTCTTTTGCTTTAAGTGTGGCATGAAGGAAGTTCGCACACCAGAGTGTCCAAACTGCAAACCAAAAAACTAGTTTCTGAAAATTGTAGGAAACATGCGGTTAGTCGTACAGATAGCTCGAACTGGAATGATTGGCTCATGTTTGTAAAAAACTTCTTTTCTAGGAAACATATTTCTACAATTTTCAATGTCAAACCGAGTAATGACCCTAGGCCTTATGCGAAGGTAAGAATCAATAAGGATTTGTTTTTGTATGGTTTGTTGGATTCTGGTTCTGCTGTCACTATCCTAGGTAAGAACTCTCATGAACTTTTAATAAGATTAGGTCTGATTTTATCCAGCGATGAGAGAATAACTGTTACTGCAGCAGGAGGTCAAAGGATAACATCCCTTGGTTATATTCTTCTACCCTTGACCTTCGAAGATAAATTTTCTATTATTAAGGCGCACGTTATTCCAGCGATCGAAACCGTATTTATCTTAGGAATCGATTTTTGGAACACTTTCAACCTGTGCCCTAAGTATTTATCAGAGACAGAAAACTTATTTTTAACTGATCCCGGGCTCTCGGAAATTTCTTCGTCACCTACTCATCATCTGTGCGGCTATGACGCTTTGAACTCTTCCCAAAAGCTGTTAGCTGACAATGTCGTTAATAATTTTAAGGACATTTCGTACGCAGAGAGAGGTTTAGGCCGTACTCACGTCATAAAACATCGTATAGATACTGGTGATGCTGAACCTATTCGACAGCGATATTACCGCATGTCGCCAGAAAAACAACGTATTGTTGCTGAACAGGTGGACGAGATGTTAGCGCTAGATGTTATTGAACCTTGTGAGAGCCCGTGGTCTTCTCCGGTGCTAGTGGTCGGCAAGAAGGATGGAAAGCCCCGCTTCTGCCTAGACAGTCGTAAACTTAATGCTGTTACAAAGAAAGACGCATATAAGCTGCCATATGTGTCGGAGATATTGGACAATCTAAAAGATGCGCGTTATCTTTCCAGCATTGATTTATCTAAAGCTTTTTGGCAGATATTAATCGACGAAAAGGACAGAGAGAAGACTGCATTTTATGTTCCTGGTCGAGGAACTTTCATGTTCAAAGTCACAGCTTTTGGACTTACCAATGCTCCTGCTACGCAACAGAGACTTGTTGATCTATTATTCGGGCCTGAATTCGAGCTCAGAGTTTTTGCTTATTTAGATGATGTTATTATAATTAGCCGAACTTTTGATGAACACGTAGAACTGCTTCAGAAGGTTTTCCAAAAATTACGTTCGGCTAATCTTACTGTCAACCTGGACAAGTGTCACTTTTTCCGAAGTCAATTACGTTATCTTGGCTACATTGTGGATGCTCATGGCTTAAGGACTGACCCAGATAAGGTCAAAGCAATATTAGACTTCCCCACTCCTACTAATAGGAAGGAGGTCAAGCGTTTTCTGGGTACAGCGTCTTGGTATAGGCGTTTCATTCCACATTTCAGTACCGTAGCAGGTCCTCTAAATAAGCTTACTTCTAATAAAAAGAACTCCCCTGCGTTTCAATGGAACCCTGACGCTGACAAGGCTTTTCTAGAATTAAAATCAAAACTAGTTCAAGCACCCGTCCTTGCTTGCCCTGACTTTAATCTTCCTTTTGAGGTGCACACTGATGCTAGCAATTTTGGTATCGGTGCAATGTTAGCTCAAACTATTGACGGTGTAGAACATCCAATTGCATACATGAGCCGTTCTTTAAGTAAACCGGAGAGGAACTACAGCACAACAGAACGGGAGGCTCTTGCCGTCCTTACTGCCCTTGAATACTGGCGCTGTTACCTTGAAACAGACAAAACCTTCTTAGTCTACACTGACCATTCTTCGCTTAAATGGTTTATGTCTCTCACTAATCCAACTGGTCGGCTTGCAAGGTGGGGAGTCCGCCTTTCTTCTTTTAATTTTGAAATGAGACACCGCCGTGGAAAGGATAATATTATCCCGGACGCCCTTTCTAGATGTGTTCCAGTTGAGGTTATTTCAAACGGCGATGTTTCCGCGGCTGCAGGTCCTGATACTCAGGATTCTTGGTATCTGAAGATCTTCCAGGGCTGCCAGGCTAATCCTATAAATTTCCCAAATTACAAGGTGGAGAATCATGAATTATATAGGTACATGA
The DNA here is from genome assembly GCA_905146925.1 of Autographa gamma. Classification (NCBI taxonomy): domain Eukaryota; kingdom Metazoa; phylum Arthropoda; class Insecta; order Lepidoptera; family Noctuidae; genus Autographa; species Autographa gamma. The sequence goes on from LR989852.1 coordinate 461,996, forward strand.
AAACTAAGGTTGACCTTACGGTTGAATTTGCTTGGAAGAAGGTTATTCCTAAAGAACAACAAGCAGACATTTTAGTTGAGTGTCACTCTGAACCAATTTCTGGTCATTTCGGCGTGTTTAAGACATATAAGCGCTTAGCACTTCGTTTTTATTGGCCCGGTATGTATTCTAGCGTAGTTCAATTTATTTCTAACTGTGAAACATGTCTAGCTCATAAGCATTCTACCCATGGTGTCTCTGGAAAAATGGGTAGGCCTAAGGACGTTTCTCGTCCCTTCCAGGTCCTATCAATTGACTTGGTTGGTCCATTGCCTTCTTCTCGGAAACAGAATCAGTTTATTTTCGTCGTGACTTGCTGCTTTTCTAAATATTGCCTTCTTTTTCCACTGCGTCGAGCTACTTCAAATTTAATAGTCAAACACCTTGAGGATGACGTCTTTCTCGTCCATGGAATACCTCAAACTATTATTCTTGATAATGGAAGTCAGTTTATTAGCCGAGAGTTGGATAATCTTTTCAAAAAGTATAAAATCCCTAGCATACATTTCACTCCCAAGTACACTCCACAAATCAATACAGTGGAAAGATACAACAAAACTATAATAACTGCTGTTTCCAGTTTCGTAGATGGGGACCATAGATCGTGGGACACCAAACTTCCTCAAATCCAATTCGCCATTAATAATTCAGTTAACGAAAGCACTGGGTATACTCCATCCTTCTTGGTACACGGAAGAGAGTTAGTCGTTTGTGGTTCTCATTACATCGAGTATCCAGATCCAGCAGACCTTATATTTCTACCACGCGATGCTTATGCTGCAAACTTGGGTCAATTATCGCCAATATTCGATAAGGTTCAGGTTGCTTTGTGGGAAGCTCATGTAAAAAATACACAACATTATAACTTGCGGCGCAAACATGCCGAGTTTAGTGTGGGCGATATCGTTTGGAAGCGTTGCTACTCCCAAAGCGATAAAGATGCCCATTTTAGTAAGAAATTAGCACCTAAATTTCAAAAATGCCGGGTAAAAGTTAAACGATCACCATTAGTTTACGTTCTAGAAGACATTAATGGTCGCGACCTTGGCGTTTGGCATATTAAGGACCTCAAGCTTAAGAGATACCCGTAGTAAGTTCATTCATTTTTTTTTCGGATTTCAATCAGTTGAAATCCTTTTTCTGGGGAGAGGGGTAATGTAACATAGTGTACATAAATGACCCTTACAAAAAAAAATAACTTTATAAATAAACAATAAAAAAAAAACTATTTAATTTAAACTAAGTATTTACAAGATAAAGAGAATAATAATTTAAACTATTTACATATACCAAAAAAAAAAAAGAAAAAATATAATAAACAAATACAAGCAATGCGGACAACCACATTATTTTATATATACGGAAGTAACCGGTCCGTCGTCGCCGCCGCCAGCGGCCGCGCGCCGCGCGCCGCGCGCGCACTCCTAGCTATCACAGGTAGTCCGTAGCTGAACCTCTCGAGGCACGGACGCTGTCGCTTTGACTAATTTTCTCACTGCTTTACCGTCATTGCGAAATATTAATTTTAACCGTAACGTTATTTACGAATATTTAACTTAATCTCAACTTACGAGTGGATTGCCTCTCTCCATATACTCTTTAACAGTTTAACTATTAACTAAGTGATAGTGATTCCCAAACTTGGGTAAGTTGTGCACATTTATTTATAAAGATTTCTAACGGCCGTTACCTACCTGTTGTACTGTATTCTTATGTTAATTTTAGAGGTACGAGTCCGACTAAATATTGTAGCTTTATTCTATCCTGTGTGTAATGCTTATTGTTGTTGTCTTCCTACCACTATGTTCTACTTCAACTTTCAAAGCTTAACCATGTAACCGTCTCTGCTTGCTAACTTTTTCTATTAATTTTGATTTCCCACACTTAGAACTCTTCCGCCGTTATAAGCCCTAAATTGCTAAACTAGTTCTTGCCGTGCTTCCTAGCGTTTCCCGTGCGCCCTTATACCGGCAGCTTAATGATTCGGCCTTTGTTCCTAGGAATTACGTCACAGTTCAACTGACGGAACCGAATACCCAGTCACTTTCATCGCCTGAGGGGATTGACCGAGCTGACCGGGACTACGCCTGGAGGACGGGACCTCGCCAGGGGAGTGTGGAAGGCTAGACAAGTGCGCAACGACCTAGGCCGAACCTAACTATTTTTTTTAATATACCTCTTTTTCTGTTTATAATTTCAAAACTTAGTTTTATTTCTTATCTTTCTTGTTCACGTTCTATATACGTGACAAGTAAATGAATTTGTTACAACAGATGTAGAATTTATTCGTCTTTGGTTAATTAGGTTATTATTATAATTTTAAATAAACTTTAAGTTCCATATTAATGTAAAGTAATCTCTGTGTCTGTGTTCTTTTTAAGAGTTTGACACAGTTTCTATGATATTTTTATTAATAGCACTCATTCTTGTAACCGCTCTAACTCTTAAAATGCTGATACTAAATTAACTGTCCAGAGTGTATCGGACACAGTATCCGGATGTTTTACAAAGCCCATAGAAAACTAAAAATAGGTCACATAAACGAATTAAACATCCAAATTGGTATCACCGCGTTTATGAACAGAGCACTATAATCTAAGGGCGTGGTCCTAAACTTGTACTGAAGGACCACAGTTTATATGAATGACGTAAAGTTCCGAAGCAAATTGCTAGCTTCCCACTGAACAGTTACTCCGCGCTTTCTTCACCTATTTGTAAATATAAACTTACGCTAATTAGTTCTATTTCTGTTATAACTTCGGCTATGTTTCGAAGTTCACGTTTTAGTTTTCACCCACGATATAATTAATGTTGTTAACCTACTATTGTTTGGGTTATCATATGGTTCAGGTCTGGCAACATTATTTATATAAATACTCATATTAATACTGAAACTTAGATAAGCGGTCTCTACGTATCAGCGTATTTTGAATTTAGCGTATCATTTAGCTAAACATTGTTATTTTTAAATATTGGTTCAAGCATTGCTTTAAGCTTTAATTTGTCTTATCAATAAAACAGTTCAAAAATCTAACTGATATTTTTTTATTTTCATCTAACCTTCCGATCCTAAAATGGCGTACTTCAACAAGTCTCCAAATATAGTTGGTCGTCGGATCGAGCAGTCGAGCAGTCAAGTCGAGCCAAGAAACAGGCACATAATGAAATATGTATATATCGGAACAGACAATCAGCGTCTGCTATTTTTACGGGGCTCCGGCCCACCCAGATGTTACTTTGACAAAATTTACATACAACCCCCCATTTCATTTTCAGGAGTTCTCGCTTCGCCCTTTGATCCCAACGGAATCCGAACCCTTCGTACAAATATTAATACGATTTTTTCGTTGTTCTTATTATTTTGATGCGGTTCGTTGGTTGCGTAAGACGGGCTCGTATTAGTTGGGTTGTGATGTATCCGTCAAGGTTGTAGCCTCGCATTGTATATATTCAATTTGTGGACCAATTGACCCGCTCTGCTGGGCGACTTTCTCTTGCTTGACCGCACACTGAATATGTAAGTACTAGTTCTGAGTCTTGTATAAAGATTTAATAGTAGACTTATCTACTTTTTTATGAAGATTTTAAATTTAAATATAAGAGTATTTCTAGAGAATTTCGGCACATAAAAAAAACTAGTTTTTTGTGTACCAATTTATTGTTCGTGATTTTAAGAATCGAAGGGTATGAGATTTAATATAAAGCATTTTCTTTGGTCCTGTATCAAACTATCTAAATTGGTTGTTTCTGAAAACGAATATCTATTAATAGTCATTTAATAACGTAGTTTAACAATCAGACGAACGCAAACATAATATCTTAATTATTTCAAAATCAAGTCAATTTATCTCCGTCTATTTTCTTGAAGGTTGTACTTGTCTATTACAAGGCGAACCTTAGCCTTTGGGTGGTGTCTAGCCAGCCGTACAAGCCTACATAATAGAGCCTCATTGTAACCTTGCCACCAGTCCTTCGATGACCCTCGATAGGTCTGATCCTCAAGGTCCATACAATGAAGTTATTGTGGGATCAATCAATCAAAGTGTTATTCAAAAACTCTTACAATAGTAACTTGATATTAGATTTGAATCTTTTAGAACTAGAATTGTTAGTCTGACCTTTAAATTTCGTAGCACTGGACTTATACATACTTATCTCTGCCTTGGAGAGATAAGTTTGGAGTTTGGATTTGTAGTGGTTGCCCGGTAGTGGCAATAGGCTCGCCCCCTATTACATGGGACTTAAACATATCGGCGAACTGTGGGTGTACATTGGTACACCTCTGCCTACCCCTTCGGGGATACAGGCGTGATGATATGTTATGTTATGTTTTATCTCTGCCTTTAAGATTTGTTATATGTGTTTCAATCTGAAGCAGTCACTTTTTAAAGATTATACTTGTACTATCGGTATACCTATACTTGTACTCTCTCGTTGGCCTAGTGGTTCTAAACGCGACCGCTACGCTGGAGGTCTTGGGTTCGATTCCCAAGTCGACCAGGGTGTTATTTGGTTTTTCTATGAAATTCTCAGTAGCAGGACGGATTTTGGATTTGTGCCCGGTTCTTTTCAATAGGCTCGCCCTCTACTACTGGTTACCTAAACACTCCGGCGAACTGTGGGTTTACATTAAAAATAACGCTTCGGGGATACAGGCGTGATCGTATGTTATATTATAGTAGAAGCAGTGCTGATGTACTTGGGAAAGCGAGACGAGACATGACGTGGTCAGGGCTACGTAACTTTGACGGGCCTGTTAGTCTAGTGGTTAGTGACCCTGACTGCTATACCAGAGGTCGTGGGTTCGATTCCCACCTAAGACAAATGTTTGTGTGATGAGCACGATCATTTGTTCTTCGTCTGGGTATAATTTATCTAAGTATAATATGTATGTATTTAGAAATATATAAGTATGTTTATCAGTTATCTGGTTACCATAACACAAGCCCTGCTTAGCTTTTGATCAGATAAACGTGTGTGAGTTGTCCCGGAATATTATTATATTATAATTACTCGTCACAAAAATAAATCACTTAAGGCGCTGTGTATAGCCAGCATTGATGTTTTTGAAGGGGTGAAGCGGGCAGGTGCGGGACGGAGTAGCGCCGACCCTGCTATTCGTTTTTTCCGAATTCGTCCGATGCGTAACGGTGTAATAATATTGAAGCTTTATTTCGATGATTGTTTAGATGTAAGTTTAGCCCTGCTTGACTATGTTTACTTTTGAGCTGCGCTCTCGCAGCGAATAGTAGGATCGAATCCCGATAAAATCATAAATTTTTGGATTATTATTTTTAAAGTATTATGCACCTACTGCATATTATCGTGTTTTTACTTTTAAAACAAGCATTTAATGTTGTTGATTTATTTTTAGAATAATTTTTCAAATACCTATTCTGATTTTCTGAAAAAAAAAAATATAATAATTGAAAACCTGAACAATATGTTTCATGACAATCTATACTTTTCTTCAGTAGCAAGAGTAAAATATAAAAAAAAAACGTACACTACGCTTGATGGTTCAGTCTGGAGATACAGCGTGTTTCGAATAGTAACGAAACTTATTTTTGTTTTGTGAATAATTTTTGTGGTATGAAGTCCTCACACTGCAGATAGTCCAAACACTCACCTGTAAAACTTGTATATTTATAGATTTTTTTTTGTGTACGAAAGGGTAAATTGATTAATCTCTTTTGTTTTTTTTTTATTATTCACGTGAAATTCATTTATGAGCCAGCCTTGCATGTCCAAGGGGGTGAGGATGCAAGAGTCCGAGAAAGAGCCCTGAAAAAGGCTCTGTCTAATCTGGCAAAATACCTGGTGCCATCATTTGCCTTAGTGCTGGATATGTAGGAGAGAGGACAACGGGGGCAGTACATGCCACTACACCACCCCTGCCCAAGTAGATACGTGCAATGAAGGCTGAGGGACCCCCGTCCCCGCCCTCTGCGTCCTCCCCAGGGCAGGTCTGGCTACAGAGATTCTCGTCCGCGCACTGCCCACGCAATGGAACAAAAGGGTCAGCCTCCCGTTCGCGCTCCAAGGTCTCTTTCTGAGAAATAACAAGCTTGCAGAAATAAGACACACCACGAGCGAAAGGTCCGGGCCAAGAACTCCACGTAGGACACGGCGCTTAGCTTCAAAGGCAGTGCACACCTCGAATGTGTGCTATGCCGTGTCTTCCATTTCGTAAAATAGCCTTCCCAATGCGCCGTTGGGGCCTGGGCAGGAGAGACAAGTTTACTCTCCTATAAAGAGAGCCCTATATTGGGGCTCATTAGCTGCTTTTAGAAGGCGTGTGGCAAGCATTTGGGGGCCGTCCTCTTGCACTTAGACAGGACACCGCGTCCCCAAACTCTTCCGGGGACAGCAGGGAAATGTCCTCCGATGAGCTCATCCCGTAGGTTGAATTCAACCTGGGCAGGGTAACGTTGACGGCTCTCGGGAAAAACGCCTGAACCAATGAGATCAGTCTGAAGGGTTTCCGTCAGTGGAGGACTAATGAGGTGCAGATTGTTGCGCAACATTTTGTAAGGTCTGACTTGAAAGTTGCGTGGCGTTGAGACCCTCCAACATCGCCTCCCTCTCCCTCTCAAATGGCGACTGTCAGCGGCTTCTTCGCCTCTTGCTATTGCAGGTGGAACCGGGTTGAACCCTAAAAATCCCGGTTCTGGCGACGTCGACGAAGCCACTCATAGCTTATTCTAGCGGACGAGCAGGCACGTCGTAGATCGGTTAGCTCTGCAGAAAAGCAGTGAACCGCCTTCCTAGCTGGAGGTCCAAGTAGGTAATGGACCACCTAGAGAACGGTGAGCACCCTTGCGTACCCTGTGCTATATAAGAGGAGAACCCTATCCGTGTGTATCGGTAATCGGATAGGTTCTCCACGACCTCGACCTGCCTATACGCAATGGTGGCGGCAAGTGCTGGGGTGGTGAAGGTTAAATCAACCACGGACCCTCCGTGCAGCCCGCACATATGCGTCGTCCCTCTATTAAGAAGGGAGAGGTAGGTGAAACCATTCACGCCTCCAAAGCAAGGCCTTGTGTGTGCCTTGGAAGAGAAGTACACTCCTAACAGGGCATTATCCCCCTGAGCGGAAGCAACAAAGCCGAGCCCCTTTCCAAAGATGTCAGGGGAAGGGAGTTTGGAGAGGGTCGTGGGAAAGGGTCCTGCCATAATGTCAACAGTCGGTCGGGTCGGAATTGACTCGTTCTAGCATGTCCTCAGCGACTCTCATGCGATTGAGTTGTTGGAGTAAATTCAGGTCTTTTGGGACTAGCCGACCGGTAACATGTGGCGTCCCCAAATGATTATTTAAAATGGTACTGATAGACTCGTGAGATACAGAAAGTTCGGCAGCTATCTTTCTCATAGTTAAAGGAGGATTTTGACAGTTGTTAGAATTTGAAATTGTAAATGACTTTTCTAACAAAAAAGTGACGTGCTTTCACGCCGAGAGCCTACGGCGTACTCCTCTTGAACAACAATCTCTTCCCACTGATGTGCAAAGAGGCGATAGTCATCTTCATCCACAAACCCGGTAAACCGAACTCTGAGCCCACTAGTTATCGCCCCATTAGCTTACTCAAGGTTCTTGGGAAGCTATACGAGCGAATAATTTATTCCCGTCTTATGGATTGTGCCGAGTCCAGGAGTCACATACCAGACGAGCAGTTCGGTTTTAGAACCCAACACTCATGCGTCCAAAAAGTCCACCGCCTAGTCGAGAATATAAGCGCTGGTTTTCAGCGTGGAAGGCTCACTGGCGTGCTCTTCTTCGATATAGCAAAGGCTTTCGACAAGGTCTGGCACAATGGCTTGATCTTCAAGCTTTACCAACTCGAGGTGCCAGATCGTCCCGTGCTCATCTTCCGAAACTTTTTGTTGAATCGGTCCTTTCACTATCGCGTTGACCCTCACCCGATCCGCGCTGCAGTCCCTCAGGGCTCCGGCGCTCCAGGTTACGCCCGTAACTTGCAGTTGCACTGTGACTTAAAGCTGCCAACAATCAAGCAGTTCATAAAAGTCGCCGCGATTCGATTTTTCGACTCCTCCGAAACCCACCGTAACCCGCTAATCGTAGCGGCCGCGCGATACGTACCTTCCGTAATATCTAAGACTAAACGCCCCAGACTTACTCTCTCCTACCTAGACGATAAAAGAACGCTTCTCCAAGAAGCATTCGATTTAGCTAGCAGCAGCATTACAAAACACAACCGCCGTATATTACGTCCTCGCCGGCGAGGCCCGTCGCGTATTATAAATAATAATAACGTAAATGTTATCCTCCCGTCCCTAGATCAAGCTGGCCCGAGCCTTCCAAACTAGCAATAAAAATATGTAACTAAATAATAAAAACTTAGCCATCCAGTCCAGCCATCCCTTGTTGTTTTGCTTTATTAAGATTATTAGCAACGCACTAAGTCGAGGCCCGAACCCCGCAGGGGGTGCCCTTAGTGGACGTTGCTGACGTAATTAGTTTTTTCCTATTGCTCTGGCTGGAGGCCTTAAGGTCCTCGCCAAAAGTCCGGTGAAGCAGTCAAAGTTAACGCTCAGGCATACGGTAAAGATCTCTAAAAAAAATACTTTGCTCTGTCTGCGCGCACACTTTTCGTCGTCTTTCCATAAGACGCCATACATATACTGAATTTGTCAGATCCGAAATATTTTTCATTAAATAAATGACTCCTCACAAATATCTTACATTAATTAAAAAACAGCAGTTTACTTCATTATTGTAATTATTACAAACGTTATTGGGTTCAATTACATCTTTTGGTAATACTAGTTACTTCAATATTGTACACCATGTATAAGCTTAGTCATGAATGAAAATGAAAAAAAAATGCATCTTATTAGCGATCAATAATTACTAATTGTTTTTTTTTTATTATTAAAATTGAACAATTTATTAAAAATTACACAAAATGTTAAAAAAATACATCATTGAAAAAAACATAAAAACAAGCAAAATAATCAATTTCTATTGCTAGGTTCGAACCTACAGTCAGCTATCGCTTCGCAAATTTATACAAGCACGCGACCGCTAGACCAATGTAGCTTCATCCCAAAATTTCAAATTACGCTTCTATAGAGGATCAATAGAAAAGAGATTAGATGTGCAAAAAGCAGGAAGTAATTACTTTACAAATTCTATTATGTGTCATTGTTTGACAGATTTCATTAAATTATTTTCGATTTGTCATGTATTTTAGATCTGTCAATGGGAAAAAAAGTGACACAGGTCCACCTAGCACCGCGCCTCAGCGCACACTGTCTGTCCGCGTAGGAATGAAAGAGAAGCGAACAAAACGCCATAGTTAGTTTGTCAGGAATGTGTTATTTTTCATTAAAAATCTGAATATTTGGAAAAATACTACCTTAATTGAAAAACTAAAATAAAGGTTATCTTCATTATTAGTTATTACGTTTCTGTTGAAAAATTTATTAAGATTGGTTCATCAGTAATACCGGAAAACTTTTTTGAAAATCCATTTTAGAGGTATGTTTACGAATTTTTTTTATCGACAAAAATTAATGAAATCGTGTTTTGGAAATAAAGGTTATCTCACAAAAATGATGAAGATTAACATATATTTTTTTAGCTGCTCTGACATTTATACAGTTTGCTAAAAAACTGTTTGAAAAAGCCCATTTTTACTATACACAGCGCCTTAAGGATGCATTAAAAGCATTATTATAATGAAAACATATTGGACTCGAAGCCGTCAATTAGGGAGGCTTTTAACAACCGCTGAAAAGATATGTGTGTTGGTATATTAAGTTATTTGATAACCTCGAATTAACTTGTATGTGTGTAGGTGTAAGCTTACGGTTTGACATATAAAGCTGGACAGGCGACCTTATGTGTCAAGAAACCTTTTAAAAATACAGATAATTATAGATTATATTATTCAAGACAACTATATTTATTGCTCATTAATAAAGGAAACGTCAATTTAAGGAAATTACGTTAGATAAGAACCTCATAAAATGACTGAAACTATTTATCTTACTTAAATGAATAACGTTTGTTCGTGAGGCAGTTCTTCACATACAAGTTATCTTATTCAAATAGAAATTGCTTAGCGTAAACGTTGAATGTATTATGCTTAAAATGAGAACACAATTATAATTGTTACAACAACAAAGTCTTAGCCAAAAGCTAGTGTTCTACAACTAAAGAAAATAAGGTTAAACCCTCCTCAAGTCATCGTACAATTCACTAACATGTTCCCCCGACTTCGCTTGCCTCTCAAAAGTTATGATACAAGTGAGGGATTTAATTATGTAGGTAACAAGGTCACCTCTGTGCCTCAACTCAACTAATGAATGTTGTAGTACCGAACTAGGTAATTCTGTTTGACGAACGCTAAGTTTCACTGCAACTCGCGAGAAAGTACGGAGAAAATCTAATGAGTTGGCTACACGAATATCGACCTTATGTCGCACTTTTATAATGATTGGCTGGAACTTCGAAAAGTACTCTAATTAGCTTCTTAGTATTGGTACAAAATAGGGTAAGTCTACTGCATGCTACAGTTATATCTAGGGGAAGTTTGTTTGATAATTATGTCTGCACCAAATGTACAAAAATCTTAACAAAAAAAATGTTAGGATGTATCCAAAAATCCATATACAACTAGCCACCTAGCGATGTAATGAAAAACGCGTAATTCTGGTAAAAACTGGGGCATTATAAACCCATAACCCCTCCATGTAAGTGAAACTAGCAATTAGTTCGCAAGCGAGCATTTTTCAGTTTCCAGATCGCAGAATCAATTAATGAGCCAACTAATCATGAGCTCCATATCGCGAAAAGGTGATAATTCCGCGATAATTGCCTATCTGCGGTCGTTGACCCGATCGACTCCAGCGTAAGCGTTAACTGGGTTAATTAATTTGAATTAAGTGTCTCATAATTGTAAAATATTTTAAAGATAACTTTATTAACTTAATATTATTATACTCGTAGCTACGATTTATTCTTTACAGACTTATGACATTGGGAGGTGGTTATAATAGTGAAACTGATAATGATACGTTGGACTGCAATACTCTGTGACAATACTTATGATAAAGCGGTATCCAAGGATGTCTGTTCTAAGTTCCTGTAGATTCAATTTTTAAACCCCTTTTGAATAAAAGGGGTTTTAAGTGTGTTTTGACTACGGTGCGATTCTTTTTTGTTCAAAGTCTAACTTAATCGAGACGGTACTTATCTATTATTTAAAATATGTTCGTCATTCCAAAGTAATCAGCAATTTTCAGAAATTTGTCCAGAGCTAAATTTTTTTTAGTTAAATCTATGTCAATGAGCCAAACTACGTTTTTTAAATGTGCCACATAAACTGATCTGTTCCTCTTTGCTTTACGTTACGTGTAGCTTTAACTCCATGTGGTGAGTAAGAAGGCAGGCGCTTCCAGTAACAGTAATCCTAGCAACGGTTGCTGAAGGCGACTGCGGATTAACTCAAGCGCTCGGAGCTTACCATTAAGAAAGTGTTCAGCGGTGGCTCTTTAATTGTACACCTGCTTATTTTTATAAAGGATTTGCTGAATTAAAGGTCGGATTCGAAGGGAATCAATAATGTTGAAAACGTCCTGATTTTGTTGTGAATAAGATCAATATAGACGATCTTAAATAACAGTAAATAAGGTTTTCTCTTTATCATTATTTTTAACGGATACATTGAGTTAAGAGGATTTGTTTATGATTTCGAAAAGTCGTGTCATATTATTAAATTAATTCGCAGAAATATGAACAGCGATGCATGAGAAATTCCAAGCTAAAATATTTACCGATACATAATGTAATTAATGGAGCAAAAAATAATTTCCCCAACCGCCATAAAACATTGAATGCTTTCATTATTTAAGCATAAAAGCGCAATAATGTGAAATTAAAAGCCAAGTGTAATACGTCGTATTATTTGGATAATCCGGCATGAATTAATAGTAAATCATTAACATACATTTAATATGAGTCGTATAACTCTAGCACACAGATCCGTTAACTCCCAATTAGTATTAATGTGATTATTGAAACATTGCGCACATTTTCATATCGGTCATGTGAAATTTGAGTGTTTTTATGAATATCCGATAATATTGATAATTTGTTTTTGTTGTGCATTGTATTGCTGTTATAATATGATAATCTATACAAACAATACTTACTATTTGGTGACTGGTATTACAAGTTAGGTACTTTGCGCTTACTGTCTCTCGGTTCTAGTACATCTCGGCTTCATATTTATGAATTAATCTAGACATGTTCTCGTCTCGTATGACAGTCTTAATTTTTTTGGTATAAATTCTAATAATAATAATTCTTAATGAGCGTTTTTGGGAAATGCACATGGCCGCTGCTAAACCAATTAAGGAATATTCGATATTTTAAATAAAGATAGAACTTTTTTTAATTAACATAACTGTTAGTTAAATTTTAGCGTTCGTAAGGTTTGTTTGTGGTACCAATAAACATCAAATAAAACTAGTCTTTGACAACGACATGCTAATATAAAAGTCGCAATAGCTTGTAGCAACTACTCTCTCAACTGCAGTCACAAGCGATCCTTTATAACTAAAACAAATACAAGTTACTATCTAGTCAGATGAGATGTGTTGCTGCCAATAAAACTGAATACGAATCTACGTCATTTCGTAAGTTGTAAACAGCGGGCGGTATTACGTATCTTGCAAAAGCAAAGCGATAGCCGACGGCAACGTTTCCGCATATACTCTCAAATTAATAAACCATAAAGCGTTATACGATTTGATAACAATAATTTTCCACAAGTTGCCGTCAATTGTTTTTGCATTGTTCTAACAGGATACGAAATAAGGCCACTTGAATGGTGTAATCTTCCGAACTCGTTCGGACCACACATCTTGAAGTCTTCAACGAGGAATGAGTGCTTACCTGTAAATCACAACTATGTATGGAAGTCTGTTGCTGTTTTAATTTGTATGATACTATTTATATCTAGACTTCTTGACTGTTTAAGTTTGTTGCGCATTTGTTCATTTGTTGGCGGCGAAAGCAATTAGGAAATGGCAATAGATTAATTATAACTCTAAAAGCAAGCCCGAAATATCTGCATTATTAAATATACCTCCGTAAAAGTATTCGATTACATCAGTATTATTTTACCGACTTGGCGATTAATACACTAATTGTGTAAATAATTGCAGCTAGTAGCAATAAATAAAATCCGTTCATAAAAAAACTTAAATGAATCACAGCAACAAACAATAACTCCATTCACTTTGCATAAAACCATTTGCAGCACAAATGAAAATAAACATTTTAAAATAATGCGAGTTTTCCGCAGCGATACAAATATTGATAAAAGCCGGTCGGTAAACGTCGCCGCGTCAAACCTGCCGAGCGCCTGCAGGCTTTCATTACGTGACTGCACTGCTGACAGACCGAGACACACGGCACGTAAGGATGGACAACTGAGATGCAAGATTGCCTTTGGTCAACTTTGTTAAACAAACACTGAACCCCAGTTTTTGTTCAACAAAAAAGTTTGGTTCGTTCAACCAATCACAGATATAGGTATGTTTGACAAAGATGGCATAGAATAAAAGAAACCGATGGCTGTAATGTCTGAATCATTATCACTCAATCGTCATGAAAATTTAACAATATATATTCTTTTAATATTTTAGAAATTTATTAAGTATTGCGATTGAGATTGCTTTACAGTAATATCACATTTTTTAAAGAATCCAAGGTAAACTTAATGCATGTACTTTTTGATATCTCTAAAAATAATGAGATCTTTTTATAACGACCCTTAAACCGTATCAGATATTAAAATAGAACAAAGAAATTCGGTATCAGTTTTCTTGAATACCGATAAAAGGATGAATTGTATTTTTGATGAAGGGGCGAAAATAGTAACATTTCAAGTTACAAAAATGTAAGAAGAAAAAATCAGGTAGTTAGTGTATTCAAAAGAATCCAAACCTAGTTATTTTTACTACGAAGAAGACGAGACTTCGTGCACTGGATTAATAACTCTAAAATATTTAAAGTTCATCTTTATTTCTTAACTGCAAGAGATTGACCTAAATAAGCAATTATAAAATAATGTTGTTTTAGCTCTATAAACGTAACAGCTGTAAATACTGTACGCAAAGTGTAGACGCAAAACGTCATGTGACAAGCCGAAAGCCGAAAGTCTCGCTCGTCTAGACCGAGCGACGAAAATTACCGCCGAGCACCTGCGATACTAATTACTGCACTACATGTAACGACGACATCGCGTCAATTTACTTAATTGCATATATTATTAGGTGCGAAACGAGGATTGGGGTAATAATCGTCGCGTTTCGGTTGCCAACATTATTTCATGCACTTTGATGGGATATTCCAGCGCCGCAACATGACGGCTGCATTTAATTTGTATGAGTGATGAGCTGTGAATGGGTTAAAATGTCTAGTTTTAGTAGCTTTTTAACCGGACTTGTATTTACATAATTAAATTCGTGCATGAATGAATAAGTTTGAATGCTGAATTAGCTTTAAATAAACAAGTTTCGAGTATTTTAAGTCACACTTTTTAAAATACGAATATACGTGTCTGTTTCACATTTATTTTTGATGGAAAATATAGAAACTTTTCTTGAGTGTTTACAAAGTAATAAGTCTCTCTCAATTGCTCAAACACTTCATCTAAGCAGCCGTCAGCGGGCATCGCCGCCATCGCGCCATCGGAGCCACATCTAACCCTTTTCCTTCAAAAACAAACTACCACAAAAGTATCTTAAAAGCCTTTAAACACACTAACCAATCCATCTTGCGGCCGCTGTGTTAGCACAATACGTTTACTCAAACGTGGAGGATGATAGTGCGCCATCCATCATGGGCGAAGTATTGACGGCGCGATAAATCTCCGGGTGTAAGCCAGCGATGTATAGCGCGCGCGGCGGGGATATCGGCCGGCGCCGGCGTGTGGACGCGGGCTAGCATAGGATTTAGAAGATTGTGCTTAATGTGATGGAATCTTATTTGACTGTTGTATGTATGGCGCCGGTATTCTGAAGTTGAGTATTTTTGACTATTTGGTCCTGACGTAGGTCGTTTGGCAGTATGCGAGTGCAAAGCTCGCTTAATAATTATTTTTCAATCTTAATTTGTGGGTGTTCTGCGTGTGACGTTATTAATTACTATATGCAGTAATTTTAGATCCAAAATCGCAAATAATGTGCAGATTCAAAAGCGTATTCGTATGATATAATTATAATGAATATATACTAATATACATTTGCGGCATTCGTTTAGAAAGACATGAAAAAATATTTCATTTTTTTATTACTACCTTTTTAAATAGGTACATCACCTAATTATTTTTAATTTCACGAATCAAGAATGTCAATTTAATGCCACTTAAAAAAATAGCGCAACATTCAATTTAGCTCAGTATTTAAAAAAACATGAACAAAAGCTTAAAAGCTAACATGAAAGTTATTAGTGTTCGCACGCACAGGACCTAGGTCGGTCTTCCCGCACATTCACGATGCAATACATATTCATGGTGGGTTTGTATTCATGAGCCCACGAATGATAGAAAAACACCTCTAGCGCTGAATGACAAAGAAGAATCAACATAACACTAGTTTTGTGTGCAGATTCGCTTCCACGAATTTTTGCTCTTGTTTTTGTGAATTACCTTAGGCAAAACCTTTCTAGTCTGTTTTTCTTATTTTTCATACATCACCATCAGACTAGCACTCCAACACTGAATCAATTTCAAACCTTACTCAGGTATTCCTCGAATATCTTGAAAAAGAATGTGTGAAACAATTCTGACTACACCTTTGAGGAGGTTATACAAACACTGTGTAACTAAATTATTTTCTTATGATATAGCAAGGCTAGGTGTCTGCCTACTCTATAACAAATGATGCGTAATTGAGCATTTTCTAAAAATAATTATTGTCTAAAAAGCCTAAGCTTTAAAAGCCGAAATTTGTTCTAGTACTAGCAATAGGAACCTGTTTATTCATGCGACGAACCTTTATCTCTAATAAATTATTTACCACCTGTTAACAGTATTCTCCAAATTGTTAAAAAGAGTTCCAGGCGTTTTTAGGTCTGGCTGACTCTAGATTATTTTTTTACTGCGAAAGAGTTACAATTATACGTTCATTTTCCCACCTAACTATTAGTAGTTAAATAATAAAAAACAAACTATCAGACTTTATTTAAATACATTGCTAACGTAAATACAAACTTGATGTCGCTTAATAAACAAAATATTCAAAATCAATAAAATAATGTTTGACAAAAACTTGAACTCAAACTGATACCAACCAACTAGCATTCCTTCATCCCACACTCCGTTTTAAAATCCAAACACAATCTCCAGTATCTATTTTGATGTTTACACCGATTACAGTGTCCCCAGGATGGATGTTCTTTCCGACAGCACTGATCACACAGACATACAGACACACAGACCACATAGAGGCACATAGAGGCACCCACGTCGCGTCGCTCAAACCCGACTCTTTCAGTCGACACAATCGGATCAGCTGGACACCGCGAAACGCTCCGTATTGATATGTTTGTCTATTGTACACCCGTTTGTGCTCCTACTCTGAGAAAGATTCAATAGAACGCAATTCAGTGGTTGGGATACGCTAGATTTGTCTCCTTTTATTCAATTTTCAGTAAATGTGATACGAATTGAATGTTGTTTGTGGGTAATATTGTGAAGCGCAATTTAGAACTATTTATCTAGTTACTAGTAATTTTATTTACAGAATGGGGAAGATAAATTATTTAATCTAATTTGAGACTACAAATATTCTCTGTGTGCAGGAGTCGCGTTCTGCCTATGTATCTCTGTGTTAAAAGACACAAATTATTAAAAAGTCATAATATCCATAGAATCCCAAATAGCAACTTGTCCAATTAAAATATTTATTCAACAAAAACTCCGAAACACAAGGCTGCGTTAAGAGGCTGTAACGAGCCAGTTGCAATAAATACACCGTCTGACTCACTTATAAGGAGAATGGGAAACTTCTCCGAGTTGGAAATTCATTCTTATCCAGCAAAAAGCAACGTTTTATTAACTTCAAGGCTCCTTTGACTAGCAGACGATTGTCACAAAAACAAGTTGGAAGCAACTCTATCTATTTTCATTTCACTTAAAATATTAAATGCGCTATTGCAGCTCTCTGCTTGAGTGAAATTCTTTTTCAATTACCCACTTATTCTCCGTCACGTTCCCAGAACTGGAAGATAGATATTTTGTCTCAACTTTAAGACGAATTAAATGTCGTGTAAATATTGTATTAACATTCTTTGTTAACATTCTGTTTTATGTATTTGGAATGGAATTAAATAGGGAATTGGAATTAATAAGTGACGAATATTTTAAAAAAAGTGATATTGTGGAAATGATGGATTTAATTTAGTGCATGTATGACGTAGGTAATATCTGTATATTATTATAGTACATATTGAGAAAGGAATTTTCGTTATAAATGTATCACTAAAACTGCCCACATTTTCAAATGAAGTAACATTTTATTACGTAAACACTGGGTTATAGCTTCAACCGTGTATTCTAAGGTTTATATTTTCTTTTGAACTAGACCCACGCACAGTCCTTTAATATTTTAGTAAAACATAATTCTCAAAGCTTTACAAGTACACACAAAAAGTAAAATTTATTAGAATTACATAATACAAGACTTAAAAACGTCGGCCCAATTTTTTTATTTAATTCTATAAAATTAATTGTATTTCAATAATAAACTTTAACTATTTCTAAATTAGAACAAAGCTCTTTTAACATGCATTTGAAGGACGCCGTTTTGTTTAATAAAATTGATTGTGTATTATAAACATAAAAGAAACCCGAAAGCAAATTATTCATATATTAGTAACAACTAAACGAGTAAAAACGTCCAGTCATTTAAAAGTTCTAAAATAAAAGCAACAGCCTTACTTAAAATACATTTCCCTGCAACAAAGTTTGAAGTCCGTTTAAAAATAACAAAATCAGTTCGATGTCCCGAACGCCTTAGAAAAGGCTTTCTTTGCAAATTTGGCGACGACAGCCAGGCTTTAAACAGCTCAGTTTATTGGACCTTCTGCTACCCAGGCGTGTCTAGTCAATGTAAACAGGTGCTAAATATGTGTGATACCTTGTATGAATTCTTTAAATATGTAAGGAAGGAGAAAGTAAATATGTAAATAAAACCATTATTTTTCAAATAGTAAGTAGATGGAAAAATAACAGGTATAACGACGACGCATGCTCAACAGAATATTAAAACCCGAAAAAATACATATGCAGTTATGTAAACAAAATAAGATCCCTCAAAGGGTCAGAGGCCAGACAACAACATAACAGAACTCCATTACTTACCGCTACTCAAAGCTATCATAATACACCATAACTGGAACTCAGTCTGTACGGCTGAAAGGCGCTTTTATCCGTCTAAAGCCAATGATACACTCGTAACGAGCAATTACAGTTTTCAAAGTTAGGGGTGGTGTGTCGCTGCCTGAGCGGGGCGGGGTGACGGGGGGAGGGGGTAAGGACGACGACACGGGAACGCTTCTAAGTTGAGCCGCGTCACAAGACGATTTAGGTAATCGTTTGGACGCGTTTAGTGGTGCAGTCGGCACGTACAGGAGGGCCTTATTGCGACCCCTGACGGACTCACTTACTTTTTAAAGAGTTGGGTCGTTCTGTTGTTTATGGCAGCGTTTGATGGTAAGTGCGACAGGCCCGCGCACGACTTGGTGGTCGTAGGCTGGGATATAACGAACAGTGGGAAATAATAAGATAAAAATAATGATAAAAAGTTTAAACAACTGATTTTTTATTCACTATCACTATTCTAATATCCTGACCCGTACATGGCTTCAAATCACTAGCTAATTGAAGCAAAAATAATCTAACTAAATACTAAGATTTAAGAGCACTCATCTGAAATAATCCGGTCTATTTAGAGCACAAAACTCGAATCTATTTGAAAGAGAAACTGAAATAATGATGTCTAAAGTATCTTACAAAGGCAAATTGCAGAAACAATACGCTGCAACAGTTGAAACCCGCGCCTCTTGAAACAGCCGACCAACTGCGGAAGCTCCCTAACTTTCACAATTTGTAGGATAATAAATAGCCGTCATACCCTTCATTTCTCTTTCAGTCTCATCATAATAGAAATCATTACCATTATCGCTCCTCACCTGGAGTCTGGACCCTAAACAATTTCCGTTGATCACGACAAATCACGTTGGATACTCCATCAATACACTCGCCAACAAATTTCCCTACTCAAATCGGATCATATGAAACGCGCGTAATACAAAAACGCGCCTCGGGAAGTGTTTAGGAATGATAAATGGAAGGAATATTGTGGATGACGCCTTGCTTTGCTCAGATTATGCATACTCGATATTTAAGAGAAGTAATCGCTGACCAAATTATTTTATAATAGAAAGTAATTTTATTAGTTATCGATGTATGTATTTTTAATACAAAATATTTTACAGCGCATTATTACATTTAAGCTGCTTTTTAGTTACCTTGAAAGTTTTTGACTTGGCTAATGTTAACATGCATACATAGATCCGAACCTTTGACTTCGTAAATAATATGAGATTATAATACAATTTGATTGTATTTTCCTCGTGCCTATTGTCTTGTCTCAGTACCAGGAAATATCCTGTGCTATGCCTACATCCCTATTTCCTCTTTGTAATATTAAAACTTAAAAACACCTTATCCTCTTCTTCATAGGTTGTTGTATG
Source organism: Autographa gamma (assembly GCA_905146925.1). Taxonomy (NCBI): domain Eukaryota; kingdom Metazoa; phylum Arthropoda; class Insecta; order Lepidoptera; family Noctuidae; genus Autographa; species Autographa gamma. The sequence goes on from LR989852.1 coordinate 481,833, forward strand.
AGAAGGACAAATGAGTGTGTTCCCAGGAGCAATGGTCTCGCTGGTGTCGTGTTGTGACGTGGGGGGCCACCCACGGAGACACTCGTGATGTAGGCAGTCAACATTGAAGTAATAAAACATTGACATTTATTGATCTATGATGTGTGCATACTTTTGAGAAAACTTATACAGGTTTAAAAGATATCCCTACTAACAGCTACTGTAAGAAAAATGATGCAGACATTAGAGTAATAATTCGTAATTTACTCTAGCTGATCCTTTCATTTTTAATATTATTAATACTTAGAGAGAGACTGCCTCGTTGGCCTAGTGGTGCTAAGCGCGACTGCTATGCTAGAGGTCTTGGGTTCGATTCCCGAGTCGACCAAGGTGTTATTGGGTTTTTCTATGAAATTCTCAGTAGCAGGTCGGAGTTTGGATTTGTGCCCGGTTAGTGGCAATAGGCTCGCCCCCTATTACTTGGGACTTAAACATATCGGCGATCTGTGGGTGTGCATTGGTACACCTCTGCCTACCCCTTCGGGGATATAGGCGTGATGATATGTATGTATGTATGTGTATACATAGACGCTTAAAGTGTTAAAGATATAAGCAATAGACACCAAGATCAAAGTAGAGGTTATTGCACCCTAATTTGTAGCAAAGGCTTAAACATAAATAAATAGAGTGGCAAAAAACTCAAAACACGAGCTAATCCTCAAATTTAATGATTAGAGGGGTGTTAATTGAGATCGTTTCGTTCACTCGCTGAGTCTTGATTTCGGCATTCGGCAGTCACTGGGTAAATCGCTCGAATGCCAATTAATCGCGTCATTAGGCAAAACAATGGCGGGCTGGAGGCAAGACGAATTAATCGCACATAAAAATTAAATTACACAGTTTATGAATTTTGAAACAATGGAGAAAGGTTAAGAACAACTTGAAGGTTGGCCTCCTTTTTAAGCTAAATTTTTCATTTCAATAAATTCAGACGAATTTGTAGCGTTTTAATGATTAAGAAGTCCTTTTGTATTGTTACTAATCTAGTCTACCTATTAAATACTTTGCAAAATAATAATAATATGCTTGAGTACATTCAAAGAAACATCAAATAATACGTAGCTTCCTAATTTGCATGCGTGATGTAAAAGAGTAAAGTCCAAGTCTGAAGCCCAAGTGCGAGTAAATCCACTACACAATGGAAGGCTTTAAGGGTCCGACGTAAATAAAAACAGGCTTTGCTCCAATAAAACAGGGGAATATACATAAAGTTGTAAAACATCAGAAGATTTGCTCAAATCCCGCGGATGTCTCGGTACTATTGTGAAGTGGGGATGATTTCTCTATGACCTTAAACTCTTTACTGTTTTTTTTCTTTAAGTCTATATTAATGACATCTCCTATACATTAAAAGTTAGTGATTTGTAATATAGTTACATCCTTACATGCCATTGCCAGCGCAAACTTTAGATTTGTTGCAATATACTCCATCGCGAATATAGGGAGCCTAGGATTACCAGAAACACTATCTGTTTTTTTAAGTATCTGATGGGTACTTAATTGCGGTGTAGCTTTTTAAAAATAAGGTGTCGCCTCGCAATATGTACTAAGAACTATACGTAATAACAAGGTGTTCTTAGTGTGCGAAGACACATAGATCACCTTGTCATTATACATAATAATAACGTTACCAACGTTCTTTCTGCAGTATGTACCTAGGCATTAAAATAATACCAGCATGCTCAGCTGATTCACTCAGAGATTAAGCTCGTGCCATAAAGCGCAGCAGACCGATCCCTAAGCCCTATCCAAAACACGGCTATTAAGATCAAGATAAAAATTCGGAAGTAAGACAGTCGTCGGCGGCGCGCAGTACGGCCGTATCGCGCCTGAACTCCCGCTTCGTATAAATCTGAACATTTTTCCTCCCCCGCCTGAATCCAAAGAAGTTTAAAAGTTTCAAACAGTGTTGATACATGTGATGGGGATTACAAAGTTTAGCCAGTTCTCTTTGACGGCCGCTTTTTATTTTACTTTTTTTTTAATCTTGAGTCTTAGTAAGGATTTTTCGAGTTACGCCAAATTGGGTGGTGAACTAACATTTACCGTATTTTACACATTATGTAAAGAGCTATTTGGAATACATTAGCAGAAATAATTTTGATCCTAGTAAAGTTTTACTTTTGTCTTTGCTAAGAGTATATGTGTACCTACTTGGCATTTATTTTTTTGACATCCTTATATCAATTAATCCAATCATATTACAAATAAAGGTAAAATCATGATGTAATCGATCGCCGTATTAATTCCATTAGCAACAACAAAGTCTTCAGAAATCGGAAGACAAAACAAAACACCTAAGAAAACTAGCATCTTACACAAACGTTACTAACAAATAGAAGTTTCTCGGCAGTTACAAGCTGAAGTTAAATTAATTAGAAACCTGACCGGCATTCGGGATCCGTAGCCTAGATGTGAAGGATCTCTGAACACCCACTTTCAACAAGCAGCGAGTTGCTTCACATACATAATTACTTTCCAGGAAGGGCTTAGTCGACGAAAGAATTTCAACTACTTTCAATTTAGGAAATGATAATTTTAATATTATTTTTGTTTTCTGTAGTATAGGAGATAGCAGATTAATACTGGATTTATGAGATTGCTTTCTCTGCCGTTAAGACAGTTCTCGTTAATAAAAGAACGTGTAACTACTAGACCTATCATCAGAATACTGTCAATAATTTATGTATGAAGACGTGCACACAATATTGAAATAATATAGTAGATCATGTTTTATAGATAAAAGCGAAAACGTATTCACTGACTAAAAATAGTTCCCCGCTGACGAATAACCAAGTACACGTTTTAAAGCTGTTTCCATTTATTATGTCCTCTCAAAGCTCACCTAGCGCCATGTAGTGAAACAAGGCAGCAGCCTGCGACGCTCTGATAAGCGGTATATTGATGCTCCCCTGGGCTGAGTGATTCTCGGCCAGACAGCCATTTTTATTATTAATATTAGATCACAATATTTACTGTGCCCTGAGGAACGAAATTGAACAATATTTTCGGATCTGAGATCGGAGTGACGCAGTTTAGTGTGGAGACTGTAAATATCTGTTCATGTTATCTTTCCAGATACTTCATACATTTTGTCCTAAAATTAGAAAAAGTTAAAGTGGTTTTTATTATATTTCTTGAGCATAAATGCTTTTGTAGTCGCCTTTGAAAGTCTTTTCTGAGAGTTAAGCTGTGCGCGGTGCTTTCACCTATTTTACTATAGAATACATTGAAGTATAAATTATCAAACATAATTAAAAAGCCCACAGCTGCTATGAATTAAGTTACATAAAAACACCTTTGAATCAGCAATTTTCAAACTCCATAATACTATTATACGAAATTAAAATAAATTGCTAAACAACATAAAGTTAAAATCAAACAAAGACAAAGAAAACCCTTCAACAAAAACACTTAGCAAAGCCACAAAACAGATTAAAAAGCAAAGCTAGGATCCAATCCATCAGCCACACACATCTCGGAACAATTAAAATCGGATCTCGGGCGACGAGAAAGTCAAACCTCGCACTAAGCCCAAGATAATTGCAGCAGATTGTCTCCAGCCGTAAGCCATTGCCAAAGTTTAAAGAATTGACTACAGTTATCTCTGTTCGGAATTGGCAAGGGTTAATGTGGGTAGGCAGTAATTAAAGTTGGTGATCCCTACGCCCGTTTGTTCGACGGAGCTAATGCCGGATACTGTTTGTTTTTACTGCTTCGCCGAGCGAGCAGGGAATTGAAATCATATTAAGATTGCTGATACTGACTTGTGAAGATTTCGGAGTCTATGATAATTAAGTAATGGCGCGTTACTTGTTGCTGATAAGCTTGGGGTTAGCCTGCATAGATTAATCCGCGACCGTATCGTATAATTATAATAGTCCACAATTTAATGCTAGGACTACCGGACTGCGTGGGTGTTATTATAATAGTTATACAAAATTTAAAAAGATATATTATTGTAAAGATAAATAATAAATATGGAGCAATCATTTAAAACAATTTTACCGCGAATAAACGGAACACAATGGAAGCATCCTCCATGAAAGTGCGTTCATCACAGATCAAAATTCTAAATACCAATACAAAGTCATAATTCCATCACGCGGCTACGGAATTGTACTGCCAATAAAATACGTTTAACTGTGTTTTCAAACCAGAAGTAATTGGCGGGTGGGGGGAGCGGGACGGAGGGGGGGAATCTTATTGGTAATTACCGGGCGACGAGGCACGCAGTTAATTCTGACGTCTGCTTGGAAAACTCAAACAAAAGGGAAGAAGACTTCAAAGGATTCATTAAGTTGCTACTCAAATAATGGCGCCTCATGGGCTGCGAGAGGCTGCGAGAGGCTGCGAGGCTGCAACCTGCTTATTTTGGCAACATTCATAACTGACGATCTTAATATCAGAGACAAAGCTTATGTACCGCCTTTCCGTCCAACTTGCTCAGATCTCGCGCAATTGTGAGCTTGGATGTTTCACTCTCGTGGTTATATTACTTTGCTTGTTTTTTTACTGAGTAAATTTTGCTTTACATTTATAATACACCTATTTTAACAACTTAACTGTCCCGCCAGTAGACACGATAGTTAAACAATGGAAATGTTGTTGTTAACAATCATCTATGTTACAATAAAATTCAGGTACTAAGTTAACACACTAATAGTTTTGTAGTGTAGATGAACATAAATAATCGCAACACGAGTTCGCAAGAAACAGCGTTGTCAGAATGAATTATGTAACTAGCTTAAATTGCATAACAAATTATTATGAAAGAACACGATCTTGTCCGATGGCCTTGATCTAGATTTTAGTGTAGTATGACTGATATCGTGTTTGACGAGTCAAGTATAACGTTTCCGTAGTGTAGTGGTTATCACGTGTGCTTCACACGCACAAGGCCCCCGGTTCGATCCCGGGCGGAAACAGGTTGGCTTTTTGGACCTCTTAATAAATCCGGAACAATTTTTGTTTGTAAACATTGCGACCAATTCTAAATTAAATCCATATTTTTTAAACAAACAGAAGCCGTCGCAGTCATAATAATAATAACAGATCAGTTGCAAAAGCGCGGGCAGTTTCAATTTCAAGCCGTAACAATAAAATCAATCCGGTCCAAAAATAAACGACACAATCGGACGAAATCAATGAACGTAAACCGAATACACTGATTAAAAGTTTCGCGGAGGACCAACGAGGGCCAACGAGGCCCAACTACCGTACGTGCCTAACGAATTGTTATTAATTGGCCTGGCCAGCCAAGTCCAAAGGTCACATTAGGTGGAACTCGACCCCAAAATTGTCAAATTTCATACGCGCACTATGTAAATGATTCGCAAACTTTAAAATCAAATTCGACGCGCATCGGAGCTGGGGTAATTGTTTTAAAAATCACCCGAACTGAATATTTTTTGGGAATTGATTGCTCGTTAACTGTGGATTAAAATTGGGCACTATAATCTTGGGTTTCGGACTATTTCGAGAGAGAATAAAAATGTGAAAGAACTTTTTTGCATACCCTCTCAGTCGTCTCTTCTCTCAGTAACGAAGCGCAGTTTTACCCAGGTTTATGAGTTAGTTTTAAATGAATAGCTGAATGTATCTAATATTAATTAAGGGCATTTCGTCGAATAAATAATGAGGTCACTTTATTACGAACACTGAATTCTTTACACAATACACAGTAACCTGTTTACAAAATTAGTTACAAAAACTTTGTTCTAAAACTCTTCATTCTTCTCATAATTTACACTCACAATACAACCTTCCATTACATAACTCATCTAAGTAAAAAGAGCATTTGTTAACAAGATTTTTTAAACGGCGAAGTAGTATGAAAAACGGAATGAGCGAGTAAAAAAATCCTGAAAAAATACGTAATGTTTTTACAACGACAGCGATGTAGGTACCTGTGGGTAGGTTACCTTTATTTAGTTACGCACTCGCCACTACATAGGGAATCTGTAGAAGTTTTATTTCTATTGTGACGTAATGTTTTTACATTTTAATGAAATATATGATACATTTAGGATTTGTTTAGCTAAATGAAAAGGATGCCATCACGGACACCAATAAAAAAAAAATGCCATTTCATTTAGTTTATAATATTTTTGTTCTCTATGTGTGTTAATGTAATTGGTGTAAAAGCCGTGGTAACATAATTATAATAAATAAATAAATAAATTCATGAGAAAAGATCAGCAAAAAAGTTCCTGTTCAATTAGTTATAGTGATACAGTCACGGGTTATAACAATAATTATAAAATTCCATTATACATTGACGCATGTTGTCATCATGTCTTTCATAAATACTTTTAAACGTAACATGAAATTTAAATTAATAAGATTCACAATACATTACAATTCAGAATACATTCTCATCTTTACATTAACCATTTAATTACTTTCAACACTTTGTTCCATAATGCGCTGATCTTTTGTTATTGAATGCCTCATATTGTCCATAATATGTGCACGTCTACGTACGTCTACGTACGTACGGTCTAGATGTCATCGCCGTACAGACACAAAAGTGTTATTGAATTATGCATGAGTGATTGATTTTATTGTATTACAGCGCTTGTGGCTTGTTCCTTGAGTGCCTCGATAACGGTAATATTATGTTATTGAGTCTCCGTACGCGTGTGGTTCATATTTATTGGCAATCGATGAGTAAAGATTGAGTAATTGGTTTTCCATGTACTAAGGCACTTTTTTAAAAATTCGTCTGTCTACTTGCTTTGCTGTATAACATTATAAACGTCTTTGGTGTTCCACGTAAAGTTTGTAAACCAATGTCAACATTGTTTTTAAAATTAAAAAAAAAATACGATTTGTCTGATATTTTTTTTTTTTCTCTGTGTAAACTATGTCAATTCAAACGCTAATAACACGGAGCATTTTTTTGTTTATCTTCAAATTTTATTTACCTGCAGTAAGATTGAACCTTCTGTAATTTGCTTGCAGTATTGTTGCGTAGATTTTAAACCCTTTGAATTTACTTTAGCTCGGCCGCGTGTCCCTGGGGTTGGGATTATGTACAAGTTTATTGTTTACTATGTTTTGTACTATGACACAGACTGTGGACTAACGTAAACAAACTAAAAGCACGGTTTAGAGACTTTCCTTGCGTTATAAAGTATATAAATTCTCTTTCTAAAACAACTTATAAAAAAAACATTATCCTAAAAAATAAAGAGAAAATCCTACGCATGTGTTTACTTTATTTTTCACCTGATTCCCTGTAAGGATTGTAATTGTATCAATGCTTCCTTGTAATTTAACACATACTTAACAATAATTAATATGTTGATGAATCGTTATTAATGATAAACGCCTAACTATCGGGATCTAAACAATTACAGATACGCTGTAACATATTAGACAGATTGATGTAATATGGCGGCGTGAAACAATTGAACGCTAAATTGTGCCGCGGCGCTGGACATCGCGAATCGCGAGCCTTGGAGTAGGGATGTGACACGCGATAATTATTCTACACATTGATATCGATGACGGCGTGTTCGTCTGACAAAGCAGTTTGAAAAATATTGTTTGCCATGTCTACTGAATATTTTTTCCCTTTACTTAAAAATAACGTACCTTTCTAAAATAATGTTCTATTACTCCTGTCTGTTTATGTATTGTTCTAAAATGGCATTGTAACAAGGAATTGCGGAATATAAAGTTGTAAAAACTACTTTTCAAGGTTACAACTACTCGACTGCTGAAAAGGAAGAACAATACCATTTTCAAAATAAACAAACAGGAAAAGAATCCTAACACAACACAAAGTAAGTTAGCTCAAGAAAGTTAGTTCCGAACAACCGACACACAGGTGTGTATGATAAATCTGTTCCAATTCATTATTAATCCTTGTTTCACCTTCGAAACAAAGAAATCTCTTTCTTTCTTTTTTAGTTTCTTTGAATTTAAGTTACTATAAAAGAAAGCCAAAGGTCTGACAATTGTAAAATACTTATATTAATTGTCGATACCGAATGAATGCCCGTGTCACATCACTTATCCAAAACAAATGAATTGTATGCAAATGAAGGGGTGATTAGTGAGCAGCGGCGGTGAGCGATCGAATTATACTTAACGAGGCTTGCTGATTGTGGCGATGCGTTTAATGCCCGCCAGGACCCACTACACACCACGACACACCCCACACTAGAACAATGTTAAAAGCCTCTAAGCAGGCATTGTTTTAATAGCACCCTATTTATTCCCGCCGTCCCCGTTCTGAAGTTAATGAGAATAGACTCCCCCTTAACATGGAACTTAATATAATTATCTGCAAACTGGGGTGTACAACAATACACCTCAATCTGCCCCTTAAGGCTGTACAAGATTCTCAACCTCACGTTTAATTGGATAAAACCACAGACTAAAAACAATAGCTGCGTGCGTACGACATAAATCAATTTTAATTCTCCATTACATAATTCGCAATTCGATATTATGACATAAGTAATAATTTGTACGTCACCGCAGGCGATAATGGCGAGATTACAGATAATATTATAATAACTAGAGATAATCAAGTGACGCCGCGCTAATAATCAAACAGCGCGTTGATTACACCCAGCCTCGTTATGTATTTAATTAACTGGTTATTGCTGCACTGTGCACTATGGCTACTTCACTGTGTGCATTTTATTTTTATCTGATAGTAATAAACGGAATTATATCAGATATACAAATATTTCTCCGGATATCAGGCCGACCCGTATCAACAGCTAGCCTTACAAAATAATTATGAACATGTAGCCACAACATGAGGATTCCATAAATATTTAAATCAATGTTTATGTTGTTTTAACTACTGGCCAACTCCCAATAAATAAAATTAAAATTAATATTTTTTTTTAAATATCCGCCAAAAATATCCGCAGTCGGTAGGATTCGAACCTACGCTCCCAGAGGGAATCTGATTTCTAGTCAGACGCCTTAACCGCTCGGCCACGACTGCCTTGTGTAGAACGCATAGAACTTGTAACATAATTTTATTCATAAATAGAAAGTCAGAACTTGTTTATACGCAAGTGTTTTATAAAACATGTTTCATTCAATGCTTTATTAAAAGAACATAATTATTCCGGCAAGTATGTGCCTAAGTCTTAATTATTTATCGACATACGAAGGGCATAATTCACTTTTACAAGCTACCTACAGTTTTCATAACTACAGAGTGACCAACAAAAGGTATAACTACCACATTGGATTAAAAAAATCTATGTGAACGAATCGCAATAATAGAGCAGCTATAACCGCAGGAGTTGGCTTCCCTGCCATTATAGTAGAGGAGGAACCGATCGCTTACTCCGGCGAAATAATTGAGACGTCCCGCGTCCTGCCGACCTCAGCGTTCGACGTGGTCAGCACTCGCCGCCAGCTTAATGCGATCCTTTTCCAATTACAAACTGTATTCAAGTCATTATAGGAAGTCGTTCCAGTAATTACTTCATACGTGGAAATGAGGGCCTTGTCATTGTTTGGCAAGTTTTTATAATTGGGACTATGGGTAACCTTAGTATTCCACACAGTTTACACGTGGTGCTGGCGATATTATAATACATAAAAAAACATAACATATCATCACGCCTGTATCCCCGAAGCGTTAGACAGAGGTGTACCAATGTACACCCACAGTTCGCCGAAATGTTTAGGTCCCATGCAATAGGGGGTGAGCCACTAACCGGGCACAAATCCAAACTCCGACCTGCTACTGAGGATTTCATAGAAAAACCCAATAACACATTGGTCGATGTGGGAATCGAACCCAAGACCTCTAGCGTAGCAGTCGCACTTAGCACCACTAGGCCAAAGAAGCAGCGATATTGTAATACATTGCTTATTATTTCAATTCTGTATTACTTATACAATGCCAACGAATACTCCAAATGAATCAGTGCTCTTCTTATAGCTTAGGAATCACTGTATTAATCTGGATTTGAAGCTCAATTATTTAACAAATAAATAAACGATAACATCACAAGTGAGTACTTAGCTGTCAGTCTATTTAGGCTTTATCTCGAAGTAATGCCACTTATATTCGCATTACAGATCACTTTGCTGGATCCACTCTCGAATTAATATTTTGTGAAAATGTAGTAATCCGATCAATGGTCCACTCTAACACAATAATACTTGTTTATTAACTCTATTGTCTCTTTGTTATTTACTTTATTTTACTCGTGTGGTATTCTATAGCCCGGGAGAGGTTGTGTGTCTATAAAAAGATGTTTTTGAGGTCAGTTTGTTTCAAGCATTATTTGTAGTTAGTTGTTCATTTAGAGAGAACTGTCCCCTGTTTATTTGATAAAACTGAACACAAAGAGGCACAATGGAAGGCGGACTGTTATTATCTAAAAGTCCAGCACAAATGTCCGTCCTGATTACATATAGCAGGAATGAAGCCAACCCTTTCGATTGCGAGTCTTTCAAAGAATTCTCTTTGGCGATTAGAGTCACCGGTTCCTCGCATTTAGTGCGCGACTCAAAGCATACTTTGCCTCGATTTTATTATCCCCTGGTACTCGTTTTCAGTTGAAATGTGTCGTTATTTGCAATGTTGTTACTTTCTCGTTATTGTACTCTTTGATGGCTGTATAAAGTTTGTGAAGAGCTCTCCTCGTGCGGGAAGTGGGTTCAATATGATTATCTTGTTGTATTTACTTTTGTCATTGATTTTCATTGTACCAGAAACATGGGTTGTGTTTGAAAGAAAGATGGGTTTTCGGTTTGCGACGTCATCGCTTGATTAACGAATACCTATTGTTCTGAAATATTAAACCATTAACCCTTTGTATTATTATTGCCTTCGTTCTGTAAAATTGTCTGACGAGAGTAGTCCCGTTCATGGTGGGAGAAGACGTCATCAATATTAAAGTTTTTTATTCTGATTTGTTTACAAACGTTAGTCTTATGTTTGTCCTAAACCCACCTATTGCAGTATTCTGACAAATGATTGCAATTCATAAGAAGTAAATACTTGATCGTACTGTTAATAATTGAGGTTTTGATGGCTTTTTGTAAGCGTTTCAAAAGTTCTTGTCTCTGTATAGATTCTTTGGACTTTTTTTTTCTTTTTCTGTACCTAAAAAGTGATATGTACTGAATGTGATAAAGTAACTTGAATAAACTAGACTAGTAGTTTAATATCTGATGTACAATACACCATGTACCAATATTGACATTGTCCTTTGCCTTTGAGACTATGTAAATATCAATATCGTGTCATTTATGCGCGCGCAGCTGTTTCAATAAGAAACAAATTATATAATAGTATACTACATACTTTATATAACAATATTAGAATGTTTATTTAAATAATTCTTGTGTGGCAGTCGTGGCCGAGCGGTTAAGGCGTCTGACTAGAAATCAGATTCCCTCTGGGAGCGTAGGTTCGAATCCTACCGACTGCGAATTATTTTTACAATAATTCGCAAATACGATTCATAGTCAATAGGGTCTCAATTAGTAAGAAAATAAAGTAGATCACTTAACAAACCTAGGTATGACCTAACCTATTTGAGATTTTTTTTTACTTCATTACCCGTCATTTTTAATAACATTATAACAACTTTTTATAAAATGAGTAATTATTACCCGCACGAAATTCAATCAGGCCAGCGGCGTAAATGAAACTAAACAAATACAACTTAATGACCCCACCGCAAAACTAACAAAATATGAAAGTAATAACAAGTGCCAACATTGAAAAGCCAATCAACGCGGACATCAATCGAGTAAAATCTAGCTGCTAAACTAATTACCGCAGTCGTTGTAGTTTCAACATCACCAAATGTGCAGCCACGGAGAAGAACAACTTCAAATGTCATGAACAAGCAAAAAACCAATACCTACATTATTTTTAAATTCCTCATTGCATGTTTGCTCTTTATTCTCTGATTAGTCATAACGGACAATATTTGTAAAAATTTGCATTGCCCTGCAAAATAACTATTAAGCGCATATAAAACGACATTTAGTTTCATTCAAGCGTGATGGATAGTTAACATTAGCAGAAATTACATTTCACACAAAACATCTAACCACCCAAAAATTCTAATTAAAAACGTTCAGTAAGCCTTCTGTCCACCTTCGGTCAGTGGCGTGGAGTGGCGCGGAAGTAAACAGGCCACAATCAGAGTAAAACAAACGTTACAGGCTGCCGCTGATTGCAACCTCATAACCTGATTACCTGCCTAATATTTCAGTTCCCTCCACCCGTGGTAGCTTGTGTCATATGCCTTAAAACTCACCTGAAATTTGTGGAGTCTATTTGTATTTTATTTCATGTGCACTGCGGTTGTGTATATTATTATGTTGTCTTATTGACAGAAGACAATTTATACGAGATCCGAAGCGAAAATTTGTTAAATAATATTTCAGAAAATCTTATCTTATCTTAGCTGTTTGACTTTTTTTAGTAAAACATATTTTTTCTACTATCTACATAGGTAACCTGTTGTCCGATCGAGTACAAACATTATTTATTAATACGTGCATTTAAGCAATAGGAACAATGTTTACTGCTAGGAACCTAAAGGTCTGTAAAAGAAATAAATTGAGTGAGTTAAATAACTAATAATAGCTCTAATATGTCCCCGGAAAATAATAAGAACCGTAAGTTTATAATTTTCCTAGGAAATTTATAAACTTCCGTAGGATTCTAAACGAGGGATAAAATGTATTATTTTACGCTCCCATTTTCGTCAAATGCTAAACTTACGTAAGTCGAGCGTAAAATAATAAGTAAGCAATAACCAATCGCCATTGGTTCAATAAGTCATGTGTTCCTTCTCACTATCAACATTACTCGGTATTAGCACTGTCAACATCGACCAATCAGAGAGCAGTGTGTTATTTTACGTTTTTTAAAGAAGCGTAAAATTAAAAGCATTTCTGTGATTGATCGAACCGTTTAGAATCTTACCTATGGATATCCGTTAGTTTATAAATTTACCACGAGACTTACGTAAGTTTATCATTTGACGAAAATGTGAGCGTAAAATAATACATTTTATCTCTCGTTTGGAATCCGACGGAAGTTTATTAATTTCCTAGGAAAATTATAAACTTACGGTTCTTGTTATTTTCCGGTGACATATATAAATTGAGTGAGTTAAATAACTAATAAGCTCTAGTCGAGGTTCCTGGAGTAAGCCAGCCAGTTTCAATATTCAATGCGTCAACATTTACAATTAATGAAATGGGTATTTTTAATCCTCAGTAAAACCCGACATCTATCATAAATACTGTAAATATAAGATAACGTTAATCTTAATAATCCATTGATGACAAATAATCTTTACTGACATATTTAAACGCAAAACTTGTATATAATAGATTTTAATTTACTTGTCAATATTCTATTTATATGAAACTATTCACTTTAGATAGTATTTTAATTTTCCTCCTTTTAATATATGAACAAAATGTTTATAAATAGGAAAGCCTCAACTATTTATTCGCCAAACACATACATATACAACAATTCATGATCAAACCTACTATGAAAGGTATACTAAAATAGATTTTATTTGAGGTCAATTCCACAGTTGTCTATATTTACCGAAATGTTACTGTTTGGATGTTTAACACATATAAGAAAATAGCTGATTCTATAAATATAATTTCTAATATCAATATTATTATTTGATTGAGGTCATTGTGGAAGAAACTATCTTCACTTATAGGGGTCAACTCTTTACTTAATTGTAAACATTCCATGACACCTATGTAATATTGGCCGTAGAGCAATAGTATTGTTAGGCTTCCTACCTTATATACTAACAAATCGACTTTCAGCATTACCTATTTGACTTTCAAACTTCAATGGCCGAATACTTTCAAAGTGACTTGAAACTTCGACTTTAATTTTAAACTGATACATTTGGTTGACTTTCAACTAATTCGATTTGAGATCGACCTTCAAACGTTATTTTTATACCTTTCACTACGACGCATGCGCAACAAGTTTTAAGTGAAAGTATACATCTTATACGTACCGTGATTATATCTCTACTTCACGCGGCAGTCGTGGCCGAGCGGTTAAGGCGTCTGACTAGAAATCAGATTCCCTCTGGGAGCGTAGGTTCGAATCCTACCGACTGCGGATTCTTTTTGCCACATTTTATTGGAATAAACATTTTTACAATTAAAAAATATATACATGCAAACGCGATATCTCTTCGCATGTGTAAATAGCACGGTTTCCCCACGGGTATTTCTAGGATTAGCTCGAATAGTTTCCTTTTTTAGGGTGAATTTGTGGCAGCGGTGTCGCGAGCTGCATATAAAATAGTATTTATAATCGGGTTTAAGATACTTTATTTTCTAATAAACATAATTACATCAATAAACAAATTGCGATGGCCTACTTTTGACGACTGTATTAAGTATTATTATTCCTAGTCTCTACCATAATGTGTCTTTGCTTTCTCGGTGTAGTCAGATACTTTTATACGTATCAGATAGGTGCAGTGCTATGTAACTTGATAAATTAAAAGTCGGGATGATCTATGAAAATGGTGTACCTAGAAAATCATTTTGCACTAACCTAAAGATAGCTCTTTATTCTATGTAACAAAAATTTAGAGCCTTTTGCGAATAAGTACAACGTAATTTTGCATTACACACATACGAGTACATTATTTTGCCACAATATTTAACCGGTCTAAAAAATATTCGCAGTCGGTAGGATTCGAACCTACGCTCCCAGAGGGAATCTGATTTCTAGTCAGACGCCTTAACCGCTCGGCCACGACTGCTGTACAGTTATTTTTAATATTTTGCATACTGTATCATATGCACATAATATATTTACTGGTGAAAGGCTTTTGACCTACAAACGTTACTTGTTATTACCACGTACCTTGTTGGTCAAATACATGCCAACAGTATGAGGCAGTCGTGGCCGAGCGGTTAAGGCGTCTGACTAGAAATCAGATTCCCTCTGGGAGCGTAGGTTCGAATCCTACCGACTGTGAATACTTTTTTTGAAAAGCATTAATACGCAACATGTGTATAAGTAGCCGTATTCACACAATAATCGGTATTTAAATTAACAGTCCTTTTTATTTGTATCTGCAAAGACAAATGGTTTAAAATACAACAAAATTGGGATCATTAAAAAATTACCAAGACTCCCCCCAAAAAAGCGTCTCCATTTCCACAAAATTCTAAAAACAAACAGTGTACTTACCACAAGCATCTTCAAAATAGAACAACTAGTTTCTTTGTTGCCTCTTGTAACCGGATTAGTCAATTAGCCGGTCAAGCCGGGCGTCCGGCATCCGGGCCGGCCGGCCGCCGTACAGCACTACATCCGGATTCCGGCCCGGCTTGATTCACAACACTCGCCGACACGGATACTGGGAACAACAGTTTGTAATTGATTATTGCGGACTTGTCTCGATAAATAAATAAAGTCCCTTCCATTGTTGATAGACTTCCAAAAATTTGATCAATCGTAGGTTTGTTGGTCAAAACATGTTCAATTATTTATTTCGATGCAACAAAACTTCTGACCAAACACATTAGGTACATTGTTTTCACTGAAGGTGGTCACTGAAAGTCAATTCAAAGTTAACTCTACTTTTTGACAGGTATTCTCAGGACTATTAAAAGTATTTACTTGTCGAGGTTATGAATTAATCAATTAATAAGCCAAAAACACAACTCGTCTTCTTTAATACTACTACAGCTGCACAGTTACAAAAAATCTACAATTGTGAAAACACAATAAGAGCTTCACAACGGGCAGCGCAGTCAAAGCCGCGCTTCGTTTATTCCACAAAACAAGCCGTTACCCTTATTACATCATCACCGGAATTATCCGGATTCATTAGTTTGCATTAGGGGTAGTTTACATCGCGTTACGTTAAAATTGTAATCATCTGCAGAACGTCTGGAGTATCTAACGGCGCCACTAAATAAGCTAAATAGGCCGGTTTGGCAAGCCCTGTATCAGAGCCGCTTAACTCGAGGCCCACTCAAACGGCGAGCAGGGAAATTGTATTTTATTGCGCCATTTTAAATATGTAAGAGGAAAAAATAATTTATTAAAACATGTACTTTAATGGTAATGATATAAATGTGCCTGTTTACCTCGTAAAAATAAGAATAATAAATATTAGTACAGGCCATAATGCTATACGCATATACTTACACTAGTGCGGAGATAAGCGAAATCTATACAATATAAAATATATTTTTTTAAACTGTCCATAATTTTAAACCATTCACCTCAGAAATATTTGAATGACTGAAATACATGTCTATATTATCATCAGTACCCGCGTATCTCGTGGCCGCCCACAACTAGCGTCCTCTATTTAGAATTCGTATTTATTATTATTGTTTTAGTTTCACAGTCCCGGCAAGATTTAGCGCTGGCTTTGTTCAGCAAACACTGTCCACTTGCAACGCCCCGCTCACTTACATATAATCCCTTCAGATTAATACTAAACACACTAATTATTGGCTGAGTATTATTTATTCGAGTCCGCAGCTGAACTAGCATTCTAGTCTGAATTCTTAGGTGACCACGTTTTTGAGTGGAGAGACTAGACAGAAAGTTATTGTTTAGGGTGTGTAGTGTTCATAAAGGGGTAAGATTGTAGCTCTGATAATAATTATACTAGCTATAATATAAGCCCTTTATAAGTACTACACTTCGCAAAATATAGTTTGTTATCAAGAATTAAAATCAAATGAATCGTTCCTATTTATCAGTGACTTTTGTCTCAGAAATATGTTTTCTTTTTCGTATTCATGCTTTCGATTGTAAAAAAAATATATTTATAGATACTTAAGTATGTCACATATTTAGGTACATCAAAAACCACATTGGTTTCATCAATCAAATCAAGCGAGAAAACGTATCATAATACCTTTGAAATAACAAATTGCAATATACTCAATACACGTTAAAGTAATCGTGAAACGGAGGGAAAACAGCGTGTGACGATTTCCGGGCCATCGGCCGGCGTGGCCCGAATGTCCCGGAAGTACGTAAGCGGTGGGTACGCCGGCTTCCGGCCCGCGGGACAAACCCCAACTTTCCGAATAACTCGTGACGTTGACGCGACAAAAGGGATGTTTTCGTGGACACTGTTTATGTAACTACTGCGCTTATGTTAGCATTTTTACTTGTTTTTCACAGGTGATGGCATGACGATGGTATAAATATTCGTTTGGGCTTTGTGCTTGCTTGTTTCCGTTATGTTTACTACCGAAGGCTATTTGGTTTTCTACGAATTCTTTTGCGTTGTGAAAGTCCCAGTTCTTATTTTCGAGAAATACTGGAGAGGGGACTTTCGTTGCTTTTTGTAAACAAGTTATACAATAAAACTTATTTCCTGATAAAAAAACGGTGAAATGTTCTAAAATATCATTATCTCTCTTATATGGCTTCCAAACAACTGAATCATTTACAATCATTCTTCATAGTAAATAACTTCAGTTCCGCGTCAGAGTTATCCTTTGTCTAGAATTGTCATCAACCCGAACACCAGCACTACTATAAAATTAATACAACTTAACGTAAGTTGGAGCGCCATGCATCTGATGGACGAAACTGGACATGAGACATTCTTTTATGTCCATTTTGAGCATATTTGTATATGTTTTATGAAATTTCTTGTGCACATTGCTTTCATTTCAAGAAATATTTGTAAAATAAGAAATGGAAGCCAACCGTATGTTTGGCAGCAACAATCAGTCCAATTGTGACAACATCCAATAAAAAATAGCAGAAACGTCAGTTTAATTAAAGTGTGAACTTTAATTTAAATAGTCATAATCTCATTAAATCTTATATTTATTTTTTATTATAACCTTGGTGTCTATACGCCATGCCTAACACTGCTGTCCAAACCATCCCAAAAACTAAATCTTACTGGTCAAACTCAACATTACTGAAATGGCTCAATGACCCGCCCACCCTAATTCATATGACACATCCTAAATTTCTACACTCCACACAAACAGTAAAATGCCGGCAGCAAAACACTTACAGAACACCATTACAATAAAAGGTTTGAATACACCGTTTGAGAGGGCAAAGTTTCGCAGCACACGCGCAGGCACCGAGCCACGAGCCCCAGCGCCACAGAGGAGCAGAGCCACAGAGGAGCAGAGCCACAGATATTGTATTCGTTTGTAACAAACAACTGTCATTAGAGCGCCGACACTAATTGCAAATTGTATTTTGTAGTGTATGGTTTATGGCGGATCAGATGCCTGGAAACTAATCTTGGAATGGACGCTGTTGTGGCGCAGTGGGAGTGGAGTACAGAAGGCTCACTGGTATGTGAGAATTATTTATTTTGTCGTGCAATTGCAGAATGAAATGGGATCAAAAGTTCTGTACGTATCCGGGTTAAAAACTATGTGTGTGAATTTGTTGTTTCATGTCCATGGCTACTTATCATCAAAAATGTGCCAATATTTTCTTAGATTAATTTTACACCCAGAATAAATTCAATCGAATCGAAATCAAGACAAAATGAACCGTAATACATGTATATTAAATAGTATTTCAATAAAGGTAATTTCAGATTGAATATAAAAATAATGGTAAACAATAATGTTCTGTCTCCGTTTTGTACAAAATATAAATTAGTACTATTAGTTAGTACCTATTAACTCTAATTAAATTATTTGGTGGTTGAACAGGTATCAAACAATACGCAGTGTGAACCGAAATACCCGTCATAGTTCACGGAAGGCCACACAGGCATTTGTTTATTACAACCAAAACTATTTTCAGTACATACATTTCTACGAAAGAAATTGTTTATTTTGTTTTAGATTATAATGATTTATGAATTTCTAAAAATGACAAAATTTTAGTTGTATAAATTTATTTTTAATATTTTGTTTAAACGTTAATACTATTACATTTATTACCTTTATAAGTGAGTTAAGTTTATATGGCGCGCCATCCACAAACAAATTTAATAACAAGTGCGAGTAATCCAATAATAAAGCGCGACGTGCACCGAGCTCGTTGTAAACACGTTATGTTAGATGATCTGTGCAGTGTGCGGTACGCCTTAAATGTATAATTCACTTTATGATGAACATCACTCACACATACACGATTATAAAACAAAAGAAGGGTATTATTTCATAGGGTTCATAAACTTAAAATAATCTCTCCTTCTCTTTAAAATAAATAATATACCCATAATGATCATGTATGATATCCATGTGACAGAGTTTAATTTTCAATAAGTGATTCCGATAAAGGCACTACACCTCCAGAGGCAGTCGTGGCCGAGCGGTTAAGGCGTCTGACTAGAAATCAGATTCCCTCTGGGAGCGTAGGTTCGAATCCTACCGACTGCGAATATTTTGATCATGTTCTAATTTTAATTATATTTTTATCATCTCATATAATTCTCATTTTTTTTACAATAGGCGTTTAATTTAAAGCCAATTACATTTTCCATAAAAACTAGACATATTTCTTAAGTTGATATCCAAAAAACATCATTTTAAGGCAGCATGCAATATTAAACAAAGGGGGTAATTTGACATTAGCCGCGAAAGTCATGTCAAAGGCAAGGGGTTTTATTAAAAATACCTCCGATGCCATGGAAGCCAAATTTATTTTTAGTATCGGATTTACGTGTTTTTTTAATCTGAAAATGCTATGGGAATGATCGGCGAAATTGGTTTTTCAACGTTAACCATTTAAGATTAAGCGAGAGAGAACAAAAACTATTTCAGAAGATATAAATGGCGATAACTTACTTTTATACTGGTATATATGATATTTTATTACCATTGGTTTTTTAATAAGATTTAGATCCAACTTAAAAGTTTAAACTGAAAGCACAAAATTAAACCTTACCCATAATTTTTTCTAAAATAATTAATATAAAGGGTCATTTACTGTATGGAATGAAAAGTAGAATCAATGCTCGTTGTTTCTCTACATAAGAAAAAACCTGTGCCCAGCGCGGCAGCGGTGAGTTATTTGTTGGCAAATAATATATTATGCACATTGCACGTACAGCTTTATTAACATTTAATAGTCTTAGTTACAATAAAAGCTTTTCATCCCTCAAAACAAGATAAAGCCTGAAAATACTAAAACAATATATTTAATCAGTGGTTTATAAGTTATAACACTCTTTTTCAAAATTCTAACAACACAAATGTGATAGCTGAAAGTATGTTATATAACTCTTACAATAAACACTGACATGTATTTTTTTATAATCTTGTTTTCTAAAAAGTCGGTTATTCCATTCATTAACAGCATCCATTCAATATTATAGTAACGAAAACCAACGTAAGCACCAAATTTTAATAAAAATGACACAAACAACATCAAAAAGCTTCCAAAAAGTTAAATTTCAAAAAGATTTCGCAGCCGGTAGGATTCGAACCTACGCTCCCACTGGGAATCTGATTTCGAGTCAGACGCCTTAACCACTCGGCCACGACTGCTTGTTGCAACATGTCCGAAAA
This sequence comes from Autographa gamma, assembly GCA_905146925.1. NCBI lineage: Eukaryota > Metazoa > Arthropoda > Insecta > Lepidoptera > Noctuidae > Autographa > Autographa gamma. The sequence continues at coordinate 502,368 of LR989852.1, forward strand.
CAGCCCTTACGTTCAATATTTGCATGCAAGTTTTTGCAATAAAATATGCAATCCAAAAGTGATTAGTCCATAAAAGTGCATTGACTGTAAAGAGCTTTACAAGGCCTACATTCAATGCTAAAATTCGTTTGCAATATTTGATATTTAGCTGGCTTTTTGCATGTTTATCTGCCAATTGCATATAGCTTGAACTTATGCACTTCAGTTTTCAGTTGAATGTTTCGTCAGGCTCTATGGCTCGTTATAGTGCGATTATTGAAAGTACAATCTTCATCTCGCGTCAATTGCGTAGTTCGTGTTTTTGTGGTGTTGCCAGTGTGCAGAAATCGCAGTTGTGTTCTTTTTTTGTTTTTTTTTTTTGTTTGTTTTTAATTTTTATTATTACTTTTTATTTTATGTGTGTGCCTATAAGTGGCAGTATAAAAGCTTTTTCTTTCTTTCTTTCTTTCTTTCATCTGACCAAGAGTAAAACATTTAGATGAAAATGTTTTCGAATCGAGCTTTTCACATGTACTCGTATGATTTCAATGCTTTGTTAGTGTTTAATTAAGTTAATTCCATTGATTGTGGTTTATTTAAGTTAATGTATCTTATATCAAAAAAGAAAACAATATGGGTAGAATCAAAAGGTGATTTTTAAGTTCGTTAATATGCAACTATTTTTTGTACATCTACTTCTACTGTTGTAGTGAAACCAATAGGTATATTGTGTTGTCAAAATACATGCTTGTAAAGAAATGCGGTGCTATAAATAAACCAGACGCATTTTACCAAAAAAAATATGGATCTAAACAACATACCAGAATATGTAGAAATTTTCAGGAAAGCTTATGTTGCAAAACATCTCTAAAATCAACTCAGAAACTTTACAAAATCTCAGTGGGTACTTAATTAACGAACTTAACACTAAAACACTCAGGCAAACAGGTTCAAAAAGCAATCCTAGGTCCGGGCATTAGCATAGAGATCGATGGGGGATTTGCGCCGCATCCCCGATTCCCACAAAACACTCCAGCCGCTACCTAAACTCTAAGTTCGCAGATAAACCAGTTACGAAATAGAAACACGGATTTATTAACCTGTTCTGCTATACGGATGTCCAAAATATTTGTGTGATTCTAAAACATGCTTTAGCTAGAATTTCCGATACTGTTTCGCAAAACTGATTCGTGTGAAATGTTTTTTGGAATTTGTTTTCATCAATGCAAAATGCCAACAAACTATGAAATAAAAGCAAGTATTTAAACTTCGTTAGCCCAGTTCATTAGTCCCGCACATAGTTTCGCCACAAATAAACAATAAAGAGAATTTCTTCAAGCCGGTCCGGGTTAAATACGGCGCCTTGGTCCGCGAGCGCATATTTTTGCCGGAAACGACCCGCGACCTACGAATAAAACGTTAGTTACCCTAAATGAGCGTTATTGCAGCCATTTCGGACCCCTAATTTGGTGTTATAATTCAAAATTAAAAAGCTGGCCAAGTTCGAGTTAGTATGCACTTAAGTGTTCCGCGTTGAAACCGTTTCGAGCGCCTTTCATTTGTTTTAAGAACATAATATTTTGGAATACATTCCAATGAAACTCACAACCAGAAAACTTACAAAATATGTGCCTGTGTATATGGTAGGTAAGTATAGCAACCGCTTTCTATAATGATATTATATCATCGATGTTGACTGGTCACCCTCTACGCCGTGACATGATGTTTTTCCGAGTCACAGCTCATGCCGACGCGTTGAGGCAGAATAAGATTACGCCATGGCCTACCCTACTTTTTCATCTTATCCATCCGAAGGTTGTAAGAAATAACATTAAATAAGGTTTTATGTAGGTGTTATACGATAAACGTATGATAGTTTCAACATGACTAGAGATCCACGTATTAAGAGTGGAAAAGCTCGCCTTAATTTATATAATTGGCTCGCAACTGATTATTTTATGGTTGAAAATAGAAGGATGTGTTAACGTATTTTGAACTTTTATATAAAGATTTTCAATATTATTATTTTCAACCTACACTTTGCATCAACGTGTCATTAAAAAAGATTTTTCTTTTAAAATTTGTTTTTTTATGCATTGGATTCAAATTATGCATGTTTTTGCTGATGAATGATGAAAAGGGCTTTAATAATCCTTACGGTTTAATACCCCTTGTGTAACTCAAACAAGTGTACCACGTGAGCGCGACAAATGGATGTGCGATTAACGCTTATGCGACAAAACTGTACTGCGACTCACCGTAGTTCGAATGCACGCTAGTGCGACACACTGAAGATCGACATCTCGCTAGTGCGACAAACGATTGACGAAATAGAACATAAACATAGGTATAGAACCGACATAGGCCCAGATATCCATTGCTTGGTTGGGTTCGACTTTGTGACAGAGATCAATAGGTTAGGTTAGGTTAGATATTGTGACCTTGCAATGGAGCGAGCGAAGCGAGCGACGGCCTTTGATTATTTAATATCTACTTATTTAATATATATGTAATTCAGAATGTATCTCAGCAAACTACTGTAATACTGCATCAACGTACTACACTACCGTAGTGTCGCACTACCGTAGTGTCGCACTACCGTAGTGTCGAACTACTGTCGCGCAATCGTTTGTCGCACTAGCGAGATGTCGATCTTCAGTGTGTCGCACTAGCGTGCATTCGAACTACGGTGAGTCGCAGTACAGTTTTGTCGCATAAGCGTTAATCGCACATCCATTTGTCGCGCTCACGTAGTACACTCAACTCAAACTGCAATCCTTCAATATTTCCATAAAATTTTATAAATATTTAAAAACCTACCAGCTTAAAATAGGTTAATACCGTAAGTGAACAGTTATTCGAACTTTTGAATAATATCCATTCATTACTATTATTTATAAACCTTATTTCTTAGACAATACGTATTTGAATGGCTTTATATAAATAGTAGATTGACAATGCGGATTACGCGTGGGCCTGACCTGAGCCGGTCTACTAGAAATATTGGGATAAGTACTTCTAAAAATACTTGTTAATAAAGGATTATATATCTGTCATGAGGTGGTCGATTATCGGGGAAAACTTAACCCTCTTTTCTAACATTATTTGATCGAATATTTAAATATTATTTACCTGAGAGGAAAGAGAAATCAGGTTGTTTATTTATAGATCAACCTTGTATTATCTAAATTTGTTTATCAGCGTATTGGTGATTTTCAATGTCGAACAAAGGCTTCTTTTAAATGATTCGCTCAAAATTATAAATATCGTTGTTAAATCGTGTATAAAAGTTAGTTGGTAAGTTAATTAAAAGACCACGTGAAGGAAAATAATCTGAGTTCTTCGTGTAAAACGCCAACATGAGAGCAAGCTTTAAGATCAATAGTAAGTCCCTCTTTGAGAGTATTTGCAGTAGCATACACTTTGATATACCAGTCAGTAATTACTAACGCTAATGCAATTTAGACTTTCAGAGTGAATAATTATATCATTCAAACATTATTGCTCGTTTAATTCATAATTAAATAAATTGTACTATTATGAAATAAATCAAACATTTTTTTAATCGTTCTAGGCAATTACGAAATCTAGGTAGACAATTCAGTTCTGTTTTGTATAAGCTTTTTTCACAAACTTTGAAGTACATTTTCAATATTTGACTATGATAAACTACGAGTACGTAGATATTTGAATAGATTTCCAGTCCTTTTGCAGGTCACCAAAAGGTGACACTTTAATATAATAAGGCGAGAATCCTAAACCTTCGGAAACGGTGTTATCTCACATTTCATAAGGTTCTTTATCTAAGGTCCGTGACGTCACCAGCGCTTATTACCGCCCCGATCGTAAGGACCCCGGTAAATTCTCTTATAAAGCAAATTGTTCTAAAATATTAGTACAGTAATGTTGAGCTATATTAGAGAAAGGATTTCATTTATTTTTAGCAATTAATCTTGGATGGTGTAGGCGGTAACGAGATAGTTTTTTTTATCGGTTAGAACTATAAACATGGGGTCCCTAGTTTGGTTTCATTGTTTGTATATGATCAGGAGCTTACAGATTTTTATTTTATATTCAATTCTCGCTACATAACTATAAAAATACACATAATTGTATATTTTTTTCACAAGCTCTCATTGTATATCTTTGTCACTACAACATACTTCATCTTGAAGAGAGCCCGTTGCGCTACAGTACACAACCAATTCTCCATCCACGAACAATGTGTACAGTTGTACTCTTCTTAATCCGTCCTTCAATGTACCTTTTGTTTGAAATTCAGCTTTGTTAAAGTTACTTATTATATTGAATTTTAGATATTTTCATGTATTTTTATACATAACATTATTCATGTAGTTATTTCAGCAGAAATGACTAACAACTTGCGGTATTTTAAAACGCACTTCTCGTTCCTTATTCTTGTGTTATCATAACAGCGTATGAGTTATACACAGTAAAGATAATATAAAACTATTTAACATAGTCTTAAAATGTCTATGTCATAAAAATCTTACATCGCATGCTTATAATAAAAACAAAAGCTTTGCTCATAATCACAAGAACCCACACCTATTTCGCAAAACCGCTATCAGTGTATCTAACGAAAGCTACAAGAAGTGCAAGAACCAAGAATTCGTTAATTGCTTTTCCAGGGCAAGAATCACAAATTAACCGTACAAAGCACAATTAGATACAGGGTGGTGTAAAATGCACATCGCGGCGCGTGAGCTCGCGTGCGGTCCGCCGCGCCGCCTCGCGCCGCGCCGCGGTATCGCGCGATCTGCGCCCATTACACCAGTGCCGCGCCGCGAGCCTTACAACTCACTCAGCAACTAATATATTATACGGGGATGTTAAAGAAACTATAGGATATTCGAAATAAAAATATTTTGGTCTGAATTTTTCTCGATGTAAATTCCGAATATTTTTTGAAAAAGTGTTTTCGTTTAATTTGTATAGTTTTAAATAGCAGCTTTTCCGCTAGACCAACACATAACATATTCCATCAACGTATAGTAATTTGTATCTATTTAGCATTAAAATGTAGGCACAATACCTAAAAACTGTTCTTTAATAAACTAATATCTAACTATCCGAAACTTACCGACTATTTTATATTCGTAGCAATCGGAACCAGTAAAATATTACTCATACACCCCAATCAGATCCAACATATCATAATATATCCATACCATCTCTAATATTACCTCTATATCTGTACACGGACTAATACTAACAGTGGGCCAAAAGTTGCGGAACAAATGCGAACATTCAATCAGGTATAATCTCCAAAGGGTTCAACCGGCAATTAACGGGGAAAGTTGCCGCCGTTTGAGGTACAACTTAAATTGGGTTAAATAACCACAGTTTTAGAATGTATTATAATGATGCCGTCAATGAGACCCTTGGGTTCTTTTGTTTTGAAGTATTCATTGTCAACGATTTATCGCGGTTAAGCTTCCGGATTGGAAATAATGCAGAATAGAAGGTAGGTATTATGGGCACGGATAATAATATAGCGAGGATATTACCAGTTTATGATGCTCGTTAGATTTTTAGAGATCTTCTTTTTTTATATAGTTTTGATCTTTCGAATAATTGGGTGGGTGGTGTTATTTCCTGGCATCTTCACCATTGATAGAATTTTGTTCTTTTAGTAGCCTCGTCCTTTAGCGGAGTTAGCGCTTTTCAAACCTTGTGTACCTACGTCATTAGTTATAAAATATAAATGCTATTTTTTAAGATATAATGTATTATTTAGATAATATTGTTCACAAACATTTCGTAGTACTAGTTAAAATTAACCTTGAAATAGTAGATGAAACATTGTTTTTATTTCTTCTAGTTTTTACATTAAAGGAATTCAAAACTAACCTAGATAACGAATACTACGAACTGTATCAGATACTTATCGAACGGAAAGCCAAGCTTTTATTAGTGGCTCACAATTCACAAACATTTGCGAAGGAAAATATAAATTAGAGCAAGTTTTGAAGTGCTGGCGGCGCTTCGTTGTCGCCGGTACGAAGGCGTGCCTCACCCACGCGGCCACGCGGCTTGCTGCCAGCCACTGAAAGAAACACAGATTGTATCTGCTTCAAGTTTTAAGGGCCGAACGACGCTATCCATTGTAGTCGGGCCAGGAACACAAAGCCGCACAAAGTTATGCTGGGAAATCATATCTGGGAATGGTATTGATCAGCACCTTGTTGTATTTCATTAATTGGATTAGTAACCTGATTTGTTCGATTCTTGTGAATTGGAATAACGCTGAAGAGGAATCGAAGAAAAGTTTGATTTGATTCAGGTCAGTGGAAAAACGAGAGTGGAAACACTACAAAAGGCTTGGCTTGAATAGTTAAACTACATATTACAATAGTTTCGGTTGCAGCACTGTAATACGCAAACACAGAACAAACAACATAACAATATCGTCAAATCATGTTGAACCCTCAAACATTTTGTCGGCTCCGGTCGCGCGGCAACGTCGTCGCATCTAAACGCGAATCAACATAAATCCCTACATTATGATTTCGCAATCCGAAGTCGTGAGCGTGGGAGCCTCACGAGACGCGACGAGTCGGACTCGCACGGACCGGCGCGGACGCTTAGCATTTGTATGGCAAGCAGTTTGCCACGAATCCCGGCCCTAACAAACGATTGCTATGGCCGATAGCCTGCGAAAATGTGCGACCCTTCGCGCCGACCTCTGATCAGTAAGCTCGCCAAATATTCGATTTGGACAAAGTGTTTTCTATGAGAGTTTATTTGATGTGGTGTTGATCTGCATTTTTTTCTGAAAATACAGAAAAAAAAATTGGGACGATATTGCTATTTTTAATCGCGAAATAGCTTCCCAATTTAACATACATGATTTCTCTCCATTACATATTTGCTAATCTTAAAGGAGCAAAATCTTTCATCTAACATTAGCAACTGACCCAAATACTAGTTTTGTAAGGGAGCGTAACGCACAGAGGCTTCAAACCGCCACATTGCCACAGTCGGGTCATTAAGGATTCGTGATTCATAATTAACGAACTCCAAGTAATGCCATTGCAACCCAGATGTCCTAGAAGTCTGGAAGCAGATATATATATAGCCTGTTACTCGTAACTTGCTTGAAATGTAAAACAACTTATGTATTATGTTACTATGAATGGGCAACATAAATTCGGATTAAAGTAAGACCTATTGTAATTAATCCGGTCTAATATTATAAATGCAGAAGTAACTTATGTTCATTGCTAAACTACTAAAACCTATTTTGAGAAATTTGGTATCGAATGAGCCTGGATCGATGATGTAATTGATGCCACTGCAGGCGGATCCACAGAATACAGCTATTTTATATTATTTAAATAAATAAAGACACAATAAATAAATGTAAACTGTAAATAAAAATAAGCTAAGGGAAATAATAAAAAAAAAAACAAAGTTGGGTTCTACGAAGCGAAGAAGAGGATAACTGCTGCAATAGTCCGATCTATTCTGTGTGGATTGATTGAATGATTCCCAGAAAAGATATAGCTGGTAATTATTTCACCAGCTTCATTGCATTATTTATGTTATTCTTACATGCAGAAGAATGTTTGAAATAGTAAGTTGCACTCTATTCCGCCGAATGTGTTATGTCATAGGTGTGGAGGTGTCGTCTGCATAATGACTGGTAACGACACACATTGTGGCCGAAAGCTATCATTCATCCTGCCTGTCCAAATAACGCTTCTATAAAAACTCACTTAATACCACTTCCAATGATTAAATTAATTGCGATTGTGTTTGCACTTGATTGGTATTGGTTATGGATGAAATGATGGTTACAGGGATAGTGATCGATGAGCGATGGATGTAGGTTCGATACCCGTGAAGGAATATACAGGGTGTCCGGTAAATAATCCGACAAACTGTGGTGGCTGATACCTTAGGTCAGGCCCTATCAAATGAACGCAACATATGTTCGCCGAAAAGTTACAGGTTTCGAGTTACAATCGATTTTCGAAAATTTTAGAATTTTCTACCTTGCATCAGACTTTTCCATTTTTCTTGCTGATACATAGCTTTCGTAATACTTTTTGTGCATCAAATTAATCTTGAATAGTTACTCTATCCTTTCATAAGTCTCATATTTATCTAAAAGAAGAATATATTGGCGATAACGCCATTTGTTTTACAATTTTCACTTTCGGTTTTTCTTAGTGCTCAACTTTGAACTGCAGTGGTGAAAAATAAATGTATGTAGGATTTTTGTACAACAATTTTAAAAACTTGCTTGAATATTGGTGATTTTGGGCAGGTACAATACTTGCATATTTTCTTTACAAAATTTTAAAAAATAAGCTGCTGAAGTACACACGGGCCTATTTTTTGAAATATTACTAATGTAAATCTGAGTAAAAATGATACATAACTTCATAACACCGGACTTTTGTTTTAAGAATTTCCTGTCATAAAAATTGTCAAGACAGTTTCTTTTTTTTAAAGAAAATAAATTATTTGTTTCAAGTCCCTTACATAAGAGTCAATTTCCAATTAAAATCCAATCAATGGTAAAACCACAAGTTTATTTTTATCTTGTTTATGTTTCAATTAGTTATATTTGAACAACAAACACTGGAACATTTCTTATTGGTTTTGAATTCGGCACTTTGAGAATTAAATCTTATTTGTTGTGTTGATTGCCATTTGTTGATGACGTCACAATGCCGAAGTGTAGCTCAGATAAGGGGAAAATAACGTGTCTTTCAAAGAAAAGCATGTCTATCTTTTTTTTTGTTTAAGCATGAATAGGGAAACACTGATTTATAACTTTACTAGTATTTTTTTTTTAGCAACGTCATATTCATCTATTCTGTTAACGCCTGAAAAGACACATTTTCTTTTTCTTATCTATCCTTCATCCAACTATTTCAAGTTTGACTCTTAATCAAGCATAAAAGACTTTTCGATCTGATTGTGACCCGCAAACTTCCCAACATAAACTTACCTGCGCTTAACTGAAAAATATGAATCATGTGTTGTGATAAGATCAGCAGCAGACACGCGCATGTAGCGTGCGCATCGCAATCACTCGCTATCGCCCGATCGCAGCCGATCGCGCCCGATCGCAGCCGATATCGCACGATCGCGCGCGATCACGAGCCGCTAATTACCGCGAGCGATGCTCACCTGGATAACAGGAGGTGTCGAAACGCCTACTCGTAACTTTCGCTATAAAATCACCCGTGACCGAAGATATTGAGCACCGCTATCTGATTTGCTTGATCGTTTGTTTATTATTTTATCGGGACAACCAACCCTGCGAGTAGGGACTGACTGACCTAGAATTTAAGCTTACAGTCACGCCGAGAGCAAAATGCTCTCTGACCTTTTGTTTCTGCCAGATATCAAAAACTGTCGTTTCTGGGAAAACCCGATTATAATACATACAAGTACAAAATATACAACACCATATATTTAAGCAAATAAACGCCACTTTACCTACTTCCAAAAACACCCAGTCAGGCTCATTTTTGTACAAGTCATTACTCCAACTTGTAAGTACAGTGAGGCTCACTCCTGGCAGGTAACACAGCCTCATAGCCGACTGTACCTGTAAGGCTTTCGGATTCAGTCGGTATTCGCCGGCGCCAACGCGTTTTGTATGGTAATCAGCCACTTGCATGCTTGCAATGCGCGATGTGCCACCAGATAAACGCTGATATGGGATTTGGAAAAATGCTTTAGCGATGCTAGAGGGAGATGGTTTATTCTAGTTTGTAGGTTACGGAAAAAAAAGCATAATATAAAGTGTAACTTGACTAAACACCGAATTATGTAATGTAAGGGTAGGGTAGTATGGCGTATCCTGAACCCCTGATCACATTTTATTTTAAATTAATTTCGAATATTGAAATAGCCTTTAATGCATAATTATTTTCATGTTATAAGAGTACTTTGATGACATGAGTACTTTTTTTTTTAATTACAGATATTTAATTTATTTTTTTATATTAAAAAAACATTTTATTCATTTATAAAAAAGCTAATTGACTTGCATATCCAACTGAACGATTCCTAGAATCCATAATAGTAGCGTTCCTAGTAAAAGAGAAGACAGTTCCCGTTTCACGGTAACCGTTAAGAATAATTAACTTTAAAAGGAGACGTTATTTAAAACAGAAGTAGGTAGCTGAAGTGAAGAAAACATAAATCATAAATGTTTCCCTGGAAATAATTTAATTTATAAACAAATGTCTGTTAAATAGTTGCACTTTTAAATTATTTTGTTTTCTCCTCTGCGCTACGAAAATGAGCGCTACACACCTGTATTCACATGCATTTTTAGTTTTCCATTGAGCCGCAGTCGATCGGTTTTTTCTCCAATTCTTGGAATATTTTCAGACAAACGGCAAAACTACCTTGTTTAACGAGAATCGTAAAACACTGTAGCCGTTTTAAGTGAATGGTAGTATTATACAATAAAATATGTAAGTGATGCCTTTTGCCTTAAATCATACTTATAAAATACATTTTTTTTTATTAGAATACCTACTTTTTACCTACCTACTCATAAACAAATGTCTCGGTGAACAAAATTCCTGCAACCCCTAAAAGGCTTGAACATAATTGGAGATTATAAACACTGGAGGTACTCCGACTCGCGGAATTCATTTTGTTTATGAATATTATAAATTCTCGTCCCGTCCCGCGCGCGGCGACGGTCAGGCGAGAAGGGTAAGAAACCACCTTACACCTACTTCTGACTTATATTAAAATTCTTCAAGCTTTCCTTGGTTGTCAGTGTACAGATGTAGTATTTGCAAATGGTACATTAATATGGAGTAGGTGATGGTGAATGTTTGGCTCTCAGTGACATCCATCTACTGGCCTGTAAATTGTATAAAGTATTCTTAAAGGTGGTATTTCAGCAAGGTGTAATTCTACCCGACTTCCCTATAAAGTTTCGCAATTGAGTTTCACTTTGACAATTTTTTATCTCTACTATAGAAATGTAACAGGAAACAACATCAAAAATCGCGATTTCGATCAATTTTCAACTGAAAACTCAATTTAGCTGTGAATAATCAAAGGAAAAGTGTCATCGTTACAAAAGTCGAAAAACATCGTTCGACAACGAAAAAAAAATCAGTTTTTTGTTATTCAAACCTCCATTTCGTATCCATTGCATAAAAACCGATTGGAAGCAATGTTTGCAGGGCCATAAACGTATCAGTTACAAAAAGGAACAGCGAAATTATTCCGGTAAGTCGAAAAGTACAATACATACAAACAACGAAAGAGGCGAGGGGCGCTAACGCAAAAAGGCGGTTTGATTTCAACTTGATAACGATAGGCGGGGTTGCTCTTTCTACTCAGACAGCCTTCTACAAAGCACCAAAATTGTATTGTCTTATCCAATGCGTGCTAACTGTGGCGAATCGAAACCGAATCACGAAGGCTATCGGTAATGTATTTAGGCTAGGTGGTGAAGTCGTATTGTTCGCTGGTCCTGTGGTACGAGCATTCCCGGAAAGCCAAAGGTAAACAGCAATGGTGTTGATTAATCATTGTGAAATAGTATCGCTCGCATAGATAGCGATGTTACACAGATTTTTATGTTGAAAAGTTAATTTATGTCAGGATGTTACCAAAGTCGGATGCCCATAAATTAATTGTGGTTTTACTGTCTAATTGTTTTAAAAGAAAGATATAAAGTTATTTTGATATCGTTAAAAGTCGATGGTAAAAATACTGCAACACATTGCAAACGACAACTGTTTTGATTGCAAAAAAAGCAGTTTATTCATTTATACACTACCATGTAACATTTGTAGATTTATAAAATGGTTTTCATGATTTTTAACATGGCTTTATTCAGCTGTCAATTACAAAAACGGGTTGACCACACACATTAAAACAAACGGTTTAAAACAATTTATAAATGATTGTTTGAATATACTTTTTGCCGTTTTAATTACACAATGCTGTGCAATAAAATCAGCAATTGCATTAATATGCAATTTATGATGAATGATGAATGAATGACCTTATTGTAAGTCGTATAAAAAAAATCTTCGATAATAATGTTACCATCCATGCCTTCAACATACCGGTAACAATATTTCCCGTTCTTCCGTTGGTAAAACAGTGAGCGAGAAAGAAAAAAACATTTATTAACACATAAGTAAAAAGGACGCAACAAACAAAAAACCTAGGAAACAAAACAAAAGAAGAAAGAAGAACGCTGCAGTTGCGTCACTTATGTGAGAAAAGTTCAGCGCTCAGCATAGAAGCTAGAGAGTGATTTTTACCATAGAACGAAACACAATAATATATTAAGCTATAGGCTATATATGTACCTATAGGTAGCAGCCGGTCTCCGGTATCCTGGCCAGGCAGCGCCTTAAAGTTCAAAAATCAAAGTTTCCATCGTGAGTGAAGTGGTTCGAACCGGTCTGAACCGGATATTAACTGGGCCGTCCACCGGAAGTGGAAGTTTCTGTTAGTTAAATATCGCCATACTCGCTAAGTAACGGATGGCGTGATGTAGGCTTCACTAACACTGCCTAACTACTCCAGGAGACCTAACTTGTGTACTGCTATGCTACAAGATATACTACAAATACTAGTACGTAATATTAAATATCATTTGCTAAAAGGAATATTTTGATTTACTTGTTTTTTTTTTATTTTGTTTGATAAATAACATTTATAATATTGTACACATGGTATTATGTTGCAAAAACATAAATTAATCTTATAAGTTAATGTTATCCATGACAGTACTAAATTGATTGAAGACTTCACAAAATACAGTCTACGAATCCACATAATAAATAAAAAGAAATCCCACAAAACTGACCGAATAATTAATAAGTCACAAAAAGCATTGCCATGACTCACCAAACACAGCCAAGTACTTATCACTCAATTGGCCACAAGAAGGCCATAAAACACGAATAAAACTTAAAAATGTATCCGGTGTTCGTTGACAATTTCAAACGACCGCAGTTAATTACAAAAGGGCGTACAACCTCTTCATTTCCTCTCAGACTATTCAGAGGTGGATTTCGTCAGCGTTATTATTTCTGACTAGTAAATTAAAACCTTTGACCCGCGCCTGCTCCTCGGTGAGTGCGACTGCAAAGACCTCAGAGTAAAATATTTACACTCGCCCACTAATTAATACTTCTCCAGCGAAATAAAACGGAACCCCTGGCTAATTAAAGAGTGATCGCGCGTCTTCTTTTTGTTTGCTATTATTACTGTGGAGAGCTTTCCAATTGTAATTTGAAATGAAATAAAATTAGCTGTAAAGTTAGCGTGCTCGGTACTTATTTCATTATTATCGTTATATGAAATGCGTTTATGAGATAATATGTTTAACTGTTGTATTAATTAGTGATCGGATATTTTTGTTAGCAATCATGTAGTTATTTTATAATGGTATTTATGTAAATACATAATTGATAAGAAAATCTAAAAGCTCAACAACACTACATCAATTTTAAATAACTTCTTGAACAGTACATGATCGAGTCTACTATATTCACGGCCCTGCATTTCACGGACTCGCCGTCAAACATAGTAAGTAAAGTAGCGTGCGTAACTTGTATGCGAGCCACGGCGGAGCAAAACTGTAGCAAGTCCAACACAGCGTGCCTGCGATCTTCTTTTCGAGTCGATGGTAAACTAATTTGTTTAAATCTAAATACGCTGCGCCCAGTAGTTGGCCACACCAACTGCAGCGTCGTTGGCGAGGTTCAAGTCCTCCAAAGTGCAGGTGTCCGGACACTTTGGGCACTCTAGCAGGTGTGGCATTGTCTGATCGGAAAGGCCGCACTCACACCGGATATCGGAAGGGTCTATGATCCCCCATTTAGCTAGATTGTGTTTGCAGCGACCTACCTGGGTTCGCAATCGGTTCAGTGCTTTCCAGGCAGGCCACTGCAGGTTGCCTCCGGGCGGCAGATGTTCCTGAGGCTTTATATAGTTGTCTGGTGGTGGGTGCTGTTCTTTCCAGATCTTGCATCGTGCTCCAGACGGTGTTTCATTGCTTGCCTGTGTGCTCCGGAGAAAACTCTTCCGGCTCTTAAGCCTACCCGGGTCTGTTGTGTGTTTGTAGAGAGGGTGTCGGGTGTCAGTCTCCTGAACATGCTTCTCAACTGAACATGCGACAGCCCTTCTTACAGCAGGTGGAGCGATACCAACCAGCGGGTAGAGCCTGTTGAGTGGGGTTGGTTTTAGGCATCCCGATATTATACGACACGTCTCGTTGAGCGCTGTGTCGACTTGCCTTGCATGGGCTGATCGATGCCACACTGTGCATGCAAATTCGCCGGCAGAAAAACATAATGACATACCAGTCGTGCGTAGTACATCAGGAGCCGCTCCCCAATGGGTAGAAATAAGGCGACGCAGCAGATTATTACGCGTCCCGACCTTTTGTTTTGTGTTAAAGCACTGTAGCTTATATGTTAGTGACCTGTCTAGCGTAACACCTAGGTATTTAGGGTACGGACAATGTTCTATATTTGTCCCCCTCCATGAAATATTTAGAAGTCGGTGTGAATGCTTGTTACGGAGGTGAAAAGCGCATGATTGTGTTTTTGACGGGTTTGGTCGAAGGGCATTAGCGTCGTAGTATTTACCCAGTGAATCTAGTGCCAGTGTTAATTTATGCTCAACATCCTCAAACGACGTTGATTGGGCTGCCAAGGCTAGGTCATCTGCATAAAGAAAGCGTTCTGTGTGTTGGGTGGTAGGTTGGTCGTTGGTATATATGTTGAAAAGTGTTGGCGCCAGTACACTGCCCTGGGGAAGACCATTTTTTTGGAGTCGCCACCTGCTTTTACTCGCCTGGAAGCATACCTGGAAGCGACGGTTGTGCAGAAGTTCGCTCAGGATTTTGACGAAGCCTTGATCGTTGGTGAGGTTATCTACTTTAACAAGCAATCTTTTGATATTAATTGTGTCGTAAGCCGCAGAGAGATCGACAAATACGACTCCAGTGATTTTATTGGCCTCATATCCATCTTCCAAGTACTGAGTGAGTCGGAGAACCTGGCTGGAGCACGACTTGCCCGGTCTAAACCCAGCCTGCTCGGGTATCAACTTCGACTCAATAACTGGGGTAAGGCGGTTTAGCAGCAATCTCTCAAAAAGCTTATAAGTGTGGCACAGTAGAGATATTGGTCGATAGCTTTTGGGGTCGTCCGGCACTTTACCTGGTTTTGGAAGCGCAACCACTTTTGCTTTTCTCCAGTGTTTAGGTATTAGAGCAGTACTCAGGCATGTGTTAAACAAATTTAGGAGCCAGGATACAGCTATTGGACCAAGGTGTTTAATTTGTTCGACTCTGAGATCGTCGACTCCGGCTGCCTTATTGTTCTTGAGGTTTTTTATGGCATGAATGATGTCGCTTAGCGTAAAAGGCTTGCTGATTTCGCTGGTGTTCCTGGACGTCTTGACTGTTTTTTGTGGCCTCGGTAATCTGTGTGGCGGTTTCCCATTAAGTAACAAGTGGTGGGCTATTTGGTTGGCTGTCACAAATCCCTGGTTGACTGGTTCCGGTGGGTCTCCAGTAAGGCGCTGTATTGTGGACCAGGCTTTCTTACTGTTGTGAGTCATGTTGGTATTGGTCACAGTGCTAATCCACTTTTCCCTTCGATTTTCCCTGACTACAGACACAAGCTCTTCTCCAGCTATAATAGTGTCTTCAGAGAACGGATCTTTTTCGTACAGTTCTTCGTACGTTTTAAGGAGATCTGACGCTTCTTGACTTAGGCCAGGTATATATGAAGTCCGGCAGCCTCTGGGTATGCAATGGCGAGAGACAGTCCAGATAGTATCTACAAACTTTTCGTAATTAGAATGTAGAGGTTCTGCCTGCGATGGAAGCGGCAATTACTAGGAGTTCAGCCGAGCGATATGATGCGAACTGTCTCAGTCTGGAAACCTGACGAGTCTTAGGAACTCTGCTGTTCTCTATTATGTGTGTTTACTTGTGAAGGTGAAGTGCTAATTGTTGAGTGTGAGGTTTTGTTTGTGAAGACTAATTGACTTTTATTGCTGTCAAAATAATGATACTTACAAAATATTATTTTGAATTATCTTAAGATTGTTTTAGTGACATTAAACTTTCATGAAAATTTCCAAGGGACTGAGGCCTTTGAGTTTTCCTGGTATCAAATTGAATCCGAAAATCATTTCAAAACCGTGCCGATTTCAGTTGGCAAATATACACCAAAACAATTTCGCAATTTTCATTTAAACTAAATGACGGATGAAACAAGTCAAAATTAACGCTACATTTATAACAGTCGACCACATTCACGTTCAAAGTCCAATTCATCCATTAAATCAAAGAGCTGCCACATAAATAACTTACTACGGAAACATAATAAACAAACTGATAGGCACGTACGCGGCCAGCAGCCAACAAGATACAAGACTGAACCCAATTAGAAGTGGTGCGAAACAAGACAAACAACAATCAGTAACGAATGCAATCAGAACACCTTGTAACATGGCGCCCACTTAGCAGAACTTGCATCTGACCACAAATCGTATCAAATTGTATCAATTGACCGGCCCTCACGACGCCCGCTTTCTTGGCAATTAAAGTTGCGCGGGGACAGAGCCGGCGGGAGCGCGCGGGGGGCAGGCCGGGGCGGGGGGAGGGGGGGGGGGGGGCGGACTCGCCGCAAACTTGGCCCGAACTTGGCCGGAGTTACCCGAAACTTGTCCAGCTTTATCCGCCGTTACCCCGTACGAACTTACCCGCCTAACTATCCGATCGACTCTCACAAAAGCTTTACGAGTAATTTGTTTAACAAAAGTCGAACGTTTAGATTTACGACTTGCTGGGCTTACGGGAAGTAACCAGAGATAATGTTACTTAGATGATCTTTGTTCTTAATACAACTATTAGGTACTAACGGATACACAGTTGAGTTTTGCCTCAACTCAAGAGGATTTTCCTGATTACATCACTTAAGTATTAAGTTGTTGGTATTTATTTTTCTCTCGTCTTTTAATTGATCAGTGTTAGTATCATCATGTAACATAATAAAGTAATCATATTTTTAAGGTACAAGTATTTTCAATTTGATAACTGTCACTCGGTCCTTATTCATTTGTTTCCGGCCCTATGTAAAATAATATTTTGTTTCTTCCACACATAAAGAAAACGAGAATAAATCATAGTAAGTATTACAAATCCACTCTTTGTTGTTCAGTAAACCGAAATACCAGGAAGCATTTTAAAAACAACAAACTCTTACAAATATCAAAACCGGCATTCATTTTCGTAATGAGTCTTACCTCGACGTCAGCCGCTGGGGTTGACGGATTAAAAGATCCCCTTTATCCGTTTAAAATAAACAAAAGACATTTCTCTAACAACGGGTTGTAAAAAAGTTGAGTATTCGACAAACGTTCCATCAATTAGTTGAGCGCGGACATAAAACAGAGATTCCGCGGCCGGACGAGATTCCTGCTGCTGATTTATTTTCTAATTCGTTTTATCGATAATGCTTTTTGTGCAGTTCGTGTGATTCTAAATTTCTTTACCATTCCCGTCGAATGGCGGCGATTTGTTCGGAGAGCGCCGATCATTTGTTCACTCCAAGGTTTTGGTTTTGAAAGTTACTTAGATGGTTACAACGGAATTGAAAACCGTGAACGTTGACAGGTATACTTCGTTACTTTTTCATTAGTTACAGCGAAAACAATTTCCATTCTCATATATTTGAAAGTGATATTATTATAAGTAACATAACCTTGATTCGCAAATCATATCAGATTTCATAAAACCCCTGTAAGTAGCAACCCTTTGTGCCTTCCAATAAAATTCCCGCGTACCTATAGCAACGGGCCGCGCCAGCTGAAGTGCTCTCCGAGATTCATCCCAAGAATAACTCATTTGATATTTAATGCAGAAATACTGTTACTCGTTCGGAGTGATGCGAAGAACTTTTCTCTTTGAAAAAGAAAAAATGTGGAATCGTCGACAAGTCTTGGAAGTCGTCCGAAGTGTGGCAACTTGTTACTTGTTAGCTGCATGAATATTCTGGAACTAATACGTGGAGACAACGTGGTCCCTTCTGAAACGGTTCTGATGTTCATCCTTTGCTATTTGCATTTTAAAAATATTTCCACTTGGAAAGTTGTCGGGAACTTGGGACTGCACCTAACTAGGCGGATGCTTATGAATGCATTTGATGTTCCGTTGCCACAATCTTTATGCTTGCATTATTCATTTGTACGTGTACCAGTTGCTTTGGAAACACACGATTATGCTATCGTGTGGGAACGTAGCCGCCTTGTTGCGAATTTAAACATTTTTCTTGAATATTTATCTTCGTGTAGTTTATGAAAGTGAACCGACTGAAGTGGTTTTGGACAAGAGGTTTGTATTATGAATCTCAGTGAACATCACAGTTTATGGATCTGCGCCAGATTTATGGATCCGATTTATGAATATAAATATGAACAAGCAGCTTGTTCGATTCCAGAGAAGTGGATTGTGTGTTGTGGAAACTTAGACTCCTACCTACATCTTTTCTTGAAATATAATTTTAGTCACACTCCCACTATCATCATCAATCTGTTAACTCATTGATATGTGATAAAACAGAAAATTACATCGAAATATATAACATAGACGGCTGTCAATTTCAAACTACTCACTCAACGTTCATTAAAGTATCTATTTTCGTATTTATATTTTCCACGGCTTTCATCTCAAGAAGTATAATAATTTAAAATAATATGCTCCCGTGAATACGAAAATCACCTTAAGATGGTTCGCACAATGGCGGCTACCTTTTAGAGAACGTTACTCGGTTCTGGGTAGAAATCCTCAATTACGTGTAACAAAACAGTCGAGACAAAGGCTTGCTTCATATAATTATGAAATTATTCGTCATTATAAACTGTGTACTAAGAGTTTGTGAGGAGTTGTCAGTTATGTACAACTCACTGCCACAGATGGTTAGCACATAGCTCGGTTTTGCTGTGGGTTAGATGAATACACACTGCATCTAACAATATTTAGTTGGACATGAATGTAAAAAGAACCAATTACAGTAAAATATAGGTCCACCTCTACGAAATCCTGTATCGATGGCATAAGATGGCGAAAATTAATAACAAATTATACCATCGAATTAAAAACCTCCTTTTTTTAAGTTATTTTGAGGAGAAGTGATGGTATGCACATAGTAGTACAACTATTGTAGTTAGGTATTACATTGCAGTGCTTAGTCTACGGTTTACGGACCAACGTCTTAAGTACTTAGCTTTACAAAGTTGTGGGTTCAAAACATGTCAAGTTAACCTAAGGCACCACAGACTTATGGTGGACGAAAACATGGTGCAATGTGCATCGGAGGAGGTATTTCCCGTCTTTATGCAGCAATCGGATTATTCCACCATCGCTGCATCGCTGCAGTGTCTCATTGTTATAGTTTCCTTGTCGATACAATTGTATTACGCGCTCTGAGGCCGCTCTCTGTAGGCCACATCAAACAAACCTAGTAGAGTAAGAATTGCTATCATATTTGTTGATCCGTCTTGAACTGTTTTGTGAAAATTTTGTGTACAAAAATCAAGTGATATTATGATCAAACTTAAAATCCCCAGAAAAAGTATAGAATAAAAGCCTCAGAACTGCAATGGTTAACTATAGCAACAACAACAATAGCAATTTCAACCCTACAGTATTAGTTTCTTACATGTTACATAAGCTAATTAATCTCATAACAAAACAGAGCATTTAAAATACACATTCTATAAAAATATCACGTTACTATGACGTCATAAAATATAAAAAGAGAATGATCACCAAAACAAACAGCGTCCAGTCGGGGAGGTCGTGCCGGATCCGCGCCGGACGCCCGGACGCCCGGACGCCGGCGCCGGACGGTGCGCAACGAATTCATTCTCACTAGCTGTTTGCTGATTTTAATTTTTCTGTAACCGTCCACGTTTCTGTGTTGATAGGTACCCGGGATAAGAGAATAGCGAAAATAATACTACTTCGGGATTTACTGTTACAATTATTTACTACTCTAAGACCCAATTATTGGGAGAATGTTACGGATAAACTTTCAAGAGGAAGCACTAGACCGATATAGATAAGTAGCAGACAAATAAACAATGTCAAGATATTTATATACGGACTAGTTTTCCGCTATATTTCGTTTGTAAACATATCTACAAAGTCGCATAACACAGAGAAAAACTACATATACATAAGTGCGACTGCTACGCTAGAGGTCTTGGGTTCGATTTCCAGGTCGACCAAGATGTTATTGGGTTTTCTATAAAATTCTCAGTAGCAGGTCGGAGTTTGGATTTGTGCCCGGTTAGTGGCATTAGGCTCGCCCCCTATTACACGGGACCTAAACATATCGGCAAACTGTGGTTGTACATTGGTACTCCTCTGCCTAACCCTTCGGGGATACAGGCGTGATGATATGTTATGTTATGTAAATAAACATTTTCTTCTAGTGAATCCCACTAAAAATCTGCCATTACATCAATGTTGAACTAAAACACAGCACTAACCAGACTATTATTAAACCCCGCTTTCAGCTTACATCTTGCGCCCCATCGAGTAACATTAAAGTTTTTATTACAAACAAGACAAGAGCGGGCGTTGTTTAGTTCGGCAACTGCAATTAATGCCGTCTGCTGAGACCCGGGACCCGGGACCCGTGGCGCTCAACGGTTTGACAATGAATAAGGCCCGCGATTATTCTACGAATGTTGTGTTTCAGTATTGTGTAGTCTTTTTTGGTGTTTGATTAGCTTAAATTATAACCAAGTTTATGAACTGCGGTTTTGACTAAGACCCGCTAGTAGAAAGTTATGCCTAGTGTCGGTATAGCTCAGAATAGATATACATACATTCTGATGTGTGCCTTTTTGTGACCTATAAAGAGGTAAACTAATTTACACAAGTATTTGTAGTTTTACCATAACTAATAAAAATATGAATAATTATTTTATCAAAATTAAAACAACCGAATTAGCACCTTTGGTTGAAGAGTATTCTTAAACTATAAAAAAGAGCTGATTTTGTTGACACAACAAGATTAAAAGTAAAACAATTCTGTTATCAAATACAATCGCCGGCGTCGGTCGCAGCCTCCAGATACCATCGCGTGTCGCTTCGAATATATTTTATGTTATTGCTAATTAAGATATCGTTTGTGTTAAGAATTATCCGTTTATTAAGTTTTATTGTTTTTGGACAAAAAAAAAACGAATTGTATCCATATAAGCCTGTTGTAGCTAGTGCATGGATTGAGCTCAAAAACTCGATCACATATTTAATATTGATGAACACAGACATAATGTTATACAGAAACAATAGAATACAACTAAAATATGAATGTACAAATGTTTTAGTAATTGAACTACTATTAATTGACTAGAGTTATTGCCTTAGTTTATATTAATTAAGATAATTTATTTATTTCTTATTATTTTCTTGATTTCTTTTTTTTGTTTCATGTTACCTTAGAAGTTTACCTCTAGTTGATGATTTAATTAGTATCTGTATTAGTATTCCGGAAGTTTGGTTACATTGTAAGTTAATTGCAGTGTGTGTTTGCCGACGATATTATGTAATTAAACGCTATTTGTTTTGCAGGGCCAGACGTTTAGAGAGGAATGAGTTTCGCTGCAAATTAGTATTACGAGCTTTGCGTTGATTTTGCTTACATTTTGGAAGTTTGCCTTGCTCCTGCAGTGTCTGTGTGTTCACAGTTTAACATATTTATCTTTCTTGCAATTAACTATCATGTAATACTAGTAAGTATCAAATTTTGTTAGCTCAAATGGGCAGGTCAAGGCTGTAGGAAGACCTATAGGTGTCTGTGCAACTGGTCAGCAGACCTGTCTTTGAGTGGAGACTCTATGCAGATGGACTAAGTGGATGCAAGCGATGTGGATGGCGAAAAACCGGCTGCTGTTACGCAACTTGGTATAAGCTTATTTGTCGGAGCCCCTTTTTCCAGAAGAGGCCCAATTTCTAGCAGAAGACCACGAATACTATGACAACTTTTATAGCTACTTCAATAATGTAGGTGGCAACTGTTTAATTCGCTTCGCTATCAGAGTCCGACTCGTTTTATCAACGTTTTGTCAACCAAGAGATACCTTTCATTGAACACGCACGTGGTAAATATTAGGAGATAAAGTAGCTAATTAAGTTTACAGAGACGAATATTTCCTGATATTATCGTCCCGGATAAATTTCCCTTTGATGTAAAGTTCCACGTTTTGCCGATAAAGCGTAATTAATGAAATTATGATTCATTTTAAACTAATTTCGTAAAAGATTTAATAAATACTTTAGTAAATTATTTTTCAATATTTTTTAAGTAAGTATTTAAATTTCATTGAGAGATGAAGTAAACGGAAATGAGCCAGTAAAAAAAATCTTGAAAGTACCTTAATGAAATCGATAATAGTATTATACTCGTAGTAACTGAACCTTATCACCAAAACAAAAAGTAATATGGAAGCAAATTGAAATTAACATTAAATTTGATAAAGCTAATTCTTCTTATTTTACTTTAGCAATTTACCATCTTCGACTAAAGTAACTAATTTGATGTAAGATATCAGTTACTTAGAACTTGATATTATTAATAATACGTTTCCAGTCTTGTTTATTACAATTCAGTATTATACAAAAATATATTTTGAAGACTGAAAAGCAATCTTACATAAGTTTTGACGTCCCTTAGAAGGGAGTAGTTGGATAACTCCTCTGTGGAGACTGTGTAGCTGTTGTAAGTTTCCCGTAGCAACAACGTTCTGCGTAGCCGTAGCACTTCCGTAGCATTTATGCTGAACTGTGTAGCACATATGAACGGACAGACTTAATAATTGCTTTAACAATTATGAGGAATATGCAAAGTTTGAAAGATCGTCTAGTTTTACTTTGTTTATCCAGCCTTTATTATTTTAACAAAAATGTTCAAACAATATGAATTTTTGAAAACAATATCTTTACAGTGCTCCTACACAATCTATTCCACCGTATCTTGTGAATGTAAATAAACAAGTAGTATAAGATATAATCATATACACAATGTTTTCCACTTTAATATGTTTCGTTGCAGCGGTGGACTAGCCGACTCAAGAATGCACGCCGAGTGGTCCGCGAGGTGCGTTTATTGCATTTTTGAGTGCGCCCCTCCCCGCGCCCCCGCGCCCCCGACCGCGCCCCCGGTCGCGGTACTGTCGCCATATATTACAAAGCTTTCGGATACAATTAAATTGAATTGAAAAGGGGAAATGCTCGAAGTCACTCAACCAGTGAAGGGTTAAAGTTGGGGTTTAGTGATGAGATTTGTGACGTTGAAATTCGGAATTAAATGGAATTAGCTGTTGATAATGATAATGACAATCGGATAGGAAATCAGAGTAAAAAATAAAACTTATTATTAGACAACGCGATGTACAATGCGTGACAGAAAATGCCAAGATAAATTATGTTACATAATTAGACCACATAAAAGTTTACTCGAACCGTGCTCTCATCTTTTATTTCCTTTATATTTAATTTTCTTCTGACTAGAGTAAGTAGTGATTTTTTGTCTAATCACAAGTCGCCCTTTCTTAAGTATCTATAAACCGTGGACTCCCACTTCTACCCACCTAGGGACACATCACTATCACCACAAAAAGTCCTAACTTAACCCGTAACTGCAGCAGTAAGTATCCCGTACCCCTCCGCCGCGTGGTGCCCCTACGCACTGAGACTTGCAAAGCAGCGCCTAGCGAGTGGCTCTCCTTCGTTACTCGCGCCAGTCGCTCGCCACTCATTACACACATATTTAATCACTTCTAAACAAACATTTTGATCTCTTTTACTTCGAATATGTTTGAGACACTTTGGTAATGAAAATTTATAGTTATTTGGCTTATTAAATTCATTTGGTTTTGTAAGCTTTAGTAGTTGATGGAAACATGTTTGATATTATAAATCCTTTAGTATGTAGTATAAATTTATCTTAGCTTTATAATGCCCAGTTATCCATAATCAGCTATTAATAATAATTAAAACATTGTATTAAATAAAGAACACTGTTTACTAAGTATACTAATTCAATGCTTAGCTAAAAACACATTTGTCACTTTTCCCTAATGTTTGAGTAATACTTCAAATAAATTTCGGATTCGCGCCGCGGTGGCCACAAATTCCATTACACACCTGTCGTATTTACAGTCAAAAATAAAATTCACGAAAAAATATTTTTTTGAAAACGTCGCCAATATTTTATTATCTGACACTCGAAACGTAATCATTAAAAATGTCGATGAAAGAAATATTCGAATAAGATTCCGATGGACGCGAGAAAACGAGGGGAAGACCGGGTAAAGTTGATAATGAAATATGAGCTCAACGAGAAATGATGAATTGTTGAAATTCGTAAAGCGTGTAACAATTCCATAAGTCAATTTGGTCGATACCTATGGGAAATTATCGCGATGCTGATCGGCGCCGCGGGGAGCGCCGGCTCGCCTGGATCACCGCCGCATTCTTATTAGACTGCGATATCGTTACAATATAGACCTTTCAAGATATTGCCTAATAATGATGGCTGGTAGGTAGGAAAGGTTGTTACTCGTGGTTTTTTGGTTATTTTTCTAAACGTTATCGACTTTTGTCAATGTTCCTTTACTTGAAAATCGTATAGATTACATAGACAAAGTATAGGTAAATTGAAAATGTAATTAAAGCTATTTACATATAAATATAGATAGAGGATCAATATGCCAATAAGTCCGGTCCACCAATGACAGGACACAGCACAAAGATGCGCCCTTGCTCGAAACGTCCAAAACTTTTTTAATTTTACGCAAAAAAATCATCCCTAAGGAATTTGGGCTGAATAGGGATATTCCTCGTTAAAATTAACAATGAAATATTGGCGTTTGACTAATGGTCCTTCTACGAAACGAATTTTAACTAAAGTTATCAAAGCCTTAACTAGATTTTTATTGCCTTAAGCTAATTAGAATATTGATTAAGATTGATCTGACCCGAAATATTATAAGATAAAGGTTACTGCAGAATGGCTTTGAAACGTCGCTGTTTACATAATACGAGTAATATACATATTTTTCAAGTCAGTCTATTTACATTTAATAAGTTATTTTATTGGTTGTGGAATTTTTTTCTTAATTGAAAACACTGAGCAAATAATATCTTTATATTAATTAACCTTATCGGTCTTTGCGGTGATTGATATTTTTTTCTAATCATCTAAACAATAATAAAACTCATTTTGTATTAAACACCATCTAATTTATCTCACTTCAAAAACATCGTTCAAACAATTTTCCACTTGATAGCTTAGATAATAGAGTTAATTTTTCTTTGATGCCATTAAACTGTTATTAGCTTTTAAATGATAAATACACTACGGCGATTAAGATGTTTCTTTTTAAAACAATAGAACCGCCTGGAGGCTGAGCTATTTAACTTCCGCTCAAGAAAGAAGGTTGTTTTCAGAACAATTCCATTGTTTGCGATGCTTCATTGAGTATTCACTTTTTAGCCGTTGTTCTTTTATCTAAGAGTGTGAATATTTTAGTGTTTTGATACGCTGAATAAATGATGCCGCTTTGTTTTGAAGGTTACAGGGTGATTTAGTTTGGGAGCTAAGTCTCAAAGATCAGTGATGTTCGGCTTTGATAGATAAGGTCGTTTGACCTTGACCTTATCAAAGAGCACTTAGAGGACATGTTAGCAGTCTACTTATAATATATTAACTCATAACATTATGTATGGATTCATAGATCTCTTGTCATATAGAAATGGCAATGGGGTTCATGATCACATTAAAGAGTAAGCACTCCATTGATTTTGCTATGGCACGTCTAGAAATAACACAGGTAAAAGTGATTTTTACAAATAAATTTGACCATAGTCTTAAAAAAAAAAGTCACTAACCATTATTTTGTAACAAGTTACTGCATTTGTAAGCAATTAAAACGGAAACAAAAATACCAATTCCAGAAACACCATCAAAGTTATGAATCGTAAGCGATTCAATTTTAGTGGGGAATATACAATTCAAATGAGAGCACGGAAAACGGATTGCCGTTCTGTCCGGTCCGGTCCGGCGCGACAATTATAAACGTCAACAGTTCGCAAGTCACCGTACGAGTCCGCAATCATCCGTGCGGCACCGGACGATTGTATTAAACGTACGCCGAATCTTTATTGATGGCACCCAATCGAATTGCTGAACCCTGTTAAAATATCTACATTTTTATTTGGATTGTTTTTATGGCGCTTTTTCCTTTAAAAAGAAGATAAAAAACCTTTGTATTGAAACAGCTTTCAATTATATATCTGTAAATGGAATTCTGTAACAAATTAAATTCAAGAGACTTATACATAATATAAACACAAAGTTAAGTCCAATGATGGAATATTTAATGTAATTTTCTTATTATTACATTAACTTGGCGAAATTGACCCAAAACTTTTTGTTATTCGATTGAACTTGTATGAATCCTCTACATCAATACAGCATTCAAAGTCATTGTGAGCATCGCACCCTCGACCACTTGATCAATGAGATCAATTTATATCCACCGAACATTTCAATTTAAATTAAACAAAACCTATTGATCCCCAGACCTTTTACCAATTCAAATTCTAAACTAACACATTCACAAAACAAATAATGATTGAATGGAGTACAACGTAACCGAACTCTTTCTTTTAGAGGACGATTAAAAATCCAATTGAATTTGATGGCTGCAAAATAAAGCGATGTAGTACTTGAAATAGGGCCATTAGGGATAACAAGTGATGAGGCCGGCATTATTTGTCAATAGAAGGGGATCAATTAAGGGTGTGCTCGTATTACCGACCTCTTTGTTTGTGGATGAGCCTTCATACTGTAGCGACAGCCCTTTGAAAACATGAGCCGTTGATGTGGTATTGAAATTTATAAAGTTTTATCCTCATTTATTTTGGGGCACGACCAACAATTTATTCGTTTTTGACATTGGAGAAGGACGAACGATTTGAAATAACAGGGATCCTTGTAAAAATACGATATTCGGTGTGTGGTCAACTCAATTTATATAATTTAAATAAAACTATTATTTCAAAAGTCGATATTTTGATAAGATAATACTAAGGACCCAAAGTCGGAGCAAAGCTAATTTTCAGACGCTGTATTGTAGAACTAGCATATTTCTATTTATCGGTCACAGTTAACAACGTCGGTTGGAAAATAATTTCTGGTTGAAGCATAATTTTGTATCCGCCATGTCTATTCGGAGGGCTCTCAGCATTCGGGCGGTTGAAGTACATCGCTGAATATATTATTGTTATCCAATATACAGGGTGGTTCATCGAGCACCGTTTCCACATCATTCGCTCGTTCATTACAAGAGCGACGGCATATAAAATTGTCGAGTTACTGCCGATCCGGCGCACCGATTGTGAGTCAGTGACGTGTTCTGATATATTGCTGTATTTGTTACATTACTGATGCGATACAATACGATACAATGCGATACGCTTGTGATTATGTGTCGATGGTGCGTGTTCCGACAGCCACATAAAGATATCAATGCTTTTTTTATTTACAATGTGATAAAATTGCAATTGGATGGGTGAGGATGATTGGAGTTTTATATAAGATAAACAAAGATCAAAATAGTGAAAGGAAATAATTAAAACTAGTCGGCATATCTGAAATCTCACATATTTGAATGCAGGTCGTCATGTTACTTTTAGAGCTATCCTTTGTGAATCGTTATTCTGGCACGAAATATGTACAAAAAGAATAAATGTGAACGAGCCATGCCGAATATTTGTGGCAACCTACAAACAACCGACCTCGAATAAAAACAACCTAAGTCGTTAAAAATATACTCGGCACTCATCTGTAAAATCAAAACAGCTGAAAAACAAAAACATGGAGGTGTGCGGAGCGAGCCACATTGATCCGACTCCTTCCGCGTTCCCAATTGTAAGAGAACACGAAGCAACAACACTCAACAAAGCCCCTTATTCACTGCTCAATCTTGACACAGCGTCGCCTATTTCAAAATCAATTTTCAAAGCAAAATATATCCAGTATTTCAAACAAACAATATCTACAGAAATTGTTTTTGCGGCGAACAATATTTCTGAAGGCGATCGGAACACCAATCATGGAGCTATCCTGAACAGCGGAACAGAGGACGGGCAAATAAGAAAATGTACATGGAATATGCATCGGGGAATGAGGTCACGCCTCCAGTGCAATGTTTTTAATGAAAAGTAATGGCGGCACTCGCCAGCATTCACGTTTAAGTTTCATTTGACGCGCGTGCCGTGGGAGATTAATTTTATGGCCTTTGGAAATTGCTGATAAACTTCCATTTTGATATCAATGCTTTTATCACTTTAGTATTTGGTTTATGACAGTCCGGAGATGAAGATGATGGAGTTATGACCAGATGGGCTGTAGGTTATGATGGTACGGGTTAGGTATGACGCTTTTCTGTTATACCTCCCACACAGGTGCACAAGAAAATGGCAAGGTATAACAATATTTATTAAGTTATTAAAAAACACTTAAAATAATAAATAATAACTTGTGGAAAACTGGCAGCATGATGTATAAATACCTGGCTATGTAGTCAGTAAATAACAAACAACCTTTATTTTATTTTTTTTTTGTTTTGCTATAAGTAGTAAACTGCGAGTTGAGGAACGCTGAAGAGCAATTCCATTAAACAATTAAGTTTCCTACAACCGGCCGTCTGCGGAAACGCTGAGATAAAAGTTAATCTAATTGCTTTCAACCCAACATAATTGAATTCAATATTCAGGAACAAATTGGAAATAATAATCGAAATGCATATTTCAAAACGCACTTCCACTTACAATGAACAGAAGCTAATTATCATTACCCGGAGTTCCCCGGCGATCCCCGGCCATCCCCGGCCAGTCTGCAGTCGAAGAGCGCGGGAAAGAAGGGAGAAATTTTAACATTCTTAATGGTCACTGAAGCCTTTTCTTTTATCGTAATACCGTTCCAAATGAAGAGCTTCTACGTTATTGAAATAACAAATCCAAACTTCTACAAATGACATTCTAATCCTTATATCTATCGCTATAAGGTCCACATCAACAGAATACCCGACTTGTTCAGTTGTTGAAGAAAATCAATCGGCTTTCGATGCGAGGTTTTTTAATCAAATGAACTATAAATGGGTCCTAAAGTCGAGCATTAAGTTAAACGAACCACGTTTTTCATATTTTCTTTTGTTATCGCTGTAGTAATTTGGGTCTGCAATTAATCCAACCCACCAGTTTTGCCTCCACGATTTTTTCTCATTAATTGGTTTCCTATAAAGGAACGGATAATTATTGACGATTTTAATGATCAAAATGGTCCGGGAATTATCGCTCTTTGTTTTAATTTAAATGCTATTTTAAGAGAAAAGATTTTAGGGTGACAATTCTTGGCAATATTGAGCCTTTTAATGCCAATTCGCTTTCTTAAAAAAGACTTCATTATCCGATTCGATGTCGGCTTGTAAAGACTAATTACAGAGTATTTAATGAGCCTATATAATAGCCAATATAATACATACCTGCACATATAACGTGCTTGCCTTAAATTTTGTAATAGGTACAATTTAGTTAATAATTTTGAAAACAAATTGTTAATAAATGGATAAAATTTTATTCAGCTCCGTATTTTTATTGAAAGTAATTTTAGTTTTTTTATTTTTATATATTGCATTAGAAAAGATATTCAAAAATAACATTTAAAGTATGAAACGCTTTCCGTCCATTTCAACGCTCTGACATAACACCTTAAAAGTTCTCAGGATGACAAATAAAAATACATTCGCGGCATTCCTCGCTCGTGAGGCAATAACGGCCTAATAAAGCCATAGTCTACGATCAGGTGAATATTACGAAACACGAGTATATTTTGATACAGTACACAGGAAACTACAGAAATCCCTCTTGCTACGACATCACCCTGATGTCCTTAAAAGTCATAAGGAATTTGAGTTAAGTCGATTTTGTGGTATTCATATGGAAATATTTTGTTAGCCAAGTTGATTTTGTATCTTGCTCAAAGTATTAAATATAAACTATGACCAAGAAAACTTGTAAGAAAACCAGCATATAACGATAGTTTCCGTTTAAGTATTATTGAATTATCAGTTTTTATTAAACAAACAACATTCGATACGTTGTTTTGACAACAGTCGCCCAACGACAAAGTCCTACAAACGAAATGAAAACATAATAAATGCCCTATCACGTTTCTTAGACAGTGGATCACCGATCAATGGTAGTTGACCTTCTGCCCACACCTATATTGTGGGTGTTCAATAAGGAGGGGAGCGGAGCGTGTTTATCATAATATATTACTGGTATTCCTGTATCGATGCCACCGAATAAAACCTTAGGATAATTGCCGAGTTATTTATTTATTGGAACAGTTTATGACACACGTGACTTTGTACTAAGTTTTCATGCAACTTGATATGAATGAAGATACAAGTGTTTCTGTTTCAGGAGGTATATATCAGACACTTTTAAAAACTACCAAAACATTTTACGTGCGGTATATGATTTTGATAATGTTTTGGCTTTTAGAACTTCTCAATTCTGGCTTAGAATATTATCCCATACCTTCTGTTGAGCAAACATTTGTCTCTGAATAGCCTGGACATTTTTCCATTCACTTAAATTTTTTGTCAAATAACTAATATAGTACGAATACAATACTTTATCTTTTACATTTCTCGCCTAAAATTTCATATATCCGCTTATAGTAACCCGCTATTAAAAGTCCACATATCTATCCAACTCAAGCGATATCTAAAGGCACGTGGTGTCTATTCTTAGTCACCAGTCCACGTAATGCAGTTACCCATGTTATATTGCATCGCACCTGCATTCCTGTAGGGATGGCAACACACACACACATAGGTACCAATAAATATGATTTACCATACACTTGTTCGGACTTGCCGCAGAATGACGCGTGTTCACAGTGAAGCCACAATCCTGCTAAAAATATTTCATTTTATAAATTTGTTTTCGTGTCTTCACATGTAAAGTGTGTTTTGTATGTGATCAAAAAGCAACAGTTAGCGTATTTGATATAATACCATACTAAAATACATATATCATCTTCACTAAATATGTCGAATAAGTAATCTCCTAAATGAGCAAGCGCCAAAAAGTCTATCCAAAATTAGTAGGAAATGCTCTATTTCTATCAAAATAGTTTTCTTCCATGAAACCAGCGGCTATCTAGTAATTGTTTTGAAATATGGTATACGTTTCCAGTAATAATCCCAGCCTGGCCTCGTAACATCACAGCCCACACAATGGCGTGTCAGCTAAGTCTTAATATACTCGCTCAAAAGCCTGAATAATTCCCGAGAAATAAAGATAAAACAGCCTCAACTAGTGACAGCCTTAGCCACACCGCGGCCATTCGAAACTAAGACTTGTGTTAAATCAAGATTAGAGAACGGCCTGAAAGCAAATGTATTGAGTTTGTCCGAAATGAGGCGTAATCGAGAATTAACTGAAATAAATTGCTCTTAATCCAGATCTGATAGTTTTAGACTTTAGTTTGTTGCCGTCAGATTGTTTGGAAGCTGTTCGTTTTGTAAGTACTGTTTACTAAAGTTGTGTAAATAACAGTATCTTTCTGTATCCCTGTTTAATGCTGCTATGTGCCAGAATGTTACATAGATAAATGGAAACGGATTATACTAAAATCAAGTGAATTATAGGTAATCTCATACCGCATCAAAAAGCTTTGCTAAATAACTGAAAACTTAGTGAAAGTAATTTTTTTATATAAAACGACTACATTATTCAAATCTAAAGCTTCTTGCTTCTTGCAATAATGCTTCAATATAAACCATTTAAACCTAAAATTAAATTTTAAATACTACAAACCGCACCCTCGTCAATATGCCTACAGCCTTACCACCTGCAGCTGATAGACGATAAACCGTGAGGCAGGTTTCCGCGCGACACGGCATGACGCGTGCCACTGCCGCGCCGCGCCGCGTCCCACCGCATTTCAAACCGCTATTTATGTCGCGCCAATGTGCCTGCGGCCTACGTCCTGACGGCTCTGTAAACACCTTATTTGTACTGAGATTGGCAGAATGGATTAACAGAAGAAATTGTTTTGTAGTTATTAGAAATAGTTCAGTCCACTTTATAATTTTCTCCTTTTTATTACTGTCGAGTTAATGACTTAATTTAGACTTTTGACTTATTAAGATAGAGTCTAATAAATACCACTACTGTAAGTTTTTTACCGAACCAAGCATTTTTTATTTTAAATACACTCCAAAGTTATATCATCTAGACTGGTAATAACATGAAAATAATTTCTGTAAAAAAAATATTTACCTGCAATTTGATTAACAAAACTATTCTCACAGTTTGAGTCCTACTTCAAACTAGCCTTTTGCGTCTTACAAGTGTGATACAGTCAGCAACATATTTTCGCAGACGATAAGAGAATGCTGCATAAATGTGAGTGGTATCGAGATGTTTATGTGCGGGCATATTGCCGCGGCGCCGACACTCGCGCGACAACCCGCGACACCGCGCGGGAAATACCTGCCTGATATATTCCGAGGCGTAAAATAACCAAAATTGCAAGTGTCTCCGTTTTTATGATACAGTGATCATTTTTTTACTTCTTTAGTACTTGGTTCTGTCTGATGTTAAGTGCTAAAAGAAGGCTCTATAAACTTTTTATTTTTATTTAAAGATAAATGTTGGACAACAT
Source organism: Autographa gamma (assembly GCA_905146925.1). Classification (NCBI taxonomy): domain Eukaryota; kingdom Metazoa; phylum Arthropoda; class Insecta; order Lepidoptera; family Noctuidae; genus Autographa; species Autographa gamma. Next base: position 535,169 of record LR989852.1, read on the forward strand.
ACATAAAATGTTATGTGCATGTGATAACTTCTTTCCTTTTGCCTGCCTCGTCTGTGTTGGAGATTTTGATATATATAAATAATTTTATCAGTAAGTAATCATTATAGCAGTATTTCCTGTAACCCTTCGTCGCTCTTTAAACTATACCATTTATATGCAATTTCCTGACTGATTTTAATATGATTATCTCATTAAACGTAGTACCAGGAACTGAAGCGATGTAATAATTGAAATGAAACATATTTCTGAGAACTATTTCAATAAACCTTTTACAGAAGATTTAAGTTGGCGAATAAAAAGAATACAAAACAACCACTTTGTAACTGAACTTTGAAGAATTTCTTAACATTATCCTTAATTAAAAACAACAGTTATCCGAAATGAACCCTATACCGCTGCTCTCATAAAAATAACAACTCTATTCGGTATTCAGTGTGGTTCCCTTAAATTATGATAGTATCGAGCAAGTATATCTGAACAAAGGAAGCATTAGCCGCCACTACCGTTATCTGCAGTTTAGGAAGAGTTTCGGATACGCGGCGGATATTAATTCCCTATCTCGTATTGTTAGGGTTATGATTGTCAAACGAATCGTTTTTTCTCGTGTGTTCGGAATGTGGCGGATATTGGTTGTTGGGTTCGGATGCTCTGCGGATATATTTATAACAATTGTTTACTGATATGAGTTATGTGGTTGGTTTATGTTTGTGTAAATAAAATGCGATCTATATCTTTGATTGGAAGTTCGAGTACATAGCATTTGTGATGTGTTGAATTTTATATTGGAGTATTATGAATGTGAGTTTTATGTTTATATCATTATTTTATATCCTAATATTTTTAGTTTTAATAAATGTTTACGAATTCAATCCTAATAGTAAGTGATAAACATCAATCTGAAGTAGAAAAGATTTTGTAGTATATTTTGTATAAACATTAAATTTCAACATAACCGTCTTAATAAATCTATATAATCTGTTGTAACTCCAAAAACAACGCTTTAGAGTCACCGGAGAGCTTTACCAGGATAATACAAAAAAGATTGAAAGAATCTTTTATAAATATTCAAATTATACCGCTTGCGGATATTTAATATCCGAACACTTTCCCATCTCTCCTTCGAGAAACAAAGTTGGTAACAGTTGTCGATATTGGAGCAGTAACGTCTTCTTTAACTGCGCCGTTATTTTTAACGTTAACGCCAGTCAATAACTGTGACCGGCCCGTACGTAACCGACACAATAACTGTTATATACTTACGTTATCTCGAACTGTTAATTGTTTCCCGTAATAAGGGTTGGGGGGGGGAATTGTTTGTTTTACATTGAGAACTTATGTTTAATTAGGTCCGAAGAGAATTGATATTACAATAACATAAGTACAAATCAGTGTCTAACTAACTAAAAGTCGTCTGACGTATGTTTTTCATCTCTGGAAAATAAAATGTTTAAAAAATAAAACATGGTCCTTTAACATAACTGCGACTTAATCTAGATTTTGAACAACATAATGCTATGTTATCTTAAAGAAATGTTGCATTATTAAGGATTTAATAATGCAACCTATCTAAAATCTCACGACCAAACACAATATCCTCTAGCCCTTTAGGCTTGTGTCACACTGCAAGCGAGTACACGAGAAGATTGTTTTGTTCTTCAAACGCAAAAGATTTGTGGTTTAACTTTTCTAGCCTATATAGTAAGAACTATGAGAAGCTTTACAGGTAAATCAACAACAAGTGAAAAATATCAAAGAATTTATTCTAAAAAAATATCGCCTTGCCGATCCCGTTTTGAAAGAATAAACTTCTGAAAATACGCTACTTCTTAGCGTCCACGGGTACCTCGCCTCAGAAACTATAAGCACAAACTGTGTAAGTTTTTATTTCAATATCAGTTGTTTTATAGAGTATTATCAAATTGAATTCGTTCGATCGCACGTATCGCGCGCGTAAATTTGTTCAAGTGGCTCGCGCGCTGCTCGCCCGGGACCAATAACTACACTCGCGGACTAATGTACCAAGCAGGGCTGTGCTGAGACTACCTTTACTACTTTTGTTCTTTGACCGAAGTATTGCTCTTTTAGTTCATTCTTACATTCAATCAATTAATAATCTTAAGATTGGTTTACTGTACAAGGTGTCCCCGTCGCTATGCGAGCTTCAGGCAGTTTAGAATGGACATATACTCTTTCAGAAAGCTGTATTTTTAATCTCTTTAGTGTTAGTAAATACGATGAATACCTACGCCTCTCATGGATCAAAAAAGATTTTGTTTATAAATACACAAAGCTTAATATTATTCTATCATTCAGCGAGTTATAAATATAATGAATTTAAATAATCAACGTACTTCCAATAACATGAATGCATAAATACGAAACGTGGAAAATAGTTCATTTTAAGCTTCCATTTTTATTTCATTGGAGAGGGTGATTAAAAAGCAATAAAATAACTATTCCAGCTAAATGAAAGCAACATTCACAAAAGGAGGAGTACTCAAACGTTACTTTAATTTCGTATAAAAATGTTACGGGTCACTTCGCAGTACCGTTTCATTTAATTAGTAGCCGTATCGTTTGTTTTCATACGTTTATATAAATTTACATTAATGTCTACTGTATGTTATCTCTTCTAATATTATTCTCGTGTTTCGTGAATTAATTGCTTTTTATCAAAAGTTTCCACTAAGGACTGACTGGAAATAAAACAACTGAGAACATTTATTAAAGCGATACCTCGACATTCGTGTTTATTTACAAGACTTTTATTATAATTGTTAATGCTTTTAGCTTAAGCTAGAAAATTCCACCTTTGGAACAGACATATGAAACTAGAATTCTTTAAGCATTTTTATAAAATAACGTAAACTTTGCATCCACCAAACGAAGGTTTAAATTCTGTTTATTTTCGGATATACGTAAATACAGTGACCGCAGTCGCAGCAAATAATTAAGGAACTCGAACCGTCCCGACCCGAAACTCGGAAAACAAAAGGCATCACACCTTATTATTTGTAACGTCACACCCAAACCAAACCACATCGGTTTCCTTCTTAAAATTCCATGCATTTATTTAATTAAACCCTTAATGAGATGTGGTGAGGTGGTGCCGCGGTCTGACACACGAAATTATTTATTTATTCTTTAACCGATGGTATTTCGAAACTGTTATCAAAGTGTAAAATTAAGATAAAGACTGATTCATTAGGCACCAAAAGGTAGATGTTATCTACCTATTGAAAGGTCTGCCAATAAATTATTGAATATACTAACATATGAGAAGTTACTCTATCTAGACAGAAAGAATATTTATTTGGTTAAATATTTTTGTTCGTAAATAGACATCGCTACGACAATTTTCTTTACCATTTTCTGTCTATTCAATTCTCGTCACAACTCAACAGATATCCCTAAAAATCTCTTCGCCAGCCCTGGTCATAAGTATCAGACATCATGCTAACGCATAACCTTCCCTGGTGCCGGTCGCCGGTCGCGGCTGCCGTACGTACGGCGGTACGGTGACAGTACGGTTGTACGGCTTTCTTCTGTTTTTAATCTGCACAATTTATCGCCGCTACCTGACAATCCGGTTCGTGTTAATGTCAAACGAATACCGTCTACGGTTTTCGGGAGGTGTTGTTAAACTTTATTGTCTTGTATTGGGTTCTTGTCGGCGTAATAATGTAGAATGAAGCCGTATTTATTCAATATTGGTAACAGTTAAACCAATTCTGAATGTCGGATAGAAGTTAATATTGTTTTTTTAAATCTCCTATACAGGACAAAAATAACTCTAAATAATGTCTCATTTGCACTGCGCTCATTGTATATTCCAGTTACATTAAAATTTTAAACGGATTAAATAAATTAACTCTAACAATGTCCACTTCAATAACGTAAATACGGGGAACAAATAAATACGAATTCATTGTATTCCCACAGTTACTTAATAGAATCAGCCGTCGGCTATCAGTCGTTCAATCAGCTAAATCACTTAAAAATCCACAGAACGAATAATGAATGAAATGAATGAGTGAGTACATTAGGCATTCGGTGCGCGCCCTTATCCTGCCGGTTACACTCAGTTATGTCACGAGATGTGAGGACACAGAAGGTGAGGGACAATCTCAACGGCAAAAGTAGCTAAAATGCTGACTTATAATCTAAGAATTTCTTCTTACTCAAGAAAAACAGTCAAGGTATTTTGCTTCAACATTATAAAACAAACAGAAAAAAAATCAAGACTTAATTAGGATTTTTATAATCAATTACCAGACGATTACTATAACAAACAAGCTGATTAAAGGATAGACAAAAAAACCTTGGAAATATGTAGTTTGTCTGTATACTACAAGTAGGTTTAAACATTTTTGTAGAGTTTGGTGTTACACCAATTTGACAGTAACAAATGCTGCTTATCTCAGAAGTGGACCTTCTAAATCTCTTACCCCGTGATCCGGTTATACCGGGTATACCCCGCTAAGTAATTTATCCGGGATTCGACTTAACCACTCTACATCCAAGGATTTAAAATAAGGACACCATTAATATGCGTCGCGGGGAAAGCAAATAGCAACAAGCAAGGGAGAGATGAGCGACGCAGACGGGGGAGTAGGCAGAAACGTGATGTTTACTGACCTCTGAGGTCGAAGGTCTCGTACAAGGTCGAGGTCACGTGACAGGGTGATCGAAGGTCGTCGCAGCTCACAACATTCGTCTATTCGTTGATCTATATTATTGTATGAAAATGTTTTATTGTGTAATCGATCGGATTACTTTGTGATAATGGTAAAAGTTTTATATAAAACAACACAAAAATTGTTTACTTTTTGTTACTTAGCAACATAAGCGATGTACAAATAAAGAAAATATCCCATAAAAATACTATAATTTTAGTTATTTTCATAGCCATTTTAATTTTTAAGAACTTTGCAGTTTTTACTTAATCTTACCGTTAATGTGTGAAAAAGTATCAACAATTTAAAACACCTAGTTTCCAATACAGCCTCACATCAAACAATGTAAGCAAACAAGTCAGTTCTGCGCTCGCCTACTCTTTCCTAAGACGTCGGCTGTAATTGTTTTATTGCTAGCAGTAAAGGGCCGGAGTTAGTCGCATAATCGCGCGATTCGTACACAAAAGTCGCGCGACGGTCGCGGCTTATCGCGACTCCAGTCATAACTGCGGCTGATAAGGTTCTGATGAATCGCATCTTAGGTGTTACTGTAATGGGGATTATAAAAGCCTTACTAAGGAGAAACAAATTACTTAGGTGTGACTTCCGAGTTTTCTTTACATACTAGCCTTTAACCACGACGTCGCCCGGTATATAAAAGATTTTTGTAAATTGTAGAGTAAGTTTTATTCTTAGATATATAATTTATTGTAGTTGAATTAAATCAATATCTGCAAAGGCATTCATCCCCACAAACTTCCAGCTAATAAAATTAGATTTTTTATCATTTTCTTAAAATCTTAAATCTTCTGTTTTTTTATTTCTCGATTCAAATAACATCCACCAGCCCTAAATAACGGTACAAAGTCAAGTAAATACCTGTGACTTCCATCGGCCACGAAAACAAGGCATAACGGCAAGTCTCGGTAGAAGGGTGCCTAACACGACATCTTGAAAGCATTTTTAAGTAGCTGCTGCTAATGTGCCACCTAATAAATTCTGCCTCATAATCCGCGCCCACTGCGGAATGCCGCTCTTTGTTATATTCACAACATAACTCTATTTTATGAAGTTACGCGCCACGTGAATTATTTTTAAGGACTAACGTTATATAGTAAAGAGCTCACAGCTTACTGCTAGTCTATATTTTTATACAAAAATATCCTAAATACTCGCATACTTTTCCAGACTCATTTTTTACGCTCTTACGTGTGTTGTCACAAACTTATCGACAGCAGCATTAAACATATGGGCATATTATGAAGCAAAACCATATTCCACATTGTAAAGGGTTGAACGACATACACAGGCAACAACCTAAACCCAGACCGCAGTACAGCGAGACACAAAAACTAATTTATTCATATCCGTCTGGCATAATTCATTTAGTGAATAAAACATAAGCAATAGGTAAGGTAGGTAAGTTTGAGGGCTTTATGATAACTAATGATAACGGCTGAGTGTGGCTGAGTCTTGAGGCGTGGACTCGGTTTTAAATCCATTAGAGGAAGTATCTGCAGTCGCCCGCCTGCACTGATATTGTTCGGAGCTGGATTATACAGGGACGTAATAAGAAGGGTGGAAATAATTAAAAGGTGCAAATGACTTTATATTTTTAATGGGTAGTTGCTTATTTTTTTTAAATAATGAAACAAGCTGTTTCTATGAGCTAGTAAGAAAGTTAAAAAAATGCTTACTCTTGCATAAGAGTTTAAAGTTCAAGATTAGAGAGTTTGGATCGATTTTGGATCTCGAGGAATGGATCGCTTCTAGTGAGCTAGGAAATAATTATCATAATAATATCCTTTCACCAGCACCTAAATATAATATTTTGTTAAAATGTCGTAGTCCAAAGAATAAATTCTTTCAAATTCCAACTAATATCAGAAATACTTGTAACTTCATAAATTTTTATGCCACGTGTCCCATAATAAAATCTAGTAGTATTAACCTTCCCTAGAATCCGGCCCTGCTGTAGGCCGTCCCTCAGAATAATCTCGGCGCCCGCGATTAACGTTCACTCCTGGGACCGTTAACTTTTACATCAGATAAGGATTACTATAGTACCGCAGATGAATTACCGACTCGATCGAATGCCATTGATTTCTTCAATTGTTTTACCACGATTTAACGGTAGACCTATCGGAATTTAAGCTTATTTCATTGGATGGAACAGGATTGCGATTATTGTGAATTGAAAGCCAGCAAATTCGGAATTGACTTATTCATTGGCAGTTTTACGAGTTTTGACATTAAAATAAGTAATTTATAACTTCCTAGATTCCTTGATTGTAAGAAGCTAAATAATTCACCATATGTAAAATATGGCATTCAGCTTGATCCGATGAAAACAACCTTAGAGTAATTAGAATTTTCTCGGAAACAAGACAATGCAGTACCTACAGGCCGGACAAAACCATATGAAAGTTTCATGTAATCTGATATCACAGTGACCAGTTTATCCGAAGAGGCTTTTGTCTTCTAGTACTAACGTACCGTTTCTTTTTTTCATTTATAGCAGATTTTTATTTAGGATTTTATTTAAAGGCGCATATCAACAGTGCATGCCGTTTAATAACTAATCTTAGTTTTAATATGTCATTACGTAATTAAAAAATCATATAGAGTGTGCGAGTTCAAAGAGATAGAAATAGCTGACGCTAAGAAATTTGTATGGTTTTTTTATATTGTCTACAATTGATTTTACTTCAATAGAAAATTAAAACTACTCGATACTTAAAATAAAGTAGTGAAAACCAAAACAATTACTTAGTAAATACTAACATACTCGTAGTATACACAAGTACACTATCTCACAAGGCTTTGTATGAGGAGCAGAGAACTTCCAACTAGCCTCCGGGCCTCCACTCCCAGAACTTGCAATCGATAGAAACCAACCGTGGAGACAGTACTAAAGATATCAAGACTCAATACGAACAATATTACAGGTCAGAAGTAAACACAATTAAAACCTACGCAAAACAACTGGCAATACAGAATTAAAATAACTTTGATCCAAAAAAATATTTATTTTTCAATTTATTTAATTGACTTTCAGTTATTGCCGGCGGCTCCGCCCACATCGACGTCTATTTTTAGCATACAATTCAATTGTGCGACAATAACCGTTGTTATTGTTGTAAAGAATATTCAAACCGAAGATACCTCCACAAACTCACTAAATAACTCTCTCATTTTAATTTTCGTTTTAAGTTATAATACATTAAAAATAAAAACAATATATTTTTACTACAAAATTTACTTCCTAGTATTTTTTTAATACATTTAAGTCTATACTTACAGAATTCCACGTAAAATCCTTTAAATATGTAAATATATATATAAAATAATATAGTCATCACGATTGATCTGCGACCGGCGCACTTTTACGTCACTTCCGCAAGTTCCCTCGTAAATAAATATATCGCCGAAAAACGGTGGCTTTATTTAATATCAATAGGGTTTATGTTGGCATTGTTGCAGAAATTCACTTCAACCTGAAAGTGAATTCTTGTTACAATAGCGGTACTCGGTAGGTATAATAAACCTTAAGAGTTTAAGGAATGCCAGGATTTTGTATAATACGAGATGTACTTGTAAGTTCGCTGGCTAAGATGTTCGGGGATAAAAGGACCCCAGTATAGTAGGGTACCTATGTCACGTGACTTTCCATGTTGCGCGCCGTCTTTTAAATCTGCTTGATTTATGTGTACGGTTTTCGGACCGTGAATCCGTGGATGCCTAACGTTTAAGGTAAATGTTATATGCTGCCTATTTTAATTCATTTGGGAAACAATTAGGTAGCTATAGATATTATGGAAGCTTGTAAACTGCATCAAACTAAAGAGGCAGCAGGTCTATTTTTTATATCAAACCTGTCTTAAAATGATTTAAAAAATTCAATGACCGTGAAATATAGTTTTCTCGGGAAGCCACTAAAAACAAACAAATATCATAGACAGAGTATTCAATTGCACATTTTATTTGCTATTTCGTGTGTGCATCCAAGTGCAAATAAAGTAATTTGCTCGAGTGAAGCAGAAAATATTTTGTTTTAGTTAATGAAACGTAGTTTTTATTTTCTGGTCGAGTCGGTACAGCGCGCTAAATAAAACGGTCTACTAAATATCTTTGAATGAGACACTATTGGCGAAATAAAATAAATTGTATGAAAATTGTAGTTAAAAGCTAACGTGTTAGTTAATTATAGTGGTCTTTTTGTTTGTTTCAGAAGGTTTTTTGGGCTTGTTCTTTACTTCATTAATAAACGTGGTATTATATTTTTTAAAGAATAAAGCCATAATGTATTAGTAAATAATGTGCTTAATAGATATTATACTGAGAACTGCAAGTTATTTCTGTAATAAATTACCACTCTAAACAAGACAACATACAAAGAAACATTACACTACACCTGCAATCATTGATCAGATGATACTAAATGTGAACCCTTAAAGCAAGCACCTAAAGTGCTAAATCAAAGGGCTCAAGCCGCCATAATACAGAATAAGCTTACTAGCTCCGTAATGAAGCCAAACTACAGCAATCATCCCAAAACAAAGGGTCCGGGGGAAGCCAACGCAATCAGAAACAGTTAACTGCTATCACAACTCAACGAATGTTTTGTATTTTTCAGCCCACCTTAAGAGGATTACTCGATGGCGGACGAAGAAATTCACAGAACACAGCAGCCGTAATTTATCTTAGTAATGGTTGTAAACCCTGCCTCTTTGGGATCCGCGCATCAAGGCCCCGACTTGAATTTAAAACAAGCGGCAATTTCTTTGGCTCGCGACGTTAATTTCCTAGGAACAACAGTGATTTAATGCCAAATCATTATACGGCTGTGTTTGACTGAGAACCTTTTACTTAGTTGCGATGTCTTTATAAAGTTTCTTTCAATTCTACTGAAATACTGGGCGAAAAGACACAGATTCATTTTGATTTATAAATATTTTCTCTTATTTTCTGGCGCACCATGGTTATGACTATGCATGTATGAAACTTGGCTAGAAATAATATGATATCCATCTCATTGCTGACCTATTCAGTATTTCATAATACAGAAGTGATAAAATACAAAAAAATACATTCAAATGTTCACAAATACCTTGTTTATAACTAATTTTATGAAAGCAGCCAATCAGAGCCGCCAAACAGCTTGATACGAGAACTTTTGCAAACGACACATTAATTTATTTTATTTAATAACGCTATAAGGAAAATTACGCGCTATTACTACGCCGGCTAATGTTTGAATGGCAGAAAACCCCTACTCGTAATAACAAGCCGTAAAAAGCTTTTATTATTTAATATAGGGGCAAAGAGGGGCCCTAATGTCACGTGATCTAGTGGTTTACTTAACAGATTCGTGGGCACAAGGTTACAGGTTTGAACCTGAGCTAACACACATAATAATGTGACATTTATAGTTATGAATTCTTTAATAGTTTTTATGACACATGCGAAATGAACGTGTTTATGTGTGTTCTATTTTTTTTTCTTTTTATCTTGTTATACTGCAAAGAATTTGCATATAGGACTACCAAACCAAACGTAATAATAAAACTAAGATAATAATATTATGTAATTGAAATACAGACATAACCTTTCAGAACGAAATTCCTTTCAACACTAAAGTAAATACAAAAGAAAAATACTTCAAGAAGGTAAAAAGAACACTTTTTACTTCAATATCTTAATAAAACTCCAACAGTCATAAAATTATTTGCGCGAAAATATATTTTGCGAAGAAAACTTCGTTCAGAGCCTTGTAATTAATACCTACACACAAAATTACGCGAATCTAAGCTAAAAGGTATCCCGAGCAAAGCCTAAAATTACCGGGGTCGGTAATTGTAAAAACAAATGTATATAATTAGGAGTGGCCGGGCGAGTCGGACCTAAATCATATTGATACAAGACAAGGCTCCAAGTAAGCTCTTACAAGACCCCGTATGAAGGCCAAGGCATGGGAGTATAGCGATTGTTCAATAACGTGCTTTTGCAAGCTGAAGTATTCTAGTACAATAAATATTATTATATAGACTCAGTTATACGAAATATTTTTAAATGCAATATGAAACCCAATTTTAGCTTTGTGTCTTTTTATAGTATATTGAAAAAGCTAAATAGTTATTTTTAGTATAGGTTCTATTTACTAGAGATTTTTGTCAGGCGCCGACAGCGGGTTTATACAATAAGTCCGATCTAGCAAAATCTCTATATTATTTACCAAATATTTTTCTTTAGGTATTCATCTCACAAACTATTACTAAACAACATTTACTTTATCTTCAAATCAGTAAACACATTTAACCTACCCATTCTCATCCCTTAAACCACTGCCCAAAAGATGTCTCTTCATTTTACACCAAAAATAAAATCTTTATCCGGGGATTAGGGAGCGGGGCGTCGCGGGGAGAGGCGGGGGCGCGGGGCGAGGCGGGAGGGGGGGAAGGCAGCTATAATTTATCTCACTAATGGTTTTAAAGCTGACATCTGCCCTTTTAAGCGGCCCGTAAACAAGCTACCCGCAGTTTATATCGGACCAGTAAAAATGCATTTTCCTCCTCGTTTGAGAAACTCGGAAATTGTTTTGGTATTGGAGCTTAGAAGTTCACTAACTATTTTATCTGTTACTGCATTAAAGTCTGAGAACGTCATAGAGGATCCGCTGTAATTATTAATGGTGCGCATAAACAGGTAGGTCCTTTACCTCAATCTTTCACTTTGCCGAATTGCAATTTCATCAGAACTGCCTTTGGCTCCAGAAAACTAAACTAATTTCTTTCGCTCAAAGTTTCCCCAGAGTGTGAAAGACATAGTTTAAGATACTACAACTTTCTGTCAGTTCTTAAGATCGAATCTGCAGCCCCTTGCTCTTAACACGACGACATGCTTCCTATCCCCGCTTCCGTGAAGTCACTAGCGTAGATTGAATAGCCCGCGTTAACACCCACAAACATCGATAACTTGTATTACTTACATATCTGCTTACCCAGACTTTATTAAACTTGGAATAGTAAATCATAGATTAGTAGCACATAACATTAATATTCGGCTGATCAACAAGACAGCCAAGTTTCGCTGCTTAACCGAAGTTAAGTTATTTACTTAGTACTTACAAACCCAAACTGGTTTAACTGAAACTTTCGCGGTAATCGAAGATATACCATTAATATTGTCGCGCTAGTCTTCTTATATGGGGTGAGCAGAACTCAAAAGAAATTTAAAATATTGGTTGTAATTATTTAACGTTTATATATTTTGAAGATTTTAAGTTTATGATATGTCATTTTAGTATTGACTAGGCATTGTTAAGAAGACTCAATAGTCGCCTATTGAGTCTATCTAGTGATCGAATGAAGTCTTAGTAGGATTTCTTTGTTCAGTGAAGTGTCCATGGAGTATTTGTTTTGCCTTTACGTTTTTAAAGGCTAAAATAAGAGTTCATTTAAAATTTCAACACATATTTGTCATTGATGTCTGCATTTAGCAAATATTGTGCGAATACAATTTAATAACATGATATGCGCTGCAATGTAATCTTCTTGATTATTAATCTAGTCTCTGCACACGGCAGTATTAGCTCCAGCGTCAATTTGAAACTATATTAGGTTAGATTTAGTTCATAATTGTGTCTTCAAATGTAATATTAGTTCATTTAGAAGCCTAAATGGCACGACCAGAAATAGAACACAAAAAGTATATGTTTAATCTAAAGTAGGCATTTAAATAAAATGCTCAGTAATTAACTATTTGATGAGATGCATGTTTTTTTCTTCTCGCTCTTTATTTTCCATAGTTTTCTACTTGAAAAAAAGGTATTAACTAAAGAACAACTTTCTACTACTGCTAGACAAGTTCCTGTCGAAACACATGCATCAGCAATAAATTATGTTTATCTCACCCTAAACCAGAGCAGAAGACAGAAGCATCCTAACTAGTCCCGCACATAAAAGTGAACGGCGCAATTATACCCGTCCTCGTTTAGCAACGACGCGGCGACGGCAATCGACGTCCTTAGCCGGCGCAGACTTAAAATATAAATTAATAGCTAAATAATCTGCAGCCAGGCGGGCTGAGATAACACGCTCATTGCAGCGTTCATGACCAGCTGTCTCTTTATCTTCTACGTTAACTTTAAGGATCAAATCACACTGAGATGCTAGCGAAGCGGCGAGGGCTTCAGTGTCTCATAATTTTAACCTTTATTTCCATCCCTATAAAACACTCTATCGCTTGGCGTTGCTACTGCGCGGGAGTTGTCTGAAAGCTCACATCACCTTTTCAAGTTTGTCAAGCGATACTATGTTTTACAGTCATGATGATTAAGTTTAAAATTATATAACACTGAAACTACTCGCCACTTCCCTACCAATGGCAGGCGTCTCGGTGTGATTTGAGCCTTAGTGGTACATCTCAGAATTATGCTGAGATCGTTAATAAGTAATTGAGAATAAGGATTAGGATTACCAAATCTTGTTTACGTTTTCCGCTGCGGTGGCCCAGAGGTTTAGTGACCAGTTTCGTAAGTTGCAAAAGAAAATAGGAAGAAGAAGCTTGCATGTTCAAAACTAGGATAATGTACTAATGTAATTTTTAAGTCACGTGTACCTAGTTGTACAAGGAACAATGGCTGAGAAGAAAAAACATCGTGAAGAAACCTAGGTTCTATAAATTGGAATGTAAAATCGCTTTGCATAGGTAAGTTTTCCTAAGCCCTCTAGTTGAAAGGTATTGTAGGAAGCATTGTGCGATGCCGTTGGAAGCGCTTCGTTATTTCAAGGAGGTCGAACAAAAGACAAACTATTTGATCAGAGCGGGAGGTTTATGTATTTAGAAATTGCACCGTTGACATTATATACCTAACTGACTAATAAGGCTCATATAAATTGAGGTTTTTTTAGGGATATTTTAGCAATGTTAGTCCTAGGAAAGGTCGTAAAATAAATGATAATCATAATATCTTTGTATTTTTACGCCACACGTGTCATGAACATAAAATAATAGCACATTTATTTATTTAATATTCGCACAGGGAAAATGTACTGATCCTCATAATAAAACTAATTGTCAGTAATTATAAAACTCGCTTTCTAAAATAAACGTACATCGAAACACCTCGGCAACAGGACTTAAAACTCCACTTAACTCGGTTGCACACCGGGAGAAACATTAAGCTGGGAGTTTTTACCTTAAAATATAACGCGTTGGTAACAAAAAATATAAAAATCGCTCGGACTGCGGCCGTTATAAATGGGCGGTAATTAGGGCACACAGCGGCACCTCCGAGGCTCGAGCACACCGCGCCACACCGCGCCACCAACACAGGATAACCTCACACCTTATGTTACACTTTTAATCTAAACCTTGCAAACTTCCGATAGTTGGAAGGAGTTGTCGGTTGGATATTGGTTATAGGATTCGAATGGTAATGATGAAGATTATCGATTTTGAATGGGATATAATTATTGTTAAAGCATATTTAATAATAATAATGCTTATATGATTGAAATAGCGAATGTTGAATATATAATACAATAATAATCTTTGCACAACAACAATAATAGGTCAATTTCAGTGCACATATAGCATCTAAAATAAATGAGTCAGTCTTTACACTTCGTCTTTCTAAAAACCATACAACACTTCTGACAATATTTCAAAGAAACTATTTGTAGCCATCTTTATTTAATATGAACGTTACAAACAAAAAAGTTTTAAAAATGCTCCTCTGTCGTCATCATATACTCGTACGGTAAATGTTAGCGAAGTAAAGCTGGCACAATGCGGCCAGCCATATTCACCATTAAATACTTTTACGGTCTCTCCGCAGAGCGAGCTATAAACATCACTATTTGCGTTACGTACAAAATAACCTATTTAACAGAGTCTAGCAAAACAACTGATACAAAATATTCCGGCGAAACTTTCACTAAAATATTCATGTGGATACGTCGGCGCGGCTCGGCGCGGCTCGGTGTGCCCCGAGGCTTTATTTTACAGTTTTTCCTATCCTGTTATATGGCTGTAACGTAGCGACTAGGCAACGACTTTTTGTGGATATTATCCTTTTAGCACCGAGTATTATAAGCGTTTCGTGAAAAACTTGCCTCCTCTAAACCTCTTTATATAGCCATCGGTTTTTGTGACGTCACCCGGCTGTTTACCTGCAGCGAGGAGGTCGGATATGGCTCTCATGCCTAACGATCGGGATTGTGTGCACTCCACCGCTTTATAGCTATTTCTGAAAATCTTTGAAAGTCCTTTTCTAGCTGGTTGAATATAAACGTAATCGCTAAAGTTAGGTAGGTATAAAAAGGCCCGATTCCCAAAAGGCTAAGCCGACTGGATGATATAGTAGGTACCGTAACTTTACAAACGTACAAGAAAAAATATACGTATTTGGAATACAGAAAAGATTACAAAGACTCGGAATTTTGGCGATGAAAGATATTAATATGGGTAATAGTAACGGATCGGTTATAATACCGTTTCCCATTATGTAATCAATATGAAAAATGACCAACATACGAGAAACATGAAACTATGAAATGTAATCCAAGCATAACCCCGTTCGAGAGGGGTCCCGCAACGAATGCAGATCTCAACTCATATTCTGAATATTGCAGGCTTACAGCTCCTTACGAGCGACCGAAAGCCAAATGCGAGATGAAAATTTAATCTGAAATGATCACGCCGGTACATTCGCCGCGAATTATTCATACGAACATTGCGACGAGGTAATAAGTAAAAACTAACAAAGAGGAGAAATATGAGTCGGCCGCTATTACTACAATAAATGTTCGCCGGCAAAAACGTGGAGGCGACGGACGACGGGACGCTATTCTGTTTGTGTATTCATTATACCCGTGTTAATTGTACACTGAACACGTGCTCTTCGTGTAATGGATTAATCAGGCTAATTAGTGTGAATAGAGGATCTATTTTAGTATTGATGATTCGTGAACGAGGCGAGGGAAGCGTTAGGTATTCAGCTTTCGATCTCTGTCAACCGATGTGTAACGTATGTACGGTTATGAAATATTCATAGTTACTGAGAATACTTGGCCTGCTTCAGGTTTAACGATATTACAGTTCATATTCGATTATTCAATCAGCTTAAAAATGGCGGCGCACGTTTTTATTTTATTTAACAACTTAACTATCAATAATTTTAAGTTGGGATTACTTTATTTTGCATTAATCTTACAGTTATTAACAGAAACTGCTAAATGCATATTTAAAATTATTATTCATCTATTGCTTTTCGTAATAAAAAGCAGTTACAACCAGAATGTCTATAAATTGGAGTGCCTTTGCTACAGACGTCGACGAATTTAATCAAATTGTTAGGAATAAAGAATGAATAGAATATCCCAGCATAGTTGTGTGTTGACACCGGACTTTGGAAAGTAGCGCGGTGTGCACGCTGCACGCTGCACATATGCACTTGTTTTATTTTATTTCTCTCCCTTGTTCTCGCACCCGTTTCATTCTACTGATATTTAATTCTCGTTGGAATTAAATTGTTTTACATTTTTAAATGCATTTGTAAGCTTTTGATGTTAGAGGGTTTTATTTGTACAATAGGTGATGTCATATGATGATTTATTTGCATGGGTTTTTACTTTGTGCTTGGTAATTTGCTACGAAATGTAAAATATTCGTAGCAAGCAACTAAAGAAATCTTGGCTACGAACATTGCTACACTAATGTTGTAAATAATGATCTTAGCTTCCTTATTTCTTACCTTCCCAAAAACGTTTTAAATATAAGATAGATAAACTAAGTAACATCACGACCTTGATGACCAACAAATGACAGTTCAGTGTGATGATACAAAATAATAATACAGGAATTAAACTCAGGGGTTTGGAAAACTAGATTTAAAAGAGATCCAAATAATTATTAGCTCATAACGTCATTTCTCATTTCTATAGACGACATATTCTCGTCTGTTATAGACGACAAAATTGAACCTAAAATAATTTATCGGGACCAGTTTTATTCCATAGTTCGGACAAGCTCGCTGTCTACAATATGCGCTCGTATAAAATTCAGAGCTAACAGCAATCCGCATGAGAGTTACCTCGTAAAGATGTACATTACGGAATCAAATATGCGGTATTCAATATGAGCGTGCAGTCCGAACTCAGATGCAATGCGGACTTCAAGTATGGATTGGACGAAGT
The DNA here is from genome assembly GCA_905146925.1 of Autographa gamma. Classification (NCBI taxonomy): domain Eukaryota; kingdom Metazoa; phylum Arthropoda; class Insecta; order Lepidoptera; family Noctuidae; genus Autographa; species Autographa gamma. The sequence goes on from LR989852.1 coordinate 552,045, forward strand.
TTAGGTTCGTACTTGGAAAAACTTTTGATAAATAAAGTAATTGAAATAATACTACTTTTACGGTTTTATCGCGGTTTGTATTTGATTTTTAGTTCCCAACGTTTCGTTAGTCTGCCCGTGACCATGATACCTGCAAAGGTGTCGAAACGTCGGGAACTAAAATTCAAATACAAACCGCGATAAAATCCGTAAAAGTAGTTTTATTTCAATGTCTAACATTCGCGTAAAACTCAGAACTCAATAAATAAAATATTTTTTAAAAAGTTAAGTGAAAATAAATAGACAGCTTTCAATCTTTTCGTTCAAATTCGTAGCTTTCGTAAATTACTCTAAGAATTTTTGGTTTTTGTATTTCCTAGTATAATTTAATCAGTTCATTGAGTATCAAATATATATATCCAATAAGGGTCCTAGGAAGTCTGATATTTTTTTTTGAGAGTAGGTTTTCTTTCAAAAATATTAGTAATTTCAAAACAAATGGCAACATAATAAAAGTATATATATTCGTGAATAAGTTCTATACACACTTGGCAATATTAATACTCTAACGTGTAACATCTTTCTGCCTCAGTTTGCTTCCCTCGGATATACTTTGTATATAACTCGGGACCACTTCAATGTGCTACAGTTATTACAGAAATGCAACAGATTATATAACGGCGGACATTCAAATAGATTACAAACTGATATAATCAAGGAGGAAGGGGCTCGTTATGGACTAAAATAAAATAAAAATATACTTAGGTATGTGTATTGATTTGACAAAAGAACACATTACTGTGAAGCAAGTACACATCACAAATTACATAACTGTATAAACAAACATTTGTATCTATAGTGTTGTTGTTCGGGCCTTGGATATCTGCTAACCCTGAAATGCTACAGTAGGGTACAAGTCACCACGAAAATTTAATTAAATTCACACCTGACTTATGTCACCTATATATTGATACGGTCCTCGTAAACCCTTTGACATACAATTTCCCATACATCAATAGATATAGAAAAGGGCAAGTTTAGCCGCACGGTCCTTGCGCCATAACATAATGCCGGTAATAACGCAGCGGGTCGCAGTAACCAGTCGTGTGGCGGCGCCTTTATCTTTCCACTACATTTGTCGGGCGCGGGCGGTGCTGATCCGACAAAAATGTCGCCCTGTCCAATCACGGCCTTAACCGACGTCTACCATTGACAATGGACGGGTAACGTCGGGTTTTTTAGGTTAATTATTATGATAGCAGTCTTGGGTGCGATATGTTTTTGGACGTTACTATGTGAGCTCGTTCTAAGTCGCTAGTATACTTTGTGTGCGGTGATAGAGATCGGTTTGGTAGAGTATTTTTACAAATTCCGAAATGTAATCAAGCGTGCATAAAAGTAATCAGTCTGCCAGTACAATTACTAACACAAAATGAACTAATTCTCATCGCATAATGAGTAAAAGCATAATTATGTTATTGCTAAAACGTTATAACTAGAAACATGCTCTAATAATCCTGAATTTTAATACATTAACTTACTAAGTAGGTGCCAATGTAATATTAAAAGGCTTGCGAGAAAGACTTCTCAATTATATCCTCCCAGTAAGTGTCCTAACGTGGTTCCCAACAGTTAGTCTAATGAGTAATTAAAATGGAGGAGGAATTAACATTTAGTATAATTGTGACCGTTAACGTGAAAAATGCCAGACATTTAACTATAGTCATTTTAATTAAATAACTATCTTTTAGTACCGTTCATTTTATATCTCGCTATTTGAGATTTTAGTCATGTATTTAAGAACTTATTCTTTGGTAGAGTTAATGATAGTCTGTACATAATTTGAAATTTAAAGGTCAAACGCAAAAACAACATAGATGAGAATGTATTAAGCCAAAGAGATATGTTCGTAGAAAAAAATCCGTGGTCTAGTTTGATCCTTTGGAAGATGGAAAGTGTATATACTCTACATATGTAAATGTTGTGATTCCATATTGTTTTCTGATGAATAACTTTCGGCAACGTGTTTGTATAACTCTATTCCATGTTATAACATTGTTACATGTTGCTACGCAGTATACGCAGATTACTTATTCTCTGCTAAAGCACGAACATGTAGAAAAGCGTACATAAAATATCATCCCTCATTTTTTTCAGAATAAAATATTCTTAGGAATTACTAACTAGATTAATTCCTAATTGTTCCAAGAGAAGAAGGTACTTAACTGATCTATTGATCAGTCCTGAAGTCCTATCAACAATACCTATTTTTTGTGGCTTTTGTAGGGTAAGGCAGACTATTGCCAGCTAAACGGCAAGAGCTTCTCCATTCCCTTTACCAAGGACCAAAGCAAGAGCATTCCCAATGTACCGCGAACTACTGAACCAGCGCGGTAACTCCCGGCGGGTCACATGACCTTCACCTGCCGACAATGTAACATGTAACATGTTACATAACGTCGAACCAACTATGACTAATGTAATTAATACGAGCCCATGCAAGCGTTAAACTCCGTTAACAATGTTGATTTAGGCGGAATCCACTAAACACACATCTTGTGTTTTATCAGCGAATGTTTTTGCTACCCACACGTAAACTGAATGAGTATTGCGTATGAAAATATTCGACAAATATGTAGCGTATAAATTATAGGTCATCTTTTTTATGTCGGTTCAAAGTAATCTAGCAGGAGGTAAGAGGAAAACATCGTGAGGAAACCTAGATTCCGCAAACTAGAGTCTGAAATCTCCAATCCGCAATTGAGCAAGCGTGGTGATCAATGCCGTGCCTTCTTTATATGTAAAGATTCCAGTGCTGGGCACAGGCCTCAGTGGGTATATAGGCCGGTTTATTACATTATTATTATTAAAACTAATCTGTTGACATACGTCTCGGCAGATTCTTATAATAAACTTTTTAAATATTATTATTTATGTCATCATAAGTTTTTTCCAATTAAACAATTTTATTTTTATCTTTTATTTTCTACATAGATACATAAGGCCAGGACGCCAGTAACGTGGTCAGATCCTTCTTCAAATTTTAAGGTAAATTAAAAATTATATCCAACTTGGTTTCTTAGGTTTACGCGAATGTTAGACATTGAAATAAAACTACTTTTTACGGATTTTTTTCGCGGTTTATATTTAGATTTTAGGCCCCGACGTTTCGACACCTTTGCAGGTATCATGGTCTGGATACTATCTTTATACTATAGGAGACCTCGGGACCTAAAATCTAAAAAAAAACGTAAAAAGTAATTTTATTATCCAAATTAGTTAGTCATTTGAACAAAAAACAACAAAATTATTAATGTTATCATTATTTCTGTGTTTAACAGTTAACTAACACGTTAATATGATTTTGCTTCACAATATATGTTTACAGTTTAACCTTTTATATGGTTTAGAAATACCAAACCATTATTGCACGGACATTATTAATAAGGCTAACTCCATAAAATACAGAGATAACGAGATAACAATAAATCGCATTAATTAAATAAAGTAAGCATTAAACAAAGCGAAACGCTTCGTAAATATTGACACGAAATATTAACAAACAAAGTGTAAACAAAATAGAAAGGCATTTGTTTACATATTTACACACGTGAATAAAATCGTAATGTGGTGTGTTTAAATGGCAATATTTATTTAATGTATTAATTTAATTTTGTAATTCATATTAATTAATAATCGCTTCGTTAGCGAATGGACACCATCCAATTATTAATTAAAAAGGCAGTAATTATATGTGTATGAAATAATATGACCGGTCTGGAACTCTAAAACTATCACACAGCGGTGGAAAACCCATACTCAAAAAGAAAATTGCCATTAGAAGTCAGTCCTTAAAGTAACGCTTTTTATTTTTAATTGATATTGAACAATTAACTATGATACTGAATATTACTTGTACTCAAACTAAAAACCTTTAAAAGTGATTATTAAAGTCACTTTTAAAATTTACACTACCTGGAATCATAATTAGCTATAAGGGTTGCAGAACATCAACCTATATGCTTAAATTATGTTTTTATTCTCTCTTAAGCATCACAAATATATTCTATACACTCAAAATTTCATAAACTCATACAAAAATAAGTGAGTTTTATTTTTGGCAATAAAATTCCACCGGTAAGCTTCTAATTCGTTTTAATTACTCACAGATCCTCAGAATTACCTTATTATCGTACTAATTAAAAATTACCATAAACAAAACAAATAAAATTGCGTTCTGACAGGCCACAATTACTTCGCAGAAGGATTCGCAAATTAATAGCCGTAATGAAAGTAAAGTTAGCTAGTAAGGTGTTACGATCAACCCTCGAGTGCTGCCTTAAATATGTTAATATATGCCAGGCCCGGGGACCAGGGTACCAGCGGCCACATGCCTCAGCACAGAAAAAGATAAATTATCAGACAGAAAGCTATGTAATAATTTAAAAGCGTTTAATTTATTCCCTTTGAATTGCGTTAGGTGCAGCTTCGGAGCGAACTCTTTTTTTATTTAATAATTTTATACAATTTTCAATTCTATTGGATGTTAATGGAATTTTCCGGGCGATACATTGAATTGCTCATCGTGTTCTAAAATTTACTATTGATATTCCGTACTTTGATTAATCTTATTAAATAATTAGTGAAACGAGTGGTAGAATATTCTCTGAAACAATTAATGATGAACAATTTTGAAGGCTGGAGATATATCTTGGAAGGCATTACGAATGGCATGTAATGACAAGGCGTGACAGGTCCACGAGGCCTGCGGGACGCGCCGCCGCTGTCATGCATAAATCATCGGGTACGCGGACCTGCGATAATTTAATATACTACCAAACGAAATGCCTTTAAATTTCCTTCCAAGTCAAGCAGAAATATCAAGACGATATCTTCGTTTGTTAATATGAGTTTACGTGATATTATGATTCAAGATATTAACATACGTGCTTTTATGTTAGAATATTTGATTAATTACTAGTATTGTATTTAAACGGGCGCTCAGAAGGTTGTTTTGATGTGGACACATCTACTATACATAATCAAAAGTTTTGAGCCACAAATTTAAGTTATTTTTTATTTTATAAATATAGACTAATACAAAAAATAACGACACCCACACTCCATGAAGATATTACGAATTACTAACAACTAAAATAGATATCGTTAGATAGGTTGTTGTGAAAACAAAAAGGAATTAGGTCACACAGCTATGATACTCCCGGATATGTCCGCATCATCCAATTTTACGGCGTCTGACAACTAATATAATATCTCCGACCCCTCCGGCTATAAAGTAGTGCCAGGCTTTATAAATGTACACTTTAATTCCCAGTGTTAGCAAATATATTCGAACGCGAAGTAAATCTGGAAAGCATTACTCACCATAAGCCTCACCTCTTGTTGCGAGCATGACTCTAGTATAAACATAAAAGATAAATTGTCCGTTCACATAGACCCTCGTGGCCTTTTGCGGGTTAAGTAATAAATATGCAAAGTTTAGGAGCATTTCTAGACAAATCCGTACGTATAAGGGATGGGTGTTCAAGTCACAAATTTTGCGAACAGGTGTGGTTAATACGAATTTTAGGCAAAGTATTGGTTTCATCCACCTTCGCCAAAGATAATAATGATTTAAGAGATTCTCTCTGAAACACTTCCTATCTTGATTTAGATCTTTATCAAACGAAAACGTATTAAAATATTCATGAACTGTTATTAATGTTGAAAGATCCAATAAAACTTGTCAATTCAACATGATCTATCTGTCAAAGTTAAAGTAAGAATTTTTGGTAATCTTAGGAAAGTTCCCGCGTAAGATAATATTTTTAATAAGATCTTTGAGTTGCGAACGTACTCGTGGAGACTTATTGAAAATACTTGAAAACTTTATAGAGTTATAGCTTGTTACGAATTCTTGTGGGCGTAGGTGTATTTAAATGAATTAAAATTAGTAATTTCGTAAGCAGGAACTTTCTATCAGACGAAAAGTTATTTTTAAACGACTTTTAGAGTTATGGTAATTGGGAATTGTGTATATTGGGGTGAATTAATATTTAGGCGAGGGATGCAGGGCCTCCGGCGGTCAGGGAGGCGATGAACACGGAGTCTTTATCCGGGGCCACCGGGCCCCAGTGCCTCAGGCCGGCCCCTTAAGGGTCTCCCCCCTCTCCGTAACAAAAACAGCAGGAAGTATGATAATATTATCAAAAACAGTAAAAAGGGTTGACAGATGTTGCAAGAAGAAATCATCACCGTATCAAGGCATATTTTTTGCTTCATAAAATTATTCAGGTTAGGGATGTCTTTGTTTTTTTTTTTCTTATATCCAGTTTCTTTCTGACATCAGAAATTAGTATTACAAAAATTTTAGGACACGTAGTAGGTAGATAAATAATTCAGTGAAAACAAATACATAATTTCCTTATAGAATGATAGAAAATACTTATCATACAAAATCAAATTGTAAAAAGAATCGGATAGTGACGTCAGACGAGGAGCCGCAACATCGGAAGCGATTATCTACCGGTAGTGGAGTGCAATGAGTTTCCGGAGCCCCACGTTTGATACCCGGCTCGGCATGGCCGCCCCTGCTTACCCTCCCTACAACTAGCGAGCAATATTAGAATAACGCTTCATTCTTTACTTTGAGATTTTTATGACTTTATGAAGAGCACCCAAAGTCAATAAGTTAGACGATCTGCCAATATGTACTTAAAGTTATGATTATACTTAAATGTTGAACTGAATTGTCTGTAGGGTGCGCAAAGGTTACGTTTTATGACGTTAACGTTATTTAGTTGCAGGTATTAAATATTGAAATTGATATTCACAAACAACGGTCCTCTATTGTTCTTAATACTAAACAAATAAAAGTATATTAACTTAAGATACCTAAAACTCGTCTCATTCAGAATCTCTTGGCAAGATAACTAAACATACCTCACATGAAAACATATTAATTTTAAATATTAATTATACCATACAAATCAGTACAATACAAACCAAAATTCTGCAAAGAAATACTATGTCTGTAGTGAGCCATGCATAGCCACAAAGCGCTTCATTATTTCCATTGAGAACGTTAGCTGCAAGCGCCGCAGCCCTGACTTGACTAGTCTCGATAAAGTGCTACAATAAATTCGAGGTTGAAATTGTGTCCAATAAAATAGTTAGGATGCGACTTAATAAAATCATAATTCTTCCGGACGCCATTCGGGGCAATCGCTGCAGCTTCCCGATCTTTTCATATCTAGAATAGATTCGCTTCAATGATCCTGGGGTTTAAGATTGAAAAATTGAAGAATCTAGTGTCAGCTTTTGTGTGATTCACATGATTTATATTGTCTTGGTCTTTCTAATTGATATTAGGTGAGATAAAAGGTACCATTTGCATTAGATTTTTTTTTATTGTCCATATTATTCTGAGTACCGTCTGATTGCTTAAAAGTTTTTACTTTTTAATTATCAGTTTATGGTGCACATAAGCTTGCTCAATTTTATTAGCACACAGCTGAATTGAAAAGTTAAAGACTATTGAACGAACCCTTAAAACTCTTCATATTAAAACAACTCCAATTTTAATTTCAATAAAAAATAATATAGTTTTCCAATAAATATTAAAAACTATATAAAATAAACTCCACCGATATTAAACCGGCGAAATAACAATCGCGCCAATACCCCTCATCTAGTATAAAACAATTCACTGTAAAAGCAACCGGAACGAACAAAATTAAAGTATTTACGTCCAGACAGTGCACTACATAACGCGCAGCTATAAATGTCTTGCAAAGAACAATCCAATTTCCCCTGCGAAGGCTCCACTCCCACCTATTTCAAGACGGATTCAAAAGAGCCAGCCGTACGGAAACAACTCTAAGGGTCATATAATTAAATAGTTGTTCTCTATTTGATACCCCAGAGAGAGTCATTTCAGAAAATGCTCGGGAAGGCGAATATTAATTTGCCGTTGAGATTGAAGTGCAACTCTATTGGGTGTTTTCTAGCGAAATGGTCGCGGAATTCACGGAGATTGTATTGCAATTCTATGAATATATATACTTACTTTAAGTTTGTTATTTAATTTTGCTTTTATTAGTCTAGTGTTCAGAATTTATTCTATAAATGCTATTACGATTCTACACTTTGAATACTGTGTAACAACTTCGGATTATGATATATTTTAGTAAGTTAAAAATCCCAAGTAAATAAATGGACCTGTTATGTAATGAAATTAAAATAATTCGTGCAAACAAAACGTAAATTAACCTATAGCCGTCTAGTCTAGGTACTCAACTACAAAACTTGAATGAGAATTTTTAAATAGACTCAAAACAATAGCATTAAAAATCTAAATAAATATGTTATCGCAGAGAACAATAAAACTACCAAAACCCCAATATTTATGCTTCATACTTTTCAACAACCCTTTACCACACCTCTAATTAATAACAATGTATTTTTAGCTAACAAATGGTAAAAGTTTCGCCAACAATTCATCGGCTCCAGGTACGAACATTCTCGAAACTTGCTTAAACAATACAGAGACATATTAATTAAAAATATGGCGGCCATGTTGTCTAGTGGTGGAATTAATTAAGCCCGGCGCGCGCGCTGCGGTCCGCGCCGAACCGCCGCGATTTATTGCGAATTGCTATTACCTTCTTTAAAGGTTCTATTTTAAATTGTTTATTAAGTTTATCGAAGTGTAAATTGTCCTCCTATTACGTCGTACGCTAGTACTTTTCAAATTACTGTTTGTTGGTTTTTGTATTTGAATTTGTAAAGAGTTTGATTTTGATAATTTCGTCCTTTCAAGGGTAGGTAGGTTAGTACTGGTTGACTTTTGATAATAAATATCTACGTAAAACGGTATTAGGTTACTTAGTTTGAGAGGCAAGCAAAGCAATACAAACAAGCAATATAGTTAAATAATCTCATAAAACGTAGCTCAATATTATCCTATTCTAGGAAATCAATGGCAGGAGCAACCTCTTTCTTTCAATAATACATCTCTGAATAAAAAGGTGGTATGATATTCTTGTTCAGTCTTGTACTAAGTAATGTTTATTATATTACATAATTCTAGTATTAGGCGATTAAACTCGCTTTAATCTCATACATATCATTCTAGATTCAGGCTTCCCATTTATTTTATTGTATCTTAATTAAAATAAAACACCATCAAGGAATTCCATTAATTAGCAGTATATTCACCACTTAAACACTCCCACAGTGTTTCGCGGGAGGTCAAAAAGTTCAATTAACGTTTCTCCTGAAACAATCAATTAAGAAGTCTCAACGTTAACGCATTCGGAATTAAATTAAAATATTTTATGCAAGGCTGCAAGAGAAATAATTAAAGTGCCAGCAAAGCCCGGCTTACCATAATTCAGCTGATTGCCATCTGGTCTCCATGGCGGCTAATATGGATAACTTATCACTAGTTATCACTCGACTTGTTGACGTTTTAAATGTTCTGTATAGTGTACTGGCAAACTAGTTCTTTAGAACTGTACATAAAGTATGTTTTCTTAGGAACTTTAATAATAGTATTGTGTGTAACAGTAACCCACCTAGGATTTGGCTACAAGAAATCTTTTACTGTCCCTACATAACGAGTCGATAAGTAGAAGATGAATAATATGTTACTCAATAAACAGTCAGTAAACGAGGAAAAAAACTTGTTTTAAGTTGAATATAAAAAAGTAAGCGTTTTGTATTCTTTCTGAGGACTTCGTAATGTAATCTTAACTTGGGAGTTTTGGAATTCTAATCATTTCGATCTAAAGACAATATTTTAATTAAACTGATGGAATATTTTGTCGTAACTTGTGTATATTGAGAGCTTGTTAGCTGTTTGAGCTGTCGGTGTAGTTGTCAGTGGCGGGCGTATCCGGGTGTAAGCTATGTTTGGCCGCCATTAATAATTCCCGCGCCGTGCAAAACGCGACGTGTACAGAACTGGCGTGTTCAGCCCGGGACCTTATGCATGACCTTTTCAAATTAAATGTATGTAAAGATTGGAAGTAAAAACTTGCATTATCTCTAAAATTACTGCAAGAATGCGCCTTGAATTATTATTGGACTATTATTATTCACTTGCCATGTGGTATTTATTTTGGAGATCCTGCTGTTATGGTATGTGATACCATGATTAATTCCTGCCGCTCTAGGGTTGTGTGTGTGTGTAAATCTTATCATACTTTCTTCATGATATTTAAAACAGTAAATATCACCAAGCCGCAAGTGGAACACACCTTTTGAGTAGCAGGACTGCATCAATAACATCTTAGCATTTACGGACGCCATTCGATGAATTCTTAGCTAAATATGCCTGACGGCAACCATCACAAATATAGAAATATAACTCTTGAATTATAAACTACATTTCTGAAGGGAAATATTTTTTTTAACAAAGTAATCGCTTGGTCTAATACAAAAGTGCTTACGCCATAAAAGAAGACTTAAGCTCAGGGACGATTTATCTTTATTAATATGGCATGACCTTGACCTTCAAAATAAGCCTCTTTATGCTACTATAGCAAGACCCACTGTGGATTGTGGTGCTGGTTTGTATTCTGGACAAGGATTAGATTTGACATTAAACGCTTTTGTAACCAGATAGTGTGGGTAACTAGTGTTCGCTTTTTTTAGCATTAACGGGACATTAATTAAAAAAATATATACTTTATGTATTGTATGTTATTTATTATATTCCTTGATTTCTTCAAAGTTTCATAATAAGTTTTTACTTAATATTTATTATTGATAGAATAACTGCATAACTCTAAGAAAAACTACCAAGACTTTGAAAGCAATAAAAATTCAAAGAAAATGGTAGTTTATTCTAGTATTTAGTTGGAGTTTTACCAACTCAAGTAGAAGTATTTGTAGCTCGACGGTATGATGTAAACTTTTGCCGGTAAACTACTCGCAGTAAGATCTATCGACAAACTTGAGACATCGGAAATACATTCCAAACGTATGGCTAGGCGCTCGTTTTAAAATATACAAGGAAACTACAATTTTGAGAGAACAAGGGCAACCTTCTCTTCCGTGTTACTTTTGGTCTACATATATAAATTAACGAATTTAGGTAAAAGCAACTAAAACATAAATACATAATCGGTATGTTTTGCAAAGTTAACAATAATTGAAACTACACACAGCACGTAAAACATTACGATTAGCACGTTTTTGATAAAGAGTTAAATTATTACGCGATGACGTCATATCGATGAAACATGATGAACCAGTGGCCAATCGTTGAACCGCGTAATCACTTGCAGGTCACGCGTGATCATTACTTTTACTCGTCTTCGTATGAGCATCGGTGGTTCAGTGGTAGAATGCTCGCCTGCCACGCGGGCGGCCCGGGTTCGATTCCCGGCCGATGCAGTCTCTTTTTGAATTTATATATTTTTTTATTTATTTTAATCTGACTTATTTTTATTTACTTTTAAGAATCAGAAATATTAATTAACCTCGATTAAAAATAACTAAAATTATTTTTGTTTCCAAGCAACATTACAAATCATTTCCACCTTACTACAAAAAAAATCCAAAGAAATACCGAAAGCCAAATACAAAGCACTGACATCATCAACTCCCACGGGACAGGCGTAATGTTATTTCTAATAATATAAATAGACATTTTATCAGAAGCACCGGTATCTCCCTCGACATACTATTTGTGTGTGATATCTAGAACGGATCTCAAAATAATCTGCGCAAGTATCGGCAGTCGACACCGCCTCGATATCACGCTAAAATTAAACTCAACATGAATACGCCGAGTAAGGCTTCCCACATTCAAGAAATTGTTATTCTTATGAATACACTATATTTATTTTCAACATAATAAATAATTTTAATTAATTCGAGGAACTACTTACGTTCAAAATGTTTATTTTTTTAAACTCTTCAAATAATTAAATCGCATATTAAGGTAACGTTTAAAAACAAGATCCTCGGTAAAAGACCAGAAAGAACTTGGCTGGTCAATCTGTCTTCATAAATTAGTATTTAATTACTAAATTAACAACTGACTTAACGTAAACGTAAACTTTAAAAACACACCGTATTAAGATCCGGATTCCCTTTCAACGGCACAATTCAATCACCCAAGATATCAAACCCAATAATTACACGAGCCATGTTACAGAATGTTCTCCATTAGAAAAGCAATTCCTTTATTAATATGGAATGCAGCGGAATCGTTACATTACACCAAAACTTATTGGCTCCTCTGTGATAAATTACTTCGGACCTGGCTCTATTCTCTTCGAAATCGATTGGCTATTACACGGATAACATATGCGACTTAAATCCTGTGAAATTCAATTGTATTATATTCGTTTTAATTAATGGATAACGAACGGGCAGATAATGGCGCGAATTAAATTTGTTTGGTCTATGAGTTTTGGTTTGATTATTATGACGATGATGACATCATTGCATTTGGAATATCATCTGCTAATAAAACTATAATAATCATTTACTAATTTATTTCCATAATTAAAATGCAAGAAAAATAAAGGTTCGACACACAAATAAAAAAATCCATTGATAATGTCAGATCTCATGTAAAGGTCATTATAATAAATACTACATAATTATTTGTTTGTTAGATTATTGACTTGTTTATTAATTTTAAAAAAATTGTATTAGTCTACGTAGGTACTAGGTAACTAGGTATATTGTGTCATCTTTTTAGTGTGATGTCTGAGTAGTGAAGTCTTAAAAACAAAGATCAAACTGACAACTAAACAACATATTTTACTCTTAAAATAATAACGAAGATGATTTTTGACATAATTTCATGGTGCATAAAAGCACGTGTCACAGGAGCTGCAAGACACGCCATCTAATATAAATGTAGTCCCGCCGTCCTCCTCGCTGGCTCAAAGCTCACGCCTTTGCCTCAACGTTTAAAATGTCCGCCAACAACTCGTAAATTTGTTTTACATAAAAAAAACACTTTTATTGCCTCTCGTTCGTAAAATTTTGATAAAACATAAAATATAACACGTAAAATGTTTGATTCACTGCCCCCAGATAGAGTTGTAATTATACTCGTTTTATGCTCTTAATAAAATTCTACTTTCTTTGCTTCGTAAAATACTTGATGATGAAAGAATATTCGTCTTGTTTTTATGAGCCTTGTATATGAGGTTATTAAAATTTTGCGACACCCGATCGATTTTTGTTCGGCTGATAACTAATCGAGTTAAAAGCGTTTCTCGATGGTTTGCAAAAGGTAAACTTAATATGAACATACATAAAGTACGTACGTACGCTTTCCAGCTCGTCAATTTTCAGAAAATATTTATAAGATTAAGAGACTAATTGAAGGTTTCTTAGAATATAGTCCACATCCTTCATGGACGCTTTGCATATTTACAAGTAGAAAAGCCTTAATGCCTACAATATCTACTTCTAAACCGGAGATGCTTATTAAAAATTCTCTTTCCAAAAATCGGTAAACAGTATTTTCTTAAATGTTCTTAAGAAAAGATTAGCTGATACCAGAAATTCTATATAGGTACTTATTTTGAGTGTTTCATTTTCAGGTTTCATGAAAAATATATAAGTATATGTCGGTACATATTTTTTATGACACGCTGAGAATTCTACCCAAACCTTCACATGGTACAAGTCATTACGCAATTCAGTGGTGAGAGTAAGAAACGTGGTGTGCCTTCATCTTCGCGTGATGCTCAGCGCGGATTACTGCACCACTAATGTAACATAGATGTATGTTCAGGCGATCAGAACTGAGAGAAAGCTTACTTACAAGGTTTCGCAAATACTTGAGGTACCTTTGTTAATATATTACATATAAGTAACAATCTTCGTTAGATTGTCTTTTAAAAATCCATCCTAATTTGAAATTCCAACTCTCACATACGTGTTATTTTTTTTTTTGTTTCATTCAGAAAAAATCTTGTTTTTGGTTTTTTATTTGCATGCTCAGTTTATTTAAAATCAATCAGCAACAACGCTTTTTTATTTACAGTTTCATCCTTATAATTGTACTTGGTATATCAAGTGAAGGGAATATCACCTTAATCAGTCTTGAAATAATAAATTCCAATAACTTGAAAACCAACACATATCATTTTAATAATTTTTAAAAATTACAGGTAAACCAAAAGCAACAAGCCTTTCCCTGTAACAACATCATCTCCACGTGTTATCAGCACGCTCAGGCCATAACGTCGCGCACGTCTTATCAGAAGCGCCGTTATCTCATTAGCGATACAGCCTCTTACCCCAGGCTAATAAAACTCCTTGATAAACTTTATTGGAGCTCTTCCTCCAGGTATTATGGAGCCTTCAATGAGCATTGTACGTTTGGTTATAATATTTGATGGGAGCTTTATGACTCTGATTTGTGGTTTGTGAAGTTTGAGATTACAGATTAGATGTCACTCGGGTTTAGGGGATTCGAAGTTTAAGTACTTTTTATCGGTGCTTTGCAATCTGTCAGTAAGAAATTATAATTTTGTTTTATAGATTAGTTTTTTTTTTAATGACTGCGGTTGTCGTCTTGGTAGGAATCTGGATAAAATAATCTGAAGTCGTAAATAACTTAAATTAATTTGAACGAACAAGCAACAAGAAAGCGTTGTTGTTAATATTTCCTTAATATCACAGCTCTCTACAAATAAATAAACACGATGTTGAAACAACAATTTTGATTACGCAAAATCACGCTAACATTATTGTTTTAATCAAAGCCTCCTTTTTAACTACATGTAAGTAACAAACTTCTTGTCAACAGTTTTTGCCTATTGAAGGTCTTCTCCCAACTCGTGCGCAAACTGTCGGTAAACAATAAACAATTAAAAGTTATAGAACTTACAGGAATAAGTTATAAAACTAAAAGTGATTGTTTATTAAATCAAAAGAGTTACTTTTTAACACTTAGGTAACAGAATAAATATGACTTCTTATTGTGTCAGTGACGGAGGTGTTTTTCTTAAAACCAGAATGAATGTAGCTAGGAATTCTAAGGGATATTGTACATAACAATATTTTAAGAGTTTAATGTCCGTTATTATTCTGTTCTTAGGAGTCACTTGACCTTTTGGATTGCCCAAAGCCGTATCTGCGTAACTCCCAGTAAGGTATACGGCTGAAATAAGAAAGATAGCTATATCTGAACGGTCAGCGATTTAGATCTTTATGTACAAAACTTAGTTTTTGGTCCGTTTTGTGTACTAGATTATAAATAAAATTAATGCGTAGTAGTAGTAGAATACACAAGTACTAAATAATACTTAAATTCCATTTAATTCGTCTCGTTATGGACTTGATCCTTGAGTTAGTTCTCAGTAATGTTTATAAACTTTCCTCTAAAACGATATTCCGCAAGCCAGTAATACCAAGTATTTTATGTGAGCGTGAAATGTGTGTGAACGTCGCCTAATCTCATGATGCCGCAGGATTAATATTCTTTCGCCGTTCCTAGATAAAGCTGCAAACAAAAGCCACAGCACACTATTTATATGCTAATAAAGCAAACTCTTCTCACATCGCATTAAAAACGATAAACTGTCGAGTTTCCACCGCGCCATCGCCATCGCGCGTTACAAGATTCCGAATAAAACTTTAAAAATAAAGGATGCCTGCTTGAACCGGCGCGGCGCGGAGCGGAGCGGTGGTGCGCGGCGTTGCGTAGCTAATTGCCGTTTTTTCCCTCCTCGAAAATAATACATGCCGCCGAAATGGCTTGGTTTTTGCAGAAGTGGACGACCTTTGTGCTTGAGTATTTATTATGTTCATATACGCTGGCTCGTATAAGTAAAAACTAACAATGGGACGGATAAAAATACGGGTTGAATGTGGCGGCTTAGCTGCGTCGCCGTGGTCATGTTTCTAAGTATTTTAGTATTATTTTGAGTTTGTAGGTATAACTTCGTTTCGTTAAGATTTCAATGAGATGACGTCACTAATATCCTTCCACGTTAATTCATTTTTGGTCACGTTATGAAAGCTATAAACTATTAAATGTCATACGTTCACAAAAAAAAATTACATCATTTGTATAAACTGCATTGCTTTTGAATTTGTTTTTATAATTAATCTGTCAATTTCTTAACATTACAATAATTTGCGACAGTTTGTAATTATTTGTAATATAAACATTACCTAAGTTTAAGAGACTGGAACTTAACCATAATAGGAGTTTGTAAAAACTCTCAGATCTCGCCATAGAGAGATATAACTTGTTCTTTTAAATCTCTAGCAAAGCTTTTTAACGTGCAAAATACACATCGGTACACACCTGGCTAATTACTGCAGTTTTTACTTCGAGAGAAACACATTTATACGTGGTGGTACTTCGCGAAATGAAACAACGCTATAGTCTAATTACTACTCATCCTATGTATGATGTGAAAGTTATTTTTAATTAGTTAAATAAACCCCTTTATGACATTTTTACCACACAATAAAGATCCAAGTTCCAAAGTATGTTAAGAGTGTAGGCTTTACTGTAGTTATTGGTTACATAATATATCGTTCCTTATCTTCAGATCCGCTAGCTCAATTACCTGGCATAATGTAACATAACACCGGGCATTCACCAGCCCGCCGCCCGCCGCAGGCCTCCGATACGTCGCCCTACTAACAAATACACAATAAACTGTTCCCAAGTTTAACCAAGAATAAAGGTTTAACATCCTTTGTTACACATTCAGAAGTTTATCTGAATTCTGAATATTTCCCATGTACGGTACGCAGCTAGCACATAGTGAGCGTTGAACAAAAGGCGCGAAACTCCGCTTGATACAGGATGATTTAGATGGCGACTTTCTTTTTTTTTTACTCTTTTTATCTTTCCGGGACATTTGGTGGCGCGGCCGACGCTCCCCGGCGAATAATGTCGTAATACGTTATGGAATTTAATAATGTTTATTTTTTCATCGATTTTATTGTGGCTTTGAATATCGGATAAAGATGAATAACGACAGATATGGAGCCGTTTGTGCTAATGGCTGGTAATCGATTTCGATTTGCGAATAAGATTTAATTTATGGCGTTGTTATTTTGCTTATTATGATATTCGGAATGGCGAATCTCGTAATTATTTACAGTCGTTAAGTCATTACAATTCTGGCCAACAGTTTTACAAAAGTATTCTTTGCTTCCCAGTAGAAGGGTTGTCGAGGTCACTAAATCAATCGCTCCGTGTAAGTAAGGCATTTAGCTGAATCTTATTAGATTATACACTATATTTAACTGTCAAAAGGCTTTGTCAGATGAGAGAAACATGTTTTTAACCTAACATTAATATAAAATAAAGTATTAACGAAACTAATAAACTTTATGTTCCTACTAAAACGATCTAATTAAAAGCAAAATCAAGCTAGAGCTAAGATAAAGTTGAAAGCAACTAACTTGGTTTAACATAAAATAAACCCAAAAGCTGATCCTTATTCAACTTAGTGGAAAAGTTATATTAACAATATCCCATAAAGTGTTAGAATGTGCCTTATACCGGCTCCTTTAAACCCCGCATTCAACAAATGAAGTCATCAAAAACTATAAAAGCACTAATAAACTACAAAGACATCAGTGTAAGCAAACTTTTCTCCACAAAGATTATGCGGAGAACGTTAAGCGGAGAACACATTAAACGCGCCGGCTTCAAGGCATAATTAAAGTCGGCGCCACTGGAAATGTTCGAAAACATTATTTCAGAAGCGCAACTAAGAATATTACATTAAAATCAAGCGAAGGAAGCAGCCTAAGTAAGTGCATTTCCTCGAGGAGTGGCGTTCCATCCAGTGGCAGATGGAACGCAGCCTGCCCCGGACCGCGCGCACAATGAACCAAATGGTGTGGAGAAAAATGTTGTCTAGGGTTGCCCCCACCGACTTGAACGGGTCGAAGATAGCGTCAATGTGATAAATACAACAACAATCACATCAAAGGTATTACACATTTGAAATAAAAACATATGGCTTTATTGTTTTATTTAATTTTGTGCTACGTAATTGAGTATGTAACATATAATAGGTATGTTGTTATAGGCATGTAGTAGTTATTTGTTAGATCAGGTAGATACAGTAGATGTATTTGTATCCAATTAAGTAACATGATCCCTTCATCTTACACGACACCCTCGGGAGCGGAGGGTGACCACACGGCTCTGGCCGGCTACCACACGGCACAGGCGGGAATACTACATACATGTTACTCGATTGTTACTTAATTATTATTATCAAGATTAGCTTTACCTAACTTTATGTATAATACACCATTTCTCACTAATACTACTAATACTAAAGCCAGTCTAAATTATTTGCTTTGTATACGAGGACTTAAGTTGTGCACAAGTTTTCAGGGCAAAAAATAGCCAACAACTCCAGAAAATAAAATTCCCGGCGCTTTGATGTCAAGCTGAATAAAACTTGTAAATGTGTTCCAATTTATTGCCCGGAAAAAATGAAAATAATTTCCGTTGAAATTGAGCGTGGCAACCCTAGGAACAGCCCGTTACAAGTTCGAGGTGAATTAAAATAAATCGAATCGACATTGAATAGTTGCCTTTCAGTGGCTGTAAAGGCAGCTTCTGTTTAGAACAAATTATGTAATTGTTACTTTTGTTGGACAGTCGAGAAGCTTTTTGGGGATTCTGCAATTTGGAGCAATTTATGGTTTCAACAATCTTTTATTTGGGACTTGGAGATTTATGAAGTAAATAAAACTAACGATATCAGTCTATCCAGATAGATTAAACAGGTTTGAAACGACAATAGAAGCGAACAACCGATAATGATTTGAACTAATTCCGAAGATCTAATCTCTAAGGTAATCTTTTGTCTTGTGTATTAAGAAAAATATCAATAAGAAAACACACATTCTTATGCAGCGTGATGTATTTTAGCGTAGCAACAAAAGGTATTTCTCAGCACATTCCGACTCCCCTTGTATGTTAACCAATATTAGCTGGTTTAGGAGATAATTAGGTTTTAGCGTAGTTTCGGAACCCGGTGGGTTAAGCCATAAACTTCGGCAGTGACGTCACCGCTCCGGCCCGCTGTTGATTTTAAATGGACGCTCCACTCTATTACCCGATAATGCTAAAATAATGATGCAGATTATTTTAGGAAATAGCTGCTCGTAAATATGTGTAAGTAGTGGATTTGGCCTCTAGTTATGAAACTTAAAAATAAGTTTTTCGGAACTTTTTTCTAGACTTTGTCATAAGACATAAATTACATTAATTAAAATTATGTGTTGTTAAAAACCATAAAAAAACCTGTCTCTGGAACTTTCTCTATTATTTTTTTTCTTCATGTTAATGTTATTGTAATGAGCTGTGGAGGTCAGATATTCAGTCGTAAGGCTGGAAGCCAACCGCAACACAGCTTGGGAAAAGGCTAGAAGATTATTTCATAAACTGCTAAAAGACAAAGACATCGCATAACTTCAACCAGCAGTAACACGTGCAATAATTCGAGGCGGAGAGCAGCACGTCGCAGCAGACAACAACATATATCGGACAAAGTCAATAAGTGGCTCTCCGAGACAACTGCACGCTGCAACTGACCAGGGATGTGTTATTGCGATAACTTCTGCTGGGGACATGAAAATATTATGCGTCTGCTTGGAGTAAAAGGTATTACAATTGATTCAGCTTTTATAAGTTATTCGATTATATCTCTGTCAATTGAAATTTAGGCGTAAGAACATCTCTAACTTTTAATGATTTAGTTAAGTTGTCTAATGAAACGATGCTAAGTCACTTAGGTTTTATTACGAGACAAAATTATGAAGACGATATTGCATTACAAAATGTAAATGAGATCTATTGTTTTAGTCAGTAATCATGATCGTCTGCTAATCACTCTAAAAGCGGTAATGTCACATTTACTTCTCAACTAAGAAATCATCTTTCCTAAAGCAAACAAAAGAATTATCTTTATACGGAAAAGGAATACCACTGACCTGAGTGATTTCCTTGCTACTGCGTCGTAGTTTCTGATTGAGCTACTTAACATACCATAACATATCATCACGCCTGTATCCCCGAAGGGGTAGGCAGAGGTGTACCAATGTACACCCACAGTTCGCCGATATGTTTAGGTCCCATGTAACACGGGGCGAGCCTATTGCCACTTACCGGGCACAAATCCAAACTCCGACCTGCTACTGAGAATTTCATAGAAAAATCCAATAACACCTTGGTCGACTCGGGAATCGAACCCAAGACCTCTAGTGTAGCAGTCGCGCTTAGCACCACTAGGCCAACGAGGCAGTTTGACCTACATACCCCAAACATTTATTATAATATGTTCACATATTTATCTTCCTCGTATTGAAGTTATAGCCAGTTATCTGCGGAGTATAACCGAAGCGATCTGTAAACACATAATATTGTCGCGGCGCCCGCGGCGACTTCGCAAACTTTTTATTTGTGTGTTGCCGCGAACGAGGGAATCAAGTTTCCATGATTGTATTACGGTTAAGTGTATGATATGTGATCAATTGGAGCGTGTTGACTCACTTTGCTATGTTTTTGTAGTGTGTACGTAAGCTATTAATTGTGTACGTGTAGTGAAAATATCAGAACTAAACACTATTTTTAAATTGATCTATTCTTTTTCCTTTTATCAAAGAACAGATCCTTGCGTCGCGTAAGAAAGGAACACGTTTCCATACTGCCTGCTTTGTATGTAATTCCAAACTCCCTTAAAATTTCATAAATTTGAAACGATTTGAAAGTTCGCATTTTTCCTTAAAATTACCAATATATTTTCAACAAAACAAAACAACACGAACCATAAAAATCTTTCCAGCGTCCGTCCAGATTTTACAAACCGCGAAAAAAAACACGAGACCCACAAGATTAAGACATTCATACTTAAAGTGTCTACCCTGGCCGGTTCCTTGCCTACCCCTAACACAAGTGTATAACCCTGGTCCCTGCCTACCCTCTGCCTAACACAGCAGGGCGATGTTCCCTGTTCGCGGGCACTTCATGAATTATTCACTGTCCACGAGTTGCCAATTCCGTTGCAGTTAGCGCAACTTGTTGCAGAAATAACTGCGGACACCAGACACTTGTATGTATGCGGTGCTTTATACATTCTCAAATAGATTGTATTACACTTTTATGGATGTTATAACATAATTTATGTACCTATGTGATGGTCTAAAGTTGAAAATTATTCAAATTGATGTAATGTTGATGTAGAGACGATAAATTAACATTGACATTAAATAATAAATGCGTGTCAGAATATTATCCAAGTAAAGAGGAAACCTTTTTTCAGCAAGGGAGGCAAAGACACACTTTAATAAAAATGTAATTATTACATACAGATACAGACAACAGGGTTCATCGCCATTCAATATGTTAAATTCCAACAATCATATTTAAACAACGTCTTAAAAAAGGAATTTAATTTACCTAGAAACTAAACACCACTCAATTATATCTGATACAAATTAAACAAACTATCGGAGCACTCAGAGCGTCGCAGGTTGCAGCCAATCGTTTACTCTCAAAGCATTAAAGCGAAGTCAAAGATACTTAAGTTGTGTCTATAAATAACGGTACCTTGTCCCCATCGAGTGAACTTGTTGCCATTTATGTGACTTTAAATCAGTTGAGTTCAGTTCGCGAGGTACTTAACATACATTACTTGGTGTAACACAATAGTCGTGTGTTGTACAGTGGACGCCGAGTGGTAGAAAGAGTTGCCAAAATCGACGTCACAGCTTTGGAATTAGTCCTGCTCATTTCAAAGTGTTTAGTACTCAAGTGTGATCTATAAGTAAAATAAAGATAAACAAAACATAACATAACATATCATCACGCCTGTATCCCCGAAGGGTTAGGCAGAGGTGTACCAATGTACACCCACAGTTGGCCGATATGTTTAGGTCCCATGTAATAGGGGGCGAGCCTATTGCCACTAACCGGGCACAAATCCAAACTCCAACCTGCTACTGAGAATTTCATAGAAAAACCCAATAACATCTTAGTCGACTTGGGAATCGAACCCAAGACCTCTAGCGTAGCAGTCGCGCTTAGCGCCACTAGGCCAACGAGGCAGTTTAAATAAGGATTTTATGAAAATATATAATTTTGCCAACGCTGCGCAACGTTTTTACTTGCGTTGTTCTATTATTTCGGGGAAAAAAACTCACAAAACGAAAAGGTCCACTCGTTCTTGTGTTACATAAACAGTGAACTTAACTTTTCCATTATTAAATTAATTTGAAAGAATTACTTTAACAATATTGTTTAATTCCTGCAGAGCCACAACAATAGAACCGCCGTTATAATGAGCGCTCCACAATAACTCGCGAACGCCAGTTTATTTATTGTTTCATCTAACTTTTGCGATAATGAACTAAAATCAGTTTATGGGACTAATAAATTCAGGTAGTTGTGTGGCTGCGGTCCACAACTTTCCCTGTTTGCTCAACATTCAAAATAAATAGCTCACACTCGCTGCCAGGATGTT
The DNA here is from genome assembly GCA_905146925.1 of Autographa gamma. NCBI lineage: Eukaryota > Metazoa > Arthropoda > Insecta > Lepidoptera > Noctuidae > Autographa > Autographa gamma. Next base: position 574,520 of record LR989852.1, read on the forward strand.
CCATGAATATTTAATTACACTCTATTTCCCAACAAGCTACATACAACTCAGTAGTTTTAAAACGTATATAAGTATTTAACATTTGAAAACAACTTTTCCAAGCTTGCGCGTTTTTCCTAGAAACGTATATTAAGTCAGTATATATTATCAGCAAACTTTCTGTTACATGGAATTAGAAATATTAATTAATTCAACAACATATAAGTATAAGATTTCATGTCCTGAATTAATGAAAATGCTTCACAGTATTGAAAAACTGAGATACGTAAATTCCAAGGAAAATATACAGCAAAATCTGTTTATCTACTAGTTATATTCCCTCACTTACAGTACGTTCTTGGTAGTAAAACAAAATAGTCACGTTCAACCTGCAGCGCAAATAAATCTCTTCCCCTCCAGGCCACCAAAACATCATAAAATATGTACTAAAAATATTACACTACTCGAAAATTCAACACGAAATTCTGAATACATATTACTGAAAGGGTTAATTAACAAATGAAACACCTAACATAAAGCAGTCCACACAAGCCTAAATAGTCGGTCGGGAAACATTTCAAACAAAACCATTTATGTTAATAGTTCTCCCGCTAAAAACTAACTGAAAGATGAACAGTTTTGCGTACCGGAGTTAATCCAACGCGGTCGGCACCAATGAATTATTTATACATGAAAACAAACATTGTTTTGCATCTCTGCCAAAGGAAAATAACCCTTAAGCCGAGGCTTTAGGAACTTTTAAGTTGAAGTTAGAAACGTCATGTATCAAACTCGAAGCGAAAATATTATAATACGGGTCGAAAATGGAGTGTATCTTTTTATGACGTCAAAAATTGTAATAGAAATCCGAGGATTTCTTGTTGAGAAGTAATTTTTAGTTTTTTTTATTGAATAGACGAGGGTATTATGTTAGTATAAAGGTTTGAGTATGTTACTGTAGATCATAATAATATTATGTTTAGTTTTATAAAGGTTGTCTGGGGGTTGTAGAAACAGTAACTTATAAAGCCCATGTTTAAGAATTAAGATCTTATACGCAACAACAAAGCACTCGGAATAACGTTCAATATATGTTAGTTACTATGTCCTATGCTATGTATAATAATATTTTGTTTTCAGTATTTTTGTTCTAAATTTCGAGCTACAATTTTCATAAGATCTATCAAAAAACAGCTTTTATATGTAAGTATAAATATTTACTACTTTACCGCTTCATCGTCAACAACGACAGCTTTTTGTAACCCATTTCTGGGCTACATCTCTACCCACAAACTCAGTTCAATTTATGCCATGCGCATCCAGATTTACTTTGGATTTTTATAAACTTTATTAATATTAAAACCAAGCCTCATCCCCGCAAATCACGGAACATTCGCAGCGAATCAACAGCCGAGCCAGCGAGCAATCAACAAAATTAATTACAAAATGACCAAGCGCACACGTGTGCAATTGATAGTTTATTTTTATCGGCGCCATATCATATCGGCGAGGTTTACGACTCGGCCGCGTCACTGGCTCCCATACTCCCATGCCCGGGATAACGACCCATCGATTGTTCTAGAAGGTTTACTCTGGACATACGCCGATGCAGCTGGTCGTGTTATGATATTTTGATGTTAGATCTATGGTTGTGCCTGTTGCAGACTAGTAGAGTTATTCTGACAGACATATCATAATATGTTTCGTTTAAACTGGTAAGCGATAGAACTCGTAAGATGCTAAAATTTACAAACAGGAAATTGTTAAAGTGGAAAGGCAAATGTGTGCCTTTTGCAAGTGTATTTATAATATTAGTAGGAAAATTCACTATATACCTTTCAAAAAATATAGTGTGTAACAGGAAGAAGATTTCAAAACGCAAGAATTAAAATATCACTTCATGAACATCAAGCAGACATAATGCTACAACTATATTCGTTATGTACTTTCTATCCTATTTGTGATTCATAAATTGCAATTTTCCTTACTGAACATTATTTCGCCAAAACACAAGGTGCGATGCTATCTGTAGTTTTATTACCCCAGGCCTTCTGAAGCTTCTTATTTCGTGGCATTACGCCGAACCATATCTGGAGCATAAAACATATTTTTATGGACGCAAGAATTAGGTTAAATGGAGCTAAATGGATAGTCTAAAATTTCGTTGCAACTTTTTATGTGTACAGGTCACGAGTTCTCTTTGACAGATAAAACCCCGGAATTGTAGGTGTAATCAAAAAAAGGTTTTATTACCTAGGTCTGCTTGAGTGTTAACTTTTTTTTAACGTCGTCGGCACACGTCTCTGTTTCAGAAATAAGCCGACCCTTTTTATTTTTTATTGACTTGCTCTCTCGTTTACTTTCGTTAGAGAAACTTTTCGCATCTCTAGCCGGCCATTTCGGAGACCTAACTGATGGGCTGGCAAGAGCCGAGAGAAACCTCAGAAATGCTATCGTTTCAAGGAGAATTCTGAGCTTCGCTATTGCATTAGCTATTGACACGTGTAATGTGATGCAATTACAGCGCCGCACACAGCTCATACACGGATTACGCGAGATGACCAATATAACAACAGCCATTGTTGTGTAATGTAATTGGACACTAGAATAAATTATCACGCGTGGATGTGCTGATTGCAGCAGCCCATCATTTTAAAGTATCCCAAATTAATCGATCTTCCTTTTCAATTTTTAATTTAAATAAAATGAATAGCATATAGAACTTCACATGACCAAACATATAAAATTACCACTTCTAGTCCATAATCCGTGAACATAGCCAATACACATTTTTCTTCCAACTTTTTCCATCAGAATATTTATTGGGCCAATCGAGCGGGCTGACTCGAGTACATTATTCGAAGCTATTCGTTGGGACGTAAAAAATATTTAGTGCACTACGTATTCGATTACCGAGTTTACTTGAAAACACTCGAACGGCTGTATTTATCGCTCACAACTATAAAACTGTTGACGAGCGTGGGTTGCCATGCTATGTTTAAATTACCCTGATCTATTCGATTCTATTTACATATGCATAAGAAGTGAAGGATCATTCTGCATTTTATGTTGTCATTTTTCTTAAATGAAAATAGACTATGAAAGGCAAGTGTTTTCTGAACATTTGAAGCTTTGGAAATTGGGTCGGCCTTTGGTGTGGGACGCAACGTGCGTCGACACCCTTGCGCCGTCCCACGTTCTAAGTTCAGCAGCCTCTCCTGGCGCTGCTGCTGGAGCTGCGGAGACCCTTAAGCGGCGGAAGTATAATAACATTGTGGGTGATTATATTTTCGAGCCGTTTGGGGTTGAAACGCTCGGGTCATGGGGTCCGAGCGCACGAAATCTTTTCAAAGAACTTTCCAAACGTTTGGTAGAATCTACTCGTGATCAGAAGGCTGGTTTGTTCCTTGCACAGAGAATCAGCATAGCCATTCAACGGGGCAATGCAGCCAGCCTTCTGGGCACGTTCCCCGCCATTGACAAGGATGACGATGAGTTCTTTGACGCTGTTTAGTTTTTATTTATGTAAGTTTTAATTTTAGTATAGTTAGAGTTTGTTCTTATATTAGTTTTAATTGTGTATTAATAAAGATATAACATTTGAAGACACTGGTGTTCAGTTTTATACTACTTGTTAAAGTTAAGTTGCCTCATACCATTTGAACCATCAGATTAGTGTTTAATTTAAAATATGTTTAATAAGGTAAAACAAAAACGTTGGTATCTATTTAACTTATTTTTTAATTCTAAAATACTAAAACATACATTTAAAACGGAAAATTCTATCTATAACAAGACACTACCCTAGTTGGCAGTCCCAGATAGATCCCAACAGCATGAAAACCAATACTTTTCATCCAATTTCCAGGAAAATTTTCTTTACGCTGGCAGCCCTTGTATACTGTGAAACTTTTTACGATGATTTGCGCCGCGCCGCGCGAGTTACGGCGTCACAGCGCCATCTATCGAGCCCGCTTGTCACTACGCCCGCGGAAGCACTAATGCTCTTTTTGTTAGCCTGTTGAGGTTTTTCGTTTAACTGATGCGGCAATGCAGTGTGTGTTTTGTTATAAGTTATCCTGAATAATGTGTTAGTTGTTTCTTGTATTAATGTCTCACCTCTATTTTGTGGGTTTAAGGATAATGCTTTTGCGCACCATTGAGTTCTAAGATTTTTAATTTAATTTGTTTATGTTTAATTAAAATTGTATTTCTCTGATCTTTCTTTGTCTTGATCTACCAACATTCCAATAACAACATGTGTTTTATAACTACACAGAACTCATATTTTAACATCAAGAGGTAACGACTGTTCACAAAACAAGATGCAATAAAGACCTCCTGATATTTAATAGCAAATCAGTTAATAAATTATAAAATAGAATGCACAGGTTTAACAGAAGAAAAGACGGCTGGCGTCCCGCAAGCATGACGTCACGACACCGCTGAGCATAATGCAGTGACGTCACAACGGCGGGAGAAGTCATGTCTAGCGAGCAGCGGTGCAGCGGTGCAGCTTGTAACGCCAGCTGATCTCATTCACAACGACAACCACTTTCCATTACTTACTTTATGCAAGAAAACATTTAAGGTCAAAGATATAGAAAAATAACTAGTACTAGCAGAAGTAGTACTGACGATAGATAAAGGTTTTTATGTTATCTTAAAAATATACGACATAGGGAAATAATATACATTATTTTTTAACGCTAAAAATAATAACGACCTCTCTGTAACAGTTGATATAACAGATATCAATTTGGAAAGAATCCTATCAAAACAAAGAGTCTAGTAAAAAGAGCAAAGTAAAGTAAAAAGTTGTCTTTGATGAAATGCCGTATTTTAAATAGATCCAGAAAATCATCTAGTGCCAAAAACAAATGAGGCAATATAAACAATTTTTCTGTTTCTAGATGGCTTAAATGCTCCGGTTATCTTAAAGGCATGCGCGTGTAGCGGCTCACCATAAAAATCCCATAGAACAAACACGTGTGGCTTGTTTTGATATCATTTCTATAGCGGAGTTGATTCCAGTGACACGTGTTGTCTTTGCGAACAGTTTGCTTATTTAGGACAATGAGGACCGCTCAATCTGAGCCCGGCTTAAATGGCAGCGGGCTTAAGGTGCGGTTCCCAGAGTTAAAGGACGTGTTGCATTATATTAGTCTTAAGGAAGTTCTCATTTTATACAAATAAAGAGAAAAGGGAATGCAGATATAATAGGAAAAACAACTTCATTACTAACATCATCAAAAAAAAACTAGTACAAGTGGTCTAAAAAGATATTTCATTTTTAAAACAGTGTTTAACATACTACGTACTGTTTCGTTTGTTAAATAATAATTGAAAAGACGACATAATATGTATAATATTTGGATTACCGAGACATGGAACCGTATTTATTTGTTAAACGTCATTTAAATTGTTAGATGTATTTGCTTTTATGTGAAATAAATAGAGTGAATCTGATATCAATTCAATAAAAAATCTTACTTAAACTAGACTACATAAAAAAGATATAAATAATCTTTACGTTGAAACCCCACCTTAAGGCAACATGAACATTTTTATAGGACATGCGACGACGATGTAGCTACAGCCTAATCTACTCAGACTTTAGTGTTGCCAGACACCTACAGCCTTTTTTACTTCATGTGTTTTTATTAAAGAAAACAGCCTCAAAATATAACAAACACAAGACTTCTACGTGAAAATATTTTGTTTAAGAATTACCATGCAAATGTTTAATGCGCTAATTTTGTTAAGAATATAACCCTAATGTGAACTTTCTTGTAAATGTAAGTTATTACTGAAATACAATTTTAAATGTTTTAGTCTAAAACATTCTCAGAAATCTAAAATCTTAACAAGCCATTTACTTAGTAACGTTGTTAGTACTTATAAGTTTAAGCTCTGACTTCTAGGAATTTATTCAAGATCAATGTTCTTTTAACAAGCATGCACAATATGTATAGGATAGGTACTACAAGTATAATGGATTGTTAGCTAGTTTCAATTTAGGCATAATTTTGCTTCATATAACTAGATAATGGATAGGTCTAGGCCTAATCACAAAAAAATTAAATCAACTTTTGAAATATCCGACGTAGGATGTAACATTAACATTCGCATTCTTTTAAACATGTTTCAAAATTTTACATAAGCGTTTAATTACTTTTAAAAACCACTTTAAAATCACCTTTGACATGTAACTTGAGAGCTACACGAAAATCATTAATCTGAACTTTTCTCTTCACAACTCGCGATTTTGCTTCTCAAGCGAAACTTTTAATCGAAGTAGTCAAACACAACAATATTGGCAATTCGACAGTTACCCGTAAATTGTTGCAAAGGGACTTTAGCCCTACAGTCGCTGCTTACTTAGGACTAACCAAATTGAACTGCCCCCAAACTTAACTGCTCTCTTAGTTAAAACAAACCGGATTGGGCTAATTAATGGATGATAAAGAGCCGATAATTTAAGGCTTTTGTAGTCTTAGCGTTATTTATTTCTGTTGTTTTTTGGGCAGAAGCGAAACCGTCGGCTGAATTTATGCGATTCGAGTTCGATTTAGCATCTCTATTCCACACCTTTGGTAACAGACTGGGTTTGTTCAAGGGTCAAAATTTGGAAAGCTTAAGCGTATCAACACATAAATGAAGCATTCAGCAGCATGCAGCGCTGGATCCAGCGTGAATGGACCGCATTAAAGCGGAAATCATGCACTAAACGTAATTAGTTCGTCACACCTACGCTTAACGTTAATCATAAACGTATGAATGTCCCTAATAGTACGCCTTTTTGGAACTAATTTTAGATCCCACGTTTTAATGAATGCGATTTAAATGTACTGTTCTGCATCGAAATTACGTGACAATTAGGTAATTGACTGAAAATCCAATAATTCGAAAACGCTTTCAATAGGTTTTTTTCTAACCAATGTTATTCATTCGAACACCCACAAAAAAAAACATTTGATATGTCAAATTTTTTCATTTCAATTTTCAAATTAAAAGTTTTTTTATAATTTTTGTACAAACTCAAAATCCATTGATTGTCGGTTAATAAAGGAACAAACATCGGGCTTAACATCCGAGTAAATCATTGAAAAAATCAACGTTACACAAATTGGGCCCATTTGGGTCTGCACTACGTAATTGATTGGCGGACTGAACAGGACTCAACAGGTCTGGCTAACACAAACTATTCAGAACATGTTAAAACATACTTGATTGGGATGAATCGGATCTAGGTCACGTCGGATTTGAATTTAATTCATTTGGATTTACGTAGAAATGCTATGGATGCACAAAAAATCTAAAAGTAGGTATCAGAAACTAATCGGTGCTAAATGTAATTTACTGAAATCCTGAATAATATTAATTTGAAAGAGGCTTTGGGGTGTAATGTCCAAAAAGTTTAAGAATAGTATCTATAATTTTGAACAGTAATCAAACTAGCTTAAATGCCAGAATCATACAATAACATCCTGCATATAGTTACACTTTATGCCTATAAACCCAAATTGTCTATAGAAGTTACAATATCCATTAAACGATCCACTCAATAATATTTTAGTCGAATACATCTTAAATCAACTGACTACAAAAACCATTAAGTTATAAAAACAAAACGCTCGCTTAGTACCCTGAAATACTTGAAAAAGTTGGTAAAAAGAAACACTCGCGATAGGGTACACACATTACACGAAAACTCAGCATAAAAAGATAAAGACAAAAGACTAGAGCTCACAGGATTAAAAGAAAAACTCTCGACTTTTGTTTAGTTTCACGATTACATAAAGCTGAGAGTTTCAGAGTCCAACCGAATGAGGAACATACGTATATAAACTCTCCAATAGTTGATTTTTATTAATTTATTGCAAATCTAAAATCAAGTCAGTACTAAAGTGACTTTTGTAATGTCGATATATTTTTTAATAATTATTTATTATAGTCAGCTCTATACCTAAATATAAAACCTAGTCGTGACTTGGTCATTTGTCTTATGTACCTAAATTGATAGTGTTATAAAACGTTTGTTGCCAACTGTACATTTAATAAAAACCAAGGCTGTAAAAATACTATTGTAGCTCACGTACACAAACCCTTTAAATGTTTTTGCTGCAGTTTTTCACTTCCAGTATTGAAATTCCTTACAAAAACAAATGTATTCTTCATCTGAAACTATTGACGTATCTCGCATTATTCTAAGTAAAAGGTACAAGAATAGCTGACGGGGCTGGCTGGGTTGGCTGGGTTGGCTGGCTGACAGAGAATCACGCTCGTTTTGAACAGCTCCAATAAAAATCTATTACGGCAGAATCGGGTGGCAAATGATATTTGCTGCGCAAAGCTAGCCGGCCTAAGCAAACACACCGCTACCCAATAGAGCAATAGCTCGCGATAGTTTCTGACTCCTACGTACAGTGGCGGACAAAAGTTCTGACCACGCGAGGAAAATTATAAATATTCAAACGAGACTAATAAAGTAGGTTGTTGGAGTTTGGGGCCACAGCGAGCCTGGTGGGCGATCGGGTTTAATAAAGTTGGAGTTATTACGTAATCTGTGCCTTCTGTCAATGTTATATTTTAATATTCGACAAAAAGGGGCGCTGCGGTTGTGAAAAAAACAAATAACGCAGGGAATTTTTAATTATATTTTCTGTTTATTATGTAAATAAAGAGTAAATAAACAATTTAATCATTTGATTTAAGAGAAAGCTTCTTGGCATCTTCTTTGACTGCGTAAAATATATTATGATCGGCATCAACCTCAGACTATCTCGAGACATAGTAAGCAGATTAAGGATTAATTAATCAACAACAAATTTCAAATCCGAAATCCCTCTAAGGCGGTGTTTAAATAAAATATTAATGTAAATAGTGAGCGTCTAATTTGTGTAAAAGCCGCCACGCTAATGAACGAGTGTTGGTAATTTTTTCGCACCTGCAGTGTACAGGGGGTCCCCGGGGCCGGCCGTGCTGTCCGCTGTAATACCAACGTTTTCTATTGCGCTGCGTAAACATGGCAATCGGATGATTGCGCTACACGGACAAACGAGGCTACCTTAGACCTTACATTTGTTTTTCTTAATATATTACCTCGATTTCGGTATGTTTTGGTAATCAAAAGCCAATATTCCTGTCAGTGTAGTCGGGTAATTGTAATTACTGTTTAGACAACGTAATTAATTCCTCTTCACGTGAGCTACTTATCATATATGTTGTTCAATATTATTGTATGCTATTGGGACTGTGTAACTGTAAAGGTCAAACTTCTCTAAGTCAACCTGACTTAAAAAGTTCGATGGCCAATACATACCTATTTTATTCTTCCTGAACTCCTTGAAAAAGTTGAGAACTTATAAAATCAAATTATAAAATAATATTGAAGTCGTATTGAACGAGGTCTACAGCGCTGGTTGGGAGGTCTCCTCATTTTTGCCCGTTTTTCATCGTCACCTCCGGCGTCTGAATATTAATGAATGGAATTAATTGATTGAACGAACCCATCAATTATGCGCCACATAATTTTATTTGCACACTGTTCAAAGTTGACGGTCGTGTTCTATGCAGATTACAAGTTAATTTTAATGTATGATTTGGTATGGTAATACGATGGCTTGGTTGACAAGTCGACTACTCAATGATAAGTGAATAAAAATAAAAATAGAAATTATATATTTAAGTATTTTAGTACATAAATCAGTATCAACAAGTCAGAAATATCAAGCCAAAAATACCAAATATCCTTTTATCCATAATTTATGCGTTCCCTAACAAAACAGTTTATTATTAGAATTAGACTGTAGTACATCCGTGAGAAGCCTTGTTGTGTACCTTGTCCACTCGTCTTGTGTACTAAACACTCGATTACGTGTCAAGTGCTGCTGAAGCTACTTCAAGTTCTATTATTATCAGGCTACCGAACACAAAGGTAAAGAAACAACTACAATCAACAAAAGTAGAACAAATAACGTTTCGTTAATGAAACACGGAATTTACGACAATCACAAAATAAAAATTAAAAACCTACTAGACAAAACGTACAATGATCAACAAGGTGAAATGTATTTTCGGTAAAAGAAATATATATGTGTATAAGTATATAAAAACACGTTCATGTTCTTACACAACGACATAAGGAAAGGCAAATTTATGAAACTTGAAAAAGAGGGAAACCCCAAACAATAGTATAATAATCTGATGCATTCTTCCATTCCGAGATGAAAACTGCGCACTTACGCACGACCAACTGCTTCCCCCGAACATTTAGATACGGCGAATGGCTCTCACCTATATTTAGGATAGTTCCACGTGCTCGTATCTTCATAATGTTTTTATATTATGAGTTTGTGTCGGCCGTTGTCAGAGCAGCAGTTATGGCGGGAACGGCGGCCATTACGGACAAACTACTTCACTAAATAATAGGCTCTCGGCCGGCCGGAGTGCTGCACACTGCTATAAATTATAATACTAATGTCGTGGATCGGATGTGCACTATTTTTGGTAGGTTTAAGACATTGCTTCGGATACTGTCCTCGATATTGTTAAAGCTGTTTATTTTGTTGTATAATGGTGGCTTACCGAGCTACTCGTGTGTACATATTTTAAATTGAGAATGACAATTCTGCAGAGTTATGTTATGGAATCTGTCTCCCTGCTATCAAATGCGTTACGATTTCCTGCTCTACCAACAATATAAAGACGAATAGTTTACCATGTATCTACTATTCATGTTGAACTGCAAAAACGTAACATCCCAATCATCATCAGAACGGTCATACAACACAGAGATAATGAGCACACTTAATTACACTTGTATAGGTGTCGCCATTAATTAGATATCACATTAATATCCGTTAAACATACAGAAACTAGTGGTTCTTTGGGCACAAAGGGCTATAGGGCACAATTTGCTCGCTCGTTACTAAACAAAGGCAACATTAGGGAATAATCTCGGGCTTGTCTCATTGTTGGCACTCGCGCTGCTAATGCGTCGGGCGGAGCCGCGGCGCAGGGCTGTCTAATAACATACCGCATGGTCAATCTGTGTCATGTATGTATGTCGAGTTACAAAGGATAGCACCACGCCCTAGCGGTATTTTGGTATGTAGTAAAAGGTAAGTGTATAATCCAATATATCCATCTAATCTACTCATGTTTCTAAATACACGAATTGTTTCAAAACGACTGGGAATCAACGTTCCCAATAAAAAAATACAACTTAGTACATTATTAAACTATTTACTTTAATTTATCGATCACACAAACAACAGTCATAAAACAGATCTAAACACTGTTATAACAAAGAACACATCAAAATCATTTCCTCCAAACACAAAAACTTTTACAAAACACAATGCATATCTCAAGTGCATCGAGCGCTGTAAAGCTGCACCGAAATACTTCATAACGTGTTCATTGTCAGCCCTGGCTCTGCGCACATAATGAGCATATTACATAAAAGAGCTCACTTCATTCACGGGAATAAATTAGATTCGCACAATGAGTCCCGGACCCTCTCCAGACGGCGCCGATAATTATTGTGTACAAAAGATGGTAATTGGTGATGTATTGCGGGTTGCAGTGAACCGCTTTCCGAGGTAGATGCACCTGAGTTTATATCACTAACCTGTCTGTGTGTATATCACACATTAATGATTTTTGACATATGTATTAAAAGTTCTTTATTTACAGAAAAAACCATTTTGATCAAATCTGAAAATACATTTGAAAATTGAAAGTAACTCGTTTAAAAATATGTCACGCAAGTAACATGTGCGTTGTGCGTTGCTTTAGAAAAGAAGTTTCTTTGTGGTATGGTGTTTGGTTACGGAAATATAACAGAGTGTAGCGTAGCGCTACAAACAGCTACGGCGTAGCAACTACACTTCGTTGATCAAAAAACTTGCTACGAATGTTGGTGTTGTTAGTTTATTAGTAAAGGTACAAATGATTTAGTTGTGTATTAATAGCCTAACCTTTACAGGATTTCTAAACCCGTGACAGGTAGTGTTACCGGTTAATTAAATTCAAGCAATCGCGATGTATATTGATGAATGTTAATTAATTGCATTATATGTGGCTAATTCATTAATTAACATTGATGTCATTATCCATATCAAAGGACAAAATGATATAATTAACCTGTACCGAGTTAGTACCTCGCTAAATAATTGATTAATTAAACAATTGCTCTTTTTGTGAAACACAATTTGTGTTAGTGTTTAATTAGGTATTAATGCATTCGAATATCCTGTACGATACTATCTGCAAACTCCTAGGATATCAAGATCAAATTGACACTTACTCATAATTATAATCAGATACGTATGCTTAATTAACTTTGATCTAGAAGTTTCTAACTGACAATAAATATAAATCAATCAATATGATATTATGAGTAAATGACACAACGAATGCTTATAGCATTACAAATGAACAAAAGTTTATATGGTTACATTGACGTCTCTCTCACACAACAAACTAATAAAAATGATGCATATGAATTAATGTAACCTTTAAGCTTAATACTGTCTCACCAATCTAGCCACAACAATAACCACATAAGGACCAATAAATTCCAACCTCCGAGCCTATCCCCAGAAGCCTAACCAACAAGTTCATCAATCAAAATAAGATATTGATAAAAATCGCGCGAAGTGTCAAAACTCCGCTTCAATTAAATAATCGGAGATCACGGTTACTTGATTGATATTTCACGAAAATAAGTTAGAGGCCTCTTAAAAATGATTAATGTACTTTAAATACGGTGACACTCCACGGTAGATCATTCTCGAAGGTTCTTCTTTATTTTGACACCTTGTACCGGAAGGGATTTATTAGCCAGTTACCATGAAACTGTTTTAAAGTGTAATTATATAAAGTTTTAAAAGGTAGAATTAGTTATTTCAATAGCAATGAGTATTTAAAATAATTATCGAAATTACACGTTACCATAATTATTTCCAAGCTTAAATTCAACCAAGTTTAACTTCTTTATTAATACATAATTAAATCTAATATAAGAACAAACTCTAACTATACTAAAATAAAAACTTACTTAAATAAAAACTAACAGGCGTCAAAGAACTCATAGTTTAACTTCTTAACCTGTTGTCGTTTATCAATAAAAAAAAATGCATGCTTCTGTTGCAAGTCCCACTATCGACTATTTTAGTCATGCGATGCACAGTGTACCTACCAAAAACGCCAATAAAAACATGTTAAAATCTAGTATTAGAAAAAAATAAAATAATTATATTACGAAAGTAACTTTTTTTAACATTGGAAACACAATCAAAGAAAGAGTGCTTGAAACGGCTCGCTCCACCTGCGTTTACATACAACCTCCGTATTCCCCTCACGGCCGCGAGCAGTACTAACGCGATATTATAATTGCGCCTGTAATGACACGGGGTAAGCACGTACCATTGTTTACCTCGCATAATACATGCGATCGAGAATGTCGGGGTTTCTATACTATACAAATGTATACAGAAGTATCAAAGAAGTGTACTGCATTTAATAACAATAAAAATGCAGGTCATCAACATCTGCGTTACCTGATCTGTTCTAAATTATTTGGGGTCAGCGCAAATGCTGCATATAAAAAAAAATAGTTCTGGAGAATTCATTCCATTTTTAATAATTTGAAATCCAAAAATATACTTAAATGTCCCTGTTACTTCTTTATTCAGGGTCGGCTCTATTTTAAACTCAAGGAGTGCAGATGTTACAAAAAAAAAACACTTCATGTTACTGGACTTTTAAAACTTGTATAAAAACGACTCCATTGTATGCTAGATGAAAAACGTGTAGAGTATCTAAGCAAACATATCACAGTTATAAGATATTCTTCGAATTTCTGTGTGTAGTGAACCTTCTTCATTTAAGTTATTGGTGTATTTTGTAAATCCGGAATCAATTAGAAGGGAGGTTAGCACATGCCTCGCGCGCGCCTCTTAGTCGCTTCATGTTCCCAGCAAATAGTTAAAGACTTGTATCATTGTGTACACCGGCTTAGGTATATTCCGCTGTATGTACTGTTGTATATACAATGTTTAATTATGTCCTTTGCATGGTTCGAGTTCCTAGAAATGACGTACGCGTAGTCTAAAGATAAACTATGCATAATGTATTGATTCTAATGCAGGATAAAAAAAAATATTTTATGGAGAAATCCAGTTGAAATCGGGTCCTTCTTACATACTGCATACCTATGTTTAATGATTCATTTAAGTATTTCAAAATCTGCATCAAAATTGTCTTTTTTTCTTTATTGAATAGCGTTCCATTGCCTGTTCTGCCAACCTCTTGTCTACCGATGTTTAATATACCTACACATCTGCCTACCCCTACTTATATAACAATAGTAAGTAGTGTGGCAGAGACAATGTGCCTAATTCAATAGTGTCGGCACAATTATAACGGTTCATGGAATTAGTCGCGCTGTTTATCCAATACACGCGCACTATGCTATGCTAATGAGAGGTGCGGGAATTAAACAAAAACAAAGCGTTATTAGTATCTAGTAATCATCCAAGTCAAGCCTAGGCAGGCAAAACTAAATCCTTTTTATTCATGAAAGAGTATTTAGTAAAAAATGTTAGTGTAATTATGACCAATGCGGCAATGATAGGACCTAGATGGTATGTAATTATTTTTATAATTCTTAATTCTTGATTATGTACCATAGACATAGATTTTAGGGAAGTAAATAATAGTCAGAATTAGGGACCCTGTTGGCATATTGAGTTAAGTAAAAGAGAGGATGAAGGCACAGCTTGTTTTACCAATTACTTAAAAGGAAGTAAATAATACATACTTATTTCCTGATTTCTTGCATTTCTAGCCTAAAAATTATACGGATGGTTTGATCATTAACCATTTCCCTGTCCCGTGAGTCACATATGAACATTCCCATGGGTAACTATTGTGTCTACTGGCGGGACAGTTAAGTTGTTAAGCTATGTCACGCTTCCTGATGTCATTTCCTGGAACCGTCTATTTCGGCTAATCTTCATACCTCAAAAATAATGTTACACACAAAAACAAAAATGAAAAAGAGCGCAAAATAGAAAAATAAAAAGATAATAAAATAATAAAATTTCAGATGAATTGAGATGATTGTCGTTTAAAATGCAATATTTACACAAAGCACCCCCCGATATTTTGATGTTTTTCTAGAAGAGACTTATGAATACTTGAATAAAGGCTGTAGGCCTCTTAAAATAATCTCATCATAACTTATGCACGATGACCTTTTATCGCGAAAACCTGGTTTCAGCCTTTTTTCTAATCCTTGGCTTTTATGTCAAAAGTATATTTCATAATATCGTTTGGCAGTTTTCTTTACACTATGAGCCATGCCTTCAAAGTAAAAAGTTTTTTTTTTATTCGTCTTCTAATGTCTTTAGTGTACTTGTACATATGTATATTATTAATATACCATCAGCTATAATGAAAGCGTTTTAAATTATTAATTATTTATTTATTTTATTTGTTAAATATACAATTAAAATATGTAGTGCTCCACAAAACCGGTTCATCGGTTTGTCTGTGGACGAGTCGCAATTTAGTTTAGTTTACACATCAGTTTTCATCTTTATGCAGAGCGTTTATTCGGTTAACAGTTATATACATGTATAAAACCATATTGTAAATATTTTCACAAAAAGTTCAAGAACAATAAACCACTTTTGAGGTGTTTAATCAATAATTGAGTTAAAACCTTTTACATAACATTGTATGAAGCGATGAGCCCTTAGAATAATTATGTTGATAATATCTCGAACCAACATCAATAGCATTTTAATCTCATGAATTATGTTAATTATTTGCTTAAGTTAATTGGATTAGATAAGCGAAGTATTATTGTTATTACTGTTAGCTCGGAAGCAAATACTTTCCTGCTTGTAAGTTTGTTTATTTACTAATTAAGATAAAATATGTTTGGTACAGAAGGTATCTATAAATTATTGCTGCAAGTATAATGTTATATTCTTGCTTTAAAACAGGTATCGTACTTCTTTTTAGATTTTTAAGACCAAATTAAAGGAGATCTCAAAAGCTAAATGGAAATAGAAAACCTTTTATTGCACTTAACATATCTTAAAAGCTGACATCACCAAGTTGCAACTCAATACCAATTTTACAAAAATAAGCGAATAACCAAGGGAATTCGATCAAAATAAGCACTGCACTCGAATGTAACAAAATAAACTGGAAGGTAACATCTACAACATCAGATCAATATGGCGACGGAGCGGTGTCAATATTGGAACATTCCGAGCTAATCTCATCCTGAATGCACAAGTGCCAAGAGCCAGCATTTTATCTCGGCAGGAACTCGCAACGAAAATAACTGCGAGTTTATTTTGAGGCGAGTTACAAAGGCGTCGTCAATGACGTGACATTTGATGGCTTGAGTAGGTTCTGATGTCAGTGGGTAGTTTTACATTAGATTAGATGGAAATAGCAGCTTTGAAAGGTATGACTTTTTGACGTTATTGTTTATCGACGTTAGCAGTCTACGTCAGAGTTAATTGATACTCATCTGCCTTTATTTACACCAGTTACCTCCGGTTTCTGAAACGAAATCGAAAGAAATTTTGGCATAACTGACTGTGGATTCGAAAAACCTACACAAGATTAAAAAATTATAATATTTATCAATATAAAATATCAAGATAAAGCTAGCAATTGACATTGATCAAACTTAAAATACCGATCAATCAGATGTCAGGTGGGAATGACGTCACAATTAGTGGAGCGCGGTAATAACGCGGACAGATGTATCTATTATGTGCCGCCAATTAATTAGTATGTACGATTGACGCCAGCGCTGATCAATTAGAAGGATCAGTGACTGGACCGCGTCATTTTAGACCTATTACGTGATTGTTCAAGCACTATATCAGACCTGTATTTAACGTACATTTTGATAGAAAAGTTTTAAATTATTTTCTGCTGTGTCTGGTGCTAGGTCGAAACGTCAAGCACAAGCCCCATAAAGATGTTTATGCATGTCCGCGCTAATTCCCGTTTAAGTAAAAATGTTTCAGTTTACGTCGAACACGAGACACTTATCTCACTGAAGTGACAGCTAGTTTCCACTACTAATACAACTACTACTGATTCATAGAAGATATGAGTATTTTGAGGGTAAGCGTCAAAATAAGTACCGAAACAGGCAGCATCACATCACATTGGCACCGAACTCCAACTCCTTCACAGAAACCGAACCATAAGTAGCTCTACTTTAAATAAATTCATAAAATATCACTAAATAACCTCGTATTCTTTACACAATTATAATAAGTAGTTAGTGTTCCGTATCGAGAATATGTTGGTTGGCGCCGCACGTAGCCGCGATGCTTTAATTCGGAGCCTGCGAACGACGCCGTCCGTGTGCAAGCGTGACCTTTATAAAAGGCTACTGTTTCGGTATAATTTTAGTTGGTTTATTCTCTTCTTAATAGTTATTTTTTTAACAAAATGATATAAATAATTGTGTGTATTATATAGCGATAGCGGAGTTCTGCTTTGGTATGTTTAAACTGGGGTTTATTGTATTTTGAACAAGTTTTATTTATATGTAATTTCACTACATTATTACAATAAATAAAACATATTATATTACAATTAAAAATTAAACTTAAGATATATTTTGAATAGGTATTAGTTTTAAGAAATTAATGCGTGTGTCGTAGTCTCTCCCCACTGGATATTCTTCAGACATAGATAAATAATCTCATAAGTCTGTATTATTATGAAGTTTCATATTCTTCTACTTTTTAGAAAACAGAATGACTGTGCAAGTCGTTGCTCTGGACGTGCACTAGGCGTCGTTCTTGGCGTCGTCTTGATTGGCGTCAGTCTTGATTGGCGTCGTCTTGATTGGCGTCAGTCTTGATTGGCGTCAGTCTTGATTGGCGTCAGTCTTGATTGGCGACAGTCTTGATTGGCGTCGTCTTGATTGGCGTCAGTCTTGATTGGCGTCAGTCTTGATTGGCGACAGTCTTGATTGGCGTCAGTCTTGATTGGCGACAGTCTTGATTGGCGTCAGTCTTGATTGGCGTCAGTCTTGATTGGCGACAGTCTTGATTGGCGTCAGTCTTGATTGGCGTCAGTCTTGATTGGCGTCAGTCTTGATTGGCGTCAGTCTTGATTGGCGTCAGTCTTGATTGTCGTCAGTCTTGATTGGCGACAGTCTTGATTGGCGTCAGTCTTGATTGGCGTCAGTCTTGATTGTCGTCAGTCTTGATTGGCGTCAGTCTTGATTGTCGTCAGTCTTGATTGGCGTCAGTCTTGATTGGCGTCAGTCTTGATTGTCGTCGGTCTTGATGAACATCGGTTTCGATGAGCGACGGTCACTTTAGGCGTCAGTCTTGATAGGCGTCGATATTGATGGGCGTCGGTCTCGATAAACGTCGGTCTCGATAGGCGTCGTTATGGATAGGCGGCGGTCTCAATAGGCGTCGTTATGGATAGGCGTCGGTCTCGATAGGAGTCGGTCTCGATAAGCGTCGGTCTTACTAGGCGCCAGTATCGATAGGTGTCGGTTTCGATAAGCGTCGGTCCCGATAGGCGTCTTTATTGATAGGCGTCATTATGGATAGACGTCGGTTTCGATAGGCGTCGATATAGATAGGCGTCAGTCTCGATAGACGTCGTTATTGATAGGCGTCGGTCTCGATAGGCGTCGGTCTTGATAAGCGTCGGTCTCGATAGGCGTCGGTCTCGATAGGCGTCGGTCTCGATAGGCGTCGGTTTCGATAGGCGTCGTTATGGATAGGCGTCGGTTTCGATAGTCGTCGTTATGGATAGGCGTCGGTCTCGATAGGCGTCGATATAGATAGGCGTCGGTCTCGATAGACGTCGTTATTGATAGGCGTCGGTCTCGATAGGCGTCGGTCTTGATAAGCGTCGGTCTCGATAGGCGTCGGTCTCGATAGGCGTCGGTCTCGATAGGCGTCGGTCTCGATAGGCGTCGGTTTCGATAGTCGTCGTTATGGATAGGCGTCGGTCTCGATAGGCGTCGTTATGGATAGGCGTCGTTATGGATAGGCGTCGTTATGTATAGGCGTCGGTCTCGATGGGCGTCGGTCTCGATGGGCGTCGGTCTCAATAGGCGTCGGTTTCGATAAGCGTCGTTATGTATAGGCGTCGGTTTCGATAGCCGTCGGTCTCGATAGGCGTCGTTTTCGATAAGCGTCGTTATGTATAGGCGTTGGTCTCGATAGACGTCGGTCTTGATAAGCGTCGGTCTCAATAAGCGTCAGTCTTGATAAGCGTCGCTCTCGATAGGCGTCAGTATCGATAGGCGTCGGTTTCGATATACTTTGGTTCAATAAGCGCCAGTATTGATAGGCGTCAGTCTCGATAAGCGTCGGTCTCGATATGCGTCTTTATGGATAGACGTCGATCTCGATAGGCGTCGGTCTCAATAAGCGCCGGTATCGATAGGCGTCGATATAGATAGGCGTCGGTCTCGATAGACGTCGTTATTGATAGGCGTCGGTCTCGATAGGCGTCGGTCTTGATAAGCGTCGGTCTCGATAGGCGTCGGTCTCGATAGGCGTCGGTCTCGATAGGCGTCGGTCTCGATAGGCGTCGGTTTCGATAGTCGTCGTTATGGATAGGCGTCGGTCTCGATAGGCGTCGTTATGGATAGGCGTCGTTATGGATAGGCGTCGTTATGTATAGGCGTCGGTCTCGATGGGCGTCGGTCTCAATAGGCGTCGGTTTCGATAAGCGTCGTTATGTATAGGCGTCGGTTTCGATAGCCGTCGGTCTCGATAGGCGTCGTTTTCGATAAGCGTCGTTATGTATAGGCGTCGGTCTCGATAGACGTCGGTCTTGATAAGCGTCGGTCTCAATAAGCGTCAGTCTTGATAAGCGTCGCTCTCGATAGGCGTCAGTATCGATAGGCGTCGGTTTCGATATACTTTGGTTCAATAAGCGCCAGTATTGATAGGCGTCAGTCTCGATAAGCGTCGGTCTCGATATGCGTCTTTATGGATAGACGTCGATCTCGATAGGCGTCGGTCTCAATAAGCGCCGGTATCGATAGGCGTCGGTCTCGATAGGCGTCTGTCTCGATAGGCGTCGTTATGGATAGGCGTCGGTCTCGATAGGCGTCGGTCTCGATAGGCGTCGGTTTTGATAAACGTCGGTCTCGATATGCGTCGTTATGGATAGACGTCGATCTCAATAGGCGTCGGTCTCAATAAGCGCCGGTATCGATAGGCGTCAGTCTCGATAGGCGTCTGTCTCGATAGGCGTCTGTCTCGATAGGCGTCGTTATGAATAGGCGTCGGTTTCGATAGGCGTCGTTATGTATAGGCGTCGGTCTGAATAGGCGTCGGTATCGATAGGCGTCGGTCTCGATAGGCGTCGGTTTCGATAGGCGTCGGTTTCGATAGGTGTCGTTATGGATAGGCGTCGTTATGGATAAGCGTCGTTATGGATAGGCGTCGGTCTTGATAGGCGTCATTATGGATAGGCGTCGGTATCGATAGGCGTCGGTCACGATAGGCGTCGTTATGGATAGGCGTGGGTCTCGATAGGCGTCGTTATGGATAAACGTCGGTCTCGATATGCGTCGTTATGGATAGACGTCGATCTCAATAGGCGTCGGTCTCAATAAGCGCCGGTATCGATAGGCGTCAGTCTCGATAGGCGTCTGTCTCGATAGGCGTCGTTATGGATAGGCGTCGGTCTCGATAGGCGTCGTTATGGATAGGTGTCGGTCTCGATAGTCGTCGGTTTCGAAAGGCGTCGGTTTCGATAGGTGTCGTTATGGATAGGCGTCGTTATGGATAAGCGTCTTTATGGATAGGCGTCGGTCTTGATAGGCGTCATTATGGATAGGCGTCGGTATCGATAGGCGTCGGTCACGATAGGCGTCGTTATGGATAGGCGTCGTTATGGATAGGCGTGGGTCTCGATAGGCGTCGTTATGGATAGGCGTCGGTCTCGATAGGCGTCGTTACGGATAGGCGTCGTTATGGATAGGCGTTGGTCTCGATAGGCGTCGCTATGGATAGGCGTCGGTCTCAATAGGCGTCGGTTTCGATAGACGTCGTTATGGATAGGCGTCGGTCTCTATAAGCGTCGGTGTCGATATGCGTCGTTATGGATAGGCGTCGGTTTCGATAGACGTCGTTATGGATAGGCGTCGGTCTCGATAGGCGTCGGTCTCGATAGGCGTCGGTCTCGATAGGCGTCGGTCTCGATAAGCATCGGTCTCGATAGGCGTCGTTATGGAGAGGCGTCGGTCTCGATAGGCGTCGGTTTCGATAAGCGTCGTTATGGATAGGCGTCGGTCTCGATAGGCGTCGGTCTCGATAGGCGTCGTTATGAGAGGCGTAGGTCTCGATAGGCGTCGGTCTCGATAGGCGTCGTTATGGATAGGCGTCGGTTTCGATAGGCGTCGGTCACAATAGGCGTCGGTTTCGATAGGCGTCGGACTCGATAAGCGTCGGCCTCAATAGGCGTCGGTTTCGATAGGCGTCGGTTTCGATAAGCGTCGTTATGAATAGGCTTTGGTATGGATAGGCGTCGGTCTCGATAAGCGTCGGTCTCGATAGGTGTCGGTCTCGATAGGCGTCGTTATGGATAGGCGTCGGTCTTGATAGGCGTCGTTATGGATAGGCGTCGGTTTCGATAGGCGTCGGTCACAATAGGCGTCGGTTTCGATAGGCGTCGGACTCGATAAGCGTCGGCCTCAATAGGCGTCGGTTTCGATAGGCGTCGGTTTCGATAAGCGTCGGTCTCTATAGGAGTCGTTATGTAAAGGCGGCGGCCTCAATAGGCGTCTATCTCGATAGGTGTCGGTTTCGATAAGCGTCGTTATGAATAGGCTTTGGTATGGATAGGCGTCGATCTCGATAAGCGTCGGTCTCGATAGGCGTCGGTCTCGATAGGCGTCGTTATGGATAGGCGGCGGTCTCAATAGGCGTCGTTATGGATAGGCGTCGGTCTCGATAGGAGTCGGTCTCGATAAGCGTCGGTCTTACTAGGCGCCAGTATCGATAGGTGTCGGTTTCGATAAGCGTCGGTCCCGATAGGCGTCTTTATTGATAGGCGTCATTATGGATAGACGTCGGTTTCGATAGGCGTCGATATAGATAGGCGTCGGTCTCGATAGACGTCGTTATTGATAGGCGTCGGTCTCGATAGGCGTCGGTCTTGATAAGCGTCGGTCTCGATAGGCGTCGGTCTCGATAGGCGTCGGTCTCGATAGGCGTCGGTTTCGATAGGCGTCGTTATGGATAGGCGTCGGTTTCGATAGTCGTCGTTATGGATAAGCGTCTTTATGGATAGGCGTCGGTCTTGATAGGCGTCATTATGGATAGGCGTCGGTATCGATAGGCGTCGGTCACGATAGGCGTCGTTATGGATAGGCGTCGTTATGGATAGGCGTGGGTCTCGATAGGCGTCGTTATGGATAGGCGTCGGTCTCGATAGGCGTCGTTATGGATAGGCGTCGTTATGGATAGGCGTTGGTCTCGATAGGCGTCGCTATGGATAGGCGTCGGTCTCAATAGGCGTCGGTTTCGATAGACGTCGTTATGGATAGGCGTCGGTTTCGATAGACGTCGTTATGGATAGGCGTCGGTCTCGATAGGCGTCGGTCTCGATAGGCGTCGGTCTCGATAGGCGTCGGTCTCGATAAGCATCGGTCTCGATAGGCGTCGTTATGGAGAGGCGTCGGTCTCGATAGGCGTCGGTTTCGATAAGCGTCGTTATGGATAGGCGTCGGTCTCGATAGGCGTCGGTCTCGATAGGCGTCGTTATGAGAGGCGTAGGTCTCGATAGGCGTCGGTCTCGATAGGCGTCGTTATGGATAGGCGTCGGTTTCGATAGGCGTCGGTCACAATAGGCGTCGGTTTCGATAGGCGTCGGACTCGATAAGCGTCGGCCTCAATAGGCGTCGGTTTCGATAGGCGTCGGTTTCGATAAGCGTCGTTATGAATAGGCTTTGGTATGGATAGGCGTCGGTCTCGATAAGCGTCGGTCTCGATAGGTGTCGGTCTCGATAGGCGTCGTTATGGATAGGCGTCGGTCTTGATAGGCGTCGTTATGGATAGGCGTCGGTTTCGATAGGCGTCGGTCACAATAGGCGTCGGTTTCGATAGGCGTCGGACTCGATAAGCGTCGGCCTCAATAGGCGTCGGTTTCGATAGGCGTCGGTTTCGATAAGCGTCGGTCTCTATAGGAGTCGTTATGTAAAGGCGGCGGCCTCAATAGGCGTCTATCTCGATAGGCGTCGGTTTCGATAAGCGTCGTTATGAATAGGCTTTGGTATGGATAGGCGTCGGTCTCGATAAGCGTCGGTCTCGATAGGCGTCGGTCTCGATAGGCGTCGTTATGGATAGGCGTCGGTTTCGATAGGCGTCGGTCACAATAGGCGTCGGTTTCGATAGGCGTCGGACTCGATAAGCGTCGGCCTCAATAGGCGTCGGTTTCGATAGGCGTCGGTTTCGATAAGCGTCGGTCTCTATAGGAGTCGTTATGTAAAGGCGGCGGCCTCAATAGGCGTCTATCTCGATAGGCGTCGGTTTCGATAAGCGTCGTTATGAATAGGCTTTGGTATGGATAGGCGTCGATCTCGATAAGCGTCGGTCTCGATAGGCGTCGGTCTCGATAGGCGTCGTTATGGATAGGCGGCGGTCTCAATAGGCGTCGTTATGGATAGGCGTCGGTCTCGATAGGAGTCGGTCTCGATAAGCGTCGGTCTTACTAGGCGCCAGTATCGATAGGTGTCGGTTTCGATAAGCGTCGGTCCCGATAGGCGTCTTTATTGATAGGCGTCATTATGGATAGACGTCGGTTTCGATAGGCGTCGATATAGATAGGCGTCGGTCTCGATAGACGTCGTTATTGATAGGCGTCGGTCTCGATAGGCGTCGGTCTTGATAAGCGTCGGTCTCGATAGGCGTCGGTCTCGATAGGCGTCGGTCTCGATAGGCGTCGGTTTCGATAGGCGTCGTTATGGATAGGCGTCGGTTTCGATAGTCGTCGTTATGGATAGGCGTCGGTCTCGATAGGCGTCGATATAGATAGGCGTCGGTCTCGATAGACGTCGTTATTGATAGGCGTCGGTCTCGATAGGCGTCGGTCTTGATAAGCGTCGGTCTCGATAGGCGTCGGTCTCGATAGGCGTCGGTCTCGATAGGCGTCGGTTTCGATAGTCGTCGTTATGGATAGGCGTCGGTCTCGATAGGCGTCGTTATGGATAGGCGTCGTTATGTATAGGCGTCGGTCTCGATGGGCGTCGGTCTCGATGGGCGTCGGTCTCGATAGGCGTCGGTTTCGATAAGCGTCGTTATGTATAGGCGTCGGTTTCGATAGCCGTCGGTCTCGATAGGCGTCGTTTTCGATAAGCGTCGTTATGTATAGGCGTCGGTCTCGATAGACGTCGGTCTTGATAAGCGTCGGTCTCAATAAGCGTCAGTCTTGATAAGCGTCGCTCTCGATAGGCGTCAGTATCGATAGGCGTCGGTTTCGATATACTTTGGTTCAATAAGCGCCGGTATTGATAGGCGTCGGTCTCGATAAGCGTCGGTCTCGATATGCGTCTTTATGGATAGACGTCGATCTCGATAGGCGTCGGTCTCAATAAGCGCCGGTATCGATAGGCGTCGGTCTCGATAGGCGTCTGTCTCGATAGGCGTCGTTATGGATAGGCGTCGGTCTCGATAGGCGTCGGTCTCGATAGGCCTCGGTTTTGATAAACGTCGGTCTCGATATGCGTCGTTATGGATAGACGTCGATCTCAATAGGCGTCGGTCTCAATAAGCGCCGGTATCGATAGGCGTCAGTCTCGATAGGCGTCTGTCTCGATAGGCGTCTGTCTCGATAGGCGTCGTTATGAATAGGCGTCGGTTTCGATAGGCGTCGTTATGTATAGGCGTCGGTCTGAATAGGCGTCGGTATCGATAGGCGTCGGTCTCGATAGGCGTCGGTTTCGATAGGCGTCGGTTTCGATAGGTGTCGTTATGGATAGGCATCGTTATGGATAAGCGTCGTTATGGATAGGCGTCGGTCTTGATAGGCGTCATTATGGATAGGCGTCGGTATCGATAGGCGTCGGTCACGATAGGCGTCGTTATGGATAGGCGTGGGTCTCGATAGGCGTCGTTATGGATAAACGTCGGTCTCGATATGCGTCGTCATGGATAGACGTCGATCTCAATAGGCGTCGGTCTCAATAAGCGCCGGTATCGATAGGCGTCAGTCTCGATAGGCGTCTGTCTCGATAGGCGTCGTTATGGATAGGCGTCGGTCTCGATAGGCGTCGTTATGGATAGGTGTCGGTCTCGATAGTCGTCGGTTTCGATAGGCGTCGGTTTCGATAGGTGTCGTTATGGATAGGCGTCGTTATGGATAAGCGTCTTTATGGATAGGCGTCGGTCTTGATAGGCGTCATTATGGATAGGCGTCGGTATCGATAGGCGTCGGTCACGATAGGCGTCGTTATGGATAGGCGTCGTTATGGATAGGCGTGGGTCTCGATAGGCGTCGTTATGGATAGGCGTCGGTCTCGATAGGCGTCGTTATGGATAGGCGTCGTTATGGATAGGCGTTGGTCTCGATAGGCGTCGCTATGGATAGGCGTCGGTTTCGATAGGCGTCGTTATGGATAGGTGTCGGTCTCGATAGTCGTCGGTTTCGATAGGCGTCGGTTTCGATAGGTTTCGTTATGGATAGGCGTCGTTATGGATAAGCGTCTTTATGGATAGGCGTCGGTCTTGATAGGCGTCATTATGGATAGGCGTCGGTATCGATAGGCGTCGGTCACGATAGGCGTCGTTATGGATAGGCGTCGTTATGGATAGGCGTCGTTATGGATAGGCGTGGGTCTCGATAGGCGTCGTTATGGATAGGCGTCGGTCTCGATAGGCGTCGTTATGGATAGGCGTCGTTATGGATAGGCGTTGGTCTCGATAGGCGTCGCTATGGATAGGCGTCGGTCTCAATAGGCGTCGGTTTCGATAGACGTCGTTATGGATAGGCGTCGGTCTC
Source organism: Autographa gamma (assembly GCA_905146925.1). Classification (NCBI taxonomy): domain Eukaryota; kingdom Metazoa; phylum Arthropoda; class Insecta; order Lepidoptera; family Noctuidae; genus Autographa; species Autographa gamma. Next base: position 600,542 of record LR989852.1, read on the forward strand.
TATAAGCGTCGGTGTCGATATGCGTCGTTATGGATAGGCGTCGGTTTCGATAGACGTCGTTATGGATAGGCGTCGGTCTCGATAGGCGTCGGTCTCGATAGGCGTCGGTCTCAATAGGCGTCGGTCTCGATAAGCATCGGTCTCGATAGGCGTCGTTATGGAGAGGCGTCGGTCTCGATAGGCGTCGGTTTCGATAAGCGTCGTTATGGATAGGCGTCGGTCTTGATAGGCGTCGATTTCGATAAGCGTCGTTATGGATAGGCGTCGGTATGGATAGGCGTCGGTCTCGATAGGCGTCGGTCTCGATAGGCGTCGGTTTTGATAAACGTCGGTCTCGATATGCGTCGTTATGGATAGACGTCGATCTCAATAGGCGTCGGTCTCAATAAGCGCCGGTATCGATAGGCGTCGGTCTCGATAGGCGTCGTTATGGATAGGCGTCGGTTTCGATAGGCGTCGGTCACAATAGGCGTCGGTTTCGATAGGCGTCGGACTCGATAAGCGTCGGCCTCAATAGGCGTCGGTTTCGATAGGCGTCGGTTTCGATAGGCGTCGGTTTCGATAAGCGTCGGTCTCTATAGGAGTCGTTATGTAAAGGCGGCGGCCTCAATAGGCGTCTATCTCGATAGGCGTCGGTTTCGATAAGCGTCGTTATGAATAGGCTTTGGTATGGATAGGCGTCGGTCTCGATAAGCGTCGGTCTCGATAGGCGTCGGTCTCGATAGGCGTCGTTATGGATAGGCGTCGGTCTTGATAGGCGTCGTTATGGATAGGCGTCGGTTTCGATAGGCGTCGGTCACAATAGGCGTCGGTTTCGATAGGCGTCGGACTCGATAAGCGTCGGCCTCAATAGGCGTTGGTTTCGATAGGCGTCGGTTTCGATAAGCGTCGGTCTCTATAGGAGTCGTTATGTAAAGGCGGCGGCCTCAATAGGCGTCTATCTCGATAGGCGTCGGTTTCGATAAGCGTCGTTATGAATAGGCTTTGGTATGGATAGGCGTCGGTCTCGATAAGCGTCGGTCTCGATAGGCGTCGGTCTCGATAGGCGTCGTTATGGATAGGCGTCGGTTTCGATAGGCGTCGGTCACAATAGGCGTCGGTTTCGATAGGCGTCGGACTCGATAAGCGTCGGCCTCAATAGGCGTCGGTTTCGATAGGCGTCGGTTTCGATAAGCGTCGGTCTCTATAGGAGTCGTTATGTAAAGGCGGCGGCCTCAATAGGCGTCTATCTCGATAGGCGTCGGTTTCGATAAGCGTCGTTATGAATAGGCTTTGGTATGGATAGGCGTCGATCTCGATAAGCGTCGGTCTCGATAGGCGTCGGTCTCGATAGGCGTCGTTATGGATAGGCGTCGGTCTTGATAGGCGTCGATTTCGATAAGCGTCGTTATGGATAGGCGTCGGTATGGATAGGCGTCGGTCTCGATTGGCGTCGGTCTCGATAAGCGTCAGTTTCGATAGGCTTGGTTATGGATAGGCGTCGGTCTCGATAGGCGTCGTTATGGATAGGCGTCGGTATGGATAGGCGTCGGTCTCGATTGGCGTCGGTCTCGATAAGCGTCAGTTTCGATAGGCTTGGTTATGGATAGGCGTTGGTCTCGATAGGCGTCGCTATGGATAGGAGTCGGTCTCAATAGGCGTCGGTTTCGATAGACGTCGTTATGGATAGGCGTCGGTCTCTATAAGCGTCGGTGTCGATATGCGTCGTTATGGATAGGCGTCGGTCTCGATAGGCGTTGGTTTCGATAGGCGTCGGTCTCGATAGGCGTCGGTCTCGATAAGCATCGGTCTCGATAGGCGTCGTTATGGAGAGGCGTCGGTCTCGATAGGCGTCGGTTTCGATAAGCGTCGTTATGGATAGGCGTCGGTCTCGATAGGCGTCGGTCTCGATAGGCGTCGTTATGGAGAGGCGTAGGTCTCGATAGGCGTCGGTCTCGATAGGCGTCGTTATGGATAGGCGTCGGTTTCGATAGGCGTCGGTCACAATAGGCGTCGGTTTCGATAGGCGTCGGACTCGATAAGCGTCGGCCTCAATAGGCGTCGGTTTCGATAGGCGTCGGTTTCGATAAGCGTCGGTCTCTATAGGAGTCGTTATGTAAAGGCGGCGGCCTCAATTGGCATCTATCTCGATAGGCGTCGGTTTCGATAAGCGTCGTTATGAATAGGCTTTGGTATGGATAGGCGTCGGTCTCGATAAGCGTCGGTCTCGATAGGCGTCGGTCTCGATAGGCGTCGTTATGGATAGGCGTCGGTCTCGATAGGCGTCGATTTCGATAAGCGTCGTTATGGATAGGCGTCGGTATGGATAGGCGTCGGTCTCGATTGGCGTCGGTCTCGATAAGCGTCGTTATGAGAGGCGTAGGTCTCGATAGGCGTCGGTCTCGATAGGCGTCGTTATGGATAGGCGTCGGTTTCGATAGGCGTCGGTCACAATAGGCGTCGGTTTCGATAGGCGTCGGACTCGATAAGCGTCGGCCTCAATAGGCGTCGGTTTCGATAGGCGTCGGTTTCGATAAGCGTCGTTATGAATAGGCTTTGGTATGGATAGGCGTCGGTCTCGATAAGCGTCGGTCTCGATAGGTGTCGGTCTCGATAGGCGTCGTTATGGATAGGCGTCGGTCTTGATAGGCGTCGTTATGGATAGGCGTCGGTTTCGATAGGCGTCGGTCACAATAGGCGTCGGTTTCGATAGGCGTCGGACTCGATAAGCGTCGGCCTCAATAGGCGTCGGTTTCGATAGGCGTCGGTTTCGATAAGCGTCGGTCTCTATAGGAGTCGTTATGTAAAGGCGGCGGCCTCAATAGGCGTCTATCTCGATAGGCGTCGGTTTCGATAAGCGTCGTTATGAATAGGCTTTGGTATGGATAGGCGTCGGTCTCGATAAGCGTCGGTCTCGATAGGCGTCGGTCTCGATAGGCGTCGTTATGGATAGGCGTCGGTTTCGATAGGCGTCGGTCACAATAGGCGTCGGTTTCGATAGGCGTCGGACTCGATAAGCGTCGGCCTCAATAGGCGTCGGTTTCGATAGGCGTCGGTTTCGATAAGCGTCGGTCTCTATAGGAGTCGTTATGTAAAGGCGGCGGCCTCAATAGGCGTCTATCTCGATAGGCGTCGGTTTCGATAAGCGTCGTTATGAATAGGCTTTGGTATGGATAGGCGTCGGTCTCGATAAGCGTCGGTCTCGATAGGCGTCGGTCTCGATAGGCGTCGTTATGGATAGGCGGCGGTCTCAATAGGCGTCGTTATGGATAGGCGTCGGTCTCGATAGGAGTCGGTCTCGATAAGCGTCGGTCTTACTAGGCGCCAGTATCGATAGGTGTCGGTTTCGATAAGCGTCGGTCCCGATAGGCGTCTTTATTGATAGGCGTCATTATGGATAGACGTCGGTTTCGATAGGCGTCGATATAGATAGGCGTCGGTCTCGATAGACGTCGTTATTGATAGGCGTCGGTCTCGATAGGCGTCGGTCTTGATAAGCGTCGGTCTCGATAGGCGTCGGTCTCGATAGGCGTCGGTCTCGATAGGCGTCGGTTTCGATAGGCGTCGTTATGGATAGGCGTCGGTTTCGATAGTCGTCGTTATGGATAAGCGTCTTTATGGATAGGCGTCGGTCTTGATAGGCGTCATTATGGATAGGCGTCGGTATCGATAGGCGTCGGTCACGATAGGCGTCGTTATGGATAGGCGTCGTTATGGATAGGCGTGGGTCTCGATAGGCGTCGTTATGGATAGGCGTCGGTCTCGATAGGCGTCGTTATGGATAGGCGTCGTTATGGATAGGCGTTGGTCTCGATAGGCGTCGCTATGGATAGGCGTCGGTCTCAATAGGCGTCGGTTTCGATAGACGTCGTTATGGATAGGCGTCGGTCTCTATAAGCGTCGGTGTCGATATGCGTCGTTATGGATAGGCGTCGGTTTCGATAGACGTCGTTATGGATAGGCGTCGGTCTCGATAGGCGTCGGTCTCGATAGGCGTCGGTCTCGATAGGCGTCGGTCTCGATAAGCATCGGTCTCGATAGGCGTCGTTATGGAGAGGCGTCGGTCTCGATAGGCGTCGGTTTCGATAAGCGTCGTTATGGATAGGCGTCGGTCTCGATAGGCGTCGGTCTCGATAGGCGTCGTTATGAGAGGCGTAGGTCTCGATAGGCGTCGGTCTCGATAGGCGTCGTTATGGATAGGCGTCGGTTTCGATAGGCGTCGGTCACAATAGGAGTCGGTTTCGATAGGCGTCGGACTCGATAAGCGTCGGCCTCAATAGGCGTCGGTTTCGATAGGCGTCGGTTTCGATAAGCGTCGTTATGAATAGGCTTTGGTATGGATAGGCGTCGGTCTCGATAAGCGTCGGTCTCGATAGGTGTCGGTCTCGATAGGCGTCGTTATGGATAGGCGTCGGTCTTGATAGGCGTCGTTATGGATAGGCGTCGGTTTCGATAGGCGTCGGTCACAATAGGCGTCGGTTTCGATAGGCGTCGGACTCGATAAGCGTCGGCCTCAATAGGCGTCGGTTTCGATAGGCGTCGGTTTCGATAAGCGTCGGTCTCTATAGGAGTCGTTATGTAAAGGCGGCGGCCTCAATAGGCGTCTATCTCGATAGGCGTCGGTTTCGATAAGCGTCGTTATGAATAGGCTTTGGTATGGATAGGCGTCGGTCTCGATAAGCGTCGGTCTCGATAGGCGTCGGTCTCGATAGGCGTCGTTATGGATAGGCGTCGGTTTCGATAGGCGTCGGTCACAATAGGCGTCGGTTTCGATAGGCGTCGGACTCGATAAGCGTCGGCCTCAATAGGCGTCGGTTTCGATAGGCGTCGGTTTCGATAGGCGTCGGTTTCGATAAGCGTCGGTCTCTATAGGAGTCGTTATGTAAAGGCGGCGGCCTCAATAGGCGTCTATCTCGATAGGCGTCGGTTTCGATAAGCGTCGTTATGAATAGGCTTTGGTATGGATAGGCGTCGATCTCGATAAGCGTCGGTCTCGATAGGCGTCGGTCTCGATAGGCGTCGTTATGGATAGGCGGCGGTCTCAATAGGCGTCGTTATGGATAGGCGTCGGTCTCGATAGGAGTCGGTCTCGATAAGCGTCGGTCTTACTAGGCGCCAGTATCGATAGGTGTCGGTTTCGATAAGCGTCGGTCCCGATAGGCGTCTTTATTGATAGGCGTCATTATGGATAGACGTCGGTTTCGATAGGCGTCGATATAGATAGGCGTCGGTCTCGATAGACGTCGTTATTGATAGGCGTCGGTCTCGATAGGCGTCGGTCTTGATAAGCGTCGGTCTCGATAGGCGTCGGTCTCGATAGGCGTCGGTCTCGATAGGCGTCGGTTTCGATAGGCGTCGTTATGGATAGGCGTCGGTTTCGATAGGCGTCGTTATGGATAGGCGTCGGTCTCGATAGGCGTCGATATAGATAGGCGTCGGTCTCGATAGACGTCGTTATTGATAGGCGTCGGTCTCGATAGGCGTCGGTCTTGATAAGCGTCGGTCTCGATAGGCGTCGGTCTCGATAGGCGTCGGTCTCGATAGGCGTCGGTTTCGATAGTCGTCGTTATGGATAGGCGTCGGTCTCGATAGGCGTCGTTATGGATAGGCGTCGTTATGTATAGGCGTCGGTCTCGATGGGCGTCGGTCTCGATGGGCGTCGGTCTCGATAGGCGTCGGTTTCGATAAGCGTCGTTATGTATAGGCGTCGGTTTCGATAGCCGTCGGTCTCGATAGGCGTCGTTTTCGATAAGCGTCGTTATGTATAGGCGTCGGTCTCGATAGACGTCGGTCTTGATAAGCGTCGGTCTCAATAAGCGTCAGTCTTGATAAGCGTCGCTCTCGATAGGCGTCAGTATCGATAGGCGTCGGTTTCGATATACTTTGGTTCAATAAGCGCCGGTATTGATAGGCGTCGGTCTCGATAAGCGTCGGTCTCGATATGCGTCTTTATGGATAGACGTCGATCTCGATAGGCGTCGGTCTCAATAAGCGCCGGTATCGATAGGCGTCGGTCTCGATAGGCGTCTGTCTCGATAGGCGTCGTTATGGATAGGCGTCGGTCTCGATAGGCGTCGGTCTCGATAGGCGTCGGTTTTGATAAACGTCGGTCTCGATATGCGTCGTTATGGATAGACGTCGATCTCAATAGGCGTCGGTCTCAATAAGCGCCGGTATCGATAGGCGTCAGTCTCGATAGGCGTCTGTCTCGATAGGCGTCTGTCTCGATAGGCGTCGTTATGAATAGGCGTCGGTATCGATAGGCGTCGGTCTCGATAGGCGTCGGTTTCGATAGGCGTCGGTTTCGATAGGTGTCGTTATGGATAGGCATCGTTATGGATAAGCGTCGTTATGGATAGGCGTCGGTCTTGATAGGCGTCATTATGGATAGGCGTCGGTATCGATAGGCGTCGGTCACGATAGGCGTCGTTATGGATAGGCGTCGGTCTCGATAGGCGTCGTTATGGATAGGTGTCGGTCTCGATAGTCGTCGGTTTCGATAGGCGTCGGTTTCGATAGGTGTCGTTATGGATAGGCGTCGTTATGGATAAGCGTCTTTATGGATAGGCGTCGGTCTTGATAGGCGTCATTATGGATAGGCGTCGGTATCGATAGGCGTCGGTCACGATAGGCGTCGTTATGGATAGGCGTCGTTATGGATAGGCGTGGGTCTCGATAGGCGTCGTTATGGATAGGCGTCGGTCTCGATAGGCGTCGTTATGGATAGGCGTCGTTATGGATAGGCGTTGGTCTCGATAGGCGTCGCTATGGATAGGCGTCGGTTTCGATAGGCGTCGTTATGGATAGGTGTCGGTCTCCATAGTCGTCGGTTTCGATAGGCGTCGGTTTCGATAGGTTTCGTTATGGATAGGCGTCGTTATGGATAAGCGTCTTTATGGATAGGCGTCGGTCTTGATAGGCGTCATTATGGATAGGCGTCGGTATCGATAGGCGTCGGTCACGATAGGCGTCGTTATGGATAGGCGTCGTTATGGATAGGCGTCGTTATGGATAGGCGTGGGTCTCGATAGGCGTCGTTATGGATAGGCGTCGGTCTCGATAGGCGTCGTTATGGATAGGCGTCGTTATGGATAGGCGTTGGTCTCGATAGGCGTCGCTATGGATAGGCGTCGGTCTCAATAGGCGTCGGTTTCGATAGACGTCGTTATGGATAGGCGTCGGTCTCTATAAGCGTCGGTGTCGATATGCGTCGTTATGGATAGGCGTCGGTTTCGATAGACGTCGTTATGGATAGGCGTCGGTCTCGATAGGCGTCGGTCTCGATAGGCGTCGGTCTCGATAGGCGTCGGTCTCAATAGGCGTCGGTCTCGATAAGCATCGGTCTCGATAGGCGTCGTTATGGAGAGGCGTCGGTCTCGATAGGCGTCGGTTTCGATAAGCGTCGTTATGGATAGGCGTCGGTCTCGATAGGCGTCGGTCTCGATAGGCGTCGTTATGAGAGGCGTAGGTCTCGATAGGCGTCGGTCTCGATAGGCGTCGTTATGGATAGGCGTCGGTCTTGATAGGCGTCGATTTCGATAAGCGTCGTTATGGATAGGCGTCGGTATGGATAGGCGTCGGTCTCGATAGGCGTCGGTCTCGATAGGCGTCGGTTTTGATAAACGTCGGTCTCGATATGCGTCGTTATGGATAGACGTCGATCTCAATAGGCGTCGGTCTCAATAAGCGCCGGTATCGATAGGCGTCGGTCTCGATAGGCGTCGTTATGGATAGGCGTCGGTTTCGATAGGCGTCGGTCACAATAGGCGTCGGTTTCGATAGGCGTCGGACTCGATAAGCGTCGGCCTCAATAGGCGTCGGTTTCGATAGGCGTCGGTTTCGATAGGCGTCGGTTTCGATAAGCGTCGGTCTCTATAGGAGTCGTTATGTAAAGGCGGCGGCCTCAATAGGCGTCTATCTCGATAGGCGTCGGTTTCGATAAGCGGCGTTATGAATAGGCTTTGGTATGGATAGGCGTCGGTCTCGATAAGCGTCGGTCTCGATAGGCGTCGGTCTCGATAGGCGTCGTTATGGATAGGCGTCGGTCTTGATAGGCGTCGTTATGGATAGGCGTCGGTTTCGATAGGCGTCGGTCACAATAGGCGTCGGTTTCGATAGGCGTCGGACTCGATAAGCGTCGGCCTCAATAGGCGTCGGTTTCGATAGGCGTCGGTTTCGATAAGCGTCGGTCTCTATAGGAGTCGTTATGTAAAGGCGGCGGCCTCAATAGGCGTCTATCTCGATAGGCGTCGGTTTCGATAAGCGTCGTTATGAATAGGCTTTGGTATGGATAGGCGTCGGTCTCGATAAGCGTCGGTCTCGATAGGCGTCGGTCTCGATAGGCGTCGTTATGGATAGGCGTCGGTTTCGATAGGCGTCGGTCACAATAGGCGTCGGTTTCGATAGGCGTCGGACTCGATAAGCGTCGGCCTCAATAGGCGTCGGTTTCGATAGGCGTCGGTTTCGATAAGCGTCGGTCTCTATAGGAGTCGTTATGTAAAGGCGGCGGCCTCAATAGGCGTCTATCTCGATAGGCGTCGGTTTCGATAAGCGTCGTTATGAATAGGCTTTGGTATGGATAGGCGTCGATCTCGATAAGCGTCGGTCTCGATAGGCGTCGGTCTCGATAGGCGTCGTTATGGATAGGCGTCGGTCTTGATAGGCGTCGATTTCGATAAGCGTCGTTATGGATAGGCGTCGGTATGGATAGGCGTCGGTCTCGATTGGCGTCGGTCTCGATAAGCGTCAGTTTCGATAGGCTTGGTTATGGATAGGCGTCGGTCTCGATAGGCGTCGTTATGGATAGGCGTCGGTATGGATAGGCGTCGGTCTCGATTGGCGTGGGTCTCGATAAGCGTCAGTTTCGATAGGCTTGGTTATGGATAGGCGTTGGTCTCGATAGGCGTCGCTATGGATAGGAGTCGGTCTCAATAGGCGTCGGTTTCGATAGACGTCGTTATGGATAGGCGTCGGTCTCTATAAGCGTCGGTGTCGATATGCGTCGTTATGGATAGGCGTCGGTCTCGATAGGCGTTGGTTTCGATAGGCGTCGGTCTCGATAGGCGTCGGTCTCGATAAGCATCGGTCTCGATAGGCGTCGTTATGGAGAGGCGTCGGTCTCGATAGGCGTCGGTTTCGATAAGCGTCGTTATGGATAGGCGTCGGTCTCGATAGGCGTCGGTCTCGATAGGCGTCGTTATGGAGAGGCGTAGGTCTCGATAGGCGTCGGTCTCGATAGGCGTCGTTATGGATAGGCGTCGGTTTCGATAGGCGTCGGTCACAATAGGCGTCGGTTTCGATAGGCGTTGGACTCGATAAGCGTCGGCCTCAATAGGCGTCGGTTTCGATAGGCGTCGGTTTCGATAAGCGTCGGTCTCTATAGGAGTCGTTATGTAAAGGCGGCGGCCTCAATTGGCATCTATCTCGATAGGCGTCGGTTTCGATAAGCGTCGTTATGAATAGGCTTTGGTATGGATAGGCGTCGGTCTCGATAAGCGTCGGTCTCGATAGGCGTCGGTCTCGATAGGCGTCGTTATGGATAGGCGTCGGTCTCGATAGGCGTCGATTTCGATAAGCGTCGTTATGGATAGGCGTCGGTATGGATAGGCGTCGGTCTCGATTGGCGTCGGTCTCGATAAGCGTCAGTTTCGATAGGCTTGGTTATGGATAGGCGTCGGTCTCGATAGGCGTCGTTATGGAGAGGCGTAGGTCACGATAGGCGTTGGTCTCGATAGGCGTCGGTCTCGATAGGCGTCGGTCTCGATAGGCGTCGGTCTCGATAGGCGTCGGTCTCGATAGGCGTCGGTCTCGATAGGCGTCGGTCTCGATAGGCGTCGTTATGGATAGGCGTCGGTCTCGATAGGCGTCGTTATGGAGAGGCGTAGGTCTCGATAGGCGTCGTTATGGATGGGCGTCGGTCTCGATAGGCGTCGTTATGGATAGGCGTCGTCATGGATAGGCGTCGTTATGGATAAGGGTCGTTATGGATAAACGTCGGTCTTGATAGGCGTCGTTATGTATAGGAGTCGGTCTCGATAGGCGTCGTTATGGATAGGCGTCGGTCTCGATAGGCGTCGTTATGGATAGGCGTCGCTATGTATAGGCGTCGCTATGTATAGGCGTCGCTATGTATAGGCGTCGCTCTCAATAGGCGTCGGTATCGATAGGCGTCGGTATCGATAGGCGTCGGTATCGATAGGCGCCGGTATCGATAGGCGTCGGTCTTGATAGGCGTCGGTCTTGATGAGCGTCGGTCTTAATTAGCGTCTCTCGAATCTGTAGTATTCATGAAACGTTTAAATAGCTGATTGGCATTTTTAGTTTAAATTACTTGTATGCGATTATCAGATACGACCACAGTGGCACAACCGAAACAAAACTTCTTCTTGTCAAATAAAAAACAATTTGTTTTATGATCTCTGAACAGCGAAGTATTATTCGGATATCAGAATGTATCCTCTTCAATACATACAATGGCAAGTCTCCATTCCTCTCATTAATACTGACAACGATGCCATTATAAATTGGTTCCACAATCAATGGCCTCAATCTCCTGAATAATTCAGCTTATCTTTATCGTATTATGAACCATGAATAACTTTTATACAGACTTTATAATAGCCTCGTTATATAATCCGCTGGCTCCGACTGGATTTTAATACATGAAATACTTAAAGATAACTAAAACACTGATTTTAGAAATGTCTCGGATTATGGTTAAGAACTGGAGCTGTACTAGGGGAGAAAGAAGGAACATTAAAAGGCTCTTTTAACCAAGGTTTTAGACTAAATGGTCGAAACCATTAGTCTAAGGAGCCTGTTGATACTTTTATTAATTTTTTTTTCAAGAAACAATGCCGTTTGTTTATACATATAGACAGTCACACAATATAAAAATGAAAGTACCCAGGACAAAATCTTTTAACAAAAAGCCATTTCAAAGACCGAATATAAAAAGAAATATCACCTACAAAAACATAGCGAAACAGTAAGAGACCGCGCTGCAGCGCTGGCGAGCGACATATAAATTATTTTTATGCTTCCTACACGGGCCGCGGACAACCCGGCGATGTTTTGTCTTAGTCGCGGCATTAATACACACATGCATCCCGCTGCATGCAGCGCTGCAGCGCGGCAGCGTTCCGCGCCGTGACTTCGCGCTTCCCGCTAAAAATGTAAAGTTATTGCTGAAAAACAATGCATGTTCCACGGGTAATAAAATTAACTGCAGTGAGATGTTAGTTTGTTTGCTTGCTATTTACTGGACTGAGATGTGTTTGCTGAAGTCACGTTTATGATTTTTGGGTATAAAATATGTATATGTTTTCAGCTTGTAGTTTTAGGTTCTATTTAAATTTTACAGTAACATCTCTATGTTAAAGTTACGTACTACTTTCAATGCCCGAATCTATAAAATTCATAATGTAAAAGAAACTTTACCCAAATTACATGCTTGACCCAAGACTGCACCAATCTGTGGTTCTTTCAACTTTAAAATCCCAAGAAAATGTAAAGCGCATGCCGCATCTTCAACAAATAAGTTTTGTAGTCTACCATTAATATTAATATAATGCCGCAAACTAATAACGAAAACTGGTAAAGCTGAAAGAACCGCGACTTTCGTGGTAACTGGTCTCCGCGGTGAGACTGATAGAAATTCATAGACCGTAAGAGGTTACCGAGCGAGCGAGCAACGACGGCTAACGAGAATCAACCGATATTCATATTTGTAGGAGACTAGTGCGGCGAATATATCGATTACGTGACCACATCTATTTAAAATCCAGTTTCAAACCTTAACTTAGCACCTACCTTTAACACCGAATATTCTTTATTCAAATAACAAAAAAAGAAAATCAAATTTATTGAATTCGAAATTGGAATCAAACATGAGCAATCATATTATGTAGTACAATGCTGCACTGCAAACATTGAATAGTTTCTCGTTTCTCGGAATCCCGCAAACGATTCAAAACGTTGAATGATATATGAGAATCTGACACTAGATATGACTGGCAGAAGATACTCGTACGGAGATGAATATCGATTGGCTATATTTGAGTCGCTGCCGCGCTGGTGCTGCACACAGATCGTCTATTCTGGCATCCGATACGAAGCCACTCCCGAAATGCTTGTTTGTTTTTAAGTGAAAACCCTCTTACTAAAATCTTATATTTGATTATGCTTTCAGCTAAAATAGTTTTTTTTTGTATACTTTTAATATAGAGAGCAGTGCATCTACAAACATTAAATACCTAATAAGAAATGTCACTTTAGCTGCACTAACATGCCAATTAAATATCATTTTTATATTTTATACAAACGACATTTTATATTGTACAAAGAGCAACATAATGTAGCTGCCGTGCATCTGTAGTGTATTTTTCCATTATATTTTCTGTACGGTTCAGTGAACTTCAAATTATAGTTTTCTAGAAAGCATAAGATTTTACCTAGGTTAAGCTTTGAAGGAGACAGGCAGATATTACATTGTATGTAAAAGCATAAGCTAGTGTTATTACCTTTTAACATCACTTAACTTATCAAGCCATTTCACCAGTCGTTAGAGACTTAAAAACAATAGTTAAGTAGCATACTAAAATACTAATAAAATCTATGATCAAGGAACATTTCATCAATTGAAAAAGGAAAAGATTATTATTATCAACCATTCGTTCAATTTTAATCGATTTCGATGACATAAGCCGTAGAATCGCAGCCCTAGCGTTCGGTGGAGCGAGTTGTCACATTGATAGCGTTGGCGGCGCTCCATAACTGTGCCCCAGAGAAAAATACGCACGCCTGACAACCGAAGCCGTTACTTATAATATACACGCGAACCAAATTATTTATAACATTATAAATCACCGTGCGTATGCATTCCGTGTTTTAATAAAATATATAAATGTCGCGCTACGAATTAAAATTAAATGAGTCGACAGTGGCTTTCAACAATTATGAAGCCACTGCATAATTATGTAGTAGTCAGTTGTATAGTGTACTCCCATTAACAAATAGCTCAAAGAGACATCTATGATTAGTTTTCTTAGAATACGGTTGTTTCCTCGAAGTCCATTCCTAGAACTCGCTCGAAAGCGGAGTGAAATACAGATGACAGAGTAAATGTGTAAGTACTACAATAATTCTCGATTATTTAAACCAAAATCGTAAAAGACATTAGAGTGAATTTCATATGTTATTGTATTTTTCAAACATCATGTAAATGAAGCTTGATGTACGACGATAGCCATGGGACCTTTATCACATTATTCTTAATAGCACACTGAGTTTTGTCTACCGGTGAGAACACACGTACGAGCGTATGTTCCCGCGATATTTATGTGTGAACTATGTAAAGAGAGCGCTAACCCGCACCAACTTGCGCCGTAGAGAAAAACTTATGTTACTCATATTTCTGCAGGATCACTGTTTTATCTTCACTTCAAAATACTTGGAATTTACAGCTTTTTATATTGTATAGGCACTTAAATACACACAATTGTGATGGCCAGGTGAAGTTTAAAAACTAACTCCCAGATCTAAAGCACATAATATATGTTTTATTCATATGTATTTTAATAAACAGTCAAAAGAGAACGAAATCTAAATGATAGCTGAATCTTCTTCCAAAACAGCTGCATCGGAACCGAGATATTTGGGGAAGCACACGTTTACGGGACGAATGACATTCAATAACGCTTCCATCCGCCACCCGGCGAATAATTCATGAATGTATTTGTATTATGCATACGGAGCGCCATTGCGGTGCTCCCGCCCAAATTCCACACTTTATAGGCAAAGTTCGCGGCATGACATCGTAAAGCACATAGTCCTTTATTACCTCATCACAAACCACATAGAAAAACATTACATTTGAATATAGATATCAAGTATCTATTCTTAAAGGATAACAAAAACATAACACATTTTTTGTCCGAGGTACGGTTGCATAAACGTGTAAGTGCCCAGTCTTACTTGTACTTATAAAATAGTCATATGGACGTAGGAGTCTAAAGTATCATAGAAATAATGTTTTTAAAGCAAGAAAGTGAGGACCGAATATGAGAGTATTGACGGACTGTAATCATTAGCCTGTCCCAAATATATAATCTTGTAAATGAAAATAATGTAAAAACATTTACTTTTTCAATGAACTTAAAAGCTGGTTTTCATAACATAGCGATGAAATATGTCACTAGTTAATTCTTTAGTTTTCACCTCTTTAAATCGGTTGGTCCCTTTCCTTATTTCCACAACGAGACCGTGAGATTTGCGAGGTATCAGCCAATATTAAATGAGGCTCACCCTGTATACCCTACGTGACTATCAACCTTGATACCAAAACACAGCTACAAACCTTACATCTCACTAACAAAATTCAATAACGAAAATTCTGCAAACTTTCGCTGGGCCACGATACGTCTCACAGACCTCAAGAACCACTCACGAACATAACCCTTATGTGTAGGAGTGTTAGGTTTAATTTTCCAGATGTTGAAACTTTGTGGTTATTTATTAAGAAACGGTAAACAAGGGTAGTACTCGTTGTGAATTTTACAAAGACGGTCCAGGCCCACAAGTTAGATTAAAATAGTTGTAGTGAATTCTGGCCTATATGACACGGCGAGGCTGGGAGGTTTGTGTTTATTAGCTTTGGGCCTCAAACAGTACTTGATAAGTGCGGGCGTGCCCACATACCAGTAAATGGTTTATTTGACTCTTTTATCTTGAGTGCCGTTGGTGTAAGTAATTATTGTGTCATATTTTGTTTTTATTCCATTTATGAACAAAGATTTATGTCATTTACATCCTTGTAATGGCAAAATATGGAAATGTTTCGTTGCACACTGGCTTGCACCTAGACCTATTGTTGACTGACATTGAACTGTCTTTTTGTTGCTTGTGGTCTAGTTATGTATGGAAGCCTTTTTTAAATGTATTTAATAACAATGTGGGAGTAGGGACTATTGCCTTTCACATAGAACCCAGGGATATATTGAACGTGACTTTTACCAACAGAATCTGGAGTACAAGAGTACAGCCCCTTAGATTACACTCTCAGTTAGCATTATAAAGGCGAAGCCCCAGGGACAGGCGACACCTCCACCGGATTAAGATATGCAAATGATATCGGCTCGACGCACACGTGCAGACAAAACAAGTCATTCGGCACACGTCTTGTATCTACACGATTGGATCGTGTGTAAACGGCCTATTGGAGGCGCCTTACTAGAGCTCACAGATAAGCCTTTAATTAAGACTGTATAATAATGTTGTTTACTGATTTGTTGGGGAATTAAGGAATAACATGTACTGCGACTAAAATTAATGGATGTTCTCGAGCTGAATGTCTGCAACGTAGTTTTAAATAATAATCATTATTAGAAATAAGCAAAACATAATTTCCTATAGTACTCACTGAGGCATAGGCTGGTTTTGCAAATTTTATAACGACGCCCTTTCTCAGTATCGATTGCGTTTCGCGAGATCAGATCATCATACACTTTCTGCAACTGCCTCTACATACAAATTCTATCTTATTTATTAATAAAGGCGACACTTATTACATAACTTTTAATTTGTTTACCACCCTTTTTATTTTCACTCACAGAAGAAAGGATATATTAACACGGCCAGGCGACCAATACTCGTTTCTTTACAGGCTGAACATTATTTAGGGTGATGCGATGAAGTAATTTAACGCGAACATTATGTTTTGAACCGAGCATCGCTGGAATACACCGCGTTCCTTCCATTAGCGGACACGTACACTTTCCCACACTCAATAACACTATTACCACAGCATAAAATATTTACAAAAGGGTTACTTTTTATTACACAAGAAGTCACAACACTGTGTTCACAAAAAGTTAAAAAAAGTAGTTTGTTTTTACTATTCATATTCAAATCAGGGCTTATAAATTTACAACTTTTTTTTATTCTGCTCAAAATCTTCTAATTGCCAGCTACAACCTAAAAATCTAGGGATCTGTAGTCAAATCTTAAATACCTATCCTGATCCCCATACCTACGTATAACCGCTTAAGTGAACCTTCTGCACCCTCCCTGCCGTATGATTATTTAGGAAGTGGCGTAATATCCTCGGCAGACAGGTGGAGACACTAACTCCGCCGACTTGGAGAACTTATGAGATGTGATGATATCACTTATTTGTACACAGTGTAGGTACTTACTACCTGAGACGCTACCTGCAGTGCCTGTTATACACCGGTGCATTACGTGGAGTAGAGTGCTCAGATGCACCCCTACAAGGCCAACTCAGTTGAGGAGAAGGGTCAACATGTGACTGCTGGGATTTGGATATTGACATGTACCTATACCATAAGGCTTATACCTTGTAGCTTTTTACTTAAGATTAAAATAATTAAATGTTATAAAAGGTTCTCTATCGCGTCACGCAAGCATGCAGCATGCAAGCAAGCATGCAGCAAGCAAGCAAAGAATCATGCAAGCAAGCAAGCAATCATGCAAGCAAGCAATAATGCAAGCAAGCATGCAGCATGCAAGCAAGCATGCAGCATGCAAGCAAGCATGCAGCATGCAAGCAAGCATGCAGCATGCAAGCAAGCATGCAGCATGCAAGCAAGCATGCAGCATGCAAGCAAGCATGCAGCATGCAAGCAAGCATGCAGCATGCAAGCAAGCATGCAGCATGCAAGCAAGCATGCAGCATGCAAGCAAGCATGCAGCATGCAAGCAAGCATGCAGCATGCAAGCAAGCATGCAGCACGCAAGCAAGCAAGCAGCAGGCATGGTTTCTGTCACGGCTCCGGCGCTGCAGGGCTCCGGCGGTCCCACGCGAGTTTATCGTAGCAGATGGATTTAACGCTCACCACCGCAGCTTCGGCTTGCTGGCCGGCTTCGCCGGCCAGCCTCAGCCGCGGCGGCGGATGTTACAACCACCTGCTCCTCAACTCGCGGGCCGCCTCGCCCCTCCGCGCCTACGCGACTCTAAATTACACTCTAGGGGTAGGGCTGACAAGACTGCGTGGAGTCGGATTTACAGCGATTCGTTTCTGTCACTAAAACTTAATTTTTAGCAAAACTTTTAGGACTAAAAAAGTTATTATAAATGAACATTCGGAATAATACAAATTATTTAAATCAATACTTAGGACATATGACTTTAGGTCATGTTAAATTAGGAGATTTAATCATTATAGTACTCAATATTATGACAGAATACTTTTAGAACTAAAGATAATTATGTGAAACTAAATTTCGGGATTTTGATCATTATGGTTTCTGAAGTTTATAGCAAACGTGTTATGGATTATGATTTTCGGACAAACAATATTAGGAGAAGAAAGGGAGTACCGTTATAAAACTCTATCACACACTAAAAAGCTATAAGGTGTAAAATACTTTGATCTTACCATCAGACACCCCAATTAGTTTATAAAATTATAATATCGATATGTGGCCTATAATTTAATTTAGACGAACCAAACGTAGTAATTTTTCATTTAAGAGATTTCCTTACTTTACGTTGAACGTTTGGTCGTATTAACCTACGCACGCTCACTCGATTGTTCGTCAGCTGGTGAGGCACTAGTTCAATGATCAAACATTCTAACTATACTCTTATTATCTCTAATACCTAACTACTGTTCACAGTAAGCTGGATATTATCATGGTATAAGTTATTGATAGTTTTCTAACAAGTAAAATAGGTAATAAAGTTTCTGTGTTTTCATCACCCTTCCAGGCTGATCAGACTGGACATGTTTGATGAGATGTGTGTGTTTAGTAGTAAATTAAACAATAAATTAGACATATTACAATCGTAGGTAATCAAAGGCGGCATATAAGGAATTAGAACAAAGTTGTACTTACAAAACTGAACATTATGTAGAAACACTAACTTTCTTTGTTTCTTCGTCACATTCACAACAACGGTTTAAAAAATCTGCCGTATTCTTCGATACACTTTAGGGTAGGGTAGGTATTTTTAGTTGTTTAGTACTCGAGTATCACTGTTCACTGTCACTAACGCGAGTTTTACTTTACTTTTGAGGTTATCGACAGTTTTTACCTAATTACACTAGCGATTTTATAAGAGCCACAAGTAAAATCCTGTGGCATCCACTCGCCTGATCAGGAAGACCACATGCATGGGTCCCCTACCTATCCATCGGGTGCAATACTTCACGTCAAGGTCACAGGTCACAACATAAATAACAAGACAATCAAAGCACGCCGTCGCCGCGTCGGCGGATGACTAATCGTCTTTGATGTTAGGTTAGCCATGTTAGGCGGCAGTTGCCGCTCTTGGCGCTGCAGCAGCGCGAGCGGCCGCGGCGCGTGCGGCGCTCATTGGTCAGAGGGTGGCCGGGAAATGTTTGCGTCTCACTCTTTTGCATTAGGTATGTTAACATTATCAATGACGTAGGTACTTACAATATTTTTTAGGGATTTCGCGGCTTTTGACACAATAATGTAAAATGCCGACTACAAAGTCGGAAGTATTTAGATAAGCTTTATTTCGTTGCAGTAAGTTCCAAAGTTTTTTGAATAATTATTATTCGCGATCTCTCACACAGATTAATAAATATGTACTGGGTGAATTTCCCAAATGCCTGATTTTTTTGTCTTCGTTGAAATTAGTATTTGAAAAAAGGAATATAGTTGTGAATTATTTTTTTTAGTATTCAATAGGTAGTTATTGGGTTGTGGCAAAAATATGATTTGCCTAGGACTATTACAAAGGTAGAAATAAAATACATAAACCTCTATTTTTTTGCTAATCGGTGCTGTCCCACTGCTTTTTGTGCAAACAAAACAGCTTATACACTAATAAAAATAAATAAATTAGGCATATAACTTATTCTATTTCATAGAATATTAGTTTGTTAATTAATATATAGCATATTTTATTACATAATTAACGATTATTATTACTGAGAGGCACAAACGTACTTGTCCTGAAAAATATTCTCATATCGCTGGACAAAAGTAATTCAAACATAACTTTACATCGACGAGTCGGACAGCATCCCCACCCCAATTGTATTTCCCTCGTTGGTGTGTGCTAATGGGCAGTCAGGATAGAAGTGTGTTAAATCGCTGCATATGCCCACCAAAACTGTAAGAACGCCATTTCAGTGACTCCCGGACAATTATTTTATATAATCGGTGGTTGCATTTTTCTAGTGTAATGAGTTGTTTTTTTATTGTTATTTGGTTCTAACAGAGGTAGTCAGTGAATTAGCTTCATTTTCTGTTATTGAATTTATCCTAGATATTATGCTTTTTTTATAATTTTCTAAAAAGTGTGTATTTTCTCATGTCGCTGTTCTCATATCGCTGTAATCGGTGGTCTTTTTTACCACCGATGTGATAATTTACACCGAAATGATAAGAAAAAATCAATCGGTGGCATATATCTAATATCGGTGTCTGGATTCATGATGAACAGACAGTTTTGTCACATCGGTGGATCATTTTATCATCTCGGTGAGTCGTTTTATCATCTCGGTGAATCGTTATATCATATCGGTAGATCCCGTGTCATTTCGTTAAGTATACAAAGAAACAATGGCACATACAAACATACATACAGACACATACATATATACCTACATACAAACATTCGAACATACATACATACAAGGTAAGTTTACCTACATAGACTGCCAAAATCATTACCACGATACTACTGGGTAGTAGAAGATGGATAAATAAATGTATCATTAAGGGAGGTCTGTATTCGGTAATACGTCCATAGGCTGAGATGATGATGGTGAGGTGGAGCAATTGAACGCATTAAAAGTCTCTATGGCAAAAAAAAAATAGTAAAAAAAATAGTAAGTACGTAATAATAAATAACAAAATAATTAATAGCTAAAAAGAAAACATAATAGTAGCTTAATTTTGTTTAAGAATGCCGAGGCCAAAACTAAAAGATGAGGAGAAAAACAGGTGGAATAGGTTGCTGGAAAGAATAAGCAAAGCTTAAATCAAAAGTGATTCTGTGTTAAGAGAGGAGGCATTTAAGAGAACGTTTAGTTAGACTTACATATGAGATTTTTTTTTCATATTTCATTTAATAAAGACAATGATAATAAAAATAATCATTATTTTTTTAATTTGAAGTACCTCTAGAAAACGTAAAAAATAGGTACATAATTTCGAAAATACATTTTTATTTTATATCTAAGAACTTAAGTTCTCTTTGGATGTGATCTACCCTAAGTTCAGATCTTCATTTCTAAGTCACCTTTAAGTACCTACTAACTATTTCCTTTTTGATGATCAAAGGTGAATAGATTATCATATCGCTGGATATGGACATCATTTCGGTGGATACACTTATCATATCGGTGTACAAAAAAAAATAATCGGTGCCGGTTTTTCACATCGGTGGAAACCAAAATTCAAACTGAATTTTCTCCTCAGTCTTAAATGATACGTTGATGATATTAAATTTGGGGATATTTTGTAACCTAAAGATTACATAAAACCTGAAAAATCTACAAAAAAATAAAAATTGAAAAAGTTCACCGATATGATAAGAAAAATGGCATTTGTTGAAATTCACCCTACTACGTAATTCTAGCAACTTAAACATTTAAAATGTTTTATTGTTTGTGTGTGTAAGAAAAACTAGCGACATATGAGAAATGCAAATTGGACTTTATTCCTTTGAAATCCAAATTACTTTAAACTAAAGCTTAAATTTATTTGTTAGGGTTCTAATTCAAGACTAGTGAAGGGAATTTTCCTGGAAAATTAACATGTATTTTTTTTCGGAATTCCTATTTGCCCATTCTGAACCGACTGCTTTCTTAACTAGCGTGAAATGTGATTCCTTATATATTTAAACTTTAAAGAGCTTTTTACTAACCATGTACTACTTATTCAAGACAATTGCAATATAGCTATGTAGATTAAAAATTATAGGAGGGGAACGTTTTCTTCTCGCTAATTGGCCCGCTTTCGACTACTAAAGCAATTAGACTTGACCGTAGAAAATTGTTTCAGATATAGCGTTTTAAGTACTTCTGAGTAGCTACAAGAAAAATATAAAAGAGTCAATATCAAACAATACTTGTAAATGAAAAAAAAAAAACAATGCCTGTAAAGGATATGGTGAAAACGAAATTACTTAATCTGTTTCTAAACGTATTTTTTCTTTCTATTTGTTCGACACCTATAAAGAGCTGTAATGTCATAACATGGGTTAGTAAACAACCACTCAAAAACTGGTTCAGCTAATGCAAAAAATGAGATGATCGTAAAGAACAAAGTAGAGACAAAACTGAAAATATTTCTCTTTGGAGGAACTAAAATAATTATGTTTTAAGGTGATACTGAAGCTGCATAATTTAGTCCCCGGGTCTCGCTTGTAGTCAAAAGGGCAATACGGACCCTGACCACTCCGGATTTACATAACTTAAATCCGATTGGGTTGCCCTTTGACTAAGAACGACTTCGCTTCGTGCGACAAATAGGACAGAAGTCTGTCTACTAATTAAGATGAATCGCCTAACGTTGTAGTAAACACAGAATTTTTTTTCTTGCTACAAAAAAATATATCTAAGTTTGCAATTATTGTCTTTTAAAATACTTACCTGCCGGAAACGAGTCCGATTATTTATAAACGGGAGTATAATATTAAAATCAAATGTAAATTTTGAACAATGTAGTATTTTCTTAAATATAGGTCTACCACATTAACGCTCCAACATTTGGCAATCGAATACCTAACGACAGAGTTCAAGGGGCTTAATGCCGACGCTGATAAGCCAGGATCTAGTTATTATCCAGTCAAGGCTCTATAGGTGAACGTTAATGATCGCATTATCTAGAGAGATCTCCGATACAATGGCTGTTTATAAACGGGAAAACATCGCCGTATCTCCGCGCCAGTTAAAAGATAATACTCGCGTAGTCTCCTCATAACATTTGCATATCTTAATGCGGGGAGCGCAGAGCCTGAACACAGCCTCCGAGCCGAACTGTTCCGATACTAGCTAATATTGACTCGATAAACAATTACAAGCAAACAAACTCGAGACGTAATCACGGATTAATTGTAATCTATTTTATACCCGAGATTGTTTATTAGACAAAAGCGATCACGTGACGGAGAATATCCTTTGGGTAATTATTTTTAATCATATTTAACCACTTTTTTATTCATAGTCTCGGAATGATTTAACCGGTTAATAAAAATCTGAGACTATTGTGTAAATTTAAAGCAAAAATTGTTACAACCCTGAATCGATTCATAGGTTGAGATTAGTTAGTAGTATGTTTCTCTTCGTTATATTAAACGGGATAAAAGTTGCGAATTCTATCAAAACATTGCTGCATTTAGTGTTCACGTTATTGTGTATTGAGAGCATTATTTTTTCTGAAAAACTGTGCATTGGAAAATTCGCGGAGACATCAAAGGATGGCCATTCACTCTGCGTACAATTGCGGCTTTCGCATGCAGGTGAATGGGACGCCGTACGGGGCGCGCTCGTGTTCCTATAAAATTCAAAAATGGAACTATGGAAGAAAGCGCGCTTCGTAGGTACATTCTGAGAGTTTTGTCCCGGCACAATGGCGGCACTCTGTATAGGAATTCGTTGTAGTTTATTACGGAATACATGGCTCGTAAATCTTTTGTTGACACACTTATATATGCTGTATGCTGCTGGCGATTGTTTGGATATTTTATTGTCATGTTAGTTACCGGATTTATGCGGAGACGTAAATATCATTGCATTGTTATTTCGTTGACATTCGGGTTACCCGTTACGGGAATATGCAAAAGGCAAGACTATACATACGAGGACTTCGCCTGGTATGGTAATAAAATACTAGATTATTATAGCCTAAAATGGCCTAAAAATATAGCATAAACATGAAGCTTAATATAAACTACATTTTATATTTCGTTTCTTTCGTAAGTTACCATCGTTTCGTAGCTTACCATCTAGGTACCGTTCCAGGTACATATTTATGATGGTGAAATGATGTAGAGTTTTACCACCAGAACTGTACGAATAAGTGCGGATTTGGTCATCGATTGGATACACATTGGCAGAGGAGATACAGTGGCAGACATTTGTATTGTCTATAAATGTTTGTACATAAACTGGCAGTTTTATAAACTGACAGAACTTTTGCTTATTTTACTCGAAAAAATCCCTAGTATGGAGAGGTAGGTTTTATTAGAGTTGATATTTTAAAGCTTTTGAGAAGTATGCTCTATTCAAAGGCTCTATTATATTTCTCTATGAGTATGCTGTTGTGACAAAAAATACTCTTATAAACAAATTCCCGTTGATCAAAAATCATTTATAACAACGCCATCTATGACATCTAACTTTAATTGAATAGAAAGCCTGTAAAACTGGATGTTATCCAGAAAACCACAGAGTAAACAAAAGGAGCTGTACCCACAGAGTACAGAAATATAGTATTCAAGCCGCGACATACAATTTTGATTAATTCTATCACAATTTGTGAATGAAGAGAAGATCGTACGCTCAGGCACCGTTATAAGTTTATTAAATTATAATATAGTAGAGGAGAATAATATAATAGAGGTGGTGGTTCTAATTCAAGGGGATTTTCCTGAAGAAAATCCCCAAATTACATGATTTTTTGTTTCGGAAGTCGAATAAGGAGCTTATCCTGAACCAACTACTTTCTTAACTGGAGTAAAATCGATCAGGAACTCGATGTGTAAAATAGACACTCGTCTCTTCTTCGATCTGTAGCATAAGGGAATATAATTATTTATTTCTCATGTCAGTCACTTAGCTTAAGCTCAAGCTTGGATAATGATTAATACCGGTATTAATGCTATACAATATTCTGACTCTGACCTTAGGCGATTTGACCACTTCTGTTATTAACCTTACGAATTTCACTTGCATATGGGGGATGAACATAAATAGATTAAAAAAATAAAACATCAGTGACATTAAACATTTTATTCTGTCAGAAATCACTTGTGATACAGCCTAGTGAATATTATATACTTGTACTTTCAGCGCTATCGCTTACTGCCCTGTACACAATACTTCTATTGGCCACACTCACGAACTGTTCAATGTCTACATAGAAACCAAACTTAAAGTTGTTATAAACAAACGTTATTTTTTCAAATAACCACTTAATATTACAATTATCATGAGATCCTACATAATGTAACGTAAAATGTATTGTTTATCTGTGCTTGGTGCACGATTAGCGTGCGTTACATTAATTTCTTAAAGACCTAACATCCTAAAATAATTAATTTTCAAAATGCATATACGATGGCACTGACCAAGTAACTTAATAATAAACTAAACTAGGTACAACATCATACATTTATATCGATTAAATTAATCAGTGTCAGAAATCGACTAAATTGAACAACATACTAAATAAATCTATTTACTGATGATAAAACGTCGAGTATCATGTTCTATATTTAAAGTAGTACTAAGATATACTAACTAATCTCACTTGGATGTGGATATAGGAGTTAGTTTCTGCGGATCTCGTTACTAACTTCGAATAATATAAACTAACACTGACCTATCACAAATCCTTAAAAACATTTTCATTGCAATTTACGGAATGTTGTAGAAGTTCCTCATTGTTTGAAATACTTTGTAAATGCTTTTTCAGTGGCCATAAAATCCTTCTCAAGTTACTCCAAAATGAGTGACGTAAATAATTATACTTTTATACTATAACCAATCCAATACACAACCATGCCTTCCTTAGTGTGCGCGTAGTTTTTATAAAATTTATATTATATCTTACAATAAGTTCAGAACGTGGTTTGAACTTCTTGTAGTAATGATGTTAAACATTTGTATTACAACTAAGAAACTAAATTAAACAATAGAATCACAGTACTAAAACAATACTCGGATGTCAGTAGTCGATCTTTTGGAAAAAACGACTAGAATCATCCTACAACACTATTACATGTTCGTATCCTACATCCACACCGTTACATCTCTAGCACGGATTAGAGACCAATTAGAAAAATGAGTGCCAAAGTGCGGGATGACGTGTTTCAAGAACGTCATCGTCCAGCCACCAATCACAACGCTGGTTTATGACGCGACTTGTTAATGACCAATGAGAGGCGACCTACTTAAATTCTGTTAATTTTGAATTGAACTTTAGGATTTAGCATTCATTTCGTCAAATTGTTCTCTAATGTTAGATGCTAGCGTGCTTAAACAGCTAGCTTGTTGTTCTGCTCGTACTCGAGCAACTCAGCGAGGTTGCTGATCTCGATCTCTTGGATGCGGTTGCCCGCAAACTGCATGAAGTCGTGCGGGGGAGCGTCGGCGGAACGCTTGCGAACTGGAATGGCAACATTAGAAATATTTTAAACCTAATCGTAATAATATTTAGATAGCGTTTTGGATATGAGATTGGGTCATTTATATTAGAGTAATTGAAATAGCTTGACTTACCATATTTTTAAAGGATCTAATTTGTAATAGTTCATGTTCAAAATGGCCAATTTTATCTTGGTTAAAAGCCATATCATGATGGTGAACTATTGTAAATTGTGATACTGGATTGGCCACTAACATAAGTATAATATTAGTATAGGGAAATAATATAAATTAGTTTTGGTACTTTGTCGTGTCGTTAGTTCTCTATTTAGGTCCCCTGTTGGTTTAACAACTAGTGTCCTCCCAGATATAAAGGTTGAGTAAAACTACACAGCGTTTAAAAAGTTAGTTAAAATGTGTGTCCTTACTAGCGATGGCGTTGTCCTTCTGCAGGCGGTAGACAGGCTTGTCAGCACACGCCTGCAGCGCGCGCGCGGCGGGCATGGCGGGCGTGGCGGCCAGTCCCCCGGGTGCGGCGGGCGGCAGGTCTGCGCGCAGCTGCGTGCGCACGCGGCTGACGTCGAACTGGTCGCCGCGCTGCAGCCCCCACACGAACAGCTCGGGCGCCAGCACCAGCTCCGGGTCCAGCTCCATCGTGAAGCAGCGGGACGAGTCCACGATGCCTGACATTTATACCAATCATGTTATTTGTGACCATATGAAATCTTAAATAGAAAACACTAGTTTTGCAACATATCCTTTTCCGTTAACACGACATCCTGTTAAATATCGAAACATAAATCAACACAAAACATCAAAAGTGTCTCCTCAATTGAAAACCACGTAAAGTATGGGGCCTCATTCAATCGTACCGCAAAAACATCAAACCTCCATAAAATTCTGTCTTACCACTCAGATTTACATTCATACATACCATACACAATAATTTATTAATGGAATTATTTAACTATACTTTCATTTTCAGGCTACATACCTACCATTGACAAAAAAAATGCAATAACAAGTTAAGATAAATAACACTAACCAGTAACATTAGATTCGAAGTCATGGATGAAGCTGACGGGGTGTCCATTGTTGAAGACGGAAATCTTCTCCACAGAGTCATCGATGTCGATGTCCAGTACCTCGCGCAGCAAGTCCATCAGGTGCTCTGGGTCCTCGTCAAGGAGACTCACCACCTGGAACGGATTTTTGGTTGAAGGTTGAATTCTTTTGCACGACAATGGAATCTGGATCCTAGTAAATTACTATCTCGATGTTATTTTAAAACAAGGATAGCTTTAACTTCAGAACTTAAATTTTTATATTAAAAAAAAATGTGAATGACTCAGTCTGTCTTTCTAACACGCTTTCAAGTGTGTCTTTCAAACACTCAAAACTACCGAGAAGATTATGAAAATACTTGTTATGGGGAAACTAGAATCCCAAGAAAGCACATAAATGCTTTTTGCCGCTAGCTAGTTCGATAAATGATAATCGGTTAACCTACATTGCCCTGCTGCAGTTACCTACACATACTATCTGGCTAGTTTCCTAAAGATTCTGTTATATGAAAGAAAAAAAATGGAATTTCAATTTATATACGCTAATATAATAAATAATCAATAATGGTTATATCGATAAGGGTTATTTATATGAGCTAGTTACATAGGTTTCCTTATTTATGGCCTATTATTATATTAGGTCCCGACATTATTTTCCTTATTTGTCCTTCTAATTAACTATTGTTTATTACCAATACGCATACATAAAAACCTTGTTTGTAATCGTTAATCTAAAGCATGTGTATCGCATCTGTAGAGTTTATTCTCACGTTGCGTACCTAACATAGTCCAATGTCATTAGCATGTGATCTACTGCTACGTATGTTGTATGTTCCATACGGCCGTGGGGTCAAACGAGGTTAGTATAAGGAGTCATGCGTCCTCATTAATGAGCATTAATAGAGGTGATCTGTTCTAAGGAGACACGCAATCATATAGTCGGCATTCAAATTTACTTGATTGTATGGTATGTACCTACCTATTATGGTTGATCAACCTAAAATACCATAAAGGTTGGAAGACTTTTCAACAAATCAGTCTAATACTTTTTTGCTTGTCTGGCAGACAAAAAACTGTCGAAATTTAAATCATGTTTACCCATTCAAAGCCCCATTATAGTTTATTTGTAACAGTAGTTTAAAACCTGCTGGGATCACATTTCCGCAACTAAAACTCACCTAGTTTTTTTTGTGCCCCGGTGAAAATACTAACGATTGTCCTGCGTCCTTAGTCAGGGCATAAAGAACTTAAAATATATAATCGGGCTTAAAAACATATAATGTATGTGTCCGTCTCTCCCGATGACCATTCCACTCCCGACCACCAGTAACTAGGTGAAACGCCTTTGGAGACTACGATGTATTTATCGGTTGCGAGCCTACCTGTACTTCGGGCTCCACCACGCGTCTCATGATGGGCGTGGTCTTCCAGGTGAGGGACGACTTGCGCGTATCCAACATCGGTATCTCCTGCAACACATAATTTTATACTTCACTAATGCTATCCTTAGGAAATGTACACTTGAGAATATCAGACATAAAACAAAACTTAGTGGATTGTAGTACCTGCTTGTAAGACAGCTCATTCTAACTAAGAACAAATCGGTTATCAATCTTTATCCAACGACTTTTGGGCACTCATAGGACAAACTGTACCTTTCCTTCCTCTTTGGTTTTTTACATACCTATCATGTCATTAGCTTGCAATTGATCTCTGCGACCATATAACAAGATCGACAAGATCAAACAAATTGTATGAGTATAACATACTTCCCATGTTATATCCAATTAAGGTAGAGGGTCTTTATTGGAGGCCGGAGTCAACGGGCAGCTCAATCAAATCATTTATGTATGAGACGAGAGCCAACATAGCTTGGACCGGCATTGAACACGGTCGCTTGAGCGATTGTGTTACATGTGGTATATTGCGAAGGACTATTCACCATCCGGTCCCTATTTATCTCTATGCAGCGTCATTTCTAAAGCAAATTTGAGGCATCAAGTTGACTTAGTAACGCATTACCAACATGAATTTAATATTTTTCAAACAACAGGAAAAATATTGCAAACAACACAAGTACACCACCTTGCCGTTATCACGTGGGTAGCCACTTAAAATAATGAGTTCCCTAAATTTGATAAATGAACAAGCTCATTATACGTGTAACAAACAATGAAACATTTTTTTAGGGGCCACGCATAATAAATTAATTACTTTGTTTTTGCACAGTGTAATATTACTTAACGACCTCGAAAATAGGCGCTCTCTTCAATATAAGCTGTGTGTGTGCTTACTTAAACAATCGATATTTCTGCTGTTCACTACTACCAATAATAGTATCAATCGATGTAATGATATACTGCACCATACATTTTTAATGGCTTTGCAGAGGCAGAGGTAGAAATAAAGGCCATGAAACGACTTGGAATACGATCATACAACCCATATTGTAATCTTGCGATGAAGATTACAATATGGGTTGTATGATCGTATATGGGTTTAGTAGACATCTCTGTGATGAAAATGAACGATTTTTTTATGTAATGCAAATAGGTATATAATCTACTTTTGTAAATTCTAAATAGAAGGTCTGTAAAAACTTGATTAGCCGGAAAAGCACACTCGATGCGAGAATTGAAGTCCAATTGGTACTTATCTGAAGAGCGTCTAGAGCGGAAATCTGTGATTTCTGTACGTCTAGCGCTTCTAGAATGACCCCGAAAACGGGTTGCAGTTTTATTGTTCTTTTTTTAAACTTGTGTGACATTTATCCATGGATGAGAAGCACTAGACGAAGGTAACTTACTTCGTTAATGCGATACCATAGCTGTGCTGATGAATTTTCTATCCGTTCATTGAGAGGATTCGTTCTTTCATTTTCTTTCTTCTTGGAAGGAGGATTCGTTCTTAGATTTTTTCAGTTGACATCAAATACCGCTGAAAGACCTAAAAAAGATCAAAATATACATACCCTGGACAGAGGAATAGAGCAGAATCCTTGGTAGTGGTTGCGCTGTGAGTTCTCTGAGTTGACTTGATCGTATATCTGTAGTGCTGTGATCACCCCCATAAGCACGAGGAGGAACACTGTAACCCCCATGCACAGGATGGCAGCCACGCCGTGCCTCTTGCCCGCGCCCGAAGTGTGCATCTCGATGATTTCCTAATAATTTAAACCATTTTAAAAACCTTTAAGATTACTGAAACTACATATTCATAAAGTACCTACGTGTAAATACGCGAAACCACAGTCAGTTTATTGAGCATGCATGAAAAAAGGAGTTTAAGAGGACAGATATATAGGAATTTAGGAGAAAATGAAGGCATTCATAAGAACAATACGAACTCTTAAAAATATATACTATATCAAATATTTGAATAGTAGGTACAAAGTAATTACCTACGAGAGGCTGGCTTTGCTAAGAGCTACTAGAGAAGAAAAGAACAAAACCATCTTTTAAAATACTTTATGATGATGATAATTAATTATATCCATTTTAAAGGTGTATTAATTTTGAAATTACGTTGATGCATCTATTTTCATAATTTGCAATGTTTTATGAACCCGACATTTTGCGTATAATAAAACAATGAGCTTTATATGAAAATCGGCAAATTATAAATAAGAGAGAGGCAGCTAGGCAACATGCTCCTTTTACATATTTGATTCCGTAGTTCTATGTATTTTTAGCTACACGGCATAAGCGCGATTTACTAAAAATCAATAGTTCACTGCAATCATGATTTATGTCGCATTACTGTTGCCGCATTATAAATATATTGTTTTGTGGTACACAGCTACAACTAGTTCAATAAGGTAAAGGTAAGCTAAACAATAAAATATAAATATATTCATCTAAAACATTCGAATTAACATATATCTTATTTATAACTTAAAACAATATTATACGTACTTCATCGCAATGTCTTTCATCTATCAACGGGAATTTCTTTATTGTGAGGCTAGGCTTTGCAAACACAGTCATCCTTGCAAGATTATACGTTCGAGGTGTAACGAATCGTTATTTTTATATTTAAACAACACATACACGAACATAAACTGCTGTTTTGACTGCGACAAATGCGGAAGTGCGTAAAATGAGTAAAAATTCATCAATCAATAAGTTTTTAGATGTTACCAGCTTTAAAAACTAAAAAGATTATTTTAGTTGCAACACTGGGGCATTTGTCAATTCGTAATCGAGTTGAGTGGTGTAATTTGATTTCCTTGTGTAAAATATTTATTTACGTTTGCAACATCGCGATGTAACTTGTCTATAGTTTTAGTCCAACCGAAAAAAAAAAGAAAGAAAGAAATTTGAGGAGGAAACGGACGATTTCGTGTTGTAGAATATTCTGTGTAAAAAGAGGTTATTGAATCAGCAACGTAGTGTCGTTAAAACATGTTTGATTAGTTTTCTTCGTCATTATTTTAAGTTGATTCTTTGTTTCATTGTGTAATTACCACGTTTGTAACGAGACTGTGAGCACAAAAATAAAATGGCGACTGATCAAGTGAAGAACCGCATGCATGTTTTCAAGAACACGGGCAAAGATGTCGACGTAAGTATAAAAAATTTGTTTAATTGCTTTTATTTGTATAAATTTTGCATAGATGATTTGTAATGGTGGATGACGTTTCGCGTGTGATTTTTAGGAAATGCGCAGGCGAAGGAATGAAGTAACAGTAGAACTGAGAAAAAATAAAAGGGAAGAAACACTACAAAAACGCCGTAATGTGCCTGTCAGTTATTCGACCGACGAGGATGAGATCGAGAGGACCTTGGCGTCCACGGACCTCAAGGAGCTGGTGATGAACGCGGCGAACGGAGAGAACCCTGAAGTGCAGCTCGCGGCCGTGCAGCAGTGCAGGAAGCTTCTCTCCTCGGACAAGAACCCGCCTATCGACGAGCTCATTGCCACCGGCATCCTCCCCATACTCGTGCATTGCCTGTCGAGGGCTGACAACCCTACACTTCAGTTCGAGACTGCTTGGGCCATCACAAATATCGCGTCGGGCACATCAGCACAGACCAACAAAGTTGTGCACGCCGGTGCCGTTCCTGTCTTCCTTCAACTGCTCATGTCTCCCCATGAGAATGTTTGTGAGCAAGCTGTCTGGGCTCTAGGAAACATCATTGGTGATGGACCAGTGCTCCGAGACTATGTTATTGAGCTGGGTGTGGTGAAGCCACTGTTGAGCTTTATCAAGCCAGACATCCCCATCTCCTTCCTTCGCAACGTCACCTGGGTCATTGTGAACCTCTGCAGGAGTAAGGATCCACCTCCACCAGTCAAGACTATTCAAGAAATTCTTCCAGCACTCAATGCCCTGATTACGCACAATGACACCAATGTAAGTAAATGCTCAATTCCTGTCTTAACTTCTATTGTGTATGTAAATAATTGTTCAATACTATTTACTCTGATGTGTCACTTTAAGGTCATTGATCTGTGAATTGAAAAAATGCCATGGCCTATTTTATAGTAATGATCTCTATGAACACTGGTATACCTTTATTCATCATGCTGTACTATAATTATCCTGTCACAATTAATCCATAAAATAATAATAATAGATAGATGCTATGTCATAATGACTCAGCTGATTAATTACTTCATCTAACTCAATAAGTCATTTATGATACAAGTTTCTTGACAAAATGTAGTCAAATATCAAGATAGGTACAGTACTTTGTAATTTGATAAAAAAAAGGCCAAATCTATATGTTATTGTTGATTTTAATGTTTATCTTTTTTTGCATATAACTGATAAAACAAGTAGTCTAGAAAAGTTAATTTTAGGTTGCCCTATGTGTCAAAGCCCTCATTGCAAATTTATTTTCTTTGTCTTGCTGATAAATTATGACTTCATTTCTTTGAGTTGTTGGGAAGTTACTACAATTTCATAATAATTTATGCTAATGTAATCATTGAATATCAACTACATAAATTTAAGCCCATTACTATATTAAATGATATAGTAATGTAAATAGAATACAAACAATAAATCTGATACAGAAATTAATATGATCTATTGTGGTTTTATAACACGTAAATGATGTACCAATCTAATGTTTCAGATTATAGTAGACACAGTTTGGGCCACCAGCTATTTAACAGACGGTGGCAATGAGCAAATCCAAATGGTTATAGAATCCGGAATAGTGCCCAAGTTGATCCCGTTGCTGTCACACAAAGAAGTGAAGGTACAGACGGCAGCCTTGAGAGCAGTCGGCAACATTGTGACCGGCACAGACGAGCAAACACAAGTAGTCCTTAACTGTGACGCTCTCTCACACTTGCCCGCCTTACTCTCACATCAGGTAAGGTTTATCAACAGTAACATTATTTATAAACCTTAGTATTCTAATTTTATAGCATCCAATGACGATGTCGTGACTAAGACCTATGTGCTTTATATTTCTTAGAAAACTGTTTCAATATCAGTAACAAATAACTTCTGATATATTGAAACATTAGAGATTTAGGTGAAACACTATTCTATTAATAGTCAACATGCATCAAAACAAATGTGCTAGTTCAATGTAGTAAACATGGAACACATCTTATGGAAATTGTGTAGGTTTATATTAGTCTGGTACAGCGCCAAGATAAGACTAAATGTATAGTAGACAAAGGTAACAAGACAGACTAGTATAACTAGGAATGTTCACAGTACATTGACATGATTAGTTTAATGGTCAACGACTGATAACAAACGGCTTGATCATAGATCAATCTCGAGTTTTGTTTATTAGCCTTCTTCCGTTTATCTTTGTTTTACTAGTAATTAATATTTTTATTTTTTGACATTGGACTGCAAACTTTTTGTGACTTCATATTAAATGGATTATCTTTTTAAGAAACCATGTTATATATTACCACCTTTCGCACTTAATTTCACCCTCCTAGTTTTGAACAACTTTTAAAAAAAACTTTATTTACATCTGTAGATCCTAACACTGGCTGAAGAGGTTGCTTAGTATAAATTCCATATTGTTTTTAGATTTATCTTAACATTGATCAGATGTTGATTGAAAGTAAATGATTCACTACCTACCTTAGCTGCTTGACATACCATATGCATTGTGTGATGCATAATCTGTGACCAATTGTTATAATAATTAAACATCTCATCTCGATTTATGTAAATATCGTAACTGTATTGAAAATAAAAACTCAAAGAAAGAATATTTGAGTTAATTCCATTGGAATATATTTCAAAGGATTTTAGTAAAAATGCATATACTTTGCATAGACTAATAACTATTATACTGAGTTTTACGACGACAATGAAAATGCAAAAATCGTAACTATTTACGATAAGTATTATTATTGATACATAGTTTGATTCCGATTCAAATTGCGTCTTTCCAAACGGATATGTGTTCATACCAAAACATGATTAACTAATTAATATGCAATAAGTGTAGCAATTGCCAAAGGAACTAAAATACTTATAACGGGTCAGCCGGTATAAATAATTAATGGTAACATGCAATCAGTTATGATAAAGATTATTGTAAACACGTGCATTATTAAGTCTTATTCATCAATCAAGTCTGTTTTGTATAATCTTTACAAGTTCATCTCCTCAGGTACAATACGATACGATTGATTGACGCACTAGCATGTTTTTCTTTAATTCATTGCAAGAGGTCGTGCCCTCGGCGAGACTCGATTTTTTGTTACGTGCATAACGATAATACAATTCAACAAACATTAATTTATCATGGAAACCCACTGTTTAGTCTTATGTTATCTTGTAACGAAAACAAAACTTTCTGTAATATTTTCTAAACTAGAACTTAGGTATTTTCTATTTTAATTTTAGCACATTATCACGTATTGTCATGATTAAAATAGGCATAACATGCATTGCGTGTCGCCCAGTAACGCTTCGGCTGTATCGGCTCTTTGCGGGAGATGCTTTTACATAATCTTCTATTTGATGCGAAACATTGTAATAACCTTTGACTATAAATGATTTGCCAACAGAAAGAGAAGATCTGTAAAGAAGCCGTCTGGTTCTTATCAAACATCACAGCGGGCAACAAGCAGCAAGTGCAAGCGGTGATCGACGCGGACCTGCTGCCGAAGATCGTGGACAACCTCACGAAGGGCGAGTTCCAGACGCAGAAGGAGGCGGCGTGGGCCGTGTCCAACCTCAGCATCAGCGGGACCAAGGAGCAGGTCGCCGCGCTCATCAACTGCGGGGTCATACCGCCCTTCTGCAAACTCCTCAGCTGCAAGGATACTCAAGTTATCAACGTAAGTCACTGCCTGCCTGCCTGTAATAATCAGCGTAATGCTAGCTTCATCTTAAAATTATAAGTTTTAACTATAATTAGTCGAAAGAAATAGTAATTTGGCTTGGATGGAGACTATAAAATATTTATTTGGTATTAAATAATAAAATTATTGTACAAACTCTTATATATATCTGACACTTGTATAACTATCTGACTGGGGTCTAAAGGTCTTTATTCATATGTCATATCTCACCATAATACATTGTGAGGCACATAGAAAGATAAAATGTATATCTTACAGATAGAACAATAATGTTTCACTATTGTCTTAATTGCGTATTTGTTTCATATATTTCTTTAACGATGTGCGCATTTTGTAGACAAAGAGGACCGTTTCCTCTTAATGACAAAAATTTTCAGGAAAAAACTAACTGCTTTGAATAATAGTATAAAATCACTCACTATTGATAATCTAACCTTCCATTTCATTGCATGTCATAATATCAAGCAGTAGTCACTTTTTTGCGTACTCCTCTCGATAAAACGGTTTTAAGATAATATTGACATGATCTTTGTCCTCATCATGAGTAAACTGTGATCGTGTATCACAGCTTACTATAAACATCCTGAATCTCCATTGACAAGTGGAAGTCTTCAGCTAATTTCTTAGTTCTTCAATATTTTTGGTATGGTATCATCATAAATATTAACAATATCGGAAAACCGCTTATTTTAATGTCTACAATGAATTTTAAAGATACCTATCGTTTTCCGCAGGTTGTGCTCGATGGTTTAAGCAACATGCTCAAGATGGCCGGCGAGAACGCCGACCAGGTGGCTAACATGATTGAGGAATGTGGTGGCATAGACAAGATCGAGGCTCTACAGAGCCACGAGAAGGTTGAGATATACAAAATGGCCTACGACATCATTGAGCAATACTTTGCTGGAGAGGTAATCGTCGTTTTTATTGTTATTGTCTATAAACCGATTCTGCGTGGAAAGGTTTGTTGATGACAGTGTTAACATACACGTTAAAATTGAAAACCGCACCTAAGTACAAAATAAGGATGAAGTTTGTCACTACTTTTTTCGTGGTGCATTCGTTATAATATATTTTGTACTGCATGGTTCAAAGTAGCCTTGGTTGAAGGGTAGAACCGTTTAAATTTGAATTTAGTTTAGGACATTAATATGTTATAGGAAAGATCTTGATTTATTAACAAAGCCGCAAAATGCCTACAGACTCGGACCCTTCATTGAATAAAATGAGGTCAACATCGTAGGGGTCTGAGAATAACCTTGATGAAACCAGTTTGAATTGTTTGCGTGGTATGACAGTTGTACTGCACAGCTTGCTACTTCGTTATAAATATTATAATTTTTTATATTACAATTCAGATTTTAGGAAAACTGACATTGAAAGTTCGACATGTAGTGATGTAGTGATGTATTGGATATGTGCGTGTTGCAGGAGGAGGACGCGACGCTGGTGCCGGCGGCGGCGGAGGCGGGCTTCCAGTTCGAGGCGGCGGGCGCGGCGCCGCACGACGGCTTCCGCTTCTAGGCCGAGCCCGGAGCCCGCTAGTGATACAGCTCTATTGTGATGTTTCAAGTTTTTCATCTTTGTTTTTCGATTTCGTATTGTACCGAGTAACGGACTATGGACACGAAGTGGATAGCTTTAATGTTAAGTGCCGCGTACGCGACGTATGCGTTTAGTGTAATCTGCTTACCGATTTAATTGATGCTTTTGATATAACATAGTATTTATGTTTCGATTTTAACTCCGACACGAAGATATAATTGCAGACTCAGATTTTTAGGACCGGAACGGCCGAGTCCTGGTATGGAATTATGTTGACTTCGACCCATTTGTATTGTATCTATATACCAATAAATTCTGTCCAATATAATCATTATCGTTTTATTTAAAAAACAGTTACACTAGTTAGAGTAAATAGAAGGTAATGAGTCTTGATGAATCTGCTTGTAGACTCCATAGTCATACTGTTTCTGAAATCAAATATTTTGATTTATTTAAAGATCACAAATACCTTATAAGGTAAATGAAAAACAGAAGAATCTTTATGAATGAGATGTACCTACTTAAATTGACACAATATCAGGGAAGGGAGAGATCGATAGGATTCAATGGAGAAAAAGTATCATGTCGTCACAGTAATATGTAATTATAGATGGCTTACCTTCTTCATCTCACAAGCATAGCACTTGACATTGCTATAGCTTTCCTCCGACGGTTCCGGCGCGAAGGAACGCGCCGTTAACTTTGTGTTCAACGAATCCACATCGTAAAACAACCCCACCTTTTGCTGGAAGCTAGAAAATAATCATGACTAATATGAAGATTTTTTTTCTCTAATCTTAGACAGTGATTCAAATCGCAATAAAAGACTGAAATTCAGCCCGATTTCATTCAAAACTGCTTAATTGAGTTTGAAGAAAAGACAACGAATGTATTCACAACTTACTTTGGCAACGGCTTGGGCCAATGGTTATCGAGGCGGTTGACCTTCATGATGGCATTGAGCCGCTGCAGCAGGCTGAAGTTGTCGCACTGGATCTTGTTCTTGCGATCTAGTTCACGCTGGTTCTTCTTCAGTTTGAGGGCCACGTGCGGGCGGGCGGCCGGTGCTCGGTCGTCTATCGCGGGCAGTGCCGAACGTACCTCGATAGCAAATTAAAAAACGGTTGAAGAACTCAACTTATTTGCATTTTATACATTTAAAAAATATAAGCAAACTTAAATGCTTACTTTCGAACGATGATCTTTAAATCTTCGGTCTTCCCATGGTTGAATCAGCAGTTTATCACGCCGCGATAACATTTTAGAAAATCAGTCTGAACAAACGAGAACTTTAGGCACGTTGATCTTGTTTGGTTTTAAATGCCTGTGTATGATCAATAACCGTTTGTTTCTATGCTACGTGCCGTAACTAGGCCTACCCAATGTTATTATGTACGACTAAAAACAAAATTGGGCATAGTGGGACCGAGTTCAACGACTCTAAAATATTTTACTCGAATCATACATTAAACATACTAAGAAACAATGTTAAGACGAGGGTTTGTCTGAATAAAACAACAGATAGCAAATTAATAAATAAATTATTGTTAAATATTACATACTGCACTTACATTGGCTCGTTACATCGGATAATATACATTCACGAAAACGTACAAACAAACACAAGTTCACAAATACAAATTATAAAATAATATACTTTGAGCAATATAAAAATAAAAAAACCGAATCACTCTATATCTATGCCTAGTTATACTAATAAAAACGTTTGATACCGTAATGTAGTTTTAGTCGATTTTTGAAGAACTGGTAGTGAGGTACTTTAGTACCCAATACTTACGTATTAAGCTATTCATCGCAAGTGGTATTATAAAAGCTTTAGGAATGTAAAGTCTGCTTTAATTCCTTTCTAAGTTTGGCAATGTTTATTTAATAAAGCTTGTTAATATTAGTGCTCAAGTTTTCCCATTCGCAATCTATTTAATTATTAGCGTGATATTATATAACATAGATATCACGACGGTCGACCGTGTCCCTCTGTGCACGTCAATTCAATACGTCCATCTTAATGATTACCTACCTCGTGCATTTGTCGCTACTGGCTTTGTGCTTGCATTCAATAGATGCGAGTTCAAATGCTTCGACATTATAGGAAGACTTTGTTATACATGGTGTACTTTGAACATAAAATCACTTGAGCGAGATCAATTTGTAGTATTAACGATAACTACTGTCAATGAGGTCATACTATCATGTATTTTCCGATTCATGTTGTTCAAGCTTTTAACTCACTATACACCATGTACGTGGATACATTTTTGTATTAACTGTTGCTTATCTAAATACGGATTCAATGTTTTTATGTAAAAAAATTGCTCAAAATCTGCAGCAGCGGTACATTTTGCTATTTCTTTTTCCTAATAAATCTCTACACTGAGTTTGCCTCGCATTTTAATTCTAATTACATTATTGAGTATAAAACGTATTAAATACATCAAAAAGATCTAGTAACTTACGATCACTGAGTTTTGAGATATGACTTAGGTCGCACCCGATAATTAACAAACTCATCTGCGTCGCTTGATACCCAATCAGATTTCAATCATAATTTTCTGAACCTTATTGGAAGAACAGTGTGCTCAGTTCATAGATCAAGTTGAAATGCAGCATTCTTCATAACCAAAGCTGGCTATCCAATTATGTACAAAAACATTCATCCTAATTATTTCCTAATAAGAATCATTGCAATCGTTATTTTGTTAAAGCCGTACTTCTTTCTACAATCAATCTTTTGTCCAGCTCGCTTATCTCACTCCAACCGCTAACCGTCACTTTCGTCTAATTACTATTAAATTTATTTTAGTGCAGACATAAGTTATATCTCAAAAGTATCACATGTAATTAATTTAGTGCGTCATCGATATCCTGGCGACATCGGCGTTTCAAGGATGTTTTCCATTCAAATTATCTAAGAATATTTTATCTAATTGAAACATAATTAAAGCATATACTTACAGACGAACTCTCAAGGGTTACAAAGCAATAAGCATCAATTTGGCAAAACGCAACTGAGACCAGATAATTCATGATACGACAGATTAATTACATTTTGATGAAAGCAATTTTTAATCAAAGGATTGAGAGTTAATCTCAACTAGTGGAGTCATATACACAGCATACAGAAGGCGACACTACATAATATAAATGCAAATAATTGTTCACACACGCGCTGTCGTAGCGGCCCGAGGAAAACACCCTCGATCATCTATCATACAGTGTTACATGTATCCTAACCTTAACGCTAACTTTTCGCATACAAAAATGTCTACACTTGGTGCATCATCAACTGTCAATGTGTAAAATAAAAAGTCCATACAAAAATAAATGATCCTGTTTAAAAGCTATTCACTTAAACTTGCCGTGTGGAGTTTACCAAATGTTCCTGGACAAATACATCACATTAGGTACGCTACCAATGAAATGTCAATGTTAAACTTAAAAATAATCGTTGAACGTGATTCGCATTTAAATTTATATATTGTTATCTACAATATGAATATATTATAAAACAAATAATACGTGTAAAACAACAAACAAGCTGCCTTTGTTATTTAATACACTTGTTCACGAAGAACGATTGCGGGAAGCGACTGAAATGTTTGGGCTTCGTTTTAATACTCGTGTTACAACCGTACATTTCACTTAAATAATAATTCGAATCACATAAAAACACAACGTTGTAATACAATAACATAACCAATTATATAAATAATTACTAGAATCAAACACTTCAAATGTGCGTACCAATTAAATAGGATGTAAATAGCTTTATACCTCCCTTACACATTAAAGTTTGTGACTTGTGTAAAATACATACTTATTGCGTTAGAATAGAATCTCTAAGTTCAACGAGCCCAAACATTTCGCGCATTATTATACCAAAGTAAATCTGAGAACGGTTATATAAAAGTGAGAATTAATTGTGATGTCGACGTACAATATTGACTAGCGATTGTCACGTCAGTGGAAATCTACCCTCTGAGATTCCGTGCCCACGGCTCCAGTTCACACTACATTGCCAGACCATACGACCGAGTGTCATATGGTACAGTAGATACATTAGCAGGTTGGTGTTTAGAATCGTCCGCTAAATAGCAATAAGCTCGCTCCCTACACGGGACATAATATCGCCATTAGCGGACAGTGTAAGTGACAAAAATCACTTAATTTTTCCGAAACAAATAGCTGACCTGTCTGACTCTCAATACAAATACTAAGGTGATAACTTGGCAATGTATGTTTGAACTGGTGCGGTATCAATCAATCGTTACCTAATTCGTTGTTAAGACTAAAACGTAGGAAAACGGTTATCATTGTAATATTTTGACTACGCGATTCCACTATTCAGACTTATACGGTTGGTGCCACCGCGTTATCGGATAAACCTCGGTTCACGCGCGATATGTAAACATAGTTTCAATTGACACTAAATTGGTAAATATAGTACATTCATTTACTCGAACTGTACTTTAAGAAGATTCTAAATAGTTCGACAGATTAGTATCGTGTCCCAAAAGTTAGAAAACGCCTTGTGAAGTTTTCATTCGACCTACCATTATAGAGACGCGCAAGATGCTGAAATATAGATTAGATAATAGAAAGAAAAAAAGATATATAAAACGGAATGTTCAATTAATACTTTTGATTTTAATTTTGAGCGTTTTAATGAGCTCGAGTCTTGGAAGGCGAAGGACCACATTTTGCTCATTTTCATGCCCTGAAACTAGACACAAAAACATGAATAGTGGTATTCTAACAAGGGCTTACATGGGACCTTATCGTGTGAGAAATATATAATTGACTTGTATTTCCAATTCGGAGTTGAACATTATAGTAAAACCCGACTCATTTAGCCAACCAGTGTCAATCGCAACCTCGTGTTTAGGCCGAGCGCGACAGTACCCTTCACATTCCGTCCGCCTCACACGGCGCCAGACATTCCGCGATATCCCCTGATCATGACTTACATTATATCTTACTTAGCCAAACATCACAACATATGCATTCAGTGTACATACCATCACATAGAAACGTCCACTATGCGCGATACAATGACGAACTATCTATTATAATATGCATAAAACACTGTTTAATTAACTCATTATAAAAATTACACTATCCAACTTACCTAAAATAATATGATATAAAATGTTATACACTAGTAGAGATAATGAAGCCAATTTTTGGTTTTGTTAATGTTGTAATTACATTAGGCGTCGTTCACGCGCCTCGCTACACTACGCCGGCCGATACGCTGCGTGTGCCTGCTCAGCCTGGGACGTCACTTACATTCAGAAATCACGGTTTTCTTTATTTTCTATCCTTGTTGCGAACGGTATTACAGGTTTGTCGATATGAATCGTTAGTGGGAGCATTGTTTTTTAGAGTATTATTTTTAATCTTTATCAAAAACCGTAATTTCTGTTTACGATGTGACGGAATACATAAGCAGTATATTCGGCGTGACCCCGATGGGCTGAGCGGTGTGAGCATGTGGGGCCACAGCGGCGGGTGTCCGCGGGGCTCAGCAGAGCTGGTCGGTGCGCGGCAGCGGGCGCACGAGGTAGAGCTTCTCCCCCTGCTTGTTGGTGTAGATGGGCGCGCGCTGGTAGTGCGCCACCAGCTGCTCCAGCGCCGGGAACTTGCGCTGGCCGATGCAGTACAGGCTGCCCTCCACGTGCACGCGGAAGTGCTTGTTGCGCCCGGGGGCCTTCAGCGACACCGAGTAGTCGCCCACCTGCACACACACAACATACTCGTTAGCTACATCATAAAGGTGAGGCATGGTATAGACGTGGTGTGAGTGCGTGGTATAGTTACGTTGGTCTCGGAGTCGCGGATGAGGAAGTCTCCGTCGTGTCCGTGCTGGTTGAGCAGCGCGTCGCAGTGCGTGCGCGTGATGGCGCCGTAGTACCACGCGCGACCCGCCGCGCCCGAGCCCGGCGCCGGGCCCGCGCGGGGGGCTGCACCGCCATCACTGCGGGGGAACACTAGCATATAGACCTCGCCCGGACACACACTGGTCCCGCTGGCGCCGGCAGCGTACCTGTAGGGCTGCGTGAGGTAGTCGGCGAGCTCCTGCAGGTAGTTCCGGGGCACGAGCCCCACGTGGCCGCGCGAGTCGCGCGCGCGGTACCACTCGGGGTCGGAGGGCGGGCGCTCGATGATCTCCAGGCGGTCGCCCTTCTCGAACGACAGCTCCTGCTCGTTGTTGGACGTGAACGAGTACAGCGCCACCTGTGACGACAGTGACACACACGGAGAGATATAATTAATGATTTCACGCATCCAGCGGGGTTCCGCCACTCCTACCGACACAACATTACTTAATACTACAAGCTCACGTCATTAACATGTAAACATTATCAATGCTCACCACAATGTCGAGAACGTTTTCCGCCATAGCATACGTGTGCACGGGGTCGTCATTGTCACCTTCTTCACTAGTGTAGTTCGAAGGAAACCTGCCATCAAAAAAGACGATGAGTGAAAAATGACAAAGTCTTGTCCATTGAGCTTTGCTAAAATAAACGCACATCAATAGTAACACTAGTTCTGGTAATCTTGGTATCAACAGATAACGTCTTAATTATAAGTAATAACGAAATTTTTTATAATGGAATGTCAGAGCTGAACTGTGATCGACCATACGGGAAACTACACACAATCGTTTTTGAAAGACTTTTCCTTTTTTTTGTTTACTATAAAATGTGTGAGTATACAATTGTTTACGTTCGGGCCCATTTAAAAATACCTTTATTGTATTCCACGTGAGAAACGTACATAAACTTGACACAATACGTGATAAACTAAATGGGCATTGTTTATTATAATCTAGATAATTAGCATGTTTGTGGCATGAGTAAATTCCATACGAATATACACAAGGTAACAGAGGTGTTCTAATTAAAATGTTTTCGTGTTACCTAACAGTTTAAGTTTAATTAATGCTTAATAATTAGAGCGAGTCATGTCTTTAATTGCTATTTGCTCTTATGGTAAATGTTATTTGTCTTTAAGGAAATATTCAAAATAAGTTTTAAGTGCGTAAATTAGGTTTCAGGACTCTATCAAAATATATTTGTTTAAGATGACAATAAATTTATTTTATAATAACACAAAATTAATCTAAATGGAGAGAATAGTACATTTTTTGTACCTGTATGTACTTAACATACAGGTATAAAAAATGTATGACTGTCAGCAATTTATTTTAGGGTTTAAGCAAGACTACAGCGTAATGACGTACACTCATATCACCAATAGATTTTGTTATTTAGTATAAGAGAGTTGTGTGGAGAGTATCATCTCACCATCCGGTGTGTCCCTGGTACTGTCCCCGCCACCAGCCGTCGTTGCTCTTCTCGAGGATGAGTATGCGCGTGCCCTTGGTGAGCGCGAGCTCGTCCGGCTGCTGCGCCTGGTAGTTGTACTTCACCACGGCCGTGCCCAGCGCCTCCGCCGGCTCCACGCGCCGCGCGCCCGCCTCGCCGCCGCCGCCGCCGCGCACCGGAGAGCTGTTCGACGGCAACGTCTTCGACCCCGAACCCTTCTTCACCTTCTTCTTAATACTGGAAATGCGAGCGGAGATCAAATCATTCATTGTACTCTTAACAGTTTACACTAAACCACAACACGGAGGGATAAACAGAATCTTAGGAGCAAAGAGAATTCTTGTTCAAATCCAAGACATTTATGTCGCTGACCAAAGCGGTGTCATGTCGATGCTGAAACTCTGGACATCTGCATGACCTTTGATCCTACAGAGGGAATATTTTAGTTTAGCTCAG
This sequence comes from Autographa gamma, assembly GCA_905146925.1. Classification (NCBI taxonomy): domain Eukaryota; kingdom Metazoa; phylum Arthropoda; class Insecta; order Lepidoptera; family Noctuidae; genus Autographa; species Autographa gamma. Next base: position 644,546 of record LR989852.1, read on the forward strand.
AGTTTTACTAGTCTTAATAAAAATGAAAGTATTGATGGCACAAATCTAACGAGTTCTACACGGCTAGTGTTGAGGACTATCCTTAGCCGAGAGCGGAGAACAAATGTGTTTATTGTTATTATTTCCTCGCAAACTTTACATTGTTCAGTTTTATTATAAAGAGCATGTTTTCTCGCGATGTTTTCCCTCATTGTCTGTAGCCAGTGACACATACATTATAAGTTATATTTGAATGGAGCTGCTCACAGTACAGGTTTGGAATTTAACTAGTTGTGACGATAACAATATCAGGTTCATGTTTCGTGTATACTAGACGTGCCCGCGGCTTTGCATACGGAATGCATTGTCGGCTCGAATAAGATTGGAGGTTTTATTTTTGTTGCTTGTGTCTAGTGTGAGCAGTGGTCTTAAAATAATAAAATTAAAGTTACTTTGCAGTGTGATAGAGTCACGATCCCATATAGAATTTCTTATAATATTAATAACTTTCCGTAACTTTTGCATACTTGTTATGGGTGATCAAACAATATAAACCATAATAAACTTAAATTGGACGAGAATATTCAATTTCTCATGATAAAATTAGTGAAATACCTCAACACATAATTGTATAAAACATTTTACGATGTGACGTGATCTCTGAGAGCAGCGCTAACAATGTATCATAGAGAAAGGGCTACGCGGCACGTGTCAAGTGGTCCATTCCGGCGAGCATTGTAACACGAGCCGAGAGTACGGCTTCGCGCATGCTTACACAACTCCAGCGTAACATTACGCGCATACTACGCTCGTAAACAACGAAACTCTATTGCAGGATATCAGCTGTTAGCTATTCCTAAGTAATTGATAATTGCCAATTAATTTCGGTGATCGGGAAACAATTATAATTTTAGGCTATCCTGTTGCTAAAACGCTGTTAATCATTTGGTTAACCACATTTATTTTATAGGAGTTACATTCAACCGGCGACCTATAGGCGGTGCAGGTATATGTAGTTGAATCTGAATGGACGCGGAAAGCGGAGCCGTGTGCCGTGGTGTGAGCAGTCGACTATTATATCACACAGTTCTTTCATTCTCATGTTATAACCGATTGTTTTAATAGTAAGACCACTCAACAATTTTAAGAAGACAATTTACAGATTAATTCAGGGAAGAACTGTTTGATGGGCACAAAGAGGAAACAAAGAGACATAATAATAGGCAAGTGTGGTATTAATTCTGGGGATTGAAAACCCTATGAATAATCAGAAGTTCTTTGGTATTTTAATATGTTAATTTTTCAGGTATCAGATATCTAGACTATCTTTTATTCCCTATTTTAACAGCCATGGAATTCATTTCAACGCGACATTCATACTTATCTTATTCTTAGCACTGGGCGTGATACGCCCAAATAAAGTATCGGTATTGAATCTAAATCCCCCCCAGTCTAGACTAAGCATACATTTAGGGTACGCAGACATACGTATTATGCTCAAGTAGATACATTACATACATTTGGGGTAACGCAGACATATGCCCAAGTAGATAGACTAGGTATAATATAGATTGTCGACATACTTCGATGTTGTTGAATCATCGTATAAACCACGTTATCTTGTGTTTACATGTTACACATATTTTGGTACATCTTTAATCTGTTACTTGTTTACAGCGATAACATTTATAATGCTGCAGTGGATTGCAATTCGTTCTGAAGGAGGAATCTATCAAATTTTATGCCTGAAGAAGGACTAGGTATAGTGGATGATTTTGATCAAATGAGTTTTGAATAATAAAGGTGTAGGATTTTCCTCTTGTTGGTTGTCGTGTTTATTTACTAAAAACCAAAAAAAAAGTAGAACTTTACTGTAGTATTTTTTTCAAGAGCATACATGAATCTATGTTGCTTTTAGTATCAAATAAATGTACATGGTTTACAATTTAATCCAAAATAGCAAAATAATAGTTTTTGGCACACTTTCTTAATGTACAATCATTGTTATTGAATGAATGGCGGTAGTTGCGATATACTTAAGTATATTGCCCTTGGTTTCTAAGTTAAACGTAAAATTGCGTAAATGTAAGTAATGACCTCGTGTTTTATAATAATGACGATTGATGTTATCATCGCATTTCAACTTTGGTTCAGATTACACCCTTTTTAAGTATCTAGATCACTTTGACTTTCTTATACTATCACGCCAATAACAAGATAGACTGAGGAATTTGTTAATGTCATGCAACTGTCATATAGAATTTAAAAGGTGCGAATCAATTTTTTTGCTCAAATTATCTATTCGTAAATAAACAATGTTTCGTTTGTCACTAGGAGGGACCGGCAGATGTGTATTATCGTACTCCAAATATTGTTATGTCTTATCTGATTAGGGGGCATAGCTACAAACATTCACTTTGTATTAGTAATATTAACAGCTATTCAATATACTATTCTATGATTAGACAATTAAATCAATTATCAAATATTTATAATGTCTAGAGCATGCGCAAGCGACATATCCTGCATCGTGTTCTGTGTGTAAAAAATCTTAATCTAACTGGCTGTAACTATGTGGACTCCACAAAACGTTAGAAGACCTCGTGGCCAGCCCAGGAGATAGTGATTGTTTTTCCGTATAATGGACAACAATAGCCCAGGACCGAGAGAATTACAAGAGGCAAAGGGAGGCCTTTGCCCTGCAGTGGGACGATAATGGCTAAAATAAAAATAATGTAACTGGTTGTAAATCTTTGTTTTACCATGTAGTAAAAATATTTTGTTTAAAGACACTCATTCCCTCAGCTAGAGAAAGAGAGGTGTTTGTTCCTCACCTGTCGAACAACGAAGGTTTCTCCTTCTTGACATAGTTGCTGGGTACGTAGCCGGACTGGCTGCGCGCGTTCTGCACCCGCCACCAGTGCTTGGAGTCGTCGAGCAGTAAGTACCGCTCATTCTTGCGCAGGTCCAACTCCTGCGCACCTTGTGCCGCATAGTCGTACTTAGCTACCACGTAGCATACGTCGTCCTGGAAACAAAGCACAAATGATTATATAATATGTTGGTATTCTTTACATAATGTTAAAGTTGCATGTGAAAGAGAATTAGTCTGTGCATTGGGATATAACCTTTATTGAGGAAGTTGTACAAACATTCTACACACCAGCCAATAGAGAAGCTTAGATATTTTTTTATTCATATTATGTATTTAAGATGATCATGATTATCCTCATGATGCTAGACTTTTTTCTTCTAAACAACATGACCATCATATTATGAAGTTCCTAATTATCTGGGAATTTAAGAAATTAAACAACAATAAGTAAATGGTATCCAATTTGGTAGTAGATATGTATGGTATTACTTGTTATCTTTACATTGAATTAAATAACTGCAATAGGTTAATACAAAATGATGAATAAACTAGAACAAAACGCCCCCTAAGACCATTCATACTTTGTTGTTTAATGATTCATGGTTCTGTAGTGATTAGAAAATATATATCCCAGAATAGAACCATTTTAGTTACATTAATAACCAGTTTCTAGAATAGGTGTCTTAAGCTATGTGTTAAGATGTGTATTATTTTATCATAGATTGATAAGACACACAGGTAATGAGCCATTTGTAAAGCAAGCTTATGATTCTAACGAGACACAAAAAAAATGAATTTTGTCACTTAAACTTTTTACAAGCATTTAAGTAACTCTGTTGCTTATATTAAATAACCAATATGTAGGTAGATAGTTTATATAATATATGGATTTAGAAAGTAGAAGTTGTATTTTATTTATTTTCTTAGATTTGTCTAACTTATAAAATAGTCAACAATAATAAGATACATAATGCATATTATATTTCAAATAATACACCTAAATCTGTTATGTAGATTTAACAATACATTTTCCTGTTTATTGAACTTAAAAGTTATATTGTTACAATAGGTATTTATTAGTTACCATTGACTTAATCTTTACACTGTTATTTATTTTACAAAAGCCCCAACATTATGTTCCTGGGCAAAACAATGCATCTTTGTTTAATATTATTGTTATATACACTATGCCACAAGCCATGCTAAATATATACATATATATTTTTTTAGCAAAAATTCAGCTTATGAAGTTTCTCAAAGACTTCCCGAGACAATTTATAAGTTAAAAGGTAAAACAAAGCACATTACAGCTGTTTTAATAGTATATTCTTATATGATAAGAAGTTTGTTTACAAACAATTTTGAATTATTTAAAATGCATAGTATTATATTTAATATGACATAAACATATGCAAAGATATACATTTTGTAAATCTTAATTAATTCTTTAAATCTAGACTTCTTACATAAAAGATATCTCGAAATGTCTTGAATTATGTAAAAGACTTTTAATGGTAACTTTTACTTTAATAGTAATTTACATATCTATAATTACCTCTTGCATTTATTGATATGAATTTAAAACGAAAATAGTGTATCAAACATGACTGGATTAAGTACCTAGTACTAGAATATTATTTTTTTATATACTTATTCTAGTACTTGTTAACTTTCCAATTAAATCATTATTCAAAGCCAGCATCAATTAACCAACACATAGATACAAAGTAAGTCATAATCATGCAAATAAATCTTATAAGTATGTTCACTATGGATTAAAAATAGTGAAAGTGTTAGAACATGAATAATAATGCATAACTACACTACAAGCAAAAAATACTAAATTCCTAGTTAAGCTCATGAAATTCCACATCAATTAATTATAAACAGCAGCCAACTAATTACTGGAAGTAAGGGCCAATTAGAATCATATTCAAGTTGCAACTACTTCCTAATAAAATCTAATGCAACTTTAGTTAAAACTAGTTTTGGAAGATCTATTGGCATGAAACAGAAATCAATGTTTACTCAGCAAAACAGTATTTTTCAGACCTCCAGAGCAGAGGACAGGATATGCCAAATTAAAATGATTAAGCAAGCTGATGGTTATGTGCAGCTGTGGGTGTAAAGTGAAGGTATACCTGGGCGTTTTTTCCGTGCCTCGTGTTGGCCATGGCGTGAGGCGCCGGCAGCGGCTTGTTCGCCCACACCGAATCTGCGGCGCGCGCTGACCGCGTCTCCAGCATGACACCCCCAGCTACGAATCCCGTCGGTCACCGCAGTCGCCTTCACTGATACATTTCGTACACCACCAACACCTCTGCACTGCACCACATACACTGCACTCACGCACCAACACCTCAAGAATCGATCGATTCACAATGCAGCACCACCACAAAACCTAATGATTGTTTATTGACCGACGTGCGAAAAATCTGATCGAAAGCCAAGAGACACCAAAGAGCTTCCTACTAATCGACCTTTCAGATCGTTCAAATATTTATTATTCCATAAGAATAATTTATATTGAAGTGTCTTATGTTATGTATATTATTTTTAGTAGGAATTTCACACAGTTTAACATAAATTAAGTATTAATTTTGTGAAAAATTACACTCGTCGGTGGGGCAACGAACGACGAATCAATAGACAAAATTATTTTTTTAGAAAAGCACTAACTAGCGATAGCATAGACTAAAAATCTATTTAAACTTTTGGTTTCTACACAGAATAAAACAAAGAATAAAATTAGGAAAGTTGAAAGATCGTAAACTTAATCATCAATTTAATTGCTAAGACTTACCTATCGTACGAGCTGCTTTATTGAGCAATATACTAAACAGCAAATAATCAAAGCAAGAACCAGCGACTTTAGGGTTCAAAAAAAGTCTGTGATTTTAAAATGTTGCTAGCTTTACAGTTCCATCAAATGAAGTAAATATATTTAATCATGGATCAAATCTCTGGGCGTGCAGAGTGATCAACAAAAGAAATAATTTTTGTTTGCAAAATCCATCATTTTGTATTGAATTAGTGGTCACAAGCAAACTCAGTTGGTCTGTTAGATAGTTTGGTATTCTTACACCTGCAGTTCTATCTTTATAATTTTAAATTTTATTTATTTGAAAGCTCAAATAAAATGTGGTAAATAAACTAAGTTTGTGATGTTAACTCAATGTTAAGACATTTATTTTATGTTGTAAAAAAAACATTAGGGACATTTGATATTTTAACAGGGTAACACAAATTGTCAGTGACATTTGTCTACGTATGGTGTGTTTTCGTGAAAATATTTTTAATGGGTCGTAATCATTGATTTTAGACTCATAAAAAGCGACAATGTCCGACTCAGAAGCTAGTAATTATTCAGGGAGTGGATCTGAAGCGGGTAGTGTTGGATCCCGGCGGTCGCGGAGGAGCGTTGCCTCTAACCGTTCAGTGCGGTCGCGTTCGGGCTCCCGGTCCCGATCAGGCGGCAGTCGCAGCCCTTCGCGAACTCCCTCTAGATCTCGCTCTAGATCCAGGTCACGATCTCGGTCTAGGTATATTCTCTTGTTTTTTAAGTACTTATTGAATACAATGTCGTGAATGTTTAATAACAGCAATATCGGTATGACAACAGTTAGGCCAATACTGTTGGCGTTACTTGTAAGTCTAGCTTGTTGGTAACGTTATGTATACGCAAGGTTATGCAAACTAGTTCGATTAGTTAGCTGTAACTTCGAATTGAAAATTTTCTAATTTATGTACCTATTACAATTTCTGTAAAATAATCTAACAATGAAATCAAATTGTCAAATGAAATGATTATTTTGGAGTTATTTTAATTACAATACTTCTTTTAAATGAATTAAGAAATAAGTAGTTTTTCATGTACATTAGCATATTGTTTATTGTAGGAGCCGCTCGGCTGGCTCTGAGGTCAGTCGCAACAAAGATGATGAAGCTAAAGAGGCATCTGGTGATGAAGAGGTTGAGGTTAGTTGTCAGGGAAACATATTTATAAATATGTATCAAAATTATGTTCATACAACTGTTGTTGTTGGTGTAGTATTATGTCACAAGTACAGACAATTTAATGTTAATTTAACATGCTTTGTCATGTTTTTGTTTTTAAAATGTGTTAAACCTATCTTAAGAAAAATTATGCTTGTCATACACAAACATGTTGCGGAGATGTGTTTGATATTACTGCAAGTCTTGGAGGACTTCAACCTTGCCAATGACACTGCAGTTAGTGTGGTCAACTACTGGGCGCAGCATATAAAAATTTTAGGAAACAAGATCACCATGAAGACTGCAAGTCTTCATAATAATATAACTTTTGTGCATTTTCAGGATGAGCAAGAACCAGAGGGTGAGGACCTGGTTGACTCAGAAGAGTATGAGGAAGATGAAGAAGAAGAAAGACTGAGAAAGAAGCGCAAGAAGGACAGCAGATATGGTGGATTCATTATTGATGAGGCTGAGGTAATTATACCACCATTTTTATAATTTTCTATATTGTGGTGTAAAAAAAATGATCAGGTTTATTATACTTTTTCCATTGTTATAGGTGGATGATGAAGTTGATGAGGATGATGAGTGGGAGGAAGGTGCTCAAGAGATGGGTATTGTTGGCAATGAGGTGGATGAGATTGGACCCACAGCCAGGGAAATTGAAGGCAGAAGGAGAGGCACCAACCTATGGGACTCACAGAAAGAGGAAGAAATAGAAGAGTACCTTAGAAATAAGTATGCTGATGAGTCCGCAGCTCTAAGACACTTTGGTGAAGGTGGTGAGGAAATGTCTGATGAAATTACTCAGCAGACTCTCCTGCCTGGCATAAAAGACCCTAACTTATGGATGGTTAAATGCAGAATCGGTGAAGAGAAAGCAACAGTATTACTGTTAATGAGAAAGTTCATTGCTTACCAGTTTTCAGATGAACCATTCCAGATTAAGTCTGTTGTGGCACCTGAAGGTGTCAAGGGCTACATTTATATAGAAGCCTACAAACAAACTCATGTTAAGAATATCATAAACAATGTTGGTACATTGAGGATGGGTATCTGGAAACAAGACATGGTACCCATTAAGGAAATGACTGATGTTCTCAGAGTAGTTAAGGAACAGTCAGGACTTAAACCAAAGCAATGGGTTAGGTTAAAGAGAGGTCTGTACAAAGATGATATAGCTCAGGTAGATTATGTAGATCTGGCCCAAAACCAGGTACATCTCAAACTGTTGCCTAGAATAGACTACACAAGGCTCAGGGGGGCCTTGAGAACTGTTCAGAGTGAGAGTGAAGCTGCCAAGAGGAAGAAGAAGCGACGCCCGGCCGCGAAACCCTTCGACCCTGAAGCTATCAGAGCCATTGGTGGGGAAGTCACGTCTGATGGTGACTTCTTGATATTTGAAGGTAACAGATACTCCAGAAAGGGCTTCCTCTACAAAAACTTCACCATGTCAGCTATTTTGGCTGAAGGTGTGAAACCCACTTTGACTGAATTAGAAAGATTTGAAGAGCAGCCTGAAGGTATAGATATAGAATTAGCAGCTCCTGCCAAAGATGATCCAACAAGCTTACATTCATTCTCTATGGGAGATAATGTAGAGGTGTGTTCCGGTGATCTGGCCAACTTACAAGCGAGGATTATAGCCATAGATGGTTCCATGATTACAGTAATGCCTAAACACGACGCTTTAAAAGACCCTCTTGTGTTCAAACCTAATGAATTGCGGAAGTATTTCAAACAGGGAGATCACGTTAAAGTGCTGGCAGGACGGTACGAAGGCGACACGGGTTTGATCGTGCGCGTGGAGCCACACAGAGTGGTGCTCGTATCTGATCTTACCATGCACGAACTTGAAGTGCTACCTCGCGACTTGCAACTGTGCTCAGACATGGCCACCGGTGTGGATTCCTTGGGTCAGTTCCAATGGGGTGACATGGTCCAACTCGACCCGCAGACAGTCGGCGTTATCGTTCGCCTGGAGAAAGAGAACTTCCACGTACTGGGCATGCAGGGCAAGGTCATAGAATGTAAGCCACAGGCATTGCAGAAAAGGAGGGAAAGTAGATTTACTATGGCACTCGACTCTGAACAGAACACTATTCAAAAACGTGATATCGTTAAAGTGATCGACGGTCCTCACGCAGGTCGGAATGGTGAAATAAAACATCTGTACAGAAACTTTGCGTTCCTTCAGTCACGTATGTACCTGGATAACGGTGGTATCTTCGTGTGTAAGACACGTCACTTGCAGCTGGCCGGAGGTAACAAGAATGCCAACGCTTCAGCCGGGCTGTCGCTGGGCTTCATGTCGCCCAGGATCCAGTCCCCCATGCACCCGTCGGGGCGCGGCGGCATGACCCCGCGCGGGCGAGGGGGGCGCGGGGGGCGCGGCGGCGGCGTCACGCGCGACCGCGAGCTCATCGGACAGACCATCAAGATCACCGGCGGACCCTACAAGGGCAACGTGGGCATCGTCAAGGACGCCACGGGCAGCACAGCGCGTGTGGAACTACACTCCGCCTGCCAGACTATCTCCGTGGACCGCTCCCATATCGCGGGCGCTGGCAACACGGCGCGCGACGGTGCCAGCTCCTTCTACACTCGCACGCCGGGCCGTACGCCCACACTGGGTGCTCAAACGCCTACGTACCGCGACACTGGCATCAAGACGCCCATGCACGGCTCCGCCACACCCATCTACGACGTGGGCGGACGCACGCCGCACTATGGCTCAGCCACGCCACTGCACGAGGGCGCGCGCACTCCAGCGCACGGCGCCTGGGACCCGGCCGCGGCCTGCACTCCTGCGCGTGCTCCAGATTTCGATTACGGAGCGCTGGATGACGCGGGGCCCTTCACTCCGCAGACGCCGGGGACCATGTACGGCTCGGACCACACGTACAGTCCGTACCGGCCCAGCCCGTCGCCGGCGGGCTACCCGGCCGGCTACCCCAGCACGCCCAGCCCGGGCGGGTACTCGCCGCGCTCGCCGTACGCGGCGCCGGACGCGGCCCCGGACTGGCACACGACGGAGGTGGAGGTGCGCGTGCGCGCTCCGCACGACGACGGCGCGCTGGCGGGGCAGACGGGCGTGCTGCGCGGGCTGTCGGCCGGCATGTGCGCCGTGTACCTGCCGCAGGAGGACCGCGTCGTCAACGTGCTGGCCGACCTGCTCGAGCCCGTCGTGCCGCAGTCCGGAGACCGCGTCAAGGTACACACACAAAGTCGTCACTACATCACTGACACTATTATACTATTGTACGAAATTGTATTTAACCACGTATATATTTTGTCCTAGGTTATTGCTGGCGAGGACCGCGAGGCTGTGGGTCAACTGATCTCTATCGAGAACCAAGAAGGTGTTGTCAAGTTTGGCACGGACGACATCAAGATCATGCAGCTGCGACACCTCTGCAAGATGAGCACTTTATAGATAACGACCAGACGAACTTAGTTAAAATAGATTTAATTAGGGAATATTATTTCGACTTCCATTTCGTTGCTAATTACTTGAAATTGACTTCAACTAGGACTTCTATTTGCATAGCTTTCAGGACATAACTATTTTTTTAATATTAACCTTCCGTAATATGTGTACTTTAAGAACTTTGTATTTATCACTTGTTATAAGGACATTATGTTATTTACAGAAGTAATTAAACTTTACAACGGCAATGACTCGTTTGTTATCATTTCTACGATTAACTTTTGCCATTTCAGATATGTACTACTTTCACAAGTTTCGCGAAAGAAAATTTATATGTTTAGAGGACAAAAGGTAAGGCCTTTGCGCAGCATTGGGGTTAAAAGTTTGATATAAAAAAAGTTTTAGCAGACTAGCGCTTTATTCTTTCAATTATTTTAATTATTCACGCAAACAAAAGATTTATATAAAATTTTCCACGCCTTTTAGCATACGATGTAACAATAAGCTTATTTACGTGACAACAATAAATACAGAATTTTGTCATTCATTATTATTCAATGGTTTAATAAATGTTGAATGAAAAAAAAAGGCTGTATAGACAAAGCCTAGAAAAAAAAAATGTTTTTCAAGCTTTCGCTGATCGTATTTTAGGCGCGAAAAGTGGAGTGTACTTGATCGCTCTGTACAGGATTCAGAATTCTCTAATTGCAGTAAATTGTTGAACAATTATGTTGCAGTGTCTTCATCGGATATTATTTGTTGTAAGGCTTTTATAAAATGGGGTGCTATTGTGGTACAGACGACAAACATTTTAGCTCTAAATCCTAAAACTATCTCTACGCTTAAGACAACTATCCTGTTCTGACACAATTAGGCTGATTCGAGTCCAGTGAAACAGTCTACAATGAGACAGGCGGCATTACTTTTTTGTAAAAACAGGTGATAGGTGATATAGGTACCAAAACAGCAAATAATGATTTTATTAACATTTATTCAATAAATAATACAAAATTGGTTTTCATTGCAATGTTTAAGAATTTCAAACAAAGATACAGTCACATAAACTGAACAAACGACCTACCAACAGTATACTGATGTTAGATTAAGAATGTTTCAATTTATTTCAATATGATTACATCGAAAAATATAACGATACGTACGTAACACTCGAGTTCTCACATTTAAATACATCAATGGAATTTTACGTTTGTTCAGGTAACATTGATTATATTAATTTTATTTTAAATTTTAATATAAATGTATGTGTAAATGCTCAGCGAAATGCGGCCAGAAGGGAAAAATGCTGCAACATTCGAATTAACATTGACTAGCCTCGTCCTCGGTTGTTATACAGACGCTAAACAATAACATTAGCCATGATTTACAAAACAATAAAAACTAATCAACAAATTTTATAATCCGCCTAAATTATGTTGACACACACACATTTTCTTTCACTACATACAAATTGTTGGACTACATAATGCATATGTAGACGTACAAAGATAAATCGTTACATTATATTCATACAATATTATATAATAGTTCCGTTTAACATGCTCATTAGACTTAACTAGTAATCATGAATGTTTTATTATGCTTGTACTAATGCATCAAGTGTCAACATAATCGTATAATTACATTACATTAAAACATATCATTTGGCTAAACATTATGCAACACAATGAGCTCGCCCGACACTCATTTCTTAAATGAGTAATCATTATAATACAAATAAACAGATGAACAGAAATGTATTTATTGCAAAATTATTATTATTACATTGCAAATGCTATCCCCGATCCCCCTAAGTACTAATACAATTATCTTAGTCTAGCGATGTTTTGTCCCTACCGCGAAACAATTACTTTGTCTTTTGAAAACACGTAGGAACAAATATGCGGGTTTCATGGTAGGGACAATAGCTATCTACACTTGAGATGCTAGGCCAATATCTACACAATATCCGAGGAATTCTATAATAATGACGTAAAATTTACTTTTCAATCACGCACAGCGCATTCACGACATCAGATCTACATAATTTTAAATTTACACGAAGAATCTCATCAGAAACGTTTGACCAGTCAAACGATGTACTTACTTTTTTATACATAAAGATTACCGATCATCCGTCCGCTCGCGCTCAAGCGAAAATTTAGTATTACAATAATACACACTACGATATTTAGACGTAAGACACAAATATGTACACGACTTAACGAAACTAACGTAGAAACTTAGAGCCGGTCGAAGGATCCGATCAGAGCGGCCGAGTCTCACGACGCGTACATGCGCTTGATGTCCTCCTTGTAGCGCTCCTGGATGTCTTTCCGCTTGATCTTGAAGGCCGCCGTCACCAGCCCCATGTCGGGCGACCACACCTCCGTCACCAGCTTCACCGCCGCCGGCACCTCGAACTTCTCCAGACCGCCTGCACACAACGAACCGACTATTAATAACTGCTTATAAAGCTTAGTTCGTAAGCTGACATCTTCAATAGTCTGTCTTGTTTATTTAAGTTTTATGTTTAAATGGTTTCCACTTACATTTCCTAGCGTGATCAGCGAGCTCCTTGACGACCGCCTTCTCGACGGCGGCGTTCTGGCAGAGCTGCTCGAAGTCCATCTCTGGCAGGCCGATGCGCGCGGCCAGCTCGGCGAGGTGCTGCGGGTTGGGCACCAGCAGGCACACCGTGAAGCACTTGGTGCTGTCGCCGTACACGCAGATGTTCTCCACGATGGGGCAAGTCTTTAGCTCTGCTTCCACTTTGCCGAGGGACACATACTCGCCGGCTTGGAGCTTCACGAGGTCCTTCTTGCGATCTGTAAAATTACAAAATTCATAGTAAATAAAATGTAACTACGCTATAACAAGTAAGATAAATAACATATGTAACCGCATGTGCGGTTGTAAAAATTGGGTAATAAGTAGGTACTAACCGATAATTTTAATGCAACCGTCGTGATGTAATTCTCCGATATCTCCTGATTTGAACCAGCGCCGTCCTTCGGCGTCAATGAACTCTTCCTTGGTCTTCTCTGGGTTTTTGTAGTAGCCCTCCGCTACACAGTCGCCACCGATTACAATTTCACCCTAGAATGCGAAAGTAACGTTATTATTGGCTGTATTTACTTCTGATTGTGGAATGTAAATGTAAGTTTTGTGTGTGATGTTCATGTGAGTGGAGGCATGTGTTACCTGCGGGAAGGGCTTGTTGAGCACGCGGTAGCCGCCCTCCTCCCAGTCGAGCAGGCGCACGAGCGTGCCGGTGGTGGGCGCGCCCACGCGGCCGGTGGAGCGGTCGTGCGGGTCCATCACCGTGGCGCACGACGACGTCTCCGTCAGCCCGTAGCCCGCCACCACGTCGCAGCACAGGCAGATGCGCACCTGCGTGTGCGTGTCCGGCGACAGCGGGGCCCCGCCCGAGATCATCATGCGCACGCGCCCGCCCAGCAGCTGCCGGATGCGCGAGAACATCTGCAACGACAACACTACTCTTACAACATGATCAAACAACAAATCGCTAGCAAGAAATCTTGGAAAACCCATATTCTGAAGGTGTGTTCAAATTAAGCAGATGGCCACCTGACGAGGTCAATGATCTTACCAACACAACAAAATATGCGTGACAGTATAGTGATGGTAGCAAATCTATATTTTTACATCATAAAATTGATTTCTTATTTCTGAAAAATTAAGAAAATCAAAAACTATTTTCACATATATCATATCACTAATACTCACAAGTCTGTTGAGCAGAGGCGTGTCGTATCCGCGCTTCATCCACAGCTGCTTGTACGTGTACGCCCACTTGAAGAACGCGCTCGCGAACTCTCCGCTGCGGGACACTTTGTCTGTGATGCCCTTGCTGATACGGTCCATAATTAACTGGAAATAGATAACAAACAATCAATAACACCGTCATTTCAGTCACGACAGCCGGAAAAAGATATTAATTTAATGTTTTTATAATTTAACAAATATTTTTAATGAAAAATGTTTGAAATATTTAACTTAAATTTTATTACCGTTCTGCACATTTAACAATGAAAGTAACTTACAGGTACAGTGGTAATGCACGTAGGTTGTAGTATTGTGGCGTCTCCTTTGGTGCCCTTCATGATTTTGCTTGACGTGTCCAACATCGTTAGTGGGGTTGAGTAGCCGATTGGTACACCTGAAAATAAAAACAATTAAATTAATATAAGATGAGAAACTGCGGCACATAAACCTCTTCTCATACAATAATATCATCCTTCAATCTTGTAACTGTTATATTGTAATCTTGTGTGTGTCTTCAAACAAACATCAAAATAACACAGCATCAACTTTAGTGCCTCATAAGAACTGTTATTACGATAGTTATTACTTGCAACATGCACCTTTACATGTAGTCACATATTATATGCAATTAATTTGTTGTGTACTTTGATCTTATACAAGCATATTAATAATACATTGTGGTATGTGCAATAAACATTTCCCTAGTTTTATAGACAAACATTACCTTAATCGTAAGAAACTTAATTACCCTGATGAATAAGGATAACCGTAGTGAGTGCCTTCTGAAACCGTACCACTAATTCAACTGTTCAAGTCTCACAACTGCCTTGGCAGACAGACTTGTAGTTAGTGTATAGTTGTTTGCATACTGACCTCCCATCATACACAGGTTCTCAGCCAAGAGTTCGAAGACGTGCGCCAGCGGCAGGAAGCCCATGAGGATATCTCCGTCGTAGATGGGGATGGCGTCGGCGAAGGCCTTCAGCGTGGCCAGCATGTTGCGGTGCGACAGGATCACGCCCTTGGGCACGCCCGTCGAGCCCGACGTGTACATGATGATGGCCGTGTCGGACGGAGACGGAGGGACTGTGTCTGTGGGGGAAATGCACGTCAGTTAGGGCATAGTGACTCTTTATGATTTGTAGTTCAGCTGGTTTTTTTACATTATAGTTATCTATTATTGGTTAAGCCTAGCTTGATGAATATGATAGGTGTCAGTGAGAGTGACGACTTAACTTTGTGGCGTCGTCGTAACGGATGATTTATTATATTGGCACACGAAAAAGTATTGATATTTAGCATTATACTTTTTTTACACTTAATATTTACATTATTTACTTTATTCAAAGTCAAAATGATTCAATTTGTTCTAAAAAGACATCTTAAAACTAAAATATTTTTCACTGACAAATGTCATAATTTTAACCAAGACGTTCGTAAAAGGTTATGTCATATTGCAAAAATGTAAGAGACGAGACACCTCGATAGATGTTAATCGATTGATCAAAAGAGGATTTAGTGTTATTATCGACACAGTCTGAAATAAAGATTATTATTTATAGATCCTATTAGAAAAATAATAATAATATGGTAGACCATATTATTATTTAACTTGCAATTTATGTATGTTTAGCCTGGTGGAAACTTGCAACTTAATTTTAAACCAAATCCTAATTTTTTGAAGTTATCTTCAACTGATAGAGCTAAAATCTTGCGTGCATGTATAAATTTGATGAAAATGCAATATTATTATGGCATAGAGCTGATCTGATAATGGAGCGACTAAGCGACGCAACTCCTTCGCCGCTGGTTTTTTAAAAAGGGGTTTTTTTTCTTATCCTTTAGATGACAATAAGAACTGTATTTAAATTTGAAGTCTTGACGTTTTGTTTGAGGTTGACTTTGAAATGCCGAAAACGACGACGATGATCTACGCTTACGTTTACTGTTTTCGATTTATCAATACTTTCATTCTTTTATGGTTTTTAATTTTATTTTTCATTTTTTTTATTTTCCTAAATGCAAATATTTACATAGTCAAAATTCACTTTAATTTTTAAGTATCGATTCAATAAAATCTTTCCCAGCACTAGTCACACTAGTTTGAAACCTATCATTTTCATCAAGCTAGGCTTAACCAATAATAATTGATGAACTTTTCTATGATAAAATGCTGAAGTCTCTAGTTAACTGACACTTGGTATGGTTAATAATGTTATATTGGCACAATATATTGTTCATATTTTTAACTTTAATTGCATAACTTTTTTATAGTAATATTATATAACGTGAATTATCGTTACATGCGTACGTTTTTTTGAACCCATGTTGTAACATCGGGTTTATACTAGAGTTAGCCAGAGAAGAGTGACTGCTTATCTCATATAAAACCCATTAACTTGAGTAACCTTAAGAGCATTGATGTCTTTATAATGATGAGGTAAAGAGACAACATACTCGAACAGAATTTAGTAACATAACAAGGATAAACAACATCACTAATTGGGCTTAACATTGGTATTACCCAGTAACATTACTTACCAATTTTGGAGGCAGCTCCTTTGAGCACAACATCCTTGTATCCGATGATCTTGATGCCGGGCTTGTAGCCGTCCTTGTCGATGGTCTTGAGCTGGTCCTCCATGTAGATGATGGTGTTGACTCGGGGCGTGTTGGCGAGGATCTTCTTGAACTTGGGCAGCAGCTCGTGCGATGTGATGACCGTCGAGACTTCCGTCTCGTTGATGCCGTGCGCTATCGCCTCGTCGCCGAGGGTTGCGTAGATTGTTACCACTGGAAAATAGACAGGTATGATTAGAAAACTTCAAATGCAGTCTTAGGTTTGTTAGTTTTTTTTTTTATTATACAATAGTAAATTAAATATTTTCGGTAAGATAAATAACTTTGTGTCAATGACCCGATATATTCTTTTCGACAAAAAAAACCGCTATCTGACCTCATCGCATCCTGGAATGTGGAGGTACTAAATCCTTAACATAGATTTATGTGCTTGGGTATCTTTTGAGACGCTAATACCTTGGCAATTCAACTTTATAATTTAATATTCCGCTATCATCAAAGTTAGGAGCGTGTCTCACCAGGTATGCTCTGCTTGAAGCAGCCGTGCGCGGCGATCATCCACTCGGCGCGGGTCTCGGCGAACATGACGACGTTCTGCCGCGGCGAGCAGCCCAGCTCGCGCAGGCCGGCGCCGAACTGCCGCGCCTCCTCCTCCACGTCGATGTACGAGCGCCACACGTAGTCTCCCATGTTGAACTGACGAACAAACAAACCATGTTTTAATAAACGATGTATAGCAAACTAGTATTTTGTGAGTGAGGTATTTGTTTAGCTTCTCTAGCCTGCCCTAGGCTATGCGAAGACCTGATAGCTTGATGCTTCTGACGAATTGGACCAAATTTCTAATCGTTTCAACCAAATGCACCAACTTAAAAAAAAAATTCTGTGGTCTCGAAACTCAATAACTGTTTAGAAACACATGGAACATCTAGGTCACTCAATTACTCGAGGTTTCTTAGTAATTTCATGCAGTGGGAAAATCAGCACGTGTCACACAATGACCGATATATTTCTACCAAATGACCCCTGAATAGTTATTATCAAAAGGTATCATTTACCATTTGTTCTTCAAGAGTCCTTTCTCACGTACTTATTCAATGTCGGATAAAAGTCCATGTGTTAACGTAGGTGTGGGGTGGAAGTGTCGCCACAGTATTACTAAATGCGTTCAGGCCTGATCCTTGGTAACAGGAAACGGTGAAGCACTCCGGTGGTTTTAGCTGGTAAGAGTCCGGCACGCCAATCTTCTCTATGGTGGAGGCAGTCCATGAAGGATTTCCAGAAGGCACAAATAATAAGGTGTGTGGAGTGTTACCTTTTTGAAGACCCTGCCGTTGGGCTGGGGCTCGTCCTCCTCGCTGAGCACGGTGCGCGTGCCGAGGCAGGGGCGCTTGCCCCAGCGCGCGGCGGCGGCGCACATCATGCTCTCCATGGACGTCACGTTGTGGCGCACCAGGTGCAGGTGCAGCTCTTGTGGCGACGACACCGACCGGACTGTGATCGTGTTCTGTGTGCTCTGGATTATACGGGCCTAGGGACAGAACATTACCTTGGTTATTCTTGTGGTTACAAAACAATTTCTCTAGTCTTCAGAGAAGATGTGAATGAGACTGGCAGTTTTTGTAAAACTTTCTGGTTGATGCATTCAAGTTCTAAAATAATGTTATTTTATTGCATAGAAGGTACTGGAAAGTAGGTATTCGCGGAGCTAATATTTTATACTAGTCTACTATTTAAAGCAGTATTTAACCCGCGAGAGAAATTGCAATTTTAAAAAACAAGACAACGTAAAAAGAATTTCGCGTATACCGACATAATTTCATTATTGCAATTCCGTGGCAAACGACGGTTTTCAAACGTGGGCGTCGAAGAATTTTAAAACAGGTCAAACGAAAATAACGAATACAATAGTTGTGTTCGTGAACATCAGCGGTTTATGTATCACATAAAACAGGTAAATATACAACGAACAATACCACATTGTAAGATGGACGAAGGTAGTAAAACATCTCTAGACGTAATTAGAAAAATTAACATTTTGGCAAAGTATCAAAAGTTTTATTCTACCATCATAATTTACGGAAGCCTTTATATCCGAGTTATCTTTTAGGATTTATTGAGATGGATCTAAAAAGGAAGTTATATATTCTATACGATGTATGTAAGTTACCTTAATTCTTCTTGAAAGTGCTCGTTTCCTCCACGGCCTCTGTAGTATGAGGTGGACGGGGAAGGTAATTATGTCGAAGACCAGCGCAACTGCGCGGATGGTCTTCAGTACTGCCGACACCCACCATGACTCCGGCCTAGAGACAAAAAGTGTTCCATAAATACATGGTATAACAATACATCATAAACAGTAAAATGGGTTGTGGACTTCGATCAAGAATAGTGAATTCTTGAAAGCAGCTTGTAGATTGGAAGTCAGACAAGAGTCGTTCCATGTAAACTACCGTATACAGCTGAAACCGCGAAGCTTGGCAAGAGGTAAGGCAGTAGGACAGCTTGTCGTAAATATTAGCCTTAAAATAAACCTTCTTGTTTTCGTACAATGTACCAGGACAAATGTTGCGGTCTTGCAACTTGGCCTAAGATTTATGCGGCTCATAACGATGTACGACATCAAGTAACCTAACCTCTGTAACCTCAAGACGTGGCTGACGTACAGTAATAAATATC
This sequence comes from Autographa gamma, assembly GCA_905146925.1. Lineage (NCBI taxonomy): Eukaryota > Metazoa > Arthropoda > Insecta > Lepidoptera > Noctuidae > Autographa > Autographa gamma. The sequence continues at coordinate 663,871 of LR989852.1, forward strand.
ATTTTACTGTTCCGTAGTAAATCTTGAAGAATGTTTACTCCTAAATTGTCTCCATCAAAAATATCTATGCTGAACCTATTATGCGCCATCGTGCGGCACATCAGGATTTGTAGGTTACGTATTTGTCAGTCAACTGGAAGACTGAAATGATGACTTGAACTTATTTATAGGATCCGGTACGCCATATTCCAAAAGAGTATAGGGGTTCATAAACTTAACGGAATGGAGACACAAGTTTGTTAAATCTTTCACTCATACTACGAGATAAATTGGCAAAGTAGTATTGAGTAACTCACTTGGCACAAGTTGAGTTTAAAACATTACGGCATTTTTCATAAAGGGGTTCAAGGCGCACTGGTCTGCGGGACAAGAATGCTAGCCTTGAGTTAATTTATTTTATGATATTCAAGTTATTACTTTACAGTTGCAAATATTTTGCTTTGTATATGACCTATATGTATGTCAAGGGCCGTCACGGAAACGCTATTTTTAATTTGTTTTTGCTAACAACGAAGTATTTTTGTTAAACGTACATGATGCTCCCCTAAAATTAGGCTCCATCTATTCTTTATCCTAGTGCCTATGCTAGTTAAATAGACCAATAATTAGCAATTATAAACACCAAAGCAGACAATTTTACCCCTTGTTCCAGAAATTTATAGAGATAAGACTAAGGCTATTCTACATTAGGGTCTTTGACTGGATTTGCATAATTATAGGAAACATTAATATTTATTTCCTTAACTTGACTTGTTACAAAAAACCGTGTTATCCTTGAGCTAGTAACAGGATTATGCCAAATCTAGGCAGTACTGCGAAATTACTTTCGAAGTTTCACAAAAGTAGTTAAAACTGAATGAAGTTTTATTTTATCTACCAACAATAAAGATCGTTTACGTATACTCATTAGCGAGTAAATGAGCGTTTAATTTTCACTCTTATGTCCTCACCAGCAAACTCGTTGCGGTTTCTATAAAAAGTGCAACACTACAGGCTATTTTGAGTCCTACGATAACTAGTTAAGGTTGAAATTATCCCTGTAAACATGAATAATATCTATTTTAAGGTCAATTGCGTTGAGAGCCCGTCGTTTACCATAAAAAGTCACATATGTGTTTGAAGCATGCGATACTATTTATCTCGGCTGCACAGACAACCCTTTTAGGTTGAAGTTGACATTTAACTGTTTGAGATAGTGTTTCATTACTGCGTAAAAATATGTTGAATAACTGGTTTGTCTAGTACCGAACTAAAGTTTTTTGATCCTTAATACAGAGCAGTGCTGAATATAACAAAAAAAAAAATATGTTCACTGCTACCAAAGGCGATACATGCCAGCGTGAATTAAAATATAAAGCAATACCAAACTAGTTATTTACTACAATCCTGTGCCATTACTTTATTTAAGGCCAAATGATAATGAATACTGTAAAAAAAAAAAATGAGATGAAGCCTAAATCATTTGCAAATATGAATGACTACTGAAAATATAACATTATTATAATAAGAGGGTTCGTCGAGGCGTGTAACCTCTATTACTTCGGCCGTTTAATGATTCAAAGAGGATCACAGCCTACACGGAAGCTTCCATATTAATGAACTTTAAATAGTCTAAGGCGATTGTTGTTCGACGAATACCGAGTACTTGACTACTCTGAAGTTGTTCTCAAACTAAGTAATGTAATACAGAGACTTCTTGTTAAGCGTGGGTGTGTACCTTACTGGCTGAACAAAGAGAAAATTCTTATAGTAACGTTATATTAGTTTCATAAATGATATAATGTATTAGAGACCTTCGGGGTAATGGGAATCATACAATGTTAGACAAATAATTAGAACAGATTACATAATATGTCATGTACTCATGTACCTAGTGGATGGGGCTTGTATCTTTTGTTTTCTTCAAATAAAATCCTACTAATATAATGATAAATGTGAAAGTTTGTGAGAATGGATGTGTGGATGTTTGTTACTCTTTCAAGCAAAAACTACTGAATATATTTTAATGAAACTTTACAATAATGTAGCTTATACATCGAAATAACTCATAAGCTATAATTTATAAAGATAGTGTATGTATTGTCATTCACGCGGGAGAAACTGCGGGGCACAGCTAGTTATAAATAAAGAGAGAGTTGTATTGGTTATTAAAAGCATATACCAGCACCCCGCAGTATGTTGTAAAAATATCAAAACATTAATTTGTTTATGTGGAAAGGTATTTCCGTTCGGTGAATCCCAAACACCGCAGTATCAGACTATGAAGGTGACGAATAAAGCATCGTCATCAAAACTATTTTAAGATCGTCCCAATTTATACGAAAACAAACAATGAGCCTACTATGCGTCAAGTCGCCGAACTCGCCGACCTTCAGGGAAACCGACCACGATATCTACATAAAAAACTCTATCTAACATAACATACCATCACGCTCGTATCCCCGAAGGGTACGGCAGAGGTGTACCAATGTACACCCAAAGTTCATCGGTATGTTTAGGTAATTGTATCTAATTAATCAAAATAACATAAGAAAATCTGTGAGATTTTTTCACTTGAGTGTTATTTTTTATTTCTATACGTTTATGATAGGAGGTCAGTGTCAGACAACGGATGCATCTGATGGCGGCGCGCTCGGCCGGGCGGCGGGCGGCCGTGACCTCTCCCGCGCATGCGCTGATAAACCCCGGGGTGCATCCTATACACCCCGCTTGGTATGAGCGCATGCCTGTTGATACATCCATTATTTTCGGGAAACGTCGATGACAGAGTGGCGGTAATGGACACGTTTTATAACACAACAGTTTTATTATACAAATCATAGATGCATGGTTAAAAGAATAACAATATTCAGATTTATTATCATTTATTTTTAGCTACCTGATAACCTGTTGCTGAATCTCTAAATATTAACACAATTATTGACGATAATAGGCAACTATTAATCAATTATTTTTAGCTATCTTTGCTGTTGCCTAGGTAGCAATTTCAGAATTACTTCATCATTGTTTTATTAAAATCAGTGAAAACAATAAGATAATAAGGTGATTGTTGAATGTCATTTGGATGTGACATCCAGCTTAGACGTGTTACAATTAATTTTACGGTCTCCGCGTGACCGTTGACGAGATAATACGAGCTGAACAAAAAATATAGGTACTCCGTAGCACCCGAGCGTGATCACATCATGACCATTAAAAACTGATTATTAAGAATAAAAACTTAAAGCGAACAAAAAACAGGAGCATTGAATATATCATAATAAACACAGGTATCGATATAACACGTACAGTAAACAAGTAGCTTATTTGCTTTTAACTTTGAAGACCTTAAAAATGAAGCAGTTTCATATAGAGCAAATAGACCTATTATTATTACATGTAATAATAATGATTTAAATTAAAATAAACAGAAACTTCGATTACTACATTAGATAGAAATACCGGTTCTATGAATGCGGTAACTGCCCGCAAGGTCTTGCAAAGGATTTGGTACAGATTTTGATCTTATTAGATCCTTCACGGAGCCCCTTTATGTTAAGGGGCTTTTTGCTGTGCGAGACTGGATCAAGGTCAGATAACTCTTATAGGGGTCATAGGGGGACAGATGTCGACCGTTATAACTATCGAATATAAGAAAGTGGAACAATAAGCGTATGTTGAGTTGAACAACCAGAAATTTTAAAAAGTTTTTGTTTGTATCATGTCTTCGGCAAGTCCCTGTTAAGGTGCCATTAAAAAGTCACATGCTCGAACATCAAACTTGGAACCGCACAGAGGTAGTCATAACACATGACGTAGGTAAACACTGGTTGTGTATTGAATTATGAGGGCAACATTGCGGTGTCACCTTGCGTCTATAAATAATATCGATATAGGAAACTTACGACTTTACTTAATGCCTAACTACCGCCCTTCGCTCATTATCGTTTTCAACAACATCCGAATGACTGCGATCCATTACATGGCCCATACTTGTTTGAAAATTACAAGACGACTACAGCTGGTAAGTGAATCCATTTTGGGTCGTAGAAACAAATCATGTAACAAGTTGTAATATTCAGGACAAGAAGTTACCGCCGCGATTCTATTCCCATAAAAGGCCGATTGCTATGTTGACCAAGACCATAGAGACTGCAATAAATTATCTTATAACCCTGCTACACCTAGCATATAAGTAGAGGCTTCCCTGTGATCAATTATAATCTGTATTTCAAGTGTAAGTAAAAATCTAAACATATTACTGTTTCATGTGACACTATCGGTGCCAATCATATTAATATTTCAAGTTGTCTTAAGTGAATATACTCAAAAACTCATTGATAAATACGGACTCGAGATAAGATGAAAATCTGAATCGACAATCTTAATGCAACATCAAGGACAAGTTTCAAAGTCCATGTTATTATTTCGTTATTATAATGTTATTATGAAATAACTACCCGAAAATGGAATACAGAGATTGGCATTGGACTTTGTTACCTGATAAGGTTTAAATCTTTTTGTTTTATGTGATATCGGTTGCTAAATCGAGTTTAATATTTTATGTTATAGTGGTGATAAACGTTACCTAATATAATACTTGTTTTATAGTTATTTTAGTTTTTTTATAGGTACTTATGAGAAATGAAAACACGATAAAAGGTTGTTATTTGAGAGGGCAATAAAGTTTGGGTTTACAAAATATTGCAATCGCAAGATCGTTGTTTCTATGCGAAAATAATACCTCGACATAAAACCGTAAATAAGATCTCTTTTTACCGAGTGTGCCATCAACTTGACTCCATTCTCTTATAAACGACAGGTGTCAGTTAGATAACTGCAAACCATAAGGAACAGCACCAGGCCATCATATTGCAATACATTGAAGTCCCGTTACAAATGAATCACATTATTGTAATGCACGTTGCCCAATACATTATGATGCACTGCACTTACTAAAATAACGTATGCAATCTTGTCTGCACTTCGTGGTATGAAGGCAGCAAATGCTTTGTTGTATTCTGTTACCACGAAGCAGTCTAGTCATACAGCAAGCAAGATTAAGGAGTCTTAATTAAAATTAAAATGGTTTTTTCCCTTCAATCAGTTTCCACTCATTTCAGGTTATGGTTTGCTTGTAATTGTCATATATTCAATTTGTAACTTTACAATTGGTGGAGTATTTTTACAGTCAAAATCCAGGCCTGTTTTTGTATAGCATCTCTTATATGTATATTCTTAGCAAAACATAACTTGCGTTACACCTCTCTCTAACATGTAACAATATTAATAATGGCTCCTACAAGAAACTTAACTAAAATAGTCGCCCACACGTTAATAGGCACAGAGGTTACCAGGTTAATACGTCGAATATAATATAATAGTTGTATGGTCTTTATCATTAGCGAGCAGTGTCGGAGTACATGCTATCGTAAGAATTCCACGCCTAACCTTAAATTGTGTCTGTTGATTAGATTATTGAACAATGACATCATTATTTGTTAACCTTTCCCTGTACTTTTGTGCGGATTATAATGTAATTAGGTGCGGGCAAATATTATGAATTAAAGTAGATTAATGATTTCTAATAATATTTACAACATTGATAAGCCTTTTACCGGAATATGTCTGCCCTACGAAAGGTATGATGATAACTTCGAAGGATTTTTTTTTAAAGCAATATGTTTTATTTGCTACTAATACTGCTTTTGCTGACGTCCTTTACTTATTTCCGCAGTAGATAGACATAGCTTCCTTAGAACTGATGTCTAACCTTGTAAAAGTAATTTGGACAAACTTGATAAAGTACAAAACGATAATTAAACGACACTCCTGCCTCGTATCACATTAATTTGGTAGAATTAATTTCCTTAAAGCATAATATATTTCCAACAATTACATTTTTAGAAACCTATTTAATTTGTATGTATTCATTTTCGATATACAGCTATTAGCACCTTAACAAAAAACAAATTAATTCGAAACAATTAAACGCCTCATTAATTGTCCGTCAATCATTGTAGTTTAATTGCCCTAACAACCATTTCCCAGCTAAGTTGTATGGATGCTATCTGGGACACGAGCCAACCATCAGCCTGACACAATTGGTGATTAAATTACTGCACCTAGCAATTAGCTCTTGATAACGCAGAGTGGATCGCCTTGACTTTGCATCGCGTAACTGAAGAGAATACAAACAGGGCTAACATAATTATAGTTTAGGACAAGCGCAAAAACCTTTTATCAAAATGTTGCTAAAAACGTGAAAAATAATGACCATTGTGTGCATCTATATCTCAACAAAATGATATAGGTGCAATTTTAATTATATGTGAGTACATGCACATGAAGGATGTTAAAAGGATTACAATTTTAAAGGAAATATATTAGCAAATTAATCTAGAGAAAGTCCCTTAATCGTTATCGGTGTTACATAATTAAAAAATAAGCCTTTAAACCTTAAAAATCGTACAAAAGATGCATTATCTAAATAAGGTATTACCCGATGATTCAACAGAGCGATTTTAAATCCCTCGCTTTAATTGAACATGCATAATCTACGGGTAGTTACAATAATCAATTAATCACATTAAAGGCGCGTGGAAATTTCTGCCAGTGATCAGACGCGACATTAGTGGCATACATGAAAATGATAACGTTATCAAGGAAAATAAATAATCTTATAAACATGCTGCTATAAATATGACGATTACTACACTCTGTTAAACCTTACCCAATAATTTATTGTTAGATAAATTATAATAAATCTTTCTGGATTAAAATAAAAAGATGAAAATAATTTTGAAAATGTGGAAATCTGATGGAAGGGTAATACCTGTTAAGACCTTCATCTTATTTCAGAGTTAAGTCAGTTTCAGAGTTTAATCTTAACTCGTTTCGGACCTAAAGGGAAATAGTTAAAGACAAAAACATACCGAGTTGTTTATCACCGTTCATTTGTGATCAAGGATAATTTGTACTTTAGGTTTGTATAAGTTGAGTTGATATTTACTAGATATGTTAGGATATTTTTAAATACCTCTAAAGTGATATTACATAAGGTAGGTAACGTAGGTACCCGGATAACATAGTTGTTTACTACTTTAACCTTTATTAAGTGTTTAGACTTTAGACCGAGATGGCAATCACGTGTAGTAAACAGATAAAGCGAGCTATTAATACCCAGACACAAGAAATTATACTTGAAACATAATATAATGTGCCTACGGACATTAATAACAATCGTGTCAAACTAATTATTAATTAACGACGTTGATAAACAACGTATCGTAAAGTAGAACCTAATTAATGAACGCAATATCTTCATTATTATGTACTCGCTTAAAGCTCTGAAATTTTCTTAAAGAAGAATAACACCACAGTGTTTGTCTTACCAATACCAATGCACCCTTGGGTTAAAATGCATGAAAAAAGACTTAAGCCGGAATCCCACAGCGGCGCACGGAGAGGCTGTGCACGTGTGTTCAGCTTCGCTTTAGTATAAAATGTATGAGAGCGTTTCCACCGCAGCGCACGGACATGCTACGCAGCAAATGACGTCATAAACACACGAACGTAGCTCAAACCACGGCCGTGCGACGCATCCGAGCTGCGTGGGTCGGCCATTTCTCTGCGACCCACGACTATGTACAGTCTCGAGCAAAAATATGTATACACATATTATTATTAAGCAACTATAAATAAGAGGTACAATTAATGTTCCTAGTATATATACATACATTTAAGTTGTGATAAGTATAATTTGTGTAAGAACTAAGTAATTTATAATACAAATAAGTAAAACAGATGTTACTATACAATAGCTAAATTATATTGTTACTTGGAAGAGCTATTGTCTATATTATAAAAATAATATATTGACTTTAAGTAAAATATTTTTTTTATTAAAAAAAATATTTGAACTATTTTATTTTCAAGTGTCATCTGTCAGTATGCATTGATTGCTAGATGGCAGAAGAGATTCGACAAAAAATCTCACTAATTTCGTTTAACAATTTCGCATATTATTATGTTACATATTTTTGCTCGTGACTGTACCCCACGCATAGCTATGATCTGTGTGAGCGACACATCCGTGTCCGTGCGCCGCAGTGGAAACGGAGGCCGACGCCGCCGAACTAATGAGCCCACGCAGCAGAGGTGAGCCACGCATCCGTGCACAGCCTGCGCAGCGGTGGGGTTCCGGCTTTAGTCTAGATTCAGTCACTGGTTTAAAACGTTAGTATTCAAACACCAACAAAAGTAATTTCAAGAATTATTGTTTAATATTGAAAGGTCACGAGCGTTATTATTAACCAATTCCGTACCAATACCAACTTCCCAAGAGTTTGTTTAAGGGAGAAGCTTAGACAATTCAACCAGAATGTTTACTAACAATAACAATACGGACCAAGTATTCTTAGTACTTGATTGGTAGTTAAATGCTGAGATTTAACCTTAATTCAGAAAGCTATTAGGGTTAATATGTCGATAAAGAATTGGGCTTAAGTTAATTGTCGTTATGATAAATCACTTTACTGCGTATGCCTTTAAATTGGGTTCAGTAACAACAAATAAATAATGCCAGTCGTATGATTGCTGCCTAACAATTTCAATTAAAACTTTTTAGGAATAATGAAATTAGAAGCTAGCCACAAAGTTCCAATTATTTCATTAAAATACTGTGTACCTTTTACTACTAATGCAGAGCTCGAAAGTTCTGCCCACCTAAGTTTTGCAACAAGGATGAAACGGTTAGTAGGACGGTGCGGAAACGAGCAGAGGTGAAAGTTAGCAAATGAGAACCAGAACCTGTTTGCCTTTGTTACTGCAGCTGATATGTCGTATATTTGTATAATCCTTGGAACACAGTAGTTTCCTTAACAAGAAGTGATTCGTATCATGGTACTAGGAATGAACATTCTTAGGAATTTAATACACCTACATAAAAACAATCATGATTAATCTACAATTGAGGAATAGTCCGAATGGAAAGGTGATATATATCAGAGTGAAAACATCAAATAGTAAAATTTTCGTCAAAAGCGAGAATTATGTTGTCTCCAAAGTTTAGAACGGGCAGTCATGATGTTGTAGAAGAAACTTTTCCACTGTCGCAAAAAAAAGCTTTCTAAAACTCAAGTAAGATAGGAACATGCCACGACTGTTGTCATGCCAATAAGTCATGCATAATTTTCTGCAATAACAGTTAATAATGGTAGCTAAGATAAGAGAAAGCACTTAAGTCATGATTATAAACATAAAATAAAGCTGTTAGTAGTTAAGCTAAGATCGCTTATTTTTACGACGAGTAAGTATTACATTACAAAATATTAACTGATAATGTGTATCATAAAACAATTTTTGGGTGAATGACTAATGACCACGTGGGACATGAGACATATTTTTACGGGGTAAGCTGATTAAACCCTGTTAGCCAAGATGATGTTTATTAAAGAAGCATTTCTTACAAGAAGTAACTACAAACAAGCTGTATAAACCTTACAATATATTGACGTCATTAATTGGGTTTCTAAGGGTTCCCTAACACATAATCCTTGTCACGCAACGTAATCTAAAGATATTTGACTGGAGTCGGGATTTTATGCGAGTGAAACCTGCCTCCTCTTTTGCTATCCAAACCATTCCGGACTAAAATGACCCTTTCAGAACACGTCACTTTGCATTAAAAATTCCGCTTGTGTAGAAATTCCGCTTGTATAGGCTTTCAAAAGTCTAAAATTAGATAAGACTAAGTTTATAGGATATTTAACCCGAAAAAAGGTTTTAGATACTAATGAAGATAAAGCAGGTACTTATGTCTCGTCGTAGTCTATGAGTCTCAGTGGCGTGATACTGTCTATGCAGGTCGTTATATTAATTACCGCCAAGGTTACGAGTCACGCGATGAGTGTACGTTTGTAAGTTCGTTTGGAGCGATTGTAGACTAAAGACGGGCCTTTCTACTTGTGCATAGTTACAGATGGGTGAAGCTGCTACAAAAGTCATCCTTAGAGGACATTTAATAAATATAGCCCTTGTAACGCCTGGGTTAATAATATCATATTGTTAAAATCTGTGAAAAAATCTGCGCTTTATGTCTGTGATGTTAAACTTAAGCCAGGATCAAACTTTTGAGACTCAAATACTGTACATCCACTATTTAAACTCATAGAACTGTCTAACCAAATGACAGCACCAAAGACTCTCCTCACAGATCACATAAGGGTTATTTAGACACAACTTGACTTTTTGTCAGCACACGTGTTTAATCAACCTGTGTAATTGGCCGAAATAAAAAAAAAGCACCGCCGATGTAAAAATTAACAAAGACACATCACTATAAAAATTGAAACAGAAATAGACTACTCACTTTCTTCTACTAATAAGCATTCCTATGTATGTATGCCACTTAATTCACAAAACCACAATGTACGAGGAGTACATGCGTGCAAGGCTCTCAGCGGTCAACTAAGGCAGGATTACCAATGATAAACCCTTATATGCAAGTATTATCAAGCAATACTATTAATAAGGCCGATATGTTATCAGATATAGGAATAGTGTGAGACGGATGTGTCGCGCCACAGATTACTGAAGGCATGAAGCGTTTAAATGCACTTTGTAATTAAGCTCTGAATGTTAACGAATTTTGAAGGAAAAGTGATTCTTTAGGAACGTCACATGGACATATCACATACACATTTAGAAACCTGGATGGCCGCTTGCATCTAGTAAGGAAATTTTTTTTTGTGATTGACGTATTTATTTTCAATTAATACCTTATGCACTGTATGGTAAATAGACGGACTTAATACCAGAAGGCATTTTCTAACAGTCAACCTCATAAAACATGAAAACGCAGCTTCTTTTAACATTGTAACCTAACCACAGATAATTGGAAAGTTGGCTATGATTAAAGCCATAAGAACTTTAAATAGAAATGACACATACTAATCAATATTTAATATTGTCAATGAGAATATGACTCACGGATTAATTATCACGGATTACGCTTCGTTATTTAGTACTAATTAGGCGAAATCAACGATCAAGTATGACTCAATTCAAAGAGTACTATTTAGTGGAAAACTTTAAAACTGGAATTCAAGTAAACGTGTCTGACCACTGCCTACAAATATTTAAAGTTTTCCATGCTATCTCATTATTAGTAAACAATGACAATAAATATTGTTCGTTGCGGACAAACTACTAGTTGAATTAGATAGACCGACAGGTTTTTATACTTTTTGTACCACTTGATATTGAAGCTATAATAAAGCCTTCAGAAGAACTATAGCCAACAATTAATTTAACTGTTTCCTGTATAATTAAATAGTAGAAACGGAAACATACTCGTAGTAATTTGTCTTTACTAGTCCACGAACGTTATCTAACATGTTTATTTTTTCACATACACGTGTTGTAGAAACACTATTTTCCTTAATCACACTTACGCAATTGTTCATAGTTCCAAAGATTAAAAATACAGCCGGATTAATTTTATCATCAATTACCAATAGAATGGTAAATAAGTAGAAACACAGACGAATATAAATCAATTTCATTACCGGACACGCTTTTACTAATACGAAGATATGTGTATCGATATCTGTACTCTGTTTTATAGTATTTAATACTCAAGTCTCGTAATCCGTTCCCAATTTAGATACTCATATTGACCAAAATTATATTTTTAGTCGTGCTCATTACATTCATACTTTTGAAATGATTGAATTTGTGTTTCATGCAGAATAACTGCTATATTTTTTTTCCTAAACGGAAAATTAAGGACGGTTAGTACACTTGTTGATAATGATGCAGAAATATAAATAGCAGAAATAGCTAGTGTTTTGTGTTTCGTTTCGTAAATCCGGAGTGGGCGCGCGACCGCAGCGCCTTGCATCCAGCGGGCAGCGCTGGTTGGCTGATAGACCGTGACCACGGGGCCATCGCCGACGGCAATCTGCTTCGTTAACCAGATTTGACACGCTATTGTATTTGTGCCTGTTCCGACTTCAGATCTAGTGAAGCATTGACGATTCTGGAGAACAAGGCATTTTAACTATACGTCATAGAAGTTCACAGGCATTACCTACTAACATTTTGAAGGTGTATTTTGTCATAAATAAATTATTAGTTGGAGCGGTGTGTTGTTTAATAAGCAAGGTAAATATTTATTAATTGTTTAAGGTGTTGCGTAAATTTAGTAACTGTACACAATAACTTCTAGTATCCGGGATGTGCACTAATGGCAACGACATAGTTTTCCTAACTAGTGCACTAACGTACTCTAGAAGTTAAAACTATTGGGTCAACTAATATTTGTATTTGTTTCAGACTACGTAACGTAATTGGCTTACCGACATGGGAACGAATAACAAAGGATAATACTTTCAAAGGTATATTAGACCCACGTATGAGCAATTTCCGTCATTATAAGAGCCTTCCGGCCGATAGTATGAACAAAGAAAGGTAATTTTAAGTTCAGTCTGAGGGACAAGTATCATACTCACGAGACGCTATTATATTTGTATTAGTCCGTAAATGTTTTCCTATTCTAGCTATTCTGATAAAAGCAGGCTCATATAAAAATATTGCTTTTGTAACTAGAATATATTACTTAATCCAAGATTACCGCTTTCAATGTAAATTAATTCACGTACACAGTAATATTAATGAAACTTCAATATATGACGCCCACGGCCAGATATTGTAAACGATAGCGAGAAAACGTGGTCTAAGTTATTCATTTGCTAAAGGTAACATATATTTCAGTATAGACTTAGGTCCTTCACAGTACTAGCCACAACAATGTAAATACAAACATTAGCATTTCAACTATAGTTCGAGTGATCGCTAGACTACTGCGTGTCGTATCTGCTTTTAGAAATTGTCCGAAACGATACATAGGACCATAAACATACATTGTGTAACATCTCCTGTGTCTGTCCCTCTGCGTATAGGTAAGTTGGTTATTGGCTCCATTCGTGCTATAGTGCTTATGTATCGCCTCCAACTGTTCACCGCTACAGGATATTAGCATCGTCGTGTATTCAAATGCGTTATTGACTGTTACAACAGGTTAGGGTGAAATTGTTCGCTACAAGGCGCTATTAGTAGTTTCTTGTTGTATGATTATAGAGCTACAGCGTAACAAAGTAAATTATTTAAACAATCGTATCTATTGTAGGTGTATCTGGACGTTAGACAAACACTCATTGATGAGTATCTCTTGAAGATTATCGCTAGTCAACGACCCGGTCGTCGACACATTTATCTCAATGATGCTTTATGTTTACAACAATAAAGGTGTATTTTTATTAAATTCCAAACTTTTCCAGAAAACTAGTACTATCACCAATGAAAAAAATACGAAAAAATTATCAATGACAAATAATACGTTTGTATCGTTATTTAAATAACAACCAGAAATACATGGAGTGCAGAAAAAACCTTCACAACGAAAATAAAAGTGAGATGGAAAAACGTCTGGTCGTGAGCTGGCAGAGAGCCAGCATTCTTAATATCTAAAACGTAGTAAATCTCAATGCAAACTGCAGGATTAGAGCATTTGTAAAATGTAAATATCTCTTATCAATGTACAGTCCATCAATTAGTAGAGGAGGAAACTAATAATACAACGATTAGTTTTTCTGCTTGTAGTCCATATTTCTGCAGACTTTAAATTCAATATACCTCAAGCTGAACTACCCATAATAATTATGTCGAGCTATCGATAAAATGGTGATCGAAAGGTTCCTAGTTAATTGTATTACTAGTATGTGGTGTTGATTGAGTGCTGTCACCATTTCCGTCACCCTGGATCCTGATCCCTATCCCGAATGGAACGCGGTTTCCTGAACATATAAGTAATGTGTTCATAATGAAGATGCTATTAGAACCACGAACACAGCTACTTTATTATCTTTATCTAATTAGCTAGGTGCAGAACTTACTGCGTCGTTATTTACTACAACATGATTAAAGAGAAATAGCTGATAGGACAGGTTGCTATCAGTTTCTAGTAGGTTAAGTTAAATATTAAAGAAGTCATAAAAGAATTCTCGTATTTTCCTAATTTGGATCAAAAATTCAGTACCTGAATACAATATCGACAATGACTGCGGTCTTCATCTTTTATTTAAAAAGACGACAATGTATAAATACGTAATTTTCTATTAAGTCTAGGTAGGTCAACTTGTAATAAGAAAGTCTGGTCTGGAAAAAAATCGACCAACAACCAAAGGAGGTAAAACTCTTCTGCTATGTTTAATGGCATCACCGAATAAGTTCCATTGAACCATGTGTAAACGTTACTCAGTATTATGGCATCGAGTCGTGCCTAGAATTCTGTATTGCTCAACTATTATGCAGAGTCGACCGGTTAGTGCACCTGTTACTAGAACTCTTGATTACACAACAGCGTGTCTTAAGAATAAACACGCTGGGTTTTATCAACTTAACATATTACAACTTATAAAATTATGATGGAAAATTCATAGTACAAAATTTCCAATTTCTCGTAATTCATTCCCTTCATGAAACAAAGTGACTTTGTGAAGTCTTTTTTAATCTTGTGTAGTAACAATTGATACGAAATCTCTTAAGACTGTCAAATCAAGTCAACAAGATTTATGGATGTACTTTAAAATGAGTTAACAAGTTTTGCAGATAACAAACTGATATTTTAGGCGGTAATAAATTTCTAATACAAATTGTTAGGTACCTCTTCAATTCTTTATAAAGACACGTCTTAGAAACTACATATCCTTATTCATTCCTTTCCTCTACCCACATACATGATATTTTTATATTAAGCGCAGTTGCATCCAGTTCCGAGCACGCTCTGACCTTTAAAAGGATACCTATAAGGCCAGTATATCCTTTTACGTCGACCCCTTCCATTTCCAGCATAATTTAATAAGACCCTCAATCTAATTTAAGTGGCTGTTGCATAGCCTAGTTAACAATGAATGAATATAGTGGGATCAAGGACGACTCATTATCATTGAAGGTTCTCAAGGTTCACCTACTCATATTCTCGTATAATTATGATGTCTAGTCTTAGGTAGAGGTTAGTCGCAGTTGAAGATAAAACCGCAAAGCCAACACTAGTTCTAGAATTAGTTAGTACTATTAGCAAAGATCCGGCAATTCTAGATCTAGGCTTAGGGCGTCACGGTAAGCTTAGCATTTAGCAAACTGACGGTGTTCGTGCCAAGTTGGTCGCAAAGGGAGTTTGCATGAAAGACATTATAGGTTTCCATTGTGTGTCTGTTGATAACAATACTAATCAATAATTAATATAATAATGATGATTAAGCAAAAAAACTTACGTCTCATTCTCGTCTATAAACATTTCTGTGTGCTTCAACCTGCAAAAGAGAAACAAATTCATTAATGAAATGTACATTTTGTGTCAAAGAAAGTATATTTTCCGTTAAAGAAAGTACTGGATCGCTTTGAAAAGTCGAGTGGTTTGCAAATAGAGCCTGACAATCTGTTCCTGTTATATTGTATCGGGAATACGAAAGGAAACGCAGCATCATGCCAAGGATACCTAATACTCCTGAGATACAGACTATTTCTCATTTTACAATACATATATGGTACATTTAAATGAAACCTACGGCTGCCTGTTCTTTGAAACAGCTTTATCGTTTCTTGCTTATTTTTTCAGCTATTCCTTGAAAACAATAAATTTTCAATTATTGTTTGTGTAGTATTTTCACATCTTATCCTATCAAAATCAGCAAGTCAGGCATTAAATTAATAATCAGTTCTTAAAATAGCTTTAGCGAATGATTTTCATTTTCAACGTATATTAGTAGGTTTGTTTTTCTGGCCATGATCGTAGTAACACGAATTCCGGGTCACATTCTACAACCGATAATTTTGATAAAGTTAATCGTATTCACGTGATAATATCTGCAAATTGTGTGATATAGGTATCAACTATCAAGATGTACCGCACCATCAGATAGATCCACGAGGACCGCCGTTTGGCAACTAATTAAAGGTAGATTACTCATAATTCTGAATAATAATTAGAATTTATTTTTACTAAGTCCTTAAGTACAAGGGAATCAAATAAATAAAACAAGTAGAAAAATTATAATATCAAGAGCTACATTATTAGAGAAACAACAAATGAAGCCATTTTCTGAAAACAGGAGTCCTTAACGAAAACTCAACTAGGAACCGTAAATAAAAACAAAACAAGGTTAATATTTGTATAAACGGTCCCACTGCGTCGGCGTCGAGCCGTGAACCCCCGCTAGCTACATTTAGTGTACGCGCCAAGTAAATACTTATTACTGCCACCAAAGATCCAGGTTTTAGGGAAACACAACGAAGGCGTCTTTTTGTCCCAGTAATTTGGTATACCTATTTATTTCTAACTAGAAATAAGTATATAAACAATAGCACATTGTTTCACATATAAAGGATAAGTATGAAAAAGCCTAATAAGCCGTCCATCGTGGAACGAATTTGCATGTTACATCCATCTGACCTCCAGTATCTAAATAGTCTAGACGGCGATTCGCAATATGCATGAGAAAGTGGGGCATTCATGTGTAAGGATAACGCCGGTCTCGTTGGAGACAATGTGAAAAAACATGAACTTGACCGCGATGTTGATAAACATGAGCGTGGGAACGCTAATATCTTGGTATGAATTGCAATATAATTGTCAACAATCTGCTGAGGATGGTGTTACATATTAGGCAAGCCAGTTGGTAAGCGAAATGACTAATGCAGTTGTTATGTGCACAAAAGATCATAATTTCAGAATACTGACACATATTTCTAATTATTTGACTGATCTCTGTGTTCTCAATATAGATCGTGAATAATATGTTGTGAATATTCGACATCGATTTATAGATCGTTCTAAACTCAGTGTACAATGAGGTAAAAGGAAAATACAACAATTAAAGTAACACGTTAACGACGAGTGTTTCTTTAATCAAGATCAAGCAAGCTATCTTTAACCTAACATGCGTTCATCGATCACATTACAAAAGTATTATTTGATAACAACGCCCGCTTATCAGGCGCAATAAAACCGTAGTATCACAAACTCATAATGGACTGGAATCCGCTCCTTTTATTACATAATCACAGAGTTTGTACTGCTTTAATCAAAGTACATGTAGGCCATGTACGAGTAGCTTAAGGACAGCAGAAGTAAGTTAGACAGCTAAGACAGACAGATAAGACACAAGTAATGTAGCAATTGTGTCGCCCTTGATACACTGACCGAGAAGACCGTTGTAACACTACTGTGGACTGTGACCTAAATAGCACTACCGATTGGATGATAACATTGAAAAAAGACCTCTTTAGGTAATGGAGACAATCACACCATCTATATTATATTTAAGACGAAGCAAAGTTAGAGAGTATGTTAAATTACTAAAACAGTATTGTTCGGAAAACATAATTTTATTTTAAATGTTCAAGTTTATTAAAATCATCGGTAATTTTATTAAACTTTTACAACAATATAGTGAGATTTTGTCCTTGTTACGTCATATTGTTAATTTAATTTTCCTTCAGGATAAAATGACAGCATTCAAAGTTCAACTATTTACAATAAGAAGAACACTTAGTCATCCTGATAAGTATTACATAAATATTATGTTAGGCCGGGGTATTTCCTGATTTCAGTATTTTAAGCATATTTATAAAGGAATTTGATAAATCTATTATATATTTACCACAATGAGGGTTTGCATAGATTTAATTACTCATTTTCCTGTGTCAATGGTGTCGCTTTATTTAATTTATGTAAATAGCATTAAGTGCCTATAAAAGGAAAAATAATGCAGCTATGAATGACTTTACAGTTCTCGGTGTGCAGTCAGTTGCATATATCATAAAATTACTTGGAATAAACAATATCGACACGACGTCTAAAGTTCAAAGAGGATGTGTGCGATGAGTAACAATGCAACGCAACTTTTGCAATCAGTTCAACAGTCTACGTTTTCATCGAGGGTCGAATGACTAAACCATTCATTAGAAATTGTTCCAGTTACAAGGAACTTAATCTCATGTTTGATGAACACAATGTGTTTCAAATGGTGTTCGAAACCTATGTTCGTCAAGAAAGTCTGCAAAGATTATAACAGGTTCATAGCATATTTGGGAGATAAGTATCAGTTGCACAATACTTCGTAAATGTTATCATGGATTACACAATAAAACGGCAGCTACGTAACTTTAGATAATACCTAAGCGCACATGGATGCGAAGATTTCGAATGAAGCTAAAGCTTGGGGAGCTCACAAAGTTTATTTAGCATCTTGGTCTATGTTGAAAGTAATAAACAATATGATAATGATGAAGACCTATTTTGTTTTAATTAAAAAATATAATTTTACTTAATAATTCAGGATATTATAGATAGGATAATACATAAAGTTTTCTACTAGTATCCAAGAATTTATTGGGTATATAGGTAGTTCATGACTTGATATCTGTCTCAGTAGTGGCGTCGCTGCCTCGAGCCAGACTAAGTAGCTTGATTAGTCCAATTAGACGTAGAATGCATTGAGACGAATAGGTGGGTTAATACTCCAATTATATTCTGCGCGCCTGGTACTATTCAGAGTATTCGGTATTTTTACGCTCAATATAGTCAATAATTTTACATTCTCTTAAATAACCGCTGATGTGAAAAAGTAGCCTATACCTCCCTACGACAAAATAAAAACCTCCATAACTGACAAGTTAATACAATGTTACTATCCGCATAACAACGTCAGGAATAAACAGGGAAAACTGAACATAAACTGAAAATAACAATATTACCTGCGCGCCCAAGTAAAGCTTTCCTGATCCATCGAAATACCCATTTAATTGGTACTGTTTTAAAGGCAATCTGTGAAGTAGTACCGACTACCGGCCGTTCAAAATATAAATTATTTCCGAGGGAAATATCGAGGGACGACTCTGACATCATTAATTAGTGTAAATGAGTCGACAGTGAATGTTCATTGATTGTAAATCGGAGGTATATTTTGGTAATTATTGGAATGATATCATAATATATGCTCGTAAAACATGGTCATATTCGCAGTAAATAAGAATGACAACAAGTAAGTAAAGCTGTTCAAATCGCGTACTTAAGACGTATTTAGGTGTGTGTCTACGACGTTTTCCTCTCCCTTTGTGAGAGAGTATTACAAGGTGTTAAATACAGGAGCTCTGTATTTAAGCTGTTCCTACAGCAACTTAACTACAGGCTAGACATTCTATCATATAACTACTAATATAAAATTTTGTAAGAGATTTGAGCGAAATAAGAGGGAAGGTCCCTTTATTTCCAACAAGAAACAGGCATTAATATAAAAGTGGAATGCTTCTGCTTGTTAGGTTATAAAATAGGATTTCCTTTTATTTTGCAACAATATTTACCACAATAAAGTTAAAAGTAATTCTGTCGCAGCTACACTGTCCTATAGAGAATTCCAAGTAAATGCCACGAGCAACACTGTTTCATTTATAACTTTGTGTACTGGAAATAAAAAAATCCTGTTGTTTAAGATTTTCTTAGTAATAAAATGACAAACATTGTTCTCATTTGAAAATGAAAATAAATATATTAGGAATAAACAAATGAGTTCAAAGGGAAGTTCTGTAGTCGACAAATTGGGCATAAGCTGTAGGCAATTCTACGAGCTAACACATTTAATTAACATTTAACAATGAGTGCTTACTAACTTATCTTCATTATGTCCTGGCTGAGTGTAGGTAGCGACAATTAATCGTAATGAAACTCAAACAAGTTACGTAATGAAAGTTTGTTAAGCCAGCGTTTGGTACTCCAGTCTCATTAATTTCAGAACACATTTTTTTAAACTATTCCCGTAGGCATGAGGAACGTGATCATTTTCAACATATAACAGTTGCTTCAAGCTGTATAGCCTATTTTGCCCGATTAATACCCATCTTCAGGAGGAAAATAATTCTCTTTTAGCACATAATTGAACTCCGTTTCTCATTACGTCGCATCTAATGAAAATCTGCCTACAGTGAACATCGATCGATCGACGCACAGCTGATTCTACGTGCATAATACAGATAAACACAACACATACGTGGGAAAATAATGATTCTTATATTTTCACTAGTAAATAAACAAATTCATACTCACGTCATCGCGAACTACAATGACGTGTTGGACAAATACACAGACAGACTGACGGATTGAATGCACGGGTTATCACGACGGCACACGACATGGGAATAAAGGCAGGCACGTGACTGGCCAGCGCTGCCGGACTCGATTAAAGCCTCGTACATAACGAACATAAACAAAACGCCAAATAAAACTCCAGTAAAAAACAGGAGCTATGGAAGCTAGCTTCGTGAATAAAATATCGTCAACTATTATTTACTGCAACGCGACAGTTAAATCGATAACCGCAATACCATTATTTTATTATTTCTACTACATAAAATAATAGTACCACCGCGCATGCCGTTGAATGAATTTTCAGCATTTTTTTTTACTTTCAGCAATCATTTTCAGGCAAGCCTTTTCAGGTTTTTTTTTTATTTCTGTCCGCGGGTATGCACTCGTCCTATAGCACGCGCGAGGTTTACACAATACGGTTCGAAGTCCATTCAAACAATTGTAATAGAGCACCAGATTCGCCAGTGACATCATAACAAATTGATACCAAATAAAAACATGGACTTTAGACCTCAACAAAGGCTCAGTCGTGTAAGACGATTTGAACCTCATTCAATCGGTGAATGGACGTACTACGCATTGTAGAATCGCGATCGAGTTGGAATCGATTAGAATAGCCATGGAAATTGTAGTCGATTCATCATCCCGGCTCTAACTTGTATGTAGAGTTGTTTGTGCAGTGAGCTGGAGCAATCGATGCGACGGCGTAAGTCCTCGTTTTATTTGTTTGATGGTACAACTCCGTATCAACAAACATACTTATTCCATACACGTGCTTTTCACGTAACAGTAAGTTGTTACGGGAAAAGTGCTGTAAAATCCAACGACAACTATGAGTGCGTTTAAAAGTGAATGAAAGAAAAACAACAACAATTGACAAAACTAAGAGAGACAATATAAATAATGTACGTGTTAGAATGTCAAGTCAATTACCATAATGAGGGGATGCCGTTGAACTTAGCGCTTATTGTCTGCCCGTGTGACTCACTTCCCGATATGTAAACGTCTTGAATTCGCGCGTAGGTGTTAAATATTCAAATTTGCGAAATATTTTGGTTTCTTGAACTCTGTTAGAGTAAACAGGATGCATTTTTTGTACTATTGATTAGAATTATCACTTGGTGTATAATAAATAAGATTATCAGATTACGCATTTGATATTTGCTGTTTTCATGTTTAGTTATCATTAGTCACGTATTAATGCGGTTTTAGTATTATTTATGGATAGACGTTTCTGTATCTACTGTGAAATTAGTTTAAATCTTATGATGATATATATTAGAGACAACCAAGGACACTTAACGTGCAAGCCTGTGTATCAAATAGTTTGGCAAATCAAGTTTGAATAAATATCAAGTAATTTATACGTGTTTTTGCGGCTGTACCAATTTAGAACAAGCATTCCTGGTCCATAGGTTATTGTTTGTATATTTTTTGCGGTAATTGACGTACGAATAGGCGTCATTGTCAAGGTTGATTAGTACTTCCTTACGAGACTCGCAGTAATCTGCGATTATTTTAGCTGCTGTTGCTCAACATGAACTGTTTCAGAATATGCTTAAACGAAATTATATATTTCTGTTTTTCTGAAGTGCAGTGCTCATTTGGTGCAAATTAATGATAGAGCAAAAAAGTGTTGTGTAAGATAAAGCCTCAGGTTAAAGCAACAAATGTTTACCACACCGCATATTCGCGTATCCTTCTGTGTATTTCGATGTGTTAGTTAACGATAAAGTTTTGACAGTCACAAAACATCTGAATGTCGGATAATATTGTATCGAACGTCAATGTCAATGCCGAACGCCACTTCCTTAGTTGTAAAGGACAAGTCCAAGGTTTATTTACATTTTAAATAGAATGCTAGAAATACATATCAGTTTTATCAAAATATAATAAAGTCATTTAAGTGGCTTTTTATTATACTCATAATTTAATTAATGGTGTCCAAAACTAGTCTGTTTATAATAGGTACCTTATATCTACTATATAAATAAGTCGGGTTTTCCTTCCTGACGCTATAACTCCAGAATGCACGAACCGATTTCCACGGTTTTGCATTCGTTGGACAAGTCTTGGGCTCCGCAAGGTTTATAGCAAAGAAAATTCAGGAAACAAAAAAATAATCTTCATCTTTGAATCACCAAACGAAATGTAACATAAAACGAAGCCATCTGGTGGCGAAACGGAGTTCGCTGGGTTTGCTAGTTTTTTATAATAATGCAACTTGTTTCTCAGTTCTTATACTAATTTAAACAGCTATATTTACTTTCTGAGTGTTTTAAGTAGAATTAAATTATTTATTTACTTTCACGGACAACCCGTCTTCTAGGAAAGAGTATTCTAACGTCGCAGAGAAATTTAAACTGACGACCACGAGAGAGCAATGACCCACACACCGAGTCTAATCATTACCAACATTCAAGAAATCAGAGACAAATGGGAAGAACAATACTTGCCGGGTAAAATAGACTTAACATTGAAACTGAAAGCCTTCGACCAAAGAATAAGGATATTTGCATACATATGAAATCAAGAAATTTAGTATTCATGCAAAACCTAGGGAAACTGCTGGTATGTAACATGTACCTTTCACAAATAACATTTTTTTGTACATAGAATACAACGGCTTATGGGAAGTTAGATACCAGAAAGATAATCCATTTATATTAATAAACCAATTTAGACTTTACTGTGAATTTAGCTTCTACTACTTTCACTGGCGCTAATTGACATTGATTTCTTATTGACTAAGACTTCTTTAAGAACTCGTGTCATCTATTTAAGTCTTAGGGAACCCTATGCAGGCTTATCGAGTGAGAACGCAAAGACCCCACCAGACAGACTAAACCGAACATAAGGCGAAGCGACACTTATATTGCGAGTATTCTCGATTGAATGCGCAGCAGATATTCCAATCCATACGTATATAAAAGCCGGGTTTCTAATATTGATATGAAATAGTTCGCAACGCGAGGTTGTCGGGGCCGAGTGCAACTGACCGCGTTACTCAATTTCATGTTGCTGCAAACAAGAAACTCGTAATTTCTTCGCCGAGTTGCGCTGTATACGGTATGCATGAACTGTAAAAACTGTGCGATGAGATCACGTTTATGTTCTTTTTATTTTTTTAACATTTCATACACATTTTCTGCTAGTTGGTATTTTACTTGGCACGATTTATGTAAGATTGAAGACAACTATAAAGTAGAGCAGTACTTTTGAGTAGTAGAGCGAATGGTGAAGATTAAGATGATGCAGCTTAAATAATCATGAGAATAGCTATATGATAAATATCACACGGATAAGTAATACAAACTTTCAATATAGGTTATTATTAAGAAGTTAATTGGTGACATAGATACCAAAAAAGAAATAAAAATAGTTTTATTTCAGAGGGCAACAAAGCAATCGGCACTTCCTTTAAATGTAACAGATAGCAATAATGCGTTTGAGTGCATACAAACATGTTTATTAATCGTTTTATCGCTGTCGATATCCGCCAAGCGACTGTTGTCCATGAGTGTCCTCGCGGCGCCTATCTCGGGTTATCGCCGGGTTATCAGGCGATACCGCTGCGGCCACGCTGCCCACTGAGCACCTACAACCGGACGAACTGATAACCTCCTTCCAGAGTTCAATAGCTCGAAAGGTTACTTTATTATTCCATTGCGGAGAAAATATGGACTTCGGAAGCTATTTCTGGCTGTACTGAGACCTTATGAATAATTACATCCAAAGGTCAGGAAATAATAGGGCGAGGACTTTGTCCAGTCGTAAATGACAGAGGGTTCACGGTACAATAAACATGACTTATTGATCCTACTAAATTATTAGTGATTTATGTCAAAACTTTTGCCCCGTCGTGAATTAAGTCATTTATCGACGGAGAGTTGAGAATTGTCTGTCATTTGTCATTCTCTAAGCCGCTATTAGCCAGTAAGGATTTGTGATAAATGTTCGTCCTTTATATGAGAAGAGGTCATTGCCCTCAAATCTGACAGCTTCTTTGGAAGCCGTAACTGCAGCGATCAGATGGTTCCCCGATCTGGTTGGACACACAATATTTTCGAGTTGTTTTGAAAAGCCAGGTGATACTGGCAGGTGTGTTCAGAATATGGGTAGCATTTTCCTAAGCAACAAACATCAGAAGAGACCGCGTCACGTTGTTTACGTGCACAACATGATAACAACAGAATGCATGTACCCGTAATTGCTGTTTATCCATTTTGAGACCTTCATAGTTACTGGAGGACGATTACATTTCACAATAAAATCTGATAATAACAAAACAATGAAAGTGAAACGAAAGAAAAATCATTTATTTGTCAAGTATCCACTGTTATAATTTTGGTCAAGTACAACGTATTTTTTTACATTTTTAAATCGAATTTTTGTCTTACTAGTTCATGTCTAATCAAGGGCAAAGTACTAAGGAAAATCACGATATTAATTTGGGTCTATGCTATCTTTCCTCATAACAAAGTCAATCAAATGAAGGTCGTGCCAATCTCCTCGGGATTCGCCTTGTGAATTTTAAGTATTATAGCCGTGTTACTAGGAACCCATGTGCAAAAAGAGTCAAAATAAACCTAACTGTTTTAATTCGTAAGTCAAGGTTGGAACCGTCTGCTACTTTACATAATCCTTGTTTATAGCTCTGTTTGCCTAATTTTGGAGTTAATTTGTTTAAACTTCCTTTGTAATTTTAAGGACGTGCTTTCATTAATTTGCTATTTCAATTTCATTGGAAAGAGGCTATTCCTAAGTTAAAGAGATCAAGTAATTGTGTGCTCATTACGATTTACGTGCGCTTGATCATGTTTGCAATGGTTAGATAATGATGTTTCATAGAGAATTTTCCTTACTTTGTGACTATGGATTACTTAAACATATGTATGAATAGTTGTCTGTACATACCATTCACAGTAATAATGATGTTTACATACGTAGTCACAAAGTAAGGTAAAATCTCTATGTAACATATTATCTATCTCCATAATATTGTAAATATCAAAAGGTTAAACGAAATAGAAGATGTCTCGTTGACTGTTTTAACTGCTTATTTTGAAGGTCATAATAAAACAATGGACCAAAACATTTTAATCAATGGCAAAGAAAAGAATTTGACGCGAAGACAATGCAGGATCGGATCAACGAACTCCGTGCGTATTGGATAGCACACAGGCTCGTTCTTCGTGATGAAACAGCTGTTTATACACGACAAGTAAATAACAGTAGGATCATTGTAAACATTGTTCCAAACACCATGTTGTATCTTATATTGAGTAACGCATTTTATCTTTTATTGACTAGTAGCAAAATCATAGCAATTTAGAAATATACGAATTATCATGTACTGTAAATAGTCGGATAGAAATAAGTTTTAGCCCATACACTAATATGTCTGTAGTATAAAATATTGTAGAATGGGCTTGCCATCGCAAGTCTGTTTTGTGTTAAAATAGTATAGTATCATTACAAATCCTTATAAAACGAATTATACCCTTCAACTACAGCACTAAGAAAGGTTGTAGGACTTCTGTTTTCAGTTGTGTAGTGTATCGTAGCACTCGTCATAATTACCGCGACCTGCGCTACACCACCTCGCGATCTCTTATCGCCTGGTACTCGCTTGCAATAACGCACTGTCCTCTTTATCGAACTGTGGTGTTTATTATAATTTATATAGCCCCCACGATAATGTGTTATGTAGTCATTAACTATGAGATTTATGAACACATTTTATCGCTCAAATTAATTAAATTATTGAAATGTTATTGCAATGTAGGCTTTTAATACTTACAGAAATAACTTTATCACAACAGGCCTATTATTGGTAGTTATTTAATTGCAAGTCCTGTAATTAAATAAAGTATAAGCTACAAAGGTAACCTTATTTACTATATTGGTAATTGTATAGTAAACGATGCTACAATGGCTTGGTTATGACAAACTGAGAGCAGCTGGGAACACCACATTGTCACTACAGTGCACAGACACAATACTAACATTCTGCTGCACCTGCACCCTTCATATTGTGTCTACTGTGTGTTATGAATATGAAGAACAGTTGCATTACTTTCTGCGCAACAATTTGTGCGACATCGACGCAAGTTGCGACACAAGACAGGTGTTGTTGAAATCTCGCGCTAAATTACAGTTAATTTTGTTAGTCCATTTTAATTAAATGTAATCGACGCACTAAAAATGCACTTGAAGCGAGTTAAAATGAATGTTTCATAGGCAGTACGAGAAATCCAAGACAAAAGATTATTGAGAGGTTATATATAGTTGGGCACATAGCTAATAAAATAAATTCCACGTGTATCATAAACTGGTAATATATTTTTTTAATTGCCACCAGAATAACAATGCAGCATAAGAAATGTTAGCAAGATCGTACGCTTGTGATTGTCACGCATGAATAGTATAGGACAATCATTATAAACTGGTATTAGGTGGATAGCCGTTCATTTGCACGCAATACTTAACCATTGATTCGTTAAATAATTAACATATTATATCATGGACACTACTAATAATGATTTTCATCTAGTTCTCTGGCTCTGGTCAGAAGTTTACTGATCTTCATGCTGCTCAAATATTTAAGGATATTTTCACTTGAAGACAGATTCACATAATATGTTTCAAATGTTAAACTGGACAGTCCATTCTAAAACGCGAGGCGGGACTTACCAATTCTACCGCACCTAAATTAAATTTAAAGCTATTACTCTAAGTTTATTTAACCGAAATATAATAAAGGAAAACGATTTTGGTTCTTCAATTAAATAACACTGAAGTAAAACTTTGTAACGTTAGACGCTTCGAACCTTCGAACATAATCCTCAGAGGGCCGGGGTTTCAATTTCCGTAAGATCCATACATTTACATGGTCTAAATAACGATCGATGACCAGTGCCAAAGTTATATTTGTTAAAATTCTGTTGTTATTATTATAATTATTTATTTATTTATTAAAACATTACATAATTGAACTTATACATAAAATATCGCCAAACTGTACAGCAGTTTGTTGGCGATAAATTAAAAATTAAAGTAAGTTTTACCAAGTCTGAAAAAACACTTTTAAAAATAATGATAAAATAACAATTAAGAGTTTATCTACTTATTTATACTCTAAATGACTTTTAATTGACTTGAGTAAAAAAAAAACAATTAATTTGAAAAAGATTAACTTTATCTCATGTCATTAGTGTCATGATCTTGAAGGAACGTGTCAGTCAAAGCTCGTTAGCTGACGGACGAGCGCGTGGTATACGAGATAAACCGCAAGGAAACTTCAAGACAAACATATTTTCTATAAGAACACTAACTTTTATTACTGTCAGGCTATTAAACCAAAGCTATTTGCCAGCGATATAACTTTAAGAGCAATTTATTTACTGAGTCTCTCAGAGGACAAACAAAGTAGCTTTACACCGAAATGAGAATAGTAATGTCTCTCAAAACAGGGTATAATATTAGAAAAACACCGAATATACATCAGGTATAAACTGACCATAATAATAGTATGTCCATGACATTAATTCTATAGATATCCACTACAATCGGTCAAGTCTACAGCAAATAATGCTCTAACTGTTTTTGTAGCAGTTGTTTTGTTTATAAATACAGGTTCCATATGATGACGGCTCATTCATTATTATGTAATGTCGTTTGAAAAACAATTGTGTGGAAATGAAAACATTTCAATTACAAAACGATTTAATAAATAATAGTGGACGCTAGTAGTATTATGGAGAAAGTTTAAGAAAGGAGAGCTGATAATAATTAATCGTATAAGCGTACGAGCTTTGAGTAGAAAACACATACCTATTCAATTATGGGAATACGAAGCTCCATGGTTGAATGAAGGTATTTATCCACGTCTTAGGAAAGGTTTGGCATCAATGGGGGGTCAATGATCCTGCCGATACCCAATACGAGTATAGTATACCTAATCAGATTATGCCTCCCTTGTTGGAGTGTCCAAATTGCCGGCACACTTGCACTTAAGATCACTTAAATGACAACAATAATGCCACTATGGCAGTCATGTATTACTTTATACTTCTACCATCAAACAAAGAATATTAAGAGCCGCAATAACATAAAATTAAAAGACTTCATCAGGTTTAACTTTTAAGATAAAGGACACAAGGATCAAAATTCACGCACTCACAGTGTCACTGAGCAAGAAAAAAACTTTCAAAACAATAAATTAGATCAGCTTTGGTTCAAAACTCTTGCTTCAAACAGGGTGTACTTACGAGATTAAATATTACGAACAAAGGCAAAAACTGGCAAACATAAGTTCTTGGATTTGATTTTTATGTCTGGCTATGTTAAAGTATGTTTTTATCCTACTGGACTAACCTACGTAATTTTAAGCAGGGTATTTCCTTATTATAATATTAATATAATTATTGTTTTATGAATGATACGCAAAGTATATAATTTTTATACCTAATTATTATATTAAATTTAGTACTATCTCTTATAAAATATGCAAGGATTTTTCTTCCTGACCTCAAAAGTATTTTTGTTGGTTATAAATAAGTTTTATACGTTTTGGACCAAGATAAAATTCATCGGTAAAAGTTTTAAATAAGCTTTGTGAAAAGATGTTATGAATATCAAATTAATTAAATAAAATGCAGTTTTAAATTAAATAATTTGTGTTGGAAAGTATGCTAATTAATAGTTACATCACAAGAATTAAAACTGTACGAATCTACCCTCAGAAAAACCACGTTATAAAACAAAAAAATACTTAGCCTCAATGTGAAAGTTCTTTGCAGTTTAAAAGGAAAAGTAAAACCAATCACCTCACTTCTTTGTTAACTTTTTATTGAATGGCAAACAAAGTCTGGTGCTAATAATATCGCTCTTATCTTTATGGCGTTACTGTGATTATTATAATCATAGTTTGTTTACACACATAATGATAATATTTACTACATAGTACTAGATGTATAATCTACGCAACATCTTACGATAGATCCCCTAATAACACCGGGTTATTGTAACCATAAATAACAAGGTATTTTTCTTTTTAGATTTTATTCTCAATATAAACTCACCGGTTCAGCTGATGCAGATAATGTAGAACTATATAAAATATCACTTAACGACTATTACAGCCACTCGGTAAAAAAGAAAAAAAAAGAAGTGTTTTTGTTTGACGTGAGGCAAACGCGCAGTGTGTCCGACCGGCGCGGTGCGCGTTCAGAAACTGAGCCGAAACACGAAAACGAAAAGCAGCAGTGACGTGGAACCGGTGAAGGGCCTGTACCACGTGTAACGAACTCATCTCGCTTCTCGCGCGGACGACAAGCACACATCTCGTATGTTACAGCCAGACACCTGGATTAGATTGTTATTTGGTTGTAAGCGAATGACGCGCTCGTAGTAGACGCGGTGGCGTGATCTCGCGATCACCACGTGGCCGCCGTGTTCATACATCATCCCGGAATACTACGTGTTTGTATGTTATCAAATCAAACAATCATTTGTTTGTAATAACAACGTTTACTATGTAAATATAGGTATAATTTAGAAACTGTCATTATTCTGATTGATCTCACCTTGGACGAGTATTTTTTTGCGAAAACAAAAGTTGCGTTATGAAATAAAGTTAAGCTCATTATAAATAATTTACAACGTTGTAATCGCGCATAAGTTTTGTCATCATCATTACCCGAGTTACAACAAGTTATGTAGCAAAATGTTCACATTATCTGCGAGTACAACTGAATTACTGAACAATTCCAAAAAACTGACATTATAACAATTTACGTGAAAATTAATCCTTTAATATAATTTCTGACGACATATACAGATGCGAATTCTCAGGAAGTGAATCCTGTCATCAAATTATAGTATTCAAAACAGATCCATCGAAGGAACGTGGTGAGAACTACCTCCCACTTACTATTCAACGTAGGCACACGATATCGCAATAAAAACATCTGTTCAGCGTTCAGTTCAGAAAACATCAATATCGGCAGGCAACAACAAACATCTCATCTCGGGCCGGTGCACCTGCACTCAGCCGAGTCAAACCCGGTCCGATGAAACTCGGAACGTAGTTACAACGTTACGGAAGGTCGCGACTGCGGTTAGGGTGGAAACGTCCGCTCTAATTCAACGTTACGATCATACGACCGATGCCGCGATGTGGCGCTATCGACAAACTTTGAACAGGTGGGACTATAACACAAAGTGCAGAGTATATAGTATGTATGTTCATACTCCCGGTGGAGGGATAAATAATGATGCAGAAGCTCTTATTGATAACGGTAACCAAGACGGTAGACAAGGCTCCTTGCCAAACATATTGCCGATTCTCAGAATACATCTGGGATTTAAGATCCGAATAATACTTTTAGTCAAACATCAAGAATTAAAACTAAAATTAATTAGACCAGAATTTATTGACATTTTGAAGATGTAAAAAAATCTAATAGTTTCATTTCGCCGGATTGTACAGGAAATAGTCTCTTAAACAACATCTTTTTCATATATTTAATTAAACTAACAATAGCTTGTGGCACTCGCAATTACTTTTGTAGCAAAAAGTAATTGTGAAAACCACAAATACGTGTGTTATCTACTATTACATAATACCCTCTAGAAATCAGAGCCGCTATAGCGTGTCCCCAGTATTTGCAATACACGTGCCTAGTAAAGGTCAGCTTTAAAACCACCTACACTGGAACAGAGACCCCTGAAATTGGATCAACATTGTTTGTACGTACATTGGAACATTGTCATATTAATAACAATACTCTTGTTACCTTAACAATATATTTACCGCAAAAAGGATAAAGAATATTCTTCTATACAAAGCTCTTTTGAGACACACAGCTATCCATGACAAACTAAATAATATAAATTCTAACCACCTATAGCAAGGTTGCTTTATCAGACCAAAGTATAATTTTTTAAAATTGAGGAAATTATACGTTGTATTCAAAGAAGCTTTAAAATGACTGGATAAAAACTGCGTAAAAGATAGTTTGCTTTTTACAGAAAGAATTTGATAATTTGAAGAGCGAGTCTTCAATCGAATCCTTTTCAAATGCGCATCCCTTTGGGTCCCATTTTGCATTCAAAGCTTTCAGGTGCACCTAGATGTCAGATGATAGCCTACTATAATACTAGACTCTGAAGAGTATGATAAATGATACTATGTATAAACATGAGTAAATACTGCGATTATACACGCTTTTTTGTTAACAAGTGGCGCCAACTTCACAAATCTCAGTCAGTCCCGTGAAAAAATATGAACTCAAGCGGTCAAGGTTATTTTAGACAAGTTACACAACTTTATAAGAGTTATTTGTTATTATGTTAGATAACTAAATTTATTTGGAATCACTAAATAATAATACGATGACGATTAAATGAAGATGCTTTTACCTTCTTGGAATCAATTATGATTAAGTGTAATTCACGTTAAAACTATAATTTATTTTATTAAGAAATAGGCCTTTTAATTATTCCAACGGTATTAGTGGATAGGTACTATATTTAGACTTGGGAATATTGAATTGCTTCCAACATAGAAAAATAAACTATATAAGAAAAACCGCTAAATGAGTAAGTAGCTCTGGACTGCCTTTCTGATTATTATGAAATGTATACCTCGATGCCAAAAAAGGGCACAAACTTTAGCTGCAATAACCGACACCTACACAAGCGGAGCCGCGGGTAAAAGCTACGAAGCTACATAGGTAATTTATTTTATTATTTAGGCCTGGCAGCTAGTGCAAAAATTATGATAAATCCTCGAGATTTTCCGTTCAGATAAAATATTTATAAAGAAAAACAAAAACATTCGCGTGAATCACAAAACATACGATCTGAGTCAGCATTTTACTTGAAGCCATTGTTTCCTGCATTCTAGTCGGTAATAATACTGCCAGACGATGCTTCCTATTAATTAGGGATTGATAACACACATCCATAGTATAATGAGCCTAATAGAAACCGATTGTTTGTCGCCAGCGTCACACTAGAACTGCGAATAGAATAATTCCTTAACAACAAATCGCGGCATCCTGCGGAAGGTGTCCAACTAAAATGAACTTTAACACGATGATATAAGAGCTAATAGTTGGGAGGATATAAGATGACAATGTTATTAGTTGTTGTCTTATAAAGACTCCTACACACGTGAGACAATGGGCACAACGTGCGGCGGAATGACCTAAGCACGCTCCGTGTGCAGTGACCATGATCCTTTGTTGTTACAAGACTTTACGGACTTTGAGTGAACAAGTATATCTACAGATGTTTGTGACACATGTACATATTAATATAAACAAAAAAGATATAAAAAGTTAAGTTATTCTTTCAATTTTTCAAATCATATTTATCTACGTATTATCATCTACGTTTAGTACCTAGCCTATATGATAAATTTTAATATCCGTTGTCATTCAAAGATCGCATGATCACTGAACACGTGTAAAAATATACAAAGACATTGAAAAATTGAAGCCATAACAAAAATAATTGAATATCATTGTAGATAACATTATTCTTATGAAATAAGTGTATCGTGTACGTGTACCAATAATATGCTGAAATTCTACCATGACTAGCTGTGGCCTTGAGTCACAGACAAGTTACTCAAATTTATCCAAAATTAACTCATTCAAACTTCTTTGTTGGATCATATCATCAATCATCATTTCATTACGATCGAATGTTTTTATTTATCGGGCGGGTGAATGTTCCCGTAGATAAAGCGACTTTTTGCAACATGACAATATGACACGTATTTAAATAAATACTCGTCAGGTAAACGACATACCGGCAAATGTTTATTGAACTAGAAAATGTAACAAAGAGTGCGGCGCGTGTTATTGCATCAAGTTTATTCATAAAGCGAAGTTTTCTAATACCATGGCCGAGTAAGAATTCTCTTACAAGTTCTTAAAGTACGCTGAGGGAAATGAGAAGCTTAATGGCGTTCCTAAGTAAACTTTTATAAGTGTGCTAACTTTGTTTATACGGTCTATTAACACGCATTCTTCACGGCAGCGTCCGACTAGTTATAGACTTAAACCCTGATCATGGAGAATTGGAGCTGGATAAAATTAATATTATATCAAGTTTTTTTTTTAATAATTATATATTTGCATGCTTAACGACAGCAGTCGCGAATTTTGCGGCGATGACTTGGCGGCTTATACAAAAAAAAATATACGCCGCAACTAAATATTGCGGGGTTCCCGAGAAAATATTTAATGAGTGTGTAAAGTTTTTGGACATCATTAAAAGATATGAATAATCGCAATATTGTTTTTCTTATTATTCTATAAAATTACGAATTACGTCATATATTTAGATTAGAATATTCTTTATTGTACACCATTAAAGTTACATATATGCATATCAAGTACAGTATATATAAATAAGTATACAAAAACATTTTTTTTTTGTGTTAATCCTTTATGCTTTAGTCACAAAAGAACTGTCCTCATAAAAAGACAGGTTAACCATGACAAGAGATCAAAAGTCATACGGTTGAAACATTTAACGTAAAAAGTAACTGCTAATTTGTTAGTATGTATCCAAAACAAGCACGTAAACAGAACATAACGATATCAGGAAATGATCGTAAATATTAATGGCGGCGGTTTCGGAACGTCAATTACGTAATAAAACTGCGGTCAAAGTTCGATGTGTGCGCTGAACTGTCCGCGTTCAGGTTAAATTATTACGACCGCATTATTACAAATGATATTTCAGTCAGATTGCAATTTAAAATACTCTTTAAGTAGAATTTAAACAATAGTGTTGACCGTAAAGATATTTCTATAGGACACACGTTCACCTGTCTCTTTACAGGACACGCACTGTCTGGTCGCCCTACAAACGGATGGAACTCGCCGGAAAGCAACTCTCGCGCAGACGGGACGATGGGATAATGGCCGGGCTCGGTTCTGGGGGCGAAGTCCGTACTCCCGGACGAGAATAGACGGGACGGGCGTTACTTCCATCGCAATCAAATATGGGTAGATTGTTCACTCGTTTACATCCCCTACGATAATATTAATGGCGACGATCTTATGTGGGCGTCCGGTTCATAGTTTAAGTTTCGAAGGTCGCCACGATATCCAGTAATTGGGGTTAAATTGAAGACAGGAAATTGCTATCTTACGTAACAGCAGGGTAAAAACAACCTATGAAAACTTTATGAAAAAATGCGTGTCAGTATATAAATGAAATTTAGATCAGAACATATCCTTTCCGAGGTAATCAATCCCAAACTAAACTCTGACAACAGACAACACAAAAACTCGATATAAAGCAGATAAATCACGCAACACACTAATCATTTATCTTAGATTACTCCGCAACACAAACAGCGTGGCACTAATCTGTCAACAAACAGTACAAACTCCAAGGATGGAGTCCAGCATTATCTATGTGTGTCAGTAAACAGACAAGTGGTCACGTAACCGAGTCCCATTCATCCAGCGCAGGTCCAAAGTGTTCTAGTGATGCACGCGTGTCCGTGTGAACTTTCCCCCTTGACACACTTAGGTGCAGCGGCGCGTGCTGAAAGACCTAGCTTACGAGAAATGAAGTTTGCGGTATTCTGTATTCAAGACATCACGAATTCACGAGACATTTGAATTTGTTCGCGAGCTACTAAGCTATCTTGTGATTTTTTACGGTTAGTACCTACCTACTTGTAGTGTTATTTATTGAGGTAAAGGGTTTTGCTCTCATATTTTAAATAAATGTCTAAAACATTTCACCCTGCTAGAGTAGGTAGCTCACCTATACGCTATACTGTAAACGAATATTTGGTTCCATATTTAGAGTAAGCTTTCAACGTCGATTTGAAAGCAGGCCTTTTGTTTGCGATGCATAGCTACAAAACGGCATTTGAAGCAACATTTTAGGCAAATCATTCTCCCGTTACCCTATTCTGCTTAATTCAAACAGACAATCAGATATAAAAAAAAAAAAAACAGTTTTTATCGAGTAGCTTTAGTGGGGAATCAATACTGACACGGCTGCGGGCAGAAGTTAATACAATAAGGGCAATTTAAATCACTATCGGCCGAAAGGAGTAACGCCGAGATTGAGGCCTTGATTAAGATTGACAACCCGCCTGCTACAGTTATTTGCTAATAGTGATAGAGGAAACAGTGAAGGAAAATTTTCTAAAGCTCAAGTTGCGTAATCCTGTAGGCCCTGTAGTGTTGCCGAAATACAAAGGGTTGAAAGAATGTAACCGCACATAAATCATTAAAATACCTCTCTTATCTCTAGCTTAAAATCTGAACAGAATGCAAACGTTTAATAAAATTCCACATGTCTCTAACACAAAGTTCCACAAACACTATCTTAAGACATCTTGGCCGAACTTAAATATGATTTATCTAGTTCGCCCCTAGCGCTAGACCAAGAAAATATGATAATATACCAATGGTCTGCAGAGAAAAGCCATGTCGATGTCGATTGTCGGTAAATAACCCAGGTCTGGTTTTTATGTTCTTGGGTATTTTACACTGACCGGCAAATATCTAGGATATCTTTGGCTTGAGTTTTACACATATAACTGATAGAGAATAAAATTAATAGCAATTTTCGATATTCAATAAACAACAGAAATTTCATATTGGTATCGATAATAATCGACATTATACTCACGAATGTTTGTCATTTTACTATAGGTCATGTTTTCCTTCACCCAAAACCTTTTCATCTCCGACGAGATTTCCAAACAATCCAATCATTTAAATTATCGTAGTAGAGCTCGCCTCAAAGAACAGGTATTGAGTAAATGAGTACTGACTGCATCGTGTTATTTATTAACTCAACTGCAACGGCCGGCATGTGCACCTAACTGGCTAGGTAATCGTTGTATATTTGTATCGGAAACGCAAACAACTGTGAAATTGATTTGTAACATGTAAGGTTTGTTTTCCAAATAATTTGGGAGTTTAGTCAAACTTATAATGTAACTAACAGACAGGAACTAAACGCAGACCAATCTATACTCAAAAACTGTTTCGTTAGAAAATACACGATGCCAGAATGAAGTTTGTAGCTGCAAAAAGCTGAAATAAACTTCCTTTGATACTTAAATTGAAATCCTCAGTCCGGAAATCAGATAGCGAAGCAACTCACAGGAAAATTTGTGTACCGTTTTGGAAAACTCGAGTACCGTTCAAGAAATCCTATTAGTATTTCACTTGAACCATTGTTAACACACTATGTGTCGATAATGAAGTCTGTGATAGCGATAACGATCGAAGGTCAGCTTATCGGATCGGAAGAGCGGAGAGACAGCCGGTGACATGTCGACTGGAGATAGTACCGCCTGGACTGTAGACCCGGCGGATATGGATCCCATGGACGTGATAAGCGCGATATGTATATTCTATACTAAAAAACAATGTCGGCATTGAATAGACGGGATTTAAAATATTCAACTTAAATATTTTTGTTTCAAAAGAAAGGATCGGTTCGCATTTTAAGAACTTGTTATCGAAGCCTTGAAACTTTGAAGCAGAGGAAGTCGGGTTGATTTGGATGCTTCTGAAGATAACGGTAAAAAATATAATTCAAAGAAAGAAGTTCATTTAAGAAGCGTAACCTACGTGGCTACATCTGACACTTAAAAAACAAAGAATTGAGAAGGCTGATGACTCAAAATGTATCCGACAGACCGTATCTCCTTTAGTCCTTGTATTCTTGTAAGCAGCACGATAAACCTGCCAATGTACTTTAATCTTTAAACAACAATGTATTTGCTTTATGCTGTTCACAGTCATAATGCTATCTGCCATTTACCTTTGTATTTAGATGACGGTAAGTTGCAGTATAAATATCAAGGTTAAAAGTCGGTACAGAGATACAAGACACTTTTGTCTGAGACTGTTGACATCTTTACAGCTGTATAAAAAAGGGTCCAAGTAACCATGTGTGCTTTAACCCTGCCTACCCAGACGACAGATAAGTTGTTAAATATGGGGTGATTCCATGAATAGCTTACAATACTAAACTGCCTTAAATCAAAAACTGGTATTTATATACAACTTTTTAGACCAGACAGCAAGCACTCGAGTACCCAATTGGGACGAATATAGACATACCCTCTATTAAAGCTTGAAAGCCCAGTCGAATGCGACATTCAAGATATACTTATTATTAGGTAACCTTAGCTGTGGATACAAGCCGGTCGTGTAATGTGCGTTCTTTGTACAGAGAAGGGCAGGCCCTTCTGGATAATAACAACGATGTCGGACACAGACGGATTGAGATAATGACCGCCAGCTGAGTATTATCTTACAGACATTAACGTAGCAACCGAAGCTGGTATTAAGTGTTGCTTGAAGAACAATAGCGGAAAACTGCCTTATTGTAGAGCTTGAGATATTGTCCCTACTACTGGCACATATTTTTCACCATTATTTGTAGTAGTCCGTTATAAAGCAAAAGTAGCATACTTCAAAACTTAAAATAGTAATAGGAAGTTTAACTTAAAACTAAGGAATCCCAAGAGTACAGCCATGACAAGGAAGTTCCTAACATTTAAAACTGAATTAATTAAAACCAGCTCTTAGATTCATTGTACGGCAGACGTTAGCAAACTTGAAGCAAAAAGTGTTCGAGCGACCCACCCGCGTTTGTGGCTGCACTTTGCAATAAAGAACCTAGTTCTTTTCAATATCATTTTAAAATTAAAATAAATGTCTTGCAGTAACCATTTATTTTATATTTGCACTCGCTGTTTTTAAATTGTTATAGTTCCTAGTTTCAGAAAAAGCGAATGAACTGCAAGTTCAAAGAAATGGGCATTATTATTTCTATTAGGTGTTTTTAACGATCGCCAAACTGGTGAATAATTCAAAATAAATTTCGACTCATAAATATTCCGAATATAATAGTGGTATGATTGAATTATTATACAGAAATTATGCAAAGAACTGAAAAAATTGTCTTACGGTTACATAAAGTCGTAAATTTAGGAAATGTTAATAGTGTATTAGGCTATATGGATTATGGCCCTAGTTTTCGCGTAGCCCGATCACACCGGCAACAGCGACGGAGACACCTGACACGTGCGCTCACAACGCGTGATGAGCGCAATTTGGAGCCGGGGGGGCTTGAGTGGGAAGTGTAAAGTCCGCGGCCTTGCGTGACCCGTGCGAACACGCAACCTCAGATCTGTGTTAACATTACAACTGTAACTATGTAATGTACTCACATGTCGCTTAAAGACAACATTTGTATTGATGCTATTTTTAAGATAAGTGACATCTTGTCTAGACGATTCTTTATCACAAATCTTAACACTTCCGTTCTTCCTGCCATGACGCAATCAAACATGCATCTCTTATCTCTCTTCTGTAAAGTCAAGCTTTGCCGACTGTGATCTGAGTGAAAGTAACAGGCAAAAAAGATTAAGTAACTTAGAAGGTGCATTTTTATTTTTAAGGAAGTTTTTAAAACACAACTACTCAATTCTCCATCACCTTGAATTTCCATTCATAAAACCAAAATACTTAGTCACACCTCGATAAGTCTAATTTCGATACTATGTAAATGTTTACAAATACAAACATATCGTGTTAAACGAATTCCAATACATACTATAATACGGTAATTTGTCGGTCATCCAAATCAATACACAAATACAGATTGTAAACTAATTACTTGAGTACTGCGCCAAACGCAGGTCGTCGCACGGGTTTTTACTCAATCGTGACATATAAAACCAATACATAACCAATACAACAGACATCTTATTAATCACATCCCATTTAATTAAATTAATGATATAATGTCAGTACAATATCATTAGTCTGTTTTATGGGCTGAATAGAAATAATCATGGGTAAAATGTTAATGCTACTATCCAAACTAACATTAATAAATATTTTTTGTCTGCTACACTGAACTAAAACCACTAGACCAATTGTGATAAAACTTGACTTGCTTTATATAAGCTATAAATAATAACCCCTGGGTACTTGCTTATTTTAAGAATAGGTATTACATGACCCTACAGCACATTGGGTACTTTTTTCAGAAATAGCAGACATCTAAGCAGGATCAACCGAAAGAAAAATTTATATTTTTGTAAGCTATCACTAATATTCTGGTCACAGGACTCGGACGAGGACTATGAATTATCTAATAGCCCTTAAGAGCAACATACAATTCCATAACTTGGTTAATTAAATAAGCTTTAGCACTTTAATTAAAACCAGGGTTACAAATTGTCAAGATATTCAATTATCCGATTTTTATCCATGCATGTAAATAATTTATGCTTACAATAAAAGTATTTTGTATTTTCTTCGTTAATTATAAAATCATATACAAAATTAAAATTTGTATCGGAGATCAGTGTGATAATGTGTGCTTCTCGGTGACACAGCCTATCCGCCAGTGGTCATGAACACATCATGTTCTCGTCATCATGTCATCATTGATAATTATCAATATGTCATTATCTTGATACTTATCTAGTGCAACCCTGGTTAAAAAATGATGATGCCAACACTTTTCTCAATAACTTAATTTAGTTTAAGATAGGTAAAGTTGCATTATCGAGTTCATTGTCTAACATAAATTAGTAACCTTGCTTTGCATAATAAAATGTTAACAATCAATTAATTGAATTAGCTACATATTTAAATTTATGTAAAGCACTTGTAATTGTTTATTTGTTTTATTGAGCTCATGAATAATTAAGTACTTGAAAAAAATATATATGCCTATACATTCTTTCTCATACCCTTGAAGTATGAAGAATGCACACGAAATTTATCTTGTAGTTATTTTAAAGTGACAATACTATTATAATAACCATTAGTGAAATTGAAATTATTTTTCTATTCATGAAGTTTTCAATGAATTACATTTTGTATGGTTAAGCTAGTGCCGAACAATTACAATATATGCAATTCTGTAGTTTCACTTTTTAACTGATATTTTGTAACAAAAGATTGTATATTTATTATACCATAAGAGCTATAATATGACTATAAAGTGATTTTTATTATAATAAGTCTTTACGCTTATAATTCAGCCTATAAACGTCCCACTGTTGGGCACAGGCCTCTTCCCATATAGAGAAGGCATGAGCATTGATCACCACGCTTGCTCTTTGCGGGTTGGCGATTTCAGATCCCAAATTTTGGAATCCAGGTTTCGTCACAATGTTTTCCTTCACCGTTTGTCAGAAGTGTCTTGGAATAATTAAGAAAGTACATATAACTTTGAAAAAGCCACATTGGTACTTGCCTGGGTTCGAACCTGCAACCTTGTGCATACAAATCTGTTTATTGAACCGCCAGGCCACCACAACATTTTCTTTATGCTTATATAATTAGAATTATAGTGACAAATGCAATTTTATAAATTGATAGAATACTGAATATTAATTCTATTGTTTTCTTAGTACTAAATTGATAATTAAATGAGGTAACTGCAATACTAATGTTAGTATTAATTTAAGATTGTGTACTTAAAAGGATTATTGAGGTAAAGGTAAAAATAGAATATGGAGAAAGGTACCCACATGACGTAAAAATGATCTCATATTCAATAAAGTTTTATCATATATCGAAGTTTCAGAAGTGTGTTTACGCTTAGGTAAAAGTGTATATGTTATGATAAGATAATATTAATAAACAAATGATACGAAAGCACTATCACGATCATATACAGTATGCTGTAAGTTGTCGAGGATATTTTGAATAAAAACTATTAATATCCTTGTCTACACGATCGTATCCGAACTACATATAGAATTTGTTAATTTTCATCAAAATTCCTTATGAGAAACCCCTCCTACAAAATTTTAATCAACAAAGTAATGTGATGTAGTCGCTCATAGTACATTTTTAATGTGCGAGGGTATTTCTAACAAAAATAAGGGTAAAATTACAGTTGTAAAATTAAAATAGTATCTTAACTACGCCTATTAATGCGTTTCTCAGTTATATTTCAACTTAAAAGCAAGGAAAACAAAGAATTTTAAATAAGAAATCTCGCACAGAATTTTCTTTTAGGTTATGATTTTTACGTTCTGTGTAGTATTTCCATTCGATACAAATCGTTTACATATAAAGTAAACTACTTACCTAGTGTCCTTACAGGTCCACTGCGTATATTACACTTGTAAATTATCACCAAATTTTCAAATAAATTCGAGGTAAACACTAGCGGGATTCGTAACGTCCAGCAAATCCGAACTAGTCAGTGCTGTTCACTACAACACATTTTGACAATCACTCGATTGAATCGAATGAAATTTTTCTTTTTAATTTTAATCAAACATGTTGCTACTTCTTTCTTCACAAATATTCCAAACAAAATAGATAAGAGAAGTGTTAACTGTTTTAAGACATCAGTAGCTTTTGATATGGTAGCTACGTACATAAATTTATTTTTTTCAATCTAACTTAGTTCACACTTAGAATCGAGATGAAAATCGATTTACGTTACAGCACTAGACGTGTTGAATGTGTCGTATTTTTGTTTGGGGTGGGGGATTACACTTTTTGACCAATCACAGCTCTAGAACAGGCATGAAGACGGTGGCGTGATCTCTACGTCACACCTTATATACCGCCATAGGCCACTATAGCACAAACTAATCAATAATACCTCACTCTGAAAGAATACAATGTATTTAGCAGATTAGAGTTTAATTACTTTACAGATGTGTACATAAATACATATAATTATATCCGTGTAGTTAGCTTTTTGCTTGCCTTTTTAAAGGTACGATTTTTCGGCGCTTCTTTGTTTACATTTGCTGCTAGTGTCATCTATTGGTGTATTAATGAACTACAATTTATCGTTTATTTTAAAACATTTTGCTAATAATCCTGGCAGATATTTATTTCACAAGCTTATTTACCAATTACAAAATCGTACAGAAACAGGCGGTTTATTTAGAACATCGTCGTGTCGATTTTAGACTGATGGCATTAAAAGAGTACAATACTTATTAGAGGAGGCATCTCCACTATAATCTACGCTTCACAGCCGCTCTGTCTGTTTTTGGGGTTCCGTACCTCATAAGGTAAATAATATGGTAAT
This sequence comes from Autographa gamma, assembly GCA_905146925.1. Taxonomy (NCBI): domain Eukaryota; kingdom Metazoa; phylum Arthropoda; class Insecta; order Lepidoptera; family Noctuidae; genus Autographa; species Autographa gamma. The sequence continues at coordinate 706,157 of LR989852.1, forward strand.
GTTACGCTTATAAGATACGGTACCCGTACGATTTAGACTATGCGATAGTCCAAGACGAGATGGGGGTAGTAATCTTAGAATCTAAGGGTAGTAATGCACTCCTTTGACAAGGAGTGGTTGACCACTACCCTAACTAGAGAGAAATGGAAGGAGGGTAGAGAGTTATTTGCCCTGCAATGACAAAAAGGGCTAGGAAAGAAAGAAAAAGACTACAAAAAAAATGACGACTACTTTTATGCCTAAAATAATATTAGGTAGGTATAAAAAGATAAAATATGCAACGAAGACGCTTTTTAATTGAGCTTAAGAAGATAACTTTTTGATAAATAACGTCAACAATACAATCATGTCAAATTGACAAGAATATTTACCAAACAATGCTCTCCATTTTTAATTAATATTTTGCTATATTTATTTATAAAAATTAACAATGTTCAAGCACTACAAAGACCTAAGCGATGTCGTTTCTTTGATGGTGTATTGCCCCAGTGATCGATACTATCTCTTTACCAAAGAAGCGAGCGGGGAGTTATGGATACCTTCTAGTAAGTGCGAGAAGAATTGCTGGAAAACGACTGCCAATAAAATCAATTACGAGGTGAGACTGGAATACAGGCGCTGTTACAAATAATAACAATTCCTGTTCTCTGAAATCGAGATTAGAATCTAGTGCAGAATTATACTAAAGGTTTAATCTTGGTTTCATTTTGAACTAGGTGATGTGGATGTCATCGCTCCTATTGAGGCGTAGGGAATTAAAGTAATTAGTAAATGGATGGAATTATAGACCGTCTTTAGATACACAGGGGTAGACAGAAAGAAACATACATAATTTTTTTCTTGACACAATATTTTACAAAATAATACAGTTGTTTGGAATCGACGCTCTTACGGCATGCCACCCGCTCCGTGTATACAAGATCTGGGTCCCGAACCATCCGCTTCAGTGCGTCTACCACGCAGTTTACAAAGTGGCCGTCAAAAGCGACCTCAGGAAGCGGCTGAAGTTTAAATCAGTAAGTATTTATACGTCTGCAGACATTTGAAGGCGTCGTGGCCCAAAATAAAGCAATTAGACTGGAAGGTAATTCCATGATCAGGATACTAGATAATATGCTAGAGAGCGATGTGTACATTCCAACATAAAGGCGGATGTCAAAAGTGCTGCCCACGATAGTTTGTCTTCGCGTACACCTTCTGTCGCCAACCGATTCAAGCAGGCAAAATTTTGCAGTTCTTAGTATTTTCAACCAGTGAAGCAGACTTGCCATTGCATTAGGAGTACAGAAATTTCAAATAGCTATGACGATTCTAACTATTAACTGAGCAGGGCATGCGGAACCGGCTGCAGTGGTTCAACTCGGCAGACCTCGAGCGACAGCGAGCTCACTCCAACCTCCGAAGTCCTGAACTTGCAGTGTTCGCGTTGATGGTCATGGCAGATACCATCAAAGATATAGAAGTTTCGGTAGTACATGTCTTGTTACTTCTTCTGTATAAGTTACTGGCAAATTAGATATTTTAAATAGTTCTCTTACTTCTTTGACTGTTTACCTAAATCACGGTTCTACATCTATATAATCATTGGTTAATTGTAGGCGAACTTTCAAGAGTTGGACACTGGAACGCTGATAGAAATTTGCGAAGAAAACGTAGTGCTTGGTACCCCTGCCGATGTGGCCGGTGGTGCTGTAGCCATGGCCTCCCCGAACTTGCAACTGTTGCTAGCTGCTGGGTACTCCACAGAAGGTACTGATCATACTGTATTTACTTTTCTGATGAATTCATTTAATATTTGGATATTTCTGTCTTATTAGATCAGATCAGAATGTACCGAGAGTTTGTGTTGATGGTCTACCCTGCCATTTACATGAGCGTCAACGTGTTCTCGCAGTTTATGATCGACCTTGGCTGGCAGAGGACACAATGTCAAAGTCTCTTCAGGTAATAAACATTAGCTATACCTTTTATTAGTTTTTAAGCTGCATAATTTATGAGGCATATAAAAACAAATATTAATCCCTTTTTCTTGTAGGGCTGCGGATGTAACAGGCCGTGGAGGGCTCTCCTTTTTGGAGGTAATGCTGTGGATAGCCGCTCTGGAACCCGCCACGCAGCATACCGGCATACCAGCGGATATTCGGTGCAGATACATTTTCAGGTATAACGTCAAACCGGATTTCTATTTTATTGGGAACCTCTGTCAATTTTTTTTTGTTTCCTTACAGTTTTAGACGTTTGAAGATGAGAAAAACTAGTACAGATTAATTTGCTCTGCAGGTACTTTGACAATAACCGTGACCAGAAGTTGGAGTACGTAGAGTTCAAGGAGCTGGTGGCAGCGGCTCGTGCTGCGCGTCAGCTGCCCATCGACGCTCTCAGTGTCGCAAGAGATGCTGACGTCTGTCTCAGGTATAGTAACCATGTATCCGATTTGAAAACAAGAAGTTCATTGCGAAACTATTAAATGGTACATTTTTCGGGTTATTATTTTTCACCCCAGACAGATAATTCAAAAATCATTATCAAAATTCTGAAACTTAAAAATTCAGCGTCTGGGCTGAACATCCAGGTTTAAATATTGGGAACAATTGCAGGCAGCTCGGAATGCAGCCAAACTCGCAACTACCATTAGGAGAGTTTCTGCGAGGTGTCAGTGAACTTCGTCTGCGAGGTACCAGTTCGTTACTGCGGGCGTCGAGAGGAATCTCTTCATACCTTGCGGATTTACAGTAAGACGCTGATCCAATTTTTATCTACAACTAGCTGTGCCCCGCGGTTTCACACGCGTGAATCCATAGGTCCCTTTCCCGGTGTCTTTATATTATAGAGGACGGAGATAATTCCAACAAATCACTATAGTAACAAAGGTCAGAATTACTTAAAAAAAAAAGTCCGCAAATTTTCCAATTTTTTTCTTTCTTAAGAACCTTCTCCTGATAATAACTAACACAACAAAAAAAGAATTAGCAAAATCCGTCCAGGCGTTATTGAGTTATGCGCTTACCAACACATTTAGGAATTCATTTTTATATATAAGATAATTTTGTTGTTTTAACTTCGACTATCATCAAAAAATATTCAGATGAATGTAATGAAATTTTTAAAACATTTTCCAGAGATAGAGACAGGGACCAAGCGGTGGAGGTGAGAGCGAAGACTCCTGCGACGGGCTCGGCTAAATTGTCAGGCGGTGTTACTGGTAAATATATTTTGATGTTTAGTAGATGTGGCACTAGTTCCGATGTCAACTAAAAGAATGCGTTTGATATTTCTTCAAAACGAATATGTTTTTATTTCAAGTAAGCCTCTTTCAGGAGCGGAAAAATTAAAGGGACTAGGTAGGTAGATATGATAGTAGGAGGCAGATACGCGATTTATATGCCATTAAATGCCATTTTTATTGAGAGACAGGCAATATCTAAATTGTAATAAGTTCCATCTCCATGGAGGAGAACCAGCAAGCAAGTTGATAGGTTAGTTGTATGTTGTATTTACACATGTAAGTGGCGACGGTGCCGCCGGTGCTGGGCAGCTCGCGGCAGGGCGAGGGCTCGCGCGCGTCGGGCGGGCTGGCCAGCGCCGCGCGCCGCTTCGTGCGCCCCGACTACTGCATGGCCGTGTTCACCGTGCGCATGCGACGCCGCCCGCCCAATGAGATGCTCGAACTCAACAACTTTGATGGTAGCACCTTTTAAATAATTCAACCGTCTGTCAGTTTCTAAGATGAAGATTACGAAGGCCGACTAGTTTCGTGGTCAATCGGACCCCTAATTATGAGCTCATTACGCGTCAGTATCGCGCCATGAACTGTCAAAATACCTACATCAGTTCGTAGATTTATTAGAGAATTATGACAAGTGAGTACTTTTTGCAAAATTTGCAGCGTTCTTAGTATTTTGTCGAATGTATCCCTAATGACACTGAAATGAACTTAACAGCTCTTTTGACAGAGGACGCTGTGAGTCCTTCCACGGCCCGCCTCATGGTGGCCGCGGTGCATTCCTTTGACGTGCTCGGTCCCAGTTCCGTTCCAGTCGAGGCTCTCGCTGCTGTGCATTATTTTGCTAGTACTATTGAAAAACCTCAAGCAAGTATTTTACAATGCTCATATTATTTTCAGATTACACCTATAGGTACCACACTTTTAAATTCTTTGATTTTGAATACAAGAAGGTAAGTGCAGAAATAAATATAAGAATTACAAAACATAAGCTTAAAATAATGATTAAAAAACAGATTTACCTAGTAGCAGTAACTTATTCAAGTCAATCAATAGCTAAATTCCACCACTGTATTTCCATAGAGACGGCCTTCAGGCGGCAGCTCCCTGCACATGACGAAGCAGGCGTGGTCGTGGACCGCCCCGGCCGAGGAGGTGGCGCTGGGCTCCCTGCTGCTGCGGCTCGCTGAAGCTGTCCGGCCCATATGTGCTAATGAGCCGAGGTTACTGAGGCTTGCTTCCCCAGTGTATGCTGTTGGTAAGTGCTTTTATAAAAAGATTGGATGGTGTAGATTTAACGCGTTCGTAAAGTACTTCTTACGTATGTGAGAGCTCACATACCTGCCAATGGATGCCTCCAAAATTGACTAAGCTTAGTTGAATGAATTTTACGCATTTATGTGTCAGGAAATTTTTTTTTTCGTGATTGATCAAATTCGCAGCACGTCGATTACTCTACCAGAATTGGCAATTTGTGAAGTCAGTGAACTTCGAATAATTATCCCCACGATTTCAACCGACAAGTTTCCTTAGGTGACCTGCACGGCAACCTAAGCGCGCTCCTGTCGATGGAGTCAGCACTGTGGCCGGGCGGGGCCGCGCTGGCGGCGGCTCGCCTCCTTTTCCTGGGCGACTACGTGGACCGCGGCGCGCACGGCACGGAGCTGATGGCGTACCTGCTGGCCGCCAAGCTGCAGCGACCAGAGGCCGTGCTCATGGTGCGCGGCAACCACGAGACCAGGGACATACAGAAGATGTTCACCTTCTATAAGTACGTTCGGTATCCCAATACGTTACTCCTGGTACCAACGAGGGAATCTACAAACAAACATTGCTTAAACTAACCCACACATTTGAAAAATATACGCGATTACGTTAATTTTTTTTCTGTTTACTTTGCTTGGAAATATTTATTCAGAATATATTTTTAATGGATTCGTTTTTTCTATATATTCATCTGTTTTTTTTTCCCAGCGAGTGCATTAGCAAATACGGGGAAACAGAGGGCAATAAAATATGGACTGCAATCAACAATGTGTTCGATGTGCTTCCACTAGCGGCAGTCGTCGATGACAAAGTAAGCATGAAGTAGGCGAGGAATACTGTTGGTAGTTCTTACGTTACACAAATTATTATTGTAGGGCAATGAAATGAAAATAATTAAATAAATCCATTAGTTTATAATTCCTTTTCACTGAAGTATTTTAAAGTAACCATTCCGGCTTTTGTTTGCTTTGTGACCTCGTCAGGTGTTTTGCTGTCACGGTGGAATCCCACCGCCCTGGGTGTGTCCCCTCATAACGGCTATCGACAAGATACCCGTTCCTCTAACAAAACCGGCTGAACAGAGCTCCATAGCCTGGGAACTCCTGTGGAATGATCCTATCAAGTTAGTAGCTATCTCTTCGAAAACAAAAGAGGCTTCATTATTAGGTTAAGGTCCCCATTTTAGTATCAACTTTTTACCTAGTAAATAAGTTGTGATAGTTTGCTGGGCAGTCCCTGCACGGGCTCATTCGCAAAATGACCACTTCTCAAAATGACTACAGGTAGCAAAATGTCCCGTTCGCAAAATGTCCCTTTCGCAAAATGTCCCCTTCCTCAAACAGGCATTAATTACTTACATCAGTAAAATAACTGGTCAAGAGCCAGCAGGTGTACAACACAGAGGGGTACTATACTAATGTTTCATCATTAAAATTAAAATATGTATAATCGAAGTTCGCCAGATTCAATGTCAATCAAAATATAAATTTACACAAATAAACAATAAACAAATTAAACTTAACCCAAATAAAAAGAATCATCTTACAATAATTGTAATATTTATTTTAACATTGTTTTTTTTTTATATATATAGAAATCCTGCAATCTTCGATTGTTATTATTTTAATTTTAGTTTATTTGCATGCGCCTACCCATATTTTAATGATGAAACATTAGTATAGTACCCCTCTGTGTTGTACACCTGCTGGCTCTTGACCAGTTTTTTTTACTGATGACAGTAATTAATGCCTGTTTGAGGAAGGGGACATTTTGCGAAAGGGACATTTTGAGAAAGGGACATTTTGCGAACGGGACATTTTGCGAAAGGGACATTTTGCTACCTGTAGTCATTTTGAGAAGTGGTCATTTTGCGACTGAGCCCCTGCACGTAGAAAACAGTACATATTCCTCCATATACGTACTTCTCCCTTTAGTTAGCAGTGGACCTAAACCTTTGCTAACTAAAGGGAGAAGTACGTATATCGGGTGACAGTCACCAATGTCCTCGCAACTACCTACTGCCAAGTCCATTATATTGAATGAGGACTTTTATTCTCATTTTTCTTTTACAAACCAGGCCCAACAAAATGACAGCGACCCTGCAGCTGGAGCTGTCTTCGAACGAGGGCTTTGCGGCGAACACGAAGCGCGGCACGGGCCACGTGTTCGACCAGAACGCGCTCGACCGCTTCCTGCTCGCCAACCAGCTGTCGCACGTGGTGCGCGCGCATGAAATGCACCAGAATGGATTCATGGTATGTCTACATTTACCTCATCTAATAAGCCTTTGGTCTTGGTCCCATTGCAGTGAAAGACCTTCTTTTCTCTGTTGTCTTTTCCACGATTTCTGGCCTGTGCTATGATAGGCCAGTATTTAAACTATGATTCTTTTTCGTCTAGCCCCCTTTATACAGGATGTTCTGATATCAGTATCTACTAAGGCCATGAACTAGATAAATATAAGTATTAGATCATGATATACTTAATCAAGGATAGTAAGTAACGAGTTGGACAACCCTGGTTGCCAGTGTCACAAACTTAAAATAAACCTATACAGGACATTCTGTATGACTACACGACATTACAATATTTTCCACCACCCAGTGCCAACTCCGCGGGCGCCTGATCTCCGTGTTCTCCTCGTACCGCTACTGCGGCGGCAGCAACGACTCCGGCGTGGCGCTGCTCGAGGGCGGGAAACTGCGCCTGCTGCGCGTCAACGCCGACTGACGCAGGTACTGGGCAGATGCTATGACCGAAGTAGCAGGCGTTTTCATACTTTGATGATGTGTGGAGAAATTTAAGTAAAATGAATTGAGTTTTTTTTTTGTATCTAGCGTGGTATATATTTACCAAATTCCAGCTTAAGAAGCCAATTTAGTTTTTATACGCTGTAAGAACTTATGATGTGTGATCCCTCCTTGGCTTTTTATGTAAATTATGTTACTGTAGAATGTACATGTAACATTTTATATCGTTATACACAAGAGTTGTAGTAAAAAAATAAAAAAAATGCAAAAGGATTTTAAATTCTTTTATTTATTATTCCGTCACTTAAAAAACTTCGGATAACCTTTGCAGGTGAAACAAAATGTCTAATTTATAATTATATGAATTAAGTTAGTTTAACTTACATTGTTTTTATAATACAGAGAGATACTTATTGCTAGAACTAACGACTGATTACCATGACAAAAACAGAGAAAATCTATCAATCATCACCATAAATACAAACGCGAGTTCGATACAAAACATACGAAATTAAGCACAAATTATAAGTAAAAGCTTTAGGAATGAAAAATGTACAACTTTTATTATGTTTCTGCTGCTCACTGGACACAAGTGACGACACAATCTGTTTTGTTTAAACATACCGCCATTAAAGAATTGGTATTAAGATTTAATATCCTAGAAATAAACTTCATATCTTTAGAAAGGTGCGCTCTTAAATACGATTAATCCCGTCTTTGACGAATGGAGGTAAGCCTGACCCAATGCGTAGATTGGTACCTCTCTAAGCTTTATAATCAAATCATACCACTCAATTAATTTATTTACTATCTTAGTTTCTATATGCTACTTTCATCCTTCTCCATACATACATCATATATTTAAATCATCCAATTATACATTTTATCACAAATAATTATAAGATAGCCTTTGTTCCAGTCGATTTTCTTTATTTTTGTCATGGCTTTATTAACTTTATGCTAAATCAACATGAGAAATCTGACAAGTACGTATAGTCTATTTGAATGACTTTTAGTACTTTGAAATAGTAATGTAAGTACGGTTTAGGTGTACGATTTCAAATAAGAAAATGTGTTACGCCATATTTAGCAATCAAATCGACAAAACGTCTTCTCAATCTTTTCTTTAAACTTCATAGATTTGAAAATAACATTTATATTGATTGAATCTTGGCATTAACCATTTCGATCCTAATTTACGATAGTAGACATTGAATAGAAATAATTATTTGCTATTATCCACCATACATAAACAGTACTTCAATTGGAATTATTTTTATAAATAATAGAAATAAGTATAAGAAGATGACCGTTACAACAGTTAGTTACGATCACGTCACAGATAATCCATATAACTGATGCTTACGACAAGTGGGAATGAAACATTATGTACAAAGTGTGAATTAATTACGTTTACGCGAAGCTTTATCCTCCAATTAGCGTTATAATTATATTTATTGATTTATATTTTACATCAAGAATTAGCTTACTTATCGTTTCGCAACACTGATTAACGGTTTTTTATATTTATGTGTAATCAATTATTAGGTCCTACCCTTTTATATTTCCAAGATTTAAAATCACCTTTTGTGTTGATTCGTATACAAATATCTACTATAATTAATTATTTATTTTCTATATATATTATTTAATTTGACCGTTTAAATGCTATTATTTAAAGTCATGAAAGCGACGCGTAAACGCACATGAAGGATGCCACATGAATCGATGTCTTAAATTAAGATAAACCAGTTTCTCACGTACCTATATAAACAATCATCTCAGACTTGGACCAGACAATATGTCGGCTACACGTTAAACTCTCCATGACTGTTACTGAAGTGTTTATTTAACGATTCTTATATTATTTAATAATTATTTTAACTACTTTTGTGAAAATTTACAGATTCATGAAATCTATATTTTTATAAACATTCTGTTATTTAATTATATTTGATTCCTATCAAATGCTAATTTAATATCTTTACAAATGAAGAGTCAGCTTTTTAAGTTCAATGGAAGTATTGAGATTTCTGCTCTATTGACACTTCAACAAATAATTATCCTGAATTGGATCGAGTATTTGTTCTGTCTTGGGATAACGATAAGCATTATTCCTTTTGAATGATATTTTGACTCTAGAATAATGTGCAGCAATTATTAAATTTGCTAACGCTCTTATAGCTGAAAAACAGAGCAGATCACAATGCTCATTAGGTTAATGACATACCATGTGCTCACATCACTGATCCGGGCAGCATAGCGTGTGTACTAGAGCAGCAGGCGGCCGGAGAGTATCTCTAAGGCGGCCTTGCGTCGCAGATAGGGCATGTGCGCCTGCGAGAAGCTGTAGGCCGCGCCGCGCGACGAGAACTCCGCGAACGTGCACGCGAACATGCCGCAGTCGCTGCCGTTCATCTGCTGCGGGATGTCCTGAGCACGACAAAACACCCACTTATTAAATGCACAATAAAAAGTAAAAAAAAGAACAAAATTCTTCCTATTTTTAAGGAGAGAAAGAGAACCTAATTATTTATACTTAAACTTTAATATGCCTTCACTCGTAGCAACATGGATATTCATCAGAGTTTTCTTTGTATGCCTAACTTACGAGTAGCTACGGCACTTATACTGGCTGTAGACTTTGGATAGAGTATCAAATTATAGAAAGACATAAATTCACGGGGTCACATGGGAATATGACACATTTAGCTATTAACATACCTTGAGACACTCAGTCTTCCAGCCGCTATCATCGAAGGGCTTGGCCTTCTTGTCGAGGTGCTCGTCGCGCAGGTACTGCAGCAGCGCGTCCAGACAGGGCTGGTTGCGGCCGCCCATGCTGTCCAGGTAGGCCACGCGCCGCGCGCGGAAGTCCACCAGGCTCAAGCACCAGTGCACGCCCAGGTGCACCGGCACTACCATCAAATCGTGCGCGAAGATGTCCACCTACACAAGTATCATCAAAATATTATCGGAGCAATTGAAACAAAATGAGTCAGTCGCGCGAGGGATAATTTCGAGCACGTTCAGAAGCAAAAATCGAAAGTGAAAGGACGCTCAAAAAATCTTGGGCCTGTTTTAGGCCGGTTTTAGAGCTACCCTGATCGTCAGTGCCGTCGGTCCTGACGGTTCGTACAACCAACCGTCGGTTTTTAAGTTTAGAGCTCTCCTGATGGACTATACTGATCCGACGGGTACAGTCACAAACACGTGTACAGCACGAAATGGTCGTTTATAATTTGTTTAATTCCCGCTTACTATATTCGTATAACACGTGAACTTTGTCGCAAAAAGTTCCAGAATACGAACTTCGGCAATTAGGCGTTCAGTGTCGACATATGCCAAGTTTGTTTCACCAAAAGTAACAAATAACCGGCCTATTGTTAATGACGGTTGATAGAATAAGTTGTTTGTTTGTGTTTGACGGTACGCGCACGGCGTACGGTCGGTATAGCTCTGAACGCGTCCATACGTTGCCATAGCGCGTCGGTCGACTGACGCTACGCATGCGCACGCGCTAGACCGACGGCTCGCGTTCGCAATGCGTAGCAAAATACGCGTGCGTACGATCGGTCGAGCTCTGAAAGGTTTTGTGAATTTCCATACAAATAACAAACGCTACCTACATCCGCACCGACGGTACGCAGAGCTCTTAAACCGGCCTTAGTATACCAGAGATTTTAAACCGATTTTTTTGCAGGCATAGTAATTTTTATTATGTTAACTGATTATATACTTAAATACGTCATCCAAGATGCGCCATAACATAAACTACCCCAGAATATTTCACTTCTACGGCACTTTTTCACATAGAACTATTTAATATATTCTGCTTTCACACTTTTAAAGGATAATATTAATAAAGGTTTGTAGATTTACTATAACATACCTTTCTGGTCCACCTCCTGAGCCCAGCCTGCCCACTTTGCATGAGTTTGGGGTAGAAGAATGTGTTTGTGCAGTACACCTTCGGCAAGTCTTTCCGTTCCTCACTCCTTTGCATCAAGAGGTTCATGTAGAAGTTTATCACTTCATCGTTCAGCCAGTTTAGACCTGACAGGGTTTGCAGGTCCCGCCTATCAAATGTAAACACACATTAAGGTCAAATTAGGATCTTTTTATCACAAGGGTAAGGTATAAAATTACCTTAATCATACATTTATGGTCTTTTATTTATTTATTATTTTATAAAACAATGTTCCATTTTTCTGTTTGTATATTAAATTATTTATGGTTCATTAAAACACCTGAAATAAAAATATTAGTTATGTATGTGACATACCTGTGTATCCTTAAATTAAACTTCTCGACGAGCAGCTGTCCGGGCGGGCCGGGCCCGAGCGCGCGGTTGACGAGCTTCTCCTGCTCGGGCGTGAGCGCCGGCAGCTCCACGGTCGGCTGCGGCTCCTCGTAGATGCTCTCCGGTATGCTCAGCTCATACTTCAGCTTGTGCTCCAAGTGAGCTATCTTCTGCTCACTATTCACTTTTGATATTATATCAGACTCCCGTCGCGCATCCTTAAGCAACTCCTGCGTCTCTTGCAGCTTTTTTCTATACTTACTATCTAATTTGGACAACCAGTTTCCTGAAGTAACGTCTTTATCTCTGTACGAGTCCTTCAGTGAATTTACAGGGTCAATCTTCAGTGATGATGTTGTAGATGACTCTGATGGAACTATTTCTACTTCAGAATCAGAAGAGTTTATGGAAGCTACGGTGATAGGATCATACTCTTTTGATGCATCATTATCTTTTTCAGCCAGCAGACCTTTCTCTACGAGTTTAATTTCGTTTAGCGCGCTTTTCTGCGACTTTCGGGTCAGTCTGAATGACGCAGCTTCATCAACTAGGTTAATGTGTTCAGTAGACTTGCCATAAGGTTTCATTGAACTTGCTACTCTCCGAATTAGTTCCTGATAATTTCTTTTTTCGTCCAAATTGAACACTTCTGATAGTGTTGACCTAGCGTTTCCATTAATACCTAAAAATCTATTTCTCGAAATTGACGACATTGTTGATGTGGGTTTTGTAGGCTGCATCCATCTTGGTAAGGGTGTTGGAGGTTTTTTATATGACTTAGTAATACCGGGAGGGGCCTTGAATTTATTAAATGATCTGGGGGAAAGGTTCAACATGCTTCTATCGTTAGACCTTCGACTTAACTTAAGGTAAACAGGTTCTGATGTGTCAGAGGAATCTGTTAGGTTTTGGCTACTTTTAGTAAGGAAGTATTTGTATGGTTTGGTTGGTGGTGGGGTGGTGACCTTCTTCACAAGGATGACATCATCATCCTGTTGGTTTTGTTCATTGTCATCATCGTCTAAGTCTATGTATACTCTAGTTGGTTTCTTTGATGACTTCTCTGGTTTTGTTTCCACCCATGTGACCTTAAATCAGAATAATAGAATGTAGGCTAAGCATTCTTAACATATTATTATCAATATAATAACAAACAACTATAAAATGGATAGGGTTCTTGAAAGGTAAGATATGGATCGTAATTATGCTTCTCAAAATTCAAGGATGCATTGCTACTGCTTATTGCAACTCCACAAGTAATGAGGACAGCAGACAAACAACAGTGAAGTAAACAAACAAACTGCCACAGGATGTAAACAACTGGGTACAGTTATAAAAGTGATGTCACATCAGAACTAAGTAATTGTAAGTTGTTATTATGATTTATTGAATGTTTACTTGCACAACTTAAAATAAAGTAAATAATTGTTCATACGTGGTTTTATGTCACCCAAAATTATAGTTTAAGACTAAAAACTATGGCCTAGTTGTATACCTCATAACAGAATCAACTAAATCTTTTAAATTCATATAATTTAACTTACTTCTGGTTCATCATTCTCATCATCCAAGATCGCATGTACTACTGGTCTGACTGGGGTATGCATTCTGGGCTTCCTAGATGGTGTTGCGGGCCCATTCTCTGACAAACCCACAAGTTGGATAGGCACGGTCCTCACCCTTGCACTGCGGGGCTCATTAGGAGTGGACGTGCTTGGACGGCCCTCTAATTGTATTGGCACATATCTTACATTCTTAGGATGTTCCTCCTCTTTATCCCAATCGTCTGAAAAAGCTATAATGAAAAACAAATATAGATGTAATTAACATAACATCATTGTTGGTTGTTTAATGCAAAACTGAAAGTTACTACTTACAGCATTTGTCCAGTAGTAGCGGTGTGCAAAAAGTGATATTGTTTATTATAGTCATTTAAAATGTTTGTTATCATGTATGTACTAGCATCAACATACTGATAAACAACAATACTTTAAAATAAAGAAACTCTAGAAGACCTTTTCACAAGGTTTTTAGGAAGTTTTAGCATTCTTGGAACTTTGTCAATAACCAGTAGTTTTAGAAGTAAACGAATCTTAGGTTACATTACTAACAGGATACAAGTTTACGTTTGAATACATACCATTTGTAGCCATGATGTCTGGGTAATTAGTCCTCTTCAACTGTTTGAGTCTCTTGAGGGCCGGCGTTTCATCGTCGGACGAGAAATCATCGTCGGCCCTAGAAAACAAAAACCTTGTATACCTTGCACACGTTGGATTGTTTTTGTCACAATTTTTATCGTCACCCACTTCCAAAATTTAGCAGCTAGTTTAAGAGGCACTGTGTACATTTTGTACGGCTTATTTAATGTAACTTAAATGATTTTACATCGACTTTGCCGCCATAACTAGTGTTGTAAACATGTAATGTCATACCTGTCGCGTTTGAAGCTTGTTCTTATCGGCGTAGGATCGTCGCACAAACCTAGAAGACTACGGACGTAAGCCACTACGGACTTCATTTTAAGCATATTTTGTTTCCATCACCTGTTTTGGTAGTCTTTTTTGATGAAAATTGCAACAAACGGTACTCAACCTCAAATAATAGAAAAGACAACTGTGCAACACCATAAACAATAACTTTACGTTTATTTCAAGTGTAGTGGTAATGTAGTGAGTGGAAGCGACATTCAGAATTTGTAGGTTAGAATGATACATTGTCTATGGAAACTTTAGGCGATTTTGTCGTTTCTGTATTCAAGAGTTGTGATAATGTTCAGAATATGTTTAAAAATTAAATTTCGTTTCTACAGGTTAGTTACTCGGGGAAACTAGCTCCTTGATTATTATACCGTTGACAAATGTGCATAAAAGCGTTTGCAATAAAATCATCATATTATTTGCTTTGATCATAATAATAAGATGAAAGATTAGGTATTTGATATTTCTTAAGAAAATGGCGGTAACTGCATTTTTTGTCCTTATTTTTTTATTACTAATTTGTATTTGTATTGACATATTAATATATTCTAATTCTACCGATGCACAGGCAGGGGTAGAGACCAAGAATTTCGTACAGTTCACTGGAACAGTATCATCATTGTTTGGAAAGCCCTATCTAGTGCGTCATCTGCAAAGCCTTTTCTCAACTACGCTGGGGTCAGCTTCCAGTCTTACTGGATTCATCTGAGTACCGTATTTTACATGAAGCGACTGCCTATAATTATGACCTCCACTAATACAGTACCCCATAGCAAGACTCGTTGTAAGATTTTGCTTAACGACTTATGCAAAATTGCTAGTAATTGGTGGGTGTATCAGCGACCAGCAAAGCTAAGTCTATTCGTTGGTGTTACATTTTAATCGTAGACAGACTAATCTTTGTCCACGTTTTAAGTAGTTTGAACGTAACATTAGAAGTCGAAACTACTTGTAAATGTCAAAATAAAGTCAAAACAACGTGTTCTCGGCCGAGCAATGCACACTCCAATGTTATGAAAACTTTTAAATAAAATATAGTTTTCAAACAAACCACATAATAAAATTGTATTATATTTTTCTGCAATCAATAGGTGACCAAAAAGTACCTAAATTATTTCAACCTAACTATTAAATATAAAGAAAGATAATAGCAAAAAATAACTTTATATTTTTGTTTACAGAAAAACTATAAATCAATATGTTACAGCCAATCAAACATATTTTGAAGGAAAAGCTAATAATATTAGCCAGTGGATCTCCAAGGAGAAAAGAATTAATTGAAAACATTGTAAGTGTAATTTAATTCTAGTGTGATAAGAAGTTAGTATATTTTCTGCTACTTCCGGCAATTTATTCCAGGCTACCGTTACATACTAGACTTATACAAATTACTTAATTATAACCATTCCTATATCTCCTTATTAATTTTAAGGGTTTAAAAGTACAGCTTTGTCCATCACTGTTTGAAGAGGACCTTGATCCGAAGAGCTTTAGCAGCTTCTCAGAGTTTGTTGAAGAGACTGCTTTGCAGAAAGTTCTAGAAGTTGAGAACAGGTTGAAAGCTTCTGGACAAACCCCAGATGTGGTTATAGGGGCTGATACTATGGTCACACTGGATAAGGAGATGTTTGGCAAACCTACATCAGAAGATGAGGCATTTGAAATGCTGTCACGGTGAGATTTATTTAATTAGTTTTATATGGGAATAGTTAATAGTATCATGTATTTAGGCTGTGCTATCAGTTCTACACAAATATATGGCATATACCTGACCTCTTTGCATCATTTAGTTAACTAGCCAATTATTTATGTTTTTTCAAGTTTTCTAGAACCAATATTTCTTTCATTCTTGCAGCTTATCAGGCAGATGTCACACAGTATACACAGGAGTAGTCATCAAGGCTCTGGACAAAGTTATCAAGTTCACTGAAAAAACTGATGTTGTGTTCGGAAAATTGGATGAGCAACAAATTAGAGGATATATTGCCACTGGAGAACCAATGTAAGATACTTGCACAGTAAACTATATCTTGGCAAATATGGTCAACATCTGGCATACCAAATTTAAATTAAAAAAAACTCTCAACTCATAAAAAAAGAAGAAAGAATACTTGGAAAAGATATTCTTTTCTTTTTTCAAATAGTGAATCAAATTATTTGTTTTCTCAGGGATAAAGCTGGAGGGTATGGCATCCAAGGGGTTGGGGGCACATTTGTGGAGCGAGTGGAAGGAGATTATTTCACTGTGGTTGGCCTGCCTCTGTACAGGCTCTGCTCGGTTATATATGACATGTATAAACACCAAATATAAAATAAATTTAAATTAAAATTGACCTATAATGTATTTAATACATAGTAGATCAATTTTTAATAGATATTTTATAAATCTAATTGAGATGTAAAATGTCACTTAAAAATAGTTAGATCAATTTTGTTTTGATAGTTTTTAATAGTTAGATCAATTAATTGTACAAATATCAAAGAATCATTGTGATTGCATTAGTGATGCTTAGATCTAAGCAAAAAAAATAGAATTAAAGATGGCGAACTAGACCATGTATTTAAAATAAACTTTATGACGTATATTTTACATGACCAATAACTCAATATAATAATCTTATCTCAATAATCATAATATTAACAGCACTCTGAAGTGTGTTACTATACATTTGTGATTTTATAAGTCATGTTCATTTAAAATTGCGTTTTTTGATGACAATTAATAGAGAAGCTAGAATTACAATATTTATTATACACAAGTTCTTATTTAATCAAATATTTTATTTCTTTATGAATAAATGGTTGTGTTTGTACCCAAAGTTTATTATTTTTAATCCTGTCAGTCAATAGTCAATATAATTATTAAAATCACGACTTTAGATTATTTTAAATAAATGATTGCGCGCACTTTCTGAATAGCAGTCTATTGTTTATGTAAATATAGTAAGTCGCCGATAGATGGCGCTACGAGCACTTAATAAGCTTAATGCCAAATTATCTCATGAAAATAACAAAAGACATGTTCTTGCAATTTTAAGTCTCAAAAATATGCTTCTTATGAATTTATGAAAAACTACGGAATCAAAATCGTAGCTTTTCTCAGGGTGGGCCAAGGGCTTTCTGACTGAAACGTCGTAATTTTTTAAACTATAATTGTTTAACGATCTTAATTACAAGTTACACAATGAGTCATAGATAATAGATGTCTATGAAATAGACCAACTGTCCTAATGACCTAGGCTAGACGTCGGCGTTGAATTAGTGTTTTACCGTGTTCAATGCAATTAGACATGCAATTCATCGTGTTATGATCCGTTAGTAATTTTATTATTATATAACGAACATTATGTTCTAATACATTCATTAATTTCGTATAAAAACTAAGGTTTTTATCTTGATTCTCTGTTACACATATAATACCAAAGCTCGATTGAAAAAAAAAATAATCCTGATCATATTAACATCTGTCTAAAGTTCTATTGAACCCACTGCCCAAGAACGCAGCAGTCTATTTTCTTGGTCTCTGAGCCATCGGTAGCAGATAACTGAATGACGCTACAACAGGTTTTGACATTTGACAATTGTTGGGCTCATCTGTACAATAACAAGTTATTAATTTATTACCAATTGTTACTTAATTCGATATTGTTGCTGTAGTAACGATTGAATTATCTTTTACGGAAAAAACTTATAGTTCTTAGCTTAATATTGAAGTTATTGGTAATTTTCTTTTTATCAGAGATTAATTTTATGGACCATAACTATACTCAAGTTATATATTTAGTGGCTTTTACTAAATCCCACGGACAAGCCCTTGTACGTGTAGCTGTGTATGGAAATGATTAACCAATGGTAGTCCTAGATTTAAGGCAGCCTAGTGCAACTTCCGTATTTGTACTTCAGATAGTTCTCACGCATTTATTCAAAATATAGATTATTTACTGTTCATATCACTACTTAGGTATGTTCCATCCTTCGTAATTTCGATTATTATCTATACAAAGTAAGTAGGTATAGTAAACGTTTAGATTAGGTAAGTAATGGAATCATTTACAGTGATTGTTTGTTCCCCGAGTTGTTACTTAGCCAGTTAGACTTAGCAAAATATAAGCTGCTGACAAGACAATACCGTCGTGGGCGCATAATTACGCAAGTAATAAGTACATATTATTTTCCCGGTTGCTTCGTGTTCCTAGTTCATTAGCTAGTTTTCCGCATACGCCATTGTGTCGCGATGTTCTCGTTTCGATTGCCGTCATAATGCATGGGAGCGCGGAACTCAGTTACGTATCGAATCTAGAGATGCTAGTCGATATATCTTAATACATCACGTTTATCGATACAGGCACAAAAAGGACTCGCATGATGCTTTTTTAGTTGAGTTAGTAAGGGCTTGGATGCTCAAGGCAGCAGATTTGAACGCTCTCTCGTACTAGCAATGTGAATTTCTTAATTAGTTTATATTTCCAAAGAATGTTTTTTGTTTACAAAATTAAGTGTTTTCAACACCCTTACAGAAACATAATTTCTTAGAGAAGACCTGGATTCAAAATTGTATAAGCGTCAAACTAAGTACGTTGAATAATCCTAACGATCAACACTAAGGACTTTTATCCATCTTGGTATGATGGGTTTCATATGCTCTGTCGTAAAACTATAGCTATAGTGCCTTCAATATACAGGTATATATATTAAGTACCTAAAACTCGAAATTATAAGCATTGAGGATGCAACAAAACAAATGCCAAAGAACTCTAGGACTACTAACTAATGATTGCCCTAATTTTTAACACTATCTTGTAATTAATTGAAATCTAACAACATTTTTTATTGCTAATGTCTCAAGGTCCTTGTTAATATATCTTCGCAACAGAACATAAATAAACATCTGTCGATATATTCCCGTCGGACCATCTCTAAGCTCATTATTTTTTTTTGACAGTGTGAGAGGCAAGATGCCACTTGTGCGTGTTCTATTATAGTAAAAAAAATACTATTGTGCTCTGTGGGAACTAGAGATTTGCCACCTGTGGAAGCATACAGGCATTTTAAATTTCGAACAAATTCGTTTTCGTTATGGCGTGGTGCGTCGAATCACGCCTATAGTGCAGAATTTTGTTTTTCAAGGTTATTTTTGTGCTTTATATTTATTTTATTTTTATTTAGATTCGCATTCGTTTTGCATTGCAATTGCCTCTAACAAGCCATTTAAAATCTAATTCGATTATGGTTATTATACCTAGAGCTTTACTTGAATGGCAAGATGTGCAAGGATTTACATTAACTGCTTGATAAAAGAAACTGTTTACAGATACCTCTTCAACCTTCCATGCAACGAAGGAAAATTCAAGAGTTCTGACCGGAAACCTGGAATTGCCTAAATCTGAAACATGTTTCTGAGTAAATACCTAGGTAAGTACTCTTAGTACTTTATTCGTACAACGAATTTCGAAATGACAAGAAAGTCATGCGACATCAGTGAACAGAAGTGGGATGATATGGGATAAAAGGAGATTGATTAGATATAAGGAAGTTTTTAATTAAGTAAATATTACAGTACTATTCGGTCGATACTAAGGTTTTGAATTATGTTAACTGCTTTGTAACCCAAATGACCAAGTTGCCTTACTTCTCTTATTTCAATAATTTATGTGTGTTGTATTTTTCTATCTACGAACCCAAAGACTTTTTAAAATCAATAAACGGCGTCAAAAATCACAATTTCCTTTCATCTTGAAGTTCCGCCCAACTTCCGAATTTTAATAAAACAATCTGTACCATTACATCCGTGGTCGAAAAAATCGCCAGTGTGTGGGAATCGCGGGCAGATGCGCTGCGCACCGGATCTGAGGCATGTGGCTATAATGCAAGACGATAGAGATGAGAACAGAAGGCCAAGATCCATGTGAAAGAAATAGCGAGTTATTAGAAATCATTGTTACATTTTGTTGATATGAAGTCTGTACTATGGAGTTTCTAATTGAATTATTAGAATAGTTACTTTTATGACCCTTTACTTTTCCATGAATTTTTGTCCTTATTCTTAGGACCTAAAGTGTAAATTCTTTAACGACATTATGTTTCTTTGAGTATTTAAAGAAATCTAAAATATTTTATACTGGCGAATTCTACCCCTAACGTCTTACAAATTTATGGTAAAGGAACTTGTTCACATTTTTGTAACTAGTTTTAATAGCTACTAGCTGTGCCCTGCGGTTTCACCCGCATGAATGCCTATGTCCCGTTCCCGGTCTCTTTATGTTATTCAGGGCGCAGATGAATCACTATCGTAGCAAAGGTCAGGAATACTTTTTTTTTCACCGAGCAATTTTCCATTTTTTTTTTCATAAGAACCTTCTCCTGATAATAACTAACACAACAAAAAAAGAATTGGCGAAATCGGTCCAGCCGTTATTGAGTTATGCGCTTACCAACACATTTAGCGATTCATTTTTATATATAAGATGTAGGTTCACCTTCTGCAATCCTTGTACTGTGTAAAGCGAGGAAGATAATAGTGATCATCTGTTTCGAGATTTGGACAAACTCTCACCGGCTTTCAAGTAGGAGAAGGAAGGAGTTAATTAAAATAATTGGAATATTTATCATATTTATAATGTTGGTCATTATTAGGGCGTGTTACTAGATTTCTGACGCCATTTTCTCACGTATCAGATTTTATTGAATCAAGGAAAGCACTCCAGTGTGTGATGAATGTATATTTTTATTTACAGATTTTATTTCTTTTTTCATTCCTTTAATTAATTAACTATTGCAATAATAATAAAAATATAGAAATCTGCACAGTAAATAAGAAAATAAACTAAAATAATATTTGTTTATTATGTTTTCTGGTTGCATACATTCGTGTGCGTATTTCGGCGTACTGTCTAAGCAACATTGTACCTGTTTACTTTAAAGTGAGTAGGGAAACGAAGTTCATTACAGAATTAACTGTGTTTAAATCTGTTTGTTTGTCGCTAACGTTCTCCGAAACATTGTTACCCCTTTGAAGGGCGGCCGTATCCGGCGCGTAAGGCCGGCTTCCGGCGCAGGAATAGACAATGTCAAGTTCGCATGCGCGTGCGCAGCTCCTCGTGCCATTGTCGTTGCGCACTGTTTACCTTAAACAGGGTGTATACGAATTTAATGTCTTTAAACTGACGGTAGTCACAATGGCCATGTTCTTATTTGAGTGGCAAGGTTACGATTATTTTTCGCAACTGTTTACAAAATTGCACCTTAATAAATACAGAAATACTTATCGACCTATAGGGAGATAGTTGCCGATAACGTAAATAATTCCGTTGATATAACTAGTGAGTACTACTTATATTGTTCCAGTATAATATATAACAATGTGTTAGATCATGTTATTGAATAATATTTATTATCATACTTTACTATACATTAGATAGTACTTACTTGCGTCTCCTTCAAAGTTTTATAACATTAGGCCTACATAATTCACGATATATTTAGTAAAACGCTACAATAAAGATAATGAATACTTTCTTTTGTACGATGTTAATAACATTGTACAATCAACACTATGATGCGTTCAGTGCTGAAACGTCAAAGTATTCAATAGAAAAAGTGTTTTTTAATGAATGATTATTTTAATGGTTAGCCCAAAGATTTTGAGATTGAGAGGAAATTCTGCCAAAGTAAACTAATAATATCGATGAAGTAACTGACCATATGTCTTTTACAATAGATACTTTACAAGGTATTAGGTAATTAATAAGTAATAAATAAGCTTATTATTTTAGAAGGGAATGTAATCCACCTACTCGGCACCTGTTGTTGTAGGCGACTCCTAAGGCCATATGTGGTGGTATAAAACACGGATGTCCAAATATCGTCGCCCACGAAACCCTTTTGAATAATAAGGCTTTTTATTTCTAACAAATATGTTATCTACGTTTTATATAGGTAGGTAATTAATAGTAATTTTAGTGATGCCCTGAAATGGATTGAATTAGCAATGAGGTGTAAAGTTAATAAGCAGTTTGGGAAAACGAGACTCTAATGCACCACGTTTATCCGGAGATGCATTTTAGGGCCTTTAGTCTACTAGCTAGTTCTGCAATTGTAGTGACTTATAACAGTGTGCAAATTTGAGATAAAGAATAAAGTCACCCTTTCAACCTGTAATACCAAAGTGAACAAATTGGTTTAGCCTACACATAGATGCATGAGTATTGCAAAAAATTGTTGCCGTTTTACCAAATTAAGTCTTAAGATTATGATGAATTATAAATACGTATAATTCTTGTTATGTAAACTGTGCGAAGGGTTTTTATTCAGCCCACGTTATGGTGGGCGAGTAATAAGGCCATATGTAGCCATGTGTTAAATCTTGACCAATGCCTTCGCCCACGGGAGAGCCCTTTGTCCTAAATATTAAGGTTACGTAGTATTATTATTTTGAAGTCTGTTGACATGTCCGGACAAATGTAACTTTTTGATTGAAAATGTATTGCCCACGCGATAGATTGTCTTATGTCGTAATAGAAAAAATAAATGTGCAGTAACATTCTACGTCAATTAATTATGTTATTTAAAACATAGTTCTTGTATGTATTATTTGTTGAACACACTGTTTTAGCCCACACATATCAAGAAGACGAGAATCAACAGCGAAATAGCGGTGTTAAAGTTATTGTATGCAAATTAATCATCATTTTGTGTTAAGTTTTAGCTAAGTAGAGATATTACGAAATCAAATCATCTCCCGAGGCCCACTTGTGGGTGTAGCACCCACTTTTGGCCCCGATATGGTAAAATAGACAAATTTGTTATCCAACATATCCATTTCGGGAGCATTGTGTGTTTATTCCCAGCTTAAATATCTTTTGTCATTCACTGCATTATAAATAGGCAGTTTGTTTTCCGTTATGATGCAAATGATGTGGTTTTCATTTAAATTTCAGGTATTTACGTCTTTTATTTACATTGAGTGTATAACTTGTAAACAAAATATAGTAAGAGTAAGATTTGACATTGTTTACTGTTTTGGTAAAACCAGTCGGTTTGTGTACCTATTGTGTTTGGCTACAGATTTTGCACGTGGGATGGACAAAAATTTCCTTGTTGTGTTTGTTTTGATCAGATTCAATTTTTATTTTCATGAACAATTTACAATTATATAGGTCTATCACAACTTTAAGCTTAGGTCACTAAAAGCTAAACATATCATCACACCTGTATCCCCGAAGGGGTAGGCAGAGGTGTACCAATGTACACCCACAGTTCGCCGATATGTTTAGGTCCAATGTAATAGGGGGTGAGCCTATTGTCACTAACCGGGCACAAATCCAAACTCCGACCTGCTACTGAGAATTTCATAGAAAATCCCAATAACACCTTGGTCGACTCGGGAATCGAACCCAAGATTGATCGATCGTCGCGCTTAACACCACTAGGCCAACGAGCAGTCTAAGACCACCCGTTATTAATTACGTTGTATCGTGTTCGTTTATGGTGAGAACAATACACAAGTGTCTCCACAGTTAGAGTCTCATTACTACTGCTTATATTCGTAGTACCTAAGCATCTCGTAATTATTGTCCTTTACGATTGAGTTATTGCGGACTGAATGAAATGTGGTCCAGTCGTCTCTGATTTTATGAAGAAGTTTAGTTAGTGTCTTAAATATGGATTGCTAATAATAGTAGAGTGGTTGTAAATAATAGATAAGGTTAAAGTAGTATTTAGTTTCGACTAATTGTTAAGATTGTAACGCACCACACAACAACACAACTCCGGGATGGGCTACCATTTCTAACGGGTTCATTCATCATTTTACATGCAGCTTCTGCCTCCCTGGCTTTTACAACTATTAATTGGTTTTCCGATTCTCTGAATTTAAGAGACTTAACGACTATCAAAAGTATGACGCAAGTAATTCAATCGGCTGAAAAGTTATATTGATACAACGTAGTTAGGTACAGTTTAGAGCAAGAATCAGGCCGTTGACAATTGTGTAATTAGTGTGGGATGCACATTGATTGTATCCATCAATACGTTACTGTAGATAATACAGAATGTTGTAACTACAATCTTGATCGACAAAGGGCAGAACATGAAGGTCGTGTAATGAACGGGGGCGTTACCCGTGACCATTGAGACCTATTTGGCGATGTTTACTATAGTACGGACTTGTTTACGATATGTCGGTTAATTGGCCGCAAGGCGACGTTGTTGTACGGTAAAAATGTCGCCTGCTTGTGGCTGTTGCGAAATACTTGTTTACTTTGGGAAGTCTTAAAATATAGGACTGTTAAGTATTTTACATGACAACAATATTTTGATAATAGTTAATTAAATTAAACATAAAGCTACAAGGAGTTAGGAATAATTATCGATATTACAGGTAGTGATTTGAATATTGTGCTATGTCCGACAGAGTAAATATTTACTTATGAGTTTAATGAAATTCAGCTGTCATTAACTTTTAGAATGCAACAAAAGCAGTGAGTAATATATAGACTTTATAAAATATATAGTAAGTGCAAGGATGTGCAAATGAAATACTTACGGAAACACTTAGGAAACTTGAACTTTCAGGAGCAAAGATGTTTTCTAAATAAACAAAATATAAGATTAAATACCCAATGTTTTCCGCTATACTTCTAGTATCGTAGTAGCATCTAACTGAACGCCTTCGGTTTTTATCTCCGTAAGTATCAATAAACAGTTGGCTTCGCGTTACGTTACATGGAAGCGCGACTGTGGGAGCGGTGTCGGGTTCGAGTCCCGCGCACTACAATCGCCAGATATATTGCTCAACACTATAACGGTGGTAATTGTATCGTTATGAATGATAAAAAGGTAATCATGTTATCTTTAGGTGGCAGTTACTTGGAGGTGTCTTAGTTTCGGAGATGATACAGGTATAAAGTGATTTGTTGGTCCGGTGATATTGCGATGGTGGTTATTTTTACAATGTTTTTCTCGACCTTTTACTTTACGAGCTCTAAGTGTAAATTATATTATAGCGATTTAAAATTAATTTAACGATCAGAAAAATAATACGAAAGTTTACTGGCAGCAGCAAAAATCATGCAAGCAAGCAAGCCCTTCTACCACAAGCTGTGTGTCTTGCGTGAACTATGTAGTTCATGCAAATAATAGTCTTATTATACTGCAGTTAGTCAGTTACTGGGTGGTATTATGAATTATGGTGTACACCGTTACTACTAAACCAATTCATATTGGCATCGCGTGGCTGCCATAGCGTGAGCTGTTGGTTTTGTCTGCCAGCCCCACTTTGCGAGGCAGAAAAACCGTGGGAGATTCATACAGATCGAAATACGCTTATTGGATTAACAGGGCTTTTGCCGACATCGATATTAATAAGCGGATCTATTAATTAACTTTTTTCTTAGCCTGAGATCCTCATGGAATTCCTTTATTCTAGAAAAAGCAGCACTTTTAGCAGCTTATGAAACTGGGTTACTCCTTTTTTCCTTCTGAGGGGTGGTCTCTCATCACCGTGAGTAGTGTCACTAATAGTTAAAACTTATTGTCAGAATTCCTTTTGAGTAGTCATTTTGTACACTAGCTGAGTAGGAATATAGGAATTTGCAAAAACCAACAACAGTATTTACAGTATAGTCAAAGCATTTTTCATCACAAGAATTGATCGCCTTTGGTTTTCATAGAAGTTATAATGCACGGACACTTTTTACGACCTTATTAGATTGCTTGTTTTTTACCTTATTATGGTCTCAAGAAACAACAGTGTTCATTTGTTTCGGTGTTAATGCACACATTCACTTGATTCACTGCTGACACACCTTCGGATAACTTAATTTGTTTAAACTCATTACAACTGAACATTACCCCACTTCGAGAGGTCTTGGTCCCATTGAAGGCGTTTGGCGATATTCAGGTACTCTACCGTAGCCCGGATTTATATGGGCTAGCATATGTTTACAATTATTTTGTTATTTCTCTATTAGTACCTGAACATTAACTTAAAAACTCTCCTTTTATTACCCTTGTTGTCAGTTTCAGTTTTGATTTAGTCCGTGCATAGTTCATATGTTGAAGTGATTTTCAGCTCTTCTATGGGAAGAGCTGAAAATCACTTCAACGAAAAGGCTTTTTGAGTCATGTATTAGTCTGGCCTGTTGAAACATTGTTAATAGTTAATATCAGTGTTTGTACAAGCTTTCGTTCTCGCTTACAGTGTGACCTATGCCCCTGGCCCGAGTGGTCCGTTTTTACCAGCGTGTCGCGGAAGCGGGTGGTTCCCACGCATTGATTCTGTGACCTTCCAGTGGTAAACAATGGTATCTAGTGCCATCTAGCGGGTACTTATGACCGATATTCGTTACTTGGCAAGGCTGTGAAGTATTTTGTTAGAATAAAGTTAATTTTATTAGGTTTTTTTGATAGTACTAATGTTTGACCTAGCAGTCGTTTGTGGTTTCAGATTTTGTTATCAAGAAATTCTATAATTATGTCTGTCTGAAGTTACCCGTTATTGTGCAGATGCAAAAATAGCAGAATTATCATTTAGAAACCGTTATGTAGTTACTCTTTAGAATGCGTCTACATATGCATAATGTCATTGAAATCATGTCGTTTTCTGTTAGTTAATTAAGTTTACCTGGGGCCCAAGTCTGCTATTTACACTCGGTTCAATGTCTTCATAGTGGCGTGCCAGCAGAGCCATTTTCGGAAAATTGGTATTCTACTAAACGTCAAAACGTCCTGAATTTTCTTTCCATACCCTATTGATTTTCGCGCTTTTAAACGAGGAGGACAAATGGAATTTACATTAGTCTTGTTGAAACTTTAAGTAGGGAAGACAGTAAAACTCTTCAATTTAGTACTTTTTGAAGTCATTGTTCTTCTTTCTAAAGTCAAGAACGCTTTACTTGCGGTCTGCCTGCGTAAATGAAGTAATCGCAACGTGTTATATCACACGGTATCGCAACACCTAGCAACAACGCAACGCCCTTCATGCATATTATTCAATCAATCATGCAATAATCGCGGTTTTGCCGATAATTCGATGCTAACTGGAACGGAAATTACATGTATAACTAAAAGAACATTTATCACCTTTAATGTGACGCAATAGAGTTCATTTTCGCTTGATGTTATCAAAATTTGGTAGTGAAAGAAATGCAATAGGTAATTTGTTATTTTTAAACCAGATTATAATTTGGTTTAGCTTGTGTTGGGCAAAGCTTTCCGTCCTGTCATTAACTGCAACTAGGTATCAATTACGTTATATTAAATACTCGTTTAAATACTTGATGGCCTAGTAACCGCTTATTCAATAAAGGTTAAACTCGAAGACATAAGACATGTAACACAGTTATTTATTTACTTTATTAACACGGTTTCTGAGTATATTGAGTATATAAGTAGATTCTGGCTATGTATTCTTTTACACAAGATGAATCTTTCAAAAAACCATTGAAATAATATTCATTACATTTAAATGAATGAAAAAAAATAAGTATCAAATTGTAAATTCAATTCTACCGCAACTCTACATTCTCCGCCATCATACTTGGCTTACATCCTTATTCCATGGAACCATTCGCCATAGACCCACCATAACATAACGGCTAGATGATGATGCGACATAATATTGATATTCCACGGTATTGCGTAAGGGAAGTCCATTAATGAGCGAACAGTTAATCCAGCGAGCGACCGGTTCTCAGCGCGAGACCGTCTGCGCGCGCGCATTCGCCGCAAATACACCGAATTGTAAGAAATTTTTGATAGGTAACATCCGTCGCGCTTAAAACTTGGATATATACCTGTATTATGTTTGTAGATTCTAACAATAAGTGGGTCTAACAATACCTAAAATCTGCAGTCTAAACACAAAGTTAAATCATACACATCTGACCTCAAAGAAAGACAAATAACAATGAGCCAAATGAAGAGTAGGTAAATACCTGATACTAATACACCAGGAATATCATTAACAGGAACAAGTCAATTACAAAAATAAATAAAATATTTTGATTTGTTTATTTTTGCATTGCTTGAGGTTAGTAATCAAACTCTAAGGAGAAATAGCTAGCCCCTTAGGAAATCCATAGTATAGTAATTTATACGACTTTTAGAACGGATTCCATGGAGGTTCATTTACTTAAAATTATATTCGTATGCCTATGTCGGTGTGACACACGCCGCTAGCGACCTCGCAAGGCCGTGCATCCGCCGCCCGAATAAGGCTCCGCCTTCCCGCCTGTTTTTATACCGCGATACTTTTTATACCACATTCTACGAGATTCAAACTAGCGGTACACACATTACCTTATAACGAGCAGCTGGGAATTACTCGCTATTATTTTAAATTAACTACTTTTGAGTACAATAAGAAGTAACAGATGGCTAATAGAATATAGCAACTGGTTGGTTGTATGTTGTAGATATATAATTGCTTTTCGGCAATCGTTAACGCAAGATATTCATGGAGAGTTTTTGGAAACTCGACCCTTTACTTTGGCAGTGGAACTACATATATTAAGTTAATGTGTTTTGGTCTCTATTAGAACTACCTCCAATCAAGAAGTAGTTTACAGTTAGTTCGGTGAAGGAGAGAAGAGAATATACTTACGATGTCATGCCAGTCATATCCATTTTGAGATCAACCCACACAGTTTATCGACATTACAGTCAAACACCCGTTGCCTCAGTTTGGATCCCGTTTTGTATTGTTATTTACAAACAGGCTACTAAATAACCCACCCGTTCTGTTCAGGTGATAATTCGGCTCAATATGGCACCACAAATTATCACCTGAGCATGAGTAATTATTTGCCAATTGTGTTTAATTTTAAGTTATTCAAGTACCTAATAAGGTAGGTTTAGGTTTTTTATTTAATTAGTATTGAACGGTTTGTGATCTGCCAGCTGTGGAGATTCGGGTGGCCAATTAATATTATATGGGGTTGAAGCCCCAGCCCTTAAGGTAGCGGCCAAGAGAAGACTCCGAATAATTTAGCCTTCAGCGATCAGTCCTTTACCCTTTATAATGTTTTGAGGTATTTTAGCAATAATTGTCCCTTACGATGAATACATACGACATACTTAAATCTACTTATAATGTCGTTATAGATCAGTTTGCGACATAGCAGCGTAATGTTGAGAAATAAACTTCAATAATGAGCGAAAGTTGAACTGTCTTTTTTGGGCAGAACTCAAAATTGGCAGTTGTCATTACTATGATAAGTGGACCACGGGTCAGACAATTCAACGGTGTAGGTTTTGCTACACGAAAGCAAATAAAAATGAATGAATCTTGTATAAAATTTAGCTGATAACATGCACATAGGTATTAATAGAAATCCGTTGCTAAGTTATCTCGTGAATCTTTTTAGTATTAAAAATATATATTTTTTGTTATCTTCCCTACTAGGCCATTTCTTAATGGTTGTAAGTTGCCAGCCAGAAGCTTTCAGATTTATAAATAACATACTTTTCTTTCGAATTTAAGGGATCCTTAATTCTTAGCTCAATGATAGCTGTCCTCCTAGCCAGGTGTCGAATGTGTACAGTAATGGTATCATTGTGAATTATAAACGGCATTTGTTTGTTCCGCGACCTTGCCCACTTGTGTTGCCGGTTGCACAGCCACAGTTAATTCTACTATTGTTTGTTTGTGGGAAACAGACCGAAATGTTCGACAGATTCGACTTAATTGGATACATTTTCAAAATATACCTACTAGTTGTATGTGATTAGATTTTTTGTGTTTCTTACCTTACCTTATTATCTTGTAACATGGATTTGAAAAAGGAGAATATTTCTATGTAACAGAAAATTTCTTGTGTTATAGAGCTTTTAGTAAGAAAGTTTAATTCTCATATCTTAGAGCAAAACTGGCTTTGAAATAGGCTTGGGTTTCTTGGGATCCGCTTTCGTTCTTAATAAGGTCTTGTAATGAATTGAAACAAAAGTTTGTATATAAATAATCTGTTTTAATATTAGTTTTACGACACCACTTAAGTTCTGTGAGTTGATCAAAGCTAGCGAGGTAAGAATAATCCGTCGGATATTATCTCCATGTTGGAATATCGTTGCATTACAAATACTTATATTGTTAATCTTGCTTACCTTCCCACACTAATTGCAAAAGATAATTAAGACTCAGTGCAACCAAGATGTCTTGTTAATCCACCTAATTATAAATCGCTGTTTCTAAATATCGGGAAATTGCATGAGATGGTCTCTGCAACTAGAAAATAACCATTTCCTCCACGGCTTTTCCTTGATTAGCCAATAACTTACTTAGTCCATACCTTACGTATTTATGGTGAAATTAGTTACACTCTTTTACGCTTTATAGTTAATTATTTTGTTAACAGACTACTGCAATATTTGAGATGGAAAGCCGATACAAACGAAAGTATCATCTTACATGTTAAACATCTCAAATTCGAATCAAAACATGATCGAGTGATAATCGAGTCGTGTCCAATTAATTACTAACATGGATGCTACTTAGTGGCCGATGGCAATGACCTGATGTAACCGAATGCTTCCCATGCGTCTTCTGGTGTCGAGTGACGCATTCCTCGTCACAGCCTTGTTGTCATGGGTCACTGGTGGCAGGAGGTTCTCACTGGTGTACCCTGACTGCGAATACTTGGATCCAGGTCGTGACTTAGTTTACTTAAATTAGATCCTTTCTAGAAATACTTGATGCGTGACGTACAATTTCCCAGGTCTGGTATTTTAGGTAGTGTATTTCGTTAAAAAATTAGGTGTCTTTAAGTTGAAATCGTCGTTTTAGAAGAACCCTACTGCACTTTTTGTTACTGAAGTTTTAGATTGTCTTACAACTATATGTGTAATCATATAGTTGTAAGACAATATATGTATGTAATCACCAACTATTTCCCACAGTATCTAATATTTCTTCCCGCTCAGATGTTTTAAGATCAAAATATAAGGATCTCATTAGTATAAGTAGATATAGGACTACATTATTACAGAAAAATGTTTTGGGTATGACACGCATCATATACAACAAAATTCTCTTCTCTTATTGACCATGGGGTCAATAAGAGAAGAAACATTGTTTATATTTAAAAAAAAACTAAAATTGTTATTATTACAGTAGGATTTTTAATTAGACGATACTGACTGACAGTAGCTAATGTCACTTTGCAAAATAATATTGCCACATTTAAAGTAATAGTGATGCGTTCAGTTCTCGGCCAATCAGATTAATGAACAATGAGTGTGAATAATTAGTCATTTCGACTCGACCACATGATCGACAGTGTATCTGACAGATTTATAATAAATGTCACAGAAAGTGATAGTGATTTTTGTATTTCTGATTACGAATAAGAACAAATTATGTAATAAGTGACGTTTTTTTTTATTTTCAAAACCTACCTATAATTGTTACATTTCATGCATATATAGTTTCAACAACATGGTGTATTGAAAATAGGACTGTCTTACAATTTTCCTCGCAATGTTTTCATTAAAATGTTTAAAACAGACAATTGAGGCAATTTCATTCATTCAAGAGGGTTTTCAATCATTCACTGTGTCACAACACTATTTTTATTTCATCAAAAACTGACAACACAGTAAACGTCAGTCAATATCGTCTAATTAAAAATCCGACTGTAGATGGTTGCTACTACTCTATTTCAGAGTTTTTACAAGATAAAAAAATTTAATGTTAGTTGTATTTTAGTATACATTTTTTATTGTAACCTTTTTTTTCTAAATTTAAGAATTTTTGCATGCCTTATAGGCAAAATGTACTGGGACTTCACATTTATACTTTGTCATCATACATTGTACCTACATTTTAAGCAAATAAATATATTTGATTTGATTTGATTGATTTGATTTGATATATTTAGCACGTTCATGCTTATTTTTAATATCAGCATCACAAAAATAAAAAAAAAGCAGCAAGAAACGTGTCATACCTCAGGGATTGTGTGTCACATTCCTTGTCACAGCTCCCTTAACACGAGTGACCCGCTGAGAGCGAATCCCACAGGTGTCCGTGATGAGAAGGCATCCCTGACGCACTGGACCGCGACGATATGCCACTTAGATCACAGCTGGTTACACTCTGTTTATTAAACGTAATAATAACTAGTATAAAACTGTCGAATTCATATACAAAAAATATAATAATTCTTGAATACCTTTTTACTTGGATTTATCGGTTTTATTTGGATTATGCGTTCAATTTTATTCATTAATTGTGAATTACACATTCGTTCTGTTCACGCTCTACGTAATAAGTAGCAAAGGAATCGATCATTGTTTATTGATTTGATTGTTACAATTGTCTTTATAATTTGTAACCACAACTAATTTGTTGTTTCCTTATTATACTGTCTATCTATTTTATTTATCTGTGGCTGCCGGCTTATTTGCTACTTGAATAAGTTACGCAAATAATTACAGTGGCAATGTGATTCGTTCTGCAATGAGTCAGGCGTTCACATACTGCAATTGATTAATTTAGTAACAGCTTCATAATTCTTCGTAAGCTGCAATGGAGTTTTTATTGTGAGTAAGGATTATGATAGCCTTATTATGTCAAAAGGTGTCTCAACTTAAACACTTTTAGAAATTAATGTCACAAGAATTTACAAAAGATGTTTGTGCATTCTATTTATCTCACATTTTATTTCTGTACAATATACAATGTATTTTAGTGGCAGTTTTTTAAAAATTAAAAAGATTATACAGCTAATGCTACTAGTATTAATAAAAGTAAGCAAATAACTATTCAAGTTTATATAATACTATGATGTCAGGTCACACACAAGATTAAGTTTATTTTGGCGCAAATTATAAGGACGCAATTGGAACGTACCTTGGAACAGGTTACCGCTGCGGTCTGCATTGCACCCAATTGTCGCTCCCACGGGCCCACGCTATATACGCCTAACTACTTTTTATCCTTCAAATTAAGGACCGCTGTAATTACGATACTCTATCGCTGTGTGAGCTTTTTAAGGGCCCACAGACACGGTGATAATAATATTAACAGGGAACAGTTGGCTTCGTTTGAAAATTTAGGTTCAAATAGGTCTCAATACTTACAACAATCTAGCTAAATCAAGTTCGGTTCATTTGCTTGAGGTAAGGAGTCCAGATTAATAACTTAGACCTGGATTTAAGGTTTTGTTATCATTAAACTGGCTTTACATTTGGAGAGAGAATCTTCCGGCTTTCCAATTCTCATAGTCTAACTCATGTACTATTCGAAACAAGTTTAGAATTTAGATAATAGTAACGGCCAGTCTATTAGGCAGACGTATGTTTATAACACAATGGAGATAGTTTAGGAATATTCCTTAAATATTTAGAAAGATGTTTCTAGTAAGATTTTCGCCGGTCACATCGCGATTATAATACAATAGACCATGTGACCCGTGGCTGCATGACTAAAGTCTTACGTTGTAGAGTTGCAATACTTAATTGTTGTTTTTTTAGCAATTATGATTATCTTTAGATGTGTTCACATAATGGAGTGGATTAAGACATTTTTTTATAAAGTTGGTATATGGTTAAGCTGGCTAGAAATCGGAATACACAAGTTTATGTACGCGATATTACACATACATTAAAGTAATACAAAAAATATCTGCGGATCTGCACGAACGTTTA
This sequence comes from Autographa gamma, assembly GCA_905146925.1. Classification (NCBI taxonomy): domain Eukaryota; kingdom Metazoa; phylum Arthropoda; class Insecta; order Lepidoptera; family Noctuidae; genus Autographa; species Autographa gamma. Next base: position 739,823 of record LR989852.1, read on the forward strand.
AATATTTGTCCTCGCCAATATTTGTTCAAGAACTTCCGAACACGGTAATCTGTTTCTAACAGAGATTAGATTACGTGAACATGGTTTTTTGATTTTTGCAAATCTTATATATCTACAATAAATTTTATTCGTACTATGTTGACTATAGCGGAGGTTCTTGCCCTCAATTGAGTTACTTAAATCTACGGCTTGAATAATGTAGCATTGGGATAATTAATGAATGAAAAACATACTGTAATAGACGAGTGCCCTTTATAGGTACATCAATTAGCTCCATACTTTAGTTTAGCGGCAAAAGCATGACAGTCAAACAGACCTTGAATCAACATACAAAACATTACAATACGAAGACGAATTAGGACAATTATTTGCCTTACTAGACAGAAACAATCTAGTTCAAGGAATAAAAACAAACAGTACCTACATATAATATCACTTTTACCAGTGACTGACTTCCAATCGCGCCGACCACTGACCACATACCGAAGCCATACGAGCAGTTCCCACACTCGTCCAAAGGCACAGGTGTGAGGAATCGATTCTACGTTTACGAGAAATTATGAACACAACTAATTCCCGGTACTGTAGCATGTACCTTTGACGAGTGAATGAGTTGATTCTATCAATATTGTTTGATTGAATTAACATGTGGAGTGGATATGTATAATCTTTTAAAGTAATTTAATTGGAATGATCAATCGCTATTTGCAGGATAAGTGGTAAGCAGCTCTAGACCGGAAAGCCCGGAGTAAACTGGAGACTGGGAGACCTTTGCCCAGCTGTGGGAGGCATAATAATAAACGGTTATTGATTGTAATTTAGATCTGTCTGTTTCCCAAATAAAGTAAAGTAAAATAAAATAAAATACCAATACCATAAATAATTGGATTTGTCACAGTTCTTGTCTACCTATATGATTACGTAAGGCATGCATTTAGTACCTAGATATAATGTCTTTTTTATATGGACTTGCTTCCGTACGTGACATCCGGTATTAACTACTGTGCAAGCACACACCAAACAATTATTATTTTGGAGGTAACTATTAGTAGTTGTATATGTTGGTACATGCGTTCTCTTACAAATCTGAACCTTAAAACGAAAGCCATAAAGTAGAGTTCTGGATAAACTTTGTTTATTTTTTAAGCTTAAATGGCAATAAAGTTAACATGATAAAAGTTTTATGATATTTGGGCTTATTTGTATAATTTTTAAAGATTGTTGAATCCTGACAAAGTTATGTGTTATGTAGCTAGACCACGAGGTGTAATACGTCGATTACACATTTTTCAGGCATATTTTCAAATGTACAAATCTGTTTTCCTGAATTTGATTCACTGAACATATTGTGTTTTTTTCTAAGGCCAAAATATCTATTTAGTATATCTATTTTCAACATAATTTAGATACTTCATAGCAGCATAAAAAATACGTTTCTTGAGCGTCAAGAAAGTCATAACTTAGAATGATATCTAATCAGCAACGATTGCAGAATCAAGACAACGAACACCCATTGTAGTTTCTTGTTAGAAAAACACTGTTTCTGTTTCCGTTATTTCCTTTCGTCACGCACCCCTTTTATAACAATTCTCTTTCCTTAATAATTTAAATGATAATTTTTACATTTCTTTATCAAATGTTGCTTCATTTCCTTCAGTTGTTTATGTAAACCGACTTCAGCTATTTCCTTGAGTATACTCTTTATTAAAATTTGTTGTTTAGGTAGGTATATCCTAAAGTGGCATTGCAAAATGAAATAATGAAGCATTAGATAGGTATTAATTATCAGTCCGTAGTCAGGATTGTTCTTTTACATCGGAGTTGCAGGTTTTGGGTTCAATGTAAAAGTAGCTATTATTTTTGCTGTTTTTGTTGTGTAGTCTCACAGATCAACATAATCTCAAATTTATAATTCGAGATTATAATCCTGAAACATCATTAGAAAAAATAAGTATGTATAATAGTAATTGACCCGAGCGTCGTGCGTCGTAAAGGGCTCAGCAGCTCATGTTTTAGGTAAAACAGTCACATGGTTAAAAAAAAAATCAAATTGAGGAAACATTATAAATAAACGATTAATTATAATTATTATGCGTTAACTTACAGTTATGTCTTCCTCCGCCTCCAGGGAAGCAGTGAATCGTGACCAATATAACGCAATCCCTTCCGTAAGCCAGGAGGGCTGTTAGCTGAAACCTGACATAAATGTCAATTACCCTTGAAATTATGAAGTGTCATGTGTGAAATAGACGAAAATAGTTGCCATTTTAGTTTGGGGCGGTGATCGAACGTGACTGAGTCGCTGTGTACGAAATATTACGAGTTTATTGTTTCCTGTGCTTCCGCTAGGGGCGCGCGGCGTCGCGTGCTTTACATAAAGGATATTTACTTAAAGTTTATTGTAGGACAGTTGGATTGTCGGCGGTATTTCTCAAAGCTGCACATTGTACCAACAGTTTACAGCAATCATTATCAAAAACATTACCACTATGGTAATTTTGTAGTAAAGTTGAAAACCTTTAACCATTTTATTACCATAATAAAAGAAATGTTATAACTATTAGTTGAATGTCGAGCCAGATGTGATAGATAGTCCATTGTTCATCGGCCACCGGTGACGACGCAGCATTTAGAAAACATGGACTTAAAAATAGTTTTTGTGTTGTACTCGTATAGGAAAATGCGAAAGTACGAAAGTGTTAAAAATATCTGCATTATACACAAACTATTAAAAGTTATATCCACCCTAGACGAGGTGGCGTTTTAAAAGTTTCGCGGTGCGCGCGCCGCTCTATTTCCAGAGCAATTAGGAAAGCGCGCGGATTCCACCGGTTCGAATTTCAAACGCGTTCGTGTTTCAATATCGTACGTTTCAAGCGGTTTGTTTGAAATGCGTGTTATTATGTTCACGCCCATTTAGATTTATGTAGCTGTGATGGTGATTCATAGTGAGTTAATATTAAGGTAATGTTTGTTTGAATAAATTATATTATTTTATAAGTCTGTCAGTAACTTCAGCATCAAAGATTCGTCTCTTTAATGCTGAAGATACTGACAGACGTAGTCTGTAAATTATGATATCGTATTCACAATCCAATCGGTAATAGGTAGAGATTTTTTTGATAGCGACACCCAAAAAATATGATGTAAAGAATTGATTTTGTTGGTATGACCAAATGATATTTTTTTGACACTGTCCGGAGATACACAACTATTCTTGGTACCCATAGGATATCGTAAAATTATAAGATCAGTTTAATTATGTTTTTACGCAGAATTCTAATTATTAATTATTAAAATTATCTAACAACCCGTTTTATGTATAAACACATAAATACGTAAGATTATTTTGCTACAAAATTATAAATAGTTCGTTAGTTTACGAAGAAAAATAATATGAAATTGGGCCAAGATTTTCATGTAAAGTAAATCACGAGATTTAAATACATGCGTATAGCCTAGCGACTAATCTTCAACTAATCAAATCAACCCACGACTGCACGAGTTAACTATAGGTACCGTTGCAAATAGTTCACAAAAGGTCAATTTCCAACGAAGTGCAATAAGTAGGGAACTTTTGAATTTTGTATTTTTGCTCACGATTTCATCCTCTTTGGACACTTCTTTGTCACCTTTTCAACATAGAAAAGCAATTTAGTCTTTTTGTTAATACAATTAATGGGTTTTGCTACAGAATTATGAATTATTTTAAGTATTCATTAAGGACTATCCTTTGCTAGCTGGATTTGAATGTAAAATACCATTCGTTGTACTAAATATCCAGGTACAGACATTAAGAGTTGAGTCCACAGACTGTTACGGACAAAAACAGTTTTGCCGTCTAAAATAGCTTTATATCTTCATATAAGTGAAACTTCTCTGCAATACCTGTTTATTGATCATATATGTGCATGAGTAATTAGTAATGAATAATATGTATTGTGTGCGACAAGATTACCTTGACACGTGTTCCTGAGCATATGCTTGTAATGTTAAGAAAGTTCGCTCGTGACAATTATTTTATGTCTGCCACCTTGGATGATGAAGATGACGTCCCATTACCTAATGTAGTTGGTGTTGCAGTTGTTTTGAATGATATGCAATATTGTTTCACGTAAAAATGTTAGAATGGTAACTAGAGAAGAGCTTCTTTGAGATTCTCCTACTTTAAATTGGTTTTTAATAAGTTTTCGGTCCGGTTTAAAATGAATGTGTAGGCACGCCTCTTTCTACCCTTTGGATAATAACAGGCGGGCAATGATATACATTTCTAGTATGTTCATGATTTATTTATAGAAAAACTGCCTCTTTTACTATTTAATTTTGGTTTTATTACATTTCGCGTTTATAAACAAGTCAAACTCAAATCTATATCATTCAGGTAGCTAATCTGGTTTTTAACAAGTCTTGTTTATTCGTTCCTAGTTTATATAAATATTGCGAATTAGGATACATTGACCTAGTCCTACGCAGATTGCTCCCTTTAGTTAATTTCAATAGTCAAAAGTTAATTGTTGTGGAAAAAAATCGTCTATTAATCTAAATAAAAAATACGGTACCTCTACCAGCTACCAGTTACTTGTATAATTTTTTTTTACAGTCCATATTATCCGAAACGAGAAACTCGAGAGACTTTTCCCGTCGTTGGGTGATCGGCAGTACTAAAAATTGGCGCAGTTATAAGTAGTTATAAGAAAAATAGAAATAGAAAAACAGATATTTGGTACAGTGCACAAGACAACACACAGAACATAAATACAAAACAAACAAAACAAGGAAAATAAAAAGAATTAACAAAATAAAAAAAGAACACAATACCAGTTGAGTTGTCCAGCATACAGTACCAAAAAGGTCACCAACTCAGCATATGCTAGGTGTAGAACACCCAGCGCTGATTTTCAGTTGGCACCCCTCAGTGACACACGTGAGACGTTGAGATCCTCCATTTAGTAATGATTCGGGAAAGGGTTTCCAAAACAAGATATTAAATACTAGAATCCAGACCACTTCCTTAAGAAAGTATTACTAAAACTAGCAAAACATTGCTGTATTTCCTGAAATCGTGACTCATACAGTGTAACATAGGCTTCAGGCTAACTCTATCCTGGGAAGGTGACGGTTCCAGGATGTTTTGCCCACTCTTAGTGTTTCCTTACACGTAACAGTTTATTTCTGTGTGTTTGTTGTTCCTACACTTTCCGGCGTCAATGGCTGTGGGTACTTTGATCTGATTTATAACGGTTTAAGGAGGCAAAACGTTTGGGGTTGTGTAGCCTTTAAGATTGTATTGTTTTTTAAACTTTCTTTGGAAGATAGTGATTTTCATAGAATGTGCTTAAGTTATTTTGAAAGCCTTATATAGGTAGGTTTAAGGTGCATGTATTGGTTCCTGCTTAATCAATTCACACTTGTAAGCTTGATAACTCGACCTGTGTTTTCAATACAATGGTGGTATGCATTAGTCATGAATCAAAATGCCGTTACAACCTATGTGAATTATCGCTAGCTCAAAACGGCATTTTGACTTTTGACTCCACGCACGTGTGCATGCAGAGCAGATGGAACAAAGAAGATAAACAAGCAAATAAAAACAATAGATGTCTCATAAAACGGAAACAATAAGATTAAAGGTTTTTCAACTAATAGACGTGGGTGTTAACGGCGCCATAATGCACAATTAAAACTATGCGTAGGAGTGACTCTCTAACATACACTATCCATTGCCGTGTAAGTACTATTCAAGTTTTATAAACTTCAAACATAAGCAGTAATGTATGAAGGACATTTGTTTTTGATCGTGGGAGGTGGAAAGCCCTAGCCTGATTGATAAGCGATAAGGTGTGTGTATGATTTATCTTTTGTTCGTGTTGTATTATGAAACAAAGAAAGGTGGGCAGTTAATAATATGTGTGTGACTAGTCTTTGTTTGTAGGACAGGTATCGAAATAGTCCATTTTTGAACTCTAGCGATTGACTACTTGAACTGAACCAACTATCAAATACCATGAGCTTACGTATAATTTTCAATTAAACCAACTCCGATGTCTAAAAATAGACAGTAATTATTATAAACACAACACTTACCAGTTTTTGCGGCTGTCCTTGCATAGCCCAGTTCTGCATGCATGCAATAATTATCATTTCGTTAAACGAGTTATTGATACTATAAATTAAAACTTACATCTCTGAAACTTATGTAACCAGAAAAACAAACCTGGATCGATGAAAGGCTACTTTCAAAAAGTTAATATAGTTTCTTAATTTCGCTTTATCTTTCTCAGTTTTTTCTCGGAAGCCACTGGCAGGACAATAGCCACTAACGAGTGACGTAAACTCAAAAAACCTCATAAAGTATAATTATAGCATCAGTCTCTCAAACAATACTGAAATAAATTAAACTTTTTATGTTGAGCATGTTTTTATTGTCACTACATCACTGTCATTGCTGTGTTTTTATTCCCTTTCGGTGAGGACAATTGCTTAATCTTTTTATATAATTATGCTTTGGATATTTGACTTGCTTGTTACTATGGAACATTTGTGGCGAAGTTAAATGGAATGCATAAATTAAAACGTGATTAAGTATTGCACTTTTATTTTTAAATAGGCTAACGACATTCTGAAGGATAACAAACCATGACCGCATTTAAATGATGGGAAATCATCTGTTTTGGGGTCTTTCGAGATCTCGAGACGTATTGCATCTTAGCAGTCTTCTTTAAGGAAACTTGCGTTATGATTTAATCATACCAATTATCTATATTTACAAACGTAGGTATTAAATAAGCGCGTTGAGATCAAAATCCTTGGGAATAAATTACCAAGATCGGATCGGTTCAGGAAAATCTGTCTGATTTACAACAATTCAATGACGCTGTACCATTGTGCGCCATCTTGCGATATTATCACGCATGCGCAGTAGCGCGGAAGATCCGATCGTATGATTAAAGTATACAACTATTTAATTAATTTCCTTGCTAGATATAACACTGTTTTTGATTACGAAAGAGTGTAACTTCGGTAATTGTAGTTGCGTTGCGGCATTTAACGAAGTTTTTTGGCTTATGCACTAGTTGCGATCTATCAATGTTGATTGACGTATAAATTACACAGATTGGGCCAGTCATATAATATTAATGTGCATTACAACTTTCCGTTCACTAAGTAATGATGTTTTTCAGCACGGATGACCGAGCGTAGTGTTATATTCATACTGATTTGTTACGTAAAATGTCCAGTGTATCAAATTAAATTATCGCTTTGCATCCTGCACGCAATAGGTAAACGATGAAGTAATGAGCATTTAGCATGGTTGTATCAATTTCTGTATGAGTTATTAGTTTTAGTTCGTAGCTTATTTTTTTACCTAGTGATGTCCACATGGACTTTGGACCACTCGTCCTGCGAAAGACGGAGGGTCGGTTTTAGTCTCTTATTGGAAAATGTAACTGGGTTGTTTTCTCCAGTACTAGGCGGCAAAAATTGGAATCTACTACAGTACGTTTCTAACAATGCCATCGCTGTTTGCTATCTTTAAATCTGAAAAATTCATGTTTAGGAAACGCTAAACATATGAAGACCATGGTCACTATTCTAATTATAATTATGCTCTATTTAATACAGACTTGTCTTTTGCCAAAAAAAATATTACTTATTTTATTTTAGTAACATTTGAAAAAAAAAAAACAACAGATAATTCTGTAAAAAACTTTTTAACAAAAAAATTAAACCGCCGAAAACACTGAAAAGCAAAAAATAAGAAACCTCTTTTTATTTAATCTTAAAAACTAAGTTCTTAAACGAATGTGAGTATACCTAAGTAATTTCGAGTCGGCGCCAAACAGGCAAATTAATTAATTACGATATATAGGTACTTAATTTTTTTAGAAATTTTAATGGTTGTCGCTGGAGATTTCATTGCATTGTTAAGTTGATTCAAACTCAAACTCACAACTTTTATTTGCTTTCCACAATGGAATTAGTAGGTGGTAAGTAAAGAATATAATTATAGTATATAGCGTTTTTGATTTAGTTGTTTCTTTATTTTTAAGGTAATTTTGTGATCTTTGTTAATTGATAGTTTGGCGCCGCCTCAAAATTATTTAGGTATACTCACATTCGTTTAAGAACTTAGTTTTTAAGATTAAATAAAAAGAGGTTTCTTATTTTTTGCTTTTCAGTGTTTTCGGCGGTTTAATTTTTTTGTTAAAAAGTTTTTATTTTATACTTTTTTGTGGCTATTATATACTAATTGCTACAAGCTGAATTATTTATTATTTTCAAAATAGCTAACTACCTTATTTTAGTATTCAAATCTGTGAGTGAACAATAAATCACCCCTATTTTCCCCACCTTAGAGTAAAATTATATGGAACCAGCTTCAAGGTATAACCCCCTATCTAATAAAAAAAGATTTATCAAAATCAGACTGTTCTGTAATAAGTTACGCGTGGTCATATATTAAAATCAGTTAGTGAACAATCAATATATCCCTGTTTTTCTACCCTTAGGATTGGAATATTTTTTTTAAACTTATATGGGACCAAGTTCTAGGTATAGCCTACTTAATAAAAAAAGAATTATCAAAATAGAACTACTCTGTAAAAAGTTACGCGTGGTAATACATTACGATCAGTGCGTGAACAATCAATTAACCCCTGTTTTTCCACCCTTAGGGTGGGAATTCTTTTTTCAAATTTATATGGGACCAACTTTGGAGTATACCCTTTCCAATAAAAAAAGAATTATCAAAATCGGACTACTCAATAAAAAGATATGCGTGATCATACATAAAAAAAAAAAAAATATACGCGTCGAATTGAGAACCTCCTCTGTTTTCGTCGGTTAAGTCAGAATTCCTTTTGAGTAGTCATTTTGTACACTAGCTGAGTAGGAATATAGGAATTTGCAAAAACCAACAACAGTATTTACAGTATAGTCAAAGCATTTTTCATCACAAGAATTGATCGCCTTTGGTTTTCATAGAAGTTATAATGCACGGACACTTTTTACGACCTTATTAGATTGCTTGTTTTTTACCTTATTATGGTCTCAAGAAACAACAGTGTTCATTTGTTTCGGTGTTAATGCACACATTCACTTGATTCACTGCTGACACACCTTCGGATAACTTAATTTGTTTAAACTCATTACAACTGAACATTACCCCACTTCGAGAGGTCTTGGTCCCATTGAAGGCGTTTGGCGATATTCAGGTACTCTACCGTAGCCCGGATTTATATGGGCTAGCATATGTTTACAATTATTTTGTTATTTCTCTATTAGTACCTGAACATTAACTTAAAAACTCTCCTTTTATTACCCTTGTTGTCAGTTTCAGTTTTGATTTAGTCCGTGCATAGTTCATATGTTGAAGTGATTTTCAGCTCTTCTATGGGAAGAGCTGAAAATCACTTCAACGAAAAGGCTTTTTGAGTCATGTATTAGTCTGGCCTGTTGAAACATTGTTAATAGTTAATATCAGTGTTTGTACAAGCTTTCGTTCTCGCTTACAGTGTGACCTATGCCCCTGGCCCGAGTGGTCCGTTTTTACCAGCGTGTCGCGGAAGCGGGTGGTTCCCACGCATTGATTCTGTGACCTTCCAGTGGTAAACAATGGTATCTAGTGCCATCTAGCGGGTACTTATGACCGATATTCGTTACTTGGCAAGGCTGTGAAGTATTTTGTTAGAATAAAGTTAATTTTATTAGGTTTTTTTGATAGTACTAATGTTTGACCTAGCAGTCGTTTGTGGTTTCAGATTTTGTTATCAAGAAATTCTATAATTATGTCTGTCTGAAGTTACCCGTTATTGTGCAGATGCAAAAATAGCAGAATTATCATTTAGAAACCGTTATGTAGTTACTCTTTAGAATGCGTCTACATATGCATAATGTCATTGAAATCATGTCGTTTTCTGTTAGTTAATTAAGTTTACCTGGGGCCCAAGTCTGCTATTTACACTCGGTTCAATGTCTTCATAGTGGCGTGCCAGCAGAGCCATTTTCGGAAAATTGGTATTCTACTAAACGTCAAAACGTCCTGAATTTTCTTTCCATACCCTATTGATTTTCGCGCTTTTAAACGAGGAGGACAAATGGAATTTACATTAGTCTTGTTGAAACTTTAAGTAGGGAAGACAGTAAAACTCTTCAATTTAGTACTTTTTGAAGTCATTGTTCTTCTTTCTAAAGTCAAGAACGCTTTACTTGCGGTCTGCCTGCGTAAATGAAGTAATCGCAACGTGTTATATCACACGGTATCGCAACACCTAGCAACAACGCAACGCCCTTCATGCATATTATTCAATCAATCATGCAATAATCGCGGTTTTGCCGATAATTCGATGCTAACTGGAACGGAAATTACATGTATAACTAAAAGAACATTTATCACCTTTAATGTGACGCAATAGAGTTCATTTTCGCTTGATGTTATCAAAATTTGGTAGTGAAAGAAATGCAATAGGTAATTTGTTATTTTTAAACCAGATTATAATTTGGTTTAGCTTGTGTTGGGCAAAGCTTTCCGTCCTGTCATTAACTGCAACTAGGTATCAATTACGTTATATTAAATACTCGTTTAAATACTTGATGGCCTAGTAACCGCTTATTCAATAAAGGTTAAACTCGAAGACATAAGACATGTAACACAGTTATTTATTTACTTTATTAACACGGTTTCTGAGTATATTGAGTATATAAGTAGATTCTGGCTATGTATTCTTTTACACAAGATGAATCTTTCAAAAAACCATTGAAATAATATTCATTACATTTAAATGAATGAAAAAAAATAAGTATCAAATTGTAAATTCAATTCTACCGCAACTCTACATTCTCCGCCATCATACTTGGCTTACATCCTTATTCCATGGAACCATTCGCCATAGACCCACCATAACATAACGGCTAGATGATGATGCGACATAATATTGATATTCCACGGTATTGCGTAAGGGAAGTCCATTAATGAGCGAACAGTTAATCCAGCGAGCGACCGGTTCTCAGCGCGAGACCGTCTGCGCGCGCGCATTCGCCGCAAATACACCGAATTGTAAGAAATTTTTGATAGGTAACATCCGTCGCGCTTAAAACTTGGATATATACCTGTATTATGTTTGTAGATTCTAACAATAAGTGGGTCTAACAATACCTAAAATCTGCAGTCTAAACACAAAGTTAAATCATACACATCTGACCTCAAAGAAAGACAAATAACAATGAGCCAAATGAAGAGTAGGTAAATACCTGATACTAATACACCAGGAATATCATTAACAGGAACAAGTCAATTACAAAAATAAATAAAATATTTTGATTTGTTTATTTTTGCATTGCTTGAGGTTAGTAATCAAACTCTAAGGAGAAATAGCTAGCCCCTTAGGAAATCCATAGTATAGTAATTTATACGACTTTTAGAACGGATTCCATGGAGGTTCATTTACTTAAAATTATATTCGTATGCCTATGTCGGTGTGACACACGCCGCTAGCGACCTCGCAAGGCCGTGCATCCGCCGCCCGAATAAGGCTCCGCCTTCCCGCCTGTTTTTATACCGCGATACTTTTTATACCACATTCTACGAGATTCAAACTAGCGGTACACACATTACCTTATAACGAGCAGCTGGGAATTACTCGCTATTATTTTAAATTAACTACTTTTGAGTACAATAAGAAGTAACAGATGGCTAATAGAATATAGCAACTGGTTGGTTGTATGTTGTAGATATATAATTGCTTTTCGGCAATCGTTAACGCAAGATATTCATGGAGAGTTTTTGGAAACTCGACCCTTTACTTTGGCAGTGGAACTACATATATTAAGTTAATGTGTTTTGGTCTCTATTAGAACTACCTCCAATCAAGAAGTAGTTTACAGTTAGTTCGGTGAAGGAGAGAAGAGAATATACTTACGATGTCATGCCAGTCATATCCATTTTGAGATCAACCCACACAGTTTATCGACATTACAGTCAAACACCCGTTGCCTCAGTTTGGATCCCGTTTTGTATTGTTATTTACAAACAGGCTACTAAATAACCCACCCGTTCTGTTCAGGTGATAATTCGGCTCAATATGGCACCACAAATTATCACCTGAGCATGAGTAATTATTTGCCAATTGTGTTTAATTTTAAGTTATTCAAGTACCTAATAAGGTAGGTTTAGGTTTTTTATTTAATTAGTATTGAACGGTTTGTGATCTGCCAGCTGTGGAGATTCGGGTGGCCAATTAATATTATATGGGGTTGAAGCCCCAGCCCTTAAGGTAGCGGCCAAGAGAAGACTCCGAATAATTTAGCCTTCAGCGATCAGTCCTTTACCCTTTATAATGTTTTGAGGTATTTTAGCAATAATTGTCCCTTACGATGAATACATACGACATACTTAAATCTACTTATAATGTCGTTATAGATCAGTTTGCGACATAGCAGCGTAATGTTGAGAAATAAACTTCAATAATGAGCGAAAGTTGAACTGTCTTTTTTGGGCAGAACTCAAAATTGGCAGTTGTCATTACTATGATAAGTGGACCACGGGTCAGACAATTCAACGGTGTAGGTTTTGCTACACGAAAGCAAATAAAAATGAATGAATCTTGTATAAAATTTAGCTGATAACATGCACATAGGTATTAATAGAAATCCGTTGCTAAGTTATCTCGTGAATCTTTTTAGTATTAAAAATATATATTTTTTGTTATCTTCCCTACTAGGCCATTTCTTAATGGTTGTAAGTTGCCAGCCAGAAGCTTTCAGATTTATAAATAACATACTTTTCTTTCGAATTTAAGGGATCCTTAATTCTTAGCTCAATGATAGCTGTCCTCCTAGCCAGGTGTCGAATGTGTACAGTAATGGTATCATTGTGAATTATAAACGGCATTTGTTTGTTCCGCGACCTTGCCCACTTGTGTTGCCGGTTGCACAGCCACAGTTAATTCTACTATTGTTTGTTTGTGGGAAACAGACCGAAATGTTCGACAGATTCGACTTAATTGGATACATTTTCAAAATATACCTACTAGTTGTATGTGATTAGATTTTTTGTGTTTCTTACCTTACCTTATTATCTTGTAACATGGATTTGAAAAAGGAGAATATTTCTATGTAACAGAAAATTTCTTGTGTTATAGAGCTTTTAGTAAGAAAGTTTAATTCTCATATCTTAGAGCAAAACTGGCTTTGAAATAGGCTTGGGTTTCTTGGGATCCGCTTTCGTTCTTAATAAGGTCTTGTAATGAATTGAAACAAAAGTTTGTATATAAATAATCTGTTTTAATATTAGTTTTACGACACCACTTAAGTTCTGTGAGTTGATCAAAGCTAGCGAGGTAAGAATAATCCGTCGGATATTATCTCCATGTTGGAATATCGTTGCATTACAAATACTTATATTGTTAATCTTGCTTACCTTCCCACACTAATTGCAAAAGATAATTAAGACTCAGTGCAACCAAGATGTCTTGTTAATCCACCTAATTATAAATCGCTGTTTCTAAATATCGGGAAATTGCATGAGATGGTCTCTGCAACTAGAAAATAACCATTTCCTCCACGGCTTTTCCTTGATTAGCCAATAACTTACTTAGTCCATACCTTACGTATTTATGGTGAAATTAGTTACACTCTTTTACGCTTTATAGTTAATTATTTTGTTAACAGACTACTGCAATATTTGAGATGGAAAGCCGATACAAACGAAAGTATCATCTTACATGTTAAACATCTCAAATTCGAATCAAAACATGATCGAGTGATAATCGAGTCGTGTCCAATTAATTACTAACATGGATGCTACTTAGTGGCCGATGGCAATGACCTGATGTAACCGAATGCTTCCCATGCGTCTTCTGGTGTCGAGTGACGCATTCCTCGTCACAGCCTTGTTGTCATGGGTCACTGGTGGCAGGAGGTTCTCACTGGTGTACCCTGACTGCGAATACTTGGATCCAGGTCGTGACTTAGTTTACTTAAATTAGATCCTTTCTAGAAATACTTGATGCGTGACGTACAATTTCCCAGGTCTGGTATTTTAGGTAGTGTATTTCGTTAAAAAATTAGGTGTCTTTAAGTTGAAATCGTCGTTTTAGAAGAACCCTACTGCACTTTTTGTTACTGAAGTTTTAGATTGTCTTACAACTATATGTGTAATCATATAGTTGTAAGACAATATATGTATGTAATCACCAACTATTTCCCACAGTATCTAATATTTCTTCCCGCTCAGATGTTTTAAGATCAAAATATAAGGATCTCATTAGTATAAGTAGATATAGGACTACATTATTACAGAAAAATGTTTTGGGTATGACACGCATCATATACAACAAAATTCTCTTCTCTTATTGACCATGGGGTCAATAAGAGAAGAAACATTGTTTATATTTAAAAAAAAACTAAAATTGTTATTATTACAGTAGGATTTTTAATTAGACGATACTGACTGACAGTAGCTAATGTCACTTTGCAAAATAATATTGCCACATTTAAAGTAATAGTGATGCGTTCAGTTCTCGGCCAATCAGATTAATGAACAATGAGTGTGAATAATTAGTCATTTCGACTCGACCACATGATCGACAGTGTATCTGACAGATTTATAATAAATGTCACAGAAAGTGATAGTGATTTTTGTATTTCTGATTACGAATAAGAACAAATTATGTAATAAGTGACGTTTTTTTTTATTTTCAAAACCTACCTATAATTGTTACATTTCATGCATATATAGTTTCAACAACATGGTGTATTGAAAATAGGACTGTCTTACAATTTTCCTCGCAATGTTTTCATTAAAATGTTTAAAACAGACAATTGAGGCAATTTCATTCATTCAAGAGGGTTTTCAATCATTCACTGTGTCACAACACTATTTTTATTTCATCAAAAACTGACAACACAGTAAACGTCAGTCAATATCGTCTAATTAAAAATCCGACTGTAGATGGTTGCTACTACTCTATTTCAGAGTTTTTACAAGATAAAAAAATTTAATGTTAGTTGTATTTTAGTATACATTTTTTATTGTAACCTTTTTTTTCTAAATTTAAGAATTTTTGCATGCCTTATAGGCAAAATGTACTGGGACTTCACATTTATACTTTGTCATCATACATTGTACCTACATTTTAAGCAAATAAATATATTTGATTTGATTTGATTGATTTGATTTGATATATTTAGCACGTTCATGCTTATTTTTAATATCAGCATCACAAAAATAAAAAAAAAGCAGCAAGAAACGTGTCATACCTCAGGGATTGTGTGTCACATTCCTTGTCACAGCTCCCTTAACACGAGTGACCCGCTGAGAGCGAATCCCACAGGTGTCCGTGATGAGAAGGCATCCCTGACGCACTGGACCGCGACGATATGCCACTTAGATCACAGCTGGTTACACTCTGTTTATTAAACGTAATAATAACTAGTATAAAACTGTCGAATTCATATACAAAAAATATAATAATTCTTGAATACCTTTTTACTTGGATTTATCGGTTTTATTTGGATTATGCGTTCAATTTTATTCATTAATTGTGAATTACACATTCGTTCTGTTCACGCTCTACGTAATAAGTAGCAAAGGAATCGATCATTGTTTATTGATTTGATTGTTACAATTGTCTTTATAATTTGTAACCACAACTAATTTGTTGTTTCCTTATTATACTGTCTATCTATTTTATTTATCTGTGGCTGCCGGCTTATTTGCTACTTGAATAAGTTACGCAAATAATTACAGTGGCAATGTGATTCGTTCTGCAATGAGTCAGGCGTTCACATACTGCAATTGATTAATTTAGTAACAGCTTCATAATTCTTCGTAAGCTGCAATGGAGTTTTTATTGTGAGTAAGGATTATGATAGCCTTATTATGTCAAAAGGTGTCTCAACTTAAACACTTTTAGAAATTAATGTCACAAGAATTTACAAAAGATGTTTGTGCATTCTATTTATCTCACATTTTATTTCTGTACAATATACAATGTATTTTAGTGGCAGTTTTTTAAAAATTAAAAAGATTATACAGCTAATGCTACTAGTATTAATAAAAGTAAGCAAATAACTATTCAAGTTTATATAATACTATGATGTCAGGTCACACACAAGATTAAGTTTATTTTGGCGCAAATTATAAGGACGCAATTGGAACGTACCTTGGAACAGGTTACCGCTGCGGTCTGCATTGCACCCAATTGTCGCTCCCACGGGCCCACGCTATATACGCCTAACTACTTTTTATCCTTCAAATTAAGGACCGCTGTAATTACGATACTCTATCGCTGTGTGAGCTTTTTAAGGGCCCACAGACACGGTGATAATAATATTAACAGGGAACAGTTGGCTTCGTTTGAAAATTTAGGTTCAAATAGGTCTCAATACTTACAACAATCTAGCTAAATCAAGTTCGGTTCATTTGCTTGAGGTAAGGAGTCCAGATTAATAACTTAGACCTGGATTTAAGGTTTTGTTATCATTAAACTGGCTTTACATTTGGAGAGAGAATCTTCCGGCTTTCCAATTCTCATAGTCTAACTCATGTACTATTCGAAACAAGTTTAGAATTTAGATAATAGTAACGGCCAGTCTATTAGGCAGACGTATGTTTATAACACAATGGAGATAGTTTAGGAATATTCCTTAAATATTTAGAAAGATGTTTCTAGTAAGATTTTCGCCGGTCACATCGCGATTATAATACAATAGACCATGTGACCCGTGGCTGCATGACTAAAGTCTTACGTTGTAGAGTTGCAATACTTAATTGTTGTTTTTTTAGCAATTATGATTATCTTTAGATGTGTTCACATAATGGAGTGGATTAAGACATTTTTTTATAAAGTTGGTATATGGTTAAGCTGGCTAGAAATCGGAATACACAAGTTTATGTACGCGATATTACACATACATTAAAGTAATACAAAAAATATCTGCGGATCTGCACGAACGTTTAAATATTTGTCCTCGCCAATATTTGTTCAAGAACTTCCGAACACGGTAATCTGTTTCTAACAGAGATTAGATTACGTGAACATGGTTTTTTGATTTTTGCAAATCTTATATATCTACAATAAATTTTATTCGTACTATGTTGACTATAGCGGAGGTTCTTGCCCTCAATTGAGTTACTTAAATCTACGGCTTGAATAATGTAGCATTGGGATAATTAATGAATGAAAAACATACTGTAATAGACGAGTGCCCTTTATAGGTACATCAATTAGCTCCATACTTTAGTTTAGCGGCAAAAGCATGACAGTCAAACAGACCTTGAATCAACATACAAAACATTACAATACGAAGACGAATTAGGACAATTATTTGCCTTACTAGACAGAAACAATCTAGTTCAAGGAATAAAAACAAACAGTACCTACATATAATATCACTTTTACCAGTGACTGACTTCCAATCGCGCCGACCACTGACCACATACCGAAGCCATACGAGCAGTTCCCACACTCGTCCAAAGGCACAGGTGTGAGGAATCGATTCTACGTTTACGAGAAATTATGAACACAACTAATTCCCGGTACTGTAGCATGTACCTTTGACGAGTGAATGAGTTGATTCTATCAATATTGTTTGATTGAATTAACATGTGGAGTGGATATGTATAATCTTTTAAAGTAATTTAATTGGAATGATCAATCGCTATTTGCAGGATAAGTGGTAAGCAGCTCTAGACCGGAAAGCCCGGAGTAAACTGGAGACTGGGAGACCTTTGCCCAGCTGTGGGAGGCATAATAATAAACGGTTATTGATTGTAATTTAGATCTGTCTGTTTCCCAAATAAAGTAAAGTAAAATAAAATAAAATACCAATACCATAAATAATTGGATTTGTCACAGTTCTTGTCTACCTATATGATTACGTAAGGCATGCATTTAGTACCTAGATATAATGTCTTTTTTATATGGACTTGCTTCCGTACGTGACATCCGGTATTAACTACTGTGCAAGCACACACCAAACAATTATTATTTTGGAGGTAACTATTAGTAGTTGTATATGTTGGTACATGCGTTCTCTTACAAATCTGAACCTTAAAACGAAAGCCATAAAGTAGAGTTCTGGATAAACTTTGTTTATTTTTTAAGCTTAAATGGCAATAAAGTTAACATGATAAAAGTTTTATGATATTTGGGCTTATTTGTATAATTTTTAAAGATTGTTGAATCCTGACAAAGTTATGTGTTATGTAGCTAGACCACGAGGTGTAATACGTCGATTACACATTTTTCAGGCATATTTTCAAATGTACAAATCTGTTTTCCTGAATTTGATTCACTGAACATATTGTGTTTTTTTCTAAGGCCAAAATATCTATTTAGTATATCTATTTTCAACATAATTTAGATACTTCATAGCAGCATAAAAAATACGTTTCTTGAGCGTCAAGAAAGTCATAACTTAGAATGATATCTAATCAGCAACGATTGCAGAATCAAGACAACGAACACCCATTGTAGTTTCTTGTTAGAAAAACACTGTTTCTGTTTCCGTTATTTCCTTTCGTCACGCACCCCTTTTATAACAATTCTCTTTCCTTAATAATTTAAATGATAATTTTTACATTTCTTTATCAAATGTTGCTTCATTTCCTTCAGTTGTTTATGTAAACCGACTTCAGCTATTTCCTTGAGTATACTCTTTATTAAAATTTGTTGTTTAGGTAGGTATATCCTAAAGTGGCATTGCAAAATGAAATAATGAAGCATTAGATAGGTATTAATTATCAGTCCGTAGTCAGGATTGTTCTTTTACATCGGAGTTGCAGGTTTTGGGTTCAATGTAAAAGTAGCTATTATTTTTGCTGTTTTTGTTGTGTAGTCTCACAGATCAACATAATCTCAAATTTATAATTCGAGATTATAATCCTGAAACATCATTAGAAAAAATAAGTATGTATAATAGTAATTGACCCGAGCGTCGTGCGTCGTAAAGGGCTCAGCAGCTCATGTTTTAGGTAAAACAGTCACATGGTTAAAAAAAAAATCAAATTGAGGAAACATTATAAATAAACGATTAATTATAATTATTATGCGTTAACTTACAGTTATGTCTTCCTCCGCCTCCAGGGAAGCAGTGAATCGTGACCAATATAACGCAATCCCTTCCGTAAGCCAGGAGGGCTGTTAGCTGAAACCTGACATAAATGTCAATTACCCTTGAAATTATGAAGTGTCATGTGTGAAATAGACGAAAATAGTTGCCATTTTAGTTTGGGGCGGTGATCGAACGTGACTGAGTCGCTGTGTACGAAATATTACGAGTTTATTGTTTCCTGTGCTTCCGCTAGGGGCGCGCGGCGTCGCGTGCTTTACATAAAGGATATTTACTTAAAGTTTATTGTAGGACAGTTGGATTGTCGGCGGTATTTCTCAAAGCTGCACATTGTACCAACAGTTTACAGCAATCATTATCAAAAACATTACCACTATGGTAATTTTGTAGTAAAGTTGAAAACCTTTAACCATTTTATTACCATAATAAAAGAAATGTTATAACTATTAGTTGAATGTCGAGCCAGATGTGATAGATAGTCCATTGTTCATCGGCCACCGGTGACGACGCAGCATTTAGAAAACATGGACTTAAAAATAGTTTTTGTGTTGTACTCGTATAGGAAAATGCGAAAGTACGAAAGTGTTAAAAATATCTGCATTATACACAAACTATTAAAAGTTATATCCACCCTAGACGAGGTGGCGTTTTAAAAGTTTCGCGGTGCGCGCGCCGCTCTATTTCCAGAGCAATTAGGAAAGCGCGCGGATTCCACCGGTTCGAATTTCAAACGCGTTCGTGTTTCAATATCGTACGTTTCAAGCGGTTTGTTTGAAATGCGTGTTATTATGTTCACGCCCATTTAGATTTATGTAGCTGTGATGGTGATTCATAGTGAGTTAATATTAAGGTAATGTTTGTTTGAATAAATTATATTATTTTATAAGTCTGTCAGTAACTTCAGCATCAAAGATTCGTCTCTTTAATGCTGAAGATACTGACAGACGTAGTCTGTAAATTATGATATCGTATTCACAATCCAATCGGTAATAGGTAGAGATTTTTTTGATAGCGACACCCAAAAAATATGATGTAAAGAATTGATTTTGTTGGTATGACCAAATGATATTTTTTTGACACTGTCCGGAGATACACAACTATTCTTGGTACCCATAGGATATCGTAAAATTATAAGATCAGTTTAATTATGTTTTTACGCAGAATTCTAATTATTAATTATTAAAATTATCTAACAACCCGTTTTATGTATAAACACATAAATACGTAAGATTATTTTGCTACAAAATTATAAATAGTTCGTTAGTTTACGAAGAAAAATAATATGAAATTGGGCCAAGATTTTCATGTAAAGTAAATCACGAGATTTAAATACATGCGTATAGCCTAGCGACTAATCTTCAACTAATCAAATCAACCCACGACTGCACGAGTTAACTATAGGTACCGTTGCAAATAGTTCACAAAAGGTCAATTTCCAACGAAGTGCAATAAGTAGGGAACTTTTGAATTTTGTATTTTTGCTCACGATTTCATCCTCTTTGGACACTTCTTTGTCACCTTTTCAACATAGAAAAGCAATTTAGTCTTTTTGTTAATACAATTAATGGGTTTTGCTACAGAATTATGAATTATTTTAAGTATTCATTAAGGACTATCCTTTGCTAGCTGGATTTGAATGTAAAATACCATTCGTTGTACTAAATATCCAGGTACAGACATTAAGAGTTGAGTCCACAGACTGTTACGGACAAAAACAGTTTTGCCGTCTAAAATAGCTTTATATCTTCATATAAGTGAAACTTCTCTGCAATACCTGTTTATTGATCATATATGTGCATGAGTAATTAGTAATGAATAATATGTATTGTGTGCGACAAGATTACCTTGACACGTGTTCCTGAGCATATGCTTGTAATGTTAAGAAAGTTCGCTCGTGACAATTATTTTATGTCTGCCACCTTGGATGATGAAGATGACGTCCCATTACCTAATGTAGTTGGTGTTGCAGTTGTTTTGAATGATATGCAATATTGTTTCACGTAAAAATGTTAGAATGGTAACTAGAGAAGAGCTTCTTTGAGATTCTCCTACTTTAAATTGGTTTTTAATAAGTTTTCGGTCCGGTTTAAAATGAATGTGTAGGCACGCCTCTTTCTACCCTTTGGATAATAACAGGCGGGCAATGATATACATTTCTAGTATGTTCATGATTTATTTATAGAAAAACTGCCTCTTTTACTATTTAATTTTGGTTTTATTACATTTCGCGTTTATAAACAAGTCAAACTCAAATCTATATCATTCAGGTAGCTAATCTGGTTTTTAACAAGTCTTGTTTATTCGTTCCTAGTTTATATAAATATTGCGAATTAGGATACATTGACCTAGTCCTACGCAGATTGCTCCCTTTAGTTAATTTCAATAGTCAAAAGTTAATTGTTGTGGAAAAAAATCGTCTATTAATCTAAATAAAAAATACGGTACCTCTACCAGCTACCAGTTACTTGTATAATTTTTTTTTACAGTCCATATTATCCGAAACGAGAAACTCGAGAGACTTTTCCCGTCGTTGGGTGATCGGCAGTACTAAAAATTGGCGCAGTTATAAGTAGTTATAAGAAAAATAGAAATAGAAAAACAGATATTTGGTACAGTGCACAAGACAACACACAGAACATAAATACAAAACAAACAAAACAAGGAAAATAAAAAGAATTAACAAAATAAAAAAAGAACACAATACCAGTTGAGTTGTCCAGCATACAGTACCAAAAAGGTCACCAACTCAGCATATGCTAGGTGTAGAACACCCAGCGCTGATTTTCAGTTGGCACCCCTCAGTGACACACGTGAGACGTTGAGATCCTCCATTTAGTAATGATTCGGGAAAGGGTTTCCAAAACAAGATATTAAATACTAGAATCCAGACCACTTCCTTAAGAAAGTATTACTAAAACTAGCAAAACATTGCTGTATTTCCTGAAATCGTGACTCATACAGTGTAACATAGGCTTCAGGCTAACTCTATCCTGGGAAGGTGACGGTTCCAGGATGTTTTGCCCACTCTTAGTGTTTCCTTACACGTAACAGTTTATTTCTGTGTGTTTGTTGTTCCTACACTTTCCGGCGTCAATGGCTGTGGGTACTTTGATCTGATTTATAACGGTTTAAGGAGGCAAAACGTTTGGGGTTGTGTAGCCTTTAAGATTGTATTGTTTTTTAAACTTTCTTTGGAAGATAGTGATTTTCATAGAATGTGCTTAAGTTATTTTGAAAGCCTTATATAGGTAGGTTTAAGGTGCATGTATTGGTTCCTGCTTAATCAATTCACACTTGTAAGCTTGATAACTCGACCTGTGTTTTCAATACAATGGTGGTATGCATTAGTCATGAATCAAAATGCCGTTACAACCTATGTGAATTATCGCTAGCTCAAAACGGCATTTTGACTTTTGACTCCACGCACGTGTGCATGCAGAGCAGATGGAACAAAGAAGATAAACAAGCAAATAAAAACAATAGATGTCTCATAAAACGGAAACAATAAGATTAAAGGTTTTTCAACTAATAGACGTGGGTGTTAACGGCGCCATAATGCACAATTAAAACTATGCGTAGGAGTGACTCTCTAACATACACTATCCATTGCCGTGTAAGTACTATTCAAGTTTTATAAACTTCAAACATAAGCAGTAATGTATGAAGGACATTTGTTTTTGATCGTGGGAGGTGGAAAGCCCTAGCCTGATTGATAAGCGATAAGGTGTGTGTATGATTTATCTTTTGTTCGTGTTGTATTATGAAACAAAGAAAGGTGGGCAGTTAATAATATGTGTGTGACTAGTCTTTGTTTGTAGGACAGGTATCGAAATAGTCCATTTTTGAACTCTAGCGATTGACTACTTGAACTGAACCAACTATCAAATACCATGAGCTTACGTATAATTTTCAATTAAACCAACTCCGATGTCTAAAAATAGACAGTAATTATTATAAACACAACACTTACCAGTTTTTGCGGCTGTCCTTGCATAGCCCAGTTCTGCATGCATGCAATAATTATCATTTCGTTAAACGAGTTATTGATACTATAAATTAAAACTTACATCTCTGAAACTTATGTAACCAGAAAAACAAACCTGGATCGATGAAAGGCTACTTTCAAAAAGTTAATATAGTTTCTTAATTTCGCTTTATCTTTCTCAGTTTTTTCTCGGAAGCCACTGGCAGGACAATAGCCACTAACGAGTGACGTAAACTCAAAAAACCTCATAAAGTATAATTATAGCATCAGTCTCTCAAACAATACTGAAATAAATTAAACTTTTTATGTTGAGCATGTTTTTATTGTCACTACATCACTGTCATTGCTGTGTTTTTATTCCCTTTCGGTGAGGACAATTGCTTAATCTTTTTATATAATTATGCTTTGGATATTTGACTTGCTTGTTACTATGGAACATTTGTGGCGAAGTTAAATGGAATGCATAAATTAAAACGTGATTAAGTATTGCACTTTTATTTTTAAATAGGCTAACGACATTCTGAAGGATAACAAACCATGACCGCATTTAAATGATGGGAAATCATCTGTTTTGGGGTCTTTCGAGATCTCGAGACGTATTGCATCTTAGCAGTCTTCTTTAAGGAAACTTGCGTTATGATTTAATCATACCAATTATCTATATTTACAAACGTAGGTATTAAATAAGCGCGTTGAGATCAAAATCCTTGGGAATAAATTACCAAGATCGGATCGGTTCAGGAAAATCTGTCTGATTTACAACAATTCAATGACGCTGTACCATTGTGCGCCATCTTGCGATATTATCACGCATGCGCAGTAGCGCGGAAGATCCGATCGTATGATTAAAGTATACAACTATTTAATTAATTTCCTTGCTAGATATAACACTGTTTTTGATTACGAAAGAGTGTAACTTCGGTAATTGTAGTTGCGTTGCGGCATTTAACGAAGTTTTTTGGCTTATGCACTAGTTGCGATCTATCAATGTTGATTGACGTATAAATTACACAGATTGGGCCAGTCATATAATATTAATGTGCATTACAACTTTCCGTTCACTAAGTAATGATGTTTTTCAGCACGGATGACCGAGCGTAGTGTTATATTCATACTGATTTGTTACGTAAAATGTCCAGTGTATCAAATTAAATTATCGCTTTGCATCCTGCACGCAATAGGTAAACGATGAAGTAATGAGCATTTAGCATGGTTGTATCAATTTCTGTATGAGTTATTAGTTTTAGTTCGTAGCTTATTTTTTTACCTAGTGATGTCCACATGGACTTTGGACCACTCGTCCTGCGAAAGACGGAGGGTCGGTTTTAGTCTCTTATTGGAAAATGTAACTGGGTTGTTTTCTCCAGTACTAGGCGGCAAAAATTGGAATCTACTACAGTACGTTTCTAACAATGCCATCGCTGTTTGCTATCTTTAAATCTGAAAAATTCATGTTTAGGAAACGCTAAACATATGAAGACCATGGTCACTATTCTAATTATAATTATGCTCTATTTAATACAGACTTGTCTTTTGCCAAAAAAAATATTACTTATTTTATTTTAGTAACATTTGAAAAAAAAAAACAACAGATAATTCTGTAAAAAACTTTTTAACAAAAAAATTAAACCGCCGAAAACACTGAAAAGCAAAAAATAAGAAACCTCTTTTTATTTAATCTTAAAAACTAAGTTCTTAAACGAATGTGAGTATACCTAAGTAATTTCGAGTCGGCGCCAAACAGGCAAATTAATTAATTACGATATATAGGTACTTAATTTTTTTAGAAATTTTAATGGTTGTCGCTGGAGATTTCATTGCATTGTTAAGTTGATTCAAACTCAAACTCACAACTTTTATTTGCTTTCCACAATGGAATTAGTAGGTGGTAAGTAAAGAATATAATTATAGTATATAGCGTTTTTGATTTAGTTGTTTCTTTATTTTTAAGGTAATTTTGTGATCTTTGTTAATTGATAGTTTGGCGCCGCCTCAAAATTATTTAGGTATACTCACATTCGTTTAAGAACTTAGTTTTTAAGATTAAATAAAAAGAGGTTTCTTATTTTTTGCTTTTCAGTGTTTTCGGCGGTTTAATTTTTTTGTTAAAAAGTTTTTATTTTATACTTTTTTGTGGCTATTATATACTAATTGCTACAAGCTGAATTATTTATTATTTTCAAAATAGCTAACTACCTTATTTTAGTATTCAAATCTGTGAGTGAACAATAAATCACCCCTATTTTCCCCACCTTAGAGTAAAATTATATGGAACCAGCTTCAAGGTATAACCCCCTATCTAATAAAAAAAGATTTATCAAAATCAGACTGTTCTGTAATAAGTTACGCGTGGTCATATATTAAAATCAGTTAGTGAACAATCAATATATCCCTGTTTTTCTACCCTTAGGATTGGAATATTTTTTTTAAACTTATATGGGACCAAGTTCTAGGTATAGCCTACTTAATAAAAAAAGAATTATCAAAATAGAACTACTCTGTAAAAAGTTACGCGTGGTAATACATTACGATCAGTGCGTGAACAATCAATTAACCCCTGTTTTTCCACCCTTAGGGTGGGAATTCTTTTTTCAAATTTATATGGGACCAACTTTGGAGTATACCCTTTCCAATAAAAAAAGAATTATCAAAATCGGACTACTCAATAAAAAGATATGCGTGATCATACATAAAAAAAAAAAAAATATACGCGTCGAATTGAGAACCTCCTCTGTTTTCGTCGGTTAAAAAATCGAGAAACAGAGATACGTACGTCACCGCGTTGTTCATTTTCCTTGTAGTCTTCCTGATGGCTTTATAATACCAAAGAAATAAGTAAAGATTTGTGTACCTCTGCCAAAGAGGTTAACAAACCATCTCAAAGATTTGAAGGTAGGTAGAAGTACGTCGATGTCTCAGGACGCTCCCGTCACAGCAGAGCGCTCTGCCACTCCTCTTCACGCGTGCTGCACACCGTAATGGTGGCTGTGCTACTACGATATTGAAGGGAATCTAGAGTGAGATAAGGTTTGGTTCGAGTTGTCTTTAACAAAGACTTCAATAGCCCTGTTAACAAAACAGCATTTAAAATTTCTAGATCTTGTGGGTTAAAATTTAAAACAAGAAATTCAGTATTGAAGTGGCCTAACTTTTGAGTGGCCTATGTGGATCTGTGGACTTTGCTGGGCTGAGTTGGGTGATCGGTAACTTGAAGATTAGTCGCTATTTTACACAGATGGCCAAAAAACATTTCAAATTAAATTCGAAAACAATAGTAAATAAAAAAAGGATAATTAAATGAACCAAAGTTTTATCAATAAAACACATCCAAGCGAATTTCTGTAGTAGCGCTATAAAGAAGATCGCGACGCGCGTCGCGTGTTATTTTGCTACAAAATTACACACAGTTTACCGCAGTACTTTGGTATCAAGTTCAAGAAAATCACTGTAATCACGGACATGGCACAAACTACATCATACAGTAAATATTACATCTAACCATATTACAACGCAATATTTAGGTCTTTAGTGCCAACTTACTCAAGATGAATTCACCTTATGTTTCAACTCACCTGGTGGTGGTTGAAAACCATTTTCCATTGACAACACTTATACTATGGTTTTGGAGATGTAATCCAGCTTTTAAATGGAGTTTGATTCTCTGGATTTTGCGCGAAGTAAAATGATATGAATTTATCAGAGTACTCTCTGAGTTGGTTTGATCCAAGTAGCATGAATCCTTTGAAAGAAACCTCAGAAACTCCCAGGATCAAAAGTATTTATAAATTAAAAAATAATAAAGCCCATTTAATCATAACATTCATTTATTTTTGTACCCTATCCTTGCATTTCAAATATTTATATAAGTAGTGCATATACTTGCAATAACAACTGTTAATTGTCAAAACAATCTACCTTTATGAAATAGAACTTGTCGAAAGATCTCATCAATCAATATAATATTTATTCAGCCTGCGGTGAATTTAGCTATGCATAGGACAGATGGCTAATTACTTTTTCTTCACAACGCACATATCCTACAGCAAGTAATATGTTTTTTTCACCTAATATCCATACAACACGTCATCTTAGCATTATTAGGAACCTACTTCATGCCTGCTGTGAAATCCATCTACTTTATTTTTTCATTCATCTCTTACTAAGTTTCGTTGATATATTCAGGAAGTATTGACGATTTCGTATTCTGCAATATTCACTGATACTTTTGGTATCCTATAGAATTAGGACACAACCACTAATTCCCATCGATGATCCATAGTCCACTATTTAATACAAATTACTTCCTCGCACGGTATTTAGTACCATTTAGTTTACAAATCACGCGTCTATGGGCATATCCCCTTCCGAAATGAAAGGCCGACGACACGGGAAGTCCAGCCCATTGGTTTGAGAATTTATTATTATTTATGAAGAAGACTTCTATGACAATATTAGGTTTAATTCTTCCTGGTGCAAGCGATAGCTTTCTGGAAGTGTTTACGATTGCTGTGAGAATGGGAACCAGGATTGTCTGTTGGCTTACGAAGAAACGATCTACATCGTAACAGCAATTGAGTTAATAAGTCGAAAATTATGCTGCATTATTGGTAGGTTGGGTTTTTCTCGATGAGAAAAGTTAATGAAGAAAAATCGAGACACATATTTCGAAATTTTGTTGCTATGTTGCACTTTGAAAGGTGCCTTAGTATTCAAAATTACATTGTTCGTGGCATTGTTATCAAACCCCAATGAATTACATATTTGAAATCGCCAACAAAGAAATTACTATTTTCCTTTCAATGAAATACTTCAGGCTACATAAAAAGTTGTACATCATAACACCCATTCATGTCAGCAGTGTCGTCTGTGACGTCACTCGCTCGTGCTGGACCACAATGGCGCGTAATCGATTCAATGGCAATATGATACGATTCGAGTGTTATACATTGTTGGGCGCTCGGTTAGTCACGCGGGGACACATCACTTCTGCTGATTTGATAATAAACTTAAGGATACATACATTAAGTCATCGAGCAAATAAAAGTTCTAAGATTATCATACTTGCCAAAGTTACTGAATAACTAACCTAGCACAAATCTAGATACTGACTAGAATACCGATACCGCTATAAATTGAAAGAAATTAGAAAGGATTTCAGTATTTTGGTTATTGAAATCTAACAGTTCAGTAATAGTAATCTTTTTCTTAAAGAATTGTACAAAATGAATATGGATTAGTGGATCCCTCGAGGCGGCAAAGCGAAGGCGCGCCGTCACACGCGACCGCGCGCGCACAAAAGGATTGCCGCTGCGCACGCGCATCTCATTTAAATGATCCTAACATTTATAAATAAGAATGGAGGGGTTTTAAATACGGTTGTTGTGATATATTTGAATTTAAATAAATACTTTTTTTTTGTATAAAGTGATAAATTTTCAGGAGAATATTTTTGATTTGAATATAATAAAATCTAGAACATAGATACGGTATAATCTAACCTTCATATATGTAAGATAGTTGTATCCTGATATTTACACGGAAATGGTAATAAGCACAATTTTGGTGCTCACTGTCAATATACATTAACATATTTGTGGCGGCAATTCAGTTCAGACTACAAATGGTGATAAAAAGCCAAGTAAAAAAAAGAACAAATACAGACCAGCTTTAAGAACAATGCGGAGGTCAAATAGATGCGCACTGCGCGGGCGCACAATAAGATTTTCACACTTCGCCGCACACCGGCGCCGGCTTGTGGCTTACTAGTTTTAGCTTTTTGCTTTGGGTACGGAATAATGTTAAAGACGTACTAAAGGAATGCCGAAATGATTCAAGCCTATTTCTGGTATTATTTTTTAAAAGTTATGTAAGTTAAGTACTTTTTGCTTCGAATTAGAAACCTAAACCCAAATTTTACAATTATTTTGAGGAGTTTAATTTAATGCAAAACCTTTAGTAAGTTTTTCATTACATTAAACAAAGAAAGATAAAACTACCTGATAAAACTAAATGCATAACAGAATACTTAGTGCTAACAATACCTTTATTCATTTCTGGTGCTAGTCCTTCACTTCTTCTACTTAGTCTTTTCCCAGGTAATGTTGAGGTTCATTTTCAACCACTATGGGCAAAAAAAATCTTTTTAACATGCCTCTTGATCAGTGACATATAATTTTAGACGTCTCAGACAGAACACAGTACAAGTCGTGTTTTCAAAGTCAAATTATTTGTGCTAGTACTGAAATACGTTTACTCAATATACAGTTGTAAGCTCCGATTACCTAGAAACCCATAGAAACGTAACGATAGCTACAAATTAACCGGCACCATGGAACGTAATTGAATTACTTTAAGACAATACTTTTTTATTTACTGTAGTAGTTGTAGATGACAGCGAATTTAATAATGATGATTGTTTTGTTTAGGTAGCAGAGAAATATATAAATAACATGATAGACCTATCTGTTAATATCTTAGTGATAGTCAGAGAAACCAAGAATACGCTTAAAATGTAAAACAGACATTTTCAACACAGGTTTTCAACAGTTAGGAAAATACTTTAGGTAGCTCGCATTTTGATGCCTAAAACTTGGTAATTTGTGATTTAAATTGTATGGAACTGAAGACAAAAACAACCGAATGACGTACAACTACAAATTTCATGCACAACGTTGTTTTTGAAATAAGTAGGTAACAGAATTTGCAAGTCACAAAAGTAAAAAAACTTACTAACGTCACGAGAATTCATTATTTCTTGGTATTTATCTTATTTCAGCGACTAACACGCAGAAAATAATACCATATAAATACGTGTAATAATAAGGTTTGGTGTTTGTGTAGTAAATGGACACGTAATAGAATTAACGCGGCCAGCACCGTGACCGCGTCAAGGATGCCCATCCGAAATAATGGATGGATTAGGGTTCCTTGGATTCATCGAAACTTGTTTAGTTCAAACTAGTTTTGCCCTGCTGCCATTCTGCCGTTGACATCTAACTAACCTATAGTCCAAAATTGCATTGGCTAGTGAAGTTTTGTTTGACTTTCAATGGAATTCAATTTATTGTAATGTATTGCAGCGGTGTGTTTACGTATGATTTGTAATTATAGATATAATTATGTACAGAATCCCTATAGAATTAAAAGCAAGCCCTGCCCATATCGAGCGAGGAAGTAAATATCCCGGAAGCCGCATTGATTTGATATTCATTGTTCTGCAATCACTTTTTACACCTAATCCACAAATAAACTTGTATATACAAAATGGTGAAATTGAAAAGGATATGACGCCCATTTGAATTGATAATTAATAGAAACTGGAGCTGCAATAAGCGATGGCGCAAGAGCAACGGCCTGGAATGTGGTGTGCGATTCCTTAAGCAGCGATTGGCGACGTCTCAAGGTATGCCTAAAGCCTACCTTCACTGTTGGTGGTATTCGGTGGTTTCCACATGATCATGTTGCCCTTGCATTTTTGTAGGTTCGGTTTTATAGAGCCGTGTATTCGAGTTTTCGGAAGTTACATAAACTATATTTATTTTTGCAATATTTGTATTTGCTGTAGTTTTAAGACTTTGATAAAGATTTAGTTAAAGTTATGTAAACGTATTGTCTGTATGTGTCATTCAAGTCACAAGTTTAAAAACTTAAAGCTAGTGTTTTTTGTTACTAGTTTAAACTGGTTAAACAGAGTCTAAAAATAAGCTGAACATATTATGTATTCGAATCATGATTGTAATTACTTTGAGATTTATCTGCAGCTAATAGATATTGATAAACTGATCGTTAAATTAATGGACAGTAGGTTATATCACTTACACTATTACATTAATTACATCATTAATATGTTATACATTATGTTGTAGCTCGTTAACCGTCACACTTGAGAGAGGCTTCGCTTATTTGTTCATATATCAGAGTTTCTGAAGTGTGACGAATATGATATAATGGCCTGAAATAACTGCAAGGTCAGTTCAAGGTACTTAGTCATAGGATATTAGCAACATTAACATACCCTTACAAATACTTGAACTTGTAGATAAAGAAAAAGGTTACATGTAAGCTACGCGATCGCTGTGAAAAACTTCAGTCGTACATAAGTACGGCCACAATAACTTGAACCTATCGTCACCCTAAAGGATTGAAGCACGGTTATTGAAAGCACTGGTGGTATAATGTGGAGGAAAAATAAGTATGGATACCTTCGGTCAGCAACGGTACAGTTAGCAAAATAAGACGTGACTTTAGATTTTCCTCTTTTCAAAATTCACTGTTAATGTTGACTGTACTTGACCAAGCTACTTAAAAGCAAGATACATCTAATTGCCTTATTTCAGAAAGACAAGATTACCGTAATAATTAACGTTATTCTGAACCCCTGATGTAATTATGTTGGTGTTTTTGCGCACGCTATCTTTTTAATTGTGACCTCGTTGGTTGGATGGTTCCATGTTCATCTCCAGTATTTGTTTTATTTTATGTGGAACTGCATCTTAGCTTTAATTAAATTTAAGTCATGTTCAGAATAGTTAAAATAATACAAATGCTTTTAGAAATTATAATCACTATAATCTCATGATTTTTCCTTTCTGTCACTTGGCTTAATATTCACTTCGTTTGCTTAGCTCAGTGTTGCACATAGAGTTTCATATACATTATTATCTTTGCCGGAAAACCGTAACTAGGGACGATGAGTAGTACGTAAATAAGCGGCTATTTGCGGTCCATTGTGTTACTTATATTAACACGTTGCACTACATGTGATCGTAATGATGGGTCAGACCGGATGGAAGCAGTTTGCTATGTCGTTACAACTTTATTGTGAAGCAACTTAATGATTATATACCTTTTTAATGTTTGGAAATCGCCCTCTTAAATAGTTGAATCACCTAAATGCGTTTTTCACTTAGATCATGAATTGCACGAGAAAAAATCCTGTATCTGTCAGTTGCGTCTGGATCACAAAAATATATCTGACAAATGTACTTAAATTTTTTGTGCGTTACAATAAAAATTGAAAATATTATTCACTATCTCAGTTTCAGATACAGCAGTAACGTTATTGCTAGAACTGTTACCTTATATTGGACAAACTATTTCGTTAAAAAATTGTGTCAAATGAAAAAACTCAAACGTCTCAGTTAGCGACAGTGAGCAATCAATTGAAATAGCGATTAGATGTAAATAAGAAGCATTCCAACTTTTTAATAAGGAAAATATAATCATTTGAGGTCGGATTTTTTGTGTTTTTACTTTACATTTAAAATGAATTTATTTAAGAACTAAGTGCCACACTTTGTTACTTACAGCTTGTAAATATGTTTGGTTTAAAAATATGGTAGAGTCTATGACGCCATGATATTAAAACGTTGTGGTGAGTCAGGCTCCGTATGTGTTATAGTGCTGCGGGAATTGCACGCGTTGACAGTTTTGTATATCCTAGTCCTTAGCTACAAGGATGCTTGTATATTGTTAAAACAGTGGTAAAGTTTCTGACGGTGTTCAGATGATATTTTTCGGATGAATTTAAATTGATCAGTTAATATAGATGGAAGATCTTAGTCAATATTTATGTTTGTTACATAATTTGCACGCATACATCCTTTTCCTGAACTTTATAGTTAGCTAACTTTTGGCATAACACTCAATTTCTTTGCAGCAGAAAAAAACACTTTTGTTTTTCGTTATACAAACGCCCCCAATTTAAACTGACTAAAAATAAAGCCCAATTCTCCTAGCGGTCAGATATCAGACACAGTTACGTCATAGTGCATTACAAGTTCAAGTTTCAATCGCAAGATGGCGTTGTTTCCGGCGCCGCTTCCGGTTCGCGTACGCTTCAGTGGCGCGGTTTCAGCATGCCATAGTATTGTTTGAAGAAGGCCATTGTTTGAAAGAAGTACCCCTGGGTGGCGTTATGAAACTATTTGAACAACTGGCAATACACAACGATTCAAGTGAATTGGAATTAGTGTTGGAATTTTGATTGTTTGTCATCTTGCTTGCTTCTTTCGCTGAAATTGCTTAAGAGCATGTCGGAGTTAAACTATGCTTTATGGACGAGTTTACTATGTACTTTGCGATCCAAATCAGATATTTGGAAGCGCGCTTTAAAAAAAGACTAAGTTTTTGGTCTGATGATCGCTTGAATTGAGAACTAATTGGTATAAAAATAACTTCGCAATGAGAACCATAAAATAAATATGTAAGTACAGTACATATTATAATAGTGTAACAAGCATGGCTAAATTGCTGTTGCGTAGGCTGACCGCTATGTATTGTTAAGTCGCGTATAAGCAATAAAACGACTCACTAAGTAAGCACCTATCCTCAGATATTTTTAAAGATAACACGTTACAATATTACTCTTTTCATAAGCGTTCCCTTGTTATTTTATTTAGGTTTCGCATTACATTTTATGAAGAAAGATTAGCGCATTGTCTATGTTACATACATTTTCCAAATGACGTCACGATATCTCGCACAACAAAGATTTTGTACTTACAAAAATTGCAGCCATAACCGTAACTTGAAAGTACTTGAAACAATGACATAACCCAGAGTGTACGAAAACAGCAACAACGACAACATTCCATAATCGAGTCACAATGGCCCAAAAGTATTGTTCAACTGAAAACAGTAATTGTTTACATTGCTCGGTTAAGGTCCACTCCTAACACATACAAATTGTGTATGACCAACGAGGTTGCATTTGAAACTATAGAGTGAGCCTATCAGAGTTTAAACCGTAAGCACTAGTGTGAACAAGTGTTGTCGTGAATTATGTATGAAGATGGAGCTTGCCGTTTTAAAAAATCTATCTAAAACACTAATATTATCCTAACAATGTCAAAACCATCGATATTTTCTTATATAAGTTTCTCGTTGCGCGAAAATTAACTTAAATGAAAAACGAAATGTACTAGGATCAGACTAAAAACTGCTCTCGCTTGACACAAGGGGAACCTAGCGATAGTAGCAGTCTATGCATATCATACGTCGATGTGTATGACTCATTGAAAATGCTTACAAATAAACTACGGTGGAAAACTAGCAATAAGTTCCTAGGTGAGTCATCGTACATTTGGAAGAGATAATTGAATCAAACAATATATTTACATACGAATGTTAATGCAAGTTGCATGGAAATGTAGAGTGCAACTGTGTAACTGCATTCCTTTTCGAAGATTCTCGTGCGTATGCAGAAAGTGCGGATAGTGGACAATTATTTGCATAAGTGTATGCAACTGTATAATTATAAAAAAATTGATTCTTGGTCTGCATAACGACATTGTAACTATTATAGAAATTATTTCGAATACATACATACTAGATTTCTATGCAGAATTTTCTCTTTTATTTAATTAGGAATTCTTTGGCAAAATAATGCTTAGTCATGCATCTTTACATCGCCCATCTCCACAATTAACTTTAGTCAATGTATTTTTATTTGATTTATGGATGCTAAGTACTTTGTGTTTTCCGAAACAGTCGTTTTATAATTGATTTTAAGATGATGATAATGATGTCACGATTCCAAAACGATCTGATAACGTTTTACGTGCATGCACGTCGTTAACGATATTTTGAACTCTTACCAAATCTTTGACAAGTTTTCGTGTTTGTGTTATTTTTATTACCTGCCTGCCTACGCAGGTCTTTGTTAAATTTATAAGTAAATTAAAATCAGGGAATAAGAACACGTTTTTATACATAAAAAAGTGCGAGGCCAAGTTATGGCCCTTGGAGGACCCCAGAAAGAATAATAATTATAACGGGTTCGGAGATTATAAGGAAAAGATAATAATGTACAAAAGTAGTCTCAGTATTCTTTATTTACATCAATTATCAAGTGTTTTAAGTACATTTTGAATTGAAAGGTTTTGCTCAAGTAAGAGTACTTACCTTTACTTTATCGAAAGCTAACTACAGATTTACAGCTTGGCGTTAGTTATACGAGGTGACGTTAAAATTGATTGCAGCTCACGAGACCGGTGTTTATGTTTAATTATTTAATTTTATTGTTAAAGGGAGTCGCGTGCGCACGCGCCGCGCCCCTGTCGTTATCGCACCACGTGATCGTTTGTGTAATCACAGCCACTTTAACAATACCCTAACAATCACACCCATGTAAATATATTGTAATTTGTTGGATTCTGTTTTCTAAAAGTTTTGAGGGCTTGTTTAATAGTTGTTTTATTTTCGTGTTAATTTTTTATTCAAGTTTAAATTAGCATTGTGTTTTCATACTATAACGATTTTTACGGTATTTTTAAGCTGTTCTAATTAATTCATAATTTATTACTTATGAGAAACAATATTTGGCAACATTTTTATCAAAATTATACGCAGTAAATGCAAATTTTGTGACAAATTAATGTAAGCTTTCTTCTAAAGCGGAAATATTAT
Organism: Autographa gamma; assembly: GCA_905146925.1. NCBI lineage: Eukaryota > Metazoa > Arthropoda > Insecta > Lepidoptera > Noctuidae > Autographa > Autographa gamma. The sequence continues at coordinate 775,290 of LR989852.1, forward strand.
AAGCGTAATATATATTTTAATAAATCGTTCAGGAAACAAGGGAGACATTAAACTTTCGTTGCAGTAATTAAGCTGAAAGTATAGAATGTATGCGGAGAGTCGCCGCCGGCGCAGCATCAGGCTGTAGCCGGCGGCGGGAGGCGGGACCGCATTCCGCGGCGAACCTCCGCGCGCGACGCACGTGTCGCGACGCTCGAAGTACCGCGCGCGAACGATCGATCCTCCCGTATACACGCTGTGCTTGTGACGTTACTTTTGATTTCTGTGCAATGTGCTATGGAGCTTGTGTGATTGGCCCTCTGAGGGTTCTGTAATCAGTGTTCTCTTATTTTGGAAGTAATCTATCAGGTAAGTTTCATATAGTTCACCAGGCTTATGGTCTATTGTGATTTCATCGCTAAGCGTGAAATTTGTTGGGAAGCCGCAACCGTGTAATGCTACTTACAGTTTCATTACCAAATACCTAGTTGAGGAAATTCTTGTACTTCTTAAATATTCATAAAACCTTGGATGTTGATGTGGCCTTTAAGTTTATTTAAAAATGGGTTATTAAGAATTACAAAAATGTTCCTTATCCTAGAGTTATTGTCTTAAAAACTTAATTTAATATAATATTTCATATAGAAATTTAAAAGTATTTACAAAATACTTGTTAGATGAGAGCTCTTTGCAAACGCTACGAAGAGTCAGCGAACATTGTTTACACGATCGGCATCACCAAAGCGTTTGTTTTCTTTTGTATTTTTAATGTTTTTTGTTTTATTTCGAAAATGGACGTTGAATATTTTTTTTTTATTATTTTCCCACAATTGTTAACTTTCTTCATTGTAGTAGGTATTATGTTTTACCATCATTCTGACTATTACTTTATACAAATCTAATGACTCACTTGTTTAATGCGAGAAAATGTTATTTCTTTTGAGTGAATCATGGCGATCTAAATTCTTTAATCTTTTAGATACCTCGCAAATTTTGTACAGAAGTAAAATACAAACAAAACCACTGTCTCAAAATGTTATCACCTATAAGCGTGACCCAAGTCAATATAGTCTAAACCACAGTAAAAAATGACATCGGGTGCGAATTCCACGAACAACGCATTTACCAATTTTTACCACATCTTACATTTGCTAATGACCATAAGCCCAGACCTTAAACTAATGCTTAGTTTTAGGTACTTCATAGCTTCCTTGCTAGTAAGCTTAGTACCTACCTATTGTTAATTATTTTAATTAGCTGCATAGGTATGAAATCCCCGAAAAGCTTCAATTCAATTGTCTAAACGAGTTTACTTTGAAAGCTCATAGAATTGTATTTAGGCTCGTTAAATAATATATTAGGTAGCTATTCTATTAGACTCTTTACCTTAATGGCTGATTAAGACATGCGCTAAGCCATTCTAAGTGAAATTATTGGCATGTAAGAACAAAATGAAAATAGATTAAAAGCTAATGAAAACCCTGAAATTAGTGCTAAAGACGAATGGTTCGTTTGCAAAGATACTAAAAGGCTTAATGAAATACAAGTTCCAGTAATTGCAGTAGAGATTGTACTGTCAATTGAATAATTCAGTGCAGTACTTAAGTTAAACAGAGGCAGTTTCGATAAGTCCTGGAATGAATAATGTGAATTGATTGCTTGCTACTGGCTTAGCATGTTGATATTGTTAAAGCGTTCATTACTTATGATTTCTCGTCCAGATTGATTGCACCATTGCTAATAAATCGGTTAAGTCCCGGATCTTCAGATGTTTATGCATTAAGACCGCATATAATAAGACTCTGGAAATCCCGTATTTAATACCTTACAATTTTGTTTCACCACGATAAGATTCTTCTTGCACTAGAAGTGCCTCTTCGTTATCAAAGGTTTGCGATATGATTAAGAAATTGTAAACGGTAAACATCGGATTACGTACAATTAAATACAGTTAGCTTGAAACAACTTTAGGCGAAAAACTAAATTGCTCTAGTTGCTTCCGTAGCAAATTATAAATGAGCATCTAAAACTTCCATGGTTAATATTTTTTGTTCGCACTTTTTGCATTATGCGCAGTATCCAATTCGATTAACTTTACGATGTCAATATTTTTGTTTAGAGTTTTATTCTTTTATTTTGAAAATGGCGATTTAATATGATTACCACAAATTAAACATAACTAAACGATTTCTTAAATTTCATTCGATAAAGCGTTTTACAAATCATGTTTTTACTAGTATTGATATTAATATAATCTTCGCCATAGATTTTAGATGATGTTGGACGCAATGACCGAAAATTTATAACCGTTATCGTCTTCATCCTAAACCTATCAAAAGCGACAATACCACAAAAATCATAACGGATTACATCCTGATGTTTCTTCTGCTAATTTGTCCCATAAATATGATTGTGCTGATCAAATGTTTACGTGTCAGGTACGATGGTATCAACAAAGTTATCACTGTTAATGGCATCTGACACCGTCCGTTATGATGGATAGAATTTCGTCGAGAACGCCTGTCTATGTTTACTTAGGATCAAAACGTGCTCGCCTAAGAATTTTAATGTTTAAAATACTCTGTTTGTCAAGCAGCATATGTAGGTAGTCGGTTTTTACAACTTAGTTCACAATACTTTTTTAAATCCAAACGAATTAGCATTCATTATTCTCGAATGGTTTTCTATCAATTATTCTAAAATTGTAAAGTTGCGCAAAGATCAACAATTCTCGCGATTTCTGCATTCTGTTCCAGTATAGATGGATGTTGCATATATTTTTATGTGGGAACCAGTTGGGACACAATGGTGCTCTGCAAAGGCTCTCACGTTCTATGTGGGTGGTTCTTGCGACATTCTGTTCTCGAGAGATTGCTAGCGGCTCGTATTGTCACTGGAAATTGAACCTAGTTCAGCAAGTGAATTAATATCTTCTTGACGTTCGATATCAATTATGAATGACACTATTAAATTGTATTGCTAATTTAGGAGCCAATGTATTGGACTACGTTTAGTGATGTTGAAACTGTTAGAATTTATTATCATTGACAGTATTATTGACCCGACGGTATCAGAGTTAATTAATCAGCATAGTAGTAGTAAACACTATAGTAGTAGCCTATTTTCTTCAGTCTATTAACCTTTCGTAACAAAAGCGTTTGCAAATATCAAGAATCTAGAATTTCACTTTATCATAAAAAGAGGTCGTGAACTTTACCCGCTTTACTTTGTATTTTCTTAGAATTTATAGCCACCATGAAGTTCGATGATTCATGTTGTGAATCACTAATCGACTTAATCGCTGCTCGATGTAAGTCGATTTCTATGCCGTTGAGCCATAAATCCTCTGTAGGCAATCAACCACTACAGCATGAAATGTATGAAAAACACACATATGTGTATGTGACAAGCGAAAGTGGCATAAAAATCACTATTTGCACACTGATCGAATTAACTCAACACGCGATGTAGCGTGAGTGGCCAACTAAATATTCTGGAATGTAAAATCGCAATTTAGTTCTTCGTTCAATGCTTGTTTATAATTTATTGACACCTTTAAATCCATTATGTTGTTGACATTGTTTGCATAATCCTATATCATAAATCCTGAAGGCGCCTTCCGACAATCTATGTTCAATAGAAATAATAGATGTACCTAGTCTTTAAACATAACTCAGTTGAGTACTGAAAGATAGCTCTACAGTTTCAAATTAGCAGCTGCATTGAGAACCACGGGGTAATTATCATCAGACAAAACGTTTTAAAATATTTGGGTTGTCTGTTGTTTTGTTGGTTCACCTGCATGGCGTCAAACACGCAAGCTTCACCTAGCTTCGCGCGGGTCATCAGGGCGCTACGCGTCTTCGCTTTAATTCTCATGACACACTTATACACACAATCCACACGAATTCGTAAGACAGTAGTAAACGATGAACTTAATACACGGAATTACAAACTACTATGTGTTGCATTTGCTGGTAATTTCGTGTCCAAATTGTTATTTAATATTACTGTATACGTAATTGCTGTAATGATGGCCGTGCTCAAAACACCGTGAAATATCAGAAGCTTCGAGGCCTTTAGCTTCAGATTGATTTAAATCTAATTCTAACGTATAAGTACCTTTTATCAATTTAAATTCTTTTCCGAATCTAAATGTTGGAGTGCTAGGCTCAGTTTATCGTTGATGCACAAAAAATGTTTGATCATTGTAAATATTGAAAGGCGCATTCCTCGAGGTTGCAGGCCGTAACGCCGGGGACTTATCGCCGTGTATTTGATATAAGAGTGACTTTGAATATTTCTTTATAGCTTCAATGTCGTGGCGCCGCCTCTGTTCCCGCTCTTCCGTTCTGACATTCCATCTCTGGACGTTGCCCTTTCAAATTGGTCTGTCATTTTCAATTCCTATCATTACATTGAGTTTTAGTTCTCACACGTTTCTAAAGTCGAAGCCCATTAGTGATTAAAATAAAACTTCAGCTGTTATGAGAATAGAAAAGTTTAAGACAATCCTGTATACTGAAAAGGTGACTAATAGCAGAATAATGAACAATCCAGGTTTCAGGGGACTTTCATAACGGCGAGAACTTACCATATTCACCAATTATATGCGAGACAATATAACAACACAATAGTGTGCTGAGGATTAATGAAACCTTGAGAAACTCCGTCATATTCCGTTACTAATTGGCTTCTATAACTATTTTAACAATGTGTTTACGGGTTTCGTTTTAGATAGCCACTCTACTCTTACTTGTATTGTTATAAAAATAATTATCGAAGGAGGATGTCCTTCGATAGTCAAGTTGAAAAAATATAAGAATGTCTTTGACCATCCAAATCGTTTGATAACTTGGATTAAGGAATATAATCGTTGTATTTATAAAGCATCGTTTAGCAGCATCCGTTTGCAGTCAAGGCTAAACAAACGACCAGATAACAGAATATTATTAGTTTCCCTGTTAAATAGATAAACGGCGCTGGTCAAACACCGAATTGGGGTTAAACCCTTTAGTTAAATTTTGATAGCAGTCGTTTAGATAGCGGATAAGGCGTTCAGTTGATTTGTTAAGGTTGAAACTTCTTCGATTTTAAGACGAGTTTATTAATCCTATTTACTATTATAGACAATATTTCTTAATATTGTATAGTACTTCTTATATTTCACCTTGAAATGAAAACGGTACCACGAGTTTCAACAATTCAATTAGGTACGATAAGGAAAAATAAATGAGTAAGAAAATCAGTTTATAGAGCGTTGCAAATGCAGTGAAGTGTAAAGTTGACAATATTTCGGCGACATCATAAATGTTGCATGAAAATTATTATAAAAATTATTAAAATATTTCATAAAAGCAATCTCCGAATGATTACAAGATTTATGAGAGTACTTGTTTTAATTTACTGTGCTTGTTTCATCAGATTTTTAATGGTCAGCAGCTTATATAATAAATTTGCCGACATGGTAGCAACAACCTCCATATTTTTGAGGCAGATGATATATGAGATAAAAATTGTCCTCATTGTCTGTAGCTACCAATATCACTGAAAACATGAGACAGAACAACAGTACATTCAACTCTTCCAATTCCAATGTTTACTAACAGCATAGTTACGATACTACTACATTTTATTTGTATTCATGAGCTAACGAAAACATATCCTCAATTAAGGCTATCATCGTTCATTGCATCGTTATCTGTAAAGCCATAAGTATCTATCAGTGCGCGTAGTTCTGTGCTTGAGTGGGCGTGATCTAGTTTATTTCGAACATTCCCTACTAATGTTGGCGACCAATATAGGCCAACATTTCAGCTAGCACTTTAACTAGACTTATGGGCATTGGGCTTGGAATTTGTTGGTTTTATTGGACCAATTTCGCAAACCACAGGCTCTTCAGTTTCTCTTGCTATGTTTTAAAATGATTGGATTTGTGATTTTGTATAGCAAGGAAGTGAGTAATCTCATGGGTCACCATTGTCACCTCTTATGCAGCCAGATTGCATCTATAGTATCCAATTAATTATGAACAGTTGACTCACAATTTGCGCAGGTTACAAGTAGCAGCTGCCTTACTCAATTTAGCGTTTTAAATAACGTTTAGTGCAATCTGGCTTGATAAAACTTATGTTTACCCTGTTTAATTAGGCTTACAATGAGCAGCATTTGAATAATCTATTACGTTGTAGTTTTAATTAAGACCTTTTCGTGTAAGATTACGGGGTTTTAAATGGTGGGTCATTATTCGTGGCGCCGCATTTGTGATGAGTGGAACGACTGAAGCGTAACGGCGAGGATTCTAGTAGTCTTGAGTCAAAATTCTAGTCTTGAGTTAAAAAGGCACAATCATATTTATCATTGTTAGATAAATAAATATCTTCATAGCTACAATAGTTCATAGATAGGTACCGTCGTGTTTCTAGATTTGGGCCATTGGTCTTTCGAAGGGTCCTGCTAAACCACAAACCTAACTTAGTTGATAGATAAACAGAAAATAAACCATAAATCTAAATAAAGACTTACCTTGTAACACAACACTGCTCAACAGTTCTTAGTTACATTCCACCGTAGTACAGTAGTAGAGGGTCAGATAGCATCGGTCGTGGCGCCGCGTTCATTTGTCTCAATTGGTAGCAGCTGCCAGCCGACCCCACGGAGGATGGAGTCATTACTTCACGGCTTCCTATGACTTCTAAGGTACATGCTAATATGATAATTGAGTGGACAACCTGGATTGAGGAAACTGAGTTAAGATGACATTCCTGAGAGATTTGTCCTTCCTGCTTTTATTTGCAGTTGCTTGAATTTTGTCGCGAGAACGAATATTTTTGGGAGCACGAGTTTTTGAACTTCCATCTGCTGCATGGCACAACTGAAAAGAATAACAAAACTAGACCTAGGAAAGGAAATCAATCAAGTCATCACTGAATAAATTTAAACCTTAAAGAACCAAATGAACATTTGCCATACCTTATTTCTTCAAGTGGCATCCATAAATACGGCCGATAAAAAGCGATCTATTTGTAAAACAGTGTGCATTGCGCATAAGTGCAGCGTGTTCGAGCGTTTACGTTGCATTCTCCTACACTGCGTGACTTCTTGCAACATTGATTTCTTGTGGTGGTGTGGTATCGATTACTAATATTTTGATGCTTTAATTAGGACCCCATAAATCAAATTTTAATGTTTAGTCGTCATTTGTTTCTAATTATTTAACCTCTCGTATGCCGCAATAAATAAGACAATAGAATTTTTATTGTGTCTCGCGTGGATCCGCGCTTTCGGCATACAACGGGTTAAATGTGTCATTGAAACCCTAATAATTTCAAACTAAAGAGTCACGTTCTATACGTGTCATTTAAATATGGAATTTTAATTATTTGACTATTAACTTATTTACACAGTGGAAGATTATCTACTTGCTTCTTTAGTTAATATTATTATGTGTGTCAATTTAAATTGGCAAAAGACTTAGACCTTTAAGTCAAATTCCTACAATTAGTAATGTGATACTATGATAAATTCTGACAGTTACACTTTTCCTACAATCGGTCGAACAAACGTGTGTTATCTTATCTTCAAAGTTGGTAAACAAATAATTATATTATATTTATCAAAGTTCTTGCACAACGCTTGGTCAAGTTACTATGATTTATTGGATTGTTTTTGTTAATTTTTATGGCGTGTACTATCTAACTACAAAGTAGAGATAGGTACTTTAAGTACCAATTTCAAAGTTATTAATAGAGCAACAGTTGTTTCTAAGACTCCTGAGAATAGATCGTAAATATGGTAGCCGGAATTCAAGTTGCTGTCTGTTTATTTTTAACTACATGTCGAAAGTGACTAAATACAGGTATAGATTTTATCAATACTCAAAGATGTTTCATTTGCAGTAATAATTGATAATATGTTTGAATTTGTTGAAGCAATAAGGTTTATTATTGTTCACATAATTGAAATCAAGCCTGTTTCCTAAACTTACTTGTTTTGGGCATATTTTTTCGACAATCAGTAAGGACGATAACCGCTTGTACAGAATAATTGCTTGTCCTTCACCAAACTTCTTAAGTCATATCAAAGTGCCAAACAAAATTGGGCAGTATTAAACAATTGTGAACTGTGACCGAAGCGAGCAAGAAGCGGTTCTTGTAAGAGGCAAGCTTCTAATAACTAAGGAGGTCCTTAATTGGATGGAATTGGTCAGTTTTAGTGGACGCTACATATTTGCACACTATGAACATAACACATAAGACATTTGGAGTACTGTTTGCATGATAATAATGATCGTATTTAGGTGTTGCTAATGAAAAGATTGCTGTATATTCTCGTAAACCTGAATTACTTTAGCGCGCATTAGTTAAAAGTGTTAATGTCAATGAGAAAAAGGTGATTAAAAATACTAACTGTTTTGTCGCAATATCTTTAACTACAGGCCATTTGGATAAATTAATATAGGAATGGCTAAATAAAAACATATATGGCTTTATTAACACATTATAAAAAGTGTTTTTTACACTTAAAAATATAATTTTCCAGTTGGTACAAAATCTTTATTATGTTTTAAACTATGGTTATCAATTTCGAGTGAAAGTTAATTAATATATAAATATAATCATTACGGATAATAATCTCTTACGCCGTATGGTCGCATGGGCAAGTTACCTGAACGGGTTTCGGAGAATGCAAAAGAAAGATGGCGACACATTCTTTTATTTGCACCATGAGAAACAGAGCAAGCGTGTATCGGTATCAATTAAATGAGGGGAATATATCTGTTTTTATCTTTTAACAATATTTCTTTTTTAAATGGTGAACTTAACCTAAAACTGAAGGTAACATAAGAAATATTTATTTCTAAGGTTAGATTGCTTAATTTTATGTAATATAAAAACAATTCTGCTTTTCTGAGTGATATTACGGAAAATCATCATAATTATGTTAATAGCTTATCGCAATACAAATGTGATTCCAAACTCCTTAAAAGCCACGGTATCGCGTGACAGACAAACAAACAGACAACGATTAGCGGTTACCACACAGTAATAACATAGAAAGTTAAACGCTGGAATTGCGACGTCTGACTAAATTGTCCTCTTTCGTGGATAATCCTATACTTAACTGTAATTAGTTCTGTTCTGTGAGCATGTTAAGATTTTCAGTTTTCTTGATCAAGATACTTCGATTGTGTTTATTTAATTTTCTATTGTTTCGGTCTTCATCTATTTTATCTGTAAGAAAAAGTGCCCTGTTCTAATAACAGGCCATATCATATTACATGACATCTTAACTGCAGGTTTTCTCCGAGATTTTAAGACTTCGATAGGCTTCAGCAAACTTATAAAAAGTTTCTTTGGCTAGGTAGTTTTGGGGTTTTATTCAAATTCAGACAAGAAACACAGAACTTCAATTTAGAAGGAATTACATGGGCAATAATGTGTATTAATAGATTGTACTAGTTTTAAAACTGGAAGCTAAGGCTAACTTATTGACTGAAGTAGGTGGACGGGAAGTGATCAGCATATTTGCGTCCTATCTCGTTCGCAGTCAGCCTAGACATTGCTAAATGTTGAAATAGGCTCGACATGCCAGATACAGTTGTGTTATGTAAATGGTAAGAATTTATTTTCCAATTTACTCGTATCTACTCGTAGTTGTAAGTTAGTCGCCGTTAACATTTTTAGTATCAATATTTCCGCGGCTGTGATTTGTTTATTTGGATCCCCTAAAACAGCTATTGTTCAGAAAACCATCATCAACAAAAATAAATTGTCCTAGGTATCATGTTTTCTTACTCGTTGAAGTAAAGAAAAGAACATGCTTCTAGGTTCCTGACTTATTTCGTTTATTGTAAGTTTCTCTACCTCTTCAGTCATTTTTGTCAAGATTTTAGCTTTAAATTTTAATTAAACTTATGATAGATGGACCTTCATTTTGTCAGAAGCATATGTATAATTAAATGCCAACAAATGTTCTAGAACAAACCAGTGGAAGTGTTTAATAAGTGAAAGTGTCACATGGCCGTTTTAAATGTGTAATTGATGTTGTCGGCGGCATGCGGGCTTGTTTTTGTGGTACTATTGTACACTATTGTGGTACTCAAGGGCACTACAAAATGAAGAGCATACAAATGCGTAATAATTTTTGTTCTGAAGTAAAATCAGCCCTCCAAAAGTGTTTACCAAATGGCAATGTTATTTAGTGAACCCATATTGCAATTGTTAAACGACTAGTCTTACCTTGCTCCAGATATTTTTCAAGAACCTTGATCCAGAAGGCTGGATTAAGTTTATAGCAGTTTTAATAAAGTACTTAATCCTTATTTGTCACCTATAATGGAATAGATACTTTAAAGTCTGTCGTTAAGAACCGAAAGGAAAACGTTGATACGACTCTTGCACAATAAAACTAAAAGCTAAAGCTCTGCCAGTTATTCATCTTCAAAGCACATTATTATAATTGTATAATACCTTGTAAAACTTAAAGACCGATTTAATTTCTTTAGCCATACGTTAACGACACCTATTTATTATGCTATTATTATTTATGCCCACGTTACTAGTCCATATGCGGCGCAGACTTATGTGCGGGCTTTGACATTTGATTGGCGCGAAAAATGTCATGAGAAAATACTTTAGTAATAAGACCGTCATTCTATCTCGTTATGGTGCGCATATCGTGACGATTTTGAAATATCCGGATCAAACTCTATGTGTATTACCGACCATAGAATACGGTAGAAGTTTCAGCTTATTTTGTAAGTAGTAATGGGGAATTTTTCCCATGTTCCATCTAGCGACATCGCAGCCGATATCAAATGCACTTTATTGCCTATAACTGCAAAATATTTACGAGAACTTTTATTCGCCTGAAATTATCGAAACGTTTTATGATTTTTTATTATAATTGCTTATTTTATCGCACATTCTTAGTTTTTGATAATAACGAATGGAATTTTAACTGGATAACAAAATTTTCTACGGCCATTGTCTTTCTATATAATACTTTAATAAACGTATACTCGTATATTGTTCAATTTCCAATTTAAAGCAATCCCGGCCTTTTAAAATAACTTTATCTACTTTTTTATAGATTTTCCGTTAATTTCCTGGAAGGTGATGTTATGGGCTATAAAATTACTATTAAGTTTACATGATGGGTTTTATTAAAACATATTTTTATCGAATACAATAGACGCACGTCCTCAATAAAATATCGGCATCCTAAAATAGAGTTTATTTTCATGAGAAAACAGTTGAAATTTCTACAACTCCAATTTTGAATGTTGAACAGAGAGATCGAAGATATTTGCACGCGAGCTGCAAGCTAATGTTTATCTTTTGAAGCGACAGATATTATTAGATTGACATGCATTGCGTTTATTGTTACGGCCGAATGATTTTGGCTCAAAGTGACACAGAAAGGGTTAGTGTGAAGTTTTGTACCTCATTATTAATGCGTGTGGCGTCTGAAGGCGTCTAAGTATAATTGTTGGGACGGTGAAGGACTCGCGTACAGAATATATAATATCGATAGGAATTCCATAGATTATAGTGTTATATTATGATATCACGGTATGTTTTATAACTTATTTTTATGTATTTGACCTTTTTATGCAATGCGCATTTGAATTTAGGCTCCTTAAATTTCCATAGCTTGAAAAAATCTGTTGTTTTTTACAAGTTGTGTGTTGTCATTCTTTGTCTTGTCCTTTTTTCAGAGAATTGAAGTTTCTGGAATCTTGTTTCTTTTATCCTTTGAATCGATAAGTCGTTGTTGTGATTATATTGTTTGAATTACCTGTATTTGTGTCAATGACTAAGATTGCATCGGAGCTAGGTACCTACAATGATTAAGTAAATAGGTATGACTTTACTTTTTCCTCATGATTCGACCTATGCTTTACCTACCTAGTATTAATAATACTTGTGTTATGCCTTGTTTACCTGCATGATGTTAATTTAGGTACTTATTTGTGTATTTGTTTTTAAATACCGTACCTTTTAGTTAAATGTTGAACTATGATTAGATAAATTTTAAGACGAAGTAAAGTCTCTTTAAACCGAAGCTATGCTAATGTCCCAATAACCATTAACTAAATACTAAAACAAGACCTGTCACACCATTAATCATTTGTGACGACGTTACGGCTGTTCCCTTAAAGCACGCTTAAATACTATACAAGTACGAGAACTTGAAAACAATAATACCCCACTTTGCACATAGCCCTTTACCTTAGGATATCTATGTTTATCCCTAAGTACAACTACCTACTACATTGTTCTTCAGTTTAAACCTAATAAAATCCGCAATAAAAATACCAGCAGACAATAAATATCACCTACGTAACTTCAGACATGACCCTCCACTGCGTTAACGTATAAGTTCCAAAAGCGTATCTTCCAAATTGCTCTTTAATGTAAACCTAGAAACAACCGCACAAATATCAGAAAACAATAATACCTAACCTAACTTCACACTTATCCATACCCACCATCACGTTACCTATTCTATCCTTAACCTTAGGCAGTAAAACTAGTAACAACCGCTCAAATACCAGTAAATAATATACTAACTTTTGTTAACCATTCACCTCGTTAGGTATTCTATCCTTAGCCCTGAGCACAGCTCTAATCTTGAAAGACCTAGTAACAACCGTACAAATACCAGCAAAATATTATCTACCTTGGTACTAGTACCTACCTAACTTCACATCTAACTCTTCACACAAACCTAACTCTCCACCGCGTTAGGTATTCCATCGTCAACCCTAGGCACAGCCCATACAGTTCCCATATTAACGCGCTGCTTATCCCATACAAGTCACTCACTCCCGCATTCGAGTCCCGTTCGCGGCTATTTGTATGATACACGTATAAACTGTTTTTGCGAGGTGACATTCGGACGAGACTTCCGTTACTAACCAGCTTATGAATTACCTATAGGTTTTATATTAACAATATCAATAAGGCTATAAGAAAAATGTTCAAGTACCTACATTGAGTGTTATAGAAATCAGAACATTCATATTGCAGTATTTATACGATGGATGAAATGGATACCCATTTACAAAAAAGGGAAAATGTTTGTCATAATGTGCTAACACTGGTTTTAATCTTAAGATTTCATTCAATTCTGTTTCATTTCTTCCATCCATTGTTCTTGTTTTTGGGTTTTCTCACATTTCCAAACAGCTAAGTTATTCGTTACCAAAATCTTCGTCAATATTACTTTTTAGCGATAAAGGGTCACATTAATTCATAGGAATCACATTCAAACCATGTAAACACTATCTAGAACCCATTGATAGTGTATTGTAAACAACTTTCATTGAGAGCTTGACAATGGGTGTCTCGCTAGGCTTGCGTATCGCGTGTCGAACAATGACCCAACGCCGCCGCCGCCGCAGCCATCACCGCGGCTTATGTCTCTGTGGTTAGTGTACTTTGTGTATCATCGTAATATGCGTGTGTTACGTTGGTATACTAGCAGATGAAACTTGTGATATTTTCTTGATGTCAATTTTCATATTATTCTTTTGCTAGAAGTAGAACGAGATGTGGGAAAAATCAAAGACAAAAGTATACAGTATCTCTTGTTCATATAGCTTTTCTTAACTTCTCTTACACATATATACTGTGCAACAATTAATACTGCCTACCGCATAGTATTATTGACTGTAGGACATGAAATATATATGACTATAAATATCCATTGTCACACCACAAAGAAGATAGCTGATATAACCTCTATATTTGTACACCATAGACTAATACATTCAAGTAATCCGGAAATGAAATCCAAAAGTTTTCCCGCCGTACGCCTTACCACGCATGCACTGCATACAAATGTTCGCGTCGCGTGTAATCGACCCCACAACTCATTGCCAAGGTTGTACGCTGCTCATTCTATGGTAATATCTCGCAAAGAATACAATCGCATCTCTGATAGCATTGTTTAGGGAATGACTAATTAGTTTAGGAAGGATCATATCATCATTATCATTTTTAGAAATAATCATTGCCTCATTGGGATTTCTAAATGCTAGAAAACCATTTCTGCTTGAAATCTGTAAATGGCTTGGAGAAAATTCGATTAATCATGCAAAATTTTTACTTACCTAGTCCGGTAAATACGCTTTGCACAATCTGAGATATTTCAATCATTACTCAGCCAATTAATTATATATTATTATTTGTAAAAGATCGAGCAAGAAACTCGCACGATTTCTTATCTTGACATAATAAAGCAAAACATGCAACTCAATCAAATCGTTAAAGTAATTAAAGGTTAATTGTCGAAGTTGAATAAAACCCAATCCAATAAAAGTTCAAATTTTGTACTTTCTTTAACTAAAAGTACCAAAAAGGTTAACATCAACATCCTACACTCATTAACTGCTTCCTTGCATCACTATTAATTGAACCGATATAGATTACCTTTGAACGTCCACCGGATGCGGGATACTAAGATTTTGTAATCTTTTCGTTACTTTTTATGATGTGTTAAAATATGTTAATGTTAGATTGGAATCTGATTAATTATATTATAGGCTGTTGTTAAAAATAATTAGATGCGTCTGGTCGCCGAGGCTGGTACCAATAACTTTTGAGAATGGACATAATTTTTCAAAGCAAGACATTTTACCGGGAATTATTGTTGAAGATTGAGATGCAACATTTTACGAGCGGTTTTATGCTGTTAAGATATGTAAATTCGTTTATATAAGTCAGATTACACAATTTATGTGATCAAGAAAGTTAGATTTTGAATTAGGGACTACATTGATTAAAACACCATTCACAGATGTAAATCATTCTTTTAAGTTTTAATCTATTGCCGGATAAGCAATGGACTTGTGTACGAACCAAATGGGACAAGTCCGCATTTAAAATTTTCTCACTAAATAATACTTCTCATTTCGGGATACAAACGTTAAATGGTTGATGTATTGTTTGATCTTCCCACACTTAATCTAGATGAAACCAATACAGTCATAAATCTAGAGTGCAGAATGAAGATGCACCTTATGACCCATTAGACGCAGTTGCAACCGCGGAGGATATGATCTATGAAGATCAAAGGTTGCACAATGCACCAGTGACTAATGAATCGTAACTTCCGTGATTTAGTGGGACATATTGGTTGAGTCTTACGAAGTAACTAGGATTATTGCACGCAAACATACTAAACAACTTCTTGTTACAAAGTGATGATTGAAACAAACTTTTAATGTAATGAATTTGATACAGGACCAGCATTTTCGAATACGCTCAAAATTTAAATTAATGTAAGAATATTGCTGCTTCCAAAATATTTTGACCATTTCTGCCGTCGTTAACCCCATTTACCTCAATAAGCTTATTTTGGATACCTATTTCTAGACAACAAAGGCCCATTGGTCCGTTCACATCTATATTTCCTCGCTTACCTTAACATAACATCCGGGCAGTTTGACAAACGGTCCATCAAACCGAATGACTCCTGCACATGCACGCCCAGTTTGCGTTAGGAATGTTACACACTTTCTGATTTCTGCGGCGTTCAACATTTTTCAGTGATGCACTGGTTGGCACTATTTCTAATAATCTCTTGTCAATTATCGCCAGATGTAATTTAGTGTGACTATTGTTTTAATTGGTGTTCGTTATTGGAATTTCCAATTGGAATAAATAAACATTGGCTACTGCTACTACAATATTATTGTATTAGCTCAATTATTGATGAAAATATAAGTTATGTCTTACATTAAAAAATGTTAAGCAACTTTGACAAAATTAAAAAGACCAAAATATTCGAAAGTGTACACCATGCCTAGTCCCGCACACAAATACAACCAC
The DNA here is from genome assembly GCA_905146925.1 of Autographa gamma. Lineage (NCBI taxonomy): Eukaryota > Metazoa > Arthropoda > Insecta > Lepidoptera > Noctuidae > Autographa > Autographa gamma. Next base: position 791,111 of record LR989852.1, read on the forward strand.
AAACGTTTGTTTGTCGGTTTCGTGCGCTTGCGCATTCCGGCTTTAATTCCGATAATGGTAAATTGGCCGGGTTTGTTTGGTAACACGTCAGAATTGAATTTATAGGACATGTTTATACGGTAAAGCTTTGGTCGCCATTCTTGCCGCACCACCTTCGAGATATTTATTGAGAATTGATCCCGATTTATGAGAATGGATCAAAATATTAATTTTGCATTGTTGTGAATAATGGACACAAATAGTTAGGTGATTATAATAGTTTTAAAGCTGCATATTATTATATTTTTGTTCCATACGTGAGATAGCGGTTTATGTAACTCCTAACTTGTATGCGATCTTTCAAAATAATGATGGGCTTCACCAAACGTTACAAAATGGTCGATAATTTCAGAACCGTATTTTAAATTCGAAGACTTTTGACCTTTGGGGTAATTTGCAGGTATTGTGTGGGTTAAGCAAACCTTTGTTTGGTTGGTGGCCAGCTGTGCTGCCATATTGGGTTTACTATAATAGCACCAGCTTCCCACGTTAGCTTTATACTAGCACGGATATTAGTGGGCCAATGTTTTGCGGTTTGGAATATTCGTACTACTTTCGTTTAGATTTCACTAAAGCTATTACAGCCTTATGTAGAAGGACATTGTCATCATTAGTAGTTGACAATAGCTCAATACTAACAACAAGCATTTGTGTGTTCTTTTATTTCTAGTTTTTTTAACCTACAAATTCTAGCTAAATCATATAAAAAATGATGAAATTTAGACAAGAAAAATGAATGAAAATTATAAACGCGTGTATTTGCTGGGAACAAATTAGTTTATTAGTCGCTTCCGCTAATAATTTAATCGCTAATAGTTGGCTTGAAGTGGAATTTAAGCATATAATTTGTGGTTTCCGTAAACTGACAACAGATCCATCATACTATGCGATTGCAAATGTAGGCACAAATGTTTGGCCCAGCGTTGGGGCCAATAAGTAGGCGTTATTGTTGTTTACGATTTGGTAATAAAACTTATGCTAATATTATGTTGTCTTGCCAAAATGAAGAATTGTATCGTAAATGTCATCATCGTCGTTAATTTTATCGTAAAACTATAATTATTAGTAGCCTGTTTTGAATATAATATTGTCACAATTAATTTTAAGATATTTAATAAATAAAATTGAAAGAACATTTACATATTTGGTTATTCATTTCTTTTCGATATTTATTTCTCCTGTTTCCATGGAGTAATGACAATTTCTAAATACAAAAAAGTCACATAAATGTCGGAATCTGATGACATTGAGTCAAATGAAGTAAAGAAAATAATTAATAGCTATTTATTGATAAATTAATTGAACCACATTCCGTGGTTAATAGCTCTGAGCGTTTCATCCGGTTAACGTTAGTTTTTACTGATCTTGCAGCGAGTCTTATTCGTGAATGATCCAAGTTAAGGCTAAGACTAATCGTATATTCAATTTATGCTTCTATATTAAAAAGTTTAACGAAGCTCAAGCGATCATAGTTTTAGTTATGTATCTGGATATCTCTAATATCTGATTTGGAATATTGTAAGACTTGATCTAAAATTCTTTAGTCGGATCCAAAGCTATTAATGATACTATAAATGATTTCGTTAAGACTACGGGTCTTAAGTAACAATAAACAGGGATCTTACTTTTTGCTGAACTTAAGAATTGAATACTGATTAACGTCGAATGATACTTCTACTTAACGTTACTCCTAGTCTAATCAACGTTACAATATAGTGAGGCCATTAAAATAAAATGTAAATGCATGTCGGCATTACAAGCGAATGTGGCGGAAGTGAGTGCGACAACCAAATAGAGACAAGTCGATAGCGTGTGTTTGGTTAAGTTTTGGTGGTTATTATATTCCTTGTATGTGATAATTTGTATGATTAGACGTACGTCAGATGGAATTAGGAAAGTAAATCTTGGGACTTTGTAATAAAGCTGTTGTTTAAGTGAAAGAGTAACCTGCGAATCAAGTAAGACATTGATTCGAAGGTTCGGCATCTATACCTACCTCACTACTATTTTTCTTCATCTAACATTATTTGCTCAGCCTTCAGTTTTAGTTTCACACATTACTTCTATTATACCTTATATTTGCAAAACTATTGAGCGATTATTTATTATTAATTAAATAGTTACGTATCGCACTCCTCTATAATTAACGAGCCCACGCAGGCGTGCATTTAGCCGCATCGATTATCCAAAGCAGCAATCGATTGGATTGTTAAAATTTGATTAATTGCTCTATAATGTTGATTGATTGCAGTTGTAATTGTTATTCCCCGTAATGTACTAGTGTCGGTCACGAAATCTACTCTATTTTAATTTGTGTTCATTGAACAATTAATGTTGTTTGTACAATTAAAATTGTTAATAATTTCTTGTGTAATTAGGGCATTAACATTGAGTTTACAATTGTATTTTTACTAATTACGATGTTATTCGCATTGAGATACCAAAAAGATGGTTCGGCCTCCCCAAAATTGTGAATAATAATAAAAATGACTTTAATTGCAAAGCCACTCATATATGTAGACTTTTCATAGTAAAAAAATGACTGTTTATTGTTGATTATCGTCAAGTCTCATACAGATGCACTTAGAAAGCTGCATACTAGATCCCACAGCTCGAGATTTCCCCAGCCTTCTGGGAAGCTGGCAAAAACAATGGGTGCGCGCAAAAACTCGGGATTATTGTTCGACAGATGCCGCGGCGGATGCGCAAGCGACGCCCACGCCTGCGCTTTATAAACTTATTACAGTAATGCAACTCAGTTGTACTCATAATTACCGATCACTCTAACTTTCCTTTTAAACTACCTTTTTCTAATAGACTATTCCCAGGCTATATAGGGGTCGGGAATTAGCGCGATAGGCAAAATAGCTTTTTGGGCTCGAAATTTCGACCGGCTTACATACACTGTCCGTGGTCGTAAGTTGTAGTGTATTGGAGGCGGCTTCCAGTCTCACCAGGTTCAAATAAATACCGTATTCAAATAAAAACTACCTACATCCATTTATAATAATATTAGCATGTATGCTTCTATTTGATGTTATGTAGAAATCCTTTCCGGTGAAATCTGGTATTGGTAGTGGCAATGACCGATAGATATCGTTTTAATATTTTTTGCAAGGTCAATCATTTTCTTATTGAGAAGGTCGAATTCATAATCTTGAAGGCTAGTCTTAAACCTATTATTGCTTAATACTGCAAAGTCCATATTACCTTTATTTTTCCTGTCCTACTGCTGGGCAAAAAATAATCTAACAATATTTTATTTCAGTGCACTTAAACTTCTCCGACTTACTTGTTAGTGTTGCACATACTTCAGAGAATCGCTCAGGGCGTTCGCGATGTTATCCATAAGTCAGTAAAAACTTTACTGTCAATTGTATCTAAACTAAATTATAAAGTTATGTGTGTATTGTTGTGGTGTTCCCACGATATGTGAGGCTTTAGAGCTACTTGATGTTTGCAACACCAACATCTGAAGAATGCTGAGATATTTCAAAAAGAATTTTCTTCTTTTATCATTTAAGGGGCAATTCAGCTGAGTCACTCCAAATGCTTGATGATTCAGTTCATATGGTGAAATTTAAAAGTGACACAGGTTATTTTGAAGGCCTCAAATACCCATTGAATTCGCACAAAAAACAAAAACAAAAACAAAAACAAAAAATGTAGATAAATTGCTATTTGTAGAGCTTGCACCCTTGAGCATACGAATGTTGTTAATTACTGAGCCAATGCGACATTAAATTATAATTAAGTTCACTTTCTGAATGAAGTCTCACGACCTTAACTCAGTGTTGAACATAATCACACATTAGCAAATTAGGGTTAATAGAGTTGTAGCAATGTTGTGAGATCTATAAGGGCATTCTCATAACCCGCTCTCGCAAGATTAATAATTACTAACAGATGAATGGTACATTAGATATTAATGGACGTATTGTTTTCTACCCATTTTCCACAGACCACACGCAAAAAGCTAAAAGTATCATACAGACTTAATTTTCAGAACAGTGAAAGATAAAGAACTTAGTCGCTGTACTTTCATACCTTTATATTTTTGCACTGGCCTTTATTGTTATAGTTGTAAGTAAATATGCATAAAATTATATTACATTCGATCTATTACTCCTAAATCGGTTGCTAGTTGACAAAAGCAATACCATTGTAAATCAATTGCCCGCCAAAGACGGTTAATTCTATACAAAAGAGAAGGCGATACCCAATACGGAATACAATATCAATGTATCAATGTAAGTTATTTGAGTGTATCAAGAGAAATTCAGTGGGGTAACACTATTAAAAATAATCAAGTAGGAAGTGTTAGAAAAAGTTGATAATAGTTGTTTTTTATTTCCTGCCATTGGCAAGTTGTGCCCATCTCCGGGTATACGAACATAATGGGAGACAATGACGGCCCAGGTACTTGTCCCGGGATGCATCCGGCCGTGTGGGATGCTGGCATGTGCGTGCGCAAGTGTCATGTGATTGTTGATTGTTGCACGGAGGTATTAGAATGCGGTTATGTTGTTGCGAGTAAAGTTTGAATAGTCACGTTATGACAATATTGTTATAAAAGTTTCGGCCTAAGTATTATGGACAGACATAGGCAGACAAACAATTTATTTCACGAAAAGTTGTATATTTTTAAACTTCGGAGGTACGCCACAAAACATGAAAATATAAATGATGTTTACAGTTTATCTTTCTTTGCAACATAAACCTATTCAGCACACATTCCATTAACAAGGTGAAGAAATAAAACCTTATTTAGGTTTCATTTACAACCGATTCTGTCGTTTTAGTGGCCGTAAACACTAAGCCAGACCTATTTGGGTATTGTCCCATAAGGTATAAGAAAGATCTCCTATATCTTGTTTTCTTAACAGCAGTACTTATATAGTGCACGAAATCTTTTTAAAGAACTGTTAAAACATTTGGCCGGCTAATCGTGATCAGAGGGCTGGTTTGTTCCTAGCACAGAGAATCGGCAGAGCCTTTCAACCTGGCAATGCTGCCAGCCTTCTGGGCACGTTTTCTGCCATTGACAGGGATGACGATGAATTTTTCGACGCGTGTTAGTTTTATTTATTAAGTAAGTGTTTGTTCTAGTAGTAATATGAAATTCCTTGTCCCCCAGGGCCATGTTGAAGCACGTGGCGGTGTCGCCGCACCGCGCACGCGCCGACTCCGTGAGCCTGGCCTCCTCCGCCTCGTGCTGCAGTCTCGGCAGTCTCGAGCACCGGCACGACTCCGTCACCGATCTGTCGCATCGAACGGTAAGTTTACCATCACCAGTAGTTGCAGCAGTTGCTATTACCAAGGTAGTTGGGATTACCAAGAAGTTGTTGGATTTACCAGTACCAGTAGTAACATTGGATGCTGACCCTATAATAGTGGGTAACGATGTGTGATGAAACATTTAGTTGATGATTCTGACTGATCTTTGCAATATTAGGTTTTTATTATAATAACAACTACAAAAAGTCCACCAGTCTATAATAGGAATTGGGTAGGCTCATCGCTATGAAGTTACTGATGATGTAATATATAGGTTACTATTATCAGATTTAAGAGATAGGTCACAGTTTATTGCTATTAATGGATTCGAAGATGTTCTCTTCCGGACATAAGTCTTTAGTTGACTCATATAATGTAGGAAGAGTAGAACAAGAATGACGTATGAAGATACAAATCTTGGTGTATCGCCAGGTCCATATCCTTAATAAGATAGATACATAAATGTAAAAGCTCGCACCCACATTTCGCCAGGAAGCAAACAAATTGCTATTGTAAGCAGCCCACAAATGTGTTCAGAAGTGCTTTTTGCTCGTTATTGTGCATTAAACCCATAAATAGATATCAAGGTCGAGTAAAACCTTCAATGGTAAGTGGTATTGTTAACTCGCGTGCATTTGTTTTAACGGTGCTATTTTGGATCCGTAATCGTGATTCTTTATGGAGGTCTTAAAAGGTTGTTATTTAAAATTGCAATAGCTTTAAGTTTTAGGGCTTAAATAGTCAGTTTTTTATTTTTAATGGTCTTCTCATATGAGCAGAATTTTGCCAATGGAGGTCTTTGCTGAACATAATATCTTCTGCATGCCTCGCTAGGAATCAAAGACTTGCAAAACATGTTCCGGCTAAATTACTTCACTCTTCACTTAAATTTCTTATCAAATTATCGAACGACATCAAAATTATAAATTTTGCACGTTCAAACATTAGGACATCTCAATTCCTACCGTTCGCACGTTCAGACACACTCGTATTATGTTCTAATGGTGTAACCTTTAAACCTTCAACTTTTGCTATCGCTTCATAATTGCTATCATCCATCATTTTTCACTCGCTCCCTTTAAATTCTTTAATAACATGTAAAGCGACAGTGATACCATCTGCGTGCGCATCATTATTCGATTTCACTTTCTTGGCATCTAATGGCGGTATTTCCTACGTCTTCCATCAGATAATAGCAGCCATGGGAACTGTAAGTTGTACTTCTTGTACGTAAATATAACGACAGGAAGTGTTTGTGGACTTAGATACGGTTATCAGTAATTGTATTTGAATATGTATGTCGCTTCTGATTCCCTATTGAGTTTTCATGTTTCCTACACATTGATAGGCCATATCAAAATCATTTATTAGGGAAAGATTTGATAGTACTTCGGGTTATTTTTAACGGGTTACTGACGGTTATCATTTCAATATTTCAACAATTTCGTGAAGGACAAAAACAAAATTCGTAATACCTAGTCGATTCATATTTAGTATCAAAAATATATTGACGAAATAAGGAGATTGATGTCTCGCAACTTTTATGACGTCCAGTTTTGTAATGAGCAATCGCGACTAATACCGCCTCAATACATGCTTCACTGAGTTAAGAAATCGGATACCGATATTGCAAGATGTCACATTAATTAGCTCGCACTAGTTCGACCTTCCAATTTTATTCATATTTAATTTCAACAATCTAATTGCGTATTTTTTAATACAAAGACATTCCTGTTACAAAAAATATTTTTCAATTGTTTGGAGACAGATGGTCTGCCACATCCTTTGTTCGTTGTGAACATTTCTGCAAACATCAAGGTCTAACTGTTCTGAGCAAGCAAACAAAAATTTTTCAACATGCCTCCTGGGAATCCGCTTACAATGGGACAATTTCGACATTGCGCTCAGTCATTACCGCCGCTTCTTAATTAAGACCGACACTGACATTTTGATGGCCGCTGAGATACAGAGATGATTTCTCGATTGTTCAGCGACATGTGAACTTAGAACTTTGTTTAGGAGACCGGCTGGTATTGTTTCACGGTCGAGGAAAGTTCGCGAAAGCATCGAAATTAGTTTTGACCGACATATTTGATCATTACCGTCTCTCTTATGAGACTTATGATGTCGTTAAACGTTTGGGAGCTCATTGTTTTGAAACAGTATGTAATAAACTGTAATTAGAGGAAATTAGAAGGTTCTAAAAATGTTTTCGCGTCTTCTATAAGTATTGTTCAGTTTTAAGAACGTTTAAATGCCTCATTCAAATTTTAAAACAAAAATTCACATCCTGCTGTGGTAAATAAGTATCGCACATCGTTTAAGTGTAAGGAACCGCAAATAAGATATCCATTTGACTTAAAAAGGTTATGCCACTAAATGTGTTAATTGCCTACCTCGTGTTAGGATGACCTAACGCAGAAGAAAATACGTCTGAAATAGTTATACAAGGTTTGTAAAAGTTTGACGTATGTCGAACGTATATTTTAGAGCGATATTCATACAATAACAGCCGGAAACGAGACCGATAAGGCATTTTATCTGCGTACCTGACTGTTTCGTACATACATAGTTATTACGAATGCAGTACCTACTGCACATGCGTCATTATATTCGCAATCGATTGTGAATCCCTTGAATTGCTGCAATATGCTGTCATCGAGTTGAGATAAATTATTTCTTTTAGAGTTTTTTTATCTGATTACCTGTTTATCTTGTGTGTTTCTCGGAAAGGGTCAGCAGAAAAATGTAACAGAAAAATCACAGTTTAACGACCGTACATAGACATATGTAATATGATTAAGACTGTTTAATTTGCAGTTTGAGTCCCATTGGAATAATAACATATAATAGTCAGGACTCTTGAAACCATGTGTCATATTTTTAAACACTAAAGCTGTTTATGTTAAGTCTAGTTAGTCACATAATGACCTTTAGATGTTCCTCGATTATGCATCATAGTTATTGTTTATTACTCTACCCTCGATTCCAGTGCATTAAATGTTTATAATGACCCTAGCTGGTGAACATATGTAGAGTGTTATTGCTGAGCCAAGGATCATTCTTTGTTACAATTTATAATTACCATGTGCTCAAATCCTTGTTTATGGATGTGTTGTAATATTGTTTCGTTTATCCTGCGAACAAGACAGTGAGGCATAACTTTTGTAAGTAGATTGGGAACTTCAATTTTTTGGGAATCATTTTAAATATTATAAATGAATAAATAAAAAAAAACCTCCATATTTTTATATAATAATATGAATAAATAATAAGAATCTGAAAGCAAGTCTTCCATTATGATAAAAATGTTTGTCTTCGCATGCACTTTGTTTAGTTACTGCAAGTATTGCAAATCTCAGTAAGGCTGCATCATGATGCATCGTTGTGGTTTTCCTTATTTTCCTAGTCAATAATCTTATTTATTGACTCATTATACCTATAAATATTTCAAGCAATCATCTTTGCAATCATTAGTGCAAATATAATTGCATCTTATTAAAAATAAGTACTTATTCTGGTTGCCATATTCGAATAAAAAATATCGCTTTTATATTTGGAACAATGCACACTTGCATTCAGCCACATGTCAACGGTCCGTGGGAACGCATGCGCAGTGGCATGTTGCTGCTAATCATCCATTTATTCGTATAATAGACAACCACAAAAGGTTTAATACAAAAGATATATAGCTTCCTAACAATCTAAAACAAATATTATTTATGCCTAACGAAAAAAGGACATGGAAAAATTAATAGAATATTTAAGTGAGTTTTAATTGGTTCATTCAGAGATGGTTTATATTGTACGGATTTCCAACGATGTTTTTTGTATGGATCTTCTGTATATTCCTACGTATTGTGACGTTATAAAACAAATTGCTATTAAGACATCTTAGAATCGTGTCATAAAGTATTTAGCGGTATATTGATGGGCGCTAAGTTTGGAAAATATCCATATAAAAGAGATTTTTAAACATTAATGTTCTAGTTTCGGTCTTTTTTACTCTTATTAAATTTTATTCTAAGTTCTGGTACCTTCTTATTTATCTTATATTATAACAGTAACCTAATTTCTACACAAGGGATGTTTATATTAGATTCAGTTTATTGTTTCGTCGCTTCTTTGTAAAGGCAGGCGTATTCAGTCAGGTTTATTGTTTTAATATGATGTGTTATTTATTTGTACTATGAGGAAGATTACTGGGAATCATACTCTTTGAGTTGCAGAACTTGTTGATACCTAGATGTTGCTGCCCTTTAAAACATAGTTCAAAAATTATGCTAAATATCGCAAATCGAATTAATTGTATTCGTTATCCTCTTTTTTAATATTCGTACGTACTAATACGAGACTGCCTCGTATGCCTAGTGGTGCTAAGCGCGACTGCTACACAAGAGGTCTCGGGTTCGATTCCCGAGTCGACCAAGGTGTTATTGGGTTTTTCTATGAAATTCTCAGTAGCAGGTCGGAGTTTAGATTTGTGCTCGGTTAGTGGCAATAGGCTCGCCCCCTATTACATGGGACCTAAAACATATCGGTGAACTGTGGGTGTACATTGTTACACCTCTGCCTACCCCTTCGGGGATACAGGTGTGATGATATGTTACTAATACGAGACTGGGAAAGATATGGTTTATGTCAGTGTAAAAGCTAAATTATCGTAATATCTCTTTTCTACTATTACCTAACATTAGCAATAACTGCAGTCTGCGACCTGTCCCCACATAATCCGTTCCATTACAACTTTCTTTCATTTTCGTAACATTAACAAAACAATCATAATTCAGTATCACGTAGATATCCGGTGCATTGCGCAAGCGCCGGTAGGTCACACTGACGTCACTTCCTGTCATTATAGGCTTTCTAGAGAAACTGGACTGGACTCTGGGTTATGAAGGCTAGAATGTAGGTAGACAAGGGCTATAAAGGAAAACTCTTATAGTATATGAAAAATAGAACATTAAAAATGTGTCCGGAATATTGTTATTTAAAAGACCGGCATGAAATTCCAGGACTCGATGGTTGATTTTCTTTTCCACAAAATTTGCAATTTCATTCAATTAAGTTTTCAAAGATTGATTTTATCTTTGTAAGGATAGAGGTTTTGTAAACAAGTCTGTATAGTAGTTGTATGTCGAAGAATGTGAAACCATTTGAATGCTGCATCTCATCAATATCAATTGTGTGACCGTTTGCTGTGTTTTCTACCCGGATTTAAATGGTATTCTCAACAAGGAAAATAAATTATGGCTAAATACTCTTTGCAAAACACAAGTTTAATAAAAATAATAACAAATTGGCTATAGAAAAGTTGTCCTAAATCCATTTATATTTTCTATTATAATTTATATCATTGAAAGAATCAGAGATAATTAGCAATTTCGGTCGGTTTATTTCTCATGCAACCATAAAGTTCATTCTCAATAAACTTCGTGATAACTTATCTGTTAATTATCTTCTTATAGCATTATAAGCGAATCGGATTACATAAACAATGGACAGGCTTATACGATATAATATATCAGCAATGATGCGATATGTACCTGGAGTCTGCGTAACAGAGAGATGAGATCTTACAGCTCGCGGTCAGGTTACAGGGTGTTGGGTGTGTGTGCGTCACTGTTCAGGTGTAGAGTTACGATGTATAATGGGAGGAATACTATAAGATAAACAATATGCTTGACTAGTTTACAGCAGCTACCTTGTCTGTAATGTGAACTAGGTTTGTTTGCGTTATAGAACTTGATGAAGCCCTTTAAAATATGATGTGGAAACGTTGTCTGACCAAATGTCGAAAAGGCTGATCTGTTAAAGGTAAAATGTTGAGTACTTGCAGTGTAATATGCTTTTTTAATCTATTCTTGCAAACATGTTGAGTACTTGCAGTGTTAAATTATTTTCTGATCTTTTATTCTAAATATTTGCAATATTGCATCTTGTGTCCTAAACCATGATAGAAAGAAACGAAAACAATATAACATAGAGACGTTGCGTCGATATATACTAACTAAACAGACACTAGTGTTATTGTCCAATGTTATTGAACCTTATTGTAAAGCCAATTAATCTCCTCACAGATCGAGAAACACACTTAGCAGTAATTTATCAACATCCTTCTATTTATCTAGATAGACTAAAAATATCACAATGGTTAAATAGACGTGGCCTATCTGGCAATATCTGATGCGCGCGCAGAATTAATGGCGGCCACACGGATACGAAAGGTGGAATTGTTTATTTTTGTGTCGTTTACGGTACAACCATACACAATACACCATAAACTGCTAGTGTATGATATTGTGTGTTTATTTGTAAAGACGAGTGTCGGTATGTGTGACATCTATTGTAGTACTCAAGCAGGAATAAATACTCTTAGTACCCTCCAGAGTTTTGAGTTCCGCATTTCATTTTGTGTCGTGTTACTCAGCTTTATGCCGTTCTGTCTTGGATAGATTTTAGATTTTGATAGAACCAGTATTGAATTATTTAATAGCTTTTGTATAGATGTCTTTTGTTTTATTCATTGTAAACTTGGCTTAGTACCATTTCTGTTAGCATTTCCTTTAAGGCTGTTTAGAGAATGAACTGTTTAGGTAATGATTTTAAGTTACTATTTTACAATGTGAAACACCTAAAAAATATTCTATCTACATATACAGTTTCAATACATAAGTAATAATAGAAACTTACAAAATATGTCAAAACTGTCAACAATATTACAAATGAAAAATATTTAGAAGAAAATATAATAATAGTAAAGGTAAACAACATCGTGAAAAGTGATATTCTACATTGACCCGTCCGGGGATCGAACCCGGGACCTCAGAGCTAGCGACACCTTGAAAACCGGTGCGTACGCCACTCGACCACGGAGGTCGTCAATATAAAACTACTGAATTCGTCATTTCAGGTGTTTAATAGACTCATCCTTATCCACTCGAAGTCTTTTCCACTGAACCTTACCGTAAATGATTCACTGACAAAGTCCGCATGTACTCGTAGTACTACGATGTTACAGCATCGCACCACTCACGCAGTGATGTCACTCGTTACAGTGACGTACTCGTTTGTTTACTGATGTACTGCATGTAATATGTATGTACGCGACTAGGATGAGTGCGAGGTATGATGAACAGGATATTAATTATGAACAATTGCAGTTTACTTGATAACATAAGATGTCTTTATATTGAAGCATTTCTAATAGGTTGTGTGTGGATTTTAAATATCATCTACAAAAAACTACACATTTCATCCCTTTCCATGAAAAGGATTTGAGAGAATTTCAACGGCAAAAATAAGTCTTATCATTAAGTAGTTATAGTTATAAATGTTGCATTAGATTTGCATATGAAGACAAAAACTTTTACGTTAGTCTACAACAATTGTCATGACTGTAGTAATATTGACGAACAATACATACATATAAGGTAATACACCTCTGATAAACAAGCTAGTTAATGTCAGACAATTATTATGTAGTAATAATAATACTTAAATTAAGCTGCATTGACGGCCAATAGATCGATAACCTGTGACTCGCGCTTACGCATGTTGTAATTATGTAATGTTTATCAACCATTGTAGTGCCGACGCGGTGCAGAATCTGGGGCTAGGGATGGGCTGAGAGCTTATCGATAAGAACATAGCATCAATAACATAATTTTAGATTATTTTTTCGTAATATGATTAAATCAATTGAAATCATTAACGTAATAAGCACTATATTATATGTTTTAATCTGTATTTTAAATCTTATAAAACTTAGTTAATTTACAAATGTTATATTTTGTTACCTACTGAAAGTTCTGAAAAAAAATCTATTCCGTTTTTTATTTGATAAACACATATTGATTCACTCAACATAAAAAACTTATGCATTGAATTACAAATCTATAGACATGAATCGTTGCATAATTTCTATTGTCATTACTTAATACCAGTATTCGATATTATCTAACAGTTCACGGGTGGTAGCCACATGTCGAGGAAACCATGCTTCATTATAATCAAAGGTACGATTTATCCATGGTCCATTGTTGGCCATTGTGTAAACCGGGCTAAAGTTGGTCGTAATTGGCGAATGCTGCAACATGAACCATCACGGTGGATTACAGGTCTATATGTTCTTACCGTGAAGGATTTAATCAAGTATTGCGTGCGCAAATATTTGAGGTTATTATGGTAATAGGTATTAGGTGACTGTGTAGCGGTCAATTAGTATCATCCTAAATACAAATAAATTTCGAGAATTAATTTATATTATGCGAGTCAACTTCTACGAAATAATTTAATATTTTGATTGACGAAACATTGACAAGTGATGTGTCACAAGTTGCGACACATTTTATCGATATTCTCATGAGTATCACATCCCTGTTCCCGGATACCGGACAAAGGGCGAGAGCCCTACATTTCCCCGGGACCAATAGGGCCAATTGATCCCAATGAGCGACAGGAAGTACATCGTTGTATCCGGATATGGCCGCACTTGTTGCGTAGATCCGCGCGTGCGCATAACACCCTACCGTGAAGTTAAGTGTAGCTATTATACTGTTTTTATACAAATATAGTTCCGTTTTGTTGCCTTTGTAAAGGTATTATGGTTGAATCGCTTGCTTTTTGTGTTGTTGATTTTATTAAGTCCGGGGAGAAACTTATTATCATTTACTTCTATTTCCGGGATACTTCCGTGTGAATGAAAAGGTTCTTTCACTGCACAGTTTAAAACCGTATTTTTCGGGTACTGTACATCTACTACTAGCCAATTTAGTTACTCGTTTGTTGCACCTTACATTTTTAACGAAGACGTGTTATCAACGCCACACGCGCCACGCGGGCCACGTGCAGCTGCTATTAACTCACTCATGACTTCACATCGGAGCTGAGTCATGCTAACGCATAATATTGACATATTTCTCCTCACCTCGGTCCTGTGGTCGCTGAACGTGACGCTGAGCGTGAGGCTTTGGGTTACATTCCTTGGTAATGCAATTTGATAATGGGGTTTTCTGTTTGGAAATTCTCAATAAAGCAGTTTCATAAATAGCAACGAAATTGACTCGAGTAATAACTGATATGCTACTGTTATTCTACCTCTTCATCTAAGCCACGAATCGCAATTATGAAAAGGCGCTGCATTCAAGTGAAAATTTATGAAAATGCACCAGGCCGTGTAAGTTTGTCTTTTCCAGAAAGACGACGGGTACATGAAAGGTTCCCTACTTACTTATAAGAGTTGAGTAGTTTAAGTTGACAGTTTTCTGAAAGCACCTTTTCAATAGCCCCGATGTGTTCGACTTGTTTTACCACACAATAGAGCACGCACTCAACGGCCTTGCCACTTGTACCAGGAACCAGTCATATCGATGCGTACGAAATGCGTGTTGCTCACTGCTGCCTAACTGTATTGGGCGACGTTATGGAATTTATAATCAAATATTTGTTTTACGGTTGCATGTGTTGAACAGCTTAGTACCGAATACTGTGAGTTATGAAGGAAAACACACTACCACTTTCTTGATTATTGGGAACGATTTAGATAACAACATAAAAATAGTTATATCTTAGATTGCACTTACACCATGCATAGTAAATAACTGCGGTTGTAATAAATGATTTCGGTGTAATAAAATGAAAGGAAAGTAGAGTAGTTGACCCATAGCCAATTTTACGACAGATATTTATTTTACACGTAGTAATTGGGTTTAGTTGTGTAAGTAATGACGTTGGGCCGGCAATTAAAATAATTAAGATTAATTTGTCATTTTATTATTATTTTCCGGTCGCCAAAAAACTGCTAATTTAGTGCGGTTTGGGTAATTAACAATTCAATTATTTTTAAGTAGGAACGGAAAGTTTGAAACAACAGAGTACTTATACGCACAGGTTAATTGAACCGTCAATTCAGCAAGAACTAGTATATTTATAGATGTCTGTTCAATAAAGTAGGTTTACATAGATTCCGTGTTACGTATACTTTCATTGTTCTACATAAGGAAGTGTTCTCTCTTCCTTCCCGACGTGTGACGTCACGTGTGTCGCAGTAATATTGGAAATAACTAGACGCTTGTGACTGTGACCTTGTGTTGGTCCGTCTAAATATCCGTGTCGATTGTATAAACTAAGTAGAGCATAGTAAAAGGGACTCTCTGATTTGGTTAGATTGTGAACTAGTAGCGGGACTAAAAATATTTAAGTTGTGGTGCATCTCAAAAACCCTCTATGCGCGATGTTACGTTACCAGGTTATGTGACAAATGTTGATTCTTAAATTCTTGTATTTAAATCGACATGCATTCTAAGAATTGTTTGTTGAGTTGAATAGGTGCCATTTAAATCTATGCAAATTATTGTTTACCTACGCTGCCAAATATGATAATTCCAAGATATTCTTAAGAAACTATGGGTAATATTTTGCTGCACCGTTATTTGAAAACGGTGACATCAATGACCCATAATTTACGAAGTTCTGAGCTTTTGTTTGATTATGTAGATATATCAAACAGTCAATCAAATGTTACTTACTTATTTAAACATCTATGAAAACGAAGTTTATATGCCTCTTTTACGAGACATGTTTGTATGCATTTCGTAATGCAAGTTGTAAGCTTTTCCAGTCTACCTTCATTAACCTTGTCGTACCTTAATGATCGGCCAGGTAAATAGGCGAGTCGTGTGGCGCCTGCCGCATAGAACGGCGCTGATTTATAACGCGATTAATTAGAACAAAGCGGTCTGTTCACTGTGCCATTGTCTGTTGACAATTGTTGCTACTGCTTATTCTTTGTTTTACTTTAATAAAGGTTGATTTGTCATTCATTGTAACGTTCAAAACGACGTTTCTTTGGGTAATTAAAACATGCAAGTCAAGTTGTGTGGCTTATGCACAGGTTAGGTCATTTATAAGACTTATTAGGTAGGTTTGTATATAATTTAACTTTAGTATGTACTTAAGCCCGAAGCAAACCAGATTGTACGATGTACTTTGCTCGGGACAAACGCTCTATACTTTTTATTCCATACCTTAGCAGAAGCCTTTTATTCAGTCCCACAGTCGGCAAGAACTGTACAAAAAGGCTCAATACATACTCAACCAGTATTCAAGTTAATCGTTCAGTTAAAAATAAACAGCTAACGACGTCTGTCTTTAAGAGACAATTGAGGCGTTTTTGGCGAACGATGTGGTGATAGCCAGATGTAGAGCATGTGACTAATTGTAATGGCTCGTGACGTCATCGCGATCCGTCTTTATTTCGTTAATCGACGTATAAGGAAGTTCGCGGGTGACTCATGGCCCATGGACAGTAGTGCGCGGGTCACTGACTGGACTAAGGTCTAATGTGTTAAAACTGTGCATACTATGTATTTCTAAGAATTGTTTTTGTCGGTATTGGTAGTCGCTTAATTAGAAACTGGATATTGATCAGTCCTTTCTCTACCTTTATTTCAGAAGTAGGCTCAATGACGTGAATCGCGTTTGATTGATTTGCTTCACCAAGATTAAATGCCTATTAGTAAGCTCAGTCAGTCATATAATGGTAAAAGACAGGAACCTGAGTACTTATTGAATATTTCTTAAAAAAAATATATGAAAATCTCTGATTTCTTACCATTGAAATCTAATAAGAGAAAAGCAACAACTTCCCGATTTACATAAAAATCCTTAAATAATTTCTCAAAGTCTCTTTTACCGATGCTCTTTAGAATAATAAACTCTACTAATGACGTATCGATTGACATTCAATCGTCCACAGCGGCGCGCGGCGCAAGAGCCCAGTAGCACGGCATTGCCGAGTGCCGAGTGGCGACCTCTAAACGTCATGACTTCTCGGAACCATAGTACTGTCGCAAGTCTGCCGGATTGGCGCATGATAATGAACCGTTCTCAGAATATTTCCTAAATGTCGCAATACCCAAGTATGGTCATAGCAGGATAAATCAATGGAATTTAATCCCCCCTAATGGCTGGTAATAACTTGTGTCAAATTCGTGACGGAGTAGCAGTAGCTTGTAAATGCCTCTACACCTAGATTCAAAGACATGGAGGAGTACCTACTCAAACAGTCTCAATACGAGTATGACAAAAAATACAGACCGCCACACATATTCATTTATCGATACTACTCGTCTAACTAATCTATAATAGTGTATCACAGTAGATTAACTGTAATTATACTGATCGTAAATGTAAATAAACTCGTATTTAACCTACACACTCAATAAATACTTATCTGTAACTATTTGCAGCTTGTCCTTCTGCCGGTGACAATTACGTCTAAATCTAGGTGTCTCATTAAGATACTATCAGGCTTGACTTGAAGACAGCTAATTGATGCGCTGAACAACATGCTATAGTAGGAGTTGTATAAAGCCAGAGTTTCATTTACGCGTAACACATGCGTAACAACGCATTGCGAATGATCGGCGAACTTATATAACTCGTTATAAATAAAGACTCTATGGTAACTGTTATAAGCGGGGTACATAATAATAAATACTTTAGGATACAGTGATTATTATTATTTTGCCGAAACAATTAATTATCCTAGGAATAAAGTTACGTTCCACGCGAACCACTACAATACCTAATTTGTTTATGAAGTGCGCAATCACTGTAATAGCGTATTTTAAAAGGTTTTTTATGGTGCCTAATTAGTCACTTTGAATGGTTTTATTTTACCTGAATAGCTAATTATTTTTACGCCTCAAAACAATTGCGATGTGAGTAATGTTTTCTGGTTACTTGTTTAAGTTGAGACATTATTCAAAACTTTACTTTGTTCTCTGATTTTTGTTTAAATTATACATTATAAAAACAATTTAAATTGCAGAAGGTATTTGGAATCGTTGTTGCGTGATGTTTTTTCTCTCGGTTTTTATATTTGGCTTTATTATTATCTAAGTTTTAGGTATTCTTCATGCTATGTAAATAGGAGCATTTTGTGCTTCCTATTTTTTACGTATCATATTTATTTATTTACATGCTTAGCTTTTCTATTATCTAATGTGCAAGGTCATTAAATTTGTGTTTAATATTCATTAAAATGTGTAATTAACTTACAATAAGAGCGCGTAAAACAAACCCAGCTTTACCACAGTCCCTTAAGCTTCGTCGACCGGTCGCGAAGGCTATACCGACTAAGTTCTGCATAATTGGATGCTGCAGATAATCACGTCTAACGTGTACAATAATGTTAAACATGTTTTTATTCAAACACTACAAATGAGTGAACATCTTAAATACTTCATCCATTATGGAAGACAAAAACTCGAATGCAAGTCTTGCGTCAGTTAATTGAAGGAAATGAGTGAATGGTTGTTAGTTTGACGCCGTATTTGGATTAGAATAGTCATTATTTACATATTTAAATCAATGTTAGGTGATTTTTTTTCTTATCCTGTCGTCTTAGAACTCTTCAAGACATTGCAAGATTATTTTTTAATTGCAAACCGTTGGTTTACGTTACTTTTCTTAGCAGGATAGATATGGTATACATATAGGCATGGGTAAAGCATAAGCTTATTGATCTGAGTGTATCGGTCAGAGACACGGTCTGATTGCCACCAGGAATGTCTCAGGGCTTGGTGGGCGTGGTCGACAAATGTAGAGCAACTCTGATTGGCTAATTAAGACATTAGACTTCAGGACCATAACACGTGCATGTAATTAAGAACTAATCTTGTGGTTATACTGTTAATTTGATTTTGAAATGGTCCTTCGGTACGCAGACTTTATTAATTACTTTGTAATGTTTTCTTTACACAAACATTTTAGTTTCAAAACACTGTACGCAGAATGTTAAACCTGCAACAATTTTGCTTAAATCCACGATTGAAAGAGACCACCACCTCAGTTAGAAGGTAATTTAAAAATATTGTGTAATAAATGCAACGTTGTTGACAGAAAAGAATCCATTGTATTGTAATACCCTCATCGTGTTTGCGTAAATACAACATGTTTAACATTCACGAGTTATTTCGAGTACTATAAGGAAAGTCCTTCGCGGATACTCGTTTTGGAAATCGTTAAGTACCGTTAAAGGGCTTTCGAACTTTTGATAAAGTTGATTTGTGTGACTGTGATTTATTATTATTGAAAGGTTATATAAAACACGTCTTGACAAATTTGGATATGTGGGGTGATTTACGTTTCAGGTTTTTAATAAAGCTTTTTTATAGTCTGGTTTCATTATCAACAAAGATAAACAGTTGCTAAGAAAAAATCTGTATAACAAGGACCAAATGTCATTTAATATCTCAAAAGACCTCGCGAACGTATGTAGGCGCACCGTGGGCGCAAGGCTTGTGTTCTTGATATTTATATAACATATTCATATTGTTAAAGTAAATTGAAAAGGAAAATAACAAAGTAATGTTCGTTATTCCTCTGATAATATCAACGAGGTTACTGCAAATTGGTAGGACCATTTTGGGATTGAGTCCGCGAAAATTGGTCCTTTACGTCGTAAACCATGTAAATATTGTATAAATTATGTAATTATCATTTTTTACTATAAACTATATCTAATTACCAATTCCCCGTCAAATGACATTGTTATACAATTTCAACTAAACCTAAGTTCATTCATTGAAACTTGAACTTTAAGTGAAAGACGGTCAAGGCCAGCCTTTACGAAAGTCATTCAACATCTAAACAAACCTGTTTTAAACCTTTCTCTATGTTATGCATAGTTCCTCGTGCTTTGTCGGGAACTGCATCAATCAGACTGCATCCTGTAGGGTGCATTGTATTGTATGCAAATGCACATAACTTATTATGATGGCTAACTGGAGATTTTTACGCTTTGTAGTTTTGTGTAGAGAGGTCGCTTGTTTGTTTGTGTGTTAGATTTTATCTATACGCTTGGCTGGAATTTATTTATTGATTTATTTTCAACTGCCATTATGTACTCCTCTAAATTATATTGGTTATTGAAAATAATCGCATAAACGATTCCGACTCAAAGGACAAATTTGATTAAAAAACGAATTAAAACATTATATTTATTGCGAATTAGCCAAAAATACACGGAACATTAAATTATGTCTGTAACCTTATATGTATATCGTTTAGCGATATTAATAACATATGTTGAGCATCGATATGGCCACTGGTTTCGGACTGGGCTGCGTACGCGCCGCGCCCAGTGACGCGCATGCGCAGTGCATCACACGCATAAGGGGACCAAGCCAATGATCCGTTGTTTTATCTTATTTTGTGAGTGAAGCCAATTTAATGTTAGTACTTAGTAACATAATAATATGTGAAATACTAATTTCCGATTAAGCTGGAAGATAGTTTCTTTCAATTTAGTTTATTTCTAGAAGTTACGTATTGACAAAGCAGGTCGTGACCTTGTCGAAAAAATACACTATACACAATACACATTGTATACAGCAATATATTTTACTTTTAAAATACACACTACCCTAAAACAGTAAAAATCAATATTTAAGCGTTAATTAGCGAAAGAATTCATAAATGGAATGTTCGATAAATACAAAAACAAATATGGCGCCATGGAAGGTCGGCTTCAATTGAGATGCGCACGCGCAGCCATGCAACACGACGCCGACACAGCGGTGCACGATGCAGCAATCGTTATGAGCTACAGGGTGCTGTAATATGAGAAGCATTAACAGCTCAAAGACGGACATTGTTGTTTGCATATAAAAAGAGCCTTAGGGTTGTCAAGACTAAAAAATATATGCACTTGAGTAAAAAAAATTGTAAACGTGATTATACAGTACACGTTTATATTGAATTATAATATAAGCTTGATTAACTGCTAATTGATGACCTAAATTCAACAGAATTTTACGCGGCAGCGGACATGCAACATAATGCGTATCCTTTAAAAAACATTAAAATAAAAGTAACAACTGACATAAGATCCTGATCAGATAAGAATTCAGTTCACATCAAACTTAATTAATGACTTTAAAAACATTGCATACAATTAATATTTATCGAGAAGGCAGGAAACATAAAGCCGTTGCCGGATGCTAAATCCCAAATTATTGCACGAACCGGTGAGATAAATGCCAGAAATCGTAATCGGAAACAATCATTCATTTTTTATTCTAGACTTTTAACTGTTACCTAGTCGTTCGTTAAAGTTCACAGCGGTATAGCCACTGTGATCAATGGAAGTTTTAATCACGACCTTTTAACTGACCGACACTTTAGTCAATTAGGTGTAATTGTAAACCATAAAACTAGACGTGGTTTAAATTAACTATAAGTTAGCATCCCGTAGCAATAAATGTATGTAATCTAAATTACTTACAGCAAAAAAAAATACTGAATATATCAAATTAAAATTTTATTACAAAAGTAAACAACTGTTAAGAACCGTCAGACCACTAAATCGGCAATAGCAGATCACGTACTCCAAGCTGGCGTTAATCACTGGATTCAATTCCATCGCGCGCAAGTCCTCTCCACCGATCGCCACTTTCATTCGAGAGTAGTGCGAGAAGCGATTGAAATCAAGAAGCATCCAAATTTCAATCGGGAAGACGGCTTTAAACTACCTGCATCTTGGTATCCAGTGATTCCCTTAACACAACCTCGATTCTCTGCAAAGTCGGTTAGTGAACATAGTACGGACACGGTCAGTGTAGTGTGTAGGGTACTTGAAGAAAAGGGGGTAGATGAAAAATCATCTACTTCGTGCACGGAGCAATGACACCGCATCTCCAGTCTGCTTGCGACCACGGCCGGTGTAACCTGGTCGAAACGTCAAGCCCTAAAGGTATTTATGCATGTTCGCGCTAATCCCCGTTCTATAATGTTAATATAAAAGTAAACAAGTTCAGTTTCGGTAGAAGTCATTATAAATCTATACACACTACGTTTTACAAAATTCATAAAAAAAAATCTGTTCTATTTAATAATACGAACTCCTGTCTGACAACCCTGCGTAGAATGCATCGTAGCGGGCACGTTTGAGACGTCACGCGGCCGCCTACCGACCTGCCCCCGCGACCTTTCTCGGAAGCGAGATATTGCAGCACCCCGTTAATGACTTATCAAGCTAAGACTTTGTAGCTATCGAGATATGGACCTTGTTATGCAACCGTTTTATACAGGAATTAATTGTAACTGGATTTATCTTTTTAAATTTTTGGATACAGTTATAGTAAATATCTCCTTAGCAAGTGATCGTAGCAAGTGGAAACAAGTGCTCTCTGCCTACCCCTACGGGAAACAGGCGTGATTATATTATATATTAAGGTAAAATTTCGTGGTTTCCTCTTTCTGAAATTTTCTATAGCCGGATTTGAATCTGTAGCACGTCGCGCAGTAGCAGTTGGTTTCATGATTAAGTGGAAGATATGCCAAAACATAGATACGCACGTATAATAGAGCTAGTTCATCATAATCAGCTAGTTATTGTACATAGTTATTACAATGTCCAAATAAATGGACGCATTTATTGTTGTCAAAAGAACTTGAAACGAGCTATTTGCTACGCTTAAACTAAGGTTAGTTTGCGCGTGCGACCTAGTTGGTTATCACATCTAGATTTTAGGTCTCTGGACCACCCGTAATTTATTTATTATTCCCCAGAGGAAGTTGTTAGTAAAAACCCTATGCTGCACTTAATAATATCGTAGAACGACGGTATAAGCTAATGAGTTTTTTTATACACTATCCAGTACAGTACAGTTACTCAGTACAGTTGGCAGTGATTATTATTTACCTGAAGGTTACTTGATCCAAGTTACTGTTAAGTTATTATTAACTTGAACTTTCCTACTTAGTTTACCTTAGTCCGCTTTGCCCTATTCAGTTGCAATGTATGTAGTCAGGTTTATGTGGATAGGCGTAATGCTGTATGTAATCGGCGCAGTAAAAGCGCTCTAGTAACAATAAGTATGGTTGCACACTTATTTCTAAAATATTGTTAATGAATCGCTGCATACGTTGGAATTGCGAAAAAAGAGTTTCTACGGTTTTCATTTTTACCATGATACTGTAAGTAAATGCAAAAAGATTTGGGCTCGTCCGGGATTTGAACCCGGGACCTCTCGCACCCTAAGCGAAAATCATACCCCTAGACCAACGAGCCACTGCGTAAATAGTTGAAATTACAATATACATATATAACAGACCTAATTACCTACTAAAGAATATAAATTATAACCAGCTGTCGGTTCGCAAGATAAGTTCAAAGTCAGAAACAGTGAGTGATTGTTTTCTTAAAATTGGGTCTTTGTCAAAAAGTATACTTGAAAGAAATATCATTGTTTGATAGGAGTGCACACTGATTAGATTGTGTTAATACCACATTGTGCTGTCGGAAACACGTTTAATCTATGTTTACTTGGGGCTGATAGTTACTGCTATAGTTTTAGGTATTTGTTTGAAATTATCCTTATTTATTAGTAATATGCCTGCTAGAGAAGAAAAATGTGACTGAAAATAATAAGTCAACGTTTGGGAGTCAATGGCTTATATTATCAGATAGTTAAATATCAAGTTTGGTCACAAAAGGCGCACCATGTCATGATACCTACTATATTTTATATTTATTTGAAATACTTATTACCAACAATTGAGAACTAAAAACTACACGAATGATTCCGATAATCTAAAAATAACACACGTTAAACCGCTTGGCCACATAGAAACAGTTAAGTATGTATTTTTAGATAATAAAAGTAAGCAAGTATTACCAGCCTCTGAATGCTGGCGTGGAGTTAATCAACCGCTAATTGTTGGTACAACAACACAATCTTACCCGCACCGAGACCGAACCGGTCACGACCGGGCGACCGGCCCGAAACTAGTGTTGTCACTAGGTTCCAGTCGATATTATTTTGGTTTTACTCTTTATATTCATGATCCTAAAAACCGTTAAAAACTATGATGTCATTTGGATCAGTTCCGTTCAAAATTGAAAATAAAAATTACTGTAAACAGATACTGTTACACTGACAGCGAATAATAAGGACACCTTTCAAGCTTACATTAAGTCGTTTAGGGTACGAGGCGAGCGTAATAAATAAGTATTATAAAAAGACATATTTAAAAACAACACTACTTATCAATGATGCTTTAAAAATTATCGACTTAACTCCCAACACTAGTGGTACCTGAAATCGATACTCCATTGCGCATGCGTCTGCGCGGACATGCGCGCGCGCCGGTTAGCGCACATCTGTCAATGATCACGTCAAACATGCATCGCATCATTATTTAGTGGAAACGTATTATGTTGTGAAGTTATCCTAAGATATTCGGTAAACTGATCGGACTTCGATGTAAGACTTATGTAAAACTTAAGTACTAATTGTTTGAGTTAATACTTTAGAATAAAGAGTTCTGGAGAAGTCCAAACTTTTTGTTTCCAATATGTAACGACTGTGTATTTACAAAATGCTCTAGACGGTACACTTTTGAAAACAAAAGACAATCGTTGTTTCGAATTCAGAACTATTTCAGAGTTTCTTATAAAGAAAGTATGATACATATCGTTTCAATTGCTCCAATATGAGTGCTATTATAATCACTAGTATTTCGGTCACCAAAACATGTTTATGCGCAATTGGTCGCACTTTCAACCATCTGGCCGGGCATCGCGCAAACAAAATGTCTCCCTAATTGCGTAAGTGCTCTGTAGCCAATCAATGATCAGATCGTGTAATTGTTTAGCATTTATTGTTCCTTTTAAATACTTTTAATGTAGGACAATGTTAGAGATATGTAACTGATATGTTTAAGCTGGGGAAGAATTTAAACTGGTTTGCATAGTCGCATGTTTTAGATTTTGAATAAGCCCGTGTCCATGGGAACTCTAATGCACTTTTCCAGAAAAAGAAATCGCAAAAGATTCTAAAGACAAAAATCTCATAAATATCATAATTATTATTAAGTCATAAAATATACTATCGTCTGTAGTCGTTTACAAAGAAATGACTGTATATATATATCTTCATTTTAAAATAATGTCATTACTGAAAAAAAAATTAAAGTGAAGATCTTAAGATAACACGGATCATTTCCACTCGGCTGCGGTACGACCCTTCTTTTAACACTTTCATGTTTTTTACTAACTAAATAATTCTTGGGATTCCTTCCACTTTTTTTTTTTTTGGTAGAGATCTTTGCAGTTAGCCTGAGCGCAGGCTTTGACTGCTTCACCGGACTTTTGGCGAGGACCTTAAGGCCTCCAGCCAGAGCAATAGGAAAAAACTAACTACGTCAGCAACGTCCACTAAGGGCACCCCCTGCGGGGTTCGGACCTCGACTTAGTGCGTTGCTAACAATCTTAATAAAGCAAAACAGCAAGGGATGGCTGGATCTAAGTTTTTATTATTTAGGGACATATTTTTATTGCTAGTTTGGCCGGCTCGGGCCAGCTTGGTCTAGGGACGGGAGGATAACATTTACGTTACTATTATTTATAATACGCGACGGGCCTCGCCGGCGAGGACGTAATATACGGCGGTTGTGTTTTGTATTGCTACTGCTAGCTAAATCGAATGCTTCTTGGAGAAGCGTTGTTTTATCGTCGGGGTAGGAGAGAGTAAGTCTGGGGCGTTTAATCTTAGATATTACGGAAGGTACGTATCGCGCGGCCGCTACGATTAGCGGGTTACGGTGGGTTTCGGAGGAGTCGAAAAATCGGATCGCGGCGCGTTTCATGAACTGCTTGATTGTTGGCAGCTTTAAGTCACAGTGCAACTGCAAGTTACGAACGTAACCTGGAGCGCCTGTGGCTCTACGCATGAAACGGTTTTGGAGAGTTTGCATTCGTTTGAGTCGATAATCGGGTACGTGAGAGAATACGACGCTGCCGTAAGTCATGATAGGTCTCACGCACGCAGTGTAAATTCTCTTCTTACAAGTAAGAGAGAGTTTACTGCGCTTGTTCAACATACAATGAAGTCGGCCGAGAGCGAAGGCGGCCCGCGCGCGTGCCGCTTTAATATGAGCTATGAAGGTAAGCTTCCGATCAAGGATCACACCCAGGTATTTGGCTTGCTGTTCCCAAGGGATAGACTTGCCGAAGAGGGTTATAGGTGGAGGGGGAGCGGGAGGCTGCCGTTTCTTGCTAAAGAGAACGGCTGCGCTCTTGGTAGGGTTGACTTCGATTCTCCATTTCGTGAACCACTTCCCGAGGGTCGTGACCGCGGTCTGGAGAGTTCGACCTATCGCTAAGGGGCTGGTGCCTGAATAATAGATGGCCGTATCGTCGGCGTACATAGCTACTTGGGATTTGCCACCGCGAGGAATGTCGCTAGCGTATAGCGTGAAGAGGAGTGGAGAGAGTACGGAGCCTTGAGGGACTCCGGCCCGGATCGGGTGAGGGGAAGAGAGGGTGCCCTCAACGCGATAGCGAAAGGACCGATTCGACAAAAAGTTTCGGATGATGAGCACGAGACGATCTGGCACCTCGAGTTGGTATAACTTGAAGATCAAGCCATTGTGCCAGACCTTGTCGAAGGCCTTTGCTATATCGAAGAAGAGCACGCCAGTGAGCCTTCCACGCTGAAAACCAGCGCTTATATGCTCGACTATGCGGTGGACTTGTTGGACGCACGAGTGTTGGGTTCTAAAACCGAACTGCTCGTCTGGTATGAGACTCCTGGACTCGGCGTAGTCCATAAGACGGGAATAAATAATTCGCTCGTATAGCTTCCCAAGTACCTTGAGTAAGCTAATGGGGCGGTAACTAGTGGGCTCAGACTTCGGTTTACCGGGTTTGTGGATGCCGATGACTATCGCCTCTTTCCACTTCTGTGGAAAGAGATTGTTTCCTAATGCTGCATTGAAGATGCCTGTCAAGAGGATTACTAATGCTGGGGGAAAGAGTTTAATCACCTTATTGGTGAGGCCGTCTGAGCCTGGGGCTTTACGTGGATGCAGTTCCTTGATCAGAGACCGTACCTCGTCTACTGTTACCGGCGCGAGTGGGTGTTCCGGATCCTCAGAAGGAGGGAGCGAGGCCTTACGTTCGACTTCAGCGTCAACTCTGGCAAGGTGAGCTTGATCGACCGGAAGGTCGCTAGGCGTACACTGGGCCTCTAAGCTGTCGGCTAGGCATTCCGCTTTCTCGTCGTCTTCAAAGGCAGGGCTCTGATTCGGACGGTTCAGTGGGGGCATAGTAACTTCGGTACATCTACGTAATTTACGTTGGAGATTCCAAAACGCGTGATGGTTGGGCTCTAATTGGTCGAGAAACTTATCCCAGCGTTCGTCACGCAATATCCTTATGCGTTTTCTAAAAGCACGCTGTAGAGAGCGCATGCGGACGCGATTAGAGTCGCAGG
The DNA here is from genome assembly GCA_905146925.1 of Autographa gamma. Lineage (NCBI taxonomy): Eukaryota > Metazoa > Arthropoda > Insecta > Lepidoptera > Noctuidae > Autographa > Autographa gamma. Next base: position 818,716 of record LR989852.1, read on the forward strand.
GATAAGCGTCGTAGGCGCGTATAGCCGCGTTCTTCTCCGTCAGTAGGGCACGGGCATCGTCCGGAAGGAGCCAACGAGCGTCTTCTGTCAGAGGTACCGACCGTGAACACTCGTTCACCAGGGACTGCACGTGCTCAGTGAGGGAGTCGATCGCGCCTATAGCGTCCATCGCGGATTTTACGTGGTCTGGGATTGAGTCGAGATGCGCGGAGTGGACTGACTTAAGGCGAGTCCCAAGCTTCGTCCAGTTCGTAACTATCTTGGTGGGGATGGGCTGACCAGCGTCTGGGGGACCTACACGCGGACCGAAAGACATGATCACTGGTCGATGGTCAGAATCTAATTCCTGAATAACTTCAATGGACTGAAGCGCTAGGTTAACGTTATTAAGCAAAGCTATATCTAAGATGTCGGGGCGGTGATTTACGTTATCGGGAAAGTGCGTAGGATTCATAGGCGCGATGATGTCAAAGTTTAACTCGGAGCTAAGAAGGTCTAGGTGTCTACCGCGGATGTTACGAGTGTGGCTATTCCACGCTTCGTGTTTTGCATTCAGGTCACCCGCCAGAAGGACGGAGTCGCCGAGAGCAAGAAGAGCTTGCAGGTCAGGTCGTAAGTCGACCCCCTGAGGTGACGGAGGGATATAAACTGAGACTAAGAACAAAGGTCTATGACCGGTCATGCCTAGCCTACAGACAGAGGCTTCAATGTGCGACAGCGTAGGTGGGTCCATCGGAACGCAGTACAGTGACCTTTTGAAGTAAATGAGCGTGCCGCCGCCTGCGGCTCTGGTTCGATCGTTACGGACTAGGTTATAATTCGCGATTCGCGGGTTTCTATGAGACGGTTTAAGAAAGGTCTCCTGTACAAGAAAAACGTCGAGTTGGTGGTCGCGAAGAAAAGTAGCGATTTCATCGCGTTTATTATTGATACTTTGCGCATTAAAGAAGCCTAATTTAAGGGAACGGGGTTTGAATTTACCAGTGGTTGAAGCCATTAGAACGCGGCGGCTTTGTATGCGGCGAATACGTCGCTGAACTGCTCCCTAATAAAGGGCGCGTGCAAAGGCGAGGGGTTGGCTCTAATCGCCTCAGCCATAAGGCGGATGCGATTAAAGTCAAACGTCTCGTAGACCTCGATGTAATTTTTAACCGACGCAGTGATGTCGGCCGAGAACGTCGGGGCCATAAGGGCCGCGGCCGACGGTGACGCGAACGCGGGTTTCGGTGTAGGCGCGGGTTTGAACGCGGCGAGAGGAATGTGTGGGACAGAGGGTCCATGAAGCGCGGAGGTTGGAATGCTCTCCTTCGGTGGAGAGGAGAGGGCCGGAAACGCGCGGAGATGCGTTTCTCTATTCCAGCAGGCCCCGGTTGGGCGTTGTGGGCTAAGACGCGGCGGAGCGGTCGCGGGATTTTGCGCGGGGGCCGTTGCACGAGCGACAGGCCGTTTCACGACGGTTTTAGGGGCCTTAGGGCAGCCGCGGTAGTTGGCTGGATGACCCTTTTCGCCGCAGAGAACGCAGCTAGGGGGCTCAGCGCACTGGGTGCGGTCCTTGGGCCGGGGACAATCAGGCGTTCCATGCTCACCGAGGCACTTTACGCAACGAGGGCGCGCGAAACAATTACGCTGCGAGTGACCGTATAACTGGCAGCGGTGGCACTGACCGACAGTGCCGGTTTTTCGTGGCGTTTCAACTTTAATTCCCGAAAGTTGACAAATTGATTTTATATTAAAAATGGATTTGCCTTCAGCCGATCTCTCGGTGACTGCAAGGACCATCTCATATGGTAACTTGCCTCGCGAGCGGTACATCCGGTGTACCTCGAGGGCTGGAATGCCCTGCGAACGGAGGTCCTTGAGCATGTCATCTGAGGACAACTCGACGGGGACGGACTTAATTACCACGCGGAGGACTCGTTCCTCTGGGAGGGTAAAACTGTGATAAGGCAGGGCTCTCTCCTGCAACATGCGGGTGAGCGACCGGAAGTCGGTCGCTGTGGATACGGTGATTTTGATGCCGTCCTTGACGGAACGGGCACTTGAAAAATTTACGTGGTTCTGCGAGCACCACGTGGATACCTCGGTCCATTTTCCTTTCTCCTGAAGGAAGATTGGAGGAGGGACCGGGCTGCCCTTCTTTGGGGCTGAAGCAATGGGCTGTGAGGGCGTAGGAGCGGCGGGTGAGGCCGGTGAGGAAGAAGAGGGCTGGGAAGTACATGTTGAAGCCAACATGTCAACGGAAGAGGCGGCGTCAGTTTTGGCGGACTTGGAGGGCACCTGTTGGGATTTTGCCCTTCGGGTGCGTTTTTTGCCCTTACCGACAACTTCGATGAAGCCATCGGTCGAGCAAGACGAATCGGACGCTGTTAGAGCATCACCAGAGTCTTCGAAATTTGCCATCTCGGCATCGATAAGGGACGGGGTAGCAGAGCGGGGGCGGGATGGAGCGGCCGATGAGTCACGCGCAGGTGTGCATCGCGGCGAGGCAGGTACAATGGGACGAGTCGGATTACACGTGATAATGGATGGCGAGACAATGTCCGGCGAGACAATGGCCGGCGAGGCAAAAGACGGCGAGACAATGGGCGGCGAGGCAAAGGACGGCGAGACAATGGGCGACGAATCAAGGGACGGCGCGACAATGGTCGGAGAGATAAGCGGATTATGATGATGATAAGCCGAGTAATCCCTGACAGTATCGACTGAAGAGGGACCGCCAAGTTTCGCGAGCTCGGCAGGGTCGGAGTTGCGGATCCAAGCCTGGAAGAGGTCTTGGATCAACCTAGATTTCATTTGCTCCTCGAAAAAACGGAGCCAGAGGGGATCCATTCTCGCAAGGAACAAGAAGGAAAAAACACGACAATATAAACTAAACACTAAACATGGGGAATAAAGAGAGGGCGCGCCTAACTACAAAAAAACCTAGCTTGATCTAACTCCCCGGGTAGGATCGCCCGGGGGTGTGTGACCCTCCCTGCTGGGTTTAGGCAGGAACTGGCAAATCCGTGTGGCGTAAAAACTTCACAACTTTGCAAATACAATAAATGACACTGCGTTCGAGTTAATCACAAAATAAGACACTAAACGACGTCATTATTGCACTAAACAACACTGTATTCAAGTTTTTGAAACACTACTAATATCGGAATGACTGGTGAATCGCGGAAGGGACGCTACATAGACGTCCACCTCGCGCGGCGGTCGGTCACAAACTCCGGATTCCTTCCACTTATGAGTATGAGTCAACGGAACTATGTGAAATAATAAAATGTTCTGAAGAAACGGAACTGGGCGGTTTTAATGACTGCAAACATAAAAAATATAATAGATCAAAAAGTTTCATATAATGCGTTACAAAAAGTATGTTTTGAGGATTCAAGATTATGGAAAGTATCATTAAGTAGGGCTTCGTTTCCCTTAACATTATTCTAATTTCAAATTTAAACATGAAAAAAGATTGTGTTGATCGCCATTGTCAGTTTCATTGACATTTGAATTTGACAGCTCAAACAGATGCATGATCAATTACCAATACGACACGCGAAGGCATGCTGCCATACAGCCAATAATGCCAATACAGATAAATGACCTACATGGTGCAGTTAAAGTTGTTATAATGGTAATAAATTGTAAGATCATTATGTCGTAATCAGATACAACGTCCAGTGTGTGGCGATACGCTTTACAATAATGGTTTGACCAGATAACAATGTTTCGAAACAACTGGCCAGCCGTCTAATAAATTGTATTAAAAATAGTCGTAAATATTCAAGGGTCCGTTCAGATAGGACGGTGATGAAAGGTTATTGTATTTAATGTACTTAATTTATCGTAATTCTGTGTAAGTAATATGTTTATGTTACATGGCTTATTTTTAGAATATTGTCACAAAATTTGAGACATTTAATAGTAGTATCTGAAACTATAATCCGATCGTTCAAATATTTGTTATTTAGGTTTACGCTCCATCATTTTTAGTCTATAGTTTTTTTTTTAATATATTTAAAGTAGAGCGCATTAAACATTTTGGTGTCATCCATTTCATAATTTTATTGCTGTCCTACTTTGCAGATTCTAATCGAAAAACTCATATTGTTTGAATTTTATTAATATTTTACTACTTTTTGTTACTTTTCTTACCCAGTAAGCGGTTTTTGTAGTGAATCGTTTCACGTCTCGACAACTTTTTATTTGCAACTTACTTTGGTTTACAGAAATTATGATAAAACTAGAATACATAATTCCATAGTTCCTCGAAGTCTTTCTTGTGATCTCTTTTATTTACTTTTCTGTTTTATTTTCTTACTGCCTAAAAACAGATATTATAGACATCCAAAATTTTGTTTTCACTTCGGAAACCTTTTATTCCCCATAATTTTGAATGAAACCCTATAATCCATACACAGAAGCCCTGAGATTTTAATAATGGTGTTCATGCTAGCTTCCTGCGCACCTGGCGCGCGGCGCACGTGCGCAACGCCTTGCGCCTGCGCACTGAGCACGCTCCGAGCTTTAGCGTTTTTTGCGCCGGCACAACACTTAAGCGACGTCTTTGGAAGTAGGGTTGAACCTTTAGATTAGAATAGGGTTTGTAGTTAAAACTTAGATTCGTTTTATTTTTTTGAAAACGATAACGTTTTCGTGAGAAACTCGTCTGGGGAACAGTTTGGCAACTTGCTAAGTTCTGACATTAAATTAATCAATTTAGTAGAAACGTTTTAGAACCTACTATTGTGTCTTATTTGTGTCTCGTTGATGTTTCAAAAGTTTCTCAAATATGTGTGATACGAGGAGTAAAGAGGAAAAATAAATAAGGAAGGAAATTGTTAGCCTTATTTCTTGCACTAATGTCTAAGCGAAAAAGACCTATCAAATATATTTCAAGGTAACTACAGAAAACTGACAACCCTAGATCGAAAGGGTTGTCTTTTTTCTCTGCTTTGTGGTTATTTAGGGCTGTCAGCATATGGTCCTGTAATAATGGAGTCTGTATGAACGCAGGTGAGACGCAGCTGAGAGCAAAGGCTTTGCTTAATTATTGTGGTTCGAGCTATTACTAACGGATGGACAGCTGATTGAGTAATTATATGCTGCTGTAACACATCCTGACACGATCAGGTAATTTTATGTTATTGAGTTTAGAAATATATGTCATTTATGTTCACCTTTAAAGTGGCGACTATTTGTTTTTATTCGAAAAATAGTAGTAGATATTTTTTTGGTGATCGTTTGGTAAAGTTAATGATGGACAAACCTTTTAGAATAAATGTAATTAAATCAATAGGTGATTGTCAGATAGTAGAAAAAGTACGGCGAGCGTTACATTTATTTTATGTGTACAATTGACCAAGTATTACCGTGGTTCTTCGAACAATTGGGTCCACTTCAGATATTTTCAGTACCCCCTACACAATACGTCTCTTCAGTTTGAGTTACATCCCATATGTTGAGCGGTATTACAGCACTTATCATCAAAGCCGTGTTTACGACGCTCCCTAGAACCCGCCGCGCCGGTGGGCTCGTGCATACCTCAATGTTGTGCCAGTTGTCAGTCGTATGGGAAAGCTGTTAAACTCAAATAGATCTATGATATCATAGGGGAATGTACAGAAGGGATAGTACTCTCTCTCCAACACTTAGCTCCCTCTAATTAAGTAAAATAGCTCCTGCTAAGTTCGAGTAGAGACAGTTGCAACGATGTTTATGACAACAAATATAAATTCCATAATAACTTATTCGAAATAAATCACGCATAGCAGACTAGTAGTACAAAATAACTCATGGATTGAGCAGAGTGGTTTTACTGATATTTTGAAACACATTTTTTGTATTAGGTCAGTTCTCAAGTAGTTCCTTCTATTTCTGAGCCCTTATTTTTAAATTCAATTGTTTTATGAGGCAGCTCGTTGTTTCGAAACACCGTAATTGGTTTAACCGATTGTGTTGTACTATTGTGCTGTAATGTGTTTTGCGTATGTTTCTGTTTTATTACTTAAGTGGTTTTATCAATTGGTCGTGAATGCCATCGTTGGTGACTTTTTATAAATCTTTTGTAATTTTGCCTTCTATTTTTACATGCAATCGGGATGATTAAAATCTGACAAAAAATACGGAATTCGATCAACCATAGCAAAACGGTTTGTTTAAAAGCATATTCGAAAAACGTACAGCCCAAAAAAATATGGAAGCTATGCAGGAAAAACAGTGCATTAAAAGTGATGCATTGCCTTACAAAATTGATTAACTACTGCAATCATTCATTCTAAGAGCAATAGGATTAACAGGATTACCACGGATTACCAAGAATTAACATCGAGAGCATATCAAATCCAGTGACATTTTTGATCACGACTATTTTGTTAACTGAGCCTGCGTAGTTATTTCTTTTTATGCAACTACAAGCAGTTGTAATAGCTCTTATTGTAAGGTGATAAGGTTCAAAATATGTATTTTCAAAGGTGTTTTTATGTGGTAGATGTGACACTGTTACAGGGGTTAAATGTCGGGTGATGGCACTTTAGATTGCGTACGGTTTTAGAACAGTTTTCATCAAATATGGAATATTCTTTTGTCGAGTTATGTTTTGTTCTGTGACAATAGATTTTCCGTTTGTATATATACATTTATTTACATAGGTTTTCAGGTAGGTTAGGCCGCTGTTAAAGACTGGTTTCCTTTGAAAACTTGTGGCATTTTACGTTAGTCATATCTGAATCTTATAAACAACCCAAAAACCCATTATTACCATGCTATTGCACAACTTCAATGACTTGCCGGTCAGACTTCAAGTGTTGGTAAAAAATAGGGTAATTATGGCAGCATCCTCAATCACCAATAACTTTTTGTGGCAATCTGATTGCATCGCTTTTTGTTTCAAGCCGTCAACCGATCAAAGGAAAGTAATGATGTACTAGTAAAAACGGGCAAGGATAGTGTGTAAAACAAGCTTGCTTCACTACCTAAGGAATTTGTATGATAAACATTAAAATTATACGATACTAAGTAAAGTTCAAAGTACTGCTACACGCGTTATTCCTTACAAAACCAATCCTAGTCTAAACAAACAGCCAAGCCTATCAGTGTAACAATGGTTAATAACACTATACATTCCTTACAGAACGCACATAATTATAACATATCGATTCTATTCAACATATAACTAGCTTTCACAGGCACGCACGAAAGGTAACAATATAATTACCACTACGCAACAATTACCAGTTCCGTGTGTCCAACACTGTTTACCGGTAATTTTACTGCTAATTATGATTATTGTAATGGCCTTGCCAATTTTCTTGTTAAGTGGTATGGTAAACAATGTTTTCGGTAACACTTTCTATGTTTCATAGCAATTTTAATCGCGATACTGTTTTGATCATGCATGTTGATTGATCAATCTTTGTATGTTGATGTAACATATTTATCGACACTTGCATCTTGCTTTCACTTTATTATTTGCTTGAATTAAGAAACAATTGAACAAAACAAACTTTTGCACGCAATAGAAATAAATGCTCATCAAAAACTTTAGCAGCGGGAGGGTTGGTATTTGTAAACCTTATTTTATTAGGTTTTAAAGATAAGCATCCGTCTTTCTCTACGACTTCCACCTACGTTTTGGTTCTTTATTTTATCTATTTATCTTTTGAACTGTATCTGAAGAATCGGAATGTATCGCTACTGCAATCTTGAAGGCAATTGAAAGAAGTAGGTTAACTATGGTGCGCGTGGGCAGCTCACTATTAACCCGTCGCTGCACTGTTATCATACATGTATACGATGTTGCTGGAATTCCTATTATATTAAAGGTTTTGACAGGCCACATATTTATGTCAATGTGTAGCCCGTAGCGATACATAACAGCCATTCACAATGTAGGTAATATAATCTGAACCACAAACAACACTTTAAACACATCTGGTTTGGACCGTTTTTAAATAACTACCCTTATATAACAACTCAATATAAACGTAACTCAAAAACCATTAATAAAATTCACTCACCTTAAACATTTAAACCCATCAATCACGCGCATCAAATCCTCCGAAATCGGTGTAATTAACATTAATTAGGCAAGAATCGGTCCGGCGGTGCGGCGCGTGTATCCGGCGCTCCGGTCTATAACCGGGCCGGACAGAAACCGTCACGATCGGCCGTGCTTCCCATTTCCTAATTTCCTGCTGTTAGCGTCACACCTCATTCAACCCAATTTAGCGGCGTCCTGTGGCTGGAGACACGAAGTCAGCGGTCGAAGCGTTTTTATAGAGCTTTTATAGGTACATAACAAGGAAGAAATTATCTGTACGGATAACTTATTGCTGGATTTTTATTCGAGTTTCTTTACTTGATAAACTTCTCGTCGTCTTTTTCAAGTGATCGAAAACAAATTGTGGTGAGAAAATAAACGTTTATTATTATTATTATTAAATTACTATATCTACCTGTCTTTTTCAATCTAGAGCCTGCGTATTTAGGTATTAAGTACTTAAAAATATGACCGCATTACTATTTCAGGCCTCATAAAACCTCAAAATCAGTTAAAAAGGTATTTTCGCATCTGAAATATTTTAAACTTTTCCGTTGTATTCGTGGCCTGCTCATCAACTCCACAGCGCGCGGCTCTGATGTTTTCAATGAAATTCAGCCGCCGTCTATCTAGTTTATGATCACACAGACAGAGTAATGGACAGGAAAGCATTTTGCCCAATTTTCTACATTAGGCTGTCAGATATATTTAAGCGAGCATATTTTTTGACGAAATCACCTAACGGCTTTAGCGTGAAGTTTCCTTTGATACTACTGAATTGAAGCTTTCATAAAAATGCTATTTTATAGTAAAAACTATGAATGAGTTGGCTCGCTAGTATGACTATGACGTTAACTTTACACAATCCAAAAATAAATCCGTATTTTTGGATTTAATTTCGAAAAGATCGATTATAATTTGAGGATTCTCTATTCCTCTTCTTCCTCTATTATTTTGGAAGTACATCGTCATTTTTTTTAAATGGCGTTACCCTCTAAATCATCAACTAGTAAGTTTAGTGGTCTTTATTGAGTGACCGGGGCGCGTGCGCAACGCCCGTCACCGACCCAGCGGATGTTTGCCACTCGCAGTAGCCAGACAATTGCTCTGCAGTATTCCACTGCCCAACTTATGGGGTTACTTCGAATGCTTAATCGGTGTCAATGACCGAGTCCAATGTTTGACTGTTAATCCGTCTGCGTTTGTGTTTAAGGTCTTAATTAGGGAGATTAAAATAATGTTTGCATCTAATTAATGGACATATATTATCATACGGGTAATATACTCAAAGGACCAATATTATATGCTGTTTTATATATTCAACAATCTAAATTGTCAAAAAAATAAGATATTTTTTTACTAAAAGCTTGCTCTACTTACTTCAACGACATTGTTCTAGGAAATCATTTATCAATAGCAGCATTATTAATTATTAAAGTAACTGCGGACTACCGAATTACTGATAACGGTACGTATTATCCTGTTTGTTTGTTGTTAGTCCAGTTTCAAACTATCGCATTTCGGCCCGAGGGTAGCCGACAATTTGGTACCGTTATGGATCGAACAAGTAGACCATCTGATAACTTTGGTACTTGTAACAATGTGGATTGTTGTAGCCGATATTAAAAGTGGTCTGGTACTGGTGGTTAAACTGTATTAGAGTTTAAGGTTATTATTGGAGCGGAATTTTTTCCTCAGTTTGTTACCTGAAATTCTTTTTAAATGTACAAGCATTTAGTGATTAACATATTATTATAAGTGGGACTTCATCTAAAGGACCATTGTGCATGGTCCTAATACCCGCGCGGAAAAGGTGCGAAGATAGGACTGAATATAGAAGGACCTGTTAGAAGCAATAATCAGTATATTCAGTAATTGCATAAATGCTAGTGTAAAGATAATACGCCTACTGCAGGTGCTAGGCTATAGCGTAATAAGGCGCGCGTGGGCAGATCAATTGTGAGCCGCCAGTCGACACGTGTCGCTGTCACGAATAGTTACTAACATCATTATGGTTATCGAGCATTTTGTAATGCCCTAGAGTACGGCCTACACAGTAGCTTAGCTACTGTAGGTAGAGGCGAGTAATTCCGATTATGGTGTCAGAGTTAAGACTTAATGTTTTCCTTTCCCTTGAACTATTTGAAATCCTGTTCAAGTATTTGTATCTAAACACTCAAAGAGTTAAGCTGCTGAACAGAATGTTATTTTTATTAAAGTGCATTTTTCTCAAAGATTCGCACTTATGAATAGTATTTTACTTTTGTGGTACCAACAAACTTTCTTTCAAAGTGAGAGACTCAGTTTGAAACAGTAATCGGATCTAGCCTCTCTCTGATCTTCAGATACCGTCTAGTTGTAGTCATGATCTGTTGTTGGGAATTTCCTGCAAGAAAAAACCCAACAAGAAATATGTAGTTGACCTATAGTAAAATATAATTGATCCAAATGGCAAATACCTTTCTCAAGCTTGACATTTCCCTATCCGATTACGATATCACGACATACAGACAAGCGAAATATTCATGAGATTAAATTTTCAATATATTTTCAAACAGCTCCTGAAATTGAAATTGATCTTTTAGTGTCTAATAAATGTCTATTAACATATACACTTTCATCAAATCATACTTGACAGCCGTCCATCAAAACATCAATCTCCATTGAACAAATAGCGGGCACACAACGCCATCTATGTACACACACACGAACTAAGCTAACAATGTTGCGCGTGTGCCGGACGCTGTTACATGCGCGGGAGTTAACGCTGCGGGCGATGCGGTCACATTACGAGCAATTTGAGGCAAAAGGACCATTGTTGGTCTTTTTGGACTTATTGTTTTATAATGGGTGCTACCACATGATTGTTGAATGATAGAGATATTATCACATTTGAACATTAATGGTGGTGAAAATGTAGAACAATTTCAAATAAATAGAAAGGTTCTATGACTACGGTTTCGTTATACAGTTTTGTGGGTGTATTTCAAAAGTATGCAATATTATAAATTATTACCTAATAAATATTATGTTGGAGACACATATTGACGCTTGTACCACCCGCTGCGCCATCGCTTTCGGCCAACAAATACGGTACAAAAGAATCAAGCGGATGTTGTGACATGTTCTCAAGTTTACAACGGAACAGGAGATTGGACCGGACAAGTTGTAAAGACTTGCTCGTTAAAACTCAAGCATGCACTAATGCTACTAACAAATGGGCATAGCCAACAGCCTTGTGACAAGGATGTCTAATCCGTAGTATATAACTTTTTATCACATTTTCTAACTTGTCGCATACCAATATAAGTTGACACGCCAGTGGCGCTAGTGGGTTTGCATCCAAGGAGAATTTGTGAGCGAATAGTTAGTGTTAGCTTTATGCCGGGGTTGGAGTTACGGTGGCCAGGTTCGGTAGCCGGTACCACATTCCTCGGTCGTCCGGTGACAGTTTTTGCGTTTCCTTCGTGTTGTCACCAGTTCAAGTTCAGTGGATGCTGTCGAATGATGACCACTTTTACCGGAACTTTCCTTGCCGTTTGAGTGAATTCTGATTCGGTTCGCTTCGGTTGCTTTCAGATTGTTAGGTTTTCATTCATGTATTATATGAATGCCTGGGCATTGTATGTTAATATGTGAAGATACTGAGAACCTAGGACGTGATGTTAGAACAATAGCCGTTGGATTTTTACTGTAGTTTTAGAATGGTTAGAGCAAATGAATTTATGTTTTTTTTTTTCAAGGATTGGTTTTATAAATCGCTCGTACTGTTCCGTGTTCTTTATTGCAAACATTTTAGGGATGATTCGTTTCTCTTTTTATTAATACCTACAATCACAACACAACTGCAATATGAGACCTACCAAGTTAGAAAAAATACTTCGACCTTGTCGTATTTTTTTCTAAATAAAATACTCCCAATTCCAGGGAATCGTAAACTCCCACATAAATAATATCAAGGTTCCACCTGGCCACTTGCAAATTGTGTTCAAACCTTCACACGGTACGTCAGCGATATTTCGAAATGGTGAGTACAATCGATTGGAAGCATCGGTTTCCGTGAGGGGACAGGTGTCGACTTACCCTTTGTGTGGGGGGCTGGGAGCTTCCGGCGCCAGCGCAGCTCTTGTTACTATTCCTGTTTTACATAATCAATAGACTGCGAATTTTTTGGGGTGATAGTTTTCGTTAAAATATTTTTTTTTTTGTAACTTTAGGGAAAACTAATTTGCTGTAGTAAATAAACCGAGTTCTGCCGATTACTGATTTGTTAGTTACAGTAAGTTATTATAATTTTGCATCTACGCAATTTCTAAAACGGATTTAAATACCTTTCGCTCGACGACTTTTTTGTACATCGAGTTTTTTGAGTCTCGGTTTTTTTTTCATTAATTTCTCTGAGCTTCATGTCCTGGATAAAGCCCCTGTATACCGCACGGTATCCTGTTCTCAGGAAGTTAGCGACAGATGCTTGCAATCGAACCCCCTGTAGTTTCGTACTGTAGAGCTCAAGGCTCAGTGTCACCCGCGCGCCGACTCGTACGCACGCGTCATGGCTGTGTCCGCGCCAGTACCGGCCCCGCGCATGCGCCTTGCGCTGCACCCCCATAACATTCATGTAAGCAGAATCATCATTTTCATATATTCCTCGTAATTCCATTAAAATATTACGAATTTCATTCATTTCTTTTTGTGTATTTGTGTGATTATTGTTGTGTTGAGAACTCGCGTGGGAACTGGATATTCTGCAATCTTTGCATTCTGTTACACAGAATAATACCTTTATTGGTGTTGGTTGCTGTACTTGACTATCTAGTTTTGTGGCTTATAATTTGTTTTGTGATTTAGGTTTCGAAAGTTAGCTTTAATATTGTTGGAATCAGGATATAGTTAGCTTTTTTGATATTTCGCTATTCTGTTCTGAGTCGTTTATTTTTTTTTTCTATTTGTAGTAAGTACTAGTGTAGCACCTACAATAAACACTACTATTTACTCCGATAAAAAATGTCATGTCTAAAAAGTGATGTAGTCCAGGTACATATTTGATGTTTCCAAAAACCTATTTGCATCTATAACTTATTTATTCAACGATAAAATTAGCGAAGTTTACTTTGCATATACACCTCCTTCAAACGGAAGTCTGATATGTTTGCGCCCCTTATCAATAGCGGCTTAAAATTTGTTGTATGACCTATAATCTAAATTTTATCAGTGGCACTATGTACTGAAAAATATTCAAAAAAGGGTAATCCATAATGACGTTCTTGAAAAGTTGAACAATATTTTTTAATCGATGTTCAATCAAAATCTTAACTTGTTTGCTTTTTCTAGAACACTTGTAGCATAATAATAATATAGTACGTTGACCAACCGACACGACATAAATTGTCCAACTACCCGATGTCAACTGTAATGAGTACCTGTTCAAATAATATTTGTTTTAATGGGGTGACCATCAAACCATGGGTAACGGGTGGGTCGCATTTACCCTACTTAAGCGGTAGTTAAAAAGTAATAAGTAAAAACAGTATTTTTTTATCGTTTGATGGAACTGTGTGATTTTATTTATCTAATTTATCTGTCTCTATAAGTTCATCCGTGACGAAGACCTAATTATTACGTCACGTCACGAGTTGACTTTTATTTTACAGTTATAGTGATATCTACCCTTATAATTTATCGTTAAACATCTTGTCCACAGACGACAATCAAAGTGTACGCGCGCTGCCTCCGGCCGGACATCGAGTATAAGACCCTGTCTGTGACGTGGGGCACGCGCGCGCGGGAGGTGGTGGCCACTCTGCTGGGCAAGTTCCGCATGAGACACCGCGACCCGCGGCTGTTCTACCTCAGCATGGAGGTGCGCGTGCGCGCCGCGGGGCTCAGGACCACGCTCGTGCTGGATGATGATGCCAGGCCGGCCGCGCTGCAGGCTTGCCATCCGAAAGGATACTCCAAGTAAGTACCTACTACCTATGTGTTCAATATTTTATTTGTCTACCTTGTGGTTGAGACCAGAATTACGGGATTTATGTTAGCCCTAGAATTTTGGAATGGAACATGTTCAGTTTTGGATTACCTACTAAAATTCGTGTTATTGTAATTTCTTTCGTATTCTTCGCATTCGTATGTCTTGCCATTTACGTACAATACCTATTGCCGTTATTTTCCTATTGCCCTAAAACAATATTGAACAGGTAAATAACATAACCGCAAATATACTGCCACAATAAAACTGAATCATACTATTTTTCACAAAACGAATTCAGCAAAACACTTTCTACGAATCAACTATTTTTAACCCGCCATCGGTCAAACGAAAACCCTTCAATATTCGTCGTTCGTACCGGAGGACCACCGGCCGGTATACCGAAAAAGATCCACTTTTGTCCCTTCTTCCGGCACGAGCTATTTTCGTCTCTAAACATGGCGGCAATAAAAATTATAAAAACTTTTAAAGAGTCCTCTTAGCTTTATTGACCATATGTATCGTGTTACTCTGTGTTGACAGTTAGAAGTAGATCGTTAGGGATAAACGTGGTTGTTACTGGGTATTAATGCACCGTTACGCTTGTTAGAGCAGTATATTTTTATGAATGTAAGAACCCTTTACTTTTATTACCTATTTTTGTAGGACGTCTTTATTAACGTGGGCTTAATACTTTGACTTGCTTAGAAAAGATTTATCATTGATGTTTATGGTTAAGGGATTGCTTTAAAATTGTTATCCTAATTATAAACGTACCTTTTAAATGTTAGTCCCTTGTTATGTTCAGCATTTTGTCTGTTGTTGCTTCTTAATTCAAGTGTTGATGGGAATCTCTGCTAATAAATAGTTATTAAGGTCGTTTGTGAAAATCATGTGACGGTGGCGCTAATTATGAATTTTAAATTACTAGATTTATACTGTACCCGCTTGTTAATTCGACCTTCAAGATTGGGAAAAAATGTGTATTGCGCATTAACTTCTAGTCTTATACCAACCGTGAGAATAAAGTTTAATACACCCACTGTGAACAAGATTCCACGAACATACTATAAGAATAGTGAATTTATAATTCAAGAACTTTAATAATGAACAAATTTACCAGCCGCTGTACAACTTGATAGATGATAAATCTGGCATTCCTTAACTTTAGGTGTTGTCCGACGATCATTCTGACCGATTTCATTATTTAGCCGTGGATTCAGCCTTCGTGCAAAGAAGTTTGGTGTTAAAACCATGTTATTTATGATGTTTTCTTTTCCTTCCAGGTTTTCCCTGCAGATGCTCCCGGGCGGTCTGATCAAGATTTACGACTCGGCGCTGATGTCGTCGTCGCAGTACAAGTGCCTGCTGACCAGCGAGCGGACCACGGCGGACGAGGTTCTGGCCATCCTGCTGCACTGCTACGACTCCACCGAGGGTGTCGAGAGGTTCTCGCTCTATGAGGTACGTTGGCTAAAGAGTGTTTATAAATTATCTTACCTAGGTAGTCGAATGATGAAGGTTACTTTATGCCATGTTTTGTTAAATGTCTGTCACTAGTAAGTTTAATAGTAGATTTTTAAATTTTTAATAATAGATATTTAATAGTGGATACAAAGAGCGAATTAAAATTACCAACCTGTTAAAATTTTCTGCTAATTGATAATTTAAAATAAACTTATTTCGTATTGTATAGGATTTCTACTGGTCAGTTTTACTTTGAGCCCTTCTCTCTTCATACCTATAACGCAAAATTTTAATCAAATGTTATGTTATTTCAGGTGAGTCCATCTCAGGAGTACGAGCGCAAGTTACACCCCGACGACCTCCCCCTGATGGTGCAGCGGTCTTGGGCGTCGGACAGCGACTGCCACTTCCGCGTGCGCCGCAACCCCCGCGCGCCCCCCCTCCCGCCGCGCGCGCTGCCACCCCCCGAGGAGGTCGTCTCTGAGGATGACGAGCCCTCCCGAGCTCTCTCGGCTCTCTCTCTAGAGGCCGAAGGCGAGAAGAGAAGATACAGCCCCGTCTACAAGTTCCCGAGCATCAGCTACTGTAGGGAAACCAAAAATGACTACCTATACATCTGACTAGCCGTCAACTTAGCCAGGTTCAGACGATTACGGCGCCGCGCCAAAGGCAAGCGCCCAGAAGGAATAGTGAGAAAGCGACTCTTGTGAAGTGTAAATACAGTTCAGTTTCGTGTAAAGTGTAAATAATGGACTATGGATTGTTGAGGTATTTTGGTGTAAGCTAAGAGCCCAGTTTGATAACACGAACAATCGTTGAAAAGTTTTGGTATCCAAAATGTTTCCGAAAGGACCAAAATGTGTTCACACAATTACATTTCAAGTTGAAAGGACCACTGTCTTTCGAGAATCGAAGTATAAGGTAAATTTTTGTATCAACGATCGATGTAAGAATATGAATCTCCTTTCATTTAAATCAGGGTTCTCAGTGAGTGTGAAACCAAAGAGTTGTTGCAATAATGCTTGTAATTAACGTAATGAGGCAGTTAGTTAAGTCACAGAAGGACCTAGAATGTTCTCAGTATTCGGGTGTAGTGGACACGGAGACAGCTGGCGAGATTGTAATACTTTGCTAAAAGTCACAGATTATGTAAGTTCCAGAGTGTCATACCGTTTATTAGACATTACTGAAAACTAACAAATCTAATATATTGGGATATTGGTAAAACGAGTTTTGACTTAGTTTTTTATCCATCTAGAATATCTTGAATAGGACGAGCTAGACGATCAGTGTTGTGTATAGATAATAGTAAATATGGCCCTAGATAATACTGTAGATAACAGTCATTGCAATGGAACAATAATCTGAATTGTATAAATAAAATTGTAGGTAGCTATTTCTACCAAATGAGGCAAAACAATCAATCCCCTTCCAATGTATCGTCACAAACAATTGTTATTTGCAAGTAGGATAAAAGCTTTTTTTCTAATTCAATGTAATTCCTTATAAAATCTATCACAGCTTGGTAATGGCAGCACAATAGTAAAGTTAAAAAAAAATGTATAAAAAGAACTCCTGAGTGAGCTTATTGTCAATGGATTTATGTCCTACCGCTCATGACAGTATATTGGAAGGTATAGGTAATCTAAACAAAAATGTTGCAACTATTAAAATATAATGAGAATGTATATAATTATTGTATTATTTAGCTAGTAGACACCAAAGAGGCACGCGAGCGATAATATTATGAAAGAATTTGATTTATTTAACAACTGTTACGCAATTTAATGTTTAATTTATTTATGATGGCGACAACACGTGGCGGCCATCTTGTCATGTTAAACGTCATCGAATTTATTTCAAACACAACTGTAATAAAATGCGATATGTTTTTCGAAAATTGAAGTTTTTATTTTATTTTCCTTTACCTTAAATTTATAGTATTTAAACAAAGTAAGTTACACTCAATGCCGAAGCCAAACAAAGAAACAAATGAAATTCAGTCATCGATATAAAGTATTTTATTTACAAATGATTGCAACAATGAAGTACAGACGATGCAATATAATTACAGAGTATGTTCAAAAAATGGGAAACGGATAATATCTAACGGTACTAAACTTATCTTCCTCCCTCGTTCAGTATGTAAAATTTATACAATAGCCGCGCATGGCGGCGGCGCAGCGGTACGGTACGAGCAGGCGACGTGCGCGACGTGCGCAGCGTGCGCGACGTGCGCGGCGTGCGCGGCGTGCGGCAAGCGAGCGGGCGGCGCTACACGGCGTTGAGCGCGCGCCGCGACGGCCCATAGTCATCCGGTGGCTCGCGCTCACGGCGCCGCTCGCGCTCGTCGCGCGCGTACTCACGCCCGTACTCGTCGCGTGCGTACGCGTCTCGCGTGTAGTCGTGCCCGTACGCGTCGTGCGGCGGCGGCGCGTGAGCGGCGTGCGCTCGCTCGCGGCCGTATTCGCGGCCGTACTCGTGGTACTCGCGCGGGTAGCGCTCGCCGCCGCGCGGGTAGTACTCCTCCTCCAGCCTCTCCGGCCGCGCCGCGCGGGACCTGCCGCCTGCAACACACCCGTCGCCTACTCTAACATCACTGGTACTTGGTGAACTTTAAATCTAAATACAATCCTTCAAATCAAAACTCACTCGAAAACCACAAACTCAAAAGATATGGGACGATTACAGCCCTAGAAAACCTACAAGCCGTCGCATCGACTGGGGTTTCGAGGACCGGAGGCACACACAGCACACGGGTGACGGGACGGAGCGGGACGTACTCCGGGGCGCGGGGCGGGGGACACCCTCACTTACGGCTACGACACAAGGCTGAGGGACATCTGCATGATGACCCCGCCGGAATTGCGCACTTTACCGGGGACCGGGATCACCACCTCGGCGGCGGCCGAGAGCAGGGGAGTGCGCGACACTGCGGAACACTAAGCTTCAGACTCTGCTGAATGTAGCCTGTTACAGGCTTCCTGCCTTTAAAGAGCCTTCTGATTTAGTTAAGATGTCCTGCTGAATGCTTGAATCTATATGCTACAGCGAGACAGGAAGTAATGAGAGGGTAGAGAGGGGCAGATGAGCTAGTCGTGTAACTAGGTGTAAACAAGACGTATATGAGAATGTAATACGTTTTGCAAAATAAAGTTGACGTTAGAAATTTTGTAAAGCTTTCAGGACTCATTTAAGATACTAAGATCTTAAACCAATAAAACGAAACGTTCCACCTGAGACCTCGGCAGTAGAAACCAAAAATTTAGAATTTCAATCCCAAACTTATTAAGGAACGCACAAAGTTAGACCATTCTGAACTGCTGTTACGAGTTAGTCGGCGGAATCCAGCAGCTGCATCCAGCGGTTGGATTCTGGTTAGTGAAGCGTCACCCTCAAGCGGTCAAGCGGTTAGGGGGATGGGGGCCCGCTAGAAACTGTATGCAACCTGGGCGGGGACCGGTGCGTCTGACTATAAACACCTGGAATTTAATCTTCGGCTCGGCATTAGTGTGCCTGCCCCGACGCTTGTACTGAAATGAACAGGAGAGTCAGTCGCGCTGTGGCTGTGGCCAGTGAGAGGGACAACATCTAATGTGGGGACATTCTAGACCGATCTAAACATAGAACCTTAGTAGTACCCATTATAACAAGAAGAAAACAAGTTAATCATTACACTCTAAACTTCTTTTTTGAGTTTTAGTTTTAAGTGGTATGGAATTTGAGATCGGTCTAGAAGTTGGCCGCGGACTGATACAACATCTATGTCTTAATACTATGAGTAACAGTGACAGATAATAATATGATTTATGTAAATGCTTATTTATTAAAAGTTTAGTTAGATGTATATCTGTAACTGCACTTTCGATTAGTAGACATTTAAGATAGTTGATGAAAATGCAATGTAAATGAGAAAAAAAATATATTAAAAAACATAAATAAATACAACTTATAAAATAAAATAAATATTATTTTCTGTGAAGACGTATTGTCCGACCTTTATGTACCTTTATAAAATAAAATGAAACTGCTACTAGTGCCGATACTAAAGACGGACAAGGTGTACATTTAAACTCTAAGAGAACCCACTCGCTCAGTAAGTATAATTGAAAAAAAACAAACATAACCCTTCTTGGCAGTCGGGTAATAAATGTAGTTTTCAGTTAAAATATAGTTAAACTGTTGTAAAATAAGGTACAACAGAATATAAAGAGAGTTATATCATAGGTAAATTAATAGTATCCTATTCTATCAAGCCCGTCCTGTCCCACTGTAGGGCAAAGGTCTCTTCCTCTTAAACGTATTTTTGTCTATACCTAGCATGGGCCAGCTCTTTCAGTAGTAATTAATTGTTTTACTGTTGGATATTTGCATGGGTAGCTTTGCTATTTATTGTCTTGGACCCTAATGTAGAAAGTGAGATGTTATAAGTTTGACTAGCTCCTTGTCTGTAACCTCGTAGCTTCCAACTCCGAGTCAGATCAATTTCGATGGCTTTTCTTTGATTTATAGCTGATGTGTCAACTACATAGGTAGTTATTTAATTAGATGTTTGATTAGTAGCTGCGAAGTTTCAGAAGTATAAACGTACACCTTGTATTTGTATGTAGTTATAATTTACCTCTTTCCCTCTCGTAGCTGTACGAGTCGGACCTCTCGCGGTGCCCTCCAGAGTGAGCGGGGGGTTCAAAACATCGCAGTACACGTTATATAGGGGTTACACTTATAGCTTATACATAGATATGTATTGTTGGTAAATAGTGTTTGGGTGTGTTAGTGTTGTATTTGTAATTTTGAATGGTAGCTATGTTTATCTTTATGTGTATTAGGTATGTATCTGGCTATTACATAAGGTACTCTTTTTTTAGTAGATTTTGAGTTTTTTTTCTGTAAAAGATTATTTTATTTTATTTATTTTATTAGAGTTTGTTAAATGGCTATACATAAGAGATATTCGTACGTTTTTTATAAAATGGATTATGTGGTAGATAAATAAGAGAATTAAAGACATTTGTTGTAAAAATAGCAGGTTAAAAACATCGAGCTAAGAGAGTGTGTGTGATATGTGTGTGCCGGTTGGTGTTTGGTGCGTGCATGTGTGTTGTATGTGATGTGTGTGTGTGTGTGTGTACTCACCAGGCTGCGCGTGGTGCTGGTGGTGGTGCGGCAGCGGGCGCGCGGGCGCCGCCTCCTCGGGCACGGGCGGGTGCGTGGCGCGCCAGTACGCCTGGCGGATTCAACACCAATCAATTAATTAAAAACAATTCTCAAGAAAATGGCTGATACATATTCAGATTTCATAGTCGAGAGACACCAACTAAAACAACGCGACATTGACACTCGATGCCGCAGGTCTGATTTCCACGTAGGGACAATAATAATAAAAAACACAAGTTTAAGAAAACAGAAATTATATTATTAAGTCAGGCCTTATCACTTCTTGTTTTGGAATAATTCTTTTCGACTTTATTTAGTAATAATTAATCAAATAAAATACATAAGGAACTTAAACTAGGTCTCAATGTCATATGTCTATATCAAACCCGTACCTAATAAAAAGTAACACTATAAATCTTAAATATAAAAAAAAATTGATCACCAAAGGCATACCTCTAAATACTCAGCGATGTGCTCGCAGGCGTCCTCGAGCTGGTTCTCGTCGAGGATGACGTCGAACATGTCGGGCGGGCACTGCGACAGCTTCTCCGCCGCCACCATCTGCACGGACAGGTTCTTGCTCTGCCCCTTGCCTCGCGACTTTATTAGGCGCTGGAGCACCTGGAAACACCAACACAGGAATATAGGAAACCATTGTGGGACATTCAGTGTGATCATCATCATCCACAGCCGTTGTCGTCCCACTGCTGGGCATAGGCCTCCCCTTGTTCGTGCCATTTTCTACGGTCCTGTTCAGTGTGTTACTACCTACTATTCAGCTGCCTAACCATTTACCAAGTTATGTTAAGAATTAGCATATGACATCCACAACCTATTTAACTGGGTAAATAGTGAGTTCATTTTTTTACGAATATATTAAGTATTTGTTACTTTGGATGCCATTGTCACAACTTCTCCACAAATACATGTATTGCTTTTCCCAAATCCCATATATCCTTTTATTTTAACTAAATAAATGTTAAGAGTTAGTTGTAATTAAAACTTTACAGTTTTAGAGGTAATATTAAATTAAATACACAGAAAACGTGTTTTAGAGACAGTTGTTGCATATCAACATATTTAAATTTAAACAGAAATTCTAACACGACTGCTGAAATTGGTCTTAAAAAAAATTGAAACGTTGAGTGGTTCTACATGGCTTACCTTAGGGCTGGATATCTTCAGGTAGACGATGGTGGGCGCGAGCGAGGTCTTGGCGAGCTGCGAGGGATGGTTGATGGTGTCGCAGTCCAGCACCACCAGCTGCAGGGTCCGCGCTAACTCGAATATCCTTTCGATTTCCGCCTATTCCAGCCAGACAGAAAACATCAACAGGTTCACAAACTAAACTACACTAAATGGCTAGAATGAACTAACTATTCAGATGTTTGACTAATTCTTGCTTGTTACTGTTTTGTCGCAGGCAGTTAGTATGATCCTGATCAGTCTAAACTAAGGGATCGTTAAAAGTAAACCAAAATAGGCTAATGACCTAATCGTTATCTTTTAAAAATAATAATTAATAAAACAATAATACATCTCCATGCGTTTCAAAAATTTAAACAAAAATCTTTATAATAATGACATTAAATTTACCAAATTCTAACCATTTAACATTTATAAAACATGAAACTATTTGAATCAGATGAAATTTAGGAACTTATCGATGACTGTACTAGCCATTTGGCTAAATTGTCCTCATGCTGATTTTTACAGGGCAGTCATTCTCTAAACGTCAAAATAAATAACTTAAGCCTTGTCTCCAAACATTGGAATATATAATTTTAGTATGTTTATGCTATCAAAGAACAATGAAGGCATAATATTTAAGCCAATATTTGGAAGCAAAGCACTGCAAATGAAGATTTTTAGCCACCGTAAACTAAACTAACCGAGATCATGCAGTCCATTTCTGAACTAAATTCTATACATTTTAAGGAGAGGAATCAGGAAGTTTGTAAACGTAAAATAAAAACCTATTGTAGTTATATCGTTTAGGTGAGTATTAGTTCACAGGAAGGAAGCGACCCAGTGTTTTAGCTGTAGTGTGTCAAGATTCGTGTATAGTGATCGACACAAAATTATATACCTAATTAGGCTCTTAGTTCAGAATACTCAAGAAGCATAATTCCGAAGACAGAATCGGCTTTCAGATTATAGAAAGGTGAAATGTAGATTTTTTTTTTGATCCTTTAGTGTTAAAGCTATCCAAGTTATTGTTACCATTATTTTTTATCCCCAGAAGTTATATTGTAAGCTTCACAATGACTTAGGCTTTCTGCAATGTTAGCTTTTGTCAGAAGCTGAAGCATTTATTTTGGATGTACGCTGCATAAGGAGATCCAGGAAGGGTATTAACACTGTTAGTCACTAATCAACCATTATGTTAAATACCATAATAATATGAGCATGTTTGGATCGAGCGAGCGAAATTCTAAAAATCGACTAAACTATTACTAGTTCTAGAGAAAAGGAAGGATATTTCAAGCTTAATTTTATTATATAGCATGAAAAAAGCTAATATTTAACGCCACTATGGCGCTTATTGTAGCAGAAGTGTTATTTATCTATACTATTTTCACCAAAAACACTATCACTCGTTTTGCAGGTCAATAATCAGAGGTGTGTGTTTTCTAATCAAATCTGTTGGCTTAATTTGTACTTCTAGTAGAAAAAAAACCCCAAGCTAACTATCTGATTCACCCTTTCGCAAATTTCCCAATTTTGCTTTCGATATAGGAAGAATGCCTATATTACTACATTTTTAAATCTTTGCTTAAGGTCCTCTAAAGTATCTAGGTGCTCTGAAGTCTGTTACCCTAACTAAAGTTCCTAGTGTGGTTTTTGATCTAGATCCACTCATTCCAAACACGCCCACGTATCATCACGTGCCGCAAACAACAACACCACAGCTACCTACAAATAAATCGCACCTGGACCTCAGCTAAACAGTTGGTCCTGTTCCCGCCCCTTTCAACGAATGGTTTCTTAGGCGCGTTTTGTGTTCGCTTAGCCAACGATATATCAGCCGTGACCCTCGTGATGATGATCCTGCAACACGTCATACCTGCACTTCAGCGAGGCAAGTCGAGCGCGAGTTGGAACGCTCCATGATGGCTCGTTTCGACGGGTTGTTGAGGAGCGAGCGCTTCGCGAGAGATATGTCGGCCATCACGCGCGTTATTATTATCCTGCAATGTTAGTCCCGTTTGGTAAACAGTTAGCGGTTAGTAGGCTTGGCTTTTGGCTCGGGTGCCGGCTTCTGAAAGTAATGGTTAGTAGGCGACGTGGCCACGGGCGTCGTTCAATATTTATTGTTGAAACTCTTTTACTGAAATTGTGGTTTAGTAGCGGGTTAGATTTTGAAAAGTTTTGTTTCGTTTTGAACATGACTTTTGCCGAGTTTGTACCTAAATTATTATTATCATAAAAGAGATATTTTGGATAACATACGAATTAAAATTTCATTACAGTACCTGTTAAGCGGAATTATTAAAAATATCCGACGTGTCATAATGATACCTAAATAATTCCAAATACTCTCCCAAAACTCCTCGGAACATGAACAACGATTCAAACTGAATACCACCCTCACCTGCCTTCAAAGCGTCTCTTAAGGAAATCAAACAAGGCCTTCTGCATCATGTCGGTGACCTCGTAGCCCTTGAGGCTGGGCCCGACCAGCACGACGGGGCGCATGGAGGGCACCACGTCGTAGGGCGTGCTCGCCTCCGCCTTCTTGAAGAACGGCTTGCGCTTCTCCTTGCCCCCCGCCGCGCCCGCGCCGCGCCCCCGCCCCGCGCCATCTGACTCCTCACCTAAGGTCAATTTGATACTGATTTACTGTGTTCTTATAAAGATGGTGAATACCCTAAGCTCTTCGTATTGAGTAGTAGCCGGCCGTTAGAACCCCTAGTATTAGATGAGCCATATCGGTAGTTGTTTCTCTGATACATTTTGGATGTTATCCTGATTATGGCACATATTTCCATCAGAATTGCTTTATCTTATTTTGTTGGACATTAATAATATTTACGTAGATGGTTCTTATTATTATAGATAAGAATTTGATACGTCTTTGTCTAATATTCGTAAATTATCCTGGTTTTACTTAAATAGAAATATACATTTCTCAGGATTATATGGAGAGCTTAACACAACATTCCTAGTGTATTAAAGTCACATACACGTGGTTATTTCGGATATGACTTAGCTGTTCTTGAGATAAATCTTACTTTAGAATCCATTGCAGTAAATGGTTTTGTATAATACCCAAAGCCTTGGAGATAAAACAATTATTATTATTATACTCACACTGTTACTTGATCAGTCAAGCCCCGCTTAGAAAGTTTAAAGCTAACATGCTTTCTTCTTGGTATAAACGTTTGGGTATAGCAATAAGGAGCAACTTATACTTCATTCCGGTACACAACACAAACTTTGATATATCTTCTACGATACACAAAGACAACATCAAGATTGAATTGGACACATCCCAGGTACCAAAGTAGAGGAAAACACATTTAAGAAGATCATTTCCGAAATATTCTTAAAAGTAATACGCGGTTAGTTTTTACAAACGTAAAAGTCATGTAAAGTAGAGTGCACAAAGTCGCATTGTATATTGTGTTGCCACATGACAAAGTCGGTTTTGTGTTTTCCCCTACTAAGTTTTTCATATTAATATTTATTTTACATAAACATACAAGTTAACCTCAGTACCCTGGCAACATTCAAAAGCATCACCTCAAATAAGACATTCTGCCCAAAATATATAAATAAATAAATAAGAAGATAGCTTAAACGTTCCTGTAATAAATACACCAAGATATATTAAATAAAATCATTATTGATTAATAAAGAAGATAAATTAATAAGAGAGGAGACATGCAGTAATGGATCGTGGGATGACAATGGCATACAGTCTCGAGCATGGGGTGGTTCAATTTTGAATTCTAAGTAGGAATAAATAAAGTAAAATATTCAAGACAAAAAAGAAATAGTAGAGTTGATCATGAACGATCTTAAATTTTGAAAATCAAAAGGAATTCTACCAGCCAAAATATATAGAGAGAAAAAAATAACTACGAAAAGGGTTTATCAACTTAAAAATGCGAAAAAGTTCGCAGACAAGTATAAAGAAGTAAGAAAGGTGAAAATTTACAACATTTCCTGGTGTCGAGCGATGAGTGCGTGAGCTTACCTCGATCGAACGATGGCACATCTGAAAATGTGGCAAACGTGAGTGCGAAATATACATTATTCGATGTATCGACTATTGTGCTGGCCGACTATTCGATTAGTCGATTAAAGATAATGGAAGTCAACAGATTGATCGAGTCCATCTTATTTTTAAACAAATAGGTAATATACTTGCTTTGTTCATTGAACGAATTGGCTGTGATAGGAATAGTCGCCCAAATCGACTATTAGTCAATAATCGGTACATCACTAAGGTAACCAGGAAACTCCAGCAAATTTCACCGGAATAATGGATGATCGTGAAATGCTAGTACAAAGCAGTTATACATACCGTATTATAGAGAAATATAATAGTATCATTTTATACGAGAAAATAGTTAATTTTGTGCTCAAGAATATAGAAGAAAATTGTAAAATCATCTACAACATTTAAAAGTTTTAAATACCTATTGAGATAGAAACAGTGTAAATAAGAATTTTGGAAATAACATTGAAAATAGATAACAGAAAACAATTTTCCGAAGTGCCATTTAAATATTGAGTACATAATATATTTACAATAAATTAAATAATTATTAGGACTTATGCCAATTGTAACACCGAACCACGAACTACAGTTAAAACCGTCTTGCTTTTTATTATTTTTGTTAATTTTAGTAGAAATTTGTTAAAGGCAGATCTTTATAAGTCCAAATGTTAGAAAGAGCAAGACGATATAGAAAAACAAACAACTGCGTTGTACGTTACAGACACAGGGTAAAACGACATACTGTATAAATAAAAAATATAATTTAATTTTAGTATATGGTAATGTTTTAGCTTAGAAAGACTGACTTACTAAAAAAGTCTCACCAAGAAAATAATTTTACCATCAGATAATTTAAACAGGACCAAGAGAAAAATAAAAACGAAAATATAATATTATGAAATTAAATAAAAAATAGGACTTTGTCTGTCTGTCTTTATCTAGTTTTGTTATCAAATAATAATGAAGATAAAATAAAAAAAATATGTATGTCTCTTTACCCCGTGTATGACAAAGCTTAAGGCAGGTGGCCACTCTTGCTTCCAATATTCCCATACATTCAGATAGACCAGAAACTTTCAATAAGAAACATTTCTATCTAAACAATATAGGAATATTTGGTTAGAACAACGAAAATAGCATCATTATCCGAATTCAGAGTATTCGCACGATCGAGTTCAATAGATTAGATGAATTCAGATATTGCTACTACTAACGTCATTTCAAGCAATCAATCAGCGGCTAACGACCGGGAATCTTATAGATTTGCTTAATTATTGCCTTCTTCATTACCGCTATTTTCATTTATATTAATATCAACTTCAGCATTTTCTTTAAGATCACTTTCAGTCAACAGAAAAGTTTTTAAATCACCATAATGTTGATGTTATTTTTTTTATTTATCTACGGTGAAGCCAGAAGGGAAGGCTGCTGATATTATTTTTTCGGAAAAATGGTAATTGCAATAATGAAGGACATCTATAAGATAGTGTCGGTCGCGGCGCTCATCGCGGCGGGGTGCGGCGGATGAGTATGCATGACGTACCGGGCGTGGGGGGGGTGCTACCTCTGGAGAGGGGCGGCGCGTGCGCGGCGGACGCGGGCCGCGGGTAGCGCCGCGCGCCCAGCCCCGAGCGCACCGCCTCCAGCTTCACGGGCGACGGGATGAAGCCCACGTCACTGCCCTCCTTCACGAGCCGCCCGATCCACCAGTTGTTATCGTACTTCTCCTGAAATACCATACATTCACGCCGTTACGTCTGATCATCTGAACGTATATAGCTAAATTTTCACACGAATGGCTTGCCCGTTATAATTTAGGCCTAACCCTTATCGTCTCACTGAAAAATACCTATAAACCATTTGTTAATTACAGGCTATATTCAAGAGGCATCACGAAATAGCAAAATGGTAGATTGTTAGAATTTGTAAAAGTTTTAAGAATTTCAGAAATAACAAAATTTCTTGGAGTACTCATTACTCTTTTTTACAAAATGTTTGTAAACTACGCAAAGCAAACTATGCAAAAACAATAAAACATAATGCCCATTTACCTTGATGTGGAGAAAATCGCGCACCTCGAAGGAGATGGCGCTGCCGTGCACCGGCGAGTCGTCATCGATGGTTCCATCGTACGAGACATTGGTGCGCACCGCGAACGCCACTGGCTTCGACTGGAAACAACAAGCGAACCCGTACAAATATCATTGATGGTTTTTCAATTGTAGACAATGTGTGAAGTACATAATCCCCCAGACTAAAAGACAGTCAAGAAAATTACGAATCGAAACGTGGGTAGTGACAGGGCTTGAAAAGTTAAGAGAAGTTAGTAAAAAATTTGCTTGAAACCAAAAATGCCATACCATAACATTTTTCGATTCATTCGTTGGTAATGATGGAACTTGATAGAAGGGCTGTTTGTGAATTAATTAAAGAACATCTAAACAACAACTACCAACCTTAAAAAGCATGTTCCATGAAAACTCGTAAATAAAAATAAAAATAAATTATAATTTTAAATGGCCAGTATTGCTATAATCTGGTCTTGTATTACTGAGAATATCCATGATGGAAATTTTCCGAAGCCAAAATTGACAAACATTTAAGAAACTAATTATATCTACACAGGACAATATGCGGAACCAATTCTAAAATCAGCGGTTGATGAAGAGCTTCGAAATCTATAAAACGCATTCCCATTTGAGTTGATTCTTAAAGGACTATTCGGTCTATTTAGTCCAGCGATGATCGAACCTGCATACAAACGTGCACATAACGTTTAAACATGGATGATGATCGAAGGAAGACGAGACACAGGCAATACAACACCTAAATAAATAAATAAATAAACACCTATACCTACTTTTCTACTTTAACAGCTACAGGGACCAACGCAAACACGACAGTTTTAGAATTAGTCACATCAATCAAGTGATCTTCCTATACAAGATAATAATACTGAGAGTAAGAGGAAAGGCAAAGCATCGCGACCTGAAGGCTTTTTAGTGTACATAATGCAACCGTACAATTTTATATCATAGTCATAATGCGGAGTTGAACACCAGAAAAAGCAACCACCACGCAAAACTGTGGTGTGCAAACGGCCTATTTGAACAATAACTTTCATCTTCTGCTAAATTCTAAGAATTTAGCAATTAGTGTGACCTCACATGTTGGTATTTTTCTTTTTTTTTTTGGATGCTGTCTTTAGAATTTTCGGAAATCACCGGACGCCCAGAATGACTAGACAAACATAAGTTATCGTGTGTGCGCTGGGCATGAACGTCGAGTTGACCGCCACACACATTGAGCGCTCAAAGTAACGTATTCAACTAGTACTAATCTGGCCACAGTAGCTCCTTTAATAGGACAGCCTCTTTAACAACTATTTCTGACGTCATCACAACTAAGTACCTTCTTTCTCGATTTTCTTTCAGTCATATTTGGGAGAGCGTCGCGGAGATTCGCGTGGTCTTTTAGGCTGCCCGACTTGCCTTCATGTGGATCTGAATGCTGTGTAGCAGAAAGCCGCTTTCAAATTCCTCGTAAGGAACCGATACGCTATTTAAAGCTAGTACCTAAAGACGCTTTGTAAAATGAAGAGGACAGCCCAAAAATGATTTACAAAATAGTGTTGCCGTCAAACGTTTTCGAGAAAATACGAATCTAAAAGTTACAGAGATGATGAACGATACAGGAAATAAATGAATAATGTATGCTGGCTGATCAAATAATGGAGAACAGTGGAACTTGGAAGAAGCCTATGACTAGGTAATCCAGCTTTGCACCGGTAAAGGCTTAGTTACGAGTATAAGTGACAATTAATTGATGCTTTGTAAAATGCTATGTCAAATTTTCTTATCATGTCGATGGTAATCAATCTATGTCAGCACAGAATGCCACTACAAGAGCACTGCAAGTAGCTTTCATTCCAATGCCCATCGTGCTAGGTATGTGAGTCACTTCTACACCATAGGTTAGTTAGGCATTGTTTAGCTGATGAGCTTACCCTGGCCTTATCCAGCTGTGAGATAGCCTGCGTTTCCTTCTCGCGGCGCTGCGCCTCCTTGTCTTCGTCTAGCGACAGCTCCGAAGATGGCTGGGAATAGTTTGAGTCTGCTGAGCCCTGGAACACACAAAACATTATTTAAATAACATTCCTATAGTTAAAGATATGCTCTAAATTCAAAATTATCGTTATTAAAATTTTCATTGATAGAGATTTGTGGTGTTACCTCAATCAGGGAATTCGTTATTTAAGAATATCAAAAGGCTTTTTTTAACGATTGAGGTAACTTATTTATTTATACTGCCGATTTAGGAAATCTTAGTCCGTGAAAGCGATTTTGACGAAAAAAATCTCGTCAAGCTTTTGCGTGTACGTTCGACGAAGTCTTTAAACTTCTTTTTGCAACGACATTATACAATTGCATAGCATACTAATTATGTATACCGTATTCCCAAAGTATTGTTGCTTCAAGCATTGAAATTAATTTGTAAACATAAGTTGATTTTAGCAAACTGTAATTTACACTAGTTTAATATTATGGTTGAGTGTTTTGCACACGTATGTGCATTCGCCAACATTTAAAGGACCTAGGTAAATCACAAATTTATTCATAGGAGTATCGTATTTGTTTGTACACCGTTGCACAGATCAATTCTTGTTCCATAACACTATTCATCCATCTATT
Organism: Autographa gamma; assembly: GCA_905146925.1. Taxonomy (NCBI): domain Eukaryota; kingdom Metazoa; phylum Arthropoda; class Insecta; order Lepidoptera; family Noctuidae; genus Autographa; species Autographa gamma. The sequence continues at coordinate 849,255 of LR989852.1, forward strand.
GTCCTTAACTCTTCACTCGCTACACTTGTAAATTCTTAATTTAAATTCTTTTATCCACTCACATTTTCAGATATTAAACTGTCTAGATACATATACATAGTAGTCTATATTTATTGTTTAAGTAATTAGACACTTAGATCAGTCTTAAACACTAGATGTCTGGTTAGAAGCTGGCTTAGAACTATTTATTTCGTCCGTAGTGAGGCGTACTTATTCTTTTATTTCTTTTTCTATCATGTTATTTCTGATGTGTTGCGATGTTGCTATGTGCGTTTATACCATAACAAGAAGAAATAATATACCGTCTCTATCTGTAGTCTGCACCTTTTCGTTTTGTTCTAAATACCTATTTGGAAATTTAGAACTCATGTCACTACAGGGTTTGGCTACAACATGTCAAGAGGTCAATGATATTTTAAGGTATTTTTTTTCAGTTATCAGAGATCCATTTATAAAAAGGTACAATAGTCGTTAGTTAGTCTGTCGTAGTTAGTCCGCTGCACTAACTTAAATGGTGTTCAGGATGCCGTAGCCAGATTTTGTTTTACCCGGAATCCAATCCCCAAATCATCGATGCGACTATTCCATACTATCGTACTATGGATATCTCAATGGTTTGTAATTTTCCACCTGCTATGCGATTAAATAATACATCGGCTTGAAAAAACCTACAAAAAATAGTTTATTCTGGTGGATGATTCCCCTTAAAAAGAATGCAGAATATGGCAAAACGTTTCACTAATTCCTGTATCCGCTAAAAATACATACATTAAGCTCCTATTTTAAGAAGTTTATAAAACAAACAAAGTTTAGTGAAACAAAACTGTCGGTTATAGTTAACCGGCAATCCATAAGTAGCGCAAATATTTTGGCACGGGCCAGCGGTGCGCGCGCACGCCCGCACCGGCCCGCACCAATAATGCAGTTTACTGTCCAATACGCTTATGGGGAAATGGGAATATTAACATTTTTCATCGACTTCGGAAATATTAAAAGATATCGATCATTTCGATATGTTTTTATTTTTCCTTTGTTTTACGTTAACTTACATCGATCAATTAACTGTTTACGTTTTCTTTCGTTTTAAATAATACTATGCGAGCAATTTATCGTATTTTTTTCTAAATAAGATTTTCACTTACAATAATTACGACTTTTCACAAACAAATGGATACGATCAAAAAGAAAACTACTCTTTTAGTACCTACTAAACTATTATTTCCTCACTATTTTGTTTCCTGAAATTGTAATATTCACTCTACTAAAAGTTTTCATTAACCTCGCTTGCCTATTTTGCTGGTATATGAGAACAATAAGTATAATTATGTTCTTTTTTGTGGTAATAGTAAATTGAGAGGTAATTCAGTAAATATTTTATTACATAGTTTGTAAATCTATGTGGCGTAATATTGTATGTGTAACCTTCTTTAAAAAATAAGATTTAAATAACTCTTTTTTTTTCTTTTTATTCCGGCATCCGTTGACTACACTTTCCAGCAAGGATCATGCAATTCTGACAAACAGGTGAAAAGCACATTTAACTCGAAATAAAATGCTATAAATAAAAATAAAACACAAGTGTCTTACCAAGGGCTTGTAGTTTGTCATTGGTCGGTGGTGAGTGTTGCCGACTGCATGCAATGCGACACACAAACAAACGGGAAATCAGACAGACATGCTTGGAGCAGTGTACAGACCACCACTAGGGTTTAAATAATAACTCTATGCTAAATACTTTTTGTTTATTTTTTTTCTTCTTTTTTTATATTCATATGTGACGTTAATTTAAATTTAGATCATTCTGGATATTACGAAAACAAAAAGTTGTCGTTTATCGACTCAATTTAAATTAGGAATTTGAAATGTAGAATTGGGTGATTAGAGCCATTTGTTTTAGAGTTATTATTTAATTAAAGCTTTAATATTTTGACTTGTGGCGCAGTCTGTACACAAAGTAAGGTCGGCACATAATCTAAAAAATAAAACAATTAGTTCATGCGATACCCATGTACTGTGAGTTTGTAGTAGTATGTTAGTGTAACTTCAGAATTATGGTACTTTTTTGTAGTTTAGTATTTCCAATTACTTTAGTAATTATATTGAATTTAGAAACATTTATAGCCAATATAAAATAACTTAAAGGAACTTAAAAGAAAAACAACAAAATTCTAGATATGAAATAAAGTAAAGACATCAAAATAATTAAAATCATCAAACAAAAAGTTCTACACAATAATTTTAAACAAATTAGTAGATGTTGTATGAAAATGAATGAAGTATGTATGTGGGTCTAACTACAAAAAGATGAAGAAAGATACCAAAACTCTAGCATCTAATCAGAGTAAAAAGCATCCAAATCAAACCACGTACACTAAATACTACATACGACGCTCACCTTAGCCAAAGCTTCCAAAAATATAATAAAACAATAAAATCTTCTTCACACTTACAAACATTGTACATACAAACTACAAGACGAACAGAACACTACTTGTGCCTAGCATCCATTAAACTTTACTATCTGTAGCCATATTTAAATAAAGGCGTTCTTAAAATAAAACCGCGATAACTTTTTCATTCACAGGCTAAGGTATTAAACCCATTCAGCCACGCGAGTCTTTATCTGGCGCGATTGATGAAGGCTGGAACAACACTGGCTCGGTTTCGGCGGCAGTCTGGCGGGTCGAAGGCGTGACGTCACGCGCCCCCTGCCACCCCCACTGGCTCGATAACCCCACTGTGCATACTTTGCGCCCTTGTTTTTGGGGCAGCGCCAGTAAATGGAGTTTTTTATTTAGATCAACCACACTTTTGGCTAGCGGTACGATGCTTGATGATTTTTTGTGCGGATTTCTCGTATTTCGCTGAGCTCATGTAATTATCGCCGAAAGTTACTGCGTCCATTGGTCTCGTAACCCAGATTCTCTCCAAGGACTTGTTTAGTCATCCTTATCAACGAACACAAAGAGTAATCCAATTTTCTAAGTCTAGTTCCAGCCAAGAAATATTAACATTAATACAAGGACATCAATAAATTCTCATGCTGTACTTATCCCCATCACAATGGCATCTAGTTCAAACGACATAGGAATATTAATGGGTCATGTTAGGCTATTAATTCCACTCCCAACATCAAGAAATGTAATTAAATCTTTCGCTATAAAAAATTACGCACGGTAGTAATAAATGTTCCGATTAAATTTTATACTGTCATAATTGAAAGGTTTGTCATTCATAATCAGCTCATTCAGACAATTAAAATAATAGCACACAAAGGTACTTACGAGTAACGTGTGCACAGTGTCTTTATCTGTTTTCAAAGAAACGTGAACTTTGATATGCATTATCATTCTATAAATCTAAATTTCTTATGCCAAGAAGATTTTTGTCGTAACCTAGACAAATCCGTCTATCAGACACACTCGGCGAGTGACGTGCGTATAGTAGTAACTGTTTTTATTAGTCTATTTCTGTTTGAAATGGACTGATTCGTGCCCAAGTGGACGCTTACGAAGGAAAAACAAACGGCTAAGATATCAATATCAGATTCCTTCTATGTAGGTATGTAGAATAGATTTGTTGACGAGAGAGGGAAATGAAATCGTTTTGGGATGAGTCAGAATTTGGAATTAATTGAGAATTTTGTTGATAACACACGTGATGATTGAGAACCAACTTATTTACGTTTAGATATTACCAGTAAATTGCGTAATTAGGTAAAGTATCTATAGGCCTTGTAATGGGGTTAGAGTTAAAAGGACATAATCAGAAATGCACACTTGAACATAAATCGATCGAACAGTGGTTAATATTTTACAATGACAACGATAGCTTTTTATCAATGCACTGAAAAAGAGTGGAAAGGGTTTCAGAATAAAGGTTTACGCAAACTTGCTTAAATCATAAGCATTTAGTTTCTCAACTAATTGCGCAAAGTTCTCTTGAAGACAAGTTCAAAGATCTATTAAAGTATTTCATGGATTGATTCAAACCTGCTCATTTTATACGTCTATTAAAAGAACAAACGTCTGTCCGTTTTGTTTAATGGCACATAGTCATGATCAAAGATCAAAGAACACAATACAACTTCAATACGCATGAATTTGATCTAAATAGGTTCCTACTTGATATCAAAGACTGTAAGATAACAGCTATAATTGAGTATGAGCTATTCATTGTAAATGAATCTGCTGAGAACACATATAAGAAGATATGAGAACAGATTTTGTGAGCTTTTTCTTTCTTCTGAGTATGTAAGACTAAATCTTCATAGCCCACGTACAGTACATTATAACTTATGTTATAGAGATTGGATATATAATGGACAATACTGATGGTTATTTAGTACACTAATAAGTATGCATCTTGTCATCAAATTTTGATAATTTTCATGAACTAACTTGACCAAAAGTCAAGTAGCTCTTCTGTGCAACGGAATACCAGACAACAGACTTTAAAGAAAGAAAGAAAGAAAAATTTATTTAACACAGCAACACACAATCACAAAGATAAAACAAACAAAAAAATAGATTAGGAAAAAACATACAGTAAAAAAGAAAGACAAAACACTTTGCTGAAAGTGTGCCTAGCGGCTGTGCCAAAAAGGTCCAGTTCAGCATATGTCAAGCAGCTAATGCTTGACGCTGCTTTTCAACTGAACCTATGATGGTGTCTGACTTTGAACTGAATACTACAAATAATCTAAACACAATCCACACAATTTTACATTTTCATACTGCAAACGTCCGAACGTACTATGATTAATCTATTTCTAAACAAAAGAACACGATTCACATAATCCAAATAGTGTTGCTTGCCCTGTTAGTGTTAATTCCGCTAAATATTTAGATAAACGCCGATCAAAACGGTTTTACGATAGAATTCCGAAAATACCTTATCATGTAATTGGTACATGAACAATGGTACGGAAATATATTTGTTTAATTTGGCAAGTAGTAAAAGTGATGGAGAATGATTTCGTCTTACTTAGAGTGAAGTAATGTCTTTATTATAGTATAAAATAAATCTGGTATAACGTTGTATTTTACCAGTCATGTTACAAAACGCGGTTGAGAGGAAAGCTGCACGTGATGTCACACACGGTTTCTAAAACTTATTATTTAAGTTTTCGTCCATATTTCAAAAGATTGAGTCAATTCGCGAGTGCAGGAGAGCCCAAAACCTTAGAAGCTTATTTTATAAGTGGAGCCATCCAGGAAGTGGTTTAAAAGAGTCTTAAACCAGCTAGTTAGCCACAAAACAGTCTGAGAGTATTAGAGAAATTCAAAAGGTCAAGTAAAAAAAAAATACCAACATCCGAATTGAGAACCTCCTTATTTTTTTAGAAGTCGGTTAAAATAGAAATAATCAAAGTATTTACCGATAAAATAGACTGAACTCTAGGTATATATATAAACCTAAATCGGTCAAACCCTCAGAAACTCTTCACAAATGAGGTCGGTCAAACAAATGAGTTTCGAGTACATGTCTGTACCTTCGCAGTGCTGTGGTTGACACTGCGATGACCGTCATCGATGACGTCACCGCTAATTATCGTTATCAAGGCGTTTTAGATACCGTGATGGGCAACTGCAGTAAATGAGCGGCAATTAGCTCGTGTTGATACGGAGATAATAAGAAGCTCACAGACAAATATTTAAAGTATTTTAATCAACAAAAAAAGTTAGTTTTGCTAACGACGGGAGGGGTTAGATATTATGTAGCAATTGATGAAAGTCATACAAGAAGGTACCTACGTTCACCAAGAAAATTTGTTTCATGCATGGAGAGAGTTTTTTTTAAGGTGTTATTTTGATAAAAAAAAAGGCGAGGATGAAAAATCACAATTACAATTTTCTCAATTTTCACAATTTTGACTAATTTACTAAAGTAAAATTATTTTACTACTGAAGTGATATAGTTGCATTGGAAGTGACGCAGGTTGCAACAACACCTAATTATAAGCAATATTGTCGCAATTGTCGCAAAGGGCTTATTTACATACTATAATCACGAGAGTTCTGAAGGTTATTCATTGTAGCTATAAGCAATAAAAATATGCATGTAAAGTCGATATTAATGTTCTAATATAGATTTCAAAGGCCATGTTATTGATTCTTTTGTATTCCAATTTGGCGTGTAGACTAGACTTTGTAGGGCCGGTCTGTCATTAGACACCTTTATTGTATATAGGACTAATATATACTATGTACAGAAACTAATGTGTAGTAGAACCTATAGGACATAAGCGTGATGGTATACAATACATTGACTAGGTTGCTGCTAGGTTACAGCAACGGCATAAAGCTGTACCTGTTGACATTGGAAGCAAGCTTCAACGTAGCTCAGGAAAAGGCTAGGCAGAGGCATACATGTACTACGTATAATTTACGTACTAAATATTTAGTAATCTGTGGTATAGTTTTGAGTAAGGTTTACGTAATTAAAGGTATGCTACACGGCAATCAGGTGTTTAAAAATCATTGATACGATCTGAGGATAAAAAAATATAGCTATAATTTCTAACAAGAATTGATGTCCTGGTCAGTTGATTATTTTGATTGGACTTACAACAGACTATAATTTAATGTTTAAATACAAGCACAATTAATATTAGCAATTATTGTTAGTCGCGCTATACTTATACGTAAAATTTTAGCTTCCTTGATTCTGAGAATAACAGGCTTACACTAAGATCGCAGTGTAACGCAGTAAGCTACATTTTACAGAATAATGCAGTTGCTTGAATTAATAATACAGTTCCTTGACTAAATATAAATTAAAATACATTTAGGAAAGGGAATCCATGTATTAAATGCATTCATTTCCGCTAAATGAAAATGAACCAATATAAAAAGTTGACTATAGCAAAGAATGTGTAGGTATAGTATCAAGAGTACCATACTAAGGGAATCTAACAACAGAATGTATAGCATAATATTGAGCTCCTAGTATATAGGTCATTGATTCCAGCGTGACACAGTCCTGGCGGGATCGAGTCCTGCAGACCCGATAACCTAATAACTTAACCATCGCCACAACTAATTACACTATATCAGGGATGATAATATAATCAAGGCATCGCAAGAACGGCAGAGATTTAATGTTAGTTCCCTTCGACAAACAACAGATCCACATGCCGGTAATGCACGCAGCTTAAACGTATCAATTATTTGACAGACCAACAAACATTACGGTCAGTTGATGGAAATAGACTCGACTCCTAGAACCGTAACACGGATGTGTACTATGTATTGTGCTATCGCTACACAAACATTATGCCAGTAATTACTTCTCAACGGATGCTGGAATGAATCAAACTTTGATTAATGAACACAGTCAATATTTACATCAGAAATAGGAAATTTCTTACCTCAGACATCGCAGTGCTACGAAACTACACTTATTTGAAGGAAAACAGATGCTCGATGTACATCTTTAAGCATTATTTCATAAGAATACTATTAAGAGGATAAAGTTGGCGATCGTTACAGGGCAGGGCCCAAATAGCACTGACACGAATTGCATCCGCCCGCCCTGGCGACCGGCAGGTCACCGCCAGGGCGGGGGGAGCCAGTGCAACCTCTCGGAGCTAACGATCCGAACCAATGACGTATGTAAACAAACAAACAGGATTATCAGCATTACGTAAACATTAGGACACGGCGCCCTTATCATCAACAAGCCACAAATCAACACTCAGCCAGCAACAACACAACACGAGTCCTGCGCGCGCACCTGTGTAAACAACTTGTTGTACCCGTGGCCTTGGTTGTTGTACCCCATGATGTTACGACATGGCGGCAGGTGGTGGCCACTGCGGACCACCAGCGGGATCGCGTCGTGGTCGGCCGTGGTGGCGGGGCATGAGGCAGCCGCACTACCGTCCGACGCGACGGTCGCGAGCGAATAAGCCCGAATATCTCCGAAGTCCGAATCTCGTGCGGCGCGGGCCGCGGTCCCCCCGCCGCGACGTGAATGGGTGCGCGCGCACGGCTCCACTCCGGTTGACGAACCGTGTTGGGAGCAAGATTAGGGATTACAGCAAGTGGGTCACCTCAGATAATGGAAGGGCCAATTGTTTCCAGCGTTGACAGTCGGTGCGCGAACTTGAATGGACTTTATGAAGTCAGCTCGCTTTCAAAGGGTTAGACCAGGAGGTAATTAGTGCGGATACACAGAGGTTTACGTTCAGTGTTCACGCACCATTGCTTATGATGAAAATAAAGGCAAACAATATTGCTCTAATGTAGACGCTGCTAAACATACAAATTCAACATTTTAAATTCGAAGCCACATCTCTTAAACAACACAAACTAATAAACAATCAAATTATTGGGAATTGAGGCCATGTGATTGGTAATAATGAAAATTCCAATATAAAAAAATCAAAACCCCTAATTCTGTCAGACATAAGTAAACAATCGACAAAAATACAACGTCATCATTTCCTTTCGACTATACATACAATTTACGCTATCGTAATATTCACGCAGTCAAAGACAAAAACAACAGCGTTACGTTCTGCACGAAAATCAATAACATTGCGACGCACAGCTCGAGGGAACTCGCAGAAACCGAAATACTTGACAAACTGACGGACGTAAGAGCTATATATAGTACGGAGGAACTATTAAATTATAATATATATTAAATGGAAAAATAATACGATGGTTAATTACAGAAATATTTAAAGAAAGTTATTTATATTTTACTGAATACGTTCTTCTTATCTTAACTGGGCAATTCAAAATGATATCCTTAATTAAAAAAAAACTAAATGACATAGGTATCCACTTCATCATTACTACTTGTAAGCTGAATTTATTAGAAAGCACCCTTTACGCTATAAATTAGTCCAAATAAAAAGTGCTTACAATCCTCAGAAAACTACAAGGAGCACTTTCAATTCTAGTATCGAATCCAGATCCTTTAGACAGACAGCAAACAAAAAGTCAGTGAACCAATCAGGTAATGACCGATAACGATCATAAGTCATTATCAAATATTATTATCCTGACGTTTATGGTCACGCGATACCATAAATTGTACGTCAACTACCCTTCAGCTTTATTAAGGGCTTCCATTGGCCCTTCGCTCATATTTAAGGGCAATCAATAAGCTCCCAATTAAATCCACTCGAGTTTAGACGACGCTACAATTTTCGTACACGCTAGCTTGATATAGATAAGGAAAGTACTATTTTTAGATTTTATTTGTCGTGGTATCTAATAATAATGTTTAAAAAACAAGTTTCATTATTGTTCAACTCATATCGTTAGTGAAAGCTCAAATTATGACTATACTTACTTCTTTCATCTAGTACGACATTACGCCAATATACAATTCAATCGTGATAATAAACCAATAAAAAATGCACAACAATTTTTAGATTATTCTCCACTGTAGTTTTAGCCACAGGAAAAAGACTATAATAAATGAAAACACTAAAGAACTCGCAAAACCAACGACTACGGCAGATGAAAGTGAAAATCCTGATCAACGTAAAAAGCAGTTTTCATTCACAAACTCCGTAGTAATAAAGGCGGGGTATTATATTTCTTAATGAGAAAAAGCTTAGCCCTTTTCTCGAATTAGATCAAAGAAAAAATGTGCAGTGTATTGAATTAGTTGGATTAATTCTATTTCAGGCGCATTTATCGGAAGACGTGGGCGGCTTACCTTGTACAGCTTATTATGCAATGTAAATAAAGTTTGTCGTGTTTGTCGTTTATGCTGTACGACGAATAAGTGAAATTTACGTCATGTTTTTATGGTTTACAGTCTTTTATCGACTAAAGGCTAACTTATGTGAATTGATTTTAGTTTCATGCTGCGTATGAATTATATCGCCACAGGCATTAAGTGCAAGTCTAGATTATTTCTAAGATAACAAATGTTTTTGTGAAAATTGGTGGATATACAATCCTTATACATCATCATCATCATTTCAGCCCGGAATCACCCACTGCTGGGTATAGGCCTCCCCTTTTTCTGCCATTGTTGCCTGTCTTGCGCGTCCCTCATCCAGGTGGTATCCTTATACATGTGACAACTATTTAAAAAAATACTCTACAAGAGATAACCTAATAGGTACACAACATTCAGAGCACAATGATGACCCCAACACATCTACATCCATAACCATATAGGAAAAGCAATTGACATCACAAACTGCTTCGCCAAGAAAACTTCAGAAGGCCCTTTAAAAAAGCAGCTCTTGTATCAAGGCCGGATTGGCAGACGAGTGGAGCTAAGATGACGCTGCACGTATGAAGGCAACTTATGTCAGACTCAAGCGGCACTCAAGTTATTTGAGTAGGCTGCCAAGAATACTAATGTGGACCTACGCAGCTAGATGTTTTACAGACATTCTGGCTATATTTTTATGTATGTATGTCCGAATTGCTTTGAAGTAGCTTGCTTTTGGACATAGTGGTTAGTGGTATATCCTTGAGATTCAGAACACATAATACAGAAAGGATTAATCTCATTGTCAGATTTGAGAGGGTTAAATTCTTGTTAATAATTAGCACAGTTAGTCATCATTGACATTTAAACGACTAGAGCGATATACATTTCAAAACTGAATAATCTTTAAGATTATTGTTTTAATCAGTTTTTTTTTACACGATACTACAAATGAAAGATTTAACTTTAATACGGTAAAAAACTGTCAAATTGTTTTAAATAACCTTCGCCAAAGTTATATTCTAGATGCTAGTGTGTGCCGAACACGTGTCTTGACTCAACTGAGCTAGGATTACCTTCTACAAGGGCCGACGTACTCGTGTGTGAGATATTCGTAATCCATCCGCGTCGACAATAGCTCACAAACAGATCGATCTTATTTGCCACGAGTCACTTGCCCCTAAAGGTCACTCACTACTGTCTCTAGTTGAAGTCTATTGTAGTTAGTGGTTTGCTCGTTCTGCCTCGTTGGCCTTGTGGTTGTAAGTGCGACTGCTACGCTAGAGGTTTTGCGTTCGATTCCCAAGTCGACCAAGGTGTTATTGGGTTTTTCTATAAAATTCTCAGTAGCAGGTCGGAGTTTTGATTGGTGCCCAGTTAGTGGCTATAGACTCGCCCCCATTACATGGGACCTAAAACTTACAAGCGAACTGTGGGCGTATAATGGTACACCTCTGCCTACCCCTTCGGGGATACAGGCTTTATGGTACTCGTATGTTATGTTAATAGTTTGTGCACGTGTTTTGAACTAAATGACTTTGTTGAATTGGGTCTGCACTTTTCCGAACCTCGTAGGGGGTGCCCTTAGTGGTAGTTGCACAGCAAGGTTTTTTCTATTGCTCTGGCAGGAGGCCTTAAGGTCCTCGCCAAAAGTCCGGTGAAGCAGTCAAAGGCTGCGTTCAGGCCAACTGCAAAGACTACTACAAAAAAAATCGGGTTGCACTGAAAGAAATTGTCGAGTGCAATAATCTGGCCTTTTGTACCACATTTTTTCCTTTATTCTATTTTATGGTGTACTAATAAATGCATTAGTGCTTTTATTGAAAATGCTTTTACATACATTTAACGTTGATTGATTGACTTTAATACTTGGTAGATATTTGATAAACCTAATAAGCTTTTCTTTCCGATACATACCGGTAGAGTTTAGAGTGTTCTTTTAACTTTTTATTCAATGTATTTCATTGCATTATGAAACTTTTGTTCTTCTAACATAAAAGAGAATCGTTTCTTTTATCACAGATAGGTTGTTATCAAGTATTTCTATTCCTAGGCTAACAAAGGATGTTTTGTTTTAGTTTTAAACGAAGCTACACACCGACTGACCCGCAGCGCATTGGCTTCTATTGTGGTTCGATATTATATAAAATGTAGCCTTCAGATATGTTTTTAATCTATATGCATACATGTGAGCATGTAATATTTATTTTTAATACAAAGGTGTGAAACGTCTAGATTTTTATTAACTGTTGAATACAGGAAGTAGAAAAATGGGTGTCTACTGTAATATACATGACTATTTTGGATAGGTAGTAATTTGGTAGAAAGAACTATAAAACACAAGCTATGCTTAGCTTGGGATCAGATAACCGTGTATGAGGTGTCCCGGAATATTATTATTACTATAGCACGCACACAGCAATGCGTATTGACTGTTTAGCTTACCATATTTATTGTTTAAACAGCTGAATCTAGCAAATCTAGAAGAAACAACAAGGTTCGAAAATGGTTAGAAGAATAAGCTAAACCTATACCTATAACTTATATAATCAATATGTTACAGTTTCTACTCCAAGTGAAAAACAAAACACTATCCGTATCTGAGTCATCGCAACATCTCTAACATCCTTTGCGGTAGATGTGACCTTGTCGTCATCCCGACGTTCCCGCGTCAGAGTGTCGGCTCGGCGTCAGAACACGCCGTTACAATGTTATGAGCAATACGCTGGCTTACTAATGAGCCGCGCAAGGCCGGGTTCCGCATGCAACGTGACTCAGCGATGAGATGACGACCTATCCACTTTTTGTATAGATATTTTCATTGAGAGTTTTGAATACGGAGATTTTGAATTTAATGTATTTTTTTACATTGAACTAAATTAATTATCGAATTATAGGACACACTCGGAGTAGTTAAATCGACTTACGAAGACTACAAAGTAATTTTTCATAATTTTCACGACATAAACTGTTTCATGTGGCAATTAACTAAGGAGTCAAGAAACGAAAGAGAAATAGATAATTTAAAATTGTAAATAAGAAATCACAATCCAAAAAAAAAGCTTTGTTGTTATCTTGATTACAAAATAAAGTTCTATATTTCAGTCAGTGAGAGAAGGACAAAATAATACAATACTAATCATAATCATAATAAAAATACGAAGTATAATCCAAGACATAAAACTACAAAAATAACTTTGTGCTGAAACATAAACGCCCACAAAACACAGCCTACGATACTGCTACGCTCGTAGCATTTGCGTAGAGGTCGTAGCACTGTCGCAGTGACGTACACCCCGCATTTACGTGGGCTTCGCCTGAAGCGGCAATTTGACCACACAGAATGCGAACTTGACAGAAATGTATTATTAGTAACAGATAAATTATTTCATGGATTTTGTTTTTAAATAGTTGTTAGACTTTCAAGTGAATACAAAGTGCAAAAATAATAGTTATAGAGACGGAAAAGTTGAATTTCAGTCCATTTATTTGACTTTTTGAAAGTAATCCTTTATGAAAACAATTCTTAGTTTTCAATTCTTAATTTACAAATCATCTAAACAATATTATTTGCCCATAACGTTGAACGAAAAAAAACCATCAAGTTTACTTAAATAACCCATTAAGCGACCGCACCAACTGTAATCTCCACAATATTCTATTTTCGTACGTATTCTTAACAAATACGACTACAACAACGCTCCAGACTGTACCTTTACTTTTTACATAATTATCTGCACAAACTACATCGGCCAGTCATTTAATATTTCCATAATAGTATCACAACTCCAACCACCTATTCTCAACCTTATCCCTTTGTAATACGACACAAAACAACCGCAGCCAACTTGCATTACCAAATTTGACCTCGGAACCATTAAAGGAAAATGAACTCTAAGTCTATAGAAGAAGGGGTTATGATAATTTTGTGGTGTTTGAAAGTTGGCATGCGGTAAAACGTGTAGTGTTCTATTGTAAAATGTGTTGTATGTGTTAGGTGTTAAGGTCGTTGTTTGTTTGTGTGTTTGTCGCGCATGCGCGCATGTCGGATCGATGCGCGCCGCGCCGGCGACGGCGGTGACCTAGTTAGTTGCGGCAGACGCTCCGGCCAGACACGACGCGACACAATACGGTGCCGCCTTACAAAAAAACATGTTATGATGAACTTGGTTATTACATACCATAGGTATTATGGATATGCTTAAGTGTACATACCTACCTATCTGAGAAATATTTGACACAAGCAACTTCGGTCAAACATAAGTCTGTTCTTATTGAAACACCTATGCATTACCATGAAGTAAACTATAAATCTTTGATTATATAATGTCTAGATGGACTGTTAAGTGCGCGCAGACGTGTCAAAAAATAACAACCAAAAGTGGTTGTTAAGTACTTTCCCGCCACCAGTACAGATCGTGCCGCTTTCGTGACACTACGTTTTACGCGCTCTAAGGAATAACCACATAACTGCGATAAAATGATAGTATGTGCTTCTAAAGTGTGCTGGAATTAAAAAGGAAGGCTAAAAAATACCAACACACATCACCTATCACTAAAACTACCACACACTATTTAAAGAAACTTTATAATTAATTTTATTTTTATGATTATTAAAATTACGCCATATTTTATCAGTGTTGCCAGTTTCTGTTTTTCATTCTCCCATTTTTGTGGGTAATTTTGTTGGTTTATCGTTACGTTTACAAAATAGCGCTGATGTACTTTTTCAAATAAAAAAATAAATAAAAAGTAAAAAAATAAATAACTCAATGTTAAAGTACCTATACCTCATTATGTTTTAATATTGTACCAAATACTAACTTAGTTCATTTAATACTCGATTCAAACACACAACTCCAAATTTCTTTTTTTTATTGATTTAAAAAGTAAATACTTAATAAAAATATTTTTTATTATTATTAAAATACACTTAAACTGAATAATACCACATAAGTACCAACATATAACTAAAATAAGTAAATATTTTATTATAATTAATTCGTCTTTATTTAATGTGATTTATGGGAGAATTTGTAATAGCTGGTATCACTATTTACGCACACAGAGACATTGACGTATAGTGTAAAACGACGCCTGCACGCACACATACACAAATGGCGTCCTAGTTTTCTTTGGTATGAATGTAGGGCCATGCTCCATCTAGACATTATATAATCAAAGCTATAAATATGAATAACTCTATTTCTCTATTACAGAATACATAAGCTAATGACTTGTTTTTTTAAAACTTTAAAGAAACTTAAAAAAAAAAACAAACCGTTTCATGAAAGAAAAACACTTTTCTATTACTTATACTATCGAATATGCAAAACAAAATGCCCATTCATAAACAGTTTTTTAATAACAAAAAAAGCTCGCTGTTAAATAAATGAACAATAATTTAATAAAGCGTTATAATAAAGTGGACATGCTAGCCACGCTAATAGCATTCCTATGTTAATGTGCCGATCCACTTGTTTCCAACTTTATTAAAAGTTTAAGCTTGTCACCGAGTCATTAATTTCAGAGTAGGGGAAATTATATGAATGATGTTGTGTGTATAATAATTACAATCACGACTAGTATATTCCCTTTATTAAATTAATGATGCAATATGGCAAAGAAAATTCAGTTATTTCTATATTTATTTTGAGGGCTTAAAATGAATACCATCTACCCTTAATCTACATCTATCTAACACACGCACAACACACATACTAATTACAATTATTATTATGTTTTTAATATTCTAGAAGTTTGTTTTTAAGTTTTTTGTTAACGTTACTCCTTATTAATTCCTTAATTATTCCTTGTACATAACTTTTACCATTGTAATTGAAGAGCGGGTCCTTCTAGCACAAGTATATTATTACTTAAAAGAAGGTCCCTGCGTAAGATTAATTGTAAAAGTATAATGGTTGAAGAATAAACAATTTTTTTTTATTTTTTTTTTTATTTATCTACCCGAACTATTTATTAAAGTTTCTTAAAATTATTAATACAGGTTTCAAATTCATTATATAGCAGAAATAATACAAAATAGAACTCCAATCGCAACTTTTAACATCATTAAAGTAAGGATGTAACCAATTTCAGTTTAAAATCCACTTCAGCTCAAAAGCTCGCACTCTAACCGCGCGCACACAGAATTTCCGGAACAACACAAACAGTTGCGCGCGGTCCATTACGCGGCGAGATAGGGTCGACAACCGCTGCATTCACGCTCACCCAGCTATGGAACGGTCACAGGTGTATATTGTTGTTTTGTGTAGCGGTCTATAGTAGCGGTATGTACGGTTCGGACAATGTATTGAGTTTTCTTTTAGAGTGCTTCGGCTGTGAATTGATTTTAAACTTTTAGGCCAGTTACCTTAAAAAGATCGTGTTGTGGCCGACAAAAGGAGGAGGTGAATCGAGTGATAGGGGACCTAAGGCAGTTTTTTAAGGATATTAACAAAGGTATTAAAAAAGCGGTGTGCGTAAAAATGAAAACTGTTAGGAGGAGCCACACACTTTGGTACGGGATGTGAAAATCCTATAAGAAAAAAATGTAAAGATAGCTAGACGCTAGTATTGTTGATTTATATTACACTATGCTAATGTGATGATGTTATCGTCAGATTTTATCACAGTCATTGTTTTTCACTTCGATTTGTTTTTACGAAAAACTAAGAAAAGTTATCAATATACAAGAAAAAAGAAAAAGAAGGCGTACTGTACTTTATTTTTATAGTTATTGTTAAACTATAAAAATGGAGTATAATGTTAGTTGGGTATGTAGAATATTTGCATCGTATAGTTAAACTAAAACATATACCTATTGTTATAGTTGACGAGTTTTTTTCAATCAGGATAATATTTGATCATTTTCAACACTCCCTTCCTAATCTACATATTGAAAAAGAAACGTGTGCCTTATGCACTTTTTCAGAAGTTAGGTTTCCACAATATTATTTTGCCTGAAAAACTGTTCTCTGTCTGTATTTATTTACCAATAACTACTATATAAGACTACTTTCAGAATCTCCTAAAAATAGTCTAAACGGTACTCTTCAGTACAAAATCGGTTACCAAAAATGTTACAAATCACTGGCGTATCTAAACCTATCAGTGTCCCTATTCCGTTATAGGCTAAAGTGTAAATATAAACTTGTTAATAAAAGGCGCCTATTTCCAACGAGGTCATTAAAATATAGGGCGGCTAAGAAAATAGCAACGGAACAATCAAGTGGCTAAGACTGGCTAGAGAGATATCTTGTGGGGTTGCTCTGATAGCGGGTTCATAAGCGATAGAACTAGCGGGTAATTAAAATATAGGGCGGCTAAGAAAATAGCAGCGGAATAATCAAGTGCCTAAGACTGGCTGGAGATGTCTTGTGAGGTTGCTCTGACAGCGGGTTTATAAGCGATAGAACTAGCGGGTAAGTAGAATATAGGGCGGCTAAAAAAAAAGGCAGCGGAACAATCAAGTGGCTGAGACTGGCAAGACAGATGTCTTGTGGGGTTGCTCTGGTAGCGGGTTAACAAGCGATAGAACAAGCGGGTTATTAAAATATAGGGCGGCTAAGAAAATAGTAGCGGGACAATCAAGTGGTTAAGACTGGCTGAAGATATCATGTGGGGTGGCTCTGAGAGCGGGTTTATAGGTGATAGAACTAGCGAGTAACAATTAGTTCCGGATTTAATTTGAGCCAGTTAAGTTCTCGTACCAAAATAATAAAATAGGGTAAGTACTAAAAAGTAGTAAGGCAATAAGAAAATAACTATTAGTTCGTTTTTTAATATGACCCTCAAAAATTAACGAAACAATAGTAGGTATAAATAACGCTACAGGGTTCATTGACCTTATTTTCTTTATAAAAATAATCATCGCACTAATTGTATCACACAGATACAAAGATTTTATGCGTGAACACTTCTTTGTTATTCACAATTTTCCGAAATACATTGAATGCTTTTGTCATGATATGCAAGAGTATAATGGTTACTTAAATATACGATACGTACATGCTCATTCTAGACACAAATATTTATTTTGTGTGTATTAGCGTTTTGTGGTATTTAGATAAATATTTTATTTAGAAACACGGATTCTTCAAAAGCTTATATACGCTGTTCAACCCTTGTTTCTATAGATATCAAGATCTTCCGTCAGACATTAAGAGGCATAGTTATTTATTTGAATTATGTATAAGTCCCATAAAACCCGAAAATATTTAAGAAAAAACAAATAACAATTTTCGACACCGTTTATCCAAAACGTCTCTTAGCAACAGACTAGCCATAAGGAATCGCGGTCATTGTGACCCTACAAACAAAATCACTGACGTCCAAGGTTTCTCAAGAGGCGGTTCAAGAGCTCTGACCTTCGAAGAATAGAATCTGAGGGCTTTTCAATCCAGTCCACTAGTGTTAGCAAAATGTTAAGAGGGGTATAATTAGACAAGTATGCACTGATAACACGAACGGCTTTGATGTTCAGAAGATAACAAATATTGCAAAGTTTTCTATCTCCAATATTGTCAGATTGATAATTGCCAAAAATTGGGCGAGAAAAGGGAAGATGGATACTATTCATTGTTATTGCAATTTTCGTGTGGAAGAAAGGTGAAAACGAAAAAACTATTTTGAAGTCTATACTTTTAATTTTGGAAATAGTTATTACGAGCCACGTAACTAGAAGAATTATGGGTATGAATGTGAATGGATAGGTAAACATGCGGAGGAAGACCAAAAAGAGATGGAAGGATTGTTTGAAAGATGGTATGAGAAAGAAAGGATTGAATGCTGAGATGACGAGTTGTAGAGATGAATGAAAGCTGAATACGCATTGCACCGACCCCAAATAATTGGGAACAGGGCAGAAAGATGATGATGATTTAGGAAATAGTTATTACATTAATCATGTGGACCACTACACAAAAACTGTTTACACTGTTTTTTTCTTGACACTGTGATTGGCAGTTTTAAATGACTTTTTTGAGCTACTAGTATTTTGACTCTATTAATTTAGATCAATCCATATTTATGTTTCAAAGTATAATAGCAGAAGTTGTGAAACCTTAATTATTAGTTCGTTCACAACAAACCTCTCATTGAGCGCGATGTTTGTGTTCACGTTAGAAGCGGCACTGCGGTGACTCACGCGCCATTCATGAAATGATTCCCCAAACTTAACGTGACGTAGGTACAATTACTGCTGGAATGTTGAATGGAATTTATTTACTACCAGATATGTCCAGAGGTTTAGCTCGTTTGTTCTCCTCTCCGTGTTCTCCTAATGCGAATAATAAGATGCTTAATGGCCTATAAGCTTCCTCGAGAACTATGCTACCAAATGCCAAAAAAATATTGCTCAAATAAGTCTGTTAGTTTTAGAAATTAGGGTGTTAAAACAAAAAATCTTCTTATTTTAACTATTGAAGACATAATTTCATCATTATCGGTCCTCATATCGACTACTATTGGGAATAAACTCCACCAAAGGGCACATAGGTCTGTTTGTAGTAAGCACATAATTTACTGAATTGTCATTTTAAATACTTAAATGGTTATTCAAACGGACTAGTCAGTAGTGGTATTTCAATAGTAACCTTTATTTCAAAGCATCAAGGTTTATTTTTCACAGTCATTGTTAGAACTGAAGTGCTTACTTTATAGCAAGTAAAAGGAAATTAACTTATGTTCCATTTAATTTAAAACGTTTCAATAAATTTGCTTCAGTAGTGCATTATGGCCTCCATTGTGTACACGTGCAAAAATGTGCATCGTTTATCGACCTTGCCAGATATAAAACAAATACATGAATCAGAGTGTATTCTTCCAATAGATTGATCATACGTTTATGTTTTAAATACTATAAGAAGTTTTTAGTCTGTATTAGTCCTATTAACGGAACAACTTATTAGAAACAACATTTAATTGACTTTAATGTATTGTTTGAAAGGCGTAAAGTGTAGAGCATTGATAGAAACAATTATTACATGCTTAAGATTCCCCTTTCATACAATAACCAGAGTTAAAAGACATCTTCCGCTGAACAGTATAAGTAATGCAATACTTATATCAATCCAAAAGTTTTAAAATGTGTTTCCAAACACATACCTAGCAACTATCCTATTTTCGTGTGATATAATAAATCTATGGCGACGTAATACCCCAGTCTTACACACAATAATTAACGTTTATAAATTGGCAACACTCAACTTATGCCTGGCAACATTAGTGGACACGTATACAGACGATTTATGGCTAAACCTTATAAATTATACCGTGGCATACAACCTTCTAAGATGTCACTTTTAGAAAGAGTTTAAAAGGGTTTTTTTAATGCTGAGTATTGGTTCATAAATTAAACATAACCTCAAAATTTTGTTAGAGAAGGAGAAAATGTCAGTTTCGTACCCTCCGGAGCTTGTACCGCGGTCGTCGCCTGAAGTGATCCATAGTGTGTAAGCCTTCGTCATAAAACGCACATTTCACTGTATACACTTAACACTAACACTAAACTAAGTGTACATAATATTGTGATGAACGCGGCGACTGGCCCGCCTGGCGGCTGCGCGCTAAAAATAATGGCGCGTACACGGGGACGCGGGATGTCGACGATCATCTCAAATGAATCGTGTACATCGGTTGTTAGACTACTATCTAATGTACTCACGTCAATAACGAAAAAATTGAGAGCAAAATGAAAAAATATATAGATACTTATATGAAAGTGAGGGTAGTCCTGAAAATCTGGGAGCATGTGAACATTCCAGTGTTGGAAATGTTCATGCAAACTGCAGAGTTATATGGGATAGCGACATAAATTGTTAAACAAAATAGCAACGCAACAAAAAAGAAAAAAAAGGCAAAAGTATGTTTTTAAAAAAAAATCGAAAGGCTCAGCCTCAGCGGGCGATGGGCTTATGAGATGTTCATAATTATAGTCTCGATATTTTATTTTCCCTTAAATTAATTTCAGTACCTAAGCATTTGTAAAGTTGCATATCATTTCTAAATACATACAGAGCGCATAATTGTTTAATGTGGGAGCTTAAATGGTTGCTTACAATATTCGGATTACCAGTGTCACCTTATCGATAGACCTATAGGTAGTTTAGTTACTAAAGAATACGAGAGTCTACGTTTCACACATAACAGGCGATGGAAACCGAACACAACAATATTTACATACTCCCAAAACTATTTTCATATTACCAGAATTCATCTCGACAACTTTAGCCCTGCACTTACAACCCACCTTACGTGGACTGCATAACGTCTATAATTCTTTGCAAAGTTGTCGATTATGACGTGGTGATAGTAGTAGAGTTTAGTGAAGCCAACGGTTCCGCTTCAATCGGCATTGATCTGTCATGAGCAGCTGGCAGCTGATGCCATTATCTTATTATTTAATTACAACAAGGTAATTTTAATACATTTTCTTACTATGTAGAGCTAATGACATTCAAATTGTTGAAATTCTGGTAGGCTAGTGAATATTCTAGGTTGATTTTTTCTTATAATATTTATTTTAAATATGTATCCAATGGTTTATTTAAGTAAGTAAATGATAATTTTTTATGAGTATCATTTATTTTGATATCATGCTAAGCTTGTTTTTAATGATAGTTTTTTTTTATAAAATCGGTCTATAAGTAGAGCAGCTTAAGGACAGACTGTAAGTAGATTAAAAAATAAAACAAAAAAAATATCAATGTGCCAGTTTTTCAGAAGCGCCATCTACTTATACTTCAAGAAAGCTCAATTGTTTCCGACGGCTCTGTAACGTAGACCCCGAAGTCTACTAAAGCTCTACCCAAGCTTTCTTTACTTTACACTAGGTGGCGCTATTCTCAGTCATGTAGTTCTTGTTCTGAGAAAACCGTGCAGATGGCGCTGCTGACAGCAAAACCAAACATGCTAAAAAGTTTCAAAAGATTTTCCATTGAGATTTTGATTTACAGCTAATTAATAGATTGCGTTATACATTCAACATTATTTATAAGCTTCATAAATAACATAAAATGTGAGGCGTAAACAGCTGTAGTTATAATAGATATTAGGCGCGGAATTATGATTTAAGACATCGTTCAATGTCTATCAATAAAGTTCGGGGGATCGTTAATGAATGAACAGAAAGTATTAAGTAGTTAGTTCTATTGGAGTCCTGCCAGAATATTATAAAGTGTTCACTCAGACACGATAGTAGGCGATGTGTCGTAGTAACATTTGCGCAATAGTAACATTAAATTAAATAATACGTGTGTCATGAGCAAAACAAAATAGTTTTTTACACATTTTGAATATTGGCAGTAGGCCCAAACTACGTAAGACGGCGTCTGAATTGCAACGTTGATTGAATCCCCGCGCATTATTTCAATGACCCATTTTTATGAATATTTTTTAATAATATTTTCCTGTAATATATCATGTTGTTTATGCGATCACTGTTCATTAAAATGAAGCTTATTTTACGGTTATTTAGCGTTTATTGTGTAGTTTCTGTATCGAGTGGCGCTTGTCGCTTGTTTTTACGATTGTTGCGACAGGAGCAAGATTGATGGTACTATGTTGAAGAGATAAGAATCGAATGATAATTTGTTTCTTATAGATCCGCTTAGGATAATCTACAAGCTTTTTCATGGCACCACTGTGCATACGGCCCTATAGGTTGTCACTGCGGATCCCGAAATTTTAGTTCAATTTAATCTTACAAGGAATTATTGAATATGAAAATTATATGATGGGTAAACCTAGCAAGTGGCAAAAATCCACCCTGTTTACCGTTCCGCTTAATAGTACCGAAAAAATATTTGCGCGTAAAGGGAACTAACTGATAAATCACATAAAGGTACGCAACACACAACACGTGAAATAATATAATATAATAATATTTCACTCGTTATTACGATACATACTTCATATTTCAATAATTTTCTGGTAATAAGTGTAAATTGTGTGAACTGACGTGCGGTGTCCAGAATACTTTTAAAATTGGTACAAAATTTTCTACATAGGTTCCGTGTAGTGTAGGTTCCATTTCTCTTGAATATAGTGATTCACATTTTACCAAGATTAAACTCTCTACACCTACCCTACCTAAAAATGATCCACAATATTTAAATTTTATGTAATGTAACTAATAAATGATATTCTTGTGGTATAGTACACCCAAACTACTGTAGAGCAAGTTTTTATAGCGCAACAGGGTATAACATAGAATATTCTAAAGTATCCCAATTTGATACTAAGGTGGTATAAACCGATTTAAAAATCATTTTCTGACTGCTTATTTTCAGTCTTTCATATCCTCAGAATTGCATATTCATGTATACTCTATTACCTTATAGCCGAGGTAGAACTCAAAATAAATAAGCGGGCGATGCCGCGGCATACAGTAAAGTTCTCTAATGTCACCAGAGATCACTAGGTACTTATATCAAATGAGATAGATATATATAAACTCAGAGTTAACCAAATATGTCGGCGGGTGAACGACTCGCGTCTATTTCAGACTTAATAATTATATACGGCAAAAGGAATAGTTGCCGTCCTGCACTTGTGAATGAGCTATGAGCACAATATTCAGCTTCATATTCAAGATTAAATGGAATTTCGTTTATTCTATTGCTGTCCATTTAGGCACTGGTTGAATTTTTCACAAGGAATCTAGAATAGCTCATTGGGATGGGACTAGATAAATGCCTCTGTGATTGTCAAATAAGATAGTTCTGTGCTTGTCTAATTGCTGTCTGGAATAACTGCTGTCGTATTTTTCAACGTATAGCATAAAGGTAAAAAAATATAAGATAGGTTCGGTTTTCCTTACAAGAAAACTTTGATTTAAGTGTTATAGGTACTTATTCGTCATCTTTGGTAGAATAAACATCTGAGAATTATAACGGGATCTAGACATCAGAATGTACTACTTTGCGTTTGATGATAAATCTCAATACTATGTAGGAAAGGCATTTATGTCTTATGTATTACCGATTGTAAATTTTTCGCCATGTCATGTGCTAAATCTAAATAAAATATCTTAGCAGCAATAGCAATAAATAAATGATAACCTTAACTTACTTTCCGTTATACCTATATTCAAACCTATACATGACTTAGCAATTTTTATAAGTTACTTATAGGTTTATTTGGATCAAAAATACCTATTCAAATAACAAACAATTAGTACAACCAGCTTGCATCTCTCAATGTACTAAGTAATTTGAGGACAAATACTCTAAACAACTTAAATAGGAAGACACAAACTGGACAAACAGCACCTGTTTACAATCAAAAGCAATACGCGTATCGCGGTGAGACATAACACCGCGAGTAGGTGCGCACGCGCATGCCGGGTGAGCGGCGCGGCGTGGGCGCAAGTAATTGACTGCATAGTCAAATTTTATTGTTTAGACAACTATTCGGTTTGTTATGTCGACAATTGTTAAGGTATGTATGTGTAGTATTTGGGGCCAAAGACTAAACATTGCAGATGTGTCATTGACACCAAAATATTTGCTTCTTGCAAGAGCAAGTTTCAGTATATTTAACTACTTAGGGCCAGAATTTGGTCAAAGCAGGTATTTTTGCCATCAAATTAAATTCTGGGATAATTTTGCTATCCAAAGATAAGGTATTGGTTTCTTAGGTCTACGCGAATAGGTATTAGACTTTGAAATAAAACTACTTTATACGGATTTTGTCGCGGTTTATATTAATTTTAGGTCCCGATGTTTCGACACATTTGCAGGTATCAGTCATTCAATAGATATAGGTGTCTAACATGTCTACTTATAGATATTATTGTATATTAATAAAGCATATCAAGAGCCTACCATGGTTTGCAGATCCGAATTACATATTTAAATGGTGCTGCCTACCCTTTTGACAATTTGGTAAAGCCCACAGATTCCCAGTTCCTGCGATACTGACACATCGTTTTCGCTTACTAGCTCTTTTAAGTTTCAGTATCTATTCCATATATAACACTGACGCCTGTATTTTATTGAAAGCAGTTCCAAAACAGAATTAAGCTATCCCTTTTCCCAAGGGCGCGATTACCGGTGACTTAGAGTTGTGTCAAGTGGCTAGGAATTTCCGGCATTCTTATGTTTTCAATAAGTTGTAGATCATCGATCTCAAAGCATTCTGATAGCCGGTTGTTTTTAGTGTCTACCTAAAACTTCAAATACAGGTATATTTGAAGTCAAGTCAAATGCTATTTAAAACAACATGTGTAAGTTCCCATTCCCATTTGTAAAAAAAAAGGAAAGAAAAAATCTCAGTCGAATGAGTCAATCAAGTAGAGAAACAAAATCAAAGGCGAACTCTTACTATTTCCTATCTAAAAACAGAGAATTAAGAATGCGACTTGTTATCCGCTCGTTACATCCTATCTATTAACATTTCCTCACAACAAGTGCCACGGCGAGGGCGACGCCATGACACCTCTATTTCGAGATCGCTGCAATAACAGTACCAATGGTATTTTTATTACTCACTCCAGTTTATTTCAGTTACAATTTGACAAAATAAAAATAAGAAGGGCCGGCGTTGGCGGCGTAATGCGACACTCTGTTACACATACATCGACGGCTGGCTACGAAATGTGAATTATGTTTTCTAATAAAACTGTGAATGGATGTCGTTTTGGGTTTAAAACCAGTGGCCCTTTAATGAGAGTGCGTTCACCTCAAGTGGTGTAAATGCAGTGCGTTTTTGGAAACAGGAACGGGACGTTTCCGTGTTACACATTTTCTTTAGTATGAGTGGAAGACTTTAATTTTATTTTTGTTTAATTTTAACTGTATATGTTTATGTTGTGTTTTCGTTTTAGAACTGTCCCTGGAAAATGGATTACACGTTGAGCGCGTGATTCTTATGCTCTATTTGTTTGTCTATTCTAGAAGTGGATATGGCCCCTCGTTAACACCTTGTACATAAATAAAGTAAATACGAGGAGGTAAATGTCCCTTACCTATGTGTATGTTTGTCTATAACCTACATAATAATAGTAAATACCAAACCCACTGGAAATTCAAATACATAGTTGTAGTAATTTTTCAGGTATCAGTCATCAACTCGTTATAAAAGTGTTAAAATAGTTTGGTATACAGTACAAACGTCGAACCCTCTTGATTTGCAACCCAATAAGCTCATCAAAGCCGACTAAAACAACGATAATTGTCAATTCAACAGATAAAACAGTTACAGAAACATTTAAAACAAGATATCGTGGTTCGCAATCATCGCACCCCGCGACTTCAAGACACAAAAAGTGAAAGAATCCAGGGAATTTTACATAAAATTAACATTTATGATCGCAATAAAATGCCGAACCACCACTAAACAGCCGACGAAGGCGCTTCCACGATACTTAGACCGATACAATCGCGCCAACACATAAACACGCGAACTTGCCGACTTATAAATTTAACACCTGTCCGCCTGTCAAAACTATTCTTTATTAGCCTCGTACCCACAGTCTTATAGTAGTTTATCGCCGCTGCAACATACATTACCACTCCGGTTAATGGTACGACAGTAAGCTGTAAAACAAAATGCGCAGGGTTGTGGTTTCGGGTGGTTGTCGTTGATCGCGTGGAGCCCCGGCACGCGAGTGGTACGGTGGCGGTGGCGACCGCACCTAGGCGCTGAAGTTATTTCCGCTAAATAATTGCCAGTCATCAGAGTTTTCCAACTGTTCGCGTTACGCGGTGCGTAATGTTTCTATTTCTGTTTGATTGTTATTTGGGGCTCTTATGTAGCTTGATGGGCTTTGATACTCGCTTTATGATAGCGAAAGTTGTAGAGTTTGTCTACATTCTAAAACTAAAAAGATACCTTGAAACTTTCAAGTTTTTTTTTATCAATAAATTGATAATACAACTACATAGATCAACTTTTTTCCTATATTTGTACCAACCTTATATTTTTTGTATTATTTTAGAGCCTTAGTTGCTATCACTAAATGAACTATTATTTTAAGTTTTATTATGCATCTGCCAAATAAAAAGTCATTAACGTATGTATATGTTTAGACAATTTTCTCTTTCCCATGAAATAGAGAGAGTATGAGGTAAATCAAAACCGACAGTAAAGTCCTTTTTAATAACTTTTATCGCCCTTAACAAGACAATAACAGCAGCATAATGACAGCATTTACCATGAAACTGAACAGTGATTACTATTAGCAACATAAAGTTGGTTTAAAGTAGGTGATGCGCGTCTATTTCACACAATCCGCATTCAGTAGGAACAACGAATAAGTCGTGTAAGTATTGGGCGCACGCATGTCTTGTGGTGCCCCGTTTGTATGTGATAGTAACTGGCGGGGGAGCACTATCTTACAATCAATTTTAATCCCATACGATATCACTATAAAACAAGAAAATCATGTTTAATTTAAAACCAATTTATAGGAACATATTTTTGCCTGTTACAGATAGTTAGACAGATTTTCCTATTTCAGCAGTCTTTACAACCTTATTTAGCCTTTGCCATCTTAGTTACGAAATACAGGTTATATGAAACTATTTATTTCAAACTAACATTCTCGTTACGACATCTACAAAACTCATAAGTGTATCTTCGCTATCTAGAAAAATAAATTAGATACACTTAAAAACAAAACATGTAAACGGCGCCAACGTTTAACCAATCAATCCCGCAGCCCGTGACTCATATAAAATTTGAAACATTCGAAGAGAAAGCCCTATTAATCTTGTGTTGCAAACTTATGAAAGAATTCTCCTTCGGCCGACATATTTAAAACACTTGGGATCTTTGGTTTGTTTACCGAAGAATTGTGTGCAGTTGCCAAGTGTCTCAGGAATGGGCGCCGTGAGTTGTCTGGAGTAAATAGTATGGGGTAACATGCATTTAAAATAAAATTAGCTTTAATAGAGTCAAGAAAATGTAATCGGGACCGTAAAAAACTGGAAATTAAATAATACAGATAGTATAAGTAAAATTCTTGGGAAGAAGACTTTAAATGTAGTTCAACAAGAAGTTATGTTGTAGATGTCTCCTTACATTCTGCTATTACTTTAATTCGTTTTTGTTGCTTTGGTCCAAAATTTACATATTTTCTTCGTTCTTCACGATTATGGAAACATTTACCGCTTTTGGAAAAAGTCGATAAAATTATTCGGTCCACGTTAACGTCCATTTTCAACGTAACGTTGGATGACCGAGCCTGGACCCAAGTCACGCTGCCGATCCGTTTTGGTGGGCTAGGTGTACGTAAAGTTTCCAGTTTAGGCTTACCAGCATTTTTGTCATCTGTCCACAGCACTGAAAAGTTGACCAGGCAAATCTTAGGGTCTTCTCTGGTTGATTTTCAGATTCTGTGCATGACTGAGGCAGTAAATAGTTGGGAAATGTCCTGCCCGGGCACAGATCTACCCGAGCAACGTTCTTCTCAGAGGCAGTGGGACGAGCCGCTTTGCAGTTTGATACGGAAAGAATTGATCAATACGTCAATCAACACTGCAGAGTCTCCTGGCTGTGGGAGAATGGGAATCGGGCCTCTGGCTACAGGCACTTCCATCATCCACTCTTGGTACCATTTTGGATAATAATACTTTTCGGCTCGCCATGAGTTTACGTTTAGGTATACCCTGTGTCGCATGTCATCGTTGTCAATGCGGTGAGACAGTCGACAACCTCGGTCACCATGGCCTGTCCTGCAGCAGGAGCGCAGGGCGTATATCTCGCCACTCAAATTTGAATGACATAATTCGTCGTGCTCTTGTCACCGCCGGTGTACCAGCTGTTTTGGAACCCAATGGTTTGGTGCGCGGCGATGGCAAGAGACCTTACGGTATGTCATTGCTGCCTTGGAAATTGGGTCGGCCTTTGGTGTGGGACGCAACGTGCGTCGACACCCTTGCGCCGTCCCACGTTCTAAGTTCAGCAGCCTCTCCTGGCGCTGCTGCTGGAGCTGCGGAGACCCTTAAGCGGCGGAAGTATAATAACATTGTGGGTGATTATATTTTCGAGCCGTTTGGGGTTGAAACGCTCGGGTCATGGGGTCCGAGCGCACGAAATCTTTTCAAAGAACTTTCCAAACGTTTGGTAGAATCTACTCGTGATCAGAGGGCTGGTTTGTTCCTTGCACAGAGAATCGGCATAGCCATTCAACGTGGCAATGCAGCCAGCCTTCTGGGCACGTTCCCCGCCATTGACAAGGATGACGATGAGTTCTTTGACGCTGTTTAGTTTTTATTTATGTAAGTTTGAATTTTAGTATAGTTAGAGTTTGTTCTTATATTAGATTTAATTGTGTATTAATAAAGTTTCTCAGTTATTATATACATTATGCGATATTATATTTGTCAATTATGTTGTAGATGTTTTCCTGTAACTAGACTTTTTCCGAGCTTAATAAGCTCAAAGAGGGTCATTAGGTTGCATTCTTAAATTTACCTATTTTCACAGGAGTGTAGTTTGATAGTCAATAATTGTGAAGCTTCCTATTGCCTACAGATTGCTTTCGCAACTGTTAACGAGTGCACGGATTATGTTGTTGACGTGCGTATTTCGGGCAGACCGTTTTGTCAACATTGTTTAGAATTTATTTTTAACAGACGTTTTAGAATTGAAAACAAAGCATGTTTGTTAAATGCTTATTTACTTGTATCTATTTTGAGTGTTGATGCAATAAATATGTAAGTAAATTATGGCACTTTGACTGCAGTAAGTTGCCCAAACTGTTGCTCTTTTAAAACCTTTTTAGCTGCATTTTCTGATCACTGTTTTGATCTGCCTGCTCTTAAAAGCTAGTTGACAGTGCTTACACTTACAGCAAGCTCTCAAAACACAAGATCTATCCACTAGCATAACCAACTATCCTCAGAACAGCATCTAAACGCAGCACAGTGCGTAAGTTGTGTACAAAGTTGGGCAATTAGGGGAGCACGCGAGGCGGCGACGTCTCCGCCACACGTGCCAAGTGGGCTGGGGGATGTTACATTAATGTTTATGCCACTTTTGACACTATGCTGATCAAAAAACTCGATTATTTAGTACCTATAAAGTTCATTGGTAGAGTGTTTTTTTTTTAAGTTTGTACTTGATTGAGCTGTTAGCGCAAATGAAGCCTGTTTTATAACAACCCATGACTGAAATAACATGGATTGTAACCACGAATATAGCTTTCTTGTAGTACTTGTCGCTAGAGGAGGCTTGCTTCCAAAACGCTCAATTATAAACTATACCATATATAATAAACTGATCAGCTTCGGCTTTGGCGCAGTTGTACTAAAACAAATATTGTTTAGAACTGATCGCGAAAATTATACAGTCGAATGGAATAAATACCGCAAGTCCTTATTAAAAACTACAAAACTTATCATCCAATAGTCTTTAAGAACATAACCAAACCCACGCTGTTAAGAATAAATATATGAAAAGATAATTTTAAAAGAAGTTGATTTAGTATAAATTAAATTCCGTCTCATTTACTCCTACGATCAGTATTAATTTTTCATGAAACACGATAATATTTCATTCATCATCAATATTCATTATAATCATACACACACCGCAAAATGGGCCGCAAAACGAAAGAATTACAATTATAATAATGCCAATAACACTTGAGAACGAAATAATGTATGTTTTTACATCAAACCGGAGTCTCCGTGTGTACTGCGCAAGTTCATAAAAATGTGACAAATGTTTGAATTACAAGAAGTGTGCGCAAACACGGTATTTATAGATACACACGTTCTTTATAACTCATCAAGTCCTATAAAAATTACTGTAAAGTATGTGTAGTGGATTGAGTGTCTCGTTACTGAGAACGACTTTATTTTCAGCTAAAAATACGCTTTATTTCGTGGTACTGCGCAACTACTCACATGTAGTTGGTGAAGCAAATATTTGAATTTGTTACTTCTTATATTGGCTATTATTTCTGTGTCTTGGCAGTTTTATTTCCTTTGAAGAAGGTTTGTCAATTTATGCTAAAGCATTTTGGTTTCGATCGGTTATTGGAACAGATTATGAGTGTCTCATCGCAGGTTGAAAAAAATGCAAATTTCGTAGAAAAACTTCTTTAATTTTAAGTCTCAAAATACTCGAATAAAAGAAAAAGTTTTTACTTGAGAATCCCGATCACAGTAATGACTATTGAATAGCAGTATCTATTATATTCGATAGCCCAAAATTGATATTCGCAAAAACAAAACAGTTTATTTTAATTATAACCCCTTAAGGTGTCCATTAAATACTTTCAATCAAATATCAATTATGTATACGTACGAAATTTGGCAAATAGTGTATAAATTGCGAGTAACACTATATCTGTTATGTGCGGCCATCAACTCTGCTATTAAATGGCAATGCTCTATCAATCAAGTTTTTGTTTTATAGTCCCAATTAACATGCTAACGGTACTCGCACTAAAACATACGATAAATGAACAATGTAGGATTATTTTTTATGTTTTAACTGTCGTTGCCTTCGGGTTTTCCTGAGGGATTTATGCTCGAGAAAAAAGCGAATGATTTTGAACTAATTAGCGATGACAACTAATAGGTGTCATAACAAAAGTAACAAAATTCGAACGTAATACTATATGTAAAACAACAAACGAATATCCTATACAATCGATTTTTTATCGAGAGTTGTACAACACGACCTTTTTACACGACTGTCCAAAGAGGAGTGTTATGTTTTCAGGGTTCATATATTTATGCTGAAAATTCGTCACTACATATTATCCTCCACACCTAAGCTCCTTAAAAGAACTTACATTTCAAATAATTTTATAGTAAATACTGATAGACATCACAAACTGCGTATATGTACATAATATCATGATATCAAGACTGCGTACACAAATTGTATTCAGCAGAATTACCCGATTGGTCTCGGTATTTTGTACAAAGCGCCGCAATTCGCGAAATAATGGATCATCATCTAGGATAGTACAACTCATAGCCGTTGCTATTTATTAAGTTTTTAATAGTTGTATATACTCTGTTTATTACGTGTTAATGGCTTGATGGATTGGTGTTAAACACGCGATTTTTTATCAAATTCGTAAGTATTTACTGTCTATAGTTTTTATATTTTAACGTATGTTAACGAATATTTTTTCCGTTTCTATTTAATTGCTTCCTTTTATTTGCGTATGTGCTTTAACGTTTTCTACATATTTTTATGTAGGTATGGATAGTAGGATAGTAGTAGTATGGTTAGACGGAGCAACCCAGAATTTTTATGCGCGTGTGCAAACCGACATGTATGTAAAATCTTTCATTATACGTTCTTTTAATGATGTTCTCATCCTTTGTTAAAGGTTTACTAAGTTCATAGAATTGTCTGACTTCCTTAAGAAAAACCTCATCAAACTAAGGTTTTTCTTTCTGGTTCTTGAATCTTCTACTACTTCATAAGTATTTTATACCGGCGACACCGCCGTCACAACAAACATATTTCTACAATTACGCTGTAAGTATATCTACTGGACTAGGTACCTACATGCAGGCTATTTGTGGTCGCGTCGTAATCTGCGCGCGCGCAACACCGGCACGCACCGTGCTCCTGGATTATATTCAGGTGGTTTCAGTTAATTGACGCGCTAAGATCTTTGATATTACTTGAGTTGATGAAAAAACAATTTTATTTATTTCTTTATTGCGGGTAGGTAAAAACACTATTCAATTTTGATAAGATCATTTTTAGAGAGAAGATTAACTAAAGAAGTTATTGTAAAAAGGTTTTTGAGAATTTCAAACAGAGGATCAATAATGATCAGAAACGAATACTACACTTTGAAAATATTTTTACAGAAAAAGTAATAAAATAAAAAAAATAGTAGTAGTTTTATTTGATTTTGAAGGCTCCCGTCCTTGTTAATTGAATAGAGCTTGAAATATTCAGGACCATTAAAGAAACGGCATAAAGGTAAACGCCAAAAAATATCGCATCTTACATCACACCATTAATAATTCCCAATAAAAAGATATGCAAGATGGCGCCACTATCGTGGGCAAATCAAAGGAGTCGTGTGTTGTCTCCGGAGGCGAGTGTATATCGCTCAGCGGCCGGTGAATAATGCTGGAGACCAGATTAAACTTACAGAGACATTAGAAAAATATACAGAGGTTGGAAGGCGAAGGGCCGGAGTGGATGCGGCAGTTTATTCATATCGGTCAGTGAGGTAACACCTAAAGTACCTAAAGGTAGGAAGGAAGTCATCTTGCTACCAGTAATAACGAAGAGACTCAGAGTAAGGCGGGACTGCTAAGGTTTCGTTATCATCTAGTGCTCTTCTTCCTTATTTTGTTTAATTATTTTAATAAATACATAGGTTTCTAAAAACTTAAGTAATAACTTCAGGTTTATCAACTCTTCACATACGTGCATGGTGAGGTCTACGAGGTCTTAAACAGTCTACTATGTATAACAAGCAATCACTTTTGTATTTGACGATTATTATTAGTAACAAAAAGAAACTTTTCTCTAATAGTTATGACATATTATTATACCGCATCTACATTTCCTTCGCGCGTCACCGCGACGAGTGCATCCCATGATCCCACCCACACCAGCGTATTATTTTGGTTGGCGACGCCGCGTTGCCACACCGCCGTCGAATATGTACTAGTTACTACTACTTGCTGTTGCTGGACAGTTCTGCTTACATACCATAGGAAAGTACCATATAGCTATGAAGGTAATTTTCAAGTTAAGAAAAGCAAGAACTCAATTCTGAAACTTTCGATTAATTTAATGTATGTAAACATTTAATTAATCTCTAGACCATGTGATTTGATCAATTTTACCTTAACAAGTACATTCATGTATCTTACAAAAGTATCAAACTCTCAATGTGGTATTAGAACAGGGTCTTTCCTAGTGAACGTCCACCTCGCTACCATACTTATTGACTTATCCCACTGCGGACTAAACTCCTAGTACTTTCCTCTCAGTCTGATGTTTCAGGCTTAGAAGCAGATAAGTAGGTATTTTTGCTATTTTATTTATCCTCCTTCTATTAATGATCTAGCCAAATTTAATTCAGAAAGAATTCAAAGGCTAGAAACATTACGCTATTTACTGCTTGTACTGCTACATACTTTTCTTAACTTTGTACTGTACAATGGGATTATGTTACCTCGGTACTGCTATAAATCTATGGCATTTCGTATGTAAAGCGTTTCAAGTACTCGATGTGCGTGAATTAATCTTATAGATTAAATCTTTGTGTTATTTATCAATGTCGTTAGTAAGATAGTACATTATGGATAAAGGCTAACACAATGAATTGAAAATCTGCATTGTCTGGCCAAGTAATGACAGTAAACAATTTGTAACTTATTTGAGCTACATGGTTCTGTAAAGTACCTATTCAGAAGGTACTTTGGCATTATATACTTTATATTTTGAGTCTAGCTTTAACGAACAAAATACATTTAATATTCTTTATACCTTGGAGCTTCCAAGGTCGTCATAGCAAAAAAAGAAACATAGATTTAAATAAAATACATAAAACGAATAATGAAAATCTTAAAATAGTTTTCTTGGGAAAGTCATGTATAAAACTCGCAAAATTTACAGCGCGATTACGAACTTCAAAAACTGTGAAGCTATTAAAATGAAATACTGCTTTACCTAAGTTAACGCTAAAAGCATTATAAAACATTCTAGGACTTTATTATTTCTAGAAAGTCGCTAATGTCACTGAGATAGTTTATAGTGACACATTATTATTTATTTCTTGTAAATTAATATCAAAGCTGTTGACACATGTATCATAACCGTTGCTTTTTACTTCGTATAAACCTATGAAGGAATTACTTATGTATCGCACATCCCATGTTATTTCATAAATATCTATTTATGTTATTTTGTGGCAGATACTGGGACTGTTGTTTTTGGTCAATGCAATAATGTTTGTTTCAGCAAGAACTACACATGTAGTTGAAAAAGCTTCTGGCTTGGGTCTAGCAGTGAGTCGCTATTCAACGCAACCTTTTACGTAAATAACGATGTTGGTTAGACTTTTTATTACCTTCCGATCCATAGGTGCCATAAAATCCAATGTAGGAAAGAAGAGAACTGCTGAGAACGAATCTTATTCAAAACATCATTGCGAAAGACAACCTCGCTATCATCCTAACCACCACAGTAAAGATGATTTCCAATAACCGGCTGTTCCTAAAACGACTAAGAAGAAGATTACACCCCACTTCTCTATAACTCCTTAAACCACTTCAATTACACAATCCTCATTAGAATTAAATCAAAATTCACAAAAAGGAAGAAAAAACGGCAATCGCCACGTGCTCGGGCGACGGAAACGTATACCTCCTCCCTCCCCTCCCGCCCCGCAAGTACATCGGCCTCCCCCCCCTCCCCCGGCGCTCGTAGTAGCTATTTCTAGTAGCAGAGACACTTCACTTGTACTTTACTGAATGTCTCGCTGTGACTTTTCTTGGCGTAGAGTTCGGAAGCGACTAGAGCTGGGCATTTTGTTGTGTAATAGATAGACTTAAATTAAGAATAAAGGATATTTAAGTGCCATAAATAACGCCTTTAGGAATAGCGTTTAAACGAGTGTGTACGGTAATTTTTTTATTTGTAAGTAAGCCATTTTTAAATAATTATCTAAGACTTTATTTAATCTAAGACGCTTTGTATTTGCAGTATCTTAAGATCTAATTCAAGTAAAATTCTGACAGAGGAAAATTGAAAATCATTCCTTAATAAAAACATAAGGATAATTCACCTTGAAATATAATAAACCAGAAATAAAAATATCTATTACAAGCCATATCTATAACTTTCCAAAGCCGCACATCCACGCATCCGGATCGACGCACGCGCCGCCTCCTTGTAAAAACAACGTCGCATCGCCCGCGCAACTGACTCACGTTCGCGACCACTTTCCTTGCACTCGGCTTGTTCAATCCCATCTGTTGCATGCTACTGATGCTACTTACAAAAACAATTCTAATTTAGGTCTCTAATTAATTTTAGTTCGTTTAAATAAACTGAAGGAGTATTGTATCGCGATTTCACTTTTTACTCACTACTACTACTATAATAGGTTGAGTTGTACTACAGAAAATGCTATACCCTCTACCTACCTAATATCTGTAATAATAGGTAATTGCTCTCTGAATATGAGGTTCTGATCCAAATTTATTGAATCTTTATTATAAAGTGGAAATAGAGCTACTTATCGACCTAATAGATGAGCTATGTAACAAAATTGTAGAAAAAAAAACACGTTTGCAGACAGTGTACCTGCATTCGTTCTAATTTGTACGTATTATTGTATATTTCTTTAACTATAGTATGCATGTGTCTACAATCCCTGCGTCTACGCATCCGGCGCGACTCACTACGCAGGAAAGCTGTCGCATTCGCCTGCCCACCTCACTGACTCACGCTCGATGTTCGATCACTTATAGCTTATACAAATAGTCTAGATTTGCTCCATTTAACTGTCTAAGTACACAGTAGTGAGTTACTCTCGTTGTTTTCAGTCGTTATCCTTTTGGTATTGATTTATTACTGTACAGGCTGATTGATTGAATAAACTGATTTATATAAGAAAAGCTTTAAAAAAGCTGCCAAAAAAGATTAAAAAGTAATTAAAAAGAACGTATCTCAGAGTATGTATCTCAACCAAAACATTTTTCTTCGCATATTCTACTATTTTTTTCACCTTATTTTTATTTTCATTAATGATTTTTCTAAAAATAACATTTCTCATCAGTAGTCAGTTTTAGAGGAATATGAGCAGCATTATATACTTAAACAATAATTAAGTTCTCTGATTGATAGGCCATCTATTTACGTCGGTCTACTATTATGTAAGAATAAAGTCTAATGCTTTAAATAATAGTGTGAAGGATACAAAAAAGATCTCCAAATGAAGACACCTAAATACCTTTACTAAGTATCATCCTAACCTCTAAACAGTATGACTAACTCTTATACGATAGGCTCAAGACCAAATCTTACTAACACTTTCAATTGCACAATAAGTAATACTCAGAAAACAAGTGCAAATATTACCACAAGGTAACTTCATCTTCACACCTATGCAGTTGCAGGTACAATCACGCGCAAAATCTGTATACACTAAGCAATTTTCAATAGTTTTTCTCTTCAATTCTAGATAGGTATTGCAAA
Source organism: Autographa gamma (assembly GCA_905146925.1). Classification (NCBI taxonomy): domain Eukaryota; kingdom Metazoa; phylum Arthropoda; class Insecta; order Lepidoptera; family Noctuidae; genus Autographa; species Autographa gamma. Next base: position 886,098 of record LR989852.1, read on the forward strand.
ACAAATATCTGAAAATGTCGTGCTTGGCCTAGCGGTTCAATGAACGGATTTGTATGCACAAGGTTGCAGGTTCGAACCCAGGCAAGTACCAATGTCTCTGTCGCTTTTTCAAAGTTATATGTACTTTCTTAATTATTCTAAGACACTTCTGACAAACGGTGAAGGAAAACATCGTGAGGAAACCTGGATTCCAAAATTTGGGATCTGAAATCGCCAATCCGCAGAGAGCAAGCGTGGTGATCAATGTTCGTGCCTTCTCTATATGGGAAAGAGGCCTGTGCCCTGCAGTGGGACATTTATAGGCTGGATTATTATTATTGCAAAACATGTTATAAAGAAACTATTTAAAACAGTTTTAATCACATACTTAGTACTAGTTTACATAGTTTTCTTTTTGAGTTTCAACAAATAAATGTCGTCAAATTTGCCTAATAATTTAGCTATATGTATTCATATTGTTGCTCTTGACTGTACCTACAAGTTGTGACGTCACATTACATTAGTCACATCTCAAGTATGCCAATTGCGATGAGTAATCCGGATACATAGCTTAAGTGAAATCTCCGATGAATAATTGTTCAAGATAATTGCGAGAGTAAAGATAGAAGGACTTTGAGCTTTGTTATTTCGTAATAATATTGTGTTTTGTCAGTATGGACTTTGATTCAAAAATATTATAAGAATACGTACACTACATAAAAAATGTGTAGATATTAATCATGACACAAATGAAGACCATATCGTGATATGTCTTAAAACAGCTTTACAATTTAAACCATGGAGGAACAACATGAATACTGACTCCAGCTTTCAAATTTTATCTAGATGTGTTTAAGTACACATTTTGATAAAAGAAAGATAAAGTAAATAGCACCTGAAATTAGAACGAAAAGGAACCTATGAAAAAACCTGTGAAGTAATGCATCTATAGGCATTCGATAGGCAGACGATACTAACAATTTATTTTTCTAGGAAAAAACATATAGGTAACAAAGATCACTATGAAAGCTACGAGTATTCCTAAACTTCTTACACATGCGATGTAAATAGTTATTATTCACGGTATCTTTTAATACAGGAAATTACACCACAATGAGTGTCACAGGTTTTTATTAGTTTCGACTGAGTTTCAAAAGCGATGACTTAAAGCTATTCTTAATGAACAAACTAATGATTACGATCGTGGGACATGCCTTACTCTATATTCTGAAAAAAAAAAAAGACAGAACATTTTATCTGTACCCGAAAATCTTAGAAAGGTATTCAACTTAGTAAAGAGTTTTAATGAATTATTAAATTCTAAAGACTATTGTTAAACGTTATAAAGGGCACATGATTTTCGTACTTTTCCTCGAAAACTACATAAACATATACATAATTAAAGAAAATACATTTTACTATTTTAGTTTTGCAGAAACCCCAACATTCCTATCTGTTTTTCTTTTTCATTCATAACAAATTTTACGGCACGAGTTGACGTAGGAATTCGACTATAAAATATCGAATGTGATTTTGTTATTTGTTTTAAGTAACTATCCCGAGTGTTACATAGCAGTGACTGTAGTGTAGTTTCCATATTGTTATGCACACGCACACAAAAGCAAAAAGTAGATATATCATAATTCTTTAAAATTATTAAACTGAAGTGCGGGTTTATGGCTGTTCATTTTTTCACGTGTCAACTTCAACTGTCAAAACGCTACTTTTTAAATTTCGAATTAAGAATATGTTGTTTTACAATCTGTAAGCTTTTAAAAAATCAGAATCAGTTTACGCGATTAAGAATTTACTGTTATTGCATTAAGTTACATATTTTAATTTATATTTATTATTTTCTATGTCCAGGAATAAGAAAAACATGAGGTTTACGAGCTGTTTATGTATGTTGCGTAAGAAAGTAGTAAAAATTTAAATGAGAAAAATGGGTCATTAATGTTGGTTGTAATGTTGTCGACGGGCTAACGAATACACGCGGCGAGTTTTATTTGATTCCTATACATATTTCTACACATTGGTACCGAACGCAGCTTTACCAACAGGTATTTAAATACGCGCTATTTAAAATATGAAATTACATCAAAATTATCACTTTAGTAAAACTTGAGGTAAAAGCGTCAAGATTTATCTCTCTTCAGATGAAACCTTTCTGGTTAGATTTTCATCACAAGGTCAAAAAATCTCATATCATCTAATCTACCCTAAACAATGTAACATAATCCCAATAATCGCCGATTCTAATAATAATTATAAATACAAACTAACACACAAATAATTTTCGTAGAAAAACTAATTAAAGCTACATTGTAATTCCGGCTTAATAGGTGATTATTGGAAATAATTTAAGTCGGACATATTTATAGAGAGAACACAAGATGTCGGTAGTTAAAGATGTTTACGTTATTAATGTTAAAGTACGGTGCAAACTTAATGGCGGCTCTGAACACGAGGCGAGTCACTGCGCAGTAACAAACTTATGCGCCAGCGGGGGTGCGGGGCGAGGTACTGCGCAGCGTGTAGCTAACTTCAGAGCCGCCATTAACTTTGAATCCAACTATACTGAAGCAATGAACTCGTCTTATCTGGGATCTAAGATCGGTATTTGATCTTATTTATTTTACCGACTTTTCGGCTTACAAGTACACAGTGTTCACGTGAATGGATATTAATTATAATTATTTAAACGTTTTCGTTAGTAATGTTGGTTTGACCAAGCATCGCTATGCAGACAATTAGGTATAGAAATAACTAACTTTTGCAGCCATTTCGTTGGGAAAGTGATCAGTTTTTTTGCATAAACACACAAAAATAATGATGATTATATACCTACCCTTTCCCTGGTCCAAATTTCTCACAATTATGTTACGAATAAACTGACTCATTCACTGTATCAGAAATACTCATGGTTGCTAAAATAATTTGCTGGCCAGCTACATATCGAAAGAAATGCAAATAAAAGCTGATTCTTTGATTACCATATAACTGGCATATCTACTAAAAGCTAAGGTAATACAATATTCATAATGTGTAGAAAGTACGTGTTTCGGCATTTACTAGGCCATGAGTATTGATGACAAAGTCTCCGTCAAATCACACGATTCCGATGACAAGAATTTTATTACCTTAAGGTGATGGCTTATGTAGCCAAGTACTTACATACAAATGTTTGTATTAATTAAATTTATGGCTGTTTGCATTTTTATTGTTCGGCCATAATATGGAAAGCTTCTAAACGACTTCGCATGCTTTTGTTGGGTACGGTGAAATTTAAATATCTTGTTTCTTTGTAAGCTATTTTCTCGACTGCGTAACACTAGATAAACTATTATATATCACAGGCAGCAGAATTAAGTATATTACACTTTTTTTTGTATAAAGAAAAGTTTATTTGCCCAAATTAATTTAAAAAAAATCAATATCTTTCTTTTCTTTACTTATTTTTCATAGCGCGCCGGTTGATAAATAAAACAAATATATCAATAAACCACGTCCCCTTAAGAGAGTGGGTATATAACTGTGGCCTGGTTTTCTTATTAATTAATATTTAAGTACGGATTAGCGAAATTATCGATAGGCGATAGTCACCGCCCGCCGCGATAGACGATACGCAGTCAATTTGTTTTAATTATAATATATTAACGACCGGCCCGAGACACATGACCGAGATCTAACAGTAAGGTACAACACAAATTTAAATTCATTTAAATAAAATGAGAACTGTTTTTTTAATTGAAATGAAAGAGTTGACTAAAATTTAACAGTTTATCACGTTGTAGTCAAAATCATACTAAGAATAAACCGATTAGCTAATTACTTGTCCAAAGAAGTATGTATATCCCGAAATCATTTATGTATATTGTTTTCATAATTAAAATTTTCGGATATGTATTTAGTATTAACTAATTATTTTCCTGAAAAGGCATCCTGCTAGTACCTACTTGAAAATATTGATGGTTTCAGGCATGCGACGTTTACCTGACTAGATTGGGACATAAGTATTAGATATAAAGATATCGAAACTTTCATAATAGATTATATATCAGAAAATCCGTTTTTTTCCATATACATGAGCGTTATCCATGAATAACAATTCTGTGTTTTCTTTCGACTTTTTTACTAATTCGAATATAAGTAATTAAAATAAATATCTCAAATACTGTGACTTATACTCTCTCCACCGTAGTCGATAAGGTTTTATTATAATTTTATCTCAAGACAAGTAGGCTACATTCTAAAACATTTTACTGCCCATCAATTCCATGTTTATTAACGTTTTTATAGACCAAAACTGTGTGAAAACGTTACAGAGAACTTCCTAATTAATTTATGTAACAATAAACTTGTGATATATGCGATTATGTTAAAAGCGTTATTTTAAGAACTTTAGATAACTGTTTGTTGTGTAATACTAGGTGCGCCTGCGGGATCGCCTGCTTTATACGCACTTTCTTAGATGTTCATCGATATTGTAAAAAATATTATTTTTTGTTAATGTTATTACAAACCTCACCTCACCGAATATTGAAGTACATATGTTAAATATTTACTGATATATCTATAAAGAACTTTCGTTACTTACAAAACTAGTAATTGGACTGCGACTACACTAGGTATTCTAAACGCTACATTATCTACTTATGTCATAATTTCACTTATAAACACTATTCTACCGCCACGCATAGTAAAACACATCGATATACAAAATACATCTAACACATACAGTTACACCAATTGAGCATACACAGCGATGATGGTTATGAAATCGCATCTACGACCATGCAACACAGCCCATCCCCAAATAAATACACATACAAAAAAAGTACACAAAAATACAAAAAGAACACAAAAATATAACGCAGGATATTATTTGTTTCTGGTCAAGCAATGACAATGGATGATGCCAATGTTCGATTTTTGAAATACTCACCTTTGACGAAAAAAGCGTCAATGTCGGCGATGATTCCTGTGAAAGAAACAATAAATATCCTGCTTTAATTGCCCAATTTTTATTGAAAAATAAAATAACAAAAATAAATAAAACAATACAATTTTTATATAAATTTTCCTCAAATGCTGTAATGCTAGAATATCAACAATATTATCAAAAACCAATGTTTAAATATCTTGAATTGATTCGTCAATGGCTCATTCTTACGTGGCTCTCGCGTATCGTTTGAGAGATCTTATAGGAAATTGTAGATTCCGATAAGATTAACTGTATTCTGACCTCCAATATACATGTTTAACAAAATATCTAGTGTCAAGTAAATAATTTAAGTCGAGATGTGTCCATTTTGTACAGAAAAGAATGCAATCCAGTTCTTTATTTATTCTTAAGTTTAAAACGTAACTGTAAAAACTTTTAAAGCTTTTTAACTTTAAGGAAAAATACTTTAATTTGTAAGAATATTACACTCTCAGTTTGTGGAACCATCTAACTATGACGTCATATTTTTTTTTAATTCTGGTTTACATAATTGCACCGAGCAACTTCAAGTGTACTTATATGACTCACAATTATTCACATTATTTCTTCGAAAAAAGCTCCTGGGATTACAGACAGGAGGAAAAATTGTTACCGACACGTCATCCCACGGTTCCCCGTAACTAAATCTTTTTATTCCTTGCTTGATAATAAGACGCCAATTCGTGAGAACAATCTCGAACAGAAATTCAAACAATGCAGTTCAAAATCTTAAAACTGGCCGCTTTGGATGAGTGAATGCTTCCATTCTAATTTCAAACACAAAAATAATATAATTTTCTACATTTCACACAACATGGCGTCGATTTTAATCTGTAAAAAAAAATAAGAATCTGTACCTAGCCAGTGTTTTTATAGATGATTGATTGTAAAGTAATAAAATGTAATTGCAACGTTTATTACCGAACGTTATATTTTTTACTTAGCCCACGTGTACAAATTACAAGTATAACAAAATATGATTACAAGGTTTTATCCTTGCGTCTAAAAAACCGACATATACCATAAACAAATCATTGCACGTCGATCTGTGATACCTAAGTCGAAAAAACTCAACGTAATTATACCAGAAACGTTAAACGTTAATATTTATTACTTGAATACCTATTACACGTATCATAGTACAATGGTCGGCAAAAAAATGTGCAAAAACAATGACGGACACTTGGGAATCGCATGCGCAAGGCGATGAACAAAAAAGCTGAACCCACTCTTCCTAAATTATCCTGTCACGCTCGCCTATAAAATGCAATTGGCTCAAAAAGCGAAATCGCTCGTTAGAATAAAGGAGGTGTACACTTGTCAGTCAGAAAACGCAGCGGTCGACTTCACGCGATTACCATTTGATCCTATAAGACTTAAATAAGACAAGGAATTATTACAAAAAGAATTTATTCGTTTTTGTTTGTATGCAGTAAAGTTTAAATACCATTCTCTTGCTCACAAAACGCACTTTGTTTTTGTCAATACTTTAAGAGAGTTCAAAAATATCACTTTCATTTATAACCATAGGCGGAATCAAATTACAATACATAAATCAAACCAAATCGATACAACTAAATAGAAATCTGATATCTAGATTTAATCTCTGAAATCAATAACCGTCCCGTACCGGAACCGTGTATGTAGCCTTATGTCGACTTACCAAATAAAAATAGACTTTAATATGTGTGCAGTAAGGTATGGATTAGAGTGTGTGGGTGTATAGGGGATTATGTGTTGCAATAGGCGCACGCGCGTACCTGCGCAAGGTGACCTGCGCAAGGGCACGGGTTGCGAGGGCAGCCTCCCGGCGGTCCCGCGGGCGACCGACACGCCATTACCGAAATGACCATTATGGGGGAATAGGGATGGCGTGGCGGAATAGTCCTTGTTTAGATGTTTAGTGATGTGACAGCGCCGAAATCAATAAGGTATCGATATGTTTTTGTTTAAATTTCGACGGATTCCGACTATGTGCCACCTAGAGGATGACTTTATATTAATCAGTTAACTTGTAGAATATACTTGTGTTGGAGATATTATCTAATCTATTTACCGTCTATAAATTTCGATTATGTTACAGAAATGAAAGGTTTTCTCTCCATAATGTTTTACTTGATAATCATATAGTAAAAAATAACAATAAACACATTCAATGCAGTGATTTCCCTTCTTAACATAAACCGCCTAAAGATTAAAACCAGAGCTAAATTTGACTGGAATAATATAATCAATCATCAGATCATCATAAAAATCATAAACGATTCACTAAAAGTATACGAGAATGATAAATTGGAAGTTATAAAATATAGTGCACGCCATAAAATCTGACTAAACGGTTTTATTCTTCTCACTTGTTGATTAATAATCTATCGATAATTGATATTGTACACTAATGCTTAGGCTTCTGCCGTGCCGCCTGAATGTAGAGGATTAAGTATAAATATAATTTATACATAAATACCTCAAAGCTCACGTTTTATGACGTCCCTTGGGGTTGCCATTGAAAATCAGCGCTGGTTCGATACTTAGGTCACAACCAGCATAAAGCTGAGTGGGAACCTCATTGTCACACTTGAGCAACTTGTTTTATTTCTTTACATTTCTTTTCTTTTGTATTATTTGTTCTTTGCATGCCAAGTGTGATAATAAATGATTTCTTTCAAATTACAACATAAAGAATGGATTCATATTTAAAAATAACATATGCAATTTTTTTTATATAAAATTACTAGAAATGACCACACAAGTACTCTAGATTTCCTAGTACTCTAACTAGCCAGCTGTTTACCAAATGACTGACCTTTTAATACTGAACTAATCATCGCACAAAATAGGTCAGTGAACTTTGTAATTGATCTAATTCCAGCTGATGACGATTACGGCCACAGATTTAAGTTTTCATTTGTTTCAATTTGTATTAATAAGTAGAGCACTGACTGGCTTATGATGGCACGCGAAAAGTCATTACAGAGGCCTCGCAGATCCATTATAATTTAGGTAAAAATCTTTGCCATTAGGAATGTTTGTGACAATTTAAACGGTGTTTTTATGTTTCGATTATTTTAGGATTTTCTTAAATAAAATTAAAGTTTTCGTCTATAACATCTTAAAAATAGGCTTTGAATTAGAAACAAGCGATATTTTTATTAGGAAACTTGGTATAACTTGGTAAAAATCAAAATATCGATAATCGAAATCGTCCCATCACTAAGTACTTGGCAATGCCAAAGGCAGACAAACGAAGCTCGCAGCGACAGGTGTTGAAGCCGACGCCGGCCGATACGCGAACGTTGCCGAATTAATGTTGCACTAAAAACAAAATGCAAGGTATTTCATGCAAGATCCAGGTAAAGGAAGAAACTATTGCCCTTTATCATTAAGACAAGCACGCAAATAAAGTAATTTCTTACACCAATATTATAAGATAACGAGCAATGTATGCAAATGTATTGGTCGTGTGTGCCGATGATTCACGAAGTCATCCGAACGCAACATCGTGCAGTATGAGATCCTTATGTAGAGAACATTCTAGATTCATTCATGTTTGGAATGCGATCGAGTTCTTTTATTTTAAATCTTCATGTGTGTGAGTGTGTTTTTGGCTTAAATAGAATGCACGACTAAAGCCGTATACAGAAAGAAAGCTGGAAAAAGCTGGAAACTTATAAGCGCTTACCGGCGCTTGTCAGCGCTGGTTCGTTCCACACAAAGGAAGCAGGTTGAAGCAGACCAAGCAAAATGTTGCACGTATTGTCGCAGTTGTTCATTAATTTTAAATCGCAGCGCCCAGCGCTGACCAGCGCGTTTTGAAGCTTGTCGGTACTTGTCGGCGCCGCTCAGCGCGTATCGGCGCGCGTTCATATATTTTCCTGCGCGGGTTACCAGCGCTGTCAAGCACCGATAAGCGCTTATAAGTTTCCAGCTTTTTCCAGCTTTCTTTCTGTATACGGCCTTATAGCTAAAAACAAGTGAATAAATCTGTTTACATCGCGGAGCAAATACATAGGTTTACATATTGGTTTACATGCTACATAGCATTCTGCTAATAGTGATTATTATCTTATTTTCAATACGTATTTTAAAATTCACATTTTAAATCTAATCTTTCGGTTTACATTAAAGCTCAACAAAATAACTACATAAAGTGGTAAAGCATCAGATAACTTTGGTTAAGGAATAACTTATTTTAAAGGCATCTGTATAAGTAGGCTATTTAGAATATCGCAGATTATAATAATCGGTATTAGCAAACTAGTTTGATGATAACAGTTATTTAATGTTGGCAACTAAGTGGATACTGTTTAACCTCTTAACCCGTCAACTTCATAGATATTTGATCCGTATGATTGACCCTATCGATAGATGCCATAAAAGTACAGAGTAGTAATTTTTCAGATTTGGCGACAGTTTCTTTTAATAATGAAGAATTGATTAAATTAAATAATAAACTGAACATAACCCGCTAATTGCGTCTTCAAGTGACGTAGATGATCTTAACATTAAAATCAAGAAAAACATTACAAGGAAAAACCAAATAACCAAAAATTATCGATAAAAATCGACATTTACATTGGTACAATTATTCTCAACTCCAAAAAACAAAATCGCAATGAATTGTAAATTCGGATTAATTCAAAAGTCCCAAAACAAATGACGGCGGGAAAGCGGCTTCCGCGAAGCTTGTCCCATTTCTGTCTATAAATGCACTTAATTTTTCACTATTACCCCACGGCCCACCTAATGGGGTAAACTGGAGTGACAAGTGCGAGGGGTGGGGATGATACTAGGGGTAAGGGGGGGGGGGGGGTGACAGCAACGCTGACCCAGTTTTGGAAGCTTCCGGCCTTTCACTCAACGCTAAAACTAGTGAAAAGCAACGACAATGTAATTTAAATTCCCGTTTGTTGGTGTAACTTGATTTAAAAAGGTTTTGTTTGGATTTAAGGGAAATTATGGCGATTAAGCTGATTTACGGTAATACGTACAGAACAATACAACGGCTATGAAACTATGACACTATGGCAAACCAGAAAAATTGAAAGCCTGAAATATTACTATTTAAATCCATACGTGTTTGTCCGTTTGTTCAAAACGTGAATGGTAAAGTTCTTTAGTCTTTGCTTAATCGTGTTTTTGTTTTAGGATATTGCAGACCAATAACCATAAACATATTGCCTAATATCGCTGTCATATCTAGACGTTTTCTATTAATTAATTATTATTCATCGCCATTAATGAAACGATGTGTTATGATACTATTAATTTACAGTCAACTTTTATTTTATCCTCTCATATTATTATTTTATTAATTAGCCAGTATTCTCCCGATAGGCCAGACATATAAAATAAAATTAGAATGTTTCAATAAAAGTTTTCGTTTTAACCAAGAGATGGCGCTACCATCCCCGACTCGCAAGTTCGAAGATAAATAAACAAGTTTGTAATCTTTAACTTACAACACTTTTTCCTTATCTTAATCATCTCTCAAGCTTATAATTAGAATTACTTGTTTTTTTATTAATTTAATATTATTTCGCAAAATTATCACATGAATAAAATACCATACAGGTACTGATTTAAGCAATTTATTGGTAATAAAAACATACATAATGATCTAAATTAAGTCAGCGCATGCCAAATGTACGGACAGCACGGCAGGTGTCGGCGCTGTGGAGCATAAATCTTTTTTTGCAGACCGTAGAATGTATGATAAGTTATTTTTGTGCAGATTCGGAAATAAAGGAATAATATTTTGTCAGTTGCCTGTCATAATGAGAAGGAATGAGACAATTTATAAAAAGGCTTATTTATGGACTTTCACGTTGGATAAAGACAGCCAGACTAAACTAGGCGCGAATCTACCTCATATATACTATACAGTGGTATCTAGAGCCTTCACTAAGTATACAATATACTTTATGTGATGAGACGTAGAGTAAATGCCAAAGATCTTAATTGGAAATCGTTGGGATCACTCCTCCGGCTTACTCCTAATTGCCTTTGACTTTTTTTGCCTTTCAGGACAATGATACAATAATATACTATACATAAAAGTACATTATATCCACATTTAACTAATATTCAGTAAAAATATCATTTTCTAACACTTCTCAAACAGGCAACCCTTGAGACAGGTGTTTCTTATAACACAAAATTAATAAGATTCAATTAAATTGCATATGCCTAAGTTTCACGAATTCCTGTATTAATAATTGGTAGCTATCTTATAAGCCAGCATGATATAATATTTCTTAAATACAATTAATTTGACTGTTAGCTTTGAGGTCAAGCGTAATTGGCAGGTACAAAATGGTCTGAACGTTTTTTACAACAAAAGTGTTATATACGTGTAATTAATACGTATACACACAAATTATTTATTACCGATAATAACTTGAATGTTCGCAGCGCCGTGGTTTACTGACCAAATTCGTTTGATGTAAAAAATGAGCCAAGTACCAATCAGCGTCGTACGCAATGCAGTCTTCTGATCAGTTTCCTATGGATATAGTGATCAGCAGCGTTGTGTTTAAACCTAATTATTCAGATAAAAGACTACTAATAAATTGCAACTGAGAAGATTTATAGGGAGACAGTAAACTTGGCCAATTCACAATGATAGTGGTGACAACGCAAGTAGTTTTTATTTTACAAGAGTTCTAAGCATTTAGCCTGATAGGCTTTGACACCTTCACTGGACTTCAGGTAACTGAATGGTGCACCGGACATACTTGGCAGGTGGCAGGCGGAATCAAGGAGACAATGTTTTTTTTTAAATTTTATTGTTACTTACATGTACTGGAGCTTTATGTTTATGTCGACGGGCCTGTTGGTCTAGTGGTTAGAGATCCTGACTGCTATACCGGAGGTCGTGGGTTCGATTCCCACCCGGCACAAATGTTTGTGTGATGAGCACGATCATTTGTTCGGTGTCTGGGTGTAATTTATCTATAGTATGTATGTATTTAGAAATATATAAGTGTGTTTATCAGTTATCTGGTTACCATAACACAAGCTCTGCTTAGCTTGGGATCAGACAACCGTGTGTGAGATGTCCCGGAATATTATTATTATGTTCTGTCGATTCGGTTTCTAAAGCTGGTTATAACCAGCTACAGAAATAATACACGCTTTCGTACACTTAAGTTACGAGTATGTTTCGAAAAGCGTTAATCAATCTGGTGAATGATATGGTGATTGGTCATTGGTTAGATTTATGGGGTGTTAAGTTATTTATGCCTTGATGTTGTCTGCGAGCCGGTCGCTAACGGGACAGCCTGTCACCAGGTAATGCCACCTGACGCTTTAATAGATTTCTGTGACCTTTCAACTGAGATAGAATTTTCTTTGATTAATTAGGAAAGTGGGTACCTAGTATGCAGCAGTGATAAATAGCACAATGGTAGCTTTTTATTCAGTTGTAAGAATGTGTGTAGCATTTGGTTTTAAAAGGATGATTTCTAAATGATGCATAATTGGTGTATTGTCCACAGACAGCTGCTTTATGAAAAGTCGATCAACAACTTATTATTTTTTTCTAAGTTTTAGTGCTCTTCTAACAAAGTAACACTAACCTGCTGATCTTCAAATAACCTCAGCCTTAAAAGGTAGCTAGTAAAGCCCATTCACACTTAATACAGTTCCAAAATAAAACTTCACTTAACGTGGAGACATGAAGGCCACAAACACCAAATAAATTCTCCGCCTTAAACAATTTGGTCCCCCCCCCCTCGCGTACCCCCGTGCATCGTAAACCTACCCTATTAAATGTTTACAGCCTTCTAAAAAACGAGGTGCAAGGGGCGATAAAAACAGTTTTTATATGTACGAAGATTTTATATTGTAAATTATGGTAGTGGCTGCAAGCGAAGGGCTGGGGAGGAAAAGTTGTAAATATTGTCGTATCACCCCTTTGATGTTCATTGCTGAATGTTAGCCTTTGTTACAACTAAGTACTTCACGGACGATGCCGCTGAATTTCAGACTGTTTGGTTCAACATTTCACAGGATAAGGCTATGTTAAACCTATTTCCAAGAATGCTCGTAAAGAGTTTTAGTTCAACTGCCAAACCTTATTTAATACGGGACTTATAATGAGTCTACAAAACTTAACTACCCAGTTAAAAAGAAACATATTCCACCGAATACTTTATTACTAGGATCAGCGAACATAATTTCAAACGGCTTCCCGTTCTTAAAATAAAAACAAAAGAAGTCAAGATTTCTAATTTCGAATCCGCAAAAATTTGCAACACCGAGTTATGTGCGGCGGCAACGGATCATAAGTTATACAGCCGGGTACCGCGAAGGACGACCGGTGCCCAATGTGACCCAATGTGCTATATATCGAGTGCCTCGCATCATACCTTTAACTTTTTTGCCAGTTAGAGAAATTCAAGTTCGAATATTTGTAATTTGTTTCGAACCAAATTGGGTTACGGAGAAATAAATACTCAGTTTATTAATTAGTGCGATCAAATATAGTCGCAAAATATTTATAATATTACAGTATAAAATAAATTGTGTATTTGTTTTCAAAAATGTAAATTAGGTATGTTACGAATCATAACATTTACATGCATATTAAATCAAATCTTCTCTAAAACACATTCTAAGAAAAGTTAATTAAATACTTCCGTTAGTCCATTACTTACTAGGTATATGGAATTCTTAAACAAACATTGACCTCAAACTGACCCACAATCAATTTGGATAATTTTGCGAAATTGCGTCGTAAATTTAATTGTTGACTTTCACAGACCGCTACACAATGCCTTAACTATTCCACAAGGTCCGGGATAAATATAGCCTCAAATAAAAAATAAAAGCGTCGAAATCTAATGTAGCGTAAGAAATGACGTGATGGTGCAAGCAATCCCATATAATCCCCATTAGTGCACTTTGCGAAAGATCCTCAAATACACCCGTCCCTTTCACACACCGACAAAAAATAAGTACCTAATGCTGAACGCAATCCGTTGCATTCCATACCTTCGCCATTACTGACCCATGCTCTCTAGCACCCAAAATTAACCTTTATCCAACTGCATATAAGTGTCAAAATAAACGCAAGACTATGATTGTTATATTTTTTTCAAACACCAAGTGCGAAGGGCCCGGCAATTCTTAACTTAATATAAATAACAATAACAATTCGGCTCGGGTCGATCTTAAAAACCTTTTAGAACATTGAACGGATTTGACAGATGAGGCCGTGTGCTGCATTGTCTTCGCCCGGAGTTTTGGAATAACGCCTACGTTTGGCGGTAATTCATGATGCAGTATTTTTTGTAATATTTTTTTAATAGTCGGTTCTACTTTAGATAACTATGAATATTATCAATTATATTTTAAAATAATAGAGCAATAGCGTGTTGAAGCTGATCAATGATAAAGCTCTTTTTACAAAATCCATATCATTAACCTCCTACTTACTTTTTCATTCATGGAACGAATTCTTATCGAATGTCAAAGGTGAATGAGACTTTTAGATGCAATTAACATAACCATAACTCTTGCCTGCAGCGATAGATGGCGTTGAAATACCAAATTCTAATTTCATTTAGTTTAAAATATTTAAATATAACCATGAAAAAAATATCAAATAGAGCACATTGAACATTATACTAAGATATATCGCAAGACCGTTAAAGATAAACATATTTTGGAGAAATAATACTAAATCTGCGCCCGCGCCGTACAAGTATAATTTATAATGAACTGAGCGTTTGAAATGTTGAAATTAGCATAATATAAATATAATATTCTTACAATTGCTGTGGCATCGCAATCAAAATGGCCCCGTATGGAAATTTTGGCCAATACATGTTATTTGTTCAGAGAACTTTATACGGGTTTATAAATAATTGTGTAACGGATATGAAATCTAGTGATGTCATCTTTATGATAGTGTTTAATAATTGTATTTTATTGTTTTTATGTCAAATGTTAATAATATTGGTATTTTGAACTGTTTCATTAAAGCGTTCGTGGATAAACTTATTCAACACGAAATCTTAATGTAGTTATTGTTGTAGACACCTACAGTAATTAAAATTTAGTTTTATGAAATATTTTCTTACTTACAGTACCTATAAGTACGCTCTGTACTGATGGACTCTATTTTTTGTCAAATAAACTCATAAAAAGTTATAGGAATGATTCACATTTCAACGAATCAAACCATAGAGCACAGTTAATAATATCATTAAATATTCAGCCTCAGGAATCAAAATGATTTTTATATGGGCAATAAATTACAATTTTGACAAATATTATTTAAATGTGAACCGTTAGAAGTCAGGTGTTGCCAACTATCGGACATTGGCAACACTGGGCATAATACATTATGTAACGGTGCTTTTCTATTAAGTGCTTACAATATATTAAGATTAAGGAAATATGATGACCTTTTATTGGACTGCCTCGTTGGCCTAGTGGTACTAAGCGCAACTGCTACGCTAGAGGTCTTGGGTTCGATTCCCAAGTCGACCAAGGTGTTATTGGGTTTTTCTATGAAATTCTCAGTAGCAGGTCGGAGTTTGGATTTGTGCCCAGGTAACGGCAATAGGCTCGCCCCCTATTACATGGGACCTAAACATATCGGCGAACTGTGGGTGTACATTGGTACACCTCTGACTAACCCTTTGGGGATACAGGCGTGATGATGATGTTATGTTATTTGGCTTTAGGTCGAATATAAGGATGTCGTTTTCCTAGGTCAGGTCAGTTATTCAATTCTATCTGTATTAGAAACAAATAGGCTTATTACCAAAGTTGTAATTTTATTTGGGAACAGTTTATTATCCAGTACATGTTACTGGAAAATGGATATTTGAAACCACTTTCAGGAGTATGATAAAAAAAATAGTTATTGAACATAATGGTTGTATACAATTTGGATGTTTATGTAGATTATGTATAACATCTTTATTAAGGAAATCATATCTGGTAGTTCGTAACATCAACCTTTTGCAAACTCTACATCAAACAAGTGATGACAGAAATTTAAATAATAGGTCTTCATATTTATATAAGATTGATATACCTAATAAATAACATCGATACCTAATCTATTCAATACGATCACGTAACACGCGTCTGTCTGTCTGACACCGGCGGACGCCAAAACGGATGAACTGATTTTGATAACGAGAAAAATATTTAAAACGCAGCTGCGACTATATAAACAATTTTAAAAAATATATCCAACAACAATATGCAAATGACAATCCTATTAAAATACTAACTTTTATTTTTGATAATTGCTTTTTACAATAATAAAATCCAAGCCTTGATTAGTCAAAGCACTTTATTAGGCATTACGCCAGTTTAATGTGTAGGTATATGATTTTATTGCTTTTGCAGTGATATGTAAATTAACGAACTTTATACACTAGCATATCCCGTTAATAATACTATTAAAAACCTTTACGACACATAATTATAAACACTTATAATAATTCCGTATATTTTGTGACATGTTTTGATATAATTTATGAAACTAAAGTTCAATACGTGG
Organism: Autographa gamma; assembly: GCA_905146925.1. Lineage (NCBI taxonomy): Eukaryota > Metazoa > Arthropoda > Insecta > Lepidoptera > Noctuidae > Autographa > Autographa gamma. Next base: position 902,585 of record LR989852.1, read on the forward strand.
TTCCTATCGAACATATCATAGACGGTGAAGAATTTCCATATTATTATAATGTTATAATTAAATCACCGATAATCACGCTATCCCCGTATACTCGTAAAGTTGGAAATTATTTAGGTGTTAATGGCGATACCAACCTCATTGCGATTGAACAGTTTAATGTATTACATAGATAAGACGTCGAGGTAAGAGGTTTACAATCATTCGCTAAAGAAAATTGAATTTCTACACAAGTAGATAAAACAGCTGAATAGTAAATTATTTATTTATTATAATTGAAGAAACTACTCAGAGAAAATCACAAAAAGTTTAAACATTGAAGATACTGAGACGACTGTTAAGATTTAAGAAATGTCAAACGTAAACGATAGTGATACTTAATTATTCCTTTACATAAGAATCTTCATACCAGCTGGTCGGTTAATCCATAACAGCCGGAAAAGTAAACATGATTTCGACACGATAAAAGTATTTCAGACTAGATTCCGAAGTTAATGCTCTCTCAATGAAGAGAAATCAAAGTGTCGCGTGCATCGCGGCTGGATCCGCAGCCACTGCGTCCTCCTTATCATCACCTTTATCTACAATAACGCGAGTTTCACCTCGTTTATGTCATTTCATAAATCTGTGCCTCCTCGTTTCCGGTGGATCGCTTTAATTAAATGTATCGACTTCGACTTCAACCGGACTTATTAGCATACCAGTCCGTACAATATCGTGTACTTTACGTAAGACTCCATTTTGAACGAGTTTCTGTGTTTTATATTCGTCTTCATTTCGTTCGCGAGCAATATTGGATTTTTATATGCTTTTTTGTTTTTGATTGCGGTTAATGGTGTTTGTTCGCCTAGTTTGAGACAAAGAGTTGATTAACGGATTCGTGTTGGTTTTTGTCTGATTAGCGTTTTCTCTTTTGGTGTCAACAGATTTCTAAGGTTTATAGTTAAGTGATGCGTAGATATGTTAATTGTGGGAAATATTCGTACTTATGTAAAGTGATGGAAATTATGTTGTCGACGATTGACGTCACAGATTTGTTTATAGATAAATAAATGTTTGACAAATAAGTTGCCAGAAAATACTGCACATATATTTCCCGGTAGATATTGAACCTAATCGAAAGTAATCGAAACAAATAAGTATTACAAAAAATAATACCATTTAGGAAGAATCTTAGCAATTCTTGAATATTCAAATCGCGTGCAACATTTTCATCATTAATTCAACTTTCATCGCAATCCCACGGTATATTCCATTTATTGACAACATTAAACAAATTCAAACACGGTCTAAGTGCTTATATAAATGAGGTCCATGGTCAAACTATAATGTCAGGCATTAATCATCATCTTACATGTTTATGACGGCGAAAACGTCACGTCTGTTACAGATAATTGTAATATTATGGTAATGAAGCGCTTGGTGTTATTAGATGATACGCTCATTATGTCGAATATTTCGTCAATCGATTGGCTTCAATTTTATTAATGAGTTTTTATACGATGAGCTAAATCTCCTTGTTGCTTCACCCGTTCGTCTCGCTCGACATCTTTATTGCGAATAGCTTTTGTTTGTTATGACGTCAAAGTTCAACTGTTTAACCTTTTAAGGAGCGGTAATTAAATTAAGATTATTTTGAATGGCCACGGATTAGTTGATTTCGAATGTAGTAGATTTGTTATTTGATAGCTAGTCAAAAAGGCTGTTGATGTTAGTTATTATTTTTTTTAGTTCCGGCTTCCATGCTGTTTGTAAACCAGCAGTTCTAGTTGTAGTATCGCATCTAAGACGCAGGCTTCAAATCAGGCTAACAAATCAATTAAGTAAACATATGATTAAGTCAGTTGCGACAAAAGGTCTGAGTGCATATTACTGCACAAATATATGATTACTTTATTTGAATTACTGGCATTTATAACAAACCACTAACAATTGTTCCATGTACCAAAAAAGTTCAAAAATCGATTTCTCACTGGCGCCAAATCGCAATTAAAAAAACAACCATTATCGCACTGGCGCACAAAAAAACTGTAACTCACTTTTTTTCAGAAGCAAACGGCCGCCGCATAGACAATGGGCGCCATTATCCGAGACAGTGCGCTCATTACCGTTTTTGCTGACGGTACCGCAGCGCATTGTTCGAGCGCGTCTACCTGTGCTATCGGTACATCGCTCGTAATCACGCCGTATGCATTGTTTGCTATTCAAAGTTTGGTAAGAAATGCATTGATTTATTTAGGTTTTTTTTTTTTTACGTGGACTACTTATTTTGGGTTGCGAAAGTTACATTGCATTGTTTTGTAGCATTGTCACTGCTAAAGTAAATAGGATATCGATTTTAACTTACAAATTCTTAAATTTGCAAATATTAGACAATTCTAAATCGATAACAGAAACAGTACTAGAAATATTTCTTGAGTTAGGGGCATTTATGGAAAGGCAAACTCCTAAACTAAACAATTTAAACTAAAGGCTAATCACTTACACACCGAAGAGCCTGCAGGTAACTAAAAAGCGTTACAATTACAACCCTTCCCAATAATACTGAGAAACATTAATAATACTGTATCAACAACCCACGCACACACACACATACACATACACATACATACAAACACGTCACTAGTACGTAATAAAATAAATTCCACATATAAATTCGGTTGGGTCTGTTTTTTTGTCAATTAAAAATTACTGGGGTCTGCATCTCAGGTACTCGGTAATGCGGTACTGGCCGGTAAGGTACCGCGGTATGCCGCCATTTACATTTTACTATCTCGACTTATATTGTGAGATATCGGGACACTTTGATCAGAGATCCGATTTGTATAATTTCTTGGAGTATTGTCGTTCTGTATCTAAGCTTTATGACTGGCTATCGGCTCGTGTAAAAAGGTTTTATAATTTTTCTGATAAGTGGGTTCTTCATCTGATGTTTATATTATCTTATGTGCTTTGACTTAGAAATTAAAATGGAAGGCTGAATATTCCACCTTGGCTGAATAGTCTACATGATATTTAGGTAGCTTTCTGTATGTTTATCCCTTATGTTCACACAACCTTATACTTCTAGTCAACTCTGTCCACTTTTTCATCAAAACATTTGCCACTACCGCTACATTTGTCCTTGAAAATTTTGCTTCGTTTTGAGTCAGATCGACAATCAAATTAAGATTATAGAACGGGGATTAGCGCGAACATGCATAAATACCTTTAGGGCTTGACGTTTCGACCAGGTTACACCGGCCGTGGTCGCAAGCAGACTCATTTATGCATGTTCGCGCTAATCCCCGTTCTATAATATTAATATAAACATGCAGCGCGATAGTTTAAAAGTTATTAATCAAATTAAGACTTTTTCTAAATGTAATGTTATCTTCTTTTAGTCGTAGTAAAAGCATTCATAGTATTTGAGTTTTTCGACCCGTTTGGCAGAGTGCCTAACTATTGTTTACTCTGAGTTGCGGATTCAATTTGTTATTTGTTTAAAGTCTGAGCGACTGTGAATCATACCGGAGAATTCACCTTCGATATTAATAAGTATCTAATTGTAGTGTAATGTTCAAAAAACAATATGTTTAAATACAAAATTTTACCTTATTTAGATAGTCCACCTTGTTGGGAATGGCTATTTTCAGACGTTGTGATATGCACTTTTAAATAAAAACTTGCTAAAATCGATTATAACACACCTGACTTCAAAACCACATATTTACGACTTACCAATGTATTCCCGAACTTTTATTACCAAACGATAGTTATTTAGAAGAGCAATAAAACCAAAAACAAAAGTAAGGTAACAATGCGCAAAGTATCAAACAATATTTTTTGTGAGTAATCCGGACCAACCTAACTCTCAACTCAGATCAGGTAGAAAAATGAACATTGAACATACGAAGGCAATTAACTTTCGGTACCTGCCGGAGTGCGAATGTGTGTGTGCACCACAGAGAAGGGAAGGCAGAAGGTTCAATGTTTTTGAAACTCTAAACTTCACTGTGGCAGTGTCATCGCTAACGTAGAGTTAAAAGATTAACAGACTTGTGTTCTTTCAGGAAAAAGATTATTGCAGAAATTGATAAATCAGCTTAAACATGCCATTTCTGGCCATAGTGGTCTCCCAACACATTAACTAATAGTATTACTGAGCCTCCTAGGGGGGATGCCTTTGTTTAGCAGTGGACGTCTTCCGGCTGATGATGATGATTACTGAACCTACTGCACAGTGTAACTCAAAATGTTTAAGATGAGAAGAAGGGAAAAAGAAAATGCTTATGGAAGCAATCACCGAATAACAGGATTTTTTTTTAATTCCTGTCGATATACTAATGGAAAAGCAAATTCAGAAGGTGCAATTGCTATGAGCCTTCTCGGTTTCTCTGCTTACCGAGGTATGCGTACGCGCAAGGCATTGCACTTGTGTGTGTGTGTGCAACACTTGCGCAAACATGGGGGTGTAACGCCTTTACGGGGTTCTAAAGATAAATCGGTGTGCTTTAATGGCATTCGGAATTTATGTCCAACTTGAATTTGTTTTAAGTTATATTAAGTGTACCAATTGTTGTTTATAAGCACAAAGGTTTCCCACAAAACGATTTAATATGTTTTACGTGTTATCTGGATTTAAAATTTAGTGTTAATTAATAAGAAACGCAGGGCATTATAATGCAGAGATTTAAAGATGGTATCTTTTTAAAGAATCAGTCTTTAAAATTAAGTGTAATGTTAAGGCTTTACTGAGAAAGACTTACGAGAGGTAATGGCTACAAGGCTTACTGTTGTTAAACTTTATAACACGAAAAAAAACAACATAATCTTCACACCTAATAACAACAACTCCATCCAATGATGCGCAAGACCCAAATCCTTGCAAAATCATTCGTCCAAACCTAAAGAGCACTCGCTTCAACACCATGACTTAGCATAATAACAAATAACATCTAACACACTAAATAATATAACCCAAGGGAATAGTTAAATTGACCGGACGAAAGTGCTCTTACAGACAATGGTTAAAAAAATGGTTCATAGCAACAGTCGCAAAAAAGTAAACAAAAAATGCAATATGTTGGTCAGTGTGTTTGAGTTTCAATGCTAAGTTCGAGATGGTTTTAATGAGGTTTAAATAATTGGAAGCTTAGGATGCTAAAGGCGGTTTTTATTAGCTATAGGCGCTAGTTTTTATTGCAATCTGCTGGAGCTTAACAAAACTTCTATTGCCTGAGTATATATATAAATCATTTATCTCGTAAGTAATAGTGCATCTCCCTGTAACCAATTTACTACAGAGTAAGTAAATGCCAATTTTCGTATACAGGTGCAACAATGACTAAGATTTTTTTTCCATGTAATGACGACAACGTCAAAACCTAGGATTTTCTATATAAGAAGCTAATAAAAAGCAAAAAATCTAATTAATAGTTTCTAAGGTAACAAATATGTGTTTGTTTGATACACAAATACGTTACATTTTCAAAAGCCTCACGCTCAAACAAAAGACGCTAATCGTATAGTTTACCGACATATGTTTAAAGCAATCAAAGTTCTCCAATAACCGGCAAAACGGTAATTATCGGGCGGAAGTGACATGTTATCCGGACTCGCCATTACCCGCGTTAGTACTGCAATAAACCGGGGTTAACATTAACTCACACGCAAACACAAATCAAACTAATTACAAATGTTGTCGATTGCTTGTGTTTGAGTTTGATCATGTTTAAATTGATTTATTTCATGTTTATCGCATTATTTATTTATTCGTTTTATATGTTTCTTAGCTTCAAATATAATTACTGGTCAAGTAACTCTGGGCTTGGATCTGGTCGGGGTTTTTTTTGGTTGTTAGTAAACGACCACTCACATAACATGTGAGTAAGCCTATTTTGTTAAGCCTAAGATTCGCCTTAAACTATTATAAATTTTACACAGTGAAGGAACAATAAAAATAAATGTGTCATAATAACAAAATATTTAAATAAATCATTACAAAAGCATTTTAAAATTACGTTCACTGTTTTGTATGTAGAAATCTCGTTAGCGAAATTCAATTAACTTTTAGCAAAAACAGCCCCGGGGGCGTCTCACGTAAATCAACACCATAATGTGCGAATACGTCTATAATTGTTAGATATTAAATTATTCTTTCATAATTATCACAACATTCACATTACATAAAAACGTTGCGTAAAGAATAATAGTTTAAACTGCAACTTCAGAGATCCATCACATTTGTCAACATCAGTTTGCATCGCATCATTTCTTCTCCATTTATCCCGGATCGGTCCAACAAGTGTGATTAGCTCGCCAACCACCCGCGGCGCGAGCGCACCCGACGATACATCCAATTACCAATCCCCCGAATTTATGCGAACTACAAATATTAGGGCGTCATTACTGATTTACGAGCGAACACATTCTTAGAACTGCACACGCCACAAAGGTTGCCGGTAAAAAAGTCTCACTTGTTTTAATATTATCGCGTGTGAGTTCACATGACTCATTTATAATGTAATCGACATGATTCAAGCGCTAGACGCGAAAAAAATTCAAAAACACAAATTGTAGAAGGCCGTACGCGTCGTGTCAGTGCTTGCGGCAATTAAAAATAATTAGGGAACGAAGATGGCGTGTTCTCGGAAGGACGCGGCGGTACATTTACATATGGCGCTGCTCGGTCTAATGGGCGAGGCTGTAGGACAAGCGGGGAGCGGGTTGCATTGACATTGAAATAAGTTTGCCATCGTAATTGCTAAAAAGGAAACGAAGTGTTTTACTTTTTAAGTATCATGTAAAATTCAACCAAGTCTAAGTAAAATGTTTAGCAGTTGTGATGATTAGTAGCATAAGTATTTATTGCTTACGTTAGAACTGTAGAAATCTTTAGTTGGTATGTTGAAATTCAGGAAAAAAATAATTACAAACGCAAATACTATAAAAAACGACTAGAGAAAATATACTTAAGTATATTTGCACAGTCTTCAACACAAACTTTAATAATACAATCGGTCAATCGGCAAGTCCTTCACAAGTATCTCGAGAGCCCGCTGTCCGCTCGCAGTCGCACCACAGCGCACTTGTAAACTAAATCGAGCGCGATTAGGGCCAATAGTGATTGAAAAGGGTAAAGAAACCGACCTGTATTAATGTCCATCTTTTATTTGTTATTTTACGTCCAAATAACGCCGGCCCCAGATTTAATTTTGGACTATAGATGCCTATATAATAATACTTGTACACTACTTATTACGAATTATGTTCACGAACATCGCATGGATGTTTTTATTGGTTTTCGGACGGATTTAAATGTAAGCTAACAATTTAATAGCTATTTAGATCTGTATCGGTTGGTGATTGAGACGGGAAACGGAATTGCGAAATACCTTCGGTTGTTTCTTATTGTAAAGTCAATTAAAAACGATCTATTTATGTTCTGTATTGGTAAAAGTTTATTGCTGTCTTCCGAAATCGACAAAACTCATAATTAGTCTTCAAGACTTCAAGTCTATTTATACTTTTATCAGCGTGGGTAGTGACCTAGTTAGGTATTGATGAACAAAACTCAAGTAAGTTCTTAGCATCCTCTTGAGTAAATTAATAAGAGGTGAAGACCTTGACCTATTAAAGTCACGCCGTGAAAGGATTAATACAAGAGGTTCATTCTGGAAATTAGTTCAAGATATTTGATAATAACTGAAAAATATAACTAATAAATGTTATACTAAAGTGGTACTAAATATAAGGCACATTTTTAGAATAAAGACAGGGTTTCAGATGTAAACGTCAATTGTCATGTTGTTGTTTTACGAATTTTGTTACGGCTAAAGGTCATATATGGACAAGTTTTGCAAACTAATAATAGTCATTATTATAAAAAGACATTTATTCACTCAATCCCTTGTAAAATCAAGATTAATGTCGAATGCTTTAATAAACATTAAAATGAAACCGCAGGTGATGGCGACACTCAATTTAAATGAAACGATTTTAATCAAATGCCACGATTTTTATGTGTTATTGAATCATCCATACATATATTACAAACGTTTTATTAATACTTGAATTGTCTTTTTGATTAGAGATCCGTCTGAATTGCGAGGATTATTTGATTGGTACAATAAAGAATATAATTATAATATAAAGCTTTTGCAACACTTTTGGGTATTTCAAACATAATTGTGTTTTTGGGTCATTTGTTTACCCTGGCAGATACATGGTTATTGTTACTTAAAGCAAAACTCTTTAAATAAAAGTCGAAAAATATAAACTCTTTAGAGTAGGGATATATCCTATTTGTAGTTACAGTATTTACATAGCAAAAAATAGTGTACGCAACAACAGATTTAAGACAATGGTATACTCCAAAGTTAACACCAAGTTTATCGGGAAAGCGTAAGCGCGTTGGAAACTGCATATTAATTTATGTTGCAAAATAATATTTGATATGCGGAACTGCAGCATAATCCTATATCGATGATATTGCATCTGACTCATTCGGGCACTGGGTCGCCTGCACGGTGCATTCTTACGTTCAGAACTGGTTGCTATTGCCCAGACCTCCATTCATCGCTGAGTTTTCCTCTTTCATATCAACCACCCCATTCCTAACAGTCATATAAACCGCAGGAGTCCCAATTGAATCCCAACCATAACTTAAAGGCATAAGGTCTTGTTTGTAATGGACGCTGGAAGTAGTTGTGGTGGATATAAATCAGTAAGTGGTAGTAAGTTTCCAGGTAAAGTTACAGGTTTTTATTTTTACTCCAATTATGTGACTGTGAGAAAGCTAGCCCTTATGATTCAGGAGATTGCAATTGATCGGTAATAAGATATTGGATTCGAGACTGCGCGTGAGTGGCCGCACACGATCGTTCTGCGCATGCGTCAACTCACGTATGTGGTTATTATCTCGTCCACAATTACTGTTTAAAAAGAATATCAGTTATTCAACCCTATGTTTAAGCGGTGTGATAAGTAAATTAGATATGTTTAGGTATAATTATCGCACTTGAGAATATTGTCTTCAGGCAAAGAAATACTTGATTATACAACCTACGATGATTTGCACCTACTTTCTCTTATTTTATATCAAAGATTTAACCGATATTTTGCAAATACTGCACACGGTTTTTTATATAGAGACAGACTCTATATAAAAGACCGTGTGCACTTGACTGCGAATACTACCAATACATTATCTACATCACAATAAATATCCCACCTATTCCATCTCAAGCGATCCTAAACACAAACTCATCAACTCACCGTATTCATCGAACAAAACCAATCATTAATGAAGTGAGCTTAGAGCCTGCATCGAATGTATCAGTCTCTAGATTTTCCGCCAAGTAGACACCGTCTCCGTGGCTCGAGATCAAAGGACCGATGCAGTCCTTTCATGCAGTTTGTGCAATCCAATGGAGACGCTTTGATCACTGCTCAGATTATCTTTATTATTACGAATGCACTCAGCGGTGATAGTGTATACGTGTGTGTGGTTTGTTATGTTTATTGTTATTTGATTATCTCGCTTGCTTTATTGTTGTGACATATTGAATAAGAAAAGCAAAGAAGTGAAACAGAGACCTTTACCACCGCAAAGGTATGTTGATAGTACCTGAATCATACCAATTACCAATAAATAGCATAAAGTCTGTCCCCACTGGTACACCACAAACTTCTGAGGTGACCACAGGGTACTACCCAGAACTGTACCACGAAAGCCTTAGTTGACTGATTACGATTACAAAATACAATCGACAAAAAAAAATGCTTGGAAGGTAACAAACCAATAAAGTGATTATCCAACATCACTTGCTTCAATTCCCACCCGTAACTACTCAAGCTTAAAAAATACAATAACACCGAAAACCGATGCCTAGTATGGCCTAACCTCTAATAAAAAACACAACCACCATTCATAAGGCATTGCACAAATCGAGCTAATCCTACTACAATGATGTTTAACCATTCAGTATTGACAATGCGGATTAACAACCAATAGTTACTGTATTACTGTGGTGCAAAAAGTACGAATCTTTTTAATGTATTAGTGTTGGGTTGTACTGTACACCTGCAATCTGCAAGGTTCCGGGTTTATAGTAAATAGGCAGTGTGAGGTTTAAAGAGTAGGTACCTACGTACTACTACGTACTAGGACAAGATATCTTTAGTCTTGTTTTTATAATGTTATCGGCTTCTGAGATCGAATTAAATTTAAGCTTTATCTAACTACGTAGTTTGCAATTTGGGCGGTAAATCTTGAAAACATATTTACTCGTCATAAGCCATCTATGTTATTAAACTAAGGGATCAAGAAGTAAACTTTTGCTATCCATATGCCTAACTTCTAAATATGAAGTATACACTCCTAAAGTTATTCAAAGCCGTAACATTGCATGATTTTCAACAAGATGCCATTAAAGTAGACAACTCTAGTTTTGTCCATTTTATATTGTCTTCTTACAGTAGATAATAAGATAACCCTATATTTTATCAATTAATAATATCTTAAAGCCATAGTTCGCTATTGTTCTAGCCACAAAGTATAGTCAAGTATTCCAGACAGACGCAAAAAGAGGAGTTCTGCAGTTTAGGTGCTTAACGGAGTGTGAGGCTTGCGGTGCAATGTGTGTCGGTTGTTTTTATGGTGCGGGTTCGATCAAGTGTGACCCGTCGTGTACAGCCTTTGTCGAGGTTTTTTGTACGATAGATGGAGAACCTATAATAGGTTAACGCAAGTCTGTAAATATTCGTGAATGTAATTTATGTGTGAAATGCTTTATTGATAATATACGATAAGCAGCAGGATTATGAAAAAAGATACAATCTTAGAAAGTTAATATTTTATGATGTTATACTTCTTCGTCAGAAATAATAAAAAAATGTTTAACAATCATTTACCAATTTACTTAACACAACCATTTTGTATTTCGAAATCAATTTATTTAAGAATAAAAGGGACTGGATGCAGAGGGCGGAGGACCGGGTGTTGTGGTGCAAATTCGGAGAGGCCTATGTCCAGCAGTGGACTATGATTGGCTGAATGATGAAGAATAAAAGGATCGCCAGTTATCAACTTTGGTTATACAGTGCAACCTTTTTACTTTTAGACCAAATAAGTAAGTTACATTTTCAAAATAATCTTTCTTATATCAAGTAAGCACATTAACATCGGAAACGCGAGCAAAGTTCGCGTCATTTAAAATTCAGAGATTATCAGCTTTCCGATGTATTGAAATAAGATTTTGTAAATTATAATGTACGGAGTACGTTCACCGCGAACTTATTTATATACTCTATGGTAATAGGGTAATAGCTATGATTGTAGAGATGGGGAACTGTCGATGGTATATCATCGCAAAAACTAATGAAATCTCGCAAAACTGTGAAGAAATTAGACTGAAATTAAGACCTATCTAATGCGTTTATTTGTCAATATATAAATGTTTACAATTTTTTTCATGGTCTTGAAGCTGGGCACCCCATGTGGTGTGGTGTGTGTTCTTCCCGAGCTCTACTACGTATGGTAATTCAAAGTAAATTTTACGGTTTTAGTAGTTTTAAATCTTAGATTGCATGAGATCATAAATTAAATCTGTACGATAAATTCTACTACTAGTCAAATATTTTTGGAATACAGGAAAAAAATGTAAAAAAATGTCGATATATCTACAAAAAATTGGCAATCTCTAATCAATCGCATGACTTAGGTGTACAGGGGCCAGAGGTCATTGTACATAGGTTTATAGAAAGTTCTGGATGTTGCCCCCTTGTTTGTGCTCGCATGCTAATCAGGAGTAAAGGAATTGTAATCACAGACATTTGAAACCAGGCATGCGCTTAAACGTGGACTGGCTTAGGGTTGCGCTTGTGGAATTAAGATATAGTTAGTTTAATTATAAAAGCCTTAACGTTTCTGTCAATGATTTATGGCATAATGACGACTTCCGTGATCGAGTGGTACTCACTGGTTTTCAAGGTGTCGATACCAGGTCCCGGGTTCGATCCCCGGATGGGTCAATATAGAAACCAACTTTTGTACATTGCCTCAGGTCTGGGTGTTTGTGGTACCTTCATTGTTTCTGAATTCCGTAACACAAGAACTTTAGCTGCTTACTTTGGCTTCAGAACATTGTATTTGCTGTTGTCAGCATTTATTTATTTATTATAATGTCTGAAAGATATCGTCTCTGGTGGTTTAGCTAGCCAATGCGAGAGTGACTACGTGCCTAATAAGAACTTAATGTAAGTTGGTCCTATGTAGTTTGATTATCAAAACATAAAATATTGAACGGCTAAGTTACTATGTGCGAAACATACTATACGTCATAGTAAAATTACCAATGTTGCATTAGTATTCATTCAACACTGATAAACTCACTGCAAGGGGATCAAAAGTTCAGAGCAAAGATAATTAATGGGATTGTTAACTAGATGTTGTCATAAGTGTGTAGCAACTAGCAGAAATATGAAATACTTTATGTAAAGAAAACAAAATAAAATTTAATTTTAATTGACATAATAAAAAGACAAAGAAAATAATAAGCACCCAGTCTATAAACGTCCCACTGCTGGGCACAGGCTTCTTCCCATATAGAGAAGGCGCAAGCATTGATCACCACGCTTGCTCTCTGCGGATTGGCGATAAAAGATCCCAAATTTTAGAATCCAGATTTTCTCACCATCTTTTCTTTCACCGTTTTTCATAAGTGTTTTAAAAAATGTGTCAAAGAAAATATGCGAACTTTTTTTTTTAAACAGTGTCAACCCCAAACCCAACTTGTATTTGCAAATCTATGTTTATTCCGTAGTCACCAATTTAGAGCAATTCTAAAGTACTAGCCCCTATTACCATGGAATCAACATGTAGATATATGTATTATACAGGGTGTCCGGTAAATAGTCCGACAAACTGTGATGGCTGATACCTTAGGTCAGGCCCTATCAAATGAACGCAACATATGTTCGCCGAAAAGTTACAGGTCTCGAGTTACAATCGATTTTCTAAAATTTTAGAATTTTCTACCTTGCATCAGACTTTTCCATTTTTCTCGCTGATACATAGCTTTCGTAATACTTTTTGTGCATCAAATTAATCTTGAATAGTTACTCTATCCTTTGATAAGTCTCATATTTATCTAAAAGAAGAATATAGTGGCGATAACGCCATTTGTTTTACAATTTTCACTTTCGGTTTTTCTTAGTGCTCAACTTTGAACTGCAGTGGTGAAAAATAAATGTATGTAGGATTTTTGTACAACAATCCTAAAAACTTGCTTGAATATTGGTGATTTTGGGAAGGTGCAATACTTGCATATTTTCTTTACAAAATTTGACAAAATAAGCAGCTGAAGTAAACCCGGCCTATTTTTTGAAATATTACTAATGTAAATCAGAGTAAAAATGATACGTAACTTAACGCTGATCGTCATTGTACAATTAAATGAGGTATTTTCTTCTCGCCATTAACTCTATATGCCAGATTAAAACATGTTTTAGTGTAAAGTTACCTTAACCTTCAGTATTTTCTTACTAGATAAATCGATTTTATAACACCTTATTTTTCATTCAACAACACTGAAATAGCTGGTTTTAGACGCCCAATTCATCTGCACTTAACGGGTTCCGTATCATTGTAAATTTTAAACGAGCATTTTTTTTTTAATTTTTTTCCAAATTGAAATTGACCACAATTATTTCGTGTCACTAGTTAATCGCTAGAAAAAAATAACTTATTTCACTGGACCATAACGATCCGCTCTAAGTAACGTCGCATTTTTACTCAGATTTACATTAGTAATATTTCAAAAAATAGGCCCGGGTGTACTTCAGCAGCTTATTTTGTCAAATTACGTAAAGAAAATATGCAAGTATTGTACCTTCCCACAATCACCAATATTCAAGCAAGTTTTTAGGATTGTTGTACAAAAATCCTACATACATTTATTTTTCACCACTGCAGTTCAAAGTTGAGCACTAAGAAAAACCGAAAGTGAAAATTGTAAAACAAATGGCGTTATCGCCACTATATTCTTCTTTTAGATAAATATGAGACTTATCAAAGGATAGAGTAACTATTCAAGATTAATTTGATGCACAAAAAGTATTACGAAAGCTATGTATCAGCGAGAAAAATGGAAAAGTCTGATGCAAGGCAGAAAATTCTAAAATTTTCGAAAATCGATTGTAACTCGAAACCTGTAACTTTTCGGCGAACATATGTTGCGTTCATTTGATAGGGCCTGACCTAAGGTATCAGCCACCACAGTTTGTCGGATTATTTACCGGACACCCTGTATGTAAGACGAGATGAATTCAGTGAATATTTAGCAATAATCGATGTAAAACGTAATCAGCAAACATTTGAATTGTATGAGGTCAATTGTATGAAAGTTTCATTAGGAAACTGTTACTGCCTTTTATTTTGTTGTTAGTGCTTACAATATATTATAATTTTGTACATGTTTTAAATTGTTATAAAATATGACATGTGGCAGAATTTACTAGGGTGACTACTGAAATTGTTTGTTACAGCTTAGTGTAAATATAATATAAAAATTTGTTACTTTTGTTATTTTTTTCTTTATTAAAGTGCATATTTTATTAATTTGTTAATTGTCTATTTTCAATATTATTTTTGTTGTTTTCTTTTTAAGGTTTTTGTGAGATTTTATGTCTAGATGTGTATTTTATTTTATTTTCCAATTGTATAATTTTATTTTCAATTTTAAGTTTGTAGCTATTTTAATTATAATTTTACTATATATATGCCAACATTGTCGCATTAGGTATTAACCTGTAAGGATAGTGTTGTAATATTTAAATAAATTAAAAAATGAATATTGTAAAAGTGTGTAAGTGTACCTCTATGTTGCCTTACATTCTACTTGGTCCTATCTTAATAACTTGGAGTCAAAATGTGTTTAACCAACTTTAAAAGAAGGAGATTGTTTCAATTAAACTATATCACTAGGGATTTCATCGAGTATAAATTTCAAAAAAACTATTTTTAAAGTTAGATTATACCTCATAGATCTCATGTAAATTTAATAGAAGTTGACTACTTTTTAACGCGTAATCTATTATTCTTTCTTATTACTACTCGTCAATGCATTCGACTTTCATCCCAAATACTATTTCAAGTGGGCATTTGAAGTAAAAGTAACCTAAATCAAGACTTTACAATTAAAACAGGGCAATAGGCAGTGCTCTCAATTCGCAGCATCAATGGCGTCACTTGTACTTGTCTATGCGCTGCACAGTGGGCGCTTTTGTCCGCAACTGGGTCGCTGCACAGTGGCACACTTCAGGCGAGCGCTTACGTCACTCGTACAGACCCTGAATAGCACGTGAGGGTTAAATGAAGGGGGTTAAGTGGATTCTAATGGATGCAAGTTATAATCTGTAGGTTCTTAAGTGAAGGTTATTGATATCATTACTGATAATAAGGTTAGAATATGTTTAATCATGGTCGCATGTAAAGCGATAAAACATTGTTTATACGGAGAGGAAATACCTAGACATAACAACTTGAAGTGTGTCGATGCAAATAACAATTTTAAATATGATTTTCGATAATATTGAGTGAATGTTTTCTTTTTATACAACTTGATCGAGGTTCATAGAATAAAACCTTTTCTTCGTTTCCGACATTATTTACGTCAACCAAGGTTTTTCTAGGTGCTTTATATCATCGCAACAACCTACCTACCATGAATACATAACAAATGCTTTAATTTTGAACCCAGATGATATCCGTCGAAACAAAAAACCCTCCCCATACACTGATATGACACTTAATTTAAAATTCCATTATTTACTTAAGCAATCCAAACAATATACCTGGATGGCACACAGCCTACAAATGTGGCACTCACCCTCTACATTTTTTCCATGCATTATCGCATAATAGTGTAACAAGGGGATGTAATTGGGGTAAATACGCCAAATATCGGCGTTCGTCCTAAACAAACAACAGCGCTGCCTACCCGCGGCTGTGACGTATGCGCGTGAAGAACACTGGATTCGATACGATGTTATTTCGATAAAAATGTATTTCTCTCAATCTTCATTTAAAGTGAAAAGTAATACAATCATCTCGTATGTGAGTACTGAAATATCATATAAGGAAAGATATCAACATACATAAGACTGTAACAAAATTAGACTTCAATTCAAGTACCTACTATGGTGGCAGGATAATTGTTGGTTGTTAGAAAAATAATAATAATTTCGATTACCAAAATAAATGTATTGTATTTGGTTCTTCAAAGTTTTTATTTAAGAAAATAAATAAAATTTATGAGAAAATCTATTTCTTCGTCTATTTTATTTTAAACTATTATTACAGATTACCAAACTGCATAGTATGTGCATTCAACTTTTGTCTCAAACCGACACCACATGTCGTAACCCCGGAACTCAGTAATTACTCTACCATCTACACCACACAAAAACTGACTTTAGCCCGACAAATCGCAACAAAAAATCGCAATGTCCATGCATGGACGACACGTGCAGTTCATGCGATCGCCAAGTGCGTCGGATTCTCACGTCTGCAGCGAATCTTACAAAAACGAGGAACGTGATTTATCGATAGAGAATCGACACCCCCGCACTTGGCTGGCTCGGCTCCCCTCTCGACACGACTTGTGCAATGAATAGTGAAATGCAAGTTCCGTGAGTATTGTTCAAGTGGTTGTAAGCTGTATAAATGCAAGCTAGACGAAAGAGAAGGCTGATAAATTCGTGTCTGGATTAGATTGAACAAAACATAGGTGTGCTGATTGAAACATGCCAAAAATAAACTAGTATATTTCAGAACATAGGAGCTACACGTATAATAAATACAATAACATTTTGTAATTTTTGCATAACAAAAGCATAAAAAAAAATCTTTGAAAAAACTTAAACCACATGAAATTATACTAAAGTCCAATGATTGATAAGCATAACAATAAAACATAACTTCATGAGTCAAAAGCATCAAACGTAAAAACATTAACGCGACTACCTGTGACCCACCCTCGCGTTTTGTCGCGCAAAAAAATAAACGCATAATCGTAATCGCATTGTCGCGAGTGACTCCGCAGGTTACCTTCCTCGTCGACAAAACAAACCACTCTTAACCGTATTATTAAAGCAGTAGGTACCAAAATCGTGTGACAAATGAAGTTGTTTTTCATACGAGAAAAATTATGTAGCGTAAGAATCAGAATCGTTTGTTGGATAAAAGTATTATTATTTGTAATAAATTCTGCGGGTTTTGTAAGGATTTTTGACAGTGTATTTCTTAATGTTATTATTTCCTTTTATGTTGGCGTAATGTCGCAAAATTCTATGACGTTAGTCGTGGGAGAAACCAAACTGGGTAGTGGGTACAGCTTTTAGTTGTAGCAAGAGTTTTAAATCAAGGATGAACACTGTTGACGTGTTTTGACTTTTATTCAGAGCTATTACTGTCTATCTAAACAACCAAATAGTTTGATAAAATACATGAAAAATGCCCAGGTGGAAACTGCCCTTTGCTTACAATTTTATTGTAATTTTTCTATTTTTGTACAACGAAGAATATATAAATAAATTTGCCAACGTTTCCACAATACATTCGATATTATTCACTTATACCAAAACAAAAGCCAGTAAATACATAAATAACATTTGCAACGTACACAAGTATATTTTATACTAAACGATGTCCAGTTTTATGCGAAATATAAATAGTATATTGAACTCTTGAACTCGTAATCCGTGATACATAAAAAGACCATTGAACCGAGTTAGAATTATTTAAAAATTTATACCTACTGGTGAAGACCGCGGGTTCGCCTATCAGGCTCTTATATTTCTTTGCGAAGAATCCTAGAGTTGTTTAAATATATAAATACCTTAATAAATTAAAAATATCATCTAAAGTTTTTTTATTTTTAGCATTGTTCATCAACTTACAATTTTAGCCAATTTTTTCGTATATTTTTGGGTAGGTACTGTGAAGACGCCACAGGAGCAGACTATTATTCCGATTTTGTGCAGTGACAATCAAACATCCAAAATGTATCATTCTAATATAATATTAGTCCAGGAGGATGTTACGCAAATATAGAAAGCTATGTTAATACTTACTGATATATTCGTAGGTACGACATCCATTTAATTAATTCAATTAAGTATGTTTTTACGATCTTTATCGGATCTGCGAAGTGAGACGAAATTGCAAAATTCATCTTAATTTGTTCATTCGTGTGAAATATATTAATGGCAGTCGAGATTACGACGCACTATTACAAATAAAACGTCTAATGAAGTTTTTTATTATTAAGTTTTATTTTATTTTGTTATCTCTTGAAATGGTCATTAGAAATCTCATAGAGCGCAGAACCTAACGAACAACTTTTAATGAGTTCTTTAAACGTTACATATATAATTGATTACACATAAATGTTGAAAGGAAGCGACTTCTATAAAAATTATATGGGACCACCTTTGAGGTGCCCTATAGCACGACAGAAATATGTATTTTTATATAGGATAATATATCGCAAAACAAACATAAAATATCGAATTAAGAACGTCGGCCTTTTGCAGGCAGTTATTAAGACAAAACCAGCCAGAGTTATCGTTAGTTCTAGCAAAAAGTAAGTACATAAATAATTCGATTAAAAAAAAAATACTTCAAAGTGTTTTCCGCCATTTGTAGGTAATCCGCTTATTTACTTACAAATTGTCGGTAATGTCAAGCGTACTGCTCATGACATTACACATTAATATCATACATTTATTACAAGAAAAAAGTATTACTTTACTAGCAAAAAATGTACGAATCCGTTGTTTGCCCCCAAATCAATGTACGAATTTATAAAACTGTACAATTAAGTAAACTTTAAAACTATTGTGACGTCATAAATGCCGTTTAATCCTGACTCAATGTAGTAATAAATAAACAAATACGGACTTGGAATATTAAGTAGAAACAAGGTAATAAACATAATCATCATCCTCTAGTCCAGTGCTGGACATAGGCCTCTCTAATCACACGCCACATAATAAATACATAATTTTAACTGAAATACTAGAGCGAGGTTAAGAGTCTAATCTGATTTAATCAATGCGTTAATAAGAAACAGTGCGGTAGAGCTGTCAGTCCTACTCACTACGCTTCAATTGCCATTGGTCCTATGATCCATAATAACACTGGTCCTTCGAACCTCAAATATTCAACATGTAATTTTTTTCTACATAATCTTCTATCTACTATCAAGATCTTACTATCGCCAAAAGCTACGTGATATCAAGAAACGTATAAAAACTTATAATATCTACCTGCTTTGTTCAAATAGTGTTATGAATTTGAAATAATGCCGGCATGTCGCAGCGACCCGTGCTACGTCGTTAAATATTTAAAAAAAACACTACCTGTAACTTAGATTCAACTAACAACTATTTTGACAATCGCAAAAAGTAAGAATCATCCAATATAGATCTTGACTCCTTTTAATTGAGTTGCTTTTACAGTGACAGAGATTAACCAACTGCATTTGAGTGTACTAATAAAAAATAGACATTCGATGCAATTGTAAATTTTGTATCTCAAGTTCATATTATCAAAATAAGTTTTATAAACTAAGTGATAAGATTCATTTTGGTTTGTATATAGGAAAATACATTTGGCTAGACAGTGCTTGATATAAACCGTTTGAGATTGTAATCCAATATTGCGCACACGACTTGTTTCAAACTACAAAAACATAAAGGATTTCAAAAGAACTATTGGAATGGAAGCCTTCACTTTTCTCACTTTTTTGCTGAAATCGGTAATAAAGATGCGCTTTGCAAAATAGCCAAGTCATATATTTTGTTTATATTATCTTAAGTTCATTAACATTATCGAAATAAATATTGGCCAAACAATATTGAAATCAGTAGAGAGAGAGTTTGATTGATTAGAGTAATATGACAATTACCTACGAAACTAACAGAAATTAAAGTAAAGTATCATACGATATTCCTTCTTAAAACATATTCTCCTAAAGTCACACGCAAATTAAAACTCAACATACGGTTCACACAGTTCCAAAACTTTTTCCTTTTTCAATTTAAAATACTTTCAATAAAAGCTTGGGTACGAAAAAAAATTAAAAGCATTGCTCGACGCTGCCCTTACCCGACTGCTGCGAAAAAAGTATGATTAATGATGTTGGAAATCAAATAATTCGAGGCCAGGTACAGAGTGGGCATTTTTTAGCTATTGTCCTTTGCGTCACAGGACCTAACATCCATTTTTGCTCATCTCTTTTGAAATCCACATTCTTTTTCGGAGCACCGTATGGTTTATTTTAATTGGAAGATTTAACCGCTTTAGAAATGGCAACCTTTATTTTACTGACGAAAATAAATTATAGGACACATTATTTAGTGAGACTTTTATATGGGCACCTGCAATAGTAGTGTGGGTGGATTATACGGAAATGAATTACGATATTTACATAATTATTAGGGGTAGAACATTTCCTGATTATAATGATTGAAATAAGTACTATATTAGAATTTCGGTGTGCGCTGTTACCAAAAAATAGTATTTATTGATAGTCTGATATTTTAACAGTGACGTAATAAATCAAATCTAGACGGAAGATGGTATGCTAATTGCTAGTTCAAGTCCTCTCAGGCTCGGTGAATCGAAAACAGCCTAATACTTCTACCGTTTTAACCAATCAACTGACCGTGAGTTTCGGGTAAAGCTACATAAAAAATAATGTATTAATAATTGCAATGTTAATTAACAATCCGTGAATAAACGAAGTGAATACTAAGCATTACCATTACGATAGCTCGGACGAAAGGACCGCAGACATAAAACGCCAACATTTTGCAATCAACAATATTATTTCAGTTAAAAAAACGAGTTGCAATATGTGTTGATGATAGCCAATCAACTTTAATTATAATAATTGACTATTGAAAATAACATTGCGGTATTGCGAACAACTACGAGTGAAAAAACTAGTATTAACGTTCAAATCACACGACAACGGTGAAAAAAAGAGTGATGCTGCTTTTATGATTTTGGCAGACGTGGTTCTGTATAACTTACTGTATGTTTTAGATTTAAAAATCAATGCCGGAAATAAAAGTTCTCAATTTATTAAAGAAAGGAAAAGTGAAAAAAAAAAACAAACATGTGCTTTTTCTACTAATCATTTTATCCTTAAATTATACTCTTAATAATAACCTAAAGTAAGTTTTTGTGTTACGTGTTCTTTGTCATCAAAAGAATAAGTCTTTTGAATGTAATTATTTTGTAAAACATTATTAAGAAAATGTATTACTATTCTCAAGCGATAACGATGCTTTTAGAGCAAGCTTTAGCCACTAGGCGCGAAAGGACCAAGCCTTACATTAGGACCAAAAAGTGCGGACTTCTAAAACCCTCGATAAAATACCAAAGTACGTACGTATAACGAACACATGTTAATAAAAAGTGGCTCCAATAAGCTTTGGGGTATAAAGCTGAACAATTACCGGTAGACGAGGATTGTAAAATTTTACAATCTGTACGAATGATGGCGAGTTGTTATTGTGATTACTAACGCCGAATACTAATGGCGGATACCCAATATGCTGGTGTTTTATGTAAATTCTGTATTGTGTTTTTATTTTTTAATGTTTTATTTTTGATCTAAAATTGATTGTCAAGCGTTACATGTGAAATATTTAATTTAAACATAGCGTTATATGTAACACCCTTACATTGCGTTATGATTATGATACACTAAGTAAGAAAAAACTTTTTTTTGTGTGAAGATTTTGTAAATCAAACAAATACTAACTTGCTAAATCCTTTGTTTAGTCACCACTGTTTTTCTATAAATCTAAACTACGTACAAGACATGACAAAGAACACCCGCCATGTTTAAAAACAATCACAAAAACTATAATCTCGGATTACCGCACCTATATCAATACCTGTATTATTAAAACGTTTGTACATATCGATAATAAAACAAAAAGTATGTTTACGACACCACCAACTAGCTAAAGTTCAAGATTATTTTACTACAATTATATCTAGGTTTTTTGCAACAATTATCGCGAGTTATTACATCTGGTAAAGGTTACATTATTTTGGTATAACTTGTGTTGTTTTTTATTAGACGGATATTGTATATCAATATTTATGTAGGAGTAATTATCTGTAGTCTGCAATTGAAACGTGATAATGATTGTTCAAGTTAACCAAAAAAAGTAAGGCCACTTTTTATCATAGATTGGAAATTAAATAAAATGTGTGTAGAAACCTGAAGTTTAGACATTTCGACTTCTACTTTTATTTGACATTGGGTAGCGTTTATAATAACATACTAAAATTTGTGCGGACTATAGGACCAAATTTCTGTTAACTAATGTTAAATATTGTCATTTCCAAACTTAAACCAAATACACTACATACAACTTATTCCAAAGTATTATGTTTACCAAAATTCTTACTATTTCCTTAGTAAAGGATAAGTTAAGAGTGTCATGACACACAGCACCTCAGGTCGGGTCGCAGTAAGAGCCAGAAACCTGATCCGACATATGGCACGCTCCGCACTTCCGACAATTTTACAAAAAAAAGGACGCTCAAAGTGACGCAAAAAATTGTGTACTAGAGTATGGAATATTCCTTGAGACAGAAGGACCCGTATTATGTGATGTGGGTTATTATTGTACATTTTTAACCGACTTACATGAAGAAGGAGGTCCTCATTTTAACGTATTTTTTGGTTTCTTTGACGGTATTTTCGGCAACTAGGGATTGATTTCAAAATTTGTTTTTGTCTTTCTCCATCTTAGAGGTGGACATAATTTAAGTCGGATTCCTTTTACATTTTGTGCCATCAATTATTTAGTAGGCACAGTAGTTATTAGTAATTATTAGTTATATAGGTACTATGTTAAAATCTATACAGAAAACATAGCGACTGCTATACTTAACACGACCAGAATTTGATTAAATTTCTGAGTAGCGACGATATATAAAGTACTTTAGTGTAAACGAATTAATTCATCTCTAGTTTTAAGAATTAAATACATCTTTATTTACTCTCAAGGCGACCATTGAAGGTCACATACCAAGAAATTGCAAACCATACCAATTAACTAACAATCTACCAGATTTAACTATTTGCGAAACTGAATGAAGACATTAAAAATACATGTTAATTAATATACTAGTAAGTACTTTGTAATTAATAGGAGCTAATAAAATATTTGTCAATAAGAAATATACGGGGAAGTGTTAATTTAACTAATTGTTTATGATATCACGTTTTTGTACGGTTCTTGTCTAAATTAACCCAAATTAATTAATGATAACTACTTGTTAGATAAAGGGTAAAAATGTATTCTGCAGAATCTTCAATAGTAGTCTAAAGTCAACAATATTTCATGTTTTTGCATTATAATTATAAGATCCGTTATTGCTCGGACAAACCTTTTCGTATAATATAATTAAGTAAGTATTCCTTACAAAGCCTTGTGATGTAGTATGCCAGCAAAATATCGTATATTGGGTCCAGATATAGAATCTAAGTACCCAGCAGTATGTTATATTATCGTTTTTCCATTCTTAACGAAACCCCAAAATAGATGAAGTAAGCACATCATACAGAGTGCATGTGCGGAACATTTGTGCGCAAGCGCAAGCAATGCGGTCCATCTAGCATCTGGCTGACACAAAAAATGATCACTACCTACTTTGTTATTACTATTTGTTTATGCTTTGTCATTATTAGTATAAGATTCTGTTAACTTTACTTGAGAGCTCAAAATACTTCTAAATGGTCTTGTTACTAGGAAAATTGAAAATAACTTAAAACTGTACATAAGTGACGCCTACAGCCTTTGCCGTAGGTATTTATGATTCCATATTTTTTAAGAATTGATCCTAATTAAATAGCTACTACCATAAAGCCATCAATCATAATCGAAGAACACTATTTAAGTTAAAAACCAGCAAAAATTTACATAACTTGATCACCAAGTTAAATATGTCGGTCACGAAAATAAGTAACTTACAACTTGAAACGTTTAAAAATAAATAATTAAAACTCGTCTGATTGAGTGTCATTCCACTAATATTGGAAATAAATAGCAAAAATATTTTAATGTCCACATACGGCTTGACCGAACCGAGTTATAGGGAAAAATACAGTTAGAAAGCATTCAGAAAAATGGTAGAATATAAATGATATAAATCTATCTGTGTTGCTTAATTAAAATCATTTAATCTGCAATCGGAATACATTATGGCACGACGGAGCCAATAAACCACGATAATGCGTGGAAACATACGCCTGTATATTGCGAACGACATCGCGGCGTTTGAAAGCTGAATTAAGTATACTAGCAGAAAAAAAATCCCTATAAATGAAAAGTTAATCATCATGAAACTATGACTTTATTTTTAAGTAAACCTAATAAGTTTACTGAGGTAACAAATTCATGGGTACATCCTTTATTACTTGGAAAAGGAATCTGAATAAACAAGCAACATTTTAAGAGAATATTAATGATACATACTTTGCAATAGTTTAGAAACTCCTAAACTCAGACTGGATTCCAAGGGTAATTTTAATTTGCATGGTAAACGAAAACACGTTTCGAATACAATTAGCTTTAAACATTTTTATGTACCTTTTATAGCTTTGAGAAATGACTTTTTACTGTTCAATCTATCTAGCTCTCAGTACTAAAATGTAATACAATTATTGGCTGTAACTTCTTTATAACTTTGGACGCTTTGCCATTTTTGAAAGTACAGTATTGCTTTTACATTTTTCCATTTGGCTAGCTACTGTAATATTCTAAGCAATTTGATTGTAGCACTTGCAAAAATATTACATAAGGTATGTTTTACCGTGGTTATTAGCTTGGTCGGCAAACTAAAAATACTTTGTAAATACAATGAACATAGAAAAACTAGATTTAGGGTGTTTTTATTTCTATGTTTTCTATAGAATTTCCCATCTATTCTGCCGAATAATATTAGTATTCAACTGAAATGTATCGTCGTAAACAGCCCGTCCACGTCCTTGCCCGTTCACAACAAACTCCCGTATATTTAAGCCCCGACATGTTGTTATACCAGTAATGTGTTCGTAATAGCCAAATGTTTCCGCCACTATACACAAATGTCCACGAATCACCATATAAATGAAACGTACATAATTTTATCAAATTCGAAAGTACCATATCGAACCGGAATCACGCTACCAACACATTTACGCAATTAGTAAGAATTCTTAAGTTTAATTTATTTTACATTAATGAATGTCAGGCACGGGTTTTATGGATTCTGCCCGAGGCGAGTGCGTCTTGAGCCGGGTTTGGCGAAAATGACCCTCTACCGCATAACTTAGATATTAATTGCTTTATTTTTAGTAGACTTAATGAGGCCTAGATCTTCTTGTGGTTTATTGTATAAATGAGCGATATGTGCTATACTCCTTCACAATATGTTATTGGAGTTAGTTGTATTGGTTGATGATAAACATGGTCAAAGGTAACGTAAAGTTAAAATTTTGAAAGAAATATTATTGTAGCATAAAATTCAAAGATGCTAAGTTTTATGTAATCATTTACTGATTTAAGGTACTCTTATTTCTTTATTGGTACTGCAATGTAATAAGATCGAGAACCGGTATGGTAACAAGCAGCTGAAATAGCTAGTTTATTATATAAATTACCTCAAAACACGTGTTCCAAATAAAAACTAATATAAAACAGTAATAGAGTGTATATTTGTAACGAATAATTAAGGGTTAATTAGCTGGAATAGCGTCTTCTCTTAATTATGGTGATGTATTGCACCGATTATTATGGTATAAAACACCGGTGCGATCGGATTTAGAGTGAAACCGTTGAATATTCACGAAGAAACAAGTGACAGTTAGGTAACATCACTACTTTACTTGATACCAACTTGAGTTTGCCGTTCGAAAAATATTTGCCAAACGAAATTCAACTTTAAACTTATACAGTAAGGCTTTTTTTGTTTTATTGGAGGTGTCAGGTCAATTTGCGCATAGGTCATCAGCTGGCAGATCAGCGTTTTGAAAAATGCCCCCAAATGGACATCGGCGACTATTGAAGTGTTAAAAAAGAATAAATCACGAGCAACCAGGTGATTAATTTATAGAGCAGCCAATCTCAAGTACCTTTTAAGGAGTGACTCTTAATCCTAGGTCAATAAAGTCGAAAGTCGTGTACAAAGAAATGTCATGAAGGTCAATCTACAGTGGTTTCAATATTTTACGATTTGGTTTATGAGCGTGTTATAGAGGCCTGAACAAGACAGTAAAATAGGAAAGTTTAGTGAAAGGTCGCCGAGATATATTGTCTCGTATTGGAAACACAATTTATTTCTATTTAATCAAGTAGACGTGGGTTTTGGACGTGTAATGTATCCAAGAGATACGAACTTAACTGTACTATCACTTACAATTTACTTAAAAGTTATTGTTAGAAGTTTTTTTGTATTCTTGTTGTGGTGAACAGTAAGGTATTGCATTACTTTTATAAACAGTAATTTCTTCCATTTAGAAAAAAAGCCGTATCTATGGAAACATGCAAAAGTTTTGGCATACCTCATGTTCCTATCTGTTACCTATCTAAAAACACATCTGACTAACAACACTGTCATTTTTGAGGCTTTGGATTATGTTTGCATGAAGGAAAGAGAAGCCTGTAAACCTGAAGCGTACCTGAAGAAATTGTCAATAATTGCAAAAGCTGACCGAATTGTAACAGTGCATACGTGAGTTAGACAGATTAAGACTTTGATCATATTCTATCAAATACAGAGCTTAGCAACATTTGTTATGAATGTCGCAATAAAAGCAAAATAGCATTTACTCAATTTCATTCTATCATCTCTCTGTGCGACACCAACCTAAGAGCCCCACGTCAACAGCAAAAACAAATGGTTTCCACTAAAATCTCATTACCGCACAATAAATTAAAGTTCGCCTTAAGCAATGCACAACAAATGTAAAGCCGGCGACGATATTAATTGTAATTGAAACCGGTTCGCGCCGGCTACGGCTAGTTACGGCCGGTTATATCCGGATAATGGTCGTAAATAACGAAGATGTCCAGTGAATTTAATGCACGGATGACGCAACGCGGGACGGGTATGGTACATAGAAAAGCAATAATGCGACCAAAACTGGTTTCCATGAAGAAATGTAGCGGTGTCAATGAATTTGGAGACATTAAATGCTGAGTAAAACGTTTTATTTTTAAGACTTAATATAGCTTTTGGGTATGAGGTGTCATGTCCACCCAATGTCGAGCTGTTTGGCATTTTCAGGCTCTTCTCGGGACTTTATTTACCTCATCTTACACGCACATGTATTATAATACTAATTACGAGCTATAGAGCAGCAGAGATGCGCAAATCGAACCTTATGTGTGCTAAAAGATCCTCTTTTGGTTTCTTAGGTTTACGCGAATGTTAGATATTGAAATAACTTAAGATCTTAATATAAACCGCAAAAAAATCCGTAAAAAGTAGTTTTATTTCAAGATCCTCTTTTCTCAAAGATGAAACCAAAAACTACTACCTACCTCATCTACACATATTACTCAGAATAATATCATCATATATAATCTCAGTGTAGCAATATTTAACTATGACACAATAGGAAGATACATGTAAGGTACTCTGCTAAGGTACGTACAGGTGACATACAGTCAACCGTACCTTAATACAGACCATGAGACATTAATCGCCATAAAATATTCCTCACGAATTCTATGACCATATGTAAGGAATATTATCTCGATATTACATTAGCATTCAGATAAGTCTGCCCACGGCCGCTCCAATTGTCTAACAATCTAGTTTTGTAACTGTGACGTCATTATTTATATATTATTCTCTCAGTTTTAGAGGTATTTCGTTGGGTTTTTACTCAGAATTCGGAGTTATGGACGCATAACTGTAGTTTGGTTTAAATGTCGTAATAGCTGCTCTGTTTTATTTCGTTGATAAATATGGTTTTAAGTTAAAACTGGAAAAGCTATTGTGGTTTAGTAACTGAAGTTCAGAACATTTATTATATACCAAAATGGAATTAAACGACACAAAACCTTTTTCTTCTTTTTTTATATATTGATCTTAGTTTAAAGATGCAATAACTCCAACTCTTAAACATTTTGAAACATTATCTTGTTCATCAGAAAATTACAAAACATCAAAAATATACACTTTTCATATCAGCAAGCTGCACTACAAAGGTACTACCTAAGCTCAAAGCATTTACAACCCTTTACGTTAAACTAAGCTGATATTGATATTGCGAATAACAACAATCACATAAGGAACTAAAGCGCGAAAATTTAAACAAATAAAAACAACATTTATATAATACTCCGGTAGGTATTGCAAAACTGATCGCGACATGTCTTGGTTACATTGACAAGCCAAAAGTTCACACACTTTATCTTACAAATGTGATCATAAACGGTTTACGTAAGAATATAGATGAGGCTCATCACTTCCGTAATAACAATGTTCTTTATATTTGTGCTTTATTGATATATGAATATATTAAAGGCTCGATTTAGTAGTTATTGATGTTTTAGTTAAAGATTATCATATTTGGTACTTTGTTTTCTGCAGAGTCACTTGTTTTTCTATGGTATAAAGTACTCAAGAATGGAATGTAAGATAAAAATACTTTGTCATACATGTTTCCCTAAAATTATCAATTACGGAAATAACCTTTTGTCTAAAATGTTTTTTTTTTATTCTGTTAAATCACTCCCGAAAAAGACCAATCAATATCTATTTTAAAACTTTTAACTAAGTTTTAAAAACAATTCCGATTTAAATTGCTCCATATGCAAAACGTCAGCCACAAACAACATCATGTAACATTTAGTTCATAATTGAGCAACAATGTCCCATCTCATTGATGAAGCCACGCATATATCAGGCTTTCGATTTATATTTAATGACGACCACATTTCATAATTAGATGTTACCAAGCTGATGACCACATAATAGTATAGTTCAAGAATTACCTAATGTATACCTAGTTTCGAAGCACGTATAATACACCAATGTATAATTTATTTTATAACATAAGATGTCGGATTCATTATGGCGAGCAATAAAAATCACTTAGTGACGTTTATTGGGCTTGTTTTTAATTAACATCGTGTCAAAATGAAGAAGAATCATTAGTGCATTTACGATGTACAAATTATAATTATACAGTTTATTACGTCTAAGGGTCGACGCACACTACGAGTTACGCAAGAAATATAAAACTAGAGATTTTAGAACTATTCAACAATACCTAACATGTTTGTTCTTTCTCTATATCAGAAAAAAATTAACAGTCGAACATAGGAACTCCTCCTTTTTAGAAGTCGGTTAAAAAGCATTTGTTCTGCATTAAACGTTGACAGGTCATATTATAATACCCCATGCAAAAGTAGCCACAGCACAAGGATAAACCTGAAATTCGATTCAAAATACAACATGATCAAAGTTCAATAAATATTTCCTAAAACAGTTAAGCTATCATTGACTAATATCCTAAAATCTCTCATGACCCAACACTCTATACTTAATAACTCACATTTACAAGCGATTTCTTTTAAGAAGCTATCGGTTCGCCCACGTAATTGCATGCGCCAGTCCTTGCATTATATCCTTCTAAGCTCGATTATGCGAAACTGCAATTATATGCTGTTAAATTTGAAGCCCGCGGCCATCGCAAGTGTTATTGAAACTGATTTTGCATTCCATTCACAGATTAAGTCAGCTTTAATTTAAAGAGGTAATATTTTATGTTTCGAAGTTTTTGGATGACTTAATAATTATGTCTGATGCGTCAATAACTGAGAAATGTATGATGCAGTCATTTAGATATTTATGATTGTTTTGCTTAGTACAGAAAATCATAACGTAACTTGCATTACTACATTGATTTAGCTTTTCATGAATTGATTTTGGAGGTGTTGTCTTATAGTATTTAACATGTACCTAATACCCAAATTATAGTATTTTTATGTACTTACTGTAAAGCAGAACCTTTTATATTACTTTTTTACAATTTACAGACATGTTTCATTCTATAAACTTACTCTAATTGTGCTGAATATTTGCCTAAGCACCTACATCACTGCCTACCCTAACACCAATACTAGTTAACGACTTCACACTTGAACCACAATTACTGTGAGAAACAAAAAGCCCGCCAATAACAATAAATTACAATTAAAAGAAATCGTGAAAGTTTGATCAGCTCAGTACTTAATCTGCTTACAAATTGTTGTTTCCTGTCCGAGTCCAATACCATGGTAGTACGTGGTCATTCGTTATTGTGAACATCTGTAAATACAGTTATTATTGTACGGGATTAATAGGTTTATAATACTGGGAAATATATTGGCCCGTTGTAAGCAATTTTAAAAGTTAGGGGTAACGAATTTTCTAAACAATTTTTTAACCTACATTTTTGTGTCTAAACCAAAGAGCATGTATGCAGGGAATATTGAAAGTGGACGAAGCGAAAGAAGTCTGTCAGGATCGTAGCAAGTGGAAAGAAGTGGTCTCTGCTTACCCCTACGGGAAAGTGTTTATGTGTTTGTAAAATACACAGCTTAAAGATGACTTTGCGATTCGGTTTTTGTTACAGATAATTGATTTGCTAAAGAAACACCTGTATTCTTATACTGTATATTCTTGCAAAATATGGTTTCTGTTTTAAAATTGTACTATAAGAAAAACTAGACTCTTAACTATACCGATTTCTATAACGTCATACCTTCTCTGATAAAGTAAAATCAAATACACATAAATCAAACATTGAAAGCTTAAAAGGCATACAATAATGCAAGTGTTTGCCAACCATTCCCATTAAAACCTCGCCACAAATCTACAAGAACAGTTATTAAACCTACCATAGCAACATCAATAATCAAACGAAATAAAACAAAGAACACATCATTAAATTAATTAGAAATATATTCATAGCTGTTTAATAAGAAACTTATATTTAAGTTAGTATGTACACGAACGCAATCAACTGGCGACCGGTTCGGAAACATTTGAATAATAAAGATATGGGATGATCGTAAACAAGCATATGGCACATACCCACTTATCAATTTCAACTCTAATGGCGATACAGAGTAGGCAGCCATGCAGGTGCGACAGAATCTAGTTCACAGTTATGTGGATACAAATGACATGCCTCTGAGAGGAAACCAAGTATGTAACGGACTAGTCCTATTCTAAAAGAGGTGGTTAGTTATGATTTTCATTGTTCTTTTATTTATGTTTTTGATTGGATATAAATATCAGATAAGGAAAATATTTTACTTAAACAATTTTGTTAAAATGTTCCCCGTAATATGCGCGAAAAACTCTTATTCTGTACTTAACAGTATTTTAACCTTTACAATACAGTGTATTAAGGAGATGGCGGGACGAGCTTGATTCCTTTTCTACATTATGGACAACAATAGCACAGGACCGGAGAATTGGAAAAAGGAAATGGAGGCCTTTGACCTGCAGTGGGACAATTATGGCTAATAATAACAATAAAATGTATTCAATTAATAAAGTGTATTAAAGATCTACATAGGCAGGCACATAAACAAATAACTAACAATATTTCAAATTTTAATCTGCAGTTTACCTACTCTACATTATTATTCTTTCCTTTTTTTTCTAATGCTACCTAAAAACAAGTCTAACACTTAATCTATGTTTTTACCGTAGCAAGGTAAGATCAGCAATTGGTAGTGTCGCAACCGGTCGGCCATTACGTATTCATACAATAAAACAGAAATAACGAGATGTCCCACAAACGGCCGACATACATACATACATATTATTATGTTTTATATATAGATATATGTATGTAACACACTTATTATTATGTACGCGTAAAACGATATGGCAGGTGGGTGTTGCTAATTGTGACTATTTCATGGCAATGTAAATCCTATTTTACTAATTTATTTATATAATTATCAGTTGGATAAATAAATACAGGTATCAAATAAAGATAAGTATTTAAGAATTTGATTAGCTAAACTTTGAAAGGAGTGTACTACGTGAGCGCGACAAATGGATGTGCGATTAACGCTTATGCGACAAAACTGTACTGCGACTCACCGTAGTTCGAATGCACGCTAGTGCGACACACTGAAGATCGACATCTCGCTAGTGCGACAAACGATTGCGCGACAGTAGTTCGACACTACGGTAGTGCGACACTACGGTAGTGCGACACTACGGTAGTGTAGTACGTTGATGCAGTATTACAGTAGTTTGCTGAGATACATTTTGAATTACATATATATTAAATAAGTAGATATTAAATAATCAAAGGCCGTCGCTCGCTTCGCTCGCTCCATTGCAAGGTCACAATATCTAACCTAACCTAACCTATTGATCTCTGTCACAAAGTCGAACCCAACCAAGCAATGGATGTCTGGGCCTATGTCGGTTCTATACCTATGTTTATGTTCTATTTCGTCAATCGTTTGTCGCACTAGCGAGATGTCGATCTACAGTGTGTCGCACTAGCGTGCATTCGAACTACGGTGAGTCGCAGTACAGTTTTGTCGCATAAGCGTTAATCGCACATCCATTTGTCGCGCTCACGTGGTACACTTCTTTGAAAGGAAAAAAATACCAAGAACCAAAGTGAAAAATTTTAAATTTTATTTCTAACTTAATTTTGATTGATATTTCTTACGCAATCTTTTGTGGTAGTTAGGTTATGCAAAGCAGTGAAAAGCCCCTTGGTTAAGCAACACTAGGAACAGTTGTCAGTTTGTTGACGTACATTGTTTCTAAGCAGAGACTTCACATACATTTCATAAGTAGACACTAAATAATATACAAGAATTAAATGGAAAATATAAATAGTAATACATTTTATAGCTTTCATAACAGAATAATTTATGAATTTTATGATTAACGCCAGTAACCAGTTACCATTACTTAGAACATTAAACAAGGAAAGCACTCACACAAGTTCAATAACCAACACATTATTATAAAACGAGTTATTTCACTAGTTAAGCTTTAATGTCAAACTAGTCGCGAATCCAACGAAATAATTAAAAATAATCTTTAAATGTTCGTCGGAATTCCGTGGAACAATCTAGAAATATAATTATCATAGTCTGTTAGTGTTCAACATCGACGTATGATATATAGACTGCTACTATCGCTGGTTTCTTCTTGTGCCAAGCGAGAGCAGTTTTTAGTCTGATCCTAGTTCTTCGTTTTTCATTTAAGTTAATTTTCGCGCAACGAGAAACTTATATAAGAAAATATCGATGGTTTTGACATTGTTAGGATAATATTAGTGTTTTAGATAGATTTTTCAAAACGGCAAGCTCCATCTTCATACATAATTCACGACAACACTTGTTCACACTAGTGCTTACGGTTTAAACTCTGATAGGCTCACTCTATAGTTTCAAATGCAACCTCGTTGGTGTTCAAGTAATTATTGTGAGTGTTAGAAACAAGTTTTGAAATTACACGAAAGATAATACCTAAAGGTATGTAAAACATTGTAGCTTTTATTGTTTTATTGCTACTATTAGTATTACTTGTACGTCTAAGGAATTTAAGAGTTTGAAAAACTATTATTACTTATTCTTCTATAATTAATTTTAGTTTTTCCTGTTTCAATTGAAAATATTATTAAACGCTATAAAATTCTTTTTTTCAATATGCTTTTCATATTTTTACGTCATTTATTAAGTTATCAAAAATTGAAAATAATATTAAGAAGATTCGAGTTTCCAGGTATAGAATATTAAGAAGATATTCTAAAAAAAATAACTACCTAATAAAAGGACGCTTTTACAACAGACATATATAATATATTAATTTGTAAATTTTAATTTCATTTTAATGAGTATTTTTTAGTGTTATTAGAGTGTTTAATGTACACCAGCCTTTACTCTCTAGCAGCACAACCGACCTATAAAACAATACCTCTCGGATACCGGCCATACACTCCAAACGCTCATAAAACGAAATATTCAAGATAAACATCTATCGCATCAGAATCATATAAAATGGTACTTTTATACCAGTTAATAACTTCTATAAACCGACGATGAACTGTTTACGATACAAATGGACGCCGCAACTAAATCTGATAATAGATCGAATAAAAATTGTTTACCGAAGATACATCAATAAAA
Organism: Autographa gamma; assembly: GCA_905146925.1. Classification (NCBI taxonomy): domain Eukaryota; kingdom Metazoa; phylum Arthropoda; class Insecta; order Lepidoptera; family Noctuidae; genus Autographa; species Autographa gamma. The sequence continues at coordinate 936,815 of LR989852.1, forward strand.
TGTGTTTCATGTTTGTGCTGAAGTAGTTAATTGGATGTTGTATTAGAAACTATGAAACGCGAATTAATGTGGCTTTATAAGGCTGAAAGTTACAATACCTTAGTGAATAGTCAAGCTATAAATTTTATGTGCCAGATATTAATAAATATCTGTCGAGCAGAAAAAGAAAAAAGGGCAATGCCATATTTTGTTCTAAAAATTCAAATTAACATCTATTTATTTTTAACTGGTCCCAAATCCTTTCCCAATGTCCGTAATTGTTGATTACACACTTATGTAATTCAACCTTTTTTTTACTATTTACTAAATAACAAAAAACCAAGAACAACTACACAATCAATTTGAATCGAAATCCAGTACCTTGCCCACTAATAGTTACTCCCAAAACATTAGTTCTAACGACTATCCCCGACCACAATATAAACGGTTCACATCAACAAGACATTTACGATGCTCTCGATACAAAGTACTAATAACACATTTAAGACCCAACTAATTAACCTAAACTCGTTAAAACTTTCATAAAAATACGTTACTATAAAATAGTCATAAATGTAACGTAAATAATAACTATAACAGAACTTTTTACAGCCGTAGAGGGTAGACTGATATTGTTTCGCAAGATACCTGCGAATGAAAGTTGGGGAGCTAATGATTTGGAAAATATAGCATTAATTGTAAAGAAACTTGCTTTAGGGGTGTGTTAAAACTTTGAATATTAGTTTTTTATGAGGGCTATGTTGTGACATAACGTGTAAGGGAAATGTTTTCGTGTTTTATTAGCACATAAAATTCTGTATTTCACAGTTTTACATTTAGTGAGAAACTTTTCTGTCTGCCTTTTTTTCATTTATATTATTTTCATAAAATCTTTAGTTTTCTAGCGCCGGTTGATAACTACATCGCTAAGGACATAAATGACTAATAAAAAATTTTATAAGTAGAAATTGAAAGAAGATTTAAACATGACAATAATCATTACAAGGATGATCCAACTTTCTATTTTCACATCTCCAATATTAACTTCTATAAACAGTAAAAATAATTCACATCTAAAAATAAATTAAATAATTTGAACACTTTTCGTTCATTAGGCTTCTCATAAAGGTACAATAAGTTAATGATAAACAGTATCCATGGATATGTGAGCGAGCGTTGCGTGTGGTCGACTAATTAAAAAACTAACTAACATGTACGTCTGTCTATCGCTATAATTTATCTAGTGCAGCATGCGTTGCATTCGAATGTAATGATAAAGTATTGTGTGTGTGTAAGAGAAGTATGTTTGGGGAAAAGTGTTTGGTGGTGTATGATGTTTGTTTCGTGCAATATATTTATCAATTATACTTTGTAACAGTACCTACTGCAAAGAAAAAAAGCACTTAATTTTCTTTGCCATACCGCCCGTGTGACAGGTACAGGCGGCTGTCAGTCATACAATGAAATGTGTAGCTTTTTTACGCCTTCTTTTTCAGCGAGATATAGATACATTGAGATGTCTAATAATAGAAGGAAAAGTGTAAAAAGCTCTCGGACATTAAGAGTGCAGTTATAAACAGAAGTATAAATACATTTACAACCTATCCCCGTGCCATGTGCTATGATTGACGTAAACAGATCAATGCCAACCGCTTAGCAATCACCAATACTTAGAAACATAACATTTTATGTCCGTTTTACACAACAATACTTATTCTCAACATTTAACGCCGCTCAAACTATTCCACACAACAGATGGCCTCTAACGCCAGCAAATAGGCCACACTTAACGTCAAAAACAAAGAGTCAACTGTAAATTTTGACGAAACAGCTCAAAAGACTTCGCCGCCTTACAGTTGTTGCCTCGAAACTTAATATTTAATATATAATTAATCCTCAAAACTAAATTGCCATTGCGAGGCCGCTCCAAAACGCTCATAGACATAAATCATGTGTAACAAAAGCCGTGCGGTACACGGATTGCGAGGCCCATCGCTAATTGGGCGTCACCATAAACCGGGCCGCATTCGTAACAAAACTCAATTCTCCCAACAAAGAGCCTAAAAAAACCCGTGGGCCCACCGTGTAACACAATCTGGTACCGCGAAAGAACATAAAATTCGGTTGGCTATTAGATTCCGCGCCGTTCGGTACGACGAGCAAACGACATATTTATATGTTTAAGTGAACGGCCCGCGCCCGCGCACCGCACACACGCGCATGCACACACACACTCAGCACAGGTATCAACTAAAATGTGCTAAGTAAAAAATATTATTATAGCATAATGCGCCATAAAACACGAGAGCGTCGCTCCACGACCACGGTTCTCAAACTGTTCAAGTGCTACGGTGTAGCGATGCAATCGCGTAGCCCCACCGTAGCACCGTAGCACTCGACATTTTCATACGAAGTGAAAATCTTTCAAGCCAGTCATACAAAATATTTTTTTTTCATCAGCTTGTATCAAAATAAATTCTTTCAGAATGTCTATTTATATTTGCGTAACGTTTACGTAACAAATTTCGCAAAACTCACATTTCATCAAACATAACGATTCCACTGATTATTTTATATAACGCGTATTTTAAATAATGCCAAATTAATAACGACAATCACACGTAAATATTAACAAAAATAAATATTTACTTTTCCAAATTGAAAACAAAAAACTTTGAACTCCACAGAAGCCGTACTTCGAAATAAACAATGTCAATGATTTCTATTAAAATCGTTCGGCATTTCGATATACGAATTATATTAGAATAACGTCTGGGAAATCTACGCAATGTGCAATAAATAACCGAGACATCCCACTAGGTAACAAATCGCTCTTATCCGTATTGAAATAGAGTCTAATTTTGTATGTCGTCAGATTAGTAAGAGCGGTAATAAAAATTGTTAGGTTTTGGTACGACGCATAAGATAAACAAAGTTTAAGGACGTCATAAAATGGATCTAATATTATAAAACGAATACAAATTGTTATTCTAGTGAATGGCTTACATCCTTACTGTAGGCGGATTTTGCAATAGGAAGAATACACCTACTTGCACATTCCAAATCAATTATGACATTTTGGTTTGGAAAAGCCCGAAGATTATTATTTCTAATAAAGTACTAAACGTTTTTAGAAATAGATCAGAAAAAGCATCATCATCAGCCACAGCCCTTGTCTTTCCACTGCTAGGCATAGGCCTCTTCTTTTTCGTGCCACTTTCTACGGTCCTATGCCAGAATAAGCATACGTCGAGTAAATATAGAAATAAGTTAGAGAGACTACTCATAATTGTCTGGAAATATGCTGCTTTAAGAAAAGGGACTGGAAGCATGTGTACCGTCTTCTACCTAGCCTCTTTTCTAGGTATGTGTATGAGGATATAATAATATGTCACCAGATTTAGGTGAATACTGCATTTTATAAAGCAACTACTAATGTGACCTTCATAACCCATTTCACTAAGTATCGTATGTTTACGTATTCGAGTGGTGTGCGATTAAGAACTTTATGTACTCAAGTCAAAGTTCAAAATAGAAGGACAGGCCTATACCATTAAGCCTAGCCTGGTCTCTTAAGTACTAGATAGCAGAATAGGTATTACAACTGTTATTGCGATGACAGCGTGAGCTGAAGTGTCAGAAGTTAATACAAGTGGGCTTGTTGCAATCAGCTCGCTCGCATTTAGAATAATAATACATTTTAATTAATTGTGTAGAAAATAAGCAAGAGCTTATTTCGTAAAATAAGTATTTTTAATATGCACATTAATTTATGACTTACTTAGATACTAAAGAGTCAGTATGAGAAACGAAGAAAAACATATTGCGGATACGAGACCATAATTTTTTTTTTTGAAAAAGTGGAATTAAATATATAATTTTGTAATTAACAATATAGTCCAATATGAGAATTATAACAAATACATTAAAAAATAACCATAATCATCAATTACCTACATATATAAAGAACATCGCTAATTATTCGAATAATATTTAAAAACTAGTCATGTTCTGGTCCCGATAACAGAACAGATAAAATTCCACGAACGTTTCTTAATTAAATAACTCTATGTAAATATTAATTAGCTCGTTTATTACATTACACTATCGGATAATGGGAGAACCTGATTGAGCATTGCACATCAGATTAAAAAGATTAGATATTATTAAATCTTCAAGTTATTTCAAAGATTTTCATCAATATAATCGTTTACGTTAATGTCGTTTAAAAACTTTCTATTGAATTACGTCATCTGTACTTATTATCAACTTCATGTCTACATCGATTTCGATTTATATTATTTTTTATATTTCCATCTTTTTAAATTAAACAAAAATGAAAAGTATAAATCGAATTCAATAGCGGTTTATTAACATTTTAGTTTCCTTGAGCCTTAATGTATTTTAATCTTAGAAAGCATTAAAAACAGAAGATCAACCTGTACTATTTTATTCATAGACATGTATTGTTCATAGTCTCTAATAAATAATGTTCATTGAATAGTGCGTCAAAACAAATACATTGTACTGACTGATTAATTGTAGAGAATACTTCACTTAAAGTTCACGACAGCTGATATGAATGACAAATCGTCTATTGCAACTGTGACGTATAGCGCGTAACTTGTTGTTCTTTAGAATATGAGATCATTCGCATATTGTATTCTTATATTTGAGGTCATATTGTTTTGAAGTCATGCACCTGATTTTATCTCGAATACCTATTAACAATTCCTGAAAATTTCAACACTTTTCGAGGACTTTTTCAGATACTTTAACCTTACATATATAAAGTATTTTGTGTGCATTGTACTAAATACCTGTTACCTTAACCATGTGTTCAACAAAAATACGTAGCTCTACACAAAATTTCAACTAGCTGCAATAAAGCAAGTGAACCAATCATTAGTCTGAGAATAACATCAATAAAACGTCTTAATGTGCAAGTAAGGACCAGCATCAATAAAAAAGTCATCTTCAATCAGCAGAACATTGACGAACAAGCAAGACCTTCTTAAATAGGTACACATACATCGATTGTTTCAATCTGCAAGTAATGGCATCACAAGAGCTGCGGCAAGCAGTGGTATACAATCACGGACAAGCAATACGAACCCAGAAGGCCGGGAGAGACGGCTGCAGTCGTCCGGGCAGGTCGGGGTCGGACAGCGCGCCGCGGCCGAGCGACGAGCTGGAGGCCGCCGACGGCCGCTTGCCCCCCGCGCGCGCCTCGCCGCCCTGCGCACCCACCGCGTCACACGCCGCACGACACACACTTCGATGCTGCATGAGCCTAGTTACTGGACGCCTGGAGCTAGGCTGGGGCTGCTATACCATGGCTAGGTCAGACTGGATAGGATATACTACTCACAAGGGTGACGCTCTTCCATGGCTAGGTTACACTGGATAGTAGACACTACTATACTAGAGTAATGCTCTCCCATTGCTAGTTAACACTGGATATAAAACACTACCACAAGGGTGACGCTGACATTGGACAGGATACTACTTACAAGGGCTATGTCACCTAGGGAGATAAGACGGGTCAACATTCAAGAAAAACACTATCTATCGGGTACCTGGTCTAGCCTACTAGAAACTACTAAACTACGGTACGGTTTACCTTAAGGACTGCACTTTACTGCTTAAACAATTGGTACAGTACACTAGAGTTTTTAGGTGTTGAATTTGTTTAGTTTGTTTTTGGTGTGGTAAGGGTGTAATTGTGGAATGTTTTAAGTTTTATTCGATTTAAAAGGTGGTACAAGATCTAGGTATAAAGTGAATATGACTATTAACACTTCTGCACTACATCTACATTTAAGTATGTGAATAGAGACGACAATATGCCACATATTTATTTTTAAACTTCTTGAAAGTCTCGTCAAACATAAATAAAACGGTACTTTTCATGGTCCCATAACATGTTCACCGTTAGGACTTCGTTACTTGTAATCATAAACACAAACTTTAAAATTAATTATTCATAAGAAACAAAACACTTACTAAAGTTTGAATAATTCATTATTTTTATTCCAACTGACAATTGAAACATACTTTACGTTTTAAATCGTATTTATTATTCGAAAATATTTTATTCACGAATAATAAATGCGCAAAAATAAAATATTTATTTATGAATCTAGTGTTGTTGTATGGTATGTTCTAGTAACACCATATAATGATCTACCTACTAGGAAGCCTGTGATAGTGGTACATGCAGAAGTCATGGATGAAGTACTGAAGGAAGAGATTGCCCAGTGCCCACTTGTGGGAAGCATCGAAATGTGTGATCGTGTTGCGACTAAAAAGCATCTATTAGAACTAGATGGGTGCAGAAGACACGGTTCTAGCATTTTTATCATTTCTTTTTTATGTTGAATAATTTAACAATAACAATCATGCGTTTTGTTATTTTAATAGCCAATATATTTATAGCTTATCACGCGTATAAACTATAGCCGTGTCATCTGCACACATTTTAAGTATAGTGAGTAGATAGCAAAATATATGACAGGTTTATGCCACCATTAGGCAGTGTCGTGACGTAACATCAATATATTTCACTTTCACCTCTTCTGTACACAACATAATACAATAAATTAACCAATAAGTTTGTTTAATATCACTTTCTCGTATATTTTTATAGATATTGCCAGATATCGGTAAAGTACCGAAAAAAAGTCAGATTAAAAATTTTGTTCGTGATGTCAAGTCAAAAAACGTTTTATTTATTCATATATGCAGTTGTAGGCACTCATCGGTAGTCTAGAACACGATTATATCCATCTATGATCACTATCTCCGATTGCAGTTCTGTTATTTAAAATATAAATATGCGATTTAAAATGAGACATAAATCATTCGCATATTGCATGTTAGACAATTTGATAAATAATAAATAAACAAATAACTGTCAATTGTTTTACGACTAGAATAAAATAAACTCAAATTAATATTTTTATGTTTTAGATTATTATCGGTGTCAAATTAAATAAATTAGTTTTATAATTGCATTATATTAAATACTAAATTTATATAATTTCTGCACGGCGCTAATTAGAAGTAGACGGTTGGATACGTAAGTTATATTAGTACTAGACATATTTAAATTAAGATTATTAATTGGTTAACTGCCTACAATGCTCTTAAGCAACAGCATAACACCTTATGTATTTTGTAACATAAATTTGTATTAAAATTAATAATTAAACGCCAGAAAAATTAGTAAAGTAATACTGAACTCATTTCAAGTAGGTCCAAAATAGTGACTGTCAATTGAATCCCTTTCTCCCCGTGAACTAACAAAAATATCTTAAATCCAGACAGAGCAAGAGTACATTATATTAATGAACTGGTAGTATTCAGGTAATCTGGGACAATATACCCGTAAGTAATCTATTTATGTTAAGAGTATCGATCGCCCTGATCGTCGCCGTTGTCTATATGTAATTGTGGGTCGCTCGCTAAATCAGTTTGCAGGCGAATTTAATTTTCAGTTGTTAATTATGACGACGAAAGCGAAGATAATATGTTTAAGTTTGTTAAAAGATTTCAGAAGAGCTTTTGTTGCAAAATTTATAATAATAAGATACAATGTAAGATTACATTGAAATGCTTTTATTATTTTTATGATTACATGGAGAGATAAAAATAACACATAAAAAAAAAATAACATTTGGAAATATGCCAATTAGTTTCTTACACATTAAAGTTATTTATTATTCAATATCGTCTCCATAAATAAAAGGTAGGTATCCCTATAATTAGAATAATTATGATTCGATTAAAGGGCTACTTGTTACTGGAAATCTCGACAAAAACTAATAATAATTTTAAAAGGTTCCTTAAAAAACTATAATTGAATATAAAAGACGCATCATATTACAGTATGCAAAAGAGGTCTCTATGCTCGAGTGCCCGACCTCGGGGTAAGACGGCCTCATTAATAAGGTATTAAGGGCTCGAGTAGTGTCTACGATGCACTTCCAACCACTTAGAATAATAGTGGATTCAATCAAGAGATGCCACACAAAGCTGGGATCGATGGCGGAAACCCTTTGTGATAGCTTGGTGGTAGAGAAAACTGTTACTAAGTTAAATGGAACAATGAAAAATAACTATAAATATATTGATTTTCGAGATTTACGCGAATTGAAACATTGAAATTAAACTACTTTTACAACTTTTATCGCGGAATTTAATTAACTATAAATGGACTAAAAAATTAAAGATATTGAGAACATTCTGAAAAATATTCCATGAACTAAAGTTTCGTCTAAAAACAGACTTGAGATTTTTTTTTTGCCATTTATCATGTACTAGACAGGCTTTCTTTAAATGAAGTAACATAAATAAATGAAATTCCTAAAAACATTACATTTTAGTTGAACCGTCTAACCCTAAACAGAACGAAGTAAATGCCACCCAAATTGCATGTCTGTAACACAATACTGGGGAACAATAGTCTGGCAGTAAACATCCATCTCTTGCACTTAAACGTTCGTTTGTTCAGTAATGGCGCAGTAAATCTACCATCGGCGCTTATACGACCCTCGCAACTATTTGTTTAAACCTATCTACTTTATGCCGCTCTCTTATGTAAGCGAATTTTCATCAATTCATGGAGTATATAGTTTAGGTATGCAACTGTATAAATTCAAGGTTTCTCGGGGTCTGTACGGTGGCAGACAGACTAGGCTCAGTACGATACTAAGGTCTTTGAACTTCTCAGTTTCGTCCCGGACACGAATCGATGCCACACACGAATTAAATCCTAGTAAAAATTTAACTACTCCAACGCGACACCGGTCTATTTTATTGATGGGACGTAATTAGCAAAATTTATAATTATAATCGAGAGCCGCAATAAAATTAACATATCACTGGTCACTTAACATTTACAACGAATAATATAATTAGCAAATAATTCGCAACTAAACACCTACGCACAGATATATTAGTAATAAAAAACTGTGACCTTAATGATTAAACTCATAGCGTTTTCATCGCGACCGGTTTGGAAGGACTATCAATGAACGGGCGGCGCACGGGCGAGCCAAACACGATGAAGAGCGGCTGAATGAATAGGCGCGTGAGCTTCCGGTCTGCTGGACATCACTGTCTCGAAGGTAGCAGACTTAATCACCGACAGATGTTAATCAATTCGTCCTTGAGGAAACCTAGTAAAACCACTGACTGTAAAAACCGTGGAGAACGACGTAAAGGAAAACTGTGGTGAAATAGAAGGAAACTTACTTTTTTGACTTAAAAATTAAGTTAAAGGTTTAAACGTAAGTAACTGTTGCTAAACCATGCGTAATACAAAACTAAGTTATCGAAATCTCATAAATTATTAACGATTAAATAGATAGAGCTTTTCAAAGTTGGCGACGAAAAAAACAAAAGCATTTCAACTACTACTTCAAGGCGATGTTCTCTGCAAATGGTATTACTGTCTTTATTGACGTCAGCGTATCGTTATAATCTAAATTATAATACAAATTATTTGCCTTAAAAGAAGTCACATCGGTTTTCCCCTAAATAGAATAGGTACACGACTAGATGTATTTACCTCAGTGATTAGTTTTATTGGTATGCAAGTTTATTTCCATTAGGTGATTCGAGAAATAAAATTTTAATATTTATATATAATAATAATAATATATTATATATATTATTCCCATTGACTGGTAGATAACCCTAATAAAACAGCTTTTAATTACTTTAATACTAAGTATAAGACCTCATGATTAGAAGATCATACGTACGCCTTAAATTGAATAGCAAAACAATTATATTTCCTCAATCTAACTGACGAACATTTATCAATAAACAACTACTACAAAAACTATACATGCGAACCAATCACACTTGAATGGAATTTAGCAATCGCGATTGTAATAAAAATAGTGATGTAATCCTATAAAATATACTCGACAATTACTTTTGTAGGTACATCGAAATTTGAGAAGATAGCTGTGGCGACATCGGATAAAACCGGTATGAAATACATAAATTTTATTAAAAAAAAGACGGGCCGTGCCCACACTTAGCCGAATTGGTTATTATCTCATTCCATAGGTACTCATGAGATTCATTACACACTTATTGGCTAGAGAACGAATAAAACCATTTTTGTAGCTGAATAGTGATGTAGGTGTTGTCGACATTCAGTTTATCGATATGAGTTTGTTAATATGTTGATGATGATGAAAATCCATCCAGGATTTGTTTAAGATATTTTATTTGTCAAACACGAAGAAAATATATTTCGACACATTTTAAATAATAATGTTTCATAATTATAAACTGTGCTAAACATTTTTTATAGATCTGCTGGAAATAGAGCCCAATGCTAAACATTAAAACCTTATTTCATATTAAAATTTTCATAACTTAACGTTAATACCTACAACCTGGATATTTATTTACTCAAAATAAGACAACAGAATGACATAATGATACACTCAAAACTAAACAGAATAGACAAATAGTATATCTAAGCTCCAATCAATCGACAACAATGCACTCCACACCATCCCATCACTAGAGCCAAACCAGTTCGCGCGTTAATTGCGGTACCAAATTCGTATCAGAATCATTTGAATATCCGTAATTTATGACAACGCCGAGTCTCATCTCGGTACATACTATGTGTGTTAATGTTCGCATACATTATGTTACGACTCTATGCTGTTTATATATTTCTTAGTACTAGTTGAAATGGAATTCATTATTTTGAAGTTAAAAATGTGTGTGTGTGTGTGTGTGTGTGTGTGTGGGTTATTCGAGTGATGTAGATCTGGTACTGTAATTATGACGTAATTGTTATTGTTTTGAAGATAAGGCTTTGTTTTGGTACATGTTAAATCCAACAAAATTTATTTTTGGTTTCAGTTTTTTCTTATGAAATTTTCGTTTCAGGAATGAACAAGAAACTGAATCATTTTTCTAACTCTATTTTCCATTAGATAATAAGACTTTATTTTTTCTGATCTGTACTGTAGAAAAACACTAATAAAAACTTTTAATTTATTTATCATGAATACTTAAAAACAGGACTATGTGACATTACACTTTTTACCTCTTCTATATTTTTTCCCTATATATTTCTGTAAATTGTCAATAGTCTAGACTAAATTAATCATTAATGCTCAATAATGATTCAATCGAATTCAATTTCAATAAAATAGGGGCAAAATTATACTTAAAAAAATAGCTTTTTATTTTTTCAAAAAAGTTATTAGGTACCTGAACTCTATTCAATTTTATTTGTATTTCTAACTAGCTGTGCCCGCGACTTCGTCCGCGTGGAATAGTTACTTTTCGGGCAGCATATTTAGAATTAGGTTTTTATACATATACTTTCGCTTGGGTAGCTATAAATTTACTTTACAGATGCTTCTCTGTATACGATTTTTCTATGTATTTCTATGGAATTATTTATGTACCGATTGACATGAAATAAACACTAAATGTTAAGTGAAGCTTACTAAAAGATATTCATGAAAACCGCATCTTAATCGAGTAAGCCGTTTCTGAGATTAGCGTTCAAAAACACACAGACAAACAGACAAAAAAATAATAATTATAATTTCAGGTTCGGCATCGATATTATAACAACCCTTGCTACTTTTTTTGTTTATATTTCCATTGTACAGACACCACTTTTCTACAATTTTATTATATGTATAGATGATTTTTCAAATTGACATAACTTTTTTATTTATGTACCAATTGACATGAAATAAACACTAAATGTTAAGTGTAGCTAACTACAATATATTTGTGAAAACCGCATCTTAATCGAGTAAGCCGTTTCTGAGATTAGCGTGCACAAACACACAGACAAACAGACAAACCGACAAACAGACAAAAAAAATAATAATTATAATTTCAGGTTCGGCATCGATATTATAACAACCCTTGCTACTTTTTTTGTTTATATTTCCATTGTACAGACACCACTTTTCTACAATTTTATTATATGTATAGATGATTTTTCAAATTGACATAACTTTTTTATTTATGTACCGATTGACATGAAATAAACACTAAATGTTAAGTGTAGCTAACTACAATATATTTGTGAAAACCGCATCTTAATCGAGTAAGCCGTTTCTGAGATTAGCGTGCACAAACACACAGACAAACAGACAAACCGACAAACAGACAAAAAAAATAATAATTATAATTTCAGGTTCGGCATCGATATTATAACAACCCTTGCTACTTTTTTTGTTTATATTTCCATTGTACAGACACCACTTTTCTACAATTTTATTATATGTATAGATTAGAAGCTATTAAGCATTAATAAGTTCATTATTTATTTAAATTCCAAGCTCTGAAACAGAGAGACTAGTGACGCAGATCGTGACGATTGGCAAACAGATGGCTAATTATTCGGAGAAAGACGATATCTCCGAAAAGAAAAGATTCTAATGTCTTCTTCACCGGAAATCACACGGCACATGAATTGTAATATCTAATAATGCGATATCAACTTGTTTTTTATCTAGAAAATCATAAAATCGGTATCGGCCGTTCCATTTAAATTAAAAATAAATAATGCACGAAAGCCGGCGGTATCAAACACGTCGCCGTCGCTGCCCTCGTTGTATGATTGCTACATTTTGTCCACACGACATTAGCATAACATTCACTTTAATAAAACACATAAACAAGTTGCGTCCGGACTCCGGCCGTAGGTGAGGCTTATGGCAACACTGTATCTTAGACATTTATGTACTTTTTCTAACTGTACAAGGTACAGACTGCGACATTCTTCGACATTTTATTTGTAAACCGGTATATTTAAAGTTATAGACGCTATGTATGTGAATTGTTAATGCATTGGTGCTTATTATAAAATTGTTTGGATGTTTCCGTGTTTTCCCACATTTAATAAGGTTGTAACTGTTTGGCAGCAGTGGATTAAGTTACATGATTAACATTCTGTTTTGAACTAGACTTTTTGAACTAGATATACTGTAGCATAAAATATATTTATTAAGGCAATAAACATTTATCCTAACTTCATGTAGCCAAATTTTAATTTTGGAGAACGGACATTGCTCTATCGATCACAGCTTAGAGCTTAGCTTTCATTAAGAAAAAGCACCACATAAATACTATTATAGACTGCAATATTGCCAAAAATTTACTAGTCTATAATTTTTTCACTACTAGGCCAAGGAATCATGTTATAAATCAGCAGCAAGCATCAATCACCACGCTTGCTCACTTGCGATTGACGATTTCAGCTTGCAACCCAGGTATTCACACGCGTTTTTACATAACCCCTACATAACAGCACGGTGGGCTTCGAACCCACGATCTGCACAAGCTTGCACAATCAATCAAACTCAGCCGCGATCCCGATCTCTCACTTGTACGAAGCCAAATCTTTACTGACGGCCAGCTCTTAACAATAATTACCTTGAAATAACTTATTAAATGACTCATACTTTAAAAACGCTCTGTTTAGTTACCTTGAGGTTATTTTATTTATGATTTGAGGATAAGCAAGATTTATGAAGCAACAATGGTTTTAAGAAACCTGCCATAATTTGCAATAACTTTAATGTTAAGACGTATTTCAATTCTTATCCTCAACAAAATTATTTTATTGTGGGATTCCTAAAAGTGTATAACTTATAAGTATTTATTTTTGTCAATAATATTATGACGAACATTTAATATTTGCTCGTCTACAGATGAACTGAAAAAACATCCCACTACATCCTAAAGAAAAAAAAAATATTTTTTTATTAGCTTCAAACTCTAATAATGACATTGAAATACCATGTTCTGAGAAAATTTCATAGGCTAAAAACTTTTTGCATCTACCATCAAAAACAACCTTCCATATTCAAACCAATCTCATAATTCCCTTTTCAAAAACACGCGAAACGGTAACAGCAAAAAAAAAAAGATCCAACTTCACGTCACAAATCAAAACGGATTCCATTTTTAATTTCAATTTTTTACGTCACTTCGAGTATCATCCGTATTTTTTTTACTGTATTTACGCTCAGGACAATGCAACGAATCATGACTTTAAAGATAAATGGAATATGAACTAAAAAAAAAGGTCCACGATGTCCAATTTAAAGTGGATACAGAGGGTTTTTTAAAAACGAAAGTGCATACAGGTATATTATTGTTGTGAGGAATTGAAGGAGCTGTGAAAATTGGATGTGGTATTTTGATAAATAGTGCTTTTAGAGTACATTGAAAAAATAGTTTTGTGTTTTAAGCTATTTCAATCATTATACCAGTGTAGCTTCAGTTCTATTTCTATGTCTCAAGTTCTATTTCTTTTGATAATTGTTAATTAAAAAGCTCTACTCACTATACAACTTGGGCGGCATACTAAGAGAATCCCTATTAATCCATAATTCCTTTTTAATTATGATTTCAGTGTCTGAAAAATTGTCTTATATAGGATAGTTTTTAAAGGCATATAGGTTAAGTTTGACGGGCCTGTTGGTCTAGCGGTTAGTGACCCTGACTGCTATACCGGAGGTCGTGGGTTCGATTCCCACTCTGGACAAATGTTTGTGTGATGAGCACGATCATTTGTTCTGGTCTGGGTGTAGTTTATCTATAATATGTATGTATTTAGAAATATATAAGTATGTTTATCAGTTGTCTGGTTACCATAACACAAGCTCTCTTAGAGCTTAACTTGGGATCAGATAACCGTGTGTGAATTGTCCAGGAATATTATTATTATAAGTCCATTTAATTTTCGTCCATCGGAGAAGATACGACGAAAGAGATTGTAAGACGAACAATGACCATAAAGCCGAAAAATGAAACTGCCACATCCACAACCACATGCATCCCCGACTAAACTCTGACAAAAGGTAGATTCGGTAACGAGATATGATATTATTTTTTGTGGCGTCGCGGGGGTGGCCTGCGAGCGGGGTCCGGGGGGCAGGGGGGTCTGGTCCGGGGGTGCGAGGGGGTGCACGGGGGTGCAGTCAGGTGGATTCCACTTCGCGACGCATTGTAGTATTGTTAACTTATCGCGTACGATAATTTATGAAGGGTAAGGGCAAACGTGAGAATCTCGGCTTTGCTCGTCATTTTAATGTTTATTGTTTAGTTAGGTGTATCGAGGTACCTTTGACGTGTTATGTGGGACATTTTTAGGTATGGAATATGGGAACCAAATTTGATATATTTTGCTTGCATATGTATTGAATAAGGCTTGTGATTGCCGACTGGATAAGCAGAATTGTTTAAGCTTGACTATGGCTTTTGAACGCTCAAAGAGAGTACAAAATGACAATCAGCTATTTTAAACAATTCTAGACCAGGGACTACACTAAGACACAATCACTAGATTTTAGTAGGCTATGGATGCAAATAACAGATTACCAAAACTATAAAATCTGCGAATAAAAGGACACCAAATCATACTGCTATACATAATCCTGTAAAGAGATTATTATAATTTGCAGCCAGTCAACCACACGAGAGGAACGGACGGAAATAAATACATAGCAAGTGAAGGGGCGCGGGCGTCGGATGACGACAGCGCATGCGCGGAATCTTAATATAATATCAATTTCGCTGCGTTCAACACACTTCACATTCACGGTTGTACACTTTGTACAGGGCTGCGAATAATTAAAAGATGTTTTTTTTGTCAATGAAGGTATTTACAAATTAAAATCGCTAATTGTTTGAAGTCGGAATAAGTCACAGAAATGTTTTATATTTAAAGACTTTTCAGATCAGTAAGAAACTGAGTGAAAACTTAAGTAATACAAAGATGATATAATATATCTATAATCATAATAGTCGTGGTGGCCGAGCGGTTCAATGAACGGATTTGTATGCACGACGTTGCAGGTTCGAACCCAGGCAAGTACCAATGTAACTTTTCCAAGTTATATGTACTTTCTTAATTATTCTAAGACACTTCTGACATACGGTGAAGGAAAACATCGTGAGGAAACCTGGATTCCAAAATTTGGGATCTGAAATCGCCAACCCGCAGAGAGCAAGCGTGGTGATCGATGCTCATGCCTTCTCTATATGGGAAGAGGCCTGTGCCCAGCAGTGGGACGTTTATAGGCTGGATTATATAATATATCTAAGAAACCCTAACCTACGTTTTTCTTATTCTCCTATAGTTTAAACATCATCACTTAATGAAAAGTATCATTAAATAAGAGACCCTCACTATAAAGAGTATCATTAATACGATCATCCAAAAAGCCATTACCAAACATTTTCCACAAACGCATTGCACAGCCCTGCAGACACTCAGGTACCTCTTATCGCGCCAGCGCCATCTTTCCACTCGCATTGTTTATTTCCTTCACACTTATACCAAATTAAACGAAAAACAATTCAACCGAAAACAACCCTTATTTCCGAAACCTTACAGTTCATTTAAATTACGCGTTAACTTTGTATTAGCATTACAGAACTTCATCTCTGTCGCAGCGTGACGTTTCATTAGAGCTTTGAGATTAACACCCGTATTCATGAACGTTACTGTGAGGTCTCATAGTGCGCGCGGACGCACAGGGACACGAAATCCTAATCATAAACAATACTTGAGGGACGAACGACACTATGCGCTCATTATAATCAACGCACAGATAAAGTAGCTCGCTAGCTACTTTACGCAACGCATAGTGCGACAAATCAACACATGCCAAACTGGTATCGAGTATAAGGTTATGTTTGTAGTGATTTGTGATACGCTGATTTACACATAATATAGTAGAGAAACGCAGATAATCTTAGAGGTTTTTAAAGATCGTAAATAAACTCATTTTTTTGAGCTTACATTGCAAACGCTGGCTGAACCCTACGAGTTAGATCAAAAAATGTACTACAGTATTGTGCATGTAATATAGATCAATATTGCCCGTTACAGCATGTAATTTAAATGAATATTTTCAAAGAAATTACAGATTTAAAATGCAGGGACATAGCGGTTGCGGCGGTACCGGCCGTGGGGCGCGTGCCTATACCAAATAGTGCGTCGAAGGCCGCGCTTCGCCCTGTAGCACTTTATGGTACTATATTTAGTATCAGCATTGCGCCCGTGCAAAGTCGGGGCGGGTCGCTAGTATAAAATGAAACAAATTTATTTCAATTTTTAAGATTTATTAATAGTTCCATTTCCAATTTATTTTTTTTCTAATTGCAAACCATGGAGTTGTTTTTCAAATACAATTAAATTTTCTTCCCGTTGTATCAGGGCCTCCTCACACATAGCTTTACTCTTGCTTCTGTCTCACTACAAATGTTCTTGACCTGAAAGATAAAGTGCATATTTATAAACAAGTGTGTTGCGTTATTGAGTATTTGCATCTGAGTTTAATCCCTGCCCACACCTCTGGAATTGACAAAATATTCAGTTACCTGTGCTAGTAGTGGATATTTCCTTTCGTGTTTTTGGTTGAGAGGGAACATTCTTGTCTACTTCTAGATTTTATGATCTCCCAACTTCTTCTTAGCTGAATGTTATTCCTAGGCGTCACTTAGGACTGTGCATTATAGGCCATTGTTAGCTCATCCCAGGCCTTCTTCTTCAACTCGATGTTTTGAGCGTGTGTACGCTTATCCTCAATAATGGGCGGGTCTCGCACTAAAGCTACAATTTGTTCTCTTTCTGAAGAAGTAAATGGTAACTTCTTTGAGCTGAAAGAAAACAATACGTATTATTATTTTCACAACTTTGACTATGGAACAAACAGAAACATACAATAATATATAAGTGCTTACCATGTTTTGGTTAATTTCGTAGTCATTATAGACAAAAATGGTTGAAAATAATGTAAAACTGTTAAAATGTTTTTATTTTGAAAAATCGCGGTTGACGTTTAATCTGTCAGTCAACCCGAGTGAAGTCGCATCACATCGTTACCCAATCACAGCGCCGTATTCAATGCTATGAGTCCGCACAGCAAAGGGTCCGTTAAGTATTGTTTATGAAATGAATGGCCTGCCATGGCGAACGCAGTGAGAAATGCCTTACTTAGCATAGTGTTGCTGCCATACTTATGTAAGTAGCGTTCTTGAATACGGGTGTAAATTATTAAAAGCATTCGTGTTCTTTTTTCAAAATACTCGTCTCGTACTCTTTGAAGTATCAAATGCGCGTCTAAATGGAGATTTTGAAGGGATGACGTCATCGTATGGGTTTATAACTTAGAGTATACATAAGAAACTAGAGTGAGCCTATCAGAGTTTGAACCGTAAGCACTAGTGTGAACTGGTTTTGTCGCGAATTATGTATGAAGGTGGAGCTTGCCGTTTTAAAAAATCTATCTTAATCACTAATATTATCCTAACAATGTCAAAACCATCGATATTTTCGTATATAAGTTTCTCGTTGCGCGAAAATTAACTTAAATCATTAAACGAATGTACTAGGTTCAGACTAAAAACTGCTCTCGCTTGGCACAAGGAGAAACTAGCTATAGTAGCAGTCTATGTATATAGTACGTCAATGGGTTTATAAGTGTCGGTACGTTTATTATCTGTGGCCAGTGTTTGAATGTGATTATGTTTAGGGACAGATAAGTTACCGAATTCATTTTGTCGTTCCTTTTTTGGATTTGAATTTTGCAGTTTGTTTTTTTGTTCGAGTTTATGGCTTAGTACCTTAAAGGCTGCATAAAGGTTTTAAGCGAAGATAAGACTTGTCAAGTAGTATCATTGTAACCTAATACAATTTAGTAAAAGAGGTTTAGATTAACACCGTCTGA
Organism: Autographa gamma; assembly: GCA_905146925.1. NCBI lineage: Eukaryota > Metazoa > Arthropoda > Insecta > Lepidoptera > Noctuidae > Autographa > Autographa gamma. The sequence goes on from LR989852.1 coordinate 955,546, forward strand.
GGAGCACAAAGACATGCCCAGCAGTAGGGTAACAAAAACTTTGATATGGACGATAATAATAACCAAACAAAAGAGGTCTTTACCTAATTTATTTAAAGGTCTCCGTAAGAAATATAAATAAGGTAAAGTGTCCATGTTTCAATACAAGAAAATACGTACTTAAACTCTTAAACATATTGCGGTCGCCACCAAAAATATTAGATTTCCTTTTTTTGTCGACCGTAAATATTACAAAAGTTGTTTTATTCCTTTTAGTACTTAAATTATAATTGTAAAGCCCACAGATACCACATTTTTTGAAAATTTGGAATGATTTGAAAACTAAAGGATCACCTTTTTTGTGACCCAATTAGATAATACTTTCACTCATATCGGCGAGCTGTCAATATGGCAACAATCAAAGCTGCGCATACGCAATCCTCGGAGCGTTCGCACCTGCCGCCGGCGCGGCTTTGATCGTTAATAATAACAATTATCGCGTGCGCCCGCGCCGCGCCGGAAGGTGACCCCCGGCGAGACGGTGTGCCCAGGAGTAAGGAGGGAAACTGCCTTTTAAATAGGGAGTGCCTCAATAAACCTATTCGTTTTAGGGAAATTCTTTTTGGTCCCCTTTTTGTCTCGGTACAGTAACTAAGGTACTGAATTACAAAACGCGAGTTGGAAACCTACAGTAAAAAAATGAAATAGTTGTGAAGCTGAAAATGCTAAACTATTTTGTTACCTTTATAACGATACCTACTACTTAATGTTATACATACCTAATATGTAATTCGTTATATTGTAATTCATCATTGTTTTACATCATTACATGCAAGTAACAAAGGACATAAACTCACAAACATCAAATCTCCCCACTACGTATTTACCCAAATATCCTGGCAACACACCCAAAAATTCGCAATTGCTCAGCCGCCCATTGCCAAGGCCACGCAGGGCGGCGCGGGCGCAGCCGGTCTGTACTCTTTTTGTTTGACGCGCATGCGCACGAGCAAAGTCAAGGGCACGCTGACCCACTTCCTGCGCAGCCTTCGCCGCGCGAGCACGTGTCGGGAGCATCTGCTACACTTGTTTGTTTTTTAAATTATTTTTGTTTTCCTGAGGGCGTTTTTGGTAAGACAGGTGCAGCTTACATGCGAAATTTCGGTAAAAATATGATGAATTCTGATCGTTTGATAAAAAGTTGAGCTCGATTTAAAATTCAGTCTATAGAAATCGAACACAAAGTAAGAAAGGCATCCTGTTAATACTAACTACATTAAGTTCATAGTTAAAATATAGGTAACATTTATTTATTTATTTATTTATTTATTTAGAATAGAACGGTACATACACCAATTACACTATTCCTAACATAATGAACAAAAATAACAAAAATGTTTGTACATTAAAACTATTCTATCTAAGTAGGTATAACACATAATAATTAAATTAGAAACTATAGGTACATCGATAAATTGTATAAGGTCTTTTTCACTTTTAAACACTCTTTTACTCTACTCGCTCACAGAACTTCAAACATTCCGACAAAAATAATCCTCTGCCACTCGCAAACACGTCACACTCGGGTCTCGACTCCAGGAATTGGTTCAGTAATTTAAGAGTGCGGGGTAAAGGGGATTTAGCTCTACTGACAGTTCTACATGATGGTGTTGCAAAAAGATGATGCTTACGGTTGCGACAATAATTGTCGGGAGCGAAAATGCAAAGAAGCTCATTGTGGAGATCAGGCGCATCAATCTGTCCGTGAATGATTTTGTAAACAATCAAGATTTGCTGCATCATTCGCCTAACTTGAAGTGAGTTGTAACCTAGACTTCCCAGCAAAAACAGGGTTGGGTACAGATAAGGGTAATAGCCGTAGGCACGTTTGTATAAGTATCTTAGAAACGCTTTCTGTACCTTTTCTATGAGTAGGACATATGTGCTCTCATGTGGGTTCCATATGGCAGCACTAGATTCTAATTTACTACGTACGAGCGTATTGTACAACAATTTGATGACGTTTTGACCTTGGAAATCACGACTATTTCGGAGAACAAAGCCGAGCCTCCGAAAAGATTCCCTAGCTGTTGATGTCATATGATCATGGAAGGTAAGCCTTTGATCGAATGTGACGCCCAGGTCTTTTATGGCTATTGTTCTTTCTATTGTGCTGTCACCTAGTTTATAATCGGCGTGAATTGGGCACCGCATACGACCAAAGGTCATTACACGACATTTGCTAGGATTAAACTCCATTTTGTTTTGCTGACCCCAGTTGTAGAGGGCATTTATGTCATCTTGAAGAGCCAAGCAATCCGCGTGCGAATTTACTTCCATGAATATCTTCAGATCATCAGCATACAACAAACATTTAGAGTGCCTAAGAACGGTGGGAAGGTCGTTGATCATTAATAAGAACAACAGAGGTCCCAGGATAGAACCCTGACTTACTCCGGAGCGCGTGTGATAGGGGTTTGATTCATAAATACCCAATTTTACAAATTGCTGGCGGTCTCGGAGATAGTCGGCGAAGAACCTCAAAAGTTTAGGGGAAAATCCAACGTCACTTAGTTTTGAAAGCAAAATGTCATTATTTACTCTGTCAAACGCCTTTTTGTAGTCAAAGTACAAAACGTCAACTTGACACCGACGATCAAGCCTGGATGAGATGTAGTCTACTAGAGTAAGCAAATTAGTGTCTACAGATCTTTTGGGTCTAAACCCGTGTTGTTCATTGGACAGTTTGATTTCAACTTGATCCAAAATGTGTTTATGCAAAATGTTTTCAAAAACTTTTGCCAAAGAAGGTAATATTGCTATTGGCCGGTATTCCTCGACATTTATTTTATTATGACTTTTGGGTATTGGGCAAACTCTCGAAAGTTTAAACTGTCTAGGATATATTCCGTTTTGCAATGAGATATTGTATATATGAGTAAGTGGGACTATAAGAATTTTAGAAAGATATTTAATAAAATAAGGGGGTAAGTTGTCAGGACCTATTGAACTGTTAGATTTAAGTTTTTTGATACCATACATTACATCGTTAGGAGTAAACTGAAATATGTTGATTAGAGTACTGTTATCAGAACTTTCTGAGTTTGTGATGATATCAACATCTAAGTGCGGTACTTCATCCAAAAATACGCTAGAGAAAAATGTAGCAAAAGCCTCAGCTGCAGCGATACCAGACATTGATTCACCCTTGAAAGTAACGTTCGGTTCAAATCCACCTTTAGAGCGAAGATTTGATATATATTTCCAAAAGTCCCGGGGATTGGATTTGATACCCTCTTCGATTTGGTTTAAATATGATGTGTGAGCCTCTGCGATGCGCAATTTTAAAGCCGATCTAAGATTAGAAAACATTTCATAGTCACACGAAGAATTACTGCGCTTCCAAGTAGCGTGAAGTTTAAGTTTAAGTTTTAGTTCTTTAATTATATCATAGGTAAACCAAACGGGATATCGTCGATTCCTGTTTTTACAACGTCGCTTTTTAGGAATGCAGGTATCAAAAAGATTGTACAATGCTTTATATAAGTGGTTAGTAGCAGAATGAACATTGGTGGTTTCAAGAACATGGTCCCAAGAAACGTCCGCCGATAAAGAAAATAGTTGTTCCAGATCGCACTTACGAAAGTTCCAGTCGTGTTGAGGATTTATATTACTAGGTTCCGAAAGATCTGAGTGACGATGGTGTTCTATATTTACCGTGATGTCCAGAGCAGGATGATAGGCGTCGGGGGGTACTACTCCTTCGGTTTCTATGATGACGGATGAAGTTAATTTGCCATCTTCCCGGACCAAGACCACATCTAACACACCTCCATACGAATTCACCACTTCATTCTTCTCAGACAGATTACAAAAAGATAAAAAATAACAATAATAATTTCTTATGTTTGTAGAAGCACTATTTAAATTAATGTCACCTAAAATAATAACATCGCTTTTTAAATCTTGTATAAAACTCTCAATTTTGACAAACCAACACATATATTCTTCATCAGTTGCGCTTGGCTTTATATAAACAACACAAACAAACATATTATGTCCCTCATGAGAAAAGCTCGCCCAGAGGTCTTCCCCATGTTCCGTTTCTAACTCGTAGTGTCTTTTTAGTGAAATGGGCCATCGTGCAGCTAGGAGCACACCTCCACATGGTGTCTTTCTGTCTCGCCGTAGTATATTCCAGACATTGAGAGTCAGTTCGGAGTCTTCTATTGAGGAATCTAAAAACGTTTCAGTTGCTGCTAGTAAGTTGTTATTTAATATCATTATGTTGTTTCGCCACATATTTAATTTGGTTTTAAGGCCACGAACATTCTGATAAAAAATACTTATTGATTTTAACTTATTGTTTTGGTGAATCTCGAAAGGGCTGCTGAGGATGGACAGCTTCTCTTGTGTTATTAGTTCGATTAAACTTTCTATATTCGAACCAAGGTTTTATACGCGCATTGAGTGGCCAGACATTTTCAGAATAGCATTTTTCGTAGTGCTCTGCTGGTACTCCAATTTTGTAGGATTTATAATTTCCTTTAGGTGTTAATTCTTCAACAGTGCACGACACATCAGGCAGCAGTTGTTCAAGATATATTCTAATTTCGTCGACACTGGATTGCATATTCCACAGGTGAAAGTGCTTACGCGCTTCCATAGCTCTTAGGCATGTTATACCTGGTCCAGCCGTGCCGCGCAAGAAGTTAGGGCGGCGACGCTTCTTAACTACTTCAGTCCATTGCTCAGCCGAGTCCTCAACAGAAACATCTGGGATCTCAATTGTGTCTATAACAGGCACTGGGTTACTATGTTTGATAGCCATATTAGCCTTTACAATATTCTTCCGGGGTATTTTAGATACGTTAGGACGCATTCCAACATTAGAAACTTTCGACTTCACAGCCTTACTTTCTACACTCCCCAGTGCAGATGTTGATGAGGGTAATCCGGAGTTACAATGCTGACTGACTTCATGTTTTTGCGGCATATTTAAGATCGGAGTAATAATGGCCGCTTTTTCCTTTTCAAACATATGTAGTCGTTCACTGAGATTTTCTACTTGTAATGAGTAATTCCCTAGATTAGTCTCATATTTTGAAATTAGGATTACTGCATTAGATAGTTGTTCCCTAAGCAAAGCCATCTCCTCACGCCAAGCATTTATTTGTACGGAGAGCCCGCACTTGCAATCATGCTGTGCATCAGTGGCACGAGAATATTTCTTGCGGTGAGTAATGTTAAGGTCGAAAGCTTCGTCAAATACATCCGCAGGAATTGAAACATTTTCAGGGTTGCTTTGTTGTTCACAACGACATTCAATACATATCCAAGAAGAAGTATCAAAAAGGTTTTGATCTGTTAAGCAATTAAGGTGATATCTCTTAAAACATTTGTTTGCAGTACATGTTAAAAACTCCTCCTTATCCACAATGATACAGCAACAAGCAGCACAATTCATTTTGTTAAGTTCAAAGCAGTTTATTGCAGGATGTAAGTAAAGCGCAGCAAGTAGTAAGCGTGCGTGTAGTAAGCATAAATAATTAAGCGCTGCAGCGCGGCGTAAACAACTCGCGGGTGTCCGGCGTCGGCGGCCGAAGTGACCGGTTATGTTCAAGGTCACGCGCAGTGGCAGTTATTAAAAGTTTTTAAACAGTTTTTCACTTATAACTTTTATGTTACACGACGGATTTCTTTGTAATTAACTTCACTAGATAGATTACTTCACTATACACAAACACATATAAGTTTTATTGTCTAAACATACACTTGAACCGCTTTTAATTAACAATATGTACGGAGCAAACAGTGCGGCGTCCGTTCGCTCCCGCGCCTGCGCGTACTCTTACACAACAACAATTGTAAAAAAATATCTACAAAAAGCAGACAACCTCAGTTTCGTAACCCAAAGATTTCTCAACAAACACAAAGCCTTTAACAAACCAGTCACAAACTAACTAGACCTCAATTAAGTGGGTACAAGACTCCGTTCACACCTACATGGGTGTAAAGATTTTAACACAGCCATATAACTTGGGCATAAAGTATAGAAGTCGACGCATAATGCTCCTAACACAAGATTAGCCACGTCTTACATCGTAAATACACTTAGAGTATACATAAGCAACTAGAGTGAGCCTATCAGAGTTTGAACCGTAAGCACTAGTGTGAACTAGTTTTGTCGTTAATTATGTATGAAGATGGAGCTTGCCGTTTTAAAAAATCTATTTAAAACACTAATATTATCCTAACAATGTCCAAACCAGCGATATTTTCGTATATAAGTTTCTCGTTGCGCGAAAATTAACTTAAATCAGTAAACAAATGTACTAGGTTCAGACTAAAAACTGCTCTCGCTTGGCACAAGGGGAAACTAGCGATAGTAGCAGTCTATGTATATTTTATGTCTATGTAAATACATATAAAACATACGGTAATGGTGCTTTTCAATTAGATAGTTTTATTTCACTGTGGAATTGGAAGCTGTTGTAAGCCACGGTTACTAATAGTTTTTAAGCGTGGGAGCTGGACGTAATGGTGAGATGTAATTAATTAAAAATGAGCACTTTGTGACATATGTATGCTCGTAAGAATAATATTTCATTGATCCAAGTATGAGTCCTGAATTTGTGTGTCAATGTTTATGAGAAAATTGGACGTCGCGCGTCGGTGGGGTCAAGCCAGCATCTATATACTACCACTAGTCTGATACACTATTTTTCTAGACAATGAGATCTTGGAACATTTAATTGCTAACGTTTACTAAAAAAATTAGGACTATTCTATTATTTTTATAAATTATAACACCGATCTTGATAAATATAATCATAACTTCAAGATATTTTAAAAACGTTGCACTAGAACTGACAAAACCATAGCGATCAAACACCCAAAAAATTAAACTATTTTGCTACAAAAATTATACACAGAATCATTAACAAAACACTATCCTATTTCCTTATGCTAATTTAAGAACTACCACTCACAGAACTCAGATTAATCAACGAAGCGCATCTTTTCTAAATAAAAAAATAGTTTTAACCAAACTATGATTGTGTATGGCACAGTTATAATCCGCTTACAGTATATTTATGTTACATACTCTAATATAAACGTCTCGAGCCGTAATTTACACCGGCTCCATTACTAGCATTGATTTCCAAATTCATAAATAACAACGCTTTGTAACGGGAAAACCAATAAACGCATAAGTCGCGATAACTTCTCGTTGTGGCCTCGAAACTAGCGGGATGTTGTGAGCGGTTTTATGCAATTGTTGTATGACAATTTAAAGTTATATTTTTGCAAAGGGATCGACCTTGTTAGTACCTTATTTAATAATACCTCCGATGTAGACCTCCGGTATAGCAGTCAGGGCCTCTAACTAGACCAACAGGCCTGTCAAAATTGAGGAGTATGTCCATGGATTTCTTTTTTACACATTTTTGAGGACCCTGTGTTTTGTTTTCTGTATAATAAATTGATACAAAAGATAGCTGGTAAGAAACAGTGTGGTTTCAAGTGCAAAATCACTAAAATAAACCAAAAGAAAATAATTCGAATTATGGAAGGTATGCTTTATTTGTTGCGTCAAGTCGCTCGCTGTTTTAAGAGCCTCATCTCCACTTCATTTGAATAAAAAACAGTGCGACCAAGTGATAGACTATTTATATTATAATATATAATGTTTCCTGTCCGATGCGCGACTTTCTATTGTGCTCAGATAATTTATTTAATTTGACTGTGCCGCGTGTGGTATTGGACAAACGTTGGACGTTGGCCAGACTGGCTGTAACAAGAGCATTTTTCACTACCAAATCTTGATAAAACTAAGTTATATTTAAGTGATAAAAGCTAGTATTCCCTTCCTTAACGGTATCCCGTTAATTTAATTACTGCCATTTATTTTTTCAGGTATGTATAGTTCTAGAAGGACATCACTGTAAAAAATTTGTGCCTTGTTGTTTCTTAATCAATGTTCAAGTAAGAGTAATTTCAGCAAAAGTATGACTAGTACTTTTATAGCCTAATCTTAGCGATTTTCTCCGACTCTATCCAATGTGCCTAACACAATGTATTATATTTTTCACACAATACATTTTCTCTAACAATGCAGTATCTTCACGTTAATTTGTGAAGTTGTGTAAGCAGCATTGTCGCTTACATTGTAACGAACAATAAAACTTTATAATGTAACTGTTTATTTATTCTATGGAATGTAATAAGATTGGTTTTCTGATTAAATTTCCCGTTTTCATTTAATTATGCACAACGCTTAACCTATAACGGCTACATGTTTTCTTTTATTGGGTAATAAAATATTATTCATTACAACAATTAAATCTTCATGCTGTACATTGTTTAATACATAACTTTATATCTATAAAGCTAGGTGTAGGTACTCTGTTACCACATATGCTCTACTTTTAAAATAGTACCCAATACGTTGGCTACAAACATTGGCTGTGTTCAGACAGCCAACACCAACGAATTGGTTTCAATAGCGCTCTTGAATTATTCATAAAAATGCGAAACTAAACACATTTTGAAGTAAATCTTGTTTTTATTACATTTGTTGGACATATCCTACGCGTCTAACGCACCTGCCGTCAAATATAGGCAAAAATTACAATAAGAATATAATAACAATATAAAAATGTTTATTGTGTAAACGATTTGATTTTGAATGGAGCCAGCATACGTTGTGGGAAATTATTATGTTTGAAATTTATGACATCGGTGAGTCAGAGTAGTCTTCAAACAGCAGTAGCAGCTAGATTACCATATAAATGCTAAACGTATACCTAACCTTCTGAATTAGATATGATGCGTAGAAAACAGAACTAGCGTTTTTACCCTTTAACTGGCACAATACAACCACCTGCCCAAATCAAATGACCGTCAAGACAACATTTACGACTACTAACACAGCGGGTAAACTATCTAGCACAAAGCACAAAATAAAAGTATCACAAACAAAAGAGGAATCTCCAAACAAGTGAATATCGGCACGCACCTCGCGCCACGCACCAAGCGCCTCGCTATTATAAGGCCCCACTGTTGAAAGAAAGCTGAACAAAAAACGAAAGAAACTGGTTCACGCAGGATCCCGTTGCGTAGCGGGATGCGACGGGATGCAGGCTACGCATCGCACTATACTACTGTATAGGTAGTGGGTAGTGCAACAGGTTTCAGGGATCTTAAACGTTTGGACTGATTATGGTGCTAAGTGATGCATGGTTTGGAAATGTGGTGGTTAATTAACCCTTTGCCTGTCCAACGACACATATGATACATTCCAATTGTTTAACTAATGTGTCTAGTGATATGAAAGTTTGTGTTAAGATGTAAATTGAGGTTTATTTTTGGATAAGGCAGTTAACGTTAAGCATGTTCTTAGTAACAAACCGGGATTAAGTACTGTGTTAGAAATTTAAAAAATGAAAGAGTTAAATTCTATAAATTTTGTCAGTGACATTGGCTGAAAATGTAAGCCGATTGGAAATATTATTAACAAATTATTATTGCACAATGAAACAATAATAATAAGAATATAATCACATATTTATGCAAATACGGTAAATTGTTTATGGATTGACATTTTGTTCTCGATCAGATGACGCTTGCATTTTCCACCTACTGCTATATGTCTGGGGTCAACGACTCTATAGTCTAGACATTTCCTAATCCGCGATTATGTAAGGAAAGTGTAAAGTAACGTCTGAGCTAGTCTGCTGATGACAGAACACGACAAGTTTAACTAAACCTGTCACGCACACTGTTCAAAACAAAACTAGTGGATCGATTTTGATTAAATTTATATCGGACCTCCTCTGATGTTTATTGCTTTGGTTAAAACTTACAGAAATCGGTCCAGAATTGCTGTATAAATAGAATAACATGCATACAAAATAAAGAAAAATACTGCCGAATAGGGAACCTCTGCTTTTTGAAGTCGGTTAAAAAATAACAGTTGAAACTTTGCCTAAAAACATCAAAAGATTTTTACGTCTTTTAAGTTGAAAGTAACTCACAGAATAGTTTTATCACTTAACACCGTGATACGCAAGTCACCCACACCTACTCTGTTTACCCCATAAGGCGTATTATGAGCGCTGTATTCAACACGTATGCCACGATTGTTGCGCCCATGCTCACTCCCACGTGTAAATAAAAATATCTTTAAACCTTCTTGAAATTTTCATGTTTTAATGAAACTGTTTGAATATACAAAAAATATGAAGGTATTGCTATTGGACGTTATTTCGGATGAGGTAGTCTTTTGTTTAATTTGATGCTCCCAAATTACGGGAAAGCTAGATCGCTACCTATTTATCGACGCAAGTTTAGTTCAAGATGTTAATTTAACGCCCTTATTCTTTTCAAAAATAAAAAAGTCGACAATTAGTTTCGAAATAGCCAGCTCTTTTGAATTCACTATAATGTTCTGGTTACAATATTTTGTCCATAGATATTTGGCTTTTCCTCCTACGTTTCATGCTAAGCTCTATAAAAATACTAAGTCACACCATAACTGCAGTATTTCAAAGCAGTGTAAATTATAAATAGTATATAGCTCATTAAAGTGGACTTAGGTTCGTGTCCAATTAACTTCAAAGGCGGAGTTAATGTGTCGATGCAATTACCCGCAAGTGCACACATCTGCGCTCACCATGTGTTGTGCGAAAAAAAACACGTGTCATTGCGATCAAAATTTATTTTTTTATAATTGATTTAAGAAAAACAATTTATTATTTTAGGTTCTTCTCGTAAAAAATTAGGGTGTGGACAGGCAGAGGAACAGAGGTTGTGAAACGTCTCTTCATACTGTTGTCAACCTTAGGTCTATTTATCTATAAAAAATAAAAACTTCCAGATTATTTTTGTTGGTAAATGTAAATTTTTCATTTTATGTAATCTTCAGTAAACATGTTACGGAAATAAACCATCTGTCAATATCTTTGATAAATAGAGGCGTAAGGAACACAATATCCATTGACTCAACCAAATCATTCACCGAACAACATCCATATACGTATACCGACTACTATAAAATCGAGAATACAAAACAAAATTATTTGAATGAAGGAAACGTTTGTCAAAACAAGTATGAGTCAGATCGAGACGTTGGACACTCGAATAAAGTTATCGATTGAAAGTTCATCGACCCCGCTATAAGAGTCGCAGTAATTCCTAGCATAATTACTGTTAATTGGACACCCATGTCTCAGTTATGTGTATGTCCATTTTATGATTTGCAATAGGTACTAAATTTACTAAATTGCACTGTCATGTTTATTTGCAAAAACCTGTACTCGAAAGGTATTTGATAGCACAGCATACGGCTTCACTGAATTATGGTTATAAATCTAATTGCTCATAAATTTATGGCGTCAAAGCTGTTACTGCCAATAATAACGTAACATATCATCACGCCTGTATCCCCGAAGGGTTAGGCAGAGGTGTACCAATGTACATCCACAGTTCGCCGGTATGTTTAGGTTCCATGTAATAGGGGGCGAGCCTATTGCCACTGACCGAGCACAAATCCAAACTCCGACCTGCTCCTGAGAATTTCATAGAAAAACCCAATAACACATTGGTCGACTTGGGATTCGAACCCAAGACCTCTAGCATAGCAGTCGCGCGTAGCGCCACTAGGCCAAAGAGGCAGTCAGAACCAATAATTTATTCACTATAAATTCTTCTTTATACCAGGAAAATGTTGGAAAATGCGGTATACATATTTAATTTAGTCCATCTTTATAACAAATCTTTGATTGAGAATAAAAAATCATTCAATCCTTTTCACATATGGACACTTTTTGTAAACGCGTAGGTCGCATGTAACAATAACCAGACCAACCATATACATACTCAAGACACCTCAAAAAAGGATTACTTATAAATATAAACCTAGATCATTCGTAGACGTCAATAAACCTGGTTTACGACAGCGCAATAAACTTATATTATAAAAACCAAGTGCGTACATACGTGATAAATTAATCCTTAGAGTACACATATGAAACTATAGAGGGAGCCAATTAGAGTTTAAACCGTAAGCACTAGTGTGAACAAGTGTTGTCGTGAATTATGTATGAAGATGGAGCTTGCCGTTTTAAAAAATCTATTTAAAACACTAATATTATCTTAACAATGTCCAAACCAGTTTATTTTCGTGTATAAGTTTCTCGTTGCGCGAAAATTAACATCAGTCAACGAATGTACTAGGTTCAGACTAAAAACTGCTCTCGCTTGGCACAAGGGGAAACTAGCGATAGTTGCAGTCTATGTATATTGTACGTCAATGATAAAAACCAAGTGCAGAGATACGTGATAAATTAATCGTATTTACTGTGTCTTGTAAATTACCGACAAATAATAAAGAGTTGAATGTCAAGATGGCTGTTCTCAGAAGGACTTGCGTATCAATATTTTTCTTAACTTATTGTTTCGTTTGCACGCGATGTGTTAATTGAATTGAACAGCAACAGTATGCAGAATAATTAAGTTTAATGATTTGCATTAATTATTTTGATGTTCGTATATTATTAATAGTGTTTATACGAGCAAACCTTATGTTAGTGGTCATACTATAGTTAAATAAATAGCCAAATATGCTATAGTTTCTTCAATTCCATAAATTGAATTAATTGCTTTAGAAATGAAAAATTCAAAAAATAACCAATCCGAACATATGTAGTACTGTACTCGTAATTCAATCGTCACTTTCAAATATGCCCAGTTAGTTGTAAATATTTTTTACTACACACAATTTGGGTTTTTCTCCATGAACTTTTGTGGTTTAAAGCAAGAGACACTGCTTGAAAAAGAAATAACAACAAATATCAATAAAATATGTATGTCTAAAAATACCATCAACAACAAGTGTATACATGTCTCAATACCGCCAGTTCACGCCAGTTCGACCAGCGACCGTCTAGAGTCGTATAATTGTAATTAGCCATCACAACGCTTACCAAAGTATGGCAGGGTAAACTGTGGAGTTGGCACATTAAAAATGTAATTAAATTAATTTAAAAACAGCCATTATTAATTATTATAACGATATTTTTAATAGACTTGAAAAGGAAGAGATCTATATACGACTTAATTAGTCTCAAACATGAAATGTCATGTAATTGTTTATTTCATGAAATACATCTCACCTCTTCATCACAGAAAGTCTACTACCACTACTAACCTCCCTCCTTCGCAATCATATTTGTCACATTGGTAAGCTTAATATTGAAATTGCTTCCCTCAAATATTGGTAATATTGGTTTCAGCTTTGTGTAGCTGCGGTGTCCAGCAATTTTGCCTGTCATTCATTGGGCCAATATTGTGTAAATGACACCTTACAATTTTTAACCCCGCCTGCCGTCACTGCTTCTAGAGGAGAGATGATACATCTGGGATCTAACATGAAGGATAACCTCAGCTAATATCCCTCATATCCAAGCTTTAGAACAGTTCGGTGTTCGATCGATGTACAGCCGCAGCCCATATGGTCATTACGCGTAAGTAACATTATTTATGGTCCATAAATCTGCGAGGGCTCATTAGTCCGTGTGTGGGCACCTTTATGGCTCGCCCGATGAGCTGTTTACATTTTATATTTATTTGTAACTACTCTCGAACCACAGTTATTTATGTACGAGATAACAATCTTTTTTGGTCTATTCGAAGCTGGTTTCGTAAGTAGTTTTGGTCTTCGGGAAGAAAGGAATCTGTAGCGATCAAGATTAAACTAGGATGCCACTGTTGATCAGTGTACCTGAATGAAAGTTTGCATGACTGTAATTTCGGTGCAACGAAAGAGTCCACAAACTGATGCATGCTTCACAAAAATACGGATTGCTTTGCATGATCGACAAAAGATTTTAGTCTACAGAAATGCCAAAAAAGCCTAGGTATGTTTACTACCCGTTTTAGGCATATAACACATGCACGAAATTGATTTAACCTCTTCAAAATATCATACAATATTCATTCATGCAAGTTAGCACGAAGTGAACGTAAAGTAAACAGTCATCAGAAAACAAATGACGCATATTTTAATTACATTTTTAATGACAATTCCGCGTAGGCGTCGACACCACTCATACAGCCAAAATTTCCCTCTTCAAATTACTGTGAGTTAAACTTTTTGCTTTCCAGCCATCAAACCATTAGAATATTCAAATGTTTTTTGCACAAAAACTCCGAAATAGAAAACAATGTGTGCCCGTTTTGGCGCTGCGATTATCTGAACTTGTATTTCTTTCGAATAAGGAATCGCGAATATCCCGCTACATAGTATTATAATAACTGTTAGACATTTGAGGGCGAAGGGACTGTTATCGGCACATCATTAACATTACTTTATTATTAGTTAAAAAAATGTATTAGTAGGATGACCTTTATCAAACTAGAAGGGATTTTATTTGACTGTAATATCTTCCGAACTGTCATATTTATTTTACCTAAACCTTCATAAACAAGTTTGATTGCTAATCATACTAGTATACCTACAGTCTAAGTTCACAGGAACATTCATATTATCATCACTTTATCCACTAGCTATTAAACATCTAAAACCTTTACCTTTACCTTTAAACATCTTTAGCCTTACAACGTATATTAGGTAACCAAACAAAATAAATGAAAATGACTGAAATGTTGATATTACTCCTTTCAATAATTCTTCCTAACCCTTTACTCCCGACAACAGCATCCCTCACCACACTCGCCAAAAAATCAACAGCTGAGAGCCGCCATCTTGGGTCGTATTTAATTGACTTAGAAAAATGCCGGGAATAATGCTCAGCTCGTCTTATTGTGTCTCCAATGGCCACGTGAAGCTCTTTGTTTCCGCGTGTATTGCGGCCGAGGGTTTAGGCTATACAGAACCGCACATGTATAGGGCATATGAATATCTAAGCTTTGACATTTTTAGATGCCGCACGGAACATTTTTAAGGAAGGGATTGGTTATTATGGCCTGATTAGAAAGCAAGTATGTTAAAAATTTTAAGAAAAGATTTTTTTTTTTCAACCCGATTTTCAGGAGCGAGGTTCATAATGTTTAGAGCTCAAATAAAAAAGTGCTGTTGAGTTCACTATCGACTAAAAGTTAGCCAAGATAAATTGATACATAGGTACCAAATAGATGAAAACGAACCGCGATCCTACAACAAGACACAAATTACTACAAAAAAGAAAGGTTGCTAGTCCCTTCCAAGAAAATAATTCTCTATGTGAGAGTAAACACGTATGCAAATGAGTCCGAATTATAAGCGATTTCGCCAAAAGTGACTCAAGTTGCCAATTTCGACTATTAAGTTGTGTATGAATCATATAACAAACATTTATAGATAAATACTATCAGCCCTATAAGCCACAGCCCACCATATTGAATTGACCATAAGCGAAAAGTTTATAGCTACACATCCTTTCTACATAGAAGATGCCTTATTTAACATGTTCTTAAGTGTAACGAAAAAAAATGCAAGATTATTTTTAGATTGCCTGACGAGCTTTAATACAAGACCGTTTATTGATTTGGGCGTTCTTCGATAATCTTATAAGTCAAGTAGGTAATTTCAAAGGGAGGTCTATTTTTCTCCGAGTCCTGTGGCCCAAAACAATAGTCGGATTCGTAACTTTTTATTCGGCAAACTGTATGCCTTCGGAATGTAGGCAGTACCGCATAATGAGGGGTCCGGAGCTCTAAATTTATTACGATGCCGCCAATGTTTCTCGGAAACTACTGAATTATTCGCGAGCGGCGCGGCTGCGAAGGTATGCGCCTTCGGTTCCCGGCAGGCACAGTTATGTACAACTTACGTAACCCGAGGAAAAACTTTGACAAAGTATCGGCTATCTAATTGGGTTATTATGTGCTGCGAGTCGGGATTGATATTTCGGGAACGTCCATATTAAAGCTCTCGGCGGACTTCCTAGAAGATACTCGCAGCGACGGCCAGACATGTGACAACATAATTAAACCGACAAACAAATGCATCGCACAGAAAAAATAAACAAGCATGTTGCCTTGAGAACCGACCCATTTATAACCTTATACGAAACTGAAAAAGTTCATCTCAAACTTCACACGACCTTAGATTTCTAAACAAAAAATTATCTTAAGATCCCGTAGCAGTATTCCCGCGATCTAGAACCATATATAACTCGTATTACCTGAGGCCAGACAACGGAAAATTAGACAACATTCATGTTTATACATTTCCTTAGCGGTCTCAAAGGCTGCAGGTTGCACACACAGGCAACCGAAGATTATACCCTACACGGAAACTCAACTCTTCAAACTCACCGCACGCACACAGACACAACAGCCGTTTGCATGGAAGGTGTATGTAAAGGGACTCTGGATGTCCAGTTAAAAATAACCGTGTAGTCCAGGGTGTGTATGTGTGTGTGAAACGTGGACAGGAGTACTGGAGTAATCTGCGGCACAGACAGCACACAGAGACAGGTAGACAGACAACACAACAAAGAAATTATATCAGTGGGTCAGACGGCCTTGTGCGATTCACGGAACGGCGCGCGCGCATGACTCGCCACGCCCACCGCGCACCCGCCGCCGCCGGGAGGGGGAATGGTTTAATTAGCGTCTGTTTACCGAAAACTAAGAGAACATTTGCAATCATTCGTTTTCTTGCAGAATCTGTAGAATGAGGCAAAGTTTTTCATAACGAGCAAGTCAGCAGTCATCTTGTAAAAATATTTAATAGTGGTAGTTTTCATTTCTCAACGAGTATTTATTTCTAAAGCTTCTAGTTACATTAACTTTTGATCTACTACTCCTGCTTCTATGTAAAGATTCAATTTGTCAGTAGATAGTCGAATTTGCATAATAATTAAAACTATAATTTCTGAAAGTTCTGAGATAATTCTTGTAATAAATAATATTATTTTGTATGAAAGTGGAAATTGTATATTTACTATTGTTTAAAAGCTTTGGTATTCAAAAGCACTAAAGAATTTAAAAGAAGTTCCTACCCAGATGACAGAGGTATTTTAAATTCTTCAAATTGGACATGAAAATTGTGTAAAAAAAAACGTGTGTTCCAAATTCTATAAAAGAAATATTTATCATAAGCAACATTAATTCCACGCTTTTACGAGATGTTGCTTTATTGATTACAACGTAAATAAAATGCAACTTTCTGCATATTAACATGCAATATATTAAATTCCAATAATCATAAATAATAACTTACAAGTATTTTTTCATAAACTTCATAATTAATTAAATAAAATGAGTGAATGTGCAAACAGCAATTCGTCTATTTGCTAACGAGAATCCTAACTGGGTTGCTGTGATTTATGATATTATTAAATGTTAGTAATTTTATTATTATTCACTAGACTAGACTAGTGCAAATGCAACGGTTTCCTTATAAATGTCGCGATACATAAATATGGTAATGCGATAACAATATATCATTAAAATGAGACTGGCCGGACATTAAACTATATGACATTAATTTCTTCTGGTGACATATAGCTTTTAAATTGTGTAATTTAGTTTAGTTACAATATTAATTATTTTTATGCTGATGATGTTTTCTTCTGCCCTGATTTCATCCATTGATAGATAACTTACATTTTTCCTTCTAATTCTAGCAAATACAATCTTTAAGATACTTTATTGTCAATAAAATCATAATTAAGAATAATTAGCATGATTGTACAATTGGTGTTACTTACTATAACTATTTATCAAGTATCCCGTCTTACAAGAAGAAAGCCTTTTCCGTAAAAGTAAATAAGAAGCCTTAAGTTAATCTATAATAATATCTCTTTATCGAGAATTTAGTACTTTCCATTTTAGTGTCGCAAACTAGTCACTAAACACAATCACCAATAACTAATTGTAAATCCGTTTGTCCGTAAATTGAAAGTAAACAGAACAGATTGGAATCGCGTGCGCCGGCGCAATTTAGACGATATTTGGTCGCTCGTGCCAATTCTAAGAACGCCTAGTATACATGTTACGAACAATAGATGGATGTCGCAAAAAATGCCGTAATTGCGATTGTTTATTATAATTGTCGGTATTTGAGGCTAAGTTTGGCTTTATTTATGTTATTAACTGATTTTTCTTAATATGTGCTGTTAGCTTAAAAGTAATAGCTCTTTAAATCACTTGTTTTTTTATTTGTGTAGCTTTGTCTAATAAATATTTTTATAAGAGAGAAAACACTCAGTCGTCGATGTCACTCCGATACGTAAGTTATTTCAAACAGTCTTTCTGTAAGTCGTTCTAAGTAATATAAGTTGTTCCTTACAGAATAGTCAGTCAGCTTAATATTAAAGTTCGTTAACATAATGGCGTAATCTTAGCTTAAAACATCTGCAAGTTCAGCAGACATTATATAAAAATGAGCATCGGTCACCGGTGACCGAACAATTTAAAGGCTTAAGTATAACGAAGACCCCTGGTTCCTGAAAGGTTTTTGCAACTGACTTCTCGATTTAATTCAATAACAACTAATATGTTAGTCGATAACAGTTGACTAAAGAATGTCAAAATTGACAGCTGCATCGGTCACCGGTGACCGAAAAATAGTAAACTTTACATTGTGTCTAGGAAATCTCAAATTGTACCAATTTCATGGAATTGACTAACTTTTCAGAGAGCAGGGGGTAGTCTTCGTGTGTATTACCTGTGGGTGGGTGCGGTGAGTGTGGCGCGGTGGGTCGCGGGGATCCGGCGCGCGCGCCGCGCTCATGCCTCAGCGCCGCCGGCGCATGCCCCCCACGGCACCGCCGCCGCTCTGCGCACAAACATACATACTGCTTAGTTTGTTGCTAATTAGAAAACTAGCAATAAGTCTGATTATTAGCTAGGATATAAGGACGGTAAATTCTAATTTTTAGGTTCTTTGAAACTTTGGTTGGCTGAGAGCTTTCAATTTAAGTTTTTATAAGGAGTAAATTCAAGGAGAGAAACCATCGGAAATCTTATGAATAAGGGAGTTAACAGTAAGACGTAGTGAAGGTGATGTCAGTTTTCATATATGTTTTGAAACTGCTCCTTGACCATTTTATATTATACATACTTATGTGTATAAAATGGTCAAGGAACTGGTGGTGATGACTCTAGTCCATTGAACGCGGCTATAAACTGCCCATAAAACTTTCATTGCGTGCCAAAATCTTTCCAATCTATCATAGAGATATATGGATGGTCCAGCTACTAACGAAAATTAATTCACAAACTATTGTATAAATAATATATTCCATTATTTATATGTAAATTATGCATGATTAGTGTTTCTGTTAGGTTTTAAATCGCATAAATTTGATGAGACGCCTATAAACCACGTACGCGACCGCCATGGACGTCTAAAGTTAGATATAAACTTTCTCGTCACACCCACACTATTGCTAACTTTATTAAAAGAAAGTAAACATTTGAAACACGGAGGAAATAATTTATTGAACGTAATTCATTTGTGAGTAAGGTACGGACACCTGTTATCGGGCATTGAGAATGGATTCTCAATTTAAACTTCATAATATTTAAGAATAAAAAAATTAGTAGATATAATTTTTAGTAATGAGTCTGATAAGAAACTATAATACAAGGATAAAATTTAATAAAAAAATATTATTTAATTTAATCGCTAAGAGTTTTCAAACAAAATTATCTTTAAGTCATAAAACACCAGGAGTAATTTGAATTTCAAATAGAACAACTTTTTTTTTTTTTTGTGTTGGCTAGCAACAGTAGCATTCATCCTAAGCAGTAAGCACAGCGCCGCAGTGCGTAGCGGCGGGACAGAGGTCATACGACGCACACGTTGGAAAGTTGTTTGTCTACTCCACACAACGATTGTCCCCGCAATCTCGCCATAGGGTCACTAAATCCACGTTAATTTGAATTATATATTCCATTTAACCGACGACCATTGATAACGGACCCTATGGGCCTTTGACCACAGCAGAATAATTTATTACATACAACTTATTACAATTTTTTCTATTAGCTTTCCGATTATCTTGGTAAGATCTCGTCTCTTTAATGGACAGATAGCGGCACAATTTATGCAAAGCAACATGTTTTTTCTATGAAATTTATACCTTCGTCAAACTTTATTGAATATTTGAATACTTAATTAAAAAGACCAAAACACCAGTAGTATACAAACATTATAAGATGTTTACAAAACGGCCACTCACATTCCGTATTCAAAATTAAAACACATCGATTCTCTAATTAAATATTCAAAATGATCGTTCTATTTTCGAGTCTATCCTTTTCACACCCGCTGAGAGCTTTCAACTGTCACTTTGACAGCGTCTTGCGACCAGCGACTAAAGACCTCGGGCGCTCTTCAGCGGGCTCAGTAAATATCGCTGTAAGGGCTAAATAGGAAGTTGAAAGAGGTCTACACAAAATGGTTATGTTTGCAGCTACTGCAGCGCCTCCCGCAGGCTTTTATGTAAATTGGTCAAGGTCGGCGGAGGTGTTTCAAAATAGATGCTCTCAAGGTGGCTGATTAATTCAGTGTGAGAAAAAACTACCTACTTATTGATTATGACTAGAAAGGGTTGAGGCGAGCTAAATGTCTAAGACAAAGACACGACACTGGGGCGTGGACCAGCTATGAAAAACGGATTATTTGATTGCTTTAATCATATTTTTAAAAACATTTTAGATTAGCAAGTAATATGGAAGAACAGCCAATGAAGGTGGTGGAGCAGAATAATTATTTTATAAAAAAAAAACATAACGCATATGTAAATAAAGCAGAAAAAATACCTTACGGCAATTATGAAACCTATTTAAGTTATCTTTAAATAAAATTTCACTGAAAGTACGAATAACAACACGTATGACGCAAAGCAGTCTTGTTCTGAGCATGCGCGCCACCGACCTCCAAGTAATTATATTAATTTCTTTTCTTAGACATTGTTTAACAGCCTTGTACACAAGAAAACACACGGAAGAGGATTACACTGTCATAACCAATGTTTGTAATACGTCAGTTGTCACTCACTGCCTGTAATATGCACCGATATCGATGAGTTTGAAGGACGCACTCCGGGGTCCTGGACTGCCTACTTGACACAATTTTCACACAATTCTTAGGAAATCTTGTGAATTTCGTAATTTAAAACGAACATATAGTAAGGACAATGGGTTAACTTAGCTCAAACAAGCTCAAAACTGACGCATTCAACCAAAATATGGATCGGACTACCCTCAAGTACTGAGCTGTCAAATACTCACACAACACACAGTGTTACGCCCAGTTTTCACAAACAAAATCCACAAGTACAACGGATGCACTGTTTAGTCTATCACACGTTTGATTATTATGCACTTTTCTAATGAAATTTCACAGTTTTCAGGGAGGCCTGAAGGCTGCAGAGCCGTATCACAGTGACATTTGTCATGTGCGGCGCGCGCTCGGCTATCTCCGGCGGCGCTCGCAGCCACTCGGCTCTCGTCGGGTGGTGTCGGCGCGGCTCGGGCTCGGTCGGCCGGTATTGATCGGGTGTCGTCGGCCGGCGCCCGGCCGCCGGTCGCCGGTGGCGCCCCCTCTCGGCGCTAATGAAAGCTGATGGCCATCCATTATTTAGCAGCCTCCAAGACTGTGTGGTACGCGAAAATTAATGGCGAATTTATTGATTTATTGCAAGCGAAATTAAAGATTGATTGGTTAAGTGAGTTTGGCTCGTTTGATACCGATTAATCTGTTTGTAGCTAAAGAGTTGTCACTTTCGCGTTGCTAGTACATTGTTTTCTACACAGAGATATTTTTTGGTTCGTTACTATCCTGTGCTTGTATTCGAGATAAGCGTTTCGAGTGATTGATTATGTGAAATATTCGATAAATAGACCTACATTTTGACATTCACCCTCTGTCATTGTAGCTGCATTTATTGCAGGCTGAAGTTACGTCTGGATAAAAATTATTCACTTTCATAGTTAAGTATTACTTGTGCATTGACTTCAATCAATGAATGCACAATATGTTAACATACGGCATATGATAGTATAAGGCAGTGTAATCTGGCACAAAAGTGCAGATCAGACTTTAAAAAGTAACGCATTATCATAAGCCTACCATCCCAATGCAAGTACAGTGGCAGATTTTTAACTTCTACATATTATTACGCACTAGGCTTTTAAACGACAACTGCTAGCTTTTTAAGAACCGAGTGAGTACCCAGTATCCACCCTCGCAGCTACAAAAGTTTACCATTACCGTTAACGAATGTTCGCACACTTTTTTGTTAATAAGGAATTTAACTAATTAAAAGTTTTCCGGAAGCTCCCGTTGTATCGTCAGTAACACAAGTCCTTGTGTGCACAAAATAAACAGAATATGTTTTAGTGTGCTGCAATAGGTTAAGTTTTGGTAGAAGAATGAGAAAAATTTCATATTCCTAAATTCTATTGCAATTAATTTAAAAAACGACACAATTGTGAAAAACAAAATAATATTTTATTTTATTTTATTTTATTGGGGAAACAAACAGATACTATAAATTAACAATTACAATCATAATAAACGACACATTATCCAAAAACAGTTTCCACACTTAAAATATTGTGGCGGGCAAGTTAAATACCGACTTTCTATCCTGTCTTCCGAAGATTTTTTACAACTTAACAAAATCCCTACACATCAACCAAATGAATAGCAATAAATACCAAAGGCAAAAAATATATATCGATACAAAAAGCAAACTAAAACAAAACACAAATCGCCTAATCGCATCCCTAGTACATCGGTGCGTTATCGATGAGTTAACGCTCCGTCGAAGTTGGCGGGTAGATCGAGTGCACTTGTTTTTCACTGTCTGTGGGGCTAATTGCGCCATTTTTCATTTGTGGCCCTTCCGCGCCCCGGCCGGCGGGTGCCCACCCCCTGACCAGACTTGGCTATTCTTAGCCGCTGCGTGTTTACTAAATGAATGCGTAAAATTAAGCTTTGAATGCTGAATGATGGGCTGATGAGATTTCATGATATTGGGGATGGATTTATGTCAGAATTTTCGAGTTTTGAGTAATTCAATTCGAGGTTTTTTTACATTTATGTGGATATAGGGATGACTATTTATTTAAATACTCGTTACTATTTAAATAAGAATACTTAAGATAAATTGTAAAAAAAATGTTTTGTCCAACATTCAGACTATTTATGTTGTTCCTTAGGTCTCGTTGAATAACTTAAGAGCATCCTCCTAAAGCAACAAACCCGTATATTTTTATTACGAGCTACATCAACGCATACCAAGACCTCATAAACTACAGCATTCTCGGTGCATCTGACATAAATATCGCCTCGAGATTTACTCATATTAGATTAGATACTTAATAATTAGTGGCTCGGTTTTACCCGGTCCGGTAACGACATTAAAATAATATAATCTTAATGAAAGTATGCTATACATATCGCACCGGAAACATATCTCAGGTTTTATGTGTTCGGTTGTCGTCGGCGGCCGCTAGATGGCGCGCGTGACCTGTCGCGTCTAGGATATGCAAACCAGGTTAATTGTGTTTATGATAACGATGACCAAAACTTAATAACAACATTTAAAATTATATTAAAGTTATTTTTAGATGAGTATCGTTCGAGGACATTATGATCCATTCAAATAAAGTCACCGTTTAATTTAAGAATTTAGTTAGCTAACTTTAATTTCAAGATACAGTTTTTTTTACTTACATTTTTCTGTCTATTTATAGGTATAACTTGTAGTAGCTACATGAGAGTGGGTATCAAACTCAAGCTGCTAACACAATGTCTCGGTTCAGTGAGTCACAGAAGCTTTTAGTTATACAATACACGTGTTTATCAACCTAGACGACTGATGGTTAACTAGAACTAACCTATTTCAAACTGTTTACAATATAGATATTTATCTAAGTCTTAAAGTGGAAATATGTCGAACGTAAACTTAGGCCAATCCTGAACATTAATATTTTTCTTTTTTAGCGTAAAGCCTTGATACATTGATCGCTTCTTGATAAAAATAAGTATCCATTTAATATGAAACAAATATTTCTATTTAAAATTTTGAATAAACACCGCACACCTCTGCTTACCCTCGCCAAAATAACAGTCGCGATGTTTTACATTCATAACATTGACTCAACAACTGTAACATCCCTAATTCAATGTCAAACCTCTCAATATGAAACGAATATTTCTATTTAAAATTTTGAATACACACGGCACACCTCTGCTTATCCTCTTCAAAATAACTGCCGCGATTATCTACATTCATAACATTGACTCAACAACAACCCTAATTCAATGTCAACCAAGTACAGAGATATTTACCCACATTAGTACATTTCCAAATAATTACCAGAAGCTACCGTAGTACCGTCTCCGAGCCGCGTCTCGGTAACTTTCCAATAATGCCGCTAACGGTTCAATGGGCATAATTAGTCACTTACCTGTTTCCATAGTGTTTCGACGTCTTTAGGATTCCGTACCAATTCAAGTTAGATAAATACTTTAAATATGTTTCTTTAATTAATCTGAGTTGTTGGTCTACGAATAATTAAAAAATTGTATCGATATTAGGATTTTCATCTTCTCGTCTTGCGGTAAATAAAAAGTTCTTAATATTTTCTCACGTAATAATTCAACATTAGCAGAAGTCAAGCAAATCAATAGATCTTCAATACGGATCAAGTAAATCCTTATTAAAAAAAACTTGCGTATAGTTATTTAAAGATTGGCACAAGTAGAGGAAGTGTAGAAAAGTCTTTGCCTAGCATAGGTACATATAAGGCAAAAAATAAAAAAAAAATTCAAGAATCACTCAAGTTTAAATTGATTCAAGTTATTATACGGAACCAGTTAAATCCGTGCCTCAACACGGATTTAACACCAATTCTACAACAACTCATCAAACTACTTTAAAACGCATTTAGTTCATTTTAGTAATCAAATAAGATTTTAGCGATAATACAGACTCATAAAGTCAACCTTTTTGGTCGTTTGAGAGAATTTGTGACCAGTCGTGAATACGTCGAATACATCAGCTGCTCGTTACGATCAGATGGCGAATATTAATTAGGAAACATTTGATTAACTTCTGCTTATTTACGGTATTCTTATTAAATGTTTGTTGATTTAATAAGTTAATATTATTTTACAGCTTTTATTAATAAGGCAGACTGTTTTTGTAACGATAGAATAAAATTGTTTTAAATAAATAATTAATAAATATTTTTTTATGACTGGTAGTATAGACCCAAATACCACTAACTCAAACTAATAAAAAAGTTTACCTTTCATAAGTGTGCGGTTGAGTCTACTATTATAAATAGTCTACTAGCTTAAATCTGTTAAGATGTCTGAGGCCTAATGGTGATGATGATGAGTCTACTATTAAGATTCATTTTTTTTTATATTGAATTGATATTTTCAATATACTTTTTTTAAATGATTGTAATTTGTACGTTTGTACAAATTACAATCAAACAAAACCTAATAAGTTCTAAGAAATAATATACCTTGTGGTCCGAGCTCACTGTAACAGATGGCGCTCTTTATTAACAGTGGGTGAATACCTCCGATAGGTTCTAGCTGACGATTCCTAAGGGATGCGAAGGTCAGATCAGGTTTACGTAACGTAGGAAAACTTTGATATTTACTGGCCATTTACTTAAGTTAGACTTTTTTATTTAGAGAGACAGAATTAATATTACAACTATGGTGTCGGGGCACATTTTACTACACATAGTTTAATTTCTGGCTTTTGAGTTTAAGGTCGAAGGTTCGATGCCATAAATAATTTCATGATTAATTTATGTACTGTCTTAATTATTCTAAGACACTTCTGACAAACGGTGAAGGAAAACATCGTGAGGAAACCTGGATTCCAAAATTGGGATCTGAAATCGCCAATCCGCAGTGAGCAAGCGTGGTGATCAAAGCTCGTGCCTTCTCTATATGGGAAGAGGCCTGTGCCGAGTAGTGGGACGTATATAGGCTGGATTATTATTTATTATATTATCATATTATTGTACCTAGCCTAGTGTTAACGATACATACGAAACAGTGTAAGACCGTGTAGTTAAGAAATAAATTCTGTCAATAAATAAGGTTGTATAGCTCATACAATTTCATTTTACCGTTTCTTCTCAATACGTGAAATATGCGACTTTAATATGCGACTACAATTATCCATGTCGGTTATGAGGTCGCAAACGACAATTCAAATTAAAAACCTACCTAAACTTACATTTTAATTGCTTGCAAATTACCATCTGCAAGACCGGTCTCGAATACTGCTAAATCATGTAAAAATAACAAAAAATAATCAATGCAATAATTAACAAAAATATTCGTTTTATCGCAAATAGTCTCTGTTATTAATTAGACGGTTGAGGTCATAGACATGTATTAGAAAGGACAAATTAAAATAAAGTGAAGATTAAAAATATATTTTTGTTTTGAGGTTCCTAATACTGTGTTATCTTTGGTTTAGAGTATTATGTGATGTGTTTTGCTTTTGTGTTGTATAGAATATTTTCAAAATATAAGGACGTCGAAAAGGGTTGATAGTATGTAGAGATTTTAGACCATTCCTACCATTGCACCTCATCTCATAGCAAATTCGCTGCTTTAAAATTAATGACATTTATGTTACCTTTCCATTTAATTTTGTTTCATGTCAGGGATGACTTTAACAGAAAGTAGAGGAAATATTTGTTCTCATAAAAAGCTACAATATTTCGTATAAACAGTAAACACAGACTTGACATTGCGGGTACATAGAATTCGTAATGCCGTGGGGGGCGCTGCCCTTTCGAGTTCGACAGCTCGGCCACTCAACCCCCCTTTACATTGCAGATAGTGCCTGTAACTTAATAAAGTTTTTATTGAACTGTTAATTGACATATTCGAGCTTATTTTAAAATATTAGTATGTAAAGATATGATAAGTAATTCTGTGTTTTTATTTTCGTAGAAATTAAAAGGGAAGCAAAACGCAGCGAGTCGTAAATATCATTTTGAATAACATGACGACGTCAATTAAGTCACCCCCGGCCGAACTATATCAAAGCACTTAGCAAATAAAACATCGCGGCATCGCTCGGCAATAAGTCGGTAGATGCCGTGACGGGTCGGCATTACCGCCGAAGACAACGGAAGGTGCGGCCCGAGGCCTATTGACCGCGGTTTGCGCGTAAACACCACCGCGGAATACGAAACACTATCGGAACAAACTCCCCACGAGCTATCGCGTGACGCGACATCCATCGCCACTACTCCATAGCGGTTCGCACCAAGCACGGCTTCCGCGCGGCAATGGACATCGAAACCCACCAAACTACAGTCAATGAACTTTCGGTAAGCCGCAGGCTAACCTCTAGATGAGTGCGTACAAATCACGTTTCGCGCGAATCAATACTTAAGTTCAGGCGATCGCCCCCCCTGCAATAAACAGTGGGGGAGTAGTTGGGGGCGCCGGGGGTGGGGGGTGAGTTATCGACCGCCCTCCGCTGCGCCCACCTGACCGTCACTAATCAGGGCTCATCCCGCGGACACCTAGAGTAATTGTACGCACTTTATTGCTCGGATGTACTTAGTAGTGGTGGTGTGCGTGGGGCCCGTGTCTGTGAACGGTCGCCTGCGCGTGTGTGCGTGCGGTACAAGCGTCGACGTAAACATAGATATAGCGTCGGATGTCCGGAATGGTAATTTGCTTTATTGGGGCGGATTTGGATGACGATAATTAGGACTACGAGTCCTTGTTTTGTTAAACTTGCACAGCTCCGTGTACCTATGTAAACAAATGAGTTTCCGCAACTCAAACAGTGTTCATTGAATCGGATGGTCCTTTTGCCCGCTAATAGGACCAGCAGTTTTTGTAAGCATCGGTGTTATGCCTACATTTTAGATGGATAAAGTACATTATGATCAAACAAAGTAAAATCCTTTCTAAATGTACCCACTTTTTATACATACACTAACACGAATGTCCATTGAAACCAGATTTCGATTATTCTTTTTTTTTAATACAAAATCCAATTTACATACAAACTATCTATTACCCGCCCATATTACAACTAGGAACTACATAGAAACAACAACAATAAAATCCACCATCAATTACCCCTAATTCCTCACAATTATTTTATAAATCAATTTAAAAGTCGCTCCGAATCCGTTTCACCCCTAACCTTCAGCACACATACCCCTTCCTAATATATTTCTATCGTTGTAATTCTACGTGTAATTTAGTTGCGGAAGTAAGCAGCAGTCATGTAGAGAGTCACGCAAGCAACGCCGCGGCGCACCAATGTACCGATATGCTTGTTACTTCTATAATTATAATTGACGAAAATTGCTACGGGTTCTGTAGGGGAGTTAAGATTTACATGGAATAGTTTTACGGTAACTTGTAGTCAATTTGGTGTAAGGGTTGTATTAAGAGAATAGTCCTCTTGTTTTTAAGGAATGCAAGGAAAAAAAGTAGAAAACAAGTAAAAAAGGGGTGGACATATTACTGCGAATGGCTTACACTAATTAATCAGAAAATTATCGAAAAATGTTGGAAAATAATGCAACATACATGAACTCTATAGGTAAAATGAGAGAGTAAATTGGACGTGTGGAGTCATGCTCATTACAGCACCAAAAGTTGAAAGCGACACAACATAATTTATAAAATATTTTTAATTCCGAAAATTTGATTACATCAATCGAGGTTCGAACCCCAAAACGAACTACCCCTAGTTACGGTAAACACGAAGCAATTTACATTATTAGGGTAGGTAATTACCGCGGTACCACTGTAAGTGTTACCGGGGCAACCGTGTAAACTGACGTTAATATTTCGATAAATAATACTGGAACTTGAAGGTCTACCAGTGATTTAGATTGTTAAGACAAAAAAGACCTCAATAAAAAAATGGTCCTTGTGTCCGAGAAAGCTTCTTTGAAATAGTACAAGAAAGCCCTAGGCATCTTACAGAAGTGTACCATTAGTAGTACTATGTGCAAATGTTGAATAAAAAAATTAAGGTTTTTTTTTAATCTGAATGTTGCAGTGAAACAAAAACACGATTTACTGAAATCAGTTTTTAAAAACAAATACTCATAAAGTGAGCTTTTGGATTAAAAACATGACACTTAAAGCCATAACTTCACGTTGTTTACGCCTCTGATGTCTAAAGGGGTAAACAGAACGATTTGTCGCCGCGCTGTAAACACCAGCTAATGTGCACTGGGGCCACCATTTATTTGTTTACCCTCTTAAATTAACAATATATCGGTTATAGATTCCACAAACTTGGAGAAAAACTGTTATTTGTTCTGTTAAGCTCCTCTTAAACTAAACATAGTTAAACAAAGTTTTCTTAATTCGATAAGTTGAGAAATCAAAATTGATATGCGATTTGTTTTTGTCATTGCTTATGATTTCAGAAAAAGATTTTCGTTGTTATTTTCTTTGTTTCGCTGCTTTTTATTTTACATAAAGTTTTTTTTAATTACTCCAAATTGGGTACTTAATGCCAAAGCAATAACTTTGACACTTGCAATCCCCAATAGGTTTGTCGTCACAAACAAAATATTTTTTCTAATAAAAAAAAAATCGATAGATTTCTGCAAGATAGCTCCTAAACTGTACATGACTAATACCTATGTATTAATGTTTGCATCTGACTTGGTGGCATAGTTTGGTGACTCTAGCACGAATTTTAAATGCATTTCAGAAGTGATATCAGACTTCCATATAAATTCTACTTAGCGTGTCATTCTTCAGAAGTACCATTACTCTCCATATATTCCATGATGTATCATAACTCCTTTACATTCGCGAGGAGTGCGCTCCCCGAAGAGTTAGCATGGTGTATTGTTACAGAGGAGTTCATGTTTCCTCATGCGGGGTCCCGGGAGGTATGGAACTCCATATTATGTTACAGCCTTTGTGTTTTGTTTAGAAGCTGTGGAAATGGAAACATTGCAAGCAAACTTAGTAAAGAATAAGTACTATAGCATCCCTATATCATTCAAAGGAAAATAAAGTTCAATCAAGGTAAAAGCAAATTCAAGAGGGACACTTAAATAGTAAACCATCAAAAAAAGTATTCGCTAATTCAAGCCAATCGATTACTCACGCCAATTTTAAACTTGACACAGGAATTTTCATAGCTCAAGCTTCGCAGTTTTTCCCATAGCATTTACAGTGCAAATGCTATATGAGATTTAGAAAAGGCAAAATAATAAGCAAGATGTATGACGCACATCTCTTATCGTGTAACCCTCTGATATAAACATGTATATCTATTTATGCGGCTCAGTGACACGTGTATTTGCAACTGCAAGAGACGAGGCCGCGGCTCCTGCATTATTAACACAAAGCTATCGACCACCTCAATATAGATTTACAGTTGTTTTAACTAAGAATACGTCACCCGTGATGCTGGGGTTTGTTTTAAAATGTGGTGCTAACTGCACTGCAGCGACCTTTTATGTTACTAAAATGGATTTTGTCTTCTACAATTTTAGAGCTCCTGGCATGCTATTTAGAACTGACACCTATTTTGTACTAGTTGTTTTGGTATAAATCATATTTAAATTGATATCTCTTGGCTGTTAAACTTTAAAACATCCATGCTTTGCAAGTATTGGCGAAAACAGCATCACTTCTATGGCTATGTATATACACCCATGACGTATTTAAAGTAATCCCCCTCATCCTTGCGAGTACGGACGGATGGACCAACTAAAATATTTAATAAACCCGATATCAAGAACTTATATGTGAACGTGCGTGGTCCGAGTGGCCGCCCACGCCGCCGCCCGCCCAAATGCTCGGGGGGCGCACTCACGCACCGGAAGTACCCGTTCAGCCTTCTTGCTTCCTATTGATGTAGGAAAGGTTTTGTTTCGCTGTCTGTATGTTGGAATACTTAGATAAAAAAACTCCTACAAAAAGTCAAATGTTATTCAAACAATATTTGATTCTTCAGAGTTATTTATTCTACAGTAAATGTAAGTGTCAATAATTATAACCTAATAAGGGTTAACTTAATAAGATTATATCTATAATATTTGACTGCACAGTAACTAACTGTTGTAAACAGATAAATACGGATAAAGATTAAAAAATAAATCCAAACAATACAACACGTGCCATCCCTATCTGTAACCAAAAAGAGACACACCTACGTGGACTAGTGGAAAATAACGGAAGAACGTTTTTAGTTCCAACTAACACGAGCCCACAAAAAACTAATAGAAGTAAAGGCATCTAAAGTGAAACAGCAGCCGAAACTCAATTTACAAATGAAAGGTTTGTCGAGGAACATTTATCGTAACGGACATTTTATCGATACGACTGTCGATAGAACGTTTACGCTCCGTGCACACACAACACTTGCCAATGACCACTTCAGG
Source organism: Autographa gamma (assembly GCA_905146925.1). Lineage (NCBI taxonomy): Eukaryota > Metazoa > Arthropoda > Insecta > Lepidoptera > Noctuidae > Autographa > Autographa gamma. The sequence goes on from LR989852.1 coordinate 986,935, forward strand.
ATTTATTTTCAAAATTTTGGCACGATGATGTAATTTGAGGTTTTGTGTTTTGACAGTTTCAGATTTTAAGTCCCGTGTTTTACTGATCCGCGAAGTTTTTGTACTCCAAAGAAACAATATATATTTCAAAAATATCGAAACACTGTTTACACTTTAGTAGGTTTACACAAATGTTGGACATTGGAATAAAACTACTTTTGACGGATTATTAACCGATAAAAAATCCGTAAAAAGTAGTTTTATTTCAAAGTAAAAAGTCGTTTAACCAGCCACAGACGAAACTCAAAACAATTCCTTAAGGAAGAAATTTTGATATGGAAGAATTTGCGACTAACACTCGGCGATTAATCGCACTGCCTAGCGACTGGATTGCCGTCTCCTGTCTGCGCAAACCCTTACTCGATAAGCGTATTCCCAAAAGAATACCATAGCTCCTGCGATGCCGATTGAATAACGATAAACCTTTGTCTAACTTTATAAATATGCGAATTAAATTAGACTTACTAAAGTTTAATTTCTGCGAATTAGAGATTTTATAGATAGATCCCATTGTTGTGCGGTATCTTATTAATTGAAGGCCTGATACCCATAACGGTAGTTTTTGCAAATACTGTTTAGGCTTTCCTTGTATAGAGCGTAAGTTTTTGATTTTGAGAATTAACAAACAAGTTTATTTGTGGTTGAATGCTTCGTAAATCTAGAAAGTAAGTTTTTGAGTCAGACCCTGGAGGTTTTATGAAAATCGGTGTAAAGCCTTAAAACCTATGAGGATGCTCTGACTCACAATTCGGGTAATTTCAACTTCACCATGATTCACTCTCACACGCGAACTACGTTGTAATGTAACACAAGTATTGCGAACTTTTTGGTGAACGGTGACGTCATATTTAAGATCACCGTGTCGGGGTAAATTCAATATTTATCTGTGACTCACGTGAAGGAGGTCAACCGCAAAAATGTTTATAAAAATGAAATTAAAAAGTAATTTATTGCAAATTTTATCAAAACTTTGTTATTCTAGGATTGTTAGTTTTCCTCTTAGGTAATTTTTGAATTTGCTCAGAAATGACCTGAAATCTATGACTTTAATATCGAGAATGAAATGATGAGAATTTTGTCATTTGTTTTCACCTTTTCGCGGAACATGCTAGGTAAAACATATATTTATATGTTGCAAGAAGAAGTTTTAAATGATTTACTTTTATGTACACATTTCAAGTTTTTGCGTCACTGCACTATATTTGAATCGTGCAGACATTCACACGGTATATATTTTTTCATTTAACATTTTTGCATCTAACCATTTTTATAGGTTTTTATCAAGTCGACGAAGCACAGTAAAGGTTTTCTAAGCCCTATTTGTATGCATTATTAGGGATAAAAGTACCTATGTGGTCAGTGATGTTTTTTATCTTCACCGACCCAAAAAAAGAGCTTTTGTCACCAAATCACTGTATAAATCCATTCGTTTCTCGATCGAACGCATCCTTCCAAAATGATCTGAAAACCCATCGTTACCGGGAATCCTTTCCGCAAAATAAACGGGCTGTATGAACAATACTATCTCATCATAACCACTACACATCAATAACATTTGCACAGGACCGGACCTCCCCCTAACTCCCCCCTCCCACTAGCCTCCCTCGCCGTCCCCCTCCCCCCACAAGTGCGCACAACGGTTCAAATCAAAAGGTTTCCAGTAAACATTGGACGGCACTTCCGCATTTGTTATAGCTCACACTTTCTATGTATGTGTTCGGATTTGAGGTTAAGCAATGTCGCTAAGTCTTCGAAATGGGCGGTTTAAGATTTCGTGTGGAGTAGCTATGTTAGTTTCTTAAGTAGTTTGGTAAGTGCATATCGATTGCATACCAATGTTATTGAAAAATTAATATTTTGTAGGTTCAGGTTTCATCATCATCATCATCCACAGCCTTTTTCCTCCCACTGCTGGGCATAGGCCTCCCCTTTTTCGTGCCATAATATACGGTCCTGTGCCAGCCTCATCCAGGTTCAGGTTTAGGTACTCATTAATTTTGCAAAAATTATGACAATATTAGTTTGGTGTAAATTATGTCACTGCGAACAGCCATCGTATCTATGATATGAAATGTTGGAAAATAAGTATGAATATAATTAGGTACGCCATAAATAACTGCGTGGTGAGCTTTGCATCCTAAATCAACACAAACAACCACCTTAAGGCGCTGTGTATAGCCAGCATTGATGTTATTGAAGGGGTGAAGCGGGCAGGTGCGGGACGAAGTAGCCCCGACCCTGCTACTCGTTTTTTCCGAATTCGTCCGATGCGTTACGGTGTTATAATATTGAAGCTTTATTTCGCTAATTGTATAGATGTAAGTTTAGCCCTGCTTGACTATGTTTACTTTTGAGCTGCGCTCTCGCGGCGAACAGTAGGTTCGAATCCCGATAAAATCATAAATTTTTGGATTATTATTTTTAAAGTGTTATGCACCTACTGCATAGTGTTTTTACTTTTAAAACAAGCATTTAATGTTGTTGATTTATTTTTAGAATATTTTTCAAACACCTATTCTGATTTAAAAAAAAAAATTGAAAACAATATGTTTTATGACAATCTATATTTTTCTTCAGTATCAAGAGTAAAATATTAAAAAAAAACGTACACTATGCTTGATGGTTCAGTCTTTAGATACAGCGTGTTTCGAATAATAACGAAACTTATTATTTTTTTGTGAATAACTTTTGTGGTATGAAGTCCTCACACTGCAGATAGTCCAAACACTCACCTGTAAAACTTGCATATTTATAGGTTTTTTTTTTTGTGTACGAAAGGGTAAATTTATCAACCTCTTTGGTTTTTTTTTATTATTCACGTGAAATTTACTTATGAGCCAGCCTTGCATGTCCAAGGGGGTGAGGATGCAAGAGTCCGAGAGAGAGCCCTGAAAAATGCTCCGTCTAATCTGGCAAAACACCTGGTGCCATCATTTGCCTTAGTGCTGGATATGTAGGAGAGAGGACAATGGGGGCAGTACATGCCACTACACCACCCCCGCCTAAGTAGATACGTGCAATGAAGGCTGAGGGACCCCCGTCCCCGCCCTCTACGTAATCCCTTAAGGTCTGGCTACAGAGATTCTTGTCCACGCCCTGCCCACCATCGGCCATCGGCGGAGCAATGGAACGAAAGGGTCAGCCTCCCGCTCGCGCTCCAAGGTCTCTCTGAGAAATTACAAGCTTCCAGAAATAAGACACTAAGGCAGACGATTCGTCTGCGAGCATGGCGTTGACCACACCCACGAGCGAAAGGTCCGGGCCAAGAACTCCACGTAGGACACGGCGCTTAGCTTCAAAGGCAGTACACACCTCGAATGTGTGCTATGCCGTGTCTTCCATTTCGTAAAATTTGCCTTCCCAATGCGCCGTTGGGGCCTGGGCAGGAGAGACAAGTTTACTCTCCTATAAAGAGAGCCCTATATTGGGCAAGCATTTGGGGGCCGTCCTCTTGCACTTAGACAGGACACCGCGTCCCCAAACTCTTCCGGGGACAGCAGGGAAATGTCCTCCGATGAGCTCATCCCGTAGGTTGAATTCAACCTGGGCAGGATAACGTTGACGGCTCTCGGGAAAAACGCCTGAACCAATGAGATCAGTCTGAAGGGTCTCCGTCGGTGGAGGACTAATGAGCCTTCCTAGCTGGAGGTCCAAGTAGGTAATGGACCACCTCGAGAACGGTGAGCACCCTTGCGTACCCTGTGCTAACTGAGAGGAGAACCCTATCCGTATGTATCGGTGATCGGATAGGTTCTCCACGAGCTCGACCTGCCTATACGCAACGGTTGCGGCAAGTGCTGGGGTGGTGAAGGTTAAATCGACCACGGACCCTCCGTGCAGCCACCCGCAAATATGCGTCGTCCCTCTATTAGGGAGGGAGAGGTAGGTGAAACCACCCACGCCTCCAAAGCATGGCCTTGTGCTTCGTTCGATGGATTACAACACGCCAGTGACTTTGCATTAAAATTACCGAGGACGACCACATGCTTCTGCGCTAAATGCAACAAGAATCGCTCGAATTCCAACGGTGTGCGATTAGAAGAGAAGTACATTCCTAACAGGGCATTATCCCCCTAAGCGGAAGCAACAAAGCCGAGCCCCTTTAAAAGGTGGCAGGGGAAGGGAGTTTGGAGAGGGTCGTGGGAGAGGGTCCTGCCATAATGTCAACAGTCGGTCGGGTCGGAATTGACTCGTTCTAGCATGTCCTCAGCGACTCTCATGCGATTGAGTTGTTGGAGTAAATTCAGGTCTTTTAGGACTAGCCGACCGGTAACATGCGGCGTCCCCAAATGATTAGTTAAAATGGTACTGATAGACTCGTGAGATACAGAAAGTTCGGCAGCTATCTCTCTCATAGTTGAATGAGGATTTTGACAGTTGTTAGAATTTGAAATTGTAAATGACATTTCAAACAAAAAAGTGACGTGTTTTCACGCCGAGAGCCTACGGCGTAATCCTCTTGAACAACAATCTCTTTCCACGGATGTGCAAAGAGGCGAAAGTCATCGGCATCCACAAACCCGCTAAACCAAAGTCTGAGCCCACTAGTTATCGCCCCATTAGCTTACTCAAGGTTCTTGGGAAGCTATACGAGCGAATAATTTATTCCCGTCTTATGGATTGTGCCGAGTCCAGGAGTCTCATACCAGACGAGCAGTTCGGTTTTAGAACCCAACACTCATGCGTCCAACAAGTCCACCGCATAGTCGAGCATATAAGCGCTGGTTTTCAGCGTGGAAGGCTCACTGGCGTGCTCTTCTTCGATATAGCAAAGGCTTTCGACAAGGTCTGGCACAATGGCTTGATCTTCAAGCTTTACCAATTCGAGGTGCCAGATCGTCTTGTGCTCATCTTCCGAAACATTTTATTGAATCGGTCCTTTCGCTATCGCATTGTACCCTCACCCGATCCGCGCCGCAGTCCCTCAGGGCTCCGTACTCCCTCCACTTCTCTTCACACTAACGTTAGCGACATTCCTCGCGGTGGCAAACCCCAAATGTACGCCGACGATACAGCCATCTATTATTCAGGCACCAGCCCCTTAGCGATAGGTCGAACTCTCCAGACCACGGTCACGAACCTTGGGAAGTGGTTCACGTAATAGAGAATCGAAGTCAACCCCACCAAGAGCGCAGCCGTGGTCTTCAGCAAGGAACGGCAGCCTCCCGCTACCCCTCCACCTATCACCCTCTTCGGCAAGCCTATTCCTTGGGAGCAGCAAGCCAAATACCTGGGTGTAATCCTTGATCGGAAGCTTACCTTCATAGCTCATATTAAAGCGGCATGCGCGCGAGCCGCCTTCGCTCTCGGCCGACTTAATTGTATGTTGAACAAGCGCAGTAAACTCTCTCTTAATTATAAGAAGAGAATCTACACTGCGTGCTTGAGACCTATCATGGCTAACGGCAGCGTCGTATTCTCTCACGTACCCGATTATCGACTCAAACGAATGCAAACTCTCCAAAACCGTTTCATGCGTAGAGCCACAGGCGCTCCAGGTTACGTCCGTAACTTGCAGTTGCACTGTGACTGTGTATTTTTCGACTCCTCCGAAACCCACCGTAACCCGCTAATCGTAGCGGCCGCGCGATACGTACCTTCCGTAATATCTAAGTCTAAACGCCCCAGACTTACTCTCTCCTACCTCGACGATAAAAGAACACATCTCCAAGAAGCATTCGATTTAGCTAGCAGCAGCATTAAAAAACACAACCGCCGTATATTACGTCCTCGCCGGCGAGGCCCGTCGCGTATTATTAATTATAGTAATCCTCCTGTCCCTAGACCAAGCTGGCCCGAGCCTTCCAAACTAGCAATAAAAATATGTCCCTAAATTATTAAAACTTAGATCCAGCCATCCCTTGTTGTTTTGCTTTATTAAGATTGTTAGCAACGCACTAAGTCGAGGCCCGAACCCCGCAAGGGGTGCCCTTAGTGGACGCTGCTGACATATTTAGTTTTTTCCTTTTGCTCTGGCTGAAGGCCTTAAGGTCGCCAAAAGTCCGGTGAAGCAGTCAAAGTTTGCGCTCAGGCTAACGGTAAAGATAACTACCAAGAAAAAAAAAATACTTTGCTCTGTCTGCGCGCACACTTTTTGTCGTCTTTCCATAGGACGCCATACATATACTGAATTTGTCAGATCCGAAATATTTTTCATTAAATAAATACCTCCTCACAAATATCTCACATTAATTAAAAACCAGCAGTTTACTTCATTATTGTAATTATTACAAACGTTATTGCGTTCAATTACATCTTTTGGTATTACTAGTTACTTCAATATTGTACACCATGTATAAGCTTAGTCATTAAAAAGTTGTCATGAATAAAAATGAAAAAATATGCATCTTATTAGAAATCAATAATTACTAATTGTTTTTTTTTATTATTAAAATTTAACAATTTATTTAATTTATTTACACAAAAAGTAAAAAAATACATCATTGAAAAAAACACGAAAGCAAAATAATATATTTCTATTGCTAGGTTCGAACCTGCGGTCAGCTATCGCATCGCAAATATAAGCACGCGACCGCTAGACCAATGTAGCTTCATAATAACTTATCAAATTACGCTTCTATAGAGGATCAATGGAAAAGAGATTAGATATGCAAAAAGCAGGAAGTAATTACTTTACAAATTCTATTATGTGTCATTGTTTGACAGATTTCATTAAATTATTTTCGATTTGTCATGTATTTTAGATCTGTCAATCAGAAAAAAAGTGACACAGGTCCGTCTAGCACCGCGCCTCAGCGCACACTGTCTGTCCGCGTAGGAATGAAAGAGAAGCGAACAAAACGCCATATCTAGTTTGTCAGGAATGTGTTATTTTTCATTAAATATCTGAATATTTGGAAAAATACTACCTTAATTGAAAAACTAAAATAAAGGTTATCTTCATTATTAGTTATTACGTTTCTGTTAAAAAAATTATCAAGATTGGTTCATCAGTAATACCGGAAAACTTTTTTGAAAATCCATTTTAGAGGTATGTTTACGAATTTTTTTTATCGAGAAAAATTAATGAAATCGTGTTTTGGAAATAAAGGTTATCTTACAAAAATGATGAAGATTAACATATATTTTTTTCGCTGCTCTCACATTTATACAGTTTGCTAAAAAACTGTTTGAAAAAGCCCATTTTTACTATACACAGCGCCTTAACAGTTCAAGATATTAAAACCTTCGTTAGATCCTTACCTAATATTCCCGGTTGATCTAAACCCGACATAGTTCAAATGGAAAGCGCAATAATAAAAGGATGTCAGTGTGACCCAACCGTTTGTCTTCGATATGTGAGGGCCTCGGAAATAGGTCAACGCGGCGCTTCGAGGCGTCAACTTGGAGAATCAGGGCTGCATAACGCTGTGGTATCTACTACGAGTACTTAAGAAAAAATAACACTTTTTATGAAGACTGGAAAAAAGCGTCATAACAGTTTTGAAATGACAGTGAGATAAAACCGTTGTAGGATTTTAGATATAGCCATAACTTCTTGTTCAGAATTCAAAGACACAATTCAATTATTTGGTCTCCGATTATAACACGCGAAAGGCAGATATGCATTTAATTGATCTAGTTATTAGTACATAAAATCTTAAGGCTTCTAAACAAGACTGGAAATCAGTGTCAAAGAGGTAAATGTCACTTTCCCACGGCAGAGCGAGGCCCCGTCGCATGCACAAAATTATGCATTATTAGCAAATTAAATTAAGCTATGAGCTATTCACCTCGTACCCTTCTATAATAAATTGCATTGGTGAGATATGAACTAGATCGAAAATGTTTTTATGCACCGTTGTAATATCTCGGCATTCAAGACAAGATGTGATGCAAGTTTTCTTGATTGATTTTGTATGCAAAAGTGCTTGAAATTTCTAATATAGCATCTAGGATTGCACACAAATATGTGCGGATGCAATAGCTACTACATAATGTGATAAATCAATGTGAATGAGCCCATGAGCCCAAGCTCATTCACATTGATTACATTCCAAAAGGAGGAATTTAGCGCGGATAATTATAGATTTGGACAAATTCACAGGAAATTAAATTAAATGGCAGGCCATCAGCAGTAACCAACCTAAAAAGAGGAACCCAGCAGTGAACATTCTGCGGCAGTTTTGTTAATGGTATTTTTGGACCGTGTAAGATTTCAAACTTCTGTCAAAAAAATAGAAACTTTCGAACCTATCTCCCAATAACGCGTGACCTCACTCCAATCGCAACGACAACTGCGTACGTTTCCTCGGTAGGTACAAACAGACCTGCAGCACGTAATGATGTGGCGGAGTAATCTTTTGTTAAAAAACATCATTAGCCTCCCCCCGCCCCCCTCCTCCCTACCCGGCCCTCATACGTGACAAGGGGGGCGGGGGGAGGGGGGACTCGCACCCCAGACGCAATAGTAAGCTGTAATAAGCTCGGACTTTTCTCCGCCACTTTGTGAGTTTATGTGCAGTGTGTTGTTACGTTTAGATATTTATTTTCGTTTTGTGACTGTATTTTTAGAATTTACTTTTCAGGAACGCCGTTTGTGAAGATTTGTGGAAAGCGAGTGAATGGAGATTGATATCTATACGAGTTATATTGTCGTACAGTCTGGTCAAATACAATCTTTTATTTATATTACTTTAAATTTTAAATTCCGTAAGAGAAACCACTTTTGAAATTTTATAAGAATAAAAAGAAAATATTTTCAGGATTCCAAGACAAAATTTCATAATTTGCAAAAAAGCTTATCTATTTTTTTTCCGGTATGTCGGGATGTGAAACGCGCCCATTCCAGAAGGTAAAATGACAATAAAAATCAAATATTCTATAAAAATAGGATTCAAAACAAGCCGGACACAGTAAGCTACACAAAATCGCTGCCAAAAAAACACCAATTTTAATATGTCCCCCGAATGAAGTAAAGCATTTGTCAACAGCAGCAGTCGCCGTGACGGATGAGCCGGCGATGACGGCCGGGGGCGCGGGGAGTGGGGGGGCTGGAGGGGGGGAGGTGGCTACAGAAGACCCTCGGGAGGTAGGGAGGGGGGCACTCGTCTTAACCCCCTCCCCCTTGAGTACGTGTGATGCAGTGCAGCCGCGTCAGCTGAACCGGCTACTTTGGTTGGAAGATGAATTTATTAGTTTCGAGTTGTATTTGCAATGTTATTTATGAGGTATTTATTTACTTTTATTATAAATCCGAAAAAGTACCGATTCAGTACAATAACAATGTAAAATAATATTTTAAGGAAAAATATGTAATTTTGGGTATATGTTGCCTTTCTTACATTTAAAAGGGCTAAGAGTTACGATAGAACGCATTTTCAACAGCTACCGAAAAAGTTAAATATCCCCCTCAAATATTATCAGTTCCCTAGATTAGTCAAAAACTAACAAAACAGTTTCACTTTTGCCTTTATGTCAGAATAGACCATAATGTTCAGATGTCTCCCTTTTATTCATACAATTGATTTAGAAACCATGAAATCACTCTTGAATGTCAGGTATCACCCTTCCGCGTCACATTGGGGGTTGAAATACCGTCATACATTAATCGAAGAACGTTTCACACCAAAATATATTAAAATGTGAATGTGTATTCTTTACACTTGACTTAGAGACGAGGTTAAAACACAAAAACATGTTATTTTAAAAATCACAAATATAGTACCAAAACAAAAAACGTATAGGATGAACGTGACAACGTCTTCAAGGACGAAAATCTAAGCTGTTATTACCTCAACAACATCCATTACAAGTCACCAAGGCCATAAGTAATAAAAGCTATTTCATAAAAGGATATTGAACTATAAAAACACAGAAAATGCATAGAGCAAGGGTGCTGGAGTGAACCCTCCGAGGCGCAGTAACCCTCACTTGACTATTTGTGTAATAACAATTGAAGGGGATGATAATGGAAAATATACAGCTGATGGCTTACATTTTACCCTTTTTCTCGTTTACCAATAAAATACATGCGTAATTCATAAATAAATCACTGTCCATGTTTCATGAGGGACTACGAAGCATTGGATCATCCGAAATAAAGAAAAAGTTCGGGAAAACTGTCGGAAAATTATTTGATCAAAACAATATCAAAAGTCCATAAATGCTATACATAAATGCCAACCGACCGCCACACCAACTAACCCCCCCAAAACCGCGGCGGGTCGCACAGTCCAGGAGAATCGCGCACCGTTCAGCGCATTTACGATTACACTACAACTATCATTACAAGCGCACTATTGATTCCTAATCCGCACTTCCGGATGTTACGTAACCCCGCCCGCGGGCCGCGCCCCGGCCCCCGCGACCCGCGCCTGCAAAGATTTACAACCGGCCGGGTAGCGTTTGACGAATGATTGGCCGGCCGTTCGCTTGTTACAGGAAGGCTTTACGGATTGTTTTGTTTTTCGGCCACGGATATGTATAAATATCATGAGGCTGGGGGACCAAGTTCCGTACGTTTGTTGTGGCGACGGTATTGTGAACGCTTTTCGTAAACAAGTTGCGGTTTATTTTGATATTTGCAAACAAGTCCAAATGGCCCTTTAAAAAGGGGCTGCCTTTTGTAGGAAGCTTTATAAAAACTATGACCCAGTTTACTTTTAGATACTTATCGCACTACCTCTTATAGATACATTAAGAAGTTCTGGCAATGGCAGAATTTGGCTATTACTAATTTTTCCCAAAATACTCATAGATAAAATCTGACCACCACAACAACTGACAAATCTGACTAGTTCCATCAACTTTCCCAAATATTTCAGTTGTGCAAATCCAACACAACTTGTCAACGGGCCATTCTTCCTAGGTATAGTATAGATCAGAGTATCGACGTGCTGCCCTCCCCGCGGCGAGCGGCCGTGAGGATAAGTCCGCTTATAGCCGGCGTGCGTAGGGTTGACTCCATATCTCATTTAGAATGTATTAACGGATGAACGCGCCGCTCGCTATACATTTAACGCACGATGTAGTTTATCAAGCTATCGGTATAGATTTATATGTTTTTCAAAATCAAACGGCAAATTATACAATTTTTTTTTCAATCGACATGTCTACTCAGTGTAGTAAGAAATCTCGACTACAGGAATCTCATAAAGAAAATAATTGTATAAATCAAACTTTCAACAATTTTCAATAATCACAAAACCCGAAAGAATTCTTAAACAGCATCAGCTGTCCTTTGGAAATGGAATGACAGATACTCATACACACGTTAAACTCTTCCCTCAACTTTCCTCTTTCTGCGCCGGATGATAATTAGACTTAAATAAAAAAGAACCAATTTTTATGCAACAAGGGTCGATACTTTTCCCGTACCTCAGGAATCGCAGACTGTATTTAACACTCCTTGATTTACTCGGTTCCCGACTAAGCATCGCCGACGATCCCTGGGGTCTCTTAACAATCGACTAAGTGATTTTGAAGCAACATCCTACATTTGAGAAAGGGACTTATTTATCCATGTTCATTGTTCATATAAAATAATGAGTGAACTCTGCTGAACTCAGTCCTATGACTACGAGATGCAAAGACACTTTATATAGAACTTACTATTTTTTGTATTTTTTTCTATTCTGTGCATCTCAAAATGATTAATTTGGTTCCTAAAATCTTAACGATTTCCCTGACGTTTTTGGGCAATGCCAACTGAATTATTTCCCTGGCCTTTTTTTGGCCACCCTAAAGATTTCTTTTAAAATGCGTATAAAACAACATAATATATTTTGCAAAAAAAAATATAATCTAAATTAAGCTAATCTAATTTGTATGTTTGATTCACACACTAGCATTCGTAGTCAAACAATATTAAACGCTCGCGCTAAACGTTCTTGTTTCATATCGCTAGTTACCGGTAATGCGCGCTGCCGAGTGAGGACCGCCGATTGATCAGCTGATAGCTTGCCGCTGTAATTGATACATCTCGTGTAAATATGTAAATATTTTGTACTCTCTGTAGCTCTGTACTAAGTGTTTTTACTGTGAAATCGATTTGCCATGTGCTGGGATAAGAATAGCGGTTACTGTTTTCCTGGCCTCTATTTGGTATGGGAAGCTAAGATAATTTAAGTCTCTTATTAGCCAGAAATTGGTGGGAATTAAAATTCTGTAAGCTCATATTAAAAATGCATATTTGACTGCCCGATGAATAACCTAGTATTATGATTAAAGCACTTGTATTGCCTCCTAATGTCAATTGGGTTCAATGTCTCCGAAGTCATAATGTCACATTTTGGTTTTATTGGATTCAGTTTCAACTTTTATTTATGCGTTTAAAAAATACATATGGATATAGTAAACAGTTTCTCAGAGGATTATAATTACTCTTTCCTTCTGTATAATTCGACTTCCAAGTATCTACACCCTGTACCACAACTACTAAAGTACAACCTACATAATTAAAAGCCTGCATCCAAATACGAATAATTTGGATGCAGGCCGTAATAATGATTCCCACCTCGTAAAGACAAGTAATGCGGCGATACCGTCTAGCCTGGGCCCCTGGGGGACCGGCAGACGGGGTCTGTACCCACTTCCTATAGCACCTACACATGATAGTTATGTCCCTCGATAGGGGCGAAACCACCTATATTCATTGTTTCGCGCGCTCATTTGCAAACGCGTTTTTGAGCGTATTTTAAACTGTGGGACGGTGCACCAAAGAAGTTTTAACTCCAGATTGACAGTCTGGAGTTAAAACTTCTTTGGTGCAAAATTTTACGTTTTATTGAGACGATACCTTTCTTTAAGATGAACATTGCTATCGAAATCCACAAAAAAAATGAAAATTCAGCATTGGGACCTTTTAACAAACACATAATAGTAACATTTTTCAAAATACCTTTTCTTTTCATATAGATATTTCCATTCCTTCCTTGAACCTTTCAGATGAAAAAAATGTTTTCCTTTCAACACAATGGTACGATTTTTTCTCAGGGCAGCATTGCTGGCAATTAGCCTTCTCAATACGTATTTAGATCTCCTAATGATTGTATCTTACAAACACTCGTTTAGTTTGGAGACCGCAGTAAAAAATAATAATGTCTGATAGCAATTTATGTTGCTATAGATAGGTATAATATTTGTAAGACAACACTATAAACCTCATGAAATGAATATATTTATTCCCTTTCTTATTTATTACTTTGAAATACAACACGGTAACTTTCTTTATAAAAATAAAGGTATTTCTTAATACAACATTAGTGGATCGTAGCAAGTGGAAAGAAGTGGTCTCTGCCTACCCCTACAAGGGAAAGAGGCGTGATTATATGTATGTATGTATAACATTAGTGGAAATCGTTTGTACTCGATAGGTTCATTAAATCAGGCTCGATTGGTCCCAAAATTTACAGTAAACTTTTATTCTATACAATAACAATATAATTATAATAAATAAGGCTAGATCATTTGAATAATACTGATGTATTGATTAGGCGGCTTCTCTATACAAAATATTGCAAACGTAAATTTATTCATTAACAATTTTCATCAATATTCATTTGGATTCATCTATAGTTTATATCCTATCCATTCACAGCTATTGTTAGTCGTCAGAATAAACGATCAGAATTTTATAGACCTTATTTAAAGAATCTAAATCATCGTTCCGCGATGGAGAAGTGTGGTAATCAAAATTCGTTTCATTTCTACATTTGTAAACAAAGATAATTTAGTATTTTTTAAGAAATCGTATAATGCATAAAACAATTAGATGTCATATTATAAAACTAAATCATAATGAAAACCAACGTGAAAATCTCTGTATCTAAAACAGATAATGTTTTATTCCATTCAGATTGTCTAGCAAATTCTGCAGTAGTGCCGTAAAAACCTCATAAAAATCGCGTAAAACAGAAATAAAAGGAGCAGGTCACACCTAAAGCACCCCTGTGTACTACTAGGTGTAAACGAAACGGATGGAAACTATCCGGCTACGCCGAGAATATCAATATTGTACGCCAGTCAGCACATACAGGAAACGGTCACATTCAACCTCCCGCATGCTCTCTACACGAATTTAGAATAAAACCAGATTTCATTAATACGATTACAGAATGATCACTTGTCGACCAAATTAATTACCAAGATGTTCTCAGTGAATATGAGATTTTATTAAGCCTGTCCAATTTATTCACTAATCTTTTTATATCATTTATTTAAATGCTACTAAAGACGTAATAAATGATTGAACTAATTTCCTGTTGAAAACTCGAATCTCGTTCGGTATTTAGTATTGGAGACGAAGGTGCGAGGTCTGCGGATGCAAGCGAAAGTCCTTGCACGAGCCAGTGGCGCAATAAATTGGTGGCGCACGCGTGATTTGGCGTCGAGATGACACGCGTCGCAGTGCGATGACGTCCTGAAATGTCCATGTTTCACCGTGGCGACCGGCGCGTCCGGCGCGTCCGGCGCGGGCCCGCGTCCGGCGTCCGGCAGCCGTGGGCGGCCGTAGTGGGCGTGCAGGCGCTGCACCGCCCCGCCCCCCGCGCCCCACGCTGTTTATTCTCGGCCCGACTGGCGGGGCGCGCGACAGTCGCCCGCGTGACGCGCACCCGAACGCACGCGTGCGTCAGGTATACACCGGACACGGACGGACCGAGCGGTGCATCCAACACCGGACATCACAAAAAATACAGTTGTCAACATTTTCGGATAAATTCCAGTTTGTACGGTGACGGAAGCGCGAGAAGGGTGTAGGGCGGCGGAGTCGCGGAAAATGCATTTCCCGTGTGCATGGCGCAGGCGGTGCGGGCCGGGGGGTGGGTGCATGCGATGATGGACATCGTATTGATTTCTATCTGCCCGCTCCTCCCTTATTGTGGCGGTGCAGGGCGCGCCATCGATCGTTGCACCGGCCCTTTAAATTAACACCCCGCGATCTCGCCGGACACACGATTTTTGGACTTTATCGTAAAGCGTTGCAGTGTCGTGTGCGTGTCATTTGTGCGAATTGAGTTTTACATTATATTGCGTCACGTGGATACCTGGACGTGAGTTACTTTCAGGCAATTGCAATTAACGATAATTACTTATAAATGAGTATAGATATTAACTGTACAATATATTAACAGTTCAATTGATTACTTTTATTAGTGCTTTAAATATTCGGTTCGAAGGTTCGTTTAATTTTCTGTGTTGCATTTTTCGCATGCAATTCGGGACTACTTGTGAAAATACAATATATTAAATTCTAATAAATTAATAAAGGATAAATAAATTATTTGAAAAATATATTTGTGACAAAAGTTCTGCATGAACTTAGTTAAAATAAATTATATTTTAGCCGCACATCGAACAAACTTCCGCTGAAGTAAATTATAAATATTTATCACCGCTCTTGCCACCCTTCTCGTCGTATACAATCATAAATTAAACACGAATTTAATTAATTAATAAAACACGGAGATGTCACCGCTCGATCCTGCCGGAACAACTGTGAAATGTTTTCTTATGTTTTACAAAAACTAACGTGTGTCAACAATTTTCAGAACAAAAAACATCCAACAATACGCAATACTCAAAACCAATCAAGCTTTAAATATAAACTTCCATTTTTATACTGAGGATAATACTGTGAGATACGAGTTGTCTGCATTCGTCATTCGAGATTGGAGAGGTGTCGTGCAGGGTGCACGGCGTACACGGCGCACACGGCGGCGGCACACGGCATTACGGTGGCGGCGGCACTGGGCGCCCGGTTGGAATGCGCCGGATTGGAGACGTTTAGCGCGCGCGCACGCCCCGACACGGTGCCGCCTTCAGAACACCCGGCCATGGCGACCGAGACCGGTGAGTACATACTACCTACTTTACCTAATATACTATACACGAGAGAACTGAATTAATTAAAAAAAAAACGTCAATTGCTAATTAATTCATTCAATTTAAAAGTTGGAAAAAGTAACTATCTTATTCGACATTACCAAATTTCTGCGATTTCAAAAAATGTCAAATTGTTATTATGTTAATAAATACAACTTAAAAAAAATAATTAAAGAAATGCCAACTAAGATAAACATTAAATAGTTGTTGCATTTAGGAATAGATTCCAATTCCAAACGATTCAAATAGTTTTAGATTTAGCAAATTCTCTTGTATAGACAGGTAAATTTTATTTCCATTTATTTTGGCTTCAGATCGATGCATATGATGTTGTCCACATTTATTTGTTTTTATTTTGATCAAAACAAGGCAAGATTTTTCTATAAGTTGTTTAAAGCCGTACCTAAGTAAAATTTCAAATGAAGTCCAAATATTCGTCAATCGATATTAATAGAAATCCATCAAAAATTTTAATACTTTGTGTAAAATCTAAACCGATCAGCGCTAACAGGAATCAAACGGCTACGCATTAAACTAGTTAGAACATATATTTCTCTATTAAAAACCAACTATATCATAATCCAACCAGTGAAACTCAATCGAAAGCCTTATTCAAAACCAAAAAAGTAATTAATGAGTTCGCGATTGCAATGAGACGCAATTGTTTACCAACAGAATGTATACTATGGTACGTACGCGTGTCTACGTCACACGTACGTATGAGTTCGTTGATATTCGCCCCCGCGCCCCCCGCGCCCCGCGCCCGCGCCCCCGTCCTGGCAGGACAACCCCGCAGGATCGGGGGATGGGGCGCCGGTCTTGTTTAATGACGTCGCTTCACTCGAGACCAGAGTTTTTCTTTTATATCGCCAAATGCATTTACAAATAATTGTTTGTGCTAAAATGTTTTTGGTGTTTTCTTTGTAATTTTTGATGTTTGTTTCGCTAAGGTAATGGCGTTTTAGAGGGCTAATTGCGTGTTTGTATACTTCCTTTCCGTGAGCTTACCAAAAGCTTCTAAG
Organism: Autographa gamma; assembly: GCA_905146925.1. Lineage (NCBI taxonomy): Eukaryota > Metazoa > Arthropoda > Insecta > Lepidoptera > Noctuidae > Autographa > Autographa gamma. The sequence goes on from LR989852.1 coordinate 1,003,821, forward strand.
TTGCGTTCTAATATCGAGACTATCAATTAGACTTTATATCTAACAAGATCGTATCTAGCCAGAATATCATCCAAATCGGATCCTACAAGAGCACCAATAGCATTCCACCATAATATTTATTGTAACTGCGCTTCCCACATTTCCGTCGCGATTTCCAAACAGTTTACGTACAGAATATTGCTGAGTACAGACTGCGCGTCATAAATGCGCTCCGCCGCCTCCGTCGCGCCCTTCCCGAGGGTGGCAGGACAGGGGATCAAAAGCCGTGCATTCACACTCTAAATGTATCATGACCTTTTTCATATGAACCTTTTATTAGCCACTGGCAATGGGTAGTTAGGGGCTTTGGACAAGTGTCTCGATTATTTTATGAACTATTAAAGTTTATAAAATATTTTGAACTCTAAATAAAATATCATTTACCGTTATTCAAAACAAATACTTCAAGCTGTGAAGAAATCATTTGTGATATATTTACATAAATGTTAAAAAGCAGCTTTGTTAGAAATAATAAATCCAAGATGAGTCTTACAATAACTTCAGACAACTTTATCAAAGCGGTCGCCTGCAGGCATTCTCAGATGTAACTCATAAATAGCAATTGCAATATGTTGAGCATCATTAACCGCCGTGTTTTAAATGCCGCCGTTTTATTTCCGACTACAAATCGCGTACGCCATCTTAGTAATAAATTCAATCCTTCAGTGTGACTCTCGACCGGATACTCCGAGATTAATTAGATCGCTAAATCTTTGTAACACGACCACGACAATCCGAACATCGCTGAGTAACAAAGTTCCATTAAAATTTTAAACTTTGAAGATAGAACTTTAGAAATTTATATTAAATTATCTGATAAAAATTCATAAGATATTTGGGATTCATAGTTAGAAACAAATGGACGTTTACGCTAGAGTTTCTTGGACATTCGCTACACGCCTTTAACATTGATTGAAAGGCTACTGAAAATAAACGTTTGAGTATAAATAAATAATTATCTAACGTTTGAGAATAAATAAATAATTATAATCTACAGCAGCTCAAAAATTTTAATCCTAAGCTAGAACTCACCTAAAGTTGCTTCAAAGTTCAAAATAAAAATCATTGATCCAGTTCTTGAAAACTACGACAAAGTAAAAGATATTTAACTTGTAAAAGCGGTGTTATTGACTCATGCAAAACGTTTAGCATTAATAGTGAGTACGATACATTATTTATATCGATCGGGACTGCCGTGAAATACGCGATTTCAATTTTAAAAATCTCTCCCGTTGTTTCCGAGATGCGGTGGCGGGCGACCGTGCGCAAATTTCTAATGTATGAATTATAAGTACTGAAGTTTGGACATCTGTCTTTTAAATATTTTAGACAATTGAACAGGACTTCCTATTTTTTGTTATTTAAATTGTTTTATTTAGACTTTGTAATTTTGGTTATGATTTGTCGAGTTTTGAAATATCCTTAGATTTTAGTTTGCAGCGTCCAATTTTGCAAATATTATAATAATAATAATTCCGGGACAGTTCACACACGGTTGTCTGATCCCAAGCTAAGTAGAGCTTGTGTTATTGTTACCAGACAACTGATAAACATACTTATATATTTCTAAATACATACATATTATAGATAAATTATGTTGAAATACAATTACAGTTACATTAGAGATAGTGCATCGACATCGCAAAAAAAAAAACAACAGTTGCTGTTTCCAAAACCTACGGTTGTGTTAATTTTAAGACGACATCTATCGGCAATCGTTTAGTATTGAATATTTTGATGGAATAATACAACAAATTCATGTAAATTTAAATACTTAGATATAAAACCCACTAAAAACACGTAGTTTAAAGAATAAACCAAAGCTTAAGGAAAACTTTAAATCTGTTTATTTCTTAATTTACCACGTAAGTGCTTGCGTTAGTCACAACCTGTACAGATCCTTGACATTCTCGATATTAACTACCTGCGAGTGCTCATCTATTAAAGATATCATCAAACCTCGTTTTTTTAGAGACTTCTTTGTTATTAACTTAAGTGGCAGTATCGAAATGATATCATTTTAACGAGTCATACTGCATTAGATAAATATTTTCGTGGTATTCGATCCCTTTAGTTTTGAGTTCAGAATTTGCATGATGTTTAAAATCAATGGGTTTTAAAGGCAATTTTACAGTTGATACAAGCCTTTATGTATCAATTTTATCCTTAAAAAAAATGTATTGCAAAACTTTGCAAAACCCTTTTTAACATCATGTGCATGTAAAATTTCTTGTTTTACTGCACTGAGAGTGACATTATATAAATCTCGGTGTCTTGTATCATCGAATTCCAGATTATTGAATGTGAACAATAACAGCGGAATAAAACACAAACGAGTTTGTTTCTGTACATTATTACCTATAACTTTTAGTTGTTTTTACTGCATACATTTATTTTAATTGATTCTACTTTTTTACTTAATATTCGTACTCCAACCAGTAATTATGATAATCTGCAAATTCCTTATTACTCTTTTTTATCTACATAATAAAAATCTTTACGTAGTTTTACGAGAACTTCGCCTAGATTCCTCATACGTAATAACGAAGCTACCCGAGCTTACGGTGACATTTAAACACAATTTGCACGAGGTCAAAGTGCGTCATAAATTTTATCTTTTAGAAAACAAAACAATAAATTAAATATACTTATGTAATTATAAAATAGTTTTGGTTCCTAAAACATGGATGAGAGATTATAAATTGCTAACTCGTATGGCAGTTTTTATTGCTCTTCGGTATTACACAACCACTTACAAGATATTTATCAAATACATTAAATTAAATCTCGAGCTTCTTCTACGAATATGATCTGTTGGGAAATGTGTTTTATGGAACATTTGACAATTTTAAGAGTCTTCTCTGTCAAATAAATCAATATCGTAATGTGGTCTTTTATAAAATCTTATGTAACTAAGAATTGGAGGCCTTTGCCCAGCAGTGGAACAGTATTTATAAAGTTGGACAAATATTAAAAGGCAGTTTTTCGGCGGTATTGTTATCTAAGTAGCGATGATAGCTTAATAGGATTGTAATTTTTAGTGAATGGCGCGCTACTATCTTCAGTAAATTTTAAATAATCTGTACATCTTTCATAAATAAAATCAGGATATCGGGGTTTTAATGAACAGCAATTAAATATTTTAGACATGAATCCCGGAAAACTGGATTTCAAAAAGTAGAGAGGTGGTGAAAGGTAGGACTTAATTACCTACGTAAAAAGATCCATCGAATTTAAAAGAATTAAAAAAGAATAACCCGGCAGCTAAATTGTTTAACTACTCTGAAGTGAACTATTGCTAATAGCTAGTTAAGAAATTCTTCGTTAATTAATAAAATCTTAAAATGATGATTAATATCTATTAATTATGTGACAACTTTCAAATGCATTAATTGATTTTGATCATTTGGTGCTACATTGGTCTGTGCCTACTTAATATTATGCAAATTAATTTCCAACGAAAATAAACCAGACGGTTTAATTGCTCTTAAAAACATAATGTTCTAGATTTAAGTCAGTTCCTTTTACTAAATATTTTCACTCATTTTATTATTTTATAATGATCTTAATATATTTGTGCAATGTTATTTTAAGGCGCTTCTAGACACTTATTATACGACTAAAATAAATTTGTAAGGTACACTGACCGCTCTGTATGGCGCAGGCGGCGCCGCGGCCGGCGGCGAGCAGCAATACTCGCTGCGCTGGAACGACTTCCACTCGTCCATGGTGTCGTCCTTCCGGCGCTTGCGAGACGAGGAGGACTTTGTCGACGTCACGCTCGCATGCGCCGGCGCCACCTTCACCGCGCATAAGGTAAGACATAGCATCATTATTAATGTCAACATCACTGCTAATTAACGTCTTAAATCGATGATAAGTAGGTTGCCCTAACATCATAAGGTCAATGGATCTTAATGGACCACTTTCATTTTAACATCTTGCTAAAAGCGCTATGTATGCTTCAGCTCACACTATAAACCTATAATCATGTATTGCATAATGTCACTGTACTTATAATTATTCAAACAAGCAACACAAAGTGCTAAAGTTCTGTGAAAGTTCAATAAGCAATTGTTTTACCACATTGCACTATTTCCAATAAACAATTTGCATATTTAAATCACGGAGGTGCGAGCCAACAAAATTGTTGCCAATACCATATGAGAATTGGGATCAATACTTTCTTACATTTCTGTGAAATATATCAAGCATGGATATCACGAACACGGGCCCCACGATATTACCTTGTGGTAGCCCGAGTTATTTTGGTGTGCACTACTTTCACACGTGCATTCTCGGCATCTACTTACCAGTGTTTTATTATCAGGTGGTGTTGTCAGCGTGCAGTCCTTACTTCCGGAGGCTATTGAAGGCGAATCCTTGTCAACATCCTATTGTCATTCTTCGGGACGTCCACGACAAAGACATGGAAAGCCTGCTAAGGTAACAAATCTTCAAATAACGATACTGAACTACTACTTTCTATACATTACATATATCTCACTTATACATACCTATACCTACATTTAGCCTACACAAGATATTAAAGATTAATTATTTTCCATCTAGGTTTATGTACCAAGGCGAGGTACACATCGGTCAAGAGCAGCTGAAAGAGTTTCTGAGGGCAGCGCAACTGCTGCAAGTACGAGGGCTGACAGACGTGCCCGCACCAGCACCGATGACCACTTTAGATCAAAAGGCTTCACCGGTACGTATCATACGAGAACTTTTTCGAAACGTAAGCTCCATCTTTTGGAACCCAACAGGGGACAGAAGTTTAACGGTAGAATAATTATGGTATACTGATTTTATAGAAAAAATATTTTTGAATTCAACTAATTCTAAGTTAATGATACAGTCAGCATCATCATGGACGGAGACCGGTAGCGGAGGGTCGCGCGAGGGCAGGGAGGGTCAGCAACGTGAAGGCAGGAGGCCTAGGAAACCAGACGGTGACGCAGCCAACACACCGCCGCCCAAGAGGGCCAGGTCCTCAGACCTGTACCAGGCGCAGATGAAATCCAGGTATTAAGGAGCATTCCATGATTTCGAACCGTCGTTATGTACTCTAACATAGTTTCACTCTTATCTTAGGTATTACATTAATTGCGAATGGTCTAAATTGTATATTATTAAATGACGTATGGATATATTATGTTGTGCAAAAAATTATTTATTGCTACTTAACATATAATTTAACCAACATTCTGTCTACTGTATTTGAAAATGTAATTTTCATATCAAAGTTTAAATCCATATGAATGATCGTACCTCTAGAGGAAGTGGTATTTATGAGTGGTTCACATTATTGGTGTAGGACGGAGCAGCTACTGGCGCAGGGGGCCAGCCCCGAGAGGCTGAGCACTAACGGCCACGAGTTGGCCCTGTTCAGCCAGGCCATGGACACTTCCCAAAACCCCCATCTCTCAGGAGTATCTAACAACTTGGTAAGTTACATTCACACTCAAATAAAACCTGCATTACATAAAGCATAAAACAACATTCAACAATTTATTTTTTGGTACACAGTCAGGGGATGGTGAAGAGTCGTCATCAGATGCAGGTGCCAGCGACACCGAGGGTGAGACCCGAGCCAAACAGGAGCCCCTGGACTACGACGACCCCGCCACCATGGCCAACACTAACGGAACGCTGCCGCACAACTTCCCCGGACTACTCAATCTACCAGGTATTTGAATACCACAAGGTTCAATAAATTTATAAGCTTATGAATATCGAGATACTCTTCCAATGTTTGAAGATACATAAAATTAAAATTAATAATAAATAAATTTTCAGGTTTCCCCGGACTGCCAGGACCATCTGGAATCCCCGATAATTACGGTAAGTGCATTTCTTACTCACACTAATAACACTAACGATATATGACTCAATACCGCATCACAATCATTGTGGAATTGTTCCGAATAATTAAAATCGATTAGAATAATTTCCAATCTTCAATATTAATGACGCCTAAAAGAACAAAAGAAACAGATAATGTCATTAATTGTACATTATTGAGTCATGTACCTACCTATTGCATGTAATAACACTAACAATCAAATAACGAGAACGACACCAAAGCGCTTAATTACCCATTATAATCGTTTTGATAAATACGTATTTCGCCCTCTCAATTAAAACGTAAACGCAGTTAGGAAAATTTTGGCAACCGTGGAAGTTACGTAGAGACCGATCGTCATAGACGTGCCGTCGAAGCACAGACGAGTGTAGGAGCGCGCACTGACGGAGACCTCGTCTGCCCCAGGAGCGACCTGGCCAGGCGGCGGCGACCGGCCCGCGCCCGACGAGCGGCCCGAGCGGCCCGCCTACCTGCCCAACGGTGAGCCCAGCAGGCCCGCGTGCCCCGAGTGCGGCAAGCTGTACAGCAACAATAGCAACCTCAAGCAGCACATCCTGAACGTGCACGCGGCGCACGAGCTCGCGCACTCGTGCCCCGTCTGCGGCAAGGCGTTCAAGACCCGCCAGTACATGCAGATACACATGAACTCGATACACGGCGTCAAACAGAGGAGGCGCGACCCCGCCCCGTCCGCGGACCGCTGCGACCGATACACTCACCATAGCGCTTAAACGATGTTGTACGGATCTGTGTCTAACCGCCGCCTCTGTGTTACAGGGGCGGCTCTCGCGGGCGGGGCGGCGATGGGCTACCGGCCGCAGTGTCCTCTGTGCGGCCGCGTGTACTCCTCCACGTCCAACCTGCGCCAGCATATGCTCAATGTGCACTCGCAGACCGACCGCGACCAGTGGTTCCCTTGCCAGCACTGCGGCAAGAAGTGCAAAACCAAGCACTACCTCATCAACCACCAGCTTCAAGCCCACGGCATCCGCCAGCGTCAGAACTCTTAGAGACGGCGCGAGGCCGAGCGACCCCCGCCCTCCGCGCCCCCGCCGCTCGGCTCGCTCGGCTCCTTCGCCGCTTGGTGGTGATCGCGCGCCGCCCGCCCGCAGGCGACGCACCCGCGCGATGCTATACAATAATAGGAATAGATGTGCCAACGCCAATGGACCCAAGTGAAGAGAAGTCGAAACGGGACTGTTTATCGTATATATTGTATTTAAATATAACGTAATATTTTTAGAGAGTTTATTGCGTTCGGAACGTTCGAAGTCAAGACTAGGGTCGGGTTTGCCAACCACTTTGCCCGTAGATAGTTGTGAGTAACATGGTGCTGTCGGCATTGCAGATGCCGCGGCGCGGGGCGCGTTGGCAAACCCGGCGGTAAGCGATACCGGTCCGCGTGAGGGGGAGGAGCGAGGGAACGAGTTGCTCAGGTACCTAGAGGAGAGCGAGTACGTGAAGAAGGCGGTGCTGGCGGGCGAGCGGCTGCAGTGCCCGCTGTGCCTGGCGGGGCTGGCGTCGCTGGCGCAGGCGCGGCGGCACCTGGAGGCGCACTACCCGCGCGACAGCCCCGTGTGCCCGGTGGCCTCCTGCGCGCGCTACTTCGCGCACCCCAACTCCGTGCGCAACCACATGCGCATCAAGCACCGCCGCCAGTGGGAGAAGATGAAAACTTTGAAGTGGAGTTGTGGCTGGGCCAACTGAAACTTCTCAGACATATTCAAAGCGACTCGTTCGATATTCGGCTATATAAAGTTTAAATTTCAACGGCTGTGAAACGGAACTAAGTCGAGTGGGGCTCGTAATTAAACCAGAGAATAATTATAATGATCTCCTGGATGCATTTTTCATATAATATAACGCTATCATGTTCATAAAACATTGTATAAAGCAGTAGATATAAATCGACTGAAAATTATTTTTGTAGTAGAATAGACTGATATTGTTTAAGTAAGGTTTATATTATAAGCGCATTATGACATGTGATGATTGGTGCCATTGATAGAATACGAAGTGCAACTAATGAATGTCGATCCTTCTGATGACTTCCTTAATGTCTGTAACTTCCATCGTTGCTTCTACGTTCCGCCGTCCTATTGCAAGCGTTGTCGAGCGATCGCACACTATCTATATTGTTAGCTTTACTTTAAGTGCCTACAAAGGTTTTACCTGCTAAGCCGATAATATAAACCTTGTACGAAATTGAAATGTTTTGGGCTTTGTATGTAGTATAAATCTAGTCAGAATTATGGAATATACGCATTACAATACGCTGGTAACAGTCTCCACATGACTTGTTCAGGTCATTGCCGTGGAGACACCAGTTCGTTAGTTGTTACATAACAAAAGCCAAACTCTCTAGTGCCATTAGCTTGTGCTGACAACGCTTGTAAGAGGAAGGCGACACTCTTCGATTAGCTGTTTCTCTTAGGCTCTGGTGTCCTGGTGGTTAAGTGTAGCGTTAGTAGGTTCGACTCACGGTGAGTTTACGTGGCTCGTGTAGACGGGACATCATTCTGCCGAACTACATTTTCCTAAAACATGACTGGTACAATAGCATATTTAGAAGTTTTATTTTATAGACTAGTTTGTAATACATATATTTTTTATTTATTTTATTAAACATTTTTACTTTTAAAGTAATGTACACGAATATGTAGTGTTTAGGTGTGAAAAGACTTGTATACAAGATATCCATTCATATTTTTAAGTAACACTATTGTACCAGTTTGTACTACTCCTTACATGTATACTTTTGACCATAGATAAGACAATACGAAATAGATTTAAACGAGAATGAATCTAATGCCTTTGATCGCAATAGTTAAGAATAAGTTCACTTCCAAATCATAGAGAATTTATTTTCTAAATGATGTTTGTTCGTGATGCTCGGTACGTAAGTGCACAATCTAAAACATATCTAGTCAATGTAGACAACAGGAGGGATTTAATAGTAATGTACATACGAATAGTCGATTCCATTCGCATATATTTTTGTAATGAAAAAGGAAATACACCAAAAATAAAACTTATTCTGTTAATAAATGTTGTTGAAATATTTTATAGCGCATTATTAGCGCACAGCCGATGAACGAAACATGAAATGCCTTTGTTCTAACATTAGTGACACTGCCTACCGCGTGATAGAGACGCTACTGCCTGCCAAAGACAGACGGGTCCCGACGGGACGTTAGCCTTAAGAAAGCAATAAATACGAGGATACTCCAATATTAGTGACATATGCCTACAGATAGACTTGCACATTTATACTTTACCCATGTGAACATACGTTGCCTTAGCATTAAAGTAATAAGTATTTAGGAAAGTCCATTTAGTAAGCTCGTGTAAATATTGACGATGATGCCTTCAAAATATATGCGATGGAAGCGGATACAATACATAGATCTCCAGAACGAAAATATTGGTTAAATTAGCGAGTAGATGAAATTGTTCCTGACGCCTGAGAGGCAATGTCGTATATCTTAATATTGATAAAAAATAAAAATAATAAAAAAACATATTTTTAAGCGTATTATTAGTCAACTCAATAACCAAATGTTCAATGTGAGTAAACGATTCTAGTTGCGAATGTATTAGTGATACGATATATACGTAATAACTTAATTTTTACCAGAAGAAAGTGTCTGCTTATATAAATACATAAACAATAAAACTACCAAGTAGAAAGGTCTCTTTTATTTGTTTAAACCTTTTCACAACACTAGGACTACACATAGATAGATATTACTAATTTCTACTAACAAACTACTAAAATCTACACTATCTGAGAAAAGGTAAGATTGATCAACATCACACGACTTTGAGCCTTAACGCTGTGAACTTAAGTGTTATTGTTCTTTTGCAGGAGGCTGTCGACGGACCCAAGACCTGCTGCGCGTGAGAGCCACTGACCCGCGGCCGTGTCCCAAGTGCGGCAAGATCTACCGGTCCGCGCACACGCTCAGGACACATCTGGAGGACAAGCATACCGTCTGCCCTGGCTATCGGTAAGTAACAACCGTACTAAGGAAGCAAATCTTTACTTTCCTGTTTAAAAACTGCTAAAATTACTGAAGTTGCAAAAAGAAGATTGAAAAAAAAATAGTATTAAAAACTGAAGACCAAAAAAGTTAACCCTACAGCCCCCTGTTCTACATAAAGCATAAATTAACAGTGACATATTTTGCCCGTAGTTGTGTGCTCTGTGGCACGGTGGCTAAGTCCCGCAACTCGCTGCACTCGCACATGTCGCGACAACACCGCGGCATCTCCACCAAGGACCTCCCCGTGCTTCAGATGCCTACCAAATTCGACCCGGAACTCGCCAGCCAGTGAGTATGCAATATAATAAAACCAAAAAGTATAGTGAAGATCCTGATTTCTGAGTTTTCAAGAAGCTCAAATCTTTTGGGATCCAAATTCCCTTGCAAGGAAACTTACTTGGTGGAATTTTTCAGTTTACTCGCCAAAGCGGGTGTGAAAGTGTCACCGGAACAGCTACGAGCTCGTGCGTCACCCACGGGCCCGCGCCGCTCTGACATCAAGCTGGACGCCAAGTCTGCCGCCTCCGAGAGCAGCTCCATCTGCGGGGACAATGACAACGACGACCTCAGCCAGTCCAGATACCAGGACAGCATACCTGTCTCTCCTCCACGTAAGTTCTTTAGGAGAACCTTCAAACGTATTTCTCTATTCTGTTTGTGAACATCTGACACATACAGTATATTTATTCAAAATGTTCAAAAAATTAAACGTTTTTCTTTCTTCTGCAGACATAAACAACTTGGCAAACACGACGATCACAAAGGTGCCGGCTGTGCGAGCGGTTACCGCTAAGACTATGGAGAACCTGCCGCATGGACTCACCGCCGGACTGAAGCACGATGACTACCCGCCTGGATACGGAGGCTCAGCCTTGCTGGATACCTACCTGCAGTACATTGGAGAGAACATGTTCGGTATGTAGACAGAACATTGATCAGTTATGTTTACGAAATTTCAATTGAATTCCAGTAACAATAATTTGTATATTTAAAGGTATGAACGCGAAACTGGCACAAATGAATGCGCTGCACATTGATAGAAAGGCTTATGAGGAACCCTCTCCACAAATGGGATCGCTCCCACCGCCACCGACGAACCTCGCGCACCAGCGGACCTTTCTCAAGCAAATGCAGCGGCAGTACACTGAGAACATGAGCAAGCCTGACATCATGCGCGACTCCGACGAGCCCCTCGACCTCGGCAAAGAGAGACAAAGGAACGACAGCATCAGCGAGATGGACACCGACAAGCACGAGAGCACAGACAAGGACAACGGCAAGGATTACTACAAGGACTATAACGACGACGACAGGAGAGTCACCTCCGAGCAGGACGCCGACAACAACGGCCAGGAGGACGGCGACTACTCGGAGGACGAACACAACAAGAACTCATGAAATGAAGGCGTGTTACTGATAAGTGTGTTGAATTAGACACGTACACTACGTGCAACACGGATAGGACAATGTTTTGTTGAAATTATCAAAAGGTGCTTGAGTGTTATGTTTTGTGGTCATTAGCTTGATTCGTTTTTTGTAATAACGGTTTTAATTGTTGACCCGTGGAATGTCTTTGGTGCCATTTCCGATATTAATGTAAATTTAAAGTTTTAGGGTTAAATCGGTTGCAGCTAGGTTGAGTCTGGTTACTTTGCAGAGATAGATCAAGTCTGGATTGCTGGTATTCTGATATGAACAGATACGTGGTTCGATAGTCATAGTATGGGTCTCCGCGGAGCGTAGCGCTCCCGCGTGGCGTGCGACTGGCGTGGATGCGCGTGTGTTTGGATGACACCTGTTCGTGAGACATTATTTTTATACCTGATGTGATAACACAGCCATATTTCACTGTAGCATTTACCTGACACATTAGTTCAGAAAGTCGACTCGCCACAAGTTTGTGAGATTGTTTTAGTAGATAATGAAACTAGCGAGTAGTGTTTTTTGTATTGTGTATGTAAAGGTCCCGGTCACGTAGTAGGACCTCTTACATAGTAATTCCATCCATCTACCTCAGCATTTGGGCCAATACGGCAAACGTTATAAAGTAAAAAAATATCCACACAAATTGTGAATTCCATCCATCTACCTCACTTCAATAGATTTTATTTAATATTTTATACAATTTATAGATATAAATGACTGTTGTTTTATGCATTTTGCAGATTGCATTTATATATATACTATATAGAGTATATCGTAGGTAAATATATGCAAGTCATTAGGTCATTGTTAGTGCTGCCCGTAGATACTCGTACGTATACCGTTATTTTATAGAATATGCACTCACTAGAGGAACATTAGACTGTGTCACGATCGTAGCGAGTAATGAACATATACCTCTGATATCAAGGAGCACACTAACTTTATACGATCAAAATACTAATACTGTATACGAACAAATACAACAGAGCTTAAAATCATACTATTTTAAAGTAAATATACACTTACGTGCGTATACTGAATCGCGGTCGGCGAGATTATAACGCGATAATGACAATGTATAACGATTAAAACATTTAAGGATGAGTAAAGCAGAGGTTTACTGTACGGCAGCCCGCAGCATGCTGGGGCTCGAGGTCTGCAAGTGTAATGTGTGTTCGCAAGAGTTCTGCCCTGACTGCTATCATCCGATAGCATCGTATGATCATCATCCTCCTTGAGACTGACTATCATCCAAGGGATGAACGGTTATCGCGTTATCATAACTGCGTGCGATTCGTCAAAAGTTCAAATTTGACATTTAACAATATATTATATTAAGAGGATATTATGCATGTATATAAATTGAGGTGATATGTAAAGTACATAAATAAATAATAGAAACAAAAGCAATAAATAAAGTATACCTTAACGTTGCCTTCGAATTTGTGTAAATACGTGGGTAGTGAACGGTTTGCGTTGGTATTGTGAACAAATATGAACCTTATAGTGTACAAGTGAAGGTTTATTTTGTAGTAATGATGTGGGCTCGTTACTTAAATAACAATTACTGTGATTACAATCTCATGTTAGCCTTCAATACTTATACATATTTTTTAGAGTACAATGTTATAGTTATTTAGTATATTGTAAGAGTATTCGTAAGCGAGTCACAAAATTATATTTACTTCCCGCCCCTGACGATAGGATTGACGTTATTTAAGATTTTAGAGCAATAGGTGAAAGCATTTAACCTTTTTTATGAGAGATATAAACATTTGTGAATTGATTGAGATATCTCGCTGAGCCACCGGGGCTTGTAGAGCTGTCAGTGTGACAGTTGCGGAGGTGCGGACATCGCAAGCAAATTCATAAGTTATTACTAGGATTAAGTTCTACGGGTTGATTGAAAATATTTTTGTTTAGTGTGTTAGTGAGAATTGATGAATTAAGTCAGTTTGGTTTGCGCAAATATAACCTTGTTGACATTTAACAGTGTTGCCATAGTGAGTAATAATTTTCGACTGTATATAAAATAAGTTTTGTTTGTTTAGGAAAATGAGTGCTTAATAATTAATTGATTATTATGGTATAGATGCAAGTATCTTTTGATTTAGATTACTCTGATTACATTCTACTCATTATAGTTCTTTTAGATAAATAGAGTTGATGCACGCCGTATTTAACATTATACAATAGTCAGTTACCAGATTGTGATTAAGGAAAGTATATATATTTTTTCAACACATGCCACTTAAAATACAGATAATAAATATTAAGGGGGGTGCACATCGACATGACTGAAGGTTTCTATGTAGTGACTAGGTGGGCCCAAACGCTGTATTGCATTTCATCGCACAAACACCGGTCGGTGTATAGAGTCCTCCAGCAGACGTACCGAGTCTGTTTCTGTAGAGGGATGTGCGCCCCCCGCCGCACTGTACAGTTGTTGATTATGCAGATATATACCAGTGAAGAAATAAGTACTTAGGACTATAAGTCAATGATATGCTCTCGATATAATACTTACGTTTAGTTACCTTGAGAACTGGAAGTTCGATATTAGTTTTTTCTTTATGTTTGGTTATACTAATATACCTCATTAGCATGACCTATCATGTAAAACATTTTTATTAGTTTAACGCACAGTTGAATGTTGATTTTTATCTGTTCGAGTACTGACGCAATTTACGAAAACCGTAGAAGTTAATAAGTAAAGCCACGCTACAAAAGTACAAATAAGAATTGATGTAGTACAGAAGTATAATATTCTTGCAAATGTTGTTTCATGTTAATAGATGTGTATATTTTCGTGAATTGCCGCGACTCGTGTCTCGAACGGATCGTAGCCTACGTGTGTAGAGCACAACACGTCCTATCACGATGTGACAGTACCAAGTAGTTACGTTCCAAATGTTTACTCCGGATTTGACAGAGTTATATTTACAGAATATTTTAATCCAAACTTTTTACGAGTTATAACGAAATGGATATGACGATGCTTATGAAATGAGTTTTCTCTTCTAAACCAGTCAAAATGTTTGTATTGGAAGTAGTCACATGACTATGCAATTGTTGCAATATTATTTGTGTGGTCTTATGTCGCCGTGTTTGCTCGTTTATGTTCGTGCGATAACGTATGACTCCCAAAGAAACAATTTGATTGGTTTAGAATTTTGATTTTAAAACTCAAGGAAATCTAAAATTGCTTTTAATATTAGCAGCATTGCTCGTATTGATTTTGTTATAAACAAATATTTTACAACTGTTCGGTCCAAATTGTTTTAATGATCTCGCATCGCCCCATATTATTTAACTTTCTGTTTTTGGTGGCGCTACTGTATACGACTGCTGACAAAAGCGTCGCCACCATTCCTTCAACTTAATTTCACCTCTATGTCTGTACTAATTAGGTGTATAATTCAAAATCATTGGACTTACGTAAATGAATAAGTATTTATGCAATAATTAATTAAGGTATGTTTGGGATGACGAGTACAAGCCGCCATATTGTATGCTGACGTCACTCTTGTGTAAACGCGATGTGTAATGGACATTTCAGTATTGTAATGATTTTGATGGAACGATATACCTAATTATGACAGATGGAGTTATTTTATGTGTATTTGATATGGAACAACCACACCTGAGCCATTGTACGTTAGAGTACTAGTTGTACGCTGCTTCATTACATTACTATATACAAGAATAATAAAAATAATTGTTTTGAATTTGTTGTTTTATTATATTAATTTAAACTATTATTAAATAACTTTGTAGGTAATCCAAGTTTATTGCTTCACCTAGAACACTGTTTGGAAAATCTAAAAAGAATTCTTAAGATAACATTCAATTCATTCATTGTAATAAAAAAGTCTATAAAGATCGAGAGAGCTATAGAAGTTAGTACCCTATTACCATCTCCATACACTAAATATACATACACAAATATTTGGAAGGGTCTTACAACAACAATATTTTAACCAAAACAAAAAGTGTATTTATTTAATGGAATCACAATAACAAACATTTTACTCTTCTCAATATTCATTTCTTAAATATACAATAATGCCTAAAGCTAAACAAATAAATAAAGTACATATTTATTATATTATTACACTAACTACTGGCTAGTTACACTTAAAAAACTCTACGCTAATCAAAAACCACACAATATTGTTTTTTAAATCTAGAAGCGTATAGAAACATTTGTTTGAATTTGGAACTATGTATTATACCCGGCGAATAAGTTGGCAAGGTTTTGACGTAGTGGGGATAAACACGCGCATACTCGATTTAACTCACCAATCTCTAATCAACTCGGTCGACTAACGCACCAATCACGCGCTTGGACCGGCGCTAACGCACCAATCGCGCTCTCGGATCGTCCCGGTTGACCGCCAAATAGATCTAAAAAACGATTTCTGCGCATCTAACGACTCTTGCCAAGTTACGTGCCGGGAGTTATATGTTAAGTTTGTACATACATATTATTATATAGATAGTGTAAGCTGTGACGTGTGGGCATCGTATAGATTCTCCCGCTAATCCTCTTTTATCTGCTTCTTCTTTGTAAAGAGGTAATGAGCGCCCAACAGAGCGTTCATTCTGTAACAATACATATCTTTTATCAATTATTTTTAAATAAGTTCTATTTTTTTTACGATATAGTCGAAAAACGCTCTCTTATATTTTATTTACATCGATGTGTGAAACTATCTTTCCAACTGTAAGTATGTAATCGCAAAAACTAATTAAAGCCATGGTGGTGTGTCGTGTATTATTTAATAAATATTGGTCTTTATAGTGTGAATTATAAATAAATAAGTTCAATGTTATGTAGCAAAGAACAAAGTAGGTACTTATAGCGTTACGTATTACATATCATATGCATTTAAGCAATAATATGGTGGTACTCTTTGAAGTAAACCAGATACAGTATTTTCTATGTAATCAAATATTTCTTCCATCTTATAGCTAGTTATTCTACTTCCGTTAGTAAACCGTTAAACATTGAACCTTATTCCAAAGCAGGAAGATTTATTTTCGCATAAATTGTTACGACTGACATGCAAAAGCATTACGGCATGCAAAGAATATTATAGGATATTTAACTTTTTTTAAATGAATATCCAGTATAAATTTCGTAGGGGCTTGTGGGCTAACGGTTAGTGACCCTGACGGCTATACCGGAGGTCGTGGGTTCGATCGCCACTCAGGAAAAATGATTTTGTGATGAGCACGATCACTTGTTCTGGTCTGGGTGTAATTTATCTATAATACGTATGTATTTAGAAATATAAAAGTATGTTTATCAGTTGTCTGGTTACCATAACACAAGCTCTGCTTAGCTTGGGATCAAGTAACCGTGTGTGAGATGTCCCGGATTATTATTATTGTTTCTAATTAAATTAAGATTTTATTTATTCTTTTGGATGACCCACTGGCGTTTCTCCCTAGACAGAAGATATTTTAGTTTACATTCCATCTAGTACTTTTAAAATAATATACAGTTTGTGGCATCAGTAACCCACATACAACCGCACCATAACTCTATAAAACGACTTTCATTGCGACAGCCGGTGCGTGTATTGTTTGATCGCGTGTCAAATAACTATAATAAGTTAATAGTTATAACAAGAACGTTTCTCTATCGATGAAAGTCAAATGTTTAGGTTCTATGTGGCTATTATTGTAGTATTGTTTCTCTTAATTCAATATTATTGAGGGCATATTAACAATACGATAATTACACATTAGCGAAATTCTCTCTACACTGCAGAAAAGCCTTTACCCTGTAGTAGAATGATAAACGGCTAGTACAATAAGTAACATTACATAATCATTGAATACTTTATCAAGATTATTTACTATTAATACTTCCAACGTATTTATATTTCAGGCTAACTTTACGTAGCTTAGCTTACCGTTCAAAGTAAACATTTCTTGTATTATTTTATATCAACTTATTAAATACCCAGTCGCCTACTTTAGTTATTAAATCGTGTTTGTCGAAACAATCTTGCGATGACCCGCGGTACAGAGAATGAGTTTCAAGCATTCTCAACAAAGTAAAGTACCATTCATTTTAATTGAAGTGTACTTGAATGTTGAGATGTCATAAAAATGATTAAAAAATAATTAAGAGAATGAAGGAAAAGGCATTTACGTGAGATCCGCTAATATTCTATTGTTATGT
This sequence comes from Autographa gamma, assembly GCA_905146925.1. Classification (NCBI taxonomy): domain Eukaryota; kingdom Metazoa; phylum Arthropoda; class Insecta; order Lepidoptera; family Noctuidae; genus Autographa; species Autographa gamma. Next base: position 1,021,399 of record LR989852.1, read on the forward strand.
ACTACAAAGTAAGAATCAGAGTGCTTAGTAAGGCTTATTTATATAAAGCAAGAATAGGCTGTAAGCTTTATTAGGACAGGATAGGCCTATATACTTAATTAATGTGTAAAAAGTGGGTCCCTAAACTAATATTTTGTATGTATGGGCACTCATTTCAATTCAGTAGTTGGTGCATTTTTTCTTGTTTTATCTACAGTTCGCTCTTGCTTTAATAAAATCCGTTAACACTTAATTAACAGCACACAGTTGACCGCATACTGTAGTGGCATTATCTACATATATAGAAGAAGTATAGTACTCACAGCAAAGCCAAATGCTATTTCTTCTTAGCGAGCGCAATGCCGAGGCCGACGATGCCGCCGATGGCCAGCACGGCGCCGCTCGCCACCGCGATGCCGATCAGACCCTCCTTCTCCATGCGCTTGTTTATTTGACGCTGGAAATAAATTAATAAATATAAATAAAATACCTACTGTAGAATAATTAAATCACCAACTTTATTGGAGCTGTTCATAAATTACAAAATACTGGACAAATCTTGACAGATTATAAGAGCTAAGAGTACTCCCAACTAATTCATCTTTTAAACAAATAAATCAAAATCGAACCATGGGTTGGGAAGCTATAAGACAACTGACCCACAGAAAGTCGATTTTGCGTCGAAGGTTAAAAATACAATTGAAGGGAAATAATTCAAATATACATTCCATGTTGGGACTTAGCATGTGTTTTATGATCTGTAAACCGTAAACAAGTTTATATGCATTCGCAATTATGGATATTTTTAGTATCCTATTACAGTTCTTGACTAAAAAGCAGCTTATCAGTTTAATTAAGTAATCTACTGGTAAATAATAGGCCATCCAAACCAACCCAAACAATGGTCATCATTATTTAATAGGTAAAGTAATTACATTATTTTTTATGCTCAAAGTAATTAAAATTTCCACATATTTGAATATACTAAGTAATTAATTATTGTTAACATCATACCTCTAAGGCCAAAACCTGTTGGTTGGCGGGCTCAATTTCTAGGAAAGACTTGACGTAGTGGAGAGCCTTGTTGTACTCCTTGATTCTTGCATTGCCTATAGCAAGGTAGAACAGGTAGTCGCGCTTGCCGTCCGGGTGAGAGTTGAACAGCTCTTTTAAAAGGAGAATACCCTGGAAATTGTTAATGTTATTTGTTAAATTAGTTTTTATTTTTATTATACTTTTCAATTACTAATTTGCATGGTCTTATCAGTGAAATACAATTGTAAACATATATTTCTTATGGTTTTTTTTGTTATTTTCCTTATTGTAAATACAATGGTTTTACAAACAGGTTTATTTTTATTTGTGTGATATAAATCTCTCACCAACTCTGCCAAGCTGAAGTGGGCAGCAAGTACTTGACAAATAATATTTAATCAATCTTGTCTGACATAGGAAAAAACTATTATTACAACTGGTTAGGCCAGCTTGCCACATTATTGAATCCATTGGTTATCCAATAGCTACCCAAACCCTGATAAGATAAGCTCCCGTGTTTAATTATTGATTATGTTTATTGCTAGTCTGGTTCATTTGTAAACGCGTTATATGCCTATGTAATAATGATAGATGTAAAGTACAAGGTTCAATCTTCCATAAGTATTTTACAATTAGTATAAAACTACTAAAAACTATTGTCATTTTTTCTTCTATAAAATTTAAAGTATGTGTGGACATAATGATAACAATGATTATTTTTTAATAGCATTGTTTATGTTATGTGTACTTTTATCAATAAAATTAAATTGCCAGGTTTAGAAAGTAGAACTTTTGCAGTTAGGTAATATTGGCAGATTTATAATTTAAAACATTCTGAATAAAGAACAAAAGGTGCATGAAAAAAATGAAATAAAAAAATTATGTGTTGTTTAGATGCAATAACACCAACACCATGAAACATTAGAAATTGCAGCAGAGTAATGACCACCTAGATATTTCTGGATTTTATTGAGACATTTCTGGAAAGTCCTAAAAGACCTTGCTTACATGAGAGACAAGATTCTTTAAATATTCAATGACATTCATTCCAGGTTTTTTATGTCTTTAAACTGCAAAAATAAAGTCTTTGTCTCACAAAGGCAAAGACATTTATAAGTAAAATCGACAAAACATAGTAATGACGTCAAGGTCCTCACGATCGGATAATAATGCGCCGTCGATAAACATTACCTTTCGTATATCTGTGGGGTATTTGCTTCGCACCAAGCACCATGCATACTCAAACTGCGCCTTGTGCGTCACGTTGCCTTGATGAAGCTGCTCATGGAACACTTTCTCGAACTTCTAAACAATTAAAACAAAAAGAAATCAGTATAACATCTAATGACTCACAAATACAGCGTTGCACAAGTTTGCACATTACTTGCAAGTCTTCCGAAGATACTATTTCATCCAGAACATCCTCCATTGTGATTTGAATATATAATTATGTGTATCAAAATGACCGTATTACAAATTATAACACGAATAGGAAAATTTCATTATTTCGCGTTATCAATGAAAATTGAAAAATCAAAGTTTTGATTTTGACTGACTGCTCGTTGACATTCGTTTCGTTGACACTATTGATTGAGACGTGACTATTATTGTTCAATTAGTAAGCCAGTAAGGAGGCGTGGAATTAAACTATTTAGTCGAATGACTAGATGTCTTATGCGCTTATCTATGATGATGATGTTATTATATTTTGCATGCCTGCTAAGAGTATTTAGCAGAAAATATAGTAGCTATTAATGCTTAAAAAGGATTTCACAAGAAATACGTGTTTAGTTAATATTAATTATTTGTAAAATCATGAAAAACATACATGCATTTAAGAAGGCATGGACTTTGTACAATAGCATAGTAAAATAAATACACATGCTGCAAGATATATGCCTCTTTGCTACTTTCTGCAAATTTAGTACGCAAGCAGCTTGATTCATTAACATCATCTTTGTTGCATGTCCTTCTGATAACGAAACGTAAAGTAAACCAACTAATCTGTCAATGTCAATGTGTCAAACTAATATTCAAGATCGCGTATCGTTCTATTGTGTTGCATTGAAGATCGTATTAATTTTATATAAACTATCGTAGTATTGTACTACAGCCCTTTGTTAAGGCCCTGCTCTTACCACCGTGCTAAGATGCAGAGTATGATCAACACCGTGAAGGGGACGGCGCTGGGAGTCGCCGGGTACCTAACGCCGGTTTTGAAGGTATATATTTACTATCATTGTTACTCGTTCTACCAGTTATCATTATTTACTGTTTATGTTAATGCCGTGTAGTATATAAAATGATTGATACGCAATAAACATTGTATGTATGGATTGAACTTTTGAACAAATTTACTGAAATAACAAATGTTTTACACCTCAGATTGTAAATATGAAGTAAACTCATGTATATCCAGATAAGCCTGACTTTTTTTTCAATATTTCGCCTACAGTTGCATCATTAAGGTGCATCTAATCCAAAGTAAATAATTAAATAATAAATTCTTTGGGATGATTTCCAGTTGTAGGGTTTATTAATATTGCTAGAATTATTCAATACAATTTACTTATTACATTATAAGACAAGTATTTCTGAATATTTTCTTGTCATTAGGAATCGAAGTTCCAAGAAACCGGAGTGCTAACTCCTGAAGAGTTTGTGGCAGCGGGTGAGCACCTCGTCCACCACTGCCCCACATGGCAGTGGGCCAAGGGTGAGGAGAGCAAGATAAGGCCATACCTGCCAGCTGACAAGCAGTTCCTCATCACCAGAAATGTGCCCTGCTACAGGAGGTGCAAACAGGTAAATAAGCATAATATTATGTAACGGGAATTAGCTTGTACATACTTAAATACCTTTTAAACCTTGACATTTTGGTAAAAGGTAAATAATAACATTAAAAGTCCGATAAACAGTGGTAGGCTGAAGGAGTTAAATCATAATCATTATTTTTATTTCCTTCCTTATAAATATTTAAATTTGACACAACCGAAATTTGGCTATTAAAATTTGAAGCATTAAAAACTGTTGTTTATTTTTTTTACTATAATTTATGAATAATTGGTTTTATTATGTTAATATTTTTATTTATTATGATAGATACCATATCTTAGTTATTTATAATCATCATGACTTTCCAAACACTAATCAGATATCTATATAATAATTGTATTTCAGATAGAATACTGTGAGGACAAAGAGAAAGTGATAGAGAGTGAGAATGATGAGGATGGTGGCTGGGTGGATACACACCACTATGATACTGCTGGCTCACCTACTGTGGAAGACAAGGTGTGTTTTTATAATGTTAAACTTTTATGCAAAAAAAAATGTATTATGTTCACAAAATTATGACAGCTCACAATTTTGAATTCTTTCAAAATTGTGAGTAAAACATCAATAATTACTGTCTTCAAAAATTTTCAAAATCGATGTTTGTTACACAACACCCACTATAGAAGCTTTAAGCTTCTTGCAAAATACATAGTTACTCGGGTCAGTACTGTACTCATGTTACATATTAAGTGCTATGATTCATCTATGGCATGATTCAAAGTGTACCATGATGAGATATAATCATTGAAATGCCACACAAAACAACTACACATTCCCAAACACACCTTACTTTAGAAACTGTTACCATACCGTTTCTTAATAATATATAGTTAAAATAGCGTGGAATTCCACCAGGTATGTGAAATGACGCTGGAAGCAGCTGACACGGGGGACAGTGATGGCGAGGGCGCGGCCGGTGACCACGAGGATGATGACGATGATGAAGACGAGGACGGCGAGGCCGAGGACATGGAGCAGTTCCAGGAGTCTGGCTTGCTGGATGAGGTGGACCCGGTAAGATATAATGAGCCTCAGTAATGTAGGAAGGAAAAATGAGGTATAACAACTGATATGAAAGGCTTTTGTATGAGATATCAGAAGACAATGGTTGTGGTATAGGTTTGGAAGAAAAAAGGGGAGACCTTTGCCTAGCAGTGTGATCTAAAATAGACTAGGGAAAAAAATGATGATGTGATTATCCAATATTAAAATACATCTGTAGTTTAAAGACACATAAAAATACATGACGTCACTCTCGAATTGAAGTTAAAACAGATAGTCATTTGCATAAATTGCATATGTTATAGCTCAGGTGATAAACACTTTTATACAACAACACATAGTCAGGTGTCATTCAGAGAGGTTGCTAACTGAACGATTTTAATGTTATCTGTCTATTAGTCCATATTGGATTACAAAGTAACATCATCTTAAATTGTGTATCTGTTATTAATCACTTTATTTACAATTTTATATAAACATGCTGATATAGGATGGACATGAATCTGAATAACACTTATAATAGAACAATTTGCATCTAGTATCAGTTTACCGTTTAATACTGCTTCCCCAGTCTGGAAAAGTATTTCGTTTCAGAACAATTATTAAATCTAGTAAAAGAATAATTAAAGTAACAGTCAAATAAATACCACCAATCTAATACCGGAATAGAAGCTCCGGAAAACCAATGAAATTTCTTAAACTAAGAACTTCACCACAACATATCGTTAAAAGATGTCATCGACGGGCGAGCCACGAGCTCACAGTTAAGCTCGCGTGCCTGATTCACGGGCGAGCCAAACTGTTATTTACGGCGCGTCGCGCTTAAATTGCAAACATTCTTGACGAGCAGTGAAGCAGCTCCGAAAAAATATCCGCGGTCTTGAGTTGATCCATGAGCGTGCTTTACCGGCCATCCAACAATCACCATTAAGATGTACTTAAATGTCGCTTTTACACTAGAGAAGGCATAAGATCTAAGCTTAACATGATATTGTAGTGTTAGTAATCAATACTATTATTCCCGTCCAGTCAACAGACCTAGCTCAGCGCAAGGAGCCCAAGCCTAAAGAGAAGAAAGCCAAGTCGAGCGAGGGCGACGAGATCATCCGCACGCGCACCTACGACCTGCACATCACGTACGACAAGTACTACCAGACGCCGCGGCTCTGGCTCATAGGGTACGACGAGGTAAGGTGCTAACGGACCAACACACACACAACACAGTTGATGGAAATAAAACCGGTGGCAGAATAACTTAGACGCAGTTCGAGGTGCTGCGTGATGATACAAAGTAACACTACTTAATAAAACTATGCCGTATTAAAACCTTAGTTGATTATTACCTTTATCAAAACTATTTTGTACCGAAAAAATGCGCAGTTGCTGAGTAAGTAATAAATAAATAAATAAATAATCTGTGTATGCAGTAGAGAAGTCAAGCCTTTAATTCTAAGCAATAAGGTTGATATCCGTGTGTCAGGACCGCACTTTGCTGAGCGTGGAGCAGATGTACGAGGACGTGTCGCAGGACCACGCCAAGAAGACCGTCACCATGGAGGCGCACCCGCACCTGTCCGGGCCCAGCATGGCCTCCGTGCATCCTTGCAGGTACGCCAAACATTACTCATCTTCATCACAAAACCTTTTTTTGGGGTAGGCGCTATGGGTGCTGCCATTCGTTTTTGTTGCCTGATATATTAGCATTCACTCCTTATTGAAATTAAATGAATGCGAGCTTTCTAAAACAAAATTTTTTTTTTGTTTTCGGATTTTCGTTACCAACAATATCGAACAAGTAGGAAATTTTATATCGCTCCTGAAAAGCGTCTTCTCGTGTCAGTTTTCAGTAAAATCTGCTGCTGTTAATTTTGGATACCTATATAAACTTTTATCTTTCGGCGTGTAAATAATTGTTACATATATAAATAGCAATGCATATGACCTAACCAAGACTGAAAACTGTTTTCTGTGCGGACTACTTATTAGAATTTAATAAATCGTGAAGCTAAGTAAATAAATCTATAATACTCTGTCCCCAGACACGCAGAAGTAATGAAGAAGATAATAGAGACTGTGACGGAGAGCGGCGGCGAGATGGGCGTGCACTCGTACCTCATCGTGTTCCTGAAGTTCGTGCAGACCGTCATCCCCACCATCGAGTACGACTTCACGCAGAACTTCGCCATCAACTAGACGCACGTGTACGCATAGCTTTTTATATGGCAACGCGGGGATCACATATGGATGTTATAAGTATCTGGAATACTATATAATTTAGTTTTTTTTTGTGAATTTTGAAGGCAAGAAAGCATCTGTTTTTGAAGAATTTGTTGAAAAGTGTAATTTACATGATAAGGTACATTTCTGCTTTCCGTTTAATGAATCCATTATAAGTATAATTTTCAAGTAGTGACAACTTTGTCCGCCCCCCGCAGCGCCAATTTATTATATTGTATATTATCGTAGTATAGGCCAGTCAATGTTTATTCGATGTTTTGCGATTTAGATATTATATAAAATTTATAAATTAAACGTTTTAAATAAAATTAATATTAAATAAATAAAAATCTGAGCCAGTGCAATATCAATAGATGTTTTGTCGATAGCTTTAACTCAGCATTTCTTTGTTAACTGTTAACGATTATTTTAAGTTAATTTTCATTATAACCTACATTTTGTCAGGAGTATAACAGTCCTAAATATAATATTATTTGTTTGCCTTATGTGTTGTAATAATGTTCGTGACTAATATTGAATGCATACAGCTTTGGTTACTTGTGAGAGAGACTGAATTAAAAATTTAAAAATGAACCAAAAAAAGGCTCATTTTTCGTGTACATCCACACAAGTCTAACTGTATATTGGATCACAAACTAAAATGGTGTTTTTGCTATTCAAAATATTGCCATACAATATATCATCAAATAAAATATCTCGATCTTGGAGTATTTTTAATAAGTATGGTTACTTCATATGGAGATATTAATAATTAAGTTACATAGCTTTATGAGCCGCATGATGCAGTTTATATTTTAATACAGTTAATTTCTAATATGCCTACGAAGAATATTGCAATCGTGTTGTGTGCAAAAGTTTATAAATATTGCTCAGTTATTAAAATATTTTGATAAAAAATGCATAACTGTCTTTGTTTAAGTTTTGGAGTAATATTGTAACTTAAATATTAGTTTTTTATCATTTTAAACAGTTCCTCACATATGTAGACGAGTGGCACAAATAATAATGTGAGTACAAAACACCAACATAGTTTTATGTTGGGAACATTCCTATTATGCCATGTTATGATTTAACGATATTAATATCGATATTTCTTTTCCTAACGTCCTCGTTTGCTAATATTCATTTCGTCAGGTCATCTTGCCTTATATTTGCAGTCTGATACAAAATAATATGCTAAAACCTATATGTGTTCTTACTACATAACCGTACTCTATCAAGATTTTTTTTATATTTTGATGTATATTTTTATGTTTTGGGCAGGAAGCGCTGGCGTCATCTATACCGAACAAAATTGTGTAACAATTTAGTCATATTAATATATCCAAAAATCCAAAAATTATATATATCCAAATCCTTACATATTACTCACAAGGTGACGTATTCTTTTGTGTCAGACTGCAATCGTTAACTATTCCACCGCAAAGGCTTTACACCTAATAAGTATGGACTTATTGTCTCGCCAATATTGCCCCAATGTAGATTTATCAAGTAAAACACGCGTGTTAATGTGTATAACGACACCTATTCTGATGCCATCGCACTGTACCTATACCATGCGCTGTTAAAGGAGGTCTGTCGTCAATGTGGAAGTGAGACAGCACACTACACGTAATGCCGTCTCTCTTGCACGACAGTATTACTTCTTAAGGTCATAGTAAGCGCACTAAGCTGATTTGACACATACTTTTGTACAATGAATACTATGTTGTTAAAAATATGTAAGTTATTGAATTACTTAGTCTCAATTCTTGCTGTTTTGTGGCTGAATATCATTTTATTTATTTTTGTATCGTGGATTAAGTTTGCAGAAAATTATATAAATAAAATAGATAAGTAGGTACTACTTACTATTTTACTTAATCAGTCAAAAAGCGGTATGTTAAAAAAAACAGAAGAAAGTTATTAGTTTGCAACTCGGTCCCTTATTTTCTTAGCTACATTTAAGATTGTTTATTTAAGAAACTCTTAACTACTGCGTTTTATGTAAAATTTAAACAAGAAATACTTTAGGAGATGTAATACATATGTACAACGATTATATGAAAGCCACAAACCAATAAAAACAGAAAGATTGTCTTTTGTAATCAAGTGAATTATTATTATATAACATTATAATTGGTGTTGTTTGTGTATGGATACTCTTATGTTATACATCTATGTGCACAGTTTAGTTTATTTTTAATATAAAAGTTATTTTGCATACACATCTTGTTTTATTCCTTATATCAACTATCGTAAGAGTCAAGTTCACCTGGTACCCATAAGTTTGTTGTGTCTATATACATAAATTAGGTTACATAAAATAAAATATTTCAAAGATAATTTCTAATAATAATTTATTGATATCTATAACATACATTATGTACAAATCACCATGCTTTAATAAAATATAATCAGTACTATGCGACGAAGCCCTTTACAAAACTAACCACCTACCTCTATTATACAAAATAATACAACTTTATCCGCAAATAAAACATACTCCGTGTTGCCTTCCTATAAGCCCAATATAATTGTAATAATAATAACATTGTTCAATATTGCACTGCCAATCATTATTTTAAAAACAAAATTTTTGAATCATATTTACGAAATGAACATGTCATCCCATTCTTTCCTTGTCAGTCGACTGCGAAGTACAATATGAAATTATTTGTATTCTGTACAATCTCTTGACAAATCGTGATTTCACGCTGATGGGCGTTCAATAACTGGGCGTTGATCTCGTAAATATGCGATTGATTTTTTTGATTAATTCTTTACAGGAAAAAGGTAACTTATACTTATGGTGTGACATCGATTAGAAGATATATTTCATGACTGGATCAACTGTGTATTAACTTAATCACTAGGTTTATTTGTAGTGACTTAATTCAAACTTAAAGCTGATATAAAAATATCTTTACCTGGACAAGCAGTGACATTACTAAGTAACAATCAGAATTAATGGTATCCAGAGGCCTATTTCATAGAGTAATACTTACCACAGTTCTATCTAATGATTCTTTTGATTTCTTTGTCAATACTTACAATGATTTGTATGATCTTTGAACTGTTTATAAAAGACTAAAGAGCTTTTATTATTTTGTACAGCATATAGTTATATACAAGTATGGTCAATGATACTATTAAGTTTTATGAAATAGGCTCCAGGTATGCAGATGATTATAGACCTTAAAATAACGTAACATAAGGCAATAATAATATAAATCAACCACGCAACTTAATACTAACTGCATTCACAATGATCACAGAATAATCCCACCTTAAATAACAAACTAACTAAGATTGTGATGGAACATGGATTTGGTCGCAAATTAAAAATAATTAAAGGTACATTTGAGAGACATTTTTAACGGAAATATAGCAACGATTCTACCGAGATGAGGCGAGATATATCTGTTTGCAATAATTATATCTTTTGCCTTACTATTTTACCCTTTCCTCTTGGTCGCAAAAAAAAACGTTTTTTTCCTTTCTTTTTTCTCCAGTTTACTATACCAGATGTCACAATTTTCCCTCAAAGGTGTCCGTCTCAACTTTGCCTGTATATTATCGCTATAGTAATATATTTATACATAATTTGGCGGAATCGTTACTAATCTATCAGTGAAAAATGTCCCTTAGCTAGCTGCACTAAGCTTACCAACACGACGCGGAAACAAATACAAAATGAATGTATTTTTACAAATGTCTGATTTACTTTAAAAACGATTGAAAAACATATTTATCGATATGACAGCTCTTTGTATTGCTAATCAATAAATCGGTGCTAAAGTGAAAGTCAAAAGCTAAGTTTTCAATTGTGTATAATATTATATGAAAAAAAAATCCTATAAAATGAACTCCCGTCGTGTTGGCCCACATAGCTGCCCGAAAGTACTCTAAAATATCATCTAAATAAAATCTCCTATCCAGGAAAGGTAAATATATAAAAAAGAATAGTGTATACTTACTACAGTGATAAAACATGTCCTCAACAAATACTGCCAGAAACGAATGACCCAAGTGTTGCATATTCTCAACATTTTTAATATAAATAATTATTTTTATTTGTATTTACATTTGAATAAACCAATTGTTACGGACATAGATAAATATTCTCCACATATAATTGTACTTTTACTAATTAAACTGGATTATATTTTAGATTTAATAAGTCAACATGATTAGATAAGGGAATGCTAAACGACAAGTTAATAATCTGGTTAATATCATATTTTGTATAAATTCATGAAATTCTATTTCCTAGCTAAACTGGTGATCTAATTGCCGTACTTAGAGACGTTAATGGATACTTAAGATATTTCGTGTTATTGATTTAAGTAAGCCAACTCTCAGAATTTTCAAGGGTTGGCTTACTTGAATAACATAACATATCATCACGCCTATATTCCCGAAGGGTTAGGCAGAGGTGTACCAATGTACACCCATAGTTCGCCGATATGTTTAGGTCCCATGTAATAGGGGGCGAGCCTATTGCCACTAACCGGGCACAAACTTACTTGAATCTATACAAATAAATCCCTTAAGTAACCCTTAACGTCTCTGAGTGCAGCAGTAAGCGATGTAGAATACTTAACTAGGCAGCAAGGAAATATTAAAGTACAATAATATCATTTGCATTTCATATTTGGATTACATCTAATACATCTCCAAGTTTGATGCGCACACGCACCCAAAGTACTAAAAATAATCTCGTTATCATTTTCGAGTTTTTAAACTCTACATAAATATTTACTATACATTGAAGAATAATATATTCTTTTTTTCAATTTGGACTAATTTACATTAATATGTATACATTTAGTAAAAACAGTAATTCTCTACATAGTATAACTACAAACACACCAAAGGCCATCTTCGTTTCAACAATATCTTCTACTCTCTTTGTTTTCCATTTCTCCCGCATCAATATTAAACTAATTTCGACTTTAACGTCTGGTTATAAAGTTCATTATAAGTTTGGTACAGGAATGTTCAAAGTCGAATTATAAAATTGTATTTATAGGACAAAACTATAGTCAAAAACATTTATGTTTAAATGTCGGTTAATTCGTGTGCAATTCAGTTTTACACTGCGTTACAATCGTTCGATATGTCGATCGCTAGATGTCACTTAATACACGCTGTCTTTACAAAGAATTCTGTAACTGACTTCAATCGTCACATTTGGTCAATAAACTTAGTAGTCTTACCTTGTAAAGTAAAAGTGATTTTCGTCTTAAAGTGTGTTGTGTAAGGTTGGTAATCAGTTGAGCGACGAGTCTATGTAACTAAGGAGTATCCGAAGTAATATAGTATCCTGGTACGATAAGGTCTCTCGTCGCTTGTGCGGCATGGCCACTGGATTTTAGCGGCACTTGTGAATTATCTTGCAAGTTATTTTCAACTGTGACGTTTAGGTTATAAGGTCCCTTATCACTTGTGGTCATAGAAGCACTTGAGAATAATCACCTTGTATCTTACAAGTGACTTTCAACTGTATACTTAAAGCCATAAGGTCGCCTATCACTTGTGCGGCACGATAGCCACCAGCCTCAGCAGCACTAACGACAGCAGCTTGTCGAGCGGGTCGAGCGTGCCCCGCTGCAGCCACTTGGGGATGGTGGTGCGCGCGTGGCTGAAGCCCAGCTTCTGCAGGATGTAGTCCACGCCGTATGGCTCGATGGACTTGCCCGCCCATGATAGTAATCTGTTATGAATAAAATGTTTTTTATTAAATTTCTTGGTAAGTCAAAAAATAAGGTAAAGTCATGGTATGGAATTGTGTTTTAATTAATCTTAGTATTTTAATTTGATATATTGTAATAGTATCTATTGGGTCGCACTGGATGCGAAAAATCGAGGATTGGGTGTTATAGCGCAATTAGAAAGAACCCATGTCCACAATGTGGTAGACTGAGTGGTTATAAATGATTCATTTTTTTTATCTTTTAAATATGTATTCAGGTAAGGTGCGCTGTCTTGCGGGCTTAAGGAAAGTATTTTTTGTAGCTACTAATGGAACACACACTTGGGTGGAGAGAGGTGGTGGTATTTGTATGTCTACGTATAGCTCCATCCTTTCGCCGTTTTTTAGTGTAAAAAGGTGTATGCGTACCTGACGGTGGGCTCTAGATGCCATGTGACGCAGCGGTAGTCGCGGTAGTCACTGGGCGCGGCGCGAGTCGCACCCGCACCAGTCGCGCCAGCGCCAGTCCCACTCGTACCCGCAGTCGCCGCGCTTGACTCACCCCAAGCTGCACGACCACCGCCCGGCATCTGGCATACACAGTATTCATGTTTAAAAACTGTTATAAGTCTATAAAGTCAATTTGAAATGTTGGCATAAAAACAAAAGATTATCGAGATTCTTTACACTTGGGGTAAAGAGTACGCCTTGTTGAACACAAGTTGGAAAAAGAAATAATATCAAGTGAAAATTGCTGTTTATGAAAATGCAAAACAAAATGTTTTAGATCTCCAAAAAAGGTCAAAAATGAAGCTACCGGCTTATCTTCTTTCTGAATTATCAAACCAAGAAATTTCATAGTTAATCAATTTCTCCTAATTATTGTAAGTTTTGACGTCATCAAATATAATGAAAAGCTCCTAACATATATAAGTAATTGCTCAGGTATCTTACCACTCTATCCTTCTCTTTGATGTACGAAGATATAAGATCGTGCAGGAACAAGAACGCCTCAGCGTCCACCGACACGAATATGTGGTCTTCAAACTCTGTGATGAAACTGCACTCCACTACTGGCTTCTCATCTGTGAAGTACAGAATTTATTAATGTAATACAATAGTTAAGTGTCTGTTTATACCACATTCCTATCAAGTAGTCACATATAAACAACCTATTGTGCCTACAGTGAAGTTGTTTTTACATTTTATTACACTTTTTAAATAGGAATCAGTTAAATCAACGGTCAGTCTTAATGAGCGTCGAGTTCGGTAGGCGTCGGTCTCGATAGGCGTCGGTCTCGGTAGACATCGTTTTCGATAGGCGTCGGTCTTGGCAGTCGTCGGTCTTGGTAGGCGTCGGTCTCGGTAGATGTCGTTCTCGATATGCTTCGGTCTTGGTAGGCGTCGGTTTTGGTAGGCGTCGGTCTTGGTAGGCATCGGTTTTGGTAGGCGTCGGTCTTGGTAGGCGCCGGTCTCGGTAGGCGCCGGTCTCGGTAGGCGTCGGTCTCGGTAAGCGTCGGTCTCGGTAGGCGTCGGTCTCGGTAGGCGTCGGTCTCGGTAGGCGTCGGTCTCGGTAGGCATCGGTCTCGATAGGCGTCGGTCTCGGTAGATGTCGGTCTCGGTAGATGTCGGTCTAGGTAGGCGTCGGTCTTGGTAGGCGTCGGTTTCAATAGGCGTCGGTCTCTAAAGCCGTTGGTCTCGATAGCCGTCGGTCTCGATAGGCGTCGGTCTCGATAGGCGTCGGTCTCGATAGGCGTCGGTCTCGATAGGCGTCGGTCTCGGTAAGCGTCCGTCTCGGTAGGCGTCGGTCTCGACAGGTGTCGGTCTACATAAACGTCGGTCTCCGTAGGCGTCGGTCTCGGTAGGCGTCGGTCTCGGTAGGCGTCGGTCTCGGTAGGCGTCGGTCTCGACAGGCGTCGGTCTCGATAGGCGTCGGTCTCGGTAAGCGTCGGTTTCGGTAGATGTCTGTCTAGGTAGGCGTCGGTCTTGGTAGGCGTCGGATTCGACAGGCGTCGGTCTCGATAGCCGTCGGTCTCGATAGCCGTCGGTCTCGATAGGCGTCGGTCTTGGTAGGCGTCGGTCTCGGTAGGCGTTGGTCGCGGTAGGCGTCGGTCTCGGTAGGCGTCGGTCTCGGTAGGCGTCGGTCTCGACAGGCGTCGGTCTCGGTAGGCGTCGGTCTCGACAGGCGTCGGTCTCGATAGCCGTCGGTCTCGATAGGCGTCGGTCTCGATAGGCGTCGGTCTCGGTAGGCGTCGGTCTCAGTAGACGTCGATCGCGGTAGGCGTCGGTTTTAGACGTCGGTTTAGATAGGGGTCGGTCTCGATAGGCGTCGGTCTCGACTGGCGTCGGACTCGATAGCCGTCGATCTCGATAGCCGTCGGTCTCGGTAGGCGTTATTAGTACGTTAATAATTTGATTAAATGTTACTATTTATTTTTACTGACACAACTATTGTTTCTTTCATATTTTATGTCATATTCGTACTTATATTGATCCAACAGTTCAATGATCTAAATAGATAAACAAGGTCATAAGTAGGTATTTTTATTGCGTCATTCGTTATTATACGACCGATGCATGCCTTATGGTGGGACAATAAGAAGGCGTATCATAAGACATGTTGCATGCACGTACCGTTCTCGGTGGGTGGCGTGTGTCCCTGCAGATGGTGCGTGCGCACGTGCAGCTGCAGCGAGGGCAGCGCGAAGATGACCTCCCGCACGTGCTTGTCGGCCGCGCCCTTGCCGCGCTCCGTACTGCGCTCCCGCTCGCCGCTGCCGCCGCCGCTGCCGCCCGTGCCCGTGTTGGCCGGGTCGCGCTCCAGGGACGGGAATAACTCGATGGCTAAGGGAAATATTTTGGTGTGATGAAAAATGAAATAATAAAAGCTGAAATAAAATCCAGTATCCTATGTGCAACATCCGACATGTAATGATAATTTTCTAGTCGTAATGTATTTGGGATTCATGTTAGTTTATTTATGTAATATAAATTCTAAATGCTTGTACGGATTAAGATGTAACGGTAAGGTAAGAATTCTTCACTACATAGTATAAAACAAAGTCGCTTCCCGCTGTCTGTGCCTATGTATGCTTAGATCTTTAAAACTACGCAACGGATTTTGATGCGGTTTTTTTTAATAGATAGAGTGATTCAAGAGGAAGGTTTATATGTATAATACATGCATAATATAGTAGAGTTATATGGATAATCTTGGAGATTTCTAATGTAAGGTCGTAAATGAACCCATTTTTTGAGCTTTCATTGCAAACGCTGTTTGAACCCTATGAGATAGATCGAAATAATGTACTACAGTATTGTGCACCTTAAAAAGATCTACAAAAAAGTCCGCGATGGCATATGTCTATCTCTTGAGGATAACCCACAATAACCATTTTTATCGTTTATTTATTACTTAATTACGAAAAAGCGATTTTAAGCAATACAGTAGTAATCCTTATCCAATTAAGTATATCCTTTAATAAATTGTGCATGCAATATAGATCAATATTGCCCTTTACAGCATGTAATTTAAATGAATATTTTCGAAGATATTACAAATTTAAAATGTAGGGACATAGCGGTTGCGGCGATACCGGCTTGAGGGCCGCGCGGGGGCCGGGGGTCGTGCCTATACCAAATAGTGCGTCCAAGGCTTTGCTTCGCCCTACAGAACTTTATGATTGTGTAGTTATATTTGCTATCAGCGTTGCACCCGAGCAAAGCCGGGGCGGGCCGCTAGTATGTAATAATGTCAAAGGCTATTTTTTCTTTAAGTTCAATATGGCGGCTATTTGGTAAAATTTATAAATTTTAGCAACAAATTAAACATTTTTTATCTGTTGCCGACAAGGATTTTTCCGTCATGTAAAAAAGCTTTAAATAGAGCACAAAAATATCTGTAAGTAGACTAACCGTCAATCTCGCTATTAGCGAATGCGTAGTGGAACCACTCCTTGAGCGTCTTGAACTGCGGTGGGAACAGCAGCGCGCGCGTCATGCGGCACACCGTGGCCATGGACTGGTGCGCGCGGGTCGTGCCCGCCGCGCCCGTCGCGTTGCCGCCCAGGCTGGCCGTCAGGCTCTGCACCACGTGCACCTCCAGTGCACCTGCAGACAACACCGGCAAATTGTGTTAATAACAAATCCAGCAATGAAAGATGAGTTCAGCACTAGAGCTAGTTCTAGTGTTGTTTTCTATAACTTTTAACTTAATATATAGTTTGACACGTTAGGTGACTGAAATCTCAAATGTTACCATTTATCAACGAACAATGGCAACACAGTTGCTCAACTCAATACAATAAGTACCTAAATTAAAAAAACATGCAGGTCCAAATTTTTGGCATACCTTTATTTGATTTAGATCGTTTGGAAAGGTCCGCAACGCTACTGATTTTGGTGTTAGCCTGACCGCATTAACTGTACGAAAATGTGTTGAGTCTACTCGAAATAAATACAATAAGGCGACATTGTGGATGCTCACCTAAATACACCACATTATATGAACACGTCTTATATTTAAATAAATATGTCCTCACCATCATCGTTAGCGACCTGCTGCGCCTCGGTGGCGAAGCTGATGCAGGGGTCCTTGAGGCTGAAGAGCGCCCAGGACTTGGACTTGAAGCTGTTGCCGTGGAAGCACGCCAGAGAGATGTTCGTGCCGTGCAGCTCCATCGTGCCACCCAGCACCGTGCCTGAGGAGTACCGTAACAATGTAGTAGTTATGATCATGGTAAATAATATTGTTCTCGGTCACGAGAAGTTAACCGTGATATATAATGATAATTAATTTGACTAAAAGTAAGAGTAAGAGCCTCTATCAGCAAAACATAGTACTTTAAATAAAACATCAATTAAGATAAGTTACCTCACCTCAATGTTAACCAAAGAGATTACAAAAATTAAAAATTAATGTGACTGTATTTCGACAGATATGTCAACTATATTTAGGCTAATCGCAATATTTCGAGAGCTGCAGTACATTGCCGTCTCTGATCGATGACTTATGACACCATAGCCGCGCGTCCCTGCAACATTTTTTTCCCGTTGGAAATCCTCCATGGACAATCTCCGCCTTGGGTAAGACGACGGAAAGGTGTGCCGGATTCCATCTGGCTGAAACTACCGGAGTGCTTTTAAGTTCCCTATTGGCGGGGACCAGGCGAGAACGCATTTTGCAATACTACCGGCGCGTCAACGCAATATCCTATAGCCAAGAAAATCCTTAATAATGAGTAGTAACGTTACCGTTAGCGGGCAGCGGCGTGGGCAGCGTGGACAGCTGCATGCCGGAGACAAGCTGCAGCACCTTCTGCCAGTGCCGGTGGTGGCGCAGCTCCTGCTGCAGCGGCGGCGGGGGCTGGCCCTCTGCTGTGGGGGCGGGGGCCGCTGCTAAAGTAATAGTACAGAAATATTAAACAGGTATAGTGGTATTCAAACTTAATGGTGGCTCTGAACACGAGACGAATATACGCCGGCATGGATGCGGGGCGAGGCACTGCCCTAAGTGTATAAGTTGTGTTGTCAAATTACTGAAATACCAACGGAATGTAGACAAAATTGTCTTAAAAAGTATTTTTATGAAAACAGTGCAAACTGAAAAAAACATGATTTGAAAAAGCAAATTTAACTCTTAAAGATAAATAAATAATTCAATTACAAAGAAGCTTTAGGTTGTAAAATTACTGTTTTGTGCTAAATTGGTAAGAATCAAATAAGGTATTTTTGAAAAAGTAACCGTCCGTTTTATATTACGTACACAGACATTTAGTTTACAAACATTTTGAAATCAAAACTACATACGTTCCCTCCGATCCCTCCTCGCCGTGGAGTAATTAGGCCTGAGCGAGCTGAACACTCGCTTGCTAGACTTGAACTGCTGCGTGAAGAACTCCTCAAGCTTCAGCTGCATCTTCAGCAGGTCGGGGGTGGTGCTGCGAGACATCAGGATCTGCAGCTGGTGCCAGCTTAGAGTGCCGTGCGTGAGGATTATGGCGGGTCTGTGGATGAAATAAATGTTAAAGTTAGGGTGCTGAATTAAATATGGAGATATATCAAAATAGAGAGAAATCTTCCAATCTTTTCCGAGGTAGTCATACAAAATGTAATCAAAATCTGTTTTGTAGTTTACCTGTAAAAGCGCAACAGACAGACAAAGTTACATTCAGAATAAAGAAATTACAAAAATATTCCGGTATACCTTCGAGACGGGGGAAGGGTTGTATCAGACTTTGCCCAATTAACAGCTATATTGACCTTAGGTAACGAAATACGCTTGAAACCCCCTGGCAAACATCGGTTCGCAATTACTGTCTTAATCTATTTGGTTTTTTCAGTATATGTCGGTACCTGGAGGTGGGTGTATGCGAGTGATGAGCAGGTATCCTGGCCCTGGCCAGCCACTCGTCCCGGAGCGCGGCGGCGAGGCGGGACACGCGCGCCAGCAGCACGGGCGTGCCCATGTACTCCAGCCGCAGCTCCAGTGCAGCGAGGCGGACCCCGCACACGTGCCCAGGGTTGCAGCCGGCCTCCTGCGCTTAGTGCCCTACAGTATATGTCGGTACCTGGAGGTGGGTGTATGCGAGTGATGAGCAGGTATCCTGGCCCTGGCCAGCCACTCGTCCCGGAGCGCGGCGGCGAGGCGGGACACGCGCGCCAGCAGCACGGGCGTGCCCATGTACTCCAGCCGCAGCTCCAGTGCAGCGAGGCGGACCCCGCACACGTGCCCAGGGTTGCAGCCGGCCTCCTGCGCTTAGTGCCCTACAGTATATGTCGGTACCTGGAGGTGGGTGTATGCGAGTGATGAGCAGGTATCCTGGCCCTGGCCAGCCACTCGTCCCGGAGCGCGGCGGCGAGGCGGGACACGCGCGCCAGCAGCACGGGCGTGCCCATGTACTCCAGCCGCAGCTCCAGTGCAGCGAGGCGGACCCCGCACACGTGCCCAGGGTTGCAGCCGGCCTCCTGCGCTTAGTGCCCTACAGTATATGTCGGTACCTGGAGGTGGGTGTATGCGAGTGATGAGCAGGTATCCTGGCCCTGGCCAGCCACTCGTCCCGGAGCGCGGCGGCGAGGCGGGACACGCGCGCCAGCAGCACGGGCGTGCCCATGTACTCCAGCCGCAGCTCCAGTGCAGCGAGGCGGACCCCGCACACGTGCCCAGGGTTGCAGCCGGCCTCCTGCGCTTAGTGCCCTACAGTATATGTCGGTACCTGGAGGTGGGTGTATGCGAGTGATGAGCAGGTATCCTGGCCCTGGCCAGCCACTCGTCCCGGAGCGCGGCGGCGAGGCGGGACACGCGCGCCAGCAGCACGGGCGTGCCCATGTACTCCAGCCGCAGCTCCAGTGCAGCGAGGCGGACCCCGCACACGTGCCCAGGGTTGCAGCCAGCTTCCTCCTCGATGTGCACTATGAAATACAATACAATTATAAAAAAATCTAAATCACGATCGAAAAAAATGCTTTTCTGCTTTTGCGATTGGCATCGGAGGGACTAAGATTATGGATGAATGGAACGAATCCTTAAGTGCGTGCCAACTTAACAGTTGACACAAATATGTCCTTACGTAGTAACCTCACTGTCACTTACTGTAGTAACCTTTGCGCGCATGGGAGTGACCTATGTTCCACAAAAGTTATGGCCTTGCTGCTGCCGATGCTCAGCCGTCCCGAGCAGTTGATACAGCTACGTTACAAAGTTACTCTCAGCACTCACCATATGTGTCTATAGATGACAGCGATATAGCTCCGCCGACGATGCCGCCGCGTGCGTCGAGCTCGGAGCCGGCGAGCGCCACGCCCACCAGCATGTTGCGGTGCCCAGTGCTGCCGATGCTCAGCCGACCCGTGCAGTTGAAGTCGCGGCTCTGCCAGCTACAGTACAAAAAATAATTAGAACGGATGTTTTTACAGGCTGTGTATCGATGGGCGAACTATGAGCTGATCAGCGGACGTCCTGCGAGCCGGGCTCACCACCAACAAAAACGCGGCCTTAAGGTGATCCACGATCAAGCTTCACCGGCGAGCCAGCAAACTGTGATAAATCTGGCTTCTCAATGACACATTGTGTGAAGAAGGGCGAGCTCGCGATCTCCCGGTAAACTTCGCGATGGTTTTACTCGCGACTAGTCGTACCCGATACACCGGCAAGCAAAACTATTTGTCAGAACCATACAAAAAAAAATAAGTATGCATGAAAGGCCACGAGCTGGCTCGGCACCAACAAAAACGAGATTTTAAGGTGGTCCACGAATGAGCTTTACTGGCGAAACAACAAAACCGCAGTAAAGATTGCGGCAAAAGAATCTATAGTTTAAAGACATGTATTAGTATAAATCATCGTAAATCGTATAAATTGTAAACGTTTAATATAAACAATATGAAACAGATAACCGTGCTTTCTTACCTGACATTGCCCATAACATTGCCCATGTTCATATGCACGTTGAGCTTGGTGAAGTTGACGGCGAATAGCACCAGCGTCTCCCACGCCGCGCCTATCGACGGGGCCGGGGTCATTTTACTATCTGTGGAGCGACGAAATGTTTAAAAAGGGTAAACAAGCGAATAACCCCTTTGTCCCCCAGAAGCAGTAGTATTGTAGTAAATGGCAAAGTTAAACGAAGACTGCACTGTTTTCCCTAAAATAACTATGTTATTATTACGAACTAGCTGTGACCTGCGGTTTCACCCGGGTCCCTTTTTAAGATCACTTCACACAATTAACCACACATTCACCTTCTTCATCACACAATTAACCTTCTTTTCTAGCTTATAACATTAGATATCTACGAATGAAAGAAGTCCCGTCAAAATCTGTCTCGATCGGAAGAAACAGACAGACCGAGAGACTAAAAAGTATATATACGTATACTTTTTAACTTTACCTGCATTTAGTTAAAAGGTGTAAATTACGTTTCACAAACAGACACTTCAATTTTATTTAATGTTTCATGTATTATTTAGATTTGTATATTGTAGTGTATATTGCATTTATATTCGAGTGGAA
Source organism: Autographa gamma (assembly GCA_905146925.1). Taxonomy (NCBI): domain Eukaryota; kingdom Metazoa; phylum Arthropoda; class Insecta; order Lepidoptera; family Noctuidae; genus Autographa; species Autographa gamma. Next base: position 1,043,178 of record LR989852.1, read on the forward strand.
AGGGGTTTAAGCACAGAATAGGTACTTCAAGTATTAAAGGGTTAAATTACTTACCTTTGGGTTTTTGATTATCAACAGTCTTAATTTTCTCTCTCTGTGGCAGTACGGGTGATACGGGAACATTGTTTGGTACCCTGGTTGAAAACATAATGCTTAATAAAAATATATCACAATCGCAAAAAACATAGGGGCTTAAAAGAATAAAGGGGAAGCCTTGCCCAGCAGTGGGATCAGAAATAGTTACAAAAATAATTCTGATTGCTGATGCGAAATTAAAGCTTTGGAAATTAATTGAAACATAACTAGGATTCATTTACTTTATTATGTTTATATTATACTTCAGTTATTTGAACATAATAATGTGTCTACTTACCCATGGTCCCTCGTGTCGTGTAGACTGAGATCTCCTAAGAACATGCGCCTGACGATGGTGCGTCTGTACCAAGCTTTAGGGAACGCCAGGATCTCGCCCAAGCGGCGCATGTCGTACTTAAACCATGCTGAGCCCACGTCTACTATCGCTGTTGACAAATATAATGGTTGAATGATATTATCAACCATGTAAGAAGTTGCGTTTAAATGAATAAAGAAGAATAACATTATTATTTAAGTACAAATAGCACTTGTTGTCAAGTATAACACAAAATCCTATATACCCAGAATCGTTTGACCTTTAAACTGAACGAAAAGACAGAGAAAACAACAGTTTTACACACAATAATATGCAACAACACAATATTCGACGCAATCGCAGTTACTTATTTCTCCTAAAGTAATGACTGGTGCATCTAAAAGTAACAGTACTTACTTGAAAACCGAACCGTAGCCTTCGACTGATCCTGGTCAGTCTGGAAGTCCAACTTCCTCGACCTAGACAGATGGAACTTGACGAACTCGACGTTGATACTGAGCGAGTCTTTCCGCTCGGTGTCCGATAGCGGGGACCACTGCGCCTCCTTGAGGCTGGACTTCTTGCCGCCGTAGGGGTGGAACATGTTCACCGAGAAGTCGGCGAGGCAACCGGTCACGCTGAGACCGCCCATTGCGACGGCGGGCTCGGCCATCTCTCTGTAGAAGTTATAGGTGGTTTAGAAACTATTTTTTAAGAAATTTCATGACGATTGGACGCTACTAGTAGAAGCAAGGTTTAAAACGTTAAAACATGAAGCCTTTTTTTTTTAAAGCAGAAGGGTTTATTTTTGGGAATCGAGCACAAACTAAATAGGAAGTGTTACAAGCGTGCCCTCTTGGAGCTGAACACGATCTGCAGACTGGGCAGCTGCAGCAGACACTCGACGCGCGAGGCGGGCAGGCAGCTGAAGCGGAAGGTGCTGGGCTGCATGTGGAAGTGTTACTCACTCATCGCTAGCCCTCTTGGAGCTGAACACGATCTGCAGACTGGGCAGCTGCAGCAGACACTCGACGCGCGAGGCGGGCAGGCAGCTGAAGCGGAAGGTGCTGGGCTGCATGTGGAAGTGTTACTCACTCATCGCTAGCCCTCTTGGAGCTGAACACGATCTGCAGACTGGGCAGCTGCAGCAGACACTCGACGCGCGAGGCGGGCAGGCAGCTGAAGCGGAAGGTGCTGGGCTGCATGTGGAAGTGTTACTCACTCATCGCTAGCCCTCTTGGAGCTGAACACGATCTGCAGACTGGGCAGCTGCAGCAGACACTCGACGCGCGAGGCGGGCAGGCAGCTGAAGCGGAAGGTGCTGGGCTGCATGTGGAAGTGTTACTCACTCATCGCTAGCCCTCTTGGAGCTGAACACGATCTGCAGACTGGGCAGCTGCAGCAGACACTCGACGCGCGAGGCGGGCAGGCAGCTGAAGCGGAAGGTGCTGGGCTGCATGTGGAAGTGTTACTCACTCATCGCTAGCCCTCTTGGAGCTGAACACGATCTGCAGACTGGGCAGCTGCAGCAGACACTCGACGCGCGAGGCGGGCAGGCAGCTGAAGCGGAAGGTGCTGGGCTGCATGTGGAAGTGTTACTCACTCATCGCTAGCCCTCTTGGAGCTGAACACGATCTGCAGACTGGGCAGCTGCAGCAGACACTCGACGCGCGAGGCGGGCAGGCAGCTGAAGCGGAAGGTGCTGGGCTGCATGTGGAAGTGTTACTCACTCATCGCTAGCCCTCTTGGAGCTGAACACGATCTGCAGACTGGGCAGCTGCAGCAGACACTCGACGCGCGAGGCGGGCAGGCAGCTGAAGCGGAAGGTGCTGGGCTGCATGTGGAAGTGTTACTCACTCATCGCTAGCCCTCTTGGAGCTGAACACGATCTGCAGACTGGGCAGCTGCAGCAGACACTCGACGCGCGAGGCGGGCAGGCAGCTGAAGCGGAAGGTGCTGGGCTGCATGTGGAAGTGTTACTCACTCATCGCTAGCCCTCTTGGAGCTGAACACGATCTGCAGACTGGGCAGCTGCAGCAGACACTCGACGCGCGAGGCGGGCAGGCAGCTGAAGCGGAAGGTGCTGGGCTGCATGTGGAAGTGTTACTCACTCATCGCTAGCCCTCTTGGAGCTGAACACGATCTGCAGACTGGGCAGCTGCAGCAGACACTCGACGCGCGAGGCGGGCAGGCAGCTGAAGCGGAAGGTGCTGGGCTGCATGTGGAAGTGTTACTCACTCATCGCTAGCCCTCTTGGAGCTGAACACGATCTGCAGACTGGGCAGCTGCAGCAGACACTCGACGCGCGAGGCGGGCAGGCAGCTGAAGCGGAAGGTGCTGGGCTGCATGTGGAAGTGCACGATGACGTCGACCGGGAACGACGCGTACACGTACTGCCCGTACGACGCGCCCTCCGCAGAGCGGGAGCGGGAACCGCTCTCCGCTTCTGTACGGTCAAACACTGCTTATGAACTTCCATTGTCAAACACTGATTTCAATGTACTTCAAAATTTGTGAAGTTCAGGATTGAAAATGTATCACAATTTCTGAGGTGTTAATTGATTCATAGAGTGACCCATCAGGGCTTCGAAATCGAGATCTCATAGACATCTTAAAACAGATGCGTATGCAATTAGATGTAATAATGAAAAAAAAACGGAGATTCAACAAAAATGAATATGTATCAATAAATTGAAGAGTAATTTTCGCCAGTAAAAAAATATTGGCTTCTTTGTCTGCTATAATCTCAATCACATCCAAACCTTAAAGTAAAGATCCTACTAATATTATAACTGTGAAAGTTTGTGAGAAAGGATGTGTGGATGTTTGTTACTCTTTCACGCAAAAACTACTGAATTTATTTTAATGTAACTTTACACTTATGTAGCTTATACATCGGAATAACACAGGCTATAATTTTTAAAGGTAGTGTATGAATTTGCAATCACGCAGGTGAAACCGCGGGGCATAACTAGTATAAAATAATTTAATCTAGCAACTTAATTAACAATGTATTGTCAACTTACCCGGCGTGGGCGTCGAGAACGAAGCCTTAGTAGGTATAGGCTCCAGCGTCTGCTCCAGGAACTCGAGTATATGCGGGCTGATGATGGTCTCCTCGGGAATGCTCTGCAGCGTGATCCAGGCGAACAGCGCCGCCTTCTTCGTGCCCACCTTGCGCGCGCCCACATTGAGGGGGAGAGGGGGGACTGTTTGTGGGGAGGCCGCTTCTTCGGGGAGGGTTTTCGATTCGTAGTGGACCTGGTGAAACAGTTTGTTGTATATAAGTGGGAATTAATATTTTGTGAGAAGCAAAAATTAGGTTTTATGTAAGAAATGTAAATAGTTTTGGTATTTGCGTAGCTTTATTTATTTAATTAATTAGCTATGCTCGCGTTATTGTTTTTGTAGGTTTTTAGTCCCCATTTTTGATGATTTACGTTTCTATGCGGGGTGAACATGCTTTTTTTTCCATTCAGGAGTAGATCCTTGTTTTAAGTTATAAGTATAAAATATATTGAAATTTCTTACGCTACTTCAAATTTAATTTGAATGCCTTAAAATATAAGCTTAATTTGTACTCTGTAACTTTTTTCGTAGCGATGTGGAATATTTGAACATATAAGTTTAGTTACATACCTTGAGGTCAAGTCCGGGCACTCTGAACACAGTGAGATCTAGCACGGGCTGGTGCCTTGCGTGCGGGGCCTTCCGGCGCGCGGCCGTGGGCGAGGCGCTGCCGGCGCCCGTGCCGCTGCCCGCGCCCGCGCCCGCCTCGCCCAGACCGCCGGAGGCCGAGCGACCCACACGCATGCGACCGCCACTACAGCAAAACAGGTAATTTTAATAGATCATATAGGAAAAAGACATAACAGTTAAGTGTGATCCACAAGTACAGATGAAGGTTCTATGGTGCCATTAAAAAAAAAATAACAGCTCGATAATGAGCATCAAAAGAAATACACATCCCATCAATTATTTTAAATCTATTAGAGTTCATTAGACAGATACTTGGACAAATAGGCTATTCAAATCCTTTTACCAATTTATTTAATTTTATTATTTAAACAAACATTAACTAAGGCTATGCCTGGGTACATAAACTTAGTGTTTGGCCAATTCGTTCTGAAGAAATAGCCATGATCATTAATAAAGCTGCAACGCAAACTGAACCTTATGTACAAGCATTACAGTTGACTTTCCTAAAATGTATAATTGTAACAAATTGACTTACATTTTCAACTCATCCTCTTTGCTAGGCTCCTTGGTGTGCAGCACGCACTTCCCGCTGTTGATGTACACCTTCACGTCTAGCTCGAAGTCGATGTTCGGCTCGGCTGTCTTCGACTTACTCGTCTTGTTCTCCGCGTTAGGCATCTCCGATTGCGGTAAACTACTGTTGGTGACAGAAAATAAATATATAATGTCTTTATTTACGTGGTTTTTTTTATATTACCTTAGGATTTTCTTTTATTTCATTAAAATTGAATCAATATTTCCTAGCCCTTTCCCAAGCTTTCTTGGGTTTTGCTTCCACTCATAAAAGAATACCAGCTGAGTACTGTATTTTAAAGAAAACTATTTATTTTATCTTTATAAATCAGTTTACTGGATATGCAGTCTTTTTGGATAGGTTTAGTTATCCACGTATATAAAAGTGGCCTGATAGTCTAAGTGATGTGTATAATCATGTGAATGGCGCTTGATGTCAATATTTCTAAAAACATTTTTAGGTTACATTTTAACATTATGGTTTACTTTTTCAGCAGTGGATGTTTACAACATAGCATGACCTACTGTGTTTATGTATTTTGTAAGTTGTAGTACCATACCTGTGGTCATGTTTCCTCCTGAGCTCGACGGTGTCGAGTCCGTCGGGCCAGTGGTCGGGGTGCGCGGGCAGCGAGCTCTGCCGCTGCACGCCCGGCACCGGCTGCGGCCGCGAGCTGCCACCGCCCGCGCGGGGGCCGCGGAGAGACGCCGAGCGAGACGGACCTGGGGAAAGGGACCACGGTTATTTACTACACGGTATATGTAACTGGGAGGTACCTATAGATGTGCTGCGTGCATAATCATCCTAGCATTTGACAAAGATTAGTGAAATCTACAAAAAAACCATGAGTCTTGAAAATTTTCGAAGCGTCCAAATCTCCAAAAGTAAATTAAAATCTAACATGGTATTTGGTATTTAAAAAAAATGGATCTAGAAAAAAAATGTTTTAGAATTTATTAACCAAACCTACTTTGTAATATTTCTTGATCAGTCGAATATGGTTCCAACTTTCAGTATACAACAGCTGTAACTTTTAACTGAATCGATATAATAAAATACCTTTTTTACAGAAAATACTTTCTTAGTAGTAAAGTTTCCAATAACTGACCAGTAAGCGGCTCGCTCTCCATGGAGCTCCAGCTGCCGCCTTCAATGATGTCAGCCAGGCGGTTCTCATCGTCGCCCAATAGTAACGTCTCTCCTGAGTCGCCCACTGTGGCCGCTGACATCGCTAGGTTCGCTTCACCCACGCTGTTAGGGAATTAATAAGTATTAGTTAGAATTCGTGAAGAAGAAGTGCCCATTTTAGAAATTAAGATGCTGAATAGCCTTCTATTTCCCTCAATCTTTCGGAGTGTGCTAGCAAAATAAAAGTTTAATTTGACATGAATCTTCAGAATTATTCAAAGAGATCTAATAAATACATAAGGAGAAAGAGATCATATTAGATTTAGGCTTGAAAGAAATCGCCAACGAAAAGCGAACAATAAGATCGAATTTTGTAATACTCTGAACCAATGTGAGAAAATTAAAGGAATAAGATATTTGTAAGGCATGTAGCATAACTTACCCTTCAAAGTCCTTCCTTTCCTGAGGTGGCGTGGGCACGACGAACGACTTACTCCTATTCGAACCGAGCCCCAACTTGCCCTTGGTAATAGAGCTGGCGCGCACACTCTGCCGACGTAGTTTCTGTATCATGTCCCTAAAACAAATAAAACGTATATAAGGTTCAAAATGCAACAATAACTGCGAGCTTGAGCGGCTGTCCTGAGAATATGAACCTAAAAATTTGATTCTAATACAAAAAAGTAAAAACAAAGCAAGATAACTCATTCTAAAATCTGGTATACGGAATAATCACGTATACATTCGAAGTTTGTTGCTACACAGATTTTTTTTTACAAAAAGACTAAATGGAATTTTCTTATTAGAATCCAAGTAAGAATAAAATTAAAGGTATAAACTGGTATTTCCACATACCTCCTAAAGTCCTTAAAGACGAGAGCTTCCAAATCATGCAGGCGTTTCATCTCGTACTCAATGGTCGTGTGACTGGCGCCCAAAGTCCGGAGATCGTTGATGATCTTGGCTTGCTCGTTCATCTCCTTCTCGATGAGCTTGGAGCGCTTTTTGGCGTCGATGCTCGTGTCGAACACGAACGCTGGCAGGTGGTCCGTGTACTTGCGGCGGAGGATTATGCTCTCCTGGCGGGAAAAGTGCTTAAATTAATGGAAGGAGAAGACAGAAGATTTTTTTTTTGCCATGGTGACTACCAAAAATAAACAAATGAAAATGATGTTACGTAAAATAATTCTATAGGATCTGTATAGGATGAAAGAAATGCCTCAGAGTTAGGATTTTGCAAGGCTTTTGTCGAAGATTGCTTAGGTGAGATTCTAAATAAAGATTCTAAATAATCGGAATTCGGTATAGTTAGGAATAAGGACTTACTTGTGAATCTTTGCTGTTGTCAGCCTCATCGTCTAAATCGCTTTCGTAGTCCATCTTTAGAGGGTCTTCTTCTTCGTACCCTATAAAAATAAACAAATATTATTATATCGTAAATTGCGTGCACTATATAAGTGCTGTTGTTTTATTTTCTTGAGTTGTTTATCATACCTGTAAGCATAGTGAGTGTGTGTCCTAACGCAGAGAGCTGTTTGCCGACGTTCACATCCAAGTGGATGTCCACGCCTTCCATCTGCCAGGACACGTTTAGGAACCACTTGGCGTTTTCTGAAATATTGAAATTTTTAAATTTCAAATTTGGATTATTTTTTGGTTGTATACAGTATATGAAGAATTAAAGGTATATAAAAAATTTAACAGGTCATTTTTTAGGTTTTTTTTTATGAATGCGCAAAATTCGTTAAAATATAAGAATATTTCGAAACATAAAAGGATGTTTAGTCTAATTTAATATAAAGTTTGATCATGATGGTGAAAAGATTAAAAATAACATTTGATACATTGAATCCACAGCAAATTGCCTAGTATGAATGTGAAGTGCAGATAGTGTGACTTGAATTCCTTATTGTGTAGAAAGAAAAACAAAAATGTTGTTTATTTACCGTTGTGCTTAGCAGCAGTAGTTCTGGAGCAGACCTCATATGTGCCTTCAGAGACACAACAGACGTTAAGGCTGGGCTCATCTGCTCGGGGCTTCCAGTCATCGAGCGAGGCCTCGAAGTCGTCGGCGAAGCGCAGACAGAGGCCCACGAAGCGGCCCTTGGAGACGAGCGCGCCGGACGAGCAGGCGCCGATGCTGGTGCTGTCCAGCGTCACCACCACCGCGCCCCGGGCCTCGCCCTCGCCGCCCCACGCGCCCCAAGCGCCCCACGCCCCGCGGCCTAGGCCCCAGCGAGCCTGACAATGCAAACATACATTAAAGTGTGTTTCTAAGGGTTTCAGTACGCGTTCGACAGATCTAGACGCACCATAACACTTTAGGTGTAGATTTTTTTAAATTTTGAAATCAAATGTTTCCATAAGAGATAAATAAAAAGTGTAAGTTAATAGGTCACAAATGAAGAAATAATACATTTATAATTATGGCCACATAAAACAACGCTGCAACGCGTTAAGAATTTATAGTTGAAGGTTTCTTAAATGATATTTTTTTAGTACTTGTAGGATTTTTCTTAAAAATTTCAGAATCAATTTTTTTTTTCTATATTGAAATATAACCAAACGACTTACCATAGGCGGCGGACTGAGCGGCAAACATATGCCAATATCATCAACATTCAGTTGCAGGAATAACGTGCTGAGGTGTGGCGTCGTGATCTGTGACGTCAGTTGTACCTAAAAAAAGGAAGTGACGGGTTGTAAATATATTAAGCATTCAAAGATAACTTATAGAAAGTACCTTTATATTAACATAGTAGTAAACAGTTAGCTTCTTTTATATTTTTTTTGGACTTTTATAGACATTACTCTTCCAAAAAATCTGAAATGACTGGCCCATCCTAGCCCAGACAGAAATGCATGGAAGAGATCTCTCTCTTCCATGCATTTCTGTCTGCTGGGCAAGGGATGCCCTCTCGGGCATCCCTTGCCCAGCAGTAGGGTAAGACCGGTTTAAAAGTATAGTATGAGCCATATACAAAATGGTTTTACATCCCCTCTTGTTGGTAACGTACCTTCTCAAAGACCTGCTGCGTGGCGGCCAGCACCTCGGTGTTGAGGTTGAGCCGCTTCTCGTTCCAGTACTCGTACGCGTTCTTGTAGTTGAGCCACACGAGGATGGCCTTGTCCACGGCCACCGGCTGGATGTAGATGAGAGGCCGCTTCAACGTGATCAGCACTACCTCCTTGTCGTCCCCACAGACCATCTCGTCTTGGAAGGCGTTGCGCATGGCTGGCAAAAAAAGGAAGAAATAATTAATATAGGGCAATTTTAGTTGCATTATAATATATTAAGAAATAATTTTTCATATAGCAATCAAGGGAACTGGCAACTTCTACATCTGCTACAATAATTGAGACACTTATGTATCACTTTTTCCTCGAGAAGTTCTGAAAACAATTTACATTATAAGTCAGACACTAAGTAAAACTTACATATCCTTGTATTGAAGAAAGCATACTGCTGGAATTCCGGTTCGGCTTCTTCGAACATTGCATTTCGAATTAGCTGTCCTAGACTCAAGTTGACGTCCACCTACAAACAAAAAAATAAACTCTTTTTAAAAGACGAAGGAGTTTCTCAAGATAACCCTCTTTATAATATTTGTTTCATAAATATGTATGGTTATTTATGTATATAACTTTTTATCTTGGATAAACATGGATTGCAAAAAAGGAAGTTTTCAAGTCGAGCTGTATACTTTGTTTTATAATTATGTACAGCCATGCTCAACTTTTACTTCGAGTACCATACCTGTGCCCTCGCGAATAATCTAACTTCATGCGGCTCGGTGGGTTGCTGCACGTTCTGCACGCGGTTTGATATCTCGAACTCAACCGCACCCGTTTCCAGTCGCACTGCTGAGTTGCTTGGAGTTGTGGCCGTCAGTTGGATGCGCTGATGAACGATAAATTATTAGTTAACACCCATAGACACGGAACGTAATAACTTGTAAATAATTTATTTGCACATTATCTAAACCAAAAAAGCTGGAGTACTAAAGTGATCATCGTCTTTTTTTGTAAAATTCTTCATGATTATTTACAGAACAACTAAATTTTTTCAATGAAGAACAACTCAAACAGTTCAGAAAAATTATATCTTTATGAGTGCTGATGGCATAATGTGGTTGCTGCCATCTATGTGTTATATCTTATTACGTTGGAAAAGCGATAACATACCTTGATGCGAATGGTGAGTGAGAACAGTATCCTGCTGAGCGCAGATGTTGAGGCTTCTTCTTCATTCCATAGGGGTACCGGCTTCTCACCGCCGTACACTTTCTGTACCACTTCATTTACTTCCTAATATAACAAAGAGAGGTGTAATAATCTTTGCATTGCGAAGTATTAACATAAATAACATTATATTTAACGTTTATTATAGCCTTCTTCCAATATATTGTTATGCCCGACAGGGCCCACAATGCTCCAAACATAAATGTATATAATTATGTACCTACCACCTAAGTTCACATTGTGGAATGTAATAAACGTATTGAGTATGCTTTTGCTGACTCGCATTGTTTTATTTGTATTTTTGTAATTAGTTATATTTTACGTTATGCTTTACTCTTTATCTAGTTAGTATTTGGGACATAATTAACGCAATTATGTCGATATCACTAACAAGCGAGCAAAAAAATACTTTTAATACATACAATAACTTTTACTTTATTTCTGTCGTAAAATCATCCCACAAAAATCCAAGTATAAAATTCCATACCTTCATAAAAACCTTCTGCACGAAGACCAAATGATTCAGCAGATCAGTGGACAGCGTGTGTTCGAACAGTCCTATATCGGCGGCCGCGGCGACGTATCGTCCGGGGCGCAGCAGCGCTCCGTCTCTCCTGGCCGCGGCGCGCTGCTCCAGCACGCGGCCCGACACGTGCACGCCCGGCAGCCACACCGCCGCCTCGGCCGGGATGTTGGCCTCCGACACCTGCGTGTAACCACCCTGACACTCCGACTTGCTTAAATGGTTGTCTCAAATTTTGTCATGCACATCCAGTTAAGGATATTTTGCCAATTATAATCATGCTAATAATCTAGTGTTTTTTACATCTGAATTATATGACATATTACAAAATTTCTTGTTTTTTTTTTCTATTGAAACCGGGTTTGTTTCCTAGCCGACTATCAGCATACGTCAGTCACGGATATGAAAATCCTTAAGTGGTCAACTGTAGGTCAGTTTATGCGCATAGTCAGGACGTACCTGACGGTCGGCGGCGCACATACAGGCTTAATAAATAATGTTATACACCTTCGCTCTCTGGCTTTAAAGTGAATCTTACAATTTAATATTTTAGATATATTTGTCCACTATTTAATATCTTACTTGTAACTTGGTGACGAAGCTAAGCGAATGCTGCTGCAGATCGACAGTAAACTGCGCCTTGTTGCCGGTCACGCCGGAGCTCTGCACCTGCTCCATCTTGTACTGCGCTTGCAGTGAAGGTAGTAGCGCCGCTGTTATGCTTAGACTCTGCAATATAACACAATGTAAGTAACGCAAAGACGATGACTGTGGTTTTTGTACTCTATTTGAGTGGCACTTAATAGAGATTATTTCTCATGCAATTTAAGGAAATTTATTGAGATGTCTTATATGCTCTAGCAACACATTCTTTCTTCGTTTATTTTACATAAGGACTTGGCAGCTCTCTGAGGCCTATGCTTAGAAAAAAAGGGGTCTTCGACTTTTTTTTTTGGAACAAAATTAATTACTTGTTGCGTACCTGTAGTACTACGGAGAAGTGTAAATGCAGCGGGTTGAGTAGCGGATGCGGGGCTGGCGGTCTGGGAGGGCGCGGGGGGCGCGGCGCGGGCGCGGGCGAGCCCTCGGAGGAGGAGCCCGAGCCCGCGCCCGCCGGCCCCGCCGTGCCCGCCGCGCTGGCCGGCCCGCCGGGACCCGTGCGGGAGAGACGGGATGATGTGCGCGTTACGCCCAATTCCTGTACCATACAGTAACACTGCTTTAAACCCGAACAATTAATATCAACGGTGGACACGTTTAGGTGTTGGTTGCGACTGTCATGCGTATTGTTTGACACTCGTGATTCTGACAACTAATCCTTCACCAGGGCCTCTTAGTAATGGTTGTCCCCTTTGCCGGTGTGTACGAAATTACATCTAAAATTTATTTGGATATAGATTTCGCTGAAGTTCGTGGGCTTGCGACTGGCCCGCGACCTACCTGCAGCGTGGAGGAGAGCTGTCGGCTGGAGCGCGTCATGACGCCGTGCAGGGCCACGGGGTGCTGCGGCAGGTCCACGCGCACGCCGCCCACGCTCAGCAACGCCGTGGCTCCCTGTCGCCCAGCCTCCCACCCGTACAGGGCTTGGGACTTGCCCACGCTCACGCGGACAACGGTCCTACAACACGCAAAGTATGGTTGTAATTCACGCGCAGATAGTATAGCCTATACCTACGACAGGACAGGAAAAAATTAATACATTCGTATTCGGAAAAGGCCGGAGAATAAACTCAAATACATAAGGGGTCCAGAAAGAGGCGACACAAGCTAAAGCCGCGCAAAAAATATCAAAATCGCGTTACCAACGAAGGTCATATTCCCAGGCCGTGTCCTAAACGGCAATTTTTTTTTTTTTCTGCAAATTTTTCGCCCCACAAAATACGAAATCAGAATAAAATAAAACACTGGAGAAAGATATCCACTTTGTAAACAATTGTCATGGTACTCACTGCTGGTTCGGCGCGACTCCTTCGAGCAGTACTATCATGGTGCGTCCGAGGTTGCCGGTGAGCGACCACTGGCGCGACCGCGACGCCGACAGCGACGCCTGCAGGGATGTGATCTCCGCCTCCAGCTTCAGCCCCGAGAGGGAGGCTAGCAGGCGGGTGCGGTGGATCCTAATGAGAGTAGAGTAGCATTAAGTAAGGATTAAGGTTTTGATCGACAACGGACTAGACGACAATATGTGGACTAGACAGGAACTTTGGATATCAAATCGTATGACTGACAATTAATTCATGTTTTCGGATTTTATTTCCTTCACGTGCAAGCTTCATTTTCGACCACGTTGTTTTATGAGCGTACATTGAGAAGTAAGATCTACAGAGGGCACATTAAATCTCAAAAAAAAATTAGCTTTTGATCACCTAAAAATTAACAGCCTCAAAAAAAATATGAAACTTAAAAACTAAGTTCAATGATGGATTGATTAGCCCAAACAGGGTATGCCCCTATTACCTGGCCACACCAACAACCACCATGCCCATGTTAGCGGCGCTGGAGGAGGAGTTGCTGGTGTTCTGTTCACGCGAGCTCGGCCGCTGTGTCGTGCGGCTGTGCCGGTAGTGCTCCGGAATGTCCGTCGTCACTGAGAATCTGTGGAAGAATGGTTATTGGTATGAACTTTGCGTAGTAGTCGGCGGAGCAAAGTGAAGTGATGATGGATCCAAGGATACAAGATTAATAAGTTTCTGCAGCATCCTTAAGTAGCTAAAATGTATTTGGATGCCCTTAAACCGTGAATTTTCTAATAAAAGAGTATCTAAACATAAAGGTACAGCAGTACCGAATTCGCAAAAAAAAAATATCAAGGCCAACAAGGCAAAAATCCACGAGATTTCTGCACCGTCCTGATGTGTCCTTACCTGTGCGTAATAGTCTCAGCGTCGGGCATATTAGCGTACAGATCGAGCAGCAGGTACACGGTCCGCCAGCAGCGCGGCGCCAGCTTGCCATCAGCAGCATCCGCGGAGGCCGAGCGCGGCGACACCCCGCCGGCGGGCGTGGGGCTGGCGGCACCCGTGACCACGGCCGAGCCCTCCGTAACGCTGGCTGCGCTGGCGCCGCCCACGTACATCGGCGTGTGGGCGCCCTCGTTGAGGGAGCTGTAGCCTGTAATATTATGATGGGGTTAGAGTTAGTTCATTTTGTTGGCGTAAAATTTCAGTAATAGCCTTCGGAACGAACTGTTGTAAAATGCATAAAACTTACAAAACAGAAAGCAGACAAAATTCGCGCATAGGAAAGAATGGAAAGTTATAGGAAAATTGTTTAGAAGAGGTTTCACCAGAGACCAAAGATGGGCTAAAAAAAGAGCTTTGCAATTCCTATATGTACTAAATATATGAGCCATTGCAAAAAGAATTAAAAAAAAAACAATATTTCATACTACAAAGTGTTAGCGTGTGGTATGGATTCTGGGAAGCAATAAGATGGAAAACCATCTTATTGCTTCCCAGAATCCATTAAAACCCGTTATATTAACATTTTTCCTCTCCTTTCCACCTAAACACATTCTAAAAATACTTAGATCATTTACCTAACTTCCCCTTCACGCTCTTCCCAGTAGACCTTAACTTCTGCGCGAAGGACTGCGGCCGGGGCCTGGTCGGCTGACTCAGCTTCTGCTGGCTGAGCGACTGCGGCACCACAGCCGCCAGCTCCGGGGTCAGGGACGGAGTTATGAGGTCCCATTTAGGCTCTAAGGTCGCGTATTGTACCTCTTTTTCAAGAGATGTCACGCTTACTAGGTTTTCTCTGAAGTCTGACACTAAAAAAAACATTATTTTTAGAGATGATCATAAACAACAATTCCCAACCATAAAATAGGTAGGTAAATTACTTAAAAAAAAACATGAAATAAGGCTTTTATTTCAGGAATTAAATGAAGAAGAAATAGAATTTTCAATCGTTACCTGACGATGAAGTATGTTTATTCTGCCGATGCGATATCTTGGTCTGACTTCTCAATTCTATCTGAGTGTCTTTCACGTTTTGATACATGTTGCTGATTTGGTGCAGAAGTCGCAGTAAAGGCATGTTCACCTACAAAACAAATTATTTCATATGTCATAATACTAATATCGAGGGAATAAGGAATAGGCATAGTAATGCTCATCCAGTCTGAGCTGTCTAAAGAAAATCAATCACAAATAACAAATAAATTTAAACGAAACCAGACGAAAATTTATGGAAGTGACTTACCTGCTGCGAAATGAATCGTATACTGATATTAAAGTTGAGCATAGTGCTGATATGCTTCTTGAGCTGTCCCCTGGATATATACAGCACGTTCTGCCGCTGTATGAGGTCGTCGACAGCCATGTCCGCCACCTTCTTCAGGTCCACGTCGATGGACACCTTCTCGCAGAGGAAGGCGGGCGTCTCTGACTGGATCGTGTGGGTTTGAGCACCTGTTGTGTTCAATATTTATGAAGCTACAGGAATTGGATCACATTAAATCATTTTGAGAGCTTCTACCCACTACTATATCTCTACAAAAAATGAGTGAGTAATTCCAAAAATTGTTCGTTTATTGGACGAAACGAAAGTAGTCTGTTCACCCCTACGTGAAAGAGGCATGATGACATTTTTTTTTAATAGAGAAACAAGGGTCATCTTTTTCGACTTTCATAATTTCGCTAACTCCTCCTTGACCCAAAAATTCGGCTTAATTTCTAACTGACTCAATTATAGTTTAACATCGTCCAGTGAGTTCCACTCACCCTTCCCTTTACCAGTGTGTCTGCGGTCCCTGGCGGCGAGGTCGCTGACGACGATGTCGATGCGGAACATGTCCATCCACGCGATCAGCGACAGCTTGGAGCCGAGCGAGTCAAGCGCGGGCGGGCCGCCGCTGCCGCTGTTCACGCCGTCGCCGGAACCGCTCTTGTTTTTAGATTCACCTGTTGAATACGCATAATATTTCAGGTTTCAGTTTTCTGTTTGTTTATGTATCCTGAATTATAATC
The DNA here is from genome assembly GCA_905146925.1 of Autographa gamma. NCBI lineage: Eukaryota > Metazoa > Arthropoda > Insecta > Lepidoptera > Noctuidae > Autographa > Autographa gamma. The sequence goes on from LR989852.1 coordinate 1,058,705, forward strand.
GAGGATTTAGAAAGTTTTTTTTTTTGGAACAAAGGAAATGGTGCGATGTTATGACGATGACAAAAACACTGCATATCGCAAGAAGAATTTCAAAACACCCTAGTAAAAACAGGTTTCAATCCACTTACCCTGCGTAACCTGATGCGGTGAAACTCCCAACGCAGCCAAGAACGGCTGGAAGACGAGATGAGCATCGAGCAGCATGAGCGAGCCCTGCAGCGGGTACAGGCTGCAGGCCGGCATCGCCGCCGCCACGGCCCGAGGGTTCATCTTCGAAGGAGGGATTATTGGCTTCTTGCTCTTTGACTCCTGGGTTAGTAGAATTACGCGACCGTGTTTACACTTTACTTTGAATGATGATTATATGATCGGTTAGTGTTAAAACCAGTTGAAGTTAATCACATTGTTGCATGCGTCGGGGTGGGTACGTGCAATGGTTGATTCATTCACAAATCACATTGATAGCGACTACGTTTGGCTACATTTCAGTTTCACAGATTTTTACGGCTCAAAGCTGATCCAAGCAAAAATAACATGCATATCCAAATGAAACTTTTATAACATCATATTTTTTTGTTCTTCGAAAATCTATAAAATCCTTCCAAAATCATGCAGATTGGATCCTTTAATACTTATATAATCTTTTCAACAACATGCGGACTTACCACTTTGATAGGCTCCTGTTTAGCCATCCATTGGTAGAGGTCTTCTCGTGCGCGGTCGTTCTTAATATTCTCGTCGCTTCCGTGAGGAGAGTATAACGAAGGATTGGACCCGACCGTAGGCAGGTCCTCTTTCAGGGTCCCATAGTCTACTAATACAGATAGAAATACCAATGTAAATTGAGAATTACACAATAATAATAATAAAAAAATTTTTGTTTCAATTTTGACAAGGTTTAATATCCAGTTTAAAATAAACGTAAAAATAATAATTATGAGTATTTACAGAAATAACATCATACCGAAGTCCTGATTGTAACAACTTGCGTTAATACAGTCATATTAATTTACCTTTCCATTGCCGTCTTAAACAGACACATAAAAACCACATCGACATACAAAACTAGCAATGTATCTACTCACTAGCGATGGCGTCGTCATTGAAGGCTGGTTTCCTCGTGGAGAATGGCAGTGAGGGGAACACGAGGCTCGCGCGGCTGCTGTGCGCGCCTCGCACTGTACACACGGGGGATTAGCACGGAACTCATGTAGGGTTAAGAACAGTGAACTATGTGAGAAGTACTGTGATTGTGACGTCACACTAAGATTTGACAGATAGTGATACACACAGTACAGTTTTTAAGTGATATGTATAGAAGAGTCTGCTCAGCTAAAGACCCCCATAGTCGTGTGCTCAGATAGAGCTGTGTTGCTAAAACTAGTCAGTGAATGATTCATCCCAGATGAAGGAAACGCATTGCATGACAGCTAAGGTTCCATTTTTTTATGGGCGTCAGTATTAGGTTATGAAACCCAAAAAATCCATATATCAAAACCCAACCAAACCCAGCCAAGAAGCTTGAAAGGAAATTTAACCCGTGAAATGTTTTATTTTTAATACTTAAAAGATTCTTCAATCAGATAATTCTGTAAAAAGTATATATTGGTATTTATTGCATGTTTTAGAGTAAAATATTTATTATTATTAAAAATATAATAGGTTAATATCAGACTATTAACGGATATTTATAGCTAATAGATTTTATAGTCATTAAGTTTACTAATAAAAAATAAAGAGTAAAGTAAGCAATAGAACAAGCGAGAGTGAGTGGTGCTCGCAATAGAAAAGTATTTACAAAAGATAACAAGAGAAAGCTATGTATAATTTGTTTGCAAAAGCACAAAACAACGCTTGTATTCTGTCAAAAGGCAGATAGTATAAGATAACTATCAAACATTCAATTAAACCAAATTACATTTAACCTTCTATCAGCATAAAATATCAGACAAGATATTATGCATTCATGATAAATAAAATATCTTGTCTATTGACGTCATAATGTCACAAAAAGTTTTAATAATTTAAACTTTAAAAGGCCTCACATTATATAACAACAAGCTTCCCAGTATTCTGTTTCCAATTAACAGGTTACTCATTAAATGATAAGCCAAAACAATAGCGAAGCGACATCCAATATTTCATATACATTCTGCACATGTCAATAATGTAGTGATAAACAAAAGTGACACATGCAAATACGTGATATAAGCTGACAGATATTCATGAAATGAGTCATTTGAGTGACTGAAAATGTAACATTAATGTTTTTGTAGTGTTTTAAGTTTGATAGAAAAGTCTGTTTTATATGACTGAGAAATATGTGAAAGGAAGCAAATAAATATACCGAAAATACTCATGTAAATAAGAGTTCGTTCATGAATCATTGATCCAGCTTTTCCTTGCTGTTATTTGTTATGATCGTGAGCAACGAACTAAGTCGAAGTTCGAACCCCGCAGGGTGCCTTTAGGTTTCGTTGCTAAAACCTTGATATTTTGCAGATTCTGGCTGGAGGCATATTATTGTCTCGCCAACTTCGTCCGAAAGTCCGGTAAATCTGTGAAAGCCTCCAACTGCAGCAATTCTCTTTTAACTGTAAGTTTTGTTGCTGGTAAGAGTATTATGTCGATTGAAAATGTAAAAAGACATCAACACAATGCTTCTATGTAAAACGGCCAGTATGTTCTGAAGAGTAAGTCAGAGTAGTCGAAACATTGAACAAAATGAGAGAGCAGGATAGACATATGAATGAAGAGGAGATGGAAACACCATGCCTTTACAACTCTCAAGACAAACAACAACAACGCAAGACACAGGTCCTGAAGTCGCTTGAAAAGGAAATTATGTGGCAACGAAAAATACAAATACTTGTGTCAAAAAGGTAAAATGAACTTAATTGCTCTATTTCTAAAGTCCATTATAATTACCAGTAAAACACAAATATTCATATGAATACACGAAAATGTGTATCCATTAGAAATGTACCCGTAAATAGTTAGAAAGTCGAAGTTCAGTTCAAAAGATTTAGATAGAAAAACGAGAAAACATCAAACGACTTCAAACATTGAATTGGGACTTATGAACTCTCCTCAAAGAAGCTTTTTGGTATGTCATTTTTCTAGAGTTAGAAATTTTTAATATTTGATTATAATTTGAGGTCAAACAGATGCTGATATAGTAGCCAATTGTCAAATGTTTGCAGGTACAGGTACAGTCCCATAAAATTGAGATGTCATACCATTAGTTGACAAACAAATTTTAGGTGATAATATGTCAAACAATTTTGAACTTTACGGTCATAGCAATAAGTTCACAAGTCCCAAGGTGTAAACAACACAAGTGTGTGTACGAACCAGAGGGCGGCGTGGATGGGAACGAGTGCGGACGCGGACTAGCCGCCACGCCGGACGCTTCACCCACAAATCATAACGGGTTAATATTTGATCATAATTATTTTATAATTTATTTATTTGATATATAAATGCTGTTATACCAAATCTCGAAGCACTTTTATAAGTTCTAATTGGCCTTAGCTATGCTATACTAGATGGCTAATAATGCCTCGAAATTCAGTACAACGATTTGTTTCTTTATTTTATTAAAATGAAAGTGGTTTTATGGATTTTTTTTTCCCATTCGACAATGTCCTTCTGCTGAGCAAAGGCCTCCCCCAGTAACTGTGATCCCAAGTCCTGCCATAAAACATCTTACCGCGCCACCTTGATTTAAGATTATCAAATAAAAGCTTTTTCATTTATTTCAAGGCAGTAAAGGATAAACGAAAATGGTTTGGGATAAATTGTTTGATTTTATAATACGTCTCGTAAAAAGGTGTAAAATAATCCATAAAACTATTTTCATTATTTTTTTTTATTAATATTTGCCTAACACCCCTCTATACGTCCACAGCGTTCCTATTGCCTTTAACTTAGCAATAAAAAACGCAATAATCATTCCATAATATATGCTATAGTAACATTAAAACACTTATAATTACTTAACAAGCCAACTGTGAGATACTGTGGCCGAAGTACTTTAATCTATAGTGGGAATCGAAAAAAATGTGATTTAATAATAAAATTACGTAAAAGCATATTTGCTATAAGATATAATACTTGGTTATTGCAGTATTAGCAATAATAGAAAGCATTTAACTATACTATATTTTACTATTCTTTTTACTTTCTCTGTCGTTTTTAAATTATAGTTTTTTTTTTGTTTTTACTACATAATTCGTGAGATTAATTGGACGGAATATTTTATGAAGTATTTTTAATAATAAGTATAGATAACTTACCGGGTAAGTTGACTTTATCAACGTCCATGTTTAGAAGTAAACAGTTTTCATCCAACGCTTCAGTTTCCAACGGATATTCTTGCCAACCTTCTACTGAATCCTAAAATAGTACCAAATAACAATGTGTGCAGATTAGTTTTATACAGTCAAAGAACACTACAATTCTTGTACCTATATGGACATTTTACAAAGAAAAATAGACTTTATTATATCCCCAAAATTACAACAAATTATACAGTTTAAAGAAAAATGGACCTTACCACTTTTAACATAAAGTTGAAAATAGATTAACAATGACAATACCTCGAGTAGGTCTGGCAATGCGAAGGTCACGTTGAGCGGCTTCATGACTTTGCTCTTGTAGTTATGTTCTAGCAGCAGCGGCGTATACAGGATATTCTTCCATTGACGGCTGAGGACTATCACACCCTGGAAAACGATAGCATATATATATATATAAGTGAGCTGATGTTTTTATTCAAAGATTCAAATACATGCATATGGAGACGAACGCTCAAGTAAATAGATGTATATTTCTTTTTTTTTTCTTTTTGTGTCGATGGTATATTTTAATCAAATCTGATGAGTTGACCACGCTAAGTGGAGCTACAGAAACACAATTAATTCTTAAAAAAATATTTAGCGAAGAGTAAAACAAGTGATTAAAAATCCTGAGTTTAGCAGACTCCAATTTGGCATAAAAGAAACATAAAACAACCACAAACTCTCACTAAAAAATAAACAGTCGTACATACCTGTCTCAAAGTTGACAATGAGGGTAGATGTCTCTCAGCGAGATCGGCCTGCACTGCCGCTGCGTCCGCCTGCAGTGCGTATCGGAGTAAAACAGCACACAACTGCAGCGAAGGCTCTTCACGTAACTGCTTTGCCATAGGCGTGTGACGACCGTAGCGACTCTGAATAATAAAACATAAGGTTATTCAGGTCTTTGTCAGGTTATTATATATTGTTTCACACGTGCAACAATGCTTCTATGCTTCTGTCCTTCTTTTAAATAGTATTATATTTTTGACAAAGTGTACATTACTGAACTTGAACAGGGGCAATGCAATTTCTAGGAAAATTGTTAACTAACCTTTGGTAATGTATGATGTGGAGCAAGGTCGAGAGCCGCAGCCATGAGACTGGCTGCTGTGGCCGTCAACCTCCTCGCATACGCGCGGTATAAGGCCACCACGCGGATACCCAGGCGGTTGCAGGGATTCATCCAGGCATTGATCGCAGGAGAAGCCGTACTTAGCAGGTTCCAGTCCAGCCTAAAAACGGAGATATTGTATTAGAAATTATATGATATTTAATTATTATTATTACAATATTGTTGTTTAGATATGTACCTCGTGTAATCAATCTTCTTCGTGATCGGAGTACGCGGAGGCGCGGCAAAATTAAACCACACCACTTTCAAGTCAATGGCACACGATGACGTATTTCCATTATCCTTCAACGGCACGACAGTGGTCGTACTGTCATTGTTCGAGGGCTCTTCAGGCCCGGGAGTGGAAGGTTCAGGCGGAGGGGGAACCGGAGGAGGCTGGGCACTTCCTAAGTTCGGAGTACTTGGCTTCGAGCTGGACTCCCTCTTCCTGAACAAGTCCTCGATTCCGGATGTTCTACTCTTAGTACTCCTTTCTTTCTCTGGTTTAGTTTCTTCAGCTGACTTCACAGACTCTCGACAGCTCTCGTTGTCACCTCTCACTGGTTTCTTGTCTTCGGTCTGAGATGGCTTGTGTGATTGTGAGTGTTTGGATACCTTGATCGAGATGCTTTCGAGACCACATTCGAACATTATGTAGCCGATGGGGCTGTCCTTTTGAGCTTCGGCTGGTGCTCCGTTTTGACAGCACTATAATAAAAACATAACATAGTCATAATCGTTCAGATAATACTTTAAGATGCAGGAAAGGCTTTAAATAATAACTTACCATAGACTCGCAGCCTTTAGCACAACTGTCAACTCTAATAAACTTAAATGCCACTTTCGAGTGTTGGCAAGGTATGCCTGTTATCGTCACATCTTTCAATTGCGATGATTCGTTGCGAATGCGACGTAGCTGACCGTGTACTTTGCCTAAAAAACGAATAAACAATATAGAGTGAACAAACTGTTTCACTGGCTTAAGTCATATAACACTTGTTTGTACTGTTTTTATACTCACCAACATTCAAAGTAATAGTAGTATCCTCACACTGTTGCTGTGAAGCTTCAATGTAAACCGGCTCTCCTCTTTCCGGACCTCGTCTCTTTCCCGAAGACTGCGCAGATATCAATGCACGAGGACCCTTCATAATCCCGAAAGACTTCTTACTACCCAACGCTCTTAGTGTGGGTCTGTAGTACAACTGAACCGACTCCAGATTTTTCTTCGCACTGACGTATTTCGCTATAATATTTTCAACTGATACTCCAAATAAGGATACACAAGTCAAGTCCTGAATGTTGTCCAATGCTGAGAATGATATCATATCTTCAACTACAGAAGACTGGATGAAGATCATGTTGACTTTAGGAATGGTTACAGTAGCTTGCAGCTGCTCACAAATACTTTCTTCGTACACGTTAGAATGTGGAATAGTTGCAAGTTTACACTTGTCATCTTTATCTGTTACTAAGTTTGATTGGCTGCGGTCCTGCATCTGTGGTAGCCAGTTCTGCACGTACTGCTTTTGTTTGAGGACATTCGCACTCGACACTGATGATATACAAAGCAGTCGCAAATGGTTTATCACAGTTATTGGGTGTATGTTTGCTAGAACGGGAGTTAGTGACTCGACGAATTTTTGTGTACTTTCCAAAACAAGGGGAGTCAACATTATATCGATTTCACCTCGCAGTTTAACAAATAGCCCGCTCTTTGAATCGCTTGTGGTTGTGACGGTGGACGTGGTACTTTTTTCTGTAGTATTTTCTTGGCTATCTTGTACAGTTTGCTGCACATCCCACCATCCTTGAGGATAAGGATGCGCTTTGACTTGAGAGTTAAAATGCGGAGGTAGATTAGAGTATGGTCCATGCTGGTTTTGATTATTAGCATCTTTCTTCGATATCAATCTGAGTATATTAACTTTCCCGAGCGGCTCAAAGCTCGGTAGATACTTTTGTCCAACATAAACTAAGGAACCATCATCGGCCCTTTTGAATAGTGGTAAAGTAAACACGTCACTGCCACTGGGTAAGGAGCAACAAGACCAGTTAGCGCATTTGTATTGAGGCAAGTTGTGCATGTAACTAGCCATAAGAAGAGGTGAGTCTACGATCGGTTTGTTAGTTTGCATGTGCAGATTGACTAGCGTCATATCTTCCTGGGAAGATATCGCAGAAATGAATGATGTTGACGACACGGATCCACTTTCCGAGTCCGGTTGAACGCCTGTGCTCAAGTTACTTATAGTATCTGGGAGGTCGACCGCTTCTGATTTAGAAATAGGACTGGTCCACTTTTCGTTGGTAATATCATTAATGCCAAAGGAACTTTTGTCTCTGGGATTGCTGTGGCGACTGCCAAATGAATGCTTCAAGCTCGAGGACCGGCTCGGGAACATGTCCTCATCGGCCGAGAAGAAAGCTTCGGAATGGTTTTCGCTTGTTATTGACATCGTTCTCTGCACTTCCTGCGGCAAGGTGTCTTCTGGTGGGACTTGAGAGTTCAAGGAATAGTGCGACTCTGATATAGCTACGCTTCGAGCCGGCACTTTTGGTACCACAAAACTTTCAGCTTCTATTGTGGTTTGCTTTTTCCCGGTTACATTAGCATTATCCTTGGCACCACAGCTCAATGCTAATTTAGAGTCAGAAACACTGCTTTCCATTTGCGGAACGTTAAGTATGCTTTTGTTCAGTTTCGAGTCGCTATCAATTTTTGTGCTACCTAGCGGTACAGATGCGTCAACTAAGCGAGCATAAGGTACATCGCTTTTTGTACTCGATACTAATAGGTTGTTACTTCCTTTACTCATGCTAGTGTATGAGAATCGCCTGGTAAGACTGCGGCGATCAGCACTTTGTGGAGACTTGTTTAAGGTTTGAGGCAGAGGAGATGGTATTAAAGTAGCCACGTTTGTGGGCTGGAGACAGACGTTTAAGCTATTATACGGTGGCGTATGGAATACTAACTGCCCTGTATGTAACAAACTTTGTCCATATCCATATTCTCCAGGTGCAGTCTCTATAACATTAAACATGGCCACGTTTATTCCTTCGTTAAGATCGTTGGGGTTAGGTTTCAAGAAATTAGGTCCGTTTCTATTCGATCCGAAGAACGCGCAACCACCGGTGCAACCACATTGCGAGCTCTTGCCTTCAACTGGCCATAAGAACCAAAGCCTTTTTGTCTTGTCATCGTGAAGTTTCAAAAACTTTTGTTGTACTAAATGTAGATTCTTCGGCGTTTGAGGCAGGGAGGAGGCCGCTTCAATCAGAAGAGGGCCTAAGGCAACTGACCCGACGCCCACCCAGTTGTCATTTTCTGGTGGTTTGTTATGGCTGTTGTTACTTCCATTGGAATGATGATGAGTATTGGTCTGCATGTTGGTTTGTGTGTAGAGAGCTAGTTTTATATTTGGTATTAATCCCGTCACGCCCGTGCCAAAGCCGGACCCATGCAAGTTGCAGTAACTTAGTCTGACTGGTGATATCCAGGACTGTAACGTTGTGTTGGAGTCTGCGATGTATATGTCAATGAGATCAATCGCAACTCGTATCATCTTGTATTTGATCTCGTTCGGTGTTGGACACCGGTACTTTAAAGCTAGATCGGTTTCCGGACACAAAACATTGTTCATACCATGATGGCACTGCTTTGCAGGGTTTGGCGGTACGAGTTCGTTTTCACTGTCACAAATTAGTAATAAGAACGTTTCTAGTGATGATATAATTTGATATAACTGAGGTAACGTGAGTCGGCCAGTTAATTGACCTAACTGCAGTTCCATCATCCACGCATACTCGACCGTGTCTTCCTCGACTGTACGGTTCGTGTCACTAAAGAAACCATTTCCTCGTAATTGAAACGAAGAGAGCATCAAGTGACCTTGATATAAAGCACCTGAATTCATTGGATTCGTTCGTGATAAATTATTAGCAGATACTAATATTGACGGACTTAACAACAGTTGTAATTTTGTCTCTTTAAAACTTTTGTCCATTTCAAAGCCAAACCTTTCAATCAGTATGACTGGACAAGGCGGTTCATTTTCACTGCAATTCTTGACTAAATGTGCTTGGATGTCGTGGATTATAATTGAAACAGTGACGTCTAAGGGTCGATAGCGTCGGGGGTCAAACGGTCCTTTACTTGAGTCTGTTGAGTCATCCATTGATATTTCTGTATGTTGATTAACACTGGTTTTATCATTTACTTTTGCATTGTCACTGGACCAGTGAAACGTTTCCATATTAGGGGATTTTTGCATGTCAGTAAATGTTTGGTCTTCACCAAATATGTTTTCTAATAAATTCATAAAGCTTGTAATAATAGTTCCATAGGCCAGTAGGATAGAAGGCCCCACTTCAAGTTCCACACTCACTTTGTCTGGTGGTAGTGTTGTTCTGTCGAATTTGTTTCCATCTAGAGGCCAATTGATTTGTGGCTGCTTTCTCATTCTTGGTATTCTCATGGGCGATAAAAGAATTTCTTCTTTCTCTGGTGTAGTGATGTCTGCTTGGGGTTCTGGTCCCATGGGAGGGATAGGGTGATAGTTGTATCTTACGCTCAGAGCCACAATAGGGACTGACCAACAATCAACCCAGCCTTGCGATTTGACACATTTTCTCCTCCACTTCGAAGCTTTTAGCCTGCAGGGCACCAACTTCATATTTTTATCAATAGATAGTAGCAGAAGTTTAGAAGTATTTACTTCAGGCATATATAAACTCATATCAACAGCTTCGCCTTGAACCCAGATCTTTAGCGGTATGACGTCCGGCAAGAAATCAATAAATGGCAAATCGAAGGACACGTCTAGTAGGTCACCACAGAAGGCGACGTGATTGTTCTCCTGGTTGGTAGAGCTGCAGTCTATCCAGTTGTATTGATTGCTCACTGTTACCACTTCACATTCTTTGAGTAGAAGTGAAATTTTCCACGTGTAAGGTACAAAATGTAGAATATCAGGTCGAGCTTTAGTTGACCAGTCATTAATTAGATCTTGGAAGAAATCTATATGCGTGTAAACCAGATGTGTGGTAGCTTTGCATCCAGTTAAACTTAACTGCCAACATTGGTGGTGGTTCCACACTAGAGGGTAGTGGCATTTGACTGTGTACTCGAGTGTTTCACTCTCGGCCAAGCTTCTGTATTGCAGACTAGTTGTTGCTTCCAAATGTAATAACTGTCCTGTTATTTTTGTCGTATACCCGTCAAGTAGCACGATCCATGGGAGTGTTACTTCAAGATATGAACCAGCACCAATATTTATATGAACAGCATTTGTTTCTTTATTCTTTGTAAACAGAATGTCGATGGTAGCTTCGTTTAAAGTGGACAGTCTAATATCAAAAGACTGTGTTTGTCGCCTATCACCAGGTTTCGGTTGCGGCGTTACTTCTAAGTTTTTGTAATTTGGTGGGAAGAAAAATTTAAATAAATGATCTCTTTGCCTATCTGCCCAGGGACCATAGCTAAAGTCTGTGCCTTTCCCACATTTTATATCTACACCCCAAATAGGCGGTGCTGATTCGACAATGTCTCCATTAGCTAATTGTAGTAGGACAGGCTGTTCTGGAACTAAGCCTGGTTCGTCCATATAGAAGTAGACTTCGATGTAGTTTGAACTCATAACCACGAAGCCCTCGCCCATGTACCGCGGCGGCTCATCGACCATCGACGTGTAATTAGGACTAGGAGCGAGCATCACTTTGCAGTTCTCTGCTTTCGCTTTGACGAAATGCATGAGGTGATCCAAACTAGAGGCGGGTGGTTTTGTGCTGTACACCAAGTGGGATTCCTCGACATTTATTGACAACGTTGTTGGAACCAATCTGTTGCCAAAAACTACTCGACCCGAGCAAATGTCGATTTTGATGACGGGGATGAGGTCTCGCCACGTGCGAGCCATGGCAGCCTCTGACCTGACCGTGTCCTGCGCACGGCGACGCTTCTCGTTAGCATCGTTCATGGCCTTATCACGGTCCGTACAGTCGTCGTCATTCTGTTGTTTGATGACGGGCTCAAGGCCAAATATTTTCTCAAGTTCGTTGTATAAGTCGCATCGATTGTAGAAATGTAGTTCGAATCCGTTCAGCATAATAGACAGGCGAGTGTCCGAGTGCGATAAGTCTGCAAAAATAGTGCATGACCTTTAATTAATAGTATTTATTTTCCTGTGGAACAAGGATAGGTAATTGACATAATGGCATTAAAAATAAATAAATGATTCATGTCTTCATTTAAGTATTCCTTATAATCCCATTAGGTTACATGTTGTCTATTTAGTGAAACCTTTTAATTCACTTTTCAGTTTTTGCTCAAACAGGTCTGTTATGAAATGTCTCATTTAAAATTATCTTATGCTTAACTTATATGTATAAATAAGTGACCTTTCCCTTACCTTCAGAGACATCTTTAGGCACGTAGGACCGCCACCACCTGAATATCAGGTAGCCGTCCTGTATCCGCAGCGTGTAGTCATAGTTGATATACACTATGTCACGGAACATTATCTTACCAGACAGGGCATTCAGAGTGAAGGAACCTGGAAATAATTATTGTAAATAAGAAGATTTGTCTAATAAAATAAATAATGTCTAAAGTCTAGTTAAACAAAGGCTGCTGGGGCAGTATGTGGCAAACTATTTTTTTAATAAAATTGCCCAAAATGTGGTTTTTTATTAAATATTTCGTTCTGGCAAAACTGCTCTAATATTACACTAAAGTTATGGTTAAGGAAAACTTAAAATATATGTAAATACTAATTCAGAACTTTTTTATATCTATTTTACCAGGTTTGTAATAAACATATTAGGTATTATAGTGAAGAGAATCATAATAATTTCAGGATACACCCAATAATCATAAATTGTTTATCATAAAATGCAGTAAAAGTACAAATAAATATTAATATATTATATGAATTCAACATTATACATGTATATGGTTATAATGAGAAGCATGAAAATTGTCTCCAAATAAAATGAGATTGGAAAAGTATTTCTGCCCACTATCTCCGTCTACTCCATGTATTAAAATAAATATAAATAAAGCTGTAGACTACCGCAATAATATTATGATAAGCCTCATGCCTCAGTTGTTATAGCACAATACCTCCGTAATCACTGTTTTTCCATATCAAGAAAACATTATTCTCTAAGCATTATAGAAATACTACTTTACCTTAACATTATTTATGATATCAGCACATAACCGTTATGTTAAGATGGACTAAGCTTCAGACACCAAGAATCTAAACCAAAATAAAAAAGTGTGTGTTTGTTTGAATGTGCTTATCTCTAAAACTACCAGTTGCATTTGAGGCATAGTCTTAGTTTTTGTATTACTTATCTTTTAAGTTTACTGAAAGTAATTACAACAATAAAAACTACTCATATGCAATACATTGGTCATAAAAATGTTTTGTATTTTGCTCTTTGTACTTGAACAAAATAAACAAAAGGAAAGAAATCAGTATCTTGCTATTCCAGATAAAATACATGGTGATTTTTACATTTGTTATCATTATGATAATCTTTTACTAGATAAACTGTGTTACTGTAAAAACACTGAATCATGGACACCCAACTATATCTTTATGTTACAAAGTATATTAAAAGACATACCAACTAAAAAACATATTAAACTAGTATTTACTAGGTACTACACTTGTTCTATTTTGATTTGTGTAAATAGGTAACCTTTACACAAAATGACAGGCTAATGATAATCATAACAAAATCATGTAACAGATTCAAACGCAATCTGAAGGACGCCTGACCTAGAAATGAAACATAGTTTGTTCATGATCATGAACTAACAAATATAAATATAAATAAATGGGTCACTCACCTATTTTGAAATTGTCATCTTGAAAGTAGAACTTGTTTATGAGCCTGGTCAGGATGTAGCCCAATACCCGGCTGTTGTAGTAGTTTATATAAACGATCCATAGTATCGCTGATATAAGGGACACAAGCAGGAGGGCAAAGGTTCTGTCCATTGTTATTTCCGCGAAGTCTATCGACGATGAATTCCATCCTTGCGCCACCGGATCGTCCAAAGACCCGGTGAAGTTATCCCTGAACACCATCATAACATATTATAACACTCAAACAACAAGAAAACCTTCATATAATCCACTATATACGAATATAAACATCACTTAATTACAACGATACGCAAATCACAATAACTTACATGATTATGATTTAATTATTTCTCTGACACTTTTTACATTTTATACAATTAATCTGCCCTAAAAAATCACACACTAAACTCATTTCTAACGCTATTTTTCTGTCTTTCTCAACGATATCATAAAAATCACCGAGTGCCCATCCGTGGTTCAGACTTTTGACAGATCCGATATCGTTCCGTTTTTCCAATGGCACAATGGCTTGTCAGACATGAATTGAGAATCTAAATTGAAAAATATTATTTTTTATGTAACGCAGATGTAAATAACTTAATTTACTTTTGTGTATTAACTAACTATTCTTTAAGGTAAGCAATTTATTTTAATATTAATGTCACAACACAACTTTGACTAAAACGGGGATTTTTATGAAAATTAAGAACACTGTTGCTAGGCAACAAAACAATATTTTTATGCCTAAAAGAGTTACCTAAAGTGTTTTCTATGCTTTTGGTTGATTAATTATTTTATGAACACCAACAACAAATAAAACAAACAATGCCTGAACAAGACGCGGGTGAATCCGAAGAACAAGAGGAGCCATATGATCCTAAAGTCAGGTACATACCATTAGATATCATTAGCACATCAAAAGTACGTCATTTTTACGTAGTTACTTAGCTACTTTTACAGAACTTGATTCTCGATTTATTCTTATTCAACAATTGCTGCATTCTGCGGTACCAACAGCATCATTCCCGTTTCATACTTATTGAGACAAAAATGTGCTAATCTGGGTTATAAGCTACTCGTGTACCAAATTCCATCCCAATTCGTTCAGTAGTTCGGACTTCGTACTTCGTAATTTTGAGCAAAATAATGAACATAAGAAACTACTATCCTCTATTACTTTTACCCCTACCATAAAGTTACGACCTGATCGTTGCATTTATTTAATTAGAACATCCCCAATACTATATTGGTCCTCTGCCGAGATTTCCTCAGTTTCTCAGAAGAACGAAAGTCATGTTAACTCAACTGCGAAATGTTAATTTTAAACAAGGCGTTTTTTATTGTTAATTTGTGTATAATTTTTTCGCACATATCAAAATAAGTATTTTTAAAAACTACATTTATAGCTACTGTGGTAAGCTCACTCCCTTTAGACTGCAGGATGTTAATTAATTTGCGTAAAGTGAGTAAGTAGTACGTTTTGGTAACTGCCTTTATTGAAACTAAGGAGATTAGGCTTAAGTATATCATAATTCCAGATAATCTTTTACCAAAACTGTAGGTATGTACAGTCACGAGCAAAAATATGTGCACACATAGCGAAATTGTTAAACAAATTTAGCGAGATTTTTGAGTTGAAACGTGAAAAGAAAAATATGAATTTGATTATGGAACTGTTTTTAATAATTTATTTATAACCAGTTTTTCAATATCAATCTAGAAGTAAACATTAGTTAAAAATTGTAGAGAGTTAACATATTTTTGCTCGTGACTGTACCTATTCACCTTCATCTATGTATTATATCATAATCTTATAGGCCACCTATTCAATTTGTGTCTTCATTAGATTTTAAAGTTTTCCAACGATCTTAACAGAACTTTCTTTAACAATTAATCGAGGAAGAAATGGAACGTCATAACTTTAAAATGACTAAGTCCCGAATGAGTCATGCTTAAGGAGGAATAAAGCAATATTACCTAATTACAACTGCCCTAATCATAAGTGAATACATGAACTTTTAATGGACCTATTAACGACTTTTATAATGGGAACTTCAATATAAATTAACTGAACCTTCTTTATTGTTCTGTAAGTTATTTATTTATTGGCTGCGTTCCCTATCAAGACCTATCGAATCTTTTACAACTTGAATGTCGTTGCTAATTTACCCTTTAAAGCGGGAAATTCTAAACCCAGAACCAACCGGTTCTATAACTCTTCAGTCCTGGAGTAGGTACATAATTAAAGTGTTTACAACGCAAAAGGTATGCGTAAGCCTTCTAGTCTTTCCATACTTCCAGATGGGCCAACCCCCACTGTTTGGACCTAATGACGTTTGTCGGCAAGGACGCTTTCGCAGTGGCCGACGACATCTATATCACGTTCTTCAACTACAGAACCAACACAGAAGTTGTGTATGTGGCTAACGATGGCGTGAAAGGTGACGGAGTCGACGCATTAGCTGGTAATAGGAACTTTAGATGCTTATTGTTCTTTCCATTCTTTAGTCGTCTGGTGCTGTTCCCTGTTTTACCTAAATACTCAAATATTATTAAAAATTCAGAGACATCATTATGTAGCAAATTTTAAAAGTGCGTTGCTTGGTATACCTCGTTAAACCTCGTTATGTACTTTTTCAGGCCATCGATCTTCTCTATTCGCATTTTCCGAAAAAACGAAACATGGTAGAATTTTTATCGTAACGTATCCGAAGTTTATCAAATTGGTAGAGCTTAAAGGTAACTAACTATCCAAGTCTCTTCACGTAGATTTTCAGAAATTCATATTTTTACCTTAAAAAGCATCTGCAATAGTCAAGGCTTTGATTATAATTGCTATTTATTGGATGGAACAATGACAACTTATCAGGAGAATCGTAAAGAACACTTGATATATTTTAGATACGAGCGTGAATCGTTACAAGGCAGTATGCATGATGGAGAGCGACCTAGTCGCCGGGTTCAGTGGCTTCCCCAACTATTTGTTGAACGTGTGGTGTTGGCGCACTAACCAGCGTCTAATCAGTGTCGAGACTAATGTTAAGATGCGGAGGCAGCTGTACATGTGAGTTACGATTATCCGCTATAAGGCATCTTAATAAATTGAAAATTAATTTCCATTAACTTCAATCAGCAAAAGTACTAAATGGACAGATTTTTGTTGTAGGTTATGACTTAATGACTTAACTTTATGACTTAAGGGAATCGTACATTTTAGGGCAAGTCGGACACACATGTTGTTATGCGAGTGTTGGGGCTATGGCCTAATCGTTTGGGAGATCGCGCGGTGTTACAAGAAGTGCTTCGTGCTTCGGAGAGCCAAGGAGGAGGTGATCAAATGGGAGGTGTCTGAACCACCTATAGTCGGCGTCTGCTGGAACATCGAAGGACAGCTGTTCGCTATTGATCCTAAGGCCAAGTTATACAGCGTGAGTGCTTTACATTATATTTAAGTTGTTACTTTCAGGTATATGGTAAATAGACTTAGACCCTTGGTATTGAACTTTCCGCGATACTAACTTTATATCTTGCAGTTGACGTCTGATGGTATCGCCATGGTCGCTCAGCTGGAATGGTCAGAGGAGTTGACGGGACACAATGTCACCCGGATCTGTGCTTTTCTTAACGGCATCTTAATCTACGGACCAGATCAGTACGTCAGAGTGAGTTGAGATGATCTTAAGAGCTTTCATTTTGTCACTGATTAAACTGATTTTTTATTCATATCCTCTAGCCGTATTAAATGTTACTTTTTTTCTAAAATTTATTACTATTTAATGCTTTCAGTATTTGAAAAAAGACGAAAAGTCAGTCTGGAAAGTTGTCTCTAGCTTCATTCCCCATGACATCGTGGTCCGTCTGATCAGCAACTCATTTTGCGACGTGGCCACCATGTGGACAAACCACGGTTTTGTCTACAAGATCACAGCGGATGCTGAAGAGAAGATTGAGATTAGTCTCTTCACATTCAAACAGAGGTGATATTTATGACAGTATTTTATTTATGTTACTGATTAGGGTATACTTAGAAAGAATAATAAATCGCCTTCAATTAATGTTGCCTAAAGAACTTTAGTAGAGAAAAGCTTTTCACGTATAGTGTCATTATTACAAGAAGTCGTAACATATTTCCAGAAACGTAAGGAAGATACAACCTCTTGCTCCGGACTTCAAGTGTGTAGCTACGATGAATGACACCGGTATTCTAGCCATTTACGAGACTTCTACTGCACAACTCGTGAGTTTACCTTTAATCATCAATTAACTTGTTTATCAATAGTTGTAACATCGTTTAACGTAATTTTAAACTGGTTTTAGGTAATGATGAAATTCGTGAAAGGCTTAGATGTTTCGTTTCAAGCGAGCCCTGTGGATCCTCTTCTGGTGATTTTCGGCGAAGTAAATGGCAACTACGGCATTGTTTTATGTACGTTTGATATTGAGCAGAGGAAAACAGAGAAAGTGGGCAGTATGTGCCTCACTCACCAGATCGTGTCGTTGGTCGCATTCTCGCCTACTGGCAGACATTTTGTTGCAGCTGCGATGTCTGCAGGGCACATCTTTATTTTCAAGGTTTGTATCTTAACGCTTTAGTCAAAATAAATCATTGGAAGACCATGTAAAAGGGTTATAATTTTTTCTAATCTCCTTAAATTTTCCCCAAAAACTGGTTTTGATAAACTTATTCTATTATTTCATATATGAAAAACATGTGATGTACTTAGATAACTGAAGACTACAAGCTAAACCTGATGCGGTACACCGAGCTGGGACGAGGACTCGCAGACTGCTTCCTCATGAAGGCTGGCCAGGACATGCGCTGTTTCAGCCTCGTACTCTTCTCAGAAAAGTATAGCATAGGTATTTTATTCAACAATCCGGATAAGTACTATTGTTCCTTTTTCCCCCTCTTGGTTTGCATTTAACACCCTCAACTCATTTGCAGGAGAGCGTATAATTTGCGTAAACGCTGAATCAGGCAAAGACAATAAGTTCGCCGGTAAGATGCAGGGACCGTACGCCAGGCTTTTGCCACTGAGCACCAAAGACACCATGGTTGCCATACCGCACCTCAGCAGGCATTTCCACATCCTCAAGTTAAATGGAGATGTAAGATACTTAATTTATTATATTTCAATATTTAGGTTAAGTTAGGTTTAGAGCTATTAAAATGGTAAAGTAGCAATAAATTAAGATTATCTTTTTCTTTTTTTAGAAAGGAATGACCGTGTCCGTGAAGATGGGTGCTATTGTAGATTCAGGACATGAAATAAAATTGTTTGATGGATTCAGAAATGAACGCGCACTCCTAACATTTGCATTTGACGGCACTGTTGTACTGAGGCCGCCCGATGGAACTGAGAAATATGGTGAGATTAAATTGTTCCTAAACAATCATAATTCTTCGTTGTCTAGCATATGTTATCGCAGAGAATAGGGATGATAATTTTTGATTCTTATTATCTAGCTGGCGGACTAAATTGTTTTTGCTTTTTCATACCCAGTCATCTAACCTTTTCAAGATTCAGTAAAAAGCCAAGTCATCACTTCAACGTTTTGGGACGTCCTAAATAAAGACACCAGACTGGATTATAGAGACATCGAAGCTCGTATTCAAATAGCACATCGGAAAAAAATAAAATGGCCTACCGACTGATGACTTATTTAATTGATCGTTCTAAAATATTTAACTGCAGATTTTAAGATGACGCTTTCGCATCGCTACGAAGATGGTGTCAAGACCGCAGTGATTGACAACAACAATACGTACATCGTGCACCTAGGTGCCACCGGTACTGTGGCGTGCACCTACCTGCGTAAAAGTGCGATGAAAGAATTGATTCATGAGACCCCGGAGGTTGCAGTGTACGGATTCGTGGACTGCATTAACAAAATTGAAATTATACAAGAAAATGAAAGTAAGTTCAGTAGGACTTTTTTCACATTATCCGACACGATATCGATATCTGATACGGAATCATGATGAAAATTACGAATCTGATATCCGATAGCAAACCGGATAATGTGAAAGACAGGGAGGTACATGTTTCACACATTTATTAGTCCTCAATATCGTATTGATATCGTGGTGACCTAGCGGTTCAATGAACGGATTTGTATGCACAAGGTTGCTGATTCGAACCCAGGCAAAAATCAATGTGGCTTTTTCAAAGTTATCTAATTCATTTCTAACAAACGGTGAAGTAACTCATCCTGAGGAAACCTGGATTCCAAACTTGGGATATGAAATCGCCAATCCGCAGAGAGCAAGCGTGCTAATCAATGCCCGTGCCTTATCGATATGGGAAGGGTCCTATTCCCAGCAGTGGGACGTTTATAGGCTGGATTATTATATCTTATTAGATAATGTGAAGCAGTCAACGCAAAAATAAATTGGTTGTCACAGTTCTATACAATATGTGAACACCAGGTAAACCTCGTTTTCTTAACTTTTACAGAGAATTACCTAGATTTGCAAGAAGACAAAAAAGTTCATGAAGAGTCTATGGATTACAAGCGCCAACGAGACGATGTGGTCAAAAACTTTGATGTGGTTCAAGCGAAGCTGGTAGAATTGTTGGAGGAGAACTTAGCTGAGCGGCCACTTCATCAGCTCTCGCTGTCTGAGTTCAACTTGCATCAAGAAGCCAAGAAGGAAAGACTGAGAGTGGTAAGATTTGTTTAAATAATATGTGCAAATGCTAGAGTAGATTAAAGTTTCCGTCGACTTCAGTTAGTCCCAGAAAATAGAAATACAATAGGTATAGAACTATATCTGAATAGGAAATATTTCACAAAACACAAGATTACTTTTTGATTCAAGGCTGAAAAAGAGCGCGAGGAGATCCGCCTGCAGACGGAGGCTCGCATCCGCGCGCAGGATAAGGTGACGGCGTGGATCAAGCAGAACTGCTGGGACACCGTGCTCTCGCCGAGGGTCAAGCTCTTCGCGATATTCAGCCACTACCATGTAATAACTGATGTTATTTGGAACTACTTCTAACGTTGCGTTACGCAATGGCCACACGATCATTTAATGTTGTCAACATAAAGACTAAAAAGAAAATTGCTTGGTTTGGCTTGGTTAATTTATTGATAAATTTTGTTTAAGCAAGATTCATTAAAACAAAAACTTAAATTTAAATATTTTTATTGTAATTTAGGTCGAGAACTTCGCAATCCTACCTTCTCAACGTGAAAAATGGCCAGAACTGCAGCAAATCGAGGCCCTGCGCACCATCGAGCAGGAGAACGACTACGACCTGTTCCAGCCCTGGGTGGAGGCCAGCCTTGATATCAAGGTCGCCGGACCGCGTCTGGGGTATGTAGCTCTTAATTTGACGGCCTTCCATTATTTGTACCCATATTTCCATATTGATACTTACGAAATATGTTAGAATAATGAAAAAAAAACAGGATATAAACGGTATTTTATAGACATCCAAACATCTGTCCGTTAATTTTGATGTATTCTTTGAACCCAACTATTCTGAACATCGTTGTTTTGAAAGAGAGGTGGTGCTATCAGCGTGACTACTTTACGCTTTATAGAAATATGGTAGCCTAGTTATCAATAAGTGTATTGGTGTGTCAGAGCGGAGGACTCGGCGGGGTCGTTCCGTTCCGCGCGGCGCAGCGCCGACAGCGGCGCGGACGTGGCGGTGGACGTGGTGGTGGAGCCCTACGTGCTGTCCGGCACCAGCGCGCACAAGTTCGTGCCCATCCCCTCCTTCATGATCCCGCAGACGCTCGCCTTCAGTTTCCTGCAGATGAACTGGCTATATCATATCGTTAAGGTAATATAAGGTTACAGTTAGTAGGATTTTATAAAGTAAGAAACATTCTACGTTTTCTCAAGATTTTTGCTTTGACTTTTTGTATTATTGTTATAGCTAAACACCCAAAATGTACGTTTGTGGTTCAACAAGCAATTTGATGAGCTGGTAACTTTAAAGAAGAGAGAAGTAGGCCTCGTCGCTGAGAGGAACAACAGGCTGAGATTTATTATTGAAGGTATATTATATTGTTTAATCAATCCGTGAATACCTAATACTTAATATGGCTAAATGTAGTAGATGTGAAGCACTCTTTATGGTTTTTTATTCCAGAATTGAACAAGCTATCTGACTTGCGAGGCAGCTTTCACCATCTGAAAATAGAAATCAAAGACCCGGAGTGGTTCCAGGAGGAGCAGCCTCACAGACTTATCAAAGTTGACCCAGAGGAGGTACGATACATTTTATGGTCAGAAAAATTCCAAACATCCTGAATTCAGTGAAAAAAAAATACTTTAAAATTGTACAGAAATATCAAGCAGAGATGATAGCCATTGCCAATGTTAACCAAAAACAGAACGTATGCGGGAAATGTCTGTCCGTCCATGTTTTCTTAATTCTAAAGTAAAAGTTTGCATCTATTTCCAATAGTGTTCAATCGAGCCGTACATCAGCCCGAGCCAGATCGTGCTAGTGCCGCCGGACCCCGGGCCGAAGGATGACTTCCGCGACCGCGCGCTCATGGAGATGATGGATGGTGTGCTGGAGAAGCTGTGGCACGAAGAGATCAAGAAGCCCATTCCGATGCCGCAGTGCATGGTCAGTTATTGATAGAATACAGTCACATTAGACTTAGGGCTTACTGCTTAATGATTCAAAAGTGAGACATCCATTTTTCTATTTTTTGTACTTTGGACTGGGTTAACCGATTTTGATGATATTCTTTTTAAAAGCTGTTCATCCCCTTGTGGTTCCATTTTATTTCCGTCCAGTTTTGACCGTGGTATACAATACGTGGTATACATAAAAAAAACATATTATAGGTCGAAATCGGTAGAATTTGATTTTTGTTAGAATGAATCTACTTTGCTTTTCTTGTAAGTTACATCATGACAGACTATCAAAAGTACTACTAGTAGACTATCAAAAGTTTACATTATTCAAAGGAACGTGACAGAATTTTCATCATAAGTAAAAGTTTTTAGGACAAAAGTAAATACCGATCATTGTTAATTCATCATCCAACAATTAACTTTCATTTAAGCCTTGCTAAGTATATTTGTATTGTATTGTACCCACAGCTGGACAAAGACCCTGAGCACTTCAACGAGGAGGATCTCCGGCAAGTGTTCGACTACGAGGCGAAGGTGGCCTTCCGCAACGAGGAGCGCGACAAGTACCGCAAGATGCTGCACGCCGAGTACGCCAAGCTCTCGCAAGTCCTCAACGAGGGGATCATCAAGTTTAATCAGAAGGTATACAATTATTTGTTTAGTTAGTAAACTTACATTTATAAATAAGTGTCTGCAGCTCTGTTTGCTTTAGGAAATGGAAGGAGCTGCACCGACAAGAGCTAGACTCTTAAATTAAAAAAGAAGAAGAAGTTTTCTTTTAATAAAACAAAGAGACGTGGATTAAAAGACATGACTAAAACTCCTTGGCCATTTTGCGCATCTATGTTATTCTTTTTAGATAACTAGAAGAAATGGAAAATAGACTAATGGTTTCATTTAACTATAAAGCTAACCTACAGTTGCCACCTAAAACATTGTTTCACGGTAGGTTAGAGAAACTTGGCTGCTGAAGATAAGAATGGACTCCATAATCGGGCAAGAGAATCTCAATCTGATGCGGCTCCGCCGAACAAACCTGGATCGAATAGAAATGTCTGAGAAATTGGAGGGAATGCGGTAATAAACATTCACATATCATATATACTTATTTACTGTTTTAGAATCTGCAAATCGTGTTCCAAATATTTTTTTGTCTCTTTTAGAGGCGAGATAGCGCGTTTTGAAAGAGAAGTTGAAGAGCTGACTGCGGAACTCCAGGAGATACAAGAGATGAGCACGGAATGCCAGGCTGCTTACGAAGCCCTCACTGCCAAGGACAGGCACATGGACAAAACCTTTAAGAACCACTTTGTAGACCTGTCTCCTATCATCGTTGAGCAAGCCTATAAATTCTTTAAGTAAGTCTTTCAAATCTCGATTGGTGTAAACTGGCTAACTCTGGCTGACTTATTCATTCTTTGCAGGAAGCGTCCAAAATGGCATCAGCGTGTTACCTTCATTCCAGTAGTATTGTATGACCTCGCGTTGGCTGTGGGCACAGGTGTCCGGCCTCCGCTCTTACACTTCGACTGCGTTGACTTCTTCAAGTTGTAAGTAGTTACCTATTCCCCTATAAATTTAATATATTTATTTCTGTATATAAAAGAAACACTGTCATTCTGTGTACAGCATGGATCAACTGGACCAGATCAGTAACATGCCTACAGTAATGGACGAAAACATGTGGCATACAATGTGCAAACTGAGGCGAGCCAAAACTGAGAATGAGATAAGAGTAAGCAATCAATTTCTTTTAATAATAATAATAATTTCCTTTATTTCAGGCAACTAGGGCCCATAGAACATACAATACATAAATAATAATAAAAACAAAACAATACCTATAAACTAATACATACAATTATTAACATAAAACTAAAGTCTATTTGACACGAGTAGGCGGTGTCGTGTTGCACTGCGTGGTGTCGCGTAGCCTCCCGCGGAAACGCCGGAAGACGACACCCTTCGGCCAAAACTGCTCTTGAAACATGTCGAGATGTTGAGTCGGCACACGTACCACAAACGATTTAAAATTTGTGTTATGTTTCGGCTCCAACTTCTCGACTCTCAATGTCCAGCTGGTCTTGACTCGTATATACTCCACGATCTCCTCGACCTTCGTGGAGTGGTGCAGGCGTGATACATACAACTGCGTCGTAGGAATTGCAGGGCGCAGCAGCATGTTCGGACCCGTCAATGCAGTTCCACATTGATTTCGGCAAGATGGCTTCTTCTTCTTCCTCTCCACCTTGATGAAGCCATCTGCATCTGTCCCTTTGCTAGGTACAAATTGTACCTCGTCTTGGGTTACTTCGGGACGATTTTGTCTGCCCGCAGTAGATTTAAGTTGCCGTTGAACGGGATCTTTCTTCACGGCATCCGAGTAAACATGACCAGACTTAGACGTGTTTACATTTGTCGGCGTCCTAACGACAGGAGACGCGGGGAGGGCGGGGCACAGTTTAGCATCGCTAGCAGTGGCGGCGGCCGGCGACGAGTGCAAGTTTGCTGACTCGGCGCGCGGCGGCGATGCGTTGACCTGTCCGAAGCGTGTGTTGTCACTGTTTGCATGCGCGTGTGACCTACATACTGAGTTGCGTAAGTCTGCCATTTCAGAACGTAGATCGCTGATGGTGGATTGCGATGCTTCCAGCTTCAACTGTAATTCGACCAGGCTAGACCTCATACTAGTGATGTCTTTTAGCAGCCTGGTGACGTCGACGTGATCGAAGGTGACAGGAGGCAGCTTACGCAAGTCCTTTGCCACGAATGTCGGCACGTCGTCTGGGTCGGTCTCCTTCAACAGCCTTATGGCGTCTTGAAGACTCCTCTCTCCCTTTTCATCCCTCCTGCGGGACGGCATTCGGTCTGCTATTTGCAGCGTCTCGTACAACAGCTTCTTTGCGCTGCGTATCTCCTCCTCGGTGAAGTTTGAGGTGCAGATCTGGGTCACACTGACCTCATCCATGACGTCCAGCTGGTACTGCAGGAACGCCAGGACCTCGTTCGCCACGAGTTCTTCCGAACGCATGGTGTTAACTTTCGGCGGCTAACGCCGCGCTCGGCACTAAAATAATAATTTCTGCGAACAGTGCAAACGTCCGATGTCAACGAATGACCGCGATGCACTCCTCTATAATCTCTAAAACAAATAGAATGAAGATTTTAAATATTAAATTTGATTTCATGATATTTATCATAATAATATAGATGAGAGCAGTACTGCAAGAGCTTGCATTCGTGGACAATGCTTTGAACGTGTGGAACAGGGCCATCCAAGCGCGCCGTACACACCTCCAGCTGTGCCAAGCCAGAATCGTCGAACATCGCGAAATAGTGGAGCAAACTGCCCGGAACAAGACCATTCAGGTACTGAAGGACAAAGATGACTTCTTAATTCCTCTCACTATATCAAAGAATGAGTAATTATACAAAAATTTATTCATGGCAGTTGGTCCTGCCCGCTGGCCAGGTAGAGATCATAACGACTGGGTGTATGGCAGACTTTGAAGACGCCACTCTCATCCCTCGAGAGGACATTGAGAAGATCAACAACCTTATCCTGGTAACAAGAATATCTTTTTTACTTAACATTTCAATAAACAGATTACGTGAATTAAACTCGAATAATAATTTTGTTAATTTCAGAAAGTGGGTGCCATGAAACTCCGCATGATGCGTAAACAGATGGATTTCCGCAAGGGCATCCTGTCCAAGGAGTGGGAGCATTCGCAGATGAAGATGAAGCTTCGACACATGAAACAAGAGCTCTACTCATACAGGAGGCTCAGGGTAACGTAGATGAACTAAAAACGTCACAAAAACTACTTAAAATAGGTACTAAAGACTGATTAGTTTAAATTGGGCTTTATTAACATTCTACCAGATCCCGAAAGAACTACAGTTGTTCTTGAAGAACAAAGAGCTGGGTTACACTGATGACCAGGATTATTTGCGCATGGAAAAGGAAATGGAAGCATCCAAAGTGGCAGTCAACAAGATAATCAGTGAACAGCTGCATAGATGCACTGAACTTGAGGTATAAAACTGTAAATAACATCCTAGAATTTTAGGCTATGGACTGGTGCATAAAATGACAAGATCATTAAATTATTTTACTATTTTTCGATCATTAATAACTGATTAAAAGTTTATAGAAGCCTGCATCAATCTGCATAAAATTAACCCGTTCCTTTTTTATTTATAGTTGAAACTAGCTAATATAGAAGTGCAACGTAACATAATAGAGAAATTAGTTGTTAAGCTCAACGTGAAGGTGTCTGAAAAAAGGCTTAAGGAGGATGCACTGGAACCGATCAGGATCCGACGCATCTTCAAAAAGAGGTAACGTTACCTTCTCAAACCTTTTACAATAGATTAAGCTTGCCTTCGGTGCCTTTAAAGGAACTATTATACCCTTTGGATACAGGGAAAGGATGTTTTCAAAATTGTCTGGACATTAAAAGACGTTAGAAGACATTAGAAGACTGACCCCTGATTTTGCACCGAAATTTCTCAGGGTAGTGAGTTAAAAAAATGTTGAATCCATGTTTTTTATTCTTTTTGTAAATTAAATGATATAAATTCATGGAATAATACTAATTAGAAGTACTGTGCAGGATGGAGACCCTGGTGATGCGCAGCCGGCTGATCCGGGACGTGCAGGCCAACCACTCCACCATAGTGCTGCTGCAGACGGAGCTGGAACTGCTGCGGCTGAAGACCTACCCCACCCTCGCCAGCTTCCGCACTTACTAACTGCCTATGTTCTTATATTATATTGTACGTTCACGATATTCTGGTGAACGTCTAGAGATCTTTGCATTTTGCATTACAAGGAATTTTGTTTTCAGACATTCGCTGTACCCCTTTTTTTTTTGTTAGTTTAATCTCATTTATGAGCTTGCCTCGCATCTCCAGGGGGGTGAAGATGCAAGAGTCCGGGCTTCCAGAGCTTTGAGAAATGCTTCGATTTAATCCGGCAAAACACCTGGTGCCATCCTTTGCCTTAGTGGCAAAGGAGTTGCGGGTCCCACTGAAGTCTTAGCACCATAACGCCCCCCGGCGAACATTTGTTCTCACCATGGATTACCTACTGTAACCCACATAGTTTAACCAGTATAGGTTGTGAAGGTCAGATATTCAATGACCCGATAAGCAGGTCTTGCACCCCAGCTTATCGGGTCATTAGGGAAAACTGGCCGTTCAGAATGCCTAGTATGATATTAACACCAGTGTAATGAGTTTCTTCTACTGCCTAATATAAGTAGGTAGTGCATTAGCTGGTAATTATATTTATAATTAAAGACATTGCACTTAACGCGTTTAGCATGATTCTCGTTTTTATGGCTATGGCACATATATATTAAGTGTGTGTAAGCTTTATTTATTGATTTACGATTGTCTCTATATAATAATGCTCTTAATTGAATAAATAGTTAAAACAAGCCAGTTTTTTTCTTGTTAAATTAATTATATCTTTGTGAATCACAGAAACTGATATTAAAAGATAGTCTAAAAGAAAAGACATAAGTAAACGCTGATTACAAAACTTTTATTTTCCATAAACAAATCTACAATTGCTAATAAAATACATTCAATTAATATAATATTGTTTATTGCGCATAATTATAAAATATTGCTCGAACAGGTTTTTCGTTAGCTGATGAGATATTGCCAACGTGCCTCAAAAAGAGAAGAGACTTAAAATTTAAATTTTGTAACGTAAGAGACAATATTTTACAATTATGCATCAAATACAGCTCAACATTTATACTATAAAACGTAAGAAATTTGCCTAGTTGTTGTGATTTGATCGGTTTTTTCCGTTGAAAAAACAATCAGAACTTCAATAGATGTTACAAGAATCAAACCACAATCATCAGCTGGGAAGTCCAGGCTACAAAGCCTGTACGCAAACGCAGGAAGAGGTACAGTCGTGAACAAACGTGCAATAAGTCTATGGAGCCACATTCATCAGCTGTGTTATACTCGTACAGTAAAAATCTACAGGATGCAAAAGCTATGTTACCACTATTTTAGAGAACCAGAATTTATTTTATTCTAAGCGTTTGTAAACAACTGTACGTTATGAAGTTACAAAAGTTAGGCCACAATTTCGTTTAAGAATTATCACACGATTAACCATCACAATTTCGCCAATATTATCAAATAAAAAATATATTTTTGAATTTATTTTCACGAGTATCGTAATCTTATTGTGAATGGTTTATAATGCTCGTTGAAGTCACCAAGAAAGTAAAGTATTTTAGTTTCAGGATTATTACGAAACTTTCATGTCGTATAAAATTTTTGTGCGTCAAAACAAAGTTGTGTAAAAAGTCTCGCCTTTGATAGAATAGAAATTCTATGTTTGTGAAGTCTTTTCCGTAGACCTCTCTTGTTTTCGTGGTATACTTTACTTTCCTTGTGACATTTCTGGCAGGTAACTTTTACATCTAAAGTGCGTTTAGACTAAGCAAACATGGAAGGGCAACATTGAGCGCACAATCCAACGATTGCGTTAAGATACAATGAGGATATGCCTGAATCGAGTCTATTCGATGAACTAATGTTGGTATTCGGGCCATCTCATTAAGAAAGAAGAATGTTTTCGCCCTTTTTCCACACTCTATCTACTTAGTCCAAACGCTTGTGCGCGTTAACTATGAAATACATCTATCAAATGGTTACAAAACTGCTATTATTACGAAGATATGTATGTAATTATGGGGGCTGGGAGTTTATTTATAAATGGGATTCCTTTACACTAGAATTTCTGATATTATTTTATTCTAAAAGCTCGTCTCAAAAGTATATAATGAAGTTTGCTGTCTTGAGCATCACCTATTCTGAAATTACGGCTTTTGGAACAAAATAATATCAAGGATATGTCTGATCCGGTATTATTTAACGTCACATTTTCAAAGGCTTAATTATTTGCCTGAAACTGAAATGATGGGCCGAGCCATGACAAACCAGTGGCAGGTTTGCTCAGAGTTGAAGAACTGAGGTAGGGTATTGAGTCTTATCATTTATCCGCCTTAAATTGTCCTTACTCCTGGATAAAAAAAAATCCTACCCCTCTTTTTGAATTTTCAAAGCTTTGCATTTCCTGTTTTGCACGATCAAATCAACTTGAGCAACGACCCAGTGTTATCGATTCAAGCGGGGAAACAATATAAGCCGCATTAGCGCTCAAAATAACCACAATATGGTATTTTCATCATCAAAAAGACCTATTTTTTTTCTATTATTGAGCTCCTTTAGCTAACAACAGGAGAGGTTTCTCGCTTTATCTATTAGCAACTCATTATTTGATTATTCTTTCCGTGAAACTTGAGTAAAAGCTTTTGGATGAATGGGATAGATGTTTATTTTGCGATAGGTAAGCAATGTCTGAGAATGATCATAGTCTTAATGTAATCAATACATTTACCGACTAATGTTACCGTATCAAAACCTGTATACCCTACTTATAAGCTTCCTTCATTATTGTACAATTTATTTCAAGTCTTTTTAATTCGATGGCGTAACTTGATACATAGTGGACCATCAAAAACAAGTTAAAATAGGCCGGAAAACACAGAAGTCAATTAAACCACATTTTTTTATTCAAAAGTATCAAACTTAACTCTTGTTTGTAAATATAATTCTTCTAATCATGTTGCAGTGTTTATAATATTTTTTGACTGATTTGAGCAAGATTTTGTTGAAATAGCCTAGTATTCAGTTCATTGGAACTTGGTCATGGGATCTCGATGTTGTAATATATCATTTTGTTTTCAATTGTGCAAATTGTCCTATTTTCATTTTAACATTATTTTTATTAATTCTCCTTCTGTTTCAATTGTCCTATTTCTGAGTTTCGTATTATTTTCGCTATAGGCTTTTGTAAAGTATTTCATGAGTCATTTGTTGCGAGTGGTACGAAAAGCTTGGTATACCTGACCTAAAGTGCTGTTCTCTGGTCATACACGATGACGGCGTCTGCGTCAAAGAACTGGCTGTGAGACTTGCTGAGCGCAATGATGGCTGCGTGCTCACTGCGCATGCGGTTCTTGTACTTCTTGCTTAGATTCACCTGTAAGGTGATCATTTATTAAAGATAAAGTAAAATAACTCGAAGTCTTTGTAAGGCATAATATCGCAGATGTCGTACATCTCCTTGGAAATGGCCTGTGATTCCCAGAAAATCTATTAGAAGGGAAATTTCAAAAAGTTGAGTCTTGCTAGACTAAGATTATAAAAAATCCCAGGCTGTATTATCAGCCATCCTGCCATTTTTTGCAGGACTTACCTTAGCGTACAGTTGTTGCAAATCTCCCTCGGTGGAAAGCGGTCTTGGTTTCGGTCTGAGGAATGCTGGTAACGATCTAGTCTTCAGCGCGTCGATGTTAGCTGCACTGTCTATTTCGTCTAACACTAGAACAATAATATTAAATATGTCTGTAATTAAGTAAGTACTAGATTTGAATATAAGCTGAATGCAGTTAATAAAAGT
This sequence comes from Autographa gamma, assembly GCA_905146925.1. Taxonomy (NCBI): domain Eukaryota; kingdom Metazoa; phylum Arthropoda; class Insecta; order Lepidoptera; family Noctuidae; genus Autographa; species Autographa gamma. Next base: position 1,089,150 of record LR989852.1, read on the forward strand.
CCTCGAATTCCAAGTATACCATTGTTTTCCCTTCATTCAAAATACTGTTGCAATCTAAGTAATTTTCTCTACCACCATTGAAATGATATAACATGCAAATGACGAATGTCCGTTTGCCATAGAAAAAAGTGTACTTTTGGAGGAATCGTGGTTCAATCCAAACTAAACTTTATTGGGATCTGCACAGAAATGATTTAGAAAGTTAAGAAGTCTCGGTATACTGACTGCTACTAGAGGCGTACTGCAGCGCGTGGTCGCGAGTGTCGGGCGGGCGCGCGGCGTGCGTCTGCGGCCGACACTCGCGCGCCCGAGCCGCGCGCCACTCCGCATCGCCCGCGTAGCTCGCCGGCCGCGCGTGACGCTGTACTTGTACCTATTATACCACAGATTCTTCATCACCCATGTTACTCTCAAGCCCAATGCTGGGCATAGGATAGGCCTCAAAATGCTAGACAGTTCTGGGGCCCAAGTCTGCTATTTACACTCGGTTCAATGTCTTCATAGTGTCGTGCCAGCAGAGCCATTTTCGGAAAATTGGTATTCTACTAAACGCCAAAACGTCAAAATTGCGCATTACAATTTGTACCAAATGTATGAACTATTGGTCACAGTCGTTGAACATTGAACCGAATCGTTCCAATGCGCAATTTTGACGTTTTGACGTTTAGTAGAATACCAATTTTCTGAGAATGGCTCTGCTGGCACGACACTGTGAAGACATTGAACCGAGTGTAAATAGCAGACTTGGGCCCCTGTTTTGTGGCCTTATCAAGATTCCTATTAAAAACTTGCCACAGCTGTGTGTATGCAACAGTTGTCCCTGGTATACCCACTGTCATTCGGTACGAAAACGGATACTACTAATCAAAGATAATAAAAAACAGTTCATCCGTTCTTTAGTTATAAATGGTGTAACCAACCCGATTTTGTTTTAATGTAAAAACAGGATAACCCTAAAGTACTTATAAACATATTATAATTGAACAATGATTAAGGTAAAATAAAAATCTAGTCTCAGAATATAGCTGTCCGCTGTTAGACACACGTCATGACACGTCTTAAAATTATCGACACAGTCGTATCGAACAGTAAGATAAAATAGCGCCCACAGAGGAACTAGGGGTACTATTTTTGATGGTATTTGTATTATTATTTAATTTTAATTGTGTACTATAAAGAATATTCTATCTATCTATCTATTTCGATCATACAGTAACTATACGATCTCTTCTGGCAGTCAACAACAAAACTTATTCCAAAATGTTACACTCAAAAATAAGGCATTTGCATTGCAGTGGGGAAGATATGGGCTTCGATAAATATTATTTTTACATTTAACATAACATAAAATTTTCTACCTAATTAATAATAACTATAAGTTCTTACCTCTCTAACTTCAGCATGTTTCATCCTATAATTTTCCTGACTAGAATACGCATGATTTTCCTTGATTGCATAGTTTTCTTTAAGATATTGTTCATCTGGAAAATAATACACCCCATTAATATCTTAACTTTGGTACTAAAATATTTTTAAATTCATAATAAACAAATAAAATTATCCTTACCAAACGATTTCTGATGGCGCGGCATTAGGCGGCAGTAACAAATTATAACTAACAAAATAACAACTCCGCAAATACCTCCTACAAGCCAAGATAACCAAACAATTATAACGCGACCCTGTAAATAAACATTTTGGTTTAACCCCATAATCCTTTCATAAATAATGTTATTGATTTTAGTGCGTTGAGGTCATTCCTCTTACCTGCAGAAACATTTCAGTTATTAACACGAAAGCGATATACGCTTGTTTTTGTTCCCCTACTATAACGTTTTCGTAACATTTTTAAATACTTAACTAATACAATTCCTACTTAAATCTAATAAAACTATGATTAAATACTATGATAAAATACTAAGTGAAAATGTCCATTTTTGAATAGCTCGCGCTTGCGCGGTTCTCTACTTTCGTTCATAAATTGTTGACGCAACTTTTTTTGTTAATTTCTAGTAACGTCGACTAAACTAATGTTTTATAAATCATTTAAAGCTATAACAAGTTTGATTAGAAAACGTAATACATATTATGGCTTTAAAGTCTACTAGTCAATTTTCTCACAAAACAACCATACAACTTTACTGTTCGTTTTAAAACGATAATGTCAATTTTGATGTTTACGTTTCATTTTCAGTTTTCTTGGAGCTTGTTATTTGAAATCACAATAATCCACATTAATATACCAACAAAAAAAAAACTATTACTGTGATAAAAAAGTAAAATCTGATAAATAAATGTCTTCGTAGCTCTTCAACAAAATTAAAACTGTGTTTTAATTTAAATTTATAAAGTTTACATTACAAGTGTCAAATTACACTGTAACTATAAAGAAACGGAGTGTTAATGCATGCAAGGCCTGCCGGATTATTGTGAATTTGTGAGGTCGTTCTGTATTTGTGACTGTGTATTGATTTCCAAACAAAGATCATAACAATGTTGTTGACACAAGCGGCCACCAGCTGACTGTTTACGCGGATTTAAACTCGCGTTATCAGTAGTGCGGTTACCCCCGCCAATTTCAAGTTATCATCGTGCGATCGTGCGATCCCGCTACGTCACTGCACACCTCTTGAACTCTACTGCGGCAATATTCAGCCAATAGTTAAAAACATCGACAGCGGTCAGACGCATCGCTAATTGCGTAAAGGCAAACATAAAACAGTTGTTTACGCTACGCAATTGTATCTATAGTTTCCGTTTTTAAGGAAATGACGAGTATTAAAATAAGTTTTCTTATATTATTTATTTACGGTCTACTTGCGCAGAATTCGTTGGGTCTATCGCCTGTTATCCTCAGTAAGTATTGTTGTTTATTTGATTGCTGTTTTAGTTCTAGAAATTTCACAGTAATTAGTGCATAATAGATAGATTTACTTATATTGACTTGATCATTTCAGTCAACAAAGTAAGGTGAGGTGGAGACAGATTTTATTTGAATCCTTGTTTACTAATAATATATGACTTGACTAGATTCTAGAAAACATGTAACCATGTAATTAATCATAATCTTGTTTTAAATTTTTAACACAAATGTTATTACAGGTGTTATATTTTGTTATGAAATTAATTAAATGTTAATGACTGTGAATAATTTCTTAGGATTCAAATGACTTGCATAATTTCACACTGTAAACACCTTTAATTGAAGAATAAGGAAATAAAGTTAGTACAAAAACTACCACATAGTCATCCTTATTTATATGATCTTTCTGTCTAGTAATTAAATTATTTTTTCATAGTCCCGGGTGATGGGGGAAGCCAACTGGAGGCAAGACTGAACAAGACCAATGTGGTCCACTACATCTGTGCTAAGACCTCACCGGACTACTTCAACATATGGCTGAACCTTGAGCTGCTAGTGCCATTCGTCATAGACTGCTGGGTGGACAACCTCAAGCTAGAATATGACAATGTCACGAGAACCACCAAGAACCCAGCCGGAGTGGACATCCGGATCCCGGGCTGGGGCAACCCGGAGCCCGTGGAGTGGCTGGACCCATCGCATCAGAGCAGTGGAGCGTACTTCAACAGTATAGCAGACACTCTAGTCAAGATTGGCTACCAAAGAAATGTGTCCATCATTGGTGCTCCCTATGATTTCAGAAAAGCACCAAGTAAGTTATTTAAATACTGTGATGTTATTGCTAATACCAATTAATGTTTAATGATAAAATGATAAGACTATTTATGTCAATTTTATTGCTGCTTAAATAATAAGGAAAATTTACTAAAATAACAATCTCCAAATTAAGTGATTTCAGTTTAATTAGTACAACAAATGCATATAATTAATTTAGTGTATTTTATTACCCTAGAGTATATAACAATGTGTTTTGGGAAAATCTGACCTGGAATTAGTGTTTTAATTAAGAGGAAAATTGCTGTTATCAGGCACAAAGGAGATAAAATAGCCCTTAAACTGTTATTATGTCTGAATCAACACCATAACATTGTTAATCCACTGGGCTATCATGTCATAAATAATGTGATAAAATAAGATAACAATATATAACCAAATAGCTTCTTTTGGAATGTATATAAACAATTATATACTTTTGTTTGTGTGTGTTGTTGTTGCAAACAATTGATTCAATTCATCCACTTTGTATGAATAATGGTCATTCAAGAATAGTTAAAATGATTTTGTTATTTGTTCACTTACAAAGGCTGTCTATTGAAAAGAAAGTAGAAAAATGCCAGTTGTTACATAGTGGAGATACCATTGGTGGTCCAAATTATTCAGAATAGATATTAATTTTGTAAGTAGATTTTTTTTTTTCATAAATTTTTTTTTCTTCATCAATTACCAGATGAGAACGCGAACTTCTTCACTGACATGAAGAAGTTGGTGGAAGACACTTACACTAAGAACAACAAGTCGTCGGTGACGCTGCTGGTGCACAGTATGGGCGGACTCATGGCGATGCACTTCCTGCGGCTGCAGCCCCAGGCGTGGAAGGACCAGTACATCCGCAGGCTCATCTCCCTGTCCACGCCCTGGGGGGGCTCCATGAAGGCTGTTAAGGTGTTCGCTATTGGTGAGTACCATTACTTGAGTTCAGCGAAATCTGTGCATACATTTTTTCTTTAACCAAATTATTACAATGGTTTATCGTACCTAATATTTTTTACACGCGAAGGTTATTACGAACATAAATTCACATGTGTAAGATGCACCGAGATGCGCTCGACGTGCAGTTAGTTACCTACATTGACTTGTATTATTTAATGAACAATAATACTTACATTTGAATTCAGGCTTAATAATCAGTATGGTGCGACTTTAGATAAATTCCTTTGATAACTTCTTTATAGTAAGTTCCTAACCCTTACGAAAATAATGCTGTAACTAATAGCCTAAGTTTATATCAACATAAAAAATAACAGTTACGTCTGACAAGATACAAGAGGCGAGTCATTGGGACAATAAAATAAATTAATCTGTACATCTCGACGTAAAGTTAATGTTTTTTTGCGTCGAGTAATTCATGTCGTTTTTATAATGAAAAACAAAGTACTTATAACCTTTTTCTATGACGCAAGTTTTGGTAAAATTATGTACTTTATGGAATAAAGTAATGTATGATTCTAAAATAAAAGAAAACTGCAGAAATATTATAAAATAATTTTAGATACTTCAAAACAAAACTTTATGGCATCATTTCCTAAATATTTTGCATCATCGGCATTGAGTTCTCAAGCCTATTAGCCGACTGTACTATGAAGTAAAAATAAACCGATACGCGACCGATACGGCAACATAGGAAGTCTTAATATGATTATAATAAGAATATAAAAACAATGATAAAGCCGTGATGACCTACTTGTGTCGTCACAAACTGTATGTATGCGGAAATGTTCTTGAAGTTGTATTGTATTACATCTATCAGATTATCTAAGAAGGTCGCAAGAGGAGCTAGTTTCAGGAGATAAATAGTTTCAAACTAGCCTGTCTTCGATTAGCTTTAGCATTAGGAGTTGAAACTCCTGCAGAACTGAAGTTCAGCTCAGTTAGTGTGCCACGGTATTTAGATTTTATCATAAATATCATCGACTCAAAAAGAAGAAGAGTTTAGTATTTTCTAATAGTTAATGGTGTTTATTGGCTCATTCGTAATTAAAAGTAAGGCCTATGTGCCTACACGACATGTCGTAGACAGCCTATAGGTAAAAGCTGTTGATAACGATCCTCAAATATTCTCACCAATTTCCTACCAGCTACGGCTACGCTCAGCAACATTAATACTCTACTACTCACACATAATACGACGTAGTAAACAAAGTCCACAAACGGGCTCATACAATGTTGTTTCCAAAACAGCGAGTATCACCATCAGTGACGCATGATATAAAGGAAGTTCCAATCACCAACAACGGTGTTGTCGGGCACTTTCCTGCATGTCTCGGTCCTCGCAATTGATTCGCGACCCCCCGCTGTGTGCAGACAAGCCAATCAAACATGATTCACTCTTTAAATTGCGATAAAAAGTGTCATAAATCAAAAACTACCAAATATACATGGGAGTGATTCGTAAGTGTCCAATGACTATCCCTTTTACGTACCTATAAGTAACTACCTATATCCATTAAAAGATCGTAAAAATACAATATAAGAATGTCTACGTTGATAAGATTTTCCATTTACACAGGGCTAGGAATACCAAACTTATATCACGTATTTGTAGTGGGTCAAGAAGAAGAAATTCCTTATTTGAATTAGGCTTAGGTAATTCAAGTGAATTGGTACCTAGTAGTATTAATTCGGTTTATAACAATATTGTAGGGTAGAATCATAAACAGCAAGTTTCCTAGTTGGACTCGCGCCATTGGTCCAAATCTGGTAAGTAATTAACCTTTATAACTGCGACATAATTTCCTTCTATCTAAGAAATCTAATCCTTATTTTATTACCTATCAAAGCCACGGAAGCTGGCTTAAAGGTATGTTATTGTTTTACAAGTAGGTAATTGTAGGTATTACAAATGCCTACTAGGTAGGTACTAGTGACTCAACATCTACCTATGCATTTCCTACAATTTCTAATTGTTAGGTTCGTAGAAATATGACATACCTAGTTAGTGGAGAAACGGAAAATTATGTATAAGAAATAAACAATAATATTATTCGTTGCTAATTGGGGTTGCGGTGTCTTGTTATTAAGTTTATGCGCATACTATTTAATCAAAATACCCTATTCGACTTCGAGTATTTATATATTTTTAATAATTGATTTATGCAAGAATGTGTTCAGTATATCATAGTGTCACACGAGAATAAAAAGATGCAAGCAAGTAGAAATTATGTTAAAAATTACTACCCGATCTAATGATTAACTAACTTTATCATACTAAAACCGAGTTTTTACTGATATAAAATATAAAGATTTTAGGAAAATATGACGTCTTTAGATCTGTCAATTTATAGTAATAACAACAACACTTTTATTGACGAGATATCAATTATTGCAACATTGGCTATCTCAAGGGCTCCTGTTATCGTCCATTCACTTGACTGAACGAAGACTAACCACAATAAAAATCGCCTGATTTTAGTTCTAGTTCATGTCAGCTTTGTTACACCTCTGCCTACCCTTTCGGGGATACAGGCGTGATGATATATGTTATGTTCATGTCAGCTAGTTTTTAAAGACTATCCGTCCGTCGAGTTGCTGTGTGTAATGCACTAAAAGTAAATAGCTTACATTTTAACAGCATGTAAACGATTGCTTCTCTAATTTGTTCACTGAAAAACGCGTCTAATACTAAAAAATCATCTCAATCCTCGCAAAAAGTGTCAGTCAGTCTGACTGTTTATGGCATCGTTACTCCAAACAAACAGATTATGTGGCTATTTTTATGTTTGAAAGCTGACTTAATCACCGATTTTGGGAGATACTTAAATAATACTATTATATAACGGGGATTAGCGTATGCTTAAATAACTTTAGGGTTTGACGTTTCGACCAGTTTACACAAGCCGTGGTCGCAAGCCGACTGGAGATGCGGTGTCATCGCTCCGTGCACGAAGTAGATGTTTTTTTCATCAACCCCCTGTTCTTCAAGTACCCTACACACTACACTGACCGTGCTATTATATTACTATAAACATGAGGGCGATGGTTTCAAAGTTATTAGTTACTTAAATCTTTTAAACATCAAATCAATAATCTCCATTGTCTCCAGGTGACGACCTCGGCAGCCTGATGCTCCGCGAGAGCATAATGCGCACGCAGCAGATCACGTGCCCGTCGCTGGCGTGGCTGCTGCCGTCGCCGCTGTTCTGGAAGCCGGCGGAGGTGCTGGTGCAGACCGACAAGTACAACTACACCGTCAACGACTTCCAGAAGCTTTTCACGTTAGTATCATTTTGTTGTTCCAGTTATTCTTCACGTATCAATGATCGAACTCACTCTTTCCGTCCAATAAGTTGCCACCTGGCTGGCCCGCTTATTGATCTCTATCACGTCCTGAAAGGTGTAAGAAAAAAGATGCGCCATGTTGTTCTACCTATCTGTAGGATTCCATGTAGATTTTGTGATCTCAGCATAAAGAAAGTTTAAAGCAGGTAAGACTCTCATACGAGCTTTTATTTCCCTCACGATGGAGACAGTTCAAAAGAAATTCTCCTAAAAAATTAGGGATATCCTAGCGAATAGAAAATAGAAAAGTTAAAACCCGTTATGGTGATTAAATTATACCGACATTAATCACAATAAAAATAGTTCTAAATCTTACTTATATAAATAATGATATAGAACCTAAGTAACAATTATCGCGAAGAATAATAAGATCTTACGGTGCGGGTCGACGACCCGGGCCGCGTGCGGTGATCATCCGACCGCTTGATAAATTGACAGACATAATTAACATAAACTATACTTACTGATATTTTTTTGAAGCATGTTTTAGATTATTAATAAATATTTTCTATATGAAATGGAAATGTTTATGTAGAGAAAACAAAAAATTTACAAAAAAAAATACTGGTATGATACTAGCCTCCATGACTTACGTACAAAATGTCTAGTGTTATGCTAAAAAGTCAATATATCCACAGAGACATGGAGCTGCCGGACGCGTGGGAGATGCGCAAAGACACGGAGAAGTACACGACCGACTTCAGCGCGCCCGGCGTCGAGGTGCACTGCATCTACGGGTACAATATATCTACTGTCGAAAGGTAATGTCAGCTATTACTCGTTGCTTCAATTTAGTTAATAATATTTAAGAACTTTGTAAGCACGTCTATTCAGCTTGTCATGGGATTTATATAGTTAACTTTGAAGCTTGTCAAGTAGGTTGTAGGCTGAAAACTTTTTTTTTCTGTATATTTTAGGTAATTCAATACTATTTGCAAAGTAGGGAAACAAAAAAACTTTGACGTCTTCAGTTCTGGGTGTGTGAAGAGAAGCGATTTTGGAAATCCTTAGCGGAGGTGTTTGTCCAGCTGTGGATCAGTTACGCTTCATTTAGACCTCGATCTATCTAAATTACTCGTTATTAACTAGCTATCATTATCGTCCCCAGACTGGTCTACAAGCCGGGCACGTGGCTCGACGGCTACCCGACGCTGGCAGTGGGCGACGGCGACGGCACCGTGAACCTGCGCTCGCTGAGCGCGTGCTCGCACTGGCGCCGGCCCGCCCTCCGCCGCGGACACCCGCTCAAGAAGCTGCCGCTGCCCAACGCCGAACACCTCAAGGTGCTGCACGATAAGCGAGTGCTGGATTATATCGAGCTCGTTATGAAGAACTAGGGAGTAAGGTTGGGTACTAGCTTGCAAGACGGTTTAGAATTAAGGTAAGATGCCTATGATACTCTCTAACAATCATTCAAAGGTTTAGGGTGTTCGATAGAATGTCAACTCAGTTTAACCATTTCACTGTCTCGTGAGACACATATGAACATTTCCATCGTCTAACGATTGTGTCTACTGGCGGGACAGTTAAGTTTTTAAACTATAACAGCTATTTTGCAAATATGTGTTGTGTAGATCAGTCTGTCAGAAATCGATGAACTAAAAACAGTTATAATCTTCATTACTTATTTGAATCTCTATTTCAGCATTTTGCATTGATTTAAATTAATGTAAGAATTACATTAGCATTAGATCACTGGTAAAAAAAAATATTTAAAATCAGTGTAAACTATTGTCGTGGGTACTTTAAGTTTACTTTAATTAGTTATTTAAGGATAAAAAAGGGAAAAGTTATCTTAATAATAACGCTTATCTCTCTATCTTAAGTAAATATCTTCTTATGTATGTTATAGAGAAATGTAAGACTTTATTTATAAAAACTGGATGCTATTATCTATGTACCAAACACACACACACACTCTTAAAGACAATGAGAGTAGTTTTAAAAAGAACTTGCCAGTTACCTAAACGCTTTAAAACAACATGCTAAGTCATATTTCTATAAAACTTTCACTGAAAATAAAATCTTTGTCTCACTATTTGGGGATTAAGCAATTTAGTATGTATGCTTACATACCAACATTTAACATATAGGTTCTACCTATTAAAAAATCTATGGTAGTGTCGCATTATCTGTCAATATCCACCAATAAGAAAAAAGTTACTGTATTGTGATTGGCGGAAATTGACAGACGGACTTTACTCAACACTAGCGACCCTAGGAGAATTTTTAATCAGTAGTGTATGCTCATTGTCGACGCTATGTTGCTCTACTAAAATATTTAGAACTAAAACTATAATAGTTAAATAGAAAAGCAATCTTAGTACTAAGTCAATAAAGTTTAAAGTATATTTATATATTTACAATACTCCTGTAACTTTGGTTCTCATATGTTTAAGTGACAAAGCCAAGCTATTAAGGCTGTGATAAACATTACTTAACATATTTATTTTCTTATACACTTGCCTTGACACGACACCTATTGCATTTGCTTCTATAGTCTCGGAAAACTAAAACATTAGATATGTACTCAAAATATGAAATCTGGAAGTAAAATCATATTTAAATTACTAGTGTATGTCTTGTGCTACAGGCAGTAGTAACTTTGCCAAAAAAGCGAATACTTGATAATATCTCAGTCGGAATATTCTAAATCGTTATTTAATATTTAACAAGTAGATATACTTATAATAATCTAACGTTATTTAAAAAGGGCTTCCTCACGCTACTTTACTAGTTTGTGTCAATATCGAGACTTTCTTACAGAACGTGTTATTTTCAAAAGTTGTTTTGTTAGTCATTTCATGAAAAATTGGTATGTGGTGCATTTTAAAACAACATACCTACATTTATTTTCGCATTTACCTTATTACCAATCAATTTAAAAAAAAATCGAACAAAACAAGATGTACGTAGGTACTATTAAAAACAAGTAAATATATGTTACTTACCAAATTACAAAATAATGTCTTGTGTATTGTTAATAATACTCTCATTTAAATCAAATTAAAGTGTCGTATTCTCATCATCTACCTGCTCGTAGGATTTTATTATTGTTATCAATATTACAATAAGATAAACAGCCGGAAATCGATGCCTTCATGAATTGTTTATAAATAAATAATTTATTTGTTTATTTTGGTATAACATTTTTATTTTTGTATATTGGTGTAAGAGTTTGTTTTCATAAATTCCTGAATTAATAATATTGATGAAATTCTGTAACGAATCTCTGTAGAGACTTTTGTGTCTTACAGACATAAATATAAACATCATTGTTAATATTTACTTTTAAAATTAAATGTATAAATATATTGTGCAAGCATGAAAGGGTGTCTACATTTTTAGATGTAAGTAGAAAACTTTATTTTTATGTATTGTTATTTATACTTATCATTTCATAAGTCAGTCACTATGCAAGTAAAATTGCCCTAAACTCACTCCGTGGTGTCGTAAATCAAATACTTGTATGTTCATTGAGAAAAATGCAATAAGTTAGGTTATTAGTAAACCTGACCTTAATTACCCTTACATTAATTAAAAAAACATAGGTACTTGTTTAGGCGCTGTTCTTGAATAACTTTATTTGGCTATAGTAGAAATAGTATTCTATTTAGAGAAATGCATCATGTGAGACTGTTGAATGAAATAAACATTAACCCGAGAAATATTTATTTTATTTTTACCTAAATCCCTTTTTGTATCAAATTTAATTTTCAGTAATGTTTAATTTACAGTTCCAGCCCATTTTCACGCCTTCTGAAATATCAAAATATTAAGTTTGTAGGATTTGTATTCTACAGCAATATAATTACAATACTTTTACCTACATACTTCATGAAGACTGCACCCAAGATGAATTTAGAAGATAATATCACCAAAAGCAGCTCAGGAAAAGAAAATGTTAGTAAAAGCATGATTTAGAAGGTATCTGTGTGCAAAATAGCTAGAAATAGCTCTCATAAATCAGCTATATGTAGTTCAATTGCAATTGTAAAGATTGATTATCCGGTCTGCAATTGATGAAAACAGAAATGTCACTGACTGCATACGACTTCTGTATATTTTCTTCTCCAAGCGAAGCCAAGCCTGATTATTAGTTGGGCTGACCGCATTTTGAAAAGCTAGAAGAAAATTTAAATAAAATATTATAAGGCTATTTGATTATCACAAGTATTTTAACCATTATTTAACTGTCAATAAGGTGCGTTAAAGCTACGAATAAAACACAGTGTTCAGTAATAAAATGTATTTAACTTTGCATTCCATAATCAGACGTATTGACCTACCGGGGTATTCTTATTCGTTCGCCTATCCTACAGCGGAACAGTCGGCGAACAAAACATCTATACACGCAACTAAATTCATTACATATCAACTGTTATATCAGAGGTCGTTTGGTTCGATTCCCACCCAGGACAAATCTTTATGTGATGAACACGGTCATTTCTTCTGTGTCCGAGTGTAATTTACCTGTTTGTATTTAGTAATATATAAGTATGTTTATCAGTTGTCTGGTTACCATAACAAGCTCTGCTTAGCTGTGTGACTTGTCCCGAAATTACAAAACTAATTTTTGAAGTTATGAAGAAAACTGTAACTTCAGTTCAGTGAAAATTTTGCTGCGTATATAAATGTTTGCTCGCAAACATAAATTTAAGAAATAAATACACCTTACATAGCCCCTAATAAAGCTTAATACATAATACTAGAGTAAGCGGCTGATTCCTATCAACAATTGTTAAGTTTTAGAGGAACAACTTATGGTTAATTAAATTAATATTTAATAGTTTCCATAGTAACGAATGAATCGTCTTATATTTAAATCAAGATTAGATGCATCAATTTCACAATTCTTAAACAATTAATAATCATATCCGATTCCATAAAAGAAACTAATATTTCTAAATGATTCAATGAGTTGGGTAAAGGATTCTAATCAGCCGCCAGAAGACAAAACATCGATTACATTGATTGTTACTATCACCCAGTAACGCTTAATATTAACAATTTTGACTTTTTATGAGAATATCCTACGCCTTACCCAGATTCACACAATCACATGCTTCATAATGATTACAAACAAAACTTCAACGAACACTGCAAACAATATAAATAAAGAAATTACATAGAATAGGATGTTATATACATATTATATTTACATGCGGGGAAGCTTACATTAAATCTTTTAGCATCATATCTAAAACATTAATTACAAATTAACTTAATTTTCACGACAAAGTCTCAAATGTTGTGACATTTGTTAGAGTAATATGGCGCTAAAAGATTTTACCGAATATAAAATAACCATTAAAGTACAGTTTGCCACGAAATATTAACCACACTGTACAATTTATATCAATTAAACAATGTAATTATTACTTTCGTATAACAATGAGAATATTAGGGAATTCTTTTTTTTGTTTTTAACGTTTATTTACCATTCCTATTAAAAATAACCTTAACAAACATTAGTGTTTCAGTTCTAGAGTGCATACAGTAACAATAAATAATAAATGCTTATATTCCTCTTAAGGTCACGACGAGTCGTGAGGATATACCAACTAGCGAGGAATGAACAATATTAACCTAATATTAAAAATAAGGAAATATCACATTTTTCAACCAAAATCATGTTATACGTAATCAATTCACATACAAATTTAAATCATTTTTCAATCCGATGAACTAATTTATTACTGGGTTCGCTCATACGCCTCAACCAGCCAAATAACGAAATCATACAACTCATTAAAGATTCGGTAACCACGATATATACAAATATACATTCATGAATCTGTAACAAATATTAATTTGAATGGACACAGATCTCAAATTATAATAACCGAACGTTACTTAGCAGACGTGTGGCGAGGCATTTACAACTCCCGTAGTTTTACAAACTCAAAATAAATAACATAATAATCATACATTCACAGCTAACGCCCTTTACCTTAATTAGTAACATGTTATATTTTATTTGTTCTCTTCCTACTATTAACATTTCATACAAATTCCATGAAAATTGTGTAAAGAGAGACCCCCTTGGAAACACTCATTAACAGTGCACTTTTCTAACTACTTTAAGCGCATGTCTGTAGCGTCTTTATATTGATCATACAAAATGTATGTATGAAAAGCTTTTGGTTAAAACTTCATAAAAATCTTATCATTAGGATATTTATTAAAACTCATTTTTGAGACAAGTACAGTTCTTGATTCATTATTTTATGGTTGGTTTTGTATGACACGATGAAAAAACAATTGTAAATTATTCGGCCATTTCAAATTTCATATTTTATTTCAGTTTCGGTATTTATAAGAGTTAGTCTATAACGATTCGACTGTTGGTTACATAGTACACTTACATTTGTAAGGCATCGTTTAGTCTTAAGCTATCTTACTACCCTAACCTTTTGATTAGCACGTTTGACTAAACGCTTTAATGGTATATTTAGAAAATACAAGTTTGATGCAATCTTCGGTCATGACTGGCCACATAATTCTGACTGACATAAACTGAACGCGAGTGTATCCTTTCAGCAATTTTGCACACAGTTACAAACATTTAGCCAAACGGGCTAACCTTACAATACTATGGAACATTTTGGATCAGTAGCACAACACTGTCTTCTGTAAATTTTACACCAGTAAAGAATTGTTGTTGAGATCTTTTACTCACAACCAAAATACAAAGAAAGTGGTGACAAGAATATAGAGTAGATTGGAAATAATAAAGCGGATGAAAATGACATCTGTTCTTTACATAACGAGAGAGACACAATTTTCAAGCAACACAGACTCGACGACAAGTTTATAAGTAGTGTTCTGTTCCAAAACCTTCCATACCGACACACAATAAACATTAGCAAGCCGCGTCCCAACGGTAACCGAATACATCCCTTATGCCTACGCGTTAGAGCCCACATCGGCCTAACATCAGTTTGTCGCCGTCCAAGCAAGCGCTGACTCCCACACTGCAAGCAGTCTCATTAAGCGTAACTAACGTCACTCATGCCAGCCCTTTGTGAAATGTTCTAGAAAGTCCCAAACATAAGCGGGGGTGTTTCTGCTGTAGGAAATATCAATAATAAGTATGATGCGTAGACTCACCACACATGTGTTTTAGTAACAAGGTGATAGAGTTCATTTTTGAACAGTTAAAAAGCTCTTTTGATTTAGGCGTGATGGTAGTGAGAAGCAAATGATGTTAATGAAATATAGCTCTTCAATACGTTACGAGATAGTGAAACCTAACTGCGTTTTCTGTAGGTCAAATTGAGTATTAATTTAGCTAATTTATAGAGACTAAAAGAGAACAAATGATACAACACGTTGTTAGACACTAAGAATTGTTTCTATTTTTCCATATTTTTGTGAAAACATTTCACAGAATATCGTACAATTAATTCATTATTACCATTATTTAAAATTCTAGAGCTATTGTAGGTATTTGAATACCAACGAGCAGACTTAGACAATCAGACAGAATACCACTTTATTCGTATATTGTCTTTATATAATGTATACAGGGTGTTACTTTCTGTATTTTATATTTTTCATTCGCTGCATGATTGTTTTAAATGATATCTATATTATTATGTAATAGGTACACAAAACAAAGCAGGTTAGTTAGTTAGTCGCAGCATGGTACTGGTCAGTGTGAGATGCCAGCTATTAGGAGTCGTTGGAAATTGTCGAAATTGTACTGATTTATTCACAACACATTTTTAAAGAAATTTATGACAATACACAATTTATTTGTCAACATTTTGTAATTACATTTATTAAGTTAAGAATAAAATATACTTGTGTAGTTTAACTTAACGATTTTATAAAAAAATCCTCAGTTTTGATATTTGAATTATAAAACAAACAGTCTTGTGACAATAAAACCAGCACAAACATCAACAATATCCTTACACTCTTTGACCTAGAGCCGGAAGAAGACAAACTGATAAGCGTGGCGCTACCTGTTGTAGAGCAACTCGGGGCGGTAGTACACGTAGACGGCCAGCAGCACGGTGGCGGCGGCGAGCGCCCCGCGCCGGGACAGCGGCAGGCGCTGCAGGGCGGCGGGCAGGCAGCGGCGCAGGCGGGCGGACAGCGAGCTGTGGCGGTTGCGCGCGGCTGCTTGCCGACGCTTCATGCGCTCCTCGTCCAGTCGACGCTGCTCCTCTCTGAGGACAAATTTATGTGTTATGATGTAGTATACAGTCAAGGAGATAAGCCGAGAATAAGTGTACTAGGACTCTAAATCAAAATCAAAATATTTTTATTTCAAATAAGCTTATCCAAGCTCTTTTAAGATGTGAAAATTACGAACTCTAGTTGCAGGTTCCAAAATGTCATTCTTATAAAAAAACCGGCAAAGCAAACCAGAGGTTACCCATTTAAAAAAAAGATTAACATTGATATTAAAAGTACAATGATCGCTGATTAACGCTGCTCTGCCCTGAGAACAAACACACATATTATGTTGAACAGTGTACACTTGACAAGATAGGCCAAGAGCGAGTTGCTGTTTTCATCGTCTTGCTTTCTAGCTTGACGAGACCCGAGACGAAAGACTCTCGGCAAGTGTGTACAGCTAACATTCAAGTAGCCATACTAATTAATACCAGTAGACATGGCCTCAGTAATAACATAAACAAGCTAACAGAGCTACGTAAAGGAACATACAGTTAAAATTATACCACGATATCGTTGCCATGCCAATGACATCATAATGAATCTAATTTTAACTCTTTAAACAGGCTTATTCTGTATAAAACTTACATACCTATACTAAAATGTTTTATAAAACGTGTCATTATAACTTACTCTCTCCTCTCCAGAGCAGCGACTTCTGGCTCGAGATCAGTCGGATCGTTCTTCTCGTACAGACCCTTAGCGGTCACCAGAATGTCTTCGAACGGTAAGTCGTCTGGTAACTGAAATGCAAAAAAAAATCGCATATAAATAAAACTAGGCCCGAATTTTTAGTTTGTGCCATATTTCTACTCAAACAATCATCAACTTTATGCTACTGTTAATAAATAAAATATGAATCAACGCAAACTGAACCTTATCTGTAAGTGTTATGATTGTTTCTCCTAAAGCTTTTGATTTTTAACATGTTTGTCATATAAACCGCAGGTTTTGAATTTTCGCCATATCGACGTAGTGGACGGTGCAAACTGAACTTTAAATTTAAGTATGGCAGTGTCTTCTTTGTGTTTATGTACATATCTATCACATAAATAACGAACACAATATACAACATTTCAGTACTCACCCTAGACAACAAACAGTGCAACATCGCCATATCACACTCGCAGCTATACACCTCGTCGGCCCTATACAGCACGATGGCGGCCGTGACGTAGACGGGGAAGAGCGGCGGCGCGCACAGGAAGTAGTCGTACAGCCGCACCACGTCCGCGTACTTGTTGAGGCTGTGCCCGAACCATGTCAGGTACCACGGGAGCGCGAACATCGTGCCCACCTGGGCTCTGGAAAGGACAATTATTTATGAGGCAATCGAATGTGAAAACATATGAAAAAAAAACAGACTTCAAAATAAGTCTTATATACTTTTGATGGATCCCGTTGTTATAACTGAACCAAATTAAAATGGGATACTGGAAGCACTACCTTTCAAATAAAAAGAATCACCAAAATCAGTTAACACAGTCAAAAGTTCTGATGTATAAAAAAACAGTCTAACGATATCCCTTCTCTTTTTTGAAGTCGGTTAAAAATAGCTATCTACAATAAACACAAACGAATGAAGGAAAAAAGATATGTTAAAAGTTCTTACTGATTGAGAACTTCCTAGATATTTTAAGATGCATTTCTTTTTAATCTTGCAGAGAAAGGTGAAGAGACTTTCAATGCCTTCATCCTGTTTTTATCAGAAAGCGTAATTTTCGCGTTTTTGCCTTCGATATTCCGACTAGATCTCATCAGGCATATTGATAAATAATAACTAGCTATAATGAGGGCTTCATTTGGGTCTGCAAGACATGAGGAATCTCCCGTGGAATCACACAAACTGTGTGTTAAATAACGTTCAAAGTCTTTGACTTACTTGTCCAAACATTCAGCCAGCTTCCGATCCGCCCTGCTGACGACCGGCAGCATGTAGTTGAGCAGGTGCTGCGTGGGCTGCATGGTGGTCTGCATGAAGGGCGCCAGCGGGGCGGCCGGCCCGTACGACAGCCGGCACAGCAGCGGGAACGACGCGCGGTCGCCGCACACCAGCAGCAGCGTTATGGCTACGTCGTGGTAGCCCTGCAAACATATTATTCTCTTGCTATACAGGTAATAGAGTATTTACCGAAAGGGTATATCTATCCAAACGGGGTAAAGAGTATATCTGGTATAAAGTCTATTTACCAGATTTAAGCTCAGAAGGAGGTAATTAAGTAATTAATATTAAATTTTTATTATGAATTATTTGACACAAAACCAGGCCAGGCGATCTACTCTAACATATAGCAATTATCGTTATATGATATTGCTAGCAGTGCGGTGACGTTTGTTATGATTTTTGGGGTCGAAAAAGTGATGAGAAAAATTGCTAACGCCTGAAATAATCTTTTCAAGAACACTCTGCATATGTGTCATATCTTAATCCTCCATGGATTAAGTAGCATATTTCCAAGTGCTACCCGGCAAAGGGAACAGAATGTCTGCTAATAAATAACGACACACAGGACTTAATAAAATTACCCGCCAAAGTATAATAAGTACAATGAGGTTTCCTTAAAAAAAAAATGTTAATTATAATAAGTCATAATATTTTCTTCATAGTAAACTACGTTAAGGTTGTTGACCGTGAAAACTATAAAAGCGTGAAGCATGTTACGGCACTTGTGGCTTATTAATTAACATTGTGTACACACGAATGTACTACTTAGTACTATTAGTAACTAGTACAATTACTTTTTTAAACCCGCTGCCAACTTTCCGATAATTTTGGGTCGTTGCAAAAGGTGTCAACTCTACTACTTGTTTCTTTCTCATCTTTCATACAATCATTCTCTTTTTCCATCTTCCTTTGCCTTTACCCATTAACTCTCATTCATAAAAAACCCCGTCCATTATAAAAATAGAATAACAGTCCTTTGTCTTTTTCCATTAGTTGTTTCCCCGCTTTTTATTATAAACAATACCATTTATAATGACCAATGAGCAAGACTCTCGATAATAGCATACAATACGAGGTAGGTGATCGATATACAATCGTACAACTAGTACCTACCTACCAACCTACATATTGGGTATGTATAACCGATAACGTTAGAACTTTACGCATTCAAGGTCAGTGGTGTGTCATCCGCTTTCTTCTGTTTGTTTAGGGGCGCTAACTAAGGTAGGCTTTATCGTTTCAGCCAGGCCAATAGTAATATTAGGGTCTGCCCACATTTTTCAACGCGGAATCGGCTAGAAAGCCTTTATGTCTACGTAATAAGGGTGTTACTAATACCATTCGCATCGGCTCGGTTCGACGAGCTTAAAGAGATGAAACGAGCCGCTTGCGGAACGTTTCCGACTGCTGTAGATGGCCAACGTCCAGTCGAGTAGTGTGGTAATAAGCACTCGGCTTCAGCCGATTCCGCGTGGATAAATGTGATTAGACCCTTACGCACCCCAGAGAGTAGACGTCACAATACTTATTTTTTATAACGAGAGGAATTATATTCGGTTAATAGCACTGTATTGTAACAATTTTTTGTACGGTACTTTATAATTAAATAAACCAATTCAATTAATGCTGTCAATATTCAGGTCACAGGGGATGTTACACTTATTCGACGCGCCTTTAATAAATTTATGGTACGCCCCAAATAAGGTTAGCCATTGTTTAGGTGCTAAACGGTTTTTTATTGATAGGTTAACCCCCGGTTCTGTAACGTTGATCAACTCAATAATTAATTAATCACCTGAAAAACCTCATGTTTAGCAGTGATTGGTTTTTTTTTTTTTTTTTTTTTTTTATATTTAATACGTTAATTCCCCTGACGTGGTCAGGGACTTTTTTATTCATTTGTGTTTTCGTTTCTTTTATTTTATTTTTGCTCACCTATTTGTTTCTTTCAGCAGCGGCGCTGCAAACGCTCACTGCAAATTCCATAAATTGTTTTCTTGACGATTTGTTTGCTATGAGGCAGTGAGCGTTTGCAGCGCTCACCTCTACCTCAACTGACTGTTGCAGGTGGAATCTGTTCCTGCTGTGGGCCGGGCACTCAAAAATTAGGTGCACGACACTTTCGTGCACGTCGGGGTCGCAGATGCATGATGGGCTCTCCTTGCACTTGAACCGGTGCAGATACTGGGAGAACCCGCCATGTCCAGTCAGCATCTGCGTTATTACTCCTTGGGGTTGAATTTTACGGACGAGCCTGAAGGCGTCCACCGCGTTTGGGAGGAACAGCTTCGTGACGGAGGCAGTCTCGCCGTCCAGGTACCTCCGGTTCCACTCGCCAAGAGACTCACCGCGAAGCTGACTCTTGACGAAAGAAACCGGGCACCGGTCGTAGTCCGGCTTTCTCCGTCCCGAAACCGCTGCCTCCTTTGCGAGGATGTCGGCGCGCTCATTACCCTCGAAACCGGCGTGGGCCTTGATCCAGAACAAGGAGACATCTTTGCCCCGGGCCAAGGCCTCGCAGAGGTTTTGGCGCGCCTGGAACGCTAGCGGATTCAAGGAGCCATGGTTTGTGACCGCCTGCAGTGCTGCCATCGAGTCACTGTACACACCATAGCTCCTCTCTCCGCACTTCAGGATCTCGTCCGTAGCTCGGCAGAGTGCCAGCAGTTCGGCCTGGTAGACTGTGCAGTACGCAGGCAAAGATAGTTTACGGGCTTTCAGTTCGGAGTGGCTGTCCCACACGGACAGCGCAGCTCCGACCTTACCCCCTATCTTGCTACCGTCTGTAAAAATACGGCGCGTCTGCACGTTGTGTTGTTCTACCAGGCTTTGGTTGTCCAGGCTTTTGAAGCTAAGCTCTGGACGCCGAGCCGGGTGTGGCATTTTCGCATAATCCACCACACGCTCCACTTCCCGGTCTCCTAGCACTAGCCGGGACGACCCTTTGCGCGCTTCATACAGGGCTGCTGCTTCCTGTATGCGCAGGTCGAGAGGAAGTATCCCGGCCAGTATTAGAGCCGAGTTTAGGGAGACCGTGCGGTATGATTTGCAGATTTTTTGAGCCACACCCCTCTGTACCGTCCCAAGGAGCTTTTTGACCCCGACTTTGTTGGCTGCAGGAGCCCACGCTGCCGCCGCGTACAAGACTATTGGCTCCACTGCCGCCGAGTAAATGGTGCGTATAACTTCCGGGTGCAGGCCCCAGCTGATCTTGGCTGTTCTCTGCAGCTGCTTGTAGATATTTAGGGCCTTCCTAGAGACGTTGGCGACATGACTGTTGAAAGTCAACTTGTCGTCAATGGTCAGCCCTAAAATCTTGACCTCTTTGGACATGCCAATGTCGACCCCGCCCATGCTCAGGCGGGGGGTGTCATATTTGAGCTTGTTTGTTATGAGCATTGCGCTCGTTTTGTGTGCTGCAAACTTTAGCTTATTTTTGACACCCCACCTCCAGACATGCTCGAGGGCGACATTGGCCTGTCGCTGCACCTCGGAACCAGTACACCCAGCGAACAGCAGAACGACGTCGTCCGCGAATGCCTGACAGCGGACTCCTTTTGCAGCCAACTCCTTGAGGAGGGGATCCAACAAAACGTTCCAGAGGATCGGTCCTCCAATCGAACCCTGGACGCATCCCTTTTGGGTTACCCTCTCGTGTTCTACCCCCGCATACCTCAGCTTCACACATCTGCCGTCAAGGTAGCTGTCCAGTAGCCTCCTGAGATTGACCGGACACTGTTCCTCAGCCAGTCTGACCCTGATGGCCGGCCACCAAGCACTGTCAAAGGCACCCTCTATATCTAGTGACACTAGCGTTATCAGCTTTTTATCTTTAACCTCCGCTTTTATTTGGTTCACCAGAGTATAGAGGGCGTCCTCCGTGCTTCGCTGTGGCATAAAGCCATACTGGCGAGTACTCAGTCTCGGTGTCAGGTGCCACTGGAGCCTTGCTACAACCATTTTCTCCAGGATCTTACCGAGGATAGGTAGCAGGCCGATTGGCCTGTACGACTTTGCCCTACGGTAGTCGTCCTTGCCCGGCTTCCTCAGGACCACGACTGTGGCCTCTTTCCAGGGCTTGGGGAAGTGCCCTAGACTGAGGCATGTGTTGGCCAAGGCAAGGAAGGACTCTGAGTCCTGGAGAATGGCGTGACTGCAGATGTCTGCCGTGAAGCCGTCGGCGCCCGGCGCCTTTTTCGGATTAAAGGCTCGGACCACAGACCTTAGCTCGTGCGCTGTGAACGGCGGGTCATGTACCTCACCATGGACCCGATCGTTCACCCGCTTCGCGAGGCTTCTGGTGGCCTTGTGGTCCTCGCCGTCCTCCGACTCGCGGTCCTCCGGGTAGAAGCATTCCGCGAGATAGGCCGCCGAGCGTGCGGGGTCGAGGGTTTCGCCATCTTTGATGAGGGTGACGTCTTCAGGTCGAGTGGAGGTCCTTCCGATCACCCTGTAGATCCCCTCCCACATCCCTTCCCGGTCTTGTTTTGTGCAGAACTGTTTCCAGCTCTGCACTTGAGCTATTTTGGCCTTCTTTTCATACTCTTCCTTTTCTTTCAGGTACTCAGCAACGACACCATCGCGACGGATCGGCGCGGCGCAACGGATCCTTCTCCTCCTGGTAGCAACCATTTTCTTCAGCGCGGCGAGCTCTTCGGACCACCACGGCAAGGTAAGTTTATTTTTATTTTTCTTTTCAGGTATGCATGTTTTACATGCATGTTCTATTGTTTTTATGTATGACTCTACTGTTAATTCCAAATCTTGAATATTGTTAATTTTATCTATTTCTGTTTTGTTTATTTTATTTTCTATTTTTAATTGGGCCAGTTTCTCATGAAACTGGTCCCAATTTGCTTTTCTTGTATTATATTTACGCGTTGTAGTTTTAATATTAATTCCTAATGATTTTTCTAATTTAATTTTGAATTCAATGCCGTTGTGGTCAGAGCTTGTCATGCCCACGTCTACGCGCCATCCATCCACCAGGCTGAGAAGGTCCGTTGAGCATGCCGTTATGTCGACGTGACTGCTGAAAACTTTCCCGCCTCTGACGGTGTCGAAAGTTGGTGTGGTGCCGCTGTTGAGTACATTTAGGTCGAGTTCTCCAAGAAGGCCGCACATCTCCTCACCTCTACTGTCCTCCACTCTACTTCCCCACCACGGGCTCTTTGCGTTTACGTCTCCACCGATAAGCAGGCTTTGAGCTCCCATGCGGCGACGGATCGCACCAAGGTGCTCCAGATAAGGTGCGAGGGGGAGGTCAGGCTCGAAGTATACAGAGACCACCACGAGGTCCCAGGCACTGGTACGGATCCTCACCACTACGATGTTGTGCGTGGTGAGTTCTGGGTACTGTATGACGTCAAGGTCTTGGTCGAAGACGACGATGGCCGCCTTTACAGTCCCACTTCCCTCTTCCGATGCCTGGAATGTTCTCACCCCGCGGTAGTCCCGCATCCTTTTCTTGCCCCCCACATATGGCTCCTGTACAAGAGCCATAGTCGCTTTCCTTTCCAGAGCCCCCTGGATCAGCTCCACGGTCGCCAGCTCTTTCCTTTGGAGGTTAGCCTGCATTACCGGGTACGCCTTCAGCCCCGCGGTGGAGGCAGCCGATGTTTCTGCCATGGAGCCCTCAGCAATACGCTACTTTTGCTCGAGCCAATGCGTCCCACCTGCGTCGGACGGGGCAGTCTGGGCTGAACGCGTTGTGCCCCGTCATGTCTAGTTTTGCAGTGACGCAGTTGCAGCAGGTGGGAGCTGCATTGGCGAGCTTTACAGCGCAGTCTTTGCGTAGATGAGGGCCCCCGCAGTGGCCGCATTTTTCGGTGGTCTCGACGCAGAGGCGTCTGCTGTGGCCGTATCCCAAGCACATCGAGCATTGGACCAGTGGCGACTGGTCCTCCACTCTGATGTGCTGTAAGTCCAGGAGCAGTGATTGGTTGTTAGTCTATTGGTCAACCAATCACAGTCGTGATCAGTTGATTTTACTACTGATTATGTTTATCAGTCTCTAAGAAAACGGGGGATAATTGATCAGCTTTTTATTCAACGTATTTAATTCACTGTTAGTGTATAATAATAACATTATGTTATAATTTAAAACAGAATTGTTATTTGATACGTCTGTATGTGCAGTAACATGTTGCGGTTAGCGGTGGTCTGTTTATCACCTAAACAAGCTATTGTAAAACCTCAACGACTATTTCTGTTATGTAGTTTTACACTAGATCATGTGCGAAATATAAGTTTTTTAAAGGCAATTAGGTTTACTCATATAAACATAGCGCATACATATATTGAGCTTATGAGATTAAATAATTAGTTTCGTCAAAGTTTCCGCAATCATATAAATAACTTCTATTTCTGCCTCGGTCTGAGTCAGACACATTAATATTGAGCGTCGATCACGCCGAAACTCTGATACTATAGTTTTATATATGATGGGTTTAATTAAAAGTTTCCTGTCACTGGTAGACCCCTTCAGATGTTTCGTGGACAAATTTTTCAGTTTGTGCATTGAAGCTTCTTAAAAAGCATCACTTTTTAGCCTGTTTGTTTTTGTGCTATGTGTCAGTGGCATTCATTTGACTCATACATTCTATTAATCCAAAACGCAATGCATCTCTGTATCAGCCTACGCATACTATACCACTGAACAGTCATATCCGTCTTTCTAGGAAACATATTTTAATTACAAATACAAACATTTTCCATAGTTAAAGATACTTCTCATTGAAGATATTTCCAGCGGCCGATCTACAATTTAAATAAATGAGCGCAAGCTTTTTTCCGACAATTTTTAAATGTACTGACCTGATAGTACTTGAGATGCGGGTACTTCATGATGACCCTGAGTATGAGCACGGTGAGCTGGTCCTGCAGCGCCACTCGCTGCTCGTACGGGATGCCCGGCGGAAACCGCTTCAATGTACTCACCTGATAGTACTTGAGATGCGGGTACTTCATGATGACCCTGAGTATGAGCACGGTGAGCTGGTCCTGCAGCGCCACTCGCTGCTCGTACGGGATGCCCGGCGGAAACCGCTTCAATGTACTGACCTGATAGTACTTGAGATGCGGGTACTTCATGATGACCCTGAGTATGAGCACGGTGAGCTGGTCCTGCAGCGCCACTCGCTGCTCGTACGGGATGCCCGGCGGAAACCGCTTCAATGTACTGACCTGATAGTACTTGAGATGCGGGTACTTCATGATGACCCTGAGTATGAGCACGGTGAGCTGGTCCTGCAGCGCCACTCGCTGCTCGTACGGGATGCCCGGCGGAAACCGCTTCAATGTACTGACCTGATAGTACTTGAGATGCGGGTACTTCATGATGACCCTGAGTATGAGCACGGTGAGCTGGTCCTGCAGCGCCACTCGCTGCTCGTACGGGATGCCCGGCGGAAACCGCTTCAATGTACTGACCTGATAGTACTTGAGATGCGGGTACTTCATGATGACCCTGAGTATGAGCACGGTGAGCTGGTCCTGCAGCGCCACTCGCTGCTCGTACGGGATGCCCGGTGGAAACCGCTTCAATGAACGATTCACATCTAACACCACCTGACGAACATTCATCAACATTAATTACGAACTTTCAGTCACCATGTTAAAGTTGTTTTGAAAACTAGTTTAGCCCCGCAATTTTACTCACGTACGGAGCCCGTTCCTGTAACTGAACTTTTTATCGAGACTTTTTCTGATGTGTTATGTAGTTATATTATATACTAGCTGTGTCCCACGGTTTCACCCGCGTGAATGACAATTTATACACTATCTTTATTAATTATAGCATATGTGTTATTCTGATGTATAAGCTACATTATTGTAAATTTTCATTAAAATACATTCAGTAGTTTTTGCGTGAAAGAGTAACAAACATGCATTCTCATAAACTTTTACATTTATAATTTTAATAAGGATTTCTTAAAGAAGGAGATAAACCCAACAAACCAAAGATCATGAAAATCCTTAGAAAATATTTTTAAGTTTTAAATGGTGTAACTAATCCAAAATTATACAGTATATTTACTTGAGATTGAAGAGGAAAATATATATTAAAAGCTACAGGGAGTCAATGGATGATTCACAGGCACTACTATAAAGTCCCTGTGAAGCACCCTTTAAATGTGCAGCATTGTGAAAATACATATATGTCTGCAGAATATAATTTATTTATTCTCCTAAGACTAAAAATTATCTGCATACTTATAATCTTATCAAACAAGCAATATATTTGCTATCTGCAGTATGTATACAATATTTTTAATAGTAAGAAATGAATCTAAATCCTAGCTAAGGGATCTGACATTACCAAATAGACTATTATATTATCCAGCTTTTAAGAACCTATAGTAGGACAACAATTCATGTAATATAATATTGTTATTATATTATTATTTCTACAATAAACTATCTAACAATTGATAAGAAGTACATTGTATTGTTGTGCCTGATAATACTGCAACTTGAATAAATACTACATGTTTATTTATAAACTTATTCTTTACCTCTTTAGCTGTTGACTCATTTGGTATAGATTTTATTTGAAATGTTATTTTGTCGATAAGTAAGTGACTTTATGATGTTTATAGCGTCAAAAAGCTGCTTACCTTTTTTTCTCATGGCAAGTAATGTTTTGTTTAAAAACCTAGAGCCATTCTCAAGAATTGAGTTATAAAAACCAAAAATATATGGCTTAATTTGTCTAGTAGTTTTGTAGATTAGTTTTAAGCAAGAATTTTACTAAAATATTTATGCTACCAAGGTAACTTATTATATTTCTCTATAGTAAGTATTCAAAACAAATGAATGCTCCTTTGGTAAACAATCGAATTTTGAAAGTATACTTCACAAATAGCACAGCACATGTTTTTAATACTTATATTAAAGAAAGCAAGTAGTTACTATTATAAAGAACTTAAATTATATCAACATATGAAACAACAGATATGAAAAAACCACAGATGATACAACTACATATTCTCACCTGATTGTATTCTATGTGTGTAGATAGTTCATCGAGTGACGGAGGTTCAGTCAGTTCTTCCTGTGTCACACCAACTAACAATGGCCATATTTTTCTTCTGTAGTCATCTGCAACAATGAAAATAGATTTAATACAAATATAACTTATTCTAGCTACTAAGCAAAGTTAATAAAACAAATACATTTCATTGTTAATATTTGAATATTTAATGTTCATCATTTTATAGCAAAGGCTTCACCCCCCATGTTAATATATCCCTGGAGTAGATCCATGAACAAATATAATTTAATTAAATCATCCAACCTATAAAATTCAACCTACAAACTGTCACAGACAGGTCATAAAAACTGGTTTCCTAAAACACATAAAGTTACAATGTATTTATGTTTACAAAGCACTACATAGTGACCAGACCTACAGTCTTATCAAATCATGTATGTAAGTGTACAGAATTAACACAAAAATATGTACATACTGATCTTTTCAATACGACGTAAACAAGTTTTTTTACTCACCACTAATCAATCCCGCTTTGCTTTTTGCAAAATTCTGCCATTGTTCCAAGTTTATACAGTCCGGGTTCTCCAAACATTTCTCCAAATCTTTCCGTTTTTCCTTAACATCTGGGTCTTCATAGTCGGGTTCTAAAAAATATAAATGACATCAGAAATATGGTACTGTGACTTTCACTCACATTATCGATTGTAACGTAATGGAAACTAACACCAAAATGAAACTGATTCCGTTGACCATTATATCAAGTATATAAAAAGATAGGAAGTAATCAAATTGTCATAATTTTTGTTTACAATACCTTCATCAAATTTTAACTCGGAAGGCGTAGAGATGTCATCAATATTTTGAGAGTTACTCAAGGTGAAGGATTGTTTTTTCGGTGTCGGTGAACAGTCGCCATTTAAATTACACTTATCACCAATATCGGCGTCGGTATTATTCGATTCCATATTAGAAAGTTAAAAATTAATCGAGCGAAAACATTACACCATCCTTCCCGTCGATGTGATGACATTTGAGAAAAATGTCATGTTCACTAACTCGAGTAAATCGCACAGATTATTAATAACCTTGACGTTCCATGTTCATGGATTACTAATAGAATTCTATACAAAGCAATTTTGTTTTAAATAAATAAATTACTACGGGCAAATATAGTACGAACTTTCATTGGAAGTTGTTTATTAGTCTAATAGTAGATTTCTTACGTGAAAACCATTGAAAAATGAAATGTACGGAAGAATACTTATGAACGCATCCTTTAGCCATCAAGTCGTTCCGTTTTGCCTGACGAAATTAATTTTAATATACGATGTATTCTTGATAGAAGTATCGATTTATTGAAGAATGCTTATAATTTTACATAATCATGAGTCATTTCAGTAAAATGGCTTATTTTTATTCTTAACTATCTTTTTCATGAACGTAAAACTTCGAAGAACATCATATTATTATTCTTCTGAATGCATGATTTGTTTTTTAAAGTAAAAAATTAATAAGTTACTGTCAAAGTAAACCATCCTGATTGGATCAATAACATTATTAAAAATTTGTAAAATAATAAATGGCCAAAAATATTTTTTTATGATGGATCTCAACGTTCATTCTCCAAATGAAAGCATTAGAAAAATTGAAGATATCATAGATATTCAAAAAGCAAATGGAAATTTCAACGTCCGACAAGTGGCTTTCAATCTTCCATCAGACTCCGAAAGCACTGTTTCGGCAAATTTAGCAAAAAGCTTGGAATCTGGATTGTTTAAAATAAAATCCGACATCGACAATAAGAAGAAGTTCAAGAAGTTACGTTCCAAGCGGCAGAAAAGCCCTTTACCGGACGTTATATCGTGGCCGAGCGATTCCGACATCACGGTGCTCAGGATGAAACTGTGTCTAACCAGTAGTGATTTGAAAGAGAAAGTCGGGAATCTCATACCCGGGGATGGACTTCACCAACCGGACAGTTCTTCTATGATTAATTTAGCGACGTTGATTCGTCAGTCTCAACCTCCATCTAAACACAGTTTTAATATAGAAGAGTACCTGTTACCGCTTACGTCTTGGGAGCGGGAGCAGGACCAAGACCAGGACCAGGAACCTGAAAAGGAAGAACCGATAGTTGAAGAGACGCAGTCCAGTGACTTTCAAGGGAAATTCAAACGGGAATTTAACGTTTATGGGGCTATGTGCAGTCAGGAAAACAATGAGAACATCAGTTCAAAAGATAGCCAATCACTGTACTCAAAAATAACGAGAAAGTCTAAACTAGCCAGATTCTTACGTCTATATTTCTGCCCCTGCTGCACGTGTCTTTACAGGCTGGAGAAGATGCGCGACGACCCCTCAGTTTATTTTACAAAACGCAAAGACCCGTGATCGAAAGCGTTTAGAACCATTGTTTATATTTTTTGCAAGGAAAAATTATGTTTTGGCAACGTTTACTTGTGTTTTAATTCCAATTATTATCAAATTTCTACTTCGGAACATGTTCAAAAACACACGTCTTGTGCAATTGCTACTACAAATCGTTCAGGCGTTGCGTCTCAATCCCTTTTCGTGCATAATAATAGGATTCTTGGTGCCTTTTATTAAACTATCTGGAAATCAGCATTTCTCTAATCTGACAAGTAATCAAATTACCGAAACTGATCACTTACATAAACGTTCGTTTATTATCAGAATCCAGTTCTTTTCAATCACGTAAATTTATTTCATAATATTTTCGGCATTTCTTTCAAAATCAACACATAGTTGTAAGTGCTGTAATGCAGCAGCTATTAGCGCCCATTTAAGATTACAATCTATTGCTATGAGTCTTACATAAGTGGTTAACTTACAACAAATCGTCACCTACTTAGGAACTTGAAATAATTATTTGGTGACAAAAAAATGAGGTCTCTTTTACGACGTGAGATGCTGCGAAATTCTTACTTTACAAAAGAGCCAGTTATTAGCTGATTTACGCGATGGTGTAATTTCCACACAAAATAAATAATAATGTGGTACAAACGGTTGGTGGAAATATTTATTTGTGAGATTGGTAGAGAATTACATAAAGGAGAAGAAAAACAAGACCCTTTTCAAACAAATTAGCTTTTTCAATTTAGTGGTTATCGCACTTCCCTGTTTTAATTTTTTGTTCAGAAAACTCAGGACTTATAAATATATTATTGAAATAGTTATTTTAGATATGCCAACAACTAATTGGCTAACTAACCGCGTAAAATTTTATTTATCGCGATTAATTTTAAGATCGTGTGTAAACTTACGGAAAATACATTGCGTGCGAGTGACTAACAGTTATTATTTATGTAAAAAGCTATTTGTTCATTTATTTATTTAACTTCCTGAACATGAAACATAGTTGGTAATATAGCAATTATGATTATTTATGTTTAATTTTGACTGCAGTTGTTCTTATTTCGTCCTGAGCTCTAAAATTTATTGGCCACCTTAAAAACTATGCACTGAACTACTTATTATTTTGCTATAAGAAAATGTATCCGATGCCTGCTTTGACCTCTAAATCTTAGAAAACGACCCTTTTCATATAAGAAACAGATTAATTTAAACCACGCAACTGCTCAATGTCGAGAATGCAGACCACAGAGCCAACTACTTATCTCTTTGAAAGAAGCCTACGCCTCAAATGCCTTCAATTTGTCTTACCCACGGAACAGAAAAAACAAGTGGAAGTGCAATACGCCAAAATTACTATAGGAACCGCTGTCGCCAAACTCACACAAATAATCCGATAATAACATATGCACTACAACGAAATAATCCGTATGATTGGTAGTTTTAAATTCAGACAAAATTAGCCTACATCACAGAAAAAAAATAAACCCTGAAATTCTAAAAATAAGGTTAATTTTGCATTAGCAACAATACGTATTTACGGCCTACAGTCGCACTTAATTCGATTGACGAGTTAGTTTTGCTACTCGACCATAGATGGCAATATATAATCAATATAAGCAATTATCAACATAATTGTTTTAGATATACGGTTGACAATGGCGTGACTCTAATGGGACTCGGCCAAGGACACACCACGTATTACATTTAAATTCTTTATCGATATCGATAGATACCCGATTTTTGTTCAAATACGATAAATACGATTCGTTGGGAGTACATTTATTTATTTGTTACACAAACCGCTGTACCTTTTAAACCATTAATTAATAGACACACAAGACTGACAGACAGATAGGTAAAGGGCCATGCCCAAGTTTCATGAGTTTCGCCCAGAGTGCACACTTATGATATGATGTCTTAAATTTAATATAGATTGTCAACATCATGCTTGTGACTTTGGGAAACCTGAAACAAATTTTTTATGAAGGTTAAAAAATCTATTACCTACTGTTTGTAACACTCTGTGTGTAACGTCTCAGTCATTAATAAATTATAATAATTATGTTACTATTTAAAACATGGATTATATTTTTGCTTTATACCACTTAAACGACCATAAATTTACTTAATATAAATTTCGTGTATGAATTAAGGCGACTTCGTACCTATATTGTAATGCAGAACGAAATAAAATAACTGTTTGGGTTAAGATAGTTACTCCCCGTATCGACATCAATCGACAAAATCAATTTTCGACTTGACCACATCACTACATTGAGTAGCGAAGGTCTTTCTAGAATGTTCTATGGAAAAAAACAATCGAAAATAAACTTTGTCTTCACTGCGTAAGGTTTATTTTGACTAACCGTTCTATAAATTTTTTGTAAATTGGAAGAAAATAAGATTTTTATTAGAAAACAATAAAAATCGTACTTACCGATGATACGAAATACCTCCATTTGTAAGATTTCTTCTCCTACTATCATTTTTGCACGCTAAAACGGAACAATACGGGATAGCTAGGTAAATATTAATTTGTCACGAGACGAGCAACTCGACGCGATGACAGACGCAACTGGGATCGGTTAAGCGCAAGTTAAGCGTAACAACGCTTAATTGTGACACGCGTGCCACGCCTACTTAGCACTTCCACCTGTTTTTTAACCGACGAAAACAGAGGAGGTTCTCAATTCGACGCGTATATTTTTTTTTTTTTATGTATGATCACGCATACCTTTTTACTGAGTAGTCCGATTTTGATAATTCTTTTTTTATTGGAAAGGGTATACTCCAAAGTTGGTCCCATATAAATTTGAAAAAAGAATTCCCACCCTAAGGGTGGAAAAACAGGGGTTAATTGATTGTTCACGCACTGATCGTAATGTATTACCACGCGTAACTTTTTACAGAGTAGTTCTATTTTGATAATTCTTTTTTTATTGAGTAGGCTATACCTAGAAGTTGGTCTCATAAAAATTTGAAAAAAATATTCCAATCCTAAGGGTAGAAAAACAGATATATTGAATGTTCACTAACTGATTTTAATATATGACCACGCGTAACTTATTACAGAACAGTCTGATTTTGATAAATCTTTTTTTATTAGATAGGGGGTTATACCTTGAAGCTGGTCCCATATAATTTTACTCTAAGGTTGGGAAAATAGGGGTGATTTATTGTTCACTCACAGATTTGAATACTAAAATAAGGTAGTTAGCTATTTTAAAAATAATAAATTATTAAGCATGTGGCAATTAGTATATAATAGCCACAAAAAAATATAAAATAAAAACTTTTTAACAAAAAAATTAAACCGCCGAAAAAACTTAAAAGCAAAAAATAAGAAACCTTTTTTTATTTAATCTTAATAACTAAGTTCTTAAACGAATGTGAGTATACCTAAATAATTTTGAGTCGGCGCCAAACTATCAATTAACAAAGATCACAAAATTACCTTAAAAATAAAGAAACAACCAAATCAAAAACGCTATATACTATAATTATATTCTTTACTTACCACCTACTAATTCCATTGTGGAAAGCAAATAAGTTTTGAGTTCGAGATTATCAACTTAACAATGCAATGAAATCTCCAGCGATAAAAATTAAAATTTCTAAAAAAATTAAGTACCAATATATCGTAATTAATTAATTTGCCTGTTTGGCGCCGACTCGAAATTACTTAGGTATACTCACATTCGTTTAAGAACTTAGTTTTTAAGATTAAATAAAAAAAGGTTTCTTATTTTTTGCTTTTCAGTTTTTTCGGCGGTTTAATTTTTTTGTTAAAAAGTTTTTATTCTGTTCCGTGGTCTTACCATTGAATTGTGGACAAGAGGACATTACAAAGGTCATGGTCGTGGTCCACATAGGATAGTTCATCTTTCATCGTTCATCTTTAAACAAGCCAAAAAGCCCTCATTATCACATTAGTACTGACTGCTGAGTATTGGATGAATAAATAATTAATGATAGTGTACGTAATCTGAGTGTGACCGCAACTTGTTTTGGGCCATCCCACGCTGAGGAGAACAATGCGTTTGCTTTTAATTATGTACTCTACCTACCTATTATTTTGGGCAAGGTCCTATTGCGTGCTCTTAATCATTAGCACTCTCTAAATAAGCCAGTGTTAAGTAGATTTGAGTTTCTTTTTCCAGTTTTATGGCTTCTATTTAATTATTGATTAAGTTAAGTTGAGTAGGTTCTTTCATACTGTTCATCAAGAAGGTTTTAGTAAGTATAGTAATATTATAGAACGGGGATTGGCGCGTACATGCATAAATACCTTTAGGGCTTGATGTTTCGACCGGGTTACACCGGCCGTGGTAGCAAGCAGACTCCAGTCTGCTTGTATATAATAATCCTATAATAATCCCCGTTCTATAATATTACTATAAACATGCAGCGCTATGGTTTAAAAGTCTATAGGTTTTGGTATCCCAAGACACTTCAATATTAAGGACTTTAAAATTTTATAGTAACCGTTTCGGACAACTTAACTGTCATGGCACCGATTTTGAGGTATAACTGCTTACTGATATTAAAGCTAATAATATCAAATGACTTCAGTCCATAGCTAGTCAAGTCAAGCGAAAATACAATAAATAAAAGCATGACGCAAGGGTAAGTGTGGGCTTTGTTAGCGCAACGCTTCGAAGGAACAACTCATTTATCTCAAGGTGAAAATAGAAATCTAGACTAAGTACCGCTTCACCTCTGTAGTGTGATGAGCGGAAATTTTTGGTACTAAGTACATAGAGTAAATTTAAATTACTTTTGACCAATGATTGGTAAATTTCATCAAAGGGTTTTTCATATCCAATATCTTCCTTCTGAAAACTGCACTTGTTATCACAAAGAGGCTATAATGAGTTCAGCTTTTCATGAATGAAAAATTAGTGAAACTTCATGTGATAAGTCAAAAAGATAGAAAAAGATTAACCACCCTTGCTTTAACCACCCATATACTACCTGAGAAGACTAGCTTTCGCTACCTACACACTTCAAGGCGAATATTATACTTATGTATTTCTATGCAATTTATTAGTTGGTAATTATATTTTCCTTAACGACTCACCTGATCTACTTAAGTTTATATTAGGCATTTATGACAGAGAGAGTCGTTATTTTGACCACTACATAAGGTCATTGGTCAGGTCTGAGGTAAGAACTAGTTATAATAATGTTGATTACTCTCAGTAGCGGACTCGTCATGCAAAATCTAGCGTGCACAAATCAATAAAGACATTAAATGTTGTAATAGTGAAAGTTTATGCAAACTTTATTCTAGATCAACAGTGTTCAAATGTTTTCTTAACTAACCGCTATTTTTGACCAAGTGTGATTTGTCTGTACCATTTTTTTCTTGGTAGAGATCTTTGCAGTTAGCCTGAGCGCAGGCTTTGACTGCTTCACCGGACTTTATTTTGTCTGTACCAAAATTAATGTTTTTGTATGGCTCTTTTTCAATAAAATATCACTTCATTGACGAAGTAATCAAGCATAGATTGGTAGGTTAAGATGCAAGTTGGGGGAATGCAAGATTTTTAAATAAATGAGCATCTGCAAAAAAGCAGACACCTAAATCCGAACCTAGACATACACCTAACAGCTTCTTAGTTCGTCGTAAACTATGAATGAGAAGACATGTTAAAGGTGCATTAGCTAGGTAGGTGCGTACCAATGACCATATAATGGCCATATCGAAAAAAGTCTACCTTACTATAAGGTACTCGAACTTTTACTTCCATTTTACTGCGTTTTGGTCAGTGGTATCAGTTTTCAACGATTAGAAAGTTAACTAGAGCATTTTGTTAGTAAAATTGGATATTTAAGAAGAGAGAGTGCAACAGTCTCAAGTGTTTCTTCATCGGGAGTACCGTAAGCTGCAACTCTTGGCTACTTGTTATTTTTATACGTCTGAGAATCAGTATGACAAATCTGTCATGGTCTGAACCATATTTTCCGACATGGTAGAGATTTCTCACGCATTTGGTCCTTTACGTATTAGGTATACCTGAATAAGATTTATTTGTGCATTGTGATTTTATTTAATAATAAATTAATATTTTGAAAAGGCACATAAAAGATAGCAACGTACATAACATAGGAACTCGTGTTTTACAAAAAGGTAGAGAGATCAATATTTTAACTAAAAAAGTAAAAGAATGCAATGATAAATATATCTTGTAAAAGACAATCACTGGCCATAAGGGTTTTTTCTACACCAATCGTATTATCATGCCAAGTCAATAAGTATTAACATGTCCGTAAGTTGGACACAGCAACTTTATACCGTAACTTTGCAATGACAATTGATACTGGTTATAGGCTTGATAAAGATAAGTGCGAAATAAATTAGCAAAGTCACCGACTTGCGGGATTCTCGAAAATGTTTACCTTTGCTCTGATACAGCTTTCACAATGTTTGTGTAACTCTGAAAGCAAGATTTTTAACATAATACTTTGCTGTGACGTAAAAAGTTCAAGAAATTGCGCGCTGTCAGCAATTAATTATTGTCTCGATTACGTTTTATATGAGGCTGTAAAATAATGCAGTAGTAATTTTCTAAAAAAGAAAATAGTCATATTCAATTCTTTAACTCAGAAGCTAGAAATAAACCTCACTTCGAATGGCGTAGTGCAGGAAAAAAGATGCAGAAAAAATATCCTTTCCTTTGAAACAAAACACAGATGAAGTTCATTTTTCGAAAAATGGAATTTGGGAATAATATACCCAAAGGTTAAAGGTTAAAGGTTAGATATACATCTATTTGAATCTTTGAATCTAATTGAAATATAAGGTAGCTTTTGTTTTTTCAACCCTCATGCACTTAGGTACATGAAAAAGCATTATGAACATTAATCCCCTTTCGTTTAAGTACCAAATTATCAAGGTTCTTAAACCAGGAATGCTACGTGTATTAATCAAAGCCATTTGCCGACTTGCGGTCCAAAAGCAGGACATTGGCCTCTCCCAAATTGCTTTACGACGCCTGAACCTTCGAAGGGTTTATTACTTGCTTTAAAAATAAGTGTCATGCCCACACCGCACCTAATACAAACCCACGCCGAAACTCGTTTTGTATTGTGAGCATGGTTTACGAACCTTACATGCACTAACATGACATTGTACGGATATATTGAAGCCATTCAAATGACCACCCAAATACTGCAAGGACTAAAACTCACAAATCTTGACAAAAGGTCGCCAAAAACTAAAGTAAGTGACCAAGAAAATTGTTCTTTTTATATATGGCACATTTAAATCACATAATTGCAGCATCGGAACAGAATTTGGCAGATTAAAATACTTATCCTGCAGTTGAATCGATATTTTATTGGCTGATAGCACACAGCTGTCTGCCCAATCAGGCCCGAACGAACAATAAATTTTATAACATCATTGAAACCAGTTGCCGGCTCCATCATCAAAGAACTTGTGATTTATATCACCAAAACTTTTAACCAGCGTTATTATGTGATGTCAATGACGTAACATGTAAGAAAAATTGTGGCTTGAATTACGTTGAATTTCATTTTCTAGATAGGAAGAAACAAAAACGATTTCACGCAATGAAAACCTGAGTGCAAACACGTTTGTTGAATAATCTGCAGCATAAAGGGCCAGTTTAAAATACGAGGTCACTTGGAATTCGGCAAAGAAATTATTGTTGTAAAGTGGGAGGTTGTGGCATAAGGAAACTGTTACGTAGTATACGATATACGGGTTCATTGTATGGCAGCCGGTATTTTCCAGGGACGAGGCATACCGATAACTCAGCGATTCGGCTGTAAAACGCTGTGTTTTCAAGTAGAATTACTATTTTTCTTATTAGGTTGATGGTGCTCTTACCTAATACTTGATCTTATTATATTTTATCGAACGGCGAAAATTACTGTACAGCTTCGATTCCGGCAATGTTTACACATTCGCAGCTTCCTGTTTAGATCTGAGAAGATATTGGTTCAGTTCTCTCTTGTTCAGCTCTTTCGCGGAAGTAGTTTCCTTCCAAACGAGGAAAACATTGGGTTAGTATCGACCATTCGGACATTTGAATACCGTAAGAGGCCTTCAATTAAAAACCTTTCCTTTATAGCAACAATCACCAACATTTGCATGCATTTCTACCCTAGCCAATATCCTCATTATAATAAAGAGATAATTTTATCTTCTACATAAGGGCAATATATTACGGGATGACAAAAAATAACATTCATATCTATATTTTCAATAATTTTAATTTATCATTTAGTATTCAACAACCAATTCTCACCAAATTAAATCATTATTTACAAGAGTCATCGTCGATAAAAAAAGGAAACTCTTAGGGTACGTGGACCTTTTATCTAACCCTTTACTATCCAGAATACTTTGTTCTGATGTTTCCCTCATCGCTAACATCTTTGAGCTGAAACAATCGTAACTATTCTTTGGCTCTTCGAGATAGTAAGACTGCATGTGGAGCCTTGCTCACTAGATGCAAGAAGCCATAGGTTTAAACTTAAATCTTACAACAAGATACCTCTCAAAAAGATGCTAAACGAGTATGCTGAGATTGGCAATAAATAGAAATAGGATCATTTAGACTTATGTAGAACGTTTTTGTTCCTAGAGAACTGATTTATGTGTATAGGTAATATATCTCTAAATCGCAATAAGCTTTTGCCAAACACTTCTGAGATTAATAAAATCGCACCAACGCTAATCAAATTGAAACTACAATACCGCAAATTTAATTTACGAAAGCGTAATAGGCGACAAAATTTAAAATAGAAACTGAATCGTAACAATGCGACGCATTCTTAATAACAGTTGATTGCCTAGACAATTTTTTGCTGATTATAAAGCAATATATTAGCGACGTCGAGACGTCAAGTCATAATCAAAACTTCCGAAACAAATCAATCGGTGTGTTTCTATACGAAATAAATTCGCTGTTTAGCAGAATTTGTTAGTTTCGCGCACAATTGCCAAACGGTTTCATTTCTTCGGCCCCCCGTGCTGGCTGGCGCTGCAAGTTATAAAGTGCGGAGAAAGCACAGCGGTCGAACAGTCTCGCGCGTCCCGTCCGCCATTGTTGCGTGTTGTCCGTTTCGCGCCCTTTTCTGACGTGCAGTCAATTTAGTGTTGCAAATTTTAGCGGATAATTTTATTTGTGATTAACAATGGAAATGAGGTAAATATTATTATATTTTTTATTTTATTTAGTGACAAGAATATATTTTTTTTAGTGTAAATTGATATTTTTGGATCTATCTTTTAGAAATCCTTGGACAAAATTCAATCGATTTTAGCGTTTAGCTAGTCCTTATATTTTTTACCGATTTTAAGTACAATTGTTTGTAAATTCGATATGTCATGTCAGTGAATTTCTAGGTAATGATGAGAAATCAGTCGCTTTCTAGTCGCATTGGCAGTAATAGTGTAGAGGTAAATGTTTCGTACTCACCTACGTGGTTAGCGTAATTTCTATAAACCAACCATTATACTTACGCTCGTGATACAACACAGTGACTTGTAATTATTGCGTACACGCAGCAATATACCTTAAACTAACGATTTTTCGTTGTTTCGTTGATACCTAAATCCAACGACAGATTCGCTAAAGCCGTTTGATATATTAAGCGTAAAATAAATAATTAAATTATTTTGTCAAAAAAAAAAAAACAGTTCCACTCATTTTTACAAGATATTATCTAGAAATATTTTTTTAAGTAGCCATTACTAGCTACAGCTGTATATCCAAAAAGCTTGGGTAAAAAAGTTCGACTCTCAAGATTTAAATAGCCTTTAGATACACTTTTAAACATTGTTCCTCACCTCCAATGTGGCAACAGAAATCATTATACATCCATAACTTAGTATTTTACTTTCTAATTATTTCCTTACTGAGCCTGATAAACGTTTAAGCTCGGTTTCAATTAATATGCGCAACGGTAATATAGTTAGCATAACAGACTAGATTACACGTAACTAACAAATCTATTGATCTTCGTCAATCCTCACGTAACTCGCTACCGGTTACAAAACGATCTCATAAAATATGTATTTAAATAAAACTTATAAGAATCAATCTGCTAGAGTAAGTAAAGACGCACTAAAAAACGCTGTTGGGTAGGCTTGAAGGCAGGAACGAAAATACTGGCAGAAGAAATAAATTGCTAATTGAAACATTTTTATTTAATGTTGGCAGTCAATTAATATTATGAGATACATTTTACAACTGCTTGATAAATTAAATAACCAATAATTAGTTTCTATTAACCTGGATTGGGTCGAATGCAATATAAGTACACAAGGTCCTTAGGTCGCTTAAATAAATGTACTGACTATCCGTAAAATTTCAGATTTCTTAAAGAAATCGGAAAACATAAAAAATTCTATTTTTTTAAGTGGAATTGAGAAACTTTCAGGTAATGTTTTTTCGACCGAGAAATTCGATGTTTATATTATGTTACTTTTGTTATGTAATTATGTTCACGAAAGATCGTGATCTTCTAAAATCTCGTGGCTTTGTTTGTGGTCGTCCACCTTACTATTATTCAAGGATTCTTGAATAATTTTGACTAAAATAACTTTTACATAACAATTTTTAAATGGTGTCATTATATAATCCACTTGAACTTAAATTGGCACGAGATAATACTTAAGAATGGTAAAGAGACTTAACGAGGCTTTTCAACGAAAGCGAAATGAAATAAAAATGCTTCATCGATAAAATCAGCATTTCGTAGAAAAAAAACTATACAAATAAACTTTTCTATTTAGTAAGACTCACAAGCCACATCACATGAGGTCATTGATACATACTTCCTACAGCTTCAATCTGTATAACATAATGGGTTCCAACACTGTAAGGTGCATGACCTGTCATTTGCGTACGTTAGAAGAAAACAAGTGAAAATCAATGTAAAACATTCAAACACATTAAGCAATCAAAAAAGTAGTTCAGTTCCTCTATTTATATTGGTTACGGCAGCCAAAACTACCAATTAATATTTGACGCTTTCAATAAACAAATTGTACACTGTACAAATACTTTGACAGAGTCAAATAAGGTAATTATAACAAACAATAAGAAACAAATTAACATCGTTTTGTAGTCTTGCATACAAAATCGACATCAATAAACAAAGTGAAAGCATAAATTACTTTTAATAAAGTTTTTAGGTCAGCTATTGATCACTAGATCGAGTACTCCAAAAAATCTTTTGTAGCATTATTAATTAGTTTAAAGATTGCAACAATGTTTTTGTAGCAATAGTCTGAACACAGAAATATATTATTGAGATATTCTTAATTAAAAAAAAAAAACAACTCTTGACTACGCTTAAATTTTTAATGATTTTTTTTCAAGTTGTTCAAGTTAGAAATATCATTTCTTTGTTTTGCATTGTCTTATTTTGCTCGAAGGCTTTAGGCTACTTCGGTTATTACATCTGAAAATGGATAAGATGTGGGTAAATAATATCTAATTGATTTCCAATAACAATATTGTGTCAATGCCTTTGTAAAGCCCCAAAACCAATTCCGACGAGACACCTCAAAACAGCAACATTGTTTACAATCCACTGGCCTGTCTATGTAATGTTTCCGATGAAGAAAGCGCTTACGTAACACCTCATAACACTTAACAAGTTCAGTTTAGCATGTGCTTTGTATGCTAACCTACGCTTTGTTGCGACTGTACACCGGACTAAGGTGTCTGGGTCGCACGACTGCAGTTTTGAGCTAAACTAGTTTTCCGTAATTTTGGACGACTTAATTATTTAATGAGCTATTTTCACGCTGTTTAATCGAATTAAGATTTTAGAGCGATTATTTTGGAATGTCGCGGAAGAGTGGACTAGATTAGCTGTTGGAATTTTGTGACGGTTATGTGCGTTCATAATTCGATGTTTAGGGTTAATAATAATAATAATAATCCAGCCTATAAACGTCCCACTGCTGGGCACAGGCCTCTTCCCATATAGAGAAGGCACGAGCATTGATCACCACACTTGCTCTCTGCGGATTGGCGATTTCAGATCCCAAATTTTGGAATCCAGGTTTCCTCACGATGTTTTCCTTCACCGTTTGTCAGAAGAGTCTGTTTAGGGTTATCCAGGGTTTTTGTATCTGATTATTGCTGCTAAATTAAGAGTTATGATATGTTACTGTTACTGTAACGTTTTTTTGCCGTCATTTCCAATACAACGTGGCAATGGCTGTTTTGTTTTCTTGTTAAATTCGTAGCCGCCTGCACCTGATCCGCTTGGTCGGGAAAGGAAAGCTAGACATACCAACGTTTTTTTTATGTAGGTCACTTTAGAACGGCATTTTTCTAGCGATTTATGTATTCATATCGTGAGTAAGGGCCTTTACGTTACAGTATGTGGCCCACGTTCAACCATTGTGCTTACTTCAACTATTTTGCATACTGTTATAATCACATCTTAATGGCGCTAGTAAACGTCGTTAAAACTTAGTTGAAATAAGTAACTTGTAACTGTTCACTACTACAGATCTATCTTAAAAAGCTTTGTCTTTTTAACTCCTGTGCAGCTGTGTTTATTCAAGTTTCAGGATGATCATTGTTATTTTTAGAGGTCCTGATTGCACGGATGTGAAGAATTTTTTAAGAAGATTTTTCATACATATTGCGCTGTTTCGAGGCGGCGCAGGATAAGGTAGTATGGAAGGAATTGGGGGAGGCCTTTGCCCAGCAGTGGGAAAGTATAGGCTAGGGAAAAAAAAAAAAAATTGCGCTGTTAGACTCTAAGACATAGACGTACCTAATCTATGTAAGAGTCAATTTAACTGTAGTCACATTACATTTCATGGTCTTCCAGCACAATGTCATTTATTTGACGACTCCAAGCAGGTCAGATCAATTAGGTTGCTCAAAGACATCAAAGCCTCATGATTCTCGAGGACTATGCAATTCAATGATCTTGAGAGCAAATTGTCCTCATTAATCTCTGTGGATTGGCGAATCGTATCGGTCATGTCCATTCCATTTATTTCGGCTACCTAACAAAGGAGGTACTTCGCTTGTCGTGAGGACATTGTGCGTAGTTACTACAAAGATAATCGATTCGGTGACGAAACAGAGAAGCTGCTCTTATCGATTGGTGATGAAATCGATTTAACGTATTTAGTAGTTCTTTAGTAGCTACTTGAATAGGATTTGTTAGGGTAATAAGTTTTAGTCCAATGAGGTTGCAACAAGCCTATGTAATAAGGTAGCTAATGCTTAATTGTTTAAGGAATACCTAAAATATTATTGCCTGTGCATGCACTGCACTTTCTTGTGCTGTCATTTAGAGTCCTTTTTCCATCTGTTGGACCCTTGACAACGACAAGTTGTTGAGACCTCAACGCACCCAGAAGGCTTCATTTCCCAGATTTACAGGAAACCATAATTAAGTATAATGATCAGCATTGAAAACGAATTAACGAGAAAACTTAATACGCACGGAAAACCTATAAAAAAATTTAGATATCACTGTAAAACGTTTTAAATGTAATTACTGTAATCCGGAATATATTATTACGTTTAATATAATTGCGCACACGCAACTGACAACACGATAGGAATTAGGAAGCTTATTCACAAATTATTACTTCACTTTTGTAATCGGTGTGCGGTCATTGAAAACGAAAGCGATGAGTGTGCACATAAATAATTTATTAGTTATTTACTACGATCCGGTGTTTTCACAAAAATTACCAATCATGGTAAAGACTTCAAGACTCCAATGAATATTACTACTTTTGTAGAGTATACAACCATTGGTACAGTTTAGTCATTATGATAT
Organism: Autographa gamma; assembly: GCA_905146925.1. Taxonomy (NCBI): domain Eukaryota; kingdom Metazoa; phylum Arthropoda; class Insecta; order Lepidoptera; family Noctuidae; genus Autographa; species Autographa gamma. The sequence goes on from LR989852.1 coordinate 1,132,440, forward strand.
AATTAAGGATTAATTACCAACAGGTAATTACTTATATCATAAAACTAAGCCGCAAAAAAATATCATTGCTAATTTAACAGCAACTACGCATATTATTATGACATTAGTGAAACTGACTTTCTTTGTAATTAGGTGCAACTAAACTTAAACCAACAAGGCATAACATTATATATTATATTATACAAGTAATATTTCGTATAATGTTCATAGGCCGTGTAGACCATAGCTCCGCAGATGCGGGGAGAGGCGTTACGCAACTCTGTGTGAAAATGAAAACTGACTGGATTTACGACATCGGTACAGACCAGTCTAGATCGAAGATAAAAATTAACTCGTGTGGTTAAGTCTGCGTAAAATAACGGTTCTGTAAGGAGATTATAAGACATGTGATTGTTTTTAACAAGTTTTAGCATTTAAAAGTACAGAGGTTTAGAGGTACTACATTAAGCTAGAGACTATCTAAAGCTATTCGCAACTGTTCTCTGATTTATTTATAAATATTTAAATCTAATTTGAAATAAGTGCATCTTATGAGAAATCAATAATTAGAAGTCGTTTAGAAACTTCAGGCAGAAACAATTAATCACTAATTTGAATTAAGGAATTGCGTAATTTTCAGCCAGGATTGGCTCATTGGATATGCACAACAACAATTCTAATCAAAACGTGACAGTCGATTTCTAGCTAAAACCAACCTTCAATTACAAGATAATTACAAGGAAATCTCACGCATTCGATACGTATAGGAAATAGGATGCGAAACTCAATAGGCGGGAAAACATTTGAAAGTTAGTTCCGAAAACAAAACCTCGAGAGCTGGTAATAAGGATGTCGGAGACACGCGAGCCTAGTTAATTGTGTTGAGAAAACATTAATCACACTTGAAATCAGAAAAGCCCGGCCAACCCTGAATTAATTAACATTCAATATAAGTTCTAGGACAATCGTTTTTGCTCAGGACATGTTCAGGACGATAAGGCATCATTAACAGTTTTTGCGACTAAGCGAGCTTCACAAAATTAAGGAGGATAATGGCCTTATTTCAATGGACGGACCTTGTCATAAAGATTTGTGATCTTAACACGCGTAAATCTACTTTCATTAGAAAAAGGATAATTTCATCAGCCTTTCCAAATGAGATTATTTCATGGTCATCTCCTTTACTGCCATTTAATGAGAGGCCGAACTGACACTTTATCAATACTGTCAAATCTTGCACCATCAGATAAATCATGGGTACATTGGCGAGCAATGTGAATCAAATTAACGAATTGGTTGATCAATTCATGGCCGATTTCACAATGGTCATGCGCAGCTGTCTCTAGGGCTACATTCAAATTTGTCAATTGTAAGTATTTAGTGGGGTTGAGACGATAAAAAATTGTGTAATTAATCTTAGACAAAGGTCAATGAAATCTAAGTATATATATAAGCATAAATTACTACTTTACGTATAAATAAAAAAGCGTAACCAACAAAAGGTTTACATGCTAAGATCCTATCAAATGGAAAGTTACTCATCACTTAGAAGGATAAATCCCTTAATAACTGGCAGACCCTTTAGAAGCCTCTGCTAACCGTGCCGGGGTTCCCAGCCACCTGACCCGCCGTGACGACACTGACACAGATGTCAGACATGTCACAGAACAGGTCCGACTAGATCCTCCGTGTGGTAACACTAGCCATGCGATTGTGCGCAAACATTCGGGTAATGCCTATTAATTGGTCGTGATGTAAGTCTTGCATCAAGTTGCGGTCTTGTGTCGTTGGACCTTGGAAGGGATTCTTTGGATTACTGGCCTTTTCTCTTCGAGGTATGATGTTAAGAGCCCTTTTACAAGACATTGTTAAGAACCTTCATGTTTTTTGTCTAGAACCTGAGATAGCTTTAGTTTTTTTTTTTGGGGTTCTGCAACTTTGTTTCGTTGGATTTCTAGAGCCTACTTGTCCAATTTTACTGCTATATGTACACTTCAAGTTGTTTCCTATCTATATCTAGTTGTATACCTATTAGAAAAGCCACCTTTCCAACGATACAGCCCGCTAGGATTACTACATACTTTAGTCTGTTTATATCAAACAGGACGTCGTTTGCATCTTGAGCAATCACATAAAGTCCCGTTTATGAAAAGTCACGCATCTCACTTAGGTGTATTAAGTAATACTATAAATCGCAGTTCGTATTGAGGGCAGTCGGTAAAATGCTTATATGATGGGAGCGAGTTTCCCGGAGCCAAACCGCCGAAGTTACGTAATGGTGGCGAGTGCAGATCGATGCAGTGAAAACGCAGCTGTCGATGCAAGTACATTAATATGGATGCAATTCTAGAATCGAAAAGATTAAGAGAGAAACACATGTTACGAAATAAACATACCAGATCAATTCGAGGTGTGAATTTTAGACCAGATAAAGCAGTTATTTAGTAGCTAGTATTGCTAGAGAAATTGGAGAGCCAAGTTCTCTGAAATTAATGATAGTCTTAACTCCACCCTAAAATTAGCGTGCATTAGTCTAAGTTTTAGTACATACGTTATATGCAATTAAACGAAAATTATTAGACACTTAAAATTTAAGATAGTGCCATGTGAAATACGGGGTAATTATGCTAAAATTATACATACAACATAGTAAACTTTCTGGTATGCTAGGGTTGTCACAAGAAGTGTTCAAATGTTTGATAGACACATTTAGCTAAGTAAGTTGTTGATAAAGTCCGAAGAGAAACTAAAATGCTTGTTTAAAAAAGTGATAATGCAGAATTTATATAAACTAGTCATCACCTTAAAAGGCCAGTTAGCAGTACTCGCCCTAATTAAATGCCTTCAGCTTGTTATTATATGACTTACGCTACGATGTGGCTAATTAATTTAGCTAATGAAGCATCCTAAGTTCCTAACGGTAAGATTGTGAGTATTCTCGTCGGTAACATTGTTCATAACTCCATATGTTTTGTGTAACTGTGCACTTTCTATGTTCTCTTCTCTCTGAGTCACATCAATGTGATGGAGCTGCAATTGTTGTATAAATGAGAAAGTAATTATGTTTTTTTTTGTTGTTTTGCTATGAAAGCAAATGAACTGATCTAATTCCAAGGCTGTCATCAGTTGTCAGTTATGTCGATCGATTGATCCTTCAAGAATTCAGTCTACTATGTGGACTCCACAAAACGTCAGAGGATCTCGTGGCTGGGCCAGAAGATGGTGGGACGAGCTTGACTGTTTTCCATGTAATGGACAACAATAGCCCCGGACCGAGAGAATTGGAAGAAGGAAAAGGAGGCCTTTGCCCTATAGTGGGACGATAATGGCTAAAAATAATACTAATGTGCGGACAATTCGTTCCAAATAAATTCGAGCACAAATGACCCATGACAGACGTGTTAATTAAAACTGCACAAAAACGTCGCACGCCAACGTAATATCACGTAATACAAAAAACGTTACACACAAATAACCAGTTACAAAAACGTAACGTTAACGTTATATAATTACCGAAACGCACAACCTTAACGGCGGCCCTACACGTGCACATGCGCTGTTCACACTCGTGGGTGCGCCGCCGCATACAACGCGTGGTAAATGGATCATATTAATGTCGTGATCTTGCACACAGACATACAGTATGTTCATATGTCGGGCGCATTGACGTACTATATACATAGACTGCTACTATCGCTAGTATTCGCTAGTTTCCCCTTGTGCCAAGCGAGAGCAGTTTTTAGTCTGAACCTAGTACATACCTACATTCGTTTACTGATTTAAGTTAATTTTCGCACAACGAAAATATCGATGGTTTTGACATTGTTAGGATAATATTAGTGTTTTAGATAGATTTTTTAAAACGGCAACCTCCATCTTCATACATAATTCACGACAAAAACATTTCAGACTAGTGCTTAGGTTCAAACTCTGATAGGCTCACTCTAGTTCCTTATGTATACTCTAAGGTACTAGATATACTAAGTACCTATAGTAAGTATGATGTGGGCGAGATAAACGTGATTAATCGAGCTTTAGTTATTAGATTGACATCGGCATTTGTTGCGATTTTGGCTGCATGTGCAATATACTTAATACTTTCGCTTAACATTCTTAATCGGATTACCTTGTTTTAAAATTGAAAGGTTGAGGTCAAAATAGCTTTATGAATGTTAGTTTGTGGAACTAGGAAATAAGTATTAAAGGAAATGAAAACTTGATACAATCGTAACATTGCAAAACTGTACATTTATGACAAACGTATAAAATTCTTAAGTCACTAACACTATTATCTAATTACATTCTCTAAAACCTATAAAATTAGATAACACGCTTTGTTACAAATAGCGGAACACTTAGCAGATGCAACGATAATTATTTTTCACATCCAATAACATTAATCTTAAAGATGCATTGTTGCGTTTTTATTACACGACGAGACTTATTACACCTTTTATAAGCGAGTTACATCTGCAAATCTTAAAGGAATAACATTTCAAATAATTAATACTAATTTTATTAAGGCTATACAGTAAGTCTATTTGACGATTAAACAGCCGAATCGACTTTTATCCGACTTCAAAAAAGGAGGAGGTACTCAATACGCCTGTATTTTTTTATATTTGTTACCGCCGATTTTTTTTTGAAACCTGTTGTTTTTCGTGTCTTTTTTTTTGGATCAATTATTTTATAACATGATGTAAGCTTGGATTCTAAGAAGCGATAGAGTTATTTTTGCCGCGATTACTGACAATCATGTAGGCAAAGCTGCTGGCAAAAGCTAGCAAGGAATAAAATGGTTTTGTTATACAATGTCTACGAATAGTTGTTTAATTGTTTTTGATGATCTGAAACCAGTTATTGACAGTTTATGTAACAGTTATTTGGTTTTGTTTTTTAGATTTCTATGACTAATTTATATGAAACTTTATTTCTTCCATTAAGTTTAATGTCCTGTATTTTTTAATAAATCATTGTAGTTTATGATTTTTTATGCAAAAACTTACTCAGCACATTATCTGATCTCTTTTTTGTAAAATTTGAGCTCTATCCCAAGTCTTTGACTTATGCAAATGTATTTAAATCAGTGGTTTTGATAGATATGCTAATAGCCACTAAGGCTTTAGTGCTTTACTATGTTATCGCTTTGTTTAATTTACGATATCCGGATTTAAGAAAAATCTTCTAAATGACTTTCCTTTTCATTCCAATCAAGTATTGCGTAATTATATTGCATTTAAATTTATTTTTTGAAAGAGTCAATGTTAGAGTTCAAACCTTTTATTTGTATGAAAAGCTTATAATTCCATAATAGATCTACATTCCTTCAATTTCGTACAATAAAAATCTGTATCGGTAAGGGTACCAAAATTCAAATTAGACACCATAAACCTTATAACGAATACGTCAGCATCTATAACCTACAGATGTTCCTAAGAAATTACTTCATACCTTGTTACCAACAACAAGATATGAAGTTATTTACGGAGCAAATAGCATCTGAATCAAGCGATAAACTACCGTTGCGCAATAACAAAACCTCTTCGTTATGATTTATTGGCTTCCCTTCAGCTGCACTACTCCAATTCGAGGCACGCACTAAGCTTTTCCGCGTAGAATTGTCACATTTCTTATAGCCAACAGTAAAGTTAAACAAGGAGGTCATTACACAATCGAAAGTGAAATCTGAACAAAATGTCATATCAGCACGCGATGCCGCCATGACACGCTGCTGTTTAATCAACGTAATCATGCCCAGTGACCAGCAGTGACCAGGCAGTGAACAACAGTGACCTGGCAGTAACCAGCAGTGACCGAGCCTTTTTATTAAGGGCAAGATCATACTTACCTCAAGATTAGCGTTCTATGATCGTACTATAATATCTAATGATTAACTATTTAATTTATTTACTGTTTTATTTTAATTCTGTTTGGCATCTCGAGATTCCGTTGTTCATGAAATAAAAAAAAAAAATTAAAAAAAATATGAGCTAAGAATGTCGATACCAATTTATAAGCCAATTATTTCTTAATATCAAAAAAAAAATATCAGAAAAACAATATACATGCCTACATAGACACTAATACTCAGGATAAAATAAGTTTAGTCAAAGCTCCAGGGTATTAATAAATTAATGTAGCTATTTTGTTCATTCACTCAGCTAAAATATTCATAACTGACCTCGTTCCTATTTAATTGTGCTGCAGAGATATGTGAGCAAATATTAATGAATACAAGTACATGTTCACATTCATTGAAGTTGAACACAAAAGGCCACTCCTGTACGCGAATAATGTATCTGCATGTAAAAGGAATGAATGATTGAATGAACTGAATGGGATTGAACACGTGGCCACGATCGTCACATCCTGGCACATAAGGAATGTTTTATTGATATTAGAATAGATAAAGAAAACGAAAATTAGCAAGTTAAGTATGTAAATACCTGCGACTTAAAGTTATAGGCTATATATCTGTCTAAGAAATTCATTATATTATTATAACCTAATATATTTATGCACCAACAACGTGTGCATATAAATATAGGCATTTAATTTGTAGCCATTCTAAAAGAAGAAAAAAAATCATGTCAGACTTTCTTGTAACAATTACATACGGCAAAAGCTTTAATTACTTTTTCCTTCTGATGTAATACATCAAGTAACAAGTTTCAATCGTTACACAAGTGTGTACACGCCTTAAAAATAAATGAGTCGCCACTTCTTTTTCTTGCGACATTTATTTCCGTAATGTATTAAAAGCTGTCAACTTTTCCATAAGTAATAGTCTTTTTTTGTGAGTACGGAATTCATTTATATTTTTAGCGTATTTTTTTTGTTGTGACTTAGTAAGTTGTTTAGCATTGTCGATTCTCAGTCATCTAGATTACAATAGGTAGTGATCCTAATTGAACAATCTTAAAGGTTTTATAGAAGATTTCTTTGATCTTTTGTAGAGTTGAACTCTACAAAAAATCAAAGAAATCTTCTACATTGAAATTTCTATGTCGATAGCCGATCAATTCAATTAAGTATTTATTACTGCTTACATTGGCCAGTCGCTGACTGTCTTAATAACAGAAACAAACATTCGTAATCCAGAACAGAATCGTGATCAATCCAATTAAAATTGCTCCAAATTGCTTTACTGCTTATTTGCATAACGCGAAAAATATTTGCAAAAATCGCGGAATTCAATAAAAGTATTGTTGTCACGAAACATTGACGAAACTAATTTGTTGCGTTATACTTGACAATGAAAGTGAAGCTACTCAGCTTCATACGTCATGATCTGCGCACGCGCAGCCTCTTGACGATAAGTAGGTGATCGAAAGCAAAAGTGCCTGCAGATCTTACCATTAGATGAGATAGCAGTCAAACGGGAGACTTTCGATAATATATGTGATACATTATTTAATGTCATTCTTTTAAACGTTTATCAGGAAAATAGACACATGCCTAATACGTATTTAGCACGAACCAATTACCAAAAAAAACAATAAACAAACAAAGAACATAGCCCTTTCCACCGCAATTATGTAAAGACAATGAACAACCCTAATTTAATTTGAAAACAATGAGTCAGAATCAAAACCTACTCTTTAAGCAATAGAGCTTGGCAAGTTGATGGTCGATTAACAGATAATAACACCGCTTAATATTGTATCCATTTCCAGTTAGAATTCCCTTTCATTGGGATAACAAAAGCTGACCATAATAATATAATATAATAAACCTTCTAATAGATGCTATCAATTTATAATGAAGCGTTTGAAAGGCCACCTTTCTCTAGAACACCTCGTATCCTGCTCAATGTATCTCGGTATATTCGATTGGCTAGTTTTATAAATAGTTTGACGGGCCTGTTGGTCTAGTAGTTAGAGACTGACTGCTATACCGGAGATCGTGGGTTCGAATCTCACCCGGGACCAATGTTTGTGTGATGAGCACGATCATTCGTTCAGTATCCGGGTGTAATTTGTCTATAGTATGTATGTATTTAGAAATATATAAGTATGTTTATCAGTTGTCTGGTTACCATAACACAAGCTCCGCTTAGCTTGGGATCAGACAACCATGTGTGAGATGTCTCGGAATATTATTATAAGATTTTTCTGTTAAGAAATGTTCGGTAGCCCGTAGTACCTTAGGTTTGTAAGTTATAATAAATGGAAGTAGGTTCGTTCTTCCGTGAAATGACTGTTGAAACACTAAGGCGACTGCCACGTCCTATGTACTTACTTTAGTCTGATGATTATTGAAACATCAAGCGTTTATTTTTAAAAGCTTAGCCTCAGTTTTTCTAAAGCAGGTCTTCTTTATGCTTCTTTTAAGATCTTACTCGAGCGAAAAATTTGGAAGATTTGGGAGTTTTTGGAGGCAAAACATTAGAGAGGTTCATATAACCAAATCCTTTTCCATTCTTGTTCTCAGAGTCCATTTCCGATTGAAGATTACTGAAGTACTCATTAGTACCACTACTATATCGGTCATATTATTTCGCACTAAATAACTGGCGCATAAACTGGTAAGGTTCCTTTAACAACGTGAAACATTCTTTATTGACGCTTGGTTGTACAACTAATATGCTTACACGAGAGAATGCAGGCCAGCTCATTTCCTAATGACTCACGATCTACATAAAACTATTTAACACAATCTACATCTCAGTATGAATTCCACAGATGAAGTTATAGAACCGATTGCATGCTGCATTCCTCGGCAACACAGGGTGCATTAGCCAAAACCCGTCACGGACCGAATAGCATTACCCATTGTTCGGGCAACATTTATTGCGTCCGCAAAAGCTGCCAATACGCAAGATTCCATTTCACGTCTCGATGGTTTTGATGGAGAAAGCAGTGTGTTTATTTCCGATTGACAGTATTTCGATAATATTTGGCGGTAACCACAGGCCAGAAAAAGGTGGGACGTAGACGAAAGCGTACAATGACCTCCGTTTTTGCACGGTTATATTATCTATGTATATATAATATTATAATATAGTTTACATAGATGATATTACCGTGATTTTTGTGAGGGAAAAGTGACCTTAGGATTTAGTTGGTTTAGTCTGAGAGCAAGGGGATGCTTATCTTTTACATTTGTTCAAGCCATTGGAGCATTTCTGATCCTGATACTGCTTGCAAAAACTGAATATAACTAATACTTCAAGCGGGTGTAACTGAAATGCCTTATTGACACTACCTTAATAAAAATATAAGTTTCTGTTGATTAAGGATATCGATAACAATCTAGCAGTAAAGCTAAACTAAATAAAAGAAAAAAACAAACAATTGATTCACGATTCTGCAATAAACAAAATGTCAAGTTCAAACCGATAGCTATGAAAGTTTAATTCAATTGTGTTTATATAACAGTTTCCTTATTGTTTCAATTTATTGTTATTTGTAATGAAACCAATTTATGTACAGATATTTATGAAATACTACATTTAATTTCACAAGTTAATCAAACCGCAAGACTTTTTATTGTTTGTTTTGCAATTAGTCAATTTAAAAGTGTGGCAGTAGGTTTATGTTTTTACTTGATTTAATTAGTAAAACCTGTATTTGTCATGACTCAAATTGTATTGATTTATTGACCTAACTTGTCAGGGTTTTGTAAACAAGTATTGCGGTGTATGTATCCAACTTACATCGCTGCTATTTACTTCTTACTATCATAACTAAATAAACCATTTACAATTAAGTGGTACTTATATTATAATTATATTAATATGATTATGATCAGATTCCATTTAATTATATAATTACTTCATGTTTATAACAGCGATTAATCCTCTTAAATTACGAATGGCGCAATAAAACATCAATTATAACAGCTAAGTGCCAAATCATTTCTACATCTATCATAAAATGACCATGTGACAATTATGTAACATCATAACCTATCTTAGCATATAAATATTAAATTGTAGCAATAAACAACTTTCGTCACAGTTAATTGCATAAATAAATGCCAAAGGACCACACCTAGGAGTTACGGCAAAGTAATGCAACTTTTCACTGTAGATACCTACATGTAAGACATATCTGTCCCACATAAAGTTCGGACTTATAAAGCCCCCTGTATGGGCAGCTACGATTCTTTTTCCGGTTTTATTCACAACCTCCATAATCTTGTTTTGGAGAATTATGCAATGCTGAATATGATACGTTGATTGACCTAAAAGGGGCGAGATATTTTCCATAAGACACTTATGTATTACAAATTTATTAAGCCTGCCTGTATCCCATTTGATCTAGTATTAGGTAAATGTATTTTCCGATAAAAAAAATATAACTACTAAAAAATCGGACCTGAAAATAAAGAACATCTTTAAAATGATCATGTCGACAAAATCATTTAATGATAGAAACGGAAGAGTATTCACGCACAAAACACTAGGAAATCTAAGTATAGACTAAAACAAAACAAACTCTAGCAAGAATAAAATGTGATTCCTAGTTGGTCTCATCAGTTACGTTGCGTACATTCGAAAGTGCAAGTTTTCTATTTACTTTATAGGCATCGTCTCCGCGTCAAAGCTACATCCTAAACACGCCGTACGTGTCTATCCAAGTTCACACATAAATTAAATGCAATTCAAACTATCGGAGTTCTATCGTGTCTCAGTTATGCGAACCAGTTAGGACAACATTCCGCACACCATAAGTAATTGCAAAGCTATTATCTTGTCGAGTGTGCCATAAAATCTTCGTAATTTGGTCCGAATATGCAACCTCATTGGGTTCACACCTGCTTCGTGGAGTTTCGCTGTCATTGGATTAAATCGGCTCAATGTTACACAATGAGCCCTCGCTGCTGCGTCCGTTTTGGTGAAATTGTTCTTACGTAACTTACATCTCGCTACATGCTTCGCACTCGATATTTACAGAGATTTATAATTATGAAGGAGAAATTTAATTTAATTCTGTCTTCTGACAGAGTTGTCGGTTTTACTAATTGTGAGGTGTGTGCAGGAAGAAACGATACGATGTTAAATACTTGTAGATTGAAGAAGTCGACATAATTATTTAGATTTAGATGATAAATTATAGACTTTCAAATAGAATGTAGCCTGTAGACCTGTATTTGTTGGTACTAGTCTAGAAGCCTACGTTTCGTTCAAACTGATGATATAATTATAGAGATTGTTTTCTAATGTAAATAAATGGCATTTAAATTCGAAGCATACGTAAAGTAATCGGTCAAATCACAAAAATATTGGTCCTTTCTCTATCTATTTTTCTACAGGCCATATTTCCTAATATCCAGATATTTAACATAACTGTTGTATTGTTCCAGGTGGAGGTATTTGTTGACGCTGCTGCTGCTGGCCGTGGCCTTCGCAGAGGAAGACGAGAGCATCCCCGATGCCGGCGTCGATGACGACAGCGATGAAGTCTCGCTAAACCAAGAGGTATGTATATTTACTAAGCCATAAATCAGAGAGTGTCATAGTTTGTTCATCTGCATCAAAAGTTTTTCGAAAAGGTCTAACAAACCATAGTTCTTTATCTATACACGTTCTCTAAACTATAAAACTGCCTATACCGTGATTGTGTCGCTAAAGATTAGAGTTTAGGATGGGCGTTATTTGGACTAAGGAAAAAAGTCAGAAGTTTAGAGTTTACTCATAAATTACCCTTTGAAATGCAACTTTTTCCTTCCTAATGCACTAGCTACCTAAGCTAGCTATGTAAGTGCTCTCATACCTCAAAGCTCAGGTAACAAGTGATAGTAGAAGTTTCCGTTTAGCTCCGAAGAGTGAACGTAGACTAAAACCTTTTAATTTGTAAGATATCAATCACTACAGCTGCCCGCAGCCATGTCTTATAATTAACAGCTGATCGAAACGGACTATCACAACAGGCGGATTTCTGAGTCACGATTCAGCCTTGCTACTGTCGCTTTTTTATCTAGAACGAAATCTGGATCTAAACGAAATCTAATGACTCATTTAAGACATTTGGAAGTCTGAGTTTGAATTTGCGAAATAATTTGAAGTATCTTTTGTGGTAAGGTCACGACTAAGTACATTCGCAGCCTAGAATAAAGACACAATAGAAACAAACAACTCTAAATCCATAAAATGTATTATTAAAAAATAAAAACATAGCTTCTTAAGACTTAAGATTATCCTAAGTCAGAAAAGTCACAGAGCCTTATTGAAATGTTAAAGAAAAATTTATCCCTAAGTTGATTTTTCAAGGAAAACAACGTTTTAAAAAGCCCAAGTAAGCTGGAACTACCTTCACATTAATATAGTTTCAATATAAAAGCGTATAGCAATACAAACAACAGCGGTAGCCGTTAAACAAAATCAGTTTTCCCGCTTAAACGACAAAACGTGACCAAAGCGTCGAGTGTTACAATACTATTACACGATGATGTTTTTCTGTTTTACTTTATTTTAAGGCTAATGTCCGTCTAGCAAGGCCATCGAGGCCGTATCTTGGTAGTGAAAGTCGAAAGTTATTCTATATTTTTTGTTTTATTTGCGTCTGCTGCCTCTACAGCCATGCCATGCTATTCTGAGCATCCATAATCGCCTTTTTTACCAAAATAGTTAAAAACATACCAGTTATCAGACGAGGTTGGTGTGTTCTTATCACTAGGTGTAATGTTCCGAGATATCTGCCGATCAAGTCCGCAGTCTCCAATTTAAGACGTTGGGAAATATGTGCTCTTATGAGCTTGTACTCTCCATATATGTAATGAGACCTTTGCCCTACAGTACAATGCTTAAGCAGATATAATTAAGGAACTTAATCATTTGACCGTTACCTAATTCACGCAGAATGGTTTAATTTTCCGGAAACTAATATATCGTCTGTTTTATTACATTCTCATAGCAGTTTGTCTTTTGTTTTGCGTAATGGCGTGAGAACAGCTTAGATGTATGTTTGTAAGACAATCAATTCTAATATACCTATGTAATAATGTTGCTAACACTTCGTCAGGGTAAATCGTTTAGTCAGACTTTAGATCAAATAAATAACAATATAAGATTTTTCAAATTTTCATACTAATTTGTATTCAAATGTAATATCGCTACCAATAAGCATGGATATTATCGCAAAACAAAGATGAAATCCAGTTTTTGGAAAGCGGTAGAGTCGCCTAGACGTCTCTGCTTAGGTCTTTGACATCGCATACATGAAAGTGATATCATATTTAATGATTACTACATTATAACACAACAAGAAAGATAAAATAGTTTAGCTTGCGGCCATTGTGTTGGAAAGACATGCATGTCCAAGGCATTGAGCGGCCACAAAAGAACAAATCAATGAACCTAATAACACGAAGTCTAATTAAGCATTAAGAACCTCTCACCCGGATCCGTTAACATGTAACAGTGATATAATACCCGATACCGACACATCGCCGTCGTCTCGCACGATCGCACCACACCGCCATTTTTTCACCGCCATAATATTACTGCAATGAAATTTGCACGCGTCGCCAACAATCGAAACTGTTTATAATACAAATTATACGTCGGTAATTGCGTAAATTATGTAATTTCACTGTTACTGCAGTTACTGCTATACTTACTTCCAGTTTTTTGTCCATTGGCTTCATAAAAACTGAATATTCGCAACTTTAATTGTCCGGAAAAATTATCAGTAAATGCGGGTATTTTTTGCAGCGTGCGAATGTATTGTCACATTAATTATACGTGTCGATTGATAGATACTAACACTTGCGGTTATTAACAAGTATCACGCAAGATCCTATTTGTCCCCACTTGTTCTATATCATTTCTCCCGCTGTATTTCAGGAGTCCCGCAACCTTCGGCCGCGAGCGTACACCCCTACAGCATACAACGCGCTGCCCAGTGGTTTCCGGCCCACTCCATCCCTGGCCGAGCTGGCCGGCTACCAGCGCCAGGAGCAGCAGGAGCAACAGCAGTACGTCCTCCAGCAGAGGCCGCAGCAGCAGCAGCAACAGTACGATGAACCCAGGCAGACACAAAGAGCACCTCACAGGAAGGTAAGATTGGAAGCGGATCGAAAAAGTCTGGTGCTGGTTATATGGAAAACTATGTAAATATTTTCTAATTAGAAACAAAAACATACATCTAACTTAAGCGATATTATAAAATTTTCATTCGGTAGCGTTAACCACCGTTTTGTAAATTAGTTAATAAAATTTAAATACTTATAAATAAAACCTATTTACCAGCAGGACCAACGCCCCGCAAGACTCCAACAGCAACCCGTCCAAGAAGTAGAAGAAGAGTTGGAAGATGAGAAGGAGGAACCCGACCGCCTGTCCACCCTACTGCAGCAGTCCAAGTTCAACTGCGTCAGCAAGCCCAGCGGGTACTACGCCGACGAGGAGCTCAACTGCGAGGTCTTCCACTACTGCCAGGACAATGTCAAGCACTCCTGGATCTGCCCAGAAGGATTCACTTTCCACCAGGTAAGATTTTACAGAATTACTTCAACAACATCCAGGATTAATTTGTCCCTAATAACTTTGCAACTAAGAATAACCTACGTGGAATGATCTACACCTAAAAACCTACTTCCTCTTTATTTCTTTAGAAATTAAATACCTACTAATTAGTAAAACACTACTCAATAGAAATCTTTTTCCTTTCTCAGGTCCATCTGATCTGCATGCCTCCTACCCACGACAGCATCTGCCAGAAGTCATCAAAGTACCACTTCGTGAACGAGTACCTTTACCGACCAATCAACGAGGAGGAGGTCCAGAGGAAGCCCAACGTGTCCCTCAAGTACTCCGACAGGTACTACCCCTCCGAGGTCTACAGGGACGACAGATACGACCAGGAAGATGAGGAAGAGGTAAGACATTTATTTAAGACAATTTATCCATAGTTGCCATCTTGGATTCATTTTCAATATACATTTGATATAATGAATGGTCTACGTAAGCATTGAACATTAGAGCTTACAGAAATTAAGATTGGGGGATACCATTCAAAAGGTTTCACCATCTATATGAAACCTTGCAGCTACATAAGCGCAATAGAAAATAAAAAAAGGGGCTCAGCGCAAAAAAAGGAAAACTTGGGATAGAGGCTCAAAACTTAAAGCATACTAGCTAGGAAAAATATGACTATATGGCTTTGACACAATATAAATGCAATCGTAATTCTCAGGAGGAAGCCCGTCGCCAGCCCGCGCCCCAGCTGCAGGCGCGCCCGGCGCAGCGGCCGCAGGTGCAGCCGCAGGTGTTCCGCTCCGCCGAGGAGGTCAACATCCCCCTGGTGCAGAGGCGCCCACAACGCCCCTATGACTTTGACTTCTAAACCGCCTCTCCCCTTTAGAAGCCATCGATCGTTGGTTATAAGCTCTATCATTAATTTAATAAGCCATTTCTTTTCAGTGGGTCTAATTTATAAATCGAGGATTTTAAGTTGCGCTTAAAACTTCTGACATCTTGAAAACCTGACTGTTGAATTCTTCAAAAATCAATCTAAATTATATTTGTATACAATTATTTGAGATTCAATGTCGTCAGGTTAAAGCCACTGATATGTTGTATAAACCAACCTGTGTTAGAGAATGCGTAAGGTGCTGCCTATTTTAACTGACTTTTACCATCACATTGTAAATTTAAGGTTAAGTTTTAATTAAACTTATTTATGTTTCTGTACAATAAGTCACAAATTAGTTGTAAGCTAGTCTTTGCGTAAACTAAATAAGTGTAATAAAAAAGTTAAAATTGTATCATCTTTTATTTAAGATTCTACAATATAAGTCTTCAGTCATTCATATGATCTGCAGTCTGGCTATTATCTTCTAAGGGCCAAAATATTACCTGAAATATAAAGCAGTACTTTTACCTCACTTTTACCCTTCTGAAATTTATTGGTACTTTAAGTTTGACTTACCTCGGTGTTAATTCATAGAACGATTAATAGAAACTTTCTTCGTCTTAAGTCTCTAGTGAATACTATCTCTGTCTCTCCAGAATAAGCTATTTATAATTTATTTTTAGTAATAAAACCTGTATCTGTTGAGGTCCTCTGAATGAGCTGAAAATTTCAGGTATTATTATTTTAATAAGAGTTAGGGCTACCGAAACACACGAAAACACATAAAAGTACTACCTGATTTAAGTCTTAAATTTGTAAGACACGTAATGCAGTCGCAACTTTTATCACAAATTGTTTCTTTGTCAGCGAGTTCTTTGGCCACCATTCGTCCGAATTGGTCATCTAAAAAGGCCTCATAATTAGCATCTACCATGCGGCGTTCCTTACAATTATCTTTCGTTGATGAGAACTGTGAGTTGCAACTGATACAGCTTATGACACCAGGCCCTGCGCTTGGCTCTGGTTCTTCCTCTTCTTGTTCCGGTCCCTGACAATCTTCAGGGGTACATCCTTGAGGTTCTTCTGGCTGACAACAAGCTCCCGTGCAAGGTTCCGCTTGTGGTTCCTCTGGTTGATAACAACCTCCCGTGCACGGCTCTTCTTCCGGTTCTTCTTGTGGTTCTTCTGGTTGACGACAAGCCCCTGTGCAAGGTTCGTTTTGTGGTTTCTTCGGTTCAACACAAGCGCCCGTGCAAGGTTCTTCTTTTGGTTTCTTCAGTTGCACACAAGCTCCCGTGCAAGGTTCTCCTTGCGGTTCATCAGGCGCAACAGGAAATTCAGGACAAAAGACTTTTTTTACGGCGTCACATGAATGTTTACAAAATTCTGCGTCACTCATTTTAGGCGTTATAGTCAATTTAATACCCGTCATTTTTTTATTCATACTGTTTGACTTACAAGGCCCAGAACATACTGTGCTGCTGTGGTACTCGAGAAAATCACAACCACTTCGTTTTACCGGACATTTCTTAGTACAAGGTCCGATACAAGGTTTATTACGAGGATCTTCAAGTGATTCCTGAGAAGATTTTGAACATAAACCAGTGCATGAAGACTTCTTCGGAGGTTTACTTTTGCAGCATGACTGAGAGGCTTCACAAGGATCGAATGAACATTGCGCCGTTTCTTCGGACTTACAACGTGGAACTGCTACTGGTGAGACACATTCTTCTGAGGAATTTTTCCTACCAAGTTTAGGACAGGACTTATTGGTGCTGTCATTTGCTTTTTTTAAACATTCAAATAATGAGTTAATGCTCCTGCTACTACATGTTGTGTCACTAGAAGAGCCTTTAGAAAGGTTTTGGTGCTTACAGCAAACGGGCATTCCATCTTTTTTGCAACGCGGGCAACAACTGCTTTTAGGCTCTAATTCGACAGATTCTTTGCAATGTTGACAAATATTTTTATTTGTGGTATCAGAAGGACAATCTACTAAACAGACAGATTTCTGTCTCTTTTCTTTACAGCGGGGGCAAGCGATTTTTTTTTCTGGAGTTTTAATTGCTGGTTTGCATGGTTGGCAAACACCTTTACTATTAGGTGAATGTTTACAACATGTAGGCAAGCCCATTTTTATGCAACGTGGGCAACAATCCCTATTAGTTACGCAACAAAATCTTCTACCAGCACGTATGTTTTGAATATACGACCATGCTTGTTGTAATATAGATTCCATGTAGGTTGGTTTCGCAGAAGATTCTTTTGTTGCCGGACAAGCTTCTTTTACAACAGGGCAAGCTTGCTTCTGCTGCTGCGGTTCTTTTTTATTGCAGCGTTCACAAGTACCTTTGTGGTCAGATGCCAATTTAGTGAGATAAACGCGAGCTTGTTCAAATAAAGCTTCTTTGCAAGCATCAAAATCTTTCGATCCTCTTGCTTGTAGGTTTTGACTTGAGGACCTTTGATTGCAGCGTGGGCATTTGTTCTTGTGCTCTTCAGCAAGTTGTTGCAGATAGGCCTTCGCTTGATTGAACAGGCTTTCAATGCATATACTAGTAATACTAGCTTCTTTAATTGCCCTATTGCAATGGTTGCAACGACCGGAACTCATGATTATTAAGCTTTTATGGACTTGACTACTTTTATCATCTGAACAATTAATGCATGTATTATTTTTCAAAATAGAAACTTTAAGTTGGGCAAGACTTGTTTTCTTTATAGTGGCAGAAACTGCAATCGGTGAATGTTTTTCACAAACTTTAAGTCCCTTCTTCTTACATCTGTCGCAACAGGTTTTATTGTCAGACTTTGCTTTATGAAAAATAAAACTGCTAATCATACGATCATGTGAAAGATTACTGTAACTACTCTTGTCTTTTTTTTCGACTTTGTTTTCGATGCGCGGCTGACCTGTCGGGTTTGTAGTGAAAAAAATATGTATTTGTTAAGAGTCGCAAAATTTGATCTCATACCTACCTAGCTAATTAAAAACCTTTACCGACCATACAACCAAATTCATTTTAATTAAGAACTGCCCCATTTCCCTATTTACCTACCTAATTTTACGGTGCATTGACCATTTTAAAGCAAAGGCTTTGTTACCTGATTGCAACAATGTTTGTGTCCCAGCTTCGCTTCGAGCTGATTTGACGGTAGCAGTTATTACGTTGCTTAATGTCCTGTCAGCTTTTGAGATCGGTACGCCCGCAGGTAATTGGGCTAATAAATGTTTCAAGGAGGCACTATTCGTCTGGTTATTTTTACTAAGACTCGGCGGGGTTTGGAAAGAGTTCACTACAGTGGAATAGGATTCAGTCTTGATGACATACTCTTCTTCTTCTAAGAATTGCAGAAGCTGATCATCATCATTCATCTCTTGCAGAATGAAATTTTAGAAAATATTGTTCTTATTTTTATTGCGAATTAGTCTTAGCTTTTTAAATTGACCATCAATGTTCTCCATAGTTGTTGCAATGTTTGGGTCATAGATATACATTTTGCGCTTTCTATTGAGACAACTTACTGAATGTAAATAAAGTTTTGCATCGCTGTCATACATTTTACATCTTTTTGATATCATATTTTTGTCATCAGAGGAAGTGACTGCAAATAACACATCGGTACTATGAGTAACGCATAATAAGAACAAAGCAATTTCATACTAATTTATCGTTAATAAATAGTAATCTACTTACGGAACTGAGTAATTCGCATTACGATTTTACATATTGTTAAAAACGCCAATTTAATCTTTGCTAGAAAATACCACAAGCAGTTTACTGTAAATAATTTGGCAAGTTTTGTTAATTGACTGATTGAAGTTCCTTTCTTAGAATTATTATTCTGAAACATAGAGAAATTATAAAAAGCACATAAGAACACAGGAACCTTGATAGGTATTTGAACAAGACTATCTACCTAGGTACACAAAGATTCAAACTTACCTCAATTAAATCAGTAGAACTGTCTGCCAAATGAGATTGTTTGCCAGAAAACAACAATAACACAATTAAATAAAGAAATTGCAGTAAATTATAGTACTGATAGCAAGTAGAAATCCCCAACTGTGTTAGGTTGACCACAAGGAAATGGGCTAAAGTATGCTGGAAAACTAATGAAAGAATATACAAGTAGGCAATCAAAGCTCCTCCAATTATCAACAAAGATGCTCGATAAGCCAATTTCTTAGCCTTCCGATTCCCAGCAATGTATTTCCGAGCAACCTGAATCTTTTTGTATATCCTTTGCATTAAATATCAGTCCTGTACGAAAAACTAAGCCGTTATGGAAAGCGATACGGATTCATATTGCTATTTTAAATGGTTTTTATACGTTTCTTTTGGTATTGGTACCCCATCCTGTTTTAAACAGACATTTTCTGTCAAATCTGGCGTATGATACAGTCATACATTGATATCAATCAAGATTGGTACAGGTTTTGTTCTACTTTGACTTCTTTATGCTCCATTAATTTAAATATAGCGTTGTAGCTGCATCACATGAACGCATTTTTGTGTTTTACTGTCAGTGTCATACCATCAGCTGACCTGACAGTAGATTGTTTTGGTTTTGAGGTTAGAAGGGATTCTTGTTTATAAAACACAGTGAAAACAATATAAAAATAAATACTTCTGTATGGATATAGCATTAAACATCTATGGACTTTATCAAATGAAGCAAGAAGTTTATTAGGGACAATATTCAGTCAAGGATTTGCGATGAATTCGACCGAATACAAGAAGTACCATGAATCATTTATGCAGAATAACCACGGGTCCACAGCGGTACACACGTTCCTGTGTATATTCTTCACCGTACAGTGCACTATCTACATCTCTATCAAACAAAGATTCCCGGCTTGCTGCCAATACATTTACGAATATTTAGTGTTAGTGCTTCCCATGATAATTGCCCACACCGTCCTCCCCGAACACATATACCAGTTAAACTTCATAGCGTCTATTATACTGTTATTTAACCTTTTATTTTCTTTTGAGAATGTGTATAAGAAATTTATGCAACAAAATGTGTTTCATAATGATAGGTTACCTTTGATTTCGTGTTTAAGGGGTCTGACGTACCTTATAACTGCGTTATGTATATTAGCCGTTGACTTTCAAGACTTTCCGCGGTACTTGGCGAAAACAGAGAGGTTTGGATACAGCTTGATGGATACTGGTGTTGGTTTATTTGTTATTGTTAGTGGTTTAGTTCATAAAGATTTACAAAATGAAAGTTTGAGAAAAATTGTAAAAGGAAATTTTAAAACAATATTTATATTATTAATTCTGGGTGTAGGGAGGTTTGTGTCTGTGAAACAGTTGGACTATCAAGAGCATGTCACTGAATATGGGGTGCATTGGAACTTTTTCTTTACAATAGCTGTTTGTAAGATAATTTCTACAATAATGTTGTACTTCTCTGAGCGCACACTATTATTATGTATAGTTACTTCAGTGTTTCATGAATTCACCTTATTCTTTGGCCTACAAGACTGGGTATTTGGTGACAGTCCTCGAGACTCACTTATATCAGCAAATCGGGAAGGAATTTCTTCCTCCTTAGGGTATGTAGCTATTTACCTTTATGGTGTCCATGTAAAAAAGTTATTACTAAACAAAAAGGTGACGAAATATACTACTCAAATTCAGCTTTTATCTGAGACAGTGATGATGTGGTTTTTGATGTATTTTGTAGACTTAGTGAGACCTACATCTAGGACACTGGCTAATCTAGGGTATTGTCTGTATACAGACACTCTGTTAATATCTATGATAACTGTACTATACTTTGTCACAGTATTATATGAACACAATGATATTTACTTTAGAGTGCCTGTAATACTTACTCATATTAATACAAATGGGCTCTCATATTTTTTGATAGCAAACTTACTGACTGGTGCAATTAATATGTCTATGAGAACTTTATCAGTGCCTAGCATTTTAACTTTTGTAATATTAAATGTTTATATGATTGTCACCCTGAGGCTTATATTGTGTCTAAGATTCTTAGGAATTAGGATATAACAATTTTTAAGAACATTATTTGATAACTATTTAATTATAGAAGTACATATGATAAAAATAAAAACAAATAATAACAAATAAAATTTTAATAAAATTGGCAATTACAAGTCATATACATTACATAGTACAATTAATAAATATTTTACAATATTTAACAAAGTATACTCAGTTGCTATAAAGTCCATCTTTAATGTTTATTTGTCTATAGTAGCTATAATTATTGGCAAGAACAAAAGTCATGAATATTTTAAATAGGTACATTATAAGGACACAAATATAAATATACTGTAAACATTATAAATGCCTGTGTCATGGGAATTAATACTGTTTTAGGTATACATTGAAGTATAATCAATGGCAAATTACTTGGCAAATGGGCCTGTTTATGGACGACACACGGGCATAATTAGGGGTTACTCGAAAAAATGCAATTTAAAAAAAATATATGCCATCTACACTAATATTATAAAGAGGAATAAGTTGATAACAATATCCCACCCGCGTTTGAATTGCATGTATTTACGGCCTCACTATGGTCCATTTTAGTCATTTGCCAGTGACTATACTATAGTTTCTACCTACTTTTCACAACACTAGATTTTTACTTAACAGTCGTTTTGTACATAGATAGATGTATTTGAACACATTATTAGTTTATTAAAAGACATAAATACAAGATTTCTGATCTCAGTTATCAATTCCTGATATTTTAACAATTCCAGAAATGTACTAAGAACTGGCTCAATTATTTTCAAGTAAGTTGTAAGCAATGTACTAATATAGATACTCTAACATTCAAGTAACTGTCATCTAGCTGATAAATGCATATAATTTAATTAACATCAAATACAATTTTTACTGTAAATTATTATTTTATACATTCCACAATGTTGTTCTGTCTCTATATTTGTAAGAATATTAAATTTCACAATAATATATTTTATTTTCTACTTACAGTCTTTAATTACAATGTTAATTTCACCTAACCTGACCAAAGTTATGCAAACATAATATTAAAAACTATAATTGTCCTTTTTAAAAGCAATCCAATGTTCTATGTATTCTATGGTACAACTTGTCATGTGTTGCCATACTTGGGTAAGTATGGCAACACTCCACAAGTACTACATTTATTTGAATTGAGCTTATTAGACATATTCAACATATTTTCTTTGATCAGGGTGTTGTGATAGTGAGTTTAGTGTCTATTATAATTTATGTAATCAAATTTTATTACTCAAAAACCTGGACTTAAGTATTACTAAAAATTTTATATATTAAGCTACCAAAATAATAGTTACATGGTAAGCTGCATTTGATTTGTTTGCATGAAGGGAGACTGAATATGATTACACCTTACTAAATATCAGCAACGATTTAGATTTCAGGAATTATCCATTCAGGAAATAAGTGCATTACTAAATGTAATTGGGATAAGGTAAAAGGGGTATGTGGAAGAATCACATAGATATATTTCCAAGTAATTCCAAGTAAAGTGGCAAGTAGAATATAAGTCTTCCAGTATGAGCATTTATTAAGAACTGTCATGGTGTCATGTTTTTACTAGTAATCTTAGTCTGTTTTAAAAATCTGTCACAAGCAGCCTGTCCTACGTTAATTAATCTAAATTAGCTACCGTTAATTCCTTGTTAGTTGTAATACAATTAAAGCTGTTATTAATTTGTAATTAATATTGTTAATAATTCTATTTGTTAATTTTTAAAGCAATTCCGTGATGGTTAGTATGGTAAATAAGTATTTAAAGCATCAAGCATAGTTAATTACAACCATACATGTGTAAATGTTTTGTCATTGGATGTAGGCAGTTTCACAGGTAGATTTATTAGTAGCAACCACAAACATCAATATTCTATAGGTTATATGAGAATTTTACTAATAATAATACTTATTATTAATTAATAATAGGTATAATCATTATTCCTCTTGTTTTATTTAATATTTTATGCATCATATTCTATTCAATTGTATTTTAGGCTGGCGATCTGAGTGAGTTGTTCCCCCACATATTTTTATGGTGCAACTGGCGGTATTGTTGTGTACCGGGTTGTGCAGCTCCCTCAAAAATGGTCAAGCTGCATGAGCATTTCGGGGCACGCTTGCCGTCTGCTGGCACAGGCTTGCTCAGATCTGGTTCTTTCCTCTAAAGACCAGTCCAGTAAATACTCTGCATTAATTTACACAAATTTACTATTTTATTATCAGGACCCAAAGAGACTGCGACCTCCGAGTTTGTTTCGACATTTCTTCTCAGGGTAGTCAGTTAGGAAATGTCGACCTCATCTAGATTAAGAAGACGTGTGAAAGTGATTGTATATAGTCCTATTTGCAAAATACAGATTTTGAGTTTGAATTTGACTTCATTATTATTAGTAAAATTCTCATGAATGTTACATAAAATTATACAGAAATGAAATAGTTATTTTCATAAAAAAATACTAAAAGTATTTTTATCTGAGTCAATTCTCGTCATATTTATGCAACATTCTCTCTTTGCTCAGTTTTGTACATGCACAATAGTACATTAAACATTAAAACTAAATTCTATCCAAGAGAGGTGACATGTCAGCGCTCTTTGAAATATTTTTGGTATGTCTGTGCAACAGTCGGGCGGCACAGAAAACTAGGACGTAAATAAATAGTATGACGAGCATTACCACGTAGAGTATTAGGTAAGGAAACCGTGTCGAAGACCAGAATACTGTGTATCTCATGTGTTGATTGTTGTTCTCTGGAAATAATATAACTGTATGAATATTTGATGTTTTGTTTAATAATATGGAGATGTATTTGAAAAGGTCAGGAAATAATAGACACGAAAAGATCACCCAAGAAAATAATAATAATATTCCGGGACATCTCACACACGGTTATCTAACCCCAAGCTAAGCAGAGCTTGTGTTATGGTGACCAGACAACTGATAAACATACTTATATATTTCTAATAACATACAAAATGACTAGAGATCTTGTGTTAATGTGCAAAGTCTTTGGGTCGTCAAACTACAATGCTAAATATGCAAGTGACTTAAGAATGTTGGTTGAAAAAACGCATTATATCAGTAATGATATTCTTGTAATAAATTTAGGTAAATACCACCATTCAAAATTCATACTTGAGGTCAACATATTTCTATTTTTGCAAATTCCTTTGTAAATATTTTTGTCATATCAATCGTGAGTTATTCGTCCGCTCGAGAAGATATTGTACGAAAATCCTGATACACATTCTTTGAAAATACGAACTCAATACTCAGAATGCCCGTATTGTAGGCACCCGTATCGTTCCTTTTTAGTATCACAGACAAAAACCAATTACGTCCAACCCCCAACTTGCATTTGCGTTGGCCTATTGGTGCTAAGCGCGACTGCTACGCTAGAGGTCTTGGGTTTGATTCCCAAGTCGACCAAGGTCGTATTGGATTTTTCTATGAAATTCTCAGTAGCAGGTCGGAGTTTCGATTTGTGCCCGGTTAGTGGCAATAGGGTTCGCCCCCTATTACATGGGACCTAAACATATCGGCGAACTATGGGTGTACATTGGTACACTTCTGCCTAACCCTTCGGGCGTGATAATGTTATGTTATGTTCTAACAACAAGTATAAAAAGTAAAGAAGTACTTTTTGTAATACTTAATAAAAGTTTTCTCACTTACCGAGTACCGCCGCCCCATACCCGATATAGCTGGTCCCCATCCTATACGAGCACGTGGGCACGTACACCTCGTACCGCGTCTCCTCGTCAAACGATATGCTGAGCGTGGTCTTCGGCGCTGTGAACCAGTTCGTCTCCCTGTTGGTGAGATCCTTGCTCTGCTTCACGTACTTCGACTCGTGGTCGTGGGCGCAGAAGAATATCTTTGGATTGATTTCGTTGGTTACCTGGAAAGTGTTACGGTGTTACTATCGTGTTCGTCTATTTTTCACAGCACTCTGTTCACCATTAAATGGTGTAAAATAATTAACGTACCTACGTAGACAATTTTTTTTACGTAGAGTAAGAAGAAAAACAAAATCTTTCCATCTATCTGGTGTGACTACGTAATGCATGAGAAATATTTTCTATGTCACAAAGGATGTAAGGACATTTGGATGCCTTGATTACGATAAGAACAATGTTTTCCGAATTTTCTAAAATTCTATTACATTTCTCATAAAATATTCATGATAGCTTATTTTGTTGGTTTTTTTCTCACATATACAGAGTGTAATTTAACCTTTTTAGCAAACATCTGTTTAGAAGTAACAGGGTAATGTGACACAACGATCTTGAAGTTCTTCTCCGTGTCCTCATCCTCATCAATGTTCTTCGGGATAGTGTGGGTGATGGCGTTAACTTTGTAGAAGGAGACGTTTCCGAAGGTGATCACGGAGGGCTGCTCGAACACTTTCTCGAACTCTGCTACCTTGTCCCCGCGGATCGGCTCATTCTCTCCGCCGATATCGTTGTCGCCTGGCACCCACACTTGCTGGAAACAAACATAAGTTTCGTGAACACAAGTTTTTTGGCTGATATCATTTCCGGTCGTTAAATGTGGCATGTTTTTATAGAAGTTTATTTGTATCATCATCATCCTTAGCCCTTGTTCTACAACTGCTGGGCATAGGCCTCCCCTTTTTCGTGCCGTTTTCTATGGTCCTGTATACAAGATGAATATATCACACCTTTTGTATAGATAGTTTATAAACAGGATACCTTAAAATATAAAAAATATCTATACCCCTCTGCTGAGCACAGGCCTCTTCCCTTAGGGAGGAGGAATTAGCATTGTTCACCACACTTGCACAATTTGAATTGATTACTTTAGAAGATAAAAATAAAAAAACCTATATGTTTCAAGAAAAATTACAATATAATATACATAGAGGAGAATGTCATGAACAAAGCTGACACCACACCCACTAGTAGACAAAATAAAAATGTATTAAAATGAAGATAACAAAACACTTACGACAGCAGGATAATCCCAGTCAAATATATTAGAGATTCTCTTGGCATAGCTATGGAACTGTGGGATGGTGGAGATGGAGCCTTCATCAAACAGATCTCCAAGGTACACCAGCACATCCGGCTTGAAGTACTTCGCAACTACTTGGAATGTTGACTTCAAGTACCTGGAATTTCAATAAACAAGGCTTTGAATTTAAATCTATTTATACTGGATGAATTTTTTGATGCCTTAAATTAGTTCTTAGTTTTATTTAGGTAGTTTATGATTTTGCTTATTTCTAGTGTAGGTTTAGTTGTCATATTATTGTAAATATTTTAAATTTAATTCATAATAAATAGCAACCTATACTTTGGATAAATAATAATTTGAAATAATATCTGTAACTATAAAGTAGGTACTGTAATGTAGGTAATTTTGTGTGACAGAGTGTATAGCGTATGCAAGGGAAAGAGGCTAAAGGACTCAGTAATTAGAATCATCTTTTCTGAACCTAATTATTTTGTTCTAAAAAAAAGCACTTTGCTAAACCTGATACCCATGGTTATGTTCAAGTTATGACACACTGCATTGGTAGGAGTTCTTGCTAGACTTAATGATAGCTCAAGCAACTGATAAGAATCTGTGTAAGTAACATGTTGATGTTTTATGTACATAGATAAAGAGCCACATACCGGTCACTGTCCCAGTTAAAGAGGTAGCTGAGAGGAGGCGGGACGGCTAGATCACCCTGTATCTGTGGATCAGCTATAAATAATATCTTGGTGCAAGTGGAGTCATGCTTGCTACACTCCAAGTCCGTCCAGTACTGCTGTTGAACGAGGTAGATGAACCATTCGCAGTATATTACAGCCCCAAAGAACGCTGCTAAGATGTATTTCACCGTCGTACTGCAATAAGAAAAGATACATTTGTGATTTGGAAATATAAAAACATTCAGAGATAAGATAATATAGTCGAAAAAGTACATGTTTAAAACTAATTTTAGGTTCATATACACTTACCTTCGTCTTAGATACATTTTTCTAAGAATTTTACAAACTATAACAGACTAAATTAAAACACTACTTCCATCGCAAAAATTAAAAACATTATCAAAAGTCAAGTCAAAACAACACGTGCGAATTTCATTTTACGTACGTTAAAACTATTACTTTGGTTTAAATACCAGTTACGCGCAGGAGGTCTATAAGACAGAGTAACTAGTTACTTTTCTTTAAAAAGTCATCATTGACTTTTTTAGAAATCCTCATCTAGTTTCAGATTGTATTTCATTGAAAATTCATGAACTTTGTTGTAAGTAAAAAAATACGAAGATTCATTTCTTGGAGCTAACGGAACGTAGATGTTAGACGATTGTTGACATTTATTTAGCTTCAATCACAATTACTGTAATGTGGTTTGTAAACATTACATTATTTACTAGATAATTTAATATATGACCATTAAATTTGTTCAAAAATGCTTTACTTAAATGTTGCTCATTATGAAATTCAAAAAATATTGCGTTTCCCACACGATTATGCTAAAAAATGTGACGGCCTAACAATAAAAAAATAATTTTGAACGCTACTCTATTGCGGCGATTTGACAGGTCAGCTTCGAGCCACTTTTTAGCTTTCCGAGTAGCGTATTTTCATTTTATTTTGTGTTATCCTTTCATTTACGCGTAATAAATAACATGTATGTAGTTGTAATAGTAGTGTGATTTGTTTATTAGACTATATATAAGTGCACTTACAGTGTTACATAAACAGTAGAGGGCTAATCGTTTCGGCAATCCTGATGCATATAACTACATAGTACGTCAGTGAACGAATGGTGGCATTAAGATAATGGATGTGGATGCTCCTAACATATTAAAAAGGTGCAGCAGTGCACCGTTAATCAATGAGGCAGCCTCTACGGTGGCCACATCGCCCACGACGAACGTAGCTCCCAGGTAAAGTAATATGTAACGAACACGCCTCCTACGGAGCGATATGGTTGTTGCTACGCTGCTTACCTATTTTTGACAGCTGCTGAGGTCGCCAGTGGGTGCTGTGCCCGTATTTAGCGATGTTTGTGCATTATTCACAGTGTATACTATAATATTATCATTACTGGTTGATTGTATATTGTTATGGTAAAAGTGCTGTAGCTTGGCGTCATTTTTCAGTGTTGAGTTGCGGTGTATTGACAATGTGTAAGTACTGCACTTATTGCTGAGCTATCAACTTGATATTGGACTCAATATTTTGTGTGCTCCATGTTTTTACTACTTAGTATTTTTTAATTGCCTCAACAATTACTGTTATCAAGCTTTAATAATTAAGTTGTGTTTGTGATAAGTGTTGAAGTATTACTTGTGTTTGTGTTCAGCTAAGTTTTTATTATTTACTCAGTGTTTTTACTTTGTAGGTATCTTGCATGAAATATTGATGACTTGATTTATGCTCAAATGTTATTTTGAATTAACAAAATTTAGTCATCATTCTTATTTATTTACTTTAAGCACACATTATTCAGGCTCAGGCTAGTAATATTCAGGCTTATTAATTATTATTTATACTTGAAGTATATTTATCATGGTTATTGGTTTATTACTTTGGTAAGAATGTAAACAAACATATATGCATTATGCATGCTATAATTCTGTTGTGATCCTTGTTGTTGGACACAAAAAAGCAATAAAAACACCAGACACTGGTATCTTGTTTGTTTACCATCAAGTATTTATTACATTGAGATTTATTTACATATTCAATATTAATTGGGCTCTTTACAATTCATCACATTAAATTTTTGAATTATTTTATACCTATTTTCATAATTGAGGAATCATAATGAGTTCTATGAATTACTATCTTGAAATGCCATCAACCTGAAACTATTGATAAATATTATATTATTCTGATAATTGTGGTGGACATTTAACAAATTTATAAGTATGACAATTTATAATATCCAATATCCTCAATTCACTACTCTAAAGTCTTTTCTTGCCCCTGGTTATTAAATGGCTGATTCGCGTAAACCTAAGAAACCAATATGGCTGATCAATTTAATCTGTTGTTAGACCTACTGATCACAACTGTGATTGGCTAACCAGTGACCATAAGACTAACAAATTCATCAATAGCTCTGAATGTTGACATGTTTTTAACAATTGTGTTCATCAGCCTCTCATAAAAAAGGGGCAATAGGACAACAAGAATCATTTATTAATTCTATCAAATTTGCTAAGCATATAATAATACTATAGGTATATATTAACCAAGGTGTGTAACCTTTAATCCTTGGAGATTAATTACATAGCAATGGCTAAAGATGTGATAAACTAAAATAATACTATATATAATAATTTTATGTACCATCAGTATTGTTTATCTTTTTTTATCCATGTTACTGTCTTACTGTGGTAAACAGACAAATAAGGTGGACTATGTATATATCCAGCAGACTTTAATTTTATATCCGCATAAAGTAAGCTTCATAAAATTAATAGTACTAATAAATTGATAATGTAGATGTTAAGTGGCGAGTCAGTTTTTCTAATGTGTTAATATGGGATCTGGTCGCAAGTATTTTCATATATTAGACTTATGAATAGAAAGATTCATCAGCTCAGTTTTACTCCTAGTTTATTATATGTTAGATCCCACTGCTGGGCAAAGGCCTCCCCTTTCTTCTTCCATACCTCTCTGTTCTTGGTGATTTCTGATTGATTTGTTTATTATATCGGTCTTTCTGAAGTATTATCTGAAGGCTGAAGAATTACTTTCCTATATTTATTGTACATCAATATTTTGTTTTACATCTATTTAACATTCTCCTATATTTATACTTCATTGTTTGTTTTACAACTAATTTACATTCGTCTGGCAAAACAAAATTGGGTGCTTGCCAATATCAGGTGAAGGTGTGGTTTGGCCCTATAGTAAGGACATTATTTCCATCAGATTCTAAGATTTATTTATATTTGTTGGAAAGATAGAAATAAGGGAATAAGTAGGATATTAAGCTGTTGAATAGTATTCTTGTTCATCCTTGGAAAGTTTCTCTTCTATGTCTGTGACACAAGTATTTCATAGAGGAGTGAAATAGGTCATAGAATGAATTACTATATTATCATCCTTATTTACAGCATTCTTAAGTTACTATCGAAAACCTTAAATGTACCTAGTTTTGAAAATCCATTTGAAAAACGATTCTTCTTCAATGAGGAAGAATCTCCATCTTCTATAGATATTCTTTTATCTTTGTACTGCTGTTCGAGGTTCATCAATTAACAGATAATCGGTTAACTGCTATAGGAGATATTTTTAATAGGCTTTCGTATTATCTTCGTAACTGTTGGATTTAAGCGTTGGTTAATAATAATCTCTGAAGACCAATCTTCGTACTTGAAGATTAATTGCAACGTCAGGTCTACAGGTACTAGTTGTTGATCACCGCGTGACTTCACGCATGCATACAAGTGTCTCCATTCCTCGATCGTGACAGATAGCATGCTCAATGATATAGATCGAATGGACTAGTATATTGTAAACATTGACTAATTGTTATTGCAGCACGCAACACAGTCCGTGTTATTATTGTCCCACGACGCCGTGTGTTATGGTATCGGATATATACGTGTTTAATAAGCATCTAGTTTGTCGGTCTGTTTATTCAAATCTAGTTTAGAAAGCCATGTTAGGAGTATGACATTAACACGCAGCGGCTGGAAATACCAGGATGTTCTTTCATGGTTACACTTTACGTTTTCTAGTGTTAGTGCACGCTATGATTATTAGGCGCAACTCAAAGGATCGTCTCGCTTGGGGCAGTATGACCTTCGTAGTAAATACTTTGAAAAGTAGCTGCTTCAATGCTGCCATTAGCTTAATTTTAAGAAAAATCTAGAAGTTAGAACCAGGCCAGGCCTACACAATTTTGAAAATGTCGCACATGATGTCCTCGTAACGAAATTAAAATAACGAAACGTGGAATTTTAAAATCTTTACCATTAACGCATTAACTCATTCTGAGGTAAGTTTGGTGTTATCGCATTGTGCTTAACGCATAAAACCGAGCCCTATTTCACTGCGCCTATCGGGTTGACACAATTCTTATGTTAATGTTCGTCGTAAAATATTCCATAAATATTATTTTAATTACATTTAATGGTACCTAGGTATACGTGTGCGTGCAATTATATT
This sequence comes from Autographa gamma, assembly GCA_905146925.1. Taxonomy (NCBI): domain Eukaryota; kingdom Metazoa; phylum Arthropoda; class Insecta; order Lepidoptera; family Noctuidae; genus Autographa; species Autographa gamma. Next base: position 1,163,903 of record LR989852.1, read on the forward strand.
TTATATAGCTTGTTTCTGAGGTGATGTGATTCTCTTCCCTTAATACTAGCCTTGGGATATCCGGTACTCTAAAGCCTGAAATGTAGGTACTGCTTTTGTCTTCATCTGGAAATTAAAATCTCAGCATAAAAGGCTCGTAGCCTACAACATATTTAGGTCACCTCGATACTTTTTGGAACAATTCCGAGTTTGTCTATAAAAGTAAATCTTCTACACTTTATATTGCTCCAAGGAGTAATAAAGAAATTTAATCAAATGTCGTAAAATTTATGAGCGGGATCCGGATGGGATATAAAAAGTTTGCAGTTGCTGACCTTATGCCATAATACCATTATACGGGTATCTCGTAAGCAATAGTAAGCATACCTACACGTTATTAGCATATTAGACTTTAAGATGCTGGCTGCCAAATATTATTTAAGTAGGTATCATTGTATAATTTGATAAATACTTCACGATAATTTTGTTAGAAGTATATTTACAGAAATTGCAAAAAGTCTTGGCAGAGCAGTTTTTCAGTTTACAAATTCAGTGCATAAATTCGTCACTCTCATTCATATGGAAATGCGAATATGTAGCACAAACTGCAAAGAAATACAAATTGAGGCTCCCGTTCTCTGAAGACATGTAAATATTATTTTTGTTTATCAGAGCTGTTTCGTTTTGATATTTTTCGTCGTTTTACTTTGTTCTACATTTTACCATAAATGAAAAGAGTCCCTGCTTCGTATTCCCCTGCATATTAATACATAATACGGGGAAGGTAACTCATGCTGTGTTGTAGGTAGACCTTGCAGGTTGTATCGGACGGATAACCTAGATGAAGCCTCCCTTTTTTGTTCTATGTTACTATAGAACAGTAGCACAATTTTACGTGGGTATATTTCTAAATATGTTTGCTTGTCAGTTTGTCACAGAGTTTTCCGCCAGTTAAAATATATGTAGATAGTTCTATTTGCCAAAGTCCGATGGCCGATGTCCGATGTGTCGCTCAGATAGTTGCTTTGTAATCTAATTGAGTGCGCGTGGTTCAATTGTTAGCAATTCGCTCTCACAGTTCGCTGGTGGTGTGCAAGATTGCACAAAATTACCCTTCATCAATTGTCGTTGGCACCGGGCTTCGAATTGAGTGCTAATGTTGGGTTCACAGTTCAGGGACTGTGATATATTATGAAGTATGGATTTCATAGTTTAATTGCGAGAAAGTGTGAGACAGAGCAGAGGGATAAAGCTGTATAACGTGTTTTTGGTAGAGATCTCTGCAGTTAGCCTGAGCGCAGGCTTTGACTGCTTTACCGGACTTTGCTGTATAACGATGTTGAGATCTATCCTTTTGGTACTGAAACATTCTTGACCTCTGACTTACATAGCATAAGATTTCCTGCAAATAAAGGTTAAAAAGAACAGTCAAATTCCTTAATTTAAAGACAAACGCTGACTTCCAAATAAAGGCTCCCCAATTTGCACATTTTTTGACCTCTTATTTGCGATCCATTTAACCAATTTTAATATCAATTATTAATTATCCCTCCACGCTTAGTATTCACGCAATATATTAATTAGCGAGAAAGATTTACCCGCGATACTCGACTCGTGTATAGCAATAATCGAAATAGAGGTAAATAGATAGGCATCAACACGATTGTGGTAAACGTGATAGCTACGAATGATACTTGAAATAGCGAAAATAGTATTTTATCTATTTATTGTTTTGAAGACTGTTTCTTGCTTGTCATAAAGCTTTGTGAAAATTTTGACATTATCATGATCGATAGAATACTAACTTAATGACGAGGGTAGGTTTGTTTTAAAATGGCGTTTGTGACGACCTTGTAATTTACCTAGTTTCGTGGTTCAAAAGCCTTATGAAATTGAACAGAATATATCTAGATGAAGACGTGGTTGGTTTGGTACTTAACATACTTTAGTTTGTCCCTAGAACCAATCCATTTAGAGTAAAAGAAAGAGAGTACCACTATGTTTGCCAAAAATAACTAACTTTTAAATTCTCTTGTTACAGGAATACGTCGATCTTCAGCATGTTCTCAAATAATAACCTGACGCGCACGCGCAGACATAGCGGCACTTTCGGACCTGTCACCTCACCAGTCAACGTAACGGTGAGTAAATAAAAAACGCCTTAAGCTTAAAAAACATATCTTAAAGTTAGTCGGCCTTCAGAAACTTAACTTAAAAGGCTTACTAAGCATGGTGTCCTCGTGAAAATTGGCCAGTACAGGTTACTTACTATCATATGCACTGGCGCTGGTTGTTCTTTCTACCCTATGTTATGGGAGAAAATCCTTTGCTTCTAAAGCAGAAATTGATTGCAAGACCTTTTGTTATCTTTGAAACTTTCAAACGACAGATCACACGTGTCAATCTTCATGAGTAGATCCAATATAAACTTATGGAGATTGACACATAGTAAGCTATTGCGCAGTTAGGACACTTCAATTCTATGTGGCGACCTGTCCTGATCGATATTGGCATAAATACAACAACTATTTTTGTACTGTATTGTATGTACTGATATTCTACTATTACTGTATGTCTCAGAATACATCAAAAAGCTACGCTAAACTTTTTCGGGGTGAATAACAAATGAAATCCCACTACGAAGGCACGGCTTTTTACTATCCACAAAAATGATACTAATGGTAACCTGGTACTATCTGTCCTGCCTCGCTTATCACCAGCCTTCTAAGCTTACCCTATGTATGATCCTAAAGCCGTCCTTCTTGCTCAGAGTTCGTGGGCGCGGATGGCGCCGCGCGTCAACCAGCTGCGCGCCGAGGAGTGCGCAGACGTCAGCAACACGCGGGAAGTGGCGCACGAGAGGGAGATCCACACCGCCATGCAGATGGGACAGTCCTGTGAGGACCTCACCCTGGCTGGGCTAGCCAACTCCCCTACTAGGATACCTAGGTACTGAATAGTTTAATCTACTTCTACGTTAAACAGTAGGTCCCGGCTGTCATACAAACATCTTTGGCAGTCGTTAAGTCAATTCTGACAACCTGTCTTAATATGGGATACTGTGTTTCCCAGAAAAATGGGTTGTGGAGGTTAAATAGGCAGTCGCTCCATGTAAAATACGGTATTTAGGTGAATCCGGTAAGACTGGTAGCCGACCCCAACCTAGTTGGGAAAAGGCTCGGGAGATGATTTACGGAGTCAAGTCTTCTAGACATGCTAACTTGCTTATAGACTGGAATATAGGTACAGTAATAACTGATCGGATGTCGTAGATAATAAATTAAGAAATGTGAACCTTTTTTCACTTTTTCTAAGCAAATAGAATAACTTACCTTTAATTTTATATTCTGCTGTCACTCAATTCTATCATATTTTATGCCAGACATATTGAGTATTCTATAGTGGTATTATTTTGGAAACATTGTCTGATTTCAAGCCCTACCTTTTAAAGATTATGGCCGCATTACTGCATAACATCGGTAATTATTATGACATTGATACTATCAACGTACACGTGAGTACGAATAATGACATAAGATATGTGTTGTTATGCGCCGAGGCCTACATAACTTGATAGATTACATCTATAGATACTGTTATTTTTGGCTAAGCCAATTGAGTGAATGTTTTTATTCTATGTCAATGTCAGATAATCTAACTTGACGTCGAGAACGCTAGATAAGTTGTTTGGAACATTTTGCTAATGCGGCCGTCTAAAGCCTTACGATAACTGACTCATCAGATTACTCGAATACCAAGGAAGCTATCAATTGTATCTACCTATCAAGCACTTGCTTGCAGTACTTTTCTGCACTTCTTCAGTTATTAAAGCTTTTCATATCAGGTGCAGCATGTCTGAATGCACGTAACGCCTTATCACGTACCTGTTTGTGACAGTTTCTTCGCGACTGAATAATCCGACTATCTGAACCTAAAATATCAGAGGGCAGATAAACGTGTCCTATCTGATAATCAAAAGCGTAGACAAAACAAACCACTTTAAAGGTATGTATAGGCATGTCGTGATTAATTTGCAGGTTTTCTCCCGTGGTGTCCCCGTCCCCCACGCGGAAGTACACGACGCGGCGGAGTCTGTCGCCGATCGCGATCCGCGCGTCGAGCTTCAGCCCCGTGAGCCGGCCCAACATGCTGCCGGGCAAGCGGCGCTGCGACGAGGCCGACTCGCCGCTGTCCAAGCGCATGTGCACGTCGGACCGCCTGACGCCCTCCACGCCGGGCACGCCGGACTCCGACTCGCTCGAGTGCACCTTCCGGCCCGTCTCGCCGCGCGTGCAGCCCATGAACGAGTGCTCACACGAGTCTACAGACGTTCAGGAGAACCACAAATCGTCTAATCCTAGCTAATAGTGTGTCATTTCAGTGTTTCCAACTTCGAGTTGACAGGTTTGCGTAAAGATCATTTTTTATTAATGTAACGCTCTTGCCAACGTTTCCGGATTAACATCCAGTTATTTATAATTTGGATATAAATATGTAGCATCTAGATTAGTAGCTTTTATAAAATATACCACTTAAGATCTGTCTTTGATAGGAGTCTTTACGCAAAGTTGTCAACAAAAACTGAAGCACGGGTTTTAATGGCTTTACGATACTGAATCATCTTTTAATAATGCATGTTGTAGTATAGAAAGCGATTATAAACCTAGTGTAATCTTCATAGGGTTCAAATTTCGTGTATTTGTTCCGATACAGTAGCCTACCACGTTGGTTCCTAACGAACTTGAAATTATTAACGTAGTTTAATAGGAATGAACTAGAGGTCGCTCTATACGACACTTGGGTTATTCAGGGCATCACTAGCATCATATAAATAGGCCAGACACATATCTGTCGTGACGTCAGCTCTGAAACAAGGGTCGTGGGAGACGGTCTTACGCGAGTGCCCTATTGTTAGCCAAAGCATCCAAAACTTTATTGTAAATATAATTAGATGCGTTCACTTGTATAGAACGCGTAATGTATATAATTTATGTTTAAGTTAGTGTAGTTACACGAAAGCGTGTAGGTATTATAGCAGAACGCGATGTACTCGTGTAGTTTCGCTGTAGTCATTGGTATTTGATGGGGATATGCTCCGTATATGAGTTGTACAGTAATTTCTCGGAATCTCATTACTTCAATAATGTGATTACAAGTTCCAGAAGTCCCAGTATTTACCTATTCCCATCACTTAATGTAAACCCAATTAATTTGCGCATTTCAACTGTATCCTTCTTATAAAAATAGATTTATCAGATCCTCTTAGGTAGTTTTTGATTCAAGTCGGTTCATTATACATTGTATTCAGTTTTGCAAAAACGCGAATTTCTGAAAATTATTTATACAGGCATAAACGGAGAATATCCCCTTGACAGCTTGGTTGCCGTCGTTGGCAATGATGATGATGCGTGCTGATTAATTCGGCGAGGATGTAAGCTGGTGTTTTGGACGATTATGTTGGAGCTTGTGTCGAATATTTCTGTGATTTGAGGGTATTTGTGAAACGGCTCGCATAACTAGTGAAGTCGAATATATTGATTTGAAAATTATTTATAATGATCCCATAATTGATTACATTCTTTTTCTGCCCGGACAAATTTGGATAAACAGTGGAGTAGCGGAGACTCCTAATTTATGGACATACTGATTTGATATATGATTATAAGATTACACTCAGCACAATACACTGATTATTTAGATTGAAGTGGATATTGCGAGCCGTCTAGTAATGATTGAATTTATCCGCCGATTGTATTTAAGTTTAACCAAATGTCGCTATTAATGACGATAATGTGAACGTTTTTCTGTAACACCAAGGCACTTAAGGCAAGTCTGAAGGTAGCCAAACCGTTATGGTATACCAGAGAGATTTTTCTATAACGATCTTCGAAAAAATATTTCTCTCGACCTTATAGAGAATATATTTAGGAAGCTTCTTGCTAGTCTCAATTACCTAAAATGATTCTTATGCAGAAAGGTTTTAACGGTAAAAAACCTCTTAGTGTTCTTTTTACGTGAGGTATTTCTCACTTTTTGCTGATATAGTTTGATTTGAGAAGTAAGAAACTTTTAACAGTAAAATCAGTTCCATATCCAGCAAAACAGCGGTATTTTTATAGTAAAAGATCTCAACTTTTATATTGGGCTAAGGCCATTAAAGACAATGGTCTTTGGTCACCCGTTAGTTTTCAAATTGGCGGCCATCGCAACTGTTTCAATATCTATTATGATCGGCTTCCATAAACTCATGAAAAAATAATTTGGGTTATATATTTAGGTGTTTAAATTGTAAATAGATAATTTTATTTATTCCGGCTGTATGCCCGAGTTTAGTGCAATATGTGTAGGCTCTGTGGTACATCTTAACGCGTATGGCCACTATTATGCCTTATCTGATGTTTTAATAGGAAATGTGATCTACATATTTTAGCTATAGATTATCTAACTTCTTCATGTCTTAGATCTATGGGAATTGTAATAATAAGCTCAGAAAGTGGAGAATGTAGCGGCTGTTTTGTTAATCTGCACCAAAGTAGGTAGTAACCTTATAATAACAATAGTATTTTTTAAGTAATTCATGATTTCACATGTAGTATGGAGGTTCTTTGGGTTCAATTAGAATTATTAGCGTTTTTCTGAGTTTGATACTCTCGGATATAGTGGAACTGCACTGGTGCCAGGATAACAGCCTGAGGTTCTGGGTAATAGTAGTTTAAATGGTAAACTGAACAATATTTTCTAATAAACCAACTTTGGTGTTGATTCAGCAAACAGTCAGTATCAATTCTTGCATTATTTGTCTTTTCACAAAACAAACTACCGTCGACAGATATTGACACAAATTATTCATCTCAATAAGTTGTAAATACGTTCAAAATTAAGCCTTGGCAACATGAATATATTGTGATAGATATTTGATGTATGAAATGTTATTTTTGTAACAAAACTAATTGCAAGTGTTGACAGAAATGAATTGTATGTCTTGAATTACCTCACGGTTGCTATCGTGACCTAGGGGCGTTACGATGAGCTCAGGTTTACCAAGCCTTCGCTAACTTAAACTATTTACTCAGTCAGCTGAAAGAGCCTACTCCTTCTTTACCATTACCGCAGGATTGTGTACCATATAGGAGTAAAATAAACTTAGCAGGCTTGTATGTAGGTTCTAAGTAAAATTATTCTTACTTAGGCATATCCATGAATGTTTTTCTAGTTCTGCCATCGTGAAGCCCCTGTTGATGCATTTTGTTATTATAGTTTGTGCTATGTATGTAAGTTATACCAACATTTATGCCCGGCATCTTGTCCCACGAGCGTGTTTACCTATCGAACTATAAGTAGGTATTGATTCGTAATTTTTTGTATGTATTAGTCAATACAGGTTTGACTACTGGAAAAACCATTTTGTTTTCAAGTGTGATTAAATCACAACATGAATAATTTTCTTTGTTTTATTTTTGAAATGCATTAGATTAATTTATGGTTTATTTTCGAATTTTCAATGTGGAAGTCGAGTGTGTGTAAATATTTCCAGTGACCAACAAAGTAGAGTGAGTACCTATGAGATTTGATAATAAAAAAAATTAAGAGTAATCTGGTTAAATTTTTCTTATTACTAGAAAGATTCGAAGATATATAATTATTTATACAAGAATAAAAAATTTAAAATACAATGTTGAAAATTTAATAAATTATGTATCATTATGATATTCTACACATACAAGTAGTATACAACTTTTTCGAGTCAGTGAACTTAGCTTTCAAGAGTTCATTGACGTCAACCCTTACGATGCCAAAATATATTTTATGTGCATGTTGTTTAGGTATGTCGACTTCATATTTACGTACGTAGTTATTATATATTCTGATAACTTGGATCACTTGAAACAATTTGAAAGGATGTTGTCTTTATCAAACTCCTTTATACATCAAATTGATAACAATATCAGCACTTTTACATGACCTGTGCTATCTCTTTGTTGTTGAGCACTGCAACTGCAGTGGTTACTAGCAGACCGGTCTGCTAGTCGATGCTATATGCAGCAATTCTAATTGACAAACCGCATTATACGCATTTGAATGTTAAATCAAAAACATATTACCAAACCAAAATCACTTTTATTTACACGTCAGTTTACATTATCCTTGTATAATTAGACGACAAATGCTATAAAGAAGAAAACAGTTTTCAAAGTGACAATTATTCTAAAACTTATTATTAAACGAACAACATTATTATAACATTCCAATATTTTGTACTCTTTAAAATGTGATAAATTACAAAACATATGACAAATGATGCGAATAATCTCACAATAATTACTATGTAAATTAATTATATTAAAACATTACAAAATCCATTAATAATAATTATAATTAAAAGAGTAGCAAAGCTTGCCAAGAATACATAATATTATGTATAAAAACGTTTACACATCCGGCGCTAGTTGAACCTATACAGCACTGTCGGGGACATAAGCGTGCATGTGATCAAACTAATATAATACTCTTCTATCAAATCTACCGACGAAATCACTTTAAATAAGATGGCATTATTTAAGAATCATTTAATTCATTATGAATATTGATTTTTGGTTCACACTTATGGTCGCGACTGTACAGTCAAGGCTTACCTAAAGATTCTACAGATCTTAGTCGTAAAATAATTCTAAGGGTTGCATATTTATCGTAAAAAGCGAAAGCGCTCATGTACAAAATAAACACTGACATCTTCCAGACTTAAGCGTTGAGAAATATAAATCTCAATGCTAAACAATACAGATCAGAGTATCGTTATATTTGTACATTTCTGATAAATATACACTTTAATACATTTAGCCGATTAAAACCTATAATTCACTATAGGAAGACAGCATTATTCTAATTAAATAATAAGCAGCAAGGATATAAACAATATTGGAATGTGGATTTTAGGCATTGATTTTTGGTAAGATTCTATTGAGGTCAGAAAGGACATGATGAGATTTTGGTTTAAGTCTTTATTTAATTTAATCAAACGTTTTTGTTTTGTGGAAACTTAGTTTCGCCGTTCAACTGGTGTTATTTATTGAGGCTTCATCCTCTAGTCAATACTTCTGAGTTACGGTTGATGCCATATCAGTATATGGCACATATTCGACAAATATCGTGAGTCGGGTTTTACCGACGCTCCATTCGTACATGTCAACAAACATTTCAGTCTTTATTATATTAATTTACCGAAAGTAAATAAACTTCGCATTAACAACTCGTACCATAGTTTATAACACTTCACCATTCGTGCTCACTTCACACAAATCCTTAATTGATCTAGATTTCACTACCTACACATTCACATACTGGCAGTGTTAACACTTGGGTCGGTAAACCCAAGGTAAATTGTCTAGTTTAGTCATACTACTTACAAATATAATGTAGTTCTAATGAGCCAGTGGCACCTTACATTTAATTTGTTGCGGACATTTGGCCCTTAAAGCTTGTTCAAGGGTACATAGGCCCGATTCTTCTTCGTCTCATGAATGAGCTACGCGTAATATTGCGATCGTTTACACATCACAAACTGGACACGCATTACAAAATAATTAAGTAACACAAGCTATCGATTGCGATTTCTTAGTCTACGGCAGCGCGAACCGAGTTCAGTCTGACGCAAGATAACTGGCGTTAAGATGAATTGTTAAAATATTCTAATCGTAAAATATGTTAAATAAAAAAATGCTTATGTAGGCGTGATTCACCTCCATAAATTTCATAAGACTTTAAACTGGGACAATTAAAAAAATATTCAATTAAACCAGTTATATTAAGAAAATACATTGACTATTACAAACATAAAAAGTATAATACTAACAATGAAGAACAAGAGAATAATTTGCAGCACAAAGTATGAAAATTAACAACAAAAATTTATTACATAAATACGAAAACAGTAAGCGTGAATTCTATATACATTGCAACTTGGGTCAGACTTCTTTCGCCCGCCAGCCTCGAAATAATATACACACAACTTTACAAATTATTAGAAAATTTGGACCCACCTTAGTATAGTCTGTACAGCATGTAAGGCGCCACCGGACTTGCCTCAGCTGGAGAGAGCCGCGTCGTCGATCAGAGGTACCTTGGCCACTTCGAAGAAGATCGTGTGCGAGTATTTATTCCTAACTGTGCTGATTGCGGATTTTGGTTTCTTATGTAGAGTCGCGTTTTGGGCGAGCGCGATGGGGAGGATGTCCTTGACGGTGTATCCTGTTCAAATGGAATTAAAATGAACACATTGTTGGCATTAGCTAGCTCGAACCGCAGTTAGCTTGCGGCAAATGCGTAGAAATCTTTGCGTATTCCCAGTGTCGACGGAACGCATTGCGTGCACTGACTCACATCTTGGAATACGACATTCAATAATAGAATTAAAGTATTATCTAATAATGTAAATTTAAAATATTAACTGGAAGTTTAACTAACCCGTATAATACTGTAGTGTAGGCGTCCACTGTCCGATGGACTTCATCCTGAGGGCGAGGTAGAGCGCGGCGGCGGCCATCTTGCTGTCCGAGTGCTCCAGCAGAGTGTACTCCAGCAGGCACTGCTCCAGTACGAACCTGGCCAGCGTCAGTGTCGGCATCGACACTCTTGCGCACTGGACATTTGTAAGACGAAGTTGTAAGACACCGAAATTAAATACCACCCAATCATAATGAAGAATTTTACAAACAGTTTCTTAGATGATCTAAGACAGTGTTAAGGGACACTAACTTACCTAGTAAAATATTGGAGGTCAGATAAGTACTCATTGTAAATACGGTATTCAGTTAAACCAAACGAGACCAAGGAGATCCAAACATGAGTCGAGAAAAGACTAGGCAGAACAAATTTGTACCGAAAGCGGGCATTATGACAGGGTTAGTATAACGGGTCTCACCCTGGCGTATCTCCTGAGGAACCGGTAGGACAGCGGCACGCCGAGGTCGAAGTCTACGACGCGCAGGATGTTCATCTCCATCTTCAGCAGCTGGCTGAGCGTGTACGCGCCGTCGCAGATGTACAGGAAGTCGTCCACGAGGGGGGGAATACGCTCCTGTTAAGCAAGACCAATACCTTACATTAAAAGAAGTACAGTTTAAGGTCAAAAGTGCACAGTAACAACTCCTTCGTGTTCACAGTGTTTTATCTGGTAGGTTGTGTGTATGTTAATGCTGTTCGCGGGCTTTAACTAACATAAGTTTCTGCGAAAATTATGTCTATAAACGAAACTAATGTAAAATAATGATGATAACGAATAAACTTGTCGCCGAAATGCGATTTGTTACATACCTAAAACATACTTATACATAAACTCACATCAAACTTGGAAGCAATAAACAGAGCTGATGCTCCAAGCAGCTGAAGTTCCTCCTTCGTGAGGTGGTCCTTCTCGGGCTGCGTCTTAGAGGACCTGGTCAGGAACAAGTCAACCAGCTTCACAGCCAGATATAGAGTCTCGTGGTTGAGCTCGAAGCTCTCCTGGACCTCCACCATCCAGTCCACCAGGAGTGCCCGCATCCACGATGTGATCCCTTTCATCCGCTGCAGATAGTCGTCAATTGGGAACAGGTGCTAGAAATAAAGGTTCTGTTAACTTGCAGTTCAAGGCAGCTCTCATCTTGGTATTCAATATTTCGAGTTATTGACTGAATATCTTTGTATCATCTAAGATAAATAAAAAACTTTACTCTTCAAACATCCGAAAAATATTCCGAAAGTGGTGGTGAACCAAACGAAGTATAAGGGGCTGAAAAAACTAGAACACTGGACATCAACTTCTACAAATACTCACCTCTCTGCTCTTCAAATAATTGAATATGTCCATAGCATAGTTGGACACTTGGAAAGTGTCATTCCAGTTCTCCTGGTCGAAGTCAGGAACATCAGAGGGTGGCTTGTGCGGTTCCTCAGTCTCTTCATCCAGAGACCGGATAGTGTCATCCAAGTTCACCTTGTCCAACTTGTCACTTATAGTCTTGTACTCCTCCTTTGAGGTTTCTGAGGGGCTGCTGAAGACATATAACAGTTATAATGTGATAAAGTGACTATCAAACTGTTGTAAACTTAATTTGACAAATTGGTACAAGGCCATAAGGATATTGGTTGTACAACTGTGAACTGACCTAATTCAAAATTAAATTGAAGTGAAATATGTGTGCCATTTAATGAAGACAGTTGGGAGTAAATTGAAAACAGGAAATTAACAATTTAAGTATCCAACTGTGATTTTAAAACAAAAGTCCTGATAATCATTGCTAAATAAGTACTTGTAAATTTATCAGGAGCTAATATGTTGTTTAAAACATTGTTTCAAGACCAATTTCACATATTGGCAATTAAGTAAATGAATAAACAAGATGGATTTTCAAAAACTTTTTCTTAGATACAGGCACTCAATTCATGAAAGAATGAGACCCAAAACTTGTAGATTAAGATAGTATTACCAAGTTTTAAGATACTATTTTTATCAAAGAGTTATTATGAATCAACAAGGATTTCTCAAACAGTTATAATAGTAATAAACAAAAGCAAGATAACTAACGTAGTTTCAAGCGCTGTCATGTATAGTGACGGTTCAGATACATCACTTCTCGCAGACTTAGCAGAGCTCTGGCTTTGGTTCTGATTGACGATGCTCTTGTCTTTTTTCTGCTCAATGTTCTTGAGGATGCCATTCTGAGCACGAGTAGCCACTGGTTTGGGAGGATCCTTAGCAAAATGCTTCTGTACAGCATCTAAGGCACTGGTTGCAACTCTCTGGAATGTCTTAGCTTTGGAGGTCTTACCATTCAATGTGGTCTGTGGTTTGATACTCTAAAATATAAAGGTTTTTTTATAGATTGTAATAATATTGTAATCTGGAATTTATGTAGAAGATTTGTATTTAATTAGTGAAATACTCTTCATCGCATAACTGTTTTTTCTTTTCGTGATTATGTTATCAAGTTGAGAGATGAGTAAGTGATCAGTAATGTAAAATGCTATTAGCACTTTCATAATAAATACCACAGAAATTTTGACCTTTGTCCAGCAACTGGCTAGCAAAGGCTTTATAAATAAAAAATAATATTGAGTATTTTTTAGACATATTGTATATTACAATATACAATACTGTTGGGCAATAATACAGCATAAAGCTATTGCTAATATTCTTCAGAAACAATTACTATAACTTTTTTTTATAATATTTTAAATAATTCCAAAACCATTATTGTAATATTTTTGTTCATTTGTGAGTTTATAATATAAAAACTATAATAAAGCTTCAAATAAAAACAGAATTAAGGAAAGAAAGATTAAACTTAAAAACTTTGTTATCTCTGCGAAACATTTGATACATATGACCTTGGCCTACTTGGTGCTCATACTTGCAAAACTATAATAATAATTTGCAAAATATGTAGGAAGCTACCCTAAAGCTGCTAAAACAGATGCTACAATATTAATAGCATGCAAAAATATTTGCCAAATTGGCACATTTGGTATGAAACAGTTTTGGAGGGAAAGTTCATTGACCCATATTACATATGGCAAAGTCTATTTCCCTAATCAGTGACGAAGGTGCAAGTAATTTACTGTGAAATAACCGAAAAATAGATGGTAATTAATACTCAAAAGGGAAAAAGTACCCTCAGTTAATTTATTGATGTAGAAAATGGTTCATACCTTTACTGATGGAAGTATTTTACTTTCTACAGTAACCTTCTTTAGCCCCAAGACTTTGTCCTTATCCTGGAGAGCGCTGGTCTTGTTAAAGGCATTTGTAATGTCTCCAAATGCTGCCCTCTTAGCTGTAAGATCTTTCAGAGGACTGTCGGCTTTCCTCTTGTTTGGGACTTTTAAACTGTCCTTGTGAGTTTTCAGAGAAGCTAACTGCTTACTCCTTGTCGTTATCCCATGCCCCAGTAAACCGTTCAAGTTCTCATTGACGCCGATCGGCTTCGATGCCAACCTTGTTGGCGCCATTATGGAGGTACTGAAACAATCCCACAATTATCACGTGCACTCACGTACGTGCTAAAAATAACACGATTTAAATTAATCTTACGTTTTTAAATATTAAAAATATCAAGTAAACGTAAACAATAGTTTCAAACTCGTCACGTCTAACGACTAAAAATGGAGGCAAAACAAGCGAACATCGACACAGCGTCAAACGGTTATCTAACGTTTATTTTGTACTCACATATTTTAAACGGCTGTAGCCGTTGTAATTGAATATTGGTTACTTTAGAAGATGCACAGCTTAATATTGAATACAAAATGATAACTTTATCCAAATTTTAAGATAAAATTCAACAAGACACCGGACTGATGAAACGTCTTCAAAAACCGTTGAACTGCTTTAAAATTTTATTGGTCCAACGGTAAACCAATGGGAGGGAGGATGCGAATTACGTTCCGTTTAACTTTTAAGTGATAGCAACAGACCGGAATAGTGATATCATATTTGGCGAGTAATGTTCATCAAATGAAATGGGCAAACTATCCAAGCTTTTGTTTATTTAATTAAATATAAAATAACGTAAATTCAATTAAATTAATTCTTCCGCCTTTTAAGAGACAATACAGCCATGTCAGCCTTTAATATTACTTATAAAATGGAACGTAAATTGTCAAGTGCCGAACAAAATTGCAACCGTTCCATTATTCGCTTTTTATTGGGTATATTAAGCATGATGAAATAATCAAGTTTAAAATAAAAATGTACATATCACTGATTATTGAATATTTCCAGTTTTCAGTTTATTTATTCGACCATTGTAATGTTACCATTTTCCAGAAATGTAAAGAGGCATATAATTTGTGGCCTCTGTTATTAAGTTTGAAATCGAAAACCCTGCGTAACGTTTCTGATTCCATGCTCAAGATTGAACGTAATGATAGCACCGCGATTACCAAGTTGTGGTCATTGTACTTTATTGTTTTGATTTTTCATAAAAATAAATACCAAAAGTGGTACTAGACGTTCATTTATTAATTTATAATTCTAAATGAAGAATAACAGTGCTTAATTTAAAAATGTTGGGTGGAGTAAAACTGAAAGTCACGTATGCCCATGAAAAAACTTGCTTCGCTTATATCAGTCCAAAGTACAGTACAAATAATGAACAGGTGAGATTTAGGGCAATAAAATCATAAATTAATAGGTATTAAATGTCTGTAGATGGTATAACATTGTTACTGTCCGTTTTCTGCTACAAGTTGAGGTTAGGATTTTGTTTACATTAAATAAAATATTTTCAATTGAATTTCTAATCGAGCAATAACATGCAGAAGCATCAATATTTACTCAACATAATATTGTTATTTGCGATATTTCTTTGAATACCACCAGCATTTTGCAATATGAAAGCAATTGAATAGGTACTCTTTCCAAAGCTAATTTTATTTTAGGGTGATACAAAATGGTACCCCATTTAAACATATATATTTTTTTACAAAAAGTATAGATTTGACTTGGGATCATACCCAAATTGTTAATGTATTTTTATTGATGTACACTCAAGAGATAACATACGTCCATAGCAATACAAGAGTATTGTTATTAAATTCAAGAAAAAAATAATGTGTACTTGCTAATCCACATTTCCGATAAAATATGTTTTCCAGACACAATGCGTCCAAGTTCTATGCAGAGACAAGCAGATCCTCTTATGGGTGGTGTTCAACAGCGGCATCCAAGAAGGTTGTATAGCTTGCAACCCTATATACAGCAGGCTGGTTGGGTTGGAGGAAGGGGATGATGTGTTTGTGTCCCCCTATGCTGACCTGAAGGTGCTGCCGGAGTTATATGTGGAGACTGATAGTCCTGATGATCAGGAGATTCTGGTAAGATATTAAAATAAAAGGTTTTATGGTTTGATTAAATTACCATGCTTTTTAAGATGATCCATTCATACTTTGAGGTGTAGAATGATTTATCATTACATTAACATCTATTGGAAAAAAATATGGGTCTTAGCCATTCAATGGGACTAAAAGTTTAGAAAAAAAACAGTGTCTTGAATTTTTATATCATTCAAGACCAAAAAAAGATAACCATTTCATATGACCACATTAATAATTTGTACCTACAATAACAGATACAAGGTCTCATAACAATGACTTGCAAATAATGCATATAGCTATGTCATTGTTTAATCAATGCACCTACACAGCTTAGTTATTAGGTATGCATAGCTTAATTTATTTTTTATCTTTACATAGCATCTCAACAAGTGACTAATACATAATTTATGAATGTCTTATCTATTTATTCCAGGAGCATAATGTAGAACTTCTACAAATGCGAATTTTAGATCAACTGAGGCTAGTAGTAGCCAATCAGAAGACTGTTATCTGGATATCAGCATCTCTACCCATAGTATTCACTCCCAAACAGACCGGTATTCTCGTCAACCACAGTCAAGTCATAGTCAAAATGGATGCCTTCAACAGCATACACAACTTCCCAACCATACCAACTATAGTGCCCAAAGAAAATGAGCATTTTAAAAACATTGGTGCTATAAACAAAGGAATGCTAGCCCCTTACATAAATGTACCAAAAAGATTAGTTCTAAGAGCAATACCCATAGACAGTGATGGCAAAAGGAACTTAATACATCCCTACACAGTATTTATCCATGAAGATTTTATGGAAGAAAAGTATAAAGATTTAATTGTAATTTTATCAACAATGACAAGTATTCCATCTATTTTGAATGATAATGATGATGACAGTGAAAATAATAATATAGCAATCAATGATGTGTGTGTAGAAATAGTTCCAATTGACAGTGTGATCTACAGAAGTTTATGTCGAGAGGTATACAACAGACATATACCGTCAGTACTCATACCAAAATCTTTAAACGCTATAATAAACATAGAGAATGGTATGAGAATTATCTTTACCCTAATAGGCGAGAGTATCGACCAACCAGAACACATAGATATAATAACATATTCCGACCAAGTTCAAACCGAAACTGATGTGATAGAGAGATTTAAGAACTGTGTTGTAAGTGGAACACACTCTGGTAAAAAGTTTTTAATAAATAACGGATTGATTAAACAAAACACGGAAGTCAGTACTGGCTATATACAATTTAAATTGAAGCCAGAGAAATTAAAATTTACCATGTTGAATTCTGAATCTTTTAGAAACTGTACTATATCTGCTAAGTGCCTGACTGACTCTGATATGACATTACCGAAGCCTATTGTTTCCAAGCTAGACTATGACTACAGAAATTATTGTAGGACAATGAAATCTGTGGAGTCGCTAATCGAGAAAGTATTGTCGCACGTGTATTTTGAAATACATAGAGAGGCGACGTTTAAGGGTGCTTCTGAAATTAAAAGTAATGTTTTGGTTACTGGTAAGTAATTGCACAACATTATTTTTACTACATTATAAAACTAAGTCCTCTGCCGCGTCGTTAGAGTAAGCGCGACAAGCTCAAAAAATACTCACAACTTTTATATATACCAAACAAATTTCATTACGGTTTTCAACAATGGATAAAGTCTGTTCTCTGCATAATTCGTTAGTGTTTATCTACCCTGAAGCGAAGACGCAAGCAGGGGCGAATCGCTAGTCTTTATAATGATAACCCAATTTAATTTTATCGTAAAACATATTTATTCATAATAATACCTCCTTAACATTTTTACAGGTTTAAGCGGTACAGGAAAATCCGCAGTCTGCCACATAATCCAAAAGGAACTAACAGTTTGGTCGCACATTCTCCACTGCCGGTCTCTGAAAGGGCGTAAAGACATTCCCGAGGTGGTCGGCAAGGCGATACTGATGTGCCAGGAGCACAGCCCCGCCGTGCTCATCTGTGACGATGTGGACTCACTGGTGCCTCCTAATACAGAGGGCGCCTCGCCGCAAGATATAGCTTACTATCAAAGGTTAGTTGTTCAGTGGTTACTACTGATTTGATGGACCTAAATATGTCCTTTACGATTTTTTTTTGTTTATTTTCTGGCTTCCTCGTTTTTGTCATCAGACTTTTGAAAATATAAAATTGCACTTAATTTTAATTTATGTTAGGTTGTCTGTAGTATCTGATATAGTTATGGGTGCTAAGTATATAATTATGCAGGTTTTTTTTTTACTTTAACGTAGGCTACATTACCTAATGCAATTTGGAACGCAACTCAACAAACCTCTCTTATAATTCACCCAACGGCTAATTTCGGTCCGTTTCTCAATATAAATAAATTAATGTACCAAAAAAATATTATTTGCAGACTAGCAGTAGTAATCAAGCATCAACTCCAGACGTGTTCTGGCGTGTGTGTACTTATGACGTCAATCGACATGAAATCTCTTCATCCAACACTAAGACAGTTTAGTGGGAAGCCGCTGTTCACTGCGCATTTTGATATACCGGAATTAGAGAAGGTAAATAATAAATATACTCAAAATATTCTGAATCTAAGTGTATATACATTCTTGTTTATACTACTAAAAAAGATGATAGACGTGTGAAATATTTCAAAACGAAGTATATCATCTTGCGAACTAGTAAAGTTCCTAGCAAGGTACTTGCCTTGTTTTTCGCGTAAAACCATTCTGACGGCGCGTGCTGCACAATTCGGCAGAATTTAACACGATGCTTAAATCATTGGTCGTTTCAGTTCTAAAGTAAAAATAAGGTTTTATACAGATTTATTGCTAAAGAACGAAAAACCATGGACGATTTTTTTTTTACTGTCTTTTGGTCTTTCAATAATTAGATCTAGAGAACAGGTCCGGCTTTAGATTATTCCTTACCATACATTACATAAAAAATATAGAGAATTTCTATACCAATACCATGCAGATGTTATATGCAATTGTTTACTTCCCAGGGTGAAAGAATAGAACTCTTCAAGCACTTGTTGAACGATAAGATTCGGCAGGAATTTGAGATACTAGACGATGACGTCATCAAGCTAGCGACGGACACCGCCGGCTGTAACGTCAGAGATGTCGGCGACTATCTCAATAAGAAGATATTTAAAGCTGTTAAGAAGAAAAGTAAGTTAGCAAATTGCTTTAATAGATTAATAATAATGGCACTGATTTAAAATCTTAATATAAACCGCGAAAAAATCCGTAAAAAGTAGTTTTCTTTCAATGTCTAACATTCGCGTAAACGTAAGAAACCAAATGGCACTGATGTTTAGACGTTCTTAAAATCCTGTTTGTCTTTATATCATGCCTTGAAACGATAGGAAAGGGCTTAATGGCGACCTTAAATTCAGTATTCAGTTGTAAAAATCAGAAAATAAAACTCAGTTGTAAAATAAGACCAGTTCCAATCACGAAAAGATCCCAGCACAGGTAAATCAAATTTCAAACTAATATACGGTCTAGTTTATGATTGTGAATGTTTGTTAATTCTTCAAAATCAAACGGCTGCATTAATATTAATAAAAATGAGGAAGTAGCAGACACCCTGGACCATTATATAGTTCACTATCATTGACACCCAGTTGGATAGAGACGGGGTCGACAGCTAGTAAAAAATAAAACAAATTGAACTAAACATACATAATTAATTTGTTCCCAGAATCCAGTCCTGACGATCCGAAGCCGCGCCTTGTGGAAGACGTGACCAAGGACGTGGAGAAAGCCAACGAGTTCGACATCTGGGGGCCAGTGGGCGGACTGGACGATGTGAAGCAGGAACTCACTGAGTGCATATTCTGGCCGATCATGGTAAGAAACACCTAAATGATTGCCTTAACAAGAAAATTACGTATTGCAGGAATAACTTATGATATTATATACACATATAAATATAATTTAAAATAAGTAAAGAAAACAGTATTTGCCTTAAATCACTAACTAAGCCCTTATAAAATAGAGACCGCACATGAATCGTAGGTAATCGTTAGTTCAAAACAACTAGATGTTGTTTTGTACATTAATATTAGGCTCATATTTTTGTCCTTTTCATAACTAGAACACATTTATGTCGTTGGACGCCATGATTTTTGACATTTTGTGTTACGGGGTGAAAAGCTAATTATTTCGACCTACTTCGGATTCCGGCATATGTCGACCGACTTGCACCGACCAAAAACACCCCAGTTCTCACCTTTGCTGGAGCCGCGGGAACCCCCGACACCTGAACTTCGAATCGTTTCATCCATCTTCTTATTTTTTTAAACCAAACCCACTGCTAATAAACCTTTTTTATATGTCACCATGTCGTGGTGCTAGTGGTTCAATGAACGGATTTGTATGCACAAGGTTGCAGGTTCGAACCCAGGCAACTACTAATGTGGCTTTTTCAAAGTTATATGTACTTTCTTAATTATTCTAACAAACGGTGAAGGAAAACATCGTGAGGAAACCTGGATTCCAAACTTTGGGATCTAAAATCGCCCGCATAGAGCAAGCGTGGTGATCAATGCTCATGCCTTCTCTATATGGGAAGAGGCCTGTGCTCAGCAGTGGGCGTTTATAGGCTGGATGATGATGATGATGATATGTCACCAGTACCCAGCCCTATTCCCTTCACAATCGTGCGGCATCCTTCTGTACGGGCCGCCGGGCACGGGCAAGTCGCACATCGGCTCCTGCCTCGCTCGCCTCACCAACATGAACATGATCACCGTGAAGGGGCCCGAACTGCTCTCCAAGTATATCGGACAGAGCGAGAAGGCTGTTAGAGATATATTTGACAAGTATGTACAGTTTAACATAGTAGTAGAATCTTGCCAAGGTACCTTATTATATTAACTTTTGAACTATCGCGCTGCATGTTTATAGTAATATTATAGAACGGGGATTATCGCGTACACCGTACATGCATAAATGTGAAACGCCCTGCAGCCCTAAAGGTATTATGCATGTACGCGCTAATCCCCGTTCTATAATATTACTAATACCTTATTATGTTATTTTAAGTTTTTGGAGTAAAAAAAAGTTAGCATTGTTTTGATGTGTATTTTTCAGATTAAACTCTCTTGTACAGTTTGAGTTGCTCTTCAGTTTGTGTTTAAAAAGCCAACTTTGAAGTCACAGTTACAGAAGCTTGGCGTTGAATTTAAGGACTTTATAAGACAGTTTCTTTCTACAAACCTTGTAGCTAGTAAGCTACAAGGTTTGTACAGTCACGAGCAAAAATATATAATATAAACTCTACAATTTTTCATTGACTTTCTCTTAATTTCTAGTTTGGTATTGTAAAACTAGTTATGAAGACGTTATTGTCAACAGTTCCTTAATCATGTGTATATTTATCTTTTTGAGTTTCGACACAAAAATCTCGCGTATTTTATGTTACAATTTCGCTATGTGTATACATATTTTGCTCGTGACTGTACCAGTATTTTGTATTAATAGGATATATTATAGGCCTAACTACTAGAATTGTAATTTCTCAATGTGTTTGTCGTAGAGCTGACATGAAGCGGCCATGCATCCTGTTCTTCGACGAGTTCGACAGTCTCGCGCCCAAGTAAGTGACTGTCGTAAGTGTCAGCACCGCTTTATTTTAGCTATCACTAATTATGCTTTTGCAGAAGCACTTGCATCAATGCACTTCAAAATCCATAAAATAGAGAAAAGAGTTTTATATGTTGGGACAACGGGAATTAAAAAGTTAATGCGAGTTGTAGATGCAACTAGATTCAGAAAATCTTAAAGACATACATGTAATCACAACTCTTTCCTTTGTAGGGGTAAGCAGAGACACCTTCTTTCCATTTGCTACGATCCTAACACACTTGTTTCGCTTCTTCCACTTTCATTATTCCCTTCATACATGCCCTTCGGTTTAGGATACTCTTGACCTGGCTTTTTTTCAAGAGGTCCCTTATTTGGTCTTGAAACGTCCGTTTAGGTCTGCCCCTTCCAACACTTTCATTCACACTCGCCTTATTAACTTTTTTCATCAATTGTTCTTCATTAATTCTCTCGACATGGCCAAACCATCTCAGCATACATTTCTCAATTTTGTCACTACATCCATCATCACACACCTTACCATCCATTCTTCCTCTTACATTCAACCGGAGACAGCTTTTAGGCCCCACGAGAAACGACTCGTGATGGGTGGCGAACCACATCGCCGCCATTTTGGATAATTAAATTATTTTTATGATTATCCTTTGCCTTCCTGAGGGATTCGATGTGATGCAAGTACTCCCTGATAAGGAATTGGGAAAGGATAAGAAGTTAGGTCGGGTTATAGGATGCTACCATTACGAAGGTACAATGAATGTGACAGTAACAGCTAGGGCAGTCCGGGGTCGCGTACCCGTAGTGGATCTAGCCAACTGTCGGACAGATAACTGGTAGATCCACCCTTTGAACTATTATTACAACCTAACTAAAAAAATCGATTACTAAAAATGATGTGAAATTGTTGTTTATTTTTGTGCTTTTAGGAATTAGTTAGAAATTAACGGGTTTTAAACTATGTTGAATCTAACAACCTTTGCTTTGTTTGAGATGTATCCCGTACTTTTATCCTGTGGAACTACAGAGGACTAAATAATCTTTATGAAGAGGTAATATGTGGCCAAAATGGCTTTTCCAGAAAATCTCTTGAACTATAATATGTGACAGTTTCTGACTTCTAGTACTAAAAGTTTTAGGCTTCAAAGGGAAGGAAACTCTTATTTCTATTGTTTTTTTTTTAACCGACGAAAACAGAGGAGGTTCTCAATTCGACGCGTATATTTTTTTTTTTATGTATGATCACGCATGTCTTTTTACTGAGTAGTCCGATTTTGATAATTCTTTTTTTAATGGAAAGGGTATACTCCAAAGTTGGTCCCATATAAATTTGGAAAAAGAATTCCCACCCTTAGGGTGGAAAAACAGGGGTTAATTGATTGTTCACGCACTGATCGTAATGTATTACCACGCGTAACTTTTTACAGAGTAGTTCTATTTTGATAATTCTTTTTTTATTGAGTAGACTATACCTACAAGTTGGTCCCATATAAATTTGGAAAAAATATTCCAATCCTAGGGGTAGAAAAACAGGGATATATTGATTGTTCACTAACTGATTTTAATATATGACCACGCGTAACTTATTACAGAACAGTCCGATTTTGATAAATCTTTTTTTATTAGATTACCTAGAAGCTGGTCCCATATAACTTTACTCTAAGGTTGGGAAAATAGGGGTGATTTATTGTTCACTCACAGATTTGAATACTTAAATAAGGTAGTTAGCTATTTTAAAAATAATAAATAATTCAGCATGTAGCAATTAGTATATAATAGCCACAAAAAAATATAAAATAAAAACTTTGTAACAAAAAAATTAAACCGCCGAAAACACTGAAAAGCAAAAAATAAGAAACCTTTTTTTTTAATCTTAATAACTAAGTTCTTAAACGAATGTGAGTATACCTAAATAATTTTGAGGCGGCGCCAAACTATCAATTAACAAATATCACAAAATTACCTTAAAAATAAAGAAACAGCCAAATCAAAAACGCTATATACTATAATTATATTCGTTACTTACCACCTACTAATTCCATTGTGGAAAGCAAATAAAAGTTTTGAGTTTGAGTTTGAATCAACTTTTCAAGCTGGAGATTTCATTGCATTGTTAAAATGCAATGAAATCTCCAGCGATAAACATTAAAATTTCTAAAAAAATTAAGTACCTTTATATCGTAATTAATTAATTTGCCTGTTTGGCGCCGACTCGAAATTACTTAGGAATACTCACATTCGTTTAAGAACTTAGTTATTAAGATTAAATAAAAAAGGTTTCTTATTTTTTGCTTTTCAGTGTTTTCGGCGGTTTAATTTTTTTGTTAAAAAGTTTTTGTTTTTATAATGCGTAATAAATGGATAATAGAAACTGTGAACATTACTTCTCTGCTCATTAACTCAGTTGAATAAATTATATTTTCGATTAAGTTTTGATTGCCTGTGGATTTAACCTCTGCACAGCTTCCATTGATTTATTTATTTAGTTACGACTGAAACTTGGCAAACATTTATTTTGTGATTATTTGATTTAAATCTGGAAATGGATTAAATTTGGAAATATAGCGATATTGAACAAATAAAAAAACGTATATATTTCGCCACTCAAATTTGAATGACATTATTCGTCGTGCTCTTGTCACCGCCGGTGTACCAGCTGTTTTGGAACCCAATGGTTTGGTGCACGGCGATGGCAAGAGACCTGACGGTATGTCATTGCTGCCTTGGAAATTGGGTCGGCCTTTGGTGTGGGACGCAACGTGCGTCGACACCCTTGCGCCGTCCCACGTTCTAAGTTCAGCAGCCTCTCCTGGCGCTGCTGCTGGAGCTGCGGAGACCCTTAAGCGGCGGAAGTATAATAACATTGTGGGTGGTTATATTTTCGAGCCGTTTGGGGTTGAAACGCTCGGGTCATGGGGTCCGAGCGCACGAAATCTTTTCAAAGAACTTTCCAAACGTTTGGTAGAATCTACTCGTGATCAGAGGGCTGGTTTGTTCCTTGCACAGAGAATCGGCATAGCCATTCAACGTGGCAATGCTGCCAGCCTTCTGGGCACGTTCCCCGCCATTGACAAGGATGACGATGAGTTCTTTGACGCTTGTTAGTTTTTATTTATGTAAGTTTTAATTTTAGTATAGCTAGAGTTTGTTTTTATATTAGATTTAATTGTGTATTAATAAAAGCTAATAAATATTTCGATTTGATGAGTGACAAGTTCAAGATGAACGGAAACTGAATACGCATTCCGCCGACCCCAAATAATTGGGAACAGGGCAGGAGATGATGATTTCGATTTGTTGAATCTTTTTCCCCATCTGCTAAGTGTACGTTCAGATGACAAGCGATCGACGCGCGTGGAAAGCGCGTAGAATTTTTGTATAGTGTTCCCATGGTGCGCGCTAGTCAAGCGTTAAACGCGCGTTTTCGTGCGCCTTTATCAGTTTCAGTTCTACTTTTATAGAAGATGGACGGAGAAATAGTTTTAACGGTGATTTTATTCCGACGGCAGAAACGAACCGACCGAAGACGGAGATATTGGGTCCACCCAATTTTGTCACACAGGCTGACAGCACACACAGACACACCGCTGACTTAATGAACCCTAAACTAACTAACCCTAAACTATGTCTACACGCGTCGAAAGCGCGCACTCAACTGAACGGAAATATAGAAAACCCAATGATCTTAAAGCGCACGTTGACGCGCGCTGACAACGGACGAGCGCTAGCGCAGCGCATACGCGCGCTTTTTTAAAACGCGACTAAAACACACAGGTGTACGGTCTGAATAAAATATATGTAGTTGTAAACGTGCGTTATCAAAACGCGCGTCGAGCGCTTGTCATCTGAACGTAGCCTTAGACGTAGACGTCAACGAGACTCAAACTAATTGTCGCTAGCTTAAAATATACCGACCCTTTTCAGAGAGTATCCATGAATGCGCGTGCACCCGTAAACACTAAGGTACCTAGACCTTCAGAGACCTAGACTTTCTTACGTCTTTTCGTGGCGGATCTTCGCGACATAAATGGAGTTTTCACTAGGGGCCCACACGCCGACTTTAGTTATAGGTCGTCCACTAAACATCATGTGTATGGTACAGACGAGGCCACGACTCTACGGGGGTAACAGACCGCGTGGTGAACCAGCTGCTAGCGCGGCTGGACGGCGCGGAGGGCGGCGCGCGCGGGCCCGTGCTCGCCGCCACCTCGCGCCCCGACCTGCTCGACCCCGCGCTGCTGCGTGCCGGCCGCCTGCAGCGACACGTCTGCTGCACGCTGCCTGACCAGGTACATAACGTGTATGATACAGACCGCGTGGTGAACCAGCTGCTAGCGCGGCTGGACGGCGCGGAGGGCGGCGCGCGCGGGCCCGTGCTCGCCGCCACCTCGCGCCCCGACCTGCTCGACCCCGCGCTGCTGCGTGCCGGCCGCCTGCAGCGACACGTCTGCTGCACGCTGCCTGACCAGGTACATAACGTGTATGATACAGACCGCGTGGTGACCCAGCTGCTAGCGCGGCTGGACGGCGCGGAGGGCGGCGCGCGCGGGCCCGTGCTCGCCGCCACCTCGCGCCCCGACCTGCTCGACCCCGCGCTGCTGCGTGCCGGCCGCCTGCAGCGACACGTCTGCTGCACGCTGCCTGACCAGGTACATAACGTGTATGATACAGACCGCGTGGTGACCCAGCTGCTAGCGCGGCTGGACGGCGCGGAGGGCGGCGCGCGCGGGCCCGTGCTCGCCGCCACCTCGCGCCCCGACCTGCTCGACCCCGCGCTGCTGCGTGCCGGCCGCCTGCAGCGACACGTCTGCTGCACGCTGCCTGACCAGGTACATAACGTGTATGATACAGACCGCGTGGTGACCCAGCTGCTAGCGCGGCTGGACGGCGTGGAGGACCAGGACCAGGAGGACCAGGCACAGACCTATAGCCGGTATATGGTCCGGCCACTGAGAGAATGTGTTCCTAAAGGTAGCATTCGGTTCTTAGTGACAGCGACGCGCGACCGCGACCGAAATCGAGTCGCGCGACCCACTGCTTTGTATGGATTTATATGGAGCACTAAACAATACCGACCGCGTCGCGCGACCGATGGGCGGGGCCAGGGAGCGACCTGGCGACCGCGACCCGGTCGCTCCAGAGGCAGTGCCGTCGCGCGACGCAGGCGAGAAGTGTTGAAAAGAATGTTACTGGTATGTAAAAACAACCAGATTATATTATAAAAAAGAAATAATAAAATGTCAACTGCCATCTTTGAAAGCTGATAACTTAGAGTATAGATAAGAAACTAGAGTGTATCTATCAGAGTATGAACCGTAAGCACTAGTATGAACTAGTTTTGTCGTGAATTATGTATGAAGATGGAGCTTGCCGTTTAAATAAATCTATCTAAAACACTAATATTATCCTAACAATGTCATATTTTTGTATATAAGTTTCTCGTTCCGCGAAAAATAACTTAAATCATTAAACGCATTTTTTTCGGTCCGGAGAAATTGTGCGCAGTCGCTCGTCGCGGTCGCCGAAGATCCGAATGCAACCTTAACAGGTGATGGTCAACAGCAAATACAACTTTAAAGTGACGAAGAATTTACGACACATTTTACAATGGGTTATATAATAGGGTTTTTTATTTCCCTATAAAAATTAAGAGCAACTCACATGTGTAAGGCACGCGTTCTCTTAGCAGCCGGACTTCGGAACTGAACTAACTACAGCACGGCAAAGGCCGTACTGTACTCTTTCCTTATTTTTCCTATACATCACCACTTGGATCCCCGGACCTACCTTCGCTCCTTTTGTCATTCCTCGTCGTCTTTCGCTCATGGTTGCTTCAGCATTTGGTAAAAGACACACGTTTTCGGCCCAGTCCCTCTTGCCCATCCTAGTCCCACTTGATTTTGAGACCAGGAGCGCCGACAAAAAAATACGTGTCGCATAGCCAGTCACCGACAAATGATGACTGAAACTACTCAACAATAGACGTATTTCTTTTAACAGCATGGTCGATACGAAGTGCTCCGAACATTGACGAAGAGCGTTTTAGTAGACGAGTCGGTGGACCTTCAGGAGTTGGCTGAGAATACCGACGGGTACACGCCGGCTGATCTCAAGTCGATACTCGTTACGGCGCAACTTACTAGGCTCGAGAAACAACTGGTAAGATGACTTTGCTTGCGATTGAAAAAGCATGATATTTCAGATCAGATTCAGTATAAACTCATGCCGTTTTTTTTTCATTTATGCTCGAAAGTTCTATATAAATGCAATACATATGGATATTAAACGGATATTTTTTCCTAAAAAAACTTGCTGAAAAATGAATATCTTGTATAAAGAAATGAGTGAATGAATGTTTCATTTATTATAAGTATAAACAAAAAAAAATATCCTTCCTTTAAATTCCTGTTAAGAATATTTACACATACAGCTTATATTGTTTTTCAAGAAGAAAAGAAAAAGAAAGAAAGAAAAACCATTTATTAAAACATAAGTAAAAAGGACGCAACAAACAAAAAACCTAGAGAACATAACAAAAGAAGAAAGAAGAACGCTGCAGTTGCGTCACTTATGTGAGAAAAGGTCAGCGCTCAGCATAGAAGCTGCGTCTCGTGCTCGCAGGCACAAGACAGCAGCGCTGGTTTTCATCGCTGACCCACGTGTCCTTACTTTACTTCAGGAATATGAGAAGAAAGAAAGGATGCAGTTTAAAAAAAATACAATTTGACTCTTCTTATTTCATTTCCGTAGGTGTCGAATGAGGAGAAGACGATGGAGTCAGTGGTGGTGTATAAAGAAGACATAGAGAGTGCCTTACAGGAGACCAAGCCTTCGCTGTCCAGACAACAGATACTGTTCTATGATATGATGTGAGTATTATTTAATTCACATAAAAAGAATAAATTGACATAACTAAAAAAAAAATATCTACGTAAAACTTTTCTTCTTCTTCTAAATAAAAAACATACGAGTTACAGGTTTGTGAAAACCTACCGATCGCCAAACTTATTTTCCAATTGATACGTATTATTTCCATTTTAACCGACTTCAAAAAAGAAGGAGGTACTCAATTCGACTGTTTTTTATGTTTGTTACCTCATATCATTTGCCAGGGTGAATAGATTTTGAAAAAAAATATATTATTTTTATTCGAAAGCTGGTGCTTCCCACTTCAATTTCATGCAGTTTTGACAGTGGGATCCATAAGAAATAAATATAATACTTATTTTAATTATACTTATTTTATAAAATCGTTACTTTTTTAAGAATTATCCTATATTGTATGGTGTTTATATAAACTTTGTGTACTTTGTTTCAGATACAAAAGATTCAGAGGAGAAAGTTTAACGCCAGAACAGAAATCAATAACTAAGGAACATAAACAACGAGTCACATTAGCTTGGTTATTTGATCTACTTTATATTTAATTATTCCAAGTTTTAAATAACCCACTGTAGGAAAAATACCTCTTATATAGAAAGAACGAGCTTTTATCAACTCGCTTGCTTATTGTGAGCTTGTGATGTCGGATTTATTCACGATATTTTTTTCTTACGAGCTTGTAATTTTCTATTAAAAATAAGTTATTAAATGTATGTTCTGTTGTATTTAATATATGGTGAGGATCGACGAGGGTAAACGGTAAATGTAAAGGGGGGAGGGGAGGAGGAATAACTCAGATGGCTATGAAAAATAATGGTATTGATATATACAGCTAACTGCTATAGTGTAACAATAAAGTAACCAAGGTATTGTGTAAAGAATGAAAGAATATCCTGTTTTACTTTTATTGGTACTTAAGTTGTTAACACTTATATAAATTTTAAAGCTATATTTTTATAATTTTGGGTCTGTGGAAGCCGAAACCCCTGTTTCTTAGTAGTTTCTGATAAATTCTGACCATTATATTATAAATTCGAATCGCCTCTAATCTTTTTATCATAATATTATTATTTTAAGGTCAGTTTTATTACAAAAATATTTATCACGATTAGGTTCGGAACCAAAAATATAATTATTTATTATTTATATTTGAGTAGTTGACTAGTGTTTTCAATTTTAAATGTTATTTTAATACAAAAAAGTGCTGTAAGCTTAACCTGTGATTGTAAGCTAGTAATTTTAGTAGGTGCTAGGGTATTATAATAAGCGCAAATACTTAAAACGATGTAATATTCTCTATACAGAATATTATCACATTTAAATTCTTCTAAATACTTAGTTGTGTATTATTCGGTAGTATTTTGTGTAGAGAAAAGGAATATGCGTAAGATTCGATTTGTTTGTATATTTTGTTGCAATTTTGTATATTATTTTATTAAATGTTATGGATAAAATGGTTTTTACAATATAGTGGTATTATTTGGATTTTACTAATGAGTAAACTTCCTACAATATTCGTTAAATAACTATTGGTTAATTACAGTATAGTATTCGTACTAAGTAAATTACGTACTCAACCTACCTACGTTCTATATTCTAAACTTTGGACCTTGATTATATCAGGTTTTTATCAATTACTTATTGAAATCTAGCTTTTGCCCGCATGGTTGTATTAGTCTATGCCCCTTCTTGAGGTCAAAGCTCCCTGACAAGTTACACCTAAATCGGTTTCGCAGTTTGGCCGTGAAGGAGCAATAAGCAGAATTAATTTAGCAGATCTATTATTAGTAGATATAGATACAAAATAATCAAATTTACTTAAAGAAAGCGGCACCTTTATACTTATCCTTCTTTTATGGTAACCAAAGCTGCCCTTTACAGCCATTTTGCACTAAAAACTCAATTCCGCGACTAATATCAGACTTCCCGCCTAAAATCACTTGTCTCTAATTATGTTGCCAGTTGATGGGCAAACTTTTATCAGAGCCGGCGAGTGTTAGCGAGTGTTAATTAGCGTTCGCAGGAGATTGAATATTGATACTATCTAATTGATAGCTCTTGGCATTCGTACGCGGTATTGGAACGCGATTAGTGTTAAATTATCTTGATGGCGTTTTAGATGATGGCTGTAACTTGTTTGGAATACAGTTTATCTAAATTTTTGGCCTTATGCTAAAGATTCTGTGACTTCACAAAGATTACTGAAGAAGAAGAAGCACTTTCAATTATTCAAGTAATTTTAAAGACAAAAGGTAAAAAGTCGTAGTAGTAGGAGTACTTATTAGTTTTGCATTTGAAAGACCAATTCTTTTGTTAGGCTATTCATTCGTAAATGTGGTGGCAGCAGTTAGCTAGCTTTTCAGGTCGGTTATAACTTGCCAAACGATTGATATTTCACAAAAAGTCTACTAGATGGCGTTAGTGCACGTACGCCTTGTTCCCACTGGCTAAACTTCAAATCGCATATCACCGAAGGTGTATACCTTGTAACCGTGTATATGAGTTTATGAGGAGATTATTTTATGTACCCTTTATGGTTATTAAAAAGTGATTATCTATTATGGTAACAACTTAAATCATGAAAACCTATCTGCTTCTAAGTTGTTTTTATTTTCAAAAAGCATTTTAAATATTAAAGAAAACATGATAATTCTCCC
This sequence comes from Autographa gamma, assembly GCA_905146925.1. NCBI lineage: Eukaryota > Metazoa > Arthropoda > Insecta > Lepidoptera > Noctuidae > Autographa > Autographa gamma. The sequence goes on from LR989852.1 coordinate 1,194,896, forward strand.
ATGCTTTATTTATATTTTAAGCTGTCAACATACCCACCTTATTTAGTACTCTAAAACTTTTCTGCGCCACCTAATTAGCTATTTACTAACACTCCGCGAGATAAGCGTGTTTTATTGAAAAACTTAACTGCTGCCGCGCAGTTTTGATTAAGATTAGTTCGTAACTTGCACAATAATTTAGATTGAGCGGTGATTTGGAACGCGCCGCGCTCGCGGGTTGGCGCGAAATTTCGCGGTACACAGATGATATATAATTTTTACTGGAAGCGTAATATAATTATTATCATCGTGAAACGAGTTTGTTAAAATACGTAAATAATACTTAATTACAGAAAATTGGTCTAAAAACCTTGCATGTTGTTTAATTTATCTTTCGATTTCATAAATGAGTTGATAAATAAAAAACATATCTATAAATTAATATTAATTTGCTTGCACATATATAAATACATAAAGCGTACAGAGCAGCTTTAGAATTATTAAAAATAAACTTACTTTTTCAGTGATGTTATTCTAACATATCCAGCACAAACCACGCTCCACATCGTATCATCCGTGTAGCAACATCTTGTGAACTCTGAGCGGCGGTTAATAGCTTAATACGCGTTTGTAACGAGTTGTTTAATGAATTAAATCTGAATTTACTGGCTTCTGAGATTATTATATTTCACTTGCATACGCCGTCTAAAGATAACGTTATAAATTGGTGTTTCTAAACATTTTAAGTGATTTTCATTTTGCTATGATTATTTTAATTAGGTTTTTCTAATTTGGGTAACATGTTTCGCAAAATGAAAACATGAGGATGTTTAATTATCTATCCTCTTATAAAAAATATCCATCGATTTTAAAATTAGTTATTATAACTCTCTAAAACACATACTTTAACATGTACCTACTTTTACAGGTAGCTACTTTCATAAATTACGTCATATAATCTTAAATAATGTAGGTACCACCCCATCTACTAATTACAGATTAAGCACATACCTACCTATTCTATAAATATTTGCTTATCTACTCATATACGTATGTTTAAAACAACACACCAAACAAAAACCCAAAATAATTAGTTATTATTCTCTGCAAATTTTTTCCTATCAGCGCCATTGATCATATACTTAGGTCACATAGATCTTCAGAAGCTATTTATCATATTTCCTTAAACATAATATACAGCAAACAATCCTATTAGGTATGCACATTAGGGTCCTACATTAAAACGGGCAAATATATCACCGGAAAACAAACAATCTTTTCCGTAATCACTACGAAAATCTGTATTCAAGAATCATTTCATAAATAAAAGAAAATAAAACGTCTTTGTAGGAAGGTCCAAAGCAAGTTAGGAGAGGTGGCGAGGTGAAATTAGGGGCCTTGTCCGCGACGAAGAAAGCACTTTTTATTCGGCTAAAGTAATTATTGTGTTTTTGTGAAAGAGTTTGTTAGCGGACCATTCAGAGTCGAGGACACGGACGCTGTCTTCGCACAGGAACGGATTTGGGGAAGAAGGAAATGTTTATTTTCTTATTGGAAATAATGTTAAAATAGATTTTATTTAATGGTGCAATATTCAGTATAATAAGTAAACAGAAAATAATATAATGTGTCATGTTTTTCTTTTCCGTTAGTTAGTAAAAGCAACAGTGTAAAAAATAACATTATACTAATAGACTAAATTCACTTTGCTCCCTCAGGTGACTAAGTTGAATAACTTATCGTTACTTATGAAATACCTAACGAATAAAGAGCAAAAGCAATATAAATAAACAAATAAATCTCAATTATCATGTAGTCTAAATAAACAAACGGCTCTATATTAACGCAGTTTTCTCAATTTTCATAAGTAAAAAACCACCTAAAACAAAACAACAAACTCTCTACAAACTACACCACCCAAATCCGTCCCGTTTCATTGCCCGGAATATTCTTGTTTTCCTCGAGTTTTCTCAGCTTTTCTTCGCGTTTTCTTTCGTTTGGTGCCTTAATTAGCTCATTCAGTGCCCCCTTCGCACCGCGCACCCCACCGCACCCCCTAAATTATCTTATTTATTGAAAGCACTTTTATATTACATTTTGACAACCCGAATGGTGTATTTAGTGAGCATTTAGGGATCGGTGGAGCCCAGAAAGCGAATAAGGTGATATTTTATTATCTAGGGCGATGAACTTTATTCATATTTTTTGAATAATCAAATATTTATAGGCTCTCAGTTTATGGATACGTATCTGTGGTATTTTTATTTGGCGTCGTTGAGCTGGTGGAGTTAAAGTTACCTATAGATATTAATTCATAGGTACCTAGTCTGTGATAAATTAGGTCACTTCTCCTTGTGTTGCATTTAGGTAAGACGACACCCAAGTCTAGGGTCAGCTATCAAAACGCCTTTGTACGTTTTATGACAGTCACAGAAACCTGGGTTTTTACTTTCTAGCCAAAAGCCAATGAACGCTACAAAGATTTCAAACTTTTTGGGTTTAGGTAAGTACCTACAATAAATTTACTCTCCGTGTTAATCAATGAAAAAGGAGAGCTAGTTTAGTTTCTGTTGTTTAAGACATCTGGATACCTGAACATCATGCACAACTACATATATCTGATTAAAATTCTTTTTTTCCTTCATCTTGGCAAAATAAATTTTCTCAATAAAACAAGTAATAAACATCAAAATTTAAAAACAACACCTAAAAATTAAACTTCGATACCCTGAAACTGAAACCACTATCTTCACCTGAGCCAGACGTGACCGTAAAAGAAAAAGGGGCGAAGTCTTGCAGGAAGCGTCGCTGATAAGCCTCCATAATGGCGGGCGCTGATAACGGCGCTCCCGCCTTTTTCTCCCGCCAAAACAGGGCGCCATTGTCGTCACAATGGCGACACAAAGCCAGTTCGCAACACAATGCGTTGTACTCACACCGTCGAGTAATAAATTTTTTGTAGTCTATTCAGATTTTTATGCCAGTTTTATGGCTGGTTTAGGTGAATTTGATTTTCGCGCCGTATTAGGTGAGGTTAATAGATATCGAATGGTGCTAATTTTAAGTAGAGAGTTAAAGGTTATCAGATAGGTAGTTACTTTATTTGTCGTGCTGCAACATAAAAAATCTGAAAGTTACTAAAGTAAAAGCATCTACTAAAACGTTTTATCTAAATTTATCGACTGTTGGGTTTAATAACTTTAGTCCGTAATTTTCTAACTAGAAGATCTGGTTGTAAAACAACTTATTTCTACTAAACTATATTTATATCGTATCTAGGAATTTTATGTAAGTAGCTAGATCATTCTCTAATATATTTTTTATGTTTCAGAAGTTTTTTAAATGTAAGGTGACTAACTCCATTGGTATGTTTTTAATTTGTAACGTACTTTACTTACATTGTTTTTAGAAAAGTATTTCATCGTTATTTTCAGTTAGGTACTTTACTTCGTAAATGTCATAACTCAATTATTTAATTACATTTAAAGCGCTAAGAGTATAATATACAAGCGTAGCGCACATTATTATACGCTAACAAGTTAATTTACTCGGAAAGAAAAGTAATAAAGCAAGAGGAGATTATTAAAATATTAATATAACCTTAACATACACACTCAAGTGCCTTCAATTTGTGGTTTTAATAAAATTTTAATTGACACGTATTAGGTTTTCAAGTAAATTATAAAGGAGGCAGAGTGGCCGCTTTCCTTCGCCACTCGCGAACATTAGCGCCGGGGGTGGGGGCTGGGACAAATTTTTGTTTTTCACTCGCGTTAGAGACAGCGATAATAGGAACACAGTGCGCTAGAAAGAGACAACACCAGGTGCACACATTGCCTTTGTTAAAGAGCAAAAATAATAGAGAGAACGGTCGTTTATCTCTTTTTATGGCGGGAACGCTATCTTCCCTCCGACGCTATTATGGAAGACAATTTTGGCGCGAAAGAAAACTGCTTATTACTTCTTATTCTTGGTGGCTGGTTTGGCAAATTTTTCTTTTTTAAAAAACCTGGTAAGGTGCAAGTGGGTCGTTTGAGTTCCGTTCTCGATTCTTCGTTGTTTGCACCTGATTTAGTATTGGTGATTAGTTATATTTCTTTGTCAGAAAGCTTGTTTTCTTTGTAAGATTTCAGAATTACATTAGGCTTAACATATTTTACATGATTTTCCTCTCAAATCAGAATAAGAGAGATAGCCTTTACTACTTCATTAGGTACAAACTCTATCGTTCTCCTATTTAACATTTACTAAAATAATCATTCATATTTGTGACAGTTACTACGTAATTTTCCTCCAACATATTTTCCTAGTAAATAAAGCGCTATTACAGCTACTGAAACACCTTATTTTCTTTCACAACAGATAATTATTTCCAATAGCTTTGTCTCATTTCAGGACGATGTTGGCTCTGTTCTCAATAAACCGAATTAATTGATCGCTGACACTTTTGTGGTTGGTGAACAATGGTTATAGGAGATCGTGTCATCTTGATACTTTGCTGTTTAAAGCAAGATAGCTAAATTCCAACGATTAAATAGAAAAAAGGAGCAGCAAAATTCTAGTAAGAGCTACATTAAGCTACAAAAGTTACAAGTGTAGGAAAATAAAAATAGGTAGTCACTCAGGGAACACGAAATTAGTTGTCCAGCAGTGAACCGCTCAAATACATTTACTATTTACATCCATCGCTTACTTTTTAAATACAAGTTCTTATCTTACTTAAGTAATTATAATTATCTAAAGCTTTACCTACTACCCTTACCTAAGTAAAACAATTATCTATTACTCAGTACAATTAAACGTAATTTTAGTGACACTCCTGACGCGCGTAATATACATTTAAAGTCAAGTATCAAAACGTGTCGCAGCACTCACGGAGCCCGCCCGCTCCATTGTAGCGCCATTCTTCTCATTTCTTATATCAGTGAATTAGATCGGTCCCCGCAAATGGATTAAAACGTTAAGTATTTATTTATCGCGTTTAATCTGAGATCGTGGCGGTTACACAAACAGACAGTTAAATTATACGCTTTGTTAATGTAATAACGAGGGTTTACGCTTGATTTCGTTTGTCGATTTTTAAGTTTGTACAGCTAAGTGATAATGGGTGAAGTGTAATTGTGTTTGTTTGTGGTTTTCGGTTGGTGGTTCACGTAAGAGTATGATAAATAGTTATAAGAATTATGTTATATTTTTGGATACTATTAATTCAAACATTTTTTTCAGTTTCCTGAAACTTCTTCAGGCCTTCTCGATTTACTAACACGAGACGGTCTGAAGCCATTTTCCAAAGTCCCACTAATCTGAAAACGAAAATAAATTGCTGGGACAACTTATTGAACAGAACAAATTTATCATAGACTTTTTATTTCTCACTTTGTTTGTAGAGATATGAACAGACTCGTAAATCTCAGCTTATGTTCTTTCATATATCCCAAGGAGAAAAACTTTCACCTTTAATAAAAATGTAAGCAAAGGAATCGAGGCAATGATTGGAGTTTCCCGTCACTTACCTTTCATTCACTCACTCGTTGTTGACACGACCCGGTCATTAAGGAATCGTTCACCGTCAAATTGTCGGATAATCGCTTTTTAATACTATTACATTCGATTTTTTATTTGATACTTATCTATTTCCCTCTTCGTATTAAATAATATTAAAATTTTAGTAGGTGCATTTTGTAATTTGTTATTAATTTAAAATATAAAAGGTGTATTGATTAAAATATATATTTCCAGGTTGAAAACAAGATGGCGTCACCAGTCTCTTATTTAAATGTTAAATAGAACGAGAATGTATTGTTAAACTCCTTTCCGTAAGTAGTTTTTCATTTATATTTAGAACGCTTATTCTATTCATTTCATGTCAGTGAATAATACACGTGCATACATTCAGTGCTAAATAATAATATGTAATATACCTTAAATTTCTACTTTGACCATACCATACAGAAAGCTGTTTAGGTGTTATTCTTACAGCGAATAAATAAAATAAACATATTTACTTTGCATAGATTAAATAAAGTGTGATTTGTCTGTTTACGCCGGCTAGGCATTTGGTTTCGGGCGGCGAGGTGTCAGATTGAAGTCAATTTAATTTGTACAAAATGGAAATACCCGTCTGCTCAATCTGAGGGGAGAGTGTTTTCTTATTTATTCGTTTATACAGGGTGTCCGGTAAATAATCCGACAAACTGTGGTGGCTGATACCTTAGGTCAGGCCCTATCAAATGAACGCAACATATGTTCGCCGAAAAGTTACAGGTTTCGAGTTACAATCGATTTTTGAAAATTTTAGAATTTTCTACCTTGCATCAGACTTTTCCATTTTTCTTGCTGATACATAGCTTTCGTAATACTTTTTGTGCATCAAATTAATCTTGAATAGTTACTCTATCCTTTGATAAGTCTCATATTTATCTAAAAGAAGAATATATTGGCGATAACGCCATTTGTTTTACAATTTTCACTTTTGGTTTTTCTTAGTGCTCAACTTTGAACTGCAGTGGTGAAAAATAAATGTATGTAGGATTTTTGTTCAATAATCTTAAAAACTTGCTTGAATATTGGTGATTTTGGGAATGTACACTACTTGCATATTTTCTGTACAAAATTTGACAAAATAAGCTGCTGAAGTACACCCGGGCCTATTTTTTGAAATATTAATAATGTAAATCTGAGTAAAAATGCGACGTAGCTTAACGCGGATCGTTATGGTCCAGTGAAATAAGTTATTTTTTTCTAGCGATTTACTAGTGACACGAAATAATTGTGGTCAATTTCAATTTGGAAAATATTATAAAAAAAATGCTCGTTTAAATTTTTACAATGATACGGAACCCGTTAAGTGCAGATGAATTGGGCGTCTAAAACTAGCTATTTCACTGTTGTTGCATGAAAAATAAGGTGTTATAAAATCGATTTATCTAGTAAGAAAATACTGAAGGTTAAGGTAACTTTACACTAAAACATGTTTTAATCTGGCATAGAGAGTTAATGGCGAGAAGAAAATACCTCATTTAATTGTACAATGACGATCAGCGTTAAGTTACGTATCATTTTTACTCAGATTTACAATAGTAATATTTCAAAAAATAGGCCCGTGTGTACTTCAGCAGCTTATTTTGTCAAATTTTGTAAAGGAAATATGCAAGTATTGTACCTGCCCAAAATCACCAATATTCAAGCAAGTTTTTAAGATTGTTGTACAAAAATCCTACATACATTTATTTTTCACCACTGCAGTTCAAAGTTGAGCATTAAGAAAAACCGAAAGTGAAAATTGAAAAACGAATGGCGTTATCGCCAATATATTCTTATTTTAGATAAATATGAGACTTATCAAAGGATAGAGTAACTGTTCAAGATTAATTTGATGCACAAAAAGTATTACGAAAGCTATGTATCAGCAAGGAAAATGGAAAAGTCTGATGCAAGGTAGAAAATTCTAAAATTTTCGAAAATCGATTGTAACTCGAAACCTGTAACTTTTCGGCGAACATATGTTGCGTTCATTTGATAGAGCCTGACCTAAGGTATCAGCCACCACAGTTTGTCGGATTATTTACCGGACACCCTGTATATAAGAAATATTTTACATTGCTTTTAAAACGGTACCTATAGTTGGCTAGACGTAGATTTTAATACGGGGAATACAGAATTATGGTTTGAACATCATGTATTTTTCACAACGAGCATTTACTCGGGTAAAGTAGTAAGAGGACATTATAAAATATATTACCTTGTGAAAAACGACTAATAAATATGAAGTGAAGAGTAGCTACACAATTTATTATTTGTTCACATTTTCTGCTACAACTACTGCTACGAAAAGCTTCCTCGTAGCTAAACAGCTACGAAAATTTCCTTGACCTTTTCTGTTACTAGAGTCTGAAACATTTTAAAGTAGCTTTTCAAATATTCCTTTGAAAATCGTTATTTGTTCGAACTCACGCGAAAACACACGAGACAGAGAATCGATCGCAGCGTAATGTAATTTATAAGAAAACCTCGGCGTCTCACCGTTTTATGAGAAAAGTTACGCCACAATATGAATATATGCAGAAATGCTACTCTAATCAATCACACGTTTAGAAAAGAGTTAGGATGAAAGTATACATATTTAGGCAATTTACCTACTTAAAACTAATAATTAAATCGTCTTACTACGTTTATGTATGTTGACTAAAGTAGTCAACTGAAAGGGTTTACCTAACTGAAAAAAATGCAGACGTTACCTAATCTAGTAGAGGAATAAGTCGCCTACTCATAACATGAGAATTTGAACATGTACAATGCACATAGTCAAAATCAAATAGTGAACTCTTCAAATGTGTGTTGAACATCGTTAGAAAAAAGATTTTAGCAGAGAGTAAGTATATTAATAAATTAATTATAATAATAAGGTTGATATTTCTGTATGTCCCCACATAGCGGTAATGAGGTGTGTCGTCGGATCAGACAGAAATCGTCTCTATCACCACAATTGTGGTTCTATTTTGCGCACGATTCATTTGAATGTTACACCAAGCACCGCAATTCATAACGCGAACTTCATGAATTGAATTCTATATTTAAAGAGATTTTCACATCGACTGCATATTTTGTTTTCAACTTTCTCAAGGAGTTTTTGATTATGGATGAATGCGAATGACTTGTGCAAACCAAAGAAATCTACTCTTAACTTATTGGTAACGCTAATGAAGCCATCGCACAAAACATTTATTTATAGTTATTATAAGCATGTTAGATATCTTCAACATTAAAATATTTTTCATAAATATGTTTCATTTTGTTAGAAGTTCGCAGCGATTTTCATAATTTTTGAACAAAAGACATCATAAAGTAACTTCTATACTACACTGCTTTCATCGCTAAAAATTTCAAAGCTTAGGTAGGAACTTAAACTTTTACGACTTTCAAATAAATATGATTGCATACAAAATCTAACTGAATTATTTGCATTTCATAACCGTATTCTGACATAAACTAAACCGTGTCATCTAAAGACGACAGAATTACTAGCAGACAGGACACAATTTAGCTAGACCAAGCGGCTGCCTCCAGCGAAATTAAATGACGCTGCATTCGCAAAGAAAATGCAATCACGGCCCCGGTATATTCCCCGATGCAAATCTCAATTTCCGAGTCAGTGTGCCCCGCTATTCCTTACGCTAATAAAACGTGCACCAAACTGAGATGCTGTTTCGCTCGCTGATGAACGCCAAATGACGTTATGACAGCGCACGCCGCCATTTAACGCCTATTTGGTTCCAATTTCAAATCTCCCGCGCTCCCCTGCGGTTCCGGACACGAACGGGGCATTGATAATACCTTTTTGTTTTATAAGTTTTATTTATTTTTCGACCAGTATTATGATAATGTGTAAAAAGAAGTTATGTGTTCTGAAATTAAAACACGACGTAATAAACTACATTTTTAATTAAAGCTCTGTACTCATCAAAGTTTGAAACATAAACCGCTTGCATAGGAGTTTTATCCAAATGAAATTTGGATAGACTGCGGTATGTGAATGGCGGAAAAATAGGAATAAAAATGGTTAGCTTTGGGTGGAAAAAGAAAATGAAAGAAATCAATATGGCCGAAACAGAGAGGGGTAAGCCGGGAGCTCGTCGTCCTGATACAGAAGTTATTTTTAGAAGTTTACATGAACGTACTTTGTGCTTTTCAAATTCTTTCTCTTTTTGTTATTAGGTTTTAAGAATAAATGTACGATAAAATATTTTGTAGGAAACACTCACACTGACTCACAGTGAAGGAGAATGTGTGTTTTTCTTAATTAATTAAGTAATTATTTAAATTATACATTCTTATGTATTATAATGTTATCAGTAGTTATCTTTTAGTAATTGTGTGTCAGAATACAAACAAACCTTTTCATTTGTTGAAGAACTTGTAGTAATATTTGAACGGTGCTCTGTAAAATAAAGTTGCATCGCTAGCAAATTTAGCTTAAATTTGCAGCAGCGTGCTTAATTAATAACATCCAAGTAACTAATGCTTCAAGAAATAATTCGTTATTTATCTCGAAAGTAAATCTAAAGTCCCACGTTGGGCGCCAAAAGTTTTTGTAATATCTAAAGTTATACCCAAATAAGATTCAAGAGCTCTTAACAAATCGAACATTGTCTATGGCGATTTCTTTTATTTGTAGCGTTGCGATCGTATTCCGAATCCCGATACACGAATATCCGTTCTGCCATTTTGGCGCGCGGGCGGCCGGAAACCCGAGGATATAAAGTTTCGCGCGCCTTTCTGCCCGCCATGACACTTTTCAATATTTTTACTCTTATTTACCGCTATTATTTATGTGTGCCATTCTTCGGTAGGGGAAACCGACCGTCTATATTGTCTGTTGCTTTTCTATCGCCTCTTTAATGTTTTGTTTTGACCTCTGTTATTTTGTTGGTTCAGTGAGCTTCTATAAATAAATGTTATAATCAATGACTTCTTTACACTTTTTGAGAAAAATGAATGTTCTTCAAGCGTTTACTTTTTATTTTTGCAAAAGACTTTCGGTTTTTTGATAACTCTGTAGGTGCGATCTTTTCACCCTGGACAGTAGTATACTCATGACAATAGTGATACGCACTCATTTTTTTAGTTAAAACAATAACTCCAGAATTCCAAAAATATTTACCCTACCTATCCGTTCTTGTATTTTAAATCAATTTATCAACTTTCAAAACTGTTTTATTGTAACGTACGCTAATCCTTACCTAAAACGATATTATGACATCATTCTTTAACAAAAGAGCCTATACAGTCATACAATAACGATACAAGCAACAACTGTCCACAAATCTAAATAAAGACATCTGTCAAGTCTGCTTTAAAAGATTTCCCGCCATTCAGACATAATCGTATGGAGACTCAGAAAGCTAAGTTGCGTCCCCACACTGCCGCTGCTCCAATACGTTTTTTATTCGCACAAAATGGCCCCTTTCACGTCCATCGCGGCGTAAGGTGGTCAGTTTTAGGAATGGTCCCCTGGATGAGACACGAGCGTGGTCGAGTTATAAAGTTAAGTTATGGTGAACAATTTTGGACGAGTATGGTAGATAAATATTGATGTGTAAATTGTGTTACAGGAATATAAAAGTTGAAACATTTATTTAAATGTCAGATTCCTATCTATGAGGTTTTTTGAATAATAAAACTTTTGAAAAAAATACAGGTTAATTTAAAACATAGGCCGTAATCATTGAATTTGGGGTGTTATAAACATAAATTGCTTATAGCAATTTAATTACTTCATCGATTGTAAAATAATAAAAAGCCGCTTATCTAGCATAGAAATCTAAACATTATTCACAACGGTATTAAAAAAATAATGTGTTCTGTATAATAAAGTTCAGTCCACACTTCCAAAATCTCTACATCTTCGTCCACAAGCAATGGGATACAAATAGGAGAATGAGCACAAGACTTTTATACGTTCATCCGATTAGACTCTCGTATATGCTTATGAGCTCTTTGTCGTGCGTTTTTGTCGTACGAGTTAATCGTAGGACGGCGCGCAGTCGTGCGACAACGCTTACCAATCCTCAAAGTGAGCACAATGCCCGCTTTATGTTATTTTGTATCGGGATGTTAGGATACTGTGACGCGATCAGAGGAATTACGAAGCTTGGAAATATGTGACGTACTTTGAGATTATTTTTTTGTGTTGTTTTTTTATTGTATTGTTTACGTTGTAAAGGAGAACTTTATAGATTTTCAGATGAATTTTCAGTTCCGTATTTCGTATAAAAAGGACTTCTAAAACTTAGATAATTAAATAACCTGAGGGCATATTGTCCAAGCCAATCTTCTGTCTTCAACAAAAAAAAAAACGTTTCGGCATGATTTGGGGTGACGATCTCAAACAAACGGAAAAAGGTCTCCATGCAAGACATTTTGTCTCTTGGAAAACTATCGCATTTTATGGATAACGTAAACAAACATTTTCTACAAAAACAATTACAACTCTCCACCAGCTAATTAACCACACACCAACAAAACAAACAACACAGAACTACAGCAGTAGGCAGTAACTCAATTAATCGTACAATTCGTTATAAAAGAGCCTTTATCGAATTACAGAGCGTTTTGCACCCCGCCATTATGCGAAGAATCGTCACAAACGAACCATTGTTAAGTACACTAGGTGCCATTGTCTGTGTTATCGTGCCACCTCGGTTTTTGTCCGTCCTCTTCCGTTTAGCTAGGATTTGGGGAGACGTGGAAGTAGGTATAATAGTTGGTAATACGTGCCAATCTGATGCAAACTGGCTTTTATAATTTTTTGTATATATATTATAATAAGCTTTTGTGGAAAGGAATAGTGTTCAATTATGGAGAGATGGTTTAGCCAATAAAGCTTATGTAAAAAATTAATACTAACATTGCTCTGAATTTTTTAACTTTTAAGACATAACAGTAGATGAAGAGTATATAAAAAGTGTCTAGAAGACAGGAGTTTACGAGAAACATAAAAGCTTAGTAACTGAAAATCACATAGGAAAATGTAAAGCGTTCTTCATAGATGCTATACCAAAATAGGCAGTAACGTATAACAAATTTAAGGTACTCTATAAAAAATATTCTCAGTCGTCATTGATTGTCGACCTCACGCCCTTACAAAAACTTATCGTGACATTTGAACAGTTTTTATTTTCACTACGATAGTACCTTCACAAACATAACTTTACGCTCCCAACAATATTGATGACTCTTAGTGGCATAGTTATAAGGTTGAAAATTGCTTGATTTTGTTGGTTCTATAGAAGGTTAATGTGGTTTTTTATAGGTAGAGTTGCAACGGAAATAAGCTTCTTTGTGTGACACTATCGTATCGGATCGTCAACCGCTTCCTTTCTGAAGATTATTGTAGACGCCAGTGCAAATAATACTTATCGGGCAATGTTTGAATATTCCTTTTTTTGGTTCATGTTAGGTGTTTTCTTTTGTACGTACAGCTGGGTGTTTAGTTTTGTTTTTGGGTTTTGGCTGTTTGGTAATATCGTGCTTGTATTCTTTGAGGGTGAGACAGTGTCGATAGGAATTCATTCTGTTACGTCATCACCTAAATAGCTATGAGTACGACCTTTTATAAAACCGTAATAAAGATTTTCTTTTGTGTAGGTTGTATTTTTGCAATTTAGTTGTTGGTTGTGGTTGGTTTCCAGCTTAACCTGAATAGCAGATCTGTAATAATAATAGTAACTGTAAGTTCTTGGGACTCAACCTCTAGATGTTATTATGCAAAAGTCAGCGTTCCTGCTAAGATATAAAATCAAATCTTTGTCAAAAGTTTTCAAACTAAAACCTTCCTAAACACATACAGCATATAATTTCGTCGTAACAATCGGGAGTCGAACCCCGAACCCTTTGATTCGCATTCCGTGAGTCCGGGCCGCTGGGGGCACAAACAAATAACCCGACAAAGTGACTACAGAAATCGCTATGATTGAAAGCCGGCCCCTATTACGTGTCATTACGAGAAGCGTTGGCTATCAACGAAGGAAATTGACGACTGTGTACTATAAGCACGGACAAAAATACATCATAATTTTGGTTCCTATTTCAGAAGACTCAGAAACAGAGTACAACCTTGCATACAATTGAATGTGTATTATAATATTTTGTGAACCGATAATTATGTGCAGAAAACGGGTGCCACATAGATCATAAAACTACGTATATTAGAGGTTCCCTAGGTGGTTTATTGTCAGAAATTTCGTTAGTTTTTCCTCACAATTTCCATCAACGCGATAGCAATAGCGACAGCCTCCAATCCCACATTGGTCCCTCCGCGGACTAAAATGCAGGTCACGCGCGCGACTGTCCAACACAAAAGCGTCAAATTTGCACGTCGGCACCCGTTTACTCGACATCTCGCATTCATTGCTTTGACGCTGTGTATACGAAAAATTGCCATTATGCGCCCCCGACGCCATGACACCCGTGACGAAACTTTTTTTGTCTGTGCCTTTTCGGTGATGTATTTTTAAACTTGGAATAAAGGATTACAATGGCTTATTAAGGGGTTTGATCCTCTGAACTGTCTTAAGCGGTGCGGAGTAAAGCCTTTCTTGGTTACTTTGGGCTTTTTGGGAACATTTTATCCATTAGGTAATTGACAATATATTTGGTAGAAGTTTCTTAGATTGCTTCTTAATTTATGAACTTTTAGTAACAATACTTAGCGAATGGCGAAAATGAGTGTGAATGGTGAAATAAACGCCTTTGTATGTCGTTACATAAGCTATGCAGAAGTTGATACCTACCTACGTGTGAACTGCCACCGTGTGAGGGTTCTCATATACGAAGAAACATTGACCACCGTGCCTGCTCACATGCAGGTAGGCGAACAATTCTCACCAAACGTCTACTTCAATAAAATTATGTGAGATGCAAAACGGATGATGAAGCTATATAACCTTACAATACTCCAAAAATCAACTACACCCACTAAATCTATCCAACACATAAAATCTCCAATTGAAATTCGTTTGGGAATCGCATCTATCACTTATGCATCACAATTGCATGGATTCGCCGTGAATGGCCGTCGCCTGCAGAATGTTCGGGTAAACGGTGGCTCGGTGACGATCTGCCAAATGACTGTCATTGTCATTTGACAGATGCTGTCGCTGTGGTATGTAATAAGGAGGTATGGGGTTGTTAACTTATTATAGGTAGTTATTTACTGTTCTATGCGTTTTGGTAAGATACTGAACTGTGAAGTATGTACCTACCTTGACATGTATCAGAATATGGTCATTACGTTTTTTTTTATAATCATGTTTTGTGCTGTACATGAAATAATTAACTCTAAAATGTGTACGGATATTTTCTCTAAAAAAACCTCTATTAGATAATGGGTTATTTCATGGCGAGCAAGGAAAAACCCCACTCACAACAATCTCATTGTATTTTCATCACAAAATAGGTATATTTTCTAGATTATACATAAGCAACAAATATTATGTTTCAATTATTCTGCCAATTGATGTCACTAGCGCAATCCCGTTCATATTGTATCAGATATTCTTTCTATGGTTGTGACACACTTTACATGTCTTTTTATTAAAGTTTTCCTCAGATTTACGTTATAAAAGCTATCTATGTCGTATTTACAGAATTTTGTTTGATATAATTTTCCTTTAGTATAATTTTCAATCTGTCCGTCTGTGGCCGCCGGCGGATTGCATTTTGCTTCTAGTTTTATTTTTTAATCTCACAGGCTTAACTAAGTTGAAAAATATTTATTTAAATGACAAGATGGTACAAGAATGTTGGTATTTCTGTCGGTGCTAGACTACATTTGAGAACTGCGGACTACATTTTGATAAAAAATAATAAATAAAGAAATGTTGTTGAGTTAAGAGTTTTCTTTATCTTTGAGTACCTACGAAGCTCTTTAAAACAATAATTTTCTACAAATAGTTATAATAACGAGAAAAAAAAAATTGTTATATCTTCGACAGATAAATTTTGTAGTTTTAGGTTATTCATCATCAACATTTAGGCTATCAAACACAGGTTTTTCACAAATACCTACGTTTCACAAAACACATTCCTATTGCTGACTAGCCGTACCGCTCAGATTTCAAAGAAATGAAAATAAGAACCTATCTTCACTCCTAAATACATACAACCTACATCCTTCTTTTTCTTGCCCTTTTCTTAATTTAATTGAAGTCGACGCACTAAGGGTCTGTTTCACAATGTACCGATAAAGTTCCTAATACTTATGTTACACATAAATTATTCGGACTATAAAAGTTCTGGATAAGAAACTTTACGTTTCACAAACTTATTTTATCTGACACATAACTATGTGGAACCTATACGTAAGCGCGGTGGCAACACCATTTACCCACGTTCCGTTTTTCTATGTCATTTCATTAAATACAAAGCAAGTTAATATAAAATACTTATTAATTTATTCTAATTTGCTCTAGAAGTATTGTTTTACTTTAATATTTTTATATAATTTGTTATTATCCGCATAACGGTTAATATTCTATATAAAAACTTATACAAACGATTTTATGGAAATTAAATACTGCTTGTAACGAATAGGAATGAGGAACGAGATTTGAAACGATTTGATCGTTTTAAACAACGAGGTTGCATTTGAAACTATAGAGTGAGCCTATCAGAGTTTAAACCGTAAGCACTAGTGTGAACAAGTGTTGTCGTGAATTATGTATGAAGATGGAGCTTCCGTTTTAAAAAATCTATCTAAAACACTAATATTATCCTAACAATGCCAAAACCATCGATATTTTCTTATGTAAGTTTCTAGTTGCGCGAAAATTAACTTAAAAAAAACGAAATGTACTAGGATCAGACTAAAAACTGCTCTCGCTTGGCACAAGGGGAACCTAGCGATAGTAGCAGTCTATGCATATCATACGTCGATGGTTTTAAATCGTTTGACTATGACAATTGACAGAGGCACTAATATCGTGGTACTTGCTATTTCGTTTATTAGTTTCTCATTGCTTTGTCATTTCTGCGATTTCAGTGTACTTACTAAGTACATTTTCTGAACAGTAATTTCGGACAATTTCGGTACTCAGCACTACTCTCTACTTGAAGTGAAAATGACTACACCGAAACGTGAACGAAGCGTCAACTTCAGCCGGGAAGAAGTTGAGCTTCAGACCTCACTTGTTGCTCAAAATAAAAGTGTTCTGGAAAACAAGAAGAGTGACGCAGTCACTTGGCACGAAACAGGAACAGTGCTAGAAGACACTGGAGGCATCATTCAACAGCACAAGCGGTTCAAACTTTCGGAGTGCTAAAACGTTAAAAGGACTCCTGCGTAGTGTCGTGAGGCTATCAAAATATTCATCGAACTCATCTTCAAGAGTCTCAAAAACCTCCATTGTCGTTATAAGTAGTCTACCTAGGTTATTAAGACTAAAACCACGCTGATTCCTCTGATAATACAGATAGTTATGTCTGTAAAACTTAAACGACATGGTTTTTACGTAATAAAATATTCAACATGAAATAAAACTCCTTTTTACGGACTTTTTCGCAGTTTTTATTTAGATTTTTAAGTCCCGACACCGTAACCTAAGAAACCAATATACAACATGAACGAAAGAAAAACAATGTCATTTAATTTTAACTGTCAAACTCATAGTTATGTTTAAGATAAGTGTGCTATTCGCCACTTCGTCCGACCCATAGTTTATGGTGGACTTTATGTAACACATAGCGCTATTTGACAGTTGTGAAACGCAAAAATAGTGTTTATCCTACGAATAAGTAACAAACAGCTTATTCAAAACTTATGCAGAACTTATCGGTACATTGTGAAACAGGCCCTAAGTATTTTTCTTTCATTCAACTCTATTAATAATTAACATAATACTCTAACACAGATTTTTCATTAAAATTATCTCTCTCGCAGTCAATCCATCATACAACTTGCCTTCAATCGACGATCAACATAAAAATTAACAAATTCGTAATAGTAAGATCAAACCCCATCAACAGCGGGTGTGACGTGGGAATTGGTCACAAATCTGCAACTACACACATAACTCGAAAAAAAGAAAATAATTACCACCAAACAAACAATAAAAACGATTACCTTAAAAATGTAACAAATTCATAAACACCATCTATAGCGGATCTAACGTTGTTAACGGTGTTGTGTCTTATTTGTATTGGTCACAAATCTGGTACTGCACATATCAAAACGTTTATGACAATTATAATTACAACTTTAAAAATGTTTTTTTTTTTTAAGTTGTAAAACTTAAAAAAAACATTATTCATAACCAAAACTCAGCAAATACGACTACATTTGATCAACGATTACCTTAAAAATCAAACAAATTCATAAAGTCAACATCAAGCACCATCTATAGTTGTTCTAACGCGGGCATTGGCCACAAATCTGCGATATCTGGTGATCGGGAGCCGCGGGTTTACGGCGGGTTACGGCGCGGCGGCGGGAGTAATAGAGAGCGTCGCCTCCGCAATTAGCAGCCAAAGGGTGTTTGTTTGTGGGGGATAAGAGTTTGGTGGTGTTGAGGATAAATCCTCCTGAGATTTATTTGAATAAGTTTGGAAAAAGTGTGATAGTTTTTCGATTCACTTATCATTATTATTATTCACTTACTTATTTTATAACTTGCATCTTCAATTTTGTTTTTTTTTTATTTATGTCTTAATATTATTCCGACTATGTCCATTTTCTAGTACTTTACTTTAAAAATAAGGTCTTTATATCAGTATTTTTATGGGACCGTATATCAGTAAAAGTAAAGAATTGCAAGAATCCAAAGAATTATTTAAATAAAGATTATTCGATTGTCAATGACCCACAAATATGCTACCTGTTCTATCATATTAACTTCAAAGAGAGTTCAACTCTACAGCCTAATTAAAGGGATCACAAAACTCCTGACGTGTTATCAAATAAATTAGAACTGCACTTTAACTAAATGCTCTACTACCACATCTAAACCATACATCTTGTCTCATCCCTAACATATCCACCCTACAGCCAGTAGCGGTGTCACCCCCCGTCGTGGTCGCACCTCTAATCGCCCCCGGCCGATACATAAACTGCGATTATTGTCTTTTTATTGTGCAGCAATAAAATATTCATTGACCGATAAGTCTAATGTGCCTATCGATGAATTTTAAACTGATTTTTGTGAGCAATGTTAAATTTTTCAGATTTTTTATCAGTTTAATTTTTGTGATCTACTAACATAATTTTTTATTACCATTATTTATGATGGAAAATATTAGTAGGTTATTATATAAAGTGACCTTAAGTTTTGTGTCACATAAAACTAAAGCTGCCTACTTTGAGCTTATTAGATTCTAAGTAGATACACATTTAGTGACTTCCGAAGACCTTCGATATGACCACTCAGAAATAAAGCCTACATACAATAAATGTATTTTTTCCGTATTTAATTTTTTATCATTGCTTATAGTAAAAAAGTACCACAAAGATTCTCAGCAAACTACCCCCGCAAAAGTTTACAAAACTAAATAGCGTGAAATATCCCTCATGGAACAGCCATGTGTCCCCTTATTGTTCATACTCGAGTGTTTATTCGCTGATAATTGAGTATGTACCGTATTTAATCTGTGCCCCTCTGTTTTTCAAGACGTACTCGCATCGGTGACTCTTTGAGTGGCTCAAGGGGAACACATGGCGATCTAGTTTAATCTTTTCGAAATTGTTTTTGAAGTTAATAAACTGTTGAAGTTAGTTATGGATGCAGGGTGTTAATATTAAAATATTTAATATTGATTGAAGTCTAATGAATAATGTAAAAGCTCTTCTGAACGTCACACTGTTCGTGTATATTAACCTTAGGGTTCTTACCTGACTATAAACATCTAGAATAATATAGGTTTAGACTTATTCTTTTTTTTGTAAAAAGGAAATTGTCACATAAATTTCAATCAAAATGAAAAACTTTAGAGCTGATTTGTGTTCAAAATTCTGTGTAGACTGTGTAATCTTAGAGATTATTTAAAAAAGTTAGTACGTTAGCATCTTCTCTTGCTTAATTAATACTTAATAGGGAGGAGTAAAGGAGGTGTAAAAAAATATCGAAAATATTTTACCGTGACGTATTTATTATTCGTATCATATAAAAATCAAACATCCTCTGAATACAACTAAAACTTCAAGAACATATAAAACTTAAATATCAACAATAACATAATATTAACAATGACATTTTGTAATATACAAACATTATCTTAAAACTAATAAATTATAGAAATTAACTAGGCTTTCATAAAATATTGTATTTCGGTGGGTACAATTAAATGCAAGGCAGGAAACAATGCGGAAAAAACAATGTAAGTCAATTCGTATAGAGATGTGAAAATAGATAACAAATGAATTTCGGCTTTCGGCCTTTGAGGTTTTCGGCTCCATCAATTTAAGGAGCAAATTATTTTATAGAATATTTAACGATCAATGCTTATTGCGTTCTGAGGTTTACGCGAATGTTAGACATTGAAATAAAACTCCTTTTACGAATTTTATCGCGGTTTGTATGTCAGTCTGCCCGTGACCATGATACCTGCAAAGGTGTCGAAACGTCGGGAACTAAAATTCAAATACAAACCGCGATAAAATCCGTAAAAGTAGTTTTATTTCGATCAATGCTTAATTATCGAAAAAAAGAATCTAAAAGTCAGGAATTGATTGTTTGACAAATTGACTTAAAAACATAAATTAGGTTATTCAAACAACACAGGTTTGTCATATATTGCTCTCAACATATTAATTTATATAACTTTTAAATTATTACAATATCTACCTAAACTTATAAGTATAGAGTTCTTCTGATAAGGATTTCTGAATCTAGATCGTGAAAACTAAGTGCCCGTGAATGTGTCTTTAGGCTACGTGATATGGCAACAAAGGCATACTCAAAAGTCATATTTGTACGTAAAAAAATAAACTCGGTTATGAAGACTTGTACGCCAAATAACATAAAAAACATTTAAAAAACTTTGAGCTTCAACTTTTCAACCAAAACCAATTGATTTTATTGCATCAATTTCGGATGTGAAAAGAAAACTTAACTGATTAAAATTATTATAAAAATGCTAAAAGTCTCGTAGTAACAGAATATTATTTAACTAAAATATTAAGTGCCTTACAGTTATAAAAACAAAACAATTAATTATTTACAAGTGATATTTACAATATTCATTTTAATTTACAATATTAGTGCCGTGTTCTATCGATATTTTCTTCAAATCGATACTCGATATTATTCACATAAAGTACATGACTATCACTTTTGAAGAATATCAACATTACCTTGGTATAATATTGTAAATTAATATAGGTATAATAATAGTGTGGTGTCTTATGTATAATGTATATTTTTATATGGATTACATAATATAACTTTATTGCACTACGGTTTATTAGTGATTACATTTTATGTATTACAGTAGGGATATATTTATCGATAAATCCGGTTTTCATACCAAAATATACGAGAAAACCGAGGAAATTCATTACTTTAAAGATAGATAACAAAAGAAAACCGGTATTAACATTGCACGAAAGTCTTTTTACAAAATTGACATTAATTTACCTAACTATCTATTAATTACAATGTTGAAGAGTAAATTCTATGATATGTTGTCTATTCAAAGTGCGAGTGCTTCTCACGAGTAAACTAAGATACATTGCACGTAAACAGTAACACGATTGATTGCATATTATATATCGCCGAAATTCTTGTCACGATCAGCACCATTCCATCTTTAAATTGAACTCTAGGTACGTAATTTTCAGGCCCTTCCGTAGGCCGATTTGATATTTATTAGTAACGCGTATTCACAAGCTCAAATAAAAAAACGTTCGATTATCACTGTCCACGAATATTTACAAAAACACTTATCGCCGAAACCAATTTGATGGCCGAATACATGTCCCATCCCTATTTAATGTTTTAGTTTACACTTGAAGTCCTTCCTCAGTCTTAGACACTGTCAGGTGAGCTGGATTCGCGCTCCTGTGCGGAGGTGGAAGGTCGCTCCCAGTGGGAGGGCCAGACCCTCGCCGGGAGCGCGACCGGCCTTCAGATGACGTGTTGCGGAGGCTCCTCGTCGCTCTTCATGAGGACGTAGGCGACGGGGCGCTTGACGTCCGCGGGGGGAGGTGAGGGCGTCCTGCGTGGGGGGCAGCCGCAAGGCGAGAGGGCGCTGCTGTATAGTGCACTGCTGTATAGAGCGCCACCGTATAATGCCTGCAGAAAAGACGTATTTTAAAATAGGTACGAATTATCTACTCTAAGACTTAAATTGTGCCTTATTTACTAGAAAATGGTAAGAAAGATTGGAGATCATTTTGCAATATAAGTTTGGAAAAAAAGAGATGAAAGTCAATACCTTGTTGTAGATTACCTGCAAATGCGCCAGCTCGGCGGCTAGCTTGCCATCATCAGAGGGTATCTTCGCGAAGGGGTAGAACGGGTAAGGCAGAGGCGGGAACAGCGCTCTGCTCAGCTCCGGCTTATCTTGCAGCAAGTGGTGTGGCATGCCATGCAGCTGTGGATGCACTGGGTGCGGGACCGATGGCGTCACCATTCTCGGTACCGGCGCCATCAAGCCGTTTATGCCGAAACCGAATTTCGGCTCCTTCTTGACGAGTGGTTTCGGCTTTCGTCGCGGACGGTATTTGTAGTCTGGATGCTCTTTCATGTGTAGTGCCCTAGGACAATAAGAAAATGTTAGATTTTATTGTCATTGATTTACCTAGTAATATTTTTGTTTGAACTTGTCGTTGATTAACATATTCTTTACAGAGTAGAAAATAACAATAAGTTGTATTTTAATTGCACTTCATTTCTTACCAAGTACCAGGTATCTACCTAATTGTCATTGATACCTAGTAGAAAAATTGCCTAGCACCTACAAAGAAACCGATAAAATAGAGTAAAAATCATTGTCAGTTCGTGCACGTCCGCCTGTACGCCCCACCCTGGAATAATATACTTTGTGCCGTTTTTCCTCCACACTTAATTTGAACACCCTACTTTTGAATAAACTTCATCTTCCACATCCTTCACACAACGATTGTTGATTCTCACGTCGACATATCCTCTCAGCTCTCGACAACATCAACACTTCGAGTATTATCAGCAAAAACAAACGCGGAAGGTATCCGACATCGCGAAATCGAAAGCATAACTCAATTCACACCACAATACTATAAGTTTAGCGTCAAAATGCCACAATGAAACGCCGCTGGGCGATATAACATTATTATTTATGCAATAAAGCGTGCAATTGTCGCGAACGCCTGGCCGCCCTTAAAACAACAATGTCGATTCAACAATGCGCGGATTATTGCATTGTCCCAGTCACAATCGGGTATCTGTGTATAGCACGGCACTATGTGCATTTCGAATGCTTGCGAAACTGTATTGTGTAGGGGCGGAATAGAGTTCAATTTGGGATGTGAGTACGTGTGTTTATGACGTGTAGTGTTGCGAATGAGTCGACACAGCGTCCGATTATGCGAGCTTTGTGATAGAATCGTGATTGTCAGCGAGTCGATTGTAATTATTCGAGTGGACCACGCCAGCGGATGATAGTTCGTCATTGCGCTGAGGTTTTGAATGCGAATGTTTGTAGAGTCTGATTGTGTAGAGATTTAGCTTTATTTTTTATTTAATTTGCGATAAACGCCGCCGTTTAGAGTTGTTTAATTGGTACACAAGTGCTTTGATTGCAGTCGCATTGTTTGTTATACAGAATTTAAGTTACAATACTCAGTTTCAGTTTATAGCGATATGGTGGAAATTTTTGATGCCATTTTTTAGATAGGATTATGTTTAAATTAGTTGAAATTTAAATAGATTACATTTAAGTTCGTGTCGTTCGTCGTGAGATTGTTCTGTTATATCAATAGAAACAAGTAAATTAAAAAAGGTACATTACTCGCAGACTATTAAAATCTTTATTCAATTAATTGATACTCAACGGTAGTGTAGTTTTATTTGAGTTACAAGAATGTAGAGTCAGTCGTTGGTACCAAGTAGGTACTTACATTAATAATATTAAAGCATCCTAAGGACTGACGGTTAATTCATACTGTAAATATCCTTATATGAGCATTATTATTGTTGTTCTACCTAAGTGATTCCTATGTAGAACAACTATAAATTTTAAGTTAAGTGGAAATAATGGATGTTAACTGTAACAGCCGTAAATAAGTAAATAAAATTACTTGGTATATAGAGATCATGGATAGTATTCGGTTTTAATCCAAACTACAATGACGTACAAATTCATATGCAAATAACAGTCGATGAAATAAAACTTTAAATCTTTTATCGAGGTTTGTGTGTTAATAGCTTACATTAATCAGCAATTTGAGCATATAATCATCAGACTGGATTCCAAAACTTTTAGTAAAATCCACCAAAAAAATATTTTTTATTATCTTATTATTTTATTTAGCTTTCTTATTGAAAGCCACAACAAAACCTACCTGAGACTAGTAGCCCATTCACATCAAACATCATTATCAGCATTGACAGAAACGTCGTATCGTGACCAAAAATAAAGGTCGTTGAACCCGACACTATCATTTCTTTCATTCGTGTTTGTTAACCAAATAAACACGGTATCGCTAAGGAAAATAACACAATATCTTCGGTCAAGAAAAAATCTATCTACGTCTTTTTATCGACACGTTGTGGCGTATTTTTTGTATGAACTAATCGAATTTGGTAAATATATCGATATGATTCTCGATATCGAGCAATCGCTTTGTGTATATTGAATTTGGAACGTCAATACGAGGTTATTGGTTTTTTATGAATGCATTTTTGGTAGGAATAGTGTTGTAGGTATATTTTTTTCGAATAATTTTATTATTACGTCGTTGAAGGTTCAGTCACATTTTTGGTTGTGTTTGCTTGTATTTTGTTTGTATGTTTGAGTTAAGATTATACCTGCTATAATATGGTTGGTAGTTGTTCAGTAAATAGTGGACACTTGGGGTGGATTATGTTCAATATGAGCTATTAAAGTATTTATCATATAAGTTTTAATTTTGCTATGAATGTAATAAGTTGATAAGTAAACAAATTTATGTATATCAGACATCTACAATTATTCTGTCTACCTTTGTAATTAAGTTGTATAGGTAAGTGTGATAATTTGAAAATAAAACTAAGTTAACAAAGTTTAATTAATTTAATTAATCCTTCTCGTGACGTAAAACTATCCTTGGTATATTAACAGCTTATATTGGTTTATGTGTCGTTCATCGAGCTTCAAGCTATAATAATAATTAGCAATATTATATATCATAATTTATTACTCATAAATGTAATAAGAAAACGACGTGTAAGTATGAAATTTTCTGAAGTCAGTTGAAGTTATGAAAAAGGTGCACTATATTCAACAGTGCGTCGCCAATATTTGCGACGCTTATTTTTTAAAGTTCTTTTTATAACGATGAATCCTATTGATCTACATCTCAACAATTTAAACCATGATACGATGGTGTTCCCATCGTTATCGGTCATAACACAAGGCGCGGTATTTACTTGAATACTTATTTTTATCGGTGTTTGATCGCCGATATAATCGAGCATTCAGTATCGGTCACCTAATAATATTCGATAGTGTCTATTGAGCAATACTTATCGGAATTGTATAACTTCCCGTCAATAAGATTAAGGAGTTATTTAAGACATTTTTTTTCTTAGTCAATTTCATCATCATTCCCGAGCCTTTTCCAAACTATGTTGGGGTCGGCTACCAGTCTTACCGGATTCAGCTGAATACCGTATTTTACATGGAGCGACTGCCTATCTGACCTCGACAACCCATTTTACTGGGAAACATAGTAGGTATCCCATAGTAAGACTAGTTGTCAGAATTGCCTTAACGCCTGCCAAAGATCTTTGTATGACAGCCGGGACACACGGGGAAACACGGAGGGGTCTCGGTGTGTTATAAATGGTCACCCATCCACGGACCAACCGCGGCGAGTGCGGCTTAACCTGTATTATCGGTCAAACCGTACGGCTTACACTTAGCCACGAGCACCCCACGGTTTTTCTTAGTGAATTTATTGTTAAATTATACTTAATCTCAAGCTGTGCTACATATAAAGTTTGGCTATTCTATAAAGG
The DNA here is from genome assembly GCA_905146925.1 of Autographa gamma. Classification (NCBI taxonomy): domain Eukaryota; kingdom Metazoa; phylum Arthropoda; class Insecta; order Lepidoptera; family Noctuidae; genus Autographa; species Autographa gamma. The sequence goes on from LR989852.1 coordinate 1,220,563, forward strand.
CGGTAAATAATTCTAATCGCAATTCAGAGAAAGAACGTAGAAAACTGTAATTGTTATATTTGAAAATTAATCATAGTTCAGGTTTTCAGGAACAGGAGACTTGACGAAGGGTAGACTTCGCAAATTCTTACTGTTCATACAATTGTAAGAAGGTACCTAATAAGCCCTTACGGCATTGATCATGTATTTACTTCTTGATACTGTTTATTTTCAAGTTTCAACCATACAAGTATATTTATAATTAATTAAACAATAGCTATATTGATTACATTAAATGCGGACAATAACATTACATACATTGCTCTGAACCCAAAGAAAGTAGCTGAAGCACTTGTGTTATGGAATTTAGAAACAACGAAGTTACCACAAACACCCAGACCCGGGTCAAAGTAGAAAATATGGTTTCTACATTGACCCGTCCGGGGATCGAACTCGGGACCTCAGAGCTGGCGACACCTTGAAACCGGTGCGTACGCCACACGACCACGGAGGTCGTCAAACATTAAAAGACTTCAAGGATCAGTGGACGGAAATCATCAAAAACCTACAAAAACATTGTCAATACATTTATTGCGATGTATCTTTAAGCATGTAAGAACGTATCTAAACCCCGGTTCCCCTAGACTAAACACTATAGATAACATACATTTGACCCACGTGCAAATTAAACAATTCTCTACAATGTCCTACACACCAGTTATCTTCAACAAATAACTTATGACTGTTGTATTCAACAATGAATTATTGTGAGGTATTCTTGTGACGCCATCGTATTGATTTTTCATAATAAAATCGTTCATTGTAACATAGTGTCAATGTTAAGTGAAGGAATGTTTGGAAAATATATTTACTTTGGTACCTACTCTGTACTAGAGTAAATATAGCAGACAGTTCATTGAGAATAATACCTATATATCATTATCAATGAACTGTGTAATGAAAATGAATCATAAGAAACATAATCGGTATGTTATGTCTTTCTTAGAACTACTTAATATAATAATAATAATAATAATCCAGCCTATAAACGTCCCACTGCTGGGCACAGGCCTCTTCCCATATAGAGAAGGCACAAGCATTGATCACCACGCTGGCTCTCTGCGGGTTGGCGATTTCAGATCCCAAATTTTGGAATCCAGGTTTCCTCACGACGTTTTCCTTCACCGTTTGCCAGCAGTATCTTAGAAACTACTTACGCATTTAATTCGATAACATGAAAATGAATCACTGAATATGTTGCTAAGCGCAAATTTCAAGAGCAGCTGAACCGATGTCGTTAATGCTTTTTTTATAATATTCCTTGAAGTACGAGAATGGTTCTTACGGAGAGCAAAATTAAAAAAATAACAATTAAGAAAGACTGTTAGGCGGTACAAAGTTCGCCGGCTCAGTTAGTTTAGAAGAAAAACTATTAACCGTAATTAAACTAGTTTCCCTCTATAATAATATATAACACATGCACCTGGTGTAATAGCTGAAGGAGGTACTTTGCACAGTTTTTTAGCAAATGTTTCTAATTCAAATAAGCCGGGATCTACAACGTAACTGTGGAAAAGGCTATCCAGTAAACAAAATAAAAAAATATAGAAAATATGTATCAATGAATATAAGTATATTCATTGATACATATTTTCTGAAATGCTAAAAATCTTCTTTCTTGCTTAATTACAATCTATGACTCTTTATTTTAACTATTACGCGTAGCTATTAATGATTTGCCACCTGTCTTTGACCTCTACTCAACCCTATGTAAGAGTTAGGTACCAAAACATAAAAACGTTTTGTCTGTCTCTAATAACCGATAATTGTAACACATATCCACAAAAAAAAGCTATCAAGTATCAAAAAATACTATCTCAAAACTACCGCAGACAAAACCCAACCCTTTTCCCTTAGCAAAAACACAAAGGTTGCCTTACATAGGCAACAAATCAATTTAATCTATCCAGTAGAGGTCTGCGCGGCGACAATTATCTGCTATTCATTGTAATAATATCTTGCATTGTTGCCCTGTTATCAGGGGTCGGCAGGACCATAAAAATGAGCTTATGCCTCCAGTCTAACTCAGAGCGGATCCTACAGAGCTGTTGTTGCGAAAATCGTTGCTATTGTTCTTGTAGTGTTTGGGTTTGTTTGTTTATGTTTTAGTGATTTGTGCCTTAGTTTATTACTGGTATATAAAGGGAAATAATGTTTGTCGATTCAGTTAAAAATGAATGATTTCAGATTATTATAGTAAAGACTAATATTATCATAAAATAACATATAGCTACTTATTTCAAGAAGTGAGCAAATGTATAAATTCAATTTTGTATCCAAATTTCATTATGTTTTTGATAAGAATTTATATTTGCATTAATTAATGAATAATAATCATTCTAATAAACTGTATTATTATTTGGCAAACAATAAAAAAACTGTAACTTAACATCCGTAGGTATCTTATATTTTTAATGACCATGGGCATTGCTTTTTTAACATGCTGGTTTTAGATTGAAGCTATTGTAATAATCGTTTTATGATATACATTTTTTATGCATGTATTAATTGTTATTGTATTGGCATACCTACAAAACCGTGCTATCTATCTAGAACCCTCTAAATAAATCTACAAGTAAATAAATACGAGTCCCCGACTACCCTACTACTCCACATTATCAAAGTCATCTTGAAGGTTTATTGCTTCGGCGATAACAGAACAAACTCTGTCAATATCTACTTTGTATATCACTGAATACATAATAAATAAATATTATAATAATATAGTCACAATACTCCACCTACTCAGGACATCAGCTATATTTAATAGGTAATCTGTAGGTTTATGTTTTTTACGAAGAATCATCTTTGATTCCATCGGTAAATAAATGCATGTTTATTCCCGATGTTTATTCCATATGTTTAAAATAGAGCCGTCTTTTATCTACTAATATAATCTAATGCGTTTAAAGCTTAAAGCCGGAAACCCACAGCGGCGCACGGAGAGGCTGTGCACGTGTGTTCAGCTTCGCTTTAGTACAAAATGTATGAGAGCGTTTCCACCGCAGCGCACGGACATGCTACGCAGCAATTGACGTCATAAACACACGCGTAGCTAACTCGAATAGGCGGAACGTAGCTCAGCCACGTGGCCGACCCACGCATCCCAGCTGCGTGGGTCGGCCATTTCTCGGCGACCCACGAATATGTACAGTCTCGAGCAAAAATATGTATACACATAATATTTTTAAGAAATTATTATAAGAATAAGCAACTATAAATAAGAGGTACAATTAATGTTCCTAGTATGTATACATACATTTAAGTTGTGATAAGTATAATTTATGTAAGAACTAAGTAATTTATAATACAAATAAGTAAAACAGATGTTACTACACAATAGCTAAATTATATTGTTACTTGGAAGAGCTATTGTCTATATTATAAAAATAGTATATTGACGAAAAGTCAATTTTTTTTTTTTATTAAAAAAAATATTTGAACTATTTTATTTTCAAGTGTCATCTGCCAGTATGCATTGATTGCTAGATGGCCGAAGAGATTCGACAAAAAATCTCACTAATTTCGTTTAACAATTTCGCATATTATTATGTTACATATTTTTGCTCGTGACTGTACCCCACGCATAGCTATGAGCTGTGTGAGCGACACATCCGTGTCCGTGCGCCGCAGTGGAAACGGAAGCCGACGCCGCCGAACTAATGAGCCCACGCAGCAGAGGTGAGCCACGCATCCGTGCACAGCCTGCGCAGCGGTGGGGTTCCGGCTTAACACGCCCGCGAAAGTTCACCTAAATTAATTTTTAATCCTTCCCGCAATATGCAAAATCTTTAATAATTAATATTTTTTTTTGTGACAGACTTTTCACTGTAATACACATTATTGTTTCATTATAAGCGGTAAAAGACTTGACATAAGTATTCATCCCCGTATCGTATTATCATTTCTATATGAATCGGCACGTTAAGAATTAATTTGTAAGGGTTGAATTTATTAGCGGGGCAGGGCTGCGCACGCTACACGTCACAATTTATTTGTTATATCTTATTAGAGCACTTATTCCGGGATTTAAATCTAATTTAATACATTCTCATTATTGTGAGATCCCGTTTTATTATGGGAGAAGTTTATTGATTATATTTGATGATGTGTGATATTTATATGGTGAAAACTTAGGACACACAATAGGAATTTTGGAAGATCAATGAAATACAGATTCTGTTTCTTTCGGTATAATAAGATTACACATTAGAAACAGTTTTTTTTTTCATTTATGTATCTTAAAAATAATCTTATCGCAAGCTAACCTATCGAAACCTTAGCTAAAACTGTCAGGGGCCTTAAATGTTTTTCTTCGCCAACGCCTAAATCATTTTACAAAGTTCTTTTTCTACTATTTGTTAATTAAAGAGACACTGTGGAATGAATACAGTGTTATTATAGAACAAAGTTATAAAAACCATCTTGTTTGATATCAGAAATGAAGAAAAGACTGCGCCTTGATAAGTATGTGATAAGTAGATCAAACATCCGGTCGTCTGTTTACGCTTTTAATTGTATCGCTAAATGTTTCTGTGATTTATATTAACTTAGTAATATGATTAAAATGAAGATTTAAATTCTTTAAACCTTTAAGTTTATTTGAAAACGCTTTATATGTTCTAACTTGCGAAGCGTGTGGTCTACTTAGTTGTCAGATTTTATACAGAATATGGATGCAGGTATTTTTTTTACCCGGATTATTGTTGAGAAAAAAAAATGTTTAAAAAATTAAAAGCGTTTACAGATTATATAGATGGCTATGTGTAGGTCAGTATGTAAACACAGTTGAATAACAATTAAGCGAGCAATTAAACAATTAAATTAGTCGGGTTTTCTAAATTGGGTCAAAAAACTACAACATTAATAAAACCTAGCTATTAAACAACAGTTGGATACAAACAAAACCTACTATTACAACGAATTGTGTTCTACATTGTCCCATTTAATATACAGCTCCTGTTTCCACCTTATCAAAATCAAGTCTTACTAAATACAAAATAAATAACCAACTTAACTAAATAGGACCAATTAGAAGCACGAACCAGCGCTGAGATCGCATAACTAAGCATTTATTTGTCACAGATAACATAAAACAGGTGTGTGGCTTTTGTTCCATATTTACTCACAGATACCAAATTAAAAAGATAATGAACAGCCCCGAAATTAAATTGTTCTGTTTGTTTTATAATGAAAGGGGAACTGTGTGTGTTCCTTTTTGACGTTGATAAAGTTTTTTGTGGTAAATTTGAAGGGTTGAAGACAAATATTGGCGTTGTGTTTAATTGTGAAGAATGTGGGCGATTAGTTAAATGATGTTTGAGTTATTTGGTCTGAATGGGATTATCATAGTTTACCTATGAGAGGGCAAATAGAGCTGTGAAGGCTCTATGTTTAAATATATGCAGTTACACTCCATGTAAAATGTAAAACCTATTGCTATGTATGGAGATTTGTTCAAATACAAAATCTGGACTAAAGAAATAAATTTAACAATATAAGGTACGAAAGGAAAATATAATGATTACCTGTTAGCAAAATATTTTATCTAACACTGTTATTAAAACAGATAAAAGCTATTTGTTGCTAAACAGTTTTTAACTAATCAATTTTTTTTCCTAATTAGTAGTAGTGTTTTGATTCCGCTACTTTCACTTGAACCTTAATTTATTCTGCACCGTTTGCACAAGTAATGAAGACCACGGGTAGGTTTCCTAGTCAAAATAATTTATTTGAGTAACTAAATTAACAAGGTATATTGTTAATAAGAAATAGATTATTAATAACATTTAGTAGGGTATTTTTTAGCAACAAAGTATATAAATAGAAAGTTGTGTGCGTGAATAATCATAATTATACGTGTTATCTAACACACAATGTGGTCTCCAAAAGATCTGATTATAAACTGACGCTTTGCCGTCTTATTTAAATAAAAATTGATATTAATTAAATAAAAATAAAAGTGTTGTCATCTTAAGATCATAGAAACTGAAATAAATAATTTTACCAAACTGCTAAATAAATATATATTACCTTTTCATATCTTAGAGACGCGAAACAGAGACTTCGAATAATAAAGTCCGAAATATTTTCTTTAATAAACTGGAGTAAAATAGAAATAATAATATTAATCGAGTAGGGCGTTGTGTAGAATATTTTAATCACTATCTAATCACATAACATTTTATTTATTTTATTGTTTTAGGTCCAAATAAATATTCGAAATAAGTTAAAATAAATGATGTCAAGTTTAAGTTACTTTTTTACGTATTTAAAAATATATTGTGATTTATAAACAGTAAAATTTTACTTACATTTTGCTATTGTTTGTTCAAAATAAGTTTCAATAAATTATTTAGAGTCTAAGTTACTTTTTTTACTTATTTAATCTTTGATAAATAATTTTGTTGAGAACCTGTGATGAAGAGACTAAGAGACTGCAATCTTTTTTTTTATCTACACTTGCAACAAGTATTTTAAATGGCTTTAAACGCTTTAAAAGAAAAAGTATTTTTATTCACGGCCAGTTACACAGCCCAAGTTCCTCCTACATCAAACTCACCTCAATCTCTTGGCCTCATCAATGAAGGGTCTCTTCTCCATCTCGGTGAGCAGCTTCCACTCGGCGCCCAGCCTCTTGGAGATCTCCGAGTTGTGCATCTTGGGGTTGTCCTGCGCCATCTTCCGCCGCTGCCCTCGCGACCACACCATGAAGGCGTTCATAGGCCGCTTTATGTGGTCATTCGGCTGTTTGCCCATCGACATTGTTAGATCAATCTTGACTGATTTTTATAACAACTTTTAAACAATAATAATATTTTTTTTGTACACTGTTAGTCCAGGCGCATTATTTTTTAAGTATTACTTGTGTTAGTTTTCAGGTTTTGTTAGAATTTTGTTTAATTTATGCGTTGCATTCAAATATATCGTCACCGATTAATTCCCGCGCGCGTCGTGAAAAGCTCGTCGAAAGCTCAATGCGGCGCTTTTCTTGCTAGTGTCATGTTAACGGCGAACTCTGCCTTGTCCCCCCTTGGTTTCCCCCCCTCTGGGGTAACAGCCAATGATAGGCGTCCGTGGGCGGCCGCTGGGCGCTGATTGGCCGAGGAATCGTTTGTCTCGCGCGCTTCAACAGGTAGCAGTCGCGTTCGTGTTTGCGTGTTTATTAGCAAGATTAAATTTCTTTTTAAACCACAATCTTGGGGCAAAAAGAACGCGCCCGTTCGCAATCGAATGGTGATTCGATTTGGAGAGCGCGGCCGGTGATTTGCACAAATTAATTGTTGACATTAGCCCGCGTTCACACTGCGGTGGCGACGTTAAACTGTTTGCATTTGTGTTGGGTATCGGGTTTCAAACATGCGGATGAATTACGATGATTTTAAAGTCGGTCTGTTGTGTTGTCGGTTTATTCAAATTACTTTTCGACTTCTAAAATCATGTTTGTTTTCAAATAATGCTTATTTTGCTAGGACTTCCTTTTTTTTTCTTATTATTTTTTTTTTGTTTTTCAATTTTTTTATAATTTTAAGCCGTATGTTCCATAATTTTTATGTTACAGAACTAGGTAGCAAAACAAACTTACATGAAAAAGTTTTTATTTTTTTATTAACTCTTGACTTTATTCGATCGATATTATACGTTCAATATTATAATCGATATAATTTAAATGTACTTACTGACAAAATTTGAAAAAGTCATGTCATTAGTTACCTGCTGCATAGCGGTAATATAATAAAGCAGTTTTAGTAGTTTAATATTTAATTAACGAGATTGTTAAATAAATAAGGTTTTACACAAACGCTTTTAGTTACAATTTGTAGCCACTCCTGTAATTTAGAATTGTAACACACTTTCTGAATGAGGCCTTCGTTTGCGGCTTACAACCGAAGAATCTAATAATATATGTCAACAACTAGAGTCAGCAATTTTTAGTTTTAAAATAACTTGGAGGCTTATTTGAAATAAAAATATTTTGATTTTGATTATATCTATAATTATACTGTATCATTATTATGAATTCTCTTCTCTATGGTCCACTTTATTTCGGTCCTTTACAGTAGGTCTTTCATTGACACATCCCTGATGTCAAGCTATGCTAATCATACAACTATTTATTTGCCTATATAAATGTAATCTAAATTTGCCAATAAAAATACAAGCGACCTAAAATTATAATGCGAAAGTCATTGTTTACATGGCTAAAATATACAACCAAAATTATAAAATTTGGTCCTAAATAAGCCAGAACTCAAGGGACACAAGCTTGTAACGTTATTCTGCACTATCTGACTTCCTTCTACATGTAATCTCAGGTAAAAACATAACATAACATCGACGCCAACGCCTGTATCCCCGAAGGGTTAGGCAGAGGTGTACCAATGTACAACCACAGTTCGCCGATATGCTTAGGTCCTATGTAATAGGGGACGAGTCTACTGCCACTAACCGGGCACAAATCCAAACTCCGACCTGCGTCTGAGAATTTCATAGAAAAACCCAACAATACCTTGGTCGACTTGGGAATCAAACCCAAGACCACTAGCGTAGCAGTCGCGCTTAGCACCACTAGGCCAACGAGGCAGTAGCAGGAAAAAACCTAGTTTATTATATTTTGAACCGAGACAAAATCCACATTAATAACTCTAAAATTTTCACCCAACTATACGTAACACAGTTACAACTACCTAAAACATACCACATGACAGACACAGACGGTATCCAATTTGCATGAGACAAGCTTCGGGCACAAACAATCCGCGCTGAATGCCCTCTAATGGCTACCTCCATACTCCGGCCTCGACGTGTGTACCTCAAACTATCTCGTATTGTGTATGACGGGTATTTAATAAGGTCTGAGTGTGGTGACTGAAAAGGTCAACCTTCATAGAGAGCTTTAATTAAGGATGCTATGAGACTTTCAGTATGAAAAAACTTTGTTACTTATAACTATTAACTATTATTTTACTTATTATGGCATTAATCATTTAAATTATTAAATTAACGTTAGTATAGTAGGATAGGATCCATACGCAATTCATTAATTCCAGTCACGATAGACATTGTTCCATGAAATGGCTTGATGTAATGTGCATCTAAAATCATAGATTTTATTACTTTAAGACTTTCTTAATGTAACATAAGCAGCATAAGAATTAACGGCGACTTAAAAACACGTTTCTTGATTTAATTATAAGTAATTTGTTGTTACATTAACAACAAATGCTTGAATACAAGTTTGATTTGGTGCTTGCTCTTGCTATTGTGGTGGTTATGTAATTGCTTGCGAACCATCAACCAGTGTTCAACCATCACAAAATACTAACATATCTACGATTGGCAGCTATTTACAACGTAATTTTGTTTCATATAAAATTTACTAAAAAAAGTCAACAATTTCTAAAAGAAAACCTGAACGCTGTATATTCACTTTATGCCTTACTATTAAAATATAAAACAACTTAAATTAACAACAAAGTTGATATTTACCATATAATTACAAAAATAATTCATGAGCATAACATAATTTTATAGAGAATGTCATTATGGCGGTGGCGGCTATTTGATTGGCAAGCGAACGTGAAATTGAAACAGTGCGGCCGACATGATTCGGTTACCGGCAGGTCAGGGGACGCTCGGGCACACAAGTGTTACTGGTGGAATACAGGTTTCTCGGAAAGATTACGCAACCACGACAAACATGTAGCTTTAGGAATAATTTGATATGTCACTAATTTGACAGTATGAAAAGGGAATCCTCATAGTGCCTACACATTAGCACATAAAGCTCCTAAGAAAAAGAGGCTAATGGGAAGGAATCGAATGCGAGGAGTAAATTCTATTTCCTGTTCCTCTCATTATGTACTAGTTCCTGTCATTGCAGACTGGGTGATTAAATCATAGTGACTGGACATAATTATTCAGGTAATATAAAAATATAATATTAATACAGTATCTAAATATATTATAATGTACTAGTGTGGTAGTGGAGCATGTAGCTTACTAAATATGTCATCATTTTAGGAAAGATGCAAGTGGTTTAGGAGTAGGCCGTTCAGTTAACCAGTATTTGAAGACTTCCGTGGTTGAGATTCGTCTGTTTTCAAGGTATAGTGAGTTAGTGGAAAATCACTTTTCTATATTGTCTCACGTTAGATTTGTGTGGTAGCTGCGTTGCTCTGAATTCCATAACACTAAAGCTTTACCTACTAACTTTGGATTCAGAGCAATGTATGTTATGCTTTCACATTAATTTTAATGTACGCTAAATAAAATTATATTTCTACATATCTTGGGTTAGGTGTTTCAGGTACCTTCGCTGCTCTGAATTCCATAACCAAACTACTACTTATTTGACGACATTAAAAATATAATATTGAAAGAGTGTAGTACGTATGAGTACAGCTAACAATCGGGTGTGTCGGCCACAATATCGCGTTATGTACCGTTTTGCCGCGTGGCCGCGTCGCCGCGTCGCCGCGGGCGGCAGACACCACCCTCTATACAATAACGCTTTATAGCCCGTGCTCTGTTCTACCCGGATTATGGTTGCAATATTGTTTGGGTTAGATTCTAATTTTTGTACATTTAAAAAGTAAATTGGCTGTAAATAGTGCTGTAAAGTTTTTTTTTATGCAGTTAAAGTCTTCGAAGATAAGTTCAAAACAAATAAATACTTCGTTCTGTTGTTCTTTATTACATACAGCAATCAAATGCCTTAAAAGGCCTTATTAAAAAATGAAAACTTCACTTTTTGTGAAAATTTTAGTAAATTTATGACATATTGTACCAGATGTTTACTTTGCAAATCAAAGCAGAAAAAAAAGGAGGAGGAGATAGCTATTAGGAGCTCATTAGTCTTGACGTTAAATAACATAATCATCCGCGGAGCCATTGTCCAACTATGTTGGTGTCAGCTTCCAGTCTTACCGGATTTAACTGGGAAATACAGACGTTAAATTTTAATAACATGCTCTCTTTTTCTTTATTTTTTATGTGTTACTATTTTCTAAATTATATTTTTACCCGTGTCCTATTTAAGTGTAGGTACAGCTTTGTAGAACGTTGCAGTAGAAAATGTCCACTGCAGCGTTCTATATTATCTGTATAAGAAATAAATCTCTCTCTTCCGGTACAAAAACTGCACTCCTATTCCCATCATCAATCCCAGCAAATAATCATAAGATCACCTCAAATATCGGTGAATATTAACCTTTTAGCGGACATCCACATCGTCCAGCGTAATGTTGTTTGGTGCAGCGGCGCGCGACCCGTCCGCGACAACTTTGTTACGGCGATACCGATATTACTGGATTTTCACCTGGCCCCAATTGGGTCAATTCTATAGCCTATTTATACACAATACGGATGGAGGTTTTAATTGCTTTTAAATTGTATAGCAGAATAAAAAATAAAGTGAGCAATGATTCGAATCGTGTCAAGATAACAAATAGGATAACGAATAGGAGTCGTGTCGAGATGTGTTTATATTATTTAAGGTTTATCGTTATTTGCGTATTTAAAAAATAAAACGAAGGATATAATAAATATTGAAATTAAAACTGGAGGGACTAATTCACCTGACACTAAACAATATAGAAAGTGTTGTAAGATAAATGCCAGGGTGAATTTCAACAAATGCCATTTTTCTTATCATATCGGTGAACTTTTACAATTTTTATTTTTTTGTAGATTTTTCAGTTTTTATGTAATCTTTAGGATACAAAACATCCCCAAATTTAATATCATCAACGTATCATTTAAGACTGAGGAGAAAATTCAGTTTGAATTTTGGTTTCCACCGATGTGAAAAACCGGCACCGATTATTTTTTTTGTACACCGATATGATAAGTGTATCCACCGAAATGATATACCTATCCAGCGATATGATAATCTATTCACCATTGAACATCAAAAAGGAAATAGTTAGTAGGTACTTAAAGGTGACTTAGAAATGAAGATCTGAACTTAGGGTAGATCACATCCAAAGAGAACTGAGTTATTAGATATAAAATAAAAATGTATTTTTGAAATTATGTACTTAAAATTAAAAAAATAATGATTTTTTTTATTATCATTGTCTTTATTAAAATGAAATATGAAAAAAAAACCAAAAATCTCATATCTTAAGTTTAGCTAAACGTTTTCTTAAATGCTCCTCTCTTAACACAGAATCGCTTTTGATTTAAGCTTTGCTTATTCTTTCCAGCAACCTATTCCACCTGTTCTTCTCCTCATCTTTTAGTTTTGGCCTCGGCATTCTTAAGCTACTATTATGTTTTCTTTTTAGCTGTTAATTATTTTGTTATTTATTGTTACAATTGTAAAAAAATAGTAAGTACCTATTTTTTTAACTATTTTTTTTTGCCATAGAAACTTTTAATGCGGTCAATTGCTTCACCTCACCATCATCATCTCAGCCTATGGACGCATTACCGAATACAGACCTCCCTTGATGATACATTTATTTCTACATCTTCTACTACCCAGTGGTATCGTGGTAATGATTTTGGCAGTCTATGTAGGTAAACTTACCTTGTATGTATGTACGAATGTTTGTATGTAGGTATATATGTATGTGTCTGTATGTATGTTTGTATGTGCCATTGTTTCTTTGTATACTTAGCGATATGACACGGGATCTACCGATATGATATAACGACTCACCGAGATGATAAAATGATCTACCGATATGATAAAGCAATCCACCGATGTGACAAAACTGTGCGTTGATCACGAATCAAAACACCGATATGAGATATATGACACCGATTGATTTTTTCTTATCATTTCGGTGTAAATTATCACATCGGTGGTAAAAAAGACACCCGATTACAGCGATATGAGAACAGCGACATGAGAAAATACACACTTTTTATAAAATTATAAAAAATGCATAATATCTAGGATAAATTGAATAACAGACAATGAAGCTAATTCACTTACTACCTCTGTTAGAACCAAACAACAATAAAAAAGCTACTCATTACACTAGAAAAATGCAACCACCGATTATATAAAAGAATTGTCCGGGAGTACCTGAAATGGCGTTCTTACAGTTTTGGTGGGCATATGCAGCGATTTAACCCACTTCTATCCTGATTGCCCACTAGCACACACCAACGAGGGAAATACGATTGGGGTGGGGATGCTGTCCGACTCGTCGATGTAAAGTTATGTTTGAATTACTTTTGTCCAGCGATATGAGAATATTTTTCAGGACAAGTACGTTTGTGCCTCTCAGTAATAATAATCGTTAATTATGTAATAAAATATGATATATATTAATAAAAAAACTAATATTCTATGAAATAGAATAAGTTATATACCTAATTTATTTATTTTTATTAGTGTATAAGCTGTTTTGTTTGCAAAAAAAGTAGTGGGACAGCACCGATTTGCAAAAAAATAGAGGTTTATGTATTTTTTTTCTACCTTTGTAATAGTCCTAGGCAAATCATATTTTTGCCACAACCCAATAACTACCTATTGAATACTAAAAAAAATAATTCAGAACTATATTCCTTGTTTCAAATACTAATTTCAACGAAGACAAAAAAATAAGGCATTTGGGAAATTCACCCGCCAGTCTATAAAAATAAATGTTAAAAACACCAATCGTTACTGAATATCAAAAATGTACCTCTATGGCAAGTGTAGTGGTGTTTTATTCTTGGTAAACTATTCAAAGTTTTGTCCATATATTTCGTATTTTCGTTTAATTTACTTAAAGAATATATATCTTCACCTAGATAATAGAATTTGCAAAACAGTCACATAAAACCAAGATTAAGGTCAATCCCAAACATAATTATTTTTGTTCTTCAAGAGACTCCTATTCCCTATACTAGAATGAAACCTTAATAGTTAATACTTATACAATGTTTCTAAGAAAGGCCAGTTGACACGTAAACAATAAATGAATGCGGTTTGTCCCTGCGCCGTTATTGTAGCTCGGGGCTACGCTACGTGCTACGGCGCTACGTGGTGGCTACGGCGCTACGCAGTAATGGCTCCGATTGAAGTTAGATTGTTATTGTGGTCTGTGGGTGTGTTGTTGCTTTGTAATAATGACCTCATTATTTGGCCGTTTACTGTAATAATAAAGGCGAAGGATTATTATCAAACAGAGTCAAAATTTATCGTCTAGTTCATCAAGTTTACTCATTGAAGGTTTAGATAATATTAAACATAGATTTAACCCTTTTCCTTAAATTCATGTGTACAAAAAAAATGTGTTTTTTTTATCTTTTTGTAAATAACGAAAGGAAAAATAACTTAAACCTTTAAAGTTGGTAATCCAAATCTATAATTTAAAGTTAGAAAAAGTATTGTCTTCACAACCCTCCGTCTTTATAATTTTTGTTTTCATAAACATAAGTACCTTAAAACCTAAAACTAAACAAATTTTCACTTCACTACAACTAACACATATCGCTTTAAATTTCATAGAGAACAAAATACACGTACATGGCTTTATAAAGTTGAATGTCTATGATATGATGAAGTTTTATGGTAAACTTGTATTGTGTCAAGTCTCGCCGGGTATTGAGCGGCGAGGAAATAAAAATATCGCATCAATAGCGACATCAAAGGGACCACTGGGAACGCTACACATGAGGTTGGGACTGATATCGTCGGATACGGAGATATTTATTTAATATGGTGGTAATGTAATTGGTGTAAATAAGTGTTGCATAGTGTAGTTTTTTTTAGGAATAAAGCTTCTCGTCTGCTTTATGAAAAAACGTTGTTATTTAATTTTACACAATATTCGAACCTTCGCACTCAGACACTTGATGTTTTCACAGCATAAATCTTTTTTATTACTAAATTGATTCCTTATTATCGATTCAAGTAATATTAAAATTCCTTATACATTTTTACAAAAAGATGTCGTGGTGGCCTAGCGGTTCAACGAACGGATTTGTATGCACAAGGTTGCAGGTTGAAACCCAGGCAAGTGGCTTTACGGTGAAGGAAAACATCGTGAGGAAACCTGGATTCCAAAATTTGGGATCTGAAATCGCCCGCAGAGCAAGCGTGGTGATCAATTCTCGCACCTTCTTTATATAGGCCTGTGCCAAGCAGTGGGATGTTTATAGCTTGGTATTATTATTTTTATGAGACGTCTCTAAAGTATCTATTAGTAAATAAGCGACAAATACACGCTCAAGAACGTATTTACAGTTGTAATACATATTTTGTAACTCGCGTAATATCATTTTTTTTGATCTATCAATTGTCAGCATAGTAAACTCTAATGTAACTTTAGAATTGATGCTCTTGAGTTGAGCATCAATGTAAAACGGCCTTAAATGTAACACCAAAATACCACACAGTTAACTGTTCGATATAGCCTTTGTGTTAAATAAACCATTCTACTCGTATTATTTATTTATTTATTAGAGGCAAACCAACAGCTTCTGTATAGAACATTACATAAAAATAAGCAGAAAAACATCAGACTTACACAGTCGCCAATAATAGGTCGACCAACATTCTAAGTAATAACATTATATTTATCTCGTATCAATTAAAATAACCACCAAGCTACAATATTTCTTAAGTACTATCTCCGGACACATCCCGGGCCGCCCCCCTCGTGCGTCGGGCTGGGTGGAGGAATAACATTTCACTCCTTTCTGTTCGCCGCATTATTTGTGTTTGTTTGTCCGTCCGTGCCTCGAATGCCTTTCATTCTTTATGTAAAAGATATCTGAGTGACGTCGTGTATGGAGGTTTCTTATGATATTCTTGTTAGGAAGGCAAGCTGTGGATAAGTTTGTTTTAGTTTAAATTATATATGGTGAAGTCGTCAATTAAATAAAGAAGATACATCTATTGATTTTATAGAACCTTTATATGTTGGTTTTTAGTGGAGAAAGAAAGGAGTGTCTAATTTACTTCCTTCTTTATTAGCATGTTTAGATCCATGTTTTAGCATCGAAAAATTTGCACTATAGCAAAGATGACTAATAGTTACATTATATTTATCCTAAATTCTCCCACTGCTGAGCAAAAATCCTCTTTCCATTATATCTAGGTCCCAGTCTTTCGCGTCATTCTTCTTTAAGAAATAACTAATTATGAAATAGTTCAGTTATTAACAGCTCCTTATTACCACAAATACATAGTTTTTCTCAAAACTCTCCAAACAAGCTTTATTATTGTATAAACACAACAACAGCATCTTATCAGGCATCGTCCACAAACTGACCGTATTTCATCATTAGTGTGACACCGCGACACCGCGACACTCGCGACACTGCTTGGCGAGACTCCAATACGTCTATATACAGTAAATAGATGCAGGCCCGCCGATCCGCACATAAAACTAAGGCTTAAAACTTGCAATAACAATAAGTTTAGACTAAAAAGAACCTTTATACGCGACGATTTTGTTGAAAGTCGTGTCGTACTCTATTTTATACAAAATTCGAGTGTTTTTGAAATTATCTTGTAAGTGATTAATCAACTTTAGTCAGTGCAGTATGCTTTTTTTTCTTTTCGTAATAAGGTCACCCAAAGCAAGTCCTGATGAGAGCATAGTCAAGAAAAAATGTATACTTACTCGTAAGGTTGATTTTTATGAAACACACTTAGTTACTAGTTGAAAATATTTATCCATAGCCTACACTATTTCGACAGTCTACGGTGTTCTACAATATATGACCATGTGATCACGTTAATTAGATACTTCTTTGAGGCTATGTAAATAAGTTAGTTCCAGACATTCTTGCTCATAAATCGTACCGATATCGCAGTCGTGTCGTGCCCTATAAGCGTCTCCCCGCCGCCCGCCTTACGACGGTCGGGGCGGCGCTTTTTGTATTTTCCATTATGGCTGGAGCGGTCTTATTATCATAAATATGGCGTTAAATACTCCCCTTTATGTCGCGCTGTGATTTACAAACTCGCTTCCTGTTGGCGACGGATTTACTTATCAGTTATTCAACTACCTATTTATTTATGTTCCATTTTAAATCTTTGCGGTTAGGGTTTGATGTTTGTTGTAAGAATTTGATACGTAATTGATTTTGTTTAAATATCTTGTACCATATCTAACTTTACTCCTTGCCCATATTTATGTATTAAATACTAGTCTTTATTTTTTTTTAAGTTAATTTCTACGCTTAGTAATAAACCAATTCTTTTTACAACCAGTTTTAATTATGCAAAATTATGAAAAATATAATTGAAAACTAAAAGCCCAATTTCGTCTTTTCCTACAAGTAATTGGAAATTACTTTTGTTCTATAATTAAAATGAAACATGAATCGATAGATGGCAATATAGCTAAGCACTATAACAATTAACAGGTTAGTTTAGAATACCCATTCCAATTCCCACTATCTCCAACAGTTTGGTTTCCTATTTACATCTTATAAGAAACAGCTAACGCCATCTATCGTATGATTATGTCATATTTGTTCGTTCCCTATGCCTGCCATCTATTGTCCAAGTGTGTACCGTGTATCAACGTTACGTACCAGCTACGGGTGCTGGTAGAAGTAGTTCTAAATTGTGCTGTTAGATGGCGCTTAGTAGAATGTAGTTTAGTTACAGAGCGCGTTTAATGAAAGCTTGCTTGAGGTTGTTGTAGAATTATTTTGGTAGTTTTTTTAATGTTTAATTTTGAAATATTTCCTAGTCAAATATCATTTTTTCAATAAAGAGATGTGGTTATCGAATACTCAAAAAGTCTTTATATTCTATTTATTGCTACTGATGAAAAAGATTTTTTAAACTTCTAAAAGTAGGTACCATCGGCTCAAAACTCAGGACGTTATTATTTATATTGTTTTTGCGAAAACATTAGGATAGCATTAAATATATCAAGGAATTTTTATAAGTTTGAACAATGTTATTCAGTAGATACTTAGGTACACATATAGAGTCGTTCTTTTGTGGCCTATTCAGTATAAAACGAGTTAAATTGATGAATAGCCATTATGTTGCAAGGATTAGCCGCTCCTAAAGTTTATTCTGTAGCCCAACAATACACAATCACAACAACGACTTGTCTATTCGCATTCGGTTGCAAAATCTAAGGTGTGGATGAAAAGTATTTGTAGGGTAAGTAGCGACATCTGCGTAACGGTTGTGTAATTAATATGGCAAAAATGTCCTTGCAAGGACTCCGATCCCTTTAGCATTTGATTCCGAAAGTTTTGCCTAGGTGGCTTTAATTTCAAAGAAAATAAAAATGATTATCAATAGGTTTATGATTTAACAAAATCAGTGCAAAAATTTGAGCAAAGAAAAAATTAAAATAAAAGGAGTACAGTTGAAAACAAAACGCTTAGATTAAATAGGTACTGACTTCACGAGACAGCGCCACCTGGTGAAAAGTTTGAACTATCATTTCTGTTCAGAGACGTGCAAAAGATTTTGTAGAAGGATTACCAATTATTTTTGTTTGTGTTGGTATAATGTTTTATAGAATACATCAAGAACTTGAAGAAAGTTCAATGTAAAGTCGCAATATGTACAAGCAAAATCCTATTTGCTAAGGGATTTAGTATCCGCCATATTTCCTTTGGATTTTAAGAGTTTTTGTCGTTTGTTGTTTGTATCCTTTTAGGCAGGTAAGGTATTCTTTCTTCTTCCTCGTTGCCAAAACTCGCGATTTCAATTTATTACAACCGTTAACAAATTTCTAATTCTTGAAAATTACGTGACTTGATCGTTACCATTAGGAAAGCTAGCTAAGAGTCGAAATTAAATTTATTTAACAAACTGCAGCACGTGCCACTCCGTGCACTCCATCTATTTTCATTCTTAAAGTACGGTATATTTCACACTTATAATCTTCAATAAAATCAATTTGTAACATCCATTTTTTGTAGACCGTACAGTTAATAGATAGCGGGTGCCCAGGCGCGGCTTACACAAAACATCACCGAGTATCATTTGACAATTTGCGAGCAATCAATGCATTGTCACCGCTCTTTATTCAACTCCAAATAATACATGGAAAATTGTCCATTCCAATTGTGATCGGTCCATTGTTGGTCTAATGACACGATTCAGGCTTAGTCCGCTTTGAAACCGGCCATCAGTGCATGTTCGCTCGTGTTAGAGATGGGTATTATAATGTTCTCCATTCTGTTTAGTATTTAGAGACTGTTTCTTGCTTGATTATCACCAAACAGTGAAATAGCTACATCATACAGTACAGTGAAATAAGTGAAATGATAATGCTCTTATTAAATCAAGGTTATAAAGGCAATGAGAAGACAATTATCCTTTGAACAAAAAGTTAGCAAAACTGCAAAGTGTGACGATAATACCAACACATCTAAATACAACAAATGAGGTAACATCAATGGCATATCAACTGGATCAGCAGTCAACGAGACAGCAACCGAAGATATCCAGACACTCCAACCCATACCACATCAAACGACCCATGAACGCCTTCATGGTCTGGTCAAGGTTACAGAGGAAGAAAATATCCATGATGAACCCAAAGCTACACAACTCGGAAATATCAAAACGACTGGGACTTGAATGGAAAAGTCTTGACGAGACGGAGAAGAGGCCGTTTATTGATGAAGCAAAGAGGTTAAGGATAAAGCACATGCAGGATTATCCAGACTACAAGTACCGTCCAAGGAGGAAGAATAGGCTGGATTCAGCTTCGTTTGCAAATCCAGCGCTTTATACGACAAGAGAGACGTTTGTAGAGGTGGAACCTCGTCAAGACGCGAATTATCAAGCGCTTTCTTACCCTGACCAGTACGTCTACAACAATATGATCAGCTACACAGTTCCCTCGATGTCTCAGCCGTCGTTTGTCCCGACTTCCATTAGGCCTAAAGAGGAAACGTTACCCAGTTTGGACCTAAGGCCTCTTCCATCAATTGAGAGTATATCTCCAAGGCCGTTTGCCGTCGTCAACCAGCAGATGATGGTAAAGGCTTACCAGGACCTGCATTACGTGCCCGGTGACGTCACAAGGATATCCTACCATTACCCATTTGGAGTGCAATAGAGTGGTTTAATTGTTCAAGTTTTATGAGGCCATAATTTTGTTTTAAGCGTAGATAGAAATAAAGCTAACTTGTTGTTTCATATTTATTAGGGGTGTGTTTTATTTGTGTGAAAGTTATAGTTTTTAGGGCTTGAAGGTGGATTGAAGAAAATCTTACAAAGCGCTGAGATTCTAGAACAGTTGATAAAAGGAGAGGTGACACAATATAGTGGAGCACATGACTTTGTTTTTCTGCATAAGTCTTCAGTGTCTGATTGATCAAAATTAGTGTGTGTCACTTGCAAAAAAGCTTGCACTAATATACTTTTACAAAATATCCTTTTTATACAAAGCATAGTTCCAATTGACACTGAGGTTTTCCTTGCCGGTATAATACTTTGTCATTGCTATAAGATAAGCACTTAACCAAACCCTTTTCATTGACTCATCCCATCTGCTGCACCCTGTTTTCTCCAGCTCACCAGCTATCGTTTTCCCATGGTTGTGTAATATCCGGATATGGAAGCTGTACCCGGGTAATGTGGAGTGACACCCCCTGATTGATGGTCTCGTCAAAATACAGATTGATTCGTGTGTTTGTGAACGAAGTATTTTTGGAGACTATTTTTGTCAATCATTGTGTTTTTTGAAAATATATTTTTGTGAATCCTGTGTTTATGTAGAATCTTTATTACTGGTATGCTTAAGATCATTTAGAGAATATTTGGAAGCTCAGTTGGTTCCGAGATTGTAAGTACGGCGATTCTTAGACAGCTAAGCGTCCTTGCTACTTGTGTTCCTTGTTGACTGGTTATATGTTTTTGAAAATGTTTGAAGCTTCAATGTAACAATTAGTTTAGATACCGAATTACGCACATTTTCTTAAAGAATGGGAACTAATTAAATAGAAAAACAAAACACAGAGAAATCTGTAGAAATCGAATCACAAAGAATCAGTTTGCGATTAACAAGTAAACATACGGAATCCTTACAATTTCGACTAATATAATTATTTCCAGAAACACTATAGAATCTCTTATATTAATATATTTCGCATAAAACAATAAAACCAATCGCAAATTATCGAATTTCGATTTAGCAGAAAGCGTATGCTTGGAATAATATCGGGGCAATTTAATCTACGTCGAATAAAGGGGTGTTTAATTAAATTTATTATTATGCTACCCCACCAGTGTTAGGCAAAACGATTTTTCTATAATAAGCTTTCCATTAATTGAAAACTTAATTGTTATGGAATTATATGAAGCTGCTGCTACCAGAAACAGATGTTTTTATGAAAGAATCATGTTTACCTCAATTTTTTTTTCCTTTAAATTCATAGTTCCTTCGTCTGTAACTTTCCATTTTATTCTTTCTATTTAGTTCTCTTTTAAATCTATATCAATCTTGCTACCTTCTACTTGAAGCTAATCCTAACTGCATAAAAACAAGTGGGTGTTCACATCCAATTAATATCGTACTACCTTTGTATTGACTGCTCTATACAGTTCCAACTCTATCAAAAGTCTTCTGTTATAACTAAAATAGTAATTAAAGAAACCTTATCGGTTTACCTGTAAATTGACATTTTGTTTATACAAGTTAACCCTACACCCTTCTAAGGACTACTGTTACATGACGATTGGTTTGAAGAACAAATATCACGACTATTTGTTTTTAGTGTTTTCTTTCATTTTCTTATACTCATAGAACCTAAAAGATTTTAAAACAAAATAGCTGAAGATTTGTATTTGAATTTAGATTCAAACCTTCTAAGAGGGATTTTGTTCATTCTTGTATTTTCTTCGATAGTCTTTCATAGAAGAAGGGAAAAATGTGGGAAAGTAGAACTTTTTAGTTATTTTGGACATACATAGATGTCCTCACTCGGATAGCCAGTCTTGCACAACAGTGATCTTTGAATTTTATAATTCTATCATAATTTTGTCATGTAGGTAAGTTTCCGCCACAATACTTGATCATTTGACAGTAATGTATCAGCATTCGGCATAAAACTCTTCTTGTATCCATTCAGAAGGCTCCCTTGTTCCCAACTAACATTCACATCTGCCGTCATTCAATATCACGACGCATTCATCCAAAACATCTCTGCAAGAGCCTTAAACAATGCTAGACAACTGTCTAACACCTATCTCACTGGGCTTAAGCACTATCCAGGTCTCCACTAAGTAATTACAACCTTATGTCTGTAAGATAAGGTTTGGTTTAGTTTGATCAAGATTGCGAGATGCAATCCTGACATATAACTGCTGGGTATTATCAAAGCTTCGTTACATTTAACTGTTCATGTAAAAAGGTTTCATAATTATTGCAACTGCAGTCAAAATAGAACTGTAGGGGTGTGACGAAAAAGTTCAGATTTGCGTGGACAATTTCTAGAGTAACAGCATTCTAAAATTGAAATGTTCAACAAAACTGTTCAAAGCACAACAAACTTAGAACGTTGCATTGATAATCAAAAAACGCATTTATAACAATGGGATTAAAGGCGTCGTCGACAGCAACAGCCGTTGTCACACTGAAGCGAACGTCATAATCGTCACAGACGTCTTTCACACCGCACATGAAGAATGAATGATGGATGAATCGCAGCATGAGAATCCAGCTTTTTCAAATGTATGCTGGAAACCAACTACACCTTACCATTCTCGAACCAAAATCCCCTACAATTTTGAACCTTATTGCTTTAACAATAAGAGCTGCTGTAGAGTTATTGGTGTGCATAACTATGTTTGCGAAGCAGATATCTGTGTATTCACATGAGTCACAAATGGGCCAAAAGTTCTGTACTGAATATGGGACGGACTGAGATGTAGAGAAGTTTGGCAAGATACGATATACCCTGAATAACTATAGATTCCTAAAATTCTACTACACCACGTTACCTGTACGATTATGTAATGGCGCTCTAGTTTAATAAAATTCGATTGAATTTTGAATTGAATGCTTTTCAGAAATGCTATGGTCCTTAGACCTGGTTTCCTTACAACTTCCAGTGTGGGCATCGCCTTTGTCTATGCCATAACATCTTTAAGTATATATATAGAGTATAATGTAACTATAATTGGAAAACCCTATCTTGTGTTTTCTCTTTAACATGTTAAGGTAACTTGTCCTCAAAAATCTTTTTCAAAAATGGAAACGGTTCTATATCAAACCTGCTGACGATTCTAGCAGGATATTTCCACGCGCCTGACATTTGGGCGTACATTCAACTTTGGCAGTTACACGGTATTTTTATTCGTTTGTCGCGCTAACAACTTCCCTCCGAGCGAGTACAAGCGTGAAATGTTTCATACAATCATTTGCGAGTTTAAATACACTGCTTTTTAGATTGTTACTGTTTTAAACTAGGAGTGGTATAAAAAAACGGTGGTATGTTTGTTTGTGTAATGAGATAGATAGATTTGTCGGTTGTTATTTGCAAGTGGCTTAGTTCATTGAGTTCACATGCCATTATTATTCATACTAGAGGAAATTAGGCAACACATTTGCCATGCAACGGGATAAAAAGAGTTACGAAAAACTCTAGAAAACACCAAGTACCTGCAAAAGCATGGAATGATTTTAGTTTTTTTTATCCCCGAACAAAAAGCGGAGTTTTATATTTAAAATACCTAATTGCCACCATGTAGATGGCTACATTACCTTCTTAGTACGATACATTGCTATATAAGGCATAGCCAATTTCCAGAGAGCATACCTCGGCACGTAATAAAACCCCATAAGCGGACCTTACACAAATATACTTCAGTTCTGGCGAATGAAGAACGATTTTAACGTCCCTGTTTGCTCCAAATGTCGATGACCTTTTAAAACACATAATATTATACTTCCGGACACCCAAATTGAGCGAAACATAATAATAATAGTTTGTATTATCTTGAAAAAAAAAAACTTTTTCCTTTATAAAAGTAACCAGAATAGCAGAACGCGGTAAATTACAATAGTTTGGTAGAGAACGTAACTAAACTTAGTGTTATTTCTTTCTGATACTGTTATTAACTAATTTCTGGAACCTCGCTTTCTTGTTAGATTATAACTTTATCCAAAAAGCGTGGAGTCTCAATAAAATGTCTGAAAGTACATTATTTATTTCAACATCTCATTGTAACCTAAAAGCCTCTATTAGATACTTAAACCGATTCATTAACATAAACCATTAATATCTCCCAATTGGTTCCGATCTATAAATGGTAGCAAAATAAGCTGTTATATTATTATATCCCCTTACAAGCGGTCTAATGCCCACACTGCAGAGCCAGTGTTGTGAACAAAATGAATTGTGTACGGAAACGTATTAACGGCGTGTCAAATGACTCGGAACTGGGGATGGGGTGGCCCGGGATTCTTAGCGGTTTCACTTAAGGATACGGATTTTTTGATGTGTTAAGTCTAGGGATGTAATAAGAAAATGAATACGGAGATAAAAAAAAATGATTTAATAAATGCCAAAAACTATTTGGTTGTTTTAACTTGCAGATTGAAGAATTTCAATTATGTTTTATCTAGAACAAGGGCAATGAAAAAGTTGAAGTATTTCCTAGTCAGAGAAACTGAGCTTAAGATTTTATGACGTAGATTTTGAGATCTTTTTAATGAATAATAAAGCAGAAAGTTTCTGAAAGTTATGGAAGTGACTATTTTAGAGTAGGATATCAAGAGATCTTTATGTGGCTTTCTATGAATGTTGATTAATACTTGCTTATCTACTCTTAAATAAATGTATCAAATATAACCTTTTATTTTGTATTATCAAATGCGGGATCCCAAAATCCCGCTCTCCCCATCCCTATAACAAACTTATGTGGAGTGTCCGGAACCTTGCATCATTTTTGTTTACATGTTTGTCATCGCGGGGTCGGCTATTTGTTGGACCTCTAAAAGGGTGGCTGTGTTCTCCTCTCATATAAATAATGGTTCATGGGCCGTGACGAATGCTAAAGATCGTATGGAGTTTCGCGTTTTATCATAGTTTTGATGTTATTTCTGTGATAACGATGTTAAGCGATTTGATATATTGATTTAAGGTTAAATATGTAATAATTAAGTAATGCTATGTATTTCAAAGTCAGATTTTAGTAATGATATTTAAAAAATCGGGTCCGAGAAAAAATTACACATTATCAGTTTGTGAACTTTTTCTTTTTTTTTTTACTAGCCTGTACTGTCCCACTACTGGGCAAAGGCCTCCCCCAAGTCCTTCCATTCAACTTTATCACGCGCCACCTTGGTCGCTTTAAATTTAATTTTATCATTTTGTTGACCAAATACTTCTGAAGGTGACAATTACAGAAGTTTAGGTAATTCTTTATCGAACCACCTAAAGCAATTACATCAAACCAAACACAATCAGAGAAAGCACAACACATCACATTGCACTAACATAAACAAAAAACGCCCCCTTTATTACGGGCGGACAATGAAATTTAAACACAGTCCGCGACAGATGTTCAAACATGTTCAAACACGACAAAATCAACACTAATCCTATTGAGGTTCCGTATGCTTTCAATTAGCCAGTTCTAAATTATTTATTTCACACCGATTGCGAGCTTCCATTTGTAAAGGGTGCTGTTGTATGTTTAGGGAAATTAAATAAGTCATCGATTTGGATGATAAAAATGAGGTTTTATGGTTTGTTTCATCTACAATGAGTTGTTGATTTGATACACCGTCTGAGTACTTTTTGTGAAAAAATATTTGATTTCAATAAGCCAATAGGGCAAAATTCAGATCACAAATAACATTAAATGATTATATTTGTGTACATATTACTAACTGAAATCATATACTACGAAAAAAGTAGAATGACTAAGTGGGATAAAAGTATACGCAACTATATCATGATAACTACAACATCTTGCATCATCATCATCATCATCCACAGCCTTTTTCCTCCCACTGCTGGGCCTAGGCCTCCCCTTTTTCGTGCCATAATATACGGTCCTGTGCCAGCCTGTAACATCTTGCATAGACAGTTTTTATTATGTTTACCCTTCATCATTCCACACAAAACAGTGACACCCTACAAGGTTGATAGGAAACACATTCGACCAACCAATCTATTGGAAAATTGTATTATCTCTTCCAACTCATTACAGCTTTCGACCCACTAGCTCTCAATTACAAATAACCATTGCTAGATTACATTTGCAAAGAAAAATACTATTAAAATGGGGTTTGACTTCTGGGGCCCAATTCCGCAATTTCAAAATCACAGGGGCCTGATTCCGCTGTGTTAAAGTCAGTGAGTGGCAGGTCAATGAACGTTCCCTTGTGTACCTAATTTTTGTTAATTTAGATGAATGTAGTTTAAGGACAAATGTACACCTACTTGCCACTGTTGTCATTGTAGGATTGCTACTGACTGTTCATTGTAGGCTTATCTGAATACGAAAATTTGGCACAATAACTAGTACATTAAAACGATCATTATTCTGCCACCCACTGAATTTTACACAGCGGAATCAGGCCCCTGTTAGTATAATAAATAAAGTTAAAGTTTCAGAGTCGTTGGGTAAATGGATCGTTTTAAGTAAAATGGTATAATAAAGAGGCAAATGGCCGTAGTTTTATAAAATATTGTGATGTATTTGTAGATGTGCTTATAATTCATTTTTGTTAGAAACTTTCGTTTGAAAGTTTTATGATTTTGTTATTGTAGTTTGTGACTGTTCTTTTTTAATGGTTTTTATTAGTTTTTAAGCTATAAATTAAATTAATAAGATAAATAGATCATCTTTAACGTGATTTCTTTTACTACTGCAACAAAGGACAGAATGAATAAATAGTTATTTATTAAAGGAGTTTAAATTATTAATTTGTGATAAATTCGATTATGTTGTTGATTTATTTTTAGAAACAGTCATATTTATTTAATATTACATTATTACAATTAAGAAAACATACTTAAGATATTTACAATAGGTAATAAAAAAACTAAGCCTACACAGTAAAAAAGATTTTTTTTTCTACATTTAATAAATACAGCATGCAATAACTGAGAATTAAAATATATTTTTTGATCACGAAGGTAACGATCTGGATAAGGAGGATTAAGTTATTAAACTGGTTTATTCAAGATTTTTTTAAATGGCCAAGTTCCTAGTTAATTCCAGTTCTTTAAATTAAACTCTATAACTAAGTTAATTGCAACACTATAAACATATAAAACCTACATTAAAAAGTCTCTTATTCCCAGCTTTCTATAAAGCGTCGAATAAAACCTAAGTCCCCTAACACTTATCTAAGTAAGTCAGACAATTGCATTCAATGTATAATGCAAATACCCCTCTTGGGAGTACTGCGAGGCCAACAAAGTGCCTTCAGAATATTTTAAACGGTCCGAGTGGATAAGATTAGAAGTATAGTGGATACGCTAAGAAATGGCGTAAAGATGTAGGTGCAATCGACTTTGGAACAAGCTCTAGCCAACTGACATTTCTAGAAGCGGCTACGCTGATCGAGTTGCCCAAATGTACGGTTGTGATATGTGTAAATTACGAGACTTATTGAAATGAAATGTAATATTCGAATATATATTATCATTTAAGCAATTTAAGCATCGTCAACACTGATAGAAATGTCACCTTGATTTTACAACCATTTAATGATGGTGAGTGGTGCTACGAAAATCCTGAGTTAAGTGTGACTGAAAAATACAATTACAGATATCATTTTAAAGATAAAAATTTTGTGATCTGTGATTTTGAATAGGTATTAGGCGTAAATAAATATATACTTTACTCAAGCTTGTGCCAATACCGAACTAGCCTACTTTACAAAGTCTAGAGTCATAGAAACAAAGTGATTGAAATGGTAGAAACAAGTCCATCTTAACCCATTCACTGCTATGGTTGCTATGGTCCACTGTACAGTCCCACAGCAGTAAACGGGGCCTCGATTCAGATATTTAAAAGTTGCTTGAATGGACAGAATGTCCTATTTCATTTGGTAATTTTGACGATGGTTGCCATTCTGATAACTGTCCTTACGATCATTAATTGTTTATTACGATCTTTCTCTTCGAGAGTTTAATGAGATTTTGTTGTAGGATTATCTTAGAATATCAGGCAAAATGACAAGTACACTGACCGACCACTGACATGCATTTAAAATAGCTGAATCGAGGTCATATAGTCTGATGAACGGTTAAAAGCGCTTTAAGACGCACTTAAACACAATGTAGAGTACCAGTAAAGTGGAAGAGATACTTATTCTTTATAACTATGTTATGTTGATTGGATTGAAAGGAACTTAAGTAATTGTGTCTCGTTATTGATGGACTGATGGGATATATCAACCACTATTTGTTTTATTGAGTATCTTATTAAATAAATTAATATTCATTTATGAAGTAATTGGGATAGATATTTGCGTAAGTTTTTGAGATATAGTAGAGGCTGTGATCAGCAATTTTACATTTACAGATAATAAACATTTTATTATTATCAAAATAATTGGCACATTTAATAAAATAAAATAAAATTCATTTATTTCAAGCATTAAACCCATACACATAAGACATCAAAAATAATAAACATTATAGCACAAAAATAATACAAATTCAGCATTACATTAATCAATATACATTATTATTACCAATGCAATGGATCTCTTAAGTTTTAATTAATTAATTTAGTGTTAGTAACTTAAATGAAAAAAAAAACTCGACTCAGTATTATTTATTTCAGCATAATTGTGCAATAACAATAACATTAAACGTATTGTTAATTTACAAAAGTCAGAGATATAAAACTACACGAACTCTAAGTATTGTTAATATTAATGTGGGGAACGCATTAGGGGCCGGAAATGGCGGCGTACACAGTCGGTATTGTGCTTCAGGAAAAATGATATTATATCATAACATCCTTTTATGACCATTACTGGGCTTGCCCGCCCTCACTCAGAGTAAAAAGAATAGACATGACAGTGACAAGAGTTAGGTTTCTACCTATTGAAATATAGCGTCTATGAGCCTCTATGACTACGATTCAGGCAGAGTTTGAAGTTTATTGTTCGTTGGTTTAGGAAATTAATGTGTGGCATCGTAGCTCCTAAATGAGGGAACCGATTTTTCTTCGTTCTGAGATTGAGAATGAACTTGTTTTAGGGGATTCTAAGCTAATTCAGGGTAAGTTTTACCACACTATTTCAAGATTATTACGTAAAAACTTTAAACTTGGTATGATTGCTCTTTTGATATGATTTTTATGTTTTCAAAGGAGGTATAAAAAATTAACATGTATTAATTTTTGTCCTAAGTTTTTGGACACTCCCAAACACCTCTCTTGTTGCATTTATGTATTCTCATGAACTTACTCTTATTTCACCGCTACGACAAGTGGATATGAGTTTTCAGTCTTTATGACTTATATAACTTAATCTTTGGCATTGCCGCCCTACACGAGACAAATCGTCCAGTTGGCCATTTGTCAAAAAACCTGCATCCGCCCAATGAAAGCGGTATTTGACGACACGACAACATTACTTATACGTTTCCTTAACCCTTATCACAACTACATAAAGTCCAAAATACCATTAATCAGCTGTAAAAGTTACAACAATTGAGATTATTTCAGGCAATTT
This sequence comes from Autographa gamma, assembly GCA_905146925.1. Taxonomy (NCBI): domain Eukaryota; kingdom Metazoa; phylum Arthropoda; class Insecta; order Lepidoptera; family Noctuidae; genus Autographa; species Autographa gamma. The sequence continues at coordinate 1,250,196 of LR989852.1, forward strand.
GCATATGTCTTATTACGATGACATAAGGTTCTTTTTACTGTGTTATTCAACGATTTGACAGTATTTAATAAGAATGGTGAATGGTTACAAAAGCTTCTTTTTTGAAGTTTTTGGTTAAAAATGTGCGCGGGTGTGTCTGGCTTCATGTGTCCTTTATGATGATATTTATTGTGGTTGGAATGATACTGTTGTCATTTTATCATAAACATTTCCATTTCAATGTTTGTGCATGAAGTTTCTATTACGATGTACCTAGGTGTGTTTACTTTGTCTACGTTTAGTGCCTCTCCAGATTGGCAGTTTGCTTACTATATTTTTTTTGGTAGACAAAGTTTTACAGCGTTCTAGCACTCTTAATTTTAATGATATTGTGCGATTTTTGCGGACACTTAAATAGTAGAATTTTCAGGATATTGAACTAGGATTTAAAAAATAAAATTTCTTTAAAACCATTAATACTTAACTACTTAACTTAATAGTACGAACCAAAATCCTTATATTAAGTTTCCTTTGACCCCCTATGCATTAAATGCGTTGAGCCCGACGCACCACAGTAATGTTGCTCCTAAAATTGTATCAGGCGTTAGTGCACTCGGTTATAACACTGTTTAAGAAACATATTATAAACCAAATTTACCACATTCTTTTAGTAGCTACTTTGATTTAATAAAATCTAAACAACAACAACTAAGGTATTTTTACTTAACTTTCTAGATTTCTTTAGATTCAATTACCTAAATGGAATGTTTTACCAATTCACAAGTATCATACATTATCGTTGCTGTTTATAATTCTAACTTATCATGAATTCAATTTAACAAGCTATTCCACAAACAATTGCCTACCAAACAGAAATGGAACAAAAATGCAAAAACATTGATTATCCGACGGTAAACGTTATTCATATAAAAACAATGCCATAATCTCTACCGTGTTTAACTTATACGGTGCTCGCGAAAGTTGGCTTATCTGTGACGTCACGATTTTGACGTCAACTCTATCAGATTTAATTCAGAGCTGCGTCTTTCTGTTTCCGATGCATCCTTTTTGAATGACATTTTGTTTTTATTTCGATTTTAAATAAATTGTTTGCAGTCAATGGTGACAGTGTTTTGTTTTTACTGAAGGTACTGTGGGTTCGTTTTGTGCTTGCTTTCTGAGGTTTACAGGAATGTTAGACATTGTAATCGAACTACATTTTACGGATTATAGCGTCGGATTAGTTTAGGTTTTAGTCCTACACCTATCCGTTTTATGTGTTGCTAGTTCCGTAATCCGTTTTATGTTCATTATATGTTGTATTTTAATTCAAGGATACTGAAATTTATATTAGGTACTTGAGGTAATTAAAGTGTAGAACTTTTCATTTCATAATAAAGCGAAATTACGTTGTTATGTTACGTTGAATTGTTAGACAGCAGAAATAAAGCTTGATTGAGGCATAAATCAATAACAGCTATAAACCAACTTTATTAACTAATAAAGCAGAATCACAACATCAAAAACCATAACTTGCACAAACCAAAGCAAATCAACATTCACACAGAGTCAATCATCTTAAATCACCCCTAATTAAACTCTATAGAGGTTTCGATATCTTGAAATGGTACTTCAAGCATTTACGGGAACATTTTACCACTGTGCTGACCGAAAACAATACGCTTCAATGAAGCGAGAGAACAAAAAAATGGCGCGATTAAATCTTTGAGTGGCTGAGCGTTTCTCATGGGGCTATGTTGTGGTACTGTCGCTAGAGGGAGCCATAGAGACTGGGGTGGCTGTGACTAGTTGGTTTTGTAGGATAAGGCCTGGTTTAGACGATGCGAGGAATATCGTGCTAGTTGCTGTACACTGCGGCACTTGCACTGTATGTTGTTGTAAGTGATCGATTATAGACGGCAATGTACTGCAGCTTGTACGATTTTTCTCGAATATTCTAAACTACAATAAATCTACGTGCTTAGTGCATGGGTTGGTAATATGGTTACGTTGTCAAATTTTCATGGTGGGATTTTTTGAGGTTTTAAAATATCCGATTTTACGACAAGAGATTTTGACCGATTTTGAAAGGAGTAGCTTTTCAATTCAACATAACCTTCTTTTTTGTACTTCTATTACGCGAGTGTGGATAGATGTAATTAAATATTTTTATTGTATTTGTATATTTGTATTATAATGTACAACTAACACAGAGGTAAATGTCACGAAAGTCGGTTTTTATTACATTTTTGTGTAATCATTAAGTATTAAACTTGTAAAAAATAACACAAAGAGTGTTAAGAAGCAGTTCAAAAGTTGAATTAAGAAACCTTACACAAGTTCAAGGGGTCGCAGTTATAACGTTATAACACGAATATTATGTAATAAGTATATTTTTCTGGTTTCATTTAAGACGATAAAAAATCTTAACTTGAAATATTGTAAGGGGAAAATAGGGATGAAGACAAATTTTTATTTTTATGCCCCTCTTTTAGATACTAACAAAAATATTAGACATGAGTATTTTTTCGATTGTCCCGTAAACAAAGAATTACAAAGATACAGCGAGTACAAATCTTGCGTGACGTCACGTCTAAGCAAAAATTGTACCTACCCGTGACGTCGCAAGCCCCGCCTGAAATTAAAAGCGTATTATCTTCGTATTTTTTTATTCATTTGATAAAAGAAAAAATCGTGTCAATTATATTTTGATTATCTAATCGGCGAAATAAATCAATTTTGACGTTTCTTACCTATTCACACCGTAGTGTCGGTGCACAATGACAACTTTACCTAGATATAAAACAATGCTTGTAGTCCAAGACAATTGCATAAATGCAGTGCACCTATGCATGATGCATTAAACATGCAAATATCCCAATTAAAATTCCAATTAGTTAAGTAGTAATACTAAAAATAATTGTAGAGCAATTATTGTTGCACTTATACAAACGATGGAAATTAAAATTAATTGCATTGGCATAACTCGTCGTTTGTCTAATTGTTTTAAATAAATATAATGTTTGTGTAATATTTATTTACTTTCGTATGTTAATATTATGCAGTTTTTATTGACGGGACATTGTTTTAATTGTTTGGTTATAAATATTATTTTAATTTGCTCGTTACAGTGTCTCAGGTTTTGTTGCTACTGTTGGTTTAGTTATATTTGTCTCTGTATACATTTTATGTAATGTAATGTTTTTTTGTTTTCTACTATTATTTGGTAGCTACATATGAAAAGTTATTTCGCATTCCTTAAATATTACTTTGTTTTTTCACAATTCTTCTGAAGTACATTTACTTAAAGATGCATAGGTTCATTTAACTTGATTAATTTCTTTACTGATTATTTTAAGTCAGTAATGCGAGTCGCACATAGCCAGAAATCGCAAAAGACAGACAAGAGTGTATGATTGAGGGGGAAGCCTTTAACCAGCAGTGGAATCTTATATAGCAAAAAAACATATTTAGGCACTTTATTAAGCCCAAAACACTATAATTTGTTTTTGTATTTTTTCTTATATTCTCTATAACATGGTCACCCTACCCAGAGGACCTCTCGCGGTGTTTTCTCCCACGGGTGTGTTGTGTTGAGTGTGCGCTCAATTTGGCGTTACGACTCCATTTACCCCCGACTTGGTGCCCATCTGACCATAATTAACTGATTAGCCGGTGGCTGGAATACTAAGACAGCAAGAGTATAGAGTTGGTTTTTTTCTTTCTTGGTAGTAGGTAGGATATAAAGATGTTTAAGGAAAAGTGATTGAACGGACAATTAATGTGAGGAGGCCTTTACGACTTGATAATAACTGTTTTTATAACTTAGAAGGTGGATTCCACATACCCAAGGACAATAAATGTCACTACATGATACAACATTCTATAGTCTGAGTTTTCAAACTGTAATTTCTCTTTGTTTATTTGATTTTAGGTCGTTTTGAACCTAAAAAACTCTGATACACTTTATTTTATATACCTACTTATACACATACGGGTATAGGCGTAATAGTAAAAAGCCTGTATAAGTATCCGAACCAGTTTTCAGTGGAAACTGTTGTGTAACAAATCTTGAAACATTTAATAAAATAAAATATAAAGTTCAAGTGAAAGAAACTTCATCATTTGTTTCATTGACATTTAGGTAACAACAGTCGTATTGAATAACTCACAATAATATTTCTCCAACATAATACAGGTAACACGAAATATGACCAAACTTACTTTGTTACTTAATAAATAACAATAACATTGATTTGGCGCAGTTGCTACAAACAAACGGTTTCATAATAAGAAACTTTTTCAAACAGATTTCAACAATGGAGCGGTTTTCTTTCAAATGTAACACTTATGTAAGAAAGGAGGTATAATACAGTGCCTACATAATTGTTTAGTTCAACTTTTAATCAAAACAGTTTTTGTTTTGATATCTCACTTCGACCCGACACCAAGAGTGTTGATGTTTTGCAGTAAGAATATTTTGGATAGTATTTTTCCTCAATATTACGTGTACCTATGGCATAATATGCAACAACTGCTTATTTCACCAAAATATTTATACAAAGTAAATAATTTTTAACCTATTTTGCGATATTCGGAATAAGTCTGTTTGATATGTCTGTAAAAGTTCCAATGAAAAAAAAAACGTCTTTATTAATTTAATTATTTTATACATCCTAGTATCCCTGTAGTAAGCCAGAATGCATTCCAATAGAACTCTTTACCAACTAGTGTACACATAAAATTAGAATAGCATTTTTCATAATATACAATCCAAAACTTACTTCTTTCATGAATGAGTCGCAATGTTATAAACATATCAAAACACGAGGTTTAACAAACTCTTATCGTTAAATCACAAAAACAAATAACATTTAAGAAACCGACTTTAGATGTTATCATCAAATCTCACTATTTAGACAAAGGGTGGAAAAACAATACAAACTCAGTGCTCGAAAAAATAGGGGTGAAAATAAAACGGTACTCGAGTGGAGAGCTCTCGAGAACTGGATGTAATCGATATTACGATTATATCGACTTTTACGACTCGAGAAACGTTCGGACAAACAATAAAACAATTGTTGTTAGTAGTACGTGTTATATTTTGTGCGTGTGAGTTTCACGAATGCGGTTTCGCATTCCGATTTCTTTGGTGGCACCTGAGATGTGGAATTAAAAAGGAAACCAGTTAAATTAATTGTAAGGTTCTGATTAAAGTTTTGGCAATTAGATTTTCAGAAAAGTTAATTTTGAATTATGTGTCTAATGAATTAGATTAGATCACAGTAGCGCGAGCGTAACCCAAAATATTCGTAGCAGTTTGTAGCAGCTACGCCCGTAGCGTTAGTTTAATTTTAATTACCTTCGACTACGGTACTATTTCTATTGATGTTTTTTCACTAATATGGACCACTATAGCTTTGCAGTTAGTTGGCAGATATAGTCATAAACCTAGATTAATTTATTAGAATAAGCTAAAAGTAAATTTACTCCTTAACATTACAGGATTGTATTATTAAACGTATACTATTGTTTCGTATTTTTTAAGTTAGTTCTCATTTGACATAATCCATATAATCTGCACACTTTATTAGCCCTTTTAACAAATTTTGCGAATTAACAATAGAAGCGATTTAAAAACAGTAACGGGAACCTGGCATTAGGATAGCCGCACACCGGCGACACAATGGCTGGGCGCGACAATGGGCGCCGAAACAAACGCGCGCTAATTTGAAACGGCGACGAATCTGATCACACGTCTGCACCGCAAGTAGCTATTTGTTGGAGCGCCCACGCGGTGCGGGAACATTGACTACTGTAACACGGGAATTTGGGAACAGCTTAACTTTTCACGTATTTGCAGTTATTCGGGATTAAGGCTTTGAACTTACCATTGTTTTAGACGGAAAAATGATTAACAAATTGTAACATATCGAACAGAAAGGTTTTTTACGATACCTACGTTACTAAATTTAGTTCTCTTATCTTAAGTAACTCTATTACATACATCATACTTAAAATAAGACAAGTGTAGCGTAAAGACATCGTCCAATTCCGGACGAGCAAGAAAAATTAAATTATGGTTGAAGACTATCCTGATGACTGTTTCTGTAGTTAAATTACCTATGAGTAATTTTTTACTTTTCTCTGGCGTGAAAGTTTTTTTTTTCAAAGCCCGTAAATTTCCGTAAACCCATATCCCGTTCGCCAATGGAGCCGCGCCCACCTAAACATCGTTTACCAACATGTAATCATTAGCGCGCGCGTGTGAAAACAGGCAATTTTGTCGCAACGTCGCGCGACTATTGTGTCGCCCGCGCTCTTTGATTCGTCGCCAATATTAGTCGACTCGTTTGCGTTTGACTTACGTTTGCTAAATAATTGCCACTCTGTAATTACGTAGTGTTGGTTGTAATTACGTTTTCGCGTATTGATTTTGAGTTTCTTGATCTGAGTCTGAGTGTTTGTGTAGCGGGAGTTAATGATTGAAAAGTCCATGAAAGAGTTAATGTAGTGTAAATTATGTAATTGTAGAGCTGAATTGAGTTTTATTTTGATTTTTATAATGTAATCTTTATTGTTATACTTTAATCATGTTTAAGCCAAGCTATTCAAGCTTAAATAATAGGTATGGATAAAAGTCATAACAACATTCAAAATTGTAATACTACACGTTTAGAACATATGTTGTTGACAATGCTTTAATCATATCTAAAGTACCTAATCCTAATACATTTAAACTGAGATTATCTACATCCTGATATTTCTAGTTATCTATCTATCTCTATCTAATCCAGATGTAACTCACAACCATATTAATTAGTGAGCACCAAATACAAATGACATAACTTTAGCAGAATCCAATATATCCAAACTAAACGGTGACCGCATTCACTCGTCCACTTGTCGCCGACAATGCGTCCGCGATGTTGATCCACTAACCGGATCCCACCGGCCCCCGCCGGATCCAGCCGGATCGAGCCGGATCCGAGCGGATTTCGGCGGATTTTAGACCGGTTACATTCGGATTTCGGTCCGATAGATACGCGCGGTCACCCGATGCCCATCCACCGTGTATTTAGCTACATTTCTAAGCGTATCGTGTTAGAATTTCAATTTTGTTTGCATACGGATTAGAAATTTGGAGTTTGAACGTGATATTCGATTTTGCATTAATGTTATGAGATGGTTTCAGACTCGCTACTATGAGCAAAGCATATTACTGTTTATATTAAATATATGTATATTTACTTTTGAAAATAATTTAGTCGTTGGCTTATGGTTGCTCAGGTCGTAAAATGTGTTTTCGTCAAAGAATTTGAATTGCCAAACAGTTATAAAATACGAGACAATTTTGATTGGACGAGAAATATTTGGACCATGATGTGAGTTTAATGATCGTTGAAGTAGATTTTCCCACGGTTTTTGGTCATCATATTCCATATTTTAAATTCATATTTCTAGATGTATTTAAGAACAGATATTGCGTTTTTACGTCCAAAAATTTGACATACATATCATCACGCCTGTATCCCCGAAGGGGTAGGCAGAGGCGTACCAATGTACACCCACAGTTCGCCGATATGTTTAGGTCCCATGTAATAGGGGGCGAGCCTATTGCCACTAACCGGGCACAAATCCAAACTCCGACCTGCTACTGAGAATTTTCACAGAAAAACCCAATAACATCTTGGTCGACTCGGGAATCGAACCCAAGACCTCTAGCGTAGCAGGCGCGCTTAGCACCACTAGGCCAACGAGGCAGTTGGCTAGAAAAATTTGACGGTATAAGATTTTGTAATGCTGTTTTCTTACAATGCAGAAACTTAAAAGTCCCTATTTTTTCACTGACCACTTAGAATTAGTTCAAAGAATCCACCCTCCATTTGAATCCCTAATGAGTATTATAAAACACAGTTGCCTATGAGCGAGGCGCGACACCGGAAGGGCTCAGGGCTGCGGCGAAAGAGTTGCCCGCCGGCGTACACTAATTGTCTAAGTGTATAATGAACTTGTTGGTGGCAACCCTAGAAGCCAACTTTGATATCAGGACGCAGCACACTGACGCTTACTTTGTTTTAATATCTTAGAGTTAAATTTTGTTTGACGAATTCTCTTGAGCGACACCCCTGAACTGTAACCTAAGCCAACAATTTTCAACCTTGTTCCTTAGACTTTAGAATTGAATTTCGGTTGTGTATTTTTAATATATTAAGGGTTATACGTTGTCACCCTCGGTCTTTCAGTACAGTACGTATGTGTCGCATTGCTATTGTTTCGTCGGGTTAATTAGAAAATTGTGTCGTGCTAAAAATAACGGAGTTCCAAAGAGATGTAACTTCGATAGTTAGATTGAGAAATAATAAGTTGAGTGTTTTAATTAAAATATTTCACACAGACTTATCCAAAGTTTGGTCTCATTAAAATTGGTAAGTTGTTGTTCGTGGCGTTATGTATTTTTATATTATGTAAGGTTTGTTTACTTTAAGAAATCACACAAGGTATTTTAATTTTCTTTTCTTATTTCTTGAAATCATGACAAATTTATGCTTTTTAAAATCACTAAACTTATGTTTTGTGATAAATATTTGATAAATCGTTGATTGATAAGTTTCGGGGAAACAAGTTTCCTACTAGTACCTATTTCAAATTTAATTAGATACCATGAAATTTGATTATTTACTACGAAATCGTTAGTTAATGAAAACTTATAGGTATGACATTTCCAAATATCCGCTCCATTGAGGTAAATTTAAGGTAACTAATTTAGTCAGAACTTATTTACTGTTAAATGAATTCACACTCGTTCCAATAAAGCAAAAGAAAAATTACTTTCAAAGGACACCGCTTCAAAAACAAAGTAAAGTCGGGTTATTTCTTCTTCCATTTCGAAAGAAAAGTGACCTCTGGAACGAATCCACTAATACATTACCAAAACAATAATTATGCAGTTATCATAGTAATTGTTTAACAGAATATATTCTAAGAAACGAACGGGCAGTCGTCTTGAACACAACGGTGCACTAAAGCTAAACAGTTGTTCATTTGTTTTGACATTTGACAGTATTCATTGTGTTCTAACAATACTAAGTATATTTTATGGTAAGGTCTATCGCATCGGGCTGCAGCGACACTTTTGATACGAAATAGAAACAAATACTTTTCAAACCGTTATTGAAAACAAAAATGTTTATTGCGGTTATGAAGACATTTTGTCTGTTTCTTTGTTCGTTTGTTTGTCGGCGTTTAGGCTCTAAAGTCTAAAGGATTTTGTTTTGTGTATTGTTTGCTACTATTTAGCTGATAATGTGGGTATTTGTTCGTCGAAGGCTTTTCGTTGTATTTTATTTAGATTTTTATGGTGTGAGTTATAGTGTACGCGTGTCTATGATAATGTATTGGATGTCCCGTTTAACTAGTTTTTATATTAATTTGTGAGAAGTAACAGGTAAGATTAATTACTAGTTACGAGGTCTAGTAATAAAGAGACCAAAAAATTAGAAGAAAACAGACCTGTAAACAATTCGCTCTAATTCAAGCAGCATAAAGTCCGGTGAAGCAGTCATAGCCTGCGCTCAGGATAACTGCAAAGATATCTACCAAAAAAATCAAGCAGCATTGTTTCACTCATTCACAATTAGGCTAACTAAACGAACAACTATGTTTTTTTCCCGATGATTAAAAATATAAGTCAATATAAAACTACGAAACATAATTCTAATCTCACCGCAAGTAATCTCACAAATGACATATCACCTATCCAGACCAAAACCCCCTTTAACATTCATTAGTTTATTAAAAAACCTATCTATAAATGAATTTTCGTAGTAATAATGCGAGCACTATGGAGATTGCCTGGCGTCGTTCGTCACAATGGACCATTATCATTGGTAGGTCATTAACTGAGAGCATTCTTGCTGAAAAATAATAGATTCAGTAAAGTAACGTATAGGATATAGGATGCAGGAAGGGCTGGTGCCACCGGGTGACTGGGGTTAGCGGTGAAATTGTTTATTATTTCATGTTTTGGTTTATTTGTTGCGAAGTGATACTTTTTATGTTAAATTGACACAAAATGAAGTGTATAGTGTTAGGAAACCAAGTGACTAATCCGTCTTCTACCAAGTAGCTACTTAGTAGAGGTTTTAAAGTGTAACTAGAAGTGATCTGAAACTTAATCTGAGTGAGTGTAAGTATATCTGAAGCTTAACTTCAATAAAGCTGATTATAACCTATAATTTGCGATTTATTCCAAATCCATTATGATATCCATTGTTGAAACTAAATTCTTGAAACCTGTGCAACAGCTAAAATTTTTAATAAACGACTGTTTTTTAATACCTGCTCACATTATTGCAAATCTGATTGCAATAGTATGTTTTACCTTCGCCATTTTGCATTTGAACATTAATCTTCGATCAATCACAACAAACCTCGGTTAACCGTAGCCTAATGAACCCGTCCTTTAAAAAAACAAACCATAATGGTATGTCGGGTGAAGTGTCATGGGAAATTTGCGTAAATTAAAATAGGAAGATGGGGCGAATAGGCTTTAAGCCTATATTGTGCTCACCCCGCTTTTGTCACCATTCGAAGCTCAACGGCATTCGAAGACTAACTAGCTAATATACCCCTCTCGTTTTATCCTCACGTGGTAGAGCGAGATGGAAGTATCCAGGTCATGTCTGTTCGCGGGTCTTTTGTCGCGGTGTTGAAAAATAAGTAATTAGGTGCGATGTATCTTTGTCCATATTTTTTACAGCGTTATGTATTTTTCTTGTGGGTTTTAATTAATGGTATGTAATATATGGTAGGGGAGGCTTTCGTTTCAGGCGTTATGTAGTGTTATGTAATGTTGTTAATGCGGTGAGACTAATTACGGATTACAAATTAGTTTTTTTAAAGGAAATTTGTTTTTCGTTAATATTTTGACGAGGAGTTATTTTGTTTATTTGTTAAAAAGTGAGGGTGATATATTTTCGTGATAATTAGTTTAGTTTAGGGTCACGAGTAGTAGTAGTATTATTGCTCTATATGCACAAAAAAATATCATCTAAAGTAAAAAGACAAAGCCAAATAATTTTAAGACTCTACTTAACGCTAATCAAAGGGAGCTTATAAAATGCAGTTTTAAAACAATCTTACCATCAAAGTTAATACTTATAATAGCAGAATGCTCAACTAGTTTTTTAATATTTTAATACCTTTTAAACTACCTGATTGTCTTAAATAGAGACGGCAACTACTAAAGTTGTTTTTATTTTAATATTTTTACAACCTTATATTGTTACCTTAATACGTTTTAACAAAATAATTTGACAATAATCGTTAAATTGTTTAGTTAAAATCTTTACTTTTGAGTCGTTTTGTATTTTTATTATTTAATTTGTTTGACAGAAAAAGTAATAAAGACGTGCTTTTATTTTATTGGGTGTTACTTGTTAGTTAAGTTTATATTTTTATTGTAGGCTCGTGTTAGTTTTTTACGATTACTTTGGTAAAGTTATTTTAGCATGAGTTGCTGTGATCGTAAAGTTTTTATTTTATTGCTGTAGATAAGAATTTTTCGACATTGTGATAATTCCTTTAGGTACCTATGTAATTATTAGTCTGGACTATTTTTATTGTTTTTATTTCATTGTTTTCTGAAAAGCCTTCCTTACTATTGTACCTACTTAGAAATCAATTTAAGTGTACTTACGTCAAATTCATACTTGCAAGTTAAATCTTATTGGGTAATATCGCCAAAAGTAAGCAAAATCAGAAAAATATAATAAAAATAATAATATTCCGGGACATCTCACACACGGTTGTCTGATCCCAAGCTAAGCAGAGCTTGTGTTATGGTAACCAGACAACTGATAAACATACTTATATAATTCTAAATACATACATACATATTATATATAAATTACACCCAGACACCGAACAAATGATCGTGCTCATCACACAAACATTTGTATAGCAGTCAGGGTCTCTAACCAATAGACCAACAGGCCCGTTAAAATATAACAACCCTATAGCCGCTTCGAAAACAAAATTAAAAACTAATACATTACATAAAGTCCTGCAAAAGCAAACAAACCATGTAGTACAAAAGATCTAAACTTCCTTCGTGGCTTACGCGCCGTCTCGATAGATGGCGTTAGTAGTAGTCTGAAGTCAGAACTGTACGACGTATTGAGTTCCCTCTATTCTTTCGCCCTTTTTATTATAATGTTGGTTTGATGTAACCAAGTTATTGTATTACTTAACGACAATATATGTTGTTGTAATGTAAGACTAAATAAATTGAGGCATTTGAGAATTGAACTTGTGTTTAGAATTAGGATTATGTACCTACCTAGATTGTTTAATTTAGGTCTATGCGATTTGCGAATGTTTTGATTTCACGGGCAGTCTTCCCGTGACTATGATACCTGCATAGGTGTCGAAACGTTGGGAATCTTAAATAAACAGCGACAAAAAAAAGTAGTTTTTTTTTCAATAAATATACATAATCTATGTTTATATATTTCTACGATATTTTACCAAAAGGTGTCAGCACTAGGTACTTAAAGTGCATACCAAGACAATGTACACTTAATACTGTACTCAAGAAAACATTGCAAAATATGAACCTTCTTTAATTAAAGATAATAATTATTTTAAAGCAAAAGTTTGCAAAACTTCAGCACGATAACTGTTAAAAACAAAAGAATTTAATGATTAAATACCATTAACAATTTCTAAGAACTATTGAGTTGAATCGCAGACTTTAAGTGCTAATAAAGTTTGAACAAAGCTCTCGAACAAACTAAGATTTTCGCTATAAAATATAGAAATTACTCACACTCAAGTTTGTTATTATTTTACTATCACGGACTTTACTTCTTGGAAGTACTTTTAGATCTTCAGCAAGACAAAAGACAATCACGTATTTATGAACCATCCAACACAAACTAAACTCTACAGCTTCGGTTTAGAGTTGAGTTTTGTATATAAAGTTATTGAGTTACGACTTGACGTTTTATGTGGAGTGATAATGAAAAAGTCATTTTATGATTTGAGATAATGTTTACGAGCTTAATCCTAGTTACGCGAAACAATGGGGTGTCGTACTGAGCCATGCCTGCGCCACAATAGTTCAAAGCGTGGCGGATTCGCGCCGCGAAACGCCTATTTTACGACTATCTTATGAAGAATCGATTAAAGTTGTGAGAACGCCTGTGTTTAAGCTGTTTTCTTTATGCCGTTTAAAATCTTGTGATTTATTACGAGTTCACGTACTAACGTTGATTGAGTCGGGATCGAGACGTGGGACAATTGAAGGATAACTATTTTCTTTAAATTGCCTTTTAGATATTTCTTTATTTTGTTTTACAGCCTTTTCCTAACTATGTTGGGGTTGGCTTCCAGGCTTACCGGGTTCAGCTGACTGCCGCTTTTTTAATGGAGCGACTACCTATCTGACCTCAACAACCCATTTTACAGGGTGATTTAGTAAAACTGGACTGGTTGCCAGAATTGACTTAAAAATAAACCTTATTACCTAAATTTCGGATTGTTTGGCAAAGGAAAGTTGTATGTAACTGTCGTCCTACCCCGGCTTCTCAATGTTAGAAAAGACATTAATAAAATATAAACATTTGTCAAATTTTTCTCTTGAGTCTATCCACTGGTGAATACCGTATGAAAAACAGTTGAGTAGTTTTTAAGTTAACGTTTTCAGACAGATACAAAAACAAACGACATCGTTTTTAAACTCCGAAATAAAATTCTTACTTAAAAAAATTTACCAAGTAGTTATTGCTCTTTCAAAAACAATGAAAATCTTCGACTTGTGTAATTAGTTAACAAATTAATTAACAAGCAACTCCTGGTCACGTTACAAAACCCAATTCGATAACTAATTACTCAATTCACCCTTATTACCATTCAAACTTTTTTTAAACGTTGGCTTCCGATTGTATTATTTTGAAGTTTTCTTTTTACTGTAGTTTACTGTTTACCATCTGCGCTGAAATAAATAATTTACGGACTACGAACTAGTACCAAAATTGGGTAACGTTAATAAAGCAGTTTTATAATCATAATCATGTAACTAGAAAGTATCATATGTTTATTATGAAGAGATTGCGATGGGACATTACGATTAAGCGATGTAAGGAACATTAAGTGATGTTTTGTAAACGTTTACCTTACCAGCAATAAAAGTGTATGGTGTTACCATTTATCCCTTAAAAGCTAATATGTTTTATGAGTACCAAATATGTTCAGATTTCGTACAAAAAGGTGACATTCAAACGTTCACTCATGGTCTATTTAAATGCTGATATAGCATTTATTTGGTACACAACCAAATTCCACAATACAAGTGTGTAAAGTATTCTATTACTAGAGTTACATCATGCATTGAGCCGCATTCAGTCGCTGACATGGCTCCGAACAGCTGCACGCCTGTTCCGCGCCACGGCACGCCGCTCCATTGTTGTGCGCGAGCGAGAGCCGCGCGCGCATTGTGAGCGCGAGCGAGACGCCGCTAGCGCCAGGGGAGGGGCGCAGGCTGTGCTCGCCGCCCGCTGATTGGCGCGCGCCACGCCGCCCTAAAACCCCACCTCCCGCGCTCCGATACCCACAAGGCCCCGGCACAGACTCGCCAGTCTATCGTCCGTCTTCGACGCGACACAATCACCTCCTCGTCTGTGCTCATTCACCGCATTGTGCCATACAACACCATAGAGCTAATGCTCTAACAGAACTTACGACTTAGTAATTAAAGTTCAGTCATTATGTCGACATTGAGTCATCACCCGTACGCGTTCTCGATGCACCCGGGCATGCTGCCGGAGTACCCCAGCATGCCGCAGCCGCTGCCGGCCACCTCGCCGCAGTCCGAGGGACACATCAAGCGACCCATGAACGCCTTCATGGTGTGGTCCAGGCTGCAGAGGCGCCAGATCGCCAAGGATAACCCGAAGATGCACAACTCTGAGATCTCCAAGAGGCTCGGTGCAGAGTGGAAGTTGTTATCAGAGTCGCAGAAGCGGCCCTTCATCGACGAAGCCAAGAGGTTGCGCGCCCTGCACATGAAGGAGCACCCGGACTACAAGTACCGGCCGCGCAGGAAGCCCAAGCCGCCCACGTCCGGAGGAGCCCCCGGCGCCGGCGCCTTCGCCAGCTTCCCGCTGCCGTACTTCGCGGGGCCAGCGCCCGGCGTGGGCCACCTGGACGCCTTGTCCTACCCCGCCGTGCCGCCCTACTTCCCGCACCAGCTGGACCACCTGCAGTTCTCGAAGCTGATGGCGCCCACCGAGAAGCTGCCGACGGTGTCGTCGTCGGCGGCGGCCGTGGTGTCCTCGTTCTACTCGTCGCTGTACACGTCACCGGCGGCGCCGCCCAAGCCCTTCCACTCGTCGCTGTTCCCGCAGTACGGCGCGGCGCCGGGCTCGCCCGTGTCGCCCGCGCCGCAGCACAGCCCGCACGACGACCAGCTGCGGCGGCCCGTCTCCGTCATATATTGAAGACCAACCTGCCTGCCTTGAGGGAGCCTCCCTCGAGAGTCGGCAGCCGCGCACGCGGAACAGCAGTTTAAGTGCTACAGACTGTGAACAACAATTATGGATATTATTTATTTCTAGAGTTACAATTGATGATGTTAAGTGCGTCTCATATCAAGTGGCTTGTAAATATGTTAAGGTAGGCCCGAGATGGGGCGGATTGAGTTTAACTGTGATTTCTTTTGTTTTGATGCGTCTATAAATATTTAAGGTAAAGTAGCGCCGGATCGTTAGTTATGTGCAGTGAGATTGGTACCAAAAAGAGATTATTTTCTATAGGTGTCTCATGTAGCTGAATAGTTAAGTCGTGTATTGTCAACCCTGAATTTTGTTTTAGTATTAACATAACGACAGTTTGTTAAGTTGTTTGTTTCTTACCTGAGTCGTCAGGGTTGTCTCGCTTTACTTTATCCATGTATAATTTATTTATTCGTTCAAACTGTAGATGTAAATTTAAGAACTAGTTGTCTTAATAATAAGTCATTAGTAGGTACATCTCAAAATGTATATAATAGTGTATTAATTGAATTATCGATGTCAGTACCAACGATGTATTATAGTATTTGAGAAAATAACTTTGTTAAATGCCATACAAAATAAACACTAAATTGTTTTTATTTTACTTTATCGTTTTAATTGATACCCCTAATAATCTAAGCCAGAATACAAGCTACAAGCCTGGAAGGAGAAGTCTCTTAGGTAAACAGTTTATGATGCAACGAGATGATAAATTCTCGGCCAAAGAGGATGAATTTAACAACTGTAGGCGCATTTCAATCCATTTAGAGTATTTTCGAGCTTACAAAAAAATGCTTCATTTTCTGATCATCATTAATCTACATAATAATTTATTCAATCAGACTTTGATAATTTAATTCGAATTCCTTACTTTGATATTAATTTAATAACTGTTGATAAATTCGTTATTTTGACAGGTTTAGTGTTAATTATGAGTGTACCGACTTCCGGGCCTAACTCTTTGAACTTTTATGTCGTGATATAATTAAACGACATTCACTCCCTATTACCACTAATTGGTATCGAATTGATTATATTTTGATTATATTTTTTGGAGTAAAACTGGTAGCTTTTGTCAGGCGGACTTTCCGATTGATTTGTGTCAAGATTACAATAACATGAGTTATTGATATTAAATGAATGGGAACTCGAAAAGTTTAATTAGGTATTCATTAAAATATGAACAGAAAAAAAGAAAATGAAAGGTTTGGTGGTGTCTGTTATTAAAAAACAACTCTCTGTAGAGCAGGTGCTTAAACATTCCATTTATTATTTAAATTATTATTTTTCATAAATGTCACAATATTATTTACATATAATACACTAACAGGTATATATTACACTGTGACTAGTAAACTTAATCCTAATTAAAATAATTAAATAAACAACAAATGTTTTACAAAATATAAAACACTTTACATTTAGCGACGGCAACGTAAATTCTTGACATTTGATTTAAAACTTTACATTTTAATATTAATTATTATAATAACAATAATCCTATTATATTTCTTGTGTTAATGCTTGTCTAAAAAGCATGAATAATTATAATTTTTATCTTAATACCATGTAAATTTATTGTTTAAATATTCTTTGTGACCGTCTCTATAAAACGTAAGCTCAACTGTGATTTAAACATTGTCACGTCTGATCTTATATTTTTCTTTTATTATTTAATTAAATAAATGTAAAATAACAGTACTTTTAAATTAGAGGTCCCAAAGTTCTGTCTCATAGGTCTTAAAGAAACCCTCTGGAACTAGAAACACGACTTAATTAGGCTCTACACGAGCACAATACGGCATATAATTAGTCGTCACAGTTGTAGTTAAAAATTTTAGTACTTACATCCACACATACATATAATCACGCCTGTTTCCCGTACGGGTAGGCAGAGACCACTTCTTTCCACTTGCTACGATCCTTACATACTTGTTTCGCTTCATCCACTGTCATTATTCCCTTCATACATGCTCTTCGGTTTCGGGTACTCTTGACCTGGCCTTTTTTCCTTTTTTATCTTAGTACTTACTATTACTTAATCAGAAATGTCTCCAAATGTCCATTATCTTATAAATGAGGTTTATAGAGTTGGAAGGAGAGAGAGCAGCTATCTAGAGAAGAAATAGTAGTAGAAATACTAGTTATGTTCTTTAAGGCCGATTGCTATACCCGTGTTGTCGGTACCCACGAATAGGCAACAATAAACCAAATCTAAAATATAATAGACGATAAACTATGATAACTATAATCTGCAGAAAAAAAACATTAAAAGGTTGGTGTTGTTTACGAAAGAACGCAAATTTTCCTTTTAATTTTGGCTGTGCTAACGGACGTCTCAATTCAGCCTAATGTTATAATTCATACAGTACTACTAACGTAGCATTTTATAATCCATCCTAACCCTGGCTTCTAGTCAAACCCAGCAGACAACCAGAGTCTTACATAAAGCAAATGAGTAAACAAAACTCTATATTAATTGGGTAATGCCATATTCCTTGGTAAGACTGGTCGTAAAAAGACAAAAACAGCATACGAGAGGCAAAACAACAGACTAACCAAGATATGAAGGGAGTTTGATAAGTTAGGAATGGTCACCCATCCACATACCGACCGCGGCAAGCACGGCTTAACTTTTATTACTAAAGTATAGGCTTCTAAATAGTTGTCGTTCATCCTTGTTTCTGCATATTTTACGGTTTAACCACACCTACACGGTAAAACATAAACAGAGACACATTTCGTGGGCTTGTATAAATATATTTATGTGTCATTGCACTCCGAAATTAATCATGATTACCTTTATATATTTTCGCCGACCAATATTATTTTAAAGACGATTTTTTACACGAACAAAATGACTTTATTTTTTTTTGTGAAGTTTACAATTATTTTCGGAAAAGATCACACAATAAGATTAATATTGCTACAAAGACTTATTATAGTACGTTTATTATAAATATAATATATTTGTATGTATGTATAATATATTTAAATATTTTGGTCTTAATCATTTCTCTCGGTCTGTCTTGTGACTAGTATTATAAACATTTCCATTGTTTTCATATTATGGTATATACATTTTTATTGAGATTTTAGTTGTTTAAATATTAATAAATAATAAAAAATTGTAGTCTTTTTTTCTTTGTTTCCAGAAACATTTATCTTATAACCGATGTCCGATTTATATTTTATGCCGATGTTATTTATGAATTTACTTATCGCCACCTAATAGATGGCGCTACGAGCGTTCACTACAAAATTATACTTTTGAACTAGTGGTGAAATAGTCTATGTAAATTGAAAGCAATATGTATGGACGTAGTTTTTAATTGTAAAAAAAAGTATATTTATTTTTGATGTAATCAAACATAATAAAATTATACAGGAAATAGTTTCAAGTCAAATAATCATTCAATAGCTATTTTGAAGGAGTGCTGTACCTAGTAATTTTCATCGTTGGTTGACTTACTTCGGTAACGTCACTTAGTGAACCTACTTGCACCCCAATGCACAATATTATTGTATGATTCTATAGATATAGATAGGTAAAACAATGTCTAGATTAGTTTCTGTACTGAGTAGGTATTCTGTCACCCTAACCCTCCAATTGTGAGCGTAGAACACGGTTTTCAATTTAATAATTACGAACCCTTTTATGTACGGGGGCGTTTTTCAAACCAATTGTTTTATTTCATACCGTCCTTAGCTTTTATTGGGGCCATTAAGTTAACGATGTAAAGAAGAACAATTAAATAAGATGTAGATTAAACTAAGGAAGTGCAGTGGTAGAATGTTAGGTTTACTTGAAAAGAGTTTTGACAGTAGTCATTTAAATTGTTTAACTTATGTAATGAATGTTTGTAAAGATTTTAATGAAGACACTGCTGGGTAACTGGTGTACAGAATGTGTAAAAACTATAATGCCATTTGCTCGCAAACGGATATTTTCCATGATACATTTAATGCATTCAAATTTTTCTTGTGCCATTTCAAACAAATCTAGAGACCTACCAAATTGTTAAAGTTGTGTTTTCTTTTTAGTTTGCTTGTTTTATATATGTTTTTTTTTTTTTTTTTGTTTTTGTTCCTGCATTATCTAACTTTAAACCACTTTCATTGAATCTTAATCTCGGTAACAAATTAAGTGTATAATTTAAATGTTGTGTACAGTTGTAACTGGATTTCAGGTTTACTTACAGTCAGCAGTTAAGATCTTTTTTGTACTATGTTAATCTGTAATCTGTATCTGTACCTATTGAATAAAATAAAAATAAAATAAAATAAACTAGCTAAAAATTGCTCTACATAATCTTTTTTTTTATAAACTTTTTTAAAACGAGTACGTTGACATATCAAAGGTATTCCATCATATGCATGTAGATATGCAGCATATTTACCATACCTAAGTCAAAATTGTAAGTAATGTAATAACCAATAGACGGAAAAAGTACAAGAAAAATAAACAGTACCATTCCCCAATTTCCTACCATTCTTTGTTTATGTAGCTCGCTACTTTCGTGGCCCCAATGCGAAAGGAGCCCAACGACTTTTGAATTAATCATTAGTTTGGTATCCATTGTTTAGACTTGCGATCCTTAAAGGGTTTTGGCGATTTCGCTGTCGAATTCGTCAAGTGGATTTGTCTGTCAAAAAGTAAATTAATTTGTCAACTAATGAAGATTTTGTGTTAAATTCATATTTTAGGATGAATTCAATGAATAAGTTTCGCTTTAAGTCGGTTGCTTGTTTGTTGTTCAATAGTAAGTTGGCTTTGAATTTTAATTAAAATTTACTACAGTTGAAATTTTGCCTTGTTTTATAAAAGTACTGAAACTGATCCAGATATACTTCCTTTCAAGGAATAATTAAAAAGGAAACATAAATAAACATTTATTGAAGAGCGTTCTTAGAACCGTGCATTATAATTGGTCGGTCGCCGACGCAAAATACCCAATAATATTCAAATTTTCAAAAATGGAATCTCGAATTAAGCCCGAGTGTTGCCAGTATTCGAGCATTTTCTCCCGTTCGAGTGTGCCCCATTTTCCCCATTCCCAGCGCGGGTATTGTAGTGAAAATATATTTTGTATGGAGACGGCATCACAATGAGAAGTCCGTGTTATTTATTTAGATGTATTTCATTGTGCGGACCGGAGTTCGATTCCGGCGTACTGCCAGACGGGAGGCAATCGAGTCAGGACCACTGTGCCCGTACAGGTAACGGATTGGCAAATAATTGAAATCTAGCCCCTGCTTTTGTTAGAAAAATCTAACGAAAAATGTATTTGTGCGTTCTTGACTTGAAGTAGTGGCGTAGATGGAGTGCCGTGTGTTACGAGTAGGTTTCACTTCTGTATATTAGTGTAATCATAACTAATCTCTTGTATTATGCGACTGGCTTAAATAACTGTTTTCTAAAACCTTAAGTAACTAAAACTGCTTGATCTTTTGCTTTAAAACTGCAAAGGAGACTATAGAGATTCGAGTTTGGGAACTAAATAAATAAATCTAGGCCATATTCAGCAGCTATCCTATCATACTTAAATCAGACTTTTAGCAAAACCATAACCCAGAAAGAATTAAAATAAAGAGCTTAACTCTTAAAATAAGAAGCAACAACAGCAAAATAATCAATCAATGTTATCATCAATTCAATATAAAATCAACACGACCATTCTTAAATAATTCGCAAAACATTTTCAGTTGTCAATGTTACAAACAAAACGTCGGCGAAACAAAAGCGCTGATGGCCAGTGTTGCCAGTTATAAAATAAACAGCAATAATGGGTATTTCTCGATCGTGATTCAAAAATTTCTCGCGTCGATAGCTATTGAAAATGATAAATGATATTTATATATACAATGGCGTTGTCAAGATTAATTAAAGTTAGTGTTGTTCAAATAGTTAGTTAACCAAAGATCGGGTAGCTTTTTGTGTTCTATAAAGGAGGTTGCATAGAAGGCTTTTGTTGCGGGTCGCCTTGTGGGTTGGCATTTGTTTAAAATTGTTTACTTTGTGGCTAATTGTGAAACCGTAGTTTTGTATGGATTTATATTAAGGTGTATTCAAGTGTTGATGGTTGGCAGCTTGCTTCACCGATTGTAAAATTGTTGGGGCGGCTCATTAGCGTGACGAGACGTTATGGAGAAATTATAGTGTCAATTTGTGTTTAAAAAAATCATAGAATGTTTTTCTTAATATCATATGACGACCTCCGTGGTCGAGTGGCGTACGCACCGGTTTTCAAGGTGTCGCTAGCTCTGAGGTCCCGGGTTCAATCCCCGGACGGGTCAATGTAGAAAACAACATTTCTACATTGTCTCGGGTCTGGGTGTTTGTGGTACCTTCGTTGTTTCTGAATTCCATAACACAAGTGCTTAATAGCTACTTACTTTGGGTTCAGAGCAATGTATGTGATGTTGTCCGCATTTATTATTATTTATTATTATTATATATTAAAGTAGATATAAGTCTTATAACTGCCAAAAGCAAAGTTCTAGTAAAGTACATTATGGCAATACTATTAGTGTTACTTTTAATTTGATGTCCTCATAGAAGATATTTAGGTAAAGCCTTTTTAAAAGTCGTCTCTCGTTTTGCTATGCCAGGCCTACACGACCATTATCAAGAATTTTTGTTTGATTGTCAAGATCTTTAAGACTTTTTTAGAAAAGTCTGTTATTTAATTATCATATACAACGTTTTGCAATCAGAACAAAAAAGAAAAAAAATATATCAAGAAACCATACATTCTAATCCCGAAAAAGAAAAACATACATATTAACATTATTTTCCGGGAACACAAGACCGACGGATTACCTCCCCCTACGTTACAGAAAAATAAAAATAGCTATTCAAAGTACATACAAATAAGGCATAAGTAATATTGTATGTGGCAACACTGGCAACACTGGCAACCCTTATTTCGAGACTTGCTTTGAATGTAATACCATCGATTTTTCACGAGACGTATTTGATTTTTGTCGTGAGAATGTGTAATGAAATTCAAGTAGGTTTATTTTTCTTATTCTGGAGTATGTTGATATGTGTGGCATACATTTTATGTTATATTCTTGTTTATAAGACTTGGGAGTTGTGATGGGTTTAGGAATTGAATGTTGTTGCGTGTTTGAAATCAGCTGGGCTTTATAGGTTAAATAAAAACGAAAAACCTCTTTAAAAAAATGCAGATGATGAAACTTAAAAACAGTATTTTCATATCTTTTACGGACCAATACTTTACTCATTGATTTTTAAGAGTTAAATGTATAAAGTCACTGTGCTAAAAGTGCCTATCTCAATAACATTAAATTACTCAAATGAATTTAATTACCCCTCATAAAACAACTTATATTTTAAGTACCATGCGCAATACCTGTTCGAGAATATAATTTCAACAGACACACGGCCGCTTCAATAAATTGTCCGGACTTATCATAGACAATACAAACGCATCAAGGCCATAAAAGCTCAATTAAAATGCATTATTCAATCAACATTTAACCAAACCACAATAACAAATGCATTGAGCGTCACAAAAAGCCTTTGTCACCACGAACGATTAAACTGTCGCGAATCGCATTAGTGCCGCAAATGTGTCGCAATGAAAAATCGCAGTCGTATCATTGTGTACTACAATTATAATAATAAAAAGTGTACCAAACGCTTCCCTTACTTCATTGTGACAAAGAAATATCGCTCTAAACTCGTCCCATGTAGAACTCACCGTCCTTTTTCGAACTAAATTCGAACATACATGATCTAATTGAATTTAAACCTTGTAAGTGTGTGTATTGGGTTGGTATTCGTGTGTGCTTTGTTTTTTCGGCTACTGACCTTTGTATATGAATAAATTAATTTGTAGTGAGGACCATTGTGCTATAGTTTCTATTATTGGACGCTGTTAATTGTTAAAGTTCTCGGCTGACAGTTACGCGTCGGGTTAATGGGTATGCGGTGTTTCAATAGTTATTTATCCTATTGTGGCAATGTTTTACGATGAATACTATTCACCAAATTTGCGTCCAGAATGTTACAAACTTTGTGAGTGATTGACCCGAACCACTTTTGATTTTGAAAGGCCTGCATTTAACTGTAGGTGTATAATAGTGCTGTAATCACTATTGTCCTGATCTACAATTAGATTTTGGTTTATTAAGTTTTAATTGAGATTTGCATGACGTTTGAAATGGGTTTATAAATTGTTGTGTTATTTAATAAAGTTGGGTTTTAGAAGTCATTGTGTTTTGAAAACTTGTTTTCTTTTAAGCCTCTATATATGTCATAATACCAGGCAAACACCTTTTTAATAAGGAAAACGATCATGCATCACACCATCTGATCAGAACGCATAGCCAATATACCCTTTTACTCGAGTTTATAGTCTCATACTAAAAAGCTTTGGCAGATAGAAACTCTTATGATGACCATTACTGACTGATGTTATGGACAGAAAGAAAAAGTAAGCAGAGGATATCACATCACCCTGTGCGGTTGGAAAATCCGTGTGAAACGTAAAGCAATGCCAGCGCTCAGCGAAACTGCGGCAATTTGTTTTAAACAAACTTTTTTCGAGCTCTTTCTAATAGAAAGAAAAGTAAATACCATAAAATACATCCATAATTGCAAGAAAAACTAATTAGCTATTGTACTAATTATAAATCTATTGACTAACATCCGTAGCAGTAAAATAACATTTCTATCTGTCAGTCTATCACATAACACGCTTCTGAATACAGAAGAATAGCAAATACATTTCAACAATAGCTAATAGCGACATTAGTAGCAGCAAAACGTGCTATTGTCATCAAATCAAATAAATATTCATAATTATCACTAATGGTACTTATGTTACATGTAGGATGTGACGTCACACGTGGCTACGTCATAACCGTCACCACCGTGTCTTGTGTGATTTATCTTTTCAACAATCATTTTTACAACGTTTCCCTCCTTCCCCCCTTCGCAGTGATTAATGATGGATGAATTCCTGAATAATTACCAAGACTTTTAATATTCAAGTGATTTCGTAAAATTTTACGCAATGAAACTTCTACTTTAAGGCCATGTGATAGAATTGATTTTGCATTGTCAGTTTGAGATGACCCTCGAGATGATGCTGAATTCTAAAAGAGCATGTGTGTGATTTTGTTGTGTCACGAATTTGGGTGCTAAACCCTAGTGATAAAGTTCATTTTCGGGTGTGTTAAATTGTTAGTAACCAACAAAAAACGTGAATGGTATTCAATGCAAATCTCAGTCGAGTTTTAAGGGTAGTGTGCGTAATTTGTTATAATTGTCCCCCCATACTCATGTTTGTTCGCATGTGGCATTTTTATTGCGAATTAGTCGCAATCATTAATTTTGTTTTTCTTTTTAAAAAGTTAATATATCGAGTGCTCTTTGTGGTAAATATAATTAGAATGATTTTTATGATCGTCCTTTGTACGGCTCTTGAATGCAGCTATCGTTTACAATGAGTTTTATTGTAAATTGTTTAGTCGGTTTTATTTATGTAATGTGGGGTATTTTGTAGAGTATTATTTATATTATAAGTACTTGTTGTTGATTGCAATTTTGAATTATTAATTAGTTTTTAATATTTTTTTATGCTGGCTTTTGTTCATGGAGTAGGTAGTAGATTTAAAATGGAATTTCACTAGTAATATTTTTGTTCTGGTAAATAAGGACTTAATTTTTGCTAAATGTTCATTGATATCTATTTAAACATCCCAAAAACCGCACAAAACAACGGGTTCTTTGAAACATTTTTTGCGGCATCCCTTTCCTCTTGAAAACCGGATGCCTGGTCTTTTCGCTCGGTTGGACCTCTATGGCAGACCTCTAATATACGTTGTATATCTTTTTAATAATATAATAAATACATGAATGATACCCGCCATGGAACAAAGGGGGTTAACAATAACGATACCTCAACTTGCTTCAAAATTCAATGGATTTTCGAGTGGTCTCGTTTCGTTCGCATTGTGTTTTGTAAATGATATTGTGAATTAAATTATGAATTTTTCAAGTGTTCTGTATGACGGGTTGAGCTTGTGTAAACTTTTAACAATAACCTTATTATGCTGCACTCACTGCACTGTTATAAGAATTTTATGGTAGAGTCGTGTTTGCTATTAATTTAGATGTCAATTGGTCTTGATTATTTCCTGTGTGGATTTTTTTACATGAAAAGTAAATTCAGGTAAGTGTACCAACCATTATTAAGATTTGATTTGTCCAATATTAAGAAGCCTGATTAACCCATTTTCTAAATCAAACGCTGCTTTCAACGGATCAAAATATTTTTCAGAAATTGTATTTTTTTTGCATTATTATCCAATTTAATACACAAATCTCCCCATATACTCAGCATAAAAGCCGAACAATACATAAAGCGGTATACATAGTTTATTCAGTGGCACTCGGGGACACTTGTGACAAGTCGGTCGTGAACAATTTGTGCCCCCCTCCATGGGTCGTTAGCGTGATGTTATGCTGAGTAAATAATGAACCTGCGGTCAGCCATGAAATGGTCTAGACTGATGGAACTACATGTTTTAAGGTTTTTGAGATTTTAAGGACGAAATAGATGAACCTCTATGTTGTCAATTGCAATCGGCCAGATTTAAGACGGAAGAAAAAATCAAGTTTTTTAGATTAACTATTTTACAAATATTTGAATTTGAAAGATTAAGAGTCTGTATTAAAATATTCTTGTAGTAAGGTAATGTTAAAGTTTAATGTATGAGGGTAAGACTAAATTGAAAGAGTAGGGGTTTTTTACATCTTCGTTCCCTAAAAAAACAACCATTTTGAAAATCCTCACAAAAAAATTAAATTCATCGATAAGAATACAACTGCCTCGTTGGCCTAGTGGTGCTAAGCCTAAAACTGATACGCTAGAGGTCTTGGGTTCGATTCCCAAGTCGACCAAGGTGTTATTGGGTTTTTCTATGAAATTCTCAGTAGCATGTCGGAGTTTGGATTTGTGCCCGGTTAGTGGCAATAGGCTCGCCCCCTATTACATGGGACCTTAACATACCGGCGAATTGTAGGTGTACATTGGTACACCATTGGTACTGGTTAACCCTTCGGGATACAGGCGTGATGGTATGTTATGTTATGTTAATACACCATTTTCAAAAAAATAAACAAACCCTACCTAAACGTTATTTAACGAAGACACGTGTAAAGGATCAGATTTTGCGAATGAAGAGGCTTTTATCAATAAACTCAAACCAGTAACCAAACTTTCTTTACATCGCACGAGCTTCGTACGACATATAATAGATGAGACTAACCCTTACAGAGACACTTAATACCAAGCTATCGACCAGCATCAATTATATGGTAAATACAATTACGCAAATAAACAGACGTTATATAGAAGAGATGGGGCCATTCTTATGCAAATGTAAGGAATTGCCCCGGGGTATTGCAATAAAATTATCGCACGCCGAATTAATTTTGATTTGAGTAGCGGTAATGATCATTTTTATGGTTTTTGGTGTGTAGGGTTGTTAATCGGTTGTTGATAGTTATTTTTTGTTTTATACTTACTGTTAATTTTGCCAGTTATTAATTAATTGCATGTGTGTGTGCATTTTAATATATTTTAGCAAAATCGGGTTCGTTAAACCATTTACATCTCAAGAACGGGTGGACTGATTTTCATGATCTTTGATTTGTTTGATTCATATTCGGTAGATGAATAAGTACCAATAAAATTGAATGTCGTACAGGACCCGAAAGAACTAAGCAGGTAAAAGGTGAAACTGTGAGAAACAGCTAGTTAAATATTAAATAGGTGTAAAAATTGTAAATATACAGTAAAATTGCAAGTGTACAGTAAAAAAATATGAATACTGAATACTCACAGCTTCCTTTCCGCAGTGGTTTCCACTTACCCCGGAACCATTCTTACAGCAGTTGCATTGCACAGATGTGTTGGAAATCAAAGCGAACAGTTAATTGTACGGTTTCTTCAGTGTTGCCGTCTACTAACTGCATAAATTCATCACGTTTGACTCGTTAGGTTTCCTGACTCGCCTCTTAATACGAAACGTGTAATTGAATAATTGAAAGCTGTATACTTGGTTGATAGTGTTTTGTTTCTTATGTTTAGTAATTAAATATTTTTCCAAATATAAGTTCCATTTCGATCTTTTATGGCTTGTAATTTATTGTACATTATTTCGTCTGAACCTGCAAACGCAATTTGTAAGTTAAGAATGAGATGACAAAAATGTTAATAGCAAGTTTTAGTTAAACAAGTGTACATTTGAAAAAAATTGCTTCTAAATGCTCAATCACTAGATTTAGTAGTGGACATTCCATATAACTGTTCTATAGCATACTACATTTCCTCCACCAAACAGAATACTTGTCTCCCCAAAATACACACTCATCGTCCATCAGGCGGAAACTTAGCTCATCCAAACAATTCAGTAGTTCCACAATGCTGATCCTAATCGAAGCTCACACCCTAACAATCTCCAACTATGCATTAAACGGAGCTGTACCCAGGAGACTGGACGAGCGTGACTCGAACGTTTATCCCCAAACCCGGGCGCTATGCAAAAAGGGAAGATTGATTGTTTAACAGTTATATCAAGAGCTTGTAGGGTTTCTTAAAAGCGTGCCTGGTCAGCGAGTTCGATTTACATTTTAAGTGTGTTTGGTGGAGTAAGAGTCATGTTTGTTTTGAAAAAATGTGCGAAGAGCCTTTATTTGGATCAAAAATAAATCTGATTGAAATAATGTATTCGAATAGGCTGTTCGTTTTTACAAAGATGTAGTGAAACAATTACATAATGTTTTTGAGGTGATAATGGAATAGAGAACAATATGTAATTGTGCAATACTTGAAAACAATTAACAAAACACTGAAATTTCAGTATAACAATAAACACTGGTCTCTAGAATTCCAGTCACAACATTTGAATCCATTTAGAATACCTAATACTACGCCGCGATTTTAGTCTGCATACATAATATGACAAACTATTGTTATCAACACAAAACGACTTGTATTTTGTAATAGAAAATAAATTTAAAAAATTGAGATGTCAAACGAAAAAAAGAACATGTAATCTGGTCTCTAACAAACTGGAAATTTGTTAAAACTTACAAAATACTTCTCAAAGGTTTCATTGTCGTCAAAAATATTGTGTCCTTTGTGTAGATTACAAATGAGGTATACACGAACTGAAAAATTCACAAATATTATTCAGAAAAGCTAAACGCGGATGTCATAAAGCGCTCGACAATGACGCTCGTGTCAGCCGAGTTAGCGCACTAATTACAAACGAAGTACACCTTGACAATGTTAAATTTACAGACGTTAATATAGAAAAAAGCATTATCACAATCGCATAAGGTCTAAATTACGATTCCCACAAGCTTGAGCATTTGTAATTTGGTACAATATTTGACAAGCGTGTTCGACAATTTTGTGTCAAAAAATACACTTGTTATTAATGTCGTTATTAGTGAAGTTACGTAAACTTGAGCCAGACGAATCGCCCCTCCATTGTCATGATCCGTAAGTGTAGATAATCGGCAGTTGAAAAATATTAGCGTTGGCAACTGATATCCTTATTGTTGTCGAAATTTTGAAGCAATTAAGCAAATGAGGCTGACATACGTTAGAAAACTCAATTATTAACAAAAATTCGCAAGTTGAGATAATTTCTAAATATACTTGCTAGCTAATTCGCATGAAATACTTTGGAAATTTCGAAATTGTTTGGCATATTCAATAACTCATTATACGATTTATGTGTTTAATGAAACGTGTTAAATAAATATGACTTACTTAATAATGATGTCGCAGTACATGCTATTTTTAATCCATCAGTTTTAACAAGCTCTGGCTTTTTCTTTAAAAATAAGAGACAATCTCTCATATCTTCTAAATACACGTTCATTAACTTCCTATCATCGTATTCTGAAGGATAATTGGAAGCTCCAACATCCTCAGCGGCATCTATTGTATGTTGACACGAGCACGCCATACCTATTATTGCACAACAATTATTATTGTCGTCTATAGCATATAGTACCAGTATACTAAGTACATCGTCATGTGTTAATATCATAGAATTTTTAGCGCTTATTGTTAATCACCACGATAAGTAAATGTGACAATTTTTATTTTATTTCGCTGGTTGGGTTTGGTTTGGGAGATGAAGCGGGTAAAGTCTTGGACCCCATCATTAAATTGCATTTTTATTTATTGCAAAAATGTTTTTTGTTTTTGTCCTTTGAACAGTCTCCTTAATAACCTCCAGTCGCTTATAAGCCAAGTATGTCTTATACTCCATTTCCATCTCCATTCTCCATTCTTGCTGCCCTGTCATCATATTCACAGCTAAATAACGAATGATTAGAAACATTTTCTTATTTTTTTCTTTCTCATAGTTACCACCTCATGTTTCGACTCACCTTTTCAAATTACATTGGATTTATCAAGCTCCAAATTAATTGTTGATGAAAACAGTTTCCTACCATCATCCGCTGGTCTTCTCCACATTGCGCCTCCAGTACAGTCGTGTCCACGGGAACCTTTGCTTTTATTCGTCGATTTGCGCCGCTCGCGTTATAATGGGACTGTTTGCCACAAAAGCATACAAGCGACAATGTCATTTAGCGACACACCACTAACAAGGCTGTCATTTTGTCAAAGTTATGTAAGATCGCGATTGTGAATATAAAGGATTCGTTTGAATGTAGCGTATCAGATGTCATGCTAATTCGGAAATTAAATTGTGCTTTTGTACAATTACACGATGCGCTTTGACGGGTGATTTGTTTTTTGAATAATGTAAATCGAAAATTGAGAGCTCTTTTAGAGGATATTTTCAATAACAATTAGTTCGTTCAGAATTGCTGTTGGCCAACTGTTACAGTCAAATCGTTCTTGTTTCTGTTTAGTGTTTATACTAGCATTATTTCGCAATAATTATATCCGCAAGATACTATGTTGTAGCATCAGCATTTTATATTTGTTTAATAATCTATAAGACGTTTATTAACTAGCGGTGTCAATGACAGCGGATAGCGGGAGCTTTGAGATCATCGAAGTTCTTTCGTATAAAGTATAACAGCGATATTCATGCAGCAGTAATGAGTTAGTGAATTTGTAAATAAACACACAGGACAGTTTCTGATGAATTTGGTTCCGTCCTTGATTCTAAAGCCAGCTAAGGCGCAGGCCAGACAGAAGAGACGTAAGACGCGAACGGGGCGCGGACATTTGTCTCTACCGCGTTCCTTTCATACAAAATGTATAGTACCGTCGCGCCCACGCCTCGTCTCTTCTGTATGTTTTGCGCCGCGACGCGGTAGAGACAAATGTCCGCGACCCGTCTGCGTCTACGTCTCTTCTGTCTGGCCTGCGCCTAACAGCACTGTCTTAATATTACAAAGCTCTCGCGATAACAGATGACACAAGTAATTCCCCATTAACCGTTCACTAAGAGTATTAAATAGCTTTCAAGCACAGTTTATAGACATAATTCATCTTTGTTTCGACAAATATTTTATGACTTCTCACGTTTTTACAAAGAGTACAAATCATTACGGAGAGACGTCGATTGTTTATAAGACACCTTTTAAGTCTTGACACGGTCATACGTTGTGATAGTGCTTGAGGATTGCAGTCACCTGTTGCTAGGCTACAAGATAATGGAAGGAAATTATAAATAGTAATTAGTGTTATTTTTAAATTTTATAAACTAACGTATTACAGTATACATAATCTCTAAATCTTTGACTCGAAAGTATATTCAATAGTCATTTAATGAAACTTGTAAAACCGTATTGAAATGAACATGTTTTTTTTTGCAATTTAATGTACATTAATAAATCTATCTTTGATAAGAACACCACCTTAAAAACGACAGATATGTAATAGGAAAAATTATAAAACAATTTTCTTTTTCAGATACTCCTAGAAATGGCCATGGGTTACTACAAGGTTAATCAAGCCCTTACTCCAAAAATCCCTTACCTCTTAAGTATCCACAATAGCAATCCATACTAAACAGCTACCATCTTAATAAGTACCGATCCATTACAATCGATCACTGATTGACGCGCACACAAAGGGACACTCCTTGCTGCGAGCCTCCTTATCATGATGCAGATAACACTAGCTCCAACGACTTTAACGACCGTGTATTGCTGCGACAGAGGTCTGAGTTGTTAGGAGTTTGGTGGAAGGTGGAGCTCTGGTGGTTGAGCTTAAGTGGTTTGTAGGTGTGAGCGTTTATGTCGATCGGAGCAGGGATGGAGTTTGGTTAGCTGTGTTATAGTAGATAACCACTTAGGCTAGGAATCTAGCCATCAATACTCGAATGATCGTGGTATAGATAAAGAAACATTTTCTTATTTCAAATTCCCTGAGTTTAAGATTTCATGTGAACAGGCGAATTTTTGAAATGTTGTCTTTTTGGTTATTTAGAAGCGTTTCATAAACTAAGATTCCTTTCTTTTCTTGCATTAATCTTATCTTATTCTTCTACAGCTCTCTATTATATACAGGTCTGCTTCTCATTTGCAAGTTGTAATTACTAACATGCACCAGCATTTTGTGCACACGCTATATAAACTCATATCTTCATACATTATTCTGTGTCGTCCGTTACCGCGACTAACATCAAATCTTTAAGATAACCTAATCCGTCCCTGTAAATATGACAAGTGATGGTCATCATTTTAAGACGGGTATCACTTTAATGGCGGCTTCCATCTGATATTAATACTTTTTGTTTTCTGCCCTTTACGGAACAATGGCTGCCGATTGTTTTGTTATTGCTTTAGAGAGGTTACTGTGGCGATTTATATAAGCTCTCTTATCTTAGTACTGTGTTATCTGCTACTGGTAATATGTTAGTGAATAGCTGGGATATATGTCAGAAAATTTGGAGACCAATATATATGAAGATAAATTGTTTAAGGTGAGAAGGCTATATAAAAAGTGAAGGACAACCAGGCAGAGATGACAAGATTAGGTGACTAAGTTTTAGAGTAAAAGTACATAAGAGTTTAATTGTTCACAAAAGCGTTTCATAATCATATATAAATAATCATTTAATTTCAAAAGATTTACAGTTATGTACCCCATACGAGACCTTTTGTTTGCAATCAAAACTTCAATCTCAGCACCTCAACAACACTTTTACGACTTTGCAATTCATACGAAACAAATATTAGCACTAATTATTCTAACCCTCATAACGCGACGCGAGGGTCTGTCAGACCGACACCATTTAATAAAAAATATAATTCGCGACGACATCCTTAACACTAACGACATAGAGGCGACATTACTTCGCTTGTATCTCCAGTGTTGGGTATAATGGACCATGCAGTTAATATGAACTGCAAACAAATAGTTAAATATTTTTATGCGATAACGCTCGTAAAAGTTGATTGAAGGGACATTTAACGGCCTTGGCACAATGATAGGTCTTATTGGGACCTAAATGTGTGTCTTTTATGATATGTGACAGCTATAAAGGTGGTTTTTGATTCTAATAATCTTTATGGTGATTGTGTTCGTTGGTTAAGATGAAAATAAATGTTTGTAAACTAAACTATTCACAATAACAAAACATATTGAAAATTACTATTTAACGTAAAAAAATCCATTATTTATAATTACTATGAAAGTACTTTCTCAATTAAAAAACATTTCACCTCTTCACCACCAACAAAACGAGCTGTCAATTCAAAGCTATTTAAAATCAAATTCACATAAACGTCACTCGCGTCATAACTTAAGAAAACACGTCACGATTATTTAGAATCAAAATGATTTACTTTACCCTACAAATCGATAGCTTTGTGTGGACAGTAGCATGGGAATCTCAATCGGACATCCCTGAAACTGTTACAAACAATACCCGGGCCCCTTCAACTGGTTTTAAATAATACATGTTTAAAATACATGTGTCCGTGCGTATACACATTATTGATATTATATGATAGTTTATTTGAGTTACATTGTTGTTCAGACGGACGGGTCAGCATTTGAGGGTTGATAGTGTCAATATGGGTTTCGGTTTTCTTAGGACGGAATTCGAACAGTTCCTTATTAATATTCGAGTTTGAAATACATGATCAAATTATTGATTTATATAGTGTTTAAATACAAAAGTCCAATAGAATATCTTCTCCTTTCTCGAGCGTTAAAAAATGCATTTTTATTTTGATAACATAACTTTTATACATACTGCTGAAATTGAACATAGTTACAGTACATAATGCCGACGATTATTGAACGGAAGAAATTTTTTAATACAATATTCCGGGACATGTCACACACGGCTATCTGATCCCAAGCTAAGCAGAGCTTGTGTTATGGTAACCAGACAACTAATAAACACACTTATATATTTTTAAATATATACATATTATAGGTAAATAACACCCAGACACGGAACAAATGATTGTGCTCATCACACAAACATTTGTCCTGAGTGGGAATCGAACCCGAATTAAAGGAAAAAAATGCACCAATTAAACTGTAATCAAATCAAACAAATTGTACTGTAATCCTTGACCGTTACACATTGACCACACCACAACTTGTCTCCCAACTTGGTCACCCTACTCCTTAGGGTTGCGTCTCAGGATCTAACGTATTGTGACGGACGTCCAGACAAAACAAAAGCAAGGGATTTTGGTCTACATAGTTAGTTTGGGTCAACGCGTCCGATGCGATTTTGGACAACTTTTGACGGGTGCACGTCACTTATTATTATTTAAGTTGATTGACAACCCTAGTGACGAGTTTAGATTTGTTTTGTCAAGAGAAAGAATAGAAAGGTAGAAAGGAGGATTGTTGGAAATTGGTATTAACGATGTACTCACACGTCTTGTTATTTTATAAACTTAAGGGGTAAGTAGAATACAGTTAAAACTCAAGTCATAAGGAACAGCTAAGCTTTTGCCGTTTATCAAAAATAATCCTAAATGTCTCTTTTCACTACAAAGATATTAAGATCTTCATTATATATCCTTTATGATATTCCATACATGTTTTTGCCTAAGAGTTTTTTGGTATATCAATCAAGTTTTGAAATACATTACGTCCTAGCTAGATTATAGTTTCAAATTCTGACCAAATCTAAGTCTTTCAACGTCATATTGCTAATAGCAGTAATATCATAGTTTCTGTATTGTATAGCAATGTGAGAGTAACTCCCAACAGCAAGAATGAAAAAGAATGAAATACTGGTTGTTTCTGCATTTCATAGCGGAATTAAAGAGGTAGATATTAATTACAAAAACAAATCGAACACCAAAATCATTTGCACAATCAATCAACCCAGTTAAAGGTCTATTAACTGTACATTACATAAGAAGGCTAATTAATTGTGGTGTGTCGTACAAAGGCTCACGTTGCGTTAACGTGGTTTGTCCCTTTGTATTATAAACACTCGTATTGTTCCGGTTAGATTAGGTCGTTAGTTGAGAGAGTTAGTGGTGTGATCGATCAAGATGTAGCTTTAATTGTTTTTGTTTTGTCAAGATGAGCTCTTATGTTGGAGCGTGCACTTCACATTTCGCTAACGTAAGCTTTATGTTTTACTTATTTCTTCCCTCATCATTTGTAGGATATGGAAAGCAGTGAAGGCTCTACAGTATTTCCTATAAATTAAGGCTTAGTACAAAAGGCTTATAGCAATATAAATCTACGAAAATCAATCATGAATCTTACTTTTCTTCTAAGCGGGAGTCTTCTCAAGAATAATCGTAATAAGACGTCGAATGAAGGTTGATTTAGTTAGTTTAAATAATTTCTGCCAAATTCAGAGTGTTTCATAATAGAGAGAGAACCATTTCTGTGAACTTTGATCCCTTAGTAGAACACCAACCAAAAAACAACCTACGAAAATAATGAAAGTACGCATCTAAAATTAAAATAGGTCGCAATTATCCCTAGATTGCTTCCCAAGTACAACCATTACACAAACACCTACAATGCAAGCAGCAATGGATAACCGGCAATCAATGTTATCAGATCGCTGCAATATTTCTCAATGTTTCATATCGACGAACAAAGCCGCGCTGTTTAGCAGTATTGACATTTCGATGACATCTGTCGGCCATCAGAAATAGCCGTGGGAATGTGTGGGCTGATTCGTTATTGTAATCTATTGTTGGAATGTAATTTAGATAGGTGTTGTATCTGACTTATGAGCTTATAACTTAGTTGTGGTGAAATTGTTTGAAACTAAATTTGAGAGCTTATGACATGAAAAGTTTATGACTATCTAGTACGCAATGGTTAATTAATAAAGGATAAATAAAGTAAACAATATTTGAAGACCTCAAAGACAGAGTTTATAAGCCGACGAAACATGTGTAAATGTAGAAAGTACCAAGTAGTGCAATGTTTGACGACCTCGAAGAAGACTTGTTTAAATTAAATGTAACAATTTGTTACTTATGTAGTGATTAAATAATTTATCAATATTTTTGATGTGATTAAGGATTCAAATGGTTTAGTGGTCCGCGAGGCTGAGTACTGGTCCGCTAAAATCTAGCCACGTTGAAAATAGGCATTGATCGACACGCTAGTAGAAGTGAGATAGGTATGTTTAAATTAAAAACACACTTTGTTATTGTTTTACTTGATTTTTGCAGATTTAACTACAAACTAAATCTCGAACAGATCATAAAGTAACATACCTTGCTAACTCATACATCTATCAATAACTCCTTTGTCACACCGTCCACCGTCCACCGTCGACTTGCAATATTGACACAAAACAACTCAAAACCACTCTCCATTTCTCGAAAACTTCCGAGAAAGACAAAAGTTCCAACAGCTACCAATATTACACAGTGCGATCCAATTCGTTGTGTGCCCGTAACATTAGCACCGGTTGTTAAGGCATTATAAGGCAAACACGGCTGCTGAGCTAGTCTTGTTCTTGCGAGTGATAATTGGATAGATAAAGACTGGAATTAGATCCGACCGTGTTAACGCTTCGTGTTTGGATGGTGGATTTTTGAGGTTTAGTAAAGGAATGTGATTTGGGCCATAACGACTTTTTGAAGAGGTTTGAGAGCTGATCAATTATGAACACTTTTTTATGAGATGGTAACCTAAGATGAAACAGTTACCTGCCAAGTAGAAAAAATATACTGATAATTATATTCAAAGCAAATTAATAGCTATCACGTGGTGAAACATTGTTTAACATATATGATTTTCTAAATCAGCAGAGAAAAATGTAGTTCCTAATTTTTGGAATACATCTCTAAATCGTCTTAAATACACTGGTACTTATTTTTTACCTCATAAATCATGGAATCTCCATTCGTGCATGCGAAGAATCAATTTCTAAAGAAACATAATTCAAACCGAACTCGCTACAGCGTAAAATCAGCAACTACTAAAAGTAGAACATATAAGTCCTAAAATACAGGAAACTGGGGTGAACCGGGCTTTGGTTAAAAGTGTTAATTTGGACAAATAATGATGATAACCCTATTTAGAGGGAGTGTGACGCTTCTCAGAAGGACACACGTTTACAGAATAGAGGATGACTTCTGTAGTACGCACCACCGATGTAAGGACACAAACATGGAGACGACATGGGTATCTTTTTATTGATAAAAATTACTCACATAAAAAATGTTGCACAGCTACTTAAAGAGATTGTATTTTGAAATAATTTTGTGAGGCGATCTTTCTTTTATTTATTAAAATAGTATCGACACCTCTCTGTTTTCTATAGATATCTTTATCATATCATCATCAAAATCATCTCATGAAAGTTAAGGTTCGATAAGTTAATAAATGTAGTAAATTAGTGACTGTTAATTTGCAAGCCTCTACTATATATTATAAACTCGCTTGTTGTAATAAATAAATAAGGTCTTACTATGCCACTATCACGCTGCAAAGCAAACCTTAATTCTTACCAAAACCAAAATACCATTCAACATTACCTACCCAGAGAAAAAATAAACTTACACCGTATTTTATTCTGCCATTTGTCCTCTCCACTCACGTTGGTATTCTGTCAATGCTTCTGGCATAGTCCATTACTTAAACAAACCGGGGTTTGTGTGTAGTGCCCACTTTACACCCATGTGGGTCTGTTTGTCTGTCTGTCTGTTTGTCTGCAGGGAACCCTGATGAAATGACTGTCGCAGGATTGTCTTCATCATCCTTATTAAAGCCTCCTTTAGGATCTTAGCTTTCTTTGTCTTTTGTTCAAGACGGATGCAAATCTCTTTCTTAAGATGGATATTTTCTTGTCTGACTTTTTGTTTCAGATTGTTGGAGAATGTCGCTTTCCTTGCTTCATTTATTTTCTGTGTCTGGAAGGCAAATTAATTTTCAAGCAATAATTTATTTTAGTAGTCAGATATAAATTTAATCGGGAGAGGTAAATTTATTTATTTATTTGAAACATATAACACCATTACAGATCCATAAAATCCAATGCGATGCTATACATATTAAAAACATTATATAATAAACTATTCTAGATATAAACTATGAGACAAACAAAAACAACAAACTTCTAATAACAATCAAATTGTAACATATCATGATTAAAGTGACAAAAAACAAAAATTTTGACTAGACGATATTTTTGTTTTAGACAGAGTTAGTTTCCGTCCTTAAGATTCATGACAAACTTTCCCAACAAATGAAAAATAAACCCCAGCTTTCGAAACCACAAATCTTTGTCGTCCATACACAGCTTTACATCGCTATATATTATTGAACTATTCATGTACTGGTACATATTTACCGGCGTTTGTTTGGTATACATAAACGTTATTTAATCAGTATTTTTGACAGGAAACGCCATGTTTACACAATGGTCGGCGATGTGCGGCAGTCGGCGCTTAGGTCGCCTTCAAATATTATGACATTAGTTCACTGTGATTTTTGGTAGCTTAGCCTTGTTCAACAGTCCATACGAGCGATAGTTACGCTATATTTTAACGCTCTCTGCATACTTTTTGTGCCTCTTTGACTGTCCAAGTTTTTCTTTTTTGAGGAGGTAATATTACTTTTTGTTAAAAAAATCAGCTATGAAATTCTGAGGCATTTTTTGATCCAAAACCCATTCATGACCCTTCAGTTTAGTAAAGATGTCAATAAGTTTTTAATAAAACGAGGCTGTTTAAACCTTTTGTACACCTACCACTAAAGACGTAACGATAGCTTCATCATATCTATAGCGTGGCTTCCACTATCCACAATCTCAAAACCACTCATTGTTGATTCATAATGAGCTCTATAATAGCACAATGCAAGTACATCGCTGACAGTGAAACTAGCCCCAAAAAGGAAATCACGATATATTTCCATGCCCTGTATTTGACACGTCGCGGCCTGTCCCACTGTTTGCTGAACATGTCTCTACTCACAACTATTTAGATATTAGTTATTTGGAAAAATGTTTAGGGTGCTGAGAAAAAGTGCCTTTTCGGGTTTTGAGAAAAAACATCCATGTAAAGATATTGTAACTCCATGTGAACAATGTTCTTACCGTTGCATAGCTTCCTTTTTTCTGTTTTCAATACAGGATATTTTGCAATAAAGCGACAGTTTCTTTTTATCTATCGATTTGACATACACTAGAGCTTGTCCTATCATTAATATTGCCATTTTAATAGCCATTAATATAACAAGCTTATATGTTTTTTCTACCTTATAAAATAAGCCGAGTATATTGGTGAAATGACACTATTTTTTACGGATTTTGTCGCGACAGAGGTGTCGAAACGTCGAGACTTAAAATCTAGATAGAATAAACCGCGACAAAATCCGTAAAAAGTTAGTCAAGTACGTCAAACATAAAACACACAAGGCATCTTACTAAAACATCTGTAAAATTGAACATAAAAACTTAACTAATAAACAAAGTAAAAGAAAACAAACTCATCTCCGACGCTCTCACTAAAAACTTAATTCTCTCCGAAACCCTAAACAGTTTATAGCCTTTAAAGAGTTGTTAGGAAACTGAGTCTCTGCCATAAAGTATTGTGTTTATGTGTGCCAAACAATGGCAGATAAATAATGAAACTTATCGAAGACGT
Organism: Autographa gamma; assembly: GCA_905146925.1. Classification (NCBI taxonomy): domain Eukaryota; kingdom Metazoa; phylum Arthropoda; class Insecta; order Lepidoptera; family Noctuidae; genus Autographa; species Autographa gamma. The sequence goes on from LR989852.1 coordinate 1,289,823, forward strand.
TGGTTAACAAACATGGTGGTTGGTGCGGTTTGTTGGCTGTTGGGTATTGGCGGCCAATGTTGGTTGTATTGGATCATCTTATGGGTTGTGCTGATGAAGGCAGTCAAAAGATTTTGCAATGAAAGTGAAAATTTCAAAACGATTTTTCAATAGCTATCTATTTATGTGTTTATTAAATACTGTTAATAAGAACTCAGTTTCCTTAACTATGTAATAAAAATTGTGAGAAGATACTGCATGAAAGGCTTTTAATTTGCGATGTCTGGCGTCGTTATTGTTCCAAGTTTACAGAGAATAGCTATTACTTTTCCTTATTCCTAGAACCACGCAAGAAAGATGGTCTCTAACGCACCATTTAATCATCGTATGAGGTACAACGAACCAAACAAAAGCCATTTCAGATTCGCGAATTGAAACCCATTACCGAACAAATTAATGACATCGATCGTTCTATTTACGGTCGTACGCTATTTAAGGCCATTTATCGACGTTTAAAGCTATTTAGAGCCATTTATCGGTATTTACGGCACCTGACGTGGTCAGCTTCGCTGTTTATAAGACCTCTGTGGACAGCAACAATGCATGCATGGATTTATGCTGGCATTCAGTGTTTTTCTTGGTATAAGGATGGGTTGCGCGGTCGTTTTGAACTATGATTTTAAACCTGGTTTTGGAGTGTGGCAAATACGATTATGAATGTATGATGAAGATTAAGATTTGGGGTCAAATGATTAATTAACTAGACGTAGAAAAAATTCAGATAACTATTTACTCATTTTAACGTCGAAGTTATCTTAAATAATTTTTCGGTGTTTGTGTAAATGTCTATTTTAGTAGTTCTGTGCCAGATTATGGGATCCTTTCCTAAAGTACACCTTTGCTACTGTTTTTCTTATCCACTCTTCATAATAATTTTGCTTAACGCCAGTCAACCAAACCCTAGTTTAAAATCCACGTCGAACTAGGCTTTCGACACAAAATTTTTGTTTTACACCCATCTCCCTTTGTATAGGAATAAAGAGCAGAGTTGGGCGGAGGTTGTCACGGCCGGATTAGCACTGATTTAGTGCCCATTCGCACTGGACGGACCTTTGACGGTCTATAGCTTTAGACCTTTCAGTATTTATAGTTCAGGTTCTAGATTGAATAAGGTTTTTCGGAATTGGTAGATTTGTTTGGTGAAAAGGATTTTGGGTGATCGGTAAAGCGTTTGCGGTTCGATGTTCTTGAAAGACTGTGATTGCTGCTTTTTAGGTTAAGTGGTAGAAGGTAATTTGTGCAAAAAACTTTCAGAAAGAGGAACTCTTTAATAATCTATATTAATATTATAGAACGGGGATTAGCGCGAACACGCATAAATACCTTTAGGGCTTGACGTTTCGACTAGGTCTTTAATAATCTATTGCAGAATGTACAATATTTCATTTTCATTTACACACAATAACCAATAGCTGATACACGAAAAGTTTGTAAAGCTCATTAAATTACGAATATTTCTTTGATTAGGTGAATTGTTTAGCATCCATAACTTTCAACAACTATAGTGGATACACAAAAAATGCATAAACAAACAGTGTATAAAACCAAATCTATTTGTATCGATTAGCGAATTTCTAGCTATAAAAGCCATCACCACGCAGTCAGCTCACACGTCACATAACTTCCACGCGACAAAATCACAACAGAACAACTTGAGACTTCAAAAACCTAATTACAGGTTCACAAACCCACACCACACCTACCTATACGAATGGACAACAAGATAACTTCTCGTAAGCATATTGAAATATTGTGTCGTAAAAGTCGCATCCCCGGCCGCGACGGGTTAACCGACCGACGCGAGATTGACGCTCATGACGTATGACTTCATTTGTCTGACTTCGATAAAATTATGCCAATGTATACTACCACCACCGAAACTCCCAAACATTCTTCCGTGTTTAGGAACAAGGTTCATTTTCGTGTGATTTCTAGTTTTGAAGCTACGAACGTTTTTGCAAACCGCTGTTTTGGAGTGCATCTTTTTCGACCGCAGCGTTATGAGATCTCCCTTAGTGTTTGAAAACAAAGATACTTTTTGATGGGTGAATGTGATTTAGTGATTTGCATTTCGTTTGTGGAAGTTTGAAACAAAGGTTGGTATTTTTTTGTGGTGTTTATAAATTAGCTTGAAATTGCCTCGGCTTTAAGTGTTTCTGAATTATTCTTGTTTATAAGTGAAACAGATTTTTCAATTTTGTCATCATCCAGTAGACATCCTACTTCTAAATTTTGGATATTTTTGTAACCCCATCTTACAAAAAACGCATTCGTCATTTTATTTTTCCCTGTCTAAACCTCGCGATCCTCCAAATAAAGCCTGAGTGTTTGAATTGGCTTTTCTTACTTTGCAAATTGGAGGTTCATAGAATCCTTAAAATAAGTTTTATCAAATGCTTACCTACAACGAACTAACCCATTTTGGGGTTGTTACCGCATTTGTGTGATTAATTATGCATTTATTAAAAGTTTTGTCATAAAACTGACAGTCGAATACTATTAACTTAAAATCAACTCTGTAACTTGGTACCTAGAGTTTATTTTTCCTTATATATTTCTGGTGAGGTTAGGACGTTTTTAAGTTGCTTTGGGTATAATAAAGGGCAGAGTTAGTATTTTTCTGCAGGATTTATACTGACATGGCACGGGATTGCATTTTTGTTCACCCATTGTTGTGGAACAAGTGTATTTAGTGTGGTTTTAGCTCTTCAATTAGTTAACTTATTATTTTATCATGGTGTTAAGACGTTAAATTAATGTGGAAAAAAGTTTGTAGTTTTTGGGTAAGGTAGCGGTATAACAGTTAAATGTTAGACCAATGATTCACAACCTTTCTAAAGACCTTTTTGGTGTCATAGTTCTCAGAAGGATGTTTACTCATTTTATATAAGTTATTGTTAAACATTAAAACTTGATTAACCAAGAACAGTTGATTTATCACTTGAATATAATAATCTGGGAGAAACTAAGTTTTCCTTAAAGCGTTAGTGTATCATACCAAAATTGTTTCGATTTTGACTTCATCACCTTCTTTTATTTTTAGATTTGATGTCCTTTTCTGTATAGGTATGCCAAGTCAAATTTCCATCACTTATCATCATAAACAATTATCACATTTAATTTTTCACGCTCTACAAACCCGACACTAAACAGAAACGCCATCAAAAACATGTGTACTTAAGTTAATTTAATTTGCACTACCAATAAATCTATTGAGCCAGTGATTTCAATGGGCATGCTGCAAGGATGCGTGCTTGGGCCCAGTATATCGCAACGAGTAACTCTGGCTGGGGGCTATCACGGGAAGTTCTCGTAAATTCTCATGTGGTCTTATCGAGAATGGTGGCCTGCTGCGCGCTCCGGGTTAACTCGGTATGCTAGATAAGTAGCTAATATCATTATGTGAGAATAGGGGCAATGACCTATTTGTAGAGATTCCAGGATTTTGCGGTGGTTCAAGAAGTACGGAACTAAAAACGTATATTAAAAGTTATTTTATTACAATTTGCTTGTGGCTGATCTGATTGTTTACTAAATACCATATCAGAAACTTTAGTTCAGTCAATTAATTCATGTAAGAAGAATATTGTTGCTTGAATCTTATACATGAATTATGATAGCAAAAAACAGAATCGTTTAGTAAGAAACAAAACACATGTTTTAAAATACACATATTATCTTTATAATCCCTTTTCATTCGCAAATTCACATCTGAACACAAACAATAAACCAGTTTGATTTGCATCAAAAATGATTTGATGAAACGATAAACGAATTTAATCATACAAATCTTATTCACCCTAAAACACTGATGTACAAAGGAAACAAACAGATATTTTGCTAAAATGCGGCTTATTTAAACTGGCACGTAGGGTGCACTGCCAGTGTAACTTGGACCTGACCTTTTATACAAGGTGATTTTTTGTGAAAATATGACCTCTAGACCGGGTATAAAAACAATTGGATTAGATTAGATATTTAAGAAAAATAATGAATTAACTTGTATTTCAGTTCTTTTAGCATATAATAATTATTAATAGGTACTACGTCTAATAATATGTATAATCATAATCCAGCCTATAAACTTCCCACTGCTGGGCACAGGTCTCTTCCCATATAGGGAAGGCACGAGCATTACTACGTCTATTGCCGTAAAATAATGACCATTATGGTATGGTATAAATTTATTATTGCTTTTTGAATTTCTGATACTTAAAGTTGTATCACTGATAAATTAAACGGAACCTTTGTTTGTAAAGCGATAAATAAAAACATTTTATTTAATGAAGAGGTCACAGCTCTTGCTGTTTTAAACGACATAATACTTTGAGCCCCCTTACAGTCCAGTTCTCTGCTAAAAAGGGGTATAGAAGTTGAACCAAAGGTCTTGTTATACTGGACACGTCATGCCCTAATATTTGATTGCTTAATAATAATATAATGCACACAATCGTTTTGTAGGCGCTTGCGCATGTATGTTTTGTATTATGATTTGCATAGAGTAGTGTTGATTCAGTAAAAAAAATAAATTACGGTTCTGAGTTTCGATAAAATAACTGTCGATAAATGATTTAAACAAAACATTATCTCAACTGTTTTGTTTCCAAACCCTTGCAGCTAGATTTATTTCTCTTCGATAGTAAATAAAAAAAAAATTAATAATCATCAAAGGAAAAAATACCAAACTTTCTGACTTAGGTATCTTGTTAGGTTTATCCCTAATTCGTGTGCGTTTATGTTCCTAGATTAATCCAATTTATTAGGTCTTTCTGAAGAGATCAATGTTTTTTATGATAGTTTAATTCTGATACCACAACAAAATACAACTTTCTCTTACATCCATTCATCGTCTCTGAATTACCACTACTCTGTGGCCATATAAATATTTCTAGTAATACGTTCCCAACGATTGCGTCTGTCGGCTCGCGTTATGTCTCGCGCGGAATTAATTCTACATTCATGACGTCACGCCGACACTACGTACAGTAATCCTCTTCCCATGGTCGATGGGTACCGATAGGAAAACAGTTATGGTTCATAAAATGGAGATATTGTACTTTTTAAATACAAAAAAAACTTGTGTCAGAAATTATAGATTCAATTAATGAAAAATTGATTGTAATATTTTTGTAGAAGTGGGATTTTGATTGAATGATAGAGATCACCGAAGTGGATGAATCTTGAAAAGATAAACGATTTGAAAATTAAACTACCTATGTAAGTAAAACTATTTACTTAACTATGGCGCGATATCGAGACGTCAAAAAACACAATTGCGTAAGTAATTAATATTCTGCCGACGCTACTCGCCAGTTGCAATCACCCTTATCTGTGCACCTTTACATAAACAACACTATTCGTTGTATTGTCGCAGAACGGATACTTTAAGCGCATCCCTATTGTGGCTCGACTTGAGTGACAGCTAAACACTGGCCCATTGTGTATATGATCCAACGATCACGTTTGCACACAAATTAAACTGTGAATTATTGACGAAATGGGAAAACTGGGAGATGCGTCTGACGGTCGAACAAATGGTACTAAAGTAGTCAGCTACTGTTAGAAACTTAGTTTGAAAGTTTAGTGCTGACTGGTAGAAGCTGCTTGTTCAATTGTTTAGTCGGCGTCAAGTGGACGATAATAATGAAAAACACTGTATAGGAAATAGTAAAATAAATAACAAATTATCTCTAATGATTTCCCTATACAAGTCATAGACTGATTACTAAATATCGGATATGCATGGACTATAATTTTAAAAAAAGATTCGGAACAGAAACCCGCGCAGTGGCAACAATTAACTAGGAATAACAAATGCAAAAACTGACTTGTGAATATCTCCAAGCTTTAAAAATTTAACATCAAAGTAGAATGCCATAAAAGCTTCGAGATAAAGAAGAAAACAACAATCTTCTATACGAAGCATCAAAACAATATCAACTTAACAAAATCAAAATCGATAATACAAACAAAACAACATACAAGTGACATGAATACTAAACACACGGACAAGACAGCGCTAGAACATGTATTTTTAGTGACAATACCACTTATATTCATAACAAACAATGAAATGAGAATTGAGACGTCCATGAACAAAGTCACTCATTAATTTTCAAAGTCTGTAACGAGGATGTCGACGCTAACTCGAGTAGCTGGTGGAACAAAGCAGAAAGATTCCGAAGGTCACTGTAAACCTACATCAGAAGATCAACATGTTTATCAACTAATTGCAAAGCCTGATACAGTCACAGCCAAAGGATATTTTTCATCATTATATCAAGTAAAAACTGTCAAAAACAATAAGACCAAAAACTTATGGCTCAATGATATAGTTACTGACGTTATTGAATGGTAAAGTAGTACTACTTATATAAATGTACTTCTACACAGTACATTACGAATTTTACGATCATACGCATCACCTAAAAGGATTCAAAAGCAATACAAGTCAGACTTACTGGCTTTACCTAACAGTGTCAAGTGATTGTAATGACAAAAGATAGTGAGCTGAGCCGCGTTACACGCTTACACAAGCATTGTCATTCAGATAATATCGACACACCTGATGCTAATGTTGCACGTACACCGTGAAAGCCTTTTCTTGGTTCAATCAACTACTGCTGACCGCTATTGTTGCTAGAAATCCGATGAAAATGAATTTCAGTGAGTCATCTGAGGGCAAGGGTTCTTGTTATGTAGCTTGGCAACTAATGTCTAAGTACTATGAGCGATTGATATTTTTAGTCAACATTTTGTTCTCACTAATTTTAATCTTAGTTCGTTCACAATTCTTATTAAATACAGTTACCCGTAGCTATAGCTTTTTTATACCTATGTAACATATCACGACTCCATCAGTGGTTCTTTTTGTGCTTAAGTTGGATAGCTTTATAATGAAAATTTAAACATTAGACGGATTTGAAATTTATACAAACAGTAGTAGAAGATTGTGCAATTACCTAATTCATTTACATGTTCCTATTGTATCTTCTAAATAATCAGGCCTCACACAGCTACCTAGTCATTACTTCTGTATAATTATCCAAGAAAGAATACCACAACATTACCTCTAAATGCTCTCCCATTATTTTTGAAAACCTCAAATTACTTTTCGAAGTGGAACGAAGGGTCTTAAAAAACTCATTTGGGGACAAAAGGCTGGAGACAATATGTGTCAAACTTCTGTTTCGGTAGTAAGTAGTCGAACGGTAGACCAGTAAGGTACTCTACTTTGCGTACCGGTAAAAGAGCAACATTTGTCATCGCCATTGTTTCAAGAAGTAGGTACAAGACAGGTGCGTGCAACGTTTCAAGCAAACAATTTGTTGGGAATGCTTTGAATGGTTATTTTGGTTGGGTTTTACTCAATTTCAAGGTAGTTTTTGCTGCAAAGGTTTAGACGTAAGTCTTGCTTAATACTGCAAATATTTAGAGCAAATATTAAGGTATAGCCTTGGTTCCTCTTGTTTTGGTAAATGAACTAAGTATTGTATTTTTTGCTACTCAATCAGTATCCTAAACCAAAAATAGATCCGGGAAAATACATGAAAAATGACCAGGATACCCCCCTGACCTTCAAAAACACACTTTCAAAGAAAAAAATCGATATTTCCCTCTCACGATAATCGATTCCAACAAACATAAGGGGCGTATCACACAAATATCGTCGGAGGACCATCGAAATCAGTTCCAATTGAATCTTCACCCCTTAAACCGGATTAATGAAACTCCCTTATGGAACTTATTGTGCTCGCGATTTTATTATCTGCGACTGTTTCTGTTTTTGTAGTTACATTGCCCGTTTTGTGCATAGTAGAAAACAATAGATTCATCACATACATTTTTATTGTATTTTCTTTTCACATGGTAAGAACAGATCAAAAGGTATTTCGTTTGCGTTACTAAACTTTCAGCCTTAGATGTACTTAAATCTCTGTTATTTATGCTACACATATGAATGTTGACATGTAGCTTATCCAAATCATATTAAGGATAAACTTAAAACAATATTCTGTATTTAAATAATAAATCCCCTTATAAACAATTCCTGGTCGCAATGATGATAGAAAAACAGAAGCAGTTTCCAGCCGTTAATGTACTCGAAACAAAGCGATAACGTCACTGTATCAATAGGGGGACATGCATTATAGATGGTAACTTAAACCATGGTCGCAAACAATATGCTTCTAGGTTCGTTTGGCACACGAGTGGGATGAGTGGGACCAGCGAGTGAGGGATTAGATAACTGGCTTGTAAACGATTTGTTGGAGCTTTTTAATTAATTGATGGACATGTTTTATTTAAAGTGAGATGTTTTTTGTTGCAGATATAAATGGTTAGGATTAGGATTGGTAGATTTCTGTGACAACGGTAATATGTACGATTCTATAGGTGTTGAAATTATGAAACTGAAAATGAAAGACCTATGTAATTATGAAAAGGCGGCTATTTAAGTAATAATATATAAGAAACACTATAGTAAGTCATACATACTAACTGGGATCTAGATTGTGCACACTGCAATAGGAATTTTGCAAGAAATAATTAAAGCTTTCCATAATCGTTAAAGTCTTGAATCAGAGCAATTTAAACCTTATCTCCACCCACCATAGAAGCTCTTTTCATAAAAAAGCAGTCATCAAATGTTGTACCATTCATTAATCACCGATTAGGGTTACACTTCTACCAAACAAATTCACCCACACAATAAATAATAATACCAGCAAACACCCACTTTACACGTCCATTATAAAATGCAACGAAAAATCACCCTCGATAATACGCGATAATCCATCGCAGTGTTTAATTTTATTTGCGATTTAATTGTCCGCCAGTGTACAGTGCGTGCCAAATAAACTGGCTCGTTGAGTCGAGAGCGGGCGTTGTTCAAGTGTTTGTTGTTCCTAATGAGATTAGATTTTAGGTATTTTTTTCTGCAACTATGTGTAATTTCTTGTAGTGTAGTGCAAATAAATTGTTTGTGATTGTTGTGTAAATGGAAACGGGTGTTATTTTTGATGGGTGATTGTTTGTTCTTTCCACGGGATTTAATGTTGTATGGAAAGAGTGTATTTGTTGTTTCTACATTATGGTATAACTGTTATACATATTATATACAATGTCAAGCTTATTGAACGAAACTTAGTTGTAAATAAGGTTACCGTTATTTTTATATTAATTTATAGTAAGGATAATCACTTTGTGTTTTGGCTAGTTTTTTTTTGCTTAGCATAGGAGTACAAAAGTGTGACATCATTAACAATATTGTAACTTAACCAACCCTATTCGTAACGGACTCTCTTAAGAATAAGTAACTAAGCAAAGAAGTAAACTTAATTAGAACTGCTTAATATGTAGTTGACAATCAATTTAAATTTACCGTACAATCGCCAACAAAAGTGAAAAATACGCGTCATCATTCAGCCTAGATTACGTGCAAATAGCACGACATGAAAAAATAGAAAACACGAAAAAAATCACTAAAAATAATTCAAAGCAACAATACTTCGTTAGTTTACCCTTTATAAGCAAATGAATAGTTATTTATACGCGGACAATGAAATAGAATGCATCCTTCCACTTACTGTCTCACGTTCGTGTTTACATATATAAATCTTAGAGGAGTACAATTGTAACAAAATGCATGTGTCACCTCAGTAATAATATGTTAATTTATATGTAATGTAATAACTTCTTGTGTGAATGGTACAGGGCTGAGGGCTTGCTGTAAAACGTAGGGCGATTCAATTGCGTTAATCCATTTTATTGCGTGTCACGAGCAGTTGGTTTTTTAAGTTGGTACAGTCGTAAACAGTGGTGGATGAACTATGTGGTTATGGGTCACTGTGGATGATTCGGAAATTATGTATTTTCGTATAATAATAATAAATAAATATAGAAAAAGTTTAACTTTCTCTTTTGCATTTCCTTTGATTTTGTTGTATAAAATATGAAATAAAGAGTTGAAAGATAATAGAGAAGCAATACTATTTTAATATAATTGATAAAAGTGTGACGAATATAAGTAAGTATTCGTTACAGTCGATTTTTGGAGTACCTACCTAAGAACAGTTTCTATTTATTCATGTCAAGAACTACTCAACGTCTGCTTAAAAACTCAACAACTTAAAAACTGCAACTTAAAAAATCTATTAAGCTTTAGCTCTAGTTACCACTTTTGTTACCAACTGTCCAAACTAGAAACTCTTCCTATCCGCGGTCCACTATCACAGAATTCCGGTCACCCTAAATCACTCTCAATTGTCCAAAAAAACCCCATGCAAATGTCATAAAGGCCTAGTCGAGATTAGTTCTCTATGAATCGAGTAATTAGGGGATTTATATGCAAAGTCCTTTCTGTGGTGCACATTATTAGTTCATAAAGGGCTATGGTAACACGGCTTAATGTAATTTTGAGTACGCCATATTGTGGGATGACGCGGTCACTCCTGTTGTCCCAGATTTATGATCCGTACTGATTTAATAACTGTATGATAACGGATAATATTTATGGCCTAGTGTATTCCCAGGATAGACCGTTGGGGCAGCATCTCATTAAATGTGTTAAGATTTTTGGATCTTAGTTAACTGGCACTATTTAAACAGCCAAGCAACTACTAAGGAACATTTCGATTAAGCTCACACAATGATTAGTTAAAATGAATTGTAACAATGGTATTTTAAGTGTCCTGTTTTGTAAGCTTAATTTTCATATCTCTTGATTTCTTTGTTTTTTTTTGTCGTGTGCAAACCCGTTTGATGTTTGTCCTTTGACCTCATTTCCAAACTAAACAACGGACTCACTTAACTAATTCAATTCATATTTATATCCTTAACTTCTATCACATTCATTTAGTCCGGCTTTTCACCTTTGACAATTTTTTTGTGAGTTGTCAAACAAAATTCATACCGCCACCTTTATTTCGAGATCTTTGTTCCTAACGCTACACTTTCTTCGTTAACAAAGAAAGGTTGCTTCTTAGTTTTATTCAACAAAGCGACCTATGAACCCGCTATTGTCTGCTCCTTACATATTTGAGACAGTTCTATGGCTCAGTTCACGTCAATCAAACGTTCCCGTGTCAATTTTTTGCTAATGCGACTTTGATTTGAGATGCAAACTCTTGGGGGTTTGTGAGAAGTTTGCGATCATTGGGGGAAGAATTAACGTGTATTCATGTTTGATTGTAATAGTAATAAAGTATTGTTTGTTATGCTTTGTAGAGACATCCAAAGATGTCTAAAAACCAGCATGTCTTTGAACAAGACAATACTTTGAAGAGTAGGAAGAGGAACCAAAAAAACGATCCCTTATTTTCTATAAACATTAAACAAGTTATTATGTAAGGATTCTTGTTTATTTAAATATACAATATTTTTTTCAAATTTTAGTACCAGTCGTACTAACTCATATACTAAAATTGCAATCAAGGAATTTATTCCTCACATCTAAGTTACACATGCAGTAGAAAAGCAACGAATAAGTCACGTTTCGGATTAGTCTGCATCTTCGGAGTAGGCTCCATAGAGGCAGTTTGTACTTTAAAACCAAAACAAGCATAGCAACGGTACTAGTATGGTTTTTTCCGAAGAACCAATCCGAAAGAACTGAAGCCCACCAACGTAAACTTCTCGAAGTTAAAAGGGCCCGATCGAAGTTCACGTTTCACGAACCCGCCACAGTTTCCAACGAAACCAATGTTTATACCGTAATTACTGTAGAAAAAAAAGTTTATAACAAAAATTTGCTCGAACTCAGTTGAAAGTTCCTTAACTCTGTCGTTAAGGCTTCGCGATTGTTGCGTTCAAAATATCGGACTTCGGTTTCGAAATACTTCGTCTGAGTTTGGACAAAGGGTCCTACTTAAAATTAAAGGTATTGTCGTGCGGTCACATTGTGTGCTCATCGTGATCTGTGACGTATGCAGTCCGATATAATCTGGATCACACAAATGATCTGTTGTGGGAAATAAATTTGGATTTGTAAAAATCGGGATTAATCCGAATAAATTAGCGATCCTTTGTAATGACTCTCTGTACTTTTTTGAGTGTCATCTTGTTAGGATCTTTGGGGACGGTTGGTCCAATATTTTTGACCGTTATTGACAGTTATCCGAAATTCCACGATTTGGCTGAATTGTATGCATTCATCAAAAAAATATGTATGGTAAATTTATGTATTTGAAATAGACATAAAAAATTACATCAGAAGCTTTCTTAGGCGTGACGGGAAAACGTATTGAAATTAATAGAGACTTTAAAATTACAGTTCTTATTATTACATAAATCGATATTTCAATCGATTCCTCATATCAGCCATTTTGTTACCCTCCCAATCCCAACCTGACAATCCACACACTACAGACCAAACCTAACTATACCGACAGCCCGTATCTATTCTAACAACTTGGGCCTACGCTAGACGAATCGAGACACATCAAACACTCAGTTTTCAGACCTCCTTTACACCACAATACCGAACTGTTTGGTCAGCGCGACCAGCGCTGCCTGACCCGCGCGTTTCTATGGCACATCTCCTCAGTGACTGGTGATGACTGAGGCAGGGAGGGGGGCGGTAGGTCATGTTATGGTGGCGCGGTTCGTGTATTTGTCTTTAGGCTTAGACCGGTGCACGCTGTATCTGAGACAGGAAATTAGGTTTCGATGTTTGAATGTGGACGGGGATCTGGATTGTGGTATGTGGAAGGGACCTAGTAAACTTATAATAGTCTACAGGCGTTAAAAGCTGGATATAATCGTGACAATTCAAATTTTAAAGCTACGTACGAATATTTACATAATAAATGAACTATTATTTTGATTAAATTTAGAAAAAAAGATAGAAAAAATACATACAAATCTCATTGACAATTGTTCTGGAATGTAGAAGTTATATTTATATAAATATTTTTTTAAAGATGGAAGATAAAGATGTAAGGCTTTTCCTCTTGTATTCTTGCAAATAAAAACATTTTACCTTGTCGATGTTAGTTAAAAAGATACCACGAAATTATTCATATCTATTTTCTTACTAAGTGGCATTAATGTTAGTGGACACCAGCTAACAAACCTCCGCTTTGCCGACGACATAGTGATACTCTCCACATCCGCTTCAGAACTTGAAGAAATGCTCCAAGATCTGAGCAAGGCGAGTCTTGAGGTTGGGCTTTTAATGAACCGATCTAAGACACAGCTCATGACCAACAACACGAAACTTAGGGTTGTGGTAGACGGGCAGGAGTTGCAATATGTCGATGAGTAATATACTTGGGCCAGATTGTCTCGTTTCAAAACCGGCAAGAAAAAGAAGTCGAGAGGAGAATACAGAACGCATTGAAGAGCTTCTGGGCCCTTAAAGAACATCTAAAGGGCAACCTGCCAATAACCTTGAAGAGGAAACTCATCGACATGTGCATACTGCCGTCCTAACCTACGGTGCTCAGAATTGGTCACTTACTGAACAACAAAAGTCCAAGCTCAAGATTTGCCAACGATCAATGGAGCGCAGCATACTTGGTGTTAAACTAACAGACCGTGTTAGAAACACCACGCTGCGTTCTATAACTCAAGTGGCGGATGTGAGAGTCAAAACAGCCAAGCTTAAGTGGGAGTGGGCTGGTCACGTCGCGCGAATGCAGCCTGACCGATGGGCAAAGATCGTCACCCACTGGACGCCGGAAGGACATCGCCGTCGCGGTCGTCCGCGGCGCAGGTGGTGTGATGATCTAGTCAGTTATGCAGGACTCACGTGGCCAGAAATCGCAAAGGACAGACAAGTTTGGAGGACGGAGGGGGAGGCCTTTGCCCAGCAGTGGGATCTGATGTAGGCTACAAAAAAATAAAAAAACTTACTTTCTAACAGTGTATCCTGTATTTATTTCCTAACTTTCTAAACAATTTTAGATGGTTCCGTGTTACATGAAGCCGTCCCATCATTCCACATTCGTCGTCTTTCGACATAACAATGTTTTCGGAGATAGTCGCTCACATCACATACGCTTTGGTCGGGACTGTACTATTGAGTTCAGTTATACTACAATTGATTTAATCTAGAAGATAATGCTCGTTTAAGCCAAATCAATATTAACATTACATGTTTACATTTATTGAAAGTTGACCAGATCCACATGCGAATCGGAGTCATTACAAAAAAAAAGTTAACTTTAAAAATTATGATGTAGAATCACATCTTTGCTTGTTTTATTTATAATTCTTAAAAATATCATTATTTTCTTATTAGGTATGTATTAAAAATTTATTCTTTGTATTTAAATTAGATCAGTACTTATAGCAAAAAGCTCAATTTTTATTAGGTAGCATACAGAGATTATTTTAAAGTTCGTTTAAATATAAATATTGCTTCGTTAAATTATTTGAACTACAAAATATAGATACAAAATATAGTCATAACGCCTAAACTCAAAACACTTAAAACAACAAATCACAATCACAAATCAATAAAAATATCCAAATCAGTCCAAGAACTTAATCATAATCAAAACAATAGAACAAAAGCTTCTCATTTTAAATCCGTTAGATCCAACGAGGTTGCATTTGAAACTATAGAGTGAGCCTATCAGGGTTTAAACCGTAAGCACTAGTGTGAACAAGTGTTGTCGTGAATTATGTATGAAGATGGAGCTTGCCGTTTTAAAAAATCTATCTAAAACAGTAATATTATCCTAACAATGTGAAAACCATCGATATTTTCTTATATAAGTTTCTCGTTGCGCGAAAATTAACTTAAATGAAAAACGAAATGTACTAGGATCAGACTAAAAACTGCTCTCGCTTGGCACAAGGGGAACCTAGCGATAGTAGCAGTCTATGCATATCATACGTCGATGGTTAGATCCAATCGCTATTCAAATCATACAAATCCAAAATCATTTTTCAATTAGCACCAAAAAATTGGCAACTTAACAAAAAAAAAGCCGGCGCTTATTCTGATGAATTTAATAACGTTATAATTCGCGTGAAATTATATATCGCCTGCTAATTATTGCCAGAATAATACGTCAGAACAATGTTGTAGACTCGCTGCGTCATTGATCGGCGGCTGTTTGGGAATTCCTTTGCCTAACGAATAGTTTATCTGTTACGTTTTAATCATTTATCAAATGACGTGAGGCGTTAGTGTTGAAAACATCATTATTTTAAATAGGTCGGTAAAAGTTTATCGATATGAACGAAACTGGACTAAGAGTGCAGTGTTTTTTATAAATTTATAGTTATGTTAAGAATTTTTACAATAAATTGATTTGTTTTTAGATATCGAGTTACCTTTATTTTTATATTATAGACTCTATTAAAGGTTCTCATGTTGTATTATGAAAATAAAATGGGTAGCTTTCAATTCACAAAATTAGTAAATGGCACTAATAAATTTGGCTCTACCTAAGTATGGAATATAAAAATTAGGTCCAAATTTCCAAAATATATTTGCATAAGTAAAATTGTGAAATATATTGCAATATATCTAAACCAAAGCTATAGTTCCGTAAACTAAAAACACAGTATAAATATGACAAGTCACGATCCACGTAAATGAGTTGGTTCTCTAAGTTAATTTAACGCCCGAGTGTGGGGAGGTGGCGCAAATTACTTTCGATGCGCGCTATTATACCCTGTAAACAAAGGTATCAATTATAACTACCAGTGACTAGCACTTTTACTATACAACACGAAAAACACAGGTATGTTAAGTTTAAATAATATTTTTGTGGTACATTTAGATTAAAAATATAAAATTCATATAAGAATATACAGACCATAACTAACAGTTTTTACGATACATTTTATGGAATAGGTATTTAATTAACCATTCGTATTTCATTATTTAAATTAATCTAAACTTATTTTCCACATAAATATCATTTAAATAGTCTACTTTAAGGCCTATAAAAAAAACTCAGTCGAATGTATTAAATATCGAGTCTACGGCTGCATTTATCACACTAATAACACCTCTAATTTGGAATTTGGCACTAGTGTTGTCCATATCGGCGTAAAGCGACACTCGCCGGCAATCACCGGCCCCGCAGGGAGTCCCACGTGGACGAGCTCGGCTACCGGGGATGTGCGCATTCACGCGAGACAAGCCGCCGATTGTCAAGAATTACACTAATACAAGCTATAATCAACCCTATGTCCCGAAGCTCAAGGGTGATTACTGGATGAACGTAACAATAATCGCTACGGAGACGAATGCACATCGTACAGAGTTTTCCGCTAATTATCATGCTAATACCCACCTTGAGTACCCCCGCTGAGCTGAATTTTAATTTAATGAAGATTACATATTCCCGTGTAAAATATTTGTATAAATTAGAATAACTTATCGATACGTTTTATACAAAATAGAGTCATTACACTTTTTATGCGTATCTTTAATAGCTTTTACCGAAATAGGTGTTCGCGTCTTTTATGGGCAAGAATAAAAGGAGTTCCCAAGCAATTCTGCAAGTAACGCACCTAATAAACTAACTGATTACTATTTTCCTCATAATAAAGGGAGTACAATATAAAATAATCTTTTAGTATAGAGGGGAGTGAAGAATGCTATTCATTGTACAATAAAAGCGTCTATCAGTCTCAAGCCTGCCGTTACAACAGAAGCAATCCAGATAATTCTCATTACACACATTTCACTATTCCATGTTTCTAATACACCATTATGTTTAGCCGCGGGAGGTCCCGATTGTGGCAATCGGCCTCTTTGTTGCACATCACTACCGAGTGAACGGATCCCGCCAAATTTTAAATGTCATCGTTCCAATTCGAAATTCAATTACGTGTAATTAATGCGGTGTGTTCCAGTGGCGGAACTGGATCTTTTACCGATTTGAAAACAATGGTCCCAACGACGTCGGCGACTCAAAGCTAGAGCGCAACGTTTTTTTACGTTTTAGTCGATGATAGCTTTTATTATGATAAATGTGTAGGCGAGTTTTTGTGGCGCCTTTTTGTGCTAATATAAATCTCAATTTATTTAACTCTTTCATTATGTAAAATTATGTATTTCGATTCATAGTGTCGACATTTTGCTATTTTTCCTTTTGTAGATGTATTCGTTCTCATTAATATTAATTCGAATAAAAAAATAAGACATGTTTTTATGTGTCAGAAAGCCATAAATAATTTATAGCTTTGCGTAAACCAAATAGTTTATTTAAGAGAAAAATAATTAATTTAAAGTTTAATTTCGGAATTCATTTTGAAATTAACAATTTCCGTTATAACAACTTGGTTGCTATGCCAACGGTAGCCGGAAAAGTAATTATTCAACGGGCTCGGCCCGGAATAGAACTATTGAACAGAAGTTTAGTGTTGAAGACAATGATTCATTGTGTGGAACAGGTATTAGGTATGCGTCTCTACTTAGGAGCACCATGTTACTCATAAATGTGGGATAACGAGCTAAAATTAGTAATTTCGTACAAATAAGCTATATTCTAGAGATATCAGGTAATGAATTAGGTTCATAGCTTGCAGGCAACATCAACATATTAAGCTGCTACATTAGCAATAAATTCGAAACTTTTGGCTCTACTTAAAGTCATCGCCACTTCCTTGACTAACAAAATAAAATAAAAATACTAGAACTAACTACATAATTAAAGTTATTAATACTGAAAATTGAGGACTTCCTCTTATCGAAGCGCTATCATCGGCTGGTCCTCATAAAATCTTTTTAAAGTTTAATCAGAATCTCGGTGTTTCCTCAAACCATGGTTTTCCTTATAAAGTAGGATCACATATTCTAATAATTCCGTCCCGTGGGCGGAACTACGCTTAAAACTGAACTGGTTGTATTTAAAGCTAAACAATTTGGGGGTGTGGTCGCTTGCTACATCCTTACCGACATCCGACAGACGGCGAGGTGTTAAAACTATTGTTCTAATGCTCTTCACGATCTTCGACGTGAATTGACATAATTTTTATTTAAGGCTTCCTTATGAGGGTAAGCTGTATCGTTTGACCGATAATACAGGATAAGCCGCGCTCGCCACGGTTGGTCCGTGGATGGGTGACTATTTATAGCATACGTGATCCGTGCTTCGGATAGCCGTAGGTCTCAACTGTCATACGTTGATCTTTGGCAGGCGTTAAGTCAATTCTGAAAACCAGTCTTACTATAGATACTGTGTACCTACCTTAGTATGGGTTTTCTATGTGTCGATTGGAATAGGTAATAAAAATGTAGATAGATAGAATAATCTTTATTGTACACCATTAAAATTAAATATAATACAAGACTTGGTTGTTTTTTTTTTTTAAACTTGTCCCCTATTTCAGTAGAAGCCCTTAACTTGCATGGAAAGTGTTTAGAAACTTGAATTGAATGGAAAAAAAGCTTTAGTATCAGTGTGCCTAAGTACCAAAATTTTTATAAGTCTTGTATGCTTAAATCTTAATGAAAATGAAAAACAAAACACGTTTGAGCCAAGATTCTTATCTATCCAAAGCACTTAGGGTCGTTGTTCTCAACAGTACTACGTACCTACATAGAGTCGAAAGTAATAAACACCTAAATAGGTACCAGACGATACAAGGTAACTGTTATTTAATATTTTAATAATAACGTCTCTTTTATACTGAGTTCGTGGACCAGACAAAAACCTTTATTACTACTCTATTCAAGATTCAGGTCCTTATTTTATACCATTGGCCTTATGATGGTTCACCAACTTATAAATGCTGTTGACAGCAGCGCTGGTGTCATCGCCTCTGCGTTAACAACTGTCATTTTGACGTTTAAATTGTTCGATTTGAATTTAGTTCCAATTTTCACCACCCGCATTGAAAATTTTGTAATTATCTGGACTACCCATTCTACTATTACAACCCAGTCGGTCAATGAACGAACCAAATTTTGCGTCAAAGTCACTTTCGACCACTATCCTCGTAACTACATTAATTGGAAACTTTATTTAATTGTAATTGTTTCTAATGTTATACAATTACGTTTACTTTGTAAGACTTCTGGTAATATAACTTGGGTATTTGAACTCGTATGTCAATGGGCAAAGGCAATGGACCCGTCCTTAAACGGTCAATCGTGGTTAACACCACGAATTTGTCACTCTCAAATTTTAACTTTATCAGAAAGTTATAAAGTCCAGTTTTCCTTATTAATTTTGATAGCAGGTGCCCTGTGATCAACTTAGTCTTGGTTTTTAGGGAGGTTATTGATTTGGAATAGAATATTATAATTGCAAGTAATTGAGTAATGTTTGAATGACTTATAACATTACTCAATATTGAATTGATTTACGGCATTTACTTTTACAATGTCGTCTCTGTTTAAGTAATTTGAAGTCTTTGAACCTATCGAAATCGTTATAACTATTATGTTAGCTGAAAGACAAATTAAAAAGTGGGATGTAGGATCAAGTCTGTACAGTTGGGTAAAGGTTGGTAAAACTGAAACTATTAAGCTTCGGAATGTATGACAAAAAGTAAAAAAAAACAAGTAGATTGAGATGAAATGTCTTTTATTGGACTTCCCAAATGTACTATAGATATAGTTGATCAAACGAACCTTGTATCACCTTATCCCAATTTCCACTAATTGGTACTCACTTCACAACAAAAAGCCAAACCAACAAAAATACTTTAATTAGCCTTAAAAAGGCAAATCCTAAACTTACAACACCCCAAAAGAAAAAGCTTTACATTTTAGAAGATGGCGTCATAAAGGCAGGTCGACACTCTTCTTTCAACGTGCGAGTACGTAACACCTGCGTCAAAGTGCCTTATTACGAGTTTAAGGGTAGTGTAGCTTATCAACCTTTGAGGGTAAAAGGCTGGTTTTAGTAAAAAAAACATCAAAGCTGGTTGGGAATGTTTTCAGTCGGGCTTTCGCCTTTTTTCAATGGCAATTAGTTAGCGTTTCTGCCGACGCTTCCACCCGCGCCTTGCAATTATAGCGTGGAGTAGTTTGAGGGCAGAGAGCGAGGAGAGCCATGGATGTGGTATACGCTGAATAAAAAACAACGTAAACTATAGAAATAGCTCTCGCTAGTGAGCAAACGAAGAAAAATATTTCAAGTTTAAAACATTTTCGAGCTCTTTAATCATTTATGTAACAACATCTCTGATCGACAGCCTTCAAGTTAATTTTCTTAACTTAGAACCCAATATGGACGACAGCATTATAATAATATTATATTTAGATTAGGGACAAAGTTACATGTGAGTATAATATGTCTGCCTGTGAATTTCTGTATTTTTAGTGTATGGGCTATAGCAATTATTGCTCATGAATTGTGATCTGTTTTAATATAGAATTATATTTTATAATTATAAAAAATATATCAGCCATTGTACTCAGAAAGCATTTACAGCTATAAATATTAGAACCAGAACACAATTTTATTACCGCATCCAAACGCACTAAGTACACTTTTTATGCCTCCGGAACAGCAAAGAGGGTGTCTTAAACTAAAAAATTATTGATATTAAACCTCACCGCGTTAATTAAGCTTTTCACTCGTTTAATTTTTTACTCAGTTAACCACAGAGTTTTGGTTAGTGCTAATTTATTTCATTAATTAGCAATGGTTAATTTTGATCGGCCAACCGGCGGGTATACAAAAGATTGTGTTTACATTTACTTTTAACTTTTGGGCACTTTCGTATTTGGAGAAAATAATAGTAATTTTGGTCCAAATTTTTACAGTAAGTTTAGCTACATTTTAGTTTTCTTAATAATTATTTATTAATATGTAAATCAGTCATTTCAAATCATTTTTAACCTTGATTCAACTCAAACGAGTAAGGACTTAATTGAAGACCACATCTTTTCCGCAATAATAAAACAAGAGGGCTTACACAAATTTTTATTTAAGAATATTAACACACACTACACTATGAATGACACGTTAATACTTAATGAGTCTACACTAAATTATAGGCTCATTATCTTTTAAACAATTAAGAATAAATGCAAGCGTCATAACATCGCGTATCACAATCAGATAAAAAGAAAAATGTTTACAATTAAATCGCATCCGACACCTTTCTAACACTTCGCATGAAGTTGTTGTTCCAAAATAAAATAAAACCCAAATTTCAAAAGATAAAATCTCATTAAAATCCTACAATCTAACCATTAACTAATTGGTGAGGCCCTTGTATTATCCACGTCGGTAGAGACAGACATCTTCCGAAGGGACTTGTAATTAAACAGGACACTTCTCAATTTGTTCTGTTATCTTCCACATCAAAGTTGTCACGAAAATCTAACAAAGGAAATTAAACTTTACGTTTCTGAAGATAAGTCATAATTTTGAGGATAACGTCGATGGAGGTTTTATAAGAGTTTCGGCGAAGTGACATTGCATCGTCGGCTTCGAACAAAAGTGACTTGAAAAGGCAAATGAGCGTCTTCACAAAGTTAAAGCGATTAGCGTTTTAGATGAGGAAGTTTGCCGTTCGCGGCGGAGGGTGTAAAAATGAGGGTGTTATGAGTGTGTAATCAAACACCATAAATATAAGAAGACAAAGTGAAGTACTCGCGCAAAGAAATTGTAAAAGAAAACGCTTTAATAATGGGGCTGTTAAATAAGCAGTCATCGGAAAACAGTGCGGTGAATGTGTAGTTTTGATGAAGTTTTAGAGAGAAGCATTTATTCGTTTATTCGTGGAAAATCTTCGGGCAGGATTTTTGAAAATAAAATCGTAATCAGCATAACAAATGTAACATACTTTGTATTTCATCACTCAAAGGTCAACAACGAAGCCTTTCCAGAGCAACGTAGCCTTTAGAAACAATAAAATACTTAACACGAACAAAAACAATTACATTATTTGTTAAAGGACAAATTGTATTCTCGCTTCATTTTTTAACAATCCATAGAAAAGTTTGTAAATGTCACCATTCTCGACATTACAACTTTCACAATCATGATTAAAGCTTTGTTAGAAAAGAGTTGTGTAATATAAACAGTACAGTGACATTTAACACCAGTATTGTTGCCAGCGAAAACAAAACTTTGAAATGGAAAACAAAAGGGAGAAATTCTTAATTCTTCTGATTCATCTTGTCGAGATAACTTGCATAACTTCAGGGGCTAAACAAAAACTTTGCTCAAACGAAAAATGATGAAATTTACTGTAACTTATTTCAATTATGTAATTGAAAAGTAAATTATTACCACGCCTGTGTAATCAGATTCTTTGAAAAATATGGTGGACTTGGCCGCTTTTGTTTTGATGAAAAACTTGTAAAGGTAAAGGTTTGCAAGTTGTTGATTAAGTCACACCAACTTTTTCGATTCACAATGCGTTAGCTAATGTTTTCGATCCTCAATAATGTTGTTATTGTTTTTTTATGCTTTGAAAGGTATAATTCAATGAGGGTTGAATGGTAAATAAGGTAAACATGATAGAAAATCGACAATGTTCTTTTGATTCTCCTACGTTACACAGTTATGAACGTACCAAAGGCGGAGTATTTTTCTGTACCGTATTATTAATTTATATTATTGATGGACTATGAGGATATTGACGAAATAAAGTTAGGTAATGTATTTACGTGACTAGGCGGTTACTATATGAAAGAATCTAAACGTTTAATACCACATTAGTTAGACTTTTACCGTGTAATTTTAACCGACATATAATCCAAAAATGAAATGCATGTAAAGTTTTCTTACTTAAATGCATATTTTGATAATAATATCATCACTACTAACCAAGCTTTCAAATAAGAAATACCTACAACAAGGAAAATATACAGAATGATTACTCAAAAAATATTTACCTAGTCATGTATCCGAGCAGAAAGTATTAGAAGCATTTACAATTTAACGGTACGTCTTAAAAGAGACATGAATAACTATAATGACACGCGTAACTATATGATTATACACTGTTCCGGGTTCCGTACGAACCGTCACGGCCCATGAATAGGCAATTTACTTCTGTTTGCTGTCTGCCTTCAAATATCTTCCAATCTTCATTCCACTAAATAAACCACACCAATCAACGTATTCAAAGCCTTAAGAATACCAAACAATGTGCCATGACTTCATTTGCTACCAACATATCTCTGATACTCGAAAACGCTGGAACCCTCAAACAGTTTGAAGAGAAATGGTTTAAGAAACGGAATCTCTAAGTTTGTGATAATGCACGAACGCGCCAATTCACAATGGAGACTGACAATTGAAAATTTATCGTTTATAAAAACATCAGACATCGTACATAGCTTGAATAGAAACGTCAATAGTAAAGAGCATCATTTGGAAGCGCGCGCGCAAACCTCGCTCACAAACCTTTTTTACTTCTCTCTAACTGTAAAGGAACTTTAATACATTAACGTTAAAGTTCAAATTACTCCAAAGTTCACTTGTCAAGTATGCAAATAATAAAACATTCGCCTGTAACGGCTGATTTATGATGTGGTTCGGACACCCAAGGAACAAAAACCTGGTATCAATAGAACAAGAAACACAAATGAATGCCTGTTACAATACACACTGTAATTGTTTAGACAAAAGCATTAAGTTCGATACTATTGTGCATAACTAGCCGACCATTGTCAAATGACTCTGAACCTTAGGCAAAGGTCACAGGGCTTTATTTGAAGGAAAACAATGAAGGATATAAGATGTTATAGAACTGGTCGAAAATAAGTAATATCTTGAGCCATCAAAGCTTTCGCCGATGGTTATAAAGTTAATTTTTATGACATCTATACACAATAGAGGTACATTATGAAAGAAAAGACATTCCATGGCCGTGTCAACTATTCTTAACTGTTGTTTTAAGGTCCTTTGGCGTATCCACTGTGTGCTTTTGAATTTTTGGTGTCTACATTACTCCCTATTGTTTTCAACAAAGATGTTTGTGGACATATAATTATTCTTTCTTTAAATTTTCTGTGTAAGTGCGAGGTCACAGTCGACTGCAGTTTTGGTTTTGTACAGACTAATTTGTGTGTTAATGTTTTGGATTTTTGGGTTATTTTCTATTGCATTTCGGGAATGTCGTGCTGTTTCGGAACCACAGTAATGGGTATTTTATAATTTTGCTTCGGCGTAATGGCGACCAGACAACGGATTTGACTGCAGTTAGTTCTGGAAAATTTTACGGTTACTCCCATTAGTGTTGAATGTCATAAATATGTAGTTAGTCAGGCGTTTATTCAAGAATAATTTATTGACTGCTGTAACCATTTATTTTCTTTGTTTGGTAAATATTTTTAGAGGTGTCATTATTGATAATTATTTGTCCAACAGTTGGTTTACTAAGTATTTGGTCATAAGTAATTAGAGTTTCTTTTATAATATGTTTAACTTGGAAATTAAATGTCTAATGTTTTTTTTTTGTTAAAACTTTATACCGTCTACCATTTAAAGACTACGTCTAGATACGAAAAATTATCGTTAAAAGAAACTATACTAATATACATACACACACAAGTACGCCTACACTTAAAATCCAAAGACTATCTAATATAGAAGATTCAACAGTAGGTACAATACGCAGAAATCTCGAACTCAAACTTAGAACCCAACTACAATTCACTAAAGCACAGACACTGTTTTCATTAGCATATTTCCAATCTCGATTTAAATAGTTGAATTCCCAATCATAACTTTCCGAACGGACTGTGAAAGCGATTTTAAATTTCCCGCCAAGACGGAGGGTGGAAAAAAAGAAAATAGAAAAAAAAAACAATCAATTAGGTGAACTGTCATCGGCAGCGGCAAGGGAAAATGATAAAAGTCCAAGTTTGGACAAAGATGTTCGTTATACCGGCGGCCGATAACATTGATTATTGATTTGTTTTTTCAGAACATTGTTAGGGCTTGTGTATGTGGCCAAGTTTTATGTATATTATTTTTGTTGAAAATGAGTTTGTGTTTTGTTATTTTTTGGAGGGATTGTTAGTCTAAGCATCGAATAGGTAAAGATGAGTTAATACATTGACATCAATAGTAATGAATCTAAAAACTTCATATATAATTATTATCTGTCGATGAAAGCTGCTATCCATTTCAGTCCTTATCAATGTGGAGACTAAATACTGTTTCGGTAAATTTCGAACCGATTTGATCGACATAAGCTCAAAAGCCAGTATTTTGACATTCATAAATAAAAAAATCTTCTGCACCGACGCTATCGAGTCAAAATCAATAAACATCGACTTCCCCAAAGATTTACCAACGCTTGACGTTCATCCCAATCTACATTCTGTGTAAACTATCCGCTAATTGCACAAAACATCCCTCAATACAAAACAAACATAGAAAAAACACAAAAGACAGATTAGGGCACATCCAGATCGTATTTAAGATAAATGAGTATTTTCGCTAAGCGCGGCTTTAGATCGAAGACGATAAAGGGCAGATGTGCTCCGACCTTATGTGACGTCACATTTTTGTGTGTTTTTTTGTAAGAAAATAAGTAGTCATAATTTAGGTTAGCATGAAAAATTGAAAAATAAGCTGTTCTTCAATTTGCATTATACACTTTTGGATCCAGTGTGAGTGGTACCAAAATTGTTTGTTTCATTCGATTTGCAGCACACAGAGGCACTTAATACAGAAAATGAAAGCTTGTCAAACAAAATAGTCATTTTTTTTTTCTTTTCTTTGATTAGAATTCTAGTCATTATTTGATTTGTCCACACAATACAGAATTAGAATTGTACAAAATTATTCTCCAAACTCACACAAGACGGACTCCCTTTCAGTCTGTACTTACCCTACGAACATATAAACATACACCTACGTAACAAATTACGTAAATGCAACACACAAAGTTCCAAACATGACCCAATTCCATATTCTTATAGAGGACAATAGCCCAAACATTTATATACGGCACAATAAAACACAAATGCTCTTTATAATTGAGCTAACAATGCGACCAATAGGATTAAGTCTGTTCGATACACTTCACCTAATTGGCAACAATCGCCCGCCATTTTGGAATACGGTTTGAATTTAAAGATTGAATTTGGAATTATAAGATGTAACCGTCTTTTGGCACCGTAAAAAGAACACAGTGTAATGTTTTTGTCTTATTTCTAAGTTTAAAGTCAGAATTTTCCTATTACGTAATAAACCTTAAGTTTCGCTGCTTATAGCAAAAAATATAATGCTAAACGGTTTTTTCCGTGAAACTAACAACTTCGAACCATAAAAAATAAGTTTAAAAAGAACTTAAAAGTTTATAATAGTTTGTGGAAATGTAAGCGAAAGTAAAACTTTGCTACCAAACTTGTTAAACTGGGTGGCGTGATGTAAAATCTATTTAAACTATAAAGGTGACCCGATAACTAAACAAATCCTTATACCTAGTACAAAAACTTATCTAAGAAAGGCACCTGTTAAATGTACTAAAAATGTAATATTTATTAAATCGCATTGTAGTTATAAGTACTTTTAAAGTAACTCATTTAGAAGTATTAGTGTTCACTATTCAATCGTCTCCCTAATAAAGAAAAAATCCTATAACAAAATGGTAAACCTATTGAACGCCATTATAAAATAATTTAAGTTTCGCTTTAGGTACGTTTAAAAGCGCTTTTCTATCGAATATCATGAAAAGCCGTGACCAAACAAATTATTGAGTCAAAAGTTGAATACGTTTGTTCGGTAACTCTGTCCCTCTCTACCATGTATGTCTGTCCTTGTCGTGTACACTGGCGGACATATTAAGGGTACAAGTATAAGCTGCTTATTGTATTTTTATAGTTATTTTGATCGTCGCACACAAGGTTTATTGTGTGGATTATCCTATATGAATACGGAATGGGGTATTACATTTATTGTGTTTCAATGTACACAGCTGATGTTTTTCGAAACAATAGCGCGCCGTGTTTGCGAATCGCCGGTAAAACCTTTTGTTTGGCTTTTATATATTTTTTAATAACTTGTAAATATGTTACATTATTAATTGATAACGTCTTTTCAATTGAACATGTTATCGTGATAATGGATTTAATCATTGTTATGTATTCAATTGTGTATCAGCTATTTATGTCCAAGTGTTACTTTTCTTTGATACTGGTTATTATGAAACGTTACTCATACTCCAGATTTACATTTACCCTTGAAGCAAACAATAAACTTTCATAGTAGCTAGTACTTGTGAAGATAATTTATTTTATATACTTTTTTCTAATCACATATTAGATATACGATCAGCGTATTAATATTCGATGATTAAAGAGCACGTTTGAGAATGCACAGTAAAAACCAGAATTATTATGGCATCTTTTAAATTCAGTATAATTAAATCTATCACACCATAAGTATTACACAAACCATTAAACAAAATCACCAGAACCTGAAGCTATTTATTTATCTTACACATCACACCTCAAGCTAATAAAAAACTCTAACAAATCTAGTGTGTAACTTTTAGAACCCTTTAGCGGCCATAAATCGAAAGCCATAAATGCCACCACCGACAATACGGAATTAAATGTAAACCCGCACGTAGCAACACAAAAAGTAATGGATAACGATACAAATAGAAATATTCTCTTTACACGCATTCAGATATAGACAATTGGTCCTATAAATCATAGACTTGACAAGAAAACACGGCAATACAAACTTATAATCGCAGTCCGGAAATTAAAAAACCAAGCCATTCCCAACCTTAACGCAGAAGTCATAAGGATTATAGGCGTGGGGAGTAGTGGTATTAATCACATATGTACGCAACACGCATTCGCCGCCCTAGCGTTTAAAAACGACTTCAATCGAGTTTCGCGTAAATTATGGGACAACCCTGAACAATGCGAAGAAAAAAGCACCATTCGCTAATGGATTTTGTTCTCAAAAATTAATTTGGGGGTACTTGACAAAACTGTATGCACCCAATCAGATGTCACCCTTAGTTAGGGTTGAGCCTTTGTTGTTTTTGTGAGAGAGTTGAAAAGGTAAGGAATACGCAAGTTTGGGTAAAAAGTGTGGTTTTTGTATCTTTTTTTCATCTAGGTATATGTCTATGGTAGCTAAATTTTCGATATTCTTAGTCTTCAAAAAGTCTCAATAAATAAGGGACATTTGTAGCCATAACATAGCTGTATCTGCTCATTAAAAAAACTAATTGTTAAATAATACGCAAAAAAAACAAACAAAATACTGTTTTGTGAGTGCGATATACCATAAAAACAACAGAATACAAAAGCTTATTCCAATTTGGTTTGGCTAAGAAAAGATAAATAAATCTCCTCAAAAGGGTTTCATTAGTTCTTAATTTATTACAGCCCTACCCTTATTACCTAAGGGCGACAAAACTTAGATCTCCGGGTTACAGGGTGAAGTGGGATTGTTCGCAGCCCTATCCCTAGCTAACTTTTTAATTTATTAACGAAGGGTTGGCACTCGTAAAAATTACTTTTATTGTTTGTAACGACGTCTCGGCCTACGTGATAACAATGTGTATTAAATAGTTTCTCTTTTAAATCAGTGGTGTTTTCAACCAGCGTATCTTGATCCGTGGCTTAGTACTTTTGGCTATGAATGAAGGGTGGGTAGGAATGGTCGATTTTATTAAAGACTCTACGTGTGGCAGGGATACAATGTCAAGTGCTTTTGTTATTAAGTTTATGTCCCGCTAAAGGTTGAGACAACGGCGTATGATGTGAGAAACCTGTTCCTTCAAATTGTTTCTGTGATTTAGTGCACTGGGAATGCTTTTTAGTGACGTTTATATGTGATGGTTAGACAATGATACGTTTATAAATTTAATTTAGGAGTATTCATAGTTGTAAAGAACCTGTTTGGAAATTTTCGCAGCTCCTTATTATTAGTTATTACATTTGCGATTAATTACGCCTTGGGCTTCTGTTTAATAGAAGGTAACAGTACGATTTATAACTGGGTTGTTAATTAATATAGTATGTCATAAAAGCTTAAGCAATTAAGATTTTGATCGAGGCTGTTACATTATGCTCAGGCATGTTTATTTTAACCACTTATTGCTTGGGTACTTCGACACACTGTAGCGCAGTTTCGTTAGTTAGACGTCAAAACAAGAAAATGAATAAAGGAAACGAAAAATAGGAAACCTAAGCGGATAAAAAACATTATACCTAAGCATATAATACCTATCGTTCGTATGAAAACGGGACAAGCGATAACAAAGAATAAAAAAAAAAAACTAAATAAAATTCCGGTGTACCCTCAAACCCTTCACAAAATAACAATCTATAACTTTTACGGCGTTGAATTGAAAACGGGAACTTCGGTAAACCGAATTTTACTCGTATTCAAACGGGTTTAAGAGGGGAAGACATTATCGACACGGCGACACCACTCCTCCGAGGCCCACTGTTGATTCTATCAAAAATCTACTCGAATCATGCGGTCCTGGTAATGTATGGAGATTTGACGGGGAAACTGTGAATATCGTAAAAGTTAGTTTAGTTGTATTATGCTCCAAACAAATCTCAAATAAAACTATTTTGGTTGTCTTTTCCGAACAGAACAGGGATTTTGGAAGCCTTTAGTTTTTCGTAATTGTGACATATAACATCCACATAGCTGCATCAGGGTTTAAAGTAATAGGTATGTTATACATTATCCAAGCGCACAAAATCTGTTGCCCATATTGCAAACGGACGTAGACGATCAAATACATAAGATATTGAATAATATACAACACTTCAAAGTTTCTAGAGAAGAAACGCTCCCACTTTTGGTAGGATTTACCTTTATAGCTTCTATTAGTGGTTATCACCCAGAACAAACCAATTGATACCTGTTTTCTTGATCTTTGGTTGATATTTTAATGTCAGAAATGTTATTCGTAGTATCCAATATAATAACATTCACGGTAGTATGGGTCATCGGGTCCCAAAAGTAAAGGTCTATTCGGGAAAAGGTCAGGTTGATGTGAAATATATTTTTATGTAAATGTTGTGGCGATGGCGGCACAATGTCTCCGTGGATCTCTGTTTTGTAATGACATACAAATATACAAGAATACACGGAAATATTATTTGCTTTGAATACGAAAGAATACGAATACGAACTTGGTAATAAACTGAATTTAATTTTGACTCTAATGAACTAAGAGTGATCAACAGGTGTGTTTCTATATGTGTAGAGTAAACTGCATCCAAGCTAGAAAATCCTAAATCCCATTATTTTTCATTTTATTACAAAATCCATTAACTAGCCACTAGGGAAAACGAAATAATCCAATGCAGAGATAATACAAGAAAAATGGCGTAAGGTGGCATCCAACTATAACTAACAGTGGTACAGTAAAAATACAATTACCATTTCAAGTTTAAACCTCAAAAATGTTATCATGAAACTCTCAAGAGTTTCCTCAAGAGACCGTAGATATTTCGCAACGAATCGGCCGTTCCCAATTGTATGAAAAACCTTACCAGATGTAAATAACATAGGCAGAACGGCGTCCAATTTAAATCGGCATTCACGAGAGTACAATCTGAAGTATTGCGAGGGTCGAGAGATATTGGTGGAGCTGCGGTATTGAGGAGTCTGCCCATTACACCGTTGCATACTACGACCGTGATACGAGTGACAAAAAGTATTCTTTTTATTAGGATTTCCTTTTTTGTAGGACCAGCTCCAAAAATAGACAGATTAATTATACTTATCAAAGTAAATATAAAACTATGCCTGGACTTTGACTGACGGTGACAATATGAAGAAAGTATTCGCTATGCATGGCAAATTAATGCTGAGATGACGAGTAGTAGAGATGAATGGAAGCTGAATACGCAATGCTCCGAACAAAGCAGGAAGATGATGAAGACACGCATGGCAACTGAAGTTGAAAAAAAGATGTATTTCAGGAGCCTTCAGAATTTATGATAGTAGTTTCTAGTAGCTATATAGTAGCAAAGAACTTGTCGTATTTCCTTCCATGCCCTATACGATTACAGCTCGATCTTTGTATGAAACGGTGTAGTAGGCATACTCCTTTATCATGTCCAGTTAATAAGACCTTAAAGGAAAGGAAGATTAAGCTCAAGGTGGGGTCAGGTTACATTGGGTGGATTGCAGGGTACTTTGTGGTCGATATTTTATCCATGCTTGTTAAATTTCATTGTGCCTGCGAGATTTCAACGTGCTATTTATTCCTTAGGTTTGGTTATTTCATTTGTGTATTACCGTATAATCCAGAGTTTTTGAAAGGATTATTTATGTTTTCGATGCCAGATATAGTTTTGACTACAACAAATCTTGTAGATGAACTATAGAAGGTAAGAAGGACATGTCCTACAGGTGAGTTACAAAAAAAATATCTATAATGACTGTAATAAGACATTATCAAGAGCTTTTATTTTCTGTGATTTTATGACCACTTTCACAAACCACCTCTCCTCAGAATTACTATAATGATACAATGCCCGACCATAGTTCTCATAGAGTCCGGAAATACGAAGCAACATAAATCACAACACAATGATCCACAATAGCAAACTGTCCGACATGTTGCGCACCTTGATCTGCGCGCGCGACTATTGTTGGCCACTAATGTTGTAGATCCCTCCTATTTAGGCAATCACCTGCCTTAGATAATGTTGGTAAAGTTATTATTACCCAATCTATTTAAGTTATTTGGAAACGAAATCAAAGAATAACATCTAGAATAAATCAACGACAATAGTGTAAGATTGTAAGAAGAAGACCTCAAGAACGATGACATACAATTTTCGAACAGGCACCAGAACACATTAGCAGGACCTTTTGTTTATAGTCCTGACCGAGTGAAAACAAATAAAGTACAACTAATATTAAGAAATTAAACAAGCAACCGTGACGAAAAATGTACAAAAGTTCGGTCTCCAGACAATCTTAACACTGATTGTCGCACAAAACCAAACAGTACCCTATTATTTTAACACAATCACTTCATGCGGTGATTTGTCGTAAAAATCCAGTGACAATAACCATAAGAAAGTCACCAAAAACATTACAATACAAATAAATTGTGGAGAGAATCAACCCGCTGTGACGCCCGCATCTGATGGTGTAGGCCACAAAACTAAAAGCCGTAGGTTAGCGGAAGCCACCCTTTTGTACAACACAATGAGTTATTTATGTATTACAAACGACACAAATCGCCGTATCCAGAAAATGTTCGCAAAACAATTGTTGAAGCACCCCGCGGATCTATCCGTAATGACTAGGAAAGGTGTGGAAAAATTACCGCGTTTGCTGTTGGTCTTTGATGTTGTCAAGGAATTTTGATACTTACTGCTCTGAGTATATGAATCAGGGATAATTTTATTGATGTGCTTTCATAAGTTTGCCAGGATTCGAAATTGTCAATGCACTTCAGCAAGTAAACGCAACGAAATAAGCATCGTATTTCTTTACTATATGGTTGAAAATCGAAAAGCTTTCTAGAAATATATCAGGAATAATGTTTTGTGTATTTATTTTTATTTCTTCACTTGTAAAGGATCATTACTGGCCATTGTTGGGTAATTTCACGCGTTTGGGCGACACTGCGGGTGTTTGGCGCGAATTTAGCGGGAATTTCATTATAAAGGTTTGCATGCGAAGGTAAGTATTGTCCACCATTTTTGTGAGCAGTGGCATTTGGTTACTGTGAACTACACAAAGGTGAATGGAGTCATCATTGTGGTCTGTATGGAAATAGAGCATCTATTTCAATGGATGAATATGGTCATTTATGTTGTAGCCTTGTTGTAAATGTCAGAAAGTTGTTGTCTGCTGATTACGGTGAAATTGGTAATGCCTTCGTTTTCTCTTTGTGGCACGACAAATGGCTTTGAGCAACATCTTATAAAGCTCTTCTTAAATAGTACCTACATACGATGTAGGAAGTGGATTTCTTCCGGTCAGATATTTGTTGAGGATGCACAATTGTGCAAGTTTATGTTCACGAAACTTGAAACAATAAGCGAGGTATGAATCTTTAAGACTACATTTTGAAGTTATTGGTTATGCGCAATTGGCACAAATACTACTTTTTACGGATTATGGCGCGGTTTATCTTAAATTCGTAATAATCCGTAGAAAGGCGTTTTATTTCAATGTTTACCATTCGTGTAAACCTAAAACGAATAGAACTGTGTCACAAAAACTGTGCACTCAATAACATTAATACTTGGAAACAGAAACAAAAGCTGAATACAATAATAGAACACAAGTAAAAGCTTTAGTAGATAATACTAATGAAATGAAAAGTCATAAAACTAACAACACAGACACAACACCACAGAGAGATCACATCAATACCTTTTATAATGATAATACGGAAGACAATCACCTAAAGCCACTCCATATTGATGCACATTGCACATGTCGAGTATTGGCGAGAATGGAATTTTGCGTGTGAATGCATATTTATGTGAACCGTGGGCTGGGCCCACAATACCTGTGAAACTTATGAGGATTAATGTTTGAATTACTAAGTTATTGCTCGTACAGTTTTCAGTTATAAATTTCTTATTGTGCGTCCATGGCATGTGTGAAATTATTTTTGTCGCCTTTTCCATTTACGTCGACTATTGATGGTTTATTGTTTGGTGTTTCCATATTTTAGGCTTTGTCTCTTAGGAATATGCCTACTTGAATAAAGTTAAATTTTGATCTAAATCGACTTCTAATATATATAATTATGAGCCTTGTTAAGAGCTTAGAAGGCACTAAATTAAACTTTCAAATAAATAAGGTATCTCTATAACACAGATCCTTATCCGTATTCAAGAGCCAAACCACATATTTATTACCCAAAACAAAGCACCAATCGCAGCCGCTGATTTGAATTCTAACGTGGAACAGGCTGCGCGGGCGCATGTGTGCGTGCGGCGACACTGCGTCTGCGTGGTCGCTGTGGAATGCAGCGGGGGCAGGGGGCCGGGTTCGAGTCCCGCGAGGTGAGTAATGTCAACGATTTCCTAAATGATTTTTTGTTTCGAGATGGACCGAATCGGTTGGCTTGTATCTGTATTTCTGTATCTCTTTATCTAGCGGATCGAAAACGCTTTTATATAGGACTATTTTTTATCGTTTGTTCTTTTAAACACCTGTTCCTCTTTTGTCTAGAAAATGTGATCACTTAAGTTTAAGAATGAGAGATTTCCAGCTATGCTCAATGATCACGTCACTTAGGTATTCAAGGTTCCCACATTTCTTAAACATAAATAATACGTAATTCTCAACAATTTTTAATAATGCCCACAATAGTCGAGTTTTCAACATTAGCTCCATACTTTATTAACATATAACCATCAAGGTGCCCAAATTAAATAATAATTCATCGTAACCCGACTGGAAACGTTTAAGAGATGATAATACCCTTTGAAGATATCTCATAAGTAAATTATCTGCTTTGTGAAGATGGTTAGGCGACATACAAGACGTTTGAGAATCCTATGTTACAACTTTAATCTTGGCTCGGACCACAAAATGTTTGTATAGATTAACTAATAAACTTCAGGGTTCCGTTCTGTAATAAATATTTAAAAAAAATTCTTCATCTTTTCCCTTCAAGCTTCTTTTGATGTATGATGTGGATTAGTATTATGAATCATCATTTAATATTAAGTTTTGGGAACGTTTTGAATGATGAGACGTAACTAGCTCAGAAATTATCAACTTCTATCAAGACATTTGATTTTCGGTTCAATAGCAGTTTTTATGATAACAATCAAATAACAAAAAGATTAGCAACACTTATTGCCAAGTTCATGTACATTAATCTAAAAGGAAAAAATAAAGGTGAATAGAACAAGCTTATAACGATCATCCCATTTGTGTCCTTTAACATCCAGAACCCTTTTCATCGAAAAGTTCACACTTGACCGCTTTTATTACAATAAGAACTTTACGCTTGCTTCTCTACCAACAGAATAGGCTATGATCACCAACCCACTCGTTCCAAAGCCTCGAATAATAACATTATCATGAGAACCACAAGTTATCCGGCCATACAAACCTCCGACACAAAAAGACAAGCGAAATTCAACTCTAAGCGACAAGAAATAAAGTTCCCAGCTTTTGGAGTTCGAGGTAAAGTTATCTTGGTGTATTAGAGTACATTTTTAAGCGTCTTTGTCGTTTGATCACTGCCCGAAGTGCCACAATACTTGCTATAGACGCATTCAACCTTTTTGGTAACAGTTCACCTTATAAACCTTAGTGTACAGTGAAAAGAAATAAAAGAATACCGAATCAAAAATGTTCGAAAATCAAATTTCAAAGTTATTTGACCACAATGAGCGTGTTTATTATAGAGGTTTCGACGTAAAACGGAAATTTATCAGATTTTTATGGGTTTTGATATGATTTTAGGAAGTTTGTGTGATACTGTGTTATTTGCATACAGAAATGTGGAAACCTTTCTAAATATTACTACTCTTCTTACATGTTTTATGAGCTCCTGTAGATGTTTTGTAATTACGTCAAAGTTAAAAGAAGTCTCGAGCAGGTGTTCGAAATCGAACACAGCGTGTAACAGATTTGTCAACTTGTTTTTGATATCCTTTATTTTTTCTCAAAATTCGTCATTTTTTTTTGGACGTACTTTAATTGAACATCATGATTTTCTCGTTCTCAATACATCAAGATAACTTTTCTGATGAATTTGGTTTAATCTTCAACCTGACATTTGAATCGCTAAACGAAATAATTATGACAAATAACGTTGATATAAAATAAAGA
The DNA here is from genome assembly GCA_905146925.1 of Autographa gamma. Taxonomy (NCBI): domain Eukaryota; kingdom Metazoa; phylum Arthropoda; class Insecta; order Lepidoptera; family Noctuidae; genus Autographa; species Autographa gamma. The sequence continues at coordinate 1,325,516 of LR989852.1, forward strand.
TATTTCTAACAAAGATTAATTCGATAAGGCCCTTTTCACATCAAACCAAAAGATGCGCATAAAAGGTATCGATAAAACACATATTTTACTAAACAATATGACACTAAACCGAGTCAATGTATCGATTCTCGATTGTTTTGGAAATAAAATCGATTGTCATTGCATAGTATCGGCGCATCTCACGACTGTCATAATCTCGGTGTTGCCATCGACGCAAAATATTTACGAAAATAATATACAGGTTGGACTGGCCGGTGTGCGGGAACACTTTTGATGTTGTAAGAGTGTGGTTCCGCTGATGCGATTGAAAAATAACACATTAAGTTCGGAAGTTAGATTTTTATACCAGTAATAATAGATTCATATAGGTACTAAATTGAAAAAAATATCAAAATTCAGTCTTTTTTTATCAATGCACTAGAATATAAAAAATTTATAAGTGAGAAATGTTTTAATAGTAACAAAGTACAAAACTGTACAGCAATATGCATGTGTAAACGTACAGTAAGAAATTGATCCAAATCATCTGCAACATAATATATTATTTACAATTCTGGGCAAGTTGAGTTTATACATTACCTCAGACATAACTTTAATAATATCACAATAATATAGTAACTAAATTGCAGCCTGAGAACCGTACCTTACAGTATCCGTGATACGTTTGATAGCGCGGCCGCTTAAGATTCACTTATTGTTCGATCAGCTTTTAAGATGCTGCTGATAACGCCCGATGTTGACAAAAGACTCGCCCGACCGCCGCTATGTCATAATTTAGAGGTCCGTGGAACCTTAAACAATTCTATAAAACTGTATACAGGATCCATGATATTGAAAAAAACACTTGTATGACACAAAAATAATTTCAACATTTCTGCAAAATTTACAAATTAGCCAAGTATATATTTCGCTAACAACCAAAGGTAAGAATAAAATTAAAAACATTTTTGTCACGTCAACATAGAAAAAAAAACTTATTATTAATAAGGAAATGTCGGACTTCATAATTGAATTGAATACGTGAAATGAATTTATGAGAAAATGTAATATTTATTTTTAAGGCGCTGTGTATAGTAAAAATGGGCTTTTTCAAACAGTTTTTTAGCAAACTGTATAAATGTCAGAGCAGCTAAAAAAATATATGTTAATCTTCATCATTTTTGTGAGATAACCTTTATTTCCAAAACACGATTTCATTAATTTTTCTCGATAAAAAAAAATCGTAAACATACCTCTAAAATGGATTTTCAAAAAAGTTTTCCGGTATTACTGATGAACCAATCTTGATAAATTTTTCAACAGAAACGTAATAACTAATAAAGAAGATAACCTTTATTTTAGTTTTTCAATTAAGGTAGTATTTTTCCAAATATTCAGATATTTAATGAAAAATAACACATTCCTGACAAACTAAATATGGCGTTTTGTTCGCTTCTCTTTCTTTCCTACGCGGACAGACAGTGTGCGCTGAGGCGCGGTGCTAGACGGACCTGTGTCACTTTTTTTCTGATTGACAGATCTAAAATACATGACAAATCGAAAATAATTTCATGAAATCTGTCAAACAATGACACATAATAGAATTTGTAAAGTTATTACTTCCTGCTTTTTGCACATCTAATCTCTTTTCTATTGATCCTTTATAGAAGCGTAATTTGAAAATAAATGATGAAGCTACATTGGTCTAGCGGTCGCGTGCTTACATAGATTAGCGACGCGATAGCTGACCGCAGGTTCGAACCTAGCAACAGAAAATTATTATTTTGCTTTCATGGTTTTTCAATGATGTATTTTTTTACGTTTTGTGTAATGGTTAATAAATTGTTCAATTTTTATAATAAAAAAAAAACAATTAGTAATAATTGATTTTTAATAAGATGCATATTTTTTTCATTTTCATTCATAACAACTTTTTCATGCTTATACATGGTGTACAATATTGAAGTAACTAGTAATACCAAGAGATGTAATTGAACGCAATAACGTTTGTAATAATTACATTAGTGAAGTAAACTGCTGTTTTTTATTAAATGTGAGATATTTGTGAGGAGTCATTTATTTAATGAAAAATATTTCAGATCTGGCAAATTCAGTAAATGTATGGCGTCTTATGGAAAGACGACGAAAAGTGTGCGCGCAGACAGACCGTAAACTTTGGCTGCTTCACCGGCCTTTTGGCGAGGACCTTAAGGCCTCCAGCCAGAGCAAAAGGAAAACACTAATTACGTCAGCAACGTCCACTAAGGGCACCCTCTGCGGAGTTCGGGCCTCGACTTAGTGCGTTGCTAACAATCTTAATAAAGCAAAACAACAAGGGATGGCTGGATCTAAGTTTTTAATATTTAGGGACATATTTTTATTGCTAGTTTGGAAGGCTCGGGCCAGCTTGGTCTAGGGACAGGAGGATAACATTTACGTTACTATTATTAATAATACGCGACGGGCCTCGCCGGCGAGGACGTAATATACGGCGGTTGTGTTTTGTAATGCTGCTGCTAGCTAAATCGAATGCTTGGAGAAGCGTTCTTTTATCGTCGAGGTAGGAGAGAGTAAGTCTGGGGCGTTTAGTCTGAGATATTACGGAAGATACGTATCGCGCGGCCGCTACGATTAGCGGGTTACGGTGGGTTTCGGAGGAGTCGAAAAATCGAATCACGGCGACTTTTATGAACTGGTTGATTGTTGGCAGCTTTAAGTCACAGTGCAACTGCAAGTTACGGACGTAACCTGGAGCGCCTGTGGCTCTACGCATGAAACGTTGGAACGTTGGACGTTTTGGAGAGTTTGCATTCGTTTGAGTCGATAATCGGGTATGTGAGAGAATGCGACGCTGCCGTAAGTCATGATAGGCGTCACGCACGCAGTGTAGATTCTCTTCTTATAAGTAAAGTAAGAGTAAGAGTTTACTGCGCTTGCTCAACATACAATTAAGTCGGCCGAGAGCGAAGGCGGCTCGCGCGCGTGCAGCTTTAATATGAGCTATGAAGGTAAGCTTCCGATCAAGGATTACACCCAGGTATTTGGCTTGCTGCTCCCAAGGAATAGGCTTGCCGAAGAGGGTGATAGGTAGAGGGGCAGCGGGAGGCTGCCGTTCCTTGCTGAAGACCACGGCTCCACTCTTGGTAGGGTTGACTTCGATTCTCCATTACGTGAACCACTTCCCGAGGTTCGTAACCGCCGTCTGGAGAATTCGACCTATCGCTAAGGGGCTGGTGCCTGAATAATAGATGGCCGTATTGTCGGCGTACATTTGGGGTTTGCCACCGCGAGGAATGTCGCTAACGTTAGTGTGAAGAGAAGTGGAGAGAGTACGGAGCCCTGAGGTAGTGCGGCGCGGATCGGGTGAGGGTCAACGCGATAGCGAAAGGACCGATTCAACAAAAAGTTTCGGAAGATGAGCACAAGAAGATCTGGCACCTCGAGTTGGTAAAGCTTGAAGATCAAGCCATTGTGCCAGACCTTGTCCAAAGCCTTTGCTATATTGAAGAAGAGCACGCCAGTGAGCCTTCCACGCTGAAAACCAGCGCTTATATGCTCGACTATGCGGTGGACTTGTTGGACGCTTGAGTGTTGGGTTCCAAAACCGAACTGCTCGTCTGGTATGAGACTCCTGGACTCGGCGCAATCCATAAGACGGGAATAAATTATTCGCTCGTATAGCTTCCCAAGAACCTTGAGTAAGCTAATGGGGCGATAACTAGTGGGCTCAGACTTCGGTTTACCGGGTTTGTGGATGAAGATGACTATTGCCTCTTTGCACATCCGTGGGAAGAGATTGTTGTTCAAGAGGAGTACGCCGTAGGCTCTCGGCGTGAAAGCACGTCACTTTTTTGTTTGAAATGTCACTGGCGTGTTGTAATCCATCGAACGAAGCACAAGGCCATGCTTTGGAGGCGTTTGTGGTTTCACCTACCTCTCCCTCCCTAATAGAAGGACGACACATATGTGCGGGTGGCTGCACGGATTGTCCTTGGTTGATTTAACCTTCACCACCCCAGCACGTGCCGCCACCGTTGCGTATAGGCAGGTCGGGCTCGTGGAGAACCTATCCGATCACCGATACATACGGATAGGGTACTCCTCTCAGTTAGCACAGGGTACGCAAGGGTGCTCACCGTTCTCGAGATGGTCCATTACCTACTTGGACCTCCAGCTAGGAAGGCGGTTCACTGCTTTTCTGCAGAGCTGACCGATCTACGACGTGCCTGCTCGGCCGCTAGAATAAGCTATGAGTGGCTTCAGGGTTCAACCTGGTTCCACCTGCAATAGCAAGAGGCGAAGAAGCCGCTGACAGTCGCCATTTGAGAGGGAGAGGCAGGCGATGTTGGAGGGTCTCAACGCCAATCCCTGGGTCAGACCTTACAAAATGTTGTGCAACAATCTGCACCTCATTAGTCCTCCGATGACGGAGACCCTTCAGACTGATCTCATTGGTTCAGGCGTTTTTCCCGAGAGCCGTCAACGTTACCCTGCCCAGGTTGAATTCGACCTAGGGGATGAACTCATCGGAGGACATTTCCTTGCTGTCCCCGGAAGAGTTTGGGGACGCGGTGTCCTGTCTAAGTGCAAGAGGACGGCCCCCAAATGCTTGCCACACGCCTTCTAAAAGCAGCTAATGAGCCCCAATATAGGGCTCTCTTTATAGGAGAGTAAACTTGTCTCTCCTGCCCAGGCCCCAACGGCGCATTGGGAAGGCTAATTTTATGAAATGGAAGACACGGCATAGCACACATTCGAGTGTGCACTGCCTTTGAAGCTAAGCGCCGTGTCCTACGTGGATTTCTTGGCCCGGACCTTTCGCTCGTGGGTGTGGTCAACGCCATGCTCGCAGACGACTCTTCTGCCTTAGTGTCTTATTTCTGCAAGCTTGTTATTTCTCAGAAAGAGACCTTGGAGCGCGAGCGGGAGGCTGACCCTTTCGTTCCATTGCTCCGCCGATGGCCGATGGTGGGCAGTGCGCGGACGAGAATCCCTGTAGCCAGACCTGCCTTGAGGAGGACGCAGAGGGCGGGGACTGGGGTCCCTCAGCCTTTATTGCACGTATCTACTTGGGCGGGGGTGGTGTAGTGGCATGTACTGCCCCCGTTGTCCTCTCTCTTCCATATCCAGCACTAAGGCAAATGATGGCACCAGGTGTTTTGCCAGATTAGACAGAGCCTTTTTCAGGGCTCTCTCTCGGACTCTTGCATCCTCACCCCCATGCAAGGCTGGCTCATAAATGACATTCACGTGAAAATAAAAAAAAAACAAAAGAGGTTGATCAATTTACGTACACAAAAAAAAACCTACAAATATACAAGTTTTACAGGTGAGTGATTGGACTATCTGCAGTGTGAGGACTTCATACCACAAAAGTTATTCACAAAAAAATAATAAGTTTCGTTACTATTCGAAACACGCTGTATCTCCAGACTGTACCATCAAGCGTAGTGTACGTTTTTTTTTTAATATTTTACTCTTGATACTGAAGAAAAATATAGATTGTCATAAAACATATTGTTCAGGTTTTCAATTATTATATATTTTTTTTCAGAAAGTCATAATAGGTATTTGAAAAATTATTCTAAAAATAAATCAACAACATTAAATGCTTGTTTTAAAAGTAAAAACACGATAATATGCAGTAGGTGCATAATACTTTAAAAATAATAATCCAAAAATTTATGATTTTATCGGGATTCGAACCTACTGTTCGCCGCCAGAGCGCAGCTCAAAAGTAAACATAGTCAAGCAGGGCTAAACTTACATCTAAATTATTAGCGAAATAAATCTTCAATATTATAACACCGTTACGCATCGGACGAATTCGGAAAAAACGAGTAGCAGGGTCGGGGCTACTCCGTCCCGCACCTGCCCGCTTCACCCCTTCAATAACATCAATGCTGGCTATACACAGCGCCTTAACTGCGTATAAATTACCGAGATAATGTAGCTAAAAATTTTTGATATAGTAAGACATAATTGGAATTAATAAATTGTGTTTCTATGAATAAAATAACTAAAGCATTATTTATGATTATCCATGTGCGATTATCTTTTCATAGCAAAAGACTTTTTCGTTGAAGCAATTACCACTTCGTCCTATCCAGTGTCACGTGTTTTACATTCAAGTTTTATATGATCTAATTAGTTCCTCAGAAATTATGTTATTCTCAAGAAATAACCAACATACGGAACTCAAGCCTTTATACCACACATCTTTTGTCTTAAAGCCACCGTAGCCACCGTACTGTCAGGGTACCGTGCTAACAGATTATTTTACAGGATACTGTATGAGTTTAACGTTTATAACTACTTGATACTGATTTGTATATTGTATGACGACCTCCGTGGTCGAGTGGCGTACGCACCAGTTTTCAAGGTGTCGCTAACTCTGAGGACCCGGGTTCGATCCCCGGACGGGTCAATGTAGAAATGAACTTTTCTACATTGTCTCGGTCTGGGTGTTTGTGGTATCTTCGTTGTTCCTGAATTCCATAACACCAGTGCTTACTAGTTACTTGCTTTGGGTTCAGAGCAATGTATGTGATGTTGTCCGCATTTATTTATTTATTGATGGTTTTTTGTTTCTAAACCCGGTTGGAAACTTCATAAAGTCCAATATGCTGAAGTGGAAGTGTGCTAGATACTGTTAAAATATAACATTCCTTTCCGTGAATTGATATATTTGGAGATTTTGTTGTTTTTTGAAAAATGCAAATATTTTGTTAGTTATAACAATTGGAAAACATTTTTTTTTTTGTTAGCCGGTTATTGCTTATTCTGAGTCAAGTAAATGACATTGTTTTTCATCACAAGTTCAAAATCACTCGTTTATAATACAAAACAGCGCATTCAAAAAAATGTTTCTCCTTTGGCCTGTCGGTCAATAATTCACATCACTTTGACATAATATATTATGATTAATTTACGTGGCTGTGTTTATCTTGTTCTTTAACCCGTTCCTTTTGTTTGTCATTTGTTTCATATCGTCACGGTTCTTTAATAAAGTGGCGTAAGCAATATATTATGTTGAAGTTTTTTGTACTTTGATTTGAAGCAAAATGTTTTTACATTTCATTGTCTAAGACTATTCCCACTGTATTAGTTGTTCTTCTGGTGAGCAGAGATCTGGCATATCTTTCTTCAAATCCTGTTCATAAAGTCTTGTATTCATGACTCACACACTATTTTGTGTGATATATATTTTGATATACATTCATAGAGAAAATTTTTTTTGGAAATGCGATCGAATTTATCTTTTAGACGGCTTTGACAATCCTAAACTTTGTTAATAAACAACGTTTCCATTGAAACTAAAAGTTTATGATTACTATTAATATTTAAAAAAAAAAGCCCAAATTCTAATACAGGAAGACATTTCGCGGCCAGCATTCCTAAAATTCTATATCAACCGTGTCTAATAACCCTATAATCTTCAATAACTCACTCGGCTCCACAAAATCATTCCAACCGCATACATTCGTAAATCATATATCAAAGCTAACCTTAAAATGACAACCCTTTTCACGGCTTTTTATTTATTTTAACGCCAAAACAAACCGCAGTGCGTCCTTGGATTATAATAACCTTTGGCTAGTCCCGGATATGCTTGAGTTTGTGGGCAATATTCTTTATGAAATTGACTGATAGTATACCGATAGTCTTCGGTTTTTTATTTATAAAGTTACAAATAATATCCTGGGAAAACTCATACGCGGTCATCTAACTGAAAAACAAGCAGAACGTGTGCTATCATAATCAGACAACTGATAAACATACTTATATACTTCTAAACAGATACATATAATAGATAAAATACCCAGACACAGGACAAATTTTAATGATCGTGCTCTCACACAAAGATTTGTCCTGTGAGGAAATTGAACCCAAGACCTCTGGTACAGCAGTTAGGGTCACTAACAATTGGATCAACTGGCCAATTATTTGTTAAAGAGTTAATAAATAAAAGAACATTGTCTTTGCTTTAGTCTCTACACTCGACCAATAATCCAACCGTTAATGTTATTGTTTCTTTGAAAGCTTTGAAAGACTGGCGCAAATTGGAGAGGTTTACCTTCCAAAACAGTGATTGACTATGCCCTTTATGGAGTATTTACTGCTAACAATTACCATACCAATAAAATTTCAAAGAAACAACACATCTCCTTTAAATATAAATATTTATGATCATAAAACTTAAGAAGGCTCATATACAAGAATATTCATTTTAAACCAGATTCTAAAGTCTTTAATTACATTAACTGTGTCGAATGCGAATTTATTAATTTGGGTTCACTGTCAATAAGCTGCTTACTACACATTCAGTTTTATTCAAGGACCTGTTTTAAGCCTTCCTGAATTGTTTTAGTACCTTATTACAGTCAAAAGCTTAGTTTCTCGAAGTTCTGGTCAATTTTATAGGTAATGTTTACTTCAGAATATAAAATGGTCGCTTATTCTAAAAATTAAAAATGATCAGATGATTTAAATATGGCTAACATATGTTGTTTTTGTGACGTACGGAGAAATCATTTGTACGAAGAGGTGAAATCCTTTTATTTTAACTTTGTAAAACCAATGACTGACCTTACAAAGTGTGATGTTATCCTAAGAATGTCGGAATGACTTCTTAATATAATTAATATTTTATGAGTGGCAGTTATTTACGATTTTTGTGAAACAGATCCGTGAAATTAAGTTAAGTTTTGCATACATTTTTATGACCGAATCTAATCGATCGAATATAATTTTATAAGTAAAACACACATACATACAACATACAGTAGGAGCAAAGTGAGTTAATAAGCTACCAAGGTATATTCCAATCGAATTTTCTGCTAGCAGATTTGCAACAAGAGATTTTGATAATGAAAAAAAAGTAGCTCACAACGACATTTCACAAAACACAACCATCTGGAAGCCTCACACAGAAGCAGTTAACTTAGTTTAATTCTACCTGAATATAATATAATAAACAAATTGGGGCAATAAACACGAGTTAGAAACATGAGTGTTTCAACGATCAACTCTAATTGGTTGATATCTCGTAAACAGGTACGCGATCATTGCTTTCAAAACCTTAATTAAAAACGGTTTATAGTACCAATAAATATGTCCGAATGATATAAAGGTTTTCTTCAAGTTATCTCAAGAATGGAGGCTTTCAATTATTGTTTGTGAGAAGCAGAATACACAGTTTTGTTAGGATGTTCTTTACCAGATATTTTGCTAGCCCTTACGCTTTGTCTCATAATGACTTTAGAGGTTTAAAACCATAATATATCGGATGGCTACAAATTGAAAAAGAGATTCTTAAGTTTACATTTACTAAATACGTGTCCTTTTGGTAAAATGCTTTGTTTTAGCTCGTATAAAAGTTTATCGATAAATTAACAAGAAAATTTACAGAAAACCTTTAAATACCTTACATATGGTCGTAAATTGATTTTATACATTTTGCCATTAGATTCAACTTTGCAGCGAGCGTGTGGATGGGCAGAAAAGTATGCTTTTGTTTTCTGAAATAGAGGTTTATAGAGACTGGTGTCAGTGACCTTAAAATAAAATAACATGTTAAAGTAACATTAAATTTCTGCAGATATATCTTTAGAAAAAGCAAGAAAAAATTAAAATATTTATTAATGCCAGGTCTAAACATTCTGTAGGCTGCAAGGGACAGTAGCCCTCATTAGTCCGGCCGCGAACTTACGACACCAATTAAAGTGGTGTCTATATATCATGCCGTCCGTCTGTCCGTCCGTACCGTTTTATTATCGGCCACAGTAGCTACAATAAACATGTGAAGCGATTGTTATTCATGTCAGTCGTAAAGACTTGGTAACCGGTGCAGAAAATAGGTTGGATTTGATTACGTTTTTTGGTAGAAAAAATGTTTAGAAGTTGTTTTAGTAGGTACTTGGAATTAGTAGTTGGCTGGTTAGTGATAATTTCTAATCACAGCTTCATTAACTTAGCATAGGCTGAAAGTTTTCGTAAAAAGGAACTAGGAAAAATTAAAATCATCTTACTAAACATGAATATAATTTTAAACCTTTAAGTGTAAAATGTTCTTCAGGTTTCACAATACATTTATTAAATCAAACATTAACGGAAAAAAATTATGTAACCGACTACAATGTGACTTCGGAGTCATAGCAACGATTATATTTATTTAAATCGTCTTAACAATGTAATTCTTGTAATCTATACATCACATTTAACTCATCACTCAAAGCCACACCTCATACATTACACAATCCTATGCTGTGCTCAAAACACACGAGTGTCACAATTACACCATTGTCTGGCCAAAGCCTTAAATACTTTAATATAAAGGCAAGCGCACACCCGCGACACAACGGTTGACACAATGTCTTATTAACAGATACCATCGCTTTCGATTAACATTCCAAGATGGCTTCCGGATGTGTCAAAGTGACGTAAATGTCAAAATGCCATTTTTGTGCCAGATCAGCGTGAGAGCTTGCCTGGTGGTCTGATTGGGAAAGGATATTTAAAGTTTAATTGTTTTGTTTATTGACTGGATAATTATTACCAAAAGGCTACTTAAAAGTCTATAACAGGACTTACGCTGGCCTGGAGTCATTTCGTACAAATGACTTGAAAATAAGACTTCTGTTTTTTTTTACATAACCTTTCGTTCCTATACATGATTTAATCTTTTTAATGTGTTGTATTGCATTGATGATGATGATAATAAATGTAGCTAGAGCCTTTTTTAGTAGAGATCTTAGCAGTTATCCTGAGTGCAGGCTTTGACTATTTCACCGGACTTTGTCATGTTATAATTGCAGGGACTTCTGAAATTAATAGCTTTTGACTTATCTCGAAAACTGGCTCAAAAGTAACTCTTTGCTACTTCATCATAATTCGAAAAACAGAAGACAAGTAGATTATTTAATTAAATTCTAATAAAGAAGACCTTATTTTTCTTTTCTCTATTTCTTTTACAAACAGCCTACCGCGTGTCACATTAAAATTGCTAAAATTATATATAGTCCAATAAATATAAAGGTGACAGGACACTGGTCAGAAGCAAGCATTCTAAAAATGTCGCCGCAAATCCAATTCGTGATTAATCAACAAAGACATGCAAATTAAATTAGGTATTAATACAAACTTAATCTTACATCCGATGATGATATTTACAACCTTATGGTATGGAGATAAGGTTCATTTTAATTGTGTAGTACGTGAATATGTTTGCGGATTATGTGTGAACTTTATTTTTGGTCTTAAGTAAAACAGATTTATGTCACGCTAAGGTGTAACTTAGTAAAAATGTTGATTAAAAATAAAAGCTTTTTTGATTACATTTTCTTGTTCGTGTTCGTGTTATTATGTTAATCCAAAACAAAAATCCGTGTTTTTTAAGAAAGAAACATCTGTACTTCTCTTTTGTTTCTCACGAAATAATATTTAAGTCACTTTCTTCATAATATAAAAAATTATGCTGGATTATCAGACAATTTTTAAACGTTTATTTGTTGAATAAAAACATCATATTTAAGAGTAAAACCCATCGACGGACTATACGCATAGACTGCTACTATCGCTAGGTTCCCCTTGTGTCAAGCGAGAGCAGTTTTTAGTCTGATTCTAGTACATTTAGTTTTTCATTTAAGTTAATTTTCGCGCAACGAGAAACTTATATAAGAAAATATCGATGGTTTTGACATTGTTAGGATAATATTAGTGTTTTAGATAGATTTTTCAAAATGGCAATCTCCATCTTCATACATAATTTAGGACAACACTTGTTCACACTAGTGCTTACGGTTTAAACTCTGATAGGCTCACTCAATAGTTTCATATGTTACTCTAAGGTAAAACCCATATCAAAATAAACTCACTTTAAAGATAGAGATCGACAAATTTCTTGACATTTCCCGCCACCTGGACCTTGCTACCGTTCACCGATGACGTCACAAGCCACTACCAGTAGGTTATATCAAGAGCAACCCGCTAATGTGTCCCTGTCCACCGCTACGAATGATGCCAAACCGCATCATTAAGGGGCCATGCGTAAAAATACATATTTTTTTACATTATTCCTTAAGTTGTGTACACACTAACCGATTGCCCTAGTTTTAAAGATTTCAAACCAAGTAAAGCCATATACTTTGAAAAGAAGTAAGAAAAACTAAACAAAGTTTGCTTTTTTAATTAATTCTTTGTTCAAAATTGGAACGCAGTAAGTTGCTTAGCGGTTTTAGTTTGGTGTAATGTAACTGTTTTTTGACGAAGCATTTCAATATTGGCCATAATTTTATTGTTTTTTAAAAACAATATTATTCTTTTGAAATAGGAACTTAAATAACATTTTGGTCGCCGAACAGATGTTCTGGAACACCTTTTAGCCGTCTCTTAAAAGAAAATGTGAATGCTAAAAGTAAAAAACATTCGGGTAAGGTAATTATATAAATAATAAGTAAAATAATGACATCATCAGTAAAAACCCGGTAGAAAATAGTTTTGTTTTAATTATATGACCAAAACGGTACAGTAAACATTTGAATTCCAGAAACAAAATCGTAAAACAAATAAATCGTAAATCATAGGACACAGCAAGCGCCCATCCTACACAACAACACGTCATAATAGTTTAAAAAAAAACATTGTTTTAAATTTCGAACAATATTTAGAGTTTTTTCTATGCGGCCAGCATTTCGCACTGGTCTGCGGCCTCCTTTACATCCACACTTATTTTATTTGTCTCATAATGGCTGGTTTAAGGCGAGGAGCGCACGCGCAGCGGGGTGGCTGGAAACCACTACAGCCGCATAAATTCAACATTTGTCACGGCATTAACACTCGAAAAAGGGTTTTTTAACATGTCACCCTCCGTATCCGGTAATCTTGGACTCATATTATGGATATTTTTGCTTTTAAAGAATTCCTTTTGTTGTTCGCCGGGGTAAACGTTGATATATAAAGGTGAGGTAGCCAATATTTTTGTTTTTTAGGGATTTCGGTGGATTAATAAGGTTATCTTAAGGTGTTTTTCTGTTGATACTGTTTATAAGACATGACTACTGGTGGCTTTGATTTGAGCTTTTTGTGCAATGGCATCTTAATAAGTCTCTGTTTCTATGCTTATTACATTAACAACGAAATGGAATCAGTTGCAAATATTAAAAAAATAAAATTGTTTTTTTTTCTATTTCAACATTAATATAACTTACACAAAATAATAAGCATAATGGCATTTCACATTCCCATAAAGCAACAAACAAAAATAATTAAAAATCTTTAATCAAGCAGAAATGATAAATAGCAACAAAGATAACAAACAACTATCCATAACGCTCTCGATTCGCCATGATTTATAGAATCGGGTAAACTACACTATTAGCGACCATCTGTATAATAAAAATAATCGAATTTACACGCCGGCTTGCTATAAAGCTTAGTACAAGCAATATTGTCTGCTAACAATGGCTGAATGAACGCGTTAAAAATCGCGAAAAAACTGTCGATTCAAGTAAAGAGCGATTGTTGTGCAAACTTATTCGATACGGTTAAATGGGGCGTTTTAAACGCGGCGTCATTTACCCGCGTATGTGAACCATGCTTAATGATTTAGAAGTAATACGTGCGTGCATTTGATTTTCAACTCTATTTGTTCGAACATAAAATAAAAATTACATTGATTTGGGTGTGGTTGAATCTGAAATTATTATAAATATGAAATCATAGAATAAAGAAACAGAACAATTAAGTTTTTTTGTAAATATCGGTGCTATTGATCGGTAATGCTGCAGATCGGCGAAGTCGGCCTCTTTGCGCAAATCCACTCATGCGCACACAAGTAGGGTATTTTGAAATATAGATCATAATAGTTTCAGGATATGATATGATATTTCCGTTTTATAAGTGGCGGTGCCTTTGGAAATATAATATAATTATCTGTTTCCTCTCTTGAAATATTATTATAGATTAAAATAGTCCTTGAAAAAGGAATGAAAGAGTAAATAATAGATAATCCTGTTCTTTATGTAAGATATTATAAACTAATATACCGTAAATGAGCCTTTTAAATATAACAATAGCGTTGCAAGCCGTTGCAGCTTTATTATTACAGTTACAAAACAATAGAAAAATGCGGGTAGCAGTACGATACTCTTTAGACGTTCCACAGAAAGCGGCTAACGCTTAATTACCGAAACTTAACGAACAAAACAAAAAGTCTCCTATAATCCGTCTATTAAGTTCCATAACACCCATTTTATTGAGATACGATCGAACTACTATAGATACGACGTATATACGCAATCAAAGGAATGCGCCGCTCGATCACATAACATATGTATCGAATAAAACAAAATAACATTAAGTAGACAGTATAAAAAAAACTTCATTGAGCAGACGGGACATCACTATTCTACCAAAGCCGCACCACCAAAACCCAACTTTATTCGAACCCAAATAAACTCAACATTCCAAATCCGAATTGGAAACGAGCCTCGAACCGGCAACTGACTTGTACACCTGTTAAATCCTTTACATATTTTTATAACGCATTCTTTCGGGCATTCTTTGTGTTTATTTTAAAAATGATTTTTAAGGAGGGTAGGAATGATAAATAACGCATGATATTTGATTAAAATGACACAGCAGTTTGGCGGTGCTACAATAGTAGGCTCTAAGCTCCCGAAATTGAGAGCACAAAGACTTTGATCATTTATATCTCAGTGAATTTCCTATTGAAGTATTGATGATATGTCGGTGTGGGAATAATAGGTATCGTAATGAATCTAATCACTCCATTCGTGAGTTCGTGACATTCCTGTACCAACTATGACTAGACTATAAAATAAAGTGTAAAGATCTATTGTCGAGGATGAGATTCTGTTTGGAGCAGGATAGGTGGATAAACAAATATAATTAGCTGTTGGTAATAGATGAGCAACTGTCTAAACTATTGAATTTTGTAATGATGAAGGTGGCTTTAAGGTTTTAATTATACCAAACATTTTTATATCGCCAATGAAGTCATCGGTTTGTTACCTCCTAGTAAACTAAAAGTATATAGCGCTCTTTAAGAAGAATATAATTGCAAAACTTGAATGTCATTAAACAACAATTATTATATACTTTATGTAGATTTCATATTATACGCAGTTTCAAGCTTTGAACCAAAGCCAGATGAAATTCCAACCACAGCTTTGTCTCAATTTTAAAAATTAAGCATTTATAACAATTTTATCAATAAGTTCAAAAGCCCAGTATTCGAATTCATCTTGTTCCCAATACAACTCGCTAAGGATTACACTCGATACATTCCCTGATGCCTGTTCGTCTGTCCATCCGTCGGCGTCGCTCAGTCTGCCTCGTCCGATACGATTGTGATACATTCGTAACCTGTGGGATATTTGGGTTTATTTTCGTTGTTGGCAGTATCCTCGTGAACGATTGCTCTTGTGTTTACATTTGGTTTAGTTTCTTCTTTATGTGTATTGAGGTTTTTTTATCATCTGCTTATATAATTCAACTTTACCCAATATTATCGTATAGCTGTTTCTCATAATATTCAGCAGCTACTACTTTGCCTGTTAAAATCTCTCGAACTTATTACGACATATCAGACATGCCTTGTTTGATTGATTGAATCTCACAAAAAATATATCATCATTATGAAACGATAAATAAACATACTAACACAATTAAAGTTTTCACCACACAATTTATTCCCACTAATGAATCCCTTACGTCACATTAAAATAAAACCAATTATCTCCTAAACACACTTCCAAAATAACAAAGTCACCTCTTCAAAAACGTGAAAAACATATTCAAATTAAAATACTGGACAGTAATTACTGACGGTGAATCCGAACAACCGATTTTTAGGTCGACAATTTATCTGACATCCTAAACGTTGAATTTAAATAACGCATCTTTCATCATACACGCTGCCACCATTTCTTCATCCCCTTTTTGAAGTTTATGTCAACGGTATAAAGTTCATTATCAACTGGCTCATCTGCATTTTGAATTTGGTAGGCTACTTTACAAGTGAAGATTTTTTCTACCGGAGACCATTAAACAGTAATGAGTGGACTATGAAGAGGTACTTTGCGTACCACGTGCCACTCACAATGTACCAAAGAAACCAACTACCGTTCGTTTTAATACAATAGTTAAAAATAATTGTACAATTAACGTCTTGGATTGTGAACGGGTACTGTTAATGGCTCTTGAGACAGTCCACTGTATGTATTTGGAAGTCAAGACCGTTTTTCTTTATGGAATATTAATTTAACTTCATATTATTATAACTCTTTTTAAGTCAAGATGTAATTGTGTAAGAATTTCGAACAAAGCTTGTATGAAACGCGTTTTTATTATCGTCAAGTTTGATCAAAAGCTCGCCATTTACTAGGATCGCGATATGCTTGATATTACGTAATGGTATATTGTAGCTATTTGTTAATATAAATTGTATTCACATAATGTGTTTCCCAATACTTCTAGTGTGACCTGATACTTTCTACAGATTATGTGAATGCTTCCACACACGATCAACTCTCAAAAAAATAAAAAATATATTTTCTCCTACCGTAAAACAGTATGCTACTGATAGCACTTCTAATGCGATCGTTCAAATCTCATCTCCAGCCCCTACTCAAACCACGAAAGCAAAGTTAAAGTCCAAATTAAAATCCCATTCAGACCCCTTTGTTATCTGACCGCGATCGTAATAAGACAAGAGAAGCTAATTCTATAAAAGCAAAGGGTGTCATACAATAGATAAACGATAATAAAATACCAACATATTTTTACAATCTGCTAAGTAAGGATCCCAACGAAATTCACTTTTATGTAGAAGACATAAGAGTTACTGTATTTTCTATCAATTTGTAACGAATGGTGCATCAAAAATAATTCCATGTGTTTTGAGATATAGGATCAGTTAATTTTTCTAGTCTAATGCCTTTTCTGAATTGAATGTTATAGTTTCACACTAGGGGTATCTGATTTGACGAATGTTCTCACGGAGTGCCATATTTTTTTCATCCAGTAAATAGTCAACAGTACGTTGAACGTCACGTATATACAATCCAGCTAAATACGCTTTTAATATTCTAGAGAACTTTCTTCCGCGTAAGATTGGACGTGGCTTTAAATTTATAGCTTCGGAAGTTTTGGATGTTTGTAAGGTAGGTACTAATCAAATTTTTAAACAGCTTCTATTTGAAATCGCGTTTAAAATCTGAATAACGTGAATTAAATATGAATTAAACAATTTAATTCTACTAACAATAAAGTTAAAACTTAAACAAGGAGTGTAAGTAAACCTAACGATGATCACAAAATGGTGGCATACGTAGAAGCACACACAGCCAACAGCGTCATAATTGCTCATGTTTATATAACAGAAGCCATTCACAAACCTACAGAAGCCGAAAGGAGATTTTAAACAAACACGTCTTAGAATTTCTTTACATGGCCGTCTGTACAAAGAATGCTTCAAGTGGCCAGACCGACCAGACACCACAATGGTGGGCAGCTTGTGAAGAAACTAAATATTATCACGCACAGCTTGACTCGAGGTTGTCGCAAACAATACCCGTGAACAGCTTTAGTCTCCTGATAATGCAAGCCACTTTATTAACGTTTGTCTTTGTTACAACGATGTTGTAAAATTGGCCAATCATTTTTAAGGTCACGATTCCGAACATCTGCGTAAGACGAGAAAATTGTCCGCCCCAAGCGAACTTCGTTAGCGTACAGAGACAATTCCAGTTTCGCGAATTCCGATGGACACAATAAGACTCCAACAATTCCTTTTCGACAACAATAGAGTTATTGTCATAAAATAGCCAATAGGTACGAAAATGACGGGTTGCGAACGGCTTTGTGCGTACCGAACTTTCGGCTATTATGATGGATTCTTTGTTACTGGATATCCTCGGGGAGACGCGAGACAACGTCCATAATACCACCGTGAAACGTATTTATAAACGTTATGATATGAATGGATAATATGCGAGACGCTATTGTGTTATTGTCGCGCGACAATGCTGCCAAATCGAGGCCTTGAGTTTGTACAATTATGAGATTAGACACTCGACGAGCAAGGATGCTGATTTGACACCAGATGTTTTAAGAATTGACCCCTTTGTGCGCTATCATCACAATGATGTACTAAACGTATGTTCGCACTAACATGGTATTATAATAACAAGAAAATCATACCAGAATAACTTGTACTTGCGTACGAGACCCTTAACAACTACTCTGGTATTAGCAACCAAGTGGACAACGAGAATTGGTCTCATGAGAAGGACTCCCTAAATTCATTAGTACTTATTTTAAGTTCAAGCCGGTTACTGATGGCTGAGAGCTTAATTCATATCTTTATAATGCCGTTACTGGATTGTTAAAAGATTGAAAGGAGCATAGTTAGCTTTAGGTAGCACATCCACACTTGTAAAACACAACATTTTTTTAGCTCGGACTGCGGGCGTAATAAAACTCAACGCCCTCCAAAAACAAAGTGAAAAACATAGGTAAGTAAAATACCACGGGCACAGCGCGCCGCCATTGTCCACAGAATAGAATAAAAGATAAAAGAAAAAGGTAAAAAAGATTGTGTCGTTTCTGTTTGAACAATGACGCTTGTCAGAGGCAGCCATGTTGGATTTGACGCGCGTGAGTCTGACAAACGGGATCGCATTTTAAATATAGATGTAGTAATTGTAAATTTATTGTTTGTTAACAATCTTTTGTTTAAATTATACTTAGCTGTCATTACGGTGTGTTTGTTCTATTGCTAATGAGATTTTTTATTTAGTAATTATACCTTTTACGGTCTTCTTGCAACGTCTGCAGTTTCCTCTCTCTAAACCAATGCAATTTTTTCTATAAGTTTTGATTCTTCTATAATCATCATTTATATCTTTGAGTTATTTAAAGTCTTTTTAGTATATTAAAAAACTGCATTCCACATTCTCTTATTGCTTGAGTATACTTCCTGCTTTACCTGATTTTCTGGATGCTGCACCAAAGTTCAAATTTTAAAATGGTGTTTTTTCATTTTGGCTCGATTGAGAATCACCTTTAACATTTCTTTACGATTTAAAATGAAACTTGCATTTGTTGCAAGAAGTGGTTAATCCGGAAAGGCGTTGATAGCTAGTTTTAAGATTATAATAGTACCTATTAATATTCGCGATTGATTAACTTGTTTATTTTTTTTACGTCACAGCTTTTTGTAATGCTGTGGAATTGTCGCATTTAAATTAAATATTAGTAAAGCATATCTATTACATATTATTAGATTTTAGAGAATTTTTAACACATATCGGATTTTCAGTCATATAAATACAACTACGGGAAACAGGCGTGTTTATATGTATAAATACAGTTTCTAACATGAAAAACGTGAAAGTCATAAAATAACTAGACGAAGAATGATGACAATATTTGCTCGACAATATCCAAACATTCACTAGAATCGCTGAATACATAGAGGTATTACCACTTTTTGTGGCTAAACAAAAACTACGCTTCAATATACGATCTGTTTCGCTCGAATAGACAAATAATGGGCGTGCTTCACGAATTTGTCGATTTACCTTTAAATTTCCACTTCGTTAGGTGATTTCGCGAAAACTAATGTTGGTTGGACACGATTCTTGTGTTCTTTTCATGGTATGACATTTTAGTTTTGCTGTTTGTTAAGATTTTAGCACGCGATAAATGGAATACTGGTTCATTTCATGCCGTGTTTTCCGCGGCTTCGAATAAGTCACGCGATCTATTTGTGGTTAACAAATTGTAAATTTCGTCTGTTATTGATATTGTATTATCATACAATCACTCAGTTTATGAAGAGGTTGAAAAGTTCGTAGCCCTTTGATTTGAAGAAACTAAATGGTTGGAGTTTCTTCTGCAACTGATTTACCCTGACCACATAAAATCACCGTAAGAATTTGTTAATCTATACTTTCTTCTTACACTCAGATAATAAATATGTAACTAACCAGTATGTCAGCTATTTAAAACTTCAATTTTGTTACTAAACAATTGAAATCATATCAAAGAAAATGCAGTATACAAAATAACTTATAAATAACAAGTTAACATGAGAATCGATTGCACAACACATTGCGACATACAACCCATATTATTACAAGTGTAAACCCCAAAATCGATTTCAACTGCAAAAACAGATGAATGCCTAATTCCAATTCTCACAGTAGCTTTTCTACCAAAAATAACATTCGACATTGTGACACCATATTGGATTCCAAGATTGCGTGCACAAGCCTTTGTAATACTTTTTCTTCTTATTTTTTTAGTGACAAAGGGATTTGATACGTCGTCAGATTTCAATGAATGGGTTCCTAGTTTTTTTCTTGACACCTGAATCTTGGCATCCCTTTTTGAGTAAACTGCTGATCAATTTTATCTCTTTTGTCAATAGATTGAAGGTTTTGTCCGGATGCGAAAGTTTTGGTTTCACATTGAGGATCATTCATTGACACTAAAGGAGTTTAGGAAACTATCAATGGAGGCGGAATATTAATGATCGCACTTGGCTTTTTATCTAGACTTGCGTCTACATCCTTTTTAGCTCTTCAGGAATTGTTTCTAATAGCTTCAAATTATTTATTGCATCACCTTTATTCTTTAAACTCTTTATACCCAAATTATTCCACAATAAAATCTGGGAACACAATTCCCCGTAATTCTCACTAACCTAAACCTTCAACTTTTTAACAACAATTTCATTATTTGCTTCTACCCGCCCATTTTTCTCATGAGTCTTCATTGTTTTCTACTTAACTTGTTACTTAGATTCTGAGTTAGGTTTAACAATGTGTATTACTGCTGTTACTGGCAAGTCTTCAATCTTCGCTGCGTGATGGTCCGCCTACCTTGCAAGGCGTTGGCTCGGAACTTGCAAGGTACTCAGAATGGGGGACGCCCCGCTGTCATACCCTCAATGGGAATTGTTATACATTATTAGAGTTTAATTTATCGTTTTAAGTGACGAATATATTAATATTAATATTTTTTGTGTAATTTTGTTTGTGTTGTAGGTAAGACGGTAAGTGGTGTTAAGTTAAGCTGTACTTCAATGGTTGAGTTAATGTCATGCTTCAATATGTCTTCCTTCAATTCGATCTATCGGCTGAAGTGGTAAACTTATAAATTATGGTATTATTTAATCTCAGTAGCCTTATTTGAGCTTTTAATGAGGGCTTTAAACAACAATTAATCTAGACAGTAATTATGGTGTATTAACCAGGATACAGGCTTAGGTAGATCGCAGCACTAATCTAAACATAGCACTTAATTCCTGGCAAGTTTAACAAATTAACGTATGCAATAATTTTACACAACATTAAACCAATCTCATATCATTCAAAAATAAAACGTTGCCAATCAATCTTCCATAAACTTCTATCGCATAAACTTTCCAAAGCAACACTTCTAGATTCTTCACCAAAGTATTTTCTCAGGCCCTCCGCCACACCCACCACACCGGGGTTCCATGTGGTGCGGGGAGTGGTGTGAAGTCACCAGGCCACACTGCAGGAATGTAGTCAGGAGTGGCTGCTGGGCGGTGCGCCTCACGCTGGGCGGCCCGCCTATACGCTGACAGGATTATATTCACACGAGTCATTTTAGGACTTTTTGGGAATAGGGTGTTGGGATACTTGTAATTATGTAGTTGAAGTACTTTTTTATTATTTGGTAATTTGGTAGTGGGTTTGTGTGTTTAATGCAAATACACTATTTTGTCAAAGTTCTGCCAGTTTAGGCTTTAAACGGTTTTGTAACATAGAACTCAGATTTAAAATTTTGAAACATCATACTTGGAAATAAAACGGATCCGTTAATAACTATCTAATATATTGTGGAATAACTAAACAGAATAAAAAAGGATTATACAACTAAGTACGTATAAAAAAGCCATCTAACAAAATAAATTCCAAATAAAAAACAACTCATAAAAGAACTGTCATAAAAATACAATCTAAATCAAATAATCCTGCTAATGCAATCACTCTGACACATTCAAGCCATTCAAATTCCCATACAAGACTCACTTACATACAAAAATTATACACCCCTTTGGTATACACCATAAAATTATCATAAAGCATAATTAGTTGTATTATCTAGTCGTTAGTACGGTGGGCAGTTATTTTAATTCAAAAATAGACAAAATGGTACACAAAGCCTTATGTTTACCTAGTGTATGAATGTATAATTAATAGTGATGTATGGATGTGGTCATGAGAAAATAACGTAACAAGAGATTACACCCGGGTTGAGTACAAGTGCTATCACGCCTTTATTTCAAAACGAAAGACATGTCGTAGTACATAACATGTGTCTCAAAAAAACAGTGTCGAAAATTTTTAGTATAACATTACGAAAAAGACAAGTTTTTGACTTGAAGTGTACTTTATTAAGTTTAGATTGATTACTATAATAACCTAAACATAATACTCCAAAAGCTTAATTAATAAACTATCAATTATTAATAATGGTCAGTTAAATATTTAATTTAAAAGTAAAATATGTATGCTGCCTTGAACCTTAAAAGCCGTTTACCTAAGAATTTCCAAGACGCCGTTATTTTACTTTCTTGGTGAATTAAACTCTATCAATAATGCTATTCATTTAACTTGTACACAGTTACTAAGGGAAAAGGAAATTGGTTCATAAAAATGAATTAATAAATATAAAATAAAACACAAAGCCATTATTTACAATCATATAAGTTTCCAACCATAACAGTTGGTGGAAATCACTCAAGGAAGGAATCAAAACGTGACCATGAAAATTACGCAAGACTTTTAAATTTTTTGCGCATAACTTTTTAAGATCTAAAGCTCGAAGCACCGCAAAAACAAGTTCAACAAACAATTGTGGTAAAAACAAATTTAAAACCGAAAAGTAACAAACGTAATCGGTTAATTTAATTTATTTTAATTAGGTGTGCCTTGAGCCAGACGAGGTGACGGCAGGTGGAGTATGGCAGTAACAGTAACGTGGTCAAGGCAAGGCAACAGAAGAGTCGGTCGTGAGGGAGCAAGATGGGTCGACGACGGCAAAAGTTTCGAGACGAATTTGGATGAGGCACGGGACCGGAGAGAATAAAAGAAAAAAACCGATAATTCAGTTTATTGCTTTGTCTCCATCAGTCTTAAACAGCAACCAATGCGACCTAGACAAAATGTCAAGTGTCCCGTTCTAATACAAATAAAAGAAAACCATTTCAGAAATTCTCACACACAATAATTTCCGATCATAAAACCTATACCTTTCAGAGACATTTGCAACAATACTAAAAACAAGAAAGCATCAACAATAGCAATCGTTTATTCGAATGCGTTCAAGCTTCACGCCTCGGATCGCGGCGAATCGCGGCGAATCGCGTCGACTCGCGAGTCCAAACAGCAGAGTATCCTGAATTATGCGGCGCACCACCACAATGGATGATCAATAACAATTTGAGGACGAGAACTGAAAGTGATTTGTTGGGGCACTAAAATGTTAAGAAGGATTCATACTGTACTCTACCGGCCTGTTACTGTATAGGACTGTGGCCTGTATATTTTTTGGTAGATTTGACAAAAAAATAACTATGGGTAAAACTTGAAGCTATTTGATTATTCATTAGGTACGGAATAAGACTTTCTGTTGCACTATATTATTTACAAATACTTAGGAGCACATTTCAATAGTGCAGATAGTATGCGCTCCTTATTTACAAGCAATATTTTTGTGCTCTAAGATTTACCTCATGTGTAACCAACAACTTCCTCGTGTAACCAAAATTATGTTCTGTCATTTATTCTGACCAAAACTTACAAACTACGACAAACTTAGCTAAGAAAACAGCGCTAATCGACACAAAGCCACAAAAATTAATACCCAACCAACATCAATTGAATTTACTCAAAAACGTCATTCGAGTCAAAGGCAAATCCCTTACAATACTTAAGCCTATAGATATTTACTTTACAGTCAATATTATTTATGTCCCTATTAATTACAGCTCCATATATCAGACGCGACCAGTCAACGCAAGCCGCGTCCGACTTGTGACCATAGCCAGTGTGCACGCGGCTTTACGAATTGAAATTTAATTCTGCGATATAAGCCTAGCCTTAATGTAAAGTGGAGGACACATTATCTGCTTGTTTAGATTTCTTGGTGCTGCAGTATTTTACAGAGAGTTTATTAGAGCACTTGTGTAAATTGGATTGCATGCTCTTCGGATAAAGAACTGGACATGACGATTTTCGCTATGATCTGAATATCGTGCACTTCAAAAGGATTTGATAGGATTTTGAAAGTGAAGTAGTTTTATTTGATAGCCACAGAGAACACGGCTTAATAATCGCTCATAGAATTAGAAAGAGGCTTCATATATCAACATGAAAAAAATACTAACAAAAAATAGTCTTTCATTCTATAAAAAATGACCTAAAATATTCATTTTATTTACTTGTAAACCTATACATATGGAGGTAATTTATAATAAAGAGAAGATATACTAGGCGATTATTAATTTATACCCAACAAAAAATACCAATAGACTGAGTATAATACTCTCAATTTTTTACATCGACTTACATATTTCTTATTATTATTTCCCACATCAATATGGACACTACCGAAGAGTATCGTGGTGCTATCGCGTCAGTAAATCAGGATTAGCGCGCGTCCAAGCAGTCTCATTTGTGCGTTATTTATAAAGTAAATCCGCAGCACCTCGCTACGAGGTCATGTCGTGCGGAAAAATGAATAACTCGGAATTTTTACGATGTCCTCTCGATGTGGGTTTTGTTTTTATAATTTAAATGTTTTATTGGATTATGGCTTTATTTAAGCAAGTTATATAGAAAAATGAAATGACTTGAGGGTTGAGCATTTTCTGTTTTATTCTAGGTTTCTGTTAAGACAATATGCTTAACATACTTCTCATATTAGGTCTTTCTAATAAGGTTTCTGAAGGGCATTTTTTTTTATAAGAGGTACGCAACTTTTGGTTAACATAATCATCAGCGCAAACAAAACACTTACTTATATTATTGTGTGAGTTTATTATACTTACTGATATAGAACTATTAAAAAATATCCATTGCTATACATGTCATAAAAGCTCTTTTACTTTAAGTCATTTTGTTACGTTTGTTTTAATAAAATAGGTTCGTTTTGAACAGAGGAGCCCCTAAGCGGGAATTAGCGAGACAAAAAACATATGGCGTTAATATAATACGGAGAGGACTATTGTTTATTGTGTATGAAAATTACTGTACAAACTATTGTCCAGTTGTAGTGTAGGGGTTAATTTGTAAAGGGTAGCGGAGTTTGGTCTCCTTGAATTCCGTTATTCTTAGTTTTACAAGGAGCTGTTTTTCTTTCTGTCTCTCTCTGTCTTAGTGTTAAAATATTAATGAGGTAATGATTTCTTTGGATCTTTGCTTGTGAGTGGTGATTTTCGGAATTGAAGCGATTAGTAACATTACCGTGTGTAAAATGTTGAACATTTTATTTAATTATTACACACACAGTTTCGGTAAATTTCCAAATCCTACAGTGTTATTGAATTCGAGGTTTCATGAATTTTCGAAAGGTTCTGATGATTTCTAAGTTAGCTTATGTTTGTAAGGTCCTTTGGCCCTCATTAACCCGCTCCCGCTTCAGTCCTTGCACCGCTCCCCAGAGATGCCCTGAAGCATTACACATGGCAACATTGAACGAATAATACTTTTACAGACAATACACACGTAACAGAAGAGTTTTCTAGTAATTGTGCTAAGCGATGTAAAGTATTATGTGTTACAATACTTTGTTTATAGGACCATCTATAATAATTAGGGACATGACAAAAATTTAACGAATAAATGTTTAAAACATCCTGTTTACATGGAGATACAAAACAGACTTATTTATTGACAGAGCCGTTGAATTAAAATTGAACACTGAATGTAGTGGTTTGAAAATGTCATTTAGAAACACTTCTCTTCATAGAAAGAGGTCGATGTAAAAAAATTGTAATCAATAAGAGTACATGGGTGAATTTCAACAAATGCCATTTTTCTTATCATATCGGTGAACTTTTACAATTTTTATTTTTTTGTAGATTTTTCAGGTTTTATGTAATCTTTAGGATACAAAACATCCCCAAATTTAATATCATCAACGTATCATTTAAGACTAAGGAGAAAATTCAGTTTGAATTTTGGTTTCCACCGATGTGAAAAACCGGCACCGATTATTTCTTTTGTACACCGATATGATAAGTGTATCCACCGAAATGATGAACCGATCCAGCGATATGATAATCTATTCACCTTTGAACATCAAAAAGGAAATAGTTAGTAGGTACTTAAAGGTGACTTAGAAATGAAGATATGAACTTAGGGTAGATCACATACAAAGAGAACTGAGTTCTTAGATACAAAATAAAAATGTATTTTTGAAATTATGTACCTACTTTTTACGTTTTCTAGAGGTACTTAAAATTTAAAAATAATGTTTTTTTTTTTATTATCATTGTCTTTATTAAAATGAAATATGAAAAAAAACACCAAAAATCTCTTGTCTAAGTTTAGCTAAACGTTTTCTTAAATGCCCCTCTCTTAACACAGAATTGCTTTTGATTTAAGCTTTGCTTATTCTTTCCAGCAACCTATTAGACCTGTTCTTCTCCTCATCTTTTAGTTTTGGCCTCGGCATTCTTAAAAAAAATTAAGCTACTATTATGTTTTCTTTTTAGCTATTAATTATTTTGTTATTTATTGTTACGTACTTACTATTTTTTTAACTATTTTTTTTTTTGCCATAGAAACTTTTAATGTGTTCAATTGCTCCACCTCACCATCATCATCTCAGCCTATGGACGTATTACCGAACAGACCTCCCTTTATGATACATTTATTTATACATCTTCTACTACCCAGTGGTATCGTGGTAATGATTTAGGCAGTCTCTGTAGGTAAACTTACCTTGTATGTATGTATGTACGAATGTTTGTATGTAGGTATATATGTATGTGTCTGTATGTATGTTTGTATGTGCCATTGTTTCTTTGTATACTTAACGAAATGACACGGGATCTACCGATATGATATAACGACTCACCGAGATGATAAAATGATCTACCGATATGATAAAGCAATCCACCGATGTGACAAAACTGTGCGTTGATCACGAATCAAAACACCGATATGAGATATATGACACCGATTGATTTTTTCGTATCATTTCGGTGTAAATTATCACATCGGTGGTAAAAAAGACCACCGATTACAGCGATATGAGAACAGCGACATGAGAAAAAACACACTTTTTAGAAAATTATAAAAAATGCATAATATCTAGGATAAATTCAATAACAGACAATGAAGCTAATTCACTTACTACCTCTGTTAGAACCAAACAACAATAAAAAAGCTACTCATTACACTAGAAAAATGCAACCACCGATTATATAAAATAATTGTCAGGGAGTACCTGAAATGGCGTTCTTACAGTTTTGGTGGGCATATGCAGCGATTTAACCCACTTCTATCCTGATTACCCACTAGCACACACCAACGAGGGAAATACAATTGGGGTGGGGATGCTGTCCGACTTGTCGATGTAAAGTTATGTTTGAATTACTTTTGTCCAGCGATATGAGAATATTTTTTAGGACAAGTACGTTTGTGCCTCTCAGTAATAATAATCGTTAATTATTTAATAAAATATGCTATATATTAATAAAAAAACTAATATTCTATGAAATAGAATAAGTTATATAGCTAATTTATTCATTTTTATTAGTGTATAAGCTGTTTTGTTTGCAAAAAAAGTAGTGGGACAGCACCGATTTGCAAAAAATAGAGGTTTATGTATTTTATTTCTACATTTGTAATAATCCTAGGCAAATCATATTTTTGCCACAACCCAATAACTACCTATTGAATACTAAAAAAAATAATTCAGAACTATATTCCTTTTTTCAAATACTAATTTCAACGAAGACAAAAAAATAAGGCATTTGGGAAATTCACCCACATAGTAGCGAGGTAGTCGATACCTTGGACGTCAATACTTTTCATGAACCAATTTTTAACCAAAACTATGAACAAGAAACGAACCCACGCAGTCTGGAAAGCAAGCATATCATTCTGGATGACCAACAACTCTCTCAAGCAAACACTAAAAAAGAAATTTCATTCATCCATATTTCTAAAGCCAAACAAAAGTGATTCTCAAAATCTTTGAATTTCGTAAATCATGTCTTTGAAGTTAATGTCCAACAATTGGTGTGCAGCGTTTGTGCCCATATTTTGCGCATCCTTGCCCCTGTTACCGGGTGCAACGCCGACTGCATTGTCGCATTGTGACGACAAGTAGCTTCGGAAAAATATACCACCCCGTAACTGGCACTAATTTGTACAGGGACGCATTTGGTTATTTATTTATCTTTATATTTACAATTTTGGGTCGTAATTTTGGGGCGGCTTTTGGATTATTTATTAACTTTTTTACGTTTGTGTTTTGTTGCTTTATGTGATAAGTTTCTGAATTTTTGTACTTATTCAAAGTTAATTGCAGTTGTTTAGGTAATGGGTTTTTAAATGAGTTTGTTTAAAAAGTTTGAATAATAAACTTTAACTCATTTTTCCATATTTATAATGCTACATTTAAACTCGGATAAGGGTTAGTCGTAAATAGGGAAGCTAAAACAGCACACACACTTGTCTTTGACTCACGTTTCTAAGTAAAACATCTTCGTGTTTCTATAACTCTTGCCTAAATCCGTCTCTGTGCAACAAGGTGCAACCCGTTGCAAAAACTGACAGAAATTGTCCAAAAATTCTAAACGTGATCAAGTCATTGTGTGCGCACACCCGCTACAATGGGACACAATGGCCATCCTTAGCCACTCTTTATTTCCAACAATACTACTTTTACTAACAAAGAAACACATACACACCCACAACATCCTATTTCAGCTCAAAAACTCAAGCAAAAATGCACTTTTGCAGTCAGAATTTAGATTCGAAAATTGCAGTGTCAATTTTTGATTATTGCGATATTTTCGTAATGTTTGATATCCATCGCGTGTTTGCTATAGTTGTCATTGTTACCTACACCTTTTGTCCAATTGTTCGTGCGTTATTGAATGGGATCAATGAGAAACATTTTAATATTACTAAATTATAAACGTCTTCCGTGAATGATCCGGACAGAAATGGCGTGGAGCCGCTAGACGGACTAGTACCGTAGAAATTAGACCCAAACTTAATATATGAATCTCATTTATCAATGAGTAAACTTAAAGAATGCTACATGTTGTAAATTACTTTGTAAAAAAACTTAAATGAACGACTCGCAAAAGTTCTAAATGATTCAGTTAATCATTTAGATTATTATATAATTTTCTTTTCTTTTAATTGATCTTATCAGATGGGCTTTAGTTACTATTTCCTTTGAAATTATTGATATGCAAAATTCTTATGTTTGATACGTAAAGACCAAAATTATACTATAATTTTAAACTGCTCCACAGATTTCTCTATCCACCCACGCAAACAATTTATTGCAATCCGACACTGTCCCCACATGCATTCATACATCAACGGCTCACACAAACACTATCCCCGCACGACACATCCGGACCCATACAACACCATACAATTCATATAATGTCCTTGCATCACTTTTATTCTATTTCAACACTTTTAATTGTCCATCTTACTCCATCTACAGACAATTCTAACCCTAACTGCATTTAAATTATGACCTATATTCCTCTGCTTCAAATGGAGGATTATCAGGATCCGGTCAACGTTTCTGCTGATTGCACAATTGAGAGATCACCGGAAGTTAAGTGGTTGATAATAAAAGTAATTTGTGCTCAATATGCCAATGATAAAGAAACAGCTTGTGGTAAAATTCTATGAAAATAGCAAGAGTACGTCAACAGAAGAATGCTTTATATGGTGGTCGACAGATGGCAAAATCAGAACCTGACAAGCTGTCTAAGAAACTAAATATACTAATGCTAAATATCGTCATAGTCAAGGTTTCAGCAGAAATCGAAAATGGTTGAATTTTTGCTACAATGATGAAATCATATTTTAGTTGGTGTACAATAAAGAATATTCTATTCTATTCTATCATATCAGATGCAACTGCTAAGACACTGTAAAACATCATAATTTAAGAACCAAAATAGTTTAATAACAACATTTAGGTAAAGGTAGCAATTTAAGGATATTGAATCGTGATGAAGGCTCCTAATAATATTTATTTAGTCAAAACCCCTACCTACCATGGTAACAAATTTAACCAAAAATATACGTTAATTTTTACCATACGACCCGAAACTCATAACTTGAAAAAGTTTAAAAAGCTCTATTGTTTAAAAATGTTGTTTCCAAGCCGAAAAAAAATTGTATGGAAATGTTTACCTACATATTTTGTTCTGGAAATTAAAAGTTTCCTTTTATGTACTTTTGCTGAATTACATCCATTTCTTAGGTTTCAGTTGTCGACCTTGTTGATTAAGTCTTGGTATTTTTTAACCTTCATGCTTGACTTTCATGACTTAAACACATTTTGGTGTTAGAAATTATCAATACAGCAATTAAGGCATGGAGCATAATCTAGGCATTATCGTCTCAGGTTTTGGTACAAAAATTAAAACTAGTTCACTTAACCGTTTAACAGTATGTTCTTTTTTAACAAAGAAGACTAGCTTCCTCACATCTGATGTGATCCCAACAGTATCGTATGCACAAAAGATAGATTAAATAGTACTTGGTCAGCTAGCAGCCATTTATTTGCACCTTTCTCTGAGAATTTCTTTACCATTCAGTGATATACAAACAATCGGCTCGTACTCAACTGATTTTCAACAGATAAGCACGGAAATACTACCAAAGGTCCGACAATAACAAGGAATTGCTACTTAGTACTTTCAACCAAACCCGAAGTTCTGTAATCCTTCCTCCACATTGTGAGCGGTTCTTTTGAAGCACTAGCCCAAGATCCTAAGGAATCCTTATCTAAATTTCATTCACAAATATTTACAAATGCAGCTTTAATTTGCGACAATACATGAGACCGTTCGGCGATTCATTCATAAAGTTTCATTCATGTTTGTCCAGGACCAGAGTGTTGCGTTCCTGTAATCCTGGTATTGTCCAGTTTGTAAGATCATTCATCGGAACTTGTATTTGGACCGGTCTATTTAGAGATCGTATCTGTTCTTTGACCACAGAACCAAAGATAACGTCTAGACCTATTAAGTGGTGTAAATCCCACGATATTAGCAAAATATTCGTAATGCGCATCCCTCAAAGTTTCAGTTCAGACTCATTCTACATATAAGGCAACATGAAGATACGCAACATATCATTATACCATACCGTCATACGGCTTTACCATAATAGTTAATATCATTCATCCTAATAACATTACAAAATAAATATGTGTTACCAAACTAAATATTCTCTTCATATCGAAATACAACGAGGACTATAAAGCCACTTGAACCGTTATTTCCGAATAAAGTAACAATTCAGCCCACCTTTCTACACAATCAATACTATCGAAACTATTAATTTATCAATGAAACTTTAATCCACAACTCATTCATTAAATTCAAATCTCTCTTCAAGCTCTACCTTTCTTGGAACTTTCTGTTCAAGTATTTGGCATTCAGTAGCAATTTTACACAAAATGTCTGCCTTTCTTTTGATTTGACTGTCTGCTGCATCAGACACAGCGGCACCAGGCTTATCCTCATTGTTACTTGGAGTTTCATTAACAACTGGGATTTATTTTTTATTATAAACCTTTATATAATTGTGTACGTTGAAGTGTAAACTTTGTATTGTAAGATAAGTCGGATTAGGGAAGTCCGTTTCGGTTGAGTTTTTTTCGGTTTCACTTTGGTACTGCCGCTGCCGATGTATCTGTACTTTCGTTCAATGTTTATTCAATCGCATATTCACTTCATGAAAATCTATAAACTAATAAACTTTTAAAATTATCTTATTCTGCCCTACAGGTATATTGATAGGGAGCGCAGAGCGTTGGCAGCCAGATGTAACATGCTCGCCCGCAGGTTTGCTCGATGCACTAATCAAGTAAAACTGACCTTATTTAGAGCATACTGCCAGTCGTTTTACTCGTGCAGCTTGTGGGTGAAGTATACGCAGAAGGCTTACAACGCTCTGCGCGTTCAATATAATAATGCACTGAGGATGCTGTTGGGACTGCCTCGATGGTGTAGCGCGTCTGGCATGTTTGCGGAGGCCAGAGTAGATGATTTCTATGCTATCATACGCAAGCGATGTGCATCCGTGATGCGGCGATTCAGGGACAGTCCTAACAGTATACTAGCTACACTGGCAGACAAAATTGATGGGCCGTTTATTAGACACTGGGCAAGTAGACATGTGCGTCCTGATGTCCATGTCAATAATTGATAAATATTAATAACTGTTTTCTACTAACATTAGGATAAGAAATCACTAACACCTTTGTATGGATCTCTGGTCTGAAATAAAGAATTTATTATTATTATTATAACTAGGATCAAACATTTCTGATTTTAGAAAGTTCTCAAAAGGTCTTAATATACGCAGTAACAATACGAAGAATTTTAAACATATTCGAAAATATCTCTGGTTTTAAAAATTCCTAACATAGTATCAATAATTATATCAAAAGCAATAACTATTGAGAATCCAATTAGTGCAGTAGGTGATTTCACATTTACTGCCTGAAGTTGCCACTGTGTGTTTTTATTATCAGGTGTTTCTATAACAAATAACGAAACCCGTTTTATAAACCCTTACTATGTATCAGGCTTCCTCAACAGCTCATCCACATCCAATATTAGAAACACTACCATTTTGTGTAGTCATTGAGAACTAGCCACGCGTGATGCAGTGGAGTCAGTCGAGTGACAAAATTAATTGGAAGCCACAATAAAGTGCGTTACACACTGCATGAACAATAGCGACTATTGAAACCCGGATTAGGCGGGACCCGCTGCGAGCGACCAATTTGCCGCTTGTGAGAACACAGCTTTAGATCTGCAGTCGATTTCTTATTAGAATGTATTCTGATAACCGATTCTCGCATTTAACGTGTATTGGAAAAAAAATATTCTTGTATAACAGGAAATGTCCCGATGTCCCGATTTTTTTCGGTAATTTTCAATGTACAACTTCTAGAACAACAGACACGGTACAAAAATATTGATATCTAATAGGTTAAAACATTTCTAAGATTTAAAATATTTTGCACATGAACATAAACTTACGAATGCCGTTTTTTAATAGTTTAAATACTTTTTAATCGTTAAATGTTAAGTACAGTATTGTTACTGATAATGCACTACATGTATTTTATTATCTTCTATTCAATTACCAAAACTATAAATAAAGTGCAAGATAATTTCAATGAGTAAATATTTCTTTTATTTTAAAGAATAGAAATGCACACATAATTTATGTAGGGTATACCTTTTTGCATTATAAATACTTTTCTCTTATATAACGCTTTAGCTAAAGTCCATTTTTTTCGATCGATTACCGATCGTACCTCAACTTCTTACTATTAAATACTGATTACCTTTGGGACTGGTTGGGTTATTCGTCAACTGGACACACGTGTGTCCAGTTGGTGAAACTCAAAATTAATATATTTATTATTTCGTCATCTCGACACGCATCATTACATACGAAGTTTTATTTAAGATTTTTCTGCGATACCCTTATAAAATAAATGTGGCTCATAAGATACGTTTCAAGTAAAAATAAAAAAATATTAGGTAATTTATGATGAAATATGGAATAAGTCGTGGTGGCCTAGCCGTTCAATGAACGGAATATGTATGCACGAGGTTAACCCAGGCAAGTACCAATGTAACTTT
Source organism: Autographa gamma (assembly GCA_905146925.1). Classification (NCBI taxonomy): domain Eukaryota; kingdom Metazoa; phylum Arthropoda; class Insecta; order Lepidoptera; family Noctuidae; genus Autographa; species Autographa gamma. Next base: position 1,359,444 of record LR989852.1, read on the forward strand.
TCAAAAGTTATATACTACTTTCTTAATTATTCTAAGACGCTTCTGACAAACGGTGAAGGAAAACATCGTGATTAACCTGGATTGCAAAATTTGGGATCTGAAATCGTCAAGGATCAATGCTCGCGCCTTCTCTATATGCGGAGAGGCCTGTGCCCAGCAGTGAGACGTTTTTAGGGTGGATTATTATAATAAGGAATAACCTAAGGAATGGAATAATTAATTAAAATAAATACTGGAAAACCATGTGCAGATGTCCTAATCTGATCAAACTTCTATCATCCCATTACAGGACAACGGATTGCTTCTCCCTCTTCCACTCTCTTCTCTCTTGTGCTGGGATGAGTCAGTGATATCGGTGGGAGTAAAGTGGTCTCTCCACATTTGATCGGTCTGCCGTGAAGTCATCTAGACGTATGTGGGTACCCACTCTGTGTTAGTTCATTTATCATCCCATTTGGATTTAGCAGCTTTATGGGTAACAGTAATTGAGTTTAAAAATAATTTCATTTTAATAAAATCAGAAAATTGTTATCGTATAAAATTTCACTGGACAGAAATGTCCTGGTTTCATTAATGCGCCTTTTGGAAGTTTCTAGCCAGTATTATTACCAGTAATTTCAAAATCTTATCTCGTAATTTAGATGTTGTAAGAAGCGATGAAGTGAATTATTTATTCGACCAAAAGACTGATTCTAATCTATTTAATGTAAAATTTATACATATATAATAATATAAAACTTGCATACTCATAAGTAAGGCCTCTACAGAGCCAGGTCTTTTTATATTCAGTGCTTTTAAAATAGAAAAGTTTGAATGCTTATGGCATCAGTGGAAATATTTAATGGTATAGGCAAAAGATACAGGTACTAAATTTACAATCATTCTCGAATTGAAGCTTTAAAAGAAATACCAAAAATGATACTACATAATTTTATTTGTAATTCCGAAATAGACAAAACATAAATATAATCGATCATTTAAATTACAATCCAAAAACCGAGAATCCAAATAAAATAATCGACAGAGAAGACCAAAAGTGCGCCCAAAATGTTAATGCTTTGTACATATCCCTTACAGCCATGTTTACGAGGAACTCATTACGCGATGACCGCAGAGCACATGGCATCGTTGACCATGCCGCAAGAGTCAAAGCCTTCGCCGCGCTGGACGCGGAAGAAGCCGTGCTCACCCCACGAGCTGCCCCAAGAGTTCTTCACGATCCAAAACGGATTGTTGTTCTCTGAAACACCAAAATTACTTTAAAAATATCGAATTTTTTTTGTAAGACTTGTTTTCTCTGTAAAGGAATAAGAATGTATATGCCTAATTAGCGAATTTTGTAAATGATGATTTTTCTATTTAGTAAGAAAAATAAGTTTTTTCTGAATAGTTTGTGTGCAAATAACTGTTAAAAGGTGTCGTTTCATGCCAGTATAATACTATCATTTTTATACAAAAACAACCATCAAGTACTTCAGATCCAGAAATCAATTTTCGAAACTCCGAAACAGCTTATTTAACGGCATGCTATACATACCTACTCCGTAGCCCACCAGAAGTACGGCGTGATTTAAGCCACCAGAAGAGCAGTCCGCATCAGGCATAATTCCTCCTTGATAAGTCTGCAGAGGGTTTCCTCTCACACCTGCAAGAAAGATAATGTGCCAGTAATTCGTTAAATTTGACGACCACGAGCCGTATGTTAATGTCATGTCAATACTTGTCCTGTTTATCGTTAGTCATCATTACTGCTAAACCAGAGGTTGTTGGCTCGTTTGCCACCCCGAACAATCTTTGTTCGATGAGAATCATCTGGTCTGTGTCTGAGTGAAATTGTGTAGGTGTAGTGTATCAGTTGGCTGGATACCATATTACAGGCGTCTAGTATAGGATCAAAATGGCCGGGTTTGTCCGAAATATTATTATATTAGTAGTTATAACGTATTGCGATCATAATTAATTTCTCAAAATTTTGGGAAAATGATTAAAACGCAAACAATTGCAGGATGAAAAAGCTTTCTTACCGATAACAACAGGTCCGTTCTTGAACAGTAGTTGTTTCAGTTTCTCCTGCGAAGACAGGTTGTACCCATGACACTCGGTCACCTGAACCTTAATTTTGTTGGCATCGAACCTGCAACTGCCTTGGGCCGATTCGAATTGATAGTCCTGTTCACTCTCAGAACCACCTTCTTGAATAAGTGACCTGAAAATATAAGAGCACTATTAAGCAAATCGGTAAATTGTGTGTTTAATGTGAAGCCATTTAATTTTGGTAGCACTGTGGCTATGACATGTCCATTGTCAGAGTAATTTTGTCAACCATACTGACTAACCATTCACTGGCATAAAGACGCAAAACTTCGTCCTTACATCAATTTCGTATTAGCAGTATATCCCAGAGACCTTAGAAAATACCTGTACATATGCTTATTATTGATAGCTTACACTATAGCGCTCGACATGAGTCCCCCGTCACAGCCATTAGATCCTTTATCACAGTCTATGATCTGTTGCTCTGATAGAGACACCGCTTGTTGTTTCTTTATGGCCACCTGAGACTCAACGTTACCTGTAACATAATGTACTCTTAGGATTTCTTAAAGTGTTTTGCTGTCGGAACGTCTAGTCTCTGTGCCAAAGACTTCTGCAGTGGACGTCCCCTGCTAGATGGAGCGAGGATTTGCGCAAGATGGCTGGCAGCAACTAAATGCTCAAAGCTCAAGATGGAGAAAAAAGTCAATACTACAAAATTATTCGACTCTGGGAAAAACAACCATGGAAATAAGTCTATTTTAACAGCCATCAATTTCGACTAGTATAGTAACAAAAGCTAACAAATAACAGTTGGATTTACATCCCAAGAAATAAGAAACTTGGACTTACCAATGACAGCAAATGCATAACATCCCCCACAGCTTTTCTGGTCCTTTATTGGCGTAACCGCATTCTGTTCCCTCCAGTCAAACGACTCCGGCGCATCGTTACCAGTTATGTCAGCATCAGTTAGCGTAGTGCAACTACCAGAACTGTTGAATGTATCTCCAAACCTCCTGAACCCAGTGTGTCTCTGCTCAAATTCTTCGGGAGTCAGATCCATGAACTTTGTTACCCCTGGCAAAATAATCCAAAGTGAATATTGACTTATTTGAACTAACGTTACTTATTGTCGCGCATTGTCTTACCATATACAACACTTTTGCTTTTCGCGTTCATATGATGAGCTTTTTCCAGATTAGCCTTGAAAATGGAGAACCTGTGTTGCTTTTCGTGTTCGTGAGCGTAATCCTTGCCGTGGTCAAGTATGAAGCGTTCGAAGTGGAGCTGGGCATGCTCGTGCCAGATTGGCTCGAAAGCCACAGCGAGTCCCAATGCACAGGCGCAGAACACAAGGCACAATACCGATGACATCTTCGATATTCAATGAAAACTCTTCAGACCTTACAGTATTTATAACGAATGTTTCCGAATTCTTCAAATGTTTGGAATTTTATATTAATTTTACCATTTAATTTTTAACATAGTTAAGTGACTTTTTTTAAGTGTCCCAAACACGTGTATTGATAATAGATAGTTCAGGTATTCAAGACTATCAACGAACCATGTTTTATTAATTACCAGCAGTACCTAATGTTGGAAGGTTGCACATGTTTCCTTCTTAGTGTTGGCCTCTAGTCGTAAGACTAGAATTGTAGTATTGGGATCATTCCGCATCTGAGTGAGTTGTTGCCCCACATATTTTTATGGTGCTACTGGCGGTATTTTTTTGTACCGGGTTGTGCAACTCCCTCAAAAATGGTCAAGCTGCATGAGCGATTCGGGGCACGCTTGCCGTTTGCTGGCACAGGCGTGCTCAGATCGATCTGGTTCTTTCCTCTAAAGACCAGTCCAGTAAATACTCTGCATTTGTTTACACAAATTCACTATTGTATTGTCAGGACTAAAAGAGACTGTGACCCCCGAGTTTGTTTCGACATATCTTCTCAGGGTAGTCAGTTAGAAATGTCGACCTCATCAAGCTAGATTAAGAAGATGGGTGAAAGTGATTATATGTAGTCCTATTTACAAAATAATTTGAATTTGAATTGAAAACAAAAATGTTAAAATATTGTAACTTTTATTTAACCTATTTACAATTAAAACAGTTTACCCATTTCCGTTTTTCTAACCAATTTCATTTCTTACCTCTGTTCCTATAACATCTTCAACCAGAATGTGCGTCTTTCATCACATGTAATTCGACAGATGACCAATTGTAAATGTTTTATTAATCCTATAAAAGTGTTTTGGCATCGACTGCTGGGCAAAGGCAAAAATCTTCCACTTAACCTATCTTTTTTTTCATGTTATCAAACCACGTCTGACCGCCGCAGTGTCTTTTTCTAAGCTTCAGCCATGTTATGAGGTTCAATATTTCTAGGAAATATTGGGTATTATAGAAAATCAAAGACTTTCCTTTAAACATTATTAAAGGTCTACAATTCACTTGCAGCATTATTAGCTATGCCTCGTGTTGTAATCAAATCAAATCATTTTATTTGCAAGAAATATGGTACATTTAGGTGTTACAATATTGCAAGATCCTCACATATCGCCAGTTTTGGCATACAAATATTACAATATACCTCATATGCAATTTATACACAGTTGTGACTTAAACATTATTAATATGAATTATTTGTACTTTAATGTTCGTTTATACGTATAGAATTTACACGGATATTTATGGAAAAATTCTTCGATTGAGTAGAAACTTTCATGTAATAACCACTTCCTCAATACAGTACAAAATTTATTGAAGGGTAACTGAGTTATAAATTTAATTTTGTAATGTAAGTACATCGGTATCTTCAAAAACATTGCACCAATTATATATAATCTGTTTTAGCAGGTCAAAATATACCTCAAGAAATATTGATTTAAGTAAAATGTATGTTACAAACATCACAAAGAAAATAAAATCAATAGAATGTTGGGATTGTTTTTTATTGATTATTTATGTATGAATTTTTGTGTTTACTCGATCCAAAAAAAGTAGAAGTGACCTATACCTTGTGCGCTGTAGCTTGGTGCGGGTGACATTTGTCAGTATGACGTTGAAATCTATCAGTATCACATGGCTAAGCATGTAACGTTATGCAAGTTATTTTTATCGATGACGTTTTTCACAGCAAAAATCACATTTCCTTTTTCATTATTATAAAAATAATTGTAACATTAAATTTAATTATATCTATTAAACTAGGTACTAAAAAATATATTTTTGAATATAAAATTTATCATAAACATTATGTCTGGTTGGGATCGTGATATCCATATTGGTGATTTCATGGAATCATCGTTAATAATATCAGTTACAGATTCAGATGATGAATTGAGTCACAATTCAGATGTTTCTGACTCTGATATGAGTTAAGACGAAAATGTACTTCTTTATTAGTTATAAAAATATCGATATATCCATCGTAGAAGTACATCCTATCACTAAAGAAGTCTTTGACGTTACGTTATACGCATAACACTTTGCTTATTTTTTCTTCCAATATAATTGTATTTGTAAACTAGAACATTCTGGTTGGTTTAATTTAATTAAGAACCGTGATTAATGATTTAATATATTACAAATATGGTGCACCTGAAATACTAAGGTCATAATTGTAAATCGCGGCAACTTTCAAGAGTGAAACGAAACATGACTGACAACTGTCACCCGCACCATGCTATACCGCACAAACTGTAGAACTAGAATGCGGTAGCAGATACAAAATAGCCACACAGTCCACGGCATGGGTGTATAATATTCATAATAAAGGTCATATTATTTCCTTGAAAGAGAAATGGAGCATTGCCTTTGAATTTTGAACCATGTCATGCCTTAGAACATTGAAGTTCTTTTATAGGATTTATAATCAACTAATTGTTCCCCGCAGCTCCGCCCGCGAGGCCAACAGTGGCAAATGTAGGTTTGAGGACAACATCTACCTTATTTCACTTAAATCCGATCAGTAGTTTACGCATGATTTCGTAACACACGGTCAGGCAGACAGAGTTACTATCGTATTTATAACATCAGTAAGTATAAGAATTTTCTTCAAGTTTCAAAGTACTCGTTTTACAACTGAAGTAATATCCATACAAACTTATATCCTCTACTTCAACAAGTAAAGCCCTTTTTTCGCAAGCAACATTACACTTAAATCGCATTAGTACTTTAGGCGTGATTATGTGACATACAGACAGACGGAAAGATAGAAAGATGGACAGAGTTCCTTTAGCTTTTTGTTATTAATGTAAAGGTACAGATTATCACATTCACAGTTGTGAAGAAGTCGCAGGAAAAGGCTAGCTTAACAACACCATGGTGGTTTAATAAGTCTTTTATTTTGCGATTGCGATAGTCGTCAGATTGCAGGTTATGGATGCAAAAGGCTACATATACATATATAAGCTTTTAATACATATTTACAAGTAATAGAATACACAAGTAATAGACAGCAATGAATCTTAATAGTAGCCTGTATATATACCCTTTTTGTAATGATTTTTTTCTGTATGAATTAGTTAAGTACCTATAATGTATCTTGTGTAATTCTTACGACCCCTGTGTTTGCCACAAAGCTTTATTTTAATTATTGTAAAAGTGAAACAAAGACAAAAAAGAGTCTTAAGGCTTTTTTATTATCTTACTCACAGACTAAGTAAATTTACACTTTCCTCGTCAGGTCACCATGCCATTATATATAATCATTCCATTCTCTTTTTCAATGCAATTTTCGTCGAAACTATTAAGCTGGGTATACATTTGATGCAGCCTTGGGCCGAGCGGCTGACTCAACCTGAGGCTGCTCTAGTGGAGACCGTGTCACGAGTCGAGGCTGGCCGCGACTGGTATCAAAGGAGGCAGCCTCGCAGCGAGCAGAATTATGTTGGCAAATGACCATGCTCAAAGGCCTCACTGTAAGCCAAGTCCAGTGGGTCTCCACACACACATAAATGAATAGACTTGGTTAGGTTAAATAAACACTACATCTTCTGCTGGGTGGGGGTGGTGTAGTGCCATATACTGCCACCGCTGTCCTCCCTCCGGCATAGGAGGGGGGTCATGTCGGGCCCGCCACTAAGCGGGCAGTCACCGGGGGCGTTATGGAGCAAAGACTTCGGTCGGTCCTGTAACGCCGCCACTAAGGCGAAAGATGGCACCAGGTGTTTTGCCGGAGTAGTCAGAGCCTTTTTCAAGGCTCCGGAAGCCCGGACTCTTGCATCTTCACCCCCCATGGAGGTGCAAGGCTGGCTCATAAATGAGTTTCACCTGAATAAAAAAAAAAAAAAAAAAAAAACACTGCATCTTCTACGCCTTCAAAAGTCATATCTACGAATAACAACAATAAAATTGTTTTACTATTGCTAATGCTGCAGCGACTTTACGTACGTCAAGCATTGTAGTTTATGAAAAATTGCGAAAATCGTAGCTCAGGCTTCGACTTTCCGCTCGATACGATATTATGTGGGCTCAAGCGGAGTCGTCTGAACTTCCCGAAGCTCGAGGCACGCTCAGGATGAGTAAGCTCAACTCGAGACTGTTCAAATGGATACCCAGCTTTATGATAAGAGGGGTATATGATACATTATATCGATACAGTTTGCAGAAGTCAAATTGTTACTATATTAGGGTCACTTAAAAGGTAAATAAAAAGATAGGGTAATTGAACGAGAATTTATTCATAAAAAAAAAACTGGCCTAAACATAATAAAAAAAACATTAAGAGAGATTCAAAGAACGCTTCAACTAAGTTTAAAGGTGCTTGGTATAGATCTATGCGACCACGGACCCGGCCATATATTTGTTCATCATGGCACAAGAGTGTGCAGTCTCTCCACGTTTAATTCTGAAGTAACCGCTGTCTCCCCAACTTGCTCCCCAAGAGTTTTTGACAACCCAGTACGGTACGGTACCCTCTGAAAGAAAACAATAAAGATAGAATTAGATACAATAAAAAAAATCTTTAATGATACTTTGTTTTTACCTCACTGCCTTCTTATCATTATCATCGTTCAATTATTGGGTGCTAGGGATCCAAAATTCTAGAGGAAGCATCACAACGATGCCTTATTGAAATAACATTTGCAATTCTTTTCTGTTGTTCTATACTGCGATCTATTCTAGCAATGTAGTCTGGTAATCTCCACGACATTTCTCTATTTAAACTGTATGATAATATTTACCCTTTCCATATCCCACAAGAAGAACTCCGTGATTGATTTGTCCTGCATCACATGCATCGTCGTCTATTATGTCGGTCCCAGTTGCATACATTAATGCGTCAGCTTTGATAGCTAGAACATATACATAATTACATTGAAAACGTGCTTAGATTGAAGGACGTAAGTCCTAAATGTCTAGCACCTGTGATGGTGGCTGATGACCGGGTGATCCAGGAGGACCGCTTTGGCTAATTTACAACTGATTTAAGGCTGTGATGATGATGATTACCGAAGATTCTTTACTTTTACATAGTTTTCTTATTGCATTTTAAGTATAACGTATCAACTTTTTCCGAAAAAGGTGGTGATTTATGAACCGAAACAAGTTTGTAGCTAAATTTCCTGAATATGCAATCTGGCAGGAATATCTCGAGAATCGTTTAAAAAATGAACTCATTGCTAATGTTAAGTTAATGGCTGATGACACTGAAGTATTGAAATCACCAATCACCAATAGAGATCGGCCCATAGTGATACAGCTGTTGCTTCAGTTTTTCTTGGGAAACCAGCTTGTAGGAGTTACAGCCGGATACTTTCACTTTCACCTTGCTGGCGTCGAACACGCAATCTTGACTTCTAGCTTGGTAAGGGTAATCTTCTTCAGCTTGAACGCCGCCGGCTTCCATGATGGACCTAGGAATAAAGTAAATACCTTGAAAATAATCAAAACGATTTACAGTCCTGTGTATAGATCCAAGCACACGCTTACGTTGCCCTGTACTAATGATTTGGACGCATTAACATTATGATTTAAATATACCTATTTAAAGTTTTATACATACCGAAAAGCTATATCCATGAAGCCACCATTACATCCAAGATTCTTTGTGTCGCAATCAACGATCTGTTGCTCAGATAAGTCAATAGTTACCTTGTTCTTGATTAGCTGCTGACTTTCTATATTACCTGCAACGAATAATAAATGTTCATGAAATATGGGCTAAAGATGTGGCTTAGCAATGTATAGTATAAGAAATTTAGCGAAGATGATGCTCTAACTCACCAATAGCACTAAATGCATAACAGCTTCCACATTGGGCTTGGTCCTTTACAGGTGTAACGCCGTTGTTTTTCCTCCAATCGAATGCCTCTGGCGCACCTTGGTCGGGAATGTCAGCATCAACTATTAGGGGACATTTATTCTCACCGACTACTAGTCCTGTATACATTTTACGAAACTCTTCAATTGTTAGGTCCATAAATTGTGTAACACCTGTAAAAACACAAAAATATTTAAGTTGTGTTCGAATTAAATAATTAAGTATGATATCTTGCATAGCTTTTCTGTATTACCGAAAGCAGAAGAAGAATTTGTCTTTTCATGAATTTCTTTCACTTTTGCCAGATGGTCCTTGAATATTTGGAACCTAGCTTGCTTCTCATGTTCGTCCGCGTATTGCTTGTTGTGCTTTTCTATAAAGGCCTCGAAGTGGAGCTCAGCATCTTCGAAATTGTGGCGCAGCTTGATATCAGCAGACACCAGCCCTACCACGCATGCGCAGAACAATAAAAACCACACCGAAGACATGACTGCTTCGACTACAAATATAACTCTGATTCAATTGTGGCTCCTTTTATACAAATGTGAACCAAATACTTTGTGAAGAATTTCAAAGTTATTTATTTTATTAATAACATGAAAAATTCCTTTATATGTTATCGATTTAAAGTAATTTAAATTGTAGCTGTAATTTTTCGCTATGAATAACCAAGATTGTTTCACCATACCTCACAAGGAAATAAAATGTTAACAATGGTATTCGGTATTGACCATATTATTTGAATAACTTATAAATCTATCATTTACTTGTATGCATATTTCTCATTATGTATATTATTGTATTTATGTTTCAGGGGGTGGATCCACCAATTACCTGTCCGACAGCTGGCTAGATCCACCACGGGTACGCGACCCCGGACTGCCCTAGCGGTTACTGTCACATTCATTGTCCCTCCGTGATGGTAGCATCTTATAACCTGTCCTTCCTTGTTATCCTTTCCCAAATCCTTATCCCGCAGGAACGCAATGGATAACTATAAATATAATTTGAATTATCCAAAATGGCGGCGATTTGGTTCGCCACCCATCACGTCTCGTTTCTCGCGGGGGCGAAAAGTGGGCCACGGAGAGCCGCCTCGCTGCGTTGAATGTAAAAGGAGGAATGGATGGTAAGGTGGATGAAGTATGTCAGATGATGGATGTTGAGACAAAAATAAAGAATGGTATGCTGAGATGGTTTGGCTATGTCGAGAGAATGAATAAAAGAACGATTGACGTAAAAGTGTATAAGGCGAGTGTGAATGAAAAAAGGCCACATCAAGAGCATACCATAAACCGAACAGCATGTATGAAGGGAATAATGAAAGTGGACAAAGCGAAACAAGTGTGTAAGGATCGTAGCAAGTGAATAGAAGTGGTCTCTGCCTACCCCTACAAGGGAAAGAGGCGTGATTATATGTATGTATGTATGTATGTATTAATAGGTGTACTTATTTCTTTCTATCCTATCTATGAAATAATATAATAAAAATAATCCAGCCTATAAACGTCCCACTGCTGGGCACAGGCCTCTTCCCTTATAGAGAAGGCACGAGCATTGATCACCACGCTTGCTCTATGCGGGTTGGCGATTTCAGACCACAAATTTTGGAATCCAGGTTTCCTCACGATGTTTTCCTTCACCGTATCCTATCTATTGTGAATAACAATTCTATACATGATGAGTGTATACAGTGTGTTACCTTAATGGTATACCGATCCAAAAGGGGTTCAGAGTACTGCAGGTCTATAGTTAGTTTGCGAAACTCTTCAAAATGAGTTAGTTAAATAAAATAATTGATACCTTATGCATCAATCATTTCATTCCAAAAATCAAAACCATTATTTTATTTTTACTTTACTGCCTTTTAATCATTGACGTCTTTCATTTTTCGCATTCATTGCATCGCAACTGTGACCTAAGATGATATGAAGAAGAATAACAGTGCGCTTTGGTGTTAGCATTTACATTTTTTTTCTACTGTACTATCTACTATCCAGCGATTAAGTCTGTCAATCGCCACAACATTTCTTAATTTTAAACTATTGGTATGATGCTTAATGGAAAGAAGGAAGTTAGGCCTTTGCCCAGCAGTGGGACAGCATGGGCTGAAAGTAATAATAATATGAGGTTTACCGTCTCCATATCCCACTAAAAGAACTCCGTGGTCGACTTCTTCTGCGTCACATTCAATATCGTCTATTATGGCATCCCCATGTATAAACATTAATGCAATAGATTTGACAGCTACAACATAAAAATAAAACAGAAATTAAAAACATGCTTTGATTGAAGGGCCTGAATATGCACCTGCACCTGTGTTAGGTAAATTGTACTTAGTTTATGACATTTTGCGTATCTCGTATTGAACTTTTTCTGACAAAGGTTGATTTCCTTGTTCATCGAGACAAGGTCAAGAGAATAAACTTCTGCAGGTTTATGGTTGATGACACTGAATTACTCAAACATCTCACCAACAGAGATCGGTCCATAGTGATACAGTAGTTGCTTCAGCGTTTCTTGGGACTTCAGGTGTAAGGAGTGGCAGCCGGATAATTTCGCCTTCACCTTGTCGGCATCGAACGAGCAATTTTGCATTGTAGCTACGTAAGGATAATCCGAATTCCATGACAAAACTGGCAATAAAGCAATTACCTTGAAACAAATAGGCTCAAGACGAAATATACATGTATAGATCCTGAGGATCCACTCATTAATATCCGAAAAAAATATCTGAATGTTACTAAAATCATAATGTATTAAATATTACGTAAATACCGAAAAACTTTTGTCATTAAGCCACCGAAACATCCTTTATTCTTCCTGTCGCAATCAACGATCTGTTGCTCAGATAAGTCAATAGGTACCTTGTTCTTGATTAGATGCTGACTTTCTATATTTGCTGCAACTATTAACAAATGTTCGTTAAATATGGGTTCTAGATGTGGTTCAAAGATATGTATTAGGATTTAGGATAACCCATTTTCTAGCTCACCGATAGCACTAAATGCATAACAGCATCATTTAATAATAATAATCCAGTCTAAAATCGTCCCACTTCTAGGCACAGGCCTCTTCCCAATTAAAGAAGGCACGAGCATTGATCACCAAGCTAGCTTTCTGCGGATTGGCAATGTCAGATAGCAAATTTTGGAATCCATCCAAATTACCTATTACAAATCGTAACTTTATTTTTTAATGATTTATTGAAATAGTTATAAAATACCTCAAAATGAAAAGAATACAACTATTGCATTTGTTATTTTTATAATTAGGATATTGCTTATTAAAAATTTACAATTTTAATGATAAAAGGTATTATTTTTTCTATCGTATCTATTGTGATTTCAACAGTTCTATACATGATAAGAGAATACAGGGTGTTACCAAAAGGGTATATCAATCCAAAAAGGGTAAAGAGTACTGCGGTTATAGAGAAGGTTCACAAAATTTCAGATTAAAATGAGTTATTTGAATAATTTAATACCTAACATGTTTCATCAATTGTTTGATTTAATATCAAAACCACTGAAGCTATGTATCGGTCACATTTAGATATTGACACTTGCAGTGAAGTGACACATTAATCATTCTTGGTGTCAATAATTTATTCGAAAACAGGATTTAATTAGGTAACTTTTTTAAAGATCTATTTTTTTTAAAATTGAACTTTACATTACGTTAAGAACACCATACAAGCTAAGGAAAAACAGCCGTAGGAACAAATAAATTTATTAAATTTAAAATAAATACAGGGCTCAAAATAAATTAACCAAACACCTCAATGAAGAAATTCCAGGAAAAAAATAAAAATTTACAAAACGAAATTTTGAATAGTCCATTTACGTTAGATAATGTGACTGATGATCCTTTGCAATTATTTTCGGAATAGAAGGTTAAGCGACGATCGCTGATGAGATGGGCGCGCTCATCACACCACAGGAGTCAAGACCTTCGCCTCGCTGCAGCCTGAAGTATCCCTCATCGTGATTCTCCACTCCCCAGGAGTTCTTCACAATCCAATATGGGATGCCATTCTCTGAATCAAAAAGAGATCATATCTAAGTCAGAACAATTCTGCAGACCAAAATCCTACTCTCATGTTGATAAGAAAACCTTGATCAAACAACTGACTCGGTGATGATAATTATTTTGATTAGTGTTCAAAGTTCTCTCAGGGTTTACATTTCTTCACATTAACTTTGCATTAAGTGGTTTCTTAAATCACGATTAAAAACATTTACAAAAAATGCTTTGGGCTTGCCAATCTGAATATAGAACTGCAAAAATGATAAACATGTTCTGTTCTTGATAGTTTTGTGTTATTCTAATATATGGCATCAGTAGTTACCTTCTCCATACCCCACAAGTAATACTGCATGATTAATTGCGCCGGTACAGTCTGCATCTCGTATGATTCGACCCTTGGGTATCAAATGGAGAACTTCAATTTTGACGCCTAAAACATAGATGAAAATGTTCATGTAATCAGATAAGCGACTGTGACCGGATATTTAGATCAGTTTTTGTTTTTAACTGTGGTAAATCTGAAATTATAAAAAGAAACCTCACGACAAGGACTTGCAAACATTTTATAGAACGAGCGCATGATACTTACAAGTGCATGATGGCAGAAAAAGGCGGATTTTTCAGCTTTAATTAGTAGGTGTATTAAGTTATAATAAATATTATTGCAAACTTAAGTGAATCCCTTCGTTAGAAATCTGGTGGCTTAAGAAGAAACTGGGTATACCTATACTGAGGGGTCCTCTATGAACCAGCAGTTGCTTAAGTTTTTCTTGAGAGGAAAGACTGAAGAACTCGCAGCCTGCAACCTTGACGACATTGTCATAAGGGCTTAGAGAACACTGAGGATGAGGATTGTGTTCCACATAGGGGTAATCAGCCTCCAGTTTAGAACCGCCTGCTCTCATAAGCGTACTAAAAATAAAAGATAAAAGCAATTAGCAGGGATTATTAAATGAAGCAAATTGTTTAATAAATAAGGCTTTTATGAGTAATCTGTTAAAAAGACCCAGGTTAATTTTCAGAAGAAAATGTTCGTTTATTTAAGAATGTAATTAATTGCGATGTCAAATTACCTATAAGCACTCGTAACATATCCACCAGCGCAGCCGTCTGACCCTTTGTCGCAGTCCACAATCTGTTGCGGAGATAACTGAAGTAGCCTCTTGTGTTTTAAGGCATACTGTCCCTCGATATTTCCTGTAAATAGTTTTTATTCGTTTATCGAAAGCATTACACGCCGGACGTAAGCGGTCTCGGCTTTGCGAGCGAGCTGCTCGTGTAATGCTCGTTCGTCAGATCCAGATGTACCCTAACAGTCTATTGATTTGTGTGAGTGCGTCTCATATAATATGTCAGTACCATCGCAGCGTCGTAAATAAGTGAAAGAACTTTCTTATTTACATATTATTATCATCCTTTTTTAAAGTTCCCATACCATATCAAAAGTTCCGTCCACACTTTTGAGATAGTTTTTGAAAGATTTAAAAAAAAACCTAATTTATCTTACCAATAGCGCTAAATGCATAACAAGAATTGCACTTTTTCTGATTTTTGACTGGTGTCACAACATTATGGTCTCTCCAATCAAACGAAGGTGGTGTTTGTATGTTTGGAACAGCGCTTTCAGTAACCGTCTTGCAGAGGTGATGGGAATTGTCAATTCTTAAACCAGCATGCCTCCTCACAAACTCTTCGGTTGTATGATCCATATACGATGTATATTCTGAAAAAAATGGGACTCATAATAATATAAAGTATGATGAAATTTTATTGTAAAAATATATCAAGCCAAAACATTTGTGTGAAAACTAGAAAACTGAAAAAATTAACCCAAAAGCGCTTTGGTTTAATAATACAAGCAAAAATAATAAAATACTTACCAAATCTTCCATGTGGCTGCAGTTGATTCATTTCGTTAAGTCTTTGCAGATTTTCCGTAAATATATGGTACCTGCGTTCCCTTTCTTGATAATTTTGATACACTCTATTGTGTTGTTGGAGAAAAGTTTGAAAATGCATATCGATTGCAAAGCGAGACAACGGTGTCACACACCAGACCGACGCAAGCGCAGACAAACATGCTAGGAGCGGAACCAACGAGATCATTGTTTTGAAACACCGGCACCACTTATGGTTGTTCGAAAAATAATTCTCATATTTATAGGAACTTAAAACCTAAACTATTTTGAAACTCAATAAAATATTTAAACTATCTAGAATGAAAAACGAGGAAAAGATAAGGATGACACGTGTTTAAGCGATATTCATGATTGTATATCATACTGCAACTGTGCCTTATTTCTTACATCTGAATGAATGAAACCTATACCAAACTGTTCTGCATTTTAATTGACACCTGTGTCCAGTAATTCTGATTAATACTTCAAAAAAGTTAAGCCTTAGGATATTGAATTATGCAGCAATTATTGACAATTAAAAGCGAATGATGAGGACTCAAAAAAAAAAATGGGAACCCCAAGGTGATACTAAGTCCGTCTGCAAGAATATTTTTCATTTATTAAATGCTGAACAAGATTCTGATCAAACTTTTGGTTTTCAGTGGCACGTGTAAGCACACCAAACAATACATATGCATATAGCATTAATAATGTAAAAAATCCAGACAAAATACCTTTGCTGCTCAAATATTTCACACAGTTAAACATCTAAATGTTTTCCATATCATAACATTCCTGATATAGTATATAAATGGTACGTACTTCGGTAAGGACGTGATTGACGGTACGACTCCTTACAATGGTTTCAGCATTGTTGCTCATTTTCAGCGCTTGTTTGTTAGGGCTGGTGTCTTCGAGGATAGCACCTCTGTATGAAGCTGAACATGCTGAACTGCACTTCGAACGTTTTATTGAACAATACAACAGGAATTATGCTCATGAACATGAGAAGCAAGCCAGATTCAAGATTTTTAAAGATAATTTAGAGAAAATCAATCAGTTTAACGAAGAAAGCACTCATGCACGATTCGGTAATTACGTTTATGAATTTTCTAGTATCTTTAAACCTAGCATAGATTTTTTTGCAAAATGTGTTAATATTTGTTTGTCCATATCCTACAACTGCCTGTCATATTAATGCTAAAATTAATTTGCCTTTAAAAATCCTTTGATCATTGCGATTCTTTTTTTCCAATTTAGGTGTGACGCAGTTTTCGGACCTGACACCTGAAGAGTTCGCGGAAACTTACTTAGGAGCTTTCCAGTCTGCAAACTTCACTAAGGGGGGATGCAAAGATGTTTCTGATGATCAGATTTCTGACGTAGATGCCCCTGAGTCTTTCGACTGGCGTTCGAAAAACGTTGTTACTAGAGTTAAGAATCAAAAACGTTGTGGCAGCTGTTATGCATTCAGCTCTACAGGTTAGTATATAACCGTTTTTTGATTTGCGTGTAATCTGAAGATGCCTAGCTAACATTACACTGTTAGAGAAAAAAAGAAAAAATTTAAAAATGTACGAGTTCCATTTAGTAAATTAATACTTGATAAAAGTTCGTATTTTCTGTTACAGGTAACATAGAGGGTCAATACGCTATCAGATACAAGCGATTGTCAGAATTTTCTGAACAGCAGATTATTGACTGTGATAGAGGTTCAAATGGTTGCCGAGGTGGATTCATGCCTTCAGCCTTCGTGTAATTATAGCTTTTTTTTATTCGTGATCATTCATCATCATCTTTTTAATCCCTCGGCTCTTTGTTTATGCTATTTTTATTCGTTTGTTGCCAGTTACATTCATCCTACTTTTGCAATCTCTTTAAGACTGCCCATCTAAATTTTAAATAAAATAAATTTACGGTTTATATTGCAGAACGTTGATAAATCAAGGTGGGCTTGAGTTAGAATCGAGTTATCCATACCGTGCAGTCCAAGGTCGGTGTAACTTTCAACCTGGCAAGGCCATGGTGAGGCTGACTGGGTGTAACTCCTATTCGCCGTCTTCTCAAGATAAGTTGAAGCAGATTTTGTTTGCCGTTGGGCCAATTGCTATTGGTAAGTTTCATACATCGGAAATTGGAAAAAAATATTTTTATGGAAACCAAATTATATTTTAAATTGATGATAAAAATAAGTTTTTCTGTCTACTTTCTGTTTGCTGATCTAAGAAAAAGATCGTAATAATTTATTTTCGCAGGAGTGAAAGCTTCCAACTTCCAACACTACCGCGGAGGCATCATGACAGATAATTTCTGCGGTTGGGGAAACGTCGACCACGCGGTGCTCCTGGTTGGCTACGGGACAGGTTTGTGACGTCATTGTAAAAGAAGTCTTTTGCCTGTACTATCTACTTGGCAAATAATGCTTCCCAAAATACCTGTCACATTTTAGTCATAACCTGCACTGCCTCCATAAGTTAAACTCACCTTCCATACTTTTCACTGCCAAGGAGAGTTCAGTTAAATAAATTTTGAGACTATTTATTGTTGTAGCCTAAGATAAAATACTTCTTCTTAACCTTTTCGTTTTCTTTCACCTATATGTTTGTTACGTTTCACCTAGCTGGCAGTGACTGGATGCAAAGAGATTGAGATCATGCAGTTTGATAGCAGTGGACTGCAACAGGCTGATATGATAATAATGATATGTTTGTTCCAGAAAACGGGCATCCATACTGGCTGGTCAAGAACTCGTGGGGCGAGAGCTTCGGCGAGAGCGGCTACTTCCGTGTGAGCCGCGCGCCTGGGGCTGACTCCTGCGGGCTCTTCAACGAGCTCATGTCTTCAGCTGTCGTCATGTAAAGCAGTTCCTGATATGGATTTGGAGTGTTTAATAAATTGAATGAACATTATTTCTTTGTATTTTTTTTATTCCCAGTATAATTCGTTAAATGAGATAAGTGAACATAAGGTTGTTTAATTAGAGAAATTGAAAATTTTACGTTAGATTTTTAGTGATCTGGATTAATATCTCCTTGTAATATTCTTTTCTTCAATCAGTCCTTTAGTAAACTGTGTGTTTTTTATAATTACTATTTTTTATAATTTGTTTATCTTCTTAAAAATAAAGTGAGATATTTTATCCTGTACTTAAACAACATTACTTAGTCGAAGTTTTTTAATCTGCAATTGAATTTGGATGGGTTGCTCTTTTAAGAACTAAAAAGAGTGTAACAATAATGTAATAAAGTTTGAAATGCAATATAACCAGCTTCAGCCAATATACAAAATTGAATGTTTACTTACGAGTAAGTTTAATATTTAGTAACGCAAATGCTACTTAAAAGAGACGTCCAAAAATTCATCCAAATTGCTTTCGACTGGAAATGCACCCAAAAGGGAAAGCCAAATAAAAAAAAACTGTTAAATTATATTTATATATCACTATCACTATCACTACATAGTATAAAACAAAGTCGCTTTCCGCTGTCTGTCCCTATGTATGCTTAGATCTTTAAAACTACGCAACGGATTTTCATGCGGTTTTTTTTAATAGGTAGAGTGATTCAAGAGGAAGGTTTATATGTATAATACATGCATAATATAGTAGAGAAACATGGATAATCTTAGAGATTTTTGACGTCAGGTCGTAAATCAACACATTTTTTGCGCTTTCATTGCAAACGCTGGCTGAACCCTACGAGATAGATCAAAATAATGTACTACAGTATTGTGCACCTTAAAAAGATCTACAAAAAAGTCCGCGATGGTATATGTCTATCTCTTGAGGGTAACCCACAATAACCATTTTTTATCCTTTATTTATTACTTATTCACGATAAGACAATTTTAAGCAATACAGCATTAATCCTTATCCAATTAAGTACCTTCAAAAAATTGTGCATGTAATATAGATCAATATTGCCTTTTACAGCATGTAATTTAAATGAATATTTTCGAAGATATTACAGATTTAAAATGCAGGGACATAGCGGTTGCGGCGGTACCGGCCGGGGGGCCGCGCGGGGGCCGGGGGGCGCGTGCCTATACCAAAAAATGCTTCTAAGGCTGTACTTCGCCCTACAGAACTTTATGACTGTGTTATATCAGCGTTGCACCCGAGCAAAGCCGGGGCGGGCCGCTAGTAGGTTATAAAAGGAACATTTAGACTAGAAAAATATTTTTGGCACACACAAGGATCGAACCGAGGCGTCACAAACTAAAAGTGTTAAACTCCGTAAAATTGTGATCCTTACTAATCTTTCCTATTTTGTGTTTCATTAATCACTTTATAATGTTTTTCATTAAAAAATACAAATTCTCTCCAATCTTCTCCGTATCTACTCGTGCACCATATTATCCATTTTTTTTTTTGTAGCTGAATACGCATTTTGCCTTCTCCAAATAATTGGGATCAGGGCAGGGAGAGCCTATCTCAAAAATATAATAATATGCATCCAGATACGGTTATAAGAACATTAGGCCAGAATCCTCATCAGCGTCCTCATGGTTACAGATGGCATCACGTCTGACTGATGGCATCAAACCACTCTTATTTAGAATTAAAAGCGTTCTTACAGCTATTTGTCCTCCGGAAACGGCAGAATATTATAGGCCAGCATCTTTGCAACATCGTCAGTGTCCCGTGTTCAGATAATAATAATAATAATATTCCGGGACATCTCACACACGGTTGTCTGATCCCAAGCTAAGCAGAGCTTGTGTTATGGTAACCAGACAACTGATAAACATACTTATATATTTCTAAATACATACATATTATAGATAAATTACACCCAGACACCGAGCAAATGATCGTGCTCATCACACAAACATTTGTCCCGGGTGGGAATCGAACCCACGACCTCCGGTATAGCAGTCAGGGTCTCTAACCACTAGACCAACAGGCCCGTCACAGATAAATAAATATATCTTTAAATATTTACCTGGATTTAATAAAACAGTAATCGTCATACTTTTTATATAGTTCTTAAGCATGTTGATCCAGCACCTTTGTTTACAGTGGCGAAGTAACAAGCCGAAATAAATGAAAATTATAAATCCTTAGCATCAGAAAAACCTACAGAAAACATTCAGAAAATGACATTTCTTTTAAAATGTTGATCTTAGGTATGTTTGTTATTTTTGTGTGATTTGTAAAAATTGACAATAGATAAGAAATTATCAAAAATTTTCAGAAATGTTCGGTGAGTACTATAAGTTTCTACAAACTAATAGATGTTTTTATTCTCATTTAAACCGTTTGTTGAATGAGAGGTACCATACGGTATAAAGTCTGCCTTACGCACGTCTTCTTAGAGTGCATAAAAGTGATGATAAATTAATTATAATGTTGTAACGTTACCAAACTATTTAATTTCAGGAATAACCCGATTCTCAGACCTCACCCAGACAGAGTTTGCCGAAACTTACACAGGATTTAAGGTGCAGTCAGATGGAGAGCATGGCAGCGATGATTATTGTCCATTCTTTGACACCAGCGCACTTCCAGCTGTTGTGCCTGACTCATTTGATTGGCGTGACCACGATATCGTCTCACCAGTAAAAAGCCAATTAACCTGCGGCAGCTGTTATGCATTTAGTGCAATAGGTGAGTAAAATTGATATTTTTTTAAAGGAGCCTTCAATAACGAATCCTCTCTACCAAGTTGCGTCATTTGATATCCTGCGCCTCGCTCGACCCAGCTACCTTTTTATTTATAAATAACATAACAAACCATCACGCCTGTTTCCACGAAGGGTTAGGCAGAAGTGTACCAATGAAGACCTACAGTTCGCCGATATGTTTAGGTCCCATGTAATAGGGGGCGAGCCTATTTCCACTAACCGGGCACAAATCCAAACTCCGACCTGCTACTGGCAATTTCATATAAAACTAGGCACTACTAGGCACTAGGCCAACGAGGCACTTTATTTATATTGATCCGTTAAAAATGAAATAAAAAATTATTTCAGCTAATATTGAAAGTCAGTACGCTAAAAAACACAAGAAACATGTGTTGTTATCGGAGCAGCAGATAGTTGACTGTGACATGGAAAATAACGGCTGTTGCGGTGGAAAAATGTCTATAGCCTTTAAGTAAGTTTGACACTTCTTCTTACAATAAAGTTTGTCGACTGTAACCTTTACCAGCAACTTTCAAGATGCATTTAAAACATTTGATCTTTGTAGTGTATCGTATTTTCTTCTTACCAAGTTCCAAAATTCAGGAATTGAGGATGACGTCTCATTGCTTTGGATCGGTATTTCTTACCTTCCTTTACCAGAATTTTTGTATTCACAGGACTCTTATGGAACAGGGTGGACCAATGACTGAAGAGGAGTATCCATATGTCGGGAAAGTTCAAGAATGCGTGTTTGACGATAGAATGGTTCGGGTGAGGATGGCCGGCTGCCGTTCTTATAATATCACTAGTCAAAATGACTTGAAAAAGATTTTGGTGGCCCATGGACCTATTTCCGTAGGTAAATAATGTTTTCCATATTTTAGTAAAACTCTTATTGTGTATTCGCGGAAACCTTGCTTAATATTATGTTTGTTTTCAGCTTTGAAAGGCACTAACTTGAACTTGTACAAGGGTGGTGTAGAAGGAATCATCGAGGATGACGTATGTGATGTTGGTGGCGTCAATCACGCAGTTCTGGTGGTCGGATATGGAGACGGTATGAAAAAATAATGTTTAGAGTCTGGATGGAAAAGAAAATAATAAATAAATATTTATTTATATGGTCAAATACCTTGTGTTTCAGAAAATGGTAAGCCTTACTGGGTCCTAAAGAACTCCTGGTCGGACTCGTGGGGAGAAGATGGATTCTTCAGAGTTCAGCGTGGCCCGCACGCGCAGTCCTGTGGAATGATAAATCCTTTTATGGCTTCGGCTATCGTCGAATAATACGATAATCTCTTTCTTTACGCTAATCTACATCGAAGATATTAGTTGTCAAAAAATATTTCAATTATACTCTTATTGGATCTCTAACTTCGATCCGCTTTGTCCTGCTTTTATACCTACGATGTATTTTTTAATAGATGTATGATTATGATATATCTACAAGTAAAAGACCTTCTGGTGAAGGAACTTTTTTCTAGAAAAGTAACGTTTTCTAAACAAGAACATCAGAAGCCGACTTAGAACACTCTTTTGCATCTGTGTGTTTTGAAAGTATTTTATTACAATTACAAACATCATCAACTTACCTTGAATTTTTCTTTGTGTAAATACACCAACAGTTAATGAAATCCAATACCAAACCTATGGGAAAATATTCATTTCAGCAACTTTACTTATCTCCACCAAAAGTTGACAAAGCGGCGAAATCTAATATAATTTTCGATAGCTATTCAAATTATATCAAACGCATTAAATCGAGACAGCATTATAGCAACACAAAGTTTAATTTAACTCACAATACATTTTCAAGTAACAAACGCCATTATTGGCTAAACATCGGCCAAAGAACCCGCTCTTGTGTCAGTTTCATTTGATATTTCCATTAAATTTCAATTTCGAGTCTCATCTTCTCTGACAATGGGACGTTCTACAATGGGTTTGAGCGAGTGCTTCTGTTGCACCTATATTATTTGTCTTCAATGTAATGAGAGAGTTACTTGGAAAGAGCAAATTTCACGCCAATCCATGTATGGTGTAAATCCTGGATTCCGAGCAACTTATTGTTGGGTATTCATTGATGATTTTTTTATCTGCTCCGCCCCGCTAGCCATTGTGGACGGTGATGGCGGCGGATACAAACTCTCTCATATCTTTAGGGTACTGTATGCTAAGAGTTACTCGTACTTCTATTTTATCACCACGTAATTTTTGTTGTTTTTCTGTAATAACTATTTGTATTTTAGTTGTTCGTGATAACGAATGATTTTGTTAGTGTATTTGGTATTAGGAAGTGTCCAGTATGCGCAAATAAACATTGCGTTTTCAAATGTAACTTATGGGTTCGGAATCAGTGTACCACATTTTTATAATTAAAATGATACGCTTTGGTTTAAACCAAGTGGTGACAAATAGAACGGCGAGCTTTAAATCCACCAAATAACCATACAGAACCATAAACCACCTGAACCCTTACCCGCTGCTATAACAATGGAGCCGCATTGTAACATTTGTATTTTAATACACACGACAAAATCGGTATAGATAAATAATGCTTAGTTTTTTTGTCATTTGTTAGGCTTGAATGGTCGGTTCCAGAGCGTCTGGCCGGTCGGCGGCCATTCTAACGTTCATTCATCATTACGCCGTAGAATATATTCATCATATAATATACCACAAAAGTCCTTTGTATCTAATTTATTGGGTCCATAAGTATTGTGGGTGTTTTTGGAAAATAAGTTGGACGAGTTTTGAGAATGGTTGCTTGGGTTTGGTTCGTGTGATGTTGGCGGTTGGGTAGAGTACTCTTTATAGGTAAGTGTAGGACTTGTAATTACAAGATTGTATCTAGGACTTGTCTACCCGAAGTTGATATTTGACGAAATAATAGGACTAGTTTTGTCATAAACTGTTTGATTCATTAAATTGTTATCAGTTAATAACACTATAGTTGTCGACATTTACACCTAGAGTCTTTTAAATGTGCTTACATGTAATAGCAATAATTGATTCAAAATATATGTTGCATTTAAAAATGTATGATATAAAATAGAATGGAATAGAATAATCTTATTTTGTAATCATCAGCTTAAAATCTAGTTACAACAAAATTAAATGTTAATATTAAAACGACTGTTAAGGTAGTCAATGGTAATGATTGTAAGCCCTCCTTGATTCTATAATATCATAGACATCCGGTGTCCGCCCACACGACGAATTTGTAATGTAATCTGTACATTGCACACAATGTGTGACACCTTACGCTTTTTGTTCATGTAAACTGAGCATGTGTTTTAACAGGTAGGTGTTTTTATAATGTCGCATATTTAGGTGATAATTATCTGTGTTAATTGTAACAGGTAAGAAGAGTTTGAAATTTGTTTCAGTGTGATCTAAATTAATGTAAGTAGTTTATAAAACTTGAATACGCTTTTTTTACTTGAAGTGTAACGGTGGGAAAATCTTACAAAAATATTTTATCTTCAAAATCTGGACGTGTGGATATCATACAATGCCTTACATTTTGGCATAACAAAACCCTATTGTTACCGTCACTAAGCAAACTTTGACTTCTAATAATACCCACACAACGAAATCAAGTTTATTAAGAAAACAACGTTATACCTAAAAGGGTGTTTATCATATTTATCAATGTCTGTTCACCCCCTTAAAGATAGGCGTCGAACCGTGTCAGATCCTAACCAAACTGCCCGCAGCCAAGATTAGGAAACGAGTTATATCTTGCATCCTTGTCTAAATGATACAGAAGAAGAGAGACAGGTAGATCATGTGACGGGGTTTGAGCAGGTTTCGAAAAAATCCAATGTTACTTGTTCGACAGGTTATAACAAGGAACGTGGGTGCCATTGTGCATTTAGTACGCGATTGTTATGGACTTAAGGCATTGAGGGTCCTGAATGGAGGACATTAGGAAGCTTCATGTGAATGTTACAGAATGTTTGGTGACTCCCTGACCTTCACAAGTCCAGTTGTGGGGATTTGGGGAAGCTGAATGTTTAGATGTTTTAGTTTCCGTGTTGATCTCTTGGTATATAACTGGTTTTTTACGACTAATGTATGTAATTGGATGTCAAACTTGTTCGCAGAACATTATTTTTGAATTGGATGGAACGGTAACTCACATGACATGATGAATTTAACAAATCAAAGTATTGCAATCCATTTTGAATATGATGTGGTCCACTTACCACTCGTTAAGCAAAAACGATTAAAAGAAAAGTAAGTTTACATGAATGGTAGAAAAAAACAACTATCCTTTGATGATTACACCTTTATAATCAGTCGAGCGGTCCCAAAGCGATTGGACACCAGAATCAAGAGTCCACTTATACCAGGGGACCATACCCCATGGATTTTCCTAACAGATCAAAGCCTGTATGAAAAGCCACTTGGCTTTAAACGCCACTTATGTAGCTTTGATTTTCTGAATAGAGCCTATTATGGAACGCGGTTATTCGTGTGTTATACAAATTGATCGCTTTTGAAAGAAATGGATCATGTTTTTAATCAAAGTTGGTTGATTTTATTTTGATACGGCGGTTATTGATAAAAGGAAAATTACCTTAAGTGTGCATTGCACTTCATGTTTTATTAAATGTATATTAAATTCTTTATTTTTCGTCATGGATACCGGATTTACAAATAACTGAATTAATTTACTGAACCAACAAATGTAATTGAAATACGCCAGAAACATAAAAATCTTACGATTTTAAAATATGAAGTCTTGTATAAAGCAAGTGACAATAGAAATATATTTTCTTATACTGTCACTTTGTGCATTTTGCCCATATCGTCTCATTATTAACACAAAAAAAAATCTGTTGTAGGTACAGAGGTAAAAAATCATCATCTGACCTGCACTTATTACAAGTAAATGGAAAATCAGGTACATGATTTTTGCTGCTGAATAACTTTTGACGTAAATGGTTTCAAAATATATTTTCTGAACATAATGTGTACACCGAAAAAATTATTATTTCATTACTCCATTAACATCAAACAACATTGATTCCAACGATGGCATCGTAATCAAACACTGACATATGTTGCGTGACGTCACGGCGGCCATTTAATTGTCATTTGATTACATTTGTATTAGGATGTCACCGTTTAATGACATTTAAGTCAGTATTGTGACAGTTGCAGCGATGCATGGCTAATGGCAACGTATGTTGTGTTATTACGTTATGGATGCTTGAGCTATGGTAAATTAATTTGAATTGATAAATCAGGGTATTATTTGCTTTAGTTGCAATATTGTTGAACGTCCTATATTGATAGGTAAAATGCGTAGATCTCTCAAAATACTAATGATAATAATAACTGTGGATAACATCACATACATTGTTCTGAACCCAAAGTAAGTTGCTATAGGACTTGTGTTATTTAATTCAGATACAACGAAGGTACCACAAACACCCAGACCCGAGACAATGTAGAAATGTGATTTTCTACATTGACCCGTCCGGAGATCGAACCCGGGACCTCAGAGCTAGCGACACCTTGAAACCGGTGCGTACGCCACTCGATCACAGAGGTCGTCAAAATAAGCTGAAATGAGTGTAAAACTACTCTACTATTTTTTTAATATTTCAGATTGCGTGCAAATACTATCTATATCTACCTTTTGACTGAGTCTCTACTACTACATGTTAGGTAAATTAATTTTCCCCCATACCTATTGTCACGTCCCTGACATTTTTCTTTGATAGCCCTTAAAAGATATTTCACTCTAAACACTTATAACACAAACCAATTAATAATATCATAGACACTAAAAAAGAATCCAGAATTTAAATTCCGAACGCTGGTGCCATTCTGTCTGCCGTGGCAGACGTTACGGCACCTACCTGGCATCCAATCCCTGTTGCATCCTGCTCACACACATGAAGATGTAACACAATAGAGTGAGACAGCATGACCTCATTCCTTTCATTTGAATGAAGGTAAAAAAACATGGCGCGAGTACGATTTTGTTTGTTCTAGCCGCCCGAACTGACCCACGTCATTATAAAGTGTTATCACAGATGAATATATTTTTAATGCTGGCTTTTTTTTTCCTTTTTAAATGTGTGAGGAATGATATTTTTAAATATTATAAAGTATATATCAGGTATTCAGAAGATAAGGTGATTTTGTTTTTATTCTGGGCTTATCGTCATTCTTATACCCTGTTATGCGATTGGACCTGTGGATAAAGATCTTTTCAAGAAGACAAACGGTGCAATTGTGATCATAATAAAGGGAATTATTATAGATTTTTAACTTTAACTTAAGATTTCTGATAAATTATTTCTGTATCCACTTCCAAATAAGTTTTAAAATATTTTCAAACATTCAGGAGTATCGTACCAATCGCAACCTGACTAACCGTTCTCATCAAGTAACTTTACTCTCTATACGAGTCTAATTTTATGTAAAATTCTTCCATATACTGCACCAGCGCCCGCGCATCGCGGAGTGATCGAACTCCATTTTATTAAAGGTTTTATTAATGTACAAGGATGGTCGGAGGCATTTTTATATCCTTTGCTCCCGAACGAGCCGCGGCGTGACGTGGGAACTGTGAGCGGTGACTTTTCATATTCCTTTTAAATTATGTCGCGTTTTTAAACTTACCTTTGAGTTTGTATTTGGTGTGTGTGTTAGAAATTGGGAGATTTTTATATTTTCTTTTAAATTTCTTTTATTTTTTTTAGATTCCATAAAAAGCTGGAATAAAATTGAAAATAAAAACCATTTTACTTTCTATTTAAAGAGCCTTTGGTTTGAATTTGTAGTGTTCGAAATTGGTAGAAGTGTATTTGGTAGATTCTATAAAAGTGTCGAATAAAATATTGAATGAACAACATCGTTACTTTCTATCAAATATTAGTTCATTACTTTTTATTTACTGTTACCCCTGTCTCTGCAGAAGAAAGCAGCATGTATTACATAAAAAGTACATATTAATTGTTCTTGCTTCTTTTTAAGGTAGATCCTTGCAATTCTTAAAATATAAACTGAATGTTTGAAATTGAACTTTCTTAATGTTTTTGATACAGACATCTCCGGACTAGTGGTTAACGTCTAGAATAGGAGTGCTTCCAGTAGAGTTCCAGATAAATATTGATTAAATACAATTTATACCTAGTAATGATCTGGAGCTTAACAAATAATAGTATCTAGCCATGAATATAAAAAAATTTGAATATAAATATCTCTAGAATAAGTTAAAAACCTATTCAACTTAGAAACTCCGATGTTCAAAAGCTATCACGCAATGATTTACACAACGAAATTAGGCTAGGGTTGTCACACAAGGGGCGGCACAACCATGTCAAATTAAATTGCTCCTTACAAAGACAGAACAGAATAATAAAGTAAACATTATTTATGGGCCGTGTTCTAAATCTTATTTTATGGGAAATGTGGTTGAAGAGCTTAACGGCAGCTTAGCAGGTGACAGTGTCCGGTATTGACCGGTCGAATCCAGTTCTGTCCGGTTTTTACTAGATTAATCATTAGGGGGATTTTTTGCTAAGTCATTGTGACGTTAGAATTAGTTAGAGTTGGTATTGTGAGTTATTGTGTTTTTGCATTGATTGGGTCATGCGTTAGGAAAGAAAGGATTCTTTTGTAAATGTTTTATTCCGTTGGATAAGGAAGTAGCCTTCAAAAGAAAAGAGTTGTTTTGAACCTGTTTTTCGGCCATGCCCAATTATTCGTAGTTAGTTCTTTCTAGCCTAAAAATGAGGATTAATAATATAGAGAAACTTTAAAAAGTAGTAGACCAAAAATATTAGGTAATGTGTAATATGTAGACAAAAAATACAACAGCAACAGTAAGCATTAGATATACCGACGCCTTTACCCATTTCGTGTATAGGCTTATCAGAAAAAATATGTTATCCAGTGAAAAACATTCTTACAAGAATGTAAAATAGCGTTACTTTGAGTCTGATACAGATTATTACATTTTAAAAAAGATTGAAATAAATATCTCCAAATTAGTGTAAAACAGCTCAGGGACAATAAGGAAAGAAAAACTTTTTGGAATCCCAGAAAGTTGAAAGATAGGTGAAAAAAGGTACTAAGATTTGCTCATGCGTTAACTTTTATCATTTTTAACAGTTTGATTTTGCTAAAATAATACTCTAAGTTTTCATTTAATGTTTGTGTACTGAATATAAATTGGATAAAATCTTGCTTCTTACAAAGAGTTGTATGTTTTCAAACGAACTAAACGGTTTATTACCATTACAAAAATACACAATAATACCGATCGATATTGTTAAAATTTATGATAAATATTTCATACCCTATCCTTACAAATTGTTCGTACAAAAAGAATCAGAAGACTATATCTTCCACTCGATTTATTAAAACTGACATAAGTTACGCCCACTTAACCCTAACGTGGTGCAAATTTACTAATAGTTACCCCTTTATGCAATTCTATACCGCCATCTCTCTCTATACTACGGAGTTGAAGAGAGAGGTGAATACATCCCTAAAAGCAATAAAGTTGTCATCGCATAGTCACAAATTTGACATTTATTGCGAAATTATACTGGAACGCTTCCTATTAAGTTATTGTTGATCTGTATTATTGATGTAGTAGTCATTTGTTATTTATGATGTCTGCTTTTTAACATTCGATTTTCTTTAAAAAATATGTGCCCTAGGATCTACCTACTAAACCTTCCATACATCAATTTAGCAAGGATAACATTATTTTAAAGAAGTAGGTAAAAGATTTACTAAGAGAAGCTAGGTAGCTAGCTTGTGACACTTTATATTATTTAAGCATAAAAGCATTAAGCATAAAATAACAATCACAATTACATTTTTTATCTACAAAATAAGGTTAACTAAAGCAGAACGATTAAGTGACAATAATACTTAAAATAATTAACAAAATAATAAAAAAAAAGTTAACTTCACTTAAACCGAGATTAAAAAATAAACTATGTTAAAACTGTTATACCGTCTTAAACTGAGATTAAAGTTAATATCACCGTAACTTGTATTTAACTGGTCTTTCGATTGAGATCAAGTGTCAATGGGTCAACAAATATTTGTATGGCTTGAAACTATTTGTATGGAATTTGGGCTCGTGTGTGTGAAATTTTGTATGATGCATATTTGGACTTAAAGAAATGTGTGAGTAATATTTTTTATATTTTGCGGTGTTTCGGTAACTACTACATAAAGTCACCGTCATACACAAAGCACATTTTAGGTTTTAAACATATATTTTGATTGACTTACCTAAGTCTAAAGACTGGGTTTCCACTGTCTGTTACGGCATTACTGACTTACCAAAACCGAATTCAACTTACAAGCTATTAAGCCATCTTAAATTGTAGGTCATATCGTAGTAAAAAATATAATGCAGTTATTCCTAATTCCATATTTATTAGTATTCCACGACAAATTAATCTTCAAAATTGTATCAGAGTTCAACGCCTCAACCGCCACCAGAATGACAAACTTTCTTCTAATTAAAATTTATGTCAAAATTATACGAAAATCAATTATTGAAATTCTAATGCGCATAAAACAAAAAACTAATGCCTTTCACTAGTTCTGAATAATAGAAAAACGTTAATTCTAATGTGTTAAATACAAATCTAATCTATTAGTAAATTGGACTAAATAGGTAGCGAGGTTTTAATATTCATTGAAGATTTAATGTGATCATTTTTAACACCTCTTCGTAATATATGGGACTGCTTTAAAAGTGGTCTTATTTTATTAATGTCAGTGAATAAGTCGATAACAACGAGGTTGCATTTGAAACTATAGAGTGAGCCTATCAGAGTTTAAACCGTAAGCACTAGTGTGAACAAGTGTTGTCGTGAATTATGTATGAATGATGGAGCTTGCCGTTTTAAAAAATCTATCTCAAACACTAATATTATCCTAACAATGTCAAAACCATCGATATTTTCTTAGATAAGTTTCTCGTTGCGCGAAAATTAACCTAAATGAAAAACGAAATGTACTAGGATCAGACTAAAAACTGCTCTCGCTTGGCACAAGGGAAACCTAGCGATAGTAGCAGTCTATGCATATCATACGTCGATGGTCGATAGTTGGTGGTACGCTGCCACAAAGCTGCGATATCTTGCTATTGCATTTACATCGCAGGTCGACAAAAATAAAACTACGGTCCACGCGACATATGAAACAAAACAAAAGGATCAGAATTATACATCATTATAATTTTCTAAGAATGTAGCTAGGTACAATAAGTTTATTTATATACTGACAATACAAAGTTATAGATCTAGTTCATTCTACACAAAGGCAAACAAAATATAAAAAAACAAAACCTCACCAATCAAAAGAAGCTTAAATTAAAAAAAAATATACTTAGAAAAATGAATTTTTAAAATGTAGTATAATTTATGTAATCTTTTAAAGCGTTAAGAAAATAGGTAGCATAACATCGAAAAAAGAACTTCTTTCTTTTTAAAAGTCGGTTAAAAATAGGCTGCGTTCATAAGTGTATCGTAGCATTAAGCTGTCTTCACACTTTCGCTAACTTGTTCCCTTAGTTTCTCTTACGGTATCTTAAGTACAGCCTAATAACTTTTATGGCATGTTAACGAGGCGACATAACTAAAGATTAGTGTTTATGTAATTTAGGATTAAGGGCCGTTTAATAAGGCTTTAGGCCACTCCGAAGTGTTAATGACCTTGTCTCGTCGTTTGTTTGTAAAAGGTTTTATATTGCTTTCTAGATGTAAATTCGACTTCAGATTCGTTTATTTTTTCTTTTGAAATAGTAGGTTACTGGCTGTAACATACATAAATTGTTGATAATATCTGGGGTATTTGGTCTGGCATTTTATTAACAGACTATATTCTGAAGTTAGTATACAATTATATGGCTATTTTAAGAAAGCTGATTGTTCTCGAACGAACTCAAATTATCGTGACCAATTTTCAGAAAACCTTAGAAATTTTAATATAAATATCAAATAATGTGAAGTGGTATTTTGCCAAATCCTTAGTGTTTTTTAATCAATTTTGTCCACATAACTTTCAATCTAATTATTTTTATAGCAAAACCGTTAGGAGCTTGTTTGAGTATTTTTTACGATAAACACGCTTCGACACGGATTGGTACTTGTAGCACACAATACACACATTATTGTAAAAAGAGAATCCTTTTCTTTACACAAAAATAGTAAAAATCACCAAAATTGTCTTCCCAATTCATCGATTTTATCTACAAAGGACAAATAAGAAATTGAGGACAGATGCGATTGTGCGACGGCGAGTACTGCGACTGCAAAAAAAAAATCGCACAATCGCAAAGAATTCACAGTTCTTGTCTTTGTGTTCCCCCAATCGTAGTTATATTAAATTTAAAACCCTTTTTAAATACAATCGAATGATATTTATTGCGTTTTTTCTATCGATTCGATTTCACCAAGTAATGCTCTAGATACAGACAATTGGTATAAAAAATCGTAAGGGTGCGTTATGGGTAACTTGAGGTCATACTTGCTCACACCCCTTAACTTCCTGTTAAGATTCTAGGGCTGCCACAAACGCATAAAAAGATAAATAAGATTTCAAATAAAATTAAAATTATTTACAAATTCATTTTTAATGTGTTATTATTTTATGTTATGAGTAAGTAAAGAAGGATTTTTATTAATGTTTAAAATACAAGTGAGATACCAACTACGGTATTAAATTCATAAAAAAATTCAAAAATAAATAATAATAAATATTTTCAAAATTCGATATGAAATTCGATTTTAACACAAATTAAATTAATATGCCTAACATCTTAATAGGGACTATATTTTTTTATTAGTTGCAATAATCTTAACGAACTGTAGATTTATCACTATTAACAAATAATATGTTTAGTTAAAATCTTTTATGTAAAAATATTTCATATCAAAATCCCTTATAAACTCGTTCACACTTTCATAACCTAAAAAATAGTCCGCTTCAATTTTAATAACGTAGTTTAAATAAAAATATTTTACGACCTTCTTTGTATTAATATTAGGTTTATTAGTGAAAACGAAATAAAACCGGTTAAACATTTAACTACAGCATAAATCAAAAACAGCTTTGATTAATTATAATACGAATAACACATTCACTTTTGATAACGAATATTAATAAGGTATTAAAACAGTTTGTTTTGGGGAAATCCAATTTCTATTTTTAGATTGTTTTATTAAATTTAACACCATTTATATGTCCTATTAAATGATATTTTTATGTGTATAGGAAATTGATTTTATTTATTAACAAAATTAGTTTCTTGTACACTGCTATTTAAAAAACTACTTATTACCTAGCCCACAATAAATTAAAATATATTAAGTATTTTTAAAACTGATTTATATAAGATACTTCTCTATCTTCAACAGACATTTTTGGCAACCCTAATCGCAAAAACACAATTCGCAAGTACAGATCCGCGACAGGTCACACATCTCTCGTGAGAATGCGTAAGCGCAGCTGACGGACACACCCGAAACGAACCGATGACAGCCGATGACACGCTTTGTAATATTGTTTATTCCGTAAATGGGTTCTGATTATTAGGTATGTGAGGCACAATGGAGTAGTAATGAAAGAAAAATAGAGTTGAGATATTGAAGTTCTTCCGGGGGACGAAATAAGCTAAATGTAATAATGCAGTCATCACTCATCCTGTAGCATAGACTGTAGAGATTTGGTAAAAATCAGTATACAGGTTAGGAAATAAAGAGGATAAATATGTTTAACATTTTTCTGAAGCAAAAGCTTAACAGAAAAAGGATTACGGTCACGAATTATGCTTATTAAAAGAAGGCGCCTACACATATTGCTATGGCTTTAATACAAATTTATAATATAATGCTTTGAATAATATTTCATGCTATATAAACCGGCCTATATACGTCCCACTGCTGGGCACAGGCCACTTCCCATATAGAGAAGGATCGAACATTGATCACCACGCTTGCTCACTTGCGGATTGGCGATTTCAAACTTCAAGTTTTGGAATCCAGATTGCCTCACGATGCACAATGTTTTTCTTCACCGGTAGTCTGTAATGTCTTAGAATAATTAAGATAGTACATGTTACTTTGAAAAAGCAACTGTGGTACATGCCTGGGTTTAAACCTGCATTTTGATCCATAAAATCCGTTCATTGAACCGCTAGGCCATCACGACATTAAATTCTTGCGATATCCATACTTAAACTTTAATCATTTTCAAAATAAACTGTTCTCTCTCCATACTGTGTCTTGCAGTGATTGAAGATGTCTCTTCCTCCTCTGTCTGTATACTACCTTCACCGGAACCATTTTGAATGCATACATAACATTAAATACATGTCTTGGAAGGCTTACCAACATTCTTAACACCATTGTCAGCCACTCGACTACAACTATTTATAATATCTACTTACCCACTTCCGTTCGCGGCGTTATACTAATCATATACAATGACTTTCTCGTTATTGCCTTAATTCTTTCCTATGATCTTGTATGCTTAAAAATCTACCTTAAGTTTAGGGACATAGAGTTCCATTTACAATGATGGTGTAAACAGAAGTTTTCGAAATGTTATAAAGGAATTTGTTTCTTAAAGTAGACGAAATTGAGTTGGGATTAGATTATTTGTGCGAAGGTTATAATTTTACGTTTTTTCAATGTTTCCAGTTTTTCAATAGGGTTTGTATTTATTATTAATATTAAGTAGTTCCGTCAATACTTTTTAATTTAGATGTAACTGCGGCTTATCTTATTATTAAGTTTTAAAAAGCTCAATAAGAAAGGCTTGTAGTTGATACTCAGCAGTACAATGGTTTAAGATTCGATACAGTTACGGTAAAATGGAAAAAAACATTAATTCTTTAGTAAGTTCATAGGATTGTATGTGTGCAGATGAAAATGAAAATCATGAAAGATTTATATGAAGATTGTAAATTAATTCCGTATCTACTTATGTACTACTTTATCTAAGGCATTAATAATTTAATGTACTAAAATCTCATAACAAGTTTACTTTTCAAACACCTTTCGTTAAAAATGCTCTCAGAAAAAAAAAACAGTAGTACTTACTAACAAGTATAAGTACCATTTCAAAGATGAATATTCACACACAAAAGTGTACAGCTGTAGATGTCGATAACAATACGCAACACCATGTATACCACCAAAGCTGCCGATACAAACAAAACCTATGGGAATCTTTAACGAAAATCGGACATCGATAATCCTCCCAATGAACGAGGACTTTTACAAAATTATCCTACTTAAACGCACACGATAATCAACCTTATGTGCCAAGCAATACAAACTGTAACGATTGCTAAGTAAAGTTTGTACCACCAAAAGCTCAGTATTACATTGCAAACTTATTTAATACAGTTGTTAAAATGCTTTCTACGCTAAAACGAATCTAATCCCAACGCAATAAGAACTAGAGTTTAAAAATTGAATGAACATTTAGTAAACCAGTAGCCACCCGTCAATGAATGCAATCCCGCAAATCTGCATTCAAAATTAGATTGTTATCTGTAATGTGGCCGGTTCCACAATATCCGGTTTGTACCGGTTATTGTTAGTAAATACTGTAAATAAAATCGGGATTAACTAAAGAAAGTGCTTACAATTTTATAATGAAGTGCCTAATCTTCGGTTAATTGAATTGTGAGTTAAGTGGTGTCATCTGCCCCTTTCGGGCCATTCAAATAGGTAGAAAGGTTTATTCTGTAAGTCGGAAGTTCAGACGTATATGTCCATTCATTAAGATTTTAAGAGATTTTATCTTGTAAGGCAATCACACGGCTGGTTACCGTTTTGTGTTTGAGTAGTTACTTAATTTATTGAATCGACAATGCTAGCTAATCCGTTGATGAAAAGCTTTAAGCTAGACTGAAGTTTTT
This sequence comes from Autographa gamma, assembly GCA_905146925.1. NCBI lineage: Eukaryota > Metazoa > Arthropoda > Insecta > Lepidoptera > Noctuidae > Autographa > Autographa gamma. The sequence continues at coordinate 1,395,227 of LR989852.1, forward strand.
TTAAGGACAGATGGTCAGTTTACTGTATGAGTCTATGAGATGGTAAGGCATTACTAGTTTACAATTAAACAACATAAAGTTTTAATAAGAATTTATCTTCCATAGACAGATTTTATGAACAGCAATAAAATGATTTGGCATCATTGTCTAAGATCGAAATTGCTAAAATCTTAAGAAAATAGATAATAATATTAAGCAACGTAAGAATGTTTATTACAAGCTTTAATAGTTTTCTTGTTTGACGATGTTTTCTTCATTTTAAATAGACGTTACATCTTCGTGTTGTAGTCACTAAATTTACTATTTTTTGATAGGTAATATAATTTTACAATACATATTTTTTCAGAAGACTATCAACGAGTAGATGTGAACCTACCTATGGATCTATTATATAGATATATTTGCTTCCCAGATCAGCATACACGCAGATAACAGGTTTCGTTGCCACTGAGATTTTCTGCTAGATTAACCGCGCCATAATAAAACACATTCACTCTTCTTGATTTTTATCATTACACCTAAACAAATAGCAGAAAACGTTTTGGTACTCTGCTCTTCGATATTAAGCTCTATTGTAATGAGCTTAGTTCCATATTGGAGTGTTCTTGTGGGATAGGTAAAAAAATGTCTTATTATTTCATTTATTAGCACTGTTTTATTCGTGTGTGGTCTAAGTCACAGACTGAAGATACCTTTGATGTTTCACTGGATCAGATCTGATTCTTAAACCTTGAAACTTCAAAATATACTTGACCTATGAATGTTATCCATACACATCTATACATTTAAATGATTATTTATGATACGCATTCAGGTTAAGTTATATTTAATTTAGTTTCTACACAAATACAAGTGTACTTACTCAATTAAAATTTACAATCACGCAATCAAGTAATAGATTGAACGTTGATAGAAAAACTGCACCCTAAGGTGAGATACCGCTTACCGCCAATCTCCCACCACTTGCACCACACATCTTAATTTCGCACATCGAAATGATCAGCACAGATTAAGGCCCAGGTCTTGCGCTCGATCGAGTGCGAATGCCCACTCGATTGAAGGGTCCATCCCTATTGTCACAGTAAAAACTCTGAATGTTCGTGATGTCAACACGAACATACACCATTGTCTGTGCGGTGATCGAATTAGTGATGTGCAGTTGTGGGATTTCGATTACTAAAACTGGGAATTGTGAGAATTGGATTAAGTCGATGTTGTATTGGAGAGCAGTGGGGCGTTTTGTGGTGTATTTCGTATTCATTTGTTTGTGTCTTAGAAGAAAAAATTTAGAATTGAATTGCGTGCAATTATTTATTTAATAGGGTTTTATTGGTTCTTCTCGGTGGCTGAACATGTTAGCTACATCGTTGATAAGTCAAAATACGATGGATTAAAAATTGCATAGATTGGGAGATTGGGATACGTTGCAATATTTTACAGACAGGATTCACTAGGTAGATCTATTTCGTAGGTATATTATTTTCCAATATAAAATAATTTACATTTTCCCTTTAGATACTATACAACTATCTGCCGCAATACTCTGCTTTTCTCTATTTTGCTAAGTAGAGCATGTAGCAGCACGAAAATAGCTACTCCACGAATATTTGCCACCGAACTTCTCATCACACACAGAACTCGTGTAACTGACATAACAACATAACAAGGACAAACAAGCAGATCAAACAATAAAAATTATCCCGCCCCCAAAAAGACGAGTCGATAAGCACCATCAATCGAATCAATCAGACGCACGTCCACTCAAACTAGGGCATAAGAACCGGGTTTTCCCGGTTCCAAAAGAACCGGGAATTCCCGGTTCTGGAGGTCTCTGAAAGAACCGGTACTGTAAATCTGGGAACCGGGTTTTTCGGTTCTTTCGGTTCTATCTTTCTTTCTTAAAATAAACTTAGAAATACCTCAATTCACTCTAAATGTCAAGTTATTATCATATAATATTGTTTCACGTATCTTCTTTAAAATAAAGAGGAACTTAATAAGGACTTAAGTCAAGCTATTCTGCTCCTGAATTGATATCGAATGACCTGAGTACTACAGTCAGGGTAGAAATAGCTCTGTCCGAGAGTGGCTATGTCGATTCTCAGTACATCGAACAAACCAGCCCTCTGATCACGAGTGGAGTCTACCAAACGTTTTGACAGTTCTTTAAAAAGATTTCATGCAAACGGACCCCACGACCCGAGCGTTTCAACCCCAAACGGTTCAAAATTATAATTACCTATTAGGTTATTATACTTTCGCCATTTAAGGGTCTCTGCAGCTCCAGGAGCAGCGCCAGGAGAGGCTGCCGAACTTAGAAAGTGGGACGGCGCAAGGGTGTCGACGCACCTTGCGTACCATACCAAAGGCCGAACCAATTTCCAAGGCAACAATGACATACCGTCAGATCTCTTATCATCGCCGCGCATCTAACCATTAGGTTCCAAAACAGCTGGTACACCGGCAGTGACGAATAATGACATTATTATTTGCGTGACGGGATATACGCCCTGCGCTCCTGCTGCAGGACAGGCCATGGCGACCGAGGCAATTGACTGTTTCACCGCGTTGACAACGATGACATGCGAAACAAAGTATTCCTAAACGTAAACTGATGGCGAGCCGGAAAGTATTGTCATCCAAAATCGTACCAAGAGTCGATGATGGAAGTGCCTGTTACCAGAGGCCCGATTCCCATTCTCCCACAGCCAGGAGACGCGCACGCTCTGCAGTGTTGATCGACGTATTAATGAATTCTTTCCGTATCAAACTGCAAAGCGGCTCGTACCACTGGCTCTGGGAAGAACGTTGCTCGGGTAGATCTACGCCCGGGCAGGACAATTCCCAACTATTTACTGCCTCAGTCATGCACAAAATCTGGAAAACAACCAGAGTGGACCCTAAAATTTGCCTGGTTAAATTTTTGTGGTCTGAAGACAAAAATGCTGGTTAGCCTAAACTGGAAACTTTACGTACACCTAGCCGACCAAATCGGATCGGCAGCGTGGCTTGGGTCCAAGCTCGGTCATCCAATGTTACGTTAAAAATGGACGTTAACGTAAAGTAATGTAAATTTTAGAGCAAAACAACAGCCAATTAAAGTGATAGCAGAATTTAAAGAGAATTTAAAAAGTCTATTCGGAATTTATTGAAGTTTTTTTGAGTTTATTTCAATACCTTATTTCAAACACAGTTTTCGATTTCTATAGTGAATTATAAACAACTTCGAAAAGATTGCTTTTAGTGCACTGATTATCGCTTAATTTTACTGAAAAACGATGTTGTAACTAGGAGTATAATTATAAAAATAATAAAAAATGTATTTTCCAATAAAGTGTGTTTTATCCATTCTCTTTTATTCGTTAAGGCAGTAGAAAATCAGCTTTTAAACTAAAATTTATCGAAAAGAACCGAAAGAACCGAAAAAACCGGGTACCCGGTTCCAGCTTAAGTTTGGAACCGAAAGAACCGGTTCCTAAAAATGGGCCGGTTCTCGATGCCCTAACTCAAACCGAATAGGTAATCGATAATCGGTATTACTCGATCTACTTAGATCGACAGACGGGAAATTTGCAAGATGAGCTTTAAAGTGAAACAAAAGAAAAATGTACATTACAGTCTGTGTTTGGCACTGAAGAGGTTATTCAGTTATTGTGATCTATTTTTATAGTATGTGCTATTAGAAAAAAATACTTGATTAGATTAGAACAAGTAGGAATAGTTTGTGTTTTGATTAAGAGTTGATGACTTCAAACGAGATTTGGAGATTTTTCCGTAACGATGTTAGTACCTTGGACTAAGATAAAACAAATTACATATTGATATGGTAAACCAGTTCTAGAAGTACGCTCCTTGTGCTACATAATGTATTGATTGTTACATTGTGTAACATAATGTGAGATTACACGACCTTCCTTACACGTTAATTTTATTCACCAGCAATAAATTTCACATAAAACTATATTCTAATACCTTTTGTATTATCACAAACGTCTTGCATTGATCTTAGGCGTGATAATCCAATTTAACCGTATCACACACTTATTTAAATATCAATATATCAACTGTAACAACGGATCAATCACTTTGACATTTGTTTTCTTCCTACCATCCCATATCCCACCTATTTTTGCATAAGAAAGCTTCAATCAATCAAAAAATCGAATTCGGAATAAACGTTACAAAATTTGAAAATAGAGCGATCCGTTCACGCCCGTTATGCACAAAGGAACCATCGTGCTATATCGATTTAAAAATTGTAAAAAATCGTATTAGCATGAAAATATCGATAAAACGGATCTGTTCGTTATACAATGCGTAACAAATACGCGAAATTGTATCCCATTGTAAGCCAAATGTATTAACATATGACATTGTGTCATGTGCATAGGCAGTACACCGATATGCTAATGATATTTTATTGTGATCGGTGTGGTGAATCGCTTACGCGTTGATATTATTTGTTATTACGCGATTTTACGGTAAATCTGATAGGTTTATGTCTGGCAATGCCCCAATGCGTGTAATTTTCTATGGATTCGCGACATTTCTTAAAATACGACGCAGTAGAAAGCTGTATTGCGGAAAGTCATCTATAGTTACGTATACAACATCTATTCTTAGAGACATGAAAAATTAAGTTTAAACATAACTTCATTTCCTTTGTTACTCCATTTCCTTGTTACGCTTTTCTTAAGGTACAATCTTTTTAAACATCACTAAAATATTGCTCATTCTAGTGGAAAACGATAATACTAACGTTACACAATGGAAAAGCGTATCAATCAATAAAATTTATAATTTGCAAAATATTAATTTCATGCTTCAATAAAATCTTTAGATATTATAAAAGGGCTCAGCATAAAGTACCTACTATAAAAAATATCATTTGCGACCCATTTGCCTATTCCTAAATTAAGTATTTATATCGCTTCGACAATAAATAGATTTGTAACGGTCTGTTGAGTTCCGTTGTCAATCCAACGATATAATTTAAATCACAGTAGCCAAAGCAATAAAAATAACAAAGCTACCTGCACTTACACATGTTACCAAATCTGCATACACGTTGTTATGCCCCAGTCATATGCAAAAATCATTTATCGACATTTTAAAATCCTTTATCAGTGGCACATGTACACTGCGTCACGAATTGCTGAATAGATTTTTTATTGGCAATAAAATGTGTTCGTACTTAATTTGCGTATGTTGCATTGTAGACCGCACATTGTGCGTACACGTCACTCCGTCGCCGCCCTTAGGGCGCGACCCGCTGCCCTCGTGTCGCCAACATTTCACACAACGTAACAATTCAATTATCGAACGCTTTCATTGTGTCATATTCATAATTTTAAATGGCCTTCCATTTTTCGGTGGCCATGTCGATTTCTAGACAAACCCTCATTTGAATTTGAAGTAAACGTATGACATTTTTGATATTTTTTTGGATGTGGAAGGGACTTCTTGTATCAGTTACGAATTTGCATGAAACTGTGCATTGTAGTAATATTGGATCATATCATAAGTGATAGACATATGCTAATCCTTGGAGGATTTGTATCGATCCTAAGCCGTTGCGAGTTATTGCTTTCTTTAGTTCAATGGAATGTTATTCTTCAATCTAGCTTCCGTTATGATTTCCATTGATGTTTAAATTTTACCATTATGTGTATCGATTCTTGACCTTAAAATATTCCAACGGCCGTTTAACCTGGAAATCGATATGTTATTGTATTTTTAAGTAGATGCATCGTGTGAAATGATGTGAAAAGAATAATTTTTATTCAGTTGCAAATTGTATGTGACAATGCATACTTACGTAGAAGAAACGGTTATTTAACAATGCCTTGGATAGAATGGATCTAGATCCCTAAACAGCCTACATAAATTGTTAGTAGAGTAGGTGATACGTCTGAATAAAAAAATGGTTTTATAATAATGTAGTCTTTTAAGATGTTACTATCATTGGCCTTATATAAGAGCACGTAAGTAGTTAATATGTAACAACGATGAAGATTGTCTCCTAACAAGATAGAACTAAGTTGATGAAAATTTAAGGTTTACTTTTTCTTTTTTTTCGTTAGGTAGAAGTTTAAATATAAAAATAACTTTTTTTACTGTAAAATTAAAAGACCCAAAACAAATGAAATAACTTCTTGACTTTACTAACTTAAACACTCAGTAAATTTACAAGCCAAAATATTTAATTTAGACGTTTTCAGGTATCATCTCCAAAGCATAAGTCGTATTACAGCATAGAGTTAAATAAGAGTAACATGTACTATGAAACTCGAGTTAAGTGCTTCTATCTATTATATATAAAGCCCGTTTTGTCCCACTGCAGGGCAAAGGCCTCCCTCTCCGTTCTCCACACACTTCTGTCTTGAGCTAGTATGGACCAGTCCTATCGGTAGGAGTCTAGTTGGTCTCTCCACTTTCTTCTCGCTTTGCCATGTCGTTAAGCATTTTGTGGGACCTACTTTGTGGTGACATGCTTGTAAGAGTAAGGGCTTATTAGTATAAAGTTGAATTACTTTACACTTTGAGTAAGAAAAAATATTGTACTTTGTTTACACTGAAATTTTCTAATAAGGTGTTACATAGGTACGACATCGTATATTGGTGTTACTGTTGGATTTGGATATAGACATTAGAAATTACCAACTTTTTAGACTTTAAGAAGGGATAGGTATTTGGATTGTTTTGTTAGTAGATAGTACAATATCAATTAAAAGGTACGTATCTATGCAACTAGTCCGCTTTCAGGGGGTTGTTTCATCAATCTAAAGAAAAAAAAAACACTAAGAAATTGATATTTAGCAGAATGTTTATAATTATATAATTCATATTGCGGACAACAAACTCAAGTTAACACTTAAAATAAAGTCAAAACATAATTTTATTTACTTGGACTTAATGTTACATCATAAGAATGCTTGAAATTATTGTGTAACTAAAGTTTGTTATTAATTCATAATACATATTAATGCCTTTCTTTTCATAACTTGTGACCTAAGAAACATATTTTCTACTAAGACATAAATCTCGTTTGGAATTTACACCACAGCTTTGTTCAGATTGATATAATAGCCTATTTGATCAATTACTTCTACATATATATAATTTACAGGGTCGGCTTTTGACCCGACCATTGACTATTTGTCATAATAGTAGGTATCTATAATTTGTTAAATAGGTATAATAAATTGTTGGCGTTTTCAACATGACGTTTATTTCCAACTGTCATCAGATTAATAAATAAGCTTTGGTGTTTTCTTTCTAAATGTAATGTGTTATAAATATGATGTTTTATTGTTTTAAACTTTCAAGGCATTTAACACCTACAAGTTTAGGTAAGAGCAGTACATGTTTCGTCAAAGCAAATATGGTATAACACGCCCGCTTTGTTTTGTTAGTAAGCAGTACCAATAACGAGATAACGCTAAGTGGCCATTGAGTGTCTCAGGTGAGTCGACCGCGGCTCGCGGCTGTCATACGAATTTATTCTTGTTTCATACACCAACTCATCAGAAACAAAAAGACAACGCATCAGAGTGAGACCGTGGAGCAGAGCGCGCGCAACCAATTTGCATTGTACGCCCGGCTAGTAAACGTTTAAAATTCTTATTTCGAACTGTTGGTCTCGTTCTGCATAATAACATCCGTAAGGCAATGGCAGTTGCTTCGCCAATGGCGGGGCGCGCCGCGCACTCGTGGGCGTAGTGGAGCATTCTGATTGGTCCGCTCGCTCGGGTTTATCACTCGATTTGTCGGTAGCGGCGTCACCGCAGTCGCGGCGCGCGATTGTCGATTGTCGCCATTGTGTCGAGCGAGCGACGGACGCGCGGAGCTCGAGCTCGTTTGATTCGCAACACGCGATACGATAACGCAAATCGAGTAAATCGATCGTGTAATAACAGTTACGTACACAATGATAACAGTTGTTAATTGATAATTTGTTTAAACTTATTTACATTTGAGATTTGTGTGTGTAGTGCCGGCGGGACTGAGTTTTGTACACGTGATTAAAAGGCTTCATCGTGGATCTGGAATTACACCAACGTGCCAGCGGTCACTTTATGAGGTAAACATAGTTGAGTTAAGTAATAAAAAACTTTTGAATGGCGATCTCCGTCGCATGCCGGCTGAGGTCGAGCTCAGCCGTTGGTCGATGAACTTGTAACAAATCGATTTGTTTTGCTGTTTGTTCCACGGCGATTGTAGTTTCCTGTGTTTTTTGTTTAGTTTGATAAGTAAAAATACCCTCGAGACATTTTACTGACTTTAATAACGTCAAGTTCATAGAAATAGTGTACGGAGAGCCTGTAAGTAAATAATTAACTGTAAATAGTTTGTCATTTTCAAACATTATATTTTAAACATAACCGCCTCTTGCTTTATTTAGTAATTACGAAGTCTTATCACATGTCTTTTGTAAATATTGTTACATATCTAACTACCTAGGTACCTACATAGATTTCCATGTCACCTGTTTTTATATTTGACTATAAAACTTATTTATAGGGACCTACCACATTTCCCTACAGGTAGAAAAGCCTATTTATGAGTACCTACATGCATAATTAAGTAGTAGTAACATTCTACACAGGTTTTCACGTAGGTATCATCAATATTGTTGTCTATGCTTGCCACCCCTCTTCGTATGCTAATTTATTTCAGGGCGTGTCTATGGTTATGTATATTTTCGTTGGATCGTATCATTTGCGGCATGCGTCTTTTATTTATGGTATGTTTTTATGTAAAAGCTATTCACCTGTCTACACGTTATGTAGACAGCTAACTAAATTATTGATAACATGCAGTAATCAATAATTTAGTTAGCTGTTTACGTATAATACGTAAATAAATTATTAATTCCCTAGGTATTATTGCCAATTGCCTATGAACAATTTGTGAAGGTGAATTTCTACTGTTGTCATTATTACTTATACCTATCTCTTATTTGAATGATTACAAACTTATCTTAAATTTACAATGCCCATTAAATAAGACATAACTACGTAAATAAATAAGAATAGTAGTAGTAATTAGAGGCCTGACCTATTTATTTATGATCTCAGACTTGATAGAAATCCGAGCCTAGGTACCTATTTAAAATTTTCTTCTCGTCTTCTCATTTTCCGAAACTACCTACTGAGTGGATTATTAAAAGAAAAAGAGTAACTTCCTAAATTGATTTTATTAAAACCAAATCAAACCATATTAAATAGACCAGATTAAATGTAGATAGGTTTAGGTATTCAATCACAGGTGGGTAAGCAGGTATGTAAATACTACTGAAGCAGATACCTATATGCCTATGCCCCCTTATGGTATGGGTACAAGCGGTACATGATATGGTACCTACCATGTACCTATAGTTTTGTAAGTTGTAAGGCCTTATTACAAACTTCTTACAAACGGTGAAGGAAAACATCGTGAGGAAACCTGGATTCCAAAATTTGGATCTGAAATCGCCAATCCGCAGTGAGCAAGCGTGGTGATCGATGCTCGTGCTTTCTCTACATAGGTACCTATATGGGAAGAGGCCTGTGCCCAGCAGTGGAACATTTATAGGCTGAAATTATTATTATAATATTAATACCTTATTGCCAGCCGTCGGAAGTTCTGTTTCAGTTGGTTACCGAAAACCTTTAACAGATATTTTCGAATTGGAATATTGGATAGTAACTATGTTACAAATTAACTAAGTAGGTACTTAGGTTTATATTTAGGTATCGTATACATTAACGATAAGATAATGTAGGTATTAATTTGGTACTAAGGTACCTACGTATATTTTAGGTACCAACCATTGTTTTTGCTACATGGCCCTAAGGTCATGTAGCAAAAACAATGGTATATAAGCGTAGCCGACCTAGCCTACCTAATTATTAGGTTTTGGCAGTGTTATGTAGTTATGTATTAAAAGGTTTAAGATAAACTTTACACGAAATACTTACTTATACTTATATAAGTAGTACTTTACTAGTCTATAAGTGTACGCATGTACAAGATTGGATGCAATGAGTCAATCTTACAAGTATAAAAAGTTCCACATAGGTCTTGTATAGTTTTCTGACAATAAGCACATTACATTCTTACAAGATTTCAATTATAAACACACTATCTACCTAATGCTAGAACGCGCATATTATAAATCAAATCAATCAAATTTGATTTGATTTGTACCTAGTTTAAAAACTGAGAAAGGCTTATTACTATGCATGCCTTATTGGCAAAATGCACTGGGTCTTCACATTTTTACTGTGTCATCATACATTGTACCTACATAAGCAAATAAATATTTCTGATTCTATGGTATCCCGTTTTGAAGTCAAAGTTATCGATAGTATATCTAGTAAAAACGGTATATTCCACTTTGTTCACTATAAATACACAATAAAGTAGACTTTTGTGTCTCCTCATTTTACCTCAGAATCATTTCACCTCAGAATCATATCACCCAGGTGATATCACCTGGGTAAAATGAGTTGACTTTTTCTGTGTCATTTGTTCAACTTGGAATTGTATCACCCAGGTGCACAAACGCGACTTTTTGAATTATTCTAGTCGACTTATGTATAAATTATATGATATCACCCAGGTGAACAAAGTGGAATATACAGTAAAAACCGCCATTTCATTATCTAGGCTCGTTTTACTTAGATCCGTCACAACATATTTAATAAAGATATGAATGTCTTAATATCCCTATTTATTACCTATAATATTAAACAGATATAAAAATTCAATAGACTAAAGAAACAGCTATAAGCATTAAAACGTTTAATTCCTATTACATACTATAAAATAATGCATTTATGTGTATATATGCTTGTAAAGTTGGATTCAAACTTAATGGCGGCTCTGAAGTTAGCTACACGCTGCGCAGTACCTCGCCCCGCACCCCCGCAAGCGCATAAGTTTGTTACTGCGCAGCGACTCGCCTCGTGTTCAGAGCCGCCATCAAGTTTGCATCGTACTGTATCTGGTACTTAACCAATAATAAATTGAACCTACTTACAAGTAAATAATAGGTGTATAGTAGATAGTTCTATACTTATAAGCAATGCGGATATATTTGTATGTCACTAACAAGGTATTTAATGGCCTATTATTTCATACATTTTATGTCCACTTAAAGAGACAACAATTTCATAAAATACTCATTAAAGTTAATGCTTATTAGAAACACCTGCAAGTTCTTCATAAAAATTTACGACGATGGCAAGAGACGGCTATGTTTAGAAAGAAAATTATTTGATTACATCTTGCAAAATCACGTTGAACTTTGGTTGCATTTCTTTTACTTTTTAACCGACTTCAAAAAAGGAGGAGGACTCAATTCTCAAAATCGTCTTTTTTTTGTTGATTCTTTAGTCTTCAAGTCTCTACAATTTTGACAACTAGTGTTACCAACGGACAGTATTTGTCAATCCATGTAAAATATTAGTTGAATCGAGAACCGTTTTCATCGTAACTGCGGAAAAAGGTTAGGCCGTCTTGTATCTATCTTCTCTATTTTGTACAAAACTTCAAAAGCATAAAAAATGAATAAAAAATCAAGTTCCTAATCAAGTAAACTGAACGTTTTATTTTAATTAGCGCAGCTATAAGACAATGGACGACTTTATTAAAAAAAACTGGGCAAGCGCGAAATTTATTTCTTTTGGGTTCTGATTTCGGGTTCTGATACCCACTTGTGTATTTTTTTCAGTCGTACGTTCATCAATATTCCATATTTCTAATTAGAACATAAATTAATTCTACTTATGCCCGCAATTTCGCCTTTAAAAAAGAAACTTGTTTAAACTAATTAACTTTCAGTATTGAAGTTAAACCTAATAAGACAAGCTCTTGTTTTCTGCATTATAACAAAACCTACTAAGACTTTAACTTATTAGACAACAGATTAAAACAGGCCTCAGAAAATTATACTTGAATTGGTTCACTTCTGCATAAACAGTTCTACAACCCTATTCATGTCGCCACAAAGCGAGAAAGACTAAAAATACTTAAAAAATATCACAAGAAACCCTCAACTGACCGAAAATCGGCAATGTTTTATAAAACCAATTAGGGCCTGAACTGATGGCCTAATGAACCCACAATCGCCTCACCTTTACGACTGGGGTCATAAAGGCCCCGTATTTACACATTTACAATGGTGATTAGCCTTTGTGATGGACCGACCATTTTTATTCTGTTATGAGTTATTCCGCTTAATTTGTATCATGCAGCTATACTGCTAACTATGTAGTTGTAATGTTTCTTTTGTTTTTATGCCACATTAAATGCAGACTTAATTCACCTTTTTTTGGCTTGAGATAGTTTTCTGGCTGATAAATTTCGGAGATTTTAAGTCTCTAAATAAATTTAAAGACTTATCTAAAGTTAAAATGATTTTATTCATGTGTCTAGTGTGAGGTCAGTGATCTTACCGCAGACACTTAAGAATATATCTACACTTGACTTTTTTACTTAAATACATCACATAATATATGTATTTAAACATGTTAATTCAATAAGGAATCAGCTAGATAGACAAACCTAGAAAACAAATGATACGAGCTAGCGACCCAATCCAGCTTTGCACGAGTAAACTGGACTAAAACTATACACTCAAACCTTCCTAAAACCTAGATCAAAATTCGTTCAGTAGATTTTGGCTTCATCTTAGAGATCTTTTCCTGTCCTCATTTCTGACATTCTGGAAACTATGCCCCGCAAGAAATGTCAATTGCAAAGTATTACAGTATCATATTGTAATGCGATCAGTGCCGTGTTTCGGAAAGCTCGTCCCGGCTGTCATACATAGATCTTTGGCAGTCGTTCTGACAATGCCAACCAGTCTTACTATGGGATACTGTGTTTCCCTGTAAAATGAGTTGTGAAGGTCAGATAGGCAGTCGCTCCATGTAAAATAGGGTACAGCTGAATCCGGTAAGACAGGTAGCCGACCCCAATATAGTTGGAAAAAGGCTCGGGAGATGATTATGATGCGATCAGCGGCTTCGTCAAACCATTAAGTAACCCGTATAACTATACCTAACAAAGGCTAAGTAGACACATAACAACATGTCCTCCTATTTACACGTTACATACATATATAAGTTGGTCGGTAACATTTTAACATGGCCTGTGTTCTCGCCGCCGCAAACAGTAGATCATGGTTGCGTTTGCGCATCGTATTAGTACGTCTCAACGAGCGCCGATTTCACTTAGGTACTTACTGATGTGTGTTTGTTGAGACAAAAGAGTGACGGTTTTCTTATTATAGTTAGGTTGCAGTGTATAGAATATTTTTATAGCGATTCTTTTGCGAAACCTATAGCAAAAGTTTTTGTTTGTTAGACCAAAAACCAAAAAGAGAATTTACCTGTTATAAGTTCCAATTTCCATGAACGTCTTCGAGTTCTTAGACTTCTTCCCTAATTATATCTATTTTCTAGACCTAAATTGTCTTCAAGTTAACTAATTTCTTTGGACACAATATTGAGAACGCAAAAAGAGTTTTCAAAATTAATAACTTGCGTGTCTTTCGATTTATGAATTTCGAAACAGAGTGGATAATAAATGTACTAATTATTATTTTGCTTTCAAACACATCATTAAACCCCAGCAGGAATCCAAATAGTTCAAAACACATAACTCACCTCATTGCATCGGGTAAGAACAGCCCAAGAATGAGTCACATCCTAACAAAGACTAAACACCGACAGAACCCACGCCTCACAAAGAAAAGAATGTAAGCGCATTTTTCGAGCGTCCGAGCGAAAACTCAAAGTTTCGACGTCGAAACGTTAATTGTTAAGACAAATTGACATGTTGTTTGTATCGGCGATGTCTTACGGGCTAAGTAGTTTACAGTAGCGTGTTTGTGCGAGAGCGTCGTGAAAATGTTTGATGTTTGATGCGATGTAGTGAAAAAGATAGGTTGTTTTTGATTTTGCTGTTCACTTGATATAATAAGCTTTGATTCTTGATAATAGATAATGTTGATAACATTTTGTTTGTGAAAATTACACATTGCAAATGAAAATTTTAAAAATAAATCGGCTTAGTCTGTTTACAACATACAGAAACAATTTCATAAAGCAAAGAACTGTGTTTTCAATAAGAAAAGTAGTTCCGAACAATTTGTTACAAGACAATATCACTCCAAGATGTCTTGATTAACAGTCGAAAAAATAATTTAAAACGATTTCTACTTGAGTACTGAATAGTACCATACAAGACGCCATCATTTTTAAAACTAATAAAACAAACCAGTAGTCTCGTTAATTGCTGTTAAACCTAATAATGGGTGCAGCAGCGAGTAAGATCAACACTATGACTGGTAGCGGTTGCTTGGCGACAAATATTGACACATTCCTTGGACAAACACGTGCTTTTTGAACCAAATAATGTCCTCCGAGAACGAGGACTAAGCTTGAATTATTATTCTATAATAATGGAGGTGGGTCTTGAAAATATTAGCATTAACATTTAGGTCTTATATTTGTAACCCTAAAATCTTTTATGTTGCATTTTCCGAATTAAAATATTGCCAACTTGTTCCTATATAAGTAATTATAAATTAGCACATATTTTCACTGGTAAAAAAATATACCTGAATAAAAAGAGCCCGTGGGCTAACATTTTTAAATTGATCCTGAAGTTTTAAGTTTTATTCAAATTAAGAGTACCTATTTACTTCTGTTTCGCAAAACGTCTTGATATCAAATCTCAAATACCCATAACATACCAACAGAACTACTAATAAAGGCTGTTCCAAACTTCACATGTAATCCGCACCTCAAAATAGACCCCTATTACTCACACATCCCCAAATGTATATCTACAACTAACACACATGAATCGTGCTGTCGCCGTTTTCCAACAAGCGCCACTGTGTCATGTGATCACAATATTCACAATGTGGTGTAGGAAAAGCGAATCAATAATTGACACAGAGTAACACGGTATTGTCTGTGTCGTTAGTTTGAATGTGGAATGAATACGAAAGATTTGGATGCCGTTGTTTTTTGTTTTTAATTAGAACGTTTTGTTTTCCAAATTTTATCGAATCAATTTTGTCTTATTTTTTTCTGTTCCTTTATTGTTTTTAATACATTTTAATACAAAAAGATTATATTCTCATTTCTACAAGATGAAATATATTATTTATAAATACAATGTCAAAATAACATGAATACGAGTAACATGACCAACCCTACAATGATTGCAATCCTGGTTTCCATTTCCAAGACGAAGCATTTCGAATATACTACAGATTTCTCAGTATATTATAATATTCAGACTGGTATTTGTAATTCTATCTATTTTGATATTGGTATATAACAAAGACAAGTTTGGTGATGCAGAAGTTAACACCATCTTTAGGTCAATTATGTTATAACAGTTTCCGTAGAATCTGTATTGGCAATCGAAACTATGTTAGAATGGGTATCTGTGTCGGTGCTCAAGTGTTTTTGTAGCGAGATCCTTCCACTTCTAGTAATCTAATATTATATTAACTATGTAACAGTGTCTTTGAAATCGTCGCGGTTTATTTTAGATTTTAGTTCCCGACGTTTCGACACCTACCCGTGACCATAATACCTGCAAAAGTGTCGAAGCGTCGGGAAATAAAATTCGTTAAAAGTATATTTCAATATCGCGTAAATCTAAGAAACCAATTAAAGTATTTTAATAAAAAAAAAATTCTGTAAACCAAATACGTTCAGTCATGAAAAACATATATTTTTTTTTATTTAGATACTGATATCATTTTCTTTATTAGTCAAATGCCAAAATTTCAAAAACTAAGCCTATTCTGAAAAATCTTTATATTTACCAATGTAGGTAATAAAGATTATTTTATAAGTTAGCAAAGCCAATCATCAGCAACACTGTGTAAGTGATCCACTTTACCACACGTTAAGAGGGTTAAAACAATTAAAAGACGTTTCGACTTTCCTAGTCGTGTCAACCCTAACAGTAGGGTGACCATCATTTGTAACAGAAATATTATTAGATACTTAGCACAGAATAGTACATCTTAAGTAGAGTAAATGATTTGTGTAAATATAAATAATTTAATGAAATACACGTGTAAAATGATGTGTGCGACAAAAATCATATCTATAGATTAACGATTACGTGACATTTAAAATTGTTATGTTGATTTTCTTTAACTATGTTCTTTACTGATTGGTGTCATGTGGCTCGAGACTGCAATGTCTGGAGTCGATTGGGGAGCAGTAGCTCTTGCCGAGCAGTGGGACACTTAAAAGGAATATTAAAATAAAATGTTATTTTCTTGCGGCTGTCATACTTAGATCTTTGGCAGTCGTTAAGTCAATTCTGACAACGGAGGTCAGATGGGCAGTCGCTCCATGTAAAATACGGTATTCAGCTGAATCCGGTAAAGCTGGTAGCCGACCCCAACATTGGGAAAAGGCTTGGGAATGATGGGAATGATGTTCTTTTCTTGTATAAGTAAGTTAAACAGTGTTTATGCTTTTTGGTGCGTGTCTGATTTTACTACAAGTACGAGTAGGTACTAATCTATACCAATATTTTGATGGGTAACCATTTATAATGATAACGGCGAAATTCTGCGGTTTAAAACTAATTTCTATACTCCCGGGATTAGTTGGTCTAATTCACTGTTTTGTGGTCACTGGCTTATTAAAACATAATTAATATATCGCTGCGGTTAATAATAAAGGTTTTTGTTAAATATTTATTGGTGCTATCGAGGAGCATAATATTGTGTATTTGTGTAGGTATACCTACCTAATTGAAATTATTTTGTTGTAACGCAGGAAGATAATACAAAAGAAGGAAGTTATACCTAGTACTATGTAATAGACAATGAACGGATTTATCGCTTAGTGATTATAATCTTTTTATAATGTTCATTTAAGTTTGACCTTTTATCATGCGAATTATAGAAGCTTTTTTATAAAAAATTACCTACATAAATGATGGCATTATCTAAGGCTGCAATTTTTTTATTGTCTCGTGCCATTGTTGTTTTACATAGCTTACGAAGTTTAAGTCAAAAAACCTTCGAATAGTCTCACAATCAAATTAGCCACTTACAAGCCCTTATAAATGATCAAAAAAATATTATAAGAAAAACGGAAGTACCTAAAAATCTCTTACTTAAGCTTCAATTCCACTGCGCATTTAACTTCAAGTTCCAACCGTCTTACTTACCGTCTCAAGGGGAGAGCCAATCAGGAGCCAGCTTTAAAACCATCCCGTCATAAGCCATTATAACACCCTCCATATTAATATTTTCCACATTTTTGGGCACGATAATTGTCAGCCATATTAAAAGTTACAATCTGCACGTGGTCCGTGTGTTGGGGTAGTAAGGAGCGTGTAGCTACACACTAATATGAATTCGGTTATTAATTTTTTAGGGGTGTCTCTTTACATTTTTGGGTTTTTATTTCGGACGTGATATTGCAGTTGTGAAGGTAGTGTTGTTAGTTGCTGAGTGTGAATAATGTATCTGTAACCGAAGAATGTATCATAGCTTATGAACTGAGGTAAAGAAAGAAAGACATAAAGATAAATAAATTTATTTGGCACAGCATACAAGGCGACACATAAAAAGTAATACAACAATAATATATGTAGCGTTATATAGCATAGAATACAATGTAAATAGACTTGTCATATATGCATTCATCTACCAATAGGTAGTGACTATTGTAAATTTCGCTCTTGGCAATAGCCAATAGCGAAATTTACAATAGTCTTACAGCAAGAGATTATACGAAATCTTTATAAGAATAGGAAACAGATATCACATTTTCCCTAAATTGTGCTCTTAATAACAAAATATACTTACCAACCTTACATAAAAAAGAGCGATCATAATTTTTAACATGTATGCTAAATAAATTACTTTGTTCCTCAGTGCCGCTGGTGCGATGTGCGACCGCACCGGCTTCGGGTCATCCATGGGCCACTTCCCCATGGGCCCCATGTCGGCGATGGGCGCCATCGGCTCCATGGGCTCCATGGGCTCCATCTCCATGAACGGGCCCCAGCAGAAGAAGGCGCAGGAGGAGCACATCAAGAGGCCCATGAACGCGTTCATGGTGTGGTCGCGGCTGCAGCGCCGGAAGATCGCGCAGGATAACCCTAAGATGCATAATTCGGAGATTAGCAAGAGATTGGGTAAGATTTTATTATTACCTGCAATAATTTTGATCAAGTTAATAGACAAGACATTTCGGGAGATTAGAATGGAGAGTCTCAATTTAAAACGTAGACTTAACCCGGGTCGTTATATTATCTAGACATTATTCTTGTTATAAAGACCGAGATCGATTTAATTTAAAAAGTGTAAACTGATGAAAATCTCTATAGAAATCAGAATCTAAGAAATAGGAAAATTATGTTAATGTCAATACCAAGTAATTGACACCCTTATAGAATATTCGGGATTAAACAATAAGTATCGATTTATTTCTCTAGGTAATAGAAAGATATACCAAGCTTTAAACAGCCCAACTAGTTACACAATCACATCAAATCAAACAAACCCGTACCACATTAACAACGGTTTACCGTTTCTAAATTAACGCTGCGAAGAACAAAACATCTTTGTTTGATAACCATTCTAATATATGATTACGATTCTCAAGACGCCATTGTTTTGCACAATCTATTCAATTCGGCACAAGTAAATTACTGTTATGGTAAGCGGTGTCTCCCACTCTAACTATTCAAAGGGCTCAATTTGATTGCAAATTGATCATTCTGCGATCTCGTCGGGATTATGATTTATTGAATCAATTTAAGAATATATTGGGTGTGTTTATATTAGATTAGCTGGGTATTATGTTAGAACTTCTAAAGGAATAAGTAAATTATTTTCTGTGATAAACTTTACTTAGTTGAGTTCTTAAGAATATGAATGGTTAAAAAACTCTCGGTTCTCCAAGAAAGGCACAATAAATACAGAAACCACGACTTCAATACCTAATTAGCCTGTTCAACGCGTCCAAATAAATAATACTTAGTTTCAAAAACAGATTTCGAACAAGTTAAACCCGTAATCCAGTCGCAGCCCGTCGCCTTTGCACCAAAACTCTATATAACACAAATTAAAATAAAACCTTCCCAAAGACGAATTAAAAAAGGAGCCTGCAATCAGCCAACAGAAGCAACACAGCGGGGGTATTCTCAAAAATAATCAACAGCTCAAATGTAAGCACAGTTTCGTATTCGAAAATTTAAAAACGCCCAGAAATAGGGATGGGAGGACACGAGCGGAAGAGTATGGAAATACGAGCAAAACCGGCCACGGCCATTCTGGCGGTGACGGCGAGAGGAAACGACATTTTCTATTTTTTCCCCCTCTCGGCTTTTTTCAACTCGGCCCGTGCGATGCGGTGTGTACTCGGTTTTAGACACCTATTTGTTAATATTGAAGATGGGGATTTTTTACGCGAGTGTTTGGTTTTTAAATGGGATGTATTTTTCTATGGAATAATGATTAGGTTTTTATTTGTTGTTTATTTTGAGGCGCATTCTGGATTTGTCATCTTGTTTGGCTCGTTAACGTCTTAGCAGATTTTTATTCCACATTTGCAACAGTAACCACCGTATGTTATGACGGGAAAACATCTTCGTTTTGCAGCATTGCATTTCCAATTAGGAACATGCTGCTGTAATGACACCATATTATTGTAAACCTTTTAACTTTTAGTAATAATATTATTAAATGCTAACTAAACGCGAACGCTAACTAATACAGCACAATTAAGTTTTAAAACAAGCTTTCTGCAATCCGTTCAACATTCGAAATTCAAACGTACCACCAACGCCATCTATTGTCGCAAGAAAACAACGCGTTCGATATTAGTTTTTCCTTTTGCAAGTGAAGCGAGGGGCGACAAGGCTTACGTAAAACTGGTATTGTCCCGTTCAAATACAGGCCATACATTATTCATACTGCTACGTTTTCTTGTATTTGTCCTGTTTGTTTGGCCCATTATAATCGGGGAGGGTATTAAGGGTGTTTTCAGCCTGTATTTAGACCTTACGTAGGCTGTGTAGCGATGAATATATTTAGAATTTTATTATTTGAAATCTTTTTTTAAGTTACGATATAAATACTAAGTTTCGTATTTGAGCTAAAATATATTTTTATGTAAAATATTATCTTTTATCGACATATTTTTGAATATTTCATCGGTGTAATAGTTAAAGTAAAAACTCTTTGATGTTGAATTTGACTTTGAACAATATTACAGAAAACAGCTTTGCGCATGGGATAAGCCAGTCAATAATTAAACGAGTGAAGTAACCCTGGATTTAGGTTTCAATCATAGAAGCTCTTTCAAAACAAAGACCATTGTACACCACATCTCAATTAAACGTCAATAATAACAATCATTAGACTTACCCTTACAAAACACAGATATCGTATTCCCAAAACATGTGTAAACGCATCTGTGCAACCTGCCTGCATTGTTTAACGATAGCAAATAAATGTGCGTTTTGTGAACCAAATCAATCGTTATGTCGATCACTACAAAGGTACGAGCACAATGCCGCGAAACTTTGGCTGGGATTCACGGGCTGATTGGTTGTCGAACTTGTTGGTGGTATGGCTCTATTGAGGGAGAAAACTATACTCGTTAGTCTTAGTACCATGGAAATAGTGGATTACAATTACATGTATCTACTTTGAGTGCTGTGTTATAAATTTTGAAAAAATTAAACATCGTTACCTACTGTAGGTTGCTACCGTATTTGAAAAGGTTTTTTTAAAGAAGTTTTAGGGTCAATGAACGCGTTAGTTTTCATAATTATGGTATTTAAACATTTTCTAGGGTCTAATTTTTGGCTTTATTTACTACTCATTAAGAATCTAGTCAAGTGTAGTTTTGCATGCAAAAGTTTAGAAGTAGTAGGTAATTCCATTTTCCTCTTTTAGTCTGGGCTTGAGCTTCTGGAAAAGAAAAATAAAAAATACAGTCAAATTGAGTACCTCTTCTTTTTTTGAAGTCGGGTAAAATAATTTTTGTTGATACATTTTGAGCTGACATGCTGGTGAGATCAGAATTAAAAGTACATCATTGTTGATAAGTTAAATCACCAGCATTTATAATCGATCGTCGATCCTCCACCTCCGTGTGTCACATATGTTTGTTTTCATCAGTGTCTGATGCATACCCTTAATAGTTTACACGTAGGGGCGTTGCAACCCAGTTAATATTAATTAAGGTGGGGAGTGGGCCATTGTGGAATGTGTAATGGGGGCCCAACTATCGTCGTGTCGTGCTAGAACTTGATCACAATGTAATGCATATTAATTGTAAGGATTCGAAGTCATTCTAGTGATGTGTTTGTAGTTCTAAGTGAATTTTAGATGTTGGTCTAGTGTCTGTGAGGTGTAAAGATAATAATCCTCATCGTCTAACTCTTTAGGACACCAGTGGAAATAAATTCCTCATACATTAGTTACACAGTAGCAACAAACTAATTAAAAAGTCTTCCATGTATTACAACAGAAAGAGCAAAAAAGGTCACTATAATAACCCTTTTAACGCCCCAACTGCCATACAATTAATAAAGTGTCATCATTAACACCGAACGTCGATACCACCTAATAACAACCCTATATTAAAAACATGTGAAAAACGCCCTATTTTCAAAAACGGTTGAACACAACCACGACAGATGTCCATTGTATTACATAACAACAGCACATAGGTAATACCTAATTTACAACGATTTTCCTCGCTCCAGCTATCGTAGGCGTATCGACGTTTTTTCGGTAGTTTTTGCCCAACACTTTTTTGTTTTCTAACATTTTTTGTTCGGTGCAAGTAATTACTGACGTACAAAACGCTATTGGATATTTTAGAGCTAGTATAACAGGGACACGGCCAATAGTAGACCCGTGACTAATGTCCACAAAGAATTCTCTTCTCATATGAAACTTGAGGTTTTTGTAGCTTCAAAACAGTGTATAGTCGTCACAAATAACCTCTATACTCTATAAGGAATCTATTAAAAGATACAATAGTGAATTCTTATAGAATGACTCTTCCGTTTGTAGTCCGGGAGCCCGGCCATTATAGGTAACTGATACAAATTGCATAATTAATATGTTTTTTTGTTGAAACAGGATCGGCTCAGTGTTCATGTTTCAACTGGTTTTGTATTTTAATTGATTTAAAGGTTGTTGTACTTTTGATGATGCTATTCATGTCTTTAATTCTGATGGATGATACTAACTAATTAACTACTAGGTTTTTGACGATGGTGTTGGTATTAAAGATTACCATTTTTAAACATTTATCGTGGGATGTTTTTTTAATTATGCTTCCAATTGAAAAATTTAGTTGGTAATCTTTACAATTCACATCAGATAGGTTTCCGCTAAAAACAGTTAAAATTAAGTTTTCTTAAATGAATTTTGTAATACTTCACTTTTTTTTTATTTGCTTTTGTTTCATTACTGGTTCGGTTGACAATAAAAAATTCTCCAAGATTTACTTCGTAACAGACCTGAGTAAAAATTATTGCTTTGTTAATAAATACTTAAGTAATTACCATAATTTTAATAAACAGAAATCCTTTATATACATCTCAACTGAAACCAACAATTCATTACTTGCGAGTAAAATGCATCAGAAGCATCTAACTAGCAAAACAATAAGCTTCACATAACATTCTCATACGAGAATCCTTCACAATAAACATACTTTAGTCTCCAACCAGAGATTGATGTTAGTTTAAAAACGCTGTCTAGTATACACCACGTAGTTATGTACTTGGTACGGGGACGCTTATCGCTCCGTCGCAGGCAACGCTGGCATCGCTAGCATCGCCCTACCGGGGGTGTTGGCAACAAAAATACTGTTGTTTCCTTATTGTCGCCAGTTGTCGCTTGTTGTCGCTTGTTGTCGCTTGTTGCCGTTGTTGCCGGCAAGGGCCCCCGTTGTTTGCTGTTGTTTAATTACTAGCGTTTTTGTGACGCTGTGTAAATGATGTTATGTTATTGTTCCCTGGCTCCCGGACTTGTGGGCTATTCTGCTGTCGGTTAGCTCGGTTTTGTTAGGTAAAGCCTGACAGCCATGTTATTTATATTTTGATAAATATACTTTTATACACACAGACATAAAATAGAACAACAATATGTATAAGTTATACAGTAATGTTATGTTCTTGGAAATATATGAAGTCGTACAATGTAGAGCAACTAACTTAACACTAAATGTGAAACCTATTCCCTGAACTGAAAACTTAAGCAATATCCTAACTTGTATCGCAATACAAGAATAACAGTCCAAAAATACGACTAACTATCCCACATAATCCTCCCCGAAACGACACCGAAAAAAAATCTATTAACATTTAATAAAATCATGACCTAAATAGCGTTTCTTACCATTTCAATTTTACGGACGAAAGGGTGGTGGGTGCTCCTTCGCCATGCGTCTTTGTAAACCGCCCCCTCCCACTCCCCCCCTACCCCGACAACCCCCCGCCCCCCGTTTCACCATTGTCGCATGGCACACAAGCTTTCAAAGTAATGAAGAGCATTTTCGTCCGATTCTGAACACAATGGCCTCTTTAATACTAGGTAGAGAGGAAACTTCTTTGTTGGCGACAGTATTGTACCTACCGTGTGTGTTTGGTGTACGCTTTGTTTTTTGTTATGTCTGTTTGTGTGATTGTTGGCGACAATACTGTTATGTATGATCTGTCTAAATGAGGTGTTTGATGTTGGGAGTGTTTCGTGTGTCCTCGATGTTTCCTACTTGGAAAATTGAAAATACGAATTTTAGACAACTTATTAATGTAGAACGTGGTGTAATTAGAATTACAGCGAATTCATTTTATTGTTGTCTTCTTCGTGCTTAAAACTCTGACAATCATAATTGAGAACCGACATAACTAAATAGGTCACCTTTTAAATTTATTCTAATGGATTTTTCAGGATCTTACCAAAATTATTACGTTTTATTCTCTATACAGAAATCGCCCTATCTTGCCTAACTAAAGAGGCTTAATATTGAATTACAAATTAACAAGTACTTCTTTATCTAAACACTGTAAGCAATTGTTTCCATATTTTTTTATTTACACGTGGACCCATATACCCCCAAATACTCTCACCTTAATACCACAGTTATATAAATTTCTCCCAACAATCAGCAGTACCAAGAACTGTATAATATACTTATTAATTGAAGCTTACGATTTTCTTGGAAATAAGGGAGAACACGTTACAAACGTTTTTCATTGTAAACGAAAGTATCAGAGAATAAACGAAAATTCGTGATACCAAAATATCGCTAAGAATAGGCTATTGGTTGTAGCAGAATAATATTTGTCATTTTATAACTGTTAAAAACTTAATAAATAATACAACAAAGCGCTAATTAAAGAAATATTAGTAATAGCGATATTATTACCTAATTCCACAACTGTATACCGGACAATCATTGTTCTGTGTTGCCATCCCATTGCTATTGTCTTCCCGTAACGAACGGGCGCTGTAGGAAATAATTATTGTGTAGTGGCAACACTTTAGTAGTATCGACACGTGCGTATTGTTGCAGCGTTGGTTAGTGTTGCCGTTAATTAAGAATAAATAAATACCTGTAGGGTTGGCACAGTGAAAAATAAGGGGGATCGGAAATTATACCTCTTGAACTTTGTCATAATAGTTTATAAGGATATAGTAACTGAAACTTACAACCTTTATACATGTTTTGATAATGAAGAATACATGCTGTAATTAATTTTGAAAGAACAATAAACATTCGCATGCAAAACTTACTGACAAATAACAAAGTAAGCTTGTCAAGAAAACTTTCACGAAAACAACTTACGTGTCGAACAACAAAACACGCAGTAGCTTTTAACATTATAATTTACATTGTACTGAAAACAATAGCCAAGAAAAAAATCTTACGCTTCACAACTCCGAGACACAATGCGCACTGTGCGAGCATCTACAGAAATTGTGACACTTGTGTGCTCAAAATGTAAGGTGACAACCGTACACACAGCTTGCTGGAAAGCGACCGATATTTACAAAAGTATTTGTTCTACTGTGTTGAAAGGTTTGTTTTTCGCTTTGTCGCATGCAAATGAGTAATGTAGGCTGTAATTAGCTAATATTGAATGTGTGTTTTGCGTTTAAAATCGAGGCAATTGAACAAATATAGCATGGAATCTGTTATTGTTGGAACTTCTGTTGCGTTAGTGTTACATGTAATTAACACTGTCACGGTTCATTTAGCCTAGAAAACGATGAAGTTTACGCAAGAGGCTTTTGTTTCTTATAAAACAGTTCCAATTCATTAAAAAGTACGTATACTATACCTAGAAATAACACTTAAAACAGCCCTCATAATTACGTGGGTGTATTCAACAACATTAATTTTACTTTTGCAGTCTAATTAAGACAATACACAACTAGTTCAATTACATATAATAACACCTATTCACTAAATCAATCACAAATACTAGAATACCCTAATGACGTAACTATGAGCGATCACCAGACGAACTTTTCAAACATTCGTGATTCAAAACTCGTGAAAACCTATTCGATTCGAGCGTCGACAATAGCAGCGTTGGCCGGTCACAATCGAATAGTATCAATCATTGTTCTCGATTCTTTGTTCGAAGCCTAGTTAATCGACCTTTGCGAATTAAATTTAGAACAAGAGCTATCGCTTTGATGTCTTCTTTTATTGTGAATGCGCGTTATAAATTGTATTAGCCAAGTTGGAAGTTCGGAGTTTGATTTGGTTTTGTAGTGATGTGATTGGTCCGTTCAGATTGCATAAGATTTCTGTAGGGCTTGGATGTATCGGTCGTATCGGGGATGAAAATACTGATTGTGAAGCTCTTTCATGGCGTAACAGTAAATGACGTTGCGATTGAAATATGGTCAGTAGAATTTCGTTTGCATATTAGGTCTTTAAGGACGTCCATATTCAATGTATTTAAAAAAAATCACGATTAGAATGACTTGAGATATTGAAACACACATCACATAGGTACTGCATTCTTTGAGAGCTGAAATAAAAAATGCGGATCGTTACTTTTCTGAACAATGTCGAAACCGTCCACGTGATTTTAATAGAACATTAGTCTTTTATAGTATTGTCGTCTCTAAGCACACGATCCTATCATCCGCGCCGACAAAAGACACGAACCCACCCCAAAGTATCGACATAATAATGAGGAACCGGGAAAAACTTCTGTTGTGGAATGAAAAGCGCAAATTCGTCATTAGGCGGCGCTTTCCGCCATTGTTGTTCCTATCTCTTTTACTCTGAGCAGCGTTTACACGCGCGCGAGCGAGACTACCGCTGGTCCTCCGAGCCGGATTGTTCCTTTCTATGTTAGCGACATTGTTTTCGCTTTTATACCCGCCTGAATTGGGATTGTCTTGTCTGTTTGAATGGACGATGGCGCCCCTCCACGGTGGATGAATACAACCTTCTATAAATGGGGGGAGACAAAAGGGTTGGTCTCTTGAATCGCGCTGGGAGACAGGTCGTTGGTGCCTTCGATTATATTGTATCGATTCAATGCTATTGTTTCTGCAATGAAGGATGGTTAGGGCAAATTACTTTCTGTTTTTGTGCTTTGTTTTAATAGTTTATGGGTTGTTATTTAACAGACCATTTCAGTTTGATGTATTGGCGTTGATAGCAGCTAATAGATCAATGGTTGTGTTCTCGATTGGATTCGGTCACGTATCCATGTTTAGTGTCAGACCAGACCTGAGATGCAGGGATAACCGATTTGTGTAGACGTTGGACATGCTTAAAATATTGCCATGAAATGTCTTTAGACATAGTTGATGTATTAGGTAGGCTACTTCTAAGAATAAAAGATCTGTCTGGAGTCTAAAAAAAATTGTTACTTAGTACATTTATGTGAGTGCGTAAACAAGAACATTTTTGGACCCTCAACTGTTCTTAAGACTCTTTATTGGCAATTTATTTTTCCTACTGAAAACAAGACACGATTTTTTAAATTGCATCCTTCTCAAAAGAACAAATGATTTTAAATTTGGTACCCCTCTTAGGAATAATCCATAATAAAACTAAGATATCTGCGAAAACGCGTGCTACAGCTATTACCAGCGTTTAATTTTATAATGTTAGAGCTTAATAATAGAGGATGGGCGCCAATGACTGCTAACAGCAACTTTACAGAGTGATGTGAATTGGGCAATAAACGACAAAGTTTCAGATATCTTTGTGTCTTATGTAGCTTTGTTATATGAGATGGAATGCGTACAGTGGTGATGATTTTTAAAGTGGGTGTGATTTATTATTGTTCGATTCTTTATTTATTTAGTGGTTTTGATGATGAGACATGTTTATTTTTTATTGAAAATTATGTCAATCGTATGTACGATACATTTTCGAATAGGATACCAAACATCACTTCTTTCTCTTATAAGATTATTTTTGAGGTCATTGAATTCGACCTTTCCTAACTGGCTACCCCGAAGATGAGAAACCGCACAATGCACAAAACTAAATAAAACCTACCTCTAAAACAAATTCTAATCCCAAACTATACCACAGGTGCAGAATGGAAGCTCCTCACAGAAGACGAGAAGCGGCCATTCATCGACGAGGCGAAGCGCATCAGAGCGATGCACATGAAGGAGCACCCTGACTACAAGTACCGGCCGCGGAGGAAGCCCAAGACGCTGCGGAAGGAGGGCTACCCTTACTCCATACCGTACCCCAGCGTGCCCATGGACGCGCTCAGAGCTGGTGAGTTACTCCTCATGATAATATTACTAGCGGGAACATGCAGGCATCAGGGCGATGCACATGAAGGAGCACCCTGACTACAAGTACCGGCCACGGAGGAAGCCCAAGACGCTGCGGGAGGAGGGCTAGGGCTAGGGCTTTAGGTATAAGGCGGTTTGAGAAGTCATAGCCCGATTTGGAAGACAGATTTGAATTTTTCGTGTCATGCCGAGTTGGAGTTGGTTAATGCAACCTGTAAGGTCTTCGCATCTTTTCGTTATTCAAGAGGTATTCTGATTCACAATATAGTACAAACTATCACGCTAAATAACGGTGATAGGACTGTAACCAGAACAGATAAAGCTATCCTAGAAACTAAATTGTCCCTCGCTTGTCTCGAAGCAAAACATCTGAATCCTATTATACTTAAGTTGACAAATAAGTGCTTTAAACTGAATATCAGCAACAGAACGAGACTATATTACGTTACACACTATTTGCACCATAGAAGATGAGTATCATCTAGAGTAGGTTTCGTATTACAGCAATCCTACATTAGCACTAATCAAAATACTTCTCCATTGAGTTGTTACAATGTCCTCACTCCAGTAATAGTGATTGAACAGAAGACTTATTTCGTTGAAAGCCGTCATTAGGCGCTGTAAACCATTGTTTATTGCGTTTTATTGTTCCCCTGATGATGATAACGCGATGTAACACGATTTCGAAGGTTTATTGTTTGTGATCGAAACGCTTTTGTATTCGTTTTGTTAGCTTTGGTGTTGTTTCCTAAATTATAGCAAAAATTACGAATGTATAAAAGATTTCAGGATGATCGGTTATGATGTGTTTTTTGGTATAATATTGAAGTCAGAGTGAACTCAACTTCATGCCCCACTCCGTAGTATTTTGGAGCTTTAATTATGACTAAAATTATCAAAAGAAGATTAGTTATTTTTCTAGATAATTTGAGAAAATGTTGTTCTAGTAAATCAAAATCAAAATCAAAATCAAAATATTTTTATTTCTTGTAAACCAAAAAAAAAGGCGCTTAAGAAACGTTACGTTAAAACTACTGATTCTAGTTGCTCGGTTCCAAAGTGTCATTCCTATAGAGAAGAGCCGGCAAGAAACTCCATAGGTTACTCTTTTAAAAAAAAGGTTAACATCGTTGTTAAGATTACATTGCTTTAAAATATGCTACAACAACGTAAACAGCAGAATGTTTAGATTAATGTAAACTAAGACATCCAAAATGGAGGAGAAAATAGAATCGAACATTCAACTAAATTTACATTGCCGTCACATTAACAAGGGATGAACATATTAAAAATATAGAAAAATATAAAAATATAGAAGAAAAAAATATAAAAGTATACTTTACATACAATTCATATGTAGTCCTACTAAAATCCCTAACAGAAATGTCAAGGCATGTCAAGAGCCTTCTTTGAATAGAGGCTATGGGGGCAGCTAACTGAAGTAAATAAGCTAATACAATATTATTAGCAGACCGCCAGGGAGGCCACATATGCAGATGATCTAATTCCACGCGCGCTTATCCTCTACGTAGTCCTTGACCGTATAATACGCCTTCTCTATTAGTTTAGATTTAATGCACGTCTTAAACTTTTTATTAGACAAACTCGTTATTTCTTCCGGTAATTTATTGTAAAATCGAATTGAATTTCCTAGAAAAGATTTAGTATTTGTTTTAGTTAGTCTAAATCTTGGCACTACTAGTTTATTTTTGTTCCTAGTATTTAAATTGTGGTGATCACTATTAACACTAAGTATTCTGAAAGACCATAATTTAACAGTCAACGTTGGTCTATGTCGTACTAAGACCGTTTTGTGCTGTAAAATTCTAAATAGAACTAAAACTAAATAGGCAGTGGCTGTCACCAACGCTTTTCCAAGTACAGGTGAAGTATTGAATTTTTATCCAAAAACGTACAGCAACTCAAAAGGCATCGCTCGTGACACAAAAAAGAAAAGCTCTTACACAATATTTGTCGCACTCAACAATACATTTATAATAGACGTTTAATAGCAAATGCATTGAAACTTGACGCTATCACGTAAACTACAATAGAACCATTAGTTTTTGTTAACACTTTTCTTATCGGCTGTACCTTAAGTACAGTTACGCACTCATTTCATTTCACAACTAATTCAGTCAAAACTGTCGTTCCGCATCACTCGATCCAATATCGTATTCCAATACACTTTAAAAAAATCCGATGTAACTTCAATTAATGTTGTTGTTGGGTCTTTATTTCGAAGTTTTAAGGTCGACTTTTGTATGGCATTCCGCATTATTATAGTAGAACCATGCGGTTGACTGTATAGATAAATGTTATAAAAGTTTCTGTACAAATAGGTACATAGATCTGGGTACAAAGGACCGGTTGTAGTGGACGTTATCAGCCCATTCATTGGATGTCATCGAATCCGCAGTCGAATTGGGATTACACAATTCCTGTGCCTCGTTGTGACGAGATAGTGAATTGTCAAAATTGTGGACAGTTTCTTTTACACTTGATGTTCAAGTTTTTTAAATTGTTGCCGTTTTTGTGTAGAATCTAATAGTATATAAGGAAAACTTAAAGAATTGTATTGTAAGTTGAGCAAGCAATGACTTGTTACCTAAGTTTTTACGGGTTTTTCATTAAACGTGTTAGTGAGTAACTGGGAACTAAACTTGTTAAATCATGAATTAGTTATCTACTATCTGACGATTTGTGAGTTAGAGAGTGATACTGCTTTTTACGTGAACGCCAATTTGAGTCAACCTACAATTTATGGTAGCTCATAACTTTACATGAGTGCATACTTCTATAAACATTTACCTTTTAGTGGCATATTACTAGCGCAAGTAACTGGCACACACTAAACGCGCCTATCAGGTCAGACGCCATTCCCAACAAAAAGTCCGCCCACCGTCACGATCATATCTCGTGCTCCTAAAATAAAACTGAGACGTAAAATTTTACACGTAGGTATGATACATAAAACCTTTTTATATCAAAAACCCATATACATAATACATTTAGAAGCTATTTACTAAAATAATGTCGATACAAACATATAAATTTCAATATTTATGTCTCCGTGCGATAGTTTTCGATTCGACGTCATTGAAAACCGTTTTATAGATGAAAGTTTTATAAAAATGTTTATTTGTTGTCATCAAAACGTACGCATATCAAATGTGTGGTGTAGGAAATATGGCTGTATTGCTGTGTGGCGGCTTGTGAGTTTGTGACTTGGTAGCTCTTTGTAATACAGAATGCGGTTCCCAGGATTATAAGCTGCCTTCTATCTATTTGTGATTTAAAGATTTTTATGACGGGATTAGGATTTTAGTAGATTCTTTAGAATCACTTCTGCCTACATACAGAAAACAACGTTTCCGACAACTTGACATATTATTAAAATGTAGTGATGTTTATTACAAACACAACAATTTAAAATACACCACACTTAAATAAAGCTCAGTACACATAATCGAAAAAGCGCTTACATCGTCACATGAGCGCCCGCCGAGCACTCAACAAAAGATTTCCAAATATGAAAAGCGAAAATGGAACGCATAGTTTAAACCGTCTTGGCTGCTTTTGACAGTTGACAGTTTTCACTGTCAATGTGAATGTGACAATAGGGTTAGTTGGGGTGCGTCAGGCCTCGTCCGTTTGGGGTTACCCCATTGACATGCGATTAAAATTATTGAAAGATTTCTCTTTTTAAGCGATATGCGTGGGTTGTTATTGAATTTTAAAGGTTGTTTTGTGGTTCAGCTTTGAAGTAATAAAGGGTTTCTTAAGTTTGAAATTTGAAAGCTTTGAGAGTTAGGTAGTATATTTTTATTTTTAAAAGTTCGATTGGGAATATTGTATAAATAATCACAATAACATTCAAAACAGGGCCAATAGTCGCAAAAATGCTTCGTAGCTTTATGTTACATTACAACTAAACGAAAGAGAACGAAAGCGTTCGTTACATCCATTAAAATTATTTCCACAAATTAGCTACTCTCCCATACATAATATATTTTGACACACAACCATTTATCCACTCGTAAATAACCCAATCCACACAATTTTTACTAGCTTCAACATTGCGGTCGCCGAACTAAAACGTGGGCGGAGTCGGCACGTGTGTCCTGACCCTTAGTTAAGGGTCGCGCCACACTTTGCACTAACATAGCTTTTAAGTTAATTGCAGCAGTGAATTTATGTCGTGAAATAAAACTGGGGGTGAATAATTACTTTTGCGAGTTCGAAATCATTTTTAATATGGCCGCGAACGTTTTAATTAGTAATATATTTTGTTTTCGTGAAAAATGCTGTGTTTGCATGTTTTTTTATGTTTATTACTTTATTGCCATCACTAATTAAATATTTTGTAGTTGATAAATAGGATTGTGTTGTGGTCATTACTCAAAAGGAAATTAAACTGCTTAAAATTAAATTAATTGAATTAACTGTCTTCGTCGTTTATTATAGGTTCATAAAAAGCCTTTTTTTTAATACTAAACTATTGAAGCAGTATTACAAAATATTTTCTATTTAATTTAATTCTTTATTGCATACCACAATGGTTCATAGGTGGTGAATTTTTGGAAAGTATAAAATAAAGTTTGACCTAAGTGACTGTTTATAAGCCAAAAGCCAGACCTAGTCCCATAAACACTAAACAATAACCATAAATTAGATTTTCTTCCCTATAATAAAACTAAAAACAAAATACTAAAACAAATCTGAACCTACAGTAGCCAAACAAAAAAATCTCATAAAATACATTGATATACTAAAAGCCCTTTAACGTGTAGGCCACGTGCCGCCACGTGACGTCACCGGCATTAGGGTTCCGCACTCCGGCGAGAGGCTGCGCACGCGCCGGTCCCGCCCTTCACGGGTAATTTGACCAAAACTTGATAGGTTCATGTTTATTGGCATAGCAATTTGTGAGATTCAAAGGTTAATAGTTTAGTTTAGCTGGTCATTATTAGCTGGTACTTAAATTTGATAATTAATATAATTAGCAGGGTGAATTGCTATTTAGTAGCAGGCTTGAAAACTTGAAATAATGTTTGTGGTTGGGAATTCTTGTCATAAAAATTGTTAAAAAAAAACTTACTGAACTTACTTATCATGGTGTGGTTAATATATATCAGTAGTCACAGCTAAGTAATTTTTTAAGTAAACCAGCATAAAGCCATTTCGGTAAACTTCTTTAGTAAAGTTGAGAAAATAACACCAGTAACCATGTAAACACTACGACTTGAGAAAAAAAACCACTCATACTAACACGATGAGGCAAAGTTGAATCAGCAATCACAGCGCAGGTCATTAAATTTAAGCTTGTAGTAGGTGTTTTCAGTAATTGTCTTACATAATAAACTTAAAAAAATAGCGCCAGTTACCATGTAAATGCTAAAACATCCAGTCATCTAGACATCAATCACAGACGATGACGTCATCTATTAGCATTTTAGCTGCCAATGAGGCGCCAACAATGATGACTGTGACATAAAGGTGCGAAAAGTAACGTTTATACTCTATTCTATAGATTTGCCATAGGTATTACGGAATAGGAAGTACACAAATAAAGGCAAATATTGTATAATCAACAGTTGTGGGCAGAAAGAGCTGGAGACGCTAGTTACAATAATGAAGAATAGAATAGAAATTATTATTTTACCCTTAAGCATAGTACAATATACGGGTAGTGGGTTAAATTTAGTTAAACCCAATTTACCATGCAGTGCAGTAGTACACACGGACTTTGTAAAACAGTCTGCTGTTTTAAGAAGTTCGTGTGCGCGCGACCTAATAACTAGTTATACAATCTTCTAAACAGAAAACCCCGATAGATGAGCCCAATTAGACATCAAATCACACCTTTTAAAATGTTTGCCTTCCAGAGTAAAATACCTAGTAGAAAATATTATTGGTGATTGAGATTGAGACATGATTGAGATTACATGCCTACACTAAAAGCTCAAACTTTTGCTCAAAAATGATTCAATATCAACGAGTATGTTATTTTGTACAAATGATAAAAACATTAGCAGACCTCTTTGTAAACGAAAACCCCTGAAATAAAATACATGTATAACTACTGAAATCCCCATACAACGTTATATAAAAACGTCATTCGACATTTCCAATCATAATCATACATTGTGCGTTGTATCGGAGGGATTCATTCCAGCGTGTATTGTAAGCGGTGACAATACGAACACAGCTCTGCACGAATTATGTTGGACACACAACGGTGGAATCTCTTGAACAAATAGCGGAGGGTTGCGGTCAGTTTGTTAGCGGGCAGCGGGAAGCGGATTATTGAATTCAAACCGCTGATAACAGACACTGAGAAGTATAATGAGTATAATGACTAGGATCTATCCAAACCCTGTTTTAAGAGTGTTGTCGCCAGCTTGTGTAGTATTATCGGAACAAAAACGTAATAAATATGAGCTTAAATTTGCATTGTTTTTATACTGCTTAATGCCGACAAATACATCGCCACTGTCTCAGAATGTATCTTTAGTACAATAATGTGATGTGGATGTAACTGACTTGTAGATAGGTACCATGATATTGAATACGTGTGGAGCCTAACCAATTAAAGAAAAACTTGTTACAAGCCATTAGTTAAGCGGTTAAAACCCCATAGCTGGGTTTTCCAGATAATGATCGAAATAGAATAATCCGCTGTCAGTGGCACCTAATCCTTATTTGAAACCTAAATTCGAGGACAATACAAACACGTGTTACAGATTATGTAAGGTATATTTTATTAATTAACCGAATTAGTTTTGTAATATAACCGTCAATGGAATTATTTAGTATAAATTACATATTGTGATTGTCATAAAAGCACCTTTATTTTTGTTCATACGTAGGTAATATTATGGTTTAAACGGGTTATTTGATTTAGTATTAACAATAAGCATACAAATTGTATCTGCTTTTAATAATTATACCTGATAGTACTATTAAAAATTCCAACCTATAACGTCCCACTGCTGGGCAAATAGAGAAGGCATATAGAGAAGGTACGAGCATTGATCACCACGCTTGCTCACTTGCGGATTGGCGATAGTGAAACTCTAAAATTGACAAAACAAATCAGTGTCCGTGAAAAGCCTTTAATCTTACAAATAAAGATGTTGGTCATCATGTCAATGTTAATTATATTATAAGGATACGTCAAAAAAGAATACCGTCCATCCTTCACGCCGATACAAATCAATGCTAGAAACATTACTGAAATCACGTTTAAAATTAACTAAGACAAAACTATTGTCACACAAAAACAATGTATGACGAAACAGAATTGTCGATAATTTCTGACAAGCATTACTTTCAATGTTAAAACAACTGTATGAAACACACTCATACAATTAGTCTATTGTACCAACGCCCATACATAAATATATCATTATATCCACAACTAACTATATTAATTGTTATGTAAATTTCAATATAACAATACTGTCTTTTTATTCTATACATGTATTCAGTTATTAATGTTTTTCATTACTGTTTCGCATACTAATTAATAATGATAATATTAATTGACGCACATCTTTTGTTTTCGTGTTTTCTTATTTGTATTTGACATGTCGAGAACGGTGTGTGTTTTGTTTTGTGATTTTCATTGGAA
This sequence comes from Autographa gamma, assembly GCA_905146925.1. Taxonomy (NCBI): domain Eukaryota; kingdom Metazoa; phylum Arthropoda; class Insecta; order Lepidoptera; family Noctuidae; genus Autographa; species Autographa gamma. The sequence goes on from LR989852.1 coordinate 1,430,674, forward strand.
GCTATTTAATTTTCTTATTAGGTACCATTCATTATTACCTGTTTGAAATGATGAGCAATGAATCGTTAACTAGGTTTTATTTATAATTCAAAACATAAATCTAATACAAGAGCAATGATCAAGAAAAGTTCGTGTTAGTTCCATAAGAACTAAACACTAGCGCTAGATTCTGAAAATTAAACTATTGGTAGTTAGCTAAAATAAAAATGTTGACAGTTATAATTGCAGCCTATAAACATCTCACTGTAGGGCACACACTTCCATATCAAAAGGGCACGAGCAATTTTCACCACGTTTGCTCATTAGCGGATCAGCGATTTCATATCCCAATTTTTTGGGATCCAGTTTTCTTAATCAGTTAGTCCAATGTTTTGTAAAGTATTTGAAATTAATTTAAGAAAACCTACACATCTGTACAGCTTGTTACCAACACGTTGTAAAAATATATTATAGAAAAATAATTAAGCTTACAAAAAGTATTTACCTAAAGCCCTTTTATTAGAAGCCTTTCCAAGAATGTTTGAACAACAAGAACGTCGATAAGAAAAAAACAAAGTTATTTACAATATCGGCCAACCGAAGTTGTTTCTTTGTACAACTGTTTTTGTAATTAAACGTGCCTCCATTTTTTTGCTCGCTGGTGTATTTTTAACTACGGAACCTTATTGTTTACTCAGATATTCACGTTGTATTTGTTCCTTTTGAATAAATAAATCTTTTGAAAAAATAAAAATATACAGAAGGCTTCCAACTAGGTTGCGGTAGTAAATCTAAAAAAAAAATTACATATTCTGATCTATTCCTTATAATTAGTTGAAAGTTGACTGCTGTGAACCTGTGATAGATTTCATAGCATAAGAAAGTAGTAGTACGACAAATTTATTAAATTACGCTAGTTCTTAGTATTGCTTCCACAAAAACTAAACGACATTACTTCCTGCACACATTTCTCAGCCCCATTGGCGATTTGCAATTCTGTTGATTGAATATATTAATGACAGTGAAATCTAGGTTATTACGAGTCCTTTTTAGGCTAAGAAACCGTAAATCATTTAAGGAATAATTGAATTTTAATTACTCATGATAGAGAAAGCAAAAAAGCTCCACAAATGGAATAGGGAAAATATATTAAAAACATGACAAAAGCAATCTCACAGTACAGCGGACTTTGTGTCCGGATATTTTAGGAAAGCCATTTTGTATATTGTGCTATAATGTTTCTTTTATCGGAGAAAAAATCCAACAAAGTAATCCCCACTTAGAGTCGAAACAGGCACCGTTAATCCCTACAATAATCCAATAAATTGCTTATTCATGATTAGCATATTATGTACCAGCAGTTTGTTACCGAACGGAAGTGTCCAATCGCGTGCGTTGCCGGAAGCCCCTCCCCCCGCCAAACTGCTTCCGGTCACGTGACGTCATTTACATGACAGTTGAGCGCGGGACTTCAGGGAGAAAGGACGTGTGGAGCGAGAAATTTTTGTTTATGGTTGTAGGAAATGACTGGCCGTTTTGTTTATATTTTTGTTTAGATTTTTTGTGGGTCTTTGGCATTAACATACAGGGGCTAAATCCATGAAATAACTATACAACACCAAAACCCATACTTCCTAAGTATCTTACAACACAACCCTTTAAATTTTCCTTAAGTATTCTTGAATCAAAATCTTCCTTTTCATTGTCCTGCAATATACCAAAAAACCTAAGAGAGATTATTTTCATATTAGCAAATCAAAACTCTACGCTTCTACACTCCATGACGAATTAAACAATCTCTACAATTCGCGTTACTTAGATATCATAATCACGTGTTTACATGACAAACAAAATTACATCAAATATCCCTGTCACCAGCTACGAGTACGAGTAGAATCCATAACTACAAACAAGCATAAACGATGATTTGCACGAATACCAACTAATCTATCAATTTAACCACGGTTTGTTAAGTACGTCTGCGGACAACCCTCCCCTAGCTATGAAACGGCGAAAATATACCCCTTGTCATTTGTTCCGATCGCTTTCCACGGATCGAAGGTTGTTTTAGGGTTAGACGGGATTATTTCGTGATCTGATTCTATCAATGATTTTGTATGTTTTGACAGGCACTTTATCTTGAATGAATGTTTTTTACTGTAGTATTATCCAAGAACATTTTTTTTTTTCATGTAAACTGGTAGTTGATAAAACTCCTACTGCTTCTTTTAACAATAAGCGTTATAAAATAAGTATTTTACTGTAACATAACATAACATATCATCACGCCTGTATCCCCGAAGGGTTAGGCAGAGGTGTACCAATGAACACCCACAGTTCGCCGATATGTTTAGGTCCCAAGTAATAGGGGGCGAGCCTATTGCCACTATCCGGGCACAAATCCAAACTCCGACCTGCTTCTGAGAATTTCATAGAAAAACCCAATAACACCTTGGTCGACTTGGGAATCGAACCCAAGACCTCTAGCGTAGCAGTCGCGCTAAGCGCCACTAGGCCAACGAGGCATAAATTATCTCTGTAAAACATTTCACGAAAGTGACACATTACTGTACCACAAATACGAATACCCTTTTAGTTCACCCCTACACAAATGTTCGCAGCTTGAATAAATAACCCTAAAATATGTACGAACATTACGAACAATTCTAAAACCGAAAACTCGTTCCAGAACTCCTGAAATAAGCCACACATTCATCCATTGATACCATCTAAGGTCACTCTATAAATCACCTTAGCCACCTGACGGGACAGAAAATAACCATTTTTCCGAGAAATTTAACACATTCAAATATAAAGAGTGGAATGAAAAAACGGGGGCTTTGAAAAGGAAGCCCGTAGAAAATCCCATTTGGCCTGGTGTCCGAGGCCGACCTTCTGTCGATGGTTACAATGGCCGGCTATATTTACATATTGAGGGGCCGGTCGGAAGATGCTCATTATGAATAATATGGATTGTGACGTAGGTGAATCGTGTCTGAAATTACATCCATTGTGGGGATCCTTTTAATTTTTGTCGATGTTTGGATTTCGTGTAGGAGTTGGTTTGCTTACAGTAGATCCATTGTAGCTATAGGTTTCAATAAGACATTACTAAAGTTTTCCTGCTAATTGTATTTGCATTATGTGTTCTAATTTCTTCTGATTATTTCGCCTCTCCACTGTCACGCAGTTTTAAATAGTAACGTGTATCTTAATATTATTAAGACAACTCATTCCTTAAGCTCTTAAATTATTTTGATTTTTATCCGAAAGGTTTTGTGTGAGTTTCTTCAAATATTTCTTTGTTTGCGTTAAGAAGACTTACTATTGAAAAGAAAATAGTTAATAATGCAAAAAGTAAGTTTTATTTCTAAAATTTTCCTTTCAGAGTACGCTAAAATTATAAACAAAATAAAATGTGTCCAATTAAATTCATAAACATTTATATCCGAGTAATACCGTGGCTTTTCTTTGCTTCCCTAACTTCCACGGGGTAACAAAGTAGGTACTTAGTAAAATCGCCTATTTTAATAACCCTTTTGAAACCTTTGAAGTACTTTTTCAACTTCCGAACCAAGTTTCGAGTCGAAAAAGTCCCACGTAACGACTCTTAAGGAAATTTTCGTTTGTTTTATTAATTAAAATTAGTCATTTACAGTTTTGATGTTGCATTTAAGCGGTTTCTGTATAAACCGTTGGTAGGAATTAATTGGGTTTTTGTTGTGGGTCTGTTCGGCCAACAGTGAGTTAATTTAGGGTTATGTGTTTGATGGAGTTGTATGGGTTGGTAAGGAAGTGGTGGGGAGGCTCCCACGTGAGCTGAAAGATCCTCGACTCCATTACCTCGTGGTCTGTACACTGGTGTTACTCTGAGAAAGTCATTGTTTGAAGTGCGACCATTATTAGCGACAACTTGATTGGTTTATTCAATTGGTTTGTAGTTATATGCTATTTAGAGCAATGCATATTCCTGAAGGTTATTATCCCATGATATAATAAAAGTTCTCGAATTTTGAATACGCCATTATGAAACAACGCATACTTGAATCTTATATCGATATGCGCATACTTGTATCCTTGACGTTTTATTTTCAGCACAATTAAAAACATAAACATTGAGTTCCGATGATCTGTAATACTGATTATTATCTTCATAATTAACATAAGGCGGTATACGTATTACAGTGCAATAAAATATTTAGGCTATATGAATATTCAGATTCGAAGTATTACCACGAAGGTCGTCCCGTCAATCTATGTCATTATAAGCCTGAATTCATTCACATTTTGTGGGAATTAAATGAAAACTTGGAAAACTTGAAGTATAAAAATCCATCGCGCTCACGCCAATACCAGGAGGCCAGATACCCAAAAGAGATGACAGGGAATTTAATTATAAATATAATAAAAAATCTCGATCGTCCCTTTCTAAAAACCTTGACGTTCCTATTTGCGTCCGTGAAAATAAACTCCCAAGCGATTTTGCACCTTACTGCTTTCACACAGACCTTATTGTCCCTTTAATAAACTGCTTCATAATTTTGCTGCGGTTTTTATAATATATTGTAGACTCGACTGACGTCACCACAATGGGGGTGTCTCATATATTTTTTTTATTTAAATTCTATATTCGAATATTTCACGCGAGACATGAAGTGTATTTCGATTTACCCATAATACCATTATGAGTGGTTAGATTGTGCTGACATCCTAATTTGGAAGCATTATAAATATTTTCGGCGCCAAATTTGACAGTTCTATTTTACCGCAGTGACATGGATTGCTGACGTAATTTATAGGTTTTAATTTAATCAAATATTATTTATGTTGATCCTCATACATAAAACCTTGTGGGATCGATATTAAAAATTTAATTTTATTAAATGTTGCAACAATGTTTATTACGACAAACTTACATAACCTGACTACATGTAGATCACTAAGAAAAACTACATTAATATCATAATAAAACGAGATTTACTGCTAATAAATCAATCGTTCTAAATTAAATTCCTAATCCGAATTCATGAGTTATCAATAAGCGAGTAAACTACCCACAGTTGAGGCGTATTTAATAAACACGTCTAAGGAACTGACCGTTAGTTAATAGCACTCGAGGGCGGGATTATTCGAGGCACAATGAAATAATTAATTGGTGCTCGAATCAGAGTTCCCGGAGCGCCATTATGAGTGTGCGCTGGTCTATAGAGTACTGTCCATTACGGCGGCCACTTGCCGACTGGTGTGAATTAGACATTCCGTTCTAGCGTCTATGAATGTTTTGAATTTAGAACTGTTGTGGAATATGTTTTGAATAGTTTAATGTAATTGGTTGGCGGTAATAAATGCCGTTGCTTATAGACTCTTTGATACTTAATGATTTCGAGTTACTGATTAAAAATGGACTGTCAGCTCTTAGTCTTAGGAAAAAGTACGAAGATATAAATGAAGATGAAATGTTGTTTTCCCTAATCAATCAGATTTTTTTAAGTACTCTTTCGTAGAGTTAGTATTTTATTCTTAACTTTTTTATTCTTTCGCAGGTATGGCCGGCGGTGGTATGGGACAAGCTATGGGAGGGTACTACGGGGCAGCATACGGTCCACTCGGAGCCAGTATGGCAGCTGCAGCCGCTGCAGCAGCTCAGCAGAACGCTATAAATGCTGCACTTACACCTAACCCACAGGTAAGGGAATATTCCAGAACTATTTTCTAATAGTAGTGTCTTTTTCGAAATAAATCTCTTAGAACCTAAATGTGTAGAATGCAAATGATTGTAAAAGGGTTTTCCAAAAAGTAATTTTTGGGTGAAGTTAACAAAAAGATAGATTGCGAATTAATGTCTCGATAACACATGCGTTTCAAATTTTGCGACGATTCTAAACGGGTGTTAAGCATCTATTTAGAATTCTGATAGCAACTGACACGAAGCGGCAAAGATATAGAAAATACTACCCCTTATGAAGGCGTTAATTATCCTATCAAGTCAGTAAAAGAGGAAGGACCGTGAAATCTCAAATGTTTTGCTTAAAACCATTAGCACCATAAAAGAGGTGCATCATGCGAGAGAAATTTAAGCAAAAAAACTTAGAAAATGCTGAGTTATGATCATTATGAACCGTGTTAATACATTTAACTAATTTCAGAATTTTCGCTACTCGATATGTAGTAAAAAAATACGTACTTAATAAGCGTTTAATGAAGCTTAGGATTGATAAACCATATGTTACGGATTCAAGAAATTGATGGTTTTATGAACGATGGGAAATTCAATTTGTTAGGGGACTTTTTTTACTCCTGCTGTGTATCAATTATCCTTGTACTACGTCATGTTGAGTTTGGCTACAGTTTTGCCTACGGGCTACGTCGTAGACAATTGAACCTACAAGATCATTTCTTATCCTATTGGATTTTGAATTTTTATCAGACTAAATCAACAAAAACCTAGGAAAATTAGAATATTGTAGTGTATTTTAATCAAAAATCATATTCCCGTCTACATTTGAACTATGTCTCATATCAATTGTGTATAAGATACAATCCCAGAACACTCAAGACAATAATAAATGCTTAACATTAATATATTAAACGTAACATTAATTACAAGCTTCCTATTCAGAGCGGTGTCTCCCTAATACTCAGGTATGGAGATTAATAATCTCGCAATTGAAACGGATTCCTCCTGTCACACCGTAGCGTACCCTGGTACATCATAATTAGTGGCTAGTGTTGTTCGTTGTTACTTCTCTGTGTGAACTATGTGATTTCATATAGTTTAGATGGGATTTAGATTTTATCTCTATATTGTATTGGATTTAAAAATATGTGGGCTAAAGTTTAGTTAAAATTTTCTCAAGATAAAAAAGTAATTATTATTTAATTTATCACAACCATTTAATTTTTTATCTTAAGCAGAACTACTTGCCCCTTTATTTTCACCTACTATTTAATTCAACACCACACTCCACACATAACATCCAATCTTCGTCATCAAATATCTTCAATATTGTTCTTAAAAAATCCCAAACTCTCAATCTTCAGCATAATGTTCGTGCCCTAATCCCTAGCCCTCCGGGACCCTGCCCTTTGGGACCCGGCTCTCTAAGACCGTGCCCTTTGGGACTCTCCCTTCGGAAAACTTTCCCTCCTCTATTTGACGTTTAATCTTGTGAAAGTGACGTCTACATGGAGGCGTGATTGTTTCAGCTTTATTGCATTATGGTGAGATTATAAAATGATTTGTTTGTAAATATGTGGGTTATACAAGTAGGGTAGGGAGATAAAACAGAAGGGAAATAAAACATTTAAATGTTTGTTGGATGTTTAAATAATGTATTGAGGCTTTATTTTCTTGCCTTGAAACAAAGTTGTTGTATATGAGATTTTTTTGTAGCATATAGATTAATAGGAGCACCATGGTATGCTGGATAAGGTTCACGGTTTGAAAATTTTATTAATTCAAATATTTTTTCAATTCGGTTCCATGCGTCTGAGAGCGTATTTGATCCTAGTACATACAGCTAACTTACTTAGAATATATTTCACAATGATATATATGTATAAAATTATGAAAGATATTCTCTTCTTATAAATACACGAATCAGGTGCCTGTTTAAAAGCTCTTGAATAATACTTAAGAAAATAATAATATCACGATACATACCTCACATTTTGACACCATCTTATAGTGAAAGTTGAGATGATATCAATAGTTGTCTGTAAGGAAATTCAATTAGTTAATTATAGTAACTGATAGTCATCTGTTTAGGTTAATGGCTTAGCTTTGAACTGCTTTCTTTAGGCAGAAGTGATTTCTTTGTTAAAAGTTTATAGGCACTCATACTATGGTAGGAATTTCATGGTAAGATATGCGTACTTAAGAATATAGTGTGTTTACTTATTTAGAACAGAGAAGATGAAAATAAGTGAAAGTAATTCATTACAGTAGATACAAAATGTACCTTAGCTTTTTTACCTCAAATGCTTTGAAGTCGACATAGGTACTCCATTGATAAATACTCGTCAAAAATTTTAAATTTAACGTTAAGTACGACAAGAATGGTAGCTGGCAGTGACTGGATACAAAGGGCGGGAAATCGTGCGCTGCCGCTGTGGCGTTCCTCTGGGGAGTCCCATGTCCAGCAGTGGACTGCAACAGGCTGATATGATAATAATGACAAGAATGTACTCCAAATCCTAACACAAAAAACAGCTTCCTAAACAAAAAAACTCACATCATAACTCACCCACAAACCTTACCTCAAAACGGCGAGGTGTGACCAAAACATTTAATTAACATGCACCCGCTCTGCACCCTAATAGACCAGCTATAGGATGATGCCGCGGTTCCCGATTACCGTGACCGAACGGTAAGGACAATATAATCAGCTACCATTCATATGACTTTACCTGCCTAGTATTAAAAATGGTGATATAGCGTTTTTGGTAATTAGGGTTGGCTGTTGGAGTTTTACTTGCTAGTTTTGGTTGAAGTTTACTGAACTTACCTGTAAATTTAAAAGTTATATATGTATAATTGTGAAAAAAAACTGCAGTAGCGTGTTTTTTCTCTAAAACATTCAAATTTCAATGCCCAGTAGCAGTAACTGTATTGGGTACTTTATCCTTCTTACTTATTCATTTCTATATATATCTTGATTTATTCAAATAATATTAAAAAATAACTAAGTTAAATGAATAATTTTGAATAAAACTGAGGTAAAAATAATCACCTTAAAGGACCTTCTATAAAAGCTGTTTATTCAGTCCTAATATTTAGTAACAGTGTAATTATAATGAAGTGGCAACCCTACCTTTAATAATCGACTTCCAAATGTTGAGTTCTTTAACGAACCATTGTGACTTCAGCATTCGATTATGTTGATAGATGGTTTATCCATGGTTATCGACGGGTGATATGGGTTGCTTGGTTGCTTTCACGGTTACTGCCGGTTTCTGCCGGTTGGCGACTCATTAGCGATCTTAATCCGCTGTGAAATCGGTTTCCCGACGATTCACTACCTCTCTCGCTACTTTTACTAAAAACTTTTTTTTGCAATTTTTTCGTTAATTTACGGAATAAGCGAATAAGGCGTAGGTTAATTCCATTTGGGTTCTCGCCGGTGAAATAAACTTTGTTGTTTTTTATATAAAGAGTGGGTTTCACATAACTTTAGACAACTAAGCGGCGGTATATTGACGATAGACGATTTTGAAAACTTAGACGATACGTAAAGCTACAAAAACATGACTTTTCAAATCGTAAAATACCTACTCAAAAACTGTTCAGTAGCTACATGTCTGTAACAGTCTAAATTAACTCTTCATTAAACCTAATCTAAAGCTCGTTAAACTTTCCCAATCTTAAAACCAACCACTCCTAAACAGGTCCAAGCACCTGAACTATTCCAACATTGATAAACGGTGCATAGTTTGTAAACAAAAAAACCTCACGCTGTATATAAGTGGCTTGCAATAAAATAGCCGTAAGGGCGGCAGTAAACTCGGTACATGATGCCTGGCCGTCCGACTAATCCTGATTTAGCGCTCTAGCTGTGACCGGCCGCCGTATGTTATGCGCAAACGCACGCTACACACCGCTTAACAGAATTACCAGCTTGTTGGATTGATATTTTCTTGAAGTTTTTACGAAATACCTACAAAACGAAATTAATATATTTGGCTAAATTTTTTGAGAAATTATAATTGGTGACGGTAATTTTAAGATTTCATTTTATTCCTTCGATTAACGTTTCATAAAATGAACGTTTTTAATATGTACTACGTTAATTTTATATTATAGATAGTGTTAAGGTTATGTGCTGTAAATTTTAGACGAAATCCATACCAATATAATATTCAACAATACCTGCAGAATTTACAGGCGAACCGAATCGAATAATAAACGTTGAATATTCAGCATTGGTTGCATGTTCAATATTTGTATAAATTATTGCTCGAGGCAGTATATTGCAGAACCATTTTAGTGGGACATGAATTATGTCCGTAACAAAATGTATCACCCGTCGAAGACAGGGAATTCTTATTCAGTAAAGTTTAAACTGCACGCCTTTGTTCGCCGGACAAAGTGTTCGTGTGTGTTACGTCCAAGCGATATTTTCCTCACAATATTGTGTAGGGCTCACTTCATTAAAAAATTTAAAATTCGAAGCTTTATTCGATTCCATTGTTACGTGTGATTTGTGTGTCTGAGCGTGTAAAATACAGTACAGCATTACGATTCGATCCCTCCACACACAATTTTAAACCTTATCAAGCAAACATAAAGTAGGATATCGATTGTGAGTTAATCACATGTAAATGGTTAAAGAAAATTCATATTTAATTTTAGTTAAATTATGTTATTTGTGAGTAATTCTTGTTAAGATAGATTATAGTTTCCTTACAATGAGCTTATAAGAAATCATCTTGGGACTGTTGACTTGTGAATGTTGGGCAATGTCTCGATTTATGATTTATTTGCAAGCCCATTCATTATGCATTCGATATTCAATAGTTATCCGATATTTATGATTAAGATATTGAAATGTACATATTATTCATTTAGTTGCGTTTCACTTGATTCTTTGACACGTTTCGTTAAGGTCATCTTTCGATTTCTTATTCATTTTATGAATACGATTAAATTGATAATACCAATAAGTATAATTGGGTACTCTTTATGTGGAACTGACTTTTAAAATTATACTGAAAGTCAACTGTATTCAATAAATTTAAATCCTACTGTCACTTTGTTGTGATACTAACCTCGATTTTAATGAGCAATGATTATAACTTCCTTTCTTCCTAGCGACTTGGTCATATGTAAATGTACCTACTTGTACCGATATTATTAGCAACAACAACCTAACCTTCTCTATTTGTTACAGGTTGGTTCATCAATGGACATGTCGAAGTACTCCATCGAGGCGGAGAAGTACCGCAGCTACGGCATGTACCCGGACCCGTCGCGCGGCTACCTGGACTCAGCCGCGCTGTCCAAGGCCTACATGTACATGGACCAGCAGCAGCAACGCTCCTACCCTGTTGACATCAGCAAGATGTACTCCGAGGCCTCAGCAGCCGCCATGGCAGGGTTAAGCTCAGTCAACTCCGCCCCTTCGAGTCTTTCCCCACGCTCTCCCGCTGAGTCCCCAGATATGACCCCCAAAGCTCAAGACAGGACTGAAGGCAGTTCATCTTCAGGCTCCAACCCTTCCCCCTCGCTTCCGTACTACCAGGGGTCGTCCAGCATCCTCATGCCGCAGTACCCCGGCCAGTACCCGCAGGCCACACAGGGCGGCTCCGAGTTCCGGCGACCGCTCACCGTCATATTCTGACCTGAAACCTAGTTTGTTGTTGTTGATTTTTATTTATTCGTTTATTTTATTTCGACTGCGAATTATTTAGACATAGATTTCTTTATGCTTAAAATTATTATAAAGCGATTAGGCGATAAAATTATTCGATGTGAATGTTAAGATATAAATTCTATTATATTAAAAAGATTCTTCTATTCAAAATTTAATTGTTTTTTTATTAATTAATATTTCGATGCGTTTCGTTTTGGCCTGTTTGTTTTGGTCGAGAAACTAGTGTTGGACTATTTTATTTCGTGCTCTAAAGTTCCTTTTTATTTCATCCAGTAGAATTTTAAGTTGATAGACTATGTCTAGCCTATGTGTATAGGAAATGTACCTATTTGTACGTTGTAAATATAGTTAATTGTTTAAATAGGTGTTGATTCTTTATCGGTAAAAAAAGTTTTGGTAAAAATTCTGAAATTGTTACGTTAACTGTGTAAAACTAGATACATGAAAATTTAATTATTCTAGTGGTCTAACAGCGTCTCGAATTTCAAGACATTTTTATCAAAAACTTAGGTATCGATAAAGAAATATTTTTATCGATTATTGTAACAGTAACACTAAATATCGAATGATATTATCAAACTCGAATAAATCGAACAGACGTGTGGCTTTTACAATATCTTATTGGAATTTAATGTCCAAATTAAATTACAACGACTTTTGATAATACTTGTAAATATAGTTACATAATTGTTATATTTTTCTCTTTAGATTCATACGTGTCATTTTGTAAAATTAAATGTTTAATGTGGACTACTGTAGAATATTCAGTAGTATTTTAATACGTTACCGAAAACGTTTTGTTTTTATTTTGGACTTCATTAAAGACTGCTTGACGGACATAAAAAATATCGGTTAATTACCGAGTGATTTGATAAATATTATGATGCCTACTTAATTTCTGATATCCTAGAGTTTTAAAGACAGATTATTTTAAATGGTACCTAGTTTAGCTAATAATATCTAAGCACCTGTAATACATTTTAATTTAATCTGTCTTTTAAACTATAGAGGTCAAACTTTACATTCCAACTTTAATGGTTATCATAATAATAAAAAGTCTGTGATTTTTATTATTTCTATGACTTATAATTTTATACTTTTATCAGAACAAATATTTATAATAAAAAAAATATTAATAACAATACAGTTGTTTTAGCCATCCTAAATCATGTTGCATTTATAAGTTGCCATATAAAATAATTTTCAAATTATGCATGCTTGCAACATAAATCATTTTTTAAAATAATCCTACAAAATAACATTTTAATCATTATATTTAGAAATCTATTGTAATTTATGAGAAAACTAAGCGTATTTGTATAAATATGTTGTAAATTTAGTCGATTGTAATGATGAGAATATTATCTCGATTAAAAAATATTATACGTAATTAAAATGATTAGAAAACTTATTAATGTATTTTATTTGAAACTCATCCTGCTAAAAAAAATCATACTAGTAATTTAATGCAGTATTCCATAAGTGTATATTGAATATTTGCACAATATAAAAAAAATAAGTATTTTACAGAATCCATCCACTTCACACAAAACCAACATATCCATTTTTAAAGGATAATCATCTATTTATTCAGTCATTATCAATTCTTTGCACTCATTTAAAAATTCACTAAAATAATAAATAAAATACCCTATGACAAATTAATTTCAGAATTCTTCCAAAATCATAATCAAGCTTATTGTCCTACAAATAAGGGTTATTTTCGTTTGAGTTGGTAGGTATTAATCAGAAAATCATAATCAACCTTAGAGCTTTAGAAATAAGGTTCATTTTCGTTTGAAGTGGTAGGCTTTCCCCTATGTTTTTTAATAAAATATGCGCACTTGATAGATATCATTGCGCCGAAGCACAAGGGTAGTGATTTGGCATAAAATAAACAACTGGCTGTCTTTTGTGCGGCAAATACGATGGAATAACATAAACAATGGACCCTCCGTAATGGAAAGGTGAAAATGTACAGGGTGCTACTAAAATAGTAAATGATAAAAAAGCAATGGATATTCCTAATACTAACTTACTAACAACAAAAAGTTTAGCATTAAGTAAAGCCTTGTGAGATAGGTTTCCATTCACAACAAGTTGTAAGGAAATCCAAGTGATGATTTATTTTTGCTAGGAACTATATCAATACCTCTACTGAATTTGTATTCGTACAGGTTCTGCTCTTACATATATTTATGTGCTGATAATTATTATGAATTTTCCTTTGAAAAGGTTTTCCTATACCAGATACTTAAGAAAAAATGCTAATTGAAAATAATTGAAACTTTCTAAAATAATTATATCAAACCTCTATTACTAATTACAGTTACAACTACAACACGCTGTATATAATAACTCCCCTGCCTACACCATTACAAAACGAATGAAAATAAACAATCAACGCGTCGGCTGCAGTTCTTGACAATTGTTTATAATATAAACAAAATCAGGACCGCTATAATATGCCCTTAGTAATATTATACCTACCCTACAGGCAAGCTCTTATTAATATTGACACTTCAACTTTTTTAAACGGACAATAAATAAGATTTAAATAGTGTTATTATATTGCTTCATGTATAATTATATTATTATAATAAAAAAAACTAACCTCAAACTTAGTCTTGAAAATGGACTAAAATGAAATGGGATGGGAAGCACCAGCATTTAAATAATAAGAAAAAAAACATCAAAATCAGTTCACCCAGTCAAAAGCTGCAGTAACAAAAATAAATAAATACAGTCGAATTGAGTACCTCCTCCTTTTTGAAGTTGGTTCTAAACACTGTATTCAGCTGAAGCCGGTAAGACTGGAAGCCACAACATAGCTCGAGAAAAGGTTCGGCAGAAGACATATTGTTAGATTTAACTTAATCGATTTTTCCGAGGAATGTCTCTATGCATGAACGGGGGGGGGGGGGAGGGTTTAATAAATTTTCTATTCTAACTTCATTTCATCTACCATTACGATATTTCATAACACGAAGAAGATACAATGAAACACTTGTGTGCTTCACACACATTTCTCAGTCATAGAAAATTACTGTTTGCCTTTAATTGTCCAATCATTACGTAATAATGATATAGGTGTCAGCTTTCAAATGAAAACTGTTATTATACTGATTACAAATAATTGCTATTAGCAGGAAACCTTCAGACTTTGAAGATAAATGTGGAAATGTGAACAGGTGGGCCATGTAGGTAAAAATCTAGATATAGGTAGGTAGTCAAGGTGTTTTGTCATTTACATTGTTTGACTGAAATATTTATAAGATAGTCTACGCTTTCCTTTCTTTCTTGGGTACAGTTGAGTTTAAGATTCAGTAACTTACTTATAAATAATTGTGAATGTAGGGTAGCCACCAAAGTTTAGTCACAAAAAATAGAGAATAATGTTGCATGAACTAATTAAAATAGCTGCTATGAAAATTATCTTTATACTGTAACGTCGTGGTAAGACAATCGTGTTATTGAACAACGATACATTAACATCTATCTTTAAAAGTCTGTTATATTTTACTTCGTCAAGCAAACTATACTAATCATCGACGTATGATATGCATAGACTGCTACTATCGCGAGGTTCCCCTTGTGCCAAGCGAGAGTAGTTTTTAGTCTGATCCTAGTACATTTCGTTTTTCATTTAAGTTAATTTTCGCGCACCGAGAAACTTATATAAGAAAATATCGATGGTTTTGACATTGTTAGGATAATATTAGTGTTTTAGATAGTATTTTTAAAACGGCAAGCTCCATCTTCATATATAATTCACGACAACACTTGTTCACACTAGTGCCTACGGTTTAAACTCTGATAGGCTCACTCTATAGTTTCAAATGCAACCTCGTTGATACTAATAGTTATAATAGTTACCACGTGAAAAAATCACATGACCAATTTTCTTGTCACCACCACCCCTGTGGTCAAAAGTCAATTTACAGAACAAAACACTGACCATTCGCCAACTATTGTCAATTGTGACATTAGTGACAGATCCTGACATGTCAAATGTCAAACCGCCACGTGTCGGCGCGTGCGCTTTAAAGTTTTATCGGATTTTGACAGGATCCTGTCAAAATGTAATCGTGTTTAGAATTGTGGGCGACGGCGCGGTGTAATGATTTGGTTTTGTTATTTATTTGGTGTGAAATTAAATTGTAAGTGTGTACACAATTTGCTTTTAACCTTAGTCATCGATAGTAGTGAAGTGTGAAAAATAAGTGGGTAGGAAGGACAAAAACCGTTCATCATGGAGATCGCTGGTGGAAAATGGAACAACCTTGTGCAACCGGTACCCCTCAGGCCTGAGGATACGGAGAAAAAGGTGATAGTTAGGCAATTTTTTTTTCAACTATCTGCGGGTAGACAGAGATTACAATTTATTGTGTTTTATTGTTACAGGCTAGCTGCATTGCAGGTATGTTAATCATTTTTGCACCGATTTCAAAATGGGAGTTTACCCATGATTATATTTGTTACGCGTCTCCGTTAATATTGGGGATCGATTTCATAAACATCGATTGTGCTTTTCTGTCATTAAGAAGGTAGGGTAATATAGTAGTTATTTTATTTAAATACCTTCAAATTCTGGTGCATTAAAATATGATATATTTTTCGTACCATACCAAGTAGAATCTACCTTATTAAAACAACCTTCCCGTATATTTTAAAACCCTGTACACAATAAATCTATAAATCGGAAAGTTTCGTACAAGTTTTCTGTACAAACACATAATTTACGTTCTGTCTGACATGTATTGTGGACGCCCCTCTGTCACTCTGAAAAACATCCTTTGTCCTCACCCTCTGAGGAGTTTTAAAACCCCTCTTTTTACCTTAAAGATTGCCCCTCTTAGATTGTTATTGATTATGAGTGATATCAAGTATTGACGTGAGGGTATTGTTTTTTATTTTTAAGTTCTGTAGGGGTGGTTTAATTTGTTCGATATTGACGTGGCTTTTCGATTTGGTTTTGTTTTTTTTTTCAGGGTTTGGTTTATTTGTGTTGTGGAAGTAAATATCTAGAGCCGATAGTTCGAGTCCAAATATTAAGTAGACCTACTTAATATTTAATTTTGGAGTCGAACTATCGTCTCGTCAATTTTTAAACAATTACTACTTTAATGTCACTTACGAAGTAGGAAAATTACTTTTGCCAAGTCTAACAACCAAGTCATTTCGTTTTACTTAGTAAGCTAAGTTTGATGCGTCTATTTTTTAAGGAAAATTTGTACCCCGTTACACTTAACGTATTTTGACAGGTAAGTTTACCATCGCACATTTAAGCTTCATCCCTAGGCCATCTAATGAGACAGACAGCTATCACCAAAAATAGGCCAATATATTCACAAATTAATATCATCATTCCGAATAGCAAGAAGCACCCTCTTTATTCACACGTAAAACCAAAATGGCGGGCATTGTCACATCATATCTCCGACAGACAGGCACTGATTAGTATCTGTAACACAATCGTATTTAATTATTAAGTTTTTATCATGGTGGCTTTAAAATGACTTGTTTTTTTTGTGAGGGTGTGAATGTCGAATATGGTTATAGGTAGTACTTATTATGGACTCGTATTGGTTCCATTTTTTCTTTTTGTAATCTGTTCGATAGTTTAGAGGATCAGAGTTTTGCTTGTATGAAGACACTGCACGGTTAATCCTAAAAATATAAGATTATATCTCATTTTTCCACACTGCCGCATACCCTACACAGTGACCTCAAAGGTTAGGTACCTATTTAATGAGTTTCTTTATATCGATTTAAGTAGTAAAATCGATACGTACCCGAAATCAAAATTCCTTGAAAGATGCCACAGTAGTCTCAGATCATCTAAAACACAAAAATATTAGGAACTTACTTCTGAAGTCTACTCGTGTCACGTCAAAGATGATACCGTGATAATATACTAATACTTATGGATGTATTCTTCAAAATAAGTACTTAAGACTAAAACCTCAACCTATCTCTATACGAGAAACATTTGCAATGCTATGTTACTGTTACTTCTATTATTATAACCAGTACATCATAAAGGCTTTCTTTGCACTTGAAATTACATCGTGCCACAACTAAAGTATTCCCAACGAAAAACCACCTTTATGGCCTTTGAAATAGAGTGAGTTTTACGTTGGCAAAGTTTCGTCACCGGATTCCTTTATTGTGTCCCATATAGGACTGACTATTGTGAATGTTGTTATATGATACCTATTCAAGTGAAATAGATTTTCACGATGAGTTTGAAATGAAATAATAATGTATAGTATAATACCTGTTGAGAATTCTCTGCGGATTTTATATTTATTCATGTTTTGTGGAATCGTAGAGAGGTTTTATAAAAGCAAAATTACAGTGTAGCATAGTAATGTATAGACAAAAAAGGCTGGTAGTATTTGGCTTTTCACAGATTTTTCAGGTTTAAAGAAACCACAGCCTCTCAGATTGACGATAGATTTTACTATATACGATTAACGATACTTAGACAAAGAACTTTACTAACATCACTAAAATAACTCATTTTGACTTACGTGTCTTATTGTTCATTACGACCAGCTCTAATAGTTTGAAATACACATACAGTTCGATCAGTCGCGACAACTGATAAAAACATTATCATCATCATCCACAGCCCTTGTCCTCCCACTGCTGGACATAGGCCTCCCCTTTTTGTACCATTTTCTACAGTCCTGTGCCAAAAACATACTGAAAGGTAGAAACAGAACCGAAGACCTTCCATTTAATCACAGAAACTCGTGTTAATCCCAAAAACCTTCAGAATCCAGCTCCCTAAATCCAGCCCAACAAGAAACCCATTGATTCAATACCTAACTACACAATTTTTATAAACCAATAGCCAATTAGGTGGAGTTCAGTGCAATTGTCGCCGGAAAACTTTGATTGGCTCCACTTGGGCCAGCACAGACCAATTATGTTGAATACAGGCCAATTCAACGCTCCAAGTTTTATTGTGGTGTACTGAAACCGGCGTCACAACCAGGCCAGGGATCAATGGGCCAATAATTAAAACCGCTATGGAGATCGCCTTCTTCGTTCGAGAGATTTCGATTTTTAATTAATTTCTCAATTGTTTTAGTTTGCCGTTCTGTAATTGAATTGGTTTAGATTAGTTGTTCTTGCTGATGATTAGCTATGTTTGTTTGGTGATTCTTTTAGTATATACAGATACTTTATTAAATCACATAAAAAAAATCTCTAAACAGGAACTGTATGAAGGTTTTGCGGTGTAAACAACTCTATTTAACTATATGCCTAAGGAATTAATCAATAATAAAAAATAACTCCATAAAATTCCAGATTTTAAAATCCTCTAGCACATAGAAAAAAAAAACAGCCAACATGACATAACCGTTCTTAACAATCAGCAATAGGTGGCAAAATACTCTTTGGATAAAAGGCATAAATCCTTTTTCCAACGACTTTTCTAGCTAACTTTTAAAAAAATGTTTTTAATATCACTAAGATTTTTCAAAATAGAAAATCCTAATGACATAATTCTCTCATCAACTTTCCCTCAGTAGTGAACAATTACAAATCCATCCATGGCTCGTCAGTAAAAAACACCATTGATGGTGAAGGAATTCCCGGCTCCCATGGCGTTTTTATGGTGTTGTACCCGTAACTAAATGTCCTTGTAACTGACTCAGCGTTTAGTAATATTATACCCTTTTTTTTAAGGAGGTACTTGTTGAAATTTGTATTGTAGGGGTCGTTAGTAATCGTTTTAAGGTTTTAGAGGTTTTAAGAGACGTTTAATACAGTTTTGTGTCTATTTTGTGTTATAAAATTAAAAAAATGCACTAGGATTTGTAGAAATTACCTTCATGAACATTTTCTTATTTTTAAACCTAGTCGTTCAAATTATAATTTAAAGAAAAACGATTAGCTGGTTGAAAGGTAGAAATAACTGGACATATCTATGTATCTGCAGATTTTCCGAAAGCGATACTGTAAGTATACCAAAACGGGTTTTATAAGATCCGGGGACCCAGTAAACGAAGTTGAAAAGGTTACGAAATCAAACGCAATTTTCAAATCAAATCAATTAAAAAAAAACTTTATTTGCTAAATACAGGTTAGTGATGATGGAGCATAAAGCAAAAATAGTCCTCTGTAATTTACCATATTTGGCATGCAAATGAATGCATGCATTTTGAATGCGCCAACTGCATAGTACTTACATACTTTCAAAAAATAATCCATCGATATATCTACTTCATGTCATTTATAGAAAAAAAAAACACTGGCACCTGCTTTAAGATAGGTCAGGTCAAACAAAACCAATAAAAAAAAACAAAACCATCACTTTCAAATTCCAAATTTCGAACGCGAATCCCAAATCGTAAAACGAACTTTATGAATGAATATTAGAAAAAATAAAGTCAAGTCCAAGGTATTTTATGGTGTCAATTTCTATAGATTTTTTATAACTTCCTTTCTATTATGTAGGGGTGTTTTTTACATATATTTATAGTGGATATAAAGACGCAGGTGCTAAGTTATAAAGTTGCACCCTTGCACCCAATGATTAGCCAAACGGTTGGCTGTTTGTCAATGTACCTCTTTAGGTAAGCCGCCATGTTTTTTCTAACCTATAAACTCTACTATTCATGTAAATGATCGGTTGTATTTTTTACTTAAGATTGATCGTAGTTTTTTATGTAGATTTAGGAAGAATGTGTTTTTTATTTATACGTAGGTGTGTATAGGTACTATTGTAAGCAATTAAGGATTTTACAACACCGCTGATTCATATTATGAAACGTTTCTCAGATGAGATATTGGAGCTGGATTTTTATGGTTTGGTACTAAAAAATATTTGCATATAGTATTCAACTGTAATATTTTCATACTTTAGATAAATTGCTCTTTACCTATCAATCTTCAAATCACTCCAATTCTTATAACCTTACTATCCATTTACATAGTATCGTAATAATACTGTCTCGCACAAAACAGTACAACACAAACATTTAAGACGCTGAAACAGCAACGGCAGAGCAATGGAAATTTTAAATTTAATTAATGGCAAGTGGCGTCAGACGATTATATTATTACGCGGCGTATTGTGTGCCAGACGGGCCCGGTCTCCCCGCTACGGTGACGTCATCGACCAATAATATGATAGGATAAGTCTCAAATACACTCATGTTATATACGCGACCAGTGACAGACTTCGTTTAATACAGACTTCCCTAGTTCGGTCGAATGTGAGCTTTCTTCTACCTTTGGTTTGGTCATTCCGTCGTCGTACAGAAATTTTCCGAAAGACTTCGATCAGGTGGATCGCCGCGTAATCGTATTTTATTCAATCAAAACACACTTTGATTCAGCTTTCGCTCAAGCGCTCTAAAATTCACAATGTTTTCTTTCCCGTGTATTATTTTTAGTATATATTGTTATATATTTGCAGTTTTCATGAGTGACGGCCGTATTCTTCCTGGAGTTGACTATCCTAAAGAACATTAAATTCTATAAGAACGTTTTGATTTTCAAAAGCCTTGCCAATAATAAGACTTAAAGAATTAATGTAAAAGCCTATGACAGGACTAGTCTCACATCCAACTCAAACAATACATACCCTAGAACAGTTCGCCCCCACCCGAGACGCGTTAGGCGTCGCATTGTTGAGCAAATCCTCGCCGAACTACCTACAGCTCGGCTAAATTAATACCGCTGATAAGCGATACCTGCCGTGTGTTGTGTCTCCTATACTCGGAAATATAGCTGTTTAACATTACAACTTAGCATCCTAAAGAGTCAACTGTTAATTTCGTCCTTGAGAAGACTAGAATGAGGAAGCAGCTGACAGCTTTAACTCCGAAAACTAAAACGCAAATGAACTCTTAGGCATTGTGTAAAATCTAAATGACTATCTGTCGCTGCTATACCTTAAAGTGCCAGAGATAGTAGAATAAGACTAAATGGTGACTTAAAGGTAATTAACGTTTTCAGTATTTTACCCTTATATTCGTTTCCTATGAAATCTAAAAGTAAAGATAAGAGCGTAGAGCTAGTAGACAGCCGGGCAGTGTAGCTACTCTCATTACTAACATAATTTACTTTTCGTCTTTACGTTTTTTGACAAACTGAATTCCAATTATAAGCACTATTAGCTCACCACTGAGCAAAAACTAAAATAACAGGCGTTATGGTTCTTGCTTATATTAATTAAAGACTCCACAAAAGTGAAAAAGGCACCAACTAGCTACAGATGCTAATATACAATTCAACTACTTCCAAGAGAAACATGCCACATCACGTGCCTAATACACACAAAATTACTTTTCCATAAAAAGACAAGTTACTCGTACACTCGGTTCTACAGTACCAGTTTCATTGATATTGAGGTAATCCCTTGATCCCTCGCGTCCATCCTCATTCAATCTCACCGCGGCCTCGCGAGGCCAAGGCTTAGTATGTACGAGGACTGGACAATTGGACATAACCTAAGTAGGGATAGCTTGCTTCTTTTACTAGCAGTTAGAAAACCACCAAGCTTGTTATTTTCACACTTTGCAAATTTTGGACTGCTTTTCGGGTTTTTTAATTATAATTCTGTATAGTTTCTTCAAAATTAGCGACTATTCGCAGTGATAACGACTAGTTAGCTCAGCGGTTAGAGCTTAGAGCTCCCATTCGTTCTTGGCAGTGATGGCTATTTTAAAAACTGATCTGTAAATACAGGATCTACGTACGCATCATCAACATTAATATGACTAATGCTAAATCAAAAACATTTTCACTAGTATCTACTAATGCTATACAAATACGTTGATGTTTAGTTTATGTAGCAATCGCGCATAAAATACATTTCAGTAAAACAACGAACAAAAACATCCAATTCAAACTCAAACCCACTTGTCCACATTGCATTGACACAAAATTCTCAAATAATCGATACTCTACACAGGTGTAGTTATGGGGTAGGTATTATACCCATTGAGCGTGTCACAATACGCCATGGAGCCCCATAGAACCCCATAGTACCCCATGGAACCCCGTTCGAACAACCCTGTTACCCCATAAACGACAAAGCGTAGTCTACGCTTTATTAATATTTTATGGACACACTCGAATGGAACTCAATGCTTACCATATTTAGATTTTTTAATATTGAGGAAGTGTGACATAGTATTTTCAATGTAGAAAATTGTTACATTTCATTTTATCTACACCGACAGAAATTGCACAAAGGTCTTAAAGATCTAAATGCTGGTAAAAGATAAATACCGTACTTAATGGTTATCGATTACTTAGATAGTCGTTGGTATCCAGATTCTTATGTAGATAAAAAGGAATTGTTTTAGAAACCAATAAGGTATCTGAGAGCGGAAGTAACAGTTCTAAGAAAACACTTAAATGACGAAAATGAGTCCTAAGAAAATATGGATAGACTCTTTTTAAGAGAAATAGAAACAGACAATGTTTACTATACTTAAAGATAATGTGTATAATGTAATAATAACTACATACATAATAATATGATGTGTCATTCCTTCGATCAATTGTTACTATGAAAACGTCTTACGAAATATTGTTCGACTTTACCATTATCCAAGTTCGGTTAACAAGTTTAGATTGCTTACTTTTCAGATCTGCCATTCGAAAATTTCGCGAATGTTTACAGATATTAGCAGCTTGCATCCTAACCTTGGTTTTTTTGTCCATTTTGGTTTTCTAGTTTGTCCTTTTACGGTACATAGGTCCTTTGTTTCGATTCAGCCTTCTTAGTCCTAAGTACACAATCGTTTCCATCAAAGATGGATCGTGATCTTGTAAATCTTCATCACACAAAATCATTACATCTACTCTTTCCATCTCCTTTTCCATCGTATTAAAGCCAGCATAGCTTACAGTACATAGTAAAAGCAATAAAAAGTTGTGTAACATGCGGAGTGTCGGCCAGACATTGTTATTGATCGCCGCTCGGTGCGTACCGGGACACTTGCCTTGCTATTGTCAAGAATGGGTTATGGAGAACTTGGGTTTTGATGGTTCTTCTGCATGATTGTTATTGATGAGAGAGTTGATGTAGTAGAAACGAGGGGTGTTGTTTTAGACTAAAATTTAAAGGCTTCGATTAGGGATCGTATGGCGGTGATCGCAATGGATTTAATTCTGTTTCGTCCATTCAGTTTCGAGGGATCCCATTCTTTTATTAGTAGAGATGGATCCTTATTACTATTTCCATTGTATTCCATGTTAAAACAACTCGTATCGGTAAAAGTGAACCTGAATGTATTTCAGTGATTCTTGCTATTTAGACTCCGGAATGTTTCTTCGCTTACCCCTGAGAAAAAAATGCATGAGGAGTTGCACTCGGGTAATCGTCAGCCGTAGACTAGGCTAGCTGCTGACTAATGGCTCGCTGGCTAGTGGCTTGTCTTTCTTATACAAATAGCTTAGTGTTTGTGTATGTAAATAACTTTTATATCTTCACGCTAAATGTTATTGGAGTCGGATAGAAACCCTACATATAAGTAAAGGATATTCTTTTAGTACTTCAACTAAAGAACCGTCAGATATTCTTGAACTTATAGCATAAACACCAAATCAACAATCGACCCTCATAACGTCTAAAGTCGAGACGTTGCTATCAGCTTATCAATATACCGGTATCAGGCAGTCACCTCCCAAGACACAATTTCTTTTCCCACCACCAATCAAAATCCCCTGACTTTAGGTAATAATGTAATTTCAGCACATATCAAGGTTGCCCCGCCCCCGTCACTCTCTGCCAACCACACAATGGCCCAACAATACCCCACACAATGAACACAAAGGGACCAACTGTCATCCCATTGTGGGGAACAAAGAAAGCCCCGCCCACAACAAAGGCGGCTTTGTTTCATCTCAAATACAAAGATTCTGATTGGAGGAGAAATAGTCGTGTGTAGCTGTGTAGGCCACCCGCGGTCAAGAATGCTCGAAAAAAAATATCGAGCTGTGCTACACACTTGAATAACAAATCACCGAAAAATCTACCCTATTTTTTGTGCTGCAAAGTGTATTTTCCCGTGTATGAAAAGAACAGATGCTTTTAATCGACCAGCATTTGATCCGAATTAAATTGACAGCTCTCTATAAATAGTGTTTTTTTAATGCGTTCGACTGGGTTACGCTATTGTGAACTATATGTGTGGGTGCTAAGGTGTATTTTGGGTTGTATGAAGGGGCTAGTTTTTTCAGTTTACGACCGATGTTGGTAGCCGGTTAGATTTTGACGGCAGATACACAGGAGTTATAATTTATGTTGTGGGGAAGGCTTTTAATTTGTTACTTGTATAATTAGGAGTATTTTATGAAATACTGCAGCGAAGTTAGGTGTAACACCTTTACAATGCTTTAGAAAATGGAGTTTTAAAATAAGTACTTGTAATTTAGGGTAACAAAGACTGGGTCCTATGTGAATAGGTACGCTGAGTTGAGTAATTAATTGAATGGAATAAGTACTTATAGGTGATTTTCTTATCAAGTGTTAACAAATTGATAGCTTCTTAAAGGTAAACATACATCTAGGTAAGAGGCTATCTGATATTCATCTAAAATAGAATTAAGAAAGCAATACTTTTCTTTGTATTTGTTAGACCTGCCTATCTAGTCCATTTCCAGGTATTTTTAGGTTCTTCTTATTTCCTAATCATTTTGGTTTTACCCGACAGTTGCTGCTAGATTGGATACCTAGCCTAGAGATTTCTTAGCCTATTAACACAACTTTAAAACGATTATTATTCAAAACATTAAATAGTTATACTCAGGGACGTATTATGGGTAGGTAGCATTGAAATTAAAAATGATATTAAATTTATAAAAAAATATATTATCTATGGTACCTTACATGAGGTGAAAATATTATGAACGTAGAAACAAAAAAAAAACTCCATGCATATATGTATTAGATAGGTACTTAAAACAGATATTTATTAAACTAAAACAGCTTTTTAAGCTCTCTCAATTATGAATCAAGCATTTGCAAAAAAACAACTTAGCAAAAATCTATTAAATACAAAAAAAAACCTTAAGTTGGTAGGTTCTTAAGATTATTACGAACCAAACATTTAACAAAGACAAATCAAATTTAGACCCAAAATAACTGAAACGTACACATCAGGTCAAATAAACGGACCACCACTTGAGAATGGCAAAATTGGCAAGTTGTCGTTAAATGTCGAGGGCCTACCTAAGGGGCAAACACATTCGTCTAAGTGTTCCAGGGACTGGCAAATTGGCACTCAAGGCGGCCGATGGTGCCAAGTCAATGGCTTGAGCCTTGAGCTACCTAATGATTTTGCCCTCAAGTGTATTTCGCTGTTTATCACATAATCTGTAGTAAGATTTAAGTTTAGGACAGTTTTTTTATTAGAATTGAAATAAGTACTGGTCATTAATATGAAAAACTTAAATATTTACTTAAGTACCTAAACATAAGCCTAACTACATATGAATCTGCATGATTAATAACCCCTTACCATCTCTGTATGAACATCTAAAACAAACTCTGAAGACCTTGGTAGGCAGGCCTACGTAGTTTTCTTTTTTTTTATTATTTTTAAACATTTCAACAACGTGGTAACTGTTCATGTTAATAGTAAACACCCAAAATGAAAAATGAAAGTATCGGAGGTAATACCGAGATCTTCACAAGAAACTCAGAAGAACGTCTTACTAGAACAATGAAATTAGGCACGTAACGCCATCTATGTTAATCTACGTAAAACTTAACAGCGCCATCTGTTAGTTTCACTGTAAACTATAGTAATCGAGTGCAACCAAGCAGTTTGATTTGAAACCCTGCGTGGACAGACTGGTCGTTGTACTAGTATTTTTGTTGGTACATAGATGGCGCTGTTAAGTACTTTCTAATAATTTCGAAAAAACATGAACATTATTTTGTAAGTAGTACAAGCTTAGCACTTTCAAGTTTTCTGTTTATTATCTAATCATAATCAGGTGTCCTTGATTTAGTTTACCTACCGTTTCTCACTTTTCTAACAAACTATCTTTCAAAAAGTTTGTTAAAACTGATTGATTCCTCATTATTTGATGTAATTTATATATTTTTTTAATAACGCTTACCATAACGCACACCCAAGAACTGTTAAAAACAAAAAGGCTTAAAAAAGTACAGCATAATTTTAATGAAGTAGTAGAGTAATTGGTATGGTTATTAATAGTATATTTAAACATAATTAATATTGAGCGTCATTATAATATATTTACGGTTTTATTTATAATACAGAACACACGGAACAGAAAAAACTGTTTTTTCTGTTCCGTGACAGAACATCACACGTGGTTAGCACCTTATTGTTTTTTTGTTAAGTTTATTTCTATTATTAGAACTTAAAACAAATACTGGATTTAAAATATGAACAACATTAAATGAATTTAAATGTAAAATACTCCTAACTACATACTGTGTTGCATAACGTTATATTCAGCATTGTATTATTTTTCCTCTTTTTTAAATCTTTTATATTATACAAAAAGTTTGAACTGCAGGAAGCAAAGTAATTTGAATTGCCTCAAGAACGATTCTTTCACAAATAGTGCTCAAAATACATTCAATACAATGGATCGATTAAAATGGGCATACATTGAGTAATTTTAAGCATATTTTCAATGACCGTGTGGCCTAATGGATAAGGCGTCGGACTTCGGATCCGAAGATTGCAGGTTCGAGTCCTGTCACGGTCGAAATTATTGGGAAAGATTCTCTTTTTACTTGTTTTCAAACATTTTGGTTACTTTCATTATTTATATTTATAAGCCTTGTCTTTCTGTTGACTAAATTGCTCATCAAAAAGTTAATAAATTAATATAATTATCTAACAGCAACAAACATCAGTCGCATTAGTAGCTGGTTTTGAAAAAAAAAATGTTTCAGAAAATATCAAGCATGTAATTAAAAGAACATCCTTTTTTTTTAAAGTCGGTTAAAAAGAAAGTAAATATTTCGTGTTTTCCAGTATATAACCTCTTCTTATTTTATTTGGTTGTAGGAGGTTTGAAGTCTGTTGTTTTTGTAAGATAATAAAATTTTTAATTTTTATCTGAACTGCAAAACTGCTATCTACATTTTCAAAGTTGAACTTTTACTTACCACGTATCCACAATGTCCCTGTTTGATTTTAGTGTCAGTTTTTTTTCAGTAGATGGCGTTATTGCATACTAAGCTAAAAAAAAACATTCTACTTCAAATATTGAACTGCTTATGAAATTCCTTTTTATTTGTTCAAATTATGTATTTTTTTTAAATTCTCTACTATTTAACATTTAAAATTTATGAAACGTCCAATGAACATTTATAAAAGTATCTAATTGATTCCACATTCTTTACGGCGGCGTCATTTTATGGGGTAACTCAAGTGATAGAGACAGCATTTAAGGCCCAAAAAAGGTGTTTTCGATCATTGTCAAATAAAACTACTTTTTACAGATTATGTCGCGTTTTATTGACGACCTCCGTGGTCAAGTGGCGTACGCACCGGTTTTCAAGGTCTAGCGACACCTCTGAGGTACCGGGTTCGATCACCGGACGGGTCGATGTAGAAAGTCACTTTTCTACATTGTCTCGGGTCTGGGTGTTTGTGGTACCTTCGTTGTTTCTGAATTCCATAACACAAGTGCTTAATTGCTACTTACTTTGGGTTCAGAGTATGTGATGTTGTCCGCATTTATTATTATTATTATTTAAAATTTTAGGTTCCGCTATTTCCGCTATTTTATGTAAATGTTAGTGGGTGGCAGGTTAATGAACGTTCCAATGTGTACCTAATTTTCCTATTTGGTTGATTTTGTCAAGATCTGAAATCTAAAAGAAACCGCCCGCTAATCCGTAAAAAGTAGTTATGTTTAAAAACGCTGCTGTCAAGTTGTGCGCCTCATGGCCAAAACTAGAAGATGCAAAACTTAACGTTCAAATAGATGATTATAATAATTACAAGCGAAGAACAAACAGTCCATCATATATTTAAAAAAAAATTATTAGTCTTGTAGCTATATTAGTTCTGATAACCTAAGTACTTATTAAATATTTTAAATTATTATACAGAGTGTTAAGAAAACCCTGTCCGATCCGTTACGTTATTGTTAGATATCAAAATCTGATTCCAAAGATGTAAAAAAAAAATGGGAAAAATAGAAGAAAAACAATATTTTTTGGGGGTTCCCCCATACTTAGAACTGTAACTCAATTGTTTTTCATCAAAACATTTTTGAGTGGTATCTATAAATGTAAAAATTCATGAGAAAATTGATTCGGTCTTCAAAAATTATATCGAGGTTTCTAATGTATTTTTTTTTTCTAAACTAAGTAGTTTACACGTGAGACAACTCCAAAGTCACGAAAGGCACTTTCAAATTTATTTATTTTTGCCAACTAATTAGTCCAATGTTAATAGATCCTATTTCCTTTATTAGACAAAACTCGTATTCATCGCATACACAGGCACCTATACAACCTACCTCGGTAGGTACCTACTATTATTTTGTAACCTTATAAATACAGAGATTAAAAACAATCCAAACTCACTGAAAAACACATTTTTTAAAGCAAACCTCAGAGTAAAAAGATCAACATAATATGTAAATGCATTCTGGCCGGCTGTCTGCCGCCTGCCACGGATGTAAGCGGCCGGATATGAGAAGTGGCCTTTGACCGGCCGCTTCATACCCCACCCGGCTGCCCGGTACATACGGATGGGTATAACTGTTTTTAAAATGACTGAAATCGAAAAGGTTCTGTATTTGGTAACTCTGTAATGACTTTATTTATGGAATTTTATTTTTCCTGAAGAAAAGAAAATAATAATGTTAAGTAATGGGATTTAACCCAGTATGTACTTGCTTTTGTCTACTCTCATCATCTGCCGAGCCTTTTCCCAATCCATGTTGGGGCTTCCAGTCTTACAGGATTCAGCTGAATACCATATTTACATGGCGCGACTGAATGCTGGATGAACTGCTAATGTTCAATCTACTAATTAAAGTATTCGGAGATATTTGCTTTAGAACAAAACCTGGTTCTTTCGTATCATTTTTTTACCCGTGAAACAATAAAATATAGAAACAAAGGCTTGTTTTCATAACGAGACATGATATACGGAAACAGTTCTAAGAAAAATATTTAAAAACAAAAACAGGAAAATTTTGCCGTTTTGCGTATCGTACTTAGGCATATTATAAGAAGCTCTCGTCGTAGTAAAAAGTAACTCTGAAGCATTATATTATTATTCAATAGATACGAAAAGAAAATTCTATCACTTCTCCCTACTTATAAGAAACTATGATCCACCGAAATGATCCCGGCTTATAGAAGACTCCAAGACACATTATGCAAACAGTCTTCGACTTCTAACCAAACGACACGCTAAAAATTTACTGCAGAAACCTAACCTAACAAAAACTAACCCAAAAATGCCAGTATGACAAAGTTACAGTATAGAAATTTTCTATTCTGTGGTTCTTAGCAATTTTTTCCGTATCAACGCTGTGTTGAGAAATGGGGCGATTAGAAAATTGATGGCGGAGTCTTGAGAACGTTTATTGGTGAAACGATAACCGGAAAGCTTTTTGAAATATATTGAGATGATTTTTTACGTAAAACTAGAGGGTTGGCGGTGGCGCGGCTGTTAGGAGAATTCATTAAAACAACGCCATCTATCGGCGAGCAGCGGAAAATATTTTGCTCGGAAAATGTTTTAGGTTATTCAACTTTTCGTGTAGATGGTTATCATTAAATCCAACTAGCCCAAGACTGAATGATGATGAAATGTTTTACAGTGTTGATTTTTTTAAACAGATTATTTCACAGTTTTAAAATATGTTACAAAAATAATATACAAAAAACAATCAACGTCTAGATTTTAAAATTCCCATTAACCTTAAAAGAAAAGTATTCCACTGAAAATTCCACCACCAAAAATTAGGAGCAAAAGTTTTTCTATATAAAAATGGAGGCTTTACACTCGACCGACCGTCCCTTAAGGCGATTGCGCCTTTCATAATAAACTTTTAGAAATATTTACAGCAAATCCCTTGATATTATTTACACAAAAAGGTTTGAGACATAAAGAAATTTCGCACCATTTGTAAACAAACGACGCTTGAGAAATGCGTTTTTTTCTGCTAGTGATAAAATGTGTACAATATAGTTACACATTTTTCTGTCTTGATGCCATAGTGTTTATGGGAAACTTTTTATGTGTACAACGAAGATTTTTCCTTTAATTACCTCGAATTTAAAATATACCATAAGTTATGATGGTTATCGTCAGCTGTAGCATTATTTTATTTCCCGAAACACTTTATTAACTTTTATATTTGAAATTACTTTAAGGGGCCTATTAACCTATAGGGTTTATGGGTGTTTTTATCAATTAACAGATGGTAATTAATTGGATAAGAAAACTTTTATTCTTCAATTGCACAGCAAGAAGGAACACAACGTACAAAGACAATCATAGAGTTGGGTCACAGACAATGCTGGCATCTGGTTAAACTTTTTAAAAGCCTAATCAATCCAACAGGGCCCGAGTCTGCTATTGACAATTGTTTGAATCGTCTGAGTGGGTGGCGTTAGTAGGTCCATTTTAGGATAATTAGCATTCTACTAAATGTCAGAACGTTAAAATCACGTTTTACCTACGTAATTATCCTAAAATAGACCTAATAACGCCGGGTAGCGTTGTGGGTGGGTACTCAGAAGATTCAAACAATTGCCAATAGCAGACTCGGGCCCAAGGCTTCATGTGTTAGACATGAAACTTAGAAAAAAAAGGTCTTTTCTTATTATATTATACCTACAGTTGCACAGGGAGTAGATTTAATAAAAAAATGTCTGTCGAAATAAAATGAAAAATCCCATTATTTACAAAAAAAAAAAAATGCTCTTAGTAAAATACTCAATATCACAAGCCAGACCTAACCTAAACCACTCAACAATTAAAAAAACTCAACCGTAAAAAATATGTCTGAAATTAAAACCCTCTTTTAAATAGGGAGGAGAGCCAACGTTATATGATTTACGTAATATTTTCCCCACCACTATAATATGCTCGACCGGTCTGCCCGGACATGAGAGCCTTTTGACCGGCTCGCGGATCACCGGGCAAGTTCAGCGTACCCGGGTATTGATGATAAATAGGGTTAGATTGTTTTATTTTTACGTTAAAACGATTCTTTTTTTAATCGAGTTGGACATTTTATTTTTAATTAAAAATGTTAAGTAGAGACATAAAACTAACCTCTCAGATATTTTGATTTTAAAGAACGGTCAACAATTCAATATTTTTCCGTTGATAAAATTATCTGGCAGTGGAAAAAGTAAAAAAGTGTTGTCATTTTACTTCATGCCATTGTTTATTTTATGTCGACCAACTCTCGTTCCTTTTTTCTTTTTTTTTTCACCCGGTGGAAATCCTCCGCCCTGGGGAAGACGGAGGGGTATGCCGGACTCTTACCGGCTAAAACCACTGGAGTACTTCACCCTTCTCTTCTGCTGGAGACCAGGCGGGAAAGCAGTGCAAACTACCGCGATCTCCAGCAGGGAGGCTCCTTCCCGGAGCTACTACGATGAGACAGCTCCAAGTGATATTTACCTGTTATTCTGTAATGACGTATTACTATTATTATTCTATTACTTCATATACAGGGTTATCTTTTCTTTTATCGCTCCATAAAAATTGCTACTTCATATTTTACTAGGAAATCGCAACAATCAACCACAATTTTTTTTTCATGCTATATTATATATTTTAAACGATGATAGTTTGGTAAAAGTCTCCATTATATCATCACCGTGATCTCAATAAATACAATCTAAAAATCTTCCCTAACCCGACTTGCAGTCACCTCTCTATACCTTATTTACCAAGACTTTCATCCCTTATCCGAAACCCATTCGTTCATTCAATCTCATTCAGTATGAAAATCACAGCAAATATTCGTTCAATCTGAAAGGACCGTATGATCTTTATATTTGGACCGTGAAGGTTGTATTCGAGGTTTAAATAGACACCATAAAAGATTTCGTATTTACTTATAAGTAGGTTACTTTTAAAACGACTAATTCAAATCAGCATGTATAGTCACTCTATGCAGCAAGCTAAACTAACGCGGCTTAGAAAAAGCTTTAATGATAATTCTTACAGAAAAAACCGACCTCTAAATAAGTCATATTATTATGGTTTTTTTTATTGATCCCACTGTCGTAACTGGAACAATTTTATTTTTAATAATAAAAAAAAGAATCATCAAAATCGGTTCACCAGTACAAAGTTTGTTTGTAGAAAACAAGTTAACAAACATAGAAAAAAAAAAACAGTCGAATTGAGTACCTCCCCCTTTTTTAAGTCGGTTAAAAATCAAGATAGTTTAGGGTGACTACAATTATATCTTTAATAATAAACCTAGTCACAAATATTCCTGGACTGCCAGTTCCCTATTAAGCTATGTTATTCCAAAACATCCTAAAACCGACGACTTGTAATATATTAATTCTAAAACAAAAACATTGACTTGTTGTTACAAACACCCTAACGAAATCGCTTTACCATACAAACAATATAGTCATTTTATTCATGGAGATCTTTTAACTAGGCCAACGTTATATAGCTATGGTGGTTTTATCTTTACATGGGAATGTAAAAGATTTTCTAATAATTATCACTTAGAAAATATACATACATACATATTATTATCATCACGCCTGTATCCCCGAAGGGGTATGCAGAGGTGTACCAATGTACACCCACAGTTCGCCGATATGTTTAGGTCCCATGAAATAGGGGGCGAGCCTATTGCCACTAACCGGGCACAAATCCAAATTGCGACCTGCTACTGAGAATTTCATAGAAAAACCCAATAACACCTTGGTCGAATCGGGAATAGAACCGACCTCCAGCGTAGCAGTCGCGCTTAGCACCACTAGGCCAACGAGGCAGTTTTTTAGAAAATATAGCATAAGTAAATAGTGTTTTTTTTTACCAGCAAGAAACCTGAAATGCGGATGTTACAAAATACGTACCCAAATTACGATGTTTAGCGTATTATGATTATTTAGTTTTAAAGACTGTATTTAATTAAATATCAAATTAATGGTATACATAGCTATTTGTACTGTCACTAATATCCCGATGTGAGTAAGACTTCGATGAGTATCAGATGAGGAAATAATGGTTTTTGAAATCGACACCAAAAGTAACCAAAAAACTTTGACATTTGTCTTAACAAAATGACGTTTTTTGAATACTAAGGATAATTATCTTTTTAAAGGCGTCCTGACCCCAACCTAGGTAGATATAGTATTATAAACTTATTCTAACATCGAGTTTATATCATACAATATATACAGCCTTCGTAGAGCCTCGTCACATCGGATGGTCCCAACGCGGCCGTTGTCTGAGCCTCGCATAAACGAGCGATTATGATTTTATGTCGTTCACTCACTCATATTATTATTCCTGTTGGATATTATACCTTTGTTAGGTAAAGACTTCGTGTTGAGGTTTCATTGTCTATCTTCTTGTGTGAATATAAAATAAATGAAGTGGGATATCAATTTTAATTTATTACTGTAAAGGAAAAACAATGGAAACTGTATTTTAAATCAAAAGTAATATTGAATACTTTTTCCGGGCAAGTTTTTTTCTTAAATATAAGTTAATAAAATCTTTTGAGGCATGAATACTAGACGCAGAAAAGTCAGCTAAAAACTCCGCTCCACAAGCAAAACATTTTATCTACAAAGGTTAGCAATATTAGTCAATTTACAAAATAAATACGACTTTCTATTTACAAAAAAATCTAGACCGAAAGCATTTCTAAACAGCTGACACCTAAATAAGTAACGAATCCTGAATAAATATACTCCGTAAAATGTTTGAACACTTGAAACGAAGTAACATCAGCTTCAGGCCATACAGTAGGCTGCATTGTAACCCGAAATATTACAGAATTCGTTCACGTATCGACGAAAAATTCGCCTTTCTCAGATCAACAAGAGATCTGGCTGAAAATCATCAGTGCGGAAAAACTCACAGGATTCTGTGGTTGGCGTGTGGTGCGAGTTAAAACTCGAAGCGGGTAGCGATATTTATTCTGTACCTGAAGCTAAAATATTTACTGTTATTTGCCAATTATCAGTTTCTCAAATTTTTATGTGATTTGAAATGTATGAAAATCATTTCATAAATGTTGAATATAATGTTTTTTAAGTTCAGATTAGCAACAAGATACAGGGAACATATTTGTTTAGCTGTTTGGTAATACTAGTTTTACGCTATTTACTTGCCCTAAAATAAGAAACATTGTCTGTAAACAGGTTAGTCAGAAAGCTAATACGTAAGTACGTATGCATCGTAAAAGTGTAAATGACTAATTACGTTTCATATATATTTAATAGCGATGAAATTATCAGAGTCCTGTCCTTTCAGCCCAATTTTAAGGATAATATATAACGAGGCTTCAAGGCATAACATGATATAGAAAAACAAACTGATTTCCTGTAACTAAATTCTTGAAGGACACAGAAAAACATAAGTCCCTCGCTTATAACTTGATCCATATTACTATGATTCTTATCACGTCGGCAAAGGTATCCCAGTCAAAAAGGAGTGTACTACGTGAGCTCGACAAATGGATGTGCGATTAACGCTTATGCGACAAAACTGTACTGCGACTCACCGTAGTTCGAATGCACGCTAGTGCGACACACTGAAGATCGACATCTCGCTAGTGCGACAAACGATTGCGCGACAGTAGTTCGACACTACGGTAGTGCGACACTACGGTAGTGCAGTACGTTGGTGCAGTATTGCAGTAGTTTGACACCTAGCAAGGGTAGTGTAGTACGTTGATGCAGTATTACAGTAGTTTGCTGAGATAAATTTTGAATTACATATATTAAATAAGTAGATATTAAATAATCAAAGGCCGTCGCTCGCTTCGCTCGCTCCATTGCAAGGTCACAATATCTAACCTAACCTAACCTATTGATCTCTGTCACAAAGTTGAACCTAACCAAGCAATGGATGTCTGGGCCTATGTCGGTTCTATATGTTTATGTTCTATTTCTTCATATCGCACTAGCGAGATGTCGATCTACAGTGTGTCGCACTAGCGTGCATTCGAACTACGGTGAGTCGCAGTACAGTTTTGTCGCATAAGCGTTAATCGCACATCCATTTGTCGCGCTCACGTGGTACACTTGTCAAAAAGTTAACTCGTGCGTCGTCGGCACGGGCCCCGCAAACATTCCTTTGAGAAATCATGGTGCCTTTCCTAACATACCGGCTGTTCTCGACTGGGGAGAAAAAAGTGTTTTTTTGATGTTTATCCCCCGAATTAGGGTGAGGTGTGAATTTTAATAGGGATCGTTTGCAACCCTGATTGAAGGGGGTTTAATTAAAAATGTTGGTATGTCTATGGGTAGGTGTTTGGAATTCGCTTTAGGGATGTTTTTTTTGCCGTCTATGCTTTAGGGTATACGACATATGCTTATAGAGGTATCCGTCTGACGGCAAAGATAAGTTCTGTTTTTTCGAAATAATGGCAAAGTTGAAAAGAAACTACCCTATTTTTTTGCTGTTAAATAAAATTTCATTTCTTTACTATTGAGGTAGGAGAAGTAATATACAATGCATTGCATTATTCTAAACATAACATATCATCACGCCTGTATCCCCGAAGGGGTAGGCAGAGGCGTACCAATGTACACCCACAGTTCGGGCGAGCCTATTGCCACTAACCGGGCACAAATCCAAACTCCGACCGACTACTGAGAATTTCATAGAAAAACCCAATAACACCTTGGTCGACTCGGGAATCGAACCCAAGACCTCTAGCGTAGCAGGCGTGCTTAGCAACGAGGCAGTTTGTTGCATTATTCTACAAGTTTTTATTTGATATCGAAACCGTCGTTTTTCTCTTCTGACTTGTTATGTACCTAAAACATTCTTCTATACTAAACATGAAATAAAAAACAACATTTACCAACTTGTATTTAAACATTTAAAACTCTCATTCCTTAAAAAATAAACCGTAGCTTAATGTACTACATTAGATTCGTCGTTTTGTAATTCCATTGCTGGTTTTGCTTCCACTTATTTTGACATTGATTAATGACGTAGCAGAGATGGCGCAATGGACTGTAAAACGATACATGAAACTTTGTACGGTATTTTGTTAAGTAAACTGAGGTTGTGTTTATTTGTTTTGTTTAGATTGCATTTATCTTTTTCGTTATTTAAAGAAGAAATTTTCGTTTTCAACTTATGCTAACAAAAGCATGAGTTGAAAACTTTTATTACATAAAATAACGATTGCTTTTTTATATTTTCTTACTATCAAAGGCCAAAACCCGAGTCTAATGTATTCTATTTCTTCATAATTTAAAACACGTTACAAAATCCCCAAATCACTAAGGTAAATCGACCAGAACAACGCCGAAAAAATACAAGAACACATCCTTTCGGACATCTAATTTAAAACGAGCCAGTCAACAAATGACGGTAGTCGAAATAACTAAGCTGTGCGGTCGCCCCCCACCACAAAACTCATCAGTCTCGCATCGACCGTCCTCGGGGTAAGACCTGCGGACTGTCGAATTAAAAATTAACTACCGTAAGGCGCTAGACGTGAAAATTTATCGGTCAGTCCACTTTGTTTATGGACGGTCGGACCTTTTAGGTGATTAGTTTTAGGTTTAAAGTGATGTAGTGGCGGTATGTTAGTTTAAAATATTAGGATAACTTAGTTAAGGTTTTTGCGATTATAGGCTTATTTCGCAGCTGTGGATATGCAAACAATTTTTTTTCTAGCCTTGTACTTTTGCAAATAACTGTACTTATTTAATAATTAATTGTACTTTTGCAAATATTGCTATTAGTAAATAGATTATTTTGATTTTTACATAACACTCGACAAAAAAATCCTACATTCATGCACAACCATTTCCACTGGAATAAAAGCCACAAAATCAAGACATAAATCCTCCTTGGTCACATACTCGAATCGTTTCAACTTGAACTAGACTTAGAGTCAAATAAACGACCTCACACGCCCAAATTGACGCGTTTTCAATGTAAGCAAAGAAAATTGGAGCTAATCTGTTACGCGGCGGCTTCGGTTGAAATACGACCCTGAAGTATCGTAAGCGCAGTAATCGACGCCCGCACCACTTTGTTATACTGTTTTTGTGCAAAGATTTGGTAGGTGCAGATGTGGTGGTCTGAACTTGTTTTGGGGGACTTTCTTGTGTAGTATGATTGGCATCGTTTGAGGAAAAATGTGACTTAAGTTACTTGTATTTAGGGCTATTATAAGAAATTCTGACTATTGTGCTTATGTTTTGATTCTGTTAAATTTTTTTATGTTATATTTTTTTGTAAATTGTTGTTTGACATAATGTATGGGAGATCGGCATACACGAAGGTAAATTCTTCTTAGAGCTTAAGACCATTGTTATAGCCGTTTCTTTCTTATGGAGTGTGTAAGTGGAAATGTGTACCTACCTAAATAAAATCCATGACCGGATATTATGTAGAAAACTTGTCCATTATTTAAAGACTGAATCCACTAATGTAGGACTCTTATTCGATTGTCTAATGTAACAGTACAAGTCTGTTCGACGTCACCTCTATATTTTAACGTTCAGTTTGTGGGGGATGGCGCAAAATGGTTAATATTCATAGCAGTCTGCGGGCGGCGAGTGAAATTGCTTCACATTTTTTATGTCTACCACTCCTGGTGGAGTCAAACAAAAGTCTTCTCCCTTATTTTACGGGTTCCGCAGTTGCATATTGTCAATTTTGGTCTAGTTTTTACGAGGAGGTTAGGAGTAAGATATTAGGTTTTGTTGTTTTTTTTGTTAGCTATTGTAGTTGGTACATATCTAAGTAGCTGTTTTAATAATTCTGCGTTAGTCTCCAAAATAGTAGAGGCCTTCTTCAAAAGTAAACGTTAGATACTTTATTAAAAGTTCAAGTTTTTGGGGCTAGATAAAATCCACACACCTATAGGTTTAGATATATACATTATTTTGAACCTTTCTGAAAACGTCGACAAACAAATACGTCTTTTAATGGAACCGTTAATAACATTGTATAAATGAGATTCTAGTTATACAAGCAGTTTTCAAGGTTTTGCGTTAAAAAACAAGTCATATTCAAAACGCAACTAAAATGAAGATTTTCCACAATATAATACACTTTTCTACCAAGAAACGAAACAAAAACGAATAAAAACGAAACAACAATCCAATTATTTCAGCTCGCCTTCACAAAAAAGGAACACAAAACTAGAATCAAAACATTAGTTTTCGATAGCTTATCAAACGTATGACAGATTTGATGAAATTTCCGGAGTTCAGACGGTCCGAGCGGATATTACTACCGCCGGCTGGATGTGGGTCAGAGACCATTCAAATAGCCCAATGCCCATCCCAATGGATGCCCATCGATCTGTTGTTGGGAAAAAAATGTGTGAAAAACTTCGTCGGAATCCAATGCTCGATGTTTAGGCAGGCTTCGTTGAGAATTGTGGTGGAAATGTTGCGACTGAATTGGTTTTCGTGTTTGATGATTTGCTTATAAATGTGGAAGTTATTAAATATGATAACCAATTTAAGTTTATTTAGTGGCCTAAGCCTGATGTTGAAAGTGTCAAATGATTTGAACAAATAGGTGCAGCTGATATTAATCAAGATGAAAATGGATTCAGTATTTGAACGAATAAGCTCGTCATTTTATGGGTTGCGTGCTAGGTAGGTAAGTGCAACTAACCTGAAAATCAAAGAAAAAAATAATTGAATCATTTAGAATTCAACCTGGAAGTTATAATATTGAATTTAGTAATCTCAGAAATTAAACCACATAATTCAAGGCATAAAACATTCATGTTGTTACGTCAAAAATTCCGACTACATAGTATCTATGTCAAGTATTGAAACGCAGGACATTTCAATCAATGAAATCGCGCTAACGTTCGTTCAAACGCGCTGTGACCACGCCGCACGGCCTTTGAGAGACTTTTCTACTAATTGGGGAGTTTCTGTTTCGGTTGTACGCATTCTGGCTATTGGAAATGTGTTTTTCATTGTTACTGTAGGATAGTTGCATGTTATTTTAGTGACAAGACTACTTGTTTTTTTTCCTTTTCATTTCTGATAGATAGGTGCTTACCTTTGCATCAATTTGTAAAGTTCTAAATTACTTTATCAGATTTTTCATTGCAAGCCTCAAAACCTCCAGTAACTGAATTTTAAAATCTGATCCTAGCCTATTATTTATGGTATAATGGTAGGTAATCTAATTCGAAAATTACATTACTTTTCAATCTTTTTGGTTGGTCTTGTTCCAAAATTTCAAAATTGTCAAAAAAATTGGTAACCGTTACTTTTTTCCAACATCACCTGAATCTACGTTCATATGTATGATGTTTTCTAGTTTTCCATCATTGAATATTCCCGGCTCGTATAGATCCGAGGCTTATCCTTCAAACAGTGCAGGTAGGAGTGTCAGTACATTATCACGATTCACGTATGCAAATTGTTCATCAGCTATTCAGTGTTTGGACATTCGTTATGCGCGTCCCATGTACGGCCTGTGTTACGCGCACACTGCGTGACTTTGTGGCTCTGTTTATAAGCGGAAGCGATATTGACCTCTTCCCCTAAAGAATTAAATTCAAAGAGATTCTACTTTTTAGTAAAATTATTTTTGGCCTCACACATTTTTGGGACACTGGCCTCAGCCCTCATCTTTATGCAGAGAAGTTCGAGTATAGATTGAAAACTTCTCGTAATATGTAGGTTTATGTTTATATTCATCAGGTGTTCAGGAGCATTAGTTTGCAGATTTAACATTGATGATATTAATGGTAACTATAAATTGGTGATATATTATTTTATACTTGCAATATAGGTTTTGGTTTCGTAATCGCTTCTATTTACTTTTTGGACCACTAACGATACAGAGCACTCAAAACGGAATGTTTTATGTTCTGAGCGTCCAAATCGCGTACGGAACTATTTGATTGACAGATTTTATTTAGGCTGCAAGCCCGATGTCAAGTTGTATTCAGTTTTTGGTAGACAAAGTTATGCGGTGGAAAAATGGGTTTTCTATACAAAATTAATATGTATCGGCCAGCAAACACAAAGAAAATTTATTAATTGTCAGAAAAGAATGTAGAAGATAACAGTTACCGATAATCCATGAAAATCTTTAAAAAAAATAGTGACAAATAATAACTATGAATCAAAAAAGTCTAAGAATCTATAAAATGACAATACACCCAAGTGTGGTAGGGACCAGGAAGGGTCCTGATTCTACTACTGGTGAATTTGATTAGTTTTCATAACATTTACAAAATCAGTCTTGAAAGACCGACAACTAACGAATAGCTACCCAAAAACAATTCAATTAGAACTCGATCGGGTCATCTAATACAATTAGGATACTATCGTCTGTCCAATTATGTGAAAACGATTCCACTTAATGTTGCCAGTTTGCCAGAAATATCTCCGCCTACTTGAGATGCTTGTGTTGTACTTAAATGTTTTTGGGATCAAAGATATTTTTTCTAGAGTCAAGTAAATTGGTCTTAATGGAGAATATTGAAATGTTACATTAGTTAAATTATTTTTATGGTCAAACAAGACTTAAGAAAAGATGATAAGCAAAAATTAGGACTATCCTGTCTAATGGTACACTTTTTTTAATGAAATTTATGCAAATCGAACTGCTCTGCAAATGCATCATACTGACATTTCTAAATCTCTTTTATTTGGTAATGTTTTCTCGGCTTTCTTACAATACGCATCATTTATCAAAAATTAAATCTCACCATCAGTTTCAAATAATCAAGTATTTACGAGATAACTTACCTTTACATAAATTAATTACTTTCCTATCCCAATGTCATTCACAACACACTCTTTCACTACGTACTAAAGTAGTACATTGCCAACAAACTCCATACTGTAGTATATTCACCATATTCGCTTAAAAACATAAATCTCCCATACACAGAGATTTCAAGGCGTTGCTCTCAAGTTATTTGGATCGTCTGGCGTATTACTTGCATCTCTGGCCACACCCGTTTCGTGTAGCTACGAACATGATATGCTCGCGATTGTTACTTCTCATAGAATTATGTGCTTCAAGTTCAACGTAATCTTCTAAAATTTGTAGAGAAGTCCAAAGAAACTATTCATGTCGAGAAACAAGGTTTGTTAAATAACTACCTACTTTTATTTTAATGAAGGCACGAGCATTAATTACCACGCTTGCTCATTTGCGGATTGGAGATTTCAGATGCTAATTTTGGAATCCTACAAAGTTCGTTAGCTTTTCAATACTAGCTGGGACTGGACGGGTGTTCTTTTACCGTCGGAGCTTAGAACTTTTGTTAAATTCAGCAGTCAACCATAATTTATATTCATTACTTACTTAATTTCCAGATTTTTTATCATATTGGTCTAGTTCTCTATTTCTTCAATCTTAAAGAATATATTCTCGACACCCCTGAAAATTAGTCCATAATTTTGTCATTTTCTTACCGATAACTTCAAGTTTACATCCGAAGAAACATGCACAGCTCCAAAGCACCGCAATATCCAGAGATCTTCGTAAATATGTTCCATAACTTAGATTGCCCAACAAGGGTCGGATCTCCAGTAAATAATAATCTTTTATTACATACATTAAAAGCAATGGTATCAGGTGATCCCACGCCGCCGAGCTGTTATAAAGGTGCTATTTGTGTGGCAGTAAATACATCAGCCAGACTATATTTATAGCGACGAACATTAAACTTACCCCAGCGACTAATGTAGCTTCTAATACTACAGCCACTACTAGGAAAACTCGATTAAAACTCGAATAAAGGTTCTTGATCCTTTGAACACATCTACATTATCTCCACGTTAAATATTCCACATTTTTTAAATATTTCAGAACAAAATAAAATATGAAGTACATTCAACTTGGCATTATAACATCTATAAAATTTTACAATTCCCTATGACTTCTTGTGCAGTCGCGATAGAAACGATGAGTAGCCACACATTTGGGACAGCCCAAGAGGCTGGACGATGACACAAACGATGTTCAGGGAAATGCAGCAGTAACAAACTAAAACACGTGCACGTGCTGCTGCCGATGACCCGCCTGCGTTCTGATTTCACCATAGTTGTTGTTGAACTCACAACCGTCAAAACAGTTGTGATTGCCACTGCTGAAAATCGATAAGAACATCGTGTGTCCGTGGTAAATTCTAAACGATCTGATTTAAGGAATCTGTATGATCACGAAACACTTTTCTGAAGAAATAAACATTCGAAAATCTTTTCACTCCAAAACAAACATAGGCACGGTTCACAAATTAAATTTAGCCAATAATTATTGTGTATTTCAACTCATAATACATTATGTATTACAGTGACTGTTGTAAGTGGAAAATCCAAAAGAGCTTTCCAAACTCGCCATTAAAAGAGGTGAGAGTAATGTGAGAACCTGTAGTACCGCCCTCTCGTGGTCAAATGCACAGCTACCAGCAACTATTCGGGAGAAGAGTTGCCCGTTTCACTTAAACGCTTTCATATATTGTTGGAGTCCAGTTCCCTGAATTGTGTTGTACTGCGGTGATTACTTGCGATCATGCGTTGTTCAGTTGTTCTTGTTTGTCGTTGTGTATTGCATTGGTATTCGAAGAAGGTTTAATTGCTTTCTGTTGTCTTGTGCTTCTGCAAACTTGACTTGTTATGTTTAGGGTAGTCTAATTTTTGTACTGTTTTGCATTGATGTTCATGATGTTCAATACTATTTAGTAGTATTTTTTCGTTTTTACTTTAATTGTGATATTTCCGTTAGCTTTAATTTTGACCCGATCAGTTATCGGTAGTTTATTTGTATAAGTATGCTGCCTAGTTTACACGAATTATCATGTCAGAAAAACTAATGTACTTCTCCTAAAATTTATTATTTCCAAGTTTTTCAAAAGACTTCTTCTGTATATGTGTAAAGGAACCAGCCGCCATGAATTTCATAAATGAAAAAGCTTCTCAGCCTTTTCAGTGATCGCAGTACTAATGCATATTAAATCTAAAGCACGAAATACAGTATTGTGCACATGCTTTCAAGTTTACTAACATTTTCCCTGCAATATACGAGGAGTTTTAATAATTTTCAAGATGGATCTAAAATTTAAGGCAATTTCTTCGTCGCCTCGTGCCGTGCCGATGTCGTCACGTGCTGTACCGCTTGACTGACTTCGGAGCAGGTGTTCAGGAAATTTTCAGCTTCAACCTTTTCTATTTTTGGAGTTTTATCATTTTGTTGGTGATAAATAAAAGGCGGAATTTGGTCTTTTTAATAATCGAGGATTGGTATTGAATCATGATTATTTATTCTGCTGTTATGATAACTTATAAACGAAACCCCACAAAACCGAAGTACTTGTTGACAATAATAACATGCTATATTACAATTAAAAATAAAAACTTAAGATATTTACAATAATAAAAAAACTAAGCCTACACAGTAAATAAGAAAAAAATTAAACTAAAATAAGGCATCAAAAAATTCATCCACATCGCTGTCGACTGGGAATGTGCCCAAAAGGCTAGCAGCATTGCCAGTTGCCACGTTGTATGTCAATGCTTATGCGCTGACCTAGGTAGAAGCCAGCCTTTGAGTCACGCGAAGTGTCAACCAGGCGTTTGGACAAAATTTTAAAAATAGTATGTGCACTCGGACCCCACGGACCAAGGGTCTCAACCCCAAACGGTTCGAATATATAACTACCAAATATGCCTTTCAAAGAACTTTCCAAATGTTTGGTAGAATCTACTCGTGATCAGAGGGCTGGTTTGTTCCTGGCACAGAGAATCGGCATAGCCATTCAACGTGGCAATGCTGCCAGCCTTCTGGGCACGTTCCCCGCCATTGACAAGGATGACGATGAGTTCTTTGACGCCGTTAAGTTTTTATTTATGTAAGTTTTAATTTTAGTAAACTGCCTCGTTGGCCTAGTGGCGCTAAGCGCGACTGCTACGCTGGAGGTCTTGGGTTCGATTC
Source organism: Autographa gamma (assembly GCA_905146925.1). Taxonomy (NCBI): domain Eukaryota; kingdom Metazoa; phylum Arthropoda; class Insecta; order Lepidoptera; family Noctuidae; genus Autographa; species Autographa gamma. The sequence continues at coordinate 1,475,135 of LR989852.1, forward strand.
CCGAGTCGACCAAGGTGTTATTGGGTTTTTCTATGAAATTCTCAGTAGCAGGTCGGAGTTTGGATTTGTGCCCGGTAAGTGGCAATAGGCTCGCCCCCTATTACATGGGACTTAAACATATCGGCGAACTGTGGGTGTACATTGGTACACCTCTGCCTACCCCTTCGGGGATACAGGCGTGATGATATGTTATGTTATGTTTAATTTTAGTATAGTTAGAGTTTGCTCTTATATAAGATTTAATGGTGTATTAATAAACTTTAAAAAAAAAACGTGGATGCTTTAAACCTTGATTGTCTTTTGTCTTGATAAAGTTGTGGAAGGTGTGAAGTATAGATTAGGTTGAAAGTTTTCTGCCAGTTCGTAACTTAGTTGTTGGTCAACTACAGATTCTGCTCGCGATTGTAGCTGATAGTTTTATACAGAAGAATTAACCACTACCGACTTTTCTTGTTTTTCTTTTCAAATACGCGCTTTTTCATAAGCAGTAGCTGAACAGCGACAGAGATTGCTTCGATTCACATATTTGTTTTAATTTAAATAATACACTTTTATCTACAACATAATAATATCGTTAGTTATACCCCACAAAATAAAAGTTAGAAAAAAATACTTTCTTGAAATATCTAGAAACCAAGAAAAACAAACCGTTTGTCCATTTTCAGTAGTTTAGATATCCACACGAGTTATACATCTTTCTTTATATATAAGACGGGAAACTAACACCTCACCGTCTCCCGCCAAGAATACAGCACGTTGGGCCATAAAACCATTGTTTTATTTCCAACCTCGCATACAGGCATTTATTCTTCTTGCACAGTTTTACCGCGCGGCAGAAGCGAATTTTCCGTAACATTAAGCTGACCCACGGTTGCTTTATGGCCACAACGAACGTATTGCGATATACAACAATAAAGAATGAAAATTGTGTGGTTGTAGTAAATGGAGTGTAATTTTCGTTCTGAGGTTGAATGACGAACCTAGTGTGAGCTGAGGGATATCAAAGTACCTAAGTTAGTATCGCAGTTTTGTCAATTTTCACCAATCACAAGCCCTTTAGTCCTTCTTCCATCTGTCAATTCATCTTCGACTGAACACAGGCCAGTAGCTGGTCTTTTATTGGTGGAGAATTAGAGATACACCAGGTGAGACACTAGCAACCATAGACGACTCTGAACTAGTGATTAACACTGTGTTGAGTTGTTTGCAATTCGATAATAAAGTTGATAAGAAGAATGAACGTTTTAAAGCGCATGTTTGATCCAAATTTTGGCTGAAATGCAATGACTTTTTCGAAGAGGCTCAGAATTCTTCCTACTTACCTTGTTAATAGTTATTTTATCAATACCCACAATCCTGTTTCACGTCGTTTTACAAATGCATCTTAAAAGCGATGAGCTAAATCGCAAGTGTACCCATGTGTTGTAAATATTTTTCTTGCCCAATTTATTTAGAAAAACAAGGTGGTTTATCAACTGCACTTAACTAAGTTATTCTTAGTACCTTCTTCAGTAATGTCTTATATTCTTGACAACGCAGTCTAGACGTAAAACATTAGGAAGAATTATAATAAATGAAAATAGTATGTAAATTAAGTTTCATCACATTTCTAGTTTTATCTTTACACAAGAGAAAAGAGGTATACACAATCAGTATAATAGTGCAAGGAAATAATGACGACTATACGCTAGTACACTTTATGTTGCTACCTATTGCATGAAATGCGGTAGGATTTTCTTACACTCGAAAAATGTTTTTTTTTTTGTAAAATATTTTTCAATATAATTTTCATAGCTAATAATTGTAAAACCAACTAACTTTTTAGGAAGTAAATATTGATAGTACAACCTATGTTCAAAACCTCTAAAAGGTTAATTTAAATATTTTTAAAGTTTTTTTTGGTCTATAATATTATTATCAACATGTCTTCTGTCCTTACATAGAATTATCTAAACATGTCATATGCCACAACCTCAAATTGATAAAAAAGCCAATTATATAGCAATTTCATAATACCTTATACCCTATAAGGCAACTACAAACTCTTTTTCTTAAAACACAATAATTATAATATTACGCCATTCTTCACAGCATCGTGTGCAACCAGCTTAATACCGTGACGTATACAATATGGCCGCGGCACGTTCGCAAACTTAGCTACTCACAAACAAGTTTCTTATTTGTGCAGACTTGGGAATTGTGGAAGGAGTAATCGCGACTTAGATATTGTCGAGAAGAATAGTTTAAGGAGTGCAGATGGTTTTTTTCCTTATATTTTTCTAAAAGTTTTGCGGCTTCTTGCAGATTTACAGTTTCTGTTTTGATTTCTCGAACTGTTATATTATTATTTTGAACCGTATTAAAAAAGGAGGATGCTTTTTTATTTTTCTTACTTTCGAATGGGTGAACGGTTAGGCCGTTTTGACATTCTGTTATGATTCTTTTTTTATTAAAAATCTGGTACTTTTAGTGTGGTCCCATTTAAATTTGGTCAAGTTTTGACTGTGGGCCACAAGAAATAAATGTAAAGCTAATTTTTAAGTCGGTTTTTTTATCTCTTATTCTTTAAACTCAATGTTGTTGTACTTAATATTTATAATCATGAGTTCTGCTCTGAAGATCTCGAGTAAAGACTGCGGTTGGGAGAGAAGCAAGTCGGGAAATCCTACATTACTGCGTGTCAATGACTGTCTCAATGATTTACGTATATAAATTAAAATGTTTATCCTATAGTATTACAAACAGTTACACGACAAGAGTAAGACAGTAAAAAACAATGAAAACAACAATAATTTAAACAAAAACTATAATTGTCTAAAATGTTAACATTTACGTTTAAATAGAAAACAATAAATAAGTAATTCTTAATATACCTCTGTTCGTGCACTATGTTATTTACTTACCCACTGTATTAAAAGTAGTGAGTTCTACCAGCTCAACCCTTGCACGATATAACAGTTTTCTTTCATGATCTTCATCAGTCAATATCAGTACACTGCTAGACATATTCCTCTCCCATGGCTCCACATAGCTCTTTACCTCTTCTCTTCTAGTTACTTATTTAAACAGGTTTAACATCTCTAAATCCTTATAAAGATTTCCTCAGTATACCATAAAAAATGCCATATATCTGCTAGACGGAGCGTATCTTAGGGACACCTCACCACTCCGTCTTGCCCGCGGTAAGACCACTTTCTGAAATTTATAAATTGCTTCGAGGAGTTTCCATTGTGTTTTTAAGATTCATATAAAAGGTGCAGCTTCGCACTGAGATACGTTAAACGAGGAAATATAAGGAGCTCTTGAAAGATGGTGATTATTAAATATTTTTGTATTAAAATTAAGGTTTGTTGTCTTGATCCTTGGTTTCTTGAAGTTGTGTTCCATTGCCCTCAAAAAAGCAATGCCGGCAATTTTACGCTATTTTTGGAAACCAGCCGAGATTTGGTCTTCCCATGAACCTTAATATAATCTGTAAATAAATAATGAACTTTACATAAAGTTTTATTCTGAAGGTCGAATAAAACTTACAACAGATATATTTTCCCGCCGTAGAAAAGAAGCTAAATTCTTTTTTCTTTAACATAATATTGAAATCTTCATGGACCTGTAACAATTCAAGTGATTTTGTATCTAAGTGTATCTACGTATCAAGTGCTAAAGTAAGTAATTGAAGAGGCAACACCGAGTGTCGGACTATGACATGTTATTGAGGACTTGAAGTGGGGAAAGGGATCGGTTGTTCAAACCAATTCAAGGTTACCTGAATATTTCGGATTTCACTGTAGAGAAAGTACGGCATTATCTATTTGATGTTATTTATCCAGCCTATTACCGTCCCACAGCTGGGCACAGGCCTCGCCCCATATAGTGAAGGCACGAGCAATTGATCAAGAATTTGATGTCATTGTTTAAAAATTCTATTCATTCTAATTAAATTCAATCAAGATATCACTTTGTAGGTGCTTACTCACAGCAACTGTCTGTTATAAGGCCGCGAGTACAAGAATGACTGCTTGAATGAAGCAGTTGGTATTGGCTGCTTTGAGCGAAATGCAGATCTGACGCGTCAGAGCGGTTGTGGAATCAATGAATTGAAAACTGTCTAAATTCTCGGACAATCCATGTACAAGTGCCTTACAAAAGCTTTTTATTAACAAAATATTATCGAAGCAAACTTGTACAGAACACTCAAGTTCAAACTATGGATGAAGTACGAAATACCAAGAGTGCTTTTATGAAAAAGGGAAACAACTGTACAGTCCATTTTGTGCGAAGTATCAGAGATTTTTCTAGAACACCCCCTAGTGGGAGTTCATTAGCTATTAATTAAGGGTGGTGCGAGCGATCTCTTCATTAATTCACGGCATCGTCTGCGGCTGGTCTTAACAATGATTTTCGGAAACACTGCCAAAGGGATCAACAATTTTAAATATCGGTTTGTTTGGGTTAATGTTTTGTTATTTTAATTGGTGGAGAATTAATGTTGGTTTTATTAAGCGTATTTTGGGAGGTGGCTAAAGCTCAGGATTGAAAAAAGAAATTGTGTGTGCTCTAAAAAAATATTTGTAAATAAACTTACTTAGCATATGAGATAGGTACAACTAATGGGAACTGTTTATTTCTAAGAAAAATCCTATTTTTCTACCGAACTAATCCTGAAAAGTAAAAACAAAAGACTTAGTCTGAACTAACATGAAACTTCGCACTATTTCTAAACTTGAGCTGCCACAAACTGGCGCGAACCGGCGGGATCCAGTAAAAACCGGTTAAATCCAGTGTCCGATGTTCCTATAAGATAAAACGAAGCCCTCACTTAATCTTAAGATTTCATGACTTGTTCGGGCTTCCAGCAGGACTGGTACAAAGGCTGGCATTAAAAACGATTTTAAACCACGGATTTACGTAAATACATGGTACCTTTGAGTCTGATCTCAGAAGCGGAGGAGACATCGAATACAAACGAATCTAAATCTTAAAAGACAGTTATCTAATAGACTCATTTAATATGAGTTGTCACAGTTTAGGTAATTGAATTCTGTTGTTTAAGTCGTACACTCGATAACTTATGTAAGGTCCTTGAACTCGATAATTATTTGAACAGTTTCCACTTTTTCCTAAAAAGTTGCCATTTTTGTTGCGCTAATGACAGGGGGTTGTAGTCCATTTTGGCATATCGGCGAGATTTCTAAGATCTTAGGTAAATACCTATTATATAGTCAAAGGAAACAGCACTGAAGGTAGTGTGAATAATCCGTATTAAAATGGCTGGGGTGGTGTTTTTATGGGTAATTGACGGCTCTTTATAGCAGATTATGGTATATTTTTATGGTAGTAATATAGGGTTGAATATATATTATATGCCATCAACACATCATGCGAACATTTGGGGATAATTTTAAATTTGAGCTGAGCGTCATATTTTACATTTTTATGGGTCGTTTTAAATCGTTTGTCTGAGTATTAGGCTTAAGTGTCACAAACACTTAGAAGGACCCCTTCCTTCTAAGTGTTTGTGGGGTGTTGAATTGTTTACAATGCTTTCAGGTTTCTTGATCTTGTGATCCATAACTACTGGTTCAGGGCCTCGATTTAGCTATTTCAAAGTTGTTTGAAATGACTAAACCACCATTTGTCCACCACTCATTTGTTAATTTTTACGATAATTAGCATTCTGCTAACTGTCATTACTATCATTGTCTTCAAGAGTTCAATGAGATTTTAGCGTAGGCTTAGATAAGCCTACACTAAAATCTCATTGAACTCGCCGTTGTGCTTAATTTTCGTACTCAGATGAGTACGAAAATTAAGCACAACGGCGAGTACACTGACCGACCACTGGCATGCATCTAAAATAGCTGAATCGAGGCACAGCTCGCTGGTCGAATGAAAGAGTTACTAAAGCATGACTGTCCGAGTCAAAATCACCAAGCTTTCCCTGTAGATTTTTTTTTCCAACCGTTTCTGTTCCATAGGGGGCAGAGGCCTTTCTAACTTCCTTCCATTTCATGTAGGATGGATAGATCTGGATAAAAAAACAGGGTTTTTTTGGGAACAAGATAGGAGCAGATACCAAGATTTCGTAAAAAGTTATCGAAACCTTTGCTAGTCGGAGAGGTTTTACAAAAACTACTAAAAAGGGTAAATTATATTGACCATACAAGCTGTTATTTGAGCTTACATTTGAGACCTCCTTTGAGAAATAGAGACAGTTTCTCTTAAAGCATTATAGTCTGAAACTTAGGTCCGAAAAGGGGATTCCTACCTTGGGAGTGACGGTTCGTGAATTTTAGTTGGACTAAGTTAGAGGATGGTTTCACTGAAGCGATTGTGAGATATAAATTTTCTTGTACTCATTATGTTTTGAAGTCTACCTGGATACTAGAGGACATATTAAGGCTAGTGTACTAGTTTTTTTAATAAGATGCCATCGATATTTATCTAAGAACCTATGTAGGCTAGGCTTATTTTACTCGTTTCCTTTTTGGTCACTAAATGTATATATTTTTTTTTTGCATTTGCAACGATTTCGCTATTTTGTTTTGACAGGCTTTCAGGAAAGTTCAAATCACTTGCACAAAACTCAAACTAACATCAAACATGTATCGTGTTAGTGGAACCTACCCCAAAAAAGCTACTTTTGTATTCTCGCACCGTTCGCAGCCACGTCTAATGGCCGTGGTCGTCATAAGTATGTGGCCTTATCTTCACGCCACCTCCCGAGAGAGGTAAGCCAGTACTGTGTAACATTTGAACTAGTTCTGAAGAGATAAAATATGTTGAAAACAATATAGTTTACCTTGAAACGTAACCGACTCTTAAAGGTCAGAGTTATATATTTTTATTTTATTAATTTTATGTCTATGATTCGAACTTGGACAAATAAAGCACAGTCCCATAAAAAATGGATGCTAGATTAGTGTTCTGGTACAAAAACTCTGTCGTACAAAATCTTTGATCTAGTGAAAAAGAATATGGAATTTCTCCTCTCAATAAAAAAACAATAATATTTTATTAGAACAAAATACTTTCACTACCTACTCATATGTTTCCTTACGCGAATTCCTAATACCCTAATATAAACAATTATCGTAGAAATGATTTAGCGCTTAATACCTACGAGGGTAGAAAATGATTTTTGCTAAAAGCTGCATGCTAAAAGCTAGCACACCATATTAGCTTGCGGTTACGCTGGGCCATAGATCAAGAAATGAGCAGAAGGTCAACAGCCAAAATATTTTTGGGAATACTTTGGATATTGGTAAAATTAAGTAAGATCTTTGAAAAAAAAAGTGAAATCTATAAGTTCCCATTTAAAGGACTATTATCCTCAATCACAGCAAGGGAAAAGGGGGTTTCAAGTTCATGCGTTTTAGTAACTTAACATTGCAAATAATGGGATAAATTGGGAATCTGGACTTAAATAGAAATATTATGAGTTTGTTCCGTCTGTTTTGCTTCGACTGGTCCTTTTGGACTTTAAGTTTTTCAATGACGTTAGTGCACTTAACTTTAGCTTAAAATGAGCCATAATATTTTTAATTTTCATGTTCTTTTTGTTCATTTGTAGGTTCGAGGCAAAGACGTTACGTTGCTTGAGTATTATAAAATGAGTATTTAATTAATATATCTATACATAGACAGAGTATTATAATCGATACTTATTATTATTTGTTTTGTGGTTGCTGAAGTCGACGTTGTGTCATAATTTTTAAATTATTTTTAAAGGCATCTGAATATTTATTCTTTAATCATTTATTTGGATCACCTAAAGCTGATTTTCTATCAAAATACAAACTCATAAGGGAAACCATCAATATTTCATTTCTAATCTGAAACCTGAACAAAAAGCCACTTGAGTCGCAAGCTCACAATGAAAGAGTAATGCAATGTGCATAATTGTGGTGTGTGTGACGTCACGTCCGTTGTCACCGTAACCCATTTGCACCGTTCCATAAATCATAACAGGGCCACGGATGCTTGGGACTTGGGGAATATTGTTTCAAGATAGAATTTAGTTTAGGTAGTGAGGTGCGGAGAGATGAATATGTGATAGTATTTTGTCTGCTTGTCAGATATTTGAGAGAAGTGTCTTGGATGTGAAATGAAATGAAATTTGTTTTATTATTTCAAACATTTCTTTTTAAATGTAGGTATTTCTTCTTCGTCAAAACGATGTGCAATAGACTAGTCTACTACCATCTCCAATAAAATATGTAGTCTCTAGTGTTGTCTAATTACTATTCGTATTGGTATCAAGTTTGAGATAGGACCCCAACATAACTTGAGAATAACCTGGTCAAAAAATAACAAATCCTAAAAGAGTATCTTCGACACAATTGAATTATAGCATAAACCAATGAAGTACATTTTAAATTTTAAATCGTGAGTTATTTATAATTGTATACAAAGACAACTTGATCCACTAGTATTCTGTCCTTAATTATAATTTTTGGGTTAGTCCAAACTTGCCGTGCTCAAACCGAGTGGCGACAGATTTTAAAATGGATGACAAACATCGTTTCGCTTTGTGCCCGCAGTGAGTGACTATGCAATTTGGCGGGACTCTTCTCAGCTGCCATTCATTTGTGGATCTGTGTCGCCGATGCTTGTACCAAGTGAACGGTTTGGATGTCTTCATGGGGTAATGGAGGGTTTGTTTCATGTCTGTAGGTGGTCGTTGGTGTTTTAGACAGACTATAAGCACTGATGTGATAGGAATTTGGTAGAGATATTTTTCTTATTACATGTTCTGGATTTAAAGCTCATTTTGAATTCCATAATAATATAATACAGTCGAATATTTTTTATGTCCTATTTTTTTTAAGTACAGTATTATTGGAAAAACTGCGACCCCGTATCTCATTTAACTTTAACTATGATCAATTGAAATTAATATAACCACTAGTCCAAAAACAGCCAGTCTCTATTCATCTTCCAAATTCCCAGCTCAAACTTCGCATATTAGTTCCCTAGATATACGATTATAGTCCATATAAATAAGCTAGACAAAGGCCAGTGAATGATGGAGCAAGCTGGGCCAGTCCTCTGTCTATACGTATTTACGACGGGGGTGAGAATTGACTTGTGCATCGTATAACAGGCTGGGCCGACCGCACTGGCGGCGCTGGGGGTGGCAACATTTTTTTCGAGTTTATGTTATTTTTAGACTTTTGTCAGTTCGTGTATTTAGAAAAATGCAATTTAAAGTAAAAAAAATGACTTATTTACTAAGTGTACTAAGATCAGTTAAAAATGTTTCTTTGTTTCCATTCGTAGTAGCTACCTATCCTCGTTTGAACAGCAATTTCGAATTTGTTTCTTCAAAACTAGAAGTAAACCAAATGGGCAAGAAAAAAATATCTATGTAAGGCGATCTAATTAAAAAATATGTATTTTTTGTCAGTTGCAATATACCTACTTTAAAAGCTACATAAATATCTATTTTTATGCTTTGTTACACAAAATACACAAAAAAAAAACAAATTATTTAAAAAGACACTTGCAAACAACGCTGTCAATAAGAATATTTATTTATTACAACCAAACATAAATATAAAAATCGAAACCATTCTTGTATTTTCAAATCAACATAAAAACGGTATATAAATAAAAATGCATGAAGTTTTGTATTGAGTCGCGGTTGCATGATACAACAGCTAGGGGCGATGCGAGTTTGTTTCTCTCGCAGAATATTGAGTGATGTTATTGGGAGATATCACGATTACTGGTATAGGGATTTAGTATATATGTATACACATATAGACATACAATTGTTGGTATGGGATTTATTTTCGGTTTGAAGCTACAGAGTTAAATATACGGAGGTCAATTTCATTTTATGTCAATTATTTATCGCAGTTTGTAATGAATCACAGATTAATTTACAATATAACGACAAAAGCTGACCACTTTTACGAAAACATAAATATTTTAATTGAAAACTATTGAATGAAACAAGAAAAAACGAAAACAGCGTTTTGATAGTCATTTTTGTAAATTATAATCTGTATTCCAAAAAACTACACTCGTCAATTGTTTTATTAGAGTTTCAAAGCAATTAAAAACAACACAAAAACAAAAACAAATTAATTACGGAAAACAATACCAAGCTAATTACATAACCTAAATCGTTTTCAAACAATGCGCCAAATGTTCGGCACCCCTGGCCGTGTCGACTCACTTGACCATTCAAATTTATGGGTTGTCGCCATCGCAGCCCTGTTTAAACTATACCATTATTGATTTACATATTATTTCGATATGAATATGTATGTATGGTATGGAATGGGCAAGGAATTAGAATTGGTATTTGAGAGTTGGAATCCAATGGTCATTTTGTATTTTATGATTTTGGGTTTTGGAAAATGGGTGTCAAAAAATGTGCTGCATAAATTGCATGAATACCTGATAACAAATATAATCTAACATAATAAATCTATCATTCGTGTAAACATAAGAAGCCAATATAATACAACAATTAATTAAAAAGCTTTTTGTTTATGCAGCACATTACAATACCAATTCGTTTGTTGTTTAATTTAATTTTAACAAAATACACATTTATATAACAAATATAAAGTGCTTATATTCATTAAGTTCTAAACGTTGGTGAAGTTCAACTTGCAGGGTGTAACCAAAAAGTTATATCTATACAAAAGGGGGAAAGAGAACATCAGGTATATGTCAGTTTACAAAATTTCAGTTTACAAATGCACAGCAGAGTTAATAATATTATTGATATCCAACTTATTACAAAATACATTATTTCAGTATGGCGTCCTTTAAAAAGTGTTCCAATACAGTACTTTTCGCTTTTTCTTTGTATTTTCCACTATAATACGTAAATAAAGTGTAAAATGTTAGGTAACTAGCGGGTAGGGTTACTCCCCAAGCATCGAACTTTTAATTAGCTTTACTTTCAACCCTGTATTATGCAGGGTTCATGCTGAAACAAAAAAATGGATAAAGTTAGAAATTTTTATATCGATATAATGAAAGTGCTGCTAAGTTTTTTTAAACGACTTTGGGATTTTGAATTTTAGATTGTTGATTCCGGGTTTTCTTAGCAAAAGTAAATCAAGATTTGATTTTTTTGTTCTAATATTAAAAGAAAAGTATTTACCATACCCTTGACATAAAACCTTTGACTTTCAATGAAATTTAAATCCTTAATTCTTCTAAGAAAATGACTGTTTCCTGAACATACGAGTAGTCTACAAACTGCTACGAATGTCTACGAGTCGTCTACGACACTTACGAATGTCTACGAGTCGTCTACGGTCTACGCAAGTCGCACGCTAATTTTACCCTCTGTAACTGTAATTGTAGAAAAGAGATGGAGGCTGTTATTTATACAAGATTATTATACCTACAGTAGTACTGAAAATAAACAAAATAAAAGGTCAGATGAAAAGCCTATGCACAAAACTGAAAACTAGAAACTGCGGCTAAATCCGGGAGCGCTAATGTATCCGTTGAAAGGATGTGAGAGATAAACCCAAAATGTTTTAAAACACTCTTTAAAATAACGAAAAATATGAACACTGATGTGAATAAAGTTTTCATGTGTTTTTGGTTATTATTTTTAATTTATCTCTTAATGAAATGTTATTATCTACATTTAACATTATACCCTATTATTTACACAAGATATTTTGTAAAGTAAATATTATTATATTTATTTACAAGTTGACGGGTTCTTAGTCATACGTACATACATATCATCACGCCTCCGAAAGGTTCCCGTATCCCCGAAGGGTTAGGCAGAGGTGCACCAATGTACACCCACAGTTCGCCGATATGTTTAGGGCCCATGTAATAGGGGGCGAGCCTATTGCTACTAACCGGGCTCAAATCCAAACTCCGACCTGCTACTGAGAATTTAATAGAAAAACCCAATAACACCTTGGCCGACTTGGGAATCGAACCCGTAACCTCTAGCGTAGCAGGCGCGCTTAGCACCACTAGGCCAACGAGGCGGGTTCTTAGACGTAATATAATAAACGATCTATAACTCCGCCGTAGGAAATTAAACCCATAAATAAGTTTTCTTGAGACCTTTCAAGAAATTGTGTGTAGGTAAATCTTTTAAAAGATTTATATTCCGGTATGATTTATTGTTGACTTGTCGATTATGGTATACATGTTCGCGTATATTTAGTTTTTTTTTCACGAGATATTGTCATTTTTATTATTAGCTTGGATGCGACTTTTTTTATCAATAAATTACTTGATACCTGCAAAGGTATCGGAACCTAAAATCTAAATATTAACCTCGAAAAAATCCGTAAAAAATAGTTTTATTTTAATGTCTATCATTAATAAATTACTTTTTAAAATACAATGAGCTTGCTTAACTGCCTCGTTGGCCTTGTGGTGCTAAGCGCGCCTACTACGCTAGAGGTCTTGGGTTCGATTCCCGAGTCGACCAAGGTGTTATTGGGTTTTTCTATGATATTCTCAGTAGCAGGTGGGAGTTTGGATTTGTGCCCGGTTAGTGGCAATAGGCTCGCCCCCTATTACATGGGACCTAAACATATCGGCGAACTGTGGGTGTACATTGGTACGCCTCTGCCTACCGATTCGGGGATACAGGCGAGATGATATGTTATGTTATGAGCTTGAAACTCTCTGATGTCTCAATAAAGAAAAATAACATAGTATATAATTAAAAATATATCACACATTATAATTCTATACGAAAATACTTATAATTATAAAGGTCTTTGCCTCCACCAAGAAAGACTAACAAGCTAATATAATATAATTCGCCACAGTATGAACGCATCTAGCTAAAAACTATTAGCAAAGAAACCCGACTTTCATGCACTTACAACTTAATTAAACTCGACAACTTAATGACGTCTTCACTTAATTAAAACAACGCAAAATACTTAATACTTAACTCTGTTACGATAACGTGAAGAAAACCCTTTTAGTTTTAGACAGCTTGGGTATGTAATTTTTATATTAATACACAAATATCTACAGTTTAAAAAAGGTTAAAGAAAAAAATAGGTCCTTTTTCACCTAAAACCCATGAAAATTAATTATTTTTCGTTTTAAGTAAAAGTAATTTGAACTTTAAGGACATATATTTTTTAGAAATAAAATAAAATTTGCAAAAGAAAGATTTTTGTGGTTAAATTTGTTTGTTTCAAGTCCTGTTTGCTTTAATTTGTACGGTTTGTTCACCCTCTGAAATAACAGGATTATTTCCTAATATTTAAACAAATCATTAAAAGGCATAAATACTACTTTATGAGTTACAGAAGCTAGTCAAATACAACATTCAGAATTTCCAAAAAAAAAACTGTGGCATAAAAAATATTCTTCGTTAATAAATTCTTATGATAAATTATTATAATTTCTCGATTACAGAATCATGTTAAATACGGCCCACATTATTCACCCTGTATATGTAATAACATTATATAAAGCCTCTTCACAGGCTCTCAGTTACCGAACATTGCAGGCAAACTTGCACTCAAGTATATTAAAAATGTAATGTTAAACCTACTTTTGATAAAGACTTGTTTTAATGTTACCTTTTTAGGTAAAAGGGATTTTTAGGCAGCCTTTTTTTTTGTAAAGGCGAGTTTTGGATGGTGTTGTAATTTGTTTAGTGATGTAGTAGTTTTTAAAGTGGAAAATAGGAGTCTATGAAATACTTATAATAATATCTCTTGGACCTTAACTACTACAGCTGAAGTCTAGGCTAGATCTTAAAGATGCGTACTTTCATTAATTAAATTCTGTGTAGTAGACACAATAGTTCAACAATGGAATGTACCATATGTGACTCATTGGACAGGGAAAGGGTTAAATTAATTCAGGAAGCAATGTAGCATTTCAACATTATACTCAATTAAATCTAATACAAGATCAAACTCCAACTGCACTAAAATTAAATCTTTAAAGCTTACATAAATAAATTAACATTAACAGTAAGACATCTGACCAGTATATTTTTTTCATGTTTATTTATCCCAGCACTTATCGATTCGCTATTGGTCCCCGAGGTTTTAAAATTTCTTCGTACTAATCAATTTCTGTTTACGATTCGTTAAGTAATTAAATAATAAAAAGCCCATGTGAAACACACTTTATCTTCCACTTTGAAATAATGTCGTAAGTGAGAAGTCCATTAAAATAGTTTAGTTGGTAGCTTTTCCATTAAGAGTTTATAAAAGCGTATGCATTATGCTCGCGGATTTTATTCACACATGCTACGAAGTATCTAGTTTTTAATCTATGTTTATAATTATTATGCGAGTTTAAAATGTACTGTTTAAAATATTATTCTGTAGAAGTATGTTATTTTTTTACTGTTATGTGTTTTGATAATGACCGAGTGTGAGCAACTTGAGATACGTGTTAAGTGTAGTATAGAAACCTTTAAACATACTAACTTTATTAGCAACTAGCTGTGCCCCGCGGTTTTACCCGCGTGAATCCATAGGTCCCGTTCTCGGTGTCTTTATATTATTGGGGACGGAGATAAATCCAACAAATCACTATAGTAACAAAGGTCAGAATTAATTTTAAAAAAAGTCCGCTAAAGTTTTCATTTTTTTTCTTTCATAAGAACCTACTCCTGATAATAACAAACACAACAAAAAAATAATTATGGAAATCGGTCCAGGCGTTATTGAGTTATGCGCTTACCAACACATTTAGCGATTCATTTTTATATAATAGATATATGTAAAATTCTATTAATATAGGCATGTACAATAATATACATTTGTTAAGTGTTGTTCGCGAATATTTCATTTTATTTGTCGAATTACAAAATTACTAACCGTAAATTACAAAAGAATGTTTTTACAACTAAAACAATAATTTTAAGGTTATATCACATCTAGTTAAAAAGCAACAATAATTTATTTTCATAACACATCTATAGAACAATGAAACCAACACCTCAAATTATACAATTAATCATAAATTCTACTATCAAATAAAACAAAATCCCTACTCAGATTAAAACAAGCAATCCAGACCGCATTGGTCTTGTAACGGGTCCAGTGAAACCGTTTAATGCTACCCATCTCAAAAACCCAAAGATTAACAATACAGTATTGTGCGTAGATTTTGTTTTAAAAGCCAGATTTTGTCTCTTTGTCTTTACACGAAATGTTTAATGTTTTCCAGTTTAGATTTTCAATGTATGCCACAAAGTTTTCTTTTTTCTTAAATAAAGTAAAAGCGATTTTTTACTGTAAAAGTATTTTTATTAAATTATCTTCTTATAAATTATGTCTTATTAAGTACTTGTTACCTTATAAAGTAGAAAATGATCAACAAAAAACAACATACAGTAATACAATAATATGAAATACCATGTTCTTAGTCTGGGTAGTTTTTCTGGTTCTTTAAGAATTTTCAATACAGGCACAAGGATGGCGCGACGCATTTCCAAGTAATTAATCTGTGACTAAATAAATTAATAGTTATTCGCTAATGGTAATTTTTAACCGACTTCAACAAAAGAGGTGGTACTCAATTCGTATGTTTTTTTTGTTACCATAGAACTCTTGACTGGGTGAACCGATTTTGATGATTTTTTTTTTGTAAGTTGGTTCCCGTTTGCTCCCATTTTATTTTGGTCCAGTTTTGACAGTGGGGTCCATAAAAAACAAATGTAAGACTTATTTTGAAGTCGCTTTTTTTTAATTTATTTAAGTTAATATTTAGTAATCTGGCAAGAAATCAAATAAAGCACCTTTCAGACACTTGGGGAAAGTGAGATAAGGTTGTACCAAAACTTTTGGAAGAAACCTCCTTTTACGGCTAAGAAGTATTTATCGCATAATTTTCTTTATAAACTGGTCGCTGGTGGATCATAAATGGTAATGTGTCGAGTCCATAGACTTTAGATATACTATAGACCGCTAGTATCCCTTTGTGCCAAGCGAGAGCAGTTTTTCAGCTGTATCTAGTACATTCATTTACTGATTTAAGTTATTTTTCGCGCTACTATAGACTTATATGCAAAACTATCGATGGTTATTATTTTATTGTATTATAATATGAGGGGTTTTAAATAGTTTCATTAAAACGGCGCTTTGTATCTTCATACAATATTTACGACAAAAGTAGTTCATACCAGTGCTTACGATTCATACCCTGAGCTCACTCTTTAGTTTCTTATCTATACTCTAAGGTCGAGTCCTTTATTGCTTGAACTGTGTAAGAATACCTTAAGTACTAAGTTCGAGGTTTGTTCGAGGTTTTTCTCATGTAAAGAGGTAATGTTTGTTATTATATTTTCATAGAGTAGAGTGGCTGTACATCATATTTTTTGCGGATGTTTAGCAAAGTAATGTACTAGATAATAGTTTGTTTAGCTGACTATTTTAGGTCTTTGGAGGTGCTTTGTACTGTAATATTTTTGCGGCTTTGTGTACACAAGATTTCTGATACTACGAAAAAAAGCATCTCTTAGTTTTTTTTTAATTTGTTTTCTTTTTTATTTCCACATTGTTTTTAGGAAGGCTATCGTCTCTGCTAATTCTCTGTGCGTTAGATAAAC
This sequence comes from Autographa gamma, assembly GCA_905146925.1. Taxonomy (NCBI): domain Eukaryota; kingdom Metazoa; phylum Arthropoda; class Insecta; order Lepidoptera; family Noctuidae; genus Autographa; species Autographa gamma. The sequence continues at coordinate 1,491,675 of LR989852.1, forward strand.
CATATTTTCATTAAATACACTTCTAAAAATATGCAATTTGATTGACAGTGTTGTAATATAGTATAATCACTGAAGGAATTGTAAGGCAACATTTTAATATAACTTTTAATTTTAGTATACTTGTGTTTGTTGTTATATTAGATTTAAATCAACCACATATATATTAAATAACGTTTATTACTATGGGGTGTATTGTTATAACAATGTTCTAAAATGCAAGCAAAGCGACAATACCGCTGATCAGGCGCCGCTCACCATTGTGGGGGACGACGATTATTATGTAAAGGAGCCAATTTGTCTTGGTTACTGACACACTGACAAATAACATGGCTTACATGTTGATTAGCTTAATTAAAATACCTGCATAAAATATTAAAATTATAGGTATAATTTACATCTTTTCTCATTTAAGTCATAAATAGATCAAGAAAATGTTGAGTTAGTTCTGTAAAAAAAAAACTCGGTCTATCTGCCACCAAATACAAACATGAATTTCGTAGGCTTAAACAATGCTAGATCAAGTCCTAGACTATTTTACCCAAACCTTAGATGCTGAGAAAACGAATTATTTTTTTATTGTTACATTTTTGCAGTTAGCTTAAGCGCATATAAATTAAATAATTTTCTTCACCGGACTATTGGCGAGGACATTAAGGCCTCCAGCCAGAACTGCTAAACTGAAAAATCGGTTTTACAAGTTAGTTTTTTTGTCTTCCCAGCGTTTTCTTCCCAACATGTTTGCAGACCTTCCTTGCTGTATGTTTGTCCTACCTGTCCTGAGCTTGGATCCCTGAGTCCTGGAAGCCTGCTTACAGCGTCGTTCATTTGTTATCATTATTCGGCTTTAAGGTTTATAAGGCTCTATTTCTCCCATGTATTTGTCTTCGGCAGAGGTATTTAGGCCGTTCGTGATTTACTGGAGCCTGTGGTCCCTCGGTAGGCCTCGAACTTTGAGGTATACAAGGGTCACTAACAGATTTAGTTTGTAGTGATTAATTTAGATTTTGGTGTATAACATAATTGTGAAGTTATCCACATTAGGTATACCTAAAGGTGATTAAAATCAGAAGTTAAAATCATATGAAATCATCATTCTTTTTGCAACGTAAATGAAACGTTTTATAAATAAAAAAAAATATTTAAAGGAGGGCTTACTTGGGAAGTACAAAGAATTATTAGATTATATAGATATAACTTCTAGTTTTTTAAGTTGTTTTAAAATTTCTGGCGTGTCATGTGAACTCAATCAGACATCTCATAATCTAAATATATATAAATCTCGTGTCACAATGTTTGTCCTCAATGGACTCCTAAACCACTTAACCGATTATAATAAAATTCGCACACCATGTGCAGTTCGATCCAACTTGAGAGATAGGATAGTTTAAATCTCAAATTATAGTCGCAATTTTAATTTATTGCTTATTATTTGTCTGTTATTATTTGACAGTCACAATTATCTGTTAACTCCAAATGATTCTAACAGATGTCGATACCTTTCGACTGGTTTGAGTAAGTAATCTACGAACGTGATCTGCATTGCACCCGTGCGAAGCCGGGACGGTTCGCTAGTTTTATTATAATGAGAGAAAAATAGTAACCATAACTTCGTATTTTAACACATGCATTTAAAATATGATCAACGACTGAAGGTGATAAACTTCAAATAATATAATAAGCAAGCGAAAATTTATATGACAAATAAAGGATTTCTTTGATCTAAAATTCTCCTACCCTTTTTGATACGGGGAGGAAGAAAAATCACACAAACACATTCTGGAGCAAGATTCAATCACAATAAATATAACAATGTGATGTTATAGGCGATACAGACATCGCGACCATTCTGTTTTATTAGTACGTGCTATTCAATCTGAGGTTTACTATTGAATTTGATTCTCTGAGTTATGTTTTGTTTTTCTTGGGGTATTTTTTTTTGGAGTATATCGACTTTTGGTACGAAGCTTCCGATTCTTAGTCCAGTTGTGCGCGTTAGTGGTTGTTGATTCTGAAACAAAAGGCTGAGTCAGTATTTAAGTAGTTTTTTTTTCTTTATCATATCACATTTGGTTGGTTCAGTTAATTCTGACAACCAGTCTTACTATGAAAGGGTACTGTGTTACCCAGGGTTGTGAAGGATAGACTGTATCGGATATCGCTCAAAGTAAAATATGGTATTCAGCTCAATCCCTTGAGACTTGACTTAGATGGGTAAAGTCTACTTAGATGATGATGATCACATTTTGGATCGCAAAATCCATAATAAAACTTTCTTATTACCATTAAAGAGGAATTAAAGCCTACAGTCATCTTAGTTATCAAATACCTAAAATTCAGACAGTTGATTGACTAAATAAGTGTTCAGGCAAACGAGTTTCTATTAACAGTCTAGTTAAATATTCCGTTTGTGAATAGTTGACCTATTTCGATGCCTACCAAAAAGAGCACGCATTTTGCGAGTGCTGGTGCTAATGACGACACAAATCACGGTTTCAGTACATTTCGTGTTTTTACTGATTGATGGGTTAAAGTAGGAGGATAAAGTATGATAGATAGATGAGTATACTGCAACTGCTTTGCCGTACTGTCCCAGGTAGAAGGAAATCAGAAGCTTTCTGGGTCGGTTTCCGGTTGTTGACTCCGATTTTATCGCAATGCTTTCCTCTTAGACATGACTGAAGAAGAATAGTTGGTAAAAGTTGTATGAGAAAGTGTCGTTTTCTTCCTTCTGACAAACTTCTGGAGGAATTTCCCAATTAGATACTTATTAGCACATGTTTGTTGGTACACGAGGTCAACGTCCTCAAGACTCCGATGAGGGTAGCTAATACGTTAGCATAACACCACAACATTCAAATGCAATCACACACACACACACAGCCATACAATCGGCGCCATGTTTGCACAAACTTCGTTAATCCATCCAGTTTGCAGACTGCCGACTGATCATCTTCTAATTGTATGCGAATGCTTAATGCGAAATTATGCGAAGTACAAGCTCAGCGGGTATGTTAGACAGACGAATTTCAAGTGGAGTCGGGTAGCCAGCCTATGGTTTTGATGGCTCTCTAATCAAATAATCCAGGGTTCTCTATTAGATTTGAGGTCTTATTTAATTACGGAGTTCCGAACTTTTTGGTCTAGGAATATTTGCTGAAGTTAGTCCCATATATGAGGCGGTGCATTGGTTTCATGTACATACGTTTGTGATGTTTTAGATTTTTTTATAGCTATCGAGTACAGATTTGTAACTTTGTCGATACCAGGGTAGATTACTGAGCTTAAATGATGATACTTTGAAATAAGTACTACCTGAGCAGTGAGCATAAATGAAAGAAAACATAAATTTATACCAGATAAACTGATTAAACTTTGACATAATCGGCCCTTATTTTAAAATCTATGAAAACATAATTTATGTCACAAAAAATAAAACGAAACTTTATCAATAACAATTTATACACAGGCTGTTGTTAAATAAAATATTTTCACGGTAAACAGTGCAAATAGATTTCCGGCTATTAGAGTCAAATATTTAAATGAAATGGTTTGCATTTTTTGGTACAAACATTTGCTAAACGAATTGTGCCTATCACCCAAAATGTTGGGAAATGTGAAATGTTTTTTTGCGTGCTAGGTTGGTAAATATGCTTTTTGACATTCAGCCTGAATAATATATTTATGATGCAAAAAATGTTAGTACTAATGAATCAGTTAATTACTTATTAATTTAAACCTAATTAGTCTAATTACTTATTTTCTTGTTATTGAAGTTTTACGACATTGCCTGCGAGAATATTCGATCAGCTTTTTTTTTTTCAGATCGCTGTCCTGATTTGTCGCGGCTTAATTTTTTCTTGCCAAAACCCTGTAAATTAATGTTAATATTCGTAATGCACACATTTTTGAACTTTATTTTAAGTTGGATGGTATAAACTTACACACGTTTGTTAGTTTTATTTGATTCCTTTGTACAAGGAAGTCATGAAACTCGGTATCAAGAGTACACAATCGTAGGGACATGAAAATCACTGTAAAAATTATACGTACTCATACTAGTCGTAAATAGCCTTTTAAATTTCTAAGACTCCCTAGACGATAGAACATAAAATTTCGTTTTCAGGTTAAAACTACGTTATATTTTGCATTCATAAACTCTCTTAAGACGAGGCGGTAAGGGTGATTTTTCTTTGTACTATTGCAGTATAAAATTTCAAACTTTACACTGTCTAGCAATTGAAAGTGCCAACTTTACGAGCGAACACTGTAATCGATCGATGTCGTGACGGGTGTACCAATGTTTTGGCAGCACGTGTAAATTTGATGGGTTGTTTAAATTCCATGAAGTGTAATAAAAGTAGTTAGTACCTGGCACATTGTTGAAAAGTCCTGATTTAGTTTAGTTTTTTCTTTGTTTCATTTTGATTTTTTTTTTGTTTAAGTCTTCGTTTTTCGTTGTGTCTATGATATTTAACTAGTTGCTATATTCTGTTAATTTACCAATGAATTTACTCAGTAGTAAAACTCTAAAAAAAAAAAACAAACGTGGAGGTTCGAGACAAGTCAATCTCGTATACATTAAACCCAATGTCCACTGACTACCAATTTATACACGCTAACATTTAGACTAAAATGATCATCACATCTAAACAATAGTAACAAACATATCAACAATATCAGATTACAACAGAATTAAACTGCAAATTCTGACAAACGAGCCATCGACGAACAATGTTTGGACAATTGTTTGTTCGTGTCATTTGGACGCGTCAAAGCCAACCTATGACAAGCCAACGTATAACAAATATACCAGCCTGTATATTACCATTCTTAAACTCACTACCATTCAAAAACCAACCTTATGGTAAGCTAATAAGGTGTAGTTTCCGATTGATTGGTTGTAGATTTATGTTGGTGTAAGTTAGCATATCTGTGTGGAAGTTTGCAATGCAGATTGGCCAGTTGTATGAAAATGCAAATAATGTACGGCCTGTATACGGTACGGTTCGGTGCAGAAGTGATATCAATTCAATTTGTGTATTCAATGTACTGAAATTAAGATTTTACTGTTGATCGCTCGGTGGGATTGGATGAGAGATTTTGTGATTTGTTTTTCTGTATGCTAATTTTATTATTAGTGGTATGCGTGTAGTATTTACTACTGAAGTAAATTAGGTTCAGAGAATCAATCCTAACAAAAAACTATTGATTTAAACAATATTTTGGAAGTATTTAGTTTACGTACATATGTGTTATTGTGAAAGGAATTTTCTTTCAAAACATTTTTTTTTGTATCGGCTTTCGATCCAAAATACGCGAATAAAAGTACCTTTAAAATATGTATGTACAATCTAACAATGTATTCTCATTAATTAATTATGTAGTACTTGTGTGTAAGACTGTACCTCCATAAGATTGGTCTGGTGGTTTGTGTTAGTTAGGTCTTACGTACTAATTGTATGTAAATACGCACAAGACAACACTTTGAGAATTAGTACAATTTGCTAGTGCATGCGGCTACGAAATATGTTTGCTGTTCCCAAAAACTTTTGGGTTGGTCACTCTGCTTAGCATTTACTTAATATCATTATGATATTTAAATGTTTTTTAACATAAAAATATTGTTATATCCTTATTTTTTATTAACGGTTTTTTTTTCTATAATCTCATTGTTTAATGTCAATTAAACTAATATTTTTTGATCTCGTCATTTGGACAGTGCAGTTCAGATTCCATTTCAGTTTTTCAAAATAACATTATGGAAATCATTTACAGAATCATTACTTTTTCAATTAAATTTTTAAAAATGACTTATTTATGACATGGCTTACGGATGAAAAATTCAAAGAATTATTTTATTAAAATAAAATCAACATAAAAGATCGATAAAAAAATTAAAAATAAATACGCACCAAACGCATGAACTGTTCCCTATTTTTATAAGTGGAGCAAAGTTTACCAAAAACAAATTTAATTTAATTTCGCAACCATACTCTTCCCCTCTATATCTTTAGTAAACAATTTCGGCCAATCTAGTTATTAATAACTTTGAAATAATTAAGCTTATTCCCAAGGGGCAGAGGTACAAACAAAACTTAGTATGATTGAATCAGTTGCAATATTAATGTTGTTAATTATATCATTCTGGAATACACTGTAAAGTAGGGAGAATGGTGGTTTATGTTTATCATTATTTTTATGAATAATGATTTTCCTTAATTTAATTATTTCGGTTAGTTTGATTTTAGATTGCTACTCTTATAACTGTAGTTTTATTATTTTTTTGTAAAATACATTTATTAAAATAAATTGAATGCATACCTATATTTTAGAAGCACAGTCGTCAACGTCCATACCATGTTGAAGACACCGGTTCTCGTCCGATCACCGAAGTTAAGCAACATCGGGCGCGGTTAGTACTTGGATGGGTGACCGCCTGGGAATACCGCGTGTCGTTGACTTTTTGCATTTAATAAATAAATGTTTATATTAATTTATAATACTTAAAAAAATACTTGCATTTGTTAAGTAACAGCTAACATCCTTTTGAGCTAACTGTGAAACTCTTAATAAATAAAAAATAATATCGCTGAAAGAGAAAAAAGCCTCCATCAAAACCACCCTCAGATTATATTGTGACATCACATTACATAATCCAGTTTGCATTGCAGATACCCTTGCAATGCAAATACTAATAGCCAGGGCCATTGTACACTGCGGGACAAAAACATGTCGCCCATGGAAAATTGAATTTCCATAGATACGCCTCTGTGAGCGTCAAGCGTGCCCGATGGGTTTACAATGAAATCTAATTGTCTTTGTGTTTGATAACTACACTTAGCGTATTAGTGGCCTGTTTCTATGGCCTGAAGTGTAGCAGATTGGTTGCCAAAGGGTTTGGGTTTTTACATGCTTTGCCAATTTTTTTTGGCCCTATGTAATTATTTTTGTTGTAAAATACAGTGCTAGTAATCTTTCTTTTTCTCATAATACCAGTTTATATCAGTTTATAAAAAAAAAAACATTTTTTAGTTCGAGGCAGTTAAAAAATGTTGTCAACTCGAAATTGCAAAAAGTCAACGTCACGCGGTATTCCCAGGTGGTCACCCATCCAAGTACTAACCGCGCCCGATGTTGCTTAACTTCGGTGATCGGACGAGAACCGGTGTCTTCAACATGGTATGGACGTTGACGTTTGTGCCGCAAAAATTACTGATCATAATACGAGCAAGTAGGAACAAATATTTTTTTCATTTTCATGATTTTAATAGCGTCAGCTGATAATATGACACAATAAAGGTTTTTTAAACAATATTCGTATTTATTAGGTAAATATTTATCTTCATTATTACCAATCAGTAAAGACCATTTTGTTTAGCCAGCTTTTAAGGCACTTTTCTTTTGTATCATTCCAGACCAACTTTACTTTTCTTCTGTGTCATTTCAAAACATTTCAATTCTAAATCTTGTTAACTAAATCACCCTACTCCACCTCAGATTATCTAGGTCTTTCACTGACTAAACTAATACAGTTACCTCAGCATAATATTTAGCAACTCCAAGCTCGGTGACAAACTCGCAGTGACGTAACATTAACATGATAATAACAACGAGTCTGATGGTAGTCAGTAGTTAGGAACGCGACCCCTTTTAGTGTGGCACTCCTACTGGATAAGGGCGGAAGTGGGATTTTATTTAAGAAATTTATTATTTACTACTCTATGTTCAGCAGTTTTACTAATTAATGACATTACTATGAAAGAAAAACTTAAGCCGATGTAGATTGTAGAAAATTGCTGAAAACTTAAAAAATGTACGTACTACGTATAGATTTTCATTACAGCTGGGTACCTACAGCTAAGAGCCATGTTGTACAGGGGAAGTTGTAATAAAAAGAAACCACATCATGACCGTACCATTATTTTTAGGAGCTACGATGTCTTAGTTTGGCTTCCAGATAAATAGTCCGATAGATATGTCAAAGTTGTATCCTCTCATTTTGCTACGGGAGCTAAAAAAGTTACTTTTTTGGTGAAGTTTGAATTATTCTTTACGTTATTGATGATTATTATTCATAATTTCTTTTCTACCTGTCATCACGTCCTTTATACAAATGTTTGGAACATCCAAAATTCTCACTTCCACCTTTCTCCATTACTAGCCAGAAGCAACATGGCGCACATCGCATGCAAGTTAACGACGTCATTAAACCAGATGATTGCGTTACCTGCCACTGTTACGCATAGTGTTAATTACAGTTATGTTTACATCAAGTAATTGTTAAGTGTCCCGGGTTATGACTCTAGAAAGGGTTTGCAGAGGAAGAACTTTTTGTGAGGAAAATGGTCTTTATTTTACACAACTGCAGCACTAAAGATGTTAAAGTTGTGGAATAGCTTTTTTTGTTTCGTATGGAATGCCAAAAATTTACTTGAAAAAATAGTCTCTTCGTACCCACAATTTTGTTACCAGTTATGTTAGCATGATACGCCCAAGCGATTTAGTTTTACAGTCGTCAACGTCCATACCATGTTAAAGACACCGGTTCTCGTCCGATCACCGAAGTTAAGCAACATCGGGCGCGGTTAGTACTTGGATGGGTGACCGCCTGGGAATACCGCGTGACGTTGACTTTTTGTTTTAACATACTTAGACAACTATTTTATTTGAGTTATAGCTATTTGATTAAAATTAGTTTAGTTTCTCTCCACGATTTCGTATATGAATAGTCTTAATGGAATTTACCTAAGCATCCATATAAATATTATATCAAATGTGTATGCGTCTTGTACATTCCCATTATACAGTATCTTATGGTAACTGCTCCCATAAGTATACCATTATCCTATATTCTGAGTGTCGTAAGCAGTAGAAGGGGATTACATCTAAAGGATGGAAGGCTGTGTCACCTGTGTACTAATAATAATCGTATTGTGCTAATCCTGTTGTTCAGATTAAATTATTAGTCTGTTAGATGTACTCTCTGAAATATTATAAATACGACGTCACATCTAAAGGTCATAACGTGTTGGCAATATCCCCTTAATAAAAGGCATCTTGTAAGAATTTTGCATTTACATTTTGCATAATACAGGGCAAACTAAATAAAACCAAATTCTTATCAGGTCTAAAATATCCTCAAAAACCTTTGAAAAATCCTTAAAAAACGTTGATGTTGTGTATCTCGTCTCATACCTATGAATATGAAATATAAACCAGAAATACCCAAGTTAATATTAAAGTTGAAAGCAGTCTAAGATATCCGGCTATTTAGCAACCTCTTACAAGAACATGACTTAGATGAAACAACCACACACTCAAACACATAACAAGCACTCAACTTATGAGCTGTAATGACGTGTAATATTTGGCACGCGCCGGTAATAGCCGGTAATATCCGGTAATATTTTAACGGGACACTTGCGGTTGGACGGGCAATAAACCGATACCTAACAGATGCCTGCTTGAGGGGTGGCACAGACTAACTAGTACACAGTGGTGCCAGTGTGATCATGGAAGAACAAGTCTAAAAAGAAAAACTTCCTTTGCGATTCTTGCAATTTGTAAATAAAACTATCGATTTTAGTAAATGTATGATAAGAATAAGAAACGAATCAATAAAAGCGGTGAATTATTTTTGATTAATTGCTTTTAATTTCTCCAATACACATCTAGTTCTTACGATTTATCAGAATCTTTCTTAAACTCTAGCAATCTTGATTTCACCTGGTTTTTAGTTCCTTTTGCTATATATTAATATATTATATTAATATATATCTTCCTTATAGCTTCTATGAATCTTTAAGCGGTTCTCCCTCGAACTATCACCTGAAAACCTATTTAAATTCTGGTGACTTCTATGATATTTTGTTCAAATATGCGTATAGTATATAATCTCATGAATACTATCCATTCTAATAACGAAGGTATAGTTTCCTCTTAGAGGCATTCAGCCACTCCACACGTACTAACTCTTCCATCTGTATCCCACCCAGTCTATGTATAACCGATGTAGTCAAGAGCGTATGACAGATGGCAGCGAGTGCGGTTGAGCTGCGTGACAAATGCGGCCGCACTGCGACCGCGCGGCGTGACCGTGACGTGACGCGCTAGACTATTGTCACGGGATGTTGCTGGTCGATGGAAATTTTGGACTGATTTTTATATACCTAATGGAACGTTTCTAAATTTTCTCTTTCCATCCTGGCCTATACAGGATGTTAATGAAAGTTTAATCTATCCAAAAGACGTAAAGAGTATATCTGGTGTAGACTGTAGAGTCAGTTTACAAAGTTCTAAGTCAAACTGAATTAATCATATACATGATGTTTTTAAAACCATGCTGATGGTAGATCGACTGAAGTTTATTTCTCACCGCCTTTTAGGCCGATGAGACAGAAAATTTCATGCATGTAAAAGCAAAAAAAAACACAATTTAAAATAATCCAACTTTTACATCGCACACTCAATCAAATAATAACGAACGTTGTTAATAAACGTGACACTGGTAATCCACATGCGTTAGCCGAAATATTTTTAATTACGACAAACTTAATCCGTGTCCCACTATTTATCCCCAGAAGTGGGATGTCAAGGTTTGTAATTACATTTCCCCTTCAGAAGCTGCCACCGTCTAACGTAATTGAATATTGCGCGAAAATTTATGGTTTTTCGCGCAATTTTTATAGGCTCCTGTGTTTAACGTGTCTGGTTCCAACGATTACGGTATGTCTGTCGCCCCCGTGTAGGGTCACATCTGGTTGTGGTATGTAACGAGAGTTGGTTGAGTGTGACAGTGGATTATATTGGTGTGATAATGTCTTAGTATTCGTTAGAGATTTGACAATAAGCGAGAGTTAGGTTTAGATGGTATTTGAAGTTACAGAGAAAAAGCAATAAAATCTTCTCCCTTTCTTACAGTTGGTTATGTCGAGTATGAAATGTGAAAGTTCTTTGGTGTAAAATATTAATCAGTAAAAAGTTGGTAAAAAGTATTATGACGTACTAAATACCTCAAAAAACAAAGTTTTTGAGTACATAAGAAACCAGGATTCATTAGCGACACTAAACAACCAAAAAAAAACGCATAATTAAATGGACTTATAACACAACTGAAACTAATGTAAATTCGTTGTAACAACTCTATATCCATACTCAAATAGACAACTACCCTCACTACATAACACAACGTACGCCGTACATTATAAAGATGGTATGAGAAACTTTGCGTTATTTATATCTATATTATATTAAATAAGGGGAAACATCCCTTCTTGTGTGGTTAGTACCTAAGTCATTATGGTGTATTATCTTATGGCTTAGAACCATCCAATTATGTCAAGTGACTGTTTTTTTTATGCCACTTGCTGCATTTTAGTTCGATTTCAATTTGGAAGAGATATGTGCCACCAGGAAAACTCTACGACTAATTATTTAATACCTTAATACTTTGCGTATATCTGGGTACTTGAATCGCTCAGAGAGAAATAGATTTATAAAGCGGAATATTTCAAATTTCTATTCCGAAAATAATGTGCTTATAGGCTCTCTTCTTTTAAGGTTCTTTTAAGTACCTTACGTAAACCCTGGTAAAAAAAATGTCATGCTACCTAACCTCACAATTGATAGGGTTTTTCTATATGAAAAAATTAAATTGACGACAATATTTTTTCTTTACGTACTACGCTGTCCTAAACTTCTCGAATGTATTCTAATAAGTTTTATTATGATCTTGGTCAACACCTCATGTATTTTCACAAGAACTTAAAGCAATTTTTCCCACAAAAGAATTTCAGTGAAAGCCATTGAGTCAAGGTCCATTATTTCCCAAACATCTTACGGTGAGCCATCTTTATCACGTAGCATGCCCATAAGGGCTATAAAGGGATCAAGGTACCATTGTAAAATTCCCATCGCATTTCCCATCTGTCTATACTAACCCATTTTCCTTTGACCCTTAAAGTCTTATGCGGTGGACAATTTTTTGCGTCTCTGTAAATAAGAAAAATCCGTTGTCATGATCATCATTGGCTTTTGAAGGACATGGACTGCCCAAAAAGGTGCATCGTAATATTTATTAACCAAACATATTATCTGCAAATTAACATGAAAACGTACTTTAGTAAATTGCTTACCTATATGCTTTATTTTTGCTATAGTTTAATTGTCCTACAGTTGGGTAAAGTTCTTTCCCAATTTGCGCCAGCCTTTGATAATTCTTATGATTTTGAAAACTCCTTATATCAACAAATCTCTTTCCTCATACAATACTAAAAATACGTTAACAAGTACATCCTTATCTCAAACAACAATACAAGTACGAAACATCTATGACGAAGAAAACAGTCAACAATTTGAATAATAACATTACACGAAACAAACTCTTAACGTTAAAACTACGAAAGTTGAAGATTTTATCGGAATCGACGTCTCCAACAGAATTGCGTCTAAGTGACCAAGTTTTGATAAGTTTTCGCATAAATTATATTAGATAAGCGAAAATATTGTCTCCGTCGCCATATTTTCGGTGTTTCTGATAATAAGTTCACAAACAATTTGTTACTTGATGTCACTCTTAATATGTCATTGTGATGTTGTAGTTGGGTTAATTTTTTTTATGGTTAATTTTCTTTGATGTTTTTGTGATATGTCTGTATTTTGTAAGTTTTAGGATATTATCAGGCAATCTAAGCTTCGATTGAAAACTAAAATACGGCCATTTTGACACTAATACTTAGTGTGTGGAAAAATATGGTTAAAAAACTATTTTTATACTTTAAAAAATGATTATTTTGTGGTTTATTTTATTTATTTGGAATAGATTTTATTGTGATTAGAAAGGAACGTTGGTTTATTTCGATTACCGATAAAATAAATATTTTTTACAATATTTTCTAAACAAAAAAAAAATGCAATATAAACAGCACAGAGTTATGCGTCTAACAGACCCGACAGGCTGTCATCGCGGGCGTGCATAAATCCCGCGCTCAGATCGTTTGCGCGTGAAATAGAAACTCCGCGCTGTACCCTGTCACTTGCATAATATATTATTATTTACTGTTCGAGTTTTATTTGCATAAAGTTTATTGAAAAATAAATAAATCATTCGATTTAAAGCCTGAGTGCTGTGGTATTGACGGTCCGGCTCGCTTTGCCTTTTGACCAAATGGATGTCGGTTACGCTTTAACTGTATTTTTTTATCATTTTAAAATACCTGCTTCGTTTTTTGTTGTAAATAAGGTACTCCGTTTTACCAGCAAATTTTTTGCAGTTATTTCTGAAAATGTTAACCAAGTTTTAGTAACCTAAGGATTTAACATTAACGAATTAAATTGAACATCTTCTTTTAGTAAAATGTTTGCCGAAAAGCAATAAATAATTTAAGAAATATGAATTACATAATTTTTTTAGGAAAAAATTGCTACTAAATAAAAAATACAACATACAAGAAAAGTTCTACTTACTACGCCACAAGCTAAAAAACCTAATCAGTCAACAAAATGATCTCAAACCGCAAATCCCATTGAAAGTAAAGTGTGTTAGGAGACAAGTGAAAAACTAGAGCATTTCCCTTGTTAAAACACACTATAACTCTGGCGGGTCGGGTCTGCATTTCCGCGGAGCGATGAGACCGCGCCGTGACGCGTCTAAGAGATTTATACGCCGCTAAAGGAAATTGACTGGCTGCGCTAATGCTGAACATGATATGTTTTGTTATTAATTTTTTGTTTATTTATTTATTTTATTTTTTTATGTATGGATTGATTATGGTAAGGATTGATTGTTTAGTGAAAACTTTTTTAAATTCACGTATTTACGACCTTGAAAATTCTTTTAAGTGTTGAAATTCGTTAGAGCCGTACTCAAACTTTAAAACTTATTAATACAAACTGAATCTAATTATATAGAACGGACGTTAACGCGTATATGAAAAATACCTTCAGGGCTTGACGTTTAGCCCGGGTTACACCGGCCGTGGGCACAAGCAGCAGAGTCTGCTTAGAGCTGCAAGAGAAACTTAATTAGTAATAAAATCATTATTACAGTAGATACTTAGGACACTAAAAATCTTTTCAGAATATAGCCTGACCATCAAGTGATTGTGTATATTTACCCTTGCAACCTATTTTATAAAAAAGATTTTCAAAATCCCAGTTTTGAAAAATCATGCAACTTTTTTTCTAGCTCCAATTTAAGTACCAAACCACCTGACCCAATTCTTACCCAAAATCAAATTCCCAACAATAAGTAGTTAGTCTCAAAAAAGTATCATTTCTCCCGCGATATAAAAACGATCGAGTTTATATAAAATGGCGACCATTTCCCTCGGAATCGCCGCAAGACGTTGACAAACAGTGGCGAATGAGAAAGATGTATTTTTCCACGATAAAATTCGGGGTGACAGCTAACAATAAATTTCTTTTCGAACCTTACTAAGGTGATTTTCGCACTATACCTTGTGCGCTGTAGCTTGGTGCGGGTGACAGTTGTCAGTATGACGTTGAAATCTATCAGTATCACATGGCTAAGGATGTAACGTTATGCAAGTTATTTTTATCGATGACGTTTTTCACAGCAAAAATCACATTTCCTTTTTCATTATTATAAAAATAATTGTAATATTAAATTTAATTCTAATATTATTTTTTGAATTATTTAATAATACGTATTTTTGAATATAAAATTTATCATAAACATATGTCTGATTGGGATCGTGATATCCATATTGGTGATTTTATGGAATCATCGTTAATAACATCAGTTACAGAATCAGACGATGAATTAAAAAAAAACACAATTCAGATGTTTCTGACTCTGATATGAATTAATACGAATAAAATGTACTTTTTTATTAGTTATATAAATATTGATATATCCATCGTAGCAGTACATCCCATCACTAAAGAAGTCTTTGGCGTTACGTTATACGCATAAGAGTTTGCTTATTTTTTCTTCCAATATAATTTTATTTGTAAACTAGAACACTCTGGTTGGTTTAATTTAATTAAGAACCGCGATTAATGATTTAATATATTACAAATATGGTGCAAGTGAAATACTAAGGTCATAATTGTAAATCGCGGCAACCTTCAAGAGTGAAACGAAACATGACTGACAACTGTCACCCGCACCATGCTACAGCGCACAAACTGTAGTTTAATATAAGAAAATCGATTTGATGTAATTTAGTGTGTTTGGCGGATTAATGAAGTCGTTTTTTAAAGTTACTGGGTTAACTTTTATTTGGAACTAGATTTATGCTTTGAAAACTAGAGTAATATGAGGTTTTTATAGAAGTAATTGATGCAAGTATCTTTAAAATGATGACCTACTATTTTTATTACATTTATGTAGTATGTGTTTTTTTTTTATTTTTGTATATGTCAATTTAAGGAATATAATATGTAAAGTTAGTTAACCCCTACGATTAAGACATAGTCGACACGAAAACATCAAACTTGAAAAAAAGTTTAACTATTTACAAATCGGCCCAAAATAAATGGCCCACCAAATAAACCAACACAAAACATGAAAACTGTTCCGAATCGCTTTGCCTCACAACGCTTACCTAGAAACAGCCTACAGACCACAATTTCAAATCCATACACGAAGGGTGTAAAATTCATATAACCGCAGTTTACCCCCGAAGAAACTTAACGCCGAATTAAACCGCAGTTTGGCGTCGGCCAGGGTGAATAAATTTCCCTCAATATGTTGCTAGTGTAAGCTGTAAACGATGTTAGTTTAAATAGTTTTTAAACACGTTTGTTTAAGCGTATGGCGGTATGGACATTTGTAAGTGCAGTGAGGTGATTAGGTGTCGGTTGCGTCTGTAATAGATATTTTCTAAGCTTTTACTTGATGTCTTACAGTGGTGGTAGAAGTATTTAAGGCTTATGAAACCATGTTATAGTGCACATTTTGCTCTGTAGGTTTTTTTATATGAAAAAAATATAGCTTAACCTTGTAGCAAAATTTTGTTTAACAGGGTGCCCTAGAAAGCATGGACAATCGGGTGTAAAGAGATAGAGGAACCTTAGAAATACCCAAATCATCAATACTTATTGTACTTTGAACCGTAGAGGCATAATAAAAAAATCTCGTTGAAAAAGCAGCATTAAACTCAAAATTACGCAGAAAAGCAAACCAAGCAAAATTGGGTATCATAAACAAACGCAGCGCAACTAAACTACACTGGTAGCCAAAAAAAACCGGACACTACATCAGCAACATTGTCCGTACACTGTCGAGAGAACGGGCCGCAATTTCAATTTACGAGTGGCGATGCTATAAAATTGGCACGTGATCGCGTCGAGACAAATAAGTGGATATCGCTTATATGTGTATTAGTAATATTGCTCGGCAGTGTAGGGCTGCGATGGGGGCGAACTGGAAATTGCACGTGGAATTATGTGACGAATTTGTGACGTTATTAATGGTTTATACGTGCACTAGGAACTGTTTAATTTTTAAACCTATGGATAAGAATTATTAATAAAAACACACGCCTAAAAATGTAATGTTAGAATTTTTTCATTTACGTGTGATATTTAACATCTTGCTTTTGGTCAGATTCCTGCGTTGCATATTTTATGGCCAGCAATGTAACAACAAAAATAGGGATTTTCTCACTATAAAAATAAATTCATTTAAATACAAGACATAACCCTAACAGAAACTGCAGAACTAAATTGTATAGGATATAAAAATATGTAACATATTGGCACATTTTCACGAAATTGTGTCCAATTCGTAATATTACATAAATAAAATATTATCACAAAATAATAACGGCATTTTGCGGGTGTAATGTAGTGAAGTACTTTTTATTATTTCGCTGGCACTTTTATCTGCACGTATGTGTAGATGTAGAAATAAGAAAGTATGTAGGTAATATTTTATAATAATATATATTTTTTTGTGATATTATTTGTTTGTATTACATTTACATCGCCTAATTAATATTTAATTTTGTGTCTAACTGAAAGTATCGGCAAAAATGGCTTTCTAAGTTTAGAACGTAAACTTTTTGATTGTTATTTTTGGCTTGTGGTTAGAAATAAACTTTTTAATTAATATTAAGTTCTAAAGTTTACACGAATATTAGACACTAAACTAGTCGTCGTGAACTAAAATCTAAATACAAACCACGATAAAATCTGTAAAAGTAGTTTATTGAAATTTTTAATAATATAATATTACTTTGTAATTTTTGGAACAATAACTTTAACTATTTTTGGGGCTCACGAGAAAATGGACCTCCCACAACTATTTACACCAAACATATTCTACTCCCTCACAACATACAATGCACATTATAATAGCCATAAAATTGCATCTCAAACACAGCACACTTGTGACCTCTGCAATAGCCCTTCAGAATCCATAACTTCTGCGCCCCTCACTTCAACAATACACAAATTGCAGTTCTAATGCTTTCTACAATTTACTGCCGGCTCCTTGTCTAGGAACACAGAGTAGTTAAATGACAGAGGGACTGTGACTGGCAAGAATTGTATTTCGTTTAATGTCACCCTTGAGGATAGGCGCGTTTAGGTAATGGGCCGGTAGTTGATTAAATTTAAGCTTTTTTATTTGTTAGAGTAATAAAATTGTTAAGCAATTACTTTAATTACTGGTGCTTTTCTTTTATTTTAAAGAAAAGTTAGTATGATGAAAAATATCAATAAACACACAGCGCGCTATTAGATATCAATTATATAATTTCACTTTTCTTATTCACTATTTATTCATACACAATTAAATCTAATATAAGAACAAACTGTAACTATACTAAAATGAAAACTTACATAAATAAAAAAAAGTAACAGGCCTTAAAAAAACTCATCGTCATGACAAGGGTCAATGGCAGGAAACGTGCCTAGAAGGCTGCCAGCGTTGCCACGTTGAATGGCTATGCCGATTCTCTGTGCAAGGAACAAACCAGCCCTCTGATCACGAGTAGAGTCTACCAATCGTTTAGAAAACTTTTTGAATTGAAAACATTAGCGTTAAAAGGAGCGTTGCAACGATGTCAAAATCATATCATCATTAACCAATCAATAAATTAAAGAACTTTCGCCAAAACAAAATCTGAATGCATTCAATTCTATCTTTTATGAGACCAACAGGCCTAGTCTCATAAATCATCACTATTATCTCTTACAAATAGCCTCAAAAATATTTTATAAGAACCACGTGTTTATAAACTACTCTGTGTAAAGACCTTGAGATAGGCCAGGAGCGCGGGTGCGAAAAGTAACAGATGTTGTTAACGCAATTTAGATAATCGTTTGCGTAAATAAATAGCTGTCGAAACTCAATTAGGGTTCCGTAGTGAAGGCAAGCCTCTCGTTCTGTGGGAAGCTAAGTTTGGTAAGCATCTGTTGTAATTTATTTGTAATTTTATACCCAATGTCCCTTGTCTGATCGATGGTAAGCGATCAAAGATGGCGATTTGTGTAGGACATTGAAAGCGTGACGAGTGTTAATGTCTTCAAGCGGGCATGTTACTGGAAACTGCAATCATTTATTATATTTAATTATAACAGCAAACCAATACTTTAGTTTGTAGAAGTAGAAGCTCAAGATGGTGTCTTTGTTACAGCCTAAATATTATTCTTACTTATTTGATCATAAATGTCAAAGAAACTATAAATCCATAAATCAATCTAAAAAGGATAAAATTACTTTTTAAGGTACAACCGTACGTAACCCTATAGCTTAAAAGATTTTACCTATTTAACATTGACAAGGATGACGATGAGTTTTTGACCCTTGTTGCTTTTATTTATTTAATTTTAGATTTATAAATAAGATTTAATTTTAGTATAGATGTAAGTGTTAGTTATTAGATTTAAGTATTGCATTGTAAATAAACAGTATGTAATGTTTTATTATTAAGAAAACCTTATTACTATTGTCTAAGACAAAATAATGTTTTCCAGTAGAAATATGCCCTCAGAAATCATGAATATGTTGTGAATTAGTTTGTGACTTTGACGTACTGTTACAGATCGGCCCGCTGCCCGTGACCTTGAAGAAACAACGTGAGTCTAATAACTTATATTCTCTTTGTATTAGTTTTATTATCTTTGACTAGAATCATTGGGTAACAGACGTATGGAAAATATTGTGTGATTTAGTTGTGCGTATTTGTTTGCTCTGAAGAGAATATATTTTTGTTTCTTAATTGCTAAGTCAAGGCCTTTGCCCAGCAATGGGATCCCATGTAGGCTAATAATAAAAAAAAAATGCTAAGTATAAATAACCGTATGAAATAACCATGCATCAACTAACTAAGTGTAACTGTAAAGACAATAGACGAATAAAAAACAAGATTTTTATTTTGGTAAAATGTGTTATGTGCTACTACAAAAATACACCATGATGGAATATAAAAAAAAGCAATAACAGTAACGTTGGTAAATCAGTATAACCAAACAAAATTCATACACTAAAAACCTTATCTGTAGTTTTGTAAGTTCTAAAGATATTGAGAGATAAGAAAGAGCATTTTAATTTGATGTATGCAGAAAGAAGTACAAGTTGTTGGAAAAAAATATTAAGAACATGTTTTTCTTATGACTTTTACGAATATTTAAATCTACTAACAAATAGGTTGCTTAGCAATGAAATTTCCTTGTGCGTGGTAGCACAAGCCCTTTAACACGGAATCAGGTTACTTTATAACAACAACAACAGCACACATCGTTAATACACGTAAGATATCAAGTACATGAAGTTCAATTCATTTATTTTGAACGGCAATCTATTAAGGGCGCGATAAGCGGGGGCTGCGTTAAAATAAATTGATTTTATTCAAATTTCTATTAAGGCACCGGCTCGCTGTGTTTCTTGAGATTGCTACGGGCCCAGTCTTGTTGGGACCGAGTTAGGTAGCTTCGGGATTATGGATGTGGTACCTAAAAAGACAAAAAGGCAGAGAGTACGCTACCAATAGAGAAAAATTACGTGCAGACACTGACAGATTTCGCGTGATTCAAGGATTGAATTAATTATGTAATGTAACATAATTGGATCCTTTATCATTAGAATTTTGTTACAAATATACGCACACAGAGCATCGAATATCCTTGTTGAAACACAATTTTTTTTAAAGTTTTAAATATTTGTAGCAAATAGGTAATTTTATACAAAAAAAAACATCGTGTCGAATCACCGTTTTCCAAATCGACTTAAATGATATAACTACGCCCAATATTTTTTGTAAATGTCTATTCAATTTCTGATCCGACATCTTTAAATGAGCTTTATGTATCACACATCTGCATAGTAGCCAGGAGATACCACCTCCATTAACTTCGCACATCCACCGCAGATTCCCACTCAAAGCTTGTAATTGAAAAGTTTGCCAGGAGAGATGTAAAGTGATTTATAAGACAGACGAAGTGTCGGTCCGGCGACCTTTTTATTTCAACGAAACCTTGTTACAATACTTTCGTATATCTGAACAATAAATCGTGCAACTTTCTCAAATGCTTCATTTATTTCTAATGTTAGATAACGTTTGTATGAGGTTTTTTATAATTTTTGATACTCTCCCAATTCATTTTCTTTTGCTCTTTTGGACAATTTTTTCATTAAATTTTGAGACTTTAGATTATTTGGAGGGTAGTTGAAGTGACAACTCAAAATTTTATAAGCTCCTGTATATTTAATTTTAAAAATAGTAATTTTCAACTATTACTTTCATAAATGGTGTAATAGTCTTTATTTAGTTTCGGTGCACTCACTTCTATAATTGCTTTCACTGTATCTCTCTGTTCCTGATTTCCTATCTTTCATCATCAACGTCACTATGGATCTGTACGCAAAACTCACTGACAGCATGGAAGAATTGACTGCTACATTCACGACTAGGATGAACCAGTATGAGGAGGAGCTCAAGTCTGCTGGTGGAGCTGAAGTCACTCACAAGACCATAGCCAGTCTGTCACGTGAGTTCACCGACTTCAAATCATTGATTTGGAAAACTGTGAGCATGCTCAAGTCCCAAATGGAGCTATTGATTGTGGGTCTTGACCGACATGAGATGGCTTCGCGCAGGAAGGTGTTGCTGCTTCACGGCCTTCCAGAGGACAAGGAGGAGGACCACGTGGCGGTAGCTGTCACTACAATTGCACAGAAGATGAAGATTGCTGACATCTCTTCTTCTGACGTTGTAGCATGCCACCGTCTAGGAAGCACCACTGGCAAGCCGCGTCCTCTTCTCATCAGATTCCATGGACTCAAGATGAAGAATGAAGTTTGGCAGGCAAAGACCACTCTAAAGGGCTCTGGTCTAATATTATCAGAGTTCCTGACGAAACCAAGGCATGACACGTTTATGAGCGCCCGCAAACACTTCGGCGTCAGGCAGTGTTGGACATCTGATGGGAAGATTCATATATTACTTCCGAACAAGACGCGACGTAAAATTGAGTCTGCTACTGAACTGCAAGAGCTTATGGCGCAGTTCCCGACGGCGGTAATGGAGTCTTCTGCAGCTGGTGAGGTGACAAAAGGTGCTAGTAAGCCTCTTGATAAGCGGTCTCGAAAGCCTGCTAAGTAGTTAGGCACAAGGATACCCACTTATAATTATAATATTGTCACCGTTTTGTTTTTCACTTTGTCGGTATCTTTGAATTCCATTTCGATTCTGGTAGTTTATGATTCTTTGACAGCTAAATGACATTTGTTTGGATCATAACTTAGCGAAATAACTTTTTGTTTCTGTGTTTACGTGTTATTAATTTTATTGTGTTCATTTGTCATTTCACTGGTTTAAGGTTAAACCATAGAGATATATATACACATGGAGTGAGCATATTCTACTATATGAATAATAGTTATACAAATATCCATCGTATCGACGCGCACATGTCAAAAAGCTTTTTGTCTCTTTTTAACTAACCAAGAAATGAATTTGTAAAAAGAGAGAACTAAATGTCTGACAGGTACCAAATTTGGCAACACTGTTGTGGAATGTCACCTTCCTGTCATTGCGTGCCGGTCGCCATATTAGGTTCCAAAAGTACTTGTGTTGTTTGTGGTAGTTGTGCTGTCAAACAGTTGCTCGCTCAAAATATTTTTGTGGATTTAAAGAGAAATACGTATTGCAATTAGTTATTTTGGTGTTTTGAGTTTGGAAAATAGGAGGAAAATCATGCCCTCGTGTTGTATAAAACAGTGTGGTGCGAGAAAAAGCAAAAATCAGCCTAACTTGACGTTGCACAAGTAAGTAACTAATTTTCACTAATTCATTCGTATGTTGTAGAATGTATTGTTATAAGATAATCTTTTTGAATATTATTGTAACCTGTGCCATGTTTATATGGCTCATATCGTTATTATTTCATTTCTTTCTTCATTTCTTTGTATTGTTTACAAACAATAATAATCGTCAAGTAAGGCTAGTGATGTGCGATGTTCGCATACCGTAAGTATCGATAAAATTAATGAAGTGTGTAAAATACATTGAAATTACATTTTAATCCACAGATTTCCTGTAAACGAAATTTTAAAGAAGAAATGGATGGAAGCGATTGGTTCTGAAAATATAAACCCTAGACATAAAATGTGGCATGTCTGCTCCATGCACTTTGAAGAATCTTGTTTTAACAGAACCCTCGAAATGATTAGGTTACATGACGGCGCAGTGCCCACATTGAATATGCTGGTATGTTTTTAAACATAAGTGGCATGGTACAGTAATTTCAACACAATTGGTTAAATACTTTTTGTGTTACCAATATTTCAAATTTCAATTAATGACTTACTTACTTTTATTAATTATTATGTTATTTTGTTCTCAGCCCAAGCCAATCTGTCCCCCACAACCTACTTCAAGTATAATGGTAACTACATTTTATAAATATTATGTAATTTATCTTATAGAATGGCGTATTTAATTATAATAATTGAAAAATATTTAAATGGTTTTAGATTCCCAAAATGAGGAAAGCTGTTTTGCGCGAACAACAAAATAAATCGGATTTGACCCGTCCATTGAATTTCGAGTTGCCGGATGAAAATTTAACCGAAAATGTACCATCTGTAAAGGTAAACTGACTAGGTTTTTTTTTATGAAATGCTGAGTGTTCATATGCAAAAATCAAGAATTCTAAGAACAAATTAACATTTAAATGCTACTTATTAAAATAGTTTGTAATAAATAATTTATCTTTTTTTTTTTTATTTAATAAAGATGTGTAGAAAATGATTTTCATAATTTTATTGGTAGACTTCTCAAGGGGACTTAGGATATGTTTTATACTTTAATGTTGTTTTCATATTCTGATGTTATTTTGTATTTTTCAGATCCAGCAGCCAGATGATAAAATAAGGTATTTGACAAAGAAATGTGATTTACTTCAGAAAAAAGTGAAAAGATTAAATGAAAAGGTCCGGAGACGGGATGGAAAGATTGCTCTCTTTTCTAATATTATTGATGACCTTAAAAAAGGTAAATTTATCAACAATGAAGAAAGTTTTATTCTGGATGAATGTGGAGGACCTGAAGGTTTTCTTAAAAGGCAAATCGCCAAATCTAGAGGTCTACCTTTAGAAAAAAAGTATACAGAAGAATTACGAAAATTTGCCCTTACGCTTCATTTTTTTTCTCCGAAAGCGTATGATTTTATAAGAAGAACCTACAACACTTGTTTGCCACACTCTCGCACTTTGAGCAAGTGGTACCAACATGTAAATGCCGAACCTGGTTTTACAAAAGAAGCTTTAGAATCATTACATAAAAAAGCTGCAGAAAGTCTTCACCCTGTGGTTTGTGCTTTAACACTAGATGAGATGGCTATCAGGAAATGTCTTACCTGGGATCCAAAGGTACAAAAGTTTTATGGTCGAGTTAATTGCGGTCATGGTGTTAATAGTGACAGTATGGAAGAAGCCAGCCAATGTTTGGTATTACTTGTTACCTGCATTAATGGCTCGTGGAAGTTACCAATTGGGTATTTCTTAATTGTATCACTTACCGGAGAGCAGAAGGCTGTCCTTGTGCGGACAGCTATACAACTCTGTCAAGATGCTGGAGTCAAAGTCGTTAGTATCACCTGTGATGGTCTGGCTGGTAACTTTAGCATGTTCTCATCTTTGGGGTGTCATATTCTGAAGGATCAATCAACTACTAAATTTGAAAGCCACAACAGCTTTATCCATGCATTCCTTGACCCATGTCATGCTATAAAACTCGTCAGAAATGCTTTTGGGGAATTACGGGTTTTTATTGACTCAATGGGTCGTAAAATTAGTTTTGAATATTTGGAGCTTCTTCTTAATTTACAAGAACAAAAAGGTCTTCATCTGGCAACTAAAATTGGGAAAGCTCACATTTTTTATGATAAACAAAAAATGAAGGTGAAGCTCGCCACACAACTATTCAGCAACTCTGTGGCAGATGCCCTTTCATTCTGTTGCAACAAATTAAAAATTAAAGAATTCCAACACTGTAGTGGCACTGTAAACTTTATTAACATCATGAACGATGTTTTTGATGTGCTCAACAGCCACTCGATTCGGCCACCGGGTTGGAAGAAAGCCATGTGTCCACAAAACATTGGCCTTATAAGAGCATTGTTTGAAAGTGCTAGTGATTATATTAATAGTTTAAAGCTTTCTTCAGGAGAGTTGGTAGTAGAATCACGACGAAAAACTGGTTTCATTGGCATAATTATCAACATGAAGAGTGCGCTTGCACTTTACGAACACTTGGTTGAGGATACAGGCATTTTAAAATATGTCCCGTTTTATAAAATTAGCCAAGACCATCTGGAACTATTCTTTTCGGCTATAAGAGCCAGGGGAGGTTTTAATAATAATCCCAATGCGGTTCAGTTTCGCGCAGCGTACAAAAAACTATTGATTAGAGCAGAAATTCGAGATGGTGGGGTTGGCAATTGCATACCTCTAGAGCAAATTAATATATTGACGTGCTCAAGCAAAAACCCAGTTCACTCTATTAATGAGTTGACATGTAGAAGTGATTTTGTTAAGATTTCCGAAGACCATAGTGATCTTTACGATTCTTATGTTGAATATTTAGGTAAGAACGTGGATGAATACACAGAAAGTGTTTTAGAGTATATTGCTGGGTTTGTGACAAGGAAGTTGTCACGGCAGATAAAATGTGATTTATGTTTATCACTGCTTATTGGGGAAGAAAACAGCAACACATTGATCTTCCAGAAGACTCGAGGTGGCCTTCAATACGCCTCAAAAGGAGTCATAAATATTATAAAGAAAACAGAAAATTTAATAAAACCTCATCTCGCCGGCCATGAGAAACCAGAAAATTATTATTTATATATCTTTAAGTTTTTGACGGAATACTATGACAGCGAAAAAATATTATACTTGCCGCACAATGTGGAGCATAACACCAACCACAGGATGTTGCTTGTAAAATCCATAATAAAAGCCTTCATAGACATAAGGTTTAGGTACCATACAAAAAAAAATTGTGATAAAGTTTCTTATAGAAACTATTTTAATAAGTTAGTTTTGTTTCGAAACGAGTAAATGTCTTTTTACACAAGAAATTGTTTTATTTTACATAATTTAAATTGCTTATAAAGTAGGTAGGTACATAAAAAAAACAAATAAACTAGCCCGTGTTACAGGTGGGTTATATTCAGAGGGTTTGACGCATTTGGTGCACTTCACAACTTGTACACCATGCTCAAATGGTGATCTTATCAACTAGTGCACTTCTCATATGGCACATTTCGCAAAAGGAGCACTTTTGAAGATGAATGGAGATTTAGACAAATGGTCTAAAAATGAAAGAATCTTTGGTTCTACATCAATCAATCTATCATCAAAATAATTTTAAATTAACTCTACATAATCACTATAACATTTTTATTTAAAAAAAAGTCACTCGGAATAATAAAAATATAATTATGTAAGAAAAAAATAGATTTATAGCAAAAAGTTAATAATAAATAAAGACATGATATAATACCTAATATAATCAATAACCTTTATAATATTATAATTTAACCGAACTTCTTTTAGTTATAGTTGTTATTTTAATTAATTAAAATTACAAATAATATAGATAAACTTTTGGTTTCTTACTTTGTAATTGTTACTATTAATTATGTAAATAGCTATAAATTAAATTACTTACAATACGTCAATCAACACTGCAGAGCGTGCGCGTCTCCTGGCTGTGGGAGAATTGGAATCGGGCCTCTGGTTACAGGCACTTCCACCATCCACTCTTGGTACAATTTTGGATAATAATACTTTCCGGCTCGCCATGAGTTTACGTTTAGGTATACCCTGTGTTGCATGTCGACATATAATGTGAGACAGTCGACAACCTCGGTCACCATGGCCTGTCCTGCAGCAGGAGCGCAGGGCGTATATCTCGCCACTCAAATTTGAATGACATAATTCGTCGTGCTCTTGTCACTGCCGGTGTACCAGCTGTTTTGGAACCCAATAGTTTGGTGCGCGGCGATGGCAAGAGACCTGACTGTATGTCATTGCTGCCTTGGAAATTGGGTCGGCCTTTGGTGTGGGACGCAACGTGCCTTGACACCCTTGCGCCGTCCCACGTTCTAAGTTCAGCAGCCTCTCCTGGCGCTGTTGCTGGAGCTGCGGAGACCCTTAAGCGGCGGAAGTATAATAACATTGTGGGTGATTATATTTTCGAGCCGTTTGGGGTTGAAACGCTCGGGTCATGGGGTCCGAGTGCACGAAGTCTTTTCAAAGAACTTTCCAAACGTTTGGTAGAATCTACTCGTGATCAGAGGGCTGGTTTGTTCCTTGCACAGAGAATCGGCATAGCCATTTAACGTGGCAATGCTGCCAGCCTTCTGGGCACGTTCCCCGCCATTGACAAGATGACGATGAGTTCTTTGACGCCGTTTAGTTTTTATTTAAGTTTTAATTTTAGTATAGTTAGAGTTTGTTCTTATATAAGTAGATTGATATTAATATGTAAATGTACTGAAATCTCAAATAAAAATGAATTACTTGAATAATTGGGGAAACTTGATCTTTTTCATGAAAGGCGGAACCGCTAGATTTCCGTCTTCTAATTTACGTAATAGTTCTTATATTTTCGGTCAAACATCACATTACGCTGTTTAAGGTTTTTTCTGACTTTGTGAAATAAATTGTTAAGCGAATACTTGTCCCAAATCCCAATACTTGCTCTCTATTTTCAATTTGGGTAAAAACATGTACAAGTTCTGATAAAAAACATGTTATACTGATTATGTAGAGTTCATTTAAAATTATTTTGTTGATAGATTGATTGATGCAGAACCAAAGATTCTTTCATTTTTAGACCATTTTTCCAAATCTCCACTCATCTTAAAAAGTGCTCCTTTTGCGAAGTGCACCAGTTGCGAAGTGTGCCATATAAGAAGTGCACCAGTTGCTAAGTTCACCATTTGAGCATGGTGTACAAGTTGAGAAGTGCACCAAATGCGTCAAACCCTATTCAGATAATTCCACGTGATTTAGTAGTTTTTTTTTTTTTGTTACTTTGTGGCAGATGACAATTTTGGGTAAATGGGTAATAGTTTAAATTACACTCAAAGTTGAATATCGATATCTAGCGCGTTTCAGGTAGTTACAACCCTAAGAAAGGCAGCCATCTTAATTGCCCAATTTTTGTAGGTATGCACGTTCATTTCGTAGGTATGGCAAGTCCATTTAGGTTTCTAAGTCAGTGGGTTAAACTGTCATTCAATCAATATTATTGTAAAGTTGTCAGTCCGCTGTTTGACATTGAAAAGTGCGTTCAGAAATTGATTTGATATTTTGTCTTTTTGATCGATTAATTTCTTTCAACCCGGCGAGTGCATCGTGTATGATTATTAAAGAAAAAAAGGATTTTTAGTATTATAGCTGAAAGTATTTAATATAAACATATATATTTATTCTTATTAATAATTATTTATTAGATTTTAATTACTATTATGTTTAATAACTCAGATGACAGTTTTGCTTCTTGTTCTTCTTCTGATGCGTCTGACGTGAGCTTCGCCAGTGCGTTTAGTGACGATTGTTTACATCTCCGTGACAACCTAACCTCTGTTTTTTCTTCTTATAACAATTGTTTTAATATAGTGCATATCAATGCTCAGAGCGTACCCGCTCATCACTCTGACCTTATTTCTTCCTTCGATTCTAAAGTCGTACAGGCGGTTCTTGTGTCTGAATCCTTTTTAAAACCCACACTCCCTTCTTCTCATTATTCTTTGCCCGGCTACAAGCTAGTACGTAATGACAGAACAGGCAAGGGTGGCGGAGGCGTGGCCATCTACCTTAGAGGCGATATTTTACATGACGTCATTGAAAAGTCTCCGAGTGATTACTCGAAGTCAGCTGAGTATATGTTTCTTGAAGTTGTTTTTAATACTAAGAAGGTACTTTTGGGTGTATTTTATAGCCCATCATGTACGATCGATTATTTTCTCTCTTTCGAAAAAACGCTTGAATTGTTATCACCTTTATACGACGACACTATAATCCTCGGAGACTTCAACACGTGTCTGCTCAAGGACGATGTGCGTAGTCGTAAACTCCGCGCTCTTGTCTCTTCTGTCAATATGAACATCCTTCAGCTTAATGCTACTCATCATTCTCCTCACTCTACTCCTTCTCTGCTTGATCTAATAATTGTCTCCAACTCTTGCAAAGTAGCTGCTCATGGGCAATTACCTGCTTCTTTCTCTTATCATGACCTAATATACCTTTCTTACAAAATTCGTCCTCCTAAACCCAAATCTAAATTTCTCTTTCTTCGCAGTTTCAAGAACATTGATCTGGAGCGTTTGGGTTTTGATGCGAGCAAAATTGACTGGTCGTCTCTTTATGACTGTGGTACCATGGATGGTAAGGTGTCTCATTTTAACACCTGTATTTTAAAATTGTACGATAAGCACGCTCCCCTTAAAAAAGTTCGAGTGAGGCATCTTCCTGCTCCATGGCTATCAGACAGCATCAAAAGTGCCATGGCGAAGAGAGACAGGGCGAAGGGGTCTTATATAAAGGATCCTACAGATGACAACTTAGCTCAATATAAAAGGTTGCGTAATCGCTGCAGTCGTATGTGTAGAGATGCAAAAAGGCACCACATACATCACTCCATTCAAAACATTAATAGTTCTCAGGTATGGCAATTTCTAAAATCCCTCGGTATCGGTAAAGCTACTAGTGAAGAGGCCATTAATTTGGACCTTAACGCTTTAAATGATCACTTTTCCAAAGCACCCGTTACCTTGGATATGTCTTCTAAAGCTACTACTCTTGCACATCTTTCTAATCTTTCCTTGCCAAAATGTACCTCGTTCACATTTAAAGACGTTGTGGAGAGAGATGTTGAAAAATCAATTCTTTCCATTTCCACAAAAGCGGTAGGTGATGACGGCCTACAACTCCAAATGTTCCTTCCCATCTTAAAATATCTACTACCGGTTATCACCCACATTGTTAATTTCTCCCTGACTACAAGTTCCTTTCCATCTGGTTGGAAAAAGGCCAATATCCTTCCGCTTCCTAAAGTCCTGAATCCTACATCCGTTTCACAGTATCGTCCAATTTCCATTCTCCCTGTCCTATCCAAGGTCCTTGAGGGCGTCGTTCAAGATCAGCTGTCTAATTATCTTTCCGCTAACGGCCTGCTGAGTCCGTACCAATCTGGATTTCGTCCTGGCCATAGCACTGTCACTGCTCTTGTCAAAATTACTGACGATATACGACTGGCCATGGAGAAGAGGTTAATTACAATACTGGTACTTTTGGACTTCAGCAGTGCTTTTAATTCAGTTGATTTTGACATACTCTTGGGGATCCTTTCCTCCCTTAATGTCTCTCCTCCCGCAACGGATTGGTTCAACTCTTATCTTCGGGGTCGCTCGCAGTCTGTCCGTGCCAATGAGGTCTCCTCTGATTGGTGTGAACTTACGGCGGGAGTTCCCCAGGGTGGTGTCCTTTCTCCTCTTCTTTTTTCTATATTTATCAATTCCATAACTTCAGTTATTTCTTCTCAGTACCACCTCTACGCAGACGACTTGCAGTTGTATCGCCACAGTAGCTTTGATAATATCTCCAATGCTATTGCCGCCATCAATAATGATCTTAGTAATATCAATCAGTGGGCTAAATCATTTGGTCTTTTAGTAAACCCTTCCAAATCTCAAGCGCTCATTATTGGTGGCAGATATTTTTACAACCTTTTGGATCACCAATCTCTACCACCTATATTGTACGATTCAGCTCCTATAGCATACTCGAAAATAGCCAAGAACCTGGGTGTACACATGGATTGTCATCTGTCGTGGGATGCACATGTCTCTGAGGTAAGTAGGAGGGTCTTTTGCTCGTTTCACTCCCTAAAGCGTCTCCAGAAGTTCCTGCCTTTTCAGACTAAAATCACTCTTGCCCAATCTCTTCTTCTACCTCTTCTGGACTATGCCGATGTATGTTATCTCGATGCAACTGAGGAACTTCTGAATAAGCTCGAACGTCTCCAGAATTTGTGCATCCGCTTCATATTTGGTTTGCGGAAGTACGACCACGTGTCGGAATTCCGGGCTAGGTTGAAGTGGTTGCCTATTCGGCAACGTCGAGATTCTCATATTCTCTCTCTCCTTTACTCAGTCTTGCACAACCCTAAATATCCAAGCTACCTGCGGGAACGATTTGAATACCTGGTCCCCAGGGGTAAGCCTTGTCGTACTTCTTCCTCTCTTCTCCTTCGTACTCCTCTTCACTCCTCTAGTCGTTACGACGAATCTTTTACTATTCGTGCTGTGCGCCTCTGGAACTCACTTCCACATTCCTTGCGTAATAGCACTTCTCTTAACGTATTTAAGAAAAAGATAAAAGAGCATTTCCTTTCAATTTGAGTTATGTAGTCTATGTATGTCTATATCTTATATATATCATAGTATATAAGTACTGTATGTAGTATTTGAATGTATGTATATTAAAATATATATATAAATATTATAATAGTTGTACACTTCTATCTACCTAACCACTTACAATTATTAATCTCACTATCGCTCAAAGAGGTTTGCTGGAAGAAAACTCAATTTTGAGTTAAGCTCGCCTGTGTACGTCAACTTATTCTAATAAATGTAATGTTTATCCTTGTATGTGTACAATAAAGAATTAAGAATTAAGACTTTTGGTTTGTATTTTCATGTATCTTTGAAAGTTTTTAATTGGGTGAGTTGAAAAATACTAAGGTATATTGTAACAAGAAACTTAATACGACATCATATAAAACATCCTTGTGTATTAGTAAAGAAATTTCTATGAAATTATTTAGTTAATTCAAAAGAAAACATCAATTAACTCGCAAAGAAAAAGCTCGCTTAAAAGTCCCAAGAAATCTAATATTTATATCAAAACTTGTTCAACTCTTTGTCTAAGTTATTTGAATTACAAATTTTATCACTTTCATTTTGAAACCGATCCTTAATTTAGAACAAAAACAACTGAATAAGTTAGGTGAGTAAATAATATGTTTTAAACTTTCTATTTAATATTTAAGGTACCACAAAGTAAGTTTCTTGTAGGTACAGTAATTTAGTAGAATTGTCACTATATTATCTTTTAATTTAATACTACAACGAACAAAAAAATCACACTATTAATAAATAAAGATTGTCCGCCAATCTTCCCGAATTCAACAACATACAATATTTTCAGAACGATTGCTATCCGAACTCTTCAACTCATTAATATAATAATATACGTATATCCTGTAATGATACTGTATTTGAATGATTAAACTATTGATTAAAACAGCGGTAGAGAACCTCCTCCTTTTTGGCAGTAGGTTTAAGAGTGTCTAAAGTGAAACATCACTGTGTTGCGGTTACACCATTAATATTCTTCTTGAAGAGTAAAGTTTGTAACTAACTTATAACTTTAATGATAAATCATGAGGAAGAGTTTATTAAAATTATTTATTATAACAATTGCTTGAAAGGCATTATTATGACAAACATTAACATAAGGTATTATCAAAGTATAGGCTTTTGTTTTACGAAGCAAAAACATCAGAAAAAAAATCATCTTAAAATTAAATTAATGTGGCTCGAGACCGAAAAGTCTGGAGTCAGATGGGGGAGACCTTTGCCCAGCAGTAGGAAACAAAAGAGGTTACATAAGAAAAAAAAAACTTTTTGTATGCTGAATTAAATTGGGCGTAAGTTACGTTTATAGCGATGTGGAATAACAGCAAAAAGGAATCTGTCCGTCCGCACATCCTATGAAAACGTAATAAAAGAGATTTTCCTTAATTACTCACTGTACAAAAAAAGCGTTTTATCAGAGCCAAAATATCCGCCAGCCATCGACCTGTTGCTTTTCGCTAATTAATTCTCTTAGTTAAACTTGAGAAAAAAAAATGGCGTGACGAACGAATTACTTTTTACGGGCCGTCGAGCCTTAAGGCTGGTCCCGTAATGATTTATTACCGGCAAGACCTCTGAACAAGGAATGCTGTTATCCATCATCGTTTGTACTGTAACCAAGTTTGTGTAACTTGGAATTAGAATTTTCTGGACTTTTTCTCGATTTCTCAAGTGTTTTTAAGTAAGAAGAGGGTTTTGTGTTTGTAAGCCTATCAGGTTATGCGCAATCTATGTAAATTTTGTCCTACAGGCGAAAGATAAAAACGTCTGCAGGTACCTAAACTTTGAATTCTAAATTTTGCAACTTTTCGTGAAAATTTACAAGAACGACGGAATAAGGTGAACCAACACATATCTAGGCGGAACAATGTTGACAGACAAAATCTAAATATTTGAATTTTTGTTTGATTTTATTATTTTATATATATTTCAAAAAATCTCTATGGGCCCTCGTAGAACCTTAATGAATGGCGGCTGATTGTGTGGGTTCGGCTTTGTTTGTATCTGACGTGATCGAGATGAATCTTAGCTATAATATCAGAAAATCTTTTTAGCTTTTTGAAAGTGAACAGCATTTTATTTACTTGCCAGTTGATCTTCATTTGTTTTAGTTACAGACAATATTTAAGTAACCTCCTTTTTCGAGTCCTGAGATAGTCCACCCTATTATGTCATCATGGTGTCCCTACTCAGTGTTTCCTTAATTAATATAAATTACATGATTGTTGCAATGATTAATCGTATTAACGATGAATTTATTGTTATTGCCAACAATTGTTTTGTGTTATTATTATGCTGTATTTATTGTATTCTGTTGGCTAATTATGAAGTAAAAGTGTTAATTATGATTAGTTTAAATTATTGTTGTGTGATGAAAAGGCTAATTATGTAGCCTTTACCGGTTTTCCGTGAAGGTCGAGGTGGGTAAATGAAGATTTTATTTAACTCAAAACGTGGGCAAAGGATTTTTTTTATTTTTGTGATAATCGAACAAACTTATTATTAGTATATAAACTGGATGTCTAGCAAATATTCTCTTTTAATATTTATAAGCTATTTATAATAAATAATAATAATCCAGCCTATAAACGTCCCACCGCTGGGCACAGGCCTCTTCCCATATAGAGAACGCTTGCTCTCTGCGGATTGGCGATTTCAGATCCCAAATTTTGGAATCCATAATATAAGCTATTGATGGATTTAAATATGTATAGGGTATTTTTTAATTTCAATAATGTACATATTCGTGTAAAGTATTTATATGGTAAGTTTGTCCAAATAGGCACACTCAAACAAAAAATAATCTTACAGAAAATTAATTAAAAATCCCAAACAAAATTACAACATTTCGTTAATTCCTTTCAAAATACAGATTCGTGTTGCGTGTCCGAAGTAATTGCTTTTGATGCTCAAGTGCCCTAAATTAATAAGCACGCGATGATTGTTGGAATATCACTGAAAATGGACTAACGATTAAAGGTAACCTTTTCCTTAAAGTAAAGATAAAATATGTCCATTTTCTCACGCTCATCTCTGACCACAGATTGTAAATGTGCTAAGATTTCACTAGAGTTTTAATTTAAGTATTTTTTTTTATGTATTCAAATGTTATACTATTAGTTGTTTTAGTAGTAATTGGTCAGCTATTGCATTTTTGAATGCTTTTAAAATGTTATGTTTTATTTCGAAATTGACATTGGCTGCGACTTTTTTAATGTATGTTTTTGTAATGTATTTAACATGACAAAGCATATTTTTCATGTTAAAATTAAGATATGATTAAAAATAAACGTACCATTAAATTATATTTTAATTTTTACATTATAAAACAACAATAGAAAAATATTTTTAGGTTTACTTGTCTATCCCACATCCAAATAAGTACAAATATGTAAACGTGACATAAACACGAAACCCATGCTATTTGCACAAATCGCGATCCCATATCAAACGAATAATACTCGGAACTAACAATGCATACCAAAAATTTACATCATCGAAACTGTAACTCAACCGAATAAGATCCATTTTCGCTTGATTTTTTAGAGATTTGGGTTTTAGTAGTGTGGTTTAGATAAAAGACGTATACAATTTGTCGTATGACGAAGCCTTGTTAGTGTGACACGGGTGTGACGTCATCATCGTCTAAACTAACAAACATATTGGGCGGCATTCAAATTTGGTGGCCTTATGATGTAACATTCGAGAGCAACGGTTGTGCGACTGTTGCGTAGTGATTGAAGTCAGAGCAAAAAGTGAAATCGCTCTTTGATTTTTTAGTAAAAAGGATATTTTAATTAAACTGTCAATAATTTTAAAAAATAGTAATTTATATCACTATAGATATATCATGTATACCGTCGCTGATGGCATTGGTTGCAAAAGTTTGATATTTAATAGAAAAAATTAATTAAAAGTAAATTAATTAAAAGCTGTTTCATCTGTTTATTGTATGTGTTCTAAAATTAAAGCATTTAGATTGCCTTAAGCAATATTAGATTGAAACGTAACTGTGAACACAAAAAGATTCATATTTAATGAAATAAATTATATCTGCAAATAATTACAATTATAGGCTCTTCTGACAAGTTAAATGAAACAAATATAGATATATATATATAGGTAACTAGCTTTTACAAATTTTGACTTTAAAGAATCAATGGACGCTAAAAACGTGATGAAGACAACTTCAATCGTTTCAGCAACCAGTAGCAATTGTAATTTACATGATAACGTGAAGCGTAAGCCGTGCCACGGTTTGTGAGGTTTTCGGCTAATGATATATCATGGTGTTTATAATAGGGTTGAGTAACAAGAGGATTTATAACAAAGGGTGTATGTTTGCGAGATTTATTTGGGAAATTATTAATGGTGACATATCGCATCGAGGGCTCTTGTCACAGAATGTAGCCAACTATAATCTCTATAGTTTCATATGTAGATATTTTACTAGCTAAAACCTGCAGCTTTTCAGACGCACTTTGTATAGTTTCTGTTGCTGTGAATTGCCGTATTTCTTTTAAATAAAAGTTGTCTACTTATTAATGTAGGTAGGTATATCAGACAGGCAGAAGCTTGAAAATTTTTTTCTGGCAACGGTTTTTTTTTTTTAATTTTCGTTTTTTTAAATTTTTGGTGGGTTTATGCTTGGCCAGTTTAAACTAGTCCCGGGCTTATATTTTTCTGGTACAAAATATTTTATTGCGACTGTTAATTGGGATTTGCCATACATAGATCAACAATTTTAATCTGCAATCATCTATTATAGTATTAAGGCTAATCCAATTCAATCCCGTTAATATT
Organism: Autographa gamma; assembly: GCA_905146925.1. Classification (NCBI taxonomy): domain Eukaryota; kingdom Metazoa; phylum Arthropoda; class Insecta; order Lepidoptera; family Noctuidae; genus Autographa; species Autographa gamma. The sequence continues at coordinate 1,527,390 of LR989852.1, forward strand.
TAAATAGTTGTAAAATTTGTATTATGGTATTTGTGAAACGGATTTGTTTTATTTAATAATTAACAACTAGAATTAAAGCATTGATAGCAATTTTGTAGTTTAATTATTGTTTGAATTTTATAACTGTTTTGGAACAATAACGGTTACTCCAACAAAAGGTAACGTGTAGTTAGACAAAAATATAATTACCTACGTTGAATAAAAGAGTTTACATTAATTGGGATCATTCAAATAAATACAGTACCAAAGTCTCAAGAAAAACTTGCATGAATACAACTTTTTGCAAAAGGTAAATCAAAACAAGATTAAAAAACAAAAATAAACAGTAACCCAAATCCTAAATCCAAAAAACAGGTACAGAATTATTTTATTCCTCGAGTTGTAATGAAGATTCAATTAGAACGAGATTCTTTATATACTCCGAAGCGTGAATGGACCGCGTTGAAAGGACGAGGCTCGTGTAAAAATAACGTAAAACATAAATAAAAAAAACCCTACTAACAAACTTAAACAAACAGTTCAAAGAATCAAGATCAACCTTAAAATTTGGGACATAGGGTTGAAATTTGAAAATTTTGAAGTTTGCGAGTTTGGTTTTAAGTTTGTGGAGCTCTGAGGAAGGAGGGCTGGTACAAAGGCGTCCCAGTCCATATTCATGCAAGCTCGGATGAAAAAGTTGGTACAATGCGAGTCGCGTCATTAGGGAGCGAACGCTTGAGTGTGGCTAAGTGGCAAGTTACTGGGCCTGCCGGGTACTCTATACTTTCGAGTTTCGACAAGGAATTTCGAATTCGGATTCTAGAACATTTTGTGCTTGATTAATCTTAGTGTCCGTTAAAGTTCGTTTTCCTAGGAATAAATAATCAATGATAATAATCCGTATTTTAAATGTACGATTTATTTAACTATAAAATTAAAAAAAAACTCTTCAAGGTTTACATACATACATTCTAACTGGCTTATATTAGGTGGGTCTATCGCATCCTAGTCATTGCTTTCGAATAAAATTATTCTTTTGAACGGGTCAATTTCGGTCATTGGTGAATCACATATTCTGAAAAAAGAAAATAAAGAGTCTACTCATCTACCAATATCAACATTTAGGTATCTTGTGTATTTTCAATTCTTAATAGGTACTCACTTCTGGTGACAGTAAAAACATAGGTGAAAACATTGTTTTCAATCTCTTATACGCCCATTTTCCAGATCTAAGGCCTTCCAAAAAATATCTAATTTGCTATAATTATCTATATTCCTTCTGTTATGTTTTATACATATAACTTTTAAACACACATCTTTAAAAATATTTTTTATTTCTTCGATCTCGAATTCGCACCGAGCACCTTCCTCGAACGCGAACCCTAACAGGGGCACTGAGGGCCATTGAAGGTTCGTCTCGTTTCAGAAAGCCCTCGAACTCGCCAAGGGCGCCGATCTTGCCGGTTTCGTTTGGTCTCGCACTCGATTCAAACGATTTTCGGATAGGGATGTGCTTTAGTGTCGGTATCCGCTGGAAATTGATGTTGTTAGAAGATTTTTGTTTTAGATTTTGGGCATCTTTTTTCGGTATTGATTACAATGAAGCAACAGAGGACTTTTAATGGGTTATCTCAAGGATAGGTTAGGGTAAGTTAGAGTTAAAATAATGTAACTTTTCAAAGGTAATAAAGTTGATTGCCGGCTGACGATTCTGTAGGCGTGGAGTTTTTTTTGTATCAAAAATTAAATCAAAATATTGCACATCCCAACACCTGATCACAGTTACTGTGATCAGTAGTGATTCATCCGTGTTCAACTTACATTACCATTTTGGTTTTGTGAAGAATAAAACTTAATACCTATCCGAGAAATATTGTCTTTAAGAATACAAGTACATATTTCAAGTGTGATTGTACATCACTACATTTATTTAAATTCAAAGAAACACCTTTGCGAATATCTTTTGATGTGTTGTGGAAACAATTTTGATTTGTCGTTCTCAATATCAAGAAACATACAAATATGATTCTTGTAATTTGGAAGGAAAGCCGAATTTATAGGAGAAAATAAAGAATTTACCACTAAATTTATTTAGACACATATTTATTGAAGTACGTTTACTGAAGGTTGTCGATATAAGTCTCCCTATTTTTTATTTATTAATCGAAGCGCTAAGAGACCTTCTGGTTAATGATTTTAAATAGCGACAGTTCTAACTATATCGATTGAGACACGTTTGCTATGAAAAGTATAACGATATCATACAAATTAAACAACCAAATTCCATGTTACCCTATGGTACCAGCGAGCGCTTAGATACAAGGCACCTTAGTGGTTGTGAAGATTTCTATCGATTTATCAAAACAAAAATACTAGCAAAAAGAGTTGCAAATCGGCAAGAACATAATTACCTTTCTTCAAGAGTGAAAAGTAGCGATACTGCAGCCAAATATCACAACAGCGAAACAACTCGAAATGACGTCACGCCTGTCGGTGACGTCACGTGCCTGCCAGCGATATTATGACACGGGTTTTCAGCCAAATACTTATGAAGAACTGTAAAGTTAGAGAACAATATCCATTCTATTTTAAACCCTATTCTTAACACGTAACTGTTTGTTTTCCGTTGACGCGCGTCGCTGCACAAATTATATTCAAATAGGAAAAATCTAGGGTTGCCATCTGCGAAATGACTGAGGATATGAGTTTTGAAGCTTTAATATTTTAATTTAAATTCGCATGTTTTTTAGCTGTGCTGCAGATATTTTCATGTTGAATTTTTCAACTTGATTAAACGTCAAAAAGTTATGTGCTTTTTTAATATGAATTTCTAAACATGTTTACGCTCAAAGTGATATCAAACAATAAGCGTCGTTAAAACAATTTTGATTATTCTCACAATCGAAAACATCCTATTTTGGACAACTGTCCAATTAAATTAAATTGTAACTGATTAAAGGTAGCCCTACAGAAGTCAGAAGTAGGTTGCCCTGACAGGTAGTATTTTCAGTTAATTAGTACGATTTGCAATTTTTTTAGCTCCCACTCAGAAAAAAAACTACCACGCTTTGCGAACGAGCGATGTTAAAATTTCGCGGCTTATTTACTTTAAAATTCAGTATATTTATGAGTTTCAACTGATTTTCAGAGTGAGTTTCACGTTTCGTTTAAACTGTTTTAACATTTGGGTTGAAATAAGGACTGAGAATGTTACCCCAGTATTTTTTTTCAACATTTTCTTCTGCGGTTAAAAGTATTTTTTCATGAAATTCGAGTTCAATACAGTTTGAACTGGGGCGAATCAAACCAGATGTATTAATTGAACTGTGGATGTTGAAATTTTACTTGACTAAAATTTCAACGTTATGATCGCTTGTCAAAGAAGTACGTGGATATTTGGTGGATGGTTGAGCAATATAGTAGCGTGATAGGGATCTAAATGCGTCCTATTTATTTAGCATTAGAAATACAAGCGTGGAGAGAAGAAATCCACAAAAGAAAATTAGTCAAGCACGGCGATTAACTACACGATTCCATGCTTAGGCACCTCTTCTGATATGGTTTTTACTTATGTTCAATAGGAAGGTTTTATAAATGAAATAGGAGACCAGCTAAGCTTCCATGTACTTTTTCCTGCATGATAACTAATAAATGCATCTCCATTTTTGCAATTCACGAAATATAAATTCCTCTTATTGGGTGCATTTTTAAACCCACTAACGGACTCCGCCGTTAGTTATAACAAACTACACTTAGTATAAAATCTAAATGAGCTGAAAACTTGCGGAATATTAAAAAGTAAGTGAAGAATAGACCGTGGCTGCTCACAGCGGAGTTAAAGAACACTGTACTGCCTTCACACAGCCTGGAGATAAAGCCAATGGAAGTGACAAACAAAGCACAAGAAATAAGAGTACATATTTATAAAGCAAGTCTTGAGATACAAAATACTTTGTGTCAATGGCTACGTACGGTTTAAAGAGTATTTTCCAGCGTTGTGTAAACGAGAGTCCTTAAATTAAGCCTCTTAAAAACAGTATAAAGAAAGACAATAAACGCATGTCATTCAGTTATATTTAATTCCAATTAAGAAATGTTGTTCTAAAATATCTGCATCTAACAGGAAAATCAATAGCCTAATCCCTAAAACATTAGGACATCAGGATACACAGACCATTAAACACCGAAGGATATTATATATTTACCTAAATGTCGCAATAAAAATCTCTAGATCCGCAACCTCCCTCAAACTTTAAAGGGGAGTAGTTAAAAATTTTCTTTTTAAAAAAGCTGCTCCACCAACTCAAAACCCTCTAATGGAGGCAACCATTAAGCATTCATCGATTCCTAATTTATCTTACTTCTTTAATTGTTCTTTCTTTTCAAATCGATAAGTTACTAGAACTTTTTTATTCGATTACAATCGATTTGGAACTCGGTAAATGTCGTAAGTCTCTCCGATAATAATGCCGTAGAAAATTTTCAAGTTAGATTATCGTATAGATGGTGGCTTAATGACTTTTGGGGGCAAAGAATATTTTTTAATGTTAAAAGGGTTTTGACTTGTTACAAATCTTTTGGAGAGTTTTTGAAAAAGAATAATGAGTTTTTCTTTATGTTTTAAGTGAGTTTTATAGCTTTACGTAAGAAGGTTCCGACCATTATTGTCCTTTTCTTTATCGTAATTTTTGTTTTCTTGCAGTTCAATTTTATTTGATGAGAATAAAAAAGTAATTTATGAATTACAGAAGCTAATACCGAGAACACTGTATTATATGGGTATATTTCTGGATCTTACGTAAATAAACATAACGACAAACACTTAGGAGCCAAAACCAATATCAGAGGATAATTAACAGCATGTTAATTCTTTGTTAGGATTTCTATCAAACCTCATCTCTCCAAATGTCAAACCTCCATAAAACCAAAAGAGTACAAAACCAACAAAGACAAAATTTGACAGTGACAGCGTCCAAACGAAAAATACTAAAAATTATTTGTGATTTTTTTGTAAATACATGGTGTCGAATTGTTAATGGTTAATGGAAGGCTATGGTTACCCATATCCCCCGCCGTTCCCGCCAATGCGGCCCCCGGAGGCGGAGTACCCTGACCATGGCGATGGCTTCGGCGAGTATTATGGACTGGGGCCCTTGAATGAGGATCGCGAGAGAGGGAGGTAAGTAAACTACCTTACATGCCAATGGAAGGTCTGAACACTGTCTGTTTAGGTCTCCAATGATCTTATTTAGTTATGCCAAGGAACATGACAGTATAAATTACTACTTTTATTTATACATCACACATGCATGGTTGCACTGCTAATAGCGTAACAATGACTTTGGTTTTGAAAGTACTACTATTAGTCAATTTAAGTATCAGTTATTATTCCAGGCGGAGTCGATCAAAACAACGAAAGCGCAAATCCAGGGATTCAAAACGTTCTCGATCACGGAGCGGTAGTTTGCGAGTGAAGTCTCGGTCACGGTCAAAATCTCGTACCAGATCTAGATCGAAGTCGCGGTCTAGATCGAGATCCAGGTCGCGCACGAGGTCTAGAAGTCGCAGTCGTAGTCACAGCGGTTCGGGTACACGTCAGAGAGAACTGAATTACAAAGAACCTGGGTTCCTTGATGCGTTCAGGGTTTTGTATCTATCTCGTTAGTATTTTTCTAAACTTATTCAATTTATTACTTTGGAAATGTATTTGTTAGCTTTGATAATACCTACAGAATTAATGGTCTTTCCATATTAGCGAAGTAATTGAGTGCTTACGTGTCCATTAAAATATTGTTGTTAGTGGCAGTTAATCACGAAATATTAGCTGATTTACAATTTGATTTCAGCAAGTAAACATAGAAAGAACCCTTCAAAGTATTTAGCGACAAAGAAGCGTCACGACCGCATCCAGGAGATCTTGAAGAGTGATGGTTTGGGGTCTAAGAGGTGGATGTTTTATCCCAGGGTTAAGAACCAGAGCGAGCCCGCTGTCAGTGGTGCTGTGGCTGGGACCAGGGATAACGTTGATCAGAGGGTTAAGGTCTGTAATATTCATATGATGAAAAATTCTAACCGACGAATGAAGTAGCGTATCAAAACTATCCAGAACATCCTTTCTTGCAAAAGAATAGTGCGGTTCTTTGTCACCGACAAAAAATAGCAGTATTAATCTTTCACTCTAGGCTGTACTGCTGTATACAGTACTAAAAGTGCAGCTTCTTGTAGCTTCTTATACCCAAAAACTTCAGACTATTTTTTCTAAATCAATATTTTTTTTTTAGGAATCGTTCATTACTTATTATATCGTGATACTTTTAGATATACCTTTATGGAACTTTAATAGATTTTATTTGCCCATCAGGTCGATGCGGACTTCTTTAGGAAATACAAGAGAAGCAAGAAGATAGACAACGACGCTCCCATAGCGAAGCTCAAGCGGTGGGAACTGGTATTTTATAAGAAGCTAGGCTTTATACAAGCCGTTTGAATTCCATTTTTACTTTTAGTTCAATATATTTAGTTTTTTGGTTTATGATCTTATTTTTTTTAGAATATATGAATGCACTACACGGTTCTTAATTTTTCTTACCTTCATTCTTAATCTTAATAAATGACGACTTCCGTGGTCGAGTGGCGTACGCACCGGTTTCAAGGTGTCGCTTGCTCTGAGGTCCCGCGTTCGACCCCGGACGGGTCAATGTAGGAAAAAACTTTTCTGCATTGTCCCGGGTCTGGGTGTTTGTGGTACCTTCGTTGTTTCTGAATTCCATTACACAAGTGCTTCAGCTACTTACTTTGGGTTTAGAGCAATGTATGTGATGTTTTCCGCATTTATTTATTTAATCTCGTCTATCATGCACGCAATCTTAAACAGTGATCCCAAATAGCATACGTCCCTGACTGTTATTTCGGAATCTAGACATTTAATTTCCAAACTAATCTAAAAACTTAAATACGTCATATAAAATCTACAAATCCACGATCAAGAGTCACAGCCTTCGGCCAGTTTTTTCCTGTGGCACGTCAATTTTCCGCGCGATAACTCCGCGATTCGGTACCTAATTTAAAACTTTCGCTGTGTTTTAGACGAGCCATTAGTTCCCCCACTCAGATTGTATCCACTCGGATTATGGGGAAATTTATGGTCCCCTGCGAATGTTGGTTGTGAGGAATCAATGGGTTTCTTTTACTTTGTTACAACTACTGGAGTTTTCGACAACTTTTGGGGCATGCTCGATTGAACTTGGGACGAAAACTGTGAACTGTTTCACCTTACATACTAGCATTTAATATAAGCTTGTCTGAAAGACATGTTTAATATGAGTATGCACACATTGGAAAATATCATCTTTTTTTATCATACGTGTGAGATAGTAGTTGAGCGGATAACATAAATTATCACAAGCTAGGCAAGGCATACAGGCATTGTTCTCGTAAAAAGGGCATTACACACATTAATTAATCGACTCAAATTATGTTGTCAGTATTTCAAAATTAATAGGCTTACCTGACCCTACTATAAAAAGCGTAGTTTCCGTTGATACGCCCATTCCGCTCAATTCACAATAAACTTTCAATATATTTCCGTCACGCGAACTTTTTACATTTCCTCCATAAACATTTATATTGGGGAGTGTTGACGTTTCCTTGTTATAATTTTAACTGTAATTATGCTCGTTTATTCGTGTTAACGACTCCATTTTTGGTTTTAATTGAAAGTAATGATTTTGGTTAATGTAGCTGAAATTAGTAGTGAAAGGGTGGGGTTTATTTTCTATTGTCAATTCAACCCTTTCTAGGATTGTAGTTTCTTCGTCTAAAATTACTCATCCCTGCCTGATTTTTAAGGATTACACGCCTAGTTTTAAGATAATTTTCATTACATTATTAGCTTTGCTTAGGTCGGTACAGCTTGTTTCTCATATTTTTCTTTCCAAGTTTTGTTTATTTCTATAATTTTCTGCCCCTTAAATACCGTCTATTAATTTAAAGCTCAACCATTCGCAACAAGTAATTTTCCATACCTTAGAAGGAACTCAAATAGTTTCCACTTTATCATTGGTTCAGATAAGAAACTTGGGCACTTAAATTTACCCTTCAAAGCAAGATAAAATTTAAAGATACTCTCTAAGGGGTGAAATACATAATGTTATACAGCACATGTATCAGTTTGTCTCTAGAGGAAACAGCTGCACAAATCATGCAAATAGTGAACCTACCCACAATATTACGTCCATAGAATATCAATTGACAATCGGTTACAATTCAAAAAATTTGGTTCGAGTTTTCTTTATGTTGTTTAGTGGTGGTCTCTTGGGAGGGCTTTCTAAAAAGTATAGTAAGTAGGCATACACTTGAAAATCAGAATTTTAAAAATTCGTCCTCTTTGCTCAGTTTTTGCCTGCAGTTACAGTCGCATAGAATCCGATACACTCCTTTTTTTCCTTCTTGACATATTTCGAAAAGGACGAGGTCTTGAGCAATAATATACTTAGGTCTTCATTCTTTTTGAGTTAAATCAAAAACAAAATTAGCTTTTGCTCTACAAATAATTAATAATTAATTAATTTTAGTATAGTTAGTTTGTTCTTATAATTAATAAAGTTTATTCTACAAATTCACAGTACAAACAACAATACATATGTTGTTCGTGACTGTACATATCTCCGAAATTCGAAATTATAACAAGGTATTTTTTAACATTGCTACAGAGTTCCACGCAAATCTTTCAATTCAGCATTAAAAGTATTTCAACCTTAAAATAATTTTACTGTGCCAAACACATTATTGATTACCGGAAGCTTTTTACAGCCTCTCCGTCTTAATCAATTTACAGTTATTTCGGAACCAAATAAAAACTCAGTCGAAAATCAAGTACTTTACATGTACTCGTTATAATTTTAATTCATTCCCCCTCGCACCCGAGGGACGTAGGGGTGGTTCTTATATTTGCATTCAACTCAGCAGACTTGCGTTAGAGTAATTGCTTGCATTTTATTTTGATATAAATGTCGAGTCCTAAGCACAATTATCTAATGTTGATGGAATTACACTTTTTATTTTATTTGGTAATGGGTTTTTTTTGTTAATGTCGAATTACTTGGCTTTTCGGAGTCTTGAGGAAACAGTTTTTAAAATGATTTAGAATCGGTTGAGATGAAATAAACGGAATGGTTTTTTTTTTGGAATCCAAGTACATTGTAAGAGAGGTGGTTTGCGTTACAAAACGTAAAAAAAGTATATATTTTGAAAGCTCCTATCTTCTACTAGCGTAGGAACAGATTAATTTAATAGTACAAGTAGTTTAGTCTAGGTATGACAGTTGATATACCTAAGCAACCCAGACAATAAAAAAACAATCCTTTGCGATGGTAACAATATGTGTATTTAACACGAGTCCAACAAAATAAAACTTAGCAATAGAAAAGTCAACGTCACGCGGTATTCCCAGGCGGTCACCCATCCAAGTACTAACCGCGCCCGATGTTGCTTAACTTCGGTGATCGGACGAGAACCGGTGTCTTCAACATGGTATGGACGTTGACGATTATGTTTCTAAAATTACAATTCACATAAAGAAGAACTGAACGTCCTTACTTCAGCTACTTGGAGAAGATAGCACCTTTTTACATAATAAATCAATATGTTGTTTCGTTAATTAAATGTTTTTACATCAATTATTTAATTAAATAGTTACATTTACAAAATCCATCGTTTTTATCAAGACTTTATTAATTAATAGTTTATCAACAGTCTGTAGCATAGTAATACAGTAAAAAAAATCGTAATTTAATACCATTCTAGTTAAAAAAACACATTTAACATACCTTTCATTAATTTTCTAACAAATAAGGTACAACCCAGCCATTAGATTTGCAGCCGTCGAAAAAAAAGTATTAAGCCCGTATTCGAAATTCAAATCAATTACGATAAAGATTTAAAGCTAACATCTGGAACGTCGCAAAATGCCGCTTGATTTTACCGAATTAATGCCACCCAGCACGAGAGCCCCCGTTGTGAGCTTAGATTACAAAAGAATGGATAAGAATTACGATTACCTTTACTTTTTCAAGTAGTGCTGATTTTTTATGTATAAAATGTTTTTTTTTAAAATCTGTTTTTCTTTCTTGGCTTGTTTTGTTTGATTTGAAGCTTCACCAATACTCATCATAGTCAATTTAGAAGCCATGCTCTTGTCGGTGCAGCTTTCCATTTATGTCGGTCCTGTGCTTCTTGAACTTCTTTTTACATGAAGATCTTCCTAACGTATGACATGTTTTTAATTTCTCGTTTACGACAGGGAAAAACAAGAAGTAACGTAATAAGACGCGATTTGGACTCCCTCATATAACTGCGAATTCGTATCGCAAATATCCGTCAGCTCGCGTTCTATTTAACATGCATTGAATTCATTTGTCTAAAAATAATACAGCTAATTTAATCATACGTGATGTCTTAACTGTAGTCAGCATTAGTCCTTCTATTTTCAATATACTGTCGCCAACGTCCATACCATGTTGAAAACACCGGTTCTCGTCCGATCACCGAAGTAAAGCAACATCGGGGCGCGGTTAGTACTTGGATGGGTGACCGCCTGGGAATACCGCGTGACGTTAGCTTTTTGATATTTATTTTCTTGTAGTATAGTTGTGTTACTGTTATTTATACTCTACGTGCATTGTACACAGTTTTTGTTTTCAATTCTACATATTTAACCCATTCAATTAATTTGTCTATTTAATTCAAAATGTTCTCAGGAAGTAATCCTACACTTATAATTGAAAATGTATGTAGTACTACGTACAGTATTCTATTCCTGTATTTTACATTCTAAGTGTGTGACCCTCCGATGGTGCAAATAAAAACATTAGATATTTACACTTGATCAGTTTTGCGCCCTTTCGCCTAATGCATTTAGTTTAATGACCCTAAAGAACGTTAAAAAGGTCCCCGGGACACAAAGTGTCCGGGATATTAATGTGTTTGTTCTAATTTAAAGATCTTCTAGTCTAATTTAGAGGGAGCAAGTAACTTGTAATGTTGGGTAAAGATCGTATGTCATTAGATTGGTGCAGATTTTTGACCCCGTAAGTAGCTCAAGAACAAATAAGTAACCTAAAGACTATTTAATTGGTATTTAAACTTTTAAAGCAATTAAGCGTAATTAAAGAAACGTTTTGTATTTTTTATTTAAACTATGTTTAAGATCATGACCTTTTATAAACGACATTAGCGTGACCAATTTAAAACTTAATAATAAAAGATTAATTACGAAGTATTTTAATACAAAGTAGCAATATGTGCGCCTGTCATTAATCTTATAGCAAGATCACTCTACCACTTCTTGCTCTACACGATCAACAGGTAAAAAAGGTTCGATTTCATCCTCAAATATTTTTCCGAGTTAATATGTTACTATGCGTACAGACGTATGACGATCAAAGATATTCGTTTCGTTTGAAACAATACTAAATTAAATAATGTGGGGTATGCGTGGGCTTTGCTCTCCTTTTGGAGTTATTGTTACAAATATACAGTTTACTAGATGTGCTCATATCCACCATAAATATAAGAATTTCACAATTTCACTCATACTTATTATGACTAAAATACAAGAAATAACCAGTTTTTCTATTGTAAGAAAACAAAAGGTTAATTTCAAAATGATACAGAAATCTGTGCTTAATCTGATGTTCCTTTAAGATGGCTAACTTACCTTGCTTATTTATAGACCAATCTATTATCATCACATAGGTTTGAACCGAAATCTATTACATGGACAAATCTAATACATCCATTGTTTCAAAGCGTACCAACTAAATCAGACTAACTATATCGTTCGTCTCAACAGCACAATTAGTCGAGCCGTTTCCATTCACCTGATGTCTTCTATCCCTCTATTGCCCGGTATTCCCTCAGGTAATCCTGATGCAGACGAGACGAAGTTTTGCATGCTGGGGGAACTATCCCAAATGTTGTGTACGCGGGTACGCCACTTGTATACCGTAATAGCCACCTTGAGGCTAAAAGGAATGAGTAATCCTGATACAGAGAGGGGCGAAGAGGAATGCTCGAATTAAAGATTTACCCCGAATTATATCGGTTAGGGTCGGATTTCGATTCAAGCCTTTGTAAATGTCTTTGTGTTTTAATTAACCGTTTTATGTATGGTTTGTTTGATGATTTTGTTTTGTATACAGTTAATTATGGCTGTTTTGGTATGGAATTGTTTGTTTAAGAATGTTTTGTACGGTTGGGAATGTTTTGACGTTTATTTGGATTGTTAGACGATATAATTTTATCAAAATACTTTAGGATCGTTATTATACTAGAATATATTTTGCATAATAAAGGACTGTTATACTAGAGCAATACAATAATTTATCAATCAATGTAAAGTGAAATAGGAATTTATAATATCATTCAATATTATAATTACTCCAGTCTGTTTGCGAACACGGCTGGTGTAACCCGGCCGTAACGACAAGCCCAAAAAAGCATCTTTATGTAAGTAGTTACGCGCCTATTCCTGTGCATGTTAATATGAATATTGAATGAGGTAACTAAACTATACTAAAGCACGAAAATATTGTATCATTAATCCAATTGGCTGTTAAGCTGTACATATAATCGACATTCCTAAGTAGCACTATTCACTATCCCCTTCCTAACGCCATGAGGACCTTCAAATATGTCAGCTCCCATTAACAATTTTAATTTGAAATACCGCAGACTATCAAAGGCACCCTTCCTCGTTTATCATCAGCCAAAAACTCCGTATTATGTTGGATCACAACAATTTCAACCAATTTACTGTACCCATGTCTCGTTGGGGGGAATGCATATTAAGATACCTTCGTTTATTTATGGGAATTTAAGGAGAATCATCCATCATGAATGCTGATAAGTTTGCGGGATTCATAAATTTTATGATATTTGTGTTTGGTATTTGATTTGTTGTTGAAAAGAAAATTTACCTCGCTGCAATGCAGGAGAAAGGAAACCTTTATCAGATTCTGAATATATTTATATTTTCATTTTGGCTCATTTATTGCAGTGCCTAAATCAATAGTGCATTTGTCGTCTGGTTCAGATGTTACTGCCTAATATATTACTGGACAATTATTCTCCACCCCTCTCTTTAAATGTTATAAATGTATATATACAGTTAATAATTTCAGGCGTCCCTGTTGAACAATAATATTAGTTTTAAGGTCAAGATATTTAGTAATAAAAAAAGTTAAATTGTCAGATACATTTTACCTTTTAAACTTAACACTAAATATCTTGACCTTGTCCCTACATTTCTTGAAAACCTAGGCCTCTGAACCTTAGGAAAATAATATAAAAGAAATATTGCCTTGCTACTTCATCAAACTGTCTACCAAAAGATCTTCCATATTGGATTATATGGATAAAAAATCTATTTGTAAGCTCCCCAATTGGTGTAGGGTCCCTTAAAGTGTCCAGTGCAACTTATAGGGGCAATTCGTGGCAGATAGCTCAATGTCAAAAAGGGGAACAGTGGCTCACTTGAATGGGTCAGAAAAAGTTGATACAATTAATTGTGTGAAATTATAACGTAATGTTTTTGCGAGTTGGACATGTCTTTGTTGTAATTATAGGGTGTTATGATTCGTTTGATGGTATTTTTATTTATTTATTTATTTATTATTAAACATACACACACTATCATTACAGAGTGATCCAATACAATAGTGGTTTCCATAGCCATACACATACAATATGAATAAAATCTAACTTACAGCTAAGACAAAGAAAAAAATAAAACAAAACAAAACTAACTTCAATAATTAAATCTATATAACAATAACTTATTAACCTAAACAATTTTTAACCTTAAATGTACAATGTAAAAGATAACCCAAATAAAACATATATATTTATAAATATTTACTTAGACATAACTAACAATATTCAACAACACTATTGCGAATTCACTCAAATTGCACGAAAAAATATCAACTCTCTCATGCACTTCGTTTAAGACCCGTATTGTGCGAGTGAGGGGTGTCTTTGACAACAGATTGGTTCTGGCTACCGGCACGGCCAGCAGCGGCGGCCGCCGCCGCCTCCATACGTACCTGTCCGGCACGCACAGCTGCAGGTGACGCAGCACACCCGGGTTATGTGCTACTCCACGCAGGAGCTTTAGCGCATACACCGCGAGTGTAAATTCCCTGCGCACTCTGAGTTCGTTGAACCCCACCATACCAAGTACAAAAAGTGTAGGATACATCAGCGGGTAAAATGGGTACACCCCATACAATTTGAAATACAAGTGTCTTGTAAACTTATTTTGTACTCGCTCAAGCATGACACTGTATTTCGCCTCATGAGGCGCCCAAATCACCGCACTGTGCTCCAAATGACTCCTTACCAATGCGTCATACAGTACCCTGAGGGTGGTGATGTTGGTGAAACCCTGCGACTGTCTTAGCACGAAACCCAGGTTTCTGTACGCCTTCTTGCAAATCTTAACTATGTGCTCCCGGAAAGTTAGATCAGGGGTAAGCAGCACTCCTAAGTCTCGTACCTGCGTAACTCGCTGCATCGGCTCTTCATCTACTTTGTAATTGTAGGCTAAGGTAGACTTCGCGCGCGTAAATGTCATCACTGAGCATTTCGTAGTGTTGAAATAGAGCTTATTTTTATTACTCCATTCCACCACCCTATCTATGTCTTCCTGCAATTTCTCACAGTCCGCCTCACTCCTGACCTCGAGCAGCAATTTGAGGTCATCAGCAAACAATAAACATAAACTATGTTTGACTACCTCTGGTAAGTCATTTATCATTAAATTAAATTCGAGAGGACCCAAATTGCTGCCCTGGCTCACGCCTGACCTGGTGTAGTATGGCTGGGATTCGAAACCGTTGTAGTCGACGTACTGCTGGCGGTCTTCCAAGTAGCTGGCGAAGAACTGTAAAAGGTGTTGAGTACAGCCAACTTTTTCCAGCTTCATTAGCAGTACATCATTATCGACGGTATCAAATGCCTTTTTAAAATCAAAATAAGCCGCGTCTACCTGTACACCAGCATCGACTGCCGGCACCGCCCTCACCATGAAATTAAGCAGGTTTGTTGCAGTGCTGCGCGCCGGCCGGAACCCGTGCTGCGCGTCCGATAGCTGTGCGTTCACCTGAGCCTGCACACAGCGTTGGATGGCAGACTCGAACACCTTAGCAGGCGTCGACAGCACCGCCACCGGTCTATAGCCACTGACATCCGGGCCGGACTTACCTTTTGGTACCGGAATAACTCGCGTCGTTTTCCATCTAATCGGAAACGTTGCTTGTTTTAAACAAGTATTAAATATATGATGCAGAGGCTCTGCCAGCACCCTGCCACAGTCTCGGAACAGAAATGCTGGAATGCCATCGGGGCCCGATGAGCGCTTTGGCTTGAGCTTCATGAGCGCTTGCCTAACATCGTGCAGACTGAGGGTGTCAATGTGCACTCGTGCACTGCTCGCTTCCGCCTCCGCCCCCGCCGCACGTGCGTCCAGCCGCGGCCGTTCTCTATTGTACACCGATTCAAAGAACGACGCAAAATGTCCAGCACACTCCTCATCCGAAAGATGTTGACCATTTTTTATAATAACCTGCTTATTTAACCTGCTTCGTTTGGACCTAATATACTGCCAAAAAGATTTAGGATCTTTTGAAAATTGTTTTTGTATTTTAAGCTTATGTTCTTTATGTGCTATTTCTATAGATTTTTTAATACGAGCTCTGATCTTAGAAAATTCAGTATAATCATTTTCATGCTTCGTTTTTTTGAAAGTTTTATGTAATCTGGCTTTTTTCTTTATATCGCTTATAATTTCTGAAGTGTACCATTCGGGGTAAACATATCGAGAGTTTTCACATTTATGCTTTTTCCGGGGTACACACCTATCTAAAATATCACTAAATTTATCATAAAAAATATTCAATATATCCTCCACATCATGCATGTCATAAATCATACTCCAATCAGTGGACGCCAGCAAAGAGTATAATAGCTCGTAGTCAGCCCGATAAAAGTTCCACTGCGGCCGAACAGTGCGCGCGGCGGGTATAGCGGCGACGGCGGGCTCAGCGGGCGCAGGCGGGGAGGTCGCGGCGGGCGCGGGGAGTGACCGCGCACAGCGCACGGTAATCGCGAGCGGCGGGTGATGTGAGTCGACGGGGACGGGCGCGTCGTCGGCCGCCACCACCGTCACTTTCCCGCCAAAACCCGTGCTCAGAACCAAATCCAACTGACGACCTAGATGATTTGCTATGTTGTTACTCTGAGTGAATTCGCAATAGGACACAAAATATTCATAATAATTTTTTACATTTACAGGACACGAATACAAATTAAAATCACCAATAACTATTATTTCTCCATAACTATCACATAATTTTTCTATTAATCTAAATAATGTCAAGTAATCATTCTCAGAACTTCCTGGTGGTATGTAAACAACACAACATAAAAACAGAAATCTATTTTTGAAATAAACCGTCGCACTAACCATTTCAAAAATGCAGGTGTCTATCGATGCGTCCGCGATTGGTACTTGTCGCAACTCATATCGGTGTGTGGCCACTAAAAACGCTCCTCCCTGCTTCCGACCATCCGCTCGATCGCACCGTAGAATTTTATATCCCGGAGGAATAATTTCTGGGTCTTCTATGGAATTATTGCAACCAGATTCCGTCACTGCCAATAAATCAAAATTTAATGTCTCAAGATTAGCTCGGAACTTATCCAGTTTAGTTCGTAGACCTCGTACATTTTGATAAAATATATCGACGTTGTGGCTATAAAATGTTTGGTTTTGTTCTGTTAAAGTTCCGAAACCACGTCCATTCGCTAAACTCTGCATTCATTGGCCAGATTTCGGCTTGGTTCAACATCTCGAAACACTTGTCTGGTACTCCAATAACAAAAGACGAGTAATCTCTCTTAATTTTGTGTTTGATCTTATCAATTTTGATTTGAACATCTGGTCCACATACATTTTTAACGTGATCTTCAATGGCTTCAACAGTGGTATCAGGATGCAGACGCCAAACATGCAGATATTTTTTGCGATCACTCACTTGAATCGCCTTCAACTCTGTATTTGTTCCCACCCTCACCTCTTTAGGTTGCCTGTTATTTTTTTTATTTCGTATGGTAGTCCATCCTGATTCGTTACCTTCCACTTCATTGACAGGTTGTTCCGAAGTCGTCAGAGTGCTAGTACCACACAAAGCTTGTTCTGGTAAAATTTCTACAGACTTCGTGGCCCCACATTTGTTTACGTTTTGAGTCTTTTTGTAGGTATGAAGCGTTTTCTTGGAATTGGTGGAATTATTCTGTTGCCTGACGACCTCGGCAAAAGAAGATGGAGAAGGAGAGTTTCGGGGAATATCAGCTGCTATTTCGTGGGGTTGGTTGTACTGAGTGTGCTTAGTTAACTTAGCTTCTACTTTTTCTTCGACCACCTTCAGCATTTTAACTATGTTGCCCAACTCAGTTTTTGTTTGCGCAAACTGATTAAGTAGAAGCGATATCGAGTTAGCCTGGCTGTCCATGCGAGCTATCATGTTGGCTTTAAATTCTCTCAATTCTTCGAGTAGTAACTTATCAGAATCTATAACTATTGGTGAATACTGAGTCTGACTTCCGCGTTGACTGCATACATTGTTCTCTGGAGTGGTAGCGTTAGGGTTAGAGTGAGGTATGTTAGTGCGAATAGGGATTTCACTGTTGCATCTTTTTGGTTTGGCACAGATACATTCAGGACATAACCATTTTTTTATATAATTCTGGGTGTATGCCGTAAACGCTTCTTTGTTTATTTCAAGACATGCTATATCGTACCTCTTCATGCATTTTTTATTGGCACATTCCATGTAATCATCAATTATGGGCGAAGCACACGCTCCACATTTATTAGACATTTTTATAAGCGAGTAGGTATTGCGAACAAAAATTTAAATAAAAACCGCGAACTTCTTCTAGTTTTGGCGCGCGCGTCGTCGTGACAGAGACGAATTATTTGTTTTTCGCAGCCCGTCTCTTTTACGCCA
Organism: Autographa gamma; assembly: GCA_905146925.1. NCBI lineage: Eukaryota > Metazoa > Arthropoda > Insecta > Lepidoptera > Noctuidae > Autographa > Autographa gamma. Next base: position 1,545,440 of record LR989852.1, read on the forward strand.
GGTGAGGAGGAGCCTACCTCGGCGTTCTCGGACGACACGATGTCGCGCTCGCGTATTATTTTGACAAAAACAGTGTATGTAGTCTAATGATATTGGTTTAGAATACTGTGTTGATTAGGGAATATTTTGATTGTAATGAAAGAGGAGGTACCTAATCTTGCTTAAAAAGCGAATTTACATTACACATTTTTTTTCACTGTTAAATCATTTTTTTAATAGTAAAGAAGTTCAAAATTGTATTATTTTGACAGTTGAAAAAATTGTTGAGTATTTTAATACTTTTGTACTGTCCCGCTGAATTTTCTGCTTGAAGTAAACTCGGAAGAGTTTTCTTAACAAAAACAAAATGTTTAATTAAATCAGTCACAGCTTGAGTTCTCAAGGAAATTTAAATGTCAGATTAAGGATTGGTTTGTACAAAATGAAATAGTACAAGAGTTTGAGTGTATTAATTAACATATATTTTAAAACAACTAAATTTCCATTGAGTTGGTTTCCAAAATGCATTATAATCTTTCAAAGAAACACCGTAAGGAAAGAGAGAGATTTATATTGAAAATAATAATAAGAAAATCATAAACAATATGGTCACTTTAAATAAGAAACTAGCAAAAAGTCAACGTCGCGCGGTATTCCCAGGCGGTCACCCATCCAAGTACTAACCGCGCCCGATGTTGCTTAACTTCGGTGATCGGACGAGAACCGGTGTCTTCAACATGGTATGGACGTTGACGACTATGATGCCAAAATATGGGGACATAATAATGACATCGTTTCTTGCTATTACTGACTAATACTAAGGATATAACTACTTTCAGTATTTTAATGAATTACAGTCATAGTGACACGCTATTGGATTCAAACAAGTAACAACTAGGTACATGTTTTCCATAGGCAAACATAAAAGGGGGAAAATGAAGTGTGGTTGTAACTAAAAGAAGCAAAAAGTCAACGACACGCGGTATTCCCAGGCGGTCACCCATCCAAGTACTAACCGCGCCCGATGTTGCTTAACTTCGGTGATCGGACGAGAACCGGTGTTTTCAACATGGTATGGACGTTGACAATCAGTGCATCGAAATAGCACGACAGATGCAGTAGATGCAAATCTACTTTGGCTTCTTGCCAAAGATATTTGCATTCTACTACAAGACATGTAATTATTTTGAAACAATATTGCCAATTGAAATAGTTGTCAGCAATAGTCAACATGGTATAAATTGTGAAAATGTTTAATCGTCTTTTGTGACTACCAATGGTGAAGTCATTAAGTAAATTCATTAGTGTTTGCTGGAGTACTTTTACGAGTATCATTATCTTAGTATGTATTAATGTCTAGAAAATTATATACACACCCAAATAAACACCAAGCCTCATCATACCATAAAACCGTTTCCCTAACAGAAAAAAAAACCATTTGCGTCGTGTGTTCCACTCTAGCCCGTCCCACTCTCAATAAAGGGCTTATCATCGGGCAGTTTTGAGTAAACCATCAATAAAAAGTCCCCCTGTCCGATCCTGAGTGAATCGAGGAATCGGAACAGGATAATTCTATCGTTATAGACGAATCAATCTGCTGTCCTGTCTTGTAGGAGACCTTCAATTGTTTACAAATGTTTCACTTAATGGATAAATTGGTTGATTTATTAACTGATAAGTTTTTAATTGGATAGTCTGTTGTTTTTGTCTTTAGTTAATTATGACAATGTATGGCGGGAATTAAAAATTATCGGACGGATATATAATTACATGGTTTTTTTTTCAATGTGTTTAAATTGTAAATGTACTTTATAATATATGATTAGGAGGAAGAAATGTCTGTTTTTCATGTATAAATAATTTAAAAAAAATTATTGTAAAGTATTAATTTAGATTTATGTCAAGTCTGCTAATTGATAACGTTTGCCATTTAACGTTCGTAAATAACTTTTTATATTGATTTTTACAGCTTTAATACATTTCAATCTGCATATACTTGTTGTTTTAATATAAGAGTATAGTTACATTGTTTTGTGCTTGGAGTAGTTTACAAGTAGTTTTGAGTTATCTATACAAGAACAGCATTTTCTAGCATCGAAACATCACGTCACCTATTCATACAAATTCTTCACCAAACACATCGCTATACAACAAAATATCCACAAGCATATTGATTATTGATATCGCTTGTACATGTTCCAAACAAAAATCCCCTGCCAAAGACAAACAAAACGGATGCATGACTACAAGTTGCATACACCACTCCCACGAGACCATAAAGAGCTACCCTTCGCAAGAAATTCGGGGGAAATTTCCTCACTGTACCAACTTACCCTAACCTCCCCTCACAAACTTAAAACAAAAGCTCTTGTAGTCCTTATCTACAGGTGTTAAAGTCTATTTTTGAATGGTTGGTATTTTGTTAAGTTTGTATTAGTTACATGTTCGGTACGTCACAATAGGGGTAAGTAATTTAATTGATGACGTGTTCGATTTAGGGAAATGGATGGTGCGTTGTAAAATAAAAAAAAAGTGTCCCCTTTTATTCTGCTGACGTTCTTTTAAGTAGTATTAACGGGAGTAGCAAAAACACTTTTTTAAAGAAAATTAGATAAAAGGTTTTTTTACTCACAAAATACGGTAAATAAGTCGGGTTTTAGTAATTGCAATTTTTTAAAGCAAAGTGATTGAAAGATGCAAAACATCAACGTCACGCCGTATTCCCAGGCGGTCACCCATCCAAGTACTAACCGCGCCCGATGTTGCTTAACTTCGGTGATCGGACGAGAACCGGTGTTTTCAACATGGTATGGACGTTGACGACTGTAAAATTTAAATATGGGTACATAATAATGACATCGGTTCTTGCTATTACTAACTAGTCCTAACGATAAAACTATAAGTACTCAGTTTTTAATGAATTATCATCATAATGACATGCTATTGGATACAAACAAGTAACGACTACGTACACATTTTCCATATGCAGAAATAAAAAGGAGCATACGAATAGTGTTGGTATAACTAAAACAAAAGCAAAAAGTCAACGACACGCGGTATTCCCAGGCGGTCACCCATCCAAGTACTAACCGCGCCCGATGTTGCTTAACTTCGGTGATCGGACGAGAACCGGTGTTTTCAACATGGTATGGACGTTGACGATTAGATTATCGAAATAGCACTATAGATACAGTAGAATCGAAGCTATCTTGGTTACCTGCCAAAGATATTTATGAATGTACTCGCACAGCTTTTCTTTTCATAGTATCCATAAAATAATATTCAATTGTTGACTTTTTATCTTATTTCTAGCTACTAAATACCTACTGTTTTGTTTGAATTAAAACACATGTTTAAACCAACAATGACGTCACTATACCATACAAGATGTTCCAAAACTTACTAATACCCTCAATGACACGCTAGACACAGTGCCTCAGTTGGAAAACACCGTGTACCAATAAAGTTGTTCTATTTATCGTTCCCTAGAGCATGCGTGATGCGCCCCCACCGTGTGCCGTGTGCCGACACGCAACTGTTTTATAACCGCTGTAAACTTGAGCTATGACTCATTGGGAATTTTTAATAAGCTTGATTTTTTGTTATATTATTATTTTTTGAGGAGAGTTTGAGTGATGTTTCTAGACTAGTAGAAAAAGCTGGAAGATTCAGATTACTTATCATGTGTTGCTTTGAGCTTTTTATTTGTAGATGAGTTAAAACACACGGGTTGTGTTTGTTAGCCCATCAGTTGATTTAAAACTTTTTCATAAGCCTGCAGCCAGAAAACCTGTACATAAAATGTAGAGACTTGTCCATATGATATTAAATCATTTTTAAGAAAAAATTATCAACTATATACAGTCAATACATGAGTTTTTAATCTCAGTTTGTAGGTATACTTAAGAAACACAAATTACCGTTAAAAAAGTTCTAAGTAGTTACCAATCTCATATGACATACCCAGAAAAAACATTGATAGCAAATTAAGGAAAACGTTCGTTCCTTTCACGGAAACCTCACGTCAATCTCCATAGGCCGACATTACACAATAAATCATAACGAACAAATATCAGAACACCGATAAAAACCGATGAAATTCACAAATTTCGGGCCAACATGTCATCCGTCACGGTCGACCCGACTCGTTAGCTTTCGCATTATAAAGGGTTAAAAATCACTTCGCATAAATCTGCGCTATCTGTCTAAATGACCCGCGGTTGTATTCTGCGGGTTGGGCAGCAGTACATTGAACGTAGAAGGTTGAGTTGGTTTTTACCATGAGATCATGCTTAAACCCTGGGATGACGAAAAGAGAAACAGCATGGCGACTTTAAAATATATAAATCCGTGAACGCTCACATCCACGATGAACTTTCCCACAGAGGACATCCACGAGGTTATACAATTAGTCACCTGTCACTAAAAAGTTGACTGGTAAATAACGTCATATGCCTATGCCGATGTCCTTACATCTTTTATTTAGTGTGTAGTTAAGAATCCCTAAAAAAAGAACTCCTTTTCTTATTATAATATTATGTTGATTTGCTTGAAGTGTTGGCCAAGTGACGGTGGTCAATCAAGGTTTGTTTAAAAAATAATCCGACTACTCCAGCATTAATATCAGTTCCATTTATGATGAAATAAAAATACAATCCTTTATCAGAAAATAAATAGAAAGATCGTTGATGAGTCATTATCATTGGTCCTTCTGTACACATTTCACTTTGGCCGGACATAATCTCAACTGTCAAATGTAGTTTTTCATCACCGGCTAATAGATGGCGGTGTTTACGATTCAGTTGTTCAGAGTTTCGGTGTTTAATCACATTTGACAGGCGATAGACGATGGGCTTTTGCTTTACAGACGGTTTCCTAGTATTGTTGAATATTTATGTTTACTGGAAATCTATTTCAGTTTCATCCAGGAAGAGATAAAGTAGGCTGATGTGATTTTTGTCTTATAATTTCATTTCAGAAGTGTAACTTCATTCTATGTAAATACTAAGATTTATTACCTTTAAAAGAGTTTATAACAGATCTCAGAGAGAGTCTCCTATTTTCCTTTGTGTGTGTCTTTACGGTTTGATGCCACGAAAATGGAAAAAAAAATAGCTCAGAACTATTTCGACTATGTTAGCTGTAAAACAAAATTTCCGCATAATTCGCACATCTATGTATAGACATTCTCTAAAACAAACTTATTTTAGTATCTATCTATAGGTTAATAAAAACAATGAACCGGAAATCCAACCCTTTCAGAAAATACTTTCATCTAAAAAATGCAATTACGTCAGACAAAACGAAGAGCCGCTAGTTTCTTCCAATTTCAAGTGTCATGATTCAGAGGCGCCTCTTGCCGGCAAATGAAAAACTAATCCTCATTTGCATCTATTAAGAATTCATTTAAAATCACAATGTTACTGTCTCTAGTCACAAAGATCTTTTTGAAACAAATCGACCCTGTCTGAACGGAAGTCGGCGGCTTTAATTTCCGACTTCGACTGTTTTTTTTTGCAGCCGTAAAGAGATTAGACTTTTGTTGCGCCTTGTTGAGATTTAAAGGGAATTGAAAATGGTTCTGAAGTGCAATTTAAGTCGCTATTATTGGCAATAAGATTTTTTTTACTTGACTTGATTTAATGTAAAATAATTATTGTATTTTCTTCTATTTAAACGTATAAAATAAAATGTGCATTTTGTACTTAAATAAACGATTTGCAACACACGTGATTACCTACAGAAGCATCACCCTCAATTTCTAGCAGTCTTACGTAGCATCAAATTGATTGCTTCAAAATTATGTGTTCATAATATTATCATAAAAATATTTTTTTTGGGCATTTTCGTTCAAGGTTAATCAGGTGCTCAGTACCTACTTGAGAATTGAGCAACGTGTTGGGTATATAGATCATTAGCTCGTAATGATTTTCTGCATCTTCTCATTCAGAATTCACTCCTAATGTATCGGGCAGAAACAGGAATTTAATTCGAATAATTAATTCGACTCATTTCAACAAACCAATTCCACTATAAAAAAAGCTTGATAGTTAAAACAATCAGAAGTCGAGCCATTAAATCGACCACAACCCCAGACCTCTATAAAACCCACAATTTCCCTAGTTTTAGTACAAAGTGGGATAGAAAAGAGATCTTTTTATATTGGTTCTTTGACAAGAACTTTCGCCGCTCAAAGCCATCAAGATAATTGATTAATTAAAGCGCTGCAGCGTCCTCCCGTGGTTTTATTTTGTTGTAAAATGGCATTTTATATCCTGGTCTTGGTAAGTGCAGTTTGTAAGCTTATAATTTATATGAGATTTAAATGGTCCTTACCTTGATGACGCAGTCAAAGCTGCAACATTCGAATTTGGGCAATTTGTGTAATTTCATGTATTTAAAATTTCCATTTTGTACATCGATCGTATGAGCTCGCATGCTGATAAATAAATCGAGAGAGATAAAAAAAACGTAATTATTAAATTATTTAAAATACGTTGGTTAGCTTTCCTGTCAGTTTATATTAAACATAAGTATGAGAACATAACTCAGAGAACATAAATACAACATTTTTTAGCCAACTAAAAACAATTTAACCATATTTTCTAGAATGCAATTTGCAATTCAAGGTGCTGTGATTCTGCTCATCAAAAATACTTACTTATACAGGTACACAAATAACACAATACTTCAGAATTGAAGCGCGGTTTATCTTAGCAAATTTGCTCTTACTTACATCTACTAGGTAGTTAAGTTCATTATGTAAGGTAATCTCATTAGATTTGCAACATCACTTAATTTACCGATTCATGTGTCAACCGTACCATAGCAAAACCATAACATTTTTGCCATGTCATTGGTTATTCCTAATTTTAGTTCAATTTTGGTCCAAGCGATGAACATTGAACGTCAGATGTATCGTATTTAGATAGGTAATTCATGCCGTCCAGTACAAAAGTGAATCAGGCATCATAGAAACTTAAAAAAAAAACAACATATTTTTAATTTACTTTGAATGTAGGTTACGCGCGCAAATTCAAATTAAAGTGGTGAAAAGATATAACATAATAGTAATAATATCCCGGGACATCTCACACACGGTTGTCTGATCCCAAGCTAAGCAGAGCTTGTGTTATGGCAAGCAGACAACTGATAAACATACTTATATATTTCAAATGCATACATTTGATAGATAAATTACACCCAGACACCGAACAAATGATCGTGCTCAAAACACCAACACTTGTCCCGGGTGGGAATCGAACCCACGACCTCCGGTATAGCAGTCAGGGTCTCTAACCACTAGACCAACAGGCCCGTCGTATAGTGATGTGACTAATAAAGATAACTTCAACGTTTCGCCGAAAATCACTTCCGAATACTAACAAACTAGTTCTTATTTTAAATTCTCGGCCATCCCGCTGTCACTCGTGTCTTCAGCGGCGTTTAACCGTCCTCACACCGTCCATAACTCAGTGTTCCGAACGATTAAGCGAACTCAAATGTAGTGAGAGAGGGTTAATGAAGTACGTGCGATAGCCTCCAATGGTACCAGCAGGCCTGATTGAGCTATCAAGCTTACAGCTGTGTAACGTTTATGGGTAGAAAAATATATAAAATGTGGACCCCAAAAATGTATAGGTAGTTCCAGCACTCATGACCGATCGGTAGAATGTAAAAAAAAATACTAAATTCAAATCACACTTAATGAATCCAATTGATGAAATTGAATAACTGCAGGAAAAGGTCGGTTGCTATAAAACTTCGAATTAGGTCATTTACTTACCACGCAAGCAAAAATAACAAAACAAAGCTTAATAATGAAACAATTAAAACTCTCATAATCCTCTGTATCGAATTAAAATCGCAAATGTAAGCGCGATGTCAATTAAAACAAAAACAGTGCGGGACATCGTTCATTCGCCGAAAGCCGACTGCCGACGGCCGAAAGCTGACGATCCGATTAGTGCGTCCAATAAACAAAGAGCACGGGCCGTTATTAATTTTCGATTGGTGCAGACGTCGCGAGCGTTCCACGATTTAAATTTGAATTGGGAATTCAGGATTACGATTGTTTGGAATCAGAGGTGTGAAGATTATCTCAACGGTTGTTTGCGTAACACAATAGGTTATGTTTGAACCTATTATTCGGTGTTCGACCGTTTCTGTTTTGAAGGTTTTACTCGTTTAACTATTTGTAAAGTTTCGCTATTAGTTGTGGTCAGACTGGTTTAAGGGTCTATTTGTTTAGAAATAAATTATTTCTATCTCAGTTTTCAGTATACTTTACAATATGTTTTTTAGCTTGTATTTATTTGGACACCATTTTTTTTTGGCTATTCCAATTATTGTTAATCTTTTTTAAAGTTTACAAACAAGCAGACCTTAAGCTACATGCTACCTATCTATAAAACTAGTCTAGTAAACCCAACAACCAGCAAAGTACAAGCAACCACAAAAGTACAAGCTACACAAACAAAACAACACAATCGCAAACCGCGATATTTTATCAAAACAACGTCGCTCCCCGAAGACGCGACTGCAAGCAACATGATTCGCTTTATCTAACGAACGCCTGAGGCTGCCGCCATAATTAAATAATATGACACAACACACACGCCCCAGGAAAAGAAGAGATTAGAAAAAGGTTTTATACCAGTATGACAACGAAGCTTTCTTAAAATGTGTAAATGGTTTTCTTAATTAAATTGTCTGTTGACTTTAATGTTGGTGTTTTTCGATCTAAAGGTGAATTTGATTTAGTTTGCTTGTTTTACTTCTAGCTAGGTAACAAATATGGCATGGGTTAAATTGGAAAATAAAAAGAAAAATTATTAAAGAAATTATTAATTCTATTTTTAATAAGTTGAAGAGGACACAAACATAAATGTTTATATTCAATATTCACAAAGAAGAAAAAAATAAAGTCAATTGCTCAGTTTTAAATTTTTAGATAAATTGTACAAAAAATCGGCCGTTTATCTAATTGCCAAAGAAAACAGTTTAGAACACACAGCACAACATTTATTTTAAGCTATGTTTATTTTACCAAATCGGAGACGTCTTGAAACAAGTATGTAAGGATCGTAGCAAGTGGAAAGAAGTGGTCTCTGCCTACCCCTACGGGAAACAGGCGTGATTATATGTATGTGATGTATGTATTTTAGATGTCGCATGCATTTTTTGTGTTAAAATTTCTCATTGAAAACATTCAATCAATTTAAACTGTGAAATAGTGAACGTGTTTTTGAGTTTGCTTTTAAGCCTATTGAACCGTTTGAACCATTTAAGCAGGTCAGCGGTTCTAAATTATATTCACGAAATAATTTATCTACGAACGATAAATGATTTTATTGTTAAAATGTTATTTTAGTGGGTCATTAGGTTGAATAGATATAGCATAGAAATAAAAGCGATTTTTAGATAGGCGTATAACTCTGTCACACATTCTTGATCCTTTTGAATGATTACTTTTTTGTATACGTCAATTACTTACCTGCAATATGTTCTCATGAATACGAAGTCACAACACATAAAACCTTCGTAGGAATCTATTAAAGGACATCATCCACTCTCTATACATATTTGGTCCAAGTTCGAAAGTCAGCCAACCAAAAAAAATGTTATATTCCGACAGAGCTTGTCCTCCTGAGCATTTCTTCTTCCTCACCAACTTCACGTACATTTTTATTTTATGTATGCTGAAAATATCGAGTCCTAGATCTTCTTCATTTCCTACTTTATCCCCTCATCTAAACAGTATAACACTTCATGAAGGAATTTCGATTCAATTAAAATAACAACAAAGTATATTTTAAATACTGCAACTTTGTGAGTAGATAGAATCTATTAAGTGACATTGTATTTCATTTAACGTACCAAGTATCTACACTTGAATTTACATGAATGAGGAAGGCATAAACTTAGAAGTTTAATTCCATTCAATTTATTTTTATATTGGAATAAGGATTTTGATGAGGATAAGTATTAAAACATGGACAGAAATTACTGCTGAATCAGACAACTCAGCCCTATAGGTGCCAATCTCTCTTTTCTGCTAGACACTGGACAAAGGTTTGTCACAAGGCGATAAAAGAGTAGCTTATTCCATCATTACGTTTGAAAATTCGAGGATTTATAGAGACATCATTCTCATCAAGGAGGTACAATCTTGATAATCTCACGGATTATATCTATACAAGACCTTAATACAATCAGCCAAACCCACCAGAAAGATGACGAAAATTGCCAATCATAAGCTAATTAAGAAGGAAATCTTACCACAATAACGCTAGAACTCACACAATACTCTAACTCGATTGCAAGCCAAAGGGAACAAAGTCTCAACTCGGAAACTCTAAAAAGGATTCGTAATCAGTGGGTAGTGTGACTGTTGCGCTGAGTGTAATGTGTTAAAGTTGGTCCCTCAAAATAATTTAAAAAAGTGTAATTTTATTGCGAAGTTTGGCCAAAACTTTACTGTGTTATGTAGAGTAACTCAAGTGGATTGTATTTCGTACAAAAAATCGTGTAATAAACTAAATTTAATAACAGTATTCATCAAAAACTGTTTTAAAAGTTTTTAACTTTTCTGTGTGAGGGTGACTTTGAAAATTTCGAGAACAAAGGAATTCATTAGTCACATATAAATTGTATATAAGCTTCAAATACGACCAAGAATTTCGCGGGATAATTGTAAGTCGTCGTGGTCGAGCGGTGGAGTGAGTGCTTTTTGTCTCACTACTACCGCGCCGAGTGCCTCTGGTTCGAATCCCACAAACTGCAAAGCTTTTTTCTACTTTGGAATTAATATAATTTGGAAGAGATATTTGTTATTTAAAAAGGCTGATAGTATAAGCATGTTCCATTCACCGGGCAAGATAAAATTCCATTCCGATACCGAGCTAAACGCTTCAAGTTCCGAAATGAGCGGCGAACAAAATGTAGCAACGCGCAAACGTAAACAGCCGGATTCTGAGTGGTCACAGGCAATTAAAGAACTATCAGCAGAGTTTAAGAACACCTTAAACGAATGGCGTCGTGACATGGAATCTAGCATAACCAAGATAGCTGACAATGTTATATCAGTGAAAAATGAACTGTCGTCACTCACTCAAATCACGTCAGAAATCAAGAACGAAATTAATTCACTTCGATCTGAGCAGTTGCTGATAAAGCAGCGAGTTTCTGAGTTGGATGAGAAGTACGAAAGTATGACAAGTCAAATGGATTCTCTCAAGGTCTCGGTTCAGTTTGTCAGTGACGACCAAAATGATATCTGCAAGAAAGTCACCCAGATTGAACAACAAATTAAAGAGACCGTCAATTTGACCCCCATTGTTATGGAACTTGTGACTAAAATAGACCATCTAGAACAGAGTGCTCGGAACAATAACATAGAAATATGTAATATTCCTGAACGGCGAAACGAAAATCTTTTATCATTGATGCAAAATATTGGGTCTGTAATCAAATACAACATTCAACAAAGTGACATTACTTCGATCCATCGTGTCCCACATGCACACCAACAAAATAATAAGCCCAAGAACATCATAGTGAAACTTGCAACTCGAGTAATGCGTGATAACATACTTAGTGCCCATCGGTTATGCAGGGGGCTTACTACCGAGCAGCTCGGCATATCGGGAACATCACAACAAATATATATGCACGAACATCTAACTTTGAAGAACAAGCATTTGTTTCGTGAGTGTCGTGAGGCTGCCAAGAAGTCTAATTATAAGTTTCTATGGGTCAAGCATGGAACAATTCTTGTGCGAGAAAAGGAAGCTTCTAAGGCTTTTGCCATTCGGAATTCGCAAGATATTGCTAAAATCAAGCCTGGCTATGCGGCAACAAATGATAAACAGTAAGCTGGATGCGTCCAACATTAACTTGTATATTGTTTTTAGATACACACATAATGTTTCAAAATATCCTACGGTTTTGTTCATAATTTTTCTTTTCTATACATCCAGATATGCATATTTAAGTAGTTCCAATATATTAAACACTAAATATACTAATGTATTGCATTACTACGCTTATCGTAATTTTACGAGATTTGTTGTCAACTTGGTACTATTAATTGCTATACTTTTATGTCTAGGCGTTAGCTTAGATGTGATAATTGGCTTATTGAGTTTGTTGCGAATAGTTAAACACTGCATACAAACTTTGACATTTTGCTTACTACTTTTTAAATGTGCCTGCGGATACTCAATGTTTCCTGTTTTGTATTCCATTAATTGTTCTATAATATTATCTGGCTTTACCAATTACAACGTCAACAATGGAAAAACTTCTCTGGTCATATTTGTATATTTTTGTGTAGATTCTTGTTACAATGATTGAAAATAACTACGTAATATATTACCAAAACTGCAGGGGAATCCGCACCAAACTGAATATTCTATATATGAATATTCTTGCTAATTGCTATGACATAATTGTGCTAACTGAGACCTGGTTAACACCAGATATATTTAACAACGAGTTCATTGACGAACGTTACGTGGTCTATCGTTGCGACCGTGATCGTACTGCGACCAATAAAAAAGACGGGGGTGGTGTTCTGGTGGCTGTATTAAAGGAACTGCGTCCACAGAGTTTAACACAGCGCTCGCTTTTGCATTTTAATATTGAACATGTCCATGTACAACTGCCGAGTTCAACTAGAGGCAAGTTTCATACCATCGCGGCTGTGTATATACCACCAAACACATGTGAGACTGTATATGTTGAATATTTTGACCTATTGCAATCAATATTGGATAACAATAGAGCTGATAATTTTTATTTATTAGGAGACTACAATATACCAGATATTGACTGGATTGCCGGCATAAACGCCATTTCTACTATGATTGGCCAAGGCAACTCTACCGTTTGTGGTCAGTTGTGTACGTTTATGTCTTATTTAAACGCACGTCAATTTAACAATATAAAGAATCAGAACGGTAAAATATTAGATTTAGTTATTAGTAATAATGACTGCATCATTTCTACACCAGCGGACTATTTGTTACAACTGGATATACACCATCCTCCATTGTGTATCATGATCTCGCCACGTCTACCTTATAGTTTGATGAGACGCAAATTAATGAAAAAATATAATTATTTTAAAGCCGACTACGAAAAAATTAATGACTACTTAAAAGATATAAATTGGAAAGAGACATTAAATCAACAAACGATTGACGAATCCCTTAATACGTTTTACAACATTATATTCCGTATTATTAAAAAATGCGTACCTTTGACTACTTGTAGTACTTCTAAGTTTCCTATTTGGTTCCCAAAGACACTTATATATATTTATAAAAATAAAGCTAAAGCTTGGAATAGATGGAAAACGTATCACAATATTTCAGACTATGAGCAATTTTCACTGTACCGGTCTAGGTTTCAGGACGAATGCAAGAAGTGCTATAACAAATACATGAATTCGGTCGAGGATAGTATCCGAAATAATGTAAAGCATTTTTGGAGGTTTATATCTAACAGAAAACGTTGTACAGGTATTCCTTCTTCAATGGTTTACAAAAACTACACAACAAGCGATCCAGAAAAAATTTGCAACTATTTTTCAGACTATTTTCATTCGGTTTTTGAGGCATATTCCCCAAGTGGTAATTCACCTATGCACAGCAACTATTCTGAAAGCTGTACTCTGTTGAATACCATTCAGTTCACTACCGATGAAATTCATGGGGCCCTCAAGGCTCTGGACCCCTCAAAAGGGCCGGGACCGGATCGTCTGCCGGTACATTTTATTAAGCAGACTGCTGATAATCTCTGCATACCCTTGCATATTATCTTCAATTCGTCACTTTCCCAAGGAATCTTTCCACTTGCATGGAAACTGGCCAACATCACCCCTGTTTATAAATCAGGACCTAAAGAGGATGTTGAGAACTATCGTCCGATTTCAATATTGTCGACCTTGTCAAAGGTTTTCGAGAGACTAGTACATAATAACGTATACCCAATTCTACATAATATTATAATTCAGCAGCAACATGGTTTCGTCAAAAGAAGATCAACCACAACGAACCTAGTTACTTTTGTAGATTACTTATTTAACAACATGGACTCTCGTATCCAAGTAGACTGTATATACACTGATTTTAAGAAGGCCTTTGACAGGGTTGACCACGAACTGCTTTTGAATAAAATTGCGTTCAACGGCATACGTGGTGATCTTTTAAGATGGTTTTCGTCTTATATTTCAAATAGAACACAAAGAGTTGTGATAAATGGGTTTAACTCTAACACTTTGACAGTTACTTCTGGGGTGCCCCAGGGCTCTATATTAGGGCCACTTTTGTTCATTATTTTTATAAATGATATTAATACATGTTTTCTAAATTCAAAAGTATTGCTATATGCAGATGACCTCAAAATTTATCGACCAGTTAAAAATTTAAAGGACTGCCTTCTACTGCAGCAAGACTTGGACAGATTTTCTGAATATTGTTTGCATAATAAACTTCAACTAAGTATATCTAAGTGTTGTTGTATAAGTTTTACCAAAAACAAAAATATTTTAACCCATTCTTACACTTTAAATAACGTGACCCTAACAAGAGCGACATTGGTTCGGGATCTTGGAGTATTGCTAGATAATAAACTGCACCTTGATGCTCATATTAATAAAATAGTGAACAATGCCTTCAGGATGTATGGTTTTGTGATGAGGTCGTCTACTGAATTTAAACGCCCATATACATATTTGTACCTTTACAAATCATTAATCAGGTCTCAGTTGGAGTACGCTGTTGCGGTGTGGAATCCCTTCTATGCTAAGTATTCAGATGCGATTGAAAAGGTACAGATAAAATTTTTGAAAGCCATGTTTTTCCGTTGTTTTCGTAGCCAAGCATCTTACAGTGACCTTCTAGAGAGATATAACCTATTAAACTTAAAGGCCAGACGAACTGTTTTAGAGACAATGTTTTTATTTGACCTATGCAACCATTCATATGACTGTATTGATATTAGTAATAAGATTTGTTACGTAGTACCTAGAACTACAATAAGCCGTGGAGTGCGCGCGAGACCACTATTTGCTATAACATCAACTCGTACGAATGCTGGCTTGCGCGCACCCTTACGTCGCCTTACTGCTCAATTTAATAATATTTTTAACAATATTGATATCTTCGCTGAGCATACTTGTAAATTCCGAAACCTAATGATCAGAAAAATTTCAGAAATTCAATGATTTTTGTTTGTATCAGCATAATGATGTTTATTTTTTGTATTGCACGCATGTTTAGTTTTAGTTACATATTTAAGCACATTATTCAAGATAATATTATATAAGTATTAATTTTAATTGCATTCGCACTACGTACATTGAAAATAGTTTTTTTTTTTTATAATCTGTGGAAAATGTCGTGGGTTATACACTTGCTCACTCTGTATGAAATGTTTGTAAATTACTGTAGTGTGTAACTGTTTATTTTCCTAAATAAATAAAATAAAATAAAATAAAGTAATCAAATTCTTAGTTGGTATAATTGAAAATAGAGACGTCCCGCCACGTTCTGCGAATGTTTGTGGTCGTAAAACAGGTGGTTTGCAGAAGTTTCATGGACTTCTAGATAGGTTGTAAGTAAGATGTGTGCTAACAATGTTGTTTGTTATCCGTGATATGTTTTGATCTGTAAAGTGATGATGAAGTTGGAATGTGATATCTTTTGGATAGTATGTGAGAAGTATTTTTACGCCATATTTAAATGATGCTGTTAGGCATTTTGTTCTATGTTTAGATTACTTAAAACCAGTTTTTTATTTAAGTATTATTTTGTTTTTATTTAAGGTGTTCTTTTGATGTCATCTTTAATAAAATTAAGAAGAATTTATTGGTTTTCCCTTTGTACGGATGGACAATTTATACTCCAAGTTGTTTTGTATTTTATAAAGATTTATAAAAGTGGGTTTTCTGTTACGGAAACTTCTATGTGAAGGCTTTTACATGTCTAATGTTTGTATCGGAACTTAAAACGGAGTTTAAGAGGAATGTAGCGCAACTTCACCGATAGGCTTGTCTCTGTGTTGGACACTTATTAAGTATCAAAAGATTGTTATCTAAAAGCAATTGCAGCAATTTCAGATTAGTGGTATACTACTATAAGTTAGAATTCTTTTTAAAAGTAGTTATAAGCTTTAGACATTATTACCTAAAGTATGGTTACTGGTGTCAATAATTCAAAATAGTTTTTTTGGTTTCGTGTGAACTAGGTTACAGTCATAAATACGAAGGATCCACATATGCACAGTGTTTCTGGTTCCTTTGAATGTATATAAATCTTACAAGTGATATCTATGGCCATCTGAAAATTTTACCTTAACATAATAATTGAACAGTATAAAGCAATCTATTGAAAATGAGGTTATTTTTAACTCAAGCATTTTGATTTATTAAAAATATTTTAGAAAAACCGAGGTCTGCATTCTCGTTTCAAAGCAATAAAACTCGCAAATTCCTATCAATCCCCATCATCACACGTAATAGAATTCCGGTCGGTAACCCGTTCGTTAGTAAGACAACTCGGGCCGAAGCTTTTAATTCGGTTAAACAGAAGTTGTTGGAACCGTGAGTGACGCCTTCGTTATTTATTTGTCACCCCCACTGTGTCACTGTGTCGCAAATGAAGCTAAACTCCTTAAATATTATGGACTTAACGTCAAAATAAGGTAATAATGTTGTAACTATACAATGGATCATGTCCAGAAGTGAATTGTTGAAATCAGCTGACAATATTTTGTCCAACCAATGACATTGTTTAAATTGTGTAGCCTTGCAAAAACAGAGAAAGAACAAATAATCAAGGAGGTTGGTTTTAAGGTTCACCGACCAGAATACGTTAGATGAACAGCTGTAGTTGCAAGAAAAAATCCTAGACTAGCTTAGGTTAGAAACTCAAATAACGTAGATAATTTGGCGGCAAAAGTTGTAGTGTATAGAAGCTGTGGCTACTTTCATAATTTATTAGGTGTGCAAAAAATACTGAAAACTGGACACTACTGGACTGTCTGCACTGCAATTTGTAATCTTCGAGTGAACTAATTAAAAAAAATCGTGTCACAAATAATAAAATACAAGGAAAACAAAATATGTAAATCTGTATGTATGTGTGTATGTCTATGACGTCACTACAATATACGACATAACACAGCCATATTTAATACAATCCTCACCAAATTCCTTCCTCATGCATTGTGTATCATGTATCGCTATTTATCATCGTAAAAGTCTTGTCGGACCGTATCGTCGTCTGTCCGTCCGAGTGAAAAATGAAGGGTACATATTAACAGAGGGTATATATAGCTTAGTATTATTATATGTTGATAGCATGGAGGTTATGTAGACTAAGCTATGTGGATGGACATAGGAAAATGATTAATGAAGTGTAAAGACGCATGATATATTTTAAAAGGAGTAATTTCGTAGTAAAGTCATCATCCACTCTAGGGGCCTCATTCCACTATTTTAAATGCATGTCAGGGGGCGGACAGTGTACTTGTCAAATGTGCCTAAGTTTATTATTAAAATAAGCCTACAATAAAAACTCATTGAGCTCTCGAAGAGAATGATCGTAATGACAGTTAGCAGAATGCCATTTATCGTAAAAATGACCAAATATAGCTGAATCGAGGCCCAGAGCTTGGTATCAGAATAAGCAGTTGTCTAATTAATAATAGCAAATGTGGGAGATGAAACTAACATCGTTGAAAGAAGGAATGTTAAAAATGTTAAAGTACTAATATTAATAGAAGTAATAGCTATCGTTCTTATCATAATTACAATGTACCAGATAATGTTATTTAACCAAAATTAAGTTTATTTGAAAATTGTACCTACACAAATCAAAAGAAAATAAATTTAAATAAATACACGTTCAACCGTACAACTATTATTTTAATTCCTCACAATATCTATTTTATTTGAAGACCTATAATATTCGGGTTAGCTTAACATTGTTATAACAAAAATACTGTGACCTAGATAATAAAAACAACTGGCCGCTTCCATAAATATGATATTCTTAATTCAATTATATTCCATTTCAACCAAAAAAGGGAAGAGCTGGCATAAAATAACATCTGCAATAAAAAACAAAATAATAAGGCTGTAATAACACTATCAGATAAAATGTTTCTTACACCCGACAATTTAATAAACCAAAAACTGACCAAGGGCGAATCGGATACCGCACTAAAGGTTCCGTACCGTATATTTGAGCTAATTGAATGAAAGGTAGATTGCGGTGTACAATTTATGACGTATTAAAAAAAAATACATATTTGCTAGATCTCTTTCAAACCAATTTTCGGGGGAAGATTGCATAGTAATGTATATTATTATCATGACATGATTAATTTTTAAAGGTTCCGTAGACAAATAGCAAAATAGAAATATTTTGCTATTTGTCTACGGAACCCTAAAAATCACATCGATAGCTATATGAGCAATTGTAAGCGAACGAGTAAATGTGATAAAGCTTGTCCGCAGTTGCATGCGATTGGCAATTTGCCAGCCCGCCACCTGCGAGGGCTGCCTGATCGTGTGCAAACACCCTTATTTGCGGCGTTTTGAGGTCTTTATACCGCATTTGATATGATGTGACGAATGACACGTAAATGTTTTAAAACGAGTTTGTTGCGTGTTAATGTGCCATGTGTAGTTTTTATTTGCGAATTAATGACCCTTGATGTTTGAAGCGATTTTTGCATATTTAAAATAATTTAAAGAAGAGGTCTTGGGGTTAGAGTATTTTAAACTCGAATAAGTGTGCACAGATCTTAATCACACAATCTTTGCACCTGTTGCTATTGGTCAGACAGTTCTGAATAATATTGAGTTCTGAGGTTTACGCGAATGTTAGACATTGAAATAAAACTACGTTTACGAATTTTGGTATTAGCAAAGGTTACGAAACGTCGGGAACTAAAACCTAAATACGTAAAATAATTTTATTTCAATGCTGAATAAGTAACATTACTTTTCATAATATAAATAAAAAAAATAGTCGTTATATTTTTCACATGTTTTTTATCAAACATTTTGCGTAAAATGACTGACCAAAATTCTCACGTTACTCATTTCAAAAACCTGCCTATTAACCCTTTCAACAACTCTCAAAATAACTTGCTACTAAAATAACTCTTTACCAACTTGAAGCTCGAAATTCGTTAATAACTCGTAAGTTTATCACTGATTACAGAGCAGGGACAAACGAATGAAGCAAACTCAGCCAGTTAATAAAGATTCCTTAAAACTGTTTTCCTTACTTTAATTGCGAGAACTCACGAAGTGTGTTAACTCGTAGACGCTCGGCAGAGTTCGGCCAAGTTCAGTAGAGTTCGGTAAAGTTCGGCAGAGTTCGGCTGATTACGGAAAGTTTATTTTTCTTGTACATATTTGAGATGCAGATTTGTGATGAGTGAGGATGTTGCAGCTTGAATTACTAACAGGCCTTAGTTAGTATGTTAATTAGCCGTGTGTGAGAAAAGTTTTGTTTTACTCGTACCATCTACGTGCATTTAAACGCGTAGGTATTTACGATGACGTGTTGTGTGTCTAAAGTACTAGAAAGTAATAATTTTAGTTATCATTCCTTTAGAAGATTTTTAACACAAAATATGATTTTATGGAAACTGTACCCAAAGCGAAATAATTTGTCGCACTTAACAAAGATTTAAAGTAAAATACCACATACACTCCTACAAGTTACAAGCTATTTTTAATTCTATCAAAATTCTATTTAGTTTTAGTTCATAGTTATTTCTGTCTTGCGACAAATAGAAGAACATAGTTTTTTATTTCTTTTCAATAATTAAGGCCTTTATTGGCTTAAACATCATTAGAAAATAATTTTAAAAGTTGCCATGGTCAAGGTCGGGAAAAAAACTTGGATGAAGGTCTGGAATAATGTAAGTGAAAAATTTCAACCAGAAAATAAATATATATAGAAAAATATAAATTTTATTACAAATTTTTATATGAAGCAATATTAATATTGATGTGCGCTAAATGACATATTACGGGCTATTATTTCTGTACATTTTATTGTTACGTTCATACAAATAAACATAAAATACGTCGGGTTGTACGTTTGTCATAAAAATGCAATATTTTTCGTTCGTCGCATAAAGTTATGAGTGGTTCGAGAATGTTTTAATGGAGCTTACAATTTAAAAGCTTTATCTGAAGGTACCTATATCAAATCCATTTCAATGGGAAAGCAACTTTTTTTGGTATTAGCAACTTATAGATATCTAAGACGCCGAAAATATATCACAAACTAACATGGGAAAAGTCACAGTCACAAATATTTAATTTGAGTTTTCCTATTACTTTTTAAATATTTGGACAGCAAGATAAATATATATATATATATTATAAACCTGTTTAAATATTTCATGTAGCTTTTAAAGTAACAAAATTTACTATATTTTATTCTAAAAGCAAAAATCTAATTAAACACTAAACAGGTATAAATATTTTAATACTAATTTATACGTCATGTTAGTCTACCTTCATTAAGTTAAGCTTTAAAATTACAAGTTATTTCAATTAAAACAATTAGGTGTGATTTAGGTAGGCACTTAATCTAAAATTATGTAGTCTGTACTATCTTTATTGTAAAAAAAGATACCTCACTCAATGTTTAAATACAAGTCCGAGTGTGGGGCTTTTATGACAACGCACAAAGAATATAAGAAACCAAAAATTAATTATTCAATTCATACACAACCCCTTATACTTCAAAGTAATTTTAAGATTACTACCTAGATGAAACCTAAATTGATCGTTCAATTCCTATCCTCCTTCGTCTTCATAATTGAACGTAATTCTAAGAATAATCCGACCAAATCAAGTAGCTTGAGACAGGAACAAATTGTTTCATGTCGTCGGCTGCGGGTTTCGGTCGTATTCATAATGCAAGGAACAAGTTTTTATCGCCTCCTCCAGTAGTTTTGTAAGGAGAAAAGGATAGCCGAAATGTAACGAAGGTTGCCGAAGTTTTCCGAAGGATTAGTTTTGGTATGAAATCTCTATTTTTCAAACTACGGAATTACAATTCATGTTAAATTGAAATAAAATAAATAAATGCAACTACGAATTGTCATTTACAAGTTTTTTTTAAAACATTATCCAAAATTATTATGGTTTAACATTTAGTTAAGCTTGAATTGAGAGATTGCTACATAACATTAGGAAGAAATTGAAAAATCAAAGTAAATAAAACGGTTTTCTGTCTTTACTTAGACTACCATTGATCATTAATCTTTTAAAAAGCCGATTCATAAAAACAATGTTCAAATGTTATCCCGTCATCAGGGTTTCAGCAAAACTTTTATTTATTCCGAAACTTGTTTCATTTTTCTTTTGGCGCATTTGAAAGAATAAAGCCAAGTGTAGACCGTTGCTACACATAAATAACACCGCATAAAAAATGTATGAAGGCAAGCCCACTTCAAGAATTATTTACAAGGCGGTCTCACGGAAATCTTTCGATTTTTTTTCTACCCTTTTAACCTATTCCGGGTCGTGTAAGATTAAAAAAGGTAGACTTACAACTGCAGTGAATTACCTCAGGTTTGCCGCTTCGAGGTGTTTAAGAAGAATTATGTGTACCTATGTCCCGGTAAAACAGTTTGCTTTATACAGTTAGCTATCGGCTTTTGCAAGCTATTTCCTAGAACATTCGGTAGAAGAAAATATAAAGTAAAAAGATCCAGAAAGGTATTAATAGCAGTTACTTTAACTTTTACCCGTTTATAAGTATAGACCGATCGGTTACACCACTTCCATCGCTTTTTCCATTTTCTTTCACTTTCTCTTTATAATACTAAGAAAGCCAATCGGGCACAAAAGCAATAAATCCTTTTAACTCCAAACTAAACTTTCATTTTAAATCTGGCCGATAAAAAACAAATCTACATTGGAATTTAGAACAGTACTTTAGGAGTCAGAAAAAAAAGTCACACAAAAGTCCCAGAAATCTTTGTACGAAAAATTCAACTATTTCAATTAAGAGTCTCGTAGCGTTCCATTTTCGAAACTTTGTTTTAAATTGCAGCGCCAGAAGTCGAGTTCCGAAGTCATTCCGAACCGTCCCATTCGACGTTCCACCGGTAATAAGGTTCCGACACGTCCCGACCTTTTACGATCTTTAACGAAGTAATCGCTCCTGATCGGTGATAGGAAAAAGTGTGCAATTATCCTATAATGCCTTTTTTGTGGTAAAAAGCCGACCGTTTTTGGCTCCGAGTTCCTATTGTAATGTCATTTGACTTTGAAATCAAATGCCAAGAAGTTAAGGTTACTTCGAAAAATCACTGTCTGAAATCCATTAAAAATTGTTCCCACAGTTTTGAAAATAAAGGTCATTAATTCTACCTATCTAATGTACAGTTTTTCAGACCGAAACCACAACATATTTATACGATATACATATCTAAATACCCATTCTTTTTGACGGCCGACAGCTTTCGCAAAAGTTATATTTTATGCAAAAACTTATTTCATATTTCTTATTCAAAGTTTAGCGGTACAGAAAAAGTAGCGACTATCATTATAAACCGAGTACCTTGTGGCTATATGTGAAGTGTGGGTAGTTGAAAAAAAATCCTATTAAAACTCTGGAGATTGATCAACTTTCGGCGTGAGGGCTCGAGGTAACCTACTTATATTGCTTTGTGTTAAAGAGGGTTTTAATATACAAGGTTGTACCGCGTATTCGTGTGTGGATCAAAATTAGGTTGAATTGTTTTTGAAGGCTACTTATTCTACTAAAAACGACATGGACTAGTTCTGATGCATCGAATGGTAAAAAATCAACAATTAGTCAAAACTATATCATATTTTTTTCGATTCATAATTTTCATATTTAACAAATTTAAACTGTCTGTATCATCAGCTGGGAACAGAAAAGATAGAAAAGAAACTTTCATAAGTTCACCGCTTCCCAAAAACTATTACGATATGATCTGCGCAATAACACATGTGCCTAAAATCATGTCTCTAATATACATATATACATTTACAATACATAAACATTACGAACATCGATATTCCTTTGATTGCTTCTCGAATGTTCTCAAGTCCAAAGCCAAACAGATTAGTATGCGATTTCCGTACAGCACAACTTTCGCAAGTTATCCGTTGGACTACGTTTGAACTGAGTCGGGCCACTTTATTCGTATTTTCAAAACAAAATGCTTACTGATATTTTTTCCGATACCTAGAGGTCTTTACAGTCTTTACTAAGAAGTTTTCTTAACTTTCTTGAAAGTATTGTACTTGTGACGTTTGAGTCGCTGTTGTGTTATTTCAGATGATTTAGAGTACTTGCTTGAAGTTACTTGATAATAAAACGTGTGTTGTGTTGTCGATTAAAATATAATGTAATCGCACTGTTGCAAGGATATGAAAGTGTAGTGTGAGAAGATTTTATTTTTGTAGGTTTCTTTTATCATGTCAGCTGTATGTATCAAAACCCATTTACATTATACGTTTACAGGTTTAAACCCTAAAAATAATCAACAAACGGCCCTACAAGGCATCTTTTTTTTTGCCGAGTATGCGCCCCAAACTAGTCAGTGCAAAGATTAAATGCTAGACTAACTGAATTTAATTAATATTTTAGGTAGACCTCAAGACTCTACTCACTAGGTTGTTACTCGTATATTTCAACCAAAAACAACAAAAACATTCAAAAAATTCATAAATTCTCAAAGTATACTTAAGGGCCTCATGAATATCTATCATCCCATTCTTTTTAAGTTTACCAAACAGTTGAAGTGAGTTCATGAACAAATATTTAAAGTGGAACAAAACTAATAGACTTTAGAGTCTCTTTGATGCGCCGTCAGTAATATTGAATTACTTGAAGCGAGTGTTTTAGTTAATTGGGTGAGTGATGTGAAGAACGATGCATGAGAGTAAAGGATTGACTCCTTGATTAGGTCATTTAATCTTTTTTTTTATTTTAGTAGGGTGTATATTGTTTTGAAAATATTACTTTTTGTGTGTGTACTGTTTTGTGTTATGTAGCAAAATCTTTCTTATTTTTAGTATAATGGCTATACAACAAAATAAAGCAAGCAACCACAGTATGGTTCAAGTTATAAAGTTACACTTAATCTAAAGAAAAAATTATATTAAAAAGTGTCGAAAAGTGTATAAATTTCTATTATTTATTATACTGGTATTTAAATTATAATGTTATCTGGGTGCCAAATCATTTTTCGAAATAAAGTAAGTAAAATTAATTGAATAAAAAATAAACGTTTCGTTGAAGGGATTCATCAAATAATTTAAATTATATTACTGAACGTGACCACACAATGTTTTATTTAATCTTTGTCAGATTCTGTTTAATTGGTATGTAAAGGTATCTGGGTAATACAAGCAAAAGAGATACTATGTGTTTGCGATGCGATTTACTTTATTGTAATTAAATAATTTTGCTACACTATCGAAATGGAAAATAACTCATATTCCCTGATTTTGTAATAGTAATCGAATTAAAATATAGTAAATATATTATTAGTAAAAATAATACCGGCCTTTACACGACTCACTGCTAGACACGTTCTTGTTCTGTATAGAGAAGAAACGGGAATTGATGTTCCTTGTTCATTGTGGAAAGGTGATTCCAAACTCCAATTTTAAGAGTCTAGGTATTGCTAATTTTTTTAACATAGTATTTTTCAAAACCATAAATGCGATTATAGCCTTTAATATTAATAGCTTCATGTCATGTAGTGTATCACAAACCTTTTCAATAACGTTAGTACCCTGTGGCGTTTTATTTGTTTAAACTAGAATCGAACTCTTGACCTCCTAACATATTCAATCAAGCGCCGATTAATAATTTCTCAGAATTAAATAGTTCAACTTTTAAATAATAAATGTTATTTTAAATGGAATATTGTTTTTGTAATTGTTTTCTTAATATTTGATTCAATTGATTCAATTTTATTAAATAAATTTTATAACTCTTATTTGATAAATAGAATAAAGTTAGAAAAATATTCGATATTATTTTAAACGTTAAAATTGATTGATTGAAATGTTACTGTTGCACTATACTAGAATTAAACTTATAACGAAATAGAATTAAAACGCGTCAAAAAAAACATCGTCATCCTTGTCAATGGCGGGCAACGTGCCCAGAAGGCTGGCAGCATTGCCACGTTGAATGGCTATGCCGATTCTCTGTGCAAGGAAAAAAATAGTAATTCATTGTAAAATGAATAAAGAGAGTAGATGGTGTTTTTTTGTAATTAGAACTAAAATAGTACAACGTGTAATTTTCACCACTTCAAATTTCTAATGACTAAATATTTAGTTACTAATTTACAAGTTAATGTGTGTTTACGTCGTATAATTTGAATGCAAAGTGTCAAAAATGTATGTAAAGATGATATCCAGTGAATATTCTTAATGCATGTATGACGGTAATATAAAATGCATATTAAAATTAATACGATAATAAAATGGTATAAAATTGCCGTAAAACAGTTGTAGAATGAGCTTTTACTGTCGGATAAACAATTTCGATATCAAATTACTTTTCATTATATTTGTTAAGAGGTGGGCGGAATGTTTTTAAGGGATTTTTAATGTTATGCTTATATTTAGTTTTATTTACATGTTTTATCTTAAAAGAAAGTGAAATTCCATTAACATTGCGGTGTAATCTCAAACCGTCTTTTCATGATGTAGATTTTGTGTATCATTTAATTTCTCTAAACTTTGTGCATGATTTCATTTATCTTTAATAAAAAAGAAAAGCTATACTTTTTAGGCTTGGTGTTATGTCGTTGCCATTCAACAGGAGGACGATGCCGCTCTTGTTAAAAAAACCACATAACATTACTTTTTACTTTTTTAATTGACATTGCTATAACTATTTTTAAAAAACAGCCGCAAATCATTTACTTATTGTATGCTTCACTTACTAAGAGTCAAAACTTTTTTAAACGGGGACATACATTGATAAGTTAAAAGCTTGATAAATAAACAAGCTTTCACTTTTACTAATATTAGTCAAACATTTATTTAGGCGTTTGTGGAGCAATCATTGTAATGTCACGTTCTGTATGTCTGAATGAATGGGTGTAGCTTTTAATGATTTTGCTATATATTACTATGTTGTCAATATACTTTTTTTGTAAGTATAATTTTTTTACACTCTGCATACGTTTTTAATATAAGTATAAAACTTTAACATGAAATAAAATTTAGTAAAACTTCTGATATTGTTTACTTGTCTTAGGTAGGCCGTTTTTAGTGGATTAGAGATTTACATTATTTTTATACTTACTTATTTTATACGAGTCAAAAAATATATTGTCCCTTAAAAAAAAGCTTCAAGCACTGGCCACGTACTCTAAGTATATTATATTGTCATAAAAAAAAAAATTCCTTCTACGACGACTGTCTGATGTTACTACAAGATTTCTGATCTATTTTTTGTTGAATTTTGATTTCCAAGTAAGAAAGGTTTTTGTTTTGCATTATGTTAGTCTATAAATAAATAACAATTGCGGACAACATCACATACATTACTCTGAACCCAAAGTAAGTAGCTATTAAGCACTTGTGTTATGGAATTCAGAAACAACGAAGGTACGACTATATATTATTATGTGTTAGGGTTAGTCGTAGCTCAGTAACATGACTATAAAATTCGTCGGCATTATTAACATGGTGTAGTTAGCTAGGCTTTCAGTCTGAGGGTAGCAAAGCAAGTGTCTAATTTAACTGAGTCTCTAAGTTTGTTCATTAACTTTAACAAGATTTCGTAGCGTCACCCTTTGAGGCGTTCACTGCCTTGAAATATTAAGATTTTAGAGCATTTTTTTTGTATTTTTTGCACGTAATTTTTTTGCTGAGAATAGTTTTTTGTGCATAATGAATGATTTAATTATCTTTAGCGTCGTTATGAAACGTAATAGTGTTCTGAAAGACAGGCATAGTAGCAAAAGATTAATATTCTGTCTTGTTGTGAAAGTTACCATTGAGCATGATTGTCAAATTGTACAAAAGTTCCTACGTAGCTTAAATATTTTTATCATAACTCGGTTAAGAAAATATTTATCAAAATCACTCACTATTACAAAACCGATGTCTTTGTTGTGGTGCTTTACAAAATCAAAACTTAGTTCAGTTTACTAACTAGTAACTTAACAAACAAACTTTGACTCGTATCTAAAATATCGCCACACCGAGCAAAACGTTTAATGTACAAAACGCCCGGTAGGTGGCGCTAAAACTCTGCTTTAAAATACAAAATTCACAAAGGAGTTCCAAACTATCGGCCGAACAATATCTTTGCGATGGAACTCTTAAAAAATATCAAGAGCGGAAATATTTAATTGCATTAGTTTACAAGAAAAGTTGTGCAGAAAATGTTCTGCGTTCGACAGACTTTGTGGACACAGTAACCGCTCAAAGAAGGCTGAAAAAGAAAAAAAATATTTAAAAATTGTAACGGCATTGTAATTGGTGTCAGTTTTATAAAGAAAATGCTTTTATACGTTTAAAATTGGAATTTGCATAGTGACCTGGCCGTTGCTTTCGACACGTTCTTTATTCGAATTTTCTTTGTAGTTTTTTTGGTGCCAGTGTTGTTTAATTAGGAGCATGTTGCATGAAAGCAGTATTTTACATTAAGCCGTGTTAAATAGATAGGCACAAAGAATATAAATACCACCGGTCAAGTGCGAGTCCGACTCTCGCACAAAGGGTTCCGTACTATATCGGCAGAAAAATCATGGTTAATGTATGGAGGGCAGTGAAATAGTTTGTTTTTCTTATTTGTGTTTATAGCGGCAACAATAATACACGATCCGTGAAAATTTACTTTATAAATATCATAGTTCATGAGATATAGCCTGTTGACAGTTGGACGAATAGCGGTTTCTTCGTAATAGGCTCCCGTTTTACTCTTTATGAACCCTAAAAACACCATCCCAATCACAAGTGTCTAAAACTGGGCAATAGACGAGATATGAGCTTAATGTCCGGTGAAGCAGTCAAAGCCTGCGCTCAGGCTAACTGCAAAGATATCTACCAAACAAAAGAGATATAAGCTATTACTTTAATTGCCAGTGCGCAGAAAGCCCTCGCACGCCTCGCTTTTCGAGATACATTAAAAAGGGTAAAAATCTTATCCTCTTTCCAATATTCATGGAAATTCACTCAAATCTGCTGAAATACAATTAGTACCACACGTCACATTTCTAAGGAGAAATTAGTTTCCTTGGTTACCACTTAACCCCTAATGCATCTTCGATAGATCGTCTTTGAATTTGCGACAAGCTGACGGCCTGGCATATGTAGGTCAGGAATGCATTGTCGATGTATGTATACAGGGTGTCCGGTAAATAGTCCGACAAACTGTGGTGGCTGATACCTTAGGTCAGGCCCTATCAAATGAACGCAACATATGTTCGCCGAAAAGTTACAGGTTTCGAGTTACAATCGATTATCGAAAATTTTAGAATTTTCTGCCTTGCATCAGACTTTTCCATTTTTCTTGCTGATACATAGCTTTCGAAATACTTTTTGTGCATCAAATTAATCTTGAATAGTTAGTCTATCCTTTGATAAGTCTCATATTTATCTAAAAGAAGAATATAGTGGCGATCGCGCCATTTGTTTTACAATTTTCACTTTCGGTTTTTCTTAGTGCTCAACTTTGAACTGCAGTGGTAAAAAATAAATGTATGTAGGATTTTTGTACAACAATCGCAAAAACTTGCTTGAATATTGGTGATTTTGGGAAGGTCCGCGTTAAGTAAGTTACGTCGCATTTTAACTCAGATTTACATTAGCAATATTTTAAAAAACAGGTACGGGTGTACTTCAGCAGCTTATTTTGTCAAATTTTGTAAAGAAAATATGCAAGTATTGTACTTTCCCAAAATCAACAATATTCAAGCAAGTTTTTAGGATTGTTGTACAAAAATCCTACATACATTTATTTTTCACCACTGCAGTTCAAAGTTGAGCACTAAGAAAAACAGAAAGTGAAAATTGTAAAACAAATGGCGCTTTCGCCACTATATTCTTCTTTTAGATAAATATGAGACTTATCAAAGGATAGACTAACTATTCAAGATTAATTTGATGCACAAAAAGTATTACGAAAGCTATGTATCAGCAAGAAAAATGGAAAAGTCTGAGGCAAGGCAGAAAATTCTAAAATTTTCGAAAATCGATTATAACTCGAAACCTGTAACTTTTCGGCGAAAATATGTTGCGTTCATTTGATAGGGCCTGACCTAAGGTATCAGCCACCACAGTTTGTCGGATTATTTACCGGACACCCTGTATACAATAAGTATGTGTGTATGTGTATATGAGGGTTTCACTAGCTTGGTATCGCTCTAGCTGGGTGTTGCTTGAAAATGTAGGGTTAATTTCCTTTTAAGTATATATTTTTTCGAGTGTGAATAAATTTCTGTGTCTTTTTTTTTATTTTGTTCCTTGGTAAGCATCTTACACGGCCATCTGATCCCAAACTAAGCAGAGCTTGTGCTATGGTAACCAAGCTATGGTAAAAAAGAACTAATGATCATACTCGTTCAGTTCAGCTTCATATTTTTATTTAGCTTATTTCTGATGTCATCTAAATGACATCAGAAATGACTGACGTTTGACACGTGTAACATTTGCTGTAATTACTAATTTTAAATAAAATATATGTTTTTATAATTTATTCATTATTGTTCAACAGACTGCATTCTAAATCAACCGCAAATCTATTATCCCATCTGTTGAAACCAAACCACACTTTTAACCACTCCAAAATGATTTGTTCATCACAAAATTATTTTAACCATGCCTGTACGAGCAATCGAGATATTCAAAAACAAATTTCGCAAGTGCAGCAACTGGAAATCGATTTAAAATTTCTATCTCATCTTATGATGTTGGTTGATCAACCGTAAAATATTGCTCTATGGCAACCCTGTAATTATTCTCAACAATCCACACATGTTGTCTGGATAAAGAAATATGGTTTAAATGTCAAAACCAATCAAATTTAAACCCTATCTCAGCGATTTAGGGTTTCAAATGACTTGTTGGGGTGGTTTCGACCAAAAATTGGTCTCGGTGAATGGACAATACATCGAGGCTGCGAATTGTTCGAATATTAAAAATCATTGGAGCATTATTGAATTGCTCTTTGCTATTAATTCGATGTTGGGTCGTGGTGTTAGCGGGGGGCGATTAGCGGAGATTATACGAATTCAATTTTACATTTATGAGTAAAATGTTTTTGTACGAATTACATTTTAAAACATTTATGAATAGGCCTTGAAAATAGAAAAAGACTGACTACTTTTTTTTAATAATCTTGTTCTTTTACTTGTTTAACTTTTTCCAGATCGAAGGCTCTTTTTTTATTGGTTCGTGTTATAGGTATTGGATAGATAGCCTTTTTTTTGTTACCCATCTAGCCCCAATATAATAATAACATTTCTCTAATTTAAGGGTCAAGTCCTCCTCAATTCAAGGGTTTCTTCCTTTAGTCACTAGTGTAAACAATTACTCCAATACATAATCGATTGGCAAATACAAAATTAATTTTATTGTAGGTATATAAAATTCCGCTGCCACTGGCACCTCACCGTACAGCATAGCTGTAAAGTTTCGCATAGAGTGGCCGCGTTCGAACGATAATGGTTTTTAAAAAGGACTCCCGGTTTGTTTTGCCAAACTTGTGCGGTGCTCTCTTTGTGAACTAAAGACTCGTTAGGTTTTATTGTTCATCTGTTGGTAATTTTATATCTTAGTGGGTGTGTATGGATTATCTTTATTGATTAAATAAATCTTTGTCAGCTGAATTAATTTTGGCTTATTGATGGCATGACGAAGAGTCTGCTTTGCCGCAACTTGAGAGAGTCCTATGCCCAACATGGACCTGTAAATTTACTTTTGTGACTGGTTAATACAACAGGTCTCCTGGATTTTCTGTACTCAGCTATGTCTAAAATTTTTTCATGTTACCTAACTCTGCGTTTTCAAGGGCAAAAAATATAGATGAAATAATATCATAACCGAGTCAATTACTTTGTTGTCTAATGAAATTAACATTTTAACTAAACAAATGCAACCAAATAATGCTTTATTATTTGCTTAAAAACGCAGCTTAGTACTAACATTTAGTAACATAACAGCCGTTCCTCTGTTTAAATACTGTCCCGCCTCGAGTTTACATTTGATGTGACGTCACGCAGACCACTTTACTGCACCTTGTTCACACTGTGATACAAACATACCAACGAAATGATAACATATAAAAAAGATATGAAAAATTTAATATTTATTTGTCATAGTTGCTTTGTCACGTTGTCTAATTTGAAATTGTATTTATTAGACATAGATGAAAATATAGAGACACTTT
The DNA here is from genome assembly GCA_905146925.1 of Autographa gamma. Taxonomy (NCBI): domain Eukaryota; kingdom Metazoa; phylum Arthropoda; class Insecta; order Lepidoptera; family Noctuidae; genus Autographa; species Autographa gamma. The sequence continues at coordinate 1,576,870 of LR989852.1, forward strand.
TACATACATGTGTCGTAATTATATTTCTAATTAGATTCTTGTTCATTGTCCCACGATGGCAAAATTAAATGTCAAATTCAAAAAACAAATAAATAAAATGCTTATTTCAATTCGTATCGTATTAATTTAAGTATATGATAAATTACTGTGATCACATTTGTTAGTGTAGTGTATGAAGAGATAAATCTGTTATTTTATTTTCAAACAAGACAAGTGTGTAAACTAAAGTATCTTAGAGAATATTCTAATACCATACTATGAACATTTTAATAAAAACGCATTCGCAACTCTCAGGTGTGCGTCGCGCTTTAATTGCAGCGCTCATTATTAACTTTGTGCCAGTGTGCGGCGCGCCTTTACGAGATTTACTAAATTGTATGAGGTTTCTGTCTTTATTCCTGCTTCTCTTGAATTGGTGGAATTACATGTAAATTTGGGAAATTCTTGGGTAAATTCTTACCGAACTGCATTAGAATGTAAAATGTATTAAGTAGTGAAGAGGTGTCTCTGCTCTTTAAAACTCTAAATAATTGGATATTGTGTTGTAGTCAATTTATTTAAAATTCTTACATGGTAGAAGAAAAACATTAGTTTTTCTACAAACGCAAACATTAAATCCCGTTATTAATTCGTTGAGTTTTACAAATTATAACCACCTACATAGGTATAACTTATAACATGCAACGACAACTGTCTAACATGTCGATCATAATGATCATATCCTCTGACATAATTAGCCTCTTCTCCTAAGGAGCTGATATAAAACGAATATTGCTAAATGCTACGAAAATACCATCAAACGGAATCTTCGATATTATTACTACATAAAGGCGCCAGACGCCATTTTGTTTTAAGTTCGTTTTACCAGCATTATATTTTCTAAGCCAAGCTGCAAATGCAAGCAATCTGCACATGTCCTAAGGGAGAGTGGTCGGTAGTACAAACGCTGCACATTGTCATTGTTACAAAGTTTTGCATACCACATGCAGTGTTGTTAATTTTGAAGACCTTATACGTGAAAAGTTAAGAAGCAAAAAACCTAAAATACACGGCGATAGAATCCGTCATTCAAGCTAATTTTATTTCAATGATAACGTTCTCGTATTTATAACTCACAAAGCAATATTTTTAACGTGCTTTTTTGAGGTAATTTTTATAAAATTTTCTTATTATTGTATTTACTTTCAAATTCATCCATTTGGCTTGAAACCATGTAAATTATTTAATCTTTGAACGAAAAATCTGGCTTCTGTTTACAATAGAACATAGTAATACGTGTATCACTCATTATTTTCTCCGACTGAGACCAACATTCTAAAAATACATTTCTCAAAATACCACCACAATATAGATCACACAATTAATCATAAACTCCAGAAACGCTTCATCAAATTATAGCAGCTTAGAGATTACAGTGTTGCTATAATTGGGTGGAATTATAGAAATATTCCTTAAATTGAATCCTGCCTCCGGGATAGTGTTCATTATAATACCATTTTGACGACCTCCGTGGTCGAGTGGCGTACGCACCGGTTTCAAGGTGCCGCTAGCTCTGAGGTCCCGGGTTCGATCCTCGGACGTGTCAATGTAGAGAATGACATTTCTACATTGTCTCGGGTCTGGGTGTTTGTGGTACCTTCGTTGTATCTGAATTCCGTAACACAAGTGCAAAGTTTAGCAACTTACTTTGGGTTCAGAACAATGTATGTGATGTTGTCCGCATTTATTTATTTATTTTTTATTTATTTATTTGTGATATCTTTGGAGTTTCAAACTATATTAAACTGTCGAAATACACTGTATTGTAACTACAGTGCTTCACAACTTATTTTGTATCTATTTTTGTAGAATGCGACAGGTAAATGCGGACGGTAAAGTTTCCAAAAACGCGCTTGAAAAAAATAAAGTATGCGGTAGTCATAACATTACCTAATTATTTTATTTTCTTAGATCTTATGTACTTTTAGTTCCTTGGTTTATTTTTAAAGGTAATCAGAAATTTAATAGCTTTGTCTTAAAATCCAAAAAATAAGTTTTTTTTTATAAACCTCGTAGAGGTGCTTTAGAAAAGTTAAAGTTAAATATCTGAACGACTCTTTGTTCTCGCAGAGATCGCAGAGATAATTTTCAATGTGGAATTATTGTCAAAACTATTTTTTTGTATGTAAAATAAAATTCATAATAAGCTCTGCAAGATTTTTTAAAGTACCTATTAAAAAGATTACGTATGTATTTTCTTAGAATAGTTATTAATAAAACTATATTTACCATAACATTGCCATCCCTTCTACACAAATTATGAAACCTATGGTTACGAAATGATAGGTTGGGAGCGAATGATCCCATCAATTTGAATCCATCATTTTAAATGTATCAATTACGTCATTCATGTGGGTATATGATTAATCGATGTAATTTCTAAACATGGGGTAAATTACCTACATTCTTTTATAAACTAAACGTTTAACAGAAATGTTTCTTGAATAATAATTGAGTTTTAAAGTTTTTGATAATACTGTGTGTCAGTGGATTGGTATAATACTTTTAAGTACTGGGATGCTGTTAATCTTACTAAGTAGTTATTCCAGGCAATAAATTACCCACGCTGTTTCAGCCATTATATTAATATTTTTGCTTATCGAAACTTACCAGAATTTGAAAAGAAGAATCTTTATCCGCTGGCTAGTCTCGTCAGACATTATTTAAGATCTAAAATTTAGCAAAATACGAATGCAATTTACCCACAATATTGAATTGAAATACAAAACTATTTATTGCTTATTCGAATTAGTAATCCTCGATTGAAATACAGTCTGGCTTAGTATTTATCTCAAAAAAGAAATACATCTAAAAGCTAGCCGGCTGAATCCTAGCAATCATATTATTGTTTCTAATAAATGAACTATCAATAACTTGAAAGATTTTCTCAATTTAAATCTGTTAAGTCCGTTTAATTTACAAGACAAATGTCTGAATTCTGAATAAGGTCTAGACATAGAAATATTTCTTTGAATCGCCTTCGGTATTGAATTGGATTTCCTTTGAGACTGTTAAATGACTGACAGAAAGACAAATTTATAAACTATCATAGCCGTATGCGAAATAATTATTGTTGACGGGTAAAACAGCCTCGTTGGCCTAGTGGTGCTTAGCGCGACTGCTACGCTAGAGGTCTTGGGGTCGATTCCCAAGTCGACCAAGCTGTTATTGGGTTTCAATGAAACTCTCAGTATCAGGTCGGAGTTTGGATTTGTGACCGGTTAGTGGCAATAGACTCGCCCCCTAATACATGGGTCCTAAACATACCGGCGAACTGTGGGTGTACATTGGTACACCTCTGCCTTACCCTTCGGGGATACAGGCGTTCTGATATGTTATGTTTTGTTATGGTACAACAGCTATGTTTTGTCGAGCTAAAAACCTACCCTATAAAGTAAAATAGAAGACTAAAAATAATATATTTATTTGTTATTCAATACTATTCACAGAATTACACCGAAATAACAAAGTTCTTTTTTTAATTCTTTCAATCGATTCCCGACATCCGTTGCAAAGAAAAAAAGTGACAGCACCCAGTTTTTTAGCCTATGGTAGCAAGTTTATACAGCCACAAATGTCAAACATAAATTCTTTAAAAACGCGCATTAGTAAAAGTAAAACTATAAAGGGAAGGTAGTCGCCTGCTGTTAGTCCTTTTTTAATTTTAAAATAATTTACGCTTTGGGAACATACTGTTATCAATGTAGGGATCAGATTAACGTCGTGTTAATGTCACTTGGTATTATTTTTATGGTTAAGTGAATTAAAAGGAGTTAATTAATTAAGATCAGTGTAAAATGTTTATTAAAAGTTATGTGAATGGAAATTGAAAACATGTATTTTTGTTTTTAATAATTTTAAGTCATGGTTCCGTGTTCTTTTTTTAGTAGAAGTGCATTTATTTTTTTGACAGATAGTTTAGGAATATAACTGAAATTGTCTTGAAATATATGTAAGTAACGAAATACATCAAATATATAACAAGGGGAGGAGGACTTCATTGGTACATGCTGCGGATTTTAATCTGCAAGACAGCTGTAGGTCGGTGGTCCAAGTCACAGAATGTTCTTAGGGCCAAATAAATTAATAGACTTACAGAAGGTTTAAGATGGTTTTTGGAATTAATCGTTATTTTTTCTGTGTAAACAATATAGAAATTCAGTATTACTTAAAACAAACTGCGAATACACATTCGGTTAAACCGTTCACAATAACGTTCCAAGTCTTTCGTAATTACTATTCCACCTAACTTAATTTAAATTAGACTTGTCACAATACGATCGTATGTATTTTTAGTTTATAAAATAAGGAATGTTTTTCAATAATCATAATTATTTCATTAGAATTATCAAAAAAAAAAGTTCAAAGAATAGCTTAGCTACACAAACAAACATTCATTTATACTCTCCCTAACAACCCGCTACCTCTCACAAATTACACAGCCCAGACGCCGTCGAAAGTAGACGATAAATCTTAGCATTGTCACCGGCAGATGGCGCTGTGTCCAGGTTTTTACTGCTATAACTTGGTAACAAAGAGGAACCGCTTTTTGTGGCACCTGTCTTTATGGCCAGTTTGCTAGTGGCTTTTATGCACTAGTCTGTCTTAAACTAGGAATTGTAAGAAGAAATGGTTTACCATGTAAGTAGCCGCGGAAATGGGAGTAATCAATCGAAAGATCATTCTTTTTTTTATTGTTTTGAGTTTTTGTTATGACCACAGGCTGTGATGGGTTAAGTATATAATATTAGTATATCAATTTGAGCAAAATCAAGTAATCAAATAACAGGATAATGATGCTTTAGATTTTAAAAATTGCGTGTAGAGGAAGTGTTGATAATTTAAAATAAAATCTATTTAATTTACGCTTTTTTATGAGGCTGTTATTTAACTTTGCCCATTATTAGTTATAATAATATAGTTAGACTGAAGTAATTCTTTACTTAAATTTGTAAGTCAGGTTTTTTAAATATAAGAGAAAATATAAAAAATCCTTTTGAAAGATTTAGATTTAATATCATTAGAATTGAACAGTAAAACTTATCTTGATCTCAAATAGGATAGTTATTTAATTACAAATCTACGGGTGGTCCAATTAGTGGCTTTGGTTTTTTGTCTTTCTTTTGTTTTAACTTCTTACTTCGTCTTCGTACCTAGTAATATAAATAATAACTGTTTTTTTTATAATAATAATAATAATAATCCATTTATTTCAGGCATCAAGGCCCATAGAAACATATACAATACTATACTACAATACAACTTAAAAATACTATAAATATATATAACATAATTATCTAATACTAATGAACACGAAGTGTCGGCGTCGTGTTACGCTGACTGGTGTCACGTAGCTGGCCACGAAACCGGCGATACATGACTCCTTTCGGCCAAAACTCTTCTTTGAGGAACTTCTCGAGATGATGTGTCGGAACGCGCACCACGAACGACTTGAAGTTCGTTTTGTGACGCGGCTCCAGCAGCTCGACCCTCAAAGTCCAGTTGGTTCTCACGCGCATGTATTCCACGACCTCCTCAACCTTCGTGGAGTGATGCAGTCTGGACACGTACAGCAGCGTTGTCGGTACGGCTGGACGCAGCAACATGTTGGGTCCTGCCAACGCAGTACCGCACTGGTTCCGACACGGAGGTTTCTTCTTCTTCCTCTTCTCCACCTTGGTGAAACCATCGCTGTCGCCCGTGTCCTTCTCTGGAGCCTGCCTTTTCAGAACCTGTTTTGGTTTTGATAGGCTCCGTTTACCCCCTTTAGCTTTGGCCGCTAGTTTAACCTGCGAGTTTTGTGGCTCAACAGGCTTTTTAGCGGCGGCTACAATTGCTGAGTAGGCTCGTTTGGGGGTCATCGAACCTACACACGTCGTCGTCTCCACCGGTGTCGAGGCAGGTCCGGCCGCGGCACACGTTGCAACGTGTGCATTCTCGGCAGCTGGTGACGCATTCGAGCCGGCCGACTCAAAACTACAGACGGAGGCGTTTTGTGCCCCGCGACGCGTGTTCACATTCGCGTTGCTAGGTGACCTACTTGCAGAAATTGCATTGCGCAATAACACAACTTCTGCCCGTAGATCACTGATGGTGTTGTTGGACACCTCCAGCTGATGCTGCATCTCGACCTGGCTTTGCTTCAGGAGTGTTATGTCCTTCAGCAGCCTGGTGACATCTACGTGGTCGAATGTGACGGGAGGCAGCTTGTGCAGATCCTTCGCCACGAATTCAGGCACGTCGTCCGGGTCGGTCTCCTTCAACAACGTAACGATGTCTTGGAGGCTCTTCTCTGTGCCGTCCCTTCGACGAGACGGCATCTGGCTGAGTTTGCCAAGCGTCGTGAATAGCAGCAACTTGGCACTGCAAATCTCGTCCTCCTTGAACGATGACTTGCAGATCTGCAAGATGCTGACCTCGTCCATGTAGTCAATGGCATGTTTGATAAATGCCAGAACTTCGTTGGCTATGAGCGTTTGCGTACTCATAGCGAAAACCGTGCAGCGGCTTAAGCCGCGCGATACGCGAATATAATATTCAGACGTAGCAGTGCACACGCGACCGTACTCGACCGCGCATCGCAACCGACGAGGATTTATATAATCAGTGGTCAAATAACGCAATAGGTATCCTTATAAATAATTCACGACCCCATCTTCCATAAATAGGTCCATAATCTTGTTAATAAGAATTTGGCCTCACCAAATATAATAAAATAAATCCCTCGAACCACAAACCAAGTCGTAATATCAGAGGTAAGTAACATTTTTACAAAATATGTAGCTTAAGGCAGGCGGGACCTAGTTCCCGTGAAAGCGTTAATGAACCCATTCAAAAGGTTCGCAACCCCGCCTAGTTTCTCCCATTTATTATGAGGAAAATAACTATTTTGTCGTGGAAATGCTTGCGGGAATAATCTTAGGGATGGCTTTTTGCTAATGCTAAAAAGCAAATGACGGAGCTGGGCTGTATATTCACTTCTAAGTATTTTTCCCAAAAAATATGTCTGTATTTATTTGTTTAAAAATTAAAAAATAACGATTTAAAGAGCGGCTTTCTTTTTTGTTATTCAAATAAAATGTAGCAAAAAGTAACGCCCCCGGGTGGGCTCGAACCACCAACCTTTCGGTTAACAGCCGAACGCGCTAGCCAATTGCGCCACGGAGGCGATGGTGGGGCAAACGAAATAGTCGACTGCTATCTATCGACGCTATGCTTAGTGACGTGTGAATAGGGTTATCAACAAAAACATGTATGGAAAGTAATTTCGTGATAACAGTTTATTATGTTAATAACAAATAACAATGTTGTTGTACTTTGATATCAGGAGCAAAAACTCGCTGTAGTTTTTCAAACAGTCACTTTTATCGGGACCCATACTAGTCATACATTCAAACTATATACATTATAACTAATTAGCTACAGATTTTGACCTAGAAAAAATCCTGGTTTTTCATCTAAAGAGAACATACCGAAATAGTAGACGATACGCCAACAAAAGAGGTGAATAAATTAGCCGATTATTTTATACCCCTCTTTTTTCTATACATAAAACAAAGTCGGATAAGGGACACCATTTAAAACGGGAAACCTGCAGAACCAATTTCCATGTGTCATTTATAAAAAGTGAAGCTTTTAAACATATTTGGAAAAAAAACATAGACCAAAAACAGCATGTTTACACTGCCTTTTGCTGTAAACTAAAACCGTGGTTCTGCCTTTTATCTAGTCTGTAATTCCCTCTATTAATCCTCCAACTATTGGCAGCAACAGCTGGTTATCATAATTAATACCGGAATTATGAACATACTACAAAGAGGTCGTTATATAATTAATGCGCGCCATAAAACTCAACACCGTTGCACTCGTTATGACTTTATTGAGGGTTAATTATATTCAATTAATTAGGCAGCGTGTTAGTGTTGAGTTCTGTATTTAGACGTGACCTTTGATCTAGATGTTTTAGTGGAATGTTGTATGTTAAGATTATGAAGAGATCATATCTGACGAAGTTGAGAATAATAACTTTTAAACTATCGCGCTGCATGTTTATATTAATATTATAGAACGGGGATTATCGCGAACATGCATAAATACCTTTAGGGCTTGACGTTTCACCAGGTTACACCGGCCGTAGTCGCAAGCAGACTCACAACACACAACCTGTCGAACCTGACAAGTAAAGACAAGGTATTTATGCATGTTCGCGCTAATCCCCGTTCTATAATATTAAGGCGCTACCCCGAGCAAATGACTTTGAGCGTTTGACCTCTAAACCCCCCTCTTTGCCCCTCTACATATACATCGCTACTTTCTATGAAAATACAACGCCATCTGTTTGATATACCGACGTATTAAGTAGTAAAAATAGTAGACTTATGAATTTATAGACAAAAATATAATCAATCATGGTCGCGAGATTAAAAAAAAAGATAAGAGAAATATATTTTATTTGTATCTAAAATTATAACTCAAGTAATTGAAGACTTCTAAGTGAATCATTTAATGATGTAAAGTTATTTAGTCAGAAAGGTATTGAATGTCTTTTTACAAAAATCTTTTTTCAACCAACTTCGAAAATAGGAGGAGATTTTCAATGCGGATGTTTTTTTTACGTTTGAGTATTTCTCGAAGTTCGGGATTTCTCAAAGACGGCTGGACCGATTTCAAAAAATATTTTTTTAACCATTTATTCAGTGTGATTCTAACAAGGCACTTATACAGAGCAAAGGCGGGCGGCGAGACTTTTGAAAATTCGGTTCTTGAAGAAAGTATTGCTGTCTCAATACGGCATGATTTGTGAATGTGTGAAAGTTGACAGTGTGTGAGTGTCAAAGCGCGCTCGCATGGAGTACTTAAGAAATACTCTACGCACATAATAAAGGGCAATGGCGAAATAATTGTTGATATAATTTTTATGCGTGATATACAAACGTCTTAATTACAGATTAACATGAAATATAGCGTCTAAGTCCATGAAAAAAAAATACATTAAATTGGAAATACAATTGATTGAATTGTACTTTGAGTGTTGCCATATGAACGTTAAATCTAAACTAAGTCATACGAATATCTTTGGCTAGTAAACTATGTATAAAAGCTTGCTTTTAGAATATATTGAAGATTTATGAACATGAATAGTCTAAGGACATATTATTATTTCTACCCAACATCACCGAAATTAATAAATGACATCAAAATACTATTACGAAAACTTCAATCTAGCATGGCAACAACAACGGATACAATCAATGTAAAATTTTGCGTCATGCCAGTGACATTGTCTTGCACGTCACTTTGCTTGTGCGCACCAAAATCTTTGTTTGCGCATTTGTTATTTCTATTATTTTGCTTTTTGACTTGGACTGCTTATGGACTTTCGAGATTTCTCCCTGTGCCTTGTGCTAGCCACTTACGACGAAATTTTGCTGTGAAGTTTTGACTCCGATTTTAAATTAAATTGGATTTTATTACGTGAAAAAGAACGATTTATTTTTCACGATGTGAAGTCTTTTAAAACCTCTTTGCACGTGCTGGTTTCCTGGATAATATCGTGATAAGGAAGGATGAAAAATAAATGTGTTTGAATTAATGCTGTTTCTTTTTTCATACATACTTTTGATCATCTATTTTATAGACTATTTTTGTGCACTAAACAATATAACAAGAAAGCCTATAAGAAAACATTAACATATTTTGTCAGGATTATAAAAAAAAACTCTGATTATAATTCTTTACAAGTATTATCAAAGCTATACCAGGGAAAACCTAGATAATTATATCTCTAGAAATATGTATAAAACAACCGCATTAAATCTTTTGAATAGTATATTTCACAAGGTTTACTTTTTCAGAATCAAAGACTTTTTCAACATATTTCCTATGAATTTCTGTCATATAAATGCAAGGTCGAGCAAAAGTAATTAATTGTTTACGAGAGCCCATTAATTTCACTCATAAATAACTGAATTTAATAAAAACAAAGTACGATTCTATCAACTGTATTTCCAATTTTATATATTTTTTTCATAGACTTAGACGCTATTTAAATAAAACTTCAAAAAAGTAACATATTATTTCATGTAAAGTAATTAAGACATTTGTAGACGCATAAGAATTATTTCGACCTTTTGATAGTTTGACATATTTAAACAAATATAAATATGTGATGAAATAAAACTACTAATTATAAACCGCGAAAAAATCCGTAAAAAGTAGTTTTATTTCAATGTCAGATTTAAAAAGAAAAACTTACAACATAAATAAAGCTCGCCCCCTATTACTTACATGGGACCTAAACATATCGGCGAATTGTGGGTGTACATTGGTACACCTCTGCCTAACCCTTCGGGGATACCGGCGTGATGATATGTTATGTAAAACATAAATATGTATTCCATGCTATTTGAATTTTATCACCAGTGCCGTGTGTAAAACTACATAGGGCTATCAATGACTTTTTGACAGTTGTCATAATATTAAATTGTAAATGACATTTCAAATAAAAAACCGACGTGCTCTCACGTCGAGAGCCTACGGCTGACTGCTGAATCGCCACCGCGACTGTGTTTATGTTGTGAAATTGACCATTTTTAGGAATAATTTGAATTATAAAATAGATGTTTGGTCTTTTTGAAAAACAAAGCAGATGAAAATGTTAAGAATTAAATCCTCTATCAGTTGGTATAAGTTACATTAATAAAATACGTGTACATCGTGAGCCTATGCAAGGTATAAATTTTGATAGACCATTTTTAAAATGAGTAAAAAGAAAAAGCTCTGTTGAAATTAAAGACAACATATTAAATAATGATTTGGTATAACAGTGAATTTGATATATGTTTTAAATATCGAGTTTATAGCTTAATAAAACTCCGCTTTTGCGCATTTTGCTCGGGGGAGCGCCTTAATATGAAGTTGAGAATGTTGGTAAGAAAACCTTTTTTGAGGGTATTTTATTTGGTAAACAGACAGTCAATCACCATACTCAGGTGTGACCACGGAACAGAAAAAACAAGGTGACTGTTACCATATTGCAACTTACAAAGAAAAAGTTTTTAGTAATGTAATTTTGTTAGATATTATTTGGTTCCAAATATTACACTGCTAATAAAAACGCTAAGAAAAAGACACTGAATAAATTGAAAATTACTTACACACAAGAGAAAATCGCGGCATGATTGAAAAACACAATTTGTTACAATTTTTAATGTCTCCAAAATCTTAAAAAAAAAAACAGATTTGTCATCTTTTCAACACATGCCTGTAATATACAAATCTATCTAAAGCGCTAGATTAGCCAATATAAATTAATGCATCTTTGTCTAATGAATCACCCTATGTATCACCTCATATTCCTGGGACCATAAACGGCCAATGACTGTCCAATTTATTTATTGCTTCGAGAATGAGCCTCTAAATCATGTGAGAGCACCTTGTAAAAGATTGCCTGGATTCTATGCGCTGGACTGTTATTAAAATAGCTAAGATTTTTTGCCTTATTTTCTTAGTATTTGAGGAATTATCTTGGAGAATGACTCAGGTGACCAAAGATTTACCGAAACTTTCATGTAGGTAACCAAATGGGTCAACTAATTTAGTTGTTGATTTAAAAAAAAGACTTCTATCAAGAGCTGTCATGTGGCTTGCTGTGCTGAAACGGGAAGTTAGATAAAGTTAGAAGAACAATTCAATAAAAAAATACTGTCGAAGGATTTTGTATTACTAATTTCACAGTTCGTATAGTGCTGTCGAAAAGTTGAGAATTTTATATTTTTAATGCTCAGTCGATATTTTTGATCATATTTTTCTTGTTACGATTATTCTTATCCAAACCCAACCAATCTTAGTGTAGTCCTTACCTGTGATTTGCGCAAATCATTCTACGTTGATTTATAGGAAACACCCACGTTGATAGTTGATTCATTTCTATTTATTCAGAGCTCAAGTCTAGGAACAGAATAAGGATAGATTAGTAATTTCATGGTAAATTTGAAATATGATGAATAGCGAATAAGAACATGTCAGGAAGAAAGTTCTTAGTACCGATGACCCAAAAATATTCAATATAATTTTTATATTTTAAGCGTAAAATTTTGGTAGAATATTTCGTCTCGAATATGTTAGATTAAAAACGACTCTAGTGCTATACATACTTAAAATACTGTATTATGATGTTAAATCATAAATACATTTCACGAAAAAGACATAAACGTCTCACTTATATTCAACAAAAGAAAAAGAGAATAAACCACGTTGAACAGTTTCCAAACATTTCAATTCAACGATTCTACAACAAAAGCACCTCAAAAGACATTAAGAAACCATTCATCATTACGAATCGAAGGTAAACCGCAAATATATGTTCAAACTAACATTGCAAATTGAGCAAGCAGGTCCCCAATCAAAACGGCTCCAAACTTGGATTGGTCCCAACTTGCTTGAGTTATAGCCAGCGACGGTTGGTCCCCAATAAAATAGTTGGAATCCCCTTCAAATCTGTTCACTCCAGAACGCTATGATTCTACAGTTTTTGACATTTCCATACAACTTTATGAAGCTTTTGCGAACGTAATGCATGAGCTTGGATTTCAATTTGACTTCAAGATTCTAGTTCGGAAGTTCTGTTTTGATTAGGGTTTTAGATTTGTTCGGGACAACCTACTTTAGAAGTTTTTGGTGAAATCCAGCATATCCTTATGTTTATTAATTGTATTTGATGAAAAAAAGGCCTCACAGTAATTTTCAACTCACTGAGGAAAATTATTAACCACCCACAAACCAAAAAATAAGTACAAGAAATGAAATAAAATAAAACACACCTCAAATATCTCATATCACTTATTCTTTTCAATTTATAAATGCCTTTTTATAACCCCGATTCACTGAAGAGAGACTCTCAACAACAAAATATCCCTTAGTCGATTAAGGCCATTCTTTACTCAGACAACCGATAAAATAAATACCGACAACTAGCTTAACGGCGCGGTTTCGCCCGCTTATATCAATTATCTTATATATTTTGATTGTACCTAAGTTACTTTCATTAACACCAAAAGTGGTTTATGGGTCATAAAAGTTTAAATGCTAAATAAAAACAATTAAAAATATAAACAGCGTGAACCCCGTTGAAAGTTTGGTGAGTGAATCTTATAACTCTAATCAGAGTATCGTCAAAATCAGTTCAACAGTTTACGAGGTTCACAATGACAGACAACCTGACCGACTGTCCTATAAACAATATTAGAAGAATAACGAAAAAGAGGGAATATTTACCTCGCGGCTGAACGATCGCGTCATGACAGGTGACGGGCTCAGTGCCAAGAACGGCCAGTCATCGCCAAATGATTATCGGCCTCTTTGGACGTCAGGTCACTCCGCCTTATTGGCTATTGATAAAAAGAATTCTATTTTTGAATGCTTTCTTTTTCTTTTTTGAAGCGATTTAAAGGGTTGCTGGAATATATGTGGGACATGTTGTGTTCGAAATAGTGTTAGTTCAAATTAATTAGAAATAATAGTAATGTAGAATTGGTGGCCAATCAGAAAATAATTTTAGTGGAAATAGTTAAAGATTCTTTTTCGTTCGTCTAACTTCAATGAATTTTTCTTAGTACCTAACCCTATGTCTTAATTTAGAGACTAAAATAAAGTTAAGCTTTCTAAAAATATATAGACAAACTTTTTTACTTATCTTAAGCAGACTACGCAATAAAAAACAGACTGTCCCCATAAATCAAATTAAGTCCTAACCTACAAAGCAAAACAATTTAGTTAATGATCATAACTGATTAAAACAAAATGAATACGCTTAATTAAAATCCTTGGGCCTTTGAAAATTTTCCATTGTAGCTCTTATTTACACCTCAAGACGTTATTAAGGGACCCTGGCTTGCTTGATAATACCTTTGTAAACCCCCCATTGTGCTGCCAGCCCCCTAAATCTTTACAGGCGTAATAGAAAATATTGCTGGCGAAATTAAGTTATTCAGAGCAAAGGATAATTTTCTGAAAGTTTTTGGTGTTGTATTAAAATTAATGATATTTCTCGTGATAATGCGGGCTTTTCAATAAGTTACTGTGATAACTTACTTGAATATTATGTTTTTTGTTTATTTATTTGTACATATACGGTTTTCTATTTGTTATTTACTTTTTGGTTAAATGAAATAAAAAGTAAATGTCTAAATATCCCAATGTTCGTTTGAGATATGAATATCGTGAATGTGGGTAATGCTTTTATTGGCGTGTAACAATTTCTTTATTTCTTATGAGCCACTTTAATTGAGTTAATTAATATTACACGTAAAATAATCCAGACGGCAAATAGTTGTATTTTATTCAATTCTATGTTTACACGAGTGGTAAATAGCTATAAGTAATTAAAATAATTTTAAAATGTAGGCAAACATAGCCAGAGTCACGGTCATAACTTAGACAATAATATTGTATACAGACAACAGCTAATATTGTTTGTATTATTCAATATTATTCACTCAAAAATAATAAATTTGTGTCTCTGACGTCACACATTTATTATTTTTTAATGAAAAAACCAAAGGTTTTTATCAATATTTTTATTCACTTTTAACTGCACGACTTCATATAAAATTTGGTACAGATATGCACAGATATATTGTTTATTATTACATTGGGTTTATTTGCACGCCGGAAAATTAAGGAATTTTCACGTGTCTCTGCCGCGAGCAGAATTTGTTGATAAATATTTTATCGTTAAGAATTGGACATACCTATCTGTAAGTAAAAAGTGTAAATGTAGGTGGATTAACAAAAATTGGCGATGGCTACTGTGCTTTCGACTATCTTTGCTACAGCAAAATAAAACATATGTCTTCCATTAAAATAATGATTTACAATTGAATTAAACCTGGGGCCCGAGTTTGCTATTGAAAATAGTTTGAATCGTCTGAGTGGATGGCGTTAGTATGTCCATTTTAGGATAATTACGTTGGTATAACGCCATTTTAACGTCAATATTGGCTATTGGGACGGTCAATTTTTACGTTCTGACATTTAGTAGAATGCTCATTATCCTAAAATGAACCTACTAACGCCACCCACTCAGACGATTCAAACAATTGTCAATAGCAGACTTGAGCCCTGGTCTCAAATCCATGGGTACTGTACCCAGTAAATGACTTGAAGCAAGCTAATGATATTATGCCACCCATAATAATTCGTTTAGAATTTATATAAGTATAACTCATTTAAAATGCATTTAACTCTAAAGTTTTCAATATTACAAGAATAATTTCTAATAAAATAATTTGAGTTTTTAAAACTTACATTTCGAGTCATTGAACTTGGTTCGCCGGTACAGTTTCAACTCGGACGATCCTTATTGGAAAACTTTTCGCTTTTAGATGTTATCTGAACGAATCAGATATTATAGTAATCGTTCCTTTTGAACGCAGTTTGATTTCGGTTCAATATTGTCGGTGAAGAAAGGTTTTAAGGTATTTAGTTCTTAAGTAGCGGACTGGTGATGACATCTGTTGACTCTGCTATTAAAGATGTTTGAATTAAAAAAGTCGAGATATAATGCGAAGAAGATTCTTACATATAAAACATTATTTATTACATCTTTTGTAAAATTACATATTATATGAAATTTTGTACACAAATTGCGGGATACTATCGTCAAAATTACAGAATTAATACAGATTAAAAAAAGCTTGTTTGCTTAAATAGGTACAAAAAGTAGGTATAAATAGTTTGCTAACTTTAATTTCACTTGTGAATAATGTTTATTATTATCTTTCCAAAATAATAAGCGAATGTCTTCCATTCTCACTGGAACGGGATAAATAACAAGCCTGCTGGTAATAAACTTACTGAACTATTTCATTCTTTAGTCATCACATCACAAGAAGTATAAATATTCAATCAATACAGTCTAACCATTGTCCAATCAACCCGATAACATCATAACTCTGATCTCTTTATTGTTTTGATATACCGTTGAATGACGGTGCGTTTTCTGTGATGACATCATTTGGAACTGTCAAACTTTTTTAAGATAAAATCAAAATGTATTACATGTATGGGTATTTTTATATTGCTTTAACACAAAACAATTTTTAGCTATTTTTAGATTTCTCTCTTTTTAACCGACGAAAAAAACGGAGGAGGTTCTCAATTCGAAGCGTATATATATTTTTGTATGTATTTTTCATAAGGCTGCTGCTCGCGAACCGGTCGTGGACACATAAATATAGTTTTTTTTTTTTATATATTTTTCAAATAATAATACCGGCTTATATGTCCCACTGCTGGGCACAGGCCTTTTCTCATGTAGAGAAGAAGACTCAAGCATTGATTACAAACTTTAGGTATATTAAAAGCATTTAATTCTTTCACCCCTTAGAGGTTTGTTTAAGCATAAATTATTTGTAAATGAAAGTCATTGTGATGCTAGTGGCGTCTATAAAATATATTGAGTTAGATAGGGGGAGATAAAATTTAAAAAAGGCGGTGTTGTTGAATGATTAATTGGTTTGCTTATATTCTATGGTGCATTAATAATTTATCTTACGAAAATAGTAATTTAGTCTATTCAGACAATCTAAACTACAATTTTTTCAACAGGCAAATTTCAAACATATATGAATGAAAGTGAAATGCATTTTTATTTTTAATTTCAATGAAAATCATATTGAAAGCTCTATTTCCATGCTCACTTCATTGGTAGGTTTTAAATTAGTTTAAATTAGGAACTTTATACATAAAATAAGGAATTAGAGTAGTTAAATAACCCCTCCAAAAAATCAATAAAGCCATTTATGCAAATAAACTAATCATAAAAACAAAATTTTTATGTCACCCTAAACATAATATAATAACATTTCCGCGTCACATACACGACATTAACATTAAGACCCTTACAGCAATGAGTTGTTTAAGATCCCCTCGTTGATACCAGATCTACTGATAAGGTCCATGTATATACCTTAGAGTATACATATGAAACTATAGAGTGAGCCTATCAGTTCAAACCGTAAGCACTAGTGTGAACAAGTGTTGTCGAGAATTATGTATGAAGATGGAGCTTGCCGTTTTAAAAAATCTATCTAAAACACTAATATTATGCTAACAATGTCAAAACCATCGATATTTTCGTATATAAGTTTCTCGTTGCGCGAAAATTAACTTAAATGAAAAACGAAATGTACTAGGTTCAGACTAAAAACTGCTCTCGCTTGGCACAAGGGGAAACTAGCGATAGTAGCAGTCTATGCATATAGTACGTCAATGATATATACTTAACTATCTATATATACTACTAGACCCGGTTAATTGACTGCGTGAGTAATCGAATTCTTTTAAAGGAGCCTCCTTGATTTTGAGCCAGTCGTTTGATTTTTAGAGATGTTTGATTATGTTTGGGTTCGTAGATGTTTGTATCTTGAATGAATCTTGTTGTATGTATCATATAATTCCGAGTAGCAGAATTATGCTGACATTAAATTTTAGGGTAATTGAAACTAGGTTTTGAATTTTATCCCATAATCTTCTATCGGATGTTTTTACCTCATCAAACCAATTTAAATTATAATCAAAAGACAATAATATTTTGAAACTGTCAGTTTGAGGTGCCTATAGTGCGTTCTGTCTTCTTTTCTTGTAGGGCAATTTAGGGAACCGAGTAAAAAAACATGCGAAACTTCTGTCACCCAAAGATTCAGAAAACTACGTATCCCAAAAACAAAAACGCCTTGCAGGTTACACTTGCAACACTTTACCCCCAAAATAAAACCCCAACACACACCCTTAAACATCTTATAAAACAAACAGAGCGAAGTGGTAAATAAACGACGTTATTGTACCTCGGCCAAGCCACAATGTGACTTAAAGGCTCTGCTGCATAATCCCCAATGAAAGGCTCCGTTCTCGCGACTTTATTTTATTTGATATGTTGTATTGTTGATGGTGCAAACGTTTCTTTGGCTTTGTGGGGTGTGAATTGAAAAGATTTTTCTATTAAGTAAGAGGCCGTGAATGTATGCAATGAAGGTTTTTTTGTGGATGAAAATTCTCAGTGTTCTAATTTGCTTTCTAATATTGATCAGCTAGGGGTTAACAAGAGTGTTAGCGAAGGTCTAGTAGCATGTAGGCTTATGAGCATCTTCTACATAAAACAAATTGGCAAGTCACAAAATGTGTTATCGGCTCGTATAATGGTTTTGCTCCATTATGCAGCAATTTTCAACTGCAAAACCCTTTTAAATACCCTGATTCCATTACACAGTGCAAAGAAACGACAATAATTATGCCTTTTCATCATCAAGTTTCTCTTTTACTAAAACTTCAGAAATGATAACCTAGGTCTACATCAAAACCATCATTATCATCGGAAATAACAATGTAGTTATCATAATTTTTTAATAAATCATCAAAAAATATGATTATTTACCAAATGTGACAGTTCCTTAATGTTTTGATTTATAACGTAGGATCAGTGCGGATTATCTTTCTTTACCGCGTATACAGGGGGTTGTCACTAATGAATATTAATATAAAACACCATTTAATCATGGTTCGCTGCAAAACTTAGGGTGTATCGGTTTCTTGACGTTAATGGTTTGTAGTGTTTTTATTAATGTTATTATTTCTGTTAATAGGTTTTCAGCGGAAGGGGTGGAAAGTCTGTTGATTAATGATGGATAAATAATATTTAATAACCAAAAATATAAAGGATACTGACATTATATTAAAATGACATATAAATTAAGAATAGTCCTTCATAAATAAATAAATATCCTGGAAAAACACACACGGTCATCTGATACCAAACTAAGCAAAGCTTGTAATATAGTGACCAGACAACTGAGAAACATACTTATATATTTTTTAAATACTACATCCAGAGACGGAACAAATGATCGAGCTCGACCCACAAAGATTTGTTCTGGGTGGGAATCGAAACCACGACCTCCGGTATAGCAGTCGGTGTCACTAACCGCTAAACCAACAGACTAGAAAATTTTATGTTTTACATATTTCATGATTGTACCTATGTACATCAACTTTAATAAATATGTCTGTAAATGAAATGTAATTTATGTGTACAATAAAGAATTAATTAATTGTATTGGACAACATACTATCATAATCATCTTTGGTACATTTTTTTATGTATGAGTACTTATTACTTGGGACCTAAACATACCGGCGAACCGAGGTTGTACATTGGTACACCTCTGCCTAACCCTTCGGGGATACAGGCGTGATGGTATGGTGGTTATGTTATGAATACCTATATCTGTTTCTACTAATTAATCTCATGGATCAGTTATTAGTTTGTCCAGTATTTGATAAAGCATAGACTATTGTTCCGAAACGTGCGTGTTCTACATAGTTATGGCTCGTCAAAATCCACAATAGTGCTTTTGATGTCGATGGCTTATTCTGATAGATTCATAAAGGCTGGTCATAATTAAACAAGCCAAGTTTCATATGTTTTTTAGGTCACTTATGATTTTAAATATATTCACCTTAGAATACCTCGATCTTGTAGGTCAATGGTCTTCATCGGTCATCAACTAAATAAATAAATAATAAATAAATGCGGACAACATCACATACATTGCTCTGAACCCAAAGTAAGTAGCTGAAGCACTTGTGTTATGGAATTCAGAAACAACGAAGGTACCACAAACACCCAGACCCGAGGCAATGTAGAAAAGTGACTTTCTACATTGACCCGTCCGGGGATCGAACCCGGGACCTCAGAGCTAGCGACACCTTGAAACCGGTGCGTACGCCACTCGACCACGGAGGTCGTCAAACTGTTGTCGGCGTCAACTTCTTCTTTCGAGTCATTGATCCAACTTTCTATCTCTATCTGACAAAAAGATGCCTGGATATTCCTGTCGCTGGCCACCATAACGTCCTACAGATTGCAAGTAAAAGGCACTGCTGTTGTATGGTATATTGACTAAAGTACGTTTTGTTTTAGAACAGTCACACATTACCTGTAAATTGGATTCTTCTCAATATATTTTGGTCACGTGTCATACCTTCACAGTAAATACTATATTTAGTTATATTACAGGTTTAGTCACTCAATACTCTCTTAAATACAGGATAAGGTCCAGTCCACGTGTTAGATCTGGTCATGTCCGTATTGTTCGCCCGCGGCTGCGCTACAACCAACGTATAATCAGGATACTACAACATTACATTATTTTTTCCTTAAGAAAGTAGGTTATGTACTATAGTAGTAGCGTCTTATATGATTTTCGTTAAAATTCATATCAGAATTCCGTACAGTATCAAAATGATTTAGAAAAAAAAATTATACCTTCCACTGAAAACTATTTTCTGTTACTTTGTTCAACGCAACTAACATAAAAAATCACCATCCACATTACTACACACCGTTATTCCTTTTATCACGTATTCTTTTACAAAAGAACGAGAGCCAATAAAAAAAAAAAAAACATCAACAAATCATGACAAAACAAACATTTTTTTGGACCAAAATTATTAGAACCATAACCAATATCCCAACAGGATCGCACAAACTCACCAGAATACAGCCTTAGGTTTCTGTTTAGGATCTGGCCATGTCCGGCGTGTTCGCCCGAGGGCTCGCTTTGCGGACAACACGCTATGTCGCTGTGTCGCTGCGTTGTTGTCCGATAATACAATACAGCTTAAAGGAATATCTGAATAACGATCGATAAAATGTAGATGTTGATGTGTTTTTGAATTATTGGCTTTTGTGATGTTTGATTGGTTTTTCATGCAATATACGGCTCGAGTTTATTTAAGTATATTATTTATGTAAAAAAAAAAAAAAAAACAAATAACTATTAACCATGATTATGTCAAAAATATGAGTGTGCTTGTTAACGTTAATTATTCTGACATAAACAAATGACAATCTCTTGATCTCGTGAATTTAAGATTGTTTTAAGGAATGAGTTTAGTTGCATATAAAAAAAGGCTTTCTTTGTTAATGAAATAAGGTAATGTATTTTTTTCTAATTAAAAGGAAAATTTCATCTAATTTTCAACTAAAAATAATTATTAATTAGCTTTTAATAAAACAATATCCTAAAATGAGTCGCAATCGTTAATTAATCGCCTTCAAACATTGTTGTTACCCGTTCTTCTTTGTTCCTTCTAATTATAATTTGCAAGATGACTGACAGTTAATTTACTTTACGTTTTACTTCAGCAGTTTGGTGCTGAAAATAATTATTTGAAACTTTACAAAATAAAGAACCATTTATCAAATTCAGTCCCGAAAACTGTTTAAAAGTTGAAATTGGAGTTACAACTGCGAAAAAAAGAATCAATCTTAGGTTACACAAGAAAATGTTTTTATTTGTTTCAGTTTGTTCGTTCCCTTATCAATAAAATAAATACTAGCCTATAAACGTCCCACTATTGGGCACAGGCCTCTTCCCATATAGAAAAGGTTCGTTCACTTATATGAACTAAAATCTTTAAATTCACCTTCTAAGAATAGTTTAAAAAAGATTAACATTTTTTTATATCAAAATATTATAATTTGATTTAAATAATATAGTTTTCCCTCAAGAAACCCAACCGCTACGTGAGCAGAGTCGCAGGCAAAAGCTAGCTCAATAATTTTCCGCTAAATGACTTTGTAGCAACAGTGGGAGACTTTTTGTTTGTCCATTTGTGTGTACCGGAAAATAGATTAAAATGGCCCCGAGCTGAAAGGAGCTACGCCCGTGAAGGCATGCAGATTAAAAACACTGGAAAAACTTGTATTTTTTTGAACGAAAGTACACAATCTGTTGGGGCGCCTTTAGCCGGAATCATAGGCTTCGTTTATCCTTTGAATCGTATAATGAATATGCATTTTTTTCTGTTTTTGTATCTGGGTTGAATGGGTTATGTTATTTTAAACAATTATAAAGGCCTGTTGAAGTATAAAGTTCTTTGTGTGTGAGATAATATCACAATTTTCAGTTTTCTGCTTCATTTGAACCAAAGGCTTTTATCATGTATATGTATATTCGCATATATGTTTAAAAGTATATTGTGTAAATGTGAAGCATAAAGAAAGTTGTTATGAAACATTTCATGAAAATAATGTAGCAACAAATTACCTATCCTGACTACCTTTCTACTTTTCCATTTCATCAATTTCCTAACTCCACGACACCGCCAAACGAATTTAAAATTCTAAAAGTCATCGATGCCCTATCGACGCTACCAAATTGTCCACTGAGGTCACCTGGGCCATCGTTTTCGCACCATCGCAGGGTTAACACGGGGTTAACCAAAACGCTTCGTGGGAACGAGCAAACCGATCTTATTCTCACGACACAGCAATGCATTCATTTGCATCCGACCAAACAACAATAATATCGGTCGATCTCCAACGTATACTGTTTCAAGAGTTATTCAAATTAAGCAACGGGTTTCTGGTTTTACTCTAAATGGATGACCTGGATCTGGGGCGGAATGAATTGGGTGTCGGGCTCTGAAAGGACAATGGATTGTAGTGCTGATACGTTGCAAGACTGGATGGAAAAATACGAAGGAATGAGAGATGGTAATTTATTTATGCGAGGTGTATAAATAAGAGCTAGCATATATTTTATTGCAGAACTAGTTTTACTTGAATTCAAAATTTTCCTCCTGTATTTTTATTAAATTCTTTAAGTGTGACAAAAAACAGTAGTAGCAGCTAACTTTTAAAAAATGGATACACGGATTCCAAATAAATACTTATACAGATAAGACCTTCACATCTTCACAATAGAAGTTAAAGTAAATTAAACGGTCTGTAACTACGAATTCATACAGCAAAGGGTACAAATACATGAAATTCTCCCCAATATCCCTAACAAGCGCGCTACCTCTCAAAGAAATCCAGCCATTACTTTCCATTCTTAGTGTTAGGAATCAAACTGGACCAACTGTCATCGGCAAGTGAACCGGGTACGCAGTGACATTTGGTATTCATCCCGCGGGTTGTCGTGTCACCTCACCCTGAACCTTGAGCACAAAGAAAAGATTCATTGAGTGTAGAGGAAGATGAGACAGTGTGTTGAAAATGTAGAACTATAATATTATTATAGTTCTACATTTTCAACACACTGTCTTAACACACACATATTATGTGTGGTGTGGAAAATACTTTTTTGCAATAGGTCCTTGTAGCAACAATCTTCGAAAAAGTGTTTGCTTGTAAAATGACCATAAAACAGAAATTGTCAACAGGTAATATAAACACACAAGATCCATTATATATTTAAAGATCACAAGCTTTAGATTTTTTAGAAAAAATAATATTGAAATAAAATATACTATTATTTTAAAAGTCTTCTTTACAGCAGGTAATCGAATTTGAAACTGATCAACTTACTTTTAAAGTCAATTAAACTAATTATAAAGATAAGAATGAAAGCCTTTAAACTGATAATGCAGAGTTTCTGCCTAACGCCGCATCTTTTCTTTGGAATCTGTTCCATCGTGACACTCGACAACTTTGCGCCCTAAGGGCAAGGAAAGCCCTTCCTCAAACTTCTTACGAAATTATTTGAACAAGACTTCCTACCCGACCTTCTAAAGCGACCAAACTATAAGATACTCACACACAAAACTGGCCCCTAGAGACTCCCAGTTGAAGTTCACCCCTATGATGAATGACGTACGATTGATAAAGACTGTTTTCCCGTGTACAATATTAAGAATAGA
Source organism: Autographa gamma (assembly GCA_905146925.1). Taxonomy (NCBI): domain Eukaryota; kingdom Metazoa; phylum Arthropoda; class Insecta; order Lepidoptera; family Noctuidae; genus Autographa; species Autographa gamma. Next base: position 1,600,615 of record LR989852.1, read on the forward strand.
AACAAAATTGTTGGTTGACTACAGCTTACAATGACTTGGAAAATGTGAGACAAATTCGAAATATAAAGTTGAGGTAGGAACTTTTGCTTTTTTGTTTTTAGTTATTTGGATACTTACAATCATTGTTATTGTGTAGAATAGTAAAGTAACACTACGGAAACGAAATTATACGTACACGTTTTTTGCCCAGTTAAATGTTAATGTAATTTTATTTAGTTTATCTTCCTAACTACTTAAAATATGAGTAAAATTGTTCAGTACATTTTGCTATTTACAGAATATGATATTTCCGTAATAAACGTACAAACACACCTCATACTAGCTTGAAATTCTATGAGCAAACCGACCAGCAGCAGTCCTAATTAATTAATAAAAATACTTCCAGTAATTAAACTACTACCGTAGGTAGAACATAAAACATTTCTACTTTCAAATTATTTCACGTACTACACGTTTGTAAAATTCATTTGATTCGAGATTAAAAGAGGGACGATGGCTTGTACCTCATATTATATTACGTTGGTCGTTGGACGTGTGTAAGATGACATTGTGGGATGAGATTGTGAGAGCTTTTTTGGGTGCCGACGATGAAAACAAGATTAAATGGAACAAAGATACTATCTATAATGTGGTAGCTGTTAGAATGCGCCAAGGTGTTCGGATTCTTTATGTAGGTGTACAAATTGTTGGTTGATTGTATCGTGAGTGTACTCAGTTTCCCATCGTGTAGTAAGAAGTGAATTTAAGAAGTTGATTCAAACTTAATTGGATGCTTTATTGGTATTAGTGCTCAGTACGATAAGAATAGCGTTGACCTTCTTTTAAGATACATTGTTAAATACCAACCTTAAATATTTATTTTAGTTAGTCACCAAGTACCTTCCAATGCATTTTTTATTTATTTGGTTGTTTCTAAACAAACCTATCTTTGTGTGAGTTTTATACTCGAACTTTGGAAATTTAAATAATTGTTCACATTTACATATAAATATTAACGTTCGTGTACATTATTGATCTACTGATTAGCCCAATAACATTCCTGGTAACGGTAATACCACTTTCATTCTACGATTACCAACAAAAATATATCATAATACCAATATACAACACCAATTACAGACGCCGAAACATGGTTAACTAAATATCTGATTATCGCCTAACCTTTCGATAACGTGAAGCATAAACAAAAAGGATCTACAACAAAAAATCTTAGTAACAAATTCATTATGAGCACAACACGATACCAATTCCATTCACAGCTGGGCTATAACGAGGCTATTTACGTGCGTTTATGTAAAAAGTCCCACCGTACGACCTGGTGTCCCGCAGGGCTATCTTCTCGGACCCCTGTTTTTTAATGTGAAAATATGGAGTAATGACACATAATAAAATTCCTTTTAGACCGGACACAGGTTTATAAATTGGGCTGAAATTTTAAGCGTGTGCCTCATTCTTTTTTATTGTAATTCGTACGTTTTATTTAAGTGAGTTCTTGAATGGGTTTGTAAGGAACATCCCCCGCGTTTTTTTGTCATATTAATGGTAATGAATTGTAAATTATTCCTTACAGTTATCGTCGACAAATGTAGATATTGAAGTAATTTTATTGTTAAAATTGTTAAATTATCATGCTAGTACAACAAACAAAAGAACTATATTACCTATAAATATGTAGTATGTTACTGATTTGGTTTTCTGTGTTGACTATTGGGGGTACCATACATCACAAATTTTCTTGACTCCTAAAACTATATTTTATTTTGTGTTAAAGTAAGTTTAGTTTAATTAAAAAATCTCAATTTAATCCAATAGCGAGATCATTGCAAAGCGAATAGTACGAATAGGTATCATAATTTAATAATTAACAAAGCAATTATAGTATTGTATGGCAATAACACCAACTAATAAATGAAGCCTAATTAATTGGGGACGGTAATTATGGAAATATAACTAAACCTATAGATATATAGGTTCTGGAAACGCATCACGCAAATAGATATGGAATTATGAATGATGTTCCCTCCTTTGTCATGTAGCGCACATGTGGTGTTGATTAGGCGACGGACATAAAAACACCGGTAGTTTGCGCTTCTATACTGATACAAGGGACTTCTGCTAATAAAAAGGGGATCAGCTTTCTTGTTTGAAATAAATTATTTGGTGTGATATTGGACATAATTTCAATATCACAACTTGAACATGAAACAGTAGAGTAAAAACTAATTTGCAAGTACAGAATACAGTTTTAATAATAGGTGCTATTTTCTACTTTGACATATTTCATTTTAACCTGCAGTTGGATTCAAAGGCTACAACTTACGAGTATGTTAAACTTTTCTTACGTCAGTTTACGTAGTTAAGCCACCATTCACCGACATTCAGGCAACTCTCAACACATTTAGTCCCAACAACTAATTATCAAAATTGCCTCAACTCCATACATTCAGTAGTTATATAGTTGTCAACATCTCAAATTAGATACCGACAAATAGAGGAGATATCCCGTCTTACTAATTAACAGTGCAGTGTTGATCAAGACGAATAATATTTAATGTATACTGGGAAGTTTTAATCGAAGGATTTCGTTTGTTTGTCTTTTGTTTAATTTAGTTGAGTGTCTAAAATATTTGTTGTCTAAAGGATCATGAATGAGCTTTGAATTTTGTAGGCGAATGCATAATTGCTTTTCATAAAAGTACACTATCCTATCGTTTTAATTATTAATCTAGTCTGCACGTCATTTATTTCCTTAAATAATATTTTAGTGGATGTTCCTGTTAACTAAGAGTATTGGTACCTATTATTATTTGTTTTTGGATGTAATAAAATTAGTAGTTTCACATTTAATTAACGGCATTTCATCCCCACAAAGCTCTAGCCCTGACATACATCCTTTACATATCATAACTTTTTTCAACAAGTCAGTGGGTTTAAAACACGTAAGTTGTAACCCGTTTCAAATAAATCATGTTTGTCGTTAACAGGAACCTCTTGTCAACAGATATATCTGTCTCGGACGTAGAGTTAAACAAACTAAAAACCATAGAGGGCGGGTATCGCTAAAAGCCCATTGTGCCAAGCGTAAGCACATTCTTGGCACATCTACGTATGTGATACATTCGTTGACTGATTTAAGTTCTCCGTTATTTCATGCAACGATGGACGTTTATGCGAAAATATCGATGGTTTTAATATTCTTAGGATAACTTTGGTTTTTGAGATGGTATTTTTTAAATGGCGCGTTTTGTTTTGAAACTATTTTGAAGACGAAAGTAGTTCACACTAGTGCTCACGGTTCATACCCTGATAAGCGCACTCTGTTTCTTATCTATTCTTAGGTCCCGGTAGTTTTAATTAGCTACAGAAGGATTAACTATGACGGTCTTATATTTAAGATGGCTGTCTGGTTATAAATGACTGATTGTTTCGATGGTATTGTGGGTGAGATATTTAACAGAGATGTCATCAAGGAAATAATATGACGACGGTACGGTTGTAATGATATAAAACAGGAACATATTAGTATGTATTACAATAATCAGCAATATATTGTTGCGTGTTGATCCAAAATATTAAAAAGTCGTCCATTGATTGGCAAGATATTTTGTGACAATTGTGCACTTCTGCATTTTTTAATTTTAAATTGGGATAAATTTTATTTTCCTGATTTCCGAATAAGTTTAGGTACTGACCTATTGATTTTTGACAGTCGATCAGTTTTAACACTCTTTTATTCTCAATCTTTTACTTTATGATGTGGTATTATCCGACATAATTTTAAGACACCAATGGAACCAATCATGTAGAGGTCAAACGACGGATTTTAATTTCTTAAATACCCTCTCACCTTAATCAATTATAAAATCCAAATTCCTTACATTAAGGGTCGCGGCTCATGGCGGCGCCCCGTTGTGCTCCTAGCCTTATTTACGGCGCATCACTCGACTACTAGATGTATATCTTAGAATAAATTAAGCGACGGACACACTGCCGGGATGACTTTTTAATGTGGAACCAATCGTTAGTGGATTGTAGTGAGGGGATACTTACCAAGTTGAGATAAAAAATGTTTTTTTTTAAACATTCGTTAGCGATATGTTCAAGTTCATAAAACTACTGTAATGTTATCTTACTTTAATTTATCGAATAGTTATTTAAAAAAGAACGCACCCTTCAAAAGATCTGTGCATTTGCCCTGAGCGCAGGCTTTGACTGCTTTACTGGACCTGAGCGCAGACGAACAATTTATTTAAGATAATAATATAAAAACCTTGGTTTCAATAGAAAAAGTCTGGTTTTTAATATTAAAATAATTTCGGTTATTATTTTTAATACACCTTTCATGTTAGCAAATACACTGAATCACAACTGCTACATTTATTTCTATGCGGTTTCATCAGCTCTATGTTCAAACTATCGTCCATACTTTGTCATAGACTATCAATAACATTTTAACCGAAGAGGTATGATAATGCAGGATATATTAACAGCACGCACCATTTGTAAGCCATATTAGTACCAGAAAAAAAAGAAATGAGTGTCTATGCTGCATTCGAAATTTAAAACGTGTTGGATTAATTTTTTGTGAGTATTGAATTGATATTGGAACATGCATTAGTATAAATTGTAGGGTTACATGCTTCTTTTTTTTAATTACGAGAAAATGATAAATTATTTAAAATTAAAATGGTTTTTAGATGTCAGTGAAGGTAGAAAAAATATTATAATTCAAATTAGATAAAAATGAATACCCTTTTTTGCAAATTATTCTCATTTTTTATTTATTTTAGATTTTTTTCTTTTAAATAAACATTGTGCCTAATTCAAGTAAAAATAAAAAAATAAGTAGGCACTACTAAAATTTTTAGATGGCAATTTACAATTTATTCTCTAAGTAATATATGTTTCCTGACACGCATTATCACCAAATAAGTATACATTAAGTTACATAGTAAGTACAGAATAATAACAGATCTTCAAGTTGCACTACAAAACAGAATATATTCAACTGACGCTCTCGTTCTACTTTTTATTGACCATAAACTAGTAAAGAGGTTTAACAGCACAATGACGTCAATACATTGTACCAAACCTTAGAGCATAGATAAGAAAGAATAGAGTGGGCAAATCAGGGTATGAACTGTGAGCGCTAGTATGAACAAGTTTCGTCTTAAAAATAGTTTCAAAACAGAGCGCGCTGTTTAGAAAAACAACTATTTCAGATCCTTAAATTATCATAATGCTATTGAAACCACCGATATTTTCCCATAACCAGCTGTTGTTGCACGAAAAGTAACGTAAATGAGATACGTACTACGTAAAAAATGTGCTTACGCCCGGCACAATGAGCTACTCACGCACACTCTACAGTTTTTACTTTTTGCTCTATGAACCAAAGAGTTATGTTACAATTACAATGTAACCTTGTTAATGACTTGACACTCGTTTTAGAGTTATGAAAAGATTGCTGAAGGCAGTTTTATTAGAGGGATTAAATGTAATATGTTTTCAAGATATTTGCAACTTTTTAGCCGATTGCGACGAAGCCAAGAAACGAGCGATTTTGTTTTATTCTTCAAGTGTATAATGATTCATGCTTTCTGTTATGTAGCTGTTACAGAGTGTAGTATATACAATATGAGTTAGTCTGCGAAATTCTAGTAATATCTTTGCTATAACCATTCTGCTTTGTGGCGTTTTTGCGTTTACATTTATTAGTATTTTGTGAAAACAAAAAAAATGGAATAGGTAGGAGAACGGAACAGATTTTTTTCTGTTCCGTGGGTAAGAGGGTCAATGACATGCAATATTTTCATATTTAGTAACTATAATAAAACATAAGTTGCACGTTTTAAGGGTAGAACCCACAAGCACACAAAGTTGAACCAGCCCAAATTTTTTAACGAACTACTCTGAACCCACTGGTATCGCCACAACGTTACAGCCAACCACTTGATAGCAATTAAATTTGTTACTCCGCTCCGTTTTCCAAGCTTTTCACGTTTCCATCGGATGCGTGGACAAATATAAAGCAATCCAATAAAAAGCCATTCCGTTATAAAACAACGGAGCGTATTTCATTCCGTTTAAAAATTCGATTTTGTACAAATGTGATTTTTAACAAAAATGAATGTATACCGTCTGGAATAATAGTGCGATTTTTGTTAAATTGATTTGTGTTCGTTACATTTGTTTTAATTGTGTTTTGTTGATTGTACCGTGAATTCTGTTTTCTTTTGCGATTATTTATGATTGAATGATTTATGATTTTAATTTAATTGTTAGCTATTTGATGTATTTAATTTGTCGGAACTTGATTGGGTGACAATTATGTTGTGTAAAAATTCGGAATTTATTTTTCCCATTTTACTAACGAGTAACGAATGTATTACAATGTTATAATAAAATAGTTTTATTCATATTCGAAATAGTTTGTATCTTTGAAATGAATTGAAAGCGCTAATGTGGCAAAATGTTTATACAAACTGATTGAAAAACTTGACTTTAGAATTAATTCCCTTTGCAAGTGTACCAGGTATACAGTGTAAGTATACACTCTATGTAAGAGCACCCTTCTGATTGCCAACCCTACATAAAACAAACAAAAAATTTAAAACTCGTACATCCTGAACCGGTATCCACATTAGATATTCACAACACAATATAACTAAAGTCGTGGCGGACGACTCAATTAAGCACAGTTGTCCCGCGTGCCAGCCCTAACCGCTGCCATTCGGCCGAAACGGATGGCTCCCTTGGGCACGGATCTATTTGCGCAGTGCCCTTGCTGAGACGCCACTGACATAAACCCAAATATAGTTTGGTATGCAGCGTGCACGCGACGGTTTGCCGCGAGATTTATTAAAAAATGTTTTTGACAACCCTGTTTATAGAGGGTGTTTGGATTCTTAAGTTATTGAAAGTGTTGTATCGGTAGTATTGAAATGGTATTGGTCGCTTCTTGTCGCTTTACTTGTGAAGTTTTGAGTTTAACGTTAAACTTATTGGAAGGCTTTAAATTCGGACAAAATTAATAATTTATTTAGTTTCAAAATAAATGTTGATATGACAAATACTCACTCGCTCGACATAATTTTGTATGTATGTCAACCACATGATTTATCCACCAATTCGATATAAACAGATTATACTCAACATTTGTGAACCCAAAATTTATTTGCGACGAGACTGATTGTGTTCCATGAATTCGTAACTTGGTCTACTTACACATTGACACTGCAATAACCTGGTTTCCTAAGGTCACGCGATGGCTCCCCTGGGTTCTAGTCTATTTGGTTTCTGTGCCCTTAGCGTGAGAAACTAGCTGTCATAAACCCTAATAATAAGAGTTTGTTTGGTGGAACATCGCGTCTCGCGTGTGACGACCTTATTACTCATTTATGTTGTTTTGACAACCCTATTTATACATGATGTTGTTTAACTGTCATGTCACTCTACATGCTTATAATTTTCCAACAATTTTTTGAAAAAAAATCTTAAATAATTGAAAGTAATTAATGAATAAGTAATTACACCAGATAAACATAAATAAAAATCATTGATACAATAAATCCTTAACAAAACTCATTCATCGTTAAAATTACAAATTCCTTTTAGTACTTGCGTATTATTTTAATGAGCAAAAATGGTGATAACTATTATTATAGTTTGTAATTAATTATTACAAATTGCATTAATTTGATAAATCCGATGTGAATTGGCGTCGCGTTGTATAGCGATTGTCATTTCATTACCGACCAATTATCATATATGTATGAAATTAATTAATTCTGAAACTCGTTGCCATTCCTGTGGCAATTGATGGAATTCCCAGTTTTATATTGACTTGAATTCAACTTTTGTTTACGACGTAATTGGTGTGAATGGGAATGAATAAATGAGCGGACTATTATAACTATGAAATTGAGCTAAGGTTTGACTGTGTAACGTATTAAGGGCCTGTTACTCGCAATTTCTGACTTTAAGGATCTGAACCGTATGCATATATTAGAAACATCTTTTAATGAGGACTTTTAAGGAATGGTACTACGATATGTAATTTTTGTTTTCTAAAAGCAAGGTCCATTTGCTTTGAGTTGTCAAATGAGTATAAATACTCCATTTCAAACCACCAACCAAACCTCTATGTAATACATGCTACCTTATTTGATTCTTACCCCTATGTAATACATACATAGCCATATATAATATAAATTTACATGTATTATAGTGTCAAAATCATTTATGCTCAGTTAGACTAGCGGCTAATACAAAATTATAACTATAAAAAAATAAGTAAAATGAAGTTTACCCAAATTTAATCTTGGTGACCGAAATGTAGTTGTAAGGCAAATAACTTGACTTGTTACTTAAATCATAAATAGCATCTCGATAAACTTTGATGAAAGATAACTTTATGGCACACAGATAGTTGAAATTTTTTATTCATGGATTTTTAGACTAAATATTACTTAATATCAACCATCCAATACTTCCGAAAAATATAACAATTTTCTCCAAATTATCTCCCCTTTCCTATGGAATAAAAGTATCGCGAGTGTCTGAGTAATAATTGTAATTTTATAGCTACAATAATTTACTTTAAATTACTTTCGGTACGGCACCACGTAAGTACGGCACTAGGAATATGAACACACTTATCTTGTGGACGTCAAGAGAATATTAAATAGACATTTTCGCCATCTTATGTAACTACGTTTTATTTAATTTCGGTTTGGTTATTTAAAGCCAGGTTTGGTTAAGAGAACTATAAAAATTCAACCATGATTTTATGTACTAGATGAAGACTCTGGTCTTGTTTTGGCCAGCCATTTCGCAATCTAAGGTAGGGACGGGTCTGCGTTACTGTATTATTAGAGCTAAACACCCGCATTTTGTTGGACTCCCAGATAGTCCGTCTAATGAGTATTAAATATTTAAATTAAATAAAATTTAAATACTGAAACCTTGATTACTATTGTTAGATGGTGACTATAGTCTTTTTTAGGCTAGCCATTTCATAGTCTGAGATAGACTAGGATCAGTTTTACCGAATTACTAGACACCGGAGATAAATACTAGTATTTTGTCTGACTTTAAGGTAACCTGACTGAGTAATAAGTAACCCAATTAAATAACATTAAAAAAAACTTAAACAACATGTGGCTGGGAGCAAAAATATATCCTCAATTAAATGTATAAGTCAGACATGCTTTGCTGCAGTTATTTTTCAATCAGTTAATTCCAGACAGTATAAAAAGTAAACAGCCAGCTTTTCATCCAAAATTTAATTAACCCATATTTTGACAAAACACCAAAACACCCCACACAACAATAACATACTCTTTAATTATTAGTCTTCAATATAACCTTATTAAAAATTAACATTAATTTGAAAAGCAAACATTGACCTCGAGATCACGTGACCCTAAGCAGCAGTGTTGCAACCCTTTATAAAGGGGCGGGTATTATTTCTGGGTTGCCAGTCAATTTAAATTTTATATTAGCCCCTGATTAGGTGGCGTAGTAGACGTGTTAAAATTAAACGATAGGGGTAGATGTTATGAGTTAAGGGTGCTATGTGATACAGTGTTGGTTATTATACCTGGGCCTTGATTCAGCTATTTTAAATGCATGTCAGTGGTCGGTCAGTGTACTTCTCATTGTGCCTAATTTTCGTATTCAGATAAGCCTACTATAAAATCTCATTGAACTCTCGAAGAGAATGATCGTAATGACAGTTAGCAGAATGCCGATTATCGTACAAATGACCATATGAAGCAGGTCATTCGGTTAATTCAAGCAACTCTTAACTGAATCGAGGCCCTGAAGGTAGGATTGTTTTGTGAAAACCTTTATTAGGTTAATTTTGATCGATGAGTGCACGGATAGCGGAGAAGTATATCTGTATATATGTCACGGTAAGAGTGATTAATTGAAGATTATTAATAATTATCTAGTATTATTAATAATTACCGAAAGTCGGGGTAAAAGTGATAAATTAATCACATTGGTCGGTTTTTATTAATAATTTAACCCTAGTAGTGATAAATGTAATAAGTGGCCAAGGGTTGCGGGGCTGTTTATTTAGTATGCTTGGTTAGGTTCGACTTTGTGACGGAGATCAATAGGTTAGGTTAGGTTAGATATTGTGACCTTGCAACAGAGCGAGCGAAGCGAGCGACGACGTATGTACCCATCACATATAGTTTTATAAATTAAAGAAACATTAACCAAGTGTATATGTATAAGTCAGTGTATATGTCAGGGTAAGAGTGAATAATATAAATAAATACCTGCTGGTCAAAAACATTGGGTTTTTATTTATTTTATCACTTTTACCAATATGTGTCGAGAATTATTAATAATTACTACTAAAAGTAATAAATTTCGATTGTTTATTAACATTTACCAAAACATGTGATTATTATTAATAATTTTGTAAAATAATTAATAATTTTCAATTAATCACATTTACCGTAACATATATATAAATGAATGCCTATTTCCCTTGGTCAGGGCATCACGCGTGAAAGGCTGGACCGATTTCGCTAATTCTTTTTTTGTTGTGTGTTGTTGTCAAGAGAAGGTTATTATGAAAGAAAAAATATGGAAACTGTCCGGAAAATAAGAAAATTTGAGAATACTTAACCACCATATAAAATTATTTCTAATCTTTCCTAAACTTTTTAACGTCACCTTATGACGTTTGACATAGAATTGACAGAATTCAATTAGAAAAAATAAGTCTCCACTGGGGTGTATGTGAAAAAAATTTGTGTTAATATCTACAAAACACGTACTATGTAAAAGGGGTGTAATATAGATTTAAGGTATTTTACTAATTAACAAATCGTCTAGAAAAAAAAAATATTAGTAGGTACCGCGTTTACAAAAGTCATAATATCTAAGGTCGAAACGGCGAAAAACTCCATACTATTACAGTCTCTCTATTCTGTGAAAAACTCCATAGAGCACAAAAATAAAAATTGTGCGAAACAAAAGCATTCGATGAGCAAAAACCATGTAACTGTGGTGTCTCGGCATTGCAATTAAACTTTTTGCGAGTCCCACTGCGACAATGGCCGCCTTCAACTGAATGATTAAAAAAGTTTAAAACTGTTAAGAAAGTGTGGAAAACAGAGTTTATGCTCGTTTTTAAGGATCATTGTGGGCGCTAATGTGCTGTTTGGCGTTATTGTTTGGTTTTTAAACCTGATATTCAAAGTGGTGATGACAATACGACAATAAATGAAAACACGGACTGTACTAGTTCATAATTATAATCCTAAACGGTAAAAAAAAACCGAAGCATCAAAAAAAAAAAAATAAACAAAATTTCAAACAAACTAAATCGCATAAAATTGGAAACGCAGGAGAACTCCATATGAAAAATAATTTCCTGTGACTAAACTACTGGATTTATTTTAATGTTTTTTTTGTATGTATACTGACAATATGATGAGGTACTCGATGTTTAATTTATTGTCGTGTTGTCATCACCACTATGTATAAACATTATTGGTATTATTAGCATCAGAATTATAGGATTTATTTATCCCTTATTCTGGCGCATTCGAGTAACAAGGCTCTTAATTGACTGCTCAACCTGTACTCCATACCTTACTGAAAAGTCAAGTCAAGACGTATATAGGATATAACACGATGTTTATTTATTGTACCTAGTTTTCTTAAGTAATAAGGTTAAGATAAATACTGACCTAATCTATTGATTCGTAATAAAAGAACCTACTTTTTTATAGCAATTGCCTGACTTCAGAATCGGATACAAGTTTCGAAAGCGGATGTAAAAGTGGACTTTATTAAAAATACTTCATTTTTTTTTTAATTATACAGGCATCAATTAACAGAAAAAATAGAAAAACTGATTAGTTCAACAAATAACTCAACCTCTACTTGACATCAGTTCATCAAACTTTCAACCCTAAAATGCTCGCGCAGAATATAAAATAGTTTAAACAAAAAAATAAAAAAGTGTTATTCTATCACTACTTATACACACGAAGACACGACGTAATTCAATTTTATCATAGTGATATTAAGTGTCGTAACACCTCGACACTATTTCTATTCACGGCACGTTCCCCGTATCGAAAAGTTTTCTTTAACATTTTTTAGTAAAAAGAATAAAGATTTTTTGTAAAAAATAGATGTCAAAAGAATTTCGTGTGATGCAATTTAAAAGAATTGAATTTTAAATTTAGAATCCAGATGTTCTTGACGGATTAATAATTTAATACAATTTGTTAGTGATGGTTAAATTTAGATTATGCAAAAATATTCAAATTATGTTTTTAAATGTGATTTATGATCGATTTTTCGTTTAATATAACGTAGTCACAGTCTTCCCGTGACCATGTTATCTGAAAAGGTGTCGAAACGTCGGGACCTAAAATCTAAAATTAAACACGTAAAAAGTAGTTTTATTTCAATGTCACAATGTATCATACGCGTAAACCTAAGAAACCAATAATATAACCTATTTCCATTTTTATGTTTAATCTTTATTGTGAACTTATTATTCAACGACTGTAGTGCGCTATTACTTTAAAATTTAAACTTGTGAGAACAATTTACATACAAAAAGCACACATTAATTACCCATAGGTGACGCAATTTACAATTCAAACTACGTAAATTACCTAACTGTAAAAGGCAATTTTGAAAAAGGAATAAAACCTGCGACTGCCGTCTCGCTTTTTAATTTGTACAACGAATGTTAAAACGTAGTTACGTTTTCCCTCGCAAACGATACAAATAAAAAAGTAAAGAGAAGAGCAATATACGACTAAGAGTAATTAAATTAATTAAAGTCGACGCGGCTGACGGACGCACCGTGTGTCCTTTTCTTGTTTTAAGACGTCATTTTATTTAATTGGTGGGGACTTTTTGACCCACGACCGCGGGGGGTGGGTTTGACATCTAATTGGTTGTCACAGGAAGATTTTATCTGTGATAATGTTATGAGATTTTTATGTGAATAATTTTTTTACCGAATATTTTAAAAATACTGTAGTTCTTTTGTCATTGCTTTGTTTTTAAGAATGCTAAACAATGTGTTCGGCACCTTTAAAATGATTGAGGGCTACAATTAGCACAGTTAATGTTATTATACATTCATCTCTTAACGTACAAAAATGACAAAAAAAAATGAAGAAAACCAAAGAAAATTGCCTCATTATGCTTTATTACTGTAAAAGCCATACAATTTTATCACGGTTCTTTACTAAAAACCACAACATTCTTTAGACAACAGTTCCATATTATTTGGACAATGGTTAATAATTCTTTATTACTGTCCCCTTTATAATATTTCACGCTTTTCGAGCAGTGCAATTTGCGGTTTTAAATCATTCGTAACCGAACAGATGCGTTTGCGCACCTGTTGCAGTGGGGGGGTTAATTTGTGTGGCAGACGACTGTATTTAGCATTGAATGGAACGTGTATTTATGAGGTATAGTAAAATAAGGTCTGAAATTATATGGTTAGTTGGAAAGATTATTGTTTGTTGCATGCAGATATGTGACCGCAAATCAAAGTATAGCTGTAGTATTGTGATTTATAAATATGTATTAAGAAGCAGAGCGACAAGAAAATTAGGAGTAGGGATCAGAAAATAAAGTTATGGGTTTTTGCGTCTATTATTCTCCATCCATTTAAGGAGAAATGGATTGGGGAGAAATTGATGAAAAATTGGAAATTATATAAATAAATGATTAATTACTTTATGTTTTATTAAAAGTTAGTTGACTAAGTATTTGCTTTAGGCCCTATTTGAATACCGCATTTGCATTAAGTTTCGCAAACGCGGATCCAGTGTACAATAACCCTTATATTAAGCGTCAACCATCTGTCCAGGCAAAAAACTGCAGTCTCCATATATTTTGTATTTCGACTTTCAATCTGCATTCAAGTTTGATTGATTTGTGGTTAAAGTAAAATTATTCTTTTATGCTTTGAATCTGTCGTTTTTTAAGAATTTAATGAAAATGGACGATCCTAATTATGACGGCTTGTTATGTTACTTTATAAGTAATATTGTTTTAGTCTTTAATTTGCAATAAATGTGACGTAAATTGGATGGATTTGGTGACAAGCGCTTGCCGTGTTTCATAGGTAAAAAGTGTCGTTCTCTTTTATTTATTTTAAGTATTAAATCACCTCACTAGTTTGCAAATAATTCCTTAGCAAAAATATTTGTAATTAATTATTCATGTCACTATACTATTACCAGATAGCATTGATTACATATAACGACACTCGAGAATATTATGAAAGTGAGGGTAGCGAAAAATAAAAAGACAGTGCATATTAAGATGGAAAAAAGAACTGTCGTGTTTGTGCTCCAAAATTATTGGTGATCTCGTAAAAATAGTGGCTGATACATTAGTTAAGTGATTTTAATCGGTTTCTTGTGATAAGTTCTATGTGTTAATAATTATTATCAGACTGTGTTATTAGAGTGAATATTGTGTGCGAGTATAGCGGGTCATGGGGTAAGTGTTGGTGTCTTAATTTTACTTTTAATGTTTAAGGTTTTCTCAAACATTGTTCGATTCTCGTATTTTGGAACCGCTTACTTTGCGGTTAATAGAAAATAATCCAAATGAATTTTATGCAGCATTGCCATCAATGTGGCAATGCTGCCAGCCTTCTGGGCACGTTTTCCGTCATTGACGAGGATGACGATATTTTTTTTTACGCGTTTTAGGTTTATTTATTTAAAAAAGTTTTAATTTTAGATGTTTGTTGTTACATAGATTTGAATATTAAATTGTAATCTTTTTTTTACGTGACATACGTCGCAACCTAAAATCCATTCTTTTGAATTTACTCATTGTTTCTTTAATAAAGAAATAACATAACACTTAACAACAATCACCTACTTACAGAATACCCAAGATTCCACAAAATCACATTTTATTTACTATACAAATGGCGCTCTTGTGTACGATAATGTTTGTCTAAGGTTGCACGATGACTCTCCAAGGAGTTCGGATGTCCATTAACAAATGGAGCCGTGTTCGGGATTTGAAAGCTGAATGCTATTTATTGCTGGCTAGAAAAGTGTGTCGGGTTTAAAAAAAACTGAAGTTCGAATGGTATTTGAAAACTTGCGTTTGATTTTTTACATAATGTAAACTCCGTTTCAGCGAATAGGTCCTATGAGATTATGTTGGCACCCCTGTGTTTTCCTTTGTATTACGTATTGAATAAAGTAAAACAAACAGCAGTGCCAACATAACGCCATAGGAACTATTCGATGAAACGTACTCTAGTCGTCTTCATTTGTTTTTATATTGTGTTGTGATTTTTGAATTTATACCTACAATGCAGTGTGCTAGTAAGAACACATAGGTACTAAATGTAAGTTCAGTATTATTTTCTTTAATAGTCAATCTTGTCACCGGCTGTTGTCTATTTGTTATCTATGTAAACTGATTATGACCTGCAGACATGGCAAGGCAGGTACGAAAAAAGGGCAAATTATCTTTTTATTTTGTTGTTATTGTTGATTGAATATTACTTTTGTGTACAGTTCTATCTACATCACTCATCAAACGATGCATCTACCAGAGACTGATAGAAATACAGCCCCAGAATTAAAATAAAATGTCCTACATGGTGCATCCATTGCTTGAAGGTTAACTTTCCAAAAACTTTTACTTTTATACCAAACATACATTTAAACAATAACGTTAAACATTTAGTGGTACAATAAATGTTATTTATTGTTTAATGATTATATTGCCAGATATAATGGTGCTACATAGTCCTAATCGATTTTTATTGTTCGCTTTTACGACTTGATTGAGCTAGCATATTACTTTTATTAAAGGGTTGTCGCTCTAAGTTTATACGGGCCGGACTATTTGACGTTTATATTTGAACTTGGTTTAACGACTGTTTCTAAGACGTATTTATTTTTGGGGACTTATTGATTGTAATTTAATGGTCAACCATCAATATTATATTCTAGAAATAAACTTTATGGAAATGAAATAAAACTACGTTGTACGTATTTTGTCGCGATGTATTTTTAAATTTTAGGTCCCGACGTTTCTTAATAATTAATAAAAATGATTTCCTTTCAAGCAAAATAACTATCAAGAGACTAATCTAAAACAAATGTGTTTGGGTAAATAACACGAAAGGTATCAGTGATCGTAAGTTATATGAAGATCTTGATTCAAGACATATTTTGAATGCACAATTATTGCTTTGATTATTTGGAACGAGTCTTAACTTTCAGTAAATATTTCTAGAATCAATTTTCTTCCTGACCGCAGCACCGCATCTTCTAATGACGTAATAACACGATCACTACAATTACTTATACCATAGATAGTTGGTGTTATTTTAAAAACGCAAACATGACTCATTAGCTAATAATAACTGCCTTACATTGCTTCGAGTGCCGACACGCTTAAGGGCATTTGCCTTAAGGAGCGCCGCTGGACTTAAGGGATAGTTTGATAGTATTCTAATTTCCGTTATAAAATATACTATGGGAATTTTATTAAACTATTAATCTTAGATCAGGTCTTTTTCTATTCAAATGCAACCTAAAATTATCTTAAAACCTTTACTATATAATACAACATGTCTTTCTTTTAAAATCAATGCAAAAATCCTCCATGCTCCAGTCCATGCACATTCCGACGTAAGATTTTTGGTTGAAAATTATGCTCCAGCTTAGGTATTATTTGTAAGTTTGCAATTGTTAGTAGGGCCAAAGCAGTTGATTTCATTTTTATAAGTTGAAAGTGAGTTTTAGGTAGAATTAATGATATTCTTCAGAAACTATACGTTCTTACCCTTAAAAGTCCGATTCTACAACGAGCCGTCTGCAACCGTCCTATTTATGGCACACAAATTAGGGTGATTACACCAATTATTGTCCCTTGCCCACTGAGGATGGCCGACCGCTAAACTGAAGGCTCTTTTGTTTTTTTGCAACATTGTCCTCGATAATTTAGGATAATTGTCACAATAATTGTATAGATACTGCCGGTAATTGGTAAAGCGATATTTTCTTGTTAGATTGTTGGGAAAAATTCTTTTTTATCAGATTTATATCGGCGTCTTTAAATCTTAGGATCTATATAATGTATCACTAAATGTTACTCTGCTTAAGATCTTTCTCCAGTTTAAATAGTCGTTTATAAACATAAATTAACTGACTTCCGAAAACCCTTTCTCATCAGGGTCTAAAGTAAGGGTTAATCATTATCAAAAACGCATGTTCATAACCAAACGTTAAACAAAAAACCTTTTACTCAACTATACCACACACTAAACAATCGATCATCCAAATTAAAACCCAAAGACGAACCGTCCCGAAATTCGAAAGCCGATAAAATGATAAAATCCAAAATGGCCGCGTATATTAACCCTACAGATCTGGTGTCCGCAGTGATAAATACGGGGTGCTTCCCTTAACTTTTCCCCGTGACTCATTATGGCATTTAAATAATTCGTGCTCGAGTTCGTTTTGATTTATGATACGGTTTCTGACACGGGTTTAATCTGTGCGTTCAACTTCTATGACAGTTGTGTGCGTAGACTTTATCTTGATCGCAAATGCGCGTGAAGGGTTGGTTTTTGTCGCCGATTTATGTGTATGAGTATTTGAGAGTATACGTATGTAATGTGATATTGTACTTGTTGCCTTTTGTATCCAACCTGTTATTGTGAGCTTAAATCTATTCATGTTTCACGCTTTATGGACAAGTGTTTATGCTCTACAATATTAATTGGACGTAACACAACAAATTTACTATTTCTGACATATTATTATATCAATTACCAGGAGTAAAAATAATTTAAGCACCAGTGATGCTTTAGACTATAGTTGACTTTTAAAGTAGTGCCAGGGATGTAAACAGGAATGTCTTGACTCCTCTCTCAGTAGCAAAAAGTAAATAGAATCGTCCAATGCTACCAACCTTAAAACTCCCTAAAATACGGGATAAAAACACGTGTAGATGTGAGAATCAGCTTGCACCTGCTTCCATTGACGGCTCAGCATCATTTCTACACAGGGCACGTGCCGCAAGATGTGTGGTGTAGCAAACGTTGCACCTCAGGACACTATTTTTATCTAACAGTTGGTAGTACACCGGCGGTATGCCTTGAATCTATTCGCAACGGGGATGCAATCGTGCGATCAACGAAATTTTTGGTGATAGGATGAGGCAGATCTGTTATAATTTAATTATATTATTTTGGGAAGACGTTTGGTAAACTAACTACTACCTTTGCACTGAGTACTTCAATATAATTTTCTCTGTTCATCTAGTAGCTGTTTTTTATCGAAAGGTAGGTACTGGATTTGAATCATGATCGGGTCCCATGAGTTTTCGGTAATTTCAAGCCCCGTACGTAAGGCATGTTGTTACCTTGGTCTTGGGTCTCGTCTTAAAATATAATAAAAAACGGAAATGCATTGTAGAGGCCAACTTTTATTTAAGTATTTCAATATTATCGTTTTGTTCTTCGTTCACTTAGGACCTTCCTTAACAAAACCATAAGTTCCATAAATTATCAGACGTCATGATGACCGGCCCTCATCGATCTACTAAAATTATATTGCAAATGCAAAGTTACTGGCCATCAACATAATTAAATTATAAACCATACAAGTTCGGCTTTCAAAAATCTTCTTACATCTATAAACAACAACACATTGTCACCTCCACGGTTTCGGCGGCACTCGGTTGCACTGCAAAGGACTGCGGCGGGACGTGAGCGCCATGTCTATTGCACTTATTTACTCGATACTTCTCGATTCCGCTTGTCGATTATCGATGTTCGAGCGGGCGCGTCCCAGCACTACCACGACCACTGTAATTTAGTTGGAATTGTTGTTTGATTTATCTTATTTGTATTCTGTTTATGGGTATAAGAGGTACGTGACTGAAACTGTGGTATTAACTATCGAACTGTAAGGTGAAGTTTCGCTTAATATTGGTAGTTAATATTTTTTGTTTGCATAACCTTTACAAAGCTCTTTTTTTACACAAAAAATGTATAGCTTCTTTATTTATGATCCGTTTCTAATAATAATGCCATAAATAATCATAATAAAAACAAGGTCTTCAAGTGACGCACGGACAAAAAAACTCACAAGCTGTGAAAAGATAAATTTGCCTGACACACACAAAAGCTTGTGGGGAGCATTAAAAATTTAACTCCAACTAACTTTATTACACGGCCTAACCAAACAAAGTTTAAATAAAATAAATCAGACGACAATCGAAAGGGCGGGTTAAAATGTTCAGAAAAAAATATTCGTGAACCGGTTCGAACTGGTTTGTAACCCTCAAACGCTGGGCTTATTGAGATATCAAATAAAAATCAGCAGTCTCTCGCGAGCGGCTAACAAGGCCCTCCTTCAACAATGCTCCTTGATTTAGCTCAAGTTTATTGTGCAACTTTATTTATACGTCTGTGTTCCCTACTAGACGCTATCCGATATTACGCCACTCGCATTTCAACCAAATATCTACCTTACTCTTAACAATCCAAACTCTACCTTACAACCCTCACAATAAAGTTGATTTCACTTCAACCTTATTTGTTACATAAGTCATTGTTGTGGTTAGGTGAAATTTACCAACGCATTTTATTAAGAATCGTGAATGTGTATGTCGGTTTCTCTGCGGTTTGATTGGAAATATGCTTACGGTTGTTTCAGAGGGCCATTGGATTACGTCTGCAATGCCTGATTGCAATGAACAGCGTTTAAGGAGTTCGAGGCATAGAGTATTAAGGTATTTACGATATTGGCAAATACAATTGGCTGATTTTCTTTATTTGCTCATATTTTAACTTTGATTTTTCGTTCGTGGTTTGAATTTTGCAAGCTTTTCACGTGGAATTTAATGCTGTGTAAATATGATTTGGAAATTTTTGATTGACTCTGAGGATAAATGATTAGGTTTATTATTTTTAGGGTGAAATTAGAGGATATTTTTATAGAATATTTTTTTATGCAATCGATTTAATATTTCATTATTTCGTTTATAATTTATGAAATTATGAATGTGCACAAGATTGTTATAAGCAGTTGAAAAAAAACATGAATAAAATGTTTTTACAAATCATTTTGGAACTGCCCAATAAGCGATACGAAAAAAAAAAACAAAAAAAAGACATTACACAAAAGAATCAAAGATGACTGATACTATTATATTATTAAAAATGTATTGTTTGTTGGCGATATCTCAATTACAAGTGACCATTAAGCAATGGTGTTCGTCAATCAGATTGTAGCAGCGGCCAGCAGAACTCGAAATCGAATTAACTGCTTTTATGACATTAAAGGTAACCACTCGCAGTTTAGGGTTACCATGATGTAAGATTTACGTGGAAATATATATTTTTTATTTATGTTACATTCAGTTTAAAATCAGCTTAAAGTTTGGGCAAGCTGATAAAGTGATTGAAAATAATGGAAATATAAAATTTATTTAAATTATTGATAGGGATCGCTTAATGTCTAGACATGAAGTTATGCAAAAATAATTTTTGCCTAAACATAAACATTTATAATCATATCAATTTACTAGTTGTAGGACTTGTAGGTAAAAGTCAAAATTTTATGAAAATAAATAAAAATTTATGTACAGTAATCAACGATTTCATGCACTGGTTTAGTATCTATAGTTAGGAGAATGTTTATACAAAGACACATGCAGAGTTGCGAATAGGCTTATATAATAGTAGATCCCGTAAATAACGCATGGTCACCCTCACTCCACAACTTTTTGCAAACAACATTGTCTGTACTGTCACTAACAAAAGTGCCACTGGCTCTGTGTCTATTATTAATTAAAAACCAAAAACGTTCCAGTTAAGCCCGTGAGTGTACCAAAATCGAATCAAAGGAGTAATTCGAATGGAATCGCCGAATGAATTGATCGAATCGGCTGTAGTGCAACAATATTATTCGCAAGCAATTTTAAGTCTTATTGCTCACTATTTTAGAGTTTCTTTTTGTAACGTTTTATGGGTATGCAAATTCTGTTGACAGTTTATAGAAATTTAAGTTTTATACGTTTGTGATAGGGTTTAGTTTGGTTTTTTTATGCGTTTATATTTTGGATGTAGCTAACGCAGTTACGTGTGTAAAAGAGTCGTGTTCGCAGGATTGTCGGTCGATATAATTCGGTTAAGAGATGTAGTGACGTCGTAGTATTTTTTTAATTGTCAATATCCAAGCAATTTTTTGTACTTTTTTGTTTATATAAAAATTCACGGAATGGTTATTTATGCTATGATCAAAAACGTATAAATCTGATTTTTGTTTCTTAAGATTCTTCCAGGGTTTCAATGGGCTTTTGCCATGGTTATGTATTCTTAATAGTTTATTTTCGTAAAAGTCAATGATAAACATTATTTTCACCCATCTCTACCCTATCCACACGTTATATTTCTTTCGTTAATGAGAAATCATTAAAAAAACGACATCCTCAATCTTACATTTTTGATAATAATATCTTCTAACCCTAGTAGAAAAATCTGACAATATGTTTAGCATTGGTCGACATCTTTGATTGCAATACTGCACAAGCACTATCGAAACAATCCAATATTATGACCAAGCATTTGTTTTTCCCTCCCTTATCATATAGTGTTGAGTCCTATTGGTATTCATGAACAGCAAATCTGTGAAGATTCCTTCCCAATTTTATTTCAGCCTCGGATTTTTGTATAAAATACTCGAGATACGAGAAAATATTACATGCAACTCTATAGTTTTGTGTTTTTATTGTTTTTGAGAAAAATTGGATGTCCCGATAATGTAAGGTTTTTGTGGTTCTTGTTATTTGTTTAAGATTTTTCTGTTGCTTTGTTTATTGTATTCATGATGATTTTTTGCTATTTATTAGAAAGTTATGGATTGCTAAAATTAAAGAAGGTTTTTGGCTATTTTATTTATTTAAAGCAAAAAAAATATTTTAAGGTGACAGTAGTTTATGGGTTTAAATTACTTTAAATTAAGCAAAGATGACCAAGAAATGTAAACAACAAAAAAATTACACACGAAAAAATCTTGATTACACAAGTAGAATTTATTTACTTGTGATGATCTTCATCACAAGTAAATAAATTCTACTTGTTTTGAATTTCAATGTTTTATTTTTTACATTAAAACATATGGTATTTTATAATAATTAATTCTGAAATTATTCAAAAGAAAACAGAAAATTTAATTTCATCCGTCTCCTACCAAGATGTTACAGAGTAACATAAAATCTGAACATGGCTATAATGTACAGGGATAGCATTTCAAAGTAAGTTGCTTATCGCCGGCACAAGTTTATGCAAGTTGTCAGTAACAACCCATTCGAAAGTTTCGGGAACCGCTCTCTGCAATTAACATTAACGGGTTAATTTTATTCCATGTTAGATATCTAGATGTAGAGTTGGATAGTGTCTTAGATTTAGGTTGGCTTGATTTTTAGGTATCATAATTAGTTTTTGCATCTTTGAAATCTTATGAGATGTATAGTGCAGTGACGTTTGAACCTTAACAATAAAGAAATCCTAACGAATACCATTCTTGGCACTCGTTTGGTGTAAGATAAAAATGAAATTATAATTACAAGTAAATAGTATGAAAGGTCTTTAATAAGTTTGGTTCAGATGGTAAAATCTATCAAGTAGTTTTACACACAAAATTAAAATGTTATTTGATATAATAATATATTACATGGATTACATTTTTTATTCATGATAAATAACTGACAATATGATTTGATACCTTCCACTTACAACCTTAATAGTCGTTCCTCAATTTCACACTTTCTGACCTTCGAATGAAATTGTTCTAACAAGAATATTAGACAGAAAAATTAAAATTTCCCTGTAGCAGACTGAAGACGCGATTTTTATTAAAGCAAAAAATGCCGAAAAGCGCTCCGTGGAAGGCTATATCGCCCTGCGGGAGGCTTTTATAAGGCGAACGATAAATCAAGGACGGGGAAATATTTAAAAGCTTGCCGCACCAAGATTCTTAGGTCGTGTCCGTTTATGGTTGAAAGATTCGATCCAGATGCAATTTGAAATATTTTATCTTGTAAAATTTTGCAAGCACAAATAATTTATAAATGTTTTTTTTATAAACACGCTTTGCAATTTTAAATCGTTTTATTTCAGATAACTTAATATTCTGTATCGAATACCTACGGCTATACCTGCCTATCTACCTACTTTACCTCAGTTAAAAACCTTTTCAATAATCATTAACAACTATGGGTTTAATCAAAATAAATCAAATCGTTTTAAAGTTAGATACGGAATATTTAATTTTAACAATAGGTTTTATAAAACTACTTTTCTTAAATATACAAAATCTTGTACTGTTTTCTTACTAGTCTAATTTAGTTCACGCTGTTATTCAACAGCCTTCGAAACCTTTCTAAAAGAAATAATCAAAAAATTACATATCAAAGAATTAAGTAAAAATATCGTGTCTAATAACTTTTAAACTATCGCGCTGCATGTTTATAGTAATATTATAACGGGGATTAGCGCGTACATGCATAAATACCTTTAGGGCTTAACGTTTCGACCGGGTTACACCGGCCGGTGAATATCTGGGGGCACGGCAGTGCCCCTGCCAAGTCTCGAGCAAAAATAAAAAAACGGGCATAGCCGTACCATACTTTTCTCGAAGCGTTTCGCGGCTATTTCACCCCCCCTGTATCATCGATACGGACGAAGCTAGGGTTTAGGTTTTCGATGACCTAGAGAAAGCATTAAAACAAGCTTAGCCTCAAAATTACATGACATTTGAACCAATAGTTTTAGAGTTATGAGCGATCAAAGTTACACCATTTTGTCACTCACTGACTGACCGATCATCAAAAGTCTAAGGTACTTCTAGCAAACTTAGAACCTTCAAATTTGGCACCAACATAGGTTTTTAGCTACAAGTAAAGGGAAAATTATAAAAACGGTAAGAAATTATATACCTTAGGAAATATTAAGAAACAAACTTACATTTGCGGTTTTGCAAGAACATGGTGTATGAATTTTGACTGCATTGTTAACTTTGTTCTTCGTTTTGTACAAAAAGTAAAACAAATCGATTTATATTCTTAAAAAAACTTGAGAGGTGTCAAGGGACACCCGGATGGAAAGAAATTACTTTAATTTAATTTAGTTAATTATTAAATAAAAAAATACTAAACAATTTATTAAATTAAATATATTATGATAAGTTGGAAACGCAAAAAGACAACTGTTTATCGTTAGGATTTGACCGCAAGACCCACCCCTTGGCAAACTCGCCATGTGTCAACACCGCCATCTGAGAAGTTAAGATATCTATCGAAAGTCTTAATCATAAGACTGTTGACTAATGACGTCATTAAAAAGTGTTGTTATTACTTTTCGTAAAAATTTCTTCCACCTAGCCCCCTTTCTCAACGCGCGATGAGGAACTTCATTCCAATGAATTGTAATAATGTATCTAGGGGCAACAGTGCCGTCTCGAGCAAAACGGGCACGGCCGTACCATACTTTTCTCGAAGCGTTTGGCGGCTATTTCACCCCCCCTGTATCATCGATACGGACAAAGCTAGGGGTTTAGGTTTTCGATGACCTAGAGTAAGTATTAAAGTAAGCTTAGCCTCAAAATTACATGACATTTGAACCAATAGTTCCAGAGTTATGAGAGATCAAAGTTACACCATTAAATTTTATCACTCACTGACTGACCGATCATCAAAAATCTAAGGTACTTCTAGCAAACTTAGAAACTTAAAATTTGGCACCAAGATAGGTTTTTAGCTACAAATAAAGGGAAAATTATAAAAGCGGTAAGAAATTATACACCTTAGTAAATATTAGGAAACAAATTTACATTTGCGGTTTTACAGGAACATGGTGTATGAATTTTGATTGCATTGTTAACTTTGTTCTTCGCTTATGTACAAAAAGTAAAACAAATCGATTTATATTATTAAAAAAAACTAAAGAGATGTTAAGAGACACTCGGATGGAACGAAGTTCCTTTTAATTTAAGAAATAATTTGAATGAATGTAATTACCATAATTTAATTT
The DNA here is from genome assembly GCA_905146925.1 of Autographa gamma. Lineage (NCBI taxonomy): Eukaryota > Metazoa > Arthropoda > Insecta > Lepidoptera > Noctuidae > Autographa > Autographa gamma. Next base: position 1,625,714 of record LR989852.1, read on the forward strand.
AATGAATTTGATTTAATTAAGATCATTTAATTTAATGAATTTGATTTCATTAAAATAATTTAATTTAATTTATTATTAAATAAACAAATAAATATGATTAGTTGTAAACGCAAAAAAAACATAGAATTAGGATTCGAACGCAAGACACGCGGCTTATCAAACTCGTCGTGTGTCAACACCGCCATCTGAGAAGTTAAGATATCTGTCAAAAATCTTAATCATAAGACTGTTCACTAATGACGTCATTAAAAAGTTTCGTTACAACTTTTCGTAATAAGATTTTTTTTCATAAGAACTTCGTTCCAATACATTGTAATAAGAGTTGTGAGAATTATGTCATTATCTGTTACAATTGGGTATATGACTTTGATATCGCAATATTCATTTAAAAACAATATTCCTAATTTATTTATTAATACACAATTAAATCTAATATAAGAACAAACTCTAACTATACTAAAATTAAAACTTACATAAATAAAAACTAAATGGCGTTCCTTGCACAGAGAATCGGCATAGCCATTCAACGTGGCAATGCAGCCAGCCTTCTGGGCACGTTCCCCGCCATTGACAAGGATGACGATGAGTTCTTTGACGCCATTTAGTTTTTATTTATGTAAGTTTTAATTTTAGTATAGTTAGAGTTTGTTCTTATATTAGATTTAATTGTAATAATGTATTGAATTTACATATTAATAAACAAAGCTAAGTTAAAATGAAATGAATAAAGCTACAATCTTTCATCCACATAATGCAAGGCTATAAATATTCTATGCTCACTCGAAAGATGGCTGTGTACCTGGTCTAAATCGCACTATGGTTTCTATCTTTTAAAGCTACCGCCGGTACGAAAAAAAAAACCTTTTAAAAAACTTTCATCTACTGAAACTAATAGGTTGTTAGGTTCCCTCATTGTGCCGAACCTGTGGAATGAACTATTTATATACGATGAACTTACAATTAATTTGCGACAGCTCAATGATTTTGACTTTGCCATGCTCAATAGAATATGTGTTATACAAACGATATCCATTTGTTCACCATGGTTCAAGAGAAATCTTTATTTTAGGTTGCTGAATTTGAGGTTATAAAAGTTAAATTCTTCAAGGTTTATCAACTTCTAAATAGATATTCGTTTACTATTTGAATTGATATTGTGGTAACTGCTAATGGCTCCCACCTTTTACAGACACTTTCATGTTAGTAAAAATCTCATCTTGGTGGCCCAAGTGAATGGGGTTGTCGAATCAAAGTGCCATCCCATTGGGGTGGTTATGCTAAAATCACAATGTATTTTAACTAATCCTAATACACAGGTTTATTAAAACAACAATTTACGCACCGGAGCACAAGTAATAATTAAAACACCTAAAAATAAAAGAAAGACACCTACCAAAAATTAATGAGATCCCACCAAAAACATTCAATGTAAAAAAAGCCAAGTCTCTCTATGCAATTCTTCCATCGTAAAAAGTATTGAGATAGCATAGGAGCCAAGCCTTGTTTAATTTTATTTGTAATAATAAATAAATATTTTGTGACTCTATCAATAGTTTTGTTTGCATTGCAATAATAGTGACTTGGCCATGAGCACAATAAGGTACAAATATAAAACGGCATATTTGGAGCAGTTGAAAGTGAATAATAAATAATATCAGGACACCTTAACCGACAGTCTGTATCATCCAAGATCAGTGAACTGCACATGCACTATGGCGCATGTTAAGTGCATAGTGATCTCAAATTCCAATTAGTTACAAAATCATTTTAACGATATTTGTACGTAATAACAAAGAGCAAACGACATTTAACTTGTGCTCATGGCCAAGTCACTATTATTGCAATGCAAACAAAACTATTGATAGAGTCACAAAATATTTATTTATTATTACAAATAAAATTAAACAAGGCTTGGCTCCTATGCTATCTCAATACTTTTTACGATGGAAGAATTGCATAGAGAGACTTGGCTTTTTTTACATTGAATGTTTTTGGTGGGATTACTATTATCGTGACCTATTGCAAGTAAAATATTTGTTGAGGAGGAAAAATAAACGTACCTTATTCTTTACATAACTAGGTTTATTCTATTAGCAGTAAGTGGAGCCCACCTAACCTCGCGGGCGCCTCAGCATGGCAGAACACGGCTCGTTTCCTGCTCCATGAAATACTTCACGCCTATACCTCCAACTATACCCTAAATATGTTGAGGAAAAATCGAGGTTCTATAGTATAAGGAACCCGCAATTTTGATACATTCGTATTTTGTAGGTTAGATTTACGTGTTTATTGTATAAAGGTGATGGGAGACGTGATAGAGTAATAGCGGTACCTGTTTCTTTTTTGTAAACTTAAAGAACTGTGTTGAGATGCTAAGGCGATAGAAAAATTACGTACGATTGCGTCTTCGCTTTTATAATAGGTAGAACTCTCGTTCTTTAACGTTTTAATCACATAAACTGCAATAAGATCCCGACAAAACATTTTTTCACACAATGATTAGCTTAAGATCCTAGGTTCCCGGCCAGCCACAAAATCATAAATCTAACGTCGTGCATAATGGTAATAATTGTTTTCAATTTTAAGAACTAGTGGTTCATGACGGCTTATCATTGAAGGCTTTGTTTGTACAAAACAACTCAAAATTATCTTTTTTAATTCACAAAATTAAAGTAAACTCAAATAAATCTGACCTTAAATCTCTCCATTCATGTTCTCCCGATACTAATGAATAGCATTATGGACTGTGAGCTGGAGACAAAGAGTTGTCGCAATATAGCTGTCCCGACTGAGCGACCCTCGTCTTACGAACACTATTAATCACAGTTGGTATTAGGGGTACAGAGTTGCGAAGGAGGCGATGCGGTATTTTGATATTTGACAATTTCCTTTGTTTTGATAAAGTGATTGAAATAAAACTTATTAACGGATTGTATCGCGGTTTGTATTTATTTTTAGGTTCCGACGTTTAGACACCTTTACAGGTACCATGGTCTCTGCCCGTGTCTGTGTGTGTAAAATTGGTTTAATTTCAATGTCCAACATTCGCGTTAACCTCAAAACTTGATAAAGTGACTAATTGCTCTATATTCAAAAAACGTGTTTTACTGTTTTCGTAGGTGTAACGATGTAGGCAAGTAGAAGATTAAAATCCTTTGAAACTTGTAGTATGATGTCGATTGGAATTTGTAAGAAATAAGCAGACAAATTACCCTTTTGACAATTTTTGTTTCATATGCATTACCTATGCATGCATGCATATGTATCATAATGTATTCTATGTTACACTGAAATACCATTTTTTATAGCAATTTTTTTTTAAATCAATGTTGACATATCCAAAACATGAAAGCACCTCCTTCATTTTATTTATAGCTCCGATATCAAACAAACTTAAGGGCACTTAAACACTTATTTAAGTTACTTAACACACTGTAAATTACGATCTGACTACACATTTATAGAAATCGAGCCAGTTTGTAACTTGCCTAATCCTATTTTGGTTAACTGGTAAATAATAGTGGTTTAAAGTTAGACTAACGTTTATTAATAACTTGAAGTAAATAAGTAATTCTGAGTTAAAATAAGTTGATGACTTTTACTTTAGTTGTAGTTTTATTTTGTCTTTCTTTTTGAAGGATCTATGTGACTTTCAAGGCATTGATGAAGTAACCTTCCATTTAGTGATGATAAAATAATGTTACAGCTTTTGGAATTTAAATGTTTCGTCTTTATATTCTTCAACAATGGTAACCAATGATTGACTGGTAAATAATAAATAAATAATAAGAAAATAAATTCTTGAAACTTGCGCTCTATAATTACTATTTTTTTTTTGGGCCACAAACATATAAATTACAAACATAAGTATAAAAACTAGGTACCAGTATCCGAAGACAGTTTTCACGGATTAATATTATTGTGGAAGAATATTTTTTCCTATACCTGCGAGATTCAAACTATTTTACTATTAAAAACACAGTCTGAAACAAACCTATCAACAGCCTCAAAATAACTCCTAATCTACATTTTTCTAGAAAAATGATTAGTACGAACTCCATTACATATTTTATTCTCAGACGTTCCGTCTTTGAAGTATATCCTAATGATTACTTTATTATTCATTATCCTTAATTACTTTGACGTACACAGGTAATATTCATGAAGAACTATCTTGTAATCAAAATATTATTACAAGGTTTTCTGAATTAATCATAATGATCGGACAAAAAATTGGCAGAAATTTTTGTTACAGTTACTAAGGCTTTTGTAATAAGTACTTATTACAAAGCAATTTTTGTTTACTAGTAAACAGTTTATATTTTACTGTTTTTTTGTTTTCAATTCATATTTTTATTTACAATTCTATATTTAAATCTAATGTAATAACAAACACTTACAGTATCTATAATAAAATTATAAATAATATTTTTATGTTGGTAATTTAATATTTATAAATTATATTTTTCTATTTCCTACCCAATAAGAAACTTCACTTTTTTTAAACACTTTTAGGCTGACTAATGAAACAACTGTTATTTATATATTTTTTTGATTAAATAAGCCGCCAAATCGCCTATAGCAGTTGCTTCGATCTATGCTCATCTCCTGTTTGTAGGATTTCTGTATATTTTAAAGTAAATAATACCTTTTACATACCTAGACTACTATTTGGTCATATAATCTTGAGGTCACCAACAATACGTAGGCTTATATCACCAGATAATGTACGTCTAAGCGTGTTTACGGCATTGTTAAGGCCAGCCATTCACGTTGCGACCGTGTGGCGTGTCTTGTGGTCTAAGATCAACCGCATAATGGCGCCAGACACCATGCTACCTACTACAATTAGATAATCCCTTGTAGGTATTTGTGTCAGTTACAAAATCAAGGTATTGTATGTAGTGTATAGCTTGCCTTAAAATATAAATGTTAGTATATTTTCTTGAATAAATCTAATATGGTAATCAAAAGTCTAGCAATTGAAATTAAATTTTTCCGAGCTGTCTCTAGCGCTCTTTTTTTGTAAATGGAATCATCTTTAATTACTTTAGGGTCTGTATATAGGCAATTAATCGTTTTAAATTAGTTACATAGTGCGAGATCTACATCTAGTTATTTTGAAGAAAATATTACACCAACAGTCCAACACCCTTAATATTATGATGTTGTAGTGCGGTAAAATAAACGGACCTTATTTTTACATAGATATCTTTACTTTATCTTAAACGTTATGAAATTTAAACAAAAAATGAAACCTCAGAAGTCATTAAACAAAATTCACATTTACCACAGCATCACACCCCAATGATCACACGACACACAATTAAGATCCACCCCAAACGGCCACTCAAACTAAATATTACAAAACCTCTGAATTTCTAAACAGAAACTTTGATAGTTCCTCTGTATTTATGACGTCATTATTACGCTTTCATTAAAATGGCCTGCAAGTGCGTAATGGAAACTCGAAATGACATTAGTGTCGCCACATGACTTTGGTCTGTGCATATTTGATGCTAATTACTGGACATGACAGAGCTGGCTTAGAAAGGAGGTCACATGTAAATAAACTAACTGCTCTACAAATTGGTCTTTGACTTCTAACTAACATGTTATTTTCAGCAATGTACGGAAGGGTTTTTTTCTATGATCATCGTGTCTAATCAGTGTTCGCTATCAATATTTTAAAGTTCTATTAAATGCTCCTAAATTATTAAGTCTAAGTAAGTGGCGACCTCTGTGATCGAGAGGCGTTCGCATCGGTTTCAAGACGACGCTAGCTCTGAGGTCCCAGATTCGAGCCCCGGACGGGTCAATCTAGAAACCATATTTTCTAGATTGCCTCAGACTTGGGTGTTTGTGGTACCTTCGTTGTCACTGAATTCCATCACAAAAACATCACCAATTGCTTAAGCTACTTATTTCGGGTTCAGGGTAATGTATGTGATGTTGTCCGCATTTATTTATTGTTTTTTTTATTTAAATCACACAGAATTATATCGCATTAATATACCTAATGGTCTCTTCTATTTTTGTTCACCACGAAATTCGTTACAAGTAGACTCTATCGCCTTTTTATAAAATATTAAGGTAGCCCGTATAATTTAAAAATTAAGTAATAATAGTCAAAAATTTTCAGGAGTCACTCAAAAACCATTCTCACCGCTATTGGGTCGTAAATAACACAATTTTAATGACCATAAAATCGTTTTGTTAGAACATAAAAATGTTTGAAGTCGTGAAAAATTTAAATTCTCAACGAATTGAATGATCTATGAGCTAATTAGTGGGCTCGACATTATTTATGTTCGTCTTTGAGATGCCGAAAGCGACGTTAGTGATCTAAAGGACGAAAGATAGATGTGGAAATGTATAGTCTAGGGGTGCGGTACTTAAATAGCAGCTACCCTTTTAACTCTAAGATAATATTGTAGAGCAAATGAAGATTCATTTTTGATATTTATTTGTAGTTTCCGATGGGCCTTTCTTCGGGCGGCATCTGTAAAATAAAAAAAGATAGCTGTTTTAGCTTTGAAACGGTATTATTATTACACACTATTATGTTACTAGGTACATAATACTATAAACGTAATTTTAGTTTATAGTATTATAAACTGAAGTTAGGTATTAAACTGTAGCATAGAACTAGGCCCTTTATTTTATAGTTTAATTATCATTTCTAAAAAAAAGATCAGTAAACTTTAACTTCAATGTCTAAAAACTCTCAATCAAAACTACACATTTGAGAGCCACTGCCCAACTAGACAGGGATAAATGGATGTCACAGCACCATGACGGAAAGGGACGGATGCTATCGGTCTCCCTGGTGTTTATCGGTACTGACACCGAGCAGATTAAGGGTCAAACCTCATTTATGCGACACCGTTCCCGCATAGCTCCCGCATGACAGCGAAATTTTCACTCAAGTGTGAACCTTATTACGTACACCGAAGATTCAAATTACAATGACAGCATGAAGCAAAAAATAAGTGTGGTCGCTGTCTAACCTTTCGATGCTTTGCTTTTTACCGCATGCTTTTGCCACCCTTTTGCTTTTTGCTATTATACAGAGTACGACTTTTAGCTCACATTTAATCACTCGATGATCACCAAACCACAAGTTGTTGCAAAAGTAGTAACATCGTGCGGTGAGTGCAATTACAAGGCATAGCCATGCCGACGGAGTAGGAATGTTGTGCGGACACCACGCGGACGTTATGCGGGCGCTGTGCGTGCACCGTGCGGGCATTATGCGGGGGAAATGTCATACAAGTGTACTCTATCCCTTAGGCTAGGGCAGGGAAGGTTGCTTAAATTAGATCACGTCCAACGTTATATGTAAACGCGGTTTAGTAACGATGAAATATTGCTTTATTTTCTGTTATGTTTCGCTATTCGGAGAGAATAAGGTTATAGGGCTGTGAAATGTTTACGTGTTAGATAAGGTTTTTTTTTTTGCGATAGATAAATGGGTTTTTAAGTTACTTTGTATGAAGTTTTTTAGTAATGTGATTAAACGATTTAAATAAAAAACCCTTTTTTTCTCGTTTCATATAGAAAATATTGACGTAAAATACAGATTAAGGTAATCTGTATTTTACGTCAAATGTCGCTAAAAGTACGCCTTCATAAATATTGCTCTTAGTTATATTTCGTAATTAAAGGCCAAAGATTTCCACTAAGAAAATAACTCTAACATTGAAAACATCCGCTGTATATTTACTTGGGGTAAACAAGTAAGGCACAAGGTCACAACATTTAATATGTCAAGCCTAATAAATCATAACAACAGGCTACCCTCACTCAATGTCTTTCAGCGTGTCATAAGATATATCAAACTGTCGTATAGACGCTATTACAAACTAAATCCTTCTTATCAAAAACTAGCCTTGGGCGTTTTAGTAAGTCTGTGTATAGTTTTGCTTAAAGACCAAAATAGATAAGTTTTGTCTGGAATTAAGCAGCATTTAAGTGACTTTAACATGTTATATGGTATATATTTCGTTTAGATGTTTTTCTTGTGTATTGTCCATCTGATCCCAAACTAGGCAGAACCTGTAATAAGGTAACCAGATACCTGAAAATCGTTAATGATAAAAATATTTTTAAATACAAACATATTTTAATAACACCTAATCACTGAACAAATGATCATGTGCTTTTTTGTATTTTACGCTGAGATTTGTTTTGGGTGGGAATCGAACCTATGACCTCGGGTTAAGCATTCAGGGTCACTAACCACAAGACCATTTGAGATAGTTATAAAGTCACTTAAAACATAAGTGAAATAGAAACCACTATTGTATTAGTTCACTCTGCTGATAGTGTGTGTATATTTAATAAATAAATAAATGAAATAATTTATTCCAAATACATTTCGCCCCATAAACTGGTACCACAGCCACAGTAAGTTGATACTTTACACCGCGGTACTATACTGATACACTCTGACAGTTGACAGATTAGTACGATGTCGCTCGCGGCGACTGTCAAATGTTTTGTTGGCGTGAAGATACTGCGGTATCGCGCGCTTAGGGCGCTTTGGAAGTTCTATATTAGGAGTTAGTATAGTTAGGTATTGTGATAAATTGTTGTTATGGTTGGTCCTATATAATACGGGAAGAGTAAAACATTGTATATATTTTAATAAAGTATTTTTGAATTGAATTGAATCAGTTATACGGTTAACTACCCAAGAAACTACGGTTACTATAATACTACATTAATAATTATTAGATTCTTTTTTTATATAGGTAGATTTTGTGTTGACTAAATACCTGAAAAGAAAACTTTTTCATGTTGTATGTGAAGTTAGGCACATAGTTTTTTTACATTTATACTTATGACTATGAAATTTAGAACCAGCTGTTTAAAAGTATTTGGAGGAATAATGAACTACAATTTCACCAAATAAAAAAACAGTTTAGTACATTTTGCTTTGGTTTGCACACTAATGATTAATCACATTTACAACTAGGCGACCACAAAATGGTTTTTACACACTATTTTATCAAGATACATTTATCTAACATAAAAACTTTCCTATTATTACAGTACTTACAATATACAGTACCATCAATTCCCTCTTTAAATAATACGTGAACCAATAGAGCCTTATTTATTTCGTATCGTTTCTCGTCACAAACGGACTAGACAGGAATATAGGAGATAGCTCGATACAATATTTTATTCACATTCGTGTCATACAGGCTATTCCTTCGTGTCATCTTCAGATTTATAGCTTCAGTACGTGTGAATGTTTATACTTGGTATTGTTCTTTACTTTTAACCAAATTCTAAAAAGAAGGTTTTATGTTCAACTGTTTGAAGAAAACTAGCGATTGTTTCGGCTTTGCATCGTAATAATATATAATAATAATATTAATCCAGCCTATAAACGTCCCACTGCTGGGCACAGGCCTCTTCCCATATAGAGAAGGCATGAGCATTGATCACCACGCTTGCTCTCTGCGGATTGGCGATTTCAGACCCTAAATTTTGGAATCCAGGTTTCCTCATGATGTTTTCCTTCACCGATAAAAGTTAATGTATTATATTTTACACACACAAACCTTCCTTTAATTTAAATCACTCGATCCATTGGTAAAAGCCATATGAAAATATGTTCAGTAGATTTTGAGTTTATCAGACAGACAAACAGTAGTAGCATAAGACAGTACTCAAAAGTATAAAGTAGTATTCAAATCCGCTTTTTAAGCCGAACTTTTCCCAAATAACCTAAAAAATCGCGAAAGTATGTTCCTGCAACAGAATTTTAACCAGACCACTAAACATGCAACGGTAAACATAATAACTCTCAAAAAATCAACATCCATACATAATAACGGAGGCAGACTGCATCATACATGGGAAAGCCGCACCAAATTTCAAGATGGCTACCAAAGGCTTTTATGAGACCTTCCGCAAGACGTATGAGACACGTCTGCGAAGAATTTAATATCTAACGTTTGCTGAACGTTGGGAGTATCGATATTTTGGAGGTCTTGAATTTTTTGAGTCCTAAAAATGTATCTACGTTTTTGAAATATGTGGGTCTTGGATGGTTCAGTTTTGTATTATTGTGAAATTATTGTTTTTTAAGATCTAAAATTTAAATTTCAAAGATAGTCAGAATCGTATTCATTAGATTCGTTGATTAAAGTTTACTTATCGAGGAATTCGGAGTAAGAGGAGTCTAGAGTTCAATGGCTGAATATCTAAGAGTTGTTTTAATAACAATGCAAACTCCGTAAATTCATTTAAACATTAACTTAAAATATTATCAATATGCGGTATAATCTAATTCTTATCTGATTTCCAAAAAGAGGAGGTCCTTCAGTTGCATTGTTTTATATATCTTCTAATTCATTTCTACTTCATAAGTTTTAAATGCTACTAAGTCTAAAAAGTAATTGACTAAATTTATAGCCAAAACGATCATTAGAAACAAACCAATAACCAAACCACTTTGCTTAAAACCGAAAACAGCTTATCGATAAATAATCACCACTTTTTTCAGAACAATTACTCCCTACTTAGCGACTTCAAGGGCCCATTCCGCTATTTTAAAGTCAGTGAGTGGCAGGTTAATTAACGTAACAGTTACTTTTAGTTTAATGACAAATGTACAACTACTTACCACTGTTGTCAATGTAGATTTACCACTGACTGTTCATTGTAGGCTTATCTGAATACGAAAATTAGGCACAATAACAAGTACACTGAATCGTTCTTTAACCTGCCACCCACTGACTTTGAAATAGCGGAATCGGGCCCCAGCTATCATGCAAATCTCTTTGTATATAAATAGCCGGTTGTATTTCACCCGGGTTTGGACCGTAAATCTGGTGTACTGATTGGAGTCAAGACATTAGGACACGATACCCGGGCATTTGTTGGGTATTGACAACGAGGACTGATTAGAATCACCTGTTTTGTGGGTTTTTGGTTAAAGGTTCTGACTTATCTTGACTGAGACAATTTATGCGTGTGCCCTGCTAAACAAAACTACCCACTATAAGGAATTTTGTTTTAGATAGTTGAAAGGCGAAAGTATTTCAATCCTTATTTAAATTTATAATCATATTTAATTCTGAAATAGCTGATAGATAATTTGCAGTAAATACTGTTCTGATATTGAGCATAATTAGACCTAAACCATGTATTCATGTAAACATGTAGTTACGAAGTAATTCTTAACGGTATCCAAAAGGTAGGGATTATCAATTTGACTGCATGTTAATATTTCTTACGCGATATTTCCGTCAATTGTGTGTTTAATCCGGCGATTTCAAAAAATATTTGTGTCATAATAAAAACCTTTCGATACTTCAGAAGTACCAAATAAATTTAATAGATGTCATTTTGTTTTTAAATGCAATCACTTGTCGTATACAGTTCATAAACAATAATCACCCAAAACTAAATCCTATACTCTAGAATATAAAGATGCCTCTTTTACCCCATAAGTCGCCATCGAAAACATAATCGAATTCCATTAAGTAGGCCACCAAAACCTGATGTATATCAGTTAGCAAAACTTTTTTCCGCGCCATTCTTTCCAAGTCTTTTCTTTCATTCCCTTGAAAGGCTGGTGACAGGCTCCTAATGGAACCTTACTATAGATACTTACGTACTGAAATGAAATAGTGTAGCCTCTTTTGTTTCGTATTTTTTTGGGCGGAAACGGTTTTTTGTTTATTGAGGAACAATATTAGTGAGGTTTTTTATTAGACGAATAAAGGATGATAATGTGTGTTGTGTACGTGTTTGTACTATTTCTTGGAAAATTATAGGTTTTTCTTGGGATTCTTATAATTGATTTTTGATGTTTATTTTGTGACTTGTGCTCTTGTGTGGTTCTGTAAATGTAATTTTTAACTGTCAATAAAATAATCGACATGTTATGAAAACCCATTTGAATCATGGATTGTATTGAAAACATCTGAAACTCACCTAATCACCAATAACATACTTTACACATAATAAAACTCTAGATACACTTCACGTTTAAATTTTCATTTTTTTTTTTACTTTTAAAAAGTTAAATCCTAGTTGATGACACAGTAATAAAAAAATCTTTATGTACCTTTCGAAACTCTTAACATCAACTTAAAAAGTCTATTTGTATCCTACACCATTTAACCTAACCAAACAATACCTAAAACAAAAAAAAAAGAGCAATCACTTCAGCACAACGCTTCTGCAATTTGCAACTGCAAGTCCGAGCCTTCAGTCCATTCTCGCCCGCCCTACGGTGCGCACGTTGGGCGGGAACTCATGTAACTACGTAACTACGTAACGTGTAACGTAAACGTTTACGTTGACAGTTCACAGTGTTGTGCTTGTATGGACTGATTGTCGAGATATTTTAATGTATGTATTGGTTTTAGATTTTTTTTTGTGTAGGTATTAATTAAGGTCCGCGGATTTAGTACGAAATAATGACTTTTCGGGAACTACAAATTGGTACTCTTTGTGAAAATTTACAAGAACTTAATTTAAGCTAAACAAAGACCATTTCTAGAGTATTATTTAATTATATTACAAATTAAATTACCTATCGGTAAAGTTTACCAGTGTGAACATTTAAGCTTAACTATTTTACGAGTCTGCGAGAAAATATTTTTATAGTTTCACTCTCGTTTAACTACTATGAATTAATCCGAGCTTTAAATAACATTTTTTTTTATAACGGCGGCTTTAAAACGTAAACATTTAATGTTGATAAGACAAGCGGGAAGCTTGGTACCTAACTTGTGTTGTTACTAATATTCGCTGTATATCTAATAATTGGTATAAGTAAAAAAAAAAACAACTATAAATATACACATACCTAGTACTAGAATAATTTAAAGTTTTACTTTTTATGGTAGTTTTTTTTTAACCGACTTCTAAAAAAGGAGGAGATTCTCAATTCGGATGTTAATATTTTTTAAGTACAAGGAAGATTAACATCGTGAGTTTTAACTAATGTTTACTATTCAACCCAGGTATATGAAGGAACCCAGTTAACTTAGATAGTAAGGTTATTTAAGTTCAAAAGCTCCTTCAGTAGTGCAAGACATTCTGTCTAGAATACAGTGATAACTTAATATTCTGTTCAGTCTTGTTCAGAGCTGTCGGTGTCATTGACCGAGTGAATGGGGATTCACGATAAATTAATGAAATAAAAGACATTATTTTTAAATCCTTCATTAGATTAACATTTAATATAATTTCTAATAATGTTTAATTTCGTTTTATTTTATATTCACTAGACGAAATGTTTGTTTTTATTTACCTAATATAATGTAAATAAAAACAAAATAAAAACATGTAATTTTAGAACCCTTTAGTTCTTTGATATCATATTAGGATTAAAATAATGTATTTAATTTGAATTTATTCGACACGATTAATAATAAATAATATAGTTTATAATAGTAAACAATTCCTTACTTAATTTATAATCTATTTGATAGAGGAATAAATAGTTTTATTATTAATCCTATTGAAAAATTGAGGTACTGAAATGTTATTCAACATTTGTGGCAGACATCAAAAGTTGAACTACAAATTAATTATGATTTCTTAATTACAATAAGTCTTTCATTTATAGTTTTGCGCCTTTGTAGTTCTAGGTATAACTAAACCAAAGTAATAATTAAAATTACTAATTATTGGAGTTCAATAAAGAAAAGGTATTACACACCACACAGTAATAATTAATTATTGAAAAAACTTATTATTGGAGATCAATAAAGAAAATGCCAAACATTTACCAGTTTAAAACCCATGTATAAAAATAGGTTTTAGACGACAAAGGTACTTAGAAAAGTACCGTTTTCGTTCTTAATATATTTCCTACCATACAAGGGCTGCAAAGAAATAAAATTTTAATTACGCATCAAAATTGCCAATCTAATCAGAATCAAAATTAAAATCGTTTGACGTCAAACAAACCATATTCGAACTAATCAAAATTTCATTATTGTTAATTAGTCACCATAATTGAGAGTGTTTACACAACCTGTCGCTAGGTGGCGCTGTTTTATTAAATGGAGGTATTTAATTAAATTTTTATTAAATCGTTTAGTGAGTTTATTGAGACGTTCACGTCAGTAAAGGTTAAGTTATTGCGGGCTTTTATAATATTGTTTAACGAGAGTGTCTTAAATGATGTTTATGATTAAATCTAAATTTACGTAGAATACCCACGAAAATACTTTGCCATCTCTACAAACAGCTGACAATATTTTTAATTTATAATATAGTAACAATAATTCCAGCTCATAAACGTCCCACTGCCGGGCACAGGCCTCTTCGCATATAGAGAAGGAACAAGCATTGATCACCACGCTTGCTCACTGCGGATTGGCGATTTCAGATCCCATTTTTTTCCAATTCCAATTTGGAATCCAGGTTTCCCTCACGATGTTTTCCTTCACCGTTTGTCAAAAGTGTCTTGGAATATAAAAAAAAACTTCGCCATCTCGACTTTTTTATTTTTTGATATACTGATATCTAACTTTTTTAATATGCTTACCTCATAATATCATAATCCATTTATTTAACGCCATAACAGTCACAGGTGTGTTAGTGTCACCTAGTTATGTAGCTATAATTAATCCCATATGACCACGTATTGACACTTTAACACGAATTAGTTGCTCGTGCCGAATAAACAACTTAAATGTATTTAAAGTAATAAATAAGCTTTTAAACTATCACATTGCATGTTTCATGTTAAACACATTCCAACTTTTAATCAGGTTAAAAATTTAAATAATATATATTTACGTTACTCTTACTCCATATTTTGCACACAAAAATTCAATTTCGTTTACAATTTAAAAAAAAACGTACTAAATATCATATGATCTCATTTAGTCACACTAAAAGGTTAACGTTTTCTCAATTGCTTAATTTAACTTAGAAGGTCCCACCGGGATTTGAACTGGGATCGCTGGATTCAAAGTCCAGAGTACTAACCATGACACCATGGGATCTGATCATCATCATTCCCGAGCTGTTCCCAACTATGTTGGGGTCGGCTACCAGTCTTACCGGATTTAGCTGAATACCGTATTTCACATGGAGCGACTGCCTATCTGACCTCCACAACCCATTTTACTGGGAAACACAGTATCCCATAGTAGGACTGGTTGTCAAAATTGACTTAACGACTGCCAAAGATCTTTGTATGACAGCCGGGACCTACTGTTTAACGTGCTTTCCGAAACACCATGGGATCTGATATTCTTCTAAATCTCTCCATCTCTTTCTATCTGTTAAGAAAAACTACAATACACCACTTCCAGAAACAAAAGACGATCTCAAAATGGCGCCACGGTTCGAGTTATTCAGCGGACACTCCACAAACTAACTTTTCGTTTCGAGGTACTTACACAAGTAGATAAGGTAAGCGATAATCCAGCGCTGAGCCAGCGTAACCTAATTACTTGAAGCCTTTAAATATCGGCCTTTGATAATTCGGAAATAGCCTTCACTACCTGATTGGGGTACCTTTGATTTTGTATTTTTTAGGAAGTCATTGAGAATTGGGTGTTTGTAAAGTTTATACTTATTAGTAGTTGAAAGAAATACATTTAAACATAATCGGACATCGAAGAGGACAAAATGTTGAGTGTTATATCGTAAAAAAATTGAATAATAAGGTATTGACACCTTTTTTTTCTATTTATAGTAGTTAAAGCATCATCCTAATAATAAAATATTTGACTCCAAAAGAAATTGCAAGTAGTCAGAAGTGACTGAACCACATTTTCGTGTGTTCTTTAATAATTTCATTTTATATTAAATTTTTTCATGTTTATTAACCCCCAATGACCCCACAGTGACAAAACACATTGCCAATAGCAACGTTTCCAGAAAGGTCACAAAAGCGTGGTTGACACGATATTTAAGCAGCCCAATGACCTAATTAACACAATGGCCGATGATTTATTACCCCCTGGGGTCTTTTGTACACCTGTGTGCGTCCGATATGGTGGTGAGGCTATAAAAAATGGTCACTGTAAAAATATCTACGTTGTTTATAGGGGCATAGATCTAACTCATATTAAACTTAAAAATGTCATAAAGGAAGAGTGTACTTATAAGTTTGCATGAAAAAATGATTACAAAGAAAAACGTTTTTTTCCTGTTACACAAAAAACAATTGAGTGTACGCACATAATTTTAAGTACTTCCGATATTAAAAATTTCAGGACTAATATTAAATTTAAAGTATGTTCAATTCCTGTTTCCTATTAAATAAACTCATTGTTACATACATGTCCACTAAGTAAAAATAACAAGCACATGATCTGTAAAATTCCCAGAAAAGTACCAACAAAAAAAATATTTATCTATGTAGAAAATTACCATAAAATTCGCATATATTGTCCCTCAAAATTTCAGATGGGCTCTGAAAGTGTCAACCATACTCTTGGGGCCAATCATTGGACATTGGCGTTGGTAATTGGGTTACTGCACAGAGAAGGGCGTTATCAGATAAACCAGAGCTAACTTGGCCCAATATTGGACAAACTTGGTTTTGAGTTTGAGGTTGGTTTTCGTGATGTGTTATTGAAAGGCCGTGTGTGTAATGTTGGTTGACGGTATTCAAAATTATCTAGTGATAGTATAAGTCGGTACATTTTATAGTTCTGATTTCCAACCTATTATGAGCCGAAAATCGGTTATTACCCACCAGAGTTTTGCAACAAATACCAATTTTTTTTAGCTTTTTCGAAGAAAAGAAATACCAAAATAGAGTTTGATTATGAATAAGAAGAAATCAGAAACTAAGATGACGATTTTTATTTTATTAAATACACAAACTATGTACCCACACAATAGTTTAATAAATACAACATATTCAAATATAATAAGTTTCATTTTTCATAATTAATGTTTACAAAAGAAATAAGTCCTATAAAAAAGACCAACGTTAAACGATAAAATAATACAAAATTACTTACAAAAGTAAACAGTAACAAATTATATAAACGAAATACTAACAAACAATAATAATCATAACAACTCCGTTTCTAAAACAAATCAAATTATCCAATTATTATGTAATGGCGGCCTCAAACATTTACATTAATCGAGGAATATTTCACGAATATTATGTTTCACAATTACCGATGAAAATAATATTTTCCAATTGACCTTTGGAAAATTGGTCGTAATAAGGCCGGTATTTAGCTGTACTATTTATAATCTCGAATAATAAGTATTTTTTTAATGATGACAATCTTTCTGGTTTCCATAAAAAAATTAAGGGAATTTCTGAAGTGTTTGATTTTATCCTCGAATGGGTGTGATAAATGTTTCACAGTTATCAGTATTAGTGTACAGTATCTCTCATTGTTAATTAATACTTATGAAAAGTTTTGGAGACTAAAAAGCCTCGAATTATTATTATTTACTGTTCTCCTAGTTTTATCTGTCTAGAACTTATATTAGAACTTCAGTAACTGATATGTATTTTTAAATTTATTATTTTATAACATCTTATGATAGTACACACTCATAACTATAGATTGAATTAATATTCATTTAAAAAAATACCATTTTAAGAGTGTCCAGCTCACCATGGCTTAATCTAATTGCTCTTAAGAAATAGGCACACACAGTTTTATACAGTTATTAAAACAATCTCTGGCACAAATTTTCGCATCAAATTGACCATACACCCCACACTAACCGCACCGGTCATTTCGTCACAACATGCACACGTTGCTGTCACATAACAGAGGATTGGCGTCGCTTGTCACCTGTCAAAGTTGACGTACGACTCGAATAAAATATAGCGGTGGGTGTGACGGAAAAGGTGACATCATTCGTCAATGGACTGTCACTTCTGCGACCGCTACCCTAGTTGTTCCATTTCCGAAATTGTTTTTTAAACTGAGCTCGGTTGTGTTTTGTTTTCGTGCAGTTTTTAGGTTATTACTTTTTTTGTTGATGGATTGGCAGGTTGACAGTAAATATTTAAATTTAGAGTGTGTCTTGTGAATTATTTAAAAAAAGATTGTTTACAATCTGAGTTGATAGATTTTGTAGTTTAAAGTTATTGGTGTTATATTACATACACTTTATTTTACTGTACTAAAGATTTTCATAGTAAATCATTTTCACTAAAAATAATTGGCCCTTTATCTCGACTCAAAATACAATAAAATCAACAAACGAACTCAGTCCTCAAAACCTTCAAGAAACCCCTTAACTTACAGATAAGTATCAAAATTTACGCACGCACAGCAAATAACGTTTTTGGCGCACATTTTCCATTAACCCGTTCACTGCAAGGGGTATAAATAACCCCAGGCATAATAAAACGCTAAGCCAACGAGTTTAATCATGGTGATAAAATTTTTACAGATACATTTACAGGTTAACACGGCCGTCATCAAAATGGTTGTATAGAAAATTATTACTTCTCATTAATAATTAGGGGAGGAAATTTTTATTAAGGCTCTAATTGTAGTTATAAATAAGGTTTCTTGGGGTCAGGTCAACCTGTTCCCTTGGTTTACGTGACGGTAATGATGGTACAGTTTTTATGGCAAACGTAATTTTACTTTTTTACGCAGAACGGAATTTTACGTTCTTTCTGTACGCGAGAAATGAAGCTTAAAACATATTAAACTAAAACAGATCAAAAATATAGACAACTAGCTGTGCCCCGCGGTTTCACGCGTTAATTCCTATGGATCCCTAACTTTTAGAAAATTTAATATAGCCTATGTTAACCGCAGACAGTGTAGCTTCCCAACAGTGAAAGAATTATTCAAATCGGACAAGTAGTTTCGGAGCCTATTCAATTCAAACAAACTATCAAATCTTTCCTCTTTATAATATTCGTATAGATAAAGATTTCGAATTTTATATTTTAGAACATGTTTTAGTTTTTAAATTCAAACAAAAACATTGCACACACTTAACTACAAACAATTCAAAAAAAGAACACGACAACGCAAATTGAAAAACGAACGTCAAGAGACCGTTAACCCTTCAAAGAAGAAAATGAAACCAAGTACTAAATACCAAACATAATACTGCAAGGGTTAATTTTATTACTTTAACTCCAACTATAACTCAGTTCCCGTGTTAGTTAAACTTAATCCAATGTTTGTAATTGCTTTATCCCCTATCTGGGGGTTGTATTTGTGTGTATCCGTTTATGTATCGATTACTTACAAACTGAATGAAGAAAGTCCAAGTTTTGGGGTTAATGTGAGACTTCACTATTTGATTAGAGTTGAGATGATTATTAGGGGTTAATTTTGAGGGAAATAACATTAATTTATACCACATATGACATTAACAGTTACAAGTAAATATCACGATATTTAACTCGTCATTCAAAACTAAAATTATAGGACGTGAAATTAAAAAATTGTTTAATAAAATAGTGCTATATTATTATTGTAACTTTTATAGTTTGATAAAAAAAAATATTTTACTACACAAAAGGCGCAAGTCGTAGACCGCTACGCGCTACGATTATACCGTAGCACGTAGCCGGCTACAGTTTCTACTTCACTGCATGGGAAAAACGTGGTTTCTTATATATTATATATACGTCTCCTTCAGGAACTGTCATCATAATATTATGGAGCGCGTGTCCCTAGGGACACATTTTTCAGGCATTTTCAGGCTACATATTATATGTAAAGTATGGTATGTTTTGTCAGAGCTGTAGACATAATGATAATGTTTTTTGAAGTGTACTTGTTGCATGTATGAACATAAAATGTAATGATAAATACTATAAAGCTACTATCACGAGCAGTAAATTGTGCATATATTTATACGTTTATTAATTTGCAGTGGTTCTGCAAAAGAAATAATAGTTAACCAATTTCACATATTTTTCATTTTAGATGTCTGGGACGACCTGATCGCAGTCTTATAGGTAAAGTCTCTCGATAAATGTTAACAATTTTAAAAGGATTAATTTTTTGCAACGTTATTCTCATTTGCAATCGAGACTTCTTGCAATTAATTGAAATCTAAATCTAAAAATATCTAGTAAAAACTGTTTTTATTATAAATACAAAATGACTACTCATACACAAAATCATTCAATGAAAATTACGAAGGCTATACATAATAATATACCTACAACACTATGCAGTAAGTACCTACAGATGGAATAAAACCCTCAACATTTTATCGGTCAATAAACAACAAGTCTTGATCCGTGAAGTTTTAATCTAAACAACAGTTTATTCAGGCACGTTAATCAACTCCACTTAATGAAAAAAAAAGTCTGGAAATAACTCTATCATAACGTTATGAAAGAACGCTTCAATTAGTTAGCAGACACTTAAAACTAGACCTAATTAACGGGGGCATAAGGTGTAATATTGAGTAGATGTTTATGTAAACGAAGGGGTAAGTAATGAGTCACTTTAGTTTCAAATTGACTTCGCCGGGGTGCGCAATGGTCGTTACCTGTTTGGTTTTAAAAAATGAACGAAAATTTTGATTGGATTTTTTGGTTAATTAGTCTGGGTATGATATTTTTACATTGGCTATAATATCGAATATAGGGAATAAACATTTTTGTAGTAAAATATTCTGGATAATTTCAAATTAATTTTAAAGAGTTGAAAAAATACGTATGATTTGAAAAGGATTGTTTTTTTTCTTATACCTAATTTTCACATACCTGTATCCACTTAGTATTCTTAAAACGACAAAAAATAGATAATTCAAAGACCCCTCATTAGCGGACCTCTTAAAACAAACACTATGCACTCAAACCAAAGCCTATGTCAAACTAATTTCAAATACAATTCCTCCATTACCAACATATTTACAAAGAGTAACCTCACAATAAGGTCCACTTGACCTCAACTTGTCGATTTAAAGGGTCCAGAATAATTTTAGGGGAATGGAAATCTACATAATATAAGATAAAACAATGGCCCGATGTGAATGATAACGGAAAACGCCTATTTCCTAATACAAGGAGGTTCTGCCGCAAAATTTTGAAACGGACCAATTTGCATGTTAACACGGACCTCTACAATGCGATAATTGAATACTCTAAGGGCCGGCTTTCGATGTAGGGAATCCATTTTGGAATTCCATCTGTTTAAAATTTTGATCCAGTTTTGATGTTTAGGTATCCCTAATTCAAAGATCAGAGAGTCAGAACTTTACCATGAAGTTTCTCTTGCTATTAGACTATAGTTACATACACTCTTCTTTAATTTTTCGCAATTTTATTTTACGGTTCAGTACCTCAAAAAGAAAACAAAAGAAACCTCTTCAATACCAATTTGTTGTCCGTATGTCAAAATTAACATCACATACACTGTTCTATGAGTTCTTGATACGATATTTTTGTAAATTTTCCGAAATTTCCGAAAAACGTTATTTGAGAGCGACTTACATGTTTGACAGATTATTATGTTGAAATTTCTAAAAAAAAACAAGCTATACTCTTATATTACAAACATTGGCTCATAAGTTATCCTAACGACACATCAACACTATCTAAACTTATTATCATTCTAATTTCTACTATGTAAATGTGACATTGATACAATAATACCTTCGAATTGCATCGTATTAAGCGATTTGCGTTGCTATGGAATATTTGAAACTAATTCTAGGTTTAACAATATTACCATTTATCCTAATCTGGTAATGTTTAATGAGTTTGAAAGCTTTAGCGAATACTATCCGCCATTAATGCTGAAATGTAGGTACCTGTATTTATTAATTAACCTTTTGTAAAAGGGTGAACTAAATAGCTGTTTAAAAAAATAAATTTTCAATTTTAACCTTTGGAATAACTACGATTATAAGCATACTTTATGTCAAATTATGGTAACTGAGGTACCAAACCTCTTCTTAAATTTTATCAGATTGTGAACGAGTTTTACACATATTTTGATGTATGACTATATAATTGTACCACTTGTTATGTAACATATGGAATGCTAATAAAGATTTGAGTATTGAGTACACTTCCAGATTCTATAACAGTTCTTTTTCGTTCGCTATAAACAACAAAACTCAAAATAACACTAAAAACGAGTTTTACTCATACATTTTGATTCACAATTCCGAGTGATATAAGAGTTTTTCTTCGAGTACTATGATCAAGAAAACTGTTAATAATAAGCTAGTTAATAAGTATTAAACATTTCAAAATAAAACTTCGCAGACTATCCCCACACAGTATCCATGTACTACATGTACACAGGCGAACACAAAACGCGCAGTCCCGATACCGTGGCTAATTCAATTAATTACACAACCTGTGTCGAACTTCGTTGTTTGAGTTAGGGAGGGATTATGTGGGTATACCGTCGGCGCTCGGTTAGGGGTCCTTATTTTGTGACCTCTCGAGTTTTCATAATACGATGTGAGGTTATGGTAAAAATAATATGTTTTGAAGAAGATTTGCACCTTTTTGGTACGATGAAAATATCCTAAAAATAAATTCTTCTAAACTTGGTGCTATTTTTGGTAGTTGTTAATTTTAGTTTTATTTGATCTTTCAAGTAAAATTTAATAGACACGTAATTTATGCATATCAAAGGTAGCTAAATTGTAAGTATCGTGCTGTCTTTTTCACTTGAAGATGAAATGTAGGGACTAATATTCTTTTAGGTGAAGTTACTTGTATTATTCTTAGTACATTTATATTGGCTAGTTAGGCATATAATTTGGTCTGATACGTGATTCAAAAGATATACGTTGGGGAAAACTCAAATAACAAAAAATTAAATTCTTAGTTTCTCTTCAAGAAAAACATGTTAAACTAAATCAGCTTTAATCAAAGCGAAAACACGTAAACTCAAAATATACTTGTGTAAGTTTGGACGTGTCGAGGAGTGTTCACAAGCTGTGTCCTGATTTATTGGCGCCTGCGAGGGACGCAGCCTCCCTACAGCTCGGATTCATTATGGAAAAGTATTTTATATGAACAAAGACGCTGAAAAATCTTGTATGTAGGTGTTAAGATTGAATTGCTCGAGCTGGAGGACGTTAAACTGACGCATTTCATGTAAACCAGTTATTATTTGCGCAAAACATTAACTAATAATTTTGAATTAAAACTATATAAAAGCCTGAGTTCTAAGTTTAGATTGTAGAGTTTTTCTTCATGTTAATAAGAGTATCTAAATAAAACGTAAAACAATTTAAATAGCTATGTAAATCTGTCAATTTCTTCTAATATACATACATATACAAACATGCTTGAGTAACTAGTTGATTTCATATTCTTACAAATAACTACGAAAGATTGATCTTTTATCAAAATCTCATCAAACTTTGCAGCAATTAATTATTAAAAAAGAGCTAATAAATCTGGAAAATCAGAATATACTTAGACCTTTAACAACTAACATGCACCAACTAACATAATCTCAAAAAGAAACTTCGACACGCTTGTTAAAATTTACGTCATTCTTACTCAAGTCAATACTTTTATAAAAAATGCAAAACTCTTTGAATGTTCTCATTAAAACATCTAAGTACGTCGTATCTTACCCGTTTAATAGTTGACAATAGAAAAGTTTTTAATGCCGAATCCTTACAAGTATTTAAGTCAACCTTTATTAAACATTTGCTTTGTAGAGCCAAGGATTTTAAGGTCCTTAGGTCAGGATGAGGTCAGGGTTATTTTAACTTGACAAGAGACCTACTTAAAAAAATCAATGTAAGTGGTGATACGCTTACTGATTGCATGTGCTAGTTGCGCTACTTGCATATTCAAGACAGTTTTTAAAATGGTTCCAATGACAATAATTATATTGATTGATTTTGACAGGCCTGTTGGTCTAGTGGTTAGTGACCCTGACTGCTACACCGGGGGTCGTGGCTTCGATTCCCACTCAGGACAAATGTTGTGTGATGAGCACGATCATTTGTTCTATATCTGGGTGTTATTTATCTATAATATGTTTGTATTTAGAAATATATAAGTATGTTTATCAGTTATCTGGTTACCATAACAAAAGCTCTGCTTAGCTTGGGATCAGATAACCGTGTGAGATGTCCCAGGATATTATTATTATTGAATGAGTTAAGAAACACAAAGATCTTAAATTATGCATAACTAAAAAAAGTTAAAAGTATTTTTTAAGGAATGCAATCTATATGACTACTTTTAAATTATTTTTATTAATTCCAAGAATAAACTAGCTGTCTTTTTTACCATTGTAAAAAAGTAATATTTGGTCTTAAATTCTCCGCGTAATTATAACCTTGAAATTTATTATCTCGTTTTAGATATAAACATGTTTTTCACATCTGTGCGTATTCATATCGACTTTATTTACTGGAGTGTATTCAAATGTACCAGTATTATTCCGTCATAAATACTGATGGAAATTCTCTGCCAATATAGTATCTAAGACATGTTTTGCTGTTGTTTTCGAATATAGCGTTTCTATAATGAAAACCTAAAAATAATGAGTACTAGCGCTTTGTATTTAAATATAGTTATACTAAAATCTTAATGACATTGATAAGTTCATAAACTTTACGTAATAGGTAGGATCACATGTTTTAGTTTTTACAGTTTTAATTTTATACCTCAAGTCAGTAATTGGCTTGAAACATACAGTAAAATAATTCTACTATTTGGCACTTCCGTTTAAGAAGAAACATTTCGTATTCTTTTGACAAACACTTTTTTTTTATCTTCAATATGTCGATCTTTAACTAATGCTGCCAAAACTCTGAATACCAAGTCCATTTTCTTATTGGTAAGTCTACAACCAAATCTATCCCCCATACATTCTTCCATCATAAAACATTTAGAGAGCCGCATCGTTTTATCGTCTCCTACAAATCGTGGGGTATCTCTACATACATAAAATAGAGGTGCGAAATCCTGGCACGTCCCTACCTACCCACCTACCTACTACCTGCACGGCAGAGTATAAAAGTCACTACGTATGGGGGTCGACTCGCATAATTCTCCGGTTGAAGACAAACTACCCCTGTTTAAGGGGTATACTCCGTTATAGAAATATGGGAGAAATGGTAGATCGTTTTTGAAATATGGGTTTTGCACGAACATATACTTTCTCTCGACTATATGTGTGCGTATAGATTCAGTCGATGTTTTTGTAGAGGTTATTATCATTATAAGTTTAAAGTGAATATACCTCATGTTACCTCCATAAACCGAGATATTCACAAAATATTTTTTTCCAAATACTTTCTTAACAAGTTAAACGTTTAGTTAAAGATTGTTAAATGATATAAGTTCATTAATCTTACTAAAGTTATTATTTTTACTTTAAATTCAAGTTAGAAATTCTGAGTTTAATTTTAAAGGGTATGAAGCTTCCCCTTAAGGTAAGAATTTTAGAGAGCTAAACTATTCCTTGATAAGGGCTTGTACGCCTGATTAATAATTCCAACACACGACCCGTCAACAAATCGTTAGATATTATATATTATTATTAATATTTATACCACGAACTCAAAGGTATTTTAATTTGGTTACCTTAAGAATTATACTATCGTACCTCATGTTAGAATGTCATACTATTTAAGACTGTTTGTATGAATGATTGATAATAACAATAATAATATTCCGGGACATATCACACACGGTTATCTGATCCCAAGCTAAGCAGAGCTTGTGTTATGGTAACCAGACAACTGATAAACATACTTATATATTTCTAAATACATACATATTATAGATAAATTACACCCAGACACCGAACAGATGATCGTGCTCATCACACCACCACCACCACCCACCACCCACGACCTCCGGTATAGCAGTCAGGGTCACTAACCACTAGACCAACAGGCCCGCCAAAACATGATGACTTAAAGGAAATTTGTCAATCCGACATTACTGTACAGTTGATTAAAATAGAAGAAAATTTTATTTAAAACTCTCATGAAAACGATTTCATATATTTTATAATTCGGCTCACAAAAACAAGCTCGGTTTTAACCGGCTAGTTTTCTAACAACAGATTGTCCTGTATAAGTCCTGTAAAATTATAATTTCAGACACTTTTTCCAGTTACGACGCGTTTACATTCCGTAATTGCTGAAAAAAGCTAGTATTATTATAGGAGTAGGTTATTACAGTTCTTCAAATAACATGAATTTCTAGGGATCCTACGTTACACGGGTTGGCAATTAACAATGTTATTTTTGGAAGTATTCCATCTTGATTGTACTAAAATAAGGAAAGATAAAATCGTTTTGCTGTCTCACTGATTTTTATGTATTCTTCTTTGAATGGTATTTATTTAACGTATTTTTGCTTGAACACACTTTTAATGTTGGAAGCTACTTAAATGGAGACTATTGTTCATTGTTACCAAATGTTTAGATAGAATTTATATTGAAGAAAACAACTCAATGTCAAAATATGTAGTTTTAGAACAACGGTAATTTTAAAAGTTCTATTTAGCTGTGTTATTATTATTATATTATATTAATTATGGACAGATTTTTCAGAACTCAAAATATTTTAAACAAATAATAGTAATTACTTGAAAAATATCAACGGAGATCAATGGTGTCGTTATTATTTTATCTACATTTTTATTCGTATTATTCCCATGTAACTTTATTCAGTGACCTGAAATACTAAAGTTTTAAGAGTCCATATATTACCATTTATACGGAGCACAGAAGGATACAATAGGAATAAGGCCTTATACAGAGGCGATAATATTATAATAAAGAGTCACTTAAAGGTGTTACGGATACAATCGAGGATCTAAAGAATATCGTACAGGCTGTGTCCACTTATGCCTGTAGTCATAATACCGGAAAGTAGATGTCCTATGGCCTGTGTTTTTAGATTTTAAAAGGCTGTTCCTTATAAAAACCTAAAATGCCCTAATCCAGTTAGACCCAGCTACTTTTTTGAGTTGAAACAATATAATAGCATTAATTTTTTTGGTATGGTCCAAAAATTCATTTTATAACATAGCATATTGAATCTCCTTTACAAATCTTTTAAGTAAGAGAGCCAAAATCTTTTGCATACAGCCATTTGGTAGTCTACCATAGCAATAGGTACAGTGGTAAAATAGCCCTTGCCTGTGATGTATCGCTTGTTGTTAGTGTTCCCAACTTAAATGCCTATACTTTTATCTAATTAAAATAATATAAAACCATTAACCTATAAATAACCACACAATTTAACGGCCATTTCTAGCTACATCCCACAAATAACTTGAATACTATAACCTACACTCAGTATAGCACATAATATCCCCTCCATCTCAGTATTCGGCGAGAGTCAGCTAATCCCGCGGGCGCACTACATCACAACAACCTTGCTGATTCCTCTCTCATTAGCATTTAAATTAATTTTATTTCATTTTAATATCGCCTTGTCTGCTACAACGATATTGCTGGGATAATGCTGTTATTGTTTATTACGGAGTGAGATAAATTATTAGAACGTTTTGATAATATATTGAACAACGTAGATGTTATAATTGCTTTAAATAATTATATTATAATATCTATGTACCAATATTAATAAGGATCTATACCATTAGATCCTTTAACCTAATTTTGGGAACAACAAATTCTATGATAAATATCATTCGCAGTCATAAACAAAACGAAGGATTTATTAAGAAATGTAAATAAAATCCTTATCATTTATTAAAATTTAACTACATAGCAAACTAAGGTAAAAAAATAATCTGTATAAATACAATTTACTGCTAAAATATTTAGGTAATAAAAAATATGATTTAACATAAATAAGTAATTCATTTCAACGCCGACATTTATTTCTCTTAGCTTCATATCCAATTTACCAGCAATCTACAAATCTGTCCTTATCTCAAATATAAATGCAAGAGGCCACAATCCGGGAAATTATTAGCAAAAATATGAAGTAATCTCACAATTTAAGGGCACACGCTAATTTCGGAGATACCGAAACTTTGCTGAATAAAATATATTAAATATTTCTAATAAAGTCAGGAGATAGGACTCAAAGTTTGTTTTATTTCCTCAATTTAAATGGTTATTATTAGGCATTTATTTTACAGAATTAAATTTAAATATAAATAATTCTTAATTCTTTGTTTTTGTTAAGAAGTTGAAACATTATGACTTTATTTCGTTATTTTAAATGGATAAAAAGAGGTTAATTTTAATTTAAATTTAATAATTCTTAATTCATTTGTTTTAAATAAGTTGCTAAAAATGTTATGCCTTTATTTCTTTAATTTAAATGGGTTTCAGAGAATTAAAATAATTCTTAATTCATTTGTTTTATGGCTGTTCCTATTTTCGTTATAGTGATTAATCTTTGAAGTAAGATAATGATGCTTTGGATAAGCTTTTCCCAAATATTAATGTAGGGTCTGACAGTTACTGAGATATTGTGTATGACAGTGAAATATTAAGGGCTTAGGGGGTCATGCAGATAGAAATGTTTTGGTAGGAGAATTTAGGATGTTTGATGTTATTGCGGACTGGCCGACATTACTTTTCTCATCTTGATACCCGTCTATCATTATGTTGTTGTATTTCCTTTTTGATTAAGTATTTTTTTTTTATGAATTATCGCGATAATATAAGCTCATGATGGTTAGCGGGATATGTCCTTTTTGATGCAGTATTTTTTAACAATTAATTTTTGCGACATCATGAGCACAATATTTACCGGCGAAGCCATATAGATAATGGTTATTCGCTTTAAAGGGTAATTTACTTACACTAAGCGTATTTTACTTACACTTACGACTGTCTACTTTTTTTGTAAGTGAGAGAAACTGGTCAATATTGGCAAACCAAATAGTTTTGAAATGTAAGTTGTTATTGTCGACAATGAGTAGAAGTGCAAGAAAGTACTCTATTTCTATGAGTTTATCGACGATGGAAATTGTTTCAGTAAAACTTTAACTTTAAAACACAATGCACTTTTCGAAAATATACTCTGTCTTAAGAACCAGTTCAAAAGACCTCCAAGGTTCTTATTATAGTACTCATAGAATCAAAACTAGGGATCTAATAACACTGGTGAACGAACTTCAAGATACCATCGCCTTTTGAATATGCAAACAATGAGCACTAGAGACCCGTTCGATAAACTGAAACCTCGCTTGTTTTGAATACACTGCTGATTAAACAGGAACGCTTGAGTGGCGCGTGTAATAAAACGAGCAATGTATTCAAAGTCAGTTGAATGATACAACGAGATAAGTATCAGTGATTATTCAGGGTAGAGGGTGCAATTGTAAATTTTAAATAATTGGACAATAGTGTGAAATGGCGTGTTGTAGCCGCTAAAGGAAATCACGCGGTTATTTCATTATGGCCGGACATTATTTGGCCCATCTACTTTTATACGAAGTAGTTTGAATGGTTAGTTAAATACTATTATTTCCACGATGGCACGAAGGGATACTTAATATCTTCTTTTGAATTCTAACGACCTCAAAATATTATTATTTAGACTAGAAAATACTCATTCCGTATTTTGTCACACAAAGAAAGAGGTTATCACAAAGGTTATCAAGACAATACTAATTAATCATTGTGATCGGATAATTGTTCGATTGATTAAAAAGTTTTATTTTTGTGTAGGTTTTCTACTAAGAAATTTTATACAATAGATATGATGGCATTAAAAGATAATATTATGGTTTTGGTTATAACAAATGGGTTGTTTTCTGAGAAAGCGGATAATCTGTTGTATTACCAATATTTTATTGTTTATCTTGAAGTTCGATAGTGAAATTGACATTTATATTAAACTTTCCATTTGTTGATCAGATAACTAGGTAGCAAACTTGTGTCATCTTCAAACAATAAATTTCTTTAAATATCGTGCATATTCATCATGACTAACTTTACCTTCACCACACTTACTACAACTTCGCGAAAGCTTCATTAGTAAGTTAATATTTTCGTCGTAAGCAAATACCCAATTACATGCAGCGAAATAAAACCAACTGACCCATTTTCCAATACTACATAAGTATATAATGTTATATATCAAGTTTTTACATACAAACGTACGTGAGCCGCATCACAAGTGCTTAGGTATTTCTTAATTTAATTTCAACAGAATTTTTATGTGGCAAGTGGCGTTTACAATTTTACGTGGGTGCAATCAGAATGAGGGGTGGATTTGAGGGTAAAGAGTGGCTCAAATTGCTACTTAAATTGGTTTTAAATAAAGGAAACATCGATGCAGCATTTCGCAGCACAAATATTGTATATTTAAATGGGGACTTGGTACACACTTATTTTTACGCTTTTTTCTTTCCTCTTACCACATTTAAAAGTTTAAGCGGTCTACTGTTCTTCAGTAAACTTATTGAATTATATTAGTTGGGTGTTAGAAAAAATACATGCAAAATATTTCTAATTGCCACTGATTTTGCAAGAGTCGTTTCAATTGCATGACCTTATATCTGAAAACCTACAATTCTTTTCCCTGTACTGGTACGTTACGACCACAAAAAAAAAACAGTTTGAGATCATAACATTTCTTCCCGTCTTTTCCTAGAATAATTTTCAAGATACAAATAATACCATAAAAAGGATCAAATTCATTCAACTCGCCATTACTATGCATTCTTACTTCAAATCGTTTGCATCAATGACCAATCAGATGTCACACCTATCGGCGCCTAGCATTCCATTCTGTTGCAAGCGATTCTCGTCCTTATTCACAGGCTCCCTAGAGTATTCTCGGGCGGGTTTCCGATGCAGCTGTCAGTGGTTGTCAGCTGTCACACGAGACATTCCCGATTGGCTCAATGGTCATTAATGTCATCGTTCGGATTCAGTGGTCATGAGGTTTGGTTTCTCAAACGTTTAGGTAGGAAGTGCAGTCATACTGAATCTTGTTCTGAAATGTTTATTTTATTTTGAGCTCACTGTTCTACACTTGGCCATTTTAGAAATCAATTTTATTTTTCATTCCCATTTGACCAAATCTAATTTATTTCACAAATATTTGTCACTAGTTGTGTCCCGCGGTTTCACCCGCGTGAATGATAATTCATACACTATCTTTATAAATTATAGCCTATGTGTTATTCCGATGTATAAGCTACATTATTGTAAAGTTTCTTTAAAATACATTCAGTAGTTTTTGCGTGAAAGAGTAACAAACATCCACACATCCATTCTCACAAACTTTCACATTTATATTATTAGTAAGGATTGCAAAAAATAACGACTACTTAAGGCATCATCTTTTAGTTATCAATTTATGACAACTTTTTCAACCTTCTACTTTCCTTGTACTTCCAAGTTTGAGGAAAACTCAGAGATTTCTATTACCTGACATTTGCAAAACCCACAAATCAGGTACCGTTATTCCCTCTGTCCTACAAACTAACCATGTCACTGCCTCAACCAGTTATTTCAAAAGCCGAATATTTTATAAACAATAGCCTGTAGGTACAAATTGTTGCTCGCTTCTAGTTCAAACAGAAACGTGTAATCATAGTTCGCGGTAAATTATTGGTGCGGGTTCCTTCCCGATGGGCAATTTGTTTTAGAGGTTAGCGGCAGTTTAGAGGTTATGGTGCTGTTTTGTTTATCTTGTGTAGTTACTGGAAATACTTCGGGATGTTGTAGATTTTGATTTAAAAAATATTTTGCGGTCTGTCAGCAAAAATCATTACAAGTTTAGGCATCGTTAAGTACCTATTTTTCTATGGACTAAAAGTAGTAAACAAAATTTATTTTCTGTAGTAGTTTTTATCTTTGTAAACGCTATTTATTTATTACTGTAGATCTAGCAAGTAATGTTGATTGCGTTTCTGCTGTTCGGTAAGGAACAACAAAAAAACAGTAAGTCTGTACCAAGTTGTGACGGATAGGTCCAAGTTGAAAGCGGTAATATATTTTTATTTATTTAATACCTACCTACTACTACTTATGTCAATACTATTAGCAGCTATGACCACAAGATAGGTCCTGAAAAAATCAGGCCTGTACAATGAAAACCTTGAAAATCTTTTACTTTATACTAGAAACACTGTTTCGTCTTTTATCTTTATTTTCTTAAAAGCAATAATCCTCTAAAGTCCAATAAATTAAAAATAACAAACCGCCACCTTCTTTCACTTGCACCAACCACCAAAGCAGGCCCTGAAGGCTAAGATAACCATTTAGCAGTTGCAGCGAACCTGCCTATTACGCCGTAGATTCTCCATTGTTTTATACTAAAATAATAACCCGGCAAAAATTGTTCGCATGTGCCCCCGGCGCAAAAACAAGAACGAATTTATAAAACGTTTCACGAATTAACTGAATGCTCTCCCAGTTATAAAATGAAGAATTTATTTTAGTTTACTGTGATATTTTAAAGGATATCTGGATTTTGGACGGCATTTTTAATTAGGCTTTGTAATAACATTTAATTTTATAACAGCTGTATTGCGTGTTGAGTAATTTAATTATTTTTATTTGATTTAAGGATGATAAATGTGGATTTTATCATCAAAAACATGATTGCTGGTTATTATAGAGTTACAAGAAACATCGCTAAACGGTAATGCTTATTTAATTATCATAATATTTTTTTTTAAACTACATTTGATTATAATTAATTTATTATTATTGGTATTAGCAAATCGTCCAAGAGCTGGGTTCTCTGGCCAAAGAGTAACAGGCATATGATATATCGTCATTCGAAAAGCTTACTCCATCATTAATCATGAATAACTAAAATCAGAGCACAAAAACTGAAACATGAACAAAAAAATCAACCTAGCGTAATTTGTAGCAACTTTAAAACCGAGCATAATTCTCGCTCGCCATCGTTACGTCACGGGAACAATCCAAGTCGATAACTCTACAACTCCCAACTATCTAAACTTTGCCGACTCAAAGCCAGCATCGAATACAGTACAGCCGTTCAGGAGTTGTTGTTTCTAAAACGATTTATTACCTATATTGTGATGTTTGATATCTGTGTAAGTTGTACTGATTTATGTGGAATTAGGATATTGTGTGAGGATGAGATATTTAGCTTTAGCCTTTATAGGATGTTGGTTTGTTAACGCACGTGTAATCTGTTTGTAATTTTCAGGATAACTTTAGAAAAGTACCATGTTATATGTTATTGTAGTTATAATTAAAAAAGCTGAAAAAGTGTACGCGACGAATTTTTCTAACCTTCCTTAAGTACTCCAAAATGATGTACCTACTATATCAGTTAGTACAGCCCTTAATTAAAAAATAATATAAACTGAGACAGCGAAAAAAAAAGTTATAGTGCACAGACATTAAACTATGTATGAGTCGAGAATCGAACTTGAAACCAGAACATTGTTCTTCACGTCATTATGATTATCCCTTCTCCAAAAACAAGACAGCAGCCTACACATATGTCACGCTCAACTCATTTACTGCCGAACCAAAATTAAACTTTAACTAAATTACCCCCAAAAAAAACCTATCATTTAAACCGGAATTTGTTCAATACTTAGTGTTCTTGTCTTCAAGCAATTTACTAACACGAGTATCACTTGAGTCGGTTAGAGATCTATGTCCTAAGTTCCTGCCACGGGAATATGTCGAAGTTTCTAGTGCCGGCCATGGTCCGAACTGCTTGGAACAGCTTTGATAGAAAACAGAATGCTCAATACTTGCGTATTTAGTTTACTATTGGTTATCTATCCTAATATTTAAAAAAACCATGCTATTACTGGAGCCAGCCACAAAAATATAGCGTTAGTACCTACTAACGCGATATCATTGTTTATATTAAAATATACTTAGGCAAAATTTTGGACAACAGATGGATTTAATTTTGATGACATAAATAGTCAATGATAATGTTTATAAACTATATTAGTATTGAAATAATCTGTATTAATATGGATTTATAAATTTCCAATACTGCTAGTATTGTAAATTATAACATCAGGCATGAAAAAGTTGAAACTGAAAAGTTTGTACGAATTGCATAAATTTTGAAGATACCTTAACTGGCCTTGTGTCGATAAATAAATAATAAGATTTCAAATGTTACTAATTTAAAATGTTATTAATTTACTTATAAGCCGCAAGTGCACAACACAGCTGCATACAAACTACTTTAAAAAGTTATCTATTCAGATCCGTTCAAAACTTTGAACCAAAACAACAATATTTCATATACCTACCGAAACACCCAAACCTAAGTCATCTATTATTACCAAGTCCTAACTACAACCTAGACTAAAATCTCTCGAATCTAGATATAGGTCTAAAGTCTTTGGCCTAACATCGTCTGCTTATGAAGTCGGTGCACAACCCCTGCATTTAGTTATACAAACTTAGGTAGTTTGAGTTTGGCTGTCTTACACAATATTGTAGGTATTGTGTTCCTTATAGATTTTATGAAGAAATTTAATACATGAAAACCTCACATTATTGATTTGTATCATCATCATCATCATCATCAGCCGGAAGACGTCCACTGCTGAACAAAGGCCTCCCCCCTAGAACGCCACAATGAACGACAACTCGCCAATTGCATCCACCGGGTGCCCGCAACTTTGACGATATCGTTGGTCCACCTGGTGGGAGGCCTGCCAACGCTGCCAGTATGAAAGAAATGTTGAACCGATTTTGTTGTACAGGGAATTCTTTGTTGGAGATCCAAATAAAAAAATAAATTCATTTACTGATATATTTTGAGTACCATTTTGCTTGATTTTCAATGAATGATACTTCTACAAATTAATAAAACGACGACTAAGTTGTTCAATATTGAAAAATATATTGTTTATTTCAGTGGTTTTATAGAAAAAATACGTCAAATCAATAGGTTTTGTTGATTTGGCAAGTTCAAGTTCATAAATACACAACAAAGTTATGCATTTTGTTTTCTTCTTATATCAAAGTTGAAGGCTGTATACAGTATTATGTTCGTATGTATTGTATTGTGCGGTTGCCTACATCACAGGTGTTAAGATGATAGATTACCTGTGGCTATGTCATATTTCATTTGGCTACGATTTATAGCCAAGAATCAACTTGTACCATAAGAAGGGTTAAGAGAAGTCTTAAATAACTAGTTTGAAAGTATATGACAACAGTTTTTTGAAATGGTCCAATGATTTGTATTGGCATTATGTCAAAAAACAAAGTGATTTATCAAATACTTAATGAAAAAGTAAATGTTTTATGACACGACAAAGCAAACAGCAATTGTAAATCCAATATGTAGAACCAATTCAGATTTTTTTCCCAAAAATAAAAACAATACGTATAACGAGGTTCAGGTCGTCAAATCATTGTTTCAATATTCAGTATAACTTTTACTAGTTTTACACGATAATTATATATTACATAACCTTTTCGTACTTTTGTGGTCTGCCTCAAAAAACAACATGCATAATATCAAGGAAAGTTTTATAATAGGTGAATTATTTAACAACTTTTGTACCATATTTCAAGCAAATAAATGATATCTTATCTTATCTTATCTAACACATCAAACTTACAAAAAGACGTTACAAAACGGAATTAAACAAAAAACATTTATTTAAAAATGAAGCAATGTCTTAAAAAGGCCAGCAATAGCTTAGCAAGTAGATATAGCGATTATTAAGAATGTAAACGCGAATTAAGAGGAGCGGCTGTTGACTTGGATTCCAATTTAATTTCGTACTCTTTGTCTGGAGAATACCAAACAGACAAGGAAGTACCTTGAGAATTGTCTGGTACATATTGGAAGAAAGAAGCATAAAAAATAGGGCCAATTTTATATTTTATTATTATGTTATTGGTGCTCGTTTATTGATTTTATCATGGTTGCTATTCACATAGATGGATATTTACTATTGTATTTTAAAATCAACTCAGATTCCCAAAACAATTCAGGTATACAGTTTTCAGCTAGATGGACTTATAAGGATTGTATTTTTTTTTTTATATTGATTACTTTTTTCTTTATGAAAAAAGACCTTTGCTGTTGGATAAGTTACAATTTTATATTGTCAGACGTAGACGAACTAGACTAGTTTATTCGTTGGCATTCGTGCGTATTTTTTATTACAAAAAATAAGTGAACATTGCGGGATGAATTTGCTATATTAACTTTTAGATTGACGCGTCGATGAATGCTCAAAAATATTAGATATAATTTTTATTCTTACTGCATTTATTTTACTCAATATTTCTAAAGTAATTTGATTTTCGGTAAGTAAATTTGATTTATAAATTCAGTTTGCACTTTCTTTTGATTGGCTGCGCTAAATAGACTTTACTCAAAGCCTCCCTTTGTTTAAGATCCTCTGTGTGCTCATTACTACTCCAGTTTTTATATTATCAAATATTTCCTATTAATTTTTAAGTCACTGATGAAGTAAAGATGCATATTGAAATTACGGTGCTAAGAGCGACTGCTACGCTAGAGGTCTTGGGTTCGATTCCCGAGTCGACCAAGGTGTTATTGGGTTTTCTATGAAATTCTCAGTAGCAGGTCGGAGTTTGGATTTGTGCCCGGTTATTGGCAATAGGCTTGCCCCCTATTACATGGGACCTAAACATATCGGTGAACTGTGGGTGTACATTGGTAAACCTCTGCCTACCCCTTCGGGGATACAGGCGTGAAAATATGTTATGTTATGTTGAAATTACGGTGCCATATGGATGGATTGTGTAAAACATGATATGAGAAAGAAAGGAGTGAATGCTGAGATGACGAGTAGTAGAGATGAATGGAAGCTGAATACGCATTGCGCCGACCACAAATAATTGGGAACAGGGCAGGGAGATGATGATCGTGGTCTTGTCAATATGAAACTTGTTCCTACATGACTGGCATAGCGATTTTTATACACCTCATTTATTATTGTATCACTAATTTAGTCAGCACCCCTTCGAGATATTTAATTTTATAATCACACTACAATATTGACATACGAAATCGCCTTTACAAATAACTCATTTTCACTAAAGCTTGTTTCAGTATATTATAGAGAACCTTAACACTATCTTCAAACACCACACAAATAATAGTTTGTCAATTTCAAAGGAGATATATTGTACGTAGGTATGCACGTCGCATCTCCGAAACCCAAGTAAAGTTAAATATTTTATCAAGTAAAAGCGAGTGCAGACCGCCGATGTTTGCGATGCGAGATTGCGAAATGTGTATCAAATAGGACCCGGGTTCAGTGCTCGGTGGGTTTCTTTCGTTCAGTAAATATGAGACGCTATGTAAATAGAAGTATTATTTTAAATGGATGCTGAGGTATCTTAACTTTTCTATTATGGATAGATGTTACTATTGTTACAATCGTGAGAAAATTTTGTGAAAAAATAAAAATTTGTTCCCAATTTTTCTTTTCACAGACTTGAAAAATAACGTTTTAAATTCGGTCAAAATCTATACCATTTACCTTTACATAATAAAAAAGGAATAAATAACATTCTGCTTTACTAACACCTTTCAATATATTCGCTAGCTTGTTCAACTATATATTATCTTAATTAAAATCTTATTTGTCTATCAAGTCAACAGAAAACCAATATAAGTCTATTCAGGTTTTCTATTTTTAGATAGCAATAGGCATATTACTTATTATCTACATAATAGATTTACGGATAAAAGGATTCTAAGAAACCTATTTTTGTATTGTATTCTTAAGAACTATTTTCTTGGACCTATCTTATTTAGGATTCGCGGTTCAGTGAACGGATTTTTGTGCGTAAGGTTGCAGGTTAGACCCCATTTCAGGGAAGTATGCATGTGATTATGTATTTTGTTAATTATAATAAGATACCATTAACAATCGGTAGCGGAATAAACTTGAAGAAACTTGAATTCCAAAAGGATTTATCTAGAATCGGAGTGCCGATGCTATTGTATTTTATTTTCTATACCTAGGTCAAATTTGCTAGAAGGTCGTTTCTGTTTCAATGTTTTATTTTGTTTAAATAGCTAACTTCTTCATATGTATGGAAGTAATAAATTCAATCGATCGAATCGTATAGAAAGGATGAATTAGAGAAAAACTTTATTTGCTTATCCGGTAACACATTAAATTTAAGAAGCCATAAATAACGCGAAACATATTAATTAAATTAAATATATTCATCACAAATGGTAGTCATTTGTTTCACGATCAAATTCAAAAGTAAAAATAATTAATTCTATCGCAGAACCGGAATAATTAATTCTAATGTAATTATTCAGTTTTAAAAGATAAGGGAATGAATAGTGGGGTAGATATTATCTAAATGTATGTAAAAAATTGGATGAAATTGTTTTTTTAAATGTTATGCAGTCTGATACTTAGGCACGTACGGTGTACAACACGTTAGGGACAGACAAAAAAATACAAAAATAGTCGTTACTATATGTATTCAATGTATATCTTATGACTGGTTTAGATTATGCGAGAAAAATCGTACAAGTTGCAGTACATTGCCGTCTATAATCGATCACTTACAACAACATACAGTTCAAGTGCCGCAGTGTACAGCAACTCGCACGATATTCCTCGCATCGTCTAAACCAGGCCTTAATTTGTAGTTGTAGTGTAATCTTTCGGAAAACTTAAACTTTCGTCACTTTCATTTACTGGTATTTCTACCGAAATCTGGTAGACCTTTTTTTGCTGCCTGCCTTGAACTAGCATGCATGCAACAATTTAAATAGACGTCTTTCTCAGTATGATGTAAACTAAAATGACTTCGCCTTGTAGTGGGACAAAATAAACATTGTCAAAAAAGGATGTAAACAAAAATTGGTATTGTGTTAGGTCTGCGCGAGTGTTAGACATTTTTACGGATACAGATTTTGATATTTTTGTTATATTCCTCATTAATTAATTCCTTCCAGTAAGCTACCATCAAGCTATTATTGATAACGACCCTCCCAACATACATGGATGCCCATCCATTTAGTTACCCTAAAACAGTGTCGGCCTAATCAAACGTTTTTCTTCACGCTTTACGCTCACCAATCTGATAACTTTGTATTATAAACGTTGCAAAAGCACGTGCTAAACTGAAAGCTATATTAAGATAATGCAGCGAACAAACTTACCGTTGAAAAAAAAACTGAATGCAATATAAAAAAACAACCATATATTCTTAGTAAGGGCGAATTAACCAGCCCAAATTCCATAAAGTTATTTCGTTTAATCCATGTCCAATTATCCACCTTCTAGCTTCATCTTCAGTTCCATCACCATCAAAATATACTGTAATAATAAACGACTTGCATATACGATTATACATGAAAATTTTAGTTTAATTTGAAACAGAGATGTTTGTGGAAGTTGTAACGCCTTTGATAAAGGTTATTTAACTTTAGGTCTAGACTTAGGATAGAAAAAGCAATAATACATTAAGACTGATACAATAATACTTTATATCGCTCACGTAGCTGTTAGCTGT
Organism: Autographa gamma; assembly: GCA_905146925.1. Taxonomy (NCBI): domain Eukaryota; kingdom Metazoa; phylum Arthropoda; class Insecta; order Lepidoptera; family Noctuidae; genus Autographa; species Autographa gamma. The sequence continues at coordinate 1,665,065 of LR989852.1, forward strand.
TGGTGTAGGCACCCCTTTAAATGTGTGTGGGGGCGTGAATGTGCGCACGCGTCGTTCGCGTTCAACCGTGCGCCAGCGCCGATCGTAGATAATATAAGGATTGTGGCACTGTAACGAGCGTATTGTTAAATAATCCAGGAATGCTCTTTTTTGGCTTTAAAGTTATGGTTAATGATCTACCTTTAAATGTAGTTGAAAACATCAAATTTACCTTAACTGTACATTATTGCTACATCTATTCTTTCATTACCTACCATCGTCAAATAACTATGTCATAGCAAATTTATTAGTAAAATAGGAATCTTACATTACACTATTATTTATAATCACACCTTTTAAAATATCATTCATCCGTGCTGATTATATTTAAATGATTAAAAACAATTTCGTGACTAAAAGCTTGTAATTAAATACTCAAAGTCGAACCCTAAACGGGAACGAACCCACGACCTGCGATAAGCCGTCACGCATGACTGGCCATGTTAATATCTGCGCACACATCTCCCCTGGCTAACAAACCCCTTTGGGTGGTATGATTCATTACTGATTGTAATGGTAACCAACGCACTCGCTTTTATTTCATTGTACTCAGTAAAATATTTTTTAAATACCCACAAATATAGGTTCTTTCTTAATTATTCTTTGACACTTGTAACAAAAGATGATGGAAAAAAATTGCGAGGAAACCTGGATTCCAAAATTTGTCATCTGAAATCGCCAACCCGCAGAGAGCAAGCGTGGTGCTCAATGCTCGCAACTTCTCTACATGGAAAGAGGCCTGTGCCCAGCAGTAGGACGTTTATAGGCTGGACTATTATTATATTATAAATTATCATGCGCACAAATATAGAGTTCGAGAGATGGTTCGTAATGAGTTTCTCGTGTGACTTGGCGTACACAAAATTATTCAACAAATTATTTCTTCTAACAATTCGGAAAGCTTTGAATTACTTGAATATGTGAACAAATGTCCACTTCAAGAGACACGACGTCACTAGATAGTATTCAGACAATGGAAGGCAAACAAAGGTGTGACTAGTGTTGTCGCCGTTCGGGACAATTGCACTAAGACAACAGTCACTGTTAGAATAGAATCGACGTCTCCATTGTCAAATGGAACGATGGCTTTAAATTAATCACCTAATGTAAATTACTCAACGAATAAATGATAAAAAGAAGTTACTCATAGGCAGATTGGGAGACCTTTAGAGCGCGGGCACACGATGCGTTGCGGCGCCGCACCGCAGAGATTTCACCGTGTCAATGGGCACACCGCTCAGTTGTTACGATCCATATTCATTAACAGACTGTCCATGCTACTACAGGACCGCTGCGGCATAACACCGTACGGCGCCGCACCACTCGTATACCCACTGACAAAGATTTCACGGTGAAATCTTACCCAGCAGTGGGACACGAAAGAGGATACATAATTATGAAAAGCTCTTGTCCCTACAATGTGACTTTTGGTCTATTCACTGATGAACCATGGTGGTGGCGGATTCGATCCTTATTGCTTACAAATATTTGTATGATGCCTCATTTATTAGTGAGTAATTTAGAAATATTATTTGTCTCTGGTTGCCATAATCTAGCCACATTCAAAATATTATCTGGATATTTTCTTATAAGCTATGTTTAGGTTATTTCATTCTCTGACTATACTAAATACCAGTATGTTCCAAGGAGCAGCTGTCCATATAACCTCCACAATCCATTTTTTTAATCCAATGTTGAAATTGATGGTAGAATGTTATGCTGCACTACTTATTTTTGGACAACAGATATTGACTCATTTTTTTACTCAAATGTCTCTTAGGTAACTAAAAATTATGATATCCTCCTTCCAGGATAAATGTTTCCAGATCATCGTGATAAAAAAAAAATCACAGATAGTTTTTAAAGTCTTTTTCCATACATTGTTTGCCCATATATGTCAGTTTTATAGGCACGTTAAGCATGTAAGTGGCAGGCTCTGTCCGCGAAGCCACAGGCCTATACCTGGCTGTCATTTCCATGATAGTACAGACAACATCTAAAGTTGATAAATACAGGTTTCATGAATTCTAAAATTTTGGCAAATGTTTTGAGAACAAATAAGTAGCGTTAATCGTAGTTTTATATTTAGACCAACATTTTAAATAGATACCATGGTCACAGAGATTTATAATCAACCTGAACACACTTAGAGGTCACAAATAATGAAAATTATGTATGCAATAATTTTAACCATTTTCGATGCTATTTGATTTACGAGTCGTAAATAAAAACAATTTAGTATACTCAGCTACCACCAAAAACCTAAAAATATTATAAGCCTCTTATTAATTTGTGGATATCGACGTGGGATATGCAATAACTTAGTTTTCTTTTTATTTCAATAATAATACACATTTTTTGTTGATGACTGTACACTGGCACTATCAGTAAAAATCAACTCCAAACCTGACTTGGAATAAAAAATACAGACATGGTTGTTATGAAAAACTTTTTAAAGAAGCAAGAAATAGGTATTACGTACCTATATATATAACGAATAGGGATGGTGGGCGGTCGTTGTTGCTCGGCTTTCCTTCTGTTCAGCTCCCTTTTATAGTGAATGTATTCAAGGAACGCGGCGAAGTCGGTTTCTTCTGTTAGCTTCTCGTGCATTCCACCCGATGTCAAACCACACTCTGCCAAATTTGACTGCTCGCACGGTGCTGCCAACATCTGATCCCGAATACGCCCAAGGCGGTTAAACCTTGACGCTCCTCTTTACACTCCGACATATACCTTATAAGAATATAGTAATATTATAGAACGCGGATTAGCGCGTACATGCGTTAGCAACCCAGTCGAAACGTCAAGCCCTAAAGGTATTTAAGCATGTACGCGCTTATCTCCATTCTATAATATTACGTAGAAGAATATGTTTAAATTTCTATAAATTAATACAATATCAAGTAACGGAATAACGTGAAACTATCGCATAGCAATTCCGAAGACGCCATAACTCCAACTTTGGTTATTTAAACGTATTAACGTTAACGTAACTATTTGCTGTGTAGTTAATGTTGGTATTCAGTAAGCGGTTAAATACGAACTAAGGTTTAAGTTTTGATGACGTGCTTGGTGCTTTATATAGAACCTTCTTACTTATATACAAAGTTTCATCATCTGACAGAGCTAAAATGTACTATTTTGTTTAGTAACTATAAATTCTGAATTTAAGAAATCCTCGAAAAATTTTAGAAAATTTCTTTAATATTTTTGTTGTCAAGTCTAAAGAACAAGAAAACTTATATATCAATTTACAGCAGAATATCAAATGAAAACATATGAAATACTATGTCTCTATTTTCCCACTTAATATTTCACAATCTACAAGTTACTCTGAGATATACGAAGAAACATTATATGGTCGGACAAGTCCCAAGGTGGCTCCGAATTTCGCAAAACATGAGATATGTCTTTAGAATTCGATACCACAACATCGTTCGAGAACGTTCGAGAACCAGCGAGTGAGAACTCTGACGTAACTTAAAACTTTACCGGGCAGAGGCCCGCGTAGCTGGCTTGTCGTGTATCATACAATAACGATATATCAATGGGACAGCTGCCGAAACTGAAGAATGGTATCCTGTCACACAGGTCCTTGAGGATGAAGAGGATAATGCATTTACACTGGTTTTCCATATTTTTTGAAGCAATTGTTTCCATGTTTTAAATCATGATTGAAGTATTATGTGTTAATTTGCTGTAGTTGGTGGTTGAAACCCGTACGTAGATAAATAGAAATAATATCGGTTACCGATTCCGTAGTCAGTATGTTACTAAGTAGCACGTATTTCTGTCTTTATATCTGTCTGCTTACAACTGATCAAAGATGTCTATTAGAACTAAGGTATTAATTATTTATCTATAAGATGTATGTAATTGTATGTATTAAAAATATCATGCGCCTAAAGTCGGTGTCATCGTCTCTGTCCCCATCCCTGTACTCTGGCGTAATGATAGCTAGCTTAAAAGAAGTCTGTAAGATATCGTCACCAAAGCAAAAATTAGCAAGTGTAATTATAGAACAACCTCCTTTCGCATATACCTAGTATTATATGTTTAAAGTGGAAAGAAGTGGTCTCTGCCTACCCCTACAAGGGAACAGGCGTGATTATATGTATGTATGTTTAAAGTGCAGTGGCCAACCAGACGTGCCAATTTTAAGAGTCATTAGGATGATATTCACTTCATCATTGTCAGTGTCTAGCATTACGAAGGAGTTGGGTTGAGTTCGTTGAAAACAGTGTTGGTCATTTTGATCATAGTTTAACAACTTAACTGTCCCACCAGTAGACACAATAGTCAAACAATGAAATTGTTCATATTAAATTGTTATGTGACTCACGGGACATGGAAAAGGTTAAAATTGGCTGGATTTTTCGAGCAAAGCTTTTACTTATGTTTGCGAAATATTTGTTAATATTGACAACTTATTCTATTTAAGAGTCGATTTAATAACAAGTATGTCTGTATTGCAAGTTTTCGGTTTATTTGTGAAAGTTATAGTTTTATGTTCTTCCAAAGCAATTTATTGTTACCATCTGATTTTGTAATTGGTTCTCTTTCATATTTCCATTTTAATGTTTTGATAAGATTGACAGTGATTTCTATACCTAAAGTATGTCATTTTAAATATGTCGTTGTACGAGTATGTATCTCTTTTATTATGCTGTTGTTTCTGTTTCTGGGGCTCCGGTGTCAGGACTGTCTCCTGACCCATCGCCGCTTCCGTCTGCACCTCCGCCACCACCGCCGTCATCTGGGCTCCCGGTATCAGCCCCAGTTTCAGTCACCGCATCAGTTTCAGCTTCAGTAGTTTCGAAGTCTATCGTAGTTTCCTCTACGGCCTGCAGATTGTGCCAATCCGGCGGTAGAGCTCTTACCGAGAATATGCACGTAGATACACATTCATACTCGTCTTTAAACATGTTAACGTTAGGCAGGCAACCTTTCCACAAGCCTACTTCGCACCTCGAGCCTAGTTTCCAGTAGTACATGACTGGTTCTGGCGTTCTTCCGCAGTCGTCCCATCTGAAGTTTGCGAAGCATTGCGGTGGTGGGACTGTAAAAATAGAACTTTATATTTCTAAACGAATATTTTAGACAGCATAATGAAATGACGAAACATAACATAGGAACTTATTAGACAATCAGGATTTATTTTATAGCAAACTGTTCTGTCTTGGTTGTTGAATCAGTTTAAACGAACAGATATAAAACCTAGGATTCCTATGCTACAAGCACCTATGATAGCCGTTATCGCCTCGTTTAAAAAAACCACAAAATCATTCAACAATATACATTCTAGATGTGTTTTGCTTGGTTTTGAATGTGCGTTAGTCTGTACATTTACGTTTCATGTCTAATTCAAAACTTATCAATGGTTTTCAAAAGCAAATTTGGATAGGGTAATCACGCAAAGTATCACAGAACTTCAAAACAATATAAAATAAAAAAACATAAATTAATTTATAGGAATTAAATGTTTTAACCAGAAATTTGTTTCAAAATTATAGTTCGAACTTAATTTGACAGGTCTAATTTTCATCCGTCTGTCTTTTTCTAATTATGAAAGTATGAAAAAGACACGGATAGACAAACAAGTTTAGAGCGACTCTAAGATAAGTAGGGCATTTTTTAAAAATAAATTAGACATAAGCGTGGTGATCAAAGCTCGTGCCTTCTCTATATGGGAAGAGGCCTGTGCCCAGCAGTGGGACGTTTATAGGCTGGATTATTATTATTTATTATAAATTATAAATTATAAATACATGCTTACTTGTATCGACGAGGCCGGTGTAGTATAATGTTAGGCTTATGGTCGCCAAGACGGCATGCATGTCGGGTTCGTTCCAAAGTGAAAACCTATCGCTTGTAATAACCCCATTAAGATAGTGTTTAATAGTTTTCCGCTCGGGTGACAAATAATGTGGTATACGTAATTTCCTTATGACGTATGTTTTCATTTAATATTATTATGTAAGAATTATTTGTATTCAGAAGATTTTTAGATTCATTGTTTACATCAATTTTTTTATCTTGAATTGTAGATGTTTGATTTATAATTAATAAGCCGGATAATATAGCACCATTTTATACAAAAAAATAAAACAAAATGTATTTTCCGGAGTCTTTAATTGATATTTCTACATACATACATACATATAATCACGCCTGTTTCCCGTAGGGGTAGGCAGAGACCACTTCTTTCCACTTGCTACGATCCTTACATACTTGTTTCGCTTCATCCACTGTCATAATTCTCTTCATACATGCTCTTCGGTTTAGGGTACTCTTGACCTGGCCTTTTTTCAAGACGTCTCCTATTTGGTCTAGAAACGTCCGCCTAGGTCTACCCCTTCCAACACTTTCATTCACACTCGCCTTATACACTTTTTTCGTCAATCGTTCCTCATTCATTCTCTCGACATGGCCAAACCATCTCAACATACCTTTATCAATTTTTGTCACTACATCTTCTTTCAGACCACAACGATGATATTTCTATCTTTTTGATAAATCTAATTCTGACTTTAGACATTTTTTTGGAGATACTTTATTGATTTTTTCAATGAAGAGCAATCTTTTTGATACATTGACGTTGAAATTTCGTAAAGAAAAAAAAATGAATTCTTATAACTCCAGAATGAAACACAAGCCCCGTTAAAAGCCGTTAATAAATTGTAATTGCACGAGAATTCAAACGCTCGACAAAGGATAAAACAATTGGTAAACTAGGAAACAGAACCGCCGTCGCCAAACCAATTGGAAAATAATTTCCGCTTACATTGAACGGTGCGCGTAATCTCGTTAGTTGACGAATCGGAATCCGACCAGCGATGGAGGGTAAATAACGCGCTCGATTAATATTCCGACTATTACCAAGCCTGATTCCGCTGTTTTAATCTGTGTACAGACCTACTTGTTACTGTGCCTAGTTTACGTATTCGAATAAGCCTGCAATGAGTGGATCTAAGCGCGACTGCTACGCTAGAGGTCTTGGATTCCCAAGTCGACCAAAGTGTTATTGGGTTTTTCTATGAAATTCTCAGTAGCAGGTTTTGGATGCAGTTTGGATTTGTGCCCGGTTAGTGGCAATAGGCTCGCCCCCTACAACATGGGACCTAAACATACTGTCGAACTGTGGGTGTACATTGGTACACCTCTGCCCAACCCTTCGGGGATACAGGCATAATGATATGTTATGTTATACCTACAATGAACAGTCAGTGGCAATCCCACAATGACAAGTGGCATATAGATGTACACTTGTTGTTGAACTAAAATCATCTGAAAACGAAAATTAGGTACAGACTGGAACGTTCATTAACCTGCCACCCACTGACTTTAAATAGCGGAATTGGGCCCCAGGTGGATGTTTGTATGGCAGGATTGCTCATCGCGTATCTGATGTTTACCCTTTACAATAACTATCGGGGCTTTATATGTTGTTCACATTCATTTTATCCAAAACGGTTTAGTGGTTCAGCAGTGAGAGTGTAACAGATGGATTAATTTTTTGTTTTTATATTAGTAGGTTTTTGTATTAGGTATGCGCACTCACCCACACATACACACATAGACATACACACAAAGACACACACACTCACACTAAATTATTGCTAAATGTTAAATATAATTATAATTTTTTTAACGTCTACTTAGTGATTTGAACTTCTTTAAGCTGTAATATAAGATATTGTACCACCTGTTATGTAACATATGGAATGCTAATAAAGATTTGAGTATTGAGTATAGTGTCATACGTAAAAGCAGCTAACCTACGAAAATATAGTCAAACATAATAATCATACTTACTCTTTAATAACATGGAAGCTTGTCATTAGCAATTGTCCTTATTTATGCAAGATATTTCTAATAATTATTAATTAGCCTGTTAGCTTTACTTAAAAATAAATTCATAATATCGCATTTCTTTTTTTTTTTGTATATTGCAAAATTGTTTTAATTCGAATGTATGAAATTAAACTGAGGTATGTGGTTCCTCCGATACTACATCTGGTAATTTTGTAAAAAAAAAAAAACAAACAAAAGTTACTCAACTTGTTAAAAACTTGATAGAACCGCAATTTCCGAAGGGTTGTGCCCTCCAAATTATCGATAATTGTTTTTTAATCTTATCGAATATTCATTAAAACCTTTGATTTGGTTGACGCAAGACGTGGCAGAGCATTTCCGCTTCGTTTGTTTTTAAAAGAAGGGTTCCAGTAATTAAATATTGTGTGAATGTCAATTTTTATGGTTAATAGTATTATAGAATTCATTACATACCAATGTGACTAACTAAGATATATTTTTAACTATCTTAGCCCGCTCGTACAGGGACTGCAACAACAGGAATAACGGGCTAAAACTATAACATAATATATCTTGGACAACTCAAACTGAGCAGATCTTGTACTATAGTAACCATAAAACCGATAAACATACTTATATATTTCTAAATACGTACATATTATAGATATATTACACCCTGCCACAGAACAAAATTAAATGATCATGCTCATCACACAAACTTACATTTGTCCTAGGTGGGAATCGAACCCACAACCTCCGTTATCGGCAGTCAGGGTCACTAACCACTAGACCGACAGGCCAGTCAAAAAGAAACAGAACTATCGTATGATTTGCAGTACATTGCCATTTATGATTTATCCCTTATGACACCAAAGCCTTGCAGCCCAGCAATGTACGACAACGGTACTTCTCGCATCGTCTAGTCCAGGCCTAGTGAGTGATCGATACACGGACTGTTCAACCTGTCTACTGATTGTCGTCTTTACAAGAATAAGACCATAGACTAAACATATACATACACTGCAACTATTGCTAGTTTCCCCTTGTGCCAAGCGAGAGCAGTTTTTAGTCTGTATCTAATACATTCGTTTACTGATTTATGCTAATTTCGCGCAATGAGAAACTTGTAAACGAAAATATCGATGGCTTTGACAATGTTGAAAAAAAAATAATTGTTAGGATAATATTATTAGTGTTTTAGATAGATTTTTTAAAACGGCAAGTTCCCTCTTCATACATAATTCACGACAAAGCTAGTTCACACTAGTGCTCACGGTTCAACTCTGATAGGCTCACTCTATAGTTTCTTATGTATACCCTAAGAATATGACGAATATGCTTGTCTGTCCGTGTGTCACTGTGGGGTGCCAACTAAAAACCAACGCTGAGTGTTAGACCTAACATATGCTGAGTTGGTGACCTTTTTGGTACCGGATGCTGGACAACGCTACTAGTATACGGTGTATTTGTATTTTTAAATCATTTTTAATTTGCCTTGTTATTTGTCTTCCTCGGTTGTGTTTACTTTCTTTGTGTTGTCTTGTGTGTTATTTTTTTTTATACTATTCTATTCTAAGATGTCATATTTTGCATCGCTCTTTTTTGTTTTGTCAACCGCTCGAAGCTTTCGAAAATTGGCGAATCATCACGCAGCACTGATGCTTGGTGATGGCCATAGCGAAGTCTATCGAAAGTACCACGAAGCTCCAATACAGTATGTTCGTGATACAGCAATTTATAATACAACAGTAAATTCGGAATTGTACCGCTTATTAGTTAGCCGGTAAAGTTTTCATTGTTCTCTCTGCGAGTTGGTGAACATCGTACGAAATTCTCGCTGTAGTTTAGCGATGTTTTAATAGCATAGAAATTATTGTCGTTCTCTTTGAGGTAAAATTGGAAGAAAATTTAAAATAATGGTTATGTACCATCGACTCAAAACGAAGACAAAAATTCACTTTAAAATTAAAAACTACATTTACTTTTGTACCTATAACTACTATTTACGTTTTCTACTTTATGTTAACTATGTAGTATATAATTTTCCGCTTATGGCATTTCTTACGCTTACTTCAAAATATAGCTATAAAATATGGAGTTTGGGATTAACAGGGGTAAGCATCGATATACCAAAATTCAGTTACACACAATATATCAACCGCAAAATATTGATGAATATAAAAGACATCACATCACAAAATTACCAAGATTAAACCACAAAATTACCAAGATTAAATATTTAACCGTTTCACAACAATATTTAACAACCAAAGTTTAAGTTTACGCAATCGATAAAAAGCTAAGTGATTAACGATTTATTATTACCAATACTTTTAAAAATGTAAACCATATTAAAGTTTGTGAAAGTTGGCCTTTGACACTTAAAGTCGGTCTAAAAAGCTCAAATAAATGTCTCAAGTATTTAAATGTCAAATTGGGCAACGGTCGGAAACTGGTTGTAAAGGTTACTGAACTTTCTGGTATCAATTACATGGCTTCGAGTTATAACTGATTAATAAAATACTCTATATTGTAATTAAACGTTTATTTGTGAACCGACTACAAAAAGAATAGGTTCTCATTATGTCTATTTTGTTATTTTTTTTACGTGATATCTCCGATTTCAAAAAATGTTTAGTCATCCATTAGTATACGGAGTTAGAATTTCCATATAATATTTAAGTTTTCTTTACTATCATACAACTGACCACATTGTTTTTGTAACAAACAAGTTTTTTTTTGTTTGGCCTGTACTGTCCCACTGCTGGGCAAAGGCCTCCCCAAAGTCCTTCCACATGTCTCTGTGTTGCCACATCAAACCAACCTTTTATCTTTTAAAAAAGTTTTTTATCTCTATCTCTAAGCGCTACAAATACAGAACAGAGCAGATTCAAACTAAATTAAACTTTAAATTGTTCTGCAATGAACACTCCTGTTCCCAACACTTTGTTTTCCGTTGATTTATTTACTTTAATACAACTAGATAGTAATTAAGTACTGATCAAACAATTGCTATATTGTTGTTGAATCTATACTTTCTTTGTACATACATTTGACGACCTCTGTGGTCGAGTGGCGTACGCACCGGTTTCAAGGTGTCGCTAGCTCTGAGGTCCCGGGGTCGATCCCCGGACGGGTCAATGTAGAAAATCACATTTCTACATTGTGTCGGGTCTGGGTGTTTGTGGTACCTTCTTTGTATCTGAATTCCATAACACAAGTGCTTCAGCTACTTACTTTGGGTTCAGAACAATGTATGTGATGTTGTCCGCATTTATTTTCATAATTTTCTAAATTTATAAAAACATTTACACTAGTTGTACCCAACAGTTTCACCCACTGTGATTTATCCCAAAGCAAGTACTTAATGTGATACTCAAAAACTTTCCTCCAAAATCGAGCTATCGAATGCAAAAAGTTTCGAGGCTAAATGTATGCATATTACCGTAGATCATTAAAAAAAAAATATGAATTAATGTTTGTTACTTTTATACGCAATAACTAGGTACCTACTTAATGGAATTAAACGAAATCTAGTACATAGATGGTTTGTATTGATGACCTCGGGTCTGGGTGTTTGAGGTACCATCTTTGTATCTGAATTCCGTAACACAAGTGCTTTAGCTAATTTCTTTGTGTTCAGAACAATGCGTGTGAGGCTGTTCGCATTATATTATTTTACTTCTAGTAATGTAAATCAATATCTAGAACATTTTTACCTTACAAAAGGAACCGACAAAAAAATACAAAACCGCAGGATATTACTAGTAATATGAAAACGAGAGCTTCATCGTAATCACATGAAAATTGATCCTATATGGAGTCTTGATCCAACACATTCATAGACCGGGTCTCAACGAGATTCAGACGGATGGAGAATATCTCAGCTCTTTTGAAAGGAACATCTGGCATTCGGTACGTTACCACAGACGTCACAGAAATATTATTCATATGTCCCTTATGTAGACCATTTAGTTCATCATTCATTTTGTATTGAAGAACTGTGCTTTTTTGTTATTTTAATTTGACAGCTTGAAATCCGTGAACATTATCATCGGGTAAATTCTTCTTTAGAATCCTAACTTATACTGTTAAAATATAGATTTATCATGTGTTCGGAAACCAATTCATAAGTAGTTTATTATTTTTATTTAATATTTTCTTCGTTATAATTATGTCTAGTTAGAGACGTAGGCAAGCGCTTAAACACAGACATGTGCGATTTTAAGTATCAAAACGATTTATTTTAATCAACCTTATTTGCAAATCATTTAAAAAATCAAATAATATATTAAAAATTTTAAAATGTTACGTAAAAATGCTTAAAATACACAGCGCAAGATAAATCAGTTTTCAACATTAATTTACTGAGTACAGTCGGAGTCGATAACATCGCGACGGGTCCATCACGGGGAAAATTAAAAGTCAGTTGCGAGCGACTGCACCACTCTGTCACTTGATGGGGAGATATTGTCATAGCACTCGATACTTTTCATCAAAATAATAAACTTCGAATGATTTCCAGAAAATTGTGACTTATGCACCCTAACACGAGGTTTTTCTTTGTATATTTAGGGCAACCCATGTTCTTCTGTTGTAAAAAAATATGACAAATATGAATATTTTACTGTTGATAGTTTATTATCTAATATTATTTGTAAGGTCGTACAAAAATTAGTACGTAGATAAATAGATGGTACTTGGAAACCTTTTACAAAAGTTGATTGTTTTACTTTTACATCATTAAGTCCTTTATATGAAGCCAAACATCCATCACAGACAAAACTAAAATATCTCATAAGTCACAACATTTATTTCATATTTAATATCGTGGCCTACCAGAATAAGTCCCTCTGTCGCAGACCGGAAACGTGGCGACCCTGACTTACTGTGACATCAGTAATTAATGTGGTAGGCCTAGAAAGTACTCGCTATTCTATACTGATTATAATTGTTACTTACTAAACTGTTATTGTGTGTCACGCATTGTTGTTAGAATTCAACTAAACTTTACAGTACTTGAAGAATATTTTATAATTATTTTATTGCGTGTGATCGATATTTTTTATCATTTATCGAACGCTATTAGAATAGTCTGTTTATAATATTGCAGAAATTTAATGTACTTTATTTTTTATTAAAGTATAACTTGGGAATTAAAAAGCTTGTAAACAGTGAATTTGCTTAAACTAATTGTTCTATTTTGTTCCAGATTGGACAGGGATTGCAAAAAATCTGCTTAATTAAAAGGGTAAGTTATAAATACAATAAACATGACATACATTATACAGTTACTTCCAATATTATTATTAGTAAATAATTAACATAGAATATTTATTGTGTACAATAAATCTACGGGAATGAAAAACTACGGACCTAAAACCAGGTGCAGTTAGTTGAGTTATAAATGTTAAAACAATATTATCTGTATACACCATTGATCGGGCCTCAGGCCTCCGAAACCTTATAAATCGTAGTAACAATAGTCAACTATAATCATAAACTATAACTTGAGACACGCAGATCGCACTGAACGTTGTTCAACTAACTGTACAGATATATTTGTATACTAACTGTATAATAGGTTATGTTGCTGACTGTACCTATCACTGGCTGGTATTTAAGGTGTCGTTTACAATTATTTTACTGGCTGGCAGAATTTAATTGTAAGTGTTTAGAGATTTATATACAACTAAAACCAAAAAAAGAAAACAATTATAAACTATTCATGAAATAACTTTATTTGTATTTTTTAACTATATTTATTTTTCGATTTTTTTAAGGAATGTATACTCACTGTAAAATAGCGAAATATTAATGAGTGATTTTATTTATGTCGCTGTTTAAGGTGTAACATAGCGATATATCGATATTTCAGAACTTTATATTAAGTTGCATTTTGGTATTAAGTATCACAAGATACCAAAATATCAATATGCAAAGTTGCATAACCAAGTTCAGCTAGTCTCTCTCGCTACATCCTCCAACTTAGACCGTCCATTCCCAAAGGCAGGAAGATTAAAATTTCTATGTACATTGTTTCATAAGCGAAGGGGTCCGCCAGCTGCGTTCTGACAAGGGTAGCGGGTCATGCGCTGACGGATAGCTGCCCTATTTTTGTATGTAAATCTTATATATAATACCTCACAGTATTGGATTTAGGAGAACGTGTTGTGTTTTACCTGTCGTGTTTGTTTTGAAAGGTTAACTGTTGAAATGTAGCATTTTTTTTGGTCCGAACGACTGGTGAATTCTTGGCAAAGAACTTGCCACGGGGCAAAAAAGTATGGAATTTAATAATATTTTCTTGTAGTAAAATATTATTATAGCAATATTAAGATTACTATTTTACGCCAGTCTTGCTTGCTGGATATATTCTGACCGTGATTATTATAAATATTTATTATTTGGTATATTATATTGCCTATGAAAACTGTTTTTCATGATCAAGTAGAAACAAATGACGCTTTGCAATCTCCATTGTTTCGTCTTTACTTTTACCACACTTTGCAACAGACCTTAAAATATAGAATCGCACCCCTAAGATGTAACATTAAAAACCCCATAAATTATACCCAAGTACTCTTCACGGTAACTCGAGAATTCACCAACTGAGCCATATTACCGTACCCCAAAAACCTGAATTTTAAAATGGCGGAGTTCATAAAACCTCTTTTATATCTTTTTGCTGTCGCAGACGCGAAGTTGTGAACGAGTTAACCCTTCTACAGCTAATGGTTAGTGGCCAGCCCGAAGTGTTTCCTGCGACCTTTTAGGGAGAAGTTTTGCGACATTATGTAGAGGGTTGAATGTGTCTTTATTTCGGCGGCTCCTTTTTGCGTGACGAATATCTGTTGGATGGATATGTCATGATACTATTTAAATAGTAAGTCTACGGTATAAATTTTCAAATAAAACAAAAAAAAATATTTGTGAACTTAAATGTTATAATTGTTGCTTTTTTAATAAATTCGGGAATATCTTTATAGCGCCGCATCGTCCCAAACTCTTATTGGTATCGTACCTATTTCAGATTCTGATTATCAAATACTACGTCAAGGAGTCTACCCACCTACTAAAATGATACAAACAATATTTATGTGTACAATATGTGGTCAAGAGTTAAATATCGGATACATACATTTTCAGGGACCTTTAAAATTCTATCATCGTCCCTACGTTACTTTAATTAGATACCTAAGTCCAGTACAATATTCCACAAGAGCATTGTATTAAGACCGCACCCGAACCGTTATTATTTAAACTAAGACCAAGAGATTGATTCACTGCCTAGTGACTTAACCGTTGGATTAATGGCATAATGGCGACTGGCTCTGTCCATTGTTGGCTACAATACGCATTCAGCGGAGCGGACTTAGCTATGGTAGGACTTTGTGGGGTAAAGCAGAAGCGAAAGCGGTTGAGAAAACTATTACTCATTGTGCTTTAAAAACGTTCTACAGTTTTCAAGCATAATATGTCATTCTTTCCACTAGTGGGTAATTGAAATGGTTCATATTTGCATTCATTTGTTTTATAAATTTAGTGGTGTCTGTTATCAATTTATTAGGCATTCTGATGTTATGACATGGTGGAAGTTAGATTTAGTGCTAATTTTTGACTTAGGGGCATTCGTCCAAACTGGAATAAGACTGAGACGCCGAATAAGTCCATGACGTATCCGGGGTCTAAATCTTATTCCAGGTAGAAGTATAAGGAATTCTGGTAATCTTATTGATAATTTGAATACTTGTCTTGTATTGGCTTGCTATATTTTAATCATGATTATCATTCGGCTGCTAAGAGAACGCGTTCCTGACACAGTTGGTCTTGATTATTATGAAGAAATAAAAAATCGTAGCTTTCGACTGTTTCAGGACTTTTATTGTCACTTGTCGTTGTCTAGGAATCTCATCTCCTATGCCTTAAACCGTCCCCAGCTTAATGGTCTCCTGTCCACACTTTCCAGCGTGTTCTCACTGCTCAATAAACACATGGAGATAAATCTACGTTAGATAATATTATGTTAGCTCTGCGCCGCCGATCACCGATTAGTTTCGTGTTATCAAAGACTTAGATAATTTGGATTGTGTTTGTGCATACCATACTAGCGTAGACGTTATATAGTAATTTATTGGTAAATACTATTTTAGTGGACATTATTTCTTTTTCAAATGTTTGTAAATGTTCTTCTACATTTACATATATACATAATCACATGTCTTTCCCTTGTAGGGGTAGGTAAAGACCACTTCTTTCCATTTGCGACGATCCTAAGACACTTGTTTGGCTTCGTCCTCTTTCATTATTTAATCATACATGCTCTTCGGTTCTTTTACACTAACATAAGAATAATTTTGTATTATGTAATTTCGTCGGTCATTGCGGTTCAATTGCAGCACTATTTTGCAGAATTTACTGCATTACCTAAGCAAAAACCTAGATTCTAAAAATTGAAATCAGAAAACGGCAAATCACAATTCAAACGGATCATTGCTCGGTCTTCCTGAAAATGCGAAGAAACCTGTGCCCAGTTGTGGGACATTTGTAGGTCAGTGTATTATATAAGAATGAGTCTTAATAATAAATATTCCAAATGCATTCATTCAAATGCACATAAGTGACGCATGTTAATATGCCCCCTTAATTCCACAAAAGATTTATTGTAATTAGCAAAATAAACTTTAACAACGCCCATACAATGATTCAATAGTCCCCTTCTCGAACTTACCCTAGAAATTAACAAAGTGCATTTGTGTTACTTAAATTGTGACGCAATTTAGAATTATAATGTTGGTACAATGTGACACTTTGACAATGACACCGTGGGAGGTCGAATATTTGAGTGATTCTTATTTCGAGGGCTGTTTAATGGCATCCCGAGAGTTCTGAATTTAAAAAGAATTTTGTTTGAATCAGATTTGCGTATTTTAATTGTTGTTTGAATTATGAATAGTAAATTCAATTCGTATTTTTTTATGGACAATTACAGATAAGTAAATGTTTTTTTAAAAATTATTCTTCTAATGACTAGCTGAATTAAAATGTTTACGAATAATTTGACGGAAAATAATCGTAATGTTTACGAAAGCTACCGAACCAACTAAAGAGAGTTTTAAAAATACATAGTAAAGCCAGCTTAAATAACACCAAAATAATCATGCGCTAGATTATACTTCTCCAAGATATTAGGCGTTTCAATACAAAGTTTTTTTGTCAGAAACATCACTACATAAAAACATAATCTGATGCAACTATTCATAGGGTATAAATAGAATATCTTCATCATCTTCTATCAAAAACGTTCCATTTTCAAACTAAGTTACACTCATGTACTCCGACACATAATTAGCAATTCCTTTTAAAGTTGCCATCATCTAAAAGCATAGTGCTTACGTCATAAAAATTACAAGGAACTATATACTGGCAACAAAGGGATCTCTCGGGGCGTACAAAGTAACAAGTTTATCAATAAATAATGTTACAGTATTGACGTTGAAAACAACGCTTTGTATAAATTTAGTTAGTGTTCTGTTGAGCGGATGTCATGTAGAGACTTAATACTTATAATATATGTTATTATCCAATAATCTGTAAAAAATATATTTTCTTCTAAGCTGCTTTTACAGACTTTATATACTACATAATAACTGCCCTAGTATAGTCAGCTTGTCATTTTATAATTTCTATATTTTCAAGAATACAAGAATTAAAAGTATTTCTTGATTTAATCTATTTTGTTCCTATATCTTTATGAGTAAGTGGGTAGTAAATTCTGTGTAGGTATAACTCATGTCAGGTACACTGATTTCAATGATTTTTGTTTTGTTAACTTTGCCTTCTTCCTGCATTACTAATATATCCTACTGGATAACTATAAAAACATTGGAAAAGTCACAAAACAAAAATCAAGGACTTACGGGAACTACTCACAGGAGTGAAACTACAGGCTAACAGCTAGGATATTTACCGTAAAACTAAACAGCACAGTATCAAACAGTAAGCAGGGACTTTCATATATTAAGAGACTTAGTCGTAGTTTTATGTGGTCCACATATGTGGTTTGAAGCGTTACGTAAATTTGCCTGAGTCAATAACCGCATCCGTTTGTAACGTCCGTTTGCGATGAGATGATCTAGGGCATGAAATGTTTATGTAAATGAGGTTTTATGAGCACATGTAAGGGAAGATAATATTTATCTAATTTTGCTGTAAAATTTTGGAGTTACGTAAAAGGAAGAGTACATAAAATCAGTCACAATTAAGAAAATAAAACAGGCTTCTTAATTATCAGTATTCAATGAAAGCTACCGTGTTTCACCTGTTTTCATATAGCTGATATAGATCAGATGGAATAGTCCATAACTCTAAATTATTAATATTATGACGTAAAAATATATTTGAAACGAAATCAAAAGATCATCAAGAATCATCAAAGAAAAAGATCTTACTAGCATATAAGAAATGCCTGGACAAACATGAATCCATAAAATTTGTTTCCACGAAAGTCTCAATAGATATATCATGCAAGAATATTTCGCGTATTTTCCTCATGTTCAACGAAATACGTAGATTAATGGCAAATTACTCATTCATCCACTAAATTCGTAACTATCGACATTCTTCGGCTCTTAACTTAACTTAAGCCAATATTTACGGCAGACAACGTTCACCGCAATTTATTGCTTTAAATAAAAAGATTTATCGAAGGAATACTGACTAAGGACCGATTTCACCGCTTACATTAAAAGTCAGGTCAATTGAACTAAGTTCTCTGTGATCGGGTTCAAATATTGATTCAGAATTTAAACCTTGCTGCTTAAGACTAATTATTGATTTTATTTATCACTAACACAGGTTACCTACGAAGTAACTTTTTTTAAAGAAATTCCAACAAAACTGTACACAGTTTAAATTTCATTTTATTAGACCAATCAGTATTGTTCACTTTTTGTGAAGAGAAAACGTATTTGATTTTGTATTTTATGTTAATGAAATGCAAAAAGGCCTCATCAAACATTTAACTCAGATTATCGCTAGAACCCACTGATCGGGATCGTATAGGTACTAGTGAAATCCGCCGAAGGTAAAGTTTTTAGCGTAGAACTAATTAATCGCACGTTTTACGCCATTAATTTATTGCATTTTGATTTATTAGGGTTACGAGAGATTACTATCTGAGTCATTCACATTTTTCGTTGACTACTTCTGCTTAACTATAAATCGAGTCGCATTTTTGTTCTGCAAAAATAGCATAGCGGTTTTAAATATTTAACTGAATTATCCTTCGTTGTTAGTATTTTTTTTTTGACAGAATTCATATTATCGAAATTTTAAATAAATACTTTACATTTTTAATTCAAGAGAATTATTATCTAGCCGTAGTATACAATTCTAACTAGTATTGTTCATACTTCAGTAAAAGAAATGCACAGTGCGTCAAAGTGTTACAAAAATAGTACAAAGAAAGAAAATTATAGTTTGTCATACGGACACGCCTTAGACTAAGAAATAATAATAGCCTGGCGTTTGTAATACTATATCACAGGTGAAACGTCCACTTTTATTTCAATACCTGTATTTCATGTTTAAGAATACGAGTTTACTTGAATGTTTTATCACTTAAAGCCATGGATTATTTAAGTTGTTTTAGAATTTAATCTGTGGCTGATTAAGTTTAGGCAACTTCTTTTTTAGGTAATTTTAAATCGCAAATAAAAGGCAAAAAAGCAAATGTGTTTAAGATCTGTAAAAATAAATAATTGTTTTACCAGTCTATTGATTCAAGTCAACACTTCAAGAGGCATGAATCGTATTGGGTTAGAATCTGATCGTTTTTACTTATGTTTTAAGACAAGATATTTAATGAGAAATAAAACATATTATTATCTCCAAAAAAGAAACCTAAAATATTATTTACTTTTTCATATATGTAATAGTAACACCACACACAAACAAAATTACGATCCAAAAATATATAAAATATAAAAATATTTTTCATTCACGGTGGACTCACCTTATTCCTTACTTGACTTTGTGATTAAGTTGTCCAGGCCGTATGATCAACTGATCGCATGTATTTCTTTGTACGATCGATGGCACTTCCATTGAAACGATTCTATCCAGTCAATATTTATCATAAATGTATGAGCCATGGACTTAGCTAAGTATGGAAGTGACTAGTTTAGCTCACTTATGATTTTTAGTTTAACATAACTTCGTTTTGAGGACCCATCCTTACTAATATTATAAATACGAAATCTGCGAAAAATTTGTAAGGATGTTTGTTACTCTTTCACGCAAAAACTACTGAATGGATTTTAATGATTTTTTACAATAATGTAGCTATAACATCGGAAAGACACATAGGCTATAATTTTAAAAGACAGTGTATGAATTGTCCTTCAGAGGCAGGTGGAATCGCGGGGCACAGCTAGTACTCCATAAAGTCTATGAAATTAATATCTTTTTATAAGTAGGTAGGTATATATAATTCGACAATTCAACTTAGACTATTTTTATGATTTTGTTTCTTTTATTATGTGTTTCATTGTATACAATATTAAGTATGCTTACGTAACCTCACCAACACAATCTAGCAACAATCAAACATTGTGCGTCATTTGCCCGAAAATAACAAAAGACTGGCAACGAGCACATTTCATCCAAGAGTTGTATTGTAAGAAATTCTGTTTTTCACTTTCTTTGTCCATTATTAGATATAGTATAGTTAGGTTTGTTCTTACGAAAACAATGGTTTCTTAAGAGATTGTTCGTCCTTTGGTGTTCTTTTACAGGTATCTCTGAAAACTTGAAGATTTCCTTCCTTTCGCAATAATTCGAGTAGTTGCAATAGTTGGGATGTTTTAACGGTCACTGCTGGGGAAGTTTCGCGACTCTTTTGTTTTTAACTGGAGATATCTCGAAGTATACATGCATTTGCATTGGAGATTTGTTCTCGGATGTTGGTATTTTTGTAGGATTTTGTGCGCTTTTGTGGACAGTTTTTACTGTTTTCAGTATTGTTTTTTTAAAGTGGTTACACGAACCAGTATTACGGATATTCGTTTAAATACTTATTAGGACGTTTAGTTTACATGATAAAGGGAAATGATAACTTAATATTTTAAATTATAAAAATAGTTTTATATAAATACTGTTCTGAACTGTTAAGTAAATGGTTTAGTTCGTATAATATTACAATACTAAAAGCTTGCAAAAATAAATGAACACAAATATTTATTTTATTGAATTCACATTGCCCTACTTTCGGTCAACGGTCACCGATTGTGCAATATAATAAAAATAAATAAAAACATGAAACAAAATTCGTGAACAATCAAAATGATTTCGTAAAAGCAAACTGTTGTTTTAACTAAACCGATTTGGGCGCGTTCTATCGTGTGAACTTTTTTCGATAGCATATGCTCCGTCAATAAATTTTGCGAACACGAAGCTTTTTTGGTTTTTTACTAAAAAATATTTTAATTCCCATCTCTTTCGTGTAGAATATGTTACATACTTTTTCATTATCAATTTCTTTTTGAAGATTATTGACTTTTTTGTTCTACTCTCCACCAGCAAAACAAAATAGCCTATGATCTTATTAACCAAGTTTTTCTCAAGTAAAAGGATACTATCACGTCAGGACATAAACAAGCTGAACAGAATTAATCGAAACATTAAAGAACGCAATGTAAAAACGCCTTCTCCCAAGATTTCGGTAATTGTCATTTAATTACCAAGTGAAGGGGAGGGGTACAAAAAAATAAAGCTTACAGCGTCTTAATGGCCACCAATTTCCCGGTCTGTGGTCCTGAAACATTGTTTTAGCAAATATTCGTTTAAAAAGCGAAAAAAATATTTCTTTTTGGCCGCGCAATAATATTTGCAGCCAGTGTGCTGTGAAAATCAAGTTTTTAAAAATGGAATATTTATCGCTCTTTTTGTTTAATGGTTTGTGTTATAAAAAAGAAAAAGTAATTACCGGTCGGGGAGGTTTATTTCAATTTATATTATTTTGGTTCTTTTGCTACATTATTTTGGTACTTAGTTTTAGAAATATGTTTATTACAAAAGCCTAACTTAGTGTGTCGTGTGAAGGATCCTAATCTGTAAGCTTAACCAACAGGTGTTGAACACTGCTCTACATTTATTCCGCCTTAAAATATCTAACAGGCTTTAGATCAAACGATTTATAGGTTAGACCAGTTTAGAGTTTATCAGCTTATAAATATCGCGTAATATATTTCGAATATATTAGCTTATATTTCAGTGTTATTCCCGACTACCACTTGTGAAAAAATATTTGTTTGCCAATAAAATTATCAAAAAAAAAAACGTTTTACGGAAAGACTTGCTAAGTTAATTATGCCAAAACACGATAATGTTTCTTGCAAGACGTATACATTTAATTGACCAATAATAATACGTTGAAATTTGCATCCTACCACGCCTCCGCAATACTGCAGGTGATAAAATGACCTTTTACACAAACATATTATTATAAATTTTAATCTGTCTATAATGAATGGAATACTAATAAAAAGAAGAATGAACGAAAGATAGCTGTAATAAAATCGATCGTTCAGTTAACGTTAACTAATTAAAGATTACGCTTAAACAATACGAGAAACATAAAAGTAAAGAGAATAACAATAAACTAGAGTAATAAACATAAGTATTAAGTTTCCACAAGAATTAAAACATTTCAGTGCAGTTTGATAGCGTTTTAAATTTTGATGTCAGCTCTCTCGAATTAAGTGATATACTGTGAATGATGTTTGGAAGTATGTCTGTATTTATTTTTAGGGTTCCGCACCCAAAATGTGAATTTTTGTTGTCCGCATAGCAACCAACCTATCTTACTATACGTTTTTTATTCGTTTGCCTGTCTGTCTAAATAATAAATGCAGACAACATCACATACATCATTCTGAAACCAAAGTAAGTTTCACAAATCACATGTGTCATGGAATTCAGATACAACGAAGATACCACAAACACCCAGACCCGAGACAATGTAGAAATGTTATTTTCTATCCGTCTGGAGATCGAACCCGGGACCTCAGAGCTAGCGACACCTTGAAACCGGTGCTTACGCCACTCGTCAAAATGTCTATCTGTAG
Organism: Autographa gamma; assembly: GCA_905146925.1. Classification (NCBI taxonomy): domain Eukaryota; kingdom Metazoa; phylum Arthropoda; class Insecta; order Lepidoptera; family Noctuidae; genus Autographa; species Autographa gamma. The sequence continues at coordinate 1,688,050 of LR989852.1, forward strand.
GCCAGCATAAGCATTATATTTTATTTAGGGAATATATATGTTTAGGTAAAAACTTAGCTACACAAAGGTAATAGAGAACCCTTCGTTTGCCTCACTCGGTCTTAACCACATTTTTATTTGTTTTTATACTTAATGAAAATGTCCCCATCATTCAACATCCAAAAAATAGGGATTCAGAACACTGTCCTTTTTGGTTAAATCCCCTGCAAATTTAATCCAAACGCTGCGGCTGATGGTTTTAAATGCGAAATAAATACGAAATCATAAGTTGAAAATGTAAATCGGTGAACAGATGTCTGTAGCAGTTGCTCGGTTTATTTTTAAGCTTTTAACGTTCAACGAACAGTTTTTTAAGAGTAATTATAACCCAGTCTAACGAGAGGATTGATTTGTTTAAAAAAAGATTTGATAAATAATATTGTTCGGCTTGAAATTAGAAATTGACGTAGACATTTTGGGGTTGATTATTGTATTCTAATTTGGGAATTGAGGGAATTATTTTCATCATGTTATTAAATATGTGTGTATGTATAAGTTAATTAAAATAAGTAATTTTCACAAATTAGGAAATTTTCACTTATTTTTTATGAATGAATGACAATCGTACTGAATGAATAAGTATACTTTGTCTTTCAAGTGTTCCGGATAATTCATTTTTATTTATTTATTTTCATATTTAACTTTCGCATAAATGATTACCAGCTGTTTTATTGTTTTATAATACTTACTTCACCTTATGGCCTTCAACAACATTTTTCAAAGGTAACAAATTACTAGTAAATAAACCAAAACAGAGCCAGTCTGAACAACTACCGTACTTAAAACACGACAATTGTACAAGCTTGCCTCCAAGCGTACGTGTGAAACAATATGGCGGCTGTGACGTCACTGATGAGCGCTTGAGCTAATGAGGGGTAAGCAGACAAAGCCGTGAAACACAAAACGACTGTCAACAAATGAGACGCTTGCATTTTAACTAGGAAATAGTCAAGTGTTTTTGTTTGTAATTGTTAGGATTTTAACCTGGGATTAGTAGGTTTGAGGTTAGTTGGTACGGACTAGTTGTTTCATGACTCAGTTTTAAAAGTGAATATCTTTATTTCGCCTTCGTATATTTTATTCAAAAATTAATGGGTAATATTAAATGACAAATAGTTACATACTAATAGTAGACAGCATCAAATAATTGGTACGAAAAATTGGATGTTGATTTTTAAACTAACTTATTTTGAGCTGAAATTTTGTAAACCATCTTTGTTTCAGAGATGCACCCTTTATTCCTTTCGGATAGATATACCTTTTCAATAATACCCTATATACTTAGATAGCTTACTCAAATGACGTCTCTTAAGCAATTTTGTTCATTGTTACATTTCGCTCATTGTCAGAACACCCAACCTGACACACATAAGTATGTAGATACATGCACCGGTTATAAAAGAATAATCATTATTATATTATAATAATCACAATAATAATAATGTTTATTTATTTAAAGGAGTAGACCAATAAAACTTTAAATACTAAGCAGAGCTTGTATCTTGTACCTCGATTATTAAATAGTTATATGAATATATTGCTAAGCAAAAAAAGTTGCAGTAACAAAAATCTATACAAAACAATAACCAGTTGCATCTCGAAACGCTACCATATATCCACGCTTCCTTATTACAGGGGGCTGGGCAGGGAGCTATGAATAACATCAGATACAAACCACAATGTTCGTCCGTGACCGACTCGCAACGATAGTATTAACAATATGCAATAAACTGCAACAATTGATTCAAATTATAGATAGTGGCATCTGTTACGCTTTGTAGCTAGAAAGGTTTTAGAAGTATTTTAAGTTGAATTGAAATATTGTTCTGTATATTCGAGGAATTTATTTTGGATTTAGAACCAAATCGAGCATGTTTTGTTTTTAAATTGCGTACATGCTGAATACAGTAAGGTTTTGTATTACACAATGCCAAATTCGTGTGTGTAGTATTTATTGAGAAGCAGATCTCAACAATATTTGTGTCAAATGGTTACATCTATAACTTGGAATTTTTGATGTTAAGAAGTTGCAAAAGCAAATAATTGATAGACAAACTATTAGACTACGGGCCCATGAACAAAATGGATGGGTCATATGAACCACCAGGTGACGTATATAGGACGATAGAAGAGCATAAAATAATAAGATTCAGCACTATGCCGTCACTTGTGATCAGTCCAACTGGGTGCTGGTGAGCATTCAAAAGTGCAGCTAGAATGAGTACATTTTGGTCATTTATTTCTGTACGGCATTGTTACCATCGAATAGATCCATGAAAAATAATAAGAAAGCGCGCAGTGCCGTACAAAAATGGTGGTTCAAAAAGTTGGTATTTTAGTTTTATTTTCTGTCAATTTCCAGGGTAAATTTGGTTATTTGATTCTGTACGGCGTCAGTTTCATACTGTTTCAATACAGCTTCTAATCCATTATCTAAAAAATATTATCTATGCATGAAATACTTTCAAAATAAATAATTTTATGTTGTTCAAATCACCCCTCGGACCACGGAATGAAGGCGGGTTGCAACCCTCGATTTTTTCCCCTTGTTCAAAGATTTTTGTACGGCGTTGCGGAATAATGGATTAGAAGCTGTATTGAAACAGTATGAAACTGATGCCGTACAGAATCAAATGACCAAATTTACCCTGGAAATGGACAGAAAGTAAAACTAAAATACCAACTTTTTGGACCACCATTTTTGTACGGCACTGCGCGCTTTCTTATTATTTTTCATGGATCTATTCGATGGTAACAATGCCGTACAGAAATAAATGACCAAAATGTACTCATTCTAGCTGCACTTTTGAATGCTCACCAGCACCCAGTTGGACTGATCATAAGTGACGGCATAGTGCTGAATCTTATTATTTTATGCTCTTCTATCGTCCTATATACGTCACCTGGTGGTTCATATGACCCATCCATTTTGTTCATGGGCCCGTAGTCTATATTGTATTATAGCACTTTGGAGTGAGACCTACAGGTCTCAAAAAGCACTCTCATCGCAAAGACACAATACATTGTGTCTTTGGAATAACAGAGTCATTACCTCATTAAAGCCAACATTATAGGCTTTACATTAATTCCTTGTCTCATTTCTACAAAGAAAAATGAGTATCTATTAAATATCCGTGACATGATTAGAATTAAAACAATATATCCCCGGCAATCAACTGACATGCAAATGCGTCACCGTTACTCAGCAAAACAACCTACACCCCACAAAATGCAACATTTAACTTAACAGCTTAGCAATAGAGTCGACAATCGATTGTACTTTATTAATTAAACTGAAAACTTAAATTTGTTTTAGAATGTTAAGAGCACAAATTAACAAAAAGTCTTGAAAGTAAATAGACGTTCTTATTGTAAATACGATAAGATTGAAATTTGAATGCGTCATAATAGAATAACTGCAAGCATAAGTTTGTCAGTGCGTTTGTCCTTAGGGCGAATTAGTAGTCGAGTGTTCACAGTGCATGCTTTGAAATAAGACTATCTAGAATTCTAGATAGAAAATGTAAATTTCCGTAAGTTTATGCACTGCGTAGGAACTGCCGCGGGCGAATGCTAGCTTGATTACGTCTTGAATGTCTGATGCCGTCAGTATTTCGTTATGAACATATTAATTACTAGCTTTTGCTCCCTGTTTCGCATGCGAGGATGTCGGTTATTAAAAAAAAAAAAACTCCAATAGGTATATTCGTTATTAGCTTGTGGAATAGTAGTTTATATTTTGACTCTGACACAGAATCAACATTTAACACCTTGAGTTGCCAAATTAGATCCGTATGAGATACACAACTAAATAAGTAGGTACATCATATTTTAAACCAGTCTCTATGTTGATTTCATAAATATTTAGATATTTAAAAAATACTCAGCCAGACTTTCATTGGCATGTGTGGACCACTAGAAATCTTTCTTCAGACAAAATCAACGTTTGCTACTAGCCTATCCGTCCCTAGATCAAGCTGGCCCGAGCCGGCCAAACTAGCAATAAAAATATTTCCCTAAATAATACAAATTTAGATCCAGCCATCCCTTGTTGTTTTGCTTTATTAAGATTGTTAGCAACGCACTAATTCGAGGTCCGAACCCCGCAGGGGGTGCCCTTAGTAGACGTTGCTAACGTAGTTAGTTTTTCCTATTGCTCTGGCTGGAGGCCTTAAGGTCCTCGCCAAAAGTCCGGTGAAGCAGTCAAAGCCTGCGCTCAGGCTAACTGCAAAGATTTCTACCAAAAAAAAAAAAACTAGCCTATCCGTCTAGTAAATTGTTATTACAACATTTTCCGGAACGAAAACCTAGTACATAACATTATTCGGGCCTTTTATTTGATAATTTTAACTACTTAACTAAACTATCGCGCTACTTGTTTATTAGGGATTGGCGCGTACATCCTTATATAGGTACCTACCTTTAGGGCTTAACGTATCGACCGGGTCACACAGGCCGTGGTCGCAAGAAGACCGACTTTTTTAAATTTTATTGGATTCAAAATGTTATCTCCTTATTTCCATGTAAATAAATTACCACATATTAAACATAACTAACAAAACCATTTATTATTAGCTCCACTCCTGTCTCCGCAGGAAATGGAGATACCGGAGCATCCTTCATCTGATACATCGCCACAAACTAGTTGCTTTGCCCGCGGCTTTGCCTGCTTATAATGAGAAATTGCTAATAAATTGCAGCTACTATTGCAAGTTAGAAAAGATGGATGGTATTCAACGTTGATGTTAAGACGAACTTGGATGAAATTGTCTGTTTGTTGCGTTTTGTAGATTTTTTGGTGTAAATTTAGCATTGTGGATAGTTTTCAGTGAAGAAATAAAATTTATTAATAAAAACATAAAAATCTTCGGAAGTTTTTAATAGTACATGAGTATGATTTAGAGTTATTTAATTATTCAAAGTAAACATTATGTTCTTTATGATTTTTTTGTCTCGGAGGCTCGTACAGTTATTTTTTGCAAGAGATTTATTTCTTCACCGGACTTTTTTTTGGTAGAGATCTTTGCAGTTAGCCCAAACGCAGGCTTTGACTGCTTCACCGGACTTTGCCTATATCAATATTCTGTGCATCTTTCTTTGAGACTATATTTCCTCTCAATACTTTTTCCCGATGTTCAAAATATCGGAAACAAAACACTACCTCTCACCTCACACTTGCACACAAGATAAACTTTTCATTTTACCTGCTTTCCTGGCCACAATGCAGTGTCGGAACAGTCGAAAGTCTTGTATTTTATATGCAGAAGTACCGACAGAGTTTTATTTGAAGGTAAGTACTGTAAAATGCTAGAATATGAAGGCGGTATTAAGTTGTGACATACAACTGTGAACCTACTACTGGTTTTGTCTATTGTCATTCTAGGAGTGATAAATGTGAGAGTTAAAAAGTTTAAAGTGTGGTTTTTATAAATATACTCACCATGTCATGTTTTAAGTCGGAGAACAAGTTCAGAAATCAAATTGCAAGTTGCTTATACTATTTACGTCAAGTACCAAATATTCACACGAAAATGATATAAAATGAAACTATTATTATTATTTACTTGATTTCGCTCAGGTATTACGTACAGTTCAATTAATTTCATTCATCAAATTGGGGTTAAATCTCTATGCAGAGATGATGATTTTATGACTATAAACTACGTTCTTTAGTGCAGTGTTGATCATCTAAATTTCTTATAAGAAATACCAAGTGAACCAGCAATCATAACAAACAAAACTCTCAACTTTTACAAAAGACTCATAGTACTCGACAATACGTTAGAAATATCATCATTTCTTCAAACTAGCTGTTAAAAGCTTCCCCGCACCTGTACGGAGCGCGGTACAGAATACAGCGAACGACTGAATTTAAGAACTATGTATATGGTAACGTTTACCACTCGAAATAGTCTTTGAGAAATGGAAAAGATAATAAGGACGTTTTTTTATGTAGATCAGGTCGTTTTTTCTTGTTTTGTCGAGTTTATTTTTATTCAGGTTGCTCCCATCAGTCCGTCTTAATTAGTAATTACCATTTGGCAAAACAAAAATAATTTTATTTTTAGTTTTGTTTTGTTTACCTTTTCAGTTTTAAGTGATTTCGGCGAGAGAAAATAACTCCAAAAGAAACCTGGTTTTCTGATAGATATCAGCATGTTATTAGTCGCGATACATTATCTCTTTTTTATTTAGTCCTTTTTTAACAATAGTTTTTTAACCGGTCAAAAAGTAGAATCCTAATCCAGTGTAGTATCGATTTAATCTGTTGAGTAGTCCTCTTACGATGCCGGTCAATGTGGTGGCCGGCCGAGTGGGTACAGTGACCAGAGTCAATCCAGTCAAGCGATGACGTTAACTCACAGAGCAGGTTAACCTAGATTACAGTTAGAGAGCTTTACTACGAAATGTAGAATTAAAAGGGTGTTGACTACGCTAAAAATGTAATTTTTCTTACTCAAAGATATTTTTATAGTATGTTCGTATATAATAGAACCTTAAAAAAAAAAACGCCGGCCACCAACATTTTAATGTATATTTATTTTATAGAGAGAGTTTCTAACTGTATAACCAAATCCGGTTTAGTTGGAATATCTTTTCAGAATCGTCTATTCTATCGCACTTTTTTATCGTAAAATAAACGCGAAACAGTCCAATTGAAAAGCGAGCATCGACAATAACATACCAATTTCCAAGAGGCAATGTACTTGCCAAGTTTCAAATGTACAAAAAGCGTAATTTGCGACCTGCCAAACCGCACTAACCGTTCCCAGCAGCTGCTGTTACGCCAATTCTTTTGTGCGAATGTACCAGTGTATTAAACTTCTGTATAAGTTTTGTAGTACTTTCTGGAGTAATCGAGACGCGGCTAGTGAACGAAAGTTTTTGGGTATCGATAAATTGTTATATTGTTTCTATCCTTTTGTCTTGAAGTCGGTATTTTTAGTGATATGTGACGAAATGATGAATTTAAAGCTATGATAGACGTTAAAATAATACCACACTGGTGCTTTTTACACGTGAGAGAGTTACGTGGTTTAAACATTATTATATTGTCCACCAATAAATAAACATTGCCAATTGTGAACTCTAAGAGAACACAACAGTAGCAGTGTTAAACTAGTACTGGATAGAAGGAATTCTTAACTCTACCGAAGTAGAGTTGTCAAAAAATATTAGAGACTCATTTGAGTGTCCCCCTCCACGGAAATCTTTAGTAAAAGGCGAAAGATTTATGCGTTTTGAAGGGAGACCAGAGTTAACGTTGATAAAAGTACGGCTCGACCCAACCAAACGTCGGAAAATCTTAACACCGCCATTCAGAAACGGCCGCTCAAAGCACAACGCCATCTAGTTGAAATTTTTGGAACTTAATATTCGTTGCTCAAGTTGTTACCTTGAGATTAGTAGTGTTGTTATGAACCATCTGTGCAAGTAATATTAAACTTAAAATTACTTTTAATAATAACGAAATTAAATAAATGTAACAAATTAAGAGTCATAGTTTTTATGATCGACTCAATGAAAGCGAAACATTCAAAGAAAATTAAAGTGAAATTAAATTAAAGATATGAATCTATTGTGAGATTTATAACATCAATATCGATAAAGAAAGTCGATATTTTACTGCGACAGAAACTGATTCGATTTCAGTAAATTGCTCATAATGCAAAGAGCGCCGATAAAGTCTCTGCATTACTTTCTTTGTTTATATTGTATGATGTAGTTTATTCAGTAAACAACTTAGAGGCACTATTACAGACAACTCTTTATCTGAAAGACAATAGCGAAGAAGCTAACTTGGTATAAAATTACGGGACAACTTAGAAGAAACAAGCATGTAAAATCTTTTTAATTCTTCCGATCGTTAATCAGATGATTTGAAGACAGGCTAACCCAAAATATCGGAAAAAGATAAAGATCTTTGCCTCATTGCCTCAAAAAAAACCTCATTTTAATGTTTTTTAGCTTACTCATCACCAAGATATTTCTAATTACATGAAGTCCAAGGTGTTTCAAAAGTAACTAAAATACTATTCCAAACCAAAATCGGTGTACCAGTCTTCCAGTTCCGCATTTTGAAGTGGCCATACATAAAGGGACCAATTAATTTGAGTACGATGTTTGTCAAAGTGATAAAACATGGTCCAGGGTAGTATTAAATCTGGGATCTCAAAATCCGCTTAGCCGAGCATCTCCGGTACCGCAATGGCCAGTCATTAAACACTAAATTCCTTTCCAAGTATTGTGACCATGATACTTGGGACAAGAAACTGATGTATTGGATGTTGATACCAAAATAAGGAAGAATTTGTTGGTAGAAAGGCAACGAAACACTTTGGTCTAATTCAAATGGGATCAAATTTGTGATCAATTTTTAACATCGCAAGAAAATAGGATTTATTATGTACCTTTAATGCAAATATATTATAAATGTAAGGATATTCCAGTTCAATCGTTCGTCCGATATTTTTTACGTCTTTGAATGTTCCTCGAATGCATAAGTCTAAAAAACATTCCGACCTAAGTCAGCCACACAAAAATCCATTTCGAGATTGGAATACCAAAATTTGCCGTTCCCAAATTTTTCAATAGCCACCTTTTAGACTTTAGAATTTGTCCGGGTGTACCGAAACTCAAGGCGCCCCTAGTTAAGGCCTCGCCTACCTCCGAGAGGCCCTTTGAGCCGGTTGCACGGATGCACTGAATACCCACTACCCACTACCCTCAAGACTCCTTAAAACGCGCTCATTCCAAAGCTTTAAGTAATAAAGTTTAAGTGAAAGGAATTTCTGGATTGCTATATTTTCGACAACGGTATGCCTCGGAAAAAAGTAAATGTATCAAAGTTTCGGCGTTTTTGTATTTTCATATGTTTTAAACAATCGTTTGCGTTGAGTTTTCGGGAGTTGGTAAAGTTATGCTCACTGAAGTTTGTTGTTTTATGTATTACTTTGAGAGGCCTGTTTACTTACTTTGAGTGTTTACGTTCGTTCTTTCTATTGGTATAGTTACATACATACTTTCGTGTAGATGTTTCATTTGAATATTTTTTTTTTTGATATTATGTTTATTAGTCTTTACAAGTAATTGAATAAAAAGTTTAACAGTAAACTATTCTGGGATTTTCCCACTATATTATTATCAACAAAAGTGATAGTAAAACACGTTTATTTTGATCCGACGACAAATAACTTGAAATTCGTCATACCTGTCCAATTACAATCTCAAGACCTGTTTGTAACAATAGGCAATAGCATACTGACATATTGTTATCAGCCCATTCTTTGCTGTTGAAAAATAACTTGATTGGTTGATATCACACGCTTTAGGGATCCGTAAATACTTTTAATATAGCTACAGTTTATGCACTAATTTTTGAAGTGTTAATCAAGTTTATCAATTTTGATGCCTCATTAAAACGCAGCGTAATAAAACTAGACTGAGTCAATTGTTGAGAAATATAAGTAGTTTTTAAGCAGTAGGACATTGCTTTAAAAAACTTCTTGGAACATTGCGATTAACATGAATTTGACGATTAATTTCCATTCCCATTGCAACGGTAAACGAAAATGGATTGTTAAAAACTAAAATCCTCTTTGATAAAGTGTATTCGAAATCTCGCCATAAACTATTCACTCAAGGAAATTAAACAACAGTTCTCGAAGCTGGAACGGAAGGCATTGTACTAAGATGCTTCAGAGGACTGGACTGCTAACTAAAAATTAATGACGAAAACCGTTTCTCGGAAACTAAGTAAGCGAATTTCATTACTATCTTGTTCGCCTTTAGATAGTTGTGTATTGTTAGTGTTGGCATTTTCAGGTTTTTTATTTATGCTGTTGATGACGAAAGATTTATTTAGCAAGTTTTTGAGGGGTTTTAGGTCACCATTGTCCACATATTATCAACTTCTCATATTCCTTGTTGAAAAAAATAAAATTGAACTACGTTAATTAGATTCATTGCTCTGTATCTAAAGTAAGTAAAAAAAGCCATATTATGGGATAAGAGACAACGACGGTATCACATTCATCCAGAGGGGAGGCAATGAGGAAAATTTATATCTACATTACCCGTCCGGGATCAAACCTGGAACCACAGCGTTAGCGACTCCTTGAAAATCAGTGTGAACGCCACTAGACCGCGGAGCTTATCGAAATAATTAACTACTTTAAAGTTTAGATATTACTTACTCATTCTAATGTTTATCGTCTATTACTTTCTTATAATCTTCTATTTCCTACTTTTCATTTACTATTACTGTCTTAGCCGTTTCCATATTTACAACGACCATTACTATCTCGATAAAACATAGTGAACCCACTTTAAAACTACAATGTAGTTCTCACGGAGCATACTCCTATCCTCCATCTACGTGACGTATTACCATGATAAACAATGTATTGAGAATTTTATTGTACCCGTTCGAGTCTACACCGTTATGCAATACATATTGTATGCTATTGACAAATTACTTTGTCTCTGTTGTTTTAGACGTCAGGTTGACCTGTATAGTTTGATCACGATAGGTCACATTTTTTGCAGCTGAGGAATTTGTTGTGTCGTTTTGGAGATCACAGCGAAAGCACTTGAGAAGCAGTACACCGTAGGCGAATCAGGGTACGGTCTGTTAGTTTGACTTTAATTAAGTGGAACATAGTAATTTTATTATAAATTAATTAATTTTGATTAAATTAAATTAAAGATTTTTATAGATAAATAGAATCGATTTATACAATATAAAGCATTAAAAAAATAATTGTTTGGAGTGAATTTTACTATCTATATAATATAAAATAGTAAAACCATTCACAATGTTAATAAACGGAGAGTTCGTAAAAAGAACCTATGATTTATTTAAGAAGTCATAGGTACAAATTCAACTTATAAACAAATTCAGCTCAATTTTCTGTCGACAATCTACTTAGTATAGAATTATTGAGCTAATTCCCAAAGGAACTGAGCTACTGCTATCTTTGTATTTTCGGAAGCCTATCTACAATTTGCATGAACTTAAATAAGGGTATCGCCATTTACTGGTCACGTTTTGTCTCCAGGACTTTCACCCCATTCAAGGTCAGCTACTGTCCTATTACCACCGAATTTCCTAGGACCATAACTCAATTAGGAATTACAGGGTAAAATGCCACTAATATTCTGATCATGGACGAAAAATTTATTGGAAATAAATTAGACTTGGAAGTATCCAACTACCAGTCTCTTATCGAGTGATTATATTAGAGAAGGAACTAAGGTGTGGTATCCAATACTAATTTTACTAACCGAAAAGTTGCAAATTGTATTTTTATTATGCTCGGCTCACCATCAGCCGTTAGATCCCAAGATAAGCAGACAATGCATGCACGCACCTGAAATCTGATAAACATCCTCGAACATTTCTGAACATTACAGCTAAGTAAACTAGACCCAGACACAGATCAAGTAATCATGCTCATCATTATAGCTTTTTGCTGATTGGGAATAGCGCCCACAACCACTTGACCAACAAACAGGGAAAAGTATGAAAGCTTTTGGTTTACCTTAAACTAAATCACTCTAAGACTTGTTCAGTATTTCTATTCTCTGCATCATTCACAAAGTTACTGATAGAAGCAAAGCTGTATATTCTAAACGTTCTTGCAAATACTCAAAGTTATAAAACAAGGTCACCAGGTTAAACCCAAATATCAAGATCTTAACATACCCCCTCCAAAGTTTGGGCCACTTCTGTCCGAATCTAAATTTTAATGAATACCCGAGATAATGTAGTTACATTCAGAACAAAAGTCATGAAGATAAAACGCAGCAGGCCATTCAAGAACACTCGTAAATAACTTAGCGGGCCCGAAGAAGTTTTTGCGAATAAATGCAAACAACACTACGCAAGTACTGTTACCATCATTTTCTTATTTTATAGATAAGTCCTGTTTTTGACTTGCTAATTATGTTCCTGAGTTTAGCTGTAGCTGTTTAGCTTTTTGGTGTATTTTTATCTGATAGCACTTTTAAATTACAGTGAGTTTTTAAAAGAAAAAATGTGGTTTTAAAATACTCTTCGAAGAACTGCAAGCACATAAATCCATAACTTTTATATTTATGTAAATTATATAGTTTTTTTTCAATACCTTCTCAATCCAATATTTTTAGCATATAACTTTTAAATGTTATCCTCAAAATTGGTATAATATGGTGTCCCTACTCAAAGGTAAACCCCTTCTCCAAGACAAAAGATAAACTTCTTAATTTATAGCTAAGAAACAAGTAGCTGAAAAAATGTTGTCACAATGGACTGACGGTCACTTTCCCGCGCAATTTATTCATGAACTAAAATAAAGGATGTATTGTTTTGTAAGAATTCTAATTTTGTTGGACTTTATTGTCAAAGACTAGATAGAACAGAGACTTCGCGTTTTGCGCTGTTAGTATGAAGCTGATATACAGTGCCAATTTTTTTTTGTGACCCACGATTTTTTTGTGTCAGATTCGTTATAAAATATTACAAATAAAAATAATCATTTTTCTTTTTTTTTATTATTATTATAAACACTTGTCTTAGCGGTTTTATATCGTGAAAGTAGGCTCTATACAAAAAAATCTTTTTGACTTATAGATTAGAAAATACGGAGACATGGCCTCGTGCCGAGAAAGAGGGCACCATAATTAAAATACGGTGTTGATCGAAATATATATTTATTTTATGTTTGTGTTTACAACATGGTCACAATAGTCAGAGCAAGTTCATTGCTGTTGTTAAAATATAACTCAGAGTTGATTATTGCTGTACTCCAAGATAGTGGACTTGACTATTACGCTGGAGCTTTGCCAGTAAGAAACTCTTAAAACAAAGGTATTAAGACCTTTTCACTTTTAAAACAGACCTTTAATCACGGGAGATTCATTTGAATCAATTGTAATGGAAATTAAGCTCTTAGCATTTAACCCTTTTTGTTAAGTTTTTTCCACCTTTTGATTTACATGAAGTGGTCTCGAAATTAGAGTTTTAGAATTTGTGGAGACAATTCTAAAAGTTTTATTCAGATTCATTCTACTCGACTAGACTAGGTAGACTGAATTACGTTTTTTGAGTTTATTGTTAGTAGTCAGTTATATTAAATTAATTAGAGTCTTTACAGCCACTCTTTTACTTTTAATTATTTATTAACTGATGCCCGGGGCTCCATCCGCATTGATTGTCGCAGTAAAAAGTTTATGTCCTTCCTTGGGATCCAAGCTTACCCCATGACAAGTTTCATCAAAATCGGTTTAGCGATTTAACCGTGAAACCGCAAGAGACGGATATACAGACAGACTTAGATTACTTTTTGGATGTACCGGAGTGTATCTATTACTTATTAAGGTCTTATGTTAGGTAACGATGGTTAAGACCTAGACACTATCGTATTCTATTAACAGATTCCTTATCAAACAAACAAAACAATAACTAAGAAACCTGCATGCTTTTCAGGTATGAAAAGAAAACACACGAAACCTAATAAAATACACGTGTTTATAGACTTATAAATATTTATCGGCTCAAAAAAGCCTCGATACTTTTGGGCAAAAACAAAAAGGTTTGGTCTACCCTTCAGGTAACCGATTTTGTATTAAAATGCGTTAATTTGTCCTACATTTGTATACAGGGTGTTTTTTGTTGCTGTTCTATTGTTCGAAGCTATAAGGGATGTTAATAGCGGTGATTAGACGTTAGGGATGTTTAGATAAGGATTTAAAGAAGCCCTTTATTTATTTGAGTTTGATTAAATAAATGTTTGTTTTTTTGTTTGGTTTTGAATTGTCATTCTGTTGGCGTTGGAATGTGTGTTTTGGAGTAGGTTAGCGCCATGTCTAATAGTTTAATACTTTTTATAAAGTTGTGACGTTGTGACGTTGTGAGTTGTGACTTATTTTGTTTTGACGTTATTTTGCCATTGAGTCCATGAAAATTTCAATCTACTTCTAGTGTTTCCTATAAATTTATCTATTCCTTCTTGTCTCTTAAATTAAATAATTTTGTGTACCTATAGTGTCAAAATATGAAGAATTTAAATCTTTCATTCATATAAAATGGCTTCACCACTTGCGTTGAGTATTAAGTACTATATTGCAATTTAAAAATTTAAAGTATAGCAAGAAGAACATATTAAATTATGATCGCGGCGTCCCCGCCCGTAGGTGTGCCTTCTTTGTGCATAGTACCTGTGAGTCCGGCCACGAAAAACGCGAGGACAATGTTTACGCATTTGATAGTTTTAAAGAGGGATTTTGGTTGCCGCGTCCTTGTATGATGCAAGTTTAAGTATTAATGACTACAAAATAAATATTTTTCAATAAGATTGTAACTAGGTTTATCTAATTAACCAGTACTGTTTTTCATTTTCTCTTATTTTAAAATCCAATATACAGATTAATAGTGACTATACGTGAAAAAATATTATAAAGTACCTAATACGTTTCGTATTTTTTAAAGAATAGGACAACAACCAGTTCCGATTTTCCATGTACTCCTTTTAAGAAGGTTTTAATTATAATAACAAAATTTGACCGCGAGAATAAATGATGATTTTTCCAAAACATTCTAGTAGCCCCAACCGAAAACTGTGTCACTCACGGACGCAAAGCCTTTCTGCAAGATTACTTTCAGCGATATCTTGATACTGCGTACAGACGCAGGTAGGGCTGCTACTTAAAATATACATGTTATATTTACTACCCAGGTAGGTACCTACTCCATTTACCTAAATATGGTATACTACTACTTCCTATAAGGTAATGACCGTAAAATATTGAGGAAAACTAGAAAATATATTACATTACATTGATATTTATCGTATCGTTGTTAAAAAATATTTCAAAAGTTGAAAAAATATTATGTTAGATGTAGGTATTGTTTCTAAGATAAATATACCTTTTGCGATCTCAAAAAGGCAATTAAGTAATGTTGAAATTACAAATCTAAATAATTAATCACTGAGAATAGGATCGTGGATCTGAAATTCCTTCTTTTGATTATTTATTACCTGTGATCATTCTATAACATGAAGCAGATAGATACTTGAGCTCATAATTTAAATGAAAATCTTTAAACGGCTTTAATTTTCGAATAAATACTCTTTGTTATTGATATCCAAAAGTATTTCATGTTAGAAAATTTTATTGGAATGAGAACTGTAAAAATACAGTAATAAAAATTGTATTTTTAAGAAACTTTACCATTTGAGAAAATTTGTACTGGGATTAATGCCTGAGGGCTTAAATACACCAGTCTTTTTTATACAGCCTCGCTAATAGGGTCATTCGTTTGAATAAATATTAATTTTAGTATGTGTAATTTTATTAGTATTTACTTTTTGAATATTGTATTTTTTTCTTATTCGTTGCTTGCCGTTGGTAGCCCTGCGTACAAGGCATATGATGAGGTATGGCCTATAAGCAACCTAAGGGAAAAACGTGAGCGGTACCTCATAAAGATTTTAGTGGCATAAGACAACGGATACATATTTTTTACTTGATTGAATCCGGTTCGGTAAAAGTAAATTCATAAAGTAAAACATTTTTACACAATACATAGCTCAAATACATTTTTATCAGTAGGTAAGTGAATGCATAAAGAAAATATTTTGCCATTTTAATTCCATTTTGTTAATTAATTGGAACGTAAGAAACGTGTTTACCAATTACTTATAATTTATCAGGATATTACTAAAATAACAAATAGAGAGAGTGGGTTAATAAAAGCATCTCTTAAAGAGCTTAATTAGTTATATTGCTAAACACCACTACACACTACATAGACTACACACTACACAGAATAAATAAATACACCAAAAATATATTTGCTTTGTTACTAGTTTTTTTTCTTGCCGTGTCGCAAAAATAACTAGATTGGCGCGCTTAGATCCCGCAGTGTAGTAATCCCGTCAAATAGGGTTGTATCTTGCAAAAACGTGTTAGTATATTGTTACTGCTAATAGAGGCTTCAGGGGACGTTAGGGGAAGAGTGAAGGGTGTGGGAACGCACCTGAGCCTCATAAGTGGATGGATTGGGGAAACAATGATGTAGAGGACATTTTTGAAGCGTTTTTGAGATTGTTGAATATTTTAGAGGTGGTTAGGCTTTGGAGTAAGTGTTTAAATTAAATTGAATGATGTCTTTTTGTTTTGGTGTTTTATGTCAGTCTAAGTTGTGACTGTTTTTTTACTAACCTGTGATAAAAAGTTTCCTGAAAAAGCTTGTCTTATTTTCTACGGCTATGGTATCTAGAAAAAAAAGACTGCAAAGAGGTCGTTAGTTCTGTCTTTACTCAAGTTTATTATTTTAGTGCATATCATCAATTTTTTTTCATTCGTAGGAAATAACAGAGTTCTTGAGTCCGTTATAAAATCTATCGCAGTTTCTTGCAACTAATCTTATTTTATCCTAAATAAATTTATCGATAAATACCCGCTCAAAAAACCTAATTCCCGCAACCAGGGAGCAACACATATCATAAAAGACAGCAGATATATCTTCCATCGCAGATAACGCTTCAACTCGATAATTCAGAAGTTTAATGACGTCATTTTTCGTCACCCAAGCCTGGTTTATCGGCTTATTAAAGCAAAACGCGGCTATTAAATAAATATCGCGCCATCTTAGGTTGCGGGTGAAGCCTTAAAATGTACTATGATAAGGTTGTTGATGGGAAAAGTTATCTATGGCTGAAGAAGCGTTGTTTAGCACTTGTTTGGCTAAAAAAATAAACAAAAAAGTAGCAGGAACAACATTATCTCGTATCGTATCTTTATCTTCCTAAGCATAGCAAAATCATAATTAAAATTAATTGTCTAAAAATTTCTACACAAACAGAATTTTCCAACGATCAAATAATTAAATGCACTGAACCATGATCCGCCAATACTTAACTGTGTCTTCGTGCTTGGAGACGAAACGGCGGCGGTTGCGCGGCGCAACAAACTCCCAAGTAGCATAATATCAGTATCACACAATAATATACAAAGATGCATAAAAACACCTTTTTAGGGCTTGCCGACGAAGATACTGTTACCCAGTATAAGTTTAGTTTAAAAATATCGCTAAAACAACCACCATTAAATAAACTGACTGTAAACACATGAAACATCTTACAGCATACTATTTACTGACACACCCCACAAACTACGCAACCCACTTATATAATTAACGACACTTACAAAACTAAGTTAAATGAAGCAATTAGGCATTCAGCTTGACGAAGGTCACGTTGTGTTCGCTTGAGGTGTGACCGATTTTAAAGGAAATTACCTATAAATCATGTCCAGGCCGTCGCCGACGGAACTACACGAGTTTAGGTAATGTTGTGACTTGAGTTTAGGGAATATCTTTGGAAATAGTTTTTAGGATGCTGCAGGGTAAGAAGCAAATAGTCAGAATGTACTTAAGAAACGATTGAATGAAAAAAAAATGTTATAATTAATTAATTCCTTTTTTTAATCTACTGGATTATGTGACAAATTGTTTACTTTATTCTGGCACAAATACTCTCAATATTATGTATGGTCTTTGTTTGTGTGTGTGTTTTAGGATATCGCCGACGGGTTCAAAATCTTGTACCACAATGATGCTAACAGCAGAATGCTAACGTAACTGTAATGTACAGGGATCGAACTCAGTTCCAAAACAGCAGTCTTGACCGCCAGATTTGATCGCCAGTTATAACTTGATACATTGTTCATGAGAACATATTTTAGCTATAATTTTTTACACTCTCACAAAAGAGAATATGCCAGACTTTCAACTCAAATCGATAGAAGTATCCCCAAAAATGAGACGGTCTTCCACTGTCAACTTACCTTCGCATCAAACACATCAAACAATATTCGCAACCATATAACAATTTGCGGTACCACCAAAGATTCATCCTCAACAAATAACCCTAGAACGCGGTGCCTATTCAACCCGTAATTATGTAAATAATTACAGCGGGGTCTTTGGAGCCAGAGGTCTAACGACGCCTTTAACCCTGCGACCTGCCGGTTATTGTTAATACGTAATCGCTTCATAAGCCATGTTTCTAGATTAACAGGGTATTTTAATTGAGTAATATTTTCAGTGGATGACTTTTCTAGTTGTAGTTTCTATTACTACAAAGAACTTTCCAAACGTTTGGTAGAATCTACTCGTGATCAGAGGGCTGGTTTGTTCCTTGCACAGAGAATCGGCATAGCCATTCAATTTGGCAATGCTGCCAGCCTTCTGGGCACTTTCCCCGCCATTGACAAGGATGACGATGAGTTCTTTGACATAGTTAGAATTTGTTCTTATATTAAATTTAATTGTATATTTCTCAATAAATTACTACTTTTTTCTAGTGAATGAGGAGCTCGTGGCTAAGTGTAAGCCGTACGGATTGACCGATAATACAGGAAAATCCGCGCTCGTCGCTGTTGGTCCGTGGATGGATGACCATTTATAACTTAACGAGACCCCTCCGTGTTTCGGAAAGCACGTTAAACTGTAGGTCTCGGCTGTCATGTATAGATCTTTGGCAGTCGTTAAGACAATTCGGACAACCAGTCTTACTATGGGATACTGTGTTTCCCAGTAAAAATGGGTTGTGGAGGTCAAATAGGCAGTCGCTCCATGTAAAATACGGTATTTAGCTGAATCCGGTAAGACTGGTAGCTGACCCCAACATAGTTGGGAAAAGGCTCGAGAGATGATTGTTTCTAGTCTAGAGGCACACCTCTACGCATCATAAACGCGAATGCGTTCCTAACACATGTCAATTTGTGTTGATTTGTATGAGGAAATAAAACACCGTGATAATGTATTTATTTATTTATTCATTCATTTATTTCCAAAAGGTACACCAACAGAATAACATCTCACATTGCAAATACAAATTTAAAAGAAGGTGGGGTCTAATGTACATGCCAATTATAGGTACACAACATTTTAAAATAACAAAGCTAACATCTTAAAACAACAATAAAACAAAATGTATGACATTATTCGTTTACCTTTAGGACAAATAACTAAGAGTAAATTGAATCGATTGATTTACATTTATTTGACCTAATACCTTATTAGATAACTGCTTTTGCGTGTATATTTGAGTAAAACTTAAATCTCCCGGAACAACGTGTCTTGATCTGACCTTCAAGGATTTCCCATCGGAAAAAAAGACCTGCAACAAAAAAATAACTTTGTCAGTACACAAAATCACAGATCACAAACTTGTTAATACATATAAATGTAAGAAAAGCTATATATTTCACATACATACTAGTAGCTATACATACATAGAATAAACTTTAGAGTCTGATTTTAATAATTACATTAAAACTACGCTCTCGCAGTGAGTGCTAACTGTAGTTACAAAGTTAAAATTTTTGGAACTTGTTAAACACGTTAAGTCCCGGAATTTCTCTTCTATTCTTTGTCGGTTTTATTTCAATCTTAGCTAGTATTAGTTCTGTTCGTATATGTATATATAAATATAATATGTAAACTATTGTAAAATGTAGGGTAAGTGGACGAATAAAACACTAATCAACTACTTCTTCAAATAGTATCATATAGTTTTATCATTTCCACACAAAATACTTACTATATACTAACTATAAAAATTAGAAACTATTACTACCTAATATAAAAAAAACGTAAATTAAATACAAAACACATTTTTTTTAATTAATGATACTTTTTAATTTTCCACGACTTGCCATAACTTCGCATTAAGTCAAAATCTTTTAAAAGGTAAGCTTACATCTTGCCCTAATTCCTTGACCTTTCACATTCCAAGATCTAACCCAAAACTGCCACAACATCCCACCATAGCCCCATTACCAGAACTATGCTCTTAAATGTGACGATGTATAATCAACGTTAGAGGTCGATTTGACCCTGTATAACCGTTACATGCTTAATGACGGGTACAAATGACCCGGGCATAAAACATTGAACTAATTTAAGGTCAGTATTGTCTTTTGTCAGGCGAGGAAATGTTTGTTGGTAGTTTAATTGTTAATGTTGATTGGGCTTGTTAGGGTTAATTTTGTTTTTAGTCAAAATTCTTTGTCGATTTTTTTCATCAAAACATTTTGAGAGACAAGTATAATGAATTGTCTGCTAAATTTTAAAGTGTCTTTGCAACTATTTGCCGGATTTCTAACATTCTTAATTTATGCCTTAATTGCGCACTCAAAAAATGTAATTAAATATGGAACTAAGGAAAACGTAGTTATAAAATAAAAACATGAAGATCCGAAATAACCTTACTTGTACTATGAACTCTTAAAACAGGACTGTTACTATTGTGGAAGCGAGACAGCAAATATACTGCACGTAGCTGCTTCTCGCTCCTACCGCGGCAACAGTCCGTGAAGACGTGTCAGTCAATCAAAATATGTCGTGACTATTATTAGTATCTTTTCTTCTTGCTTGAAAGAAGCTTTTTAATAATTCAAAACAGTCCTTAACATTAGCTACAACGAAGGTCGCATACAAAACATTTTGACACGAGCCATAATACAATTTTAAACCACAGAATGATGTCATTTTGTTCGAACCAATGTTAATAGCATTGTTTCACTTCCTCCAATACATTAGCATATTATTTTGGTAGGCACTAGATCCTACGATAGTTTATTTAGTCTACGTCTAACAAACTGTTTGATTCTATATAAGGATAAGCGGTATTTTGTATCGCTTGTTAAACGCCGATAGATGTTTGCCGTTCGTTTCCGTCTTATCTAGTCGCTTTATTCTATGTATCTGTAAGAAAATCAATTGTGGAAGGAAACTTCAAAGTTTTCAAAAATATTTTTTCAATTAATTTCACCATAGCCTATGGCAGTCCACTGCTGGACATAGGCGTCTCCAATTGCAAGCCACTTAGTGCTAACCTCGGCTCAATTTATTTATCAGGTATTATTTATAAGATCTATCTCTATTTGAGACTGTACAATAAATTCTTCATACTTTAATAATGAAAATAATTACTTCATTTATTTACATTAAATATAATACTGGCAGCTGACTTTGACCGTGTGTTGTTCAACTAACGCATCGCTGTTAAAAAATAAAAACAAAAAAGCAAAATTTTGAGACGAAGCAACAAAATTCAAATAAAGAACTCACCATTCCTTTTTCGAAATGGTTTAACAGCCATCGCTTAGTTTTACTGCCCACACAGGATTTGAGTCTTAGTACAGTCTCGGTGTTACTCGGTGATTCTCGGTGTTCTCGGCAAGTCTCGTTTTTATTAGTATTTCGTTCAGGTGTCTTCCATAATATTTTACAGCACACACCAGCTTTAGTTACCAACTCCTGGCTCCGATGGCACGTACGTTTTTGATAGGCCACAGCCCCTAGGGGAGGTTCAGTTTGCTTTTAAGGTGAACCAAAGTTTGGCTAGATTCAGTTTTAGACTCAAGTTGAAGATACGTTTCATTGACGGGATATAACTATGCGAGGGCAAGTTGCTGTTCGTAATAAGAAATGTATTTTAAATTAATGTATCGAAAAATTAACAGAATCAACAAAAGGTAAATAATCTAAAACTACCAAAACATAATTATTTAAATATTTTCCGAACAAAAACAATATATTTTTTAAATAAACATGGTTTGTATTTAGTACCAAATTTTCCTCACATTCACCATTTACTCATATTTGCAAAAAGTTAAAATAGCAGCTACTTTCCCTCGGCTCATAACCGACCTCAACAAAAATACCTCTGCTTCGCGCGAAAAAAAAACAAGTTCCTTATTGTACCTCATTCACCGGACGCACCTGTTGTTATTGCAAGGAACTTTACAGTTCATTTAAAATAAATCACAGTAAAATAGTCCTTATGGCAAGGGCGTAAGGTCTAGTGACAAGACGGAGACAGTTTACCAACTGCAAATTAAAAGTTCCATAATTTAGTTCGTAAATTAATGTGGTTACTATTCAAAATTGGTTCTTAAAGTCACTGTTTTAGGGTTGAATATAATATGTAAGTTGTTATAAAAGTATTTAGAATTACAGATGCTTTGTTTAGTAGCATTGTGTAAATTGAAATTTGATTCTACCGTGAATGGCTCGCGTGGATTTTGTTAAAAGCGGAATAGAGTCAGGATTGAAGGTTAAATGTTTTAAAACTGGGGTTTACGTATGAGAAAATTTAATTATAGAAAGGGTAAGGCGAATTGTTTAATTGCTCAACTATTTAAATAGTCCGTGATTAATTAACGATTCCAAAAATATTTGGGGCGAAAGGGTGAGCATATGGGCCTATATAAATTGACCAGTGATTTGTGATTTGGTTCACTTACCTGGATAGAGAGCCGGTTCGATCCCAAAAAAGGACAAACGTTTGTTTTGGTCCACGGAATTTTGTTTTGATTCTGACTGTTTGAGTGTATTTTGTTTGTGAGAAGCTTTTAATAAACTGAGTAGGATTATGATTGCTCTGATGAATTGCGAAAAAAGCCGCCAAATTAAATGTCTACATGACTTTTTAACCGACGAAAACAGAGGAGGTTCTCAATTCGACGCGTATATATTTTGTTTTTATGTATGATCACGCCTATCTTTTTACTGAGTAGTCCGATTTTGATAATTCTTTTTTTATTGAGTAGGCTATACCTAGAAGTTGGTCCCATATAATTACTTTGATTTGGTTGTTTCTTTATTTTTAAGGTAATTTTGTGACCTTTGTTAATTGATAGTTTGGCGCCTCGAAATTACTTAGGTATACTCACATTCGTTTAAGAACTTAGTTATTAAGATTAAATAAAAAAGGTTTCTTATTTTTTGCTTTTCAGTTTTTTCGGCGGTTTAATTTTTTTGTTAAAAAGTTTGTATTCATGAAATAAAGGCATGATGACATCTTTATTTTAATTATTAGAACGATAATTAACAATTTACAGTCAAGTGAGTCCACAGAGTGTCCTTATAAACTAATATGTTTTATGTACAAGTTGTTTAGCAGTAATAATGTACCAACATTAAAAAGACAAATGGGTTTATTTGGAGACCCGTCTAGACATCTTTTTATACTTTACTCATTAGTAAAAGCAAGATGCATTAATTTCTATGTTTGTATTGAAACTCTCATTTGTGATAATCATTCATCTTTCTTTGAGATGACCATTTCTTTTGATTTCATATTTCAGTTTTATGAAACAAAAATAAGTAATGGTTATTAATGAAAATAATACCTTATAACAAGATGCTGTTAATGTTTTTAGATATAAAATGAGATACAAAAAATATTTGTGATCTATGTTTATATTTATATCCCGAAATTTGGGATCTGTAATCGCTAATCCGCAGAGAGCTAGCGTGGTGATCAATGCTCGCGCCTTCTCTATATGGAAAGAGGCCCAGCAGTGGAATGTTGAAAGGCTGCTTTATTATTGTTATATTATGTTTACATTTTTCCTAATTCTCAACTTTCAAAAATTACCCAGACTTTCTCTATCGCCAAGTAGTATAAAATTTTAAAAATATTTCAAAAATTTCGTTCACTAGATTCTGCACACCCATCCATCAATCTGTACGTATCTAACTTCAATATCAGAACATCACACGCCATGTTGCAACGTTCGCTAGAATTTATTGCCAACGTAAACATGTTGCAGATTAAATTCCAAAATATATAACTTTCAATCAACGTCTCACAGAAGCATCACCAGACTGAACTTTTAAAATTTTGAAATATTACTCAGCTCTCCGATTTGGAAGGCGGTTCAAGCTAAAGGAAATTGCGAGTTGTCTTATAAAATGCAGTTGAAGCTGGTTGCTATGGTAACGATACCAGCTGATACAAGAACGCACCAGGCAGTGGAATGGTGAAACTAGGCATCTCCATGCTCAGCAGTGGATTAGTATATCCTGAGCTGACAAAAAATAAAAAAAGGTAGCGTGGCGATTGCAATAAATACTTTTTTGTGCAATAAACTTTGACAGCGATGACGGTTTAAACCCCGAAATTAATGGCATTTGAAAATTATTTAGAATTTTTTTGTAGCATCCGTGCTTTTCCAAACGGTGTTGATCACTAACGATGTCTTTGTGGAGTTATGTGACGTGACGGTCTTACACATACAAACTTTTGTGATGTCTGCGAAACTTTTTGTGGAAGTCTGTGGGTAAGCCTTCCTCTTGCATCTTCTACCGCACCATAAACCGTTCCGGAAATCTCTCATATCGAGTCGAAGCATCGATGGGCGCGGATCATCCGCAGTTTTACGAGCGTCCGAAGTGGAATATAGGACGAAAAAACCCGGGTATACTCGGAAATAATATCCGGAAATATGAGCTATAACCGATGAATTAAAATCGACAACTGATTTGGTTGGAAGAGCGTTTTGAAGTAATTTGAATTTTCTTTTCTCATTATCTTGCCTTGGTTTATATAAGTTAGATTTAAGGTAAATTATTCTTAAAGTTCGTCTAAAAAATAAAATAAAACACTCTCCTTTACATTGTTAGTTGCATAAGAATTACACTACATACATTTGATATTTAAGATAAATTGGGCATTCAATAAATAAACTTAGCTATTACCGGTCTACGGATATAAATTTATCTGAAGATACACTAGTTTTCCTTCTATTCAAATTAATTTAAATTTATAAAAATCGTCTTTCCAACTACAGTCGCATTAATATTAATAACGGCCCTTACATTTTTCATGTTTATATGAAGAATTTTAAGAATCTAATTTATAATAATTATTTTTTCAGGTACGGTCAGCACTTTCCGCTTCACATTAAGGTCAGTGAAATAGATTACTGTATAAATATTTAATTGCTTTTCCTCTTGTATTAATATTTTATAATTACCTTTAAGAAACACAATGTTGTCTTGCTATTATCATCGGATCTATTTCTTCAACAGAGAAAGGTAATGGAAATATGGTGCGATTCCATTTTATTCCAACCATGAGAAAATAAACAAATCAACATAATAATATTTTGTACGGCTTACTCTAAATCTATGAGACATTAAGGTAATATTTGTCAACCATTTGGAGACCCGAATTGAGAACCCTTATTACGTCTAAATAAGGTTTAAATTACAACGAATTAAGACTATCATAACACTGTGCAACTGTGTCGAGCAATTGACACCTCAAAAGCCCATGAGATTCGGCCATGCAAGAAACAGACATAACTTTGCGGTCACCGAACTAATTCGTAGCATTTAACGTCATGGAGATAAGGTTGAATTCCCAATGGCTTTGAGTTGGGGGACAGTGTGTTTATGTTTGTAGGTATCTGCATGAATTTAACTTTGACAAGTTAAACCTCCTCAGTTGATACATGGAGTGGGTCCATAAGCAGAAGAGCATTTGACCCACTTCGCAGGAATGCCGGTGGGAAATTTTAGTGTTTAAAGTACAAGACACATTTTCGTAGCGACTGTGTTGCAGATGGTATGTAGATAGCAGGTACATACCTAATGAGAATTCCTCGGAAAAGCCGTCTTTTAAGTGAAGTCGTATTCTCAGAATTATGTAATTGATGCATGTCGTCTAGTTATGATGTTCTTGCCTAAATAGAATTCCAAGTTGTAAATTGAAGTTACAATTTTCTAAACAAAACATTATTATAAACTTAGCCTTATTTATGAAACTCAGGCGGTTTCAAGACGTGTTCTAAATACAACACATAATTGCGAAACTATATTTTTCTTAATAACATATTTTTTCCATATAATTTTTCAGTCGTCGCTGTATATGTTTTTTCAATATAGCATTGACACCATTATCCTTGAAAAATAAATAAAAAATGTATAGATACTCCAACCCGTTCATAAACTAAACTACAATTTTGTGCCTACCCTACAAAACTGACCCACAAGCCAGCTCAGTAGTTCTAGAAAAACTTAAATTGCTTGTTAGTTGCTTTTATCTTAGTAAAGTTAAACCGTAGTTAAGCTTCGACGGTGCAGTTAAAGTTGTTGCTAGGTATTCGCCGAATCAGATAATCTTATTGATTTCTACATTCTATTTTATTGCTTAATCTGTGGTTAGTTTTAAATAGCTGTCATTTTGTTTGATTGCGGAAGTATTTTTTTCTTTGATACAGGATGATTCATTACATTGGTGACTAGGAAGGTTTTGTGGATATAATTTTTGAAACACATTTGATTATAGACAATAAATATTTACTCTCAAGTTCAAAAAAGTGTAGATGTAAACTGATCCTAATTGAACAGGCACGACAATAAACGTTGGTATTGCGCTTTTCTCACATTTTAAATGAACCTATTTGTATATGATAATATACCCAATTTCTGACTCGCTTAGCTAGATTTGTGCTTTCCTCACCTGTAAATAAATATTTTTTTATAAGATTGTATACCCGATTTCAAACTAACTTAGCTAGATGGCAATAAAAAAAATACTATCATTATATTGCAAAAAGAGTTAAAAAACCTTTTGGCATTATATGATGGTAAATTTAAAATTAAGTACAAAATTATGTTTAACGAACTCAAACCACGAATAGCTTCGTAAAAGCCGTCGCACGAAAAACGTAAATACATCACTAGTACACAACACTAGTGAAGCGAATTAATGAAATATGAAATGCGCCGATTGCGGTCGAAACATATTTAAATCGATTCGTCCATAATAATTCCCGTTGCTGATAAATCGACTGTGCCATTTAACTATAGACCACATTTGTTTGAGATTTCAATTAATACTGTTTACCAATGCTGTTTGCGTAGAAATTATGTGTTTATCCATTTGTGTGCCTACCTCTACGTATCTATATGTGATGTGTGTTTGTGGCGTCTAAATTATTTGGCCTACTTGCGTTATAGGTAGATATTATGTAAACATAATGTTGAACTTACTGTAACAGTACTTAGCTACTAATAATAGTATATCTGTGGGTCGTAGTAGAATATAAACGGATGCCTCAGAAAAATCTATATTTATAAAAAAGGCGAGTGCAAAATATAAAGCAATTGATTCTAAATCAAATATTTTTATTTGTTGCCAAAATTTAGTCCTTCCGTCTAGTCTAATTTCAAAGGCTCTGTTGGGGTCGGATTCGTCTCATACCGGATTCAGCTGAATAACGTATTTTATAGGACCTGCCCATCAGACCTCCACAATCAATTTCACTGAGACTATTAAGTCATTGAAAAGCCCAGGTGTAATAATGTAGACCATCATTAACACATATTATTATAACAAACACATTACATGTTTGTTTGGCACAATCTTGCAGATCTGTTTACTCCTAAAACTGTAGAATGCATGCATAAGCAAATAATTCAGCTATTACTCATAATATGCTCCATGAATAATGGATTTATGAGCGCTACATCACCATATTGAATTAAGATAATAGCTATACATTATGCCGAGTTAATACTAGTAAGATGATGTAATAACATAAGCCGAAATAAGGAGATTGCTTGTTTCAAGAGGTTAAAGGAAATTGCTCTATTTATAGGATGAAGTTCTTGTAAATATTTAATTAGAGCGTAAACGTTTTCCTGTAAACGAGTTAATTTTAGCAAAGATTTCAAGAAGTCTGCGAGTGATGATCTCCATGAATATAATGGCGATTCTCAACTGTTCACTTCTATAATATTTAGCCTTGATAACCAGAATTTACACAGTGACAATTTTTTTTCTATGCGAAACAATCATCCGATCATGACACCGCACAGAAAAGACCATTGAAAATTGCGTAAATAAATAATTGAGAAATGATTAGCTCTCGAGACTAAATCGATAGATTCCATAAGCTATCCCGCAGTATCCAATAATCACAATCAATACCATTTCAATAAAGATGTTTGCCAGTATCGGAGTACAAGCTCAGCATAAATTCCGCGGGTATACAGGTTCATTCCCTAATTCCCACACGTACGATCCCGCTTCGGTTGACCCTGCCAGTATATCTAGCGAAACTTGGCAATGTTCGGTTATGACAGCCGGATTTATACCCTCGACGATTTTATATGGACTTATTTCGAGTTTAAAATAGTCTTCAAGTTTTGTACGTAGGAATTGTGAATTATTGAGATTCGACGTGCGAGTTGTGGAAAACATGTTCCGTTTATTTTGCAGTTGTTGTGATGCTGGAGTTTGGTTTTGTTTTTATCTTACAAGCAAAAAAAGTATGATAGTCATAACAATCGGTGTAGTGGTTTACATAATACATATTGACATCATTAATGATAAATAGCCAGAGCTTCTATAATTGATTTCTGACCTTTTTAATTTATGTCTAATCAAGGTTGTTGCATTTTTTTCTGATTTGTAACATTTGGTTCAAAAACGTTACACACCCAAACATTTGACAAAAAAACACCTCGAGCCTTCCAAACAAATTGAAATCCAATCTCTCAAAAAATCCGCATAAAATGTACTGCAAACCCTAAAAAAGCAACAGCACATATAAATCCAATCGGAACTCTAAAGCCAGACGATCATGCAGGTGCTGTAGGAAATGAAAAGCAAACTGCGGAGCACATCTCATTATCACCACCTAATCCAGGAGACGGGGACGTAAAATATTCATTTATTCGAAGCACAGATCGCACAGAAATAGATACGTCACAATTCAATTTCAAAGATTTCGTGATTCAAACTAATGACAGTTTGAAACTTGTAGTTAGACATTAACGATGAAAAATCCTGAAGTACTCGTAGATCCAACAAGAGGTCTTAAAGCCAAAAGCAAAACTTTCTTAGCATTATTTTCTGTAGGTACTTATGGATTCTGTGAAGGCTGTAGTTACTAAACTACTAAAGGAAAATATTGTTTTGTAAAACCTAGAATTATATTAACTACACAAACAAGACAATTTCAAAGAAATATCTCTTTTTCAATGGATGAAAAATCACTAGTCTCTAACTATCACGAGTAGTAACTCACTACATTATCAACTCACAAAATATGCACATCAGAACAAACGATACGCCTACACAAACAACATAAACTTCAACAACATTATTATTGCCGTCACATAAACACTCTAAATCATTGTTAATGCTACATTTCGAATTCAAGACTACAAC
Source organism: Autographa gamma (assembly GCA_905146925.1). Lineage (NCBI taxonomy): Eukaryota > Metazoa > Arthropoda > Insecta > Lepidoptera > Noctuidae > Autographa > Autographa gamma. The sequence continues at coordinate 1,717,116 of LR989852.1, forward strand.
TACAGTCTAACATAATTACAATCTGTATAAACGCTGGCTTTCATATCATCGCTGCAAATCCCCGACAAAGACTTTTAGACTGCAGCGCGGTCGATACCGCATAAAGTTTAATTACAATTTCACCGCAATTAATACAAGTACGATTCAATAATAGAAACTTCCCATGTTGCCTCCAAACTCCCTCTGCAATTTATAAATCTTTGGCGAATTCAACTTCTTGGGAATGGGAATTTCCCATTCGCCCCCGACCCGATTGTATTGCTAATGAAGATGTGAATCCACCGACGTTTTATGCACAAATTGAAAATGTTCAGAATCGCTTACTCGGAACTCGATTAGTAAGATTAATTGAACTGGATTATTCGATTTGTCTGAACCTTTTTATTTAATTTTCGAGATTTTATGATTCCATTATACGTTTGCATAAATTATTTATTTTCTTAATAGGATTCCTTGATGCTATAGAGTCATCTCGTGATTGATATGGTAATAAGTCGGTTAATAAAGTTAAGTTGGCTAATTAGTTCAGAAGCGACTGCCATATTGACCTGTTCTCACTTGAATTGCAAATCATGTAGTCGGTATCACCAAACTACGGAAAACATTAAAGAAACATCGTAATGATTTTTGATATAGTTCTCAATATAGAAATTTAACTCAAAATGTGTCTCACATTCTCATGTTGATGTGACCCCGTCTGAATAAGTTATAATATAATTTCCTATAATACTGAAAATTTAAACCGGTTCCTAACACGGTATCAATCTAAGTTTATAACAAGAAATCGTAACTCACGACTATCAAGTCTTGCCCGGGGGAACGACGGAATTAGTTTCAATGTTGCATAAATCTCATAGGTTTGTGTATAGCAATTTCCAAGATGTGGTGTCGTGATGAACAAATGCGCGACTTCAAGGGACGATGCAGGGCGTTATTGGGGCTACACGACCGCCGCGGGCGGAAACGAGAGACGGCGGAGCGTGCCCATTGTCGTCAGGATTTATTGCACAAGTATTAGGAAATGGAAGATAGGTTTTAATATTGTTTGCGATGCTATCTCTTGCTTTAAATTCAGAAGAAAGCAATGAACGCATATGGACAGTAGTCTGATAGCGTAACGTCTTTTACCAAATGTAACTCAGATACCTATAATACTTCATTTTACTATCCCAGTTCACATTTCACTAAGTGTTATATAAACAACGAGCCTTTACAAAACCACATCCTTGTCCTAGTTCCTAAATTCTTTGTCTATAGCTCAATCAATGACTAGTTTAATAAACGACTTTTTGATTTTCTTCATCCAATATCACGAAGTATATTGGAGATGGTGTACCACCATAGCGGGTAGCGTCACATTGCATTGTCGCCGGCGGCGGCACCGTGTCCCCGGGCCCCGGGCCGGCACGCCTGCCCTATGCAAATATGCGACCCCAGAATTGATGCTAATCCTACCCGGACAATATTGTGACCTTCCAATTGGATGACAACTGTGCGTTAATGCCTGATGATGATTTGCATTAGGTTCTAGCGTTTTGAGTTCGTGTCATATACCTAACAGTCTGATTAATATGAAAGGAAATTGGATGTCGTGGTTCGATGTGATGTAGGTATTGGATAATACTGTATGATTTAAGTAAATCATTCTAACACTTACAAGCTCTGACCAAACAAATAAAATGTGGAAAAAATGGAAGGTTGTTGCCCAACAGTAAGACAGCTAAATCTCAACAAAAAACTCTTACTTTTAATTGAGACAGTTACCGTACTTATATCCTACACTGTCAATTTATTTTGATGCGTTTGTAGACATAGTATTCTTTCAAAAAATTGTGGTACTATTGTTACTATTTGTGGACCCCATAGGGGTCCAGTAATTAGTGAGTCTATTCCATATTTTCTCATTATTTTAATAAGATGGGATTAGAACATTGTTTATTGTTATAATTTACCTAGAAATGCCTATAATCAAAATAATATTGTGTATATTATTTATTAGACATAGCCTCTTAGCCTTATTTACCAAGTATTCTTGATCCATTTATGTCAAGAGTGTTGTTTTGTTTTAACATTGTGTCTACAGTGTACACCCACAGAGCCGTGTAGACGCCGATGTCACGCCTAATTACGACCTTGTTATGTTCTACTGTTTATACAGAATTTTTTTATTTTTGGTTATCTTTAAATAGCTGATGTTTTGGTAATGAAATGTATATTTTATCATTTACCGCATTATTTTTAGGCTCCAAACTGCTATCATCCAAGGTTAATTTGGTACTACACTGTATCAGTTTTTTTACATGAGAGAGACCAGGCTAGTAAATAATTTAAGAGCTGGTAGCTATAATTTTCATTATACACAACAATGATTGGAGTATCACTTAAAGAATGAGTCATGATCGAAACGATACCTTTAAAGCTACCCAACTTAAAAACCCACACAAAAGCTAGCCTTTTAAACCAGCTAACAATGTAACTACACATACCTACAAACACTAAATTGTAACAGCTTTCCAACAATGTAGGTTCTCGTAAAAGTACCGTTTTAGAATCCCTAACACGCCACCAACCGGTAAGCCGGATTACTACCGACGATTATAACTTCAAATCATTTCAAATTAAATGCAAGGAGGTTTTAAAAGAATTGCTTTTGAACAATGGACCATTTCGACCATTCCTGTTGTTATACTTGTATTTCGAGTTTTAGAACTTTAAAATGGAGCTTTGTTTTCAATACATAAGTGCTAAGCGTTCTTTTGTTTTGTATTGTAGTACTAGGTTTCATGTTGAGTACTTTCTCGTGATATTAAGTTTTGTAATTCAATTTTACATTATACACTTCGGAACAAAATCGGTTCCTTTGTTTTTGTCAATGTAGTAATATTCAATTAAGTAAAGAAAGTCTTGTTGAAATTACTAATAATGTCAAAAGACAAACGATTTCATTGTTCTATTTCATTTTAACTATGTAAAAGTTTCACATTATGTCCATTCAAAATTTTATATTATCAAAAGGTTGATAAGGAAACACAAAAGGTTTTTGTACTGCACCTCGGAAATGTTTTTTAGATTATTCTTCTATTTATTCTTCTAGGAGTCGAAGTGGTCGCCATGGCCGAAATAGGTCTTATGCATCATCATCATCATCACATTCTTATGTAATTTCCAACAATATAAATTATTGACAGAAAATAAGTTTTAAAACAAATGAAAATTTCAGTTCTTCCACAATCTGTTCTAAGTTCTACCGTTTTGGAGATGTTCAATGATTCATACAAAATGTATGAAGAGAATTCACGCGATTTTTCCAATTCTATCCGGGTTACGAACGAGTAACTGTTCGAGAGAGCACTGCTAAAGTACAGCTTTTACTTATGTTTTTTAAGTAAACAAAAAAAACCAACACTTTTTTAAAAAAAAGCTCTATTTTATCACAATTTAATATTTTATTAATTCTGAAAATTATTATTTACCTATTTCAATAAAAAATCCGAAATAAGTCTTTAACAACGCATTTTTTTTATTTATCATTTATTTATTTCCATGCGTCATGTTATCTCTCGCCAATCAAATCAACAACATCAATCAGCCTTCTAAATTCAAATCTTCACGGTAATAGATGCTCATTTGTCTCTTAAATCATTCCCGTTCCGTTCGTTCACTCAGGTAGACGTTTTTTCGACAATCTTTTGTAGTATTCTGTCGAAGTTTTATAACACTTGGATGATTCAAAAGATCAGTATTGACGTTATCTGAGGATTAGAGGGTAGCTTTCACACTGTTCGTTTAAACGATAAGTATAGTGTCGATGTCTAACAAGATTTTCTTTTGTCTTGTATTTAAGATAAGGTTGCAAATTGCTTTGACTCCTTCTTGATAAGTCTTTAGGTTAAGTAAAGACAAAAATCTTTGTTTATTTTTGGATTATGTAGGACTACTTGTAGCCAATCAGTATTTATAATTTTTTCTTACATTTTGAGTTCTGAGGTTTACGCGAATGTTAGTAATTGAAATGAAACTACTTTTACATGGTCACGGGCAGACTGTCCGTATAATACAAACCGCGATAAAATCCGTAAAAGTAGTTTTATTTCAATGTTTTTCTTACATTTGAGCCTACTTCTGTTATATAATAATACGATGTTAAACGGACAGACAGGTGTAGATAATTTTAGAGGTAAAAGCGTAATAACATCTCAAGACTTGAAGTCAGACAATGTATAATTATTCCGTTAAAAACAATTTGATGCAAATTGACAGCGAAATTTTAAATCAATGGTTTCCAAAACTGGTCTTTCATCTGCTGAAGACAAATTGCTGTTGATGTAACATGGGGGTTTCTTGAAAAAAATACATCAGACATTATCGTACCTAAGAATTAAGTACATCCGTAATTAACTCCAGGAATCAATAAATACTAAAACCTTAGTTTAAAGTTTAATGATTGTGGATGGCAAAGTATCTGTCATTATAGCAAATTATATTTTGATTTTACTGTCGAATTAATTTTACGCAGTTATGTAACTGTTTCTAACAGTACTATTATAATCTTCTTTATTAAAAGGGTAACTTTGCTATTTTTTCTCTCGGAATGAGTATAGTTAAGTCCAGTCATGTTACAATTAAAACCTCTTTTTTGTGTCTTTGCTTAAAATAGACTGCACAAAAAATCGCAGTAACCTTCCCTAAACTTTAGAATAACAATATGAAATAAGCTCAGCTAATTAAAACAACAAGATAGTACGTAAATAAACTTGCAATCATAGCTCAGTTCCCATCGATAACTTGGTTCACGAATTAGAGTGTTTTCGTACACGTGTACCTTTGTGTATCCGCTAAAAGGCTCTATTGTTCCGTAAAGACAGGTAGAGGAGACTGTTCCACCTTTTTTGTAGACACAGTTTTAGTGAGATGGTATTGGTGTTTGGGAATCCCGATTTGAAGATTTTAATGTAGAGTTGACAGATGTGATCTTTTTGGAAGATTCTAAATTAGGTGGATTTATATGGTGGATGATTCTAAATATTATGTAATGAATTTTTACCCATTAATATTCCGTCTATTTAAAAAAAGTTTCTTCACAAACTGAATCATATTACATGTGTGCTGTCATGAAGTGGTACTATTTCAGTTATTTAGATTTCAATTTTACAAAAATAAAAATAAAATTTATTTAAAGTTACCTCCGAGCATGTAAGTACCTCATAATAAAAAGATAATAAGGGATGTGGGGTCAAATAACACAAAGATAATTCCCGGAATAAAATAATATTTCTTCTGCTGGCCACAGCATTGTACAGAGCTTATCTTTGAAAGGGTAACAACAAAAGGGCCATAAAAAGGTGTTAAAATATGCACATTTGCAATCATAAACATCAGTATTATTTTACTGCAAGCAGGTAAAACAAGTCGTTACTTTTAGTATTTAAAATTACCATGTACATTTTAAGGAAAATATTTAAGACAGGAATAATCCTTAACTAATAATATGAGGTATGCCGTTCATACTCCGGTCATTTATATGCGTACAAAGATTCGCACACTAGCAAAAGTTTGCAAGGGTTGTCACATTGAATAACATTGGTATCAAACTGCACTATGCGTAAGACGACACAGTGCCAAGACTTCAAAAACTTCGCATCATAATTCGCAAATTTGCCAACTATTTGTGCGAATGTAACCGTCAGTTAATGCGTGCATTTCAAAGCATGGTATCCGTACATGCAGTCTTTCGTTCTGTTTGCAAAAGTTTGTCACACACCTAGATTAGCAAACTTAGCTATGCGTCCGATGACATAGTGCGAATAATAAAAAAAATATGTATCACCACTTAAAAATATGCAAACTTTTTGTGCGAATGTTACTGGCAGTTAAGATCGCATTTAGTGCGTGCATTTCAAAGCATGGTATAACCCATATGACCCATATAATTTGAAGTTACGTGACGTCATCGTGTGTGACGTATGTCCCACATCGCGATAATGGGGCATTCAAGACACGACTCCATTAATGTTACGCTCACTCCTTTAAAAGCATAATTATATATTTATTCCTTTGTGAATTTGTTCACTGTGAATTACAAAAGATTTTTTTATGTTGCGAGTTAAAACGATGCTTTTTTTTGTTGCAATTTTTAAACTAAGTGGGTAAAGAAAATATTTTCAGAAATACACAATATATACGGGTACGAGGGCGTTTATTGAGAACTTAAATAGGGCTTTAAAAACACTCTCAATTGCTTGTACATTATGGTAACAATGCATGACATCTACCAAAACTTCCATACTACGATAACCTCATTTTAATAAATTATTATTTACTCTGTGGACTATCAAATTATCAGAAAGAACTATAAAGTCTTTTTAGCAACATATAATTAACTTCACAGTACCGGATTATTCCTTAACCTTATTAAAAAATATATATTTTTCTAATTATAGTTTTATTTTCTTAAATTGAGAACCTCCTTCTTTTGAAGTCGGTTAAACAGAGATATCCTTTCAATCGCTTAACGACACTCCTCTATCCCGGAACCACAGACACAGATCATACAAGTCGTAATGTATGGTAAACTACGACATACCTTAACTATTAGCATAGTCATACATATGTATGTCCTCATTACTCATATGTAATCATTATCTATGTTTACTTAACGAGTGTTATGTTTGCTGTTAATCTCATGTGTAGATTATATCTTGACTTTAGTTTTAGATGAAATTAGTTACTATTCAAATGCAAGTAAAATTGTGTACACCCATAACCTCCAACTGCCTCGTTGGCCTAGTGGTGCTAAGCGCGACTGCTACGCTAGAGGTCTTGGGTTCGATTCCCAAGTGGACCAAGGTGTTATTGGGTTTTTCTATGAAATTCTTAGTAGCAGGTCGGAGTTTGGATTTGTGCCCGGTTAGTGGCAATAGGCTTGCCCCCTATTACATGGGACCTAAACATATCGGCGAACTGTGGGTGTACAGAGGATACAGGCGTGATGATATGTTATGTTACATTTTAAAAGAAACACCGTTTAAGTGTGCATTTTTTTAGTAGTTTAAGAACAGTAAACAGTTCACATTAATGTTTAAAAAATAACCTTATCGCGAACTTAAAATTCAGCAAAAACATCACACAACTTTACACTAGCAAAAGTTAGCTTACCAGATTGCAGTCATTTGTCCACGCTCTAACATAATAAACAAAACAAAAGCTGCTACCGCTGAACAATACTACCTGAATAACTTAAACTTTCATATCAGTAATATTAATAGGTCTAAAGCATAGACTAAACATATACATAGACTGCCACTATCGCTAGTTTCCCCTTGTGCCAAGCGAGAGCAGTTTTTAGTCTGAACCTAGTATATTCATTTACTGATTTAAGTTAATTTTCGCGCAAAGAGAAACTTATATACGAAAATATCGATGGTTTTGACATTGTAAGGATACTATTAGTGTTTTAGATAGATTTTTTTAAACTGCAAGTCCATCTTCATACATAATTCACGACAAAACCATTTCACACTAGTGCTTACGATCAAACTCTGACAGGCTCACTCTAGTTTCTTATGTGTACTCTAAGGTCTAAAGAAAATGGTGTAAATCACACTGAGCGTAATATTTTGTAGCACGAGGAACGATAACCAGAGTTATGAAGTACATTGTTGGTTGTAAGTTTGTTCGATCGTGCCTTTAGTTGGTTATCTGATAGTGTTATGTCGTATATGATTTTATAGAATGTTTAATAAAAAAAAACTTTGACTTTGAAATTTTGACATACGTGCCCTGGGGTTTTTCGCAACTCAAGTTAGGGTTCATGCACAAAACTGCGATGCGATTCGATGCGACGCCACATCGCAGGAACTTCTAATAAATAAAGTTCAAAATGGAACGCGACCTCGCAGAATTTTGCGATGCGTTGCGAATTCGCAGTAATGTGTACGAGCCCTAACGTAATGTTAAATATAAATAATCTTTCTTTGAAAATGGTGCTAAAAACTGAAACTGAGTTTTCATTAATCAAACTGGTTATGGAAAAGATAACTGTCGCTTTCATAAGGAAAATAAGTGTTTATTTTTATAAAATTCAATTCTTAAAAATGTAATTCTTTAAATTAAATAAAAATCCAAAATTACAATTCGTATACTTGTTATTACAGCCCGCTTGTTTTCTTATTTCAGAGAACTGAGGAAAAAAACCTTGTTGAAATGTCCGTGCGGCATATTTTTCCAAATCATAATACTCGTAGTAATATTATTCTAGCGTTTACCAGCTGTTGCCCGCTCGCTTTGTTCCTCCCGTGACGTCACACTTATTACCTGACCTATATTAGGATTGTTATGTACCTACATATAATTATACTATTAGTAGACCTAATAATCCAAACTAGCTTTTTAATATGTAGTTATTTATAACAGTTGAAAGGGTCAACAGAGTCAGAAAAGATGATCCTATGAAGTAAACTGATTTGATTAATTAATGCATTTTCTTTTTATCTACTCAGTTTACTTTAGGTCTTTATATTTGTTGCATGCTACAGATACTGCAATTGGTTCAGATACATGTTTGTGCTCTTCTCTAGTGCATAAAAGTTACCAAGAATATAATTATAAAAACATACAAATGTTTCTAGTACGACCTTTGTTCAATGTCTTCAAAGTTACCAATAAGCAATAAGAATAAGTATTTAAAGAAACACACAAATATTAAAAAGAACGACCTTTGTTCAATGTCTTCAAATTGTTTTCTTTAAAGACATAAAGAAGCGTCACAAACTTCTGCATTGAGTACTAGAATGATATAAACATCTACCGAACGTCAACCATAATCATCAGCCTATAGCAGTCCACTGCTGGACATAGGCCTCTCCAATTGTACGCCACTTAGTTCTATCCTCGGATTCTTGGATCCAACTCCTGCCAGCCATCAACCACAACAACATCAACCATTAACACAAAATTACAGGAGTATCTAATCTCAACGAAATCAACAAGCAATTCATCATATCGAGCCTACACAATAATACCCAACAAAATGTGTTTCTGCAGTCATAAGTAAAAAATACGAATAATGGTCTGGATCGCAGCGCCCTAATGGATCCCGGTATGTTTCGTGTTTTTCCCGCCATAGTTATCCGGAGCGAAGGTTCTATAGAGGCCCTAGTATAGGTGCCTATAGAAGGAAGTATTCGAAAAAATAAGATCATCCTAAGTGCTAAGCTTATTCAGTGTATGGCATGTGACTAGGTTGGAATGTTTGCTTTTTAAAGACTGATTTTACTTCATTTTTTGATAATTTTAAAGTTTAGGTGTAAAGTTTTGTATCCTATAAATAAGAGAAGTTTTCGCTATTCGTTTTGTTCTACCTGTTTATAATATTTTATGTAAGTTATCGCTTAAGACACATTTAGAGTTTTGCAACGGGATATGTATTACAAGATAAACGATACAAATAAATTAAGCTATATAGTGCGTGTAAAATTTAGTAATTAGTCGTCATTTGTGTTGATTAATTAACGCAAAGCAAACCTCCTATCCACCAACAACTTAAAGATTCTCACGCTAACTAAAAACTGTGAATTTTTTTTTTTTAATTCAATGATATGCACAAGTGCCTAGCCCTAAAATTCGGATGAGCCCAGAGAAAGTCTTGAGAATAAACACATAATACGCAATAAATCTTAAATTTTTATTGCTTCCGTTCATTTCTACATGTTAAGTAACACCTCCTTACAACATATTATAAGTAAGCAAAGGTAACATATTAGCTTACACAGTAATAAATAAAAATGATGTGTCATAACAGATTAAGCCCATACGTAATATTTTCTCGCTTAATTTTTATGTACATGTAACGTGGTAACTTGAGATTTTGAAGTACTGTCCAACGCAAGGTATAAAAGATTTGATCTCTAATATTTTGAATATTAAATAAGAGAATTTCAAGAACCTTATGTACCTTATGGTAATTGTTTATAAGGTCACAAAGCGAACTGTCTCTGATGCAGAAATATTGTAAGTTTGCTAGTAGGTACTTCTTATACTTATATTGATTACATGAATTGAAACCACAACATCTGGGAGACTAGTAGTAAGAAGCTCCTGAGAGCTCATCGATTTTAAAAGGATAAAATAGATATGAGGACACGTACCTACTAAGTAACAAAATATGTTAACATCGAAACGTACTGCATTTCGATATAATTTCGATATCTGCTACCAATTAAGCACGATAGCTTAGTGGCAAAATAAAACAAAACGAAATTCCAAGATAAATCCATTTCGCACGCAAAAGAATTCGAGAGAGCTTTACAATTTTAAAGGAGCTAACAACGTACAGTCACATCGGATAAAATGAAATCTATAAAACTTTAGGAAATCCTCTGAATGGTAATTGTCTCGAAAGCATCTCGCTGGCACGTCCCTCAAGTTGAGTGTCCTGTACAAAAGGCGGACAAATTAATAGCGCGCTAAAGATGCGCTGGAACTTAGTCGAATCCTTTCTTAAACTCCGAATGAGCGAAATGTACTATTGAAATAAATTTTCACAAGGGAACCAAGAACAGAATGAAATTGTGCGATTCTTTTTTTTGAGAATAAAACTGGTGTCTCGCTGCTCTTTTGTGGTGGCTACACACGGGCTCTTTGGTGCGGCGAACGTGGAGATATGGTCATCCGTGTGTTTATTACACCTCACCGCTTTGTTCGCTTCTGGCTAGAAATATAGGTTTTTATTGAGAATTTAAATTGTTCTAACTTTTTCCTCTATACATGCATCTTCAATAGAACTAACAAGTGGAAAGAACTAAATGCCTGTCCAAGAAAAACCATTACCATAAATCCATTACTTATGTATAATTTGTCTGTACCTACATTATATTTTATTCATGAGCTGTAGGACTAGGTATACAGTAAACTTGTGTCTATTTGCTCCTATCTTCAATAGAATTTCCTATGACCTAATCGCTCACGAATGCCTAGCGGCTATACGATAAATAGCGAAATCTCTTCGAATTGTCACGTGTATAGGCAATGTAGTATAAAATAGTAGTAGTGGTAAAATAATTCACTAGCCGATGATTATTTAAGAGAGTATTTTTATTTATTTTTATTTTATTTTATTTTATTATAATTGGAAAACATACAGTATTAACAGCTAAAAAAACAACAAACTAAGCTACTATTAACCAGTTACATGTTTTCGCATTTAATTATCTAAACAGAGCATGCTTCAAAGAGAAAAAAGAAAAAGTAAGTGGTAAGTTTTACGATATGCAACTTAACAATATGTATTACAATATTACACTACTTTGTTAAGTCTTGCGGTGCAAAATAGAACAGTTATCGAACCAATGTTATATAGTAGAGTAGAGTATATAGTATTAGGAATGATATACAGTAAAATAAAAAGAACTACAGATTAGGAACGTATGTTGAGCAGAAGTCGTCACTTAAAGGAAAAAAAAACGAGCTAATTTTTAATATCATTATAAACACGAGAGTAACTCCGACTGTGTGTTAAGCAATCAAGCCTAAACTACTGAACTGATTAAAACGAAATTTGGTACAGAGACAATCTAAAGCCTGAAAAAGGACATACTACTTTTTGCCGTGATATCCGACACCGACGCGGGCGGAACCACAATCAAAAGCTTGTCCTATTTAATTCAACAAATCTTTGCGATCTGTTCAATCTCCAATTTCAACTACTTCCTTCTGATACATATCAATAAAGACGATCTGGTAATTGAATCATCCAATTCAGGCGCGATTTAGAGGTCAAGAATAAGATTAAGTCAATTAAGGACAAGTATCTCAATAACAGTTAAATCTAACAGTTATGGGCAGTCAATTAATATGATACAGTTAAAATACTTTCTGCAATAACTAATATTAGTATCAGATATTAACTACTTTTTGCGGATTTTTTCGCGGTTTATATTTAGATTTTAAGTCCCGACTTTATAACACCTTTGCAGGTATCATGATCACGGGCAGACTGAGATGGCGTTCGTCTTGACATATATCTTATTTCAATGTCTAACATTCGCGTAAACCTAAGAAACCAATATCAGGTATTAATATCGCTGTTATTTTTATAACAACTTTCGCTAATACGATATATCGATATTACACTTAACTGTATTTATATTAGCGATATTAGTCACACCAGTTATAAATAAGTTTTCTCGGTACAATACACTACAATGGTAACTGTTGTTGCTGGCGCTGTGCCACAAGAATTATTGAGTAGTTTGTGTTTAAAAATAATATATCGGGGTTTACCTTTTTTTGAATACTGTAGCAATCATTCTGCAGATAAAACTGTTTGGCATCGCTATCTTTCATAACATAATATTTAAGATTAATAGGTATCGTAGTAAAGAGTAACAGCTAAAAAATATTTTAAACAATAGATAAAAGTTGATCCATGAAGGCTTATAATACTAGTTGAACATAAAATATGGCAATAACAAAACTGCAAATTCAATTCATACTTTTACCATAAGTTGATAAAAGAATATCAATTACTAGCAATATTATTCAAGTTCAAGACACTGACTACTAACGCCAATCGATAACAGATATCGTTAATACAACAGAAATTTGATAGCCAACGGATACGATCAAGCACTAAATGTGAATTGACTCCATTTTTTCGTCATGTTTAAGGCAAGTATGAGTCGTTTGCTCCAGGGATCGTTAAATGTTCATCGTTCTAGTTCACCGAACATTAAGCCAGTGTATCTCATGCATAATAGCGGTTTTCTCATCTCGATATTCATCTGCCTTTCCTTTTATATCAGCGTTCTGTTTCGATTTTACGAGTTCCGTCCGAGAGCCTCAGCGTCAATGAGCGGGATATAAACCGCTCGCATATCTATCAAAAATCGATGGCAGGCAATATTGAACCATAACTCCAAGTAGCAGGGACTGTTATGATAAGTTTAGGGGTAATCGTAAGTTGGTCGGTCCACAATAAGTCTTGTTTTGGCATTAAACCGCGATTTTGACTCAAAAGGGTCGGTGAATGGTTCGTTCCCTTTGATTTTGACATCCGGTGCACGTGAACGATTATTTCTTCGTAGCCTTCAAATAGCAATAAAAATATTGAATTTTCAAACGCAGGGAGCGAGATTAATATCGTCTGCGCCATTGTCTTGAGGGCCTTTCGGTTTTATCGAAAGTTTTTTTTTGTAAATTTAAATGTGTTTCGTTTGTTTGGCCCGAAGATTGATCGTCTTTCAAATGAGGAAGCTATTTCTGGGTTTGAATTGTTTATTTATGTTTGGAGTTTGCTTAAATTGGACTGTTAATTGCTGTGTAATTGGTATGCAAATTGAATTAATACCTAAAACCGGTGTTGCATTGATGTGTCTGTGAAGTTTAAATATTTATTGCTGTTAAATACCATAAATATGTTTGTATCTATCTACCTTCAATAACTGTGTAAATGTACGCTATTATTTAACTAAAAAACATTACTCATCAAACAAATAGGAAAGGTAGGTTAGCTAGTTACCTACCTATTAAAATTTAGGCACATTATCCCTTAAATAAATACCAAACAAAAATAATCGATATGACAAAACACTATCTACCTAAAATTCAAAATCAAATGAACAAGTACAAAGAAATCACTTTGATAACAGAAACAGTTTATTTCCACGAATTTCACAAACAGATCAATAGCTACTTTATGAGTTCAAAACGAATTTGTTGCTATAAATAAATCAGATTCGACCTATAGTAATTCTCAGAACAAAAGCAGGAAATACGGAGCACGTTGAGGCACAAACAGTTACAATTTGTTAGATTTATAACATGGCCAGCACGCCTATACGCCTGAAGTTGTAGAGTAGGTACTGTCGTGCACTCAGAGGGGAACAGTATAGGCATTAGATACTAAAATGATAGAGACCTGTTTGCTATAAATATAGGACAGTTACCTGATTTGGAAAGGTTTCTTCTTAACTCAGTTGATTTAAAAAAAAAGCCGAAGTGTAAATTAACACTTCTCCCATTGCAGGTCTTCTAGCAAAACTATTTAAAGAAGCGGCAAAGGTTTCATTGATAAATAGCTAAATAAACGTTAGCTTTGGCCTAAATAAACGATTAAATTAAAATGATTTGCCAAAGGTATCTTAAGTGTTATAAGTATAATATTCTATCCATCTATAATTTAGACCAATTAAAGACACTCAACATTAATTTAAAAATCACTTAAGCCTTAGGTCCGCGAATTAATAGGCCCATAAATAAAAGCAACTCGCAATTCTATGTCACGAGCAACAGAATGACTCACATCACGGATTCATTCACATTCCTAAATCTTCCTTTCACTTATAAATAAAAACAACAATTAATAGTTCAAATCGATCACCGACTCGTTACCGGAGACACTTTGGAACAGCAAATAATTTAGGTGTAATCGAAAAAATAAAAACAATACAAAGTTCTTTTTATGTCGGAACAAAAGTAAAAGCAATCGAACTAGCCTCGAAAGAAATTGTAAGAGAAAGTACATTACACGAACGAACAGAAATTGTTCGCTTTGATTAAAATACTTTTACAGTAACAGTGAACGAATGAACGAAGACTCCTTGGCTTATCAATTGAGACGAGTATGTAAAAAAAGATGGCTGGAAACCGGTCGAGTAATGGAAATTGATTTTGTGTCGAAAATTTAGCTCGCACGAGTTTCGTTTGTTATTTAGGAAAATACGGTTGAAGAGTTTTTGCGTTTGACAGATGCGTTAATTTGTGTTGATTGGATTTTAATTTGGCTTTACAATTACATAGGTAATGCGCTGAACTGTGCCTATCGTATAGTTTGTATCCGATTTCAATGTATGATTTCAGTTGTATCTAATCAATTGATTGAAGGAAACGCTTTAAAAACAGTATTTGCCAAGTCTGATTTTCAGGTAAAAGTTGACCTTATCAATGTAGTACAATTTAATTCGTCTTATAACTCAAGGCTTAGGTATAAGTTACAGTAAACACACCTGCACAGCAATAATCATAACTCTCCTTTTCGCAGTTGGGCAAAAACAACTGCGTAAGCCTATAATTACCCATTCGTAATATTTCGCAAGTAATCCATACCAAAAGATCAAGCCACTTGTAATTTAAAGAGCAGCATAAAAGATTAATGTCATTTAATTAGCATGAATTCAATCAAGTTGAATACATCGATAAATTTGTAACCAGCTCTCGAACTTACGCTTAATGATAATCAAAATAGCTGTCCTAGAAACGTCACTGGCTTTTTGAATCAACTTATTTACCAGTCACTTGGTCAATCAGCACATTGGTATTGTAACAACCCATACAAGTGATTATAAACTTTATGGTGTTGATCATAGGGTTCTTTTTTGAGGGTTCGATGCTGCCTCCATCAAGATCTGCGGGGGCACACAAAAGCATCTTTCAGTTGTAGCATTATTATTGATCTTTATCTCGGTATACGGGGCACAACAATTCGACATGCATTATTTATGCCCGAAGGGAGACCGTTTATTGAAATCGTAGGATACAAATGTAAGTATGACGCTTTCCTCGCTATCGCGTCGCATCTAAACATTTCCGTAATGTCCCATTAAAATTTTGTTCGATGCGGGCGCTGGCTATGTATGTGAATCGTTCATCCTCGTTAATGTTTGGTTATAATACTATTCGTGTTAGCTTAGATTCTTTGACAAATTGCGCTTAAATTATAAATGCTAGTTAAATAAAAATCGTGGTACCCGCTTTAATAAGAATTAATCTATCACAATCATGTATAATGTTCAATGTTTATATATTGCACCTTGGTATACAAAACATTGTATTTGTTACCAGGAAAATCTACTCGAGTCTCGAAATAAATCAATTAACGTACAAAAGCTTATAAAAAACGTCTATATTAAAAGCGATCAAACGGAATCGAGCCATTGAGTCGTGTTCTTTCTATTCGGCGTTGTACTTAAGGGTACGATGAAGCTTACTCATTTAATTGAAGCTGAAACAAATAAAGTAAAGTATAAATAGCCTTTGCTTAACAGTTGGACAGCAATAGCAAAAAAAGTAAAGAAAATAAACCAATCTATTGGTCAGTCAAAGATTGGCAGTTCTCCAAAAACAATCCTGATTCTTGAAATCTTTATGATGAAAATAAGACCGAAAATGAACGTCAAAATATTATAACAAACTCTTTCGAGGCAGTAAAGATCGATCGGCGCTCTTAAGTAAATATAACGTAGACTACATCAGTTGCATAACGTCTTACACGAAATATATGGGTCAGTAGTGAGAAATTGGTCACGTCATGCTCGCGGGCGATGGAGACGCAAACTTATTTACCATCGCAGTCTTCAAATTTAATAAGGCTTCGACTTGCGATGTTGGTATACCTAAAGCTAAAGCCGAAACAAGGTACACATATAAAAGTGTATTAAAGTACGTTGCAACAGAAGATGAGGTTTGTTTTGAGATGGAAGAGTTTTGGTGATGTCTCTTAAGGGTATAGTAACGATGTTTTATTACTCAATCAATCAGTTACTGACAGCCATAAATATTTATTGAGTTAAAGGAAGTATGATTTCATATTCGCCTCTTGACAAAATAGTTAAGTGTTGATTGATTTTATTACGCCGGTCACAATTTTAAAGTAGGTACCATTTGGAAGGAAGAAGATGAAATGTCCAAATGAATGATTTAAAACTTAACTTTTCTGATCCAACACAGCGTATCGAAGAAACTCTCAAAACAAGACCGTCGCCTCCAGATATTCAAACCGAAACTGTTGTAAAAGAACAAATCGCTCCAAGTTGTGTGTTTGGCATAATAATTTCATCGAACGATAACCTGGGGATTCGTAGTGCTGCGAAAAATGAACGTTTTTATGGTGAACGAGAATTAGCTTGTTACGGATATAGGGCATGCGAGATCAGATTGTTATGATATATTTTTATGGTGTGTATAAAAGTTAACATAAAGGTCTATGCTGATACCGTGTTTGGGTGTATCGCATCTTTGGTTGATGACGCTGTAAGCTCGAATGTGCTGCCTTTTGTACGTATTAAATAAATAACGCAAAATGGTGCATTTTTATCCCATGATATCGTATTTGTTTTTTGGTGGATTCTTTTGAGATGTAACTGAAATAAATGCTTTATTCAGCAACATAGTAAGGACATTGCTCTATTTAATTTGTTTTTAATTGGCGTTAGAAGTTTATCTCAAATTCCAGAGCTATCACCGGTTCTCTGAATATTCAAATCAAAATTACTAGTTGTATTGCTTAAGCTTGCACTTGCGCAGTTTCGATTAACTGCAGATAGTGAACCGGAGCAGCAAAAACCTGATTTGATTGTATACGATGCCGCTTGCACTAAGGTATATAAGTATTAAGTTACACGTGATTCAAACTGACAAAGTCACTGACTCACAAAGCGTCGTCAGGCAAGAAACATTGAAAAAAGTGCATTAGCAACTGTTGCATTTTTCCTCAAAAATAATGGGCTCTCCTTTTTTGTAATTGGTTTTTAAATGACTAAAAGGAATCAGGAATGAGTCATAATAAAAAGAATATAATTACGCATAAAAACATAGGAAACCTCTGGGAATCATTATTGTTAAATATATCTCAAATTATTTGGACATATTTGAGGCCAGACTTAAAATATCATAAGGCTTTTGTGTATAAAAATCTTAAATATATTTTACTTGTACTATTTGAAGAAATTTTCTGTTTCGCAAAAATAATGTAACATATAATAATTCTAAGAAACGAGTACACAGTCTGGCTCATAACATGGACGCCAATTCCGATATAAGGATTGGCGCAAATTTATTATTTCTGACCAAAACGAGGCTTACACAAAAAAATCTTTCATCAAAAATCCCTTCTGATATATCGAAAGCAAATGTGTTGTTTGTAAATATAATATGACGGGTATACAATGAACGCCAATAAATCACTCACGGTGCTGTGGACAATCGCGATCGGAAGACGGAACTACACTGATGAATTCTGAACCTCACCAGCCATTGTTGTGTTGGAAATATAATGGTCGAGGTGTCTGCTCCATACGGAATATTTATGGTGTCTGTGTGTTTGTATGTATGTAAAAAGGGCATCCGTCTCCCATGGGTAGATTGTCGGTAGTCAAAATTATTTTATTTTATATAATTTTTTTAACAGTGTTACTCCCCACACTCCTAGATGACTGTATCGCGGTTCGAAATTCTTATTCCTGTAGAGACAAATCGATGAGTCAAATTCCATTTTGAACCTAAGTATCCTGCCGATTCTTTAAAAAGTTTTGATTTAAGGCTTTAAGGACGAAGTCTCAAATTCCTTTTAAATTAACCTATATTGCATGTGTAAAGTAACAGACGGATACTACTACGGACCTTGCCTACTAAGTAAAGACACTTTATCATACCTATAGGTAATGTAGCAGTAGCTAAACCACGAAGTTTAAAAATAGCATCTCGTGGCGAACGAACAATAACTTTACGGTTGTGGTTCAATGGCGATGAACCTGAAAATCATTTCACGGTCGATGACAAACAATATGGTACAATAGACCCCACAACTATAGAAACAGAGAATAACAAAAATAAACCTTAATACATTGACATAAAGACCATTGTTGGTATCAAAGTCTGAAGTAATGTGGGGTGGACTGTTCTTACTCAGTCTGCCCTGACCTAAACCAATTTACTTAAACTAGCTTTAGTTACTTCTAAATTTAAATTCACATCTTGAACTATGGGTTCAGCTAAGTGGTTTTAAATTTTGCAAATTTTGATCTCGAAATTGGTTTTTGCTTAATTACATTTATATTCCTAACACTAGTTGATTGAACCAATTCAAAATGATTCAATAGGTATTTTATTTTCAAGTTACATCATTATCATGTCCTTTGTTGGGTGTATTGAAGATTCAATATTTTCTTTTAGTTAGAGCTAAAACTGTTTGTATTTGTGGTCTTGTCAGTATACTTCCCCACTTTTAAATGAAGTATTGTAGGCTTGTTTGTAGAGTAACGGATAAATTAAAAAAAACCCCTAAGACAATACTATAAAATTTTCGTTTTATTTTTAATCTTATCAATTGATCTATCACCTTTTTGTCCTTATTTTAATCCTAACAATGTCCAATAACTATGAATCGGTAAGCCATTTCACAGTTTGTGACAAATTGTCACTGATCCTTTTATTGAAGCGAGCATCATAAAATTGGATGAGTGCGTTCACTTGCAATCTTCATGTAAATGCATCCGGTATAAAAGGTTTGGGGACTAAAGTATAGCAGTTTGTAGTAATATTAGTAGTTATTTATTGATCGTTAACTGTGTACGGTGCCGTAAATAGGATAGTTTGGGTAGAAAATTATGTAGTTCCGGTTTGGGGTATTGATATTTTGCATTTTGCTTTGTTATATTATATTAGGGTGGTAACTTTAATAGATTTGGTGACTACACTTGAATATTATAATTTCGTAATTCAAAGTCACAGTAATTCAAATTCAAAGCCAAAAAAACATAATTTTACGAATATTTGTTTTTATACTATATAACATGCCAAAGACAGAGAGGCTTAAAAGAAGAAAGGAGAGACCTTTGCCAAGCAGTCCGATCTAACGTAGACTTAAAAAACATGAAAAACGACTACTTAATTTCATAGACTTATTTGAAAGTAAATAAATTCGATATAAAAGCAAAAACAACAAAAACATCATACTAGCCATACATCAAAGGCCTCAAATATTGATAAATGAATCGTGAAAAATAAATAACGGCTCGTTCGGTTAACTTAACTCATGACAAGGGTTTCACTTACATATCATTATTGTTATTACACACTTATTCATAATTATGATTGATCTCTGCACATTTATTTTGTATCGACACTCAAGTTAAGCAATTAAGTTTAATTGTTTGCAAATATTAAATGGGTTTTACAAATTATTAATTAATTTTATCAGCGGATTTTTTATTTGGTCGGTTTTATTTTGAGTGTGTTTGGGTGAAATGGGATTATGATTATGCCCAGCCGTGGGGTGACAAAGATGGTGAATTTTATTAAATTTGTTGCTGTAGGTGGTTGAATATACTTAATCATTTTCTTTCATCTAGATAAAATAATGCAGAGTATTTGACAAGAGAGGTATGAAAAATTCATTGTTTCTTATTTTAAGTTAGTTATCATTCGTGATCTATGTTCTCGCTACTTACTAGTAGAGCGTACTGCACTGTTTACCCCATAATCTAACGTCGATCGAGATGCTAAAATCAGGCCGATCGTAAACTATAGCTGCGGGTAAACCGCTTTCCGACATTCAAAGTAAAATTGCAGTTTTTAAACTAAATAACGAAAATTGTTATGTTTCAAAGTTTGACTCTACAATTACGAGTAAATCTTTGGATCGTTGGTGATTCTAATTTTTTTTTTTTTTTACCACAACCATTAGTTTTAAAACTCTTGTTCACACCCACTAAACATGTTACAAAAAAACTCACTTTCATCGGCTTAAGTATTAAATGATGTATTGTAAAAAAACGTTTGTCTGATGTCACCCCGCCATTATGATTTTACAATAAGGCCTTCCGACACTCAATGAGCTCGCCGACAGCAGGTAAAGAGACACCCAAGTCGCCAAACCAGTCCAACCTAACTGTCCTAATCGTTTGTCGCCGGACTATACTTACATGAAACACAGGACCAATTTGATGCAAAATAAAACCAAAAACAGCAGCAGCATGATTAATAACACTTATTTCGGGCTACAAGAGGGTTTGCCAGGATCACGCCGGTCGGGACTCGGATGCGCCCTATGCGTTCGCTCGAGCTAGACGGCCATTCGTTCATCGCTCGTCTCCCGAGCCATTCCCTCAGTCGGTCGACCGCCAGCGTCGCGCACGGACGTATCGCGCGCCACCAAATTCTCTCCACACGTAATCGTCGTAAACCAACAAAAAATAAAATAAACTGTGACTGGTCTGTGTTCACGTAACGTCCTCTCGTAAAGGGAAATACGGCTTTAGCTAACTGGATACACGTCGGTTTTACAACGTTTATTGTTTTTAGTTGGCAAGTGCAAAATGTGATGTTATGTGTGCTCAACGAGCGTACCGTCCTGTGTAACGTTGCCTCAAAGTGAACTACATGGATGTAATGTGCTTTTAAAATTGGAAACTCATAATCTCCATACTTCGCGGCCGGATTTAATAATTGAGGTTGGTAAAAACATTCTAGCAACATATTACTCACAGATATGTTCTGATAACATCATAGTGTAGGTGTTTGTGCTAAGTGTGACGAATAAAGTCAAGGTGAGCGCTTTACAAACACAAATTAATTCTAACGTCTAACATTCATTTCGGTAAATATAAGCGCGAATCAACTGAACCCAATACAGTAATAAGATTAGACCGGTTCTTAGAATTATGTGGCTACAAAACAGTGGAGCTTAGCAGAGTTAGTAAATTGGACGATGATTCAACTGTTCTTAGAGAAATAAGGAAATAGAAAAAATGGCTTTGCATAAATTGAAAGCGACAATATTTAGAAACAACAAAGGAAAATCACGCAAGGAATTCATATCGCGGCATTGCGCTCCATTTCGCTAATGAAGGTCAATTGCATCGTGGACGACTCTTTGAAATGGTCAATAAAGAATTGGAATATAAAATAAATAACGATAAACATTCGGATTTCCAGTTGCCCGATCATTTTGGCCCATATCCAAACACTGGTGGTACTCTACTTAGTATACAATACTTACCACTTCCATGTTTGCTAATATTACTATTTATTGCATCTCCAAGAATGCAGATCGCTTGGAAATTTTCCTATTTCGTATACTCGGATAATTATTTTACCTTTATCAGAGATATTGCTAGCCATTTCATTTTACGAAGTAAATACTATTTCAGATTAAGATAAACTTGATCGGATTTTATTTTTATTTCGTATTTTTAAAGCGATATCGTTAGCAGTACGATTACTTTTATCGATGCTCAGTGGCATTTATTTCTTCGGTTTGTTTTGTTTTCCAACAAGTTTATCTACTATATTCTGTTTACTCCACCTCTCAATCTTCACCGGTATTTATAAGCCGTTCAAACAATCTATGAATAATATGTTCTTTGTAAGTTTCTGGATGGTGTTTGATAACACAAACATTTACTAATGTTTCTCTAAAAGAGTTTATCTGTGTCGACGTTTAGTAGAAAATATTGTGTAAACATGTAATAGTACACCGCTGGTCCGTGTTTATTTATCATACTGTTTCTAAGAACGCAGTGTCAATGTGACCGGGCGGCGTATTCATTAACTAAAACGCGATAAATGTAAACATGGCCACACTTGCGCAACCGTAATCTAAGGCAATCGTCTTACTATTATAATAAATATGCGTATTGTTATAATCCTCATTATTAATTTATTTACTGCTGAATTTGAAAATGAATTGTTGGTATAATTTATTGTAGATATTGTTAACAAAAGTGGCATGGCAATAAAATTGCGTGGCAAACAAGTTTTTACAATGGTTGGTTACAGTTGAATCATACCTAGTCATTGTATTTTTTGCTACGTAAAAAGAGTAGCGAATTTTAGAATTACTCAGGTTATGTTGAATAAATGTGTTGTTTGATATTTATGGATTCAGAGGTTTTTATAAATGTTTAAAATAATTTCATTTAACAAATATCCAGTAATGAGGACCTAAACGCAATTTTGTGAAAAGAGTTCCCATGAAAAGATTTAATTAAAATATACCATTATCTCGTCAAATTACTCATAAAGATTTAACACCATAAGTTTTTATTTAAAGATAAAATTCGTCCTTTGAATTTTAATTTAGAATAAAGCCATTTTTTATAATCCAAGGGCTTTTCCATGGGAATTAAAAAGGGTTGTGAATTAATTCCAAATCTGAAATCTCATTGTGAGCTTCTTTGGTTTAAATGTTCTATACAAAATTTGTGGTTTTTTCCATTTTATTATCAAAACCCGAACCAAAAATATCCCAGAAACTGTTTGTTGGTTTATAATTGTTAGGTTTAAACCTAACCATTTAGCAATTGCAATTAAAATTAAGATAGGTACAAACTACAAAGCAATAGAAACACGAAATACAAAAGCAATACAGTTAGACTTACGACCAGTCTAGATTCTCAGGTCTCTTCGGTGACCTAAATACAATTACACAATTACCTCGTTTCTGCATTTGCAGAATCCATTCAATTTCTAACAGAACAAACAAACAAATGATAATTTTGGTGGAAAGGTCGTATTAATACTGATGTAAATTTTGGTTAAATAATGCATGAAATACTCGTAGTAAGGATTTC
The DNA here is from genome assembly GCA_905146925.1 of Autographa gamma. Classification (NCBI taxonomy): domain Eukaryota; kingdom Metazoa; phylum Arthropoda; class Insecta; order Lepidoptera; family Noctuidae; genus Autographa; species Autographa gamma. The sequence continues at coordinate 1,740,461 of LR989852.1, forward strand.
ATGTGAATTCTGCTCACGTTGTTACTATAACAATAGCTTTAGGAATATACAGAAAGGAAAATATTTTTTTTGTAATGCCAGTGCATATTTCTGTTTTTTTCTTGGATTGGTTAAAATAATCATGTTACAGGTCATTTTTATAAAAACGTGAAAAATTAAAAATCTTGCAATGTTAAGCAGTATTATTATGCAGAAAAAAAAACCTGGTTTAAATCTTCCACAAAACGGTAAATAGCTATGGATGCAATTAACTCTATAAACGGAACTATAATAGTAGAGCCTCCTAGAATCTATCCCATTAGCCATTAAATCCTATACCCATAATTTCAAAGCTGCAATTTTAATAAATTGGAGTTAGTCTATAAATTTAAGACACGCAAATAAAAACAACAACTCAAAACAAAAATCCAGATGAAAAATATTAATGTGCCTAATAATAAAATGATAAAATAGAAAATAATAAAAATTTAAGGAAAGATAAACGGATCAATGAACACAACCATGATGGCAAAGCTGATGATGATAAAGCCAATCGTGATTTCAAACATGGCTTAACATTTCATAATTACCGTCTTGAACACGACTGAACAAGTTGCCCAAGGTAACATCTTTCCTTAAAATATGCGAGACGAGTTCTACAGATTACATAACATCTTCATTACCGTAATTATTTTACATGTATTCATATTCAATTTGTTGTTCTACAATCTCGAAGGTACTCTTAATACGTAGATTCTCGGCTTAGGGAAAATTATCGGACTCAAATAAGATTTTCTGCAAAATTATTCCATTCCCATTGGAGACATAAAGACTTTCAACAAACAACACTTAAAAGGTCTAGAAGTCTAGATAAGTAAAAAGCCGAACAATTTGAATTTAAACTTATGTCAAAAGTTCAGCAATTTCTCTAAAAATTAAATGGTTTCTAATATGAAAAGCCATAAAATTAAAATTTGAATTTGCATTTAAAGTTAAGATATGGAATTACTACTCTGCCCATTATAAAGACAATGACTTGAGTCGAGTGCATCTCATTTAAGTAATATTAAAGTTAGTAAAGTATTTATGTTAGTTTAAGTTCAAAGTTAACGTCCCAAACCAACGTCGTTGACTTAACAAGATTTTTAAATGCCTAAGTTTTTATTGCATTTGCGGCTTTCAGTTATTCATTAAACTTAGTTTAATTTTTATTTATTTTTTCATTTTTAACGTTAGTATTACTTTTATTATCATCGGCTTTTGTATACAGTTCATTTGATTCGTCACGATTGTTATCTTATTCAGTTTTGTGTGTCAATTAAATGATATGGAATCTCGACTCGTTGGTAGGTATGTCAAAATCGTCGACAAACATTATCAAGCTATAGGTCATCAGTTCATACAATCATTCATATCATTATTATGTTAGTAATAAGCATCCATGATTAAGCGTTCAGACCCAGATATCTTATGAGTAACCGTCTGCGGTGGAATATAATGAATAGCTAGTAAACAAATGCTGGAATTGTATTAGGTCCTATTTCTCTATCTATGACCTAGAATTTCCTTTGATGGATTTTAGTGTTATTGAACAACTGTACTAATTTAGGTGATTCCAAATAGTACGATTTCTGAAACCAAAATTCCTAGAATTTTGCAACCGGCCTACTTCTGCAGTAAGAGTAATAACCAATTACAGTCATTGTCATCAGTAGAAACGGATTTACTCTTTCACAAAATCCGTGATGAAATACCGAGATTTACGAAATACATACGAAATTCATCTGGATACTGAAACTCAGCTAAATTCTCTGATTAAACATTCATCTACATGTATGAGACCAAGGTTGTGCCTATTTGAAGTTTTAATGTCACAACCGTTCTGTCGCAAGCCTCACGTGCGGTTAAATTAGTAGGTACGTTTCGCTTTCTAGGCTTTGCTCGTAATATCAGAATTTATGAAGGACCGAATATTTCTACTCGAAAATTACGATGGCGTTTAGGGCTGGATGTAATGTCGTTTGGATAATTTTCTTTTGAATTTTGGGTAAGTGTAATATGAAAAGCAATGAGAGACCGTACGTACCTTCGCAATACGTAGTTTAAATTTTCAGTAGGTAATATTTGATCATAATATAACAATGAAAATAAAATTGTACACGTGTATTTTGAGCTGCCTTATAAGTTCCTCAGGAATCCATTTATAAGTTTCAACAAAAACAAATCACAACAATACGATTATTTTGTTTCCTCGTATTCAAGGCCAAATGAAAATAAAATCATAAAACACAATAGAACGAACTGTACAATGCGTATGAATTTTACTTTGCTCATAATTTTACTTCGAAAATACCCTTAAAAAAGAATAAATTTGCCTAAAATGTATTTAACCTGGACACCGCTAAAAGAACGTATGTAATTCTATTTATAAGTAAATGCATTAGAAACATAAAGTCAACACTGAAATAGACCAGCTAACAACGTTAAGATAAGATAAGATAAGATAAGATATATTTATTTGTTAGAATATGGTACAATTAAGATATTACATAAAAACATTTTGCTCCATAATATTCTGCCGTTTCCGACGCACAAATATTTGAGAAGGTACAAATAATGACTATACTAAAACTTACACATAACAACAAATTGCAAAACAATTACTATAAAATAAAAGCACAATAACACTTACATTTAAAATTTCCAATCAGGCTTCTCGTTTAAAAAATCACTGATCGAATAATAGCATTTAGATAAAAGGAACTTAAATAAATTATTTTTAAAATTTCTTATGTTCATTTCTTTAAAACAAGCTGGTAATTTATTATAAATATGTATTGCCATGCAAAAAACGTTTCTCGAGTATAGTTGTATTCTTTGTTTGGGTATATTTAATTTGTGTTTTTGTCGACTAGCCCTTTCAACAACATCATTATGTTTTTCGAACAACATGCTGTTTTTATGCACGAAAACCGAAATTTCAAATATGTACATTGACGGGAGTGGCAAAATGTGATGTTTTTGGAAATATGGAATACAACTATCTAGCTGGTGCAGTCCACATAGAGATCTTATGCATTTCTTCTGCCCTCTAAACACTCTAATGGAGTCGACAGAGTTACCCCATATTATTAAGCCGTATCGTATTACTGAGGATACATATCCGTGGTAGGCAGATAATGCTGCCTGCATATTGGCTACACGTCTTAAGCGATACAGGACATAAACAAATTTCTCTAGTTTAATGCATAGGTTATCAATATGTGCCTTCCAATTACAATATTTATCTATGGTTATGCCCAAAAACCTGGTGTTTTCGACTTCACTGACAACATTATCTTTATATTCTATTTTTAGTGCTTCCTGTCTAGTATTGTATGTCTGAAATCTAATCATTTTTGTCTTACTTATATTAATTTGTAGATTGTTATGCCTTAACCAGTCTATAATTCTAACCAAAGTTCTATTTATTTCTTTTTCATATTCTATATTATTTGTATTATTTTGAATATTAATGGTAATGTCATCTGCGTACAACACACACTTATGTGTGGTTATATTTGGTAGATCATTAATATATATTATAAACAGTAAAGGTCCCAATATGCTCCCCTGTGGAACGCCATAATTATTTGGCTTATATTGAGATCTGACGACTGCTTTACGATTTTTAAAGTAACTTGATACCTCAACACACTGCGTTCGACCACCAAGATAATCTTCTATTAATTTCAACGCATTTCCCCTTATTCCATATCTATTTAATTTAAGCAATAATAACTTGTGATCTACGAAGTCAAATGCCTTAGACATATCAATAAAAATAGATGTTATTGGTATTCTTTTGTTCAGACAAGTTGTAACAAGATTGATTAAATTAAAGCAAGCTAGTGTAGTCGATTTATTTTTTGTAAACCCAAACTGTTCCGATTTTAAAATTTGATATTTAGTAAAGAAATTATAAATTCTAACGTGAATAGCCTTTTCAAAAACTTTTGACAATATCGGTATTAGTGTAATGGGACGATAGTTATTAAAATCAGTCTTGTCACCCTTTTTAAATAGTGGTTTAACAATGGAAAGTTTAAGACGATCTGGAAACACACCATGATACAACGATAAATTTATAATATGAGCTAGAGGTTCTGATATACTTGTAGAGCATAGTTTTAAGATTTTTGTATTGATATCATCATATCCAGTAGAATTTGTGTTTTTTAAGGAAGCAATAATTTTTAGTATATCATCTTTATGTACTGGGGTCAAGTATATTGAGTTGGGATAATGTTTTAAACTAGATTCATAATGATTGTAAGTAGTTAATTCACTTAAAGGATTACTGTTATTACTTATATTTATAAAGAATTTATTGAATTCGTTTGCTATTGTGTTAGGTTCAGAGTAGATTTTGCCGTCACTTATTATTGTATTTATGTCGTTTTTATGTGAGACATCGTTATTAATATTTTTAATAATTTGCCAAGAGGCCTTACTTTTATTTTTAGAATTTAGTAAGTATCGTGCGTTGTTTAATTTATGAGCTAGAAAGATACATTTTCTTAAAGTTTTTGAGTATTTTTCGTATGATTTCAAGTTTTGCTTTTTGTTTGCATTTGATAGTCGGTATTTGATATACAAACATCTTTTTTTAATACTGCATTTTTTAATACCCTTGGTAATCCAGTGATTTCTGATAGGCTTTTTATTCATTTTTACAAGGATTTTTGGGAAACATAAGTTGTAGAATAATGTAAAAGTGTCGTGAAAACAGTTAAAAGCAGCGTTAGTGTCCTCGGTTTCAAAAACGTCGGAAAACGATAATGAGGATACGCAGTCGATAAACTTTTGAGTATTCTCACAATTTATGTCTCTCACTTCCTCAAACCAAAATTTGTTTTTACATTGCACAGTTGACAGATTTGCTTTAAAAGTTATCGTTTGGCATGTCTCATGGTCCGACAATGCAACGTAATGTATGTCCGTATTTACTTTTGACATATTGCTAGTAATTAGATCAATGCACGAGTTCTTTCTTGTAGGCTTACAAACATGATTAGTTATATTATAATTATTTAAAATAGAGCAAAGTTCTTTAGATACAGAATCATTTTTTAAAACGTCTATGTTCCAATCTCCACAGACTATAACATTCTTATTACTTTTCTTAGTTAATTTAGTTAATACTTGTATCAATCTTTCGAAAAATTGTTTTACATTGGAATTTGGTATCCGGTATATACAAATAACATAAACATTTAGAGTAACAATTTCTATAGCACAAAATTCAAATGTATAAATTAGCGGCGTTGGCAAACCTCTTACTGCTTCACAATCTAGCTCTTTCTTAACTAATATACAGGTACCACCTCGGCGCTGTTTTGGCCTTGAGAATGATGATACTAATTTATAGTTTTGAAGTAGCAGATTTGATTCCGTACCCTTTTTCATAAAAGTCTCGCTTATGCAAACTATATCAACACTAACACTTTTAGTTTCGAACTCAAGTAAAACTATTTCAAGTGAGTCTTTTTTGTGCAAGACACCTGCGATATTTTGGTGCATTAGGACGACTTGCTTTTCTTTTATAAAAAAAAATGGTCTTCGGCAACTTGAGAATGCTTTTTGAATGCTTTTCCTGTTTCAATAGTTTTGTCGCATAATTTAGATTCAACAATGTTTTCTAAGTTAGAAGCGCAGTTGTAGTTTTCTTCATTTTCAGTAACAAAATCAGTGCTAAGTTCTTGAATTAGTTGTTTTACACTCTCAAATACTACATTCATTCCTCGATTATTCAAATTCCCAGACTGTTGATTAAACATTGTGCTGTCATAACTGAGGTTCAAATTAGAGTCAAGGAAATATGCGTGAAAATGTGTCATGATGTCAAGATATAGAAGATTGTTGAAAGTTTCAACTCTTGAATTGTACAAGTCTGAGCGACCATTGAATTTGAAAGTAGGTACGCAGATAATTATATTCGTGTTATGTATATCTTTAAATGAGTTTCGGATTTGGTTAATTAAATCGAAGTAGTTTTCAGTCGTTTTAAAATCATGTTCTCCAATTAGTATGACACAGTAGTCGTTCATAGTGTAGTTAGTAAGCTTCGTTTTCAAGTCTTTTAGTAGCTGCTGGGTTCCACAATTGCTTTTTATGTAATGACAAATGTTATAAGATTTTAATTTGTTTTGTGCGATTGGTAATATTTTATTTGTATTATTTGTACTAACTATACAAACCTTATTCTGACGTTGCTCTTTAGTTAATTCAGATCTCTCAATTTTTTTCAAAGTTAGTTTGTTCTCATTGTTTAAATTTTCTTCAAAATCAATACGGCAAGTCTTAGATCTTAAACTACTTTTTGGAGTACTTAATTTATTTTCTAAAGGAGTACTGGTAACTTTATGGCAAACATTTTTTCTCTTTGGTAATTCTTTATTAATGTGTTCAAGTTCATTGTTTCTTACAGTTAAAATTTCTATCTTCTCATTAGCATTCTTAAGATCGGCTGTTAATTTTTCAATCCTTAATTTTAGTATTTCAACTTGTTGATCATCATTATCATCGGACAAGTATGGTAGGCTTGCGCTATCATTATTAGGTGAATCAGCTAGTATTATGCTACCATTCCTATTTCTTAAAGCTGTATCAGAATTAGAGCGAGCACGACGATAAGTTATATTTTCTATGGAATCCATGGTTTTTGTTGTGTTTCTTATATCGAATAATATGGTTTTCAAACAATTTTTGTTTCCTCTCTTATTCTATTTCTTTTTGTCGTGATAATTAAGCATTTATTTTTTTATGCTTTCTTCCATAAAAGTTGCTGCGTGAAACGAAACGCAAAACTAAAAGGCTGGTATTCAAGTCTCGTAATGTACAGTTTCTGAACGACAGTTGTGATGTCAAAACTATCTGCTGCTTTGTGATTGGTCAGGGTTGACATAAAAGATCAGGTGATAAATGTTTACCTTTGGTTTTTGAATATTCAACTGTTATTATTGAATGTTATTGATAAATTTTTCATGTTTCAACAATTTATACTTCACGTGAATGTTATGTGGCACTATTATTGCTTCAAAGTATTTTCACTGACAAGTTACTTATTTCTATTTTAGGTTTTATGAGTATTTGAACACTTTTCCAACACTGAACACTGTTTTTTATTTATTGCTATGTTATCCAAAGTACTGGCTAAATCACTGAGATAACACTTTCAAATGTTCTGCAATGTGCACAGAGTATTTTTCTATGTCTGCTATTATTAAAGAAACGACAGTCTATTTTTAATTAATAATTTTGTAGCAGCTATTGATGTTTCACAGTTTGACAGTTGACAGTTTCATCTGACCATTGCACAGAAGGTTGACATTGAACAGAAGCCGGAGAGCTGGTTTTCCGAAGATCTGTAGATACTTCCTAACTCCATCCCTTGGGACCGAAGATAAAGTACTACTCAATCGGACCCCAGATCTAAGTATAATTGTGTTCCAAGTTAAATTCATGTGGTTTAGATCTGCTAGGAATCTCATCAAAATGAAAATTTGAAATTCTATTTCATTTGGCTCTGTAAGAATGTTATTGTCTGTATTGTTTTTTGTTTTAATAAATATTTGGTATTGCTTTGTGAATCGTATTTGACAAATCGTTATGTAACGTTTATTTCGTTTTCACGGAATTCTAGACTCAATCGGCCAGAGCTATTGGAAAGTTCCAAAAAATCGAGTGTTTTAAAAATATTAAATTGGCATCGAGACACGCTTGTTGCCAATCACTAGGGACATAATTGCGTCATAGTAGAACTTTGCGTGTACAATATTTCTACTAAGCCCTTTGGGAATGATGGTCTAGTTATTCTATTTACTTCTATAAAATTGTATTTTACATATAAAGAGTATGTTTTACATAACGTTATTAATTCTCCCCAGCAAATGGCGTCGGTTCTCTTCAATCTATTATTAGCATCATTACAGCAGTAACATGGCTATAAAAAATTAACGAGCTAAAATTATGAACATGTTTCTCACAGTTGGTGTTTCGTCATCATACAGATTCTTAAAATCAGATCGTTTACAATGTACCACGGACACACACGATGTTCTTAACGATTTTCAGCAGTGGCAATCACAACTGTTTTTACGGTTGTCATACGTGCCGTACTCGTTACCCGATTGGTGCTCCTGCTGCAACTGTCATGACGTCACAACCGCTAACGGACGAACGGCCGCCCCACTAACTACTTTCGTATTCTCACCATCTTGCACGCGCGCGCGCTCCGCGATCTATCCCAAGAAAAACCCTTTAAACGCGTCAACTCGATCGATATTCTGCTAGGAATCCCTATTCCGAGCAATTCGTGACCTTCAGCAACAACTGTGGTGAAATAAGAACGCAGGCGGGTCATCGGCAGCAGACATAGCAGACCAAGGTACGTGCACGTGTTTTAGTTTGTTACTGCTGCACTTCCTGAACATCGTTTGTGTCATCGTCCAGCCTCTCGGGCTGTCCCAAGTGTGTGGTTACTCACCGTTTTTACCGCGACTGCACATTTTTATGGTGCCGAAACCCGGGACCCGCCATTATACAATTTAATTTTCAACCCAGTTTAACCTTAATAGTTACTGTAGGATCTCAATATTAGGCAATCTATCTTCCTTCGGTGCTTAATATTATTTTTTCGGCCTATATTAACTGTTTTGGTATATCGTATCGTAAAACTATCGATCATAAAAATCCTTTGTTCGCGTGACATTTTTATTCGTAGGTAGGTGTCACTAAATTATTTAAACGTACCGTGCTAGTAGTCTCGAGTTGTCAGCGGCTTGCGTTCGGAAACGCAACCAACACGTTCCGCCTTCGGGAAACGCGATAATACTCTTCGTGAGATTATCGTAAAACCAAGGCAAGACTATTTTAGCTAAATTCATTCCTATTACATAAAAGAAAAATTGTGTCAATAGGTATAACGAAGCCTACATTCATTTAACTTCAAAACCTAATCAACTTAACAAATTACATTGAACAAAGGATTTATGTTGCGCGTTTTACTCAGTCTATAATCTGTATATATAATATATATACACATACACATTAACAATACTACCGGTTGGCGTAAGTACTCGTGTTCTTATCGTGTTTACATCTTTATAAGCAGGTAGCGCTCATCTGTTGGAACCTTGTATCGCCGACTATTCGTTATCAGTTACCGATCTTGCTAATCGTTTAATAAAATAGTTTTCATCATGTCATTATTGTTAGGTAAACATTCGTCTCGTAAACAAAGTTGCTTTAAGAAATCGAAATCTCACTCTACGGACGATGAATATACAGTTCAAGATTTATCACAGTTACGTAGAAAGCGTACTTTAGCTATGAAGCGGTTGGATAAGGCATTGGAAATAGGTTCATTGGCAATAAGTGATGACTCACAACGGAATTTATTTCTTTCTTATTATCAGGAACTTAAACATATTTTAGATAGCTTTGAGAGTGCTCACCAGATTATTTTGGAGCTGTTAGATGATCCGGATCATGCAGATAATTCGCTCCAGGATACATTTGACGATAAATATTTTGAAATATTATCTATTCATCGTAGTTTAACTAAAAGTGAACCTCAAGTAAATAATAAACAAAGTTCTTCATCGTCGAATATCCGTTTACCGAAAATTGTTCTTCCAACTTTCAGTGGTGACATCAAGAAATGGCCTGAATATCACGACACTTTTAATGCATTGATTCATAATTCTAGTAATCTTACCGATACGGAAAAATTTCATTATTTATTCTCATCGTTGACCGGCGATGCATTATCTGTTATCAAGGCATTCCCATTAACTTGTGAGCATTACAACGATGCCTACCAGGCCCTTGTTACTCGCTATCAAAATAAACGACCTTTAGCTTTTACATCATGGAAGGACCTCTTAAATATTAATTTCAATACGACTGACGGTAATGAGTTTAGGAAATCATTGGACCTGTTTGAGGAAAATTTAATTATTTTAAAGAAAATTATTTTACCTGAGGACCGATGGGATTTTGTATTAGTCTACCACCTTCTCTCTAAGATAGACTCAAACTTGCGTTGCGATTTCGAGGAAAAATATCCTGATATTGAGTTTCCTCCATATGCACAGTTGAAGTCTTTCTTACACTTGAAATGTGAAGCGCTTTTACGTGATTCTCATTTTTGTGAAGCTAATAATAAACCTTCGAGTAAGCCACAACAACGATCTGTAAAATCTTACCAAACACATAAACGGGCAAACGTGTCTCATGCGCTTATGGGCAGTACTGATAAACCTCAAGTTGCCACAGCAAGTACTACAAGCCGTGAACCTCCTACGTCACAACCAGTTAGGTGCGCGTTTTGTGGTGACACTCACTCAATATCTTCATGTAAAAATTTTCTAAATAAACCAGTAGATGAGCGGATATCTATCGCAAGCAAAAGTAATTGGTGTTTCAATTGTCTTCGAGCCTCACACCAATTAAAAGGTTGTACTTCTATTTTTAAATGTCGTAAGTGTAACCATAAACATCACACTTTACTTCATAAAGATAAACCGGTCGAGTCGAACCCAACCTCTTCATTATTTTCTAATAATAATGACACAACTGTTTTGTTAGCAACTGCCATTGTGCAGGTACGGGATGCGGACGGCAAGTTCGTGTCTTTTCGAGCTCTTTTCGATTCCGGGAGTCAGATTAATCTGATTACTGACTCAGCTGCTAAAAAATTAAATTTAAAACTATCCAGTCCTACCACAACTATAAGTGGAATCGGTGAAGCCCCGGCTTCAATCTTAGGAGACATTAATTGCTCCATTGGGACTGGTGATCAAGTTTTATTTTATTTAAATATGCACGTAATGTCGAAAATTTGCGGGGACCAACCAATAGCTAAATTAAATACATCGGGTTGGTCTCACATCAATTCACTATCGTTAGCCGATCCCGGTTTTGACATTCCTGGCCGGATTGACCTACTGTTCGGTGCGGACGTATTTGCGGAATCGCTTCGTAATCGTAATATTAAAGGAAAATCACATCAACCTACCGCTTTCGACTCAGTCTTTGGATGGCTATTGCTCGGTAAAACTTGTTTGGATGCATTAGCACCCGCAGCATCCCTTACCCCAGATGAGATAACATGTGAACAACACTTTATCACAACTCATTCTCGTGACTCATCTGGGAGGTACATCGTGCAGTTACCATTCAGGGACGAGTCCGAGCCTAGGTTCACTGGTTCACGTGACATTGCTTTGCGTCGCTCCTATGCGATTGAACGTCGACTGTCACGTGTCCCCGAATGTCATCGTCAATATTGCGATTTTATGTCCGACTATCTAACTGCGGGCCATATGTCATTGGTCTCTCCAGATGACGTGGGGAATGGGAAATACTATATTCCCCATCACTGCGTCATACGTCCTGATAGCACCACGACTCGCCTTCGTGTCGTATTTGACGCCTCTGCGAAAGATGCACGTTCTCGATCGTTAAACGAAAGTCAACACATCGGTCCAAAATTACAATCAAACATTTTGGAAATTCTCTTACGCTTTCGTGAACACGACGTCGTTTTCATGGCAGATGTGCGTCAGATGTACCGACAGATTACACTCTTCGATGGCCATCGTGACTATCAGCGAATTCTCTGGAGAGCTTCGCCTAGCGAGCCTCTTTCAGAGTTTCGTCTGAATACGGTCACGTATGGCATCTCTTCATCCCCCTATCTCGCTTGCCGTACTTTGCGACAGCTTGCTGATGATGAGGGGGATTCTTACCCGCTCGCCAGGAGTGTAATCTTGTCGGACACCTACATCGATGATGTCGTCACCGGCAGTCCGGACTTCGCCACTGCGCAAAGAACAAAAACACAACTTATCGCTCTCTTTAAAAAGGGAGGTTTCCATCTTCGGAAGTGGGTGTCAAATGACTATCGTCTTTTATCGGATCTTCAACCTGAAGATTGCCTCACTGATTCTATATCGTTAGATAAAGCTGAACCAGCTTCTTTCAAAGTGTTGGGACTCAAATGGGACCCCTCAACTGATTCGTTTCTTTTTGAAGTTAAATCTTCACATCGGCCATGTACCAAACGGTCTATTCTTAGTGAACTCGCTAGAATCTTCGACCCGTTAGGATTCTTATCCCCCCTGACAATACAAGTTAAAAGCTTAATCCAAAAGCTTTGGATTATCGGTGCCGGGTGGGATGACGTTCCCCCTGACGAGGTCATCAGTACATGGAACAAATATCAGGAGCAACTTTCTCAGTTGCACCATCTAAAAATTTCGCGTAGAATCACTCGTACTGATTCACAATCCTACGAGCTACACGGGTTCTGCGACAGTTCGGAACCTGCATATAGCGCCGTCATTTATTTACGAGTAACAGACGTAGATAACAATTCTTACGTTCATCTCGTTTGTTCGAAAGCTCGCGTGGTGCCCTTAAAACGTACGTCATTGCCACGTCTCGAACTCTGCGCTGCAGTTTTGCTTTCAGATCTGTACAAATTCGTTACAGAATCTTATCTGTCTCGTATTCCTATTTCAGCTGTCTTTTTGTGGTCCGATTCCAACGTTACACTATCTTGGTTGCGTTCACCCTCATGTCGTTGGTCTACCTTCGTTGCCAATCGCGTGAGTCATATTCAAGAAATAACAGCTATTGAATATTGGCATCACGTGTCCTCTGCAGACAATCCTGCAGATGTTTGTTCGCGAGGCCAATTTCCAAGTGAACTTCTTCACAACTCGTTATGGTGGGCGGGGCCACGATGGTTTTCCGAGCCGCACGAGACATGGCCATCTTATATTGACAGCGTTACTTATGACGAGCAGAAGGTTGTTGAGGCCGAGACTCGTAAATCTCCTGTGTTAGTATCGACTGTGCATCCTCGGGAACAACAAGTTTCAATTATCGACAATTTATTAAATCGTTTATCATCATATATATATATCCTTACGTACATCCATCGTTTTCTTCAAAATTCTAGAAACCCGACTATTGCTAATCGTAGTGCGTTTCTTAACAATTCAGAACGTCATCATTTGTATCGCATAGTCGGTGATCGGGTTCTAACATTTGAAGAACTTTCTACTTTATTCGTACAAATCGAGGCGGTTTTAAATTCACTCACCCAACGCGCCAAATGGACCAAGAACTCAAAACCATTAGGGGTGGGCTCGCTTGTGATCATCAAGGATGACAATCGACCTCCTCTTGCATGGTCACTCGGTAGGGTTACTGATCTTCTTCCTGGCGCTGACGGAGTAGTTAGAGTTGCAATTCTTAAGACCGCTACCAGCAATTCTGTTAAGCGACCGCTAGTTAAACTCTGTCCTCTACCTATAGAGGATTAACGTATTATTTAACTTAAGATTGTTAAGCACCGTAGGTTAGGTTGATTAGATTCGTAGTTCAGTAACTATTAAGGTTTAACGTTTTCTTCCTAACTTTTCTATTTATATTTCGTATCTTCGAAAATACCATAGGTATTTTGGTGGGCGGAATGTTTCGTCATCATACAGATTCTTAAAATCAGATCGTTTACAATGTACCACGGACACACACGATGTTCTTAACGATTTTCAGCAGTGGCAATCACAACTGTTTTTACGGTTGTCATACGTGCCGTACTCGTTACCCGATTGGTGCTCCTGCTGCAACTGTCATGACGTCACAACCGCTAACGGACGAACGGCCGCCCCACTAACTACTTTCGTATTCTCACCATCTTGCACGCGCGCGCGCTCCGCGATCTATCCCAAGAAAAACCCTTTAAACGCGTCAACTCGATCGATATTCTGCTAGGAATCCCTATTCCGAGCAATTCGTGACCTTCAGCAACAACTGTGGTGAAATAAGAACGCAGGCGGGTCATCGGCAGCAGACATAGCAGACCAAGGTACGTGCACGTGTTTTAGTTTGTTACTGCTGCACTTCCTGAACATCGTTTGTGTCATCGTCCAGCCTCTCGGGCTGTCCCAAGTGTGTGGTTACTCACCGTTTTTACCGCGACTGCACAGTTGGGTTAGGGCTTACGCAAACGGTTCACGTTGCATCGATAGCACATTTTTATTGTGGAACAACACTACTCTTATTAGTATAATCCGCTCAGTCTGCTCTGTTTCACTTTCACTAAAATCTTATTTTGTTCAATTTATCCCTGAAGAACTACATTTATAAACCATTTCTTATTTCAAAAACCAATCGATGTATCGAAATTCAAATTCCATTCTGATGATGTAATCGACTCTTCATCGATGAATATAATCGAATTGTGATTCGATAGCCAACGATCTATTTTATTTAGTACAATAAATATTAATAAGACTTTAAATGTACTATCGATGATTTCCATCGGACGTATGACATCATTTGATAACTTGATGGTTGTCAACAACTGTAGATAAAATCGTGAAGTGTCATGAATCGCAATATTGCTATTTTTTGTTTTTTGAGTAAGCCCTAACAATCTCGAAGCCTATAAAAACTACGTAAACATTAAAAGCGAGGCCAAGATCAGCCAACTCTTATGCAAATTCATAGTCTCGTATTTGTATTCATAATGAATTTATTAAACCTTATTTAAAATAGAATTTTTATTGTTATTTCTTATACATTGGAAAATTGCATGTTTTATTTATAAACTTACTTAATATGTGTTTATGAATGAGCAATAAATATTCTATTTTATTGATTTGATTTAATTCGAAGCGAGCTTTATGTGTGGAAACAATTAAATATCTAAGCATATAATTTAAATGAGATATTTAAGTGTCTTTCGATATTTATTTACTCTTATTTATTCAAAAAACTTTTTTAAGTACTGTATGTGAAGTTCTTGTTACGTATTTATCTAATAGTAATCATTATTAATGCTTATTTAATCTGTGTTTCGGTAATAATACTATCTTGGCTCATCGACGAACATACAAAACCTTTTTGTTAGTAGAATGTTATCTGTTGCTTCAAGTGGCTATATTTTAAAGATTGATCGCTTTTAACGACATTACGAAAAATTTTCAAATGAACGTATTTAAAAAAAAATGTCTCCTCTTTTTATCATCACTTATTTTCTGGAACCGATCTCGGTCATTCATACATGCAGCATTATGCATTCTATGATCAGAGTCTTGAAGAAATTATACCTACAGATTGAGAGATATTTTAGAAACTTTCATCAATTTCAACACACATATCATCAGGCCTGTATCCCCGAAGGGGTAGGCAGAGGTGTACCAATGTACACCCACAGTTCGCCGATATGTTTAGGTCCCATGTAATAGGGGGCAAGCCTATTGCCACTAACCGGGCACAAATCTAAACTCCGACCTGCTACTGAGAATTTCATAGAAAAACCTAATAACACCTTGGTCGACTCGTGAATCGAACCGAAGAACTCTAGCGTAGCAGTCGCGATCAGCACCACTAGGCCAACGAGGCAGTTTTATTTAATTTCAACATAATACATAAAAATTTACTTGTTTATTAAGATCACGCAACAACATCATATAAATTTAGAAGACGCCCAATATTCATTGATGTTATCACGTCCAATATAAATGAATTCGGTCACAACTAATTAAAACACGTAACAATTAAGTATATTATGTTCTCCTAATACAGACGTACATTCATCAAATTCCCTCGCCTCTCGATCTGGTGAGAATTAAAAATGGAGTCATAAAAACATTCCCGCATCGTATTAATTATATTATATGAACTTACTTTATTGCTTTTAATATAAAACACTTCTATATTATATGTAAAGTTCATTAGTTTTAATATTACAAAACGCTACGTACGATTATTCTCGTGGGATATCAATTCTAGACCAGTTTTGTGGTTTCAAATAATTTGAGGAAAATGTTTACCTATGTTACTTTCCAAATAATTATTACATTGGTATTATAATAACAATCACTAATAGAAAAAAAAAACATCAACTATGGATTTTTATCATACCTACTTAGAGCAATTGTGACACACAGACAGACACACGATCATAAATAAAGGTACAAAATTAACTAATTTTCTGAGAAAATCAGCTAAAAACATGTTCTAAAATCACTCAGCTTTTAGATAATAAATTTTTCACACTAATACTAATATACGTACAATATTAGAAACGATAGAAATAATAGGCCATCTGTTATATACCATAACATAATACGCCATACAATTGTGATTGCAATAACGTAACACAATACTGTTTGATAAGCAGTACCCTAAGTGCTATTAACGGTTCACTTTGCTTTCGGCTGTCAATTGTTTACCCCGGGAATGGAAAGTACGAATATTGGTGGCAATGGTGGCTCACTTTGGTTGTTTCTCCCTTTATACGTTTTTATATAGCGCGTAAGCGGAGTTGGTTGAATTGGGGCCAATGTTTGCAGGTATCACAAATGTTTGTCACAAAAATATAGCTCGTATTATTTTCACTGAAATGACAAAAACTCTAATTGAATTTTAATAATAGCTCTTTAAATGAATGTGAACAATAAAAATAATTTCCCAACGTTAAAGAACTAACAATAGATGATTATCAATAAAATTACGATTATTATATTAGGGTAACAAGACAAAACATTTGAAATATTTCTAACCGTCTCACAGCAGGTGTCCTACAAAAACTTTAAAGCCACAAGTCAACTTCAAATTGACCCTCACGACTTATATTTTTTATTTTCTGTTGCTCCGTTTTTTTATGTTTTTTGTGTTAACACGTGCTGGCTTTGGGTAAACATCGGTAGTAAGTTTAAAAGGTGTTTCTAAACACAGCTGACGGCAACGGCTTGAAACAAACGACTGTTAGAATATGTGAAAGCTCTTGGTTTATATTTAACTTTGGTTAAAGCTTAAAGGGCGCGGTTTCGGTTCAAAGGAGTCCTTCCCTACTGTTTTTTTTGCTGTAAATAAATAATAGTAGTCTGTTTTCTGTTTATTTAAAATCAGTTTTAATAAAAATACTGTTACAAATAGGCGAATTTTCAGTTAAGTGACAAACATAAAACAAATCGATAATACGATACAATTTATAATACGCGTGAGAATTTGAAAGCTTTTTATAGAACGTACATAAAATAAAACACATGTAGGTACCACTTAAAACACACTCACAAATTCTGTTTCGAAAATATCGCTTATAACGAAAACAGAGCGCCGATGCCGACGTCATCCATTACCTCTGAACACACCCTAATCTATTTCATGCTCAATTTATTAGTTGCCGATACACGACGGTAGCCTAACAAACAAATTAACAGTCCGTAACTAAACACACGTAACATAATTGTTATAAAAACATTAACATTGTAAAACATGTTAAATTGTTATTTTCAACGGTCCATTTGCTGTTCCGTGCGCTTTTTAAACAGTAATGGCCACCAGACAGCTGTCATGGCGGTGTCAGTTCTGAATTTAAAATAAACATTTTCATTCCTATTATTTTATTAGTTCGTTGAGTAAGGTTAGTTATGTTGGTAGTTCCCTCGAATATAGTTCTATTTTTGAATCGTAAAGAACTTTACGAACGCCGTTTATAGTTCATAAAAAATATTTGAATGGGAACTCTTTTTATTTTTGCTTGCCTAGGATTTTATTGTCGTTCTCTTTAGCATAATTCAAATTTGCCCACTTTCTGGGCTTTACAGTGGAATCCCCTTGAGGCGGTATGATAAACCCTATTTATTTCCTGCAAAAATTCAAATGATTGTCACAATAAATGCCTTTGAAATCCCTTCAGCATTTGTTCAGTGACACGTTTACTTTTTATTCATCACTCAAACAGTGTGTACTTTAAAAATCCTTTCTCTGGGGTATTTGGAGCCATTCTGGAGGATACAGCTTTTTGCCTGTCATCCTTGTCAGGGATGAGGTTGAAGAAACCACGCGTAAGTCTAGACTAAGAACCGACTTTGATGTATTGTTTCAGAACTTGAGAAAGCGTTCCTTGTATTTTTTACATTTAAATCCTTCATTGATAAATTAATTTTAAATTTAAATAAAATTTCATTCTCGACAGTTCAATTAAATGGTTAGAGCAGGTAAAGGTTCAGCTAAGGGGTTCGGAGGCTGTGATCTTTTATCTAAAAAGCATAAAAAAACTTGATGTGTCTGCTAAACGGTTCTTTGAAGCTGTTTATTATGAAATTACTCAGGCGTGTCTAATTTGAATTATATATTGTGGTCTACAGTTTAAAGAAAAAAGAAGTTTTTTGTTGGTATTTTATTATTTACTCATTATTTTATGTGGTTGTCATCAGTCAACTGTGTAAAACTAAACGCCTTAAGTTTATTGCTACAAGCAACTTTCTAAACGCATTTACCAACTTAACAACTGACATACTTGCCTCCCAATCAATAGTACGTACAGTTTACCACACGTCATTGACTATAGCGATAAGCAAAAATCAATCTTAGTGGTTTGAAATAAAGGCGATGTTAATGCTATAGTGTTAGTATTAATGTGTGGTAGACTGTACAAAGCGACCCGTTAAATGTCGCACCTCAATCACACCGTCACGCCAAACACACCTGCTAGCTCTATCCTCTTCATTTGTATAGTATAAGAGAGAGAGGGAAGATGGGACTCGCAATGTCACATGAAGACGTTAATTCATGGAACTGATTGATGTAAATATTAATTATTAGATGTTTGATTACTCTTGAGTTGAGTACAGGCTTTGTGTGCTTCTATTCATTTGATGGTGTAGTATGTAAGAGAATGTTATGCAAGCAATTATGAGACTTATATTAATTGACACAAATATAGAAAATAGCGCACGCAACAAGTGCTGAAACCTACAAACATTATGAGTCATGTAAAATGTTACATTGTGAAAACCTTATTTTAGGACATTCGTTCACCTATCGGCTTATTGATTTCTTTAATAAAATAATCTGGAATCGAAACAATATTTCCAATATAAAAAATCTCCAGCCATTTTCAAACTTACAAAAGAACCTTCATGCAGGTTTTCCACACATTTACACCCCAAAAAAATTCACGAAAAAGTTTAGAAACCTCTTGAACTCCACATGCGAAGGAAAAGTGGCAAAGTAGGCACTAATCGAAGTCGGGTCATGCAAATATCGGGCTCACGTTGCGACAACTTATCAATATGGCGCGTGACGTGGATTATAAGAAAATGGCGGAAAAAAAAATGGCGGAAGTTGTGACCTTGTTGGAAAATGAAGTAACCTGTGTAATGTGTTACACATTGTTTGTTGCGGCTAGTTGTTTTATAATGATGAGAAATTTATATAATATTTACTTTAGATTATTTAGCAGCACGTGGTATTTACAGTTTTATTTTTATGGTTAATGAATTATGGAAACAAACACACAGTAGGAACCATTCCCTGAGTAATGGTCTTAGAAATTAAAACACACTGGAATGGGGCCAAGATTTGCATAAGGACCGCATGACATTAAAATTCATTACAATAAGTTTCTGTTCATTCACTGCGACACGAATTAATTACATTCATGAAGACGCGCCTTTTTCTTTTGTTTTCCACATCTTATCATAGACGAAATTAACACTGATGTTGTAATTTATTGACCAACCAAAAAATGGAAAGGATATTAATTAGTTTCATTGCTTGCAATACTACAAATTAGAACCTCTCAGGAAAAACTAAGGTAAAAATAACAAGTTTTTAGTCACGTTTAAAAATTCAAACTCTTTGGATTAAAAAAAACCGCCAGGGTCTCTAGTACCGCATAAGGTGTAACTGTCAACAAGATGACACAAGCTGGTGGCCTGTGATTGGTGGAAACACAATGTTCAAGAGTAGCAATCGATAGGTAATGAAGAATAAAAGTATGTCATATGAATTGACGAGTTTAAAGAATGTAAGAAACCAAAATATTGAAGTCCCTAGAGCCCTTCACACTGAAGAGAGTAAACAAAAATACGAGACAGACAAACAAACAATACTCATAAGTTCATACAATAGTCTTCGTCCGTTGAGAATAATAAGGAAGACAATATTTATCATGTTCTGCGCAGGATCTAGGAGTCGGACAATCTTCTAAATTGTTTCTGTGCAAGTGCATTTGTCATGTGGAAAAACACGTTTTGGTGGCTTTTTCGTTTATGAAATGGTTTGAGAAAAATAATATAGTGTTGTTTTGATACATGATTTGAGTGACTTATTAATTTTAAAGGAAAGAGAGGTTTTGTAGAAAGTTCAATCATGGGTCACAGTCATGGTGTTTTTTTTATTGTTAGAAATAATGTTTCACAAATAATTATGTCGCATAATAACAAAATGTAAAAAAATAAATATACGAAAATGCCCACAATTCATTACATAGTTGTAAATCAAATGCATCAGTTATCAAAAAATCTCTCCTACCTTACTCAAACTCAAAATAAAATATACCTACGATCAGAAATAATAATGTAAGTCCACGAACAGTACAAACCCTATAATGTATACATCAAAACGTTATCTCAGGTTCACCGCCAGCATAATTAATAAGTGTGATAACTGTCGAATAATAATTACCTTCCTAATTACTTTTAATAAAACATATCTTACTTGATATTCCATTCGTGTAATTAGATTCAGTAATCTATGATAGAGCATTAGTACTGTCAAATATTTATCTCTTTGTATTTCTTTTCAAATATTTAAATTAAAGTTTAGAGGTCTTAATAAGTTGAATGAACTTTTTGTATGAAGAAGAAGCCCATATATGGCTTCAAAAGATACTTGGTTAGATATTTTTTGTAGAATCCTTAGCTTATAAAGATCGATCAACAAAGGTCCATATTTTTTTGCATCATAATAGGTAGAGCAAATTCCGTTTCATTAAGGATTTAATTTCAAAAGTTCCAATCAATCAATTAATAAAATTAAAAAAGTATGTGATTCTGATCGCACTCAATTTAATTGATTCATAATTAAATTAAATCGACAGCTGTCTCACTCAAACAAAAAAATAATAATTAGTAAATCCTACACCCCGTCAAAAGTATAGATAGAAACCATTTTATCTGTCATCCAAAACCAGCACACAGCCTGACAGCGTGATGAATGCATACGATAGCTCCCAAATTATAATTAACATAATTATTTCTATAGTTTTATTACAGCTGCCGTTAAATTTTAATTACAACTGGTTTTATCTCCTATTCGTTAGTTGGGTAATAAGGGCTTTTCCGGTGAGAGATCGCAGCCATTTTATTTCCAAAGTGACGTCGTGTGAAGGTTTCTGACGAGACAATAAAACCCTTTATGTGGGAATTTAGGCGCCTGCAGGTAAATTAACTTTAAGTACCTTCCTGATAATTGGAGGTATTAATGGGTCATCGTTATTTTATTTCTTCTATTAATAAATCTGCACTTCTAAAACACAAGGCAGTGGAAAAACTGTATGACTAACTAAAGTCATTCAGAAAATCGCCAGTTTAAGCAAAATACCCACGCCTTACTCCGACACCCAAAAGATTAATCCAAAAATAAAGTTGGCCCATCATCAAACTATTTTAATTTTCCTTCCTTCCATATCTGGACTACTAGGAAAATCACTCTCAGCGCGGTATTAAAATTAAATTGAAAGTACCCAACTATCTGTTATATCACAAAGTTGAAAGTCATTTCCAATAAAACGGTCGGTTATGATGAAGATTAATTACACGAGAATTTTCAGCATCGATTTCATGAGCTTAAATTATTACAGGTTTAACGAAATTAAGGATTTTGGGGACCTTAGCTTAGTTAAGATTATGGCGCAGATTTCCGACGAAATTGGCCATTTTTAAGGCCGTTACCAAATCCGTAATCATTAGCAATGTTTCATTGAAAATCACGGGCTTGGGTTCGCTACCTATAAAAACTGTAATAAAATATGGCAGCTTTTTAGTAGAATGATTTATAATAAGGTTATAAAGTAGATTACACAATATAAAACTAAATGGACATACACGGCAAAAAAAGAAAATAGTACTAACATTATGTGACACATAATATTATTACAAATTGCAACTTCAGAAGCATAATGGTTCAATTAGTGAAGTATATCTAAAAGCCAATACATATGAATGATCAATTGAATACAACGAAACACGAATACATTTCTCTCATACTAAATCAAAAAGCATTGGCCGATACAAAATCTTAATTATTCTCATTCAATGTCCGTGATTGTATTATAAAGTAATTATTTAGTAGCCGGACTAAGGAAATAGATAAAACTTGATATATAGACTCTGATAACTTTTAATTAAGTTTACGCCCGATTCCCGGATAATGTTTATTCATTTCAACAATTAATTATTACGAAACGTTGAAAGCTTTTGCTTCTGTTCCAACATTAGTGTTGAAAGATTGATATAGACCGGTCTTTATCATTTTTGATGTTTAATTCCATTGAAATTACCTTTTTGGTTACAAAATTGTCCGACGAAACCGTTTGAATTTTAAAGTGAAATTCGGTAATTACTTTCAAATTGTCTCACTTTAGATTAACAATATCGCTATGACTTCGGTTGCTATGTGAAGTCTGACTATTCAATTATCTGTCCGTAATTTAATATTCAAATCGTTCGAACCAAATTGTTAGGGGTCAAAAATGTTGACCACTAGGAACTCAAAAAAACCGTTCGAAATTCGTTAAGAAAACAAAACATTCCATTCCGAATTCAAAAAGGCTGGACAAAGAGCTGTCACTCAAACGAAGAACCGACACGCCCATGAAAGGTTCAATCAGAGGCCTCTTACACGTAATTACTCATGATTCTTGGTCAGTTCCGGAGTAATGACAGGGTACGATTTGATGATGCATTCTCCGAGGCCATAGAACATAAAAAGATGACGTAAGTGTATGATTAGGATGATAGTATTCATTACTATTTAATTTAGTTCGGTCGTCGTCGGCGTTTCTTCGTATTACATTCGAAAACATTCTACCAGTCATGCACTTGATACTTGGTACTTCTTTTGAAAAATAAACACAATTCCTTTCATCCAATAATCGGCTTTCTTAGTTAATTATTTCCTCGACAGCGTCTTTAAATATTAACCGAGGGACTATCAACTAGCATTAAGCCGGCTTTGGTCCTCACTGCGGTTGGGAATTGGTGGGAAAATAGTTGAGCTAAACGGACTTAAATTGATTTGGTAGCCCATTAAGGATTCTGCACTAAAGGTGTTGGTATTCCAATACAAAATGCCATTTAGAAAGTATGGTTAAACTTGGAAGCTAGTGTTGACAAGCCGTTTTGTTAACTTGTTTTTGATAGAAACTGGTGCAGGAGTGCGAGTAAAAAAGTTTCGTTAAAATTTCGCTTCACTCTGCAACCATTTTTGTGGCTCCGTATGTACACTATTCGCCGTCGTTTTCGATATACGAGTACTATAGTTGCGATGCGAGCTGAACGAACACTGCACGGAACCAACGAATGGGTTTTAATCACAAGAAGAGCTCTTCACGTACCCTTATCTAGTTCAACAATTCTAATCTTGTTAGCCAAACACAACTTGCAAGGGCGCGATAACACAAAATAACCGCTAATAAATGGGTTGATTAGAATTGAAATTGGATTAACAAATGGCCATGAATCATAACTAATATTAGCACCTCTGCGCTCTTGATCTATGAGTCAGAAGGAAGCGATAATTCGTTGGTACGAACGTACGAATCTGTGTTAATCGCGTTGCACGCATTACATTGCGCGCCGCCGCGGGGAGCGCCGCCTCGCGATTGAATATTTAATTGAATGTGGAGCGCACATGGCGAGGTTAACGACCACGGTGTTTGATGGTCACGTTAGCTGATAAGATATTATATGTAAGGAGGCCTTTTATACGTTGAAATCTGTGCCATTTTTAAAAGATTGTCACGATCCAATGTCAAACTAATAATAAAATTTATTTGATTAAATGACTAATGTTACAATTCAATTACTCATTCAAATGAAACATTTATTTACTTTATTTCATATATTTATTATTAAAAACATCGTCATCACCTTCATCTATAACAGGTTATACAAACGCCTTCTCAAATTTAGGAACTATTAAACAGCGACAACTAGCAAAAAGGATTATAAAAACTTAATTTCCATGATACCCTACTTATCACGATCGTTATGTAAATCATGATAATTCGTACGTCATTATCAACCCTCTCTTGCGAACGGTCGGTCTTTCAGACCCATTGCAATATTCGACGCAGATTCTGACGTGGAATAGATGCGTCAGCTGCTCTGACACAATGCTGTGATCCAATTTGAACGTACATCTGCCGCAAATGTCAAAGCTTATAGAATAATCGCGATTTTGGTGACTTGCAATTTAATTCGTACGTGGTTTTAATCAAAATGTGTCTGGCCTTTATTGTTTAAGAGTTTTTGTGAATTCGTTCTTATAAAAGTAATCTTTGATACGTATTTATTAAAATGTGTCGAAGAGCTGGTAGATACAATAGATTTAGAAGTAGCTCTTAATATAATAGACTTAAATGTGTTTTTTTTTAAAGACGACGGGATATAGCATCCAAAAATGTCCTGAGTGGCGTTTACAGAAGTTGGTTCCGTAAAGTGACGTCACGTTTGTTAGGTCTAATGTGCCAGATAATAATTACGTCAGCATACATTAATTAGTACTCAAATGTTGTGCGGCGCTAGTTACATTATTCAGTCTAATGTGACAATCAAAGCCGGCTTCGAATTTAAACTAGGAAAGAATTTGCTCGAATAAAATAAGGGTTGTCAAAATAGTTTTTCTTGCTCTAAGAAAACAAACGAATGAAAAATATTAAATAGCATTTTAATGTTGAAAAAAAAAGTTGAAACTTATTCATTTCAACCTTTGCAGGCAGCAAAATAATAAGAACACAAGAAAGACTGACATTCAATTTCAAAGTATAACTTAAACCTCAAGGATGTCACCCTACCATAGGGTTAGAGAACTAAACACTAACGTAAAATCATCTTAATTTTTAAAAATATGTTCCATCCATTATGGATTCCTATTATACTTATATAATGTTATGTCTCTCCCTTACCAAATCCCTTGCCGGGTGTCACAAAAATGGCGACAAAATCTAACGCGCGTGAATAATTTCTGCGACACAAATGCAACCGTTGTTGACTTTACGCTCCCTATTATTACTTTTTACGGTTTAACAAGCTCGTATTTTTACTTATCTCGTTGTGTGAATTGTTATTGTACATTTTTTATTAGGGTGACAACCCTAGGTTCGGACTGCCTGATGATTGGCGAATTCGTAGGGTTGATACTATTGTGGTCGCTTATACCACTGTCGTGTATTGTGACGTTTTTAATACTCAAACTTTTTTATTTGATGTCTTTTTTACAACTCCGTTTTATGAGTTTGATGTGTTTCAAATTACAGAGATCGTTAGGTCTTAGAGAAAGTTTTGATGAGCATTAAAAAATGTGTACAGTATTCTTCTCGCGTTACTTTCAAGTTTCATCAATTTTGTTCCTAAACATTACATAGCAGAACTTTTTCAATTTAAGACATGATTTGTCATCTTTAGTATCCTTACATCCAAACGTCGCTTTAAATTGATAAGTTGCACTACACAAATAGTTCCCGATAGAATCACAACAAATAAAAATCGACACGAATCCTATTAAAAACAAATCAGCATTAATTATTAGCCAACATTGGGAACTAACCGTCGTTACACAGAAACAATTATATCAAACACGATCTCTACCA
This sequence comes from Autographa gamma, assembly GCA_905146925.1. Lineage (NCBI taxonomy): Eukaryota > Metazoa > Arthropoda > Insecta > Lepidoptera > Noctuidae > Autographa > Autographa gamma. Next base: position 1,766,169 of record LR989852.1, read on the forward strand.
TACAAAACACGATCAACTCGTAACGGCCTGAGCCGAAAACAATGATTGACCTTTCAATAATAGAACATCGGATACGAACACGATACCAATTACGATACGTCTATTTGGAAAATTTCAAATTGATACAGAATTCAAAGACCGAAAACCCTTCGACCGAGGAGCTTAAAAATGTAAGCAAACCCAAAAGTACCGAACTTTAATAAAAAGTGCTATAGTTTAAAAGTATAAAATCTACTGTCTGATTTTTGGCAGCCGTTGAGTCAATTCTGATAACCAGTCTTACTATGGAATTCTGTGTTAACCAGTAAAATGGGCTGGGGTGGTCAAATAGGCAGTCTCTCCACGTAAAATACGGTATTCAGCTGAATCCTGTAAGACTAGAAACCGACCTCTAGATGTTTTGATAGGCTAGACAGTAGTACTTTAAAATATGATTATTTTCTCTATTCACACTTTCTGGTTTCTGTTCACAACTTTATTTCTATTGGCTATTGTTTGGGTCTGGTCTGTCTATTATTTTGTAGGTCTATAACAAAATTATATTAATAGTTTATTAGCTGTAGCTCTGTTTGATTTTGCTTTTTGTTTGAGCTTTAACAGATAATTGGTATCGATTCCGTAATGTTGCCGACGGTAAGTGAATTTCAGTCATTTGTATAATTATGATCAGATAAAGGAATAAAGTGCTGGCTTTATTAATTTTTGTATTGTATTCTTGATTGCGATTACAGTGAAAACGCTTAAGCATTTTACTTTATTATAGTTTTCAATTCCGATATAGCGTGTAACTGAAATTATTATTTAAATGCTGTAACTCTTATGGTACTAATTATTCTATACTGTTTTTGACAGTGTTCGCACTAGAAAACCAATTCAACCGTCAAGCAATTTCAGTAGCTAGACCATCACAGGTTGATAGTGTGAACCCCACAAAATGCAGGCCGGTTTTCATTGTACAAACTGTCGGAATAGGCAACGTGAAAGCAATATTCATTCGGTTTTTTTAAGCAGTGTAACGGAACTATTAACCTGTGTCAAGCAAAGCACAAAGCGTCGGTCCGAGTGACCACGTTTTAACAACAATTTTAACGCACAAAGACCAATTACGATACCTGGGGTCGATCAAACGGGATCGGTGAAAAATGGGTATCGCCGGTGGGTAGCGGCGAAAGGGTTGACCGTTTGGGAGAAATTTTACCGGTGATCGATGTTTTCGCGACATTTTCCGGGTAAAATCGTCGGGTATAAATAGAAGATTATTGGTGGTTCCGTTGCTAGGGTGAATTTGGGTGAATAATAATAGACGCAAGTTCTTTTTATAGATTTGTAAGGGTAGTTAGTAGAAAGCAATGTTAACCTAAACTTATAAATTATAACCTGAAAACGATTTTTTTAGAAATCAAATAACTGGTCACAAAATATGTATGAAAAGAAATATTAGTTACCCGAAAAATCACATAAAAAAAATACCCTATTTACTAAACAATCCTGACACAAGAAATATGTGTATCGCTCTGATATCGAGTAAAAGTGTATTTTATTAACAAATATTACCTAAAAGAATGGTGAAATGACATTCGCGAGTTACTTGAAAGAGGTACTTTCAGTTATTATTAGGCATACGAAAAATTCCGATCACGAAACAGTTCTTGAGAAGAATAAATTTAATTTGTTCTGCTCCACCCGTTACCGTTTTTCATAACCTGATATAAAGAATTCCAATTTTATCGTAGAAATGATTTTCTATATATTTGCTGTTATTTTACTATCTTTTTACGAGTAATATTGTGAAATATGAAGTATCGTGTGGATATCATGTTGTAAATATTGAATACTGAAATGTTTGGATACATCTTTTTTTTCAGCCAGTTTTTACATTATTTTTATTTGACTTTTTGAAAGTTAAATCTTCAAGCTTTTTGGAAAAGTGAATGTTTCTTAGTGTAATCCAGGTCGTCAGCTGAATTTGCATGAATTTTTTTTAACTAACGAGTACACTAGATTTTATTAAATGACATTGAAAGACAACAGTTGGTAACCAAATAAAAAGTACACTTTCCATTTCCTAAACTACGTATTATTTTTCTCGCCCTCACATCCAACAATACTAGATTTAAAAATAAGGCAGAGGCAAAAGTTTGAGAAATTGCAGGCATCCACAAGAGCGGCGCATCTCGCAAGATGCAACAACTTATGCGAGATGATAAACAGTCTGCAGTTATGTGCCTTTTTATTCTATTCCTCTTTAACAGGATTGTTTTGTATTTAATATTTAGTTTGCTGAAGAATTTCCTCTTAGTAAGATTCGGTGGATTTGCATAAGGGTTTTCGTATTTTACTCACTTAAATCAGCTGTGAAGACTTTTTTGATATGTTTTCTAGGGTGTGTCGAATGTCTTTAGGTGTAAATGATATGCAATATAATACGCACATCTTTTCCAATAAGAATATTGATACAATAGAACAGAATCGTAAATTAAAAGCATTATCCATACCAACACTTCAAATCACTATCACTACATAGTATAAAACAAAGTCGCTTTCCGCTGTCTGTCCCTATGTATGCTTAGATCTTTAAAACTACGCAACGGATTTTGATGCGGTTTTTTTTAATAGATAGAGTGATTCAAGGGGAAGGTTTATATGTATAATACATGCATAATATAGTAGAGGAATACGGATAATCTTAGAGATTTCTAATGTAAGGTCGTAAATGAACCTATTTTTTGCGCTTTCATTGCAAACGCTGGCTGAACCCTATGATATAGATCAAAATAATGTACTACAGTATTGTGCACCTTAAAAAGATCTACAAAAAAGTCCGCGATGGCATATGTCTATCTCTTGAGGATAACCCACAATTACCATTTTTATCGTTTATTTATTACTTATTTACGCAAAAGCGATTTTAAGCAATACAGTATTAATCCTTATCCAATTAAGTACCTTTAATAAATTGTGCATGCAATATAGGTCAATATTGCCCTTTACAGCATGTAATTTAAATGAATATTTTCGAAGATATTACAAATTTAAAATGTAGGGACATAGCGGTTGCGGCGATACCGGCCGGAGGGCCGCGCCGGGGCCGGGGGTCGTGCCTATACCAAATAGTGCGTCCAAGGCTGTGCTTCGCCCTGCAGAACTTTATGATTGTGTAGTTATATTTGGTATCAGCGTTGCACCCGAGCAAAGCCGGGGCGGGCAGCTAGTAAGTTATAAACGTAAGTTTTTAAATTCTCTGCTGCCGATTATTAAAATGATTGTAGCGCACCATTTTACGTTTTCCTCTATATTCAATTAATAATCATCAACAATAATCACATACTCAGACTAATACCTATTTTCCTCATTCTGACCTCTTGATCTACCACAAAATTAACATACATAATTGCACTCAGCCGTTACATAAATAATACAGGAAACATACATTTACTCAATGATATTCTAATAAACAGATATGTTATAAGCGTGCAATCGTGAAGACTCGAAAACGTCCTAATTGGGACGTATTGCCATTAACAACAACACTATTTGTCTCTTTTTTTCTTATGGGTTTTATCGCGCTATCTCTTTTGCTCTGCCGCTGCTGGGCGGAACACTTTTTTCGATTGTTTTGTATGCGTATAACATATCTGTTTATTAAAATATCATTGCATTTACTATCGTCTTTCACTCTTGAACTTTACATTCTTGATATTAACAATACAGACTAATTATTATTATTATTACATGTCTTATGTCAATTGTGGCACACATTCCACGATCCACACTCGCTATCAACATTTGTCACTCGATTTGTCGTAAATAACTCGATACAAGAATCGCATCACTAATTATAGGATCGCCCATCTGTCGGGTACGAACGAGTGAATCGATAAACGGAATCGAGTTAGTTTGATTTACGATTGTTGGTTTTGTGTGGTTATAAGATTAAGTTTTACATGTTTGATGATTCAAAGTTTTTGCTTTGATGTTGACTATCATCAATAAATTCAATTTATAATGTTTATTTTAGAAGTGATATAAAGATGCGCTTTACTTTTTTATGCCAAGTATATCGATGTAGGTATCTAACTATCTACTAATTAAATACGTTTTATGCTTTAGCATAAAAAGTTTCATTGGATTAATATCAATTTAAAGGCTAATTTGTAACTCCAGGCTTTCGACATGTTGGGTAAGGCGAACGAGGAGAGTTGTCAAAAAAAAAAATGGGTGATATTTTCCTAAGTATTTTTTTCACAACCCATTTTGTGTCTAGTTTAAACCAGAAATCTACTAAAGCTATGTTTACCTAACTAGTTATTGGTGGTACTAATAAACCGTACACATATCGTATAGGTACCAATATAGTATGATGTGCATGTCTCATGCCGTGTTCGGCTAAATTGGACACTACACGGAATAGTTCGATTGGTACGGCGACAATGACGGCTGTTGTTCGTTTTTAATACACTTTACGTTTTAGGGTTAAATTTTAACATTATTTTGTTTATTAATTGTTAGTGTTTCTGCAAAAGCATTGTTGGGCGTACCAGCTGACGGTGGCTGTTTTTTTAGGAAAAGGTCGTATTTTAATGGGATTTTTTTATGTAAGCCTCTGAAAACAAATTAACCTACATCCATAACCTACCCATATGTAATAGAATTAACCCGTTTTATTTTATGATTATGACATTGTTTTATACGATATAGCGACTACCACACATACATGTCTTAGATGCAATTTTTCTACACAAGAACAATAAAAGTAAATACCAAAGACAAACAATTCATTTGTCACACAAATCACAAACACTGCAAGCAACATCCACACAAATATTGAATTTCAACAAAACTGAACAGAATGTCTCGCATAAAAGTCTAAAATACTAAAATAAACAGGTTTGCTTTAAATCTATGCGAGTTGTGCATGCATGCATAGACTAGCATACAATGGAACACAAAGCCGGCTGTAAGGCAGCATTATCGGTATTTTATAGAGAATGCATTGCCTTTGAGCAGCTCAAGCAGGTTTTATTTAAAGTAACTTAGTTTAAAAGTCCCTAGTCTCTTTTTGACGCCGAAACTAGGGACTTGTTGTTTTGTTGTATACGATATCCTGTGATGAAATCTGAATTGTTGTTGAGAATTAATTAATGTTGAATACATGATACCTGTGCCTGTACTATGAGCTCATAAAGCAAGGCTAGGAGCGAGATGGCGCACTACACTACGTATAGCGGCGTGTCGTTTCGTAACAGCAACAGCCTTACTTGCTTACAGTAAATCGCGCAGAACAAAAAATGTAAAGAAAATTAAACCATCACGAACTGTAATAAAACTAAATCGAATGAGTTCCGTCCAATAACTAATATCATTAAACACATTATGCAATACAAGCCGACAAAGTACAAACAATTTTAACTTGCACGTGTATCTGGCACAAATCGTAGACGTCGTCGACCGATACTATCGATAACGCAACGATAACGTGACGATAACGCTCCGATAACGACACGATACCGACACAATAGCGTGTTGGACAAACAATGAGTGACACTGTTGCGAAACTTACGATGAATAAAAAAGCTGTTTGTTTGACTATGGATCGATAAGAAGGGTTGAATGATTGATTTGCTTTTTGTAATCAGCGGGGTATTTATAGTTTCGTGTGTGTTCATTCATTAACTAAGTGTCTGGTATTTATAAACTGACCTCAAGACGGCCCTTTAGTTATAATTAGTAATCCTATGTTTATTTAGACTAGGTTTTTAAAAAATTCCTAACAGATCGACATAGCAAAAGTAAGCGCACTAACCAACGAGGTTGCATTTGAAATTATAAAGTGAGCCTATCAGAGTTTAAACCGTAAGCACTAGTGTGAACAAGTGTTGTCGTGAATTATGTATGAAGATGGAGCTCGCCGTTTTAAAAAATCTATCTAAAACACTAATATTGTCCTAACAATGTCAAAACCATCGATATTTTCTTATATAAGTTTCTCGTTGCGCGAAAATTAACTTAAATGAAAAACAAAATGTACTAGGATCAGACTAAAAACTGCTGTCGCTTGGCTTAAGGGGAACCTAGCGATAGTAGCAGTCTATGCATATCATACGTCGATGGCACTAACACTTTATTTGTTTTGTATATGGTGATGTTAAAATCTAATAATATCAAAAAGAGAACACAAACTATTATATGCAAAAAAGAGTATTTTTGAAACTGGCTGTTCCTAATTTGGAAGCATAAAAACAACAACAGCCGCCGAATATTTACAAATGTAACGTTTATAAATGTTAAGGTGAATACACTCGGAATTATAATAGTTAATGGCGTTATCTTCGGGACGCGGCCAGAATCACAATGACCAATTAGAACGTGAGAATAGCAAAATAACTTCAATTAACTTGATAGTTACAGAAAACTGAGTGAGTTTTCTGTTAACTGATAAACTTAAATAAACCTTAGTGCTTAAAAGTTAACTAGTCTTTAAAGATATTTATCAGTTGCGAGGTACATCCTGAAAAGCAGGTCATTCTTGTAACCTGTTTTTAAAGAATTTATATTTTAATTAATTTGATGTTGACCTTATAATAATAGTTAATTTTGGATAGTCTCAGAACACAATTGGAAAACAAAACATACAAAACAAAGTTACGTAAACTTTCTTAAATAAGAGTAAAATCTAAATCCTTCCTAATTTGCTTGTTAGAGATTAAAGGTCTTTCATTTCGGCACTAATGCTTACTAATATTCAATAATTAATGTTCAATAGGTCGCGATCTTATTAAGGCACTTCATTATTTATTATAACACCTAACCCTAAAGATTTACCAACAAATAAAACATTCAGAAGGTCACACCTCCTTTCTACTATACATTTTCACAATGAAAATGTTTTCTTCAAGAGTAAGTGTTTTCGTATGTGATGTTGAGTGGCATTTCTGTTAATTATCTTTTATGGTAACGATAGAGTAATTACATGAATATAATGTGTTGAATTTATTTCGTGTGAAGCCGTTAATTAGGGCTTGCCTAGAATGTGTAATATTTGCTTCATTAATACTTAAGGCTTTCGACTCTATATTTGAGAATAGACGAGAGAATAATATAAATCTGTCTGGATTAAGGATTTTATTTGTACTTAATTCTAGATTTTCTCACAATATGCTTTTGAGCAACGAAATGTAGCTTAGTTGTACAAATTTTACTAGAAGCTAGTTGTTTTTCTCTTTAATAAATGCGTATGAGCTTTAGTAATGACTTGACTGGTCATTAAAAGTTCGTTGACAGCTGAGACTGACGAGAGGCTGCCTCGTTGGCCTAGTGGTGCTAAGCGCAACTGCTACGCTAGTGGTCTTGGATTAGATTCCAAAGTCGACCAAAGTGTTATTGGGTTTTTCTATGAGATTCTCAGTAGCAAGTCGGATTTTGGATTTGTGCACGGTTAGTGGCAAAAGGCTGGCCCTTTGTTACATGGGACCTAAACAGATCGGCGAACTGTGGGTGAACATTGGTACACCTCTGCCTAAACCTTCGGGGATACAGGCGTGATGATATGTTATGTTATGTTATATGTTGACAGCTGAATAGTTATTATAAACGGCTACATCGCGTCTTACTTACCAAATTTTATGGATAGCTTCATATTTCTTTACAAACAATACAGTTTACAAAATAACATCAAAAAAATACCATAATATCTTGTAGTAGTAATAAACAAAGCTTCCAGTATAAGTTCCCATTGATATTTACCCATCCATTTCTCACGTTCGGCATCCTGCGTTACCCTGCAAGTTTATCTTATTCCTATCGATAACAGACTACCTTTATACCGTGTGTTTGCTCAATACATGCCTCGTAGGGGGGAGGATATTGAAGGCAGTAAGGTCAACGATTTTTGATACAAAAGTAAATGTTGGAGAGCAAAAAAAAACTTTTTGTGGATAGTAATTGTTCTATTTATTAGTATAAATGGAACAATAAAGGGCTCGGAAATTGTTAATTGTATGTCTCATTTTCATAAATAAGAAATATTTTATTTACATGTGGTTTTTAAAAGTTACTAGCTCTGACAAAATGTGTGAAAGCATTCAACTTAAAAAGAATAGATCAAGTATTTTATTATTCCCTGACACTTGTCTCAACATAATGTATTCAAATATATGTAAAATGTATATCCCACTAAAATATTACATACTACCAATGCATTTAAAATACCAGTTGATTACCCAACTTAACAAAACGTGTAAAGAAATTCAATTCTGTTAAGCACCTCACATTTAAAGAATCATTATTATCAAATTATCATAGTTCGTATGAAATAAACACCGAAACACATTACCCCCTCTGTTCACAGTCGGGTATCAAAACCAGATATGTTTCATAACGCCCAAAATGGCCGTTTAACGCGACGTCGAATAAAAATGTGCGTTATTATAGATAATAAGTTGTAATTTATAACTTAAACGTGTGTAGAGAAGTTATGGGAAACGATATCTATGTAACAATCAAGATGTTATAAGGTTGTCACATAAAAAAACTTCACGGTGAATTAAAATTACTGGCACAAAATAATCGTTGCAGTTTTATTCTTTTTTTGTTATTTCAATATGGCAATTAGACTTATTGAAACTGGCAGTTCGAAATTCAAATTAAAAAAATGCTTTATTAATTTTATTCTTTTGTTGTATTTCGTTCCTTTGTACGCACGAGTAGGTTCGATTTCATAAACAAGTTTGGTACAAGAAGATATTTTGAAAACTAGAATAAGTTCACTGCAAAGGTTCACTGTTTGAACAGTAGTATGCTAACCATAGATATAAACTGGAAAGTAGGTAGTCTTCAAAGTTTTAACCTGAATATTGCACCTATTGTCACTGGAGTCGTGCTTATGTTTGCAAAGTTTTGCTCAGAGGAAATAAACTCGGAGATTTATTTACATACCAAGTGCAGCTAGTAAAAGTTTAGTTTGTAATATACTATTTGTTTAAACTAAATACAGTGAAATAATAATAAGTCTGTGATTGTAATAAAACTGACCATTGTTTTATTCTGACAAACACAATGTTTATTTAAATTTAACACATATATTTGTTTGTATTTTTATTAATACTGAATTATCCTTTAAAAGATTACTCAAATTAAAGTACTTAGATACAATAGATGTAAGCGTTTTGTTTGCATAACTAACTTTTTGTATTTATTTTTTCAGGTAAGGATCCATTTATTCATACAAATCATCATCCAAGTACCTCCAAGTGAAAATGTGAGTTTTACTTAACAATTTTTCATCATATTAAATCAGCTGATTGTGATAAACAATACCATAAAATAATAGTTGCGGACAGATCTGTACGAGTACATGAATATTTTTGTCGTATATAATGTCCTTTAGTTAAAAAAACTTTTTCATAATTTCGTTGTTGTATTAAACTGTATAAATGTTATTCATCCTATACTAACAACCGAATTGCCAAAAGCGATATGTCTATCCGTCCGTTTTTATCATTGTACGAAAATAATTATTAAACCTACCCTTAGGACTTACCGAAAAAAGTTCCCATTTAGATGTGAAAATATTTTACAATTTTTCCTCCAAAAATAAATTTAGAGCAAAAATAATATTTATTAATTCGTTAGCGTTTATTATTTATGTCTATACGGACAAACTGTTTGAAACAGTTTTTTGGACCATAGAATAAATATACTATTATAAGACTATTTGACGACCTCCGTGGTCGAGTGGCGCTGGTTTCAAGGTGTCGCTACCTCCGAGGTCCCGGGTGCTATACCCGGACGGGTAGTACAATGTATAAATCAACTTTTCTACATTGCCTCAGGTCTAGGTGTTTGTGGAACCTTCGTTGTTTCTGAATTCCATAACACAAGTGCTTTAGCTACTTACTTTGAGTTCAGAGCAATGTGTGTGATATTGTCCGCATTTATTTATAATTAGATATTATTTAGATGTTATGTTATAATCAATAAATAAAATAACAAAGATAGTCGAATGCCAAAATACTTCACAGTTTCTTCTTATTTAGTTTTGTCAGCCCTAAAAGATGACGTGTACAGTCCTAACGCAGTGAAATTTCTCCAATTAGTGTGTTGCCTATCAAATGAATAGCCCATTCACCACAATAAATGCCCGGCGTCCGGATTTAAGTAATAAATTATATTCTCCCGCCATGTTGTTTGATTGGCTACTAATGCTGCTTTTTGTTGACACGTTTTATACTCTCGTGGGAAGATTTGTCAAGACAACTTGTTGGTGTGCTTGTAAAACTTAAGTACTTAACATAACATATAACATAACATATCATCACGCCTGTATCCCCGAAGGGTTAGGCAGAGGTGTACCAATGTACACCCACAGTTCGCCGATATGTTTAGGTCCCATGTAATAGGGGGCGAGCCTATTGGGACTAACCGGGCACAAATCCAAACTCCGACCTTCTACTGAGAATTTTATAGAAAAACCCAATAACACCTTGGTCGACCTGGGAATCGAACCCAAGACCTCTTGCGTAGCAGTCGCGCTTAGCGCCACTAGGCCAACGAGGCAATTAACACTGAGTACTTAACACTGACAAAGTACCTATATTACCTATGAAATTCACATTTCTTTTGAAACAAAATGTTGTTAAGTTTCTTTTGTACTTGTGTATCTATTTATCGGGATTTTAGAAAATATTAACATAATAACGATAATGAAATAATGTTTTATTTCGCATACTATATAAACAATTATAATAGGAGCATTTGACTTGACATTCACATGACCTAATGTAAGAAATTTCATTCAAGTGGCTTTTGATTAACAACAAATATTCGAGAGTGCTTTTATGTAGCTTTTTTTGCTAAGTGACATCAATGCGTTTCTTTTACCAGGATTTTCTACTTATATATGAAATATTCACACATATTTTTTGATGATAATATTTATTAAAATTATGCTTTCCCTAATTTGTATACCAGAGGGCATTTAAACTGTGATCAAGGTGTACAATTTACCTTCTATTCGGGTACAGACGTCTACAAATATAGTAATTTTGATGTTCAATAATGCCTTAATTTTAGCACCATAAGGTTCAATTTCGTGTAACAATCTTACGATCGAAATTTTGTGGACTGTACTCTAAAAGATACGTTGATTTCCATTTCGCTAACTCAAATCAGTATGTAAATCCTATTACACAGATTATTAAGACTCGTTTATAAAACCATTTATATCCCATTCAAGATTACTTAAGCCGATGTGACACTATTGACACCAAGATAAACTTTAAATTATTGCTCGAGTCATTTTGGAACTGTGTTAAAAGGGAAAGCAGAAAGGTAGGTAGAGGAGACCTTATGGCAATAGGTTTGAGGTAGTCAGTTTAAAGGGATTATCGAATTAAATGTGCAATCAAAATTTTCCGTCTTTTTCATTAAATAGACGTTTTTGAAGTGATTTATAAGACGTTGATGTTGCCGTTTACATGTCAAAGGAAAGCTACTGACTGGTAACTGTAAGAAATAAGCCATATTTTACATTTAAGATTGACATAAACTCGAAAAATCGACTATTAGGTACAAGCTATACTGCTACTTATACTAATAGTCAATTTTAAAACTTTCTATTTGGATATATTTTTAACTTATTTTCTCTGATTTACAAATTAAATTTTTGTTATATTGTGCAAGGTCTCTACGCAAATAAAATTATTTTCAAAATCAGGCCACATATTAATTAAACTTAATTTAATAAAAATACTTTATCAAACAAAAACAATTAATCCAAAATACCACAAGATACAAATATACTTTGTACCTAAAATGTAGTAAGAACACCCAAAAACTCATTAAAACTTGCATACAGTGTTCTAAGTAATTATTAAAACCGTAGTCACTAGTTTTCAAGATTAACATACAGACACAGAGTAGATGTAGGAATATTTCTTCACTGTTATACCATCTTAAATATATGCTTAGTAGTTCTTAAAAAGAATTTCTTGCTTTGGTAAATGAAAAGTATAAAATTTTTTAGAAGCGTTTTCGAGTTTCTTCTGAAAACTTTAATTCTGTTCCAATCTCTTTTCCTTGCTATAAGATTTCTTGGAAATAGATCTTTGTCGAGTTTTCTAATAATTCATATTTACATAAGAAAAGATTTTATTGATCAGATCCGTTATGGTTGCAAATCCAATCATGTCTACTTTCCTGTGAATTCTTTTGCGTGACAATATCACAAATACTTTAATCTTAGTATTTCTTCCTCCTTGTCAGTCATTTTATAAAATAGAATATAACAGTTTTTAAGTTCACAAAACACTACAGTTTCATTAAACATTCAGTCTTTAGCGTCTTGAATACCGCACACACTCAAACAACGAGTCGTCTTTAGTTCTAGAATAGTGAAATACAGGCAAAACAAATATAAGTATGAAGTCGAACTGAAATTGTAAGAATGAGGCTTGCAGCGAGCACTTGAGTAACACATCACGAAATATTCATACAGGGAAGGAACATCTTAAGATTCCGAGTATGCAAATATTGCTTTGCCAACGTTTGAGGTGCGGTCCAAGTGCTAGAGGACAGCGAGTCGCGTGTTCAAACTATTTGACGCGGTTTGTTCATAAATTAAATTATTTTGATTACTTTTGTGGTATGTCAAGCTGTCTCTTAATGAATACTTATAATTATAGTTTTGATATTTAAAGTTTTGTTGCAATAATTAATCAAAAAGGTGGTATATTATGAGAATAATTTGCATTATAGGTAAACATTAGCTATCATGTGGACTGCGTTCGTTCTTCTTAATCTAAATTGGGGTAGAGCGGAATTATTTTATTATGTACATTTAAGCTGATTCTTAATGTACTGCTATAACATACACGAAGTTCTTATTAAATCGCTTGCAATGAGATCAAACCCTATAAAGAGTTGAAAAAACAACCCGCTCGCAGTGCGACCACGTCTTTACAGCTGTATATATCTGCAAGTACTCCGGCTGCGTTTACTGCCGCGACAATGCCAAGTCGTTATTACGAATTATTGGACTTTTTTACTTACGTACCATACGGTTTTAAATTTAGCTGAGTTCCAAGATGGCAGCGTCGGGACTTTATTTAATACTCGTATTTTGATGTATGGTGTGTACGTTATACATTTATTCTGTGGAACGTAGTAATCAAGTATGAGGGTTTTACCATTTCTTACAAAATGTAGATTCGTTTTATATGGTCTTTTAATTTTATATGTAGGTATAGTACACTCGCATGGCAAGATACTTGTGATTCAAGCTTAAGTACCCACCCCATTTAGTTTCATTAAATTTTGTTAAACGATTCAGGCCTTAATCCGTAACAGACAAACAGTTACACCTACTTCTGCATTTATAATATAAGTAGAATACCATCCGAATTAGTAGTCTTTTATAAAAAATACTATAGATTAATAATGTAATGAAGAATGTCGTATAAGAACAAATGAAAAACATTCCTTATAGAAAGTTTAAGGGATAAAAAGTAAACATCAGTCTCCCATGGGATAACAGTACACATCAATCCTTCATCTAGACAGTACCTATATTAGACATGAAAGATTGAAAATACGTAGGAAGACCTACGACACAGACGTTGAACCTAGTTCAGGCAGAAATATGAAATATGTATGTAGTGTCGCAGAAGCAATAGTCGACTTCGCTCTACTGAAGTAAACTGTAGCTTGTTCTTATACAAGTAATGCTTAACTGAATAGAGGATCTTAAATATCTATTTTCTAGTTTATGAAGTTATTATGAATTTTTTGTACCTTTAGAATTTTGTAAATAAGAATTTGGCATGCTTTTGTAGATGACATTTTTCAGTCGTGTTTTTTTTTTGTACATTTTGCATGTACTGAAATTATTTAATTGAATTAAAATTATTTCACAAAGTACTTTAATACTTTTTCAGCTTATTTTAGATAATATCCACTTAAAGCTTTTAACCGCCAAATGATCATTTCATACATATTTCAATAGCACTTCTAAATTCATCAGCAATAAAAACTTCATAAAACCACACAACCATAATCAAATTATCATAACCGTTTCTAAACCACAAAACAAAGGAAAATGGGCCTTAATGCATTTTATCTCTTCCTAGTTTCCTATATATGTGTAATCTTTCCAACGCCCAGAAAAAACAAGCGAAAATGGTCCTTAAGGCTTTATATCATTGTTCCTGGTTTGGTATATATGTGTATAAGCCATAAGGCATGGAGAATGAAGCTATAAGCTTGTGGTGCGGCAGATGCAAGCGGTTTATGATGATTGCACGTCAAGAAACAATGGCCACTTATTGTATGGCCTATGTTCGAGGACTGGAAACGGGCTCGGGAACATGTAGATTTTGTTGTATGTGGTTTGTTTGTAGATGGAAATATGCTTTCTACTGTTAGAATACAATCTTATAGCGTTTTCTTGTGTCACACTGTAGTACGAAAAATGGCAAAAAAAGTGTACGGAGTGGAATAATTAAAGAGACCATTTTGTATGGATGCTATTTATCCAAACATCGTTAGTGTTTTGTTTATTTAGTATATCAGTATTTAAACTAATATTAATCAAGAACTTATCGTTCTACATGTAAAACTTACTTATATTCTAATCCTCTCTAACTCGAGTAGAAAATCAACATTGTGAATTGACAAACATTTCTAAAATCGCTGACATCTAACATCCTTTTTTCTAGCTTAGCACTAATTGGTGCAATCGATACAGTTATTCAATCTACTAGGTAAAAAAACATTTTCATGTCACGAGTCCTGTTCTAGCTATTTCACAATGACCTGACGCTAACAAGATATAGTTACCTACGTCTGTTTTCCACGAAATCATACTAAGCTACCTATGTTTCGATACTCGGAATCGATTATACAATCGAGAGGGTTTATCGAGACCTAATATCGATAGATTTTTAATTGATTAGATTTTTTCATTTTTTGTTTTGGTTGACGAATAATTAAGTTTAGAATGTTACATTAAATTGCATTGTTTATGGTTAACAGTGCAAGTTTAGTGGTAGCATCGAATGATTTAGCATCGATTTCGCAAGTCATGCATTAACCCTACAGTAAACCCATAATAGTAACTCGAGAGTAATCTCTAGCCATTATCTGAATCCCTTTTTGATAAATCGTGAAGATACAAAGTCTGCCATTTAAGAAATAGTGCTCGGATGCTAGTGAAAGTTTTATTTCGAAAAGATAAAGATCTTTGCTGTGAAGCGAAGAAATGAACCGAATACGTTTTTATTATGTTTGAGATAACAGTTCTTATAGAAAGCTTAAGATATGTTAGACTGAGATTTTGTGGTTAGTATAAGAATCTTCTCATACTTTCATATTTTTGTACTCTATTTTATATTAGAACCTAATAAAATAAAAATTGAAAAAAGCAACTATTCAGGAAATTAAAATGATTGATACTAATAATAGGTTACGTGGTAGCAGGCACTAATTAAAAGCTAGTAAATGCTAACATTAAAATACCGTAAACGACTAATTATTTCCAAATAAGAACAATAATTGATTTGAAATTAGTACGTATAATCAACTATTTAATTTTGACAGAGAATTAGTTTTGTGAAACCACAGAACTCGTTTATTCGTACTGGCCTCTAATGACATTCATTATCAAAGGACAATGTCAGTCCATAGTAACTTAGGCCCAATATTCTTTTGTACGAAAATGCTCATCTTTTTTTTGTGTAGTTTAATGTCAGAAGCTGTTCTGTGTTTTCCACTTTTGCATAGAAATTCTCAAAAAGAAATTATTCAGACTTTTATAAGCCGATAACATATTTTTTTTTGGTGAAGTTCTAGCTACTATCTAAAAAATATTTAAGAAGTTACAAATGTAGACTTAATTGTTGTAGGTTTTGTGTCCACGTGAATTTATTGAGTGAGCCAAAATCTGACATTGTCGTTTCAAGTCGTCAATTATTTTTCACCGTTCGGCAGTTTCCGTTTTCATTCGGTGGTAGTCGGATACTTTGTTGTTCTCGATATCATGGTGGGCATCTGGATGGCCGTCACGTCGCGCCTAACGACGCAGTTTTATCAACCGCCGGACACAGTTGAAAGAGTTACTCGTTCGGTTTGCGAAGGTACGAAAATTTGATGTGAGGTATCGAAGTTTAGTGTTCGGGAACTATTCTTTTTTTTTCTTTTAACTATATCGTAGTGAAGTGATACAATAATATATTATAAGGTATGATGATATACTTTCTTTTTGCATATTTTATTTTTATATTATTTTACATAACTATTTATATTTGTTTTTGACTCAATTAAATAGATTTGACTCAAAAACTTATAATGTAAAGAAAAAAAAACAAATACTCAAAACTACATTTACTGACGTAATCACATTCAAAAACCCCAAGTTATTTTCCAACACAATACAAAATCCGAAAAAAAAAGTAAAAGATTCCTAGTTTTTCCATTCGTAACACGAACCGCAGTGGATCTTTTATTGACTAGTGGCAGAACCCGACGCCGCACGTCTACGCGAATCTCCACCGAGCGTATGAAATCTGCGCCACAGAATATAATATTACACTTTGACAATGATCAAATATGCTGACGGGGGCTTCAGCATTGTGCCTACAAGGGTGACAGAATCCTGAGGCAAATTGCTGTAGAGATATTGCAATAAATAAATATATTTAAATGTGCCTAGTTGAGTAATTCATTGTTGTCAAATAATAAAGCTTTTTTTTTTTATTCGTTATCATTTAGTGTTTCCGCGGAAATGCATGAGAGCCTACGTCATTCATTGTCGGTACTAAATTATCTTTCCCATGTGTTTAATGGAGGTGTTAAAACATTTCATGTCCATATTACCAAATACAGGAAAGTAAATGTTTTATTTGCTTGTTTAATATTTGGAAAGCTTTAATAGGTCGTTGATAGCCAAAAACATGTTTTGTTTACAAATAAAAACAAGAGTAGGCCATTGATAAGAGTTGCAGACTGTATGCACATTTCTTATCTCTCTTATCACAAAAGTAGAGCATTGTTTATTACGCAGACCTGGTTTCGTACTCTATATTCACACACTAAAATATTCATTATCACGTAAAGAAACAATTATCAATAAAAATAAACTTTGATTGCGTACACCAAATTTTCGCACGCCTATGTCTAAACAGATAATCATAAAGGTTAATTATAATTAAATAATAAAACATAATATTTTATCACATAGTAAATATGGTAAGTTTTTATTTATGTATGTTTTTATTTACAATTGAATACTTGAATCTAGATACATACATAGTAAATTAAATCGACCTCCAAAAATATTTATAATAATATGTTTTAACTAAAATAATCATTTAAGTGAGTGTCGCATCTGTATTCTAGCTACTCTATGCCCGCTTGGGACCACATGAAAGCCGAGCGCGGTTCTCGTCCCTTCTGACATTCTGAACTATGTCTGTATTATAACTGGAAACTACAGAAACTATTCCGTGTTATCCTAGCGACAAGCTAGTCTACTTAGTTATAATAATACTGCTTGTCTTGTCTACTAGAACACGGAAATTCAGAGATCTAATGCTCTAGCGAAATATATTATGTGGTTTGTGGAATTATACATGGTTTGTGTTCCGAATGTGAAATTATAATATTAGTTAGAAATTAGAGAAGAGAATAAACTAGCCTACTTATATCATTATGACAAAGGTCATACATAAAAACATAAAATAAAGTCAAAATCAAAATATTTTTATTTAAAATAGCCTTTCAGAGTTCTTTTAAAACGGTAAGTTTACTGAGAAGAACGGGCAAAACTCCTTAGGTTAATCTTTAAAAAAAAAAGGTTACACTAAACACAAACGCTACTGTTTTTGCATTTATACTAAAAGAGACATAACGCCAATACTTTGCAATCACTTCAAGCAAATCTAATCACATAAAAGCATCATAAAATTCTCAAACTTTCAAATAAACCGCAAGCCAACACCGAGTGTCGTATCTGCATAACTTTTCTACTTAATCTATGTCTGAACAATGAAAGTGTGGCGGAGTATTGGCGCCTCTTGGTCCCCAGCTCCCTGCCTATCGTGTTACGAGGTGACGCTAGTGCGTGCACATCTGTTGGTAAACGAATTTCAGTAACACGATATTTGGTGTTTATGAGTGAATGGATTGGTTGATAATGCGGATTGAAGGACCAATTTAAGTATGGTGTGGTAAAGGAATAGTATAATTAGCGTTTAAAAAACATGTATTATTAGATAAATATTTCATGAATTTTCTATTTTATCTATGTCTAAACAATGAAAGTGTGGCAAAGTATTGGCGCCTCTTAGTCCTCAGCTTTCAGCCTCAGCAGGATTGATTGACAATGTGGAGTGAAGGACCAATTATTATTAAAGTATGGTATTGTTTGAAAATGTTAGGTAGGAGCGTAGAAGTAACCAGCTCCGGTTTATTTTATTAGGTGCCTACGTTGATTTAGTAATTTCAATTAAGTACTTTATTTTTTTTTTTTCAAGAAATGATCAATTAAAATTTATTTACATACCAGGAAATCCTATATCTTATATACAGTTCGGATAGAAGGACTAGCAGTATTAATAGCTGTTTGGAAATTTTGGACCATAATTAAAGAAGAAATAGAAGTATGTACTATTTTACAATTATGCATGTGCCGGAAAAAATGCTTACATACATCGAAAAAGTGACAAAAGTTACGTAATATATTAGTTTCCAAAAACTGGCTCCATTTTCGCTACCAATCACCAGTAACAATTTACCTATCTCGCATCCCAGTCGAAACTACCCAATAAAACATAGTCGTACATCGCTGGCACTAAATCTGCCACAAAGTACCGCTGTTTATTTCCTCAAACTGAATAGAGTTCCATTTCAAAAGTTCAGTCGGCCCTGTATCTCTCTCGTGAATGACGACCTATTTTTAGGTAGAACCTACTTCTGTAGGTAAAAAGATGATTTGAAAGTTTGAAGTGTAGTTAGGCCTTTGGATTTCAGTTAGGAAGAGATAATAGTAAGGAAGACAATGAACATAAACAAAATCATTTATACCCTTATTTGTTGCAAGACATTGAACAATGAAAACTAAAGCTTGCAGAAAATTATTTACATACTAATTCCTGCCTACGTTGCTGTTATGTATTCTGATAAATAAAAACGCTATTACTCGTATTTATATCGCGGAGTTATTTACCAAAAACCAATATATTTTTGACACGTTTTTATTCAATAGTCACTTTGAATTTGAGACATTATTCAACACAAATATCAAATTTAAAAGGAAAAAAATATATTTAAAATCTTAATTTAAATTCGCCAGTTTGTATTTCTTACATTTTAGGTAACTTGATATTGTACCTAACCTTCCGGCAATCACAGGCAAAAGGGTTGTTTTGATATCATTTCTTGTGTTGATCGCGGTCCTTTAAGGCAAAGGGAAATGCCTGGTCGGCCTCGGATGTTAAGTTATTCATATCTTGTAATAAGAGTTTGGCGTAAAGGTCAACTTGCCAACTTACTACATGGTTTTAGTATGTCAGATAATATACTCGACATTTTTCTTTTCTGGCATCGAAGGACTAAAACTTCTTTTGATCCTAGTAAATGAAGATAGACCCATGAGATATTCAATTATTCATTATTTATCTTTTTATGTTTACTTTTTTTTATCACGTACCACTAACATTTCTCTGACCCCAAATTTAAGCCAACACCACCATACATAAATCGACTGCATGTTAGGTAGGTCCAGTCCCCTATACCGTGCAAAAAACGATAAAAACTGCCGATACTATAAATAACACTAAAATGATGGCGAACATCAACCCGCCTACACTTAACACTCGCACCCCACAATATTTTGACCCCGAGTGCCTGAAAGCCGCTTTTTGCATGGCCGACGAGGGTTTTTACATTTTTTTTATAAAGAAATGTGGTTTGAATAGGAAACCCACTTATTGCGCCCTAAGCAAAGTCTACGTCTAATGTATGAATGTCTGTCGTTTGCAGGTGAGTCCTGCTTTCGAGAACTCTCGTGAGTATATACTTATGTATTTCTTTGTAGTTTTTTTAGTGTGTGTAAGTTACTTTTGAATTTATTTTGTGATTGTGCCATTTCATTCAACGACTCCCGGTGTATGAAGTTTATAAATAGTTTAAATGGGGACTTTTAAGTAGGTATGTACTGTGACATATATTATTCCGAATTCATACTTAATTCTACTACACACCTAACCTTTGCTAAAGGTCATATCCAATTAAGTCAGTGTAAGTCCTTTCGCGCTCTCATGTCCCTTCTAAGTCACGTATGTTCGAATTTAATTACAATTCAAAAGTTACTTGTACTAAGAATTCCACAAACAGTGAAACCAGGTGATTTGGAATATCAAATAATGTTGTAAGGAACTTTGAAGACAGAATAATAGAACGTTCGAATATAATTTTCTTATGAAATGATGTTGAACAGACTCTCATCAGTTTCATCCCTGAGATAACCTTTCGGTGTCATCAGTCATCATCAATCACTCCAAGGAAATTATATCGAAGATTAATAAAGCCATTAAAGTCGACATTTCAACTCGTGACCTCTTCGGTTTTGAAAATGGCAATCAGTTAGGATTTGACACTTCATATTTTATGATGCGTTGAGTTATGTTTCATGATTTTGCATCTCTTCGTCAATTTAAGTACCGTCAAGTTGAAAAATTGCAAGGCTTTTCAAAATACAAATGTTAAATGTCGTAGATATGCAAAACACTTCGTAAAAACTAGAAGGTTTTAATTCTCTTTTAACCTATTTCGGTTTCCTATTTGGTTAACCGGAACAAACTCGAAATGTATTATAATTTCCAACCAAAAAAGAGCAACACACTAATTGGAGGATTTGCTTTAAAACTTTAAACAAATCCTACGCAACGTAAACTAAACTTTCACAATCCAACTTCGGCATTAAATTTACAGAACTCAATTTTAATTTGCAACAAAGGATAATGCACCCTAAAGTGTAAGGAATAGGATTGATTAGGTATGCAGCGGTTGTGGATTAAACCCTTGTTTTGACAACTCATTATTGGTATGTTTCTAATTGGGCAGTTCGTTTCGTACTCAGCTATCGGCTTGGTACGACCGAATTCGGTTCGTATTCCGTCTGTTTATGTTTGCTGAAGATATTTTCGCGTTTGATCAGCTGATTGCGTGCGATGAGGTCACCCCGCGAATCCAAATTGGATGATGTAAACTCAATTTTGATTCCATCACGACTGAATTTTAGGGTGCATAAAATTTGAAGCAACTATTTTAAATTATTCTATTTGGGTGTTAGATATTTCAATTTCGTGCTTATTTTGGCATGAATATTTGTGGACCACTGTTTGTGTAATCGGGCTTGTAGAAACGCAAATATTAATAAACAAAAGCAATTAAACGTCCTCAAAGCCGCAAAACTCTTAAATAGGCACTTGAAACTCAAATTATATCCAACACAATATCATTTTATCTGACGTCGTTATTAACGTAACATATTAAAATTTCGCCTAAAACAACAGAGCACCAAAAATAAATCGCGTACCCTTGACTGCCTAAGCGGGAGGCGCTTAATTTTGTCAAACAGACCTCTACATTTTGACGTATATATGTACGAGAGCAGAATAATGAATTGTGACGTTGCCGGAATAACTGATTAGGAACAAACCGCACCTGTTGTCAGTTTATTGTACAATGTTTTTTGTTCATTAAATGTTTGCGTTGTAACATGCGGTGATTGGAGTTGTGAATATGGATATGGGAATTGTGAGCTTTTAAAAATGAGAGAACATGGTCAGAAATTTGATGTTAGATTTTTTCTAAAAGGAGTATTTAGGATTTATAATAATGATAATTCGACCATTTTATGTAATATTTTTAAAACTCTTCAAATCATAAATTTTAAGTTATTAATTTTCATAAACATTTTCCTTTTTAATATACAACATATTATAAATATATAGCTGAAATTCTAAATAACTATATTGGACTTTTGTACATTATGATTAAAAGTCATAAGATTTAAACCGAATCAATTTATAAGCTCTTAATCGAAACAATTTTACTTTTATCAACATCAAAACGATATCACACGTATCAGGGCAGGACTTCATAGAGAGCACAAAAACAATGGCGTCGCCAGCCAAGTTTCGCAAACAATTTATTCCACACATAACCGTTCCGAAAATTATGTAAATTTCCACGACTAACAAATGGATGTAAACATTGAAAATGTTGACGGCAATAATTGCAACACGATTATTCAATTTGACGTTTTGCAATCAGCGGGCACAAACGAGCAAACACTCGTAATCAAACATGCCCGAATCGATTATCAACTCGATTCAATTCGGCCGATAACGCGGTGTGTCCGATTCGATACGTATTTATATCGTTCACTTAATGATTGAGTTTTATAATCGATTCTGTTTGTTTCGATATATTGATGTTTAGATACCGTTACAATGTCAATTTGTTGGTGTCTACTGCAGGCTTTTAACTTAACTTTTATGAAAATAAACAAGTTTAGCAATTATTTATTGTAACTAAGCTTATTTTGAAACTTAAGGTTTACTTATTCTACTAAACTAAAACGGCTAAAATGAAGTAAATCCTTGAAAAGTTACGCCCAAACTACCAATTTCCTGCGCCTAAAACTTTAAATAACCAACAAGAGAATCAAAGTTCGAAAGCAAAATTAATGCCGAACATTATAATAATAAATGCGACTCGCAGGATTTAGAGCAACTCGGTAGCGTAACGAAAAGCATATAATATAACTATATAAAAGCAGATAGTAAAACTAGTTCCACTATTAATCCCGGGAGTGTGAAACTGTAGTGATGTGCAACACGATATGCTAGACCAAGTTCTGAAGTGTTCCGAGATGTTCCTGCTTGAATATAGCCGTGAATAAGAATTAGTGGCGCAACTGTTTTAATGTTTGACAAGTGTTTCTCTTAATGTATATTTTATTCAAACTTTTGTTTTGAATTTAAGAGGATAATTTTAAATTCAATTTAATGTAGTTGGGAAACTTTGGCAGTTATGGCTGTAACCTTCATGAACAACGCCTTGAATATTATCCTTCAAATAAAATTACTCTGTAGACTAGTGATCATATTCCATTAAATAAACTTCTTTACAAACCTTTCAAGTATTAGAGAATATTTATTCATGAGTCAGCATAGTTTAATGCCGCTAGTAACATCACTAAAACACGAGACTATTCCCAAGAGCCTCGTAACTTACTCTCCTTTTATGACACTATAGAATATTTTAAGTGCATTAAAGCGTCCGAAACGTAAAGGGGGCTTAAGGGGTCGTGGGGAGGAGACTCTGAGAATTGATGATATAGATTAAAGGTTGGCAGACTTAGACAATACTGAAACTCGTCTCTTAAAGCAAAGAGATGGAAATTGAATCATATATTAAGAGAGGTTTGTAGACGGCAATTTCGTTCTGACAGCCGAGTAACGTTAGATCTTTGGTTTGATAGACGTTGATTGTTTGCGCTTTGTGTTGTGTATTGAAACGGTTGATTGAAATTAAAATCATTGAGAGGTTGCTTTGATATCCTCGTACCTATGAGAAGTCTTATAGATTTTGTAATTAAATTATATGTGAAAGTGAAATTGTTATTTATACGAAAGCAATTAATTGTGTCAAACATCACATAAAGAAACATCTTTTTACAGAGTATTTTTATTTCTAAATAAAACATAGTAGTAAAAATCTTACATGTATAAAATAACTAGTTAAAATTGTTAACTGAACTAACTCAAACAAAGTCTTTCTAGCAGAAATACGTCCAAATTTCAAACACCGAAAACTTAACATCTCAAGTTACACCGAAATACATTTCTGGAAGCGAGGAGAACCTAAATGATCCCCCTATTGTGCGGAACACAAATCGTCGATGCAGATTACAAAGGGCCCTAGGGAGTGAACAGTCGCTCCGAGGAAAGCCCTCCGATCCCATTGTGATGAGCTCTTTGTCTTATTGGATAAGGTTCAAGTGATGAATGACAGCGAAGGTATCACAGTAAACGATCCTTTTATTGAGGAAAAAGAAACGTTAGAATTTGTTGATGACAAACATAAAGACGTTCAATTACTTTAAAAGGTTGACGATGGATTAGCTGTCGAAATCGAAGAAAATTGGTTCGATTTTAGTTTTTTAGACAGATGTTTTCTGCTGTCAGTTAGAGTAACAAGTTTATCGAAGTTTAATTAAAATTGGCTTGGCAACAACTTTGATGGTATCTATTTATTTTGGTTTCTTCAAATCTCGTATAACATAGAGATTTATGTTTACGCGTAAATAATTAAATTGGTCAACGATTAAATTTCAATAAAGTTAGTAACTATGTAGGAGCTTCTGAATTTTTTCAAAAACTTGGTAATCTTCGGGTTCCGTAGCTGGAAAGTTTTGAGCTTAGACTAACATTATCCTAAACCGCTTTATCTCATTGTTTGATTTATAGTTAGTAACTTCACTGAGCGTTTCAGTTGCTGAACAAATTGAATCAGCCTAAGTTTTGCGAACATTCATGGAACTTAAATGCATCGTTTTATTATGTATTGCTGTTTAGTTTGTAATGCTTGTTATCAACTAAAATATTATTCGTTTTTTTTTCGCTAAATTATCTATTTAATTTATGATTATATTTATTCAGTACTAAAATGAAGTTTGATTTTATATCATTGAATTTTATTTATTTTGGCTCAAACCTCTGTTTATTCAATGTGTGTGTTCTTCATAATGGTCCAGTTAATATAGAAATACAATTCCATCTAATATCTCTTCATATTTATCTTAAAGCATGTTTTTTCAATCCGAATTCCAATTATCCTTTTTATGTTTTATATAATATTTCTTTGTTGTGTCTAGTTTGTTAGATTTTGTTTTCGAAAATTGCCTCGCTTGCCTAATTTTATGATTAAAATTGACTAAACCTAGGTGTACAATTCTCCGAAACAAAATCGCGGCTACCTAGTTATACCCATTTCCTTTGCAAGACGGATGCACTTCATTCTCATGAACAAATTAACTGACACGGCCATTTAATAGGATAATACCATGCTTCATACAATTTGTGCTTATTGAATGACTGCCCACTTAATTGTGGACGTGCTTTGTCACTCTCATGTTAAATTTTAGATCTTTGTCAAGATAAGAATCTTGAATTTAAATTCTTAATTGGTAATTGGGACGACAATACTGGAGCGTAAAAAACACGTGATGTTAAAGAAGTCTCTATTATTAAACTTAATTGGTCTGTCAAATAGCTTTCTTTTTCTACCTAGAAAATACAAAAAAAAAATTATTGGCTATCTTAAGGTTCCGGTCTTATTTTCTTTACACATTGATTTAAAATATATGAAATTTCAGAAAATCATTCCGTTGATGCTGCAATTCGTATGTTCAAAAGATATTGAAAATCCAGTCAAACTTATTTGCCGATTTTCCAACATCATCATTGATGGACAGACTTGTATGTTGA
Organism: Autographa gamma; assembly: GCA_905146925.1. Classification (NCBI taxonomy): domain Eukaryota; kingdom Metazoa; phylum Arthropoda; class Insecta; order Lepidoptera; family Noctuidae; genus Autographa; species Autographa gamma. The sequence continues at coordinate 1,791,719 of LR989852.1, forward strand.
AAATATCAACCTCAAAATTCCAAAACATAATCAATATTAAAATATTAATCAATTCTCAAATGTAATATTTGTATTGAAAATTGTGGTTCAAAGCTTTATAATACGATATGCTTAAACACATATATTGTTAGTTCGAATTAATTCCAAGTTCCAGAGTACATGAATTTGCAGAACTTATGAAACTTATCTCTCTGATAACATAGAGACGCTTCGTTCACTTTATATGGAGTTCATCTAAGAAACTGCAGATAGTTTTAACTTACCTTGAATGATAAGTAATTCTATGCACGAGAATGCGGAAGTACAACAAATAATCGAACGTTAGTGCATCAAGCCTCCGTGCATTATTTGCGTCTGTAACCTGCACTTAGATGTTCCAAAATTTGACTAAGATGAAATGAGTCAAAATTTACTTAGCTGATCTTTGTCCTTTAACATCATCATAAAGGGCGCTTCTGATATGTAACCATACTCATTCTAATACCTAAGAATAAAGTTATATTAATAGATGTCACCATCACTTAAATCAAATGCTGATATGATGATGGCATCAAAACTATACAATACAGACCTTGTTCCCACCAAACTTTCTTCCAACGTTTTGTAATAAGGTTATAAGGTAATTCGGGTTTGTGACCGACAAAAAACGAATAAATCACTAATGTGGTGTGAACACGATTTAACATTTTGTGGCAGTGTCACAAAGATGGAATGTTCAAGATGATGGTTCTGTCAATTAGAAAGTTGACTTAAGTATTGTTATTGATGTGTTGAATGATAGGTACAGTAAATGGTATGCAAGTAAAGGTAATCATGTGCAGTCTCTTAAAGGCAGTGTATTTATATGTAAATTGCATGAATTTCGAGGAGATGATACTTAATCTTTTCTGTTATGATAATGTCCATATCTCCTTCTTTCTCACCGTTTTTGCAGCACTGTATGGGGTTTGCTTCCACGAAATACCATAATTTAACATGGGGCGACTCCGACAGTAGCCTGTACATGCCATCCTCAAATATTTTCAATGATCAATGATCCTCTTGGATTGGATCAGATTTTAAATCATTCATAAATAACTTCTACATTTATTATTATCAAACCACGGTCACGGTCATCAATCTACAGTGCCTTCCTTATTGAGCCATCGTCATCCCGCCTGACGCTTAACGCCGTGAACCGTGTAAACGCCTTATAACAACGTGACGCGAACGAAAGCGTTATTTAATGCCATTATAATGCCCACAATTTGTGGGAGCGTGGGCTCTGATGCTATCACATGGTGATAAGTGGAAGAATCGTCACACACCCACATTTCACTATTAAGTTGCTTAGCTTGTGTAATTGTCTGATGGATTGAACGGTTCTCTGAAGACTAGGCGAGTTTCGGAAGACATCACCTAAACCAAGGTATATTTTCGTCAAAATGACAAAAAGTTTGACCGTAGTAAGTTGGAGAATTCAATTTGCTTATTGTCAAAAAAAGCAAAACACCACCAAAGGTATCCAAAATACTCCAAAGTCATTTTACTCAAACGAAATTCGTGATAAAATCACGAGGTGGCCCGATAAACCCCTTCAAAGCGTTTGAAAAGCGAAAATTGTAGTTAAACCGAATATTCTGTGTAAAATCCTTAAAGGTTTTAATTATACTAAGTGGCGACTGGAGCGAAGGGAGACCGACATCAATCTATTTAATGTGAGATAGCTATACCACCTGCTTGGTGCAAAAACGATGTATCCGTTTGCCACACCATTCATTACCGGGCTAACGAGAGTTTAGTAACGATATTTGAAGCTGGAAGCGTCGATAAAACGCGAACAAGCTGCAATTTTCGGTTTGCAATTTGGCACTGGAATGAGATCGATGTTTTGCGCCATTGCAGGACGTCAACAGTGCAATTGGCATGCCAAGTACTGGCAAGTGATTTGATGGAGTCTCAAATATTATCTTTAGCAGAAGAGACTTTCATATTTCTACTTATTAACATCTATCTAGTCTTTATTTACTAATTTGTTTTTACTACCTTTTGTCTATACAGTCAAAGACGATAAATTTAATATAAAAAAGTAGTTAAACTACCGTACCAGTTGCAGAAGCATTATTTTCCCGCACTTTAAGTTTCCATTAACGTTAACTTTCGAAAATTTTATTCTTAGGAAACTTTCAGAACATAAACGAATGCTAATCTTATTTGAACATGCGCTAAACGTTAAGTGCTTCATAATAATTAATGAATTCGTTCAAGCAACTCTTACTTATGATTAGCATACGCTTGCATTCTAATAACTTCAGCAAAAAGACTTTCCCGACTATGTCGTTAATGACATTCCCCATTGCCGCCTTCATCATTACCAGCGTCTAATTAAATACAACTTGAAGCGCAATGTACTATAAATAAATTCAAAGAGGTAACCCCTAAATAGGGCGGTCAATGCGCCCTCACGCGCTCTCAAGACGCTACCCGACAGATTTGAAAAGTGTCTCCTCCGGTTTACCCCGTCAAATTAAGTAGACTTTTTCAGTTGGCCGGATGAATTTTAAATTAGATTAAGCCCCAGGCCGATCGTGACGGCGCAAAGAGTATGAATGATGACTTAAAATATAGGTACATTGTACGAAATGTATATCAAAAAGCAACCAATTTGGGTTGAGCTTTGAGAGTTTTGAATTCCATTGAAGCTTAGGTTAAGGTACAATGGTTGTGTAGTTACACAATCGTTTTAGAATTGAAGCAATGTATACTTTCCGGTGTTGGTGTAATTGTATGTTTGTGTGTGGGGTCCCGTTAGGCGCATCGCTGCAACGGTACGTCGATTACGAACGGATTTCCTGGGTTCGGTTCTCGAGCAAGAGTGGAATTTTTTGCGTTAGTCCAGGTGACTAGTTTTTGTCTAGGAAGAGATGGGAATTAAACTATTGATCATTGCAGCAGATGAAATGGAGCTACTCACCTTACTAAAGTCTATCTAAATGCCTCGGTCAGTTAACAACGGAAAAAGTGTTTGAAGGCCCAAAAGTGGGCTAACATATATATGAAAGTATTCTAAGCATTTACTTGCAAATCAACTATCATGTTACTTGTGGACCAACTTAAACGGTTTAGTCAGTTGGCGTGTTCTCAGCAAGTTATGATATATCAAGCACACGCTACGAATTTATGATCTTAATTAAATAGTAAGTGAATAGAGTTGGATTGAGCCCAAAACTTGCCCTCTATGGCTTATCATAGATTTTATGCCATCATTAGAAGTCTGTCCTCGACATTTCTACTTCTGAGCTGAACTTTATTCTAATGTTGGTCGAAAAATGTCTATAATTACTTGTAAATTATTTTACAATGAAAATAAGATTTATATTATCTTAGAGATTTTAAACAACTTTTTAATTTTATTAATTATTTTATTTTAAAATATTAATCATAAAGCCAATATACAATTCATATTTTATTAGAATTTGTAATTCTTTTATTTAACTTATGACTGGAGAGAGAATGATTTTTATGTACCCCAAAACGCCTGTTTAAATAAAATAGAGTCTAAAAATTCTCACCAATCCAGTTTGGATAACTTCCAAATTGTGTGACAATGCCGCTGTTAGTGTACCCGTCAAAAATGGCGGGAATTTCATAAAAATGTCCGTCCGTCAGTGGTTTGTTTATGATGCGCGTCGTATTATTGCTGCCAATATTGGCTTTCAATAGATTCGTGTTTCAGTCACTAGGCAATTTATTGTTAAAAGTATTTTCACGGGACTTATGAGAATTCTTATTATTTATCGATTATGTACACTTTCATACATACTTCCTATTAAATTTTAGCGCAAATAAGTACACTCGATAATATTGTAATAGGTAAACCCGTAAAATACGACATTCAAGCGTAAAAGTTTGCCAATCGCGTTAAATTTATTAACAATCGAATAACAAATGAACGAATTCTCATTAACGAATGACACCTTCTTTACGATTTTCATTACCTCAATAAAAAACTAATAAACCCAATCAACACTAAACTGCTGACTATTTCTTGAGGTGTGTTAGTTCAGTAGGTACCAAGAATTCCACTAGCCACGTGTCCTAAGTATTGGGGTCAAAAAATTGCAGCAGCAGTGACAGGTTAGTGCCCTACAAATGCCAAGCTGACCCATTTACCCCATTGGCATTTGTAGCGCGTAGGGTTTGCCAGGTGCGCAATTAGAGGGTTGAATTAACTGGCATATTGTTTATTTCTTTTCTTTTCAGTATGTAGGGAAGAGGGGATGTTTTTGTAAAAAATAAAGATAACGATAGATTTATTTGTCAGAATATAGTACAATATATGTTCACATTAAATTACGTTCCTTATATTCTACCATTTCTGGTGTACAATTTTTTTAGTTTTAGGTAAACAATCTTACTGCTTACTACTATTTAACATTTATTTAACTTTAATAGTGTGTATACTATGTGGAACGATAAAATTTGTTATATTTCTATTAAAAAGAGAGCTTTGTTGGAAATTATTCTACGAATTTGGCCCGGAAAAAAAGTAATCGTTTCCTATTAAGATAATCCAATAACTTCTGTCGTGGGAATTGAATTCCTGGTATTAAATTGGTTGGTAGTAATACTTTCTTCACATAATTTAATGTATAGTTAGTATTATGAAATTAAAGATCTGACATAAAAATTGTATGTATTCTAACAACTTTGTTTATCGATTTTTCTCTCTAGAAAAAATGTTACTTAGGAAGCGGTGAATGGGGAAACAATCTAGATTTGGTATTGACATATTATTACAGAGTAACTTAAACAAATGCCTTAAATACCTTATCATAATAGTCATCTTGATAAAAAGTTTCGACTGAAAAAACGCTAATATAAAAATATGATCGGAATCAAATGGTCAATCTCGATAGCCACGTGCCAAATAGCGATAGGTGTATCAATTGACAAAATTGGCAGACATCCGAGTTTAACTCCATTCTCTAGCAATAGTTATGATACGTCCGTCATTATATAATCGTCTGCATCGATACGTGAAACAAACCACAGTAAGTACTGGTGAGGAGAAAAGTGGCTCGGACAAAAAATATAATAAATACTGGGTCTTCAAATAAGACATTAACTCTGTTGATCAATAAGAATGTTTACCCAGTGCCGATGACTGACTTTTTAAATTAGACCCATTCTGCAAATTTTCACAAAATATATGGAAACAGCAGTTTTGTTAACACGACGAATCATCATCTGTTACAAAAAAAAACTATACTGTCTAAAAGGAAATTGAGAAAGAGAGATGAGATTTCAATCATGTAAACCGTAAATAATACGAAAAGGTGGTTAGAAAGTGTGTAATTTTCATGCCGATTCCAATTCAGTTGTGTCAGAAATATCGAACACTAAACTTTAGCCTGTAACAGTACGATATCGTTTAATTCGGTCCATTAGGGCCCGTATCACAGATTAAATACATCCGCAGCATCTTTGTGGAGCGGTAGGCCCAGATGCCCATCGCTCATGGAAGGAAGCAATTAAATGCTTTGTTGCTGAATCTAAGGTTATTATCCCGTACCACTCGAAAAACAATACAAGATTCAGCAGTACTTTGTTTTTGGAGTTCCATTTTGGAAAATCGGGATGACAATAGAAGTAGAATAAATAAATAAATAAAATATTATTATTTTTACTATGTTTCGGTACGGTTTCTGTCATAAAAAGATTAAAAATAAATATTGTTTTTAAATATTAAAAAAAATATATATTGACTGTTCAAAAATAAGTTGCCTTATGTGACCAAGGCCGCTATATTGCATCTTTCTTAATATTGCAGAATCAACTTCTAATTAAATAAAAATGGTTATCAAAGAAAAAAAATAATTATAAGAAGATTGTAAGACATAACTCTGCCTACCTCCATCTCTATCTGCTTAGCCAGGCGTGAAGATGCACCTAGTTCTCTCACACATAAAGTTGGTTCATTCAAAGTTTCTGTCACCGTAGTTCTATTAATAACTGAATAACTAACTAACTTAAGTCTGCTATCGTATAATTAAAATTAGTTCTAAGTTTATTATGACTAACAAAGTTTATGTTAACAGAAAATACGGTTAACCACAGATCAAAGTATTTTTTTATTGTTATAAATACTATATTTCAATTTACTAGTCACAGTCTAGTACCCCTCACATAATAAAAAAATAAAAACTATTATTACGGAATATTCCACATTTAAAAGTGGCTTCCAAAATGGTGGCAAAACAGATAACGATCAATTTAAAAAATAACATTCGTTGGTTAGATTACAAGAAGTCCCTAGAGCACAACTCTATTCTGCCAACATCGAATAAAAAGTAAGCAGTAGTGATTATTTTAAACTGTTATGAGGTTGCAAAGAAAAGGTTAGAAAAATAAGGAATTAAAAAAAATACAGTTTTCATTGTAGTTTGTTGATTTAGAACTTTATTATCAAGGCTATTTCTGGACGCTTAACTGACACAGTCATGCAATTGTGGCTGAATAAATAGATGCCTTTGCCTTACTACTTTTTTTCAAACAAGGAATTGCTGAGCTCATGTTTACCTTTTCGAATTATAAAAAATATTTTTCTGCTGCATTTATTCAATCAATTTGATTATTATTATAATATTATGAAAATATTATTTAGTAATTTAATTATTAATGTTTATTCGTATTTTAAGGAAAATCCCAGTGCTCTTTATTGAATATTTTGTTGTAACTTATTTGGTGTAAGTTAAGTAGCTATCGCTCAAACGTGAGCGGTTGGTGACCACGTGTGCGACTTATTTGTAACGTGTCCTTGGCTACACATGGCCGTTACGACTTGAGACCTACATACACGCAATTCATGAACCATTGAAGTTCGTTTATTATAAAACGGGGTAAGTTACCTATAGGCAGATATAAAAGTATTTATTTACTAGCCAATCATGTAAGCCGGCATAAATAACAAACCTTTTTTAATTTTAGCGTTTTAAATTTTCAATCAAAAACATTTGACCTATGCACAAAATATTAAATGTATATTTCTATCTAAATGAAATCGGTAAAAAGTTTAAATATGTGAAATAATATTAAAACAACATCATTTTTGAATTCCTGTTTAACGTTTTATCATACGAATATTTTAAACACAATATGTCAAAAATCTCGTTACCTAAAAATGTTAAAATGTTAATTCCAAATTGCCAATCAAGAGTGCCGTACAAAATGTGTACGGGATCCGGGATAAATACCCAAATCCCGGCGGGCCCGGGACCGGACACGGGACTAATGTCGTGGGCAGCCGGACAAATAGAGCACTGGATTAGAGGCGCCTTGATTAACTAAGCCCAATGTCAGCCTGTTTTGTTATGCACCCCTGGTACTTTCCGCGGATTGGATGACTTTCTTCTATGAGGTTGTAGCTTCTGTTTAATCAGCAATAATAAATAAACTTTTATTCGACGCATGGATGAAACAGGAAAGTATTAATAACATTTTTCCTCTAGTACAAAAAATAATTATTCATAAAAATTCAGATATAAATTGTGTGTGTAATCGTTCATAAATAATTTAATTGCAGATTTTTTATAACTAATGCGTTGTATACGTATGTTGTAATTATGACCGCTTTGATACAAAAATTAATCATGCATACAATCGCATTAATCAGCGAATCATTAATTAAAACATTCTCAATGTAACACGATTAATTATTTTAAAAAAATCACTACACAAAAAAATTTTACGGTTAATCTTAATCAGTTTCTGACAATAACTAATGTCTAGACATTAATAGTTTTTAATCTAACACTGTAACAAAAAACAATAGGAATAAAAAAAGAGGACGTAGGTGTTCATTGACCTGTCTAAAATGTTCGTAATCCCGGAAACCAAGCTCGAAGGTTGGTGATCCCTGATTCCCCTATCCCCTGAGGAATCCCGGGATCCGGGGACTGCAGAAGTAATGCCGCGACAGCCAGACAAATACGATGTAGGATTAGCCATGCTGATTAACTAAGCTATGCCAGCCTGCTTGGATATGCACCCCTGGTACCCCGAGATTGTGTTTTTGTATATCTCCATAATTAAGGCTGGTTGTGAATTGTGTTTTGTTTTTATTTACTTCGTGGGAAAAAATACGCAAATGTTTGTTTATAAAAAAAGTCAAAGTATTTGTCATTTTAATTTATTTATGTATGGTGACTTTAATTTTGATAATGTCGGTCTGGTGGTAAACAAAATGCATTTCAATATTGGTTTGTGGTTTTTAAATCCTATAAGTTCGTGGTGTTTGACATTTTGAACTGTCCAATTGAGCATCCTCTTTTTCATTAATATTGGTTAACAAACACTGTTGCTTTAAAATAACATAAACGTAACCATAAGACTCATTGACGCGAATAACATTATCATATAAACAAGAAATATATTTCACCATCCTATCCCATAATTTACACTCACGTTGCTTACACGAAGTAATTACTTCACACAATATTATAGCTACAATATTAATTTCATTCGCCTGAACCATATTCCAAATATTATCACTTTCATTAAGGTAATGTAAAATCCCTGCCTCACCAGGTGCTTTATTGCATAAGTTGCGGCGCGCGCGACCTTGCATAATGCAGTCCAGACGTTGCATTAGTAATTGCGTTCAGTGAAGTAATGACATGCGATGCGGGGTGGTTACGTGCCCCTGAGTAACGCGTGCAGTTCAGATATGTATATGAAAATGTTTCATTTTAATTTATGTTTAATAAGTTGTTGAAAGTTGAAATTAAGGTAAAATTTTCTGTTTTCTTCCAAAAAAATTAGGTCCGGGTTATATGTGATGACCAGTATCTGAAACGAGACGCAAACACATATGGGACTCTACTTTGATTTAATAGTATTAAATAGGACATGATCAACCATATACCTACCGAAAACAAAACAAACAATACCAAAAATGCCCTAGAAAGAAGATAAATAGCACTCATTAATAATATAGACACACCTAATTACAAAATCGTGTGTTCCATACAATCTTTGCAAACAACATTGCGTGCTCTCTATAGCTTATTCAACATTATACCATAATGCTATCATTAATAGTCCAAGTCAACAAACATTTTTATCATTGCAAAACAAGCCGCACCTTTGTTCAGTAAATAAAACGCACGCATTCAATTGTTAATGCGTGCATTGGAGTTTTTAATGCGTTCACACGAGTAACGCTTAATAATGGGCATTATAGACTGTAAATGTTATAATTATTTTGTACCAATTGAACACTATTAAATAAACAAGGGAAATTGACATTAAAGTTCTTAATGGACTTAGTTTTTGTTCGTGTGAGAGTAGTTTGTTTAATGTAATAAATATATCAATAATACACGTAAAATATGAATATGCCACATATAAGGCATATCTCTAGAAACAGTATAGACTTGTTAGGTTAAGTTAGATTTTAGAAGGTAGAGGTGCAAGGCATTGAAATTCGCCCGCGCTTTTTGCATATACATATATACTTTAGGTCACCTTCAAGACCCACGCTTTAGAACTTGTTTTAAGGTTATAAAAAGTAACTAACAATCCTAATAAAATAAGTTCATTGTCTACTGTTATAAAAGTCATGCTGCAGTTTGAAGATTGGTATATCAACAAGTATGACGCCGAGATGGTCCATTCCCAGTCTTTATACTTAAGTCTACGGCTCTGTCGCAAAATGTTTTTTTTTTTTTTTTAATTCTGGTAAACTTCGATTTTTATTATTTTTATTTTAGTTTATGTGCATGCGCCTACCCATATTTTAATGATGGAACATTAATATAGTAACCCTCTGTGTTGTACACCTACTGGCTCTTGACCAGTAGTTTCTTTACTGATGAAAGTAATTAATGCCTGTTTGATGAAGGGGACATTTTGCGAAAGGTACATTTTGCGAAAGGGACATTTTGCGAAAGAGACATTTTGAGAAAGGGACATTTTGCTACCTGTAGTAATTTTGAGAAGTGGTCATTTTGCGACAGACCTAAGTCTACACCCTGGGAAACTTTACTTTTACTTCATTACTGACCAACATTAATATTCCTAACGAGGTATTCAAACCCACTAATCACGTTGCCACTCAGGTCAAAATGTTATTTTCCAATCAGACATCTTAAGACACCAGCCTCTTAGCTTCCACACAATAAGGTGATTGATAACATCTTTTGTCTTCAAAGCGTGGGTTGAAGTATACAATGAAGATAATTCAGAAGCACCATCCCATACAAGCTCATACAAGCCATACATGGCTGGAGTATCGATAAAGCGTGTTAACACCATGTCAGTGCTACCGGAGTAGCGCTGTTGGTTTTATGTTAAGGTTCGCTGTTTTGTATCTAGACGAGACTATCAACTCCCATGGCTAGAAATTGTGTACGTAATTTTTTGTCGAGTAATGTGTTGTGAATAATATCAATGACAATATAAATAGCTCAGAAAAACAAATTTTAATGTCTCTGAATTTCTCCATTTTTCATTTAAATTAATCAGAGGTTTTTAGCAAGTTTTATTTCCTTTCACTTAACTTTAGAATTTAGTGATAGCTATGCATTTTTTTAAATAATACGTAAAAATTACAATGACAACTTACAAAAGTTTTAGTGGAAAAAAATTACATTAAAAAATAATATCACACTCTTTTTAAGTAGACTTTCTGTATTTCAACTGTATTCTCAACACACATTGAGAAGGCAGGCTATACCTAACCTACGCTTTGTTTACTTAGGAGCCGATGATGTCATTGAATCGCATAGCATAACATAATACTGTAGACCCGGCATGATTCATGTGATCTTAAGGAGACGGGTCGCATACAAACGTGTTATTAGTTCGCTGGTATTTTTGCTCCAATGTTGTTTTATTATTGGGTATAAAAATGAATAAAATTTTGTGAGAAAAGGCTTTTATTTACTTTATTTTCATTAATAACAAATGCCACTAATAAACTTGTAGATTGTATTATTGACAATATATTTATTTTAGATGTGTTTACTAACAAAACATGTGTTATTGTTACAGATATCGCGGGGATGTCCCTCGTTCTTCTAAGACAAATTTTCTGGTGAGTTTTATTTACAAAAACTAAAAGTAGATTACAAAGAAACAATCGCAGAAAGGCACGCGCAATCCTAACCCACGGGGCGAATTCCCCGACACTGAGCCAATGAGGACACTTCAACCAAATGTATGTCAAATTCCTAGCATCGCTTTTAAAACTCACTCACAACCAAAGAGGTTCAAGAGAATTTTAGTTAAAATATAAAAAAAAAAACACTATCGCAGAATACGTTCCACTTTCAACCCCTATTTAAAACTAGAACGCCTATAATAGGGTAATAGGGTGCATAATCTTTACGAAATCTCGTACGGTGCACATAAAACGATAGTCGAGACATTTCTCGTTATCTGGCGTTCGCTCGGCGGGCGTTCGACGCAAACGATTCGGAAAATCGAACGGAGCCGGCCCGTGTCGACTTCCATTACCGGTATTAGAGTGTCGAACGTTCGTCGAGATCGCTATCGACTCGCGCCCGATAGCCCCGTTTCGATCGTGGTTCAGAGATATTTATTCGAAGATTGACGCGCGTCTGATGTGATTTGAATGTACTGTTTGTGGGGAGATTATGCGTAGCTATTTGTGAGAGACACAGCGTTTGTTCTGTAATCGACGACATTGCAGAAGACCCTTTGTAAATTGTTTGTCATTTAAGAAGTTATGTTTTCGTCTTTGAGTAATCTTGCAGTAGGTACTTAAAGACCACATAGTAATAACTGGCAAGCTCTGTAAATAGTAGGTGCACAAAACATACCTAAAGATTTTTAATATTGTTTAACAAAACTCAGCACATAAACAAAATTGTATGGTATAGAGTTTAAACACGAGCCGGTAAAGGCACCTCCAAATTACATTTTCCAATCAAGCTACATTCATCTCAAAACAAAAACTTACCCTCATACAGTGAAAACAAAAGAAAAACACTCGGACAGGACTAACTCAATAATGTCTGGCTATCATAAAAACTACCCCAAATTTTCGTCCGGAAACAGTTTCCGATGCACAACGAATCATACCATTGACAGGGGGTAACAACCCCTAACTTGTGAAACAGGGGATATATCTCTTGATAAAAGACAGTAGGAAATCCCCAATTTCGCATCTACTTTTTTTTTTTGTATTTTCTCATCCCTCAGAAATTCGATTTGTGATTTAAAATATTTCCTGATGTTGTTTCTATTTCCTTAATGACTATTTTATCTTGTGTTTAATTGGCCGTAAATAAAACAAGGTAGTTTAAATGCGATCTGCGTCAGAATGAGGAAATAAATGGATACGTATTACTTCTTGTCGCAATTTAATTGATGGAGACTATTTGTTTTATATAGAAACCATACATCTGTTTCCATTGTCCTACTACTATAATCATTGTATACAAACTTTACAACATGCCCAAAATTGGTAAAAACGGATACCTATTCCTAACTCTAAGGCCACGCTACAAAAAAATATTTCTCTTATGTATCGAAAATCCCAATTATCATCCATTCTACATGTGTCGCATATAAGTACTAAATTCTAATTTGCTGCTCTTCAATCTTCTAATAACGATTTTGTCATTCAATGAATAACGAATTTGTCATTCACTAAATAACATAAAACGTCATTTACCTACAAGTGACGTTTTTGAGTAAAACAAGCAAATTTCCACCACAAACTCCTTGTTATTGAGGTCACAAGATAACCGCAAAGTACTCAGACTTCAGAGAAATCTCACTGTTTTAAACTGAATTTAAAGTGACTATGAATTAAATATAACCAAGTTGTAAGAAGCGATTTTATAGTGTAATCTTTTAAAATTTACTACTGGACTTAGGAATATCTTCAGAAATGGAATCTAGCTAAAGAGTTGAGAGTATATATTTTACTAAAGCTATATCCGAGAAAAGAAGGACCGGCTGTATAAGGAGTTGGGTCGGACCTGAACTAAACAGTCACTAAAATCATATCGGCTTTTTATTGCCACAATGATGGGAAAATGCCTCTCAAAGAAAAAAAACAAGCAACGATGATCACTCTTGCTCTCTTGGGGGTGGCGATTTCAGCACGATGTCTTTCGTCAATATTCGTCACAAAAGTGCAAGCAAACAATAACTTAAAAAAAGTTGCATTAGTGTATTCTGTTCACATGTCCATCAATAAACCGCTAGGCTACCACGAGAATTACTACATCTGGCGCTAAATGAAGAAATAAACGTATTTCTATGTTTCTACTCTATACTCTTCTACCATTTACAATTATGGGCCGTCAACACTTCACAGCATCAACTAATTACATCGGATCTCGAACCAAACACTGCCAAAACACGAGTCCCTTTCCCCGCTAGTTAGTAAACAATAGTGGTATTGTCTTGTCTATCCGGATTCAATCAGCGGACCTTTTGTTAAGCCACTCGGTGACAAATTCGAATAGCTCGTGACATCGAGATTTTTAATATTTATGGATCGGGATTGTTTTGACAGTTGTTCTATACTCGTGTGCCGGTTATGGCCAGAAAACAGTGGTCGGCTTTTGGCTGAATGGTTAGGCTAGTAGTGTATTCAGATATGTGACCATTTATCAGAATTATGTCACCGTTAAGGGTGACAAAAAGTTAGGTCATGTTTGTCATTCAGAATAAAGTCCTAAGCCCAATAGGATCCTAAATGTCTTAGCACTTTGAATACGGGTTAGCTTCTATCTACAAACAAAAATATTATTACTTAACTTATTATGTAATAATTCTTCCACCAGAATTACCCTTTCGAGATATTTTCATTAGCTTTTATGAGGCCTTCCAAAAGATTCAGTAAATGCAATAAAAGGCAATAATTTTTCATCGTTTTAAAATACTGCTACCATTCAAAATTATACGTTATTTATATCATCTAGCATTATAATATATCTGCGTAGTTAGTGACCATTGATCCGCCAGTACCAGGCGCCCAGGAATGTAATGACACGTTGACGCCGCTCCGCCGCCATGATCTCATGTAGCTGCCATCCATCCATTTAATTGTAGCACCTAAACGTCGTATTATGTCGTCAATAAAGGGTTAGCCGTAATCAATAGTTACGTGATACTATGTCGGTTATAGGGAAATAGAGTAGGAAATAAACTAAAGCTTAAATACAACTTTAAAGATGATGATAAGTTTCAATTGTCATCTCTCATTTTTTTTAACTTTCAGTTTCGTTTTTTTCTGAATCTTACAATATTCTGTGACATTGTACTCGTATAAGACGTCGTACTAATACAATATCACATGTTTAAAATTATCAAAGATATCGCCGCATAGGTACTTAAATAAAAAAATACACAAACAAATTGTGATTCCCGTTTTAGTAGTGGGCTATTTCCTTGTTTAAAGATTACAAATTAAAGAGTACGCTGGCTGATTTTCGAGTCGCTTTTAGTAGAATGAAGCTACCGATAAGCTAGCTTAATGGCAGTGCTAAGAGATTAAGACATTTTGCTGCGATTCTCCCATTTTTAATGGTGATTCCCTGCTTTTGTTAGTGTTGCTGCTAATAAGGAAATCCGACGTTACTTAGAGCTCTTTGTGTTTTCTGTGTTAACAGAATACTTATAGACTTGTATATAATATGTACTAGTATGTTGTTAAGACTTGCTATTTTCCTGCTTTGTATTTTTCTAATACAATACTCCCGTTTAGCTTTTTTCCAATCACATGCGAAAAAGATGCCTAGACGTCGTCCCATGCGGGAATCGAACCCGCAGGACATCGCTCACTTGGATAATTGGTGTTGACCATCTATACCTACCATCAGCTATCCGTGCAGTCAGACAAAAGGATTTTTTAAGACTAGTCTTTCTCACCTAATACAGTGGGGTTGACTTCCAGTCACACATTAATATCAGTCACGAATTTACATAGAGCAACTGCCTATCAGACCTAAAATTATAATACTTATTTACATAAACATGTAAACCTGAAATAATCTTAGATCAAGAAAATAAGTACGTTCTGGTTGATCTAAGATTAAAATAATATTGTACGATGTTTACTTCAGTCTCTTGACTTTTTAATTACAACGGACACCTACTGGCTCTTGTCCCGTATAATTAGAAAAAAGTCATCAAAAACTTTGATTAAACTTGTACTGCGACAAATGCAAAAAATAACTTTTTTGCTTGTTCGGAGAAACCAGGGATTAAAAACATTATCAATGAAAAATTTATTTTTTTTACGAAATTTCCAACTTACTTTACACACGGTAAATATTTGTTTTGTTAGAACTTGTTAACTTATTAAAATAGTTTTTACATCGATTAAAAACCATTTATTCGATGCGGTTTCAATTTATTCTAGCAAAAAACGAGACGTCTTAATAAGCTCAATGCGCTGTAACGAAACTCGAACAGTTCTTTTTTCGAATAAACGTCAACTTGACGTTTGACATTCCAAATCGAGAACTCGATTCGACAAAAACTCGTATTCGATGTCTCGTTACGTGTTAAAGAGAATTTATTACGTAATGCCTGTCCATTGATCGTGCTTCGCGTAATGTTTGAGTGAATTAAATGGCGCGAGTTGCGAAAAAATAATCGATCATTATTCGATTTACTCGTGAACTTCTTAAATACGACAGGTATTATTTAAAGTATGCCAGTTGGTGATTTGTAATCGTTGATTATTTTCGGTAACTGGAATGGAAGTTGAATTGAATTTACAATGTGGTGTGAAATAACGAAGTCACTTAAATAGTAACTAAAGAGATATACTTTTAGCTCTTAGCTCTTAAGCATGATTATAGAGGAACAGATAATAAAAAAAACTTGCAGAAAAATCTTTCCTTTTCGACAATCTAAGCATGTTTTTTGGTTGCTAAGCAACGCAAATGTTGGTATAGTTAACGAAAGCTGCCGTGCTTGCCAGTTAACCCCTATAATTTCCCGGTTAGAGCTAGGGGAAATTATCGTGATAATACTAGGGAAGGCCGAGATATATTTTTATTACTCCACGATAAGGAACAAGTTATCGCTGTTATTAAATATTGTATGTAGGGTAGTCTAATAACGATGTTAGCTTACATAAGAAATTTCTAACTGGTAAAAATTAAGTAGAGCATTTTACTTCAAATAAAGCTTTAAGTTAAGGCTCACCTTATAATATCGTATATATGGTATATATATCGGTAAAAATATCTCAAGTATCTATTTCGATATCGTTAAGTTAACTAAGAAATTGAAAAAAAGATAGCTAATTAGCTAATTAAAAGATATTTTTGTAGTAAATGAAGTGTCCAAAAAATAGCCGGCCGAAACACACCATAGAAAAAACGTACCGCACATAAAAACAAAAGTTCAAATAAAACCTATCCATCAGTCACCTGGTCTTCCAATTTCAAAAACGAAAAAAAAACAAACAATAGCCGCCATCTTGGCTAATAAATTAAACTAATCTGACAGTTCCCTGATCAGTCAGTAAGCGGGCAGTGCGCATGCGACTCGCGTGTCAACAATCATTGCCCGCGATCGCGCGCCTATCGCACGCAAACCTGTGAAATGTTGCTTTTATATTTTATTTTATATCCAACAAGCGGGTCAAATAGGAAACTTATGGTATAAGAGTTGATAGTTTTATTTGTTGGGTAGTATCACGCTATTGTTTGTAAAAGGTAAACAGAGGCTTTGACTATCTGGATACCTTTCACGACAGACTAAAACAAAATATTTTTAAAAAAATATTTAAATTTGACTTTGGGATCTTCTTGACAGTACCTAATCGCCAAGAACAGAAAAGTTTGGAAGGGGAAAGGGGAGGCCTTTGCCCAGCAGTGGGATCTAATTTAGGCTAATAAAAGAAAATACAATCTTACATGTTGGTCCCTAATAGACTACGGGCCCATGAACAAAATGGATGGGTCATATGAACCACCAGGTGACGTATATAGGACGATAGAAGAGCATAAAATAATAAGATTCAGCACTATGCCGTCACTTGTGATCAGTCCAACTGGGTGCTGGTGAGCATTCAAAAGTGCAGCTAGAGTGAGTACATTTTGGTCATTTATTTCTGTACGGCATTGTTACTATCGAATAGATCCATGAAAAATAATAAGAAAGCGCGCAGTGCCGTACAAAAATGGTGGTCCAAAAAGTTGGTATTTTAGTTTTACTTTCTGTCAATTTCCAGGGTAAATTTGGTCATTTGATTCTGTACGGCGTCAGTTTCATACTGTTTCAATACAGCTTCTAATCCATTATTCCGCAACACCGTACAAACGAACAAAAATCTTTGAACAAGGGGAAAAAATCGAGGGTTGCAACCCGCCTTCATTCCGTGGTCCGAGGGGTGATTTGAACAACATAAAATTATTTATTTTGAAAGTATTTCATGCATAGATAATATTTTTTAGATAATGAATTAGAAGCTGTATTGAAACAGTATGAAACTGACGCCTTACAGAATCAAATGACCAAATTTACCCTGGAAATTGACAGAAAGTAAAACTAAAATACCAACTTTTTGGACCACCATTTTTGTACGGCACTGCGCGCTTTCTTATTATTTTTCATGGATCTATTCGATAGTAACAATGCCGTACAGAAATAAATGACCAAAATGTACTCACTCTAGCTGCACTTTTGAATGCTCACCAGCACCCAGTTGGACTGATCAAAAGTGACGGCATAGTGCTGAATCTTATTATTTTATGCTCTTCTATCGTCCTATATACGTCACCTAGTGGTTCATATGACCCATTCATTTTGTTCATGGGCCCGTAGTCTATAAGTAAGCGTTTATTCTCTCGATTCCATTTCGAACTGTATTTCTGTATTTATCCTGGTTACCTTCTATGAATGAACAGTTTACAGCTTCTTTCAACCTATTCCATAACATTCTCTTCAGCCCTCTGTAATTTTAAGTCTTCTTTAAGTGTTCAAATATGTTGTTCAACTATGCAATCTTAATACAATAATCTAAGCTGATACAATAAATCCTATGATTCAAGTCTATGATGTCATTCCTTGGTGGCGTCTATTAAATCATTTGCTGAGAATAAACCTATGAGTAACAGATAAAGTGATAAGAGACTGATAAATTGCCATCAAGTTAGTATTTCTTAACCGAAATTTATTTACTTAACTTCGCAGATAAAATTATAACAGCTCAAACTTGACCAGCCATTTAAAAGTTATAAAAATCAGAGAGTATTTTCCCAATAATACTAAGAACATGATTACTCTATGCATTAAATCACGTAGGTATACATTTATTTAATTGTCCATGATTGAACATTGTCATTACAAAATTAACTCTGATTCATGCTATTTGCTACCTACACCTACCTACTGAATCAGAAATACTACCTATATACACTGTTATTTATAAATATAAACATCAAGAGTATACTTGGAACTAAATATTCTAATTGTAAACAAAGAAAAGAAAGCAAAATAAAGGAGTACTTTACTCAAACGGTTTACTTAAAATACTCACTTTGAACGTTTTTTGCAAATGCCTTCCAAGTTCAAACAAGTGAATTACTTTAAGAAAATAGTACGTTTCACTCACCCCACTTTACGCTTGCATTGTCGTGTACCCGCAAATTTTTTCAACCCCTACTATAAAAACTAGAAAGAAAATATTTAGGGGCGACAAAAAAGTGAGTTAAACTAAAGAACTTAATTAATAAATGCCTACTATTACGTTATTAGAATATCCGATAGCATTAATAAGCCGCATATTGCATGTATATTGTCATTCATGAATCAAGATAACCTTTACATTACAGAATTTGAATTAATGTTTCCATGTACCTACTGTAAACATCTACATAGTTTTAAGCGCAATAGCTAATTTAAATATAAGATTTAAAGGTCACGTCATTTCGCGCACGTTTTGAAATTTATCACGATTTCCAATAGCTGTAAGATATAGAATTTTATTTAATATACCTTTTAAAATCCCTCTTTTGATTTATTTATCGGCTGTCATTGAGTGCCTACTATTCTAACAACCGAGTCACTTCACACTTTGTTCTAGTGAGCTTCCGTGCTAATGTATAGAAGCTGACCAAATCATAGTCAAAGAAAATCACTAGACAAAAGATCTTCAGATTTTCTTCATATTACTTGTTCCAATAAGGCAAACACTCACTTTTTTCTCACAATCAACGAGTTTCCATAGTAGGGCTACATTAAGAAGTCAAGTCACGCTCCACCAACTTCTTTTGGTGTTCGTATCACCCTCGCCTAGTTACTTCTGAAGTAGCACTGTTGCTACCGACAGTATCGACAAATGCGTAATACATTGTCGTTTTATAGTTAAAACTTTTCTAGTGTTTACAAAGAAACAGCAGTAGACACTAAAATGTAACTACAAGTCGTCGGTATTTGAGATTTTAGTTCGTCAGCTGTTTATTAAACTGTATAAGATATAGGTCAAGTGATTGAGAAGGGTTCCTATAGGATTTTGGGCCTGAAACCTGTCTCTTGTGCTGAATATAGTGTTAACCGCTACTGAACCTACATCAGGAAGAAAATCGGAGGCTGCTGAGTTCAATATTAACATTTATATTTTATCACTAAGGAGAAATATAAAAGTTTTAGCTTCATCCATAAATATTTTTTATTTTTTTATTCAAATACTTAAATAATTAATTATAATTAGTTAAATAATTTTTGATTATCCCTAAAGATTTCGTTCATAATATTGACATAAGTAGTGATTTATTTCTGACAAAACTTGTCAGCTTTACCAAAGCTACAGATATGTCTACCATTAAATGTTTTTCTAGTATTTTCACCTCGCACTACTTAAACTACTTTTCTTTCTGTAAAGCTTCTTAGTAGCCCTTAGAAGGCTTTACTTAATTATATGTATCCAACTTAAGCCTAATACATGCCCGTCTTTTACTTTGAAGCTATACGTTTATCGGTATTTAGAAGCATTACTTTTATATCGAATTGTAGCTTGTTTTTCAAAAGATTATCACTAAGAAAACATCGAAAGGCTTGAGATTATTTCGTCCCCTAGCTGAGATTACTAGGAGACTATATTATCTCCAATAAGACGAAGTGTTCACAAGACCTTTAATCAATCAAACAAATCATACATAACATATTACGCGAATGGATATCAAATTCCAATCCATTATAATACTACAATCCATTAATCAGCCATAGTTAGCTTTGAATCAATTTACATTTCTGCTTAAACAAAACAAGATAACTGAACCCAAAGTTATATTAATATAAACGGCAAAATGAATTATTCTAATAATATTTTAGAGCAATAACCGAAGTCCAAACCGCCCACTAATCAGGGACAAAACGATCCTATTTTAAAGAGGTATTTCAGACCCAATCATGATTTATGATACTTTTGGTTTTAAACTACCTTAAAGTTAATTTAATAATGTTTTTCAAGGGAAGGAAGGAAGCCTTAAATCAATTCCTATCGATGACGTAAAACGATAAAGTAGGATACTTAATTGGAAAGGTCATGACAATTTCTCGAGATTGTATTTAACCACAATTTTCAATTTTAAAGTACCTACCCATTTTATTATAAAGAAAATAAAACCGAAAGTAAAAATAATTTCCAGAAGCAGAAGAAATTTTTTCGGCTCAAAATAGGTATTATAAACGAAAAACTACAGCTTCCTTAAGTTTATGAATATATTTCATCTTAACTGGACATGTGCCATGCAAAATCTTTGATTAATTACAGTCACTTCGAGGACGCTCATTACTGAACCAATGACACGTAGGAAACGCCAAGAGTAATAAGGCAGAAGACCTATTATGATTAATATGTGAGCGTCGACGTGAGCTCTCCGCGATTCACTAATGAAGAATGCCCCAGCCCGCGCCTGTCGCCTGCTTATATACCACCCCCACCCGCGACCCGCGTGATTGATGACGTAGCCACAACGTCACTGCTATCCTGCTGGCTGTACGAGTGATGTGGGTGCGATCATTTATTTAATAACAGCTGTTGTATAAATGTATAAAAGATTATCGTTTTTGGGTCAGAAAGGAAAATATTAATGTGGAATCCCTGCTGTAGTGCCAATTTTCCCAAGATTTATATTTGATATTAACACCTCTATTGCTTTTACTTATGCCCATATTCGGGTGTTCGTAAAGAAAGATAACGTGAGGCTATTACGGAGAAAATAAATACTAAATATTTATTTTCTCCTTAAAAGTAATACTTTTACTACCTCTCTTTTACGAGCCTTCGGAAATGAAAGTTGAAAAAAGATGTATTAAACGGGAAATGAAAATAATTGTTTTTCTCCTTTTGCGGACTGGAGTACACAAGACAGATAATCTCTATCAATCAAACGAAAAGTAATTAAAACGGAAATAACAAAATTAAAACGTTCAAAACTTGAATTACTGGGAACCCCACAAACGGATATATCTAACCCAATATTGACGCCCACATACGTTAAACAAATGTTACGAAAAAACAACCTTTTTTAACGATAACACAACATAGTAAAATTTTAACTATTTCATTTATAAATCACATTAAAAAGAGAGCCTGAAAGAACAGAGATAGAGAGAATTGAAAAGATCAAAATAATGAAAAAAAATCTCTGTACTAGGAAAAACAAAGTAAAAAATCATAACGAAAACCAAAGAATTTTACGTAGCAATTTTTTATTCCACTTATAACAAAAAAAAATATGCCTACTAAAATATTCTGATAATAATAACGTTTAAACTCAGTGTTGCCAAAATGTTAGGCAACGGAACGTCGCACCTAAACCATCCGAACAGGGCTGTCGCTTTGATTAATAAGTGCTGTTGACATTTTAATTAACCCGGCTAAAAGTCGGGCTATGCTTTGTTTCAGCTGAATGGGGACGCTCAAATGCCCCGAGAATACACTAGGTGTACGAACAGGCTTTTATTTACGCAATGCTCGATGACGGGGTTAGATAATTTAGTGGAAGCCTGCTGATGAAGGTTTTAGGCTGTTTTTCAGACTAATAAATTTTTGGTTTGGTTTTTGGTTTCGCTGTCTTTCGAAATATGGTTGAGTACAGTATGGTCTAAAGGGTTTAATATAAGAGTAGAGTTTACAAAGTGAATAGTTAAAAATTTTATTTTCCTAAAGGCAACACTTTACATTTCTCTAAATAATTCCGCACCAATTCTGGGAAAGTTAATTTTAAGCCCGCAAAGCTTACTTCATAATAAAGCCACAATTGAAACAAAAAAGGTTCTAGTTTTAATAACGCACGACCGGAACAGAGTACACAAAGAAGAAAGTTAATTTCGCGCCGAGAAAAATATCGCGGGACAAACAAACATGGCGGCATAGTGTGGCACGCACACGATTTTACAGTAATTTACATTTTTACGAGCCGAACGGTGTTTTTTTTTGTCGACAAAACAAAGGAACGCCTGACCACCAGCCAGACTTAACAGACTTTATTAAAACTCGATTGAATTTGGTTTTAGTTTTCAAAGTAGAGGTTTTAATGTTTTGCTTGAATTTGAAGTATTGAACTAATTACTAAGTTAAACATAAATCTATGTTTACTTTGATCAATTTTATCTCAAACAAGTTAAAGTTTTACAAAACCTACAGTACTTACCAAATGGAAGTTTTTGACGATATCAATCATAAAAATTATCGAGATAGCACTAATTCCCATTCGATTTGTCACACTAACTAGCTTTATATGGATTCTCAAAGTTAGTTAACATAGTTTTCGACGTTACGCCATTGCTATAGAGTTGAAATTCCATTGGAGTCGTTAGCATAAATCTTGCCAGCAGCATTGCAATTTAATGACAAGCCCAGATCGAGTCAGACGGCAAAAAATTGTCGCGTCTGCGGTGATGTCATATTAGATTTATAAGGGGAATACGTGGAATAGATATTTATAGACAGATAAACGAATACTTCAACTCATTTTCTATTATATTTTATGACTTTATTAGTTTTTTTTCTTTTTACAAATGAATAAGTGATTTATTTCCTTCTTCTATTAAAAAGACTCAAACCATTAACGTCGTACCATAATAGGTACCTTCAAAAGCGGATAAAATATAGAGGCTTATTATATAATAAAGCAACACGAATGCCTATAAACAAAACTAAACGAGACAAAGTCACATAACTCAATATGAATAGTGTCCAAGTAACACGCGACCAGATCGCAAACTATTCCTCGATCGAATCGATGTTCAATTCGATTTTATTCGATTGCATTCACCGGGGAACAACACTAATCCGATGACATCATCGCCAGGTGGGCGATTATAGACAATTTTAATTTGAAAATGGAAGCGATTGGTTAAGTTTTATTTTTAATTCGATTGTTCAATTTGATTCGGCTTCCTTTTTCAAATAGTGTTTTTTGCTGTTGAAACGGTTTGAGATTTTATTGTATGAGTCGGCAAAGGTTACATGCTAGATTTGCATAATAATACTTAGTAAAGTTTTGAATAAAATTTGGTATTTAATAAGTATATAGTGACTAGTGAGTGTTCTATCAATTAAAAGTATTGCAACGTTTTTGGGCGAAAAACGACTTCAAACTCTTTAACTAACCTAACCTGCCAAAAAGCAGGCATGACTCACAAATACCAACGAAATTGGTAATAGTCTGCAAACTTACTATTGGCATACAATACTCAGTTTATATCTAAGAAGAACGTGTGCAGTTCGCTTAATGGCACAAACAAAGGTGCATTGCCTATCGGGTCACGTTGCATATTGCACTCGGAGTAAACATTACGGCGTGACGTCATAAGAACATTGGATGCATTTAGATTTACGAAGGAGAAAATGTATCTACATTACTGAGAGTTGAAATACAACGCGATTTTCACTTGTTTATACTTAGTTCGTTTTCCATTTGCGTTCCGTTCCCGAGTTTTACTTGTGGTTCTGCTTTTATCGAAGATGAATATAGTATTTTTAGTAGTTTTGGTTTTATATGCCTACTTTGTTTAAGGAATTATAGGTATCAACGTAATTGTATACAGTACATTAGATGAAGTATTTACTGTCATAATTTTCTGAAAGATTTAATGGAGACCCACTTCAAATTTTGTTTAAAAATGTACGTTTAATCCAGATACTAATAAGTACTTAAATCTGTATATAACTCTGTCCGTCTACTAACTGTAGAACCGATTTTGATAAAACTTGAATCCCAAGAAAGGATTATAAGCTGCGATAATAACCGACATCTATCCAGTTGAAATTGCAGGCATAAGCTGGTTAGGTACAATTCGGTATACAATTTTGTTACCAACCAAGTTAGTTCTAAAATTTATTATCACCAAGATAATTCTAACTTCCTATAAACATGAAGTTTCGTATCATCTTCCATTCAGTATTTCTTATCTTAAGCACAAGTTAATCTCTGTTGATCGCACATGTCCCAGCGACTTGTATGGAGATCGGCGTGAGACAAGCCCGCCCATTGTGCATTATCTTGATAATACTAGCGTTTCCTCTATTATTTTCTTGTATGCAAGACTTAAAAATATTGTGGAGAAGAAATGTTTACAACTAATTAAAATAGTAAGTTAGTTTTTTTAAATTCTA
Organism: Autographa gamma; assembly: GCA_905146925.1. Taxonomy (NCBI): domain Eukaryota; kingdom Metazoa; phylum Arthropoda; class Insecta; order Lepidoptera; family Noctuidae; genus Autographa; species Autographa gamma. The sequence goes on from LR989852.1 coordinate 1,816,326, forward strand.
ATAAGTGTTTTTGTCCAATAGGATAAATAAAAAGGTGAATTTTTGAAAATAATTATGGGTAGATCTTTACATAATTTAAATTATCTAAGGACGATTTAGAAATGGTAACAGTTGGGAAGTAAAATTAAGTGCATTTTTCTACACAAAGTTAAAGAACTTTATTCATGTATTGACAGTTATAAACGACGACGTCCTTTAGTACATTAAAATAGACCTAGTCGTACTTATTATATTATTTAAATACTCAACTTCAGTATCGTGTTACTAGCCACAACACTAAATTAATTATTAACGTCTCACAAAACGTTGTCCAAACGACTCTATCCATACCCAAGGGATACATACTTGATGGTATAAAAACATACTCATTTAATCCTTTACGTTTCATTCCGTGATCAAAATGTAAATTGAAGTATGTATATCCTCTTAATCAGTTACATATTCATGAGCCTGTATACATAATGTAAGTAGGTTGTATGTTGTCCGGTATTTTTTGCCTAACGAGGGAGGCAAGTTCCAGTGATTTTAGTAAGAAATTCGCCTGTTTAGGCAGTGTTTATGTATGAGTTCATTTAGATTTATGTCTATATACGAGTATTTTGTTTATAATGTGCTCTCAAAATAAATGGGGTGGTTTGGTTTGGTAATTATCTATTTTAATATGGGTTTTTAAAATTGCAATGAGTAAATTATAATTCCACAATAAGTTAAAGGTAGTGTTTTTTCTTGTTCCTAAATAATGGCAAAATTGAGATCGCCCTAATAATAATATTTCTCAACATAAATAGACAGGACAAAACTGTACCAATATGTAGCAAGCCCAAAAAATATTCTACAGATAAACGTTATTATCCTAATCTATGGTAACATAAGGCAATTAAATAATAAATCTTTGGGCCAACACAAGGCGAAATCATTAGCTGCGATATTTTATCTAGCGGCACGGCTATTATATATGAGACCAATAGTAAATTACCTATATTCAGTTTGTTCTGACTATCTTTGCTGCGTCTTTCACTTGTTTCCTTCCTCATCGATGCCTCTGCGCGGTCTAAGTTATGAAGGAGAATAGCCTTCGTTCTGATATCTGATAAAAGGTTCATTTCTGTAGTACTTTTTTATATGTAATGTTTAATAACAAACTATACAGCAGGCTTTTGTAAGCTTGCAACGCAACTATATTATTTCAAGCAAATAAATTATTATATTTTATTTTACTTTACTAGTTTTTAATAAAAATTTATACTGCCTAACTAAACCTACTTTTATAAAGGCAATCTGTTATCATATCCTGTACTTTGGAGCCAACAATAATCTTCTTAATAAATTCAAAATAAATAATTTGTGCTTCCTTCACATGCGATGTTTGCTAAATAAACAAAACTGACCTCCTATGACCACCTCTTATAAGGTTAAAACGTATGTAACCATTCTAAAGTATAAACTATCTCCAACTATTACACATAAGTTCAAATGCAGTAATTGCAGTTTCAAAGCTTTCAGTTTGCTCTGTATATCTAAATGTTACCGATTTACTAACAAACTACTCCTTATTACATACGCTTTGTCAGTACTCGCGTTAGAATATTTAGTTTAATTACTCAGTTTAGTGGATCACTTCACAGATGTATGGAAATGAGAAAATATGGCTGTTAACGTTCAGGTTTAGGAAGTAGGTCAATAATTCTACTTATTAATGTTCTATAATGTTCATAGCTGTAGTATGCTTTAGTAAGGTAAAAAGAAATGTAAAAGTATGTATATGCTAATACTGGAACCTGCTTTTGTGTCATACTGTGTCGTCGAGAAATAATCTTTGGTGAAAAGATTTTAAAAGAACCCAAATGTGTAACATAAATAACCAAAACAGGAATCAAAACAACGCTTTCAACGCTAGTCCAGACTTTTGCATTTATAATGGTCACAGAAAATTGTGAATTACATCCTCTCGCACTGTCGGCAATGTCAGCCGAATATATCTTCCACAATGCAGCATAAACATAATAAAGGGTTCTATTATCAAAATAACAATGAAGAAAAATTCTCTACATTTTTAATTATCCAGAACGCATGGCTGTATAAATCTCGGACAAGTGCCCGCTCACGCAGCCGCTCGTAAATTAAACGCTCACAAAGATTGTTCCAGAAAAGTCCGAAATAACGCGATTAAGCGAATGAAAGGGCCCCGAAATGAACAAAGCAAATGTGATTACCGCGTTGCCAGCTAAAAGAAATAGGTAATATTTCTTTTGTGGATTTGCTGGTAGCTGTATTTTTTTAATTCGCCCTCTGGCTATCCGTTTCCCTTTATCCCATTCCTTTATTCATTGATAGCCGCAGACAATGGCAGTTTTTAATCAAAATGGCCAATGGAAATTTACAAATAGAGTTTTCGTTAAGCGTTGTCCGATTGAATTTGTGTTTGGCGGTTTTAATCGTTCTCGTGAATTATATCCCAATATTTCTCATCATGTAACTGTGAACCTTAAATGAAACCACATCAACTTACTTTTTCAAATGGATCACAAAATCATAATTAGGTACTTACATTAAGCCACAAATACACATTAACATAGGTAAATAAAAATATAAATTGGCTTAAATTCCAACACAAAACAATAGCTTTTACTATTGGAGTAAGTTCCCAAAAACTTTGAGACAAAGTAAATCCTAAGTTTAGACTATTCATTTAGATATTTACTGGGAAAGGTATCTAACAAAATTGATGGCCTAAACTTATACAGACACGGGTCGCGGCGGGACGGGCCGCTTTTACTTAGAAAATACAAAATAATTGAGCTCGTAAACTATCAAAAACTTTGTATTACTAGTCCATAAAAAGATGATAATAAAAAACCTTAAGTAATACGCACGTCCAAGTTATAAAAGTTTCATTGCTACTTAAGCATGACAATGCGATGACAGAATTCAGTTAAAACCGTCAATGAAAAGGGTTGGTAACGAAGTTCTCTTAAAGAGTAAAATTTTTGATTACACAGGAACGAATGAATGGAATATGATTACCGCTCGTGTTATAAATTCTTATCTTTTATGATTACTGTGGAGAGTTGAATGAGTTTAAAGATTTAAGAAACTTTATTTTATGTTACTTTTTTCATAGTTTTATCAGGTCATAGAAGATTTCCTTTATTTGAATTATACGGCCCTTCAAATGTTGCTAATAAAATTATCTCCATCGCCATCAACTAAGTGCCGCATGAAGGAAAACATTCCATCCATTGCCTCCTTACGACATATCTTAACCAACCGTGAACTAATATGACAAAGCCTCAAACACAACGTTCGTTACACCCGACGGGACGACGACGGCACGACGACGCGACGTCGACGCGAAACGGGGAACTGACAAATTGTCGTCTGCCAAGTAGACAGCACCCCCTCACGGATATTGCTGTAACTGAGGCAAACATGGGGGGAAAGTTTATATTTAATCTGAGACTTGGGAGTGACGCAAAAAGCGCAATCCAACTTCGACTTGCTTCGTCGCTTTTGTTTTTAGAATGGCGTTTGTCTCGTGAATTGGCATCAGTAAAAAATAAGCGTTTGGATAGGATAAATGAAATAGTTTTAAAGGAGTTTCTTTCTGGATTCGTGCAGTTGGGATTTAAACTGGAACGTTGGAGTACAAAACAATAACAAAGAATGTTGCAGTGCAGTGTATGCTTGAGACGAGAAGTTCAGATGAAGTTGTATGACATATTTTTCTTTTAACATTTTTAATCATAATTTACAGAGCTTTTTTTTTTATTAAATAGTGATTCAATGTCAGCCAACCAGACTCTAGACGCAACTCAGAACCGCCGAACGCAAATCTGCGGGAGCGCTAATTATTTTTAATCGCCTCCAACTTTGCATATCTGAGCGTTTTTATCCCAGATAGGGTTAAACACCGTACTAAGCCACTCCGGCGACTGGCGGTTATCGCTTAACCCTTAACTGCCATCTAAGGGCCCAAACGACGGTGAAGAGGACTAACGTTTGATAGTACAGGCCCGGCCGGCGTGATATTGAGATTTGCATAAAATGAGCTCTTTTAAGCGTAGTAGGTTGAAAATGTAAAGTAAATACGACGAGTTTTATTAAGAGTTACGATAGATAAGTAATTGTACGATGGTCCGAGAGGATGTCTGCTGGAATTAGCTGAGGAAGATTCATAAAATTTTATAGAAAATCACCTGTTAAAAATGAGGAAAGCAAGCAATGCCCGAGACGATTACGACAAAAAAAAATATGCATATATGTACAAATATTTTTATCGATTTAATATTTTTAAAGGAACTATGTAGTAATTAAACAGTCTTACGTAAGCAAATATTGACTTCGTGCTGGGACAATAATAAATAAGCAAACCAAAGCAAAGCAAACACCAAAACAAAATATGCTAGATGTTATTTCCCAAGTTCTTCAAAAACAATTCAGAAATGTAATAAACAAAACTGCGACTCGCGATAAATTCATTACAGTACTTCGTAAAAATATTATTCTCGACCACATCTGGGTAAAATAACAAAATCACATGTACTTCTATTATATTAAGTTATATAATTGTATGTATAAAGTCTAGGAGATAAGACCTTTTTCTGTTGTGTAATCAATGAATTATGTCTGTTATAACTACTTTCTTATGAGTTGTTGCTACATTTTGGGTAATCTTATTATTGTCAGTCTGAGTTTCATTAGGTATTAGTCTTTAATGTTGACTATATCCACGTTATTGTTATTTGCTCCAGAAATAAAACAACAATAACAAGTTATCATAAGTATTGTATTCGACATGATAAAAGTAATAAGACCAAGTGAACAGTACGAAGTATTTTCTTGAATTTCCAAATTGTTAGTGAGTTGAACAACATCACAGGAAAAACCAAAAATGTAAGCCACGAAACTACCCAAAAACAAGGCTCATCACTTGAAAGTCGGGCAAAAAGTACGTGACTAACGCGGGCCAATCATCGTGCGAGTAATTAAAACTTCAGCCGAACTAGTGGAGGGTAACTCGCGCCACCTCCGAATGCATCAACTTATACTAATTAGTGAGGAATTCTTTCGTAGTAACGCCCCGCCAAGATTTGGAAGTTTGTACCAACTTCGACGGCCCGACTGTCTCAGCTTTTAATTGGGAATCTTCAGGAATTCGCTTTGTCAAGGAATTCGCTGAACAAACTGTGACTGTGTTGATAATTTGTAAGTTTTCCTTCTTGTTGAACGATGGTAAACACTTCTAATTCCGTAAGGAAACTCGTAAAACGTTTGAGTTAATGTTGCGGACGCCGAGAGCCTAAGGTTTTGGTAAATAACGTGACACGTGCCAAAAAAGTGTTCTACTTTACGACATGTTTCGGGACCCACCAGCAAAATAACAGAAAATTGGCACATTCACAATGCCTGTTTATTATGCTTGGAATATGTCGTAACAAACGTGTAGTCTAGGAAGGAACTATGTGCTCAAGAAGTGCCTATAATTGGGAACGGCGACGCGTTTACGTGGAAATAATACGCAAAGGAAAGGCACACAAGACGAAGTTACGGCACGCCGACGGCACGGAGCCGGCGCGAGGCAGGCGCGTTAATTAAGCAAGAATTTACTGTATTCAAACGCAAACTTTAAGTCAAACCCACCAACTTGGGCACCGAATTTGTTTTCGCGTATACGTACGTATCTTCATTAACTTTACGAGTAGAAACTTATTACGTATGTTTGACTGGGGACGCATTAGTGCTGCGGTGGCGGTACACACTCCTAATCCGGCCAATGTTCGAATTTCGACTAATTTCCAGACGCATAAGGCACCCGAATTCGACCCAATTATAAAGCCGGGTCGACTCAAATTTGGACCAATTAGATGAGCCAACGAGCTGTGTCGCACTCGGGAGCAGTTTTGTCGGCAATATAATTTATTAGGGCGGCTCAAAGTCGAAGGCTTTAACCCTTAAAGACTCGAGTCAAATTTGATTACGGACGTTTTAAACGTGTCCCCCTCGGCCGCACTCGAAGTTTTAAACGAATAGTCCGAGTTACCGGTGGTGCGGACACAATGATTGAGATAAAATGCACGAGCCCGAGTTTGTTGGGATTCAAAAATGGTCCTTTTCGGCAGACTGGCCGCCGCGCCGTAGGACTCTGTTAATCTTGTTTGAAAGAGACAAACGAGTCTAATGTAAAGTGAGCGACTGCTGATGTGAATTGTCAAATCATTTGTATCAATTTCCACCCCGATATTGTCATATCCGTTTCCTCAAGTAGGGTGCGTCAGTTAAGAAAGTTTATGCCGCTCGCAATCTGGCAACAACAACTGACAAGAAAATTAATATATTTCTAACTTGAATCAATAAAAGAGGCATTATTGAAAAGAACTTATTTCTCTGAGGTCCTTTGTAATTTTTTAATAAAAATAAAAAACTGATATTTAAGCAGTTTTCACAAGGCTACAGAATGATAATAATGACTTTTTGGATATCAAAACAAGAACTAATCAATGTACTAGAACTTTAAGTCACGAAAAAAAACAATTAAATGCTTTTGTCGTCCTTTGTCCCTTGATTATTTTCTTTAGGACCCATTCTTAAGTAATTTCACTTTAACAATAGAACTTAATCATTCATTTAAATTGCACTAAAACCTTTTGTATCATCTCAGTACTTTTTGTTCTTACCACTAGATTTGACAGTTGAATGTCAACGAAGTGATGTGTTAAGTCTAAGATTACTAACGAAATTGCTAAGACACATATAAGTATGTGTCTTAGCTATAATCAGCCCTTACATGACAATTGAACAATAGAAGTACGTTTCAATTTAGTCTATTGAACAATTCTTCTAGTTGTCTAACGTTCAATTTCAAGAAATGTCTACTAGTACTGTTACTTACTAATGCTATATTATTACCGTGTACTGTAACTTTTTTATGTCTAGTATTTTAAGTTGTGTGTGCACTTATGTTGAATAAGAATCCACTAAAATCGGTAGCTAAAATTCAAATTTAAATGCAAATATGCATCGAAATAGAATAAATAACTGGAAATCGATTTCGCATAGCATTTCCTACATGAATAGGTTTATTTGAGGTTGTGGCGCAGTCAACGTCCTGCACTCCATCCATCTCTACCGGTCGTTGGTCCTTCGGTACGCAGACCAATGCCACTTCAGGTCCTTATTGTGCTACCTCCGTATTGAAGGAAATTGATTTATTATGCACGGAATTACTGCTTCATTTCTTTTAGAATTATTTATGAAAAAGGTACCTAAGATATACGTACCTATTGTTTTAACATCTAGTAGGAGTTTTTAAATTTATAGCATAAACGTAAATTAAAAAACTGTTTCTAAATACTTTTCAAGAGATAAAATAGTGTCTATTCTATATCAATTCCAAAGAGAGCTATACCATCAAACAAGGACTCAAAAGTCTTAACAAAAACTTCACGTTTCTAATACTTTGTCAGGTGTAACAAAACAAAACAACCCTCCAATGCTCGAGTCTCGTGCGAAAGATCGGAAAGGACATCAAAAAGGCCAAAAAGCCTCAGACCCAATCGTCTTACCTTCCTCAAGTCGACGGCCAATTAAACGTTTTGAAATTGATTCAACGAAATTTACGAGCCTTTGTAAACGTTCTTATTGACATTAGGTATCGGTCGATTGCCGTTTGATGTCTCCTTAGAGTCTTAATCGCTTTTTATTTCGTGTTATTCTTCCTGATTTCCGACTGGCAGTCATTACGAAAGGCAACAAACAAATGAGTGGGTAAATAGATTTAAAGAGGCTACGCATTGGCTTTTTTTTTGCAAAATAATCTTTAACTAAATATTGTTAGTAACCTTTATAATCAATTGAAATGTTTTTTATTTCCGCTGTAACGTGTTGTTTAGCTAGAACAAGTTCAGATACTAGATAAAAAATACGTGCCTAAAGCGCAAAACAAACGAGTCTAGAACAGTTCCAATTAACCTGAATTTAACTAGATCTTTCGCTAATTGAAAAACGGAACCCTTTTGCTTTCACAACTTTCATGCCACATCACTTCTAAACTACGATTAATTTAAGAACTGTATGTAGAACTGAAGTAATAAATCATTAAAATTACTCTGGAATGAACGCCTGATTAATCAATTAATCACTTGGGATTGGTCGCTCGTAGACTCACCGATAGGGCCTGAAAGACCCGCCGTGCGCAGCGGAAGGGTTGATTTATGAGAAAATAATGTTCCATTGGGAAATTTAAAGTGTTAACTAAAACTTAAATTGTTTCGCGAATTTCATATTAGGTAATTTGATTCGAGGCAGCTGTTAACTTCAAAGTGGCTTGTGTGAGCTAAGTTTGAAGCAAGTTTGTGTTAAGTTTCCGTGGCAATTACAGTAGCTGTAAAATATTTTTTCTTACTCTTTCATTAAATTACCAAACTTTTCTAAGAAGTGTTTTGTTTTTCGCTGGGTTTGATGTTTGCACAAGATGCTGCAGAGGTCAATTGATAAACTATTCTTTATTTTATAGCCAAATAAGAAGACCCAAGAAACTAGCTACATAAGATAAAAGTTTTACTTCAGCCATAAAAGTGGAGTCAAGGTCACGGTCGATGCGAGCAGTCGTTTCTATTTCATTGCCACATAAATCTTATATACTAAACAACTATAAAGGAGGGCTGATCGTTAATCCTTGGGGAGCTAATTATTCATTGGTACACAAGTCGAATTAAGTGGATGTCCCTGAATTTGTATCTCTTACATCATGTCTGTGGAGTTATGTAATCAAGATAGAAGATACTGAAAGTCAGTAAAGGGTGTTTTCAGCAGATTGGTACTGAAGTCCATTTGGAAGACAATGAGTTTTCTGGATGAGTATTGCACTGCCACCTTTGCCATATTAATTAGCTAGTCAGATTTATGGGAAGGAAGTGGTAAATAAATGAGGAAATAGCACACCTTCATCATAGTAGATAACAAAAAATTGGCAACACTAAAATTAAATGTTGGTATAAAATGGATAAAAAATATGAGACTCGCGCTAAAAATAGAGGAATAATATAAGCACTAAAGCTTTTAGCGTTTTAAAAGCAATATTTACAAAACGGCCTTTGACAGCAAATTAAGTAATAATTTAAGCACATTAATCTTAAATATAGTAGTTAACACAAAAAAACTTGATGACTCACAGTAGAATGATAAGATGAACTATGTTAAAGTTAGGACGAGTACATTAAACACGCTATGTTCTGTAAGAAGAGCCACAAATCACGATAACTGCGGGACTGCTGTTGTTATGGCGTTTATGAGCCGTGGGACCATATGCAAGGCTTTTGCTAGGACATGTCCCAGTTTCGATGAAAAAGATGTATTTTTTTAAACAATTTAACAAATACAAAAATAGTTTTGTGTGTTCATTTTAACAGTTTAAAACTTATACTATTATTTTGGTATATACTGTCAATGAATTCTATATTAAGAGTCATTTAGTTTTTTCTTATTTTTAAAATTGTATTTCCTTCACGATCAATCAAAAAGAAAAACTTATAGAATTGTCAAAAGTTTACTGAGATAAAGCTTTTGACACACCATACAAACACATCAAACATGAAAAATAAAAGATCTAATATCCGCTTCCAAACAAGCTGGCACTAAATCATAACGCTAAATCAAGTAAAAGTTATTTGGAGGGCACTCCGTCAAGGCGCGGATATCCTTGTGATCGTTACGACCACCATAAAGAGTTGCCGTACGAAGTACGCAGCTTGTTAATACCCATAACTTATCAATATTGCCTATTATCCCATGCTCCTGTGATTCGCACAATACGGACAGTTAACCCGGTTTCCATCTGGGTCAACACTAGTTCACTCGCATTTCAACCGTATTTTTCCACAGTACAATACATTTGCGACGGCCATTTAATTATTCCTTTTTTACTTGGAGCGTCTAAATATTTAATTTTGAAGTCTTTCTTTTGTATCGGATTTCTTTTCTTATTCGCTTTACCTGAAACTTGAAGGTTGTTGGACAGACGAATTATTTTATTGTTGTCTTGTAAAAATGTTTTGAAAAGGAAACAACAATTTGTCTGTTAAATAATTTATGTTACTAGCCTTTTATTCTCTTTATGTTTTTTAACTATGCTTTATTTTGATATTGTAAATAGCTACACAAAAATGAATAAGATTTATAAACATTGGTTTCGAATCCCGCATTATTTTGATATGGTAAGGGTACACAAGAAAAAACTTTGTAGAAGTGGTCTCGTCATAATTGGATGTCGACAGACCGAAGCCCGAAGTGGGTATTCAACTTGAATCTAAAATATCTGAGTCTACCGATATTATTATGTTTTTCGCTTCGCTATTGCGCCATATATAACATGATAGTAGAAGCTTCTATGTTTTTTTGGCAAAGCTTTTCCTTATTCGCCCTATTTATAACGAAATCTAATATTACAATCGCTTTTGACGTAACACCTTAGATAAGATTATAGCTTCAGTGCCTATTTGGTCCTATTTTCTTTAACTGCGCGAACAAATTGGGTTCGAGACAGCTTGGGTTAGACCGAGTAGTGTCCAATTACTCGATATACTGTTCTCCAAAAAAGGAATGAGAATTTTATTGTTCAGAGTTTTCTTGTTGGTTTCAATAACTGGCGATTACCGGACTATTTATTTTGCATTATCTTAAATTAAAAAGTCTAGTGTATTTTAAGCTTTGCGTGAGTTATGTTATACAAGTTTACACGTCGGAATGTCGCTGTTATTTTGTTCTGTAACAACTAAACTTTAGTGCTGATATAAAGTTTGTTAGAACCGCTTACAGCCATTTATAATAAACGCAATAAATATAGATATCGCATGTTTATCTTGTAGTAATACGAGTTTATGGTACTTGTTCGAAGGACTTGGGGCTTGTAACTTGCGCGGTATTGTGTCTATCAACTCCGTACATTGTTCGAGCAATCAATTCTATCGCTTTGTGCTCTGTTTGCCTGCAGTACGACGGTGTAAACTGTTTGGAAACTAGATCTGAGGCCTAACATTGATAATACGTAACGTTTGACAACCCTGATTGGCGTTTTGAAAACGTTGACCAAGGCAATGTGCATTCTCATCAACGCAAAAATACATGTGTAAAATTTTCAACCTAGTATTAAACTTAAGGGTAGTATTGGATACAGTAAAAATTATAAATACATCGTAAGCATGTGTGTAAAACATTACGTAAACATTGGTTGATGCTATTTATGGAACTATACCACTAGACAAATATCGTAGGTGTTCCTTAATCGATCCACAGCACAACACATGATAATATTGCACAGACAACCGGATGACGTAACACATCTTTGTGTAACACGTTAACCACAATACATCATTCCTAATAAAACCATTTTAACGTTTTTATCAAATTACGTTCGCCCAAAATGATTTCACGCACGGTATTTGCAAGTGTCAAATCATATTTATTTATGACGGATTTGGTTCCCGACGCACCTGCGTGTAGGGTGGCCCGCTTAATCCGCATCATCGGGATAATTCCCTTTGTGTACGCGATTATGGTTGCTCGTGTAATTCACATAATTCATCCCTACCTTATTATAAAAGGAAAATTAGGTTGTAATGTTTTAAATTGAGGTCGTATTGCTGGCTGGTCGAGGGTTGAGTAAAATGTTTAGTGTTTCAACTGAACAATGTAGTTCGTCTTGTGGAAATTGTAAAATAGTGGGGAAATAGGTTATGACAGTGCAGTAGATGTTGTGCTTACAAGCCGTAACCGTTTATGCACTACCGCATTTTTATGTCAGCTATCGTTATATTTGATGGCACGATGTACCTATTCTGTAGCTTGTATCGTTTAGAGCACTATTGCTGCAATATAAATGTTATATTAATACGGACGTCCATTTCAGTATTCTGGTAGTTCTCGCTGTCTAAAACAGAACTCCAACTAAAATTGTCTTGAATTTTAAGCGACCGATACTATTTTCAGGTTATGATTAAAAACTGACTTTTTCTTTCTAGTAGTGTTTTTATACATTGATAAACCAATTTGTTCCGAGATAATCTAAATAAAATGACCACATCCACGACTGCATTTAAGTGCAATTTATTTTATGGATAGTAACATAACTTAGATAAAGTAGCTACTTATAGTATTAAAGCATATCCAATCACGTGAATCACCAATAAACAACCTAAATCCATCCTTATCATCTTGAAAGAAAATCCGGGTCCATCACCTATCTAAACGATGCCTACTTATAAATAAGTAAGCACTACCAGCCTCATCTCAAGTGGCTGGAGTCTATCACAAGTAAGCAGGTCTCAATTATTGTGGCCCGGCCGAGACAAGCGATATAATCCGCTTACAGCGCTTACAGCGGCTGACGCGAAACATTAAGCGATAAATATTAATAGAGGTTTGTAATAACTGGACGGCCTTCTTAGTTAGTTTTTGTTAACTTGTTTCTTGAGGATTGGGAAATGAATTGTTTATTTATGACTGAAGTCTTGAAACATTTTAAACTTACAGTGAAAGTAATATACTTTGTAGAGACTCTTAATTAGGACGAAAATAACAGTTTTTAAATGACCTACATATATTATACTCTAATTGCTGAGATTATATTTTTGTGTTACAGAATTTCTACTAATTAAAAATATCATTTACATGTTCAACCGAAAAAAATTAAACATTGTTCCTATTAATACCGGGTGTATTAAAATATGCTAAAATAATTCAGAAAAACCGTCGAAGTTATGAAGTCTTTTAGGTACATCATTATTATTCACAAGCTAACGACGTTATTAGCCAAGGTAGAATATTTTTCTTTTCTCCACTATTTCGAGGGATGATAAATTGAATAAAATCTTCTAACTAATGAGATAATGTAATTATCGCGTCCGGGTACGACAAAACATTTATTAAGGCTGTCAAGACAAAGTTAATGATACAATAAAGAATGGTGAAATAAGTTAGTAATTTTTACTACAATTACGTACATTATTTATTTTAGGTCATCTTTTCATTACTCTTTCTAAAAAAAACCCTTAAAAATATGTCTGATCAAGCTTTCTGTCTTAAAAAGGTCACTTCGTTTTTCTAGATCAATCCCACTAAGCAGGACAAAACCTAACTCTAAACGTCTTTATTTACACAAAATCATCATTAAAAATATTCCGCACTTCCTTCTTAAATAAATAATAAACACAAAAATGCAACGACAAAAAATGAATCTTATAATAACAGCTTGTCTAATGAAATGGGACGAAGAATCCCGCCAAAATGCCTTGTCACCCGACGCGTCAACATAGATTAGCCGGGACCGCTATGAGCTAACTTCGCCCGCCGAGTTTGCTTCCACCATTTTATTATTAAATGCGTATTACGAGTCGATGAGTAAGTGAATTTATGTGTAATTTGCTCTTCGTGTCATTGATTTTTAAATTGCATCAATTCAGAAACCTTTTAAAACATTTTTATTTAAATCATACATTGCAACAGAACTTAATTTTTTTGCGTAATGTTAAAATAATGGTTTTGGATATTCACCTGTTCAAATATTTTACATCAAACTTTCTGTATTTACATCCATCCGTCATTAAATGAAAAGTACGTCTATTTAGTAGCGGTAAATATGCACAAAACATCTTTCCCAAGCGGCATTTAAATCAAACATCTTCGTATTGTTTGCTCAGTTAGTAGTCGATTCGCTTCGATTACATTTTTTATCGGCATTCGTTCGTTCCAATTACATTGTTCACGGGACTCCTGTGCCGTGTGATGCTATAAAAACTCAAACCCTCACGGGAAAATTTAGAGGGACACACTTTTTTAATAGACATATTTTTGGACTTAAAATTGGGGGAAAAAATCCTACATATTTGAAATATTTTGTGTTATGAGTCAGAATAAATAATGCTAACTGACTAATGCAACATAGTTGATATTCCATGTTTGAACAGAATCAAATATAGAATCTATCGCAATTCTTATTCTTTCCGAGACGTGAATCTGATTTATAGAATAGCTATCCAATAGAAAACTAAAGCACTATCAAGTATACTGCCAAACAGTATCGGAATCCCAAGTATCTATTAATAAAAGGAACGTCTTTATATCTCGATTCGTGATTCTGTTCACGAGATCTCGATACCAGTCACAGAATTAGGATCCCAAATTCGCAAATCAGTTCCGTGACAGATTCGATTCTCGCACCGGCTTAACATGCAAAACGAAGTCGATCTTTACAGAATACTATATTCGCTGCCTTTGCACGGTTCCAACTTTTATTCCTGCCAACTTGTTTCCCTGGCTTGTTTTTAGATAAAATACGAAATAGATGCAATCTCTCGCTTGTCTGAAACGCAGAATCGAAAAATCTTTCAAATACCTGGATGTAGGTAGAATGATTGCTATCTCTATATAGTGATGGGGAGGGCTTATTTTCGATTGTCTTGGAGCAAACGGAAAGGTATTTGAAATGTCGTTTTAAGAATGTCAATAAAGAATAGGAGTAGCGTTGTTATGTTTATTGAAGATGCTCGGGATGTCACGGTGTTTGAAGGTGGCTGGTTTGATTAACTTTATCATTTCGTGATTAAAGTCACATTGGATCTGTGGAAAGGTCAAACGGCTGCCGTGCTCGGAATTCTTGAGCGAATCGTAACTTGATTTAAGGTTGGTTATGAAACTGTATCTGTTAATTTAAGAACAGTTATTTGATTAGGTATTTAAGGTTGCTATGGATTATTTTGTGTTTAATTTCAATAATAAAGGTTATAAAGACTTATTGTCATACATATACAATGTCCACACAAATTTTGCATTACTTTCTTGTTACCTTGTTCTGTACTCCCAAAAGGAAAGATGCTAATTCATATTACTCTCTCAAAACCTTTGCGCCTCAATCAAGGCACTTTCAAGCAACTCTACCACTTTCCATAACGCCATTTCATAATGAGCCCATCACTCTCTCATTACCACACTATAGAATATAATTGCAGTGCTTTCCCGTTACCCGACCTGCGCGTGCGCCGCGAACTAATGCTAATTATAGACCGTAGCCGTCTATACGATAAATAGACAAGCCTTTAAAGGCAAAGCCCCTGTACCAAGAGCTGTTAAAGCAGGCCTGTTGCCAATGCGGAAGGGAGACGGCGCACTACACAGCGCATAGGAGCGTCTCGCTTCAACAACAGCTAGAGTCCTTCTTTAAGAGCTCATAGTAAGCGCACAGGAAGGTCGCTGGTTTCTTTCGAAGGCTAACTTTGGAACCCACAATAAATTATTAGGATTTATTTGTGCGATAGAAATGATTCAGGGTTTTTTTGTGGCTATTTGCCAGTTTCTACACTGCGTACCATAAGACTAATGCTTTTGGTAAGCGTGACTAGTTTAAGACTTTGTCTTTGAGGCTATACGTTGGATGCATGTTGCTGCGAAGTTAACTAAACTTTGTTGAACACGGCGTTGCTTCATGAGTTCTCTTTACATCATCAGTGTTACTTACCACACTTACTGTGCAAAAAACGGGTGTAACTACTGCATATTTTAATAACCTAACTGCCGTAGGTACTCAGATACGTAAATGGTTACTTAAAGGCTTTCTTATTATAGATAGATAAACTAATTAGCCACCTCTCAAATTAACACTTCAGCAGATAAACACATAAATTTATTTTATTTTTATGAAAATCCATTACAAATAATGAATATACATCGGCAGGCATCGATACAGCAAATAATTTTAATTACAGCGCGTCAGGCGGTGTCTGTCATCTGCAGGGGAGCGGAAACTGTCAGTCACAGCTCAGCTCGCTTTATAGGAACGCTATTCAAATATGCTGTACCTAACTAATCAGATACCTTTATGTGAAGTAGAAAGGTTTTAACCCTTGATGTATTGACACAATAGGTTCTTTCGTAATAAACACAAATAATAACTGTATTATGGCCTATGCCCAGCAGTGGGAGGAAAAAGGCTGTGGATGATGATGATAACAGTATATCTTTCTTATGGGAAATAATTTTCTGATGCGATCACAGTCATTTTCGTTTAATTTTACAAGTTTAGTTGTTTAATTTGATACCACCTTTCCATCATGTATCAAAACCCAAACAGTCTATGGTACCAGACAAACCATACTTAGTAAATTTTCTCGTCTTGTCTAAATGATAACATTCACAGGATGCAGTTGGTATATGAGTCCTATCATCTTGTCTTTACATTGCCATTTAAAGACAGTAATAAGTCTCGTGTAATAAGCGCTATATTACAAACTGAGATCATTAAACCATTTGCCAAGCACGGTGATTATGCAAATGTCTACGAATGTCAACTCTAACGGGAGGTCCATATCTAGCTCCGGACGTCCACGAAGCGATACGAACGCAAACGAGTATGTCAGCTTGTACACTCATTAACTATAAATACTTCATTACCTCTATTTACATAATTTCTTACACCATAACGCCAATTAACTTGTAAACTTGGTCACCGTAAAAATTAACATTGACATGCACGATTACCACATGTCAATATAACTGACCTCCTTCCAAAAATCTCACATTCGAAATTTGAATTTGAATTTAAAAATAAAAATCAAAGCATTCTGATCAAGTTTTGTTGCATGCCAGTTCGCATGAATGGAGTTATATTTAAACGTTTTTAAAAAAAGAATATCGTCGAGAAACAAGTATGGCGGCATAATTTAGTGGTACAGCAATGAGTTGCCGCCAGGTGGCCGCGACGCTGCGTCTGCGCATGCAACCGGTTCGCTCGTGAAACAAGTCGTGAAAAAACAGCGGCTGTGAATGAGTTTTTTTGTTCTACTTTTGCATATTGCGTGTGGTATGTCGCACGTTGGAGGGATTTTAAATAAAGAACGAAGCTGGCGATTGCAAATTTTTTAATTATTTTTCATTACTTTTATTTAAAGCTTCAACTTATAGGTCATTACTATATTAGCAATTTGGGCTTGGACCTTTTTAAATTACCAATCCCAACCATTCACTTTATTTCTAATCCTTGCTAATTAGTTATTTATTTATATGCATTTGCCTATAACTTGCACCACACAACATTGTCAACTTGTCAGTAAGTTAAGATCAAGATAAACCGAATGATTTGTGGATCCCTCTCAAGCCGCCTGTATCATTTGACTAACGCTCACTGTGTTTTTATAGACTCTCCCATTCATATATCAAAATGGAATTTTAATATTAATAATGTTTATTTCTGTGTCTCGTATATTTTTGAAACTTATAATAAATTATAATAAGAACGAATTGAGGGTGAGAGAGTATTCTAGAAAACCATCTTTAAATGCATTAGTTAAATACGTTTACCCAAATTATAAAGAATCCCTACTACGAATTCACTTTTAGAATTCCAATAAAACGTCACGCAATCCAAGCACGTTTGACAGTTCCGTATATAAGTCAAAAATAGAACGAATGACTGTCAAATTAAATTTTGTTTTTAATATAAGCGCGCGTTACCCGCGATATTGTCAAAAGTGGTCACGTTGATGCGTGACGTAACAAGCGGCGCGTGCTTCTAACGAAATGGAGGAATGTTTTGAGTTTTATTGTTTTGTTTATTTTTATAAGCAGTTTTGTAACTTATGGTTGATGGAACGTGATCTCTAGTGCTGTTATGTGATTTGGCAATACTATGTTGGCTTTGGTAAGTTTCAACTACTTCTTCATATGTGAAAGTTACTTTTTAGTAATATGACAACCTTGTTTTATCCTCTTTCTTGACCTATAGTGCACTAGCAAGTGGCAGTGTTTATTTTCATCATATATTATTATGATGCCGCTTAACATAGGTAACTCATAATTCCTCCCAATCGTTAAAAATACATAAATCATTTTATTAAATTAAAAACATTCCACCAATATTTTGACGTCGTAAAATAATGTAATCAATTAAATAAATTATTGATGTGTCGATGCATGACATATTATGAGGCAACATGTGTCGTAAACTATGGAAAACTGTGTCGATCACTTTCTCATGGTGTGGTTTCCCTTTTAAGGTTGTATTTTGTTGTTAAAATATGCATATTTTATAGCTTTTGTGTACCTACCGCGTTAAGATGTTGCTTAACACAAAATTAAAAAAATAAACCCAGTATCGCTATTCAGCTTATTAAAATAATAGTATGTTAATTTGTTTAAGGTGTTGCGCCAGACTTAATAACTAAGAACACACACAATAATATTAAAATACAAATTTTACGCAAACCGTTTAAACTATTCTAAAACTTTAAGTAAAACATTGTTCTAAAAATATGCCTTACATAAGTTAACACACCCTGCATTATCCTTAATAAGGTACTCTATAATATTCCCTCCGACGAGAGTACTTCGAGCACTGAGTACTCCGGCGGTAGGTACTCCGGCCATTTCGTGCGAAACTCACGCAACTCACTAATTACCGCCCATCATTTGTAACATAAACTCAGGGAACACGACAAACTTTCACTAAATACTAAAGCAAGGGTTGGGAAAATGAGCGAGGAATGAAATGACTGAAAGAGGATGGAAAGAGTTGTATACCTAATAGCTTTTTAAGTATGATTATTTTTTTATCAAAATATCTTTTTGTCATAGACAGTACTGCTGCTATTTTCTAAACAGATTTTGCAAGCGAGGGTGAGACAGTAATAAAAGCAATTTAATGAATTTTTAAATACGCAAAATGACATTACTAAAGGGAATTGATAGCCTTGTTTAATATTCAAATATTTTTTATTAGCTACATTAAACTCCAATTTAATCTAATGACACAATAAACATCCCTTTCAATTAAAATGTAGCGGAGCGAGAAATAGCTCTGGTAGAACTCGTATCGAAGGACCGGGGCCAAGGGACTGGGACCATAGGACCGGAGGGCTAAAGGACCGGAGGGCCACCCTCCGTCGCGTGAGAAACAAAACTAAGTTTGTGAACAAGAATGTGCGGTTGGACCGACACGGGTAATGTTCTATACCTAACAGTTGAGGCTTTATATCATTGTTTCTACTTAAAATAGTTGCACGTTAGCCTTTTGACACCTAAGACGTACCTAAATCAAAGGTGAACTTAATTAAGACTTAGGAGCATTTAGGTATGACTTTAAAACTTAGTACCTACTGAGACTGTAAATTATAAAGCCCATAGTCTTAATGCAAAACCTAATTAAAGCACAAGAGTACTAAAAATTTTGACTATCTCTCTCAATACTCGTATATTGCGACATTGTAGTACAGAAAAACCAAGCAACAAAATAAAAACGTATAAGATGACAGTTCTTCACAATGAAGGACAAATAAAGGATTTATGAGACAGTTTCTCATCTATTTGAGATAAAAATATTTACCTCGTTACGTCAAAAATAAATGATATGTCACCATGTTTGGACCTTCGAAGGTTGTTTCGACCTTACACTATTGATAATGAAGGGATCTGTTACGCACGTCTGATTCTAGTTCGTTTCGGTTAAATGGTGAACTTAGCATGCTACTGGAAAAAGATTTCAAGGTCACTTTAAGTTTTACGTATTTTTTTTTTTATTTTTACGCTGAGTTTATCTCTGAAAAGAGTGCAAGACTTGTGCCTGAATATGCTATATTTGTTATTGGTTTTTGACAAAGATGAAAATGGGGGAAAAACTTAGATCATCAATTTCAAAAACGCATAAAACTTCTTCATACTTTGCCTACAATTTCTAATTAATAAAACGTAACGTTAGGTTGACATATTATAATAAAAAGAACACAATTCATTCTTAAATTAAGCCGTTTCCTACTCACCCGTCAAATGCATTACAAGCATAAGAAAATAAAAGGAATCCAACAAACTTAACGCAAGACTTACACTATACGTATGTACAAGAATAATGAGATTAACGAATGCAATCCCCGGATTAAATTTATTATGCGTGAAAGAACGGGGGAAGAATACTAATCTTCGACGCTCGCATAGGGCTGCCGAGAAACACCCAAAATGTACCAGAAAATGGTTAAAAACTGTGAAAAAATACTATTAAAATAAGCACGAAAATATAAACATCACATTTTTTGGGAAAAAAGAAGCCTGTTTTTTTCTACGTTGAGACAGAACTCAATAAGGAAAGCAACATAGCAGTCATAGTGGTCATATCAAAAATATCTTGTATGTTGAATACTGCAATTGTTTTAAGTCTATGCAAGAATGTATGTTAATAAAGGTAGCGGCAATAGTTAATAACAAACAGCAAGAGTTAATAACAAACAGCAAGAATGTTGCCTATTCATTTAGTAATTGTGTAGCTGTAGAGTACATATAGGAATGAATCGATATAATTCCAGCCAACGGGCCAGAATTTTAATTTAAACACTATTTTGTAAGTTTACAATAATTTGTCATTATTTGCCACATTATGAAGCAAAAACATTATTTAATTTTTTAATTTATAAATTTTATTGGAATTGCACTTAAGGTTTAACTCTCACATGATTAATAAAAAAGAACAATCTTTGAATCTCGAACATATTTTAAATAAACCTAAAATGAGTGCGCTTTAATCGCAGCAATACCCATCTCAACTCCAGGCATAAAACAATCCACTTACAAACACCTGAAGAGCGATGTGTGTCATATTTTGTTTTTCTTTTATTTGCGCAGTTTCTTTCATTTGGCATCCCTGTTCCAAGTCGTTCCGACCAAAGCCAGTGGCGGGTCTTTGTATAGAATTCCGCTTGAATTACGAGTGCCCCTTGAAAGTATTACTTACTGTTCACGCTCTTTCTGCCTCGGGGGTGAGTTGGACTTCAAACGGAATCAATATGAGTATTCCCGAGTTTTTCGCCTCAATGAAAAATGGAGGTACAATTATTTTGGGAGCCATGTTAAAATATAACTCGATCGTATTTGTGAATTTTCTGCATGTTTTTTATCACGATATTTTTAAGATACATATGAAGTTGCATCAAACAAGTACACTAGATGGACATAGCGCGCTGAAATAAAAATGTAATCGTTGGCCTAAAAACACTTACGCCTTTACAATATTGGTTCCTGATTTTACCTGTAAGCTGACGATTAATTTTATTATATTGCTTATATATTTTTTTTAAATTTTATCTTCCTTGTCTTTTTAAAAATTACTGCTCTCTTAATCAGCATTAAATGCTGTGCATTAACTCCAAAATTTCTGAGTATTGAAATGTTAAACATTTTGAATATCTGTAAATCGCGTTTATCACACTGATCCATTGCATTGCGTAATTAAAACAAACAAAACTGTTCACTACCATACACCAAAGAGGAACTTCCAAAAACTTGGACAAAATAGGTGGTATAAACCTGCGTCATCCCCCAGCCTTAAACCTTTTATATCCAAGCAAAACAGAATCTCATCACCTTCTATAGCATGTCACACATAATTACATGACTTGCATTTATTCATTCACTTGTTTATCTCCCACCCTTTACCGAAACCATTAACCCACCTTCATTAGCAAAACCAAAATAAAGCTGGCAAAATAAAATAATGAGTCGGCAGTTTGACAGCCCTATTCATCACAAATATTGCTAGGGGCGGTCTGAAATATACGCAAATTGAACTTTTCCCAGCTAGGCCTGAGTCTCGTCGATACTGAAAAAGTGGGGTTGTGATAGCCCTCGTAATAGGTGTTTGAGTGGTTCGAAGATATAGCTTTATCGTAGGTATTTGCGTGTTTACATAAAGGAATAAAAGAGAACAGGCTCAAGGAAATATCGTTACATAGCTAGCTGAAAATGATTTTCTATACAGGATAAATTTAGGAGAAACTCAATTTTTCCGTGTTTCTATGCAGCGTAATGAACTTACATTAGGTATTGCGTGTACATTAAGGATTGTATTGTTAAGTGACTGTACCAGTCGTTAAATATCTATAAATACACATTCTTGATTGATTGATTGATTTGTAGACTTACTCAATACATACAAAATAGAAACATCAAACCACTGCGAACGACAAAATATCTATCGTATGAAAAAACTTATAACTTAAATGCTCTCTATGTGTTTGTAATTAAGTACCATTAACATGGTAATACTTTTAACCAGGTTTCTCATTTATTTCCAGATCTTTGTGCTGATTGAGATGAGACGAAGAACAGACCTACGGATATGTGAGGTAATTAGATTTGTCTATTTTTAGTCACACAATTGTTTACATTGAACTTGTTGTTTTAACTTTTAGTAAGTAGGATTGACTTATAAAAATCCATACTAGAATCTTTAGTGTGTAATAATATGTTCGTTAAGGTTAGCCACTTGACTTTTCCCTGTAATCAATGTACATATAATAGAACTTAATCCCTCAGCTGCGGCTGTTGGTCGGTCTGTCTGCGAAGTATAAACTCGAAAAGCACCAAACAGATTTTTATATAGTTTTCACCAATAGATAGAGTGATTAAAGGGAGACGTTTTTGTGTATAAAGCAATGCGAAGCCTTACGGGCTACTCTAACAATAAACAATGTTTTATACGGAAATAAATCCTCTGTCGAAAATATGTCTGCTTTCATTAAGTCAATCGTGTCATGATTGTACAGGAACAGTATAAATAAATAGGAAAATATCTTGTTATACTACCGACCATTAGCATCAAAATATAAGCAAAGTAAAAATACTTGACATTAAATATAATCAGTAAAAGGCTTGACAAAAATAAGGCACTTTAACGTCACAATATTTCTCCTAGAGAATTAAATTATGCAGAAAGAGTCGGTGGACCAAAAATTGTTTACCATATCTGTCCGTGACCTAATTGTTACGATAACTTAGTTATTTATTTAGTTATTCGATCGCTTCTACTTTTAAGTGTACTAAAGAGTTATTGAATTAAATATTTTCTTAGTTGTCGAGCTCAAATAGTTGGAGTAGAATTGATTAATTTTATTAGTAACTAGTTGAATACCAGGTCAAGGTAAGACTATAGTATTCGCGCGTTGCTAAACAAAGAGACAAATGGGGAACTGAATTATGCGTAGAGGATTTCTAGGTGGCAGGGCTATTTTCTAGATTTCCAGACTCGAACCTCAGAAATTTTCAATATTTTTTTTCGTTGTTTTCTATCTCTAGTTCCATGCTCCCTTGATTCTTTTTGTCAGTTTTTTATTCAGACATTTATACAGTGTGTGTATTTTTTGGGTCTACAGCCCCCAGATTATTTCCTCAAATATCACTACCTACCTTAGTTTGCCCAACTCTTTCACCAGCATACGTCCGAAAAAAAGATATAGCTATAAAGAGAAACATGAATAAAAACGTGTCGGACGGTCCGTTCATTGATACAAAATCCTTTCGTAAAACACTCGGCATAATGTTATTCCAAATATATTCTGTTGCTTCTCTGCATTGAATAAAATTACCATTCGTACCCCGAGGTGTGTTTAAAGTGACCCTCGGAAGAATAAAGTGTTTTCTTGTATAAAACTATGGCCGACATAAATGTATTCGTATGAGCTACTGTAAATATAAATTGTGCGTTTATCTGGCAATGTTAAGATATTATGTTTTCTGAGAATTTTTGTTTGGACGGAAATGTTTCAATTTTGAGTGAGGTTGCTTTTGGTCGACTTAAATCATGCTTAGGTGGACACTTTACATCGGTTTGTAAGTGAATAATTTTGAAGTTAATTTTTACGTGTTTGAGAAAAAATATCAATTGTTTTCAAAGGCGATTAAAAACAAAATATGCAGAAAGAGCATATTATGAAATATCTATAGAAACGTTCACTGCCCTTTATTCCTGTAGATGATGCCTTCATTATTGTAGATAAAATGTAAGATTTTTACAAAATCATTAAAAAAATGAAAATAAATAAATGCGGACAACATGTTTCTCAAACATAAAGATACATAATACATACAACATCCTGTTTAAAAAACTACCTCGTATATTATGAACCCTGACTCACAAAATACACGTTTGCATATAAAATTGTTCTTAAAACCCTGATCGACCATACATTACCAACATTACCAATAAGTTATCGGCACGCACGAATTTAAGCGAAAGAGATTGGGAGCATGCAAGTTTAAAGGTCGCTACGGTATATTTGCCACCACACAAAATAAGGCAGAAGGTCAGCTATATATCAATAACTATTTGCTGTACGACATTCCATAGTGATGTTTTTGAAACAGTGTTACTTGCCAGTCACTTAAATAGTTACGGTCGTTTTAAAATCCCGGATTATTTAATAAGTTACACTATTTTGTGAACAGTCACAACGACCAATTAAAAAATACTTGCAACCAGAAGAAAGTAGTTTGTCAAGTACCCATTTTGAAATAGTTATCGCTTCCTAACTGAATCCTTTGCCTATTTACAGGATATTCAATTAAAACCTCCCATTTTCTTAAATCATTTACACAATGTTTATATTATTTTAATAACTTCTCAGTGGCTTTATAATTAAGTGAACCTTCTGACACATATTCACTATGCAGCATTTCCATTACACCATATATTAGCATAAGAGTTGGGGCTGCGACGTGCGTGCGCGCAGCTCGCCGCATTGGACGCGGGCACGCGCGGGTTGGGCAGCTATGACGCATAAGGTTTATGAGACTAAATTACCCTTTGTGTTTTTATTTACTTTTTCCAATTAACGAAAATGTTTATTCGTAAATATTCTTTCGTTTAAGTTCGATTAATTTTTAAATAAAAGTGATTGTTTCTTTTGGTATTTTATTAATACTATGATGACTGATGGCAAATTTATGCCTTTTGCTGACAGACCCTTTTTGCTTTTAAATGTCTTGCTTTTGAATTTTTGATATATTTTAATATTTCTCCTTCACTTCATCAAAGTCTTTTAGATCTTTTATTGCTTTTCGTTAAAAGGTTTGTACTTAGAACTGTTTAATACAAGTTTTACAGTTTTACTTTCTTTAACAGTTCAGGTATCCCATCATATTTCTCCAATTTTTATTTTCTCTAAAACGATTCTGCCATAATGTCGCAAATTACTGGGCCAGTGTGCTCTAATTTGAATCCACCATCGACACGAAAAGATATCTATATGTCACCGGAAAATAATAAGAACCGTAACTTTATAAATTTCCTAGGAAAATTATAAACTTCCGTAGGATTCTAAACGAGAGATGAAATGTATTATTTTACGCTCAGATTTTCGTCAAATTATAAACTTACGTAAGTCTCGTGGTAAATTTATAAACTAACGGATATCCATACGTAAGATTCTAAACGGGTTGACCAATCACAGAAATGCTTTTTATTTTACGCTTCTTTAAAAAACGTGAAAGAACACACTGCTCACTGATTGGTCGATGTTGACAGTGCTAATGCCGAGTAATGTTGATAATGAGAAGGAACACGTGACTTTTTCAACCAATGGCGTTTGGTTATTGCTTACTTATTATTTTACGCTCGACTTACGTAAGTTTATAATTTGACGAAAATCTGAGCGTAAAATAATGCATTTCATCTCTCGTTTAGAATCCTACGGAAGTTTATAATTTTCCTAGGAAATTTATAAACTTACGGTTCTTATTATTTTCCGGTGACATATATATAGATCTCTAAAACAGCACCTATTCTATCATCCAAAAGTAACATAGCCCTATCATAATACTCCAAAGTCTAAAAACGTAGCACCTCTTGGCATCAGTAGTGGCGGCGCTAATCTGCGCGCGCGCAGTATGCACGGCGCATCGCACGCGCAGCCGCCGCGGAATGCAAGATGACCGATTATGTTTTTTGCTACAATGTACAGCGCACGTCGCGACAGCTTACCGTTCTTTATGCATTGTTTTGTTATATTAATGAGCTGGTTATTTCATATGATGCGTATTATGTAATAGTATTTTCTGAAGTATAGTGTAGGTAATAAAATCTCATTGAATGTTGTACGAATGTAATAAATTTATTTAATTGCAACTAAATTTAGTAATTATCGGTGTAGTTTGGTATTTCGCTCGCTATGAGGCAATATCAAAGATAGCCAAGGCGTATATGCACGTTGTTAAAAAAAAACAATTCTCGTAAAGAAAATAATTCATTAACAGGGATTACATTCAAAAAGCTTCAAAATACCAACAATACAAACAGATTAAAAACCACTAGAGAAACCAACCAAATATTTTACATAACATTACATTCAAATGAATGAAACCGCATAATATAAAATAAAATTTCAGCATTTTAATTCAAGCATAACTTATTGTATCTTGTATCTAGAGGTTAAGGTCAAACATTTGAAGATTCTGTTCAGTAAGCCCGAATTAAAATATAATTTAATAATCGTATTTCATTTTATATTACTTTTTATATTATTCGTAATTTCTCATTTCGGGATGCTTCAAATAAGATGCTTGTTTATTCTCTTTGTGTTCTAAAATTAATTTGTGCTTCTTAAAATAATATTTTGTTTCTTGTTGAGAAGTTATTTGTCTTGTTATTGTCTGTGGGCGTATACAAATGTTATTGTTACAGAATGATCCTGTTATTGTGTTGATTCTGTTGCCAAAGAATATGGATATAAAAATAAAAACGATTCTAATGGCTTCTACAACCAGTCAATAATTTTGACAGACAACTTTACACGTCACTGAAAATTCACTTTCTTATTGTAAAAATTGGGACGTTTATAGGCGGGATTATTATTTTTATTGTAAAAAAAACTAACTAGTTTATGGTAGAAAGGGTCCAGTAAGGTATTCCTATCACCTTTTATTTTATTTAATGAAAAAACGTAAATCACCAAAAGTTGCATAGGTTTCAAATCCATACAAAACCAACCATCTCTTCGCATTTTTCAGTCGAGTGGAGACCTCTGTCGCCGCCACAAGTGAGATAGCGTTAAGGTAAACAGAGTGGACGACTGCAGTTGCAACCGCCTGAATACGTGATCTGTACGGCACTCGATACACCTGTGTAAAGTTGCATTTATTTATGCGCCACGATGCGTCCATTGTGTGCGGGGGGTGGCCCAAGGTGGAGGTGACAGCGGGTAGTGGATAATGAGTTTGTGCTATTTTATGTGTTATAAATAAGTAATGGTAGTTGAAATATGATCAAGTACCAAGCACTTTGAAGCTTAAATTCGCGTGTCTCATACATTTACGTTTTACTTCCAAATTTTTGGATTTTTGGAAGGGCACAGTAGAAGTCATATTTTTTTTTCAAATGCAGATAATGGGTACCTTAATTTCAACATCATAAAAATAAATAATGGCAAACAAAACATTTTAATCCATCAAATTAATAATACACAAGAGAAAAAATAACAAAATCATTTACAAAATTAAAAGAATATATTAAATGTTTTCCGCCTAATCGCTATCGTCTATAACTTGTCGCCAGTGTCTCCACACTCGGGTCCACAGAGTAGTATCTCAGCATTGCTTAGCATAACACAAAGTGCACACTAGCGACCTTTCACGCGGTGGGAACCGGCGCAAGCGCATTCTATTTGAATATTTGCGCACGACAGTGCAGACCCAGCTTTATTCCGGTGTTAATATTTCATGAACTGAAAATTTTAATTTAAAATTCAACAGTGTGTGGTCGCCGGTATTCTTTTGTTCCCTATTGTTCTGTATCTATGTTTATGGTAAAACACGGTGTCTGAATGGATTATCATACTTCGCATGGCTTTGCAGTAGCCAATGTTTATTTCCAATAGCCATTGAATAACTACTTTGGTCACGCTTTGTTTATTGAAGAATAAATAAACAATATTTTAATTAAAAGCAATAAATTTTTGATCAATAAAATATGAAAACAGTGATACAAGCGATTAATGTTGACTAAACACCCAAACAGCCGTGAGATTGGCGCGTCCATTTTTAATTTATCGCTCGACAAACGTACCAATATCGACACTAATAGTTTTCTATAATTGAGATTCAAATTAAGTTTCCCACGACTAGCGAGCGAATTGATCGACAAATATATCGAGAGGTTGATTAATGGAATCAATATTTAGGCGGCACTATGCGAGTTTGTTTAGTGATGTGCACACGTTACTATGACTAATCGATGCTTGATGAACTGTTAATATTTTATAAATCATTGAATTGGTTTCATCACAGTTCGTGAATTATTTATTTTATATTTTTGCGTTAGTTACTACTGAGTTTGCTAGTAACGCTGATAAATTTTAGGTTGTACTAGATTCTCAGTGTAACAGTGTAAAATAATTTAATTACCAAATTGAGTTCATTAAAAGTTAAGGTTGTAATGAAGTCTAGAACCGTAAGACTTAATTGTAGACGCAAACCTTAAACTTGATAACTACGTTAAAATAAATTATAAAAACCCTTGAAACTAACTAGAGAAGATAAAAGGATTCGTTTGATTAGTTTTAATTTAAATATGCAAATAATCCAATGTCAAGGGCCTGAAATAAATTAAAAGTAAATGCAAAACAAATCTATTTATTTTAAAACAAAAGCGATAAGAGCACAACGAAAAATAAACATTGATTGAATCAATTCAAGTACTAATAGGCCTAAACAATGCTTAGAATTTGTATTTAATTATTCAGTAAATCAATATCTTAATCGATTAATTGTGATCATTTTTGTTAATCTCTAATTATATTGGTTTCTTAGGTTTACGCGAATGTTAGACATTGAAATAAAATACTTTTGACGGATTGTTCGCGGTTTATTTTCGATTTTACTCCCGACGTTTCGACACCTTTTTATTATTTTTATTTATTTATTCTTAAACATGTTTGTAAGAAAACTTATAAACTAAGCCCCACAAAACCGTAGTAATGGTTTGACTGTGGAGTCACTGAGTCTTTGCAGGTATTATAGTACCGGAAAAACTCTAAAAAGTATAGTATTATAATTTTATCCTTTATTATATACGATATCACATAAATGGCACCATGCAAAGATTCATTTGAAATCTTTGAAATGAACTAAATTAAAATAAGCATGCTTGAGATATCAAAGTAATTATTTTTACAAAAGAGTAATATTGCTTACTTTATTCATATTTATACTTAAATTCATCTACTACAAGCACGAAAAAAAAATTAGTTTTGCATTTTTATAACTTATTTCAAACAGTATCTATTCAAAAAACTTTTTAATGAATCTTAAGTTTGTAATAAATATTATGTTTACAATCTCTTGAAATATTATTCTTTTGTTGAATATTTAAATATTTGTATGCATCATGTAATCTCAGATTGTAATGAATACAAATTAATCCTAATTTGCTCGAAACTTTTTTATCAAGATTTTAATCAAGCCAACTTTTATTATTTCTTAAAACATAATGTATTGAGATATAATTTCTTATTTTTTCTTACCAGAATATTAATTACAACCGATGTATATCGACAAACAATCAATCATTTAATCGACATTCCAGTTATCGATACATCGACCTGCCAACATCACTACAGCTCAATAATGTGATAACACAAATTGTGCGCGGCGCCATTAATCTTGCGCGGCATAAGAATTTACTGTGCTGGCACTTAGCAGTAGACTACAATTTATAGCTCGGCTACAAACTAGTTCGTGTTTATCAAATCATGTGGGACACGTACATTTTGCTGTTTCATTAGGGATTTAGATTTTTAGTATGCTAAATTTATTAATGATCAAGAATGTTTAAAGCAATATTACGACGGAATTACGCTTTAATTTTGATTGATCAACTTTTTTTTTTAATCTGTATGATATCAAACTTAACTTACCTGAATTAAAATGTATATTTATTAATATACAATTAAATCTAATATAAGAACAAACTCTAACTATACTAAAATTAAAACTTACATAAATAAAAACTAAATGGCGTCAAAGAACTCATCGTCATCCTTGTCAATGGCGGGGAACGTGCCCAGAAGGCTGGCTGCATTGCCACGTTGAATGGCTATGCCGATTCTCTGTGCAAGGAACAAACCAGCCTGAAATCAAAAGCGTATGTTAAAACTGATGTAACTATGTAGGTCTTTAAGTTGACTCAAACATTTGCATGCTGTTTTATAACTGCGGAATGTGTCTAGCTCTGTAACCAAATTTTATGCCAACTCTCGTACCACATTTTATGCAAATAAATTATATTATTAAGCTCTGCTTTTTTTAGGTGCAACGGGAAATCTTTTGGAGGTGCTTACCTACATAATAACAATGAAACTGAATAGACACATTCTTTAACACAATACTTACAAAATAAACTAGCTACTACATATTACGTAACAAAGGGAACTCAAACTCATGTTACATAACTTGAAACAGCTGCACAAATGTTTTCTTATGAACTTAACAGCCACTAGATCAAATCAATGTGTACAGTTATATGCCAAAACGTCAGACAATCGACCACCCATCTATTTCCTTGATAGCCCACTCGTAAGCCCACGCCGACAATCAGACAGTCTCATTTGTGGGCATCATGCATAAGAATGCAAGTCTGAATCTGCAATGAAATAGATCTTCATTCTTGCATAACGTGGTAAAGGTTCGTTCATACTGCTAAGTAAAGCATTTCGACTAAAAGTGAAATGTAGCAAAACAATATGAACAAAAATATAGTAAAAGTTTCAAAATTACAAACTTATAATATGCCGCTTCATAATTTGAGTCACAAAATAAAAATATGTTACTTAAAAGAATGAAAGAATAATTCAAAATTTAATTTAAAATCGGAGCTTTTTAAATCGCATTTTAGTTTTTCCTATTTTCATCGAGTGCCTAGAAAATACAAAAATAAAAACTTTGTTTTATAAATAATTGACGTAACCAACCTACATTACTAACCTGTCAAATTAGCGCACGCGATTCTATTTTCAAAAATATAAAACGTTATTTTTTTCGTTCTCTGCAAGAAATGGATGAAGGCTTGCGTGCCGTCATATCTCATGATCGTAGGCGTAAAGGTCGACACCCACTGCCTTATTAAATTCAGAATAGTGAAAATTACATTCGAAATGCATTATTTTAGAATAGACTGGTCCGACTCTATTGTTAGTGGGTTAAACTTTTTATGGATCCAATAAAATTGTTGAGGAGAAAACAATCTGATGGAGTTTGGATAAGATTGTTGAGATGTGTTGGCGATTTGATATTAGAAAAGAATCTGGTTTTTACGCCATTTTTCTATACATAAATGTATAAACATTATGTTAAAACAAACATATATTTTTAGTTCTTCGTTCAGACTCCAATATTTCAACGCAAAGTATAGCTGGCATTCACAAAACTTAAAAGCAAGTGCAATTACTGTAGCTGTTAAAACCGCCACACACAATGCAGCGTGCAATTTCTATAGGCGAGCTTACACGACCTACTTCAAGCGAATCGATTGATACTCGAATAGTCGAGCACCCGAGTACCCGAGTACTCGAGTACTCGATAACTCATAATTACAATGTATGCGGAAAATTACCTGCTAACTGTATGCGACATGGAAGTTTTCTTCGCGATTGTACCGTACACTTGATGGGAAAAGTTTATGTGATTGTGAGCTTTGCATGCTGCATTTATATGTACTTTCAAAGTGTGGAAGTTACGTGTTACAATGCTTTGCTAAAGTACCTTCATATTGAAATGCCTTTGCCTACTGTTTTTTTACACAAATCTTTGAGTTCCCTCGATTATATTTTGTTTGAGCCCCAACCACGTCTATTTATGATGTAAGAAAAGTATATAACGTTTTTCTTCACAATTCATGTTGGAACACATGCATTAAATGTATTAGCAGAGGAAAAGAATAAAAATCACGTACACACGGAATCATAGTACGTGAGGCCTCGCACGCGTCTAGTAAAACATTCGCCTTTATTTTCACATCACAAAGAAGTTGACGTATAAGTAGATACACGATTTTACCTAAAGTCGAACTCGCGAGACATATGTTCAAAATGTTTATTTTTCGGCAAATGTAAAAATAAAACACAGGAAAAAAACAGCCATGAAGCTCTTGTGTGGTGCATATAAGAACATATTATGTGTTTAATATTTAAAATTTCAAAATAGAAGACTCGCTGCTGCAAAAAGGACAACAATATGTAAACTAACACTGGCACACTAAACACAGGCCAATTACACCCAAAAGCAGAATACCGTAACACCTCAGAAAACATTCCATTTACACATTTAAAAACACGAGTTCCAATTTCAAAAACAAAGCCTGCGAATTCCTCCGCACGAGCATTTGCACAGTGAGTGCAGTAGACAGCACTACACGAAAATAAGCGCGCGATGTAAAACGGAACGGGCGCGCGTTTCGTCGCGCGGCAAAACCCGGCGCGGCCCCGGAACGCGATTATTGCAGCTCCAATGGTGCGATTAACCCTCCACTCGCGTGCTTTCGTCGTCTAAAATGCACTTTTTATACCGACTTAATAGCATCGACAATGTTCTCGACAACGCTCGTGTCCTACTTTACAACATTATAAAAATCTTTATTTAAAACTTTAAACGCTTACAGAAAAACGTTGTAATAGATATTGTTAACGACAAAAAGTCACCGAGCCACGGCTCGTTGCGGTTTCGTTCAACTGTTCCAAATCCAATTGCACCATTAACCCGTAACTGCCGCGGCAAAACACGGGCACCGCAATAAAATCAATGGGACACTTACACCGCCTATTTTCATTCAAATAAATTCACTCTATAGGCTCAAGTTCGCTGATAAACTAGATATAACCGGTATTCATCGAGTTCGAGATCGTTCGATAGTTACAAAGCCAATATCTAAAGAGATTTGTTTCAGAATAAAAGCTCATTGTATGTAACTGCTGGCGTTTCTTGTCAGCAGTATTAAATTACTTAAGTCTGGCGCTTGATAAAAACTGTAAAAGAGTTCTCATGTAATATATCGAGTCTTGTATCCTCTAGGCTAGGCACAGAACTGGCTAGGCGCCAATTTTTTCATGTTCCTAGAGTTCCATTGTATGTGATCGAAAACCCTGTTGCTTTTATTGGCGGTAAATCGAAATTCTAGCTCTACTGCCAAATCGCGGTATGCATTTTGGATACATATTTCGAATTGTAATAAATAGCTTTTAATATTTCAGATTCGAACATCCTCACACAAATATTGTTAAGTCTAACTAAAAGCATCTCTTTTCAATCTGGCCACTAAAACATCGAACGTTTCAATTAACACTGAAGCTTTCAGCACTCAGCTCAATACAATTCCTTTCAACGCTAACAATCTCTCCTCCGAACCGCCCGATACACAAAAAGCTGTACGGAACCCGCGGAACACATCAGTACACACGCATTCACTTAGCCCTCAACATTCGAGACACGAAAGCAAGGAAACAACTACCCACTTTATTGGTACATGCTGTCGCGAACACAACTTGTTTATAGTGAGACTAGACGCGCCCCGCGGCGCCGCTTGGGTTCCTTTACGGCTCATTGTGAGAGTGCTCAGATTTAGTTGGGGTGTAGGCTTGTTCTGCCTAGGGAATTAAATAAATCGCCTTGATACTTAGTGTAAAGACTACGGCTCGACCGAGGAACGTAATATACATTTTATGAGCAGTTTGATACGGATTTACTTTAAACAAAGCCCACTATTATTTGCTAAAATGTTTAAGACAGTAACGTTGTAAACTAAATGTGTTGGAAATGACTCAATTTGCAACACAATTAGTTTACATATGAGCATATACGCATTATGTCTTATAGTTTACATTATTAAAATGTCTTATCATTATCAAAAAATTACATTTGTTTACAAAACTTATTTCCTAAACGCATTATTCGAATACCCGACTTCATTTTGCAGTAACAGATCTCAGTTCTTGTATTCTTTAATTACAAGAACAAAAGTGTTGATTAATGTACAAGTTGTAGATGCAATACAAATCCATTACATTCCCCATTTCAACTGACGTATTTCTCGTTAACGTTCCCCGCCCTCTGCATCGCGTGTTAAGTTTCCGTGCTCAAGAAAAAGCCCACATTCACTGAATAAAACAAACAAACAGACAAATACT
Source organism: Autographa gamma (assembly GCA_905146925.1). Classification (NCBI taxonomy): domain Eukaryota; kingdom Metazoa; phylum Arthropoda; class Insecta; order Lepidoptera; family Noctuidae; genus Autographa; species Autographa gamma. Next base: position 1,850,294 of record LR989852.1, read on the forward strand.
ATACGTCGATAGTCTAGCAACACCGGGAAGAGATTGCCAGCTAAGATAATATTTTAATGGTTCATTAAACGGCTGCTTCGAGCTTTCTAAGCCTAGAGAGCCGACATTTGCGTGGCTGTATTATTTATTAGAAAAACGACTCCGTAATGTATGCTCTGATAGACAGGCAGACGAAACCTCGCGTGTTTCGAGGAAAAATATCCTCAAAGAAATGTTTCCTGGAAATCATGTTTCTGAGTCTTTTAAGAGATTTGTTGTTTGAGGAAATAAGGTTGCCGAGTTACTTATTTTCGTTCACAGACGTGTCCTACATTTGACTATAAAAACATACGTCAACAGCCATTGCATGAATCTGAAACCAAACATTCATATTTGTCTTACTGTGATATAAAATCCTGATCTTCCAGTCTATAAATAGCCGGAGTAACTCAATACAATTTATGAATAAACAAATAAGAAGTAGGGTACTTGGTCGAGTAATATATTTGCATACATCCGGCTACACGCTTTCCAACCCTCCAATTACTTAATGCAAATACGCAATACATCTTATCGAAGAAAACAGCAAGTTTCCGATACAAAATAAAATAGAACAACAAGATTGAAACAATATGTCGGAGATGAGACGAATTCGTCTTCGACAACCGAAAAACGTATCTGTAAGCGAATAGCCAATTACGACAACTCTCGCGCAGTCATTTACATAATCAGATGTTTTCATCGCGGCGGAAGGGTTAGCTCAACTATTATGACCACTGGAAATGACATGTTTGCCTTTGTTCCGCGTACGAGACTGGTTTCTGAACGCTGCGCCGCTTGTTGCTTTTGTTTATCTTTGTTATATAATTGTGGTTAGAAGGAAAGTTTACACTTGACTTTTGTATCGAATATTGAAGTTGTTTTATGTAAATGTGCAATAAAACTGGTGATGCTTCCACACATTAGTTAAAGCTTTTGCCTATTCTCATTAAGTACTTACTATAGTACCTTTGGCTAATAAGAATATGTGTTAGCGTTTCATTACCCGGAAAACCAATCGGAAAACCGTTTGCCTAGCAGAAAATAATTACAACCTACATGCTATAGGGTAGGTATTAGACAATCCTGCCTGAATGGCTGTCAGATTTATAGTCTTCAATAAATCCGGTATTTTTCCTAATCAGGCCTTTCGAAGGTACCGGAAAATCACAGGCTTTCTACCTCGATGCAAATGTGAGTCACCGCGAATGTTCAGAGGCGAATGGAACCATGCCAAGTGTTATAAATATTTGATTTTATGTTACAGACTATTTGATTTCATTTGATTTGAGATTCAGTCAAAATCTACGAATTTCGCTAGTTAAGATTGCCTTTTGTGTCTGCCAAATTAGTTTGAAGCGAGTTTTCGACAGTTTAGGATGATTTGTGAGTTTTACTCGAGTTTTCTCGTTGTTATCATATGTGATTCGATTAGGCGACTTACGTTATATTATTTCCTTAATTTTATAATTGCACTTGACAAATTGTGTATGTTCGAATGATTCGTTTTACTGTTATCGAGTATTAATAGATCCACTTAATATTGATGATATTGATGTAGTTTACACAACTGAATATTGTATTAATACTCAATGGAGGAAGATTAATGTCATGACTGTTAATGTATAAATTACTATCTATAGCTTTATATGACTTTGTTGATTAGGTTTTTTTCTCTTAATTCGACCTCAGTATTGTTACCTATTCGAAAACGTCTCCAAACGAGGTGAAATAGGTTCTGTTATCAAATTGTTAGGTGTAATAAAGGGTTAAATGACAGACAAAAAGCCTCCCACCTTACTCAATGAAGACTTGAGAGCAACGATGATGATGATTACTTCGGTACACAGAATCTATAAAGTTCGGTTTTTCCGTACCCAGTTTAACAAATACTGCAGTGAGTGTCGCACGCCATTCCCAGCCAAATGAGTTTAGGAATCGCCGAAATTCGGCGGCTTGATTATTTCGGAACGGAATAAAATGACCTGTATAAAAATTGATGTTATTACAAATATGTAGAAAGGGTCGGAATGTTCGCGATGGTTCAACACCCGAATGTTTGCTTGTATTAACAGCATTTTATATAACAGTTGTGTTATTGTTACAGCTGATGAAATCCGCCGTTTATAAGCTTAAAACGGTGTCTTTCATCAAGATTAGTGATGCGATGCAAATGATGCTTGATTTTGTGGTCTTACAAATTGTGTTTCTTTAGTATTATGAGTAAGTAGCTCTACACGAGTAGGTAATATAGGTATATACCTGCTAGAGATGTAACTTACAAGAAATACGGGTAGGTATGTATATCGATACGAAAGATTTCTAAAATATTTGTTCATTTAATTTTTCTGCACTTTTTATGTTTTTTGGGTTATTAAAAACCGATAATACAAAAAATATGACTGTAAAATTTTTCCTTTTATTACTATCTTCACTAAAAAGGAATACCTGAATATGATAAGTCTGCATGTGTAACAAGCTTCATTATTTGTACCATTACTCGAAGCACGAAGTTTTGTACATACACAGCAAAAATCCAACAGAATATATCGAGGACAATGATGCTAATTTACCTATGTTCTATTTCTTTAGACTTTTACGCAGACTAGTAACTTTTTCATATTATATTTTTTCCAGAATTAAATCTAATAACATAGGCTTTTGGATGGATATTCTACGAACAATCAAAGTTACAAAAACATTAAAAAGCAGTACTTTATGGGTATAGTTTTGTTTGTACAAAAAAATACTTTTAAAACTTTACTGTACGGTGTTCTTGGCAACTTTACACAAAAACAGACTCATAACAAATATCTAAAAGGTATTCCAGGACATTTGCTAGTTATCAAATCCAGTAGAATTGTGAACAAAACACTTTTATCGGGTCGATAGTTTTATCCAGTGAGCGATGACATCTCGGCAGTTTGAAAAATTGCGGAAATTTCTAACAATATCGTAAGCAGTGTTGGGCGATGTGCAACACTTGAGCTCACATATCGATAATAGGGACGTAAATTAAAGGTTGTTTGATAATCCTCTTTAAATGTAAGTATGCGGTCAGGTTCTGAAACTCAAATATCGAGTTAGAAATCAATATTTCAGGTTCTCAGTAATGATAAGAGAAACTTATGTTATTTTACGACCCCTTTGCATTATCTCACTCAACTTTATAACTTCTGACGAGAATCCCAATAACTTTCTAAATGTAAAATGCGAGAGACGCTGCCTTCCGTCACAGATTTTGCAAACGAACCGCAAGAATTGTAAATTTATCGATAAAATTTATCGACTAGTTAGTACGTGGGCATCACTATCTGTGAAGGTCGCGTTGATTTATAGTGACGTGCAACATGAGTTATCGATACCGGCGTCTCGATTCGATCGGCTGACAGGTTTTGTTTGAATATTTTATCGTTTTATTTAGTACCGTCGTTTAAAATTCCGAATATCATTTGCTGTACTTCTAATATAGTGGTTTTCTTACATATGTTTTACATTTTTCCGAGAGTATTATTTTATAAAAAGTTAAAAGGCCAAGAATTTGTTAAGCATATTTAATAAAAGCTTACAAAGAGCTTATATCACGATACAATAACATACGGTAAAACTTTTTATTTTGTTTTACCTTATTTTGGTCGGTGTGATTGTTATCTGACAATATTTTTAATTTTTATAACTAGTTTACTAACAACGCTGATATTGTTCTAGTCACACCTAGTACAAAATAATAACAACATTTTAAAGCTCTAATTCCCTTTCAATGAATACAACTTAAAATATATTGAAACTTCCTAAACGTCTACACCAAAATAAAAGGCCACAATATGATAGCTCCAATCTGCCAATAAAAAGCTCGACTAGACCAGCAACCCAAGTCAAGACAGGATTTATAGATTAGTTCGGTAACCAACCATTATACCCCACTTAGCCGCGGCCAGCAGAGGAGGGGCTTATTCCACGTCCTGCTTCCAACCCAGCTTTGGAGATTAGTTCGCAAAGCACAGACTTTATCATCAGTTGCCCTGTTTTGAGATGCCTTGTGGCTTTTGACTTTCGTCTGCCCTTGTGTGTAATTAAATTTTGTAAGCCGAAGAGCGCTGCTTACACCGCTGGGGGAGATAAGGGTGAATGGACGTGGATTGGTAGTTGGTAGACCGCGGAGATGTGTGGTGTGTTAAGGAAGTATGTACTTGCATGGCACAGCTATATCAATGAAGAAACGCCAAAAATAAATTATAAAATATAAATAAACTAAAACTCAAACTAAATAAACGTTACTTGACAAATAAGCAAATATTATTTGCTTTTGTCATTTTTTTCGCTGCCACTGATTTATACTAAAGGAATTCGCTGATCACCTTAGCTAAACAAAGATACAATCACTCTAAAAAGCGTTTACATTTAAACTACATAATTATCGAACCCAACCAGCTGTTGAATTCAAACAAGACATTTCACAGAACAAAGGTTAAACACAGGTGTAAATTACTCACATAACTCAACCCTACGTGAGTCGTGTTCCTTAGAATATTCTAGATAATGCAAATAATGTAATAAGTTGTTCTATATAAATAACTGTCGCGTTTCATGTTATCTGCGAACGTGCTTAGTAGAATTAAGAATAAGCACTATAAATGTACGAAGTGGGATCGTGTGTCTACGAGTGACTGCGGGTAGAATGGAACATAATTATTTAAAGTCGTGTTTTGTTTATTTAAAATGGAGGCAAGGTAAATTCTTTGCTGGTGCTTTTGTAATGCAAAAAAGAAAACTTTTTATTAAAAAATAGAATTTGAATTTATTTTAATTAAACCGAGTTTATTTTTGTATTATTATTTAAGACTAGCTGTGCCCCGCGGTTTCACCCGCGTTAATACCTATATACCGTTCCTGTATGTTAATCCAGGGTATAACCTATCTACATACCAAATTTCAACCAAATCGGTCCAGCCGTTTTGCGTGAAAGAGTAACAAACATCCACACATCCATTCTCACAAACTTTCACATTTATAATGTTAGTAGGATTAAAGTGCTTCACATGTTACTACAAATTATTACCGTATCATAATGATCTAATAAACGAGGTATTTGCATAAAAATATCTACGGAACTTATTTTACTAAGGCAAAAAATTAAAACATACTCGTAAAACGAAAGAAAATGTTCGTTTGCATAAAACTTTAATGTGGAACACCGTGAACACGCTTATCGGGAGTAAAAAGCTTTTATAATGCTCCAATACGATGTATAATATCGTAAACTAGATAATAGAATCGAATACATAAAGAAAACTAAAACTTAACACATTTTCAACTTGAATCTTGCCTCGGGAAGTTACGAAATTGTTCTTTTATTTGTGAACATTTTTATAATATCAGCTTATCTGAATACGAAAGCCATATCAATATATTTTCATTGTATAATTATTTTTGACGACCTCCGAGGTCGAGTGGTGTACGCACCGGTTTCAAGGTGTCGCTAGCTCTGAGGTCCCGGGTTCGATCTCCGCACGGGTCAATACAGACACCAACTTTTCTACATTGTCTCGGGTCTGGGTGTTTGTGGTACCTTCGTTGTTTCTGAATTCCATAACACAAGTGCTTCAGCTACTTACTTTGGGTTCAGAGCAATGTATGTGATGTTGTCCGCATTTATTTATTTCCATTTATATTTATTTTTTATTTGGCTTTTTTTCTGAAATGTTTAAGTTAGCTTTCGATGTATTTTTCTGAATAGTGTAGATCCTTTTCATACAAAGAATGAACGAGCACCAACCAATGATTTTATAGTGCTTTTACGTCTTAATTTGAGATAAATACGACTTATTTTCTGAACGTATTTTGGTCTGCTGCAATGTAATCTTAAATAGAAAATGCTCAGGTGTTTTAGATCTGAACCTAAAGGTCAACACGATCTCAATTACCTTCGCGAAACTTAATCATCTCTAGTACTCATTTATATTTTCTGAACGAATCGTTTTCTCTTATAATACCTTTATTAACGAGTTTTATTTAGCAATATATAAACATTTAAGGCTTAGTGTTCATTAAAGGTTTCTTAATTAGATGTACTGGAATTCGTTGCATTATGAAAACCTATACAAGCTCATGTGAAACCTACTAAAATTAGGTAATATGAACATTTTGAACGAGAAAGTTTGGACCAATGTTAATCGTATTCTCAGCCAATGAGCTGAACGGATTTGATAAAACTAGTCAGAAAGTTAGGCCAAGTAAATTAGGAAATAAGTTTGTCTTACGATCTTGAAACACTTAGATGATGAAATGGGAGGTATAAGCAAATTAATTTGAAAATCTTTCTTTTAAATTAGAGTGTATATTAACATGTAATAAGCCAGGGATCTCGTCCGCCCACTTGCCTCATAAATGCTATTACTGATGCGCTCATCCCAGTCGGACACAACAATCGTAATTTATTCGTCATCTCCGAATATATTATATCTTCATTAGGTTTTATTGTGTTACCGACTCATTAGTATAATTTATTGTATACAGTCAGTTTCATAACGTTCGTATTACGTCATCTGTCTTATTAGTTTATTTCTTCTTGGTAGTATTAGTTATCTTCATTGCTTAATACCGCTGTATGATTGGATCTGAAACTATTATTTTTCTTTATCACAGAAATAATATAAAATGTGCACATCGAAAACCAAAAATAATTCTGTAAACTAAAATTTGTTTCAACTACGTACCTCTGATGTTGTCATTTATAACTATTTTGGGTCAAACGTGACAAGAATCGAGATTTCGTTCGGCGTTTACAACAAACAGTTGAATCTCGAATTCTAATATTGAACATGCAATCTCCATAGGACAATGACAAAGCAAAACTCCGTAATCGAGTTCCTAATGAAAGAGTCATCATGGACGGACGAACGCTTTTCAAGATATCCACAAACAAAGTCCCCGCTTGTAGATAAGGAAATATTTGTATAAAAGGTTCTAGTCATCGATAAACATAATCTATACATTTTCATAAAATAAAACAAGCTCGAGAACGAACCGAAGAAACACATTAGGAATATTCCAACGATTGGATAGATCAATAAAAATGAGACGAAGAAAGAAAATATTATGCAAAGGAAAGTCGGTGAAATAAAGTGAAGTGAGACGCGCGAGTGAATACACCCCACTCGGAAATGTTCACTTATTTTGATTTATATCTGACGTGCACTCCGATTAGGTGAATCAATAGGAAATTTGTTTTCTATCTTACCGGAATCAACTTTCTTTAAAGTTATATTTATATTTAAGGCTTTATAACACTGCAAGTAGGGACCGTAAAGACTATACTTACCTATTTTTGTTAATAAGTCATGCTTTTTCGATGAATCCGTTTACTAAACAGAGAAAAGAAATAGTCATAATTATTCCACCATTTATCATACCATACTTCTACCCATTTATAAGGACTTTTTCCATTTCACATTTATGAATGCACTAGCCAGGTGTTTCTAAATAAAAAACTTCGCCATTAAGTTAATAGCTTTATGTTTGCAAACGGTACGCTACATCTAAGCGCGTTTCATATTTAACGAGTAAAAATTCTTGCGACTTTAAAGTCGTACATGCGGGAGTACTGGCTATCAGATCGCACAGTCCCGGGCGAGTTTTCACCTGACAATTTTAATATAATAATATTTTTCTTGCGCCATCTTGCGCTATATTAAAAGTCTCACCATCTATGTCATTTTCATTCAAATTATGATTACGATCGCGATGTTATTGGATTTTGTAATTTGAATTCTAGAGACTTTGCTAACAGATTTATTGTTGTGGTTGAAATTGACACATGTTTTGAGAATCGAGCAAGTTTAATTTGGTGCTCAAAAGTAAAATGTTTAATTTATGTCTGGTAATGAGTCAAATCAAAAGCTTTAATATAAAATTTAAGCTTCCCATTCGTAATACCAACAACAGCACAGGCTTAAAGTAATTTATGTTCAAAATAATTTATTTAACATTTGCAATTTTTATTATTCTACTTTTCACTCTCCGCTAAAACTAAGCAAATAGGACGGGATAATACTGTTGCTTCCGCTTCCGGAATTTTTAATTTACGCGCCGATACTATGCTTCAATATCCGGCCATCGCTCACCGAATCGGGTGAAGCTCTAGACTTTTATTAAAAAAATACTTACCAGTTTTTTCGATATTCATAAAACAAAGCATTGGTTATTTCTTCCCCGCTCTCCTCGCGACTATTAGTGGAATGGAGAACTTTTAAGTACAATGCGTATATAATTCCACCAAACTATTTACTGCCTTAAATGAAAATGCAATGGAAAGCATGTTATTACAGCCTACCATTCAGTTACCATTAAAGTCTTTGTAGTACAATGTTGCAGGTCTCTGAATGGGCGTCGGTGAATGGGATTTCAGGTGAAACATAAAACAGTTACGGTCTCACGAAAGTTGTAAAAGTCAACGAAGCACACATTATGGCAGGTCCCGTGTAATGTTCATGTTATTGTACATAGTGTTTTGGTAGTCTGACAATGTTAACTATAAACTAAAAAATAAACATTAAAAAAAGTAATTTTTAGTTCTACATTGCTGATATGATGAGAGATTCCTGACTGCATCATACCAAACTAATAGGCAAACTATTTCCAAATGAAGTTGTAGTTAAAAAAAAACCATAAGCAAACCGCCCAAAAAATCTAGATTAAAACGAAAATTTCCCATTTTAAAAACTCGGAGTCAATATAGCAGAAGCAACGAAAATTTTATGCATAACACATCAGTTGAATTCGGTGTCGAGCGCAGAGTAAGCTACGTAGCACGGTCCCTTGCATGCCTTGACAGCTTATAAGCGAAATAGCATAATAGAGAAATCAATCGGGACGAAGCCTCCACTAGATCGATATTGTGTGTATTTACGTAGTATGATTTCTGTTTCGGAGATTGACAGCCTTTGTGGGCGACAAATTGTAGTTTCGTAACGAGTTTCATGAAAACTGGGAAACGATTTTGAAACATCAGAGTGTGAATGAACGAGCGAACGATGAACGCACTTACTGAATTGATGTCTGCTTGAATCCTAATTATCGTCTTTAATGATTGATCCACTGCTATTTGCTATAAGTTATTTATTCTCAACAGATCAAAATATGGCTTTGTTTGTGTAGAGTATTAAAGTCTCTTTACAAATCTTGAATCTAACGATTTTACATTCATTTCACTTTAATTCTGACTATTTATAAAATAAAAAATAGTAAACTTTTCTATTTGAATCAAGTAAACTCTCATGAAATATGGTAACATATTCCAACTGGGATTGAAACAAAGAACGTCCAGAGTCTATTTCAACGTCCTGAAACGAGTAAAACGGATGGAAATAAACATAGACAAACATAAATCAAATGAAATGGACTGTTCTCGCCGCACTATGACTACTACAAATAAATAACTTCAGGGCTATGTTTAGGCTACACTATTTTACTTAGAATTGTTTGTTGATACTACCGTACATAAATACTATTAAAAAATGTATTAAATAAATCTGTAAGTTAGTGCATGCGTTATTCACGACTGAAAAAATTCCTAGAGAATTTACAGAAAAAAATAAATTAAAGCCTTGTTCGAGTGTCTACTGCAAGTAAGCGAGAAAACATGCGAAATAATAAAATTTTGCTATACAGCAATCTCGTGCTTTGTTTACACTACACAACACAACATATGCTTAGTGTGCCACACCGTGTAGGTTTATGCGAGTGAACATGTTTGGGTTACCATAATCTTTATCCCCATATAAACTACTGCTAAGTATATAGCTTTTGGATATTGGCATATTTCTAGCTGGCATTTAATAATATATCCTTCTTTGCTTTTCGCCAGACGTGTCCATCCTAGACTTGGTTCCTAGCTCGATTTTCCAGAATTAATTTATCCGAAGGCGTCACCGACATTGTCGACAACGAAAGCCTCATAATGTTAACAGACAAGACTCTGTCTCAAAGTGTCATCGTGTACACCTAGCTTTACCGATACATAGGTAGGTTGTATCGTGTCACTCGTATTAGTAGTGATATTTATAGCGGAGTATCGAACCCGCGCTAATCCGGGCGAGTCGGGCGAGTCGGATTGCACGCAGTGGGTGACAAACTGCCGCGGTGCTGATTGTTGCGAGTTTGTTTGATTGGCGCAAACTACTAGGTTTAGGTTTTGGTACGGGTTTCATCTAATTTACCTAATTGTCGGTCATGACCTAAGCAACAGTGAATTTTCTAACTTTTCTCTTAAAAATTTTAAACCTTAAATCTAAAGGATAGTTTACTCAATCGACCCACGGAGGCGTTAAGACATACACTCACATACACACGTTTAATAAACATTACAGTATCTACGTCCTTCCTTTGTCCTAGCTGGATATAACCCACCTACGACTAAAACTCCTATTAAAAGCTAGCTTAAAACTACATACTGCGTTATTAAATCCAGTGCACATAGCTACAAGACAGTATAAAATCTGTCATCTCTGGAACGGTGTAAAGATGTCGGTCATTACAAGCTCTTTGTGCCTCTCCTTTGTTCATCGCCAATTAGTCCTAAGTTCCACCTTCTAGCGCTGTAATCGCTTAATAGATTATGGTTCAGCTTCCGAAACTCGCTTTTGTCTAACTTGCCTTCAGTTTTGGCATAAATTTTAGTTGTTAAGTGATAATATTGTGCGGCTTGGTTGGACTATTATTTGTTTTGTAGATGTCGGTCGCTTTGAAACACTTTTTTATTGCAGCTTTCGCGATTTTTAACCTAAAAATCTATATATCAAGCTTCCTTTAACTACAAGTAGGTACACTGGTAAACCAAAAAGAGTATATTAAAATACATCCGTGCACCACTATCCAGTTACAAAAACAAAACAAAACACTAAAACTAAACAAGAAACGAACGTCACAATCAACCCACAAAAGCGAGGTACAATTAAATTTTACCTCTGGCGACACTGAAATGCAGGAGTACCTAAATCCCACAATGGCACATGGCAACACTGAGATCATTTTTCACCGTCGTCGGAAGGAATACGTGTTTGTGAGGACTGACGGCTCCAAAATATAAATCAGACATAATGGTATCAGAACAACGCGCTTTTGAGTTCACACTTGCCGGTTTTAGGGTTCCGCGGCAAGAAAACCCATTTGTTATTGTCAACGTTATAAATATTGTTTACTTACGGAAAACATTTAATAAGAATCTGTTTTTGTTTGAACTGGAAACTGTTTTAACCTGCATTGTTTGGGTTTCTGGTTTGGTATCAATGGAAAAGAACGCAGGTGAATATAAATTCTTCGAAAATTTTATAGGTATCTAATCTAAGTCTGTAATAGAATGTGCCGTTTATTTAACTGAACCTACATTCTTATGTTGGCTTATTTATTTTAGAGGTCCATTATTCCTTCTGCATCAATAACTAACAAATTATTCTCTTATCACTCTCGATCGATCTTTTTAGTTGTAGGTATTCGCGGATATCAAACTTAAACTACCGCAAAAATACTTTAGCTTTAAAAGGCAAAGTCATAACGTCATAGGAATCTATCATCGATATCACGGCCATTCTCTTGATGGATTTGAAAACCATCACACAAATTGTGTCGCCGGCCATATTTCAGGCCCACGCTACGCAATTTGGTTGGTTCGGCAGATTTTTGCAATCTGTTACACGATATCGCGCGGCTATTGTTGTTTTTTCTAGACGATGCATCGCGATTTATGCTGAACATCAATTAGGTCATCGATTACTTGAGTGCATAAAGATATTACGTATACTTAATTCCTATTGAAGTCTAGAACTAATCATATAACATACATTATGAAAGTTACTCAAGGTCGGATACAATATGAAACTCTGTCTGTCACGCTTTCTCGGCTACTAATTGTTATGAAAATACAGTCAGTTTGAATTCTAAGAAAGGACATAAGCTACTTCTTCCACAATGATGGACACCCACGCGGGCAGATCCACGTGAAAGAGCTAGTCTTTTTAGATTTTCCGTCTTTTTTTATTCTACACGTTTAATGTTATTTCCTATATATCTACGGAACACCTGACTCGGATCAACTTCCAGCTTGTACTGTATCCGACACACGCTGCACTAATTAACCGGTGGAAATTTTTCTCCACCTTGTCGCTCTAATGAACGAGTGAACAAATAAGCGAGTGAACGGAATGTTTAGCCGTGTTTATTTAGAGCTCTTTGTTTAAATACAGTTAGCTGAATGAATGGCGATGTCGTTCATTCTTGTTGGATGTTACGTGAAATATGAACTGTTTTTTTTTCTGTTTTGTTTCGTTTGTAATTGTAAAGGTTTTTGCGTAGATGTCAGGTTGAATAGGATATGGTATCCTATTATACGAATGTCAGCGGTCTTTGTCTTATTTTATTCATAGCTTTTTTCTAGTTTTGATAGTCTAGCCACGGATTACGAGAAAAGTGTATTTTTCTTTGCAAAATTTAAAAACCTTAATTCTAGTAGTTGTAGTAAGTTGAATTCTGATTAATTAATTAAAGGGTTGTAATACGCTAAACAATTAGCTATTGTGTCGGCGAAAAAAGTAATGAAACTGTGATTTTAGTATTCGCTGGAAAATTCAATTTTGCACTTTGCTGCATTACCGAGAAACGTATGAAAAAATAAAATTCCACCCTCCCACACGAAAATGCACAATTGACTTTTCCAGCGAGCACAAAAATAACATGTACATCACATTTTTGCCGACAAACCCACACAAAATAATTGTTTGTAAAAGGAACACAAACCTTATCCCACTGACAACGCACCGCTGTATCTATGTCGCTATTATTAAAATTCCCGTGTCTGTCAAAGTACAAAGCTATTTATCTATTAAAAACGCTATAAAAGCCACAGACACGTTTGCACGCTTATGTGTCCACACGTTGCGCAAAAAGTACGAAAAAAAGTGCAAAAAGGTGTCGACACGTTCGCGGGACAGGCCCGCCCGTGAAATATGGCCACCCTGGACACTCCCGAACGCGTGGACACCCTGTAATTTATTTATAACCTTGTGTACTGTTAATGGATATATTTTTTAATGATTTTAATGTCGGGGAAGGGTGACATGATTATACGTGCAGTAAAGGGACAATTTTATTAGGATGGGTTTTCGGACAAATTAGATTTCATTTTAACGGCTTAATTGTATTTCATTTTGTACTTACTGTGAAGGATTTATTGGTGTCGTGGTTGGTCAAATGTTTTTGTGGAGGTGCGGTTTAAGGCTCAGTCTTCATATTCGACCTCTAACTATTTCAAACTCTAACTTTATCGTGTAGTCGTTTATAGTCTTTTAGGGACTACAAATTCTAATGATTGAAATGTAAAATTGTAAACTATGTACATTGTGTGAATCGGTTCTTATTTCAATTACTTAGAACCAGGAAATTTCGTAAAACAATTTTTATATGTATGAATAATATTCCGTGTTCTAATTTAAAAATAAATAGCTCACGTGTTGTTTATACACCTTTATTATTCGAACAAACAAACACGTGTTCTTTTCAAATAAGAAACACGAATTTTATTTTTTTCCTCGAATTTCTATTTTGTACGTTTTCCCGCTTCGAGACGTAAGTTAATAAATTACTTTCACATGTTACAACGTCTCAACAAAGCCCAGGTGTTACAGTTTCAGGCCATTGGCCTGACAAAGCAGCCTTCCTTTTTCCCTCCATTTCTATACCCATTGACAAATTCTGCCCCTGATTGGAAAAGGGTTGATGATAAAAAGAACGTCTATTAAGACATTCAATGAACATTTATTTTAGAATGATTTATGAGCTCAAAAATAGTGTTCGCTAATAGTATTTTAATTTAAATGCGATTTTTAAGCTGTTTTTTTTTTACGTCTTTTGAACCTTTTTTTGTTTTTTTAAAGACGAGACTATTGCATTATTAATGTTTGTCTGTCGAAAAGTCTATTTTAAGATTCCTACCTAAGTTATTGAATATTTACTCAATTGTGATTGGGATAAAACAAGATGTGCTTGTGACCTTTTCCCAATTCTTGGAAGCCTTAATTTCGTCTGAGCTGAAAATTTAATACCTGCCTCTTTAAGTAGCTCTTGTCTTTTCTGTTATATTATGACATGGTCTTAATAATAGTTCTTTTTGTTACAGAGCACCGACTCCAGTCTACAATATAGCAACGACATATGCAGTTTTAAGCCAACGGTAAGTACCTACTTAGTCCATAGAATCATAACGAAAGGAGATTGATCTCTTTAGTGTTCAGCCACTTTAATAACCTCCTTTACTTCAGTCTAAGTGGGCATAGTTCTTGACAGATGCCTTTTGCTTTTACGACCCTCGAGTAACGTTCACATTTTCTACAAGGGCCTTCACATAAAACTAGGATGTCCAATATCGCGCCATCTGCTGTCCATTGATCCCCAAAATATCACTCAAAGCGCACGAATTACAGAATCTACTTTGCTTTATTCCCGTCAAGTGAGAAGGGGACAGTTTTCATAAAACTCCCGGCCATGCGGAATACGTAAGAATAAAATTCCGACTTTACGACGGACGCGGAATGTATCGGGACCCTCCGGCCCTCGCTCCTGTGCTCTCTACCTCGAAATCCTAGCGAACTAATTACGCGATACGATTCCGTCTCGAACGCGGGACGCGAAAAACATTCAGCCTTTTATTTTTGTATTTGAACAAATTTGTCAATTACTTTTGAAGAGGGTCTGTTTCGCTTTGAAGACTAAAGAGAAATACATAAATTAGAGGAGTTCCCTTTTGTTTCTTTATATCAAAAGGACAAAAGTTTTAAAATCTTGTTTACACTCATTACTGTGTCGGTTTTTTCTTCGGTTAAAATTGCTATTTAGGTTTTTGTTTTACCGTAAATCGTAGATGCTTATACATATTTGAATCCCCTTCTTACACCGCGTGCCAAGGCCGCGATGCGCTGATTCACCTCGTCGGCCTCACCTCGGACCGCAAATAATAAAACGTCTAAAACAAAGGGAATAAAAGAAAGTCCTGAGTAATATTTACGCGGGTGCCCCCGTCCGACGGAAACAGAATGTCGGACTTAAATTTTCGGGGTTTTTCCCGGTATTTCGGACAAACTTTGGGGACTTTTCCTTCCTGACTTTGTAACGGGAGTTTCGGACCACGATTTTAAGTTCGCACCGCGGTTTCCTCTTGTCTTTTGTCTGAATTTATGTATTATAATAACCCCCGCCATGATATTATGAACAAGGTAAACTGATTTGGAAACATTCCCTTTTGTTGTTATTTCGGTAATGGCTGTCCGGAGTTCGCGCATTTCCATTTGGCGGAACGATCAAACTCTTTCGAATTAAAAAATATCGTTACCATTTTGTTTCAATTCCGCTCGGGGATTCTCTTAAAAACTCTTCTGTGGAACTGAATTTGTGCTATTACTAATGTTACCCCACCTTTACTGTGCAATACCCACTTAGTGCTATTGAATAATTCATTGTATCGGCAGCCAACAATAGGCAAAACAAACAAACAAGCAGAGAAAGCCTTCGGCACTGTGGCATGTTTGTTTCGGCACTCTCTCCCCTGTGCCCCCGCCCCCCTCCCCGGTGCATGTTACCTCTTCCGCTTTTAGAGGGCGCATCTGGAATACGCTTTTAACGACAAATTCATGAGACCCCCCAGATATGCTGGCGTGATAATAAATATGAGCTTAGTGTTTCATCCATAATTCAGCTAGCGAACATTCATGAATGCAGGGAAATGTTATGTTGGCTTTAATTTTTAATTTAGTTCAGTTAGTTAAAGTGAAAAATGGCGAAAATTAAGTGCACCGACTTCAGCGCCTGGAACAGTATGTGAGAAGTTTTGTGAATAATTAATGAATGAATAATATTATAAGACGGTGTTTTAAAGTGTTAATAAAGAGCGTCGAAGTATACATCTGGTAAAGTGTTCACGAAAATTGGGTCGAATCGGCCAATGTTTATCAGGCACTTATGAAGAATAAGTAGGTACAAGAACAAAAGTATATCACATGCCATAAACATGTTTGAAAGCATAAAAATAAATCCAAAAGTTGAGTAGAACCGACACAAATACAAAAGCGTGTACAAACAGCACACTTGGATAGAATTGACTGAGACTGGTAATCCGAGAGATGCGAGTACACAATACGGCGAGGACACGGCTACACGACTGAAACCCAGCTAAAAGCTGTTTGCGAATAAATAGCTGCTTTTAAAAGCAATAGTTTTTCTCATGTTGCTTCTAGAATAAAGGCGGTTTTAAGTGATCGATGTATCTCTTGTGTTTCGTAAAGTACTGTTCCTCTTATAGCTTTTAGTGGATCTTTCTGTTGATTTATTTCGAGTTTGTCGTTATATTTGCTTGCTCGGTAATAATGACCATTGACATTTAGTTTTTAAATTGTACTGTAAAAGAGAGTTGCAAAAGACGAAAACAAATTAATGCTATTTGACGAATGGATGTAGTAACGAGTGTAAAAAGTAGTTCCAAACATATTTAATATTTTCAAGGTAATGACTACAATACAGTGCCATTATTAAATATGAGCTCTTTACATAATAGCAGATATGAATCTAACACCTTCACCTGTTCCTAAATAGGCAGCCAAACATAACAGATTTGTCCCACACATTCAAATGATCAATCAATTTCTAACAATAGAAACAATTAGTACTCATTAACAATGTTTGATGCTACAGAAATATACTCATATGAGCTAACCAATTTTCACAACAGTGGAACAAAGTATACACTGTGTAGTCACACCAGCCAAATTTCTACACCTTGTATCAACATCTGATAGTGATGTGAAAGACTTTTTTTCATTTATTTTCTCGATAGTTACGTTTAACCGACATAAAGCTAAAAAAACCTACCTACCAATATAATGTATAAGTCCCATGTATGTATTAGTAACTTACCATATTTCCGAAAGTTTGAACGGAAAACGAAACCCGCGACTAGAGAATTAAATCCCTGCATCAAATTGAAAAGAAACATTTCATTCGCAATACTTTTTATAAAAACGTTGATATACGCATATCAACGTTTTAAGTACCGATGCAATTTACCGGGTGTATGTATCGTAAATTGGTCGTCACCAGCCTCCCATGAGAGGTCTGTAATTATAAGCGTCCATAAATTATCTGTACAAATTGCTGGACCGATATCGTCCTTATCTTAACATTTTTGTTAACCCGTGACATTGGTTCATATATCAACGAGATATGATACCAACCCCTGTTTGTTAAGGGCATTTGGTTAAAAATTGGTACCTCGACCCGTTCGGTCATTTCATTTCATTTAGTTCAACTTTTATATAGGTAACGGCAAAATTCATTTACATGACATTTTATCATTGTCAGCATCATGTTCGACAATTTTAAGGGTACAAATGTCAAAACAAAAGACGATCTAGATAACAAAAGCGTTTAGATATAACCTAAAAAACAAAATAAACTATCGTATAACATAGGAAAGTACAACTTTTTTACTATAAATGAAAAATAAATCAGTACTGAGCGAAAGCGATAAAAGTTGTGCGCTAGCCTGAGGCAAACTTTGAAAAATCGTTAGTCATTCGTTACGTTTATCACCCCAGCCTAAATTAAGTCGCGGAGATAGGAGCCCTTAATTCCAAACTCACGGATACTTTCCAAACAGGAATCGATCTTCTAGTTTATATTCCTACTTAGAAATTTTAGTCGGCGATGAGAAAAATGAATGCCTTTAGACTTTGATCGAAATTTGAATTTTGTTACGAAGATTTTTGTAATGGTTCAGCTGTCTGTCGTAGTAGGTACTTGGGTAGTCAATCGTCATTACATAATAATTTTGGGAGCATTAATATTTCTGTACATTTAACAAATATCCCTTTATCAAATCCCATAAATCCACTATCACCAAACTTCACGACTCAAACATATAAAACTTCTAAAATATAACTGAAGAACTGATTCGTCTCAAATTGTCCATAAAAGCGATATCGGGTCACCCTCGAGCCGTCCCCTCCGCTGGTCGTAACTAACGTACGAATGGCTTTCAAATGAGGGCCGGGGCTAAGACACGCAGAGGGGACCGCACATCTGTCAGCCTTACAACTGGCTAGTTTAATAGAACGCTTCGGCACTCATGAGCGCCTGGTAGCTCGCGAAAATTGGTGACCTATGATCCAAGCTTTTTATCTTTTTAGGGATGAATAAATTGACAAATAAAGAATAGTGGTAGTTTTTTTGTTATCCTTCCAATAAATAAAAGGAAAAATTATATGGTCGCTTATTTATTAGAAAAAAACATAAAATCGTTAATTTTTTATCACTTTTTAATTCTTGTAAAACTATTGTGTTTTTCAACATTGTATCAAAGGACTCTTATCATTCATGACAGTAACTGTTACCTTAGGAACTTAACAGAAAAAAAAAACTAAATAATAATAAATTATTGTTCCTTTAATATAGTCGACAAACTTTAACAATATCAAAACAAAGTAATTCCAAATAACTAAATATAATAATAATTTATTGGAATTATTTATTCATAGAAGTTTGATGTTACGAAATAATGATAGGAATAGCCTGAAGCTGAATAAAGAAATAGCCTTCAACGTCTAGACGCCATGTTATACTCGACTTGCTAACTTGTTTATGATATGAGAACATTTGCAAATAACATGACTATATAACTAATGCGAAAATATCGCTTGATGGCACAAATTAGGTGATAATAGAATGGTAAATTCAAACTATTTTGAGTCTTATTGTTGGTGCAACGTAGGGTTATTTTGGCTTGTGATTTTTTTTCTATAGTACACATCGTATTGCAATGTTGTATATTAGAGCGATGTAGTAATTGGCTTGTTTACTTCAAAGTCACAATCACAAATTCAAGACATGTTTTAATAACTTTCTCCTTCGCACGTTTCAATATCACTTCCAAACTAAATTCTGATCTCACAAAAACCAACCCTTCTTTCGATCCTATCCGAGCTTACAAGAACGCGTTATCGATAAAATCAAAAAAGTATATCCATTATTATTTGCTGAACCCTTTTTTGCGCGTTTTTGGGAAGCGTTTCTATAAGCGTAAATTATATGTTTATAACATGCGCATTATCCCTTTACAAAGGGGAGGGTGGGGTACTGCCCCGCTCTCCCCTGACGATAATTCCGGCCCGTATTTGTGCAGTCCCGTATTGGTTTAGATGCTCTGCTCTTTGAGACGGACAAGTAGTTACTGTAGGCGATGAATTTATTTCTTTTAAGCGCGTTTTTGTCCTTTAAGCTAGAAACTAGAGGAGTATTGAAATGGCAAGCATTTACTTTTAAGTAGAGCTTTACCCTTAATCCAACTTCTGACCGACTTCACACTTAAAGCGTTTATGAACGAAATATTGTGAATACAATAAGTAATATCATAAAACGCACCTAGTTACGCAATATTAATAAGTTATAGCAAGTTTTCAGACAGAATTCTCAGTATAACCTTAAAATAATTGAATTGACATAATAGAATAAAAAAACAAGTGAAAGCTAAAAAATAATTTGACGACTATAAAAAAAACAAATAGGATCTATTCTATGAAATGTTGTTTAACATTCAGTCCAGACAAAAAAAAAAACAAAACAGAGTCTGCTGCCAGTGCTACCACGACACGTGCATAGGCTTTAACGACCACAAAATTAAAAATAAATATCACATTTAAAAACCGAGCGACCACAAGTAAAGTTCCCGCTAATTATATTTTAATCAGTAGTTTACACAGGCAGGGTCTTTGATCGGGCTGTTATTGTAACACGTGCAGCGAACACGCGTGCCCGCTGCGTATTGTAAACATCGGCTCCACGATAAATAACCGAGTGCTGTAGCCCAACGCACGGGTAATCGAATTATGAATTGAGTTTTTTTTGTCGACTGTGTTGGCAGTATTCGAAAATTGGCGTAAAATAGGGAGGTTTACAGTTTTTTTGGTAAAAATGAGGGGACGATAAATGTCAAGTTCATGTAATAAATGGTGTAGATCTACTAAAGGTTTTTGTTGTAAATTATAAGAATAGTTATTATAGTCTATTTATACCCTACAGTGGGGAAGCATAAAAAGTATGATAGAAATATAAATAATTGTTGTGTTCATTAAAATTATAACCATTATACATTAACAGATAACTAAAAATAAGTAAAAATGAAATTTATTTTATACCAATGTTTAGGGAATCCAACTAGACACATTTGGCAACACCGACCGATTAATCGAATAAAGCATCCAAACTTCGCAACTGGCTGAATGACTGTCAAAGCATTCCATAAAAAAAATTTAAAAAAAGAATGATACAAGCACAGAAATGAAGCGCAAAATTCCAAAAATGTCAAGTTCCCGCGCTTTTTACACGAAAGGTTTTTTATCGATAGCATCCATGATTGCTTTTGAATATTTTACCGGGCAAACGTATTATGTATTCACGTCATAACCAAAGTAAATATTTGATGGCTCTCTATCTTACCAAGTTATTAATATCATTGTTTGTTTGATGTGACTTCGGTAAATATAGGCCGCGAATAATAATCTAATATCGCCAAGTGCTTATTGAGTCTAGCAAAAGGTTGAAAGTACGTTTGTAATGTCACCTTTGAATTTACTCGAATCGAAATATTCTCCAGAGCATAACAGAAGTTATTAAAAAGCAAAATGTGCTAAAAAAATGCAATTGATTTAAGAAAATGTTGCGTGTTTCAAATGAAACCTTTGACATTACATGTGTCTCCATTTTAAATGTAATTTAGGTACTTAAAGGGTATTAAGATATCGTTGTATCTGAATATTTTGCCAAAATAGTGTAATTTCTAAGCTTATAAGAAGCGTAAAGCAAATCTAAACCATAAAATCGTAATGAAAAAAAAAAAAGAATGAATAAAAAATTACTTATTACTAACTAGTAATGCTAATAGAATCATAGAAAACAAGCAAACCATTCTATACACTTACACCCTAGTTCCATCTCTTAATATTCCTACCTAACAATATTAGATTCGACGTTCGGATACGCTAACCAAAGCACAATATTCCGCTCATTAAAATTCCATTCGGTCTAATGTTGCAGTTGTATCCGAACGTACATAACCAGAGACAACAGGAAGTTATCAAAATGTAATTAGAGAATAGACAATACGTACGTAGAGCCTTATGGAGGGATCTTTAACTAATCTTAGGCTCTTCGAATTACATCTTGAGGAAGCTCTCGTAGTAAGTACCATCGTTAATCGTTATTGTATAATTTCGTACTATTCGTTTGCTGTTTTGGTTAAATTGGAAATTGTAGTGATGTATCAAATTAATGGAAGGTGGTACCTGAAGCGTAACGAGACTATTCCCTTAGACTTTCCTTCATTATATAAAATGTGTTACATATTATAATGATAAGTTTTAGGTGATAATTTTCTCTAACAGATAAACAATTTTAGAATTGACTCTAATATACATATTAACATATCTAATACATTTTTAAAATGCAAGTCTCTAGACAAAAAAAAAAGATATTACTTGATAACCCTTTTTTTTTATACGGTTTTGTAGGGCCTATTCTTGTAATTGTAATTAGTTCCTATTATACTTAATAAAGACCATACCATACCATACCAACCCAACTCTTGAGGTACCTAGCTATTTAACATCACGTTACTTGGCGAGTGAATCCGCAGGGCGTAGCTAGTTACCCATACATTACTATTTCAGTATAGATTTTTGCTCACGATAGTGACAGTAATTACACAAATATACACATTTATTACACAAATGTATTTCGACATATTTAACTTCAATTAACCGCTTCCGAAAGCCGTATATCATTCAAAATGTGTATTCAAAGGTTTTCACCATCTTTTTTGTAATTCGTATCGCTGTGGGTAATGCTATGTTAATAAATTCTGTTTCTGATGTTAATTTTGGGGTCGATCTTTAATATACCTTACATTTTTGGTAGATCGTTTAAATATTTATCAAAGGATATTTGAAAATAGTTGGGGTTGTTATTATTAGTGAAAAGTATCAGGTTTCTTTGAAATTTGTTTCGTGATATTTTAATTTTAATTTGTGTTTTTGAATTAATTAACTTGTTATTTTAAGAACAAAAAGTTCTAAAATTTAAAATGACCTATTTCCAAAGTAGTAAAACTAACTGCCAAATAATTTTATTTACAACGACAGTCAACGAAGAGTTAAATGTTTTATAACATGTTTTTAATTTCCCGCTAAATTAGTTTCGTTCTTTTTACCGCTCTAAGGAACTCTTCATCCGAATAAACGGCCCTTAATTTACGGTTAGCAGCTGTGTAATGTTGATTGTTTCACGAGAGCACTTGTAATCGAACACTTTACCCTTTTTATGCGGATTAGACGAATGTACGGATGTTGTTTACCGTAAAAAAGCCGTTTGGACGCTCATTTACTTTTTATTTGACTGTGGAACGATTCTTTAAGTACGCATTGAGTGTTATTCAAAAACGCTGGAAATAGCGCGAGTTTATCTTTCCTCATACATTTAATTTGAATAAGTTCTTGGTATCAAATATTTATTTTATTCGATATATTAATTAAAAACAAATAAATCCAAATATCGAACGCCCGCGCAGCCACTCGACGTAACCTTTAACGAGCGCTACTTAACCATTTAAAAAGCTAACGATACTTGCCACGATAAATTTCTTGAGGCGTCCCTTTATATTTGTTTAGACAATCGGGAGTAGCAATTAGCACGGGACCTGCCGCGGGACTTTCATTACATTAATCCTGGACATAAATTGCGGCCGGAAATAAATTAAGTCGCGACTTAAACCGAGCACTTAGCACCGGAATTAAACGACGCTTAATTGAAACTAGACGAGTATAAAAAAGCCTCACGGTTGCAGCTGATAAGAGAAACGGTAATCCTCTTCTAAACAAAGGATTTAACTTTAACTCTAGTTTCCTACTTTAGCACAGTATTAAAATATTCAACTGTGTTGTTTTTAACTCTGATTACAAGTTCGAACGTAATCTCCGGATTGTTTTTTGATGAAAATCTTTTGCAGTACAAGTTGTAAAGATTTGTTACTTTAATCCGACGCTAGGGGTTGATGAAATATTTTTTGAGATTTTGTTTCCCATAAATCTTGTAATAGGCTTTTTTGTTTTTCATGTAAACACAAAATTTTAATCAAAGCTGCAGATTTATTTGTTCTTCTATTTTAGGAAATTTTAATTTATTTTTCGTAGCAACTTCGTTTAAAGTAATCATTGAGAACTCACTTATAGTCACAGTGTAACATTTTGAAACTGTGTAATTGAGGCAAATATTGGTTTCCAAACAAGTTAAACTCATTTCCTGATACTATTTTGATGTAATTTATACAGTGTTGACTTAATATCAATCTTTGCTCGATATCAAGCAAAATATTTGTCGAAGCATCTGCTGGCTTGGTCACGTGGCGTTGAATTGTAAGCGTTTCGAACAATAATAGCATCAATTTCACACAAGTCCCCCACGAGACCCAAGGGACCCTAAACTAATATTCTATAGAATCAATACCGCCTGACGAAGTCACTGCGAGTGGAACTATTGTGACTGTATCCGCCATGATGTTGATTTTCACACGATTCGTCAACACTATTGTTAATAGCACACTTTTGTTGCAAATAAATAGAGAAATTTCATGTTCGAATGCTGTTTCTCATATTTTATTAATGATCGCGCCGTTATCGTCTCTAATCCTACCCAAATCTTTATTGGGGGGTGAAATAAAGAAGTTGAATAAATATGTAAACGCGTGATTAGTCTGACAGACGTTACACATGCTTTTATTATTAATGTTCTCTTATTTTCTGGTAAATGAGTGTGTTATGTGAGGACGTGTAGATGGGCCAACATTCGCCAGGCTACTATCACAGCAGATTTGGCAGGATTCCCTAATTCGCGGCGGGCAATTGAAAACCGAAAGCAGAACATTGTATGCATGTGCGATGACTATTAGACGTATGAACTTGTAATGTCAGATTGGTACAGTTAACCTACTCCTTATATTAAAAGTAATTTTCTCTTAGTACTATAATATGAGTAATACGACAAAATTAAATAAATACTATTCCTATCTCTCATTATCTAACTCCCTTCAGTCATTCTTGGTTGTCTTACGTCATAATGTTAATCAACTTCTGAAATGCTCTATGTATATTGGAGTAAGAGTATGTCAAAACAATAAATCTATTATGCAATACGCTTAAAAAAACGTTTCTTCAAATACGGGTTCATCCTTCTTAGGGTCAGACTGGGCCCACAGGAATACATAGCAAAAGGGACAGACGGACCCTTTAGACAATAGGACATTCCTTAAGGTCATTTTCCGGCAGATGGCAGGGCGGGGGAGTTTAAATTCCCGAGTGGACTAACCCTATACCTCGCGATGGACATACGGATCGACTGCGTAGGTTGCTACTACATATGTCTGTGTAAACATTTTCCCGTGGATTTTCTTTTTGAGTTTTTAGACACCTCTTTATTATTTTTTTATTAAAGGGTGCAAAGTATCTTTTGGAACATGTTAGGTTCTAAATATTGTATAAACAATGTCCAATTAAACAAAATTTGGTAGTAAAAAATATGAGTTATTATATCTCAAGTTTTATCGCGTTTGGTTAAAAATCTTAGAAAAGCATAAAAAATAAGCATAAGGGTTATTATTTTGAATTACCTACCTACATCTATACGTCATCTACCTCTGGCTATTCTTTCTTTTTAAAACCAACCCGCAAATGAGCAAGCGTGATGTCCAATGCTCATTTCTCCTCTATATTAATTAAAAGTAGCATTCAATTACATTTTTAGTAGCATCGCAGTCCCCACTGAACTGGATATTTAGCCAGCGGGCTTGTAAGTTAATTATAAACTCGGTAATAGTGAACTAAATCTGGTTTTGGTTATTTAGGAGCATGTTTCAAACTAGTAGCTTAGTTTTGTCTGACTTAAGCAAGAGTTGCAAGATTAATTCTTGCAAATGTAGCCAGATTAAACTTGTGTAACCTTGCGGTCTTGTTTCTCAGGTTTTTATTTTAAGTAGGTACTGCGATATAATTAGAAAAAGGTTATTTTGTAAATGAGTACGTCAGTCATCATTTTCTAAGGTCTTATGATCTTAAGATGTGTTGTGAAAGATTCTATTTGAACACGAGGAAATCCCTTAAAATTAATCACCTACTCAAAAGAACTTTTTCCAACAATATGTAAATGTCAATCAATAAATAATGACGTCACTTCTTTCACCTATATCTTTACAACTTTATTCGTTCCAAATGTATCGACAGTTAAACCTTCCTCACCGCACTATCCGTCCGTTTCATTATTCTTTCCCAACATTCCCCGCATGTCGCCAGCAGATACAAACTTCATAGCAACAAACAATACGAGCAACTCCTTTAATTCAATAGTAGGAGTACATTCCCGTTGTCTCGCACATTACCCGGCGAAATGCGTTTCCGATGTCTGCCCGGGACATCGGCCGTTTAACTTAATTGTAGCCTAGCATTATCTTATCGGGACAACGAGTTTATTTATTTTTATGTCGTCGACGTATCGCGAAAGAGGTCCAGCCTTTATCCCGAAATTGACGTTTTTATGGTTACTGCCTTTTTATTTTGGCGCTCATTCGGATATTTATTTTTTATAAAATTAAAACGATATGAAAGCTTGTATGTTGTTGCAGTTTTTCTGTTACGGTTCAGTTCGTTAGCGATCCGTTGAAATTGTTCTTTAAAAGATTTTCCATTTATTTTAAAGGTTTTCTTTATATTCGATACAGTGGTCAAGTTTAATTGAATATTCGATTTCAATACAGACTGTCCATTATTAATTTCACTTATATTTTTATGTTCTCAAACAACGCTACGCCAATTAATTAGTGTCCTAGGTAAGTGCCGCAAAAAGTGGGCAACGTAAATTCGTGCTAATATTTTCGGGAAGATAAATCGTAAAATTACAGCATGTTTAACAGTAACTAGAGCCCGACATAGCTGGCGGTGCGTGAAACGGTGCCAGGGCACACTGCAAGCGATGCATTTATTAATTATTATCACACAATATTTATATATATTAAAATGGAATTTCCATATAAAAGATTCTGCGTAAGAAATACGTGGACTTTTCAAGGTAGTAGCGAATGTTATTGAGTTTTTGTGAAAAGCTTTGCATGTGTGTTCATAAATATCGACTTGAGTACGGGTCCGCAACAGTGTAATCTTTTATTTACTCTTAGTCTCAAGGTGGAGATGAGACCATTTGCCGACCCCATAGCAATATTTAAACCCTAAGTAAAGTCATTTCGCACTCACATCGCATTCGCCTACCGTACTTACACATAAACATTCATAAAACTCAAACTCTAGCACAGGAAAACAAACTTTACAAAATAGGGTGGACGTACCCGTCGTCGGCGCCGCTATATTTATTATCCGATTATTACCACAAAACGCTTTCACATTACAGTGCCCCTCGAACGTGTTATTGCACAGTCCGGTAACAGGGGCGCTCACCCTACCGCGTCATGTGAGACGTGAATTTATTCAATTAAAATCTAGTTGGTAGTTCGTTATTTGAATAAATTCGACATGATTAAAAAGTGGTGGTTGGAAATTGAGAGTATGCTCGGTGCGTGTCACTGGATAGAGCTTCGATTACTTTTGCGGTCTTTGTTTGTTACACCTATCAGTTATTTTACGCTCACCTAGTTTTGTATGTAAATTGCTTCGGCACAATACAGTAAATAACAAAAGAATAAAGTAAGCACGTATAAAGTGCATGAATTTTAAATCTTAAAACCGGCGATATCAAATCTCATTGACAATTAATTTAAACTATCCAATGCGTGATAAAACGACATTTAACCAAACAACAAAATTCCTGAAGAATCCTTTCGATCCAAAATAAATTCAATAATAAGAGAAACGTTGATGGAACGTAACGTCAATTCAATTCCATAATGGCGCGCGATTTTACACCCCGACCCGCCTTTTTTTGTTAGTATCTTAAGAAAAATGACGTAACAAAATAACTACAAACGTCCTGTCATGGCGGTTGATTCGAGAACATTCTACATCATATTTTCATTATATTTTCGTTTGTACCATTCAGACTGAATGTCTGAATGAACAGTTATTTATGAACTGTCGACGTGAGCGGACGTCTGATGATCAGCGTTTCTCGCTGTAATGGATTTTTAGAAGTGCTTTTCAAAGGATGAATTGTTAATGAATTAGTTAGGTACTGGAATAGAATTGCGGATCAAATAAAAAACATTATTTTCGCTCCTTCTAAGTACCTAAATCGTGGTTACGTAATATCCTTCACGATTAGTATTAAACATAATTAGAAAAATATGCCACATTAAAAAATAATATTTCCCTTGATAAATATGCTTAGAAACATCTTGGAATTCATCAAAAGAAACAATTCCTAGTAATACCAAAAACCTTATTGTTCTAAACCAACTGAATTCAAATACGATCTGTAAGTCTTGATATAATTCTGTATTAAAAAAAAAAGAAAAAAAAACAGAATTCAAAAAACATTTGCTATTTTTTATGTCCAAATGAAATTCCATTCAGCCAGCTGCAACGTTATTTTTATCTTCTGCTGTTATCTCGTATCTTTTTAAAACTACATTCATTGCTTTGTCAAAATCCTGGTACAAAATAGTGTTTTGTTGCAAAAAAATGGCGTACATCAGTGTCAAGTGTCATTGATGGTTTGAGGGGTGTGTATCAAAACACTATTTATGCGTACTTAAAACTAATGGAACCTTTTTACTTACAATACACTTATTGTTCAAATGAGTGCATGAAAAGTTCTTTATTATTGTTTTTTAATTGTATTCATGAAACGACGGGGCTATTTTATAACTTTAGTCGATAAACTGTAAATACGCAACAGCATTGCCTAACAACCAACTCGCTGGAATGCCAAGTTTACAACGACATCAAGATTCCGACTCCATAATTATCACTTGGCTTAGTAAGAAGTTACAAGACAGTAATATATGGGCAATTAATTTTACAACGGTAGCAATCAGAGTGTTTTATTACGACAAGAAAATTTCAACATAGCCACTAAGAAACTTGTCTGCCACTCATCAATTTTTATTAACGCCTTGACAGCTACATTAATTTCTTAATAACAAGCTATCATTTAAATATTTTCGTTAATGTGTTCATTAGTTTCCTTTTTGGTATAGCATTAATTGTGTTTGCTTCAAAAGTTCCGAAGATGGTTCGCCTTTTGCGGAGTTATGTACAATTAAATTTGTGTTTCGTTGCTACGGACTCATCATACAAACTTCCAGCCCAAGATCGGGGATATTTACAAACACATTATATTCGCTTCGATCGATGTTTTTAATAGGGAGCCGAGACAGTAAAAAAAACTTGGCTAAGAAACCAAAGTTTTTTACCAATCATTGCACATACAATGCACAAGTTTTTCCGAATCTTATTTAACGTCGATCTTTCGGAAAGTATTTGGGGTCGAAAGTTAGGAATATCAGAATGGGGGCATTATCCGGGCGACTTGGCACCTTCGTTAGAGCCGCCTTAAGGGGATGCGGCCAGTCGGGTGAAAAATACAGATACCACGTACAGATCCACCGCTGTCTGGGATTATTCCTACTGTGTGAAATGTGAATGGGAATATTTTATTTTTGTGTTTTGAAAATGATTGTTTACTGATCAGTCATTGTTGTGCTATTAAATGAATAGATTTGACCGTTTTAGTATTTTTGGAAGTACAACTATAAGCTTAATTAATGAAATATCATTACCACTTTGTCTTAAATCTTTTGAGTTCAACGTAGCTTTTAGATGGTAAAGTTACTTACTTCAAAAAAGTGAATGTCCCTTACAGTGGTACATAATGACTGTCTGGCCGCACAATCTTTCTTGAATAAAATATTAATTGAAAAGAATCTTGAATTCAACCTTTTTATTTTCAATTCAAAGTTGTGCTGTACTCATTCAGCCATTATATTCAAGTTTTTAAAAATCGAAATGAGTGTTTGAACCGCAAACGCGTTCGGAACTTACATCAAAAGTCCATTTCGGGCGATACGTCTTGGCATCGACCAACTATCGAAATTCGAACGTCTCCACCTTTTGAAATTCAACGATATTTTAATGGCCACTATCGGGCTGGGGCGATTGATTCCTTTTTTTTTTCAAGTTCCGCTCTTGAGCTTTGACAGAGCCCGATATTGCTTCGAAGCCCGACTTTTTATTTACGGTTCGAATGGTAAATAGAGTTCAGTGTTTACACCGAACGGTTTTGATTTTTAACTAAGAGTTTATTTGACTTATTGATTGGACTTTTACTGGTGTTCGCCGCTTTCCCCAAGCTTTAGTCGCCGTCTCATTGAGTGAATAGTTAATAAGCTAAGGTAACTTAGCAGGCAAACAAATCGAATAGTGAAACAAGTCACAAACAAGTTTTATTAGTTCATTCTTAATATAAACTGGCATGCATTAATCAGTTCTTAATCCTTTTAACCCTTAAAGCCGTTCTCTAGTTTATAATGAAACAAAAACAACAAATATTATTGTCATACGACCACGATCTTACACATACGCATAGCAATTTGATCTTAATTCCATTATCACTGAGACGAGTATCGCTTGAATGCAACTCAATTATTAACAATGTCATTCGAGTACGTTATGTTAGTAAACCACTCTACGCCACAATGAATTTCAGCTTCAAAATGATTTGTTATAGCAATACAAATATATTTACTGGCGACCAAGTTAAATAGGCATTGCATAACAGAGATGTTTGTTGTTTACTGGTGTCAATATAAATTGGACGGCCTACACAATATTTGTTTTAGTTGGAACTGATTGTGAAGCTTTGGCTTTTAAATAACGTTATGGTTAGGTTATAAAGCTAATTTAATATCGTATTTGGCTCTCATACATTATTACTTCGTAATTAATTTGGGGAACCTTTCATTATTTAATATTAATTAAAAAAACATTGGTATATATAAACAATATAATTTGAAAATTCTACTTTTGAGAATGTGTAATATAAAAAAGAGAAATTCGAAGCTCTTCAAATTTCAAAATCTCGAGTCTGAGTCTTGAAAAAAAAAACAATTAAAAACCTTATCCTTTTTGGGAGTGGTCTCCCGAAATGTAATACATATTTATGAACGCAAGTCTTTCTCAAACCACGAACGTTAGTCGCTGGCTAATTGTATTTACTATTCAGACAAATAATAACACAAAACATTGTAGATTTACCTCGTATCATCTGTTAATGTGGGCCCTGCGGTCCATTAGCTGTCACCGGCACGTACCTGTTCATAATTTAATAATTGGACTGACAATGCAAACAATACGCGTCCTATTCCAAATTCGAATCCAATTGAGCGAAAGTGATCGTTATGTTTTTAACGTTCGGATAATTTGTAAAAGGTTGATGTACTGGCTGCTTAGAATTTAGAACTGTTTTGTTTTTTTTTTCATAAATTCCTTTGAGGTTTACTTTCATAAGATGATTGTTTTTTTTTTGTTTTTAAGTATTGTCTATCAAATTTAGACGATCTCAATACCAGCTCATGATTTTCGTTCAATTTACTCTCTGTGCTTTAAATAAAGGGAGTATCATAAATAAAATTTCTTGCTCCACGAACCTGAGCATACATCTAAGCGATCCTCAATCGCACTACATCAATATTTGCCGCGACAACATCAACAAACATCCTCTATGCAAATGTTTTGGAGTCCTCCATAAACACAGGCATTGTCGAGTCGGATTAACTTTCCGTTAATGACACCGTTACGTGCACCCTCCAGGCTCAGTCTAGCCGACTCCTTTATGTGCTCCTACTGTGTATCCAGACTGTTTGGATTACGGAGGAGGCAGATACTTCGTAATATCACGTTATATGAGCTAGTTATATTAGTTGCGAGTTAATGAGTCTCGCTCGAAACGCAATAAACCTTTTTGCTGCCTCAATTTTCAAAAGCTATGTTCAATCGCAAGAAAAAACATTACTGAAATTCAACAGACCAACAGCGAACTCTCAAAAACATCTAAGTACCGACCAAATACGAAACAAAACAAAACTCAATAAGCACAGTGGCGCCATTGATCATTTGGTAACGCACGGAACAGTTTACGAAAGTTTCCAATTTTCGCTAACGACCCGCGAAGAGACTGGCCGGTTACTTCATTATTTTCCAAAATTGTACGTGAGGGTTTTCTTTTTTTGTTTCGTAACTTGATGTATGATTAAACTTTTCCTCCTTCGAATGTTTTTATTTTTGTTATAGCTTTGGGCGCGAAACTCCTATGAAAGCGACGTAAAGCCCTTTTTTATCTGTGTCATTAAGATCGCGTTTTGTTTACGCTGTTCATTTAAAAATTACACATTGTAGGAGAGTCATAAAAGTGTTTGCGCACGAAGTTAACTGTTCATATCCAATATTTTAACGTTAATTAAACGGTTGAATGAGGAAGTATTAAAAAGATATATTGTGGCTCGTTCATTACCAGATTTATAATGAGATATTTATAACAGCAAAATAATTGCACATTAATTTTCATATTTTTATGTGACGATATTTTGGTGAACGAATTCGTTGTATTACTAATGTCACCTAACAAAATTCATTTAAATACTTTCTAGAACTTAAAAATTATCCGTGTTATTTCATTGCGTAATCAGCCGTGACTTATTTCCGCCATTACCTGTTAAGACAAAAGTGTCTAAGTATCTTTATATTCGGTACATTAATAACAATTAACGCTCTCCCGCCTTCAATAATTCAATCTCTGCCTTCGGAGTTGAGTTAGAGAGAGTTAAAGCACCCACCACTGCCTCGGGGGAGTTTCAGGAAAATTTTGAAAGCATTATGGAAATTTACGTCACCTATTTTTGTATTTACTTTGAATTCATCAGAGGTAACTAGAGGAACTTATGTTGTGATGCCATTTTTGTGAATTTTGAGTAACTGTAAACAGATTGCGAGAATTAGTTGTTACATTTCAGGAGTTTATTTAAGTTTTGAGTATTTATCATTTATATCATACAGTACTGTATATCTATTTTCTACAAAACATTTGGTTTAGTTTTGATTTGTAGTACAAACAAAATACCTTTTAAAGCGTGTAACTAAACCTCGAAAAAACATTCAGTACGGTATGAACACATAAAATATTTTGTTACCTGTAAAAGTTGAATACAAAACTTGCAATATTACACAACAGTATTTTGATTCTACACCACGCATTCATCACGATTCCTGCACCGAAACTATGCTCACACACAATAACAGGCTTTAAAATATCTTGTATCTATTTATCACATCACAGCACATAAAGTCTTAGATCTCTAAAAAATCAGGCGGTACATCGTAAAGACACCGCATTAAATTCGGCAGCACTTTAGTGTTCTTCGGTTGAGCCCTCGACGCCCATACTCGTAAACTAATGTTATTCGGCGAGTAACGTGCCTTAAGAGACCTCTCCCGCCTGAGGCTTCCGATATACATTTTTCATGAAGAAGCCAGAGTGATTGAAAAAAGCCTTCCGCAATATTGGCACTCATTGGCGAGGCGTGGTTTGAGCTGCGAATTGAATTGGTTTCGATGTCGCCACTGCGGCACCGGAGATGACCAGCTTATTGTTAGACCCATTCCCTGATATTAAATATATTCCAATATGATGTTGCTGAGAGAATAATAAACTCGTCTGTAGGTAGATTTATAGAGCAGAAAAAGCCTTTAGGCCTTGGCCTAGGTTCTGTTTCGAGAATGAAGTATTTAACTAAATAAATACATCGTCTAATATCACGAAAAAGTTACCCACAAAAATATGGTAAAGTTGCCACCAAAATAAATAGTCTGGTAAATGATAACGTAATAAATGTAAAACGGTATTTATCTTTATTAAAACAACATGTTGAGACAACTCTTCATAACTGGACTGTGAAGCCTAAATGTACGCTCCGAGTAAATATCGTAAAAATAACAAACCAAAGAGCTTTTCATATTTGTTTTATTATTTTAAAACTCGTTCTTTGTTTTTGTGGTCATACTATTTAAACAGTCCTAATTCTGAGCTTGATAGGTATTGTCTTTCTAACTTTTTAGGTACTAATTTGAAATCATATTAAAATAATATTTGGTCAATTTATAAAGCCAAATGGTTTTTCGAACAAAAACTTCATAATACTTTGAAACTTTTGCTTAAAAAATATATGTATGAAATCCAGCAAAAAATATTTTTACATCTACCTAGCATACACTGCTGGTCCTTTTGCACCAGTCCAATTAAAATGCCCTAATCAAAACAGTTAAGTCGCAAGTCGCTTCGGGTATAATTCTCGGCGTATTAAGGCAATCTCCGACGTTGGGCACTCTGTAGCCGCTGGCCATCAGAATAATTGATAGAGGACCAGAGATGAGTCTTATCCCCGATGGATTTTAGATCAACGAAGGAAATAGCGGTGACGTGTGAGAATTTTATGACGTCATCCAGGCTGATGACGTCATCATTAAGGTGGTACTGGAGTTCTAAGAGTTCAGAAAACTGATTGGCTGTGTTAATAATTTTGACACACAAGTAAACTTCATAGAAATAGAATTCAGAAAAGGAATAAAATAAACCTTTGACCTGTTTCTAAATAATTCACTGTTTATCAAACACAAAACGTTCTCTCAAAAAGGGCTCTTAAGCTGAAGTTTAATTATTTTATTAATATGCATTTAGAATACGATAAATATTCTTAAAATTGTAAAGAAATAAGTGTAATAACAAAATTGAAAGTTTGTGTTAAATACGTTTGTGATTCGCAGAACTTTAAACCCAATTTCATTAAAATTTTCCACGAAGCAAGCTACCTAGGATTGCTGAACTTTAGTATTTATTTAATTTTGAGAGTAAACAGCATAAGATATATTCTACACGATGCTATATTAACAAACACTAAGTAACTTTGAACTCCATACGAAATCTCAAATCCAATATTTCAATTTACTAAACTTACGTCACTTTAAATAAAACTTTTCAAAATCAAAATGTTTTTATTTCTTATAAACCAAAAAAAGGCGCTCAAGAAACGTTACGTTAACTCTACTGATTCTAGTTGCTCGGTTCCAAAGTGTCTTTCCTATGAAGAAGAGCCGGCAAGAAACTCCATAGGCTACTCTTTTAAAAACAAAATTATACAATTATTTTTACATTATTGGTTATTATTTTTAATGAATCTCTAGCCAAGCCGTAATTAATAACACATCCAACAACTTAAGTGCAATTAATTTTGGACTTTAATTCATATTAAAAATACTCGACATACCTATCACTTAAGTAAAATCAAGAACAAAATCTACATTCCATCAATAATTGTTCATACTTTTTGCAACACACTAATACCCTAAAAATATTATCTTGTCATGAAAATAGCTGTCATACCGTCCACAATGCAGCCAACATAACAGCGATTAGCATTTAGTTATGAATCAATTCTAGCTACCGTGCAAGACTCTGTCCAATTGAATAATCAATCAGTTGGATGCAAATGAGGCTGGCAACAGGCGCACTCCTGTTTTTGGGCCCATTTGGTCCCACAGACATTGGGCCCGGTGGTCTTGTGATTAGTTTCAATTTGAATTTGAGGTGTATGGTTTGGTGTTCTGTTAACCGGAGGGGAAAGGAGGGTTATGTGTTTGACGTGATTTTTTTTTATAGTTTTGTGGTTTTAGGGCCTTTTACATTAAATTTTTGGTTTAAAGCTGGTAGTCATAATATTTTTTTAAAGTGGAAGTCATTAACAATATTTTTTTTAAATTGCCTTCGTATGATTAATAAGTTACTCTATTAATATAAAAAAATATTTTCATAGTAAAGCTTTAGGTAGATATTCCTTAAAATAAATATGAAATGAAATAGAAATGGTTCTTACAGTGAGTACTTAAGTCTTATAAGCTTTCTTTATTTTCTTATATTTCAACAAAAAGAAAATTGAAAAATAATGCTGGCTACTTACATCTTCTAAAACATACGGCTTAGCTAGTCCAAAATAATGAAACTATAAATTAAATAGTTTTCAAAACGAATACTTACACTATTACAATTTCTGTAAGCCATCATAACTAATATTATAAATCCCATCTATATTGGATCTTACCAAGTAGTCTGAAATAATATCATTACATTAAATTTTTCAGTTGAGTCTCAAAGGCTTATTAAGCTGTAATCTTATCAGGACGATCTAAAGCCTACCTTTTAGGATCTGAGTAAAGCCTATTTTATGGGGAAGGAAAAATCTAGCACAATTACTGGAAGCCATGAGACAGGCAGTTTCAGTAAATCTATTAAACAGGGAATTAAGCTGCTGAAACGCTGAGGTGTACTTATTTGCTAGTTTAAAAGACCTATAATTTAGACTAAATAAAAATAATAATTTGGTAAACCTATACAAGACCATACATTTTACTAAAGTATTGTAAAATAGTACACAAATAAAATTATTGTTTTAAGTGATGCCAACATTATCTGAGACAAAGCTTAACCGAGTCTGTTAATTTATGTACACTAATATAATTATACCTTAGTCTAAAAGTATTATAAATAACAGATAAAATACCTGCGATTTCAGTCACGACTCGCAACAAACGTATCCCACAAAAAGTAAATAACCAATCTCCATTGTGAACGTACGCTTAAAAAACGGAGCCACCGCGTTAACTAAGATTACAGCGTTGACAAGTGTTCAAGTAACTATTGTTTATCCCGCGATAAATCCGAAAATGTTAAGCGAGTATTGTTTAAAGTTTATAATATCTTGAGCCGACACCTGAGGATTAAATCGGGCCATCCTTTGTGATGCTCGATTGTTTGCCCGTAAAGTACTTCGGTTGAGAGTTCATCGAGTGTTCGGTTACTCGGGAAATAATTATAGAATGTTATTTTGGGTATTCAGTGAGAATTCCATTTACTTTTGTTAATCATTTTTTTATCATAGTCGGGCAAAGGTGAAAAACAATTCTTGTGACTCCAAGGACCGGAGCGTTTAAGAAACTTTCCATTTATATAGCACACTTACTTTTAACAACTGGCATTTAATCTGCTACCCACTTCAAGTATTACAAGCGATACATGCAAAATGCTTACCAATCCATAATGGTATGTTAATATCCGCCGCTGTCGAGTGCAAAAGAGACCAATGGCCTGTAAACGTTTGTTCGCCGTCGAGCAATGATGAATGGCTTTCGGCAAGGTAAAGTTCTTGTGTACGTAATGTTGTGCATTGCGTGTGGTCCTCGTAAAAGACGGCAGTCATTACTACTGCAATCAAGAGTTGTAGCGGTTTTACGGCTACACGAAGGTATTGTTAGAGTAATAGGTTATATTGCTCGACTTTAGTGCAGCCCAAGTTAGTTACAAGTTTAATTTGCTTATAAACATATTTCTTTCTCAATTGAACTCTGCTGACCAGTATTTAATTTCCAACTGAAAGGTAGAAGCCAATTTTCAAGGATCTTATCATATTGGAACTAGACTAAATCTTTCGATGAAAGGAACATAAGAAATATTGCTTTATGTGTATCGTTCTAAGTAAAATGAAATCTAAGAATTTTGATTATATAGATGTAATCTTACAACAGAGGTTACCTAGATACAGTTTAATTATAAAGCTTAACATTACCAAGAAAAAAAAATAATTTGTGAGGCCAATTGTTTACATTTCTTTTGTATACAAATTACGTATTAAAATGAGTATTCTGGGAATTAGGGTGTTTAAGATTTTCTGTCCACTTTTTTTAGCAAATTCCGCTACAAAATTCGTAGCTTCATTATTTTTACATTATGTGAGTTTTGATTCGACTAGGTAGGTATGTAAAAATGAGGTCCTTGATTTGACTGTAAAGAACTGTACATGACAAAATTTATTTTAGATAATTCAGTTACAGCTTAATCCTTGAGAATTGTGGCTTAAATTTACAAATAGCTCTGACTAACGGTATATCCATTCCCATGACCTCACCAAAGCTCCAATAAAATGAACGATTCCATTAACACTGCGGTCAAATAACATCCAACCTCATAATACAACATCAAATAAATTCAACAGCGACCACAAAGGCTTGAATAAATAACTCAGAAGTCACCACTATCAATCGGGCCACCATCGATTGATCCGAAGTGGGCCAAAGCCATGCACACCATGTCATGAGTTATCGCAGCCCGCCGTAATGGCGTCGTTACGTGT
Source organism: Autographa gamma (assembly GCA_905146925.1). Classification (NCBI taxonomy): domain Eukaryota; kingdom Metazoa; phylum Arthropoda; class Insecta; order Lepidoptera; family Noctuidae; genus Autographa; species Autographa gamma. Next base: position 1,887,624 of record LR989852.1, read on the forward strand.
TTTAATGCCCAACTTCCACCATAACATAAGAATATGAAACTTTCAGAATATACGTGAATGACGGCAATACATTCACGATATGTAGATATGACGTGACGTCATTGGACTTTATAGTCGAATTTTAATGGTCTTTGTTGGTCCTTGGAGTCGCGTTGGGGAGGTATTTTTGCTGCAAGACTATAAAAGTTTTAGTGCCAAATGTTTGAAATGAATTGAGTTTGACTGCACTTTTACTGGTTGTCGTTGTGCAGACACATCAGTTTCATAAACTAATTGAAGTTGTGATGTTAGGTGTTTTAAAGGGTGCATAGGCTGCTTTTCAAACACAATAACTTTTTTCGTTGATCGTTTGTCAACACTTAGTACTCCGGGTTTTTTTAGTCGCAGCCCCTTGTTACGTTTTAGTTTTCAGGGCCTTATTGTGTCTCAAGTACACATCTTAATAATTTTTAAATCCTTTCTTCAAACTATTCAAACAAGAAACAAAACAATAGCATATTGCATAATAATATAGCAATATAGCATAACAAGAAAACGCGTCGGATCAGGGCTCCATAACTCAGTGGCGGGACAGCCGGGAGCTGTAACCGCCGCTTCCGGTCCTTTCAGTTCACTCGTTCACTCGTTCGACAGCGTCTTTGGTTCAATCGGTGATTTACTGATAACCGTTCACTTAGAGACGGCCGATTGACAGAGGGAGCGGGTCCCGAATTAGGGGACGGTACAAGTATTGTGTATTTAATGTTTGTGTTTATTTCATTGTTAACAACCAGGGTAGGATATTACAGGTTAATTATGTAAATGATATTATTTTGATGTTATATAGGTAAATAATTATATGAACATATAGAAAAGGACTTGGAAACGGTAACGATTGTTTTAATACAACAACTTGTTGAGGTTTGAGTCAATAGAAAACAATAACTATGAGATATTCTTTCTCAAAATTGCCAACAAATCTGGCATTCAAATTTCCTTTATTATAATTATGACAGGTAAAGATACTATGTAAATAAGCTCCCCTAACTTTGAAAAATAAACACCAAACAATTTGTTACTTATATTTATTTGTTACGCCATAAACGCAACACCTTAATAATAATAAAACTCGCATCGATCATCCCTCATAATCACGCTCCAATATCTTACCGATATCGCAAGTGAAAATAAATATACGGAACCCTGAATTATTTATGACGTTCACGCTTTCGATACTTTTTGTAAGATGGCCGCTGGCACCGGATGTCCCGAGCGAATCGTTTCGGAGGCGTTACGGCGACTATATAAATTACATGTTTCAATACTTTTACGGGAAATTCCTGAGTCTTTTACAAGCATGAGGTATTTTTTTTTAGTTAGTAGAATGTTGGATGTGAAGTTGGGTGTCTGCACGAGATTTTGTTGAAAACCAACTGTTCTATTTTTTTGAGTTCGATTAGCTTATCCGATATTTGGCTATACTAAAAATAAAACTAGTTGTTTTTTTTTCAATTCTCATTTTTCATTAAAACATTTTTATTTTTAGGGTTGAAATAACACAAGTTCACATTCTTCACCAAACATCTTATACACAATACAGTAAGAGAACAACATACAAGTATACATAGCATAGCAGTACGGAAAGTACACAGGTGTACGTCATAGGAAATGGGCGTATTCTTATGTTTATAGAAACTGCAGAAGTACGTGCTTCGGTTACATATTATGTAAACTCCATTTGTTTCTGCTCCCATCCTTATTTTCCTGCATGCGTCGATTCTGAGCACAATATTTATATGTCGCAAGAAACGAGGTCAGTTGGTCTAAAGAGAGTATGTCATGTGATGTAGTGTAGCATACATTTCTCGCATTTTATTGATCAGTCATAAGCACGCAAAAAACTACTGATCTGCTAAAACAGAAACTTATCTCAAACATAGCAAAAACCTTTTACATAAGGCTTACCTAAGTACCGAAAAACATATTTATAACAGTTTAGACAAAATGGATGACAATTTTTTGGTTGTGAAACTGATTCTTCCGCTTACTCCACATCCTGCTTATCTCTTTAACCCTGCGAATACAGGCGTGATAGTCTTAAGTACTAAGAATCCGAGACACAATAGTCCAAGCAAAGCGCCTCATATTAAATATCTCCGCAAACATTTTTCGCGACACCGCGGCAAGCCGGCCTCCCATTATTTATAGTCTCCACCTGCGTGCTACACTTCTTTCTGACACCTCTCGACACTGCCTAGAGCGCTCTCGCTGTCGCCGACACCGTTATTAACGGCCTCGGTGTCTGTTGCCGAATGTCTTGTTTTATGTTCGAATTCGGTTGGTATTAGCGTTTTAGAACATTTTGATGTTGGTAGTAACATTAGATAGAATCTTGAAATAAAACTACGTTCTACAGATTTTGTCGCGATTTATATTTAAAGTTTTAGGTCTCGACGTTTCGACAACTTTCCAGGGATCATGGTCTGCCTACCTGTCACCGTGAATCCGTAAAAAGTAGTTTTATTTCAATGTATATATTATACATTCGCGTAAACCTAAGAAACCGATACATCTTTCATCTCATCTCATCTCTCATCAATCTGTAAGAGAAATAAGTATAGTGCAATAGTGCAAAATATATTCAAAGCCATCAATTTTATACAGTACGTACCCATGCTTTATATCTTTTTTACTTATTATTTTCAATGTTAATAATCCCGAACTTGCATCATTATCTACATAAATACTCGATTTGTATAATTATGGTTGGCAATACTAGGCCCAGTCAAATACAGGTCTCTACAAAGTCACTGAGCAAGAACTACATGCAAATACATTGTATTTTACCTGCAATAAAAACAGCCGTCTTCAACCCAACAATTCTAAATTAATTCCTACTTATTATAACGAACATTAAAGGAGCACAATATATTATTGCATGCTACTTGAGCACCCTTCTTCCGCATGCGGTTTGCGGACAGACACGCATATTATGTCCTTTTGTTAGCCCTCATTATAATACAAACTGAATTACAACCGAAGATAATTTCATGTTTTGTGGTCGAAATGTCCTGCGAAAGTCGACCGGAACTTTTGCCAATTATGACCGTGACGTAAGTCATTGACAAAATAATAATAAACTTACCAAGTTTACATACCATGAATATGGTTAGGCATATTTTCTTTTTCCCTATTACATGGGACCTAAAAACATATCGGCGAACTGTGGGTGTACATTGGTATACCTCTGCCTAACCCTTCAGGGATACAGGCGTTATGATATGTTATGTTATGTTATTTTCTAATTGTAATATAAAATGGACAGAGTCGGATAAGTAACGCCATTTAGAACTCAATAACGAGTGGACCGATTTTCATATTCCTTTATTTATCGCATTCGTCTTCCCTGATTAATAGAATAATCATAATAACATCACCAACAGGGATTAGGTACTAACGCGGGATACGTCGCGTCGTAGGACTCGGCTAGGTTTGTAATATATTAAACGATACCTAAGCTCTGATTTATCGTCTCGACCAAACGTAGCAATAAACACCGAACGATTAACCATTGTATAGCAGGCTAGCAATTAAGTAAAAACATCACGTTCCTCAAACTAATACGATCATAAATCACGCGGCGACGTAAACCGTTTCCAATAAGTGCGGTCCACCGGCTATTAGTCCGGCCAACAGGTGCAACACTTCATCATAATTAATTTGATTCCGTCTCAGAACCACACCGCATACATATGCATCAAACGACGTTAGTTTACACCAATATTATTAAAACAAATACTGCATAATTAAATGAAACATTTACATAAGCTATTCGTTTATTTGTTTCGATAGTCATTTGTCTTCATTTTCGATTTTCCGAATCAGTAATTCCATATTTTGTATTCATCTATATTTCGAGTTGAGTAATGTTTATGAAGCATTAGCGAGGTTTAAAAGGGATTTTCGTAATAGCTTGTAAGTATGGAATGTTCATTCATGTGTGTTTAAAGGTTACAACATGTCAAGTGACACCAACATGGACTACACAATATTTAGACACGTGTAATATTTAACCAAAGAGGATAGATATATTTGAGTTACTAACTACTACTTATATTTTGATAGAGACTTAACCACTGACCTAACAATGTCACCGCTATAAAACTATGAAAACTTTTTGGAATGTAAAACATTATATTGAACACTAATTTCACCAACCAAATTCAAGCCAAACTATTTAGAGCTTTAAACCTTCACCAAAAAGGTCATCTCCGAAATTTCTGCAGTTTTATTTTCAGTGAATTTTGAAAACTATTTAAACGCTGTACATATTTTTCAATTTTTAACGAATTTCAATGGCTTTTCAACATAGCATACACATTTTTCTGTTCATTAATATGTTGAAACTGCCTCGTTGGCCTAGTGGCGCTAAGCGCGACTGCTACGCTAGAGGTCTGAGGTTCGATTCCCAGGTCGACCAAGGTGTTATTGGGTTTTTTTTATGAAATTCTCAGTAGCAGGTCAGAGTTTGGATTTGTGCCCGGTTAGTGGCAATAGGTTCGCCCCCTATTACATGGGACCTAAACATATCGGCGAACTGTGGGTGTACATTGGTACACCTCTGCCTAACCCTTCGGGGATACAGGCGTGATGATATGTATGTATTAATATGTTTCAGTAAACAAAATCTTAAAGGTCATAATTCTTATTTATCCACCTCATATTCACCGATTACCATCAAAGCCAATTCCCTGTTTATTATTTCGCAAGTTTCCATAGTTTTCCTGAAAATATTTACCTCGTAAAGTGTCAAAACAGGCAAACATGTTGTACACAAGTATGGCAAGCTATAACGGGAAGTTTCCACTAACCCAATAACGAGGAAACTGTATTGATTGATAGCGACAACAAACGCTTTGCCTTTGTTACTTCAGAAAAATATGGCGGACAGAAAAGGATATACAACCTTTATTGTTGGTTTCCTGAATTCTGTTAATACCAATTTTACCGTTGTCCCTTTAATAGATTATGACTCTATTTAACCTTCATAGACCTTCTTGAACTAGTTAGTAACAAGACATTTTCTGTACTCATTCTGCAGACATAATAACCCGTTTTTTTTTTATGAAATTTTTTGGATAATAAATGAACACTTATTTCTAAAATGTAATTTGGTGCCTACAACAGCAAAACATTCTATTTAAGTTCTATTCTATTGTTATGCACAGTTTTATGTCAATCCAAACCTCATCTTAAGATCCGTAAAACACATACCGGGTAATTCAGCATCCCTGCTATATCGTATGCCCTGGGACAAACACCAGCCCGCAGGCGACTCGCAAATATTTGACCCCCTATTATTGACCCCGCACCTTACTTCGTCTACATATACATTATTGATGCCAAGGAGGTCAGCCCTTTTCTTGGGCTATAAAACTGGCTATCGCTCTATTTGTTGAAGTCTTGAATCGTGTGGACGTACAAATGGTGAACGGAAATAAAATAACTTTCATTATGAAATCTTTAATCATGCTTCTTTTATAAAAAGTATAAAAAAATCCTGTTAAAAATACCTCAAAGTCAATAAGTAAACAAGTTGAACTACCACAATAGAACTTCACATACATACATATAATCACGCCTGTTTCCCGTAGGGGTAGGCAGCGACCACGTCTTTCCACTTGCTACGATAATTACAGAACTTCACACTAACAAAAAAAACAACACGGCTGATAAACATTAAATTCCAATAAATATTTTTCGAAAACATTACCGTACATCTCAAAAATCGATACCACATTCGATTATTTAAATCGATTATACAAGACCTACTCTCAAAATCGGTCTATACTTACGTTCCCAAGTTTGCGACGCAGAGTTACGATCGATGGAAGTCGGCTTGGAAGTTACTGGTTGTGTCGATGATATCGTACGAGTAAGCCGGTGTAAGCCGCCGGCTTCGGGCCACAATGCCTTGTTACTACAATGAGCGCTGTATTACCTATTTCTAAGGATATATATGTTTGGGGGTTAAATGAGGTCATTTTTATTTGGCATGTGGATTGGTGTCAATTATATAGACGCTTTGTCTGGATTTATTATTAAATACTATATACATAAAAAGGGAACCTTCAAAAAGCACACAAAAAAGCATAAAAAATTCATTATTTTAGCATCGTTTCAACTTCTTATAAACATTCAAATTGCTTAATTAAACCCAAAAAAAAAATATGTTTTTTGCAAATAATGTGGTTCTAATTCGTATTGAACCAAATTTGAACGAAACCTAAAAAAAGCATAAAGAAATAAATATCCGAAACTCCACTGCATATAACGATACAGTATTAAAAACCTCATTTAAACGCACATTAAAATGAAAAGCTCTTCATTATCAAGTACTGGGACTATTCAGAAGGAGCTTGACACACATTTCTATTAAGTCTGCATTATAAAAGTTAGCTCGTAACCCCGTGCTGTGGCCCGTGTAACTCTTAACGTAACTTTATACGTTACGTTTTACTAGCTTCAGAAAGGGTTAAAATTTGATTTTATTAGTATTTACTTATAAAACTAGGGTTTAATTTAGTTTACGAGTGGTTTCGTAGTCTGATTAAAAGACGACAAACTGTTTGTAAGTGGAAAGCAGTAATTACATGGAATTAGTCCATTTAGTGCGAATAATAGACTCCTATCGACAACCCTAAAAGGACTAAAAAGTTTTAAATGCTTATATTGTAGAACAGTTAAAACGATTAAGCCCATTTTAGTTAGGGTTGTCGCTATAAGTTTTTATTTCGCATCATCTTAGGTTTTATTTAATTGCTTGACTTGAGTATCCTTTCTTGCAATGAAATTCGTAATCTAAACTCTCTAAATGACAGTTCGAGTATTTTATTTAAATTCTCTGTGTAATTCCTTGAAAACACCAGCTTTAACTCGATCATAAATTAAGTTCAAAACACAACTACTTATTAGTCACTCAAATAGAAGAGATAAACCAATTCCTAACTAGGTTTATGTCTAGCGGTTAGTTTGATTAAATTATATTCGATTCCACTTCATATTTCTTCCACTATTAAGATTTTACGAGAGTTGTAGAGCACAATAAAATCGATTGTCGTTCGTTATGGTCGACCATTTATTTGTGGCTATCACGCTTTTGGTTGTGTTATGGCCGGTTGTAATTATGCTGGTGTAGTCGTTGTGAGGTAATGTTGAGGGTTGAATATAACTTGAAATTATTCGTAAAGAGATGCTTTTGGTATGTCAATATATCATATTATTATATCAGAAATAAATTGTAATTCCACCAGATATCCAAAGTTTGTTATTTAGAATTATTCTTTTCAATTTAATTTAGTTTTAATTAATCTAAGTTTGCATTACCACTAAAAAATATTGTTCAATCAACACGCATTACTAAAAATCACTTAGAAATTTGTTTTGCATAAAATGGCCCTTATACATACATATATTGTACAAACGAAGAACATTCGCATATGTGCCGACCACTGGAATTCGGTTCTAAGGAACAAGTATTGAGGCGAAGACATTAACAACGGAGCATCAAACACGGAACTGGATTTCCAAGAAATACCAGCAATCAGGGAATCACATGGTTTTGTAATATTCACCATTTAGAAAGGATGTTGTTTACTTTGTCCCATTGTTTCCAATAAACTCAACTATTCATGAAAACCATATGCTTGTTGACTTTGTTAACTCAATATCCGCAAATAAGGAAGCAGTTTCCAAACATTGGAAGATGAGCTCCTAAATCCGACAAATTATGACGAAATCGCTTCGAGCGAAAATCCTTTCAGCTCACGAAACAGCGACGCCAATCATACTTATAAAAGTGATCCCTTCCCGCAGATAAAATACAAGTCAAGATGTAAGTTAAGAGCAACGCCATCTCATCCTCGTTTCAAGGTCGCTATCCACCATTTCCCTCCGCATATTCTTAATTTACGACCACAGCTACTATGAGAACTCACTCGAAAGTCGTAAAAACCTTCGGTATCAACAAAATACGTTACTGTCCATTAAACTGGGCCATTTGCGAACGATCGTCAATGCGTATGTGACGCTATAAAAAGCTGAAACCTCTTTTTTGAAGACTACTATATCGATGTGTATTTACGTTAGTATTCGAAGCACGTTTAGTATCACTTATTTGACAGTGAATAGATAGTACTTACAATACGAGAAACCGTTAAAAGCAACGACCACTTTTAATGGTAAAGCCCAATGCTCGAGTTGATAATAAAATAAACCAATATTACAAAATTATGATCTCTAAAAACATCTGTAGTATTACAAAATTCGTCTTCAAACTCGCTTGAATATCACGCTATTTCCTTTTCTCTTCGAGTTTCTGTGGTAGGGGTGAAGGGATAGAGTTTACCAGACCCTCGGATGACGTGCCTCGATCGTCATGCGATAGCGTCGAGGGACCGAGGTGGCTTTAATGAGCCTGATGCCGGCAATCTTCTGCCCATTTAGGACATCACTGTATAAATTGTGCTATAGGTATGTGAGTTCTTCATCTGTTTATGATTTTTTGTCAGAAAAAAGTCGTAGATTTGTTTCGGCAGTTAGTATTGTCGAAGTAGTATGATTTTTGATTCGATTTTTTTCCAAACTTTATTTTCTATTCTTTTCTCACTATTACATTCAACATTGTTGACATTTCTAGCTATGTGATTCTTGTTTTTTAAAAGCTATACAATAAACACAATCACATAGAACGTGCTATCAAATAATTTGAACGTTTGCAAACGCTCCTTTGTTTTAGATGCCTCGCCGAGTAAACCATACGTTTCTCATTAAACCAACTCATATTCAAATAGACTATTTGCCTAAAGGAATTCTTGGCAGTACGTGGAATCCTATTTACCCTCGCACTACGTTTGGACACGGGATTATACGTCACATAAATCGCACTGATGTTTTGATGGGTACGCAGATAGTGTGGGAATATTGTGCGTCATTTATAAAGGAGGCCGAATGGTATTTAGGGTAAATTATTGTTTTGCTAGCATTATGTATGTTTATTATGTTAGAGATATTAATAATGTTCCTCATGTTTTTGGATTGGTAAAATGAGAGAGAAGTCCACAAATTAAAATTTCGAACAAAAACGTTTACAAAAGCTGTAATGGTTACTGATAGGATAAACTGGTCTTGATAATATAAAGGAAGAAATAACATCCAAAACCGACAATTACTCAATCTTTCCCCAATCCTTTCATAACTTAAGCTCGATTTAATCCAAAGAAAAACCCACAAAACCGATTATAATAAAACTTAATCCCTTTTTATTTATTAGAAAAGTAAATCGCAGAAAAGCGGGAAAACTCGAAGCCTACGTCCTGAAGTAAATCAAGTGTGTCCGAAGTTTCAACGGAAACCTATCACGATTTATACGGCTGCTAGATCCCATATCTATCCCGGCGGATATCACTCCGATCGCTTAATGAAACTTAAGAGAATACTTTGCTGGTAATCCAATATGGCGGGTGGGTACGACGCGGCGACGCCCCGGGATTTATTCCCCACTCGATACCAATCGCGATACCGTCCCACCACCACCATACGTAATTTAAGTTCCCGAATGCGGACTTATTCGGGTATCAGAAAGAAATTATAAGGGGATCCCGGTGTGCGGACGACACTCCTTACGTCACCACTACGTGTAATGGTCTTTATCGTAATGGCTGGTTTGTGCCTGGTTTTAGACGAAATATGGGTCCGGTTTGCAGTTTGAGCGGGTGCTTCCATGCTATTATCTATATGTAGTAGATGCACTATTCAAGTCTGCACAGGAAGTAAATATCATTTTGCGAATATCTGTCACTGAACATCCCCTTTTTATACTGACAGGATAAACGTATGTGTGGCAAGACTTGAGACAAGCCACAACACGTCCGGTCCTTTTTTCCGCGAATTTCTCCCAAACAGACGCGACATGAAATAGCACCAAAGACCACAAACTTCACAGACATGTGGCCGTATGTCGCTCTCGCATCGGTTTGTTCAGCCATCAGAAGCATTGTCTCCTAGACACTACACTATAAATCGTCTGGAATAGACAAGCTCAGAGTTCGCTAGAGATGTCTGTTGTATCAACTGTGATCGTCAATTCAAACGTTTTTATCTAAATATTGTTAAAAGAAGTAAGTCCTTCAAAAGCTTATTTTTCTAAATCCATTTGTGTATTTATTACACTTTTATGAAAGTCTAGGGATTTAGGGACTTTATATAATTTAGGGTATTAACTGCGACCTAACAACATATTATTTCGGGTGAGTGTACGCAGGTCGTGCAAAAAATGGTTCAGTTTTTAGGGCCGTCCCCAACGGATTGACCCTTCACGTAACATATTTTGATAAGGTCTGCTAGTTTCGTGAATCGATACGAGACCAATAAATATTATGTGAAAGAATGTAGATGTTCTTTCTGTAAGTATATAGGTTACCGTAGTCACCATGAGATCGATAATTATGATCATAATCAGATCTGCCTGTATCTGTTTCTTTTATGGAGCAGCAAGCTTTTCTCTTGCAAAGAATAAAAGCGCATCGCTGGTTGATCATATCAACTTCATGATCATTATCATGCAGAGCTGAACAACTGTTTCAAAACATTATTTTTATAACACTGGATTTATTCCCAGCAAAATCCACGTCAGAACGAAAATAATGCAGCATTATTCAATAGCAATAACTCAACAAATTAACCAGCTATAACATAGGGTGGTTTCCGCCCCGAGCTGCAGTGCGACCATTAATCAACGTCTGAACATTGCACAGATGCCTTAGCGTACTCATGCACTAGACGTTAGAGCAAAGACCTCATATCGCATCGCATAGCATATTTTATATCACGCTATCCTTATTTACTTCAGCGACGGGATATAAAATGTAAACCGTAATTTCTCCTCATATGTTATTGTTTTACGCGGAAAAGGATGCTTATTGGATTTCTTCAAGAATGCTCGCGCTGAACTGGGTTTCATTTACTTTTTATTATATCAGAATTATAAAACAGGGTGTGCTAATATGCATAAAATGTATTTTTATAAATATAATAAATTCGTGTCTCATGTACTCCAAAAATTAAGAGGACTTGAAGTTCCATCTGCGTTTGAAGTTAGTTTAGAAAATACAAGTCGTATGATCCAAAGACAAACACCCCAAGAGTATAACAAATCAAATCATAGGAATACAGTCGAACCAATCTCTTGTACGTCTTAGCTATTTAACCGATTAGGGAGGCAATTTTCTTTCAGCAATCCGGAATTATCTGCAATCAATCGAACAAAAGGAATGGGCGCAGTTATTCGAGGAACGTCTATCGATTTATCACTGGTATAATTTGTTTTGTCGAGTATCGCATTGTTTACCGGCTTGTGGACAAGTGCTGGCTGATGGCTTTCGAGGAGGCTTCAGCCTGCAATCAACGCATCTTTGTTGGCTTTTGTTTCGCATGTTTTTGTGTCAAGCTTTCAGATGGATTTTCTTCCCACTGTTTCCTTGAGTAGTGCAAACTTTGGCATTGTTTTCGGCGTTCCTTTTAAGATATTGAGTATTTTGTCGTATTTGCTTTTACTATAAAATGTTCAATAAATAGTCGTTGCAACAATCAAATAGTTAAATATTCGCACACATGCAGACCTGTTGTAATGACACATATTTTAAAGTCAATATTTGTAAATGAAGTGTAATTTATGAACACTCCAAGTCACAAACTTTTGACATATCAAATTTTTATTATTTTGTACTATTGATTAAGAGAAAATCATTCAGTTTATGTAACAATTACTTTCGTACATTTAAAGTCGGGACATCGATTATTTATTTTCTCCCTCGAAACCAAAATTTTGAGTTTGTTTATAACGAACTGAGTTTACCTTTGACTTTCGATCAATAACTGTATTCTCCAATGAGAAAGGTTTGTTCCCTTGGACTAAGAGTTTAAGCCTCCAGGCTCAACATAACCCAAGCTGTTCCATGGCGGCATTATAAATGCGGAGAAGGATTTCCGGTAATAGGTGCAGAAATATTGCAAGGGGTGGAATAAGGTCTAATGAATATTTATCTGTCGCTTTGTAATGGGGAACTCATTAACAAGGGGAATACCAAGTCCTGGTGAATTTAAAAATAACATGAATAAGACATGTGAGGGGTTTTCAAACTTCACATGGAATCCCTTCACATTAATGGTAAAGTTTAAAAAAAAAAACTCGGAAAATCCGTTGTAAACACTACTATAATTTTATTTACATTAATTAAAAATTTAGTACCTAACCTTAAATATTTTTTGTAAAACCTATTATTCCGAGTTTAAAAATGAGAAATCTAGAATATCGTTTACGTAAAAACAAATAGTGTAAAGCAAGTCTTAACAAGAGGTGAAAAAGATAACTGAATGTAGGATTATAGTAGAGATTATTCCACAGATGAGATAAGATGTCAAAAATTAAAGTGTTTATACACCAAAGAAGAAATTATTATTATAAGCATATGTCTCTTGACTTAACGCTCTTCGTTACCCAATATGTTTGCAAGTAAAACTCATTGAACACTACCGTAGCTAATTGTGAGTGTATTCCGTGAGTTGAACATAATTTATTATATCGAAACGGCTTTCATTAGCCCACAGTGCTTATGAAATATTAACTACTGAATAATAAAGCTTTTAGCGTTAAATAAGCTGGTCATTATGACAATATTATTATTTTGTATTCATTCTTTTGTGTCTGGCAGTAATAGGCACTAAAATATTTATTTGTTATGTAGTAATTTTAGTATTTGTATTTTAGTAATTGAAATTAACCTGACCTACAATAATTATAAACTTTGTGAAAATTAAATTTTCGTTATTCATTTTAAGATAAGATAAACGCCTGTTAATTTAATCTTATTTCTAAAGCATTCCAGGTGTGAAACTTCTTAAGCAAATCTGATACATTTTCGTGCAAGCTAATGTTCGCTAGAAACAGCTAATGCAGTAGAGATTAGCCAGTCAGGCGGAATGATAGCAAGGTTCACCGTCCCGTACCGGACGTACTAAGGTATCGTCACTTGGGGAGTATGTACTAACCCTTTTAGAACTGATGAAAATCTACGACATCTGTCTTGCCCTTTGGGAAACAACCTCTTTGTACATGTTTATGTATGTGGTAAATTTTCACACATGGCTATAGGTTAAATATATTGTTATATTGAAGTATACGTTGATTGATACACGTGTATCTCATAAAATGAAATATACTTTAATCTACAAAGAAATTAAGTTAATTTATTGATAGGCCAATATAGCAAAACATTGGATGCGACCAAGCTGCTTAGTGCAGGAGACTCTAAAAAACAGTCATCGCCTAACAAGATTAAAATTATTATAATCTTTTCTTTTAAATGTGCTTTCACAAGTTAAGAAAACAAAGGATTTTCAGTATTAATATATGTTTCATTTTTTATATTATACGCATAATGTTTACCATTCAACCAATCCTATAAATAGTTAAATAATAGTAATTGGGCTCCACGCGGCCACGTGATCTTCCAAAACAAATGACATCTGATCCAGGGCTTACTCGTAATCTGAGGATCATTCGGATCTCGATCCTGATGGCAAGCCGGTGTTGCTTCAAGCGTGTCCTTGAATATTCTGATCAAAAATAACCTTATTCAACTAAGCTTTTGAGCTTGACTCGTGCTCGTATCGATATGATATTTAACGTCGTGTGCAAAAATTGGTTGATTTGGGTTTTTATTTAAATTAAAAGATAGTTTGATAGGTTAGTAATTTTTGACTTATCCCAAGGCAAAATAAAAACTACTTACTGTCATACTACTTACTACTTACTTACATATACTCACACATTTTGCCTCCATTTGTATTATGCGTACGTAACCCTAAATAAGCAAGGCCCAACATTTATGAAACAGTATCATTAATAACTTTTCTGAAGACATAGCTAAGCTGTTTATCTTTTTTCCCGCGCTTACTTACATAATTAAATACTGCTTAAAAGGCGCTGCTCATTACGCTATCCATCAAAACGAAGCAGTTATTATATTGTGAAATTACTTATTTCTTGCTTTTAGTATTATTTTACGGAAATTCGTGCGAGTAATTTTAATAACGGGATAGTCAGAGTTAATGATTAATTTGACTTTCTCTGCAAAATTTCGCAGCGGTTTTTTTCCCCCTTGACATATTTAGTACCCCACAGTAGTGCTTTACTACTTTTATATACACAAAGATAGGACAATGTATTTGAGAAGTATTTAGGACAGTGTATTTGTGTTTTTAGTCATAACAGGAGTATTGAGTCGTTGAGCTTAGTTAAACGATGGCTCGTGCTGCCCACCGAAACTAGTGTAAAGTTTACTTACAATGTCCGCAAGTACATAGTTATGTTTCTACAGAAATTCTGAAACTTTAAAGTAAACCTTTCGACCTTTAAGTTCTCGTTCATCACAGGTCGATGGAACTTAAACTTAGTAAATACTCTGCTACACAAACTTCAACTCAACTCGATTGCATCAACCGCTCACAATTTTCATTGTTCAAACAAAGTATTTTAACCATAATCCACAACTTTGTATCAACACGATACCTCTATTATATTCGCAATAAGAACACAATAATATTAATGACCTGAACTATAAACAATACACTGTAACAATATAATTGCATAACGCGTGTACAATGAACATAAACGTTTACCAGAATAGAGTCCCGCGTCCGCAAAAATGAATATTATTACAATTTCATTTCGCATAAAGCGCTCCGTGTACCGGTTTCATTATTCATTGGAAAATGATCTTATTACCCTCGCATTACAGTATAAACTACAACGAACTCATACACGGACGATGTAAACTACAGCGTGTGCATTTACAAAGGCCGATAGAGCAGTTGATACTTTTTGCTCGCGATCACGACACCGGTAACGACTTCCCTTGCAAACGCGAAGCGAAAATGCAACGATTCCGAAATACGCGCGAATACCGACTCCAACGCGTCGCTTAGCAAACCTTTGTACAGACACGAGCAAAAGGCACATCGATTGTTCCAATACAAACGGAAATATTGCCGACCGTGTGAAAAATGAATATTTTTCCAACTGAACGTCCCCCGCGTTAGTTGTGAGAATTCTGACGCTCGGAATGTACCTCGCAATTTATAGACGTAAAACAATAGTATTTCGGACAAAACCGTCCGGACAGATTGTCGAAACGATCGTAAACTCGTTTAAATCGGTGGTGTGTCCGCCGGACGGTCGGACAGTTTTCCGTGAAAAATTACCGCCGAATGGCGGCTAAGCGGTGCTTTTAGCCTAGTTTCGCAACGAGCGAAGTCACGGCACGACCTGGCGATTTCCTCGGACTACGCCGTTCAATTTACCGGAACGCATCTGCCAACTAAATAGGTCGGCCCGTGCTCGCTCCGGAACGTCTTAGCTCCTAATAAACGCTGCCGTAAACGGATTCGCCGTTCAAAAGTTAAAAGTAGATTAAAATAAAATTAAGAAATAGAACGTCGAAGGAAATTCAATATTGGAATCCTCGAACGTAGTTGATCAAAGAGTACTAATTGTACAGAGAGGGCACTACAATTCAAGTGGTTTTATTGCCGGCGGGGCGAGTGGAAGGCGAGCAATTTGGCGGTCTGACCGCAAGAGCCGCGCATGTTTATTAGAGACAAAGAGCCGCCGCGTCGGCCCCCGATTTGCATAACGGTCTGTGTCGTAATTAGAAACCATCTCGGACGTCCCTCCTTTGTCCCGTCAAGTCTGGAGGGGACAACGTCAAACGCCTTCTATTTAGCCGCTCACAGGATAAGCCGTATAATCCTACAGAATTAAAATAAAATGTGCAACGCGTTTCTCGGGTGCGATGATAGTAAACACTGAGCAGAGTGTCATTTTATTAGGGTACATAATTCTGGCGCTTCATGTTTAGTACGCCATTTACAAGTTAATTTTCTGTTATTCTTCCTGAAACGTTTGAATATTAACTAAGCTTCAGGGAAATGTCCGCTTAAACATTCACCAGTTCTGTCAAAAACGGACAGAAGCAATTAGACAATAGTCTAATTTAAGGACAAGGATGCTAAAAGCTCAACTTATCTACACATATTCCCCAGTCATATTAAAAACTCTTTTTATTTCATTTATACATGGATAAACTGGCCAGCAAAGGCAGTTCTACTAAAAACTTTCCTGTTATTAAATCTAATTTGAAACAGACAGCCAGACAGGTAATGAAAATTTTAATAAACCGGCCACAAATGTTCTCTACAATTTTCCCGTCAGTACTAACATGAAAAATAAGCACAGCAAAACACCACATGCGTAGCTTAAGAGCGGGATAATTTATTACTTACACCGTTCATTAATCAAACATATACTTACTTGTACGATGAAAAATCGTTTAAAGAAATAGCTTACGTAGTCTCAAGTAGGTACAATAAATCGTTCTGTAAGAAGCGCGCAGTGTAACACACAACAGAGGCGGGGAGGGCATAACTCATTAACTCGAGGCGCGTTTACGAGGTCCGCTATATCGCGGGCCGCGCCGGGATAATGACGCTAAACCGATATCCTTATTTACTGCAAATTGCGTCGGCTCTTACATCTAGGCCGATATGGTATTGGGGTTCTGCTACAAATATCTTGTTACGTTACTTGATTAGTTTTGTTTCATGGTTAAATTGAAAGTTGTGAGGCATAATGTTAGTGTTTTATGAGGAGCGAGCTTCTTAAAGAGCGGGAAATACTGCCTAGTAAAAGCCGGTGCTGCAATAAAATTACTAGCATTGCAGTGTAAAACAATTGTTTGTAGTACACTATTGTAATGAATTCTATAATAAAATTAAATACGTAAATAACCATATTATTAATTAACCTACATTCGTTAAGCTAACATGAACCTAGTTAACCTAAAACAAATTATAGCAGCACAACATAACGTGTTCAATGTTCATCCAGTACATTGATTCCAAATAATTAATTCTAAACAGGCTAATGCCTGCACAAATATTTGCTAATTATATTCGTCGCTACACAACCATGAAATTTGCCGAGCTCCAAGTTGAATACGGACAAGCAAATCATCCGTGAAGTGAGTTTGCAAAGGGCACGCGTCCGCCGCGCAACGAGCTTCGCAAACGCGTTAACACACGTCAGATGCACAATGCACGCATTGTTCCACGATTGATTTAAACAAAAATACATTTCTGTTATTTATAGATGTTTAAGTAGCAATTATTCGCAACTGTTTAATTGTTAGAGATATAAAACGCAAGGATCCCTTGCACTCGAAGGGAAACTCATATTTATGTTTGAATTTAATATCCGTTCGTAAAGTGTTCCGTTTTGGACGTAATTAAATACAGAGTTTCGTTTTATTTCTTTTAGTACGGTTTATACTGGAGTTTTAAAGCTAAATACAAAAGAAGCAAATGTTAATTAGAGACTACTTTGAATGCGAATTGAAATCATAAAAGCACCTCGCGCTGTAGCTTTGTTAGATATACTATGTTGAGGATTATGACTTTATTTATGAAATAACTAGAAATTTTAATCTATTTGTTAGCTCTAGTACTTAATATATTATTAATTTAAATACTTATTATTCACTTAATACATATACATACACATACAAAATATTGTGCAGTTTTTGTCTAAACTTAAAACCAATGTGCAATTATTATTTAAGAGAAAGCTCCATGACTGTATATTATTATGAATGTAACCTTTTTTTATTTAAATGCCAATAATCAGTGGCCAGCCTGCAAAAAACCTTCCATATTTAAAATCTTTTTTTTTTATTTGTTACAGGCAAAGACAGCAGTTCGTTCACAATACAGCCTGAGAACAGCCACGGTGAGTGAAACAGACCGATCAATTATGTTCTCATTATAATGATCAGCTCTAATTATACACGCTAATGAGTTTCACGACATACGAAAATCAAATTATCATCGATACATCGTTTAGGGATGCTGTTCGGAAAATTATTACTTATTGATGTTGCAAATAAAGATTGACTGCCTCGTTGGCCTAGTGCTGCTAAGTGAGACTGCTACGCTAGAAGTCTTGGGTCCCAAGTCGACCAAGGTGTTATTGGGTTTTTCTATGAAATTCTCAGTAGCAGGTCGGAGTTAGGATTTGTGCCCGATAACGGCAATAGGCTCGCCCCCTATTACATGGGACCTGAACATGTCGGCGAACTGTGGGTGTACATTGGTACACCTCTGTCTAACCCTACGGAGATACAGGCGTAATGATATGTTAGTTCTAAATACCTTCTTTAAGTAACTACAATTTTTTGTTATTGTCAGTCAGGAATTTAATATTTTGTTGTTAAATTAAACATCAAATCTAATATATGATTAGTATTTGGTGTGATTAAGAAAATCACAACGATCAGTTTCTCATTTTCGGATTCGGTAGTATTTGAATAAATATTAAAAGACTAACCTATTGACAATTGAAAACTGTTAATGTCATTCAAAAATACAGAGCTTTATTTAATCTCATAAATTAACCCGAATTTTAAAACTAACTTACCATGCATTAAATTATAACTTCGAAACAAAATTACACTCAATAAACGCCTAAATAATTCGTCTCATATTAACAATTATTATTATGAAACCAACACCACTAAAATACTTAATATAGTTTAATAAATTCATCTCTCATATTGTTCTAAAACTTAATAATTTCTGAGGCTAGAATTTCAAACGAAATAAGTCTAAAACTAAGTTACTGCGATGTATTAAGCGTGTCTATTTAACTTCTCAGACTTAATAATTATTGTAGTACTTAATTATTAATTTTAATATTTATTTTAAAACTGCTTATTGATATTACTTATTACCATTAGTGGCTTTTAGAGTCAATTATATGAATGTATAGAAAACTTTTTAAATACAAGAAATTTAAAAAAAAAATTGTCTCAACTTTATGGCTCAATTTTAGAAAAACTCGTCTAATAAAATGTTAAAGGTTAAAAGATAAATCTAATAAAATTAAATATTAATATCTTGAAGGTTAATTTTATTAACAATTAGCTGTGCACTGCGGTTTCACATCGTTCCCGGTGCCTTTATGTTATTCAAGGCGCAGATGAATCCAACAAATCACTATCGTAACAAAGGTCAGGATTACAAAAAAAAAAATCCGCGCAATTTTCCAAATGTTTTCTTTCATAAGAACCTTCTCCTGATAATAACTAACACAACAAAAAAAGAATTAGCAAAATCAGTCAAGGCGTTATTGAGTTATGCGTTTACCAACACAATTAGCGATTCATTTTTATATATATAGATAATAAATTATCTCTAATCTACCCTACATTCATATTGCTGAAAATACCACGTAACTAAGCCTATACGCTGAAAACTGTATTTAACTAACGCAAGCTCTAAGAGTAAATTTGAATCAAAGACGTGTAATTGTCTCAATGCGAAAGTCTCTGTCGCTTAATTACTCTGTACCTCATCACATATTAAACAGCTTACGTTGACGTGACGCAGTAATAATTAGATTTAGATATAATTTACTGAAACTGATACCGTTTAATTAATACAATTACGTTCGCTATTAATATTGAGTTTTACGGCTCGGATTTTATTTTAATTGCGCTCATTTATAATTTAATGAACTCAAATTAGAATTTGTCATTTTCGTATTTTAATTTTGTACTGAAATAGGAATTCTGGGTTGAAATTAACGTTAATTATAATTAGTTACATTACAGATAGTGAAAGTGATAATTATTTTATTATGTACTTACTCATTCCCTTGCATTTTATCCAAGCTGTAATAGAGCAGTATTGATATCTGTTTTAGTTACAGAAGGCAAAACAAATTTTTAAAATTAAGCTCCTATAAAAATGGTTGCATTACCGTCAAATATAGTTCCGAGCAACAAACCGACAGAATACAAAGCCTCTATCAATACTACAGAACACTTAGAGGTAATGTTTCCCCACCCTAGTAGGTACAACAGTACCGGTGTACCAATTCGTGTCGTATAAAAGAATGAACATGAACTTAAATAAGTAGCAATATCCCCGTACCACACGTTCTCTAATTCAGTTGCGGCTGTGTATCGGAATCGATTGCGCTTTGAAGAGCCACTCTTTACCTCTTTTGTTCCAATGTAGAGTGTCCCCGCTCTATCCAACTTTGATGCTTTTTTGTTCCGCGTTCTCATTTTGAATAAGAATGAAGTGATCTAAAAGTGTTTGGAATGAACGTTCTAGAATCGATGGAAGTACAGAATTCTAAATTTAAAAGAGTGTTTGATCTGTGCAAATATGGGCGGGAAATTCTTGTAGTTACTTTATTGGACTATTCTGTCCTGCTTTTTGTAAGCTATTTACGTAAAAATAAAGTTTCTTGAAGAGTCTGTGTTGCGTATTGTATTCTTGGGTGTGGTCTCTAAAAGTATTTTAATTTAAATGGGTAGGAACCATAAAAAAAATGCATTTTATTCACACCTTTTGTAATAAATTATAATTTTGTCAACGCCCTTTACAGCATTACCACATACATGACTTAAAGTCTTATGACACCCAAGAGATCAAAATATGTAAAAGATTCGGCGTGTCTTGCGTGCTCATGACTAAAGTTCGGCAAATGCACTCAACGCAGCATACCTATATAATTAAAATGAGTTTTACTGTACAGTGTAATTATTAAACTTTAGAGTGCTAAGTTTAACCAGGTACGATATTCTGGCGAGTTACAAAGCTTTCGAAAAAGCTTTATATTTCTTTAATTTTAAAATTATTATTTTTTGCAGGTATTTATGCATCAGATTGACAAATAGTACTTAAGAGATTATGCTTTTATATTCAAATTAAAAGTCCTAAAACCCTTTTCATGGACCAAGCACACAGTTCTTATTTCGTTATAGAATAGAATAGAATATCATTTATTTGCTTGAAATATGGTTACAATTACAGGTCTTAAAATATGAACATAATTATTTAAGAAGAAAAAAAATACGGCATAGTTGGAAAATTCGCGAGTAAATAGTTTCGGTAATTATATTACACACTCAAGTAGCTACATGTTGTAAATGTTTATTTGCGAAAAAGTGAAGATTTTAAAACGTCACAATTTAAGCCAATCCTCATAATTAGCTCCGCATTAATGTAATTTGCAGAGGACTGCCTTTCTGCATTCACATTTAATTACAAGTGAAATTATTTCTACTCTTATTCCGATTTCATATATCCTGTCAAATGTATCATTGGATTAATAAATATAATACGGATTTGTTAATTTTAATGTACAAGTTTGTTGAAGAAGCTTTAGAAAATAATTGATGTTTTCATCTGAAAATGTACCATAATTTTTCTTACTAATCTCCCGCCGTATGTTTATTAGAACTTAATTATGAACACTAAATATGTATCAGATCTAAAACAGTTATTCATAACCTCCAAGAAGTATCAAATAAGTTACTTTACCTCAAATACCTCAAATAATATCCCGTTGATTACGGTGCCTCCAACATTCATCAGCGGTATAATTAGAACCTTCCGAACACGTACGAGAATTCGATTCGTCGGTTAATCAGCCGCCTGTAATAGGTACATAATGCGACAACTAATTTCCCGAAAGAAGTACTCGTCTACCTATAAGTACCTACGTCAGTATCCCCAGGTTTTTATTGTGGCTGCTCTATATTCTCCCCACGATCTCGTCTTTTCTCCCCGGTTCTCGGCGCTTTCCCCGGTGTTCCTCAGTTCTCCCCTCCGCGATGTGCAGTCATCAAGCCCGAAAACTTGCGAATTAATACGTGCTTAGATTCCTTCAGAAGTGGATAATAAGGAGATTGTTACACAACTTGCCGCACTTTCTTAATGAAATCTGTTAATTTTCGAACGACTTCGGTTGCCCTTTCGGTTGGTTCGCTATCATCTGATTGTTGCGAGTTTGAATTAGTTTAAAATGTTGACACAAAGGACTGTGGTAGTTTTTAGTTTAATTACTTGTGAAGTTGGAGGCACCTTCGTTTTTGTTATACAAGTTTTCTCGTTTGTTTAATTTGCATGTTAATGACATAAACTTAGTCATATGTAAGCTTTTTGTTTAATAGTCTAGCTTTATATTTCTTGAGTAATAAGGCTTTGTCAATGTATAAACTTAAAAATGGTTATAAAAACCCAACCCTCTTCATGTAAAGTGTGAAGCTATACAAATTTCCTGAATTCATGCCTGAAAATCATAGTCAGTAATCTTAGGGCACTCAAAACGCAAGCAATTTCGCATCTTACGTCCGAGCTGCACTACTGCTTCGCCCCTCGCTAACTTAGTACCACTTGTCTGCGCCTCGCTGTGACGTAGGGCTGCACACCGATCCTATTCCAAACCTTGCTACTAGGTGTGAAAAAAAAATGAAAAAGACACATTTCGAATTAATAAACGGCTCCCAACTATTAGGGTTCAATATGGTGTTCAGATTTTTTGGGGATAGACAAAACATTTTACCTACCTAACAGTAATATGTCTAATCATCAAATCTAAGTTCGACAATAGTCATACACAATACAGAATACCCTCATTTACCCAAATGGACCCAGTTCCGCTCCACATTGATACGAACACTAAACAGTCATTAAAATCTAGTGCAACACTTAGAGAGATCTAAATTACTCGCAACCCTAACTCAAGGATCGGCTGTGTTCGGACTACTTCGGGGCCACTCGGCAGCAGTCGGGTGCCCTCGGCATTATTCGGGAACTAAACAGAATCTATCAGAGCTAATTGGTGGCGGAACGTAGCGAGCCCGCAGATTGGGACTTCATAAGATTAGCAATGCTCTTGGGACTTGGGTACTTCCTCTACTAAATTGAAGACCACTCCGATATATTTTAAGGTTTCATTCGTTAGCGTTGGGAAATAATTTTGGATTAAGTAGTTACGAGTATGTTACATATGTATTGATTATTTGCTTATACGTTATTAACTTATAAACACATGAACGTAAAAAATAAATTCGGATAAAATATCAAAACCTACTAAGAAAGTCGAAACCTAAACATAAGACCAATTTTACTTTTCCAGCTTATTTTGTAAAAGTATTGTTTGCTACATAAATTACATTATATGGAAGGTAACCTACTTCTCATCTTTTCCGACTACAGGAATAAATTTTCTTATGAAAACAATAAACAAATTACCAACTACAATATTACCTTAACTACATAAACACTTGAACATTAATAAGAGTTCGGCTTTGACTTTTAGTGGGTAGGTACGCCAAACAAATAATAAGAATGTGAAAGTAACATATTTATCAAAGTCAAACAATCATATTTCTTGAGCTCGCTTTCAAAGTGTTATCGGTGCTGAGTGAAAGTTACAATGTACACAAGAAAGGAATCGCGAAACACTGACATTGAACAAATGATACACGGCCCTTCGGCCTCCCTAAACAAATCGCTACACAATTGTCGCTCCACCTCACGCAGCTAATCCGATATCAGTAAAAGTAAATTCAACTCGCACATCAATAACCATTTTGACAGTTAAGCCGCCATTTTTCATTTGGCGCAACGTTCAAAAGTGGAATCCAAGCGAAAATCGCGCAGTCAGAGGTCGCGTTCGAAACAAAAAACCTTCCTTGTACCGAGGCACGCGCAAACATCGAAACTGCATCGGGAATCCCCTTTTAAACCCCTTATATTGCAGCTTTAATCTCAGTGTGGAAACTTTTCGCCGTAACTAACGCAGCGATGGAATACGAGGTGGAATTTTACTCTCCTAACGTTGGAACGGGGGCGGTGTAGTAGATCAACTTCCGAGCCATTTATTCACAAATCGAGTTATTGCACCTCTCGCAGATCGCTTTACATAGGTCATTTGTGGAAATTACACGTCGCCGCAACTTTTCGTATTCAGTTTAAGATTAATGAATACACCAGTAGCAGTGTTTTGTTTAGATTAGAGACTGCAATATTTCCCTGAAAGATGCTCACGTTTTCTTAATTTCCTCCTTCAAAGCGGTGCATAAGCCTTAATTTATGACAGCGTGGCGCGGATAAATTTGTTTGTGTTTATCATCGCTGAGCTTTAATAAACAGAGCTTTAGGAACATGCAGTTTCACGTTTATTCTCATCAAAATGTCATAATATATTTTGAATTTAAACCCTTGTCCCATTAGGTCGTCTGTTTGCAGAATTCCACAAAGGCAAATCTAGTTATAAGTGTAACGCCGCGCGTCCAAACACTGTTATCCGTTTATTTCGCTACGTACTGTTGCCGCATATCGCAAATTAAATAACGTGTTTCGACTATGAATAATAGCCGGGCCCAGCCTCGAACGCCCTCACCATGTTACAGTTTCAAATTTAAAATAACAACAATTTTATTGTTTATGGTTGAGAATGTAGGAGTACTCTCAAATTCGGAACTTGTACACGTTTGTTATACATTTCATGGCGTCAGTGATGTGGCCAATGTTACGGAAATGTTCCTTTCAATTTCCAAATTCTTTTTTCGATCTTACTTTTATGTTGTTTCTTGGAATGTTTCCTTTTTGCGAAGGAACAAAGAGGTTGTACTTACCAAAGTACACCTACTTTTTGTGTATTTGTTTTGAAACAAGTCAATGCGGTCTTTTATTTACAGTGCAAATAATAATACATTAGTTTATATGTTAGTTAGTTAGTGCAAATTGTGCTAAGTTTATTATGTTGGACGGACCAAACTTTGAGGCATTGCATTGCAGCTTATGGTAACTAGTACCTTAACAATTTCTTCCACTTTGCTCTAGGATTGCAAATGAAAGCACAGAGTGTAGCGGACTTGTTTTCTAACGCTGATCTATACTACAGCTTGCTCTAGTTTAGCTCCATAACTCAGCCAGCGCCAAGGTTCTAAACTTTGCTGTAAAGCGCTTCTTGATCGCTTTATCTCCATTGCCAGTAACACTGTAAGTTGAACTTTCCAAAATAAAGAACGGAACAACATATCGAAAAAGACATGCACAAAAGACCAGTGCTTTTACAACTGAGTGACAACGCAATTAACAGTGCATTCAGCTTGTTATGTTTTGAATCAAGTAAAATGAAAAACCCCGTGTTATCCACATTTTCACAAGGCTGGCGTTACAACACAAATTTCGCGTATCATACCTGGCCGTAGTTTCATAAGCTTTATTAAAATTCCCGTCGCAGGGCGGGGTCCGATTCTCGAATATCGTGCGCCGGCCTTATTATATCCGATCTCGACGCACGCGAACGTTTTGACGTACTAATTGCAGGCGGGGTTGTTAGATACGAGTCACGGCATGCCGTGGGGTGTAAAGCGGCCTTATTACAAGCTTTACACGGCAACCTTCTAACAATTCCAACAGAATAGGGATTTAAGTGTGCCGGGACGAATATTTTGGGACATTGTTGTGTGAGGAATGTAAGTAACAATGTTGTGAGTTTTAGGCACGTTGTGACGTTAATTTGTAAGTGTGATGCTATATTGTAATGCGTACGTGTTACACCTACATGTATAACTAATTACGTGGCGTTGTCGGTATGCGTGTGTGCGTTTATGGAATGTTACCGGTAGGATGCGGTATGCTGTCGGTTCTTACAATGTTTTTCGTTTATTGTTTGGAAAATTCTATATTTATACAAAGATAGGCTCAATTGCGCCAAATATGTACAGTAGAACAAAGAGCCTCCTCCTTTTTTTTAATCATTTCAAAAGTCACTCAACAGTTATATATTTATGGACCTACTCCATCTGATGTGATTTAAAAACGTCGCGACGAAAGTATAGCATCATTAACGGCAAATAAATATTAGTATCGTAAAAGCCTCCGCAACTAATAAAATGCGACACCATTAAGCTTACACGTAAGCGCAATATCCTTATTGTCGTTATATATTTGCATCTTATTCCTTAACGTATTTTCCCGCCATGCTTATTCACTTCGTTTGCAACCGGTGCACGCGATTGGCGCGAATTTTTACGATTATTTTAAATTTCGAACGTAAAATTCAAACGTCCGACGCGACGCTTGCTTCGAACGACTTCGCTTTAATAGGCTGTAAGAAATTGCGCTTGAGTATATATAGCAAATAGGTTTTACTTGCTTTTTTTATTTGAGTATTAAAAATATCGATTTTGTATGCAAATGGGTAAGGTAAGTTTAAAAGAAGAAACATTTATTAACAGAAGCAAAGAAAAGTCGCTCTTTATTTCGTAAAATCAGTATTTCGCAAAAATAACAATGTAATTTAAATACCTTAACTTATTACATTTATTTACATAACAATACCTAATAATTATAGTTCACTGCAGCCTACAAAGCTTGCGTGACATCTCAACTTTTTTTTATGTCCGAAATAAAAAAAGGTCGGACCACATTCGTCCTACTTGTACACGCAAGGGACGTAATGTTTCAATTTTTTAGACTGATGTTATCTTCGTTAATGCAACTATGTATTTAAATATAATTGGTTTGAATTGTTTCCCTAATTTTACTGTTAACTCGAAGGGGAATTCAATAATTGGGAGTTTTGAGGTTAAGTTAAATGATGTTTTGTTATTCATTTTAAAATATAAATTAGTTTATGGTCTGGTTAATAAGGTTACATGCCATAACTGCAAGCCAGTCGGTCGTCAGTTTTCAAAATGTTCTTAAGAAGTATTGCATTATATATTTTTAATTTCGTTAATAAGTTAATACACTATTGAGTAAACAATATTTCCAGCTCATTGAATAAATAAACACGTCAACTAACAAGCAAATTAAGTTATTAAAACTAAAATTAATCATAATAAAATAACATCGCCGTAATTCCCAAAACTCACGCGAATAAATTATTCGCGCCATTTCCCAAACAACATGGCGGCATATTCATATGCGGCGTGATTTGCAACATTGGCCCTGATTATGCCATCAACAGCGTGACAGCTGTTCTATCAATCATTTTCTATCAGCTCTCATGAAATCAATTACGAGCAACAACTGTTGCACAACCGATGTCCTACAAAATATAATTGGTTCGATGTGATGAACAAATCACATGTCATTTCAATACGTCAACTTGCATTCCATGTTGTTAGATTTGCAAATATTATCAGTGACAAGTAGCATGAAAACTGTGGAAAGGCGGAAAGACGGAAACGTTTTCAGTTGTTAGATGCTTTGTATTGTTTAGTTAAAATAAACTTGGCAGTTGTGGTTTTAAAACTTGATGGTTGTAAAGACATTCACATCTATTACTCGTATCTCGATAGGTACTTGTCAAAAACTGTTGCTAATAAATTCAATAAACTATGTAACATCTTCAAATGCCAGACTTTCCTAACCAGGAGAAATTCTATAGCGCCCAGCACGAAAATGCATGGCGTATTTTTGTCACCCACTAAACTTTATGACCTCCACCTTCATCCCTTAAGCCCATAAACACCGTGATGATGGCGCAGCACTACGTCACGATGACGTCACTTACAAGGAGCACAGCCGCGTGTTATCGCGCACATACATCAAACTAATGACCTGCCCGTGGATCACCGCGTTCCTTATTCTGCGACATTTCGACGCTCGTAACCAATGCCCGATGCCCGATGCCCGATGGCGCACTGATAATAAATGCAACTTTTATAAGGCTTTTTATCGCAACGGAACGGAATTTATGCGTTCACAGCGGTTTAACTGTTCCCACGGCGATGCTTTATCGTCGAATGCTTTTTTAATTTGCCCATAAAGTATTCGCCTTGATGATACATTCAATTAATATTTTAATGCGCTTTAAATATTTTGATAGTCGCCTCTCGTAAATTTTATCTAATCGTATGAATATTTATTACAATATTACACTAAGACATAACTGTGATTGCCACCATAGATCTAAAAGATACTTTGACATGTTCTTACTTTAGCAGGTACTGTAAAAGCTGTATAAATTTAATCCAAAAACGATTGACAAATGTTTCAATCTGAAAGGTATTCAACATTCGAGTAGCGCCGGAATCGATCATGCCATCAATACTCGCCTAAAGTTATCCGATTACACACATAGTGCATAAACCACGGAGCCAAATTCTATTCGCAGTAAAACAGAGCTATGTCTGTGTACGCTTCAGCACGGAAGCAGGCAGTGCATTTGGCCGCGAATTTAGCGAAGTTATTCGTCGAGCGCGGCCGGGCCGGTCACTCGCGTATTGTTCCCGCCGCCGCCGTCCGCATCGCCTACGGAACCCGGTTCCGCTCGCTGCCACATAAAGAACCCCTTTATTGCTCGCTGCTCGTGTGTGTGTAATCTATGCGTAGTAAACCCTGAGCAAGAAAACTAATTCGAACATAAAGATCGCAGCGTTTTTGCCTGCCATTGTGGGCAATTCTCATTTTGTTTCCGTCGTAATCGCAGAAGTAATAAGCGGTGACCACGTTTATGTTCAGTAAATAAGACTAAACTATTCATTGTTCTAACACAGTATAATGGGAACGTTAACCTATTTTTCAGGCGGAATAGCGTTAAAACTCCTGCTAGTGAGTTTCTCTAACATCAGAGAGAACGTAACTATGTAAACTAGACATTTGTTTTGAGGTGCGTTAACATCAGTTAAAATAAGCATAAAGCCGTTTCCCCGGCAGCCGGAAGCGGCGGGTAGTCCGCGCGAATCTTGTTGAATTATTTGTGTAAAATGGCCGCTCGCGACCGTCACTTAAGCTTTGTCCTGCGTGGCGTCCACAAGCACGGTGTGTGAACATTATGGCGATATAAAACCGCTAATTGTTCCAGTAAAATGCACGCTTTTTCGCAATAAAAATTCTCATATACCGGCGCAAATAAACCAGCACTATAGAGGAGCATTAAACCGGCGGACGTAATTAAATTTGCAATAATTTCATTTGTTATAATTTCCTACCGTAATCGTATTTAGCAGTTATTCAGTAATAACATTGTTATTTGTTGCTATAGCTCTGGGTGAGCTCGTAATCAGAGGTTTATGTAGACACTATGCGGAAGCCGAGACGATTCATCTACATTAAAACTGTAATGGCACCACATTTTCAGTCAAATATATTACCATTACGAGTCCTCTATGTGACCCTTTTGTTATGAACACTACTATTTGTATGTGATGTCTTTCACATATCACATTTTCATGTTTCCATTTCAAAAGTACGAGTATAAAGGTACACCCTAGCCTTCGAAAGTTCGGTAATTGGAAGCTTACATAAGCTATACTAACAGCATCACTAATCGGATACTTCACAAATACAATTAAAGACGACAGTTTTTGCCAATTTCGTCGGCAATAGTCATTCGTTCCGCTTTTATCGTTCCACATGCGAAGTGGAACAGTTATTAGTTTCGTTTAGATGTGAGTGCTTACTATTATTTCAGTTCCCGAACACAACCTAATTAAAAACAACAAGCGAGTTGGCATCGAGAGATTATTCGATGGTGTAGAGGCGCGGCTTTAACAAATATAATAAATTAACTCGACGCGTCGTAATCGATCGTGTGTAGCATCGAGATGTTGACTTTTCAATTAAGTCGACTGCCGATCTTGTGCCGACAACCGTACGATTAATCAATCGTGGTCGGACGAATCGGGTCCCGCCCCGTACCACGGGACGCGCCAAAATTATCACGAATTAATGGACCCTCGGTCTGGACACGGAACTCTGCTCACTCATGTTTTATTTACTCGTCTCGTCCTGGAATAGAAATAGGCAAGGGACGGCTAGCCTCATTTACCTAATAGATTGGTATTGATTTAGCTCTACATTTTTCCGTATCTTTTTCTGAGAGCTGACAGAAAAGGCGTTAATATTAGCTTTTTATTCTGCACTCTACTCTTAACTTTTTAAAAATATACAAAATTTTAAAACAGATTTTGGTTTTATAATGCCTTTTTTCAATTTCGCTCTAAATTACACATTCCTAGTCTATTTTTATTTAAAACAATAGCCGAATTTAACAATTTGGCAAGCAATATTCGATTTTTGTATAATTCTCAATCGAGTCATTAGATTCAAAATCGAGTGAATTCGATTTGCTGTGAGTTTGGTACCGGTAGTTTGGCGTGATCTATCGGGCCGTACATTTCGACTCGACCCAATAGTCTATGCACGAAGTAATTACTTTTAACATCAATCTTGACCCGGATTGGAGGGATTGTGTTATGATTATAAGAACAGTATTCCGGCCGGCTTGAATACACATTGTTGATTGGACTAAATATCTTGATTGTTTTGTCAAACAAAATAAATGGATTACGATGATTGGTAAATCAGATATCATTCAATTTCTGTAACTTAATTATTGATTGTGTTGGCTTTCTTTTTTTTTACATGTTCTTTATTTTATTTACAATGCACATAACCAGTGATTTGTAAATAGATACATACATTTTTGTCGTTTTAGTTTCCACGGCTCGATTTTAGGTAGTTTACTTTTTTAGCTTAAAATAACAGTATCAATAGTCCATTCTCCATTTCAAATAACACTCATCAAACAAAATCAAATGCAATCCGTATGGTAAACCACATAAACTAGGAACCTATAATATCGGCATTATAATGATTTGGAACTAGCAGTTTAATAGTTGTGGTCGCCGTCGGATTGTCGGTCGCATCGCACGACAGTTTGCGGCGTCGGGCCCCAATTAGATTAAATGTAGATGCATACAAACCTAGCCATTACACTATTACAGTAACAGATCCGAACAATGACGGAGTTTCGACAAACTAATTGTTTCGATAGTTATTCGGAAGTAATAAACTTGGTTCCGATGTTCGGCGGTGTCTCGGATACGTGCGAGTCCGTAGTTTATGGAGTTGTATATTTGGCTTAAAGATATGCTTAGGTTGTCGTAGTTCTGTTTAACTGCTCTCAAGTTCATAAATTGAGACGGGTGTTCAGAATTTGTGATAGTTTGCTTTTGACTCGTAAACATTTTCATAAGTTAGTTAAGTTTCCGGTTCGCATTGACTAGTTATTTCTTGTACATATGTTCGAACCATTGAAATTCCAATACATATGTTACATAATTGTTTATATTAGATCTAATTTCGTTCGTAAGCTCCAAAGATCAATGAGATCATATTTCGTGACCTGATTGGTACTCTATTCTATCCGAAAGCTGTCATGATACAGCACTATATATGTCACAGTAACAAGTAGGTACTTTTCACATATCATTTTTGTCTGTGACATGAACACCAGAACATTCGTCAGTAGTAAAAAACATTCCTAAAATCAACCTTCCAATCTTCGAAAAAAAAAGCTTTTAAAATCAGTGTGAAATGTCCCGCACATAACAAAAATGTAATAAAATTAACTTTTAGGGGAAAACCAGATATCCCTAGCCTGCTCATACTCTAAACCCCAACATTTCCCTCGCGTGCTGTAAAAAGCAGGTCGAGATTAATCAGAAGGGTGGCAAGGCACATGTGAACCATTTCACATCTTATGGCGATCATCAATCTGCGCACTAAGTGTGCTACAAGATTGGCAGCCCTTGTTGTTCAGTTAAAAAGAAGGATCTGTCTTAATTATTTTGAAAAAAAACTTCGGGCTGCATAGAGTTAAACAATTATAAGAGTTTTCGTCAAATATTCTTGGATATATGGCATCCTTGTTATGATTAATATCTATCTGCGAACATTTTTGCAACTTTTAGCCTATGGATCTATCTTTAAATTAACACTATTTCGAAATCGAGATCAGAAATTTTCCACTTCTATTTCCCATTTTATGCATATCTAAGTTCCTTATATCAGAAAACCCATAACATAGCAAATAAACATAAATCTAGCACAATTACTATTTATTCTCGAACATTACGATACGGAATCAGAAACATGACGCACATTGCTGACCGTACCATTGTGACGTACCGATTAAATCGATAACTGGTGCAGATATTCTGAGTCTAGTGCATTAAGACTATGTTTACAGTGATACTGACACCTAGGGAAATGTTTTGTGTTGTTCAGATCTCGAGAGGTCGATCAGTCTGTATATAAAATACTTGAAATCCTCCCCAACAAGAGGAGGAAAAACCTACAGCATATTTTGAAAATTACTCATAAGTTTTATTACACTGAATCGATTTTCATAAATCATAGCCAAGAACCATCTCAAAAGTTGACGGCAACTTTCGAACAAAAACAAAAAGCATCGAAATCTTTCCATTCATTTAGGAGATACCACAAACAGGCATATTGGGAGACCGACACGTCAAGCTTATAACACCCGTTTTTTGTGGCGGAAGTATAAATATCTAGCCACAAGACTAACCTGCTTAAATAAAGGCAGTAGCTCTCGTAATTTTAACGAACCCTTGTCTACACAGTTTATGAAAACGAAGAGTAATAAATATTCATCTCATACGTTGTTGAAGTAAGGTAAAAGTTGTGGTAAGTTGAGACAAGTAAGTTCGCTGCCACAGGCGTCAGGCAAGCCGCTCCGTGCCGCCTCCCAGCCAAACGCACGCCCGCTCTTAGATGAATAACCACTGCACTTTAATACTCATTTAATGATTACGACACGACATAGATAGTTGATCCGGTTTTAATATTGTTAATTTATATGTGCATTTTGTACTGATAAAACTATGTTTTAAGAGCTAGGTATCATTGTTTATACCGACCACTGAAAGTCTTTTTATAAACTGCTCAGCATTTTTCTACAATAGTTAGAAATAGTAATCATGAGCGCTGACTTTATTTCAAAATTCTATCTGTATATTACCGAAGTAGAATATTTTAATTCTAAACGCACTGCAGTCATAAACACATTTTCATATAGCACCAATAAACGTAGGTAATCAGGTACGTGCTACACAATTTATGTTTACAGTACCATTAAACATGTCGCCAACAACATTCTCAAGATACACCGCTAACTTCTAAAATTAGCATATAAGGCCGGCCACGTGTATCAAACCTAAACCGCAGCCTTACACTCGCTAATATGCGCCGCTACGTAATTTAAAAACACGTATTAAAAACCTTGGGAAACTTTACACGTTAAGATTTTTAATATTCTTAACCTACATAAAACAAACGTTGCATAATCGGCTTTATTCCGTCACACATAAGGTTGAACCGTTGTTTATGCAAAGTGCATTCTGTAAAAGCCGCTACATAATCGGATAGAGGCTATAAATCCTAGCCGGACGGTCCTACTCGTGTTTCGGTTGTACAAAATTTGTTCACACGACATTATTCATTATCACAACGTGAATCTAAACAATTATTGCGCTTCCAACGTGTTTGTTATGCGATTACAATCTATATGTTTTATTAATTCTTTCCATTGCACTGGGAATGGGGAATGGCTGCATCAGGTGCTGTTTACACGGACATGCTAAGGAGACTTATTTATTGCATTGTACTCACGAATGCTGAACATTTAACTTGCAGTTGACGTTACCAAAACGTATGGTCGTGTTTTCGGTCTGATTGTAATGTTACTTCTGTTTAATTAAATGCTTGTGTAAAAGTCAAATACTTCAACTATTTCAGTACATACAGAAATGGAGGCCTTGTAAGGTATTTTTAGATGTTTGTTAATCCTTCTAAGTTCTTTAAATTATGCTTGTGGAAGCCACATTGGCTAATTATATTATGTAAAACTTTGGATGAAATAATTGCATACCTAATTTAAGTGCAGGTTAACATATGGAAATAACCCTTAATCGTTTCGTAACCTTTGTTTAATATTAATAACTCCAATACATATTGAATCAACTATGAAATTAAATATACATTTCAATTGTATTACTTTCCCAATAAAGAGAAGTGAATAAATATCGGATGTCCCGAAACAGGAGACAAATGGCCGTTTCGGGCCATGGAGTATACTAGCTATTGGCCTTACCGAGGGTCAACTAATGCCAGATCCCGGGAACATGAATCAAGGACTGAACGGTTCTATCACGCTCGTTCAGCTCAGATAAATACAATTACTATTTCTACAAAATGTAGAAATATAGTAGAGCAGTACATACTGAAGTTGTTAGTAAAACTAGGATTCACATATTTCGTAACAAATTAACTAATTTCTCATATCCCTTATTCTTATACATATGATTAGGTATAGTACGATATGAATGTGATACTCGATCATTGATAAATTAATGAATACAATAGGCTACGTTAGCCCCCGATGACTTCAGTCTACAAACTAACGCCATACAAACTCAGAGACTTGCACAGCATGCGTACGAGTAATCGCATAAAAAATATTTCGCCATTAACCAACAGCCTACTTACTATTAATACTTTTACTCTGTTTTTCATTCACACCCAAAATATAAGCAGCCCTTATCGAGGGTTTACAAATGTTCGCAGCGAACACGCTATGAATTACCCAAACTACAGAAATTTGTCACGGCATCGCGTCATACCAGGGGTCGGGTCTACACTTCCAAATGAAATATATGACGTCATTGAAACTGGACCAAGTTATTTTAAAATGATGTCGGGTGCTTGGAAGGGATACGGGGTAAACAGGGTCATGGATTGGATTATGTTATAGCTTCTATTCGGATAAGTCGCCTTATGCATAGGAAATTCAAGTATTCACTAAAGTTAGTTATGTATTTGTGAATTATTCTTCATCGCCATCCACGACGGTGTGTTTACCTATAGCTTTCGAAAGTTATTTAAACTCTCTGGTTTTGAAAGCAGGTTCACCCTGCTACATTAGTTATTACAGTGTTGAAATAACCACACAAAACGTAGTCTATTGTCCAGTAAGCCCCACCAAAAAAAGTTGTGAAAAGTCCAAACAGCTATAAAATGAACAGTTTAATTGCAACCAAATCGCGCTCACATTGAGTACATGTGAGGGTGACCCCTGTAAATCTCCGGCTATCCTATTAAGATAATAATCAGCAATTCGCAAACATCGACCACGGAACAGGCCCCCATAACTAATCCCAAAGGCTTTGAATCGTACATTTTTGGTAGGATTAATTAGAATTCCTCTGGCACAGTTTGTGATACGGGATTATCCTGCACCGCTAAACGTTGTCATAACCGTTACCCTGGGTCCCCGTTCACTTTTATGTATAATTCCCAGACCCCATATCTGTGTCGGCCTAGGAAATTATGTTACACTCAACGTTATATGAGATTAAAACGTAAGAGGAAATTAGTATGGAATGTAATTATGTGTACTTCCTAATTCTTTATCATTTTGTCGATACGTAAAATGATTACTTATCTGGGATTTTGTATAAACAAAATGTTTAGAGAAGAATAATCCTGTAAGTATAAATAAATGAAGGTAACCTACACAATGGAATTGAGTGTCTCCTTTCCTTTGTAAGTCAGTAAAAGCTATGTTATTAAAGGACAAGGGAAAACAAAACGAAACTTTTTTTCATCACGTTATTATTGTCGGCTCCACGGAATCGAATTGGTTCCTAAACGAATTCTATCTCCATAGAAATACACAAACTCCTATTACCTAAGTATACGGACACGACCATCGTGAACATTGTTCAAAGGTATTGACATACATTTACCATACAAATGTACAGTACCGTCATCCCAAACGCATGAACCTATACTCGAACGTTAATTGAATACATAAATTAAAGTGAAATATAACTTAAAATTTACAGTGAGGGTAGAACTAATTTTACAATAACACCCTCGTGTTTCACCCGTTCTTAATATATTCATGAAGCAATAATCGTTATCGCCCAAATTGTGCACTTGAGCGAACTTACAAGTTACAATCGAAACTTGTCCGCCTATAGAGATGTACCGGATACCGATAGAACTACATTAGTTTATTAGTCGATTAATAATCGAGATAACAATTAGCACTTAATTTATGGCACGACAATTAAACTACGTAGGTCTCATAAGTAATGAGATTGCGAAATGTTCAATAAACCCAGTTTATAACCTTTGAAAATCTTTACGACTTTGAATATTTAAATAGCTGTGCACAGCATCTTATAAAGTAAACAACAATAAATTTGACAACATCTTAATGACATCGCTAGACTAAGCTGATTCGAGTAAGTAATCAGCTTGTATATGGTCGGATTCCCGGTAATCGAATACTCCAATAGAGTGGGTGCATCACTATTAAGTCCTAGGGCGTTCTAAGTGCCCCGGGACAACACTTGAAGCGTGATGAGAATCGTGGCCACTGAAGGATTTGGAGGGATAATGTGGATGAAATACAATGCCGAGGCTAAGTTTGCGGCCTCTATGATACAATACTTACCTACACCAAGCCCGGGGCAATATTTAAGACCGTCCAGACTCCAAATGTGGACAAAATTGATTTTCAAGTTCGGAGAACGGTGAAACAATATTATTAAGATGGGATAACCGTTGGAATCCCTTTGTAATTGTTGTATTTGATATTGTTAGCGTAGCAAAGACAATTTAATGGTTTAGATTCGTGGAATATATAGCTATTCTAACTTCAGACGTATATATGGCACACACGCCTGGATCCTTTTGTGCATGTGCAAGTAAACTCTCATAGCGAAGATGTTCACCGTATTTCAACTGTATCCTTTCACTTATATCAGAACTGATACCAACAAACCACATTCCGTTCGTTCCTTAGTTAAACAACGCGAACAAAGTTAGTGTAACAAGCACAAGACGCGCCGCGGGTATTAACGAAGTTACACTCGTTAAAAATACTTGCTGACAACTGTCTCGGCTGTATGCTATCTGCTAACTAACTTCAATAGGAATTACACTTCCAATCGCCTTCAGAAGTGCAGCGAGGATGCGCGTGTTATCGGCGGCGCCACGCGCTACCCCGGACTGCTTCCAACTCCCCCTAACTCCTCTTATTTATTCCTCATATTCCCCGCGAAGTGCGCTGCAGGATTATTGGCCTGTTATCGGAAGTGGATAAATTACTTTATTACTCGCTTGCTCCGGAACCCTTTCGGTGCTGTAAAATGGGAGCATCGAAGCTATTTTCACGGCGGAATAACGCTCGTTCCGCTTATAAAAGGTTTCATTTTTTAAATCGATACGTATTATTTTGCGTGTGAATAATCGGCCGGCGTTATGGAAAAAATGAATGTGTCGCTCCAGTGACCTTCGCGCTTGACCGCCTTCCATATTTTCGGTCAAGTGTTTTTCTATCGCGCCAGAATAGATGTAATATGTAATAGTGTTCCATCCAAATAAGTTTATTAGATAATGTAATATCTTATTTTCTTCGTTGTTGTCAGACTGACATATCAGTGAACGGTTTGTGTAACATACATTTATATTAATTACATTTATACAACATCAACCCCAAAACTTATCTACGGTCAATCAAGCCTTTAGCTACTAAAAACGGAATCATGCTAATTTCGAAAATGGACTACCCTTCAATTAATTATTAAGGAACTGAAAACCCTTTTAACCCCGTTGGTAGAAATGTAACGACGGAATGGGTGCGGTCATTTATCTTTATAAGTGTTGGGTATTAGTGGGGAGGGGGCAGGATTCATTACGCGACTTAATATACTAATATCATTAATCGAGTGGCGTCGACAAATGGACATCACTATTTTTTTGCTACTCATAATTTTGGCAACAACGTTTAGTTACACCATCGAAAAATGTCATTAAAAATATTTTATTCGTTAGCTAATTCTTTGCAAATATACATGAAATGGCTCGTATTATTTGCATAGAATGTTGCTTTGTAAGCAGGCCAATACAAGCGGCTGCTTCAATATTCAGCAAACAGGCTTGTCTGTTGTTTTGTTAATCTCACCGGATTATCCCACTTACTTGGAGTTTGATCAATTTAAACACCGTCACTGAAGCCTTTTAATAATCTCTTTGTTTACGTTTAATTCCGAACTTTGGGCCTTCAGTTCTAATGTGAGTAATGTTGCTTGAATAAAATCATTATAGTTGAGGTTCACTGAAGTTTCTATGCGGTAGTAAAATGTGTACACACGTGTTGATGATGATGATGATAAAATATTCTCCATAAGTATACCTAAACTATATGAGCACCTATATGTAAGGATGCGTTACAGTCTGTGTGAACAAAACGCAAAACTTTTATTGAGTCTTTTTATGTAAAACGTGTTTTTGTACTAACGATATCTACCAGAGTTTTGGGTATCCGAACAATTATGAAAAAAATAAAAAGGTTTTAAACAAATTTTCGCTACGTTCTTTAGCATAAAATGTTAATACTACGTAGTATACGTACGTAGGTATGTAGGTAATATGTAGCTCCGACGTTATAACGCTTCCATTTTACACCGACCCAAAACATTTTTAACGGTCGACCATTTTCTCTTAGCAGCGGCGCTGGCTACACACTAGAAATATAGTCGTTAGCATAATGCTGTTTCTGACTCTTTAATTACGAAACTATGTGTTATGTAGGGGAATAGCGAATAGCGAATGTTACAGAGAAAGCTTATAATAGCTTGCGAACTTTCCACTCGTAAACCGTTGGTTATTATGTTAAACCTCTTTTCTGTCAGCAATACTAACAATGCTGGAGGAAATGTAGCTTTTTTAAATGTCGGATTGTGTATGCTTTCCTCCCGTTTGAAAATGGAACACGAGTTTTTAAATATTAATTCGACGATTTACTTATTTTTGCTTTTCAGCATTCGACATTTAAATTGGATGAATAAGTAAAATGGAAATAGGACAGTAAGGCGAATGTTAGGGTTGCCAACAAAAATATTCACAAACCGACGGCTAGAACAGTGTGTTACGGATTTAATTTGTATCATTTAACTCATTTTATCTGTCGAACATCTAAATTTATGGTTTCATTAATAATTTTACTATGCGTGAGTGAATAAATTTCAGTAGTTTTAACTTAAATTCCATTGTGCATAAACAATCCCGTTCAATGGGCCGATGTCACAACTTGTCGGGACAATAAATTACTGACAGATGAAATGCGCCGCCAGCCCTCTACGTTAATAATAAACATGCTTTTCAAAAATAACCTTTTAGATTTATAATTAAAACGGATTAAAGGTGTTACTTGTCGAATTATTTTGTAGTTTTATTCCTGGACATTTTTATTTATAACGGAACGCGGCGTGAGCTGTTGATTTACTTTCTGACCTTAAAGGTGAACCTGGTGAAAGGAAAGTTTTGCTTTGATTAAAACACGCCTTATCTTGGTTTAACCTCTTAAGGAACTTTAGTAGTAGGTACTGCCGGATTAATATTTGAGATGATTAATAGGGTTAGTACAGACAAAACCGTCTCATTACTATCTATGTATGTGAATTTGAATCGTCGACAGCGACCCAGAAACATTTACTGACCATTCGCGCCAACTGTACTCAAATCTAGTTCCCGACCATAGATGCTTCTGTTTTATAGCAAGTTTCAATGCAGGCTCTGGACGATAAGATCTCATTTCATTAACATAAACAGCGCTTTGTTAATCCTCGCTCCACTGAATGTGAGACGACGATTTGTCTTTGTTTCTTTCTATTAAATTCAACAGAAAACCACCAAGAGCCATTTTGTTTTTACCATTTTTAAGTTGGCAACATTGTTGCGCTTCACCGCCATTACTTAATGAAATATTGTTTTATTCTTTTCTTTTTTTATTTAATTTACTTAATTTTGAAACAAAAAAGATGTATTTCTTGAATATTTTCTTTTGTAGAAATAAGAAATTTCAATATTTTGCCCAGTAACTAGAGTAATTCTCCAATGAAGCAATAACCATCAGAGCGCTGACGTCCGCACTCAAGACGTATTGCCTAAAATATAATCATTTTTTGGTGTGTGAAGACATATTGCGTTCTCGTAGGTATTAGGCGGAGCTACCCTTAATGGGCGCTAATCCATCTCAGTCATGTGCACTTCCATTTGCCGGGACGTGAAGAAACGTTCGGTCATTCTGAACGCCGGGTATTTCATACTAAATGTATGGGGAAAATCTTTTGTACAATAAATATGTTTTGACCTTACTAAAAGTATTTTAGCAAAGGACATACCATTTGCAACACATATACTAAAACAGCAGGTTAACTTTTACAAGTCAAAATTACTTTTATATAACACAAACAACAGTAAAAAGGAACCACAATAATCTTATTAATAAGTTGGCAATTCACATGTTAACGTTCGAAATTCAAGATATAAATAAAATTAAATGTTCGCAAAGAAAACAAAACATAATAGAATTCCAAATTCGAATGTTCCATGTGATTGCGTTTCGTTTAACATGGAGGCGCGTTAAGCCCGACTCATTCAAGATCACTCGACATAATTAACGCCTACATTGAGTTATTTACAAGCCCGCATGTGGCGGCGGAAACGGAACGCGATTGACGTGCCTAATTCTTAAATTATTTACGTAGATCTATCGGAGAAATCCGATAAAAGCCAATTGGTACGGAAAGCAAACATTTTACTGGTAATGTTGGTTTAACTAAATAATCGATATTGCTGAACGTATTTTTTGCACGGGTATCGATACCGTGCCAAAATTGTAGCCACACCCAGCCAGTATATTTATTTAAATACTTACATAAATATACACCGTCATAGACTGGAATTGATTACAGAGCCCACTAGTCCGACGCTCCCCTAATCCGCCACATTTATTTTCTTTTTTACAGGTTTTAATCAATTGACATTTCCGTGACTGCCGCACTTATAGCGGTCAATGGCTGAACGTACTTCGCTGTTGCCATTTCATTATAACTTAAACACATTATCGGATTTATTAAAATGTATTCAGATTTTCGTATGAAGTAAAAGAAAATGTTTTTACGAATGGTTAATACCGTTGGAAGTAAATAGCGGTGATCCTGTTTCGAATGAATTCTGTTTATTTTGCACGTCAAGTTATTTCGGCTACGTTAAAAATTTTAAGCAATGTGATGGTATTTTGTTCCGAATTGAGAGAAGAATCGTGAATGAAACAAATCTCTCTTGCATAAATCTTTTTGAGACAGACAAACCAAAGTTGATTAGTTACCTTCATGTTCAATCTTATTCGTTCCCACAAATTGGTTAACTTAGGAAACTACTTGCTATCAGGATCATTACATTTTCATATGAAAACGACAGTGGATGTCACCCCATCGATCAGAGCGCTGCTGGTGCACATCTAACTGCTACTTAATGTACTTATTGGCCGTGATCGATCACCGCCAGACGACACCCGAATCCATTAAACCGTGTCTAATTGATCGTCGTAGGAATTGAAAACGGCAAAAAGTAGCCGAGTCCCCCCCCCCGGTCCCCCCTGCGCGGCGGACGTCTAAAGTATTTCGCGTGCAACTATGCAGGAAGTCGGGTGGACGACATAGCTCCGGCGAAATTTAGGAAATTCCTCTTCGAAATTGTTTAAATACAGAGGTACAGAGGTATAATACTTAGTAGCCGGCTTGTTCCGCGAAGAATATCTGGTCTCTTAGGACTTTGGGAAGATTTGAATTTATGTGGGATAGCTATGAAATATAGAGTACCTAATGGTCGTTCATGTACCCTAATAATGGTCCTTTATATTTGCCGAACAAAAGCTTGATGTATTTTTTTAGATTTGCTACGAATGGCTGTATCTATAGTTTCTATCTTAAGTTTTACGCTACCAGTAGCTCACATATTTGTCAGACTTAACGAAAAATGCTTCTAATAGCATTCAGTACCTTAGACCCGACTTTAAATAGGCCGATACAAGGGCCACAGTCGCGATCATAATATATCTAGACATATTTGATAGATATCTGCTTTTGGCTAGCCAAGAGCAAATTAATCCTTTATATATCAGTATAGCTTACTACACATATAGTTGTATATAAAAGCGTGTGTATAGGCGGCGGTGGCGGCGCGCGTGGCTCGCGTGGCATACCTCGGATTGCGGGCGCGCCGCCCTGACCCACGACGTGTACACATAAGACTGTGTCTAGCTCTACACATAGTCTAGGTTACCTAGAGTAAGGCCTACATATTGAGTGCTGCGTGAATAACATTCCTTTGGAGGTTCTGTAAGGACGAAAAAGCTTGACCTTTTGAATTACGTTGTAAGCTTGCAAATTCTTGAAAGTGTTTGGTACTCATTGCTTTGATTTTTTTATACTTTTGTTTTTTTACATTATTGATAAATTTTGCTCTAAGAACTCTCTGCCGCAGTTTTGCCTCTATAATAAATTCATAATGAGTCTATACTCTTCTGAACCAATTGCACTAGTAGAGTGCCAATGCGTGATACGTCTTTTAAATTGATTCTTAGTTTGAGTTTTCAAGGACATCTATTGTATTCAAAATTGTATAATTTCCTCCACACAATTCTAAGCGAACAAGAGCCTATTCCATAAATCCTTTCTTCAAAATCGTAGTAGAACAAAAAAGTGTCTTAAGACAGGCTCTGTCCTGAAGGTATTGGCTCACAATGGCGCGTGATTGCGCCGTGTGCCTGCATAAATCACGGCGTCATTGTGTGGTCTAATGCATAAGGGTCTGGGAAATTACCGCGAAACACCGATACATGTACAGGACATGGTGCTCTGGAAATTATGTTGCGTTATGGAGAGTTGGGAAAAATTTGTGAGGTGTTCAGCTTTGTAGATGGGAGATAGTGCTTTAACGTGGTAGGGAGTGTAGGAAGGGTTCCTAGATAAGCGAAGGTGAAAACTGGAATATCAATTTTAATATTATGGTTTATTATATTGTAGATTAGTACTAGATAAAGAATTTAAAGAAATAAGGAATAGCCTTATTAAGGATTACGAACATTGAGCTTACTTATTTATCGACCATATAGGAAGGGTCTCACAAAAAACAGCACCACAGTCCACTGTACCTGGTTCTCAAAATATTTCATTGTCACTAGTAGTTTATACGGTCACTTGTTAATATAAGTTATTATGTTATCTTATAAAACAGACCATTCTCTGCATTAAATATCACCACAGTATATTCCAGCAGTATGAATGCGACACTGAGACAAAGACATACTTTCGTAACGCGCGCTTTAAATTAGGTTAATTAACTTATACATACATACATAATTTTAGTTCACCTGCACGGAGTTATAATACATGCTGCTACTTTAGTTCTGTGGGATGTAACAATACGTTATGTGGTTTTAAATGAAACGCTTTTAGGTTTTAAAACTACTATAATGGCGATAAAATTATGTCTGCGCAATTATTTTTAGTGAAAATGTGCAAGAATTGCATTTAACAAGAGACGGCGCATGTCTCCTCTATATGATATTTTAGGATAGGCTCTAAATTATGAATCACAAATTTATATTCTGTTACAAAAATAAATAAAATTTCTGTGCATAACCTCTTAACCAGGATTTACTATTCAAAATTACACCTCTGACAAGTACAACAAACCAGCAAATTTCGTGGCTTTACCTCCACAAAATATTACTATAATGTAATCGTGTAATACTTAAAAAGTAAACCCACCAGTCTCCTCCGCTTACCAATTGCGGCGAAACATAATTCCCTTCAGATTGCTTCTAAGAAATCTTAGATAATGCGTTACCAAGTTCGACGCTCGTTTCACTCATTTATTCCACTCGCTCCTTGTTCGTAATTGTACCCTTTGTTACTGTTCCAAGGTACTAAAGGTATTCTCGAGAAATATTAACTTAATATCAATTATAACTGTAATTAAATTAGACCTTCGTCGTCGACTATTAAAATCTCAGTTCTTTAGTAAGTTTGAGCCAGGTAGATGAATTTGAATATGGTGACTATTTAATTGTTTTATATTTACGCTAACAATAGTTATAGGTGCTGGCAGAT
This sequence comes from Autographa gamma, assembly GCA_905146925.1. Lineage (NCBI taxonomy): Eukaryota > Metazoa > Arthropoda > Insecta > Lepidoptera > Noctuidae > Autographa > Autographa gamma. The sequence continues at coordinate 1,931,378 of LR989852.1, forward strand.
ATAATTTTCTTTGGGTATAAAAAGTCTTGATCCGTTATTATCTAGTACAAAATACTTTAAACCGAGACGACGAGATAATGAAAACTGATCAACTTAATAATTATATATAATAGTGGAAATTCACCAAAAGGTGAACCTATAAATTATATCCTAAACATAATAGATACTAGCAACTAGGATGCATTTTAGTAAATTTTGTACATTTTGGTACATTGTATTTTATCGTTCAAACAAAATATTATTATCTAGTGGCTACCGTTCAACCAAATTGATTAATAATAACAGATACTAATTACAAAATAGTATGTTCTAAAGTAACATCTATGACGTAACAAATACATCACCTAATATCGATATTTCCAGTATTTTATTATCCACAAGCCTATCATACCACATTTCAACCAACACATCAGATATCGTAAAATTTTAAGGCTCCGTTAAATAACGTATCGAAATCTATAAATATCTACGTCAAAATCATAAATATCGGGGATCAGTACAATAAAAATAAAACCTACGGAACCCGTGAACGGGTCGTTATCGCGTGACACGTCCAAATCTATTGTCTCCAAATACTTTACATGCTAATGTCCACTTAATTTGGTCCAGCCGACGTCACTGTAAGAATAAATACAGAAGATTTACTGTTCAAAAAGGTCCCCAATATGTTTTTGATAGGTAAAAACATTTGAAGTTGATGAAAAAATATTAGTTAAAATAATATCGTCGATAATTGCAAGGGATTTATGATATATTTTATAAATATTAATTGGTTAAACAGTTTACATGGCACTGGCTTTATATTTATCTTTTATGTTTACAATAGTCTTGCGCAAGTGCGCGGGTGGTCCGGCCACCCAACCGCATCACAGTTATCGATAACGCACCACACTAGCCCCACTAAAGTGCGTTACATGTCGATTTTATCGAGCGCTTTAATTATAATAGTTGGCCGCCGCCTCTATTTATCGATGACCAAGAAATATGAGATAGGTCGACAAGGAAGCTTAATGTACCAGAGATAACCTCTACCGTCGATTTATTTTGACGTTTGCTTTTATTATCTGTGCTACGACGGTTTTGATAGTCGCTAAGTCGATGGCTAGAGTCATAAGACGCGGGCACGGGCTTAATGCACCATTCATTCTTATTTGTCGTTCATTCATGTGAGATTACTTTTTGAGTTTCACGTATCTAATGAGACACCGCCGTCAAGGATTTAACGTACCACGATATAGGCTGCGTCATTTGTTGTTCGGTAACAAAAAGGCAAACCACAACAGTTGAAATGATTTAATGATTTGAATATTAACGAAATAAAATGAATATTTAATCAGAAAATATCACGCAAATCCCGTAATTAATAGATAACATAAACGCCCGGACTAATGAACAACGCATTACGTCATTTCGCTTTCCAATTTGCCCCTCGTACAATGTTGATTGGTGTGAGAACCTTCAATATCAACGTAATCGGCTTTTAATTACCGGTCCCAAACAAATCCGCATCGCGACCGGCCACGGTTCCCGGCTCGGACGCCCGGACGGCCGGCTCCCGCGCCCCAACAATGCCGGCATCCAAAGTATCGACGATTTAGGAACGGTTCCTGAGATTCGATCGCGAATCCCTGACGGTATTTCCTTACGAAGTATCTTAATTGCGGCTAATTGCAAGAAAAGCCCTCCCATTAGAGCCCTCCTCGCAAAGAGTAAACGAATTAACAGACACGTAGCTCGCTAACAAAGAGGCGGTAAATTCGTTTTAAAACACCCCTCGGTTCAGGTGCGAAAAAGCCAGCTCTAAGTAGAATAGATTAAAGTATGCTAAAGCAAACAAGGCCAGATTTTACTGCGATAAAATCGTAAAGTTCCATTTTCTGTTGTGATAATAACAAAAAACCGTTTTTTGTTTCATGTAGACGAACGACGCCGTAGATTTACTTCAATAAATTGGAACGTTGTTACGTTGTTTGGAATTGAGCTGCGTTTTGTTTCTGCGTCGCATGTATTACAAAGTGGACCGTTAATGTGGCGGTTAATTGACCGACTCATTAGTGGCAGACAGTGGCGGAAGGCGGCATCTCTTCTGAACTATACTCAGCGTAACATCCGACCAGCTTGGCTCATAACTCGAGGGGACAAGGTCGAATCTTCTATGAAAACATTTTCCTAATACTTGGAAGTGTTTAGAATCGTGCGAACTGCATTCGGTTTCCGCTCTCGCAAGTTCAATACCACCATGACTGCACTTAGGGCTACCGTGTATTTTCAGTTAAAAGATTCTGTGGAATTTCTCTCAATGGAAGTTTTTAAAATGTTTACGAGTTTCTACGTATATACAAATCCTCTTTTAGCGATAAATGTATTGTGTCTGTCTATAACTAAAACTTTATTTCACATAAACTATTTAACCCAAGCCACAATAGTTAATGCTTAGTCCTCTTCGCGACCATAAAATGAACCCAAATATTTGATATCCCTCAGCAGGGCCACACACGATAACAACACAACAGCCCTAATTGCGGTAGTCAGGTGCGGAAATTAAACGCGTCGGATATAATCTGTGCCGACGTTCGTCTGTAGGTATGATACAAGTGCACTAATCGTCCGCAGAGCCGCACATTAAATCGAACGCACTTGACAATTAGTGCGTAATACGGTGCACATTATAGCCAGGATTGCTGATGCAATTTTGCTAATTAATCTGTCGATAAACCGCGGTTTTCTACGAACCAATAATGCATCCGGAGTACAAGGGTACTAATGCTAATTCAAAGAATTATTAAATTATAGTATAGATGTAGAATAGTCTACACTTAAGAGTCAAGCAATTCGAAAATAGTAGAGATATTAAGAAATACAATTTCGATAAAACAACATTTTACGTTTGCACCTCCATTCCTTTTGAAGTTGACTCATTCTTTTACAACAATAAAGTTACAGAGTAATATCGGGACAGAAAAATATAAAATGTAGGAAAATCGCCCCTGTGGACTGTGGAGCGAGCCTGTCGCGTGTCGCCACGGCCCGCTGGCCGGCGGAACAATAATAGTTTCATCAGCTAACAGCCGCACACACGCTATGTGTGAAACTTACATTCTAGGTATTTTGAGAACTTACTCACTAAACATTTTGCTAGTAGTTACGTACTATTACCTATTTAGTTCAGTGTATTAATGTGCCTTTTTTTCTCTTTTCAGGTAAGTGTACTACCCTATCTGCAGTAAATAATCCGATTTATATCCTGAGAGCAAGTCTTTGTAAGTAGCAAAATTTGTAAACAATAATGCATTGATAGATAATTTTATGTATATTACAATGATGACATTTCAGTCATCTTAAACTCCGCATAAATCCGCTAATTACGCTAACACTCATTCACTTTTACGTCCTCATCAAAATAAGATACAGTATTCCATGTCAAAGAAATAATAACACTTAGTCTGCTCATAATCCGAATGATCCACAATCTTCATTCGCTTTCGTAAACCACGAGGAAACCACTTCCACCAAAATATGTAAACAGAAAAACATTTCCAAGTTTGTGGTAATATTCAACCTCCTTAACAAAAGGTTCTAAACCTCCTTCATTACTTTTAAGCGGGAACGGCGGCCATCTTTCTCGGGTGTCGCGGCCGAGTCGCAACTGTCTCCAAGCTCTACATCACGACATTAAAACTTCTGGATAAGGCTCGTGAAACATCAAAGTTTTTCATTTTCATTTACATATTTTCGTGTGGTGAGAAAATGTTTACGACGGCACCTTAGTTCTCTAGCGTGAGCTAGAAAAGTTAGATGTAGTGTGATATTTTTCTACAAGATTGTAGAGCTTTTATTGTAACCACCCGTTACGCAGACTGACCTATGATTTGTGCTACACATCGCTTATTTCAATAGTTCTAAATAAATAGTCCTTAAAACAGCGAGATGAAATGGAAATATCAATATATAAAGCTTTACACTAAATAGATCCATTGAACTGACAAGCCCTGCCTACCGGTAGGCTGACACAACAGTATCTAGACACATTTATTTCCAGCATGTTCAGGTAATTTCCCTCATGAATGTCACCCGTACATTAATTATCACACAGTTGAAGCGTATCTAGTCATATCCTCGACAACACTCAACTCGTAAAACTGAATTAAAAGCGTGAAAATGGCGAAGTTGCGATGTGTGATGAAATGCCGGTAATGCGAGTTCGCGAGCGGAGCTCTGTATGACTTGTGACTCGTTAAAACTTATACAATGTTTGTTATGTTATAATATGGTAATTTTCATACAAAATTCGCTATAACACGGAACAATTTTTCTTCAAGAAATAAAAAAGCAGTCATAAAAGAAAGCACACTTAAATAACCGCCTCTTTGTTTGAGCACTAAAAGAAAAACTGCGTTATATAAACATGAATACTTCAATTGTTATTGTACTGCGAAGAAAGGAACATTAATAACACTGAGTAGTCAATAAAGGCTACATATTCCGCTGTGTTAGTGTTTGTAGTTATCAACTGAACTGGCAAATAGAGGCCGTATTCACACGTGATCGTATTAAACACGTACGTCTATAATAAATACATCCCAGTACAAGAGATAAGTTCTCCTTAACAAGCTAGACCGAGTTTTCCACGAGTGTTTTGTTTTCTCCGAAGATCGGCTAAACAGCCAACAACCATTACTATAATGCGTATCGTCCTTTATCACACCAAATGACAGTTTCCAGTTAATGTTCGAATGAATTTAAATTGGTAATTATTAATAACGAACTTTGTGTCTGTCGTTAAAATTATCCGAAATCCATTTAGCTCGGCCTGATTTAAAAATAGAAGTACATTTTTTGTGAATCGAATAAATACTCTTTGAGAATAATGGGATGACATAAAAGCTTTTTAAATAATTCATTTTTGGACATTTCAGAACATTATTTTGAATTATAGTTTTGAATTAAGAATTTTGTATTAACCGTCGTTTATGCCGGTGTCTTTAATTTTTATGATGATTTAATTCGATGTTAATTAATTACGGCGTAACTGTTTACCGGATAGGTTAATTTGGATGAGACATAATGCATAGATAACAAGTAGATTAGTGTTGTAGATAACTAAGATAACAGTAAAGTTACGATCATCGCATTACGACTAACTTGCTATTGTAATATAGTTTCATTAGTGAATTAGATAACTCAATTTACATTATTTATTTGAGCTTAATAAAACATGCTAGTTTCAGCAAGTTATCTTTTACTCCAGATAACACAACTCTGGCCTTACGCTAACCTAATTTAACATGTAAATTATCAAAACCATGCAAATCTTGGCATGACAAAGTGACCCAAAACACGCGGCAGAGCAGGTAGACATAATTAATTCTTGCACAACTATGCGTATGCATGAATATTAAATGTGCTAAGATAAAATGGTAATTCGTGCAATATGCACTTATGCATGCATATTTATATGGCGGCGAGTTAGAGGGCGGATAACGGCTAGATAGAATCGGATTAGCTCCGGTTAACTGTGTTTGCATCTGTTGGAAGGATTAATAATATTTTTATACGAATAACAGTTGTATAAACATCGTTATGTAGTTACTTTATGCTTTGGCTATGACATCATTGCATAGCATGAAGTAAGTTGTATTTTAGCGTTTATAATACTTACAATATTAAAAACAAATAAACTATGAAGAGAGGTGAAGTCACAAGAAAACTATTGAGTAACAAAAAGCTTAAGGCCACCAGCAAAGAAAAACAAAGAATTAATTTAAGTAAATAACGACTAATTATATTCAAGTTATATGTACATTCTTAGTTATTCTAAGACACTTCTGACAAACGGTGAAGGAAAACATCTTGAGGAAACTTGGATTCCAAAATTTGTGATCTGACTTTGCCTATAAGCACCGAGCAAGCGTGGTAATCAATGCTCGTGCCTTCTCTATGTGTGAAGAGGCCTGTGCCCAACAGCGGGACGTTTATAGGCTGGATTATTTGTTATTATTAATTTTATATTAAAAGATTAATTAAGTAAAAATTTGAATTCCATATTACCATTTCACATGACCTTATGTGCGTTGAACCAAATGTAATCAAGTATTCTCCGAATTAATCTGCGCGTGGCCTGATAAAAGTGACGCCTTTAATTAACTAATGTACTGGATCGGATAAGGCTTAAGTGAATTATTTCGCACCTCAAGCAATAGGTGAGAATACCAGTGTTAATTAGATATACGACTTTACTTCGATATTCAATTGTTGAATATCACGTATTTTGGGAAATATAGAAGTTCGGATCAGATTTCAGATTGCTCAGTATTTCGTTACTAGATCAAAGTTTAATAAAAAATAGTTAATAAAAAAATCTATTTACAAACTTTACTGTCTAATTTGGTATTAAACATTGTGTTGGACGTAGAAAAAAAGGTCAACTGAATCATAATCATTTCTTTATCGCTAGAAATCAAACTGCTAAAACATTCCCAATAATCATTATTCTTTTTTTGTCGAAATTTAAATCAATTGTTAACTTTTTCCAGCACTGGAGAAATTCAGTGTTTCGTACACGTGAGTGTCGGACAGTAAGTAAATATGTAACCTTTTTGTTTTATAATAATCCCAAATCGTAGTGAACCCTTCCGCCGCTTACACAAACAGGGCGCGCGAATAAATACGGATAAGTCTGTTAATCTGCTCGATTTTAATGTTTGCGCATATACGCGTAACGAATTACATTATTATCAGTAAACAGATTTTAAGTAAATCCTGTATTTAAACTCTTTTTTAGGTCAAACAGTATACACTCACATGCCTAATATTGTATTGGAGGAACCTAACTTTTTGAAACAATTTGGTAATTTAAACAATTATTTTTTCATACAATCAATTTACAAACCAAAATACCACCTAATATTTTCACGTCCTTATATTTAAATGTTGACCAATATTTCTGACGTCACAATGACCGCCAGTAATTGCAAATCTCGGAGCTAATCCAAAGCACCGGCTATCAGAAGTACATCAATATTAATTTTAAAACCGCATCTCGGAGATACCGCAAAATATCGTTCTAAATTTAAACGGCAAATACCGCGAACAATGGCGGGCTTTGTCTTTGCGGTATTAACCCATTAATAACATTAACAATGCGGTGTACCGGCCGGGTAATTGAACGCCGGTCCATCTGTTATCTTACCGTGCCCTAATGAAATTGTCTGTGAACGCTAATTAATTATGCTTAGACTCGATTTCGATATTCATACGCTGAGCGAAGAAAAGTTGATGTTCTGCTGTTTTTATTATGATTCCTTGAAAGGTAGTACACCTATGTTGTAAATGCTTTGTGTACCTATAATAGGCATGCATATAAGAAATGCTGTCATTACTGATTTAATTTTGTACACAATATATGTTATGCTGTTGGTATACCTAATAAATAAATAAATAAAGGTATGTAACTACTATGTAACCTTTCTAGAGTAAGATGTTGTTAGCAATGGTCTAGGCTCTACTTTAAATGGTACAGATTTTACGTTCACGTGGTTACAGTATTTGTAAAGTCATGCTTCATTATATTAACATTTATTTTGTAAATTTGTTATACCTTTAATTCAACTATCCTTTAATTGCATTACCTATTTTTCGTTTTACATACCAAAGTGGTTGGTTTCTGGTTACGTTATCGTACGTTTATAACACGAGAGCTATTATCGGAATAGGTATGATTTAATCGTTAAGTCCAATCAGCAAGAATGTAATAACACTTAGCAACTAAGTATTTATTTATGCTAACTGTGGCAGTAAGCAACTAAGTGGTAAGCACTTAAAACAAACCTATTTAAAATAAACAAAATGAAACACAATAAATGTTTTGATTATATTCACGATGCTAATCAAGATTTCGCTAATAAAGATATTATGAGACAAGAAAGTCTCACGTATGCACGAGTGTTGACCTAATTGCGTAAGGCGACAGAAGCCTAACTCGGCCCATTTAATAAAGCCCCCGAAATAAAAAGTAGAGAAGCTCCGTACACATGGCGACGTATGAAAATGTTATTTTGCACATTTCCCTCAAACGCCCAACGTTCAGTGTAATCCCGAGGATTGGGCTACACATTCGCAACAATACATTTCCCAAATTGTCTCCTTGAAGACGCAATAATTTAAAAAGGCGTAGCCTTGGGACTCGAACTTGTGATTTCATTGTCGCGTAACGCGGGTAACGCGGCCCGAGGTGCCTATTCACATTTTATTTACGTCCCGACGCTGTTTGTTAATGACGATGATGTATTGAAACAATTTCTTGCACAATCTTTACATTAAATTAAAAAGGCTCCCTCGGGAGCTATTGTCGGTCCGGTAGTAGGTAGTGAATAACTTTTGCGAGGGATCGGCGTAATTCGTATTGTCGGAGCTGCTGGCGGCGCGGACTACACAGGTTCATGCAGGAACTAGTCCCGGCGGGAGGCCTCGCTTGCATAAAGCTGACAGCCACACTATGGAGGATGTATTAAATCAGCCAACGTGGAAAAGATTTAATCGGAATGCTTTTCACTACGCCGAGACCGCTAAGGAAACCTAGGTGTAGCAATTTATACTCCTTGCACCGTAAACAGACGTACATAACTTAGTTTTATTGTACGTAGCCTCTTTTACCATTATCTGGCTTTGTATCGAGAAATATATATTCTGTACCGTTTTATTAGGTACTGCTTCAACATAACTCTCTTTACAGAAAAACAAGCTTGAAAAAGTTAACAACTTGGCTTATTACAAACGATAATTAGGTTTCTTGTCCAGAATCTTTTCATTCGTCTTATCAGCGTAACATCGTTACTTTAATGAAAAATTCAAAAGATTTCATTCAAAGAGATTCAAGTAAATTGCATATGAAGAGCAACACAAACTAATTGTTTACTCAGACGTCTAAACAAAATCGCGACGAGATTGCATCTGCGAAATGGGAACAAAGTTACAGCGAGAGACTCGCCCGAAACAACTATAACTATCCAGCCTTAATCCAATAAAAATAAAGAGGATTTTCCCTTGTTTTCTTATTTCCACCTTCGCCAGTTGTTCCGACCACCTCTGATTTCCCAAAGGGCTTTATTTTTAAAAATCCACCTCAACGTTAAAAAGGTAAAAATATTGTACTTGTGAATTTTTGAATCAACTTTCCTTGTTTCTCTGGCGGTGTCTTGATTTTTCGTCGCCAGGGGATCATTAATGTGAGCCCTTGGGGTTTAGGCCACTAGAAACTTGTGAGGCGCGTGTGGGGAGAGCCTAATCAGCAAGGGTTGTGACGGAGGGTTCAACAAACAAGCGAAACTTAGGGCGACTAGTTTGAACACACTACAAAAGCTTTTGAGAGCTGAAATTTTCTTTTGAACCATTTGAGCTGTAATTTGTACATGTGTTCGAAAATACATAAAACCTGCTTACAAAATACAAATCGAAATGCATTAGTATTTATTCAAAGAGGTGTTTAGCATGTATTAAGTATGCGCTCTACATCGAATAAACCAGGTAATCCATTTAGTTCCAGCAATTAAGCCTTCCGATCGCTCTATATATCTTCCTTTATAGCTTGTTTTCATTTCTAAAACTGGGTTGTTGCATAAAATACGAGTGTAACGTGTAGCTCATAGTAAAGGCAATATGTATATGAAATTGAGCGTAAAACACACAAACACGTGAAACGATATTGGCCCACTTTGCTGTTTTCCTACGCTGTGTAAATTACGGTGTAATATCACCGCGCAGTAAGCTGCGATCGCGATTTGTTTGCGAATAAATATATTGATTGTTAAAACAACACTATTCTATCAATGTTGTGAGGGAAAGTTGTGTCTGTGTGTGACGGGATGACACGAAACTGGCTTAGAGTCGTCATGAAAGCTTTACAGTGTATATGTGCGACTACCGCGCTGTGGTTGGAAATTATATTATTTATGTTATGTCATGCTTGTATAGCTACTGCTTTAAAATGATTTTTAGTTTGACAATATACAGCGTGTATTTAAATACAATTGAACACCTAACTTACCTCGTCTGCACATCTTCCCTTTTGCTGCAATCAGGATTTAGTATCGATTAGTTCCCTACAAGGCACCGATGAATCGATTCAAGAAATAAACATTTGTTACTACAGAATGGGTAGGCCACCCTTACGCGTGTTGAAATACCCATTCACACTTCTTATCAAATATATTACACAAGTAATTTCTTCTAACTTAGTAATATAAATTTTATTATATGCAATCTTGCAGTTCAATCGTAAAAAGTTTGTAGCGTTAAAATTAATTTGTCTGAAATGATTCAAGACTTTATAGTTTTATTCGACAATAAATACCTACAGAATTAACTACTTAATTCTGAGCTAGTTAAATTTAATTAATTTTGTATACATTGCGAACGAAACGCCATACCTAATTAATTGTGTCTATTAAACAGAGTCGCCGTGTCGTAAAGAGTGAGTGAACAAATTGTGCAAGTCTGTGCACAATGAACACAGTGTCGTTGTTGGAAAACAGCGCATAATGCCGATAGCGCACAATAACAGCTCGCGTAAAATTTGATTAACCCGTCGCTGCCGCACCGTAATATTGATGACTAATATTCACGCTAATTCAAACCCACATCTTTAGTTTAACTCCACAATGGAGCCGATTCTGTCATACAAATATTAAACTTATTTTTGGTCATCGGTATCTATTACACTTGAACAGAATTTGAAAAAGACAGACGAAAATAAGAGCTGTCAAATTTAGTACAAGTCATAATACTTACAAAAAATTAACCAAACGCAAATAAAAATACATTTAGCTTGTTTGAAAAGTTAGTTATTGTCCATTGTTGTGCTTTTCTTACGCTTTATTTTAGTAAAAAATGACGATGGTCTAATTTTAATTTAGTTTGCAGGTAAGGTATTTCAGCGTTAATATTTAGCTAAATATATTTTAGTTAGCTAAATAGTATAATATGAAATGTGGTTCGTGATTATGTAAAACGAATTTGAATAGCGTTAACACGTCATTATTAGTTCGTTGTTATTTTAGTTGACAAATTGCGTCACTGTTACAGCGACTAATCTGTAATATTTATTGTGTAAATATTTTATCTTACATAAACATCAAATTTACGGTTTTACAATTAAGCTAATTTGAATAATTGGTAAACTGTTTTTCATGTCATAGTAGACCCTGTATGATTGTTTTAGTCTGATTGGATAACAAAGCTTTATAACTAAATATTAACCGCGATCTATCTATCTACCAAGAGTCACGGAAACATACAAAATGATCTGAACAAACAAACAAACAACTAAGCCAGACGTTATGAGAACTTTCAAAATTTTTCATTGCTTTTCGGTTAAAATATTGTTTTATTATTTTCACATACGCATTTAAATAAAATTCATTCTAAACCTAAAGAATTTCGAAAATTATAATATTATAATAATCTAATTTGTAACATTTAGCATTGGCATTTAAATCTATAAATAATAACATACAACAAAGCATGACCCGTTCCTAACAGGCAACCCTTTTCCAGCCACTCTATTCTCCATTATTATTAAACTAAATGAAATAAAAATATTAAAATATATTTTTAAAGTTGTCACAGAAATTAAAACATATCTGTAAAATAACGCAGCATTTTACGGTTAGCCGTAACGTGTGCAATAAGCTTGTATCAGAGGCTTTTAGCTGCACTATACTGGTACTAGGTACTAGGCTGTGATTTAGAGGCCAGCTACATATTTTATGGGTTTTAACGATAATAGGTCCTTTGTCAGATTCACATACGAGTGTTTTAGTGTTTATATTTTGTAAGTAATACCTAGGTATGTAGAGACAGCGATATTTATGCTTTGAATGGTTCTTCTCTAGGAATTTTAATCCAACTGCAGGGCAACGTCCTTTCTGCTCGCCTTTCATTTCTTTCTCTAATTATTTAACTTATTTGATCGTTTATAGGCATGTAAAAATATATCTTAAATATTATAAATTTGTAAACGGTTTCCTTATTTATTTGCTATTTTTAAACTAAATGTGAAATAAAGGAAATTATAAATGGCCTTGCGAGCATACCTAACATTTTCATAAAAGACGTCCACTAAGTAATAATGACCGTAAGTGTTAACGCCAACACAAGCTTTAGACCTCAGTCACTCAGCCCATATAACATAGGTCACGGCGCTGTCACGCCACTAAGGGCGTTCTAGAAGTTATTTCCGCGTCACTGCGCCCCTAACGTTCTTTAGTAACGCCCTTAGTTCAAATATCGGGCGTTAACCCAGTCTGGCTGGTCCGAAGGGAACGGTGATTTATCACAATTATAGGGATTTCGGGCACTAGGGACCGACTCGAGGAATGACTGTGCAATACTGTATCACTACTTACATGGTCTGATTGAAACTATTTGAAACTGACTTAGTATTGAAAATAGTAATATCTGTAATATAAAAGATTTCGTTGTATTTATTTTTAAGTGGTCCTCCTTTTTTATGTTATTTACCATTACTTCGGATTCACCAAAACTGGATTTCTTTTAATGTTAACAAAAAAAGACTAGCCTAGTTTTTTTTTACGATCAAGAAACTGACATATTTTTCGCTTGTTACTATATTAAACATATAATAATGAACTTAAAAAAAATGCGTGGTTTATCTGATATCGATCCAAAATAATTAATACGTCTACTAGATGAATTATGTTGTTTCTATACATTAAGTAATCAAAAACCTTTCATTTGTTTCCCCTATTCGTTATTAACATATCCCATAATCAAGCATTTATCTCATTGTATAAGTATAAAATGTTGAAAACAAAATAAAACAGAAGTACCCCAGAGGGTCGGCTGTAATTAAGGGCCAACGTTTAAACACAAACAATGTGCCCAATTATAAAAACATGACATTCAGGGTTTGTTTTATCACTCACTTATTTGTTGGATTTGAAAAAGGTTTTATTGTGTACACACTGGATTACTATATTATATGTTATCTTGTTTTGATTTATACTTTATTTAAGCAAAGGATTTTAAATTAAAAAAATCTAGAATGTCTATACCTACATGTAATAAAACTGTATAGAGTTTATGGAATAATCATGATTGTCTACTCAGTGAGAACCTACACTGTGTCAGGCATAGATCACCAAAGAAGATTTAACCTTTGGTAAAAACACAAAAAGTTAAAGATATCTTGTTTTAAAATAAAAGTGGTATTTGTACCTTTTTTGTGTTTTCCGTCTTGCTTGTAATGCCTGTTAAATCAAATAGTTATCCAATAGAAAAAATAAGTCTGGCATTTATTTATTACATTTTATATTATTTCCATAACTTTTATTACCTTTCCAGTTCTAAATTGGTCCAGTGTACCCTACATTAGTTACACGTGTAGCCCGGTGCAGTGTGCCGTGGAGGCCGACTCTCCCCTATGCTGCGTCAGCCTTGTGGTCCTAAAATAATATGCGTAATGTAGGTATATAGGGTGATATATATACCGACATAATAATATGTACTGATGTATATGTTACGGTAAATCTGATTAATTGAAAATTATTAATAATTTTACAAAATTATTAATAATTTTCACAGAATAGAACACATGTTTTGGTAAATGTTAATAAACAATCGAAATTTATTACTTTTAGTAGTAATTATTAATAATTCTCGACACATATTGGTAAAAGTGATAAAATAAATAAAAACCCAATGTTTTTTGACCAGCAGGTATTTATTTATATTATTCACTCTTACCCTGACATAATACATATACACTAGGTTAATGTTTTTTTTTTAATTTATAAAAATATATGTAATGGGTACATAAGTCGTCGCTCGCTTCGCTCGCTCTGTTGCAAGGTCACAATATCTAACCTAACCTAACTTATTGATCTCCGTCACAAAGTCGAACCTAATCAAGCATACTAATTAAACCGCCCCGCAATCCTTGGCCACTTATTACATTAATCACTACTTGGGTTAATTTATTAATAAAAACCTACAAATGTGATTAATTTATCACTTTAACCTCGACATTCGGTAATTATTAATAATAATAGATAATTATTAATAATCTTCAATTATTCACTCTTACCGTGACAAATACACTGACAATAAAATAACTAACTCGAGTTCTGAAAGGTCAATTTATTATAGATTTATAAATATAGAACTTCTTTCTGAGGTTCTCTCAGTCACTTCTATACACAAAATATCTTCTAGTAGTAAAAGTATTTTTTCTTTACTATGTTTTTAAGTGCATGGCAACGGTTTGCTTAAAGTTCTTCGGTGTTCTGTTCAGTTATTTTCATTAATTTAGAATTAATTGAAAGAAACACTTCAAATAATTTTATTAGTGCATAATGCTTATATTAATCATGGAATCATTAGCAACAAGACTACTGCTCACTCCTACAACTGACACAAAATTGGAAATACAATTCTAAAATAAAATATCCCCGTTTGGTTTTCCTCAAAATTTACATCATATAAATACCTTTTTACTGAGTCCGCGGAGTATTTCCAGTTTTTATCAGGTCGGGTCAAAGGGGTGCGTCCTGCGCCCTTACTCGCAATCACTTAACGACCCTATGAGGGTCCAAAAGGATTGTTATAGATAAACTTCAACGTGTATGTTGAGCAAAATAACTTTATATTTTTTACACATACAAATTGTTATATGTACTTACCTGAGATATATTTTATTTCGTCTAGTAAATTTGTCAATGAAAATTATTCGATAGTCGTATTAAGAAAATAAAATGCTAAACAATCACAAAAAATACCCAAAATGTATCCACACGTTGCCCTTGAGTTTAAATTCAAAAATATTTAACATCTATCCTTTTCTTCTTTATTTAAACATTTAAAATTAATAAGTAAAGGCATAAAAAATTAAGAAATTCAGTAATTGAAAAGCTTGAATAATAAATTATATTAAAACTTTAACTAAAGTAAACGTGCTAAAGTAATTGTTTCTTCGTAAATAGATTAAACACGGCCGAATTAATTTCAATATAAAAGTTTTTATTAATGTCAGTCAAGTGTAAACAATTGATAACAGAGAAATGAATTTAGTATCTTTGTTGTTTGTTAGGATTATATTGATCAATTATACTATAGATTCTTCGAACATCTAATAAATTTTTGTATTTGATTTTAATAAAGACAATTTTCCTTATGTACAGTGTACTGAATATTAATTTGTTAAGTAACTAAACAAAGGTTTCTAAGAGAGGCCGCGAATTGCAAGATACTTATTTAAGGCTGTCATGATTCTAATCGAAGTAAACATAAAGGAATGATTAATAAATTCCAACTCTGCCTATTGGGCACAATTGACTCACACAATCTGAGCGACGAAAACAAGAACAAATAAATAAAAGGAGTGATATAAACTCCGCACAAAGCAGAAATATATCATTTCCATACATATGTAACAACACAGAATTCTCGCGAAAATCCTTGACAAGTTGGAAACAAGAAATAAGTCCATATCGCGATATCGCGACGCGTTGCGTGTAAACTTTCAAAACAATAGTGTATCTACGTTCACGCACCAAGTTTCGACTAAAAGCCTTTTGTTCTTAACAAAAAGCCTCTGTAACTCATGCAGTAACACTTGAGACTGGAGGCTTGGTACAAGTGGGAATAAATCACGGACATATTTTATGTTCATTTTAAAATTAGCTGGCTGCTAGGGTCCCTGGGGAAAATACGCGAAGTAGGTCTTGACTGCACTAATATTTAAGAAGGCGATTATGATCATAATTAATGATCACTTTTTGATCACCGTATTCAATTAAATAATAATTGTGTGTGATAAAATGTCCGCCTTTGTGAGGTGTAAGGTTCATCGTGACACCCAGATTAGTGTATGGAATATACAAATTAGTGAATTTTTTAACTCGCCCTTTACCAAAATAAGCACGATAGTTTTAGAACAAGATCAACTTCCATAATCAAATAAGTAAACGTTTCCCCGAAACTGCTTAATACTATGCGTATTATCGAAGTGGATTTAACGGGAACTATGTCAAAGTACTCTATTTACACATGAGGATTTATATATTTACAGCTGGCGCATACCAAGAATTCAGGATAATCAGAATACAGAAATTTCCACACGCAGCCCATTCACTGAAATTGAATTTCTAAGACGGCTCCAAATTTTCTGAGCAATAGTTGGTAATGGGTGGAAGTGAGCTTCGCTCGTGGCTTGGGCCCAGCTTCTCTGCTGAGGGCAATTTCACCCCCTTATCTTCTTGCAACCTTAGCGCGTGACGCGAGGTTATTTACGCGCCCGGCGCCGCCCCTAATCCCCTATTTATTCCCGGAGATGTATCTGAAAATTAGGGATCACGTCTGAGGAGGGATCCGACGCTGGTTAATTTGCGAGATTCAGGGATCGCGGTGTTTCCACCAAGAGCCGCGTAATGATTATGATACTGATATATTGTGGGACACTGATTCTGAGCTGCTATGTTTAGTTACTTATTATAAAATCATGGTTTGTTTTGGTTAAGTTTAGGATTAAGTATTTAAGTTTAAGCGTGTGGATCTGTCTTTAACATTTCTTTAAACTGTGTTTGTTCATTATTGCTCATAATTAATTAGTATTATTCCTGGTTACATAAGTGTTAATATGATTTCAAGCTAAAAATGTATTGAAAATAAATACTGCCATAAATCTCGTTGAAAATAAAAATTCTGCAAGAATTTTAAATCGTAAATATACGGAACCGCACACATTTATTTGCACAACCAATACCGCTAAGATTTTCTCGCCTCCATCAGTACTCGATATAAAATTCGCAATTCGTCTGGCAGTGTGCAGTTAAACCCGCGTTAACCTCTTCAAATAGCACCATTCGTCGACCCCCTTCGCTCCGATACACTATAACATCTATACGAGCTACACATCTATAACATCTACACATCTATAACATCTCGTCTATAACATAGCCATTCCGTCGAATGGGCGTTTTAAAACACTTTTCCGTGTGTTTAGGTCTCCGTCGATCTCTCTTTAATGTCTACGGCCCTGGAATGAGACAAGAACTGAAATAGTGATTGGATGTGTCGCGATTTTATCGATAGTCGAATAAAATTACGGTTTTATTTTATTTCGTTTCGTTGTCGTTCATGATACAATCTGAAATGGTTGAATGAAAGTGGTCTGCAAAAAAAATGGTACAGTATTAGCTCAATGTCTGTATGTAATTGGTGCCTTGTAATTGTTATGTATTCCATTTCTACAAACATGCTACATAATAATAGTAATATAAACAACATTAATAGTTTCAAACTGAGTATTCGCTGAATAATCAAATCAAAGCTGTCGTGACTAATTCCTGATATTAACACATTCAAACATATTAGTTATTTATTATGGACAGGATAAATTTCACTGTTAATTTATAATTAGTACACAACTAATGTATCATTAAGTACTGATACGTGGAAATTGGAATCGTGTAATCGAATACATTTATCTAGGCTCAGAGCACTCAAAATGTACGTCAAAAAAACTTAAAATCATTTGGACATTTGACAATTAGACATTCGGACACTTCTAAAAACTTCAAGTTAAATGAAGGCCATTGCTAAGAATCAGCATAGAAATATAATCGATATACATTCAGGCACATACCTATCAGTGAGAACGTGACAAGAAACCCGCTGGATGCCTTTAACCGTTAAGGGCTAAGGGATTTTCAATTTTGAATGCGAGTCTCATGTCCTTGAGACGCGAAGGGATTATATTAGTTAAGGTAACCTCGATACCGTATTAGTGGTGATATTTTTACACCGCCTTTGTTTCGAAGGGATAAAGTTCAATTTAAACAACTTATAAAGGTGAAAGAAAATATCGTGAGAAAAGCAGGATGCCAAAATTTTAGATCTGAAATCGCCTATCCGCAGAGAGCAAGGTGACTCTCATAATAACAATTAATTATGATAATTATAAATTTTCTGTCATATGTAGCTTGCATTCGATTGTAGAGTAGGACTATATTCCGAATTAAAACAAAAATCATACTGTATTAAAAAAATACAGGCCCTCAAGATATGAAAATTGGGTACAAAATTTCATATTCGATTTTATTTTTTTTATATTATATGTTTAAATTATTATTATCAACAGTAGTATTATTATATCGCAACTAATACGTAACAACCACTATTATGCGGTCTCCTGTACTATTTTATAGTCAGGGAGCGCGACTATTATTTCTAAGCATCTATTTGTTTGTCCTAATTGCTAATGCTCTATTCATTCTAGTGTTTAGGCGAGCTGATTGTATTCCCCCGTTTGATAAGTAATTCAAGACTGTTTTGTGGTATTACAGTCAGTTTGTACGTATTAGTTTGCTCTTTTAGGGAATTAGTTTGGGGTTATATTTACGAAAACTATTTATAAATAGACACAAATCTTTATTCAGTGTTCAGGGGGTGGATCTACCAGTTATCTGTCCGACAGTTGGCTAGATCCACCACGGGTACGCGACCCCGGACTGCCCTAGCTGTTACTGTCACATTCACTGTACCTCCGTGATGGTAGCATCCTATAACCCGTCCTACCTTGTTATCCTTTCCAACATATCCTTTCCCAAATCCTTATCCCGCAGGAACGCAACGGATAATTACAAAAATAATTTAATTATCCAAAATGGCGGCGATGTGGTTCGCCACCCATCACGTCTCGTTCCTCGCGGGGGCGAAAAGTGGGCCACGGAGAGCCGCCTCGCTGCGTTGAATGCAATAGGAGGAATGGATGGTAAGGTGGATGAAGTGTGTCAGATGATGGATGTCGAGACGAAAATAAAGAATGGTATGCTGAGATGGTTTGGCTATGTCGAGAGAATGAATAAAAGAACGATTGACGAAAAAGTGTATAAGGCGAGTGTGAATGAGAAAAGGCCACATCAAGAGCATACCATAAACCGAACAGCATGTATACAGGGAATAATGAAAGTGGACAAAGCGAAACAAGTGTGTAAGGATCGTAGCAAGTGGAAAGAAGTGGTCTCTGCCTACCCCTACAAGGGAAAGAGGCGTGATTATTAGATATATGTACAAATCTTTATTTACCAAAGTAGTTAAAATTCACAGTCATTTTGATAAAAATGTGAACTCTCTGTCATTTTGATATAAGGCAAGTTTTTTTGCCATTATGCTTAGCTATATATATAAATGATTGAATATAGTTCTAAAAATCAAAGTCCGGTGAAGCAGTCAAAGTCTGCGCTCAGGCTAACTGCAAAGATCTCTTCCAAAAAAAAAAAGTACTAAAAATCAGCTCCCTTTGCCACCATACAATCTAATTAATTATCTATCTCTTTGTCATCATAAAGCATTTTTCTTTTTCACCTAAAAAAACAATATGACAAACGTGTGAAACAATTTTTACTCCAGTACAAATCCAACTACACAATATTCTGGAAAGCTCGACGTCCATAATTAATAAAATCTCATTAAAGTAGAACTAACATCAGAAGTTAGCTATGAAGACGTCGTCGAAACTCGGCTACTTAAGTTATTTAACCAACTTCGGTATAAAACTCATCGCGCCGGTATTACAAACAGCTTCCACAGAAACTTTCAATTAATATAGATTTTAAGTTATTTCATAACAGCGGCAGTTTCGCGAAAGAAACCTGAAACAGATTTCTACACTTTAAATGTCATATATGTACATAATAAATAAACAAATGTAGCACAATTTGACTGCCAATATTGACGACTTCTTCTTTCGCGGGTCTTCAGATATTTTTTAAGACATAAGCAGCATCTTTATACATAATTTTTAAATATGTAATATTTTTTGCTAAAGAATTTTGTGTGCATACATAAATAAATAAATAAATAAACAGTACGGATTTTCTTTGTAGTTAAAAAAAAAAACAGAAAATTACATACATTTTATGATTTCATTTTTTATAGGAAGACCCTGTTCCGTATTATGATTTCAAACAATGTTAGGTAAGAATCATTGACGGTTGACGGTACACATAACTGTCAAATTCTAAAGTACATTTCAAATAAAATAAACAGAACACTAAATTCCATGGAGCGATTACGAAAAGAAGTCATCATTAGTCTCTCTGGCTTTGTTTTGAAACTGGCCGGAACAAAAGCCGAGGTCAGTATTTAACTTGCTCTGCCCCGAACGAACTAAAACTTTCCATCAGCGTACACTAAGAGCTTTGTTGTTCTTTATTTAAAATTGAAAATGGAACGCCGAATTAAAGTTTTGATAATGTTTATTTTTTAAGTTGATAAAAAATATATTTTCTATATACATAGGTATTTTAAAATAAAAATATGTATTAAATATATTGAATACAAATGAAAATTCATGCAACAATGACACAACTCCTTTCGAATACCATAAAAATTGAATGTTCTCATTAAAATTGATCGCTATATTTATGTTCGTACACTAATAAAACACACAGAAACGATTACGAAGCAAATCGGATTATTTTCTGATATCAAATGTTACTAATCATATTAATACATTATAAACAGTCGGAAAACGCTGCCACTGTTGGCCTCACGCCAAATGGACAACTTCGTGATAATCAAATGAGATGTCATATTTTATACAAATTAAAAATGTCAGAATTCTCATTTAGCACTTTAGAGACAACATAACTGACATAGCTAATTAGTTTTACGTTTTAGCGAAAGAGGTTGTACTTGTTCAGCTGTTTTAAATAATACTAATGGAATTGCTATCAACCATGTCTTACTTAATTTCATTCAAAATAGACAAGCCTTTCTGTATAAATATCTATGAACGATTTAGAGATAAATAGGTGCGATAGATAGCAATCCTTGAATCTCAATGTCATTATAATTCCGTGACCCTTTCTTTATACTGAAGACACAAAACACTCTTCCTATAAGGTACCCTCACTGAAGAAAGTAGTCGGGAAGGTCGCTACAGGGCAATGGACACCCTCGACAAAGGCCCTCAGAGGTCACATACCTCCTCTAAAAGGGTTTTTGTAAACACTGTCTCCTTTCCGATAGAAAACCCGTTTACTTTATCTAACAATATCTTCTTAGCAAAGGGGTACACCACCCTTCTCTTTGCAGAAATCACTACTTTAAATGTATACAGACATGTCGTACAGTTTTATTTGCGAAACGAATCGAGAGCGTGTGTAAGTGCTGGATGTTTTTTACGAAATAACTTTATGTTTGCTGTAAACTGCGCTATTTCCATTTATGAGCTGATACGAGAGTAAAAGAATAAAGAGCAGATGCTCTTCATCCCCGCTCCCCGCAAATTGTGAGCGCAGTCAAGGAGATTGGTTATTTTGTTGGTAGTTTGACGATATCACGCAAATTGTTTGCGAGATTTAAGACCTTGCGCTTACCTTTGATGGTACCCTCGAGCCCGATAATGAAAAATATAAACATGTTCTATGAAACACGATGACAGACTATCACGAAATTCTGTTCATCCGACAGCTGTAAAAGAATACTGTAAATAGCAAAGCACCTCTTAATTTATTTCTATTCGCTTTTAACGACCACAACTCAAGTCTCGGTACCGACCAGGTTTAATAAAGCTCTCAGTAGAGCAGCCAGACTGGCTCCTAAGGATCACAAAAGCCTCCTCGCAAAGTAAACATTTTTAAACAAGCGCAGTCATTACAGCCGTTTTGTTTTGCATTTCACAAATACGTTGGTTGGTAAATTGGAGCCGCTAGTGACACAGCAAATTACTTTTTAGAGGAAATTTCGCGTACTCACTGTTGTAACGAGCGTCGGGTGGTCGCGACCGCAAACAAACAAACCTACCAACTAAAAGTTTTAACTTACGAACTTGGTCGTTCCCGAATTGCGTAATAGTTGAGCCGGCGACCTGCGTCACTCGTAGGCTTCGGCGATAATGAGCGCAATAACTGGGGCCGGAGTCCCGAGAGCCGTAATTATATGTACGTATATACCGCAGCTATCATCTCCCGGAACGTGCCGCACGTATGCGCCCACTGTCCGTGCTGATTACGTACCCACACCCAATCAAATGGAAGAGCGATTTCAAGTCACTAATAACGACCTTTGCCAAACGCCGTTTGCATTCCATACAAATTAAACAATACAGACATTCTTCCACAAAACAAAATACCAGTTGTTAAATTCTATTAAGCAATTACCTGAACATACCAACCCTAAGTTAATGCGCAACTGAATAAACCAATTTGAAAATAAAAGAGGAGCAATACAACTATTTAAAAACAAATTAGCAGTTGCTTACTTAGCGGCCACTTCAAAGGGAGCGTATGATATGTGCGCCATTCACAATGACTGATATAAATGCTATAGCATAACGTGCAATTCGCTGAATTACTATAAAATTGGCATGAGAAAATGCCAGGTTAAAAAGCGAATAAAGCCTTCCGATCGTTTAACCAGTTATGGGAAATTGTGAGTTCGTTTAATGAAATTGTTATAAACATGGAGGGGCTGGCATAATCGTGGGTGCAGTGGGAACCACCGTGTGGGCTGACTGGCCGGCCAAGCCTGGTAGGTACGCGCGCGCCGCGAAGATGTGTGGCCATTACTATACGATGCAGTTATCAATGGCCAATCAAAATTACGTGTCTAATTTATTAGTGTTGATATTATAACGAGAGTCCGTGACTTGCCTTCAAGATACTTGTATATTAACTGACTGACTGATCCTTTTCCAATAATGAGCTGCTTATAAATTCTTGATGCAATATTTATTTATATTAAGATTAAGTTCAATGAAAAGGACTTAACGCTTCCTCCTTTAAAACCCGCTTACTGCCAAGCCCACAAGCTCTACCTAATAAACCCATTCCATTTTAACGTATACATAGAAATTATAGAGTGCGCGACAAATGCCAGTATTTGCTTCTCCAACGCGACACTAGTAATTTACTCGATTGAAATTATCATGTGCTACCCTTCATTTTGAATTAACCGACCACCCCAGTAGCGTGCGTGACTATTGACGGACAAGATAAGAATGTAATTGAAAATCTCAGAATGTAGCGTTTGAAAATAGAACGGTGCGATGAAATAGGTTTTTATTGCTTTCGTAGAATAAGTGGCTAGTGTTATTTATTGGTCGATAGGTAAAAAGAAGTGGGGTGTAGTGTGAATAAAACAAAAGATGATGAAATAAATAGTTTATTGAATTGTAGAGTAAAGATTTTTTTATCGAGGTATTTTTTTTTAAGCATACCGTTTATAAATACGGCAGAATGCTTTTCGGCATAAAACATTCATCAAAGAAAGTCTTCAAATGGTCCTCAAAAAACCGTCAACAAAGAATGAAAATATTTTTGCCAGTCTGTCTTTCCTCCTTTCATAAAAAAGATGAGTTGTGAATATTATTTATTTAATTATGTGTTTGTTGTTTGCAGATGTCGCCACTACGCGCCGGAAGACGGCTAGCAGCCTTCATGACGTCCAATGCTTTTCTGGTTAGTATCTATTTATTTATCTGTACTTAAATAACTCTGTCATCAAAAACAAATAGCTACAACAGATAAATTTTAAGTAGAGAGCACAATACATTGTAATTACACATCATAAATTAAGAGAACACATTTAATAACTGCCCGCCATTCGATAAATAAAGATACAACAGCCTACAGACTGAAACAACGCGTAAAAATAACTGATATTAATTAATCGTTCAAGTTTAAATCACACAATATAATATACCCGCGAACCAATAACCGACGTTATTCAATAACTTAAAAAAATACATTGAAAGTATTGGGAGCGAGCAACTACGCATACCTACCATGTATCATCGTTTTACCAATTACGGGAGCGCGTAATAAATCTCGATGAAAATATTGATAACAGTAGACGCATCCAGCAATGAATTACGCGCGTAAACAACGTGTATGTAATTTATACCGCATCGCTTATGTCATTAATTCAGTTATGGTGTGTTTGAGCGGACGGCGGCGCGGCGGCGTGGTAGGCTGCGGTCGAGGAGCCCACCTCCGGCTTTGTGACAATCGAATCAGTGCGACGATATTATCTAGTCTAGCTCCTGTACTACACACAGTTACAGGGATTACAGTGCGCTGAGGCCGCGCTACGATGTTGTTAGATAGAGGGCGTTTAAGCTATCGGGTTTAATTTAATGTCAAATGCACTTGTGGTAATTACTTCATGGCGGTGAATTTCAAGGGTATTGACAAATATTAACAAAACAAATAACTGAAATAACTGAGTGATCTGAAAGAAGATTTCACACTTAGCTCTAAACTAGGTAGTCAATACCAAAATCATTAGCAAATAACTGAAATAACTGAGTGATCTTAAACAATATTTCAACGATTTTTAATCAAACACTAAGCTCTAAACTAGATAGTCAATACCAAAATCATTAGCAAAGATTGAACGTTCACATAATATGCTCGATGTGCGCTTGCCGTGCCAATGTATAAAGCCACCGTGAATTTTACTGATACTATCAAGTAGAAATGGATATCGCAATTTCCATGCACCAAAATAGAGACGTCAGAAACAGATCCAAACGCCAACATCTCTTGTAAATTATTATTTGCCTATTAGTGCGCGGACAATTACATTCTGGAAACGAGGCGAGCGGTGCCGAGCGGTGCAGCGCGGCTCGGCTCGGTACGGGCGACGCGCGGCACCCTCGCTCCACTGCGTCGTATCTGCAATCTGCATAATGCGCGACACTCATTTACCGACCGTTTGTGAACGACAAATGAAGCGAGCGCAACTGAAAATGTTTAAAACGACCAACACAACGCGACCCCCGTCTTCGACAGATCTGAAGGTGGGCAGATATCAGCCGCGACTGGACATATTCGTGCGGCCGAAACGCAAATATTCGCGAAACTGTGGCATGTCTAATAGCGCGTGAACCCTGTGATTGTTCGCTTGGGATTGTCCGTTTATTTATTTTACGAATCGATGGATTCTTTGTGGATTACTTTTAAAAGCCTCGTGGCCAATTATGCGGAATTAAAATGCATGCACGCGACATTGCCCGGAATAAGGCTGAAGTGTTAAGTAAAAGGGATTTAATTAAGCTATTTAAATATACAATAACTGATTAACTTTAGTCACATAACCATATAACAAGGTATATCAGGAACACGAATATTTTATTTAGGTGACCTTACTATTAAACTATCCAGTTTCATATTTTGATTGTATGCTATTCCGAACATCTATTATTCAATACCGTGTGTATTCTGTGTGTCTGACAAATAAAATATAACTAATACAAATGTAGGTTATAAACTACTAAAACCGAAACAATTCCTAGTTCGAGCAAATAACAATTAAATCAAATCTCATTATACCCGCTCATTGAAAATAAACCATTTGTAATAAAGCCTTTAACACCCAAATGGGTTCCGTAGCTACAATCCAATCGGTTCACATACAGGGTGTTTGTTTCCATCACTATTCAAAACATAACTTTTTGGAAATACTTTCTATACTATACTTAAACTGATTTCAGTGTCTACTCCATGTTTGTCTATTTTTTCATAATTTTCACAAAAAAACATCCACCCGAACAGTGTTTAAAAAAAATCAGGTTGAAGAACCAAGGAGACTGACATTTAATATCATCAATCATAGATTCCGTCCACAAAAAGGTATAATTACTGCACTCAAATGTAATTATTGGATATTTTTAATATGTAAGACAATAATTTGTAAACGATAAAAAGACATTATCATAAAAACATACAGATCGGTATTCGGTGCCAACGAATACTGTAACTTTTTCCGTTTATTAACTTGGCATAGCTTTTAAAATCCGTTAATTTTAATTGTTATGTCGGCATTTAATCTACTTATATATGGATAAAAAGAGTTTTCTGAAAATGTAGAGTTCTACTTGTATTTTTTATGAAGTTTATGCACATAGTCGCAGAGTGGCAGGTTCAAACCCAGGCTTGTCATAATTTGACTTCATCAAAATGATATTTACCATCTTAATCATTTTACAACACCACTGACAAACGTCGGAGGTAAACATTGTGAAGAAGCCAAGATTCCAATTTCAAATGATTGGAATCTGAAATCGCCAATGAGCAAATATGGCCAGTACTCGTTCCTTCTCTAAATGGGAAGAGACTTGTGCCCAGCAGTGGGACATATTGGCCAGTATTTATATTACCCAGTTTAAAGAAGATTTTATTTATTCGTTTCTATTTTCTTTCCTACCCCGCTGTATACAACTCGCGTAGACCGTACATTACGATATGCGTACATTACGATCCGCGTACATTTATATAATTTAGAATATTAATACGTTGTACCGTATTCGTAGCTGTGTTAGTACACGCAACATTAATTAATAGCTGATTGGTTTAGTTATCTCTCAGAAGGTGTATGAGACGCGAACTATACATATATATATTATAGGTAGGTATGTATGCTTTGTGTTTGTAATTGAGTTTGGTTAAAGTTTTTGTTGGTATTAAAGTTTAATTATAAATGTGTTAGATGGTCGAAAGTGTAATAGATTTGAGTAGGTACGTTAAATGGTACGTAAGAAATTGTATAAACATATTCTGTTTGCTATGAAAAGTAAAGTTTAGTCAGCTTCCAATCAATCAAAACAAATTTTGTACAGATCTTTAATTGCTGTTGTGGAACTTACAACTTACAAACCATAATAGGTACACAGTCTACCAAACGTATAAACAATATCTTTTTGGCTTTACCGTACCCTGGTATAACAGTTAAAACATAAAAATTAAATGCTTGTTTTAATAACTTTTTTTGGCCTACCCTGGCGACCCAAATCGCTGACTTTATATTCAGCCGTTGGTACGTCTTCATCAGTTGCATTTTTAATCAACAAACCCTTGGAACTCGCTAATTTGAATAACGGACTTTCCGAAAGGGTTGTTTTAGGGTACCGCACTAATAAATGTAAAAATGTTCGTGGTAATGACATTTTGAAGGCAAGCTAGACAATTTTTATTTTACTGCTTAAGCTTAAACACCAACTTAGTAAACAAGTCATTAGTTGTATGAAATAAACAAAATCATAACTTACTAATTAATATGATTGAAAATCATGTGCTCGTAAAATAGTATTTAATATACAAATTAATTTTGATGTAATAACTAAAATTAGTACCATATAATCTAATATAAAATATCGATAAATCGTATCTCCCATCCCTACATTAGCACAAACTGGGTCATTAGCATTTTAAACGACATGTGTTATTTCTCCGAAATAGTTGCGGATCTATTAGTGGGCCACGGATGCGAGGGATTAAGCTATTTAGCTAATAGCACTTCGGGGCCCAGGAATGTGTGCTGGGCCTTATATTCCATACCACTTTTATTAAGCACTAGAGTTTTATGGCGGTGTACACGACGCGTCAACGACCGCGAAAACAAGTGATGAAAATTCGATTAAGAAACTAAGAAAAGTACTCTTTTTTTTCAAAATGTAGGTAGGCGTTCTTTTCCCATCTAAGTAAATTATTCCATTAGTAGTTAGGTCACGGAAAGTCACTACTTATGCTAAAATGTTCCAAACACTAATTCAAAACGCTAGACCAATCAATCAATCAACTGACAAAAAGTACCCTTAACCACCTACCACGTATAAATTTAAAAGTGGTACCTCTATAATTACACGTCCATTAAAGTGCGTCAGTACAGGGCTTTCCGCGCGGGCGCACACTTCGCCACAATTTTTCCATCAGCCGGGAACCACAATTATACGATTTGCATACCTATCGCAGTCGCGACGCGTTTTTGTCCGCCTACCCGCTAACGCAACGCCGCCCTTTCGGTGTACATCGGCCGAAATAATTTGTAACTACATGGGGGTAAATACTAGCGAGGCTTTTTCGTAGTGGACGGAAAATGCCTAGGTATAGAGCTTTAAGAGCTTACCTGTGTGTGAAATACAGTTTTGCATTTCAGAATAACTCGCAAACTAAAATATAATTGCTTGTAACTGTAAGTATGTCGACGAATTAATCGTACCTACAAGACAAATTCTTAAAAGATATTTAAGGAGAATTTTCTCCACAACAGAGGCTCTCACGCAATTAATAAAAAACTATCCGGCTGTTAAACGGTATCATAATACGACGCTATCAGAAAGAAGATTCAAATTTCCGTCGTGAATGGTACAAAACGGTTCAAAACACAACACGTCAGAGCACGGGTTTATTGGATTTTAGCGGAAATTTCACTCGCACACGGGACGAAACGAGCAAAACAGCCAACACTGTTTGCGAATCACCTCCGCATATCGAATTTTGATTCCTGATTTGTATCGGAACCACCATCGACCCTATAAATAGGGCACGCGAGCAGCAAATGGAATGCAAAACGCTGCGGATACTACCGGACACAACGAAATCCGTTGTTTGTGGATAAAACCCCGGTACATATGGCCAGCGGAAATTTCGACGCAAAAATACTACTGCACAACAATGAAACCATTTTTGGCCCATACTGTATCTAATAAAAATGTTTTTATGAATCTGCGTGCCGTAAATCTAATCCTCGCGTTAGTCATCACAGAGCCAACAACTACTTAAGTTAATATAAATAAAGTCCGTTCCTTATTGCAATGACTGATTCCCGGAGGAGGACGGCTCTCGAAACTTGCTCGATGCTATCTTGGAAGTCCAATTGAGTTTTCATCCTGTGCCGCTCCTCCATAGAATGCTAATAAACCCACTTATCCGACAAACTACTGGTAGCTTTGTCTTTTAAAGTAAGGAGATTGTCGGCGTTGCATCTATCAGCAATCTCGTTGTAACAAAATTAAACTCGACTTTGTAATTCTAAAGTCGAATCTCGACTACACTCGGATCTCGTTGCTAATTGTTGGAAAGAGGAAACGTAATAAAAGTGCTAGTCTTTGAAGCAAAAGAAGCTGGCCCCGAGCGTCTCCAAGGAGCGCATTTTAATAAATTAAAACTGCGCAAAATTCCCATTCCAATATCATTTTATTTTCCTTTTTGCGTCCGGCCCGGAGCTCGCTCGCCTTACATTGATTCCATTTCACTGAAAGACCATCAATCTACCTATCTACTTCTGCATATTAAAACCATTTCATGTATTTTAAAGAAACGTACGAGCTTCCGTAATTGAAAGCATTTAGATTCAGTTACACGTAAAACTGCACACAACGTTGTGGTCTCGTTCACACTTATCTAAATGTTACTGGTTTATTAGAGATACCATTCGTATACCTTTAGCATTACACAACTGTGGTACTGTGCTTTCAACGAAATATACATTCAAAGCCTATTTTCAGCTTAAAGACCGACCTTACATTCAGTTTCTGTTTAGTGTCAATCCATGATTGGAATTTGCTCGAATGCCTTTGAAATTCCAGCGTCGCATTTCAAGTACTCAGAGTAATCAATTTAGAGCGTGTTACTGTATTATGATCTTTAACTGTGAATTAATGACGTCATGCTTGATTTTCCAGGTGCTGCTAATTTCGCTGGAGCTACTCGCGTCGCGCAGTGGTGCGGCAGCGTTGGCCAACTGCCCGATTGGCTGCAACTGCAATGACGAAACCCTCGTAGTAGTATGCGAAGAAAGCCGCCTCGACGTGCTACCCATCGCCCTTAACCCCTACATACAGCGGTTAATTATAAGGAACAACAAGATCAAGACAATCGACAGTTCGATGCAGTTCTACACAGAGCTGCAACATCTAGACCTGTCCCAGAACCATCTAGTCAACATACCGACGAAAAGTTTTGCTTATCAACGCAAACTGCAAGAGCTACACCTTGATCATAATAAAATATCATCAGTGACTAATACCACTTTTCAAGGCCTCAACTCTTTGACAGTTTTAAATTTAAAGCGAAATTACCTCGAAGAATTAACAAATGGAGTTTTTACCACCCTGCCTAGATTAGAGGAACTTAATTTAGGTCAAAACGGAATTTCAAGGATTGATCCCAGAGCATTTTCTGGCTTGTCGGCTCTACGGATCCTATACTTAGATGATAACCAATTAAGTTCAGTACCCACTACGTCCTTCAGCCTCCTTGGTAGCCTTGCTGAGCTGCACGTCGGCTTGAATGCGTTTTCTTTTCTACCAGACGATGCCTTCGCCGGTCTCAACAGACTGACGGTATTAGATCTCAACGGAGCAGGACTTTCCAATATAAGTGAATTTGCATTCCGAGGTCTGCCAGGATTAAGAAGTCTCAATCTGTTCGGAAATAGACTAATCACAGTGCCCACAATGCAATTATCTGGTCTTACCAGATTAGAAGATTTATATATTGGACAAAATGAATTCCTGACACTTGAAAGCCATTCATTTAAGGGTTTGAAGAATTTAAAGTTATTGGATATCACTGGCGCTACCCAACTAGAACGAATTGAGAAGGGGGCATTTGAAGATAACATCAATTTAGAAACGGTTATTTTGGCGAATAACAAGAAATTGGCAACCCTAGAAGACTGCTCATTATTGGGATTACCGAAACTAAGACACCTTTCCCTAAAAGATAATGCCATCGTAACTTTAAGTGAAACAGTGTTTATTGGAAAAGAACTTAAGCAGTTAGATTTAACCAATAATCCAATTTTCTGTGACTGTCAACTGTTATGGCTCCATCAGTTGCTAAATGATAAGAGTAATTTTACTCAATTACACTGTGCAAGTCCTGAACACTTAAAAGACAAGCCGCTCAGAAACCTCAACGCCGATGACCTGGGTTGCGTGCTACATGACACGCGACAACAGACCATAATCTGCATTATAGTAGTCGCCTGCGTAGCCACAATTGCAACTTTAGTATTAATTTTGTACAGGTATCGTAAGAGCATGCAAGAGAAGCTGAAAGACTACAAGTGGAACAAGGGACGAAAGAACCTCGAGTACCACAAGCCTATCTCGACGGAGGAGGACTGCATAGTGCGCGGCATCCACCCGTCGCAGTACCCCGCTCCCCCGCACACCCCCGGCCTCAGGCCCATTCCGGTGACGGAACTGTAGCTAGAGCTTTACGCCTCCCCGAGCGTGTTCTTCATGTCAGGCGGCCAGGGCTCCGCGCGCCGGCCGCAGCGCTCGGGGGGCGGCGGCACGCTGCCCGCTAACGGATTCACGTACATCGGCGGCGACACGCGTCCGCATCAACCGCTCACGCTTAACAATGGCGCTCCAGCACACCACCTCAACAACGGTTCCTTGCGTTCTCTGCCGGATAAAAAGAACAACCGCAACGGCATAGTGTGTCACCCGGAGAACTTCCAGCGGAACCTGGACACGCGCTACTCCCGGAAGCAGGAGAACGGCTACATCCGCAACTCGGAAACCATAATCGGTTTCCCGCGCAACGAGCGCGAGTACGAGCGCGAGCACGCGGAGTACAGCGAGCCCGAGTACTCCATCATCCCGGAGAGCGGCTACGGCCGGCCGCTGGACGAGTACCCGCGCGCCTGCACACACTCCAATACCTTCAACTGTTGAGTGCGCACCTGAACTATCTCAATCGTTTGTGATCTTGTAATTCTAGCAATAAATCTTCATTCCATTAAGTTTTCTATGAACGGTGTCAGTCGTGACGGACGTAGTGCTCTAGAGCGGTTAGTGACATTAGTATTTCGGGTCCGGTGTACGTTCGACCAGTGAGGACTATCCTGTATCGTATTCGTTTTAAAAGAGTACCTTAATTGTAAATTATAAATTTAAGTAGTGATGGATCTATTTTTCAATGGGACGTTTGGGGCTCGGGACGTATGAAAGTGAGACTTTCACACGAGACAACGGTACAATGTACAGACTAGTCGTGCGAGGGGCGGAGGGCCGGCGAGCCCGCGGGGACTCCCCTCTGTGGTGTACATCATAAAACAATGTGATTTGTATTTTTTTCTACCAGTGCGGTGGATTTTGTATTTGATTTTGTACAAAAAACCATTCCATATGATATCTTTTTAATGTCTAATATTTTATTTATAAATGAATAAAGTAAGTGTGCGTTAAATAAGACACCAATATGAAAAATATTAGAATTAATGATGTAAATATATTTATACTATATTGAGATATTTATAAAATTTAATACGATCTTGTTCTTCTAAAAATTATCATAAAATTATTTCAGGATATCTATTGTATTGTTTGCTATAATGACTGATATCCTAATTACGAGATTTCTTATGTCTGTCACTACCTACCTACAATTAAATACCCACTTACACCTAACTTCTAATTGTGTAAGTACAACGCACCCATTATTTCTAATAGCAACACATCTTCGAACATTTTGTGCTCAATCCTAATATTGTAATGTGTTTATTAAGGTTGATGTTTACGAACGATGTTTTATTATTTTCATAAAGTGTACCTTTATTAATTTAACTTTGTTATCTATTTGTTAAAGTCCCATAGTTATAGATGTTGTATGATCTATTGAGAAAAGTTATGTTAACAATTTGATGGCTGGCCTAGTAATTAACTGATGGGTTATCAATTACCGAAACGATGCACACAAATTAACTTAGCTCGTATCAATTAGTTCAATTGCAATCGGCTATATGCATCGCTCGATTAACGTGGCCTGTCCAAATTACCTATTTATTAAACATTGTCTATACCTACACAGTTGTTTGTAGAGATATTGTTCTACTGACTATGTAGGTATAATCCTGTTCTAAGTGGGCAACATTGAAACTGTAATGTTTAAGTACAAAACTTACCAAAATATACAATCATCAGAGAAACACGATTTTTCTAAATAGATCATACCATTTTCAATAATGTGCCTCGAACGGTTATACGTCGATGTTAATCTGAAAACAATGTTTTATTTTATTTTTCTTTATCATTGTACTGGATATTATTCTTGCCATATTCCAATAAGGCATAATGGTATTTTTAAATAGGTATTTGATATGATTAATTTTGTAGAAAACGTTTAATAATTAAAAGTATGATAAATAAATATAATAAAGACGTCAGTATATAATAAATTGCAGATAGTATGTTATGACACTGTAATAAAATTAGAATTGTGATAAGAGCAGGCTTTTTAAATAAAAGAGTTTAAATAAGTCGCTAGATACCTTCTTAGTGCCATTTTTGTGTCTTCTTGGATTATGGTCGTTTTTACTCCACTTTTATATACCCACACAACTTACCTGATCTTTTGGTGTTATTGAGTTATTGTAAATATGGAGAAATTAAAGACTAAGAAATTAAGGCATGTGTTAGTGCCTAGTGAATGCCTAAAAAGTATACAAGAAAAATGATGAATACATATGAGAATATTGTGATTAGAGTACTCACGACATTGTAATAGAAATCATCGGTCATTTCTGTACTTTATTGTAGTTATTACCTACATACAAACTCGATAAATATAACATACCTCAAATTTAATTGTGTTTTATTGTTATATTTCCTATTCGAAACTGGAGCATAATAGTGTATTAAATTAAGTAGATCAGTACGCAGACTGATAAACCTGTTACTGGTACCCAAACGGGAAAAAAGGCAGTCAGACTGTCAGAATACACAAATGAAAAATGAGAAATACATATTCCATACAATTTACATACAATCCGCAATAGTTTAGTCCTTTCAGTACGATAACAAGTGGACAATATTCAGATATAACAGCGCCATCTAGGTTTTTGAATTGAAACTAATATGTATTCGACAAATCTACGAACAAGTAAATACGTTCTACAAAATGTAGATGGCGCGCTTACCAATCTCTTTGAGAAATTTATCTGAACCTGACGATTTTACAAGCTTTTAGTTTTTAAACGTTTCGTTTATTTTTTAAATTTTCGAAACCTATTGCTTTTGTTCATAAATGAAATGCCGCTCAATGCAAGTGCAACGGCACAGAAATAGCCGTCTGAATTCGATATCACAATACAAAAATAGAAATTCTAAAAGAATCTGCTCGTAAAACCAGTTGCATACGATAGTTTCCTCTGGTAGCAGGTCATTTTTACTTCCATTTGCATTACTTTGTTCGGTGTTCTTATTTAACAAACTACTTTTTTTATCGTAGTAGAGTAAGCAAGTTCTAGTTTTCCAGCGAAATTCCTATTAACTCTTAGTCATATCCATTGGGCTAACTGCTAACAAAAAAGTTGACAGCAAAATAAAATACGCAGCGCAATGACCCGAGGTCGCCGACCTTAACATGCGCAATTTGATTCGTGACTCAACCGGGCAGTGACCTAACACACTGCAGACAAACCTGTCATTAGCACTGCAGGCAGGCAAAATATCTCAGGTATAGAAAAAAAAAACAAAGATTTATGAAAACTCATTTAAATTGTTCATTAATTTATTTATAGTATGCAACATTTTATTTATTAACATTACAAAATTGTTCAGCCTTGTGATGGGAGAAGCCGGTTTCAGCCGATGCGCAGATTGACATGATTTTGTAAATAAATAAAAAAGATATGAGTTTAGGCGCCTGTTAGAAGTGGAATATTATGAGTAATTTTCACTTATACTGTACAATTAGAACTTCTCCTCCTCTAGACCGTGTTTGAAGAACATCATGATGGGGACCTGTGTGCCGTCGATATCTCTGTATTCCATCATGGCGACCATGCCATCGCAGTCCATGGACTCTCCAGTGAAGAACTGGAGCTCCTTAAACCTACCGAGGATGTCTTTCATTACTTTGTTCATGTTGGTCTTGAAGATGTCAACCTGGTCAGGTGCCTTCTCTTCCAATTTAGCTACTAATCTGAAATTCAAAAAAATATTACATTAGCAACATTTTAACTTAAAAAATATATTTTTAGTGTTATTACATTAACAGCACAAGTAAAAAGATCTCAAATTCTATGATCACTAAAACTAAACATTGGAAAATAGCAATAATTTGTCAGCTCCCTTTCATGAACAAACATTACAGAATGGATGTTTTTTCACTGAAGTTATATGCTCTTGCATCAAATGCTCCATAGGATGATATTAATGATCAACCAGTGGTATTAGGATGATGCCCCTCTCGTCTTCATTCATTCATCATCATTTAAGTTTGGTAAAGTGAATGGGTAAATAGCAAGTTAATTTTAATCATAAATTCAAACATTCAAACTGTGTCACATTGTACAAAAAGTACTCTCCAAAAAACGTATTACCATATTTTTAATTATATTTACCAGAAGGATAGATTTTAAATAAAAAAAAACATCAAGTTTTAGTGACATCTTTAACATGACCTATAATACTTTTACATTATGAATAATTGCATTGCAACTGAATTGCATTATTATTAAGAACAAGATAAGAAATGTGAATATAAACAAGTGCCAACTCAATATTTAAGTACAATATGTCATGAACAAGCATGTTGAATAATGTACCATGAAAGTTTACAAATTAGACTTAGCAACAGCAGTGTTTTGTTTCACATAACAATTTTTGTTATACTTAAAACACTTTTGTTTTTGTAATGAAAATGTAGTTTTCTCATTATGTATTCAGCTGAATTTATCATGAACTTAACCTTTAAAGATAAGCTATCTTTACAAGACAATCCAGAATAGATAACAAATGGCTTTGATTACATTAAAACACCATGTGTTGGATGCATGTGTCTAGACAGTGCTAAGCTAAAAAGCCACATTCCATATGTTACTCAGTAGACAACAAGTGAACTCATGTAGAATCAGGGATTTAGTATTAGCCAGTTTTTTTTAAGTTAAGAATTTTAAATCTACAAGCATGATAAATAATAACTTATAGGCTACTACTGAAAAGACATGACTAACATGATGCAGTTTTGATGCAAAAATGTGTGACACATCAAAGAGCAGTGCAACAATATGGTATTACTTTGGCTAAGTGCACTGATTAAGTATTAGAATGTAGAATAAAATCTAGTGACACATCTTGAGACACAGAATGAATGAATCAGCATGTTTGAAATTTCTCACAACTAGAACTTAATCCATCAACACAGAAATTGCAGTTAAACCTCTTCACTTTGTTAATTCACCATTAATAAAACTTATCACTGTAACACTCACTTTTTCATGTAGTCTTTAAGGTATAATGTGTAGGATTTCTTGTCACCAAAAGCGTATGTCTCGACAAGCCTGTGGTTCAGGACAATGTCAACACCACTTTCGACTGCAGAATCTGTGCCTTCGTCAGCCTCCTCAGCCGAGGGGTTGAAC
The DNA here is from genome assembly GCA_905146925.1 of Autographa gamma. Taxonomy (NCBI): domain Eukaryota; kingdom Metazoa; phylum Arthropoda; class Insecta; order Lepidoptera; family Noctuidae; genus Autographa; species Autographa gamma. The sequence continues at coordinate 1,967,561 of LR989852.1, forward strand.
CCCTCGATTTTAATATCGCCCTGTGCTCTCGTCACCAATCTACCGGTCACTTCATAAATGACTTCGTCGACCAGTTTCATTTTGTAGGTGTCTGAGAACATCTCATCACCTGAAAGCAACAATTTATAACATATAACATTGTTCAAGTTACTCCTGTTCTTTTGAATTGTCGATGTGGCATTAAAATTTGTAAAAGTCGATGAGACATCATCACATCACTGCCCGACGAAATGTCAAAATCACTGATATCAAAAATGCACATAATAAATGAAATATACACACAAACTTCCCTAGAGAAATACAACAAACACAATTACCAGTAATAATATCTTTATAGATTCTCATTTTGATGGATTAGAGGCGATTAAAAATAATAAAAACCGAAACAACGGCTTCTTGCCCCAAGAACTCAACCGGAAAGGACTTTGAAAAGAAAAAAAGGAAGTGCTTTGGGTTGCCAATTCATTTTATTCTACTGTGCCAACACTGACCAAAATAATTTTACTAATTTTAAGTACCTATATGTGTAATTTACATAATGACAATAATAAATGAAAAAAATACTATAGTAATTTACCCAAACAGTGGACTAGGAACATTAAATAATAAAATATTTTTTTTTAAGATTGTTACGGACTACACATGTTTCTGAAAATTCAAAAGGAGTTATAGAAAAAACTAAACGTAGCTGTCAAATAGTCTTAGTTATGACAGGAAATAGGTGGCGCTTTTATTGGGCAAAAGATGGAAGTATTTCTTTATAATTCCAATGTTTGTCGTTTATGTGGAGAAGAAAATGATAATGGAACTCTGTTATATTCAAGTGAAGAAAATAATCAAAACTTAAGTGAAGTTATTAACACATTTTTGCCAATAAAGGTATACCAGATTAATTATAGTGATTTGTATTGACTTCAATCAATATGAAAATAAAATGGCTGACATCTACGATCTAACATTTTCTAAACTTATTTATTTTGTATATTAAAATATCCATCAGGATCATTAGATTTTTCAATTTTATGTATTATTTGGAAAATCTAACTACAAATAATATAGGTTTTTTTTTAGTATACAAATTATTGTCAAATGTCAAAATTATTTCAATCCACAATAGAGCTCGCGCGCGCCACATTAAATAAGTTTAAGGCCGATTATCAACTATTTGAAACAAAAACGTAATTGTATGTGAATGTATTATATATACGGTGACATTTTAGGTGTCTGATGATGGACAGCTACCTCGCACTATATGTCCTGGATGCACCATTCAGCTGGAAGCCACCGTAGAATTCTTAACTCTTATTATAAATGGACAAGTGAGTTATCTAATAATTTCGTTATACGGTTATACGCAAATTTTACGATTATTCCATATGCTTAACAATCCATGTACATTCCAGAAAGTGATTCGTGAACTGTATCTTAGAGAAAAAGAGTACAAAAAAACAATACTAAATCCCACAACCGAACAACACGACATTATTACAGAAAAGATTATATATGAAGGTAAGATTACTCTTGACTATGTATTTACTGAGAGTCACATATTCTAATTTATATAAGAGACAGCCAAAATCCACTCGGGAAAAGCCCACTAAACATTATGTAAACTTTTTTCTCAGTAAACACCAGCAATGGAGTATACCAAGTAGAACATCCTATTGCTTTACAAGTAGCCGGTCTTGAAAAGCCAAAACGTAAAAGAGGCCGGCCACCTAAAAAGCCTAAAACCCCCGAGGAATTAGCTAAGGAGGCTGCGGCCAAAGAGCAAGAAGTGAAAGTTACAAAGAGGGAAGAGAAGGAAGATGAACCTACAGGGAAACGGAGGAGGAAAACTCCTACTAGATTTAGGGAAGCTGTTCAGGTATTATAAAATTAAAATAAAAAATATCACAACAATATTCTCGCAAAGAAATCACTATAGAGTATGTGTTGTATATTCTAACATGATTACACATTGTCTAAACTAAACAGTAATTCAACACTCTTATTAGTAAGACCATTTATTTATGTACATTATTTTGTGTCTCATACAAAAATGTAATTTTAGACTGTTTATTTTTTATTCATCCAATTCATAGTAGGCTTTTTTTTGTGTCAACAAAATTAAAGGTGACTTTGTATGTGTTGTAGAAAGAACTAATGATAACTAGGCTGAATGTTTCCTTTTGCTAAGTGATATTGTGAATTAAAGAAAGAATATCTCAAATATAATGTATTCTTTTAAATGTTGTAGGGCAAGGAACTTGAACGGATATTCAAAGAGGAAGGTGTGACAGATGGAGAAGAGAGTGATCTTGACATTAAAACTGAATTAGAAATAGAATCTAAACCAGCAGTGCCAAAGGAGCCAGAGATTATTGGGCATTTGGAGGACTCGGGAGAACTGGTGGTTGTGGTCAAAGGCAAGGGCCGTGGAAGACCTAAAGGTAAAGAGAAGCTTTTTATTAATGGAAATAAAATATTTCTTTTTTTGATGTTTTACTTTGTGTATAAAATTCTAGTACAGATTACTTCTAGTAACTGTAATTTAAAAAAAAAGTACTAATTTGACATCTTTCTGTACATAGCCAATAGGTAGTTGACAATGTTTAACTTGTTTCTGATCAGTCGCTGCAGGTTTAATAGTTTTATCGTATGTTATTGTAGGACCAATGCGCCTTACCCGCAAGGAATGCGCAATCTGTGGCATGGAGTTCACTTGCACGGGTCGCTACATGTCGCACGTGGCCCAACACGGACCCGTCCTGTACCAGTGCGGGGAGTGCTCCGAGACCTTCACCACTAGGCTGCAGTTCAACAGCCACCAGAAGGAGCTGGCTCATAGCGGACAGAATATTATACCCTGCAAGAAGAATGTTGAGAGGGCTAGAGCTAAAGTAAGTTATTCTAATGAATTTTATTTATTGTATAATTCAATATACTGTCTCTTTGATCTTTTGGAAACCTCTTTGTTAGTCATATCATCAACTTAAAAAGTATTTTATAATGTAAATTATGTAATAATTTTTCTGTCATTCCCAAAACCTCTTGGAAATTAATTGCACCTAGTTTTTCTGTAACTATACATAACTAAATTTTTTGAAATGCTGATATAAGCACACTGAATGTATTTTATTTTTTTAGAAAAATAAGAAGACAACATTTGAAACAGTAGAAATAGCTGCAGACCAACAGCAACCAGAGCAATCATCATCTGTAACTGTAGTAGATGTCACAGACAATGCACCAACGGCTTCTAGTTCCAACTCTCTGCCGGACCTCAACCCGCAGCCAGTAGCTATTGAGAGTGAGATTGAATCCACACAGTTCTTAGAAGACAGTTCTACAACAGCTATAGAAATAACTTCTAGTCCGGGAGATAGTGATGTGAAAATTATTGGTATGTTTACAAGACATTTTCTCAGTTTCAAAGCATGCCTGATATAATAACAATTGAATGTGTGAGGCGCTATGCCTGTTTATAAAAAGTATAATATACATTTTTGTTCCCTAGATACACCCAAAGAAGCGACTGTCGCTGAGAAATCTGAAGAAACGGAACAAACAGAAGCTAGTCCTACTGGGAAAGTGAGGCTCAAGTGTAACCACTGTGAGAAGACCTTTAGTAATAAGCAGAGCAAGTCCATGCATATTAAGGTAAAATATTCAGTTTAATTTTTAAACTGTTAAACCTAAACTGTATGTAAACCATGTTAGGATCGGCTTCCAGTCTTACCGGATTCGGCTGAGTATCATCTAGTTGTTCTAAATTTAACTCTTTTTATAGTGGCATTAACTTGACTTAGCGTCTTGAATGGAGTACTAGTTTTTCATTTCTATATATTATCTGTCTTTAAAATTAAAATTCAATTTAATTGAATAATAACAGACATCTTCGTCTAGATTCTGATTGCAAATGAATAGTTTTTGACATTATACTATTTTTTACGTCATGCTCTGCCTACACCTTTTTTACACTGGAAAATCCTCATGGACTTCCTCCACCCTGGGGAAGGCGGAGGATGAGGAGTATGTCAGACGCTTACCGGCCAAAAACCACCGGAGTGCTAGACTAACGCTAGTCGCAAGACCGGGTAGATATTTCCTTAGCCACTATAACGTATTTTGTACATTTTAGGCGGTGCACCAAGGCGAGCGCGCGTACGCGTGCAACGAGTGCGGCGCGCGCTTCGCGTACCCGCGCTCGCTGGCGCTGCACGCCGTGTGGCACCGCCGCCGAACCAACAGCGGCAAGGGCTACGCCTGCGATCTCTGCGGGAAGGTAACACACCAATTTTCTACCTATTACTCCCTAAAACTTTATCTAATCATCTGTAATACCAATTAACCTTCGTCGAAGCGAAAATTGGATCGATTTTGTTTCCATTTTAGTGTTTTCTCTAAATTTTGTAAGAAATAATCTAAATGTTGACAAATTATATAGCCACTTTTCGTAACCCTAAGGTACCGAAGAGACAAATATTTCTTCGTACAATCTCGCCTGTCAGTTGATCGCTTCTTTTTTTGGCTATTTCGATATTGACTATGCAGTAAGTGTTACTGTGTTGGATCAGGTGAAGTATCATTCAACCTATTGTTCCTTCTGTTGCTCCAGGTCCTAAACCACCCGTCATCGGTGGTATACCACAAGGAAGCGGAGCACGCTGGCCAGCGCTACGTGTGCAACAAGTGCGGCAAGTCCTTCAAACACAAGCAGCTGCTGCAGCGCCACCAGCTGGTGCACTCGCAGGATAGGCCCTACAACTGCAAGGTAAGAAAAAACAGGAACAAATAATACTTACAACAATGATAATAATTATGAAAAGAAAGACGGTTATACTATTGTTTCTAAATAAAATAAATCTATCTTTACCGTAAAATAAAAATTATTACCTTTTAGTCGTAACAAAAAACACATTTAGTTAACGTATCTCCAAATTTTATGTCGATACTAATCTTCTGGGTGCCTAAAGTGAGTGTTTGTTGTTGCAGTCGTGCAACGCCTCGTTCAAGACTAAAGCCAACCTCTTGAATCATTCGCTCCTGCACTCCGGTGTGAAGAAATTCTCGTGCGAAATATGCAAGCACAAATTCGCACACAAGACCAGCCTTACATTACATATGCGGTGGCATACTGGTAAGAACTGAAAATATATTTCCTTTTTTTTGTCATCTTTTGGTAATCTATAAAAAAAAATCGTTTTAGTGTTTTTTTGTTAGATCAGGTTAGGTTTCCAAAATAAGGAGAAATGTTTCTCACCATAGATGTCTTACTTCGACCTGACCGAGTTTTTGGGTGACAGAGAGTGCAACCCACCCAATCAGAGATGATTGGTGTCACATAACTGTAGGCCACGGAGGATACAATAAATACTTTCTTAATGCCCGATAGGAAAAGATACATTTTCCTGCAGGTTATAATGTTTTGGCTTTGTGTTCGCAGGTCAGAAGCCATACGCGTGCGCGACGTGCGGCAAGTGCTTCAGCCAGAAGGGCAACCTGTCGGAGCACGAGCGCATCCACACCGGCGAGAAGCCCTTCCAGTGCGCGCAGTGCCCGCGCCGGTTCACCACCTCCAGCCAGCACCGCCTGCACGCGCGCAGACACGCTGCCGACAGGCCCTACGCCTGCCAGCACTGCGGGAAGAGGTACTATACACTGATGTGTAGCCCTAGTTATTACTGCATAGCAGTAGCGTGCATAGCATATAGGCAAAACGGCAGTGCCTACTTACAAAATCCCAACTAACTATCCTATTTTATATATAGAACAATTTATATAAAATAAATCAGTCAACATTCATCATACTAAATAATCATTAAATTGCAGATAACAATTAAATCAATAATGACGTCACATATGTCACATTCAAATTCATTCAATACCTACTCAACAAGGAAGGGGCTTTAAAAAATCTGCCAATCCATATACACACGCACACTTCAAAAACAGAAAATAATACACCGCCTTCCTGGGATTTTATTATACGACAAAAACGAAAACCCCGTTTGTGCAAAACGTAATGCTCTGACATTTGACATTCGTAATTTTTTATACCTACAGTAAGCTAGCTTCATTAAAAATGGGAGTAAATTAGATATAAAAGATAATAGTATAATATGTTGGCACGCTCCATAATTTAATACGTCTGATTCTTTTTTTGTCTATGTAATACATAAGGTAGGTAAGAAAAATTTTGATCTCGGTCTTATTGACTATGGCTTAATATATTTACTATTATTTAGGTTCGTTTTCGAACCCTTATAGCTCAAAAACCATTCCACCTTTTTATAAAATTAATTACCAACAAGACAAGCAACACAATTCCTTGTTCAAATAACTGCGTGTAGAATAATACACAATTAAGAGTCCTCAATCATAAGCTGACCGTTTGATCGTCGCGAGTCGGCTGCTTTTTGCAGTTAGCTATACTAAGATTATACAATATTTATACTAACGAGTTGAAACAGAAATTGGTCGCGAAATGCGTGCGGACCTACTGCTCGCGAACTGTTCGGAGACGGCGTTATTTGCTTCGACTATCGACCTTTGCGTGAGTTGCGTGGAGGAGGCGCACTAACGTAGTAGTAGGTAAAGTAGCTCCATTTACGAGTGCCTACAATGGCCGAAAACTAATGCACGCTACTGATGCGAGCTGATCATAAATCACTGACACACACTCATTGAGAATGCTTTATGTGTGCGTCTATAAGATCGACTACCAATATTAGTCAACTTTTAATATTTTTGCTTTTCTTTTAACTTCTTTTTCGACGTCCATTTCTCGCGGTTATGTGATGGTGTTTATGTGCTCGGCAGGTTTGTGTCTCGCGGGTCGTGGGCGGCGCACGTGCGGCGCGAGGGCGGCGGGCGCGCGCACCGCTGCGGCGAGTGCGGGCGCACGTTCGCCGAGCGCTGGCCGCTGCTCAAGCACCTGCGCCTGCACTCCGGCGAGCGCCCCTTCCGCTGCCCGCACTGCCCGCGCGCCTTCGCCGACTGCTCCAACCTCAACAAGCACAAGAAGGTACACAACTACACCACCATAGTAGCACCCACACTTTCTTAACTACAAAAAACTTCAACTGATTCCATTTTTAACCGATTTCTAAAAATTAGGAGGTACTCAATTCGACTGTATATATTTTTTTGTGTTTGTCATGACAGACCTTTTGATTAGGTGAACTGATTTTGATGATTCTCTTTTATTTGAAAGCTGGTGCTCTCCGTTTGGTCCCATTTCAATTTGGTCCAGTCGGGTCCAGAGATAAATATAAGACATATGCTTTTGTCCGTACAGCAAGTCCACAAGCAGATCAGTCTGCTGGCGAACCCCCAGCAGACGGCACCAGCACCCGCGCCCCCTGTGCCCGTGCCGCTGCCGGCGCCGGAGCTGGCGCTGGTGCCCAAGACCTCGCCCGCGCTGCTCACTGAAGAGGTGCACGACGAAGAGCTCGAAGAGCGCGTCATATACGTTACCTACGATGTCGACGACACCGACTCGCCCGCTTTCCATATACTGGACCCAGAACAGGTGACTGGCTTGACACAAGAAAAAAACAAAAACAGCATTGTTACTTCATTTCGAGTGACAGACAAAGAAATAAACAACGTGTTTTATATACTTGAGGATATACGTAACAATCCCAATTCCCGGCTCTCGAATATACAGTTACAATTCCTCCTGAGCAAGTTGCTTGTTCTACACAGTAATAATTTTGACACGTACGTTATCTTTCAGGCTGCCGGTCTAGACCAAGGCAAGGTACTAACAACTTGCGAGCTGTACCCCGGGCCGTCGCTGCTGGTGCCGGAGCCCGAGTACGAGCAACTCGAGCTGGAGGACGAGCCGCTCGCGCAGGAGGAGCTTGAGCAGCTGCCTGAAGAGCTCGCGCTGGATGGACACGAGCATATGCCTGTAAGTTACCTATTAGCCTTACCTTACCTGGCCCTTCATTGGCCTTGCCGGTAGAAAATACCTATATCAGGCAATCGGCAAATCTTAAATGTTAAAATAAAAAAAAACAAGCGTAGGATAGACGGAAAATTAATAGTGCTTTAGATACGAAACTGTATTTTTATTAATATAAAAAAAAAACTGCCAAATTGTCTTTTTTATCATTGTAAACTAAGCAATCCTAACTGCTTTCAGCAATGTGTAAACAAAATATATTTTTTTGTTACTAGGTGACGGATGAGCAAGGCAACCCTCTACATTTCACGATGCAAGACGGTACGCGGCTGGCTATCACATCCGCTGATGGAAAATCTTTACAAGTATGTTTATGATATTTCATCTATTTAACTACTTTTCCCCATTTAATATAGATTCAAGAAATAAAGCAATAATTTTATTTTCAGGTGATAACGCAAGATGGACAAACAATACCGGTTGAGATTAATGGATACGCAAATGAAGAGGTACATTTTTAATTAAAAGCAATACCTTGCATATTTGTCATCGTCCCAATATATTGCCTTCAAAAATGTAATAATAAAATTGTACGTCTTTCCAGGAGGTAGACAATCCGGATACCATCGTGCATCAGCTGAACCTGCAGAAGAGCGTCGACTCCAACGTGTCCTCGCCCGTCACGCATTACTTTACCATTGTTTAATTATTTATGTTGTTAATTACTTTTATGTCGCGGCTTTGCACACGCTAAATTATCTACGAACTTAGTTCCAAGGGATACCCACTAGATGGCGTGATATAATGATAGCCGCTTGGTGAATAATTGCCATCGAAACTTTTTATTAACAATTACGTTGATTTCACAATTGTCTCTTTTAACTATTAATATAATGATTAATATATGTTGCTGTCTCCCTATTTGTCGCAATGATTGATGGATCTCTTTTAGATATTACTGATTTTGATTAATGTACGTAATTTATAATTTTAACTAATACAAGTAGATTATAGTTTTAATTGATACACGTAAATTATAATTTTAATGATTAATAGAATTTACAATTTTAGTTTATAAAAATACCGTCGCCAATGTAACACTAGTACAATAAAGTCACAATTTGTTGGCCTTCACATAGTTTTAGCCAGTATTATTGTAATTTTATAAAAATAATGTTATGTAAATATAAATACATTTAATTTTTGATGATTGACAATCCTTTGGTTTTATTTAAAAGTACCTAATGAGAATCATTAACATCAAGCTAACTAACAGCAAAGGTAACGAAAACGCAATTCCACCACCGCGAGTTGACTATAACACAACCGTGGTATAAACATAGTTCGCTGGTAACCACCAACACTTCATATTATTATAACATTACACGTCATATCTCTGGACCTAGTCATACAACAATCTTTATTCAGCAGCTTAGCAGGCAGTAATTAAATAACTATTTAGGAAATAAAACAAAGGCTTAATATGAAATTCAATATTATTTCGTTATGGTTTTAAGTAATACAATATATTTGCATACCATATACTATCGGTAGTATATTATTGATGACCAATCATTAAACAATGAAAAATGATATTCATCAATTCTCCTTTAACATTCGTTTAATAAATAGCTGTATACAAAAAAACAATTATTTACAGGATAAGGCAGTACAATTACCACGTAAAATGTGCCTCGTCTTACTTTTAGCTATACAAGCAGTAAAAAAATGGGAATTGAATTAACATTGAATGGGGTCAGTTAAACAAATCTTAGCTCCAGTCAAATTTAACATAATCACTAACGAGTTAAATATTATAACAAATAAGCAATATTATTAGTTTGTGAACTTGTTACTTTATATGTGAGGAGACAGTTCTACTTAACAAAATTATGTATCTAAATTACCAAAAGTAATTTGACATTTTGGCTGTAACACTTTTGAGACAATTTGATAAATTTGGAACGTATCGACCATCTCACTAATACATATGGCAAACATTGCGATTATACACTGAGTAACACATTTGGAACTAACGCAGCATCAATGAACGCATACATGCGCTAGCCGAGCGGGCAGCGCAGTCGGCGCGCAGCAATACAACACAAACACGCTGACGAGTGACGATACATGCCTCGCGAGTACCGAGCCCGAAGCTAACATAACAAACTCGATTCGAGCCGACAACCTCCCTAACTGTACAATATGACACAGGCACCGCTGGGGCTCGCCTCGTCCGTCGCTCGCGATTACCTACAATTGATTACTATGACTCGAGATTGATTACAGCTTACGGCGACGGGCGAACGAGGCGGCCGGTACAGAACACATCGGTCGACAACACACCTTTACACAAGCAAAATTAACATAATTTTCATGTTCAATAAAACAGCTTCCGCCGAGGAAAACGCACTAACCGACTTTAAAATACAATGTATTGGACACTGGCACTATTGCCCTACCATAGCGTTTAACTGAAGAGTAAAAAGGCTTGACTCGACTGCCGCCGGCGACTAGATAATGGATTCTTTAAAATTTAGTAGAACGCGTGGTGCGTCTATATGACGAGCGCCATGTCCTTCTTGCTGGGGAGCTGCACCTTCTTGCCCTGCCACAGCGAGTTGTGTATCGTGAAGGCGTCGATCGTCACCGTCAGGTGCTTCGTGTGCACTTGCGAGAAGCATTTGCTGCCCGAGTTGTATCTGGGAAAAAAAGAATTTTATTATAACTTTGCATCCGAATAATGTATCCAAAATATGTTTGGTAAAGAAGTGGTACTCACTTGAAGAACTTGTCGAACATCCTATCGTTAACATGTTTGGGTCCGGTTCCGTAGAGCTTGGTGACCTGCTCGGAGTCGGGGCAGTAGGAGTAGAGCGCGCGGAACTGGCAGCCGGCGTCGCGGAACAGCACGAGGAAGTGCTTGCTCTCGGAGCGCGCGATCTCCTCCAGCACGCGCCGCTTGGCCTCCGCGTTCACCGCGCCCGGGAACACGCAGTACTCCACCGCGTTCAGCATTATGCCGCGGTTTGACTTCGTCGCCGGCTGCTTGTACAGCCGAGGACCTGAGACCATTTATATAGTTAATACATGTGGCCAGATACAAGACAGCATGTTTCTACTCATTATCTACATAGGTTTGAATAGAATATAATCTGTAATTTAAGCTGGAATGTGTATATGAGTTCAGTTTTGATCTATATCTAAGTCTATGAAAGGATTTGAATATCCAATGTGATATAATTATCAATAAAATATTCATTAAATTATGAAGAGGTAGATAGGGTTCCAATAATCCCCAGAATAAATTATATATTTTCTCAACTATATTTGAATATGTTATTTACAACTAAATTAGTAAAACGATGTAAAAATGCACAGTGAACGCACAATAGTTAAGTGCCGTGATTATTATGTGTTAATCTCAAGTCTGGGTGAGGAAGCGAGTTCGAAGCGATTCAAAATGCAGTACGTTAGACCAAAAACGTTGTTTGCAAAACCATGCCTTATAAATAAATGATCTTCATTGTTGGCATGACATCGCTTACGTACGGTGTATTAAATAAAATAATCCAACTGTATTAGATCATACTTACTAACACTATTGAGAATGTTCGACTACTATCACAAACATTACTGTTTGCGTGATATAAGTCGTACATTTTCTTAACAGGTCTAATAAGTATAATAAATACGCTGATATTTATCAATTATCATTCTTATGTGACTACAGTGTCGAATATCTACGTGTTGGTGGTCTAGCTACCGAGTAGTTATTCAAGGACCTTTACGACGACCTCTGTCGGAGCTTCCTAGACGGACAAACAATACGTAGTAAAGAAATCAATGCTGTTAGGGTTACGGACGTAGGTTTTATTGTCGTTGCTTATATTGTGCACTTTTTAGTTAAGTTTCGTATCTGTGCGATTGTTTTGTAAATTTTGTGTATTTATTATTTTTGTTGCCTTATAACTAAAGTTAAACAGTTTTTTTAATGTATGAAAATATTTCCTCATTCATCTCCAAAGAAATACTTGAATTTTTCAGACTTAGGTAGTGAAAGTAGGAGTTAAGTGTAGAGGTGACTTACCAGAGTAATCCATGATGGAGGAGTGCGTGGAGGAGACGTCGGAGGTGTCGTCGTTGTTGTTGTGGTGGCGGCGCTTGCCGATGGCGCCGGGCAGCGAGCCGGGCAGCGAGCCGGGGCCGGACGCGGGCGAGCCCAGCGCGCGCACGCCGGGCGATGCGGCGCGGCGCGGCGGCGTGGCGCGCCCCAGCCCCGAGTCTGCGGCACCACGACCGTTACACGCTGACCACACACTCATACTCCCCATACCGTGTTATGGACTTAGTCTTGTTACTTATTAATCACCTGGACCGTTCTATCTTAGTTTTTACTTTACTACCTATTACTCAAACTACTGACATATTAAACTATTGATCTTAAATTGAAAACGATGTTAATATTTATCATGTAATATATTCTCTACCTTCTATAAAAGTATAAAACGCAAAAACCTAGGTTTCGTTTCGGTTTTGCATTAGTATACTACTTAACTACAATTATTAAAATATTAGACTAAATAGATACCTACTTTTCTTTGGTCTAGTAATTAATTATTGAGTTAGTAAATTCTACTAGTTATTAATTACTTTAACTATAAAATTAGTGTCTATAGTAAATGATCCTATTGTTTGTACCTAAAATACTTGAGTTTTTTTGTACTGAGCTTTAAACGAAGGACATATTTTAAGGTATAAATCGTTTCTAGACTACCACGAAAACATTCTACAACATGAATAACTATCAATATCCATAAGATTATTAGTGCTCTGTATATATTATACTAAAAAGATTATTGTTTCTGTAAACGAGGTTCTAAGAAAATATGTTTTTTTGAAATTTTCCAAAAAAATAATCTGTTGGTCACAAATTATACTCACATTAGACTAGGAGGATTTTTGCTCATATCTGAATTTTTGAGCGTCTCGCTCGTTTTACAAATCGATGCTATAATATGTCCTTCATTAAATGAAACACGCTGTATACAGAGTATACAAAGCGTAAAATACTAAATGTGTGTAAACATAACTAAATACAGGTGTTGTCTACTGCCGCTAAGCGAAACTAAAAAGGCAAAACTCAACAAAAAATAAGCGTCGACATTTTGTATTTTACGCATAAATATATCATTACACAGATAAGAGACATCGACACGTAATAATAAAAATATTATATATGGTCTAAAATGTAAACACTTACAACCAAAATAATATGGGGGACTAAATGTACGGAACGAAATTCAAGATGCTTTTACTTTCTTTTCGCACACATTGGACTCAGACATCACATAATTATTTTATTATAAGCTGAGAATTAAGATATTTGTCAACTTATTCCAATTTATTTGTTGAACAGTTTTTACTTGTCTAACTTGAACACACATCTTGAATTTCCTTGCCAATCTAAATATGGTATGGGTACATTCCAAGTGTAAATTATATTTTCATGATCCACACTTGAAAAAGGATAGAACAGTCCTATTACACCTATCTATTAGTATTTAGTTAACTATTAGGGGGACAATAAAATATGGTAGCATATCTCTTACCTTGTTATTTTACCTTAAACATAAGTACTGAAAGTAATATTGTTAGCAACACTTGTTTATTCCTTACAAGTTGAAGTTTATAGTAAGATTTTATTAAGTCCAGTTTTTTAGATACAACTTTGAAAGGAGGTATTGAGGAAGATCCATAGGCGTTAATTTAGGTATTAATTTAGATCCCTTTATTTTGTTTATTGCCCTTTTTGTATTAAAACAAGGTTGTAAAGTGTTTAACCAACGAACATAAGACGATGTCACACCAACACCAAGATATTGAATAAATATATACATATAAACATGCGATAACTCGTACTGAGTTATACCGAACATATAATACCATAACCGTATAGTATAACCCCTGTACACAACGGACACAATGGATTGATTGGTACCTATGATGGTTTAATTAGAAACTTTTCTGAGAAAGAATAAAATAGTCTATGTATAGTTTATGCTCAAATGTATGTTGCATAAACTATATGCAACAATGTTTAAACAGCAATAATTTTCTCATAAGTTTGTTTAAAGTATCATAAATGATCATAATGAACAAAATAATAACGAATGATGAAATCGTCTGATAAAAAATCTTTAATTTTTTAATTAGTTACTATAAGTGTTTTTGTAGTAACTGGATAAACGGCCAATGTGTCCCATTGTGTACAGAAGTAGTAAATATATTGATGTAGTACTTATTATACTTATATATCGCCGATGACCCAAATGAAATAAATGTGCACAAGACGAAAGAACGCGCACCGACGCGGCGCTGCGTGAGTGAATATGTCCCATGTTTGTAAATAGTTGTGAAGTGACTTACATTTTTAATTCTTTATCATTTAGCAGTATTTTATTTCTCAAATGTAGACAAAGATAAAAAAAATATATAATAATATTGGCTTTTCTAGATTTTTATTTGCCTAATTGGCGCCAAAAATCACAAGATTAACAAAAGTATCAAATTAACCAAGAAGAAATTAAAGTTTAATATTGAACGATTTAATTTTCAAAATCAGAATAATCTATCAATATATTTTTAAACTCATGAAACAACACATGAAACATAGTCACAGCACACGATTGCGCTCGCGGCGGGCGCGGGAGCAACAGAAAGTAAACCCAACGCACCACAAGCGACGGCGTACAGCCGCCTATACCAACGTGAGTCAAGCCTTTATCGGGTGTTTACAAACTGCTCTTACCGCACAAATTCATAAGAGAGCTTGACTTCCGTCCCGCCTTAAAGTTACTCTGGTAACTGGAATATTTAGACCTTCCACGTGAAGACTGTGGTTCCTCATTCACGCGCTCTGAAATGTTTCCTATACATGTCATCACGCAACTCTCATGCAATGCGAACTCCATTCTGTTATTCATATGCAGCATTCGATGTATTGTGACGTGGCGAACTCCACGTCAAAGCATGCATCGTCCACACAAGCGGCTTCGATTTCTTTACATTATAATATGGCAAACAAAATAAATGCTATACCGCGATAATAAAAATTGTATCACATCACTTTATGTATTTACATATTCGGGAACCAATTTAGTAAATGCGCGGAAGGTCTAGGGCGTATCGAAAAATTTGGAAAAAAAGCTTTCATGAAAACTATTGTACCACTCAGTTTCAATTTGCAACTACAATATGGCCAAAAAAGGGTATCAAGCATACATTTTGCAGATTGGAGTGGTGTCTAAAATCTATGCGATGCTGAAATCATACACATATAAAATATATCGATTATAAATATAAATAATTCAAAATCGAAGCGTTCTACTGAAACCAAAATCGAAACAAGCGCCTTCATCACACTAGAGATCTATCTGGACGTGTTGCAAACCTTACAGCTGGGAGTTCGTTTGTATGACGGAAGCAAAATTATAGAGGGTTCACTTGGTTGTGATACAACTTAACAATAGTTTAGCTAATAGCTTCAATGTCAAGGAGAGGTAAATCTACAACATTCAACCAATACTAGATGCATATTGGTCCTTGAGTATACATTTTCATCTCCTTGATATAGTACACACGGATGGCATATTAGTAATTTGTTTTGAACATCAATTAATAAAAGTTTCACAGTTCAATCAAAATTAAAACTGGGTACAAAATCAAAACAAATCACAGACCAAAAACCGGGTCCGTCTACAAACATCGATAACAACGTGTCGCACTAGTAAGTCTTAGTAATGTCGTGTAGAATGACGGGACGTATCGATGTGTGTAGCGGTCCCGGCATGCGAAGCGTCGGCCGGGTGTTAGTAGCGGGAGGCGGCGGCTGTGACAACACTCACCTCGCGACGTCTTGCACGAGCCGCGCCGGCCCAGCGGCCCGCTCGACGCGCTGCCGGGGGACATGCCGCCGCGGTCCTCCACCGGAGACTCTGTATCACGGACCAAGCTTATTTGTACTACTTATCACAAATACATTTGAAAGTTTACCGTTTATTGGTGTGTTAAGTGGCGTATGTACTCTTGTAGACCAAGATCTAAAGTATCAAAGTGTAAAATCTGTTCTGTTATTAGTGAAAAGGGTACAACAATTTAAGCTAAAATATAACCATGCTTCTAAAGCGTGAAGCGCTTCAAATCTCTTGTTGGGACAACCCTTACTTTTGAGCCTGATGGTGAACTTTTACAAGTCATTATCCCGGCTTGCTAGGGTCTAGCTTTGCGTATGGGTTGTCCCAGCAGCGTCATGCAGTAGACACGTACCTCTGTAGAGGCCGGCGCGCTCGGCGAGGGAGTCCTGCGAGCCGCGGTAGTAGTCGCGCCGCATGGTGCCGCCCGCTACACACAACACAACGTCAAGCGGGGGTGCGATATGCTGACCATGCTCATTTACTCTTTAATATCAGCCTGATGTAGTCTCATTGTTCGTGGGTTTGGAACTATGTACATTTTTGATAAATGAAATGGGCCCTGAGATTATCATAGATTTTTTGCCAAGCAAGTATACTGCTTAGATCATCCCATGGAAAGTATTGTATAGGAAAGACTAATTGTACACATAGTTAGACTGAAACTAGGAGAACATTCTTCAAAAAGAATAAAAAGGCCCATCTTAAATAAACTGGCGTTTTTGAGACTACATCAGCACTAGTTCAAAATACTTGCAATCGATGTTTTGCAGCATAACGCATCCGGTTTGTGAACATAAATATGGCGGCATGCCGGTCGGCAAATTAATTTTGTAAAAAGGGACAAAGCGGACATGGAGTGCAGCTTCAAAAAGGTAGTTAGCAAAAAAAACAACAAAGAAGTGTTCAATTGGGTAGTGTTTCGGTTGTGATAATTTGAATAAAATACAGTTTATAATCTGAAAAGTTGTAAAAGGAATAAAACAGTCTTATTATAACTTTATAATAGCACAAAGAAGAAAATGTATTTCTTTTATTTAATCATCAAAGTTGACATTTAATTAACATGGTGCACTAGAATCGCAATTAAAACACTACAAAGGGACGGAGACGACTTGAACGACCTGACGATACAAATTAATATAATAATATGCTTGTGTGATTGGCGTACGTAACACGGATACTGGGTGCAAATTCTATATTATGTTTGTGTTTAACACGACTGTAACAAATTGCGTTTCTGGTGCAGCTTAATAACATTGCAAGTGTAACCATGACAACGTATATCTTCTGTATGTGTATGTATGAGTGTGTGTGGTACCTGCGAGTGGCGTGGAGGGGTGCTTGGGCTCGGCCGCGTGCAGTGCGGAGCTGTCCACGTGTATGGTCTTGGGCCGGGCTCGAGCCGCCTGCCGCCCACGCATGCGCGCTCCGCCAGTGTTTGTGTTGCTAGGCGGGGGTGCTGCTCCGCCGCGGCCCATGCTCTCTAGGAACTCCGTCCTGTCCAGTACCTTGCCCTAAAAAACATAGATTCATGATGTTAATTAGTTGATGAAAATTTCGGCTTTTTTCAATTCATCTTGTTGTAAATCCGATTTTTAAACAAAATTATCATTGCTTTTTATTAATTCGAAAATTCTGACACTTGAGCCCGCTGTATAGTTTAAAGGTGACCCACAAACAATATAATTTCTATTGCTCACCACACAAAATGCAAAAATTGGGACTAAGTCGTAAAATAGTGGTACAACAGCCAAAAACAATCCGTTACAAAATAGGTAGGTGGTGGTTACCTCCCGCTCGGCCTCCTCGATGGCCTTCTTGAGCTTGTACTGGTGCAGGATGGCCTCGCGGCGGCGCGCCTGCTCCTCCTTGCGCTGCAGCTTGAGCTCGGCCGCGCTCTCGTCCCGCGCCCGCCTGGCCGCCGCCGCCGCCTCGGCGCGCGCGCGGGCCTCGTCCGCGCGCTGCCGGCGCTGCAGCGAGAGGAGCATTATGCGCTCTTTCTTGCGTTCCATCTCCTCCGCTGAGTTCTGCAAATGTCGTCAATGGGAAATTACTCTTGACTACTTACAATTTGGAAATGTCGCGGCGTGATCATAATTATAGACGTGAATGATCGCGAATAATTTATTCAAACGATTTTTACTATATTCTTGTTACAATTTTTGATAACGGTAAATCGGTAAATAAGTTGGAATATAAGAAAAAAAAAAGTCATTAGATAAGGCTTGCTTACCGGGTCAGGATTTAGCTCGCCGATGACTAACGCCGCCGGTTCGGCATTATTTACGCGTTGGGGTCGCTCTCTAGGTGGCGTTTCTCTGCGCTCTGAAGAAACGTCATTAGATCGTATCGTTTGCTCCAACCCCGTATTCCTATGTACCACGAACTCTTCCTCGTGCGCCGGCTGTGGCAACCGGTCGTTCCACGTGTTCTCGGGACTTCGTTCCGGACTAATGTCGGTCGACCTCTCCTTCTTAGGTGACATCCGTTTCACTCGCAGCGGAGGCTTCGGCCGCTTCGGTTGGTCGTTGTCGAATGATATATAGAAGCCTTTTTCATTCTGTTCGCTAACATCCTCCTGGTCGAGTTGCTGGAAGGAGTTTCTGCTAAGCGAGGGCCGCGTGGGGGAGGGAATGCGGTAGGTCCTCGTGCCGGAAGAAATGTTCAGTCTATTGATGCCCTGGCGCAGCGCGTCATCCTCGGCGTTGCCGATGAAGGAGATGTTCTGCGGCTCCATGTCGTCGGGCGGCGCATGCTGCTGCTGCGGCTGCTGCGGCTGGTGCGGCGTGTGCTGCTGGTGCGGCTGCGGCGTGAGCTGCTGCAGGCTGACGGGGTCGGGGCGGCGCGGCTCGGGCAGCGAGCCCTGGCGCTGCGGGGTGCGCGCGCGCCGCTGCGGGCTGCCCGACAGCGGCGGCGACTGGGACACGTATTGGTTGGGGTTTATCACAGTGTAGCTTAAGTGGTTTTGCGGTTCTCGATTGTTCTCGGTGCCGTTCTGGTACCGGTCGTTGTTATAATGTACTTGGAAGGGTTGCTGTTGTTGTTGCTGGTTGGTGCGGTCGTGCAGCACGAAACCCTGCTGCGGCTGCCAGTTACGCTCGGGCGGCGGCTGCGGCGACGGAGACTTCCACGTCCGCTGTGAAGGCTCCGGAGTGGGCGGGGCGAACTGTTGGTGCTGTTGGTGATTTTGTTGATTTTGTTGATGTTGCTGGTGCAGCTGAAAGCGTGCAATATAAAAAATCAAAACCACGCAATGACATTTCACACAGAAGAATTGGTCTAAGTGAAACCCACACCTTGGTGCATTGTGGCAATTTGCCATGCTTGGTTAAGCTCGTGTCCTAACCGTTTCAGGGAAGTACTATATTCAATATAAATCATTTTATTATTACTATAGAAAACTACAGCCAAAAGTACTGCGCTTGAAATCACCTTACTATTCCTTAACTTAAATCAAATGTAAGATCTCCGCTAGGTCAGATGTCAGGCTACAAATGCCGATTCGTTAACAACGACTGTTAGACCACACACAACTGACTTAGCGGAGATATAGGTATAATTTGATATGAATCTAAACATATTAATGTAATATATCTAGTGACGTGCAACCGACCTGCCACCCTCGCAATTCAGTCTCGTGCTGTTGCTGCTGCTGCGCGTGCTGCGCCCACGTGCGGCGCGGCGCGGGCGCGGCGTCGTGCAGGTAAAACTGTTGGCGCCCGTAATCCTCGATCTCCCTATACTGATACTGTGGGTACTGCGGCGCTGGCTGCTCGTAGTTATAGAACTGCTGTTGATGCTGTTGTTGCAGTTGCTGGTGTTGTTGTTGGAATTCGCGCGCTAAGTGCGGCGTGGAACCGAAGCTGGAGAGCCCAGGCCGGGACACATTGTGCTGTGAGCTGAATTGGCTGTGCTGCAATGTTAGGCGCGAGTCAGCGATGTGACGGTAAGCACGCTTCACAATGTCTCTTACGAAACATGTATTGTATGTTGCGATTATTTACATGTAGGTGCAATTTATACAGAATTGTTATTTGTACAAAATATGCACACGGATTTTCTGTCTTAAGTTTTTGATTGCCTTTCCGTCCTTTTTAGGAAACTGGTACAATTAATGTCAAGTTAAGTGGGCGTAGTCCCGGCTGCTATTTTTGGGACGAAGCAAAAAGCGTGCCCAAACCATTTACATACACAATAAAACTATTCACATATTTTTACAACATCAAGTTTTTTGCGTATACTGAGTTTTAATTTTTTTACGCTTAATGTAATAAACACAAAACAACAAACATTTATAACATGTTGAACATTGTGAAACGTCTCAGTTATTATTATAATGCATGTGAGTGGGTCTATCATGGAATGAAGCGCTGAAACTTTATCAGTTAATTACAATTCAAACTGAGCTTAATTGTCACTCCATTATATGGGTTAGTTATTGTGCTGACCTATACTTTTCTTTTATTTGAAAGTTTATAATATCAGGATGATTAAAAAAGTTTTGGTTATTCACAAGACAAAATTCACACAAAGCTATGTGTATATTAATTAAAGTTTGACATAAGATCACTCGAAACACAGATACGCACTTATAAGAGTTGGATACCTTTTGTCATTTAATGTAGTCTACAATAATTTTGGTCACTATATTTTAATTTCATAAACACAATTGACAATACATATCCTATGTCAGACTTTAATTAAAACCCACATTCTTTGGCGCACACTCTCATCAAACACACAGCAAACTTACCAATTGTGGAATGTTGGGTTGATACTGTTGTTGGTGTTGCATTTGGTAGGGCGACTGCGGCGGCTGCGGGGGCTGCGGCTGCGGTAACCGCGGTTGCATCTGCAGTTGCGGTTGCATCTGAGGCAACTGTTGCTGGATCTGCGGCTGCAACTGTGGCTGGAACAGCTGCTTGGCCTGCTGCTGCTGCAGCTGTGACTGTTGGCTGGCGAGCCGCGCGATGTCGCTCTGGATGTCCTGCAGGCTGGAGTTCATTCTGTAAGTTTCGTGTAGTAACGCGGTTGGACCTCGGTGAGAGCTCACGCACTTGCTACTCGTGCGACCGACTGTTTCTAGTCAACGCATTTTGTACTACAAACAAAGTACATCCATAGCTATACACACGCAAAGGGCAACCAAATTATATTCAGTTTCATGCTGGAAAGAGTACCTAAAGACCTACTGTGGGAATACCTAAGCCCTAATGTGGGAAGTGCTTGAGTAGAACTATGTAGATAACTGTTTGTAGGTATATAAATGTCCTGTCCCTGTTAGAATAAAATCATATTATGTCTAGACGTCTCTAAAAACTGCTATGTACTTTATATGGACCAATAGTGAGTATCACAATAACCCCATAAATAAATGCATTGCCGTGTGTGAGAAAAATCCTTAAGTCTAACCTCATAAGTCATGTGTTGTTTAAATATGACTGTAGTAAAAATAAAAACAAGCCGTTTAATCTGGAAATCAAAATGTGCAATATTCTCCAAACAAACACTATTGTGCAATAAACATAAAGTGTAGTGCACTAAAAATATATGATGTACTAAACAATAAGTATCGTGCACTGAACGACAACCATTGTCCTCTAAACATACTGTATATCATTCTTCAATGTGTCCAGAACCTAATATAAAATATAAAAGCTGTTAATAATATACTTACTTGGCAATAGATTGCTGGTACTGTTCCAAGACCGCGTTGTCGACTGAATCCCTTTGACTCGGCGGCTCCGACACCATATCCTATATACGACACACTTCAACATGAGATAAGTTATACAGAGTTACAATTAAATCTTCGCGTTAATTTGTTACCATTGTATAAGACAAGTTATAGGCCTATATCGTAAAATAAATTTTCAACCAAATCAGAATAAGTCAAACAATAAATTAAGTAGTACATCCATCAACAGTCAGTTTGTGTTCTGAAACTTCTCAGTAAGTAGTCACGTGTGACAATTTCACATGCATTTTAATCACAAACTCATGCCAATTATTCTTCATTCCTTAAGTAAATTTAGATCCCTTTACCAGTTAAATCATATTGATAGTTAAACAACATTAAAACTATGGCTGATGCAACCATTTCAGTCCATTCGATGCTCAACCCTAATTTATATTCCGCCTTTTAAAATTATTTATTGAAGACTAGCAGTTCACATCAAAATTTAGAACATTTTTTTTTTATGAATGACTCCCATGATCGACAACATCACAATGGTCAATGATTGATCAATTCTCTCACAGCCCCAACAGACGTTCAAAGCAACATCGAAGCATTATGTACGGGCAATCAGACAACAGTCGGAGAGATAGACAGTGTTACATCAGCCACAGCGGGTCTCACCTGGTGCGCGGGCGGGTCCTGCTTGTTGTCATCGTCGGCGGGAGTGCGCGCGCCCTTGCCCTGCAACACGTGCGTGCAACCGCCACCGTCACAAACGTAACTCGTGTTGTCACACGATACATGCTAGTGCATGCTGGGTGCTGGTTGCCGTATATTGTGACACCATGTTATAATGCAATTTATTTTAATATTATCTATGATTTATACAACTTTTTGAACACTAAAGTCAACGTCTGCCGAGCCTCTTTCCAAGCTATGTTAAAATCGGCTTCCAGTCTGACCCAATTCAGTTGAATGCTGTATTTTAGATAGAGCGACTGCCTATTGGAGACACAACACAACCCTTGTTACTGGGTAACACAGGACATATACTACATAGGACAATAAGCTTAAAAAATTGTATAAATCATAGTGATCAGTAAGTGTTTTTATAATATACAGCAACCAACGGAGTCATGCTTACAAATAAGTGTAATTAATGTATGGGACTCTCTTACAAATCTGTGCTTCTCCAAAACGTGAGTCAAATGTATTGTGACGTGGAATATAGGTTATTTGATATTTTAATTAAAAATCGATAATTTGATTGAAACAATTGCAGTAGTACTAAGATTGAGTATTGAAAAAATGTGATTGCTCTGCAAAATATTCATGAGATCGATATAATAATGAATTTAGAAAAAGCTGTCTCTATTAAATAATTTATCTAGGCTCTGCTCGAAGCTACCGTATTTTAAGCAACAATTTAAAAAATTACGAATCAATATGCGAATAATGAAATCAACTACAATATTTATACTCGGAGATATTTTAAGAATTCTAAAATTTAAATGGTTGAATATTATGTATCAAATAAGCTGTGTAAGCGTGTACGGAACTAAAATCTGTACATAAAACGATAATTGGATATGGAAACGAAGTGACAATCAAATTAAAAGTAAATGTTAAAAAGGTCTAAACTAAATGGAAAGGGCACTTGAACCGGCCACTCACCAAGGAGGCCAACTGGTATTGCAAATACGTATCCTAATGAAATAGAAAGAAAATTATAGTTCATAATATATCCGCCATATTAAAACACAAATTGAGAAAGAAGAACATAGAATTAGTAACAATGTGCTGTATCCAAAGTCTTGTTATATTAATGTGTGTAGATTGTTTGACAATAACATAGAATAACAAATACGCTTATTTATTTAGTTTATTTATCACAAAGTTATTAGTTTGGTTTAATTAGTTGTCTTGACTAATTATAAAACTACTCAGTGGACTCAAAATAATGTAGCTAGCTACATAAAATTTGTTCTCAAGTCGTATTATTTTCTATCAAAGTTCTAAATCACATCACTCACACACTCAAACACTACGTAACGACTTTCTAGACAGTATAACTCATCAGAAAACAGATAACAAACATAGCGTACAATTTCAACTCAACCGAACCTAGAACCATCTACCTCACTGAAAACTTTTAACATTCAAATTGACATCAAAATCTCAGCAATATAATGAGGGAGAAAAAAATATGTTATTTTCACCAAGCGTATAATGTCTATGGCGCCGATAACTAATGACACTGACAACTTGGGGTTTATTTTTCATCCATTCCTTTCCTTTCTCCATTCCCTATGGGCAAACTTCGGTTCCCGGAAAACCAAAAAAAATGCACTCGGTAAGTAACCCATTAGTAATCCAGAATTTCTCCCAGCTCTTTCCCAAAAACATACCACTCCAAACCTTCAAACCTTATATTCTCCCCAAAAAATGGAACCCAACCAAATTGCTGAGACTTCGACACCCAACGAGCCAGTCATCCAATCAAACCAAGTCGCAACTCACCCTAGTAACAGCCTGCAGGAAGGCTTGCTGGCCCAACTGCTGTCTCTGCCTGTTCACCGCTACTTCCATTCGTCTCTTCTCTTGCTCGATGCGTCGCCGTTTCTCTTCCAGCTTTAGTCGTATGTTGTTCAGCTGAGCGGCCATCTGACCGCCGCTTGACGGGTTGTTAATATCGTCTGGGTCGTCGCCATCTGTAATGGCGATTGTGTTTTGTTTAGAGTGAGTTCAATTTTGGGAATGTTTGACCTTGAGTAAGAAGAAAATTTATTAGATTTTCATTGAAAGAATAATATCCTATTCGAAACATCTGAAACAAAGTTATCTATTTAGTTAACTTTTTGTTTGAAAATATTTCGGAAGGATTCTTTTGTTTTATCAATTTCATATGTTATGTAATTACTTGGTTGATGTTCTTGCTGCATGAATTGTTGTTGCCACGTGGTAGTGTTGGGGGGCGGGGTGGAAAACGTTGTACTTTTCCGCCTCTCCGTCGGCTCGTCCTGACCGAACTGCGACTGAACACCTGAACATCAACCAACAATCATCAGTTACCATGAATGCAGACTTATATTGAACCTTCATCACATCTACTTTTCGTCTACCACTTGCAACAATTTAGAATTTGGAAAATGGGAATATGTGGTCCTGTTCAACGACATACTGTAGACGATATGTCTGTGGTTAATACATAAGTGCATCTTGTTAAATACTTTTACGGAATACAGTGTGCCGTCAAACTCAAGCGCAATCAAGGCAAACATTCAAAGCGGTTATAGTAAAGGCCGAAAGTTGGATTACGTGCCGCACAAAAAGCGAAGTCACAGGCTAAGTATGGGAGAACAAACTCGTTACCAGACTGGAAATGATGTTCAATTATTTGAATGAGTATGTTTTCCCGTAAGTATTGCGTGCCGCCAACAAACCTGTCTGGTCACCGTTACTCCTGATCTTATTGAGGTCGGCGAAGCTGGTCTTGATAGCGTCGCCGTCGGTGTCGTCGCGGTTGTTGAGGAAGAAGCCGCCGTCGCCGCCGCCCTTGTGCTGGAACCCGAAGCTCTCCTGTCGCTCCCGCAACGTTATCGTGTCGGAGCTCAGTTGCCGTCGTATCGGGAAGAACGGTTCGTTCTCCGTGGGTTGTGGCTGTGAGTTTTGTGGTTGCGAGTTCTGTCTTTCAACTTTTGGTCGTTCCTCCGGTTGAGAGCCGTTTTGGTAGTCGAAGAATTGTATCGAACCGCGAATGTCTTGGCGGGACGATCGGAGAGGCGGATTGTAGTCAAGGGGACCTAAAAATAAAGAGACACAGTTGCTTCAAACTCTGATCATCTAGTTTTAAAATAGCCTTATTTACTCTATTAGTTCAATAGTGAGAACTACTGTCTGGTCCTTAAAATATAAGTATCTATTAATAAATATATATTTATGTCGTAATTGTTGTAAAACTCACCAGAGGGCGCAGAAATCTTCCTAACATTAGCGAGAGTAGCGAGCTCCTTCTCAGGGTTCCGTCCGGCAAAGTGCAGACGGTCCTGCGAGCCGCCGAAGTTCTCGACGGTGAGCTGGCTGTCGTCCGTGATGGACGAGCGCCGCGAGCGACGGCCGGCGAACGATGCGTCGCGGGTTTCTGCCCAGTTAGAAGGCCGACCCGCTGCTGTTGTTGGCATGTCCATTCCTGAGGAAATGTATTGAAACCATGTTACTGATTATGTTTAGTTCAGAGTTATTTTCATTACTAAAATGCTTCTGAGTGGTAATAATAATTTATTTTCTTATTGTTCCAGGCCGGTTTTTCAATTTACCAATCTGCAAATGTGAATGAGATGGAGCAGAAAATATGAGCTCGTTTTTTTTTCAGAATCTTTCGTTTAGCGGTAAAACAATAATGGTACACACAATTTTTATTTCTACCAAAGTAGTCTAGTAGGTAGTAAAGGTAGTAAGTAATGAAGCTTGAAAAACTAGCTTGTCAAGTAGTGGCGTAACTCATCAGTAAAGATTTTCATCAAGGTTGTGTAGCACGCAGGTTCTTGACAAACGTATGAAGCTGCAGACCGTCAAATTGTTTGACAAACAGGTTAATCTTTTACTAGGCGTCCATAAAGTGTTGTTAGCTCACCGCAGTCATCCCCCCTGCGCGCCATAGCGGCCAGCGTGGCCACATGTCGCGGGCGGTGCACCACGAAGTCGTCCCGCGCGGGGCTGCGCGCCGGGCTGCACGAGCGCCGCTCCGGCGTGGAGCTGGCCGAGCGCCCGCCGCCGCGACCGCCGCGGGATCGGGCACTTGCTGACGGAACTAGGGGTGTAAGCAATGTATTAACGACTGTATTGCTATTATTTTTAGTGCGATCGCAAGTAAAAAGCATATTC
The DNA here is from genome assembly GCA_905146925.1 of Autographa gamma. Classification (NCBI taxonomy): domain Eukaryota; kingdom Metazoa; phylum Arthropoda; class Insecta; order Lepidoptera; family Noctuidae; genus Autographa; species Autographa gamma. Next base: position 1,993,995 of record LR989852.1, read on the forward strand.
CGAAAATTACAATGAAAGCAAAATATGTAGATACTTTTTTTTTTTCATTTAACATTCTTTATTTCATCTAGATTTTATAAGATAAATTAACAAGTCTTTATATTCACCCTCCATTTGACTAAAAACAACGCCAAATCAGATTTAATCAAGGAAATTGAATTAAGCCCAAAAATGACCGAAAGAACTAAAAACGGTGTTAAGATATGCTTGTAGGAATGTGAGACCTTTTACGTACGACCGCAAGAACAAATAGTACAACAACAACAACAACAACACATCAATCAAACAAAACAACTACTCTACTAAAAGAAAAACATCTAAATTACAAAAACTTTAACTTACTTGATAGTACATCAAATAAATGCACAGAAAATTAACTTAAATTATCTCAACTTACCAGTTTTAATTACATGCTAACAGATGTTAATATAAGCTAGCCTAGTACTAGTAATAAACAGTAATAAGCATATCAAGTCTTACTATTAAGGAATGCACAACCATAACGTTCCGTTAAGGATCTCACACAGAACCGACCAAAATAGGTTTAAACATCAGGAATTATAGTAAGAGTCCTTATGAAATACAAGGGCTTAAACTATCTACTTTAAGTGTTAAAGTAATACTTGATACAAGCCTATGTCTACTGTGCTAGCATTGTTACGCCATTGCTGGGAGCCGTGAGGACATAACGTCAATGACTCCAAAGTGCCCCAAGAAAGCAAAAGTTTCTCATGCAAAAGCGCTAGATTCGAAGCCTCTTAAAAATATCCAAACCAAAAATTTAATATTATATTTCAGTTAATATAAAGCGAAATGCGACCGCCAAACATATATGGATAACATAAAGATATATAGATATAAGACAAACACAAACACACATTCCGATATAATGCTTATATTATTACAACATTTGTATGACACACGTACACACACACGCAAACGAAATAAAAACAAACGGAACACATTTGGTTGTGTTTTGTTTTGTGGGGAAGGCGAGTGCAGGCTAAGATCTCTAGATAAGTGACGACTGACGACTAATTGTGAGAATTAATTTCTTGTAACATTTGTTTAATATATCTAGATTCACATGAATACAAATTAATTTTAATGTGAAAATTACAGTTTCATTAAAGTTTGTAAAATTGAGCTGAAGTACGGAACTGGTTACAGAACTTTTATTTAGAATTTTTCGTATCTGTACTCGTACTTAAATAGCTGAAAATATGCTTAGAGGAAAAGATATCCCATCGAAAGGAAATACCAATTCGAAGACAGTAGAGAGACTGAGAGGGTTTGAACAGTAGGTCGGGCACTCGCTCCCCGATGCGGGCGGTGAGCGTGCGGTACCTGCGAAGGGCGGCAGGCCGGCGCTGTGCGGGGGCGCGGGCGCGGACCGCAGCAGCGGGATGGGCGCGGGCGCGGCGGGCGCCAGGCCCCGCGCGTGCCGCACGCCGTGCGCGTTGCAGTCCGCCGCCGCTGCGCACACACACGCCGTCACCCTGTGCCCGCTACCGGGATACCTAGTCCCGCCCCGGACACGTCCCCATAATGCACTAATGCGGATCCAAGCACTCAGGCTCCGAATTGCGACAAGCGAGACAGGGTGACAAACATCATCAACAGAATTTCATTCAGCGAAGCGTCCATTCTTTTGTACCGATGCAGACTTACCTCACATACACATTGTGATAATATAATTAAATAAAATATAATTTACACGTACTTTAATAATAAATGTGATTATACTCATATACACACAACGACAATTTGGTCTTCGTAATGATAACCCCAAATGTGCCTAAAATATAGTATTGCCAGTAAATAAAATTAAAGCATTATACGACTGCTTCCGTGAAATTTAGTTAAGAAGGAATTAAATTTTAATTTGTTATATTAGTAGGCAAAATCATTGATATTATGACCACATACTCCCATTACTATTTAGCATGCAATACGGGGGGTATAACTTGGATGGAGAGGGATGGGTGAATAGTCTTGTAACTCACCACTTCCTGGGTATTTAACAGATTTGACTGGGTGAACTTCTAGCATATTGAAGAGATCGGCGAGCATTGCTACTAAATTTTGTCTCATTGACCTGAAAACGGAATTAAATATTGGTTACATCAATCCAATAGTTTTGCATGGACCTCCGTTCAAGGCTGAGTTGACCGAGTGTGCGTGAGTACATACCCTCGCATGTAAGTGACATCCTCGGGCATCATGTGGAACACGTCGTGCGGCAGCGCGGTGCGGCAGAAGTCGTGCACCAGCATGAGGTTGTGCAGGCAGTCTTGTATGGAGGCCATGCGGCCCACGCGCACGGCGGTCCGCGGCAAGGCCTCGGGGCAGTAGAACGAGATCAGCGCCGCCAGCGCCGTGCCGTCGCACACTTCCTGGAGGCTCTTCAACATTGGTACGTGCAATGTTGTGTCCTCCTAGAATGTGAGAGCATACTCTTTTAGCAACAAAATTTACATTTCCATATGAAACTATTAGAGACCATACCTTAACATAAGGTTGTAAAAAATATGGTCATTATTTATGTGACATAAAAATGAGCTTACTATATTTTTAAGGCGTTATCATTAAAGAGGAACTGCTTTACAACTGCCTGTCTATCAGTCTAAAATGGCTGTAGATATCGCGTAACAAACATACAAAAAACTACAGAGACGAATTGAGAAATTGCCGCTTTTGAAGTCGATTGAAGAGATAATCACGGATAAGGTATCTGTGATCATGTTTTGTCCTGTATTGTCTGGTAGTTCTTGCAGTATTCATGATCCCTTTCCTCTGAACACATCTCTCACCGTCCGCTCAGTGTCCTTACCTCAGCCTTATTAAGCGCAGCACAAGCGGCGTTAATCCAGCACAGGATGCCGTCCTCGTGCGGCGCGGCCGAGCCGGCCGGCGGCGGGGCGCCCGCGCCGAACCGCTGCGCCGCCGCCGACACGCGGTCCGGCGTCACCACCTCGCGCGCGTACAGCACCATCAGTGCTTCTATCACAGCCATATGAGCACTCTGCAAATGTTATAAAAGTTCTATTAATATTTGTAAACAAAGCAAAATCATCACCTTTTACAATACTTGAACGTCAAATTGTCAAACTATGTATGATATACACATTTGTATTCCTAAAAGTAAGTTGAAGTCAATCCGAAAAAGTTATGTTGCTTATCAAGATGAACAGAGCAAAAATAAAGATAAATAAGGCTTAAATTAATGCGGAGGTACAGAGATAAAAAAAGAGACTACAAGGATCAAAAGGCTTATTTGTAACACAAAAGAAGTAAGAACAATCCGCAGAAGATATAATAATAAACAGGCGTAAACAATAATAATATCGTGAATAAAATTAATGCTTATGTATGTAAATATGTCTAATATGTTTATTAGTAGACGTTAGTCATTCACTGTGTTTACATACATTTGGCGACATTACGTCATGTGACAAGTTACCACGACCAGTATTTATCCAATCGTGTGTATACCGACAAGAAAATAATGGATTACATGGTATAGCCGTGTTTTCACTCCCATGTGGACATAAACATTCGGAGTGTAACAGCGTTACCTGTATAAATACAAGACAAAAGGTGACGCAATGCGATTAATTCCAGATACAAGCTGTTTATCATTCTTCAAGATATCTGTCGGATTAGCATTCCTTGGAGTGTTTATTTTAATGATCAATGTTTAACCACGTGACAACACTTGATAACATCTATTTGTTGCTAATGAAATGTAAAAACCAGAGAAGCCCCGCAGCGGGCGTTATTACGGTTTAAACTTTCCATCCTATGTCCATTTCCTTACGCCAAGGAAATGAGATTTAGCATCCTCTATTCTGATAACAACAAATATACCGGTAGCTCCTAAGCTATTAGTAGTGGTGCTATAAAATTACTCATTTTTATTACTGGCTTGTGTATATGGGGGGCCTGGTAATCTGTGTGACAGGGTCTCCTAGTGCAGATACCAGTCTCCCACAAAGGCTGACTCTAACATATAATTTGTATTAAGTATAGCTGTAAGACACCTTTGTGGAAGAGAAAATAAAATGCATATTATTATTATTATTATTATATCATTATTTATTTATTGATATTAATTTACAAGTATCAAATATTTCAACAATCCTATGCCTACAAGGTTTACGTGGCTACCCAATAAACACTTAGCTTGTCATACATTTGAATGTGTTGCATAACTAATACACACATAATCGTATGCAGGAGGCCAAGATATCGGCTGTACAAATGATTTTAATCAAAGATATGCGCAGCTGCGTTAAATAAATTGTGAAGCCAATGAATCAAGGACGGACAGCGTGATATAGGTTATCCCAGCCAACGATTAGTGTGCGCAACACACTGGCGTGTCCGAAGCCTGGAAGCGACAGTGTTTACTGCAAGGTGTCGGTAAGACCGCAATAATGCATAAGTAATGACAGGTCGCCAGCTCGCCACTGGCTCGCAAGTCCGTTACCTACAACTTAGTAATCTGTTTACCTCACTAGACCGGCTCAGACTGTTACTACACATACACGCGAGGAATGCCAATTAACTGATATTGAGTATTCTGTTTTCCTTTCAATACCAGACGGCTATGCAAAGATGTTTTGTGGAACGATTTAGGTAATGCATACCACGCCACTGCTTCTTAAACGATTCGTGTTAGTGTTCAAAACAACCGTAAAGTTTACATAAACCTAAGACTTAATATTTATGGAATAATCTTGTGCGAAGCCATTGGCTTCCTGTGACTAGAGAAACTTAATACCAACATTCTCTTGATTATATGTAAACTAAGAGCTTAGAAGCTTCCGGTTATAACAACGGCTAGATTATAAATTAGTGAATGAAAAACCTTAAATAACAACATATTGAAATCAACATTTACAAGATTAAACTAACAAGATTAAATAGCAATTACATTAATATTTCCCGATAAAATAATTAGTCTCAATTACTGTGATAAACAGCAATTCCACATAAATCTGCTTTCTGTCCATATTTACATACTCAGTCCTACAGATCAAGCCTGTGTTAGTCAACAGTAGGTAGCATAAAACATGTCCTTACCATTTTGAGGGGGTTGGTTTGTATGAGCACGGTTTCGGTGAGCGAGCAGTCGGGCGGGTCGGGCACGTGCACGCCCTTCCTCGCGAACGTCTGGAGAATGTTCCAGTGGTTCAGGCTGTGGTAGTTGGGGTCCGAGTACATGTTGGCGAGCGCCAGGCAGTACAGCTCCGCGTTCGCCAGACCCCCAACTATAGGCGGCTTCAGGTGTTCTTGTTCCTGGAAAATTACATTTATACATTTAATACAAAAAATAACTTTTGTGAAGGACATTTATAGTATAGATTAATTAAGGTGAGTATATTAAACAGTCAGGATTCTAAATGTAGAAGTGTTAGTTCCAACTAAAATCTATTTTGATATAAAAGCATAGACAAATATATCCAGACATCTAGAAAAAGTTAGGCCTAGGCGTTCAATCGCAACAGCTTTCCAGATAAGCCCAAAGCCAACTTTGAAATAGCCTAACCAAACTTAGCTGTTGTCGTTACAAACTTAAAAACTGGGGCAAGAGGACAGCGATAACTACGTAACTTTGACATTAACTTTTGCCAAACATAAACATGGAGCCCGCAGCCATTTATGTTTTGAAAGATTTCTGTAAAAGGTTCGGTAAATATGTGTGTTAATTGTGTCATTTTATTTATACCACCAGTTTTTTTTATATATTTTATAGGAAACTTTTGCCTTTAACTTATATCTGTACTACAAACTTCTTACAAGCAGGAATTATAACATATTCTACTGATGAATGCAGCAATCACTTTAAAAATGAGTTCAATAAAATGTGGCAGCAAGTTGTAATCAGTTTTGAGAAAATCAACATTGATAATGTCAGACACCCAGACCACACAGCGCGTCTATTATCTAGACATTTCAGTAAACATGAACTAAAGACCACATAAGAGGCATAAATACTGCAGCTGTTACAGGTTTATAACACACACAATGGTTTAATAGCCAGATATTTACCGAGTATGTCGTTGAGACCTAAATATAACATGTGATGTGGAATTCTAGATGTGTGTTCCGTATGGTAAAGACTTTAGAATTGAGAAGCTAAGGTGTCTCACAATAGAATAGAGAACTGTTTTCAGAAGTCAGAGTTTAAAGATTTTGAAGACCCCGTTGTAGATTTCTAAGTTTGAATTAAAAGCAAATTCGGAATACTTTAAGATTTTGACTGAATCATTTTAATAATAGAGTAATAAAAATGTTCTCAGTGCATACAATGTTGGGAGTGCTGTGATGGGACTGAATCTAGATCAATGTTAGGTCACGCCCTATTTTTAAACAGAGCAAACTACTAAGTTCTTTGGTATCATCTTGCTGCAATAAGATTTTTGCAGTCGCATCTAATATTAGAGAATCGTGTCTGGGACTAGGTAGAAATTCATATATTTTAATACCTTCAATTAAAATGTTTTACTTTTCATGACGTATATCTACTTCATGAATAAAATCATTTTGAGTTATTTATTTGTTGTGTTAACATAATTGCTAGGTAAGGTTATAAGAGAAGCAAAAAAATATATTGAAATAGTGTGGGCTGTGGTAAAGTCAAATTGACTAAAAAAGCTAAGCTTTATGGTAATTGTTTAAAACCACATTTCAATGTCAAGAACTGGTAGAAAAAGACTCATAATAATTACGTCAACACAATATAATTATAGCACAATGGATTTGCAAATTATTATTATTCTGATCATTAACCTTGGTTTGTTGATCGCAGTTCAAGACTAACTTATAAATAAACGTAGTTAGGGTGTGTTGGGCTGCGTCACAGAATGGGGTGAAAACTATGACCTTGGCGGGACAGGAGTGGCTAGACTAGACTATTATGTCATCACAGCTAATGGAAATAACATCCCTAACACGTAACCAACTGTTTCAACACGTAATTAAAACCAATTTCGTTCCAGACAGATGGATTATAAAGAGATTGCCATCTAGCTTTTGAATAGAGCTGATAAAGATAGTGGCTGAACTAACAAAACTCTACGATGTGTATTTTATTTCGTAGCGTAGCTGTTAATTAAATAACCTGTTTTTATTTATAGTGTTTTTTTATTAATTAATTAAATTTAATCTCTACACGTTCCACTTAACAGGTCAGTGACATTTAATAGTAGTTGGCTAACTAAATAATTACATCAGAGCACTGTAGCATCAGCGATGTCAACAATCCCAGATTCAATAACACAGTTATGCTCAGCAGATTAGGCAAACGGTTAACAAAAAACCGGTCGTATTGCAAAATCGAAAGATTACAACATAGAATTACCATCTCATTGACCATGAAGCGCTAAACGACACCGAAATGTGTGAAATATGGCTGACCAACAATGGCCTCAATAGCTCTCACTTTTAATCTCGATAGTCACATATAGGCTTACACGCATTCAATGCAATTTCATGCAGTAAATGGGTTTTCTAAATTAGTCCAGTCTTGATTTTATTACAGACATTTAACTGAGTCTGACTTCAAAACATTGCGCAAACCTGCTAATCGACCAATCAATAATCGACGTTTCTCAAATCATAGATGGAAATTGCTACGAAATAAGATCTTGTTAACTTATATAACGGGTTAAGACATTTCTGTCATTTCTCTGGCTATCTACCGAAATAGAATAGAAATAGAGCTAAGAAACTACGCGCTCGCTTAATCAATATTCGAAGTTATAAATTATTCAGATAAGACTAGAATTGCGATCCTTCGTCCAGCCCGAAGGGCAGCGCCAGGAATGTGCGATTTAAAACGGTAAAGGTTTTATTCATCATTTATTGTGAAGGAAACTGTCGGGTGTGTAGTAAATATTCAAAATGACCGCTCAATACGATATCATTGATAAATATTGCACGTATAGGTCGGTGACGTAAGAAAGCTCGAAGAAAATAAACAGAAAATAAATGATACATGTCAAGCCCGCCGACAACGACAGTCAAAAAGCTTAGCAAATAATGATATCCAATATCCCAATAGACAATAGAAAAGTTTAGTGTGATCCAATAGGATACGCACGTAGTAACCAAGTAAAAGGATATATAAACTATTACAATACGCACACTGGCAGTAAAAAGAGTTATCATAACTTGTCAACGAAGAAATATTATTGAAGAGAGACACGGACAAACACATGTGTAACAATCCCACAAACTTCATTTCAAGTGAAAGGGTTCGGAAATCACACGGCGACCGCAGACACAAAAACATTTTTATGACATTTCCGTCTCGAAAGGAATATCTAGTTGCTTGGCCGACCAACCTTCTTTTATCAAGCCATAGGAAGTATAACAAGAAACTTGTTTTTAGGGTTGGTATTATGACACAAATAGATAAGCTGATACGAAAGTTAATCGCGATTATCTACTACGCTTTCACACCTATCTTGGTCAAGTGCGTGTTTGTTACGAAATCAGCTGTAAAATTTACCTGTCCGTACTAATATTATGACAACTGACACCTCGACTTAGTGGCAATTCTTTACTTTTCCGTTTTAAAACTGTTTGTAAATTGTAGAATATCGATGATAAATTGAATTTCTCGAGTATTAATCTAGGTGAGTAACTAGAATGTTTTGTAACTTAGAATGGTACTTAATAATTATGGTACCATAACATTTACAGTTCCAAGTGGGCGTAGATCGGAGATGGTTATGGTCTTTTTGATTTAGTACATTCTGAACATAAGTTCTTAAGTTATGAACAAGTTATATTGCCGTTGAGCAAGTAGATTATATAACGCAAATCGCTAAATCCGTGTTAGAGTTAATTATCACAGCCACACCTAAGTTGCCTCCTTATCTGAATGAAAGCTTTCGAGAATACTTTCATATTGATCTTATTTGTCTTATCTTTGTGACTAATGTTAACATAAATGTTCGTAGTTATCAGCGAGAGATGTAAAACAGGGTAATTTTTGATTGAAAATATATGTAATAATAATATATTTACAGGTTCCAAGAAATATTTTATAAGTACAAAATATGATTCCTAGACCAATACCGTTATGATAACGTGGTAAAAAAGAATTCATCTATAGTATTACGGAATACGCTATTGAAATCAAGTACTCTTAACTAATTAACTTATCTTCGGATCAGATCATTCACACGCTCGTGAGAACGGCGCTGGGCATCGTGCCATCTACCAAAAGAAACTTCACCGACTTTTTGCCTTTGTGTGACTCGGAGCGTTGAAGTATAGTTTCGCCCGAGGATAGTAACCGAGAGCTCTCATTCAGCAAGAGACGAGAAAATCCTGGTAAGTGCGACATTCATACAATTTGCGGCCTTACTTACTACCTACGTTATTGTTGTAGACGTGCCTGAGATAATAAGGGAGAGAAATATGTATGTAACCAACGATGAATGCAAAGCTGTGATTCAGACGGATATCAGAGTGAGCGATCGAGAGACAGCGGTCCAAAGGTTGAGGTGCAATGTCACGATTGTAAGTCTGAATCGAGTAAGAATGGATTTATGACAAAGCACTCGTAAAAAGAGAAAATTGTTATAACACTTGTTTGAAGTGGAGATAAAATAGTTATTATTAGTTAATTGATTCCGACTGCAAACTTTCTCTAATAAGTTCTTTTACAGACATATAGAAGCTAAGTTTTGTTTTCTTTCTGCCGACACGATTTATAAAATACCCATATAATACCCGTCCAAATAAGACAAGGAGGAAGCCAATCAAACCGACGCAATCTTTGTTTGCATGAACACAGCCGCAAGCGAAATACCCGTTTTTAACGCTTACTTTCAACAACTGCAACGATTGAAAGCATCTCAATTAACACAAGACACATACACATAAAATCCTTATTGACAATTCCGATGTAATTCTAACCTGTCGTGCACATAATTAAGCTGCAGAAACGGCACGACAAAAAGACGCAACAAGACGGCGACAAGTCGCACGACAGCGTCTCGCCACAGCAACGGGTCAAGGAGAAAGGGAACGACGATGCCGGCGACAACATACCACTCTTACATCTTTGATTCTCACATTTTGTTCGATTCACTTACACCTATGATTGGAATGTGTAGCGTAGTAGGAGCGAGCAGTCAATTTCCTCTCTTTGTGGTAACTACTTGGCTTCGTACAAATGGCTTTCCTAACGTTATTGTGTATACTGCATTCAGCACATACATTTCATAATATTGCACCGAAACATAACGGTCATATAAGACGTTTAAGTAATATTTCATGTCATTAAGATATAAAAGATATCATATAAAAATGCAATCCAATTTATTCAATCGTCTTTAAAGTTAGATTGCTTTTAATATCTTGTTTGAGTACAGGTCAGACATAATGGTATCATTAAAATATAAACATTTCATTTGTACCTGAGAATGAATCATAAATGGGCAATATGCTGCGATATAGCCGGCCGCTCGGTACTTACGAAGCTGAATCAAACTGATACAGAACGATAATGGTGTTGACTCATTCATTCATCGAAAACTAAACTTACCACTATTGATACATAAAAAACGTGAGAACTTTTATAAGGACATATTGGTCAACAAGTCACCTACCTCTTTTAAGCACAATATTATGGCCTCAATGGCAGCCAGTATTACACAAATATTATTTTTCGTTCATTTTTTTGCTACACATATTTAAGGTATCCGATACCTATATTTTTCGGTGAACATCTTAAGAAAATACACTTCATCACAGACATTCAACTGTGTTAAATTCGTCTCAACTATCTATTAACTGTATGACTTAATCCATGATGATATAAACTAAAACATATAATTAACGAATCCTAAAATAATTCCGGAAAATATCAACCATGTATAATAAAAGCAGCTGAGTCACTAGTTACCGGCGAAAAGAACAAAAGATCAACAGTTTCCTAAAGCCGGAAACGACGTCGACTATTTTTACATGCAACGCGACAATTTTAACTTTAGCTTCTTTTGGAACAGATGCACATTCCAATTTCAACTTTATGTCCTTGACTATTCCCACATCCCTCACTAGAAGTTGAATGACCAAAAAGCAAAAATGAGTTTGTAAAGCCGTCAGACGAATGGTAGTTCATTAGGAAATATTTTCGGCGTGGAAATCAGTTTGAAACAATTTAGATGAGCCTGAACACCGCGACTTATAACGTTTCAAAGGGACATTACATTTATTTATATGCATTTGAAATCCGTTTCCCGAGGTGCATACTACAAAACACGGAAATGAAGCATTGATCGTATTGCGATTGTTTAATCCATTTGAAATTGGATAGTAATATTCCAGCGTTAGCCATTTTATGCCTTCAGGAAATAGCACTTTATTGTTGAATCTTTATTATCCAATACTAAACATAGGCCTATGGAAATAACTGGTTACTTATTTTTTTGCCAATGTCCTGGCGCGGTTGATGACCTTAGAAACAAAGCAATATCCATGCTACCTTTGTTGAAGGTTCAACCAACTCTGGTGATTTCAAAGTTTCTAATAGCACCGTGCGACGACGTCTATTATCTTTAGTAAAATACGCATCAAACCCAGATTCACCCACGCATTCAATGAACAGTTAATCTAAGATAGATATTAGCAAACAATAGTTAATTCAGATAATAGAATTATATTATTGTTATTACACATTACTTAAATGAAGCATGACTTCATTGAAATCGGATGGTGATCTAATTTTGTTTGAAAATATTTAATTTACTTACGGTAAGTGCATGCTATACAATCACGTGCATTTTTTTTGTATTTTTGATCAATTTATATTGCAAAGCCGTTCCGTGTCTCACAAAGTTCGTACTGCTCTAGTTTCTAGTCCATAAATAATTTCTGCGAGAATATGTTAAGGATACAATGCGGACTGGAAAACCTGTGAGCCAATCCCAAGAGAACTTTGCAATGCAGTGTTCTCATGCCCTAAGTACCTACGGGTATATCTGATCCAAACATAGTGGTCCTTGAACTCGTTCGCAACAACAATCGTTAATGGACATCCGCTGTACCAGCACTGATAAATGGACAGGCTTCTTAGAAATCATCGACGGAGAAAGGCTTACAGACAAAACAAATCATTATCTCGAATAGTCATTTGATTCCTTCGTTTTTGAACTTGTGGACAGTAAAATAATAGCTCGTACTCATATTTAATTAAGTCATTTACATAGAAATATGAGAAATAAATATCGTTTACATAGGAGAGCTTGTACCAGACTGGAGACTCCTAAGACATTACGTAAAAGCGACGTAAAAAAATTAAATTAATTTACAAATATTTCAAAGTTAAGTTCAAAATCTTAAATTGATATAGGTACTGCATGTTTGACAAATGTTATAAAACAGACACAACAGCAATCTTGAGACCTTGCGTCACTTTTCTTCAGTCACTTGTCAACTAAAAGAGCAGTTGTATCGCCTTACATTTCCATTGTGATTCCGCTTCTTTCTCATCACAGCCATTGTGCTACACAAACACAAACCAGGACGGGGTCAAATAAACTCATAAGGACGTAATTACAATGGACACTCCTATAAGCACATTCGTTCGGTACTGAAAGTTCGCGTGACACTAGTAACCAGCCCCAAGCAACAGTGGCGGGATGGTTGCGATCAATATTGTACCATGTTCAGGCTTAACTTTTATTTCAAGGGCAGCTTTTTTGAGCTTGCAGCTGATAAATGGGTAACATAGATACGATCGATTAACGATTAGATACATGGCATTCAAATACAATTTTCGTGAGAAACTGTTGTTTTTAACCTAGACCCTGTTTACGTACAGCAGTTTGTTAAAGGTATGTTCCACTAGGTAGATACGATTTACTTGTGGATTGTGGTATCATTAACTTATATTCGTATTCATCTACATTATCATACTCAATCACGTCTAGATGCTGTAGAAATGGTGCTGACCTGGGCTGGTTCATAAACTAAAAAGGTCATCATTCTGTTTCAATATTTTAATCCGTCTGCAAACCACAGCGTTTAGCATAACGTGATTTACACACCGTATAAGCTATTTAAGATCGTATGAGAAAATAATATTACATAACTACGGCTATATAATCCGATAATACCGGCTTTATCTTGACCCCAGACGTAAAAAAATAATTTTACTGCAATTTCGTTTCATGCCGATTCCATAAAAGGCATTCGAACTTATTTCTGGCTTTTTGATAAAATCGCCGAGAAAGTATTTTACATATTATTATCATTATGATCCACGCAATTAAAAACATACGGCAAAACTGAGAACCTCATTTAAAAGGCACATGCCTCGGTTTGAATGGATATGAGCAACTAGACTAGCGGCAGGCTGAAAAATAAAAAAGGGTCGAGATGAAAGGTCAATCTTACTGGCGGTCTGCGGTATCTACCGCAGTAGGCAATTTCTTTTATACCAGCAGATACAGCGAACGTCCGAGTACGAACGAGGAAAACTAATATCCTTTATCTAACTCTCAATGTTTCTATTTGTTCAAAGAGAGAATGCACTTTTATTAAAAGCAATTCAGTGTAAAGTCGATATGAAATATTTGAATACAAATGATCTCATACTTCGTAACGGTAAACACTGGCAGAATTCGAACAATTGTGTAATTGGACACTGACATTAGCCATAACAGTTATGAAATATGAACTGTGTTTCTATTTAGGACAATATCCGTGATCTAATCAAATACAAGACAAACGCGAGAATGTTGTAATGTACTCTCTAATGTAAATAATAAATGTTGTAAAACCGTTCAAACACACAAACTTCAAATATGATTATTACTAAGTCCACAAAGAAAGAGAATAAAAATGAAATATAAACTGTTTACAAATCCGAAAGCGTCTATTAAAACTGTTTGTAATAGTGTAAACGAAGCCAAGTGACTACGTAGTGGAAATTCAACTTGAGAACTGTATAAACATTGACCGTGTATCGGGTCAACGTACTTTTATCAACTACAAAGAATCTAATGTGGTCGTAGTAAATATATTTGAGGAGATAACACTAACGTATCACGTTCACGTCGAACGGACAGGCTTTTTATACTTCTATATAATTAGTCACGCTTTCTTGGGGGTAAACACTGTCCTACTGTTGATACTTTCATATATCTATGCAATTTTAAATCTGCGGTTATATAAATAGAGTTAATTTCCTTCATAAGTATATGTATATTGAAACACCGGTAAGTACAGGTTAGTATGACCTGGTTACGCTAAGGACTGCGGAGGTTAAAGGCCGACGCTATGCGTAAACTACATAAACGTATGAAGAAAATGCTCCAGTTAATATCTATTCAAGCACATAACCTCTTTTTTTAAAGATACAGGTTTTTCGTTCTGTTAATGAAATAATAAAAATAGTTTTATTTATACGAATATTACTTCCCTTAAAACGGTATTAGGAACTTCGGGTCAAATACTAAGGTCATGATGCCTTGACCTTTAAAGGTCAATTTTATTTCTATGACGACGACATTAATCCATCACATACCAAACGATAGAGAATTACGTAAATAATCGAATTCCAATTGTAACCGCTACGAATTAAATAAGAAAAGTTGGCAAATAAATCTAATGTTACGTCTAGACTGTTACAAAAGCCAAAATCCGGCTCAGATAGATCGGAATAAGTTTTTTTTTTTTTTTCTTATTTTGCCATTTCTGCATTTTTCCTGTTCATTACTGGCTAAGATTATGATTACAGAAATGTCCATAACACTAGGTGAATAATACATACTCCTTTCACATTTCTTTTTTATTTATAAATGTGTTCAATATTAATAGCTGTGGCTTATGCTAGTCATATTTTTTATTATGAAGAAATTGAATAAATATCAAACTATAACTACAAAAGATTCCTAAGCTATGGTCACTTTTTGTGTGCTATAAGATCAGAAGACCAATATTTGCACGATTATTTCGTTTGTTATTTCAGACAGCGTAATAAATTGAGAGGAAAATGTAATTGTTTCGGATTTCAAAACAATCAGATAGCATTACACTTACTACAGGAAAATGAATAGCTGTAAAATTACTAACTTGCTTTCGTTACACTATTGTGACTATTGCATCCTAAGCTGGCAATTGGTGAACAGTTTAACTTTGTAGAATCACAATTATGGGAATCGTAATTATATTTAGACTCACCTCATGATCTCTATAAAAGGGCTCCTGAAGGTTATCCGGGACCCTGTTGTTGAACGCCTTCGATAACAGCCATTTAATTGACGCCCGTTGCTTTGACTGAAACAATACAATAATTTAAATTAAATAATGAAATCACAAATAGACACAAGAATAAATGAACATGGAGAAAGTTCAATTTATGAATGCTTTAAACCAACAAGCAGGCAATAAGAAGTGAATTTATAAATATAAGTGAAGCCAATGAAAAATCCTTAAGTTAGAGGAAACTCTACTATCTATCACTAAGGCTACAGGTATTGCTTTTTGCATTTATCTTAACCATTTACAATATAAACGTTCTCAATATCAATTACAAACTTCCGAACCTATGCAATCATTAACAAATGTCTCACATAAACCGAGGTCCAGATCGACTTGACCCAATTCTAGTTTCTATTAATCATTTTACCAGACGACACCATAACATTATAAACCGGTACCCAACGATGACAAAGTATCGCATCTTCGAGTCGTCACAAGCTAAACGAGGTAATAATTGCAGATAGCAGTGAGCGCCTATTGAGCCAGTTGTCGGCTGTCGATTGCCACAATTATTGTCAACTGTGAACCACTGCCACGTTATGGCAACGTCCGCTTATTGTGATCGCATTGATCAATAAGTGGAACCGAAGTGGGTCCTTGTCCCAATTTGACAAGTACTGCAATATCATCACTGATGGCTAATGTGATAGAACTATGATTGATTGCTGTAAAGTTCAATTAAGCGAACTTTTCGGTGTAAGTAACATATGGAACTCATATCGTTTAACGTAATCGAATGCAGTCAATTTACAATAATAAAAGAAACATTTGGTTTATTGTTTTACTACATTTTATAATTCAATATGGCATAAGCTATACTCAAATGAAAAATTGTATTTTATACATATTACTCGCATAAAACGACAGGAGCGCTCTGCGCACTTTAACATCATTACGTCATATTTGCCTGATAATAAAACTTATGTCACGAAAGAGGATAATATGATGTCATAAAATACGACCTCAGAGAGGTAATCCATATAAGAATATTACACTACAGTGTCAAGGTCAAACAGGTACATCAAAAACCAATACAGTGTCAGCAGACAGAGTAAGTATCTGCAATCTGCATATAATGTGTTGAGTCTCGTCGCGTCTCGGTAACATCCTATTCGTCATGCAAGCGAGAAAGCAAGCACGCAAACCATCACTCTCTGTTATTAATTTACTGTAAACTAATAGTTAAACATGCAGACGCATCACGATGCTGAGAAATCTGTTGATATTCAGAATCTTAATAACACGTACGGCTAAGCCCCACGTAACGGAGAAACGATCTGACTGTTTTCAGATGGTATCAAAGAGACAATACAGATCTACGTACTTAACTTAGATCTCCTTAGAAACTTATTGACTACTACTACTGTATGTTTAAGCGTGTTCCTTACCGTTTTAATAATAAAACTAAATATGAACCAATCAACAATTAGAAATTCTAGAAATATATAAATGATTACCAAGCAGATTAACAGGATTAGTGACGCTGGTAAGTTGTTACATAAAGCACTACCCTTCCCAACATAACTCTTGAGCAACTTTTTGTGAATCCACGGCCTGTGCTATATTTATTCATATCACAAAAATCTCAGTGTACAATTCATAGTCGTCGTCGTGATCAAAGGATTGCATCCAAAATAACCAAACGCCCGAAAATCATAAACAAAAATATGTATGTTCGTAGCGGAAACATTATAAGGAAACGATTCTGAAACATTGGAGTAGAACGAGCAACAAAATGAACGAGATGAGCTTAGCTATCAATAACAGTATCAGAACGTCGACAAATCATAAAGCTAAAAGGTCGGGCGCGTGCCGGCGCATGCGGCCACGGATAAAAATAGTCTACTGCACGGAGACACTCCCAAATAGGAAGCCACTTGGACGGGCTCGATCAAGAATGTCACAGTAAACAACTGTCGCATCTGAGGTTCAAAAATCTATGTTTATTTGTTCAGATCGGCAGTCTCAAATTGGTTGACAACTTCCAAAATTGATTGCGTTTCTTAAGTAGGTCGGAATAGCATATAAAGTTAAATTTACGACGAGATGCTAGTGATTTATTGTATACTCTCAATAATATGTGTTCGTGTGAATGAATTAACAAACTATAAAGGATTTGTAAGAAATCCAATTACATGTACCATGTAAGAAATTTAATATCGTCAAAATTAATTAGAAATATAACGTTAAAATGAGGCTAATAGAAACTAACGGGATTCCTACACAATACTCGTATTAATAAATTACACGATTATAATGTGTCTTTTGCGTTGGTGTTAACAGTTCTCCATACATAAAGCTTTAGCGACATGTTAATCGGATGGGCATAATAAACTTATTAACGATCTAAAAACACAGTTTGTGCTACAAGAGAAAATTATTTTTGAGTTTGAATAAAAAATATAATTAGAATATATAAAATAGACTGCAGGATCTAAAACCAATCCAAATTTAATTGTTTGTTTATGTAGATGAATAAATAATGTAAACTGCCAAATTCGGTGTTTGAGGTCAACTGTTATTGCCGCCTACACCTGTAATATCCAGAGAACTATTCGCAAAGTTGTTGGCCAATACAATGTTAAAGCAATTTACTAAATATTTAAGTTATTCAGGCTGTTGCCTATTCCTTATATTTTACTCTGCGCTATTGTTAAGCTCCTGTATGTTACGATCAAAATTTTAGCAAAATTTCGTGTCTCAAATACTGAAAAGTGAACCATATTATATTTATTTTATAGACTTAATATTTCTAACAATACTAGGCTACTCTTGAACCTATCTAGAAACTAGATTAATAATAACTCTCTGAAACACGCCAACAAGCAGTCTAGTAGATTACAGCTGCAAATCTTTAAATTGCAGTATTATTATTTTTTGCCGTTGTTAATATCTAAACCGCTGTTGCTAACGCCGCTCGGGCGATATAATTTCACAACTCTTGTGCATTATACCATAAAGAAAATAGTTAATTACTCTTCACAGAACGTACTGTAGCACTTTCTTATACGAAGAGAATTCATAAATTCATACATTTTCGAGATGTATTAAAACGGGCGTCAACTAGGCGTACACAGACGTTTACTATATTATGCGAATGGAGGAAACTTTAAGTTGATATAAATGTAAATATTATGATGTCAATTAGATATGAACCGACAATTAACAATAAGTATGCAAATATCGTTGTAACTATTTAAAGTAATTACCAGTGCTGGCTCTCGTTACTGTAATGTTGAAATGAAAAAATATGACTGGTTTTAAATTTAACAGAATCGTGTAGGTACTATCTGTACATATTTATAGTTTTTAGACAGTAGTCACATCACATTTGACAATTAAATATGCTCAAAACAGAAGTACCAACATGTTTTAAGCTTAGTTATTTTCCATTCTATACTTAGATCTATTTATCGACGAAAAACTTAATATCAAGTACCAAAGTTAAATTGTAGTGCAGATTAAGACAACCAGATTGAATAAAATGCAAAGCACCAAGTTTAGACATTAAAAAAAAACATAAACACAGTCGGGGCAAACTCATTCAATTTGCAAACGTAAGGAGAGTTTCGCTCGTAAAGAGTCGACTATTAAGTACTTTCATACACCACGCTATAACATATAGCAAGTGGAGCGGGCAGGCCACTCTCTACACTTAATTCGTAGTAGTTAATTACTGAGTAATTAGCAAAGTCACAGCGAGTTCACTCTCTCCTGTGGTTTGGGAGGTTCCACGTGGTGTCGCTCAAGCCATTGGTGGATCATTAGCGCTATCGACTCCGCTAACGGAAGAATGCACTTCCTCCGTGGTCGTCAACTGTAACCATCATAGATTTGCATCAAAGCAACTCATTCCAGCGGAACTCTAAAGACTAAGCAGGTCGACGACACATCATCGATGCTTTCACGAACAGATGCCATGGTTGATGAATTATTACACGATCGTTTAAACTACAAACACGCAGTGGCAGATAGTTATTTTACAGAAACCTGTTTTGAATGCAACGGTCTCAATGCCTTTATCCTTTATAAGGAATAAATGATTTTGCTGGCGTTTAGCAAAGGCGACACTTGTCTGACCCGTCTGCAAGACAAAGGGCTATGGAACTCGTTCGCTACGATCCATATCTTCTCCCTTTCAGTCATAATGTTATCAAATGCGTGTATGCAGAATCAGGCATTATTCAATCTAAACAAGACATGAACACGCAAAAGGCTATTTAATGCCTCTTTGTAAATAACGCAGTTGCTAGAGAACTTAAATTCGAGGAAGTTGCCAAACCATCAGGAGTGATAGGAAAATAGGTAAATAACGAGATAGAATCAACGAAACGGGGTGAAGGTTCGTTGCTAAACAATCGTGAACAGTTAACTGAGTCGATTATCGTCGATTCGGATCGGAGGCTCGCAGGCCGCAATAGTCGATGCGTGGAAACTGGAAAGGTGCGTTGGCACCTGCAGCCCACGCGAACGACTGAGGTCGAGCGCCCACGCAGCCCCCACACAGGCTGGCCGATACTCAACTTATGGCTTTGAGATCTTTTGCTCCCCTTTATACCATGAGTGTAAGGGAGATAACAAAAATATTCCAATTATAACATTCGACTGATTGATCTCTCTCGCGTTCACTAAATATATACCTAGGCTTATGGACAATATTTAAAAGTTGACTCATAAGCCTTACTCACACAAGCAATTTCGTCCATCACGGTACCCTGCTGGACGTAGCAGTCTCCTAAGTTGCACTATAAAAGCCTCATTTAATGGTATAATAAAGGAAGCCACATAAAAGGTACAGATTTAGTTGACATTATGTATGCTTTTTTATACATGGCACTATCAGTAACAAAACATCATAATTGACAATTATGAGTAAAAATAACTTTGTTCCGTAAATATATCACGGAAAGGAAATGCATTGCAGGCTGGAGTAAAAAAAAACATACAAAATTCATTGAATAGTGCATAAATAACAGCATACATTCGTCGCGTAATTACATCAACTAGTATAACACACCAGGCGTTGCATTCTTTAGTCCACATGGTTTGGTACCATTATAGGCTATATTGGCATATTGTGTGCTAAGTACATCTGTTGGCAACGGTTGCTTTCCGAGCTCTCAGCTCTTTGTTTTATGAGCATAATCAACTTTTTACATTGTTCCTAAATTGTCAGCTGTTGTAACTAGCTTTACGGAGCAGCTGCACATCAAGGCTTAAATTCAGGCTTACAAAGAACTTAATTGACAACTCAAGGTAAAGACCGAAGGAAATAACATCAGTACCAAAAATATAAGCACAGAACAAAAGTTTTCAATATCAATACGCCTCGTGCTAAGTCAATACACTCAACAAGTTTGACAAGAACTGATTCACGAGTTACCAAATATGGCAGACATCTCAAATGAACGACGGAGAAAAAGTATTCTTACTGCTAAGTCGCGTGCATCAATACATATTCATGGAACTTACAAACATGGTCAAACCACTGAGTTAATTCTAACCACCTGAATGGTATTTTGCAAGGCTCCCTTTATGCAGGATTAGAATACCATAATAGGACACTAGGAAACAAATAGCTATCACGAAGTATGTGATAGATGTATCTAGTTAACTAGTAAATAACAGAAACTTTAACATCAAACGGATATTATAGACCAACAAAACGTGATCTGCATTCATATTCGGATTCATAAAAACGCCACCATATTAAAATTCGTAATGTCTTAGCTCTGGAGTGACAGGAAGCAGGAAGTTTGAAGAATTTGTACATAATTAATGCTATATGTGTGTGTGAACTCGCTGCTAGCATGGATACGGGTAATGTCTCGTATAGGGACGAACGTAGCATTGCTGAGGTTTAGTATCTAGCGGAACTAATAGAGCACACAATTAGTTTTGTGGTGCAGGAAATAAATGATTTTCCCTGCTCTGAGTCAGCAACCTGACCGATGCTTACTCAGACCGTTTCTTACTAAAATGGTGGTTTGAAAAAAAGATACCAAAATTATAACAGCAAAGTGATTTATTTGATATAAATTTTGGACGAAAACGATATTTACCTGAGGCATTTAAGTAGGTAATACGTATAGTGTAACTAGCAAGGTCTAATAATGAGAAATTTTCTTAGTAAATATGTATGGGATAAACGTTCACCGTCAAAGTCTAAAATACTTTTCAAAACAGGTACAGCTATTTAATACGCTAACTATAAGCTTACTTATTACTGAAGAGAACAAAAAAGAAAGAAAGAGCTATTTTTTAAAACACTTAAACGATGATCTTTTTTAATGTTTATAATAAAGCAGATGTTACAACTACGGCTCCAAAAAAGTGTTTGCTATACTTCTATTATTATCACTGACAGCAGAAATGTCAACAGATCATTGATGTGATGAAGTCATAACTAGCAAGAACTATAAAATGTGTCAATCCCACGCGGCCTCTATTTATTGTAACTAAATTGCTGTAGGCCGTTCTAGGACGAGATAAGGATACCAAAGAACATAAAAATATCATGAAATCAAAAACGTAGGCGAATGATTTATAGGAATCTAATAAAAATTTAAGGATCAAAAATAATATATTTGGTGATTACACCGATGTGTTCTGGTGGAAATTTGTTTGATCAGTAACATGCCATCATTGGTTAATGAAAATTACAATGGCCTCAGAGCCTACGCTGGTATTAACGTAGCACTGTCAAGGTCTATTGTAACCGTACTAACACATAGATGTGGGAGGAAATTATCATTCATACTGATTTAAAATAAAACACTCCTTATACAAGTTCCTTGACAAATTGAAATTAATGACAGAGAAGAGCTTATCCTGAGTTAAAATATTTGCGATTCTATCGTCATTGTTGACTACGATAACAAATGCTATGTTTGAGTCAAAATCTTCATATCCGATAAGTTATCGCACTGCTAGCTCCAGTAAATTCTATTCTTATTCTTTGGTATGATATCTCTGACATATTTTGAAATTATATTTTATATTCTGAACTGAACCAACTCATAAGTCTTATTGATTTATCTGTCTTTTAACGATGGAATGACCTAGTTAGAAGGTGCAGAATGCTAGCAGCGAGATATCTCGGTGAAAGCCAAAGATGTGGCGCCTATATGCAAAGGGAGCAACCAGACGACGACTAATATAAACATTTCGTAACGAACTATTATAAGTACAAAACTCCGGACGATCAATAGAACTGTCGGTTCACTCGACTGTTTATTAGACATTACATAGCCCATTACGTCAGAGCTCGACCAAAATATTGATAAAATGATTACTTGTGTCGAAAGTTGTTTTATGTGAGCAGGAAATGTTGCGAAAGCGAAACTTCATGTCGTCTCTTATACACTAGCGTACCTTATTCTCATTAGATACAGGTTTGTTAAGGTAAATAAGGCTGTAGGTGTATCGGCATTCCACGCACGAAGTCTTTGATCACATTGTTGCTAGAGCACACGAATATTAAATATATCAGTATGTACTGTTTAGGAACAATGGTAGGCGTCGTCAGTGCCGAGCTGCCGACATCTGGCCCATCGGCCCAGAGAGCTTTTTACCAAATAACTCTGCCACACGCGACGTCACAAATGTATGCCACAAAATTGAATTTTATACATGCTACTTTTAGGTGTGTTTCACATTTCATTACTTAAAGAAAAATTTATATTCAGTCATTACAGTATCGGGCCCAAAATATTCTTATTTTATTACTTTAAAAACATGTTAGGCAATTAGATGCATAACTACAAATACATAATAACGGTTTCCAAACTCAGTAAAAATTGGTTACACGTTAGTAGCACGACCTCTGCAAAAAGTTTAAGTAGGCGTAAAGAATTTGCTAATCAAAACAACTAATAAACGTTTAACTCCTCAAGGTTTCATGTCCATATACAAAATGCGGGACTTCTATATTAGAATGAGAAACGTGGCGTGAAGAGATCATCATGTAAATGACTATAAAGCTCTTGCAGTCTCGGGTGCAAACATACATTTGAATAGATAAAGTCGATGTCTGTTGGATAAACGCTATCCTCCCGATGGTAAAATCACAGTGTATTTGAATTATGGCATAAACTAAATGATATCGGAATATGCGTTTGTATTTCTACTGCCTCTTGAAATAGGATTATTTTATCAGAGTGGTTAAAGCTATATAATTCGTTAGGTACTTTGTTAGGGGTTATTTCAATTACTTGATTACTCCAAATATTGTATGGTAAAATTAAACATATTAACTCAATTTAAATCAATCACTGGAAAGTTTAATGTCGATTCCGTGATTCTAAATACAATCTCAACAAATCTCAAGCAAGCACAATTCGATCTGGTACACGAAACACCAAAAAAAACGTGTTTATGGTGAGTTTTTACTAAGTTCAAAGTTCTTACAGACAGCAACATTACCAACGATTTAAAGACAATTAAAAAGGATGATAATGATTTTTAAACTGTTTTCCTGGTTGATAGCTTTCGATTCAACATTAAGATAAATTAATATGATTGTAGAGTGGTGATATGGTGACTGAATGCTTAAAAGCTGAAGAATCTAACGTGAATACAAAAGCAGGTAAATGACGAAACTGCATCCAAAGTAGCCAGGAGCCAGTTACTTATGTATGCAAGGCCTGTTTTAGAGATTTCCCACGGATGTTGCGGCGCACAATACTGGCAGTTTGCACGACATTACCACCAGCCACGGAAGCCGGCCCGCTGAGGGAATTGCACAAGTATCCCGCGCATCTCCCATGAAACGCTTTCTCGGAACACTATTCGAACTAGGTTGGTCTGTGATGTTTTCAGCATTCTGGAAGCACTAAATAATTTTCCCGCCGACTAACCCGGCTAATGTTTTATTGTTTCCTGAGGGTTTATGTGCATGTCGCTTTACTTTGTAAATGCAAACTTCTAAATACATCGTTATGAAAAGCTATAATGTAGCTAGCGTCTGTAAGATTGCT
The DNA here is from genome assembly GCA_905146925.1 of Autographa gamma. Classification (NCBI taxonomy): domain Eukaryota; kingdom Metazoa; phylum Arthropoda; class Insecta; order Lepidoptera; family Noctuidae; genus Autographa; species Autographa gamma. The sequence continues at coordinate 2,018,267 of LR989852.1, forward strand.
AAATAAAGAAATGTCAGAACGTTGGACTGTCATCCCAAGCTTCTATGTGTTACACTCCACTAGAGATGATTGCCTCAAATCACTCAAAGGTATTATAAACGCATTAGAAACAGACGGAGACAACTGCCATGATAAAGCATTTTAAGCCTTGATCTTGAAATCTTAGAAAAAATTGACATTGTCAATCGTGCTGCTATATACTTCCTAGTATTCAAGAGCAAACAGTAAAACGATCGTACATCTTAATAATGACTAATGAACAGCAAAAACATTAAAGATTATTCAAGTCTCTCAGAACAAATAAGAATTGGGGAAAAAAATACATAATCACTGTATGTACAACCAACAACAAATGTACACGTATGCAACATGTAAGATCGGTGCGATAACGATAAAAAGAGACGGTGTAAGTCACGATAACACATCTCGTCATGAGAGCTGCTTAGTTTGGAGAAAGTGATGTTACAACCTTGAAACTAAATATGCAGTTACAGTATTCATACACTTTCTTCATCACTATTTTTTAATTACATTTAACATTTTATTTTTAAATGAGTAACATTTTATAGGAAGGCTTTCTTGGCGTCCTAGAAAGAAAATTCTGGGAATCCGGAATCCCGTCCCTCGCATCAGTTAATTAAAGAAAATGACATTTATATTTGACTGGCTGCTGCAACTTCAAACTGCGAAATCCATAAAAACGTCTGGAAAGACAACAAATCTAGACTAGAAAACTTTTAATCCAGACTGAAAACAGTGCTACCGTGAGACGCTAACGAATTGGATTTGGTAAAAGTTTAACTATTTATTTTACATTGTGTAATAGTTTTACTTTCTTTTTTGTATTTACACGAACACGAAATATTGTCACGCAGGCAGGTGACCCATTGCTTTAACTTGTGTACACAGTTCGACAGTGGAGATTTAACTAAAAAGAAAGGATCACACTACGAGTTTTTTTATTTAAAAAGAATAAACCGCGTTCTACAACGCTTGCCAATAGAAAAAAATTGAGTCATTAAGAGTTGAAAGTGGTATAAACAGCAAGGACTCTCTAGTACTCAGCTAGTACTCACTGCATGGACGACCTTCAAGATCAATTTGATCTATAATAGACTTCGGTTATTAAAAGCTAACTCAGAATTGTTTTTCTCCTTCTTATTTTACGTTGAGAGCGGAAATGTACTTTCCACTAAAGACAACATGTTTTGTGAACTTAAGACATATACATGTGGAGACACCGTTATAGTTTGTGTTTCATGTTTTCAGGCATATTCACTTCAAGATAAACTAAGTCCAAGAAAAATCGATGAGAGTTCACTGACCGTTGGATTCGATGTACAGTAAGAACGAAGTTAGTTTTAATAGATCTACAGTCTACACTATATTAGAGGTTGGAATATAGCCATTGTTCTATTGCAAGCGCCAAGTATCAACGTGAATAGGAAAGAAATGAATAGAGAGAAAGGATCTCTCAGTTCCCATATATTATCCCATATGTATTCTGAACAGATGCTGGTATAATGTAAATCGAATTTATTTACTGATTAGTTTGAATACAAACTAGTCATTATCATCAATAATGGAAAAAAAGAAGAGTAAATTGGACTTCAGACAGGAGTTGTAACCAGAACAGCTATGTCATTCAGTTTTTGTGTTACAAATCATGTTATGTATTTGTATAACCAATTGAGTATTAAAGAGCTTTGTCCGTCAATGGCGTCGGTTCCATTCACGGCTCACGGTACTCTCAAACATTCGATTGTTAGCATGTGATTTGTTCAAACATTTTGGCTTCCGGGAGTCAATTTCACTTTTCGCAATGACATCATGTTTGTTACCAATAGTTTGGCCAATCGACACGGCCGACCAAACATTGGTACCAAAAATAATATGTGTGCTAAATTAGTGACACCATTAGTTGTCGGAAGCATTAAATTAATAGTAAAGATGTTGAAAGTATGGCATTTAATTTAAGTTGGATAATATTTTTTTAACGATACAATAGACATTAAGCCATTAAGTATGATGTCTAAGATAAAAAATATGTAATAAAAGATTTTGTGTTCAATGCTGCACACGTTATAACTGGTTATAATTACAGAGCAACGCAGTAATAACCTTTTTTCTAAGACATAAAAAGTAACTGTCTTTAATATTTATTAAAAAACGATACATCTGTTTCGCTCAAGTGTTAAAAAATATACTGGTTTAAGCATAGAAACAGTTTAAGTGTACATACTAGAATATAATTACATGATCACGGAATACTAATGGTTTCCGCAGAAAATATAAGGACTAGTCATCATTTATTAATTTCTTTAATAAAGACAAATAATGTTACATGGTAACATGAATTATTAACATGTGATGAGTATAATGTTCTATAGCGTCATACAACAATGTAAAAAAGTCCGTCCTGGACCTTAAAAAAGGTGATTATAAAATATATTTATTAAGAACTCATTATAATCCCATTATGTTCATAACAAAACCTCTTATTTATATTTTTTACATCGTGACAAGTTTCTTCGGAGCATCGCCTTCATAACTAAGGATAATAAAGTCGCGCTGTGGCGTTTTATGTGCTAAAGGATGTTGTCCAAGCCTTGCATATTATCACGTAGTAACTTCTAACGACACTTGTATATGGGCTTTATGGTCACTTCTAACCCAAGAATCCTATACTTAATATTCAACTTAGCTAGAGGAAGGAATAAGTGTTCTATTTACTAAAATCTGAACAGAATACGGCATTTTAAAGATAGACGTGACAGATACAGCTTAATCGAACAGCCGCTAACACGAAAGCAAATGCACGACAACTTTCTTACTGCAAAAAGACATCACATCAACATGATCACAGCAGTTAACAAACAATATTCTCACAATAACTGCAATATTGAGATTAGTCTGTGTAGAAACACATGCGGCTATTTAAGTTTGTATCGCTATGATTTGTACAGACAATTTCTTCGTATATAAAGCTCGACCACATGAAAGTAACCGCACCAAACATTCCTCCTACAGCTTTCTCTGCAGATCAGACGTTTTGTTGAACACAGGTATTCGCGCTGAATTGTTGATACGTAATCGCATTCCGTATTAAGTAATAACATTTAATACGCAATCTCTTTTATGACAATCATATTCGGAAGTTAAATAATAAAATATCAGACAAGATTTTTTTGATATTGTTTTTTCCTCTTTTTGACCGTCCCAAATAAAGGTAAAACTAAATCAAATTATAACGTTCACCAGGCATCAATTAATTTTAGGGTTCTCTTCCTAAATGCTATACTTTTTCTGAATATCTTGTCATGTACTAATTTCTTGCGGAATGCCAGTTTACTTTTGAATTACTATGTATTGACATAGCATGTGTAATTATAGTCTGTAAATGATGCCAATATGGAAGCAGGACAAAACGCCGGCATATGGTGCACGTCAAGGATACCGAGCGAACAGAGACCAAAATAATATTTCCCTGCCGGTTTGTTTGGCATCGATGATTAATGTTTGTATTGCCTATTTCTATTAATACATAAACTTCGAGCATTTAACGCCTTTGTGACACATTATGTCATGAATCTAAATGTAAAGGACATAGTTATTCCATTTTACAATTTACAATAAACATTCAGTAGCTAAACCCAAATGGCACAAGAAATCAGTAAGACATCCATTAATAATTTGATGAAAGAAATCAAAAGATTTCTCAACAGAATTAAAATTTCCCCTCGGATATAACACTTAAGTAGCGAGTGTGACGAGTTTAATTAATATTTTCTTTGACACCACGATTGTTAGACGCTGCATACGTGCTACAATTATGAAGAAATTCTTAAGTAAACTAATCTGGGAACGAATCTTTACAGCGAGCCGTACTTGCTTTAAGAGCGTTTCTAATCTTTGATAGACGCCGGCTTCGATTGTGTCTGCTAAAGATTAATTTCGTTTATTCATTTCACTTTGATCAGTTTTGAAAGTTTTAGTTTCATTAATGGCGCAAGTAATACGTTTTATTTGTAGAGCTTCCATCTTGCGTAATGGTCATAGTTGTACGAGTTACTTCACCGGGCCACCTACTTAAAGTCGAACCAGTACTAAAGACTTTGATGTATTCGCATTCCTCTTAACATTGCCGCACTTAGAAGTACCGCATCTCAAAAGGAACTTACAACCAAGGCCTGATCAATTAATAAATATCAAACAATTAAGATGAAAATGTAATCAAGCTTTAGATGGCATTTAACAAATTACAACCTTCCGGGCAGGACGACTTAAACGACAACATTGCAAAATCCAGTCATGTGGATGTGCCTACGTAAGGCAACCGTAACAAGGTCCTCGCCATATATGAGGATTGTGGGCGGAAGCGTGCACCAAGAGGTGTCACCACAGTATTGTGCCGTGTCGCAACATGTCCGGCTGCCTATACTGCCACTAACTGGCTTCTAAAGTTATAACCAAAAACAATAAATACAATAATATCAAGTATTAATATCATCCAGATGTGGAATATATTAAATGTTATTGACGTTCCACGTAAACTTGTTTATTCTTGAAATATTTCCATACTGGTCTAAGAGACGTTTTCATCATCTCGAAGTAACTTTAATTAAATTCCTAATCAGAACTTGCCGGTTCAGTTTTCAATAAAATTGACATTCCAATAGCTACTTCCATAAGGTAGGCCAAGTAGTTTGTGTGCAACGGATAAATGGATATTTTCTCATCATTTAAGCGTGAAATAAATATTTTTCTTGATCTCTTCAATCAGCTTTATTGTAATTTGATGTTACATTTCTCTAAAATATAAGGCGAAAGTCTGACATCAACATTCAATAGCTTATTCAAATTTGTTTTATAGGAGTTTAAAAAGAGCGGGTGGGAAAGGAAATCACGTCAAACAATCGCGGTGAATTACTAGGTACTCTCGATCTCCATTGACAGTGTATCATTATTGAGGCGATCGTATTGGATTCGTGTGCAGTTTTCTCTGCGCAACGGAGCGAACTAAGAAATGGAAAGGGTTAAATGCTATTCCAAGTTATTAACGAACTCAAACATCTACAACAAGCAGAGCTGCTACTTTTTAACGTCGCGTGTCGTCTATTATAGTTGGCGAACTGGAACGTTTGTTTCAATTTGGTATATTAAGAGTGGAAACGATTCATTTCAGCATAAGTAAGATAAGGAGCCAGTAAGCGCTAGCTGTGATCTGGGTCGGTAACCACAGAGTGAGTGATGCGCTCCTTTCGCAGATGGCCAACGAGCCGTGATCTGCTAGAGATGCCACGGTCTGTTGGCCTAACCTTGGCCGTAACCATCCTGTATGTTCCCCGAGAGATCCGAGTGACATCATCGATAGCCAAGAATTGTTCTAATGTTGAGTGTGAGGCCAAGGCCGGAATTTCAATCGATGCTAATATTACACAGTGGAATAATAAAAAGGAAAGTAAGGTTGATGACCCCACCGTGGCTATAACTTACAGCTAGTGGACTGATGGATTTGTCCGGATTCTTTTTTTAGCTGCCATAATGCGGTGTGGTGATCCAGTTTAAGATATTTAAGTAATATTGTCCGCAGCGTCGAAATAAAGCAATAGTCGTCAATGAAACGGTCTAATAAAATTACAAATTTCGTTATCCACTCACGAACACAAGAGTAGTTATTTTTTGCACAAGTCTAGTAATTTTAATAGGTACACACGTATACATTCTAATGAAACTTGTAGAGCGAAACTTTCTACAGCTTTATTTTTTGCAAAATTTCAGTCGTTTCGATACATTTTGTGCACATTGTAATTCATTATAGTTTAATGTGACTTTGAATCGAGTAATCTGAATATTTTTTGCACCGTTATCTATTATACACTAAATAGACTAACTATAAACAGAGGACGATTTGTTGCCTGTCGATTAACTAAAGATATAAAACTGTATACGTACATGCAATGTTATATCGTATCGCAAACAAACTTATCAATTAAATCGATTCATCGTGCGGATTGTGATACATTGCATTTACACCACACCTGACGTTAAAGTATAACGCATCAACTACTCATTATCATCGGCATTCCAAACGCATAACGTTATCATTGATCGTTATGCTTAACTGTTCCTAACAACTGGGATCTTACCGAGACGGCGACGGAGTTGCTCGGTCCGATCCCTGCCTCAGAGACGGAGTGCTGGCCCTCAGGCACGCTCAGAAAACGGCGCAGGGTGCCATATCCAGACGCTGATGCCACCATGGCTACCATAGTTAATTCACAATCACAGCACAGTAACCACTAGTTCTCTTTGTGACATCACTCGCGCGGGCGTGTTCGGAAATTTCGCGGTTCGCGCGCACGGCGACTTGCGCGCGCGACGCGTTTCAACTGCGCGCCTAACTCAGCGAAGGCTGCGGCGCGCCCCCTACCACGGCACCGATAGACAACTTGCAACTTCAAACGAACTTCGATAAGCTTCTTGTATTAGTTTCTACTTCCGTCGCTATTTTTAAGTGTCCCTTACTTTTATATTTATATAGACACATTTTACTATGGTAAAATTGTTTGAATCATAACCTTTATCAAGGTTTTAGGTTTTACACTATCTTATCACAGTTAAATAAACATTAAGCAGAAAAAGGTGTGTAGCCAGGTTGAATTATTAGAATTTTAGATGAATAGTTTTATAAAAATGGATAAAAATATTTTATGATAATTTGTTTTCATTAAACGAATAAATAATACATATACATGTTTTTTAATTTCTTGTACATAAATTCTGACTAATTGATCAGTTCTGCTATTTTTTATTCTTTATTATTTTTTGTATAACATTAGTTGTAAAATATTCTATCTCTTAAAAGAAACTAAATTGAAAAAAACTAAAAACTCAAGCTGTCAATTTTTTTTTAACTTCATTACTATTTTTCCTTAATTAACGTAACTATTGCATAGTATACACATATTATGTATATCATTAAGTATGCTTGGAATAGTAAGTAAAGATTACATGTTCAAATCATAATATCAATCAAAATTTTAAAATATGAATGGATTTCAGGAATCAAGATTTGAGTAAACATGAGTAGGCACACCTTTTTATCCACACTAGGGTTAATAATGTAAATAACTTCATATATCTGTCTTTTTTTCTGTTATAGTTTCAAAGCTTAAAAACAATTTAGAAGAAACTTGTTAATGGTAATGAGCATGTTTGGAGCCGAGGTAACATATGCTAGTGTTTTTGCTGTGATAACAATTACTTCAGTTAATTAGTCAAACGGGGGAGATCTTTACCCAGCAGTGATAAAAAAAATAAACAATAACTTAAGCAGGCAGTGCCACAGGCAACATCTAGCATTTAAAAGTATACATTTAAATGCTACCAGCAGTGACAGAAAAAAAAATTAATAAAAATGATTAACTTAGATGAGTCGTGATCCTAAAGCTCAACTATTCAACATCAAGGTAAGTGATTCTGTGAGTCACAGGTCCTAAGTCACAAACAGCGATTAAGTCTCTTTACTGAAATCTTGATTATTGTGACTTACTCAATTATTATTAGAATATTATTTAGGAAAAAGTATTATAATAATATTTATTCATAACATCATTTCACTTTATGGAACTTAGTTCATCAGTGTTCATAAAATTTTTGGACATAATTTAAAAATAATATTAATCACAACAATTCATATGTAGTTAAACAGGAATTTATTCCTCTCTTTTGTGAAACAATTAAATAAACTTTCTTTATTAAAATGGTCCTACTTCCAAAAAAATATTCAAGAACATTCTAATGATAGCGAGACTGAGACATATAAGACAGAGACACACATACACAAGACTGATATGACAAATAAGGCTCATAACAATGTTCTAATGCCAATAATTTATTCTGTTAGTGTGGGCAGGACCTCCAGCGCCCACCACTTGCCTTGATTTGTTTTTATATCTCGATAACCATGATGTTTTAGTCACTTGGGTCCTTTAAAATACAACCACTTTAATATTCAAGAATATTAGAGCCATATAAACATGAAAATTTATCTATTTTCACATTTCAAGTCCAAAACATGCATGAACAAAGTGCATGTTTTACCAGACAGCACAATGCAGTAGGCGCATTCCAATGCAAATTTCACGAGCACCAAGGCGATATGAGTAAGCCAAAGGTGAAATTATTAAAAACCGGCAGTTAGCCGTGTAGGGCTCACCTGTTTGGTGTCCACACAGTCTGTGGCCTCCATGTTGGCATGTGATCTCTCCTGCCGCTCCATAACTTAGGAAACATCAGAATCTCTTATACCATTTACAGGGCGTTATAAAAGCACACAATAGAATACTAAACATAACAATCGCGATGGGCTCAACAATTTTAACGAAACAATGTCAGCGACTGCACTTAACACGTACTGCACTGTAGGTCTGTTACACCGTTTCGTCTAATATTTAACAAGCGCAACCACTGTTATGAACACATTTTAATCTTCTCAACATAATAACAAAGCTGTAGACTTGATTTTTTTGATAATTATACGAAAAATACAGTTGATCACCATCTTAAAATTTTCACACATTCCGTCATCGAGGCCGACTGACGGTCGCTGCCCTACGTGTTGTTCCAGTACACGCATCAAAAACTTAAAATGTCATAAATATTTTGAAAACGAACTTCAGATTGAAATCCTAATTACTTAAATAGTTAAAATTCATTTAATCTTTCCATTTCAAATTTATAGATATAGCTCTATCAATTTAATTTGTTTACAGGTATGATTCTAAATAATGTTATGTCTTCCGACTAGAATCTAACGTAGAATGAAACCACTTCCTCGATGGTTATGCCATCTTCCGAGTTTCATTTGTATTACACAGTTAATTTAACATTTTGAAAATACTGGTAAGTAGGTAGGTAGGTGATCTAGATGACTAAATAAATCATTTTAGATTAAATATCCTAAAAATGATAATTAAGATAATGTTATCAGAGTACCTACAGTCTGTGTAAAATAAGAATAGTGCGGGTTAAAAGCTCTTGCTTATGCTCTGAAATGAGGGTACCTACTTGTCTATTAATGTTATGTATAGCCATAACGCTTTAACTATTTATTTATTCCCCTATATTAACTCCCGGAGTATTGATTGCTATTCTAATAAATAGCTATCAGGATGTTAGTATTAAAATGTAATAACTTTGTAATTTTTACAGGAAAATTCCCGAAGTCCTTAGCGTTGGGTTTATGGACGCTGACGAATTGTATATTGATTTTTTTTTATAACTTGTAATATCTTCTTTACCTCTCATAAATTAGTAGGTAGCTGTTGTAGGATTTTATCCATTTTATTTCCTCTAAAATTACTAAAACTTGCGCTGAATTGAACTTGTGAGAACTGTTTCTGTCTAATATGTTTTATTATCTGTAGGTAATTCTAATACCTGACACTTGACTGACAGTTACATTAATCTTTTGTGGTTATAAATAAATAAAAGCTATTTTTTTTATTTCCATCTATTATTTTATTATGCCGCGAGATAAAAGTCGATATCGGGATAGGCGAAGCACTTCATATAGTTCCGAATCATCTTTCGAGAGAAAGAGATCAAAAAGCAAACATAAACGTAAATCGAGGTCTCGAGATAGATCAGTTTCAAGTAGTCACAAAAGGAAGCGATCTTCTTCTCGTACTAAATCTAGAAGACGAAGTTATACTAGAAGTTTGTCCAGAGACCGGTACGAGTCTAAGTCTAGAAGGCGTTCATCTTCGAGGTCTCGTTCGAAACGAGATAGATCGCGTTCATTGTCAAGTTCTAGAAGTAAAACTAAGTATAACAAAAAGAAGTCGAAGAAAACACGCTCTTCAAGCAGTCGCAGTGGATCTTTTGAGATAGGCAAGTTTGAAAACCTATTGCATTTTCGAATTGTGTTATACCCAATATACTCACATTTCCTTATAATATCTTTGTGTTTCCAGAAAGGCCAACCCACACAAAATCTCTCGATGATACAGAAACCAAATTGGAGAAGGCAATCAAAGCTGCCGAGGCAGTAGGGTTGACTATGACAAAAATACCAACTTATGAGTACAAGGAGGTTGAGATCAAAGAGGATATGCCCACAATACTTGATAGGAACTTGTTGGCAGAGTTGAACAGTGAATCATTTGTGCAGAGAACCTTCACTTCCTCAAGGAACAAGAAACAGACTCAAAACATTGTAATAGACTTAAATTCTCAGACTGTTAAAGTACCGGAAAGTGATGTGAAACCTCCGGCAGAAGATTCCATTATCAATTTTGATGTAAGTTTAAACTAATATCAACATTATTTAAATATTCTTTTTCTTAGTTGGACTTTAACCTGAGGGTGCCAAACATGGCCTCTTAAAACAGTAGACAAACAAAACAATTTTATTTGCTGTATGCTACTTTTTACTAATTTATGAATGAAAATTTATTATTACAAGTGCAGGATAAAATGAGGCTTAAAAGATTTGCTGTTGACTGCACATTGACACAGTAACAGTTAGTTATCAGTACTTGTGACCTTAGGCATTTATATGCCTTCCTATAAGACTTGTTGAATACTTTAACCTAGTTAAATAGTTAATATTTTCTAGCTGCATTTGATTTCATAGTATATTGCATTGTAGTTACTACAAATGCTGTAATATTTTGTTACAGGAGATACCAAGTGAAGAAGAACTAAGAGAAATGTGGATACAGAAGCTTTATCAGTACAGAAAGAAAATGTTAGGCGGAGGTGACTTATAAGGAATGATAGAAATGTTAAGACAAGACATCGGATAATAACTTATTTTACAGAACCGGGATATGGTTGGGATACAATTAACAAACAATTATTGTTTAAATTAACTTATAATACATAAAATATTCCTCATTTCTCTTCTGCGTGTTTACTTTTCTATTATAATTATACCTTAACCTTGGACTTTTGTTGGGTCTAGTCATACATTGCAATATTGCTAAGGCATATTGCATAAGATTTCACAGATGCTTTAATGCTTCTTGTTAAACATTTCTATAAGTTATGAGACATCATAGTTTAGGTTGTAATGTTTAGTAATCTTTATATAATTCTTGTATAAAATATTTTCTTGATCAGGAAATAATTCTTTCTTTTTATATCTGGTAGGGTACAAAAGTTACAAAGAACTTGAGCTTATTATTCTAACAGTTTATTCTGATAAAACTTTACATTCAAATAACATGTAATAGGAGTGTTGCGCTGAAGATACAACAGTATGTAACACCAGCTAAGTAGAATCAATAAAAACAAGTAACAACCTAAAGTATTTTTATTGAACACATTAACATAACTGGCAGCCGCAACTCACAATTTGAAATGCTTTTGTAACTACTAAGTCGTCTATATTTACAGTGACGCGATGGCATGCAGCCCCTAGGCCCCCACGGTCGCTTTCACATGTTGTTCCTCTCTCGCTGGATACGACTGCTGTACGTCCGTGACACCAGGTTCCATGCATCCATATACCTGTCCATACACATTGCTATACATTTCTGTTCAGAATTGTCTAACGCTGTACCCGGTTTATTGATACACTTTTTGAAACATTTTTCTGACATTTTCGTCAGGAGTTCTTGAGCGTTGGCTATGGCAATCTGTTGTTTGACTTGATCCATTAACTCTTCTTTTTGTGCCCCAGAGAGCGAACCCGTAGATAATGTATCCATGGTTATTTTAGCGTTTTTGAGATTATAGGATGAGAAAATTTAAAGAATTTTGTAATATTGACAGGATAACCTCAAATTTCAATCTGTCAGCGAGCGAATGGAGAAATCAAATCAAAAAAGTATAAATTATGTTGCCATAATATGATTTATACCTCCCATTACAAATTCGTCTACAAACCGACTAAATAAATTATGCGGTTTTTTTTTACTCACCCTGATAATTAACTGTTAATATTAAAGCAGTAAATGACTTATGTTTAATTTATTTATTAATTTATGATGACTCATATATTTTTAATGTTCAATTCTCTAGTCTTATTTAATTTTTCGATTTTTATGTCGATTAAAGTAGATATAGAGATAGTTGATAGAAGTTTATTATGATATGGTCTCATTAAAACAATTAGGTACATGTTTATATTTTTGACATTCCCTATAAATAAACCTGTGTGAATAATTTGTCTTAAATTTAACCAATATCTTTCTGACCAATAATCATGTGATCACCCACAACTTTGTGAACTACTGATTCTACTGGTAGCACCAATTAAAAAAATATTTGTATTCTTTATGACTTTAGTGATGCGCAAACTTTGCAAAAGTTTACGATTTCTAACATAAAACTTAACTACTGAGAATACCATCCCACAAGTTAATAGAAAGGATAGAGGTGGAAATCTCATGAAGTTCCAAAATATTATCGATATTTATAGTTTATAGAACGCTGAATTCATCTTTCATTTCACGAACAACAGAATCTTGTCAATTTTGTCATATGACATTTCTTGTTAGTAAATAAAAAAAAAACAATTCAAAGTTTTGTCGTAATTAGGCAACCATTTATGAAGTAATACTTGAAATAATTATTGATTTAAAAACTTACAGACTTTTACTTTATGTCAAAAGTCGTTAGAGTATAAGTGTTCCGTGTCTGAAAGGTCTAAGTCAGTTTGTAAACTAAATAAATAGAACTGCAATGGAATCAACAGAAACCGAGCAAGAAATAGCTAGTACTTTATCACACGATGAGTTATTGGAGATCACACAATCTTCTCTTGCAACTTTATTAAGCACCGATGCATTACTAAACGATCTTCCAAATGATATCATAATTGAGGAAATTTTATCACAGGTAAAAGAAAGCTAGAATTTTTATTGGCGTCTATTAAGTATTACTTGAATGTAATGTAAATTACAACTTATTTTGGGGCTATTTTCTTTGGTTAATTAGCGCTTCCCAGGAATTCCAGATCATTATATTTTTACGTTACTTTGAGAGACTCAACAGGCATCCACAGTCAAACTGTTCAAAACAGTTTTGTGGACCAATGTATTAACATAAGTCTAATATTTTTTGTACTTAATAATTTTAAATAAATAATAAATAAAAATAAATTGGATATAACAGTTTTATTGGGGTTAACTGTTAAGGAAACACTATCCTTACCCGTCTTGGTGGTTTCAATACCTTATTTGAAATAGGCATTTTGTAATAAGTTCTGTATTTTTGCAGATTGCAGTTGAACATGGTCAGTCAATAACAATTTTTATATCAAGAGAAACAGAACCCACTTTTAAAGTCATTGTAAGTTTTTAATTATTATTATGATTTAATTCTTTAATAGCCTGTAATTAATTATCATCCCAATAATTATCACAGGTTCCACAAAATGCAACTGTGAAGAGTTTAAAGAAAGCTATACAGAGGCACTTTGAGCTATATATGAAGAGATCAGGAATGAAAACCAAGATATCATGGAGATACATCTGGAAGACTTACATCTTAAACTTTGACAGCATCCCGTTAGACGACGATAATGCACTAATACAAGACTATGGAGTCACAAACAAAGTTACACTGGTATTCAAGAAAAAAAGAGGACAGAAAAAAGCATAACAATGTAATAAATTATAGTTTGGATAGTTTGTAAAAGCATTTATTTTGGGTATCATTACTTAAACATAAAAATTTACTTGCAACCCACAATAACATGTATAATATGTTCATTACTCAATCTACATTACAAATACATAGTTAAATTTATCATAATGAACTGTCATTATCTAATAATATGTACTCTTTAAAGATGAATGTATCTTATATTAATATAATGTGTACATTGTGTACGTAGGATACTATTTTCATAATATAATATAACATATTGCAGCATCTGTAAAGTACAGTGAATTTGTAGTGTTGTGCCTAAAGTTGCTCGAAATCGGGCTGCGGCGGCGGCTCCTGTGGCAGCGGCTCGAAGTCGCCGAGACTGTAGTGCGGGTCCTCGTGTCGCGGGGTCGCTAGCGGACGGTCGTATGCGTCCTTTAGGAGCTCTTGATCATGCTGGGAAAGATGATCAGATTAAGTGGATTTTTTAAGAACCTTTAGTGTAAGTAATGTAATTGGACACTTGATACTTTTTTTACATTATATTTGTACATATTTAATATGATTTTTATTACACCTTAATCTTGTAAAGGTAAATATAAAAGCACCTGCTTTGGATAGAATAAGGAATGTTCTTATTTAGCTGTGACTAGAAAACTTGCCTTGAAAAATAGTTACAAAATGTCGCTTTAAACATATAGTACATACCTGATCAGGCTGCAACACTGAGGGTGGCGCGAGGTCGTCCAGAGACAGCTGAGTGTTGAGCACCGACGGCGGGGCGTAGTCCGCCAACGCTGGCACGCTCTCAACCGGCTGCTAGGATAAACATTAATATTTTAGATACAAATTAAATCTTATTTTTGTTAAAGTTGAAAATCAAGAGGTCTTCAATATAAAAAGATAATTTAATTTATGTGAGATGTAACATGATTTTACGGAAGCACTATGTAAAATTTTGGTAATTTGTATTTCACTTTGGAGATTAATCAATTACATAGATCTGAACTGGCGATCACAAAGTAGTTTCTTGTGCTCTTGGGAAGAAATAAGTTCAAGGCATATAGAGGTCTATATTTAATCCTAGTCCTAGTGCGGCATCGTTACTTTTTACTAGACCAGACATCACAGGTACTATACCCATACAGGTGGACCTTTTCGTATCAATCTACTATAGATATTATAACACATGACTCACGGCATCAGCAGCAGCCACCGCGGGTGCGTCTTCAGTCGGCTTGTGCGCGAAGGCGGGCGCGTCGTGCGGCGCGGACGTGACGGACGGCACGGACGCGGCGGACGTGACGTGCGCGGCGCGGAGCGTGTTGGCGCGCGCCTCCTCCTCCGAGCTGTACGCCGACTTGTGCTCGCACATCAGCAGGTGCGTCAGCATGTCCGTGCCTGCACATAGCCATAGTTCATGAGATATATTAAATAAAACATCAAGAGTTTCTTGGTGAAGTCGCGTATAGGTATTTACCCTCAGTTTCAAAACGGCTTGTCTAATTACACCTATAATTGTTTGACCAAGAGATTTTCAAACAATCAGAGGGCTTAACAGGTGTTTGAGAAATGTTTGTGTTGTTCAATCATTCAGTAACCGGGGTTGAGTGTGATGGCCTCGACGACTTGACGAGATTGAATTCGAAAGTGGACCGAGTGTAATGGCCGACTTCAGCAACAACCTCTATTCAGTAATAAACTGTGATTTTTCAAGTTCAGAAATAGAGTATACATACCGATGGTAGTGTTGTACCCGCAGACGCAGTGCGAGCGGTAGGGCGCGGCGCGGGGCGCGTCCTCCAGCGAGTGCGGGCCGGCGCAGTAGCCGCTGTGGCGCAGCATGGCGCGGTAACACGACGTCGCGTACGAACACTTCGTGCAGCGGGTCGTGCCTCTGAACATACACATCATAAGTCTCATGATATACGAAGGCATCGGTCTTGGACACTGTAGTTGGCCCCGGAAGACAGATTGACACAGCTGAGCAGTACAGCCGCGAACGATCGCGCGACTCCGGTAAAAAGCTCGTAAGGCCTCACTTCTGTCTCTTGTTTTAGTTATTCCATTACCGGCCGCCAACGAACATAGCTAACCAATGTACTACAAACAGCCAAATAGTGACGATAAAAACAAGAGACGGAAGCGCGGCACGATCTCAGTGGTTTCGTGTAAATAAGCGCCAAGGCTGAGAAAGCTGGAGACAGGACCAGGTTATTTTTAGTCGATACAAGTCCAACATATCACAGTCACGCACAGAATATTACTTACAAAAATACAACACGGACTTTCTTAAAAGAAAAACGATCCATTATAGACCATATTTTACTGCTCGGTCTTGTTTCTACCTAAAACCTGATCATACTCCTAACTAATTACATGGTACGTAATCTATAATAGCTATACTCACAAGAAATGCTTCTCCCTGTCCAGCGGCGTATCGCACTCCCTGCAGAGTACGCCGTCAGGCAACACCAGTGTGAGGCCTTCAAACGTGTCGCTGATCGTGTGGTTGGCTGAGTCCTTCACCGGCGGACGAGCTTTGTTCTAGAACAGGATATTAGTGTTAATGTGATTAACCAAAATAATGATAGCTAAACTACTTTTAGAAACCTAAATATTTAACCTGTAATGATTGGTTATTACTCGGCCACCAGAATGCGTCCCTCCTTCATATAGGACAAACAAGTTTACATGAGGTAAATTCTTTGCCACATTAAAGTAATATTTTCTTGTGTATCACAACCTTTTCATAACACATTAACTCTGCGGTCGGATATAAGAAAAATAGTCCATTTATTCAGAGATTGTAAAGTTAGACTCAGGTATTTACTTACTCTAGGCTTATTGATCAAATGTTCTTCGGAACACAACGGAGTGGCGCCCTCTACTGTGATATGATCTCGCACTTGATGTTCCTTTAATTGGCCTGGAACAAATAACAACTGAATGGGGAACCTTCTTCCATTATGTACAAAGTTGCTAGACAGTTCATGAGGGTTAAAATAAATATATTATGTCACCCACATGTAAATTGATATTTATTCAATAGATCCCCATATTTTTCGAAATTACGCCTTTGAAATTAAATTGTCAATTTAACAACTTAACTGTCTCGCCAGTAGACACAATAGTTAAACAATGGAAATGTTCATATGTGACTCACTGGACAGGGATTTCCCTGTCCAGTGAGTCACATATTATGTAGGATAGTTAATTTATTTTTATTTTATTTATTAGGGAAATAAAACAGTTATGCGTTACAGTAAATCTTAAAATCTAGTTATATAGTTAAGTAACCAAAATGCTTTTTTTTTGTACGGATTTTTATTTTTCAACTCACCAAGATGCACAAACTTGAGCACGCATCTGTTGCAGCGCACCTCCAAGTCTTTGTCCTGGTGTTGCTTCAAGTGGTCCAGGTATAGCACGAGGTTGGCGGTCAGCTCGTGTCCATCCGAATATATCCTTATGACCTGTCAACATCAATAACACATAATAAATGCAGTAGTGTGCCATCTGTTTATGAAGATAATCGGAATGTGTGTTGAGAAAGGAAATATTAAATATCATTGACCGCCATTATATTTGACAAGGCGGTGCAAAGTTTAGATTATTCATTTAAAGCAGACATCGAAAAAATGAAGCAATAATGAACTTTATGTCAACATGCATTTGTGCATATGTACTTTTGTTTGACCTTTAGCTTAAGTTTGTCGATCCCAATGGAATGCATGTGACTAGAACACCAATCCACAGCCCTTGTTCTCCCACTGCTAGCCTCTCATTTCTCGTGCCATTCTCTACGGTACTGTGTCAATAAATGTCTAGCACCATATATTACTGTATTTACCTTTAGACAGTACGGACAGAACACAGTATCCTCCTGGCTATGATTATTCCTGTAGTGATCGGCAGCCGCGCGGTGTGCCGAAACACGGAAGTCGCACGCGTCGCAGGCGTAGGGCAGCTCGCGCGGGCAGTGAGACTTCTGCATGTGCGAGGCTAGCGTCAGCACGGCGGCGAAGCGGACCTGGGTGGAACAGATATTTGTAACAACTCATAATATGCAACTTTGCAGTAAAAACCCTGTAATACCGGCGATTAAAAATCCGCTAGGTTCGCTAGTCGAGCATCAACTTGATCTGTTTCTACCAATCTCAGGTCTGTACCTTGTGGACAAATGACAGATACACGTTAAGTTGTTCTCACCTCACAGATGAGGCAGGCGTAGGTGAAGAGTTCGGGAGACTTGGTGTCGGCGGGATGGTTGTGCTTGAGATGCGTGTCGAGCTCGTCCTGCGTCGGGAACCGCGTCAGGCAGTACGTGCACTGCGCCAGATTGGCTCCGGCTTCGTCAGGTGGTACCGCGTGGGAGAACAAGTGTGTCATGAGAGCAAAGTTCTCGTTGAACTCTTCGTGGCATACTGGGCACTGAAATGGAAAAATATATAAGATTTGGGGTTTAGATAGTGAAAAATAATGGCATTCTAAAAAAAAGAAACAGGTGATTTCTGTTTAGGTGTACGTGCAACATGTCAAAATAAACTTAATAATCTTTGGAGGGTTGCAGATAAATGTGGTTTTCAGTTCAGAAGATGCCTTCTGGACCCTTACCTCAACAGCGATGGCAGTCTTCTTAGCATCTCCGTTGCCGCCAATCTGTCCGAAGTAGTACCTCTCCATGGAGACCGTCTCCTCGGGCCTGATCTCCTTCTTGATGTTCTTCAGGGGGATGTCATCCAGGTCGTCGTCGATGTACGAGCGAGCCTTGTTGTTGCGCCGGCTCCGAGCTGTAGGCTCCGAATCTTTTTTGTCTTTTGGTTTGTCTTTTTCTTCTTTTATTTTTGTTTTCCGACTTTGGGCTAGAGGGATCTGTGAATGTTTACGTTGGATATAAATATAGGCGATTCTTTGTTTAAGAGGGCTATTTTTCCTTAATGCGTTTAAAAAAATACCTGCAATCCTACTCAAATTACATGAATAGTTATAGATTATAAAAGGCAATTTTCTGACTCACAAAAATATAATAAAAAAAGTCCAATTGAAGATGTCAAACATTATATCATTTTGAATCTAATACACGGTTAAGTAAGAGTTATTATGATTATGAAGATAATGCCTTTGCCCAACAGTTAGGTTAAAGGTTAGCCATTAGACAGATCAGATAAAGAAATATCTAGATAGGTCATGAAAGAAGTCTGACCTCCTCGTCATCTTCTTCGATATAGGTGGTCTTCTCCTTCTTTCTCTTCTTAGGCGGTGGAGACGGCGAGGGCTCTTTCTTCTTGCGGCCTCGTTTGCCGCGCCCGGTCTCCGGAACCGGTTCCGGTTCCAACTCAATCTTTTCTTTCTTCTACAGGTGAAAATAAATAATTAATAAATTAAACTTTAAAATATGAAGACTTTGGATGGGAAAGATAAAAGTAAGGATGTTGAATCTATTTACTTTTAAAATTACATACTTTCTTAGCACTCTGTAATTTTGTATATACAGACAAAGTGCTAAGGAAATTCAACTATGCGTTTCCGTATATAAATCTCCTATACTTCTATACCCTGTATAGGATTATTAAGTAGATTGAGACTGTTTCACACAAGTAATTATATTTCCAAGATAGGTCATAGAACATAACTAAAATATAGAAGAAATTGCTTTTGAATTAAAATAAAATAAAATAAAAGAATGAAATAAACCAGTTTCGTATATTTTCGTCTTCTCAGTTTATAAGTATGTATCTTGGCGTGGGGCTTAATATCAACTTGTACTAAATAGTTGTTGTGTTCTGAAAATAGATCAGATTTTAGCCATTAGGTACTTCTAGATATTAGATATATTTTACATTATTAGAATCGAAGCACTAAGAAGAATGATTTAGTTGAGAAAGTAATTAATGGAAGTTTAATGGAGTACCTGGTTGCTTTGAACCTCCTGTAAGAAATGTAGGTAAAATAACATTCATTAGATCAACTCATAATATATATACGTAACGCTCTATCAACGACAGAGCCACATTGAATTAAGACTCCTATCTTAAACTAGAAGGGCGATCGCGAAATAATACGCGTAAACCGTAACACACACACAATATGATAAGTTAAATGGCCGAATACTCAAACACAAATCAATTCTAAGTTGCTCTTAAGTCTGTCAAAGCCACACGCAAGCTGACTTCTTCGAGTGTTTGACAACATAAAAAGCACGAGACGCACAAGAGTGGTTGACAGCTCACTTAGCACACTTGTACACTTTATCACAGACTAACTGGGCAGCAGAAGAAGAAATAAAAATTAAGAGTTTTTATTGACATAAAAATACAGTACAGCCTGTGTGCCATAACTGTGGCCGCAGAAAATGGAAGAGACCAACTGTGACAGACATTTAAGAGCATCTTAAACTTAATTTGCTGAGTATTCAGTGGCAATGATGAACAAGCGTATCTTACAAGAGTCCTACCTTGCCGCCGGCGGGGTACTTCCAGTTCTTGAAGGGGTTGGCTGCGATCTTGTTGAGACGCACTGTGATGGGGTCCCGGGAGTCCATCTTGCTTTGCTCAGCTATGTGGATGACGATGTTGTCGAATGCTTGGCCGGGAGATATGCCATACCTGGAACCATTTGTTTATTAAAGAAGCTGGAAAGTGCTTGTTTTAATGAAATGTATTTTAGCCTTATTATGTTTTCTTTAACTTGTTTTTTTTTATATTGACATTATCTTAAGAAATCCTTAAATACTTTTTGCTTTTTGTAATGTAAAACTCTGAAAACTGTGCTCCTATGTGCTGCGATGCTTTCCTAGTTATTCTGCTATTAGAGATGGAGCCGGAACAAAATTTTCTTGGGTTTTACTTACCCGAGTTTTCTAATATATTATCATTCTATTTATTTTTAGCCATAATGATCCCACTGCAGGGCACAGGCAAAGACTATTCTATTACATAAAAATATTTCGAAAACATGTTTACTATATTATGTTTATTACACTACCTTTCTCTCCAAACCAATTCATCTAAGAACTGCTGTATAATCTGCCTCGAGAGCAACGAGAGCGTGTTCTGGAACATTCTGGGCACTATCCTCCTCAAATACTCCATGATATTGGCATTACTGTTCCTGGCTGACTGGTCAGAGTGCGACGACGCTTGGTGCACGTTCTTAAAGCCCATAGACACTAGCGTGCCCTTGTCTACGGTCAAGTCGGTGAGGATGACGGATGACGGGTGCACCCAAGCTGATAGAGGCTCTAGAATCTTCTGGAAACGCTTTTTGTAGTTCTTTTCGTGTTCTGCTAGAGGTTCTACGGCTCGAAGGCGGATCTAAAAGGAAAAACAGAGCTGAATATAGTCCAAAAGAAGAAACATGGCAGCTTAAATACTTGTTGTACGGTCGTTTAGGACTTACCAACTTTTCAACAGGATCCAATACACCTAACACCTCAACCTTCACTTGTCTCTGAGTTCCATCATGACTAGTAGTACCCAGGGATATGACACCAACTTCCACCTTCTTCCCAGACCCACCTAACAAACCCATATGCTGATGAATAGCCGACGTACAGATCGCTCTCAACCACGTAAACAGGCCCTTAACGTAGAGATTATCGACCTTCACCCATTGGACTACGTTCTGAACGTTTGTTTGGCACGCCCAGTGGTATATCAACTTGAGGAGCACGCTTGGCGGGAAGGTCGCGCCTTCGAAGATGGAACTGGAGTAGACGGACACGAAGCGTGTGGGACAGCATTCGGAGATCCACACGTAGCCGCCGGAGTAAGGGAACTTTGATACGTCGGAGTACATGCCTGTAAGGAAATGAAATCACTTGGTATGTTGAAAAATAGGACAGGTCTAGCGACACAGTTATGGATACTATAAAATATGAACAATACGGGATTTGGGAAAGTTGAAAGTAATTTCGTTCTAGTCTTAAAGTAAGTTGCTCCCAATTCTATTTTGTCCAAATATCTACCAATTTTGTTAAGAGATTATTTTTGACCCAGTATATGAGGCATTGACTTCAGATTACTTCGTTCTCAAATACGGAGATTCGGAATCCTAAGGAAGATTTTCGTGTCGACTATGTATATCGGAGCCAATATCTATTTCACCTACATATTATGTGTTCCAATTTATGTGTTGGTAAGTTTGATAATTGGGTAGGGACATACCCATTAAGAATTTACCCACATTACGAATAAATAAAAATTATGAAATGTGTACCACTCACCGAGCTTGAGCTTATTCCCAGCATGTATGACGCACCACTGCTCGGACCTCACGAGGCCTTGCTGGATGAGCCACTCCGTGAACTTCATGGGCGTGTGCATCAGCACCGACTTCACCTTGCTGTCTAACGCCGACCGGTCGGACGGCGGGGTCGTGTCCTTCGCTCGCAGGTAGGGCCGGGCCACCACAACCAATGACGGGAATGTTTTGCCTGAGAAAGGAACAATGTTAGCTAATTATAATACATACTGTGTTAGAGATTCCACAGAGCATTTCAGCATAGGATAGATTTATTATGACACAGTTGAAGAATATTAGTAGGTAAATCAATTAACACATATGGTGGCAAAAAAAAACAAGAAAAATAATACTTCAAATAGGCCTTTGCAAGCTCTTATAAAACATTAAATTACTAACACTAGTTTCAGGTTCCAAAATGTCAATACTATGGAGAGGAAGCGGCACGAAACTCTATAGGATACTCTATAAGAGAAACACTAGCTAAAGGCCGGAAGAGAGCGCTGCGGCTACTCTGCCCGCGCGCTTTCACCACACTCTCGTTCATGATATGCGACTGTCGCCAAACTGCTTAAGTTCCGTGAAAACGGTCTAAAAGTCCTTTTCTATGTAAAACTCACCCTGAAGTTTATTGAAGGAAACCTCCCTAGAATCGGCGATGTTTTTGTTGCTCTCCTCCTTGGTGAGGTCCACGATGGCTGTGGTCTTCGTGGCGCTGCCGGTGAGCAAGCCGCCGATAGCCGTCGCTTCTGAAGGTCGGACATTCGTGACCACGCTGTGGACATCTGTAGAGAGAGTAAGGTATTATTAAAATGGTAGTAGTACTGTATCAAGTTATTTATAAATAAAGAAGAATTTTTCTTTTTCAGGTATAAAGGGTGGACCTGACTCCAATGAAGGAGAAGAATTATCAATATTAATCAAGAAAATTAAATAGTGGTGATAATACTGCATTCGCAATTTACATACAGCTGTAATGCTTTTAAATAAAGAACAGTTTGCACATCACACATTTTACATGATTTTTTCAATCCAAATTGATCTTAATTTCTACTTGATTTAAGTTGAAGTATGTTGAAGTAGCAAATAGTATAAATTGGCACAAGAATTTAAATAGGCAATAAACTGGGATGTACATCAATGGATCAGGGCAAGAAATATTGTAGATCATGTGAACAATAAATACTTACTGGAAGGTGCGAGTGTCTTATCCTTAGTCTTGGTGTTTTCCTTGTCTTTATCCTTATCTTTGTCTTTCTCCTTAAAGTCCTTTTTATCCTTCTTTTTCTTCTTATGTTTCACCTCAGGAGACCTGGCCCTCTCAGGTGACGGGGAGTAGTCTCGGTCATTCTCATTGCGAGCATTCTTTTTAGGACGACCTGGAAATTATTGGATATATTTATCAATATTGTTGAGTTTGTATGTAGCTTTAATTATATGGTGGATTAATAAGGATATTACTAATATCAGCTTAGATACAAGGAAGTATTATTTAGTTTATAATAGAACTACAAGACCATATATATTATTATGAGTGTTATACATACCTCTTTTGCCTGGTTTTTCTTTAGTAACAGACAATGAGCGAGACCTAGATCTAATGATCTCAGCACTCTGTCTCTCCAAATCTTTTAGAACCGGTTGTCTGGAAATAAAATTATGAAATGATGTATGGTTTAGTTACTTGGATTATCTACTCAAAAGTTACATGTTATCTGCAATGTTAATATGTTTTTAAATCCATTATACTGTGCCATGGCTGTAGCTATTACCTGGTCCTACCATATTAATATATGGTAGATAAGTGTTATATTAGACTATACAACTATGTAGACACTTGTAACTTGACTATACTGTTGACTGTCAGGTAACACTTAGGATGATGTATTATTTAATATTCTTTATGCAACATATTTTTTTTAACTATTCTTGTCTGACTAGTAGGATTAACCATTAAGTCCACCTAGGAACAAGTATCATAGTTAATTGACTAGTATATGTTAAAAGGATGAAAATGCCAGTTACTTACTTTCCAAGCAGTTGGTATGCTGTAAACTGGTCTCCATTGTAAACAATCTCGCCGCCAGTATCCTTCACCATCTCGTCCAGTCTGTTCTGAATGCTCTTGAACTCATTGTCGGCATTCTTATAAGCTTGCAGTTGGACTTCCGACAGCTCTTCCTCCCAGCACTCTAGCTCCAGAGTCGGCACATCAGGACCGAAATAGGAACGCTTGTATAGATCTGCTTCTATGATCTCCGCTTGAGGAGGCACCACAGGCGCTACCTCCTGAAATACATGCAAATTGTACAATCTAATTTTACAGGATAGTTATTGGTTATTTTGTAAGAAATAAGCGTTCAGGCTACGATATCCAATAACAACAAAATACACATATTTTGGTGCCGTAAACTCGGCCTCCAAATCGTATGTAAACAAAAGGTTTTTCTGAAGAAAACTTTACCTCTGTGTCGTTTTTGGGCTTTTTCAGCTTCATCCTAGTATTATTCTAAATGTCTGCATGTAAAACTATTTTGATTTGTAATGTATTTTATCCGTAAAGAGTAAAAAATTGTAGCGAAGCTACAAGGCAGCGAATGCCAAACACAAGTGCCATAGACTAGCGAGTCATTTTTTTTCGTCATATAATCTTTTGCGTTGCCTCTTTGGTATCATCTTCAAGTAAAATTTATCTCTTAATTCTTCAAGAACATAACGCGTAACGGCGTTACGCGTTTAATAGTGAAAATCTAGAACAAAAGTCTAGCAACCACTGTTATTATTATATTACTAACTATTAACTTACAACTGATTAATTAATTGATGATTATCGGTTTTTAGTCAACACTCTTTCGCCTACACTAAAGAGAATATCAGACTTACAAAAACCGATACACATCGATGTTTCGATAAACAACATACGAGCGTTGCCCTAAATTAAAACACAAAAAAATGACAGTGGAACAAATAAGCTAATTTGTGATGAAATTGTTTTACCGAGTGAAAAATTGTTGAAACGGGTAAAAACATCTTTGGAAAACATGGAAGCCGTTCCAAAATTACCCATGATAAGTTTTGAGTTGAAGGCGAGTCACGAGAATACTCATTTTGGACCAAAATTAAAACAGGTAAGTAGGTCTCCTAATCTCTGATTAAGTTACTTTCAATGTTTCTTTGTGATAGTAATACGTTGCGTTGTTATGTTTAGTACATTGCGGAGGCTTATAGAGAAGATCCTGACAGCTACAGCAATGAGATACACCAGCTGGAAGGTTTGCGGTCGGCCGCCGTCCGACCTACGATTGATTCTGCGGGGCTGAGCGCTATGATCAGATATTATTGTCAGCTGCGTTCGATGCAGAGTCGTTTCCCCATGGCTAAAGGTCAACCTGCCGCGTGTCCCTTCAGCTGGTAAATCTAATTAATTTTCATCATATTGATTTCACCTTTCTTGTTAGTATGAATCATAGTACCTGTATCAGCTTGTTTACATTACATGTTGATAAAATGATTGTCTACAAGGGTCATTATACTTTTGTTTTGGCATTTCTTTATGTTTGTAATCTTTGATCTTCATTCTTAAGTCTACTTCACATAAGAATTTAATTTTAAAGAAATAGAAACAAATAAATTTGAATGACAAACATGATTCAACTTGTATTCTTACTTTTGTTGTTACAGTTTGCCATATACACAATTAATTTAACTTATAGAATCACAATAATTACCATTATCAGGACCCTGTTCCCGATACAAAATGGACACTATATTTTATATTTTTAATATATATATTTTTAATTTTTTGTATATATTTGAAATTTGTATTATACAAAATAGTAGTAATACTTAAAATTACTTCAATCAAAGTGTATAAAATTATTCATTGCCTTCTAGGAAAGACTTATACGCCAACATGAACAGATCACTAGCAGACATTCGGTTTGAGATGGCTTGCATACTGTACAACATTGCAGCATTACTAACACAACTCGGAGCTTCCGAACCTCGGAACACAGCCGACAGCCTGAAATCCGCCTGTACGCACTTCCAGCACGCCGCCTGGGCCTTCCAGTACTTAAGGGAACAGTATCCACAGCCATCCGGAGTGGATGTGTGCTCCGAGATAGTGAGAATGATGCAGGAAATATGTTTTGCTCAAGCTCAGGAGTGTATTCTTGATAAAAGTATACAAGATACTAGAAAGTCTAGTGTTATTGGTTAGTAAGATTCTTGTATGAAATTTATTAGAGTAAGAATAGGGCTATCAGGAAAAAAAGAAGAAAAATTTAAGATAATGCTAGAATTAGATACATAATAATACATAAATGTATATGGAGCATATATTGGATGTATGTAGTATCCATGTGTAGGAAGCCATACATAGTCTTTCACACATGAGAGATAGTAATTAAGTCTCACACCAGAGATCCTGACTATATACCTGCAAAGTTATTCAATTACAATATTTACTATCTATTTATTCAACAATATTTATCCATACAAAATAGAAAATAAAAATATCTCTTTATATTATTAACAGGTGCTGTAGCAACTCAAGTGATGTATTTCTACAAGAACTCCATTGCTCTACTAGGGCCGTCAGCTGGTCAGGACATAGTTCATGAGATCATCGGCACTAAACTGTACAACTACTGGCACAGATACCTCTCCTTCAAGATGTCTTATGTTGGCTGCATTGTTTGTTTGTATCAAGGTATGTGAATAAAGGCTATTTTTATTTATCTGTGTGTATCAACAATCGTCATTACATTGAATTAGATTATAGAACTACTACTGTACTGATTTTTTTATTTATCAAGCTGTTTTGAGTACCTATTCCAAAAATCTTGAAAGAAAGTGACTCAAATACCACTTTAGTAAAGTGCTATGGTTTCCATCATCATCATCTCATAAAAAAGTTAGTTCAAATATATTAGTGTAAAATTTCATTGTGATGTATTTTAAAAGAAAAATAAATGCGCAATAACCTCGCATACAATGACGAGAATGAGATGACGCCGATAAAGATCATTGATCTTGTATAACAAGGATCTAATTCTTAACTTGACTTCTTAACAAAACTGTTTATTGATATTTTCAATAATGTCACTTATGTGAATCCTCTCCGAATGGTGTCGAGAAAGCATAGGACATTGAACTAATTTATTTTATGATGCTTATTCATTCCACCGATCGCAAATCAATTAGTCGCGTAAATACCAGTTTTCACTAAGATTTATTGTACGTTTTTTCATTAATAATTAAATGAGAAACGACGACATTTTTCTTCAAAAACAGTTATACTCAGTAAGACTTAGTTTCTCGTTTCGATCATAAAATAACATCGTTAATTCTTGTCCACAACACAGGTATGCACGCAGAAGAACAACAGAAAATGGGGGAACGCGTCGGCTACTACCAACTGGCCGTCGAAAAGTTGGCCGAAGCCAGAAAGCTGACCAAATACATAGAGCCAACACAAGTGACGCAGGAAGCTTTGACGTTCACTAATGACGTGGTCGAGGGCAAGAGGAAGGCTGCTAAGAATGAGAACGAGTTCATATATCATGAGGAGGTGCCGGAGAAGGAGGTGCTTTCTGATATGAAGCCTGTTTGCCTTGTTAAAGCTTTGCCCATCAATTTTAATGATCCTGAGGTAAGTTGACCTTCTTTCTACGTTATTCGTTTCTAGTGTCTGGGGGAGTGAACCCACTGTATTTTTCTGGGGATTTCTACAATGTTTTAAGTGACGAAGGGAGTTAAACTACTGTAATTATTTGTTCTGTCTACACTAAGTTTTAAGTGTCGGCGGGAGTGAATCTACTGTAGTTTCTTTGTTATTGTCGATTGGCGCTAGTGAGACTACTGTATTTAGTTGGAGAAGACAAGCTTGACTGAATTTGTTGAAGGTCAGAGAAATAAACAGCATCTTAGTGTTTGTCATTGTAATGCCGGGTTATATTTTATGTTTGTGCGCCATCCTAATTATAGCAATTCTACATTACCTCCAAGTATAAATAAATGGTTTTTGCTATGAAATAGTATATTATTAACTTGATCAAGTTGTCAGAGAGCCATTCAAAGATACATTCTATAATTAATATAAAATAAGCATTAAATCAGGTTTGCAACGTAAACGCGGTACATTGTAAATGCAAATGTCTTTTACCGTCGTTTCTGTGGATGTTTGATTTTCTAGTCTATTATTGAAGTCCGCGGAAGTATTCCCACGATGTTATTCCGAGTTGTTTCCGCGCGCAGCATTATCAATGCAAATGCCTTGTTAGTAAACGTATTACCTATTTATTGTTAGTAATGCAGGTAGGAATAAGTATAAAAACATTTTAAACTGATGAGCTCCTAAAAATACTTTCTTTATTTACATTTTCCTGTTCCATTTTGCCTTCGCGGTAACTATTTATCGATACTAATATTTTAAGTTCCAAAGCAACTCTGTCTATTACGCTTTCATAGTTTAACCACGCAACCGATTTTGATAAAATTCAATCAATCAAAGGTTAGATTAGTTAGTTCAAACCCTAAGAAACGATATACTAAAGGGTGCTACCACACCAATCGAGCGATCGTCGATCGATGGCATCGATCGGTGGTAGAATGGATTAGTCGACGTCGTTCGATAGTTTCTACCACACCAATCGATCGGTAGCCGATACATGCCATCGATCGATGGAAAAATGAATTAGTCGACGTCGATCGATTGTTTCTACTAGGTATCCGTCGACCGATGCCATCGACCGGCAATCGATCGCTTGGTTAGTCGACTGGTATCCGTCGATCAACTAAAGCTACCACACCAATCGATCAACGTCGACCGATGTCGATCGATGGCATCGGTCGAGTATCGATCGATTGGTGTGGTAACACCCAAAGATATACAAGTTAAATGAGCAGTGTTCTAAAATTTTAATTAAGAGCCTGTTGTATACCACTGCAGGGCAAAGACTTCCTTCCCTCTTTCCACTTAGTTCTGCCTATGGTTATCTGGAGTCAGTCCCACGCCAGACTAAGAAAGTGTTTCTGAATAAATGAATTAATTATTTGGTTATTTGTTTTCTTCATTTTCTAGGTATCAGGCCACGACATATTCTCCCGCCTGGTGCCCATGAACGCGCACGAAGCGTCCTCCATGTACTCCGAGGAGAAAGCACAGATGCTGCGCAATATTGTCAGCCTGGTGGAGGCTAAGAATACGGAGCTCAGCGAGTTCATGTCCTCCTTGCAGCTAGATCAGTTGGATGTCATCGATTCTACACCTAAGTAAGTACTTTCCTGGATAATTAATAGCTGGAAATAAAAAAAAACATGGTTTCTTGGAACTTTATTGTTATGAATTTGTTGGACCTTTATTACTATATATTTAGAATGATATTTATCATCACGCCTGCATCTCCGAAGGGTTAGGCAGAGGTGTACCAATGTACACCCACAGTTCGCCGATATGTTTAGGTCCCACGTAATACGAGGCGAGCCTATTGCCACGAACACAAATCCAAACTCCGACCTGCTACTGAGAATTTCATAGAAAAACTCAATAACAGCTTGGTCGACTTGGCAATCGAACCCAAGACCTCTAGCGTAGCAGTTGCGCTTTTGCACCACTAGGTCAATGAGGCAGTCTATTTAGATTGATATGCAGCCTTTTAGAGCTTACATCTTACTTGTCCTATACATATAAATGCAAAGGGCCTACTGTTTACAACAGTGTATGTAGTCAATCGATATCATATCAATAATAGGCGTCTTTATTCTAGTATTGTGAAATTGAGTGAGTCATAATTTTTATTATAGAAATAAAGATGTCTATTATTGATACCGTTACTGTGTCTAAAGATAACGAGATATTAAAAAATACGACAGTCTTTCCATTACAAATTAATAAGAAAGAATGACTCATTTTATATATAACATACAATAAATACAATATATACATAACTGTAGTAAAAGTAATTAATTATCACTGGAATAGGTATTTCGAATATTAGTTAAATTGAATATTAATATAAAACGATGATTCTTTAATACCTTTTAGCGACTAAACTTCTGTTTTTTTAACGATAAATCTTCATGGAAGTTCCTTACTCTCTATTTTGAGAAAGCTCAAAAAATGTCTCACTTATCTAAACAACAAGATGTGCAATAAAAGATGCCTAAGTTACTTCGGATATTCCCATAAAGGTGTTTGGACGCACCCTTATGCCATACAAGTCATTTCACATATATATTATGTTGTCTCTAGGGTCCCTCAAGAGATAGTGGACCGCTGCGCAGCTATGAACGCTAAGGCTGAAGTCATACAGTTGTTGGTGGACTCCATGAACAACCTGGCGGAAACCATCAGCGATGTGGAGGAGTCCTTGTCAGAGATCAAGGAGTTGATACAGGTTTGTTTTTACGATTGTAGTCCTTATGCCTTGGAGTGTTAGGTTCATATTGGAGTAAGATGACCAGCGGATTTTTTTATTTAACATTTCGCTATTTGCTGGATTGGCGGGAAGTGTCTCAGGACAGAAGGGCCTGGATCAATTTAGAAGAGACAGTCGCAGATCAATGGGTTACTGCTCAAAATAATGAAAAAAAAAAAAACTCATGTTGACTGAATTGTGTTTGTAACGTGGTGAAAAGTGACTAAGTTCTGGTGGCGGTTCTATTATGTGAATACTATTTTCAGGTACATTTTCTGAATAGCAATACAGCTTTAGATACTAAGTTTCTAAACTCGTAACTCTTAAAGTTTACTAGTATATTCTTTAACATACTTTTTCTACCCTAGGAGGAGACCCAAAAAGAGAAAGACTACCAGAAAGTGATGGGTCCGCGCCCGCCCTCCATAGTGCAGACGGAGCTCTCCCGCGAGTACCACAAGTACCAGGAGGCGCACGCGCGCACCAACGAGAGCAACCAGGTGTTACACAAGGCCATGACGCTGCACATAGCCAACCTCAGGCTGTTGGCGCAGCCGCTCGATGTGCTGGAGACGAAGATACCTAGTGTCGATAATATTGGTAAGCTTCTTTTTTTTTTGTCAGTCTTAGTGATTGTCGGGTAAAGGCTTTTCTCTTCCTGCTTATTATGTATTTTTAAACAGCACACACAGCAAAGGTAGGGGGACGACCTTATTTTATTTATTTATATGTAATTACATTAGGTCGTCCTCATCACCTTTGAAGGTTTTTGAATCAGCCGATAAATAGTGTGGATTTAATGTTCAAAGACGGTTTTTACTGCCACCAAATGTCTAAATATTTATTAAATTTTTGAATGCACTCTCTCCGCCTTGACGCAAAAATCCGCTATTGTACTCTTTCACTGCAAAAGAAAAACAAAGAATATTCTATTCTATGTAGTATGTAAGTTATACTAATACTGATGAAGAAACTCAAAACTCGCTCTTGGTCTCTCTTCTTCCAACGACGATTTCCAATTCCCTTACATTTTGACTAGACAACTAATGCAGAGCACAATATAAACCTTTATGCCGTCAAATCACAACATAACTTCCTCGCATTAACCGCTTTGCCTCAAAACACCGGAGATTACTTCCTGTCCGTATCCCAGTGGACCTGGACCGCGAGACGATGTCGGAGATGCGGCGCGTGGTGGGCAAGGTGCACGAGATGCAGGCGCAGCGGGACAACCTGCTGCAGCGGCTGCGGGAGGCTGTGACCAACGATGATATCACGCAGCAGCTGCTCGCCAGGAACAATGAGCCTAAGGAGGAGATCTTTAAGCAGGAGCTCAAGAAACATAATTCTATGGTGAGTTAAATTATTTGTTTAATTTTCAAAATCAATTGTAAGCTTAAAACTAACTAAACTTACCCAAAAGTTGCCAAATTCTAAAATGTCTTAGTTCAGTTATTGTCCGATATGTTTACCTGTTCTGTGCAATTGTTTGTCTCGTATATGTTTGATATTTTTAAGGATTATGAATCATATTTTTAGGCACATACAAAAGTAACTAGTTTTATGATTAATATTATTCAGTTTTTTTAAGTATTTAGGCAACCAGTGCGATGATTTTGGCTATAAAAAAAAAGTTGTTCGTCATTGCTGCATTGGGTTGTTACATTGAGTTATTAAAGAAATTTATATTTTATTTGTAATGTCAAGTAACTATATTATGTATTTATTGTTGTAGATACAAATAATAGAGACGAACCTCGCGGCTCAAGAGAACATCATCAACAAGCTGACGTCCGTGTACGCGGCCTACGGTAACTCCAGGCGCTTGCTGACCGACGTGCTCAGGAAGAGAGAGGGACTTATCAATGGTAATTATTATAACTTTGTTAATAAACGTTACAGGGGTTCCCACAATGTCAGGGTAAAATTTTTAGAGCAAATTCAAACCAGTAGAGTACCGACTGGTTTTAAATTGATCTAAATGGACATATTGCTTTCTTCTTAGCGTGTCGATAAATGGCAATATTATATTTTCCCGGGCCAGTACTCAGCTACGCGGATAGCATTGTACAGGTCCTCGCGTGTACAGGTGGTAGGACACGATGAGCAACTCAACAAGTGAGCTATGGTTTGGGGAGAGATACCGTACTCACAAGGCTCGTGTGCGCTGTAACCCCACCGGTACATATTGTCTTTATACCAGCCGACTTGGGTCCGGAGTCTATTTATAGAGTTCCGCGTCGGCCATGGTGAACTGGTACTGGGGGGAAGTTTTTCTGCTGGTGGGATGGAAAGAGCAGTTGGGTATTTCTCCTTCCAGAGGCGAAGCCTGGTTTTTGGACCATCGCATCGCAGAGGAAGTACTTCCTTTAAGAAACTTTGCCGACTTTTGAGCCTCTGCGGTACCAGGTCGGTGCAAAGGATGTCGTGGGTCTGTCCTCCACTGCTGACAAAGGTCTCCCCTGTCTGACTCTAGACTTTCCTGTCTTGAGCCTCATGACACCAATCGCTTAAGAGGCGATCCATGTCATCCTACCACAGTCTCCTCGCCTGCCTCGTTTGCGAGTTCCGGCGTTACGAACCAACTCACTAGTTATTTTCGCCCACCTGTTCTGGCGATACGTGACTTTTTTCCGTTTGATATGAACCAGCCCTAATGACACTACCTCTTTCTAGCTCTCATCACATCGTACGACACTTACGAAGAACTGCTGGGCAAGTCGCAGAAGGGGCAGGAGTTCTACAAGAAGCTGGCGCACAACGTGTCGCAGCTGCTGGCGAGGCTCCGCAGCACGTGCCAGGTCCAGCAGGAGGAGAGGGCGCAGCTGCTCTCCAAGCATACTAGCAAGCGTGAGTACTCTGTCTGTATGTGTTTGTACGCGATTCTCGCAAACACTACTACATGAAATTGAATGTAGTTTTTAGGGTTTTGTTCACGGATGTCTTACTTGAAATCTGCTTTATGTTCCATTTTAAGTTCCCTTCGGAAATGGGCCACTGACCACACCGGTGGCCAGCGACGTTGACTCAACACTCTTTTATATAATTTGTACAGACGTAACATACGCTTGTAGCCAGTCATTCTCTATATGACCCCATATGGCTAATAGTGTGAGTAAGCAAGAGTATTTACTTGTCCATCACGTATATAAAGTTGTTAACATCTAAGCCAATATATCACACTTTACCTTGTCCCCCTAGCGTCTCGCTCGGGCAGCGTGGACACGAGCCGCTCGTCGCCCGGCGGCACGCCCCCCGCCGCCACCCCGCCCCCCGCGCACCTGGCGCACAGCATGCCCCCGCTGCCGCCCGCGCTCGGAGGGGGGCACAAGCTGAAGGACTATCTGCCCTACATGAAGAACAGGACCAATAGGACGCCCACGCCGCTAGGTAAGTGTAGATAAGATTTATAGGGAAATAACAGTCAAATTTAGTACCGAGTGCATCGGCGTGTAGATGAATTTTAAGTAATCATGCATAACTATTTTCTTTTTAAAACTTTTATGTATGATTTAATTAATTTTTGTCACGACCACTTTATCTTTATTCTATTACCATTTTTTCGTATGACGTAAGACAGCTGATGTAGTCACGCGAAGAAGTCGTAGGTGCCCGACTGGTTTAAGTGTCAAATGGACCCTTATCCATGAGCACATTACGCTTTATGGTCGCGTTTACTGGTCTGTATTTACTTTCAAATCATCTGGTTGTAAAGCTGATTGTATCCTTGAATGAAAATAGAATACGGTCCTCCAAAATACAAGTTATGTTATTAATATTTTATATTACAGCTCAAGTGGAGCCTATTCCTCAAGATTCGTACTACCCTGAAAGCATTTACCCTACTTCAGTGAGACCTGCACCTGTTGGTTCCGAAGGTAAGTTACACAAAATATTACTATATCTATGCCCTATGTAATAATTATCCTTCCTCTTCTATCGTGTGATTATTTTTGTCTCATACTTCTCTTGCTTCTTTTCTATATTTTCTGTTTATTTCTCCTTGAACGTGTATTGGTTTGTGGTCCGCAGCGACGGACATGTCGCAGCTGCTGCCGGATGGCGGCGCGGGCGTGTCGTACGACCGCTACGTGTACCTGCCGTCCGAGCCGCACTCGGCCTCGCACTACATGCTGCCCGCCACCAGCAAGCACGACGACCACTACTCCGCCTACACGCCCTCGCAGTTCTCCTCGCAGTCCTCCGAACAGATATACTCCAACCCCTACTACTCCAACTCCTACTCCAATCAGAACAACACCACCGTCGTCACAGACTCGCAGAACTTCTCTGTCGGCATTAACCAAGCCCCCGTTAACCCCACGAACTACGACCCGTACTTAAACCCGATGGGACCGATACCAGAGGCCACCATTTCCCACATGTCATCGTTCAGCGCCGCGAACCAGACGGACTTGGCCAAGGACTTCGCTAACATGCAAGTGTCTGGACCCAAATCTGATCCCATGGGTTATGGAACCGATTACGGAAACACGTTCTACAATCATCAGTACCCGCAGACGTCGACACCTGGGTCTGGGGCTTACACCAGCGCTCCACAGAACTCCAACACCAGCCTAGCACCGTCACAAGTGCCGTCAGAGTACAGTGCGCTGAACTTCCCGTACAGCAACGAGTCGACGCAGTACAGCCAGCAGCAGTCCTCCACTCCCGCGCCTTACAGCGCTCCCGACCCTAACTACTACGCCACGACATACGCCTCCACGTCTCAAGGGTACACCTACTCTAACGCCATCACATCAACCTCGAGCATTGGTAATACAAACTCAACGCCATACGCGTACCCTTCAGAAATGGACTCTACCTACAATTCATCTCTGGCTCAATTGGACGCTTTAGATAAACCAATAAAGTCCCACGTGACAGGTGAAGCGCTATCGAACCTAAGCTTCCAGCCTTCCTACCAGAATTACACCCCGACTCCCGCAAGTTATTCCAACCAACCGGAGAGTTATGTAGCGACCAGCACGTATGGGTACGCCGACTCATCGAATGCTACCTACGGACAATCCTACCAAAACCATCCGGGTTACAATTTTAACTCTTCGACGGGAAACTTTGACTACAGTTTTGGCTCGCAGAATTCGTACTCGAGGTACGATGCAGTACCTGAGAATCTGAACTCTCAGTCGGCGGAGAAAGACGCGGGTTTCACTCCACAAGGCCTTTACACGAATGCGGGGTCTCTTGGATCGTGCGGCACGGTACAGTCGCCTGTAGAGACCCCGCAAATGGTAGCTCAGATACCTGTCAACGAAGGAGGCAGCAATCAGACTTACTATAACAACCCATACGGGTATCAGACTGTTACGTCACCGACGAATGAAGTGGCGTCGGTTGCTCCTGTCGCACCCGTCGCACCCGTCGCACCTGTCGCGCCTGTCGCTCACGTCGCACCGGTCGCGCCTGTGGCTCCCGACGCCCACACAATGTCAAATATGTACGGCATCAACTCTAACCAGGCGTCATACATCCAACCAACTCACGATCACACAAGCGTGACGTTTGTTAATAACCAAGGTAAGTTTTTATGATCAATTTGTACCAAAAATATTGTATATTATTAGTAAATAAAGGGATTTAAAGTAAACATGATATTTTATTCACCTTTGCAGTGTCTACACCGACTGAGAATGTTACTGAACCGACATTTGAAAATGCTAATAATGTAGATAATGCAAACCAAACAAATGTAGAGGTAAATAAACAAGAAAGTGTTGAGATAGATAAGCCACAGGAGACTAAACCGGAACTAACCGCGTTCGATCTCTTATCTGATATCGACTTTTCTGTAGAGCAAACGCCTTTAATGCCTGAAATTAAGGTTCCTCAAATTTCGGAAAGTGCTATTCGAAAGCCGGTGGTACCTAAAGTGGAGCCGGTGAAGAAAGTGCCAGTAAAGGAGGAGGTTATCGAGAGGCCTGCGAAGAGGGACCTGTTCTCTGACCCTAGTTTACTGAATCAGTTTACTCAAGAAGTAAAAAACCTGCAGAAGCTTACTGACTCGTTGACAAATCAAGCTGCCAGTGGTTTGACGGTTTTGGATACTAAATGGAAGACATTCCAAGACTTTCAGGTACATATCTCTATTTCAGATTCATCTGTACCCCATACCACATTATATTTCAATTTTGCTGTAATTGTTTTAGACTAAGCAAAACATGACGCGATCGAAGACGATAGCCATGCAGTACACTAACGGGAACATAGTGACTGATGTCGTGCCTTATGATGACTCCAGACTGACCCTCAAATCTGACCCCGATGCGTATATCAATGCTTCCTACTATAAGGTAACTTATTTATTTATTCTTTTAGGTATTTAGGTAATAAATGCTCCTTGCTGATTAAGTTATTTCAGTGTTTTAAAGTTTTGTCCTTATGTAAAGAGCGATATGATTTAATTATGTTTTTTTTTATAACTTTTTAATATATTTTATTACTCATTATGTTACTCAGTTCTTTAAATTTAAATTGGTTAATGATTGTTTCAGCAACTAGCGCCATGGTGCATTCCATTAGTAATATCCAAGAATCCAAGTGAAAATGAATACAGTGTGTTTTGGAAGGCGATATTAGAAAATAAAATAACATGTATTGTATGTCTGCTTAGTGAAATCGAGGTAAGCTTTCCCAATTTATTACATCTTGTTCCTCAATTCTCTAAATTTTAATAGCACCTTCATAGTATTAATAGCGTGTATTCTGTTGTGTGTAGGTAGAGAATACTTTATGAAAGTTATTTTCTTTATTTCAACAAGTACATATTTCATTGTCTTGTCGGTCTTGTGATAACAAATACACAATTGTTTTCTTTCATCAGATGCAAGGTAAGACGTACTGGCCGACCGCTAAAGGCCAGTCCATAGAGCTATCCGGTATAAAGGTGCTACTAGACGATGTCACTTGCACCGTGCACTGGACTGAAAGGAAGTTGACCGTAGCGAGCGGCAAGACGGTTCTTAATGTCACACATTACCAGATCAACGTGTTCCCTGCG
Source organism: Autographa gamma (assembly GCA_905146925.1). Classification (NCBI taxonomy): domain Eukaryota; kingdom Metazoa; phylum Arthropoda; class Insecta; order Lepidoptera; family Noctuidae; genus Autographa; species Autographa gamma. Next base: position 2,055,560 of record LR989852.1, read on the forward strand.
AAGTGAGTGAACTTTATTTAAATTCCCACTTAGGTTATATTGATTTTTTATTTTTTATGCGTCTGTTTTAGTTAGGTAAAAATCAAAACCCTCCAAATAATGGTTACAATTTTTGGAGATATGATAACTTAGGATATGGCTAAACAGCGACGTGCAAATGGAAAAAAAATTGCAACTTTATTGCAACGACCGTGCGTTCGTCAAAAATACGTCAAAATCTTGGCGTTGTTTTTATAAAGCGTCGACGCAACGCTTGTCGCTCAATGTCCGTTTCGACATCAGTATTTCTAAAAACCACCCCTCTACGAATGCATTTTTCAACAGAATCGTATGCTCTCCCCTGGTGCTACTGGCAGACAAGATCCTCAGCCAAACGTACGACAACAAGCTGAGCAACCAGCTGAGCGGCGCGTGGCTGCAGTGCGGCAGCGGCGCGGGACGTAGTGCCGTGCTCGCGCTGCTCGTCATGCTCATGTGCCAAGTGAGGGCCGGCCAGATGGAGCTCTGTGGTCAGTACATAGTGTAACAACAAGCTGAGCAACCAGCTGAGCGGCGCGTGGCTGCAGTGCGGCAGCGGCGCGGGACGTAGTGCCGTGCTCGCGCTGCTCGTCATGCTCATGTGCCAAGTGAGGGCCGGCCAGATGGAGCTCTGTGGTCAGTACATAGTGTAACAACAAGCTGAGCAACCAGCTGAGCGGCGCGTGGCTGCAGTGCGGCAGCGGCGCGGGACGTAGTGCCGTGCTCGCGCTGCTCGTCATGCTCATGTGCCAAGTGAGGGCCGGCCAGATGGAGCTCTGTGGTCAGTACATAGTGTAACAACAAGCTGAGCAACCAGCTGAGCGGCGCGTGGCTGCAGTGCGGCAGCGGCGCGGGACGTAGTGCCGTGCTCGCGCTGCTCGTCATGCTCATGTGCCAAGTGAGGGCCGGCCAGATGGAGCTCTGTGGTCAGTACATAGTGTAACAACAAGCTGAGCAACCAGCTGAGCGGCGCGTGGCTGCAGTGCGGCAGCGGCGCGGGACGTAGTGCCGTGCTCGCGCTGCTCGTCATGCTCATGTGCCAAGTGAGGGCCGGCCAGATGGAGCTCTGTGGTCAGTACATAGTGTAACAACAAGCTGAGCAACCAGCTGAGCGGCGCGTGGCTGCAGTGCGGCAGCGGCGCGGGACGTAGTGCCGTGCTCGCGCTGCTCGTCATGCTCATGTGCCAAGTGAGGGCCGGCCAGATGGAGCTCTGTGGTCAGTACATAGTGTAACAGCAAGCTGAGCAACCAGCTGAGCGGCGCGAGAAAGTTAAGTTCAGCTCATTTAGTAAATAATATTAGCAATTCATAGTCTACATGCTAAGTGCTCGCACACATGAAGCCGTACGACAACCACGCATCACCGCTGTGCACACGAAACAAGTCCGCGCTGCCGCCGCACCCCCGTTTTAACCTCGTCAAAACTAACGGAGGCGGCCTTCAGTTGTTCCTGATTAGATACTCCATGACCGGCCGCCAGTTAACGTAGCTCCAATGTATTGCAAACAACCAAATGATAAAAAATAAACCGTATGCATAAGTGCGTCTTTTAGTTTTTATTTCACATAGTAATATAAGAAAGGTCCTAAACAAACGTATTTTTACAGAGATGCTGGACGCTGGCTGTATAAACCTGTACACACATAGAAGCAATGTACTACAAGACACCAAGTATTTGGCCGACGCCTACAGAACCGCCCTGTTTTACGTGCAAGGCGTACTCTGTTCCGGTAAGCACGAATAAAACTATTTAAATACTATTATAAATAAAATATAATAAATTACCTACAGTGTTTAATGCAGCTATTTATAACTTCGTTTATCTATTTACGTGTTAATCGCATTTTGGTTTAACTTAATCGATCAAGATAATTACACATACATGTATTTCACAACTACTTTGTGAGCTAAAAATACACTTTATTAGATAATACAATATGAAAGAGTGATACGATATCTACTCTTGAAACACTAACACCCGTATTCATGAACGTTACTGTGAGTTCTCATAGTGCGCGCGGACGCACAGGGACACAAAAACCTAATCATAAACAATACTTGAGAGACGAACGACACTATGCGCTCATTATAATCAACGCACAGATAAAGTAGCTCGCTAGCTACTTTACGCAATAGAATTACTTCCTATAGAATTGGAGTCAATAACTCCTGGAACTGTTAAATTTATAAATGGACAAATTGCATCCACAACATTTTCTGATGGTAAACTAGGGCCACCTTCTGGTGGGCCTCCACCTGTACGTGTCATATTTTTGGACTCAACAGAAAGTTCCTTCTTTCTCATACATTTTATGTTCTCCCAACATCTTTTAAGTTGAATGTTATTCCTAGGCGTCACATAGGACTGTGCATTATAGGCCAATGTCAGCTCATCCCAGGCTTTCTTCTTCAATTCTATGTTTTGAGCATTTGTACGCTTATCCTCAATAATGGGCCGGTCTCGCACTAAAGCTACAATAAGCTCTCTTTCCGAAGAAGTAAATGGTAACTTCTTTGAGCTTGAGGGATGTGTCCTCACAAATTTGCAGGGGCAAAGCTAAGCAGTGAACAAGGAAACTAAGTAATCACTTTACCACACACATATATTGTCCACAGGCACAGAAGAAGAGTAACATAGATAAAACAGTTCAGAGTACAAGGAGATAGGAAAAGCATAAGCGGAAAGTCACAGCACATATGAAACGAATAACAGATTAATATGATAGCGGCACGTATTTAAATTAACGGTAGTCAGTGAGCGCGCGCGCAGCCTTCCGGCGTCGTGTTCAGGAATTGACTGGCGAGGTAGGGAAATCCGAGCGCGCACGATCTGTCGCTCGGGTGTCTCCGGCGCACGTCCGTTAATCCGCCGCATAACGGTTCTTCTACCCGACATATCTAAACATCGAGATCATGACGTGTTATGTGAACGCCACATCAGCCCCCCCGGAGACCGTTAAGGTCGATAAAAATTGGGAAAACGTACTTGGCGTCCAGATCGTGTTCTATGAGGTGAAGTCAGACTATCGGGTGATGTTGATGTAATCACTATTTGTGGTTCAGACTCGTTCAGCAGATACGCTGGCTTCAACCGGTCTACCGACACGGTCACAGGTTTACCCTTATAATCTATCGTATAATACTTATCACCACGTTCTGTGACGGTATATGGTCCGGTGTATGGTGCCTGTAAGGGTTTCCGTACAGCATCTTGCCGAAGGAAAACTTGCGAAGAACATGATAAATCTTTGTTTATAAAGACTGGAGATTCGCCATGATGACTAACTGGTGTAGGCTTAAGCTTCCGTATGTTGGCTCGAAGACGGGAAAGAAAATCTGCGTAATCTACAACTTCTGCGGGAGAGCTATGGAAAAATGCTCCCGGTACGCGCAATGTTTCTCCATATACTAACTCTGCTGATGAAGAGCCAATGTCCTCCTTCCATGCCGAACGTATTCCAAGAAGAACTAAAGGAAGAACTTCGTACCAATCATCGTTGGCGTGACACATTATCGCCGACTTCAAATGTCTATGGAATCGCTCGACCATTCCGTTTGCAGCTGGATGATACGCTGTCGTCTGTATGTGGTTGAAACCAATCAGTCTAGAAAGTTCTTTAAATAAATGAGCCTCAAATTGTTTACCTCGATCCGTTGTAATTTTTTCTGGACACCCAAAGCGTGATATCCAGCCAGTGACAAATGCGCTCGCCACTGTGTCAGCTTTGATGTCATGGAGCGGTATCACCTCTGGCCAACGTGTATATCTGTCAACTGCTGTAAGACAGTACTTGTACTCGTGTGACATCGGCAGAGGTCCAATGAGGTCGATATGTACATGACTAAATCTGTTCGACGGAGGAACAAAAGTATGTACCGGAGATCGAGTATGTCGAGAAACTTTGGAACGTTGACATGACAGACAGCTTCGCGCCCAACTGCTACAGTCCTTCTTTATATTAGGCCATACATAGTTTTGAGTCATTAACCTCACTGTAGCCTTAACTCCGGGGTGACTCAATCCGTGAATGCAGTCGAATGCTTGTCGACGGAACTGTGACGTCAGGTAAAGTCTAGGTGACGGACTGGAAACGTCGCAGTACAACATCTTACCGGAGCCAGAAATGTAAATTTTCTGCAAATCCAGTGAAGACTTGTTTTGTAGAAGCTGTCGAAGCTCGTCATCCTTTTCTTGTGCAGATGCTAAGGCAAGCAAGTCTATGGCGCTTGTGATTGCGTCTGTGCGAGAGAGAGCATCGGCCACAACGTTATCTTCTCCTGCGATATGTTTTATATTCGTACTAAATTGAGACACGAAATCAAAGTAGCGAAACTGACGTGGTGAGCAGTTTTCTGAAGCTTTCTTGAAGGCGGAGACTATTGGCTTGTGGTCCTTGTGGTAAAGATGGTAAATGTCTTACCTTCCACCATGTGTCTGAAATGTTTCACTGCTTCGTAAATAGCCAGCAACTCCCTGTCGAACGGGCTATATTTTCTTTGGGACGTGCTAAGCTTTTTGGAGAAGAAACCCAGAGGTCGCCATCCAGAGTCCACTTCCTGCTGCAGCACAGCGCCGATTGCATTATCCGAGGCGTCTGTGAAGAGGGTTAATTCTGCCGAAGGATCTGGATGTGCTAAAATAGTAGCCTCAGCTAAACTTGTTTTACAAGCGACAAATGCTTCCTGTAGCTCTGCCGACCAAATGACAGGAGTACTGGGCTTAATATTTGTTCCCGATAAAAGCTTGTGTAGCGGGGCCTGAATTTTTGCGGCTTTCGATATGAATCGCCTATAAAAATTAATCATACCTAGAAATCGGCGAAGATCCTTGATAGTTTTTGGCTGCGAGAAACTCTGGATGGCCTCCACCTTCTGCGGCAGTGGTCTAGTGCCATTACACGACACGACGTAGCCCAAAAACTCTACTTGGGACTCACCAAACACGCACTTCGACGAATTTAATACAACCCCGTGGTCTTGTAGTCGCTGAAAAACTTGTTTCAGGTGTTCCAGGTGCTGGTGTTCGTTCTGGGAAGCCACAAGAATATCGTCAATGTAGGGATAACAGAAGTCCAAGTCCCTTAAGATCTCATCCATAAAACGTTGGAATGTTTGAGCTGCGTTGCGAAGTCCAAAACTCATAAACGGGAACTCAAACATTCCAAATGGAGTCGTAATTGCTGTCTTCGGCACGTCAGCTGGATTAACGGGTATTTGATTGTACGCTCGTATCAAATCTATTTTGCTAAAAATCGTACATCCAAAAAGGTTATGTGAAAAATCACCGATATGGCGGACCGGGTATCGGTCAGGTATGGTTCGTGCATTTAGTGCGCGGTAGTCGCCACATAGTCGCCACTCATTATTTTTCTTTGGCACCAGGTGCAGCGGGGACGACCATGGGCTATCAGATCTTCTTGCAATACCTGTTCTTACCATATCCTCGAACTCCCGAGTCGCTATGCGGAGTCGATCCGGTGCCAGTCGGCGAGGACGGCTGAATACCGGTGGCCCTGGCGTTGTACGGATGTAGTGACACGTGTTATGCTTAATATTACGCGCAGACAGGTCTCCAGCAGGACGGGTGATGTCCGGAAACTGTGAGAGCAAGTCGTGATAACACGAAGTACCTGCAACAGATTTTATTTGGCATACGGCGGATGATGCAAGCTGCGCAGAAACACTTAGCGACGTTAAGCTATCTATTAAGCGATGGTGCCTAGCGTCCACTAATAAATTATAGTGCGACAAAAAATCGATGCCTATTATTGGTTTAGTGACGTCAGCTATGACGAAACGCCACGAAAACAAACGCCTGAGACCAAAATCTAATGATAGGTTTACCCAACCAAACGTATTAATTGCAGAACCGTTAGCTGCGTAAAGTTTATAGTCTGTTTTCATCCCCTGCCTGTAGCGGGTATAATATTTGTAAGGGTAAACACATAGATCAGACCCGGTATCGATTAAATATTGTACTTTTGTTTTACGGTCTGTCACGAACACACGGCTACCGGATACACTATCGCAGTCACGCGTCGCCGTCTTCACTGACTGCCCGACCCGTTTCCCTGACGAAAGGAACAAGGTTCACGACACTTCGTCGACTTGTTGCCGAACCGTTGGTGGTACCAGCAGTGCCCCGGGCCAGCACTAGAGCGGCTCCGGGACCGTTGACGCCAACGTGGAGACTGCGCTCGAGGTCTCGAGCGCGAGCGGGAAACAGCTGACAGTTCTGACACCTGACGTGACAGGTCATCGATGCGCCGCGTCAGTTGATCGATTACATCCGTCGGACACAAAGCTATCGGAGCGGATGTCGACGTGGATGCTGCAGCTACTTGTCCATTAGGTTGAAGAGGGATCTCATGAATCTTGTCCACAATCTGGGCTACTGTATCCAGAGGAAGGTCTACCTGAGCCGCTATAATTGCTTGTATATGGCTGGGTAAACGACTTGTCCACAGTGAACGAATGAAATCGTCGGGAACTTCTGCTCCAGCCAGATTTCGCAGGTGACGCAGGAACTGGGACGGCTTCCGATCTCCCAACTCCTCATGAGTTAACAGTTGTCTCACACGCTGTTCTTGCGAAGCCGAAAGACGAGATATTAGCTCCGCTTTAATTTTCTCATATTTGTTCTCTGCCGGCGGCTTAGATATGACATCTTTAACTTCGCACATGTACTTATAATCCAAATTCGCAATCACATGGTAAAATTTAGTTGCATCAGCCGTTATGTTTGACAGCGCAAACTGGCCTTCTAATTGGACGAACCATAATTCCGGTTCATTTGGCCAAAATGGCGGCATCTTCACACCTACACGGCAAACCTCGTCCGAAACGCTCTTTGCAGTATCAGCCGGCATTGGAAACGTATTCTAGCGCACACGCAACGTCCAATATAATTCACTGCACTCTTAGTGTTCGGGGTCACCACTTGAGGGATGTGTCCTCACAAATTTGCAGGGGCAAAGCTAAGCAGTGAACAAGGAAACTAAGTAATCACTTTACCACACACATATATTGTCCACAGGCACAGAAGAAGAGTAACATAGATAAAACAGTTCAGAGTACAAGGAGATAGGAAAAGCATAAGCGGAAAGTCACAGCACATATGAAACGAATAACAGATTAATATGATAGCGGCACGTATTTAAATTAACGGTAGTCAGTGAGCGCGCGCGCAGCCTTCCGGCGTCGTGTTCAGGAATTGACTGGCGAGGTAGGGAAATCCGAGCGCGCACGATCTGTCGCTCGGGTGTCTCCGGCGCACGTCCGTTAATCCGCCGCATAACGGTTCTTCTACCCGACATATCTAAACATCGAGATCATGACGTGTTATGTGAACGCCACAAGCTGAAAGAAAACAATACGTGTAATTTCACAACTTTGACTATGGAACAAACAGAAACATGCAATAATATATAAGTACTTACCATGTTTTGGGTGATTTCGAAGTCATTTTAGACAAAAATCGTTGAAAGAAATCTAAAACTGTTCAAATGTATTTATTTGAAAAATCGCGGTTTTTATATTTCTCTATGTCGCGGTTGACGTTTAATCTGTCAGTCAACCCGAGTGAAGTCGCTTCACAACGTTAACCAATCACAGCGCCCCATTCAATACTATGAGTCCGCACAGCAAAGGGTCCAATAAGTATTGTTTATGAAATGAATGGCCTGCCATGATGAACGCAGTGAGAAATGCCTTACTTAGCATAGTGTTGCTGCCATACTTATGTAAGTAGCGTTCTTGAATACGGGTGTTATGGATTCAAGTAGTTCTAGATTTATTTTAGCACTTGAAAACTCTTAACTAGGTAAACATCAGTAATTGTACTTTTCAACCATTATGTAATTTCGCAAACGAATAATTTTGACAAAACTTTGCGATTACCCATTTTATTTCGTCAAATTTTTGACTAAATTTGGACTTGTCATTTTACCTTGTAAAATAAAAAGAAAGGGGCTTACTCTCACTACAGTAGAACATGACAGCCCAAAATAAACTATTTCTTATTTGTCTAAAGGTACAACGATGTTCAACGGCGAGGCAGTGTCGCTCCCCTCAGGCGCGGCAGTGCTGCCCCCTGTAACGCCGACCCCCACACAAAACTCTGCGAACGCCGCGCAGAAACTCAACAAGTTCTCCCGCGAATCCTTCGAGGAAATGAAGCAGTCGCCAGGGTTAACCAGCGGGGATATGAAAGACCCCCTCAACTTCCTAGACCCATTATGGAGCTTAAAGAAAAAGTGAGACTTAGTCGATCGGTGTTGGAAGACCGATGACGTAGAACAGGGATACTCAACCTTTGGTGTTGAAGCAATTTGATGTAGCCCACCGGTATTGGATGCTTAAAGTATTACTATTGTTATAGATTGGGGATGGAAGGGTAACTTATATGGAAGAGGTTGAGTATCACTGGTGTGTTAACCTTGAACGCCGAACATATTTGGCGACAATCCTATGGGAACAGCTTCTGAAGATTTTTTCGTTTTATTGATCTTTACGATTTTGGGGAGTGTTTTTTCTTGACTGCAATTTTTGGATTCCGTCATTTGTCAGATATGTTCGGCGATCAGGTAATAGATTATAGCAAAAATAATCATTCTATCGCAAATGAAAGTTATTATTTATTGCTAAGTAAGGGATGTACTGTAGCACATTCCTGTATATTATTGTAATACAAAATTATTATTAATACAATTTTATGCACTGAAAGTATTAAACTATTTCATTAATTGTTTCGAGTTTTTTTGGCTGTATCACAGAAAAAACTTCGGAAACATCAATAGGATATAAAACAGATGATTTATTATTTGCCTCTTGCGATAACGAAGTGCCGAATATGTATTTAACTAGTTTATTTAGGTGTTTACTTAATTATAATTTACATGTTTAATATAATGAACGTTTTCATCAATATTTTAGTGTTATTTATTTATATTATCTTGTACATAGATTAATAAATTGGCTGCCTTTCGTTGACATTAGCAAATCAGTTATCACAAAACGTATCACAAATTATTTATAGTTGATAATGAAATAAATGATATTCGTGTAGGATGTCGATAGCGTAGCAATCAAGAGATTTCCATTCCATTCGGTTGGTCAACGTTATCAATATTTTGTTTATCAGCAATATATTGCAACAATGTGATTTTGCGGAAACGCCAATTGAATTTTGAATAAAGTATTGTGTGATAGATAAATGCCGTGGATTCGTTTGTTTTATCTGAATTAGATCTGTGTATTGCAGCCTTCTAGCTTAATGTGTGAACCTTGATCTTGACCTATTTGACCTAGCCCAGTATCAGCCTGTGGTGTGATAAGTCAAGGTCGGTTATCGCGCAAGGTGAAGGACGACCGATACGTTTGTTAAGTTTTTTTACAGCAGTAGGTCAGTCAGAAACAGCGTAGTTTTGAAGTGCATCTATAAAAAGACATTTCTTTACATAGCTTTTTTAATAGATAGTGTTGGCCGTTATTATTTTATCTTGTTACTCTAACGATAATTATGAAGCGTAAGACAGTATGCTGACAAAAACTTAATGACAGAGCGGCGTGCGCGCAGCGTGCGCGTTTTTCTGCGCGGTCCATAGGTTACCTGTTTGAATAAGGAACGAACTCTTATAATCAAATTGTTGTTATAATATTACTTCAAACCAATGACTGACTAGAAATATTTCACATTTTTTTATCAATAATGATCATATAATTTTAATATCAAGATTATTCAGGTAATTAGCGTTGATAATGCATGCATGCGGAACTTTTACAATGTTAGATCCTGTTACATATAGAGAGAATTGATCATCTCAGTCCAAACTAAAAAACATTAAGCTAGAAGGTTGCTTGGTAAATATACTCTAAATAATTGTAATTAGCTAATACGGTGCTATGGCAGATTTTCACTTGAAAAGTATTCTGGTATTATAATTTTACTTTTTGCTCTCATTTTATTTAACTATGTAACTTTTTGATAATATTTGTTGGCAACACTGATTTCAACTAAGTGTTGCCAATTAATAATCATCATCAATATCAAAATAATATTTGAATGGACTTTGCACTGTCTATATTAAATCTGCTTATTATCTAAATGGTGGTTATCAGTGATATTAAATAACACAATTATGAAAATTAGTAATATGTAACAAAGAACGAACTGATTATGTATTGATTATACATTAAATCCGCATGTTTGAAAAAAATATATACCGTCGAATTGAGAACCTGCTCCGTTTGAAGTCGGTTAAAAAGTGATCAAATTAGTATTAATGTTTGCTGCACTACGAAATATAATAAAATTATTGTAATAATAAATAAATTGCTATAAGAGTTTTTGTGGATTTAATTTTACTTTGTATACTCGAAAAGTCTATCTGTCGCATTCATTCTAGCTGAAAGTGACAGAGACACCATGACACGTTATTCACTTAAATATGATTGACGTTTGAGTATTATGCCTCACAATTTAATTTTAACTACATTCCTTGTCTGTGTTATTTCCGGAAGTTTTAGGATATTATTATAAAATAAAAGATGTTTGTTATTAACAGTATTGATTCATTTTATATTTGGTGTTCATCCTACTTTTATAATCATGTTCTGGGTACAGTCGAGCACAGGACATAGGCAATTACAAATTACAAAAAAACACCTAACTACTGTAAAGACGCTGTATTCAAGTTACGTTGGTAAAGGTACTGTGTGTTCAACTGTACTCAATAATTTTATTGAACAGTAGATTTATCTAAATTTGTGTCATTTCGGTACTTTCTTTAGGTTTTAGGAAATTAGGTCGGGTAATTTTTATGATTAAAAAAGCAGCTAAATTGTTCCGAAGTTGATCATTATGTAATACATGTATCAAAACTTTCATATATTTTATTTATTTTGTATTATAATAAACGGTTTGTAACGTATAACGAATATTGATGAATTTAATAACGTGTACCTAATTACTGATATTCATAGCATACTCAATAAATAAATTGGACTGATATACTGTTGTTTTATTTCCAAATGTTTCAGCAACCGTCATACTGATATGGCGTAATCGCCAATCGGTCTACTGGTAGGCACCCACCAATCTTATCTAGGATAACAATTTGCGGACGCCGGTATCAGGCATTTATGACTTACCTACTAGTGTTTGCCTATTACAAGGACGTAGCTAAGAGGTTCTTTGTAATAAAGGGCAGAAGAAGAAAAATAGTAGGGAAGTAGGAAATAGTTCCGGGGCAGGGCGCATCTTATCGCGGAGGCTGTGCCGCGCCGGGCGCCGCCAGTCCGCGCCGAGCCGTCGACGCCGCACTACGTGTCACGTGTTGCTCCGCCTCAGCGCGCACGCGCGAACGCGATCGCGACGTACCAAAACATTACAAAAAATTTCACGCCACCCACTTGACAAAAAGTGACAGTGACATTTCGGGGGGGAATATGGTGACAATAACAAGCATTCGTATTATGTAGTTTAAAATTTATTATACGTGAATCAGTGAAAAAATTTCAGTGGTACAATCAACTGGTGAATTCTGTGCGATCGATAGGTGTCGCAGTGGTTGTGTTGTTATTTTCAAGGATGGATGGTGGTTGCCCAGAGGGTTAGGCGCGATGATGCGCAAGGAGAACGCTGGCGCGCCCGGCGGGACGGAGTTCTCGCTGGACGCGTCCGACTGCATCAACCTGCAGCAGATCCTGCAGGCCTTCAACTCCACCATCAGCGAGGAGCACGCGTGGGCGCTGTTCTACCAGGCCGCGCGCTGCTTCCAGAAGTGCATCACGGACGGGCCCACCTGCTACCTGGTGACCGAGCCCCGGCATGTGCTGCTGCACAAGGACGGCACCGTGCACCCCAGCACGCTACTGCATCCAGGAGGTCAGTACACGCTATCTGTCATTTAGTAAACGTGACCCTTTGATGAACTTGGGCAAGATTTATAATTTTATTGCAAATTTGTAGTAGATAAGTAAGATATCTACTTTTTAAGTACCTACCTAAATGTACGTTTATCGGACAGTAAAATAGACGATAAGACCAGTGATGTATCTAATAATTTAATAAACACTGGGTACCTTACGTATCACTGTATGGCAGCACTCAGCAGCTATTGCATGTTATCACATTAATCAGGTACGAAACCTTTCGGCAAATTGTTAGCGACCTTGCGTTATCAGTGGAGTTGCATCAGCGCTCTAAAGTACCTAAAGTTGATTAATTAGTGCTTGCTTATTTTAATCTGACCGTTGTTTGAATTTATAAATTATCAAGTTCACTAACACAACTCATTACTGATAAAAATACTGAACATGTTATGATTAGGTAATTTGGAGTTTTAATGTACAAATAAGTATCCTTTAATTTGATTAGGTTTCATCAGGTACCCATAACGTTATTTGACCGTAATCTACAAAGGCATAGCAAATTATTTCCTTGATCCTCGTTTACGACGTACCCGGAAAGATTAGCAGCCGATACCCAATACTGTAGCATGCTAATAATCATTCGCAGCATAGTTTAGATAGGATAGCCGCGCATAAAATCGCCATAGATGTTATCTCCACATTCTTAGACCATATCAAAGCATTCATCTATATTTTACGTAGAACTTTAATAAGATAAGTGCTTTAAGTACGTTGGAATTCCTACGTGAAGAAACTCATTCATTGGATTAACTCGAGACAGCAAATACATTGTGCATAATGCCCATCTGTTATCTTCATTGCAACTTATGAATGAAGGAATACAAGGTGCAGCCGTGACCTTCGCTCGTAAAATATTTAAAGGTGCATTGGTGTCAACGGAGAAAGTCCAGAAACGTGGTATGTAATCTAGTAGTCAGTCTAGACCAACATATCGAATTAGTAATTAATTGAGATGAAACCATGCGAAAACTGATCTGATTAGGCATTTCTCATTTGTCAATTGCCGTCTGAAAAATATCCGAGGACCAGTCTGACAAACTCATGATGCGTATAAAATGTTCTAGAATAAAAATAGAACATCACGTTAGAAAATAAACTTATTATTCTGTGGAATAAATAACAAGAACTGCGTCCAAATTACGTTTTGGTATAAAAACTCTCTGATGTAGACCATTTCAATGTAGGAAACAACATTACTATGTATATGTGTCAGCGATCGCTCCAATTCTTATTGGCACGGCTTCATAAGGTTTTCCATCAAAAGTTCGCTCGAACATCCACATAAAACCAGTCGGTATCGACCCGCAGGCCGCACACAACCTCATATTCCTTACTTTATGAATGTTGCTTACTTATGTATGTATGTATGTCCGCATCATTATTTTACTACCCAAAGTTCTTCTATTATGTTTCATGCTTACCTGAAGTTCCTTGTTTACCAGGATGAAAGTTCTCAAAGGCGTTCATTGTAACTTTTCCAAAGTTTTGAAGACAGATGATAACGTTGATGAGTTTCTCGTAGTTTTGATGCCATAAGACCTACGTAATAGAAAAATGCCAATAAGCTTTACGAAAATATTCGGCCAGAAATTGATTTGTAACTTGTTAGTTGGCAAACTCTCGCAGTCCTAATCAATTTAGTTTTGGAGTGACGAGAGAATTTTTGAAAGCTTATTTGTTTTGCGTATTCGTAATTGGTTACAATGTTTTTAGACTCACAATTACATCACATTGCCATCTTGCAATGTGATCTGAATTCTTAAGAAGGCCTTTTTTATTGTAAAATATAGTAGCTTGAAAAGCAAAAAGTTAGTAGCTATACAAATCATGAAAAATAAATTACAATAAGTTGCATCCATGTTTGCGCTTTCTAAAATCAATGTAAAAAGCCGCTAAAACAAATATACAGTTAATAAAATCTACCCAGTATTAAATATCAAAGCTTAATCAAAATCTTATGAAAACGAGTCCTCATCTCATATGTCTCGACGCGCGGGTAACATTTCAATAGTGCCTAGCACAAATAGTCGGTTCCACTGAGTGCTGGGTGTCGTGTGACTATTTCCATGTATCTAGACCGAATGGAACATTGGTACTGAACCTTTTTATAGCAGGACTTGCTCGGACCGTGGCTAGTGTGGAGGTCACTTTCACTGCTGAATATGTGCTACACTGTTATCAATTTTGTTATAGTATTTTATGAGTTGGACCACTATGATATAGATAATGGAGTCTTCCATTTCCTTGACAACCATTCACATATTAACGTTTATGTCTTTTATGCAGTTCACGTCGTGGGTGGCATTAACCTTGCTTGTGTAATGTCAATCTTTCGATAGAAAAAAAGATACTTAGTCTTACATATATGTTTTTTCGCATGTGTGCAGTGGAAATTGTAGAAGCTTCTGTTTGTACATAATCCTATGTTAGAATATGCGGAAGCTCACTATAATCCAGTATTAAGGACTAACAAAACAACCCTGAGTTCGAGGCGGGTATACGTTAACGCGAGCCGCCATATTTCACGTACGACCCTTTTTCAGAACAATACAGCGTCGCGCTGCATTATACCCGTATTAATCACTTTAGCTGGTTATCAGACAGCTCGCACATTTATAAGGGGTAAGAATGGATGTCGGGGTAAATATGGTCAAATTCGCAATTTTATTTCTTGCTAACGTCTTATCAATTAGCTACTTTTTACATGGAAACTACTTTCTAGCAATCTAAGATTGTAAACCCTTGCAGAACTTTGTTCGGGCTTACCCCCGCAAGTTCATTTTTACCCCATTTATTATTAGGCCGCAGGTTGGCAGCCACTGCCCGCTGTCCGGCCGACACCAATCACTGCTGACAACGCTCCGTGGCTCCATTGCCTCGCAATAAACAAGCGATTCTGCATGCATGTTTCTATTAGTCTTTATTGCTGACCCATTTTCGAAGAACGTTGACTACTGGACAAGGTCACTTTTGCATAGTGCAAACTTTTTCGTTTCATCTTGCAGTGAGTACCAGAACAGTTAACAGCTTATTACTTAGTTTGTCGCCTTAATTGGTTCTAATTATTGCACAATGTTATAATCATTTTATTGACGTTTATATTGATTCTTAATGCATTTAGTTTGTAGGTTAAGGCGTTAATGTAGTATTGTTTGTTTTCTCTCGCGACCTGATTGTAATGAATGATTGTGTTGAATATAAACCTGTCGTTGATAGTAGTGATTGACGAGGCTTAAGCAGTAGCTTACTGTTTGAGCTTCTGTGCGGCACTTGAGCTTGGATTTCCATATTCAATCAATATTTGTGCAACCTATTGTCTTAGGTATATCATCAACATTCATATTAGACTGTTAGTAAAGACTGAATGATAAAGATCTTTCTCAAATTTACTGTATAAGAAGATTGATAAATCATATTCTTTGTTTATCACGCATAGGTTTAACTGGGTTTGACAATCATGTAGCAAGTTAAGCGTAACACCACCTTGTTTACTCAACCCACTTAACTTTTACTTACACTTAAATTAATAAACTCCACCATTGCGCATGTGCCGAAAGGGAACATAATTACTTTTGGTATATCGCGTGCAGAAAACTGTAATAGCAGTTCGATACGACCACATTACCACGTGAATGTTGCACCAAAATGTACAACATTAGTCTGCATAATGTAATAGTATGAATAAGGCTTGTTTCAAGGTTAATGGCCATGTGTTTGTGTGGTGACTAAGTTTCGAGTAGATGACAGCATACAATACAGCCATAATTTCTGTAGCGTTTGAAGTAAAACAATCGAGTGTCGGTACTCCGTCGAGTATTGATCGCTGTTTGGCGGTCATCGCTGAAAGAATTCCATACTGGTCAGGGAAAGGACGTTGTCCGTACGACTAACCTCTTTTGTAATGTGAGCCGATAAAAGCTCTTCTATAAAGTAATTTTAAATGTTGTCCCCAAGTAATCAACGACGAAAATAAGGAAAACAATGTAAAACTATTATTATTTTTATCTCAGATAAAAAAGAACCACACCCTGAACTATGCGGATGTAATCTATGATTATCTTCCTAAAAAACTATATTTACTGTATCTGTAACTTGCATTTCTATTGACTACACACGCGTGTTTCCTTTCATTAATCATAATTAAGTATAACACTAAGTGAATCGTATCGAGACGCACAATGCAGGCGACACGCTATCCTATGTAAAATAGTTTAGCATTTCATTGACACAATATTGTTTGACAGCGGCTGTCAAAGTTTTGTCGCAACGCCCCTCTCCGGGGTTTGCGCATTCCGTGTCTTAACAATGAAGGGATTCATGAATGATTTTCGAGATACGTGCTGAGAATAATATTATATCAGTCTATTTTGTTAGATGGTTGGTCAAATTGAGATGAAACTAGCCGGGAAACATAACACCAAAGTTAGTTATGGTTCTACTATCAGTAAGAGCTAATTAAGGGCTTAAGTAAACTCTCATTAACTTTCCGGGCAAAACGAGTTTATTGACCTTATGTATTGCATAATTATGACACAATTTGTGTACTAATAATCGTCATAGGTGATGTCACATATCATCAGCTGATAAGACACAGAACAAGAAACCAAACGACAAAATTCCAATCAGTGTCAGAACTAATATAGGTATGAATAAGTACTTTTGTTAATGGATATCTTCATTAACAAATAAAAACAAATGTATCTATGGTATTAACAAGTATATAGGTTTAATTTTAGAGTTTCTATTATGTAATTTTTATAATTTTTAATCACTGCTAACAAAATTTTCATTCAATAATTATTTTTTCTTCACTCTGTGTAATTATGACGCTACCGTTTACAGCACTAACCCATCATAATAGCTAAACACTTTAGAACAGTTGATCACCGTACAGTCAAGTGCATCACTTTTTGCTTCACTATCATGCGTATTGTTCTGTCAGCGTTTCTCTGCGCCCGCGCACGTGGGAAACAGGTCTCGGTCCCGGAAGGTTGGATATATTGAATCGAGTAGTTTTTGCGTTGCGTGTCAAAGAAATTACATAGATATCACTCTGTGCTGTTAGGTTTGTTGAACTGTTATAATTCATCTTTTGTTTGATTTAGTTTATTCGGTCTAATGGATTTTTGTTTTGGGTCAAATTGAAAAACGGAAATGTCTTGTCAAAAGATGACAGTTTACGTAGCTAGGTCACTACAATGCACGAATCAACCAAATAAAATTTAAATAAAACATTTTTGTATATTAGCCTAGGCCATTTGAGAAATATCCTCAACCGTAAACAAATAAAAGGGGTCATTATTTTTTTCCTACTAAAGTAGACACTCATCTTCCCATTTCATGTTTATTTAAACTTGTCACAACACACAATAGACGTTAACCCTCGAACGACGACAGTGGGTCACTGAGACCCTTTGAATGACACTTATGACACCGAAAATTAACCGGATCATTGTCAAAAGAGAGGAATAATGTATTTTACGATCGTATAACTGTATTGTAACGATTTCTATTTTATTAGTAGTAGCTCGTACTGCGGACTACATTTTTCTGCTTAAAACCAGTTTTTTTTTCGTTATTTATTAGTATAAAGCCGTAGATAACGATATGACCTCAAATTTTAAGATGGAATGTGATAAAATTGCAACAAAAATAAGAAAGATTGTATTGTAATTAAGTTGATTGGCTTATAAAATCTGTGTATGCTAATTCCGGAACTAACGGTTAGGGTATATTGCAGTCTAAATCAGCATTTTTAGGTTACCTGATACAGTAATCGAAATATATTTACATTCCTACATAAAAACTGCTACAGGATGATCCATAAAAATGTGATAAGCAAGCTGTATGGCAAGCAATTTATTTGTATTGCTGTATTTACGCGGTATATCGGCATTTACCTGCAAAGAATATTTCAAAGAGATCGAAGATTTTATCTTAAGATATAGATATATTGTAACCTACTTGTATCGATATTCCAGTAGGTTTAATTTTATATTGAGAACGCATCTCTTAAATCATTCAGAAGCAGACCCATAAGCCATTGATATCTTCAATTAAATTCCTTTTGTAATTTATTTCCCAATCATAAAATTAATTTCGTGTCGCCAATAAATTACTGGATCCCATTTCAGCAAAAAACATGGTGGTTTCTTTGACTAGCCGTTACAAAAACCGATCTCCATTGGAATCCTTTTTGTTACTTCAATAAATAGAACTGCCTTCCTAGAGGGGCTTCCGTAAAAAAACTAACAATAGAAATATACCTTACAAAAATAAACCTTAACACATTGGAATAGAACCTGTACCTTTTTTATAAACTTGCCCATTTTCCAAGAATCGATAGTTCTACAGGTAGGTTCTCAAGGGAGTGAATGACACTTAAATCTACTCGTACGCACGTAAAATGAATTGGATCGCCAAAATATGAGTGATCACGCATATGGATCGACGATCAAGGAATAATAAAGACATACAGAGAGTAAAAAAACAATGCGAAACACGATAAAAAGATTAGTTTTTTTTCACCAAAAGGAATATTCAATTAACTAAGCAACTTTGTTTTCAACCCTTTATATGCGCGCATAATTGTCTGTCTTTTATTGACTTGGTCTTGCAAGTACTTACAAAGTAGCGAAGTTAGTAAAATGACAAGAACAAAACAAATACGTCGACACATCGCGTTTGAGTGTTGATATTTCTGAACGAATGTTTAGTTATGAAGCGTCTGCGCATATTCTGCAAAGGTGTTATTGAAAGGAATTCGACTTCGCTCGTTTGCACAATAACTTTTAGTTTTCTTTTGCTGGTTAACATGCAAATATACACAAGTAAGATGTTTAAGAGAGTCAAGATTGCAAATTATGGACTAATTCTCTGGTCACGTTATTGGTCTAAACAAAGTAATAGTTCTAAAATTTTTGGTTGTGAAATGTGTGAAAAAGCAGATAAATGTACAAGTTCGATTTTATTTTGTTTATCATGTCTTCAAAACTTTAAATAGAAAACAGAGGTATTAGCAAGGAATTTGCCTGGCAATAATAGAAATGCGAGTGTTTTAGACCAAGCCTCGATATAGCGAGGTATTTACTGGTGTCCGATAGAAGCCGCCTTTGATAGTTCCTTGAATTTGCACTTATCGATTGGAATAACATGACCCAACCTTCGTAGTTACCTCCAAGTACTTTATGTTCGGGCAGTGCCACTCTAACCTTTTTATTACTTGACTCTATGCAAATATTTTTCACGGAATTCAGCTGATCCTAATCAAATATTTGGTTAAGGTTGGCCTTTGAAAAATGGCCTAAAATAACTTGATTTAGTCGAACTTGACCTGAAGCATTTTGATTAATCGATGGCGTAGTAGGTAGCTAATTATGTTCCATTGCTATTGATCTGAAGCTTTCAGAAAATAAGAATCAAATCTTCGACCTCTTTAAACAACTCCACCTTTCTTTTCCCCGAAGAGCCTCATAATGAGTTATTAAAAATCTCTCAAACGGCTAGAAAGTCAACAGGGCAGTGAGTCTATTGTAATAAAATTCATGTTTGCTGGTGTCCACAATGCGATCGTGGTCGCACGAAGTCGTGACCCGACCTACGGGGACGACAGCGCCATCTATTGTGCGAAGATGTACAATTCCTTGCCATTGAAAACTTGCTCGTCGAAATTTCAATGGCTACGCTTCAGGTTTTGTTGGCAATGCCATATTTTTGCGATAGTGTACTGATTTATAGTTGTTTTATAATATTAATGAGGTTATTAGACCAGTAAGAGTAAATCATGCTGAGAATAACTGATTCGCAACTTTCCTTTGACAGCAAATTTTTCACAAACTAGGAAGTAAAACATTTGTATCTATGAACTTGCTTGGTAATGTGGAACATCATGAATTTCTAGTTTGAAGGATATTTCCATTCTTCGCGTCAAAATGATTGCCAAGGACCTGGTCAACATTGCGATCTTTACGATAACTTTAATCGGTGATCATAACGTTTATATAGCTTACAAGCATAAAAAATAAATATGACATGCTCGGGGTTGGTCATATAACTTCGACATGAATACAAATTAAAATAGTAATAAAGGAAGGGAAAAGTACAGACTATTTTTTTAAACTGCGTAAAATAAGCTTAAAGCTTTAGCTTTAAATTAGCTTATTTTCATGAAGTATATGCGAGGCGACCGTAAATACGTATTGTTGCTTATGCAAAATTAATCTTATTTTTATAAAGTCAGGGTTTATTTATTTTCTGTGATGTAAGCTAATTCAATGTAAGTCATTATCGGATTATTTGTGTGAGTTTGGCGACAGCGGTTCCTATAGTAATTTTGGCGTGTTGCATTTCCATTTGTTTTTTCTGTTCCGTGATGCGAGTAAACAAATTAATCATTGCACTGCTTGTTATGTTAAAACAAAAAACGGTAACAAAAGCATTAAGAGCTTAGTTAAATATGCTGATAATTAAGTAAATAGTCACTGCACAATAGAAAATAAATGTTGTTGTTTAATAGTTTGTGTAAATGATTCTGAATTTCTGACCATTCCTTAAATGTACGGTGGGTTATGAAATCGGTTCATTACGCTCGAGGGGTAATTTGTACCTATACAAATCTTTTGTTTTAGCTGAAAATAATACGCAGGTAGTTTTTTCTGTATTATGTAATTTTTGTTTTTAATATAGCTTTAACTGTTGTGCAGTAAATAAGCGAAAGATTAAATACAAAATTAGCTAAGTACCTCATTATTGTAGAATATGAAAATAATGTTTAACAGCTTGTTTAATATAGATAAAATTGTGTAATTTTTTATGGATCATATAACGTAAAGATGTCTTTCAAAGACTACTATACATATAGTCTAAGTTATAATGTTAAGTAAACAAAAATAAAAATAGACTTGATAAGGAATTTTGGACTTCGGCTCTGATATCAAAGTATTAAATGATATAACACGATGATGCATAATGTAAAATACCAACTATGCCTACTCCTACGGGAAATAGGCGTTATTATATGTATGTATGTATCTATGAATGCAAAAAATCTGATGATGTGGGAAACGACGATCACCAATAATTAATTACAAAAAAAATATATAGGTAAACAACAAGCAAATAATTAGCTTGTCTCTTTATCATAAGCCTAATACACGTTTATTTTTAATCACTTTCAGGTCTTAGATTAACAGGAACCACTTAATAATTTTGATAACATTCAAATTCTATTATAATTCAATTTTTATCTTGAGATTAAATCACGCTTAAAATTTAACCAAATTGATTTTAAATTTGAAATTGAAATAAATAGAAAATAAAATTAAAAGAAACATTAATTCTTACAACTATGTTCCTTTTTCAAATTAGAACTTTATAATAGACAAGAAAATATTTAAAAAAAAAATTGAACTAATCTTTAGTAATCGGATACAAATAAACTGAGCACTAAGGTTTCTAATAACGCTGGCTAAGACTCTGTATTGTAACAAAACGTACGTTGCATCCGAGATGGGTGTCGACGTCCTTGCAAAGCCAAGGTCGATCGATACGGCCAGCTCGTGACGTCACGTTTCGCCATTCCGAGTGACGTCATTGTTCTCTAAATAAACGCGCTTCAGGGAGGTAGTGGATGGGATAGTTATAGTAGTAGTGTTTACGTTCTGACTTTAGCGTAAAGGTTTGGAATATTAAGTGAGAATAAAACATAATATTCCTTTCAATCTTTTACAAAAAATACACATGAGTACAGATTGAATCACAAACGCGAATAAAGCGGGACATTAGTTAAGATTGATTTCTCAGTTACTATTAAATCGAATAACAGTGTTAGCTTGTTGATCAACCAACTAATTAAATACAACAGTAGTTATTTTCTAATGCCTGTTATTTAACTGTAGGAATCTATCGATCTATCCGTATCGAGAGACGTGTGCGCGCGTTAACAGCCCCAAGTGAGTACTTAGCGCGAAGTCCCGTGATCTCACCCACTCGGCCAATTGGATTACACGACGTAAGGGTTAACTAACACTACGGTGAAAATGAGTATTAATAATATATTAAACAGTAAACTTTTTACGACCATATCTACAGTCTTGATATCTAAGGAGACAATAGGATAGTTACTTAAGACATAACGATGAATAAGGGACATAAACCTCCTTTATGGCATATTGCTATTTAAGGAACGATGCCTAAGCTTATATCATGACTTACCTCATCTCACTTTTTACCTTAGGCATGCCTCGTAAACCTCTTTGGAATTTCAGCAAGGAATTTAACTCAGCATCCACATGTTCCACTACATAGGCATAGAGTTTGAACAATCAGCGTTACACGGCACATACTTTCGCATACGCGGGCTTTGACGCGCGAAACCAAGCTTTGTCGCGCGACACGTTTGTAAATCTACGAAAGAATCGCTTGGTGATTATTTATTATTCCCACTGGTAGACTTTCTACCTTCTACTTCGATTTTGTCTACGAATTAGACTATTAACTTGTGTGCACAAATGGTGTCTTGATGGTGTCATCTCAACGGTAATTTTCTATAAACAGACATTATAAGATGTTGCAAAAAAGTAATGTAAGAGACGTTATTTAATACACTCAATACGCTACGCTTGTTTCTAACGGAGTAAGTAATTACAATTAGTGTCAAAACACGGTACTTGAAACGATTGCTCATACAAATTATAGTTTAATAGTTGATAAAATTGCTCTTATAGGTTGACCACTTCACTGAAGAGTACGGGTATAATGATGGGTATTACGTGATTTTCATTTTGCATAGATTATGATAAATCGCGTTAATGTGTAGCGGTCCTAAGGCACGCGAGCGACCGGTCTCGAGCGTCGCGCGTCGCACGCAATTACACGATCGATCACAATTCTTCCTTATTTGCAGCTGAAGCATTCCATATAGGCTCCATAAAACTCGGAGAAAGCTATTTGCACGCGGTAATTGTTGTCCTAAATGTTTGTAACATTCTTTTTGTAATAACGGACTAAGATTATTTATCGATAGTCCTAGAAAACTGTTTGTCTCGTAATTTTTTTTTTATTATGTTTTTATTTTGGGGCTAGAGTATTCAAAATTTCATCTTTAATTTAAATATTTTTTCTTATCTGTTCGTTCTATTCAATGGATGTTAATATCGGTAAGATGAATATCATTTGAAAGGAAAACATTTCTATGAATCTATAAATAGCGGACACTTCAATGTCATAGGTACACTCGCTTTATCTTTTACACGTGCATATCGGAAGTATTCATACTTCTACCAATCTAGTTCCTTTTCCATTTCTCAATCCACGAAAATATGTGACCGGGACTGTCATGTAACTACTTGTGTGTACGTAACGTTTTTCTTAGTAAAGCACAGACAAATGATCAATTGTAAAGGATGATCTATCAACTTTCTAATGTGTTTGTGTAGGTGCCATTATCTGTAGATAACGATGCGACCTTTGATTGAGTTAAACGCTACAGATTATATAGTATGCGTCACCAGCGCCATGTAATGCCCGATATCGTTTTGATTATAATTGAGATATAAATGTTGTTTTGTAATTTCTTTTCGATTAACTTGATTTGTGGACGGTTTTTACCTGTTTGTCTATAGCTTTGATTTTGTTAGTCTTTTGTAATATTATTTTGCTATCTATAATTTTAATTATGAAATTCACGACGTGCTTAATGTCACCTAAGAGTCAACAGAAATCCGCATTGTTTTCAAACATTTTGAAATGCTGAAATCATATAAACTTCCGCAGTTGTACCAACAACTATTAGCTAGAATATTTCGGCTCACACTTGTATTCTGTTATTTTAATTGAGTTGCGATCTTCCGGCGCGGCCTTTCGGTTGGACAGTGGGAAACAATAAACTTAACGGTTGACTGTAATTGAAGTTCAAGGCCCGTAAAATGGCCGGCCGTAGTAACATTTACATAATACGTTACGTTTTTGCTTTGACTCACTTTCGACAGTTTAATCTGGAATCAGTGCGTGCGAAACAAGGTTTTAGGAGTATACAAAATTTACTTTGGCTTAAAAAAAAGTCAGATCGTTCTATGACTTGTAGTCCTAACATATAGCTATCTCAGACCTGTGCCGTGGAGTCTGAGATGGCTATATCGATGAGACAATATCAAATCAGGTGAAATTAAAAAGGTTGCTTTGAATGTAATATCTCAGCATTATACATTCTTCTTCTTCTTCAGCCTGTAGTCATCCATAGTCGGGTATAGGCCTCTTCATGAGAACGCCAAGTATTGCGGCTCCGTGCCAATCGCATCCAACCCTTTCCTGCCACATAGTTATACATTAAGTATTTCTAAATACAAAACATGGCTAACGGTGATTAGACCACACAAAAAATAATATAAAATTAGGTCATACTTCCAACGACCTCTGAAACGTATTTAATACATTAATTTAATAAACATGATGTTCATGGTATGAACAAATACATGTAAAACAACATGTTATCGTACATCTACAATTCGTTGCAGGTTCCAACATGGCTGCGTTCGCCTCACTTTCGATTTTGACAGCTAACAAACTGTGTGCACCTGATGCTCCAACACAGACTAGATGAAGACTGATATTATAATAATTACAAACACAACATTGCTGATTATATGCTAGAGTTATTGAAAAAATCTTAAGGTAACTTCCGTTGCATTAAAAAAATCTGATGGCTTTTCCCAATCAAGCCTCAGGCATTGTTTCACACTACAAGCTATTTTAATACTTCACACAATTAACATAAAACATGAAGAGTCACATGAAAAAGCATATGTTCTGAATATATTATTGTACAGTATATCGGTAAAAGGTCTATAAATTATACTGAGATTATTGTCTTTATATTCTAATTAGGCACTAAGTTCCGAGGGATTCCACGGCGTGCCACAAAGCAGGCCTCGTTGTTGATGTCAAGATAACATTCTCAGTTAAATAATGAATGAACAATAGATTCTCACATTTAAACAAGCCAATCCTTTTCTGGCTTACTCTAGGGAAATCCGTTGTAAGCTAAAGAATGAAATCATGTGACGATGTATTTTTTGTAAAGTAAATGCAGTTACGACTCTTGCTGGCTTATGTAATTAAATGCACCGACTTGAAACATAACATTCTTTTTTCAAAGTTATTTTGATTAGGAAGATAATGTACAGGTTTTATTTATCACGTCTGACCAAACAGGGCCGTCTATTCTATGAGCGATGCACACGTTCTCATAAAGCATTTACCATCTTAGGCAACACCCATTATTTTACCAAACCCATCGATATATTAAGTAATCCGAAGATGCACTCGCCACATGCCGTCGAATTAAAAATTACGCCCTGCATTGAGAAATTCAGTGCGTCGAACCGGAACTCATATTACGTAACGTTTGTGTTTACCATGTAATGAGGCATTTATAAATTGATGAACCGGCCTTTCTCGATTGTCGAATTAAAATGAGTGATGTTCGGAATGATAACAATGACATATTTATGGACTCGTCTTCTGAGGAAATCGTAACGACTGAGTTTCCCACTCGCCGGCATTGCGTGAATGTCGAATGTCGATGCCACTCGGTTTTATATTACTTTTTATTGCGCCATATTCAATTGGTATTTGTACAGCCAGTGTAATTATGGAGTAGAACTGTATTGATGTTTGCTGGAGAGAAAAGATTAAGATGTAACTCCACATTATAATGTTGGTCTTGAAGATTGTATAAGATTGAAACATGAAGAAAGCTGTTTATATACTGTTTTTGCTACAGTTATATATTTGAATTACCAGAGAATAATGTGGAAAATTATTCATATTCCACACTATGAATCAATTAGATAAAACTAGAAAAATGTTAATACAATATTGTTAGGATATGAAATCAAAACTCAAAAATTATTTGTTTAACAATTTTACATATTAATGATTGGAAAACTATTGTAGCCTCGGGTGTTTTCGATATACAAGGGAACCTGTTTTAAATCTCAGCTGGAAGATAATTTAATGAAATAGTGAGTTTCGTAAGAGTTCGCCGTCTAGATACGCTGCCCATCCTTTGTGGCATGGGAACCAACGGAGACTAGTGAGGGAAAAAATCTGCATCGACTGTTTATTAATTTTTTGAATAACTGAATAAATATTTTTGTTATGATTGTGTTTCTTTCACTATTTCATTTTCTTGGTTTCACAGAATGATTATTTGTCCATATTATTCAGTTCCAGTTACTAAGGTGCATCTTAATCGCCTTCTAATCGCGTTTGTGTTTTTTACTTTTTTCAAGCTTATGAATAACGATACCTTTATCTTCGACTTTCATCTCTCATCAAGCTATCTTCATCGTTATCTTAAATCTACAATCATATCCAAACCGTCGCGGCTCAAACAACAGCAATTAAAATTACCTACTTGTAATTACTAAGTCTGAATGTTTATCCAAATGCTTCTTTGATTATATGTTTATTATCTAATTAATAATTAATTAACAGAGTTGTTTACTTAATAGTCTGTAATATTACAAGCGCTAATTGTATAATTACTATTTTAATTCAGCTACTTTTTATTTTGTTGTTTAATTAATGTTTTAGTCGATTGTAATTGCCCATCACTAGTTGTTAATGGTCATGCTGTAGTCTGTGGATCTGTTTTCTTTTTTCTAGTGGATGTAACGAGCCTCTATCGTGGGAAACGCGATGATAGGTGCAAATTTCTACCAGCGCAAATCGCTCCGATGGTAGATAACAAAAAAGTGCAGTTAAACTATCCTAAATGGTGTTTGCTCTTTTGTTTTCTTCAAAGATTACTATCAGCGTACAACGTTCGTTTTACGTAACAATATCTTTTATTTATTCTTCTTTATATAATGCATGCAAATTTGGAGCTATCGATTTGTAAAATCAAGTAATAAACGTTTTGATTTCTTAAACCGTTGTTTGGTTCTATTGTAATAGTGTTGGTAAAAGTTTTTTCTTTGTTAATTTGGAGAGTGAAAGATTTGACATCTTGACAATTGTCTTTTGGATGTCTTTTCTTTTCACTGTGACTTTTTCGATATGGTCATGTTTGATTTATGATAACGTCACGTATTTTGGAATTGATGCTTGTTTCAAGTAGATTTTATAAGACTTGCTAGTATTCTTAGCTCTAACATCCTTTATTTACTACAGAAGGTTTTGCTTTGCTAATTTATAACTGTTTAGCTTTAGAACCTAATAACTTTTACTGTTGAGGGTAAAAGTTATTAGCAAAGCAAAACCTTCTGTAGTAAATAAAGTAATCTTCTTTAACAAATCCTCGATCCTCCGAAAACAATACTTGAAGATATATTCTGGTACATAATAGAGCATTTACAGTTATGACGTCATTAAGTTTGAATATCCAAAATTTGTGACAATCCAGTGGGAGTCGGGTTTTGACCGTTTTATGGTTTTGCCTCCTTTATCGGCCTGTCCTATTGTGTCATAGATACGATCTAAAAGCGACAAAAGAGTTTTAATTTGCTATTCGTGGTGCTTTTAAATGTCCAGCTTTATTATGCAGCCATATTATATGGTTACAATTGTTCTTTTCATATTTAAAACTAAATGGATGCTATAAATAAGGTTGTGCGGACCAATTTTCAAGTTTAATTATATTCCTAAAATGGAATTGAAATTTTACAAAAGGATGTATTCGTTTGATCTCTATGTGAATTATTTAATTAGTCGAATATTTTGGGCGATGTCTTTTTTGTTTTTCATTAGTCAGCTTGCCTCATGTGGTGTGGCATTATGTTTTAATAAACACAATGAATTGCCGTAACACGTTTTGTATACTGAAGTTACATAAACTCTTAAAAAGAATCCTTTACTCAACTAGTCTGTAACATGATTTCAATTTACGTATTTCTAAAAGTAATTGAAATATCTGATGTTCCTTGATATTTCTCATTTTCTGTTACAAGAGTGATTCGATTGTGTTTTTATTTTCGAAAAAAAGTGACAATCAAAGAGTTTGGCGTTCAACTCGATTCAGTGACTTCCACCACGGTTCACTGGATCCGAGCAAACAATTAGATACGCCACCTATATTTACATTTTTTGCGAATACCAGTATAAAGTAGACTAAGATTTATATCACGTTCTGTTCTTGTACAAGAAATTGTTTATTATTTTTACTTAGTAGCAGATTGAAGTGTCTCACTTGTGCCTGCTCTCTTTCACTGTGATCTTTTTAACCGACTTCATAAAGGAGGAGGTACTCAATTCGACTGTTTTTTATGTTCGTTACCTCATAACTTTGGACTGGGTTAACGACGATTTTGATGATATAAACTTTTAAATTTATATCATCAAAGATTTTGATGATTTTAAAGCTAGTGCTTCCCATTTGGTCACATTTCATTTCGGTGCATCATCATCCCCCTGCCCTGTTCCTGTGCAGTTTTCATAAATTCAAAAGCTAGTTTGAAGTAGGTTTTTTTTTAAGAATTCTAGTAACAATAAACTGTGGTAGCAACATTTTGACTACGTGTCATTGTGTTCTTGATCCACAAGCAACTCTCTTGGTAGATGTAAGGTTTTATACATTATACATAAGTCTTACGTATGTTTGTTTCCATGCAATGTCATATATTATCAGGACTGCCTTTCTCGTCTATCTCCGTACGTCATCCGCTTTTCAATCTCTCTCTAAGCTGACAGTTTGTCGTTTGAACATTATGGATGTGTTTTCAAAACTGCACGATATGCTATTTTTATATTCTATACACTTCGGAAAATGCCGATGAATTTACCGACGTCCATAAAAACAATTATAAATAAATTGTAGCAGTTTTAATGTGGAGAAAACAATTAATTAATAATTAAGAAAAAAAAATGTAATGTCCTTTATGAAAATTAAAAGAAATACTGTAATATCGCTTTCGATGTAATTGTACCGGTGTGTACCGGTTTATGTAATCAGTGCATTGAGTGGCCTGTTATTAAAATTATACTAAAAGTTACCGTTTAAAAGTAATTGGAATAAACGTTCATTGTGTAACAAAATACGAGATGAAAGAAGCTTTTTAATGTGAGCATTGAATAATGTCAAGTGGTCAGAGGTGTAATTAAAACAAAAACTAGATTTATTTATAATTTCGAACTAGTGGGATTTTTTTAACCGATATTACTTGGTGAATGGTTTTATTATTATATCATGCCTTTTTAAAGTAATTTAAGATTGTAGAACATAGCTTTAAAAAGCAATTAAAGGAAGAATAATAACCAAACATTGTTCATCTGCGTTTAATTAAAGCAAAAGTGGTGATTTATCATGTCCATTATATGTACTTAACTCATTTTCTTTTAATAAAAATGAGGCATACAAAATATCATAACTAAAACGCAATTAAGAACGTATTGACATATTTTTATGCCAACACAAGGACGCACATAAAACTGGGGTTACATAAACAAATTAACCCTAACATCGCTACTGATAAAATTGGTAGAGATTATTATTGGCGGGGTTATATTGACCCCCGGTATGACCCCCGGTTATGGTATAACGTGACCTTATACAAAACATTGACCTGATTTTGTTTGAGTAAATAAATACAGATAGTATAGGGTTTGATGAGGAGATAAATTAACACCAAAGTCAAATTATTATTGTAAATGATGCCGCATTTTTGTTATCAGAATTGATTAATAATAACTGATGCTTAATTTGTTAAGATATTGATCAGTTTGTAAGTATGATTCAGTTTGATTATAAAATGTTTGTGTAAGTAAATAAATATTATTATGTTCTGCAATGGGATGGTGTTACTATTTTTATCAACAGGAAAAAAAAATATTGTAATTATTTGTACGTAATTAATGTTTAACAGATTTATTTGTTTCACTCATCATTAGCCTTAATTGTTTTTTACATCAGTAACAAAGGGAATATAATTAAGTGAAAAAACATATCGTCGTTTTATTAAACAACATGATAATAAACAAATTAGATATGTACAAAAAAGGTATTTTAAAATATACTTTTGCCGTAAAGATAAAACTCTCTCTATAACTTCTAACGTAGCACCCAAATAGCGCATGCATACAGAATGCATAATACTAATACCCAAACTGATTGTGTCGCAATTTCGACGCATGCGCACCGCTCGCAGATCCAAGGCCGCGGTGAGCTGTCAAACGTCATTGAATTATGATGTATGTATGTGTGTCAAGGACACGTCTACAAATAATGTTCTAACTAACCACAGTTCACGAGTACTTCAGGACATAGTAACGGACAAGGAAAAACGAAAAACAAGTTTTAGTGCGAGACGGAAAGGTATCGAGCTCCTTTTAGTGGGTCGGGTCTATTGACCCACACCGCACCACAGGAAGTAGGTCAACATATAACGTACATTCACAATTGTATTTCTCCATTGAATAATCAGGTTTCCAAAAGCACAATTCGATTGAAGCTCCGCGGCATGCGCTCCACATTCGTGACAATATACGTAGACGCAACAGTTTTATTCTGTCACATGTTACACAACCTAACAAGGCATGTTACGAGTTCAGTGCCTGCTCAGGACAATGTGGCTGACAATGCAAATTGTGTCTAATAATAGCGACTAATAGCAGACACATGATTCAAATCGTCACAATAGTCCTTTCTCCTAACTAGAGCGTAGGTGTATGAACGGCCTTGGAGGCTCGGTGGGCGGTGGAGTGACATTTTGATGTGTTGCATTCTCGCGAACATTTTGTGATGGGACATCGGGGTACTTTAGACCGGCCATCAGTGTTTTCCGGGTTAATGCTCCGCCTACGGGGTGGGTAATGGAGTGTAATTTTTTTGGTTGCCTAATCCTTTGTTGCGGATTCATGATGTGATCGCATTATGGGCGTAATAGTTACATGAGCTCTTTATAGGGTTGTCTAACTTTCGAAATGTTTGTTAGTATAAAATTGCAGATCTCTGCTCCTATTAATATGCACACGATTAATTTGTTGATGAAGATACGGCACGTTTCTAGTTGAATATAGGTCGACATCCTATAGGCTCACGTTCTTAGTAAGATGATACTTTTATAATTAGTGATGATATAGGAAAAAATATATCTATATACTATGTAAGTAAGTAAGTAAGTACTCGTAATGGATTAAAAAGACGGAAAAAAAGGACAGGTTCGAATGTTGTGTACTGAATGTAAAAAAAATCGAAAAACTCGTAGTTAAATAACATAAAATGCCTTGACATGTACATTTATTCCCGGAACATACAGAGAGCTGCAATATTGAACACTGCGGGCTCCGTGCGAGTATGTCACATGAATGCAATTAAATATTCATTTCCTTCGAGTTGACTTCTGAACTGCTTTTTCCTTAGTTTCCTTGCGTGAATACATTTGGAGTGAAGCCAGCACGATTCCACTGTTAATCTTACTTTATTCGTCCTTGACTTAATTTCGCGGAAATTCGGCTTTCGTTATAAGAACCGTTTAATTGGGGAAATATGAGTCTAATAACTTGCGTTGGGATTTTAAGTAGAAAATTATGTTCGTAATAATTTTTCATATTTCTTTGAGTTGTATTTATGTGTCTTTACGATTTTTGTTATTATTAAGGACAATGAATGATTGGCTTTATCATATTCGATGAGTTTCTTTCTGATTTAATCTTTTAGTATCTGATTATGACGTCATAATAGAACAGACGAAAGGGAAGTGACTGACTTAAATAAAAGTAAAAAAATTGTATTGAAAAATACGTCGTTCAAAGATTTTTCCTTTAAACTCTGAACTTTTACAGATATGTATTAGTAAACAGATTCTGTATCAATAAAGTGTAAACATCAAAGTCCATCGGCTTAAATTCAAAGAGACAGTAAACACGTGATTTTAATAGCTATAAATAAAGGGAAAAACATGATAATCTGTTGTATCACGCTGCGTTATAATGACTTCCGTCCACTACGACCACTACGGATTAATACGCCACGAACACAGAGTTAATTTGTTATCTTGATTAGGAAAATAGATGATGTTACCGGTTGTTTAGTTATTCTCGATTAATAACATTAATACTTAATATCACTAGTATATATAACGATAATTATAAGGTTTCGGTTTATTCGACACTAACAATATTTTGATATCTTATTTAAACAAAATGTTTCTTTTCAAACGACTTCAAAAAAAGGAGGTTCTCAATTCGGTTGTATTTTTTTTTTATGTTTGTTACTTGATTTCTCAAAGACGCCTGGACCGATTTCAAAAATTATTTTATTATTTGAATGGGTATGCTTGCCATTTGGTCCCATCGTCATCAGGTCAGGACCTGATGGTGGAAACCCTGAGAAATCGAGGGCATCTCTTGAAAATTGTAGGCAAGCATGGGTTAAAAACTTGAGATTTATGTGTATATCTGATGAGACTACAATACTATGTAGGTTTAGAGCAGATCTGATGATGGAGACGACAGAGGATCGAGGGAACTCCTCAACGGCACATCTTAACTTCCTCGTGTTTGGGCTTATTTCATTCGTGTTGACAAGATCTTTACACCGAGATGGGTAATGACTGCCATTGCAAGGTCCGTGATGCAAGTGCAGCACAGTTTGGGGAACTCTTTAATGGTTGATAGTAGATCTATACATAGTGTTTGGGATTATTTTATTCGTATTGATGCGCACATGGGTAATATTGCATATTCGATAGTGAAGACAAAAAACAGATTAAAACATGACAATTGTTAAAAAAAAAGCAATTTAAACAGTTAAAAAAATTGTGTATTTAGTTTTCTCTCGCAAAATAACATTGGATTTAGATTTCCTAATTTGCGATAGGCTTTTCCCTCTTTCCTCGCTTGTCTCATTCAAACGGCGATTTCACATATGAGCAGCGCGTTTCGTAAGCCTACCCATGTTCGCAAAAACCAAAATCGTCAAAGTCACTAAAAGTTCTCGAAATAAAATAATTTTTAACAAAAAAAAACGACTTCAAAACAAAAATAAAATGCACTAAAATGGACAAAATAACTGCGTTATTTAAAAACTCTCTATTTTGAAGGCGGTGCCTAGTAAAACTATTAGACACACAATGATAATGAAAAATAAATCAATATTAAAGAAAAATGAATTCAATTAACAAACATCTTTAGAAGGCTACCTAAATTACTTAATAATAAAATACATAACCAATAGCACTAAACTAACACCTATTCGAAACTTAAAAGTCAAAATGAGAAACTCAGATAAATATCTAAGATTCAATTCGTTCAATAGTTATACTTGGCACCGCCTTCAAAATAGAGAGTTTTTAAATAACGCAGTTATTTTGTCCATTTTAGTGCATTTTATTTTTGTTTTGAAGTCGTTTTTTTTTTGTTAAAAATTATTTTATTTATTTGTTTTTTAAATTCTTATAATTTAACTGGCCAGCAACAAACCCCAATCAAATTCAAATTTCGCATGCGATCGAAATAGCTCACCTAAATCTCAACCCCCCAACTACCTATATCCCGAAAATAAATGTCTTGGTATTAAATTGTTTCATAAAAACGTATTACATTTTCAAGTTCACACTAACGTAATTGATGTTCGGTTGTTGGCAAGAGCAATAACATTTGTACGTGATCGCGGCGCTTCGGAAATGCACAACGAGCCGTACAACCGCCGTCGATGGGTTAGAAATACGATACGACCGCAGAAAATGCGGATTTTATATGAAATCTAAATCATTTATACGTAGTTTCAAAATAAAATATTAAAAATAAATTCTTTTTGATATAGTTACTTAATAATTAACGTAATTTGAGTTGCAGTTAAAACCTAAGTACGAATAAAACTTACAACCTTTGCGTTTAGAAAAAAGTTACTAAGAACGGTAGTAAAACTTTTAAGATTTTTTAAATGACATATCGATGTATTTTTAATTTAAGGGACATGTTACCTAAATAACAATATTACCTAAATATACTTTCACTCACTCGTTTGTTACCATTCCACAAGTTTACAGTAATTATGTTGGATATCATTAGTCGTCACTTAAAAGATACATTGCTAGTCAAACCATATTAGTTCCATAGTGCAATAAAGTAGCAAGACTAGCATTCTTCTTAGGTACATAAGATCACATAGATGATCGCTTCATATGATTGGCGGTGGCGCGATGGCGTCGCAAGAAATCGGACACAACGAGGCGTACAACCGACGCGCGCAGCCGACGGGTTAGTAATGCGATACGAGAAACCGCAAGGACGGTGGAAAATGCGCATCTCTGGACTATCATAATCTAATAAATATGCTTTACTACTCGCTTATACCAATAAACTGTAGTTTTCTAGAAGAAATTCCATAGAATGTTCAGGTATTTTTTTAAGGAATCTTTGCACTTATTCACCTGTCTTTTGGTGAAGAACTAAAGATCTCCAGCAAGAGCAATGGAAAAAAAAAAACGAATTAACCGTGTAATAAGTGTCAAGACAGTGTGTTGCTAAAATGCTCCATGGTTGTATTTAATCCAGCATTGTGGGGTTAACGTGCTTTCGAGAATGAGTTAATCATCTTCGTATTAAATTGTTTAAAGTCCAGCCACCGTGTCAAGTTAGGATATAATTACTGTACATCTTTGTACACAAATATTCCGGTACATAAATCATTTGAAATTGTAAACATGTCAGCTCTGACGTGTGTTAATTTATCAATACTTAGTTAATTATACTCCTACTACTATCTGCAGTTCCTCTGGATTTTTGCTTTAAGTGTCTTAGTTTGTGGCTTAAAAAGTATATTTGTGGAAACCGCATCCAAAATTTTGGATGAATTTTGCTTCCTCATTCATTTTCATTCATCGGTTTTCGACAACTATGACTAAACTTGCTGTAGTGTCAGGTATTTTGTATTCTTCACTTGAGATAAGTATATTTCCAAGCCATTTCTCTTGGCCATGCACTCCATAAACACTTACAACTTACATTTTTAAATGCTATGTTGTCATGTGTTGTTCAGTTCATTGTCTCTTCATCCAGTTACTTCAATAAATCATTGTTTTCTTCGTTCATTTGTGATTATGGAGGCTATTTTCGTCGCGTCAACTATCCGGTGTCTCACATCCTAATCTCCAGTTTCATCGTTTTGTTTCTCGTTTTATCTACAACTAACGTCCGCTTTTAGCTCTTTTCTTAACGAACTCAAGTGATTTCGATTTGTTAAACGTTTAATTGTCAATTCTGTAGCGATCAGTTTAACAACTGTCTGAGTGATAATCAAGTGTCACATCCGATACAGAATTTCTTCTCGGAGCTCCTATCTATCAATCCTTCTAGACTGTTTCCACCGTATTAACTGCAGTTGAGTCATCGACAAACAGCTGATCATTCTTCCGTAAAATTCCAAGTTCAAAATTCAAAATCAATGTCACGTGGATAGTTTGTTTTTTTTTGGTTGTCCGGCGTCCGGCGACCGTTACGTCATTGAAGCCGCGAAGGTAATCCGTCGACAGCCACCCGTGTCGCCCGCCCGACTTGTTTCCTCTTGCGTAACGTTTACTTACTCCCCTACAACGATGCCACTAAATGGGTTCATTAAAACATGTTTTATATTTTACGGCTCATCGATTTATTTTAGGCGGAAATTTATAACAATCGTTAGTTCATTACTGGACGATAGGTACTGTTGATAAGTCTTCAAATTATCTATTGTTACACGTAGATAAAACTTTTTTATCTATTAAATTTTCTTTTAGTAAAGTAAACGTGTGTTTTTATACCCTTTTAACGTTCGTATGGTAACTTAGGGTATCGTGACTGGCCGGTGTTTTTTGTGGTGTCCAAAATCGACCATGAAAATTGATGGTGTCATGTCGAAGAATCGTAAAAAGGTTTTTGTCATTCGGGATGTTTGACGCTATAATATCAATAGATTACAGTTTGATTGATCGATGTTTAGATTAGATTGGTTTTTACGCGGGAGCTGTTGATGCCTAGATTTACCGCAAAACAAAAGGCAATGATAATATTAAAGTTTCTCAAAATATGTAGTTTTTCATAAAGGAGTTATTAATTAGGTATTTTTGTTAATTAACTAAAAATCCGCAAGGGACGATATCTATTATCAAATTAATTTGTATGTAGCATGCTACTGCCATACATATTTAAACATGTAAATGAGTACGAATGAGATCATTCTGTCTGTTAGGCGGTAATTTGACAGGGGCTTGTACATTCGTAAATATGTGAACGCGAATAAACGAATTATTCGGAGCCCTATGTTTTATTTGCATGACAGGTTTTCTAAATGAACGTAAAACATTTCAAAACCATCGTTCAGATTTTTGACGGGCCTGTTGGTCTAGTGGTTAGTGACCCTGACTGCTATACCAGAGGTTGTGGGTTCGATCCCCACCAAGGACAAATGTTTGTGTGATGAGCACGATCATTTGCTCTTCGTCTGGGTGTAATTTATCTATAATATGTATGTATTTAGAAGTATATAAGTATGTATATCAGTTGTCTGGTTACCATAACACAAGCTCTGCTTAGCTTGGGATCAGATAACCGTGTGTGAGTTGTCCCGGAATATTATATTACATTTGATATTATTCGTCTTATTTTATGATATTTAATTACCAAACAATTTGACCTTTTGGGAGCATGAAAGTAAGATAGTGTCGTAATACGTGTAATTAACAAAAATACTTGGAAGTTGGTTTTATTCATTGGTACAATCTGAGGTAAATTAGCTATAAATACTTTAAACTTTAATCACTCAGATTCAGAATTAAAACAGAAAAAAATGTGTAAAATTTGGTCCAATCTGAAAGGGAAGTTTCTCTTTCGATATACAGGTGTATAATAATAACTAATTTACTTGGAATGGCCGCAATTAACAGGCGCAATAACTCTCGTTCCACTTGTGTTACTTTCGGCGCCGGGTAACGGTGCTCGAGCTTTGTCTCAAGATGCTGTGTGGTGGCCCTTACACCGTAAAACAACCTCAAAAGGTTCATTCCAAACGTGGTGAACTTAAGATCACCAAATTACAGGTACTAATTTCAAGTTGTGTAATTTATTCCATTTCTCATTTGAATCGATTGTTGAGTTCCTTATTTACTCGTGGAAAATGTTCTTTTTTGATATCCATTGCCTTTCTACAACCCTTTAGTTAATTCCTGACATTACATCGAATCATTTTCAGTTTACTCCACAAACAGCGAATAAAAAGTTAGGTTTAAGATCAATAGAGACGCAAACTGCACGTGCTTCAACATTATTTGTTTTATCTCGTTGTTTGAGTCATTTGTCTGTTTGTGTGTTCGTGTATTGTTTACTAAACCTTCTGTATCTTTCTATTGTGTAACATTACTGGCTGATATCAAACTGTAACGGTTTGATTCTAGATGAGTTTTTAATTCGTCGCTCGCTGTACCTTATTTGAGCTTTAGCGGTGCTTTGGCTGGTGATTCGGTTCACTCACTTGAAACTACGGTTCATGGCAAAAACGTTCATCCAATGATTTTGTCTACCTAGTCTACCTACACAAGTGGGTGATGTGTAATAACACAAGCCCCGACAATGTATGTAAAGCATTTATCAAATAAATCTCAGCAGTCTATAAGAGAGTATAATTATAAACAAGCTTCCATATTACTTGTCATCACGATACTCACTCATCGGGCATTCTCTTTTGCCTTAACTTCGTCTCTATAAAGCTGTCAAAGAATTGAGTCCATCTGATGACAGGTGGTAATTACAAAACACCCGTTGCCGTATAATATCCGACTTTTTTCAATGTCAATGTCCATGTTGGTTTTACCGCTTCGAGACAGCTGGTCGCGAATGCTGCCAGCTCGGAAATTCTTGTTCCGATATCTGTGTAGCCACAGCCCGTTTTAGATATAAACTACCTGTTTTCAGATCAGCCCGTTTATTAATACTTATTTTTGTATTATATTTGATATTCTCGTTACACCTTTCACTTACATTAGTACGGCTTATTATTGCGCCCGTAATATTGAAATTGATTCTGCTAACATTTAACGTCATCACCCAACCCACTTTGCAGAACTTTCATGCGAATGATCCAATTTCACTTGTAATTTTCACTTATAAATAAATATCTAGCGTAACACCTCCAATTATGATATGTATTTAGACACCCACACGGTGACGTTTTGCCAATAAGGCTCTCACGCTCTCATCGTGAAACCTGCACTTGACATTGTTTGCGTGTCTGATACACTCTACGAAATTAAAAAGTTCCTCCTTTGCCACATTGGTGTTGTTAGTTATAATGTTTTCAAACTGGTCGTTTAATACTGCAGTTTTATCGAGCGGCGGGCTCGCGTGAGGTCTGACAGCAACGTTGTCCAGTCTGTCTCGGGCGGTGTCCCAAATACCAATTATGTTTGTAAAACGCATGGTGTCGGCTGGAAGTCGACTGTCATAAATCACGAAAGTGCTTTAAGTCAGGTTTAACTTTTGTAATAAGCAGTCGCATGCCCATTTTTTGGAATTGAATTTTTATTGTTCTCAAGATACATTGATGTATATGCTTTTGATAGTTTTTTTTGCAATATTTTAACGGATTGTTCCGTGCGGAATTAAATTATATTTTGTAAATTAATTGTTTGTTTCGTTTATATTTTTGCAGATAACGTTAGCTTTATTGTATGCTGTAATTTCCCTAGGGTTTTATAACAATCAAATTAGTGCTAACAATTACTTACTGTTATATTGCGTTGTTGTAAAATAGGCTACTGTGTACTGTGTGTAGGTGTGACTTCGTGTTAATTAATTACGTATGTTTTAATATGACATTCATGTAATGCCTGCGGGAATTTTTGTCCAAAGTTAATGAAATGAATGACGTTCCGAACGTTACTGTCACTTTCGTCAGACCACCTCTGGCACATCCATCACCGTCCATTATTCATTGTTTTCCCTTTTCTACGGATTCCGCGTATCATATCTTTGGTTTTAATGTAAGTGGAGTAACCCCATGGTACCACGGTGCCCGAGCGTGACGCCCGTGTCCTGCGAATGTTCCCATGGGACGCAGGTGCCATTGTAATAAACTTCTTTTGAATTATTTATGGGATCATTGTTCGCCTTTTACGGTCAGATGATGTTGTAAATTACTTTTCGGATGTTACTTGAACAGGAACTTGGTTGTTTTATTTTTTTACGTGTAAAAGACCTAGTTACTTCAAAGGATCAGAGTTTCCAAAGACATCTGTAAAAAATTAAGTGTTTTGTTCCTGATAGTTGGTTCCCACGGCAATCACATTGATTTATTTGGAACACCCTTTTAAAACTATAATGTTTACAAGTATACAATGGTTAAATCTTTTCGACAATATTGTTAATAATATAAGTCTACTACGATTCCTGATAGTTTCCTAGCTTGAAACTAGCACTAATAAACATTGGAAATCAACGAGACAGTTTATTACATTACTTTCAACATCATTATGATTCTTGAGTACACACAGAGTTCGTGTCCGTATCTACGGTTCTGTTTAGTTCAACAAATTAGCGAAATTACTCTCTTCACAGATAAACTCTACGCTTTAAACCTACCAACTTGCAAGCATGTGAATTTTCAGCTACCATCTAATAGTGTGATCTATGTTATTTAAATTAAGGTTTAAATTTCAGTGGCGTTATGTTAGTTATTAGAAAATGTAATTTGGTTTTGTTCGGTACACGTTTCACGGATTACCATCTGTTTACTTTCATGCTCTTGCAATTGTTAGTGTAGGTCATGTCATAGCATGGCGGGATCCCAACACATGGGGTCCCATGAGGTCATCAGCTTGGGGTCCCGCTAATTACTG
Source organism: Autographa gamma (assembly GCA_905146925.1). Lineage (NCBI taxonomy): Eukaryota > Metazoa > Arthropoda > Insecta > Lepidoptera > Noctuidae > Autographa > Autographa gamma. The sequence goes on from LR989852.1 coordinate 2,095,318, forward strand.
CCTTCTATAATTACAAATACATATATTACCACCATTGCTAAGTTTGTTTCTATTTCTACTAAATCATCTTCTTTGCTGCCTTTGTGAATGGATACAGTAAAGAATATTCACAATCATTTCTTTTGTTTCTGTGAAATTATTTGTAAAGCCAAGCAAAACAGCGGTTTTTTATTTCCATTTTAAGATTCAAGAAAAGTTATTAGTTATTCTTTGTGATATGTTAAGCTATTATAAATCCAGGATTACGCTGTACGAGTATCTTATTTTTTATAAAGGGAAATTAAAAATATATTTCTCCAGTAATTTATAGGTTTTTATTTTTATGTAATTTATCAACCTGTTTTGGAAATTGCGAAAGTTGAGCAATATTTCTACGAAAGTCTGTAAACAGAAAATGATGCAATAAATTATCTCATTAAATGAACCAGTTTTATTTAATGGGGTCTCATGAAATGTAATAATGTTTACAGCGTTAATGTCGTATGTAGTGTGGTTGAACAACACAAAGATATTCCGAGTTTTCTCAAGAAAATTAGATTTTCTAATTTCTTCACACTTAAGTGTTCGTGTAATTTCTCCGCGTTTAAGCCTTTTCCCTTATTTGTTGCCTTCATTAAATGTGGTTTTAGAAGCTACTTTGTTATGTAGATGCCTACATCTTGACAGAATTTTCCAACGTTCCAAGATAATTAGTAAGCTGGTTTCTCCGCTCTAAAACTTAATAACGCAAAAGCCCTTTCAAAACATTTTTTCATTTTCAATGGTTCTAAAGATAGGTACTTCGGGGCTTTGACAATCATCTCGTGTTGAATATAGAATATAACAACTATGTCGACGTTTAATAGTGAGACATAAATAACTTAAACAACATTATTGGCGTCACGTAATGGTCTCGGTTTGGTTTTATTACATTTTGTTCTTTTAAGGATAATGCCTTATTAGAATAACTACACCGTACTTATATCCATATAAAGAAAATTAATTCTAAATACTTGATTTAAATATAATACCAGCTTTCTCGGTAACTTTCAATAGACACATGTAAGTCTATCATTAAAATAACCGAAAAGAAGAAAGAAATTCTAGCAATTTCATTTGTTTAGAATAATGCCGTCAATTAATGAAAAGTCTCATTAGATCCGAGTTGAATTCTTTTATCCCTTTCTATTTGGAGGCATTCTTCATAAGTCATTGTCTTTTTAACTTCTTTCATCTAATTACATAGCTGATCTACTGTCGATAACTAAGTGCTTATTTTACACCGATACTCGATTGATTTATTTCTACTGCTGTACACTAATGTGATGTATCATATCATTTACTAAAAGTCTTGTGCTAATTAGGTTAAATTTGGGCTTTAATATGACACAAAGTAAATAATCAAAATGTATTCCATGACTGTACCATAGTAAAGAAGTTTATGCCTATAAAGAAGATTGAACACTATACTGATAATATTAATCATTATGCATGAAATTCTGTATTTTCTTTAATGTGATATTATTGAAAGTGTTTGGTCCATTCAGTATGGCCATAGTTACTTTAATGTTCGGACTCTCGTTTTATATTTTGACCTTCGTCTGTACCAGTTTAATGGGTGAAATTTTAAGACGCTTTGACTTCGTATGATTGACTATGTTACTGTTACTTTCATTGTTGTGATCATTGTATTTATGTACTTTTGTCTAATGTTCAACACGATGAGAGTTGCTTTTAAATAGTACCTACTCGATTTTCTCTTTATAGTTATGCTGAAAGGAGAGAAATTATATTTATTGTTTTGTTTTTGTTTTTAGAATGAATTGCATTTTTTTATTACAATCTTTTTGTTAATTATGTTTTTCACAAGTCTAGACCTAACTCTACGTGCTATTGCTGTATACTTAGATACAATTATAAAATAGTGAACGCTGGGATCTAATCTAGCTTACAGTAAATCCGATATAGGTAACTGTTCTCTCGTTCGGTTGCGTGTACGAAACAGTTTGTATTTCAACTAATGGTTGTCAAGCACGGAAGCGGCCGATCGTGGACCTTTAACCTCTCGGCAAATTATTGGTATTAATAATAAAATTACGACTTTCTAAACGGTTATTAAGAGTCACTTAGCACAGTTTTGGACAATGTGATGTAAAGGTAGGTTAGTGGCGTCTTGTTGTTTGGTGTCGTGACGCGAACGCGCGCGTTTTTGCGTTCGATCTCACTTTCACGCCACGTCCTTATTAGTTCGATATTGTACAAAATTTCGTTTTCGTTTGGATGCCGCGGGCTGTTAGCTCGATTATGTTCCAAAATCGCTACAGTTATATTTTCTTTGTGTCTTGTTACGGTTGAATGCTTGTAACACATTAATACTAAAGCCTAGTCTCCTGCACGCGACGTCCGCGTTTTTCTTTTGTTTTGCCGATTAGCAAACTGAGATTCTTTGGGAGTCATTAACTTTATTTTATGCATCTGTGTTGCTAGAATACGAGTTTATAACATTTTTGTAATGGAAAGATACTGCGTCAAAGACATAAGAAGTAGGTATATGTTTTGTTTACAATTTTACTGAGATATTAAAATCAATGTCATGACTAAAAATAGATACCAAACGACAATCATAACACGATGTCATATAATGGTCTCGTAAATTCATTTTACGCACAGTAAATGATAATTAATTGTTATCTTTAATATAACAAGGAAACCCTGCGTCTTGACCCTGGCTTGCGATAATTTGCGATATTTTTATCTCCTCGCGTAATTATTTCGTAACCTTGTTTGGGAGACAGGTTGTCTTCGGGTTGCTTTGCTTGTTAATTGCTTAAATTATGATATAAGCACGACATAGTCTAGACGCGCAGGGTGAAAAGCAAGATATAATTTATCTTTTTTTTGTATTTTCTGTTCTTCCTACGTTGTAGATGAATACATTTCGACAGGAGAAAAAAAAGACTGTTTTTAATAGTTTGGTTGTCATTGTCATACAATCGCCATGCCCAATTTTATGTAGAACCTCCCGCATTTATGCGTGGCATAGTATGCACCGGATATCGAATAATCTGTGAAGTTCTTAACATTGTGTGTTTCATGTGTGCCGACAATCGAACATGTCGGCACACATGAAACATCAAGTTGTCCGTCTTTTTCAGTTTAATGTGGTCATAAATGTGTAGCTGTTTAGATGTCGGATGTGTTCTTAAGTTTACTCCAACTCGATGAAAGGCGCCTCACTTTGTAGTCCTGCGCAAGATGACTCACTTTGAAACAAACACCAATTATACGAATGCACCTAAAACTGAGCTCAATAACTTGTACTCACTAAAACCGTGCATATTGCGTATATTACACGATGTTTTTGGTTTCAAAACCATTATGTGTCGGTCGATGTCTGAAATTAGAAAAAGATACCTGATCCAATCTTTTTACCCAAAATTACGTTAGTCTGTCCTTTACTTATCGTAGAGTCCACGCTACTACGAGTACAGTCAGCGCCCGCGCCGTCGCGTCGCCGCGTCGTCGGTCAGCCAGGAAGCGCGCGCGCACGATCACCCAGGGCGTTTGTTTTTCGTGACCCACTGCTGATCTTATTATTGCCTCACTAAATGAAATTACGTGCCGCTTAACCTTTACCGTATAGAATGAACTTTTCTAATCAGACAGCTGATTTCGTGTTGCAAAAGTTGTGCCGGCGAGTTATAAAACGATGCATTGTTTGCGAAACTTCAATATATTTTAGATCGTTTTTGCGTCCTCTGGTCTAGCTCTGATTTTAACATACCTTAAGTATTTATTGCTGTTGTTTGTGATATTGATAGTCTTGTCTGTTGAATGTGTGTCAAATACAATCTTCTACATTAATAGATTTAATGATGGAGTCGTATGTAAGATCTAGAATGAACTTAGTATGAATCTTCACTGCAGCAAGAATTCAGGAGGGCGGCAAACAAAGCAAATATTTTCTGCGATTGTGTTAGTGTATCATTATCTTCACAAAGAAAATAAACATGTAAACAGTTGAGAATCTTTGGAAGACATTTAACAAACATACAGAAGTAGAATAGGTACAGAAGTGTTCATTAAAATAATCATGAGTTTACTTAGAAAATAATTAAACAACTCTATTCTCTAGGTGGTGATTTTTCTTATATTGATATAATATTCTTGATGGTCAAACCATACTTCTAAGTTAAAAGTAATTTAAATAATCATATACTCATAATAGTAAATCCCGCGGCTACTGCGTATTAAAACTGAAAATCCGCACAACATTTCCCCGACCCGCTCTCACCGCTTTCAACTAGCAGCGCATCGAATCAGTGATATATCGGTGAATTAAAAATATGAATTTCTTCTCATTAAAAGCGGAACTCCGAGGTACCGTGGAAATTGCACGCGCATTTTCTTGAAGCGCCGTCTTAGCGGCTTTCCTATCGAGATCGGGAGAAAGCATTTGCCTGGCGGCCTATTTCTGTCCGTATCTCTGTCACATTACAAATTAACTTTCAAGCTTCTGCTTCGACATATGATCAGCAGACGTTGATAACCACTCATTGACGTACCTTGCCTAGAAACTAGAAAAAGTTGTTTTGAAACGGTGCTCAAGAAACATGCTACTGTCCATTAGTAAAAAATATTGTAACCGATATAGTGTGAATGGAAATTGATGAAGTTTCATAGTTTTCTTGAAAGTTTGATCGTGAAAGTCGATTCCGGTAGCTAAGGCTGTAAGCTTTCGCTCTATATTGTACGCCTTCATAAATAATGGCATGGCGTCTAGACCCGGAACAGGCATAAAATGTAGGCTGTGCAAATATGTACATATTGTTTGATCGGAAATCGGATCTCTAGCCATGACTGAATGCATTCTCTAGTGTTGTTTTCCCACGCAAAAACACGGACTAGAAAGGATCTAAAAAGAAACTCATCACCGCAAAAGCTTTTAAATTTGTTTATACATGGTGTTCAGACGTTCCTGCTTATGTTTTCTTTAAATATTTGCGTGCGACAGACAGATAAGCGGACATTGACGTGTGTTGATTGTATCTTCATGTCTTGCAAACTGCTGATGAGATCACATGCCTTGTGTAACATATTTATCTTCCGTCTGTTATGGTCCTGCATATAGAACAATCAAAGCCTACAAGGATAATACTGCTCTGATAAAGAAACAAGCAAACTTTGCGTTAATTTTAGTTTTATTTTGATCCATGTATCAGACTTTGTTGGAGACAGGAGCTAAAAAAACTTGCATTAAACAAACGAATTTATTAAATACTATTCTATTACGTGAAGGAAGACAAGAAGCCATACTTAACAGAATACAATTAGTAAAAAACTAAAGTAACAAATACCTATTACCGCACAATTTAATAAGACAACAAGAGCCTAGGGATTTACTTCGGATTAGCGTCTCAAGTGTAAATTACCTTTACATAATGACCGTTCTCAAGTAAAGGCACTTAAGTTAGCAGTAAACACTAAACAGTTATTAAGTGATAAGGATCGATCGATATCTCGATAACTAGTGAAACAGTATCGAGAATGATGGAAATAAAGTTTACGAGCGATTGTTCTATGATAATCGATTTAAAGATAATCAATTCATATCTGATGTATTTGCTTTGATGTTGCGATTTAATTGTACCTAGTAGTGTTGGATATTTTATGAGATTTTATGGGCCTAATTTATCAATTTTGAGACTACTACTAGTTACGCATGTCTGCTAGTACACGTCTAGTTTTCTAACAACCTTCCGTGATGAAATACTATTTTCGTATAAACCCCACCCGATAAAGAGTATTTTATCGTCAAGGTCGCACCTAGCTTGAACCAACGGAAATCTATAGCACCGTACTAAAAGTGCTGTAATGATTACGTTGGTGTTACCGCACTCACAAAGGTTAGTTCATATTTCACATAACAAGCTTCCGGCACGCACCACGCTCGCTTTATTATACAAATCACTTTTATAAAACTAAATTCTGATTTATAAACATCCTCGATATAGTTCCACGAATCTTTTTTTGTTCCGATGTCGCAATTTCGAAGTCGAAAATAATTGTTAGGGCACATTAAAAATGGTTTTTAATTAAAATAGTGCCCAATTCCTTTTACTGTTTTCATGTTTTTACTATTCTTTATCAGCAGCTTCTTATTCAGTATTCCATTAATTTGCATTAAGTCTTGATCATTACCTTCCTTTATTAGTGTAACGACTGGTACTGGCAATTGGTACTGGTGTTAAATGGTGGCAAAAATCAATAGTTCCCATTAAGCAGGGTCGCTCGACCGACCTTGAGCGACACTATCAGGCAAACAAACGCGCTCCACAATACTTATCTTATCACCATCAACAGCACATTCAGGTCAAGTGATGAAACGCCCTGCTTCGTTTCTGTGTCTCCTAAACCGATTAATTTCAGATTTACACGTTTTTCGGGGATTATCGCTGTCTGCTCCACATAGTTTCCAAGTGAAATCTTTTGGAATGCCTGACTCAGGTTAATTAAACTAGTGAATATTCATGTTTTTACATTTAAGGGGTGAACGTAAAAGCTTACTTCTAGATGTGATCGTATAAATTAATCTGTAAATGAATTCAAGATTCCAAGTATTTTGAAGCCTGAGAGCAGTGTAATTAAATATTTTACTGTCTATAGTGTAGTACGTGAGAGATAAAATATATGAAGATATGGAATGACGGCGACGCCGGAGTGAACGTCTAGAGACGGAGCGATACAGACGGTAAGGTGCCTAAATCTAGACTACTATCGGGTCTTATGTAATGACATAACAGTTATAATCACGAGCTACTGTACCAGTAGTTTCACGTGACGATAAAATTCCCGCAAAACAATGCCGTGTTTAATTTCGCCGGTTTGTTTTGGTAAACGCACACGCCTACGTCGTCTAGCCGAAACGGGACAAACGGTCTTGTTCAATATTGTTTGGACTGCTACAATGTTGTGCACAATATTTTGAATACAATCGTTTATTGAAATGTAACTAGTCCTGAGAATTGTTTCGCGGTTTACTTGGCGATTAGTATTAACGCTAACAGAAGCTTTGGATGTTTTAGTTTACCTTGTCGTATTGTTATCGGCTGTATCCTCACTTAATTAGAAAATTTGATGATTATTTTCTAAATCTCTAGTCTAATCTGTTCAGAGAAGACAACTAATTACATGAAACTAATCACAAACTAATTTGATGAGATCTTAATAGCCAATAGTAATTAACACATGTAAGAAAGTGCTTGAATTGATCCACGGAAGCTATTTCAATATGTAATCTAAATCGCCTATGAAAAATTACATAATAACAGTAACATTTTATTCTTGTTTTTGTTTCAATAGTCATAATAAATCAGTTTTTTTGTATTAGGTCTTCAGTGCTGAGTGGCTTTCTCTTTCGGTGTTTTAATCACTCTTAAAATAATGGCTGGTAATAATATTTTTATTTCAAATTACATTCTAGTCTACACGGTAGCATCTAGAATTTTAATTGTTTTCAATCAGACATCAAGCAACTAAATGACATTACATTTCTAAATAAATGTGAAATGATATCTAAAGTTTGTTCCACCGATGATATTGCTGCACTGGATCTCAAAGCAAACATGTGTGGCTCTGAGAAATGATAACTTATCTCATAAACAAATGAAATGCATAAGACAACTGTTTGATTTGAAGTAACTAGGTGATAAAGAGCACGCAAACTGTGTATGAACATTTGCATTCGCAAAAAATTATGACGTCTTCAAAACACTGAATGTGTAAATAGCACAGTTTGAGACTGCCCACGTCTCATTGTTTACTGTTCTCGATTTTAATGTGTACTTAGGAAGTGACACAGAAAATGGTGTGAATATATTTTTTGACAACAATTTTGAGAGATCGTTCGGAAATGTGAATGGTAAATGTAAGACACGACGAGTAAAGCTATAAGATTTAGAAATTTGAGATATTGTTAAGTAAAATAATTTATTAAACAATGAGAATAATGCTCAGGTTGCTTTATCTGACTGGGAAGTCGTTCCTAGAAAGGTACAAATTGTGCCGGTAACGTTACGAGCTAGAATGTATGTGTTAAGGAGAATGAAAAGTGATGACAGGCTGCTAATCCTAGGGGCACGACTACAAGAGAAACAACACCTTCATAATAATACGAAGTGAGTTAACAAGATACATTATCTCTTTTACCTAGACTGTTAGATAAGTTGGTTTGTTATTTAATCCTATGCGAGTTTACTCGTGAGACGTGCAAAAACTAAAAGAAGTAAATTAGTTTTTAAAGTTGTCAATCACTAGGCGTTTACCTTGCCAATTAATACAAAAAATATATGACGATGGTCATGATTAACGATGAGGAAATGTAAACAATAGTTAAGCATTGTCATAAGTTTTTTGTCAATCATGAACGTAATAAATAATTACATTTTGGGGCTGAAGTGTTAAACACATTACATAACTTATAACATTGGATCATACCAAATTATGCATGTATTCCGTGCAAACATTAGCAGGTCACATTTTCACCCACTGCTTTTATTTGGCACTGAGCTGATCTTAGTCATAATATTTTAGTCATAGGCAAGGTGATCTAGAATTAAGGCATAGAGTGGGCGAAAATCGAGACTAGGTAAATAAAAATCCCGATTGTGAAATCAAACACCAACTGTTTGACACAATGCCGTCAGCGTTCGATAAAGTGGGCTGAAATTAATGATAACCACACATGTAATTCTCTGAACTGCGATAAAAATGTTGTTGATACTTCATATATTTGCTGCAGAATTGGCAAATGATGTCATTATCAATGTCAGCTTTAACGAAGCCAAAGTTGGAAAGATCAGGGCTAGTTATGACAAATTTTAGTATTATAATGTGTATACAAAAGATTAAAAACGAATTTGTTTCTTTGATGCTGCTGTAAGTGTGAATATAACCGAACAAATGATGTCGTTAACCCTGACCGATGATAAAGTTTGCTAATTTCATGCTTACATGTGTTTTGTTTATGTAACTTTGTGATCTTACAGCTCTTGTTAGTGCAGTGGCTAGGCATTTACTTGTTCGTTCCGTCCTTCTTTTATTTTAGTTTCTCTGCTCTTTAGACATTTTGTATTTTGGCTAGACCTTGTAAATCTATAATCAAATTAACCATCTATTGTGTTTAAACAGAATACCTTACAATATATTAATTTGATGAACGTAGGCGTCTTTGCAGTTCCTAATTTACACAATTAACATAAAGTTGTCAGCTAAGGTCGACTTGCTGCGTGTGACAGCATCAATACATAACTATTTGACGAATGTTGTGCCGTAGGCACCCAAATAAGGTAAAGTGTATGTCAAATAAATATTATTCAAGTACGTACGATTTGTTACTGCCTAAATTGATATATGACTTCCTACTTCACTCTTATTTCTCTCAATTTAGCTTACAACAAAAAACTGTTTTTAGTCCGTGGTAGTCACGTCAATTACCTACAGTAATTTCGCAGATATGGACAGTCAAAGCCAACTGTGTTGCGCCTTCATGTCAATAACAGCTTCATATTGCAAATACCTTGACCATTAAAAAAGAACCCAAATGATCGAAACTTGGTCCACAAACTCATTACGCGATACGTGCAGTCATTTGGTCTCTGTCGGCGTCGATCCTCGATCGGCTATAAATTGATTATATTCATCATTACGAGCGATCGGTACGTGCCAGCTAGACATCTTACGTGTCGCCATCTTGGTTTTTGCCCGCGGCCCCTGTGGTCCGTCACAGGTTTATAAATCCCTTCAATCAGAGGGCAATTTATGTAGGCAGCTCTGAATTGCTAATTAAATGTAGACGAATGAGTTTTATGTATCATGTGGTTGTTAAATAACTCACGGTAATGCGTACTTGGATGGATTTTCATTTCTCAGTAAGTCGGCGTAGTAAGGGCGACGTCTTGTCTAGAAATAAATAAATTGCACGGATTAATTTCTACAATAATTTCCGATTAGTACTATCGCAAGTAAAAATGGTATGATAATAAAAATATGGAGAGCAACAACAAACTGAATATGAATAAAAAGGTGTAGAATTTTAAATTGATATCGCTTCATATATCTTTCTTTGTGACTGTACCTACATGATATAAGACATAATCTCAGAGGTGCACAATGCGGTCCGCGTAACAAATGATGCATTGTTAGATTACATTAGATACAACCTGGGCAACCTGAAGCCGCTCAACTCGTTTCACCTCAACACCTGTGCGTAGCCAACACTCGCCTTGTTTCAATCTACTGCTATGCTAATTCACTGCGGAATTGTTACGTAATTAGTCACAGAAGAAAATTGAAAGTTAAAGTAATGAAAACAATAATAGCTAAATAATGGTAGTGTTTTCGAAGCCTGAAAGGAACGGTAGCTTGTTTTTAATCTAGATTCTTTACAAACACTTAATCATCTAAGCCATTTTCAGGCTCCGTTAAAGACAGAAATTAAATTTTACGGTCCACCTGAAGAAAATATTAATAAAAAAAATTGTTTCTTAGAACTAAATAATAGTTTCATAAGCCGTTGAACTATTGTTACGTTTCGATGGAACGGCATTAACATAAACGCGAATATTTTTTGCATAATCAAGGAAATCAGATCGTGGAACGAGTTGGAGGCTCTGTGAAGCCTCTTCGCCACATATTTGTCAGCGCCATTTACCTTCTACAGTCCGCGAATTTACGACACAGAGAGATATGGACACGTTTGCTTCAACTTCAGTACTGTCCAACTGCATCAATAAGGTTGTTGAATAAGAGTGTAAAGTGTTATAATCTCATGTTAGGATGGGTTTGTCACGAGCTAGGGTGAACGCCCTGCGCAAATATGCACGCTCCGCTAAAATAAGTCTTTGTACATTTCATTATTTTACATTAAACGCCCCGTTGGTCCTACGGTAATTTGTTATTTTTTTGTTTTAAGTAAAGAGCCTACAAGTTTTTTTTGATGCTGGTCGAAGAGATCGGAAGATATGGTTAAAGCCTTTGTTCAGCAGTGGAATGTTTTGCTCATAATATCTGTATTAAAAAAAAGTAGATAGTAAGTATTTAACATTCATGTGTGATACCTTGAGACAGTGATGTTTGGCACTTTTCAAGGGAGCCAACGTTCCGCAGTGGACGGTGATATGACGATTTATGAAATAGGATACAGAATAGTAAAGAGCACTCGTTTCTTTCCTGTCTATTCCTTTGCCCTGTCTTGGAAACATAATAGACTTTCTCATTTAAATTATAATTAATTAAACTTCCAATAACGTAACAGTACCGTTTATTACCCATAAAAGTGAACACGGGACGCAATGTAATGGAAACTCCTTTATGAAGCATCGAGTTTCATTAATAGAGAGTTATATAGAGTAATGAGCTGCAGTCTTCCTTATTTGCTGGCCGTAAAGTATTTACGAGCGAACTGATCAAACTCATTTAATTTTGTATGAAGAGGTGAAAGGTGTGTAATAAACTAACGCGTCCATGGTGGCATAGAAGCTTTCTGGGAACTGCAGCGTCTTGTGACTGAAGTTGATCAGAAAATAACCACTCTTTATGCAGACCAGTTTTAATGTATTTGAAAGAGTAAATAGGTAGAAACGTAGAACTGATTTTACGGCCTTGCGGAAAACTTGCTGAAACCTCATTTGTTAATGTGTTTTCTCAAAGTAAGGCTTAACTAATTAAATCTAGCCATGCTTCATTCGTATTTAATCAGTGTGTGGTTGCTTTTAAAAATTATCTTTGATAGCGCGCTTGGGAAAGCTGTGAATTAACGTCAAGTAAGTTAATTGGTAGATTACCTTTCTTGGAGGCTCAGGAAATGTTAGTCGTTGCCTATCCGTTGGCAAATCGTAGTCACTAATTAATAAACCTTTTCAGGATGAAATTGCGAATCTTAAGTTGGGACTGATCGTTGGGCGGATACGAACTTGCCAGCGCGATTAGTCAGTATTTCTTTTCTACAATTTGAATCTCTGCCAGTAAGAAAATTAAAAATGGCTGCTGTATTATTTAAGAGCCCCGTCTTTCACCTATAGTAGATACAATTTCAAGTAGCTACCGTTCGGAATTCTGCTCGTCATTGTAAGGGAAAAGCGTTAAATATAGATTCAGCTTTTGCGCTTTCTGAGAACCAGTTCTCATAACCCAGATGTATTAGCGTTATACGGTAACGATTCTCACTTACATTTTAAATGTAAGACTTGTAATTGAAATGTAATAAAACCTGGCTCCATTATTTTAAGTTTAAAATAGTGAACTAGTGGGTACATATTTTGAATCACTTGACGGGATCTAAGATTAGGTATTTATTTAGTTAAATGGTCTGTACTACTTTTTAGAACTTATCATTGTTTTTACCTTTCAAACTCACAGCGAATGTAATATGGTATCTAGCAGTCTGAACTTTTGCACGATGAACTTTTACAACGTCTTAAAATAAATCAGAGTTATACCAAAAACCATAAAAATCTCTCAAACTGATATTTTCCGTTATTTCTTTTAAGCTTTCTTTATACTAGTATATAATGTCTTGGATAATTTTCGCCTGTTACGAATTTAACTAAACGTTCGATGCGTGACCGGTCCCCATAAAACGAAAGGTCAATAACATTCGTACTGGATTTATTAGTGTACGAAATTGCAAAAGTATTTTATTCACGTGTATTAGAGACTGGGTGTAATATAGTTTTATGGGTTGACTAATGTTGCTTTTCGTTTAGATATTACTAGCTGTGCCCCGCGGTTTTACTCGCGCGAATGACAATTCATACACTATCTTTATTTATTATACCCTTTATGTTATTCCGATATATAAGCTACATTATTGTAAAGTTTCATTAAAATCCTTACAGTAGTTTCCATCACCAAGCATCCATACATCCAAACAAACTTTCGCATTTATAATATTATACTCAGGATAGTTACTGGTGTGAGTCTGATTGACCGTCGATTACTTTTAGGGATTCTCGTTTCACAAAATTGCGTTTGGGAATCTTTTATGTAATGACATTTGTAAGGGTTCTTCTTGGTCGTTATCTAATTTCCGAGTAAAGGCTTATTATTAGCATTTAGTGAGTAATATTACCTTTTTGTTAGGTACGCGGTGTAGTTTTGTTTATTCAGTTGCTAACAGTTCACCGGAATTGTTAAATTGTAAGAACTCTTTTATTTTTGTGACTTTATACATAACAAACAAATAACTAATGACAGGTAATATTCTTGTCAAAGTAACTCAAGGAAAGAAAATTGTAAATGGTTATCACGACTGTCTATCTCTTAATGACAAAAGACTACTTTGTGAAGGGCCAGTGACAGAATTTTATGAATGTGATAATGATCGAACTTCGCTTACTAATGTAATTTGATCTAAAGTATATCTTTGAAGCAATGTGAAGATTGATTTGCTCACATAGTCTATTTATTTACACAGTGTAAAGCCATCATGTCTGCAATGAATACTTTAAAGTTAGTATTAGCTTGATTCTTAAACGGAAAATATTTCCAAAAATATTGACTACATATTGTTGTCTACATATGACCGTGACAATTGCAAGAAGTAAAGTAGGCCTTTAAAAATTAGCATTCAAAAGTAGTTGAATAATCTTTACCTAAACATATTCCCTCCCCCCTTGATCATTAACTTAGCTTAAGATGCAAAAAAAAAAATCCAAAAGCTTTCAATATAGCAACTGAAGTTTTCAAATATTTATTATCTTTAGATCTTAGGTAAACAATGTTATATCGAAATAATTCGCACATTGACTTGTTCACAAAACAAAGTGGACGTGTCTCGTTAGCGCCACGTAACTGGGACGTACGGCAACTGCTCTTAGATGCGGCTCGAGTTAACTGCGGTTAGGTCTGTTATCTTGTTATCAGATTAAGATAAACAATAATTAGGGTTAGGTGTTATATACAGTTTTTGCTACTAGATTATTTTAGTTAAATGCACATACTTGTCTCGTTATAATTCTTTGATCTTCTTTCGGACCCTAGTATGGGTAGTAGTGGTTTAAAAGCAACTTAAGCGTAAAAGAATATTGGCTCATATTTCTGAAGAAAACGAATTTTGTTGTACAAAATCTTGACAGTATATTTATATCTATTCAAAATCTTTCGAGCACTAACATTGAAGTTACGATGCCCGAGACTAACCAACCCAAAATGATTGAGAACATTTTATGAACTGACAATTTTTTGAAGGTACTCGTAGCTTCGGTACTTTAAGCATACAAAATCTTGTTAGGTGGGCGGAAGTGACGTGAAAATTGACTGAAACCGGGTCGAGCCGGGTCGTTTCGCTAGTGTAGGTGCATGCATTGATTGTGTTATGTGTGCACCGTGAAACTGTCGCTAGGTCGCTCGGGTCGATGACCCGCGGTTACGGTGATTCAGCTAAGCTCTTCATTTTCGGATTAGTTTTATGAACTGGTTGGCGGGGATGGTACCGTTTGTCTAGCGTAATGTTTCGTAGCCTAATGTCTACCGACTGGTCTTACAATATCAAGGCCAGATGACATTTTTGTGTTTTCTGTTACATCCTGTATGTTATGTTTCCGGATTCGTATCCTGGCATCGGAAATGAAACTAACAGTGACGGATATAGATGTATGTCGGCTAAAGATATTACCTCCTAGCATCATTATTGAGCTTTAGCGTTTTGTTTTTCCGTAAATGATGAAGACTAGAAAGAACGTGTCGTAAATGCAAGACAAAAAGTTAATGTTTTAGTGTCTGTGAGGACAATTAATAATTATAATTGAGTGTCTAATAAGTTTAGTGATGAGACATAATAAAATCCAGTTGAACATAAAATTTTGCGATCCAAATTAAGTAGCTTTCTTCATAAAGTATGACCTAGCTCACCTAGCATCTCAAACCTCTCGATAGACAATAAGACAGAGCAGGTAACCTGTGTAACAAGCGTGATAAATAGAGTGGAGCGATCTTGTCGCAGTGCGCGGTATGTGGGAGTGATAGGCTAGACTTAGCACTTTTTAGGGCATAACGTAGTTTGTCGTCAAGCATCTAGATTCTAGATTTATATGACCTCTAATTTCATGATACACATGTATTTTGTAGTTCGAGAAATGGGATTTTCTTTGTCTATTCGTGGATGTTTTTTTACAGAAAATGCGATGCGATGCGAATTCGCAGTTATGTGTGATAACTCTGACGCAGCATTGCAAGCATTGACGACCTCCGTGGTTGAGTGGCGTACGTACCGGTTTTCAAGGTGTCGCTAGCTCTGAGGTCCCGGGTTCGATCCCCGGACGGGTCAATGTAGGAACTAACTTTTCTACATTGTCTCGGGTCTGGGTGTTTGTGGTACCTTCGTTGTTTCTGAATTCCATAACACAAGTGCTTTAGCTACTTACTTTGGGTTCAGAGCAATGTATGTGATGTTGTCCGCATTTATTATTTATTTATTTAAACTCTTAAAATACTGAAATATTTTCGGTCTAACGATTACGTTTATGTGATCCTCCCAGCCCAATCGCTTGACCGCTTTGATAAATATTTACCCTTTTGCAGTAAAAAACCAAAGGAGGATTATTTGAAAGTTGTATCATGCTATGCATATTGCTAGATATTTTAATTAACCAGTATCTTTATTGTTACAGATGACAGCAGCAGACAGGAGGTTTCATCAGAACAACAGGTATGATTATAGTAGAATAGTAATTTGGCACTTTGTAATAAAAGCTATGTATTATCTTCACGGTATCTTAACAATAGGTGTTGTTAAGTGTAATAGCCTATGTGCTACTATCGGATTTATATTCCGTGTTAGAAATGTTTTCTAATAAGTACTGTAGATTTCGTGCAGTTTTTAACCGATTTGAAAAGGAAGTTATCAATTCTATGTATAGCAATTATGGACCGATATCAAAAGATATTTATTCCTTTATTGGGTTTAACCCCAAAGATACATACTCTAAATTTCATTGAAGTTCGTTCCTTTATAGAGGTATAATGGGTAATCATTTAGGTGCATAGAAGACAGAAGTAAAAAAAACATTGCATTTTTAAAGTACCGCACTAATTAATGAAGTGTTTATAACTCTTAGATTAGATACGAGTCAGTTAATTTACGACAATGCTGGTAATCTTTAACCCAATTCCTGACTATCTCTTGATATCAAACGACTGCATTTTAAAGCGCTTTGTATTGGGAGTGTCGTAATTTGAGACTGTTTACAATTGGTAAACAAATATTAGGTAATAGTCAGATATAACTAAGTGTTGTTTTTTTTTATCAGTTGCGATTTAGTTTTGTAGGTGAAAAGAATTATGTGGTTAAGATTGAATTTTCACTTTTGTTTTAAATGTTAATAATTTATTTTGTTGGTGATGACTGTGGTGAATGGGTAAATATTTTTACCCAGGTTCAATGCTCACCTAAATTGTTTACTTTTTATGTTCTTTAAATAAATCATCTTGCTGTCATACATTGTTTGCACACATGCTTTAGCTTACATGCTGGTGATATCTAACGTGAATCTATATTTTCTAGTGAATTCCCAATTAAATAACTCAGATGACGTAGATATTACTTGCCAATCTTGTCTTCTTAATCTGTACTATACGAATCTAGCCCATAAACTGTGCCACAACAAACCACCAAACATACAAACATAGATCAGATATACCTCCACCCAAGTACCTACTCTACTTACCATAGCGTGGTCCGATTTCCATTGATCGGGCTCAGCAGGTAGGACCACCGTGCGTGGGACCAGCTTACCCCACACGATGGCCTGCTCCCCATTTGTGAACATGATCGACAGAACCCGTGTTGTGTTGTCGATGTTACTGGTATCTATGGGGTGAAGATAAAATATGTGCGTGATTGGGGGACTAATTGTGGGGAACCCTATAAATTGTATAGCTTTTTTGAGAATTGTGTCTACATACTCTTATATTTATTTATACAAAACATGCTTATAACATATTTTATTATTGTTCTATCTTGAGCTGTAGAATAGATAGAAATTCAGATAGAAATGATAGTCTTAATTGATTGGTTGGTTCCGCCACAAAAATCTGCAGAATGTACTGCAGTTGCATTGCATAATCGTACATTATATTACATTACATGCGTACTTACTACACAAAAATAGTAACATTAATTCTTTATTTTTTTTACATAAAGAACCGTTGCATGAATTAAAACTATTGCACTCGATTGTAAAGTTACTCAAGGACGCGTAGTAGGCACATAAAGGAGACAGATACGCTTTCATACAACTTTGGGCCAGAATGTAAAAAGATGAAATTGGTGTGAATTGATAGCTACTATATTAACAAACAATCACTGAAAATATGGCAGATTTTGGCAATCTGAGAGCTGAGATAAAAGAGATTAAGTTTAAGTAAAAAACTATACTTAACTGCCTTAGAGTATAGGTAAGAAACTATAGAGTGAATTTATCATGGTTTGTTTAGTCCGCTTAGCAGTCAAGGTTTGCGATGGTTTTGTTTTTTTTTTTATAATTTAGACAGGATTTTTAATATTTCTTTAGAGTGGGAAGGAGATGATGTACAAAAATGAAAATCGAATTTTATTAGTATTTTTATTCATCTTCTATTATTACAAGAACGTCATCTAAGAATTGTTCAGGTGGTACTATGTTATCTAGTAGAGGTACTTAGCCTAACTAAGGTACCATATTATTGACATCACATGGGCGCAGCAGCCCACAGTCCGTTTGCCTACGATGCAGTTAAAATAATATTTTAATATTGCTTCCCTACGACCGACGTATATACGAAAATATCCATGGTTTTGACATTGTTAGGATAATATTAGTGTTTTAGATAGATTTATTAAAACGGCGCGTTCCATCTTTATAAAAAAATCACGACAAAACTAGTTCATACTAGTGCTTACGATTCATACCCAGATAGGCTCACTCTTTAGTTTCTTGTATAATATATACTCTAAGGTAGATAATTCGACACTCGTTTAGTGTCAAATGTCGATCGATGTCAATGTCATGCATGTCCAGTCAGAGTTAGCACAGATTAAAGAATACAATAATCGATTAGTAAATGTGAATCGATTTATCTTAATTATGTAAAACTTAATCTCTTAATACTCTAATTCTAATGGATTTAATTATTTTAATTAATTGTATCATCTAGTGAAAGCATTTTCGTAAATAGTATGAACTCTGTTAAAATGTCATCATCAACAGAGTATTTACTTAGACTATTTACTTCGTAACCCAAACTTAATTATTGGACATTGCATTTTCCAGATTGTAAATTGAGTTGATTTTTCACACTTTGAAATAGAAAAATATAACCTTTTTTTTCAGCCATGTCTTAACTTATTACAATTTGGCCCAGAAATCCCCGTCTCCTTTGCACGTCACTGTACAGAGTTTACGCAACGTATGAATGAAATCGTTCCACGTTCGAATTACGCAAATACACAAACGGTTCCGAATTCAAGATTAACATAATTATTTCTGGGCTGTTAATTTTCACGCAAGTGTAAATGTTAACTGTACTGAAAACTGAGGTTTATTATTATTGCGTGAAATGAACTTTGCCTACCAAAGTACGGATGGGTTTTGAAGAACAATGGACTCTTACGGTTTAGCTATTTGTATAATGATGTCAAGAAGGGTACATATTTGATAGGTCTCGGTTCAGTTATGTCAGTTTTTATAGCGCTGTTGTAAATGGAAATTCCGTGAAGGGACGACGCCCTTTTGTGCCACAGTCATCAATCCTGTTACCAGTACAAAAAGGTCGTGCGAAATACCTATTTGCAAAATGTTTGCTATGTAGAGAGATATGCTATTTTTAAATAAGGTCTTAGTGGGCAAAAGTTGTTTACCTAAACAGCATATATATAATGAAATGAATTCCGTCGTTGATTGTAAAGATTCTTTGGATGGCTGCCTTGTTACAAGCTACGTAGGTTACCCTGTAGGGATATGCGTTTGGTGGATCCACTGCAAACCAGCATTAACCATCGAGTACAAAACAAGCCTACTTAAGATACAGCACACAACAAAATAACAGTAGATACTTGTCTTCCGTTCATAAACTGTCGATAAGGCTGCACTAACAAGTTGCAGGCCGGCTGCTGGGCACGCACGTTGTTCTCGGTGAGTTAACGCCATCTGTTGGCAGCCCACGGCATCAATCAGCGTGATCGATGCACTCGAACTAGGCCTGAGAAATCCGCTCCGCTGTATGAAAGGTTTATTTCGATACTAACTTTTATGGCAGGGTTCGTCTACTTTTTCTCGTTTTATAGGTGATACATAATTTATGAGAACTGTTATTCTGTACGTTATTGCTGACGCTCGTAGGTAGGCCAATTCGTTCGTAATGTGTACCGGTACGAGAGGATTTGTTGTGTAGTCTTTTTACAACATGGTTTTGTGAAAAAAAGGTTTCCTTTGCTTAGGTGGGTAGGCTATGCTCCTGGTGCCTTTTGTGTAGCCTTTACAGCCTGATTGCTTGGTAACAGCATCCCTCCTACTTATCCAGTTACTGTTGCACATTTCAGCTCAAAACTCCTATGCATCAGTAATGCTGGCCCCTACCTATCAGTCCATTTGATGCGACGTTGTAAATTGTGTGTGAAATTAGGACGGTTAGTGAAGGCGAGACAAAAGCGATTAACGTGACTGAATCCCTCGTGATGTCTGTATCTTAAGTAGAAGTTCTGCTAATATTGTTATCATAGGCATCTAAGATGTGATTCTACTACAATAGTTTAAATTACCCTTTTGATGTGTTCTAAAAATTACCTGAATACATTAGTTATTATGACGTTATTTAACAAATATACCAACATGTAAGATGCAGACATAATATCAAATGGATAATATCTTCACCATTCACATTCGTGGGAATATACAAAATTCGAGTCCACATCAAAAGAAATAAACTGCGCAAACTTGAAGAATTTCACGTTGCTTTATATAACAATATTCAATCGCGACCAGTTCTCAAGGATACTAGCGAAGTGGGTTCAATCACATCGCTCGCGGTGAATGAAATACAATCCGACCAAAACATGGAACACAATACATTTGAAAGCTTGTAATGTGCGTGTATTACATTCGAAATTAGCAAGGTTATACAGGAACCTCAGAGGAACCGGGGCTAGTGTTGCCCGGCTACTTTTTGCGATAAGAATCGATAGCAGCGAAAGTGATTCGATCGTCGTTATCGATCTTGCGGCTGCAATCTCTCACTGTCCGACGCTTGTGAGAAAATATGGAGAAATATTAAAAGTTATTCGTATTTAATGATGGCTTTTGATGATAATGTTTAAGAGGATAAGAGAAACGTCTTACTCGCTAGCGTTATAGGATTTGTTTAAATATAAATAATTCTGTTAGTAGTAGCAGCTAGTGCTACGGTGCTACGACATTTGCGTTTTAAAAGACAATACGAGTCACGAAAAAATTGGTATGGGATTATATTGGATTTGGTTTTATGTACTTAACTTGTTGAAATCATAACGTAATTTTGGCACTGACTAGCATAGATTGATTATACATCCTAACCAAGTTCTGTACCAAGATAATACTGGCACTTGAAAAATATTTTTTTTAATTCCACTTATAAAGTATTATAAACAATTGTAATATCATCGCTTCCATAATCACACGCCACCGCGTTCACTGGCTCTCCATATTTCCGCTAATTACATTCAATTAATACATCTCTTCATGCTTGTCATTGTATATCATTATTTTCGTGTCCATTACCATTAGTTCAATTATAGTTGTTAACCTGTAATGGTTCAATTTAATTTCGATGTTTAGTTGACCTTTTTGCAGTGCAGTTCGTGTATTTCAAATAATATTATCTAGCGGTTTGTCTACAATATCTTTATCGTCACCTATATTAAAGTCTGTTCATTTTTCTTTACCTACTTGAGATCTATGAGGCGTGAGAAATGGCTGAACTTCGTCTAAGGCTGTCCGCCCTGATATCCGACTCAATGAATTGGATAGAGGTTGGACCTGTTAGACATCTGAAGATTTAGATGCAAACTATTTAACTGTGAATTCTTAAGAGCAGATTCGACTGAATTATTTTTTAATTGATCAAAGATATTTTTAAATCTGCGCATTGGTGCATTACCTATAATGACAAATCTGTAAACCCAAAACACTTCTTTCGGTACCTGTAGCAAACCAGATAATAGAAAATAAGAATAAATTTAAAATATTAAAAAAAAACAGTAGCAAGATACGTTAAGTCCAAGAAAAGACCATCGCAGACCTTTTAACTGCTAACGAATGTCTCTAATTGCTCCAAAGACGTTTTACTTTTCCTCCTCAGCTGTGACCTGTGTGGTGCTTTTTGAAAGTAATTGAAAGCATCTTTTTAAATGGTTAGTCGTTAGTCTGCTACGGAGACGAATAGACTGACCTTATGAACAGCTAAGTGCATTAAAAGTGTACGGTGAATTTGCAAGCGATTACTGTAGACTTTATGGTAATTTATTTTGCGATAATAGTAACTGTAAATCATGATTATAATAATTTTGTTAGTTATCGTTCGACCGTCGATTTTCGAAGGAATTAATGGAAATAACTGTACTACCTTTATTTTGTTCAGTAAACGTATTTCACAGGGTGACATGTTTTTAATTACTTAACCGTTCCGA
Source organism: Autographa gamma (assembly GCA_905146925.1). NCBI lineage: Eukaryota > Metazoa > Arthropoda > Insecta > Lepidoptera > Noctuidae > Autographa > Autographa gamma. The sequence goes on from LR989852.1 coordinate 2,116,994, forward strand.
GTGAATGTATTGCTATTGCGGCTACTGTTTTGAATTCATATTTGGTCAAAATGTCAAGTTATAAATTGGGTTATAGGGTAATAAGCTCACCTCAATACCATAATTGGTCAATGTGAGTTAAACAACAAGTCACAATACCCCATTAAATATTAATAGGATATCATGTTCAGTCAGATAATAAATAATTGGTATAAGAGCTTGTCAGCCGCGAGGCTTTTGCGATATCATCCAAAATCTTGTTTGATCTCTATTTAAAAATGGTACCTTTTCCTGAAACGTAATAAAAAGTCACGTCGCTCATAAATCATCCCTCTTTGAATAAACAGAAGGTTCTGTTCTGAATGCGCCTTTCCTTATTGACATATTTGCTTTTAAACTTTCGCAATACACGTCCAATGCATCTATTCAAGTGCATCGCCATATCATTACTCGGAACCTTCAACAGAAGGGTTTAATAACTCCACATATCTACCGTTATTATTCATCAGCTAAGCTTTTAGTGTGGAAATTATCGGAGCCATAGCAAATGAGGAAGATCATAGATTACTGAGGAACTTGTCCGGGACTGGTTTGCGCATTAGCTTTGACATAGAAGCCTTATTAACAGAATAAATACGCTGGCTATGTTACGAGTTATTATGTACAAAGTGCTATCTTAGCGTTGTCTTGATCGATGACTGTACAGCGTACACTGATTTAGTGAGATAGTGATTAATATTATAGATGACATCTTCCTAGTTTCCCGTACGTAGTTTAACGACACCTGTTCATTTTACAATTTAATTTTCCTCCACTTTCAGGAAATCATTTGATTTGATGGTAATACAATTATTCAATCCGTGTTTATTATGATGTGTTTTTCCTGAAGTTGGCATAAATGTATAAGTTAGAGGATATTTACCAAGAAGTACTTGTTTGTTATTAAGGTTAGCTCATCTTGTTCCGTAGCGGTATAGTCGATTTATAAGTTCCTTAATTGTTTACTTTTTCTAGCATCTTCAAATTATCTTAATCCACGTTCTCTAAGTACCTTTTATGGAGTTCCATTAGAATCATTACCTGTACCTTAACGTTATTTTTTGTATAATTATGTCCAGGTTATGGTAATTTTTGTTTTTTATTTGGCATTGCGATTAATGGGACGCGCAGATGAGTTAACATTATGATCATGTTTCCGCTGTTGTTTGTGTTTCCTGCTACCAATTGTTTCCGGTCTAACTCTATGCTCACCTAAACTTGAATTTTTGATTTAGGAATTTAGAATTTTGAGATAGTTATTGTAGCTGGGATATAGCGGTTTGTCATAGTTGTTGTTTAGATTTTGTTTCTTCATATTGTGATTTCATTTTGTTTTGCAATACTGTACCAGATGCATCTTCTTTATAATAAACTGTATTTTATAATGCACTATCGAAATTCGTGTCGCGAATCACAAATACTGTTGTTGTTAGTTCATTATATTCTCATCAAGTCTGCATTTGTTTGAAGTCATCAACTGCTTGACATGAGATTAAAGGTTGGCTAATATTTGTTTTGAACTTGGTTAATTTAAGGCCTCACTTGTTTCTTACGAACAATAGTTTTGTATGATGAGACGAATTTGTAGTGTCATCTAATTGTTCGAACTAATGATAGATATTATGTAAAATTAAGATGTAACTGGTTATAATCACGATATTCATTCTGCTGACCCCAATGAGGTCTAAACGGCTTGAAGTTATTTATTTGAGTTAATACGACAGTTGCATGATATGTTGCATTACGTTCACAGTTAACGAGAGTACAAATGTGGGTGTTATATCATCTGTTACGGAGGTAACTGTAAATCCCCGAACGGAGCCGATTCGTGCTAAGATTTACTCGCGTGAGGTTTTAAAGTTCAGGACATTAGGAATTGGACATAATTACCAACACATAGATAAATCGGTGCTGTGCTGTACTTGTTGTTTTATTGCCTTATTATCAGTACGTAGTACCATTATTATATACTCTTCTGGTGGTGTTAGTAATAGAATCTTTTTATTGTTGTGCCTAGGGTGGATTTTGACTTCAAGAGTTTTAGAACATATCCTTGTCATAACTATCAGTTGTTTTAGAAACGTTGCTAAAATGTTGTTTATGCAAATGTGAATAAATCATTTTAGAAATAGAAAACTTTCGGCGCTTGATACGTTTTTCGCAAAAGTAAAAGAATGCGAAGAGGGAATAACAAACTTGTTACTCAGTATCACTTACCGAAGTTTACATGAGTGTTCTTAACTTTTATGTTTGGCATTGTTTGGTGTGGTGTGTTTGATCTGCAAACGTCACGCATAGCTTTTACTAATTACTGGTCATCATTCACTTGCAACAGGCAAGAGAGAAGAAGCGTCGGTCCGGAAGAACGTTGGGTCGACGACATACCGAAAGTTTCGCGTCGATTGTCAATGAGACTGGCACAGGAGCTTAAGGATATAGATCTAAGGCACGAGAAAGAGAGGCCGATGCCCAACAGTGGGAGGATAAGGGCTGTGGATGATGATTTACGAACATTTACTAAACCTCAAAAAAAACGTGGTTACTACTTATCAATTTCATGTAACACAACAATACTCGTAAATCAATACACAATTAGCATGCATAAATATTAATCAACGTGTTATACAGAATTATCTTAGTTAAGATCAAATAAAAATTCTTAGAAGCGTAAACGAGTCAATTAATTTAATTAAATTCACGAATATAATTAACAATATAACACTAATTTTATGAAAATATACTGTTATGGTAAAAAACCTGTTGAGGTTGAGGTGCTCAGATTTTTTGGTTTTACGTAGCATAGATTTGTGATGATAAGAAATAGGTGTTTATTTGTTGCTATGGATTGAAGATTCACAGATCTATTATCAGAATACGTTCCGATCGTAGTTTGTCAATCACTAGTATTGTGTGTTGCACGCAACAAATCTTGCAGAATCGCCGTTGAACACTACTTAGCTTAAACAAACATTATAAGTCCAAAAAAAAACAAGTACGTAGCCAAACCTTAAATCTTGCAGAGCTACAGAAATATGAATCAAACAGAAATAGATTAATGGCAAAACATTGAATACACGACCGTGTTGAGATATTTAAACGTATGTTATTTACAAAAAGCCCCGAGGTAGCTTTTAAAGCTTAAACTTGACATAGTTTTGAGCTTTTAACGCGAACCGCTATCGTAATGGTATCATATGCTTGACGAGTTTTTTTAATGAAACCTTCGCTACGACGAGGAAATTCTAACTGGAAACCGCTTTCAATGTTATTTTAAAGATGTAGGTATTTGTTATGCATGTGGTATGGTAATATTGGTAATAAGTGAGTGTATATTGTCTAAAGCTTCTTACTAATTGATGATGTGCAGGTTTTAAGGCTAATTGGAAAATAATTTATTCCATCTTAGTACGTACGGTTCGAACTCGTATTTATTTATAGCTGTATTTTCCACAGATTTTCTTTTCCCATAGAAATCTAGTAAATCTTTATGACTTTATCAGTTTATTTACTTAATGCCGTTTCATCCGCTCTTGATATCTATGAAAGCTTTTCAATTACATTTTCATATCGGCGTTCATTGGCTTATCATATAAAGCGCATTCATTCACCAACTTTCCAAGATGTTTAATCTTGTGCGATCTCTCCAGGGTTTGCAACGGCAAGCAACAGATTATCGAGTACCGATATCGTTTGATAAGGTCGGAGTAAACTGTGTGGTGTTCGAACCACCGTTAACCGTTGATAGGAAACTCTAATGATTTGCAGGCTTCGCATGAACAGTTAGATTGTTCCCACCGCCATCGCGGTGGCGGGCCGAGATCACCTGCAGGCAATCACTGGATCTCCGTAATGCCTGATAAGTTATGGCTACTGTTAAACTAATTATAGGTTTTATGTTGCAAGGTAATTGATGGGAATTTTTGCGGATGAAATTGGGTCTCGTTGAGCCCCGTGAAATTCACTTACCTACTTACTATAAAATCAACTCGAGTTGAAACAACGAACCAATACAAAACTATTTTTGGAATACCAACTCCCATAGGATATTAATTCACTAATGAGGCAGAGTTGAATACACAATATAAAAAAGAAACCAGACACCCGGTACGACATCTTTTTATGTGTTTGATAAAAAGCTTAATGCAATATAATACATTCTTTATTTGATTGCAATTTTCTTATAACTTTAATGTATAAAAGATCTCCATAAGCGATTAAATTAGATGTACATTTTCCATCTAGTCATTAGAATTGCTAAGCCATAGACGCTGGTCGCTGGCACTGCCCAGCAATGTGTTAATAGAACATTTCCCAGCATGACCACTCGTAATGAATATAATGCATAAAGTATCTGAACAAGACTTACTATTATTATTCCTGTCAGGCTTGCTTATTCTGATTTAACTTCATTACAGTAAGCACCCATTTTAGCATCGTTAAATTTTGCATCGACAACCTTATATTTACCATTATCAAGATTTACAGTTACAGGATTTTGTTCCTTATCATTATGCAGATTAAGGCCTTTTGTGACTTCTCCGTACGTATGAGTGAAGTTATCGTGATCCGTACTATTAGTATTGTTAGAATTTAGTCGAATGTTCTCAAAGATCACTCCCACGGTAGGCTGCGTTTATCATTGTCCGCTTGGTCCCCTGAGACAATTTTTGACCTTGTTCTAAATATTTAAGTGATGTGGTTTTGGATTGAGATCATTTTTGTTATTTGTAGATCATAATTTGTTTTAAGTTGCATCAATTCTGTAATTTCAAATAGTCGTTCATCTTGACATCCCTTTGCACTTGTTCTTACAAGTTCAAGCGGATGACGACACGGTTAACTTTAATATCATAACAGAAAATAACCAAGAATATTGCTTACTGTACGCTCCATTTCCACGAGTTTCATATTTTCACAACAGTTCTATGACCTTAGATTATCCATGAAATTATAAGTAGTAAAGTTAACCAACATTTCCCCAATTATACACACTTCATTAATAATAATAAGTTATCAAAGTTTAATAGTTTAACCGTCGGCTTCCGTTTGCCTCATTATTGGCATATCTGATGCTCTATAAACATTTAAGTGAGCCGGTGCATAACTTAATACTTGATTGCTCAGATTTAAGACACGATTAAAGCTAATGCTGCCACGCCGATGCTTGCCTTTCATATGCTAATTAAAATGTTTGTTAAGTAACAATGTCGGTCTACTGTATTTTTATTATGCTGGGTATTTGAAACATTTTAATTTCATTCAATTACTGCGACATCAGTTTGTAACGGCGAAGTTGAAATACTTTAGAAAATTCGATGATCAAAGCTTGTGCTTTCCACGGGGAAAGATGAGCTTTGATGTTCACGCCCTAAATTACGCGCAGGGAAGATGTCTTTTCCCATTTTTCCCAGTTGATGGCTCTAACAGCTCCTACTGAATTCTTGTAAGTAATAATAGTCTATTTTTATATCTCCGCGTTACGTATTATTACGTGTACCAGCGATACGTGCTCGTCTACCGTCAGTGAGCCGTAGTGAGGCACCCACTGTGTAATACTTAACTCTCCTCATCGAGAGCGCTGAACTTTCGCGGCTGATAAAAAGCGAACGGCTAGCCTTGACCGTGAGCTGCGCGTGCGCACCGCGACGAAGCAATGAACTTATTATGCTAATTAATTGATACGTATTAACTTCGTATGGAATTAATTTTATGGATATTTTAATATTAGGGAATTGAAAGAATTTGTGTATTCTTCCCACGTGAAGAATGAATTAGCTGCTTATTAATGCTTCGTTTCCGGAGTTTTAGAATTTTCCAAAGATATTTAAAAAGTTAAATGATAGAAGCTTTCCGATAAGGTACTTGTAACAGATATGTACACGCATAGATTCTTTTTAAATAGCTAGAACCAGTAGCGCCAATACCTAAAAAAAACTGGTCCGCTCTACTTAGAGCGTATTTTTTTAACATTTTAACAGACAATGTCAGACAAGACCCAATAAATTCAAAATTCTATTTCAGATATACTTTACAAGCTATAAATAGTTAGTAGATTTATGATGAAGTGAATATAAAGGTCAAACCGTGGGAGGACGGTGAAATTCATAACAGAATAACCAGTGCACTACCTACTGAAAATGTTATTTTTAACATCAAAGGCTTCGAAAATGTACAAGGTTTTAATCAAACAAATTAATTCTGAAAAGGTTTTATTAAGGGAAAGTTCAGATAAATTATTTTATGGACTTACGAACGATGTTATTACATATTTCTAGCTAATTATAGAGCTTTCATCGACATGTTTTGTTTTTTTTTGTAGGAATTGTGTGGATGTGTGTGTGTGTGTGTGTGTGTGTGTGTGTGTGTGTGTATTATGGATGAAACCAATGATACTTCCAGCTTTTATATTATGAGAAGGACGTGTTTTTGATAAAACATATTTATTTTCCTCTCCTTGTCTGTTGTTTATATCTCTCAGACCTTATTAGATTATAAAAATAATAAATGTTATTTGTGTGAATATAACGTTGATTCATATGGGGAGGAACATAATATCGTATTCTGGTTTTGCCGTTGATAACACTTTATTATGATTCAGTACTACAACATATTTATTACAATTGTAAATGCATAAATTGAAATGAAGTCGACGTAATTAATTTGTAACTATTAACATTGATTGCTGTACAATAGTTTATTACCTAGATGTTCCCACGGTAGGTTTTGGTTTAGACCCGATAAATACTAATTGATGTATTTGTTATATTAATGTTGAATACGCTTTATCGAAAAATCGATAGGCTGGTAATTAAGGTCCACCTTTGACTTACGATAAGTGTAAATACATAACAAAAATTATTAATCATGCCTAAAAAGTAATATTAAATGAAATACCTAAAAGGAATCAAATGTGTGTGGGACCAAAAACATGAAAGTATCTTTTCAACCTAGTATGCCTTTATTTTTTTATTCGAAATGAATGGTTATTTAACACTTTTTATAGTAGATATCTTCTTGATACATATAAAAAGACTGGAGAAGACCTTTACCAAATTTTCAAGTATTTTTTATGCGGCAAATGCGGCAAAAAATCCTTTACCACTACCAGTGAAATCAATGACATCAGAAATATTATCCCAATTTAAAAAATATCTCATATCAAACCAATTTATATCATTGTTCAGTATGAAAATTCAATTTAGTATGATAATAGCATGACGCTGTGCTCTCGCTTTCGTTCAGATATTACTACTTACTGAGCGTACGCAAATAAGTGGGTTTCAGTAAAAGTATTGTACATTATAGTATTTAAATTTCACCTGTCCTTGCAAACAATGAAGTTTCTAATATTGTTGCTGCACTAGAAACTACTTGAAACCTCCATTACGCCTAAGTATTATAATTTCTAGAGTCTACTCTTAAAATATTTTTTTATTATAATATGTATTGGAGTTTTTGATAATACAATGTAAGCCAGTTGACCAAAGGGATGACGACCTGATATGGTCACACGGTAAGGTCGGTAAGGTAGAAGGCCACGATTTTTATATTTGAATTGCGAAATACAGTGAGAGAGTTTTATATTTAGCTTACTTCTTCAATTTAAGCTAATTTCCAAAACATAGCATTCGACTAAAATCATTTGCAAAATACAAACAATACCACTCCAATAGATAACAATAAACCGAGTGGTGTTTACCGATTACACGGGAGCGGCGCGTGCGACCCCGCGGCGCGCGTCTCTACCGGCGCGGCCTGCGCGGGCGCAGCGATTTGCACGCCGCCGACACTGGTATGCGCGACCGTTGACTTTGAATGCTGATTGCGATTGACGCGATTCAATTACTAAGCAGATTGCAGATTTATTGATTGACAACACTGACACTATCACAGGGCTTGACTGGTTTGTGGCTGAAGTGTCCTGCGAATAGTTTTACCTTGCCAGCTGGCTAAAGTATGCATTTATTATCAATTGAAATGCAAAGTTATTGGAGCTGTGAAACTGCAAGTGCAGATAAAGCAACCTGCAGAAAGATATTTGAAATAACAACTGCCTTGCTTTAAAATAATACACAGCAAGGGTTTGCTGATGAAAAGCAAAATTTATTCATACTCAGAGTATTTATAAAGTTTGCTTTTCATTCAGCTCAGGTTTTACCAGGGACCATTAACACAACCATATTTAAATACACATTTAAAACCTAGTTTTATCACTCTGTGTCTAATCCAAAAACCAGTAAGGCAACACCCTAACCCTAACGGTGTTTTTATTTTTCTAACCCTCGAGTGCCTGATTCAGGTTACACGATATTATCAATTCTCTTCGTGCGCGATAATGTATGATAATATAAATATTTTACAAAGAACCGCGACCGTTTTCCGAGGCGTGATAGTTGCTGCCCACTGAGGAAACTTTATTGTGTTTTGAGCTGAGATATTGTAACATAAAACAATAGCTTTGACGGTGACTTTGTTTTGCTTTAGCGTGTCATGTTTTAATGAAATTTGTTATACGAGGCATCAATTGTCCCACTGCTGGAAAAAGCCGGTAAGGCAACTTCAAATAAAGTAAATCATTTAGTTCTCTTCGAACTACTTAATACAAAATAATTGATACTTGTAAAAGAGTTGTCTTAAAAAATAATCATATAATAAACCCACTTGGGCAAAATTACAAACATAATAATAACCACATTCACTCCCTTCAGAGGTCAGCGAGACATCTGTGTAGGTTACTAGGACCCACATTAAAACAAACAACAAAATTTCTCCCATTACTAACATTAAACTAATCAACGTAAAACAAAAGCGAATCCATTTAATAACCAATAATATCGGAGCTTTGTTTAATGGGTTGCGCGCGCGCATCTATTTCCCTCGCGCCACTGACACCGTGAACCTGGGTGACCGCCAGCATCGCAGTAACGTCCTAGGTCACGCTAAATGACACAGAAAAACAAATCCAAACAATTCGCGAAAACCCGTATTTGGTGACGCAGGATATAAGAGAAATCTTTGATTTTTTTGGTTTTAAAATCAGTATCATTGTTCAGTCATTTGCCATTATAATATTCTAACGAATAGTTTTTGATCACATAGAAGTCGCACATAAATTTTCCGGTTTTACTTTCATGTTTGTATAAAGCGCGAGCCAGAAGAAAACATCCTAATAACATCAGAATTTAGGTCCGAGTTCAGGAGAAAAATCCATTAAAATACCCCTGAAAGAATGTAATAGTAAGCGGCCTATAACAGTACGGAATATGAATCCTAAGTTTATTGCTGTAGGCCTTCTGAATATTACTTGGTATGGTAAAGCTACACCGGTTCCTTCCGCATGCTGTGCAATTGTTCTAATAGAGTTCTCTATATTTGGAGTGTTGTAGTCCAGTGGTTGAACAAATGTTTAATTATACTCGACTATCAGTGAAAATGTAATGGAGCCGATAATACTGATAAAGCATATAATGTAGATTGAGTATTTACTGTAGTTAATGACAACGCTGATTCAAGAACAGATTCAGTACATAGAATTACTGATGTTACTAATGATGTTTTTCTAATTGTTTCAGGTATACACAGTTACTTTGAAGTTTTATAGATAAGTACACATTGTAATCATTATCTCTTTCGTACATTTCTTTAACAGAACAGTGATCTTTCATTACCATAAAACTATGTAATACATAATTCCTTCAAACAGGATTTCCTTACATTACGGAAATAAAGAATGAGCCATATAAAATGCAAGTCCGTGACGTGTTGCACCTGCCCCCGATGCCCCAATCATTCGCTTATCGCACGTTCTAGCCCAACCGTTAGGCTCCCCATACCAAGTGCAGCGATCGACTGGTTTGTCAATAAATATAAATGGAACGCCATAAAAAGATGACCGACGCACTTTAATTAAGGTTTATACCGTGTTTTACTATTGCTAATGCTTATTAAACATAAAACGTAATGAAAGTTAAAGCTATATTCGTAGATACATCGGCGGATTAAGAATTATAAGTTTTTAATAGCTTGTTCCCATTTGTTGCTACTTTGTCGTTAAATATAAGTTGTTGCAATTTATATATTTGCGTCGATTACCGATTTCAAAATTTATGCCTTTAACAAGCAGCTGAATAATTTGCCCTATCAATTTAGAATCATCAACTTCATTGCTCACCGGCTGGCTTTTACAAGTAGTAATTTTCGTTTATTAGAACTATAAAATCGTTTCCACAAAACAATCTTCTTCAACTTAATACTGATGATAACGACATTCTTCGTACGAATGTTGCTAATTAAACATTGAATACGTCCTCATTTCACACCGTCGCCGGGGACGTTCGTGTCGCGGGTTATGGCTCGGATTGGGGCCGGCGAGATTACTTCGTTAACGGTGTACGCCGCGCCCTGCCTTCGTTTGTTGCCTTTGCTACCTGCCGACTAATTAATGTACGACTCACTTGAATATTTGATGGCCTTAAAAGCTTAATAATGTTCGCTAAATTTAACAATAATTGTTTCCCAAGTAAGTCAAAACATGTTTGCCACCCATGTTGACCTTAGCCATTGCTTTCAAGAAGCTACATTGGTAAAACAAGAAAATATTTAAGAAAAATAAGTGGTTGTGCTTAATTATAAAATGTCAAAAACATTTAAATTATACTAAAAAAGATCCCATAAAACGATTAACATAAAGGCCGAGTATTAATAATATTATGATACATTTCACACCAAGCGACATTGCTTTGCCAAACTGGTATGATTTATGAATATTAATATCTGTTCAAGTAAAGAAGCAAATCAACCTTATTTGAAATCCACAAACAATATCCAGTCGTAAATCGCCGTTAATTTGAATTTAGATGAGATTAAACTATTTTATAATGGTCAAGCTGTATCAGGTCTAACGTTTTTTAATGAAGTCACATCACGTTTATTTTTAATTAGTTCTTGTTACTGATCTGATAATTTACACTCACTGGCTGTCAAGCTCTAGGTGTAAACAACTGATTCTGCATATCTAAATCAGACCATCATTTAAAATATACAAACACCGTTTGCAAAATAAGCTAAGTTTGCATAAGTTATTAATTCATCTTACGAGGTACAACCTCTTTAACAGTTTACTTTATTCATCTCCTTGAATTTCGCAGCGAAAGCTTCGAAACCACTATTGCATTACATATTGCTTATTAAAGATTTCAACTTGGCAATAACACTTTAGATTTATGGAAATTGTAGAAATTTTCTATTCACTCGTGGAGTAATATTATGTCAACAGTACTTGTGACACGCGAATAACCACTAGAATACTTATGTAAATGTAAAATTTTCCAATCTTACCCTTAAGATCAATTTCCAATTTACGAACAAAATAACACACCTTGTTCACTCTTATCAACATCGAGTGCCTAGTGATAGTTGATAATAATTATTACACTTATCTAAATCTTGCTATATAAAATCATACGCCAATGTACCTCATGACCACCAGAGATTATGATTCCTGCAAAGGTATCGAGTTTCATTACAATCTCGCGGGAGTACCGCAGGGTACCACCCTTGGCCCACGTTTTCACCACGTGATGGAAGACGACTCGTACTTACGTGGCTGCGACTGGTCGCGTGTTGCAGACGACAGTGACCACAATATTAACACCAGGCGATGCAGATCGAGTGATATCCCGACCGCAATGCTTCCTTGTTACTTCTCTTTATCGATATGTTAGAAGTTTCCGGGATCGAATGATTTAAGATTATGAAGGAAGGTAAATAAGGTTCGGTCACGCAATTCCTCTCAAAACATGTTTCTCTCCTGAGTTTTGTTTTAATTATGCACCTATTTGCAATGTTTATTCTTGTAATACCTAAGATTGTAGATCTTATCCTAGAAAAAAGATTGGCCCCTTGACTGTTTGATTAGGGATTAGTCAAGACATTTATTTTTTATTCATTCAAGTAAGTCTTAAAAGAGTAACGGAAATGAAATGTATTCTTAATTATAATTGATTACTATCATTAATTGGACGTAGTGTTACGAATAAACAGCGAAGGCAATCAATAAATTGGTAGTACGTTACCAATTTGCATAATCTACCGTTATCGATGATCGGTTAGCATCTGTTAGAATGTAGTAAGTTCATTAATAGCTTGTCATCTATTTACACTGCAATCTTGACGAGTTTGCACGGAGGTGCAAAAATGTAACAATTTCTCATCAAGCGTACTTGAAGTGTTGAATCGCGAGTGGGTAAAAACTGGTTGTATTTGCGCGAAGTAATTAGGATTGAGAGCACTCTTGCTTTCGTTGCGGGCTGTAAGGTGTAAATGAAATACTCGCGGTTCAGTTTTATTCTTTTGTAATTTCGTTATAGCCAAGAGTAATTTCTTTGATGATGTGGTGTGGGAATTAGCGGAAATAATAGGCTGGCAGTTTCATTTTGTTGGCAAATTATTATGTTCTAAATTTTATTGAGCGAGTCTTGATGCGGTTTATAGTTTTGCTTGATTATCGTCCGAAAGCCTATATTAAGTCCAGTAATGATAATTGTAGCTATCGTAAGATGACGAGAACGTGACTACCAAATATTTAAGTAAAACTTTTAGGTAATCTGCCTCTCACATATTTCTTTTATTTAAAGTTTATTTTATCTCAGATTCCTCTCTTCTTCTTTTATGTGATAGTGACCTACTTGGCAGGTGGCAAATTACAAAAATGCAACAGTAAACCTTTCCCGAGACCACAGCACCTACACTCAATAGCCTTTTTTAACTTTGTTGTCACACATTTCTAGACCATCGTCACCCAAATCGTTGGTTTAACACTATAACCGACTTTTTTCTGTATCATCTTCATTTAGAATTCCAACTTGTTCCACATACGAGGGGAACGGGTTTTCGTATCGAGTATACTTTACTACGGAGAGTGCGTTAGAACTATGATTTGTGTCCGCGGTTTTTTACTTGAAAAACGAATCTACGCAACCGGTTATGGCCATTGATAGGTATGTTGGCAATCTTAGATTATGTTATGACAGGATAAGTAAGTTTTGTTATAGACTAAAAATTATGTTCAGGTATATTAAAAAAAAAACTATCTGACACATGAATATAATATGTTGTGGTTTCCAATTATTCTCTAAGATATCTTAATCGAAAATTCCACTTGTATCAAACTTAACCAGATTTAAGTTCTGACTACGATGATGGTTTTATAGAAAAATAATTCATCAATAGCGGTATATCCTATAGCCTAAAACTAAGTATTTTACGTTTATCCAACATTCACTTAAAAGGTATGAAATTAATATAACAGTTTTAAAACAGTAAACGCAAAATCACGAATCTAATATGATCACAAACTCTGCGATATTATACTAACGGGTCTCAATAAAATTTAATCAACTAATCCAATTTTACCTGTAATCAATTAACTGAGGTGGCAACAGTTTATCTAATCCTCATCTATATGATCTAAGATAACGTCCGGATTATCAAGTAATCGACGTTTGATAGTATAACCAGTTTCGGTGACCGTTAAACTGATCAGTTTGTAACGTGTGCCTGATAAGTCTAACCGTTTGATAGATTTTCGCGTGTATCTGATAATAGATCAATATGTGCATTGCGAGGTACTTCAGCCTCCTGTCCACTTATTTGTTCAAGTCTTTTGTCAACGGTTGTTGTAACTGTTGCTGCTCTTGAATAATTAACGTCATCAAATTTGAAATGTTTGACTTTCGTGTTATATTGCTTTTAAAAACTATACTTTTTGGTGCAGGTTTGATCTGTTTGTTTTAGAATATAATGTATGCGTTTTGGTGTAACAGTAGTTGCTGCGCTCGTGGATGACTTTTATCGCTTCAAAAGTAGCCTATAAGTATATTATGATGTACTCGGTACCAAATTTAATCCTTACTGAATTAAATGTAATCAGGTTCAGTGGTGTTGCTATAGACGCGAAAATATAAACACACGAACATAGTCACTTTTGCACTTGTGATTTAATACGGATTGCGACTTTAATATTGGAATGATTTAATGCAAATATTTAATATTAATTGCCTGCAATAATTTATGACGCTATAAATCAAGTAAATCTAATCAAAAGAAAGTCTAGTCAAGACTGCAGTCGTCAATATAAACAATAGATCAGAATATAGAAATCTCCCCAAAGGCCACATAAATGTCACCCGCTAGCCGCAAGGGGGTTGTCCCGAGTGAGGTTAACTAAAGTTTACCCATCCATCGATCGTTAGCTAGAGCTTTCCATTACTTTGCATTCTAAAGGTTGTTACTTTCCAATGCGTCTGTTGTGTGCGATCGTATCGCTCTGTTATCGCTTCGGACGACTATTTTCGCTCCTTTGTGCGTTTATCATTAGATCACCGTGTGGGAAGTACGTTACGTTACATTTGTCTGCCGGTAGTGATTGTTTCGTGTCTTGTGTATCCACTGCAGGTTGTCCTTTGTTCTTGGAACATCTATTTTTAGGTAGCTCGATACAAGCATTGTCACCTGTTTCATGTAAACATAAAGTCGATAGACCAGTCGAATAGTCTGTACTATTGCACTATTATTAGTTTTGTTTAATTACATACGCGCTTAAGTAACTTATGAAATATTACACAATATGGAGCTGGCAGCTTCTATGCATGTTACAGATCTTGTTACACATCATTATCATGGGAAGCTTAACAACTAGCTCTACAATATTTATGGGGTAATATCTCGCTTCCTCTGTTATTATTGCTCAGAGCCCAGTGCATTGATATTTGCTGTTATAACTCATGTGGGCACCGTTAAACCAACATCAGGACATGGGAAAAATTATCACGTTTGCGCTCTAGAGTTATGACTCTCTGAACAACGTTAGTTAGGGTGTAAGCGGAGTTAAGATGAGGTTTATGTTGTTGGCATTTGTCTTTATGTTCTTGTGTTTGTTTACAATTGCGTTTGGGAAATAGCAATATGTGTGATTATCCTTGTTGGATTGAATATTTCTTTAAGTGACGATCTGTAAATGTCATTAAAGTGACACAAAATTAAGTAGGTAAAGAGAACACCTTTATTAAAGTTGACATTATAATAAAACCTTTATTACATAAAAACGAACATCTTTTTTACGCAACAAGTGGCTGTATTGTCAATATGGACAACAATAACAATCACAATAATACCTCTATAGTCGTTAACGTACAAACAGCTGATACACATTCCCGCGCCAACAAGAAACAGCTCGAACAGTTAAATAATACTGGCGATACGTAATTCCTACAGGTTGGTTCTGTAACAGACCATAAAATTAAAGATCGCATTCCTTGCAGTAATGACGATTACAGTTTTTGCGTCTGCAGGTGATGCCGCGGCATTGCGACGTGCGTGGTCTGCACCTGCCCTTATAAAAATAGGCCATTTGGTCTATATTTAGTGTCAATGTGTCCTAGCCTATGTTTTAGTCATGTTTAATTGTGAAGAATGTCCTCGTGCCACCTTTAGCAAAGGTTATTTGTAATGTATTTTTTTTTATGAAATTCTTGACGGTAGTGACATATTGCTCTGTCATTTTTCATCAAGATACAGGTATGTCCAGGCAAGTAATTTGTTTACTATCCATATTTATATTGACGATTACATGACAGCTTATTTCAACCTTACCTCAAACTTTCCGATTTTCTAAACAGTATTAGTATCTAATTAAGCAACCGCTTAAAATTCTTTAAATATCACTTCTAAAGTCATTCGATTTCATGGCACATACTACAATTTCTAATTTAATTTGGCATCAGCCATTATACTTATCGGCACTCAAATACTTCGCCAATATTGTGATGCGTTAGGAATTCAATTAACGGACGCCCCCTGATCTTTGTAATTCAGGGTTGTTCAGCTTATCATATTTAACTTAAATTAATACCTTAGAGAAAATCTAAATATTTGCATGCTTATGGCAATGTTTGGTTTGATTAATTATTTATAAAAAAAACATGCATGATCATTTTGTGGCTTATCATCATTATTGCCCGTCCGCATCAACCCATCTTAAAAATCTTCCCATACGTTTTCAGATTTTACATTTCTAGTTATAAATACCTAGCATAATCCCATACCTACGGAAGTGATAACACCTGAATGATTAATGTTTGCGGCGAGCGATCAATCTATATTTATCCAATGATACAGTTGGATTCCGACGCATCAACCCTATCCCGGTACTTTCCTTCCGTGCGGTTCAAGAATGTCAATTAACAATTACAAACAGTCGCAGGCGCACGCTCTCAGCCATCATTAACTACATACAGTCCCGTAGTACCGTATGACTGTCTCTTTGTTCCGATACTTATTGATTTGTTTGGCTTTGCACACATTTTTACGGATTAAGCAAAGGGCATGTGGTGCGGTTAGGAAATGTGTAATTATGAATTATGCAGTGTTTCATGGGAAAGGACAACATACATGTGCCCTTGTCGTGTGTGTACAAAAATCCCCTTCGATTTAGGCAATACTGATAAGTTTTACTGTATGAACGGCAAGTCTTTGGAAAATAAATGACTGCCTGCTTTTCCTTAGAACAGCATCTTAAAAAAGTCCTTATTTTCACCAGGCAAACCCCTGTGAACACAATATAGCAGACATAATGAGGTTTCATGAATATCCGACGGCTGGCATCAGGCATTCTGCTGAGAACGCGACGACGGCCATTTATAAATAGGGGCTGATTAGTTCGTTTAATTGGAAAACCTTCATGCTAAATGCAGACAACATAGATAATTATGAAGCTTCGCTATTTTGCTTACTCTGTGGTTCTGCCGTATAGGGCTGGTCATTAAAATTGCTAGATAGATAGTGAAATTAAGGTAAATATTTTCAAAGAGATAGTAGAGGAATAGAGATTGAGGGAAAGGTCCTTTACTTAGATAAAAGATTTTTTTGCAATCGTTCAAATTGACTGTTCAAAATAATTGATTCTATTCTCGTTTGAGTGCAACCAATTCAATATTACGTTAAGAGTGCATAATTGTAAATAATGTAAATTTCTTTAAGCATTAGGTATAATTCCGATACTCGATAGGTTTGAAATTGTTGTGGTTTAATATTTTTATTTTTCGGTGTAAATAATTCACTGATTGATGCAGCGTTCCCCCTGCTATCAGTTTAATTAACAGTTATTTTTGGCAATGTAATAATAACCATACTAGCTGAATCACTCTATGACATCATTCCGCTTTCATATAGGTTTTAAATAGGAAAGTTAAACTTAAACGTTTTCAATAACGGTGCTTAGAGCTTTCGTTGGCAAGTAGCGGAGATTATAAAGCTCTTCCTTATTTCGTGTATCATTTTTAAGTAGCAGGGGTAACGATGTACAGCTTAGCAGAAGGTTCTGTTAATGAGGTAATATATTATTTCCATAATGCAATTTTATATAGGTAAGTATTTCACTGGTACCACATTCAATCCAAAATGATCGTACCGGAATTTCTCGATATAATCTCACTTAGATCTCGACAGTCACTTTGACAATCGGGATCTCTGTAACTAAGTAATAGTTTGAGGTGACTAGAAATTGGCGTAGCCCGTGTTAATATTAGCAATTGTGCTAATCGTTTAGAAACCTAGAAGGCGTGCAGGCTGATCGTAAATTGCCAATAAACATTGCTTTTAACATCGACGCACGCGCACTACACCGTGTATTATTGATATTAAGAGTTCCATTTTGACTATTACTCTCTTGTAAAGCCGTAGCGTCACCCACTTTCCTAGATTTAGCAAAATAATTGTTTGTTATTATCTTCACGGCTTGTTTCATGATTAGGTTGTAAGTGGGCTCAAATGACTACGTATTTAAGCTTAATACATGAATGAGTTTACTATTTTTTTTGTATTTTGTTTGTATTCTGGATATATTCTAGAAAGTAAAACGATCTAGATATGCGATTTTGATTCTTGTGATTACAGTATTTGAGGTATTTTTTGCATAAATGGGAACAATAAAACTGTCGTACCGTTCATTAACTCTACCAATAGTTTCTAATAACAAGTCGGCTCGTTCATTATTAGGTCGAAACAGTAGATGTTTTGAATACATTCATTCTCTGTTATTATACAGGTATCAACTAAACGTATACAATAAGCATTAATAGACCACCTTTAACCTCTATTGTGAAAACAAGAATGCTCGCCATTCTAAGCAAAGAAAAACTAGTTGAATATTTTTGTAACCCTGCAATTGGTTTAATACCTATTAATGTTAATTTAACAGTTTTGGGATATTTTGATTCTATTGAGTCATTGTGGTTTCATGTTTAGTAAGCACGAAATTAGTTTTGAGTAGTAGTAGTGTTGAGTTATGAAAGGATTGGCTGAAAATGCTGAAATAATATCATTTTTAATTTTGTACGTTACCCTGTAATGTCGTGGTGGCCTAATGTCGTGGTGGCCTAGCGGTTCAATGAACGGATTTGTATGCACGAGGTTGCAAGTTCGAACCCGGGCAAGTACCAATGTAACTTATCAAAAGTTATATGTACTTTCTTAATTATTCTAAGACACTTCTGACAAACGGTGAAGGAAAACATCGTGAGGAAACCTGGATTCCAAAATTTGGGATCTGAAATCGCCAATCCACAGTGAGCAAGCGTGGTGATCAATGCTCGTGCCTTCTCTATATGGGAAGAGGCCTGTGCCCAGCAGTGGGAAGTTTATAGGCTGGATTATTATTATTATTATTATACGTTACCCTGTATACACCATATGGTTTGTGTTTGATGATTAGATAGTTTAGCGAGATATTTAAAAGTGTGTTGGAATGTACTGAATTAGTAAACAAATGGTACTACAAAGATTTAAACAAAGTACTTAAGGGAAATTGACATTTAAGGAATCGTTCTTATATTTTTCAAAGTTATTTGCCAAATTAGCCCTGATTATGTACTTATATATTTCGCGGGTAATACCCAATTAAGATTTGGGAATTTCCGCATACACCAAAATCAATGCGTTTCAACTGGCATGATACGACAGCCGTGGATGATCTGATACTTTTATAAATAATTTCTTTGGTTACGTTATTCTTTGTAAAATGAGGACCTTGTTATATGCAAATATGTTAGTCACCCGTGTTTTATTACACGCAACACATTCGTGTCCGCATCGCTATCAATATTCGGCGGTAGGTCACTAACCGTTATTCCTTGGTAGTTAAACCCCTACTATTTGTCTTAACACTCTCACGGATTAAACTCACGACCGACAATATTTCGACATCAATGATTGTCGGTAAAATCTTCAACGAAAATATTGCGACAATAAAACGATAATCCACAATAAAATACAGCTGTATTTTTGTTTTCATTAATTTTCTGATTGAATAAATTCGATTTAAAGAAATTCTTTAATATTATTTTATTGCAAACATTAAACTGAGATTGATCCTATCGTAAAACTTTTCATTATTGAAGACTGTTTCAATTACGTTTGATTATTTTTCTTTTACTTCAAACTAGAATTTTATTAGTGAAGAATTTATTAATTTTATTTAAAATTATTTCTGCAAGAATACGATGTCTTCAAAGACCGGCAAAAGGTTTTTTTCTTGTATCGATTATCAGTTAACCTAAATAAGAAACGTGGATATTCTATTTTTGTGTAGTTAGTTTCGTCCACATCAGAATTCCGATTTCTCACGACCTTAATTTGTTTTATATTCGCCGAACATTGGACTATTCAATTTTTCAAGCTATAAATGGATTAAATCCAGTACCGTTTTTTACACAACACTTAAACCGCGGATATTAATTTTACCAACCGAATACGCAATAGCCAATAACTTGACTTGTAATCGGCTTATTATAATGTATGCAAGATTAAAATTGATGTGGTTCTTTATCGGCGGATAATTATCGCCAATAAAGTCGTAATGTGCAGTCTTGTCGACGTTCGCCGCAACATTTTTTGTGGCGGTCGCCTGATCGAGAACCGGTGGTAGCGGCACGCGGCGCAGCGGCTGCGCTTGCGCATCACATGAGATGAGAATTTATGGCATAATTTAATGGATAATGTGTGTCACCCAGTCAATGTGCGGTGGTGAGGTATATTGCACGTTAAAACTGTGAAAGAAAGTAGTTTTTTAGGAATTAAGATAAAATCAAATGTTTTTTGCATGATACAAAATATACATAACCTACTTGTGAGATAGAACTTTTTAGTTTTTTCTAATCTACGTTTGTTTGATGTATAACATTTTAACTCAATAACACCTATTGTGTGTATCAAAACTAACAAAGCTCAAACGAGTACATCGTTATTACCATAAATAATAAACATCTAAAAATAAAGATTACCGTGGTATGTATCAGCTGTCTATACTGCTGTTAAAGTCAAGTAAGGTAATTGTACTGTAATTATTCTTGCCCCTTCAGACATAACCCTGTTTTATGGGGGTGAGCAGAGACAGACTGGCGGCGCCACGTGCCACTGTAATGACGTCGCTTTTTAATTAGATAGCATGTGCTACGGTAGCAGCCATGACAGGTGATATAATAAAGTATTTTAGAGAATAGTACGTCAGAAGTGATTAAATTCAGGCCTTTTAGGCCAGTTGATCCTAATCGCGTTAGGAAAGTATTTTAAACCTATATAGAAAAAGAAAACCTACAAATTAACAGATTACGAAATTTATTAAACTAAGGGTCTTACATCTCTTAAACCCGATAACTAATGGAAACATTGAGACCCATCACCTTACTACACCATTAAACTTCAGAACAAAAAACCATGAATGATTCATTCATTCTCCACTCTAAAACAAAAGGCGGTCTTAATGATCCTTAATGGCTCAGGACTTTTTACCCTCACAGGTTAATAGGCGGAACAACTAGTTTAATATTTAACAAAAAATGTTTCAACGAGAATTCCTTTAGAACTACCCATATCAAATTAAATTATACGTATTCCAACCAAATTGTGGCGTGGGAATGTTTTTTGCAGCCGTGACCGCGATTAGAAGGCATCGAGATAAACGAAAAATTTAACTAATTATATCATATCTGTGCACCTCTATTTTATTATATATTTCGTAAGATTTTTTTTGGAGTGAAGACTCTTAATCAGATGAAACATTTTTTTTAGTATAATGTGGAAAAATGTAGTATCATATAAAAATATTCAATAAGATACATATTGTGTATACCGTGAATATTAAAAAGTATAGATTTTATTAATTCTGACTTTTTGAATAAGACATTTTCTTCAAGTTTTACCTGAATACGAGTAACTCTTTCAACCCTGCCTGTTTAAAATCCCTAACTTTTGTAATACATTGTAAATTGCGCCACCCCTGAAACAAAACTTGATTCGCCTCCAGCTATTTCACCAATCCATAGCATCAGTAGCTCTACTTCCTATCCAATAACCTACATAGAACTAGTCCAAGCTCATCAAAGCCCTAAAGTCTAACATTAGCTTACAAGCTTCGATGACAGAAGAGCGACCACCATTAATTATGGAGCACAATGGCCGTCTACCCCGTCCATTATATCTCGGACGGCTAAATAAAGAACTGCCACTAAATGCTAGTAATTATGCAGAACTGACTCGACTGCATATTTTGGGAATGACCTACATCGCTTCGGATAGTTATGAAAATAGAGAATGCTGTGAAAATAGTTACCTATTTTGGAATAAATTTGCATTCACTTTCAGTTTCGCTTTTCCTGTTTTTCTTCTTCCATGTAAAGTTTTGGAATATTTACCGTGTATTTTAAATCCGTGTCTTTCTCTTAAGTTCCGTTTATTGACATGTGTTTGTCAATAGTAACCTGATCGCCATATTCAAAACGTGATGGTTCTGTTAAGCTTCTGTGTTTTTAACCGCTGTCACGAAATTTAACTCGGCAAATTTAATTGTGTAGGTATGTCATCAAAAACTTTAGACGAGTCAACTAGGACAAAGTTCACAAACCTTATTTAAGAAGGTAACATGTTTTGTGTGAATTAATATTCAATGGCTCAAATAAAAAGTTCCACCGAAAGTGAAGATGTGATTGAGGCTAAAAAAGTTAGCGCTGTGCCCGTTTGATTCGCACCACGACATTCTTGATTGGCATTTTTAGCGTAATGCTATACAATTTTAAAAGAGCGTTGTCAATTACAAATTGGAACATGCCATTAATATTTGTAGTGTACAATTATAGCTTGAAGATCTAGGTGTCGGTAAGCATGGGCTTTGATAAGTAGCAAAGCTAGGCTTGCTTGACTGGTAGGTTTTTGTGCGTGTTTATTTTTGGTGGTGTTTCGAGCTGCGATGCTTTTTTAGTTTTCAATGCTGGTTTAATAATACGTACAGTTAACACCACGGTCTATTTGACAAATCACGTACATATTTTAATAAAAATTCTCTACATAATAAGTTTACTGAAGTTACTTCTTCCGAAGTAGGCTTATGTTTTTGTCCTCAATTCTTTCAATCGTCACCTACGGCATCGGTTGCCGATGACCCAAACAGCCGGTAACCGGGTGCCCAATACCGGTCAGGTCCCAGTAGTCAACCTGCCGGACCACTCCGGTACACAAACGTTTGTCATGCTCCATGAATGAACTTACCTGCCTAACGGCGTTTCGGTGACGATTCCGACAGCATTGTGACGGTTGTGGTAATTTGTCAAAGCTTAAAAGCTCTGCTGGCTCTTATGTTGAGTATTACATAGATCATGGTCATTGTCACTGTCAGGTAAATGAAATACTCAAGGTTAGCGATGACATTTATAATTTTGGCATCTATAAAAAATTTGTAATTATAAACAAGCAAAAATAGCAAAGTGTGGCTAAAAAAAAAAGGTTATTGTAAGGAAGTGATTGCAGATAGTGTCGGTGAAATAGGGGACGATTAACTTTCAAATGACCTTATATATTTGTTTAGTCCAATATCATTATTATGGTCACAACTTGAAGAGTGTCAAGAGTCGTCCAAAAGTGAATGTTATATTATTTTCTGAGACGTGTCAACTTAAGCAATGTTTATTATTATATATCGCACGTTGAGAGTGAAATAACACTTATCGTCCATTGTGAATATAAGAGCGATCATCAATGGAAATCGAAATATTTTGGCTGCGGTATTCTGTACAGCTTTTAATTAATACTTTATTTATACGGCTTTTTAATTCCTACACGTGTTTTTAATTATATTTGTGATATGAACATGACATTATGATAATTTTTATCGGGCACCCACACATCAAGGCTATTTCCTTTTCATGGACACGCTGATAAAAAATATAAACAGCGAAAAAAAAAATCGCAAAATATAAGCAGTTTGCGTCAAATTGCAACCGTTTATTTTACATAAGCGACTATAAGGAAACGAGAATTTAACTAAATGCACGAGATTCTCGATAAAAATATCGTTGAGACAAATAAGGACGGGGCAATTGGTTATTAAGCGCCTCTCGGATACTTTCCATATTTATTGTGAGTTCGGATACTCTCACCGTAGGATGTGGGTCATTGTGCCAAGCTGGTGCAACGCGAACCACCTGATTCACCTGAATTCGGACGACCCAATTCCTGAATATGGTGTGCTGCTAATTAATTGGAGTTTAAGTAGTGCATTTTATGTTGAGTTGTATGTTATGAGAGCATAACGATTACGGTTATTATTTAATGCAAAAGTGGATCTTTTGGTTATATATTCTGGAAAAGATTAAGTGTTTGTTTTTGCAAATATAAAAAGAAAACCATTTTTGCAGAAACTGAATTAACTTTAAATATACGTAGAATAACAGCTTCATACAGATTGCTTACGATACAATTGTTTTTCAAATAAAATTGTAATGAGATCAGCCACTTCCACATTTTTACGACCATAATGTGGTGAAGATAAGGTGATCAACAGGAACAATATCGTAAAGATTGTGTTACATAGTGTGGTCACGTGGAGTGGTCTCATGGTGTGGTCAATCGCAATATAAATTAGTAAACTTTGGAAAGCTCAGTACAAGAGATTGAAGTGTCGATAAGTTTTTACAGTTAATATACTTTCGCCATTTCATTTAGATGTCTTTTTCTTGTTTTGTAAATTAACGGGATAATTAACGATCGATTTGTTTTATTATTGATTAGATAACGATTGCTATTGTATCGATTGATCGAGACGGTTCATCGATAAAACTGCATATAGTGCAACTATTCACCTTTCTCTTCTGTTGGAATCATATAGATAGGCGATTGCTCTACAACACCATGTTATGTTATGACACCTCTTTTATCTAATACCCTTTTATAAGAAACGTCAACACATTTCTCTCCGCTGCTGCGTACCGCGACTTGCATGCTTTCTTTAACCTATAGTACCTTAATTAACGTAGAAAGTCCTATTAAGTAGTGGCATTGAAAGGTTCATGCAGGTGCATCAGGTGCCCTCGCCACCTTGTTTGTAGGGACCTAACGTATAGGTTCCCATGGATCTATCGCATGCAATTATGTACACCTTGTATTTAAATTATTTTAACCAGATAGTTTCATGTATAACATCGGAACAGAGATAGGGACTGGCAAGGAAAGTCTCACCTGCTCTCTATTAATAAAAAAAAAACATAGTAAAAAATAATAAATTTATGGTGACAGCGTAATCTTAACAATTGAAAGAATAAATATAAAAAATATTGCCAATTGTTTAAACATGTCCACTGTCCAGCATCCACGTGACATGAAACGTCTGTCATAAAAACACAGATGGCCTACTCATAACAATTATAAATGGTATCCATTGCACATGAATCGTGTATAATTTCCTCGCACATGTTATTTAACTACTTCGATACTATGATTGACACACATATGACTCATTCTAACTACATTGTCACACAACGGTGTCAATACACTTTGGTGCGCCCGCGCACGCATCGATACATCGATACTACGATCTCTTTTCTCATTTTTGTTTTGCGATGATGGGTTTGTATCGAAAAATATAATTTAATTTATAAATTTTCTTAGTAATAGTAAGTGATTATTTGAATAAGTAACAAGATAATTTCGAACAAAATACCACATAAAAACTGTATTTGTTACAAGACTCCACAAGTTTCTTAGCTTGAGTAGGTTTGTCTTGCATGATCAGCCTCCAAACCGTGCTCATTGACAGCCTAAACTCTCGGTTAGTACCAGAATTGAAGGTAATTAACTAATTTATCGATAAAAATAATAGCTGTTTTTGATTTATCCTGAGTTAATTCTATAGACAGCTCAAAAGTCACTCTAACAAAAATACTTCTGACACAGGTCTAACAAAGATACTCAGTTCGGTGAGTCACGCGTGAGTTAGTGATCCGTAGTTAGTCAACAGTCACATTTCGGTGCGCCCCCAGACCTTGCGCATTTCCTCTGCATTGTCACGCGATGCGTACTACCAATTGTTGCAGTTTTTTGCATATTATGGTCACAAACATCGTATTTAATTATAGATCAACAGATATTTTGTTCCAGTCTGGATTTTTTGGGAATAATATGTATCAAATTGAATGTATACATTATGATATAAGTATGCAATACTTTCTATCTTTCTCTTTGCAATATATTTTATACCACCAATAGCTTAGACAAGTGAAAACCAATGCATACAACATTCACTGGTGCGATTGTTTCTAATCAAAGAATGACTGAGCAATAAAACTACACGACGCTCTGACATTGAAACAAGTGAAATTCTAACCTCCTCACGATGTGTCAATAACTATTCGTACATCGATACAAAACATCTGACCACTATGTCAGGAATAGCGAAGATCAACTCTGTTCTATTCGTTATTTAGTACTTACTTACGTCCAAAAACCTTTATCACCAGATATCTATGACTCATGTGATGTCTTATGTACTTTGTCTCAATTAAGAATAAAATCTACAATCTTTAAGTACAACAGCCCATACGAATCCATTACTAGACTTAGTTCGCTGCCAAGTGCCAAGTTGCGCTAATTGTTTAAATTCTCCCACATATACCCTTTTCAGGTATTCAGTTCCGTTCACGATCACTGTAGGAATACTATTACTTATTTAAGTGACATTAGCTTCGTTTATCTTACACCACGTATAATGTTAGGCGGGTTATTGACCCCTGTTATATTTACCTTCTGCATACATCTTCGTCGTGACGCCTGACCGTCACATGAAAGCGAACTCAATCACTTTCATCTCAGCTTTTTGTTAACCACGTAATGAACGACACAAAAAGATATTTTGCATCTATGTGGCACATCTTTTTTACTGTCAAATTTGGGCACCTTGAAAATGTTGATTTAGGTGCGTTGTGCTCAGAAAGCTATGTGATGACATTATCGATGGAATCGTGGTTTTTGTTTGCTTTCGTCCTATAAACGGCATTGGGTACAACTATGTTTAAAGAAATCAATAAAACTATTTTTTTTATGAAATACCTAGATACTTGTAGTTTCTCAAATACGATTATGGACAGTTAACTTTTCAAGGGTTTCAAATTATTCCTTTCGTCTTTTATTTGTGATCTAAACCATATCAAAACCTAAACACCATTTCCCTGTCAAAGCTGCTATCATCATACATAAATATAGCGAAAAAGTTGTGACCACAAGCCTTCAGACTGTGACGTCACATACTTCAATATTAACAGTACATCACTCGCTCACAGTGTGTCACATACAGCGTGGAACCAGTTTTCTCTCCGACCTGTTGTGTGGACTCCATTAATCATCGCGAACTATAAAACATACATTTTATTAAACATCATTATACGTCAATTTATTAACGTGTATAGTACGACGAGCTTGCCTTGTCTCAAGTAGAAAACATGAGCTTTGATCTGCGTACACACAAGTATTATTTGAGTTTAATCATTAATTTAATTTGTTTTAAAAATTTTCGCCTCATATCTTCCAATTTGGATCTATTATCGTATTATCATCCTAGTATAAATTGTATAAATCTGTTTCATTAGAAATAATACAATATTTTGTTTAGAATTTAGTACGCACGATTCCATTGATATTCATTATAATGATGGCCCTCTTGTTTCCACTGAAAGGGTTCTAGATTATTTACGTATTTTAGATAACTATTCGGTTTAGGATTATTTGCTCGTGTTAATATTATAATATCACTAATGTTGGTATGTTTTTTGTCAATTAAAAAAGCTCGTTTCATAAACTTGGTTACTGTGTTAGACTGGTAAACTGTGACATCTTCATTTACAAAAGTAAAAATCTTATATGCTTACACACACATACACATTACAGTTTACACTTTGACGAATTTACACTATTATTTAAACGCATTACGATGAGTACTTAATAGTTAAAAATAAAGTTATAGAACAACTACCCCATTTTGTCACGATCTAAAAATATTTAATTTTAATCATATTATTTTATATAGATAGAATCAAGTCTCAATGATCAATATTAAACATAGGTAACAACAAAACTTGTTTAGGAAAGTTGCCAGTCACACTAATCATGTTATTTTCAAATATTTTGAACACAAATCGTTTTGAAAGTTCAACATTCGGTGAAATGCTACAGTTTCACTGTGAGGTACTTTACTTTCGATTGTTTTTTGTTTTATTACCCAATTTGGGGTTTACACACGCGATCACTCTTGTTTAGGGAACTACTGGTCTCAGTTATGAAATTATAAACAGCTACTTTAGTGATTGTTTATTTAGGAATTACGCTTTGCTTCCGTTTTATTTGGACGGGGGAGTGAGAAAGTCTCTAAAGGTTTGCTTTTGTACCAATATTGTCTGTATACCTTCATTCCTTGTAGTTGAAAGGTCTAGGAGTATAATCATTTTGCTTTAAGGAGTAGAGTTTTTAGTGTTTTATACGAGGAAATTAAGCTTTATTTTTTTCCTCAGATAGGACGTAGGTTCACATTTTCAGTAAATACCTAATTTGTAGTTCCATTTCGCTAGAAGCTTACACTTATACCCACCTAGTACAAAGTATTGTAATACTAACTCTAATAAGGAAAAGTGTGAAATACAAATCAAGATAATTAAACTCACTATTGATCGTAAAAAATAAACAATCGAAGAAAGTGACATTCAGAGTATCTCTGTAGTTCTTCCTCTAAAGTTCATTGACCCGCAGATATTGCGATAACACGTGATTGTGAACCCAAACCGAATCTTATTACAGCACTGACACTTGAAAGTTTTTAATTATCACTGCCAATTCCATCTCATAAGCTAACACAAAGTTATCATTGCGGTTGGTCAAAAACTTTTTCTATGTATTCGTGGTCTATTTTTTGTTTACCAACTGCATTGGGTTTGTTGTGATCAAGCCTTTATTAACGCGATGAAAGCATAATACGTAACGTTACGAATTCGCATCGAGTTACTTTCTTCGCTATTGTGGTTACTGTATAATTAATATGGCCGGCCTCGACACTATTGATATCCCGAGTAGCTGCAGGCTATTTGGGATAGAATTGATAATTTCACTCAGCTTTCGTCTTCTATTGAAACATTTGTGCTATTGTGTCTTGTGGTGTGTATCGTTATAATACATCCTTAAGGTATTTATTGCATAAACGTGGAATGAAAATTACGCAAAATTTTAACTTGACAAATAGGTACTTCGCTTAAATGAGGCTTACATTTTCTTTTAATAAATTAGTCCTAACCACCCGATTCTACGAAAGTTCCGAATAATTTGTTAATGAACGTAAATAATAAATAAACCAACTCTTTGACCCGGAAAATCGATGCTAAAGACGATGTTGATTGCCGAAAACAAATGGCCGATTAACTAAACAAAGACGGCAATTACAAAAATAAAATATGCACCAATTAATATCTCTTTCGTTACAAGATGTCGTAAAAATGTCATACATAAATGGCAAGACATCCATTAACCGGTCGAATGGACGACACTAATAGTGTCGATTATAATCGGACACAAAGCGAGCATTAGAATGAAGACAATCCAATCTGTCCGTGTCCACCCACGGTTGATCGTGTGCATAATTTGACAGAAATTGTGGCATTTGCAACATATGATAAACGGAATTTCTTTTTGGTTGTTCTCCATTGGATATGACATAACAGTTTGGAACCAAGTGAAAAGCAAAGTGGTGATCTGCTTTAACATTTTACAAATGCACGCACATGTGAAAATGAAGACGCTTGTTTTGTAAGATTTTGAGGAAAGACGATACGATTTGAAAACGAATTGTAGTTAAGTAATAAGGTAAAAGGCGACCGAGAAACTACTTCTCCTTTAGTTAATTGAATATACATAGAACCCAGAGCTGTGTGAAAACGGTTCAATTTTAGCGCAACTCATATTAAATATAGTAGAAAGGCAACACGCGATCCGGCCATCTTTTTACCTAATTCAACAATTTGTCTTGTAACACAGTATAATTTTGAACCGTTGCGGTTTCGAAACTAACAGTATATGAAAATAAATTAGAGGAAATAACAAGATTTACGAGAAATAGTAACTGTATGTCAATCTAGATAAAGACCTAGTCTGGATTTAGTGACAGTAATTTGATCAGAAGTTTGTGTTTGGTTCATTTCCATAATTCTGTATAGGTGTTTATGTGTCTCATACTTATTCTAATTCTGACATCTGCAATATTGAACATATTTTATTATTTCACTATTGTTATGTCATCATTTCTTCATTCCTTACGTAAGAATTGGTCTTAAAACAAATCTATTTTCACTTTATCACGACCAATTATAACATGTATAATAAATCCACATATTGTGTTATTGTGGGCGATATGCGACACCTTATTGGTGCATGCCACCCACAATGCGACTCAAATTGTTTTCACCACATAATACTATGGTTAGAAATCAAGAGTCCACTTTCGCTATCAATTTGATATAATTAATACATATAAAACAATCTCCTGAGAATAGATATATTATGTTGAATTTTAATTTGGTTCGATGAGTCCTTTCACGGTTTTGAAAGCGATTTTGTTTGTTTATTTTATTGAGGATTAATTGATATTATTTTATCGATTAATCGGAGAGATACGGTTGACTATTCATTTGATTTTAATAAATCACTTTCCCGTGTTCGATGTAAAGAAATTAAGTCATATTTTTTGTAGAATAGAAATGGTGATGACAGGTTAACGAACTGGGTTTTTTAAAGTCAAACTCCTAAGACATTGATGGCAGGAGTTGGATGACATTTATATAGCAGCAGAGAATTTATTTTGTCATTATATTTTTAAAGTTCATAATGAAGAACATAATTTAACATCGTATCTTCTTTGACAAGTTTTGCCTTATAAACAATGGTTAATAACACTGTCAGGCAAACACGTAATATATTAAAAATTGTGACGTGTTAATGTGTTGCATACTTTCAGCTTTTTTTATTTATTGGCTTTTTATGTTCGATGAAAGTTTTGACATGAATTAAGGCGAGTACATATCACTTGTATGTTCATTGTTTTATTGTTCCTGTCACTGGTATTAATTAATCGACTTTCTTATATTGGAAGTAATTAATAAAATGCTTTAGTAAAGGCTGTAAAACTCACTCATATAAGTTAGCTTTTACTATTTAAATAGAGGAAATCATTGATCTCGTATTTACCGTGGGAAGGTAGAGACCAGTATTACTGAGATCACAGTCATTAATGATGAAAAAGTTATAAGTAAAAGTAATTCTGTTGCCGTAGAAAGTCTACAGTACCTCAAGGGAAGTCTCTAATAAATCTTTGGATGATTTTTTTTGGATTGGAATATTTGTTTAGAACTTTTTTGTTTGTCGAATTCCAACGACCAAAAAAAGTTTTATTTTATTTCATTTATTCAGGGACAATAAACAGCTACGATATGTATAGGTACCGAGAGAAGATAATACAAAATAAAAACAATATTGTCCAATAAAAATTGAAAAAAATATAATAATTAGTGCCACTAGAAAATTTAATCTGTATAACCATACATACTTTGTATGCCTCTAAAATTCTAGACCTATTTTTTGTTGAGAAATACAAGGCGACATCACACTTGCAATAACTAAATTTTAACGAATCGTCTGCAACTATTAAGCCTGTTGCAATAAACCCACTCAATTTCCCAAACACTCACCGGATGTACTATATAGATTATCAATTACATACAACAAATAATTATCATCATCTCTACATATCTCGGGCATCTGATGACCCCTTAGTGCCCCTTACGTCATCACCAAATAGTTTGCACAACGCTCGCATTATTCGATGACATTGCGACAGACACGATGCAACGATATTTTTGTTCTTACTGCAGTTCCGATGCGTTGCAACATTGCAATGGAATTCCGTTGAGCCTTTATGTAGGTTCCTGTTAACTGTTTTGATCTAGATTTTGTTTGTGTTACGTAATGGAGGGCTTAACTCTGTATTTTTTTAAGTCCCTCCTGATAATTTCGTAGACTGGTACAATATTTAATAATAACAACTTTTCTGTTGCACCCTGCGCCCGAAATTTACATATGTGTGTATGTATACGTATAAATATTTATATAACTACATAGGTTAGTCTGCGAGATCTATATGCTAGATAGGATCTTTGTATAAACTGTATCGCACTCACATCAAACTTCTACCACTAACCCCTAAACCATAACTTTTATTTAGCTAGTATATTAAAGTGTCCCAAACATACTAAGCTCCATTACTCGAGTAAACAGCAATAAAACATGTGTACCTTATACCGTCGCCATTGTTTATAGTTGTCACTCAACCGCGACTCGTGTTTCCGACTTCCGTCCCTAAGGTCTGCTGTAATTATATTATGTGTTTAACATGTACCCTACTGTTGTATGTCTACTTTGTTAATTTATTGTCAGTTCGTAGTAGGGGTAAACCTTTTTGTGTCTGTCTGGACCAAAACAATACTGGCTGGTTACAAACTAATCATTTTGAAAAAATATGTTTACTCTTTTTAAAATTCAGAAGAGTCTATTCGAAATCCAAATTACGCAAGCATACAACTTAATCGTCAGCTGATTACTCGCGGTTAATTAAAACTTCACCGTAATAAATTATCTCACCGAACATTTGTAACAATTACAAACAAATTCTTTGAGAAAGCATTCCGCGAAAGTGCGGTGTTTGCTAAGCAATTATGACGTTGGAATTCAAAAAGTTTCGACTCGAAAAAGGTAGATTTAGATCTCGATAAGAGAGTACTTAGCGCGAATTAATATTAAAATATCACCTTTCCCTTATACATTGTTGCACAATAGAGGTCCGTGAGAAGTGAATAATTAGATATTGTGGAAATTATTGCTTTGGAAGAGAAAATGTCTTTAAATTGTTAGGAATCTTTGCTGATATGGAAAGACAGCCGATCAGCTATCTTCTAAATGAAGTTAGGTCATTTCTCTTGCTAGTTGGTGTACTGAAAACAAGTGACAATTTATTTCATTTCGATTACCTATAAGATGTAATACAAGTAAGGTGTAATATTTAAATGTAAGTTATTTATAATTCGTCATTATAATATGTCTCGGCAGATCTTTAGCTCTCCTTTTTTAGTTTTAGTTAAAGTTAAGTTTTATTCATGTGAGCTGCAGGCACTGCAGGTCTGTAATGTCTTGTAGAGAAGAATGAGTGATAAAATTGACAACTGTAATAGTTTTATTGCCATATTACAATTTCAGATGCAACATTGTCTCATGATAAAAGTAGCGTGGGAAGTAACTAAACTGTATTTAATTACAATGTCTTTCAGTCTTTCCTTCACATTTCACGTAATTAAACGTAATTTATTTTACGTCATTCATCTTTGACAGTAACGAAAGGCATCTCTTTTCATGAATTTTCATCAAAGTATCTATTTCTAACGATATCGCCTCGTAACCTGCTATCGCTGTCGCGGGTAATTGTTAATTAAAAATAGATCTTATAACAGACCGATTTTTTTTAATAAAAAGTAATTATGCATAAAATACGCAAATAGAGGATGTTTTAAAAGTACATTCTGAACAACATTACGGCTATTTACTGAGAGAGCTTTGAGCTTCGCCTTTTTTTTTATTCTATTTTGACCATTGATAGTAATACTACCACAAAAAGCTTCACAGTCAATTGCGCCATATCGCCATGACAAAACTATGACTTCAATACTTCATAACACTGGCCTCTATAAACAGTTGCATACAGTTACATCGGTGGCGCCGTCACGGTTCATTACATGGCGACGATAATACCGACCAATTCTTATGACGTTCGACAGGCATAGTAACGACGCGATAAGTGAATTTATTCTATGTAGGCAGGAAGTGATTGTTTGATCGAAAGCATTTGAAGGGTTCGTTATAAGATTTGTATGGAATAAATATTATTTATTGAATGCAGTCTAGTGAGGTTTTACGTGAAGGGAATTGAGTTTACATCAATAGAAACACATGTCATATTTTTCTTTCATACATTATCTTCTTTGATGACCCATGGAAAAAGTATTTAGTCCCATTAACACGAAGAGCAACAATCGCATTCCGTCAAACGATCAAATTTCCTAGTTTTTCCCGTAACTTTAACTACGCATGTACATGTCTCCAAAATGTAACCATATGATTCAACAGTTAACTTGACCACATAATAATATGGTGGCTCTATACATGTACCATGAAAACAAAAACGAAAACCTTCCTCCATTTCACGCGACAGAAACAAAATATAGTCTGAAATCACGTCACACCAAGCAGAGACAATACCGCTGTATTCCCATACGCAATGTGAAAGCTATTCAATTACCGGGGTGTCAGTATTGTGAACTGAAGGCAACCCCCCTCCACTACCCCCTCCCCTGACGTCACACCCCCTACCCCGCAGGGAGAGCTATTGTGAAATGTTTCGCGTATTTTGACGGGATTCGGTTAGAATTGGGATTATTTTGAGCTTGCCTGTTTATTTGATTAGGGATTGTAGTCAAATCGTGAAGTGGTATTTTTATTTGAATAATTGGGAATCAAGTGGTTGAATGTGGTTGAAACATTTTTTTATGTCTGGTCTTTCTTTGCCGTTCTACGTTTAAATTGAAATACGTACTTAGATAGAGTCACAAAAAGTTATGGTACATTATGTGACAGAAACGGTTGTTGAACATAATTTAAGAACTAGTACATTACAATAAAATCTATTTGAAATGATTTATTTTCGTTTTACTCACGATAGCAAGGAATAGTATAACATAGAAAATGAGATGTAAAAACGTAAAAACGAGTCTACGTTGTCTTTGACTGTACAGCGAATACGACCTCAAATCTTCTGTCAATCTTTTATGAAGTAAATCGATTTGACGTAAGTCTGCTACTAGCCTTAATACTTCATAATATTCAATAAAAAATCTTTTAAGGCCGTTGAACCGAGTTCTAGTTGAAGTCAATATTAAAAAAGTGTGACAAACGAAAAATAAATCAAACATTCATAACCGAGAAGAAAGATCTGTTGATAGCGTTAAATTGTTTAACGGTAATATTTATGATAACCATTTTTGTTGTTGACAGTACGTGTGAAATGTGAATAATATTGACAAAGCTTTAAACCACTTTCAGTAAGTAAAGTCGAAAGAAAAAGTGAAAGAAAATAGGGCTCTCATAGACAATCACATGATCTAAAAAAAAATCTGTGAATTGTTTGTCGCTGTCTCACACGAAATAAAAAGACTTTAGAGAAAGACCGACAAAAAACCTCCATTTGTCATTTTCAATCTGTCAAATCGACGTAGCTTACAATTAATTAATTTCAAAGTTTTGTAACCATCCAGTAACGAAAATTCGCACGCCCATTGTCTAAATGCCCTATTACCTAGCATATGTAAATCGCTATGACACAGTGACTGTTACGCAACATGCTTCGAAGTTCGAATAGTGTTCGCGTTGACAGCGGCTGACATTCCTGCGCTCGCGCACCGCACGCATAACGTACTGCGTTACCATTGTCAGAGTAACCTAGTCAATTGTTGCAGGCTGTGGTGTGAGCTACGACATGTAGCGATGGAGTAGTTAGACTATCTCGCCACTCATGCCCATCATTGCAAATTCTGTAAGTCAGGATCTACAATGGTAATTAGTACCTAAAATAGCTATGCTAAAACAAAATCTACTTACTGCATTTAATAATCATGCATTTAACTAGCTGTCCTCCGCGGTTTCACTCGCGTGAGTCCCATACCGTTCCCAATGTTTCGTTAGCTATCTCGTCAGCGTCTAGTTAAACAACAAATCCCGATTTTGAATCTCGCAAGGTCCTCTGGCGTGTCCTAAACCTTTTTGTATGTTCTTAAGAAAATTATCCTTAGTTTAAAGGATAAAAATTTTTAAACTATACGCAATAAGCAGGATTTATGTACCTAACTGTACCCAAGTCCATAGCATGCACCTTTCCCAAATCTTAAGTTGTGTATCAGGAAGACTTGTTGGCGACACGAGACGCAGATTTGCGTCCATTCTGCCGTCATTTATTTGCATAGCACTTTCTATTTCCGCTAGATGGCGTTTTACAAACTACCTGTTGCGTAAGTGAACACTGAATAACTAAGTTTACACCTATTGTTTTTTGTAAACAATGCTGCCTATAATTTTGTTATTGTTTCCAATTTGCATACTGATCTCGGTGTGAATGGGAAATGTATCTTCTATTACTTAAACCCACTTGCATGAGATGTGGTTAGAGGATATCCTCTATAGGCGGTTCCGTTAAATCGCGTGCTAAAACACAATATATCACTATGTCTACATACATATCGATACATTTCAGTTCTGATTTGCAATATTTCGCATTCAATCATTCGTCTGTTGTATAAAACATTAGCTTCTTCAGGGTTGTCACTTGTGAACGAGAAGCACGACAGCTGTGAGTTATGTTGTCTTTAATATTTAGCAGTCGGCTGTCGAGAGATATTGAGGTTTGTGACGGCCCTACAAGGGGTATGCAAATAAAAGCCGCTACCTAGGCACGAATCCTAATGCTGGCAAACAATATTGAGATTTTTGTTGGGCAAAACAGAAATGGTATTTGAATTTCGAACGGTTGCTTTTTGTTTTCTAATAGAATAAGTAAATAAGAACGTAGGTATTGTGTAACAACTTTTTTGAAATTTAAATTATGATATTAAGAACTAAAAATCTGCTCTTATTTCAAAATGAAGTTAAAACAGATCAAGTACTGAAACAAGTATTTTCCATTAACACTTAAATAGCTGTTTATTAATCACTTATCGATGAAAGTTAATATTCTCTCGAACAATGGGCAAAGTCTGTCTGCAGAATGCAAGGAATCTTAATTACAATTCTGATTACGAACGTGAATATTCCAATTTTAATTAATTGCCTTTGCTTTGTAATGTTGTATTGTTCTAATATTAATGAACAGAGCAACATTCACGATTTGAGCTTGCAACTTTGGCAAACAAATACTTATGTCAGACTGAATTTCAATGAGTACCTTGACAGTTGAAGCGCATTCTAAATTATGGAACATTCTCGCGTTTAAAGTCATGTTTTCAAAAAGTAAAACAAACATGTTCTATTATGGTTTTTCTTAGAATATTCAGCGGTCTTTTCCGTCGCTCTGTCTTTGAGATGCAAATTGTTCATCGGGCGCATTCATCTCAAAAACAGAAGCATCCGTGAGTTACGAGCGTGTATCGTCATGTTCGTAATATTTGTTTTGTTTGACACATTGTGTAATGTTCAGGAGCTATGGTTTTGTTTGTAGTGTAGACATTAGTTAAGGTATGCGGTAATTTACTTTCTAGGTTTACTTGTTTAATTGAAATAAGTGACCGGCTGGAAAAGATTTATTTTTATTTACGTTCGAATTTGAATTCTACTAAGATAATAAACATTATTCTACATATACATGTAGTCTCTGATCCATATCTGTCTTGTTACAGAGAACTCTTTAAATTCTGTAGTGCAATCTGAACTTTATCCTCATGTAGTGTATGTAATCTATGGGGAACAAAAACTCTAGTATAAAGGATTGCCATACGCAAGTAAAATAAAAACAAAATAAAAAACATATTTCGCGTTCCTTTTTTAAAGTTTCCAAAACTATCGTACAATAAAAGTTTGAAGCGTCACTCAGTCTGTTCTTAATTCGACTAATGCAATATAAAGTGCGGGCGCTGCGTCGTTTGGTCCGAGTCCATGTAGTTAATTAATTTGATTTGTCGCCTGCCCGCTACGATTGCGCACCCAAAACATTGTGTACAGCATGTTTCAAAACTGTTGCACCTATAATTTTACTGCAGACTTTGAAACTTTATTCTTATCCTTTGGCGATTAAAGGCTATTTTGGTATACGCATGATAAAATTCTCTACCTAAAATTTGGCTGGCATGTGGCCTTTTTTAAGTAAACATTAAGCACATGTTTTACGAGGAATACCAGACAAAAAAATAGTCTAATATGTACCTTGAATAGTAAAATGGGTATAAGTTGTTAACAGGTCCTTACATTATAATTGAATGAAAAATTGATTAGATAAAATCAATTTGTTGTAATAACATAATCACGTTAGAAACACCAGCCTGTATCGTGGACATATATGAAACAATTGAATGTCATTCTCAACTAATTTAATCGAATTGCCCTACACGTAAGTACCAATTACAACGTGGGTGACATACTTACACACATAGCACGCTTCTATCTTATAGGGATATTAAACTGACCTATATTCTAGGTTTACAAAAAACAAAACCCACGGGTTAATCGTTGATGATAGTTCTTAGAGAAAATGAATAAGATTTTCTTTCACAAAATGTTTTAAATTAGCATTATTATTATTCATGTACTCGATCTTTAAAATATATTTTAGACTTATAGTTAACATATTTCCGTAGAATAGTCCTTACAGATTAAGCAAAACAGTATTCTAAATTCAAATAATTGAGGATCGACTTCTTTCGCGCTTTGTTTTCTTTTAATTTTTGAATTTTCTTTTCATACTTGGAATAAATATTCAAACAGCCAGTAATTATTTATACAAAAACTTTTTTCTTACTGACATAGGTGAAGTAACATGTTTATTCATATCGTAAGTGAGTGAATTCAATCTATTCCGTATAGTAAGTGCTTCACTTTGTGTTATCGGCATTAGTTTACCTTGAGATGATATTGATTGTAAGTCTTCCTTCCGGAACATGGAGGTAAGGGATACAGGTGCGGCCTTCTCAAAGGACTTACTGTGGTTCATGGTGCTGATAAGGTGACAGTTTCCTATTGTTGGGGATTCAGCTATTAGACGTAGATCGCGAGTGAACGCATCTCTATTGATATTATGAAGTCGTATTTTCAGTGAATATCTCGTTGAACATGTCAGTGATCTGACAGTAATATACTGATATTCGAGGCCTGTGTTTGTTATTAATTTGCAATAAAATCTCATCAGTGTGTACAAAAAGGTTTTATTAGTTAGATTTTGTGCGAGCAAAATTATAACTTGACTAGGTACTAGTAAAGGTATTTATCATTTTCAATGCATCTTAGTCTAGCAATAACATTCACACACCAATGACATAATAGCTGCAATACCAACTGCGAATAGCTTATTCAAACGACGCGGAAACACTCCGCATATCTTATTAGCTACACTAACTCTACATTCAAACGAGTTCTAAACCAATTTTCACACATCAGCCTATAAATATCTAATAACTTAACCCTTAGCGCGCGGACTTTCTCTCGGCGCCGTATAAGGGTCACAAAGACCGCGTGTTTCCTTGTAAGACAGTGACCGAGTGAACTTCGGTTAACTAGGCAGTGAGGGGTTATCGGGGACCGGTCATCGCGATTGTGTACTCGGTATTAGAATACGAGATTGCTGGGTATGGGCAGACGCCGGTTTTTTGGGGTTGATGGTTTTTCTGTTTCTGTGTAATTTACTGTTGGTCTGATTTGTATCTGGTGTTTATGTCCTATTGACTATTTTTTCTACAATGCCACCAAGATACTTGTACCGTGGAATAGAGTAGTGAAAAATCACGTGCTTGAAATGCATCTTAAAAATAATTGAGTAACATTATTTTTCAAAACTTATATTTTGTGAAATTCATTATCGATACCAAATTTATACGAGAGGAAATGTCGTTTGCACAGCTGGTCTTTCAGTGCAAAAACCAGTCTAACATACTTGTAAATTAAGTAGCCTATAATTGAAATATTCTAACTATTCCATAGACGACAGAATGCACAGAAAAACGCTACTCATATTCCGCATGAAGCGCTTGCCATCTAATAGTTTACTACCATCACATTTTATCTACATTCACACGGCGAGTTATTCTCACAATCTGCGCGTGATTGATCACCGCTGCCGTCAAATCAGCGCCGATATTTATGTCTTGTAAATACATTATTATACAATATGGCTGCCGCGCATAGCTTCAGTAGTTACCTACATCAGTTTTTACTTGCATTACTGCGGTATCGGCTGTAGAGGTGTGGCTATAAACACCGCGAGTTCAAAGAGATTTAACTTAATTGGATTCGTCAAATCATGTTTTCTTATTGAAACGTAATCTCGTATTGGATTTAATATAACTAAAACTGTACCTTTATAGTATCCTGCGATTGACAAGCTTGATTATGTTTGTTATATACCTACAAACAAAGATCCAAATAAAACCTCAATTTATTTAATCCAGACCTTCTTTGCTATCATTGTCTTCCCCTTTAACCTAACATGGGTTTAATATAGTCATCCTTTTTCCAATACAGTATCACCGTACTTCAGAATGGGTGGTAGAGAAAATCTTATTTATCTAAAAACTTTATTATTTTCATGGCTCCACCTCGCTCTCTTAAGTGCTGTAACAAAAAGCTTCTCTGCTACAGTAGCAGCTAGCGACTAGCAAATAGCAACAAAATATTCTGTATCCGGCATCCTAATTGATTCTAGATATTAGTGACGCTCCATCGAACTGAATGTCTTTGTTCATTACTTCATGAGCATATTCATACAAAACTCTGCTGCGTACGCTTTTTGTTTCTATTTCAATTGCAAATGAGCGTTTTTCTGTTGTTTTCTCTCGGAGATTCAATTTTTATGATTTCTTTTACGCGTGTCTGAAGTTTTACGTTTAGAGTTTGTAGTGTGACTTTTTCATTGAAATGAGTTAAAGAGGTGGCGCCCTTTTTATAAATAGGATTGTAAAAACTGATATTGAAAAATAGTTCTTTAATTAAAAAAATATTTTAATTTTAAAATCTTTTAGGACAGATATAGATTACGTTTGAATTACTTGTTTTTTTAAAGTGAATCCTAATAATTATGTGTTTTAGTTTTCCTTGAGGTACTACTGCAATAAATAGTATAAAAACCTTAACCCATTAGATTGCTATCTCTCCTTGCATATAGTATAACGCTAATCACCGCTTAAGGACTTTCATTGTTTACCGGTCATACATCGATCGTCACAGTTGCTTGCGCTTGCGCAACTTCGCAATCATATTGCACCCGATTTGCATACAATGAGTGCGATAAGAGCTGACGAACTCCACTAATCCGTGATAGACGAAATAGTTACGTATTTGTAGGTAATTTAAATTATTTTGTAATGATTGATAAAATAATGATATGAAAAAAAAAACGCTACTACTACTATATTTATTTGAAAATTTTTCTTTTTTTAGCTCTATGCTTGTTTTGGTGGCTGATATTAACGAATCTTTTCGATTGAGATGCTAAATGTTTTGACACCTATAAACTACAGGTACAGACTATGTTCTAAAAATTACCGTAGTCTCAAAGATGATATAAATTTCTTGAATCTAATCATCAGAAATCTAAATAAAGAAATCTAATTATCAGAGCTTACTGAAACTGTTGGTATTCATTTAATTCTACTAATTAGTTTCGTAAACTAAAGTAGCTAGTTTATGTTACAAATATCCCCTTGTTCCAGTGTAGGACATAACTAGGGCATAAGAACCGGGTTTTCCCGGTTCCAAAAGAACCGGGAATTCCCGGTTCTGGAGGTCTCTGAAAGAACCGGTTCTGTAAATCTGGGAACCGGGTTTTTCGGTTCTTTCGGTTCTATCTTTCTTTCTTAAAATAAACTTAGAAATATCTCAATTCACGCTAAATGTCAAGTTATTATCATATAATATTGTTACACGTATCTTCTTTAACAAATAAAGAGGAACTTAATAAGGAATTAAGTTAAGCTATTCTGCTCCTGAATTGATATCGAATGACCTGAGTACTACAGTCAGGGTAGAAATGGCTCTGTCCGAGAGTGGTATCATTGCCAAGTTGAATGGCTATGTCGATTCTCAGTACATCGAACATACCAGCCCTCTGATCACGAGTGGAGTCTACCAAACGCTTTGACAGTTGTTTAAAAAGATTTCATGCAATCGGACCCCACGACCCAAGCGTTTCAACCCCAAACGGCTCAAAATTATAATTACCCATTAGGTTATTATACTTTCGCCATTTAAGGGTCTCTGCAGCTCCAAGAGCAGCGCCAGGAGAGGCTGCCGAACTTAGAAAGTGGGACGGCGCAAGGGTGTCAACGCACCTTGCGTACCACACCAAAGGCCGAACCAATTTCCAAGGCAACAATGACATACCGTCAGATCTCTTACCATCGCCCCTAACCGCGCACCTAACCATTAGGTTCCAAAACAGCTGGTACACCGGCAGTGACGAATAATGACATTAATTTTTGCGTGACGGGATATACGCCCTGCGCTCCTGCTGCAGGACAGGCCATGGCGACCGAGGCAATTGACTGTTTCACCGCGTTGACAACGATGACATGCGAAACAAAGTATACCTAAACGTAAACTGATGGCGAGCCGGAAAGTATTGTCATCCAAAATCGTACCAAGAGTGGATGATGGAAGTGCCTGTTACCAGAGGCCCGATTCCCATTCTCCCACAGCCAGGAGACACGCACGCTCTGCAGTGTTGATCGACGTATTAATGAATTCTTTCCGTATCAAACTGCAAAGCGGCTCGTACTCTGGGACTCTGGGAAGAACGTTGCTCGGGTAGATCTACGCCTGGGCAGGACAATTCCCAACTATTTACTGCCTCAGTCATGCACAAAATCTGGAAAAAAAACCAGAGTGGACCCTAAGATTTGCCTGGTTAAACTGGTGGACCGAAGACAAAAATGCTGGTTAGCCTAAACTGGAAACTTTACGTACACCTAGCCGACCAAATCGGATCGGCAGCGTGGCTTGGGTCCAAGCTCGGTCATCCAATGTTACGTTAAAAATGGACGTTAACGTAAAGTAATGTAAATTTTAGAGCAAAACAACAACCAATTAAAGTAATAGCAGAATTTAAAGAGAATTTGAAAAGTCTATTCGGAATTTACTGAAGTTTTTTTTTTGAGTTTATTTCAATACCTTATTTCAAACACAGTTTTCGATTTCTATAGTGAATTATAAACAACTTCGAAAAGACTGATTTTAGTGCACTGATTATCGCTTAATGTTACTGAAAAACGATGTTGTAACTAGGAGTATAATTATAAAAATAATAAAAAATGCTTTTTCCAATAAAGTGTGTTTTATCCATTCTCTTTTATTCGCTATGGCAGTAGAAAATCAGCTTTTCAACTAAAATTTATCGAAAAGAACCGAAAGAACCGAAAAAACCGGGTACCCGGTTCCAGCTTGATTTTGGAACCGAAAGAACCGGTTCCTAAAAATGGGCCGGTTCTCGATGCCCTAGACATAACGGTGCACTATCAAAGGACTCATCAATTACCTTCCAATCAGGCTGAAATACCAAATTAATTAATTAGTTCTGCGAAATACATTGCCGCGGGAGAGCTCCAATTAAAACCGTTTACTATTATTTGCTATACGGATGAAACAGAAGGTTCACTGCTAATGAGTCCTAATTTACTTGCAATCTACTTGATAGACATAAAGTCCTCGTCCGGTTTCCGTGCCGCCGTATTTTAATTCGCTCTAAGATTCATATTTTTATGAAGTTTTAATTTATTTAAGACCTTTTGGCATTTTTTTTTAATATACCTTCACGCTATCCTTCTACTTGGTAAAGGTCCCTGTTTGAGTTCAGGTTTGCCTTACAGCAAAAGTGCAAACGCTCCCAATTTATTTCCTTGTGATTATTCAAAACACTTGAGCATGATTCGTTATAAGATTTCTTAGCTTTTCCAAAGCTATCTTCATTCGATTAAAATATAAGATTTTCTGTCTACAAAAGCAGTAGACCTTCTGTTCTTCACATCCTGATGTTTCAGGCATATCCCAACCATTAATCTTGTTTCTAAACATCGGTTTAATGGAGTGTGTAGTTGCATGTGCGGGAGCGGTTGCATTCAGATGAGTTGGGCAACTCGTCGACAATGGCCGGGCGATACGCTGGCTGGTTAGTGGCCGATAGTTACGGTGGCTGCAGCGGGTGGACCACTTCTTAGTGATGAAACGGATGATAGGATCTGGAAGGATGCTTGTTTCGAAAGCGAAGAATTGAAGTGAATTGGGATAGTCAATCGAAGGGACGACGCAGTGATTGCACTATTGAAGGCGGAATCATAGCATGGCAAAGGACTTGACAAAAGAAAACTGATACTTTTATTATGTAATAAAACTTAAACTTTACACATTAAATTTTTATTTCCTATAATAATAGTGTTGTGTTTAAAAATTAACACGTATGCATGTTAATTGATATTTTTTATGCCCATTTGAAAGTCCATTATTCAAAATCAATTCTTGAAAGGACTGTGTAATATTAATCATGATTTATAAAAAATCTCAATTTACCTTTACATTAAAAAAAATAAGCACATATTAAACAATGTTTACTACGTAGGGATGCCTATCCATTTTCTACGTGGTCTGACGCGCATCTCTCAGATTAACATCAGTCACGATTGATGGCAACGCTACAGTGTATTTACTTGATAAAATAAATAACACAGTAGGAAAATATTTGATTATTTTTATTCTCACAGTAACCAGGACTTTTTAAATATTCTGTTACTCATAAATACTTAAGCAGAAAGTACGATGAACTTAAACTAGACTAGATAAAGAGGAAGAAGAAGATAGTAAAATGCTTTATAATTCAGTTCGTATAGTTTTTAATAAAGTGGGCGTGCTTTATTAATTTTACAGTACCGACCAAAACCCCGTCTGAAACTTACCGATCAAAATAAAATGAAATACTTTTAACATGGGCATAATAAGTGGTGTGTAAATAAAGTTCTGCATAATGTACTATCTATGCTAACAAAGGGCTTGTGGTTGTTACAGTTGGTGGTAAACCTGGCGCTGGTGATCTACCACGCGCTGGACTACACGCACGGAGAGGACGAGGAGAGACTCATCTCGCCGGACCTCGAGGGCCTCATCACCGAGATGACGGCTGGTGATA
Source organism: Autographa gamma (assembly GCA_905146925.1). Classification (NCBI taxonomy): domain Eukaryota; kingdom Metazoa; phylum Arthropoda; class Insecta; order Lepidoptera; family Noctuidae; genus Autographa; species Autographa gamma. The sequence goes on from LR989852.1 coordinate 2,161,386, forward strand.
CAGCAGGTAAGATTTAGTGAGGCTCTTGTTCTTCGTCACCTAATAGGAGTTACTATAGAAACAGTAGCTTAAGTCGTGTTGTAGAGATTAACCAGTCAACAATGGTAGTAGGGAGTTTGACTGCCCCTGCGGTCTAGGTAAAATCTCTGGAGAACGTTTTATATTTGCACTATTTACTTTACTACTATTCAATTAGAACTATTTTGATTTAATTATTGACCATACCGTCACAAGTAAAAAGGGTTTTTGAGTAAGAAATTAGGCAGTGGATGTAGGAGTAAAGATTTAGGGGCCCTGATTTTGTGGTCATGGTAAGCCTCAAATGGCAAAGGGTAAAAGTATTTACAGTTAGATAATGTAATGCCTGGTCTAAGGTATCTGAAGTGGCTGTTTCAAAACACGCTCTATTATCAACACCCAACCAACTACTGAACCCGGAACACTCTTCATCTTTTAGCAATCCCAAACAGTTTCTCAACTGGCCCATTAGAGCCAATTACCTATCAGTCATTTTCTGACCACACTCAATTACATAATAACCGCAACATTGTCCATGTACTCCAATACTGAAGTTGTTCCACTTGCAGCACTTATACCTCGCGAGGTTAATTTAAAGCACAAATCTTCGGATCGCACAAAAACAAACATAAATGGAAAATGAGTAGCTAATCTCGATTCGATCTTGGATGTCGAGCTCATCCCATAATCGCTAAAATGATTGCGACCTACTTTAACGAAAGGTAACGCAAGCCCATTATGTACAAAAAAGTGACATGCTTAGTTGATGTGCCTTTTTTCCAAAATTCGTTTGTTTTTTCCACCTATTATGTTAGATTAATATCCATTAGATGAGTTGAGTTGACATGCTCGTACACTAACAATTGAAACTTTTGTAGTTCCCACTATCATGACGTGTCCAATCCAGTTTTCTCAAGGCATCGTGAAGATTTTTTTCTTGGAGTATTCCTTTACGAAGCTGCCATCAGCAGGCGATCCACTTATAATATGTATAGGTGCAGCTTTTTCCTTTTTGTTTGAAAGATTAAGCGTCTGCATGATATTGGCTAGCGTCGGAACAATAAGTTTTCTCTTTGAACTTTCACCCTATTGGCCTTTTTATAGTGTCACGTACAGGACGTGACGATCTCTAATGGTACTTAAACGACGTTTATTTGTATTTGAATACTTTATGTAGTACTTACTTGAGGTCTGGAGACCTAAGTAGATTGGCTTACGATTGATAAATAGGAATCTAAGAACATGGTTAAGATTTTAATTTATTTAAGTAACATTGAGGAACCATAATTTTGAGAGTTATGTTTCACATTCAAATGCATGGGCTGCCAAAAGAATTTCCCTGTAGTACCTTTCCTTACTTAAAATATTTCAATGATTCTGCTTAAATAAGCATTGCTTTGATCCCAACTCCCTTACCACCAATGTGCGGCGATGCGAATGATTCCAAAATACCAAAATGATCCCATTTGTTCCATGGAAATATAATATTGCGCGCATGACTCCCCATCTTTCACAATTTCTTTTTAATAAATATAACAGCTTTTTCTAAACGTTTGTAATGTCCCCGCTGTTATTCTATTACGAACGTGCGTGAAGAAATTTTCGACCAAGGTTGGTTTCCGTTATTTGGCCAACATGTTGGTCCAAGTAATGGACTTCCTAAGAAACATATTTGCAATGTTCATCTCTAAATTGTCAATTCAATGAAAAATAGTACATGTGCAATGGCTATTAAAAGCAGTTGTCAGACCAAGTTATTTCTCGAAACACCATCATTGTCCACACCAGGGCTCGTACCCCATTAATTTGTAATTAACACGTTTACAAAGCACCATTAAAGTTTCCGTATAGGGTACACCATCACACCATCAGCATGAGAACTTCGTCTTGATCATAATGTCGTGTTATTGTTCAAATAGGGGTCAGGTTTAATTAACTTTTTGTTTGTCATTTACATCGCGCGTACCGTAGGAATGCTGGTACTACATCAAAGACCGTTACATGTAAATGTCTGATGTCTTGGTGAGGTAAAGAAATAATACTTACTCCGCAATTAGTGAGTATCGTAGAGAGCATGAATCAACACAATATACAACAAAGTATGGGACATGCAAGATATCTATTTATTTCTGATTTATTTTCGACACTTATAGTTAATATTAATTATTACGACCATTTAAACCTTATTTAGCACATCAATCACATGCTCCGACGTGCCTACACGATACTCGAGCAATTTTAAGTCGACCCCTTTCGTTTTATCGAACCCGGCCAATCAATGTTTCGCATTCGCAACTGCAATGAAACGAGGCCTGAGTGATCAATATGGGAAGTTTCGTCAGTGACACAATAGAAACGATAATGTATATCTTCCATTAAAATGTTCCCAAAGCATTCCAGTTCACCAACGGTGTTACTTCCGCTCATTCTCAATGTTGGTTTATCTGAATGAATCCGCCGAAATACTGACACTGTTCTCAAGTAATTAGATAAAACTTCACTTAAATTCCCTTTTACACTTTCTTTGAAAGTGTGCAAGTTTTTGAGATTACAGAGCAAGTTAGATTGCCCATTGAAGGATTAAGACCGTAATCTCATTGCTCGCCAAGTTTGAACAAGATACCTACTGATAAACAAAATGAACAAAACTTTCATCTTAAAAGATTTTATTTAACGCTTCGAGCTACATGATCAATTTCAAAAACAAGCATCTATTTTAATTCAATGCCTTGTACATCATCATGTTCAATCAACGCATAGCAATTCACACGCCCCATTTCATTACCATACACAGATATCGTCGTGTACTTCAGGATTGGATATTAATTTTCACTTTCTATGAGAGCGCCGAGTCCACCTTATGCATGCTTCTATCTCAGGCAGACAGGCTGTCGACACGATGGCATTTGGGCTGAGCCGCTTATCAGGGACCTTTGCTCTCGCACCGGCTCGGTCGCCTGCCATCGCGTTTGGTTCACAAAGCAATGATACGATTTGTTCCGGCTGTCTTTCACCTCCCTTTCCAACTCTCACGGACCCACTCAATCTAAATTAACTTGTCATATTTTCTGCTTTTCCCTGGCGAAGGCAGTTTTTGCACCAACATCGAGCCGACACAGTCTCGATTCATAATCGAGTTGTAATTTCTCCGTCTACATATTTACAGCTTCCTGCAGTAGTTTCCTATATGTATAGGCAAAGACGAATTTATCGCCTTTTAATAGCTCACGCAGGAAAGTGTACCGTTTTATAGACCACATAATTTTATGCCAATCAAATTGTAAACACCCGGCTGCAGTTGCAGTGTCAACAGTTACTTGTTTATGAATAAGAAAATTGTGCTGTAAAACAAGGCAGCCGAGGTAGTGACCGGCTGGAAGGGAATGTACACACTTGTCTCGATCGTATCGAGCGCGGATCGTGTTGTATCGACGGGTTTGTTTGAAACAACAGGCCCATCATAAATCTTAACGAACGATTTCGATCACGAAGTTCACGGTCGTCTTTTTGACGAGTAACTGTTTATTTTGGTACAAGTGGGCGATCGAATGGAATCGCATCGAAAGTATCGATTTGATCGAGAGATGCGAGATGTAAATACCGGTCAGTGGGCCACATTGGACAGGTGAATAAGTTGAGAACACAATGGATGATGTGACTGCTGGACTATTGTTCGGCAACATTTGACTATTTTTGCCGCCACGCGGTTGACAGATTTATCTTTATTGATCTGAGCCGGTCGATACCGCCAGCAACTCCAATTTGGATTAGGTTTTTGGGTTGCGAATGTTGCGATCACAAATTCTTGTCAGTATTTTAGAGTCCCTTTGATCGTTCGAGATTTTTAAGTTTTTAGACTACAATATTCAGAAACCTTGTTTTTTATATAGGTATTAGGTGGAAAGTTCAAGAGTAAATATTATTTATTTAACAAGTTTCAGGCACTAAAGAAATAATTTATGCTTTTGATGAGTAACTTGGCCATAGCACAACCCTAATTACGGGACAGTACACCACAATAGAAGTCCGTACGCCACAAGGCCGCCTCGAAAACCGCACGAGAAAGAAAGTTGCGTTTATCTTTACTTTTATATGCAGATCTAAATAATAGCGACCACGATTCTCTCACGACATCATCTTTTTTGTGCTATGATTGTTTTATGGAAGTAAAAGGTTAATGGTAACTTCTTAAGTAATGATTTTATTTTGATTCGGTTTTAGTATTACAATGAAATTCTGACGGTTCCATGCATAGTATTGGGAAATTTAGATGGACATTTAATCTACTAAAATAATGTGCGATCAGGAGTACACTGCATAAGTGCCTATCTCTACCTACCCGGACTAATCGCACACTCTTTTCTAAGAAAATACTCGTCAGTTTAACAACGATACACAAGATGGATCACTTTGTTCCAGCACATCACTGTCTTGTAAAACAATATGAATGAAGGAGAATGAATGAATTACGGTATTCTGAGACTATTGTAACCATTCTTCAGATCCGGAACTATCGGACAGCCGTACCTAATACCGTATCATGTTAGAAATTTGCATCAGCGAGCATTAGTCACTCGGGAATCATGCACGATACAAGTATATTTGAACGAGATAAAAATTATGACGATTTCGCGGTACATTCTGCATGGTCCGTTAGATTATTTACTTGAAGCTTTTAGGCTATTGCGACTTTGGACTTTAAGCTTTTAGAAACAATGTTGTTATTTGCTTGTAGTATTAGCTTATAAATTGTCCGATAAAATGTAAAGAAGTTGTTTGTAATTTAATTGCTGACCGTGTAAGATGGGTAATCAAAGCTTTTTTGATCACTGTTTTATTCAGAATATGTTAACTGACCGGCAAAAATCTGCAATGTTAGTTTAATGGCGTGTTTTAAAGGCAAAAGGCCTCTAGAGTTGGCATGTGTGTTTATAACGTAAAATAAAAATACAGTTTATACCTTCCTACAAATTGATTGTACAATAAAGTGGTATTGTACCATTAATGTGTTTGCTGCACGGCTATTGGAAACGGTTTATTGGAAAATAATGTTACGCAGTTAACATTGAGGACATTTTTGCTATGAAACTGCTGTTTGTGCGCGACTTCGCTCGTATATTTCTTTAGTAGAAGTTTATTTTTATAACTTCGCTTCAATTTATTCCGTTTCAGTGTATGTTCGATACTTTGTATATTTACTGAACATCGACATGTTATTTGGACTTTTTTATATTGAAAATTAAGTTTGATCATCCATTTTTATTTTGAAATTTAAAAAAGTCTACTTTAGAAACCTCATTCCCACGTCATCGCTGAAGTTTAACATTTAATCCATGTTCTCATAAATCACCAACATATTAGCACAATAGATGGTTCTGTGCACCATCCATCATACGACGGGTACGCTCGATAGCTGTCCGTGTAATTGATCTCCACCCATCTTATGTCGCATCTAGGTGATCTAGCGATCTCGTCTGTTGATGCGTGTTGTGTCTTATCCTTGCTTTTGGCCTCAATGTCACGAGAAGACACCACAGAGGTGTATCTTGTTGAATCAGTGTTAAGAGATGTAGCTTTCACGCTATCATACTACAAAAAAGTACTGTAAACTTAATTGTGTGTTGAGTTATTTAAAAATAATATTTTCTCTTTGCTTCATAATATCTTAGTATTGGTCTAAAATGAATGTTAGAGAGACATATGAAACGATATTTTTACAATCAGTCCATACTCAGATGTCTGAAAAATCAAGTCAAACAGTAATATCATCGAAGCCTTAGTTATCACACTAAACCTAGCTTAACACTTTAGGATTACTTCTAATAATATCAACATTGTTTGTGTAAATCCTCAGGACGGACATATGGACAGTCCCAGCCTTCTCCATACATTTTCCCTTTCAGAGCTCAGCCGTGTCCTTTGTCCACAAGTGTCTATATTTCCCGGCCTATCAGATTCGCACTCGCCAGCAGAATGGTTCTATTTGTCTATTTTGAGCTGCTTGCGTTCAATGTTATCGCTTTCTATGTATTATTTATAAGTAGGATTAGGAAGTGTTTAGGCTTTAGCTACTGTGAAAGTTGTTCGAATGGTTACATTCTTAGTCCGTTTTATATGAGAAAAAAGATTGAATTTGCGTCTGGAAGTTTTTTTTTTAATTTATTTAAAGAATGGACCATGTTTTTGAGTAGTAGATATGTGGACTGAAGTTTAGTTACATCCTGTTTTCTCTACATATCTTATAAGAACATGTATGTTAACATGACAAACTGTCAATCTTATAAACATTGACAAGCTTTCTAGGTAACATTAACATACTCGTAAACAAACGCCGTATTAACTGTGAACCCACAAAATTAAACTATAAAACAATAAAATAAAATGTTTGGCCTATCGTTAAGCTAAAGTGCGTCCCGTTTGTAATGTGCGAATTTATGGTCACCCTCGCCTGAAGTACCGCTATTCCGTTTAGGAGTCGTACACACTGACGACTTTTCCACTCGGTTGTCTTGTCAAGCTTTCTGAGATAGTCAGTTAAATACTAACATAACATAAACTGCGAGCTAACGTGTCTGGAACGTAGTTGGTAGGGTGGTTGTTAATCTTCAGGAGTCAAATTTTACATTTAGCCTGTCATAAAAGTTGATTGGGCTATGAAGATATTATTGCTGTATAATATTTATAGAAATTAAAGATATTGAATTCTGTAATTGTTGCAATTAGATAATGAAAAATAACTAATATCAAAATGGCCATGTTGGAAAATATCTATCATACATTTTACTGTGTGAAATACATTTTAACCCTAAAATATTATCGTAAATAGTTCTCACAGCTAAGGAGTGATAGTGTGATAAATCCCTTATCCAGCAATGACTGAAGATGTTCATATAAGGCCAGACAATAACGTATATTTAATAGGGAACATTCCTAGCACATTTTATTAGTCCTTGCTGTTCCCAGTACTTAAATCTGACTAGTTTCTAGGCTCCGTTATCTAAATACCATGGTTTTATGTCCTAAAGTAAATTGAGTATCGCTAGGCAAGGTCAGAGAAAGATACGTGACCATTTTAGTGTTGAAACTTTTTAAGTCGTAAAGCGAAGTCTTAGCGAAACCAACATTAACATATTTTTTTCATAATCTCAGTAAAGCAATAAGTGTTATATAATTTAAATGTTGTGTACAGTTGTAACTAGATTTTAGGTTTACTTACAGTTAGTAGTTATGATCTTTTTTTGTACTATGTTAAGCTGTTATCAGTATATGTACCTAGTTAATTAAATAAACAACTACAAGTATTATATTTAAAAGCTACATATTTTAATATAAACAAGATAGAAAAAAATGAAATATTCCTCAATAAATAATAATATGTATTTCTACAAACATATTTTTGCGTACAAAAGTGTTCTAGTGTTAAGCCACCTGTAATCGCGCTAAGATTTTCGTAAAACACAATGTTATCCTTAGAATTGTGAAGGATTTTCTCGTATAATGTATGCCTTTGATATTCATCCCTTTAAGTTACATAAATGTTTTCCTAAAGCTTTGTGTCGGCAATCTGATAATATTGAGTGTGATGTACTAAGAAAATCTGTTAGTATTGAGAACACTTTATACTGGATTATTCGTAGCTATAAATTTAAGGTAACAGTTTCAGAATAATAAGGCGTATTGTTAATTTCGTTATAGAACCAAGATTAATGTATGTATTTAGAAATTTATAATTATGTTTATCACTTGTCAGGTTACCACGCTCAGCTTGGGATCAAGTACCTATGGGTGTGAGTTGTCCCGGAATATTATTTTTATTTAGGATAGGTAATGAAATATATGTGTTCTAATAATGTTTTGATGTGACATAAAATAACCCAAATTATTTCAATTCCCAATATAAAACGTGTATGTAATTGTATGGGTTTTCTACATTCAGCAATCTTCTTACCGTTTCGATAAATGGCAATACACCTATTAGATTTTCCCGGACCAGTACTCAGCTACGCGGATAGCATTATCAGTAGCATTGTACAGGTCCTCGCGTGTACAGGTGGTAGGGCACGATGGGCAACTCAACTACTACTACACAACTACTCACAAGGCTCGTCTGTGCTGTAACCCCACCGGTACATGTTGTCTATTCAGCAATAAAAGGCATTTATAACTAAAGTTCAAAGGGATGTCTAGGCAATTACTGCGTACAAAGTTTCACATATAACGAAATTGTTTTGGGACCGACATATTTGCTCAATAGAACAATAAAAACCAATAGAGGTCCAATCATTGAGGACCTTTTGTTATTTGTAAAGGGATATAACCTTTTAATGTTAGGAATAGAGAAATTCGGAGACATATTTGACCGCAAAACCAATCAGAACGACTTATATTTATTGGTACATTTTAAATGTCAATACTTGGTAAAATTGTGCCCTACATGATGATGATAATTCTTTTACCATTTATATATGTATAGGTTTTTTATACAGGCTTTTCGTAGTACGCGTTCTTTATGCTAAGAAACGGTAATTGAACACCATGCAAAAATTTAAATACGTTATACCAAACCATAAATAAATCAATATGTCAACAGTTCCTAAAATTCATGGTAAACTTCTTGACCTGCTTATACAGCAATTTCATCGATAATCGTTACTCCGAACATCCATGTTGAAGCAATTACAGTGATACTGACCAACTTGTGCCGACGCGATGCCCAAATGGGGCCCGATGCCGCTGTTTTAAGTCAGTGAGTGGCTGATAATTTTAGTTTAATGACCATTGTACAACTACTAGGCACTATTGTCATTCTAGGATTGCAAGTGATCGTTCTTATCTGAATACGAAAATTTGGCACAATAACAAGTACACTGGAACGTTTATTAACCCGCCACTCACTGATTTAAAATAGCGGCATCGGGCCCCTGTACGTAAACCCATGTTTGGTAGAGAAAGTTGCTTTACAATATTATAAATTGTTATTAATAGCCATGGTTTACCCGGCTTTGTTTGGGCACATGATATATGGCTATATTGATGTCTGCTTCCATCCCATCTAAAATGAGATTGCAAGTTCTGATAAATGCGTTTTTGTCGAACTTTCGTCGGTGTTGCAACTGCTGTTGCTGCAGGATTTCCAGGATCTTGAAATAAGTGGAAAAATTAACATTAAAGCCTTATTAGTAGAAATGAGGAGGCATGATACCAATTAAAGCCATATTTCCTAGTTGTAAGTAGTTCAACAAATAGTTGCCCGAATAAAGGAATTGGGGCGCGATCGATACTCGCTGACCGAGCATCACTCACAAGAGGATAGTAAAATAGTAACAGTAACAAAGTTGCGTCTTTCTGACGAATTTGTACTGCAAATCCTAGCTGTTAGACGCAAGGTCTGTTGTAATATCATTATCAACACTATCGATCGTTAGCATCTGTTGATGCTCAAATTAACATGCCATTAGTTCATATTGCCTCGATCGGCGTTCGTCTACAGTAGACTATAAATACTTTTTCTGGTCTTTATTTCAAAGACATTTCGAAACAATGTTTTCAAAACTAAAGTTTCACATTACATAAGTAACAGGAGCGCAAAAGGAAAATAGAATCGGTACGGTTTCCTCAAAGACTGGTTTCAATGCATCACGGCGGTGGGCTGCGCTGATATTTCCGTCTTCAAGCTTTGCATAATGTACGTATTCAAAAGTTCAAGGATGTTATGTAAAGGGTTTCTAAATGTATGTCTTTATGTTGTTTATATCATGCCTCTAATTCTATATAAGTCTATTTTATCGAGGATGTAAGTGTAAGTAGGAAATATTAATTCTGAGGAGACAGATGAAAGGATGGACAAGATTAATGTGAAATATACCAATCGTAAATCATTGAAAGTCGCAAAACTTTCATAAAATTAAATTAATACGGAATTAAATTTTAATGGAGAGATTATTGCTATTTAAAGCTAAGTAACTAAATGTTTTGTTACTTAAAGCTTTGGTGCTAGCAAACTTACTGGCAGTAACAAAACATTAGCCGCAGAACATTCAGTGTCCTATGTTTAGATAAGCCGCCACACGCAGCCAGGCCTGGGAAGCTCGGCGGACAACAAAACGCACCGTTAACAGTTCGTATCTCCCACGATACACAAGTTCGTCGATTACAGCCAGCTATTACACAGAAACATGCTGATGTTTCCGACTAGCAACAGCTTTTTGTTTGCCGTTCGTTTAATAGTTTATTTCTGTTCTCAGAAAGAAAACGTTAGTAGTTCCGACTACGTCAAATGAGAAAACTAATTTGAATTTACCGAAGTTTGTACTTAGAAATGTAAGAACGGGTCGTTGTTAGTAACAGGAACACGTATTAGCAAGACCTAGACTAATCTGTAGAAGGTAAATGAAGGAAATTGAATTAAATTGAATACAAATATTATCTGCGTAGACTGCAGTGGCTAGTGTCACCATTTCGATATATTCTCACGCGAAAGTTTATGTAGAAAATGCAAGCTTCCCACATAGCCATAATACTCGAGTACTAGGAACTCATAACGCGAGACAGTATTAGAACCCAGCATGTCGTCATAATTGGCGCCGGGCGCTCTCGAGCGAATAAATCTACGCATAGTTATCCGAACGCTACCAGACGTCTGCAGTGGCGCTTGCGTAACGAATTCGCGTCTATTTATTACTATTAGCTCACTCTGACTCATGACACCCTGGTATTAGCATGTCGTCTATGTGAATTCGACTTAATAGCGCTATAATTTGCGTTGGACATGTTGGTAATAGAATGTATGGGCGTTGCTAATCTAGTAAGTGTCTACCAAGTCATTTTCATTCATTCAATGTTAACTGGAAAAATGTAACAACCATTCATTCATGCTAGTCTGAACATATCCATGATAAAAAAAGATCTTAGTGGAATTTTCTTTATCAAACCTATAAAAAGCAGCGTTTATAAGCTTACTAAGCAGTTGCGCACCTCTGGGAAATTTCAGCTTTCCTCTGCTTGCCATTGTGTCCCGTTAATCTTTTATTAGCAATACCAGCAAAATATATGAGGTATTAACGACAAAACTGTCTACACCCATAACGTTTGTCATCTCAAACGTTTATTTGACGCTAATACACGGTTAAGTTCAAGTGAAACTTTTATTTATTGCGATTATTTCACTGATCGCTTTATTATGCGATATATTATTCAGACTTAATGCACTTACTTTGTATTTTGTTACGTAAATTCACTTGGGACTTATTTGCATGAGCTTGTAATATAAGTTAGGTGTTTAGGAGAAATTGTTGGTGTAATAAAATTGTTTGATTGCGTTTAATGATGGCTTTAGAGATGTAAAACAGTGTTTTAATTGATGTAAGTTAGTGAGGAGCTGTTATGTGCTATGTTATTAGACGATTAAAACGAAAAGTGATCATGTTTCGATATGTTACTACTCAGAATTCAGGTATAAGCTATTTTTACTATTAAATAACCATACATTCCACAGTACTATGTTTCTTATTTTACACACTAATATAATAATAGTACTTCATTTATCAAAATTTGTAATTAATTTCAACTTTTCAACATTGCATCTTATTTTTGGTATTCTCTACTTTTTGTATGTTGCTGAGTTTAATTTGTTCGCAATTTGGGAGGTCCATTATTTCTTGCCAGCGATCTTAAGCGTCTATGAAAGTTTGGAACTTTGAGAAAAACAAACAAAAGTTTCAACAACGTTTTTTTATTACTCTCTTTTGACAAAGGAGAAGGGTTGTCCTGACGAATGATACCTGTTAAATTTCACATTAATCAAGTTTTTTGGAAGCCACTCATGATTGCCACTTACGACTTACTATTGTTCCGTTTATTGAGCTATAAACAATGATAATACAATTGATGAGGCGCTCTATATTACGATACTAAGGATTACTATACACTTCTAAAAACACTTATGGCTTTACTTTTTATGAGACCAGTAAACACTCTTGAAATCAAAAAATAAACCATTTTTTTTTCATACAAAAAGTATGATTTTACTATGTACCAAATTTTACCAAAAAGCTTCCAGTAGTTATTGCGTAATGGTGAAACAAACAAGCAAACACAATCTCATATTTAAATATCGTAGAAAAGTGATAGTTCTATCTATTAAAATCTTGTTAACCATCTAGTTATCAAGCAACTATTAAGTTCCATCGTAATAGTTGTCTTGTACTCATTAAACAGGCACATTGCTTACACTAAACTTGTGCCTACATTATCCAGTTTTTCCCCAGGTGTTGGTTGTGTCACATGAAATCGTTAATTAAGGCACAATAACTAAGGCTATTTACATACAGGAAGCGAATACATAATAAGCTTCCTGATCCATTTCAAGCCCCTTTTCTTATTGCTAACTTATATTTTACTTTCGAATAATGAAAATCGTGGTCTCCATTGCCAGAACTACTTCCAAAAGATACTTATTTAGCATAAAGTTTATTAACACTGACAAAACTGATTTCGTAATATAAACTTTTAAACACTATCGCGCTGCATGTTTATAGTAATATTATAACGGGGATTAGCGCGTACATGCATAAATACCTTAAGGGCTTTACGTTTCGACCGGGTTACACCGGCCGTGGTCGCAAGCAGACTCTTTTTCGAGATTTCGTAATTATCTTTTCTTTAATGAGGTTTAGTAAAAAAATATAAATTCACATTGCATTGTATGTACACGCCTTTATAAACAATGGCTGGTATAAAGATGTGTCAAAAAACGAAGTAAAATAGATCGGGTGCTGTCGTGTGTTTTCGGTCGCTGTCGGGTGCCCTCGGGCCGTGTCGGACATCGTCGGGAGCGATTGGTTGTCCACTGATTGATGGTCGGCCATCAATAAACTGTTTCGTTGTTAGCTTCTATTCTAGCGAAGAAAATAACTTAATTAGTTTAAGGTTTTTTGTTGAGTAGTAATTAATTTCGTGTTTTCGATTTTAACTAGTAGCCAGTTTTTGTATTACAGTGCTCTTTCTCTATTTGGTGTTAATTGTGGCAATGTTCGCAATAAAGAGACTAATAGGTACCAGGGTAACATAAACGTAACAGAGTAAAGGTTCACGTCCGGATTCCAGATTATGTAAACATTCCACAAGCATTTCCTATCGCTAAGTATCGAAGTAAATGCAAATTGTTTCCCTAATACCGCTTAATTGAATGTTTACGTCTCAACTTGCACCGTTTTATAATCAATCAAGAATTTATTCATGATTCTGTCACTTACACCTAGAAACTAAGATACCAGGCGTTTATTACAGGTAGGAACAAAACTGAACTAGTATGGTGATTAGTTGATACATAACCACGGAGCAAATACATGTACATAACTGAAAACAGAGTGATTTGATATTGACAGTACTTTTCAGGGATGGGCATTTTACAAGTTGGAAGGGATAGGACAAAATTGTTGTCATTGCGGTTAATCCGCGTACAAAATGTGTTTATTAAAATAATACATAATCAAACTGTGAGATCTATTTTATAAAAAGTCTGTAACTTCCAAAATATTTGAGAGATTTAATGAAGGTTCTTGTAACACCCACGGGTCACTTAATTAAAATGGTATTATCTTCTTATATCTATAAAAATCGTGATATCTATCTATAGTAGCACTTACCGCTAGGGTTGTTACTTTTTACTGGGCATATCTAGTTAATTAGAATTTATAAGGCAAACTAATCGTTCCACTGATAAGAGCTTTCTAATTTTATTTATCTTGGTATCTTTAAGCGGTTCCTAATTATTAGGTCCGTATGTGACTATCTGTGAGAGTTTGATGTATTCTTTTCTCAATGAAGTGACTTAAAATTCTATACTTACCTACAACATCGCTTTCCAGCTATTCATGATTCTGAAACATTTACTAAAGGACAATTAATTATTGAATCAAGCCATGGAATATAATTATGAGTTTCATACTTTCGTGTATCTGGCATCATCCCTGTCCACTAAGACTCGATAGACGCTACTTAGGCGGTAAGTGAAAACCGTAACCTTTGATATAAAAAAAAAAGATAAATGAAAACGACAAAAATAATCATACAAACTATTTTTGCTAGCCCTAGTAACTGACCATTGACACATAATCCGCGACCAATGTCAAGAGTCAAGCGGCGGCTGGCGATTGGTCAGCGGCGGCGCCTCAAAGCTCGCGCCTCGCCGATATGCGCTTACGCAAGCGTGTCACCGCTGACGTTGTGATTCGTGATACAGCGCCGATATTGTGCGCAGGAGTGACAGGTCGTGAGCAAGCTGTGCAATATGACCACACGTGGCGGCTATGAGTGGTTCTTGTTTTAATTATGTTTGTTTAACATTTGCTGATGATAATATATTGCTGTTCTTGTTTGGAATTTCAATGGTAGCATTGAAAAAGACAGACTTTATACGAGTGTCTTGATAAATTTGGCACTGATTGCGTCAAACTGCTCTTTATCTCTCTCTCTGCTTGTCTTGAGCGGCATTATTTGGTTTTATGCTAGGCAGAAGATCAAAAAAGTTTATTGATACAAATTATTTACTCGATATTCTACACGTTTTCACATGGCAGTAGTAGTGATCAAAGAATCAGTTGGTTCTAAAACTTGAAGATGTCAACAAATAATTATATACTTTTCATTCCGCAAAACTGTGTTTGACAGATGTATGTTAACAGAAATCAACCTTCTCTGTACTTGGCAAACGTTTAGCCAGTTTAGGAGTTGTGATAAAACTACTGCCCGATTGCCCATCCTACAGTATTGCCGATAAACGACCAAGAATGTCGTGAGCTAAATAACTTGTAACAAAGAGGTTGTATGTGGGTGGCTGTGGAAAGGGTGCTATTTGTCTGCATTTCTGTTGATAGTTTCCAATTTATAAGTTTCCTATTCCGTTATGTTATGTACTTTTAGTTGCATATTTATTTAGTAACATAGTTGGGCCGTAAATAAATAAATATTTAGAAGCCGTAAATAAAGAATATTTAGCAGATAGTTTCATCAAACACTCTCCAATTTTCCGGAGACGGTTTAATTATTTATAAACCAATGATCTAAAATTTACACGAATTGAGCTCTTTTTCATAGTAGAAGTATTCCCCAAAAGACGTGCCTAGCTATTGAACATAAGACGTCTATCCTAAAATAAGCGGATTGACCCAGCTTTGGCGATATTTAAGGCTAGTGGTATTTAAGGCTAACTAAACCCTTATATTTTCCTTCCAGATGACGACGAGGAATGCGGCGTGCTATCCGAAGGCTCGGAGACGTCGGAGGGGGGGCGAGCCGACACGGACGACGAGGGCATCGAGCGAGACTCGGAGCCCGCGCCCAGGCGGCGGCGCCGGCGCAGGCGGTTCTTGCTCAAGGATGTTATTGAGGTGAGAGAACTATTAATTTAAAAAAGTTCAAGTATTGGCTTTACATCGGTATAGGACTTTGAATTTCGGCGGTTTTTTTATTATACCAGGGTTCAGGATGCAAATTGGATTTTCAGTGGCATTGTCAAAGTGCTTATGTGGGTACTGCGACCTTAAAGGATACTTTGCGTATAATGTAGCATTGGGTTTAAATGGAAGAGATCACATGTGACTCTACATAATTTAAAAATTGCGTAAGCAAACGACTCATCAGAAATAATACCTTTAATTAGGTGTTGTTTTCATCTAAGTTTGTTAAGTTATTTATCAATAAACAAACACAATGTATTAATGTAATTCCACAGTGTTTAAGTATGGTCATAAAATTACAAAACACTACAGCAAATCTTATATCAATAGAAACACAAAAGGCTTTTAAAAATCAACTTGCACATCCATCCATATAATCTTCACATTTCTATTAAATAAAGTGACGTCCATACTGTCAACTTTCTCTTACACCGGCCTTATCCCGGTAATAAGGCTGTGTGCTCATTCACGCCGCGTCGCTGACAAAGCCCCGAATAACATGTCACCGCCCTATTAAAGTTATTCAGATCGGATAAGAATGACGCACAAGTGTGATACAATGACAGTCTCCAGATTAATCCCGAGATAATTCTTGCGTAATAGATTTATAAGATATTATTATACTGAGTGGTAAAGACTGTTGAGAGGTATTCTATCTTGAGAATTAATTAATGAAAATATTGTTTTTAAAATATTAAAATTAAATATTGTGATGATCTGGTCAGTTATGCGGGGCACACGCGGACAGAAATTGTACAAAACAGATAAGTTTGTAAGAAGAAAGGAGAGGCATTTGCTCAGCAGTGGGATCTAACGTAGGCAAAAAAGAAATAAAAATGAAAATCAATTTCCTAAAAAATATGGTTCGGCAATGGGTTGCGTTAATTTTATTTATGCTTACTGAAAATATCTTCATTTTATAACAAGACCTTCATTTATGAAACTCTACAACTCACACTCTACATTTATATTTCTTAAGTTTATTTAACAGTCGTACGATTCTATTAACTTATATATGGAATTCTGTATTAGTACCAGTAAAATGAATAGCTCCAAAAAAGCCTGTACTTAATAACAGCCTGCTTGCAATAGCCTGCTTTAACACTGGAAGCCGACCCCAACATAGCTTGGGAAAAGCTAGACATCAAAAATAGAATAACAAATGAAAGTGGCCTTAACCCTACATCACATTGTCATCACATGTATAACTCGGTACTATTGCGTCATATAATCATAATGGTCCTACTTGCATCTGCTTTCTCTGTCACGTATTAGGAAGTTATTAGTGGTATCGCGTTAGCTCTGATGGACTTGTTAAGTGAATATGGCCGATTAAAGGTCTTGCGGCATTCATACGGATGTTTGAGGTTGGGAAATTGTTAAGGTGCGATTTTATGTCATGAAAATGTATTTTAGTGTGTCGCTTTTAGGACTAAATTAAAGTTTTATTTGTAAAATGTGTTGGAATTTAATACTTGTATCAAGTTTATTTGTAGTTAAGTGTAATCAAGACAATACATACTTGATTTTTTCAGTTTTGCACTCAAGCTATTTCCTGTTTACCTTTGATTTATGTACTTTGTCGCGATTTTAACACATTTACTACTTATTTTCATTACTACTTATTTGTAGATAGTCAGTGTTATTAAAAAAAAAAATCATAAATGCCAAAACTTAATTGCCGTACTGTTTTCAATTTCTAGTCGTGTATGTTACACCTTAGTTACACAGAACCCTAAAACATATAAATTTTTATGTAAAAAGGTAAGTGTTATTCTCAAATATCATAGCATTTGTTTTACGACGGCAGTTAATTCACTAGATACTCATTAACTCGGTAATTAGGCAGCGTAATGGCTTACACATATCGATAGCGTATTATAGAGGTATTATGATATCGACACTAAATGAAAAATCCTCATAAACTTTAATGGGTGTTTCACAATATGTTTAGTTTGAAATGCTACTTAAGTTACGGGCCTTTTGGAACGTTTTAAAAAGAAAATTGATATTTTTTTTGTAAATAAGTTTATTTAGATTTTGTAACAAGTAGGCAGCGAATGGTAGCGCTTAAATATCCTTTTAATCGGGGTTCCTATGTTATAAAAATGTTCTTTTTCATACCAATTTAAGTTGCTTTAAGAAACTATTTTAAGTTTTCAATGACTCACCAATTCATTTATTAAGTCGCTTTAAAAGCAAATACACAGCAGTTATGTTAACAAATAAAAGTGAATATGTAAAAGAAATACTGCTGATTGGATGACTTTAATCTGCGTATAAAGTAATGAAACACTCGGAATCAAATAAACATTCCCACAATTGAAATTTTAATAATATTAAACGCGTGTGAAATTATACTCCTTGCACTGGAGCAAGTACAAATAATATGTATTCCGTATTTCCTTCCTGATTGTAGCATCCATTGCTTTACTTGCACACAATTGGTTTATAAATGAGGTTACCGATGCAGCGATGATCACTTAACCCAGAAATAAAACCTGTTCATCGGCAATTTTGTTATAAACACCGCCTTTCTGTTTTTATGTGAGTGTGACGTTTACGACATATAAACACATTTTTTGCAGAAAGATTTTGATTTGGAATAAAATTTCAGTTTTTGAAGATTTGCATGTAGGGTAGAAAGTGCGCTTTGCTTGTTAAGAATATGAAAAAAATTACCTCAATTTATTGTCATGTCAACTAAATAAACATAAAGCTTTAAAATCTCAATATATATATATAGATATATTGACTTATATTGTTATTTATGTAACTAGTTTTCTTTGTGTGTTCCAATCCAGGCTATGAACTGTCTTTGTACCAAATATCATCCAAATTCGTTCAGTAGTTTTTGCGTGATAGAGGAAAAAAATCTACATGGATGTGTAGATTTTCCGTACAAACATTTGATAAAATAAGTAAGAATGGTCACTTTAAAGTCCTTTATAAACGTCGTGTGAGCTTCAATAGGAAGTGAGAGCGCGCAATTTCCTCGAGTTTTCTTTGAAGATTTATCTTAGCGGTCGGGGCTCGGGATAGCAAATGGGTCAGTGGGCCAAGTAGGGATTCATCAATAATAAATGCACACTTAGTCTTATACACTTCCTGTGGGCTAGCTCCCGGAGTTGTAAATAGTTTAGCTGATTTATTGTTTGGAAGCTCTTTTATTGCACTTTTGGTGAACTGAGACCTTCAGAAAGTAGAATAGATGAGTCACAAGAGTTATTAATGGAGAAATAAAGGCGTTCATGTACATTTTGATGTGCTGCTAAGGGAGTTGTATTTTTTATTTAAGATTATGTAGGTGCACAGAAAATACAGTAGAGTCCTCATTAATTATTGAGATGTATTTGTATCACATCAAATACATCTTCATGCATAGATACAGAATAATTCAGTTTACTACCTGGTTCTATAACTTGTCATCGATAACCGATAACATTTAACTGTATTAGCCATGGAGCCGCCATAGCGTCAGACATATCACACACAGTTAAAATATTCCCAACTTTGCTCTTAATAATTCATGTTCAAAACCATAACTCAAAGTTTGTTAAGTACTAGAGGCCAACTTCTGCTTTTTTCTTGTATGTTAGAAAATGATCGTGCTTTTGCTCGAGAACTCATCGAAAATGTACACAGCATGTATTCTTTTTGAAGATTTTCAAGTGCCGATAAGCTCTTCTGACTTAGAATCCTTGACCTTGAGTAGCCTCCTGGACAACACAAAAGCAAATCTTCGTTCATTTCTGCTACTATTAAGCAAGACTTTTCTATTACAATACAATTAGCTTCCATAAACATATCAGGGCTCTGCATAGTATATACTTTGGGGTCTTTGTTTGACATCTGTAAACACAATAAACGAACTGTCTCCTGATGACATTTGCGTAGAATAGATACATCAAAGACATTCGAGGCCATTATTCACTGTTTATTCAAGATTTATAGATTATGAGTGGCATTAAAATAATGATAGTTATGTGGGTGTCTGTGGACCAATCGGTATTATGTTGTCTTTGATTCGGACAAAGGCTTCTTGCGAAAGTGGTCGTGTTTGCCCCGTTGCCCCCGTTGCCCCCGTTGCCCCGGAACGCCCTTGACATGTTGAATCATATCCTAACAGACAAAGGACGTAGAGTTTACAACTCTCCTATTTTCAAATTATTGGGCTTTAAGTTGTAATGGGAGTCAACATTAAGTAATTTTTGGATTCAAATCACGGAGTAAAAAATTGTAACATCTTCGATAAATAATATAGTAAAAAGTATTTTGGTTACCTTAAAACACAAGCACTTACGAGTAGAGAGAGAGAGTACAGTGCTGAAAAAATATACCTACTTATAATGTGCTTTGTTATTACTTATTGTGCTACCAAAATGGTAGGAGAAAACTAAGTTTTACGCGTAGTACGCTCACATAAAAGTTTTTGGTGTTGCTAACGCCACAAAATTACTAACACTGTATTTGTCTACCCGTAATCATGTCACTAGTTAAAATTATTTGGGAAAATTTTCTTTGTAATGCTCAAAGTAAGGCAGCTATTGCACGGTATTAAAATAATGTTTATTAGTAATATAACATACCAAGGTTATTTTGTAATTAGTTTACATTTTACGCCTCTAGTTTATGGTGCGTATAAAATGTTGCCATATGCAATTTCCATAGCCGTCAATTACGTGACTGTTATAATTGACAAATTGGCGACTATGAAACATAAGGTAATTAACATTGATTCGCTAACTTAATAGACTTTCCAGCATTGGATATAATTGCTGACACACGCGTGTAAAAGCGACAAAGATTAAATTAATATATTTTATTCTTGATGAAATGTAAATGAGTTAGATTTTTGTAGTTTTCGAAATGTGTATGTAGAGATGGAGGGGATTAAAATAAATAATAATAAAACTTTATTTTCAAACAACACACAACATCCATAGTTTTAAAAAATTAATCTAAAAACACAATAAAATCAAATTAAAAATAGACGAACCCAAAAAATCAAAGATTCTTGTGATATAAAACAGTTCAACTAAAATAATTTTACTTGAAATAATCAGTCACAACTCATCATCCATAGTTATAAAAATTAAATCTAAAAACACAAAAAAAAACAAATTAAATACAATAAAAAACACAAATAAAATTAATAAATAAAGAAACATAAATAAATATAAAAAAGTGTAGAAAATTTAGTGGAATTATCTTTTCATTTTTTCAGAGTTCTTTTTAGTTTCCGTTTTGTTTGTACACAAATGTGTATTAATTATTGTAACGGAACAGACACATTACCTCATTGAGCTAAGTGGCCACACATATCAATGCATCTTTTCCTCTACATTCACACGATTTCATTTGTAAATACAAACGCCTGTTAATATACTCTGACTTCCACCGACTGTCAAGTACCGCGTACATTGATGCAAGCTCATTAACTACCTAGGTATGCTAAGACTATGCTAAGATCAGAATAATATTTAACAAGAATCACCCTTACTACTGAGAAAATAAAGGTGTCGAGATGCTACCATTGATTAAATTTTAATATAGGCACACGGTTCTTAGTAACATAGGTAGTTCAAGTTTATTCATAATTAATTTAATATGTATTATGTATAAATGTGTATAAATTAGGATCGCTTTACGTGATTTCCGTGGCTTGGATTGGTGTGTGTATGTATTCCATCAATGGACCATATGAAAGCAATATAATTTCACTTTCGCAAATGCAATCTGCGTTATTCATTTGTGCGTCATAAAGATATTAGATTAAGCTGATAACTATTATCAATTATATTAAATGCATTTTGTATTATTGAAATCTGATTGACGTCACACGACCCACGATTTTATTGATATGATTCTAGTGAAATCAGGTGGGTTCCAATTCGATGCCATCCTGTAGAGCGTGATATTGGTATTAAATTAATTAAATTCATCATGACACGTATAATAAAGTAAACTGAGTCATCATTTAGCGCTACCTTGTTTTTCGGATACTATTATATTATTTTTTTTTTCCAGGTTTAGAGTTCTAATTTTATTTTTCTGGTCCTGCCTTTATATCAATATTCCGTATTCTGTTGGACAAAAGAAACAATATAGTGCCACTTTTTTATTTCTTTGATAGTAAAACTGATGGCATTCAAACGCATTACGTTTGAATGCCATCAGTTTCTGTTATTATTTTTCCTCATTGAGATTTTAAAAGGCAATTTAGGTAACATTATGTTGGTCAGTACCACAAAACGCAAGATTTTGTCTATTTTTCTTTCTGTTTGTTTTTATTTCGAAGACCAAAACTATCTTAGTGGTGAGCCAAAGCCCGAAATATGTTCCATAGCTTTTACAACCTAAGCGCCTACACAATTTCTCATAGCAATGTTTGTCTTTAGCGCTGCGTGTGGCACTGCGGCGGCGGCGGGCGCTGCGCGCGCGAGGCGGCGGCGGCGCACTACCGCGCCGTGTGCCGCGCGCTGGTGGCCGAGGCGCTGGAGCTCGCCTCCTTCCTCGCCAGGGTGAGGGTCGGCGGCGCCCGCGACATGGGCGCTGCTGAGGACTCCGCCGCGCATCTCGATACGCTACGGTTTTCTGACTGGGTACGTATTTCGATACTAAGTGGTTCTCCTTACTGGGATTGAGTTATAGTTAACTAGGTAGAAATGCTAAGGCCTTAGAATGCCATAGATAATAAGAAATATGGGCAAAGAATAGATAAAAAAACGTAAGTCAGGTAAAAAATAATCATGAGTGCTAAAAGTCAAGATAGTATTTATCAAAGACAGATGTGACCATTTCTTTTGACTACACACTCTTTTTTCTTTCTTACTTTACACTTCCTAAACAACAAAATGCCTCAAAAGGCAGACAGACAAGAGACCACCTCAGCGATACATTAGCAACTAAATAAAGCTTTGTAACTTACATAGCGTCCCCGAAGCCGTGCATGTGACTGTGTGTCCCAATGTGGCCAGAAATGCATTATTAATGACTTACATTCACAAGTAATTCGCGCTATACGCGTTAATATTTATGGCACTCGCGGGTAATGAGGATTCCTTCACCAGCTAATGTATGCGCGGTATTCCCGCCTAACGTCTAGCTTTTTATACAACTGGTTGAATGGGCCGAGGAATGTTGTTAACTTGTGTTAAGTCTAGTTCTAGGATAGTAGGAAGTGCTAATATTATGAGACTGTGGCATTATGCTGTTGGGAAGTGATTTGCATAGCTGCTTTTTCTTAGCAAGCACATCTAGCTAACAGCACAAGAAAATTATGAAGGGCGAATTAATATGGGTGTTATTTCACGACCTTTAGTGGTTGAATGATGAATGAATATAACGAATAATAAAATAATACTTTTAACGTCATTATTTTTTATGCGCTAGAGTGGGTAGCTGAAAGTCTACCGTCATTCTTTTTCAACATTGCTGTCCCAACAGTAGACGCTGTAATAATATGATGGAAATGTTCATATGTGACTCACGGGACCAGAACATGTTTATCAGACTTGCGACATATATTTAACATAACTTAACTTCTTCAGCAACTATATATTTGTTAGGACTATGTTTCTATGAATGATCTTATTAACCTGTCTCTATTTCTTCTGTATATGTAATTGAATCTTATTTCTAATTGTAGTCTAACCGAAGGATATGGAGAGCATTACAAGTACGTAACCTGGAAAATTGATGGCGTAGTAAAGTTGTCGCTTTTAGTTTGTAAATAAGAAAATTAATAATTGAACAGCTGTAATTAGGATTTAAAGTAGATATTTTAAATGAATTGCATGAAATGTAGATGTCGCAATGTTGAATCCTCGTCGAAACTTGTTTGTACTGTCACTTTATTGTTCATTAGTCACATTTGAATATTACCTACATACCGCAGGTTAGCATTCCCCACGTCAAGGCTTCACCACAGGCGGATATTAATCTTCATTAACTTATTTATGACTTGAGGCTTACCCACCTAAATCTGAGAATCTAACTTATCAATTACCTGATTTAACGTTCAATACAAACCCATCTGACATAAATTCATTTAGAGTAACTAGATTAAATTACAAAAAAATTAATCATTTTAATCGCTTCAAAATTTAATTGAGGCTTTTTCTGCTAACAGCGAAGTCTTGACTTAAACGCCTGCAAGAAATCTTATAGCAATCACTCTCTGTGTTACTAATAGTTTCTTAAACATTGCAGGCGCGGTTTTGGATGCAAGTTATTGGTGAATTAAGAATGGGTGTGAAATTAAAGAAGGTCAACTATTCAAGGACACCTATAGAGTACGAGTTAACGCCGTACGAAATATTAATGGATGACATTAGGTCTAGGAGGTACACGCTAAGGAAAGTTGACGGCGCGATACCTCAGAGGTGAGTAACATTTTAATGAAACTAACTTGGCATTGCTACTAAACTTTTGAAACTATATAAAATAAATATAAATAAACTATATAAAATATAATAATATAAAAGTAACATATTCCAAAACAATTCATTTTAAATTACATTATTTTATTTGTGCTTTTTGCTTTATGAATGAGATTAACCAATGTGTCCTAATGACAGTTTACTTTCCAGTGTAAAGAAAGACGCTCATGCAATGATACTCGAATTTATTAGAAGTAGACCCCCACTGAAAAAGGTAAGATAATTCTCTACAAATTATTTTCATAACTTCTATAAAAGTGCTACACAATCTTAGCGTATCCTGGTACATAATAGGTATATATAACTTTTGAACTAAAGTATTCATTGTTCTATCGTAACTGCAGCAGGTCTCTTTGAAAGTAAAATTCAGTGGTCAGTTGATTTTTTTTATGTATTCGTAGATACTATTTATAGGCAGTATTTCCGTAGATAGTAAAATAAGAGCCCTATATTTGGTTGTATTTTCGAGGTTTTACTAGACAGCGCTTCAACCCCCTGTCGACAAGGTAAGTTAAATGTTCTAGCTTTATTAAAAAGCCTGTTAGCTCTAGCCACAAAGTCAAAGTCATATACTGTATTATTTACTTATTGTAACGTAATAGTGTAAGAAACCACTATCATAATAGAGACACATGCGGCAGGTTCGATTCCTTTAAATGTGTAACTAGTCAACCTATATTTTGCTTATTTTTCTAACTGTCATCGAAAAGTTAGTTAGACCTCTTTTAACACATATTTATTCGTTAACGGCAACCGTTAGAAGCTCAACTCTTACGACTCTCCTTTTCTTTTTAACACAATGATTTAACTTTTCCCATTTCCTCAGGCATCAGATCGCAAGCTGCCGCCTCCCCGGCGAGAGGTGACCCCTCGGGAGAAACTCCTCGCTTCCATACAAGTCGGCAAGCAACTGCGGCCCACACCCTACTCGAGGCGATTGTGTAAGTTCTTTATTGATTTATTATTTATTTTAGACTTGTTTACGACAGTAAACAGCCTGGGAGATTCACTACTGTTTTTTTTTAGGGGAAATTAATAGGTCTGGTGTAGATAGGAATAGCCTATCTACACCTAAAGAATAGGAATGGTTTAAAGACATTAAAGTTATACGTTAACCAAGCTATCTTCTATTTAAGTATGATTACATTATATTGAGACTGTATTTCGCATATTGGCGGCAAGAAAAGTGTTTTTTCCTGTATTTATTATTTACCTGTAGAATTTATCCAATCCTTCCAGCTTATCCTATTTAATACCCAGCCCTTTCCTTACCATAATCCGATAACTTGTTCCAGATACAATCCACGCTTTGAATCCTATTTCCGAGTTAGAAGTACCGAATCAAACACCCTGAATCTCCTTTTCTACCTTTAAAGCGTAAATTATACAACAAAGTAACCAACTCAACAAAAGTATTGTTTATTGTAGTTTTGTTTTATTTATATTTTTTATAAGAAACTTAGTACAGAATAGTTAAGTGCCTGATGAAAAGTTGTGAGCAACTCTACTATTCGCGACTTCGTAGTTTAATTGGTAAGGCGGTAAAGTCAATACTGTGAGAAACGGGTCTGACTTTACTGCGGCCAATGTTTCATTTTGTGTTGTTTTTATCTTTGATGTCGATTTATTTTGTAATGGTTATTTATTTACATTCTACATGTTTAGATAGATTCTAATTAATAAAGAAGTTAGTTGTAACTAGTGACGTTCCTACTTATTCCATATTCTATGTTTTATAGCATTCTGTTAGCTTGCCGTAAAAGTAGTAACTGCAAGTTACATGTACAGCAAGATTTAGTTTTTATTTAATTATAATTTGCGTAAGGAGAGTTCTTAACAAAATTTATTAGTAGGATTTGGGTTTAAACAAAATTTTAACACGAAATAGGACACGCCAATGTTTTCAATTCAATTACCGTACGTCATTTAAAGTGATAGTCGGTTAATATACTTTCTCAGTGCGTTGCACCACGTAACCTATGTCAAACATGCTGCTCTAGTTTCGTAACGGACCCCCACAATGCTCTTAAGTAGGCATACTCGTTTTAAGCAGCCATGATACACTCTACATGTAACCTAAATTAATAAATAACACTCACTTTCGTATTAAATAGATGTTGCGATGTATAAAAATATATATTTTGCTTGAATAAGTTAGGAGAAATCAAAAACTTTTCCTTACAAGGAATTTATCATGCTTAAGTTCATTGTATGACAATTTTGTTATAGGTAAGATAATCGGGTATTGCACTTTAATATATCGGAATCTTAACCCTTTGATAAGAGAGAGGCTGTAAGAGTTAGGCTATTATGGTATTTGATTTGGATTGACACATACCTTACTCTTTAATGCTCATTAAAACTTCGACTTATTGAAATTATTTTGGCCCTTCAATTCAAGGCCCTGGTTTAGAGCGGGTAGTGTTATATCCTGTTCAAATGCAAATACTGGTTTTATGCTTTCAGGGTTTTTAGTTCTATTCTCCCTAGATCTCTACTCATAACATATAAACCAACGTTTTTTCCTGCAAATGACTACGATATCAAATACATGTTGAATGTATGCTCCTGATGTATGATCCCGGATCGTCATTACTATTGAATACTTTTTGAAAACATGATTGATGGTTTATTGACGAGACTGATAAACGTGTATAAAAAGGTTGGATAGGGTTGTGTGGTAGGGTGAAGACACCATTTGTGGTAATAGATTAAGCTCGTCGTAGGTAAACATATTTTTTTGTGTCCTTTGGTCGCATTTTTAATGATAGTAAGTCCCAATATAATTAAGAATACAATATAAAGTTTACAATAACGTGCTTTAAACAAAATACTTTTTAACGTTGGAATTTGGCAGCCCAGTTATTGTGAAAATTTATCTAGGCTATTAATTTCCACATTACGACCCTAATTAAGCTACGTAGCTAAGCAAAAATGTGGGTGCTAGTATTATAAAGGGCATGTTTGTGTTGTCTAGAAATAAAAATACACCTACAGGCGACTTATGCAACCCTGGTACTCACTCGTTCTGCGACACTTGACGCGTTCGGAATTTTCATTTAATCTGCAATCAGTAGACACAGTCAGCATATTTATGACATTTTATTACATAAGGACAAATTTATGCTCCCTATGTAGTTTTGTAAGAGAAACGGAATACCGTTTGTTGGGTTTTAATTAAGTGTAATTATGATAATAGGAGAAAAATAAGTCTGAACGTGCAGCTTGGCTCTCAGCCATCGATTGTGAAAGCCAAAGGAAATTATTATGAAAACATAGTTTCTAGCTTACGACGTTTTCCATTAATATGTGGGATTGTTTCGTTATAGATAAAAATATAGATACTGTATTTTGTTTAGGTTCTTTATTTCCCTACTTATTATATTCACACAAAGCAAAGATACATACATAGTATAAATACACGATTATATATTATTTATGTTCCGGGACATCTCACACACGGTTATCTGATCCGAAGCTAAGCAGAGCTTGTGTTATGGTAACCAGACAACTGATAAACATACTTATATAATTCTAAATACATACATACTATAGATAAATTACACCCAGACCAGAACAAATGATCGTGCTCATCACACAAACATTTTCCAGAGTGGGAATCGAACCCACGACCTTTGGTATAGCAGTCAGGTTCACTAACCGCTAGACCAACAGGCTCGTCAGGATTAATATGTTTACCGATTATTATTAAGAATGACTATTATGTTTATCGAAACAATTGATTCTACGAAGGGCAAGAAGGATCTTCTAGTCGCAAATCTCAGAGGACTGAGAAAATCCAATAAACTCACAATTCATTACAGAATCATTCTTTCTGACTCGTTTCACACTCTATGTGGAAGTTGGCCTATAAAAATAAACTGCATCGCTACTCGATTTTATACCTTATACCTCAAACCACAAGGATCATTTTACTTCTGTATCAGCCGGCGCCTGACTGTCTCTAGCGTAAGATAATCTAGACGTCTAGGTCACTGGGAACTCGAATATCGACCTGGATACTGATAGTTACGTAATGGATATCCAGTTATATAAGTTTTCAGTAACTTATGTAGGTCGGAAACATACTTATATAGAGTCGGTTCACTTCCTAGGTAGAGTTGTAAAAAAATTACCTCCTTACACTTAAATTTTATATCGGTTATCACCGTCTAGATCTAAGTACTTACTCATATTCTAGACACAACTAAAGAAAGGTGAATGTAAAATGAAGAATACATTAGTAAAAATATTTACAGTATGCAAGCGAAATTACTGTCATCACACATTCGATTTCATAAAACAATCGTGGTCAGCGTATCTCAAACAAGTCATTTGTTTTAATCTTTTTGAGTTTAGAACAACGACAGTCTTTTGTTTTTAAATAGGACTAGGAGCTGTTAAAATGAATAAGTGTGCAGTATTACCAGTACACAATAGCTCGTCGAAAACAAAATGAAAAAGTCTTGCGTTGCATAAAACTGGTTCGTCTAGCTCTACACCCTAGTCTGTGGTTCGAGAACTTTGACGTTAATTGGAAAAAGCCTGTCGAGAAACTGAAATTGACCGAAATGATGTATAAAATATATTTAGAAACTTGAAAAAATATATAATTAAGATTAACATGTCTGCTGTTTATAATTTTAATATCAACTTACTTTGTAGCCAGTTCTACAAGAGCCAAATAACAACATATTTTCTAGTCAATTTTCATAAATCTTTTAAACAATATTTCCCAGAAACAATAGAAAACGGCATTAGAAAATCAAACAAAGTAACAAACAAGAGATTAAGTTACGATACGCGGAAAATCCGTAACTTTGAGCACCGTTTGCCTCAAGCATGGCATACAGCCTACAGTTCGCTCCGCAGTCTACATCAGATTCTATAGACGGACGGACGTGTGCGTTCGATAAGCAAAAGATTTAAAAAATGGAACACTAGTGTCAAATAAAACCGTTACATTCGAATGTTTGAAGTAGGAAGCAATGTGGAACGTAATTAGATTATAGTTCCTATATGTGGCTTCAGACAACCCTTATGATGAGGTAACTACTAACAGGATTTTGTGTTTATACAGTGCGTTCGTATTATTATTTACTACGAGAATCAGTGGAGTGAAGTGTTTTGGTTATTAACTTTAATTTAATTTTAAAACATTTATTGAAAAGTGACTTTTCATACATTTTGGATTTTTCCGGCTCTTATTTTCTTTGATCATGGGAGTGTGTATTACGAGTACTCTGGCCATGGATATAACCCGTAAGTAGCTAATATTCTTATCAGTCGGTCATGTAATCCTAATCATGCTTGCATAATATACAATGCACCAATTAAACACGTTGATGTCACTGAAAAGTGAACTCATTCTCTAACAGTTAGAGTACAATATCGCGCTTACGTGATAATTTGTTATTATTTTCACTTAGGTGTAAAATTATGACATTATTAGCGATTGCTCATCGTAAATTCGTCATCGTGGTCCCGTTTTGTGTACTCGATAATAAACAAACGAAACTTAGGTAATGCTTCCTGAAATTATTTTCAGTATCCATTGAAGGTTTTCCAAGAATTTAAGTACACGTTAAGTTAATAAAAATGTTAATGGATATCTTCCTAAATGTAAAGTACATCGTAGATGCCCCAGTATGGGTTGAAATTAATGTCATTTAGCTGAAGCTGTTATGGGCAGACCATTTTTTATGCTTTGCTTTGAACTTGAATCGTTATTTAATGCGTTCTTAGAACGAGTGACAATTATTTACTACATACCGACTAGTTTTTACTAGAGGAGCAGTGGGAACCGTTTTAATGAACAAGATTTATTCAAGACTAGAGGAAGGTTTCTGCAGAGATGTTATGTAGATCTTATCACTGGATTTGCTTATTGTTACGTTAATAATCTAATTATAGAATGCAATCAATAAATAATAGGGGCGTACTGCATTTCGTCTGTATTTGTGAATTGGTAAAGAAAACGTTCACATTCAGAAAAATATCTTTAGGTTACATAAAGGTCTTCTTGCGGGATTGGTCTGACCTTAACCCAGTATCGCAGACTTTTACATTTAGTCACTGCGCCAAATTTCCTTCCGAGATATTTCAATCGTGACATTTCTTATATATAATTCAAAGAATTTTACTGCATGGTTAATTATAGGCTTAATTTCACTTTCCTTAATTGAGTCATCCGATGGTAAATGTTTAATGAGTGATTTAAAGATATTCATATATCCACCTAAAAAAAGAGCATCGACAAATCTCGACATTTGGTTTGATACATCATTGAGGTGATAGTACTTACTTTAGTAATATTGAAGGAGTGCAGTAAAGTCGATTGGAATGGCTTGCATAAATCGTGACAGCCTTCTTCACGACATCACGACTCAAGATATTTAGTAACAGTATTCCCCTAACTCTAGATCTTTTTCGTGTCATGGCTTCTACCGACAATGTTTTTAGAGAGGCATAGTAGATAGCGCACAACCAATGTAACTAATAAAAAGGACTGAGTCGGTGAAAAACACGTCAGTGGCTATGCCATGGGATAAGAATTATAATCCTCTGAATTTTGGATGCAATTTAAAATAGACTTAAAAATGAAAATTCATTTTCTCAACAAAAGAGTCTGCTAATTAGGTACTTCAGAATTTTAAAAGCAAGAGGATAAATTCAGCGTAGGGACTTTGATATATGATATTTTCGGGTTCCTTATTTTACATTCTTTCGTTTAAATAAAGTACGAATATTGTAAAATTGTTACACGTGTAATTCTGACATAACTTCTATTGAATGAAACACTTTGATATCTTATCTAAAATACCGAGTATCTTTACGGCTGTTACTATGATTTCATTATTCATATTGTTCTTCGATCAATTCTAGATAATGTAGTATTTAAGAAACAACCTGTTTTAGTTGTAGCCTAGATAATAAACATGCTCCATATCTGAACGTAAAACTCAAATTTATATTT
The DNA here is from genome assembly GCA_905146925.1 of Autographa gamma. Classification (NCBI taxonomy): domain Eukaryota; kingdom Metazoa; phylum Arthropoda; class Insecta; order Lepidoptera; family Noctuidae; genus Autographa; species Autographa gamma. The sequence goes on from LR989852.1 coordinate 2,192,282, forward strand.
AGTTATTTAAATGTATTATTTCAAAATGTTGTCTGGTATTTTTTTTTAAAGGGTACAATCTAGTCTAATGGAACAAGTAACTGCTTTTAAACGATTTAAAAAATCTGAGGATATAGAAAATACCACACATGTTGCTGAAAATTCCCATAACCTAATAGGCCCCAAACAAGTTAGTTATCATTTCGATCGAGATAGTTCTTATCATAGTATCTTATAGAATTGTTATGTGAAAGGTACGTTGTATGATTGTATCCAGTCGATAGTAGAGCAACACCTCGAAATCAGACACCGATCTTATCGTCCACTCACATCCGTATCTATGTAAAAATAAACTAAGTAGGTACCTACTTAAGCACGACTACTGTAGCTGTTGTATTGTTAAGCCATCATAGCTGTAATAAAAAATGCAAACAACTATGCTTAAAAGACCTGAGACATGTTCAAGTTCTGTTTGCAATAAGAGTCAGATTTATTTTTAACGTCCTGTTAAGTAGGCCTACTAAAACCGTCTATAAAAATTCCATAATAAATGAGACACTAACAACCCGTGTATAAAACTTATAATAGACACAACGAAAGCTTACCTGAACCTAAAATTCGCGATTATATTTTTACGCTGTCATCGACTAGTCACGGGTCATTTCAATCGCATCTTATGATTCGTTTTCATCAGAACTGAGAGCAAATCGTTTCGTCAAACTTTCCTCGATCGCTCTGTTTCACTTTAAAGCCTGCGGTTGATGCAGACCGCATTTTTCATTATTAAGGAAAATCAGTCTTCATAATCATAATTGGTTGATAAAGCAGTAGGCGCTTATGGAATCAATTGTAGGGAATTGCAAGAAAGTTGATGAAAATTTGCCGTGACGAAGAATTTATTGTTACCACAAGGTGGCGACCGACTTTTTCTTATTTCTCTTATTTTCTTCACTATATTCCACTGCTGGGCATAGACTACGGTTGGTCATGTCGTCCTCCTCTCCGCCAGTCGCATACTGTCTACTCCTCTTCTTCTTTACCGACTTCACAAAGTAGAGGATCTTGTTCGAAGTTTTTTAGTATATGTTTGTTAAGCAATGTTTTCGCTCAATATCAATACAGGTTCAATGGAATCTTAAAAAGATTGGTTAATTATTAAAATATTTGTCCTTTGAAGGGTAATTCAGATCCAGCCCGTAGCACGTCGACAATGCAATACCTTTTGGCTCTATATTACTAACGGGACTTACAATACACTTTTCAAACCATGTAGAGTGGCTTAAATTTTAATATAGTAGCTAATAACATAATAAGTATACCTGACGTTAATGTTTTTTAATTGTGTTTAAAACAGGGTCTCAAGTTTCTCTTTTGTTTTGATTAACGATTGCAATTGTCGTGAGCAATGAATGAAGTGTGTCATTGCGCATGCGTGTTCGACTCATTATGTAAGTAATTATGGTCTTTGACCTGTAAAAATTGTGTGTGATTTCTTTGGCTGTCGCAGTCGTAAGATTTTTAAGTTGCGTTTTACAATACGTCTTCTTCTTCTTTTCGTGTCGATGGTAGATTTAAATTATAGTATATTGGCCCAGAAAGTTGCGACATTAATGGCAGCATCGTTAGCCTGCCTTAAGTCATCCAAAGTGCAGGTGTACGGACACTTTGGGCAATTCAGTAAATGGGGCATGGTTTGGTTGGGAGCTCCACATTCGCATGCGGTATGAAGGGATTGATTATATTTACAATACGTAATGTAAGGTTTTTGTGAATACAACTAAGAACTTACCATGCTTATCCGAAATTAAAATGATTAATCTAATGCTAAATTATCTTAGGTACTTAATTAAATTTTCTACTTAATTAAATGTCCATATTAAAACATAAAATACTTAAGGTTATTAACGAAGTCTTATTAATCCAGTGACAAATAAGGTCCTTAATAACCATTTATCAAATTAATAACGTTCTTAATTCCAAAGGCACGTAAACTTGCTTTACCTTTCAGAAATAATAAATTAAACAATAAATTATGATTATCTACCTCATCCGCAATTCAAAAATTTATGACTCTTTTATTATTGTCATTAAAAACAAATATAAAGTAGCAGTAAAACCAAATAATGTTAAAGGGCTTTAACTATAATGTACCTGTATAAAACCACCCTAAATGAGTGTCATTAGTCTTAAAACTTGATTTTGATATAGAAACCTTAGTTATACCAATTCATTACAAATGCTAGTGTTTGTAACCGCATTACAACTAGAGAAGAAATGTTAATGAAAATCCATTTAATGATAGTTCAAGACCTGAAAAAGGACATCATTTTCTTTTATCCGGCAAGTATTTCCCCTTACTTAATAAATAAAATGGTGAAACTGCCTCGTTGGCCTAGTGGTCCTAAGCGCGCTTGCTATGCTAGAGGTATTGGGTTCGATTCCCAAGTCAACCAAGGTGTTATTGGGTTTTTCTATGAAAATCTCAGTAGCAGGTCGGAGTTTAGATTTGTGCCCGGTTAGTGGCAATAGGCGCGCCCCCTATTACATGGGACCTAAGCGTACCGGCGAACTGTGAGTGTATTAGTACATCTCTGTCTAACCCTTCGGGGATACAGGCGTGATGGTATCTTACGTTATGTTAACTCGTCACCAAAAGAAATGATATCAGAAGTTTCACAAATATAACCCATTGAACTATTGAGCAAAAATATTCACGAATCAATTATTTATAGCTGCGTAAATAAATCGATTTAACTAAGGATTGGTATTGCGAAGTTTATTTCCTAACAGAATATTCGCTATAACAATATTTATTTATTCAATGTTGCGGAATCTTTATATTTGTATTTTTTGTGCGATTTTAATCTTGTGTCAGGCTCACAATCGAGATTATTTTCTGTTTATATCCAATGGGTAAATTGGAAGTATGTTTTGAAACTTATTTATTATTTTATTTATTTTGTGCCTGAACTGTCCCACTGCAGGACAAAAGCCTCCCTGTCCTCCTTCCAAACTTATTTCTTATAAATATTATAAAATGTACATCTTCTTACAATAATACATTAAAATGTGCTTGATAACATCATCGAATTTCAGGTTTCCTCTTTTTTAGCCAAGAATACATTTTTAAAGACACGTTATCAAATAAAAATCAGTATTTTAATCTTTTATCATAACATAGCAGCAATGTTTGTTTATGAGTTTGTTTTGCTATCTAGAAAAACTAATATTGAAACAACTGAAAAATGTATAAAAAAATATTTCCGTCAAAAGATTATGTCTGTCAGTTTGTGTTAAAAAGGACGTAAACTAACTGACATTATTTACATAGATACACAACATTTACGGAAATACTAATTATATAGTTGATGTAACATAATATTTAATTACTCACTGTAAACTTTACGTGACGTTAATTAAAAACAATTAATAATTTGGATATCGCTAGTAATTTTATTCTAATGAACTTATGGTGGCCATGAGTTTATTGCATAGGAAATTACTGCACATTTGAATATTACCTAATTTAATTTAAATATTTTGGCAAGAATATTTTTAATTATGAAGGCAACATTGTTTATTTTGCTTATGATGAAACAAGGGTAGGTACGTTTTTTTAAGAATTTTGTTGTAATAGTACCTACAGACGTTAAATCTTTGTTTCGTTTCAATATTATTATTATTAATCAAAATAATAACGACATCAGAGGTCAATGTACTTAATTCAACTGATTATGTAACGTTGTACGCTTCACAGTTGATGTATTTATTAGTTTCTTATTGTGATGGTGAACAATAAAGAATAATATATCTATCTATTTAATGTCACGAAATTAACTGAATTAGTATTTTTTGGCAACCCTAACTTTATAACTGTCAAACACCTATCACTTACTACAGTGTGACCAGTTTTGTGCATCATGCAATATTATAATTATGTGTAATTTATATGAAATCGATGAGGCAATTGATTTATGTAATTGACAGCCGCAGACCACACTACAACATTCACTTTGTCCAATATAGGTTTGGCAAAGTTAATTCATTTTTTACTGCCATACTTCATAAAAAGTCTTATTAGATTTGTTACATAAACTTAAATTAACATGAGCACGTTGGTTTGCATCATATGTGACTCATATTAGATTTTTTTGTTAGAACGTATTTATTTTCGTATGTAGAAGTACTGACTGTAGAACCTAAAAATCAATTTCTTCAAGCTAGTTTTCTGAATGTGATTTTAATTCAACAAGTCAAATTGTAATATGGGTTGGCCATGACAGCTTGTGTACATGATTTTCAAATACATCTTCATCAATCGAAGTTTTATACCGTAATGCAATAAAGTGCTGTTATAAATAAACATCACCACAGTATCCGTAACATAATCCTTAAAAGACTACTGTATCTCGATTAATTACTAATACAGGATACTTAGAATTACATACAGAAACTGTAGGATTAGTCATTGGACAACATGTAGAGATTTAATTATCCTGATATGATATTGGCCACCTAGTGTTCATTATAGACGTCAAACAAGTCACTGAAAGTCTAGTTAGAAAAGAAAAAAACTATGACGTCAACCAGAGCTTCGGCATCCAAAAGTAGGACAAGACATCTAACCCAATTCGGAACTCGAATGTTTTATTTCCTCAACAAACAAACATCGCCATTCTCCAAGCGGTTGATACACGACCACTTATCTAGATTCGCTGACCTTGAAAGCTTGATGATCTGACCCAATCACACGGAAACGAACGAGGTTAGCCGAGGTTAGTCGACTCACTTTTTGCAACTCGTATGAGACTAACCGAGTTTCGTACCTGGATAGTTCGTGACCGCAGACGTTTTATCTTACGAAACTAGAAGAGCTTACCATGAGATCATAATAATCTAAGCTTAACCTCCATACACCATCCATTGCGTATTAACAAAGCTTAAACTCTTTTGTGTAACGTTCGTAACGAGCAATCAACTGAATCCCAGTGTCAAATCTTTTGTAACTTTAGAGGCATGCAGTTTGTCGATGGGTTTTAAACGTGAGATTCTTAGGACTCAAGTCACGCAATGTTGAAGTAAATGTAAGGATAATTCTTGTGGCATCTTTAATTTATCTTGCGTCAGTCACTGTTGTCCATCTTCAAGCAACATTTAATATAATTACTCGTTATTTGCCAATGAACGTCCTTTGTTGGTTAAAATTCTTCGGTCAATAACACTCGAGTAATGATCAAAGTTAAAATGTTATGGAATTTGGTTAAAATTACGCTTTTAGTTGCTAAAGTGTCAGTAACAAAGAAATGTAATATTTAAATTTCTGATACGTAGCCTTGAAAGCAAACATTCAGTATTATTTTGAAGACAGTTGCTTAAATATTGAAATATTCTGTTTATTTCTCGTCTGATAGTCTGACCCCCTAATATTGCAATATTCAGCGTCTTTATATTGAATGTCAATTTAGCGAAAAATATTTCGACTGAGACGGTTAAAAACTGCTATGCGCTGGTTCTTAGAAATAAACACGAATGTTTTGGGCTAACGGTTAACATTATGCAAGCAACCAAACGGTACATACCTAGATCTAGAAATAGATGCATACTTAGCATGTTGTCTAGACTTTAAAATACTTATTTTTTATCAAAAACAAAATAAGACAACGTCAAAAGAAATCTCTCCAGATTAGCTACTTAAAGCAAATAAAACTGATAAAAAAAGGCACGTCGATTAAAGAACTACCTCTTTTTTTCGTTAAAAAAGATTCGGCTCTTTAATTTAAAAAAAAACCTCCGCGACTCTCTAACCAAACAGGCGTGAAAATCATTATCTAATCTAAAGGTATAACAAAGGTCATTGACCATAATGTGACAAAATATACTCGTAAGGTAAGTCACACAAACATATGTAAGTTTCGTGCGAGATTTCACAAGTATTATAATCATATACTCAAAGATGAATCAGACGTAGATGCAGGGATCAAAATTAAATATAATGCATCAAATATGATGCGTCTTTTCGTGCAGGTGAATACAATGCTTTTGATTTTTATATCGGTTGGCGCATATTTATCATAATTGCTATACAAGATGTACTGCTCCATTTTAAATGTCTTCATTACGTAATATTCAATTGTATTGTATTGTTTTGAACACATCTTACAGATCTATCAGGCGATTTCATTGATGCTTCAGAAATGATTTCTTGATTACATTACGACAATTTATTGCATCATTGTGATGGAAACAATGACTGCTATTTGTTGTTTTATGTATGTAAGTTCTAGTTATGATTTAGTGATGTCGATTTGACCTACATTGAAGAAGTAGTATGATAAATGACATTACGAATCGTAATTTTATTTATAACCTGCTATAATCATAGCATTCATAGCTACTGCCAATCTGCACGAGATTGTAGGGTTTTTCTAATGTAATGGCATCTTCTAATTTTTTTATAGGTAGACTTAATAAACTCTACAAAATACGAATACAGTAAATCTATTAAATCATCGTTCATCGTGTTTCCTGATTTCCGTGTTATACGAAAATTATTACCCAAAATAATGTCAAAATTCCGATGCAAACTGAAATTAATCACAGCAAAACATTTAGCTCGTAAAATACCAAATTCTTTGGCATGATAAATGATTCTCTACCGTGATTTCTCGCTAATGGTTAAAATGGATAGCTGCGTTATGAAACTGGTGTATTGTATTATCAGGGTCTTGTTCAGAAGGCTGCAGGTCAAGGAGAACTCGCTTGGAACTCGGCCAGGCCCAGGGAAGGGACGCTAGAGCTTGGGAACTGTATACAAGTCACGACTTTTTCTTCAATTTACGAGGCATTTCTGTAACGGTGTTATTAGGTTTTTGCTCAGAGTACAGATTCTGATATTGCTCGTATTAAAGTAGCTGGTAGTTTTGTATGAATTGGAACTTAAATGTGGAGTACGGTTTACCTTGTGAACGTATAATATCGCTCTTCTTTTTTTCTTACTCTTGACAATTGATTCTATTTCGGACTATGTTATTGTAATTTTTTATCACTTGGATCCTTTCGAAATATCCATTGAGAAATCATAAGCTTTATCTATTAAAAAAAATCTTCTAGATATGCGAATAATATTCTTCCTTAAATAAAGAGGAAAGGCAGTTGTTCTGGCTCAGTTAAGCGTCTACCAAGATAAACGAAGGTAATTTGCTGAAGATATACAAAGCTTCCGACTTACCGTAATTATGTCCAAGATTGTATTAATTTCTGAGATTACCGCTATTGTTGCTTTTACTTGGAAACCTAGATAGACGTCATTGTCTTGTAATTGTTATTAGACTACCTTAATAATGACTGTGATATTGAAGCCTAGCTTTTGCCTTATTTTGCGACTGCCAGAGTCAAAATTACATTCGATCTACGTTCTATACCCGTAAGCCAAATTTAACCCAAATTAATTTCATATAGACGTGAATCATTTGTTTACCGTCAAGTTTTTAACATGTAGTTCTCCATATTACATTTCCACTAGTAGGATAATAGTGAATCGAATTAAGAGCTGCGCTGTTATTGAATTTTGTTTTGAACAACAATACAATTTTGGCAACGAGGAATTAATGCGTGAAGGATTTACGCACGATTGCTCATTAAAAGCCAGTCTTAAGAAAATGTATGAGGAAAATACTTTATTTTCAAGGCTGCATGGTCATTAACTTTTGCTCGCAGCATCACCCTTGAAGATGGCACTACCAACTTTACAAAAACTTTGTCATTTTACTATAAAAAACATACAAATGTAGCTCCTTCAAAATATGAAACATGTCTAGGGGTAAAGATAGTTGATATAATACGAGCACCATATTAACTTGCCCAATCTCAAGCATTGCTCTCCTTATAAGGGTAATAACCGCTCCAAGGCCAGTTGTCGAAATGTCTGGCTTGTACGTGCTGTTCGGTACCGGAGACGGAATGCTTTATATTCTGAGGCACGCGCATATTAATGCAAGCTTGCGATTATAAGATGACAATATAAGAAACTGAGGTAACGGACTCTTTTGAACACATTTAATCTTCAGAATTTGATACATTCTTGGTTGAAAATCTTGTCTCTCTATCTCTTATCGTCTTGTTATGGAAAGCAAAAGAGTGCCTCCCATCTTCCGTTTACCATGAACATAAGCATTTAAAATCTGCTGCAGTTTCCGCAAACTCCGAACTGCATTATTTATTTAATACTTTTAGCACACTGCTGCACAAAAGCGGCCTCTACCAGTCAACCTTACCAAGTTAGCAGTTCGTCCGCTTAGTAATCTCCTGGTGAGATGTAATTAAACTCTAAAATTTAGATAAATTACCTTAAAGTCATGACGTTAAATTGCAGTAAGCAACGACACTTGAGTTCAAACTGGTTTTTTTGTAAGTTGGTAATAATGACGCATCTCGAATGCGTATCATGAAAATTGACTCAATTCAAATATATAGATTCCTGAGTTTCGCATTTAACGGAACCACGTTACAGTAATCGTTTAGCACATTTTCGTGCGCCGGCGCATCTGACCGTTATACCTCTCACAATCGGGTGTTGCGTCACCAACCTTTGTTGTCTCCGAAACGATGACTTTTTGGTATTTCCACGGTTAATTGAAGAATGTATCGGCTGATGTAAGGTGCTTGCGCAAGTGCTCTTTGTTTCTTCATTCTTTAACTTTTTGTATTGAAGCCTACAGGGTGACTTTCATTGCTCATGATTTGACTGATTAACACTCTGCAAGACTCTGCTCATACTGGTTTGTAATTAGTAATGTGTGCAAGTACTATGCACATCATGACAAGTACTTATTTTATACTTAGTATTGAAAGTGTCTTTAATAAAAATAATAAGTCCTTTTGGTTTGGTTGGTCCGTTTGGTTACTTTCTTGATTCAAAGTATTTGCAGGAAATGCCAAGAAAAAGTAATAATTTGCTGCATTGTTAGTGTAAGATTAGGATGGAATCTTGGTCATCACGTTACATCGCGTGTTTGATCGAAGATAATGGTTCGATAACTGGTCGGTTCTCTCTCATACTTGATTATAAGGTTTCCCGCAATTGTACACAAAATTGATTTCAACACGCAATTTTGTTGTAAACGCATAGAAGAATTTAATTAGGCCCACATTGTGATTAGTTTTTATATGAACACAGATTGACGTAAAGGAATTACCGCGACTGGCCACAAATTAATTGATATTGATGATCATCAGCCATCAGCATTAATGGACGCAAAAAAAGGAATGAAAGAAGTAGTCTCAATGTGAAAAGTTATGCCTTTTTTACATTGATACCTAAAAGATAATGTTAAATAACGATTTGTTCAAAAAAATAGAGTACACCTTAATCTTGCAAAAACATACAGAAAAACAATAGACATGTCAACAATTTTCGCCAAAACTAAAACACTAACTTTCCCTGTTGAAACACCTTGAACTTCAAAAATAGAAAGTGTGGAAATTGCTACCAGCTTACAATGCAGTTATTCATATACATATGTCTATGACACGTGCAGTCTTTTCTAGGTTATAGTAAATACTTATTGTTAGTAATCGTAGGTGTTTGTGTAGGTGACAGTATATCATGTATTTCGATCCAATTCGCCTTGTTTGGTAATCGGTCACCGTGGTAGAAAATATGATCGATGTTTTCGTATATAGTAGTCAGTAGTAAGAGTAGCCGGAAACTAATAGTTTCGTCAGCTACAAACTTCAGTAGGCCTAGTAGATAAGTAGAAGTCACATTAACTTCTTGCGTGTGTCCTTGACACCATTAACGATCTGTTCTGCGGTTTCGAGCCTAATGATCTATGCTCACCTGCGTTAGATTTCCCACGACAAATCATATTCTCAGGTGTCCCAAGCAAAAACATGATTAAGTGACTAAAATGTCACGTATTCTTACTCATAGATCAAAGCTAGTGTATTGATATTTATACAAGATCGAAAAGGAAGTGTATTGAAGTTTATTTATGATACTATTTTCGCGTATTTGAAGGATATTTATTACCATGTTAGCCACGAAACGTTGAATGCGCCATATAAAAGTTACATAGAACTGTAGGTACCATTAGTCTACGTTTCTGTGACGCGACAATTGTCGCCCTAATGCAGACATTTGCATGATGTTCAGCATTTCCGTGTAAATCGCGGAGCCGTGCGATGTAACTATGGATCGCTCGTGTGGAAAGCCCTTCACATGTTGCCTAGCAACGGGTAACTTTAGAACGTACTTGGATTTGTCCACTTTGTAGCGGAGCTTTGATACTTGATAGGTTTTGTACGTGAATAAAGGTAACTTAAGATGAATAAGCGTCCGTGGCGGAGACAGCATGATTTCAAGTCAATCGGGAATATTTAAGAAGTGGCGCGACCAATTTACTTGATTGCATAGGGAAAACTGACTCGCTTCGATAATAATAGCCAGTATGCCACTCAGTTTACGAAATGATTGCAATGACATCCAACGGAATGCAACTGACCAAACAAAGAACATATTTTCAAAAGCTCCTTTCATAACATCAAAGGTTTTTAACTTACGAATGCCACTCGTTTGACAACCTTGCTGTTAACATTACCAACTTTATTACAATAAGTTAAAACATAAATTTGAACAGCATTAATGGTCACGATTGGCAAGATTGGTCAGCAAATGCCAGAAGACTTGACAAGGCTAGCCACCGCTCTCGCGGAAACGATAATTGTGAATGCTACAGTTAAGCTATCAAGTCAGCAATATTGTGAAAGGTCTAACTTGCATTATGCTGTCGCAACATCAAGGAAGCTATTGTTGAAAGATGATATATTTCTTAGATCGCTTTCTTAACACTCAAATGCCTTTACTTTTAGAATGGATTACGTCTATCAATAATTTCCCCTGACTGTTTTTAGCATCTGATTAATCAATGTCGACATAATCTTTAATTGGACTCGACATAATGAGACGTCTAATTTAGGAAAAAAAATATCTCATTATTATTTATTATTTTAGATTGATATTCATTACTTCAAGTCGATTTCAAATCAATATAAAATTACAATGACTTTTTAATTTAATTTGTGGTTTTCGAATGAGGCTGATTAAGCATTTAAATGTCAATAGGTAAATAAAATACATGTTTAAGTGATCAAGATTATTTTTATGCTTGAAATATAAATATGTAGTAGAGCACCTATAAGGTATTTAGAATGTTGTTTCGTGTTGAATATTTGTTCGTGAAGGGCAAAGTGGCTTTAACTTAGCTTACGGCACTCGTTCTTTCAACTACTGACTACTACTAATAGCCTGAAAAGAGTTCTTCTTCAATCATATTTGAGATTTTGTACCTATGCAGAACGTCAGAAATTCGTAAATTAATCTCAATGCTAACAGCAAAATGCAGTTTTGAATTCCATAAAGGTCAAGAACATATGGGTTTCATTTGCCGGCGCTAATAATATAATATACCTATATTTATGAAAACATATTCATGAATATGCATTTAATGTGTTTCAAATATTGCAAATATTATGTACTCCCTTACAAAAACTTGTTTACCTTTTTTCCAACCAATGTCATAGTAGAAATTTTACTTTCATAAAGCACAAAACCTCTTCAAAATATAATTCACCCAAATTACATATTGTGTCTTTAGCTAATAAATTTATACCATATTGACTTTATGCATCTCATTAATCATTTCTAGAAAACATCTCAAAGCCTTGTTACCATTTAATTAAACTAACAACTCGCTGATTTTCCTCTCAAACAAAGGAAAGTCTTGCATACCTTACTGCAATTATGATCGCTACCTTTTTCTTGTGTAATAAGATGTTCGCGTATCTTCCGTGCATCTAAGATGTTCTCACGAAATCGCGATATTATTGGGTATGAAAACAATGAGCTTAGCAGCCTTACATAATGTAAAGTGGATTAATGAAAGGTTGGTTGTGTCGTCTTATTGTAAACAGATTGTTTGATAATAGCTTATTTCTCCCGGTCCTGTGCTATTGTTGTCCATAATGTAGAAAAGGAGTCAAGATCGGGAGAATTGGAAGAAGGAAAGGGAGGCCTTTGCCCTGCAGTAGGACGATTATGGCTAATAATAATAATAATAGCTTATTTTGGAGATGTTTTGTAGTTTATCAAAATTCCCAGAAAATGCATTTTTTTTTACTGTTGCATTTGTAGTTTCGAAATTCAATATTAACGTGGTATTATGTATTTAATTTACCACAGGTCTTACTTCAAAAAAGCAGATTTGCTTGTTGTTGCATGTGTGATGAAAACAAACTTGTATTTAAGCGCATTTATATGTTTTAGCTATGCAAGATGTGCACAGGCGAACTCAAAACATCATTCTTCAAAATTGTTCAAACAAATATACACGAAACCCAGTTCGCATAATGAATGAATACAAAAGCTTAGTGACTAGACTTTCATACCGGAAAATAAAAACAAACTACTAAATGTACGACAAAACATCAGTATTACAACACAGTAAGTGCTTTATCTTTCTCGCGCAGCTTGTCGCTTGATGCAACGGTTTCACTGAAAACTGCATTTCGTTTTAATGCTATCGTTTCACAAAATGTATCGTGCCGTTTATAGAGAATACTTTGCTAAATTATTCTGTATAACTGGATACGACGTTAATCTATTTATATCAGGATCAAAACAAGATAGATTTCTGGAAATACACGCAGAGTTGTGACGTCACAACTTAGTTACGACTCTGACATCACGGGCTGACGCTCTAGATTCAGGATATTAGATTTTACAAAGCAATTAAACGGATTTCCGAATAACGTTGCGTCCTGCGAAATACCGATATAACTTGTAACATGCGGACATTAGTAAAGACAACAAACTAAAATTCTTATTTCTTGTAAACTCATTTTTAGGATCGACTTCCTATGCTCTATTGTTAATTGTGTTTCTCATTACTTTGTAACAATTAAACGACGTCCTGAGAATTAAACCATCCGTTTCTCTAGGTTATCTAGATTATAACAAAAGCTAAGTATTCGACGTAACACATATTATGCAAAAATCACAACAAGAATTTACTTTCCGCGGTAAAACTTGTTCCTTTTTGCGCAGACAGTGAGATGAAACAACAATTTGGGTCAACAAAAAGTACTCATTTTTATGCATTGCAATCTGTTTGTTCATCTACTGCTATAAACAATAATAAATGAATCTGTGGCAGTCTTTTGTTATTCTTGTTCTACGAGTTTGTAAATTAAATGCATCGACCGGATATTTGGGATAAAAGCCATCGGTGTTTGATCGCCTTTGATTTGGTATATTAAATAAACTTATTAATTTATTAAAATAATATTTTGTTGACAAACGGTGAAGGAAAACATCGTGAGAAAACCTGGATTTCAAAATTTGGCATCTGAAATCGCCAATCCGCAGAGAGCGGGCGTGGTGGTAATTACTGCTCGTGCCTTCTCTATATGGGAAGAGGCCTGTGCCCAGCAGTGGTACGTTTATAGGCTGGATCATTATATTGATTATTTTATTATCTTACAGAGCATCAGTCTTTGTGTCCGCAACGACTTCCGCAAATTAATTTGAGACGGAATAACTGTTGTACTAGACAACAACATAATTATTGAAACCGGATTCTCTAAGACGTGTATTAATACTGAGATTTTATTTGCATATACCGCTTAGCTGTATTGGTTGTACCAAATACATCTTATTAATGTGCATGTGCACACAAACTCTATAGGTTTATCTATTTGCAATTTTAATTAAATTTATGTACTACGTAAAAAATACACAGATAAAAGTGTGGTCAAGCGAAAGATTTTTGAAATCTAGTTATCCATTTGGGGTTTCATGTATCAGTTAATAATTTGCTAATCCGATTCTTCTTGATTTTGAAAAAACAGTCATCTTAATTAAAATATATAAATTGCTTGTTCGTTGACAGTTCATAATGATGTTATTTCATTGAGTTGAAAAATAAAACACATAGATTACACCTACCTACTACTAAGTATATTTAATTTTCGGGTATCCAAATCCTTTAGCTTAGTTATCCCATAAAACCTGGTTATCAAACTACCAGCTAATCTGAAGCGTATCCAAGTTGTAATCCTGTGAGCCTACGCAAACATCTGGATCATAACTTTACAGTTTTGGAGATCGTAAACCTTTGAATATCCTGGCTAAGATAAAGTTTAACCTTCGAAATTATTAATTTTGCCCCTGTACAACTTTGAGTTATATATACTTGGAAGGTAAGATATATAGGATGTATATAAAGTAATTACCACCCGCTGTATTCGTTGTGTTGAATAAATTTTGAAACTCAAAGGTCGACCTAAAAATAGCGTCTTTACAGGGTTAAATTTGAATGAACAATTATAATTAATTATTTATTATTCTTTACTTCAAAATTGTATTTCTAATTATTACATATTGAGGTTAGAGGAAGCACGATGGTTTTGTCCTCAGTATTTTGTATGGGATTCTCAAGAAGTTGATGTTAACTATTAATTGCTTCATTTATTGGCATACAATACATCACGTGAATACAATGTTATACCAATACTGTTTATGTGATAACTATAGCTCTTAAAAGCTACTTGTAACTTCTGAGCACAAGCGAATCCGGTCAGCGCTGCAATCGTCCGTCAAGTACGACCGCACAACGCTGCTATCATTTTGACAATAACAGCATCCTTATTTCAATGCATTAAGGTTTATTTTCGTATCTCCTTTTACGAGGCATAGGAAATAACTGTCAAAAAACGGGAAATACTTGCAACACCCGGTTTCAAATAAAGTTTTTGTGATAGTTGCGGGAAGAGCAAAAAGTTGATTGATGTTCTCAACGAGCTTTTAATTCATGGCCGGAATGAATGTACTATTCACAGAATTAAAATAACTTTATATCGTGATACTGAATTATATAGAATAATAAATGATGATAAATTTATAATTAAATGCGTTATATGTCCGGAGTTAAAGTTGAATGCTCGTTAATAAGTTTTGTAAAGAAAACTCACAAATTTGTTTCCGATACGGCATGATTTTAAGGTCACAAAATAAGCTTCATTATGTTTTATGTTAATTATTTTTTTCGACAGGGGAGGAAGTAAATACGTAAACATTAAATTTTATAATAACTTTTCAGTCTTCGATGTAAGTTTTAACGATACTATTGGCGTACTAACAGCCCTTTAGTTTCAGCATGTTATAGCTTCACTTGATTGGCAATTAGAGTGGGTAGTGATTGCACGAACAATAATTGCACAGTAGAAATGGTTCTTGTAATAGTGATTACATATCAATAGTGATCGAAGCTTTGTCGATGAGAGGCAATCTTATATTACGAGTAACTATAGATAGGTTCTATTGTCTTTAAATATACGTCAAAATATCATGTGTCCAATTTGCAGGATTTAAAACTTATTGGAACAGTAACAATGATAGAACTTTTAATTGGTAGTTTTGAACGTGACTGTTCGAGTAGATGCCAGTATAATGGCAAAGAGTTAAGACTGTACTTTTAATTTTCCCTTTAAAATGAAAATTAGCGTTTAGGTATCAGAAAAAAATCCTATCAGTGGAATCACCATTACAATTCGATCTCTAGGGAGTTACTCATAAAGAAAGCGGAGGGTCGAGCCAGACTCTTGCCAGCCAACCCCAATGGATCACGTCTCATCTCCCTTTTATTTACCACGGACTCAAATAATAACCTTCCCGATATGAATGTGACCTCTAACAAACTTTCAAAGCACTATCAGACAGTTTTGCGCCGCCTGCCGACCCTCAGACTCCCTTCACACTCCGATCAAGGCTGGCTTTTGTCCAGATCACTTATCTATCGCCCGACATTGCACGATTCTGTTGCAACACAGCTGTAGATACGTACACAGTTGTAGATGCAAGAGTCTAAGATTTTCCAGTGATTATGTAACTGAAGTAAAACTATACATAGTTTAGTAATGTTCAATCATCAATGGCCAAACCAAAGTACACTGGTAGCAAAAGATACTAATGCTTGATGAAAAGTGATGCGGATGCGGTATAGACTCTCACCAACGACCGAAATCCAAGGACCAGAGACCCTCCTACAACTGGGCCTAAATGTTATTTCCATTTCTTAGAAAACTGTTTAATTTCAATAAATACAAGTCTTATTTGCAGCAAAATGGGAGAAAGCCTACAGATGTAATTCGCAGCTACCTGGATTAGTTCGGATAATCTGGTGTAATAGGCTGTATTTGTAAGCGTGATTTCGAATCAGGCCCATCATCTGGCCCTAAATAAGATTTATGTTAAATTAAAACCTCATCTAATCGGCTTTCTCTTTAACTTGTTAACGTTTAGCGAACTATAAATAAATAGCCTGTTCCAAACTAATTTCGAATGTCCTTTGTCAAGAATTCAATTAATTTTGCTTAGCTAACA
Organism: Autographa gamma; assembly: GCA_905146925.1. NCBI lineage: Eukaryota > Metazoa > Arthropoda > Insecta > Lepidoptera > Noctuidae > Autographa > Autographa gamma. The sequence continues at coordinate 2,208,699 of LR989852.1, forward strand.
TTTATAATACAAACTTCAAATTATTATTTTTGACCTTTGATATTAAAACCTTCGTCATCAATGTAAAATTCATAAAAATGGCACATCTTTTACGTAGATTCGTCTGAAAAATAAACAAAACGCTACGAACTGTGATCATTACTCAGAAACTTATGCCCAACATTTTCCGTTAGCATTCATCTCTGCTTTTGTATGACACCGCTTTTGTTTCCGCCCAACACTCTCTGCAATGGTAGTGGTGTAAATTATTCGCGTCGTAGTAGCTAAAACGAGGTGGCATTTCAAATAAAGAACCCTGTAAGGGCTACGGCTATTGCGCATGCGTGAACTGGAACAACCCTCACGTTTCCAATATGGCGCCGACCGCCACAAGTTGAGCACGCGTTCGCTATTTACATTGCATTCTAGTTAGATATTTTATGTATGACTTAAATATACAAATCCTGTTTTAATAATTTGCAGTGCTTTAATTTTTTGAGTCAAAAGTTCGCCTATGTTTGTGTGATATCGTGTCGTTGTGTTGTTGGTGGCGCAGTGCGATCAGATGTGTTTGATCACGTTAAATGTGTAGTAGGACTTTTGTCGTAGGTCAACGCTGTTGTGTCGTGCCAATGCGTCAATTAATGTAGCCAATTTCCTTACACCGTAATTAGCTTAGTGAAAGAAAACCAAATATTTATAACCTGATAAAAATAAAGTTTCTTGTAGAATCCGTAAAGAAACAAAAAAATATGAACGTTTAGTGGCATGTAAATACAACTATTTATAAACAAATAAAACAAAAATATAATTTAAACAAATCACGCGATTAAAAATCCAAAATACTTAAAAAAATAGTTCGAAAATCAATTTTCGCGCGTCATCTCCACCAAGTCACCAACATCAGTCAAGCTGCGTCGCTCGAAGGTATCGCCGGCGGCTCTGCTGCTGGGTACACGGCCGGTCTCCGGACTGGTCGAGCCAGTACGAAGCCCTGAGGAGCCAGCATTGGACGTCGCCCAGGACAAAGCTTACTGGGGCAGCGTCGCTACTGCTATGACGAGTAATTATCAGTAGTAGTGTTTGTTAAGTGCACGTGGTGCATGTTATGACTCATATGTCATACGATATCTTTGCCTTTCGCTTATGTATAAATGTACTACAGTAAATAAGACTGAGTTTCTAAGCTACAGGACTTAATTATAATATGCTGTAGCGGGTTTACGATACACACTTATTACTAGCTGTTTCCTCATTCCCATTCGAATATAAGCATTTCGCAATGCAGCTCATAAAAATGTATTATTAAATTTTCCAGTTAATTCCATCAGTTATAAATTAAAATACATAAATTTGGGTATGTTTTACGTATGTAGAATGAATTTTGTAAAGCACTTTACATTAAATTTCAAAGGGTTCCCTGTATTTACTTAAATAATACATACTTGATTAGCAACCCAAAATAATTTTAGCCAAGAAACAGGACCAAAAGTGTTTGCTGTAACTTATACAACATCAACAAAATTGTTTTTGAACTTACAACTAAACTTATTTTGGACTGAAATGGAATTTCTCGGTAATCAAATCACAGAAGCGTGGTTGGTTACACTTTGAACGTAATTAACTGCTCAACCAACAAATTGGGGTTCCGTTAAGTAAGCGAAAAAAAATAATTATTTTAATTTATTTAGCGCTACATTAATAACTGAAACATATAATAAAAAGATTTTGAATTCTTAGATACCTTTTTAAAGGGTACACAACAATATATAAAGGTACGAAAAGAAATTTTATATGAAAAATTGTATGTTAGCTACATGTCAATAGTTCCGTTGTTAAAACTGGCACAAAATTCAAATCTACCAGTTCAATTGCACGTAAAATAGAGCCAATAATTATGAATTTAGTTCCCATGACCAAGTTGTGATCATCTAATATCGGCAGATTAAGAGCGGATGGCGCGCCAATCAATTAAGCGTGAATCGTAACTAGGCCGGAAGCTTTTTAGGCCCAATTCGAGTAACGATTAGCGGGAGAATCTTAGTACGTATTCTCATTGAAATTAGTTTTAAGGGCTAATTGCGTAATGAAGTTGAAATGTAACGATCGTGGTTGATCGTGAGTGATGAGCGCTTTATTATTTGAATGTGGAAAAGATATGGAATCTGTAGTTGCATTCATTTGTTTTATCCGACTAACCTAAGGTAAAATTATAATTGTATGTAATCACATGTTTTATATAAACGTTTGTTTATGTACATCAACGCATGTTTATATAAACTACACCGAGGTATTACAATAGAAAATCCGCTATAAATAGAAGCAAGGTGCACAAAAAAGAGAGCAAAAACAATTACTGAATTAACTTTCAATAATATTCTTTATTTACGTCCTTTAAAGACATTTCATAAAAAAATATCGAGAAAACTTTCCACCTCACTTCTCATAGCCAGTGGAAAATACTCACATAAAATAAAAAGCCAGATGGAAGCTAATCGGTTTTACTTGAATCCGTATTTGATTCCCGCTAGCATCCGTCCTCAGCAAATCTAATTACCAGGCGTCCGATATCTAGATATAAACTAGATATCTAGGTTATATAGCCTGTATAGGCTTTACATTAGAACCTGATATTGGTTTATCAGCGGGTACTCGAAGTGCCATTTAGCTAGAAATGTCAAGGTTCGCTCATTTGCGTCAGTCGTCACATCTCTGTAGGTAGTACTCTCAATTAGTGCGCTCTTAATAGAATCTGAAATAATTATTATAGTTTTGACTGTTTTGAGGTTTCTGTTATTTTATGTTTTCTTAGTGTTTCGCCTTGTTATTAATGTTTTAATATTAATTACGTTTTAATTATTCTCGCAGTTTCCAATGGTCTCTAAAGTTTTTAATTTATCCAAACATTGATAAAAAATATTATAGAAATAATCTAGATATTCTATTTCTCATCTAGATATTTACAAAATAATGTAGAAGCAATTTTAAATGGGTATATGGTGGTTTGTTTTGATCTTCATTGGCAGTCAAATATGCGCCTTTGCTTTCTTACTAACAATTCTACTAAAATATGTTTACAAAATGCTGCTAAATATTCATTTACTAGTATCATAGTAATATCTAGCCAGTTACAATATCACCCTGTCATTTATTATCCGGTTGACCATATAAAGGCCGTATCTAATACATTGATGGGATAGAACAAACATTGATCGCCACGTTTACTCATTCATTTCCTGTTCCCTCGCGATGTTTTCCTTCACCGTCAGCGGGCAGTGTATTACATTAATGTAGATAAACATGATATTAATTACTATTACAATGGGGCAATGATGAAAAAATAATTGTTTTTGTATCGTGAAACTTAAATCAAATATGACTTTTTTTTGGTTAATTTCAAGAAAGTATTTTTTTGTCAAATGTATGAGTAAGTAAAAGGCAATTTAAGGTGCAACCCAGTACGTTAATGGTCGTTACAGATATGATGCGACAATTTATGAGGTTAATTAAGAAAATTCAATTACAAAACCCTGTGTGAGGTTATTTTTTTGGTTTTCACACTGGATAAATAGTTATTTATTTGTTAGAACATTTATTAAAAATAGAGTACACACTCTATAATGTAGAGTAACTTTTATATGAAATGACTGGTTCTAAAATTAATACATATTTAATAATTATTGACATGTAGGTAATGGCCACTAATCAATAGAGTTTTCAAAATGAATTTTAATAAAAAAAAGTTTAATATAGGTTTATGGAGGTTAAAATTCAGAATATTAAGAGTACTGCTTACAATAATAGTAATGTTTATATAAAACTACTTCAGTATTGGTCAATATAAACCACAAGTGGAAAGATCAACAAATATCAGTTATTATGTAACTAAAGCGTAAAGTTAAATAAAAACAAGTTAATCGTTAACAACTTAACTACATGCACAAACACCGGTTAACCGGCCGCGGTTAGGCTGCAGTTAACTATTACTTTATAGTTTACACCAATCAAAGTTACCGACTACTTATGCGGTTAACTTGCATGATAAAATCGTTACTCAATTATAATAATAATATGAATTTATTTTAATGACAATGTATGCAAATCTGTTACTATTTTTAGTGTAGTTTAGTAATAGTGAATGGACATCTATTGCAGTGTCATAAGTTCAGTAAATTAGTTTACCACACCGATTTTATTAATGCGAATGTAGAAACGCTGACCTAATTAGATGAGGCAAAGTTCAAACGGTCAAAAATACGCTACAGTTTGTCAAATACATCGATGCATTTTATCCGTTATAGAAATTAACTAGGTATATCCTACTAATATTATAAATGTGAAAGTTTGTGAGAATGGATGTGTGGATGTTTGTTACTCTTTCACGCAAAAACTACTGAATGGCTTTTAATGAAACTTTACAATAGTGTAGCTGATACATCTTAATAACACACAAGCTATAATTTATAAAGATAGTGTATGTATTGTCATTCACGCGGGTAAACCGCGGGGCACAGCTAGTTATAAATAAAACAAAACTTGCAATTTTTTTATTCAAATATTTCTACTATTTTGTTCTATTCTGTCGCTTTGCAAGCATTTAACAGACTGTTAGTTCATTCTAGAATTTAAATGTTTCTCTCAAACAGAAAAGTAGATAAATACGATTTAAATATAAAAGAACTTAATATAAAACGTTGGTCAACAATCCTTGAGTTTATCCTAAAAAATAAAAGTAACAAAAAGTGTGAAAAGAATATAAATGATATTGAAATTGACGGAGACTGATCGGATTTGTGTTCGCTTCACGCTTATCTCTTTTCAAGGCTTCAGGTGCCGAGTATAAAGGCTTCAATGAATTTATTAAAAATTGACTGCTGACTAGGTCCTTTGAGGCGGAAAGTATTTTACGTTATTTTACTGATAAAACTTACATTTAGGTTTATAACTGTAAGATTATTTTTTACGGTGTTGGAAGTTTCTTCAGGCGAAATGATTCGCAAAAATGAGTGACTTTCAAGAAATTTGGAATACAGAGTTTGGAGCCGGGATTCACATGTAGATTACGTTGTAATACAGAGTAGTGTTTTCAATTTCAGTCAATTAGATATTCTTTTATAAGACTTCCTAGTCTTGTTTCTCCACCATTATCGCCGCTTGCCTCAGCGCTCCTTACAAAGCAAGGACGGTGAAAGTGCCGTACAATTCGTGAAGGTACATCTAATACATCACGCAGTAATTGGCCTGTACAAATAGTTCAAATAAAAGTACGCCACACGTCGTTAGTGGTGCAACGGTGCGAAACCAACAATTTTCGATGTCGTTTCTTATTTATTTATGGTTGGCTACTTTAGTGGAGTAAGTAAACAAAATTAAAACAAAAAAAAAATACGTCTGGGATCTGGAAAATTTTACGGGAAAATTGAAAATGTTACTTGGCATAATTTTATATAGGCTGTAAAATGATTTTCTACTACCTACTTGGTTTTTGGTCGATTTCTATTTAAACATCCAGTTCAGTCTTTTGAATCCAGCAAATTGAAATTCTGCAATAAAACGCTTCCATTTAAACATAAAAGTAGATATCAATCAGCCACATTTTTGCACGCTCCGCCATTTGCATTTTATTTCGAAACCTCATAAAAAGTTCCTTGCACTGGCCACTCATAAAAATGAATGAGTTTCGTAATTCGAAATGTATAGTTAGGCCGTATGGCCGTATTGCAGTTAGATCGTAGTTGATATGAGTTCGCAACCTATCTGTGAGAACCTATTGCGACAGTATGTGTGTTAATGGTTACGATGTGATCTATTCAGACGCAAAGGTCTGAAGTACCAGTGTGTTGTAATAGGCGCTTGTAATACACACAAAGAATTTGAAAGAAGTACCTAGTAGAGTAGTAATCAAAAGTAGCACCAAATGGTTCCTGTAATATTACACGTGGCGCTGACTAGCCAATTCATTTGCTTGAACTTGGCTTGATATGTGTGCTATAAGTTAGGTGGTATTCTTCCTTTTAAATCTAACGCGGAACTCAGGACAACAAAAGTTACTAAAGTAACTATGTCAAAATTATAGATGTACAAAATCGCTTTATATTATTCTGAAACTTAATATAGCTAAACTTCTTTCAACAACGCAGACTATACCATTATTGTTTTACAAGTAACAACAGTTCGCAGAATGTTGCCAGTCTCACGGTTCGTTTTATTGGGTGTAACACGCAGAAATAAATCGCAGCTGTGTCGCTTACGTAAACACCGCAACCCTTAGCGAGCGCCGTAAAGGTCATGCGAAAATTATACCAACGTTATTTAGGTGTTCTGTATTTGAAATTGGTGGATTGCTCTACGTTTTAGGGGTTACTCATGTCATATTATTATGTTGGGTTTGATTTATCACCGATTTTTTTATGTAGATGGATATTAGATTGCATAGATACGGTATAATATAAACTGCCAGTGTTAGTAAGTGATAATTTAATTTATTTATAAAAATAAGATTAGAAAATAAAGTTTTGATATATAAAACGGAATATTCTAGGATTTGAGTTTTAAATTTGAGTATATTTTATGTTTTTAATAAAAGTTATTTTAAGAACATGTTTTAGCTTTTGAAAACCAACAGATTCTCTAAGCTGTTTCACGTCTTTTAAACGCTTTTGCTCACAATAACATTTCGTCTACCTTTTTCTTTTGTAAGTTGTATGTAACCTTCACAATTAAAATGAAAAAGGTATTCGTTTACCCAAAGTTTGGATCTCGACATTCACAGCTGCGAAGTGTAAAGCGGTTATGAAGCATTTTTCGTGTCGTTAATAAAGGGTCATTACTTAACTGGGTTACGTTACCTCAATCGCGTACTACGGCTTGATTAAACAAATTATTGTAAGATTTATAATGAAACCGTAAAACGCTGTAATTACGCTTGTTTACGGTTATTGTAACGTGTTTTGCTTTGAGTTGTTATTACCAAGAATTCTGTGTTTACTTTTTATTTAGGTAATTAATTTTTGGTCCTTTGGTACTTAAAGGACCAGTTCAAGAATAATAATTGTAACTTCAGCAGCCTTTTGTATTCCTGGGTACTGGTTAAGCTATAAATATGAATATTTAGAAAGTACTTAAATGATACTTTTACACATTATACTGAACACTCTTAAGGGCTTACCTCCCTACTCTTAGAACATTCTACGTAAGTGTTACACGTCACTGCGTCGAATACAAAAAAAATGTTTGTTCATACAGGGTTTAAAACGGTACTTCATAAAGTCTGGATTTCAGTCTGTAAGCTGTCGAAACGACTATCGATCTTCAGGATTATAGCCGATATGAACATGATCCTGCCGGATTGGTTGCAGAGCTGTATATTTTTTATTGACAGACAATCCGTAGTTGTTCAATGTGTTCAATACAACCATACATTTAAGTATGTATTTCTCTCTGTAGATTACTAAGAGTCTTCCAGACTGTTTGTTAGATAAATTCAGTAAATTACTTAAGCAAAAAAAAACCTTTTTTATTCACATACGCAGTGCTTGACATTCTTCATACACTTGACCTTTCAGTCAACACGGGTACTTTGATGTAAAATAATGTTAAAATAAAGGCTAAAATCTCCACCCGTCTCCTCTTTTGGGAGTTTCACATGTAATAGCATGTTTAAATATAGAACACAGACAAATTACTCGTGTGTCCTGACGTCACGTTTAGTAATTCATTTTATCGCTCCTGGAGTCTGGACGCGGTTTGTCACCCTGTAGACTTTCACATTAATCTTAACACCTAACACCCTTTTTTTGTCGTGTAACTCGTGAAAAACTGTTTGGTTTTTTTTTGTGGATCTTCACAATTATAGTAATAATTTAATGTTAGAGAATTCTAATAGGTAGCTGAACAATATTTTTCATTAGGATTGAACATACATTCAATTAAACTAAGGGAACTGTGGAATGTGACCTATTTGTTCGTTTATTTAGGAAATGCTTTTGGTAGGAATGAATGTAACCATTGACTGAACTTGTATTAGAAGCTCTGTCTATGTAACAAACATGTCGATTTTGAGCATGTAACTACTGTAACATAGTTTTCAGGTTTAATAATGACACAAACTATCGTGTCTTTCTTGGTTATTGTTAGTATCACTTCACTACACATAGTATAAAACAAAGTCGCTTCCCGCTGTCTGTCCCTATGTATGCTTAAATCTTTAAAACTACGCAACGGATTTTGATGCGGTTTTTTTTAATAGATAGAGTGATTCAAGAGGAAGGTTTATATGTATAATATAGTAGAGGAATATGGATAATCTTAGAGATTTCTAATGTAAGGTCGTAAATGAACCCATTTTTTGAGGTTTCATTGCAAACGCTGGCTGAACCCTATGAGATAGATCAAAATAATGTACTACAGTATTGTGCACCTTAAAAAGATCTACAAAAAAGTCCGCGATGGCATATGTCTATCTCTTGAGGATAACCCACAATAACCATTTTTATCGTTTATTTATTACTTATTTACGAAAAAGCGATTTTAAGCAATACAGTATTAATCCTTATCCAATTAAGTACCTTTAATAAATTGTGCATGCAATATAGATCAATATTGCCCTTTACAGCATGTAATTTAAATGAATATTTTCGAAGATATTACAAATTTAAAATGTAGGGACTTAGCGGTTGCGGTGATACCGGCTTGAGGGCCGCGCGGGGGCCGGGGGTCGTGCCTATACCAAATAGTGCGTCCAAGGCTGTGCTTCGCCCTACAGAACTTTATGATTGTGTAGTTATATTTGCTATCAGCGTTGCACCCGAGCAAAGCCGGGGCGGGCCGCTAGTAGTATACATATCTAACAGTACATTATCTTTCCAGCCACGAGTGGTACGGGCAGCGGACCCGGCGGGGGCGATGCGCGACGCGGCGGTGACGTCACGCCGCACGCGCAGCCTCAGCGGCGCCTCATCAAAGTCGACTTTGACAATCTTGAGGTAAATTACACTTACCATATGTTTCAAACTACAGGTCAACAGTGTAGGGTAGATAGTCTTTATTACAAATCAGTAAGGCTGATTTTGAACCCCGTCACCAATTGATGCGTGATTTACCTTGCCTGCTTTAGGATACACCCACCAAAGTTATCAGGTACATCTCATAAATAATTTTGCATGCCACAAGGCAAAATGTATTAGGACAGTAATTAAAACAACCACCATTGTACACTTACCTACATTATTAACAAATAAATGATTTATATTTATATTTCTAAGTCTATTTAACTGAAGAAAACTAGAACCTTTTCGAAGACGGTATTAATAACGTTGTACTCCGAGAAAACTAGGTAATGCCCTTCGCTTCTCTTTTATCGTCTTGGCGGTTGTTCTACCGTGCTCCCAGGAGCACGGTAGAACAACCGCAGTAAGAATAATTGAGATGTCCATAGATGAGCTGTGCCCGTAACATGTCAGTCACAAGTAAAAGGAATTAAAGTTAGCTAGAGAGAGTATAGGAGGCGTACATAAGTGTTATTCCTAAGATATTGTGTCAAGTTTATATTGAGTGTTTTTAAAGCAGCTAACATAATATTTGGGACTGTCCTCTTGTAGAAGGTAGTCTACGTTTCGTTTAAAAAAAATAAAGATCTCGTCTGACCTACTTTTGGTTGTTACAGTGATGTAGGCTCTATGAGACAGCACGAGAAATGAACATAAAATAATATTTTATAAAATTTGGACCATGTCGTCTTAGTGAATTCGTTGTTTGATTGAGTAAGAGAGATGGAGCATTATCTCTGTCACAAGCGTAGTCTTAAATATTATAGCATCGATCTAAACATCAAACCAACAGTGAAATTTCATGATTTTGTTACGAAGCAGTTATTTATTTTCCATCTCGAATAAACGATTTAATTTAGTTACAAGAATTTATATGGTTTCACGGTTTGACTGCGCCTAATCAATTTAAATATATTATTTTGTAATAACCTTTCGGTGCACATAATAGAATCTTAAAGAAAAATAACTGGCATAAAGTCTGGTTCATTGAATAATATTCATTGCTCTTTGAGGTACTCACAATCAGGTGGAAATATCTGAGCTGTTTTTTTTTCTCAGTAATATGCACACAAACCTGTCTCTTTGAAAAGATACTATCTTTTAAATATCGGAAATAGCCTGCACTATCAAGACTTAAAGGTATTGATAGTAAGCCTATTTTAAAAAGAAATTATACAACATCACCAAAATTATCAAAATTATTTTCCATCATCTTTTTTTCTTAAAACAATCGTATTATTTTAAGTGTTTATTCAAATTACACGTACAATGGGAGCAAGAGGCAAGCATGAACGGAGTATACACGCGAGAGGCTCCGTTCTCCGTGCCCGCCGTTCTTGGCACGAAGCCACACGGCCGTATAGCTCGTGATATCTAGATTATGTCATAACTATACGCTGGGCTGTGACCTGAGACCAGAGGTCGGTGCCCAGATAAAAGGAAACCCGTTAAAATAACTTAACAACAGTTTTTATGTTGTTTTCTAAACCTTTTTGCGGGTTTTTAAGTTAGTACTAAGTGGTGTTTTATTTTTTGGGTCGTAGTAATTTAAATTTTCGTGACTAGTTGATTTTTTGTGAAAATTATATCGTTTTAAGCATAGAGGTTTAGGGCTATTTATCTAGACATATCGCAGTTTTTGTAACTGATGTAAATACAAAAGCAATTAATTATACGTAATGATACAGACTGCATCCTTGTCTCTTTTATTGCATTATTTTTGTCGAGCAAACGGCCAACGATAAATTAACAGTATGAAACTATTTAATCAGACGAAAAAAAATACACATTATTTTCGGCCAATGGCTGTACTGGCAAAAAATAAATGACAAACGTACATTGGCTAGATGACTGGCTGGTTTATTATATGGCTAAGATTGGTTCGAAGTAGCGATGCGTGAAATGAAACTATATCAGTGTAATATTGTTGTCTTGTGTTCTTTATGAAGTTATAATAATGCTCGTAGCGAAGTGCGTGACTGGATACAATATACAAGCACTGTTAATACTGTTTGCACTTTATAACTTTAAAGTTACACTTACAAGAAGTTTAAAAAATAAAAAAGCGTCTTCTATAATAATATACACAGTTTATTGTAATAAAACGAAACATAGTAATGAGTGTCATTATTTTTTTACGACCAACGTAATATGTTTGTCTTTTACTCGTTTAAGTTTATTACTTGTAAAAACAGTTTTGTGTTTGCAAGAAAAACACAAAAACTAAAAAAAAAAACGTCCACTATTTCAGTTTCTTTAACAAAAGATTCGTCATAATAACATACCATTAGCTTTAACTACCTTTAGGTGACAAGTTTATAAACAAGCAGCTCTAAGTACAAAATTTAAAACAAATATTACCTTTTCTTAGCTATCCTTAATAACTATCTCATTTCAAAACGACAATACAGTACGTATACGTGAAGATAAGACAAATTAATTAAATGTACACAAACCGCAAGAACAAGCAATAAATGTTGTGAGCGTGTAATTACTGAGGCCTAGCACTTCGCTTTGTTATTACTTTTGTGCACGATTGTACTGACAATAGATTAAAGTGTATAAATAGACTGACAACATATAGGTGATATTTATCGTGATATTTTGTATGCGTATGTTGTTTAAAAAAAAAATTCTTGTCACTTTTTACAATTAAAAAGCTGTGAGGTTTGACACTCCAATTAGTTAGGAGTTTCTTTTTCTTTCATTATCCCGGTCCCTTTATTTGTAACACGGGTTAGTCCCGAGTAATTTGAAATAATCCTTATGTCGCGAAGGGTTTTACAAACATTTTTGCTTCAAACACTTACTACAAACTGTTTACTGACATTATTTAGCCATATTTCACTTGACTCATATTTCTTTAACTCATTTTAGTGTTCACGCTAATTACTACCTAACTGTACAAGAAGTATCCTTAAAACATGTACACTTGTGCAAACTTGTCTCACAAGCCGTGCCCTAGTTACTATTACTACGGGATTTTAAACTATAACTACTGAAGCATTAGATCGCTTTTTCATTGGATGGACAGGTACTTTGAATAGTTTTAAAACGGGATTTGAATTTTAGATAAGTTAATCATAAGTTTCGAATGACATTTTAGGTTCATAACGTCTACCTACGCGATTGCCAACCTACAACATTACTTGGAATTCAGAACTTGTAAGACAGAAATGTAATGACGATGATGGATGGACTATTAAAGTACCGCTTACATCTCGACGAAACAATGTTGTTTATGGAAAGTTCCAAATTTCCAGCTAGTCCTATAAAAAAAAAATACATTTAATTTAAAAAAAAACGAAATGTTTATAAAGCAAACGCCTTAAATTTGTTTTTAAAATTCCTAGAGTTGGTACTTGGGTACAAACTCTACAGACCTTTTAAGATGTTACATAAACTGTTTACGCCCGGCCTCGAGTTTGTTTAGTACCAAGTAGGTTAACATTAAGGGATGAATAAAGGCCTCCTTGAGTGACAATACCTTTGTTGAGCTCACCTTGAGGCGTCTGTTTTGTAACCAATTTGATGACTAAACATTTTTCGTCTAGATGTAACTACACGAGTATTTTTCTGTTACAATTTGTCAAATTAACACTGTATCTGCAATGTTTGTGACAAGATTACTTTCTTATACTTATAAAAGTATTTTGTAAAAAGAAATGGTCTTTAGAGTAGTTTATATTTTTCGTTGCTAGCCATTTCACTACAAAAAAAACTACTGGTCCTTTCTAGGAACAAAAGGACCCAGTGCTACCAAATATCTTGTAAACATCGTCGATATATTATTCCACCACTCTAGCCTTACCTGAGTCCCTACCCAGACACGACCTAATTCTACCCATCACTTTGAATAAACGTTATCTGCCAGTAAAATATATCCAATGTCTAATCCAGGCTTCAGATACAAGGAGAGTCAGCAAAAACGCCAATTCTAATCAAATCAGCTCGCGATAGTAGATATTACTTTGTACAATTTTGGCACCATTCCAATTCATTAGGTTTTCACACAAATTGGATTTATGCTACACGAGGCGTTTATGGCAGTGTGTACTGAACATTATAATTTGCGTAATGAACGATGTCATTCATTAGTCTGTTTGAATGTCAGAGGTGAGGACGGATAATCCTGTTGTAGTTGATAATATGTTTTTCTAGTTAAGCCCTCTGAAGGTTGCTTCATATTGCGGTCAAATGAGAGTATTTTTCTAAAATGGTGTTGTGTTTCAGTAGCTGAAATAATGTAGCAATATATTCAAAGTTTTTTTTTTTTTTTACCTAGTTTGAAACGCTATAAGATTTTTTACTACGTATTTTTTACTACGTATTTTTATTCCTTTCAAGTATTAAATGATATCGGGAAACAACACAATTGCAGCATAATACTTATTGTTGAAAGCTATTACCATCATACTTGCTTCTGCAATTCTCGTTAGAAGTGCTTTTGTATTACTCAAGCATCTATACTTTCCTACGTACAGTGAACAGTTTACAACTCATCTTGGTTCCGAGTTCCGACATTCCAAGTACGAGCCCATAACTTTCCCTTCATATAATATTTCAATGGGAAATACCTGTTCCAGTGGCTGCAAGTTTTTGCCTTATGCAACGCGAGTGCATCGCTGCACGCTCTCCGACACGACTTTAATGCTTTCTCGAAAGCCGAACTAATGGCATCTTTGTTGTTAACTTAGGTATTTCCGAAGGAGGATATGGTTGGTATAAAGTAGTCATATTTTAGAAAATAATTAAAAAAATCTGTCTACAATTTTAGACCGATAGATCTAAATTTATCCTTCATTCAGCAAAGTATAGGTTAGGAAAAAATTGGCTTTTGTGGTTTGTTGATTTTGAGTTGATTTCTATCATGTATTGTAAAGATATTTATGGTAACCAAAATGAAAAAGGAATTTGAAAAAAAAATAGCCAGTTAATAATGAGCCAGTGTTAAGCCTCATAGTCACACATGATATACACGTTTTTGATCCTTTCATCTGCAAAATAAATAATGGAACAAACAAAGTTATTACAAAAGCTTTTAAGCTGTAAATATTCTGTTGCAAGGTCAAAGGAGGGTTAATTTTATTCATAGGTATCCTACAATATTCCCTACAGTATTCCGTATAAATCGTCTTCTTGAAGTGTACCTACATTACGAGAGCAATCTATCTTTCTTTAAGAGAATAGTGCTTATTTATTATAGCTTGGTTATTTATTCGTTATTATAATAGGTATTTGTCTAGGGGTTAAAGTCGGATATTCGAAGATATAAGATATTAAGTAAATGTCTTCACATTAACATTTATATGAATAAAATAGATAAGGTAATAAAACTAAATTTAATTATTTATACATACCCTATTATAATATAAATCGTGGTTTATTATTTGATACATGTTCTGCGATTAACTTTATAGCAAAATTCGCAGGTATAATTTCATGGTGTTCATATTAATTGTAAGATACGAATTATGACATCTATTACATAAGCCATAACAACTGGTTTTGTATAGAAATTATAGACAAATTCTTATATAATACTGTGACAACATTGTGTAATGCGTGGTTTAATTAAACGTAATAATTATGAAGGTAGTTGTAACTTAGATGTCATTTTTCTCGGATGACTAATTAACTCTTTAAGATACACTGAGGCCTTTAGTTTTTACTGGTTTGGACTGTGATATCCACCTAAAAAGTAACATAATTTCTATTGAAAGCAAATAAACATAAGAAAATGTAGAGTCAAATCATTATGGATCAGAAAATATCCTAGTCCATAAATAGTTGTACAATTTACTCCTTTAATATTATTAAAAAAAAAAACCTTTTTCTTCTCAGGACGACGAAGACGAGGATGACACGGAAACCTGCACGAGTCCTGAGGTGTGCGCCCCGCAGCCCTTCCCCAGGCATACGGCGCCGCAGCAAACGCCGCCCAAGCCTTGGAAGAGGACCGGTAAATAACAATATTGTATTTATTGCTAAAATAATGCTGTTTATTCGAAAAGTGTTTCTATGCCAAGTTTTCCAAGGTCTATAATTTTGAAATTTGGATTTATCCCATATCTGTCTTATCACAAAGTCTTTGTACCTTCTTAGCTATCATATGCAAACTTATTATTGTTATGTTGTACAAAAAAAAAAACTTTAATGTAACGATACTTACCTCACTAGTATTTTTTTATGGTAAGATAAATCAGTTCAGAATATTGTGGCAAGACAAGATATCTCAAAAAAACAAATGTTAAACGCACTGTCCTCCCAACGCACGCCTTGGCATTGATCTGATCTTGGTGACGTCACACAGAGGAGACTCCGCCGCGGGCGCCGCCGCGCACGCGCATATCCCACGACGAGTACCACCAGTTCTGCGACGAAACCCTCGAATGTATGACAGCATGCAGTATTCAGCATGTTATTGTTACCACGCTTTTTAATAGGGATGATGACATTTTAGTTTTTGTCGCATAGAGCGTTTGAGCGCCGATGGTCACCGACGAACAATTATTCTATTCGGTGTGCAAAGTGTTGATGAGAAATACAACAAATAATAAAAAAATACCACGATACATTAAGTAGACGGGTCGCATGACGTCACAATTTTGTACGAAATTGTAACGTAGGGACCCCCAAATCTATTGCAATTTCGACAAAGCAAATAATTGTGTAATATCTTCTGTAATCTAACAGATGGATACAATAGTTTGTTTTGATACGTTGTCATCATCCCTATTTGCATTCCGTTCGCTTTGCTATCACCTGTCGTTGTTTTTTCAGTTCAATGGTTTTACGGACGATAACGAATCGAATACTGCCGATTATCGAGCCTTCCGACTTTCAACTTTAAGTGTCCTTTTATTTATCAGATTTTTTAATTAGCTCATTTATCATCAATTGATGTTTCACCTAATTAAAATTATTACCCTCATCTTACCTACTTATTCAGTGTTTTCATTAGATGTATTGATATTAATTGTATCGAGTACCGATTTAGTGTCATTTAGGACTTAGGTTAGACCGAATCACATAAATGTAACTCAACTAAAGTTCACTGTTTGTTATTCACTTGAAGTTATGTCACTTTTTGTACTAATTTTGTAACCACGTCATTTATATCTACATGGTGTTTACTCAGTTGATCAAATGTAATGTATTTTAGTTACCACGAATTATATCGTTTATAATTGATTTAGAATACCTATTTGTAAAACCTTTATTTACATACTTACCAAGATTTATTATTAAACGCATTTAGAGACAAATCAACAATTGCCTTTCTATTCACTTCTCAACTCAAAATATTTTGTATTTTAAACTGGTATTATTTTAGAATTTCTTTAAAATGATATTTTAATAACTTATTTAATTAAATTTCTTTGTTCAAAAATATCTATATTGCATTGCCGAATCGAAGTAATTAAGAATCAAACACAGCATATATCTAAACGGTCCTTCTGTCCGCAGCGTACGACCTGGCGACGCAGTGTCCATCGCGGCGAGCTTCGATGCGACGACACACCGTCACGCACGCCGTCTGCCCACCCACCGATGGAGCACACTCGTTACCGCATTCAAGGTAAGCAAAAAAAAGAGTAATCTATATCTTCCAATGTGCTTCCTTTGCTTCACTCTGTTGGAGAAAGGTGAAATGGTCAACTGATTCATCCATGGTTCGGCAACTAAAAGTGCTGATGGAGTGCTGATTCATCGAGAAAGACTATGGATTTTAGAACCAAAAAGAATAGATTACTAATAATTATTAATAATTATGGTCTAGTTTAGCTGCAATTTCTGCCAAGTATTACATTCGACACAAGGCTCTCGCTAAGTTTATAGCTGACATTTCCTGTTAGCTCCATTTACTAGGATGTCTGGTAATTTCAACCTTAATATTCTATCCAAATGCGTATAATAAAGACAGACATTTCTGTTTTGTCATTTAAAACACGTATTCAATAAAGTTTAACGATAGCGATAACGGTTTTCATCCAAGAAGCCGACTGGGTATAAAAGGATCCTTATAAATATAGATTGCATCCACAATAAGTACCAAAAGACCTGGAATACAAATGCATTTATTTAAAATAAGCTCTTATTTTGCATACATTATTGAAATAATACCGTTTCGTTAGAAAGTTTCTAGTGTCTAATGTCAGGAGGTCAAGATCTATCATTTACAGATTTCAAATGTAAAACAGTTGCAATATTTTTATTCTTATTTGCAAAACAATCTATAGTGCATTATATCAATCAAAACGCTTTATACCTACGGTACCTCTGTATTAAACATACTACAGTCCTTATTTTATAGTCATGTATTTTATAGGACTTAGTATTCAAAGGATATAGGTCTTTATTCAATGTTTGGTCAGAGTTCCAAACATAATTTGCGTCCTATTTTTACTATTCGTTTTCCAATAGCTAACCTGTTTCTTCCCCCCAGGCCCGGATCCCGAGCGTCATGCGCGGGAGCAGCTTCCCTCGCGAGCAGCGACGCTGACGCCCAGCTCGGAGAACTGTCCTGGTCGCGCTCCAGCCTACAGGACGAGCTCATCAAGTCGGTTAGTGGCAGCCCCAACCATGGCTCGCATGTGAGTAGACGTAGATTAGAAGGTGGCGGAAACTGTTCGGAAATTAGGTATTCAAAGGTTGCCAAACCTCTATTTCGCACTTAGATTCTGGTCCTTTAGTACTAGTTTTAGATGCCTGCTTGAGGACGAGTAGCGTACTCACCGGTTTTCAAAATGTCGCTAGCTCAGACGCCCCGGGTTCGATCCCTGGACGGGTCAATGTAGAAAACCACTTTTCTAGATTGTCTTGGTCTTTGTCTCTGAATCACACAAGTGCTACTTTGGGTTCAGAGCAATATATGTAATGTTGTTCGTATTTGTATACGTCGGCTTGATCTAGCGATAGATGTCTAGTTAATAGCAATACCATGCAGAAAATCACTTGGTGTGTCCGTAGAAAAGCACAAGATGTAGATTTAGTAAATACGCTAGTTATTGCACATCACGCATGTTGAATACTGTGACTAAATTGTAACGGTTTTTAAACAGCACAAAAGTCGTAGACTAATAGCATGGTGTTTTGTAGTTTTGTAAACAGTAATAGAGAAGAGTAGGTAAAATAAAATGAAATTGATAAAATTTCTTTCAGTCTTTTCGCTTTAGTAAATAAAGGCTTTAAAAGGGTTTCTACTTTGTGTTAGTTAGATTTACTTTTTGCTTTCTTTCTTGACCTGTAAAGATTGTTCAAAATAAGCCTTTATGCCCTTTATGTACTAAAGCCATTGGGACCAAAAGTTTGAAGGATATTAACGAAAGGTTTTTCTTGCAGAAACAGTGGCAGGATGCTATCATGTCCGACGACAGGTTGTCTCTGACCCTTGAAGAGATTGTGCACATCAGGTCTGTGCTTACGAAAGCTGAGTTAGAAGTACTGCCAGTTGAAGGCAGGGTCAAAGAGGACGTCGAAAAGAGAAGAGTGAGTAGAAATCTAAAATATCTGTTTCAGAATTAACTGAACAGATTACTGTTTTTCAATGTGAAAGGCTGAGTTTAATTTAGAAGATAACTAAATATGTTTATTTTTGTTTCCAGGTATGCTTCTTATGTTTGAAAACAAGGTTCGGTATTTTTGGTCCTTGGGGCCAGAAATGCAAATTGTGTAAAAAGACTGTCTGTCAAAAGTGTTGTTCAAAGGTAAGATATCCTGAACCTTTCGTTCTTTTACAGTGCTCTTTACTGGTTACTGTTTCTTGTTAGCTTTTCTTATAAGTACTGTGGCCGTTTTATTCCGTAAATTCTTATAATTTATTTGTTGTTGTAGATGCGAATACCGACAGAGCACTTCGCGCACGTGCCGGTAGTGCTGCTGAGTCCATCGCTGCTGCCGTCGCCGGAGGACGAGGCGCACTCCTCATTCCCCAGGAGTCTCATGTCCAGGCTCGTGTCGCCTGAATACACGGTAAGATATGTTGGAAAACAGAGCATAGGGCCTAAAATACCATGATTTTAGGTTATAAGGACCAAAGAATACGAACTTAAAGAAAAAAGTTTATTATTGTATATTCTTTCGGGATCGACCTTTTTTGGATAGATACGAGTATTCGAATTGCATAGCATCTTTCTATAAATCGCTATTAAAATTCACAATTGTAATTAGTCTCTCATGATCCATTTACTTCGAAGTTATATTATACAAATAGTTTCCTGATAAAAACTTCAAGTCTACACATAATAACGAGATATCTGTGAGAATAACGTTTCCCATAATGATAGTGCCGATCGCGGACGATAATGCGTGCGCGGTGCACCGCAAATTGCGTGAACATGGTCGTGAATAGGCCTTCATCAGTTTTATTACTTCACTCTAGAGATCGTCTTCCGTTATAGCTCCACTAATGTCTTCGATCAGTTACTTATGGTGTCAATGACTCGTGATTGTCACTTCAATCTTTATAATAAACCTTTCTTCAAACATTTTTTTTCTGATATCTACGTTGACAGGCTTAGCTTAATAGAGTAAAAGGGCATGTGACACAGTATGTATGTATGTAGTGTGTCCAGCTTACAGTGCGGCCGATGTAACTTAGCTTTAGAGAGATGCAATAATTTGAGCGGTGTGTGGGAAAGAGACGGTGATTTTTGTAGCTCTTTTTCGGCATATACTTTGCTTTATACTTATTTTAATTTTCTTATCCCCAGAGCATGGTAGAGAACAGCGTGGGCAGCGCTCCGAGCAGCCCGGCGCTAGCACGACGCGCGAGCGGTGCGGGTGGCGCGGGCGCGGCGAGCTCGGCGGCTGCGCGCTCGGCGCCCGGCTCGCGCGGCGGCTCGGCGCTCGGTTTCTCCGATCAGCTGTCCGTGCCGCCGCACTCCATGTCGCGCAGCGTGGACGGCCCGCAGGCCATGTCGCTCGTCAATACGCCGCCTTCGACGCTTGACCGCAGGTTTGTAGCTGTTTACTTAATTCCAGTGCTTCATGAATTGGTCCTTGGTTCCGCGAGAAAAGACAAATGCGTAGTATTAATAATAATAATAATAATATTCCGGGAAATCTCACACTCGGTTATCTGATCCCAAGCTAAGCAGAGCTTGTGTTATGGTAACCAGACAACTGATATACATACCTATATATTTCTAAATACATACATATTATATATAAATTACACCCAGACGCAGAACAAATGATCTTGCTCATCACACAAACATTTGTCCTGGGTGGGAATCGAACCCACGACCTCCGTTATAGCAGTCAGGGTCACTAACCACTAGACCAACAGGCTCGCATTGTCTGTACCCACCACTATTACTCATTCACACAAAGAAAATATACCTCTTTGAAGATTTTTAAAAAAAGCATGATATTCTGAATTATGCTTAACATCACCTTCCGAGTCGTCTTTACACTATTGACTAACATCGTCCTATTTTAATCCTTATTTCATCTCATTCCAGGGCTCGGTACGGGCGCGGCGCGGCGGCGTCGACGGCGGCGGAGCGGCTGCGCGGCGTGCAGATGGCGGTGTGCCACGACTGCAAGGCGATGGTGCTGCAGATCATCAAGTCCTCGCGAGCCTCGCGCTCCGCCTCCCGCGACCGCGCGCTCCGACACCTCACGCTCGACCTCGCGCCCGTCTACACCGCCAACTGTTAGTGCGCGCGACATACACTCACAAGGTAGTGCTACTGCCATACCGAAGGACAGACTATTAGTGCCAGCCAAAATGCCGATAGTGAGTGCGTTCTCCAGTGTTGATATATTCAGTCGATAGCCAAAAGTACACTCACCACTAAAGTGACATACCCAATAGTGCACTAAGTTCCAGCGGCCTATTGCAATTAGTGCGTTCGTCATATGACAAAAACTATAATACTGGCTTATCACAGTTCGGCTATTTAGGTAATACCAAGTGGCAGTTGGCAGCTATTGGTGCACAGCTGTGGATGTTAGCGCTCACCACACAGTCGGACCGGTGCCTCACCCAGTGGAGATACTAAAGCTGAGCTGTTCGTATTTCTGCTGCGACGCAACATAGAACAAGAATTGGAAGGATCATCAAGCCATCGCCTTAAGAAGCTCACAACTAACACTAAGCATGTTACTTTCCTTCATTTCCTACTTTATTTGTTTTCCCATTACCTCACTAACATTTAAATAAATAAATAAGATACATTAGAATTTTAATAGACGTATTATAATGAATCTTCTCGATCAACTTATTAATTTTGTTTACCCTTTAATGCCATACTAACACAATAATCTCTGTTATTTATTTATTTAATTAGATATCAATATCTACAGTTTTGTTTCCCAGTTCGTTGTACTGATTATATTTATAGTGAAATCATTCATTCTATAATAGTTATTTAATTTATAGATCCTATTATAATATCACTAGTTTCAACTTGTAAATACTCAATGACATTAAATAAAATATACATTTAATATATTATATAACAATTTAAAATGTATTATGAAATCGTCTTATTTGACATTCGAAATAAATTTATTGAAGTCGACACTCGATTTAAAATTTAGTCGTCACTCAACGTTCAAAAATCGAGCTTCCAAGGTTGTGTAGTTTCTATGTTGTGTTTCGTATGTGGACCACGCATTTTGTTTACACAAAATGAACTTTGACAATACTTTATGACCTTTGACAGACATTACTACCACAATTTTCATTTATCGCACAAAATCATAATAAATAAAGTCATTAAATTATTAAAAATATTTATCCTACATTATCAGAGATACTCATAGTACCTATATTGAATAAATATTAATTAATATTATATTCCAGAAATTTAATAAATAATATTTTGTCACTATTAATAGATATATATTTTTCTCCGAATAATAGAATGTTTTAATATGTCTACACTATTGATGTGAAATTATAATAAATATTGTGTGTTCAAAAATATTTTAATGTACTATGAATGTTGTTGTATAAAACATATTTATATTGTATAAATGTTATGAAAATCTCTTAGAATCTGATGTGAATCAAACATTTTGAAGCATGAAATCTATTATTGTAGTCAAATTGTAGAAGCATTGTGGTGATATAACGTAAATTAAATAATTTAGTATTCTTTTCAAATAGATAACTATTAACGTTAAGTTTTCTACAATTTGACATTCCGAATAATTCTCTTTAGTTGACCCCCCACCCCTGACACTGTATTTTCAAGACTTAAGTCGAGATCACGCCATTGATACTAAAATTGTTGACATCTATGTCTTCAATCTGTTTACACAGCATTCTTGTAAACTAAACAGACATATTGAAATTCTTATTGCTGATCCGACATGAAAATATTACTTTTTAAATAATTATGAGTGACATTCAGAGCAGTAGTGTTTTCGATAAGTTAAGTTTCCTGTGCCATACCATTCGAGATGAGTTTTATCAGTGACTAACGATTGCATGTGCGTCTATCTTGTCACGACACGTGTGAAATCCTATGTGCCTACTACTACTCGAAGTACAGATCAAATATTATTTTGTTTTAAATTTAGTTACTTTTTTCATTATTTACATTTTGGTTCAAAATACAAAAAACAAAAAAAAAACTGATTTAGGTATGTAATTTTCCTTTGGAATGGTTGCGTGCTTTTGATAAAACTGTTTTTGAAGATTTATTATTTTGTTTATAAACATTTTATTTCTTTCCTTTCTGATATCCGTGATAACAAAATGTTGCGTTTGACAGTTCAGTCGACAGTATGCAACCAGCTTAATAAGTCTGATTGTTTGTGTGAAATGTATGATTGGAAAAACGTTTGTTACTTCATCATATTCATTCGTGCGGAGACCTCTAACTCGGCAGTAGTATCGCAGAAATTTAAGACCAGCTAGTTACATAATGTATCTTGCTAATGGATGCCATTAAAAAGTTAAACGGCTATAGTTTATTATACTACAGCATTGAAGACTACACAATGTGGCCTGTACCTACTATTGCCGCAGTTACAGAATCTGCTATAAAATTATTTAGAATTAACTAAATTATTTCGCGAAATATACCCACTATCTAGTACTCCAATGTAAATATAGTCGTCTAGAGTAAAGTAGCGGTTCAAATAAAACGGTAGTACTATTTCAATGTAATTAATCATCGTTATTAAATGATTAAAACTGGGTTTTCCCTCAACTCTTACATTCCCTCCGTTAATTTAGTTATTTTTAAGTTTTTATAATAAACAAACGATAAAATATTTAAACAATTGTGTAACTAAACATGGCCTAATATTATTGTTTGACATTTGGCATTATAATGATTTACTTTTGCATCAATGATTTTATAAAATTATTTTCAAAATTGATTAATACCTTGTATAATAAAAGCCCAGTTATTATAACTTGTAAATGTGTAATTTAGTAGTCTATTAGATGTTACTTAGATTAACTGTTTAAAGAACTTAAGTACTTATGTAAGTGGAAATAATCGATGATGAAAATAAACAAATACCTACAATGTTAACCTTTTATTTTATTTGTTAAATTTAAATATATTTTCATAGAGATACATATAAGACTGCAAGGCAAAAAAACGCTGTCATTTGAATGAAAAGTAAGTAGTACGTGCGTAAGTACAGAATTGGGTGGCTATGAAACTAATTAAATAAACAATCTCCTTGAAGCTTTCATTAGCTCAAATTTTGTGATCTAGCAACAGAAACTACTATTCCAAAACTCAAAATCAATGTGACATAAACGATGGGCATGACTGCCCAATTCGAAAAGATCCTAAGCTACATAAGTAGATATGTTGTGTTCCGACCTACACATTAGTTGGGATGTTTATGTTATATAGTAAATCTTTGTGGAAACTGTTAGTGTGCATTTTGTAATAATAAATAATGAAAAATAATAAATAAATTACAACAACCACATTTATTGATTGTTAAGTTGACGCCTATTACAATGAAACTGTATCCTTACATAAATAAATTGTCTAATAAATAACAGCGTTCAGCCTACGACTAGGAGTCCGTCTTCCACGAAGCTGTGTGGGGGCACTTCGAGGTTGAGCGGGGCGGGGCCCTTGCGGATGCGGCCGGACGCGTCGTAGTGCGAGCCGTGGCAGGGGCAGTAGTAGCCGCCGAAGTCGCCGGCGTTGGCCACGGGCACGCAGCCCAGGTGCGTGCACACGCCGATCACGACCAGCCACTTGGGGTTCTGCGTGCGCTGGTTGTCGTGCTGGGGGTCGCGGAGGGACTCCACGGGGACCGCCTGCTCGGTGGAAATCTCGTTTTCGGTTCTGGAATGGAATTGTAGAATTATTGAGTATGTTGTGTAAAGAAATATGGTGACAGCTTGTTATTATTTATGTTACAATTTATCATGATTTAGCAGAATTACAAAGTTCACTTAAAATGTAATACAAAGAGATTAAATTTTACTTAAATAATAGTTTTCCTTTGGGGAGGCGCAACTATGAGAATTCGTGCGAATTCTCTTTGTTGCCTTTTGAATGTACTTTCAGTATCAAAGTTGCTTTTGGTAAGTTGTTGTACAATTGCGGTATTTTGAATTATTCTTAAGGATGTTGCTCCAAACTCAGCAGTATCATTGCCAAATTCAATTACTTAACTAAAATACCTAGACATGGAAATAATAACGTCTTAGTCGCGAAATAATTTCTATATGTTATGCAACAATCTCATACACTGTACAGGAGTCAAATGGTATATGATATAGATGCTTAGCTATAGCATCATACATTATGTTGCTTTAGATGTGTCACGAAAATGACGTAGACAACTCTCACTGGCGAGGTAAATGCGCAGTATGGAAAGACACCAAGTGCGTCGCGAGATTTACAAGTACTTTCAATGTATTATTAGTATCAAATTAATTAGAAAGTAGGTACTTAATACACATTAATATAGTACTAGATATTGATATGGAGTTTTCATAAACATTGTTAGCTTTCATTTCAATCTAGAGGATAAAAATGTTATCTTCAATGTCTTTGGGGCAAATTCATCGGAACTATCTATCTATCGGTATATGCAAGCTCATCAATTGTGAAAGTCAAAAATGAATAAAAATGTAATTGTACACAATTTTGGATATATCAAGTTATTTTTGCACTTCAATACATTTAAACTACTTGAAGTTCATTTAATACAAATAAATTAAAATGACTAATTTTGCTTAGAAAACTAAAAAGCGACATTAATTCCAGAAATTTTGTATAAAAAATTCAAGAAACATCAATGTTATAAAAATACTGATAACTTTCAAATTGCTTATCAGTCCTTCATAAATTATTGCTTAGAAATATCTAGAACACTTCAGCTTTTAAATGAAAAGCCACACAATAGTTTCAATAAAAGCCACATTATAGTTATTCTATTTTTATAAGCGGCTACAATCCCGAATACTGATACATAGCTAATCAGACACATCAAACTCTTCACAATCATCCTTTTTAGCATCGGTGTTAACAATAATTGTAGAAAATAAAAAGAAACCAACCTGTGCCTGATGAACAGTGGCTTACCGCGCCACTTGAAGGTAACGGACTTGCCCTCGGGGATCTCAGCCAGCTTGATCTCGATCTTGGCCAGAGCCAAGACGTCAGCAGCAGCCGCCATGGACGACACGAAGTGCGTCACCAGGGACTTGGCCGCGTACGCGCCGGCGACACCTCCGGCTGAAATATTTGTATAAAATCAATTAATTTATTGAAATTCGAATATACTTGAATAAAAAAAATAGTCTTGCAGTAGAGTATTTACTAAACAAAGTGGGTAGTTTTGTAAAAAAAATGTACAGAAATTCAATGGTAATAGTTTTAGGTTTTAAATTTTTTGTCAAATTCAGAAAAGAAAATTAAATGTTTATCGTCAATAGACTTGTATTCTATGCTATATTCAGTACTTGTAAAAAGTACAAAGTATTCTCTTCCCATATTAGTATGGCCCTATAGAAGAAAGGAACACTTTAATTTCATAAGGGGAAAAATTTACATATAGCATTAATTTTTATGGGTAAAAAGAAAATAATATTAAAATAAAAATGCATCATATGGATTATATTGCAGTAGCTATGAATGTGATACCTGCCAAGGTGTCGTAACGTCAGGACCAAATATACATAATTCATAAGAAGTAGTTTTATATTAATTTCTAACAGTTACATAAACCTAGGAAATTAATAGACATCCCTAACGGATAAGCTATGCGGATCGTGAGTAAAAGCAATCTCACACAGTCCAATCTAGAAAAGATAATATGCAGCCACAAAGTAATAAATGCAAACTGACTCATAATAGTACGTTCCTTCATAAGGCAAAATCAAATTTATCAGTTTATAACCTATTTAAGATCTCATTTAATATTAAAATAAAAAAAATACTGCAAAATTTTAACCTGCTGTTCTAATTGATTTGTTCCGATAATGTGAATATTAATCTCAATGAATCATAATATGTGTGGTCAATGATCGTTGAATTGAATAGTTTATAGTCACTATGAACTAGTAAGTTCTGAAAATGAGCAATTAAATAATGTTAAGATTGAATATTCTAATTACTTACAATGTTTACATGATATTTCAAGGTTAATGCCAAGAACTATAAATAATCATGTAATATTGACATATTATGTATAGATACTTACACAAGTTGTCACTTGTACTTTCCTATGATCGTACAAGACAAAATCTATGTTTTAATTTAATTTTGTTTACATAAGAGTCATTTTTATGTTTATAAGCCTACACTTTACCATAAATTAGTTAATAGAGATAAGTTTACAATATAATCACTGATTTGACAGGTACACAAGGTTGTTACTATCATAACCAAAACTTCAAAGTATCAAGGACTAACCTCCAGCAATAAGATAGGTGAATGATTGGCGAGCATCGACGCTTTCAGCACTCTTCGCGGTAGGGTCCTGGGTCTCCTTGCGACGGTACGCCGCGAAGTCCGGGTACGAGATGTCGGTATGCGCGAAACGTACATGACTTGGACCTAGAATTGACAAGTGTTATGTAATACGAATTTTCCTCATAACTCAATAAAAAAATTCTACCATATAACAGCTTAACAGTAAAGATAACTCACCACGACCACCTGCAACTGCCTTCAATCCCTGGATAGGCAAAGATCCATGTAAAGATTGCACAGTCGAAGTTTTAGGCAAGGGGTGAATCAAGACCTTCTCGGGGGATGTGTAGGCTACCACGGTGGGTTTCAGCCCATTGGAGACCACAGATGAGCTCGCCTTAAAGTAGGGAGCTAAGTGCCCAGCCCTTGCCACCGAAGTCATTTTGTTTCACAGCAGAAATACGCAACAAAATTGCTTCTATATTTTCGCTGAGCGCAGTGCTCGATTGAAGAAACGTCAAATTTAATGTTAGTGTTACCTGTTAAAAAATTATATCGATGATGTCACAACTGCTCCAGCAACATTTTAATGTTACATTTTAAACATGAATTTGTACATGTCTCTTGTGTTTTACGTCTATTTATTAAATTATTATAATTGGTCATTATGTTTGTCTATACCCAATTTTATACAATTAGTGTTATTAAAACTCCTAACGTTGTTCACATTTATTCGCTAGTATAATGTTACTTTTGATTAAAATAGCCAACATTTATTAGTCTAAATTGAATAATCATATCAAATTTATTTTTAATTTATTCTTTTTTAATTAATCCACAATTACTAACTTAAAGAAAAAAATCATTTGGTAAAGCTTAAAATGCATAGGGAGTACGTATTTGAAACTCGCATTTTACGTAGGTAGTTATTGATCAAATTCTTTTCTACAACGCTACTGACAGTGACAATATTTTTACAATAGTAACATTGTTTTTTGACGCGTTCAAAATTAATTATTTTTCTTAGGTTTTAACATTTAAAACAATTTAGAGTCTATACGGAAAAAAACCGTAGTGGCATAAAATTGAACTATCATTACGATAACATCTATTCCTTATTATTACGTTCTAACATTATTTTATATAAGTACATCCAGCCTTACAGTAACACTAAATAACTCTATAATGTGTAGGTATAACTTATAAGTACGGTAAGTAAGCACTGCAACTACACGTCGGTTGTCTTTCCACACAGACTATCAGATCCAAATAATCATTGTTATAGTATAACGATATGAAATTCTGGTTTCACTTTTCTTTTTCTAAAGAAATTACCGTTTTTCATGTCAACCGAAATAGCGAATATGCTTGTAAGAATCAATCCTGTATAAAAGAGCGATAATAATATTATAAACTAGTTTCATCGTAAAAAATCTATAGCAATAGAGTGCACCGTTTAACAAAGTTATCTCAAAGCTAAAATTTTAATAAAAATATTTAATTATCCTATTTAATAGATTTTAGTTGTTGCGGGGAAAATATAAATTCGCAAACGATTGTGCTGCATATAGCCGTCTTTAAGCGATACGTGCACTCTCTTTTTACTCTGTGCTTTCATTTGTCAAATTCGTTTTCAAGTTTCCCGCGTTGCATGTTTGTGTTTGTGCAAGTGGTTTACAATTTTACATTTATCTATTTTAACCATTTTGTGTGCACCAACTCGGTAAGTACATCAAACAGTTATAAAAAAAACATGCTTTAATTTATGTATAGGCAACATTAAATGAATTTTTATTTCATTATGAACAATAAAGATAGATACCTACACTACTACACTACACTTTTCTGGTATAGTAAGATTAGATTACCTTGTATAAAAGTTAAGATGATTCGTCATCCATGTGGGTACATCTGGCTACTGAAGCAGGCGCAATCCAAAAATATGTGTTTGTAACTATTGTGTCCATAAACCCCAACATTATTCCGCATTGAAAATAATCTTGTGCACATAGGTAGTTATTTACGAATTACAAAATTAAGAAATTTCGCTATTGTTTGATGCTCCTTTGCTGTTTTCTTTGCTATTCAATATCGTAAATCTGTGTGAAAAATAGTGACGTTTATTGACATAAACAAACTTGATGGCGTCGTCATGACAACAGTCAGGTAGGCATAGAGAAATATAATAAGTAGAATAGCAGGTAGGTTTTGAACATGGAGAAAAGTGCTTTATAGTAATTAGTCTCTAAGGAGAAAAGTAATTTAATACCTAAGTAGTTTTGAAACCAGAAATACCGATCTTATACTTTTAGGTACGATCAAGGGTGATCACTCATAACTTTTTTCGGAAATATTTGTTTTTTTTTTCAGATGAATAGTGAGACTTGAGCTATGTTTTCCATTTGATTCAGTTTTTAAACGTAAAGTTCATTGATGTTGTATTTACCTCTTAAGCACGGAACAGAAAAAATTAAGCCTTATTATTATTAATAATAATTTTCTAGTGTTTTGTTAGGTATGACATCACTTGTAACGCTAGCTGGTAATTCCGCCGCTGAGGGGGGCTTACTTTTCGTCTTTATATAAAAAAAAAAATTGGATAAGTACATACGTGGGTACCTAGAAAATAATTAAAAAACCTATTTAAACAAAATCAATTTCTAAATCTATGTTCATTGTTCATATAACTTCCAACCCCCAGATCGTGAAAGTTATCAATGATTTTCAATTTGCCTTACTATTTTAGCCTTGGACCGCAAATAAATATTCATTGATCGCCGAATTTTGCATTAACATTAACATTCAGTTCGGGCGCGCAACCAGTTTAACTTGAATAAATAATAATAGGGATATTATCACATAGAAACCGTTTAGGCGTAATTTTGTAGGACTACTTCTCTCTTAGTATAGTAGGTACCTATCTACTTTCATTCTAATAGGCCTCGTGGCAAAGCGTGTCTTGCGTGTTTGATTCATGAATGACCTCTTGCGAACCGTCCGTGTCTCGGAAAGCACACCAAGCCATGGTCCAATGGCTTGGTGTGCTTCCCGAGACATATCAATCGATATAAATCAATACAAAAGTCGTGCTAGACAGTAGTAAGTTCAGCTAACTTGGTTCTATGAAATACCTAGGTATTAACGTAACCAGCTGAATCCGCTAAGATTCGTTTTCTTCTGAGGCAAAATGAGAACAGGCTAACTAAAAGACCAACTTACCTGGGGGCCGAGTCTGCTATTTACAATGGCTCCAATCGTCTAAGTGGGTGGCGTTAGTAAGTCCATTTTAGGATAATTGGCATTCTACTAAAAACCAAAACGTCAACATTGGCCGCCCCAATGGCCAATTTTGACGTTAAAATGATGTTTTACCTACGTAATTATCCTAAAATTGACCTACTAACGGCACCCACTCGGACTATTGGAGACATTGTAAATAGCAGACTCGGCCCCCTGGTTTTTAACACTTTGCGAAGCTGAACATTAACTGAAAACAATATTTTTTTAGTTTACTTCTTATTTTAACTCTTAATTCAACAATAATAATTTTGTTTTAAGTTGTGCATTTTGCACCTACGTCGCCTGATGATAGCTTTATAGCATCAAGATAATGATAAGCGAGGGATAGTGCATCTAACTAAATACTTAAAATGCGGCAATGCGGTTAGCAGGTAGGAGGTAGGTAGGTTAGCAGGCGTGCTCAACATAAGTGATAATTCTTTGATTATACTCGTAAGTCCATTTGATGGAGGGTTGATGGATGGATAGATGAACATACAGGAACCAAAGCTTCGAACTTAAACTTACTTCAAGAATACAGTCTGCTTTAATTTAAATGTTGATGATTTCGGCAATGGATTATTTTGAACTTTTCACACAAACTAGAATTATACTATGTACTTAATACTTATAGCTAAAGTTATGTGCCATCACGAATGTTTTTCGTAACTCTCAATAATAAAATGTAGGTCCTATAGATAGTTTCTTCTACGTTTCCTCTAGCATCCCTTAAAAATCAAAGCTCCGGAACGCGACAGCCCGGATGCGTTCGTACGTGATCGTATCGGCTCGCCTCATTGGATACGATTTCTATTCAGTCAGCGATCGCCTCGTGATTTGTTATCTGCACTAATACAGTGTTTATTATTTCCTTCTTGGTGCGAGCGGCGCCATTGCCGAATATACCGCGTAGGGTAAAATAATAGCGTACCTCTATACTACATGCAAAGACAAAGATTTAAGTTTCAGTTTCTTTGTAGATTATTGCCACTGAGATTTCGTCTGAACATTTTTAGCCTCTAGGATCCTGCTAATTAAAACAATTATGTTTTCAGCACCGTATTGCATTTCTTGAATGTTTTAAAGTGATAAGCATTTGCTATCACAGTAATTAGGTTCTATATTAAAATGTTTAAACGACTATTATTCGTAACGTCCCTAATCATCGGTATAGTAGCTTCAGCAATTTGGTCCTTTTATCCTGCTTTTTCTGGGTATAATATTCTTATTAGATGTTAAACTTATAACATTGCATACAAATTATAATAAAGTGCGTCCTTTAGTGTTAGTACCTAAATATTTTTAATTAAACCACTGACGTCACAGCATAAATTTATTTTTAAATGGCCATATTCTGTGCACGACCTCCAAGACAGCGTGGTATAGGTATGCGTGGAAGGGCTGCCACGCTCTTATTTATCAAAGTCGTAGGACAAGGCGTTGTTTGTGTAGCTAAAAGTGTTGAGGCAGCCCTAGGCAGCGACACAAACATTTTCATGGCCATCGCTGCGCTTTGTTTGGTTGTCCGTGAGCTACGCAGCTATGCACACACGCGTGAAATCCGAGCCTGTGTGTTTATCTTTGGTACTGTAGGGCTGGTCCCTGATAACGATTTTTTTATGACTAGAGTGAATACCACAATGTAAAACTTTCCATATCTTAGGTAGCTACTAAGGTGATAAAATTGGTAACTTATTGATGCAACTCAGAATTAGTTACGATTTTTTATTTCAATTATTATTGTTGACTGAATAGAAATACATTTCTAAGCTGCAGCTACAACGTAGTGTAGATACTATGCATAATAACATAAAACAATTCAATAAAAGCGCTCTAATGAGACATTACAACGTACTATGACACCATTCCTCTGAAACGTGACACATTTCGCTGAAATGTGCAGTAAAACACTTACAATGAGCCATTAAACCGCAGGTGGCAAGTGGCAACCCCGACTCACACATGCACATGGTAATCTTCATCGACAGCACACATGAACACGACTAACGCAGTGGAGTTGCGTGAGCCACGTAGATTGTTCTACGTCCAATGGCTTTGCATACAATTATATACCACTGTAACCCCCTTTTTTCAGTTACTTAGGCAGATATAGAAAATTATTTTGAATTCCCATGTACCTGCAGATCAAAATCAATGCTACACGTCGTTCCATCGAAAATTTCAGTATTAGGTACATTAAGTTATTCATAAGATTAACACGTGTAAGATACTAAATTGTTTCTGTATAACATGAATTTATCTATCACATTTTAAAACAAAAAACCGCTAACAACTATTTCCTTTAATATTACCGTTGACTATTAAAAGATAAAACCTGTGCGTACGAATAAAAAAATACTACTACGAATGTAATTAACAATTGGGCATGCTTTAAAATTTTACGATAGTACCTAGTTTGCTTTTTTTTTACTGAATATAAAAAGGCCTACGGTACTAGTTAGGCAATAACCTGATATGTTTTTTTTACACTTTAGGCTGTGAACGTAAATCTGTTTGTAGAAAAGAGTCATTTCAAAGATAAAACGCACGATTTGCATATATTAAGACGTTTATAAATAAGTAAGTAGTCACATAATTAGTCGACCTCATCGAAATTTACGATTATTGTTCAAGAATAATAAAAAGTATAATTTTTATGGCTTTGATGACCTTCCATGCATTTGAGCGTTTCCGGAATACCGACATACCTTTGTCACGCACATTTTTTAACGCGCACATTCAAATTATTCTGCGGCAACATTTGCTTGGTAGTTCGCGGGAGGAATCAGAGATGGCGCTGTGTGTTTTGTAATATTCTGTAGTCGGGGAGTAGGAAAGATGCGTTTCAGAAGTGAATAGTGTAGTGTAGTTGTATTTACGACAGATAAACGGCGACGATGCGCGGGGCACGCTTGGGAGGGACGGCCCAATTCGATGCGAGCTCAGCCCATTACACAATGAATTTATTGCCGCATACGGCTGACACATATTGCGTGCATGTCATGTGCGCTGGAATATTTGAGCAATTAGCGATCACAATCGTATAACAGACGCGTTATGAAGTTATTCTATTACTTTAATAGTTCGGATATGGAAAATTAAAATAACTAAATACTTTTTACATGCTCCAGTGTCCTTTGTACATAATGATTCGTTTTGCTAATGTAAATATTGGTCTTTTTGTAAATGAGGACCACCAAACAAGATGTTCAACACCTATTCTACATTTCTCACGTTATTACAATCAGCTGAATTTTAACAACAAGAAAATGCGTACCTTTATCGCCTTCGAGCAATAAAACTGCTCAAAATCATAATAAAATTAGTTCTGATTGAGTAAATTTATAATTGGAGACGCTGTTAAATGTTTGACGAGGTCGTTTACGTTAAAAGCCGTGGATAACTATTCATATTGTACGCATTTATTCACACCTAAACTGCATCGGTTTTCTGTTTATATTTAAGGTTCCTTGTTTCTACGCAAAACAAACAATTTTGATACAAAAACTGTGAAGTTAAGTGCGTTGTTATAATGGTCCTTCGAGACATTAGCGTAAAACTTAGAAGTAAGTTCGTTTATTGATTTTCTAAAAGTTGTAATTCTTTAGAGCATTGTAAGATTTCGTATGTAGTTATAATACTGTATTTGGCCAAACTGTAAGTTAAAATAAAAGAAAAGAAGATTAAATGCGTATACGTAGTTATTCTTGGCCTGATAGAGGTCCGTATGTGAGGATTAAAAGAAAATTATTTGATTATACAACTGATCTGAGGTAAAAAGTAGAGTTGCTCTTAGCCAGTACTTTTGCAAACTAAAAGAAAGAAATGAAACTGTATTAAATAAAAATAGATACGCCTAATGGTAGGGCGACCTGAATATAAAATTTATGATATCAAAGCATCTTGAATCTAAATACATTTAATGTCAAACTGCAGAACCCTTGGAGCCGAGAGTCAGTTACTCTTCAGTTGGCGACACTCCAAATTGACTGGTCATTTTGTGTAATTTGGCAAGTTTTCTTTTAACGTGACACCTGTCGTCATGAGTTTTGTCTGCGAAGTTCAGACCTTTGGTACGGAGTGGGCTTTTATCCGTGATATCCGGATTATTAACCTTGAGATAACTGACGTTTGGAGTACGTCAAAGTTCATCTAAGTTTTATTATTTGTGGTACAAGATTATCATATGTTGTAATAATATGTGGCCGATGATAGATTTGTAATTTCTTTGTTTGTGATTTCTAGTAAAAAAACCAACTTAATTTCGAACAACCCTATGTCTAAGCTAACCAATACTGCGCAAACGGCGATTCATAATAATTAAACAAACTGTGTACCTAATTTCGCGTAACATACAAGCAATGAAAATTACCGGACCAAACATAAACAAACGCTTTTTAATTCGATATGGTAGGCAGACAACTTTTTATTATCTTATCCTTACCATTTCTATAATTGGTTTTCTATGAATATCAACACGAATCACGATTGCTACTCATTGGTACTGCAACCTATTATTCTGAATGATGTATTATATAATTAATTTTCACAACGCTCTCTTTGTGATGTCTTTTAGAAATCAATGAATTAGATCTGATCACTCGTATCAAGTTTTTCAAATTTCCTTTCTTTACTAAGAAAAGGGTCTTACATAGTTGATTGAGTAAGATATAGGTGTAAGAAACACGTGGCGGGTGCACGTGACTGTAGGAAGCGACGCATTCGATGTTGACACACCTACTCGTATAAATAGGTATATGGACCCTGAAAACAGAAAAATAATAAGATCAACTATATTTTTGGGAAGTCTGAAAAGTAAGTGAATTATTATTTGCTAGATGAATTAGAATGCATTACTGCA
Organism: Autographa gamma; assembly: GCA_905146925.1. Taxonomy (NCBI): domain Eukaryota; kingdom Metazoa; phylum Arthropoda; class Insecta; order Lepidoptera; family Noctuidae; genus Autographa; species Autographa gamma. The sequence goes on from LR989852.1 coordinate 2,243,729, forward strand.
TCGGATGAAAGCCATCTTAGTTATTAGGAACCTAAAAGAAATATTAACAGTGACTTAATGATATTACCCAAATTCAGAAAAGAAAATGGAATGGTTCACTCAAGATAGTTGTAACAAAACATCAAAATAAACACCAAAAATGTACAAGCTATCAAAAACAGCGTGAATATTTTATTAACCATTCAATTAGCTACAAACCAGTTTCGAAGATTCCCTGTGCTATGTTACACTATCTGTATATCATTAAAGACAAGTGTACATAGGTACTCGGTCAGTGATTACCAATTCACGCGGAGGCCAAGGGCGTGTTCAATGCTGTTTCAATTCAATGCTACTGTTATATAACAACTCATTTCCGTATGTATATATTTGTTTTAATGTAAATATGTCAACGAATTTTAGTGAATTGACAGAGGTTTAAGTAATGTAGAGTTTGGAGGATTACCTAAATGAAATTACTACAGAGAGAACAAAATTTGTTAGACCTAATATAAATTCCTCTATATTTCATGGCATAGTAAACCATTTTTGACTTTAATAGTTTAGTAAAACAAAAATATATTTAGCCAAAAGGGAGAGTCTAGTCCTATTATCTTCTAAAACTGTTCAATTAAATTCTTTCTATTACTAGTAGGTAAGGTTTTGTAACATTTAATTACATTTAAGTACACAGTCGTCAGTTATACAGGAATAAAATTATAAATTATAGGTCTAATCATGCGTATCAAAATGTCCGAGCCAATCATACAATAAAAAAACCTTCATGGTCCCGCCTGAGGCCTACCTTAACACTTAGCACGTTACTACGTACCGCTTAGATCATAACGAAAAAAACTAACAAAGAACTATTAATTTATTGTATCAATCGATGGAAGTGACTGCAATATAGGAACTGAGTAATGTGTATAATGAAATTAAATAATTACAACATTTTACTTGGCATACCGCGAGGGCTGGTTCGAGGTGGCGTGGGATTACTAAGGTAGTATGGAAGGAATTGGTGAAGGCCTTTGCCCAGCAGTAGGACAGTGTAGGTTAAGAACAAAAAAAAACATTTTAATGCAATTTTAGAGGTTAATTTCGGTGTAGTTTGTACAAGCAGTTTTTAGTTTAGTTTATATGAAAAAGGCTTTGAGGAACGGAAAAGTACGTGTTTATTTAAGTATATTGTGGACGTACTACACCTAAGAGGACGTGATTTGAATATAAAATGTGACTAAAATATAATTTTGATAGAGTGATGTTTTATAACAAAAATAGAAATAGAATAAGGGCATTTAGTTGCGACTTACAGTGTTTTGTTTTATTAAATTTTATTTTGTCGATTTTTGTCATGACTAAGCTCATATTTTATTGTCTAGATTAAAAAAATAGAAAAGAAAGAAATGCTCTAAAAGACAGCAAATTCTGTGTTTTTGATGCTCTGAGACATTTCCTAGACTATTCTTCGAGGTGCATGGTTTTTTAATTTAAGTATTATGTTGCTCTCTTTCAACAATCTTAATCAATTAACCATTCACTACTGGACGTAGATCAATCCATTTTTACGTCATAATCTTTAGCTGCTAGTCGTCAGATACCAAAGAGTTGCAAGATTAATTCTGTTACTTTTTTATCACATTTTTCTAGGCAAAATAACAGGAGCTTACTAGAGCCAACTAATCGCTGCTAATCTATGAGATAAGAGATAACAGTAATTAAATGCAGAACATTATGTTTTCATCATACTTATTAATATTCATAGATAAGTACACAAATACTAAAGACAAATACGTAATACAGCAAATTAATTTGAATGAATGACAATTAAAAATGTTTTTTGCTTTACCTTCGTATTTATAGCACTAACAACACATAAATGCATACAACCTTTTAGAGCAAAACAATAACCTAGAAAACCTAAAGGGAATAAAATATTTAAAATGTTTGATATCTTTAAAACGTCAACAAACATTCCCCTCCCAAGAAGTATTTACAATAAAAGAACTCACACATTTGCATTTAATATTAGCGAGCATCAGCCAAACAGGTTTAGTAGTTCTAAAGGAGGGTAGGATAATAAACGGAACGTCCAAAGCGTGGTCCTTTGTGAGATATGTTGGCTGCGTAACAATTGGCGTAAGGCGCATTGTGCCGGCTGTTAGTGGGGGTTCAAACGGGAACATTTTGTAGTGCGATTGTGCGATTCATTAGGTGGGAATGTACTGGCATGTGGCAGTCAACAGAATAGGACATAGAACTTGGTACAAATAAAGCATTTATAAAGGTTGATAGCGTATTTGTTTATTGTAAGTGGGTTGGTCGCTTAGTGGTTTACTAACAGCACTTGCTTTGCCTTTGCCTGTGGTTTTGTCTTCAATCACACCAATGTATATTTGTCGACATTTATCAGGGAGTATCCAGTGGTATACTGTTTTAACATATATCTGCTAGTATTTTGTTTTGTATTATATTTGTACTACGTACCAACATTTACACCTGAATCATTAAACCTCAGAGATAAACTATGAGTCATCATCATTTAATGTAAAAAATCCTGAAACCTGACATGTGTAACATTACAGTAGTAAAAATCTTGTATTTATTTATTTATAATTATGTGTATTTAAATATTCCATTTGCATAATTTTCCCATTATTATAATTATTCATGTGGTATTTTGCTAATATGCAATTGTGATTGCGGTTTATTTTTGTCCAAAAACGGCACGTGTAATGATATGATTCATTGCTATGTTGCAATGTATTTATTTTGGTATTTCCTCAACCTAATACCTATGCACAGGATTCGAGGTTAATTATAAATGTGATAATAAAAGATAAGGCTAACTCTGTGTAGTATTTCGAATAGTAATAATATGTTTTCTGCTTTATTCTATTCTAATATTATAAAGAAGGACAATATAGATCTTAAGATGCTGCGTAAACACTAATAATATGAAACAGTAATTTCAAAAGTGTGGACGTCGATGCTTATTGCACCCTGAGCGCTCTTTTGTTATTCAAAATCCTATAAAATATAGACAACCCTGCGCACGATTTAAAATGCATTAGCAATCGCTTGAAATGCTCAGCTCGGGCGCTCCTTTCATGACACATTGCAGCAGTGTGGACGGAAAAATTCTGTTAGTGCCTGTTATATACGATCAGTCAATAAGCACAATTAGAAAAACATTGTGATAAACCTGATTAATTTAACCTATCTTATAACTTACATACATATTATACGAAAAATAATAATTCATTTTATAAACTAGGAATGAGGTCGGAACTCTGTTCATTAACAATTTACGTAGTAAACAAGCTAGACATAATTAACTAACAGATCACAAAAGCTTCTTATTTCCTAACCAAAATCAAGTTACTAAACCGTTTCATCACATAATTAACGAGAATTAATAATTTCTTATAAAAAAACGCAAGGGCAACCTTCATCGTACCGAAGGTGGCATAATGGCGCACTGGGGGAACTTTTTTCTTTTAATTTTGATCACCCTGACTGTTGAAAGGTCGCCTATTGTCTAACTCGAGTCCGAGATTATGAAACCTAGAACATTTCCCTTCAAATAATTAAGAATAAAAATAAACGCCCCTGCAATTTCAAAGTCGGTGAAACCGTATAAAGCTTTAAACTTTTTTCAATGCTGTTTTTATTGAAGTTGAGGGTTGCAAGTTGTTTCAAAGTTACTTGTTAGTATATCGCCTTCGTAAAGGGTTGAATTGCAAAACTTGTTTATTATGATTGAGACATTGTACGTGATCACGTTTTTGAGCGAAAACATAACGTTTTTTTTGTCAATTCCTTGCGACATTCCTTACATACAATGTTACATAACTATAAATTACATTTTATCTATTTAAACAGGCGTTATAAAAAATTATTAACATGCCTATTAATACCTACATATTATGGCATAACTATGTATAAATATCCTTATAGTAACTTATCCATAGATAGACCTGTTGGATCAGCTCACCTAAACAGTTTGATCAGTTTAACATAATTTTATAAGAGAAATAAACAAACAGTTTCGTAATCTTATATCCACGAGGTTTGACCCCTTGTTTACGGCGCAGACTTGCACGTGTATCTTAGGCCTCGTGATTGTTATACCTGTATTTATTTATTGTTATACTTGTTCTGTGCTAGAAACATTTGTTTGTGATTTCGTTTTGTAAATAACATAATTGTCTTGAAAAGTTTACAAACGTCCAATCTAAATTAATATTATACTATATGGAAATTACAAAACATAAAAAAATAATATTTAGTTCTGATTACTGATGTATTGATGCAGTGGAGCCACTTGCGATAAATAAAAATAACAAATTATGGGATTCTTAAGTTCAAAGGTAGTACGTAACTATACAAATTCTTCAAATATAATTTTTATGCGCTTGAGGAGAATTTTTGTTGATCGTTGTAGTATAGAAGGAAAAAAAACACCTAGGTTGTTTCAGGAAGTGGTAACACATACCTTAAAACGTGTTTGACTGCTCATCAGCATAAAGAAAGTATACAAAAAACAAATTTTAGTAACAACAGTTCTTGGAAACATTAAATCAGGCTTTTACAGGAACTTTTTACAGAAAGGAAAGAAATCTTTTAAGTGGACTATAAGAGATGAACAGATAAAGTTGATGTTATTTATAAAAAACATGAAGGCATTTATAGTCCATAGGTTGTTTAAAACATGCCAAATTCACACGTTGGACCCAACATTTGTTCCAATTTATCTTATTTGGCACCGACTTATCGCTAAAGCAAAAAAGAGGGTAATATTTATATGCATTATATTTATTTTTTTATAAACGGAAACATATTCTGTCAAGGAGCCTGGTACTTTGATTAAGTATTAAGAGGCATTTAATAAATTAGCGATAGACCATACAAAATATTAGCTTACTATCCCTCAAATAATCAAACACAGCTTATCGTTACTTTGTTCAATGTCTACTTGTCGCCACTTAACACCTTAAAATGACAGAGACAGCATGAGACTTAACGGTGACTTAAAAATAAGTTGTCTTTAAATAAAACTGGTTGACTAAATACAACCAACTCTAAGGTTTCGTAAATAAAATTTTCAGAGCACACTTAAAAAAATCTTGTATAAGTATTCTACAGATCAGGTAGGTACCTGTGAAAAGAAAATCCCCGCATTGGTCGAGCGATTGGTCCCAAGCTTGGGGCCCTCATACCGGTCTCAGAACTGGTTGTGTGGCCTTGGCAACGTGGAAGGTTTTCTACTGCGGCCCCTGCCGATGCGTCGTGAATGAGTTCATACTGCGGAGGATTTTTTTTAATATAGCAGGATTAAGTTGATTGTAAATTAGAAGCGATACCACCTACCGCGATTTGATTATGTTCGAGTATTTTATGATGTCTATTTTTAAGATTTTTGTGAATGAATTTATTATGTTGTAGTGTAAAAACTAGAATTTTAAAACTAGTGGAGAATGACAACTTTGTGTTTTAATTTAAGGTGAGAAATTTCAGGATAAGTAAAAATGTATCCTTTTATCATTAAATAATTCTTTGATAAATCATTCATTTAAATGTAAAGCCCAGTTGACTTTTCATAAATTAAAACGCACACGAGAAATGTCGGGACTTAATATAAGCATTAAAAATAACTGATTTTAACATAATTACACCGGATTTTGTATTGTTTTAACACATTTCATTTTTAAGCTTATAATAATAATATATGTTTATGAAGAAAAACGCACTTCAAATGTTATTAGCTTCTAATTTCCATGTCAAGTGAAAGATACAATGCGATACAAGGCCATATCGGAGTACATGCAAAAACAATAAAAAGTCATCTTTATTAATTATTTCGTCACCTCGCTAGTTATTTCATGGATTATGCCACTAATTACCATTTATAAACATCTGCTTTACACATTTTGTCCAATGTTTCCTGTTAAGGGTATCATGATTAATTAACAAATAATATACACGACATTAGGAATTTAAATACAATGCATACAAGGTCGACTGGTTAATTATCATGCTATAATTGGTTAATTAATACTGTATATTAGTTGAGATTCAGAATTGAAATGTTTCGTTTTCGTTTCGTAGCAGCTTAATTATACACGTGTTTTTGGAAAATAATTTAAAAATAAGCTTGAAAATTCAACATTAAATAACAAAAAACCATGCTAAAATATACCTAACGATCAAATTCCAAGTACTTAGATCTTTTATAGACATAGCAGTTTCTATTCCGTTGCTTTAAACTGCATTATAAGTATTGTTTGCAAAATCTGTTTTTGCACATGCAATTTCGTAGCATTGCTACGTTTCGTAGAGATAACGTAGCTGCATCGCTACGCGGTGCATCGATGCACGTAGCGCATCGCGTAGTCATCTACACGCTGCGTTTTGTAGCATTCACTTGCTACGATTACACACTTAATCGGTTTTAAATGTGAAATTACAAAGTTTATTTACGTAATAAAATTTCTAATGCTTTAAACGATAAAATACTCACAGTATTGTTGAAAAATAATCAAAATACTTACTTTTATAAAACAAATTTGTAGAAATTCTAAATGATTTCTCGAATATCATAATTAAGAACTGCAACAAGAAAAAACATCATTTTCTTTTCGTTAATTGCGTGTAATTACGCTGTTGAGTGTATTGTACGCATGCGCGAACTTCGTGACATAAGATGCGCGTGAGAACGCTCCCGGCTAACGAACTCGCGCCGCTGGTTTATTTTTATTCCTATGTTTTGGCCAGTGCGCTAGCGCAACTCGCCCGGATTCACTTAGCATGGATAGTCCGATTTTTATTTATAGTGCAATACATGGATGTAAAAGAGAGCTGATCTCTTTAATTATGTGTTAATAAGATTTATTGGCTTTTCTTAACTAAATAGTTTACTAGTGATACAGGTAGGTTTAATATAGTATCATTTCTGAGATTTTACCTAAAACAACAATCAAAGCTAGACAGGTCTATATTACCTATAATAACTAGAATAATTCAAACACAAAGCACTAGGTATTAAGACAATCATATACAAAGCCTGACGGAATGCCTCCATTAGCCTCGAATCTGACCGCCCTTTGTGTCTCGAAGGCAATGTTAAACAGTCGATCCCTATTCATGTAAATAGCTACAGGTCGCAAATACATCTGAGAATAATGTAGGGCAACCTAGAAACCTGATATGACGATAATGGGTTATCTACATGTCGCACCCATCAACCTTGATACTACATCCATTGTTTCATTACTCTTATCCAACTTTTGTATAATCCGAGGAAAGCTAAAATAGTACACACTCAGACGCACACATACGCATGTCATAAACATATGTAGAACCACAGTGTAGAGTACTTCAACCACGATTTCGTTTAGAATGCAAGTACAAAAACGTTTTCTTTGTTGTATTTTTTTGGCTGTGACAACGTCATTTTCGAACTATGACTAGTAGTTTGATCGGACAAAGAACAGGGTTGCAATTTGACAGTTGAGTGAACTTGTGGTTTTTATTGGCGATTCATTTTGTATGTTTGAACACAAGACTGAGCGTTTGATTATTCTTTATGTTTGTTGTGTAATTTTTTTTAAATCTTTACGGCCTGTGATTTTGTTAGGTGATATAACTTTTTGAAATACATAACTTGGTGTAACAGGAAAATATAATAAATTCAAAAATTGTACATATGTATAATATAATGTACCTTACCTACCTTATATATAATTTACCTTTCGATTTATCACAAAGATATTATTTACAAATGATTTTTTTAGTTTTTGTCTGGCAATTGAATTTTCTAGATATATTAAAATGGCTACTTATTTATACAAAACAAGGTGTTAAGTAGGTCAATAAAAATCAACAAACTTAACCTCCATTGTTCCATTCTATTATTTCATAAACAGGACAACTAAAACTAATTTCAGGTAGCACATACAGGCAAAATATCTTTCCGTACTAATTATGTATTGGATCACCGGCGTACAGTAAACCAAATGGATAAAACACAAACTGCGTCTTTATTTTAAAGCATTAGGGTTTGTTTTCGCAATTAAATTTTACGGCTATCGTGCGTTGACCTGTACAACATTGTATTGTTAATTACATTATATAATTACTAGAAATAGGCTTCAAGTTTCAACAATAAACCATAAATAAACAAGCTTTTGTTTAATAACAGATTGCATAGTGATTTGAAACAGACGATGTTGGTACATAGTGGTCGTATCAGTGATTCATGACTGTCATATTTCAAGGCTCTGGGTTTAGCAAATTCTTGTACATTTGTAAAGTTAGCAAATTGTACCTAAATATCTAAATGTCTAATGTTTGTGATGTTTATGACCAACAGAGAGTTAATTCAATAGAAGATACTAATTAAAAAAAAAAAATGCCCATATTTCTAGATTCCTAATGTAATATTTTCATCATAAAATGCATGAAATATCTATATTGTGATTATAATGACTATTTTTATAAAATTACAATCTCGTGTCACGTATATAACTAGAAAACAAACTTGCGACAAATTGTAGAAAAAATAAAGGTTCTAAACTCATAACTTCCTTTATCGATTTATCGAAAATGTACGAAACCTTTGAAGAAACGTGACGCTGCTATGACTAAATTATAGCTAGTACGCTATTATCAAACGATATTTTCTGTGAAGAGCGCATAAATGCCCCCTAGCGGTATACACGTCAGCCCAACATATGCAGAGGTCAATCAACCCTACATTATTATTGACAGCACTAGAACTTGTGCAGGGGACAAACACCGAAACATATTTAATTAATAATGAGGATTTTTCGAAGCTAGAATTCCGTTTTCAACTCGTATCTAACATAAATTGGTCTCCCGCGTTTCCTTGTCACATTTCATTTTCGTTCGCTGTCGGTGTAACAAGGATGGCGTAGAGAGGCCATGTTATAGTGTTCGGTATAGTGAAGCAACGCACTCTGTTGCTAAGGGCTTCGTTCACGCATAATTGGCCCCCAGCCGGTCGCAGAATTACGTCATCACAATGTGCTATCAGAATGTGTGGAGCGCCTTGTTGTAATGAACCGATGAGAAGTTTTAAACAATCAATTGTAAATAAAAAGTTTGTGAGCTTTGTGAACTTTGTTTAGTTTTAGTCAGAGAAACAGGTAATTAATGAGTTTACCTGCTTAATTTACTCAAATAAATACAGAAGTGCCTGAGAACTATAATAATACTGAAATTAGCCTTAGGAAAAACAATACTTAAAAAAATAGTATTACAAAAAAAGTAGCCTTCAGTGACTAGCGTTTACGTAAAGGGTTCTTTAAGAAGGTTCTTGCATAAGGGTTTGAATTAATATTCGTACTCTTGTATTAGCACAACAATGCGCCGCAGAGATCGTCCTTTTCAAGGTCGCTGCTGTGTGTCAATCTCGTGGTCAACAATGTTTTTCTGTGCCACTGAGCTGAATGTGTCTAGTCCCTGTACGGTTATTGAGTGGTGTTGAAATTAATTGGATAGTACATCTACTTAAAATAAATATCACCATGAATTCAATAGATTTTCTGTTAGTGCAAGTGGAATATACAGAATAAGGCCACCCCACCTCCCGAGCTTTCCTTAGGTTAAAGTTTTAGTTACGCACTTACGTCGGTGGAGCACAAACAACCCCCTTCATAAATACGTAAGCACAGATCAATCTAACAACCAAGCAATGAGGTCAGCCTTTGTTCTTCAATTCAATTCAGTGAAAACGATTCTACAAACCTACAGACCTGGGTTGGACTATCAATGGCTAGCTTCATCTGCAGCCGGCCCTGACACGGACAAGGCCGACATTAAGGCCTTTATCTAAAGAGACACTGCATAAAGACGAGCCGCGATTCCTCCCAAAACTTTCATAACTTTGTGACGATTATTACTTTGAAGTCCGTGCTAATGATTTTAAGTCCGACTTTACTTTACCCACATAGAACAAAGGGCATTATAAAACTAGCATTTTGGACGAAGAATGCTTTTAGATAAAGCCACATTCGTCAGTTAAGAACCGGGTATAATTTAAAACCTTAATAAAGCTCAGTACCCACACTCAAAATTGTGGAGAGGCTTTCAATTTGCTTCATAATTGGCACCGTTCGGATAGGCAGATGATGTTTAAGTGCTTTTAATGTTTGGCGCTCAGAATATTATGTCGGGGATATCTGGCCGGTCCCGGCGGAGCGCGCTCGCCGGATTAGGCCGCCGGTGGGGTTGCACAGCTCCCGGCTCACCTTGGAGAGTAATTATAATGATCGGCGCCGGAACCCTAGTCTGGGACGGGAGTCTTCCTGGAGAGGCGTGCCGGGCGACGGGTGGCGCAGCCGAGGTACGCCCACGCGTCGCGCCCCCCCTCCTCCCCGCCGCGTCCTCCCGCGCCCCGCACGCGCTCCCCGCCTTCCACCCGCTCGCTCGTGCCCGTCCGCACCCCCATTCCCACGCACCGTAATAACCCAATTTGTAAGAACCCCCCATTTTCAAGGACGGCCGTCGGTCTTTATGGCGGCGGCGACGGCGGCGTTGATTCCCGACCTTGTTTATTTCAGTTTCTTTTTGTTTAGGAACTGGCTGAACTTATTTTCGTACGTCTGTACCCGGCCGGGTCTCGCTTGTTTTTGTAGTGTCCGATGGTGATTTGATATGTCGATCACAAAGGACGCTACGGCTACCTTTGTGTACCTGTCCGCGGCTGCTCTATATCAATTATGTAATTCGCTTCAAAGGCGGGGAAACATAGAATTTCTATTCCTTTACCCGTGACACGATAAGTAATTGGTTGTATTTTGTTTGAATGTCGATCACCAGCCCGTGAATTTGTTCGTTACGCTGGGTAAATACGAAGTTTTGGGGATGGTTCTAATGTAAGCATTTGTGAAAATTGGCCTAGTTTGATGATATCTGAACGATGTTCTCAACTCCTCCTCTCATTTTGCGTCGATGTTGTTCCTTGATGCGGGGGTTACATAAGATGTAAAAAACGGCGTTACATGCAGACATGTAAGGCGGGGGTAGCCTCATTTGTTTAAGCCGTTCTAAAGTTCAAGGTCGTCCAAGGCACCCTTATCAAAACCCGTCCTTTTGGTCCGTCTAGACGGCTTCACACCTCCAACCCTTTGGGGGACCAGTTCAATTACGGATTGTATTTTTTTCTCGGACACTTAACCGCGATTATTGTTCAGCCAATTTCGCTATCTCTGGAAATGTCGTTGACTTCGGTGACTTCCGAGAAAATTACCTCCGTAGAATATTGTGTTTGATATAAACTTCACAAACAGTTTATTAGAAATTGTTATAATATTAAACGATCATAATTTGTTCTCGTTTGGAATTTATTTTAACTAAACATGGACGTTAATTAAAATGCCCTTCTGTGATTTGATTGGATTTTATGAGGTCTCATTAGTCTTTGGCAAACATAAACATGATATTTTCCTTATTTTTTCGTTGCTTAAATAGGAGAAATGAAACTTGGGTATTGATTACAAATTACTCGCAGTGCAATGAGTTCATTGTAAATGAATTAGAAGTACTAGTCATAACAAAGTCGTTTTATTTTGTGTGTCAGTGACGTTATGTGTTAAAGGCGCATGCGATTCAAAGGTTCACCGATCGATTATTCAATTTAGGTTATCCGTTGAGGCAATTTCGGGGACGCGTAGACCTGCGTTGCATGATTGCGATCCGTCGCTAGACTGTCTCTATATTTCTCGTTATTTATTGAACTCCAACAAATCTTCTTTATTAACGGAATCAATTATATAAACTTTTATCGTTTACATATTTTATTTTTGTATTTGGGTCAGTTTTTCCTTGTTAGCTTTAAAAAGGTTGCTTTTCAATCGGAAAATTTAATTCGCATGCCTTCTTCTATTTTTTTATCCACATGGAGGGTTGTAAAAATTGGTATAATGATCTGTTATTTTAACACACAAATTATTCAAAAAACGTTACCTACAGTTTCGATATGCTATTGGTTATGTAATGGGTGGCCAAATGTTTACTTACCATTAAACATTCTAGGACCATGTCAAGCGAAATGGGCGTTGTTTGAGAAATGGTTTAAAATAACAAACGAATATCGAAGATAGAATTAAATATGAATTGGTACCGAGTACGCAGGCGTATTATTACACGTTCGTATTATTTTATTTTTAGCCTTTTTTTCTGTTTAGCCGATTTAGTGTACCGTACTCGAATTGGAAAAACGGTATAAGAATTATGTGTTCGACTGGTTCTCTCTACGACAGCCATTGGTATAGAGGGGGAAAGTAGGGCACGTCTTCTTTAATAGAGCGCAGTAATTTATTGAAGAAGTGATGAACTACCTAATTTTAAACTTGAAGCCTGAAAAGCTAAACAATATCTTTAAGAAAATATAAGATTCGGAACAATGCACACTGTAGCCACTTATATTTTTATTGAATTATTTTTTTCTGTTCCTACTAAAAATGAACAAATATTTATCCAAAAATTTCAATTAACCACGGTGGCTACGTGTTACAGAAACAACTAAGTCAGTACATGAGTAGCTGACAAGTACATGTTTATTAAATTACTGGCCGTGTTTGATTTGGGTCTACTTTGAGCCTGTGGTCTGGACCATGTACCACCTAGCTTTCTTAGAACATAATTCTAGCGCAAAATGTTCGTAAGATCTGAAGTTACTTGATTAATAAACGTTCCACGTGTAACGAGTGCCTACGTAATAAAGCAATTATTATTTAATTTGTAGGTTTGAACACATTTTCAGTGTCTATTTTATTTTCGTTTCTGGTTTCTAAGGTACGTTTTGTAATAACAGAATGTATTTTTTAATTTTAATATCACAGGTGTTTTTAAAATGGTTTACCTCATCTCTGATAATATAGTTGGATGAAGATACCTATCGTATAATACTATAGAGCATAATCTACACAACTATCTGTGAAACTGTTTTCTAGTAGAATCGCTTAACTTTCTCTGCCCTCGCCTTTGTTTACGCTCGGTTGCAATATTTGAGTCGGTGTCAATGCCAAGATCACGCATTCATTCTGTTATGTTTTATTCATACGTCTGTTCAATTATATGCCAATTGTCTGATGTAAAGTTAAGAGGTGTGTGCTTGTTTGACAAGCTATTTATAAAAGAGAATAAATTATGACCGATCATTGTTTCATAAAATCGGCAACGTATGTGCAAAATGTAGCTTAGTGTTGTTTTTAAATAATGTAAAGCGTTGTTTGTACAATTTAGAATGTCTATTTTATGACAAGAAAAAGAACAATTCAGTACTTAAAAACTGCCCCAATTCGCTAGAGATGCGCAGACTTGAAATCTTCTTTTATTCAGCAAATTGTGTAAAAAACATCTTTTAAAAGTCTATTTTTCTTAGATCTCAGATCTTCATGGAAATTAAATTAAACGTTGACATAAATTTAGGACGTCGACGGAAAATATCTTTGTAATGACTTTGTTCCAAGCTCGTCAGTTTGATAAATCATAGCATCTTAAGTCATCGTTTCGATGTTGGAGCTGAAAAAAAGTTAGCGCGTACATTTAGATCTTTAGATTGAAAGGTCAAAGGTATGGCCGTATTCTGTTAGGTTCTGGGATTGTAACTGGAGCATTTTGTCAAATACAGCACCATCAGGCTTGAGGCTACTGAGGGGGTGTGGGCAGGCGCGGGGGGATGGGCGCGGGGTCTTGTCGCGCCAGTTCTGCCTCCAGCCCCCCGAGCGGCGCATAGACTGAAATGTGCCGCCGATAAAGCACCCGCCAAAAACATGAACTTATTTTTTTTTGGTTCGTGTGGGCTGGGGTTAGACGTGGCATTTTATGTCGATGTTTGTCGTTCTAGATAGTTGAACGGTTACGCGCTTTTCAGGATATTGAGATGTTATCTTTGTTCATAATTTTGCTTTAATATTACTGCTTAGTTAGGTACTGTATTTAAATGTTAAGGTACCTAAGTATGTAGTGTATAATTTTATCAGACTAAGCCTTAATAATTTATCAACAATGGCTTTAATATCTACAAAGGATTAACAATGTACTACAGCTTAGAAATACCCTTAATTGTTTATTTTATTTATGTAGAAAAATATTCAACTACGGATGCTAATAACCAAAAATCCAACAAAGAATATTCCTAACTCAAAAACTAGGTTTTAATAACAGATAATTTAAGGCCTACACATCGTATGCAGGGCGGAATAACTTATGGAGGCATAAGCGTTGAAAATTGAGGCCGCCCGCCCAGTCTGATATCAAGGGAAACTGACTCGAGACACGCACTCAAACTCACGCTAGTCCAGTTTCGTTACCCATTATGACACTCTGAACGACACACTTATATATTGGAACATTCATAGCCACACTATCCATTGCCTTTTCAGTACAAAACAATCAACCGAATCGGGTTATGAGCCACAAATGCATGTCTAAAATTTTATATCATCGTACCAACACTACTTTATTACGTACATGTACAATAATCTGATATTCCCCGAACTTCTATTACGAGCGATATTATGTTCTAGGATGAAGCAATAAGGCTGAGAATCGCGTGAATTTTATGTTCGAAGATTGTTAGTAGGGCTTCCTGGGAGCCGTTTTGGGGGTTTCATCGCCACCTAGATATAGCCTTAGGTTTTGTGCACACGAACATAACTTTTAATATGAACATTTAGGTGTAGTATAAAATTAGCTGTCTAATTTCGTATCGTTAAGTCTGTCGTGAAAACTTCTTTAGTTTTCCGGCCTTGAACCCTGTTTTAGAGCATTGTGACTCTGTCTTTAACACATCATAAGACGGTTAGCTGTCAGCATGAGTAAGCAACTAACATCAAATTAATTAACTTCAGAACTGATGTTATTTATTTATCACATATTTGACATGACGACAGAAAACATACGGGTTATTAATACCGAGAGTGATTGTTATTTGTTTTTAATGAAATATTGGTGTCTATGAATAGACAAAAGATCTTCCGTCTTGTCAGTATTCTCATTTCAATTGTTCCGCTTAGTTCGTAATAAATATTTTTGTTTATAATGTATAAACAACACGAACATAAAAGTAAAATAAGGCCTTTACGTACACTTGTTAATGCAGCAATTATCTATGGCCTTTGTTGATAAGATAGAAGCCAGTTTTTCCATGCACCATTGGCTTCGGTCCTACACCAACCGATTAATCAAGTCAGCGCACTTAAATACTCCTTATAAAGCAACCGTATCAAATAAATGCTCAATAAATAAACTACTCAAATTGTTAAACAAAAAATCTTGTATATTTTTCAACAAAAATGCAGCGCAAGAAAAATACCCGACGACCTTGAAAAAAATCTCATTTAGTGTACTTTAGCAGAAAACGCGTTGTTTAGAACGTCGCCAGAAACGCTGGTGAGCGCAAATTGATAGTGACTTACGTATTAAATATAAAGGGACAGAAGTTTCACTTTGTTTCACGCGTGACTCCAACTTCAGCGTAATCATCGAGTAGACGAAATATTTAAAATAAATAAACCAAAAAAGCTTAGAATTATACTGAATATGATACATACATCTACTAAAATTAGTTGGATACCATCCTAAATAAAACTACGTATTATGATTTGACTTGGGGTTCTGAAAACTGTTACTGCTTACTAGAAAACACATTTCTATTATGCAAACATTGTTTCTTGTCCATCTAAATAGACACTGAAAAGTATTATAAATCAGTGATTTTATTAGCGCGTCAGTCAGCAGCGGACCTTCTGTCGCGTATTTTTGCGTGCTTGCAAGTAGACGGGGCTATTGCCCTCCCCATACCATTGCAAGGCTACCCAGGCCCGCACTCGACGCGGGCTCGGTAGCCATGGCGATCGCTCGCTGGGCTCGTTGCGATAGTGACACCCCAGCCACCCCCCACCGCTTATTATGGGCTCTTTTCAATTCGCCTTCAATGGCGGCTAAATCTTTACCTGAAGGCCGCACGAATGATGTCAGGCACAGCCCTGGAACTGAGCTCTGATACCGTGATATTTTTAGTGTGTTGGTAGCTCTTGAAACTGGGGAGTGTTTTGTTCATCTTGAGAGGATTATATTATTGAGATTTTTATGGTATTATCATTTATTAGGCATTTTGGTACTTTGCTTGTTTACGGTATACCTCGCTTCCTAATATTAAAAATATTTGTCGGGACATTTCATAGTACGAAAGTATTATCATAGCATACATTTGTTTTCTAAAACTAAAAACAAATAAAATTTATCAGTTTCTAAGAATTAAATATCATTATTAATTTAATAACTTATCGATTTATCGATGCGAAATAGAAATAATCACACAGTTGTGTGTATGCATTTTCCGAGTATTAGATCGATAAACTGGTAGCTGAGGTAGATTGTACAGATATTATAATATAGATAATAGAGCCGGAAGAGTTCTAGTAAACAAGTGAAGGTCGGTAGATACCACGCTGACCGTCAGTTGAAGGGCCATTTTGTTTTGACTGCTATTACGCTTGCATTTGATTAAAATAAAAAAATGTTGACGTTTTTCCTCGATTATGAAATAAAAATTAAGTGTAATTAGGAAGTCTAAAAATTAAATCAACGTGTTATAAACATTTCGAAGATAATTAGGGGCCTTTAAGAGTGTCTATAAAATAGAATTACCAACATTTTTTTAATAATTATATTTTTATAATCTTAAGGCCTTTCTAAGAATTTAACTTTGAAACAGGTCTTTTAGTAAACAATTCCTTGAATAAGTTTTGTTTGTCTGATGTTATTTTTGAGTGTGTGTAGGAATCAGTTTTGCTTCAAACCAGAATTTCTAAATTCAGAATATTATCATTTTAATTAGAATAATTTCAGTTGAGTTTACTCAATGTTACCTATTTGTGTTAGTGCGAGTTCATTTATCTAAAGTACTGAAAAGGTCGGAAGTAAGGATAAAGTTAGTCTACAATCAAAAGACACAGAAAATAGAATTACAATTGTAGAATATGGGAAATTTTGGTACATTATTAAGCTGACAAAGGAAACAAAAAATCGACTCTATAAGTAATTTATACTTAATTAAGTAAGACAGACGCACCCTGGGCAGACAACCATACCTGTTGTTGGGCCAATCTCTAGACTACAACTAAAAATGTTTCAGTAAAAGAAAAATTTGAGACATTATAAGCAAAAAATATATACTCAAATAGTAGGTATTAATGTGGGACAGAGCTCAAATCCGGCCCTGTGCTAGAAGTACAGTGTATGCCAAGTCGCAGCTTGCTATTTGTGCGCGCCGGGCCTCTGAACTACGCACTGGCGATGCCGCGGGGCACCCTCCTTCCTAACCCATTACACTAATAGTGCAAGTAGGTATCTGTACTACTCTAGCACTACTGAACTCTTTGGGACGCTTACGTCACGGTTTCATAGCGTTGTGAAATTGAAATGAAGAGTTTTGGTTCTACGTAAACAATGAAAGTTTTGTGCTATTGGCGATTTTAAAATCAGCTGTCTACTAGGTACCTTTTAAATGTCTTTTTTGTTTCTGAATACAAAGGACGTTACATTTGAAAAAGTACATAGGCACATTGTTTGTGAATGATGTCACTTTTTTTCCTATGCAGATGATCCCATAAAGGCAGTAGGCGTGTTGACTTTTTATTAAGACTGCATTACGAGTGTGTCTTAAATCTTAATATCATATTCATATTTTTTTTTTGTAAATTATGAGTTAGCTAATTTGTTGGCTTCAAAACAAACGTGTTTTGACTGATCGTGGAAAAGCTTTCTTTGTCGACGCGAAGTAAAAAGTTTCTGAACTTGATATTGTAATTAATTTCCTTGGTTCACGGCTAAGGTTAAAGATACTTGAGTATAATTTGTATTATTTGCTCTGCCTATTTCACTATAATATGTAAATAATAATTGTAGGTATGACTTGACTAATTAATGAGACATGCTTAAAATTATCGGTTGACTTGATAAGACTTTGTATTATTAATTCTATATATTTCTTCAAAAATTCACTGTTACAAAGTAATAAATATTGTTCCTATAGAGCGAAAAAGATATGACAGATTCTATTGAATATTTGTCTTTATATTTTTCAGGGAATATATTTGAGAAATCGTGGTTTAAAAAACCCTTGTTTAAATTATTCAAAAGCTTATTTAGGTAATATATTTAGTGACCCTATAACGGAAGAATGAGAGGTGAACTGAAACAAAGAAGCCTTACGACATTTGGTTGACTACATCTTATTATGTAAATTTGCATAAGGAATAGTTAAAATAAAAAATAAATACTTTAAAATGAAAAGTACCTTCGTACCCGCGTTTGGCAGTAGTTTGGCAGTTTTGCAGGGCGTTTCATGTCTGCCCAGTAGAGTATTAATAGCACTGCTTGATAAAGATAGATCTACCTTTATACTCGGTGATGAACTCACAGAATTAGATCGAAAATTCTATAATTTGAGAACCGCTTTACGTTTTGTCTTTGTTATTGAAAGTAGGCTTTTTTTCGCGTTTTTCTTTTATTTTCAATTGTTCATTCCCTGTTTATGAAGTATCTTATGACCTAAACAGACATAATTATGTGCTCGGGCAGTAATCAAACTCGTAGCGTAGTCCAGCGATTTAGAATCTACGGCAATTACGTATATAACTAATGGGATTAAATTTATATGTATCTTATTCACCATAACGTTAACATCATAGAAGTGTGACTATCACATAATATAAGAGGTCCCTAGTTGTAAAATTCACCCTGTTAAACTACTAACCAACAGTTTACGATAAAATTAAATACACACAAATTTATAGTGGTATCAATTTTATCGTACTGAAAACCGAAGCGTGTCCCAACACTATCCTCCAATGATTAATTCCTTTAACTTTGATCTTGACAATTAGAGGTACTATCGATCGCCACCCGAGTGTTGATCGACGATAAAATAGAAGTTGTGAATGAGTAGTACATCTAAGACAGTATTAGATAAATCTTTGTATAAAATCCAAGGAGCAAATTAAAATGACGTCTCTTCTCGGTAGGGTTAGATATTTTCTAGAGATTTTCTAGAACTGAGACCACTATTATTCTGGTTTAACATAATACGAGTATGTCAAATATATGCACATTTTTCGCGTTTCTCTATTCTAGCTGTTTAAATTTTATGTTTTCAACGCTCTTTTTGGTTTTCTAATAGAATTCATTCATGCTTTTGTCATCACTATATTATCTTGTAAGATAAAATGATCAGATTTAATAGGAATATTATTTAAATTTCGGTATTATATTGCATAATTATGCGTATCCTGCCCGCCTTCATCTATATTTAATTTTTAATTACAACCCGTTTGTTTGTAAAATGACGTCAGTACGCATTCACAAATCCTTGTAATTTTAATATAGTTATGCTTCGTTTACACTATCATACACTCAGTGTACCACCCAAGACATGCATGTGAAGTTAGTCCTTGTCGTATTAGTCCGTTCGTTGCGAAACATATTATTACACACTCTACAATTTTTTTTTTACGTAGTGTGAATCAAGAATGTTTGTCCACATTTTTGTAGCAATAAGGTGCCAACGTGTAACCGCAGCTTTTAATGAACCAACACCAATTAGTCGGGATTTAAACAACTGTAATACTATACCATAAATTACTAAACAACAATATTACTCCACCCTTTTGCTTCTATTAAGCACGAGTAGGTATGACATTTAGAAAACCCATTCATGAATGCTTATCTTCAAAGGGGGGACATATTTAGTATACGCTACACGACACACGTAGATAATAATTGGTACCGCAGATTATACGGAGCGCGGCGTCGACTAACGATAGTAAGTATGTTATTTTACATCTACTGGGATAATGGCCGTCCAATTAAACGGTGTGATAGTTTTATGGAATTTGTTTTTCTGGATTAGGTGATAAAGTTACTGTTATCTGGATATAAACAACGGTTTTTGCGTAGATAGAAACAGTGCCAAGAGATTTACTAATAATGTTTGTTTTGTATTATAGTGCAGGAATCTTACTGTCAACGTTTAGCGAGCTTTCAAGTCGTCCCTAAATAGGTCTCAATCATTTTACAGTATGAAAAAACTGCTTTTAGTGGCGAAATCCGTTGTCGTTATTAAAAAGCGTGAAAATAAAAGGTATCTGAACAAATAGAAGCATATTTTTATAAAGTCAGTGTAATTAGTATCTATTGGTGGTAATTTAATAATGAAAACACGATTTTCTGACCTGAATGGCAAATCGCATAAACTGTATTATTACCTTAATGTAAAACCTATAAAGCGTTGTGACACAATAATTAGTTAAGCAGATCAATGCAAAGCATAATGAGTGCGTAACATTACAATTAACAAAAAATGTATGTAATTTTTAACAAGAGCATGCTTTTATTAGGTTTTTTATTTATACTTTGTCGTCTTTATTTAAACGTATGGTGAATATGTTAGTTTAGTGATGACATGGCCTATTAAAATTTAATATATGCAAAAATATAACGCGAATTCTTTACATGTATAAAAGCAACATTTGCATTTCCACAACTGTATAAACTTTTAAGTTTATTAGTTAATCTAATTTTAGATTGAACTGTCGTCAGCCTAGTTATTTTATAACATTCTGCCGTTTAATGATGAACTTTCATGAGTGTGGATAGTGGAAAAATGCTGGTAATAAGTAATTTAGTTTATTTTAATATGTACGCAAAAGGATCACACTAAATAATTATATTAATTATCTCTACCGCAAAACTGTTAGTTACAATACATGTGTATATTCCTATTCCCAATTCCCTTTAAATTTTACCAGCGGCTCTGCGAATTTCGGCAAAGGGATGGTTACTATAGAAACGGCAAGACTTACCTACCAGGTCTCAATTTAACACAGAATTATTGATTACACGGATCAAAATGTTCAAACTGAGAGTGTGGGGCATCCATCTTGTGTAGATATCATTCAATAATTTTGAATCGAATTCATTTTAGAACGCTGTTCTAATTTGAATTTAAAAATCATTTTTTATTTAAATTCGATGCCGGTTTGTAAAATAATTGTATTTCTTTTATGAATTTAAATATTTTTATAATTTTTGATGACGCTGATACGTTTGTTACTATGTTTTTTTTTGTATATTGAAGGCCAGTTAGAATGGGATACCACTATATAAATAGTGCGTTTACTACCAGATGTGTGAATGAGACAAAGGAACGGCGTAGTGTTGGAGGTTGGCTCTATCGAATAATCCTTATTTAATAAATTAATGTATTACGCATAAAAAATACTTTACCATGAATTGTTGAATTTTTTATATTAGACAAAGTGTATTGCAAGTGAACAAATGAAGTCCTAAAATAACAAGAACTTTTAGTAGAGAACAACAATTAAAAGTTTAATTGCTCATTAGTGAATAATAAAAGCGTAAAATATTATCACAGGCGAAAAATGTAATGTAGGTTTCTACTTCTGTTTCTATATCAGTATATCTATTTCTGTTCAGAAAATTGGTTGTTACTTCGATTAAGATATTGAAAGAAACTTTATTTTCACGACTCTTTTTTATTTGCTTACACAAGTTTAAATATTCTTACAAACACATAGTTCTAAACTTAGTTACAACGACATTACACTTGAAAGCCAGTAATCTGCTTCCATATCTTTTCTTTGTATTATTTTGAATATTTTTTGTTGCCATAGTTACGAGTACAGGCCTACCTTAATTAAGCGTGACCTTGCGGCCTGTCGTTACGTTGTAAGAGTTCTTTGTTCAGTTATTATGCATGAGTTAAATGTTACCGGATAGTTATTGGTTAATTGGTGCAGGCATAGCTGTTATACGTAGGTATGTTAGTATGTGCTGAATGGTGATGGAGTGATTAGGAAGAGGGGAAAGCAATGATTTGAATCTACGCAAAAGTATCTACAGTAGATAGATGTTAAACCGACTGTTTATTAAAAACCCTCGATATATTTGCAAACTAAAACTTTTATTCGAATATTTGACATTGCCTACTATTGCCGACAATATAACGTAGTTTCATTAAACGACTCTTTCCTCTCTACACGCGATAAAACTACGAACAAAACAACAACAAACAAACGAGTTAGCCTATTGTTTTGAAGTATTCTACAAAAACATCTCAGCGGTACAATTTTATAGAGCTTCAAACGTAAATGATATAATCTTTGCTTTAAGAGTTAGATGTTGACCTTTTAAGCATACATACATAGCCATGACCATGAATGTTGGATCGACTCCATTACGTAATCTATGCGCTCATCTTTCCTTATACAAACCACAATGGATTTTAAACTCAAGACCTTTACGACAAGGTTGGATTTCCGTTGCACAGTTAAGCACAAATTTGACATACTAGTAACTTGTTGCATTGCTGTTTAGGGTTAACACTAGTTCCTTATTGATATTTTTAGTGTTATCGTTACAATTTACTTAAGGTATATCTTGTTTATTTGGATTTCTTGTACGTAGGTGAGATTTGAACTGAATTTGGTAAATAATTGTGTAAACTGTTTTAGAAGTCAAGGTAAAATAGTGAAGTACCTACCTATTAGTTAAGGTACTCTTTTTGTAAGATGTGAGGTTATGTAGGGGGGTTGAGCTACTTTAGTCTGAACTTAGATTTATTTTGGAAACGAATGGTCCAAAATTTTTGCTTTGGCAATCTTTTTAAACTTTAAATACGTTTTTTCTCCTACTATTTACAAAATTTCGTCTCTATATTTGCTTAAAATCTGCCTCTACTGCAATGTCATCACAAAATGCTAGAAATATAAATACGATTATTCTTGCACTAAAACCGTTTAGTGGCAGTCTCTTTGTCGATCCACTTGCAGCAATCATGAGTTGTTCGCAGCTTCCGGCGAGTTTAACCACCATGATTGCGTGTGACATGTTACACTAGATACTCTGGAGTACCTCTGTCCGTGTGAAACTTCTTGGTTTAAAATAGACTGGCTGATGAATGAATTGAGCAAGCCACTGCAAGTACTACGTTTATTTCTTATGTAAAACATGCTCCAGAACATGCAGTGCGACGTAGCTGATTGAGAAAGATTTTTGATACGGTATGAGCAGTTTCAATTGTTGCTTGAATCATAACTTAAAAAAAAACCATTTTGTATTGCATTGAACGATGAAGGATTTAATGGACTTGATGAGAAAATAATTAAAAAGTTCTGCCGTCTTTAGGCAACTGCTTATGTGGTTCTTTTATTGGAATGTACTTAACTGCATATAAGATGTTATATTCCAGTGTTGGCACCCTATTACAAAAATAACACCATCAATCTATTTAACAAGGCAGTGGTCAAAATATTTTCCTGCTTAGATCGATCGTTGTCTATAGGGGAGACTCTTATCGACTCGGGAATGAGTAACTTTGCACATAGTTCCAAACACAGAACAAAGAATTCCTTCACATACTACAACGTCATTATTTCCTTCAGTTTTCATTTTGGTTTTTATTACTTTCAGTTTTGGATGTGCCAAAATCCTAGACCGAAGATAGCCTAAGATTAATTAACGTCAGATACACACGTATCTCTAAGTAGGTAGTAGAATGACGTCCTGATTGATAGCCCACAGGAGAATTATTCTTTTTAAGGAAGAAAAATAGTTTTTGTGCCTCTTGACTTGAAGTACATTTTGGTCTGTCAGAACAGGAATCACAAATCGAATAGGTATATCCTTAAGACTACCTACGTGCTAAGAACATTTCGAGCTTTAATATTTGCATCTGCAATTCTTCAAAGCTGCTTATATCTTGCATCTTGGTAGGCAAGTAAACCCGCTCATACGTTTTTAATAAAGTCAGAGCTTTCAATTCGCTCATGAAATGAGAAAAACCTTTGAAGACAAACTGGACGTGCAAGCCAAAGCCTTCGTGCGTGTACGAAGGGGTCACACATTGAAGGCTGGTGGAATTTTCTGAGATATTGGCCAGTAGACCGTATACTGTTGACTCCCAGAGGATTTCTAATGAAGATAGGGGTTATATTATATTCAGAACCAACAATAACAGATTGCGTAAATATAATTTGCGAATGGGAAATTATCTTTCTCTTTAGGTGGTTGGTTTTGAGGGATCAGAGATAAATGCAGGAAGTTTCTGGATTAAGTAACAACATTTATCGTATACCCCATTTTTGTATCCTGGAATGAGGTTTTTAATTTCTGTGCAAAGCTATGCTTCTGGGTAAAGTAGAGTCATGTTATTGTTTTTCAGACGCCTTTTAAGGGGTTCATTGGAAAAAGGAAAAGTTGTGATTTCGGTAGCAACACTACAAATATTATATCAGTGCAACTGTCACTTAAAACCTAAATATCTGATGAATATGATAAATTGTACCCAAAGTTCTGAGGAAAACATCTGCAGAAAACCGATATTTTGTGATCGCTACCTTCATACGTCTGTCATGTTAGCAATGATTTATGAACGTTTCCTCGTGATTATATTTTTGCTAATGCTCAAGTAATTTTACTAACCAGCGATTTAATATGTTTATTAGGGTTTATCAGTAATGACCTAGCTGTGCAAAATCGAGAGAAGGCCTAACGAGTTGAACTTCAAATCTGAGCCCCAATAAACTAAGTTCAGTTTGATCGAGTTTCATACATGAACTTTTAAGTTTATGTTAACGAAGCTATTGGATCACTGAACTCTGTAAACAGGAGAACCGAGGTTAGTTTAAATTGATCGTGAAATCCGTCCTCAGATGCGATACAAGACGTAGAGTCGTAACTTGAATCTCAGAGCTTAGATTCTTATGTGAAATAGATATAATTTTTATATACGTTAGATGAAAATAAAACGAATAAATCTATAATATAAATAAATCTAATACGATCTAAGTACTAGACAAGCAATCTATCTACAGCTTTTATAGTCATTTGCGTCTCCCGCCCGCTTGCTTGTTTTATCGACTGCCTGCAGCAGTAATCTGCTTCAAGCAGTCCACGTGTGGCAAGCCTAAGGGTATATAACATAGTGTTTGAAATTTAGACTTCGACGGGTCAAGGCGACAATTTAGACTTCAAATTATATAATTAAATTGAACATCGTTTGATATCAGCTCAGCTGTTAATCAAATTATCTTATTGCCATAAAAACGATGTTTGGATACGACAGTGGTCATGCATAGTGGTGTTAATGATAAATATTTATATAAAATAAATTTGATAAAAAAACAATGCCACTTAAAATAAATGGAAAATTACATCAGTAAGGTACTGTTTACACATCTGAATGATATTATTTAAATTTTTTAGTGATTTCAATTATTTTATAACTTTGCATTGCCTTATGCCCTTATAAAAAAAATGTTCTATTCAACGTAGAAACAGTTTTAAGAAACCTCAATAACTTTTCAAGTTCCCACTTTGCATCACACTCGATATAGTTAATGTTATGCAATTTGTTCGTTGTTTTGTATGGTGACGTCACACAACGTGCGCGCCAGTTCACGGTCATGATCAAGTTCATACAATTTTTCATACATGATTTAGTACCGATTATTCTTGTGTGGGTCGTTTATTTTTGTATGTAGCTTGCATTACTGGAAACATTTGCTTGTCATGCTCAACTAGCGTGAGTCAAAGTTGAAATTTAATTATGATAGAAAAGTAATCATAATTGACCAAGCTACATAGATTGTTGTATGTCAATATAATAAAGACTTATGATTACAAGCACACCCACATTTTTCAGTTTAATCACGACAAAAATTATGAGATTAAAAACATTAAACAAATATTTATAGGCCACTAGGTACTTAAGAAAAAGAATAATGAATTCCGAAGTAAATTCGAACTAAAGAACTGCTACGAATAACCCAGTAATTACACATAGAGTGGTCATACCTATGCTTAAAATAAATAAGTCTTATTTAAATACCAGTAATTAGGAACACATATTTAAATTCTATTCTATTTTTAGTCAGTAGATTACACAATGCAAATAATTTCGTCACTGAGTGTAACTTCTGACTAAGGAACATAAAAAAACAAATGAATGAGCGCAGTGTATGGAAAATATAGTTTTATATTAAAATAAAAACTGAATGTTTCATAATGGAATTGCATATTAATAAAAAAGACGAAGATTAAGTGTACTAAAAAAGGAATAATATAGGGATGGATGTGTGAATTTAGTTTCTAAATTAGTATGTTTTCTATTGTGAGAATCACCAATAATTTAGCAAACATGTAAATTGAAGGGTTTCCATGGTGACCGAGAACACAATACTGTTGAAAAGCTGTTACTTGATGTATAAAATTATCATACGAAGCATTGTGCGGTCTATTACAACGACTCATGGATTTTTCCACAGTTATACTCATGAATTTCTTTTCATGTTTTAAGGATTTTTGTAATTTTTATTTAGGATTTTATTTTTATTTATATAAGTTTATATTTTTATTTATTCAGACCTATATACTGAACTATATACCCACATTTAATGTACCTATTGTTTCCTGTTATTTTTTTTAATAACTCGTGGAAATTTTATGTACGAACAAAATGTAGTTTTAAACCTAGCAATAGCATTTATGCTGTTTTCATTATTATTTTTATATTTTTACCGCATATTACAAAATAATTTAAAATTTAGTTAAAAATAATATTTTTATTACCCCTCTGTTTTTTTAATAATGCGTCGAAATTAAATTCTATCAATTAAAAATATTTTCAAAGTTCCGTAGTCAAATAATAATTAAAAGTTAGTTATTTTTAACTTCCTGAAACGTTTTAAAATAATAAATATAAATACTCTGGACTATCAAGTAAGTGTGAGGACAAGGTCAAGTATGTTTGAATCATAAGGTATTAAAAACACAAGCTAGAAACTTTATACCAGCGAAAAAAAATGATTTGTTACTAGTAGAGTTCCCAATTCCTAACATTAAACTCATTATTAAAATTACAACAAATAATTGTATCACCTTACATCTTTATATCAATTTAATAAAAATATATTTTATGAATAACAACGAAAAGCCGAAAGTTTTCGTAGAAATGTTAAAACAAAAAAACGTCGCTATTATTTCCATTCATTTTCTCGTTATTCACATTAGATTCCTTTTTCAAAAACTAATGACAGCGGCTCCGAATTCTCGGCGTGGCCTTAAACTCTACGGTAGTCAAGGCCAGCGTGACGCCACCGATATTATTATATTTATTAATGCTGCGTTCACGCTAGGCCTCAAAACTCGGCCTCACTGTCCCATAGCAATGCATCACCGCGGATGCGAGGAGCACTTAAATTTTTACGACTTCATGTATTGACTATTAAAATTTATCGCATAATACACTGCTACCGATTTATTTCGTTCGTAACATCACAAGCTCGTAGAGGCAATTACCGAATACTTAAATTGAACTCATCTGTTTGAATATGGAATAACATTTCAAAATGCATTGTAATTGACTCGTATTGTTTTTGAATACAATGAGATTTTTTTGTAATCTAAACTTTTCTGTGGTTGCTAGGTATCGATATAGTACTACTAAACAAAATACAACAATCTCGATGAGGTAGATAAGACCTAAAAAATATTATGACTAAAATTGCATGCAGATATCTGTATTGAAACTCATAGCAATTTCACACACGGAAATCGAGAATTTTCCCTCATTTGTGTGTGTGCTAAAAGTGCCGTCGTATGTGTGTGTGAGAGAACCGCGTGCAACTACGGCCGAGGTCGCCCACATTCGATCTGTGCAAATTTTCGTTCGGCGGGATCACTGGCCGGTCTCAGGGTCGCACCGCCGTATCTCTCAATTTTTGTTTGTTAATTATAAAAATAATGCGTTATATAACTAGCTAGCCTCCTCTCGTTCTCTCTCGCGCCAATGTCCATAGCTCCTTCTCACCGCCACCGGCGTTGCGCCGCACACACTCACAGCGCCTAGAAAAATACATCCACAAAATTCGGCGGTGCGTTTCTAAGTGTGCGTGAATGACGTTAGCGTACAATGCGATTACAGGTCCGCATCGGAGCTATTTATTTTATGTCTACTACGCATTTGATATATTTAATTTGTGTACACAAATCACACTTTCTACGATATTATCGATATTTTTCGACGATAGCCTGTTACATTGTGACGGTAATGTAATAGATACGTTGACGTGTCGAACTGGCCTATCGATATTTATAAATTATGGATGAAAAGTGACACGGGCCAAGACATTTGCCATTTAAACCGGATTTCTGCCAATTTCTCAAAACGGATAAAAGTTGATTCTTAATGCGTAGATATTTTTTTCGTTTGAGTGAATAATTTGAAGTAAAGGTTACGTCGAACCCGTGTCTGTTCGCAAATGCCTAAATATGTAGGTACTATGTGTTGTGTGGTAGGACTTTTTGTTTAAAACCGTTGGCTCATATGAAACACGTGCGCTCTTGAAGCCATTACGTAAAGAAACAAATGCAAAAACGTATTTACAGATGTCATACATATTATATTGATGAATTTTGATGGCGGTTGCGGTGAGGGCGTTGTCTTAGTAAAAAATAGTTGGAATATGGAATTTGTTTTGCTTGCCATGCTAAAAATAACATTATTTATAGTTCTATTTAAGTATTATAGTAGGCTTTATTTTCGACCATGTGTAAGCGTATTAATATAACTAAAGGCTTTAAGAAGAACTAATACAAAAGTATTTTACTTATTCTCACGTCAGCTGTCACTATAGCTGACATGAGTGCGCTAAATAGTAAAACATGGTAAAATGATAATTAGAATTATGTTAATGAATCATAAGTTTGACCTGCAAAAATTTTTAGAAACAACACGATTTTATCATCAAATATTTTCAAATTCTTGTTAGAATTAAAACATATTATTGTATTATTTATTTATTTATTTATTTAATTCTTCATGTACAATTGCACAAAGGCGGACTTAATGCCATAAGGCATTCTCTACCAGTCAACCTTAGGGTGATGC
Organism: Autographa gamma; assembly: GCA_905146925.1. Classification (NCBI taxonomy): domain Eukaryota; kingdom Metazoa; phylum Arthropoda; class Insecta; order Lepidoptera; family Noctuidae; genus Autographa; species Autographa gamma. The sequence goes on from LR989852.1 coordinate 2,272,713, forward strand.
AGAAACAAATCGTGGTAGATGCACATGTAAAAGATGAGAAAGAAAAGGTGTAAATAAATTTGGGATACCTACGAAATAAAAAATAAAAAAATACATACAAATACATAACATACACAAATATATATATATATATATATACAAATATATATATAAATAAATACATAAAGACTTCTGATAGATAGTAGGAACTTTAATTTATAATAATACCGCTAAGTTGAATCTGCCACAGTTTGATTAAAAAAGTGGTCACGAACCTTCTTTTTAAATAAATAGCGGTTTGATGCCATCCTGATCTCAGTAGGGAGTGAATTCCAAAGAAGTATAGATTGGACAAAGAAGGTAGAGTGAAGAAAGTCAGAGCGATGGGAAGGGCATAGTAGAAGTCGATTGTTAGAAGAACGAAGACATTTAGAGTGGTTCGAAGACAAGAATTTGAAGTGAGAAGATAAGTAAGAAGGACAGTTAGGAGAGTAAAGCAAAGTAAACAAATATGTCAGGGCCCGCACACAACGGCGCTGTCTTATAGGCAACCATTTTAACAATGACCTGTGGGCGGAAACGTGGTCATACTTGCGAGTGTTGAAAACGAATCGAATGCAGTTATTCAGAAGCCGGTCAAGTTTGTTGAGGAGATCTGCATTCAGGTCATAGTAACACACATCACCATAGTCAATTATGGGAAATATTAAGGATTGCACCAGCATTGCCTTCGTAGTAGATGGTAAGAAATTTTTAAGCCGATACAGTACCCGTAAAGTTCCTGTTACTTTCTGGTTGACATTTGCAACCTGTGCCTGCCAGCCCAGCGCAGAATCGATGAGCAAACCGAGATCCTTGACACTAGAGCTAAATGGAATGGCTGCACCGTCGAAAATAACTGGTGGAATGATGACGCCACTCAGCTTGTGGATACCGCGATGACTGCCCAATATCAATGCTTGGCACTTACATGGGTTAACAGCAACACCAAAAGCCTTTGACCAGTTGTTGATAGCGTTAAGATCTCGATTTACTCTGCCGACAGCATCGGAGATATCGTCCACGCTGGACTGAGAGTACAGTTGCAAGTCGTCAGCGTAAAGATGATACGAACACTGAAGATTGTAAGTGATGAGATTAATAAAAATAGAAAAAAGAAGAGGAGAAAGAATACCGCCTTGTGGGACGCCACATTGCAGTTTAGTCCATGCTGAAGAGGAGTCCCCAGCACGGACCGACTGCTGGCGGTCCCGAAGATAAGAGGAAAACCAATCCAACGCTTGTTGAGAGATCATAAGATAGGATAGGATAGAGGAAAGGATATCGTGATTGACGGCGTTGAAGGCATTCGAAAAGTCAATTAGCACCAAAACAGTAAGTTTGGAGTCCTCCATACCTGACCTAACATCGCCAATCACTTTGAGGAGGGTGGAAACAGTACTGTGCCCAGGTCTGAATCCAGATTGGAAACGGCTAAGGAGATTGTTTTCATAAATGAAGGCCGACAACTGCTTATGGACACAGGCCTCTAGGGCTTTGGATAGAAAAGGAAGGATAGAAATTGGGCGGAAGTGGTTAGGGAGAGAGGGATTAGGGATCTTAGGTAAAGGCCGAACGATTGCTTTCTTCCATAAACACGGAAAGGCCCCGGTGTCCAGTGAGGAGTTAATGATGTGGGTAATGGCTGGGAGAAGTTGGTCGAGGATGAGGACGATCATCCGGCGGCTGATACCATCGCAGCCCACTGCCTTAGATTTAATGGAGAGGATAATCTTTTTAATGTCACCACAAGCGATTGGAGAAAAGGAAAAATAATCTATATCAGGACGCGTTAGACCAGCGATATAGTTATTGGTGTCACGCTGAGTTAGATGATCAAGAGTAGAAGAGGTGGAGAAATGATTGTTCAAGTCATCTAACCCAATAGTACTTGGGAGGTCTAAATGTCGCGTTTTGCCGATACCAAGAGTTCCAAGGAACTTCCAGATATCGGCAGCCGAAGTTGAAGAGATATTATTGTGAATATAACGGCGTTTAGCGTTGCGTATCATCTGGTTACACCGATTTCTGGCAATTTTGAAAGATGCCCAGTTTTCGTCTGTACGGTCCCTCTTGAAGATGCGAAAAGCACGGTTTCTGCGCCTCATAGCCATCGATATACCCCTTGTCATCCATGGTGCTGGTAACCGTTTTAATTTAATTTTCCTTACAGGAGCGTGTGTGTCAAACAGCTTTGTTAACTCTTGGTTGAAAAAAGACACCTTATCATCCAGCGTTTTAGCCTGTATCAATGGCTCCCAGCAAATATTTTCCGCATCCTTTTGCAGTTTCTCCACATCTAAACGGGCAAAGCTGCGCATTGAGAGGATTTTAGGCTTGGGTTTGGGAGGTTTTACTGAGTATGTTAAGTAAATTAGGTCATGATGGGAGAAACCGGAGGCATCAAATTGACCGTGAGATGATACGAGAGGAAGTTTGGAGACAAGGATTAGGTCAAGCCATGTGTCTTCACCAGCTACATTGTGGTGCGTGGCTTGTAATGGTAAAACATGTAGGCTGGCAGATTCCACAAGGTATTTTAGTTTGCGGGACCGATGGGAATCAAGGAAAAGGAGATTTGTGTTGAAATCGCCCATGATGATGTGGTGTGCATACTCCGACCCCAAGGATTCAAGAACCGATTCGAATTCAGTGAAATAGTCAGATCCTGGAGGGCAATAAATCACACCGAGTGCAATCTTTACCCCACTAACACAAACCTCAAGAAAAAGAAATTCAGCAGAGGCATTGACATTGGGAGAAGAATTAGCAACTATTTTGTACATATTATATGTTTGTACATTTTTCACCATCGTTAAATTAGCCCTGTAGACTTTAAAAAGCAAGTAATTTCGAAGATTTCTAGACTTGTTTCTTGAAAATGTGAGCTCGTAGCATTTTAGTGTCTACATGCTGCGTGCTACGGCCTACAACAATAACTGTTTTGAAAACTTATTAATTTTGTTTTATACACAAACACATGATATTTATCGCATATAGTGGTTTAATTATAAAATATCGATTTATATCCTCCTAGCATCTTTAACATAGAAAAGAAACTAAGCATACGTAATGACGAAACTTTGTTGGGTAATAAACACCTTTATAAAAAGAAAAAGAAGATCGTTCATAGTCGTTTAATTAATTAAATTAGAACATAGCATTATGATACGAAGCTTCAGAAAAAAATATCTACGAAAAACAAAAGTGCATAAATAAACAATAGCGTCGAATTCGTCACTGTAGTTACACGTGCCGCGGTTTTTGTCCGGGATGCGATGTTTGGCAGTCATTGTATGCAGCGGGTATTTGCGCACCGAAGCCTTGGCCCCTGCCCCCCCTCCCTAACACTCCCCCCCCCTCTGCGCGCACACCCCCCCGCTCCCTACCTCGCCCCGCGATACATGCACGCAACGCATAGATAACGTTAGCTTGAAATTGAATGTCGGACTCATTTGAAACATGAATATTGTTTTGAATGTTCTCAATGCTTTAGGTTTGATGTTTTGTATTGTTCTATCAGTTTCCTTTCATTGTCAACTACTTTTTGCGGTTTCACTACTTTTGATAACTATTAACTTCGATGTTGTTTCTGATTGTGACTGAAATCATTATGAAATCCCCCAAAGATGCATCATAATGATTAAAATTGCTATTAAGGAAAAAACCAATGCTAGATCAGGTTAATTCTAATGCGCTCACGTACATAATATTTTTTACAAATGCGCATTGCCATGACTCATCGTTTCCTGCTTAGTTCTGTTCTAAATATTTCTGGGAGTAATAATATTCGTACGACTATGACTAGAAAGCGGTTCTGTGTTTATAAATGCATATACCGTCACCTAAAACAGGTTTAGAATCTGAATGTATCTATAGCGTTGTTTCAGTATTGCGAGTCACTGAACGTAGCTAAAACCTTACGCTCAATGACTCAAAATGGACTACACTAAAGTGTTCTTTGCCAGCTTATGCAGCGATAATTTGCGCACGCACTTTGCGAAATCATGCGTTTGGGGCTCGCCCCTCATACCCCAATTTACATATACCTACGCTTCAGCCATGCATGCAAAACATGGATTTTAATATGCGATAGGTACTTGACTACTACCTACTTTGTTAGAATTTATTTGCATTACCTATTGTTTTATTTATATTAAGTGTTGTGGCAGGATGTATTTTATTCTTCTTTCTGTTCATTTACGTATGTAAGTACATTGAACCAAAATAGATTTGTTATTCTATTGCTAGATAAGTTTTGAGCTTGTTGGAAAATACTGCCCATTCGCAGATTAGATTTTTTTAGTTTTCTTCCTTATGTCGACAGTTTTGATTGATACAAGTTCAGACCTGTAGGGTCTTATTCAAATATTTACTTTATGGCATGGTTACGTGTATCGCCTTATCATTATTAGTGATAGGGCAAAAATAATGTTCTAAAGGGCGATCTATAAATATGAAATTCTTCCTTATACCTAGGAAGCACTGTTACTGGGCCAATATTTATCCTTATTACACAAATGATTGGCATTTGTACATCATCTAAAATAAATAGTTATTTTATATCATCGAATTCTATTTCGGGCTTTAGTAACATCAAACATGGTAGATTAGTTATTTCAACCTATTGTAATATATCAGGTTGCTTTCGAAATAGTACTTCCCTTTTTTAATAGGAAGAGCTACGTTAACAGTGTTGATTTATCTTATTTTACTTGAAAATTTCAAATCTGCATGCCAACTACGAACTCTTAAAAAAGCATTATTGCCATTGTGAGAGTGAGAGCGAGCAGTACATAGCGAGTAGCGGCGTCTCGCTTCGACAATGGCTACAGTTTTTTTTCAAGAACTCATAGTAAAGACTCAGGTAAAATTCATACTGAAATATATAAACAGGTACTATATACAGGAAAACGTTGTTAAATAAAATTTGGAAGATTTATTTCTCTAACTACGCTACGTTTTTAGATTAAAAAAAAAAGTTAAAATCTCCTTAATAATTGTTTTCTTAATGCTGAGCTAATACACGTGTACAGTATTTGTATAATCTCCTAAGTTATTAACAATTCATAATAGGCAGCTAAAAGTATTTTCCATGGTAATAACTTCTTCCTGTTATGTCAATGCAACGTATGTTAAATCTTTCTTATTATGTACGGTTCCACACAACAAAATACGGATGAATCTATCAAAGAATCAGATTTAGCCAAAAAATACCTCTACTTTTTAACAAGATTTCAATTAAAACTGAATTTCTCCGTGCATATTTACTTTATGAGTTGATCTAGTCATATCGCTTGAAATGGAATCTCTTGGAATGTGAACGGTCAGCAAGCTATATTAGGAAAATTCTCAGCATTTCGAACCCGTATCCTGTCAACTATACCTAGAAGGTCTGAATGGGACATTATAGCTGAACCTCTAAACAACATTCTAACTTCAAACTAAAAAGGCGATTCTATTTTTAGACGTTGAACATGTAGAACCTAAATACAAAGGAACTAAAACAACCGATCTATTACAAGGAAACGCTACAAAGCATCGTGAAACCGGTCGTGTGACGTCACCATGTTCCCCAACCTTCGGCCGTGTCATAGGGTTCAAGGTACCAAAAATAGTGCATCGAAATCGGAATAAATGCTTCGCTGACTACCTAGATGTTTTTTACCAAGTTTTTTGCCACTCCGCCTTATCTTCCGAATTAGTTTGTGTTTACAGCCTTGTATTTCATTGTAGAAACACTGTATAAAATATGTCACGTATTTATCTTAGGCTAGATGCCTACTTTAAGATCGTCAAACTTTCACTGCACGTAGAGTTGCTCTCAGGTCATCATAACATGATATGACGAATGAGTAAACAATGTGCAAAAACAGAAAGACCGTTTAGTATTCTCTAGAACTAACCAGTAAAATTCCTAAGGTAGAAAACAGGGACTGCCTCGTTGGCCTAGTGGTGCTAAGCGCGACTGCTACGCTAGAGGTCTTAGGTTCGATTCCCAAGTCGACCAAGGTGTTATTGGGTTTTTCTATGAAATTTTCAGTAGTAGGTCGGCGTTTGGATTTGTGCCCGGTTAGTGGCAATAGGCTCACCCCCTATTACATGGGACCTAAGCATACCGGCGTATTGTGGGTGTATATTGGTACACCTCGGCCTACCCTTCGGGGATACAGACGTGATTACAGCTTTTGATAACATAGCTGTTCCCGTAATTATAAACAGGACCCAATGATTTTTATGACAATCTATCGGACTAGGAAATCATCCTTATACTGCGTAGCTTAACAACTAAGTATCTATCTACGGATCAATTATACAGCTAATTCACAACTCTATCCTAATCTGAACTTAAGTAGATGTTTGTGATAGAAATGTTAATAGAAAGTGATGCTAAATCCATGTTTATGTATTGCATTTACACAAGAGTTCGCTGCAGCGCGTTGTAGGTCGACCGCACACTTGCGACCTCATTCCTCTAGTGATAGGTATTGAGGTAACATGAATGAATATGTTTTGAAATTCAATTGTTTTTTAAGAATTTGTTCTATTTTTGATTTTGTGGAATATAAGTGTAGGGTTCCATAAAAAAATATTATTTAATAGAAGCCTAAAATGCGTTATAATTTATTTGAATCCTGAGACGTTTAAATAAATGTATTTCCACCAATCGGCAATCAAAATTCACAGTAAAAGTTTTGTAGTCCATAATGATAATCTTTAGTACCAGTGTTACGTATGGCGAAAATTATGTTTAATCTTAAAGAAAAAGATGCACAAAATGCCTCTAAATCAACGAATCTTCTATGTTACATAATCATCATCAATATGTTATGAAACATCACTATTCATAACATTAGATTTAACCTACATGCTAAAAATAAATTTGTGCACAATATTTAGAACGCGGATGTCTCTAAAATGCAACTCTCTTTCACAAATCGAGTATTTTTAATCTGCTAAGAGTAGGTCGCCGGGTTCTAGAGCTTTGGCCAATGGATACAGTTCAAAGAAGCAAACTATGCGTTTGAAACTACTGTAATAGAAGTACAAAGAGTTTTAAGCACATAGTAAAAAGTAGAGATTCCTTCTAAGTACAAGATAAAAGCGAGATCGGTCGGAAAACTAAACATTGATGAGGAAATTCGCAAAGGTCACATTCAGAGTAGGAATGGAGAAAAAACGTCTGATTACAGTCTCCCCAATTCATCAAACGCCCACACCGCGGGTAGAAACAGTCCCATTTGAATCATACATGCAATTCTTTTTTTAGCGTGGCAATTATACCTTTCATAATTATTTATGCATGGCAACCTCGTACGAGCGTTACATCTCTGTTGTTACCTGTGGAGTTCAGACCTCGTTTCCTTTGCCTAAAGTTGTGCTAATTTGATGATTGTGCGTGAAAACAATTATGCCGTTTTTAAACTCAGAATGTTGCAACTAAACCAGTAATGAATTTGGAACTTCATTTCCAGCTTTTAAAATTGCACAAATTAAATTTTATAACACACCGTAACGAATTTTGATAAAGACTGTTTGGTAAAATATATATATCAATCAGAGAGAATTCGGTGTTTCCAATTTTAAATAAATAAAAATTGTTCAATAAATAACTGAAGCGGTAAAATAAAGATTAATCAAAGTTTTAAATCGATTTATTTTTGTATTTCTACTCAAGCATTACTTATACGTCGAACCCATTAATAAAGCTTAAACTGTGAGCTTTTTAGTTCCGACTACCTAGTCAGTACTTTGCCTACGTAAAACTAGCAAAACAAGATTGTAAATCCAAACTACAACCATAAAAAACATCCAAATCTCATCCATCACATGTACTTTAAACTTCCTAGATTTCGCACACCGTGGCTGTCACAACAAATATAGAAAAAAATACGTATTGAAACGTAGACGCATCGTTCGACCCAGTTATCGAAGCGGATTCTATTTCTGAAAGGAGCACAGTTGCTGCATTATTTTTTGGCCAGCCACGGTGACCTGATTTCATGGCGACTCGGGAATTGGTCCTTTGTCTACGTGGAATAAATATCAAGGTGTGGGTTTAATGGCGTGCGTCAATAAATACTCTACATGTCGTACTTTTCTTAGTGGGAGATAAAACTCGTATGTAATAACTGCGGGTTAGAGTCATTTCATACATTATTTAGCGAACATGCTGTGTGCTACAACTATGAACTAAATTTAAGTTTTCCTAGAGTAATACACTTACCTAACTGAGTAATGATTTTTTCTATTTAATCTGTATCAAGACAGAGTCAACAGATACGCGTAGGCTTCATGATTCATTAGAAGAGCATTGTTTCCTATTGAATCATGTAATTCAGGATACAGTTCTGAAAAACTTATTTCTGCTAGTATTATATTTAAATGAGTTTTAGTACTTTTTGCGTATTCATGTTTATGATTTTTCATTTTTTAATGTTCTACCCTTGATATTAGAAACAAAACACAGTAGTGTTTTCATATTTTTTTTGTATTCCGCATATTCTGTAACACACAATCCTAGGGCCATTTGCGACATATTTTTAGTAACGTCTTGCCATAGAAACGGATAAAGTTCATGGATTCTGCGAGACAAGTTGTCTCCGACACTTTGTCATAGTTTGCTGCTAAATGTCAAGGACTTGTATTTGCAATTTTATTTAATGAGAACCTATATAGCCTCTTTCAGTATTCATAAAAGCCGGATCTAATTCTAATTTGTACTGTGGTTTGATTTTTATCATTTGACTAAAGAAATTCACAATTACGTTGATGATTTTCTAAATTATTTGAATATAATCTACAAATGTAGTGAAGTAAACTATACGTTTCATTTAAAGGGAGATCTAAATATATTTTTATTCCAAGAAATGGTAGGAAAACGGGAAAAGGACTGGTCGAACTGAGACGAGCTCCGTAAAGGACAGCAGACAAGTATGAAAGTGTTCAAAGAGGCGTGAGATTCGCTTCAGTTGGAGCGAAATATGGGAGACTGCCTGTCATAGTAGCTTTACTTTCTTCCTATTTGGTTTGAATACGGAACTGTGATATACGTAAAAATATACTTTTACCTAGTTATTGAGTTCTGAGGTTTACGCGAATGTTAGACATTGAAATAAAACTACTTTTACGGATTTTATCGCGGTTTGTATTTGAATTATACTTCCCGACGTTTCGACACCTTTGCAGGTATCGTGGTCACGGGCAGACTGAGGTGGTGATCGTCTTGATGATTGTTATTGCTCGTTATACCTTCATATTTTTATTAATTATTTGTGTTCCGGCTTACGCAATGTGAGCTTTTTACTAGTTTTTATTTCGTGACATTATAATTTGTAAATCACGTGCTAAGATCGCACCTTAAGTGACACATCAGTAATTTGTCATTGTTTGCGATGTTAAGAGATGTCTTTGTATATCAACATGTCTAGTCGAAAAGGTGTGTTAGGCAAAGTTTGGTAAGTTATGTGTGTCCGTGGGCATGGGCTGTTTGAATTAATTCAGGAAATTCTAACTGATCAAGGAAATGTGAGAAGACATTTCGGAAAATGTATTTAATAGAGGATCTTCATATTCAGTCAGAAATCACAGCGAAAAACATTCAGCGAGTAAAAATGCGTGGATCCGTTCATCTTTCATTCCAGAATCGACATGAAACTTCCAGAAAAATGAGGTGAAAATAAAATAGTAATAAATCTTTCGAGATTGACTACCAAAAGTAAAACAGGAGAGCTTGTACTCAGTTGTTAGACAAGGAACGATTGGAGAAAAGGTAAAGTAAACATTCTGAGATAAAAACTGTATCTCGAGTATTATTCACGCTGCTGGCGCGGCCAGCACGGTTTAATTTGTAAAACAGATGATCTGTTTACACTTCGCAAACAACTGTTACCATACGGATCAGATTCGCGTGTTTTTGGAATTGATCTTACTTTTCTTGTTGTGGCGCTACGTAAAGTTCGCTGTGTTAGTGCTCGTGTTAGGGTAATAGGTGTGCGATCCAAGTATATTTCGTTACAGAAGATAATGAGGTAAAAATATTAATTTAGGCAAGGAAAATACTCCAAAGAGTGGAAATTTAATTACTTTCCTTGTCATGCCCAATGCAGGTCAAGTGTCGTCTACATAAAGGAACGTAAAAAGTCAAGCGAACTACAATAAAGTGTCTTTCGTAGTTTTTTTGTTATTGTTTCAGTTTAAAACGCGATCAGAGAGACCATTAGTGGGGGCATTGTGTCCTTGCCTGAAGCAGGTGGATAATTGATTGGGCAAACATTCACGAGAATTTATAAAACCGTTACGCAATGCATTTTTTAGGGTCGGCACGGGTAGTCAGCGCTTTTCAGAAATTACACGGGGGGTGGGTGGTGCGAACGGTGTGCGGGATATGACGTTCGATTTAAAGGGTAGGTGGGTGGGGGTGGGTATCTCCCTGTTGGCTGCAGGGGCGGCTGTTGACGGGCGCGCGGCGCATGCGTGCTGGGCCGGCGGTGCTCGCCGCCGCCCGATTTCCGTGCCGTTGACAGTTCGCCGGGACTTACTTCCTCGATACCGCGCGTTCGCGGCGTCGCTGCATCCAGGCCACCGAGGCCGAACGCACCAGCTATCTCGCTACCTCCACGTCGTCGATGGCATTCTGAACACGTTGAGCACACGTGAGTACTACCGTCGACTGCATTTGTGACGTCAATTAGTGCTCTACGACTTTGAAAATAGGTTACTAGACTGTCTGTGCAGTCGGTACAGAAGGTCTAGTTTCATTGTATTTTTTCTTGACGTTCTTTTTTTTCAAAAGCGTAGAGCAGATATTGGATGCATTTTGAATTGACGGCTCAGCTGTTTTGGTGTTTAAATTTATGTGTTTTGTTTGAATGTCGTCATTGTTATCTATATTCGAATTGAATAAATAATTTAGAAGTACATTTATTGTTTGAATATTTATGTAAGTGATACACGTGCCATGGTTTATAATTAATACATTTTACTACCGGGTAAGTGGATTTAAGTCTATTTTTTACCTGAATATGCTTCTAAGTATTTTTGTGTGTGAATAAAGATAACATTGACACATTGTTATTGTAAAGTTTTATTTTTGTATGCATTATTACTTACGCTTAATTTGTAGATTGCTTTGTTTTGATTTTTTTTACTTCCTCATTAAAATATATTTCTGTAATTTATTTATGGATGCCGCTTTTGATTGTTACTGTATACTTTTTACCCGTATAAAATATAATAGTTAGGTATTGATTTTCTGGATTTTAAATCTACTTGAAACAAAATTAGTAAAAAACATGAGAGCACTCGTTTTTGTTGCGTGTCGAAAAATAAGCTCTTAATCCAATAATGGACGTTGTTTTTAGTACCTACGACTGTGTGTAATAAAACAGTAATGATTTGACATTGTTGTACTTTAGCAAACTTTCTCAAAAGAATTCGATATCGATTATCGAATATTCATTTATCCGATTATTTAAAAAATGTATCGATTCTATATTTAAATGTATTGATTGCAACGCCAATGTTGTTAGTGGCGCCGCCTATCGCCGCTACCGGTATTTTACACGTGCCGGCTTACAGCTAAGACAAAACAAATATTAAACAAAACAAAGAAAGGAAGGGACAAGGAAAACAAAAATATTAATTATCCTACCTTGCGTGTATGCCTGGCTATATACGTTACGGAAAAAAGAACCTTAAAAAGATTTACGAAAGAAACTGAATGTAATATCTTTCTATTAATTGACCTTTCTGCACTGAATAAGTGCATAAGAGTACAAGATTTTCGGAAGGAAAAGTGTTTTTTACTGATACTTTTATCTTATTTTACAATCTAAGTTGTATTTGTCAAATGCTAGTGCATTTTATAAGTATAAAGAGTTCTAAGAAAACAACAAAATATGAATCACACCTTATTTATCCTTAAAAATAACTTTACTAATCAGTTTTTTATGTCTTAGTTATAAGTAGATTATTATCTATTAATCATCTAATACTAAAAAGAGCGCCGACACTGGTCGCATGGTTCACACAATGACCTAACTATTATCGACGCATTCGAAACTCCAAATTTACGTAATACTTGTTAAAAAAAATTGGTTATAAATAAAACAATGGATTTAATGTTGGTGTAAGCAATTGCGTGTCTTCAAAAACTGCCTATTTATCAGGCAAGATGCAAGAGTTTGACATTGAACGCTGTGTGTGTTTACGCATGCGCAAACATTTACCCAGATGTACCAGTACGCCGGTGTAACATGACTGAAGTTAATTCCAAACGCATTCGATAATATTTAAAATTCGAAATATGGAATTTGTTTTTATAATACAAACTTAATTATTTTTAAACTACATTGTTGATTTGTTTTTTTTTTACTTAAATAAATGGCCAATATGGCGGCTACTTCGAATTTCGAATAAATAAAACTAATTCTAAATTGAATGTGCGTTTGTTGTTTTGTTGGCGGTGAGATAAGAGTTATTACTTTACGTAATTATTAAAATGTCGTTGATTAGATTATGCGATTTTTTCATGCGTTAAGAGTGCGTCGCGCGGTACTAACTGGGTGACATTGAATTTTAATTTAGGCCATTCAAAGTGATTTTAATCATTCGTATGATATTTCCTGAAATTATTTTGTGGTATTATGGTTGCTCTCAGTTAATGAATACATTTTCATGAACAATATGCATGAAAAAGAGATTATGTAAGACTTAGAGCAGTTAATAGATTGTTAAAAAATCTTAGGTGCGATATCTACCTGAAAAATCGAATAGTACTTTGTTTAATTTCAATATTTTTTGTTTAATTTCCCACCCAACATTTGCTACGCGTACTGCATTTCACCGATTGGCAGTTCTCGTAGAATATCGGTAACGAATTCATCTAGTTTATAAGTGTAGGTACCTCAGAACACACAATCTTAAAATAAATTATTTGCTTAAAAATAATATTTCTATGTAAAGTTGCATATCTAATGCTTTACAAAAACCTAATATTATCATCTAATCAAATATTTTTTTGTAACATTATCCGGAGTGATAAAGTAGTACGATGCAGCCATCTAATCAACGTGCGTGCCTAACGCTGATTAGATAACCCTGCAAGAATTTTGTAAGCTCTATGACGATACAGGTGGTGTCAAAAATTAATAGATTTGTAGAAAAAAATAATTGCTTCATCATTCATCGCTAATAAATGTCCCTAGAACGGTTTTCTATATTAGCGATAGAAATTGAACTTAATTTGTATGGGGTTAAAGTCTAAATTTGAATGATAGATGGGCTAATCCAGTGGCTCTCAAAATAGTAAATGTACGCTACAGTACTTACACAGGTTTTGAAGTTATAGTACCCAGCTGAATGGGCTAGGAGATTTAATAATTACGCCGACATGTTTACTAATTCTATTTTAAACACTTGCGCTAAAAATTTTAAAAAATTGTAGAGTCGGCTGTTGACACTTTTTATTGACTTGAATGTCATGAAACGTTGCGTGCATCGTAGTTAAAAACTTTATTTTCCGAATATTTGTTATCACTTATCCTTAAAAAAATCATGTAGCTGCAACTTCAAAGTACTTTTATCGGACACTTTTTAATAAACATGCTGTTTTTACAAGCGCTACTAAAATCAAAACGAAACAAAGTTAAAAGATTTAGACACTTGATAAGTTTGCTACTAAAAACAAATAAATGAATAGTACTTGCAACGTTGAACTATGAACTGTATGCTAATATTTGTTTGGCACGTAATACGCTGGAATTTTACTTTCAATTTGAATATTCTGAGAACAGGAAATGCCATAGAGTCGCCTTCAAAAAGTTTGTTGCACTTCATTTTGTAAGAAACTTCTTGTAAATAAACAATTCGTTTCGGTATTTTTTTGCTTAGATTATTTTTGTATGTTTTGTTGTATGATGTGCTTCTACCGTTTGTATTAATAGCTGTGTGTAAAGTAAAAAAGTAGCTTTCCTCCTTAAAATAAATGAAGTATGTATATTATTCTTAAAAAAAAAAGACTTTTGTTTAATAACGAATAACTCTTTTTTTTTGTCCGTTGAACTATCTTTATACAGAGAGTTAATAATGAATACGAGAATACTAAGAGAAGCTTTTTTGTCGAATAGAAAAATATATTTAGTAGGTAGTTTTAAGTCACTAAGAAAAAGCTCTATTTAATATCAGTTTTTAACGAAAGTATTTAACTTTCCATGAATATAAAGGAGAATAGAAGCGATTGCATGTGTTTACTTACATTAAATACGAATACATAAAATTTTCGTATTTACAGAAAAAAACGCAGTTTCGTTTTCTCCAGCGATTTGTATGAATTATCATTATAAACATATAAATTCTTAATTGTCTACTATTTTTATTTCTATTTTTGAGTACCTTATATTAAATGACGTAAACGATCCAACCTTATTTTGTATGAAATCAATAATTTACATGTTAAAATGTGGGCCAAGTTCTTTTAGATAAATCTTGGGCCAATGTGACGAAACAATTCAAGGCCAAATTATAAAGCCCTAAATAGAATTTTGAAAATGTGATTTAAACTCAATTTTTGTTTTAATAAATTGGTAAACAAATCAGTAATTTATATTTAAAAATCTATGTGAAAGTTTGTATTTTTATAAATCTTAAGCCGCTCAACGGACTTTTATGGAACATAAATATTGTTGAAAAATATTGAAAATAAATAGTTGTATTCCGTGAGATTATTGTGAGTTAAAAGCGCGAAAAAAAACTAGGAAATAAAATAAACTATCTCTATCTATATTTAAATATCTAAACCTTTTTTTTTATAAATGACGGCTTCCTAAATAAATATTATTCATGCTTTTCTCGCAATATTTGCAATACCATTTATTAGGGTGCGTCATATGCAACTTGTATCACATAAAAATACTCGTAGATCGTCCTCTGTACACACTTATGTATTGCAAGGTATGCAGAAAAAAACTGCAACAATGTGTGATACTTTTCCTCTTCAGGTTTAAATACTACCTTTCTATACGAGTACGAGTGATATTTTACACACATATGCGTTACGCACATCCCGTATCCAAATACTATAGCGGTATCACTCACGTGGCCTTGTCAAACGGCCTGATAAGAGAACTGTGTGTCGAATTTGTTATTGTTCCTTTCAGCCATTGCACATCGTTAGATAAATTCGTGTTATATCAGAAATGTTGAGGTAATTTGTTTGTTACATACAAATCAACATAAAATAAAAATAAAGTGTCTGCCCTAATGACACTGCACTTATTAAGTCGAGACGAAAGCTATTCATGATGACTAAGTATAAAATCTAATTTCTTAAATTTAAACTTATTTTTCCTATTTCGTAATTCTTTTATCGATACCTAAGTTTTCACAATTTTACCACAACATCTTCAAATAAAATAAATTAATTGCAACCCTTACTTTCCATGACATTACTACAAAAAAATCTTATTATCATTTAAAATGTAAAGCAAACGTAGATATATAAATTAAAAACGTTTTCCATTCCGCCAATTATTATTATGTATGTGTTCAGGAAAACGTACAGAGTAATAACCATTGACTCAGGAAAACGTAGGTTTATTCCAAAACGCATAATAAATATATTGTGGTCATTATTCTATTCTAATCATAACTGGTTTTATTTTTGGGTAAACCAGTACCATTGAGGTCATATAATTGCTAAAAATATGAAATCTATTTAGAAATTTTTGTTTCGAAACGGCTATCTTTACAATTAGTGGTGCTAAGCGCGACTGCTACGCTAGAGGTCTTGGGTTCGATTCCCAAGTCGACCAAGGTGTTTTTGGGTATCTCTATGACATTCTCAGTAGCAGGTCGGAGTTTGGATTAGTGCAAAACATATCGGCGAGCTGTGGGTGTGCATTGTTACACCTCTGCCTAACCCTTCGGGGATACAGGCGTGATGATATGTTATGTTTTGTTTATCTTTACTTAATTACTATAAATATGTATTTTCTGTAAGAAATATTAAAGAGCGAAATTACATACAAGTTTTTAGTAATAAATGTAACGCTGTCTATTCCGTATACTTCTTATCTTACGCGCATTATCTTGTTGTATACGTGTACAGTACATTGTAATAATATAACAAGAACGTTAGAAATAATAACTATCTTTAGCATAATATAAGCATGTTTATGTTAGCATGTATAGGTTACTCAATGCATGTGATGTCTCCGTCCGAAGCGCTGTGTGTCCGTGAATGTTTCAAGCATGTCGTTGTGATAGCATTAATGTCTAATAACAAACAATTATTAATTAATTAATATTTTGCTCCACATGTCCAAACCACAGGCTGTTTAAGAAATGAAGAGGTAAGAGTACTATTTTGTTATAGAGGAATTATGTAGAGCGGGTAATAGGTGACATGAAAACTACACGCTTACCGCTAAGGAGACTAGTCAATCGTTTATTATATAGCTGATAAGTATTTTTTTAAATAACATTCTCTACATCAATATTTTTATATCCCAATCTATTTGGTAGGTAGTTAAAGTTAACAGAGAGAGAGAGAGCGGCATCGGGCGCAAAATCCCAGTTTGATTCCCAGAACAAAACTGAGTATTAATTGTATTGCAGTTTCCTGCTCAGTTCTTTTTGTAAAAAAAATAATTTGCAGCTTAATGTAACTATAATACTTTTTTTTCTGATACTATTTACACAAGTAAAACTACCTCCAGGAAATATCTGAGAATAGGCGGGATTTTCCATTTAAATTGTTTAATGTGGATTTTCAGACCACATCATTGTTTTGGGTTGTTGTTGCAGTCAACTACCTGTTCGCTTATCGAATTCTACGTCTTGTCATCAATACCATTTTTTTTTTCTAATAGTTACTGAGAGGAAAAAGATGAGTATAACTTTTATCGGTCCTTTTCATGAAAATAGGAAAATGACCTAGGCTAGTTCAGGTTTAACAAATATACGAAACTAAACTTTAAAAAGTTACCCTATCAAATGATTTATCAGTAGTCATTATGATAAAAACTATTCGTTTCAGAAAAATGTTGGATTAATATTAAACAGTGTGATGTAAATCACCACACGTACAGCTGTAGGTAGAATTCTGTGTATGTGATGTCAATAGCCTGCAAACATAATACAGCGACTAGATGTATCAAACTAGACAATGTACGCGTCGCCTATTCTAAACTCTACGCAGCGCGTATGTGTGCGGTATGTGATCAAGAAAAATTTACGAATGCGGCAGTGAGGCGTCGCGTTTGCAGAATCGGCTGCATCACGAGGGCCCCGAGGGGCGCCGCTCTAGCCGTCTTTTTTCATTTTGCGTGCGTCTTTTTTTGGCAGCGCGCGTTAGCCTTGGATTTTTTCATAGCGAAGCGCTGCACGTACGCGCGCAAGTTTCGGATAGTCGTAGAGCGTCCCCCACTCGGCGCGTCCGAATTTTCTGCATTCGGCCGGCGTGAAGAGTTTTCGGCGGTCGCATTCGCGAGCGAGGCTCCCCACGACTAGGAGCGAAGCGCGCACCGACACACACGGGCTGCGGACGGAGCGGCGCGAGCGCAAACGCGCCATGCAATATGCGGAAGTGATCGCGACCACGACCGAACGGTGCTAAACTAAACGAGTGTAACTCAAGTGTAGTGAACGCACATTCAGTGATACAAACTATGGTATTTGTGCATGGCTCTTTAGAGATCTAATGGTTTTCTATTAACGATACAAGGACTGTGGAATTTGCGACATGGAATCGAGGAAAGTATTGTCTTTATTAGTATGAACGTTCTAGGATAAGTACTAATAGGCTAGAGTAATTGGAATTTTTGGGTGTGACCCGACCAGGAAGTCGCATTAGGGTTAGAGAAAATATGCGACCCGCGTAGCCTCATTTGGGAGTCAATCTGGATGATTTTAAAATGGGTATCAAGATACGGAGTCATTGATAAATACGTGTTGACACCCCGCGGCATATGATACATTTTAAGCGCGCGAGGGTGTACAGCAGTTTGCACCTTAAGTTGTTCTTGCATGAGAACATTTTTGCACAGTTTTAAGTCGTCCCCAAAGTTTTGCATACACGTGCTGCCGTGTCGGGGCTATTGAACTTGATAATGAGACAACCGTATCTCCCACTTTTTGTTTGACGTTATTGCATCACTAATTCCTTCGATGCGATCTGCATCGATTCGTCTATTTCTCCTAAACTGGAGGTTTGTTATCTAAGATGATTCACGTGGAGCGTTGGCCCATCTTCTCTACAATAGATATGTACAAGCCGTAGTTCATGATACAAAACGTGATTATTAACGAGCGCGTCAGAATCCAGTTTTGCCACATAAGTTTTAGGATACATAATTAAGGGCGCGTATAAATCGCGTTCTAAACTCGGCCCGGAACCGCTCAAAGAGGCGAAAACTGGTCTCGCGACGCATTAACATTTGCATAGAAACTGTCAAAGTGGCCTCGTGCGACGGCCGTCCATGGACGAGCTATTAGCACCTAGACACCGGCCGCGGTCAGCGTCAACGATCACCGCGTATTTCGTTTGCGCTTCTGCACATGTCTGTCTTCGCGTTTACCACACGTCATAGATATCATCTTAGCGATAATAGACCTTATTCCCTTCGATATACAGCTATGTTTCCTAAATCACCGCTAGGCGAGCATAGGCGTGTAATTTGAATTTTCGGTTAGGGCGTGCAAATTTATTACTTCGTTGCATTGATACATTTAAAGAGACAAATTTCGGTTATCTGATTATGTGAGGCTTTCCTCTTGTTGTATCTGCACTTTAGTTTGTTTAGTTAATGTTCGGGTAAACATAAGTTTCTTAATTCAATGTACATCGAGACTTTAAATAAGCTGTTTGTTTTCCTTTATTTAGAAGAGCCTTAACACAGGCAAACTATAGTAACCGATTCTGGAATCTTATAGAACTTTTAAATTATGAGGATAGTGCTAATTTGTTTTGGACTAAATTTAAACTTGATCTAAAAATGTATGGCATTTGTAAAAGATAAACGTGTTTCCACGTAAATTAAGAATTCCAGATGCAAAAACATCTGAGTGTTTGTTCCTCAAATAACGCCGTAACAGCTGAATCGAATTGGATGAGATTTGTTACGGTTTTTATCTAATAAACCCCGAGTACCTAAATCAATGCGATGATCGCAAATTACCCTTAAAAATTTATGCTATTGTCATTCCTTCTTCAGGTGGATCAACTATGACATTTGTAAAATCTATTTTTGTCTTGATTCCATTCGCATTTTTTTCTGAATCCTATTCAAGTTTCGTCTCTAGTCATTCATTTAATATCTACCGAAACTTGTATTTCCTGCTTAGTACGCCCCGCCGTAAACTTTTTAAACCTCAAATCTTATTTATCATTCTATTCATCTTGCTTCAAGCGCAAAGTCCACGTTTCGCCTCTATCAAATTATGCGTTTCTTGTAGATAAAATCACAATTATTTTTTTATTTTTTCAAACTAGATTGTTACTCATAGTTACCCAATAAATTATAGCTATAAGTTGCCGAAGACCGGTTTTAACTAATGTTTCTATGATACGCACTTTCTGCTGTTGCTATCTACTAAATAGGTATTTTGCACATTTTAAAACAGTTAAGTTACCCTTTTCTCTTTTATTTAGCATGAAAATATATTCTAGATACACCTGTCTAGAAATATCAAGGTTTCCTGCTGACTTCTGTTTGTTTCCCAAAGAGTTCAGTGACCTGTAGTTATACAATTAGACCTGGACTCGCCTGCCTACGCTTTGATGCTGTCGCACATTTTTCTACTGCATGTACCTAGGTTAGTGTTAATTTAAAAACACATTAGTAGCTAGTTATAAAAATCGTTATCACCGCCACACAATAACTACTACTAATCGTAATTTTAAGCTTTATTTCTTACTATTAGGAGTTCGATACGATCGTTGACAGGGAACTTAAAACGAACACAATTAACACTACATAAACAAACATTCGTTTAACAAGTACATTACTGAAGTTGGCAACATTGTTTTATAGGTACCTACTTATGCCTAAATATGTGTCCGTGAAGGTCGCTCAATTTTTACATTTGTCGCGTCACTAACAAAAGCAACCAATAGGAAGCGTCTATTCATACAAGCGCACTGTTCTAAATACAATTCGGCGTTCGATTATTTATCGATGCCGTTTTTTTGTGAAATTACATTTTCGAAGACGGAATTATAGTTTGTCGATATGAAATAACGATTTCCAGTTCATATTATTATGTTTATGAGGGCTTCGAGAAAATATTTCTGAAGAATTTTGATACAATTTTGCTATACCTAGTAATCAATGTTAGACTTTTTTTCAGTAAATTCAGTACAATATACCTAGATTGTTTATGAGATTGTATAATGTGTATATAATAAATAAAAATAACGAAAACCGCGAATTTGGAGATCGTGAGCATGTTTATGAATTCTCAGATTATTATCAGACACGTCAACAAAATTGTAAACACCTATATATTTGAAATTAAATGTGTTTATTATAAAACTTAAATTGCAAATTCATGGCGAGATTAGCGACATGGCAAGATCCAAAAAAAATCGAGTATAAAAAAAATGTAACAACATAATTTTTCTTGCAATCCTCTATTGTTTGTCTATTTAAATTATTCTCTACGAAAACATTCTTCTCTCTTGCTGCACTAATACGCACTATTTACTTTTTTAATGCACTGAAATATTGTTAAGGAGTACAAGCTTGTACAATATGAAATAAAATCTTTTGCTTTAATACAGTATCAATAAT
Source organism: Autographa gamma (assembly GCA_905146925.1). Taxonomy (NCBI): domain Eukaryota; kingdom Metazoa; phylum Arthropoda; class Insecta; order Lepidoptera; family Noctuidae; genus Autographa; species Autographa gamma. The sequence goes on from LR989852.1 coordinate 2,293,523, forward strand.
TAATTATGAAATTTTAAAGATACAGTGATTTAATTTCGGTTATCTTGCAACAAAATCTACAGACTAATTAAATTATTACTTAGTTGTGTATAAAACAGCTGATTAAAATTCACATTATTATCACGGTTAGGTTCAAGGTTTTCTTTTTAAAACCTTCGATAGTGACGTCAAAGGAAATCTTTCGCATTTGAATTACCTTAATTTCCATATTCAATTATTGCAATTTAATGTGCATAATTTATTAATAGCTCATACTTGTAAATTGGTATCGAACCTCGCCAAATAGTTGAAATCCTATTTAATATTACAAGTGTGTTATTTCGTACTAATAGATGGATGACCGTAACTCGTTCACAATACTTCTAAACAGATTTTCACAGAATTGGGTGCATACAAAAAGAGGGTACATAAGGTACTTTTGATCCGGGAACGAAAATTACGCGATATCCAACAGTCCTCAATAAAAATACGATAAAAGTATTTTCTATGGTAGTGCTTAGAAACAATTTTTGTGAACACGTGGTATCTTTGCAACGGAAGATAACCTCAAGTCCAACGCACATTGATAAGACGATTAGTTAGAACCGTGTTACATTTTAAAGTGCGTCGGAACTAAATATCGGTTGTCATGTGGTCACGTAACTACTGAATACCTCGATATTTCACAAAAAAAAAAAACATACGATATAGTTTTTTGCGTCGAATATTATTGTTAGATATAGCTGTATCTTCAAATCGAATTTATATGAGAGAAGTCTTAGAATAAAACACAATCAGAATTCTTAAAAGATTATCGTGACGATTAATAATTTTGATGAATCAGATCTTAAATAAGCTTTTTATTTTGTTGTTTTTATCTGTAAGGAAAATCCAAGACAATAGTCTAAAAAAAATAGTCTAGATAACAAAAAATACACGTTAACCATTAATAAAGAAACATTTAAAAATGTATGTAACCCGAAATTTTACACGATCAGCTGATTGACAGATCTAGAGAAGGAATCCCGATACTCGTGAATGTTTGATTTAAAAATACGTTTCACCTAGATTTTTCTTTTATCTAGACTTATTTTGATTAGCTTGTATCTTTGTTCCCATTTCGTTTTCATTCATAAAATACAATACAGTTTTAGCGCGCTTTGAATGAATTCTTGTGACGTATTTTTTTGTTTATATGTTTCTCTTTGTTTTGATTTTTCAGTCATATATTGCATATTTTTTTTGCACATTTCTTTTATTTATCGTTTACTTATTAGTAAAGCAGTTTTACTTCTACGAGCGGTCTTATGTGGTCCAATACATTTGTTTATACCTACTGCTATTTCTGCTTTACCAACTTTTTTACAATCTGAATTTCCATTTTCTATTAACACATCTATTAATTATTTATTAATACACAATTAAATCTAATATAAGAACAAACTCTAACTATACTAAAATTAAAATTAAAATTAATTTTCTATTAACTAATCAATTTTCTTGTGAAGGCTATTCATGGCCTAGCCTTTACAGGTCAGGTCTAGTAAAGGCTGTATGGACACTTTTTTGCCTAATTCGTCAACGTCCTCTACTTATTTTTTGATAACGGTTCTTTATCCTCCCTTTTGTTAGGCTACTTTATCCGTACTTGAAATTCAGGAATTTGCTAGATTTTTGTCTAGGCTTTGATGAAATTAGGTTTTTGGAACCTTGTAGTTAGACAAGGCTTTCAATTTGTGTAGCAAGTGGGCACTAAGTACTTTATTAGGATTTAAAGTTTCTTAAACAACTCTCAGCTAAAAATTAAGTCTGCCAAATAAAAATATAAAAAAGTAACACAGTTACAAATGTAATCGATGGTATGTTAGAACATCAGTGCGTGTCGTTATGGGAAGCCAGTTAAATTTCTACCTTTCCTCTTACTACACACACTGAAACACGTCATAACTGAATATTATGTTAATCCAACTAGTATAGCAAAGGTAAAATGCATGAAAGGACATAAAACATATTTGATGTGATAGAATATTTAAACGCTTATTAAGGGCCGCCCACTGATTTTCTAATAATGTACCAAATATTATTTTCATTTCCGAACGGCCTTGTCTAGGTTTGGTCCCGTCGGGTGGGTAGTGGGGGGACCAAGGACACCCACCGAGGTCCTTCGGGGCGCGACGCTTACGTAACCAAGGCCGTTGCGTCGGAGCGCGTGCAATAAGACTAGTGTTTACTTGAGATCCGTGTGTACTGGGTAACATAATACTTAATGGACATGCATTGGCAAGACGCAATTTTGTAATGCTGTCTCTATCGCTTTCAGGTGATATGTAGCGATGGATATATACTTGAGAAGGTCTTAAAGTAAAGTTTCGGTAGAGTAGATAGGAGGTAGTAGCGTAGTCCTTTGATTAGTGTTATGTTAAAGTCATTAGACGAAGGTTTGAGATAATTTATTGAAAGTGGATTTTTATTGGGTTGGACAGATTGGGATGATAATTTAGAAACAAAAAGGTGTATACTACTTAACAATTATCCCTCTTGATCCGCTGATTATACCTAAATCGAAGGTATTATGTTTCTCTCATTTTGTAAATGAAATAAAAACTACAGAAAATTCTTCTGATAGATTTGGAATCTGTACGTACGTATACGTATAATACGTACTGTAGTATAGTCACTTAAAACTATAATTTAAAAATTAATTTAGTAAGTTATGTAAACTTTACCACATATTATTTTTGGTAAATGGATAAGATTGTACAGAACATATTTATGAAGTAAATATGTAATGTTTTGTGACTCATGTATAAGTATGAGTAACTTTGATGCGTTTATAAAATCTTATTTGTTTTGGCAGAGTTGAGGTATATTTCAAGGTTGTGCGGCGCATTAATGCAATTTTTCCAGTGCTTACTAATAACATTCTACAATGTTTATACCTATGTATTACTATGTTTCATGAACTTATTTTAACTGCGTAATACTTTTAGCGAAAATTACTGCGATCTTTAAATCTGTGTCTATCTCTCAAAAATATTTAATGATTCATAAATATAATACAAAGCTTACATCGTCTGAACAGACAAGTGTCAATCGACCTTAATTCTTAAATGACCAAACACGAAAACTTACTATACTGACGTAACAGCTCTGTAATCTTTTAAAACTAAAATATTTTCTAAACAAATTGAGTCACAAAATATTATGAATGGTTATATAGTTGTAAATAAACATCGCCGTCGGATTTGAGTATTGGAGCGTAACGCGTAAGTATGAAAAATGCGCAGTTTTGCATACCGACAGAGATATTAATAATGATTGATAATACTCTTCAACATTGTCGTAATATACATCTTTTGTTGTTGTTTGTTCACGTGTAATCTTTTTCTATATCTGTCTATCTCTTTCCGGCCGTCTATGCCTAAGATGGTGGAGATCGCTAGATACAATTTTGAATACGTTTGTTACTTTTATCGCACAGGACTATCTTGTTTTAAGGGGAATGTATTTTACTAAACAACTTCCTTAATTATCTTTTAAGATAGACCAAACTATTGATTTAGAAAGATGATCGTCAAAAATCTCTAAAAGAGGCATTGTTACTGCAATATATTATTGCCGTTAGGATTATAGTCTCAATTGATACTGCCAAATACAATTTTCTCTTTTCAACACAATATTTTAATAATAAATAATTATGTTCAATATTCTTTAAAAATAAATAACGTAGCGCCGCACGCAGCTGGTTTCGTGTTCATGTTTTCATATAATTTCACGAACACATTTCTGATATTACACAGGTGTTTCAAAATATGCTGAATGCTGTAACTGAAGCTGATTGTTCGTAAGACCTTGCATGATTACTTTGACGTCATCACAGTGCGTGCTAAATTACGAAAGAATATGTATATGTATATTTGTAATACATTTCCTTACAATATAGGTTGTGCATTGACGTAAATACACTTTTTGACAATGACTGTTCTAAAATGGGAACGAATTTCAGCTTTGTACAAATACATGCAAACAAATTGCATTTGAATGTGCTCAGCTGTTCTAGAGTAACTTTTACATAAAGAACACAAATTCATTACTAATTGAGGACAAGGTTCAGGTTTATAAGTAAATATTATTTATAATGACGCTAGTTATGCCTAGATGTCTAAAAATAACGTCGATGTTTATTTAAAACTTTTTGCTTATAAAAACTAATTAACATATTTATTTATACTGTAATTACTGCTAAATGGATTATAAGAATTCTGTTAAAAAACAACATTTCTGATAAAAGATTACGCGTATACTGAGCGACAAAGAGATCGTTTTAATGAGATTACAAAGTTGCATTATTGTATATAAACAAATATGATATCGTGGCGCTTTTGCTATATTTCTTTATCATTTCTTATCGACTTATTATTTTGACTGTAATCTCTTACACGTGTATCTTTTTAACCTTAAAAGCTGCGCTACCTTTTCAAGGCCAGCTGGATAAAATGAACTGTTAGGTAGACGAAAATAGCTGAAAGTAATTTTCTTAATAAAATATAACATTTCTTTGTGAAATAAGTCTTCAGTATAGAATTATTTTTAAGGTGTGTAGCGCCGCTATCATTTTTCTGTCTGGCTGAGCTTTATCTATCTTTGACAAAACCTTTTTTTATTTTATAGCATAATAATATGTCCAATATTGTCCAATAGAAAAAAAGTGGGATCTAGTGTGATGTACATTTTTCAGTAACTTTTTGAACTCGTCTTGACTTTGACTGTCCGTATGAATTAAATATACATACCTCCATAGGTACTGCTTGTATGAATTAATTGCATATATATACGTCTCTTATTGACTTCAAAACTAAATAGGTTAAAGCAACGCGTACCTACTCTAAATTATATGACACATTTATTTTTCAACTATTAACAAATATTATTATAAGGAAAATTTTAGTTTCAGTTTTAAATATAGTTTAACATTTTCGACTATAGCAGTTATACTGACTTCTAAATTCGGTAAAACTAAGAAGTTTTGACAGAAGACTTTTTATGGGACAAAACTGACGCATTATTTAATTCTACTCTTCGTAATAGTTTAGAGGCGTATAAAAGATCAATATCTTGGTATACCAAATGTGTTACGTAAAATCAAATAAATGGGTTTTCCTAATCAAAAACCTGTGTATTGATGATATATTAAACATATATTATTATCTGTAATGACATCGAACAGTAAATTTCACACAGGAAGAGAAACTTGGCCCAAGTAATGTGGTCGTGATAATGTTATAAGAATTTTAATTAACACTCAATATCTTGTACATAAATCTACTACTTTTAAAATAAAAAAACCTGTATCTCAGAAATATTTAAAATAGAGAGCAATTGATTTTGAAACCATTCTATAGACCAATAATTTAATTTTCTAATTGGCGACTACAACTTACAGTCAAATGAATAAGTACACGATTGACCATTGAATTCTAAATGAATTAATATAAGAGACTAAAGTTGCCTTAATGTACCACGTGTAAATCCTGCACAAAACGACCCTAACTACAGTTTGTGCGGTGTAGCATGGTGCGGGTGACAGTTGTCAGTCATGTTTCGTTTCACTCTTGAAGATTGCCGCGATTTACAATTATGACCTTAGCATTTCAGGTGCACCATATTTGTAATATATTAAATCATTAATCACGGTTCTTTATTAAATGAAACCAACCAGAATGTTCTAGTTTACAAATAAAATTATATTGGAAGAAAAAGTAAGCAAAGTGTTATGCGTATAACGTAACGTCAAAAACTTCTTTAGTGATGGGATGTACTGCTACGATGGATATATCGATATTATTATAACTAATAAAAAAGTACATTTTATTCGTCTTAACTCATATCAGAGTCAGAAACATCTGAATAGTGACTCAATTCATCATCTGAATCTGTAACTGATATTATTAACGATGATTCCATAAAATCACCACTATGGATATCACGATCCCAATCAGACATAATATTTATGATAAATTTTATATTAAAAAATATATTTTTTTTGTAGTTTAATAGATACAATTAAATTTAATGTTACAATTATTTTTATAATAATGAAAAAGGAAATGTGATTTTTGCTGTGAAAAACGTCATCGATAAAAATGACTTGCATAACGTTACATCCTTAGCCATGTTATACTGATAGATTTAAACGTCATACTGACAAATGTCACCCGCACCAAGCTACAGCGCACAAGGTATAAGATAAAAATTGAGGAAGTACAATTAGCTTATAACTAACAATATAAGGTTCAAAATTGCGCATCAAGCACCAACAATTGTTGTCAACAAACTTTTGTTAGAACGAGAAATTACGTTGCACATTCTAATTATTATTTTGTGGCAACAATACGTAATTTAACCTGTGTGGGACAGTCCTAAAACTGGTTGTCCATCTGGTTTCCGAAATAAAATTAGGTCAAGGATTATTTTCTTTACAAAAGGCAGTCTGTCCGGTTGTTGCATTATTTTGGCCACCCTACACGGAACACGGTGGGAGCTGGTATTATTACCTTTTAATGTAAACGCGGAATTGATGTGGGGATTAAAAATGTGTATCGTATAGATAATTGTATTTTTCAAACGTTTAATAAAACACCCTTCAAATATTGACTTACGCGTATCCGGTGGTCCTCTCATTAAAACGATGGTATTTTTTTAGGTACGAAAATAAACTTAATCAAATCGGTTCCCCTTCTGGAGCTACGATGTCAAAATCACGGCATGGTAAAATGATTCCATGTAACAAATTATAAACAACTTAATCATATAGCTACAAGTGTCTATTATTAAAGATTAAATTGTAACTAAAGTATATTATTAAAACAATTATGCAATTGCATGAAAGTTGTCATCCATGAATGTTGCTATTACTGATCAAGTTCTGCTACGTAATTTTATGGCTTTCGGTACTTTTAATGACTTATTTGATTCATTGCAAGACAATTTCCTCTAGTTTAACACTGCGTTGGGTAACATACCTACCTACCCGTCGTTATTAAGAAGCGAGACATTTTTATGTAGAGTCGATTGCGTTATGATTAAGTATAGTGTTATAATGTGCTCTTGTTAAACATTTGTCAAATTTCGACGTTTAAGGCCTCAATATAGGTAATAAAATTAATGAATATTGTATAAAATTCTATTGCGTTTCACATCTGTAGTTTTTAATTCCAAATCTTTTGTAATCTATCGATGGTCTTGCTCAATCCCAATGCTTTGTGTTATCAGTGTACATTAATAAAGATGTATCAGAATGACCATGAACGGAGATTTTTGTACTCGGAACGATTTCGGTAGATCCTTCCTTATTTCTTAGAATCAGAAACTGATACCAGCGTAGGTGGTCTAACGTTCTTTCTCGGTATTTATTTTATGCATTCATGGTTTTATAAATGAGTCTATTGGCCAATTAATCAAAGTTATTGATTCGGTTTCTTTTAAAACAACTCTACAACTATAAAAAGCACATTTAACTGTTGTTCGCCAGACTTTGGCATCTAAATTCTTACGCGCAGCTGTTGCGTCACTAAACGCTTGACAGTCATTTATCAAACATAATATTTATGGGTATTAAATTGGCTATTATGAGACAATTATATATGGTAATATTACGCCCAGTTATTATACTAATTCTGGTTAAATTGATGCAGTAGGTAGGCCTGACAACCTTCTCACATTATGCTAAGATTGTGCAATTAATACGCCCTTTCTGGATAACCATCAAGCTTGCTTCCGTCCCACTTTCGGTAAGGTAAGATGTTATTGGCAGCAATTAGGCACCCGGTTGATTTTAAAAAGCCATTAACGAATTAATAGACGATTAAATAAACAGTCTTATTTCGATACGAATATTTAACTTGGTACCTACAAGTATGTTAATTATCGAATTGCGCCGTATTTGAAAGAAAACAACATGTTTTGGCTAAAGTGCAACACAGGAATTAGTGTTTTTAAGTGCTGATGACGAATGTTTTCTTTATCTCTGGTATTATTCATTTATTGCACCACATACAAAATTTCCGCGACGAAAACAGCTTTTAAAAACAATAAAAATAACGTAAATGTTCTGAATAACAACAAAAAGCGTAAACAAGAACTACAGTAATTCTTTTACTGTAGTTCCGAAATTGTTTGAATAGTCAAACTATTTAGCATTTTTGGTCTAAGCTGTTTAGTAATTAGTCATGTCAAATAAAGTAATTAGCAATAAATTAGTGTGATCCCTGGTACCGTTATGGCAGAGAAAGGCTCTGCTTTCAACTGCAGTGAGTGAAAGGTTTGTTTCATAATGCACGCACTGGTTCGCAACTACGCATGTGCAGGTAGATGCGCAATTTGCTTTCTTGTTCATTGTTATTTTTTAAGTAGTTCAAATTATTTTGATTCGATAATGTTAATACTTATTATGATTGTAAAAATATTTTTTATACAGCGATGGTTCGATTTGTACACAGTGGTGTTGTAGGTATTCATTTTAATAATATACACAATAAAAAGTGTATTAATAGATACACTAGTATATGGATGTGCGACATAGGTACTTATTATTCGATATTGGTAAATAATAAATTGAACTTAATAGACACGATTAATACGAAAAATAATCATTTGTCTTTGTTTTGGTTAAGGTTAGCTACGAGTATATCCTTTAATATGTAAAAAAAAGGTTTATTTTCAAGTATTAGCGCTTGATAAAAAGCCAAACTAAAATGGCACGTTTTCGTCATCTATCAGCTCTCTTCGCTCGCACTGCGTTATTCGTACGCATTGCATCGCGTTTCATGCAACTTTCTATTTTGACGGGCCCACCGGAGGCCTGACGCTGCCTGCCGCGTTTGTACCGGAAAAACGTTGCATTAGAAAGTTTTTTTTGTTTGCAATGCAAAGCGGCTTGGGCTTTGTATTGCCTGTTTTACGAGTACTAAGAAGTAGGTACGTATATAAAATAAATAAATAAAATATTTGGTAAAAGAGTTGTGTGCTATGGTCTATTATTAGGTTGCCTATGATACTGTGATATCATTTAAATCTGAAGGCGCCTACTTTGTCCCAAAATATTACAAATATAATAGAGTATTTAGTGGAAATCAGGCGATCAATTGATTGACTACAAGAAGCTAAGGAATTTACGTTTAAGTGGTAGCATCGAGCAAGGAACACTATACTTTATATAACCATCAAACGTAGCTGCAGTCCTTACGTGTCCATAGATTTTCAAATACAAATCAAACAACAATCGTCTCCACTGCATCTAGTACATTTGCATTCAGTTGAATAGATGTTCGCCTCTAGAATAGGTCACTTGTTTCCTACGCGTGATTGTCAAAGGTTGAGTGGTTACGTCAACAGGATGGAGTACTGCGATGGGTTACTAACAACTCTGGTTATCTACAATAGGTCCAGGATATACTGGTTATAGATCTACTTGTTGTATCAATAGATATAAATTCATTGTTTACTATTTTTTTTAAGACTTTTGTTCTGGGTTTTGTGTTTTACTTGTCTAAAATAAGACGCTACGCAAAAGAAATGTTTAAAGAAGTGAAAAGTTTCTTATCTAGTTGTAAAACAGTCCTAAATAATACAATTATCTTGCAGATTTAGAACTATTTTTTTTTTAAAGTTGCATTTAAAAAAATGCGACTCTACTGACGCTTTCATACATTTCGCTATCAACTAGTTTCGACGCCAAGCTTATACGAAACAAAACAAACTTTCGAACATGCACCGAATCACTGCATCTAGTTGTCGTGTGGGAATTTATGAAACCCGTTCTCGCGGTGCGTCGGATTTCGACACTGCTTGCGTAATACTACGTCGTGCGTTAGGAATCCGAGGGCCGGAGCACACCAGCGGTGTCGCACCTAACGATGCAGGCGGGCTTGCAGTAGTCTTTTGAAAATTTACGAAGACAATAAAATTCTCAAAATTAAGTTGATTTCCAAGTCAAACATAAATTATGTAAGCGAGCAGTATCCTAAAATCAATTAACAATTCATAAAAATGAAAAGAATTAACAAAAAGAAAAATTACGAAATCTTATACCTAGGTATTAAACAACGGAATCATAGTAAAGTCACTAAAATAAATGGACCTCATTTATTAAATACGAGTCTAATTTGAATTTGGAAGAACTAACAAACCTTATTTCAAAGACTTCTTATGGAACACCATGTAAAATTAAAAAATATAAACTTCATTGTGACAGTTGACTGTCAAATTAATAAAAAGCGTTTAAATTAAATACGGAAATAGTGATATTTTAAACTGTATACTTTAAAATCTTAAACTAAAGTTGTAGATTGCATATTTCATCGTAATAACCGCTTGCGTTATCGTCACCCACTAGTGAGCTCCTAGCTTAACATTTGAATGCATTTTCTACTGTCGTCTGACTTCGCTGACCTAAAAAAAGTTGCCCGTTGTATTTGGAAGTACTTAGTACTGTAATACTATTGTATTCCAGTAACGCAACGTGAATTTTGAGTGTGTAATTTGAATTCGGAAATGATAGATAATATTTTGATAATTAATTTATTCAATTATAAAGATAAGTAATTAATAATTATTGTTATCGTAATATAATACATATGTCCTGCATGTTCATGTCATGAACGATTTTTAACTGTAGAAGAAAAATTCAATTAGTAGGATAATTAGAATTTTCTATTAGATCTAGCAATGAAATTTAATATTACCATATTCATTGGGAGCGAATGAGTAAAAACGGCTTATGATAATCGGAACTAAATGCTCTGCGTATTATTATGGATAGTTTCTAATAAAAATATTTAATTATCGTAGTGTAGAAAACGTCTCAATTAATGTTGTCAATTTCAATGACTTGTGTGCATCTCAAATAGCTTTATGTTACCGGTAACTAATTGCTTTTGAAGCCATTATTTCTATAGTCGTAACCGCCTTTAAAAGTGTAATAACATTTATTTAAAACTGCACTTTTGTTTCTCTACAACATTTTCTTTAAAACAAATCTTCCGAACTAAGATTTACATACTTAAAATACCATACTTTCATTGAAAAATCCAGAATTCAGTTCAACATTTTCGTACAAAGCGTTAAAACAGTCGATAATAGAAGCTTGCATCACATAGAACTGCTTTGTACTTTCTCCGCGGAGTGTATAGTTATAGTTGTATGGCCGAGGGAGGGACGGAGGGCGAAGGGCTATGGGAACCCACTGCAATAGTTACGAGCCGCTCGATGCAGGCCTTTGTTTAAACCGTTAGGCCCGGGCATTGCTCAGCCCAACTAAATCACTACGAATATTTGGAATTTCGCCGGAGCTCCATAGAGTAACATAATAAAGCTTTAACTGTTAAAAGTTCTATAACTAATACACAACTATGTTTTACTTGAATGGATATTACAATGACGAGTGATTCATGGACCGTTTGTGGTCTGCCTCGTATGAATGAACTATTTAATAGTATTCAAACGTACTGTATCTAATGTCTTAATTAAAACTCCAGTCGTAAAAATATTAAAGCTATCACGAAGTATAATATTTGTTTGTGTTATTATTTTACGTCTGAACTCGATCGTAAATCGTCTCTAATTGAGACATATAAACAAACAATATAAATATAGGTCGAGCTACAGCGTTATAAATTAATTTAGATCAATCGATTTCAAGATACGCTATTCCAGAGGTATCTTTTTATCCCTACGACTGCGATTCACTAGTTGCACAATGACCTATTCCCAACAAAGTCTTAATAACCAATATTATTTAAAACATTCGATCATAGCTTTCAATTTTAAACATCAAAAGACGTATTAGATGTAAACATGACGAGGTCCCCAAGAAGGGTGCGTCGTGAGTGTATTGTGTCATATACATAGCATAGTAGAAGAGCAATTCATCGTACTGGTAATATTTGACTTCAGTTACTCTGTAGCGCTCTTGCAGAGTGACCGCTGCGGCAGTTTGCGCAACTCGGTGCAGCCGCCCCCCGCTCGCCCCGCGGCCCTCGGCTAGTACGCTTGCGCGTGTGCTGCATGCCGGAACCGGGTCGCAACCGAAATTCCATTTCAACCAGCCTAACTAGGCCTGCCCCTCGGCCCGCATCCGCTACCAATTGCCCCCGAAAGGGGGACGCTAATAGAGTCATCGTGGTTCAGAGTTAACCGGCCCGGTATACTTGCACGCATGCAAATATACAGTTAGGCTGTAACGGAGCTGATGGGAATCGAATCGATAACGTATTGACTGTCGGTGCAGTGTGCGTACCTTTGTTCGTCGCTCGTTATAACCTGCCGTAGTGACTCTACGCCGCTACGGCAGCGAGCTCGGGAGTGCGCTATCCGCGAAGGTGTCGCTCGAATCCTACTTTGTTTAGTAAATCTATCACGGTTCGTTGACTACCAAATTATGGTAATTCAAAACACGGTATTGTTCATTCTGTTTTAGTACGAGACATAACTTTTCAAGTCTTGTAACGACTATTTCAGTTGACATTAGAATCAAACCGCGTTCTCTTTGAGAACTAGGGAATTAGATTACGGAGTACTTGAAGTATTCCACTTTGGTGTCAAAACAAATACTGGCGGAGGGAAAGAAGATGAGTAAAAACCACAAAAAGGCTAGGTACGGATGAGATATATGATGTAACTTGTGTGTGTGTTGCTTCTTGAAATAAATATTTTCGCACGTAGTGATGTGGATCTTGTTAAGCATTTGTTTTTTTTTTTATTTAAGTTCCTCTGAATTACGGATGCAGTGTGGTATGGTTCGAGCTGCCTTCGATGTTAGTAAGTGACTCCGGCATTGTGTCAAGACGGCCAGCCTTATCACCCACCTGTGCTAATTGCACATGACATGCTATCACTGATCCGTTGATAATGAGTAGATGTTTCTGGGGATCTTCAACTTTAGTCATTTATTAATTAGCTGTGACTAGTTGAGTTTTTTTAGTAGGTATAGACTTTGAAATAAATTAACGATATGTTCTTGCATTTTTATACTGTAGATAAGATTAATGCAAAATATTTTGATTTTTAGAAAACTTTATACTGCTAAAGCTTTCGTATTATGTATACTCGTATATTGTCAATTTCAAAGGTGATACTAATTCTTTTCTAGTTTATTATTTGTATAACTTATTTTCGTAGTACGACAAGTGTAAGTCATTATTATCGTAGTCTTGATTTATTTACCCTTTTTTAATAGTGCTTTTAACCTATATTTACTACATTTCGTTTGCTAAACTATCCGTCCTCATTTATAATACATTCAGATTCACTAAGCTTACGTATTAACAATTAAGTGATCGCCATTAAAAATTGAAGTTAATCCTTATCGTCTAAAAAGGGTACCTAGTTCGGCCATGTTTAAATCCATTTGAATATTAAATTTCACAACTTTTGCGCACATATTAATAACAATTTGGTAGAATAGACCCTTAGAATGTAGAGCTTAGTACTTAGTTGGCCACAAAGCTTAAATTCTCATGTGGTGATGAAAACTTTAGTATTTTAAACGGTCATTAAATAAAAATTTTGGAAATTACCATACAAAATGATTGTTTAATTGCATAACAATAATATTGTAATAGAAAATATGGATTTGTGATCGAGATATTTAGACCATGATTTGAGGTTGGAATCACTATTATTATTCTTTTGTTACGTGATCAACAGTAAAAATGTTTTTCCTGAACCAAATGTCTAATTCTAAATTCGACATAAACCGTCCAATATTCTAACACGAAATCGAAAAGCCAGAAAGCTCTATAATCATTTCCGTAGTAGAACCGAAGTCTTGCATTAAATAGCGTTTTAATTAATTAATTATAGGTTCGTAGCACACTTGCGTAGAAATAGGTTAGCGGGTCAATCGATAGAGTTGAACACATTTACCACTGCACCTGCTGACATACATGCATTTACGTTAAAACCATTTTCATGCGTCCATGACATAGTTTGTGCACCATTAGATATTTATTTTCAACGAAATAATTATAGATTATGGTGTACGTTTCTTTATTCAGTCTTTCAGTGTTTATTTATTAATGTTTGTGTGCGCGTGTAGGCTGAAAACAACTTTTAGATTTAGTTTCAACTTGACACATGGCAGCGTGTCCTGACTGGACACGCTATACAAAGTAGATACTCCTGTAATCGTCAGGATATAGATACCTGCATCTAAGCAGTACTTTCAATCTGAACAAACGTCACGACGTACGTATTAAGGTACGATTTTCATTTAGACGTATTGTATGGTATTCCCAAGCCACAATAGGCTTCTATAATTTCATTCCCTCACCATTATCGGGGAACTGGCCGTGGGAATCCAGGGTATTACGTATTCAGCGGGCGGGCGGCATCGATCATGCATCGGTTGTTCACCCCCCGACCTTCGGACCGGAGCCTATAACAATGAAATTATAGAAATACCCCTTTATTTTATTACACGATTTTAATGTTAGGTTTTCCTTACAGGAAAACTCTTGATCGCTCTTCTGAAATTTTTGTTAGGCGTAGGTTTTTCGTTTAATTTATCCTGAATTGAAAAGGTTTGTTTTAAAGACTTATTATTTCTGTCCTTACCTCAAAAGTTAGTAATAATAAATCTACGACAGTGTAACGGAAGGGGTTTCATTCAGTTCTACGCGTGGTTAATTTAGATCCTTCAGAAGTTTAAGTTTCCTATAGCAAGTATTTATTTGAATTTTCCATTACAGGGCAGGTATACGAGGCGGCCCGGGTATGGACTCCCAGCAGCAGCAGTACTGCCTCAAATGGAACAGCTTCGGCTCAAACCTGGCCACATCGTTCGCGAACCTCTGGAACTCCGAGAGTCTTGCCGACGTCACTCTTTACTGCGAAGGTACGTCATAACTTACATACACAACATACTATACAGCCTTATGTAAGCAGAAATGAAAAAAAAAAATGTTTTATAAAATATATTGTTTGACGGTAACCGGAGACACACGCGACTACGCAGTTAAAAATGATAATATACATTGCTTTATCTTATTTCATATTAATAGAATTCATAAAAAAATATACGTTTATAATTAGAAGTAAAATAACTTTATTAGTATGAGAATTTGCAGTCGAAACCATTAGGAATCCGAGGCCATTGGCGCATAGATATTGTCGTACACAAATATATCACTAACTTGTTAATTGCCTCAATCTACTCGACAAACCGAGGCCTTTGCTTTTATGTCCTTCATTTCAATATCTTTGTTAAAAACGCGAATATTCTTGTACTGAACAATGTAGGTACTGTATTTAATTTAGAGATACAAACTTTTTTTATTTAACAAACGTATACTTTAGCATTAATAGTTCCTCTTACAAAATCACTACATTTTAATAGTGACCAGGGTTTGGTTTTGTAACACTTTCTTTTTTTAAATAAAAAAAAATAATCATTATAAATCACAAAATCAGCCTTGTAATATACCTACACAATTTATTATATGAATTTAAGAAATACAAATAAACTTAAAATAAGCTTGTTGCTAAGGCACCAGCTTAATAATTTATGAAGCGATCATAAACTTTCGAGTCAAACGTCCCAGTCGGATGTAAAACGATTAAATTGTTACTAATTTGCGTTTAACATAAACTTCTCCTAATTTGTTAATTAAGCTGTCTTTGGGACAACCACTTTACTTTCAATTATTACACCAAAAACTTATTCTATTGTATTTACAACAATATTACGTTACAAATATGCAAAAAGAATCAATTTCATCACAAAAAACGACAATAACAATTTCGCTCACTCACGCCATTTTTATCAGAACTGATTATAATTATTTGCCAAGATTTCATGCCTAAACAAACAACGAACGTTTATTCTTATAAATCAAATAAACGCATAACTTAAACAAAAAATGTGCAAATTTCAATGCCAGTACTGGGTCTACAAAATAAAACGTTTAGGTAGATCAAGGTTTTTTGTTCACCCGTTCACAGTTGAGTAAATTATGCATAGTAGCTTTAATCATTTGTTATCAGCTATTTATCTAGTCAGTCAGCCGAGGAAAATGGGTTACTACGCGCGTAGGCCTCGGTACTTACTAGCCTTCTGTATCAATCAAAGCACTAAAACAACACAAGCGTACATGATAATGTGTATCGTAATACCTAGATTTTTATCTATTACAGCCGCTAATAATAGCAGCAATCTAATTTATTCAGACAACGGACAAGTATGTGTGTCGAAAGTCTGCTGAAACGACAAATTGAAATGTAACGCAATATGTAGTTCATTGCTTGTGATTAATCACTGCTAGTTTTCGTACAAAAATCAGATGTTTGCTACATAAAATACAGTCAAATGAATTAAGCGTAGACTAAGTTAAAACAAAGTCTACAGTCTTAATTTACATGAATGCACTTAAATCCCTGTGCAAATGTACGTGTTTCGTAATACAGGAATTTTATTATCACTATTTATCACTTAATACCTAACTACATAATGTCATAAGCAAGCGTGCATGTCCGCGAAATCTTGCTAAAGCGATAAACAGGTCGTTGACACGGTATTGCGATAAATTGCCGCTGTATTATATTTTTTTGGCAATGTTTGCGATATATGTTATCAATTTTTTTTTCAGTCGCTAACACTCGATGCATATTGGTGATTTTTTGCGGGTTTGACCATGATTTTTTTTTGTTATACAAAAGAGTGTTTACTTTTCCTTTACCCAGAATTTAAGTCGCCTTCACACAAGAACAGTTTTTAATTTCATTGCACAAGGTTTTTGTACTTTTTTATATTTTTATGTTCTATTATTTCTTAGTGTAGTACCCAAACATTTTTGTGACATGTAAATGAAAGAATAAAAATCACATTTGAAACAATGACGGTATTCGGTTTTGTCTTAAAAAAATTATGTAAATTACATTTTCTTTACAAATTACTAGATTTATTGCGCAATTCTGTTTGAAACGAAAATTAACATTTTTGAAGAGATTAAATTAAAACCAAGTGCAATAAACGTGGATTAAATAAAAACCATCAATATTTTCTAACACAACCCTGCGACTGCGCGAGCACATAAAAAAAGTCCGAAGCTAGCCAAAACCTATTCGCTGTGACGTCCATCAATTGCACGCGTAGACGAAAAAAAAATACGAAAATATATTACAGTACAAGTGCATTTTATTTTCGTGTATAATAATTCGTGTGGCCTCCAAACTTACACGTGTCGGCAAAGATAATGAACTTGAGGTTATCTATTATTGTAGTCGGTTTTTTTTTCAACAAATGACGAGTGCATTTAGCTTTTATCTACGCACGTCTAAAAAAACATGTTTGCATCACATTATATCGATTATTTCTGGTTTATACGTAATGCGTAAGATAAGATACGTTTTTTTATCCGGTCCCAGACAAATATATGCAACGAATTATGCATAATAAATAATACGTACCTGCTTAAGTATATTTTTCTATAGCCAGATGTAAAATGACTCACAGTTTTCATGTTGTTTTTCTTTTATAAGCTCAGGTATCTAATGTAGTTTTGGTACAAAAAATGTTTGTAATTCAAATATTAAGATATCTTTATCGTCTTATCCTAAGCAGTTCCTGTCTACGTTTAAAACCCTTTATCACGCACCAAAAAACATTAGCAACACAAGTAAACGACTGATATTATATAATATTATCAAATTATAAAATGTACATGTCTATAGAAATAAATTTCCATGTCTATTCACAAATATCAAAAACAAAAAATACAGCTTTTTATTAAAGGACTACACAAAAAAGAACTAAAACCTGTTCCAGAAATATGAAACCACATAATGTCTGCGTATGACGTGAAACGCTAGGTCATAATAAATCGCTTACAAAGGAGGCCCTAGGCATTGGAGGGTTGAGGTCAAAGGACGTGATAGTACCACATGTCGGTTTTTACGTAAAAAAACTCTAACAATTACTTAAATAAAGTAGAAATTTTCACATTTTTAAAACCAGACTCTAAAAAAATTTTTGCTAAAATAAAAATTTTATTTTAGCAAAAATTTTAATTAATAAAATATGGTTTACCTTTTAATTGCGACAGGGTAGGCATATCATAAGTAACATCGTTCGATAGGGAATATCGTACTATACAATAGTGAACGACGGCACTCATGCACCTAATTATAATCCCTTGGTCACCCCTTCGCCGACAGAGATGGGGTGACGTAGGGACACAGAGTATGTTGTTTGGTCTCTAATTAGAACGGGGACCATAATTACTCACTTCTAACAAAACACCTTCCCAATTATATCTTTGATATTCGAAAATTTGAATCAAAGAAAGAGGGAACGAGACAGAAAATGTCTACTGCGCGTCGTGAGTCACTTTATCGATCGTTTTCAGATGGTTGATTCTTAATTACACATTTCAATATCGACCTAGTTTTAACAGCCAAAAGGCTGTGTTTACCTTGTAATATATAGAATAGTTCACGTAACGTTTAATAAACGTCTTAATACTACGCTTCCATCAAATTCATTTAATAGTTTCTGTGACGCTCCTTCAGTGTAAGGAATATCAACCCCCTGTAATTACATAAATCGAAATGTAACTCGTGCATGCATGAGGTGGTATAGGTACGTATATTTATTCAAATTTGACTGTTAATATAACGCGTCACGTCATTCGTGAGCCTACTGTGATCGACTTCCAAAACTGTGGAGTTGTTACATTCGAAATTTGCTACGTGGGGTCTTATGATTTGTATATTTTATGAGAACAGTAATACAAAGAACTTAAGATAAATTAAGTTAAAATATATACCGAAAAAAAGTCAAATTCTCCAACTATGCAAGTACGATATAATCGTCGTTATTTTTAATTTACGATCTTACGTGTATCTGTTATAAAAATATCGCGCGAAAGGTCGAGGTAAACTCAGAAAACTTTTTACAAAACTCCGACCGTTGGTTTGTGACTGCTGGCTGACTATTGTTTTCCAAGAATGAAAGTAAACTAATTGGAAGGTCGGTTATTGAAAAAGAATTCAAGTTCACAAAAGAATTGAACTAAACGTAACAATGATGACGTAGTAATGACGTTCCTTTGTTGGTATATTTTCGCATTCGTTACGCAGGAAGGCTGAAAGGCTTCCTTAATTATTTTTAGTCAAGCATTAAGGGTATTCGTAAGTCCGTAATCAGTTTATGCAGGCATTCAGCACAAAAGCATTTTCTTTTAATTTTCGAGACATTTTGCTGAGGTAGTTATGATCAAAAGGTATTTCTTGAAAGCATAAAGTGTTTTGATTTTACAAACTGGAGTGATTTCAATAAACAAACAGCTGTGAGGGACCTAAAGCGTACGAGCGGGCAAAGCCTTGATTTGAATTTAAAAGGAACCTCTTTTCCGAAAATTCTTAACCCAACTTTACTATTGCAATTATGACGGGATGAACATAGTTTCAAAGGCTACAAAACCTGTACGAGACCCTTTGAAATCGTTTATGCCCTAAGGGATGGAACAACCCACACATGAAAAATACAGGCCGCTAGTTCTCCAACACTAATATTACATACGGCAATTTTAGGCCTAAGTTTTCGAGGTCGCACCGAACAAGTGCTAGACGCGAAAGGGGAAAGGCGGAGGCCGGGGGTGAACCTCCCAGCGCGTGTGATCGCAGGGGAAGGGGGGGAGCGAGGAAGTTTGCACTCATGGCCCTGCCGAAATGGAAGGCTTATAGTTTGAGCGAGTTCTCACGAAGACATTTTAGTTTTAACTTACCCTCTTATAATTATTACGAAGTGCTTGTTTGATTTCATTGGTTATTCATGAATTTAAATGGCGGTTAGATAGTGTTTGCAAGGCGGAAAAAGTCAGATTTGGGTTGAGGAATTATTTATTTAAGTATATGTCTTTGTTTTATTTTGCACCTTAATGTTCGACCATTTGTTCTTTATGAACTATCGCTTTAAAAACAGCGAAGATATAAGCATTGCAAATGCTACAAACAAGACATACATTCTCGGAAGCTCAGCTTAAAAAAATACAAATTTTATCTCGATTTCGAAGGTCATAAACATTATTGAAATTATTCACATGCTATAAGTTCAGTGAAATTGTGCCTATATTAATAGGATGTCGTGCTAAAACTGGATAAGAACATGTTTCTAAAACCTGTTGTATATTCAGCACGTGTAGAAACACCAAATCTTATAAAAAAAACCCGTCAAGTGTAATTTGTAGTTGACTGCAGAGACCAGTATATAATTCAGTTCTATTTTAAAACATGGAAATTGACCATTCTTGTTTAAAAGGAACTCAATTATTTAAAGACAGTTATTCTTTTTCCTCCTGGCAAGATGGTACCCGTTTACGTTTTTGCCTAATGAAAATATGATTGAATAAAAATAATTTAAGTAAATATTTAATTAATTTTAACGTTCATAGTTGGCGTTCGTAATATAGAGAGTAGGTACTAAAGGGCCTTATATTCCATTTTATACTTATATTCTATTGTATGTCTTTTGCACATTTTACCTACATCAAAGAATATGCTTGGTAGCGTAATAATAAGAGTATATTTTATCGAAATGAGTAAGGAAGATGCAGGAAAATCTGCGAAGACACGGATAAGGCTTGGATTTCTTCTGCCACTTACCTTTCGAGTTAGGGGGGTGATTCTCGTTTTCTGCATGGGTGGCCTGTCCTCGTTATATTATATAGAATGCTTCCTTCCTGCTTCTCAACGGTAAAACACTATCACAAATAGGTTAAATAAATGCAATAAACTGGTAATTAAAACCTGTTCGTAATTCGTTTTCTATTAATTACAATGTAACTGTATTTATACGAAAAAAATAAATGCCTTAGAATTAAAATTGATAACATTAAAAATAAATACAAAATAAATAGAAATTTAACATTGTTGAACGCCAGCACATAAAGGAAAAACGAGGATGTTATGACGAGTATCCAGAAATAGTTCTATTATAAAGGTTAAAGTTCGCTGCGGTTAAAGTTTTTACATGTGAATATATTTTGTAATACATAGTCTTTAATTACAATAACAACAAAGAGATTTTCAATACAGATACTAAACTATGTAACGTCTATAGACCTGAAAAGAAACCATTTACAAATAAATAATCGATTCGTCATTTTAACTGTTAGAGTGCATCCGACACATTCAACAAATACTGAAAAGAAACGTAATCGATTCTTCGGCCTTGATTATAAATTCAGCCTATTCAAATTTCACGATTTCATTATTTTCTATCACATACAATCTTAAATCAATGTCGCTGACAGATTCAATTTCCTTTGCACTGCTTTCCTTTCAAGAAAGTAAGAGTAGATCTGAAAAGCTTTCCTTCGTTCCACTAAAATCTCATTCAATTTTAACAGTCGAATTCACTGCGTTTCCAAAGTGTATGCGGAACGCATCGGGCCGGGCCGCTTATCGACCGTGCCGGTATATGTGTCGCGCGGCAACCGACCCCCAGACACCCTCGCCCGCCCCCGGCTGTCTCCGCTTTCCAGCTACGAACACAGAACTACTGTGCTCACTGTTCCAACTGGACAAGTTTCCAATACTTTGTAATTGTATGTTTGAGTTTCACGGTTATATTCAAATCGATTTTACTTGCTTTTATTTTTACGTCTTCACAAAATTTTCTCAGGGTAGTGAAAATGATCTTTACTTACATTTAAGCGTGTAAAAAAACACCTTTGTTTCAAATCATGCCACATTTTCGTGAATCATTTCCAATATTATTCACATTGTTTTTCAGAGGCGCGAAATGAAGGGTTCTGTTCTTTTTGCATCGTTTTTACGGTTTCGCCCTCTGGTGTGAATTGGGCTTGCATTTATTCAAATTTACGCAGGGAGTGTTTTATGTCGACTGTTCACGGATCGATCTTAGGTTTTACAACCTTCGCATCTGGTAGGATCATTTAGACTAAGAGGTTTCTAGATTATTTTAATAAAAGAAGTTCATATGCGTATATAACGTGCCAGGTACATAGTTCTAAAATTAAACTGCATGAGCTAGCAACAAAATAGCAAAATTAATAGTTGTGATAGGAAATATCGTGCCATAGATAGCGCTCGTTACTATTTTTATCATAGGTTAGTGATAAAGTTGCGATAAAACTTGCAATAGGCAGCTCTTGCGCTGAATAAAATGGTCAAACTCAAGATACTACGCCGATAACGATAATAAAAATCAAGGACTAATAAGAATAATTCTAACATACTAACCTAAGGCAAAATTAATATTTGAGTTTAAACTTGAAGTCCTCAGTTTAGTTGGATAAAACTATGAGCATAAAATGAAAACAGTCTGTTGTACGTTCGTATGATTACGATACACATTTCATAAAATGTCCGGTTGCTCCCACAGGAATATTACCGAATCTCTGCAAAATATGTATTACATTTAATAGGATCTGTAATTTATCTTATTATACAAATTATTTGGAACACTCATTAGTATTACTAATAACACCTTTATATAAATGAAATAAGGTTGTTTTTCGACTTGCTATTCTCTATGCTTACTATAGAGTCGCCTTTGTTTTACTGCATCTACCAATCAATAGTGATATTTTTTCGTAGTTATTGAAAATAGTTATATTATTTATCTGAGAACCGTTAACAGCAAGGCCATTGCTCAGTGATTTTATTGACAGCCCTATATCACTAACAATCGTCCCAGTTTCGGATCTTGAATACTTGATAAGGCCCACCACTGTTCGGTTTTACGTGTCGTAGAAGCCCTTTATGTAGTATTTATAGCTTCATTCCAATGTAACTATCGATTTTGTGTTTCCAAACAGATTTTGTAATAACATGCTTATGTGGCTCACCTGTATCTACTTATATCTTGTGAAGACGGGAAAGTACGGTCTTAAGCTCTTTGATATTAAAACTATGTGAATCGATATTATTCTACATAGTAAAATTAATAATATCCTCTATTGAAAGTTTTTATACACGTAGCAAGTTGTGTAGTTGAAACGATCACGTTTGCATTTTCATTCAAATCAAAACTTACCAACGGTGGGCTTTCAGCTCGTAAATATATCGTTAAAAAAACTTTTAGCTGTCACGTAAAACCAGCCATCTTCCAATATTATCAATATATTGCCTCAGGATCGAAATTGACAAATGAATTATACTTTCGCGCAATTTTATTTCTCTGAATTGTTGTACCTTGATTTCATTTCGCTGAAATATGAAGGGCTGTGGGGAAAAGCCTTGCTGGCTACAGCTGTGCATATTTAATGACGTAGTGACCATCGATACTACTATTATAGGCTATTTCCTACTCTACAATTACCTTCGTGGGACACTACAGCTGAGGGACTTATGGATTTTACGTTTTGTCATGCACATGTCGTGTGACTAATCGCTACGGTACCTACATACTGCATAATAACATGTTTTCATGGAACTGATCTAATTCGAGTGGTTAGTCCTTTGTTTCGTTATTTTCATAAAGTAGTTTTAAAATAGCTGGTAAAATTATATATTATCCATGATTTTATGTTCGGGATATGATTAAAATTCGCGTTCCTAATAAAGACAAAAACTAAAAAGTTAATGTTTGTTTATAAAATCACAGTTTTTGTAAAATCTATTTGTCTTACCGATTGTTATCGTCTATTGATAAGCTTTATCAATAAGTTAACTGTTTGGTATATTACTACAGTTTTTGTGAATTACAATAAATATTTATGACTGATAAATTCTACTAAGAATCTGTCTAGATGTATGTTTGTTTTTAATTTTGCTACGATCTCAACACTTGTATACACAGATAAATATGCCTATTTTATGTTACTCAAGGTACACATTCAGACATTTTTTGTTTATAATAATAAATATAAAATGAGTTGTATACTCAGAGCTTCCAAAAAATATTTTTTAAGAACAGCAAAAATAGAATTAATTGTATTTTATTGGTTTTGTAGTGTGCTATTTTAGTTACTAGGCTAGGTTACAACAGATATGAATGATGATCCGTTGATAACTTACGATCTACGCCCACTTCATATTGTACACACAAAAAGCTCATAGGTACGTAAACTTGTTTCGTGCCAATACGTCCTTTATTGTTATAAACGTAAATTAGCATGTGCTACAGTGCGTAATAAAAAAATCTATAAAATACTAACAAGCCGCTGCTCGCACGATCAAGTGGAAAAAAGAAAAAAAAAAAAAAACTTTTCATCACGCAGGTCTGGTCGAAAAATCAAGGTGTTTCTGCGGTCGGCCAAACATCAGTGTTGAGGGGTGGAACCTCCTTTTATGCCGCAGCGGGGAGTCCCCTCCCTCGCAGTCTATATTGGAGTGCATTATACACGTAAAGCAGCCCACCCTAGCGGGAGGCCCAGGATTCTCGTGTATAGTTGTGCATATTTAGTGGAGGCCTAATTTCTACCCCCGGCGCATGTTCCCCTATTGATTTGCGAGGGATGCGGCGGAAGGGTTAAATTTACCTTCGCCAAATTGTTCAGTTACGATGATTGAGCAGTTTCGGTAATCAAAGAGATCGATCGTGTGCAGTAGGGGTCGCTTTTGGTAAATTTTCTGTTCAGTGAGACATTTTCCATTGCCATGCGTTTAGGCACAGGTTTTTCTGATCCTAATTTTAGTTCTAGAGATAGGAAAATTTACATTGTACTAAATTTCGTTTTAGTACCTAGCAGAATCCAAATCAATTAAATTTAATGTGTTCTGTCCATTCCAATATCTAGCGCAGGTTTATGTCTCCTTACTTTTATAGTAAATTCAGACGAAGCTTTCGCCATTTCATCATGTCAAACGCAAAGCTTCTAATGTACCTGCTTCAAAGAATGTCACATCACAGATGTTTTTGTGACGTCTTTCTGTTCCATTATTTATTATGTTGTGAACTTTTGTTTTATTACTGTTGACAAGGACACGTGCCACGTGTCGATAAATCTAGACCTCTAGACGGTGTCTGCCTTTCTGAGTCATAATTGATTAGTAGTACGGTGGTGTGTTCGGCCTACGAAAACCTGAAAACATTATTGAGGCTGAAACACACCCAAAAAATCTAATTGCAATAGTATTAGCAATCAGTACACGCACAGAAACCGAACGTCCGAAGCGGTTCACCTAGTTTTCCAGCCGCCCCCACTCCCTGCAAGATTGATTTTCTCTCGCGCATTTCGCTTGCACTTTCAGTAGGGGTGTGTGTTGCCGTCCCGCTCCGGCAAGGCTGCGTGCCTCCCGCGCCGACCTTGAATTCGGGAGGCACACCCGCCGGGCGGGATGCGTTGTCATATACATTATGTTGGTGTGCGTGCGGGAGCCTGGAATGGGGTTAGTCGTCCTCCCCTGTGATGTCGTTTTCACTTGCATCCGGGCTTTGAAGCTTATATCTATGGGTGGGGAACTCAATTTTCAATTTGATTTCGCATTTGCTCCAAATTTTCGGCTTTCGCTCCCGGATGCTAGGGAAATCGCAAATGTTTGTAGGTTTTTCGTGGTTTTTTTTTGCGTCGTATTTTTTAAAATCGGCCCCTTTATTAATAATATTACTTATTTTCAATGACTTCCCATTTTTGTAATGGATTGGATTTTCAGCATGTCCCATCAAAGGTATCCGAGCTCCAAATGACATATTAACTTACCCACCTTATTAAATTTTAATAATTTAGGGAAATTGCTTTTAACAAAAATACCTATTATAAAAAATATTGTTTTTTAATTTAGTGCATTTTAAAAAGATTTCTAATATTGTAGATTTTTGGCGCCAGCGTGACGGCAAGATATATGATTCTGTTCGAGTGTAATAAAACTGTAATCGAATGTTAAACACTGGCGTGCAAATAAAAGCCGTTGCTCAAATGTTTTGCATCACAATAGATTTGACACGTGATTTGAAGATATATTCCACATTATTTTCAGGTTTTCTCTACAATACGTACTTTAATGTATGTAAAATGATTCATTGTTAATTCTGTAATGTCACGATGCACTGAAACTAGCATCGTGTGACTGATAGACTAATGACTAACTTCTGTGAATAGTTAATGAACTCCAGTTTTTTATACTATTAGCATTCTTATTATTCGTGTATACAAGGTCGTAAAAGTATCGTCTTTTTATAAATTGTACATTGAGGTTTATAATACATTGAATAACAATACTTATTTCTATTGATAATAATGAATGAAAATTGTTAAATAAAATGCAAGTTTTGTTAGATGAACTGAACACGTTCTGCTGAAATAAGAACGTGTCTATTTTTAAGTACAAAACATTTTTGTAAACATAATAAAGCCTTTTAAGTTAACTAGCATATTGTAAAACTACAACTATACGCTACCATTCAATCAATAACGTATTGCCATTGAATAGTTATATCATTGAATTTTTAAAGTGGTACTACATAAAAGAACGAGTCATAACCATCCTTATAATCTATTCAGTTGCCCGCTGACCTATTTACGTCGCTCCGCGTTGCAATGTCGTATGGTCACAGGGGCCCTCAATGATGCGAACGGCATATTTGGGTATACACACGATGGAAATAGGACGCAACGTGCCATTCAAATTGCTCTGTTCAAGAATTACATATTATTAACGTGTGCTACCTTTTTTTGGCCCATCGTGTATTTGTTGTAGTTCGAATAAGAAGTTTTATGACATATTTAAATAGATAGTTTATAGTGTGAAAATATTTTTTGATGTTTTTGTGCGTGACCTACTTGCTCTCTAGCTGAGATAATTTGTACATGGAAGCATATTTTCAACCCTATTCCCGCATATAATACTAATTATTTTAAGTGTAATAAAGGCAACTCTATCACGCCCAAAATAAATGACACACAAAACTGAATTAGAGCTATCATAGCGTTAAAATAACGCGATCGAGGCAAAGGCATGCACACATGCAAGATAAGCGTTAGTAGGTCTTGTATTGGGGCCAATGTCAGCTATGTTGCAAGCTGCGCAAGCGACCAATGTCGTTCGCTCATTTCCTCGTTACGGCGCGGAGCGGGTGGCGCGGGCGCAGCGGTGGGCGCATCGTTGTGAAACTGCAGTGATATATGCGACGATAGCCGAGCTTTGTGCTACGAACATCAATTGGATGATTTAATAGGTCTTCCAGCGGATAAGAATTCTTATACGTTTATCTTATTTTGTAATAATTTGTATGCTCTACTTTGGTGTTATTTAATGTAATGGTTGATACGTAATGTTTTGTTTTACTTCTTATTTAGTGATTTAGGTAAATAACTGATTTACCAGTATTAAGAACAAGTTACATAGTAGTATGTGATATGTTAGAAGATGTCGTGTTTGAGTTTATCAAATAGGTTTAAGGCACTTACAGATTCTCTTCATTTGGGAGTACCAGATATCTTTTGTAATCACACTTGGCCCAAAACTAACACTTTGAGGTTTAATTGACCGCAAAAACATAGTATCTATGGCAGTTAGTTTTTGCGATGTCATTGCCAAGGCTTTGTGTTTCCCACGAGGATCCTTGCTTCAAGAAAAGTTAAACTTATGATCAGGCAGTTAAATCTCGACGTGACATTTAAATTAAAAATATTTTACTCATATCTTTTTTATTATCTAAATTAAAATTATATAAATATTGTTTTAAACTATTATTTAATTATTTTACATCTAAAATAATTTGAAACTTTATTTCTTAAGCACTCTTTAGTTTAATGTATTGTTTACAACTTAAAAATAAATAAACATATTTCAAACATCCGAAATTGATAATTCATTTAATTGTACATAAATACTTCACACTTATTTTAATTCAACAGCAGGCCTATACAAAATCCGTCAAGGTTACGACAGTTAGTTGGTACTGCGTTAATATCATGAGCCATCAATTTACATATATTATACAGATATTTATGTTATATATTTCCGTGTGTAGTTATGTAAGGTTCCTATCATATCACGCGAAGGGCTTGAAGGCATTTGTCTGATACCACATTGTGATTGATTGCAGGATTAACACGTTTTACATATTTACCTGTAATCTACTTGTACAAAAAAAATTGTAAAAGAATGTAGGCATCTATGAGTGAATATTTGTTACTCACATAAATATAGTTAAACAGATTTCTATGAGAGTTATAGTATGCATTTCAGTTCAGAAATAAAAGGGCATATAATTATAATAAACCGTTCATGGAACAATACATACAGAACGATTTAAGTTAGATTTGTCATAGAGTAATTTTAACTTTAAGTATTAATTTTAAGTACGGAAAATCACATAGAAAAACAACTGCATACTCAGTAATAACAAAATAATAAATCCACACCAGTGTTATAAAGAAGCAAATGAAAAACTTGTACTGGTTATTCAGAGTATCAAATCTACCTTGTTAGCAACAGCCTATTAATATTCTACAACACACTGAAATAGAATATAAATAGACCTAGAGTTCGACGCTTGCACACAAAACACTTAATAAAAACCCTATCACAAAAAACATGAAGTGATTTTTTAGGCAATTTATATTATTCAGCTGATATGATGAACCTAACGAAATAGATCGAAGAACAAGGAAGTATTTGAAATAAATCCGTGGGCGGGGTTTTTAGGAGCGAAACGGTCGTGCAACGCTGTGCCTCAAATAAGGCCGGCTACATCACTGCGACTGACGTCGATAAAACTAGTTATGTAAAAAAAATGGAAAAACCGATAAATACCGTCGAAAATTATCTAGAAGTGCGTACCATTTTATAAAATATGTGAATTTAATTAATATTTCGGTATCTGTACGCACATTTTATTTGTATAGATGAATAGATTAAGGAAAACGGGTTTTATATTCATTGTTTTAGAAGGAAAAGGCTTAATCTATTTAATGATCCAAAACTAGTGTATAGGCTCGGTGCGGTTACAATTGATAATGAAATTTATGACTACGATTAACTACTCGTACCTAAATGTGACTTCACGCATGCGTACTCCATTTATTTTTAAGCACGAGTGTCACGTAGCCTTTGAGGTAAATTAGTTTTACAGTAAAACATTCCTCATCTAAGTTCTAGTAACTAAGAGGATAATGAAAATAGTGCGTTTCCAGTTTCTACGATCAAATAATTTATATACGTTACATGTTATTTATATATTATGCGAGAATAAACTCACTTTTATAACTGAAAATTGTAATTCCAAGGAAATGAGTAAAAAGACATATTTTTTATTACTATACGCAAAAAAACAGGTAGAAGTATTTATTAAGGTTATTTAAAATATTTTTATAGCAAAATGCAAAAATGTAGTAGTAAAAGTGAGAAAAAACAAAGCGTGTACTTTTAATGTGGCATTCATGCCTACTTTACAAGGTCATGTGAATTTATATCTGATTCGCGAATCATTAAGCCTACTTAATTAGTCATGGTATGAATAAGCATATTTTATGCAATATCTTTATTTTAAAAATGATTTTTCCTAGATATAAATATAAATAAAGCTGAAAATAATAAATAAATAAAAATATTTTATATTTTTAAAATTCAGGAACACTTTTAATTGGGAACCTTGTACGTAAAATAATTTAGTTAATTATTATTTTTAAATATTAAAAATAAAAATGATAAAGATGCGAAAATTTTTAGTTCCTACTCAAAAATATTTCAACGAATAAATGCTACATAAAGTGCGTAAGCTTGGGCGAGCTACTAGTGTTATCAATCGATGTTTAATCAGAGTGCGTGCGGCCGGCCTTCCGCGGCGCATACGACCGCGGGTCCAAGGCTAACCGTATTTTGTTCCGCGCTCCGTAGTGACGTAATAGAGTAAGTACTTCGGCTATCTATAGTGCGACCGGTAGATACGGTGCGTGGCCTATATCGAAACATAGTAAAAATATTTGATTAAAAACACATGAACGCGCACTGAATGCATAATAAAAGTCAGAATCTAACTAAATTTCCCTGAATTGCAGTCTTCAACAACAATCGTTAATCTTGAAATACATTATTAACTCAGCTTTCCACGAAAACGTTAAAAAAGCTTGAAGAAATTTTGAAAAATAAACGGCTCATTGTTATTTCCGTTTTTATTTATGAGCGCTTACTAAATTGATAGGGTAGCGACATCTAGCGTGATTGATGTGAACTATTTATGGTTACGATTACGACGCGACGATGATTAAGTTTAGTGATACTTTTCACACTTCGTTTCCAACTTCACAGTTTATTAATAGCTTGCGTTTTTTAATAATCTGACAATTACAAAGATTTTCTAAATTCTGCTTAAAATGTAGATAATGAAGTTATAAGGTACTTTAGGACCTTTACCAAGTAACAGTTAAATTTATTCATTAGTTTTGAGTTAAAATGTAATACTTATTAATGTATTCTTACGGATTCTAGTTTAGTATGTCAAGGGAAGATTTCAGAAACAATTGGAAGACCTTCAAATAACTTTGAATTGATTTAGGGACAAGTCAGCTGGCATAAGAATCAAAGGCATTTAAAAAATCGAATTCCGACCTACCGTCTTTGTTTCAATAGATTGCCTATGTTATTCAATGTTTTAGAGAGGGGTCTGAGTTATTTAAAATATAAATGAAAAGCAGCAAGGTATTTCAATACTCCCTTATATAATAAATATGCAATTTTAAGTTTGATCAAGAGCGAGTCTTGTTGATTTTTACCTTGCTTTACTAAAAGTCCGATTGTCAATCAATTGAGTATAACATAGCGTCAAGAAAATTCAATATCCCGAAGTAGTATCAATTGGAAAACTGTTTTCGTGTTTTCCAAAGAAATGTTTGATGCTTTAGGTACACTATGAATCTTACAATATAGCTAAACAAAAAACGAAAATAAATTCTACTCCCGATTCATATACACACAGGCGAAGACGTTTCTCTCGTACGCTTCGCAGAATTGATCTGGGACCAGTTACCTTGACTTTTGTTTATTGTTTATTGCATCGCGTGGGCTGGACTTACGATGTTTAATATATTCAAACATATAAAAATAGACAATAGGGTCATCAGGATTAGCCAAGATTCATCAAATACCAGATAGATTTCTGAGTAACGGATGAGATTCCTTCGCATGTTTGTTTTCTTTCATATTTTTGGAGTTCTGATGGTTGATAAATAACGTTTCAATGACGAATACGCGAGAATGCTGGATTACTGGATCGGATATCTATTTACGTCAAGTTGAATAATAACAGCAAACCTTACCAAAAACATTTCTATTTTGGAAGAATTTCTAGGCTCTGTCTATTGTTTATCAATTCCTTAATAAGCTTTCGTTTGCATTGTTTCAGGACGCCAATTTAAAGCGCACAAGGTGATCCTAGCTGCGTGCAGTAAACATTTCCAAGAGTTGTTCGACACCGCGCCGCCGAGCCATGCCGGCGCGTGCTACGTCATCCTCGAAGCCACCACGGCTGACAACATGCAAGCCCTCCTAGAGTTTATGTACAAGGGCGAGGTGCACGTCAGCCAGGATGCGCTCTCCAGCTTCCTCAAGAGTGGAGAGAATTTGCAGGTCGGTTACATTTCATGTCTTTGGAAAATCATGATTGTATATAATAATGTTATATTCACACAGATAGTGATCACCGCGCTTGTGCATAAATCTGCCTGGCGCAATCAAAAGTTTTATGCCCAACTTATAGAATCGATATGTTTACTAGATAATTTATAAGTTTATTCCTAGTATTGTTTTTTTTGTTTATTGAATTATGAACTAACGTACAAAATAACGGTTTCAGGTCAAAGGCTTGTCTATGGAGATGTCCCCGGACGCCTGGGTGAAGCAGCAAACCCAGCAGGGTTCCGGCGACCGCCACCAGACTCGCATCAAGACCAGCCCGGTGTCAGGGTCAGGGAACTGCGAGGTGCAGGAGTCAGCCGCGCCGTCCTCGCACACCGCTACGTTCGCTCCGATCATGCCCCAGTACGGCGGCATGCCGATACACGGTAGCGGCGGCATGGGCCGGTATGCCCCGCCAGCTCACTTGCCTCTACACTCCGGCTCGCACCGCAGACCGGCCCCACCAAAGCCGTCTCCGTCTCCGAGCCCACACGCTAGGAATTACAGGTAAAACCGTTGATCCAGTCATCCAATAACTTTTTTGGCGTCAGAAGGCAAAAATCATTTTGTATAATATATATACATTGCTTGTATTGTATAAAGAGTCATTTTCAGGTAACACCTAAACAAATACCTAATTTGAAACAGATTAAACTTGTGATTTTTTATTCAATTGTTCCTCGATTTACATTAAAACAATACTTTAACAATAATATAAATAGCATAACAAAGGTGGCTTGTTGGCAATATTTTTACAAGTTGCATTTCGGTAATACAACAGTATCTGATAAGAGTCGACATTAACAATTTCCAGGCAAAGCTCATCTTCATCTCACTGCGGCAGCGTGGCCGACGAGCCCGACACCCGGTCCTCGCCGGGCGCCGGCACTCGCTACGAAGAGACCCCACCGGACTGCACCTCGACCCTCGGCAACCCCATCAAGAACAACGGATACGAACGCAGCGCCTCGGCCAACGACGACATGGGAGAACGCCTGCCCAACGACCAAGGCGCTGAAGGTGAGTCTTAGGAAGTTCTAAGAGTCCGATATTGTCACTTTCGAGTTGATGTGGGAGCATTCCTAAATTTGTGCCATTCTCATCATTTTCCATCCTCATAAACCATATGAATGCATCATTACGACTGCCATACTAACTCATAGTAACAATATTATCACTCACGTTAACAACATGTTTATTGCGAGATATTAACCTGTGAATTTGATTTATAATTAACTCGATAGTTTCGGCATCCATTCCAGACTTACGGATAAAGAGCGAGAATGACTACCAGCCGCCGGGGTACAACAACTCCCCGCCGCCGGCGACGTCGCTGCCCAACGCCAACTACCACGACAAGCCCATAGAGACCTCCCCCGTGCCGCCCAAGCCGAGCCCCGACATCTGGCCCACTAAACTGATCACGAGCAAATCTGGAGGAATCGCTACTGCTGATGGTAAGAACTTGCTATGTCCCGAGGTAAGTAGCTCCGACCTACAAATCCTCTTTTATTTATTATGTCACATATCCGGAGGAAGCTACTTTTGATTTGTATTTTGGCATCTGGTTCAACTGGGATCTGAGAAATAGGTGATGAGAAGGTGTTTCTTAAAAAGTTCTATCAGGACATTTGAAAATGACTGAATGATTGCGTGCTACTTTTTGTGTTTTAAATGTAATGTGGTGGGCGTTGTGTTGCAGGCAAGAAGCTGAAGTGTCCGTACTGCGAGCGGCTGTACGGGTACGAGACCAACCTGCGCGCGCACATCCGGCAGCGGCACCAGGGCATCCGCGTGCCGTGCCCGCACTGCTCGCGCACGTTCACGCGCAACAACACGGTGCGGCGCCACATCGCGCGCGAGCACCGCCACCAGGTCACGCCGCACCTGCCCAGCCAGGGCCCGCTCCACAACCACACGCAGTAAGATGCCTGACTTGTTCTCGCTCTATTCAACCGAACTACCTCTGCTCTTCCCGAGCGCGTCTCCAACTGTGTTTAACACGCGTACAATAATATACCTCGTTGATGCATATTATGTAATCAGTATCTACCTCAGAATTTGATCTTAAGATTTTTTAAGGTTTTGAAATTGTGCGATAATTGTTACTTAATTTAATAATCATGTGTGACTTGAATGGTTGCTCAGTACTCGTCTCTGTCTGGTACCATGTTTGAAAAATGTCGTACCTTTTATTGCACCCTCATCGCGTTTAAGTATCTTAATAATTTTTTTGCAAACTTTAGTAATATGTCCAGTTGACTGTGAGATGAAGTTACCTTTTATAGACGATTTATTTTGTGCTCTCGGTCGAGTTATGACATAGCTTATAATATAATACCTGAGCTAGGGAATCTAGAAATGTTGTTGAGACTGACGGTCATAGGCTAAGTGTATGTAAATAATAGGAGAATGTTGTAAACCGCCTTGGCCTAGGTTGAAACACGCGTATACCGACACTCGTGGCAAAACTACCTCTGTTTATACATTTTTATTTTTATTTAATTACACTCACGTAATGACAATAGACTAGATTATTATGGTTTTAGTTACGCATTCAAACATATCTGTGATACAATAGGAAACAGGCTGTATAATTGATATTTTTCACATTTGCCACTCTGTCGATAAGGTAACAAAAGGGATAAAAGTGCGAAAATATACGGAAAGTAGAGTTTCAGCAGTTTTGTACTGTACAGTAAATGAGGAACGGTTTTAGTTTTGTACAAAGTACAATTTGCCCTAGACACATAAGTAGTTAGGTAAAAACGTGTTATTAAAAAAATGGCATGTAAGGTTCGATGCATGAATGTGTAAGCAAATCCATCATTGTCGTTCGTGACAGGCTCGCCTGGGCGGATGTTACTATTGAGACCAAATAATTATATGTTTCAATGGGATGGTGTCGATTTTAACATTCCGTTATATAAAGATTTTTTTCGTCTTAGTGCATTTATATGAAGGCCACTTACTATTTTATATTCCTAGTCATTTCAAGTGCAACCAGTTGAGATTTTTTAAAGAAAATAATTATTTAAATGATAAATGTTAGGGGTCCCGGCGGCGTCCGTGTATTATATTTTGTTGAGCGACGGCGGCGGGGCCCGCGGGGAATACTTCCTAAGTATACATTCAGCTGCAATAAATGCTTTTAGTTACATAACACAGATGGTACAGTGCCAAATATCCTCAATGTTAAGTTCACATCGTATTATTTATTTTATTTTTGTTAAGTGTGAATGTAGCGACTGTGTGTTATATTCCTGATATTTAGGAATAAGTTGCATTCATATTTATTATTGTATTTATATTTTAGGATACACGTCTTATTGAAAATATTTATGACGAGAATTATTTGAAAGGCTCAGTGACTTTTATAAACATTTTAGTTTCTGATGTTAAGTACCATTTGTAAGACAGCGTTTTAGTTCTCTTTGAATGGTTCCTACTTCGTTATGAAATACAAAAATATTCAGTTCTATTCATATATTACACCGACAGTTTTATGAATTCTATTAAATGTTTCAATATACCCTTAGAATAAATAGTGCAAGTGAAATAGTTTTATTAGTAACACGTGTTAGTCAAATTTTGATATAGCTAATTGTTGTCCTTTACTCTACACCGTTAACGTATTTTGTGGATGATATATGAATAGAATTTGAACAATGTGTAGTATCAATAGACCGAATAGAAGCTAATATACAGTGGATATCTGAATATTTTTAGATTCGAATAGACAGGCTATTTTAACTCTACTTGTACACTATACTGTTGTATATTGATATTTTTATTGAAACTCTCTTTTTCATAAAATAAAAAAGATTCGCCAAAAAACTTTAAGAGTAAATCTATATTGATTTCTTACGTATCATTCAAAGTTGGGTCGTGGAAAGCTAGAAAGTGGCAAGGGTTCACAGGCTTCACTTACTAATCAAAGATTTATGAAAGAAAACGTATATTTTGATTTGAGTATGATAAGTAAATTGACGTAATATTTTCTTAAAAGGGCAAGAATGAGCGAGTGGATAGCTGTTACGGTTTCATAATAAGATAAATGTTTTATTAAAAACCTAAAAAACTAAAAAAAAAACAATACAGTTTGAGAAATGGCCCGGGGGAACTATTGTCGATTTTCGAGAATTATCGCACAGAGAATTCCTTTTATATAATTTTGTCTGTGACCTCTAGTGGAGTTGTTAGGGTGGTGACACCGGATAGTGTAGGTCGGTCCTGTACGTTGCACGATGTGACATGATGGCAGGCTGCTCAGACGTGTGACATACGTCGCTCTGTCGTTGAACATCACGAACGCAGTGCCTTCACTAAAGCTTAGATGGAAACGGTCTATAGAAGAATTTGAGCGAACCACATACTTATATTTTACGTTGACCGAATCCTTTGTAACTATTGTATAAAAATTATTATCTTTCTTTTTACTATCGGCATTCTTTATTAAGTGTATTATTGTTAAGAAAATGTTTTTTTTTGCTATTACAATCGCAATTGTTAACATTTATGTTTATTATTATTGATGAGAAAAAAATATTGTTCTATTTTTGTCATTTCGTTTTTTTTCTCTTATGAATTCAAAATTCATAGTTGTGATTTCTTTTGACATTTAATGTTTTTTGTGATACGTAAAAGAGAATTGCATTAATGCATCACGTTTTTTTAGC
Organism: Autographa gamma; assembly: GCA_905146925.1. Lineage (NCBI taxonomy): Eukaryota > Metazoa > Arthropoda > Insecta > Lepidoptera > Noctuidae > Autographa > Autographa gamma. The sequence goes on from LR989852.1 coordinate 2,329,762, forward strand.
TTTTTTTTCTTATAAGTAAAAGGAGGGATTACGAGTATGTCTATGGACTATAGACGGTTGCTGATGTTAGCGGTGGGCACTAGGGGCTCGTTATTTTGAAATCAATAAATGGATTTGCTTCTTTCTAAATTTTATAAGGTACAAATCTTAGATTACAATAATACCTTCGTCAATTTTTCCACAACATTTTTTGTCGATCAACAATTTTTGTGACCACATTATTTTGATGCGAATGATGATTGTACAAAATTCAGTATACAACACCTATGGGATAACACGTCTAAATTAAGTTGTCGCATTGTTAAAGCTAATTAGTGGACAAGTTACTAGTGGTCCCTATTAGTTGTAATGTTATATTTGATGTGATAGGAAAATTCACATTTAGTCAGTGTTTTGCAATCCCTCTCCATTGGACTTGGCCGATCTCCCTCACATGATAAGTAACTCTGGTTAGACGGTAATGTAGCGACGAACACGACGAACATGATCCAACAATGCGCCGCGCAAGCTTCAAACATTTATTGTAAACGCTATTTGTTTTCAATCATTTTGAGTATAATAATATCAACGTGAATTTACTTTTTTGTTGCTGTAAGGCATTATTGCTGGATCAAAATTACATTAAAGATTAAGCACATCAATTGGTTCCGTTTTGAGTTTCGAATGTAAGATTTATTTTTAAGATTTACCTTTCTTTTTTTTTCTTTATTTGTGTACATGAAAATCGCGAGATGTCGTGATGGTAAAGCCAAAGATTGTTACGGGTACGGTGACCCTCTGCCGTCACACGGCTATGTAGCGACCTTACATTCACGCTCTACGCCCTGGAAGGCACTATCGCTGCACAAGTTACATTTCATAATCGAATGTAACTTTGAATGTAATCTCCTACATAGCCTTTTAGTTTTAATGTACGTTTATCTACCTCGAGGAATGTAATTTAGTTTGTAAGTAAGCTTTTAAGTAGATTTTTATATGAAGGAAAAATATAAAATTTTAGATTATAAGAGTAATGTGAAAAATTAAAAAAAAATATAAAGTACAAATAATGCTACCTCAGGATTCAACTTAGTCATTTTTCAAATTCTATAACTGTTCTGCAGATGTATTTTATAATGTCTAATATTATAAATTACTTATCGGATGTTCTCTAAGTACTTGTTCTTTGTAAGTGCTGATAAATTACATTTTTGAAATTTATGAGAATAGTTTTAAAAATGTGAGTAAGGAAAGTATTCAGTTGGCAAGCTGACCGTAATAGTATGAAGCACGTTTATTTGAATCTCTGCAAGGTAGTGAGTGCTCTCAACTCAGTGTCATGCTCAACGGAGGATACATCGAGGTGTGCGCGCGACTCTGCGTTGGCGGTCTAAGTTAGCGAGTAAGTGTTAATTAGGCTAGTTACAATAATCTCATTGATGTACCTCATCGTAAGCACAAGCCCGGGGGATCGGCCACGAGTCAATAGCGACGTAATCTAATTGTACCTTCCTTCACTCCCAGGAGTATAAATTTTTATTCGTAATTTTTATTATAATTAATTTTTCCCAGTTACTTTTTTGTGTTTCATAGATGTTACTATGTTTTAAGGAGACGAAAGAAAAAAATGGAGAAATTATTGTTTGTTAGGTTTCTGCGAATTAAAAAAATGTAACAAAATTATTTTTATTTGTTTTTATTTTAATTTTATTTCCTTTTCTTTATTTTTAATTTCCTTTTATTTGACTTCGACAAGTTACACCCGTCCATCGTGTTTAATGTTTATTGTGGTAAATTTAAGAACATTATTTAAGGAATTGACGTTTAAGTACCTAATATTCATAAAATAGTTGCACTTAACTGGACAGGAAGTATTTAAGTAATCATTGGATGTTTTTATATTTTAAGGGTGCACTATTATTATTGAATCGATCGCGAGAGTACCTCGGGATCTTTACGAATTTGATAATAAAAAAATGTTCTCTCACATTTAATGTTATGTAAGTTGTAAAATTATGCTCACTCCCTCACTAGATTAACTTCACAAACGTAGGACTGAACGATCGGCTGCTTGGAGGCATCAGACGCGATGGCGTGAGAGGAGACATGAGTTTGATCATTGAGTAATATTATATTCCATTTACTTCACTTTTCATGGTAAACGATACTGGCTATTAATATATTGTCATCGTACATTCAGGATAATTTCGATGTTTCAAATAAGCGAATGATAGTCTCTCACGACTGTACATAGAACATTATATTATGTCATAATTATACTTACATGTTTAACCTTATCATGTTGTTAAGTTCAAATGAGGTAAGTCTCGGTGTCACTTAAAACTCAATGTTCTTGGTGTCATCTTTGTGTAAGTGTACGAGATATAACTCTTATTAATATGCATAAAAATAAAAAAAAATAAAAAAGCAACGAGCACTCTTGTCTGCAAGAACTAAAGTACAAATTTCTGAAGTCTTAAAGAGTTACTGCCAGTACAAATTAATTAATTGAAAATAATAAAGATAAATGGTATCCGTTTTTTATGTAAACGTTGCCAAAATTGTATTTTTTGGGCATCATAAAATAATTTAGTGTAGGTTATTTGGTGGAAAGTACAAATTCAAATGATATTGATGCATAATGTACAGCAGCCCGCGGTTGGTAGGTAGACATTGGGCGAGCTCTTCGTATCATTTGATATCTATCTTTTTACTTTTCAGTTGCATTCTTATCATTCGAAAGGGAGGGTATACAATACGGCCAACACCTAAGTAAGTGGTCAAAATAGAACGATGTAAAAACGGCGACTTATCGATTGTAAACCAGGATGGTTGTAAAACTAAGTAGGATTTTGTACGTAGAGATGTAATGCTTAATGAAATATACGGTCGTCGGTTTGGTGGTCTATGTCTGTAAAGGAAAAGTGATTGTCTGTGATTTTTTTAAGCGACTTTTTTATATATATGGAAGAATATATAATTCTTTAACAGTAAGAATAGCACTACTTGTGATTTTTACATTAGATATTTATTAGTTGACTTCTTTTTTTTGTACTATATTATAGGGTAATGTAGCGATTGGTGTAGTGGAGAATGATGCGGGTTGAATGTACATAACTATACATAATGTATAAATAAATCTATGGTATATGATAAGTATGCTCGTAGTAGGGGAAAGCGGGCTAGCTTGGGCAGAGGTGTCGCTGATGCCTGACGTCATGTGTGACGTCATGCCTGACGTCACGCTGTGCGCTGCGGATGGGTGGCGATCCCCTACTAAGAGCGTCGTCATCTCGACATCGGGTAACGTTTGGCAAATGGTTAGACCACATGCGATGCTTGTTTGTTTTAGAGTCTCGTTTTCTTCAAAACAGGCCGCTCTAAAGGCCATATACGAATTAATTACTACTTTGAGGGACGCGTGACTCTTTTCCGGTATTAGTAAATTAATTTGTGCGTTAATGTAAATGGTAATAACTTACCGAGTTCTAGCGAATTTTTTAGTGTGGTAACATTGGCGTATTTTGTTATTTATGTGGTAAACGTAGTGATTAACTGTTATGTTTGCTTCGGGTAAAACTGTCTTGCATTAGCTGAAGAATTAACCCAAATCTCTATTTTATCTGATTACCAGTAAAAATAGTTTAATAGTCAATGAACCTTGTCTCATTGGTGGCAAGTTTATATCTTAACCATAATATCAATGTTATCTAAGAAACAGGTTTATCCATAAACCGATCAGAGCTGTCCCATTTAATTTTCATAAGTACATTTTGCTGGTACTGAATAAATAATATACGTAAAAGGTTAATGGTAACCAGCTTCATATTTATAACGTAATTATATTCCCTAAAGTAATAACCTTATTTTTGTACGTCCTTAAGTAGACTCGTTATTTTGAAATTTTAAAGTTCATAATATAATAAATGGTAAGATTTGAGTATTTTATCAAAATATCTAGAGAAATATTGTCGGTAAAACGTGCTTTTACCAGAGTTATACGAGTCAGGAAGTTGAACGTAAAGTTCATGAAAATCAATATATTTTTATGTTCTCTTTGATATATAATCATGGTAAGATATAATCAAGATAACAGGGTGTTCTTCAGCTTTTCAAGTTTCTTGTGAGTATATTTATTATAATCGGATACATGTGCTGTTAATAGGTAGTCAATAATATCCGTCGTAAAGGTAAAAAAGTAGTACTTACTTGATCATAACATCTTAATTCCTCAGACATAATTATGTTGAAAATTGGTCCGTACTACCAACCTGCTTGTTGGACATTGCTGATAGCAATTTAATCAAAATTAATTAGGAACTCGCTTGTTTTCTATTAAAGTGGAATAAATTGCTGTATTGATGTTTTTAACTGCTGATTCATTCTTTGTTTAAAGCCACTACACGATAACGCCTATAAATCTAAAGTATAGAAAAAATCCTAATAAGAATTTATAATGAGATGCTAGTCTTTATTTAATAACCCTCCGTCTGGAGTCGGGTAAAAATCAAATTAGTCAACGGTCAGTAGATCATTGCTATAACATTTCCCGCAGGCACATGTATCCGACCGTATCTAAATGATCATTGAGTGTAAAATGTTTGCTCTGGGAAATAGCCGTCGTATGTAAGCGATCTTTCAAAATGTGCAACAATTTGCATCATCGTAAATTAATTTGTATTAGGTAATCAATTTCTCCGCTATTTCCCAGCGCGAAGTGTGTGTGCGAAGCGGGCTGTAGGATTCTAATACAGGTATTATAATTGTCCATTTGTGCACTAATTATAAATTTGCGTAAAATAGATTATAATTAAACAAACTAACAGTACCTACAACACAATATCCTACAATCTGACTTAGGTCTAGATATTGTATTGATGAAAATTTGTTCCATTGTGGAATTCTTAAATTAATAAAAAAATGTTGCTAAAATTATGAGTGTTGTTTTATTTTTAGCGTTTAGTACCTTATATCCTTAAATATTAGAAATAATAGACACAAACAATAAAAACAAAATTATCACAGCATACAAAAGACAGAAAGCAAAATTACATTTTGTTTATCGAGGCAGCAGTACCATAGCGCCTGTCAGATAAGATATATTTAGCAAAATGTCATGAGTATAATTTACAGTACTTTAGGAGTATGTTACAGATGCAATTATTGGCATTTCAGGTTCAATTCCTGATAATGCTATTGTAATTTTAAGCAAGGCAAAATAGACATAATCACTGTTAATCAAAATCCATCGCAACTATCTGAAATTTATATTCGTACAACTTGTTTTAAAATTTTATATCTAGGAAGACAGATATGCAATCGACACTTCCTTTTTCACATCTACATGGTAAAAAGATAACTTATTAAATTACTAGCGGCCCGCCCCGGCTTTGCTCGGGTGCAACGCTGATACCAAATATAACTACGCAATCATAAAGTTCTGTAGGGCGAAGCACAGCCTTAGAGGCATTTTTTGGTATAGGCACGCGCCCCCCGGCCCCCGCACGCCCCCCCCGGCCCCCGCACGCTCCCCCCGGCCGGTACCGCCGCAACCGCTATGTCCCTGCATTTTAAATCTGTAATATCTTCGAAAATATTTATTCAAATTACATGCTGTAAAGGGCAATATTGATCTATATTACATGCACAATTTTTTGAAGGTACTTAATTGGATAAGGATTAATGCTGTATTGCTTAAAATTGTCTTTTCGTGAATAAGTAATAAATAAAGGATAAAAAATGGTTATTGTGGGTTACCCTCAAGAGATAGACATATACCATCGCGGACTTTTTTGTAGATCTTTTTAAGGTGCACAATACCGTAGTACATTATTTTGTTCTATCTCGTAGGGTTTAGCCAGCGTTTGCAATGAAAGCGCAAAAAATGTGTTGATTTACGACCTGAAGTCAAAAATCTATAAGATTATCCGTGTTTCTCTACTATATTATGCATGTATTATACATATAAACCTTCCTCTTGAATCACTCTATCTATTAAAGAAAACCGCATCAAAATCCGTTGCGTAGTTTTAAAGATTTAAGCATACATAGGGACAGACAGCGGAAAGCGACTTTGTTTTATACTATGTAGTGATAGTGAAATACAGTTTTAGCCAACTCTATGACTAGGTTTACCTACCTCTAATTTATAGCATAACATACCATCTTTCCCATATCACCGACGTGTTAGGCAGAGGTGTACCAATGTGCACCAACACAGTTCCGGCGGTTCACAGCCGGTATGTTTGGGTCCCATGTAATAGGAGGCGAGCCTGTTGCTACTAACCGGGCACAATTCTAAACTCTGACCTGCTACTGAGAATTTCATAGAAAAACCCAAAAACACCTTGGTCGACTTGGAAAACGAACCCAAGACCTCTAGCGTAGCAGTCGCGCTTAGAACCACTCGGCCAACGAGGCAGTAATTTATGTTTATTTATAATCTACGGCGTCTTCTTTTTGTCACTTTTTCACATAAGACACTTACCTAGACCTTTTAAGGTTTGGTATGCAAGCGAAGAGTAATGATTACAGAGTGCACTTAAATGAACAGTTTAGATAAAACATCTATTGTATGCAAATAAGGATAATTAAGTACAAGTGACATTTAAAACTTTTTGCAATTGCGATCAATTTAGATAATATCGGAGGCGTTTAGATTTGAACCAGTTTTTAATGGTTGTATTTTGTTAAAAGGCAAGTGGCCATATTATTAATGGCCAAGCAATAGCGTTAGGAATGTAAATGTTAACTGTCAAAATATTCATATACTCCAGTTTTGGAGGAAGTAGGTAAGGAAATGATTATAATGTTTAGGTAAATACAACTTTATTTATAAAGTTATTTAACGACATTATAATAGGCAATTAGTGACTTATGATGTTTCCCCTACCAAGTACCCTACTACCTACCTACTATTAAAGCTCTTTCGATTTAATCATGGACCACTTGGAATCAATGAGATTCTATGTATTGTGGGAGAAACAGAACTACTCTACAACTACAAGTACACCATAATGGCTTTCAAGCTTTAACTGAAATCAAATAAAGTACCTTTGTGTCATAAATTTACATATTACGTAGGTACCGTATTCACCTTGCTTGGCACCTCGCCAGGCACTCAGCTAGCTTGGCAGAGAACCGAGCGTTTACCATCGTATACAATTACGGATAACGGGACAAGCCACTGTTTCTATTTGACGTAGGCACTATAATAAATTGTCTACGAACAGGCACGCGTCTCTGCAAGATTAAAATTATCTATTGATTTAAGAAGACTGAAAGAAATATTCAGCGCAGTCCGTCAAATTTTAGTGATTTGAGAGGTAGTAGGTATAAGGTAAAGAAATTGAAGCAGGTCCCTATTTTAAGTTTTCTTGCAGGTTAAGGTAAAAAAAAAATACTGGTGACTTACTTATTTCGTTTTGTATGCCATACTTTAACCTTCTGCAACTGAGGTGACTTTACTGTTAACATTCGACTGAGGTGGAGTCTGTCAGACGTCATTTAAAATGGCAGAAATATCATAGATTTTTAAATTTAATTATATGAAATCATTATTTATTATATTAAATGGTTCATATACTACCAAATTACATAAATAGGATTTATAAAAAAATAATGTGTCGATAGTTATAGATTTACATTTATTGAGATCAAAATCTTATACATTTGGTAACTTAGCTTAGTTATTATTTAAAAAAACTTTTCAAAAAAGTAACTTTTATAAATTTTACTTATCTTTAATTTAAAAATAATACTTAGAATCTTTACTAAAAAAATCAACAAAATCGTACGGTACATTTAGGCACAAATAATTCTTAAAGTTGACCTTAATTTTAAGTTAAAACTTACAGTCTTCGCAAATTTAGGCTGAACACTGCAGGCAAATAGCTTTTCTACAAGCACAGCAGGCAAATCTGGTCTGCCCTTTCAGTCTGCTGGGGCATATGCTGCATTACTTTCTTGCTGAGAATATTATACTGAGCAAGCAACTTTTTTTTGAAAATATTATACTGAGGTTATATCTGAGAGACACTAAGGTAGTATCCATTTTTTTATTTTAGTTTATTTTTTATTTTACTTTATTTGGGAAACAATTAGATATAAATTACGATCATAAGTATGAAAAATAGGTACTACAGTATTCAGAGAATAAATAGAAGTAAAAAATATCCAGATAATATTTTTTACTGAGGTTATGACTGAGAGACCCTATGGAGGTATACGGGTCTTTATGAGGTGACGTCTAACAGAATCAGATGTTATTGCTGTAGTTACGTCTGATGGACACCAACAGCTGGTATCACCAAACGTGTAGATCGCGCAGCCGCTGGCGCCTCTCTAGGGGCTGCGGCGAACCATTTTAGGAAGGTACTCAGCGAGACAGAACTATATCACGCGATATTGCGAATTGACAACGTTGCATTGGTTTCACGGTGTCTGACAGACTAACACCTCAGTCGCAGAAGGTTAAATATTATTATGACACTGGAGAAATATAATATAAGTTTCAATCAAGTTTACTAGCTACCTATAAATAACACAATGTTATTTAATATTCAACATTCATACAATTTAATGTAACAAGATTACGAAACTTCCTTACTGTTGTCTGCAATGTGACGTTGGTGTCAAATAACTAAATGTTAAGCCTCGGGCGTTAATAAAAGAATTACGATGAACGAAATGGTTTAGGATCTGTAGACAAGGTCGTTGTATTAATGTTATCAACAGTATGTTATCTATTGCACAATGATTAATAAGAAAAAGATACATAGGCACAGGGAAGCTTAGAATCTCCTGCTGTTTGGACCAAAATTAAAATTAAGGTAATAATGTCTTAAAATGGTAATGACTGTTTGAGTTACTTGGCTTAGTTATATAAGTGAGTATGATTATCAACAATATTTTTATAGGCCGATCCTTGTTACTGGATTTAAAGTGTGCAGATTGAGAAAAAGGTACCCAGAGTTTTTAGCAGATGGTAATATCATTTACTACCATTAACCTCAAGGACATGAGAAGTGAAAATAGTCCAGTATTCAAAGCGGAAGGAATTAAGTAATGTCGCTACGTAGGAAGTATTGAAAGACGGAAGATGATGCAAATGTATCACATGTTAAATAATAGTGTCATGAAATTAAGTATCAAAAACCAGTATTTTTTTTCTGATCAACCTAAAATAAATATTGGGTGATCTTCTCAAAAAAAAAAAAACAGAAAAAGGTGCTGTAATTGCCATCGAGCCACATTTGACGACGATAGTTGTGCTATTAAAATCAGTGAAAAAAATGTACAAGATAATTTTCGAATAAATTTTCACTAACCTTGGACTGAAGGTGTAGTTGATCTTTAAACAAAAAAGACCGATCCACATCAAACAAAATCAGTTTATAAAAAATCCTGTCCAACAACCATAAACTATTTTGTACTGAGCCTCCTACTTGTAAGTTATATGTGTAATTAAAAATAACAAGGAAAACAAGTGGGAGTTAAATGTGTATTGGTGACTATATTCAAATCGCAAATGGCAATCCACTAATTTTGTAACGCGCAATAATTTGGCATAGAACGAACCAGTTGTATAAAGTTGTAAATGTTTAGTGGATTATTTTTTAATGCATTCATCACATAAAGTAGGTACAGGTAAGTTAGGGTTGTCAACTAATAAAATAATTAACTTCAAAGGCAATATTTAAAATAAGCGTTGACTGTCGGATATGGTCATAGAATTTGTCCAAATAACCAAACCTTCCGCATAACCTAATCGGGAATTATAATATTTTTCGCCAGGGTTATTAAATAAGCTGCCTGAAAATTGATAGTTCTGAACCAAGTTGCTTTACCTAATAATATAATCCGAACTCTGAGTGTTCCTGAGCAGGATATAGGATTAACGTATAAAAAATTAAGCGACTGTTGTACCTAATACGTCGTGTACTACAAAACACGTATTTTCACTAGGTTTAACCCACCTCATTTAAATTTATTATACTTACTTGTCCCAAATATGGCGCCCCTGTATCGCTCGCATCAGAATCCGGCCTATATCTCAAGTTCGTCAAGTGACCGCGCGTGGCTGGACGAGCAGTATATAAGCCCGCGCTGGTGGGAGGATGGTATCATTCAACCAGTGATTACCCCCGCATCAACAATGGCAGCCAAGGTAGGTTGTCACATATTATTCGACATGTAATGTGTTGGCTCTACGAAAGTAACATCAAAATTTAAAAAAATCGTAATTCATGCGCTTTTGATAATCTTAGAAGTTTCTATAATTTGTGCTTTGTCTTTTCCAGTTCGTAGTTCTCGCCGCCCTAGTGGCCGTGGCCCACAGCTCCGTGGTGCCAGTGGCGCGAGTAGACGCCGACACCAGCAGCTTCTCGTACGACGTGGCCGACCCCAACACCGGCGACTTCAAGAGCCAGCACGAAACCCGCGTGGGTGACAGCGTGAGCGGCCAGTACTCGCTGCTGGAGTCCGACGGCACCAAGCGCACCGTGGACTACACCGCCGATGACGTCAACGGCTTCAACGCCGTCGTGCGCAAGGACCCCGCTGTGGTCGCTACTCCCGTGGTCGCCGCTCCCGCTGTCGTCTCCGCCCCCGCTGTGGTCGCCGCCCGCACCGTGTACGCCGCCCCTACTGTATACTCTGCTCCCTCCGTGTACGCTTCTCCCTCCGTGTACGCCGCTCCTTCCGTGTACGCCGCTCCCAGCGTGTACTCCTCCGCCTACGGTCCCTCTTACTACTCTTCCGTCGTCGCTCCCTCTGCCTACACCACCGCTTACGGCCCCTCCGTGTACTCTGCGCCCGTCGCTTACGCCGCTCGCTGGTGAATGTGGTCAAAACTTGAACTCCATTGTAAATAGTATTTAGATTAAATAAAAAGTGAAGCTACCCAATACTATACTATACTGTTTTAGTAATGAACCTTCATATTTCATAAATCATAAAATATGGATCATCATCATCATCATCATATCAGCCCGGAATCACTGGGTTTAGGCCTCCCCAATAAATAAAAAATAAAATAAAGTATGGATGCACATCAAAATACAAACTCCATACAAAAATCACAGGTTTTTTTTTGTATGCTTTCATTTTTTAAGCTTTCATTTTTTAAGTGTAAGTATGTGACAGCAAAAAGTATTAACTCCAACGCACTTGTCTGAGTATCTTCACTTCCGCACAGTAATTTGATCAAACACAATATCATATTTTACAATCCACAGATTTGAGTTATTAACCTATACAGTCACTTTAATCCTGTAAAAATATACCACATTACTTTTTATGTCAAAATAGGTACATAATATAAGTCGAAGTTTTTTGTTCGGTGTCCTCTCAGGTAAAAGTTTTCGACACCTTGAGTGATCGGATACAGTTTGTTCGTGAAATACAGATCAAGTGCCGGACATTGTAGAGTTATGGCGACAGCTGAGATTACTACGAACTTACTCGTATTAAGTGTAAGTGGAATAACTGGTTTGGGCGATTTGTTGAACCGCTGTGATTGACCGGCGCGGGTCAGGGGTTAATAACTTACTGTACCACCTTCATGTTTTGTTTTAATTTTTTTCTGCTTGTGATATATTCATAAAGTTTAATTAAGTCTTATAAATGCCGTTAATCCTTCGAAAAATATTGCTACAAGCAATGAGCATTTTTGAGTTTTCTCACTGGCTGAAGAAGGTGCCTGTTAATTTCTAATTCCAATGCTGAATCTAGGTTTCTTCACGATGTTGTCCTTCACCTCGGTTTTTAACAGAAAGTATTAACAGCCAACAAATCTGCTCAAGAACTCATTGGTTTTCAAGGTGTCTCTAGGTCCCAGGTTCGATCTCCGGACGGGTCTGAGTGATACCGGTCTACCTTCTGATTCCATAATACAAGTGCTTTAGATACTTGCTTTACGTTCAGAGCAATGCATATTACAAAGACTAAAATTATTTATTTGTCTTAATTGCCCATTGCCATAATAAATTCTCAAAGTTACTTTACGCTAAAGTTCGCAATCCTGTAGACTTAAAAACTGATGCCCATGAATAGTACACAGAGAGTCCGTTTAGTAAGATAGTGTATCAGGTTAATGAAAAGCAAAAAGAAAAATGTAAGTTAAAATAAAAATTATAAAATGTATTTTGGTTGTAAAATAACTTAGTACCTGTGGATAGTGTAATCGTAGGTGTACAAGGATAAACTTGCTAAGCATCCTGCTCAGAAAGTTATTACTGAAAGATATCCGTATTTTTTATCGAAAAAAAACAGTTTTTGCTTCAATACCTTTACTTGTGCTTTATTTAAACACTGCGACATAAAGCAGATTTAAAAGTAGTACGATTGTCTGAGAAGTTAATAACGAACAGGTATATTATGTACTCATTGGTATTTCTTTATTTGTTATATCATGATATGATACAAATTACAGATTTTGAGTTTAAATAACGAGAAGACAATCGGCAGGAGAACTAAAAATTACAGTAAAGTCTTTCAAACCTTAATATAATTAGTATCCATTGGGTTTTTTATGATAAAATAAATAAGATAAATATGTTTTCTTGTGGATGATGAAAACGATCGAACGACTTTCTCCAACCAAAATATTAACCTTGACCTTTACATCTTTCCTTCCCAAATTATTTTTCGCATATTCATCTTAAAACTTCTACCAGTGGTAGTATTGGAACATAATTATGTTAAACAAATACGTGTCAAAATAAGATTTTCTTTAATGTAAATAACAAGGTAATTATAAAATGTCGGCACTTGTTTTCCAATAGATCATACGCAGGACTTCTTGACAGTTAAATGTGCTAAAATTACTGATATATTTTTTTCCAGCTCTAGGTAATTCTAGGTCTGAAACAAATGAAGAAACTGGTTTATATGTGTAGCAAAGACGCAACAAGCATGGACATTATAGATACAGCACAAATATTTGCATAATAGTACGAAATGCATAAACTTTCAGCACGTCTAAGTACCGTTAGATGATCATACCTACCTTCTTTATGACAGTACATCGATTATTTTGTATCGAAAAGACGCCAAACCTGCCCCAATTATTAAGAGTTCCGACTATTCGAGTACGTCATCAGAATCCGGCCTATATCTCAAGTTCGTCAAGTGACCGCACGTCGCTGGACGAGCAGTATATAAGCCCGCGCTGGTGGGAGGATAGCATCATTCTACCAGTGATTACCCCAGGATTAACAATGGCAGCCAAGGTAGGTTGTCACATATTATCTGAAACTATCATTCAATTTGTTTAAAATAAAATATAATGTCAATCTACGTAATTTAACTATAAACTTTGTTATGTCTTTGTGATATTTTTAAAGACATTGAACTTGTAAGTTTTCCTAGTTTTAGTGGCATATTTGTACAGTCAGGATTTTTCTCATAATATCTATTATAATTTTTCAGTTCGTAGTTCTCGCCGTCCTAGTGGCCGTGGCCCACAGCTCCGTGGTGCCAGTGGCGCGAGTAGACGCCGACACCAGCAGCTTCTCATACGATGTGGCCGACCCCAACACCGGCGACTTCAAGAGCCAGCACGAGACCCGCGTGGGCGACAGCGTGAGCGGCCAGTACTCGCTGCTGGAGTCCGACGGCACCAAGCGCACCGTGGACTACACCGCCGATGACGTCAACGGCTTCAACGCCGTCGTGCGCAAGGACCCCGCTGTTGTCGCTACTCCCGTGGTCGCCGCTCCCGCAGTCGTCTCCGCCCCCGCTGTGGTCGCCGCCCGCACCGTGTACGCCGCCCCTACTGTGTACTCTGCTCCCTCCGTGTACGCTTCTCCCTCCGTGTACGCCGCTCCCTCCGTGTACGCCGCTCCCTCCGTGTACTCCTCCGCCTACGGTCCCTCTTACGTCGTCGCTCCTTCTGCCTACACCACCGCTTACGGCCCTTCCGTGTACTCCGCGCCCGTCGCTTACGCCGCTCGCTGGTAAATGTGGTCAAGACTTGTACTCCATTGTAAATATTTTATGTTTAAGTAAAAAGTGAAGCTACCCAATACTATTGTTTTAGTAATGAACCTTCATATTTCATCAATCATAAAAACCTTACCGTACCTTTCACTGATTCTCACTCCATTGTAAATATTATACTTAAGTTTAAGTAAAAAGTGAATCTACCCAAAATTATTGTTTTAGCCATTAACCATTTAATTCTATTTTAACAGTAAACCCTTGTATATCTTTGATGCAAGTATTTATGATGAGATATTTTTTAAATACTAAGCCATTACAAGATAGACAAAAATTATTATAAAATTTTGTTATTGCATAAATTTTTCAAGACACACATTTCATCGGCTGTGTCGGTTTAACAAATTAGTCAAACAATCTAAACTTCCGTACAAGGATCTGAATATACCCAATGCCATCATTGATTTCCAGATGTACAGGTTTTGTCCACCCATATATTGTCACAAATGCAGAAGAAAAATGTTCTCTGTTACCTATTTGTCCGATGTCCGCTCAGATAAAAGTTCTAGACGTCGTGATTGATTACATGAGGTGAGGTGAGAGGATGAATACAGTTTGTTCGTGAAATACAGATCAAGTGCCGGACATTGTAGAGTTATGGCGACAGCTGAGATTACTACGTACTTATAAAGTGTAAGTGGAAAAACTGGTTTAAGCGATTTGTTGAACCGCTGTGATTGACCGGCAGGTCAGGGGTTAACTTGAGCTACGGTGAGTATGCTTAGCGATCCCGCGGCTCCAGCAAAGGCGAGAAGGGGACCGGGGTGTTTTTGGTCGGTGCAAGTCCGACATATCCCCATGTCGTGCCCTCGACGTGGGTCCAAATCACTAGATTTTGACCTCAAAAAAAAGGGTTTAATAACTTACTGTAACACCTTCATATTTTGTTTTATTTTGTTTGCTCATGATATATGTATAAAAATTGTTAAGTTTTGTAAATGATAGATTAAACAGTCTTTAGAGAAACAAATAACAAAACTGTCATGACATATATGGGACAAATGTCGAGATTTTTTAAACATTATTTCGTCATCATCCAAAAACATCCACTGTCACCACAACACAAAGGCTTTCTCTACAGAACAGAAAGAACAAGGAATGGCACACTTAAGTCACAGGAAACATAATCAAGTAATAGAAAAATATTGCTATATTTTAAGTTATGTTAATAACTTTCCAAATGTTTGGTAGAATCTACTCGTGATCAGAGGGCTGGTTTGTTCCTTGCACAGAGAATCGGCATAGCCATTCAACGTGGCAATGCTGCCAGCCTTCTGGGCACGTTCCCCACCATTGACAAGGATGACGATGAGTTCTTTGACGCCGTTTAGTTTTTATTTATGTAAGTTTTAATTTTAGTATTGTTAGAGTTTGTTCTTATATTAGATTTAATTGTGTATTATTAATAAATCCATATTGTGTTAATAATATTATGTCCTTTATCTAAACCTGGTGATCAGAAGTTATTCTCATTTCAAAGCAGGAATACAAATTTTCAACACTTGTTTCGCTTCGTCAACTTACATTATTACCTTTATAAATGCTCTTTGGTTTTGTTACACTTGACCTGGCTTTTGGCTGGATCCTTCTTCATTCATTCTCTAGCCAAGGCTAAACCATCTCAGCATACCTACCATTAAATGACTTTTTTTCCACCATATCTATCATCTGACATAGTTCATCCACCTTACCATCCATTCCTCCTTCCACATTCAACGCAGCAAAGCGGCTCTCCGTGGTTCAAATATGGCTTTTTGGTTAATAATGGTCAATGGATGAACTAGTTAACCATCCTACCATACTCCTACCATGAACTAGTCAATGACTTTTTTTTCCTATAGTAAATGACTCTTGCTTCCATCATACACCTTCTTTATTCAATATGATGCTTACCAGATATCAATGTATCTAATACGTTTGTTTTAGGTATCTGTCAATAACAGCTATACCTACTCATAGTTAGTTATTTATTTGGAGTGTTATGACAAGCTTGACCATAACTTATAAGATTTGAAGGTTAGATAATGTTAACGAAGAAAGTCGAGGTTCGAAATATAATAAGAGTCAATTATCAACCATAAAAATGTTTTCCAAGTATTTTGTTACGATATTTACTTATTCTTTGTCATGATAGTGAATACGGTAAACACTTGGAACTTATAGGTTATTTAATATCAATGATAAACTCAATATGGTTTCTTGTTGACGAAGAAAAAGGGCGAACGACTTTCTCCAGCCAGAACTATCAACCTTACCCTTTGCATCTTTCCTTCTTAACTTGAACGCAAAAATACTATACCTACATAAGATGTAGATACTTGAGTTTATAACACGTCACTTATTATTTGTGTAAAAAAAATTACAACTTTAAAGAATCGAAGAGGAATCTTTGCAGGGTAAATAATTGGTAAACAGAACATTTAGGTAGCTTCACTTTTTACTTAAACATAAAATATTTACAATGGAGTAAAGGTTTGACCACATTTACCAGCGAGCGGCGTAAGCGACGGGCGCGGAGTACACGGAGGGGCCGTAAGCGGTGGTGTAGGCAGAAGGAGCGACGACGGAAGAGTAGTAAGAGGGACCGTAGGCGGAGGAGTACACGGAGGGAGCGGCGTACACGGAGGGAGAAGCGTACACGGAGGGAGCGGCGTACACGGAGGGAGAAGCGTACACGGAGGGAGCGGCGTACACGGAGGGAGAGGAGTACACAGTAGGGGCGGCGTACACGGTGCGGGCGGCGACCACAGCGGGGGTGGAGACGACAGCGGGAGCGGCGACCACGGGAGTAGCGACAACAGCGGGGTCCTTGCGCACGACGGCGTTGAAGCCGTTGACGTCATCGGCGGTGTAGTCCACGGTGCGCTTGGTGCCGTCGGACTCCAGCAGCGAGTACTGACCGCTCACGCTGTCGCCCACGCGGGTCTCGTGCTGGCTCTTGAAGTCGCCGGTGTTCGGGTCGGCCACGTCGTACGAGAAGCTGCTGGTGTCGGCGTCTACTCGCGCCACTGGCACCACGGAGCTGTGGGCCACGGCCACTAGGGCGGCGAGAACTACGAACTGAAAACGGCAAAGCACAAATTATAGAAGCTTATAAGATTATTTAAAAGTTGATATTGTTTTTATAAAACGAACACATTTACATGTCGAATATTTTTGACAACCTACCTTGGTTGCCATTGTTAATCCTGGGGTAATCACTGGTTGAATGATACCATCCTCCCACCAGCGCGGGCTTATATACTGCTCGTCCAGCCACGCGCGGTCACTTGGCGATCTTGAGATATAGGCCGGATTCTGATGACGTACTCGAATATTGACAATTCTTAATAATTGGGACAGGTTTCGCGTCTTTTTGATATAAAATAATTAATATATCGTCTGAAAGTAGGTAGGTACGATCATCTAACGGTACATAGACGTGCAAAAAGTGTATGCATTTTGTACTGTTATGCAAATGTTTCTACCGTATCTCTCTGCTTGTTTCGTCTTTACTACACATTCGAACCAGTTTGTTCATTTGTTTACCTATAGCTGAAAATAGAAATGCAGCTATTGTGACGTTCCTGCATTTTATAATTAGCTTGTAATTTACTTTAAAGTAAAACTTACGGAGGCAAGAATTCAGTTATTAATATGTTAAAGATAATTTGAGTTGGAAAGATGCAAAGGGTAAGGTTAACGTTCTGGTTGGATAAAGTCGTTCGATCGTTTTCATCATAAACAAGAAAACATAATTATCCTTTTTATTTTATCATTATTTATATTATTATTATTATTTTGTATTTATTTATGTGTATATTTTGTAAATAAGTATGTAACTGGTTTACATCCGTACGCCACACCATCATAGGTTCAGTTGAAAACCAGCGTCAAGCATTAGCTGCTTGACATATGCTGAACTGGACCTTTTTGGCACAGCCGCTAGGCACACATTCTGCAAAGTGTTTTGTCTGTCTTTTTTTTCTGTATTTTTTTTGTGTTTTGCTGTGTCACATAAATTTTTTCTTTCTTTTTTTTCTTTCTTTCTTTCTTTCTTTATCATTACAAACCGAATGGATAACAATTCTTTTAAGGTCTGCTATTAGACTTTTCTGTCATTTTTAGTTTTCCTGCCGATCATGGTGTCAACGCTATTTAAAGTGGAAATCCTTTAATTTGTATTTTATTATGATATCACAAATAAATATCGATGGTTTTGACATTGTTCGGATAATATTAATGTTTTAGATAGATTGTTTTAAACGGAAAGCTCCATCTTAATACATAATTCACGACAAAACCATTTTACACTATTGCTTACGTTCAAACTTTGATAGGCTCACTCTAGTTCCTTATGTATACTCTAAGGTCATACTACTTTAAAATCTTCTTTATCTCGCAGTACTTAAATAAAGGACAATTATGGGTCATGACTTAAAAAAAAGTTCTTTACAATAGAAATACGGATATTTTGCATTCAGAAAGTTCATAGTAGGATGGTTGGCAAATGCATCCCTTTCCTGTCCTCCAGATTAAAAGTAATTTCTTAATCTAAAACCATGATTATGACTATTATTCTAATTTCAGTGTCCTTTTTATTTCTTCATTAAATTGATAGTTTATCCATCTAGAAATTAAGGTGTCTATAGGGCATGAATTAGTTTTAAATCTAGAGGGTTGCAAATTTTTGTAAGATCACCTGCGGAAAAGTATATTTGAGAATTTATTATGGGTATGGGTAATTAAGACAAATAATTATAGACAATATCATAATATACATTGCTCTGAACCCAAAGCAAATACCTGAAGCACTTGTTTTATTGAATCAGAATTAATGTACCATTATCGCCCAGACCCGTCCGGAGATTGAACCCGGGACCTGAAGACACCTTGGAAACCTATGTATACTCTTGTAGTTTTGGTTTTGGTCTTTGTTAATACTTACTGTAGAATCAGAGGTGAAGAAAACATCGCGTGGAAAACTGAATTCAATATTGGAATCAGAAATCGTCAATTACTATGATCACATTCATTTCTTCTTTGAAAATGACTGTAGTGTAACAATATTTTTGCTTGACTTAGCTATTTGTATTCTGTATGTGTATGGCGTATTAGCGTCATTCCTTTCCACATACTACTTATGAGCCGATCTATGATTTACAAAACTTAATTAAACTCTATGAATATATGATAAGGAAAAACAAAAAAAAAAACAAAATATGAAGGAAGGTGTTACAGTAAGTTATTAACCTCTGACCAGCCGGTCAGTCACAGCGGTTCAACATATCACTGAAACCAGTTTTTCCACTTACACTTAATAAGTTCGTAGTAATCGCAGCTGTCGTCATAACTCTACAATGTCCGGCACGTCTTGATCTGTATTTCACAAACAAACTGTAGTCAATCAATCACAGCATCAAAAACTTTTACCTGAGAGGACACCGAACAAATGAAACTACGAGTAATTTTATTTATTTCGACACAAAAAGTACCGTGGTTTACTTTTTACTGGATTTGGAACACGTTGGGTTAAAAAACAGAAATCTGTGGATCAGGAACTATGATAATGTGTATAATTAAATTCCTGTGCGAAAGTTAAGATACTCAGGACTAGTTTTTTGGACTTACTACTACATAATAATATTTGGTACCAAATTCCCACTTCAAAAAAGCTACCAATAAAGAACTATAATCATAGTAGTAACTTCGTACTTAGATGTGAATCGATGAAAGTTTTTTTTTATGATTGATGAAATATGAAGGTTCATTACTAAAACAATAGTATTGGATAGCTTCACTTTTTATTTAATCTAAATACTATTTACAATGGAGTACAAGTTTTGACCACATTTACCAGCGAGCGGTGTAAGCGACGGGCGCGGAGTACACGGAGGGGCCGTAAGCGGTGGTGTAGGCAGAAGGAGCGACGACCGAAGAGTAGTAAGAGGGACCGTAGGCGGAGGAGTACACGGAGGGAGCGGCGTACACGGAGGGAGCAGCGTACACGGAGGGAGCAGAGTACACGGAGGGAGCAGAGTACACGGAGGGAGCAGAGTATACAGTAGGGGCGGCGTACACGGTGCGGGCGGCGACTACAGCGGGGGCGGAGACGACAGCGGGAGTAGCGACAACAGCGGGGTCCTTGCGCACGACGGCGTTGAAGCCGTTGACGTCATCAGCGGTGTAGTCCACGGTGCGCTTGGTGCCGTCGGACTCCAGCAGCGAGTACTGGCCGCTCACGCTGTCGCCCACGCGGGTCTCGTGCTGGCTCTTGAAGTCGCCGGTGTTGGGGTCGGCCACGTCGTACGAGAAGCTGCTGGTGTCGGCGTCTACTCGCGCCACTGGCACCACGGAGCTGTGGGCCACGGCCACTAGGGCGGCGAGAACTACGAACTGAAAACGGCAAAGCACAAATTATAGAAACTTATAAGATTATTTAGAAGTTCAAATTATTTTTATAAAACGAACACATCGAATATTTTTGACAACCTACCTTGGCTGCCATTGTTGATGCTGGGGTAATCACTGGTAGAATGATACCATCCTCCCACCAGCGCGGGCTTATATACTGCTCGTCCAGCTACGCGCGGTCACTTGACGAACTTGAGATATAGGCCGGATTCTGATGACGTACTCGAATAGTGACAACTCTTAATAATTGGGACAACTTTGGCTTCGTGTAGAAAAAACTACTTGATACACAGTCATAATATATTTACGAACATCTAACGGAGCATAGATGTGCAAAAAGTTTATGCATTAGATATTGTTATTATAATTTGATTCAAGTATTTGTGCTCCGCTTCACATTAGATGCAGCTCATTTGTTTGTTTAGCCATATACGACAAAGGCTATATAAGAAATTACAGAGTCGTGGCTTTTTGAGGTATCACTGTGTCGATAATAATCCATTAAATAAAAAAACTTGGAAAACAACAAACAAGGATTGGAAGATCTGCAAAACTTTAAGGCTCAATTTCTATGACACTTGGCATAAGGCAGATATAGATCCTACAATTACATCAAGTACTTGTATAGTTTACATCAATAAAACATAGAAGCCAATAAAAAATACCTACCCAATTCACATTTATGAGTTTCTAATGATAATTTTAGGAAGTAATTGACGAGTTTTAATTGACTTACTTAATATATGTGATTATTTTAGCAGTTAATTATTTGCGAGGAAATATGTGGTGATAACCTTGATTTGCTGGGTGTGGCATGTATGACATTTTGTGTAATTTAACATGTGACATTTCACATGAGTCCGTAGCACCGCAGGGGAGTTTGTTGCGCCGGTTATTCTCTCACAGCCAGAGCACTTAGTGGTTGAAAAGTTTGGAGTATTGACAGTACTGTCTATGATAATTAAAAGTTAAAGAGTTAATTCAAAATGAATAACTTAATTTAGATTTGAAATAAAACTACTTTTTACATAATTTTCCGTGGTTTGCATTTAGATTTTAGATCCCGACGTTTCGACACCTTTGCAGGTATCATGGTCACGGGCAGTTAATTTAGATTTTTAGTTTGACCACTCAATTCAGCTAATCTACCTACATGTTTTTGGCAGTTTTCACAGGACATTACAAGATCGAAGGTTTATACCTACTTTTGATTGCAAAGTGTATTTAGAACTAGGCCTAGTACTAGTCACTTTCATATAATATGAGTAACCTACTCTTATTTTTTGATTTTAAGTTAGTTAATTTTTTCTTGATAATGAGTTAGCAGTATTTTTTTTTTTTTATTTGGGAAACAAACAGATACTACATAGCACATAATACAAACATAATAAACGATACATAATCCAAAACAGTTTCCACATTAAAATAAATAAGTAAAACATTACACATTAAAATAAATAAATAAATAAAAAAGTATCGTAGCATATAAAATTAAATGCGATATAAATAACAAATAATAAAAATGCCGTTATTCATGTTTAAATTAATAATTGTCCTTATTATAATTTTAATGGTCCAAATTAATTAATTTTAAACCAAATATCTATAAACAAGATCACCTAATTATTCATTAAATGTTTATTTTCTGTCATTTAATTTCCAAGATTAACGTGTTTTTAATTAAGGATAAAACAGGTTAATCTTAAACTAATTATTATTATTATTAAATTCTTCACTATATCGTAGTTATTAATATTTCAAGTTTATGTAAACGTTGTTTTGAATTAGACAGAACACTTGATGATTTATAAATTCACGAAAATACTGAACTATTCGAAATTATTATGAAATGATAAAACGCATGCATCCTTTCTACTAAAATTGAAAGAGAAATATTGTGTGAAGTGCGGGGTATGGTGACAATTTTTTTTTACCACATAATTATATTAAAAATTATGTTCTTTTGTGAGACCGAACTCACAAAACCGAATTCAAAAGAGCTATCCTTACTAAAATTATAAATGGGAAAGTTTGTTACTCTTTCACGCAAAAACTACTGAATGGATTTGAATGAAGCTTTTCAATAATTTAGCTTATACATCTAAGCTGCATCTTAAAGCTGAAACTGTTGAATATAATAGATATTTATGTCATAGGGGCTATACTTTATGGACTCTTTCCATACTTTACAGATACAATGTAGCATTGGGTTTCCTCCATACTATGTAGCTTTCATTCCTTCATTGCTTTCAGGCATTCATACAATCCACCCCACAAAACAAAGTTTTTTTACATTTATAGAAAAAAACTAATCGTGGAATAACTAAGAAACGTCTTGTCATAGTCAATACCGTGTAGAAGGTAGAGGTGCATTGTTTATTTTTCACAAACATTGGAATTGGATTGAAGAATTACATCAAAGCTCTAATTAATATAAAGGCGAGACTTATGATTTTTAACCTATTACGTAAATCAAGAACCAAAATTATTACATTTAGGGAAAATGAAAAGATTACGATCGCTTATTTTATATAACCGTTACGTTGAATAAAAGATGTAAAAGATACATGTTTCAGACAGCTTACAAAGATAAGATAGTCCTCCGTGACAAGGGGCTTACTATGTGTCAGTGAGGGTATTTGCAAATTGATATATGTTAGTTGCGAATGAAAGTTTTACTTATTGCTTTATCGCTTATTGCAAACCCTGCTGCGTATATTTAGAGAAATAATAAGTATTAAACATCACGCTTTTATTCAGTGTGTTCCTTAATTATCTAAACTTTTAAAATCATAAACATTTGTTGATTGAATTTGGCAGATGTAAAGGTAAAAAAAGATAAATTGCATAATTATGGATATTAAAGGTAGAATCGAAGGTCACGCTATTGTGATATGCATTTGATATTAACGTCACGTCCTTTGTGTCTCTGTGGGTAACACGTGATTATAATATTAAATAATGCGTTCATGTTAAAACATGCGAATATAAAACACAAAATATTTTAAGATCGTTTTATTTTAATACATACACGTATGTACAACTAGTAACAATATTTACATTTCGTTTACAATTCAGACACGTCGTTGGTTAGCCAAAAATGGCTATCGGGTTTACCAGTATGATACGGGAGCGGAGTAGGCGGCGTAAGTCAGAGGAGAGCCGTAGTAGGTGGGGCCGTAGGCGCGGGACACTACCGCGGGGGCAGCGACGGTGCGGACAGCCTGGCCGACCACGTGGGTGCCGGCGGTGTAGGCCACGGGACCGGCGGTGTGGTAGGCCACGGGACCAGAGGACTGGTAGGCCACGACGGGTCCAGCTACGGTGCGGGAGGCCACCAACGGAGCGGAAGCAGCGTAGTATGTAGGGACGGCGAAGTTGCGGGCGTAGTACGCGGGAGCAGCGGCAACAGTGCGGGCAGCAACCACGGCTGGGGCGGAAGCAACTACGGTGGGAGCGGCGACGGTGCGGGCGGCGACAACAGCGGGAGCGGCAGCAACCACAGTAGGAGCAGCAGCGATAACAGCGGGGTCCTTGCGGACAACAGCGTTGAAGCCATTGACGTCATCGGCGGTGTAGTCCACGGTGCGCTTGGTGCCGTCGGATTCCAGCAGCGAGTACTGGCCGCTCACGGCGCCGCCGACGCGGGTCTCGTGCTGGCTCTTGAAGTCTCCGGTGTTGGGATCAGCGACATCGTACGCGAAGCTGCTGAAGTCGGCGTCTACGTTCGCTACTGGCACCACTGAGCACTGAGCTGCGGCCACGAAGGCGAGTACTACGACGAACTGGAAAAATAATTGAATTCATTAGTTTACCTGTATAGCTGCTAGACGTTTCCTATGACTAGACATTTAGCAAAGAATCCAGGATATTTAAACAAAGAACATTTTTTTACTAGAGCAAGTATAACAAAAATCTAATTGGATTAAATTCTATTAAATACCAAAGAAATGAAAACAAAGACGTTTTGCACAAAGGAATCTCAAAGGATTCGGTTACCAACTATATTTTGCCACAATACCGGAACGAAAATCATTCGAAAATCCGAAATCATTGTAAAAATATGAGCTTTGCAAATCTTTACATCGATAATTTTACTATTAACTCGCACTATTAAATATTTCTAGAAAAATTCTATCTAGATTCCACTTCACTAGATAAAATTACCTTAGCTGCCATTGCGTTAGATAGTTAGCTCGATGAACTGATACTGCTCGAGATCGCGAGGAGCTTATATATGAGCTTCGACACGCGAGGGCGTGGCGTCCGCGACTATGATTACTTGTTGATCTTTAAGAATTAAGGTAAGAACATTTTCTTGAGCTGAGTGCAGTTCCGTAGGTATTTTCTTGTCGAGTTTGTGTGTTCACAGTCCTGGTTTAGGTTCGTGCTATACATAATTTGTGTTATTAAATTGTGCTGGCAATAAGTAGTAATTTACAATATGTTCATTAAACTTTTTCACAGTTTATTTAAGTACATTTTTGTTTGAATATCACGGGCACATAATATTGTTAAAAAAAATAGGAACCGACTTTATTTATTTGCTTATCCTTCATTTTTATATTATTTTTCTTACGCAAAATGGAACTTTAACAACATCAAAAATAATCCTCATTATCTTTTACTCTATATTAACCAACCAATCGTTTTAACTGCACCAATTATATGAACAGAACCCTAAATACATACGACAAGAGTAATAGCCTTTGTAATGCCGACGGATCCGGAAGAGCAAGGTCACAGATGAGATAGTGACGTCAAAGAAATGGCTCCGAACAAACTTGCATCTTAAGACTGTTCACATTGTCCGACACGACATCGGTGGACTCCGATATTGGACCAAGTAAAATGTAGGTACGAAACATGTTAAGCCTGGCAAAAAAGAGTTTGACGTGGTGACAGATGAAACTATTATTTAAAAAATATGTAGTATTATCTTACAGAAATGCCCTAACAAAATGTAGCAGTATTAGAAAAACTTGCGAGAACATAAATGGTTTCAAAAACATTTGGGTCGTAATGCATGTGTGATCTTGTGTGACCAGATATTCCAAAGGAACCCTAATTTTTCCAAACTATTTTTGCCAGGTTGTACTTGCCTTTTACCTTATCCGGTCCGGTACTAGTCGGAACCGTAATTTTCATACATACATTTACTTGCCCTAGATATCGTATCGGAACCCGATACCTATATCGTGTCGGATAGTCTGAAGACTGTCTTAATCTACATGCATCGGTTATGATAATCTCTATGGTCATATACTTTTTGGAACATGTATTTTTTCTTTTTTCGTTTTGACCATTCAATTTCCTGGTGTTCTTTATTTCGTTTTGGGGTTTTTGCCCTTTTGGTACTTATGGACTTTTTGTTCCAGTTTAGATTAATGCTAATGCTGATTAAGATTTTTTTGTGCTTTGTCATTCGTTAGGTTGACGTCTGTTTTTTTATGAAATAAACATGTTTTCCTTTGATACAATAACTAGCTACACTGGAGATCGAAATGAAAACTTTAAATGAGATGTGAAACATAATAAAGGGATTCAGTGCACAACGTTTAGTAAAATTTACTTAAATCTTTCTCAAATAATCAGATTCAGAATTTGTTAAGGAACCACATTTTTTTTTTCTAGAAAAGACATAACATTTTTTAAGTAAGTTTACTAGACGGTCCATATAAGGTTGTCTCTTATTATGTGGCTAGGCACGGAACAGTGATTCAATCTCTGTAAACGTTAAGGCACATACCTTATTATGAATGACGTAGAAACAAGATCGTTATCGTTATACATTTGCTCCACATTTGCGCCTCAAGGCAATCTTCATGCGATGCTTACTTTGTTGACATCGGCTTAGACTTTCTTAGTTGATCTTGTATAAAGGGAGGATTATGAATCTTTAAAAGCACAACTTTATGAATAAGTGTTAAAAAATAAATGTGGACAACATCACACCACACTGTACAAAGAAGGTAGCTAAAGCAATTGTGTTATGTAATACGGAGACAACGAAGGTATATACCACAATATAACCTATGTTTAAAGAAGGCGGGTTTTTTATTTGTAGATTAAGAACTAACTGCGAACTGCCCCGTTGGCCAAGTGGCGCTGAGCGCGACTGCTACGCTAGAGATCTTGGGTTCGATTCCCAAGTCGACTAAGGTGTTATTGAGTTTTTCTGTGAAATACTCAGTAGCAGGTCGGAGTTTGGATTTGTGCCCGGTTCAAAATTCAAATTCAAATTCAAATTCAATTTATTCAGTAACAATTTACATTGTGTTTGAAATCTTAATCTAAAAATTATTTAGGTTAGTGGCAATAGGCTCGCCCCCTATTACATGGGACCTAAACATATCGGCGAACTGTTGGTGTACATTGGTACACCTTTGCCTACCCCTTCGGGGATACAGGCGTGATGATATGTTATGTTTTAAGTTAGAACGAGAGGCTTGTTTTCATGACCTTTGTGTTGTTGGGTTTGTTCACATATCCAATAGCAAAAAAAATATAATTATAATATCGTAAACAGTGACTACTTAGCTTATTTTTTTCAAATAAGTTTATGGACATTAGACTAAGGTTCTAGCGAGTTGTATTTCTTTGAAAAATTAGAAATACTCAAGGTCATTTGATCCCTAAATTAGTTGAAGTTCATTTCGGTAAATTATATTTCGTTACTTCTGTATTGAAACGCGCATACTAAGTCCAATTGTCTGGCGGTACAAGAATTTAATATAGATTTTTATGTCCCATGTGATCGGCATATAAATTTTACCTTAAACAGCATTTTGCACCTTATATGTATCAGTTAAGATTCAAAATGCTATGACAACTGTATCCATCATTTTAGCAACTATGACATGAATAATGGTGAGATAATTTTACGTAATAGTAATTTGTTACAAATTTTTTGCATACCTTAAAAGTGGTCAATCAGGAAATAATTATTATGGACCGAAATAACGTTTATATGAGCTTCTTGTACTAATAATATAATTAAGACCGGCTTTTTATTGATCCTGTACTTAGATAATATACTAAAATGCCTACTTAATGGGTTTTTGTTTCGATTGATTGGATTTCGCGTATAAATTACCCATTTCTGATTTATACATGAAATAGTTAACTGCCTCGTTGGCCTAGTGGTGCTAAAACGCGGCTGCTATGCTAGAGGTCTTGGGTTCGATTCCCAAGTCGACCAAGGTATTATTGGGTTTTTCCATGAAATTCTCCGTAGCAGGTCGGAGTTAGGATTTGTGCCCGGCTAGTGGCAATAGGCCCGCCCCCTGTTACATGGGACCTAAACATGTTGGCGAGCTGTGGGTGTACATTGGTACACCTCTGCCTACCCCTTCGGGGATACAGGCATGATGATATGTCTGGCATGATGATGGTTTAGTAGTTTTATGTGGGTGAGTGCGATGTCTGTTCCGTATTTTAAATAGGCTTGTCCAGTACGTAGGGACTTCTTAAGCCTTCGTACGACTTTTTTGTAGCTCTCTTGCTATTCTGTTGGCAAACGTCAAAATCATTTTTATATGATGAGGATTATTTAAAAATAAACAGGCAATAAGTTCAATCGTGTTAAATTCGATTTTACTTTATTTATTAAATTAATTATTTATTTGAAAATAGGATAAGTTTAATCAGTTGTAAGCTTATTTATCATTTCGATGCAGAACTTTCTCGCACCAAATATTAACAAACTTCCTTACTTTAAGTCCAATAGTGTTATTCAACAAAGTGATTTTAGTCTCTTTGGCGTGAAGGGATTAATTTAGTGCTCTGCTATATATAAAGCTTCTATTGCACTCGAGTGAATACTCATGGTCTTAACCAGCTGCCTTAAAAATCGACCATCTATAAGGACTAGCGCCTTACATTGTAATAATAAAAAAGGTTTATTGTAATACGGACAATGTATCAATGTTCTGATGTCAATAAAAGTTTTAATCGAATTCCTAATACCTTTTGAGGTTACTTGAATAACGACGGCTTTTAAATGTCAACGCAGTACAGTCATACTACAAAATATGATTAATTTTATAAGTACACGATCAATTCTTGTGAGTAATTAAGAATTATTGTTTCCTCGTGGCACTTATACGGGTACTAAAAGTAGAATTTTATTAATTACTATATTAAGAGCGTTCTTTTTAAGCTTCTCTGATCGGTTATAAACCGTAGGTCGATAGCATTCTGGGCTGTGAACTTTCTGTAATTGGTTTGTGGCTAATTTCTATACGAACTTATAAGTTACTACTGGTTATATGCAGTGAAAACACTTATTATTTATACGAAGAAACGTTGAGAACCTCAGTATCTTTACTTTTGTTTTGGGATGCGTAACTTACCTATTCTAAAAGTCGATGATTGTTGTTTTTGTGTTGTACATATATATTTTTTTAACATGGGGATTGGGACTTTAAACTATGTTTTATTTAATCAAAATTGATCAAACATTATATTTACTTTTGTAAAACAAAGATGATTTTTTTATAAATTGAGTCGCACACTCTGACTGCCAATATTGATACTTCCCTTCGCGGGTCTGCTGGCAAAAAATTCTTAATAAATAAGCAGCACCTTTGTACATAATTTTTAAATATGAAATACTAGCGGCCCGCCCCGGCTTTGCTCGGGTGCAACGCTGATACCAAATATAACTACACAATCGTAGATTTCTGTAGGGCAAAGCACAGCCTTGGATGCACTATTTTGTATAGGCACGCGCCCCCCGGCCCCCGCGCGCCCTCCCGATCGGTATCGCCGCAACCGCTATTTCCCTGCATTTTAAATTTGTAATATCTTCCAAAATATTCATTTAAATTACATGCTGTAAAGGACAATATTTATTTATATTACATGCAAAATTTATTATAGGTACTTAATTGGATAAGGATTAATACTGTAATGCTTAAAATCGCTTTTTCGTAAATAAGTAATAAATAAACGATAAAAATGTTTATTGTGGGTTATCCTCAAGAGATAGACATATACCATCGCGGACTTTTTTGTAGATCTTTTTAAGGAGCGGAATACTGTAGTACATTATTTTGATCTATCTCGTAGGGTTCAGCCAGCGTTTGCAATGAAAGCGCACAAAATGTGTTCATTTGCGACCTTACATCAGAAATCTCTAAGATTATCCGTGTTTCTCTACTATATTATGCATGTATTATACATATAAACCTTCCTCTTGAATTACTCTATCTATTAAAAAAAACTGCATCAAAATCCGTTGCGTAGTTTTAAAGATCTAAGCATACATAGGGACAGACAGCGGAAAGCGACTTTATTTTATACTATGTAGTGATTATCTGTTAGTGTGCTGTGTTTACATAAATTAATAAATAAATGATATATCTACTTATGTTAATAGCCAAAAAACTTGAACACAAGAAGTAATAAATGTACTGAAAACACTCGACAATGCCATCCAGAATTAGTGCAATTAAGCAATATTGGTTCACAAGCAGAGAATCAAAACAAAATGTTCCCAAGCATTGAATTTTTAAATTTATCTCCCGAATTGTTCATTGTTGTAGTGTTTACTCAATTATTTTAATGAACATTTTTGTGCATTGTTTACTAAAATACTGAGCAGGTTTGAGGCTTCATGTATTTATATAGGAGTTTTAATTATATTAAGTATGCATCTCGCAATCTGTTTTCAAACGTATGGGAATTAAGGCTGATCGTGATAATGTTATCTCTTGTTTAGTTAGGTAATGGATACTATAATAGATTTCGATGCAATCGAGCCCTTATTGTGTAGATCTCCGTTCCATGGTTGGTAATAAACCATCGTTTAAGAAATCGATTTGAACATTGGTAACGACATAAAGTAATTGGCGATTAAATTGGAATTTGTTTAAAAAGTTTGTATAAACGAAAAGATTTTTGTAGAAACGTCTTAAAGTTTTCCGTTAATGTCAGCATAACGATGGATTTGGAAGTTTTAATCCACACAATTGATTAATTTCCACATTTACATTCATATTGTAGTTTGATAGTGCAGTTGAATATAGTAACCAAACAGTCGCACATATAGAACATAATTATTTACAACAAATTCTACATATGCCAGTTTTAATTACCCTTAGTTTTTTAAGCATTTCCCTGTCCCGTGAGTAACATTTATTTTGAACATTTCCATTCAAAATAAAAATAAAAATCGAAATCAAAAAGTTTTTATTTCTTGTAAACCAAGAAAAAAGGTGCTTAAGAAACGTTACGTTAAATACAAATGACTCTAGTCTCTCGGTTCCAAAGTGTCCTTTCTATGAAGAAGAGCCGGGAAGAAACTCCATAGGGTACTCTTTTAAAAAGTAAATTATTACAGTTATTTGTACATTATTGTTAAAATATATGCGTCAACAACGCTTTTTCATTGTTTAACTATTGTGTCTAGTGGCGGGACAGTTAAGTTGTTAAACATGTCGTATTACTATTGACTGATCAGCAGCATCTTCAAATTTTAAGAGAGTACTAAAGATAACCTACCTTTGTAATATCTTTGAAAACAGGATGATGTTGAAGGAATAGCACAAATCGTTGAGACACATTACTTCTATAAATTTTTAAGTTGGGTTTTTCGTATGATATTTTTCTGCACGTCTGAATCTAGTGCGAGCAAGTGCTACACTGCACCGAACAAACAAAACGTCAATTATTCACATGTGTAATCATTACATTAAAAACTATTACACTTCATGTAAATTTTGAACATTCATGTAAACATTAAAAGATAACAATCTTGTGAATTTACAACAAGAGACATCCTAAATGTTGTAAACTCATCAATGAGGCCAATGTTACCATTCTAAGCGCAAAATTAATCTACATAATAGGTATTTCAGTTCCTAATTAACCTCTGAAAGAGATGATTTCACAATCTTAGAGCAGATGTGAGCGCAATGATTTCAAACTATGACCCCCAAAACTACAATGCGAAGCCTCTGTGTGAATATAAATATTTGAGACCGACTAGGCTTAATCATTCACAAGCCAAAGTGCAAGAATAACACAGCAACATGGCAGCTAAGGTAAAAATAATCAAATAATAATACAATTTAATATGTGAGATGAAATTTTTTGGTAGATCCCGTACAAAGTGTTGAACATCATCAAACTATTCTGCTCCAAATAATCTGCAATTTTATTCAAATTTATAATGATTTTGTTTTGTTACAGTTTATCGTGCTCTCCCTGCTGGTAGCATCAGTTTACGGCAGCGGTGGCTACTCAAGTTTCTCGTACGGCGTCTCCGACCCCAACACCGGCGACGTGAAGGACCAGCATGAGAAACGCATCGGGGACAGCGTCGTCGGCAAATACTCCCTCTTGGAATCAGATGGAACCAAAAGGATAGTGGAGTACGCTGCTAACGCTGCGACGGGATTCAACGCGGTTGTTCGTAAGGAGCCCGCTGTTGGCGTTCATCCTCCTGGACCCCATGCCCCGTTGGCTGGACCTCTTGCCCAAGGACCTGCAGTCCACCCTGCTCCTTTGGGTCATGGACCTGTTGCCCCCGGTTTCGCTCACCCAGCAGCCGTAGGACCTGCTTCTCCATTGGCTCATCCATTGCCCATTGCACCGGGCGCACCTTTGGCTGGCCCTGGCCCTCTAGTCAATGCTGGGGCTCTAGCTCACCATGGTTTAGGTCATCCTGGAGCTCTTGCACACCCTGGTGCCCTTGCCCACCCTGGAGCCCTTGCCCACCCTGGTGCCCTTGCCCACCCCGGATCTCTTGCTCATCATGGTGCTCTTGCCAATCAGGGAGCTTTAGCTCATCATGGAGCTCTCGCTCACAATGCAGCTCTTGCCCAAAACGCAGCTATTGCTCAAAATGCAGCTATTGCTCATAATGCAGCCCTTGTTCAAAATGCAGCCATTGCTCATAAAGCAGCTGTTGCCCAGCACGCAGCCGCAGCCCACAACAACGCTCTAGCAAACCAAGCCCACCAGAATGCTCTGGCTCACCAAGCCCACAACAATGCTCTAGCTCAGCAAGCCCACAGCAATGCTCTAGCTCACCAGGCCCACCAAAATGCTCTGGCAAACCAAGCCCACCAAAATGCTCTAGCTAATCACGGTGCGCTTTCCCACCCTGGCCCACTTGCCCACTCTGGTCCTCTTGCTCACCCTGGACCTCTTGCCCACCCTGGTCCTCTTTCTCACCCTGGCCCTCTTGCTCACTCTGGCCCTCTTGCCCACCCTGGTGGTCTTCACCCTCTTGCTAACCGTTATCCAGGTAACTCTGCTTACCCCAGCTATGCTCCTTTCGCCGGCGCTAATGGCTACGGTAGCCCCTTGGCTGGCAATGTCGGTGCCCGAGGTGCCCAAGCTGTGTCTCATTACTCCCACTCCATTGTTCATGATGCTCCTCGCGCCTACCCTGGTCCTTACGCTGGTGCGTATGGTGGAGCATACGGTGGTGCTTATGGTGGTGCTTACGGTGGTCTCAACGCCGCTCTTGGTGGCGTCTATGGAAAACACGGAATTCACGGTTCTCCCCTGGCTCACGGAGCTGCCAGCCCTCTTGCACATGGACTTCCTGCCCATAGTTACGCGAATTCTGTATCCCACAGTGGCATCTCCCCCCTAGGGCAAGGTGCATACGGACCCCAGGGAGGAGCTGGTTGGGCCTGGTGAATATAACGACTGCGATCAAACTGTGATTAAACTTACGACTAATAAATTATGAATTTGTAATTAATGTATTTTATTTTAAATACACCACTCCTGAGCATACACGATTATAATAAAACAGATGAACACCACATTATTTGCGTGGCATGTGTGAATTTGTCTCATAATAAAACTAATTTTAAATTTTAAACTTTAAAAACAAAAATTACAGTAAGTGATTTAAAACAAATGAACTCTTTAGAATTAACTTTTATCTCAAACATTTGTGTCTCATTACCAAACGAGTTCTCAGTGAAGACAGGTGTAACAATGATATAATTAAAGCCAACGAACCGTGTATTATTCAATGATCTCTTGTTACCAGGGAACTGACCTACTGCTCTTGTTTCATGTAATCTGTTGTAAACAAACTAATTAGCTGTTATCCTAAACTTCTGAATACAACTAATGAGGATTAAACTGGTTTTAATCTAGGTTTCATAATATCACTTTCATTATTTTTTAAGTTTTACATTTTTTTTGTGCTATAGTATGCAAAAGTATCTCTAAATTGAGAATCTCTAGATTGCACTTGAGAACTTTTTAATACCCATTAATACTCTTATACCGGAATAATTGTATGTGTTTTTAATTGAAATAAATTATCGTATTTCCTTCATGCGGATCAGTACTTTAGGATTGAAACTGATCTTACCATCTTTGCTTAGGTTTACCATTTGATTGGCCATAGTTGTATGAGATCTACTCGGGTGTTATTTTGAGTGACAGTCGGTCAATATCGATGAATATCTACAGAAGTCTAACTATTTAAGGCTAACATCGCTAAGTTCGATAAACAGTCATTCCACTAATAAAGTACCGAGTTAAATATAAGCTTTTAAATAACTTAATTTATGAACCTGCCTTTTAACCGATAAGTCATAAAACAATAAAGCTTATTCGCAATCAACGAATTTGAATAAAAACCAAATTGAACTAATTTTATTTGTACTAGTCTACTAGTCAAAATGATATGAAGTCAAGTTTCATAAAATAGGTGAATGATATAATTGTAAGATAAAGTTACCGAGTTATAGTATTGGGTTCCAAGTAGCAATTTCACGCTTATCAAAATGGTCATGACTATTTACTGTTCGGTATTAGTTCTATTTAACTATTTTATTTACTTCACCTTTCAAGGTGAACTAGTTTGCACTCGAATTCCGTGTTTTACGATTGTTATGTGTCATTATCGGACCTACTATTAATGTGGCCTTTCATTTTTCCGTTGAAGTTGTTTTTTTTTTCATTATTACCATACAAAGTTGTTTTTGGAGCTGAATGACCATATGTGAAAGACCTCTCAGTTTTGAGCCATTATGGCTATTGTGTACAAATAAGTGGTGCTACTTAACTGATCTTTTTTTTTGGTAGGCAACCACAACCGTTTTAACAAGTATTACACATGTAAATCAAACAAAGAAATATTTTTGAACTATTTTATTTGATCACAGCATTGTTTAGTCGTTTTTGAATAAATATCTTATACACTACTTAGTACACATGGGCACCGTAGAGTCCGTGGGCTCCGTGAGCGCCGTAGGCGAGGGCACCGTGAGCCAGGGGAGCGGCGGCGTAAGAGATGGCGCTGTGAGCCAGGGGAGCAGCGGCATAGGAGATGGCACCGTGGGCGAGGGGAGCGGCGTGGGCACCGTAGGCGGTGGCACCGTAAGCCAGGGGAGCGGCGTGGGCACCGTACACGTTAGCACCGTAAGCCAGGGGAGCGGCGACAGCGCCGTAGCCGTGAGAGTAGGCGCGGGCCAGGGGAGCGGCGTAGCCGTGCGCGAGAGGAGCGGAGTAGGCGACGGGAGCGGCCACCACGGGAGCGGCGTGAGCGACCACGGGAGCGGCGTGAGCGTAGAGAGCGGGGTCCTTGCGGACGACGGCGTTGAAGCCGGAGTGGGCATCAGCGGCGTAGTCGACGGTGCGCTTTGTGCCGTCAGAGTCGAGGAGCGAGTACTGGCCGACCACGCTGTCGCCGACGCGGGTCTCGTGCTGGCTCTTGACGTCGCCGGTGTGGGGGTCGGACACGCCGTACGAGAAGCTGGTGTAGTCACCGCCGTGCACCGCGCTGCCCTGAGCAGCCGCCACCAGAAGAGCTACAACCACGAACTGAAAAGGGCAAAGAGTATAAAAAAATGTTTTCCAGAATGATTTAGCTATTATTTTTAACCAAACCGACAAAAAGTCACGAGAAAATCTTACAAAAAAAATCTAAATTTAGACCACATCGGAGGTACAAGGTAGACAACAAAACAGATCTAGTTATCTCAGAAGTTAGCCTGGTAGTAAAAAACTATTTACATAGTTTAGTTGTTTCGTTTACGAGACAAAGACTGGAAATTAATATATTCGAATGCGCTTTATTTATAGTACAATAAAGTTACAACATTAAATAAGTCGTAAATTAAAAGTCCAATGTTATAGAAAGCGTTCAAAAAAAAGAGAAAATAGAGAAGCCCATGATTAAATTAAACAAATAAACTTTTCCAACTTTTTAACACCGAACACGTCCCTTCCTACATAAATCACAAATTAAGACCAACCTTAGCTGCCATTTTGTTTAGTTATTGTTTGCTTCACAAGTGAGCTGCGAATGTGTTGCCAGGGTTACCAATTCACTTTATATACTATTCCCGCTAGGCTTCGGTACTGTTTAATAGGAAGTAAGAGACTTGCGGGTAAGGTCACGCATTGGAGGGTTTTTTGATATTACGTTCGTGAATGAGTTATGCGGAACTTGGTTAGACTGACCACTGGTTAACTTTAGGTTAGTTAAATATTTTAGTGATCGTTGAATGGTTGATAGATTGTAATGATTTGTTTGTTGTTGTTTATGCGTTTGAATGAAAAGATGATTTGAATTGATAATTACCTTGTGTGGGAACTTACTGCTTTTTGATGTGTCGATAATATTATTAAGTAAAATTTTAGTTACGATTCAATATACAATCTATATTGAAACTTATAATCATTTTCATTCAACATTATCCAAGTGATAGAAAGCATATTTTCACGAACAATTTAATGTAAAATTAGTTGAGTTTCAATAAGTGTCGACAGATTTTTAATTATTATAGAACCTGTCGACTCTAACAGTGAAAACTTGCATACATACGGTACGAGTACAGTCCGTACTCACAAAAATGCCATGAAATACAACATTGCTTTATATAAACCAAATATATGTGAACTATAATTAATCATCAGTGGACTAAATTATCACATAAAGGGTTTTTCACAACATGAGTAACTTAAAGATTCGTCACATAGATAATTATTTTATAATTAATAAAGGGTACTAGTACAAGATGTATACTTTGTGTATGTGCGCGCGTGTGTGTGTGTGTGTGTGAGTGAGTAACCGTTATAAAACTATACTATAGTTTCCCATTGTTTGTTTTGTTAAGTAATAAATATTTTCTGCTGTCGCTTGGCAACTAGATCTATCCGCATTTATTTCAGTTTTCTAAAATTCTTTCTTACATTCATGGCTGTGTTATGTCATATGATGTCGTTTGTGTGTATGAACATCTAACAAAGGCTTCATACGAAAGCTGAGGCTATGACTTAAGATGGTAAATCATGTAGTAACAAGATTAATCACAAAACAAAACCTTTGAAATTGACACAAAACTTCTGGTATATCAGTATAAATTAATCATGCATCCAATAAATTATTTTCATTGTATATTACATACTTAAAAGGAGGTATCTATGTATGATTATTAATCTCTTTTATTATTGTAAAAGTTGTTTTTTTTTACCTTATTTAATTTCTTGAAATAAATAAGAATTTAATTAGCCTTATGAGCGCTGGGATATTTTTCTTTATTTTCTGAAGTCACAACTTCATTTACTCAACATAAGTAGATCCACATACATGAATCACTCAGGAATCTTACCTATTTACGCTACATTTACCAACAAAATATGACCTCAATTATGATAATAACTAAAATAAGAAGGCCTTACAATATCCGAAGTAATCACAAAACTGAAACAATATTATACTCAAGAATGTAGATTAAAATGTAAAGGTCATTCAATTTTACTAACATTCATACTAGGTCTAATTAGTAAGCT
Organism: Autographa gamma; assembly: GCA_905146925.1. Classification (NCBI taxonomy): domain Eukaryota; kingdom Metazoa; phylum Arthropoda; class Insecta; order Lepidoptera; family Noctuidae; genus Autographa; species Autographa gamma. The sequence goes on from LR989852.1 coordinate 2,366,914, forward strand.
AAATATTTAATTAATTAGGAATTAAAATTACTCATCAGTAAAATTGAAGAGGTCAATATACGAGTGTTGCAGTGCATATAATATACTTTTAAAGTATTGGTTGCGACATCAAATCGGTTATTCTAGTATTCTACGTAGATTTATGCTGAACTAAGTGGTCCTAAATATGATGACTGACGAAGCGTTAGTGCGTCAGATGTGAGGAGTGTTTCATTGCGGGTCTTTGTGTTCTAGCGCTGCGCGACCGATGATGCGTGTTGAGTTTTCCGTCGGATATGAACCGGCCCTTAGTTTACTGTCGTTTTTTTTTTATTTACATAAAAAAAACGTTTTACGTTAATAAATGGTACCTTGTAGCCAAACATTAATTTGTGTAGTCAGAAATTATTACAGCGAATACTGCGTGTTAGGTGACAATATGCTCTATACACTTAAACAAAAAGCTAATTGTTAGTAAGTAAGTAAATTTCGCTGCCTAGTTACAAAAAAGCAATGATAATATTTATTTATAGCAATCTTTTACCAATTATCGGCTTTGTTCCCTCTTGGCTTCCAAGTTAATTCAAGTTCCAACAAATCAGTCCCGTGCTTTAGCCGTAGAACGTAAACAACAGACAGCGACTTTATTGTAAAAGAGTTAAATGGATCGAGCCGCTTCTTTGCGACTCGTCACTATTAAATAAGGCTTCTATAGGATGAGATTCCATTGCAAACCATTGGCGACTTGTTTTGTTTTTGATTGAAGCCTGATATACTTATCTACATAATGATGATTGTAGATTAAATGCTTTTGATTTATTTTATTTTATTATTATTGAATTCATCTGCAGTTTATAACATATTATCAATCTTAAGCAATATTCGAATAACATATATTTGGAATTATTTAAAAAAAAGTTGCGGTTTCCCTTACAGTGTTTTCATAAAAAATAATAATATTTTGAATTAAGTCTGTGTCTGTCTCTGTTAATTTAAAGCCAATCCGTCTTCAATTATTAATGAAAAACTGTCTGCAGGAAATTTTCGAATAAATAACCATTGTGTAATTTCATAGACAAGTAACCTAAGTAAGTACATACAAACGTTTATAGGTACTCTTCATTGTTTATTTAAACATGGGTAAGTTGTACTTTTGTAGTTTTAGTTCGGAATATAAGTATATTCGTATTCAAATTGACCACACTCGAGTCTTCTATCAATTATAATATATCAAGATAGATTTAGTAAAAAGAAAAGGTAAACAAAAGACATAGGTACTATTTCATAGTATTTTATTTCATCACAGCTTCGTTCATTGGTTTTTCGGAATAAATAGTATTATCTAAACAGTTCTCAGTACACATGGGCACCGTAGAGTCCGTGGGCACCGTGAGCGCCGTAGGCGAGGGCGCCGTGAGCCAGGGGAGCGGCGGCGTAAGAGATGGCGCCGTGAGCCAGGGGAGCAGCGGCATAGGAGATGGCACCGTGGGCGAGGGGAGCGGCGTGGGCACCGTAGGCGGTGGCACCGTAAGCCAGGGGAGCGGCGTGGGCACCGTACACGTTAGCACCGTAAGCCAGGGGAGCGGCGACAGCGCCGTAGCCGTGAGAGAAGGCGCGGGCCAGGGGAGCGGCGTAGCCGTGCGCGAGAGGAGCGGAGTAGGCGACGGGAGCGGCCACCACGGGAGCGGCGTGAGCGACCACGGGAGCGGCGTGAGCGTAGAGAGCGGGGTCCTTGCGGACGACGGCGTTGAAGCCGGAGTGGGCGTCAGCGGCGTAGTCGACGGTGCGCTTTGTGCCGTCAGAGTCGAGGAGCGAGTACTGGCCGACCACGCTGTCGCCGACGCGGGTCTCGTGCTGGCTCTTGACGTCGCCGGTGTGGGGGTCGGACACGCCGTACGAGAAGCTGGTGTAGTCGCCGCCGTGCACCGCGCTGCCCTGAGCAGCCGCCACCAGAAGAGCTACAACCACGAACTGGAAGGAGAAAATTTTAATTATTTGTTAAATGCAAGTCAAACTGTTGCTGTTGCGCTGAATGTAATAAAACCATAGATGGTTTTTTTTTATGTGATAATTCCACGGTTAAGGATCCATTTAAGTTATGTTTTCACAGAGATGGTTAAAGGTGCAACGTTTCAGTTGCAATCAATATCAATCACCAAATCATAAACTGCACATATCCAAATTATGAACTTTCACAACTTTTTTGTCCATCACTTTTTAATTAAATCCAAATGAAACCAACCTTAGCTGCCATTTTGTTTAGTTATTGTTTGTTTCACAAGTGAGCTGCGAATGTGTTGCCAGGGTTACCAATTCACTTTATATACTATTCCCGCGACGCTGTTGCTTTGGTCTCAATAGGAAGTAAGTCGCATTCCGAGTAAGGTCGTTCATTCGTAATGAATCCTGGTTCATTAAAACTACAATTTCTTCAACTTTCTATTTGTTTAACTATAATTGTCAGTCAAAAAGTGGTTAAGCTTAAAAATAATCGTAATATTTTCTTTAATTATTTTTTTGGCTATTGTCTGAAGTTTTATTAACGAAAAACAAGAAATACATATTTAATTATTTCTGACGATTGATGATTATTAAATGTAGCTGATATTAATGTAATGAATTTAATTAGTAGACACATTTTTTCAGAAGGCTCAAGAAAGTAAACGGTTAACAAATAGTAAACCCGCAACATAATTATAATATTCTTTTTTTGTGTTTCTCTAATGGATATTGTTTGATGTATAATTTGCCCATGGATAGAAAACATTAAAATACATCTTCTTGTATCTTAGTTTCATTGCTACGAACTTGTGAATTCATTCTTCGAATAAAAATATCCAATTTTTATGACTTTATCACATTGGTAAAATCTGATACTATTATGACTGAAATTTTCTTACTTTGTAAATAAGATTAGGTAATTTTCTGTCATTCTTATCAACTTTCACCATTATATCTCTTAAATAGTCACAGAAATTTTACAAGTCTTACTTTCTACTACATTAAAGTTAGTGCAAATATATTGCAACTCATTCCATAAAAGAGTTTTTTTTTTGGTTATTAAATACTTCATAATCCCCAAGAACCTAATGAGGCTGTAATCGTCGGGAATATACATTATACATTAATTTGGAACGGGTAAAAAAGACCTGAATTTGTAGTGGACGCATATAATTATAATTTTAGTTTTGCCGAAGCACGTAGATAGTATTTATAACATACTTACATTATAATACTAAGAAGGTTGGCTACTCTTTAGTCTGCCTTCTACAGATAATAAGAGGTTACCTAAATAAAAAGTGAATACCTAATCTTGGTCGAAAGGTAAAATGCTGCTGTAAATAAGATGTGAAAATTATATTACAATAGTTTTAAAAGCTACTTTAAACCCACCTATGCTTCCATCCGTTCGAATTACACCTAGCCCAATCCATGAAAGGCAACTATTAATATTTTTGGCAGATTTTCCTAGCGAACCGTCTCTATAGAGAATGATAAAAACAAACGACGATGTTTTCGGAGCAGCGTCGTTTTTATGAACGCGGTAATACATTTTTTAGGTATTAAACTTTTCTTTGGGAGTTACTTATACATGCCTAATCTGTCTCCAGATCACCCACAAATTACAATTACTATTAGCACCGATACACTACTTTAAAACAGTTAAATAAAGCTGTTTAAAAAATACTAGAAAAGCAGAAAACTATCATTCCTGATGTGTATTGGCAGATTTGGATGCAAAATGTCGTTTAGCGTTATTTATCCCTGCTACTAAAATAATTCTTAGCGAAATATATAAATAAAAGAAATATATGATAAGCGCAAATCATTGAACCCAGACATAATTTCATTTATGATGTGGTAATAGTATAATTAGTCTCAAAGAGGCTTATTAAAAAACGTTAAATAGACTTCAATACGAATATGCGTAGGCAGTTATTCTCATTGGACGATCATATTTTTGGCAGGACGGTACGGTTTTTTACTACTGTTAATAAACCTTACTATGTTTCAGGCTTCTAATCGATACTAAAATTAAAAATATTATAGCAGAAAGTCACTTAATTCTTTTAGACAAATGGAAAAAATCGTCGTGAAGTACGTTTGAGTCACAAAATATTATGCACACAGTCAAACACGAGCAAATAACATTATCCGGTATGGTTTAGTAAGTTCGAAGAACATTTCAGGTGACTAAAGTATATTTTTCAAAATTGATTGACACATTTCTTAAATAGTCACATTAGAAGTACTTTAATGTCTTGACCGCTGCCGGACTTAGTCAAGGATTGCGGATGTATTTTAGGTATAGAAAACATTAGGTGGACAAAAAAACATAGGTACTATTTCATAGTATTTTATTTCATCACAGCATCGTTCATTGGCTTTTTAGAATAAATAGTGTTATCTAACATTATTCAGTACAGACGGGCACCGTAGAGTCCGTGGGCACCATGAGCGCCGTAGGCGATGGCGCCGTGAGCCAGGGGAGCGGCGGCGTAAGAGATGGCGCCGTGAGCCAGGGGAGCAGCGGCATAGGAGATGGCACCGTGGGCGAGGGGAGCGGCGTGGGCACCGTAGGCGGTGGCACCGTAAGCCAGGGGAGCGGCGTGGGCACCGTACACGTTAGCACCGTAAGCCAGGGGAGCGGCGACAGCGCCGTAGCCGTGAGAGTAGGCGCGGGCCAGGGGAGCGGCGTAGCCGTGCGCGAGAGGAGCGGAGTAGGCGACGGGAGCGGCCACCACGGGAGCGGCGTGAGCGACCACGGGAGCGGCGTGAGCGTAGAGAGCGGGGTCCTTGCGGACGACGGCGTTGAAGCCGGAGTGGGCGTCAGCGGCGTAGTCGACGGTGCGCTTTGTGCCGTCAGAGTCGAGGAGCGAGTACTGGCCGACCACGCTGTCGCCGACGCGGGTCTCGTGCTGGCTCTTGACGTCGCCGGTGTGGGGGTCGGACACGCCGTACGAGAAGCTGGTGTAGTCGCCGCCGTGCACCGCGCTGCCCTGAGCAGCCGCCACCAGAAGAGCTACAACCACGAACTGGAAGAGAAATTAAAATTTATTTTCACGTGAAAGTCGAACCATAACCTTTTGAAGGTATTAACTAAATAATGAGTTCACAGAGATGATTAAAGATGCAACATCGCAGTTGCAATCCATTCAATCCACATATTCAAATTCTGAACTTTCAAAACTTTTTCCTCGATCACTTTTTAAGTAAGTCCAAATAAACCAACCTTAGCTGCCATGTTGTTTAGTTATTGTTTGTTTCACAAGTGAGCTGCGAATGTGTTGCCAGGGTTACCAATTCACTTTATATACTATTCCCGCGACGCTGTTGCTTTGGTCTCAATAGGAAGTAAGTCGCATTCCGAGTAAGGTCGTTCATTCGTTATGAATCCTGGTTCATTAAAACTACAATTTCTTCAACTTTCCATTTGTTTAATTATAATTGTAACTTAACAAAAACACTTGTCTTAAAAGTAATCATTACATTCGTAATTTGTATTTACTTGGCTATTGTTATATTGTGGTACCTTCGTTGTTTCTGAACTCCATAACACAAGTGCTTAATAGGTACTTACTTTGGGCACAAATCAATGTTTTTATGTGGTCCACATTTATTATTTATTATTATAATCGTAAAGTAAATTACGGAAAACTAGAGCAAAATATTTTTAAATTAAGCACATTAATTCTTCAGCAGACTCAAATAACTAAACAGATAAACTGATACGTTGCGGAGGAAGCCCGCAATACATCAACATTTTCCTTTGTTTATGTATGTGTTTAAGTTAGTATTGTAAGTGTTAATCTAATGAATATCACGTCCTCCTCCAGTCACTCTCCCATTGTACTAGACCGTGAATCCACAGTTGTGGAGTGTAGGATGTTCAATCTTACGCTACTTTTTCGCATTTTTGGTACCACGTAGTATATAATTATATAGCACTGTAAAAAATATGTACTCCGTGCAAAAGCACTTGCTTGAATAAGTAATTTTCCTTCATGCTTATTAACCTTAATACCTTTAAAATATAATGAAGAAATTATATGATTATATGACAAAAGTTAGCGTAAATGTATTGCAAATCTTTCCACAAAATCAAGACAGTTTATTTTTAAAATGTACCAATAATTATCTGCTCGCCAAGAATCCCAATGATGCCGCAAGTATTGAAGAAAATATAGAGTAAAAAAGGCAAAGAAAAAAATATGTCGAGATTTCATATTTATGTGCTTTCCAAAGCATGTACTACATTGCCTTATTTAGTTCTTAGTTTTATTTAGTATGTAATTTTTCTTATTTATTGTGTAGGCTTAGTTTTTATAGTATTGTAAAAGATTTAAGTTTAATTTCATTAAATTATTTTCGATTTGTCTACATAATTAGTATATGTAGTATACACTTTCATCTGAGTTTTAATACTAGAAGAGATTTCTGGAAGAATTTGTTGCGTTATTCATTGACAGCTTTTTGCTTCGTAAAAGAGATTTTTAAATTAAGAGCGATTGCCCATCTGATTTTTTTATAAAGTTAAATGTTGCTGTAAGTACGATGTAAAAATTTGTGCAGAGCAGTGTTCGCTAAGCTAGAACTGCTTTTATTCGACAAAATATAAAAAAAAAACATACTAAGTTTCATTATGTGTTTTAATTAGAGTCCACCCAGCTCATTTATCTAAATGCAAGTATTGACATTGTTGGCTAGCTCTTCGTGAACCGCTCGTTGCAGCGTCATTTTCACAAACCTCACATTTGTCTACGGGGGCTATTTATACAAGCCCAATTTGTGACTCCGGATCACCCACAAATTTTAACTTTTTGCAGCAAAAGAGTCGTTACTTCACACTTAATATACTGTCTCGGTCACCATGGCCTGTACTGCAGCAGGAGTGCAGGGGGTATATCCCGTCACGCAAATTTGAATGTCATAATTCGTCGTGCTCTTGTCACTGCCGGTGTACCAGCTGTTTTGGAACCCAATAGTTTGGTGCGCGGCGATGGCAAGAGACCTGACGTTATGTCATTACTACCTTGGAAATTGGGTCGGCCTTTTATGTGGGACGCAACGTGCGTCGACACCCTTATTTATTCATTTTATTTATTTAATCTTCATGCAAGAAGATGTACATAAGCGGAATTAATGCCACAGGCATTCTTTCCAGTCACGCCACCCTCATTTTAGAAGTTTTAAAATATTGATAGTTTTGGAGAAAGAATAAATTATTATGAATTGATACTACCCAATGTCAGTTTTGAATGATAAGAAAGGCAGATTTTGTAACTGGGGCGTTTTGTATGGTCTCTGCTACTAAAATATTTTTTCCCGTGTTTACTAAGAAAATGCATCGGTCATTGACAATTTTGGTGATAGTATGATCATGTTTCTGGTTAGATAGTACTGATTATATTAAAGATACCCAAATTGAAATATTTTAATTGAAAGTTAATTTACACTTCCAGACAGCAAAAATATAATTGAATTTATGATACAGCACTATTCTTCGTTCTACCGAGAAACAATCCATAACTTAGTAAATAATCTGGGATAAGTACTTTCGAGTACCTTTACCATTAGTGTGTATAGTTTAGTAAGTTCTGAAGCTTTTCGGATGTAAGTAGTTTGATTTTATAACCTTGTAATGTAGTAACACATTCCACAAAAGCAGTTGGGTAGATCTACTTCATTCATTTGACCGCAGCCAGAACTTCTAGCAAGGATTCAGGTTGTAGGTAAATGTATGGTAAACAAAAAAGCATAGGTACTATTTCATAGTATTTTATTTCATCACAGCTTCGTTCATAGGCGTTTCGGAATAAATAGTATTATCTAAACATTACTCAGTACAGACGGGCACCGTAGAGTCCGTGGGCACCGTGAGCGCCGTAGGCAAGAGCACCGTGAGCCAGGGGGGCGGCGGCGTAAGAGATGGCGCCGTGAGCCAGGGGAGCAGCGGCATAGGAGATGGCACCGTGGGCACCGTAGGCGGTGGCACCGTAAGCCAGGGGAGAGGCGTGGGCACCGTACACGTTAGCACCGTAAGCCAGGGGAGAGGCGTGGGCACCGTACACGTTAGCACCGTAAGCCAGGGGAGCGGCGACAGCGCTGTAGCCGTGAGAGTAGGCGCGGGCCAGGGGAGCGGCGTAGCCGTGCGCGAGAGGAGCGGAGTAGGCGACGGGAGCGGCCACCACGGGGGCGGCGTGAGCGACCACGGGAGCGGCGTGAGCGTAGAGAGCGGGGTCCTTGCGGACGACGGCGTTGAAGCCGGAGTGGGCGTCAGCGGCGTAGTCGACGGTGCGCTTTGTGCCGTCAGAGTCGAGGAGCGAGTACTGGCCGACCACGCTGTCGCCGACGCGGGTCTCGTGCTGGCTCTTGACGTCGCCGGTGTGGGGGTCGGACACGCCGTACGAGAAGCTGGTGTAGTCGCCGCCGTGCACCGCGCTGCCCTGAGCAGCCGCCACCAGGAAAGCCATAACCACGAACTGGAAAAGAAATTCAATTTATTTTCACGTGAAAGTCGAACTTTAACCGTTTGAAGGCGATAACTAAATTATGAGTTCACAGAGGTAATTAAAGATCATAAGACAAAATCTCAGTTGCAATCTATATCAAACACTTAATCTTAAACTGCACGTATCCAAATTCTGAACTTTCACAACTTTTTTCTGTATCACTTTTTAATTAAATCAAAATGAAACCAACCTTAGCTGCCATTTTGTTTAGTTATTGTTTGTTTCACAAGTGAGCTGCGAATGTGTTGCCAGGGTTACCAATTCACTTTATATACTATTCCCGCGACGCTGTTGCTTTGATCTCAATAGGAAGTAGCGAGTTAACTAAGGTCATTCATTGGTTCTTAATGAATCCTGGTTTGATGTTAATTATTTAACTATAATTTCGTAAACCTTCCATCGTTATTTGGTTTATTGTTATTAACGTCATTATAGTTGTGTCTTTTTTTTTCAAATTATCCTTTTTTACTTCTTCGAACTACAAAATCTTATTCATGGTGGCTCAATAGATTTTTAGAATTACTTGCTACCAATAATTATCTTTAACTACTTAGAAATGTCCTTTTTATTTCAAAGCTTTGCTTTAAATAAACGACGCAGCAGATGCCCAGAATATTGTTATTTAAACAAAGTTTTGTCCAAACGCCTGGTTGACACTTCGCGTGACCCAAAGGCTGGCTTCTACCTAAGTCAGCGCATAAGCATTGCCATACAACGTGGCAATGCTGCCAGCCTTTTGGGCACACTCCCAGTCGACAGCGATGTGGATGAATTTTTTTATGCCTTATTTTAGTTTATATTTTTTCTTATTCACTGTGTAGGCTTAGTTTTTTTATTACCTATTGTAAATATCTTAAGTTTAATTTTTAAGTGTAATATAGTATGTTTTATTAATTGTAATAATGTAGTACTAAAAACGACTGTAAAAATAAATGCTGTTCTTTGGAAAGTATTGTCATTCATTTTCAGTCATTGATTTTATTTTAATTTTAATTTTTTTTTATTTGATTAAATGTTTCGTACTTTTTTGTTTTCAAGAGTTAATTCCTGAAAATAAGCGTATTTGCATTGGTCACATATTTTTTTATAAACTCCACTTAAAAAAAAAAAACGTGGAGTAATATGTATGTAATCTATTTCCGTAGAAAAATTATCAAATACACTAACTTGACGTCTTTGCAGCACTCTAGGGTTGCTTCAGGCATAAAGCTCTCCATTGTATGTAGTTAAGTGCAAATAAATTATTTAGGTTATTTATTTAGAAACCTCCATTCAAATATTCTAAGTTATACTAATTCTTGTTATGGCCTAGACTTTAATTGAAATTATCTTTTTGGTATTTATTTTGCTCAATTTATGGACAAGTATTTTCATTGTTTGTTATGTATTAAGGAGCTTATTAATATGAACTTAAATAACTGGCGTCGACACATATCCTTATATGGTTATGTGTTTTCGATCTACAGGTCTTTTTATCAGGATAACTTGCTGAAAATTTTAAGATGTTAAACAATTAAGTCTTTTTAAATGTAACTACATGTTGTTAACTTCATACGGGATTTCTTATTTTCTATATACAGTAAGAACTACCGTCTCTGAGTATGGCTGTTATTGAAATGATTAAAAGCTTGTTTTCATTTTTTGCAACTATTTATATAGATTAGTAATTTTGTTATTGTTTTAGTTAGTAAGTTTGCTAAACGTAAGTAGGTACAGACAAACTGAAAGGAATGAGTTAATAAATTATTTCTTAATGTTTATGAACCGTAAATAATTTAACATTAAACGATGACGGTAATTTAATTGTTCATAAACAAATCACAAAGAAACATTCTAAAAAAATAATTTACTTTTACAATTTTTGTTTGAACGGCCTCATTAAATTAGCATATCTCTTACTTCCTCTCAGTACTGCAGTATAACACGCAGGACTATATAAAGTGAAGTGTTAACCCTGGTGAAATATTCGCAGTTTACTCGTGAAACAATCAATAACACAAAATGGCAGCTAAGGTTTGTTTCCAATTAATTGATTAATATCTAAACAACTGTAACTAAAATATTAATTAAATGTTTATGATTTGATACATTTATCTGCAACTACAAAAAAAGTTATAATATGTTTATTGTGTTATACACACAATACAAATATTTTCTATGAAAATGTTTTTAAATTTAATAGAATATGAAAGTTCACGAAAACTATTTTTTCTTTTTCCAGTTCGTGGTTGTAGCTCTTCTGGTGGCGGCTGCTCAGGGCAGCGCGGTGCACGGCGGCGACTACACCAGCTTCTCGTACGGCGTGTCCGACCCCCACACCGGCGACGTCAAGAGCCAGCACGAGACCCGCGTCGGCGACAGCGTGGTCGGCCAGTACTCGCTCCTCGACTCTGACGGCACAAAGCGCACCGTCGACTACGCCGCTGACGCCCACTCCGGCTTCAACGCCGTCGTCCGCAAGGACCCCGCTCTCTACGCTCACGCCGCTCCCGTGGTCGCTCACGCCGCTCCCGTGGTGGCCGCTCCCGTCGCCTACTCCGCTCCTCTCGCGCACGCCTACGCCGCTCCCCTGGCCCGCGCCTACTCTCACGGCTACGGCGCTGTCGCCGCTCCCCTGGCTTACGGTGCTAACGTGTACGGTGCCCACGCCGCTCCCCTGGCTTACGGTGCCACCGCCTACGGTGCCCACGCCGCTCCCCTCGCCCACGGTGCCATCTCCTATGCCGCTGCTCCCCTGGCTCACGGCGCCATCTCTTACGCCGCCGCTCCCTTGGCTCACGGCGCCCTCGCCTACGGCGCTCACGGTGCCCACGGACTCTACGGTGCCCGTCTGTACTGAGTAATATAAGATATTTATATCGTTACACCAATGAACAAAGCTGTGATCAAATAAAATAGTTTCACGAACACATATATTTTTAATCAAATACCCTAAACCTCACAAATAACGACGTCATTCTTCCTTGTAAACGCTGCCGTATTCCCGGTAAAACCTACCAGATATTGATGTCTTAAGTCTGGAAGTACTGCAAGTGAACAAAAGGAACAGGAATTAAATTCAGTAAAGCTTAGTCTGCTCCTGTTACCTTCTGTTTTCTCTTTGCCCACGATGACCAGATAATGTTGGCAGAGAGAAATTATTAAAGAACCTCAAAAGTTCCATCTACCTTTATTTATTCCAATTTAATGATAAGCCTAAAAAGTTATTGTAAGATACAAAGAAAATATTTATTTTATGGCGACTTACTCAGCCTCGAAATGCAGCAATATTTTACTATAGAAGGTAATATTGAACTACTTGCCGAACATTTAATTAAATCCAAGCGTTCTTACTTAACATGGGTTTTGTGAATAGATCTCATAATTAACGAGTGTACTGATCTTATCTTGCATTACTAATTAGTCGGTTTTCTAGTTGGCTGGAATAATTATTATAATTACGAAAGGAATTTATACAGTACAACTTAAGAATTAGTAAATCTATTAAACGTGTTAAGAAATAGTTTAAAGGGAAGCCTTTTCTATTTAAACGCAATTCATGTGATGTCAATCACAATCACATGTATGCATTACAAAGGAACTGTGTTTCATATTCACTATTTAACGGGGAAATTTAATTAATAGTTATAAGCATTATTATACCAGACATGAGAGAGGTTTCTCCTTTCTTCTCAATGCATTCATTCACTTGTAGATCGTGTTTTTGTAATAAATTTATAAAAATATTTACCGTTTATCTTAATTCCCTTGGAATCTATGGTATGTGTCTGCAAGTTGCACATATCATTTTTTAATAATATATCTAAAATCATTTTCTCATAATTTCCCAAGCTCCAAATTGAAATAAATTCAACATCGAAAATGCAAATGTAAAATAATGCATTCATGAAAAGTATCTAATTTGTATTACAAGCTAAAGGACCCATTTCAAAGAAATACATTTCATTGGTGAAAATGACCCATGAATGCTTGTCCATTGCAAAGATGGAACTCTCACACATCACGTCAATTCACGTCGCATACAGTGGTGGTGAGTAGTGACCTTGAAATCTCGGCTTTAAGTGCAGTCAATTAAAATTCTACTAGAAGTCTGGAGCATAAAAAAGTGATACATAAAGGTACACAAAATGTAATGAAGATGTAGTAGTTGATTACAAAATTAAAAAAAAAAAAAGATTAAAAAGCTGACTATCCCGCTTAACAAACATAACATAACATATCATCACGCCTGTATCCCCGAAGGAGTAGGCCCTCTGCCTGTACCAATGTACACACCCACAGTTGGCCGATATGTTTAGGTGCCATGTAATAGGGGGCGAGCCTATTGTCACTTACCGGGCACAAATCCAAACTCCGACCTGCTACTGAGAATCGAACCCAAGACCTCCAGCGTAGCAGTTGCACTTAGCACCACTAGGCCTACGAGGCAGTTTAAACACTAAAATTCCATAGTATATTAATAGGCTCTTCATAAGTAATGTGTCTTAAAGTAGTTAAAGTTTAACTACAAGAAGTTTGTTCAACATAAACTTTAGTTAAGAGGCAAAGTCTAAATTACGTATTCGTAAAGGTCGTTTCCACGCAACCCCATAATTAGTAGAAGTAAAACGCTCTATTATTTGTTCGCTTAGCTTAATTGATACAGCTGTGAATATTGTTTATCCTTTAAAATAATGAGAGCGTAAACTTTATTTCCAATTAGTTTTTAATTGTAGAACGTTTGTCAAGGCTGCTATGGAAGCTTACTAATATTAAAATAATAGAGGAAATAATTTACAAGGTTGAAGGTAATTTGTAACATTCCTATCTTAAGTAGGTTGTGAGTATGGCTGGTTAGAAAACAAAATGTTCGAGACACGTTGCAGAATTATGCGCAGTACCTTTGAGTCATTAAGCTGTTTGGTCTGGCTAATTTTGTTCTAATAACAAGATATTAAATATCAAGGTAACACTAAACGTGTTAAAGTTGCTGTATGGTTCTCTTTGTTGTTAAACATAGGTAAGGGAAGTGAGTTGAGAATGTAACGTCAATGCTTTGCCAAACTTATCATTTGAAAGAGTAACTTACTATGAGTAGGCTTACAATGAGTGAGGGTGTGTGTGTGTGTGTGTGAATAGATGATTGACAGTTGGGATTTTCAATAAATTCAAATAACAAAAAAGATATCACTAGAAAGTCACGTCATATATAATTTTATTTACAGATCCAATATTTACATACAAAGATGCCTCAAATCATTCAGTAGTATCGGGCATATGGAAGGGGGGCGGAGTAGCTGATGGCTCCGAACTTGGCAATGCCGTAGGGAGCGGCGATACCGGCGGCGTAAGAGATAGCGGGCGAGGCGATAGCGGGAGCGGCGTAAGAGATGGCGGGGGCGGCGTAAGAGACGGCGGGGGCGATGGCGGGCGCGGCGTAGGAGATAGCAGGGGCAATGATGGCAGGGTCCTTGCGCACGACGGCGTTGAAGCCCTCAGCACCAGCGGCGTAGTCCACGGTGCGCTTGGTGCCGTCAGACTCCAGGAGCGAGTACTGGCCCTGCACGTTGTTGCCAACGCGGTTCTCGATCTGGTGCTTGAAGTCGCCGGTGAAGGGGTCGGCGACCTCGTAGGAGAAGCTGGAGATGTCACCAGCCTGGACGGCAGCCACCAAGGCGAGGAGAGCGACGAACTAGAAAATTAGATAGTTTAGTTATTATTGCAATTGTACAAAGGAAATTGCTTTTTGTGGAGATATAACGCTTTATTAAAATAGGCAAAAACACAAAATATAAAGCAATAGTTACCTTCACAAACATTTTGAAAAAGCGTTTTTTGTTGTTGTGACTACGTCGACGAATCCTGTGATTCTGATGCTTCTTGCTTCACAGCCAGAGCTTTTTATACCATTAAAGAATTGTTCCAGTTCTATATTTATCTTATTTATTATGAAGAAAGAGGAAACGTCTTAAAGTCAAGTACGAATCAGGGCGATGCTCCGAATGAAAAGGTTCGCGCAGCTTGCGCATAAATAAACTAGTTATTATTTACGTTATGTTCACCTTAAGTCACGAGAATTACGTACCTACCGAACTATGTACAGATTTAAAGGACAGCTTTATCAATTATTATAGGAACACGACCGCAACTAATTGCTATTGTACTCGAATTATATCCATCTAATAGTGACCAAGAATAGACACACAAAAACCCAGTAATGAGAATGCAGATTTTTTATTCGATAAAATATACACATATTAACATTACAGGATACATATCTACTATACAATAAAGAGTATTTGTCGGCATTAAAATTCCGGTCGTAGACTCTACTAAGCCAATTTCCTTTTGAATACTGACCACAACGTAACAAGGTTAACTGGATCCGGTCGGCAATTACGTACGTTATCAGTTAGTCACTCATAGATATTCATACAAATATACTACTTAAAATATAAATGCAAACATCGGAGTCCGTTTTGATCGCCAAGTCGGAATAATTGCGTTGGGTATTAAACCCAAGGGTTGTGAGAAGAAGATCCATGGGAGAAGGTCTGGACAAAAGAAGATCGGGAGATAGCCACAGGAGTGGGCGCAGCTGTAGGATGAGATGGGTATCCCTGGTACGATTGGGCTGCCAAGTTAGGATGGCGAGTCACATCACTGTTCCCATTCTGGACGTAATGACCAACAGGTCTTCCATTATTGTTAACAGTAGCTTGGAAGCCGGTGTGGTCATCAGACCTGTAGTCTACCGTTCTTCGGATCCCGTCGGGCTGGATTAAGGAGTACTGTCCAAGAACGGTATCCCCTCGTCGGCTTTCATGCTGGCTCTTGATGTCTCCGGTGTGGGCGTCGTTCACCTCGTACGCGAAGTTGTAGTTAGGGTTGTCATTGTATTGGAGACCAAGAAAGTGTTGGGGCTGGTGGAGTACCATGCAGGTGGCTGACAGCACTAAGCCGGAGAGAATGGCGAACTGTGGATAAAAAAGATACATAAGTACATGAAGTTCTTCACCAAGAAAATATAAGGTCAAGTTTTTAATCTGCGATGATGCATATTTATCAAACCCTTTTCTAAGTATTATTGTTATTATTCAAAATTATCTTGCACACTTACCTTATGGATCATGTTGAGTTTAGTTGTCTCGAACACAGTTGTATGATGTGTGACTCTTCATCCATTTTCTACCAATTTATATGCAAAGCAAATGAAAATTGATGCTGTTTGTGCAATACATATCGAGTTGCCAAAGGTATTAGACCGTTGAGATTCAGGTTCCTAGTAATTCTAACTCAGATTAGCTTTGGAAAGAATACGCTGGAAATACCTAATAATTGCATGCAGATCAAGTTTCTGAAAGGTAGATTTCATTGTTATCTCAATTGCAATTGTACTAATTGTCTCAAAATGATATCAGGTAATTAATACATCTAATATTATTTTTATTTCAATTACTAAATTTTAGTAAAAACAAAACATTACTTAAATATGATTGAAATTACTCCAAAATGGATTTCCATAAAAATATCATTTTGAATATAATTTTAAATACAAGTCACAATTTGAGAACAAACTGCATACTATTGTTTTATTTTATAGTAAAACAAAACGTAAGTAGAACAGGTTATATCGTCCTCTTACTACCATAGTAAAATGCTTCCGTCGATTGTGTATCTCAATACATATTCATGATCAAGGACATATTATATGTAGTACTTTGTATCGACAGGTTTGGCTCGCACCTGATTGATATACTGGACTTTTTATCAGATAACTTTAAAGGCTCGTTTTACTGGTTGTTAGGTTTATAAGGGGTTCAGGAGGTTTCTAGAAAGCATTCCACAGGGACCGAATGATATTAAATTTTTTATTTTGGTGTTAGTGTATTTGAGGTGCGGAAGATTTCGCTAAATCTCGAACCGTGACTCTCGAATTGGTTGCTAGGCCGCATACGTGTCATTCGTTGCTAGGTTACTATTTGTTAGGCCATGTACGGAAGGGCTGCCCCGGCACATGGCATGCTTCATAATGACTGGAACAATTTTACTAGTCGTTATCCTGTACTCGAAAATCTGCCCGCCTATTTGATAGATTTAATGAGCTGGTTCTTAGTATTCCAAATTTACACTTCCATGGTATTCGATGTCCGCATTACTCGAATATACTTACGCCTGATTGTATACGGATGCGGATGTCGATTGAATTATTTGTCTGGCCTGCATAGTTTTGGACATTTCTAAGCCATTGTTGAGTGGGTAGTAAATGTATGCGGAGTTTCTGCAATATGGTAATTAAACTTGCTATTCTGTTAATGTACCTACTATTTGTATTTGTAAGCAAGTTTACTATTGCATATTGGTTTGAGTTTTGGGCAGACTTTGAAGTAGGTGCGTAGTTCTCTTTATCTTAGTTCATACATTCTTGTTAAACGGAACTTGTCAAACGTACAAAAAAGAACTTGACCACCATATTAGAATTGAAAAATATAGTATTCAAATATATTATGACAGGTAACGCCCAATCTCTATAACTTATGATTTTTATAACACGCCAGAAATTCACTTATCCAATGCGGAATTACGAGTAATAATCGTTGGCCTTGTAAATGCACGCCCGCGTCTGGCTATGGGCCATTACTACCGTTCGGCTGCGGTCATACAGAAAGCGACGATGTGGTCGACGTAAGAAATCTGGCTTTGATTTTGTCTAGAACTTTTGTGGCGATTAAATGTAGTTGTATGAAAGGATGTTTCGGTCCATCTTTAGTGAAGAATAATGTTAAACTATTTTTCTATGAGAAAGAAAACGCACCTCAAAAAAAAAATAAGCTACCTAATTAAATGAGGACACAATAAAAATAAGTACATAAATAAAAGAAGATCATTAGTATATTTTTTTTTGTAATTTTAGAGAGTGTATATTGTGTTTAGTTTATGTTTTTGAGTGTACCTTTTTTGTATTTATTCGAATCGTGTTTTTTTTTATTGTAACGTGCAAAATTTTGGGTGACAAAATCGCTCGCAGTGGAGCTTAGGCTTAACGGTTTTCCATAAAAATATCATAAATTCCGTCACATATTGGATTTTATTTTAATGTTTCATTAATGCTCTTGTTCTCTTTGTTATTATACCGTGTATTGAATATTTGTATAATGATCTATGTGGTGTATTTTCGTTTTAATTAACTGTTCAAGGATTCGTATAATAAACGGCGTTGGCTATTTTTTATGTTCATTTAAAAGGATCAGACACGCAAATGTTAAGAAATTAATGCTGCATAATTTATTAAATATTGCTTTGTTATATTTTTTGGACAGTACTTACACACTTTTCACATAGTACCTAGGTACATACCACTTTTAGACGTATACATATTTGTTGTATTGCATAGTCCTGGCATCCTGAAATACTTTCCTTACAGCCCATGCACCAGTCTCCTATAGTATATTATGTAATATTTATAAAACTACGCAAATGTATTGCTTTCTTTATACTATGTTATTGTAACTTACATTATTGTGTGACATAAATCTTATACTAGTTTAGTTATCAAAAAAGCTCTACGACAAAGATATACTACAAAAATAGTTCATCTCTCCATGATTTCATTCATTAACCGCTAATATAAATAGAATCATCTTTACTACGAAACCAGTTTATTAACCTTAAACAAAGCTACGCATTACGGTCCGTTATACCATCTCGTAATCAGCTGAAGGTTATAAACGTGCTCATCCCAGCCAATTAGGTTGCGTAACCTCAGAGTGACCGGCCGTGGCATTGAACTTGGGACTGCACGCTGCGTTCGCCTCGAGCGCCGAAAACTGACAACTGTGTTGCATAATGGATGGTCCAAGTTATGAGAATTTGCTATGGGACCTATA
Organism: Autographa gamma; assembly: GCA_905146925.1. Classification (NCBI taxonomy): domain Eukaryota; kingdom Metazoa; phylum Arthropoda; class Insecta; order Lepidoptera; family Noctuidae; genus Autographa; species Autographa gamma. The sequence continues at coordinate 2,385,272 of LR989852.1, forward strand.
TTAAAACAAAAGACAAACGCTTTTGAATGATGTATAATTTATTTATCATTTACCTGGTTTACATATTAAAAATAATAATTCTGCTGCTAAAATTCTGTGAGGAAATATAAAAAAAATCAGGAGAGACGAAAACAGTGACTGAATTTTAAAATATATAACTTTGTACATTTTAAACTAACTACAAGATAAATAGACTACCTAGCCAGTTAAATATGATGTCTTTATAGATGAAATGAATTGCATATTTTATTTTTTCCTTTTTATTTATTTCATATATTTTAGGCTCTTAAGTAGAAAACCCAACTTTTATAACTTGCACCACAATATAACGGTGACTGATTCTTCGGTAATTATTTTTTGTCTCACATGATGTAACAAGCGCTTACGTTTTGTTTTTAAATATTAATCTAATGTTGCCACCTTCTTACTTTTCTTATTAACTTTAACAACTTGAACGGAAGAAATTAACTGAAGAGGAATAATCGTCTTGATTGGCACAGCCATTACTTTGAGTTATGGTTTTCATTGTCGGTTAATGAGGAGGTTATTTATTACAAGTTTATTTACTTGCAAGTAGAATTTTATGCCGAAAAAGATTTAAGAAACAAAGATGTTAGTAGTCTTGGTAGTAAAAATTCGATGATGTATTAATGACATAATAATATGCTAAAATAGTGATTTACAAATCCTTTGATCTTAGAATGACAATTTAAATATGTGATTTTACAAATGTGACAAATTTATTATATCAGGTACATAGTTTAAATCAAGTATCGACAAAAACCTGTACTAATAAAATAATCAATAAAAGTTGGAGTTTATTATCAAACTCGAAATGCTAATCAAATCGAATGTGCTTAACAAAAATAGAGCACGCTTTGTAGAGGTGGGAAAAGATCTGGTTTATTCGGCGTTCGGCATTTTGGCATAAAATAAGACTTTTGCTGATTGCGTTATATTTAAGTGTTCGAGGTTCATATTAAAGTAAAGCCATTCATTTATTTATATTACCCTTGATTTTATGATAAAGAGAAGAGCGAATTTCCTTATTGATATTCTCAATTTAACCAACGTCGATTTAAGTGCTGAGCCCTTTGGTCCACCTCTACGAATAATGAGATCCAATTTATTAATTGGTTTCAAATTATCGGAAGTCATTGTAATAAAACGACTACTTAAAGAGTTCTACATTTGAATTCAAAATTAGAATATTCGAACTAATTGTGGCACACGAGTTTAGCGGCTGTTACAATAAAAAAGTAAATCGCATGTTTTATTGCTAGTAAAGTTTTTGCTACCTATCTTTTTCAGAATCCATTAAAATGTGTACAGGCGTAAATTTTTGTCTATTAGTAATTGTCACACACACATTGATAGATTACACCTATAAATAAAGGACAGAATGCCCTTCTTTTAAATGAGATCACGTTTTACTACTGTCAAGATGTATAACTATAAAAGTTACAAAAAAATGTTATCTAAACAAACTTAATAATGCTTAAGAAAAGTAGAAGATTTTAAATAGAGCTGGGTATAGGAAGTAATGTAGGAAATACATATTTTACGAACATAGATGAATATAGACCCATTTTATGAACATAGACCCATGAAAATATAACTATTCCATTTTCAAGGCTTTATTAACATTTAAAATAATTACATAGACGGCTAATATTGGTCTAGAATTTATTAAGGCCGTCCTGTTTTAGAACACTATATACTTAAGTGTATATTTATTCATATAAGTATATATAAGTATTTTTATTTATATAAATACTTTTATATATTCTAATTTATGTTTAAATTATTTTGATAACCTTTTTCTTTTTTTTTCCTTTTAACTATTGTACACATTGTCTACAAATTTCATGTTCTTCTCCTCTCGCAGGTCTGCTGGAAGAGATTTCTTTTAGAAATAAGCAGTACCTTTGTACATCTTTTATTCTATGTCCTGTTCCATTGTTGTTTTCCTGTTTGTGTACATAAACTGTTAAATAAATAAATAAATAAAACACTGCGTATTTATTTTGTCTGTAAGTAATAGTTTAGTACCAATATTTGACACAACTAATCAATTTATCTGAACAATATATCAGTCAATGTTTTAATATTATGTCGCATAATTTACATTTTTGATTTGATTTTGAATAATGTAGTGATAGTACATGACTGTGTAGTTTATAATTTATTTAAATAAATGTTTTCAGTTATTAAACCAGTTTATTGTAGTTTAAATTCAATAAATGATGTAACTGTAATGGTGTACAACAAAGTAAATTCTATCTATCTATCTAGTGAGCAGGAGCGTGTAAAACCAAGTTAAAATAATACGACACCCTTGCGCCGTCCCACGTTCTAAGTTCAGCAGCCTCTCCTGGCGCTGCTGCTGGAGCTGCGGAGACCCTTAAGCGGCGGAAGTATAATAACATTGTGGGTGATTATATTTTCGAGCCGTTTGGGGTTAAAACACTCGGGTCATGGGGTCCGAGCGCACGAAATCTTTTCAAAGAACTTTCCAAACGTTTGGTAGAATCTACTCGTGATCAGAGGGCTGGTTTGTTCCTTGCACAGAGAATCGGCATAGCCATTCAACGTGGCAATGCTGCCAGCCTTTTGGGCACGTTCCCCGCCATTGACAAGGATGACTATGAGTTCTTTGACGCCGTTTAGTTTTTATTTATGTAAGTTTTAATTTTAGTATAGTTAGAGTTTGTTCTTATATTAGATTTAATTGTGTATTAATAAATTATAATACATTGTTTGTAAAAGTTAAAATAAATATTTTACTTCACACCTATTTTTATAGGTCAGATCAGTAATCGGACCACCAAGGCATTTTATTAAAAATATTAACAAACTTCAGTAACATAATATTCAGCATAATATCTCAATACCAAGATATTAATCCTGATATTAAAATGAAGAACAAAAGTTTATCAATATTATGTTTCATGACAGTATTGTCAGGTATCAATTTAAAATTAAGTGATATGCTTGCTCAATACATCCGCCAGTGATATTGTATGGTCATTTTATAATTAAGGAAAAATGTAGTCGAGTTACCGGCTAGTGGACGAGGCAAGCTTTTGTAAATAAGACAATAATTGCGAAGTATACAAACATATAATAATTATGTATGTTGAACATGACATATCTTTCAAAAATGAAAAGAAATGTAAGGAGTCCAACTAGCTTTAAAAAGCTTTACTTTACTTTTGTTGATTTGAATTTAACTCAAACACAAGGCAATAATTAAGGTTACTGTAATTCAAATTCAATTATTTCCGAATAGAACGTAACTCTCCTAGGCATCAGATCTCATCAATAAAGTCAATATAAAAACAATTCAACTCTTACTATGTACCGAGTACTTTATTTTTATTAATGCCTTATTTTTACCTATCTTTCTCAAATCCTTATGATTACAGAAAAAAAAGCCTTAGTTTACAAACAAAAAATAATGCGTACAATAAAAGAGCCATAACAGAAAACATCTTCAATATAATTAACATACGGAATTCCCACGCGTAATGTATTCAAACAGATTAGCATAGAGATGACACGACTCATCTCCCGCGGTCGATGACTCGCATGTGCTTATGAATGGAGGCACGTGCTTTTAGTGTAGTGCTCAGGGTTGGCAGAAGTGTGTTTTTAATATTATAATTGTTGGTACTTTTTGTTTGCTAGGTTTTTTTAGCTTAATCTAACGTAGGAAAACTAAAATTTAAGACAATTATACTAGCATTTTGGTCCTTCATCTTTTTAGGGGACAAAAAGTTTAAATCTATTAATCGCTCACTCCATGAAAAATTATGTAAAAGAGCTTTCGAATATGGATAGAAACATACGAAATATAAGTTCCTCGTAGAAAAAAGGAACAAAACAAAAAAGCTCACACTTGATCATATATGTAGAAGGTAAATAAGCTTTATGCATAAAAAAAATACGATTGATTTGTTAAGTTCTTATTGGCAACCCTAACAGTTAATAGAGTTGCACTTTTATCTACAGCATTAATAAAAAAATATTATTACACTTTGATTTTATTATCACACTTTAAATGTGTGTATGACCTAACTATTCTATAAAATTGTAACTAAACTAAAACTTAGCTAATTAGCGTGCTTAGGTTGATGACACTTGTTAGTTGGTCACACTTAGATACGCTTGACTAGAGTGACGCGTGACGTGGCGGTGACTGCCGTGAGTCAGCAGATCTCATGGAATGCGGATTGTGGGCGGTTGGCTTGTCTAGGTACGGTTAGCAGGAGAACTAGACTAAAGCTTGGTTGATATAATGTCTTGATTTTTAACTTGGTATTAAAACCAGAGAATTTAGCAAAAGATAAGGTTATGTTTATGTTTAAACTGTCTGACTGCAGAGCAAAAGCATCCTTTTCCTCTATCCGCTTTTTAACAATTAAGCTTCTTAAACTAACTAAGAAACTAGTATAAGAGTTTTAAAAATTGTCGAAAGACATTTACTTGAAACTTTTTACTGTACAACTTATAACTTTGTGTACTACCAACTAAGTACACAAAGAAAAAAGTTAATTAATTAAAAACTTTAAACGTTAACACCCCTACTTAACTTGAGTTATATTTTTAACTTAAGTAGTGTTCTAAATATACACCTCTTACTTTTGTTCGTCTGCTGTCGGTGGCGTGATGTCGAACAGATTGGACAGATCGCAGTCACTGCGCAAACAGTACCGACAGTTGTCAAGGTCACGCTGTGTAAGAGCTCTTTGTTTGTATAGACATATAATAAATATGTGCAGAAGGTTCACATGTAATGTAGCTTTCTAAAGTGGCTTACTTTAATGAGAGTTATAATGCTTCTTTCAACTCTCGTAAAAATGTATCAGTCTGATGTTATCGTAATCTTGGGTAAAGGTCTCCACAAAACGAACTGAACTACGTCAAATATATTTTTATTTTATGGTGGATATGTTTGTCAATCCAAGAAGAAATATTTCATGGTGACTTTCTAGGTGTGTAATTATTATACTAAGTTTGTTAAAGATACAACACTGAATTCCATAAAAGGTCATATATCCCATGGAATTTTTATTTAACAATCTTGCAGTAACAAAACTGTTGTTACTATGAAAATACTAATTAACAATTACAAAATTAATAAGCCCGTCAGATAATTGAATAATATCGTGTTCAGTGTAACTTCTGTGTTTTAATAGTTATAGTAACATTGCTAGTATAATGTGTCAGACAAGAAAATCGAGGTTAATTTTACCTAGTTTTTATAGAATTGATTATAATTTGCGTAGGGAATGGTGACTCATTAGTAGTTAAGGTATCGAGGGTCAAAAGCATTATGTCCTTGAATAGTTTGTTTAAACGATTAGGTGATCGAAATAGAGTAAATTGTCTGACTATATTTAAATATTCATTAATTTCTGAACTATAGAAGTTTTTATTTAGAATTATCGATCCGCTCCGTCTCCGCTTATTAGTATTCTACCACGCAAACACCTTCCTTTTGAAAGCCTAAAATATGTGTAAGTAAACCATCAGATAATTAAATAATCGATATAGAATAATAAGTCGAATTCATGACTTACAAAGTTCTTACATAAAAAGTTCTAGAATAAGTTAAAACATGCAAAATAGTTTATTACTTAGCAAATTTACTTGTATCTCCATAACGAATATACTTTATACGCTTATCTTTAGGCGTAGGAGTTATGCCTATTTCTAGCTGACTTTATAAAACTAAAGTAGCAAGTTTATAAGTTTAGATATAACAGCACGTTTCAAACTTGTCTTTAATGTACGTGATTTGGCAATTTACCAAATAAGGCGGATTCAGATGACAATCGTTTGACACGCCTCTATTTAAACATTTAATTAAAATCTTTTTAACTTCGGTAAAAAACGTGGGGTGTCGTTAGTTTGACGTGTCGGTCTTAGTGTCTATGTGTACCTACTGTACATCTGAGCTCCTAAACATGGACCAATTGTGATGCGTTATTTGCTTGAAATGTGATCGAGATGATTCCTAATCGTAATTAATTAAGATCGCGGTAGAATTTTGAAACTACGGTAAATATATTAAAATTAGAGTTAATAATTTTTTTAATTATTAAATAATTTATTCGGCATATTTTCGAGCTTACTCCTTTCTTAATCTTGTAAGATTTGTTTTTTCTTTTGTAATATTGCATTGCAATATTGTAACGTAGACCAGGTACGTTGCTATGTAACATTACCATTAATAAGTCTATAAATGGTCATGTACCAGATTATCATCAGACAGCCTACACGTCATGCCTACTAGAGACACGCTAGACTGTTCTTTGTTCATTCACTGACCAATCATTAAAACGACATTGAAACATTTATCAATTTACAATGCATAGGTTTTGGTATTTAATATTGTTGGCAGCCTTCACTTAATCGACATACTAATCCTAAATGTCATGATTCATTTGTAACGTATTAAGGAATTAACGATATTTGTCACAGGGTGTTTCACAAGCACTCAAATCACTGGAACAAAGAATTGGAGTAAGCATTTCCACATCAGACCATGTCGTGGTGGCCTAGCGGTTCAATGAACGGATTTGTATGCACAAGTTTGCAGGTTCGAACCCAGGCAAGTACCAATTATCTTTTACAAAATTATATCGACCTACTTTCTTAATTATTCTAAGTCACTATTGACAAATGATGAGGGAAAACAATGTGAGGAAACCTGGATTCCAAAAATTGGAGTCCCTCCGTCGCAATTGAGCAAGCGTGGTGAACAATGCTCGTGCCTTCTCTATATGGGAAGAGGCCTGTGCCCAGCAGGTCAGTTTATTTATTTTTATTTTTTCCAGATCACAGAAATGTAACACAAGCCTTTACACAAGATTATTTATTTTAGCATTTCTCATTTAACACAAGCATAGGTTAATTACATATTTGTAAACCATTTATAAAACTCTTCATTTTGGTACTTTACTGGACAAGTTTGTAAAAATATTTTAACGAAATTCAATGTAGGTATACCATAACAACATAACCTTTACATGGCTGGGAAAAAATATCGATCACTTTCGAAACTACTATTGTGAGAGATCCTGTGCCCTTCACCAGTTATTTCCTTGAACCTTATCGATGGAAATTGTACCATAATGAGTTCTAAAGATCAAAATTGATGACGATAGTTAACTTAATTATTGTGAACTTCATAAATTCTCTTTGTGTCAACGGATCGTAAAGAAAAAGCCGCTTTATAATGAATAGGGGTATTAAGTAATTATTTACGGCAAGTATTTCAATGTTACGTTGTTAGATACCGATATTATTATATACTTAATGTAAACTAATATTAAAAAAGGGAAAATCGCTCTTTCTGTGTTTTACCATTTTTAGGTTGAATAAATAAACGATTCGACGGGCCTGTTGGTCTGGCGGTTAGTGACCCTGACTGCTATACCGGAGGTCGTGGGTTCGATTCCCACTCTGGACAAATGTCGTGTGATGAGCACGATCATTTGTTCTGTGTCTGGGTATTATTTATCTATAATATGTATGTATTTAGAAATATATAAGTATGTTTATCAGTTGTCTGGTTACCATAACACAAGCTTCTTAGAGCTTAGCTTGGGATCAGATTACCGTGTGTGAATTTTCCAGGGATATTATTAAACCGATTTTAATAAAATTTCGTATGGGGAAAGCATGATCCTAAGGGTGTGTCTAAATCCGGAAGCACCCTAAGAAACACGTAGTTTTTTTCCACGGTACCCGACAACCCCTTTCGGGAAAAGGCAGTAATTTTATAAAATCAAAAGTAACTACAAAACAACTGAACCGATTTTCATGAAACATAATTATTAAAAACAGAGCTAAGTTTGAATCTCGAAAATGGTTGAAGGCTACTTTTTGTCGCGGTAATCCGGACATTCACGTGCGCAGAGTCGCGGGTAAATTACTAGCAAATTAATTCTAAGTATGTGATATTTTGTGACGTCAAATCAAGTACGTAACGTAACATGAATGGTCTTGATTGGTTTTTTCCTTACTTGCGTTACAACTAATAATTATAGGAATGCGAATCGATACGCCATAAAATAGATTAAATACTTTTTTAATTAATTTCAAGACTAATAAATTGTAAGACAAGATTTACTTTGATTGATCTTAATTATATTTTCAGTTTTTGCTCTCTGTAAATTAAAATTATTTGCTTATTTATTTATTTCTGTTATTTTTGGTAACTATGTCAAAAATGGTGGAGGAGGCAGTCGCTTCATGTAAAATTCGGTATTCAGCTGGACCCGGTGAGACTGGAAGCCGACCCCAACATAGTTGGGAAAAGGCTCGGGAGATGATGATGCCAAAGAATAGGGTTTTCATTGTTTAAAGCTTTTTATGAAATTACTTATAAGAGCTTATTTACATTATCTGACACGATATTATTGCAAGCAAATAATAATGATAATGTGAAAAAGATCTAACGATTAAATTGAAAAAAAAAAAATGTATTCACTTTCTTTAATTACATGTTTAAACACTAAAACAATATTTGGATTTAGCTTAATTAGCAGCTATAAACCTTTCTTACACATTTATGGTAAGCACGTATAAAGTCGCCTGTAAAAAGTTTTTATAGCCAAGAAACTTATCGGAAAATATAGGCATAATGAATAATGGGACATTCAAATGTCAACCAGCCATTACGATCAAATAAGAAGTAATGACTTAATAACTAATTGGAGACGGTCGTTCAAGGTTACTTTATTTAATGGTGTTATGTTCGTAACTAAGAGTTTTTATACTTTTATATGGAATACTGCTTTATGTTTGGACCACATTTTATTGTATTTTAGCAGCGTTAATTTATAACTAGCCGTCTTAGTAATGAATTATAAATAAAGGAAAATTTAAGATGTCCATAGTGACTTAGGCCTAATAGTTTTTTTTTGTCACGGACATTGAAAATTCTCACTTCTTTCACAACAGGCTTTTATAAGCCGGGAACATGATCAACAAAATGATTACATAATTATTTTTTTGCTAATGTTCTAGATAGATACTTTACATAAAAAAATTTAAGACGTAAGACATTTATATTTAAATTGTTTTGGATAAAAGCTTTGTGTCCGCGTGAGTTTATTGAGTGGGCCGAAATCTGACATTGTCCTTTACGTTGCATTTTATAAGTAACAGATTACACAAAAAGTATGTATTTTGAATAGTAGGTAGGTATAGGATATAAGTGTTGAAGCAAAATATGATTTATTACCTATTAAAAATGCCAATCAATCTTAATAAAACCATTTTAAAATCAATTTACAATATTAAATTAATATTAACTATAACTTGATTAAAACTGTTTCATGTTTAATAAAATAAATCTACTTAAAAACATTGTTTTGAGATATAATAAATGGCATTGTGTTTTATGTAATTGAAATAATATTAAAGTTGCACCATTGTTTTATATTATAATTATAATTTGAACGTGTTTTTGCTTAAAAAAATAACTAATTTTGAACATAATATATTTCAAGTACGTTCTTTTGCATACAGTTTTCTCACTATGGCACAAAATACTGTAAACTAAATACTGTTTAAAATATTTAGTTAAAATAAATTATAAATCTTAGTCTTAAATATCTAAATCGGATGATTAAAGAAAATGTAACTCTGAATGTATGAGGAAATTATTAAAATCGATCAAATGCCAAGTCATTCGACTGCCATTTATTTTTTGTTCATTTAATAATCTAATTTCAATAATGATCTACAAAACTACCGCATAACGTTAACTGAAGTGTGAAAACTATGTAAAAGTAAAAAAAAAGTTTATTTGAACCTTGACATTAAATGGTCATTTATACCATTATTAGACCTATTTACACCTATTAAAGTTAGTGACTCGGTATTTATAGGTAATTAAATTATATGGAGAATGAAATCGGTATTATAGCTTATGCTCTGGTTGAGAGATTGGTAATAACGGCCTTCTGACCAAGCGTTCAGTTGACTTATTTAAATACTATTAGGTTCTATGAAATCTCATAAACTTTTACACTATCAGCAATTCGTAGAATAAGAGGGAATTGCCTTTGTATATGGGTGAATTTTCTGCTAAAGATTTTTACTGTTAGTGTTTTTGAGCAAAGTATAGATCTAAAATATATTTATGTTTTAGTTAAAGGTGGCGTATCAATCAATCAGCCAATCATAGTCCACTGCTGGACATAGGCCTCTCCCAATTTACGCCACAACACCCGGTCCTCCGCCTTCCACATCCAGTCCCCTCCAGCGACCTTTCTCAGGTCATCGGTCCACCTGGCGGGCGGGCGTCCTATCTTACAGTTGCCGAGCCGCGGTCTCCATTCTAGGACTCGTCTGCTCCAACGGCTATCGGTCCTTCGACAGACATGGCCAGCCCATTGCCACTTCAGCAAGCTAATTCTACGAGCTATGTCGGTTACCTTGTTTCTTTGTCGGATGACCTCATTACGAATTTTATCCTTCAAAGAGACTCTGAGCATAGCTCGCTCCATAGCCCGCTGTGCAACTTTAAATTTGGGCAACTTTAAACTTTAAAATAAAGGTGGCGTAAGTAATTTGATATTTATTTGTGTGTGGTCTTAAACTGCAAGTTTCTTTAGGTTGTTTTGCTACCTTTTTATGATATTACAATGATCTCATATGATATTAAAGTAATCTCCTTTTGCAGCTTTGATTAAGAATGACCAGTATCATTTAGGAAGCATAAACTCTCAAACGACGTCATTCGCGTCATGACTGGTGACAACAGGTGTAAGTTGTAGGTGTAACGTCATATATGTATGTTTGTGTTATGATAGCCTTGCGACACTTCCGTGAAGGAAAGGGCGGCGTGTGATACATCGTGGTTATACCTTTGTTATTGTTTTATTAAAATTATGTAGAGTATGTACCCAAAATTTTAATAGAAGTTGACAGTTGTGATATAATACGTTTGTATTTGACTCCACATAAAGCCGAGTCGTATCTTTATATTATAACACTTCCGAACCACTTTTCTACGAAGTGCTTTTAGCTCGAACTGCTATTGCCCTATATTGTTCTTATTCTTTAGCATTTCCATATGTTACTTAATGTTTGTAAAACCTCACCGTGGCACATACTTTTTTGTTGATTCAAAAGTCGTCAATGGGTAGGTATTGTATTTTATTGTGAGGTGCGATGTTTTGCTACCTGTATAAGCAGGTAGTAAATTATAAGGTATTATTATAACAATTCAATAATTTACTAATAATTTAGTAGTTATTTTAATTTACTTTTCTAATACTAATGTTATTTTTAAGCAAAATAATGAGCAACTTTTGCTTGAACCAGTCTCTCTTGACTCTCATAGATGGCGTTAGATGGAATGATAGAGCAGATCACATTATACTTTGAAGTTTTCTATTGTAAATAAAACAGCATATTCTACCTTATATAACTCCAAAATCAAGAATATTCGGGCTATGATGTAGTGCTTTTAAAAAAATGTTGGTTCAGTAACTAACAACGCCGCGCCGTCCTGAAAGCTTAGCTGTTTTATCTTGTTGCGGTAGATGGAGTTAAATTAAGTTTTTGAAAGGGTGTTTTTTCTTACCCTTAATAATGAATAAGATGTGTTCTTGATCAATAGACACAAACAACACGTATTTGGCATAATTATATACGAAATAATAATTTCAAAAATAAAATAAAACAAAAGTGAGGCAATAAAAAACAAAAAAAAAGTTTTTCAATTATTTCAGGAATAGGTACTGTCAACTACGTTTAAAATTAAAAATAAACAAAAAGTTTTTATTGCCCACTAAATATCACTTCGAACGAACTGAGATTAATCAGGGTACGTGTTTCTAAATTTAAAATCGGTCTGCTAAGCGCCGACTATTTCCGTACGTCGTGGGAGCGCGGTAGTTCTATTTTCGCACCTGTTATATCGAACTCTTCCCGGTTTCTGTTCTCCTGGTACTTTCGGGGCTAGAAGTGACTTTCGTGACGTAATGGATGAAAGGCCGTCACTGTCACGCGACCTGTCAAGTGGGATATGTGGCTGAAAATTGTGAATACTGATGAAAGGCCTGACGCAGTTGATTGATCACTCCGTTTTGATATGATGTTTTTATGCTGGTTTCTATATTTTTGTTGTAGCTTTCAATTATAAAAATGATTGACGAATAATCTTATATATAAAAATGAATCGCTAAATGTGTTGGTAAGCGCATAACTCAATAACGGCTGGACCGATTTCGCCAATTCTTTTTTTGTTGTGTTAGTTATTATCAGGAGAAGGTTCTTATGAAAAAAGATTTGGAAAATTGCTCGGTGAAAAAAAAAGTAATCCTGACCTTTGCTACGATAGTGATTCATCTGCGACCTGAATAACATAAAGGCACCGGGAACGGGACCTAGGTATTCATGCGGGTGAAACCACAGGGCACAGCTAGTCAATGATAAAAATAAAATCGATATTAATTTTACACATTTTACTCAATTTATTAAAAAAACAAAAGTTCCAAAACGAATTTTTGGCAATTCAATTAAATTGCAAAGCTAAGCTTTTTTCTTATCAGATTATAAAATAATTATAAATCAGTGATAAAAAAATACCTATAACCAAAGCAACCTTGTCTGAAAGCTTCACAGACAGGGGCAACGGATTTCCTTGAAATTTCAGTAATAAGGTTAACGATACCAGGATCCCATAGATCGCAAGGATCGCAAGTCGCAACAGTGCGTCGTTGCGTAGCTACAGATATTTGCGTGTGTGCGTGTTACTTATTGGACACCTGTTACGTGCTCCTGTCTGTAGTGTACTTGTGGAACTCACAGCTGGGAAAGTTTTCAAGTGTTTATTAACACTTATAGGAAAAGAAATGTGATGTGGGTTTATATGAGCCCGTAAATGTTACTTTTAGAAGGAGTCGAGTATGTTACGGTTCGGTTTATGATATCAGTTAGTTGAAATCTTTAAAGATAATTTTATAGCTTATCTAAAATATTGTAAACACAATGGGGGAAGATAATGCATAAATAATCTGAGAGTTAGTCGGAAAAAAATAGGGAAGATACAAAGGGGTCACAAGAGTTCACGGTCACCACTAAAATAAGGGGTAGAGAAGAGGGTGGCATGATAGTCAATTGTATACGTATTACGAAAGTGAGATTTATAAAAAACAATTTTTAAAATCTTCATCAATAATAAAGTAAAGATTAATGTGCTCTCGTGCGATAGTGTTCGAATTAATTCGGTAAATTGCATTTATTAGTTTCTCATATAAACACCACTCTCGTCGCTAACTTTCACCTGAAAGTTACCAAAGTCGTTTACTAGTGTGCGTTTAACTCACACAGCGATCGTTGGCTACAACTTTTCAGACTGCTTGGCGCTTCCCAAATTAGTCCTATAACCATCTCTTTTCAACCCCTATTTTTAGACTATATCGGTCCTGCTCGCACCCGTAGCTTTTCTTGAGCTTTCCGCGACGCTCGCCGGGCATGCGCAGTGCGCCCCGACGCACGTGCTGTGATATCTCCTGGCATGTTCTGTGCGCCTGGTAGCGGGCGCGCCTAGGGCGGACGCGTCGCGCCGCCGCCGCCCATCATCGCGGCTGCCCTAACCTTCCCGCCCGCCCAGAAGCTCAGACGATCGCCTACGATACGGTCCGCTGCCGAGTTGTGGGAGGAAGTCTCGCGCACGTGCACAACTTACGCGCGACTCTTAAAAAATATATCCAACGAGAAAAGTTTTAAGCAGTGTTCCTGTATATTTCTTCAAGCCCCCAGGATTACCTTACCCCTCCTGTTCCTTATTTTATCGTATTTTTTCCTGTCAAAGTTTGTCGTTCACTTTTATAATTGGTGTTGTTATCAGACACAGGTGTGTAGTGGTGTGTGTGTGTCTTCGGGGCTGCTGTCTGCTGATGACCTTCGTATCCTGAGCCTGCTTCATATCCTGCTGCAAGTATGAGGAGGTACACAGCTTTACCAGGTAAGTTGTAGGAAGTAGGTAAAACAACTAAGACTAGGAAAATAAAACAAAGAAAAATTAAATTAGGTTCGATTGTTACCACAATTACCACATTGTATTTACCTCATTCTTCGCAGTTTGGTCTTTTATATTCTATTTCAGGAGTTAAAAGTTTTTAGTTCAACAATATCCTTATTAGTTCCAAATCTTCCAAATCTGAAACTTTTGATTGAGTTTCGCAAATAAAGCCATCAAAAGTGTTCAACTTTGTGGAATAATGTTATTAAATAGCCATTTATCAGAAGGGAAAACTTACTTTACTGAATTAAACCTAATAAACCAATATTTTGGTGTTATTTCTGTTTTTTACAACAACAAATAATTAAAATCTAGTTATTATTAGCTGCACAAAGCTTTGCGTAATTATTGTCTTTATATGTCGTTATTGCGCAATATAAAACTAATAGCTATATTTTATTATTACAATCTCTAATAGAAAAGTATGAATATTCACCCTGTATAGTTTCCCATTATATTTCGATTTCTTGCTCATTACTCCCTTGGGAGTCGTAAGTCTTGCCTCAGGAAAAAGAGGCATTTTTCAGTGATCTTTCACAAGCTTGCGAGTGAAGTGATATATCATAGATAGAATAATATAAGGAGTTTGGGGAAATTAAAAAGGTTTTACATGATTTACTGGAGGTAAAGAGACTTTGAGGAGCTGTGTGTTTTTAAAAAGTATTTTTAAATAGCTTGGATAATATTGTGATTATGTTTTGTTTTTCTAATTTTAATTATGTCGTATTGTGACTTAGCGATTGTTTCAGTGAACTATTTCATGGTACTTTTTAAATTGCTCTATATGATATTTTAGAGTGTCCTAATACGGATTTTAATCAGACAATAAGCAACGATTTTAGAAAAAGTTATAAAAACATGGAGGAAGTGGATTTTATGGTATTTTTACACTTTTGTTAACCCAAGATGCTCTACAGAAAGCAGATCATTGTTCAAAATAAAGTTAAGCGAAGAGGAAATTGTTGTACATTTAGTGTAATCTTACGTCAGAATAACAAACAAACGTTTACAGAATATTATCGTGTTATGATTCAACCAGTAAACAGCGAACAGCAGATACTGACTGTTTATCTTACCAAGTCAATCATATCAGATTGTGTATAGATGACGTAGATTAACCTATCTGTTTGCCTAGCTAGAGATAGGTTTTCTATGTCTAGTCAAGGAAAACAATAGTTTGTTAACTGCACTAA
Source organism: Autographa gamma (assembly GCA_905146925.1). Lineage (NCBI taxonomy): Eukaryota > Metazoa > Arthropoda > Insecta > Lepidoptera > Noctuidae > Autographa > Autographa gamma. The sequence goes on from LR989852.1 coordinate 2,400,521, forward strand.
ACAAAATTATTTATTTAACATTTTACGTATACAATAAGAAAACACGTTACATGTCGTAAGGATAAAATGTACAAACGTTTATTATTTTGTGTAGTTCATGGATTGAACAGATTCAAAGTGAGTTAAAATTTAATAAGTCTCAGAAACTTAACATCAGATAGCAAAACGTATTAATTAGAATTAATAAGATGTATTCAACAAAAAATGAAAGAATAATTAGCAAAGAGAACGTTACTATTGTTAAAAATTGGCTGAATGCTTTAGTTGTGCAAAAAAAACAGGCAACTTTTTAAATATGTACAAAGGGAACAATTTTTTTTTTTTACAAAACTTTTTTCAAATTTTAAATGTAACAGACATATTGCCAGTCTGTTAAACTGTTACAGTATAGCAGTAGTATCCCTTACTCGAGTTTAACGTTGCGCGTGGGAGTTAATTTGGACGTAAAACGTTTTATCTAGACTATTCTGAAGCACATAAACCTGCCTTTATTAGCCATAGAGGGTTAAATAACATACAAATAAAAGTTTTATCGTATTGTAAATACTGTGTTTATGTGTGATTTAAAAATTGTATCATTGAATGATGTCGAGGGGTAACGGGCTATTTGGTTTAAGCGACATTTTTGCAACTTTACAGGAGAGCCATTTAAAGTTTGAAATTTCGAAAAAAAAATCATAACACAAAAACTTCTGCAGCTATTTGAACGGGGTAAACTGCATTAAAATTTAATTAAAAATATCTAGTTGTTGATGCTAATACCAAATAAAGCGGACCTTTAATTACAAAGATAAATGTCGCTTAATACAATCTGCCCTTTTTTAGAGACAGGAAAAACGCTTCAAGTGACTGCATAACTACAATTGGCTACAGGGGAAAACAATTAAGCGACGACGCATTCTATTTACAGAGTAAGCCAAAAAGTATGAAGTAACAAAACCCACAAATAATAGAAACAAGCTATTTATCTCAACTACCAATTTCAACTAAAATGACTGACAGGCTAGTTTACTTATGTGATATATAACATTGAAATTGTAACGTTTAATGCCTATGTTTATTAACATCTAAGACTACTCGTATCAATGGCTGATAAAACAAGCTGATTTTGCTGATTAAGACTGAAAAGTAAATAAATATAATTGATGTTCCTATTGAGACTGTACTATAATAATTATTTCGTATAAACAGTTTAAGCGACGAACCCTGTCGGATTTGGGTGACGGACAAATGGATTAAGTTACATCACACCGTGTGATTAGTGGGAAGTCAAAAAGACTCAAGTTACTTTTTAATAAAAATTAGAAACAGGAAAAACGCTTTAACTCTCATTGACTTATTTATGAGAGACAGGGTGACTGGTTTATGTCTCGGTTATTAATATGATGGCATGGTTCAAGTACATGATTGAAAATAAAATGCGAAAATCACGTCGTTTAATACACTGCCACTTTGGAAACAACACGAAAATAGGATTGTTTCAAACGCCAAAAAAGTGCTCCGATTTTAATGAAACCGGCATCATTCAACGGAGAAAAATTCGCTGATTCCAAATATGTATATAACTCAATATCACCCAAAATGTCGCTTAAACCAAATAGCCCGTTACCCCTCGATGTCATTTCTGGATTATTTAGTTGGATATAATTTGTGTGATTTTTATGAGTTCTGATAGCATATTGTAATGACATTTTTATATTAGATAGTGACTGGATTGCTTTGCAAAAAATGCTGATTTTATGAGTACAGGCTTCATAATATTAGTATGTAGTATGAAAAATAAGATGAACATATATATTTTTATTTTTTCTGTCAGACAAAAAAGTAAATGCTTGGTTTTTTATTTGTGTTCGTTTTTACAGATTTCCCAAAAGAGTAATAGAAAATCGTAGCTACCTTAGGTGGAGTTTAACTCAAGACTTGAACCGCTCATAAAACGATCAATCTTGTCAGGCTCTATTAGATCAGTGGATCACATCAAATCTCGCTTATTCTGTTATAGAATCATAAGGTTGATTGGCTAACTCAATCGCATTTAGAATTTACACCATTTCTGTTTAGATATAAGGTATATTGGGTACTTTCCTAATATTAATTTACCTAATAAAATATATTTTCTGTAATTTATTCTACCACAATCAATTTATCTAAAAGTTACATGAAAAAATTCACATTACTAATTAGTTATTGCGATATGAAAACGAACGTTCATTTTTTTTTAATTTGTAATATTTATCACGATTCTACTCAAGACCCCTGAAAAAAAAAAACACTAATATTTACGTACCCATGTAAATATATAATTATGTAGAAAGAAACATATTTCGTTGTAAAGTTGGTTATCTTAACAAATCTGTTTCTCTTATCTGATAGACATTCATCAAATAGTTACAGTTCATTGAACTCTCTAATGCTATTTCCATTTATTTCATTTTAAGTGCATTTGCTATGAATAAATAAATAAATTTCCATAGTCACCTAAGCGATTAAACCTGCTCCGTGAAGTATTTTGTCAATACAACGATGGCATAAGTAGGGATTGTTTTGCAGCATTCTTGTATTCATCAAGGGTTTAACTATATGCTCTATAAATATGTTGTCAAGTATATAGTAACTTAATAATAATAAAGACTTAAAATCTAATTAAAAACAGCGAAAAAAACCGTAAAAAGTCATTTTATTTCAATAATAAAGACGGCATTTCTTTATTGTAAACTTTTAAAATGATAGTATTTTTTAGGTGTTTTACGAGTTTTAAATAAGAGGAGAGTTCCTTAAAGTACGTATTATTGTTCTTCTTCTTTGTTTACACTCTTAAAATTATGTTACCTAAATATAGTTTTATACAATTTCTACCTTCAATACTGTACAATACTAGACAATTATTTACAAGTTTATCCTGGGACATCCTGGGACATCTCACACACGGTTATCTGATCCCAAGCTAAGCAGGGCTTGTGTTATGGTAACCAGACAACTGATAGACATACTTTTATATTTCTAAATACATACATATTATAGATAAATTACACCCAGACGAAGAACAAATGATCGTGCTCAACACACAAACATTTGTCCTGGGTGGGAATCGAATCCACGACCTCTGGTATAGCAGTCAGGGTCACTAACCACTAGACCAACAGGCCCGTCAAAGTTTCGATTTACTTATTCCTCATTGACCCATGCGGATCGTTTTTTTTTAAACGGAAAACATAAAATATTCCAGTGTTGTTTTACATATAAATTAAATATGTAACGTATCTTATAACGTTCGTAACTGACACACATATCCTAACATCATTTACATGTTTCGTGTATCACCCTTGACTCTTAATTAGTCAACTTTACCCAACATAGAAAAGAAAAATGGCCGAAATAACTGCAACCCTTTGTATTCTGAACCAGCTCGTATATAATGCATCCGTCGAGCTCTTCGCAAACACAAATAAAGTGTTTGAAGTCGGAAACAACTGCCCTAGAGAATGGAGCGATTTAGAATTTAAGCCGTTTAAAAGTTAAAACAGTTCAATGTTTCTTGTGCATTGGGTAAGTTTGAATTGATGAGACTGAATAATATTTGGATTTCTGATTAAGTTATATATCAGTATTACTTGATAAGAGGTTTTTGTGTGAAACGATATTCTGAACCAACTCCCTTTAAAAAAGGCAGCAATGTGAACTAATCTACTCGACTTATAAACTTCGCACTTAGTGTTATGAAAAGTATTCATATTCATATTCATATTCATATTTATTTGCATTCCACAATGAGTAAGAGATGTTACAAAATGGCTTAGAGCTAAGTACAATCGTGGACCCTGTAGGGCACAGCAAAATAAAATTAAACTTACATCTAAAATTAAACAATTAATAAAAGTATTCCGAACTACTACAATTAGTAACCTATGTAAGGTGCATCTTCTAAACTAAAAAAACATAATATAACCGTCACATTGAGAAGTTTGTTATGTACAATTCAGATACTTGAAGTGCATAAAAATTATTTAGATATTACTTTTGTACCCTGTTTCAGGAGAACTGAGTACTAAAACTTAAATCAACATTCAAACTATTTGAAGGTCTATTATTAGTTCATTAGTGAGATTATGTCTCGTATGTACCGTAATATCTCATGCCTATTTTTGAAACTAGATCTTTCAAACAAAATCTAAATCTCTACTAATATCACCTGCCAAGTATCTGTCAGGTTGTATCATCTACGCGGGGATTAGCAGAGAGGTAATTTGAAACTCGGCCAAGGGCATAGGGTACTACCCACCCACCTACCCGGGGAAATTAAATATATATTACGCGAGCGGCGCCGCGGGCAACACTAAAAGTTGATTCTGAATAAGTCTACCGGAAATTTGATTCTTGTTTAGTTTAATTTATAATTGAAGAGGATATGAAAAAACATTTTGATGAATTAATTCTGGAGGCCTAAGCTGAATAGTTTCAAGATAAATATAGACATAAGGTAGTCCTCTGGCTGGAGGCCTTAAGATCGTCGTTAAAAGTTCGGTGGGGCAGTCAAAGTCTGCGCTCAGGCTAACTGCAAAGATCTTATCCTAAAAAAGTACAAGGTACTTAGTAATAGATCATAATAATGTGTGAAATATTACCTAATAAATATCGAAAAGTTTTAGGTTACTTTATCTAAAATACATGTTTGGATATTTTCTGTAATCTAGTAAGAAATTTAACCCGTTTGAACGCGAGGAATGTAAAGCCCGGATTCTCGCGTTAACATTCGATAGCTATGAAAATAAAAAGGTGTTAGCCTAGTAAAGGCTTCTGCCTGAAAACGCGACAGGCATTGACGTCACTCTATTTCCTCTTGTATCGTAAAATCACGTAGGCCTCGGGCCTAACTGCAAATATATATTAGAGGGTCCACAAATATTGGCTGTAAGATCCAAACGTTTGGACCAATAAATATGTTACTTGGTACTGAAATGGCTACTATCACATATTATACACTCCTAAAAAAAAATAGTGCATCACAGTAGGTATAAGTATGTCTTCCACCTAGCCTTTTCCCAGCTATTTTGGGGTCGGCTTCCAGTCTTACAGAATCAGCTGAACATCGTATTATACATGGAGCGACTACCTATCTGACTTCCACAAACTTTTATTTGTTAATTCTTCGTTCCTTTTCGTCGCAGCAAGTATAATTACTTTATTTCATGAAATGTTATACGTTTACAAGTTTTACAATTATGAGTAACAAATATTGAGCTCTTTACTGCTAGAGTAATTGTGTACAATAAATATTAGGGTCGCTTGTTACTGCCCCTTACAAACTATTTAGCTGTTGAAATGTGCGTGTAGATTACAATAAAGGATTTGGTAGTGCTAGAAATATTGGGTTTAGTGTCTAATAAAAATATTTTTAGAAATATAATATTAAGACGCTGGTGTATTATGGCAAGGTAAAGGCTACTTACCGTGCTGCCAAAAAGTATTTTGATAAGCAATTTTTCTAATTTCAATTATAAAAATAAATATTAATTATTGTCCAAACATAGATGGTTAAGTAAGCCCTAAGCCCGTTCTACTCGAAGATTTTAGAATCCAAAGAGGTTTTTATATACATGGGCTCACGTCATGGGAACTAAAATTCGTTAATTAAAACAACATCGTGTACGAAAGGACTCGCACATAAACATATATTAAACAATTATTGTTTGTATGACAAATAAAGGGCACTTATATACTACCTTCGTCACATATCTATAACAAATAAATGAAACTCATACATCCGTAACAATATACAGACGGTTTATAAGACGGTATCAGAAGGGTTTCGAAACTAAACAAGACAAAGGGGATACAGCTGAGTAAATCTGATCATAACTCAATTAATTTGGTTTCATTACATCTCACTGGGATTTCCGTTATAAATTGAACTGCTAATCCTACCCTTACTATGAATATTTGGTTTGGAATTATTGGACTAGCTTCTGCCTGTGGTTTTGTTTGTATCGACAGCTTACCTTATATGATAAGTAAGGAATATTTTAAATCGGATTACTTTTTTAGAATTTTTTTATGTCTTATCATTCCTTAGACTCTTAGTGAAGACGTTAGTTATTTTTTCTTTAATATCGTGCTACTTTATTTTATTTAGGTACAGAATTACAAGCTAATAATACCATTCATTCAAAATAAAAGTTAAGTGTAATTATCATGCTTTTGATTTCTAAGAAATACTTTATGCTACAGTTTCTTCAGCGCCATCTGTCGGCAAAGAGGTGAAGATGAAGATAAATTTAGTTTCCTAAGTTTCTTCGTTGTACTTCAAAGTAGAGCTAAGTAAGTTGTTCCATTTATATTTCTTGCACCTGTACTGATATAATCTACTCAGTCTCACTGGTTTATTCATGTACTTTTCATTTCTTTACAGAATTTTGTACTTTATTAGCACGCATATTTTTACAAGTCTTGAGAAATGACGTTGGTAGTATTTTTAGTTTATGTAGCGACTATTCTCTAGGTACAGAACTATGTAAAAACATTGTTGCAACTGATATTGGTTTGATTAGTCAATAATACTACAAAGTAGAAAACTTTAAGACCGAACCGTGTCGACCCACTGAAGAAAGGCATTACTTTTACACTTTTGTAACAAAATAGGATATCTAGTTATTTGTTAAAGACTATTAAAGTCACCATTGATTTTTTCAATTGTAACTTTCAAACGCGAACGAGTTAAAACGATTAAGTAATATGCTTATTTGTTTATTAAATTCAAATATAATAAACATTTCTCTTTTCATCCAGTTATTTTGGGTACCAAATAATTAAACACTTATATAGTTTCTCTATTTATCAATAAGTGTATGCTACAAACTTGATAATACTTGTAACGATCTCTAAAAACATCGATATCAAACTAAAGCATGCCCCATCACTATAAAACAAGTGAACGTTTATTTGTGGATATAGTAACAAATTGCTCAGCGTATCTAATATAAATGTCTGTTGTGACATCAAACAGGGTGAATGAGAGGTAGACAAACAAAACTAAGCAAAGTTGGGTCACGGCTAGAATAATAGTCTATTCTCATTCGCTCTTAATATAGGAGTAACTAGAGGGTTCTAAACTTTGTTTATTTATAAAGGGGTTGAATTTGGCTTGTTTTGTGTTGTTATTTTATTTTGTGGACTGTTGAATGGTTTCATGATTGTGATGCACTAAAATGATCAAAAAATGATTGCTTGTTATAAATTCTTGAAAAAAGAAGGACTTACTGGTAACAATTTTCTTTGTGATTACTGAAGAAACAAATAAATAAATAACGACTAATACGTAAAAAGAGGTATTTTAATCTCTTTTCTATAGCTAATTTGTTTATTAAATGCCTTCCAGCATATAGCTAAAATGTATATTTCATTAAATTGAATAAATTACACTGCTCACCAAAATAATGTACTTATCAAATACAAATTATGATCTCTGGCGATCACCCAAATGTAACTATCCAAACATAGTTATTTAAATAACTGGCTACCAAATATACATGTAAATACTAGACTACTAATGGCATTCCGAGCACACAGCCTTAATATAATTTTAATTAAGACATTGTTTGACCTTACGTCAATTTGGGGTAAGCATTATGTCTGACAATTGAAGTGCTAGCACGCGATGTCACGTAATTCCTAGAGCTTAATAAATAAATAATTGCTGGTAACATTAAGCTTACTGACGCACTGTTAGTATATCAATTCTTGTGTCTGGATATTCCAGTAAAATTTTTATATCATCATCTCCCGAGCCTTTTCCGAACTATGTTGGTGTCGGCTACCAGTCTTTCTGGATTCAGCTGAATACCGTATTTTACATGGATCGAATGCCTATCTGAGCTCCACAACCCATTTTACTGGGTATTAACATACTGGGTAGTATCCGATGGTAAGTCTGGTTTTCAGAATTGACTTAACGACTGCCAAATATCATAGTATGACAGTCGGGACTGTCGTCGGGACCGACGTCTCAACGTGCTATCCAAGGCACGGAGGGTTCTCGGTATCTTTGGAAATGGTCAACCATCCACGGACTGGTCAAACCGTACGGCTTACACTTGGCCACGAGACGCTCAGTAACATTTTTATCTGTCTTCTAAAAATTAAGAAGTTAAGGGGAAGTTAACTTAAGCTATAAATGTCTTATAAGTTAACAAGAACAGCAATTACAAGTTTTAAAAGAGTTTATTTCGCTGCAGTTGGTTTTCTCGAAACTGGGTTATTCTATTCGTTTCTCTAAGACATAAATTGTTTTGTGAGATTATATCTTTTTTGTTTGAAATGTTTGTGTTTAAACACTCTGTCCCATTAAACGGCGGTTAAACTATTAATAAGAGAAGGAAATTGATAAATAGTATTTTTTAATAGAGGTAACAGTTACAATTCATATTTATTGTGTACAATAAATTCATATTTATTATTCTAACTAATCCTTAAAAATTTACACTCGCACTTTTGTTCCAACCCTACTTTTTTTCACCATTTCAACTCTTAACATTTATTGAACTACAAGGTACAATTTTTATGTTACTCCGTTAAAAGCCACATGATCGTCAGAATTTCGTTTCTCCAGTTATCGTCCTATATGTGGTTCAGTAAAGTTCAGTAGGTTCGATAGCACGAGGCAGGATAAATTGAATCCATCAGTCACACATCGGTGCAGCGTCGGTTCTCGGGTCGTTACGCCTATTGTTGTTCCCATGAATATGCTTTTTTATGTAAAATATCGTCGTCATTTTGTAGTTAGGTGTCTTTATTTATTGATATATCAATGTCCATGTTCAGTTTTCATAAAGTATATTTTAGTCTTTTGAATTTATATTATTTATATTTTAAACCAAGGTTGGAGCGTAGACATATTGATTCATGGCGTGCATACTAAAAACAAGTGTAATAATTATAATTTGATTGTTCCATCAAATTCAATTGAAATTGTTATTTGTGAACTTGCTTTTATCAGTTCATTAACAATGTTCTAGTTAAAAAACCGCTGGGTAAACAACGTTATCGCATAATGTTTAACTTAAAAAACATCAGCAGGAAAATAGCAACATACACATTAACTTACTCCAACAATGAAGAATGTGGGCATTCTTTTGATGTATATAAATATTAACATCACAATATTCTAATGGATTCTTTGATGTTAAAAATAACCTCCGGTAAAATAAATCTAAGTAGGTAATCTCCAATAATTGGGTCGTTACAGAAGCTTAAAAATTACTTTATCCAATCAATTTCAGAATTCGCTTGCAAAATGGCGGTGTTCTGAAATTGGAAACCAATCCGCGCCGGATTAAATAGCACTAACTAGTTATTATTTTCGAGAATTGAAGAAATTTAATTTAAAACAGGACTTGTACCTTTATGGACCTTACTTAGGGATTGCTTTTCTCTGTAAAAGTGAATATAGAACGACTAGTTTTTAGAAGTAAATAAATACTTATGTGCTTATAAGTGTTGAAACAGCGAATATTTGAATTTTGCACTTTTAACAACTTACATTATTTAAATAATTAAATGCTTATTTACAACCTTATGTTATTATTTTAAAACCTAACTTTAGACAATCACAAGCTTTTTATTTTTACTTTCCGTTAAAACCTACTTAATTACTAACGAAAGCTTTAATTAATCAAACGCGTTTGGGTACCAGGGGAACAGATAAATGTGGTATACGACGATCAATCGCGATCGGCGAGCTGTCAGTAATTATGCAAAGCAAGTACGACCTTAAAAGCATAACTACCGCGTGTGACCACAAATTAACAATACATTTTCATTTCGAAATTCTATTGGGTCATGGATTGCTGTTGATTTAAATATCTACCTTGTGCCTCTAGAATTTGGGATGAGAATGGCTCAATTTGTGGCTTTGGGGTTGATATTAAAATATTTTTACTAGACTGCGCCTGGACAGTTATGTTTTTTGACTGCATGTATTCCTTGATGAATTTAAATTGAGAGGTGTGGTTAGATATTAGATCGTCTTAATTGTGAAAACGACACAAGGTGAATCAAACTAATATTTTAGCAATACATTTCATTGAAAAATAAATAAGTTTTAAATTTTATACTCGGGGGCTTTTTGTTTCCCTCAGTAATTTACTAGTTATTTTTTTTTAATTAAGTGAAGTTCTAAACGCACCAGAAAAAAGTCCTTTTACAAGTAGCAGTCCACACGCTATTCAAGTACCTCAAAATATTATTTTCATATAAAGACATACTCAAACCTACATGAACATTACCGACAAGAACCGATTTCATTCGGTATGAGGTAATCGGTGATATCATTGACACTTGCTTTGTTACCAAATGTCGTCATTTGGGTAGCTGAAGTACTCAATATGATATTAAGTAAATACAAAATAAAGAAAACTATGATTGTTTTTTTTTGTTGCCACTGTGAAACGTTCTTAGGTAGGTACATATTATTGACTGCGACCATACCATGACGATAATGCTTGTAATAGTGTATAGAGCAAAGTTTCTAAGCAGGGGATTAATTTTATTAAAACCCATTTTGTTTCGTTTATTTTATACAGTATATTACCATAATTTATAGCCATAGGTATTTATCTTACAAAATAAAAATATAAAATTACTTTACGATAATCACTTCCACACACCTACCAAAAAATATAGGAAGAAACAAAAATAATGAGTAAAAGAAACATTTTTTTTTTCATACTTAGTAGGAATGTCTATACAAGTAATAGTCATATTATTATATTCACTAAACATAAACAAGTCACCTATCGTAGCGCTCACCGAGCTACTTTTTCGTTCTCCCCGCGCCCCAAACAAATTATAGCAAGTCGATGATCACTTTTGAAGGAGCACAGATTTATAACAAAATACCCTCCACCATTAAAAGTGTTACTTAACTTATTTAATGTGTTCAAAACTTGCTCAGTATATTATAGCTAATTAAGTGTTAAAATACTGTTTCATAATTATTGTGAGTGTGTATTGTTTTGTTTGTGTGACGATGAACAGAATTGTTTTTGTGTAACTACGATCTCATGTAAGTGACCATGTTTCATTTTTTTGTTATATTTTTTTAAGCCCTTTTTTAACCAATCCGTCATTAAATTCGTCAGCCCCTGACGACCCACTGACCAAATTATTATATGCTACCAAATTCAAATATTTTGCTATGTAACCAGTTTATTGTCTCACTGCTGGGCAAAGCCACCACTTCTGACGACAGACTTTTTTGACACATGACACCAATTCACACATACAAATTCAAAAGCTAACTATAACACAGACCTCTGACGTCAGCGAGAGTGTCTAGATGTTATCTAGGTAGTACTTTATGCTGCAGATTTTATAGGAAAACTGATAATATCTAGAGGCTGAGACATAAGGCGATCGAAGCACGTACGAATCAAATATTTATGTCACGGCGCGACTGTTAGGAACTACTGTTTGGGAAGGAATCTATTCTCGCATCATTTATCTTTAGGTTCCGGATATATTGGTCAGGTACTATTCAGGTCATACATATATATAATCACGCCTCTTTCCCTTTTGGGGTAGGCAGCACTTCGTGTCAGGTCATAGGTATACCACTAATTTGATTGTGATTATTGTAGCGTCGTATCGGTTGGTTAGGCTGTTAATCAATTAAAGCGTTTATTCATCCAATGAATGGTGGTGGGAACTAGGGTGACTATGATTATGGTTAACCCCATATCTAAAAGCCAAGTCCAGACCAGCCAGAAGGTGAAAAAAAAAAAAAAAGTGGATCCGTGTAAAATGAGCCGTGTTTTGTTTTCAGCGTCGTTATTTTCTTTCGTGAACTTAGCTAGATAAGTTACGTAAAAAATTGATAAATCATTAGCGTTATTTTTAGATTTATTACCACTGTAGATTATAATCTACGATAATGTTTGTAGGCAATTATCAACAGATCTATAAAAATGTAATTCATCTTTAGATTTTCAATCCATCCCGTTATACAAATTGAAATGGGCTCTACATATCGCCTCCGGGTGTGACACGAATAAAGCAATCCATCAAATAAATACATGCAGCGTAAAACGATGACATTTGTATACATTTTAACGAAACGATTTCCATGTCCTAGGCCCGTACCATTATCTCTTAGAGCAGTAATTGCGGTTGTCGAAGCGAGACGGCGCACTACACTGCGCATAGCGCTGTCCCGCTTACTCAACGACAACAGTGTGCTTTAAGAGGTCAGTATTCTTAGTAACTTATACTCTGCAAACCATGTTCCTAAAAGCTTTGATATCTCGATTACAAAGTTGAATGCCCTATATGTGAGATAAAAGTCAAAATTAGACGTAACGGAAATTTATTTTGTTGCGTACTTCATATTACACCTTATAAATAATATAAGGGTGCGTCCACACCTGACGAACGAGCAATTCACGAAGAGCTCGCGCTGCTCACTGCTCTCGAGCCGCTCGAGAGCACGGACGGCGTTATTAACACTAGAGCGTTTGCGGCATGCTCGCGAGCTGCTCATGCAATGCCCGTTCGTCAGATGTGGACGCACCCTTATGTTCATATAATTTAGGTGTACACGTGTTCTCAATCAATCAAACTCAGGCTTGAAATAAATAACGACCTTTACTTAACGATTTTATTCAAGTGTGTTACTTTTCCGACGTTTCCGAGAATTAGTTACTTAAGCAATTTCATAACGATGTTTTGTAGTATAATAGGTCATTTTCTATACGTATAAACCAATTTGGGTAAATACGTATTAATAATTAATATTTTTACTAAGTATAATGAAGATTTGTTAAACTTGCTAAAATGTTAAAATGGGTATAGGTACTATTTATTAACACATCTAGCGACACATCTCAAATGAGATCGCATACAACAGCTTATGCAAAATACTTCACGCTGTTTGTAGTACAGTCAACGCCACGTCATTGGTAACAATGGCAATTAAATCTCAGTCTTATTGCTTTGAAATAAGGACGTTCGTTCGTGTTTGGGGCTATTGTGAGCACGTTTTCAGTACAGTTGCGAGACAAAGTTTTGTTACTTACAACAACATCTTGTGTATTTCATAGTCTACAGGTTTTGTAAACTTTTTTGTGAACATGTACATTTGTTGCTGACTGTACGTTCTCGTTTGCATAAGCTGCAGTTTCACAGATCAATGTCCAAGTTTCGAAATTGTTTTTCAATCTCGTGAGGGCAATGAACTTCTCACTTCAGTGATAACATTGTGTAAATTGTGTTACAAAACTTTTACTGTAAATTGGATTTATTTGAAGTATAGTAGTGAAGGTTTCGATTTATTTTACAGTATATGTTTTTTTTAATACATTCTTACAATATTCAATAAATTTTAAATTATTATCTCTCAATTGTGAGAAAATGAGTTTGATTTTCATATTTATAAAGCAACTAGAAAACAAATCAATAAAAGAAGCCTCTTCTAAAAAAAAAAAAACAACATTTAATTTTATCTTTTAGATTAATGTAACGTCCACTACACAATTGAGTTATGTAAGTATAATGCATAAATTAAATGTAAACTACTAAACCTACTAAGTATATCAAAGTTCTACCGGTATCCTACCATGTACAGTTGTGTTATTGAGTTAAATACTCTTCATAAGTTAATCATCCTCCTTGAGCACAATTCACTGTCAAAGTTGTTTCATTAAACTAATAAAATATAAGTTAGGACGTAAAACAGGAGTCCTTATCGTACATATTATAGCGACAATACCTTCGCTAGTACTGACTTAAGACGTATTGTCTGAACGTGTGGAAACTGTAGTAATAAACGTGAGAAATTTCTAGAATTTAATAGAAGCTCTGAATTTCAGTGGGCCAGATTTGTTTGTTTTGTATAGCTTGTTTTGTTACAGGACGTTCATTTTTAAGGTCATCTTTGCATATCATAAAGTTTCTTCTGAAAGTAGCTTTTTTTTTGTAATATGTTAGCAGTAAGTAAGGTAGGTCTCTGATCTGCAGTACGACAGTTCAGGCTCAAATAATAATAAACGGTAATTTACTTATAACGGAATGATGAATAATGATTTTAAATTATTGACATAAATGTAAAAAAAATACATTTGAATCCATTGGCCAAACAAAGCAAGCTTGAAAAAGACTTCTTCTAGCAACTGAGTATACTATCGATCCACCCCTTACTGCGATTTCAATGGAGTAGCAAATTTAACTTTCAGTGCCAATGGGGGTGTAACTCAGTGGTAGAGTGTCTGCTTCGCATGCTGAAAGTCCTGGGTTCAAATCCCAGCTCCTCCAGGAACGGGGTGTTTCTTTCTTTTTATCAAAATTGTCTCACTTTTATTCATCTTACTTCGTCTATTTATGAATTTATTATTTATTTTTAGTCATTATTTTCCCACTGTAGGACACGGACCTTTACTTCTCCAATTTATTGTATTTTATTATTTGGTTTAAATAAATTCTGCTTTAATTTACACATTTTTTTATTTTTTCTCTGTGAAAATGTTTTTTGTTGTAGAATCATTTTTTTTTCTTCGTAAACGGTTGGTTACGTTTTTATTTTAAATACCGACGTTTTCGATACGTATAATTTTCGACACTTATAAACGTTCGCGTCGGTAATCAGTTACTTGGACCAAATATTTCCAGAAAAATAAATAAATATTAAGAAGAAATCCCTTTCCGAGTATGTATGCTGTGACCTTAATCCTTTATTTGATTGCAACGTCAGCTAAGCAGAAACGTGCGTCAATCTGTCCCAACCATTATATCCCCATAACTGCCACACTAAAAATGTAAGTACCACTGAAATTGATTGCCCCAGACTGCCTTAGATATTTTTATTATAGTACTTTAGCGCTGTAAGGCATAAAATATATGTCAATAGTTATGTGACGTCATACGTAGTGTTGGTCGGTTATGACCGAGGTAGTAAAAGGCGATTTACTATGCATATTAATGATACGTATCTACATGTATTTCTAATGTGTTTCCAGATATTAAGACAATGCGAAAATAAGTGATTCTTTAGTACCCCAGATTTTGGTGACGTCAGTGTTGCAATAAATATTCTTATTAGTTGTTACGTACAAACGTATTCAATGTATGAAATATAAATATTCATTTTCATAAGAATTTTAGAAAAACTTTATATTGTTTTTGAATGTTGTTGCAATATTATAACATTGATGAATATCTACAAGCAATACTTTGTTTCTAATAATATCACGAAAGAAAAAAATAGTAGGGCATCTATTATTTCATATCTCTAATTCAATGCCTATATTATAAAACTCTATTTATTTTGCATTTCCTTTCAATTTATTTATTTACCATTATCTCTTACATTGCTTAATAACATGTTATTGTCAAAGGACCAATAGACAATAATACCTAATTAATTATAATAGTATAGGCTTGCATGGACCTGTCAGTTGTCAGATGCTAATAGCTAATTAATATCTAACTATCATTGAAACAATCAACAGTATTGAGTATCAGTATGTTATACATGGTCAGCTAATGTTGAACACATTCATACATCCATACATAACTTAATATACAGGGTGTTAACTAAAGAGTATATCTACTATTACTAATAACCAAAAGGGATAAAGAGTAAATGTGCTAAAGAGCTAGTTTACAAAATTTCTGTAAAAAATGACTTCATTTATTATTTGACCTCCAATTCTTTGAATCAATTTATTTAACTAGCTAATTTTCAGATGAAATTTTATAAACTTGCTAGCGCAAGTGGTATAGATACCGGGAATACTATTCAACTATTTTGGATGGATACCCTTTCAGTAGCACCTTGTATATCCATACATAATTAAAAAAAAAATTCAATACATTATAAGGATTAATTTCAGTTTTAGATATGTTATATCCAAACATTGTTGTTATAAATTAAAAATTTTAAGTATCTAGGTTAGGAAAAAAATCACATTACCTACATAAGCTTAAGTCCGGTGGAGTAGTCAAAGCCTGAATTTAGTGTCTTCTTCATAGCGTGTCGATCAAATTGATCCATACACTAAGAAGAAAATCCGGGAAAATCTAGTGTTGCCATTGAATGGCAATAATAGATTTTCCCGATTTAGCCTAGAACCTGTATTCAGCTACGCGGATAGCATGATCTGTAGCATTGAACAGGCAATGGTTTTCAGGGTAAATGTACTGAAAACTTAAATAAGCGAATAATTTCAAATAACTTAACTTAGTAAAGGCAGTTCTGTAGGCATACATTACTTATACACTGAAGAAACGATTGAGTAAACTTTACTACCCTTTACCCAAAAAAACCTTATTTTATCTATAAACCTAGTGATATTCATATATAGATCTACAACAAATTTATGCGCGTGTTTTATGGTCACCAGATGGTATAAAAATTAATGGCGTAAGATTTAAGAACCTATAAATGGATATAATAGGTTTTATGGCTCGTAGGTTTATATGCGTAAAAAGTCATACGATATGTCGAGGTTTTTCAAGATTTTGGCAAAATATCGGTAGATGTTTCGACTTCCATACATAATTATTATAAAGTAAAAATCTGTCTCGTTATCTAAACGCGATAATCTCAAAAACTACCGAATGGTTTCACAACATTTACGTATGTGATTCAAGAGAAAAGATAGTGTGTATCTTGCACAAATATTTTCGCTAGTTGAAAATAAAATAAGGGTCATAAATAATATTAGTTAGCATAACCACAATTACATTCCTATACAATTATAATTTCGATAAAAATATATATTGACAAGTTACGAAGAATTACTACGACGGAAACGGTCTCTTATATTTCTTAAGAACAATAAAGTTAGTGCAAATAGTAAATCACCAAAACTTAAAACTATTATTTCAATACACTTACGAGTACCATTATGATTAATATCTCTCACCAGGAGTTCATAACTGAGATTTATAATTAAACAGTACGTAATTGGCCAATTCGGGAACCACCCACGCATTCATAACTTTTGGAGTTACTTGAACCGAAGTTAAGTAGTCAATTATATTTAACTTACCGGATATATGGGAATCATTTGACAGTTTGAATATCTGCTATTATTTATTTATAAGCTATAATATAAAAGTTATGATGTAGTTGAGAAGTCTGATACTATTTTAACTTAGGGCGGCGAAGATAAAGGGGAAAGGTATCTATGGAATCTATGTTTTTATGTTAGAATCTATGGTATCTATGTTTTTATGTTACACCTAAGTACCAAAACTACTGAGCCGATAAATAAATAAACAATTTTTCATAACCATTACATTAGATTTATTTTCAATATTGGAAATAGGAAAAATGAGTTTACGAAAAAGTGAAACAGCAACTCGCGTCAACCATATTTTATTTCAATTAGAAAATTGTACTACGTTTTTAAGAACCTCTGAACAATTAAATAGTTGCTGATTTATTGACTGCCTATATAATACTCTCCGCACATTTTACGTACCTACACAATCGCTGCATAACTTTTATGAATAACAATTACGTTAAATATAACATTAATTAACGAGCAAAACAACGAGTACAGAGGCTATCTACGATTTGGTTACTAAGGATTACATTTGTGGCCTTAAACCTGTGAAAGTTTGAGATAAACTGGGTCAAAAAATACGATACAATATGTAGAATTATCACCACTGAAGCTCTGAGTCCTCGCCGACGACCGACCAGCAAACACCGAACATTTCTCGTCACCTTGATCACTCGAGCACAGCCGATCGTTCACGATAATCTAGCCTAGTAGTACACGCAACACGTGAATAGGGATATTATAGGTTATTTCAGTAGCCGCTGTGTTTACTGCCTCACCACGTGTTACCAGAGAGGTGTCGTGACGAAGTGTATTAAGAATGTTAGCCTGTGTATCGGTTCGGTGGTCCAAGTTATAATCAGAATAGGTACAGTTTATTCTATTCGTAGAAATTATATTTTGATGACTGATTGAGTTTACATAAAAATTATGTGCTTGAAGTGTTTTTAAGCATTGTATAATCATAAATCGATGCGTTACTGTTGGTAAACAATAAAAGGTGTAATTTTTTTGTGAACTTTGCACAAAAATTGAACTTTTTAATTCGTTGCAAATTGACATTTTACACGGATTGCAAATAGTTAACTTAAAAACGAATTATACTTTTAGACAATGCTCACTAAGTAAGTACTTAGTATTTGTACGGTCTTAATTAGGTACCTCGGGAATACAAGACTTTCGTAATAAACTTCCAAGATATCCTGAATGTCAAACAATAACTCGAAACTCGTACGGCATACGCTTGCAAAAGTAATAGGAACGAGGGCGAATAAATATGTGCACTTCCAGATATCTTCAACCCTCTTAGCAACGGGAGTCGACTGATCGATAGCTTGGTGAATGTTCTCAACTTAAATGGAACAACGAACTGACGGACGAGTCAATATTAATAGGATGCTCGGAACTCGGATCAATCATTTCCTGAAAGGTGTTAGTCGTTTTTGTATTGGGTTTGACGGAAGTATGGATTACAGGTAGTGTAATTTAGAATTTCGAAAATATGTTATGGGATTGCAAAAGCATTGTTGTTTCTTTATTTGGGTGTAGAAGCCAATGTTTATAAGTAGATATTACTGATGATACTAGATATTCTATTCTAAATAATATTTCCGTCATCAGATATTATCTGATTACTGAAATTATCACGCTTTGATTATTATTTCTTATGGTAAACACAGTACTATGCACAAAAGCATACAATAATTTTCAGAATTTTCATTCTTTTGTTAATTTAATTAATTTTCTTTATCCACCATGATCATTGTTATCCGTCTTAATAATAGTCAATAATCATTCCCATCATTCCCGAGCCTTTTCCCAACTATGTTGGGGTCGGCTACCAGTCTTACCGGATTCAGCTGAACACCGTATTTTACATGGAACGACTGCCTATATGTGACCTACACAACCCATTTTACTAAGAAACACAGTCTTAGTAATAGTCAATCATGATCCTCAAATATGTTAAATACAAAACTTCAAAGTTATTCAAAAGGGAACTTCCCTAACATTTACCGCCTGTCGCTTGCAACACGTACCCACTAACTCGCTTTATTACTCGGGCTGATTAACTATCGGCTAATTGCCACTAAAGCCTACTTTATGTACCGCTGTCGTGAAACTTTTACTGCGGTGACATGGGTCGTGTGGACCGGACAGTATGTAGTCTTCAAAGGAAATGAGCATTGATAATTATTTTAATACTACGGTTAGGTAAAAACATTGTAAGGGCCTGATTCATGTTAAACTGCAATAGAATTCGTCCTTTTGAAACAACTCAATAAATTGACAATGACTCGTTACATAAACATTTTTTTCTTGCCTAATTTTCATAAGTTGCACTTATAATTATTTCACGTGAGATGCACATGTCAAATATAAAAGTAATTTGTCATGTGAAGTAAACCGCCATCCTAATCAATTTTTCTCAGAAATCATGCATAGAAGTGTACTCGTTTGACTTCATAACCTAATTGATTCAGTTAGAACTAACTTGAACTTACTGAGTAGTTCGTAGAAAGACAGGTATTTACTAGGCCTATTCGAATTACAGTCCTATATAGGTCCCTTATTTGGGTACCTACTGGTACACAAATAAGTTTATATTATGTTAATGTGTATGTAATCTAGTTTAATTAAACTACAAGCATTAAATAACAATATTTATTATATTATTTTTAAGTATTCTCTTGTACGAAAAATACCTTAATTTGACAAAGACGGCATTTGAGTTTACAGCTACTTATTCTTAGGTTGAGATCAATACTACACTTTTATTTTCGCCATCAACTCAAACGAATCCGTTTGTCATATTAAGTAATTAATAAACAACTTCTCTAAGTTGACGTCAACTTCACATATCGTCAATCAAATTATAACTTGTTCTAGAACAATAATCCTGAAAACTAGATAGTTGGCAAAGAGGCGTCCCCTGTGGCATTCCTCGGAGAAATCAGCTCCGATGTCAATATAACTAATGTGGTTATTTATAGTACAAATGCATCTGTTTTGTTTTACCTGTAACTGTTACTAAAGTAATTGTTATTTACTTGGGAACAAAATAAAATAACAGTGGTCAAACCAAATGTATTTTGGGACGAAATTTACAAATCATTTCTTTTGTTCAGATAATATACATACCCACAATGGATCATCTGAATTATTAAGTTTCGTTTCGCGTCATGTTGAAATGAAGGAAAACCTAAGTAACGTTTTTTTTTTTTTTTTTATAATTATTCACGAATGGTTTTTGTTTAAACCCGACATTAATAATATTTTCCTTGCATTTAATGACACTCGCGTACATGATTTTTCATACTTAGGTCCAAACTGTTTTTCTAGGTACTTTAGGATGGAACGAAGGTTCTTTTTTGGAGGTTCAAAGCTTTTCGAGTCCTCAGCCTTATCCTTCCTGTTTCCTCTCTCATCTGATATCTTAGGGATTTCGGAATTCCGTTTGAGCTGTTTTTTGTTTATCAGCCTCAAGCGTTTAGAAGTTTAATAGATTGTACACGACTTTGGGTAGAGTTTTATAATTGCGGGCCTAAATTACGGAAAATTACATCGACTTTATTGGACTTAAAATTGTTGTGTTTATGAGATTTTATAATTATTACATTTAACATCATTCAAAACTATATCATTACGCCGCGTTAAAATAAATAATATAACTGTTTTTAATTCTCCATACCAATCAAGACCACCTGACATGTTTGCGGAAGAATATTAATCATCAATACAGCCGTAAGAAGAAAACAGAACTTCTTTAAAATTTTATTTATTTATTTTATTTTATTTTATTTATTTTATAATTATATTTTATAATTATATTTATATTTTTATAAAATTTCACATGTTGTGCTAGTAAATATGTTGGTAACACCGCAATAAAAGTGAGTAATTCCATCATTCCAGACGAATTTTTGTCCTGTATACACCTCAGCCAAAATGCAATTCGTGTTAGATATAAAAATTTCAATGCACTCACTGTGTACTCAACAGTTTTCTCTGCTGCTGCTGCATGAATACATTTTTTAAGTTTAGATCGGATTAACTGGGTTCATGGGATTTTATTTTGAACGAAATTTTGCTCTACAAAATGGAAGAGATTTTTCAGGTATATTCTATTTTCTGGTTAAATGAAAATCTATTTTAAGTAAATAAAGCAAAGCTACTTTATAAATATAAATTGTATAAAAATCACCTACCAATATTCTGAAGAATGTTTATTACCCTTCATAATTAGGTAGATCCTCGGTCAAACGTTTGTCAAAAGATACTTCGCAGGAATATATTTTCTTGAATGTAAATTAAATATTTAGGTACAAAAATAGCAGCTTCATTACAAATAAATTTATCTCACAAAAACTTTGCAACAAAATATAAATGTTCAAACTTAAATACACTCGCATCCGTAAGGAACAAAATTTCAACTCACCGATAGATAAGACAAACTCGTTATCACAAATCGTTTAGAAACAACTCGAGAAAGATTTTCTCAGTTCCTTGTAGCACCCTTAAAACTTCATAAAGAGTTTCTAGTCAGCTGCGATATTATACTTACAATTACAATATGTTATCAAAAGCGTTGGGGAATTTGTTTTTAAAGGTAAGGAAATTACATTTAGTTTAGTGATTTCTTGCAATACCTAAACTCATTCTACCAATTTTAAGGTCTGGCAATACATTTTCAAAACTTTTTGTGTATAAGATGTTTTAATTTATCTATATTTGTATCTTATATATAGCTTATCGTTTTTTGAACAAAATCTTTATTTTTTTGTTGAGTGCACCTGTTAATTATTTTCTGTTTTAAAACCTCTAAGTCTCTCGAACTTTTTTAAAAACCTATTTAGTTTCCCATTGCTGGACAAAGGTCTCCCCCGTCTGACTCTAGACATTTCCTGTCTAGAGCAGCATGACACCAATCACTAAAGAAAGAAGCTATCGATATCATTCCGCCACCGTGTTCTCGGCCTGCCTCGTCTGCGAGTTCCGGCTTTAGGGACCCACTCGGCAGCTGTTTTCACCCACCTGTCCTGAGTCATACGGCAAACGTGACGAGCCCAGCTCCACTTCAACTTGGCTGTTAGAACTCTGGAACTTACAGTATCAAAATATAATACAACTTAAGTAAGACTAGATTATTCTGCTAACTTTGAATATCCTTTTTGAAGCTTCGAACAACTTTCCTTTCGCGTATATTTATAAACTCTATTCTTAGAAACAATACTCTTGAATTTGTTTCGCTATTCAGAACTTGATAATATTATGATACTTCAAGAAACTTTTCCCTGCTAAGATCATAGTTACACCATATTTGGCTACCAAGTTAGTAACTTAACAACCCCGTTATTAATAGAGACATCTTGCCTTACTTAATAAACTCTCCTTCAAGCTACTCTCAGCCTAACCTTCAAAGGAATAAGGTCTGTTTTGGTGTGTGTTTATTTTGATATCAAGCTTAAACTTATTGTCGTTGTATGTTGGGTAGGTTTTAATCGAATTTTCAGTGTACATTAGCCGACAGCGATAGAACGTGATAATGCGTCTTAAACATAAAGACAATGTTTTACCATTTTAATAAGTATAGGGGTTACATTTTCTTGCAAATATACAGTACAGTCTGTAGTTGCCAAGATACTTCTTTTGAAAGAAGCATTTAAAAGTAGTGATTAAATTGTTGAAGTAATTACTGAGCTTAAGGTATTTGGACAATCTTTTGAAAATGTGCCAATTTTATTAATTTTAAGTAAGACATTTTCTTTTTCGTAATTGATTTCTCTCCGTCAATACCAGCTGGTAATAATATGACATAGATACATAACTAAATAAGTTACTATGTTTATTTCGCCTACCTACTTAGTATCTTAATACTCTTTATAAAAAATATTTAACATTGAAACAAACATCTACACCGTTTTGGCAAACATTCCATTTCCTTTGTTGACAAGAAGAAAACACTTTCACCCAGATAATATCAAGGTTTCATTCTCGGGTGTCAGATACTAAAAACATCTTGGCAACTAAGCGACTGTATTATTCCTACCTATTGAATCACATGTGATTTTAATGTAGGAAGTACACAGTATAAAGTCATCTCCAGAGCCTTTTCCCAACTATGTGGGGGTCGGCTGCCAGTCTTACCGGATTCAGCTGAATACCGTATTTTACATAGAGCGACTGCCTATCTGACCTCCACACAACACTTTTTACCGGGGAATCCCATAGTAAGACTGGTTGTCAGAATTGACTGATCGACTGAGAAGATCAACATATGTGGTGAAGGTGTTAAGGTTCACTTTGGATTGTTGGGATTTTACTTAGAAAAATACGTGTGTTCCACTACAAATTTATTGAGCGACTGTTTTTGCACGAGAACAAATACAATAAACTATAGTTATAATTATGTAGGCTCATTACTCCCACAAAACTCCTTGTACGAAATACGTCACCACAATATGACAGTCGGGACCTAAGACTTAAAAACCACGGACCAACCGCAGTGAGCGCGGCTTAACCTGTATTATCGGTCAAAAAAAAAAACAAAAATAGGCTCACAGGCTTAGCCACAAGCCCTTTTCCTAAATAGTATAAAGTATAGATTTGAATCCATTTATCAAAATACTGGCACAAAATCTTCATGACCTGTGCTGTTTCTTAAAACGAAATTATTTATCATCCTCTGTGGTTGCATAAATTTATGTATGCAACTGTAGATTAAAAGCTTTTGCATTTAAAATTAAACGGAATATTTATTGAGAGCGGGCACGGCGTTTTTATCACAAATTTACAATGATAATGAAATTCAAATAAAGATCTGTGTGGGTAGAGCGAAATTTCTTTTGTAATAACCGTTGCTTTATTCGAACATATTTAAATTTGGCGCATCGTTAAGCGCCTCTGATTGGCTGTGTAATCGTACGATATTTACTTAACCAATCATACTTGTGATCATAAATAATTTGTAACGTGAAGGTAGAACGAAAATTATCAACAATGAAGACAAAATCACCGCAGTCTACCTGTGACCGTGGGTATGTAAAGTTATCTAAACGTTGCGCGCACGCAATGTATTAAATTTATTAAAAATAGTTTTATTTTTGTAAGTGTTTGTTGTTATATTAGATTTAAATATTGAGTGTTATGAGAAATATCTGTCCAGTGTTTGATAATTGATAATATTATGTTTATTCTTTTTCGTTTCGTCGCGGCTTAAAAGTGATGTTTTGTTGATTTAGTGTGTCAAAGTGTTGAGTTCTTTATTTTTGAAGATAAACATTGGTCCGATATTTGGTAAGTAAACCTTTGTTCTACATAGTCCATGTCTCGTGGTTGCATACACGACTGTGATGTTAATTAGTTGGTCGCAAAGCCTTTATTGGGTCCTGTTTGTTAGCTTACGTAATTGTGCTTTTCGAAGATACCGGGATTGAATAACCTAGGATAGGAAAGTACATTCTTAGAACTACATTACTCGTAGATTTGGTTGTGATGACTTATACGATTCTAGGCGGATATTAGGTAATGAACCGAGTTTAACATACTTAAGCCTTTCGTTCTTCGCGTTTTTGAAGCCAGCAGCGCTGAATAACGCTCGAATTGTATTATTATAATCTATGTTATGTATATATATCTATATTATGCTTTGCAGTAGTATTTAACAGGCCTGTTGGTCTAGTGGTTAGAGACCCTGACTGCTATACCGGAGGTTGTGGGATTGATTCCCACCCGGGACAAATGATTGTGTGATGAGCACGATCATTTGTTCGGTGTCTGGGTGTAATTTATCTATAATATGTATGTATTTAGAAATATATAATATGTTTATTAGTTGTCTGGTTACCATAACACAAGCTCTGCTAGCTTGGGATCAGACAATCGTGTGTGAGATGTAACGGAATATTAACGGAACATTATGCTTATATTATAACCAAACTGTACACTCAAGCTAGTAACCATTATAAAAATTAGAGTACAAGAGTCGAATATTTGTGTCGCAATGTAATGCAAGCGATATTGGAATAAAGTATTATAATATAATATACCAAAATGTGAATTTGCGGTATTACTCTGCATTTCCCTACAGACAGCACTGGGATGAAAATATAAATTGGGATGTCGAATCTGCAACTAGCGATAGATATCGATTTTTTTAAATAAAGTGTTTGGGCTCCGAGCCAAATTCTTTAGGTATGAAGTCCGAATTATTCTAGATAGGATTTTGCAACGTGTAATTCCAGAGCCTCGTTAGTAAGATTCTTTTTTTGTCTATTGTAAATTTTTGGTTAGTTAATTGTACTATCAGTTAATCTGTTCTAAAACTCATGAATGCAGTCTTAACCCTTCCCAAAAATAAGGACATACATACATATACATATCATGACGCCTGTATCCCCGAAGGGGTAGGCAGAAGTGTACCATTGACACCCACAGTGCGCCGATATGATTAGGTCCCATGTAATAGGGGGCGAGCCTATTTCCACTAACCGGGCACAAATCCAAACTCCGACCTGCTACTGACAATTTCATAGAAAAACCCAATAACACCTTGGTCGACTCGGGAATCGAACCTAAGACCTCTAGCGTAGCAGTCGCACTTAGCACCACTAGGCCAACGAGGCAGTCCAAGGACAAGTACAAGGCAAAAATAAGGACATGAAGTTAAAAAACCTTTTTCTCGATGTTGTACACTATTCGGTCAGTTATTATATTAATTATTTACGCTACTAGTCCACCCCAACACACACTATGCCGCATCCATTTACCAGCTTTTTCATACGAGCAACACGTTGTTGATAGCGATATGAAAAATTCCCTCGCCGTATAACATGAGTGAATATTGCACGCCACTGCAGTGCCTTGTTTCAAATCTTATGTGAGATTGAGAATAACTGGTAGAAATTGTACAGTTCGTATAAATAAATAGGTACTTTAAATATGAGTTGAGAGACTGCCTTGTTGGCCCAGTGGTGCTAAGCGCGCTAGAGGTCTTGGGTTCGATTCCCAAGTCCACCAAGGTGTTATTGAGTTTTTCAATGAAATTCTCAGTAGCAGGTCGGAGTTTGGATTTGTGCCCGGTTAGTGGCAATAGGCTCGCCCCCTATTACATGGAACCTAAACATATCGGCGAATTGTGGGTGTACATTGGTACACTTCTGCCTAACCCTTTAGGGATACAGGCGTGATGATATGTTATGTTATGTTAAATATGAGTTGATGCAATAGTTAGTGGTGATTGCAATAATTATGATTCTAGAGCATATTTCTTGAATACTAAAAGGACAAGTAGGACCTTTATTGGTTTTTTCTGCTGTATGAATTAAATATTTTTTGTATAAAACATTTAAATTATAAAATCCCAAATTAGTCAGTCTGCCTTAAAAACAAATTTACTATACATTAAATAATATCCTAAGAGAAATCTGTATTGTAATTATTGTTCACTTACGTCAATAAAGAACATTGTTATTGTATTTTTTGTTGTTTATACTATTTTGTGTATAAGTTGATGTAAGAATAAGTGGTGATTGCAATAATTATGATAGGCGTTAAGAATTTCTTGAATTTAAAAAGGACATGACTGTAGGTTTTACTTTAATTGGTATGCGTGCCGTATCAATATTTTTTTTTATTTAAACTGTTCTTTAATTTATTAAGTTGTCCTTTTTAACTTAACTGCCAACTTGCTAACACGTTCAGAGTTTTATACGAAAAATTTAATAAGTCCCAAAATATACCTCGGAATAACAAGAGTAATCCCACTCCGTCTGTCTACTTTATTAAGTCCAGAAACGTGAGATTAAAATAAAAAGCCTACAAAGTTTTGATCTTGTTAACAATGAGCAGTCTCGTCTCGTGTTTATTTCCTTTGATGACGCCGGCTACTAACTTATTTGTAGCTTTAATTAAATTGTATTTATTTAAATGCATAAAATTTATGTGAGTTTTAATTTTATTAGATTTTTGTTTGTTGTTCTAGTAATAATATAAACAAATTTAATTTCACGTATAAGTTTTGTCATATTTAAAGAATTGTATCCTACGCAATAATAGTTAATTTTTTTTTTAGTTTCATCACCTTTGCATTCGTCATAGTAACGGGCAGACTGTCATATTCATGGTAATTGAATTTAATGTCTAGATATTTAGTTAAACATGAACTAGTCGTGAATAAAGACCAGTCCAGTAAATACTCTGCATTTGTTTACACAAAATTACTATTGTATTATCAGGACTAAAAGAGACTGTGACCCCCGAGTTTGTTTCGACATTTCTTCTCAGGGTAGTCAGTTAGGAAATGTCGACCTCATCTAGATTAAGAAGACGTGTGAAAGTGATTGAATGTAGTCCTATTTGCAAAATAAAGAATTTGAATTTGAATTTGAATTTGAATTTGAATTTGAATTTGAATTTGAATTTGAATTTGAATTTGAATTTGAATTTGAATTTGAATTTGAATTTGAATTTGAATTTGAATTTGAATTAAAATTAAATTAAATCTGAAGAGTTAATTTACTTATTTTTTTTTCCAAATATCACTGGTTAAGTAATAATAGCTTAGTTATTGTCTATATAACAAAATGTATATGAGCCAAACCGGTGAAACTGCGAGACACAGCTAGTCTAGTAATAAAATGAATTCATAAAACGCACCCACAAAATATGATGCAATTCCTGTCCGAATTGCTATCATACCAAAATCTAGGTCATATACAAACAGCAAGGTTTATAGCTCATATCGAAACTAAGAAACAACTGTTTTATTACCAAACAGAATACCGAACTCATTTCACTAGAACAACTATATACAACTCTTTGGTTTACAACAAACAGTAAAATTTGGCTAACTGACTACCTTCCACTGCAAAAGGGAGATGAACGAGAATTAAACCAGCGGAATGGAGTGAAACTAGTTGAAATAAGGGTTAATATATTTGACTACTAACAAAATGTTTATTTATTATTAATTCACCTCAATTACGACATTTATTCAACGACGGTTATTCTATTCTTTTCTTTTACAAAACCAAACTTGTATGGCAGCCGCAGTTTAGGGGTTACAAAGACTTGAGATATTATTATATCCTCTGGATGTCTTAGTTTGTAATTCGAAAAAGCTTAGTATTATTATTATTAATTCATTCATTTCACGCATCAAGGCACATTTAAATATATACTTTTCTGTACTACAATACAACTTAAAAATACTATAAATATGCATAACGTAATAAGCTAATACTAATGCACCGTAGATAATTTTAAATTATGAAAATTACTAGATTTTCCGCTTGACCCTTTCTTGATTTGGTTCAAAATCTTTATTCTTACTATTGGCGTAAATCTAGACTTAGTAGACTCCGTTCCGGTCACAATGCAAGTCTGCCTTAAAACAAATGACTATCCCGCGCCAGTAGCTTGTCCGACCATTTCCTGTTGTCCGATTCACAACATTTTGGAATAATTTATTTGCTGACGACAAAGTTCAACTATTGCAACGAATAGTTGATTAGAAATTTGGTTGTGTTGGTGTTTTAGTAGTCTGTAAGGGATTTGAATAGGAATTTGAGTATTATATTGGAATCTTAGGTTTACGCGACTGTTACACTTTGAAATAAAACTACTTTTTACAGATTTTGTCGCGGCTTATATTTAGATTTTAGGTCCCGACGTTTGGACACCCCTGCCTCCATGTCATGGTCTCTGTTTGCCCGTGATCATGATAGCTGCAAAGGCGTCGAAACATCGGGACCTAAAATCTAAATGTTTATATTTAGATTTTATCGCGAAAAAATCCGTAAAACGTAGTTTTATTTCCATTTGAGTATTTTTTTTTTTTTTGTTTATTTATTAGCCAGATTATTAATTAATTTGAGTGCTAAGTAAAATAAATTGATCGCGTTATTTCCGGACATATTGAACACAAAGTAACCAGAACCAAAGAGTTTTGCGAACAATCGAGCTTGATGGATGATGACAGTTGCGAACTTTTTTGGCAAACGATATCCATAACAGCTTTGCTTCAGAATATGCCTTTATTTGGATAAAATCCTAAAGGTCAAAGAGACTAAGTTAAGATAAATATAAGCAGCTAGCTGTCGCTCGTGGCTTGGCTCGTGTAAATGCTGGTTATTTTGAAAAATATAGCCTATTGTCATTTAAACCGGTTTAACTGTGATAAAGCTACAAACCG
Organism: Autographa gamma; assembly: GCA_905146925.1. Taxonomy (NCBI): domain Eukaryota; kingdom Metazoa; phylum Arthropoda; class Insecta; order Lepidoptera; family Noctuidae; genus Autographa; species Autographa gamma. Next base: position 2,429,768 of record LR989852.1, read on the forward strand.
ACAGACATTTTTTTATAATGTTGGTCTTTGTTGATACTATGGATTTGAGTCTCTTTAAATGTATCACCGTAAACAACAGTATTATTTAAAAGTATATTACCATTAACACCCATAACAATAACTTTTCACTACCATTTAAATGCAGCAAAGATACTGCAGATTATAATAGTATTTACGAACCATACATAATATTCCTCTCAAACTTAAAACCCAAGGTTTTGTTTATCGCGAACGAAAGTACGGTTGTCACGAGTAATGAGACGAATTTTATTCAATCCGCAAACAATTCAAGAGCACCTTGTTTTGCTCTTAAATTTCCTGATTCTGCATAACTGGATTAAGCTGTGATATATAAAGGGGAAGAAGTGAGATTCAACATCAGACTTGAGTCAGACGTAGTCACAACAACAACAACCAAAATGTTTGTGAAGGTAAATACTTTTTGGATTTATTTTTATATGTGCAGGAACGCATTGGTTTAAATATTTGTGTCGTTTAGTGCTTGTGAATTTAAGATTTGGAGATTTTATCGAGCAGTTTATGACATGAATATAACAACTGCTTTGATTGCTTGAAATTTCAAATATATCTCCATTAGTAGTTATACAATTCGAAAACTCTAATTGCTCGTACGAAATCATGTACACGAAGTAATTAAATGTCAGCAAACTAGTTAAATTAAAAAAGTCATGTTAAACTTTAAGAGCTTCCTTCAACAAAATGTTTTTGTTTTTGCTTTTCTTTCTTTGACACCAGTTTAATTAAATCACAAAACATTAGAACGTGTACTTTAAATAGATTTAATTGATGTTCATTTATTTCTTCTAGTTCGTCGCTTTCTTTGCCTTGGTGGCCGTCGCCAGCGCTGGTGATTTCTCCAGCTTCTCCTATGGCGTGGCAGACCCCTTCACCGGTGACTTCAAGAACCAGGTCGAGACCCGGGTAGGCAACAACGTGCAGGGCCAGTACTCTCTCCTGGAGTCTGACGGCACCAAGCGTACCGTGGACTACGCCGCTGGTGCTGAGGGCTTCAACGCCGTCGTGCGCAAGGACCCCGCCGTCATCGCCCCTGCCATCTCCTACGCCGCGCCCGCCATCGCCCCCGCTGTTTCGTACGCCGCTCCCGCCATCTCTTACGCTTCCCCCGCCATCGCCTCCCCCGCGATCTCTTACGCCGCTGGTATCGCCGCTCCCTACGGTTACGCCAGATTCGGCGCCATCGGATACGGAGCTGCCCTCCCCTACGGCCGTTACTACTGAAAACCTGGACTTGATTTCAACCGCGTGTAAATAAATGTAAATAGTTTGGAACGAATATTGCTTTTCATTTAATGACATCACATACCTACATCTTATTTAGTTGATCATCCAAAATTAATAAATTCAAGTCTTTAACCATGTCACGATTCATTCTGATAATAATGAGGCATTCTGAATATTTTTGCAAAAACATTTAAATGCTATATTTACCACAAAAAAGAACCACGAAACAATTTATAAATATCTCATGACATAATTGTAATAAGACTTTGATAATTAATAAAACCTAGCGTGGTATACATAAACAACAAAAATAATTCCAACAGACTTTTCTAAAAATACTTATCACGGATGAAACATTAATTAATTCTTAAACGAAAACACTACGTAAGGCTGTATCCAAGTGTTTTTTCTTGGCGCGAATTAAGTAGACCAATTTACAAATTGATTTATCATTCCGTCTGTTACTGAGAGGACGTTAAACCGTAGAAAGAATGCTAATCAAAGTCCAGTGAGATTGCAATACTTTGTTTATTTGGCTTTCCATTTGATAGAAAAGTGTTTTATTTCTTTCAATGAATAAGAAGGTTTTTAAACTGAGTATTTGGTAGGTAGGTAATTATTTACCGCCGTAATAAATAAACAATCGATTTAAAAAGACCGAATGCAATTAAACAACCAAAGCTCTGTGGTCCTATTGTTGACAAAATCATAATTTTTAAATCTTTCCACATTTTCCAAAGATGTAGCAAAACACAGATTAATTTAGAATTATTGTTCAACCAAAAAGCAGGAGGCTGCTTGTAAATTAGGTTGAACAATAAATATTATAGCCTAACCATAGCTCCCACCAACCTATGAGTACCAGTGTCGGAAATAACAGTATTTATTTCCAATACTAGCGCTTAATTACAAGCAAAGAAATCAATGGCAAATTGTCAGTTTATAATGCATAGACAGCTGCTACCAATACTTCCAGAAATAGGTTTGCTACGTTGCTAAATTAAAGACACATTCTCATTTTCTGTTTACATAGCTATACATACACATCACTGGATACATGATTCAAATTAAACGATTGCATTTGTTATCAGATAACGTTTACGTGGTCAAATGGTCACGGGTCATCGACTTGCGATTCGGCGTCAAATTTTTTGATGGGAAATGAATAAATCATCCTGTGACCTTTCCGTACCGCAAAGAGGTCGGCGGTGACCTTTAAACAAATATGAAGCAATTGGGTGGTCATTGTGGTGAATAAAAAATTTTTTTACTCACCTATATAAAAATATAGGTAATATAATTTTAATTTACTAGCGGCCCGCCCCGGCTTTGCTCGGGTGCAACGCTGATACCAAATATAACTACACAATCATAAAGTTCTGTAGGGCGAAGCACAGCTTTGGACGCACTATTTGCTATAGACACGACCCCGGCCCCCGCGCGGCCCTCCGGCCGGTATCGCCGCAACCGCTATGTCCCTACATTTTAAATTTGTAATATCTTCGAAAATATTCATTTAAATTACATGCTGTAAAGGGCAATATTGACCTATATTGCATGCACAATTTATTAAAGGTACCTAATTGGATAAGGATTAATACTGTATTGCTTAAAATCGCTTTTTCGTAAATAAGTAATAAATAAACGATAAAAATGGTTATTGTGGGTTATCCTCAAGAGATAGACATATGCCATCGCGGACTTTTTTGTAGATATTTTTAAGGTGCACAATACTATAGTACATTATTTTGATCTATCTCATAGGGTTCAGCCAGCGTTTGCAATGAAAGCGCAAAAATGGGTTCATTCACGACCTTACATTAGAAATCTCTAAGATTATCCGTATTCCTCTACTATATTATGCATGTATTATACATATAAACCTTCCTCTCGAATCACTCTATCTATTAAAAAAAACCGCATCAAAATCCGTTGCGTAGATTTAAGATCTAAGCATACATAGGGACAGACAGCGGGAAGCGACTTTGCTTTATACTATGTAGTGATAGTGATGTGTCGTTTTTCGGGCTGAATAAGGGCATGCGGGTAAATTGTATAATACTAAGATAAAGACTAGGAATAGTCAGCAATCAGCATTAAGTTGTAAAGAAGAATCACCCCGGAGGTTTAAAAAGTCCAGCCTTTTCCAGATTATAGGTACGCATCTTTTCACATAGAGCTGTGCCTTTCCCAAGTCAGAGATAGTTCACATAAAATACAACAGCATAGCGTGTATAATATAGTAAAGTAACTTGTCTATAACTCAGGACAGCATTCTCGATGACCTAATCTTAGGTATTAAGTCTGTATATCTTATCCTTTCTCGGTTTATTGCTAAACTAACACTTACGAGAAATTGGAAATATTTATCCAAAACTTATGGTTCGAGAAAAGTAGGGATATCATTTGATAGGTACATGTATTTACAGGAAGAACATAACTCATTTATGGGTATACAACTTAGTTTGACGGGCCTGTTGGTCTAGTGGTTAGTGACCCTGACTGCTATACCGGAGGTCGTGGGTTCGAGTTGACAAATTTGATTTAGACAAATGTTTGTGTGATGAGCACGATGATTTGTTCTGGTCTGGGTGTAATTTATCTATAATATGTATGTATTTAGAAATATATAAGTATGTTTATCAGGTGTCTGGTCACCATAACGCAAGCTCTGCTTAGCTTGGGATCGGATAACCGTGTGTGAGATGTCCCGGAATATAATATTATATATTATACTAGCAGCCCGCCCCGGCTTTGCTCGGGTGCAACGCTGATACCAAATATAACTACATAGGTAATCATAAAGTTCTGTAGTGCGAAGCACAGCCTTGGATAGAGGCACACGACCCCCGGCCCCCGCGCGGCCCTCTGGCCGGTACCGCCGCAACCGCTATGTCCCTCCATTTTAAATTTGTAATATCTTCGAAAATATTCATTTAAATTACATGCTGTAAAGGGCAATATTGATCTATATTAAATGGAAAATTTTTTAAAGGTACTTAATTGGATAAGGATTAATACTGTATTGCTTAAAATCGATTTTTCGTAAATAATTAATAAATAAACGATAAAAATGGTTATTGTGGGTTATCCTCAAGAGATAGACATATACCATCGCGGACTTTTTTGTAGATCTTTTTAAGGAGCACAATAGTGTAGTACATTATTTTGATCTATCTTGTAGGGTTCAGCCAGCGTTCGCAATGAAAGCGCAAAAAAAGTGTTCAGTTACGACCTTACTTTAGAAATCTCTAAGATTATCCGTGTTCCTCTACTATATTATGCATGTATTATACATATAAACCTTCCTCTTGAATCACTCTATCTATTAAAAAAAACCGCATCAAAATCCGTTGAGTAGTTTTAAAGATTTAAGCATACATAGGGACAGACAGCGGGAAGCGACTTTATTTTATACTATGTAGTGATAGTGAAATACAAAAACCCTCTCTCGGCAAAAAAAATCAACAAAGGTCACAATAGCCAATCTATTCAACAAGTCACAATAACGCAAAGCCAAATCTATTGGCATCTCGTATACTGAAATCTCATCAAACATATTAGTCTATATTCGTCCCAAACAATAAGGCGCACACATTATATACATACATACACATACATACATGTGTATGTATGTATATAATGTGTGCGCCTTATTGTTTACTGAAGTCGTCATTTGTTTTGTCCAACAATTTGCTTTGAATTGCACTTAAAACTCCATCTGTAATCTTATAGTAGTCTGCGATCGTGCTTCGAGTAATACATATTAAAATCAATACCGCGTCAGCTTTGAAGATATTTAACATTCTTAAAAATTATTTAATGAAGGGATTTTTTTTAATTACATTCCATCGGGATAAAGAATCTTAATGGAGTTTATCTAAATAATTAAGAGTCAAGTTTATCTCAACCATTGAAAAGATGAAAACTTTTTTTTCTGCACTAGTCTGATTATATAGTTTTTCACCACATTTTATAGTACGTTATATTGTTTATATACATGTAAATAAACATTATTAATTTTTGACAAGATTTTGACGCCAGTGTACTCGAGAGAAGACGCTAGTTCTCAATAATTTTCACTTAACTACAATGTAATCTTACACAATCTTCATAAAAAGTGAATGTGCAAAATAAAAAAACCTATTTTATTGGTTGTCGAATTCTTTCGGGATTCCAGTTTTATTTGTGTGGTGTAAATCTCATGTGTCTGAGATCGAGCTACCTTGTTCTTACCGCAATGGGTTTTATTGTGAAAATAATAGTACGTACTTGGCAGTAGAAGACGAAAACATACAACCATTGCGTCCTACCTGTTATGACTTACGGTGCCGAAACGTGGACATTAACGGTTGGACTAATCGACAAATTAAAAGTCGCACAGTGGGCTATGGAGTGAGCTATGCTCGGAGTCTCTTTGAAGGATAAAATTTGCAATGAGGGAACCAAGGTAACCGACATAGCTCGTAGAATTAGCTCGCTGAAGTGGCAATAGACTGGCCATGTCTGTCGAAGAACCGATAGCCGTTGGAGCAGACGAGTCCTGGAATGGAGACCGCAGCTCGGCAACTGTAAGATAGGACGCCCGCCCGCCAGGTGGACTGATGACCTGAAAAAGGTCGCTGGAGGGCACTGGATGTGGAAGGCGGAGGACCGGGTGTTGTGGCGCAAATTGGGAGAGGCCTATGTCCAACGTTGGACTATGATTGGATGAATGATTGATTTGGCAGTAAAATTTTCAATAATAATAGTCCACTTGAATTTATTGACAGACAATCAGACTTTACTGCAACAATTCATCATTTATAAAACACATAACCCTTAGTCATGGTCTTATAACATTTCTTTAACATTAATATTTGTTATAAAGGCTATGAGATTTATTTGCTAAGGCCTTGTTTATCGCAAACGAAAGTACGGTTGTCACGAGTAATGAGACGAATTTTATACAATCCGCAAACAATTCAAGAGCACCTTGTTTTGCTCTTAAATTTCCTGATTCTGCATAACTGGATTAAGCTGTGATATATAAAGGGGAAGAAGTGAGATTCAACATCAGACTTGAGTCAGACGTAGTCACAACAACAACAACCAAAATGTTTGTGAAGGTAAATACTTTTTGGATTTATTTTTATTTGTGCAGGAAAGCATTGGGAGAAATATTTGTGTCGTTAAGGGCTTGGGAATTTAAGATCTGGAGATTTTATCGGGCAGTTTATAACATGACTATTAAAAAATATAAACATAAAATTTGTCGTATACAACTCGACTGCTTTGATTTATCTGATAAAAATTTTGTGTTCAAAAGAAATTCAAATTACAAATTATACTATTCGAAAACTCTAATTGCTCCTACAAAATCATGTACACGAAGTAATTAAATGTCAGCAAACTAGTTCTCCTACACAGTAAATTAAAAAAGTCATGTTGAACTTTAAGAGCTTCCGTCAACAAAATGTTTGTCTTTTTGCTTTTCTTTCTTTGACACCAGTTTAATTAAATCACAAAAACTCCGAACGTTTGCTTTAAATAGATTTAGTTGATGTTCATTTATTTCTTCTAGTTCGTCGCTTTCTTTGCCTTGGTGGCCGTCGCCAGCGCTGGTGACTTCTCCAGCTTCTCCTATGGCGTGGCAGACCCCTTCACCGGTGACTTCAAGAACCAGGTCGAGACCCGGGTAGGCAACAACGTGCAGGGCCAGTACTCCCTCCTGGAGTCTGACGGCACCAAGCGCACCGTGGACTACGCCGCTGGTGCTGAGGGCTTCAACGCCGTCGTGCGCAAGGACCCCGCCGTCATCGCCCCTGCCATCTCCTACGCCGCGCCCGCTATCGCCCCCGCTGTCTCTTACGCCGCTCCCGCCATCTCTTACGCTGCTCCCGCTATCGCCTCCCCCGCTATCTCTTACGCCGCCGGTATCGCCGCTCCCTACGGTTACGCCAGATTCGGCGCCATCGGATACGGAGCTGCCCTTCCCTACGGCCGTTACTACTGAAAACCTGGACTTGATTTCAACCGAGTGTAAATAAATGTAAATAGTTTGGAACTGATATTGCTTTTCATTTACTGATATCACACATCTACATCTTATTTTAGTTGATCATCCAAAATTACCACATTCTGTCATAAACTATGTTACGATTCCAATAATGGGACATTCTGAATATTTTTGCAAAAACATTTAAATGCTATATTTACCACAAAAAGTTCCACGAAACAATTTATCAAAATCATGAGACAAAATTGTAATAAGACTTTGATAATTGATAATACCTAGCGTGTTACGAGTATACTTAAACAACAAAAATAATTCCAACAGACTTCTAAAAATACTTATCACGGATGAAAAATTAATTAATTCTTAAACGAAAACACTACGTAAGGCTGTATCTAAGTGTTTTTTCTTGGCGCGAATTAAGTAGACCAATTTACAAATTGATTTATCATTCCGTCTGTTACTGAGAGGACGTTAAACCGTAGAAAGAATGCTAATCAAAGCTCAGTGAGATTGCAATACTTTTTTTGTGTGTTTTCCATTTGACAGAAAAGTGTTTTGTTTCTTTAAATGAAAAAGGTTTCTTTCTGTACGGAGAATTTGGTAGGTAACTAATCAACGTCCTAATAAATACATAAACATTGAAAATGAATAAAAAACAAACACTGAATGAAATTTAAAAAGCGGAACTGCTTGATGAAATTTATATGGGACTAAATCTGTAGTCCTATCGACGACAAAATTATTTTTTGAAAGTGTTTTGTAATTTCCATATATATCACAAAACACACATAAAACAAATAATTTCATCCTTTTGAAGTAGCTTGAACAATAAATATTAGATAGGTTTCACCAACTTATAAGTGTCAGTGTTGGAAATATGTGGCAGTACATACCTATTTCTAATACTAGCACTCACAAGCAACTAAATCAATAGCAAATTGCCAGTTTATAATACATAGACAGCTGCTACCAATACTTCCAGAAATAGATTTGTTACGTTGCTAAATTAAAGAGACATTTTCATTTTCTGTATATACACATCATTGGAGACATTATTCAAATATAACGATTGCATTTGTTACCAGATAACGTTTCCGTGGTCAAACGGTCACGGGTCATCGATTTGCGATTCGGCGTCAAATTTTTTGATGAGTAATGAATAAATCATGCTGTGACCTTTCCGTACCGCAAAGATGTCGGCGGTGACCTTTATACAAATATGAAGCAATTGGGTGGTCATTGTGGTGAATAAAAAAATTGTTTTACTTACCTATATAAAAATATACTTAGGTGATATTTTTGAATTTAAATAAAAAAGCCTCCCATTCCGGCAAACAAATTCAACAAAGGTCACAATAGCCAATCTATTCAACAAAAGACACAATAACGCAAAGCCAAATCTATTGGCATCTAATATAATGAAATATCGTCAAACATCTTAGTCTATATACGTCCCAAATAATAAGGCACACACATTATATTATGCACTAGAAAATAATACCCCTTCAATCGCGTAAAGAACTTATAAAACTTCACTACCGCAAATGTCTTTTTTATGTATTATGTAATACCATTTTACTGAAGTATCGCCATTTGTTTTGTCCAACAATTTGCTTTGAATTGCACTTAAAACTCCATCTGTCATCTTATAGTAGTCTGCGATCGTGCTTCGAGTAATATTAAAATCAATACCGCGTCAGCCTTGAAGATGTTTAACATTCTTTAAAAATTATTTAAAAGAGGGAAATTTAAAATTTTTGATTACATTCCACCGGGATAAAGAATCTAAATAATTAAGAGTCAAGTTTATCTCAACCATTGAAAAGATAAAAACCCTTTTTTTCTGTACTAGTCCGGTTAAATAGTTTTACGCCACATTTTATAGTACGTTATATTGTTTACATGTATAGTGACGCGAGCATAGTAGAAAGAAGAAGCTACTTCTATATAATTTTCACTTAACTACAGTGTATGTTACACAATCTTCATAAAAACTGAATGTGCAAAATAAAATAACCTATTTTATCGGGTGTTGTATTTGTGTGGAGTCAATCTCATGTGTCTGAGATCGAGCTTTCTTATTCTTACTGCAATGGGTTTTATTGTAAAGATAATAATACGTATATGGCAGTAAAATTTTCAATAATAATAGTCCACTTGAATTTATTGACAGACAAACAGACTATACTGCAACAAGTCAACATTTATAAAAAAAAATAACTCTTAGTCATGGTCTTATTACATTAATTGTTTTACATTAATATTTATTATAAAGACTATGAGATTAATTTACTCAGATCTTGTTTATCGCAAACGAAAGTACGGTTGTCACGAGTAATGAGACGAATTTTATTCAATCCGCAAACAATTCAAGAGCACCTTGTTTTGCTCTTAAATTTCCTGATTCTGCATAACTGGATTAAGCTTTGATATATAAAGGGGAAGAAGTGAGATTCAACATCAGACTTGAGTCAGACGTAGTCACAACAACAACAACCAAAATGTTTGTGAAGGTAAATACTTTTTGGATTTATTTTTATTTGTGCAGGAACGCATTGGTTTAAATATTTGTGTCGTTTAGTGCTTGTGAATTTAAGATTTGGAGATTTTATCAAGCAGTTTATGACATGAATATAAACATAAAATTTGTCGTATACAGCTACGACTGCTTTGATATCTCCATTACTAATTATTTTATACTATTCGAAAACTCTAATTGCTCCTACGAAATCATGTCCACGAAGTAATTAAATGTCAGCAAACTAGTTATCCTACACGGTTAATTAAAAAAGTCATGTTAAACTTTAAGAGCTTCCGTCAACAAAATGTTTGTGTTTTTGCTTTTCTTTCTTTGACACCAGTTTAATTAAATCACAAAACTCCGAACGTTTGTTTTAAATACATTTAATTGATGTTCATTTATTTTTTCTAGTTCGTCGCTTTCTTTGCCTTGGTGGCCGTCGCCAGCGCTGGTGATTTCTCCAGCTTCTCCTATGGCGTGGCAGACCCCTTCACCGGTGACTTCAAGAACCAGGTCGAGACCCGGGTAGGCAACAACGTGCAGGGCCAGTACTCCCTCCTGGAGTCTGACGGCACAAAGCGCACCGTGGACTACGCCGCTGGTGCTGAGGGCTTCAACGCCGTCGTGCGCAAGGACCCCGCCGTTATCGCCTCTGCCATCTCTTACGCCGCTCCCGTTATCGCCCCCGCCGTCTCTTACGCCGCCCCCGCCATCTCTTACGCCGCTCCCGCTATCGCCAGCCCCGCTATCTCTTACGCCGCCGGTATCGCCGCTCCCTACGGTTACGCCAGATTCGGTGCCATCGGATACGGAGCTGCCCTCCCCTACGGCCGCTACTACTGAAAACCTGGACTTGATTTCAACCGAGTGTAAATAAATGTAAATAGTTTGGAACGATTATTGCTTTTCATTTAATGATATCACACACCTACATCTTATTTAGTTGATCATCCAAAATGAATGAATTCGAGTCTTTAACCATGTTACGATTCATTCTGATAATAATGAGGCATTCTGAATATTTTTGCAAAAACATATAAATGCTATATTTACCACAACAAAGAACCATGAAACAATTTATCAAAGTCTAATTACATAATTGTACTAAGACTTTGATAATTGATAATACCTAGCGTGGTATACTTAAACAACAAAAATAATTCAAACAGACTTTTCCAAAAATACTTATCTCGGATGAATCATTAATTAATTCTTAAACGAAAACACTACGTAAGGCTGTATCTAAATGTTTTTTCTTGGCGCGAATTAAGTAGACCAATTTACAAATTGATTTATCATTCCGTCTGTTACTGAGAGGACGTTAAACCGTAGAAAGAATGCTAATCAAAGTCCAGTGAGATTGCAATACTTTGTTTATTGGTTTTCCATTTGATAGAAAAGTGTTTTATTTCTTTCAATGAATAAGAAGGTTTTTAAACTGAGTATTTGGTAGGTAGGTAATTATTTAGCGCCGTAATAAATAAACAATCGATTTAAAAACACCGAATAAAATTAAAAAACCAAAGCTCTGTGGTCCTATTGTTGACAAAATCATAATTTTTAAATCTGTCCACATTTTACAAATATGTAGCAAAACACAGATGAATTTAGAATTATTGTTCAACCAAAAAGCAGGAGGCTGCTTGTAAATTAGGTTGAACAATAAATATTAGAGCCTAACCATAGCTCCCACCAACCTATGAGTCCCTGTGTCGGAAATAACAGTATATATTTCCAATACTAGCGCTTAATTACAAGCAAATAAATCAATGGCAAATTGTCAGTTTATAATGCATAGACAGCTGCTACCAATACTTCCAGAAATAGGTTTGTTACGTTGCTAAATTAAAGAGACATTCCAATTTTATGTTTACATAGCTATACATACACATCATTGGATACATGATTCAAATAAAACGATTGCATTTGTTATCAGATAACGTTTCCGTGGTCAAATGGTCACGGGTCATCGATTTGCGATTCGGCGTCAAATTTTTTGATAAGTAATGAATAAATCATGCTGTGACCTCTTCGCACCGCAAAGAGGTCAGCGGTGACCTTTATACAAATATGAAGCAATTGGGTGGTCATTGTGGTGAATAAAAAGATGTTTCACTTACCGATATAAAAATATAGGTAATATTTTTTAATTTAAATAAAAAAAGCCTCTCATCCCGGCAAACAAATAGCCAATCTATTCAACAAAAGTCACAATAGCGCAAAGCCAAATCTATTGGAATCCCATATACTGAAATCTCATCAAACATCTTAGTCTATATACGTCCCGAACAATATATGCACTAGAAAATAATACCCCTTCAATCGCGTAAAGAACTTATAAAACTTTACTACCGCTAATGTCTTCTTTAAGTATTATGTAATACCATTTTACTGAAGTATCGCCATTTGTTTTGTCCAACAATTTGCTTTATATTGCACTTAAAACTCCATCTGTCATCTTATAGTAGTCTGCGATCGTGCTTCGAGTAATATTAAAATCAATACCGCGAGATGTTTAACATTCTTTAAAATTATTTAAAAGAGGGAAATTTAAAATTTTTGATTACATTCCATCGGGATTAAGAATCTTAATGGCGTTAAGCTAAATAATTATTAAGAGTCAAGTTTATCTAAACCAATAATCAGATAAAATCTTTTTTTTCTGTATTTCTCCGATTACATAGTCTTACACAACATTGTATATTATATTTATATGGAAATAAACATATTTTTGACAAGATTTTGACGCGACCGTACTACAGAGAAGAAGCTAGTTCTCAATAATTTTCACTTAACTACAATGTAACGTTACGCAATCTTCATAAAAAGTGAATGTAGAAAATAAAAGAAACTATTTTATTGGTTGTCGTAATCTTTCGGGAATTCAGTTTTATTTGTGTGGTGTAAATCTCATGTGTCTGAGATCGAGCTATCTTTTTCCTACCGCGAAGGGTTTTATTGTGAAAATAATAGTACGTATTTGGCAGTAGAAGACGAAAACATACAACCAGTGCGTCCTACCTGTTATGACTTACGGTGCCGAAACGTGGACATTAACGGTTGGACTAATCCACAAATTAAAAGTCGCACAGCGGGCTATGGAGTGAGCTATGCTCGGAGTCTCTTTGAAGGATACAATTTGCAATGAGGTCATCCGATAAAGAACCAAGGTAACCGACATAGCTCGTAGAATTAGCTCGCTGAAGTGGCAATAGACTGGCCATGTCTGTCGAAGGACCGATAGCCGTTGGAGCAGACGAGTCCTGGAATGGAGACCGCAGCTCGGCAACTGTAAGATAGGACGCCCGCCCGCCAGGTGGACTGATGACCTGAAAAAGGTCGCTGAAGGGGACTGGATGTGGAAGGCGGATGACCCGGTGTTGTGGCGCAAATTGGGAGAGGCCTATGTCCAACAGTGGACTATAATTGGCTGAATGATTGATTTAACAGTAAAATTTTCAATAATAATAGTCCACTTGAATTTATTGACAGACAATCAGACTTTACTGCAACAATTCATCATTTATAAAACACATAAACCTTAGTCATGGTCTTATTACATTTCTTTAACATTGATATTTATTATAAAGACTATGAGATTCATTTGCTAAGGTCTTGTTTATCGCAAACGAAAGTACGGTTGTCACGAGTAATGAGACGAATTTTATACAATCCGCAAACAATTCAAGAGCACCTTGTTTTGCTCTTAAATTTCCTGATTCTGCATAACTGGATTAAGCTTTGATATATAAAGGGGAAGAAGTGAGATTCAACATCAGACTTGAGTCAGACGTAGTCACAACAACAACAACCAAAATGTTTGTGAAGGTAAATACTTTTTGGATTTATTTTTATTTGTGCAGGAACGCATTGGTTTAAATATTTGTGTCGTTTAGTGCTTGTGAATTTAAGATTTGGAGATTTTATCAAGCAGTTTATGACATGAATATAAACATAAAATTTGTCGTATACAGCTACGACTGCTTTGATTGCTTGAAATTTCAAATATATCTCCATTAGTAGTTATACTATTCGAAAACCCTAATTGCTCCTACGAAATCATGTACTCGAAGTAATTAAATGTCAGCAAACTAGTTAAATTAAAAAGTCATATTAAACTTTAAGAGCTTTCGTCAACAAAATGGTTTTGTTTTTGCTTTTCTTTCTTTGACAACAGTTTAATTAAATCACAAAAATCTGAGCATGTGCTTTAAATAGTTTTAATTAATGTTCATTTATTTCTTCTAGTTCGTCGCTTTCTTTGCCTTGGTGGCCGTCGCCAGCGCTGGTGATTTCTCCAGCTTCTCCTATGGCGTGGCAGACCCCTTCACCGGTGACTTCAAGAACCAGGTCGAGACCCGGGTAGGCAACAACGTGCAGGGCCAGTACTCCCTCCTGGAGTCTGACGGCACCAAGCGCACCGTGGACTACGCCGCTGGTGCTGAGGGCTTCAACGCCGTCGTGCGCAAGGACCCCGCGGTTATCGCCTCTGCCATCTCCTACGCCGCTCCCGCTATCGCCCCCGCCGTCTCTTACGCCGCTCCCGCCATTTCTTACGCCGCTCCCGCTATCGCCAGCCCCGCTATCTCTTACGCCGCCGGTATCGCCGCTCCCTACGGTTACGCCAGATTCGGTGCCATCGGATACGGAGCTGCCCTCCCCTACGGCCGTTACTACTGAAAACCTGGACTTGATTTCAACCGAGTGTAAATAAATGTAAATAGTTTGGAACAAATATTGCTTTTCATTTAATGATATCACACACCTACATCTTATTTGAGTTGATCATCCAAAATTACCACATTTTAGCCATAAACTATGTTACGATCCAAATAATGGCTCATCTGCATGTTTTTGCGAAAACATTTAAATGCTATATTTACCACAAAAAGTACCACGAAATAATTTATCAAAATCATGAGACATAATTGTAATAAGACTTTGATAATTGATAATACCTAGCGTGTTACGTGTATACTTAAACAACAAAAATAATTCCAACAGACTTCTAAAAATACTTATCACGGATGAAAAATTAATTAATTCTTAAACGAAAACACTACGTAAGGCTGTATCTAAGTGTTTTTTCTTGGCGCGAATTAAGTAGACCAATTTACAAATTGATTTATCATTCCGTCTGTTACTGAGAGGACGTTAAACCGTAGAAAGAATGCTAATCAAAGCTCAGTGAGATTGCAATACTTTGTTTATTTGTTTTCCATTTGATAGAAAAGTGTTTTGTATCTTTAAATGGATAAGGTTTCTTACTATACGGAGAATTTGGTAGGTAATTAATCAATGTCGTAATTAATACATAATCGATCGCACACAAGTTTAAAAAACACCGAATCCAATTAAACAATCAAAGCTCTGTGGTCCCCTATTGTTAACAAAATCATATTTTTTAAATCTTTCCATGATGTCCGTGGATATAGTAAAACATTTGTTTGAACAATAAATATTAGAGAGCCTTACCATAACTCCCACCAACTTATAAGTGTCAGTGTTGGAAATATGTGACAGTACCTACCTATTTCCAATACTAGCACTCACAAGCAACTGAATCAATAGCAAATTATCAGTTTATAATGCATAGACAGCTGCTACCAATACTTCCAGAAATAGATTTGTTAAGTTGCTTAATTAAAGAGACATTCTCATTTTATGTTTACATAGCTATACATACACATCATTGGATACATGATTCAAATAAAACGATTGCATTTGTTATCAGATAACGTTTCCGTGGTCAAATGGTCACGGGTCATCGATTTGCGATTCGGCGTCAAATTTTTTGATGGGTAATGAATAAATCACGCTGTGACCTTTCGCTACCGCAAAGAGGTCGGCGGTGACCTTTATACAAATATAAAGCAATTGGGTGGTCATTGTGGTGAATAAAAAAAAGTTTTACTTACCGATATAAACATATAGGTAATATATTTAATTTAAATAAAAAAGCCTCTATTTAACAAAAGTCACAATAGCGCAAAGCCAAATCTATTGGCATCTCGTATACTGAAATCTCATCAAACATCTTAGTCTATATACGTCCCGAACAATAAGGCGCACACATTATATGCACTGGAAAATAATACCCTTTCAATCTGGTAAAGAACTCATAAAACTTCACTACCGCAAATGTCTTCTTAGTGCATTATGTAAAACCATTTTACTGAAGTATCGTCATTTGTTTTGTCCAACAATTTGCTTTGAATTGCACTTAAAACTCCATCTGTCATTTTATAGTAGTCTGAGTCGTGCTCGAGTAATATTAAAATCAATACCGCGTCTCAGCTTTGAAGATATTTAACATTCTTCAAAATTATTTAAAACAGGAAAATTAAAAATTTTTGATTACATTCCATCGGGATAAAGAATCTTAACGGATTTTATCTAAATAATTAAGAGTCAACTTGATCTAAATCATTGAATAGATAAAAAAAATTAAGCAAATTTTACTGCACTTGTCCGATTACGTAGTCAGACACAACATTTCATAGTACGGTATTTATGTTTACATGTCAAAAAAGGTTATTTATTTTTGACAAGATTTTGACGCCAGTGTACTCGAGAGAAGACGCTAGTTCTCAATAATTTTCACTTAACTACAATGTAATCTTACACAATCTTCATAAAAAGTGAATGTGCAAAATAAAAAAACCTATTTTATTGGTGGTCGTATCGTAGTTTTATTTGTGTGGTGTAAATCTCATGTGTCTGAGATCGAGCTATCTTGTTCTTACCGCAATGGGTTTTATTGACAAGATAATATAAAATAATATTACGACATTACAACTCACAAAAATAATAGTACCTATATTTATTGATCTTATATTGTCAGACGAACAGATTACATTGCGACGATTGAATTTTTAGTAAACAGAAAACATCATTTTTTTTTCAGTTTTATAAAAAAAAGCAAACATTGGTATTAATTAGAAAAGACCATGTTTCCTTAACTACGTAGAAATCATATATAGGTTACATACATACTTAGCTTAAATAATAAATTTTTAATATCATAACAATATCGTAGTCTTTTGCTTAAGTCAATGTGTAAAACATTACCTACTCCATAATGCCTTAGCATAATCGAGTAGAGTTTTATTGAGGATTCCACACGAAATGAAGTTCTTTGACAATAATTTACACCGAGATATATTCAAGTATTTCTTCAAACTCATTTGTAAGCGCAGTACCCGTAGTAGGCTAGGCTACACAGTTAGCGGATTAAATTCATAAGCATTTTTATTGTCCCTCACAAAATCGTGTCTTGGTAGCTTATTCTGTGTCTGGGTGTCTTTTATGATGTAATCAAGTACATAGGTTCAGTATTAAATAAATAAGCGAACTTTGAAATAAGATTTAAAAAGAAAAACATTGAGAGCAGATTCATCTTGAGGGTTAAATTATACTTGCAGTTAAAAACTTTACTACAGGCCTTCGTTAAATAGTTGATGTCTAAAATGTCCCGATTATTTATTTTTAACATCTATTTTTCGTTATACCATAATTAATATTAAACGTTTGGCCGACGATAAAACTCATCGGTTTTCAAAACCTTATTTAATCCGCTGTCAGTTTGACCCTCGCCTATCCACAAACTTCGCCCAGTTGGACCATTTCGTTCCCTTCGCTTTACGGCCGCCTGGAACAATATTGCCTCCTTCAGGATCTGATAAATAAAAAAGTTTCGGCGACGATGTTTTTATGTGACACATTTAAAGTTGGCTGTTCGATGTAGGACTGGAATAGAAATGTGCTCTGTTAAGTCTGGCTTTGAGTAGTGTAACAAGTGTTATTAAGTTAAAAATTTAAAATTAACATAAACTTATGGCTAACAAACAGCACTAAATATCATACAATATGCCATACTACTGTAAAAAACTACTGAATCTAGGTCTTCGGTTCCAAAGCTCCATTTCTATGTTGAAGAGCGGGCAAGAAATTCTATGATAATTCCAAAATTTTTCGCTTTTAGAATGACTTTAGAACGAGAAACCATTGTTTGTATAGAGTTTTCATTTGATTTGACTATTCAACTGTTTTATAACGGTAACATCTTTAGCTTTTCTTTTTAAGTTATGCTTGCGGGTATCACAAGTGCAAATACTAAATCCTTGGTCGACTTGAAAGTTAGTGTTTGTGAATATGAAATTCGTATCTGCATTGCACACACAAAACCAGGTTTAAGAAGTTTTGTATAATAACATCTGTTTTGAATGTGGTAGCTGCAATACGTTTATAAATGTATGTCCGAACTTTATATAACAACTTCGAGAACTTAAATAATTTCGATCACTACACCTATCACAGACGAAGATAACTAATGTTTGAAAAAAATATCATAGCCTACCAAAATGTACAAGGGTAATTTGCAAAGAAGTTTACCAAAATTCACTAAGTTTAGTCTTTAATCCAATCTTTATCTAATGGCTATGAGATATAACAGTTTGCTCGACTTATGCCTTTCTGTTTACTCTGAGCCATAAGTAGCT
Source organism: Autographa gamma (assembly GCA_905146925.1). Lineage (NCBI taxonomy): Eukaryota > Metazoa > Arthropoda > Insecta > Lepidoptera > Noctuidae > Autographa > Autographa gamma. The sequence goes on from LR989852.1 coordinate 2,448,051, forward strand.
AGTAAGTGTCAAGTATTGTAAGTTGTCGCGGTAAAATATCAAGTTAGCTTCGGACGGTAACTTTTACATCCAGAGATTTAAAAGGATAAAGTATAGACAGAAAGTTTTTGCTCAGCAAGGCAGATAAGAAAATGGGCTAAAAAATATGCTTGAGATTATATTAAACTAAAAATAGCAATAAACATTACTGTTTAGAATATTATTATTTTTTTCCTTATTTTTCTAAATTACTGCAACAAAATGGAACCACTCCTCATATTGCTATTCCTATTTACCCGATATTACAAAAAAGGTATTAAACCGTGACATATTTCTTATAGAAAGTTAAGCTTCTTGGATGTGCATCTTATGTAAGTAGTTCGTGTTTATGAAGCGCGGTGTCTTGGGTATCGGAAACTTTCATACAAATGTGTTCTGTGATATTCTTCACAAGGAGCCGTCTATATGAGCGGTTTTTGTTGGATATTTTTAGATTTATGCAAGCGGAAAATTTTATTGATGTCTTGCGGACTCATTCTATTTATATTTAAGAGGATTTTTAAATTATGTTCCTTTTTCTTTAAACTTTCTAGACACATTTACATGAAACAGTGTAGGTCGCTGTAGATTACTTGAGTCTTAGCACATTGTAAAGCAGTGATGACATACTTTATTTATTTAATTTTATTATAATTTTTTTTTTTTAGTTTTTAGTTTATGCTTGCCCTTCGGTTCTTATTGGTTCTTTTCCATAAGAAGGAGATTTCTAAACCGCGCACCTAGAGCTTTTTAGATTTATAGGTTACTTTACTTTTTTGAGGTACAAAAATCTTTATACCTTTATTCGATGCTTGTTTCTAACTCAATGTCATTAACTAATTGCAAACTATGCAGTAAATAATCCAGTACTTTGTACTCTTCGAACGGGAAATGATAAGACAACAACAATAGGTTCTTTAATAGGTCGCATCCCGTCTTCCGTGAGCAGCTCCACAAATTGTATTACATTTGGGAATTGTTCCAACTGGTGCTGTTGGCAATTAATATTGCCTATTATTAGAGCCTAATTGCTGCTCGGCTAGTCCGTTGTTCGAATGACGTCACAGCAAATTGCTTGTATATATTAGGTTTAATTTTACACAATAATTTATGTGAAGGCTGAGAAGATAGATTGTTAGGACATTATGTAAAATATAATAAATTTATTTATTTAATTTGGTATAAAAAAAACGAAAGTATCATTTAGTAATTAAGGTACAAAACTCGTAATTAAGACATGCCATTTACCTAAGTATCTACTTTTAATTATTTTTTAACATAAACACAGCAAGCCATAATTACAATTCCTTTTCAAACATTCTAATTACAACGTTGTAAATATTGATATTTAAAACACAAATTAGGTGTTTACCAGGGCAATTATTTTCCGAGCGGCCGGGCGCTCTCCTGAAATAGGTAACAACAAAAATAGAAGTCCAATACCTGTCTCTTCACGATCAGGCCACACCTACACAGGCCACACAGCCTTATGGCTCACTTTCACTATAAGGTCCGTATTCGGGGTGCGGGTTTCTAGAAAGCTTGCCAAAAAGACCGCATGCTTTTCACGTTCTTTCTAGTTATTAGGGGCTTTATTCGGGGCGTAAGAGATTTTTAGAAAGCATGCCGCAGAGACCGAATGTGGTTAAGATTCTCACTAGTAGGTAGGGCTCGTGTCTGTGTATTCGGGGTGATGTTATTACGTTAGGGTTATTGGTTGTTACGCCCCGTGTGTGGCAGGAAGCATGCTGGATAACGACTGGCGCATTTTCACTAGTCTTTCTTTTTAGAAAATCTGCCCTCAAGCTTTTTATTAACCAGGGAAAATGAGCCATTATGTACTGCTAGCTTTATGTACTGGAAATCTTATGTGTTACCAGCTTTACTTACCCTACCTTATGTATGTCCACATTATGTAATGTCAGCATTTTATACTAGCAGCCTTATGCACCTCCCGGTCTTATGCACCGCCAACCTTATGTACTCCCAGCCTTATGTACCACCATCCTTATACTACTATACTTGTTTCCACTCAATTTTCTATTGTTATATCAACAAGATCTTATTGGACTGTACGGAATATTGAATCAAGCCTGAGATTCAGGGTTTCAGGTTATTTTATGTTCGAGAATATTGTTGATACAAGATATGAGGTGTCTGTTTGTATTGCATTATGTTGTGTTTGGAATTCGGAATGAGATCGTTTTGTTTTTTTTAGAAAGAAAAGGGCTGTGTTTTGCTTTTTGTAAGTGGTAAGACTTAAGGTGTCATTACCAGCATTGATTTCAATTTAAATAGGCGAAATATTACCTATGTGTTCATTAATTTATTCACATGATAATAATTAAGTTCTTGTCTATTCATTTTTTCTCTCTTTTTAGAAGTTATGACAATTTTAGTCCAAATGTAAAAAAAAAACACGATGTAACATTATATACGTATAAAACATTCACTGTTTCAAAATGTAAGCTTAGAATATTTCTCTTATTAAGTCACAGCACCTTAACTTTCTTAAATAAACCTGTAGCAATAAGAAATACATGTCTCCTTACATATTCTCGCAACAACTTGCAAGCTAAAGGGACTACTTTATAAGCACGTACTAACGTATGCTTACTTCAGACATATATTATTAACAAGGTCCTACGTTACGCCTGTGACGTCAGCATTTTGCGCCGTCTTGCCAATGCAACATTTCAATTCTCTTTCAAATCGTGTGACTTGTTAATAGTAACTAAATAGGTGACAGGTACATGAAAGGGTATTCAAATGTAGAGTTAACAAATAAATTAATAATTAAATCTTTTTTATTTGTTAAATACTAACAAAAATTTTTGCATGTTTGTGATTGAAAACTGAATTTAAAGAAATTACCCATATTTCTTTAAATTCAGAAGTTAAAGGAAAAAAGGAGAAAGCATTTGCCAAAAAAATCAAAATACCGTAGTATTTGATTCTTTTTTTTCTACCTTATAAATTGTGCTTGAAAATAAGGCAGAAATGCTATACATATAGCCACAAAATGGCTCATTAATAAAAAAAAAAAAACTACAAAATGATGTTACAATCATGTATCTACTTATTTATTCAAAATATCTATATTTAGTTTCTTTAATTGTTTTTGGACTAAAAAGCCCCAATAAATGCAGCTAACACCCCATTTACCAAACAGTATGACGGTCACGTCTCAAACTTACACAATCTCCCCTTATCTCCTGGTACAGCTGCACAAACATTCTGACCGGATAGACGATAGATACCGCTAATTTACTCTGAAATACCAATATTCTATAACTATGTATATAGTGATGAAATGTCGCTTTACAAGAGATTTTATTTATTTATTTATTTATTATTAAACATACACACACTATCATTACAGAGTGATCCAATACAATAGTGGTTTCCATAGCCATACACAAACAATATGAATAAAATCTAACTTACAGCTAAGACAAAGAACAAAATAAAACAAAACAAAACTAACTTCAATAATTAAATCTATATAACAATAACTTATTAACCTAAACAATTTTTAACCTTAAATGTACAATGTAAAAGATAACACAAATAAAACATATATATTTATAAATATTTACTTAGACATAACTAACAATATTCAACAACACTATTGCGAATTCACTTAAATTGCACGAAAAAATATCAACTCTCTCATGCACTTCGTTTAAGACCCGTATTGTGCGAGTGAGGGGTGTCTTTGACAACAGATTGGTTCTGGCTACCGGCACGGCCAGCAGCGGCGGCCGCCGCCGCCTCCATACGTACCTGTCCGGCACACACAGCTGCAGGTGACGCAGCACACCCGGGTTATGTGCTACTCCACGCAGGAGCTTTAGCGCATACACCGCGAGTGTAAATTCCCTGCGCACTCTGAGTTCGTTGAACCCCACCATACCAAGTACAAAAAGTGTAGGATACATCAGCGGGTAAAATGGGTACACCCCATACAATTTGAAATACAAGTGTCTTGTAAACTTATTTTGTACTCGCTCAAGCATGACACTGTATTTCGCCTCATGAGGCGCCCAAATCACCGCACTGTGCTCCAAATGACTCCTTACCAATGCGTCATACAGCACCCTGAGGGTGGTGATGTTGGTGAAACCCTGCGAGTGTCTTAGCACGAAACCCAGGTTTCTGTACGCCTTCTTGCAAATCTTAACTATGTGCTCCCGGAAAGTTAGATCAGGGGTAAGCAGCACTCAGATTGATTTACTTCTTCTTCTTTTCGTGTCGATGGTAGATTAAAATAGAGAACAATTATGGTACTGAAAAAATGGGGGAATAGTATGGCGTAAAGATACCTCAATCGGTATTTGACGCAAAAAAAACTCGGACGATACTTTTTGATTTAGTGTGAAATTGACCTATCAAGACCAAGCTAGGCAAGACCGTAGATTAAACATATTTTAAGAATGTTATTGTATATTCTTCTTCTTTTTAAAGTAATCCAACCTAGCTCTTTTCGATCAAAAATATTTTTCAAATAAAAAGGAAAGATTTTTAGAACACTAAGATTCATGCAATAAATTCTGATTCTTGAGTCAAAAACAAAACACTGTTGTATTTATGCAATGCAGCATTCTTATACTCACTGCGGAAGGCAAGAGAATAAAGTATATCACAGTCATATTCCCAAAGCACCGAGACGAAAGGAAATACTTACTCCTATATCCCACCAAAAAGGGCAATAAGCTCACTGTAATACTCAGAATATGAGATAAAGAGCAAGTAATTGACAATAATTTATCATACGACGTGTTAATAATGACTGGTTTAGATTATGCGAGAAAAATCGTACAAGTTGCATTGCCGTCTATAATCGATCACTTATAACGACATACAGTGCAAGTGCCGCAGTGTACAGCTACTCGCACGATATTCCTCGCATCGTCTAAACCAGGCCTAAAGCTAAAACCATATACTTTTTATTAGTACTGTCAGACGAAAACTTACTAAATTGCCAACACTAGCGAACTGACAGCTCGAATGCGCGGGAAGAAGAGAGTTAGTCTATGGTTTGGAAAAAACATGGCGCAGATATAAAACCGCTATCGAAGTTAAAGAAAATGTTAATAATAACTTAAAGTGAATAAAAGTAAAGTAAGGTGCGTGATATTAAATTATTTCCTTTTCTATTGTAGACTCTAACAATTTTCAGAAGTGGAAAGTGAATTTCATGTGCATAAAGCCGTTGGTAAAAGTTTTTGTTAGCACTCAACAAAAGTTTTCGCGCCTAGACTTTTATACTGAAAAAGACAGTAATAATTCTAATTAGTGTTAAGTAGAAAGGACTACTACTAATTAAGTGATTAAGTGGTATTACAGTACATTCAGTGTTGTGACAATAAATATCTAAGTACATCAAGAAAACTCTGGGTGAGCTTGTTCTGATTATATTGAATATGGCGGCTGGACTTAAATGAAAATTTTTATATATCTGAAACTGCATTTAATAAGAACTGTTGTAGTCTGTGAATGTGTTTTTACGATTGAAAAGACAATATTATAGTGATTTCATAACTTATTGATTCTGGTGTATTGACTTTATTGAAAGCTCATATGCTATAAAATTGTCGAAGTGTTTAAATAATTATCGCGTAACCATGGGACGTCATACTAGTAGACGTTATTCGGATGAACGTTCCGCAGAAGAACATGAGGGGAGAACACATACTAAAAGATAGAAAAGTTCTAGAAGGCAGACGGCATCTGAGGAAAGTAGAATATTAGCTTTAGAGGGATTAATCAGGGAAATGAGACAGGGTAGGAGTCAGGTCAATCCAGTGTGTGCTCCAGCTGCATTGACTGGATCTTTAACTCCCAGCTCCACTCCCTTGAATGTGGGAAAGGGGCCGCCCAATCCTACTGTCAATGCTACTTCTTCTATGACTACAGTTCGTTATTTAGGTCGTAATGATGTTTTATCGGAATTTGACCCACAATTAACTTCAATACCAATAGAACATTGGATAAGAAATTGTGAAAGTATTGCAAACATGTACGGCTGGGACGAGAGAACACTAATTTGTAACTGCACATCTAAACTACGAGGTTATGCTAAAGGCTGGTATGAAAGACAAGTGTCTTATGATGTGAGTTGGGAAGAGTGGAAAGCACGTTTGATATTGGCATTCCCATTTACTAAGAACAAATTGAGTCAAATTAGGGAGCTTGTAAACAAAGTTAAGGAACAAAAAGAGGACTCCATCAAATTTTATTATGAAAAGTTGGCGATAGGAATGTCGTGTGGCATGTCAGATGAATTGATTACTGAGGCAATTATTGGTACACTGGGGGACAAATTATTGGAAGTTGGTGCCATTTCAGCAGGTTGTCGAGACTCTACTTCCTTACTAAAATATCTAGCTAGCGTTAAAACATCCACTGTTCTGGAACAGATTAAAAATGGAATGGTCAAGGATTTTCAACACAGAAAAAACCACATTCAGAAATCAGTTGCACAAGGAGTAATGAGGTGCTATAATTGTGGTAAAAAGGGTCATAAAGCAAGACATTGTGCATGGACTCATAAAGGAAATTACCTTATGTGTAGCTTCTGTGGTAACACAGGGCATTTAGAGGTGGAGTGTAATATAAAGAAAAACCAAAGACGTTGCACCTTCTGTAATTTGATAGGTCATACTTTTGAGCAATGCCGAAAGAAGAAATCACAAGTTCCTAAAGAAAAATTTGTTAAAAAGGTGCATACTGTTTGTTGTGATGAATCTGACAGTAAATATTATAAGTCAGCTAAAATTAATGGAAAATGTGCCAATGCTTTTATAGATTTTTTAAGTTCTTGCAACACAATGAAGGAGACATTCTGTAAACAGTTAAATCTCAGTGTTAACAATGTTAACTCTATGGTGATTAAGGGTTATGGAGATGCCTTGACCTATCCTAAAGGTACAGTTAAGGCACACCTGTTGGTGGATGAAGTAGAAAGGTGGTCTGAATTTTATATAGTGCCGGATAGTATTCAGACATTTGATATTTTAGTAGGTCAACCCTTTACTGAGGCACCAAATATAGTTGTTGTGAAAACACCTACACAGCTTCATTTGTATGATGCAACCTTAATTAAGGAATTGCCTAACCTATTCTCTAAAATAGAAACTTTACGCTTAGTTTCACAGTCAGACGTCACTCTTAACCCTGGCATCAATAAAATTTTAACAAGAACTGTCCCGGAGTATACTGGCTTCCTTAAAGTGAGACAGAGCGAACAGAGACAACCGAAGTTTGAACGGAATGTTATAAGTGAAGCATTGGAAACACAGTATGGTTCAGCATTTGTGAAAGTCATTAACCTCACCAACGAGACCATAATGGTGAAGGAAAATGATTGTATGGCTAGAGCTGATGTAATAGATGATCGAAAACAGGAAGATGGACCTAAGATTGGTAATGCACTCTCCGTTCAAGAGCGGAAGAATTTGTATGACTTATTGGAAGAGTTTAAACATTGTTTCTCTGGAGATGGAATGGAGCTTGGAAATTGTAACATTGAAATGACCATAAAGTTAAAAGAAGACAAAATAATAAATTATCGACCTTACAGAATGTCTTATCAAGAAAGAGACATAGTCAGGAAAAGAGTAGAGGAACTGTTGGAAGCTGGTATAGTTGAGAAGTCCACGTCTTCTTATGCAAGCCCGGTGTTATTAGTTAAGAAGAAGGATGGGGGACATCGCTTGTGTGTAGACTACCGTGCATTGAATAAAATTACTGAGCGTGAGAGATACCCACTACCAATAATCCAGGATTTGTTGGATAGATTAGTAGATAAATCTGTTTTCTGCTGTTTGGATCTGGCTAATGGATATCACCAAATTAAGATTGCCGAATCTTCTAGACCTTATACCGCCTTTGTTACGCCGGATGGACATTTTCAATATCGTATGATGAGTTTCGGTCTATGTAATGCTCCGGCAGTGTTTCAGCGGGCGATAAACGAGATTTTGGCCCCAGTGCTTCATGTTTGCGCAGAAGTTTATATAGATGATGTAATTTTGTGGGGTGATGATGTACCAGACTGTTTGGGAAATCTAAAAAGGGTTCTCAGATTAATTAGTGACGCTGGTGTTAAGCTGAGGCTAAACAAATGTGCTTTTTTTACCTCGACTGTTGAGTACCTGGGTCATGAAATTTCTGGTGGAGAATTATGCCCCTCCTCTCATAAAATAGCGGCAGTGAAATATTTCAAAACGCCAACTGATGTCCATCAAGTACGGCAATTCTTGGGCTTAGCGAGCTACTTTAGGAAATTCGTAAAGGGATTCGCTGCGATAGCTCGTCCACTAACTATGTTAATTAAGAAAACCACCGAGTGGGTATGGGGAAATGAACAAGACGAGGCTGTGAACAAATTGAAAACTATTTTGACCTCGGATCCTGTGCTCTCTATTTACAATCCCAAACTTGAAACTCAAATTCACACCGACGCATCTAAAGTGGGCCTAGGAGGGGTTCTATTTCAACGACAACAAAATGGACTCCTTAAAGTGGTAGCGTATGCTAGTAGACAAACAACGATAACGGAAGAGAAATATCACAGCTTTGAGTTAGAAGCATTAGCAGTTGTATTTAGCATCCAGAAATTTAAGGTATACGTGACTGGTATTAATTTTACAGTCGTAACTGATTGCTCTGCGCTACGACTAGCTTGGTGTAAAAGAGATCTGTCACCTCGTATAGCTAGATGGTGGCTGGATCTTCAAGAATACAGCTTTGAAGTGGAACATAGATCCGGATCAACTATGCAACATGAAGATGCTCTCAGCCGTAACCCAATTAGGGTACTTCATATCGAGGATAAGGATCTTATCGACTGCTTACAAGACGGCGATGAAGAAATTCAGGCCTTAATCCTGAATTTGAACCAGGAAATAACGGCTAATAAAAGTAAGAAGGATGGTTTGAGTAAGGAATATAAAATACAAAATAACCGGCTGTATCGTATAGTTGGGAACGGAACACGACTTGTTTTACCCAAAGGAGCTAGGTGGCACACTATGATGGCTTACCATGATAACAATGGACATCTGGGAGTCGAAAAATGTCTCGACGCAACTGGTTCAAAGTATTGGTTTCCTAAAATGAGCAAATTTGTTAATAAATACGTCAAAAGCTGTGTGGGATGCCAAATGACTAAGAAGCCTACGGGAAAGCAACCAGGCCTGTTGCATCCAATTCCTCGCGTTCCAACCCCTTTTCATACTTTGCATATAGACCATTTGGGACCGTTCTGCAAGAGCTCAGGAAAAACCTACATATTCGTAATTATTGATGGATTTACAAAATTCACGTGGCTTGACGCTGTAGCAAATGCTAACGCTAAGGGTGCAATAAATACGCTTAATAAATTAGCACAAGTTTTTGGACACCCTGTAAGAATAATTAGTGACAGAGGAACTGCGTTTACAGGGCGTGAATTTTAGGATTATTGCAGCGGGCTTAACATTAAGCATGTGCAGAACGCAGTGGCGTCACCAAGGGCCAATGGTCAAGTGGAACGAGTGAACCGAACTATTTTGGCATCATTAACTGCGCATATGGGTGAACAACAAAAAGGCTGGGAGGTTTATCTTCCGAAAGTACAGTTAGGCATTAATAGTCGTGCCGTCGTGGGCTTCGCCCTCGTTTGGCGGGTGATTTAGAAGGGCCCTCTTGTACGGTATCTGATATGACGGAGTTGAGAAAACAAGCAGCAGAAGAAATCGAAAAAAATGCTTTACGCATGAAAACTCGGTTTGACAAAAGGCGTAGAGTATGTAAACCGTTTAAACTAGGAAATCTAGTTATGGTGGAGCGTAAAATACTAAGACCTAGGTTGTCCAGCGGGAAGCTTGTACCACGATACGCAGGACCATATAAAGTGACAGGGGTGTTACCGAACGACCGCTATGAAGTCACTTCGGGAGTTAAATCTAAAAGAAATTACAAGAATGTGGTGGCTCGTGATAGAATGAAGCCATGGTATAATAGAAGTATGACTTCTTCAGACGAAAATTGAAAAAAAAAAATAATAATAATAAAAAAAAAAACAAATAAAAAAAAAACAAATAAAAAAAAAAAAAGAAAAACAAAAAAAAAAAGTAAAATAAAATGTATTATATTTCATCTTTTAAGCCTTCGGGGATTGCTAATTGATCTACGATTGCCTTCGGGGCTTGTTAATTGATCTACGATTGCCTTCGGGGCTTGCTAATTGATCTACGATTGCCTTCGGGGCTTGCTAAATGATCTACGATTGCCTTCGGGGCTTGCTAATTGATCTACGATTGCCTTCGGGGCTTGCTAACTGATCTACGATTGCCTTCGGGCTTGTTAATTGATCTACGATTGCCTTCGGGGCTTGCTAATTGATCTACGATTGCCTTCGGGGCTTGCTAACTGATCTACGATTGCCTTCGGGGCTTGTTAATTGATCTACGATTGCCTTCGGGGCTTGCTAATTGATCTACGATTGCCTTCGGGGCTTGCTAATTGATCTACGATTGCCTTCGGGGCTTGCTAACTGATCTACGATTGCCTTCGGGGCTTGTTAATTGATCTACGATTGCCTTCGGGGCTTGCTAAATGATCTACGATTGCCTTCGGGGCTTGCTAATTGATCTACGATTGCCTTCGGGGCTTGCTAAATGACCTACGATTGCCTTCGGGGCTTGCTAATTGATCTACGATTGCCTTCGGGGCTTGTTAATTGATCTACGATTGCCTTCGGGGCTTGCTAACTGATCTACGATTGCCTTCGGGGCGATTAATGTTGCCTGCGGCGGTATACTAGCTCTGTGCAACTTGCAGCCCCAGACGACACCATTTGTTACAGCTACATTAAAAAAAAAAAAAAAATCGAACGTGCCTTAAGGGTGCGCTGAGTTTCTGCGAGGACGCCGAAAAGTCAGGAAGGCCGAACTGTCAGACGAAAACTTACTAAATTGCCAACACTAGCGAACTGACAGCTCGAATGCGCGGGAAGAAGAGAGTTAGTCTATGGTTTGGAAAAAACATGGCGCAGATATAAAACCGCTATCGAAGTTAAAGAAAAGGTTAATAATAACTTAAAGTGAATAAAAGTAAAGTAAGGTGCGTGATATTAAATTATTTCCTTTTCTATTGTAGACTCTAACAGTACTTATTTTTAAGACTGGAATCCGAGTGGAGGAAGCCATTTGCATAATTTTTTTGGCATTTTTATGAATGCCTACAAAACTGAAAAGTATTTCGTTTAATTATTTTTTAAGGTTTTTTTAATTACGGTGACAAAAGGACCGCTTGGTGGACAATGCTTGAACTTTCTTTAGGATTTTAGGGTTAGTCGTATTGTGACGTCTGTATTGTTTGAATCGTTATTGTTTTTCTTAATTACTGATGAAACAACGGTATTTCTTTAATTTAGGTTTTTTAAGTAAAAAAAAATATAAAAAATTCCTACTTTATTTAAATATTAGTTTTTAATTTAGAAAATTTTAAGTTATTTATTTAGCAAATTAGGGTTCTAATTTAACTTTACTTTGTGTTTAAATACTAAAAATTATGTATAACTTTGTTTAATAAAGCCATTGATAGTATTCTCCAAGCTCTGAAACTACAGCTGAAACCACGTAGCAAAATTCAGTTTTATTAAAAACTTTCTAAACATAAATATTGCATCAATAGGACTTACAAGGACAAGGAAGAAACTCGATGTAATCTGGTTACAAAGTTCCACTATTTCATGAATAAAGTATCAAAATAATTAACTAACACCATCGTCCACTAACTAGTTAATTAATATTTTATCTCACTTCGCTAGAAATTCTTAAGTATTCATCACATTGTGTCATGCTTGTTAAAATAGAACAAATTTTCCCTTAGCAATCAAAATATAATTGCTTTTTAATTCTCCAGAATCATCTGTTGTATGAATACCGTGCGAAGTAAAATCCAATTTTAATAAGAATATTAGACGTTGCTTTTATAAGCGGTGTGGTTGGTAATTAATGTATTACATTCATTAATTTTGTGTGTACTTAGAATTAGAGTGAAATAATTTTGTTGAAAAAACATTTATGTAATTAATTCTAGATAGGTATGTTTTTATATGTGTTTTAAGTACTATTTGAGTGTGATGGAGTTGTGTATAGTTTTTTTACGTATACCTCATGCCGTAGAAGCTGGTTCGTCAGGTCTAGTATTTTCATATCGTACAATCCCAACACACTTTTTATCTGCGTCATTCACTGCTCTTAGTTCCTGCCTCTGTTTTGCCTCTCTTTGGACGCTTACATACAGACGGCCGCAGTGACGGCTTCAATGTTGGGGCGAGAAACATGCAAGCTCTGACTTGGTTTTAACGCCAGACAGTTTTCTATTCGACACTCAATGTTGCGAGAAACTATTGACTTTTTTAGACTTCGTTCATGTTTCTTAATTTGATGTGTCTTTTAATTGGTTGTAAGGAAATCTATAACAATACCTGCGAAAAGATAAAAAATCTTGAAATATTAACTTTATTCGTAGGTACGAGTATGTTTACATTCACTGTGTGTTTAAATTTCTAACGTAATAATCCATAATCAAAAGATTTAATAAATTGATTTAAAATAATAAAAAGATTTAATAATTAATTTATATGTCAACTCTAGTAGGATAACGAAATAATCCATAATCATTGACAAGGAATATCCTCGTGTATGAAAAGGCCTCTATAGGCTGTCAGACCGTACCATATTAGTTGATTGATGAACGTCAAAGCCTTAATCAACGAAATGCATGAAGTTGGACAGGAACTGTTAGTTTAGGATACAGGGAACTAATCAATGTTTGCTAAGTTACTTGTTATTAACTATTAGCATATTGAAAATTTCATGAGTTCTCGAGTTGTTGTTAAGTTACCTAGTATGGTCACGAGAGTGATAATGTTTGCTTTACAATGTAATATTGTAATATGATGTAAAATAATTTATTTTACCCTAGCTGACTTTTCACAACATTCAACACTTCATGATAATGATACAATGCCAAGTGGAGACCTTAAGTGACAAATTATAACGTTGCATTTAAATATTTGTCTTGTATTCATAAAGATAAAATGTTTTGATGACTTTTCTAAATCGAATACATTTTAGATCCTGAATTCAGACACCAAATTCAGTCATTCAGAAGACAATCGCAACAGTCAAAACTAGAAAAAAAGTGTACTTCAAAAAACTATTTCAACGGCTTTCACTGGATTGATCAAAGCAATCTCACAAATGCAGTAAAACTATACAAATATAGAAGTTTCGAATACGGTTTTAGTTTTAGCTTAGCCATTTTATTTTAAACGAATACTTTATATAAGATAGTAGCCAAATAAATCTCTGAGCCTTTTATAAAATAGGTACTTCTTTTTTAAAACCTCAAAAAAGAAAATATTGGGCAACCAACCCTTCACTGTCGCTCGTAGTTAATGCTTGTGACACAAAATATCACGGAACCCAATTGTCTCACGGATATTGTTCAATTGTCCATTAGGGAGCGTATTTTGGTCATCAAACTACATCACGTAACAGGGATTTTGATTATTGATGAGTTTACGTACAGCTATTGAATACGTATTCATTCTCTGATAACGGAACTGTCGTACTTATTATTTTCAATTGTTTGAAACAGATGGCAAGCAAAGACATATTTAATGATTACGTGAAATAAGGAGTAAGTAGCATTTTAAATGTAATTGAATACCTCGAGTATACTCGTATGTTTAAATATAACCTATAATAAAATTAGAAAAAATAAACGACTCATTGTGTTGAAACTCTATTGTATATTTTAAAGGTATGATCATAGAAGACAGTAGTGCTTACGGTTATACGTAAAATGTTAAACTCTGGCAATAAATATATTTTATTAGGGAAGTAGGTGTAAATGACTTTACCCAACTTCTTTTGTATGTTAAGTTATTACGGTTAAAGAAATCGTGAAGTTCCTATGTCTAGGGACACGAGCAAAAAAGAAATAACTCCTCGAAATAAATTCTTCACTAAGAAAGATTCAGATTATGTCTTCGAATTAACAGTTTTCGATACATAAATGAGAAAGAACGACAAGGACACATACTAGGTTTCTTAAAAACAAGCTTAACACTTACTTTTGCTATCGTAGAGAATCGACGTGAACCTCTATTTAATTGGTCTTTTCCAGTTCAATGTCAAAAGAGATTTTTCGAGAACAATTAATCGCTCAAATTGTCAATCCAATCACTCTTAAATATGGTACACTGTATTTGGAAATAGACATTCCAAAATAATAATATAAATGAATCTTTATTCTAGAATACCTTTATCCTTGTTTATTACCAATTATTTTTATTTACGAGAATTTGCGGCTGAAAGTACTACACTACTTACTTTTATAGCACTGTAAATCTTGAAGTAAACCTGATAATATTTCTTCTAAGAGTTTACTAGGTAGTAAATATTATGCAGGAGTAACGCCGGATGGTGACAGGTGGCGACATTTATCATGAGCTAAACAAATGGGCGTGCTTTGTTGAGTCTGAAAGCAGACTGGAGATTATGCTTAAAAGTAGGGATGGAAAGCTAAATGTGATCTTCAGATGTTTTTAGTCAGGTATTAGGTATCACGGAGCTATTCGTATTTACTCGTATTTGCGAAGGTACTTATATTTGCGAAATCGTGACGTCATCAAGCGTTTTAAAAGCAAGCTTCATGTGATCTTTAAGTAATTAATTAGGTAGGTATTTTATGCAAAATCGTGATGTTATATGGCATTTCAAATCAATGTATCCTAATAGGATTTGGTTAGGGGTAGGATGAAAAATTCAGTGTCTAATATTTTTACGTTATTAATATTAGCATTATGCATATTAGCCCTCCTCTTGAATCACCCTATCTATTGCTAAGAATTGCATTAAAATCTGTTGACCAGTTTTAAAGATCTAAAAGACAGCGAAAGCTACTCCGTATGATACTAAGTAATGATAATGGAAAATGGGTACCGTGCAGGAGCCGTCAAGTAGTGTAGTGAGAAATTAATTTAATTACATTATTACCTACTGTTTGATGTTATCATATAACAGAAACCATTAAATTACGTCCCCATTCACAATACATAATTTATAAGTTGTTTATTGATACAAATCACGGCTATGTTTACCGGTGTCTATAATTAACTCGGTTAATGATAACATTACGGTTACCAAAAGCCATTCCATCGTAATATTACCATAATTATATCCTTACTCCAATCTCGTGTTTTAAGAGAATTTAGTACTCGAATTTCGTTACGCTGAAGTAAAATGATACAAGAAATTTTAACAAATAAATACGCAAACACTAATTATATACGAAATAACATAATAATTTTATTTCCTTTGATGTGGAGAGGGTTAAAGGTATTTTTGTGTATTAAATATTAAAAGTATATTAATTAGGTAGTAATTACGTTCAGGTTTGTTTTTAAAGAAAACAATTTTTATTTTAGGAGCTGTGATCCCACAGACAGACAGACAGATTAAAGATCGACGCGCCAAACTTCTGACACGTTTTGCGTCAGGGTTTAGAAATAAGTATTATCAACCATAATAAATAATGTCAAAGTTCACATGATAAAGAATATGGAAAGCTGAATTTAGTATCAGAACGAGGCTTGCCAAATTATACAGAATCCAACGACCCAGCCAAACTGTCATGAGATAACACGAAATATGAATATCTGAACAAGAACAAGGTGACTGGAATTCTCAGGCGTAAGGCCCGGACTCCACCGAAGAGGAGATGAGCAGAGCGGAGCGGAGAAGTGTACAAAAAACGGATAGGAATGCCTTATTCTGCCCCAGCTACACATCTAAATTTTAATAACGAATTCCTATTGGTTGTTTAAAAACTTCTCTGCTTGTCACCACTTTGATGGAATCCAAGCCTAGAGCTGAGTTTCCATCAGAGAAGTGCCAGGATGCGTAGCAAGGGATGTGTTTGTAAAGAACCAATAGAATCGCTTCATTTACCTCGCCTCGTTCAGCACAGCTCTAGAGAAGTTGGCTCAGCGGACCTAGATTTTTGAGCATGGAAACAAGCGAGGGATGTGTTGTGAGGTTTGCACTTGAGGTCGTCACATTCACAGCTTCGCAAAGCATCCTCGCACCACACCTTAATGCGCATTTTCACAGCTACGCTGCATATCCTCGTAGGCATATTGTCATCGCACAGGATTTGTGGAAATGGTGGAAACCCCACACATTTTCGCAGCACAGCTAGACATCCTCGCACGACACATTTCCATCGCACATCTTAGGTGGAAACAAAGCCTAATCCTTGAACATTCTGTGAATTAAAAGACACCAGAATAACGCCTAGAATTAATGTTGAAGATCTTCAAATTAATGATCACGTCATACATTACTTAGTCTCGTAAAAACGTGGTAAGTCACAGACTTGTACTAAGAGCCATTAGTCTTATAAAATATGTCTGGATTAGTTGACACCTACGTTGCGGCGAGGTAAAGAAATGTACTATCGGGTTTTAAAGAAGTGCTGTTTGATTTTATGTGATGTATAAGAAGACGACAGATATGAATCTAGGTTTAATTTAAAAGCTAGTTTAAAATTTTCCGAAGTAGTCTATCTCTTTTCTAAGGAAAATCATGGGGAAAAGAATAGCTTAAAGGCTCTGTCACTGGGAGCATTCACGTGTATTGTAACATTATAGATTCGACTTTGAGAATTACATTACAATAATACCTCTCTGACCAACGAGCATTTGCGTGTAATGTAACATATAGATTTACTTTCTTCTTTATTTTCATAGCAAATGCTCGGTTCTTCTCCTTCACTGATTTGAATCATTGCAAGGTGCGCATTGTAATGCTCGGTTCTCTTCCTTCACTGATGTAATTCTCAAATCTGTAACGTTTACACGCAACATTACACGCATTAATAATGAATGTCCTATCGAAGCATATCCCATCAAAAATATTCAAGCAACGAACCTTTTCAAAGTCCGTGTCACAGATAAATTTGGCTAGTTTAGGATTGTTACGTGCATATTTCACAGGCCATATCACATTTATTTTCAAACTAGCGAAGCAAGATCCTTATAACTAGTAGTAGCTCAAATGTGCCAGCTTATGTCGGGTCCACTTTGGTCCGCAAAAACCCGAGTACATTTACGTGACTCGAAAACTTAATTTATAGTGCTTCACTGATGTGAATTTCGTGACATATTTGAGTACCCTAGATGACCCCAATTAAGTTTTATCGCTTTATTATTCTCGTAGTTTTAATTAGGAATTTGGTATCTAGATTTGAAGCGTCTTTAAGTGGTCCTTAAAAGGGATTTTTGTGAGTTATGGGGTATAAAGTCGCGGTAAGGGTTCAAGTTATGGTAATTTTATTTTAATGATAATTTAAAATTATCTTTAGATAGTTATTTTTATTTTTCCTATGTAATCGTAACATCAAGCAAAAACTCGCGATATCGTAAAACTTATATTCTCATCTGTACTTCGCCTTTTACGGGTTTAGAAATCTTCTATTCAATTAAACATTGTAAATATTTATAAAAAAATCTACATTTCAAAATATTGCTTCATAGTACCCGTCAATCTAGCAGAAAATAACTCTTTTACTTTAAATATTTTCCGCGAATAATCATCCATCATTGCCAAAAAATCTCAAAACTTTTTCGCAATATTAGCAAAGGGATTAAAAAACCCGAACCGAAATCTTCCTCGAAGACAATAGAGTAGTCTATTATCGAGGCTATGTTGAATCCGAAATGAGGAAATGGTACAAAATGGAAATTCTACAGGTGTACGTACCGATATTAAAATTCATTCATTGCCGCTTTGAGCGTTCTCGGATGAATTTCAAAATGAGATTCTCCCGGCGGCTCGCGTGAAACCGGCTTACTACAGCAAATTAAAATTGTAAAACAAGGGATAATTATTTAAATTAAAATCATTCATGTCCTACCTTCTTTCCTAGCAATCATAAAATAATGAGATAGACCCCCACGTCATCATTTACAAATGAAACATTTTTTTTCTCAATGTTTGTTATATTTATTATTTAAATTGTACACAATCGATTATTGAAAATGAGACTTCAAGCTAACATATTTAATATTCATTTTTCAACGTAATACCAGATACTTTATTGCTTACTTAAACGAGTAAAAGTTTTTGTTAGGGATTTTCTTACGTGAATGATTTAAACGACACTTCAGAGCGAACCGTCTTTTTAATTTATCCAAAGTATACTAAGCTAGTAAAATATTACCCATTTGGTAAAAGAAAAAAGAATTAAATTATCTTTTGAGGCAACTTCATATCTTTCGTCAGCCACCTAACAAATGTTCAAGACATTTATTTGGAAACTTTTGAATTTTTTGACTGAAGAGTTAATCTTGAAGAATTAAGGAGCGAAATGTTTTGTACAATGGCCATAGTTAAATAAAGCGAACAGTTCTTAAGGTTTTTGTCATCCTAAAGTTATGTATGGGCTCAAGGCTAAGGTTTAGGTAAACTTAATTACTTCATTGGTAAACTATTGTACCGAAATAGGTCGATTCTAAAAAAAATATTTTTTCTCAAGCAGAACAAAGTTTGTGAATAACAATATTGTAATTATGTTTATTTAAATTTAGTTTCGAAGTACAAAAATATACTTCAGTAAGATTTACAAAAAAATAAAGGAATAATTAAAACTTAAACAAAATTAGAAAGAAAGAAAATAATTAGACCAATCTTAGCTATATCACTGAACTATTAATCTTTAGAGAAACCTTTATGAAATTATGGCTAAAAAAAACTAGGACATAGGATCACGCCATAATTATGCCACCAGGCATTCTGAGTCTGTTTGTCGGTGCATGTGATTTACGCGATCTCACCTCGCCATGGATTCTCGAGCTACGCAAATTAGAAATTCCTTTTGCTATTAACCTAACCCCTAGCTCAAAGGTCATGGTTGCAATGATTAAATGTGGCATTTGATTTACGGCAATACGAACACACGTCAGGAAAAGCAGGTTTTCTTCAATTTTCGTGTCGATGGTAGATTGAAATTAGAGTATATTGGTGCAGTATGTTGCAACAGTGTCGCGCACACACTGGTGTACCAAAAATCTTTTTAATATTATAAATGTGAAAGTTTGTGAGAATAGATGTGTGGATGATTGTTACTCTTTCACGCATAAACTACTGAATGGATTTTAATGAAACTTTACTCTTATGTAGCTTATACTTCGGACTAACACATAGGCTATAATTTATAAAGATAGTGTATGAATTGTCAATCATGCAGGTGAAACCGCTGGGCACAGCAAGTATGTTATATAATTATCTCTGTTGACAGAAGCCACCGTGACCAACATATAGTCAGCACATTTTAAAATTCTTCAGTAGAGCTGATTTCGAATCATGATATTAATTCCAGACTTCAAAATGTTTTGAACAATTTTGTCTTGTATTATTACCAGCTCAATGGTTTGGTTACATCTCGGTTCTTGAAGTTTTAAGGTCAGGCTCTACGATTGATTGACATTTTCTATTAAATTCTTGTTCGACATCGAGATAGGTCGGAGGGCTGTAGTACATACTTAGGTATACATATTTTTGTTTATTTTGATATTATATCACGTGGTTTAATCATCTCTTTGGAGTTTTTATATTAAGAAGCACAAAATAATTGAAGTTACCTATAGGTAACTGTGGTTTTCCTTTTAAGAAAATCCAATAATACCAAAGAGAACTCTTATTGCCAATGTGAAGAGGAGTTACAAAACCAAATCACACACGCCTCACATAAAACAAGTGAAACTCAAACTATCTGAGCCAAAGAAAACCGTATTCGAGCTGCCTTTGTCTAAGCCCGTATTTTTCTTTATTTCTTTCGGATACCAATATCTTGCCAACGACTCACGGCGCGGCGGTGATACGACTTGGTGGAAAAACCAAAATTTCATATTCATACAATAGTTTCTCAAACGATTTCAGTGTTTGTAATTTTTGAAAAACTACAAACTTCCTCTCATCTAATTCTATTCTTAATAATTATACTGATTGTAAGACAAATGGTTACATCAATATATTTTTTAAGGATTTCCTACCTCAGAAAGATAACAAAACCTTTTTGGACCACTTGTTTGTTCATCTGTCTGTCTGTTGTCAAGATTATTGTTCGTTTTCAATATAACTGTCACGTACCACAGTTGAACTTTATCAGGGTATTGGAAGCAAGCTGCAGTAAATATTTGCTTTTGTAGGCTCCGCGTATCGACAATTCAAGATTAGATGTCACTCAGGACTGTAGACGCTTGTGTAAGGACGGGTTACAATGAAAGCGATTAGCGGTTATTTTCTATTGCAAAACCGTTATGTGACATTTTCATATCAAAGTTAGGTACAAAAATAGAGAGACAACGTAAATTAAAGCAAAAACTCTGATATTCTTTTAAATTGCACTTAAATACTTACTGAACTTTTTATCCTAATTATTAAGACACAAATCAATAGCTACAATCGGAAGCTCTACTTATATATCAGCGGCATTTTTTGCTTATCTGTCAATTATATATACAATTAATAATTGATTAACTTTAGGTATCACCGCTGCGGCTCGGAAACTTTTCTCAAAGACGAAAAAGCCACTAGTTTCTCATAGCGAATAAAAGCGAATAAATCGCTAGCACTGCAACCTAGCCTCACCAGGTTGCATGTCAGTAAATACGACTGAACAATTCACTGAAGATTGCTACATTCTGATAGCTCACCTCACCTGTCTGCTGTGCACTTTACACTGCACGTCGTCTGTGAATATTGTGGTTCAAAGTTCATTTGTAACTGTAACCGGTACTGTTAAGTTCCTCTGAATGAACATTTTCCATTATACTAGTACTGTAATGGTATATGATGGGAAATAGCGACGATTAAATCGTAGGAACGAATCTATTGTTCGAATGTGTAGTTGTTCATGTTATGATAAGATTGACTTCTAGTCTCTACCAGTAATTGAGTTTTCGTTTGTTGGATAAAAAAGTATGTTATATTTTTTTCTAATTTAATTTTGCTTGCTCTCAGATTAACTACCTGTAAAGTAAAGATTATGGAACACGAGTAGTATGATTATAGTACAGACTCGCGGTGAAAAACTAGAAAAAATAACAAGGCATTGGTGCTTGTTACTCTAAATTTTAAACTACATAGTAAAACTATACTTAAAAGTATGATCTCGTTAGGTGTCCTACCCAACGATTTCATACTTTTACGAACCCACAAAAACCTCTTCCCTTTTATGTCAGGAAAAACAAAAGCGCTCTTAAATATCGTATTACCATTATGCATCCAGGTCATAGACCCTATTAACTATCATGCCATAATGACTCGCTCGTTACGAAGGCTTGCTATTAAAACTTTAACGGTAAATTAGCTTCGGGACTAGAAAATGTCACAGCCTTTGACGTAGATGGTGCACCTGAACCGACAGGAACGGCTATTAAATTTATGGAAGTAATGCTTTTAATGGCGGTAAGTGAATAGGTGTGGGCATTAAGAATGGATAGGTAGAAAATGTTTACTTGAAGAGTACGTTTTGAGTACAAAACGACGCAGTTTTAGAAAGTTTCTAATTATTTTACCAAGCCTAATTTAAAACATAATTTGATAAGATTAATAGAGTTAAGACAGTTACAATATGAAAATCTTAAATATTTTCTGATATCAGAAAAGTTTGGAGGTTTCAGCTATTGGAAAACTCGACACCGGAAAATTCAGTTTAAAAGTGCAGATACATAAAAATGCGAAAAAGCAACTTAAAAGTTTTTACAGTTTTTCTCGAGCACGATTTTGGTCACAAAACATTGTTGCTTCTATTATATTCTTACGTAGGATTTCTGCTCACGTATGCTCATGTGTAAAACGCTTATGCTTAAGCCTATCTCATAATACCGACATTAAACTCATTCCTGTATCCATTATTTATTCAGACTGCTATTTTTAGGCACATTGTTTCAGTTTCGGCATGTTACATAATGATTACTGGTCGGGTAAACCATGTGTTACTTTAGGCGTATGGTCGAAAAGGTTTAAAATGTTTGTCGACTCTTGAATATTAAATTATGAATCTCATTTGTTTGGTAAAGGCGCCAGGTGTTTTGAGGTGGCCATGATTATGTATTCTATCATTAAAAAGGTCTGAGTTCATGTTAATGTTAAAAAGGTGCTCGGTTTTCTTTTTTAGAAATCTGTAGATTATTTTGGAGCTTGAATATTTATGTTCCTAAAATAATAATATGGAGAGCTGTCACCTATAAAGAAAATGAACTTTGTCAGATTTTAAATTAGGTTTTCTGTTTGGGTAATTCAGAAGTGGTTTATTTTAGATATTGGTCTATTTTCATAAAATTTAAGTTCACAGAAAATTAGAGTTAACTTAGTGATTTGTAGTTTACATAACTGGAATCATCCAATGACATATCAGACCAGTCACCATATTCTTACAGGCTCTACCATGCAAATGCCAAAAGAAAACTTCGTAAGAACTACGACTGATTTGATATGGTCACCTTTTTCTTCTAACCTCTGCTAGCTGTTCCCATCAGTATCA
The DNA here is from genome assembly GCA_905146925.1 of Autographa gamma. Taxonomy (NCBI): domain Eukaryota; kingdom Metazoa; phylum Arthropoda; class Insecta; order Lepidoptera; family Noctuidae; genus Autographa; species Autographa gamma. The sequence goes on from LR989852.1 coordinate 2,470,686, forward strand.
ACTTATAATTTCCGTATTATTGATAGACTGTGTTTGACTAAAGAGATAATATATCAAGCTTAAATCCATATGAGTGTACCGCGTAACGAGATCTACGCATCACATCAGCTGCGTATTTTCCCACAACCGATGACGTCAGACCAACGCGTTGTTACGCGTAGCAATCTTTAAAATCATTTGTGTACTCAGTTCCTAAAGTAATTATTTTTATAGACAACCAAAACATCTGCCCAGAATTTTTCTAAGCTATGCAATTCTGTTGGTTCTCAAAGTGTCTAAGATATGACCGCAAAAAGATTTATTAGATCTTTACAATCAGTCAATTGGAAATGGCAATAAAATGTGTGGTTTGTGTTAAAGCTATTTTTCCTTTGCGAAATTCAACACCGTACAATGTTAGGTTCGTAACTACAAAAAAAATATGAGCCTGACTATTTAAATGACGTCAATAAATAAAAATATGAGTAGTACTCACATAAAATTGTAGCAGATACAATATATAATTGTGTAGGTAGTTATAATATTACAGTCCTTGCTTCTTTTTAATGTGACATAATATACTTGCAATACTCATAACATTCGTGAGTGCAACGCGGTGATAACGCCCGGACTTGTCACATTTTAAACTGAAAATAATTTATTCCGCTTTAACATGTTATTTTTTAAGTTTTGTTAACCTTTTATAAGCTTTCATTATTTTCTTTTTAAGTCGTTTTTAGTACAGGCAAACTGAATTTAAAAGTAAAGGTTTTATTTTGTTAGACAGTCGTACAAAAATATTACGACAGCACATTTTAATTAAAAATTTAAAGCATTTATTATTGTACCAGAAAAAGAAAACTCAATTACTAGCCTTGGCCAAGTATATAGAATAAATTAACTTAATTTCATTCCAAAACAGAAAATCCAGTTCTAAAAATGAACACCGCGATTTGATTAACAATCTCTGTCGCACAAACTTCGTTATTAAATCCACCGTTTTTAACGCTAAGGAGTATTTTGGTAATTTATGTCAAACTTTCAATTGCCAATTAGTAGGTACTTGTTCGTTAAGTATGACGCAGTCGGTTACCGTATGTCATAGTTTAATACTTCCGGTCGCTTGTCAAAGCCTGAGATACTTAACATTTCAGTAATTGGAAATGTTTAATTAAATCGAAAGTTTGTGTACTTTTGATTTGTCGTTTAGGATAATTTAATTTGAAATTTATAACTAGAATTATAATAATATACTACTGTGTATTGTAAAGGAAAATCAACTTTTTTTATTATACCTACTCAGTGGTATATTAGGAAAACTGGATACTGAAACCCAACACAACCTTCAGATATAAAAGCGTGGTATTTAATGCTCTAATCAAAACTCAATATCACCTGAGCCCAGAAATGACGAAATTGCAGGCAATTTTTGTTCCCTATTATGTTCAAAACGAGACCCACTGTATGTATTGATCCATATTTCTTATGTCCTACATACAGTACAGAAGAAAATAAAATCCAAACAGCAATCCATTCGTTGCCGATAGAATTTCAAAGCAATTTTCAAATCAATTCATAGCCTTCCCTGAAGCCGCACGGCGTACAAAACAAATCTTCCCAATTGAATTTTCATGACAAAAACAATTTGGTTAAAACCAAAGAAAACAAGGGCGCTCACATTTCCAATGGATCTTAATACAGGGCCTTCCGTATTTTTCTGAAGTAGAATGTAATTTATTTCGTATGACAAAAATAATATTATTGTAGATTCGAACATAGTTTGATGCCGCTTTCAAATTAGTTTTAGCCCACTATAATAATTGTGCCCACGTGGACCTAAAATAAAGCAACGATTTTTTTTCGAAGACATCTCTTGTCTCTCTTTCGTATTTTCAATTTTATGGTCAATGAGGGTCTTCTATATTCTTTTGACTCGTACTATAATTTGTTCCGTACTCCATGTTATGGCTCTACTGGACCAGGTTTTGCCTACGAATCCACTCACATCGATTTACGTAAGCTATGACGACAAAAAACTACAGAGGTTGTTCATGAGAAATAAGATACTTAAAGATTTTTTTTTTTTTAGCCCCTTGTTTGTTTTTTTACTCATGTGACCAGTAACAATCTGTGTCAATAGCCTAATTCTGAAACAATGTCAAACTTTTCATACCACCCAAGAATTTTTACAATTAAAATATCTATCAATTTTGTTTGTCTAGAAGATTAATTTTACAGATGTACAGTGTCGCATATCCACAGTTACAGTGGTGACTGGCAATGCGATTCCGAGCGGCGATAGACGTTAATAATGCAGCGGAATTGCAATTCAGGCTAGGAATGAGAGCGGCACAGATCATGTGGATGAAAAACTCTGTTAATACTTTGTTATAGGCTTGAATTTAAAAGGCTTACAATTTACACAAATGATACTTTAGTATTGGTTGATGACTTAGAAATGGGAAAATAGATAGTTTAAAAATGTACCATGTGATAAACGCATATAAAAAAAAGGAAATAAGAAATGTTGCTTATATTATGATGCGAGTGACAGTCTGTACCATATTTGTCCATCTGTAAGTTTGAGTTCCTTTAACAACAAAATTACTAAATCAATTTTAATTAAAGCTTCGAACAAAACATTGTGTCACCTTTTTCCGCGTTATACGATATTGTCAAAACTTGTCAATAAAACCTTATTTGATTAGTTCATTGTCAGCGGTATACATGATGTTGACTTATAGTTCAAGTTTCAATGTACAGGGTGAGTGTAAATTGTAAGTGGTAATTAAGGTTAATGGGTCGTTTTAGCGCTACTAGTTAATGGATTAGCCACTGCTCGTGTGTATACGCTTCAAAATTGATTTAGAGCAAATTGTTTTGAAGTTAGTGTATGTTATCTTCTTACCTAATGGCCGTACGAGATGTTGTGGCTTCTATTGAAGCTGAGTACAAATTAGGTTATACATTATTGCTTGGATTGTTTCATTCCAAGCAGCCCTAAAGACAGATTTTAAAAGTTGACGACGCTACTCCCGAGTCTCAAGGTGTTAGAAATATTTTCACTTATATTCAGAAGAACCGCTAGCCTGTTTATTGCTTATGTTTATAATCATGCCATTTGCTGCATGCAAGGTGGTATGAGTAATTGAGTAGCGTCTACAAATTTAAAATACTATCTCCCTAAAGGTTTCACGTTTATTCAGGTTTCAATTTCAGGTTATTCCTAGATATATAAAATTTTACATGCATAATTATGTGTCTACCGAGGTCAACACTCTATCAGCATAAAGATTATAAAACTTGTACTGTTATGCCAATCTTCTTTCAATTATCTGTCTACGTGCGCTTACCATCTGGGTACACCTTAAACAATTTTCTTAACAAAACATTATTCGTTCTTCGTCTAGTGTAGCATATTGCTATTATCCTAATTCTTGATAGCATGATTCTTTACCAAAAAGGACTACCGTAAGGATAATAGTTCAGTTTAATTTCTATGTCAGGGAATCTTTGACTACGTAATTCTACTTCTTCTTAATTTTCCTGCCCTTTTCCCAAATTAATTGAGTTCGGCACACCTTGATTTTTCCTTCCATTCCACTCTATTAGCATTCATACTCTAGCTAGTCACAAGATTTTTACGAGGTTTTACTATTTAATGAAAATAACGTTACAATTCGCTAGCAAGACACATTTTGTCATTGTGTGAGTGTAACATACAACACTCACACAATTACAAAAACACACATCTTCGTCACATGTCGTTTATATACCTACATGTTTATATACATTATTATACCCGTAAACGTCTCCGTCACTTCCACACCAAAAATGTAATTAAGTTCCATTGTGTTTCATATGAATGGCCATGAGTTTCCTCTGGCATTCGCAGTATGTTGCGACGGTATTGTTCCATTCCCATAGTAAAAGAGTTCCTTACTTTATGTTCAACACATAAAATAACAGAATAAGGATAAATTGCGGGTTAAGCCTTTAGCCAGAAGGACAGACAAAGGAAAAAAAACAAAATAATTTTACAATAATATAAAAAGTAATTGACTTGTTCAAAATTTATAAATCTTTGAGGTGTACTCTATCGACGGAAAAAGTATTTTCGAAACTGGAGATTTTGCAAAGAAAAACACATTGGAAATTCACCTCCTCTTTTGAAGTCGGTAAAAAATCCTTGCTTTACATAAGACAAGAAGTTGCAATAAGAGACGAAAGTATTCTCCCACAGGCATTGTTAGATAAAAATCTTAATATCTTTATAAGCAAGCCCTAATTAGTGGGTGCTCATTAAAAATCGCATGAGCCGTGCGGTAATTAACCACGGGATTCTAAGCAAGGTAGAAATGCCTTTTGTGTCTACTACAATGTAGGTCCGGCGAGTCGTTTCTTATATTTTATGAGTTTGTTTAACCTTTCGCGTTTTTTCAAGTTTATTATGTAAAAGTTGAAAATTCCTTTGTACTTTAAAGCTTATTTACTCTTCGGTTTGTTTGTTTTTGGGAGGATTAAGCATTTTTTCTTGTTACAAATGTATGGTGTTATTTGAAATCAAGGTAACGTTATATTCCGATAGGGAAGTAATTTTGTTTTAAGGTTAATGAATGAATACTGTTTCTATTATATTCACATTTTTTGTCCTATCAATTTGTAATTAGGATCATTGTGAACAATATATTGAAACAAAATCGTGTAACATGCTAAAATGTTTTTTCAAAGAATGTAAATAGAAAGCTGCTGAGAACACTAGTATGTATTTAAATAATTTTCAGTTTATTTCAATTTAAAACTTTTTCATTGTAGTAGTAAACAAAAGCTTTGTTGATTAAGCCAACAATAAATTAATAATTGAAAACGTTTTGACGAAGTTAAATATGACCTTTTCTTTAAGTATTCAGTAACTTGACGCGAGAAATAGGACAAATCTGTTTTTGACAGTAACAAATGATTGATCAGAAATAAATTCAATTCAATTTAGAAGGAATTTAGAGACAGAATAGAGGAAATAGGTCATCAATATAAAATTTCAGTCTATTTCAATGATTATGAATGACTAGCGGCGTCGTTTCAAAATGTCAATGTGATTTACTGGCTAAAATTAAATATTGGTTTTTAAACAGATTGCAAAAGAACTGAAGAACGTCAATTATAGTTAGTGAAAAACTTTTTATTAATCTCATTGCATAGTTTTATTTGAGCGCAGAAAACAGTTTCACCTACGTATAAAATCAATACCTAGTTCACCGTAGCAAAATTAAATTGACTAGTCTGGTCAAACTTTTACCAGTGCATAACGTGCCCACAACTAAACGGCACCCCTCAAAAATTCATTTAATAGCTTCATTATTAAAACCCAAAATACCTAACTGATGAATTCATTCTACAAAATTCAAGATCCAAACAAAAGAGGCACCTATTTAAGTAGGTAATGTCGAACGTCCTTTTCAAGGCATCGATGACACGAGATCCGAACGAAAGGAGACGGGGATTTCTGGGCCAAATTGTAATAAGTTAAGACATGGCTCAAAAAAAAGGTTATATTTTTCTATTTCAAAGTGTGAAAAATCAACTCAATTTACAATCTGGAAAATGAAATATCCAATTATTAAGTTTGGGTTACGAAGTAAATAGTCTAAGTAAATACTCTGTTGATGATGACATTTTAATGTCATCATCAACAGAGTTCATACTATTTACGAAAATGCTTTCACTAGATGATACATTTAATTAAAATAATTAAATCCATTAGAATTAGAGTATTAAGAGATTACGTATTACATAATTAAGATAAATCGATTCACATTTACTAATCGATTATTGTATTCTTTAATCTGTGCTAACTCTGACTGGACATGCATGACATTGACATCGATCGACATTTGACACTAAACGAGTGTCGAATTATCTACCTTAGAGTATATATTATACAAGAAACTAAAGAGTGAGCCTATCTGGGTATGAATCGTAAGCACTAGTATGAACTAGTTTTGTCGTGATTTTTTTATAAAGATGGAACGCGCCGTTTTAATAAATCTATCTAAAACACTAATATTATCCTATATATAGAATGTAATAATAGAAGATGAATAAAAATACTAATAAAATTCGATTTTCATTTTTGTACATCATCTCCTTCCCACTCTACAGAAATATTAAAAATACTGTCTAAATTATAAAAAAAAAAAAACAAAACCATCATAAACCTTGACTGCTAAGCGGACTAAACGAACCATGATAAATTCACTCTTTAGTTTCTTACCTATACTCTAAGGCAGTTAAGTATAGTTTTTTACTTAAACTTAATCTCTTTTATCTCAGCTCTCAGATTGCCAATATCTGCCATATTTACAGTGATTGTTTGTTAATATAGTAGCTATCAATTCACACCAATTTCATCTTTTTACATTCTGGCCCAAAATTGTATGAAAGCGTATCTGTCTCCTTTCGTAATGAAATTCCTAGCAGATTCATAACCCGGTCTTCAAGACCCCTCCCCTTCATTTCGAAGGTTGAGAGCCAAAAAAATTCATTCTTTCACAGAAAAATAAAACATCTTTTGTTTTTTTATTTCAACATAAAAATTTTGCTGTTTTATTTTAGACGAACGAAAGTAGTTTCTGGCTTTTCATTTTGAGGGTTAAGTTAAAATATAAGGAGGAATTTTTGCATCTTTTTCGCTATGAATGAAAATTGCAACGCTTGCCTTTAGAGGCAATTATGAGATTTCCTTTGAGGATTATTTTAGTGAAAAACTTTGTTTAAAAATTAATATGATTTCGAAGTAATTCAGGAATTGAAATTTAATGATAAAAAACATTATAAAATGCATTTTTTAAAACGTCTTCTGATTAATCAAAATAGCCATTTACATTTATAGATTCAAACAAGTGAACCAGGAACAGTAAGCACTAAAAGCATCATTACAATATTTAAGCCATTGTTCCTTCACCTACATTTGCATAACAATTTAAATATTTATATTGTTGAGTACCCACTACCCATGGAGTTTCTAGACGGTTCGTAAGACTTAGGCACGTAGGTACTTTGAAACTGAGCTGTTATAGTGACTGTCGTTTCAGCAATGTTAAATATTTATATTATACTAGCTGTGCCCCGCGGTTTCACCCGCGTGAATCCATAGGTCCCGCTCCGGGTGCCTTTATATTATTGGAGGCGTAGATAAATCCAACAAATCACTATAATTTTTTTTTTTTTCATAAAAACCTGCTCTTGACAATAACAAATACAACAAAAAAAGAATTAGCGAAATCGTTCCAGGCGTTGTTGAGTTATGCGCTTACCAACACATTTAGCGATTCATTTTTATATATAAGATTTTATAGCAATTGATTGGCATTCCGGAATTTTTACCTATAGTACTATTTATTGAGTTACTCTTTGATCTGTTTTTTATTGTTTAAAATTTTATCCGAAAGAAAATAATTTCAATTTAAAGACGCCTTTAATATTTAAGAATAAAAAATATCTGTAACACTTACAAAAATATTCGGTTTGGAAATTAAAAACTACTAAAATCAGTTAATTTAACGTCGCAGGGAAATTGTCGCGAAAATAAACAGAAATTTAAATAAAAGAAAAATCTTCAAGACCCTACATCCATTAGTCCCAAATTAAAACAAAAAATACGAGTACTTCCGATTTCCAAATTGATTGAAACATTTTTCGTTGTCAATGACATGTAATGTCACTCAGTGCCAATGTTCATCGCGGAATAATTTCAAGCATCCCATTTGAGAGTTTAAAAGCGTCAACCGCATTCCTCCCGAATTCATTGCACTATAAATGAATTGAATTAAACACGGTCAGGAGTTAAATAAAATTCATTACCTCATGTTTAGGGCCCATCGAAATTTTTAATTAGGCGCTTAATTAATTTTGTAAGGTTTAACGCTTAGATTAAACTGAGAACTTTATTGGATTTATGTTAAACTTGTGTGTTTGTATCCGATTTAATTTAGGCCTAGAGTATTTTGTCTTCAGCGATTTCGAAGATCTCTAATTTATTTTAGACAGTTGAAAGATATTGATATACTTTGAACTTTGGAGAATCTTATATTTTTGGACGCCTAAATATTTATTATACTACGTGACCTTTGGATGCCTTTGACATCTTTTTTTAGAAGACGTGGCCCATAATATATTTGCCGAGCCAATGAAAAATATTAAACAGAATTTTGGATCAAAGTTTGAGTTTGAGAAACGCAATGCTAAATGCCAATTAAACTCAAGCGCTTCAACCCTAACCGATCGCACCTAGCATAGTACTAGGACGTAATCCTCTAACTATATACTATACCATGTGTATAAGCATAGGACATTACATAGTACCGAAAATATGCCTTTTAATTTTTTGATACACTTTCAGGTTTAGATACGTGGTAGATAAGCTAGATGAGTAGACTTACAGTATTTAAAAAAAAAAGATGTTGTAACGCAATTCCTGGCTTTATGTAACTAATATTTGTAATAATATTTTTGATGCCTTATTTTAGTTTATATTTTTTCTTATTTACTGTGTAGGCTTAGTTTTCTTTATTACCTATTGTAAATATCTTAAGTTTAATTTTTAATTGTAATATAGTATGTTTTATTAATTGTAATAATGTAGTATAAAAGATTGAATTATAAACTAATATATTTGTAGTTATATTCTTTTAATTTTAATTTAATTCGAATCTATTTTTCTAATAAACGGTTCTCTGAAAACATAGTCAGCTTAGTCTTCTAATCTTATCTGTCTCCAAAATCGAAGGGCGGCTCAAAGCCGTGTTTCAGTGGAGGGTCATTCCAATTAGCGGGGCTGTTCTAGTCTTCGCTAATGATGCAACCAGCCTGGAGTGCGCTTTTGTCATGCCAGTGGCGGCACGTATGTTTGTGGAAACTTACTTGGTTGCTGTTTGCTTGTGACCCATTGTCAAGCGAAAATGTTGGGCTAATTTTAAACCATGCTGAAGACGCTTTGGGAGATGGTATTTCTTAGATTTTTATGAGTAGTTCAGTAGATTTCTAAAAAAAAAAAAATGAGAGCTTTTATGTTTGTAGTAGGTAAAGAAGTAAAAGCTGTCATCGAGATTAAGTGTAGCATTAGCAAAATACCCAACTGGGTAAATCAATACTAACTAGTATTGATTTGAGCTTTGTTCATAAATTAAATACGATTAAAGTTACAAATAGATTTCCATTATAAAATACACTGCTTCTTTTTACTTCTGAAAACTAAAAGAATTGTAGTTTAATAGATCTAGAACAACAAATGGAAACTCATAAATGGACGTCGAAAATAATATTATTATAGTCAACAATTTCAGTTTCCCGATACAAAATCCTTTCGTTTCCCCCACTTTATTTCTGAAGCTTTTCTTGGTTGTATTTTCGACTTTACCCTTAGTCTTTTAGCGAATGTTTATTTTTTTAGGACACCCACTCGTGTATTTGCTGAACAAAATGCCTTCGAAACGCTTGACAAATAAATCAAGTGACTTGTAAAAAGTAACGCCGAGGAAAAGTACGAGAAAATTGTAATGTAATAATGTTATTGGATAATAAGATTAGAGTTCTTATTAATAGAATCACGTATATGTATTAAATCAGTTTTTGTTGTGAAAAACTGACTGATTCGATTTAATTGTTCTGCAGAATTTCTATACCACGGCAGGGAAAGATCCATAGGTTACTTTAGCAATTTTACATTTTACGGATAAATCAATCTATTTGCCTTCTGACGTATGCAAATAAATCCATAATCCATTTTTTTTTTTAGAGTCAAGTACGTCTTTGAAAACGAACGTTTACATATCAGAAGGAATGAAGTAAAGTGATAAGACGTTTATATCGATGGAAAATCCCTTGAGATTTTACATGAAAACACCTGTTTACTTGAGAGTATAAAGGTCACTGACTTTAACATTAATAATAATAGTCTCATAGTGCACTGAACTGTTCTAAGCAAAGTGTTTATAAGCAGTTCATAAGCGCGATAAACATATGCAATGAATAATGTATTAATTCCAATTCAGTTTCACTAAAGTACCGTGTGAGGTTTATATATGTGAGAGAAATTGGAAAATAGTTTTAAAAGCTACTCGGATTATTTTTGTAAAATGAATGAGTTTTTTTAAAGCCAATCAAAAAATATGCTTGTTAAATAAATGCGTAAATAAACATTTAAAAACAATCGACGTCTCCTGTATTTCTATCTACAATTATTAAATCTACACTTATGTAATATTAGTCCTTAATTCCTAAGCAATAAGATTCATTTTCGTTTTTTATAGTTTCCTTACACGCTGACCGTACGTTAAGGGCACTCAAAGATAATACATCTTCCGGAGACAACAAAAACGCTTTCGTGGGGTCCCAAGACAGGCGAACTAACCAAAGGTCCGTAACGAACTTAATCGGTGCAAAAAATAAAAGGGAAAGCTTCGGAAAACTCCTAACTTTACCATCTTAAGGAAATGTCCAATAATGGAAAAAGTAAACGTATTTTGACACGAAGTGGACTGAGCCGGCCTGTCACTTGGAAAGTGGTTCAATATTTTATGGAGGGGCCCAGTTTAAAGACAAATGGATTAAAGTTGTGGTTTTCAAATTAAGCAAGACATATTAGTCTTTTCTTGTTGCCGTTTTCTATACAATTGGCTTGCTATACGATTTATTGTTCATCACACCACTTTTTGTGTCTATGACTTGCGCTCACCTGATTGTTAGCATAATAATATATCAAAACTACTTCAATGTTAGTTTACTTACATAAAACTTTAAACCCGACGTTGGTGACCGGTGTCCAACGAAAGATAAATCCTCTTTTGTAGCTGGTGGCTAAATAATTGTGCAATACAAAACCACCCACTAACACGCATTCGATGCTAACATATCATAATTTCACGGTCAATATATTGATATTTGAAGGTCAAACAAACCATTTACACATACGCACATGACCTTGTTCAGGTATACCAATTGAGTCATCGTTTACAATTAGAAAAATTACATATGTTGAAAGCTCATTAAGCAGCTCTATTACCTTTGTATTTGTTATTTACCATGAATACATACATATGTAAGTATAGACGGTCTCTACTATACGTGTTATTATAGTTCATGTTTTTAACGAAACAAAACCATCAAAATCATTAAGGATACTTTGCTGTATAAGTTTGCCTCACTTAAATCCTGCACGCTTTAAGCTATTTTTATTTGGTCTTAATAACTAAAGGGGGATCAATTCAGCCTGCTTTGATCAACTGCCATACTTGATTTAGGCTCTGCCTAGATTTCTGGCACCCCTTTACAAGAGGCCTATCTACTTTGTGATAAAATACATGAAAACTGTGCTGTACTTATAGTGTTGTTTCTAAACGGTCTTCGGTCTATCAACATCTATACAAACCCAACCATCTTGTCGCAACCCAATAACAATCAACGATTCTATCAACATCTAATATTTTCATTAACTTTCGGTTTTCAATTAACTAGAGAATAATATTCACTGTTTTCCTCATTCCAAAATTACTGGTCCTTACGATAAGGAGACTGTATGTTTTTCTTATACTTCCAACGGAGTACACTCGGTAACACAATTTTTGCTACACTCTGTTTCAAATATCGACCTTATTTTCGACGAACTAAGATTGAGTTTTGCGTTATTTTTTGGTTTTTTGGATTCTGTTGTGTGGAAGAGTGTATACTCGTACAGCCAATTATTGTTACCTTTTCCTTGAAACACAGTTACTCTTATACAGGGTGTTAAGAAAACCCTGTACGACCCGAAGGGTGATATAGGGCTCAAAATCACATGCCCAAATAACATATAAAATTTGAAATATTCCTAATAGTAACATAATAATGAAGTTTAAAATAACGATTTTTTTTTCGCAAAATTCCCTTTTAAGGTTTAAACAATAGTTACACCACTATTTTCGTAGGCATTATTGGCGGCCTTTTGTATGAGCATAAGCAGGACTTGTGGCGACGACGTCTCCCTCTCACGCCATCTGAGAAAAAAATATTGGTTAAATTATTTTTTTAGCTTTTTTTTACATTAATAGAATCTAATATCAATACCTAACAATACCTTATCTGATCGGACAGGGTTTTCTTAACACTCTGTGTAGAGTATCTGTAATAGCGGTATCTTAGGATGCAGGCGGGCTGCTGCGCACGTGATCAATAAACTTCACTCTTCCGTCATTCCTTAACAAACTGTTCAAGTTGTAGAACCTTGGAGTAAGCCACTTAGTTAATTTAAGTTCGTTTTGAAATGGTGTCTTTTATAAATAGGAAATGGAAGTTTATTTACGAGCAGTTTTGAAACTTAAGCTGTTTTATTCGTTAGTCAGAATTTATTGGGTTAAAGACATTTTAAGTTACGGCATATTTATATTAGCCAAAATTTTCTATAAAGTGTATTCTAAAATAATACAACTACTTGCAATTTGAATGTTTTGTCCTTGTCTTTAAATACCTCTTAAGGTGAAACCTTTAATCTATAACAGCCACTGCCTTTCATCCGTTTATTGTTTAAAAACTTCGAAGGTACTGTTTAGCTTTGACCCTTACAAATTAAAGAGAGATTTAATACATCTGTAAACACAAAAGGACACAGTCATTTGTTTTTGGTATAGCTACTTAAATACGGGCAAAGACCAGAGTCAACAGAATTTAAACTCAAACAGCAAACAAAGAGAAACCCCGAATAGCCTTCAGCATGGAACTTAACCCTCTTGATATTTTCCCTCCAAGGGATAATCATATTAAAAAGAAAGAATTAATAACTGCGTACCGAACATAAATAACCGCGAGCGAAACGTGTATTTAAAATAGAATTACAAACATCTGCCGAAGAAGGTTAATAATAATGAAACCCTGAAATACGAGTATTATGCTTATATTTATTCGGTTTATAAATTACTTGGGTATACAAGGCTACGCGTTAGTAATGCGATGTATGTGACTGTCTACAACTTATTTAAGTTTGCTACGAAGGCTCGTAGCTCGTAGCACGAAGCAAACCATTTTCGTAGTAACGCAAAAATTAAAATATCAATAATATATCCATTGGGTGTTATTACCATGCACTTGGACTTTGACCACTAGCCAGACGCTTTCAGTTATTTTAGCTTTTTAGCTATATTTAACTACTGAATATAAAAGAAACACACATAAAAATAGTAATTAACACTTTTTATCTGTATACAGTGCACTTAAAACGGGTATAGTTTAAGGCGAATTAAAAACTGAAGAGCTGAAAAAATATTCAGCTGTTTTATATTTTAGGAGGTACTGAAATGAAATGTGTTTTTACAAAAAAATCATTTTGTATTTGATAAACTGTAAAATATTCCGAATCTTCTTTTTTCTTTAGTCATTAAAGATTTTTTTTTGCGAAATATTTTCATGAAATTATTTAGTTTTTTAATGTTTGTTACATAACAAACGAAATAATTTCGTGTTTTTAATGGTTCTGTTGGTTTTACTACCGAAATTATTTTGACTAGGATTCTATACAATAAACAAAACCAAATGGAGAGTGACCGTTTCATACATACGCTAAGAATTTCATATTGGACAATGGAATTCCGTGAGAATGGGTGACGCAATACTGCTTATTCACAGTAGAGTTCTGTCTGTACTGTTCTCGCCAACCAACCATTTAACATTTAACGAGCAATAGACGACAATTTAGTTGCATTTATAGTCCATTACTCCGCAAGTTTGTGTATTAAATACCTAATGAGATGACAATGTGTTTCTAAAAGTGAAATAGCGGATTCCATCATTTTGAAACAAAAATGAAAAACTATCGAAGATCGAGCAATCTCCTCTTTCCTAGGATAAATAAAACAATAAAAATGAATGTTTAAAATTATTATACTGAAAATTTAAATTAATATTCTTCTATTTTATCTATTAGACGCCACTACAAACCTCTTGTTGCACTTCACCCTCTTGTTGAACAATCAACATATCACACTTCAAATATCTATTTTATCTTCGATCCCTACTTTTCCTTGCCATACACACTCATACTATCCTCTTAATACTTTGAACATATATTATATATATGCGTCCATAAATTGCTTGTTTTCAAACAAATAAACTAAAGCCTCTTAAATCTTATTATGTTTGAAAGCGGGGCATCGCATGCATTTTTATATCTTATTTCGAGTACCGTCTTCAGTAGCCCCGGGGTAAATATAAATATGTGTTGTTTCAGGCCAGTACCCTTGTTTGTACGGCATCCGCCATATTGTCAAGGCCTGATTGGTTTTTGTTTATATTGTCATAAAATTTATACATTTGGTAAATACTTTGGAGGTCACATTTTCGGGGTGAGACTTGAGTTTGAGTTTGAGGCCTTTATGTGAAAGGTTTTGGGTAATTAACAGCAGTATTAATTTATTGTCATCTTCTTTTGTTTCAGGTAAAATTTTTTTCGTCTCTAAAATAAGGAACAGTGGAGGTTATTAGAACTACAAAGGAGTCTAGGTAAGTCTAGATTAATAATTTTTATTTACGTTTATTTACTTTTCAACATTTTTAATTCTTTGTTAAATGAAAGTTCTTCTTTACTTGCCTTTGCGGTTTTACTTTCGTAAAATATTTACCCTTTTTATTGGGCAATAGGAACAGCTGGACTATAACAATTACTATCACACCTCAATCGAGCCTAACAACTATCATCCCTGATATAATTTCCATGACAACCGCTATTCAAGGGAAGGCTTTCAGGCCGGCCATCGTGTTCGCCTCATGTAGTAGCCACGTAACATGCCTCAGGCTATGTAGCAAAGATCTATGAGGTTACATACCTGGAAGTGACTCTGAATACTGTTATAACCAAGAAATAAAGTTCTGTGTTATAAAAGTGTAATATTTTTTTATTGAAAAGATAGATATCGAAGCAAAAAGATATAAAATGTGTTCTTCGTTTAGAAAATGACAAACTAGTGGAAACACTGACAAATATTACAGAGACATTATTTCTTCCTACTTCTTACGTTACTTTCAAACATATGGTAAACCAATATAAATAAAAGTAAAACACAAAAACCAGTAACTCTACATATATAATCACATAGAATCATGTGGCTTTTATGTTTTTTTCCCCTCTTCTTCATTGGAGTAACCAGCAGACGCAATCAACCAAATTCTCCGATCCGTCGCCAATCCTCCAATATTTTTCTCGGTCTGTTGGTTTGTGCATCTGATATTTCTCATGGCTGTCAAAGAAACCAACGACATTATCGAAGACTTTATAAGGAAATATATTAACCACGGAGATATTAACCGATTTCAATAGAATGACGTTGTTAATTTTCAACGACCTTTTTTTGTGATCTTTATTTTTGTCATGGATAGAGATTAACTCATAGGTCATTATTATTATTATTATTTTCAGCCCATGCTGTCCCACTGCTGGGCAAAGGCCGCCCTCCCTTATAGGTCATACATACTTTTATAGATGTCGATTAATTTATATTTATGCATCATCAATCATAAGTCTATCTAACGTAAAATAAAAAACCTTTTTCATACTTATATGTAAATAGTCTCTGCAGGTTCCGACATTCAATCTTTCGAGCATTAAATGAAGTCAAAACGAAGAAAGCCAATTCCTAGAAGTTCAGTCAAATTGTATTCTTTATAATTTTTCCTAGTACTAATTGTACTTGGAGAATAGGGGTAAATGGTTTTCAATTCGTGGAAATAGTCTTAACTGTTATACTTTTACGGTCTTTTGTCTCCGTATCAGTTTTACTGTACCTATTAAAACGTTCATAATTTCAAAAGATGTTGTGCCAACGACAACATATAGATTTGGGTACAATTCCCACTATTATTTTTGGTACATTCAGTACCTTCTCATACATATTACATGGTAAAAAAGCGCATATAAATTAAAATAGCAAAAGATAAAATACGCACGCAGCAAATTATTGTGTTCAAACTTTTAAGCTCATATAAAACAACTTTCTGTTCTGACATTTACAATAGTGAGTAAATAAACAACATTTATAAAATATCTAAAATTAAATGCGTACCAAAAATTCTTTTAGAACATAAAATGTTATACTTAATATAACAAAAAGCAAAAAATAATTGTTACAAAAATACAGTTTATTTCTTTAGGACAAGGTTATGAGACGTAATGATTGGGACATTTCTCTGCTTTTAGTTTTTGTTCCTTTGTCAAATGTTGTCTACAAAAGATTTTCCTTTCGTAATTGCTTTCAGTATTGTTTCTTAATGATTAAAAATAATAATTGGTTGGTCATTATTTTTTGACATTCCAAATAAAAACAGTTAGGTATATGTAAGAACTAAAATAGAACCTTAAAAATATAGCCTAGGTTAGTCTAATTTTTTTATGCTATCCTTATACAAATAAACATTATAATTATTATGATGCTTACTTTAAAAAATTTCTGCCATGTATGACTTTTTAAACAAACTCAATTTAAAAAAATTAAAGTTATCGCAGTTAACAGGACTAAGTACAAGAAGATAATAAAATCTATTTCTATTTCTAAATGCTTTGACAAAATGTTCCTTTCAAAGAGTAATTTGTAAGACAATGCCCATATTTCAGAACCTAAAATAATACTCCTTTGTGTAGACGTACCTTTATATTTGTCGCTCCCGTGTTTAAGTGACCTATTTATTGAACTATTCAGAACTGATAATTAAATTAATGGTTTGAAGTCTTCGGTAACTTGCGATCGAGGTAGTATTGAATGTTGAAGGAACAATTTAGATGATAACATTAATTTAGATATAGCTGGCTGGTTGAGCGATTTTATTCCTTTAAAATCAAATTTAAAATAAACCCAGTTTATATAATTAAATCGATCCAACTAGAAAACATTATTTAACCGACATCAAAAATAAAAATCAGTTTTTTCGATAATTTCAGTTCGAATTCAAAAATTATTACTTTTATCGATAGGTGGAGAAATGGTCCTAAATAAGTCCAGTAAGTAAATCAATAGTGATCAGAATTTTCCAAATAAAACATATGAGCAGTTTATAAGAACCATTCAAAGCTTGAAAAGCACAAGCAAAGAAACTCTAAGTTAAAAAGTTCTGCAAGTGTTCGTTCAACGTAATCAGGTCATAAACTTCTTAAATTCTTAGTAAAATTAAATGGGAAAGCGTCGGACGGTCTGTATAAAGCGGCCTTCGAATCTAATTTATTAAAGAACAACTGACGAACTTTTATTAACGAACTGACTGCTTTGGTACTGTAGCGTCTTAGTTTGTAATGAGTAGACATCGTTTTAATCAGGGGAGAAATTATTTAAATTCGATATTGTGAGGAGATACAAATTTTACGGAAATTATTAGTATTAATGTTGTTCTTTCTAGTTCGTTGCACAGCGTTTATTTTTCCATCTAGTAATCTTGTATGGTGGATTAAAAATAGCCCTATTGCCGATTCACTGTCATACACTGATTATAATCTGATAAAAATGCTAGTAATGGTACCGCACCATTACTAGCTCCATCATATTAATATTGCCTTTTTCATCATAACTATCGTAAATATTAACACTGTTACAACAATGGGTACATTCTGTTTAGCATTGAAGTAACATAAAAATTATCTTCCATATCAAAAATAAGAAATCAAAAGAGCAAAAAACAAACAACAAAGTCCTCATAAAATCCATTAAAGAAAAAATACTCAAAAAACTGTCTGAAACAACCTCCGTCAGAGATCTCTTCCAATTATCTGACATCGCTGTCGATGTCAGTGACGTAACGGCGTAATGACGAGCACTCAACTGTCTGTCAGCTAAGAGCCTGTTAGCAATAATGCTCGCTCAATAGCTTACTTATAATTGTCTTGTAGGTTAATGGTTATGATAAAAATGTTGGTGAATAATGAAAAACGGTATTTTTAGTAGCTGTCTGGGTCCTAGTACCTGATAGTCATATTTCTAGTAACTGAAATAGTTTTGTTTGTTTACTATACTTTGCCATCTTTCAATTATGGCTTGTAGTAGTTCATGCTTTAATAAAATTTTCACAATGTTTAAATACATTATTTTACTAAGGTCTAGCTTAAACCACAATCTGGAGAATTCTACTGAAACTACTATTTTTAGACAAGGTTGCTATCTGTACTCTATTTATAGAGACGAATCGAATGATCCGATGAAACCTTTAGGTGTTCAAATAAGAATCAGTTTAAAACACACACACACGCACATATTATTTAAACAGTAACAGTAAATACCTATACGAGGATAACCTACGCTGCTTTTCAGATCCATTACTATTTACTTATAGGTAGGTATACTGCACTACAACATTGTCTAAAAATTCCGTCAATATTGCCGTATTTACCCTCTTTCGTGGCAAGACGAACTGGGCATCACATTTCACTTGACCCATTTCTTCCTGTCTCCGTCAGCTCATCAATCTCTAGGTGCTTTTAAGCCGAATACGAGCTTTCACCATATTAACAATTGAAGAACAATCAATTTCATCCCTCGAGGGATTTGCCCTTTTTGATGTTCAATTATTTTCAACGTAGTATTTCGAAGACGATATTGTTTTTATTTTTTCTTGAAAGTTTTTTCGTAACGTTTTTAGTATTTTGGAAGTTTTTATTTCAGCTTGCAGTTTGAGAATGGCTTTGTCTAATACAACGGAGATTGAAAATATTGGTATTTGAAGAATCGGCAATAACACGTAAATTATTGATTTAAAAACCATTGT
This sequence comes from Autographa gamma, assembly GCA_905146925.1. Classification (NCBI taxonomy): domain Eukaryota; kingdom Metazoa; phylum Arthropoda; class Insecta; order Lepidoptera; family Noctuidae; genus Autographa; species Autographa gamma. The sequence goes on from LR989852.1 coordinate 2,489,427, forward strand.
ACCCCATGCTATAAATTCTCACCAATAGGAGTTAAACTCCCATTTAGACCCAAAAATCGACAACAGCGAAACTCCGTACACATTCGTTTATTTGTACCGAGCATTGGTACATAGTGGCTCAATTAATGTGCGAATGTGTTCGCGCTTTGTTGACATCGGTATGAATAACGACCCACCAGGGTCTTTTTAACAAAGTTTGTTGGGTTTTCAAAGCCCCTGTCCAATATTGAAGCTCGTGCTAAATACTCTAGCTATGTATATTGACCCGGATTCACATATTTTGAGAATTGCGGCGTACGCGTTTGATGTTTTTTGTAAACGAAAATTCAATTTCGTTTCACGGTCATTTAATTTGTGCTGTATGTTTTATCATTTTTGGGTAGTGGTAGCGCCATCTATCTGTTTAAGACGGACTACTAGTCGTCTCATCCATATTTCGCAATATTAGTTCCATTCATTCATTTGACCACTTTTGGAATGAGCGATGTGAACCCCGCCACTTCCTTACCAATCCTTTCGCACGCCTGGCGCGTAACGCACGTACGCGCTTTCGCAAACCCGCTGGAAATAAACGAATCGCCGAGAGGAGACACACGATACCGCGCCCGTGTCGCTCCTGTGCTGCATCGCCTCCCTACTGCTGCTGCCGGATAGCGAACTTTTGTGATAATCCGCCCGCGGGTGTGAACGTGACAGTTTGGTGATCGCATCGGGAAGAACGCCGCCCGCCATCTTGGACTGCCCAACGCTGGAGAGCCAGGTATGCGTGCTTTTTCCCATAGACCTACATCGCTCGCTCACCTCTTGGCGATAATCAGCCATCCTCCTAAAATACAGTCCACTTAAATCTTATACCTCGTTTATTTCCAAACCATTTTTTTGGTCCGAACGACCCGGATTCATATATCCGTATTCCCGCTCGCGTAGGTATCTTTTATAAGTGCCTACCTAGGTAGTTGTAGCACCTAGCTGCACTCCTAGTTCATAAATATATACCCATTACGTGGTTATTCCCGCACCCCCAGTAGGTAATATGCTCAACGTAGCTACCTACTGACTTACAATAATAATTATAAACTAGGTATATAGTCGTTTTATAAACTCATAATTTCAAGCGCCTTTTACCACCGCCTTTAAAGTCGTTGCCTTATTATTAGGTACAAGTACTTACTTTCCGCATAACATAAAACTACAGCATAATTTTAGGTTATTTACTTCTACCTACATTTGGTATATAAAATGTCGCAACAAAAGAAATGTACTTCTGACGAGAATGAATTAGCTATCTTAGAAGCTAAACGCAATGTTTTATTTGAGCGCATACAAAACATTTACGAGCGTTCAAAAACCGCCAAAATTTCCGATGTCAACAAAGAATCATTTCTTAGTTATTGTATGACAGTAGACGATATTCGAACCGATTTTCATAAATTATTAGACGCTTATAACGCACAATTACTTTCTATTAATCCTGATTCTAAACCAAATTATCAGGCATACACCTCATTCGAAGATCTTTATTGTATCATAAAACGTATACAATCGCAGTTAGATAATCGACAGTCCGCGAAGCCCAGCGCCGGACCGGCTGTCCGAGTACCGAAACTGCCCGCGATTGAACTCGTGTCATTCGATGGCGATATACGAAACTGGCCATTATTTTATGCAAGTTTCAAGTCTACAGTGCACGATAACGCCTCGCTGACGGACGCTGACAGGTTGTACTATTTAATAGGTAAGCTGTCGCCGAAAGCGCAATCTACATTCGCAGGTGTCACACCAAGTGCTGAAAATTATCAGGTCATTTTCCAGTCACTTCTTGATAGGTATCAGGATACTCGCATCCTCGCGTCTACTTACTTTGATCAAGCTTTGAATCTTAAATTGTCTGGTCCCGCGTCAGTTTTGAATTTCCAACTGTTTATTGATAACTTTGTTACCGCAGTAAATTCCCTTAAAAACCTAAAGTTAGAAAACCTTGCAGACTTTATGTTATTGCAACTCGCATTAAAAAAGTTCGACACGGAAACCGTTCGTGCATTCGAGATGACCGAACGTCAAAATAAATTACCTACCCTAAATAGTTTTCTTTCATTCATTAAGGATCAGTGTCGAATATATCAGAATACGCAGCCTAGTTCGTCTAGCTCGTTTAGTAATAATAATACAGGTAAACAAAGCTTTAATAAATCGCGAAATAGTAATAATAAGTCGGTCCCTAACCCACAATCTTACGTAGCATGTTCGGATTCCGCAAATAACTCACACAAGTGTCTTTGCGACAATATTGTTCACGACCACCTTTTTAAATGTCCAGCCTTTAATAATTTAAATCCGACTGCTCGTTTTAAATCCGCTAAAGAAAATAAAGCTTGTGTTAATTGTTTGAGTATTAAGCATAAAACAAGCGATTGTTCTAGTAAAACTAAGTGTCGCTCATGCAATCAACAACATCATACGTTATTGCATTTTGAGAAAAAATCTCCGTTATTTGACCGCGGTAACCTTAACGTAAACGTAAATCCTAGTCCAGCTGTTTCGTTCTCTGTACCGCAGGCACAGGCCGCTCGTACCACGGCGCCTGTCCTTCCCGCGTCTCAGCCCGGAGTTTCTTTGTGTACGACATCCATTGCGCTCGCACGCCGGCAGTGCGCACGCACTCAATATACTCAGCGCGAAGCAGAGCGTCAATGTAACGCGTCTACTACGATATTATTAGCGACCGCGCAAGTTATTATTTATGACGTGAACAATACACCGCGCGTGGTTCGTTGTTTACTTGATAGTGCATCACAAAGTAGCTTCATTACTTCGGATTGTTTCAAATGTCTTGGACTTTGGAATAACTTTAAAAATACTAACTTAGTAGTTAAAGGGATCGGTGGTTCAGAAAAATCTTGTAAGGGTTCCGTCGATATTAAAATACATTCGCGTTTCAATAATGATATTAATTTCAACGTTTCATCGCTTATTGTGGAACGTATTACGGACACGTTGCCTAGCGCTCACGTGGACGTGTCGTTACTCGCGCACCTCGAGACATTGCCGCTCGCTGATGCTCACTTTGCGCAGCCGGGTAATATCGATGTTTTGATCGGTGCTTCAGTTTTTCCGCACTTACTACTACCTAATGTTGTACGTAGTGAGCAATATAATTTACCTCCCGCTATTGAGACGGTATTTGGCTATGTAGTTATGGGTGCCGTACCTACGCTGCATAATACACATTATACTACGTCTTGCTGTTCTGTTCTTCAAGAAAATAATATTAATTCTCTTCTTAAGCGATTTTGGGAGCTTGAAGAGGTCTCCGCACCGCCCTCGTTGAGCCGTAAGGATCTCGAGTGTGAAGAACATTTCCGCGCTACCACTGTTCGCGACGATAGTGGTAGATATGTTGTAGCGTTGCCGTTCTGTGGCGACCCGTATTCTTTAGGCGACTCGCACGCTGCTGCACTTAGGCGTTTATACTGTTTAGAACGTAAACTCGATGCGTCGCTTAAATTACGCGGTGCTTATAATGACGTCATACGTGATTACATAAATAAAGGTTTTTTAAGCCCAGTTGTAAACGACGAGGGCAATTCTCTTCCCGCGTATTATATTCCGCATCACGGCGTGGTTCGCGAAGATAAGACCTCCACTAAACTTCGTGTGGTTTTAGATGCTAGTTGCCGAACTACATCGGGTCAGTCGATCAATGACATTTTGCATGCCGGTCCTGATCTACAGGGTGATTTATTTAACATCTTAATTAAATTCCGCCTTTTCAAAATTGCACTTTCAGCTGATTGTAGACAAATGTTTCTCAATATCGGCATTCGCGAATCCGACCGTAGATTTCAACGAATTTTATATCGTTTTGACAATAGTGAGCCTTTAACCGTGTATCAATTTAATCGCGTTTGTTTTGGACTTAAGTCTAGTCCATATCACGCGTTACGAGTTGTCCGCCAGTTGATCGCTGATGAAGGCGACAACTTTCCCGCTGCAGCCGCTGTTGCTGCTTCCGCTTTATACATGGACGACATTGTCTGTAGTGTCGCATCCGCTCCGCAAGCAGTTTCGCTTTGTGAAGAGCTTATTCAGCTTTTCAAACGAGGCCAATTTGACCTTGTCAAATGGACAAGCAATTCCAAAGAGGTTCTCGCGCACATACCTGATTCGCATAAAGCTTCTCCGGACATTGAGTTCGAGAGGTCCGCACATCACAAGGTTCTTGGTTTACGCTGGGACAGACATTGTGATAACTTCCGCTTTGACATCTTATCACCAGGTGATAAGTGTACCAAACGCGCAATGCTATCCACAGTGGCTCGTTTATGGGACATAATGGGTTTTGTGGCTCCTACCATTTTGTATGCCAAGCTCTTGATCAAAGAGCTTTGGTTAGCAAAATGTGATTGGGATGACACTCCTCCCGACCATATTGTCGCTGTTTGGAAACAGTTTTGTGCTGAACTTCCCGCACTCAATAAAATAATTGTGCCGCGCCATCTAGGTTTAGTAGATGGATGTTTTGTTAACTTAATAGGTTTCGCTGACGCCAGTGAACGCGCTTATGGCGGAGTCATATATTTGCAAGTCCGCATTGGATCTAACTACTCTGTGCAGCTAGTTTGTGCCAAGTCTAAGGTCTCGCCTGTCAAAACCATTTCGGTTGCGAGACTGGAGTTGTGCGCGGCTCTGTTGCTGTCTCGGTTGCTTCGCAAAGTTCAAGACACAATTGCGCCCCATCACTCCATCAATAAGATATATGCATTTTCAGACTCCAAAGTAGTGCTCGCTTGGATTAATTCTTCTCCGCACCGCTGGCAGACCTTCGTCGCCAATCGCATTACTAAAATAATTGAACTTATTCCTGCTACTTGTTTCAATCACGTCGCGGGTACTGAGAATCCTGCGGATTGCCTGTCTCGTGGTGTTACTCCGGCTAATCTTCTGGATCATCCTTTGTGGCATCATGGCCCTTCTTGGATTTCTCGTGATCCATCAGAGTGGCCTATACATCCATCTGTCCACGATGCAGAGGACGAGGATATACCTGAGCGGAAGTCTGTCTCTCATCCCGTGACCATTGAGGTTGCGGAATCTCTTATTTACGCACTCGCGCTACGCATGTCATCGTGGTCTAAGTTACTACGTGTCATCGTTTATGTCTGTAGGTTTATTAAGAAATTACCTAATGGAACTTCTGTTTCAAGCTCTGATCTTGAGGTCGCAGAGTATACATTGTTGCGCGCCCTACAGGCTGTTCATTTTAGTAAGGATGTTCAAAATTTAAAAAATAACATTCCTTGTTCTCCCGCTCTTCTTAAACTCAAGCCGTTTCTCGATGAGCACGGCATCATACGTGTTGGCGGTCGTTTGTCAAATTCGGACGTACCTTACAACTACAAGCATCCTTGCATCCTGCCGCGTCACGACCATGTAGTCAACCTTCTTGTTGATTTCTATCACAAGAAGCATCTCCACGCAGGTCCAGAGTTACTCATGTCCTTACTTAGGCAAAACTACTGGATTCTCGCTGCACGACGAATAATTCGCCACATAATTCATAAATGTAACACCTGTTTTAAATTCCGTCCGCGTCCGATCTTTCCTCCAATGGCAGATCTTCCTAGCCAACGTGTCAACCAGGTAGATAAAGCGTTTACACATACCGGTTGTGATTACGCAGGACCACTGCAGTACACACCAGTTCGTGGTAGAGGCGTCAAAAGCCGTAAAGCTTGGCTATGTATTTTCACATGCCTTACAACTCGCGCTACGCACATCGAAGTTGCGACGGATTTAAGTACGGTTTCATTTCTCGCAGCTCTAAAACGTTTTCTTTCGCGACGTGGTCCCGTAAAGTGTTTATACACGGATAACGGCACATGTTTCGTGGGTGCAAGTTCATATCTACGCGATCTCTATAAATTTCTCAATAAAGAGTATAGTTCACGTCTTCAGGAGGAACTTTCCATTAATCGCATTGATTGGAAGTTTATTCCGCCTGCTTCACCACATTTTGGCGGATGTTGGGAAAGCATGGTCAAAGTAATTAAAACGCATCTCTTCAGAGTCATAGGTCAACAAATCCTTTCTTACGAAGAGCTTTTAACTGTCCTCGTGCAAATCGAGGCACTTGTTAACTCGCGCCCGCTCACAGCACTCAGTAGTGACCCTGCTGAACCATCCGCGTTAACTCCCGCGCATTTTTTAAATACTGTGCCATTGTCGTCACTTCCCGCGCCTGAAGCAGACTCTTCTAGCTTGCTTCAGAGACATACTCTTCTTGACAACCTCGTACAGTCGTTTTGGCGGCGCTGGCGCTCAGAATATCTTCACCAACTTCAGGCTAGATCTAAATGGAATAGTCCTGCATCCCCTATACAGGAGGGTACGTTGGTAATTATTATAAATGATAATTCAGCACCGCTTTCATGGCCACTGGGCATTGTTGAGAAGTTACATACCGCGAAGGACGGCACAACCCGCGTCGTTACTGTAAAAACCGCTAAGGGTAGCTACGTGCGCCCTGTTGTACGTCTCTGTCCGCTACCGACTCAGTAAGATCTAGCTTGAAGTTGGATCTCTTTCTTAGTTTAGGTATTTAGTTTGTAATTCAATTATAATTTGTTCCGCTTTGTTAACGCAATTAATTTAAAATATTTTAACGCTCGCTGTCTTAGACTGTGTATAGGTTATGCGGTAGTACACCTTACATATCTAGATTATTATTATTATATTTCTTTTAAAGGCAACCCTTTAAGGCCGGGGGGAAATGGTAGCGCCATCTATCTGTTTAAGACGGACTACTAGTCGTCTCATCCATATTTCGCAATATTAGTTCCATTCATTCATTTGACCACTTTTGGAATGAGCGATGTGAACCCCGCCACTTCCTTACCAATCCTTTCGCACGCCTGGCGCGTAACGCACGTACGCGCTTTCGCAAACCCGCTGGAAATAAACGAATCGCCGAGAGGAGACACACGATACCGCGCCCGTGTCGCTCCTGTGCTGCATCGCCTCCCTACTGCTGCTGCCGGATAGCGAACTTTTGTGATAATCCGCCCGCGGGTGTGAACGTGACAGTTTGGTGATCGCATCGGGAAGAACGCCGCCCGCCATCTTGGACTGCCCAACGCTGGAGAGCCAGGTATGCGTGCTTTTTCCCATAGACCTACATCGCTCGCTCACCTCTTGGCGATAATCAGCCATCCTCCTAAAATACAGTCCACTTAAATCTTATACCTCGTTTATTTCCAAACCAGGTAGAAAGGTAATCAATGTGAACCCTTAATTAAATGTATATTTCTTCAACCATCACGAACTTTTTGACGGTACAGGAAATAAAAGAAGCGTACTTAAATTCATTTTTTTTTAAGTTTTGCAGATTAACAATGCCCAATCGAGCTATAGATTACGACCACTAGAAAATGTATTTTTGCTCACAGTCTGAATCGCATTGTGAACAAACACGGATTCGTAATTCGATTGTGAAGTTGTGTTCAGCGATCGGATCGACAACTTTCGATTCTATTATCGCTACTTTCAAATAAGATCGGAACAGTGGCTCTGATTTTCTTAGAGTTTTACTAAGAAGACTGTTTACTAAAAGTGCATGTCCAACCTTGTGTGGGATAAAGGAATGCAGTCGAACTGAGACCGTTGTTACTTTCAAGGCTGAGAACCACAAAATCTGGTGAAAGGTTTTATACAATGTCGTAGTAAGTAAGTTTTCCGAAAAAGAATCATCTATCCATCTAATTTATGAGGCAATGTAATTTGCATATAATAACTACCATCTTTACATCTTTTTTTTATTATAGAACATAGCATCATAATATTATTATGACTTATACTGTCTGTCAAAAAGGTATGCTACAGTAACACCTGTCTACACCTTACCAGAACTGACAGGCGTAATAATATACACATCTCAAAGAAATGTACAAATAAAAATATACAGAAAGGGCTACAGATACCAATCAGAGAGCAATATCCGAAGTAAGATCTGTGATCTTCCGGAAAAGGCCGATGTATTGCGAAGGGCAAAAACTGATGGGTCGAAATAACCGGAAATATTGGTATTTACAAAACTATAATATATGTATGCAGAGTTTTTTATTAAATAAAAGCTTTTAGCAACGATTTTGGCATTATAGAATATGGATACGACTGAAGCTTACCACGTTATCAAACAACTGAAGTTAAATACCATTTCCGTAGTACATTTGGGCTTAGTGCAAAGTTACACCAAAATCCGTTAAGTCGTTTCCGCATGTTAAGACACATACCAACAAATTTTCACATTTATAATATTAACATGCTTATCGGGAAAGCAAGGTAATGATGCGTGGAAAACATAGGTTTGGTTTTGTATGAATTGAGTTATTAATAACATCGGAACTACATGAGGTCAGATAGAATTTGCTTTGTTTGGCAATGTTATATGAAAGTAATTCAACCGCAAATTGTTAAATAAACAAACTTCGGTTGACTATTAGTATAACAAACGGTGTAGAATTTTAGTGTTGTATTTTTTATTAAAATTCGATGGAATCAGAACTGTACATAATAATATAGAAAAAAAATACCACAGTTTTAGCGATTATTTATATTTTATAGAGAGTTATTTCCAGCCTTGAATGTTCCTTTTTTTTGAAGTAAAAGGAAACTTTTGGTAATTGATTCGAAAGTAGGTATTTTTATTATTATTATCCTTACATTAAGCTCTCGTAGTAATATCGACAGTACTTTAAGAGCCAATCATTCGTAACAAATTATTATTAACACTAGCCAATAGTAGGAGCCGTTAAGTCCGACTTTATTGATATTGTTGCAAGCTACAAGTATTGGGTAACGGTGTAATTAACTAGAAATACAGGCTTGAGAGTTCAGCTCTTAGTTCTTCAATCAGACAAGATTGTTCTGAAACCGCAGCTTGTGACTTGTTTTCTAAAATTATTATTGCTTCTACCTATTGCAAGTAGTGGCAATAGGCTCGCCTCACATTACATGGGACCTAAAAATATCGGCGAACCGTGGTTGTACATTGGTACACCTCTGCCTAACACTTCGGGAATACAGGCGTGATGATAAGTTATGTTCTACTTATTTGGTGTCCGTATAAAATAGGAGCTTAAGCTTAGGGTTTCCCCTGAAAATGCTGATTTTCTCTAGGTATCAGCATAATCGTTTTTAATAGGTAATTTGTCTATCTCTTCAGTAAGTTTTCAATGTTAATTATATCCGTTTCAACATTCCTGGTAGGTATCATGAAAAGGATACTTACTTGATAGTAAAACCAGATAACCCATTATAGTATTCCAAAATGAATGTTCTGATATCTATTTTGGTATCTAGTTACTCTTCTCGATGTAGTTTATTATTAGCAGAACCTGTAAAGCTATTGTTTTTATCTATCGCACTGCAAAGTTCATTAAGTGAGGGTGAAGTAGGGCATAAAATCGATGAGAGCCTCGGGGCTCTTGCGGCCGGTAAATCAATTTGCGAATATATCTCTGATACACCCGATGGATGGTATGCTGGGTTTCACACTTCGTTGCAGAATGTCCCTCGTTTAGATCTGTGTTCACGCATTGTACGTGTGTATGGGTGCGTGACTGCGCCCGCGGGGTGTGCGTGTGTGCAGGGTTGAGGGTTATTCTGAATTTATAAAATAATTATGATTGTTTTCTTTTAAATACACTTGTTACTTTATTCGAAACTATAAAAGCTTGAAAAAATGAAAAACCCTTGGTATCGTGTGAGTCACTCAGTGAACGACAGTAATTGCTGAATTTGTAATATTTTTATTATTGTTTGCTCTCAGACAAAACTTAACTGAAACCATAGTAACACCGAATTAACGTATCCAATAACAAAACTTTAGCAATTATTTCAAGATCAGCTTACAACTACAATAACAAGATAATATGAAGTTTACGAACGATATCGTTATTATCAAGCTGTTACAAATATTTCAATAGGTGGATACTTAATACTTACCCTTGTACACGAAAGTTTAGTATAATATATTGTAAAGCAAAATCAATCAAAACATGTTTTGTATTCTACAGAATAGGTCCCTTTGACGAGGCAAGATAGATCAAAACAATTATATGATCAAGTAGAATAGTGGAAGACTCTCAGAGGAATTGTTAATAGATGAATGGGATATCGTTTGTTTGTACCTATCTACCTCTTGTAAGAAACCGTAGATCCGCGAGTACAATCAGTTTCAAAATGTACCTTGAGGTTATTTAAATAAGTGCCATTTTTCAGTAACGATAAAAATGAACATAACATAACATATCATCACGCCTGTATCCCCGAAGGGGTAGGCAGAGGTGTACCAATGTACACCCACAGTTCGCCGATATGTTTAGGTCCCATGTAATAGGGGGCGAGCCTATTGCCACTAACCGGGCACAAATCCAAACTTCGACCTGTTACCGAGAATTTCATAGAAAAACCCAATAACACCTTGGTCGACTCAGGAATCGAACTCAGCGTAGCAGTCGCGCTTAGCACCACTAGGCCAACGAGGCAGTCAACTTGAAAATGACTATCATTTAATGCGTTATTTAAAAAATATCGTCATGAAAAGCTCAGGTTATATTACCGGGTTTAAACTTTCGATGACGTGAAAAAGTAGCTTCAGTACATACCATTTTTCACAGTGTCATTGAGCCAGAATAACCAAGCACCTCAACCCATTACCCCAAATCGGTGCACGTTTGCGATTTTTTCGAACGTTTCGCGATAAATCGGTGCCTATGTTTGACTATATCGCGCCGTAGTTTTATCATTCAGTTCAATGGATTGTGAAACTGATTTTTTCTACAGTTTTGTTGGAAAATGGTGCGGTAAAAGTTTTACTAATTCGTGTCGAACGCAGGTGCGATTGAGCTTTAGCAATTATAATTTTATAGAGTTTTTGATAGTGATGTTTTGAAACAAATGCAGGGAATTACGTACCAGTTTATTAATATTAGAAAAAGGTTGCTTAAGTAACGTAACCTAAGTTCCTGTAATAGCGTATCTTGTTAACTATTAATTGCTCATTTTTTTTACTTCTTGTATTTTATTTTTAGTTTAGTATACTCTTTTACGTTACACGACACGGAAATAAATTTCGAATGACATTATTGACGGGCCTGTTGGTCTAGTGGTTAGTGACCCAAGCTCTGCTTAGCTTGACACAAGCTCTGCTTAGCTTGGGATCAGAAAACCGAGTGTGAGATGTCCCGGAATATTATAGTTATAATTCAAATTTTCGATCCGAGATTTTGTCCTACTTAACGCTTGAGAAGAAATATAGCAACAAACACTATCTATTCATATTTAAATCCATAATACATAACTAAGTAAATATTTATAACATTGGTATATAAATATATTCCATCAAGGGAAACACTGTACGTATGTTCATTGTTCAATTCTCAGAAGTAACACATCTCATATTAAGACAGCTCGTTTGCTTTAACACCGAATATTTCGTATTGTTATACAAATGTGTTGGGAATTGGATTATAAATTACAATGAATAGCGAATTGGAGCAACATCGAATGTGGACCAAAGTTTTGATAATTTTCCTTTGAAATGTTGCCTTGAAAATCTAGCATTAATATAATATAATAATATTCCTGGACACACACGGTAATCTGATACCAAGCTAAGCTCTAAGAGAGCTTGTGTTATGGTAACCAGACAACTGATAAACATACTTATATATTTCTAAATACATACATATTATAGATAAATAACACCCAGACACAGAACAAATGATCGTGCTCATCACAGGACATTTGTCCAGAGTGGGAATCGAACCCACGACCTCCGGTATAGCAGTCAGGGTCACTAACCGCTAGACCAACAGGCCCGTCTAAAAAATTTCTTTAGTTAGTCTTAATTAATTAATAGTTTAATTTGGACTATTTTTAGAATTTTTTGATTATAGTGGCAAGAAAGACAAAAGTTCTAATGGGTGGACTATCCACAGCTTAATCTTTGTCTAAAAAAAAAAAAATATTTCAACAATCGTAATTTTAGTTCTAACAATTCAAATAAGAGAGAATCAAAATTAGTTCCAGCTTACAGAATCTATTTAAATATCAATTAATTATTTTCTGTATAAACAACGCATTAGGTTGTTTTACGAGACACAATATTGCTTGAAACTAAGACAGTAACATTGAACAGAACTCACATTATTGTCTAATTTGATTAAAATAAACCTCTATACTATATGGCACGTCTCGTTAACTGCTAAAACTTTGTTAATAATATTTTGTACTCTAGATAAATATTTAGCTATATCAAAGTTCGTTAGCTATCGGTGTTGATATTAAAATGTTTGTTTAGATACCGCGGTCCATCGGGATATGTTTTTATTTTTAGTAAAAAGATTTTTTAGTTTTATTACAATATTTGGAATGTACGTAAATACTATTATAATATTTATGTTATGATACTACGGACTCATTACGGATTCAGGAAAGATATATAAAAAAATCCTCTCCTCAAAAATACTGCAGCACTGGAGCGAAGGAAATTGCGAATTAGAGTTTCAAAATATATTATTGTTTAACTGTACAAATGCAAATTGATAAATTATTTTAATACGTAATCTAAGAGAACAAATCAAACTAGTTCAACTAAGTATGATATGCGTGACAAAAATCTTAGCACAAATATACCAAAAGCCAGATCATAATAATACAAAATATTGGTCAAAGGGCGTAAAGTGACACTGTCCAAAAAAAGTGCGTAAGCGAATATCTTCGAAGGGTCCTGAGGGGTCAAGTTACACTCCAGTAATTTTCGACAATTATTCCTCTTCCTGTTGTGATAACTTAAATGAGGCACCCTCGGCGTTATTAATAGAATTTCGCTAAACTTTTCCACAGGAAATTGTTTTACCACAATTCTGTGAAGAAAATTACACGATATTGGAGCCAGGTGAAAAATTATTCATAATTTAAGTAAATTTAATAGAACATAAAATATAAAAATTGAAACGCTACTTCAAATATCTAGTCGTATTTTTTTCTGGGATATATTGAGTCGCTTACTACATCCCAAAAATATCTGGGCAATAAGTCTCTCTTCATTCAACATACTATATCCCATCAGAGTCGGTACAGTAAGGAAACAACCTTTTCACATTAATCTACCCGACTCACATGCTTATCTAATCAAATGGAAGCTTCACATCTAATCCATTACTTTTACAGCCACTACTGGACGCAAGAGTAAGTAAGGGTCAATAAATTACCATAGAACGTGACCCCCTTACATTTCAAGTTATTAGCTTTACTTGTTATAGGTTCTAAGATTTTGAAGTCACTTAATTTTGTACCATTTTTTTAGATGCTATCATTTTGATTGACAAGGCCCAAGTACAGGTCCTTGGTGAACCCTTCTCTTGGACTTATTACCATATTCAAAGCAATTAAGTACTTATTGCATCAAAGGAAGTATCTCGTGTTAGATAATCACAGCCACGACTAGAAAATCCTTCTAAGCTTTGGTTAACATCTTTCTCACACTTCAAAACTTACTCAGAAGTTGGTCTTGATTCAGAAATGGAAAAGTCGACGAAGAGAAGCATACAGTTTAAAAGCATTCGTCCACAAAATCAGTCAAACAACAAAAAGCTAATGCAATTTTCATCGAGTAAAGTAAAAATGTTTTTTAGACCGCTAAAAGTTTTTCATATTTTTTACTCTTTTCAACTTCGAAATAAATGAACAGCGTTTTTAGATTTTGGCATTTTAAATTGGTTGACTGTTTTTGTCGTGTAGTTTAGCTACAAATCGAATATGCCTCGTATCTAAAAAGGAAGGTTTTCGATATGTTTGGATAGATATTCAAGGGAACAACTAAAGGGTCTTTAAGAAGGAATTTATATGATTCAGGGTTCTTATTCGGATGGGTCCTTTAGTTGTGACAAAGCAATAAACCCGGGCAATGAAGCGTGAACTATCATTATGGAAGTTGTATTGGACCCCCGAGTTAATGTAGTATTATGCTTAAACGATTTTATACGAGAAAATCCTTTGTTATTATATGTATTTGTAACATAAATAAAATAACAACTATTAAAATAAGGAATAATATCCCAATCCCTTTAAACAAAATTATAAAATTCAATTTAAAGTTGATTTGTCATCTTAAACTTGATAATGTTTTCCCACATTATCATTATTATGTACGAAAGCGGATGAGATTTCAGCATGGGATAAAATATATAACCCAATAATTCAATTCAATCTTGAAACTCTTACAATATTGGCAATTTCTAAGTGGGGGTAAAGCTTTTTTGCAAAAAGGATTTGTTTATTGCGTGATCGAGTAAAATCTATTACTTTCCATGAAGTTCTTGTGGAGAAACGGATTACGGTCTGCGGAAATTTACGATTTCTTCTAGAAAAGATGTACTAGCCACTGAAGAAGGTTTGAAACAGTTAATGGCATTTATTTGTCTATTCTTGCTATATTTTCTGTCTAACTTTTTAGTGATAGTACAATAAATGCGATAAGATTTGAAATAAGGACGTTTTCCTTTATTCCGATAACAAGCTGTCTAACTATCGAACTGAGCGTTTTAGTGAAAAGGTTTAGTTTTTTTGAACTTCCTGTAAATGTTAAAGGAACCGAGTATATTTAACAAGGACTAGCCTTTCTCTCGTTTCCCAAAGCGGAACTATCGACTGTCCAAAAAAGGTAGATACAAAGAGGCGGATAACCTAGCTCAAAAAATATTCAATACGGTTTTCAAATATTGGATGAATATTTTTCACCAAAAAGTGATACATCACACGTGTTTAGACTATAGTTTTCGTTCGAAAATGACGTCAGCACATTCGTCTAAACAAATGAGAATCGAGGTTCATAGACCTGTTATTTCGGGATCCGTTCAATATCCGGGATTTATGTAAAGTTACATCCGACCCGGATACGAGAGACTGGTACAACATTTACGTATTTGTAATAATGTATTCTGATCTAAGGTTGTATGTAGGTTTTTAACACGTTTCGGCTCTTGGGTATATGGATCAATCATTTTCCTTCTGACTAGATTTTTCGTCGCAATGTATTGTGTATACGGTTCGATACGATTTGACTTTCATATTATGAGATTTCATTTAATAATTTACTCATTTATTTAAATTCTTTACTTTCGATGAGATATAATCATGATGCATGTTTATAATTTGCAATACTCACTTAACGTGTAGTCTTAGTATGCATTTTGCTCGAAATATGTTAGCTTTCGAACGGATTTCTTTGGTGCTACCAACAGTTTCACACGTTGCCAGCATGCAAAGGCCTTGTGGTTACGACTCACCTGCCGTTTGACATAACCTTCTTCTTTTGGACGTCGGTGAAATATAGGTACCTACAGAGAAGTTGTTTTATGATAATATTTTCAAGTGATGTTCTGAGAATGAATCCTTTTACTTATATTTATATCATGTTACCCATTTTGATCCACTTTCAATTTCATAATCCAGCAACGATTTCGTCAATATTCTTTGTTGTAAAAGTCAAGTCCAAATGTTAATAATTGTTTCAATGAGAAAACCAATCATCAAAATAAAGACGAATTCCCAAACATAAAGATATCAAATAATTATGTAGCAACTTCCTTACTCAATTTATCTTCATACCTATTGCAAATCAAAATGAGGTGCGGAGTTCTATTATTTATATCACATACATTACTTACAGACATGTTGACAAACCGTGGAGATTATACCAGTAACATATTTGTGTATACTTATAATCCAGGATAAGCTCTTCCTTCTTACCGGAGTTACCGGTAAAATATACTTATGGTAAATCCCGGTAAATTCCAATAAAGAAACAACTTCACTTTTTTCAACTGGCTTTTGTTATCGACTTTATTATTTACCGGTAATTGAAAGGTAATCAATTTCTTTACGTTATTTACTTTACGTATATAAATCAGCTGGAAGATTTGATTTATTAGACTCCAGTAGGCCATGGTAACAATTTTACGGCGGAATGGTTACAAAATTGTAAACGTTTAAGACACGAATTGATTTATGTACGATATTGATTACATTGTACAGACGCCTGGATGAATTGTGTAATTGGGTGCCCATATAAAAATTATCTTGAAAATTAAAATTATGTGATTGATATAAATCAGTTTTTCTTTCTTTGGTGACTAATAAAAAAGATAAGTTTTAAAAGCTGCGAAACACTTTGTCTTATCACATTCATCACGTTTGCTATTCATAAATCGTAGATGCACCAATTTTAATTAACCATCGTTTAATTCGACTATCAGAAAACTAGATTATCGTCTAAAAGTCTGACACTAGATACTACATTGTGGCACGAGAACCCGTCCAATTTGTAACCTGACATACATTTACCGCTAAAACAACATATTACAGTAATTGCTGTAATTTTAGTGTTTTCACCCGTCTTGTGGTGTAAACATAATTAGTTACGACAGTTAAACTACTAGGCATAGTCGAACGTAGCAGTAGCAACACTGTTACTTGAAAAAGAGACTTTATGTCAGGTGATTAAGGTCGAATTTCTTTATTTTTGGCATTGTGCAATCAACAGAAGGTGCTTATTTTGCGAGATGGTTATTAGTGTTCTTAAGTAGAACTTACAAGTCTATTAGCTCAGTTACTTGCAAACAATTTCAGGACTAGAAGGAACTGCAATTTCTTTATGACTTTACACTATGCAATACGTCATTAGAATCGTTTTTTACAATATACCTACAATAGAATCTCCATTGTAGAAAGTATAGAAAAACGATAAAAAACCTGGATTACTATGTTTTTGTCGTCTGGTTATCTGGGCATATAATTATGTTTATGGCAGGAAAAAATATGGGTATTTTATTCTGACAAATAATAACTGAGACCTGTGTCAACAGACTTTATCCTATCCCTATCACAAGAACTAACTTGGTGTTGAAACGTTCTGAAAATGCGCTCGTCTTTTGTTTCCATTTTCTAAACTTGATGTATTGACGTACATCATAATAAGGTTTTGCGTACTTGACTCTTTAAATATGAATATTAGAGTTGTTTTTATAACATCACGCATGTTTTCCCTAGAGGGTAGTCAAAGGGAAGGGTTCATGTAATTGGGTCGAGGTTATCGGTATTTATCGCGCATATTTCCTAACCCCAAAATGCTGCTGAAAATTTTACAGAAAAATTCTAATTTTGGACGACAATTTTTTACGTCGAATTTGGAGACGGCACCAAATGTTACGAATATTAGTATTTTAACTAGTATTTTTTACCGTCGAACACATGTTTTTTTTTAATACGAATAACAAACAGATACCAAAATCTGTGGTATAACGGGGCAAAATTTTGAGCAATCTCTATTCGTGTTACTTTTTTAGGATTCATAATATTATTATGGCAAGACATGCATTAATTTACATGTTTAACAATCGTCTAAAAAAATCTAATAAATAATTTACAAGATACCACAATTATTTTCTAATTTATCTTCTAACATCCACTTATATCCTTTTAAACAGAAGAAAAATTCTGTTGCACTTTGCAGGGTCACACAAAACCTAAAGCTATAAATCTTTCATAGCTAGCGACGGGAGTAAAGCGTATCTAACTATGAGTAACGAGCTTTCTTGCAGCTAATGCTTGAGGGAACTGAAAAATATATTTTATTTCTAAACTTAGTTTAGTTGGTACACATTCTATTGGTCTTTTAGGTTGAAAAATGTTTTGCGACAAGTTTTCATGTGAGATATTTATAGAAAGACATTTTTCTGTGAAAGGTACAAGTTTTTTTTTGGACTTAATTTTAAATTTTCATAATGATTTCAACATCACAAAAATTCAAAAGCTGAAGGTATACGAAAATAATAACTCGTTTAATTAAAAGCTTTCTCAAGTTCATTGGAGCTCGGATGCCAATAAAGTAAACAGGTGTAAAATGTTCATAGAACGGTTGTAAGGTAAACCAGCCACCTGCTGCATCTCATGTTAGTACCGTGAAAATAAAAAGAAAAAATTAAACGTAAACAAACGTACACACATCGACTTAAAATCAAATTAAAATGATTATAGAATAATTTGATTCCAGTTGTATGTTAAATGAGTAATGATATCATAAACAATTCTAAAATATGCTCGAGTTAAAGATACTTAAGACAATACTCAACTATAGTTTCGGAATCAAGCGGAATTCTTGATTGATTTTAATTATCAGTTTTTGATAAAATTTTCCGATGAGGAGCTTCTAATGGGTAACGATTTTGCCTCCTCACAAAAATATCACCAAAAATTGATTTAATATTTTTACTGGATAACGAAGGGTTTAAATGTTTATAAATCCTGGTCTGATATCAAAGCGGATACCTATCGATTACCACGATTTACGATCCATCGTATTTGCTTTGACGTTGAAAAATATCAAATTTTAGGCGACCGACAAAAAACGGGCCACAATATTGAAATGTTATCCATACATTTTAATTTTTCTGAAGTTAAGTTAGTATTTTATGTTTGAATCATTTACTCCTTGATTAGATAATCCGAGTTGAAGTCAGTTAAAAGTTTCAAACAGTTGAAATCCTAACAACATACATTTTACGGTATGCATGTTTTAATATTACCATACCTAAATACAATTACGTACTTCTTGCTAGTACTCTTGTAAAATAATAAGTTAGCTTAAACTATATTATAGCTGAGAAAAGTCTTATTCCATTCATTGATATTGTACAACCAGTATTCATCGAAAATACATAAACAATAGGTAGCAACATTTATTTCTAGAACCCGTAATGTAAAACAAAACAGCCAAAACACGCTTACATGCTCATAAATATGAAAGAAAACCTTAAATCATACTTCCTGAGATTGTTCTGCTACGCTTCTATGAGATCTTAAATTAAGACTGTTGTTGTTGTGCAAGCGAGACGCTGGTATACCTATTGTAGTGCTCCGCCTCCCTTCCACAGTTGCCACTGTCTTGCTTTATGAGCTCATGGTACAGGGTCTGTTCCTTGTATTGTGTCTCAGAATCTCTATTTTCCGGTCCAGTAACATCGGACGTGATAGGACATAGGGCTATCGCGCACACTTTGCTCTAACAATCGAATAACTGTCACATTTTGGAAATGGAAAGATTTTGTTTCGTAAAACAAAACAGTGTCGTGAACGGGTTTTGTTTTTATTTTTTGGCATTTAATGGCATAAATAATGGGCTGCGATTTTTGCTTGCAATGTGTTTTTTTTGTTTCATCTGTCCTATGAAACTCTGTAACAACTTTACTTCTTGACAATAATAATTATAATTACACATAGGCTGTTTGTATGTTTTTAAAAGAAAAATACAATATGTCATATTATATAAAGAGATATAATTTCCATAATCCGCGTTTGGTGTTTCTGTGCTACAATTTGGTTCAATTAATTATGTAAATTTACACAGCAACAATTAAATGATGGAACAATGCTTTTAACAGCCTTTTGAATTGCTATTGTTTTATACGTTACACATGAGCAATTTATCTTAGTTAAGGTATTTCAATATATATAATTAATCTTGTCATTATAATAGCATTTAACACTTTAAAATATTGTTTTTTATTTCTAAAAACTAAAAGTAATAAGCATTTGTCTAGTGGTTAGTGACCCTGACTGCTATACCGGAGGTCGTGGGTTCGATTCCCACTCTGGAAAAATGTTTGTGTGATGAGCACGATCCTTTGTTCTGTTTCTGGGTGTAGTAAATTTATCTATAATATGTATGTATTTAGAAATAATATAAGTATGTTTATCAGTTTTCTGGTTACCATAACACAAACTCTGCTTAGCTTGGAATCAGATAACCGTGTGTGAGATGTCCCAGGATATTATTATATTATTATTAGTTACATAATAATATAATGTAATTTTCCTTTTACCACAAAGTTATAGTTTACCACACTCTAAAGTCACACTTCAAATCAGTTTTCATTAATCTCACAAGTTCAATTAAGCACATAATTTAACGGTTCAATTATTTGCCCTTTGATTTTAATTGTCCTGTCAACTGTTCACCTAAAGGGCCATTATTAATGTTCCGAGAAAAATGACAAACTATCTCTCGTTGTATCGTAGACACGCTGACTGCGACGGAGTGTTTTCTACAGATTTCACGCTCGCTAGCCACGCCAGCAAGCGTTGCATTTCTCTAACATCCACTGAGATCAGTACTGTCATTTTTTACCAGGGAAATTACCACTCCATGTGTAACGTATAGGGTACGTTTTTCAATGGCAATTCTTTTTGCAGTATCTTTTAAAACTGTGCCTGAGTTAAGTTCAGTAGTTGCTGGTTTTTGTAAAGTGAAGTAAGAAAGTAACATTCTTGAAATTTTAAGCCTTTCAAATCCACTTGTTTTAAATTCCTTAAACTATTCTTATTCAAGTAAAACCTTCGAAACTGCAAACCGGTGTAGTTTCACGCAAATTTTACAATTTAGTTTTTTCAAAGTTTCAATGTTTTAAAAAACATGCAATATAAAATAGCCATCCAAAGAGCAGCAAAAGTAAGTAAATGAGAGTACTTTTCCTCTTAACTGAATAGCCCAGCTCTCCATACATCTTTACCCTTCACCGCTAGCATAAATCTGTACAAAACCTCAACCTCAATGCCTCGTTCACGTTTGCTAAAGCTTGTAGAAATCCCAATAAACTAATTGCTAATCTTCTCGGTGTAGATAAAACGGGAGCCTCGCTTTCAGTTGCAGCTGCTCCGAAGCCGGCACTTGTTTATTTTTGGTGCCCGCTCAATTGAAACCTGAACGGAATAGACGGGGAGTAATTTTTGGGAAAACTTTTGAATTTCGTCTCGAATTTTTTGAGTAAGGAAATTTTTGTTATCTAAAATTGGAATTCAGTTTTTGAAACAGATATACTTTCTATGATTTCTATGCAATAAAGTAAAAACTAAAATACTTAACTGGTATTTTTTTGTCTATAAGTAAAATCTTTCTTTTTCATGAACTGCGATGGTCCTTTGCCCAGAAGTGATCTTATGGTTCATAAAATAACTAAGAATATTTACTAGTAATTATCCCTTGCGTACATTTGACCATCACCAGAGCATCCAGAAAACTAGCTACTATGTTTTTCTAGGCTTACGTTAGGTCATATTTTTCACTATGGCTTGGTGCTGTCCAAAACCCAAATTGCATATTGGTTTCTTAGGTTTGCGCGAATGACGGAAAACATTGAAGACGAACGCCATCTCAGTCGGCCCGTGACCATGATACCTGCAAAGGTGTCAAAACGTCGGAATCTAAAACCCAAATTTTAGCTAAATTATGCTTCCATAGATTCAACGTTTGACCTAACCCCCTAAATCAATATAGAAGTGGAAAAATAAATGTATGGATGTTATTCAAATGAGATGAGGGTATCTATAATGTAGATAATGCGGGTCTTATTGGCTATTGAAAAGACAACAGCTGGAGCGAACGGTCGCTCGGTGGTACGTATTATGTAAACAGATGTTAGTTCTGGGAGAGATCTTTCGAAAATGACATTTCTTTACAACTTTACTGAGGAGGGAACTTTAAGTTTTTTTTTCGTCATTCAAATGATTTCGCCATCTCAGTTTGCCCGTGACCATGATACCTGCAAAGGTGTCGAAACGTCGGGACCTAAAATCTAAATATAAACCGCGAAAAAAACCGTAAAAAGTAGTTTTATTTCAATGTCTACATTCGCGTAAACCTAAGAAAACAATATTTATTTTCGTCCTTAATTATATTTATTTATAAGTTTTACACTTTCGGATACCTAACCTTTTCACAAGCTACGTTGGTGGCAATTTTTTTGCATCTTAAGCTTATTACTGCTAAAATCGTAAAGTTTATTTTGAACTACGATTTTTTTACATTCCATAAAATAGCTTGTTATACTCAAATGATTGCAGGTGCACCTTATATTTTGCTATCATTTAGAATTATTTATTTGATATTACACAACATTGTTTGGACTCTTAGACTACAAATCTACGAATAAAGCTCAAACAGTTAATGTTATAAACGTAATTCTACATTGGTTCTGAACATATCGTACGTTTTCAGCTGAGTAGTGGAAGGATCACCGTAAATCGGGCCTTTTAGCCAATTGGAACGAAAATCCCGAGTGTTGGGAAAGGTCGCTCTTTGCCTCTTATTATCTTAAATAATTAAGTGCCTTCAGAATTAATGAATAAGCTGGATTTGTGCTGCGTTTACACCGTTTTCGTTCTGCTTTGAGTATTTTTGGATGTAAAGGTTGGAGTTTTGATGCTAATTCGTTCATACATAAAAAATTGTTTGGTATGGTTCGTGATTTAAATGCAAACTTAAAAATATATTAATGTAAACTGAGAAATATTTTTTTTGTTTTGCTCGTGAAAATAACTTATCAAAATAAATATTAAAATACAGAACAATACATATTGTTAACTTAGTCTTAATAACAATGTTTTAGTTACTCTAGTAACAACCGGTAGGTACATAATATGTACGAAGGAATAAACAAGATTTTGGTCTGAGACTTGCCGAGGTAAAATAAAAAGCCGAATAACCGTCAAAATCCTGCCAATAATATTATTTGCGATATCTGACTCGAATGGTTTTCCAGCGTCTTGGCTGTTTATTCGACTTCAGTAAGCATTCCACAGGCGTATTATATTGTAGCAATCTGAACAGCTGTCAGTAACTTGATATCAAGTTGGTTACTTCGATGAGAACTGGCGCCTAGTAATGTTTCGTGACGAAAATTGACAAAGTTTCGACTTGTTGCCACTTCACTGTGTAATAATCTATTTATTTTGTGTGTTAAGTTTCTAATCTTGTTAGGATTGTGTTTTATTTTAAATATTTTACGATTATGTGATGTAATGTTTTTTTTGCAAGATTTATTTTTGTTACGTGGGTACTAATTTGCAATTGAAAGCTGTAATAGATAAATTTGATGATACATGCTTTAAACGTTGTTTCTTTATTTTTATTATACAGATTATTTTTAAGTCATATTTGTTAACAATATTAAAAGTTATTTGGTATTTTCTTGTGTGAAAATAACCTTGACCCCAAAACATTTAAAACACTACAAAACCTCAGCTCATTAAATAAACCCAAAGTGGTTTAAATCGAATTCCTTCGTAATAAAACTTAACCCTGCAATAAAGTTGGAGTAAAATCGACGCACTTAATGTAAGCGGCGTTTACGAGAGCGTTTCAAAGCGAAGCGAAAAATACTAAAAGCTGAGACGCGTAACCGTCAACGTTTAGGATAAAGAGACCACTTTTTATTATGTACGCTCTTAGGTTTTTTTGTTCGTAGGTCGTGATGTGTGATGTGAATAAAATTGTTGAAGTGAATTATGCGAAAGTTAAAAAAAAAAACAGCTAATTTAATTGTTTTAGCACGAGTTAATTAGTTAATTGTTGTTTACTACAAACTTGCTTTTTTATTTGCTTTACCTTCTTTTACCGTACATAAAACGTAATTAAAAACTTCACAATAATTTGTCACATAATTATATTTAAACGCGATACATGATCGGGGTACCTTGTGTGAAATTTGACCCTTAATATTGGCAACCTCTAAGCTATTTATTAGTATTTAACAAAAAAGCTTTAATAATCGTCAGTTCGACCTAGATTACTGCTTTTTAACAAAAAACTCTCGATATTTAAAACATTAATTCAGCGAGTAATTATTAGAGATCATTTTACGTTTTAATTAAGGGCATCATTAGCCGTAACGGAGGCTAGCAATTACCGGCGTCGCCGACAGCGGTACAATCATGCACCCGTCTGCCCACTGACTAATGTTTAAACCATTTTTTATAAAGTTTTCGAAAAAAATCTTCAAAGAAAAACGGGACTTTTAAGACGTCAATGTTTGATCGTTTATCACAAGTTTGACGTTCCTTGTTTTGCTAATTAGGGTGGGTCATATTGTCAAAATTAATCTTTATAAATTTATGTATTTTGGACACGCAAATTACTTTTTTAATATCTCCTTTAAAATAAACTTTTAAGTATAGTCAATTTAGGGTCGATTTTTGAAGATACAGATTAAATTAATATCTGACAGATTTTTTACTGAAGCACTATCAAAAATTTAAAAATACCTCGAAAACAAAAAGTGTCATTACAAAATAGCCCTGAGAGGGTTAGTTTAGATTTGTAGAGATTATTTTCAAGTAGAAATTAAGAGCGTCATTAGACGTCTCGAGCTGAGCAATTACTGAGTTGCCCGCAGCGGTCCTACAGTGATGCAGCCAAGCGTTGCAGAAACTCTAATGTTTCAAAATTCTTTTCTCTTTTTCATCTCCGTACTGGAGTGTGCATACGTTGTAGGTCGTGTGTTTGTGTAATGGAGTGAAGAACAATAGATGGTTAAGGGAAAATAAAATAATAATAAAAAATATAGCGTCTGATATCCGTGGATTTAAATTAATTTTGTGATGTGTACCTCAAATTACGAAGGTTTAAGTTTCATTTAATCTGAAAGAAACATATTACATGTTTGCATTTGTGTACCTATATCTCATTTGAATGTGACTTGCTACGGGTATATAAATAAGTTAAGAAAGAAGGAAATATTATTTTAACAATAACTTATGACTTCTTGCTATCTACTGTACTACATTTTGAATAACATAACAAACAACACAAACTTTGTCCTTAGTCAGATTTACTTTGATCCATCTGTAGTGTAGTAGTACAACTTGAATGAGTAATGCTATTAAATTAGAAGTAGTTGATCTGCTCTTGTCTCCAAGTTCTATTTAGACTGATTTAATTTTTGTATCATGTAAGATCTTTATCCTTTTGGGTGATAATAATGTAACTAAACGATTGTAAAAAAAAGCGTCAAAAATGAATGTTACAGTTTGCGTTCGTTGTTTATTTAGACACTCACACCAGATTTTGACTTCCTATTTATTTTCAAAGCACTACCTGTAAGCACTATAACTCCCGTGTCAACTTGTTTGAAGGATTTAATTTGGCAACACCAACTTTGAATATTGTTTATGCCAAACTCTATATACTGAAAGTGGTTTGTGAACATACACTAAAATTGTTCGCAACTTTTGATGAATTTTCAGCTGTTCATAACATGGGAAAGAAAGTAAGTCAATTTGTAGAAGTTTATTTACCTGTACTGTATTAATTTAGGCAATTATATTATTTACTGGAAATATTATATTCATATTTTATTTATCACGTAAACTTGGGTTCCTTTCCAAACATGCGAGCCCTACTGATAATTACATAACACTACCAATGCCCACGTATTCACATGCCTTGCTTTTCTCTCAAGAAAAATAGGTAATAAGACATTTTATCCCCTCTCTTTATTACCTTCCTCGAGATTAAAAACTTTTTTTGGATACAAGTCACAGATGTGTTTTAAATTACGCCAGCTCTGCATTCACCTACTGCAAATATCTGTAATGCATTTCGCGCTTTATGTAGTTATAGGTTGACGCTTCCAATCTGTAAATGGACTGGGTTTCGCATTGTGCGCCGCTATTGAACAGCGAACAATGCGTTTCCGTCGTTTCGCAAATTTTTGAGCGTTGATTCGCGAACCATTGGTTTAGCCATTCAATTCGTGTTTATGTTTCGGTTGTTCATCATTTTACTTATTTCTTATTCATTAAATACTGTTTTATTTAATGAGTACTTCACATTTTTAGATATATAATATCAACGTCCTAAAATAATGTATTATCTCGTCTAAATTGTTAGTCTGTTGTATATTTACCAGTTGATGAAAGCTTCAGGATACTTATATCCTTATATGTTTATTTACTTACAATACGCAAGCCAAAGCAAAAACACATTTTAAAAGTATCAAAAACGTACATATTTTTGGTACGAAATATCTAGCTTTTCAGTTTACACGAAACATAAAATATTACACTGAACCACAAATCCAGATTCTCTTTTAAAAATATCGAATAAAATAGAGCTGATTTATAAAAGGATTGCACTTTCAGTCAATCAGAAATAAACTAGTAAAAAATTGAACTCATTCAATCAAGTTCAGAATCAATTTGCAGACTGATTCAGACTAATCAAATTTAAACTTGATTCAAGTTCGACTATTTTTGTGACACACTATTCAATTAGTTGTCTTCATCAGATTTTTAACTGAATTGTATTATTTCAGTATTTAAGTAAAATAAGAGTTTTCAATAATAGTTGATAGGGCGATATTTAAATGTATATCTAGCAAATAATAATAAAACCAGCCTATAAATGTCTCACTGTGACACGGGCACTGCCCTGTTCTCATGTAGAAAAAGCTTGCTCATTTGCGGATTGGCGATTTCGGATCCCAAATAATGAAACTATTCTGTCATATTTATTTAACCCAAAATGCTATCCAAAAGTTTTCAGTTTTTTTTAGATAAAAGTGAAATCTTGTATTTAAACAAAGCTCAACATAAAATCTAAACGGCCTACTAACCTTTTCACTTAAAACTAAACTAAACACAGCAAACTGTTGTAAATACCAAAAGGTTATGTGTTTTCACACCATCAATGTTATAGCCTTTCCACCGAGTTACACGAGTTATTAGAGCGTGAAAAATTTAAGCTTCAGCAAAATGAGATAAAGTACCACGGGCCACGCGTGACAAAGGTGCTCAGGTTGAAAGAGATACATCAAAGAAATATCAACCTTAAACAAAAAGAACAAGGTCCCTTTTTAAATGGCTTTGAACGTGTACTTTATTATTTTTCGTTGGACAACCTAATCGCGTCTGACCGCAACGTTGTTAAAATCAACGCTGTAAAGAGGAAAGTGAAAATGTTTTGCGTATTTTTATGTTCTTAAGTTTTCTAAGATTTTTTTAGAACATGTGGTTTTTGGTAAATCTGTTTGGAGAGTTATCGCTTACAGAATTATAAATTGTAAGCAACATGTTATATACTCGTAGGTACGTAAATAATAAGCTAAGTAATAAATAAGGTTCGTTAAAATTATTAAAAATCTTATGTAGCTATAGCTCAGTATTTTTGATAATTGCCACAAAATCATCAAAATAAATTACTACTAAAAACATTTTTCCAAAAAACAAAACACTGTTATAAAGTCCGACTAAAGAGTTGGAAACGTAATATTCCCTCTAAAACGCTCTCACAGTGGCCCCACATAATAAGTCCTATGTTTGTACCGCGAAGTTGTGAAAAGATTATCTGTATCGACAGGGCTTCCGCCTGCGTATTAGATTGCAAAATAAAGGATTAGTGCATTAGTCTGCCAGGTAATTGATCACTCAGCTGAATGAATTATGTAATTCTTTGTACTACTTAGTTAGGGATACAACAAACTTACTTAGATAATTACTTATTTTGATGAAAACAATGGTAAATAAATAAGTACATGAAAAAATATTTTTGAGCCAGTAAATCTAAAAAGTGTTCTAAATTGTTAAATTGTTAAGTTGTTACTTTTATATTATGACTCTATGATAATTGTTGCTTGAGTCGATATCAATTATTACTGTAACGTCTTCTTCCAATAACATTTCTGTTTTTATGCATTAATATTTAATTTTAACAAAAATTGCAATACTTTCTTTCTGATTTCGAAATAATATCTAAAAATTTTTGTAAATTACTTTGTTTTTCAGAAGCCAAGTAAAATTTAATAATGCTAATTTACCAAAATGCATACTGGATTTAGAGCAGCTAACCCGCCCATATCATGTTCAGGTTTAATTTATACAAATTAATTTAAATAATTTGTTGCAATGTGAATGTGTTTTTATTTTATTTTAATAGCAAACATTTAAAACTACAATATCTCTGCGGTAGTGGTGTCGACCGCTTTAATTTTATAGTCGCCATCAAATGTTTGGTTTTGTAGGCACAAATATTTTAGGTGTGGCAAATTCATAACCAAATATTTGACCGAAAGCGTTTTTTAAGTTTAAATAAATCATAACGTTGGCAAAACTTCTGTTAGCCTAATTGATTGAAAATATATGCTTCTTCTCTTTTTAAAAATTGACATTTATTCCATTTTGTGAATAAGCAATTAGCCAAAAAAGAAAAAATCTTATCAGTATAGAATGAAAATATACCTGTTACTATTATGAACACATCACAGAATATACAATTACCACTTTTCCAAACTGACCGAAATGGATTGAAATCCGGGCTTCTCAATAATCCGGTACGAGCATTGCCCGGTAATACCGTATTGGGACGTTATGCCTGCTTCAGTTAACATCGTCATTTCTAAGCCCTGCCTTTCGAATGGCAATATTGTAAGCACTTAACATTTTATGTAGGTAGGGTAACGAAGTTAGAGGAACAAATTTTAGAAAACATGACTTACTAAATTTAAATTATAAGATTTATTTGATCTATCATAATGTCATTAATTTTTTTTTCGATGTAGTTTACAAAGTTCAAAATTTCAAATATACTGCTATTGGGATAAATTAAGCAAAGATGTTTTTTTCCTAATTATGTGCTAGCAAGCACACATTCAACTAAATCATATCAGAACAAAGAACTTAAAGGAACGTCTATAAAAATATTGTTACCTCTCCTAAATCCCAATATCCGACGATATGGTTGAAAAAGGCATTAACTCTTTAAATGAGTTCTAAATCCTTGTCATAATAATAATATGATTGTCATTTTTATTATCCTTTTACATGACAATAATACTTTTATTATTAAAATTAACTTCACGACCACTGCATCTGGTGTCTATCAACATGCGAAAGCGTTAATGTCTGTAGGTATCTCCGCTAATGGAAAATTTATTGTGATCGTAATATTGGGAAATTCCAGGCATTCCGAGGGAATTGTCTCGATTGGGGCCCTCTTAAATTCAGAGCAGATAAAACGCTTTGAACGTACTTTGAGGTCTTCGATATTAGGTGTGTGATAAAATTTGATTTTGATGCCCTATATTTTGTTGCTTTTATTAAATTTAGTGTTTCTTTATTGATGAATGTTTTTGACATGACCTAGTGTGTAGTTTTGAAAAGGGAACAATATTAGAATCATTAACTATAACTTGATCTAAGAGTGTTATTTTTTTAAGTAGTCGCAATCGACATTAAAACACCCAAAAAAGATATAGATTCTTTTTAGAAGGGCATAGGCCCTTCTTCTGTTTATTTGACCCACTGCTTGCTCTTAGTACATTTAAAGGTCATACTTTAAAAGAAAAAGTAGTTAGCCACCCATGTACACCACCCTTACCACTATATGCCTTACAAAAAGAGAAGTGCTACTTTAAAATGGAGTCTCAAAACTTAAGGAGCTAGCATTTCAGCTGCACAAAGTCATTTATTACAATTCCCTCTTTCATTTCTTTAGGAAAATCTAGCCTTCTCGCACATAATATTCTTTAACTCAAATAGAGAACTTGAAAATATTTCCTCCGCTTTATATTTGATTTCAAAAGTTTTGCGGTCTACTAAGAAATTACCTTTTACACTTATCTAACTTTTTAACCAACTCCAATAAGATAATGTTCTTTGTTTGTCGGTTATTTTGTATTGGTATGTTTGATTTTCATCATTCTCTTTAATTTAATAATTACAACTCTGACAAAATTGGTCTCATATTGTAATAACCAGTTTACCCTTAGGAAAATTCCAATCAACTACTTGTGGTGGTGTGGACTTCCCAACTTATATAAGTTCCCAATTCCTCATAGCCATTTAGTTCAATCGATTAATGGAAGCCTATACTTATGTATTTGTATTTTGTTTTCTTTAATTCCGAGCTTTTTCATATTAATTCACCTTTTATCTTCTCTGGACTGCCACAAATTATTCAATACCAAATTCAACCAAATCATTCCAGCCGTTCTCGAGTTTAAGCGAGACTAATCAGAATCAGAATCGTTTATTTGAGAAACTAAGGAACAGGAATTAATTTTTATATACATATATTATGTCTATCTTTAGTTTTCACAAGTGCGGTGTGTATGGTTTAGGTATACAACCAATTTCGTGAGGCCCCCAACTCCTGCGGAACATAAATTTGATTTGGTGACCACTTTACCGCCTTACACGTGGCGACAGATTGAACACCAGGCGACACACTTTTAGTAGAAGATAATATTTTTAGGTTTAATCCTTATAAATGTTGGTCTATTGAATATGTATTTTTTTTATGGAAATAAGCATTACCTTTTTGCATGCCTCCCTAAATGTTTATTATGTACACCAAAGAACAGTTTTTAAATAATTTTGGACTTTATTATTTTGTCGATTCCAACTGGAATTGCTGTTATCATAAATTACTAATTAACGAAGACATCTTTTACCGCTTCTTTTTAAAAGACATTTCCTGGGACCAAAAAAATACAATTGTTACTGATGAGATAGGATCCAAAAAATACATTTAATATCGTTTGATTCTCGTCATTTCTTAAGAAAACTAGACGCGGCTAACAGTGTTACTTTTCCATACAAAAGAATAATACTATTATAACACAATTAATTTCATCCATTTCTATTTCCATCTCGTATAATTTGTTCGTCGCGCTGTCTGTCCGTTGATGTGTTTTCGTAATAGAGGTATGACCTTTTTACCTTCAATATTCAGAGCGAAACGTGAGAAGAAATTATGATTTCCAATTGAATGCAAAGGTATGTAATAAAAAGATAAAGTTTTATATGACGTTTCTACCGTAATAAATTGAATAAAAAAAACTTCGGGATACTATATTTGGTCTCTGTACATTTTTACTATTATAGAACATGAGATCTCTATTCTAAAAAAAATTGTTAAAGTTTCAAAAAGATAACTTTTATGAGTTTACCTAATTTAATTACGAATTAAGGACCGAGTATGATCGAATATAAATTTACCTAATTTACCCATTTAAATAATTAAAAGCAGTGTATTAAGTATATTCTAAAACATGAGAAATAGGACATGGTGACATAAAAAACCATAAGTTGATTTTTGTAGTAATAATCCAGCCTATAAACGTCCCACTGCTGGGCACAGGCCTCTTCCCATATAGAGAAGGCACGAGCATTGATCACCACGCTTGCTCACTGCGGATTGGCGATTTCAGATCCCAAATTTTGGAATCCAGGTTTCCTAATGATGTTTTCCTTCACCAGTCAGAAGTGTCTTAGAATAATTAAGAAAGTACATATAACTTTGAAAAGTTACATTGGTACTTGCCCGGGTTCGAACCTGCAACCTCGTGCATACAAATCCGTTCAATGAAACGCTAGGCCACCACGACATTTTATTTTCTTAATTATATTTATATATATTTATTCATAATATTTTTGTAGTATACTCTCAAAAATATCTCACCATACACCATATGCCACAAGTTTAAGCCTTTTTACATACCATTGAATTTTGTGGCTTTCACTACGATCAAATAGTTTTATGTCGATATAAAAACACAATGGCGTGCGAAAGTTGTTCCAAACTTTGATTAACAGTTTCTATCCCTTTTATGTTGGGGGTTTTCAACATTTTTACAACCGGACACAATTTTTATCAAATAATGTAGATTGCAGATTGAATATTCAAGCTTTTGAGTTTGGACATACAGCTGATGGAATTGTTTACAGAATATTCTTTTTTGTTATGGAATGTAGTAAATAGTATTTAGGTAGTTTTCTATCACTCCTGAAACGTACTAAGAGAAAGTTAGTCGGATAGTAACATTTCAAGATATAAATTCATTCATATTCAGTTTATTTAAATGCTTAAATGATTTTCACTCTTTTTAATAATAATAGAAGTTATTTATTTTCAGAAAATATCTTGGCTAAAATTAATACAAGATGTTTGTTAAGATTGTTTTGAATATATAAAATATTAATGCGTTGTTGATTAATAAAATTCAGAGTAAGTGAATACATTCGAGCCCCAGCTGCTGTATAAGATTAAATAAACCGCAGTATCCAGCAAAGGAATACAGATTTATACAAAGATTCTAATTTAAATGACGAATACATTCTCAAATCTTGTACGAGGTGTTATTTAATTAATTAATCCTTAAGACAACTCAGTAAAACAGCGCTAACCTTGGAGTGTCGGTAAATGTACTCTGGATGTACGAACATATTTATTTAAGGCGCGTAGATGAAATAAACCCTGTTTTATTCAAACCTCGATTCCTTCTTTATGAAGATGAAAAAATGGCCTGAATTTTCTTGTAAATGTTGTAATGTTACAATTTTCTGGCACTACACTAAATATAGCAAACTTTTTCAGGACTTATCAACCAATAAAAACATATAATTTAAGTTTAAAATAATATCACTATCACTACATAGTATATTAAAACAAAGTCGCTTTCCGCTGTCGGTCCCTATGTATGCTTAAATCAAGAAGGAAATAAAATTGTCTAGGCGGAAAAAGATATTAAAACCTTGGATCACCCCGGGTATCTTAAAATGCATCAAAAATCGTGATAATTTATACAAAAAATTCAAAAAATATCCTAAAAATAAAGTTCACGAGACAACATATAAGCGATATAGAAACTTTTGTTGCTCGATACTTAAAAACCTAAAAAGAAACTTTGAAAAGCAACAACTTCTTAGCGCAAACAAAGATAACAAGAAGCTTTGGAAAGCAATAAAACAAATAACCCATACTGTCAAACCGAAAGAGAATGCAAGCGAACTAATAACTTCTGAAAACCCGCAGCAGGCCGTGAATAAAGTTAACGAATATTTTGCCAATATAGGTAAAGAGCTAGCATGTAGTATTGCTACAAATTATCCCCCAACAGTTGGAGCGCAGTTACCATCTTACACAAAATCTCTCGTCATCTTACCAACTGATGAAGACGAAGTTGACACAATTTTAGCTAACTTGAAAAGTGATAGCGCAACTGGTCTAGATGCGATTCCAGCTGGCATTCTAAAAGCAAATAAGAATTTACTATCAAGGCCAATAACCTATATTTGCAACCTGTCACTTTCAACAGGAGTGTTCCCCGCAGCCTTTAAGAAATCCAGAATCCACCCTGTACATAAGGCTGGGGACAGAGGCTGTGTCAATAACTACAGGCCCATTTCAATACTACCATCATTATCTAAAGTACTTGAACGCATAATGAACAAACGTTTAGTCAAGTTTTTAGAAGACAAAAATCTGTTGTCACCATCACAGTTTGGGTTCAGATCAAAGAGATCAACTTCTGATGCTGTTCACGAATTAACAGATTTTATAGTAACAAACTTAGATAATAAAAAGAAAGTTATAGCTATATTTTTGGACCTAGCAAAGGCCTTTGACACAGTCTCTGTCCAAATACTGATTAGGAAACTGGATCACCTTGGTATAAGGGGCCTCCAGCTGAAACTCTTCGACAGCTATTTAACTGATCGTACCCAATGTGTGAAAATTAATAATGTGATTAGTAGCGAGCTTCCCGTGCTTTTTGCGTACCGCAGGGCAGCATTTTGGGCCCGACGTTGTTTCTTACATATATTAATGACTTGTGTCAGCTGAAACTCCCCAAAGCTAAAATAATAGCGTTCGCCGATGACACAGCTATGTTATTTACCGGTGAAACTTGGGATGAAGTATACTCAAATGCCCAACAGGGTTTTAATGTGGTAACCAGGTGGCTATATGATAACATCCTAACACTAAACACAGACAAAACAAAATATATAACGTTTTCCTTAAAAAACCCAGGGCCTCTTTCAGACAAGCATATAATATCCCACACTTGCAATAACTATCATAGCACTAATTGCTCATGTCCAAAGCTCCAGAAAACAACCTCAGTCA
Source organism: Autographa gamma (assembly GCA_905146925.1). Classification (NCBI taxonomy): domain Eukaryota; kingdom Metazoa; phylum Arthropoda; class Insecta; order Lepidoptera; family Noctuidae; genus Autographa; species Autographa gamma. The sequence continues at coordinate 2,523,229 of LR989852.1, forward strand.
AATATCTTGGCATCATGATAGATGACAAATTAAACTTTCACAATCACATTGACATGCTCGCTGCTAGAATTCGGAAACTTATAGTTATTTTTAAGAACTTGCGGCATGTGGCGGATGAAAAACTGATCAAATCCGTATACCTGGCTCTTTGTCAATCACAGTTAACTTACTGCATCACATCGTGGGGAGGAGCAGCAAAAACCCATTTTCTAAAAGTAGAGAGAGCCCAAAGAGCTGTTTTAAAGGTCAGCAATTTTCTACCCTTCTACCACCCAACGATTGAACTATATAAGTTAACTAAAGTGCTAACTGTTCGACAGCTGTTCATCCTTCACTCTGTACTCAAAAAGCACTCTGAAATTACATTTGACGTTGAAAAAATAATAAATATCCGCAGGAAAGATAGGGTTTGTGAAAAGCATTTATATAAAACAACTTTATCACATCGGTTTTATTGTTACCAGAGTAGTCATCTTTACAACAAAATTAATAAGACTCTGTCAATTTATTCCATTACTACTGATAAATGTAAAACGATGTTAAAGGAATGGTTGCAAACTCAAGATTACTACGCTACGGAACGTCTCCTACACTATTAACAAACAAACATGCACATGCAGACACACACACACACACACACACAAACACACACACACACACACACACACACACAAACATACACACACACACGCGGGCGCACACACAAAAACACACGCAAACACACATTTACAAATAGTCAACATATTTAATGACACATGAAATGAATCTTGATTTTATTTTTAATTTACTTTATTATTTTCTTTTACTTAATGTTTCCTTTTTTATGATTTGTTATAACTTTTGAGAATCAAAAATTTATTATTACTAATCTCCTCTAAATAGAATAATATTTATTGTTAAAGTGATTTAAGATACAAGCTTGTACATCCCAATAGACTACTGGGGTGGGGACCTGGTGATCTGTAACTCAGGTTTCAACCTACAACAGACACCAGCTCCTCACATATAAATAGGCTGTGCTAGATTATAATTATTGTTTTCTTAAGCTGTTCTTAGAAGATAAGTCTATTTTGTGAGGAGGAATAAATTAAATATTATTATTATTATTAATCTTTAAAACTACGCAACGGATTTTGATTTTTTCAATAGATAGAGTGATTCAAGAGGAAGGTTTATATGTATAATACATGCATAACATAGTAGAAAAACACGGATAATCTTAGATTTTTTTTATGTAAGGTCGTAAATAAACGCATCTGTAAAATTCAATCTTTCTGCGTTCATTTTAACTAGTTAAGGAATTCCTTATTATCAATTTAAGCAATCAACCTCTCTAACGTTTTAGAGATGACTTACTAAAATCATTACTAAGGGATCCCTTAAGAAGGTTCTCTGAGTACGACAGTGAGTATTACAATAGTAAAGTTCATGTATGATTCTCTGTACAACACAAAGGTACATAACTCGGCCTAGCTATTTGTCATCACCCGACGAAGTTAATACGTCGGAAATGAGGCTTAGCACTGCCTTGTCGACTGGTCTCGTGTTCAAAGGGCATTACAAGTTGCCGCGAAAGCCTAATCTCCGCAATACCAACAGAGATTTGGTACCTACAATAGACAGATAAGGTTTTACGTAAAGCAAACTGAATATTGCTTGATGGCTTGAATACTGATTAGCACGTGTATAGTTCTCTAGTAAATGCTATTTTGTATAAATCATGTTTTTGTATAATTATTATATAGACGTTAAAGAATATAGTTTAAAATTACTGAGACATCCTAAAAATATACCTTGAAACATGTTTTTCTTATTAGTTTTTATTAAACAAATTTTTCAAGTCAAACTTGTAGGCTTAAATTTTTATTATGTTCCTATTTTTGTGTTACTGTATTTATGACTACTAACCAGTTTGAGATTATTACACATTAAGTAAAAAATAACTGTTAAGTACCTAGGAGTCAATAAATAAAATATATAACATTTTAAACTTCTACGCGTTTAAAGGTCATCATGAACAACTTCTAATCCTTTTCTTAAATGTATTAGTACTTAAAATAGGTTGTAAGTAGAGCGTGGAATGTTTATAGCTCTTTCTCTGTACTAAATTACCTAAGACCTGCGGGGTGCGATAGTTAAGAAACATACGTTAGAAGAATAAACTTTGGTCTCAAAGTAAAACTTTATTCTCAAGGATTAAATTCACATTCTCAATTTAATACACACAATTATATTAGTTTCATTCGTATATTAGTTTAGTTCCCTGCCTTTTCCGTAATATATTTATACATACATTTAATCATTTTGTTGTATGAGCACAATAATCTGCGTATAGACTAGAAGTCAAACCAATCATCGTATATCACTAAGCAGCATTATAATTATCAACTGAACAAATTTTATATAATTAAATTAACCCGTAAAAGTAAGAATCTAAAAAATCGTTACTGAATAGACCTACAATCCTCTTACCTCTTACAAAATCCAATCTTTTTTCTAGTAACGTGTTTTTGCCGAAAATAGCAAATCTTTTGCGAGGATAAGATCTCAATTACCACCGAAATTGCTTTCGATTGCATCTCTAAGCACGTTTTAAGGGCGCCCTCGAAACGGTACCGAATGCATGAATATTTCGGTGACCGGAAATTGCTGTCAGAATAACCCTTTCATTTTAAATTTTGTAGGAATCCCTAATTTAAGGGATGAATTAAATGCTGTGGTAAGTCGTAAAGAGGACGTTTTCGTAATGATTGTACTATACTAAGTTTTGGTATTTTTTATGTGACAAATGAAATAAAAATAATGGACTCAATATCTTATTTCTTTACTTAATATTTAGGTACACCTTCGATCAACAACACAACAACATTTACACACACAAAATAGTTTAAAAAACATATTATGTATTTATAAATGATGTGTTAATTAAATAGTGGTAAGTATAATATTTTTATCTGAAAAGTTAGGCATGTCATTTTGAAGTCAATTCAAACTTCTAGAGAAGTTAGTTTGTTTCTACCACAAAAATACCTTATCAAAGCCTGTTTCGAATTCATAAGTTAACTATAATACTAAACACATTATAACAAAATCAAATCTTCTGACATCAACACCTTATAAAATAAATATAGCATCATTTTAACACGAGATACCAAAATAAATTCTCTCACGGTTGAGTTGTCAATAGGTTTTGACGTTCAATCACATTGAAGCTAACCCTGCTTATGGAGGCTTAGGCTTTTTTCATTTTTTTTTACTTTGGCGCGAAATATATTTTCCCGTGTCTTTTTCCTTACTCCGATATTCATAGCGTGAGAATCCTGATAGGATGAAGTGTTTTATCAATATTTTTTCTATCTATTTTAGTTTTCTTTGAGTTTGGGGCTAAAAAGCTGAAGAAGTCAAGGATAGAATAGGCTTATTTTTTTTTGTTTGGTAAGAGTTTTTCTAAAGAAAGGTTAGAGTCTACCATGACTAACGATTATGAGTAATTTGCTTTGTTTGTAAAAGTTAAACTTATTTATGCTTTTACTAATGTAGAGAAGGGTGTTGTTCAGAAGGAGCTTATATTTTTACAGGCCTTAATCGATTTTACCGAGTACAAAAAAAAAACATATATTTAGCCAATAATGTAAAAATAATTGTAATAATTTTGTTTTTAAAAGAGTAACCTATGGAGTTTCTTGCCGGCTCTTCTTCATAGGAAAGACACTTTGGAACCGAGCAACTAGAATCAGTAGAGTTAATGTAACGTTTCTTGAGCACCTTTTTTTTGGTTTATAAGAAATAAAAACATTTTGATTTTGATTTTAAAACATACCGGCTCACGATTTCAATCTGATTTCTTGTATTTCGTTTAGGTACTTGTAGAACTCCAAATCCGTAATGACCAAGCCCCTTAAAACTTCAGTTAATACTAATATTCTTTTATTGGGCTATATAAACAAAAAGATAATATCGCAATGCGCCAGATGTTTCAAATTGTTCTAGAGTTATTACAGCAACAAAAAGAATACTGAAAGACAATAATAATGACTGTGTCTTGGAAATTTGTTTCAAGATTTCTAAGAACCGAGTACCTACCTATGTTAGGTTCAAATTTCTAGTAATTTTCGTATGGTTCCGTTTTTCCTCTGTCTCTGTAGTGTGTGTCTTCATTTTATAATTATTATTTTACTGAACTGATTTTTATGATCATTATGTAAGGAAACTCCAAGGCAATACTCGTGTAGATACAGTTTTGAAAAAAACATAATTTGGAAGACGCGTAGCTGTCATAATTTGAGTAGATTGATCCATAAAAATATGTTGAACAAGTTTTAAATATATTTTATCCTAGCAATTACTTAATAATAATGCTTCTACATTTTTTTTATTATATACCTACTGTAAATCTACCAACAATAGTACCGTACAAAGCTGCATTGTTAAAAATGAGATGCAAATCTTAATACTGAAAACGAAGGCTTTATTATCATAATACAAAATTAACCCCTGCTGCTTTCCTTTTGAGTGAAACCCTCTGTAATCATGACGTGTTATGATATTAATATTCGCTGTGCAGACCGTGACGGATGAGTCAGAGAATCTCGTGAGTACATTGCGATATATATGCTTAATATACTAATATAAGCATCACTTGGAATAAACCTTTAAGTATAGCTGGTGGAAATTATAAGCAGAAGATGTTAGGAATTTTCTCGATGCGGTTATGATTATATTAAGTCTACGTATTACCTAAAAATGTAATCAAAAATATACACATGTATTAGACACGCACACAATTAAAAAAATGTGTAAAATCCCATCTTCTTTTGAGTCAATGCCACTTTTTGTTTGGACCGTTTAAAATAATATTTATTCCCAATCCAATTTGTTGTTGTCTTAACTAATTGTGGTAGTTAAGACAACAACAAAATCTACCTGTTAGGAAATTATTTTAATACTCAAAATTATCATATCCCGACATTACAATTAACCACTAATGTGTAATGAGGTTTCATGTAAAAAATAAAAAGGAATTTAAAATTTACCCAGTTAATTAAATACGAGATGAATTTCAAATAAATAAAATTTGTAATATTTAATTACAGTAATAATATTTGGTTATCCTTACTTTAAATGTGTGTAATAACATTTATCTTGCTTTAATTTAATAAGCATTGCCTGCATTGCTACTTTTTGGTACCTACTGAATTAAATAATTCTCTACTTTTCAAGTACATATCAGGTATTTTAAATTCCACTGCAACTACTACACCACGAGTATTGTGCATGCCCCATGCACTTAACGGATTGAACTGAATTCTGCGCTGAAGTGAATAGTAATATGGAAATATTGCCATGCACGCTTAAGTGCGTACTTTAGTAAAACCTGTTTGTTAAGCTTAACTATTCTCCACATGAATAAAGCTTAGCAAATAGTTAGGTTTAGTATTTCTGCAAACCTAGTAGGTAAATAACATAAGTCGTTTTGTGAAAATATTTTATAGCGAGTCCATTCCCCATATAATTACATATATTTATCAGGGAGTCAAGACCAACGACCATTATTTTCTAGAGACATACATATTATTTATATATCATAGACTGCTACTGCACCAATGAATTTCTTTTCGTTTACTAAACCCAAACTTTGAAGCATTCATAACTATAATAATCAGGTCCTTGTATTACTGTGCGCCTGGTCTTAGTACAACTAAGTCGGCCAGACAATTAATATTGCAGCCTGTCTTTGTGGCCGTTGTAGTAAGATGAGAATGGAATACATAAGTTATAGTTGTAAGTTTGCGCAAATTATGCAAACGTCTTTAGTGTGGTGAACTAGAGTTTGCCTATCAGTGGTAACTTTTGATGTACATTATGTCTATATAGAGTCATGGCTTTGCCCAACCGTGGGAATATACCTCTAACAAAAAAAAACGAATTCAAAATAAGTGATCTATTTATTTCTTATGGATCTCACTGTCAAAAGTGGGACAAAATGGGCACAAGGGAAGTACCAGCTTTCAAATAAAAAAAAGAATCATCAAAATTGATTCACCCAAATAAAACGTTCTGTGGTAACAAACGTATAATATAAAACACAGTCGAATTGAGTAACTTATCCTTTTTGATGTCGGTTGAAAATAGAGAAAGTTGCAGCCGAATTCCCATGACCTGGACCTTTAATACGGTTCATAAACGATTCATCATCATATCAGCCTGTTGCAGTCCACTGCTGGACATAGGCCTCCCCCAAGGAACGCCACAGCTCACGATCTCCCGCCCTTTGCATCCAGTCACTGCCAGCTGCCTTCTTCAGGTCATCGGTCCATCTAGCCGGGGGGCGTCCTACACTACGTTTGCCTAAGCGTGGTCTCCATTCGAGAACCTTCCTGCTCCACCTCTCGTCGGTTCTGCGACAGACATGGCCAGCCCACTGCCACTTCAGCTTGCTACATTTTTGGACAATATCAGTCACCTTGGTCTTATGTCGTATGATCTCGTTCCGGATCTTATCCCTTAATGAGATCCCCAACATAGACCTTTCCATAGCACGTTTCGGCTCCGTAGGTTAAAACTGGTAGGACGCATTGGTTAAACACCCGGGTTTTCAGGCACATAAACGATTAGAAAACCCAAAATTATTTAAAAGTGCGGCATAGCATTTCCAAAATATATTTTAAAATATCCATGGGCAGTATTTAATTTACCATCAAATGTGTCGATTTTGGCACAACAGTCCTTATCTCAAAGCACTAAGGTTGATTTTCGTAATTAATTGTGTCTACTGAAGTGGTTCTACAAGAGGCGCGTAATGAGAACCGGACAGGGTTCACCGCACCGGACTACGGATTGTAATTAGAGATTCAAAATGACGTCATTTTGGTAGGCATAGTCATTTGAATACCTATTGTTAATTTAAGTGTGATGAGTTTAATGTAGATGTAGAAGATTAATTTAAAAGAACTGAAAATATCTTTTGATATAAACATAAATTTTCCTGCAAAAAAATTACGTTCTCTAGCAGATATTTCTATTTTTCTAAGTGTGTATGAATATGTGTAAATTTAGATAAAAACAATCAATAATTATCAACTTTTCGAAAGTTGAGCTACTACACGAGGTGCTTCTTTGCATAATACAATGCTTTTTATTAAATATTTGTGAAAAAACAATCCCTATATTCATGAAATTGAAATTACTAGGGGCGTTACATAGGGCCCAAACTAAAATAAATATAACGACTGTGATTTAAGTAAATATGCAAACTTTGAATTAAATTAATCTTAACTTAGATATCAAACAATGACTATATCACTATATCAATAAAATCGATAACTGTTAAGTTCAAGTACATAGTACAACTTTGTCGGCTTGAACTCCATTCACAGCAATATTGTACTAACTGGCAGTTCAACACTACTCGGTAGTTAATTAACTATCTGTCCTATAACTAACAGTGGCTTTTGTTCCCTACTTCGATAAACTCAAGGGTATAACGACAGCTTAACTGGACGTTTGGGAGACTTAAAAGGCTTCTATTTCTGTCTGAGTTCAATTAAGTGACTGATGTTGTAAGCTTACTGATCGGCTGTCAATGAAACAATGTTGTAATTTTGATTATAATTTATGTGCATACATAATCATATTTAGTGTTCTTATATAATATGTAGACTGTATATTATAATAGAGTCATTTGAAATTGAGCACTGTAGATATTATTATATTGTAATTGACCATAAGGTTTATGGTAGTTATTATATTTATTAGTTTCACTATGCTAAAAGGCTTTGATGAAAACTTAATTAAACACGGTATATGAAAACTAGCAATCATACTAATTGGCAAGAACGACTTGAGAGACGAGAGTGACCAATAATATTTACCAAAGATCCGCTTGGTAAATTATTATGTACCGACCTTAGCACCCGACGGAAAAACCAGTGCCTTCAGTGCCATAACCAAATAACCGTAAAAGTATTATAGGAAATTTTATGTTTTAACGAAACTTTTAAATCAATGGACGTTGAATTTAGAAATGACGTCACACAGCTAGCGATGCGTTCCCATCCAAATCTAACATGTATACTTTTCAGCACAATAGGTTTAATATATATCTACTCCAAAATTGAGTTGCAAGACGACCCCAACCAACAGTAACAATTAACAGAGATTACAAGTTAAATAAAACCTCATAAAACAGTCGAGGCAAGACATAGGCAGTTCCCAGCGAATGGGACTCCCTAGTCATAGAAATTATTCAGGCATTCTCCCCAGATCCGGGTATTAGACGGATGTGGCATACCGCATCCGAGTTCACCCGGTTATATAAGTACGGCACTACGGTTGGTTATTGCATAATCTACTTGGTATATTGAAAAAGTTTGCATGTTTGGGAATAGTTTTCTCGTAGGTTTTTTAATTAAAAATTCCGATTGGTTTTGTATTTGATTGGTGATTTTGGTTTTGAACGTTAATGATGGTGACTAGACTTTTCATTGATTTTATTAAAAATTATCAATAAGGACCTTAGTAAAAAAAAAAAAAAATGCGACCCTACTCTTCCCTCTGGTCACACGTGGCCAGAAACCGCAATAGATAGACAGGTTTGGAGGACGAAGGGGTAGGCCTTTGCCCACCGGTGAACAAAGGCAAAAGTTTTCTCGCGGTTTCACCCGCGGGGATGTTGATTTTCAGATGAAAAAAGTAGCTTATTTTCTATCTTAAATTTAAATTATAATAGGTACGGGTCGTTACATCAAGCTTTATACGTTATATTATTCAACCATTTTTCAAAACTACGATAAAGTCCAAAGTAAATTTTATTAAAGTTTCATGTAATATCTTATCCGCGTGCAATATTCAATAACCATATGACAAACAATCACAAAATTCCTTTGTATATTCTTGTATTCTCAAGGCACAGATCAAACGGAATCCCGGAAATTATTCCATACATGCCGTATATTAGTTCCAAAACATTCGGGTTCTGAGTATGACGTCATCGCCTTATTTTTTCTGCACACAACCCACCCAAGAGCCAGTTATAAAAAGCTTAAAACTGATAGCAACCTTTTTATTTATATACAACCTTTTTGTAATCAGAATGTCACACGCAGATACCCTTTTGATCTTGGCACGATGCACTTGTTTCGCTGCGTAGAGAAAATAAAACTGTCCTTATAAGATAATAATTTACGATTTTTATGTCTGGTTTAAGTGCATAAATGAATGAATATTTAATGCTATGCTGCAATATTTTGCTGAAACTATATATTTTGTTTTAGTGAGTGAGTGATGGTTCTGACGTATCTAAATGGTTTTTTACTTTTATCTAAAGTATTTAACAAAATAAGATATAGCTAATTGTTTTTATAAGCTTTACAAAAAAAGTAGTCCGACTCTTTACACATAAATCGCCAAGCAGTCAAAATACATATATTAAACTTCGATCGTAGATCGTAATAAGACGCTCAAAGTCTGAATAAATGTCTAGCTAACTCAAAAGGCACGGAAATAAAGGGAGTTGAAATCAACTCAGTTTCATATCCGTCTAAATTTAGCCTACTACAAAAGTTAGTTTAATCAAGTTCAAAATTTTACTGAAGTTTATTACATTCGATTTATTGAAGTCTTGTTCGATTGTTGAGAACTTTATTTAGTCATGGCTTTGTAGGTATATAAATTTGCAAGCTTCTATTTCGAGATTCGAACCCATACCTGAAAAGACAACTGCTTAAAAATATAGATGTTAGAAGAGGAAAAATGATTGGGCATCTTATACGTCATGACAATATTAAAAACATCCACAATGTAATAGAAGTGAAGATTGAAAAAAGGAGAGGAAAAGGTACAAAGAAGTTCTAGAATTAGAACAGGACAGAGATAAATGGAAAGAGCTGCACCGATAAGAGCCTGGCTCTTAAATTGATAATGATGATCTTAACTCTAGTATTTTTAAATGTCATTTTTACAACAATAAGTCGTGGTGGCCTAGCAGTTCAATGAACGGATTTGTTCGAACCCGGGCAAGTAGGTACCAATGTAACTTTTCAAAGTTATATTTACTTTCTTAATAATTCTAAGACACTTCTGACTAACGATGAAGGAAAGCATCATGCGGAAACCTGGATTCCTAAATTGGGATCTGAAATCGCCAATCGGCAGAGAGCAAGCGTGGTGAACAATGCTCGTGCCTTCTCTATATGGGAAGAGGCCTGTGCCCAGCAGTGGGACGTTCATAGGTTGGAATTATTATATTTTATTACAATAACAAAACTTATGAAGAAAGCTAGAGAATTAGACATCATTTCAAGAGCGTGATCCACGAACAATACCTGTGATAAGGCTCGTCGTTTTATCAAATTGCCCTTTTTTACATATTTTCGTAAAGGTCCACTTCATAATAAATGTTTCTTTAACAAACAACGATACTCATGATTTAACATTCTGTTGATTTAATTATTCACAGAACAAAAATTACAGGTTAGTAGATATATATAAATGAATTTCGAAGGTTTGCTTTCATGGATATGTGCAACAAAAAGCTATCACGTTTACTTCTTGCCTTGTAAAGTGAACCTTTAAGTCGGTTAAAGCTGGAAATATATTTGTTGAATACATTACATTAAAATAAAATTTCAATTCAATCACTATATAAATAAAGTTCTTTTTAAATCGGTAGCTACTTTATATGAAGAATAGGGTGTAATAAAAAAAGTCTGGATTATCACGTCCAACATGAAAGCCTGAATTTAATTGATTTACCGTCAATGGATTTTCAATTCAAATATCTGAGGCAAAAGGATCAATTTCGTTTATATTCAAAGGGGATGCCATTCTCTGGATCACAATTGCTTTACCCGATACGGAAGGTTAAAGAATTTTATGATCTTCTCAAAGATTCTTCTAAATCCAAGGATTTGAAAGTTCGCGGAGGCTTAAGTGGAGTCTTCCGAGTTTTGTTCAATTGTTTCCCTAGATATAGGAACCTCTTTTGTATACTCTTTTCTTTTTGTTACTTTGAATCTAAGGAATTCGCATATTTAATAGGGTTTTGGTTATTCGTACCTAGGATAGTCATAACTACACACACAATTCAATACAATGTTTTATTCCAATGTAAATAAAATCTTGTAAAAAAAAAAAAAACACGTACTCAATACCTTTAATATTAATAAAAAAAAATCTATTCCATATTTCTACAAAATAATGTCACGTGCTAAAGCTTGATTCATAAACGTTCTCACCCTAAATTCATTGCCACCAATTGCCACATTCTAAACATTTAAATAATTCAGCTACAAACGAACACCATGTAAATAAACAATCAGCTGATGGCACCATTAATCGCAATCAACCACTTAATCCGAGCTTTAATAAACGGAGATTACACGTTGAATTGAACACCATCCGCTAATGAAGTGGCGGCACGCTACCGACATCGCGAGCCTAGTGATCATACATAAATGAACATGTTAGTGATTTTATTGCGTTATCAATGCATTGATTAATTATTAAAGCAAGAATATCTAGTTTTGTGTTCTCTCGCCACTTTTTAAACTGCCAAAGTGGACGTCTATGATTTTTGTATGTTTATTGTTTTTAAATGCCTTTTTTATTATTAATTTATAATTACATGCTTATCAATGAGTGGTTTAAGCTATACACTCCGCAGTTTACCGTAAAATTTTATTGTCGTACATGCTTTGTATAATTCTTGGCGCCTGCAATTTTTTTCATAGCAATAGTCACTGAGCTACAATTTGCTATTCAACTTTATTTACAGGAAGCAAATGAAGATCTATTGTTTAAGTATGGTAGTGCTTATACTAGCTTATGCAGCACTTAATAAGATAAACTACTGCTCCACTTAGTTCATATCGAACTTTAGCTTCATAAGCTAAGTTTGGTATACCAACATTTCGGACTTTGGTTGAGTTTATTTTAGTTAATAATAAAGTTACTTGAGTTCGCTCCCATATCAAGCTCAAAGTTAAAACTATAATCAGGTGGTAAATAAACAATTTTACTAGGAAAGTTATAAAAAGTTTTTTCACTCAAAATCATTCATCAATCAGTCATCTAGGTATTTTTATCTTATAGAGAGTTTAGTTAGTATGAAAACATCTGCTTACGTTAACATTATGACTATGTATAAATAGGTTTCCGAATGTAAAGACACTAAAAAGCCGAATAAAAAGGTCGTAACACTCTTGTCAGAGTGGTCGTGGTTGCGCAGATGAGGTACACGGAGAGATGTGCGTTGGGTCATTTACTTCCCCGAGGACTGCTCTTTCAGCTATGTGCTTCCACTGAAACTGTGTCACTAGATCCTAAAACATATACCTTTATTTCAGTTAGCTAAACTAGTTTACTACACGCACATTTGTACTACCAAAATCAATTAGTCTAGTATTCTTATAAAGTGCTCTGGCTTCCAATAAATGAAGTGCGGTGCGATCTTCTATAGAATACCAATGAGATAACAATAAAATTCGTCAGAGGTGAACCGAAGTACAAAAAAATGGAAATAGAATTTCGTGGACTATAAATTGATGAAATGAGTTGAAGAATGCTTAATCATCTATGGAGTTATTTAACAATAATGGTAAGGGTCGTTTGACCTTGGTGACTTGTTTTCTGGGCCTGTTGGTCTAGTGGTTAGTGACAGTGACTGCTATACCGGAGGTCGTGGGTTCGAAATTCCACCAAGGACAATTCTTTGTGTGATGAGCTCGATCGTTCCTTCTGTGTCTGGGTGTAATTTATCTATTTTATATTATATGTATGTTTTTAGAAATATATAACGATGTTTATAAGTTGTCTCGTCGCCACAACACAAGTACTGCTTAGCTTGGGATCAGCTAACCGTGTGTGAGTTGTCCCGAAATATTATTATTGTTTTGTGATTTTAATGCTGTCTAACTTATCTAGGCTGTAAGATATTATTACATTAGGCCTTAGAAGGAAGCTCGTGGCCTACTCTTTATGTGTTCCGCGGTAATTCCCTTACGAGTCTATTTCACGTTGAATTAAGTTTTCTGAATAGGAATAATTTACAGTGAAGCACTTAGCGGTTTGTGTCACTTCAGCGTAGTTTTAAGGACCGACTTTCATAATTTTGCCAGCCTAAAACATACTTTTTAGTTCCCAACATAAAGATTAAAATCGAGTGTCAGTAGGTGACAGTTTTACTGAATTAAGCATTCCCGGTGACCGTAATTTGGGTATCTGGTTCCAGAACCCTAGTTTGGGATCCTATTCATTGAAAGGTGGCGGTAATTTTTAAAGATTTATGAAGATTTTCCTTTCGAGATAGTTTTCACACGATTTATCGAGGTTTCTTTTCACCTGAGTATTTGAAAACTAAGTAAAAGTTTTCCTTGAGATAGGAGTTTTTAACACCAATGTTTATCAATAAAATTATATACAAAATGAATTTACACTAGGTAGTGTTTAAATGCATTTAGTTTTCAAAGCCTCTCTTTCCTTACATTCAAACACACAAGTTACCATTTTATGTAATTAAGATTCATTAAATTTTAATATTAAAATTGTATCCTTATCATTTCTCATTTTGCTTTCCTGCTTGTAACAGAGGCCTTGAAAATAAATTGGGTCTTCGTTCGAATGGCTGCCCTATAAATTATTGGAATCGAAATTAGTGTCACGAAGATGACATATTGAACCTTTAGCGTGCTTACCATGGACGTGAGCGAGACGCCGCTATGTGCAGTGTAGAGCGCCGTCTCACTCACACAACAGTAACAGTCCTGCTTTGAAATTCCGTGGTACAGGTGCAGGAAAATACCTCATGTTTGAAGCAAGATTTTGCTCGCGGCTCTACCGTTACAATACCATTATTAGGATGATAAATTATATTATTTACTGCGGGTCTGTTCTTCAATTTGTTTGGTTAAGATATCTATTAATAAGGTGAAATTTGTAATGTTTGTCCCTATAATACGTATAAAGGGAAAAAATTCAAACATAAAATTATTTGTTCGAAGAGTTTTAATATTTTCATGGTGTAGCTTAATTTTATAATTAATTAATAAAAAAATAGCGATTACAAATTACTTTTAGAAACACATATTCTTTAACAAATAACTACAATATATTTAAAAATTAGCTATGTAATAACTAAAGCTCTACTAAATTAGAACTTAAATATAAATAAAACTATGAATCTGTATCTGTCTTTACATACATATTGATTTCAAGCGACAGACAAGTTCGATTCAGGAAGAAAAACTTTATTATGAAGATTATGCGTAACAAATTCAAATTGTTGTTTCGAACAATTTGTCCAATTAACTTTGCACCAAAGTTCTCAATTTGTTCACTGTTATAAATGTCATTTGATTTTCTCTAGTGTCAACTTTTAATGGGCAATTGCAAAGGACTTAGTAGGCTTTACTAACTGTTTCAATTTAATAAAGGGAGATGAATTTGTTTCCTTCAGTTTTCTTATAAAGACTTATATTTTCCAAGAAAATTTTAAATATTTATTTACAGTATTTGGGTGAATTTCCCAAATGCCTTAATTTTTTGTCTTCGTTGAAATTAGTATTTGAAAAAAGGAATATAGTTCTGAATTATTTTTTTTAGTATTCAATAGGTGGTTATTGGGTTGTGGCAAAAATATGATTTGCCTAGGACTATTACAAATGTAGAAATAAAATACATAAACCTCAATTTTTTTGCAAATCGGTGCTGTCCCACTACTTTTTTTGCAAACAAAACAGCTTATACACTAATAAAAATGAATAAATTAGCTATATAACTTATTCTATTTCATAGAATATTAGTTTTATTATTAATATATAGCATATTTTATTACATAATTAACGATTATTATTACTGAGAGGCACAAACGTACTTGTCCTGAAAAATATTCTCATATCGCTGGACAAAAGTAATTCAAACATAACTTTACATCGACGAGTCGGACAGCATCCCCACCCCAATTGTATTTCCCTCGTTGGTGTGTGCTAGTGGGCAATCAGGATAGAAGTGGGTTAAATCGCTGTATATGCCCACCAAAACTGTAAGAACGCCATTTCAGGTACTCCCGGACAATTATTTTATATAATCGGTGGTTGCTTTTTTCTAATGTAATGAGTAGCTTTTTTATTGTTGTTTGGTTCTAACAGAGGTAGTAAGTGAATTAGCTTCATTGTCTGTTATTGAATTTATCCTAGATATTATGCATTTTTTATAATTTTCTAAAAAGTGTGTTTTTTCTCATGTCGCTGTTCTCATATCGCTGTAATCGGTGGTCTTTTTTACCACCGATGTGATAATTTACACCGAAATGATACGAAAAAATCAATCGGTGTCATATATCTCATATCGGTGTTTTGATTCGTGATCAACGCACAGTTTTGTCACATCGGTGGATTGCTTTATCATATCGGTAGATCATTTTATCATCTCGGTGAGTCGTTATATCATATCGGTAGATCCCGTGTCATTTCGTTAAGTATACAAAGAAACAATGGCACATACATACATACATACAAGGTAAGTTTACCTACATAGACTGCCAAAATCATTACCACGATACCACTGGGTAGTAGATGTATAAATAAATGTATCATCAAGAGATGATGATGGTGAGGTGGAGCAATTGAACGCATTAAAAGTTCCTATGGCAAAAAAAAATTAGTTAAAAAAATAGTTAGTACGTAATAATAAATAACAAAATAATTAATAGCTAAAAAGAAAACATAATAGTAGCTTAATTTTGTTTAAGAATGCCGAGGCCAAAATTAAAAGATGAGGAGAAGAACAGGTGGAATAGGTTGCTGGAAAGAATAAGCAAAGCTTAAATCAAAAGCAATTCTGTGTTAAGAGAGGGGGCATTTAAGAAAACGTTTAGCTAAACTTAGATATGAGATTTTTGTTTTTTTTTTCATATTTTATTTTAATAAAGACAATGATAATAAAAAAAACATTATTTTTAAATTTTAAGTACCTCTAGAAAACGTAAAAAGTAGGTACATAATTTCAAAAATACAATTTTTTTTTATCTAAGAACTCAGTTCTCTTTGTATGTGATCTACCCTAAGTTCAGATCTTCATTTCTAAGTCACCTTTAAGTACCTACTAACTATTTCCTTTTTGATGTTCAAAGGTGAATAGATTATCATATCGCTGGATAGGTTCATCATTTCGGTGGATACACTTATCATATCGGTGTACAAAAAAAATAATCGGTGCCGGTTTTTCACACCGGTGGAAACCAAAATTCAAACTGAATTTTCTCCTCAGTCTTAAATGATACGTTGATGATATTAAATTTGGGGATGTTTTGTATCCTAAAGATTACATAAAACCTGAAAAATCTACAAAAAAATAAAAATTGTAAAAGTTCACCGATATGATAAGAAAAATGGCATTTGTCGAAATTCACCCATTTGTTTTAGTTTGTTCAGAACTTTTGAATCTATTTTGAGCACCTCTGGTATTGAAGCTATAATTATACGTTTTGTCGTCGTTAATTTAAATGTTATTAAAAAAATATGGTAGCAAAGTCTTTTTTTTTGGTACAATGATAAACCTAAATGAGAGGTAGACATTTTAATTATAATTAGAGATGTTTAAAATTTTGTCTGTAAATAAAAGGCCTTGATAAAACACCAAATTTTTTTCTACCTAACGAATTGTATAACATTACAAAAAACAATCTTTTCCCTTAGCTCATATGTATGACGTAATTTGCCAAAATATAACAGCTATTCCACTTACTAAGGAGGTAGTACTAGCCTGATAAAGTACTAAAGATAGAGCGGAAGATTATGCAAGAAACGGGATCCCGTCATTTTTCCCGGCGAAGCAAACAGACCGGGGAAAAAAGGCATTATGTATGACAACCTCCGCCTTGGTTTTTTAGGTTGTTAATCTTATTTTCAGGGGTTTTACATTTTTTATTTGTCTCTTTAAGAGTTTTGTTGCAAAGATGCTGTGCTGCTGGTTTAAAAACGACAGTTCAGATTTTCTTAAAAAAATGCCTTTCTCAAAAGTCTAAAGAAGGCCTTCTTCTTACTAATAATAATAGTACCAGCCCATAAACGTCCCACTGCTGGGTACAGGCCTGTTCCCATATAAAGAAGGCACGAGCATTGTATACCACGCTTGTTCAATAGCGGATTGGCGATTTCAGATCCTAATGTTTTCTTCATACATAGTTATATTTATCTAGATAACATAACGTTTGCAAAATCAATTGATTAATGTTATCAAGCACACATTACATAAAAACCAAGAGTAAGATTTTGTCGACTGCCTAAGCCCGAGCAATTTTTAGGACTCTCTAGATAAAACCGAATACTATTTTGTACAAGGAGTGGCTACCAAACATAAAAATTGTAAGTCATTGTTGAAGGCATCTAAGAAACCACATTTAACATAGCATAATCCTCAAGAATTGTCGTCACAAATCTGCAGCTTTTCAGTTAATCCATAGATACGCCCGTCCCGACCTCCACTCTGTATTTCATGAATGAAATTAACCTCATAGTTCTGAGCCCAACAAATTCTTTCCATGTAGCTGATATAAATGTTATTGTCTGTAGTATATTACATTTTCTTTTGGCGACGAGGCGGATGATCCGTTTAGTGTAATAGTTCACTCGCCTTAAATTATTCATAGTCTCTTTATCGTACCGGAATACTTTTGAATCACTTACTAAAAGATTGTTGCGTAACTGGTCTTTGTCAAGTTTTGGTATTTTATAGTGACCTTGACTTTTGCATACACTTTTCAGTCTCAACTTAATAGTTTATTTGTTTAAACTAAGAATAAATGTACACACAAATGTACATACAAAAATACACAAGCTTTTATTCCGTTCTGACTGTGGAAATTTTTCTTTCAGAATTTGTTAATCATCAATTTTAGCTAGAAAGTAAATTCAGAACTCGAGTGATTTATACCTAAATAAAGTTAATGTTTGTTGAATTCACGTTATAACACGAGCACCTTCTAAAAGGACAATAATCTCGGAAGACCTTAAAGAAACGCTGGGTCCACTAAATCCTCGTCTAAAAACATTCCACAAAATAATCTCAAACCCCATTCAGTCTTCATTACCTGTTCAGATAAGTATCGAATCACTCCAGTCGAGTAACCTGTCAAGTAGCACAGAGGTACTAAACGCTCCTCGATTTAGCTCCATCCATCGTACTGCAGTCTCTCTACATTATTCAGATTTCGACGAATATTTTATTCAAGTTCTTCCCAAGTTGATTCATAATCATGAATTTTATTGTTTTGGTTATTGTCAATGATGGCTGTTTGGTACGTTTGGTAAATAACGAGTGGAATCAGTACGCTTATTCAAAATTAATTTTAATTGATGAGTTTGGGTTATATTAAATTATTTTCGGAATCGAAGCATAAAGTGTCTTCCGATTTAAGGTACACACTTAAACAGAATGGAACTGGTATTTATAATCGTAAGCAAAAATGCATGGAAAACGAAATACATGGTTATCTGTGGATTAGGAATTAGGTTAAAATAAATAAAATAAGTATTTTTTCATCTCACAAAAGTTATTAGGAAAAAAAAAAGTATTATAGAATCTTATTAGTTTATGAAGAAATAGGTAATAACTTTGAGATCATTAAACGAATTAAATTGACTTTTCGTAGTAGATGTAAGCTAAGACAGTTTCAAATGTAAGACTTTATATTATTGAAATCTATCTAAAGATGTAGTCGCTTTGCGATTGGCGGAACAGAAATTTAATTAAGTGGATTATTCCAAGTAAAAACGATAGCGGAGTGCTTTGGTTCTTGATCGCTACTTAAGACAAGTTGCTCTCAAAGTAGGCAAATCTTGAATCGAAGCCGAGCGAAGTATTTAATAACTTAACAGATAAAGAAGACCTAAGTATCGTGTTTTAGAAAGAAACTAATTTTAATTATATTACAGAGAAAAATACTTAATTAAATATACTGGTAAAATGAATCTATCTAATAATGAACGAAATTAGAATCGACTAATACGTCACTATTTACCGGAATAACGAACAACACTAGAGCGATATGTCATGGCGGCGCGTGCGATTCTCGTTGTAGTGGTATATTGCATTGTGTAAGTAAATAAGTAATTGTAATGTTAAATCCATTATAATGTTAATAATGAAAGTGGACACAGAGAAACAAGTGTGTAATATCGTAGCAAGTGGAATGATCTATGCCTACCCCGTCAAGGGAAAGAGGCGTGATTATATATGTATTATGCATTGTGAAGTTAAATAATCAGTCTTCTCCTTGTTCTACTACACAGATTTTCAAGGCTGCATACAATATATTTGTTGAGGAATGTATTAACCCATATTTTGTTGATGGTCATATTAAATCTTGCATTGCACAGGCTGTAGGACACGCCTCTATCATATAGGTCTATGTACCTACTTCAGCTAAGTTGAAGTATATGACGAAATCATATTAGGATAGCAATATAATATCTGTATAGGTACTGCTGTAGGTTTAAGTAGTAGGTTTGTATTTTGTACTGAGATTTTTGGCATTGGATTTTGCGACTTGCACTAGAACATACTAACTTGAAAACAATCTCGCTGCTTGTTTACACTAATATTTGACGGGAATGAGCGCAAAATATGCAACAAAAATACCTTTATCTCATAGTCCCAAGATGTCTGCTTGCAACCACGGCCATTGTAAGCTGGTCGAAACATCGAGGCTCATAAAGGTTTTTTCTTGCCTCTTTCGCGCTAATTCCCGTTACTAATATATTATGTAAACTAGCACCAAAAGTTTGAGATACATACCAAAATTTATTTAAGTACTTCTAAGTAGGTACGCTTCATTAAATAGAGCTTAAATATCTCATCATAGATTAGTTTTAAGGACCATCAATTGAAGATTAATTTTCGTGTAAATTCTTAAAATATCTCGCTTAACCTTTGGTTATTAGAAAGGTCAGGTCCTTCGAGAATTTAATACGCTAAAATTTTCCGCTTTGTATATAAACCATGAACGGGGTATCCCTGGAGCCTAGGCTTCGATCCTTTACACGTTAATAATGTCTGTTAATTTGGTTTAGGATTATACCCTCTGAAACAATGTATTTAGTTTATAAATCCAATCAACAACAATATTCCAATGGTCTGTGTAACCGATGAGACGACTAAAACATTGTTTTATGAAATAGTGAACGAAAACTCCTATTGGCTGCCAATAACGATGAAATTGAAATTAATAACGGAAAAAAGATACACAATTTAAAACAAAAGAAAATTATCTTATCTACTGTAAAATTATACACATGCCATTTGATTTATACGTCGGTATAACAAATATTTTTATCAAAAGTAAAAATAAACCTTACGTTCTTGATTTAAGATTTCAAATTGAAAAACAATGTACAGTTCCACCCCCTAGCTATAATTTTATATGTATCTTAAGAACAAGCTCGTCATTGTTAGAAAAAGGTACTCACGTTGAAAATAAAAGAAATATTACATTACGTTGAGTCGTACGGATTTGACGTGATTTCGTGTCAATGTTGTTTGAAAAACAAGTCTTCGGAGATAAATCGAATAATTCAGAATATGAATGACTTATTTATATATATTTTTTTATTAGCCTAAGTTAGATCATACTGCTGCCCAAAGGCCTCCCCTTTTTTCTTCCAAACCTCTCTGTTCTTGGCGATTTCTGTCCACATGCGCCCCGCAAAACTAACTAGATCATCGCACCACCTTCGCCGCGGATGACTTATATTAGTTCTTAGTTTTATTCAGTTTCTAATTTATACTGTAGGCTGGGTTTTTATATTATTGGTAATATTTTAAGTTTAATTTCTGATGTAAAATAAAGAACTGTTTAGAGAGCAAAACATAATATATCGTACATTTCTAACTAATACTATAATCTCTACAACGGATTTATGTATTTTCTCGGGGGTTTTATGAAGGCTTTAAATGCACCTAATAAATCATCAATGTAATATAAAATTATTTAATATAAGCACTCAAATTCTCCAATCTCAATATTCCATCGCCATAAATCATTTTGGTATCGAAAGGCACATAATTATTAATATAATTTGATATTAACGATGCATTCTTGGTGATATTAATTTACCATAATCATTCACCAGCTTTTGAATTGAATACCATCATTCTTATTAGCAAATAAATTAACGAAATGTAATTATAATAATAAAAATAATAACTCAGCAATTTATTCTATATTTCTGAGTAACATTTAAAATGTTAGTAAGTTTGTTTAAATTATGTTAGTAAAATGTTTATCTTTAATTATAATTATTTTTGATTTAAATATGGATCCCTGTTAGGGTAAAGGACAAAGTGTAATTAGTGTGTTAAAAAGGATTCGCAATTCTGTTTTTGTTTGTGTTAAGTAATTAGAATAGGATAGAATGTAAGAATGTAACTATTTGTAAAGATGAGCCCTAAACTCAGTGCTTTCAGAAAAATACCTCAAAAATTTTACTAGGTTTAATATTTAATTCTCAATTCTTGATTGCATTCCACAATGTAGGCTTAGGTGGTAAACATTTAATAGGACATAATCATGGACCCTTTCGGGCACAGCAAAAGGAAGGTATGTGGAGAGGGCTTGTCATATAAAGTATCTTATAAACTAACTTATTCTAAAACTAAGACATTTTACTAAATACTACTAAATAGTAACATAAACATTTAATTTATATTTATTTCTAGACATATTATTATATATTGGTAAAATTAAGATTTTACATCAAAAATAGTTTGTAACCTCTTTAGTTCCACAGAGCTCTGCAAGTCTTCTTTAGTTAATTGATAAAACGTATAACGGTCTGACCAGAATTAAAATAAATCACATATTATTATGTTGAATGTGTTTAAATATGTAAAATCCTGTTGTTTTCTCCCGTGAAAATAATTAATATTACCACGTTCTGTTGCTTGATTAAATACCAATTACCGAAACGATATCATGTGGGCACGTAAATTTATTAAGGGCTTTAAATGTTAAGTAATTATGTATGATCAAGTATTATTAAACTTGATTTATTACTCCTATTTCATTTTATTTCAGGTTTTAGATGATTGAAAATGAATTAAATTAAATCTTTTCTTATTATTTGTCTTGCCAGCATTTTTTTAATTTATCTAATTTGCAAAGTACTTAATTGTGATTTCGCATGTCTGATTGCTTTTTTATATACAATTATATTAAGGCTTTGTTTCTAGGTCTGAAAAAACGTCTCATATTTTTCTCATGAGAGATGAAAGCATTTACTATCAAATATGATTGAAGTTTGCTTTTTGTTGTCTGTGAAGCGATAAGGTTAGGGTTAGTAGAAATTAATGTAAAACCTAATTCACATTATGTCCCTTTATTAGTTCATTTATCCGTAGAATATTTAAATAAAGCTGCTAAATAATGCTGCTAGTATTATATTCATAATAAAATGAACAAATATTTTACATTGTAAGGCCTTGCTTAAAAAAAAAAAAACAAGTAAGTTGTTCTAAGAAATTATAATTGTACAGGCAGCGTCCAAAGTTACTAAAATTTTGATATAAAAACAATGTGTTGAAGAAAAACCATTATTTGTGTTTCCACATTAACGATTAAAAGCACATAAACTTGATTAAACAAGCCTCGCGGTTTCAGGAGCCAGAATGATAATTCATACACTATCTTCATAAATTATTTATTTATATATGTGGTATCCACCGATGTATAAGCTACATTATCGTAAAGTGTCATTAAAATCTCGTTCTCTCGTCAAAAGACTGCCTCGTTGGCCTAGTGGCGCTAAGCGCGACTGCTACGCTAGAGGTCTTGGGTTCGATTCCCAGGTCGACCAAGGTGTTATTGGGTTTTTCTATGAAATTCTCAGTAGCAGGTCGGAGTTTGGATTTGTGCCCGGTTAGTGGCAATAGGCTCGCCCCCTATTACATGGGACCTAAAAACATATCGGCGAACTGTGGGTGTACATTGGTACACCTCTGCCTAACCCTTCGGGGATACAGGCGTGATGATATGTTATGTTATGTTATGTCATTAAAATCCATTGAGATGTTTTTGCCTGAAAGAGTAACAAACATTTCGCATTTATAACATTAGTCAGGATGATTTGGACAAAAGCTAATTCATATACCATCGGCGCTTTTAAACCAAATTCCCAAGACGCCATAAAATGTCAGACACCTTAAAACTAAATTAAATATGTAAAACCAACACACTGTATTTACAACCTCTTTGGATCTAACCCTTAGGTGCCGCTGGGTCATGTCGACCACAAAACATGTTATCGACTCACTACACACGACAAAACAACCTCAACAAGTCACTTTCAAAAAGTTTTTAACAAACGATTTTCTGAAAACCTTAGCCCTTTAGAAAAGGATTTACAATAAATATAGGGTAGAGATAGTGTTGTTTTACTGCCTTTTAGAGCAAATTCCTAAATGCTAAAGGTTATCTCGAAAGGGTAGGTTAGTTATCCTTATTGCCTAGGTCGTCTGAGTTATTTGTAATTAGAGTGCCTATTATGTTTTGCTTTAAAGTGCTGATCATTAAAATTAATTAACTTTGACCTCATTTTAATTCATAATGTAAGAATGAAGGTAATTTAAGTTTAAATATATTTGATAGTTTTTGAAAAGAAATGGTAATGACTAAAATGAATTTTCTTTTTGTTTTCAGGTAAATTGCACACAATGTTCATCACCCATTTACTTCAGATTTTTATCTTGTAAGTAAACCATATTATTACTACAAGATATATTTTGTTCTTTCCATACTGAAAGGTTTTAAATTCTAGTTCAAAATAATTACGAAATAAAAATGTTTTTGTACAAGCTAACTTTTTATTACTGTAGACTTTTTCTTAATCTTAAATCTTCAACAATAACTACTAACAAAGGTCCAATCAATCAGTGTCCGTCCTATTGAGTAATTAAAAATTAATCTACAGTGCTTGTTATAGTTGAGAGCTTTGAACGAAGTACGTTAATACCTCAGACAATTGCCTGTATAACAAACTATTGGCGGAATAACGGCCCCCGGGGCAAATCAAGTTCTCAACCCCTTTGCTTCTTTGTGATCTAGTTTCAGACATTTTCTTTTTAAATCTGAATTGTCTGTCAGTATAAAAGGGTTGATGGCTTAAATCTTACTTTGCTTGATTGCTTTGAGCGATTAGTGATCGAAATTAATAATATAATAAGTAAGTTCTGGACGTGAAGACTTGTAATTGGCTGTCAGATTTAACATACTGTTTTTTTGTCACCATTGTATTCAGCTGTAAGTCTTCCATAGTCTTTAAATAAATAAATTAGTATCGATTGAACGAGCTCTCGGTAAAGGATGGAATTTTATTAACTTTGTCAAACTTTTATCTCTGGTTAGAAAACTATCGACGAATAAGGTATTTAATCACACCCATAATATTACTTATTTATTTTACTAGTAGCAAAGGACTTTTATGAAAACGTCGTGAATCTATTTGTCTCGTCGTGTCTTTAACTTTATGCAAATTCTACATTTCATGTTACATGAAAGGACATTCAGAACTGACTGGAATGCAATTGTGTCTCGAGTTTTGTTGTTTGTAACAAAAGGGCGCTTGCTTTAAACGACTGGAATTCGTTTTCATGTAATCCCTTTTAATCTTTTAGTTTCACAGCTTTTTCTTTACTATTCTTGTATTTTGTCTAAGCTTTTCAAATGGAAAATAGTAGAAGCAGAGGCTAGTTCCAATATATATTTTTTAAATAATCTTGTCCATTTGATACAAGTTTGGTAAGGGTTAATCTTATTATAATGAGCACTAATTGAAATAATTATTGAACACTAACAAGTAAAGAGGTTTTGATTTTTCAAAATAGTTATACCCGCTTCAACTTACAATTAATTTTGGGTAGTATAAAGATTATTAAATGAAGAAAAACCTTAAGAAAAACCAAGTTATTTACTTTATACAAAACGAAAAACTGGTTGAAACCCATCTCGCGGAATTCACTCACAACATTTACCTTGTTCACATGCAGCGCCATCTATCAGCCAACCCTAACATAAAACAAACTCCTGCTTCATTGAAGAAACTAAGCTACGATAGTTAGGTAACCCCCCGAAAGATGGCGCTGTATTAAGCTTTCCTCTCTACTTCCCTCGCGTTTCATCGTAACATCTTCGCGTCCATGCTACCCTAGTACATTTTGTGGGATGATTTAACCCTTTCATGGTTTTCACTGGCGCCACCGAACTGTTTTGACGACTGACGCAGCGATGGCGACCGGCGAGCCACACACGTGTTGGGAAATTGTGTAAGGAACTTTATTTTAACTACGAGTCCTACCTAAAACGATTTTAATAAACATAATGATGTAAATGAAAAAAAAAAATAAGTTAATATTTAATAAATATCTTATTTATTTGTATTCGGTGGTCGACGCATAGTTTTCGGAATCGGTCGACTAGTTTCACTCCAATCTCGAAAACAAGGATAGAAGTTAATTCATAATTTCTGTAATATAATGTTTCGAAAATTCTCATAAACGCTCGGATTATTTTTATTATTCTTCTTGTTCTCTTTGTATTTTTCGTTTTCTTGGTAGTTTCAGAGAAGTTAGATTGATTATTAACTTTACTTTTACATACGACATTTTATTTATATTTATAACACACTACGTATGTGCGAAAAGTACTTTGCAAGAGTGTGTCTACCAACCCTTGTTTGTTGAACTTTGTGTGTAATCCATCTGACCTCACAGTCACCCCATTCCATATTATACGCCACAACCCTAGTTGCACTTCCTGGCACTCATGTTACCCTAGTACAAATTTTCGTACCGGTGAAACTTCCCCTAGTTTCCGTCGCTACGAGCTACGCGCCGCCGAAAAGCGTAGCGTGGCTTTTTCGTAGCAGTTAGTTATACGGGCGCCGACGTGCTACGAAATAATATTTTGACTCAGAATGGCTAACGTGCTAGAAGAAATTTTATTAAGAAGTTTCTAAATAATATAAAATATCATACTCAAAGATATAAGAGTTATAAATAATGTTTATTTTCTAAAGTGCTTCTGTAATTTTAATAAAAACTGTCAACATAGGTACTAACTATATGAATTATGATTTTGACAGAAAAACAAAAAAAATACGATTTTAAAGAATATAAAAATGCCTAAAATATTTAAATCAACAAAAGCTTTTAACGTTATTTAATATTGTTTAACGTTTTTTTCTTCTCTTTACTAACTTAGCATTATGTTTTAAATCTCCAAACCGAGTATTAATTAACTTCACACTCTAAGCACTCGCAAGATTTTCTTGGAATGTATCACTGTGAATTTAACCACCCCTTATAGTTTATGTTATCCTAGTACCTTAGATCCCGGGCCGCCCCCAACTGGTCGACGGACTTTCTACGAACTAGCTACGAACACTCCAACTATGTTTTATGCGTCCGTGAAACGAGGCGAAACTCACCCGCCAAATCAAAGTGAGTCCCATAGTGAGAAAAATTTTACCATCCCTTAAAACTTATGAGGTCCGGGTGCCTTTGATCTACGACCTCCCCCAACAGGTCGATATTGAAATTTACCACAAAATTAGCGAGTTTTTTTTTTTTTTTTTTTTTTTATAATAGTGTAATTTTACAAATAATGTATTTGTCTATTTAATTCGAAATACACAATTAAATCTAATATAAGAACAAACTCTAACTATACTAAAATTAAAACTTACATAAATAAAAACTAAATGGCGTCAAAGAACTCATCGTCATCCTTGTCAATGGCGGGGAACGTGCCCAAAAGGCTGGCTGCATTGCCACGTTGAATGGCTATGCCGATTCTCTGTGCAAGGAACAAACCAGCCCTCTGATCACGAGTAGATTCTACCAAACGTTTGGAAAGTTCTTTGAAAAGATTTCGTGCGCTCGGACCCCATGACCCGAGCGTTTCAACCCCAAACGGCTCGAAAATATAATCACCCACAATGTTATTATACTTCCGCCGCTTAAGGGTCTCCGCAGCTCCAGCAGCAGCGCCAGGAGAGGCTGCTGAACTTAGAACGTGGGACGGCGCAAGGGTGTCGACGCACGTTGCGTCCCACACCAAAGGCCGACCCAATTTCCAAGGCAGCAATGACATACCGTCAGGAATTAGCGTGTTTGAAATAAGTTTTAAGTTTTCATGGTATGCATTCCATCATCTCCTATAGCTTATGTTGTGCTGGTTCCTTAGATTCATGACCTTTCCTAACAGGTAAATGTGAGCTTTATTTGTACTACGAAACATCCCAATGCGTTTAAAACGAGTTTTGAGTTTTCGTGGTAAGAGAGGAGTTTTCATCATCTCCTATAACTTATGTAGGCCTGGTGCCTTTGATCTACGACCGCCCCCAACTGGTCGATACTATCGTTTGACGAGGCAAGATCAAGGGCGGACTTTCTTTTAGGAGAAATAAAAAAGATTTGCTTAACATAATTTTTAGTTTCATAAAAACTTTTCATTATGTTAAATATTCTAGTAAACTAATCTTTATTAACGAAACGTTTAAATCTTATATATTCTAGTTTTTTTTTTTAATTAAAGATAAAAAAATAAACGTTTTCTTTCCTTTTTCCTTCCTTACTAACTAATAAAAAAATATTTTCAGTCAGTCAGTCAGTTTCTCTCTAGTGCAAGCGCGTTGGGGGAGTTATTGGATCTACGAATACTAGGGTAGCATGTTTATGCTACCCTAGTATTCGTAGATTCAGAAGGTATAAATAAACCTAAAGAAAAGCTACGTGTATTTATATCAGGAAAAGTTGTAAGTGAAGCGATAGCAATTTAGATTTTCTTTCGGATAATTACGATATTTATGCGACTTTAAAGTATGCATTTATGATATTTAATATAAAATATTGCTGCTATGACTTGTTTAACTCATAGTAGCAGTATGCAATATTTGAGAACTGAGGAGTTTTCCTGAATTTTCAAACATTGAAACAATATACGATGTGTATTGGTCATTAAATCACTCATAATATAAATAAATCATGTAAATCGCGTTTATGCCTAAATCAAGCAATATTATAATTAAACAATTCTAAATTGATTTCTGTGATTAGCAAGCAACAAATAAATGATTTTCTATTCTGTTTCTGTTCTATTTTCGGAATGTTTATCATAATAACATGGTAGAGAATGTTAACTTTCAATTTTGTACTTTCCCAACTAAATTTTCTCTACCTCCTCTTGATTATACAACCCTGGTACGTTTGACCGGAGCAATGAAAAACTTGGGCGGACTGCAAACAATTGACGGTCACTTCCAACTTTTCCCTAAGTGTGAGCGAGAGGAAACTACCCCATTTCAACCCCTCTCGTTCTGTTGTACTACAGTGAGGTGTATAATATACACATTATGTATGTGGGTATAGCCTTATGGTACTCCTATATTCTTGCGATCCTAGTACGTTTGACCGGAAAATTGAGCATTTGGTTGCATTTCAGCGAAGGTCGAGGCTAACTTGATGTCGCTGAACAACGAACACTACTTTTATGCCCGAAACTTTATTTTATTCAATTGGTACCGATACAGATACCAGGTACAAAAAAAAGATCTTAACTACTAACTGTAAATAAACCTGAAATCCAGTTACAACTAACTTTGTACACATTTAAGTTATATAACACTTAATTTGTTACTGAGATTAAGGTTCAATAAGTTAAAACGGTGCTGAATGGAGGAATAAATATATTTTTTTTTATTCCTTCATAAAATTTCAATCCCTTTTCGGTTACGGGAAATCAAAATGATCAATCACAAATCCGATGTCCTTTGACTTTGATTAAACGTTATTGTTTAAATACTTAGCGCCTATCTCCTTAACAAAAAATTTAGTACTAACAATAAATATTTCATTCAACTATTGGGACAAACTTGGAGAACAACATTTATTTTCTTTATTATAATATTTATAGCTATTTATTATATAACACAAACTTACGGTGATTTTGCATGTTGGTGTGCGTACAAACTTACCAGTTCTTGGTGCTCACAGCGCATGCGCCAAGATACTCCGCCCATCAAACATCTCCTGTCTCTTTTTAACTTTCCCCTCCCCGTTTGGTGGACACGTTCATTCATATCTGCTCGCCTAGTATCAAGTAGACATTTTCCGCTCTAATCGGGATTTCCAGAAATCTATTAGCCAGGCGCGAATTATGTTTATCCGTCTTTATCCTTCCCCTTATTTTCCTTTCACTTTGTACCAATTTCCATTGCTGAATTTTCACCACTTCCTTAGAGCTCTGCCATCCTAGTACAATTGACCGGAGAATCGAAGGTTTCGCCTACAACTTTTTCACGGCCATGGACTACGGGGGCTACGGCGTAGCTAGTAGCTAGTACGTACGCATTTGAAGCGCTAACAATGACAATGGCTTCGTAGCTATCAGGAATACTACGATTGTAGCGCTAATTAGTACTATTAATTTGGGCTTTTTATCAAATTTAAACAATAAAAAAAAAACGAAAAACTGTGAACATTTATTAATATCAATAAAAATATATAGCATTTTATAGTTATTCGGCTTACAAAAATAGTATACTATGAAATATTTTAATATGTATAAGAAAACCTATATATAACGACTGCCCTCAATTCGTGCCCAAGAACCCGTGCAAGAACCGAACTTGAAAATACTAATTCGTTTATTGGTTCTGAGGGTTCATGGTATCCTAGTACTCGCAAACTGAAACAACCGCCCTCAATCCGTACCAACCAATGCTCGTGCACGAAATTGGAAATGCACAAGAAAATTGATGTTTTTATATCCTCCTCAAATTTATATAACCCTAGTACGTGAAAACTGCCAGGACCACCCTCAATTCGTCCACACGTACTAAAAAAGTAAATAAAAAAATATTTCATGCTATCCTTGAGTCTATGTTAACCTAGTACTCGAAAACTGAAACGTCCGCCCTCAATTCGTTCCAAAGCTAGCGAACGAACTTAAATAATTTATAAAGTTGTTCATGCTCTCCTTAGGTTTATGGTATCCTAGTATTGGAAAACCGTAACTACCGCCCTCAATCCGTTCGAAAGCAACGAGCGGCCGCACTCAGAAGAATATGCAAGATTTATAAAAGGCTTTTTTCTGCCCTCCATGGGTTCATGGTATCCTAATACTTAAAAACTGTCACGACCATCCTCAATCCGGTCCTTAAAAGCTCGTTTAATGGAAGGACTTGGAATATGCAGGAAAATCAAAGTATCCTCACTGTTATGGTATTCTAGTACTATACAACTGAAAAATCCGCCCTCAATCCGTTCGTCGGGAGAACCGAACGTGTCCCTCGAAAAATGAAAAGTTAGATCGTCTTAACCGATGCAGCCAGTTAATAATTCTAGTTGGTTGTGTAAAGTGTTGACTACTTCTGCAATTCTTGACGAAATGAAAAAAAAAAATAGTTTAGCTCAACAAATAAGACGGTCACAAATGACAAAATAAGCCAATAAAAAGATTATTTAATTTAATTATATTTACTAACAGGCGTCAAAAAATCATCCTTGTCAATTACGGGGAAACACAAAGAATCAGCATTGCCACGTTGAATGGCAATGCTGATTCTAAAGAACAAACTAGCTCTTCCAAACTAAAAACCAAATCACGAGAATGGACGACCAAACGTCTTACTTTTTGACACCTGTCAGTTTTATTTACATAAGTTTTGTGTTTGTAAAAGTTGACGTTGCTTTACGTTGTGATTTGAGATTTTTATCATCCCCTGCTATTAATTCACCTCTAATTAATTTGATCCAAGACCCCAAATTTGGTTATGCATAATTTTGAAAAAAAAATGAATAAGGAGCATTAGAAAAATAAACATGATAGGTACAGAAAACAATATTCGTGTTTTTTTCGTTGACATGTAATAAAACTGAGGTTATTCGTTTTTTATTTTTAACTTATTCAAAATATAAAAACATATAGAAATAAAAGGATAGACTAGTAGTAAATAGTAATAGTTTAAGAAAACAGCTTTAATTCAGAGCAACATTTAGCCAAAGCAGTCCCATCAACCAACGCTAAAAAAGATATATTTATACTAATGTAACCAAAACCAAGTTAAATTACAATAAATAACAAAAATCGTTTCATTTACGTTCTTTAATAAATACATAGATAGTGATATGGAAAGAGAGAGAGGCAAGCAGCCCAGAAGCACGGCGGGCTTTTAAATTTTATCCCCTTTATGTCATGTTATCCTAGTACCAATGATCAAAGTCCCCCAACAGGTCCCGGTTGTTGCAGCGATTTTCCCACCTGTGGATTCGTGATAATAATTTGTCGTCGTTTGTTAGCACACTGTTGCCTGTTTGGACTATTTTATAACAAACAAACAGACTTCAAAAAAGAGAGTTAATTTTCACAGATATTTTGGCTGAGTGAACATTCTTGGAGCTTCCAATGTAGTTAGTCCCTTTCGTTTTGGTCCAGTTTTGACAGTGAGCCATAGAAAATAAATATAATACTTATTTTGAAGTCGGTTTTTTTTTTGTGTTATAATACATGTAATGTCCACTGATTGTGTTGTGCATTTGACGCAAACGCTGCGTTCAACGGTCATTATGTATTACTGACATTAAAAAAAGATGGCCCAAGAGCCTGTAAAGTTCTGACCGTGTTTATTATAAACATTCTGAAACTCTATATAATCCCAATATGGGTTAGATCCACCCCTAATATGAAGTTTTCATCATGGTAACTTTGGCAGTAATGAGGCAAAAAAGATGCATAAAATTGTATTAAACTTTTATCATTTTATTTGGATTATTCGGTCAATTTTTTCATTTCTGTAAATTTTATGTAATGACTGATGATTTTATGTAATTTTTTTATAGTCCTGTTGTTAAATTAAAATCTTATATTTTGTCGTCATATTGTTTGCATACCAGTACCAAACCTTATTTATGGTCTTCTTGTAGTTATGTCGCCCTAGTAGCGATTGACTCCAGCTTCCCTCAATACGCTTAATTTTAAAATGTTTTAGATTAAAAAAAAAACACCCAGTCAAAAAATTTAAAAAAGGTTATCAATGAAACAAAAAAGAAAAACCATAGATATACTTTTGCATATCTTTCCGTCCTGTTTTTTTAAAGTTTGAAAATTTCCATGGGAACTGTTGGACTTTTTGTATCTATGTTACCCTAGTCCCTGAGAACGATAACCTCCCCCAACATGGCAGAATAGCGGCCGCACTTGGAAATAGGAAAATTTAATTTCCTGCCCTTCATGGCCTTATGGCATCCTAGTACTTGAAAACTGAAACGTCCGCCCTCAATCCGTTCATCGTGCAGGAACTTGTTTGGTTGCTTGTTGTGTTCCTTGAAAATAGTAGTAAAATTTATAATAGTAATTTAATATAACTCTTCTTCAGAGCAGTATTAAACCAAAACATTCTCAAGATACAACTCAAGGTTTTATTCATTATTATCAAATTAAATATTATTTTATTAGATAAAAACTAAATACAACATTTTCGTATACGAAATAAAAACTGATTGCATTCCTTTTTAAATTTATTCAGAAGGTTATTAAACATTAATTGAGTAGAGTGAACTTATCAGTCACTTCATGCAAGATATATTATTATGTACATTGTATGTTACATCCGCACAAACAAACTTAATTTTTTTGGAAGTCGGTTCGCCTATTGTTGATGTTTTCATGCTATTAAAATTATTAGATATCAATAACTAGTAGGTGGGAAACTAAACTAGAATGGCGGGATTTCGTAACTTAAATTTACATCTCCTATATTTCATGTTATCCTAGTACCAATGATCCAAGTCGCCCAACAGGTCTCAATTGTAGCAGCGATTTTCCCACCTGTGGATTGGGTAAATAAATTGGACCTCACTTTTGATATTTGATAATGATAGATGGTGATAGAGTTAGATAGAGCTAGCTATCTCTCTTCTACTCGAAAATTAGCGACATTTTTTAATGAAAGCTATAGAGTAAATCATTGTACTATTTAACACATATAATAGGAATTTTTAAGCAACCTTAAATTGTTACAAAATTTGTTTTGTGAAAATCAGCTACATAACTAGAAGATAGTGAGAGTTGCTTATGTTTCCATGCTTAGGAACTTCATTAAAATTATAACCCATGTAATTGAAAAATTGAATTAAAAAAATATTTATTTTTTTCTTTAATGTGCAAATGGTGACGTAGTTAGTACCTGCAATATTATTTGCAAAACCTAACTGTAAATTGAGTTCATCATATAGCTTATTTGTAATTTTACATAGGCCGAGATAGTCTTTTTTTATATGGTGCTAAGAAAACTTATTAATTAAGCCCCACAAACCCGTAGTAATGGTTTGACTGTGGTTATACTAACATTTATTTTCCACAATCACCTTATAACAAATTTTACAATGAATTGGAATTATATTCGTATCTATTCATTTCTTATTTTTTATATATTGGCCTGTAGTACGTTATTTTCATACACACTACCAAACGTCATTTTTCGTCTCCTTGTGGCTATGCTGCCCTAGTAGCGTTTGACTCGAGCTTCCCCCAATATGCTTAATTTTGTTTAAAAGGGGCTAAATAAAAAAGTAAAATTAGTCTGTCTGTCAGCCTCTGAAGTGTCATGAATAAAAAAAATATTTATTTGCATTTCTTTCATTTAAAAATGCAAGTTTCAAAAGTTCGCGCCGTTCAATGGAAACTGTAAGACTCTTTGTGTTTACGTAACCCTAGTCCCTGAAAACTGTAATCTCCCCCAACTTGGTAGAGCTGCACTCGGAAAACTCAGGAAAATGTTTAAAGCCTCCATAGATTCATGAAATCCTAGTACTTGAAAACTGCAACCACCACCCTCAATCCGTTCACTTCTCAAGAGAAAAGTAATATAAAATTAATTACTGGAAAATTAATTTTGTGTCATTTTCTCCTTGGGTTTATGATAACCCAGTACTAGAAAACTAAAACTTCCACCCTCAAAAAGCTAATTTGTTGCGATATTTACGTAGGAAAATTAAGTGTGTACATTACAATTTTGATAACCTAGTACTAGAAAGCTGAACCTTCCGCACTCAATCAGTGTTCTGCAAGTAACAACTTGGGTTGTTTTGTTTCTTTAAATTCAAATTCGTAGGCGTTTTGACTAATATTTTATACTCCTAGC
This sequence comes from Autographa gamma, assembly GCA_905146925.1. Taxonomy (NCBI): domain Eukaryota; kingdom Metazoa; phylum Arthropoda; class Insecta; order Lepidoptera; family Noctuidae; genus Autographa; species Autographa gamma. Next base: position 2,557,419 of record LR989852.1, read on the forward strand.
ATATCAGTCATACGGTAAATTACTTGAGACTGACTACATATAGTAGGATGTATATGAGAGGCATGCGCGCAGCCTTGAAACGATGCGGGCTTTCATGACGTGAATTTTCATCCCCTATATTTGATGTTATCCTAGTACTACTGATCTAAGACTCCCAACAGGTCCCTGTTGAAGCACCTGTAGATTGAGGGAAAAAGGTTTGTTGCTAATTGCGCTATGGCGGGATTGTGATACAGTATAGGCGTTTCCATCTATCTCCCTCTTGTAATTCCGATTTTCCGACTATTTTCTTCCCCTCCTTTTCCTTTTTGTTACCCTACTACTAATAATTAAAGTCCCCCAACAGGTCCCGGTTGTAGCAGCCATTTTGTACACCTGTTGTTGCTTTTGCTATTCAGATTGTTTTTTACAGGATGAATGAAGAAAACTTACTAATAATACTCTTATGAGCTATAATTATGGACCTTGTTGGGCACAAAGACATAACTAAGCTCATAAAGCCTTATTTGACTGTCAACATAGATTGTCGAGAGAATCAAAAATCTCCCATTGTTTTTTCTTCTGGTTTATCTAGGATATTTGCCTTTTTTACCCGGGGAATTCCTCATATTATTATGGAAAGGCGGAGAAAGTCAACTAGAGGAGATTGCAGACTCTTACCAGCTAAAACCGGAGTGCTTCTTTCCCTTTCATATGCAGTTGGTGCGTTGTCCTAGTAGCGATTGACTCAAGCTTCTCCCAAACCGCTTAATTTTGTTTAAATTAGAAGCCGAGATTTAAAAATATATTTAAAAGTGTCATGAAATTAAGAAAATACTTTCAGTATTTTTTTTATTTCAAAACAGAAAATTTGCCTACTTGTAATTGTTTTCTTGCCGTATTAAAATAAAAAATGAATGTTTTAAAGCTCGCGCCTTTGACACTGTCAGCCTTTTATATTTATGTAACCCTAGTCACTGAAAACTGCGACCTCCCCCAACTTGGCAGAGTCGAGCCGAGAGAGGAAGAAAGCCACACTCGGAAAATTCAGGAAAATTATAAAAGTTTTCTTCCGTCTATGGGTTCATAGTATCCTAGTACCTGAAAACTGCAACGACCACCCTCAATCCGTTCGCACGAACTTGAAGAAAAAATGCTGGAAAATTAAATTTTATTCCATGTTCTCCTTGCGTACATGGTATCCTAGTACTGGAAAACTGAATCGTCCGTCCTCAATCCGTTCCAAAGCAAGCGTGAGTGGAGTGTGTCTTGAAAGTTCGGTTCAAGAGAAATTGCTTTCCTCAACTGAATATGGTGTCAAATTTGTTCATTATAAATAGATGTTTGATGATGATGAAATGTATGTTTTTTTACATAATTCAACATCTTATAATTATTTTAAATTTACACAATAAAATGAAGGACTACAGAATAAAATAGTGAAATATAAGGTATAGTAATAGTTAACAGGTCTTTAGACAAAGAAGTACCGCAGTACCAACTCAAGAATGAGATCAAATGTGATGGGCACAAATGCAGTGTCTCGGTTGGTACCGATATAATATTTTTGTCAAGCATGCCAATACAACAATAACTTTGGTAAGGCGGTAAATTCATCTGTGTCGTCATATTAACACCTCAGTTTCTGATGTAAAACTATGTTATGAGTTATTATGGTAGGTGAAAAACTCTCCCTATATCGAGAAGGATTGAAAGAGAGAGAGGCATATCGGTCGAAAGCCAACTACGTTTATAAACTTGGCGGGCTTTAATGACGTGAATTTTCATCCCCTACGTTTCATGTTACCCTAGTACCAACGATCCAAGTCCCCCAACAGGTCCCGGTTGTTGCAGCGATTTTCCCACCTGTGGATTGGGGGATTTGTAGCATGCTGATTCGGGGGCAAGTATATGTATGAAACTGATGAAAACGAATCCGTTATTGGACCGAATAACGTGAAAGAAATGTTTATTGTTGCATACCTCATACATTTAGTAACATGCATCCTGCAGTCATGTTATGAAAGAAAATAACTTAATATTCACTTCACGCTTGATTTTTTTATTTATCGTTTTTAATCAAGTTGATCGTATACTTGAAAACAATAAACATATACATGTATAACGTCAATTATGGACACTGTTTGTGCACAAGTAAGTAATAGTAGGAATAAGATGCATAGAGAGCTTAATTTTTTATATTACATAACAAATACTTACCGTTACCGTGAGCTCATACAATTTTTAATTCATGTTTGCCAATCATGCTTGATCTATGAGTTCATTCAAAGATCGAGAAATTGTTTTATATGCTTTGGTCTATATCGTATATTGGCCTTTTTTTACCCCGGGCAAATCCTCATGGACTTCCTATGCCCTAGGGAAGGCGAAGAGGTATGCTGGACTCAAAACCACTGAAGTACCTTCCCTTAGGCTAAAGACCAGGTGGGAAAGCAGTACAAACTATAGCTATATATCGTATAATGTCCTAAAACAAGCCTGTTGTGGGCCCACATACAAGCAATGCCACTTGTTGGTGTTATATTATTTGCACAACACAACGAAACAATATTCTCATCTCCTTGTAGTTATGCTACCCTAGTACCGATTGACTCCAGCCTCCCCCAATACGCTTAATTTTGTTTAAAATGCAAGGAATTAATAAAAAAAAGGTAAAATTCAAGCTTATAAATAAAAAGAAACATTTTTTTATTAGGAAGTTAATAAAAAATATTCGTATTGAAAAATTAAAAACAAAACGTGTTTTAAATTTCGCGCCTTTCTTTCAGTGGAAACTGTCGAGCTCTTCGTATTTATGCTACCCTAGTCCTTGAAAACTGCGACCTCCCCCAACTTGTCAGAATAAGCGCCATCTTGCCGAGCAGAGAGAGGGAGCCCGTAGACAAGCCTTTATAAATCTCAAACTACGACTATCACCGTAACTTACTTTTTTCTTAATCTTCTTATGGTTTAGAATGCTGCAAAATTTTCCTTTCCCTTTATATTATTTTTATGCTAACTTTTATGTTATTTGTGGTTATATTATACATATGTAATGATTAACAATTGATAAACAAGTTCATTTTAAGACAAAAATAGTAAGTTTAGAAAAGAAAAATCAAGTTATAATGTGCAAGAAGAGTTAATAAACATTATATCCGACCTTTCCTACCTATCAAATAAAAACAACATTTTCCCAATATGGCTACGCTCTTTCAATTTATAGTACCCTAGTAACTTTCTATCATAAGCTAAAGTCAGTTTTTAACTATGATGTCACTGCTGACGTCATTCAAATATCACCCACCCTTGCCTTTAAGTTAGACAGAGATGATGAACAAACTGTTTTGAGATCGAATCTTTTTTCTCCCTCTCATAACCCGCCCCTTATATTTCCCTTTCACTTCACACCTGCATTTTGTGTATAGCTTTTCTCTTCACACACTTCAAACGGGCAAGTTTCTCTTTCGCTCTACACTCATTTTCCTTTCCCAAGGGGTAGTTTCGCTCGCCGGTGTTAAGACACCGCTTGCAGCTTATGCGACCCTAGTACTATTTATCGGAATCCTGTAGACTCGCACAACAATTACGCAATCGATGACGTCATGCAATGGAACTATAGTACGGATACTTCCCATCAAAAATTTTTTAGTTGCTGCGTTAGTTTAGTAAATATTTATTTATTTAAATATTTTATGTTTTAATGGATATGTATCTTGTTTCTCTATTAAAATCTATTTAAAAATGTAATCATAATAATATCTCACAATTTCAGTTCTAAAACATAATAAATAATAGTCGGCAGACACGGCTCAAAAAAGGTTTTTGCTTCTCATGTAGCTTTGTCTGGCTGTACCCAAATTAATAGTGGAGGCTTTTTTGCTACGGAGACATACCGTAGACGTCCGTAGCGCCGTAGCACTACAGTTACTTACGACAAACATATGATTCATAATAAAGACTTGCGATACTTTTTAAATATAGATTTGTAGTTATTAACACAACATTAAGTATAAAACGTTAAAGTACTTAAACAAACTAACCATTAAGATCTTTTGTCGGTTTAAACTAAGCTACTTTTATTTCATAAACAGGAAAGCTTGTTTGTAGGTTTATTAAAGTGTATGTTTAAATTTTTAAATTATTTTAATTACATGCACTCCTCGGGTTTCTGGTGTCCTAGTACAGGAAAACTGTAACAACCGCCCTCAATCCGTCCCAAACCAGACATGAACAAACTAGGAGAATTCAGGAAAATTAAAAGGTTTTCATGCAATGGTCTCTTTAGGTTTATAGTATCCTAGTACAGGAAAACTGCAACAACCGCCCTCAATTCGTTCCCATCGTACGTGGATGAAATTTAGGAAAATATAGTGACGATTTTCATGACCTCTTGAGGTTTATAGTACCCTAGTACTTACAAACTGCAACGACCGCCCTCAATTCGTTCCAAAGCTCCGAACATGAACGGACTCGGAAAATTCAGGAAAATTAAATGATGTATTTTCGTGACCTCTTTGGTTTCATGGTACCCTAGTACTTAAAAACTGCAACGACCACCCTCAATCCGTACCAAAACCAAAACAAAACGAAAAAAATAATGCTTGTCTTCCTTCTATTTGATGGAACCCTAGTTCAAAAAAATGAAACGTTCGCTCTCGATCCGTACATAAGACAAAGGGCGCGGCGCACGCACGAACTTAGCAAAATTACCCTTGAAGGTTCAACCACACGGATGCTTTTAGTGGGGTAAAAATCCCACACTCCCCGGTCTTATATATCCTCATAAGACCGAGTGTCTCCTGAGGGTATACGGACGCAAAAAAAAGTTCAAGCCCTTGCCGCATTTGGTCCTATGGCTATGACTATTTTTATATATTATTAAAACTTATGAGACGCTTGAGTGGCAATAGGCTCGCCCCTTATTACATGGGACCTAAACATACCGGCGAACTGTGGGTATTGGTACACCTCTGCCTATCCTTTTGGGGATACAGGCGTTATGATATGTTATGTTATGTATGAGACGCTTTCGTGACTTTGATTTATTTTAATTGCTCAGTCGTTATGTCATTACAATTTTGACAATCCTAGATATTCAATAAATGCAACCTTTATAACCTCAACTTAGCTTGGGAAAAGCTAAAAATAGAAAATGAGTTAGTTCTCTTTAGATATCTACTGTCCTAGTAGTAAAAAGCAAAAACGTCCGCCCTCAATCCGTACACATTTGTTCGTGGACGAACTGGGAAATGTGAATATTCCTTACATTTATGGTAGCCTAGTAGCAGAAAACTGAAATGTCCGCCCTCAATCCGTCCGCAGTGCAGAGCTTGCAATTTAAGTTTGTTGGTTCCTTCAATTTATAGCAGCCTAGTATCGGAAAACTGAAACGAACCCTCAATGATATTTGTAAAAATAATGTCATTTGACAAGGATGACGTTGAGTTCGTTTAACGCCTGTTAGTTTTTATTTATGTAAGTTTTATTTTTAGTATAGTTAGAGTTTGTTCTTGTATTGGATTGAATTGTGTATTAATAAAAAACAATGTCATAAGTTCAGTGGTTATAAAATCTTCTTATTTTTACTCTATCTTTCATTTTCTTTTAGGTACCTATGTTCTTGAGTTTATATTTTTAGTTCATCAATGAACTTTTACAATTTATTGTTCGTAATGTAATGTTAAACTTAATTAAATGAAGAAAGTATTTTTTGTATGTTTTCTCACGGCATTTATACTATTCTAACTCCGGTTATTATTATTGTCCTCAGGTAAGCAGTTCTCCGGTGACTGAAAACTTATTTTGCTGCTAACTTTCTAGATACATAAGCAGAGTAAGGTAAGTGTTACTTATTTTATACACATGGAGACATACTACATTGTAAAGTAAGTGTACAGAAAGTGTATAGTTTTATTCAAATATTACTACTGGCTACTGGTAATACATAGTTTTAAAGATTCAATATTTAATATGCTCGACTGAATTGACACATTTAAAATATATAATTATGACTCAAAGTAAAACAGGGTCAATTAAAACTAAGTGGAGAGAGTTTTGGTAGATATTTCCTGTATTTTATGCTACCCCAGTACCAATGACTTTTGTCCTCTCCCAACACTGCCAATAAAAAATGGCAAAAAATATTTATTTGAGATTGTTCTTTATTTTATCTGTGCTTTTTTATAAAAAAGTTTTTGAATTTCTGAATAATTCGTTTTATCGACCAGTTGGGGGAGGACATAGATCTCAGGTACTAGGGCTACATCAAATACAGGGGATGGTGAAAATAATATCTAATCTAACCACGTATTCACGTATCACAAATGAGACTTTTCGTAGTTACATTTTCCTTCTGTTTTGATATAAAAACTACCCTACAAGCCACCATTACACATTTTCACCAAGACCCCGAACTATTTGGTGGCGTGTTTGATTTTCGACAAATGAATTATTTTATTTGATGAAGAAGTGACCAGAATATTTTGTCATGCAGTAACTAACTTAAATAACTGATTTTGTAACATAACATTACATGTAACAAAATCAGTTATTTATGTTTGTTATTAAATTTGTAGTTTTATATAATATAAAATAAATCGATTAACAAAAGCAGTTTTTCATCAAATCTGTATCAAAGCAGCTCTCCTACACCAAGCAATTATATTTTTTTGAATAAATTATAAATAAAAGCTTATTTTAACAGAGCCTCCTCTACTCTCTTAATTAAAGTTCTTTTATAACGCACAGCGTATGTCAATCCTATAAATTTTTTGTTACGACTACATAATTTTACCTCCAAGAATATGCCATTTCTATATTTTTTAAACACATATTCTAAGTACATTACCGTCCTGGGTTTTTGAAACAAATCTAACGAAATCCTACGCTATTCGAAATCCACCAAAACATTAGATGGAACAAGGTAAGTTATGTGTGTTACATGAATGTAAAAAATCTGACTACAATAAAGTTAACTTGCATGAAAGCAATCTTTAGAGTTATCGTAGGTGTACATAAATAAAGAGACAGAAAGGGATGGCAAGATGGGCGTCATGCAAAGTGAAAACTGTGCGAGCCTTGCGGAACGTAAATTTTCATCCCCTATATTTTATGTTACCCTAGTACCCGTGATCTAAGTCTTCCCAACAGGTCGAAGCCATTTTCCTACCTGTGGATTGAGAATGTTTTGTTGTTTATTGCGGTCGCCATAACAGGTTGCATTATGGAAAACAGCCGCTTTTTCTCGAAATATTCAATTAACACTACGTACTTTTTTATATTTCTGTAAAAACCAAAGCCGTCTGTCTGCAGACCAACGTTGAAAATGACGCCTGTCTGACGGTCAGCGGGCAGAGTATCTCATAAACTAGCATGAGCTGAAATTTTAATACAATGCGTACCCCTTATGACAAGAAGTTATAATTATCATTCAGGCACAGTTTGTATCGACCAGTTGGGGGAGGACATAGATCTCAGGTACTAGGGCTACATAACAAATAGGGGATGCACAAAACGAGAGAATAATAATATCTCACCACGAAAACTCATGAACGGCGAGTTTATTAGTTTTCCTATCCCCTACCATTTTTATAGTGTCAAGATATTTGATCAAAGGCCTCGGTGGTGCCATTATAAAGAAGGATAAAATTGCGATTAAACATTAGGATTTACTTTCCTGTACCGTTAATACTGAGTGCATTTATTTATTTGTCAATCAAACCAGGTCTATAACATTAAACAAGGTTGGTTTACGACTCCTGAAAACTCTATAAAAATATCACCATCAGTAAGCATTACGATGCGTTGGTACGATAGATATCAATGGTCTATAGACGGTAGCATAATATTTTTTAAATCTAGTTATTATTTTAACTTTACAAGCAGACATGCAGGACGTTTCACTAAAAGTAGAATTTAAGACAAGAAAACTAAGTTTGGAGGTTTCGTAGTCTTAAAGAAAGAGAGGGATGGAATAAGAAGCGTCATGTGGCCAACTGGACTGGCTTTTGACGTGATTTTTCATCCCCTGTATTTAATGCTACCCTAGTACTTATGATCCAAGTCTCCCAACAGGTCGGTTTAAAGCAGCCATTTTCCCAACCTGTGGATTGTTGTGGTGGTACTATATGATATTTTGTGCCATAGCTTGCTGAAGTGGAATATAACAGCTTTCAATCTTCTGTATCTATATTTTGCGATATAATTCTCTGTGCTTGCTGAAAAAATTGGTGTTGATTTGTTTATTAACTTACCCATAATTATTCATTACTTTTGTGGAGCTAATAACGTAACTTAGCTAGTAAAAACGAATGAGCGTAATGAACGCCTAGCTACCAATTAAAATCATCGGTTTCATGGACCGAATACAGCCCCATATCGCTTAACAAAATTCATTCTTAGTGTACGACGAAAACGTCCCTAACGTAACGTAACCGTATGAGGTAACACGCGGCATGCTGTTTAAAAATCTTCCTCTCCTCGAATACGCTCCCTATATAGTAGCCAAGAGCCATGAAAGAGAGGCATCGTTCAAGTTAAATGGGCGGGCCTTTTTAACTTGAATTTCTATCCCTTATAGTCAATGTTACCCTAGTACCCGTGATCTACGTCCTCCCAACAGGTCGATGTTAGCAGAAATTTTCCCAACCTGCTGTGGATTCTTGTAGATTGGTATGGTCACGGTATGGTTTGGTACGACATTACAGTTTGAACTTGGGTCGTATAGCTTAAATCAAGTATTTTAATAAATGGAAAACTTAAATATCTGTGTTTCAATTACTATTTTCAGTAGTTTTTATTTTGCGTTTTTATCGATAATAAAATGTATAATGCATATAAAATCCGTACTGTACAACTACTAAATACTTATTGTAAAAAAGGCTTAATTTTGAGTTGTCCTTATTTGGTGGTGCATGTTGTCCTACAGCAACAAATACAGCAAGTACACACACAACGTTACTTGCAAGTACTGGTCTCACACACAAGCAAAGCACATTATTTGCATACACACTACCAAATTAAATTTCATCTCCTTGTTGTTATGCTACCCTAGTAGCGATTGACTCCAACCTCCCCCAATATGCGATTTTGTTTAAAATTCAAGCTACTTAAAAAAAAGTTTTATTGAAAAGTGATGGTTAAATAACGATTTTTAAGATTAAAAAAAAGTAAGGTTGTGAAGATCCTGCGTGTTGTTGGAAAATGTCGGTCTCTTTATAGCTATGCTATCCTAGTCCTCGCAAACTGTTACCTCCCCCAACTTGACAGAATTAATGCCATCTTCTAGACAGCCAGCCAGCCAACCTGAATGATATAAACCTATAACTTCCTACAATTTATGTTACCCTAGTATCTATACGTCAAAGCGAACGCCAGTTGTTAACTACGTAATGTCACTCTGACTCTAGAAAATAACCTCTCTTGTCAAAACCTAAACAGAGACGGCATGAAAACTGTAGTTGTTTTCTCTTTCCATTTTTTTTATTAAGAGCTTTCCTTGTGCGTCACAGATTTTCTTTACACACACTACTAAATGGTGACTTCTCTGTTACTCTATATTATTTCCCTTTCCCACGTACATGGCGTAAGCTAAGGGTAGCTTCCCTAGAGAAGCGTTAACCGCTTGTGGCCGATGCGAGCCTAGTACTATTTATCGGAATCCTGCATACTCCCACAACTATGACGTAATCGATGACGTCATTAAAGCTCCTACTACATGTAACCTTTGCATTGTACCTTATATAATTATATTTTTTTAGATTTTATAAGTAAGTATGTAAGGTAAAAAAACTTAACTATTGTTTTGGATGACAGCCCTCAGTTTGAGCATTTTTTTTCTTTGGTTTTACTCCTAAACAGAAAACTCACTAGAGTGTCTTGTGTCAAATTCGTAAAATATGTATTTGCAGAGCACAATTTAAAAAAAAAATGTCATTCTGATAATAATTTTAAAAAATCTTACTGACAAAAAATTCACATTAGTTGGCATTTGTTACTGGCAAACTGTTCTTACTTAAATTAATTTAGGTACCGGTTGATTTCTCTTGGAGGCCAAATATTTGATGTAGCAAGGTTTCTACTACCCCGGTAGCTTTGACCGGAGAACCGTAACCTTTTCCGCTACGACGGATTGTCGTAGCCGGTCGTAGCGCCGTAGTCTTTTCCAAAATGTGTTCGTTCCTCAAACTCTTGTCGCTTGTCCTCACAAAATGACACTAAATGAACATTATAGTATGAAAAGTTTGAGATCTAAACGTATTATCAATATCAATTATTTAATATATATATATTTTTATTACATTTGTATTTTATTTTAAAGAAAGATATTATTTAAAATATAGAAAGATTACTAATGGCATTACATGGCCACTAATTTAACAGCTCAATGCAAAACTGTAAGGTAAACTTTTACGGACCTTTTATCTAATCATAACACAAACATGTTTTATCAGCAGAATAAATAACATAACATCAGACAAGATAGTCTCGTTCACACAACGATGAAAATGCATAAAGCTTTCTCTTTCCACTTGAAGCTAGCTTTCACATACAGGACATAGCTTGCCATCTCGCTTACTCACCGTAGATGTGCATATCTTCATCTCGTTCAGTTTTCATGAATGTGTTTGGTACTTGGCTTTCAGGTCGGTTGCTATGGTTACGGAAACTTTCACATCCTTGATTCATGCTATCCTAGTACCTTTGACCGGAGAGTTGAAGCTTTCAGGTGGTCTTTGTCGCTTTGGAAGGCCGTTTGAGAATTGTGAGAATATTACGCTGATAATGCGAATGTAGCTGCTACGAAGAAGCGTAGCTGGTTCGAGTAGCAATTTCAATTATGGTTGTCTTACGTTACGGATTTCAGTAATATATTTATTTATTTATTTATTAAATACTTCTTGCACACAATGTACAATGGCGGACTTAACGCCTTAGGCGTTCTCTACCAGTCTACCTTTGGGTGGTGGAGAGAAAGCATAGGTAGGTGCCAAGAAATTTAAAGAGTTTTTATATAGAGAGAATTTATATATCTATTTTTTATGCTTCTGTTTCACGTTTTTTTCTGCAAGTGAATATATATATATATCGGAAGGACAGCAGGATTGGCACTATCGTCAGACATCATGTAGGCTAGCTAGGGTAATCGAGCAAAAGAGAAACAGCGAATACTCGATGATCACGTTTATTAGGTATCACAAAACAACAGATTCACACTTGGTAGGTACACTGAACAAACTACTTGGTAGGTACATTAACAAACGAAACGAGTTACAGTTTCTAGCGAGGAGCTACTGCACTATACGACGACCAGATAGTAAGTGACCGTCGTCCCAGCACCTCTCCATCAGCTAGACGCTGTCGTAGCACGAAGTTAGAGCATAACGTCATCGCGACTGTGCTGCCATCTATTTCAACTCGTGCCGCGTTTCGTTTAGTGTCCGTGCTAATGACCGTCTCCGACACGGCCATCCTGCGCTACACACGACCTCGTGTGTTTATTCTGTAACAAAAAAAACATAGCACAGAACACTGTTCGGCCACTCCTGACACCAGCTTAAGTATTAGCTAGTGATGACAAAGAAATTAAAATAAACTTTTCATAATAACTTCGGCTTTTATTTGATTTCAGTTCTACTTCGAAATACAATCGATAAAGATTAAAAAAAAATGCAAAAGCAACCAAGCACCACTTTCATCTACTATTTACAATCAAGAAATCATTAAGCAGGAATCTTATTCGTGACATATGGCTTTTCATTAAGCCCCACTTCAACAAACTCCTCGTTCGTTTCATTGCATTGTACTTAATGCCGAGTCCCACGACTCCATGGTCTCTTCAAGACCCGACCTCCGCCAGAGCCACCCGCGCACCGCGCATCCACGGACTACAAAAAGTAGATACCGACTTCTAATGGACTACGGCTACGAAACGGCTACTGGTACGGTCCCACCAACCGAACTAAGATTCACTACTATCACCCGAATCAATCTCTTCTACTTCTAGCGGTACTTGGCCCTCTGGCATTCGTCTTAGCCTATCATGCGCGTACTTGTAAGTACGTTTAGAATTCAATGCTCTCAATGTGTAACGATCCCCGTCTAACACCTTAATAACTTTGAATGGTCCCTTAAATTTAGGGTCTAATTTGGTTTGGTTGCGTTCTTCGTTTTGAAGTAAAACAAAGTCACCCACAGAGAACTTATCCAGCTTCGCTTTAGTATTGTCGAACCGTTTTTTGTCATACTGAGCAGACTTTTCTATTGACGCAGCCGCGTTTTCCCTAACTTGTTCGATATCTACGTCAACATTATCGTCATTAGCCATTAAGCTCAAAGGGCGCGCGACTTTACCGATAAGTAATTCTAGTGGACTCGCCTTTGTAACCCTATTGATAGTACAATTAAGTGCGAGTTGCACATCTCCTAACGCGTCCTGCCATGACCTATTTTCGCTCGCTTCAACCGCGGTAAGCATAGATTTTAGTGTGCTCATTACGCGCTCGACTTGGCCGTTCGCTCGCGATGATCCGGTAGCTATAAGATGGAGTTTAATGTTTTTACTGTCACAAAATTCCCTAAACTCGTGACTCGCGAAACAACGACCTTGGTCAGCTATAATACGTACTGGTGCTCCAAATAATGAAACACTCTTTTTCACAGCTCTGATACTACTGGCTGTGTCAATGTGCATTGTATGATGTAGGAGGACAAACTTTGAGAACGCATCAATAAGTACAAACACATACTCTTTGCTATCGCGTTTTCCGCTAAGCTTACCTGTTGCATCGATGTGTAAGGTGTGCCAGGGTATCTTAATCTTTGGAATTGGATGCAACTCAGCTTGTACCTTACCAGAGTTCGACTTAGCTACCTTACACGTAACACAATTATCTACAAACTTACGGACATAACGACACATACCTTCAAACCAGTAATAGTCATAAAGCTTCTCAAGCGTCTTCTCCCAGCCCAAATGCACGATGGCTTCGTGTACGTTGTGAACGACTGACCATCTTATACTACGAGGCAGCACGGGCAAACATTTGGTCTTACGATTGCGTTGGATTTTACGGTAAAGTAAACCAGAACGTACCTCATATGTCTGTGCAATGTCGTCCTTAATCTCGCCATTATTTAACTGAACTATGACGTCTTGTATTTCTTTGTCCCGTTGCTGTTCAGCTAAAAGCCAGTTACCAGAAAGTTCGATTAGATGAACACGTTTCTGCTCCACCTTGGTAACCTCTCGTGCCTGGTGATAGGGTAAATGATTGCGGGAAAGAAAGTCAACATGAGACATATTCTTACCAGCTCTGTAGACAACATCGAAATCGAACGTTTGCAAGTAGGCCCACCAACGATGTACTCTCGGCGTCAGATCTATCTTGTCACGAGATGACGTTAAAGAATTGCAGTCGGTTACTACGACAAACTTCCTCCCATGTAAATAAGATCGGAAGTGCCTTACGCCATTTACTACAGCTAACGTCTCCAACTCATATGAGTGGTATCTCGACTCAGCAGGTGATGTGCGCTTGCTGTAATAACCAACTACACGTCTCTTACCTTCTACTATCTGCAAAAGAATAGCTCCATATCCATCCATGCTCGCGTCCGTGTGCAGTTCCGTCGGGTATCGTGGGTCATAAATCATCAATACAGGTTCCGTTGTTAAAATAGAAATTACCTGTTTTCGTACCTCTTCTTGGTTCTCCTTCCAAACAAAGGGGCATTTACCAGAGGTTAGTCTGTGTAAAGGTGTCATTAACCGAGAAAAATTAGGTATGAACTGCCTAAAATAGGAAGCTAAACCTATAAATTGCCTAAGTTGTGTTACCGACTCGGGTGGGGGTAAAGCGCTAAGTGCCTCAATTTTCCTTTTGTTCGGTCGAATTTCACCTGCCTCCACATCATAGCCCAGGAACTGTACGCCCGTTTTTTAAAAATGAACACTTTTTGAGGTTAAGTGAAAAGCCCGCTTTAGTTAAAACCTCTAAAACTATGTTAAGCCTCTCTAAACCTTGTTCTACTGTCTCAGATATTATCAAAAGATCATCGACGTAGACAATGACGTAGGCATAAGCCAACTCACCCAACGCGATCATCAATGCGCGCTGAAAAACTGTAATAGCGTTACGTAGCCCGAAAGGCATAGCTAGGAATTCGTATTGTCCGTCGGCTGTTACAAACGCCGTTCGTTCGATAGACTCTTCACTCACAGGTATTAAATGAAAACCACTAGCGCAATCAAGTTTTGTGAAGTAATTTGCACCGTTAAGACGCGAAATTTGTTCAGAAATCAAAGGTAGTGGGTATCTATCTGGCACTGTATTTTTGTTTAACTCGCGATAATCGATACACATACGCTTCGTACCGTCAGACTTCTCAACAAATAACGCAGGACTCGCAAAAGGTGAATTACTAGGTCTAATAATCTTTGCATCTAATAATTCATTCACTCGTTCACGCATCACTTTTCGCTCCTCCGGCGAGCTGCGATAAGGTCGTCTTTGCACCGTTTTATTTGGGTCCATCAAGCGGATTTCTAGTTTATAAGTGTTAACGCGGGTAGTAGGGAAACCCGTTGTAAAATATTTAGAATATTTTTCTAATGTACCGACAAGCGATAGTTTATGCTCAGTTGTAATGTCAGTGTCTACCTCATTAAAATTATTTACATCGGTCCGGGCACTCTTTGCAACACACGAATTAATAACATTGCTCTTCGTCAGCGTAAGCTCATTCGCGCTTATGTTAAGGACAAAACCGTAAAATAAAATCTCGCGGCCTATCATAATATCGCTACGTAAATAAACGTCAGGCAAAACATGGAATAAGATCTCAGTAGGGTACTCGTTGATTTCTACTTTACACAAAATCTGTTCAGTACTACTAACATTTTTATTACCTATTCCTATCAGTGACACAACATTGTTAAAATGCTGACCAGAAAATTTCTTAGCAATACTTTCTTTAACTAATGAGCACTCGGCTCCCGAATCAAAGTGAAATATTATCGACTCACCGTTATGTGTTAGCGATCCTGAAGGGGGCTCGACCATGCACAGGTCGACTCGGCGTTCAGCTCGGGGCTTGGCGCTCGGCGCAACCGTGGCGGCTGAGGCGGCGTCCCCGCAGCGCGAAGCGATGTGGCCGGGCTCGCCACATTTGAAGCAGATGAGGGTTCCTTTTGGGGTTGGCTGCTGAACTGTACGAGTATGCGAAGTTAACGGCATAGGATGTTTCTTGGCTTCCTTCCCTTTAGAACGACAATCAATTTGTCTGTGTCCCGGCTTGCCACATAGGTAGCATTTAAGCAGTGGCGATGCGGGCGTCGACATACGGGCTCGCTTCGCATTATCTGAAATGTCACTCGCGCCTTGTGGTAATTTACGTTTTAGGTATGAATATGCTTGCAGTTCTTGTTGTAAGTTATGGCGTGATTTAATCTCCGTGGCGAACGCAAGTCGCTGTAATCGTGTATCGATTTGTGCAAAATGGGCTAACACAACAGATACAGCTATTTGTTCAGTACTTGCGTTTTTCCAGCGATTCATCAGCGACGACATTAACCGGCTGGCATAGGCTGCGTAGCTTTCTCCCTCATTGGGCCTGCTGGCATTCAAATGAATAAGCGTAGCTGGGATTGTCTCCGTCGGCACAAACCTCGCAGAAAAAAGGTCCTTGAATTGTGGCCAAGTAATACCGGAGTAAGTAACTTGTGACAGCCATGTTGACGCAGTTCCTTTCAAGGCCTTGCTGAGTGCTACGATTAGCTGGCATCCTTCTAGCGGGTTATCAGCGAGGCAAAGGTCGGCGGTTGCGCACCATGATTGAGGGTCAGCTTCTTTCTTCTCGGGATCAAACTCGGGTAGGGTCACGTGCCTGTTAGATCGCGACCCGTTTAGGGCTTGTATCAGCGCACGCATTTGCTCGTTTTGCATTTCGAGCATCAATCGCCATTGTGAGGTTTCGTGATCATCGCCACGTGTTTCATCATTTGCTCGATTCGATCCCAGTTCTGATGTCGGAAGGACAGCAGGATTGGCACTATCGTCAGACATCATGTAGGCTAGCTAGGGTAATCGAGCAAAAGAGAAACAGCGAATACTCGATGATCACGTTTATTAGGTATCACAAAACAACAGATTCACACTTGGTAGGTACACTGAACAAACTACTTGGTAGGTACATTAACAAACGAAACGAGTTACAGTTTCTAGCGAGGAGCTACTGCACTATACGACGACCAGATAGTAAGTGACCGTCGTCCCAGCACCTCTCCATCAGCTAGACGCTGTCGTAGCACGAAGTTAGAGCATAACGTCATCGCGACTGTGCTGCCATCTATTTCAACTCGTGCCGCGTTTCGTTTAGTGTCCGTGCTAATGACCGTCTCCGACATATATATCACTTGGAAATATTTGGGTTTTTTGTAGATAATTTCTAATCTTAGGCATCAAATAATAAAATTCTTGAATATTAATAGTAGATCGTTCGCATTTCAACTATGATAACAATATAACTAAAGCCGGTCACAAACTTGCATCAGATGACTTAATCTATCAGTATAAAACTATTTTTATCACGCTATCGGCTTTGTCATAAGTATATGGTATATAGGTATGGGTAGATAAGGTAGATAGATAGATACGCGGCCTCATGCACACTTCTACGTTAGCAGTCTCGCTTACTCCAGATAAAAACCCCATAGATCTTTCTCACTCGTTAGGTTCATTCAACTGTGTTACCTGTGCGAACGCTATGCCGGTAACCATGGCAACGATATTTTCTACGCCCTATTTGCGTGCTATCCTAGTAGCGTTGACCGGAGCCCTGAAGCTTTCAGGTGGGATTTGGTCGCTTTAAAAGCTCCGTAGAATTCATACACCTGTCGTTGAGCTTAGTTAGATGATATTGGATATTATGATTTCTTGTTATTTTCTAGGTGTTTTTTAATTTCTTGAACCATTTTGGATTACATTAAGTATTATGTGTTCCGATATTCGTAATAAAAAAATAAAATTAATAAGTGCCCCATTTGTTAATTTCTTCATAAATATTAATTACCTACACTAAAACTTTCTAGTCTGTGTAATACATTATTTTTACTTGAAACGCTTTTTTTGTTTCGGGGATCGAACCCGTAACTTATAGATCATCAGTTCCAATTGTTAAGCCACTCACCACCGAAGTAAAGTTTTCAGGCACATACTTAAACACGGCCTCGCTCGGTCTCGCTCGCACTTAGTCTTAAACACATTTAAACTTTATTCTCTCTCACTCTTTAGGTTTCACTCACACAAGTAATAAATCTACATGGTTCTATCCCACTCCTGGCTGTTCTATGGACTTTATGTATGGTTTTTCATACTATATTTAACCTTCAAACATCCTATATACGTGCTATCCTAGTACCTTTGACCGGAGAATTGGAACCTTCGCAGGTGAAATGAACGCTAACAAGGCCGGTTAGGTTAAAATGAATAAATAAAGCACAACAGGTATTTTGCGAGTTCTCACGCCACGCGTTTCAGAAAAATATGTAATTGAGCATTTAAATAGAGTATTGGAGAAAATAAAAATATGTTGTATGGTTCGGTCTCCTAAATTTTTACTATAATTTGACTTTTATTTAATTAAAATAAACTTACATTCATATACATAATTATCAGCAGAGTTTAGTTTCCTTTTGATATTCCTTAGGGGCGTTTTCTTAAAACTTGGGTTTCGATAGGAATTACAATCATCAAAATAGTGCAATTTTTACTCCAAACCCTCAAACTAAGTAATTTCAAAGTAAAGCTAACAAAATAATTAAATTCATTTGCAATATGGAGTTTGAAAATAAACCATGTACTTTAATGTATTTTAGTAGTAATAAACTTTAAAAAACTAAAATCTTTTACGGATATATTATATTATATATAAATTTTAAGTCGTAAAATAAAAACGCCAAAATATTAATTCAGCTGCAGTTGTGTTTAAATGACACTTCATGCCTTCGTCTATTTTCATTACCATAGTGTACATGCGAGTAGGTTGCCATGGTTACGAGACAGTACAACCTCCTGTTAATCTGTTGTCCTGGTAGCTTTGACCGGAGGACTGAAACCTTCGGGTGGAAAAATGTCGCTATGGAGCGCTTTTTGCCGAGGCCGTTTAAATTATGAATTCTACTTGTGAATATAAATAAGATAAGAACACTATTTTAGTACAACATGCAGAGATTATTTAACCCTTGGCAGCAAAATCAGAAAAAACCACGGGTCAAGATTCTTTTCTATTTTTGTTTAAAATATGATAAATAATATAAAAATAAAAATACATCTTGTCTTATTTTATTTAAAACAATAAAAAAAATGATTCTAACTAGTTCAAGGCCATTTTTATCTTTGGAAAGAACTTTTAAGACTATACTGCTACTAAATGAATTAAAATATAAGCTAAAATAATATGCAATTTAAATTTAACAAGCCTTGTATCTCACTCGCACACATAACAGTCCGTATTCTTCATCTCTATGTTTGTTTACTATTATCTGAAGGTTGTCACGGTTACGAGACAACAGAGCCTCCGGTTTGCCTGCTATCCTGGTAGCTTTGACCGGAGCTCTGAAGCCTTCGCGAGGGAAATTGTCGCTACGGAGCGCTCGTAGCCGGCGTCGTAGCAAAATAATTTTAACCATCGCTAGACTTTTGTGAATCTTATAACTTCTTATTTAAGCATAAATGTTCATATTATCCGTTGTCAAATGTAATGAAAAGGTCTCAAAAATCATATTTTTTTTTTGTTTTTTGGTATATTCTTGGAAGTAATCTGTGATTTTCTAATAAATAAGTATTTGAAACAATCAATCAATCACTGATTAAACTTCTTTAAAAAGTGAACTTTTTTGTTGCTCATACAATATTTTTTTCGTAATGGCAGAGATAAAGTGATCTGCGAACTCAGCGGACACCATCAAAGTTATTTATGTTTCATTTAGTATTCAAGAGTTTAACTTGTATTTATTAAGATTTTTCAATATTTTTTTGGCCTCTATTTAGATTATTAAGTAATCGTAATACTCGTTTCTTTTTCTTTCATCAATACGTTCAAAAAATATTTAAATACGTTTAAAACGTTCTCTTAAATTGTTCCCATCTTTAACCACTCTCAAAAAAAGAATAAAAAAAATACAAAACCATAATATATGCTAAGTTGTTTCTTTCACACAACTCACCCTACAACAACTATCTTTCTTTCATATAAGTTTAGTTTTTTTTTCTGTTGGTTGCCATGGTTACGAGACAGTACTATCTCCTATTTATCTGTTATGCTGGTAGCTTTGACCGAAGAACTGAAACTTTCGTATGCAATAATGTCGCTACGGAGCGCTGTTGACCGAGTTTAGTAATATTTTCAAATGTTCGTTCGTGTTTTGTTTTAACATAGTAATCATTCATGCTTATTTATGAAATTTAGAGACACTATTTCAGTATAATGTGGAGATATATTGGACTTTCTTAAGCACAAAAAAGTAAGGTCAAATATTTTTTTTACCATTGGTTGGAAATAGTTAGTTCACCCTTTATTTTATACATCAAGACTTAACTTTTTTTATTAAAATAGTAAAAGTAAATAAATTCCAAATGAGACTTCTTGGTTCTGAATGGTTCAAGGCCCTATTCAATTTAGGTTACGGCGATTTAAAAATGATGATGCTATTGAATTTATAAAAATATGATGCTGAATGTAAACAAATATTGTTATTTAAATCGAACAAGCCGTATTCTCTCACTCACACACTTAACAGATCGGATCCATCTCTATTGTTTGTTTACTGGTCTCTGAAGGTTGCCATGGCTACGAGACAGCAGAGCCTTCTCTTTGTCTGCTACCCTAGTAGCTTTGACCGGAGCTCTGAAGGCTTCGTGAGGGAAATTGTCGCTACGGAGCGCTCGTAGCCGCAGTCGTTATAAATTCGTAGCAAAATAATTTTAGCCATTGTGTAGTTTCTTGTTATTATATTTTATTAGGCACACTTCCAGTCAACATCGATGTTAATTAATTTTTCGATTAGTTTGAGTTTTATTTAGTTTATAATTTTTATTAACCTTGATTTTTTTTAAATAAATAATTTATTGTGGTAGTGGTTATAATATAACAACTACAACATTAAAAATGATGGTCTCGTGGCTAAGTTTAAGCCATACGCTTTGGCAGTCGTTAAGTCAATCTTTGTAAAGGATAATTAGGATAATAATGGCTAAAGTTATAAAAATGTTACTTTTAATGAAAACTCTAATGTAAGTTAAATCGTATAAGACTTGCATTCTCACTCGCAGCTAACAAACCATAATGTTTCATCTTTATCTTTATTTTACTATTTTCTGAAGGTTGCAATGGCTACGAGACAGCACAGCCTCCTATTTGTCTTCTATCCTGGTAGCTTTGACCGGAGCTCTGAAGCCTTCGTGAGGTGAAATTATCGCTACGGAGCGCTCGTAGCCGGCGTCGTTATAAACATTCGTAGCCAAATATTTTCAACCATTGCGTAGGTAGACTTTTTTGCCTGTTTATAGCTACTTATTTTGGCATAAGTACACTAACTCTATTTTTTCAGTGACAAAATTATTATAAAAAAACTATAAAAACGTTAACATATTTGATATTTGTCTTCCAAATTTTCGTCATTAAAATATAATAAAAAATATTAGATAAATTTAAAATATAAGCAAACTCATTTGTTTTTGTTGCAATAAAACGAGTCATTGTACAGATCTCCGAATGTGTCTACCACACATTCGGTGATCCGTCCAATGACTCGGCAGACATCATCGACCACCGTAGTGATTGTATTTAGTAGGCATTATTATATTTGTATTAATAAAATTACTAGGAATCTTTATACAATGTTCAACAAAACTGTATTTAACATTATTTCATAAAAAAACTAGTTGAAGTTTAGCCAAACACAAACACTCGCACACCTTTCAGACCAAATGTTCTATCTCTATCTTTTGTTTACTTGTTTTTGTAGGTTGCCATAGTTACGAGACAGTAGAACCTTCTATTTGTCTGCCATCCTAGTAGCTTTGACCGGAGCTCTGTAGCCTTCCAGAGAGAAATTGTCGCTACGGAGCGCTCGTAGCCGCAGTCGCTATAATCATAGCGAAATTATTAAAACCGTTTGTAGCATTGCGTTTCAATAAAATCTCTTAAAAGTAAAATGTAATCATTATTAATTAAAAGTAACGCTATGCCAGTGATTGAATATTAGAAATCAGTATGGTGAAGAATTATAAATATGACAGATTTTATAATTTTAGCCCTGAGCGTTATTTGTTCAACATACATTTTAATTATTATCATGTGTGTTTTGTTTATAGAAGAGATACAGAGTCGCCAATAGCTTTTTAAGTAAACCAAAATAATAAAGTTTCATAAAATTAAAAGTTAAAGTTAAAATACACAGACGAACTGTCACTTGTATAATAAACAACCCATAATTAAGCTTCTTCGTTGTCTTTCTATTTCCTGTCATATTATGTAACTAGACTACAAAACCTTTAGTTAGTCTACTATCCTAGTCGCATTGACTCGAGGTCTGAAACTTTCAAAAATTGACATTACGTTGCGCTATATTACATTGGTAGCGCTACAGAGTTCAAGACAGTTTTTTTATTTCCAGTAAGTGTATTATTTAAGCTAACTTTTTTGCAAAAGTTTTGTTTCCAGAAAATCCATTCTTTAGTTTCTTTTAAGGTCTTATTAGATTATTTGCCAAGGTTTTCGGTAGTTGATACAAATTCATTAGTTTCTAACACTCATAGCTTTTGTTTACTACAAAGATTCTAACCTCGAATAGGACTAAACCATAATAAAAAATAACCTCACGGTTTCACTTATACAACTGACAAAACTAAACAAATCTGTCTCTTTCTCACGTACCATCATATTTATGTAGGTTGCCATAGTTACGAGACAGTAGAACCTCCTATTTATCTGCCAACCTGGTAGCTTTGACCGGAGAACTGAAACCTTTAGGAGGAATATTGTCGCTACGGAGCGCTCTTAGCCGTCAGGTTAAATTACTAACATTCGTTACTTCGCACACTTATTGCAAACGATTTTGCAAAACGAATTATTAAAACAAGCTTAATTTACTGTAGATATTTTTGAGACGATTTTCTAGAATAAAATTAGGTTGAATTATTTGTGCTTGAGCATAAAATTAAATATCAACTCAATAAATACATACAATTTTTTTTATTTGTACATTGATTTTTTAAGAATTAGTCTAAGTAAGTGTTTATACGCAATAATTAAAAAAAAAAAAAAAACAAAATTTAATTGGAAAATACAAATCTTCAAGTGCGTGGTAACAGATTAGACTCTTATGCGTTTTAAACTTTATTTGATAGTGTTAGTAAAATTGTTTTGATAGTATAAATGTATACTTCGTTTATTTATGGTTATTTTTAGGTCTTATACTAAAACAAGTTGTTCTAAAAACGCCACACGATCTCACTTCTACAACACTAAAGTGGAATGACTCCATCTCTTTCTTATGTTCTGTAATATGAATGTAGGTTTCAATAGTTACGAGACAATAGACCTCCTGTTTGTCTGCGATCCTAGTAGCTTTGACCGGAGATATGGAACCTTCGGGTGGAATATTGTCGCTACGGAGCTCTCGTAGCACCGAGGTCGTTTTAACATTCGTAGCAAGAGTAGTTTGTGATTTATTCATCGAAAGTTTTGTAACGTAGGTACCTAGTTAAGAGATTTTGATAATTTATAATTACTTTTATAAAACACATAGTGATCCAGTCAGTTTTTCGTTTGATTATACAGTCATAAAATACTGAGTATGTAATTAAATCTACTTAACTTTATTCAATATGCTTTTCCCTGTGGTAAAATATTAATAACTAGAAAGGGAATTTATAATTATTATCAGCGTATGTAATTTATTCACTTCACATTTTTTAAGACCAAACAAATATACATTGAATTTACGTTTTTTTAGAACATATTAATTTAAGCGAAAAAACACTTGAAATGTAGTCTTGCGATCCAAACAAACAACTTAGGTTACCATGGTTACGAGACCATAGAACCTCTCTTCCGTCTGCTTGCCTAGTAGCTTTGACTCGAGGCCTGAAACTTTCAGGAAGATTAGTGTCGCTACGGAGCGGGAAAGATGGCTACGGAGCCATCATCATTAATTTAATCTTTCGTTATCAGCAGGCTAGCCTCTCGATATATAAACAGGCATATTATTTAGGATAATAGAACGATTATTTGTTTGTTTTAAAACTGTGATTTATCTACTAAATAAATACGCACTGATAGCGCCATCTAGTTGCAAACATATTTTGATACATTACTCTATTTTTCTATAACGACACTATAATGTTATTTAAATATTTTTGATTCATTTTTCTTAAATAAACATTTTGTTCATACAAGTAACAAGTATCGTTTTACTTTAGTTTTGAGTTAAAGTTTTTTGTTTACATGCATTCTTATCCTTTTGTTTTGTTTTATATATACTTTACTAGTGGCCCGCCCCGGCTTTGCTCGGATACATGCTGTTAAAATGTAGCTTATATGACACGTTCGTAGGTTTACCATAGCAGCGCCATCTATTGATTACTTACTCAACCCAGTCGAAAGGTATCGACATCTCTAAGAATCATTTGAAGTTAACAGATAATTGTGACTGTCAAATAATAACAGACAAATAATTAGCAATAAATTAAAATGGCGACTATAATTTGAGATTTAAACTATCCTATCTCTCAAGTTGGATCAAACTGCACATGGTGTGCGAATTTTATTATAATCGGTTAAGTGGTTTAGGAGTCCATTGAGGACAAACATTGTGACACGAGATTTATATATATTAAGATATTTATTTATTAGTTTTTAATTAGTCACTTTTTTTTATTTACAACCTCAATAATAAGGCATCATATTAAATTATGTACATCGCTCTCATCTTATGTACGATATAATATGAATGTAGGTTTCTATAGTTACGAGACAACAGAACCTCCTGTTTATCTGCTATCCTAGTAGCTTTGACCGGAGCACTGAAACCTTCGGGTGCGATATTGTCGCTACGGAGCGCTCGTAGCATCGAGGTCGTTTGAACCGCAGCAAGAGCAAAATTAAGTTGTAAAACTAAATAGTTGTTGTTAATTTCTTTTTAATACTTGTGATATTAAACGATACATCAATCATATAATCGATCAATTGTATCGAAATTACTTTAGATAAGACAGTAATTCCCGTCTGTAGCTTTAGAAGTAAACTAAAGTTACAGTATTTCATAAAATTGTAACATACTGGTCTTACCCAACAAACGACGCTGAATGAATCCATCTCCTTCTAATTTACTGTAAAATTTATATAGGTTGCCATAGTTACGCGACAAGAGAACCTCCATTTTACCTGCCATCCTAGTAGCTTTGACCGGAGATCTGAAACTCTATGAAGGAATATTGTCGCTACGAACGCTCGTAGCCGTAGTCGTTGTTTTATTACTTTCGTAGCTTTTATTTATCCATACATATAGAGATAAACTTTTATAACTATTTATTAATATACAATTAAATTTAATATAAGAACAAACTCTAACTATACTAAAATTAAAATTTACATAAATAAAAACTAAACGGCGTCAAAGAACTCATCGTCATCCTTGTCAATGGCGGGGAACGTGCCCAGAAGGCTGGCAGTATTGCCACGTTGAATGGCTATGCCGATTCTCTGTGCAAGAAAAAAAAATTTTATAACTATATTTTTACTTTTCTTCTACTGTACTGACGCGTTTTTAACTTAATTCGTGTTTTACTGAGTAACTATTAATTCGTGTTTCCTACCACAAATACGAACGCTACAAGAATAAGTCAAAATATTTCTTTACTCATAAAGTTACTGTATAAATATACTAACAAGTAAATTCTGAAGTAAGTTAAAATTAATTGTAATAATAATTAAATGAACGGCTCGCCAGCACACAGATAAACCCTGAGAGGTTTTCGTTGTGTGGCAATAATATTGTTACTATAGATTAAGAACATTGGAAATAAATAAATAAAATAAATAAATAAATGAAACTGTTTTTTTATGTATTGTTGTTTATGCACGTTACCATGGTCACGATAAGACAAAACCTCCTATTTATCTGCTATCCTGATAGCTTTGAAAGGAAGACTGAAACCTTCGGGTGAAATAATGTCGCTACGGAGCGCTCGTAGTCGTTGGTCGTTGTAGAATTCGTAGCACGAGTGTTTATTTAGGGTAAGGCAACAACCAAAGTTATAAATTTAATTTTTTATATAGGTCTTATAAATTATTACTTTATAAGAGAAAGATATTTAGATTTTATTACGTCGGTCTCATTTTATTAATTTTCTTGGCAGTAATAAATACGTAGTTTACAGAGGTAGAATAGGATGACGACAAGACATTAATTTTGCAATTAGTAAATTTTCACAAAAACTATGTTTTTAATTCATTACTTTTTAATTGTTTTTGACGAAGAATTTATTTATTCCACTTAAAATGTTTTTTTTTTGGGAAAAAATCACTCTAGTGCAAGTGAGAGCTAAAGTGCATTAACCAAAAAAAAAATCGAAACTCGGTATTACTTGCACATCAAAAGCTGTCTCTGAAAATATCTGTTTTATTTACTGTAGTGTTTATATGGGTTGCCATAGTTTCAGGTAAAAAGATCCATTGCCTGCTATCCTAGTAGCTTTGACGCGAGATCTGAAACTTTCAGGAAAATAATTGTCGCTATGGAGCAGTTACGACATCATTTAAAAAAAAATGCTACTATTTCTCAAACATAAAAATTATATTATTTTTGAATTGATTGACCATGTTAAATATTTTTTCCGTAGGAATATTAATGGAGTTTCCTGCAAAATACATAATTGAAATCGTAATTAAGGGTTTTCATAAATATTTGATAAGGTTTTTAAAAAAAATTAAACCATTATAACAGCTAGACAGATATGTCATGAAATTCATTTTACTATTTGATAGCTTTTGAAGTGACCCGAAAACACAATAAGACCTTCAGAATCTCACAAAGTTTAAAAATAAAGCCAGGCAACGTAGTCTCACTTTCACGACAAACAACGCTAACACCGGTATTCATGAACGTTACTGTGAGTTCTCATAGTGCGCGCGGACGCACAGGGACACAAAATCCTAATCATAAACAATACTTGAGGGACGAACGACACTATGCGCTCATTATAATCAACGCACAGATAAAGTAGCTCGCTAGCTACTTTACGCAACGCATAGTGCGAGACAAATCAACACATGACAAACTGTCATCGAGTATAAGGTTATGTTTGTAGTGATTTGTGATACGCTTATTTGCACATAATATAGTAGAGAAACGCAGATAATCTTACAGGTTTTTAAAGGTCGTAAATAAACTCATTTTTTGAGATATATTTAGTTCTCTAGTATGCACTCTATTTATTATGTAGGTTGCCATGGTTACATGAACAACAGAACCTCCTATATACCTGCTATTCTAGTAGCTTTGACCGGAGAACTGAAACCTTCAGGAGGAATAATGTCGCTACGGAGCGCTCGTCGTCGGTCTTGTTTCACATTCGTAGATATAATAAATAAACATAATTTCATAAATTGTTTTCGTCGTTATACTCAATACTCAATCTTTATTTATTCCATGTGTATATTTGTTTTTGGTTATAAATAGGTATCATGAACATAATTTGGTTCCTTCTTGAAAATGTATTTAGTAGTTTGAGAGACTTTTATGAAATTTAAATCTTATTCTTTCGGAAGTTGAAGTCAATATAATTTTAATTATTTAACTACTTTTTCACAGTTTTTCACATGTTTATTAAACAAACATGCTTGAAATTTAACAGGACTAAATAGTGTTCAAAACAATAACCCGGTCTGACTTTTTCAGCCGACAAAACTGAATGAATCCATCCCTTTCTCACGTACTGTAATATTTATGTTAGTTGCCATGGTTACGAGACATCAAAACCTCTTATTTTTCTGCTAACCTGGTAGGTTTGACCGGAGAGCTGAAACCTTTGGGAGGAAAACTGTCGCTACGGAGCGCTTTCAAACCAAGGCCGTTTAAATAATATTTAAGTGTAGAGAGATGATTATTTAGGTACGCATAAAATCAGATTGCTGATGAGATATTTATATTCAAGAGTTATAAATGCCTTGCCAACTTTTAAAGAAAAATCCTTAAAAAAAATATTAATACTTATTTCTCATAGTTATATAATTTTTATTGGAGGTTATAAAGGATACACTATCATGTTTCTGTGCCCAAACAAATTAAATCAAGAAGGCACGTTCTACCCTTTTCCTGACAACTACCATACATGAAGCTTTTGAATGGCTCTACAAGCTTTGCTTCTATTATAGAAAGGTAGATTGTATTATAAAAGCTCGGTACATAAACTACCTTTACTCATGCTACCTTAGTAGCTTTACCTGGAGAAATGAAACTTTCAGGTGAAAATTGTCGCTACGGTTAGCGCGCCGCGGCTCCGTAGCTTGCCATAATTTTGGTAGTGAACATTTATTTTCGACGATTTTAATGAATTCGCATTTCGATGATCATATTTTAATGCTATGATTTCTTAGTATTATATTTTTGTTATAATAATTAAGAATAATTTAGTTATGGATTTTGGTTACGGTTCAGCATTTATAAGTAATTTTAAAATAGATTTATCTACGTATACACTATCTGTATTTCATTAAACTTATCGTGTAAAAGATAATGATACAGATTATGCATTTAATCAAAAATGAGTCGTCCTTCTCCCCTAAAACTTTACCCGCCATAGTTTACAACTTTTGTTGGTCAGGCAATTGGTCAACGATTTCTTTACGTCAAAGGAAATTCAATTGCTTTGCTGTTTATGTTTTCCTAGTACGCTTGCCCCAAGTCCTGGCCTTCTCTTCGTGAATGTCAAACAAAACTTTTTTTATAAAGATTTCTGACAAAGCTTTTAATAAACTATTGAAATTGTAAGAATTACTTGTGAAATACGTAAAATTATTAATTGACCATACAAAAAGAAAACCATGAGTATTTGTTTATGACTTTTTACTTGATAAGTAAGATTTTTAAATTACCAATAATTTACAAAATGATAGTAAAATCGCGCGTTTAAATAACCATTTTCAATGCAACAAACACAATAAATAAACTTTTTCAAAATAATTCTTTTTTATCCATATCTACTGTTTATTTAACTTAACTCTAACTTTGATCTTTGAGAGTCGTTATGTTTTATGCTACCTTAGTAGGTACCTTATGCCAGAGATCTAGTGACTCCTACAACTTTTGACGTCATGCTCGACGTCACCGTATTATCTATGTTTGTGTAACAGGTATTGTATTTTACAGTAAGTTTCGCTAAAAGTTGTAAAACTACTGATGGTTTTTTTTTTATAAACCTTTGTTTTTATTTGTAACATAGAAAATATACGAACGAGTATAAAACGAGGCGTTTGCCTTTAACCATTATGATTTCAGCATCAAAATAAAATGGTATGAAAAGAAGATTACCTAGGTATTATTTAGTTTGTATTAATCATGCAACACTTTAAAAAAAAACACTGAATTCGTCCCCCTTTTAAAACTTATCAGTGTTTGAGTGAAGAAAGTACTTTACTTTATCCGCCGGGCCCCTCGCACTGCAATTTAAGCCCCGCCCCCAACTTTCCATCTCGCTTGTATCCTCCCCTGTCCTTGTTGCGCTTTTCCGATAACTTACACGTGCCGTTGAAAGCTCCACACCGCCGAAGCTTCATGTTATCCTAGTACCTTTGACCGGAGAACAGACCTTTTGATCGTTACCATTGCCACGGTGAGCACGCACACACAGTAAAATGAACTGGCGGCATGTTTGTTTTCATTTAAAAAAATCAAGTAAGTAGTTGAAACAAAAATATTTGTCATAACTTTTTTGTATTCTATTATTTTACCTTTCCTGGAAGATTGTGTGGAATGATTTAGTTCTAAAAAGTTATTTATCATAAAATATCAGAACTCTGGTGTTCAAACTGCTACAAACAGATGGCGTTGTTTCTGAGAGTGGGCTTAAAAGTTAATAATGTAATGTAACTTATCGTAAAAATATGGATTATATGGGTTTAGATTTCATAACTTCCATAAAATATTTGCAGGGATAACCAAATCTGTTATGGATTTGGTTATCAGAAGATATAAAAAAATATATATTATACATTACTGTAATCCTAATTTTTCTTTTATATCATGGTGGAAAAGCAATATGTGTAAAGTATACGAGTATATTTGTTAACCTTCACTATGACTGGTAAAATATTTGTTGGGTCCGTACTCAGACTGTATTAAATGATATCCTTTTATTTATGACTGCCTGGTACATTAGCACGAAGCGCTGAAACCTTCCCGTAACCATCGCGTCACTAGCGCTACGCTACAAACGATAATAGCGACATCTACAGTACAGTAACAAAAGCTATTTCATAATTGCTGTGTATCCCAGCAGTTTTGAATTAAGTATAAGTATTTTCTTTTTCGTTGCATAATTTAATGGTAGGTTAGTAGCTTTTTTAATAATCTTATATAATAAGACGCTGCTGCTACTTCCAGGCATATCGCTTCAGCTCTTGAACCACGTTATTTCAAGCATTTTCTTTCACGTTATCCTGGTACCTGGAAACTGTAGCATCCTCCAATTCAACAAAACTTGATAACATATTATTGTTCTTATTTTAGTGACATGAAGACTAGATAAAGTTGATGTCACAAAAAACTATTAATACTCCTTTAGCTCGGATATCTTCCATAAAATACATATATAGAAATATTACTGGTCAGATAAATATAATTCTACTATGGACGTTTGTAAACAGTCAAATACTCTGAAATAAGTGTTTTTTTAAACGGCCTAATACTATCAATTATGATTAGTGGTGTAAGATGGTTAATTTTTTTTTTTTTTTAAATACTTTTACATATTATTTGGCACTGCCTTAACCTTAATAAATAATGTGCAATCGGCTTGGTTATACAAACGTCTGAAAACAACAGCTTGGTTTTTATACCATCCTGGTAACTTTGTTTGGAGTGCTGAAGCCTCCCCGAAGCGCCACGTCACTGTCGTCTACGGTACTTAATTTTGTAGCATTTGCTACAAAACATGACCAAAACTATGTTTTACGACTTATTAGCATCGCGGCATCGATTTGATAACAAAATAAATTTTACGATTTTCTCTAGTTTCTTTGGACGTACAATCTATTAAAATTTAAAACGAATAGATAAGATAGATACACATGAAATAGCCCCATTTCGAGTTTTATGTTTTAAACATCTTGAATAAACTAGATTGAAATTGCGGTATTTGTTCTAAGTGAACTCGGTTGATAATGAAATGCACAAGAATTTCTTACATATGTCAAATAATAATATGCTGATTATCTTTTCTGATAGGTTTGCTGCATAAACTTCCTCATAGTGTTCATGAAATAATGAAAGTAACCTCTTTTTACATATTGCTGTCCTAGTACGTTTGCTCGGAACGCTATGGTCTCCCACAGCGTGCTACGTCACTGTCGACGTCATAAAACAAGCGTCTACGAAACCGTAGTACTTGCTATGCTACGAGAGCTTGAGACACTAAGGTTAGGTTTTTGTTTAAGAATATTGTTTGTTGATTCCGTTGTGTTACTACTATTTTATACTAATAATTGATACAAAATATTTTAGCATATTAAATTGTCTTAATTAAAATGTAGGTAATTAAATACCCAAAATGCTTTCTTGTAAAATAAAAGCGAGTGCGTTTTCAAAACTAGGTACTAATATCAAATCAAATTTAAAATATAATTGTAATTATTATAAAATACATGTTTCACGAGATACTAAATAAAATGTTAGTTTCATACATTTCCATCTTACCACCTGTACAACGATATTCAGGTTTAATATTACAACAATTAATATTAAACCTGAAAACTATATCTTTATACTGATGCTATCCTAGTACATTGGAACGGAGCGCTGAAGCCTCCCACTACGTGCTACGTCAGTGAAGGGCGCTACGTGTTCCGTAGCGGGACGTAGCGGCTAGAAACAATAATTGAATTTGTTTTTTCAAACTGGTTTCACTAATGCTGTAGTTTTGATTAACCATGGATTATTCGATTATTCGATTTTTGAATATGCAATTATTGTTCAATCTATTTGAATTATTAAATAAATATCTTTGCTCTTGTTTTTGATATATTAGATGGCTACACACAAAAAAAAGTTTTCTCAGGATTCAATTTTAAGTCAACGCAGACAAAGTTTCAGGTTACATAATTATAACCTCAATTAAAATTTAAGGACATAAAAAAATGCAATTATTATAAAGTACGTGTGTTTAATAAATTGATGACTAATTTCATATATTATCATCTCACCAAACACGTTGTACAGGTATTGGTACAACGTATTTAACCTAAAAACGATATCTTCTTATTTATGCTATCCTAGTACATTGGAACGGAGCGCTGAAGCCTCCCACTACGTGCTACGGCAATGAACGGCGCTACGTGTTCCGTAGCGGCTACATAATGTACTTTATCTATTTTTTTTTTCTTTAAACGGTTTTGACTTTTCTATTGTACCTTGGTCATGCCATTTATTAATCGATAAATAAAATATCCTTTAAAATTATTTGGTGTAAATGTTATTCTAATATGGTTTTTTTTACAGTTATTGAAAGACCAAAAATGAAATTCCCCTGAAAACGACAAACTGTCGTATAATTCAGTTAGTTACATTAGCTACATAATATGAGTGTTGTGTTTTAATAGTAGAATATGACTGTAATGTTGCAATGTGTCTGAAAAACAGCTTTACAGATTTTTTTATCTGTTAGGTAGTTACAGACAAACAATTGTTTCTTCTCAAGATTTAATTTTAAGTCAACGTAGACAAAGTTTCGGGCTATGTTATGTGCTTCAATTTTGATTTAAATTAATTTGTATTTGACTAGATTCAAACATATTTATACGAATAATAATTTTATTACATAATATTAATAAATCAAAAAGTTTTATAAATACAACCAAAAGTACACAAAAGTTAAAACTTAAATCTTTTCGTGTCGGGTTTGACTGAAACCATACGAGATCCATTTCAGTTTACATATTAATCAGAAACTGACCTTTTCAGTATTATGCTACCCTAGTAACTTTGCTTGGCACACTGAAGCCTCCCACAACATGCTACGTCAGTGCTACGTCACGTAGGGGCTACGGTGTCACGTAGCAGTTCACTGTATTTTTAATCCAACAACATATTTAAAGGGTTGCCTTGATTGAGATTCATGCATTTTGCTACGGAACACATGTAGCAGTATTATTAATTATGTACAAACAATATTGATGGATATGAACCGAGCCCTAGGGTACTGTCTTTTGTAAAAAAAAGTCGTTTAATATACTTATTTAACTTACAAAATCTTTTATTTAACTTACAAAGTAGTACTCTACTTTGTAAGTTAAATAAAAGATTTTTGATTTTGATTGATTTGATTTTGATATTAACATATTTCTATTCTAACATTGTTTCAAAACGTTGTTGTTAGTTTAATTAAAACTAGGCTTTATTTTAAAATCACCTCTCGTCACGTTATGCTACCTTAGTAACTTTCCTTGCAGCTCGCAAGCCTCCCACAACGTGCCATCACTTTCAACGACTTGTGCTAATAGATGACGTACGACAAATAATAACAAAAATATTGCAAACAAATGGAGCGAATGTCACGTAGTTGTAATTGCCGAATTATAATTATGGAATCTTATTTAATAATCTTGATGTTATTTTTTTTAAGAAATTGATGTGACTGTCTACATCAATTTCACTATTGAAAAATGTTTATACAAAGAGCAAGTTAAAAATCCTGACTCAAATACTTTCAAATCTTTTACAGGTATTCTTATGTTATGTAGTACTGTATCGGTTTGATAATACGGAAAAGGCATTTAAACAATAATAAATTATAACCGACATGAAACAACAACCTTCTCACGATCTTGCGATCCTAGTACTTTTCAACACCGCGCCGAAGCCTCCCACGACGGGAACGTCATTGACAAACGTCACAAATAATGTAGTCGCTCGCCGTAGTCGCTACGGTTCTACGACGTTCGCCAATCTTTTTCATTAAGTAAGTTATTTAATATTTTCTTATATAATTATTATCTCTAGACTTGAAGTCTACTCTATACCTATTGTTAGAACTAAATAAATCGTTAAAATATTTAAGGTTATTATAAATTTTTCAAAGGTGAAGATACAAATTCGTAATTAGACTAAAGGCAAGATTGTATGGAATGCGAAAACAACTGCTGAATTAAGAATACAGTCTAACAGTGTGTGAAAATAATCATTATTATACAAACGCTGTATAAGTTATAACCTTATCCTTAGAGCGAAAATATGTCTTCAAACTTATGCTATCCTAGTAATTTTCAACAGCGCGCTTAAGCCTCCCACAACTTTAACGTCACTGTCGACGTCACATACTGCTGAACTCTACACACACACAACCTTTCCTTTATGCTGCTTTCAGGTACACACCTGTTACATTTTATGCCACCCTAGTACTTGGAATCAAAACGCTTAAGCCTTTCTCTTCGCTTACGTCATGCTAACTACGTCACACGCATGCGTTAAACTTTCAGGTTATTTTTATCACTTGGTGAAAGTCCTTTAAGAGGCAACCCTAATAAAAACCATACACTATTTTGAATCTACAAGTTGAGTATTATTTTTCTTAAAATACTTGAATAATAAAAATTATAGAACTTTAAAAATAAAACTTGTTCACGATAAAAGTTTCTGTTATCATAACCAAACAACCCCGCTTACGTCATCAAACTTACCCCTCGCTGGAATGTGTAACTCGTTCCCGTTTATGCTACCCTAGTACATTGCCTCGAAATGCGGATGCCTCCCACAACTATTGCGTCATTCGTGGCGTCACACTCGCCGGTAGAGCCCAAATGAACGTTTAGCGCCATCTAGGCAAGAAATGTAACACTATTGAAAGTTCAGACATAGCCAAAGCTCAAATAGATGCTCACATGTTTCGATAGGTGGCAGCATTTAAACTTTTATTTTATACTTGTAAAAATCCAAGACTACAAAACTACAGAATAGCTTAATTTTCAACTTATCGACGACTTGATTAATATTTTATTATCCTCGTTGCTTATTAAATTAGGTTAAATTGCTTACGTCAGTTGAAAACAAACTACATTCTAGTGTCCGGCGATAAAAGTACTACGAAAAGTTGGAAGTATATTTCGTTAGCAGATTTTAAATGCATTTAGGGTATTTTTCTTATTGATTTGTTTACACGTTGGTTTATTTGGCTACAGAAAAAAAGGAGAAAACAACCCCACTAACAAAATTTATTCGTTTATTTTTTTCTTCGAAACTTTATTTTCATTTAATTCATTCATTTCAATTTCCTGTTTTTAATACTATTAGAAACCAAAACTAAACTGTTTCTAAATACCTTAAATTACATTTCGCCCCTCACCTTCAAACGGATGCGTACACGGAAGTTAATATTCCCTTTAGGTTATGCTAGCCTGGTACGCTTGGTCGCCACTTCCGGCATCGTTGCTACGAAATTGGGCCGCGTAGTTGCCGACTGAGGGAGACGCGTATATTTGCCGACTACGAGGGGAGCTCGTAGCTCGTAGCGCGTCTACGAGACAATTTTCAAGGCTACGGTAGCTTTAAGGTGATGCTATCCTAATACGTTTGACCGAAGTGTTGGAGGTTCTGGTTGCGTCCCGTCGTAAAAATTTAATGAAAATAAATGACGGTGGAAGAGCTTTTAACGACTAAAGCCTACATTGGTTTTAAGACGAAACTTAACTAACAGTTTGTACTGGTAATGTATCTAGAATGGTATTTTTTATAACCTTTTTACATATATTCTTAATGGTTGGTTTTTTTAGTGCCAATTTTTATCACCTCTGTAATACATATTATATTATGGGTTTTTGTCTACGTGAAAAAAGTAAGTTTTGCATTACAACAAAA
Organism: Autographa gamma; assembly: GCA_905146925.1. Classification (NCBI taxonomy): domain Eukaryota; kingdom Metazoa; phylum Arthropoda; class Insecta; order Lepidoptera; family Noctuidae; genus Autographa; species Autographa gamma. Next base: position 2,592,529 of record LR989852.1, read on the forward strand.
AAAATACAGGCAAGATTAGTTTCTCCAACCCTGCCTACAACATATTACTATGTTTTCATGAACACCACAGAATGTGCGATTATTCCGAACAAAACGAAAGCCTTCTTTCTTTCATACCACCCTAGTACCTATGACCGGAGCTGCGAAGCCTTTCTCCGAGGACGTGACCTTTCGACACGTTCCAATATACCCACAACCCCTGTGGACAATATCCTACTAATTCAAAAAGTTACTTTCATGTTACACATATTTTTAAGATAATTATTTAATTTTTAATGTAATAAAAATTATGACATACACTTAAAATAATTTAATCCTAATTTAAGAATTAAGGGGAGGTATTTTTATAAAACAAAAAAAAATATCATTTTTTTGTTCACTACATCATACAAAAAAACTGATATTTTTTTCTATAACCAAGCATGAAACCCTAAATATTATTCTTTGCATCACTTCTTGATAAATCTACAGCAATTTATTTGAATTCTCTTTGAATCTTTGTTTACTGTCTATCTTCACTACATAGTATAAAGCAAAGTCGCTTTCCGCTGTCTGTCCCTATGTATGCTTAGATCTTTAAAACTACGCAACGGATTTTGAAGCGGTTTTTTTTAATAGATAGCGTGATTCAAGAGGAAGGTTTATATGTATAATACATGCATAATATAGTAGAGAAACAAGGAAAATCTTTTTGATTTCTAATGTAAGGTCGTAAATGAACTCATTTTTTGCGCTTTCATTGCTAACGCTGGCTGAACCCTACGAGATAGAGCAAAATAATGTTCTACAGTATTGTGCATCTTAAAAAGGTCTACAAAAAAGTCCGCGATGGTATATGTCTATCTCTTGAGGATAACCCACAATAACCATTTTTTATCTTTTATTTATTACTTATTTACGAAAAAGCGATTTTAAGCAATACAGTATTAATCCTTATCCAATTAAGTACCTTTAATAAATTGTGCATGTAATATTGATCAATATTGCCCTTAACAGCATATAATTTAAATGAATATTTTCGAAAATATTACAAATTTAAAATGCAAGGACATAGCGGTTGCGGCGGTACCGGCCAGAGGGCCGTGCGGGGGCCGGGGGGCGCGTGCCTTTACCAAATAGTGCGTCCAAGGCTGTGCTTCGCCCTAGAGAACTTTATGATTGTGTAGTTATATTTGGTATCAGCGTCGCACCCGAGCAAAGCCGGGGCGGGCCGCTAGTGCTCAATATATTATGGAAACTCTAAATAAAGCTTAGGAGGCTGTTATTATTCATACTTATATGTACGATAACTGCTATTTATTTTAACGGTTTGTTGTTTTTATATTTTCGGTAAATCCAATGAGGAAACATTATATTTTATAACATGATTTTCGGAACGATTGGATGAAGTATATTTATGTTTCTTGTAAAACTATCTTTCAAACGTGGCGCCACCCTTGTGTTTGTCAAAAATCGCGGGAATAAGTGGTTTATATTTATAATCATCCTTATATTTATAATCTTAGAGCTCAAACTCACCCCATACCAATTGTCACATCAGTTGTGAAGGCATTAGAGACAGGCTGTCAGGTAAAGTTATTTTTATATTAAAATATATTTTTAGCAAGTAGACTGATTTATAATTATACTAGCAGCCCGCCCCGGCTTTGCTCGGGTGCAACGCTGATACCAAATATAATTACATAATCATAAAGTTCTGTAGGGCGAAGCACAGCCTTGGACGCACTATTTGGTATAGAGGCACACGACCCCAGGCCCCCGCGCGGCCCTCCGGCCGGTACCGCCGCAACCGCTATGTCCCTGCATTTTAAATTTGTAATATCTTCGAAAACATTCATTTAAATTACATGCTGTAAAGGGCAATATTGATCTATATTACATGCACAATTTATTAAAGGTACTTAATTGGATAAGGATTAATACTGTATTGCTTAAAATCGGTTTTTCGTAAATAAGTAATAAATAAACGATAAAAATGGTTATTGTGGGTTATCCTCAAGAGATAGACATATGCCATTGCGGATTTTTTTGTAGATCTTTTTAAGGAGCACAATACTGTACTACATTATTTTGGTCTATCTCTTAGGGTTCAGCCAACGATCGCAATGAAAGCGCAAAAAAAGTGTTCATTTACGACCTTACTTTAGAAATCTCTAAGATGATCCGTGTTTCTCTACTTTATTATGCATGTATTATACATATAAACCTTCCTCTTGAATCATTCTATCTATTAAAAAAAACCGCATCAAAATCCGTTGCGTAGTTTTAAAGATTTAAGCATACATAGGGACAGACAGCGGAAAGCGACTTTATTTTATACTATGTAGTGATAGTGATAGTGATTTTCGAAACACACAGAAATGGCTCACGTATTCAAATCATACGCTATGTACACTTTGCTACGTCTCGACTCCACGAACGCTGGCGATTGAGAAAGTCCATTTCTTTTTTTTTTGTAGAGAACTGCCGCATTTAGCCTCATGGAGGCTTTCACTTCTGTACCGGACTAAGTTGGCGAGACTTTACTAATACGCCTCCAGCCAGTAGAAAGTCCATTGGTATGCACGTCTATTTTATAGCTTTTCGACTTGCAGTGAGGCACTTGGTAGGGGGTAGCTAAAATCATTTTATTGCAACAACCTATCAACTGGGAATAAAATGACATAGCGTTTACAAAAAGCAATTTTTGGGGACACGCGGCCAACATGACATACCTCCCTTGGGTAGGATCGGGGATATTTCTGTACTAACTTTTGGATAAAGTAATATAAAGTTAGTACAACACTGTGACTGATAGCTAGCTATACCAATCTCAGAGGAACTGATCTGTGTTCGGAACCACCGTCATTTTAAAAGATTGGTTTTCAGGTAGCTTTAATAAAAGAGCTAAGTGCTGATCCCTGTTATCAGTTAGCTATATTATATTTGTTTAATTTAAATTATAGAATTATGTTTTGCGTACTTTCGACTACAAATATTATTAAAAGTTATTATCGACAATGCCGTCAACGTCGTCCGCGGTGAAGGTGGTGTGATGATCTAGTCAGTTATGCGGGATGCACGAGGCCAGAAATCTCAAAAGACAGACAGGTTTAGAGGACAGAGGCGGAGGCCTTTGCTCAGCAGTGGGATCTGATGTAGGCTAGAAAAAAAAATAAGTCAAAATTTAATGTTAATTTATGGTAAAAAAACTTGGGTATTTACCAAAATTACACGCTCCCTACAAAAATTTAAGCATACCATACAGCCATACCAATTCAATAAGTTATAGTCATAAATTGTAAACTAAAAAAGGATTTACGCAAAAAGTTTCGAAACGTATTTCAACTATTTGTAAGGTTCAATCGGATTAAGGCCGGAAAAGGTGAAAAGAGTTTGTATGGGATAAAAAGTTACAACTTTTACGTATATAATAAAAATAAACCGGCCTATAAACGTCCCACTGCTGGGCACAAGCCTCTTCTCATATAGAGAAGGCATAGGGATTGATTTCCACGCATGCTCATTTGCGTATTGCTGATTTCAGATCCCCACTATTGGAATTCAGGTTTCATTACGACGTTTTCCTTCGCCGTTTTTCAGAAGTTTCTTAGAATAATTATAATGGTAATGGTACATAAATAGCTTTTAAAAAGTCAAATTGGTACTTGCCTGGGTTCGAACCTGCAACCTTGTGCAAACAAATCCGTTCATTGAACCTCCACGCCACCACGGCATTATTTGTATACCAATAAAAGAAGATTTGAGAAGGCTATAGAACTCAAGTATTTTGTTGTAGAAATAAATACTAAGCTATTATATTGCCGCTAGGTATAATATATTTTTATAGTTCATTACAGAGTTTGATTGAAAATTCCTATGGTTAATATTCTCCCAGCGTTTTCATTAAGTTGCTGGTTACGTATAAATTTGCTGAAGCAGTTAAGTATTGTACACACGTTTTTCCAATGTAAACCTTAGATATAATTCATACAATTAGAACTTGTCATAAATATGTTGCCAAAAAGATATGATAGGTATAATGTAGGTAGTTATTTTGGTTATTAAGCCGTTGCATTGGGGTTAAAAATATACTTTCGATCGCGTATATTTGCCATTTTATTATTTTTTTGATACCGAATAAATAGACACAACTGATATAAATAGTATCGAAACACGTTAAATTTTAATTTAATTTAGTATCCATTAAACGTACCCAAGTTTTTAGGTATTGAAGTTACGGCAAAATTAATATTATCATGTTAGTAAGAGGTAATTTTCTAAACGAGTACTACAAGATATCTTCAAAAGTAGGTTCTGTTCGTTTAACTAGTTACCTAAAGAAGGTATATAATTAAAAATTCCTGGAAAGCGAGTCTTCCATGTGTGTGGAGCTTAATTATCAGGATTTTGAAATGGTCTGAACTGCTGGTAGGAAAATGTGTTCAGCTTCTGAACTTTACAGTTAGACTTTGTTCGCACTAGTTTGTTTTCGGCGACGTCTGCACTTCGAGACTTTATATAAATTCAGGAACGCTTGTACTGAATCTCTAGCTAGGCGTTAAATTAAACTCTTAACCTGTTGTATGCCGGAAGCGCAGATCTACACACTATTGAATTCTATTGTCTTATTTAAATGCGGCATAACATATCATCACGCCATATATGCGGCATGCGAGAGGTTAAATATTTGATTATTTGAAAAAATAAATATGGAATCTATTGATACTTGGTGGTATATACATATATACATAGACTACCAAAATAACGATCAATCTTTTTAGCTGCGTCATCCGGTAAAAATTGTGAATCGGAACAATACACCTAACGTGTTTTTTTTAATATTCGGCTTTTGTTGGTGTTACAGACACGAGATTTTGGTTCAATAAAATACTGGAAAAAAAAGTTTAAATTAAAACATATGTACCAACCAGTCTTGTTTAACTTGAGAACAACTTAATTAACACTTCCATGATTGTGAACGTCAACCTTAAACAAATTCTAAGCGAGTCACAAACAAACATTCTAATTTAATTTAAAATGAAGCCTACATTTTGTATGTGAGAACTTCGAGCGAGTTTGAAGCAAAACTTTATGTTAATGAGATCCTACACGAGGATATTATTACGTAACTTAAAACTGACTTGAGAACGTGTTCGTTAATAAAATATTTAATAATATAGGCATGTCAAAAGTCTCTACACTACCAACAAAATACAATATTAGTTGACTCTTTCACTAGTTTGACTAGTAAGAATTGTTCTTTCGCGAGAAATCACAGTAGACTAAACAAATATATACTTTTTTTTCTTTTCACGTTGTAGTATTTTAAACAACCATTAAACATTTTCTTAACCCATAATACAGTGGAAGATAGTTAACAAAACTTAATATTGTCATTGACATGAACTTTGACATGAACTTTGACATGAAGTGTAACAGTTTGTATTAATGTTACGTTTTTATTCCTTTCAGGTAAGCCAGTTGTTTTGAACCAGTTCCTGAAAATATCGGATGCAAAGCATTATTGCAAACAGGTATGAATTTCAATTATGAAAAACTTATAATTATGTAAAACTAAACTATCTGCTTTAAACTAATGCAATACCTATTTTATTTAACTATACATTATAACAATACCTTATTTAACTTTCGAAAGTTATGAATTTCTAACAAAAAATTTAAAAGAAAATATCTACAGCAAAACAAATATAAACAAAGTGAAAGGATTTCTTGAGAAAATCCAAATGTTTAAATTAGCATAACATAATTTACATATATAATTATGAAAGGGAAGATGAATGAACAGGTTGAATATATTTGAATATAAAACACTGACTTACGAAGTTGGGTCTCACGTTCTCATGTGAAATTAAATTAAGACAAATAATGTTGAATATCTTTTAGTTTTTTATAAGCGACAATTATTTGTTTACTACGATAACATTCAGATGGCCGCGTAATAAAACGTTGGTTATCTTGAGGACGTTTAAACTAACTTACAGTAAAATAAAAAATGCAGGAATCATTTTTGTCTATCTTTTAAGCCCGTGTTATCCCACTGCAGGGCAAAAGCCTCCCTCTTCCTTCTCCACGCACTTCTATCTTGAGATAGGATGGTTATAATAGCTAGCTATATAATTACAAAGGAGGTTTAAAGGTAAACAAAACAAAGATAAATATCTGAGATATACAACCTTATATTTCACAACAAAGATTGAAAGTGAAAGGACAAAGCAAGGGCACAATCTCTACATGTCCTTATTAAAATTCCGACCTCGTCAACTTTGAGTAAACGCTCGCTTGTCATATTGTCAGATGACAATAAATACACTCGTATATTCTTATTTTGTATTCTGTGTATCAAAGCAAAGAAATTGTATCTTTTGTTTTACTACATTTTATTACATACTCGTAGTACATACACTTGTTTGACTCTACTAGTGTATTTTCACATTTGTTGTTGTAGATTTTTACTACATGGCATCTGTACTAATTCTGACTTAGCTTAATTATTTATGAACTAGCGGCCCGCACCGGCTTTGCTCTTGCTTTGCCGGTATCGCCGCAACCGCTATGTCCCTACATTTTAAATTTGTAATATCTTCGAAAATATTCATTTAAATTACATGCTGTAAAGGGCAATATTGATCTATATTGCATGCACAATTTATTACTTAGTTGGATAAGGATTAATACTGTATTGCACAAAATCGCTTTTTCGTAAATAAGTAATAAATAAAGGATAAAAATGGTTATTGTGGGTTATCCTCAAGAGATAGACATATGCCATTGTGAATTTTTTCGTAGATCTTTTTAAGGTGCACAATACTGTAGTACATTATTTTGATCTATCTCATAGGGTTCAGCCAGCGTTTGCAATGAAAGCTCAAAAAATGGGTTCATTTACGACCTTACATTAGAAATCTCTAAGATTATCCATATTCCTCTACTATATTATGCATGTATTCTACATATAAACCTTCCTCTTGAATCACTCTATCTATTAAAAAAAAACGCATCAAAATCCGTTGCGTAGTTTTAAAGATTTAAGCATACATAGGGACAGACAGCGGGAAGCGACTTTGTTTTATACTATGTAGTGATAGTGATGAAAATTATACCCTAAAAACGTTCCATTTACCTTCCTCCAACTTTGTCGGGTCAAGTTTTCGTCAGTTGGGTTTGAGACTGAGAGGTAAAACTTAAGTCTGAAATGTGTAAATAAAATTACTTCTATCTCACTTCTGAAACTAAATGGGTACCTAAAGTAACTGAATACATTTAACTAAAATACAAGTCTAGGTAAGAAAATTTAAAATAAATAAAAAAATGCGGACAACACAACACACATTGCCCTGAACCCAAAGTAAGTTGCCAAAGCACTTGTGTTTTGGAATTTAGAAAAAACGAAGCTACCACAAACCCCCAGACCCAGGACAACGTAGAAAAGTGGGTTTCTACATTGACCCGTCCGCGGATCCCGGGACCTCAGAGCTAGCGACACCTTATAAACCGGTGCGTACGCCACTCGACCACGGAGGTCGTCGAAAACATTGTTCACTTCGATCATATCCTGATTGAAAAGAAAATGTAAGTAAAAATGTTTTGTAAAGAAAGAAAACCGAAACAATTTTGCAGTAACAGGAAACTGAAATCAAATAAAAACTTCATCAACACCGCGATTCAGTTAACACGATTGTGAAGTTAAAAGCTGGAACATTTTCCTTCTAAAAGAATTATCATTATAAAACACGTTATTTTAACTCTAAGAAAGAAATGGATATTAAAAGTAAAGTTCAGTACATTTATTGTCTACGATGTTAAAAGATCAATTATTGTCACTAATATCACTACATAAATCGTCATGTAAGGTCGTCAAAAAAATACGTCGCGTTGGGGGACCAATATTTTGAAGTTATTTTGAAGTAAATTCATCTATGTTGCTTTGTTAGGTAATAGACTATTTGTAATTAAATTGTAGTGTTTGGAGCGGTCCCCCAACGGGATGTATTTTTTTTATTATTATTAATAGATACATACTACGTATACGTACTTTAAGATTGAGTTTTTTTTACTTTTTAAAGGGTACTTATATTTTTGTGACCGGGTTTTTTCTTATTATTTGCAACTAATATTTAACACACTGACAGGCATGAAAGATATTGTACTATGGAATATTTTTCATATTCATACTTCTAGCTTTAACCAGACTAGGTTCAACTGCATTAATTATACCCACGTTGTGGCATAAAGTAGCATGTAAACGCAAACCTTATCGCTACCGGCCTGTAATACGAGGAAGATAAGAGAAAATTTGCGAATTGTACTAAGTTTTCAAAGTTTGTTTACATTCAATGTTGTTTGGATATAAAAGTTTACGTGCATTGACGGGTATACAAAAAGTTATGTACACCACATAACTTTTTGGATTTGATTATGATGATTTGATTGATTATTTTGTTTTATAACCATTTTATGTACGATTATTTTTAGTTAATGCCATACCATACCAGTAAATACTTTGATTTTGTACTCAATGTACGTAGTACCCATAAAACTTCTAACTAAACATCATTTTCACACTTTTAGGGATCGATATACAAAGGAGGTCTTTCATAGTATTTAATTATGCTGTGTTAACTGTGGTCTGAAGACTATGACGTCATTCAATCCGTAGTGATTTGGGCTAACTTTGCTAGTGTATAAGTTATTGGGATTTGATAAAAGGTACATTGGGTAATTCCTGTGTAACTTAAAACATCTCTTATTTTATTTGTAATTCATAAACCTATTTCGGGGCAGCATCAATAATTCATCACTTCAGCTTCTGCGAAAGAAATTTAGGTTTTTTTATTTGAGTTCTGACAGTAATGTTACATTTATTGCATCGTTAAACAAGATCATTCCTTTTTGACGTCCCTTCAAGGTTTTATTTCACTCGAGTGACAGATCAAAATGTTGGGCATTAAACGGTGACAAATAAATCCGGGGCAATAAGGTGTCACTTAATTGCAAAGAAGTATGAAATTTGTATTTTTTTTTTTGTAGGAAATTATACTAACCAAAGTTAAATGTCGAGGGTAGTGAAATGGTACACGTGTGAAAAATATTTTTTATGTAAAAAATGTATCTTGAAATTGGAATATTTCCAACATAAGCCTGTTATCCGGCTTACAGCTACTTTATCAACATCTGTTACTAACGGTACTTCGTTGTTTCCTGACAAAAGTCCCAATTTTTGTGATTCTTTTACTAGTATACTAGTATTCAACGTATATTAAAATATGAAATTTTAAATCTATAACATAACAATAAATACTAAATTCCAACAACATAGTACATTTTTCTTTGACTGCACATTTGTGACTCTGCCAAAAGGTTTTGGCTACTAGCAAAGGACAAAGTTTTATTTATAACACTGAAAGTGAAAAATACTTAGAAAAAAGACGCAGTGTTTTAAGTTACGTAAGCCTTGTCATAATGGTGGAAGGTCTTACTATTTATATCAAACCTTCATGGTCAGGGACACTTTATTTAAAGTTCATTCACCTACATTTCTTAATTAAACTTGGATATCGTTTTACCTTTTGATATTACTTACTTCAGGTATTACCTAGTTTTAGTACATTATTGCAATAGCAGTACGTAGTAAAACTGTTTTAGTAATTTTGACCTGAACTTTACTACAGGACTTTTGTAGTACTTGGTGTCGTTAGTTATCCTATGTTGCGCTAGATGGCGCTGAGAAAACTATTGTTGCAAGTCATTCATCATGCTGGAAAGTACTTTATAAGTATTTTAATACGAGAAAATACATTATTTAAGAGATTAAGTAATTATTAATTTATTTAAGGAATGCAAATACAAAATATTTAATATTTATTTATTATATTTATCCATAAAATATATTAAAGAATTTTCATAAAATTTAAGCAATTTGCAAAGCTTCTATTTGTACGCTTCACAGTCTCCATTCGTAGCATCTCAATCTCAGCGTAGCAAATATCGTAGCGGCAAAATAAAATCGCTTGACAAGACAAACTACAGACAGTCAACTACGCAATATATTATATACTAAAACGTTTTGTTAGGTCAATGAACTTTCCCAACGTTGTATTTATTATAACCAATTTCCAGAATAACCAAATTGAGTAAAAACTCCTCTAAAATATGCATAACGAAAAAGTGAAAATATTTGAGCTAAATTTTTTATTTGCAACTTTATGTAAATAACTTAACGCCAATATTTGCATAAATTTGTAAAAGTGTGATGGGGTTTTCTAACTTCTATGCTTTGTTGATGTACAGAACTGTAAAGGATTTTTTTAATTTGCGTACGAAAGACGTAACTTTAGTAAAAACTTGAATGCATTATTACATTAAAACAATGTTAGTAACAAAAAAAATAAAAACTGTTTGTTTTAGCTGCTCAAGAAACACTTTTACTCTTTTTTCTTATATCTCATTCACTTTTCACATTCATGTTAATAATATAAGTGGACGCTTTTATCTACAACTTAAGCCACGGATTAATAGATTCTAAATTCAAATTCTCTATAGAAAAATTGAAATTAGAATCTGCTAATCCGTTGCTAATCTACATCAAGATTTTTATTAATAAGGTCCATAGAGAGATTGAGCAAAGATAAATCCTAATTTTCGACGATTCGACGACCTCCGTGGTTGAGTGGCGTATGCACCGGTTTCAGGTCACGGGTTCGATCCCCGGACGGGTCAATGTAGAAACCAATTTTTCTACATTGTCCCGGGTCTGGGTGTTTGTGGTACCTTCGTTGTTTCTGAATTCCATAACACAAGTGCTTCAGCTACTTACTTTGGGTTCAGAGCAATGTAGGTGATGTCCGCATTTATTATTATTATTGTTTTGTCAACTACATTGTACGGTATGCGTGTAAAAAACCTTGAGAAACTCTCTCATTTCATTATGATTAGGTGGCCTTTAGCATCCTTACACGTGTTATGACTCGGATGGAAGCCAAGAATACATACGAGTACATACCAAGGAGCATCTACATACAACTAACGTTTAACGTCATTCAAAAGAAGCAGCGCACTACTAAAGGGAGATAGGTAATTAATCTTTTTTCGTTTTTATTTTACTTACCCTTGGAGTAATCAAACTAATGGCACTTTCGTCATGTAAAATGAATGTGATGACCAAAAAACTACTCAGTTATAAATACTGTACAATGAGTATTGTAAATAAAATAATTATTTACTAACTTCATATTTGCTAATTCCATAGCTTTCTCTATCAAAGTATTTTTTATAACTTTGGGTAGTGACAGTAACGTCTTCTAACTATAATTAAGTTTATCCATGCAGTCGGACTAATACTGATAATGTATTTAAAGCTTTAAACATATTAAATTTATTACAAAGTGTTTCAGGGCAGGATTGAATAAAAACGATGGTATATACGACATGTATAAAAATATATTAGCATTCAAATTATTTGATATAGAATTGGATTGACTTCTTACGAACCGGCTCACGTTGTGCCAATCAATTGGAGAATTTACGGATGAAGGATAAATTCGTTTTTGTATATTACTTATACGGAAATGTTTTGTTCCGAAAAATAAAGTTAAATAAAACATGTATAAGGTTCAATCGCGAGGTTTGAGTTTTCCTACAGAAACGTTTAACCTGTATATTTTATTACGAACACAGCTTATTTAGTAGTATGTTAATATTTTCGTAAAATGTGGTAGATAAAATCATTTGAATGGACCACCACTACTTCAGATGTACATTTACCAAGAGTTTGGACTTGATCGTCACTTTTTAGCATAAGCTTACTGCCACAGAGTAACGGTTTGTTGTAGGTACACAGAGTAACATTGAAATTTACTTTCCATTGACTAATAACGTATCATACAATTAACTTATAGTTTTTGAAAAAGCTGTAATTAAACTCAATAAAACCTTATTCATAACAAAGTAATTTGTTTCAATCGTATAAGTCAAAGTTCCACAACATAGCTGAAAAGCTATAGCTTCATTTAAAAAGTAGCAAGACGGAAAATAAACTGTAGTTATGTAACATAATTAACAGCGTTTGTATTGTGTGGATTAAGCCGTACTTTTCTCACGCCAGAGCAAGTAATGTACAACTTAATCCAGTGCATATGAAAGCTGAAGCTTTGGGAGCGGGATTTAACTACAAAAATGTTGTTCCAAGCAAAAATATGCTGCAGTAAAATACGCCAGGAAGAAGTATAAATAACGTTTTATTTTTACTTTATTTGTGGTTAACTGTTCTAGTTATAAAAACAAGCAAAGATAATGATTACGAAGACACCTTTCGAAATATTCTTTTACTTCGAAATTTTCATACTCATTGATGTACTAAAAATGTAATAAAAAAGCACCACAGCCAGACTGTAACTTTGAAATTTGCAAAGGTGTTAAAGGTCGGGAACTTATATCTTAAAACCAGTGATGTAAGTAATCCGCAAAAAGTAGTTTGTTTTTAATTTCCGGCTTTTCGGTAAATCTCAATTAAAAAGCAATAAAAAAATACCACCTACTTTTCCTCATTGTATCATCTCGTGGAGAACTACACACTAAAATACCACACCTTTCACTTAAAGCTTTACAATCGCATTAAAACGCAAGAATTTACATAACACTACTTATTCAAACACGAACTATTGAGGTCGGCTCAAAATATCAACATTGTTTTACATGAAACAAACAAACATTATCCTAGGAACGTTGACACGAATTCTAAATAAACCGCTTTATCTAAGCAATGCAGGGTCGCTAAAAATCTCTGACGTTCAGAAAACGTTGAGTCCGCTTGATGGTAGGGAATTTAGAAGGTTTGGGTTTAGTTTTGTAAAATATTTGCAAGAGGATATGTATTTTGAATTCAACGGATATTAAGGATGCCATTGTTTAGTCAATTTATGTTATTTTTTTACGTGATATAAAAACTTTGCTAATTCAACGTTAAAAAAAAACTTTGAAACCAATACGAGTACTAGAAAATTCCTCCTACTGTAATAACTGCGATTCAGCAAAAGTGATATTTATTTATTTGAAAGAAACCTCATCATCATCAATTTAAGAACCATGCTCTTGTCGGTGTAGCTCTTTCCATTTATGTCTGTCCTGTGCTAATTCTTAAAATTTCTTTGTACGTCATGACCTCTACCTTCTCTTTTAATTGTGTAATGTAACTGTTAAAAGAAACATTAAAATTGACAAGTTCAATTTAGTGAATCAAAAGTAAATTCTCTAAATTAATTCTTCCTAAAAAGTCAAAAACTTAATTATTCCTTTCAGTAATTTGTGCGAGAACTGATACAGAAAAAACTCGCTACTTGGTTTTCCTTTCAAAGCAGTTGTATCTCGTTTCTATCCAGAGAGAGAAAGTTATTTCCAACAAAGGGTAGCTGTATATTCTTGCATAAAACCCATTCAAAAGCAGAGCAGGACAAAGTGAAATGTATTTATAAGTCTCACAATACCGCCAAGCACAGACGGAGCTGTGTGAGGAACATTTTGTATTGATCCCGCGTCAAATTCAAACGATACCGATTTGTTCTCTCCATTCTCTAGACTCGGGCTATAGGCTTTGGACACACTGGAGTTTCAGTGGCTCAGTAGTATGTCTTCTTACGTTTATGTAATTTTGTTTTTTAATTAGTTATTAGGTATATTTTAAAAGTATACACTCAAGGGACTGGGGACTGAATGCGGAGGGCGGAGGACCAGGTGTTGTGGCGCAAATTGAGTGAGGCCTATGTCCAGCAGTGGACTATGATTGGCTGAATGATGATGATGATGACACTCAAACGTTTCTCTATAGTTCTATTGGTGAAAACCATAAGAAAATGGTTCTTTAGTTTTTATATTTATCCGTTCAGACAAACAAGGCGACAAACGCGGTGTGTTGCTTAATTATTTGTGTGTATTTGTGGCACTAAAAAAATATATTTTACTTACGGTGAAAATATGATCAAATCTTTCCAAATTGATGATTTACCACAAAAACTAAAGATTTGACTTCGATTTTTTTATTTTGAGACCGCCTTGGCTAGCAAAATAGTCTCCTACTCTAAACGGAATACGATCGCAAAATCGTACCATCTAAAAGTCGTCCAGTCCCAGTTACCTTTACATAAAAATAATGTAAATAAAGTATACATTTCTTTGGGAATGAAGTTGTCAGCTGTCTATTCCCATTAGTTTTAGATTGGTGGGTGAATGCGATGGTTCACGGTTCGTTGGCCGGAGCTGGGCGCTTTGTTATGCTAAGCATGCTTTGTGGAAGAAATAATCGGTTGTTTGCGTTCCTTATTTTGGTGTCTAGATATTGAGGGTTATTTAGGACCCTTTTTAAATAGTTTTAAAGTCAGTATCAGCGGGTGTAATACTCGTAGTAATTTAATTAGGATTTTTCAGAAGTCAAATATTTTAATGTAATAACTTGTTCTGATTGTTCTCTGATTCAATCCGTCTTGTCACATGTCATCGTGTTATATAGGGCTAATAAATAATGATTATTGCATCTCATTTCATAGAATTCCAAAAAGAAAATTAGTCTTGTAATTTGCACCAATAAATTAAAAATCACTTAACTTAAAGTATATATAACATGACGTCACGTATACTAATCATTATAATCTATAATAACATCTACAGACATGTATCTACACATGACAGTAGACACAAGTGTCTTGTAATTCTAAAAAGATTGAAGCAGACACTGTTTGGAACCACAAACTTCACACAGTGTAGCTCACGCTAAGTGCATTGGTATTCAGATTGCATCTCATGTCTCGCAGCATAACAAAACCAATTTCCTTCAGCATCTTATAACAAGTTACGACGTTATTATGGATGGCTACCCTTTAGCTGCGATGAAATATATTTTGTTTATTGAATAATCTAGTCTAAGTATCTATACCTCCTCGGTATATATATCTCCCATGAATGATACTTCACAAATGGCAGTATGTAGGTTGTTTGCATCACCTAAGGCAGTATCTATTCCTTAGGGGCTATGTATCACATAAGGCCGCAATTATTACATAGGGGTTATGCATATAGGCACAATATATCACATAAAAAACATCTTAAATTTATGTAATAAACAAAACTCAAAGTGCTCACAAACAATTCCTCTGATATGCTCTCAAGTAGTTCTTTTTTTATTATAAATTTAAACAACCAACCTTAGCATTTCCATTCTGCATGATACACGGGTTTATCATAAAATAAAATGGCTACCATTTGGAAAATCTTCCCATTTAACCTATTTGAACCCTTTTCAACAAGGTCATTAAACAATTCCATACTCGGAAACCATAATAGCATATCATAAGAGATATGTTACCTTTTTGAAGGGTTCATATTCAATTTGTGTTGGCATTTAGACCCAAGAGTGTGTTCGTTGAAATATAAGAGAGATTTCAATCTTTTTAAAATGGGAGAGGATTTTGCATTATTCTAGTATGTAATAGTATCATGTATGCAAGTAAGATGAACAAGCGGAGTTTCTTTTTTAGTTGGTTTTTATATTATATTATTATTTAGATTTTTAACCGTCTTCAAAAAAGGAGGAGGTGCTCAATTCCACTGTACTATTTTTTTGTTTACACAGATCTTTGGAGTGGGTGAACTGATTTTGATGCTCTTTTTATTGTAATTTTCCCGTGTAGTCCAGGTTTGACAGTTGGATCCATAAGAAATAAGGATAAAACTAATTATAAAATCGTTTTTTTTTTATAATTATTCGTTACTGTAGATGTTTCATAAAATTAATTTAAGTTTAAAGATTTGCCAATTTCTTGTATAGTTAATTATAAGTTCACAAAGGAGATTATGAAGTATTTTTACGTTATATAAAATTAATTTTTCTATTATTAAACAACCAAACTTCCATTAAGATCGAGCTGGGATTATAATGAATTTTATAAACTTTAACTCGGTTACCGTTTGCGGTCTAAGACAAACTACCGTTAGGTTAAAGATTTACAAAAGGAAAAATTTATTAATCTGCTTAACTAGCTTGTAAACGGTACTTTGACAACTAATAATTTAGAAAAAAAATCGCGCTATTAAAAAAAAAATTTAGGCTTATTTTCACATCAAAAGTTTTTAAAATTGATTGATCTATTTTTAAAATCAGAATGGAAGTCTACCTATTATACGGGGCCTTGAAAAATATTTAAGATACTGTCAGTACGTTACCATCGTTTTATATAAACCCTGAAATGGGATCGCTATTATTTATCTACGCATAAACGACGACCACAATAGCAATTTAAATATTTCGTCAAAATTTACATTTACCAGCAATTTCATGAATCCGGCCACAAAAACGTATTTGACCATCAAAATCCTTTAGGTATTTATTTAAGCAGGACTTTAATATGCGTCAAGCGACCAACAATTTACGACACACAAGATTTTCATATAATACGTGATGCGAAACGTTTTATTACTTGTGACTATAAAAATCCCATAAAAAACGGCATTATGGTGGCCATGTCAAGCCTTCAGCTCTAAATGTCACTGGTCACATTTCCAATTTCGTCGATATTGTAACCATGATCAAATATTATGACACGTCGTATAGATACAACGGTCATTCGATCTATTGCAAACGTATTAAATGAATCGTGGTTTAATAGTCCGAGATGATAGAAGAAAAAATCTAGGAACGAATTTTGTTTTTCCTTACATTTTTATTATAATTTATTTTTAAATCGTGTAAAAAATAACACAAACATTATAAAATCTATTTAATTTATGTAACTAGGTTTTTTCATGTGTTCTTGCAAAATAATTTGTTGTTGTTGTTAAAATGTTGTAATGTTCAATTTAAATAAAACCCGTACTATTTCAGCTTTATTCTATATTTATATTTATATATTTCATGCTAATGTAACTTACTTAATTTAAAACACAATTATACTACAGTGTTTTACTGCCAGACGTATTAAACTAGACAATTACGTTGGTACCTTTTACACAACTATGTTTTCTCCACTTCTCTCGTTTTACGTCCTTCATAACACGTTAACTACAAGTGCTAAACAAAGTAATTATTAACATTTGTTTCTTTTTTGAGGACAAATAGGACTATAAAAGTGTTAGCCTAAAACACTTGAAAAAGGCTCGCTATAAAATCCTTAAATATGTTTTATGTAGGGATTTAAGCGGGACCCCAAATGTATAAAGTTAAGCTTTGGCTACTCGCCAATGTCTAGATTTAAAAATAAAATATAACTTCAGGTTATAGTAAAATGGCTTATAATTTTCACACGTTAGGTAAAGGCATCTCTTCTTATAAAGAAGGTTAAATCACCACGCTTGCTCACTTGCAGGTCGGCAATATTAGATGACTTTAATTGAAATCTAGGTCTTTGCTATGTTTTTAATTTCGGGTCCTTGAGACTAACATCCTATTGGACCAAAAAGTCACATTCAGAATAGGTCTGTCGTTGTCTTCCATTACGCCCTCGAAGGTGGCAGTAGTAGTGCAGGACTGGCAGAACAGAAGATACGCCATGTCTTGAGTAGCATCTCATTCACACTGGGTATGCATAACATAACATACCATCACGCCTATATCTACGAAGAGTTAGGCAAAGGTGTACCAATGTACACCCACAGTTCGCCGATCTGTTAAGATCCCATGTAATAGCGGGCGAGCCTATTGCCGCTAACCGGGCACAAATCCAAACTCCGACCTGCTACTGACAATTTCATAGAAAAACCTAATAACACCTTGGTCGACTTGGGAATCGAACCTAAGACCGCTAGCGTAGCAGTCGCGCTTAGAACCACTAGGCCAACGAGGCAAATATTTGATTATGCCCGCTCAGGTTCATTCTCATTACACACTCGGTTTGGTATTTTTAATTAAAAGATATTAAAAGAACTGTAAAGTGTGTCATCATCGTATTCGTACAATTGAACTTCACCGGTTGTCGACGAAGCACATCGTATTGAAAGCCGTTTGATGGTAACATAAAAGTTCATTGCTTTTGAATATTACGACCCCAGTTGGTGCTATGGGTAGGTATACCTATCCGATGGTCGATGGATTTATAGGAAGAAGTGTATGGTGCCTGGATTAGCCTTGTTTTAATGTCAGGGATGTCGGTTTTCATAAATAAAAACAAAAATGTACACAATGGAACATAGAAGCTTCTCCTTTTTGGAAAGCGGTAAAAAAAGTAAATATTATGTGCGGGCAGAATGAGCTTATTTCGCATGTTTTAAAGACTGTCAAACGAATCAATTAAAATTATGATATTTAAAATAACATAAGTTCAACAATTTGAAGTATACCAAGTTGATTATTATGTCTGATTTATTCGCTGATTAAGAGTCTAGGAGCTTGTAAAGAGATAAAACACACATAAATTTTAATTATGTATACCTTCCATTTGGCATATTATGATCGACTTTTGTTATCATATAACTAAAATCACCTTTCTTTAAACAATATTCAATTAATTTAAACTGAACTACAGTTGAGAATTCAATCTCTGTATTTCGTAGTATAGCAGCACTCAGCTAGTTGAATACTCCGGTATCAGATAGTGGATCTATAGAACCTCTGACGTCACGAACAGAGCGTGCCACTGCGATTGAGGTTGTCAGACCCTATCATTGAGATGGGAGAGATCAGTTAAAATCTTGTTGAAAGCTTGGAATTTTAAATAAATTACTTTAGGTAAATGTATATACGTCGACTAGTTGTATCGGTCTGTTTCTTTTTGTCAAGATGAGCTGGATTCTTATATGAAGGATTGGTCCACGTTTACCCTCAATAGAGAACCATGGAAAGAAGGGAGGGATTCCTTTGCCCAGCAGTGGGACAGCATGGGCTGAAAATAATAATTTCTTTTTGCTAAGGAAATATGATGTGTTATGCAATTCTCCTTAATATGAACCTTTAACTATGTACATTATCTTGTTTTACCATATTATGGTAAAACAAATTATACATACAGGCGAGTCAATAAGTAGCGTCATCTGTAATACGGTACGGTATATGCCGCCGCCATATGGCATCACACAAAATATTGTGCACAATTAACAATTTTAAATATTCTGCAAACTGTTTTACGGATATCCCAACTGCAAGCCTAATTAAATTATAATAAATTTAAACGAGATCCAGTTACAAAACAGACCACCTGACTAATACCACAAATGTTGACCATTCCAAATGTGGTCAAATTTATATGTGGCGCCATATTGCGTGGTTTTACACTCTAATAAATCCAAAAGAAAAATATTATGACAAATTCTTAAAAAATGTTTCGTCCAAGTTTCAGAAAGTAATCTCGAAAAATACTTTCACAGTAATCGTTATACAAGCACCAAAAAGTTTTCACGTTCGGGAAAATAACGATCATCTTTGAAAAGAAATATAATTCGCTATTTACTTGTTCAGGCTACCTGGCATGTGTTTTTAAATAGACCTTTTTATTTTCTTTGAACAAAATTTTCAATGCTTTACCCTAGCTTTACCCTGCATGACACTAGCCACAATCTTTTTTTTTTTTTTTTTAGGCCTGATCGGTCCCACTTCAAGGTTTCCTCCAAGTTCTTCCATAATACATAAAACAGCTTATATTATTCAAAATAAACATAAATTTTATTGGACTTAAAGATTTACCACCTCGACACCGATCAAGCAGTCTTTAAAAATACAACAACTGTCTCAAAATATCGCATAAAATAAAACAGGCAATTAAGGTCGAATACATTCACATGAGCATCTTTTGTGCTCAGAATCCAAGGGCCCATAAATTTGGCGTTCGGCACATCGCGCACCGAACCGGAAAGCAAACCGTTACGGTTCAACGGTTTTGGAAAACGGTTTGCTTTAGATATTCTTATTCTAGGATTTTACATTTAGTGTTATCATGTGACTGGAATATTGAGAAGTTTTGATGATACGGCGTTTGGGAAATTGACCGTATTGGCCGATAAGAGGAATAATAGAAACGATCTTGCGATGCTACGAAATATTTTTTTATTGGACTTGGTGATGTTGATATTGTATGTTATAGAATAGAATAGAATAGATGGATGGATATATAATTTCAGATCCGGATATGGATATGGATATTGGTAAAATATAATGTCGGTTTCGGTTACGGTTATTAAATTATTTAGTGTTATCCGATAGTTTCGGTTACGGATATGGATATCCATAACAACACTGCTGTGCACCTCGCGCTGTGACGTCATTAGGTAGCGGGAGAGGTGTCGTAATCAGATTTGCAGATCAAATTTAAAACTGATCAATGAAATGCTTCATAGTTTTCTTTAAACTGAATTTAAAACCCTTAGTATAATTGAAATACTTCTGCCATTACATTGCATAATTTCTGCTATTTTTTTTTCAGGCTATGGCAAATTTCATGTTTGCAGGCTTCATGTTACAAGATTTAAATAAAAATCTATTTTATTAATACGTTCAACGAAATCCTTACATTATTATCAAACACAAATATTACGTAGGTATTTGTTTTTCACTAGCCCTTTACCTTTTACAGCCTGAAAATCTACAATATACCCCATATTAAGTGCCTATAAAAGTTTAACACCTCCCAACTTGTAAGGTCGGTCTATCTCAAAGGTAACTCCTGAAAACATTGCAAAGCCGGTTCAAATCCCATAAATCCTAGCCTCGATTCACGAAGGAGGTTGTGAACAAACTTGTGTAAGTAGCTGGAAAAGTAGTTTGTATAACACGTTTCATTTTACGTTTAGTTCAGGAAAAACGTACTTATGAGCCATATTAAACGAGTAAGTAAAACAAAACTAAGGTTTTGTTAACCAAAATTAACCTGGAAGAGTAAATTTTAAGTCTTTAAAAAGAATACGTTTATTTGTAAGTCTTGTCGGGTTAAACCACCAACTTTACCATGTTTTTTTTTGTATCCTGAATTGAAAATTTACCACAAAATAGGTAAGGACAAGTCACTTAAATAAACATGCTTTCTGGTTTAAAACGACGTGTTTGTGCGCACACTTACAAAAATAAAAACAGAATAATAAGTACCTTTCAGCGCAAAATACTCAATAATCTTCTAAATAAATACCTACTAATCTACTATTACGAACAGAAACGATTTCCTAACAATTGACCGAATAACAATTATCCGGAGTCCATTCATCAAAATAAGTTAGTACAATATTCTGCGCCATTTTCCTATCTGGAGCACTTCCAACTACTTTCCCAAACAGAATAAACATCCAACGATTTGATTCTGTACACTTCTTATTCAGTTTTGAGAGTACATCCTTCAATTCTTTATTCGTTAAAGAAAGTTTGAAGATACTCTGAACCTGTTTTATTAAGAGTACCCTTTACGCAAGAGTTTTCTATTTTGTACTTCCTTCGGAGAAGCAAGATGACAGTTAATTAAATGTTTGTTTTTTAAATGCAGTTCTGGAAAGCTAAAGCGCTCTGCAAAAGATGTTTACTTTGTCAAATTGGTATTTTTTAGGATCCATTTTTTTTACTTTTTACACATTCACACAAATTACAAATTAGATTTAATATGTCAATTACTTATTCAGTTGTAATTTTTTGTAAAAAAAATAATTATTACAATTATGTAATCCAACTAAAACTTGTGGTACTGAACAACTTAAATAATTATATTCGCCCTTACACAATTCCTAGTCAACCACATAATCTCTTAAAAGCACCTCTGAAGAACAATGAGAATTTCAACTTTTTAATTTGACTCAAGATTTCTGCTCTGGGGACCAATTTGCAGAAAATAGCACGGAAACTAAAATAGTTTGTGCAAGTTACATTTCAACTTTAAAAGAACATCTTAGTTTAAACTTTAAGTGTAAGAATGAAAATTTAGATTCCCTTACTCATTGTACAAGCTATATAGGTCTTTGATGTCGTATAACTACTCCTGGTAGTAAGGAGTAGTCTTTGTTGATTTTTGTCTTTACATGGGAAACTTATCCTGTAACATATAGTGTTGTGGAAGGTAAAACAGGCCCGGGGGCATTATGGTGCTAAGACTTCGGTTGGACCCGCAACGCCGCCAATAAGGCGAATGACGGCACCAGATGTTTTGTCCGAACTCTTGCATCCCCATCCCCTATGGCAATACAAGGCTGGCTCAAAAACGAGTTTCACCTGAATAAAAAAATTGCTTAAACAGGCCGTCTCGTTTTCAGCTGAATCCATTAAGATTAAAAACCGTACCAAAACAGTAACTTTAAACCTGCCAATATTGGTTAATACGAGTATGTTCTAACTGCATGACCTAAATCTAGCTATACTTCCTACTAATATTATAAATGTGAAAGTTTGTGAGGACCGATGTGTGGATGTTTGTTACTCTTTCACGAAAAAACTACTGAATGGATTATATATCTCAATAATGTAGCTGATACGTTTATTAAGATAGTGTATGTATTGTCATTCACGTGGGTGAAACCGCGGGGCACAGCTAGTATAACATATTTTGGTAATTCTGATTATTTGGCCCGTGATAATAACTTTCCATTTGTTACGTTCGAAATAATGTCTTGTACCTATACTCCACACATTTGCACACATAAAAGTGCGGACAAAATATCAAAAATTCATAGCCGGAATTTATGTTCCTTGGCCCAAATATACGCAATTTTATTTCGTCCAGACAAATCCCATGTAATAGGGAATTATACGATCTCTAAATTATTTATAACAATCTCATATTAAGCTAGTATCATATTGTTACAGCAGAGTATATACTAAAATAGACCACATGGCAATCGTTTGATATTATTTACGACCTTATGTCAACGGAGTAGAGTTCATTCTCCATGACCATAACTTACTAACGGGTTTTGGCAGTACATAGTTCATGTATATTATGTATCAATTGAACAGTAATACGCCTATTACATGGTAGGTCCTTTGATTAACTGGAGTAATGAGCGTGCAAGACATGAATAGATATGTCCAATTCAATCGGTAACCACGTAATAATACGATACAGCTCTATTTTGGTATTTGTATTAATAACTATCATGTTGCGTCATCTATTGTTTTAGTATAGTGGTTGGCAAACTAAAAATAAAAAATATAAATTAGAATGCTGCCATACTTACTTATCATATCCATATGTTACGACGATTATAATCTAGACTTGATAAAAATAAGTCAATCCGAGCCAAATAAACACCAACACAATTTATATTTGTTTTTAAAACGTCTCGTTCTAAAATCAAAAAATATATTCCAACATAAAATTAAAGTGTATTTTATAACATACTACCTATCTTTCTTAAAAAAAAGGATTAAAGATTTATATCGATACATACATAAAAAAATACCTCAGAAAATACCAAATTACATACATACTACTCTGTGTAAAAAGTATCGGGAATATGTCAATAAAAAGACCCGTGTTAAAGAGGTCGTTCTAATTTTTTTACTGCATGTTGGTAGCACTGAACTCATTTAGCGCGCAAAGTTTGAGCGGGATCTGTCATTTAATTTGTTTTAAACTACACTTTTTGTTGGTCATAGTTTTGAGTTCTCGGCGATTTTTACAATGGAAAATATTGTTGAACAAAGAGTGTGCCTTAAATTTTGTGTTTTGAATGATATTTCATGTGGTGAATCACTAAAAAGGTTGCGAAATACCTACGGCGAATCGTGTATATCGAAAACAAGGGCTTATGAATGGTATAAGGCTTTTAAAGAAGGCCGAGAAGTAGTAGTAGACTTGCCTCGTTCTGGTAGACCTTCAACCGCTACGACCAAAGAAAACATCGACAGAATCAAGATGCTAGTGCTCGAAAATCGACGCATGAGCCTGAGAGAGTTGGCTAGTGAGGTGAACATATCTTTTAAGTCCGTCCACAACATTCTTATAGACATTTTAGGCATGAAACGGTCGACTAGTTCCAAAAGAGCTCAATTTTGTTCAAAAAAGCATGTCGCTGAAGACATGATTTCCCGAGCTTCTACGGATGCGACCTTTATGAAACGTATGATAACTGGCGACGAGACATGGGTTTATGAGTACGACATGCAAACAAGCCAACAGTCTTCAGAATGGCGTCTCGAAAACGAGCCGAAACACAAAAAACCGCGGCAAAGTCGCTCCAAAATCAAGGTGATGCTCACAGTTTTTTTTTACTACCTTGGTGTGGTTCACTCCGAATTCCTTCCAGAGGGAGAAACAGTGAATAAAGAATATTATTTAAGCGTCATGAAGCGTTTGCGTGAGAGTATCCGCCGAAAACGTCCAGATTTGTGGCAACACAACTCATGGATGCTGCACCATGATAATGCACCGTCACACACCGCCATTATAGTGAAAGAGTTTTTAGCGAAAAATTCAACAAAAGTTCCCGACCAAGCACCGTATTCACCTGATATGGCTCCGTCTGACTATTTTTAAATTCCCAAGTTAAATTACCACTTCGAGGAAAACGTTTTGAGTCGATAGAAGAAAAAAAAGAAAATTCGCTGAATGAGCTAAAGGCCATACCGCAAATATCCTATGAAAAATGTATGGAAGACTGGGTGAAGCGTTGGAGATGTTGTATTGCAAGCGAAGGGGCCTACTTTGAAGGTGACAAAATAAATTTAGATGAATAATTTGTATTTTTTGTTTTATTGACAAATTCCCGATATTTAGTACACAGAATGTACATACATATCATCACGCCTGTATTCCCGAAGGGGTAGGCAGAGGTGTACCAATGTACACCCACAGTTCGCCGATATGTTAGGTCCCATGTAATAGGAGGCGAGCCTATTGCCACTAACCGGGCACAAATCCAAACTCCGACCTGCTACTGAGAATTTCATAGAAAAACCCAATAACACCTTGGTCGACTCGGGAATCGAACCCAAGGCCTCTAGCGTAGCAGTCGCGCTTAGCACCACTAAGCCAACGAGGCAGTTTAGTCTGTTTTGAAAATACCAAATTAATAATGAATAATCGGAAACTAGCGGCACGAGGGCAATCACAATACGCCTTGTAAGGTAATGAACTAATGAAAATACTTTGCCGACGATTTCCGAAGTTCCCTCTATTATTCGTAGCTAAATGATTGAATATCCGGCTCAGATTTACCGATCTCAATCAATTATGCTATTCATGAATGCCAAACGATTATTGCGGCTGTACTAATCTCTATCTGCAATTAGGAATGTTTTCACATTATCCGATACGATATTGGTACCGGACTTCAAAACGATGTCGGGTACAAGTAAATTTATGAAACACGTACCTCTCTTGCACGCTATCCGATCAGATATTTTATATCAAATTCGTAAAGGAAAACGAGCATTCCGGCCTAAGAATCATTACCATCGTGTGATCTACGATTGGTGAGGTGTAGGCACGGTTTAGGCATATAACCGGCCCTTCTTGTGTTAGTACTTATTTTAAACAACGATTTCGTAGTTCCCGCTGTAAAAAAAAGAGAAAGTACAAAAGAAACCCTGTCAATGATATTATCACGTTGTTATTGGTTCCTAGACAGGCCTCCATATAATTCTGCCTCCTTTCATACGAGTCGAGCGATATCGTGTCGAATAATGTGAAGACGCTCGAAGATGACAATACGGGTGTTAGACAAAGGCTCCTGATTACAATTCCCTATTATCCAGTTATGTAGTCATTTGTGGAAACATTTGGTCGTGAGCGGATATCTATCGTTGTAATAGAAATAGACTCAATTGATTTTATCTACCTATTGACTACACTATTCATATGGAGTTACATATTGGATTGGATTTATGATTTACTAGCTGTGCCCCGCGGTTAAACTTGGCTTGCATCTGCTACTAAGAGAAGCGACGTATAAATTTACTCATACAATGAGCTATCAATTTATTGGCTTTTTGAGAAATCCGACTTTTAATTTTAGAGATAAGTGTAATCGAACAAAATATCTCTAGAGCTTTAATTTTTTTTTTTCTCATTAGTACTGTTTATTTTTTTAGTAATCTACAATTATTATGCATAAAAATAATATGAATACCTACTGTCTAAAGCTTTAATATCATGCAATTCAATTTTTTTTACGTTAAAAAGAACCCTCAAACCATGTTCCAAAATGCTCTGACGCTAGGGATATTTTCCGGAAAATTTGACGGATAAAAATTAATTGAAGATGCTAATCTGTCTTTAGAGTACATTTTATACAAAGCCCGCAACAAGCCAGATGCTGGCTTAGTGTCTACATTAGACTGCTCTACAAAAGAATCTGTTTGTATAGGTATAATGTTTCTTAATAGAGAATACTGTACAGCTTAAAACATATAAATGTAGAATAAAGGCCGCTCCTAATATTTGAAACATTGTATTATATTAGATAGGTATTGCAAAACACTCAAGTATTTATTATAAAGATCACAGCACATCATAGATTACATAATTATGTTTGTCACTCCTTAACCCTAAAATCGTAATGATGAAGTTTTACAAAATTCAAAATCTGCAGAATAATACGCACTAGGTCATATATAAAGCAGGATTTACTAATAGCTCGCAACCAATGCACCTACATAGATCCTTATTTAAGTAAATAAATGAAACTAATACAAACACAAAATTAATTATTTCGGATGGTACTAATACGTTTAGGTTTAGTAATATTCTTCAGAACGATCAATCATCTCTTATTGAAGCAATACCGAACCTGACTTTGCATAACCCCGCCTGCATTAAGCACACCCTTATCTTAATACTTCAGATAGTTTTAGCTTATTGCCCTTAACTTACCTTATAGTTACCTAAGTAATCATTTATATAAATTACATTCATAAGGAGATTACAACTGTGAATGTTGATGGTCACCTACAGTGTGTTAAGAAAACCCTACCCTAATGTTAAATAAATTATGTTATAATCACAAAATAAATAGCAAGTAAAAATATGTTCCAAAAAAGCTTTTAAAACCAATGAACTTTAATTGGCTCTATTATTCTATCAAGTTAAATAAATGCTTGAAAGAAACTATAAACTTTTAACTGAATGTATTTAAAACTTTTCTAGTTAAAATAAATAGGTCAAATGATTCCTTGGAACACATCATCTAAAATCAAAGATTTTTTGTTCAAAACTATTTCAATCGAAAAAAGGATATTTAATTAATTCAGTCAAACTTTTTATTGACATAAGAATTTATATTCCATTAAAACTAGGTAGACCACAAAAAGAAAGTAATACTAAATACCTATGTATCGGTTTTCTTTTAATACCCAGAATAAAACAAAACACTGCAAAAAATACATACAATAACGAATTGGTGAAGAATAAAAGTACAGTATTGTGTTATAAAAGAAAATATGGAGTGGAGCGAGTCCCATTAATCAAATAGGCACTTTATGTAGATGGTATTAAAGTCTCATTAGTATTGTAATAAAATCTGTGATTAGGTTTTTATAGGTTTAATAAAGCGGTCGAAACTTTTCGTTTTAGCGTTTTACGATAAATTTGACGATCCATTTGCGATTGAAAAACTCCACTGTGATTGGCAGTGGCTAAGTGTCTGATTTATACTTAAATGGTTGTAAATAAGATCTCCATAAAGTTATTTTTAGATATAAGAAGATACATGCTTAAAGATTGTTCTATGAAATACGAGTACAACTTAGGTACAATAAGGTCATAAAAAGTTGTTATTAATTAAAATTATTTTAACATAATAATAATAACACAATATACTCTAATCAGTCCTAATTCAGAACAAAGGCCTCTATCTCTATTTTTTTTAATATATGTGTAAATTTTTATTTATTTGTGTTTTACTTAATATTGCCTTCCGCCTATTCATATATTTTATTGATAAATTTTAGCAAAATACGAACATAAACATATCCTAGTGTGACATTTATCTCTTATACAAAGTCAAACAATACGCACTATCGTTAAACACTCCCCACATTAACCCAAATCATAGCGTGATACCGTCCACGTTCATTTGTACAGAAAATCACTTTACACAAAGCCTCCAGTACAATTTCCAATCTCGTTCGCGTCATTTTGTTCCTTTCATCGCTTCAAATAGGTAAGCTTTCAGCGCCATTCATTTGTCCGTTCCACTTTATTTCTACTGACCAGGTAAATGTGACGGTCTGTTTTGAATAGTTTTTGAGAGCTATCGCTTAGAAATGTTTTGAATTAATTGAGAATTTCGAATGTGAAAACCCTATAATCGATTTTCGTTTATTTCTTCGTCATTCTAAATTGGTCTGTCCACTTCAATAATTATCAACATAGAAACAAACGTTTAGTTTTGCGACCTTTTTACTTTAAAATGTAAGAATTGAGAATGCAATACTGTAAGAATTTTATATAACAAAAAATAAGAATTAAGTAATGAATTGTAGAAAAAAAATATCATTTTATATCTTCCCCAAATGTTATTCACAAACTTTTTATTATCTTTTCAGGTAAGCTTTCTATTACATGCAGGCGACGAAGATTTTTATCGCCAGAAATAAACCAGGTACTAAAATTATTTAATTTATTAAACGTCTGTCGCCAAAAAAAGTTCACCAATTAACAAAAAAACGGGATTTACGAAACGACATGCTGTTGCAGCGAAAACTAGCCGTGCCACGCAAAACGGTGTCAAAGCAATTTATGCTGTACTGAATACAGTATTCAATCGTTTTTAAAAGGTATTGATGACTAAACAAAAACTCTAATTTGTCTATGTATAGGTTAACAAAATCTTCTTTAATATATTATGCTTTTTAAGTAACTATACTAAACGCTTAATGAAAAAAACGACGGGTCGTACTCCGGTAGTGTCGGCAGAAGTGAAAACTTGAATATTAACGTTGTGCATTTTTTATATTTTAGAATTCAAATCCTTTATTTTGTAAATAGGACTACATTCAATCACTTTCACACGTCTTCTTAATCTAGATGAGGTCGACATTTCCTAACTGACTACCCTGAGAAGAAATGTCGAAACAAACTCGGGGGTCACAGTCTCTTTTAGTCCTGATAATAGAATAGTAATTTTGTGTAAACAAATGCAGAGTATTTACTGGACTGGTCTTTAGAGGAAAGAACCAGATCGATCTGAGCAAGCCTGTGCCAGCAGACGGCAAGCATGCCCCGAATAGCTCATGCAGCTCAACCATTTTTGAGGGAGCTGCACAACCCGGTACACAACAATACCGCCAGTGGCACCATAAAAATATGTGGGGCAACAACTCACTTAGATCGCCAGCCTAAAATAAAATTGAATAGAATATGATGTATAAGAATTAAATAAAACAAAATGATTAATGAATATACCTGAATAATGTTTACACTCACAATAAATACAAGAATGGTGAGGGAATTATTTTGCACGCATTGCTTTAATTATCAGTATAAAAGTACTATCATTTATCTGTTATAATACAATTTTTTTTTATTGCACTATCGTAGACAAACATGAAAAACCGTATTACGAATTTTATTTGACGTCTTGACGCGAGTTTCTTTTTTACCCTTTACAAAAAAGTGTTAGATATCTATATAATTTAGTACTTTAAATTACTATATATACTATATATATACCCACGGTACTGATTCACATTCATATTCACTATTAACTCTAAACGCCAACAATATGTATTTAGTCTTATTTCATGTTAGCATGCCAAAAGCTCGTATTTAGTATTTATGTTAGTACGAATAAAACCACTGCTTAACCGTCCACTATATTGTGTCCAGCATAATAACATTTATTTTATGTACTTATTCAAATACAAAAGAGTTTTTATACCAAATAGCATGAAAATATGAAATAGTAGTATGTAGATATACACTCAGGGACACAATTAACCGGCCTTTTTAACATGCTGCTATTATCCGAAATTAATTAAACTACAATATTGTCAAGTAATAAAATCATTCCACAATGATTTAGCGAAGATATAGCAGAATCTTGTAGTGGCCGGTTAATTGTGCCCCAGAGTGTATATTCAAAGTAGAATCATATAATAGCAATATTCTAACTCAATGGATTAGTTGGCATTCTGCCTTGCAAACGTTTATCAAACTAGAAGCAAAAAATGGGAATATTTTACTTGAATTAATGCGAATATTTCAGTTTGACTTACTTGTACATGAATCACGAAAAATACGTATTAGGTTTGTGAAGCAAATTGACCAGAAAAAGAATTTAGTGCACTGCTGAGTTCATGCAAGTTTTTAACATCAGAACGTTTATTTGCATGTATTAAATTTTTGGGATTGCCGTATCTAATTTTTTTTTACAAAGTGAATTCAGTGGTAAAGTGACAAGTAAACTTTTCCGAATGCAATTTCTCTTTAGATTATATTTTAGTGTTTTTATCTCACTATATATATTTTTTCCAGATTCAGTAAAAATCTTTAAAAATAAATTTATGCTTAAAACTTAAAACTGTCTTCCGCAAAAACTAGCTCCAGTCAACAATAAAAGGTATCGATAGACTATTCTCTTATAAGAATCTCAGTTTCTACCAAAAATATTGTTCACCCAAAC
This sequence comes from Autographa gamma, assembly GCA_905146925.1. NCBI lineage: Eukaryota > Metazoa > Arthropoda > Insecta > Lepidoptera > Noctuidae > Autographa > Autographa gamma. The sequence goes on from LR989852.1 coordinate 2,623,036, forward strand.
ATAAATAATAATATAGCTTAACAATTAATACAGATTTCTTCGGCCATCTTCCCGTCACAGTTAGTCATTATATCTTAAGCAGAAGATCCGTTATCCATATTTCATTAATCCCCACATACGTCACGGCTCTTGACCCGGATAAAGGATACTGGCCTTTGATATTATCCGTGGCCGATACACTGCTTGCCAAAACAAACACTCAATGCTCCTACTAATGTCACTCAAGCATGCATCGGATTGCTACTATTCGTTCCATTGTGCGGAAGTACTGAATGATCGTTGTAGTTTGAATTAGGAACTTATTTTTCTTTTTCTTTGCAACCAGTACTTTGATGTTATAATAATATGAAACTAATTTGTTTCAAAAACAGAATGTGTCGAATTAAGAAGCTATTTTTCTTTTTTGCCAACCAGTACTTTGATGTGTATGAAACTAATTTGTTTTAAAAACAGAATGTGTTTTTTGTTACTGGCATAATATGCTTACGTAAGTATTTTAATATTATGACACTAATCGTTAAATACGAAAGGTTTAGAACTAAGCTAGAATAATGATAGGCTTATATGTTTGTTTAATTACATGAAGCATATTTTTACATGTACAAAACGTTTACGGTTTACGGAATATATATATTTTTTTTCAGGAAATTTCAAAGGTCACCTTATTAAAGAGTTTCTGCATAAGGTTTTTTATGTGATAAATCTTACGTCTGATCAACTTATTGACTAATATTCACATATATGGATGTAATCTAGATACCTACAATTGTAATATCAATATAATCCAAACCAACATGATACATTATTTAAACTACCTCTAATTTGTGTCATCTTCTGAACACAAAACAACAATTATCAAATAGTTTTTCCTCTCAAGCGATTGTTTTGACGTGTTCCGAGCAAACGTCTAGCTTTTCAATAGGTGCTTAGATTTAATTCTCCGGTGGTACAAAGTTGTATTACGTTCTTCTCTTGTTTGTAAACTAGGTTTAAACTCACAATTCAGTATTGTGAACTACAAACGTTGTTTAAGGTAACATTATAGACTAGTTTAAAGTTGGCCTGGAGATTCGTCTGCAACAAAAACAAGTTTAGTGCAATTGAATAAATCACGATGTAAGTGTACCTTTCCACGATTCAGTTCGCGTTACATTTAAGAGAAAAGCTAATGTAAGTGTTTACAAATTCAAATTTTTACGTAAAATAGATGTGTTTTCAGTGAGAATTTGTTGAAAATAAATAGGTTTTCTGTACTACATTGTAAATTAATAAAGTAATTAAAACAGTTGTCGTGATGTATGTTGCAATGAGACAGAGATATGTATTAACCTAAATATTTTGGTACCTTGTCAACAAAATAATATACTAGAATGTTATAATGATTGAAACCCCAATAGCACAAGGTCATGGCATTTCTATAAAATCTCTTATTTAAATATTATACATAAAACCCGCATAAGTCAAAGGGTAAGAATCAAAGCACACAGTTTTTGCGTCCCGGATAACAGAAGCGACCCTATTATAACGGTTTTTGCTTCAACGCCAAATGCTTGTTCTCTATTCAAATAAGCTCCATTCCTTTGTTTCATCATGTTGCCAGTGACGTCCAACATTTTCATTCAAGATTGAATGAACGAATGAATTTCGTGGCTTTCGATCGCAGTTCAATGATAAACGAACGATATTAATGAGCTATCGGTTTTGGTAATAGACGTTTTGATTTAAGCGCCATACAAATTGTATCTAATTTCTACCTCTTTAAAAATCTTTAGGCCATTAACTTTGGACGTGAAACATCACTTAAGCTTAACTTAAATCACCTACTTAAAAAAAATATCACAGTATTTATACTTAGTAAATTACGCACCAAAAGCCGTACTTACCAAGTAATGTTTGCATTAATCCAGTAATCAATCAATTGCTAGACTAAAAACTTGGCTGCGGCTCCGAAATTCTGTTTGATCATACTCTGCCCTTCAATGTATCGGATTACAGATGAAATACGGACTAAGATCTTACGTCGATTAATGCAAAATGTCTGTTTTATTCCAGACAATGGAAAACAAACCTTATTGCTTCAAATCTAGAGTACATTTTACCTTGTGTCGTAACTAAGCTTTATATACATACAATCACGTTTGTTTCGCAGCGTGGTAGGCGCAGACTACGGATTTCCTTGCATACCTGTTTTGCTCTAAACACATTCCGAGTACACATTCATTTGTTTTAGCGTTTCTCGCTCATAACTTTCCCCAAAACATCTACTGGAGAGCATTTAGTCTTACGGGCCTCAGGTTCTGTTTTCCTTTTTATGACGAGTAATTTCTGTCCCACTGCAAATTAAAAGCCCCTCTAGCTTCCTTCCATTTCTCTCTAACTAGGAATGTGGTGAACCACTGCATATAAAAAAATTTCAGCGTACCACCATCTTCGTTTGGGCTTACTAAAGTCCGGTGAAGCAGTCAAATCCTGCGCTCAGGCTAACTGCATGATCTCTACGAAAAAAAAACTTCTTCTAATATTATTTTTTAGTTCCTAAATAATAGTCTGAGCTAACTGTGGCTAACTTTTTTTTTTATATAACCTCTTAAGTGTCCCACTGCTGGGCAAAGGTCTCCCCCGTCTGACTCCAGACATTCCTGTCTCGAGCCACATGACCCCAATCACTTATGAAGCGATTAACGATTTAATTGGCTAACTTTAATATTCAATATTTAATGAGAGAAATGTAAACGGCCAGCATAAAAAGAGAAAAAATAAATTCGTAGTGCCGACATGTTTGTGTGAAGAACATTGTCAAGTAATTTGCTTGTAATATTAATCGATACGCGTAGATAAGGTAAAATAATCGCGAGCAACTGTGTCGGAAAAACACGATAACTGATATTAATCAACTATGTCTATCTATAAAACGTTACAGTATCGATATAGTTTTTGTTGAATGGCTGACGGATGAATAAAACGGTTAAGAGGGAGGGATACTGGAGTATCCCAAAATATAGTAACTCTAACAAAAAAATGTGAGTTCAAAATAAGTCTTATATTTTTTTCTTATGGATCTCACTGTTGAAACTGGACCAAAACTTACCAAAAAATAAGGCTACATAGGAAGCACCAGCTTTCAATTAAAAAAAGATTCATCAAAAGCAGTTTGCCCAATACAAAAAAGAAAGAAAGAAAGAAAAAACATTTATATACTTCTATTTAAAATAGTTGAATTATAGTTGAATTGGGAACCTCCTTCGTTTTGTGAAGTCGGTTAAGAGATAGTCAATAAATTATTATCATTCTCAAGCTAGTGTGTTTGGAGATTGAGGAAAATTGGTTGCGTTTCCCGCGGGTAATGGGAGTACGGCTTACTTGGGCATATAAGTACCGTATAAATATTTTAGAAGCTCTGCATTTTTTATTGTTTGTTACTTCCATAGCCTCTGATTCAAAAAGTCGTATCATCAGCGTGAGCTTTTGGTATGAATTTATGTGAAAAAAATAAAAATTGGGATATTTTATTTTTTTTAAACTGTGTATCCCTTTTAAAAGCGTTTCTGGTAATATCCAGAAAATTTGGCGAAAAACTTAAAGGAAAACTGAGTAACTATTTTATGTTTACCGTACGGTTTATTTTTACCTTACTACAGTTAGTAACATAAGGCCAAACAGGAGCAAAGCATCAAAATAAAAATATAATATGTTCTAATTTTATATCTCTATCAAAGACTCATATGGTACACAAGACCTACATTTGCATATTAAGTTACGTACTTCACAGTAGAACGCGACACGTTACAACTAACTAACCAATTAGCGCCGACCAGACGTCTAACTTTCATTGTTAACCGACAGTTAGCCTTTGTCTGAGCGAAACATGCGTTTGTAAAATTAGGCTTTGACAGGTTTTAGTTACAGTTCAAACTAAATGGTAGGTTGACAAAAAACCTTTTAATTCATTAGTTTTTATTTAACTTATATAATTTTTAATATCTTACATGAAAATCAATAATTGCTGGGCAAAGAAATAGGATAATTTTGGAAGACGAAAGGATAGTCCCCGTCTTCTAAAACTATCCGTCTTTTGCAATTTCTGAGTTAAAAATTTTCGAATCCAAAAAAATACGCGTAAATCAACAAGCATCACTTATAGTTATCCAAAATGTACTTTTTAATCCAAAATGTTTAACTATGAATACTCCAAATAATACACATTTTAAGACGAAAGAAAAAATTAGAAATATTTTAATACATATGAATCTGAACGGATGTTGGTATATAGCACGCCCTTACACAGAGATATGAGATTTCAAATAAGGGAGTATGTCTGTATCATATTCCGTCATAGCCTGACATAAAAATATGAGGGTCAAACGACGCAATCTAACTCGTTTGTGACACTCTATCATGTAATAATACAATCACATAAACGAATGATGGGGGTTATTTATGTCTTTCTATTAAATTTTAAACATACTTAAAGAATATCCACATATCATTTACCTTTATTACTTATGAGTAATCTGCTTAAACAATACAGAAATCTAAATATTTATATAAATATAGCAATCTATGCGATACACCCGAGTGCACAAAAAAGGACCCCATGCCTTTTAATATTTAGTTAACCTGTGCCTTTAGGATAGACACCGTGATTCTTCAAAACAAAAGGTTATTTATACCAACAACTTTTCAAATTTAATCAAACATAAAAAAATGGTATACGTACTTTAGTTTGATAACTCTGACGGATACGAAATAACAGTCCTAATTTCCATTAGCGGTAAACCGTGCGGAGGAAAAAAAGTGTGCATTAATTTGCCCAGGGGATCCGGGAAACGATTAAATTACCACAAAGGGCGAGGAGAGGCGAATGGCTGCAATAAAGCCATATTATGTTATGACGCCGCCACTCAAATCTTGGCCATTAGGCGAAACGAGTCCTCACTTTTATTATGTATCTAGTACGATTTACACAACGAGATAGCGTGTAAAATTCCACTTTTACGCCAAATTAAAAAAAATAAATTATAAGCAAAAAACGTTGAAAACTTAAAGCTGAAGTTACCTACTGTCACGAAGTTAAATCATAACTAAATTCGCTGCAAGCGACACCGAAGCTAGCAACTAGCGCTTAAAATGCACTTAACACTTTAATCCTTTAACAGTTTAGAAGTTCGCGAAACATGTAGTAGATAAGGAATCAAGGGGGTAATAATGAGCGTTTTGGGTTTGTACGGGCGCAATGCAGTTATAGAAGTAGTAAGGGGGCCGGAGCGAGGCGATTTCGCCAGACGCGCCGATAACGCTTCGACGAAAGCACGGCCGCGGATCGTGCGCGATCGTAGTTACGTAAACGCGTCGCGGTTTTAGTGACCGGTGTATTTAAATGCAAGGAAGTGTACTATATGTGAACTAGTTGGATTAGTTGGATATTTTCAGTGCGTTTTTGTGGATATGTGAAGGTTTGTAAAACTTTTAATTTAGATTTAAAAAGTTTTGTTTTTTTCTAGTCAAATTGATTTACGTTATAGTATGCTATATGGTACCGTTTTAATTACTTACAGATATTAATTAAATTATAATATTAAGTTTGTATTTAACACACAAAAACAATTCGGCAAATTATTAAAATGTATTATACTTACAGTGTTTAAGTGAAAACAAAGTTTTCTATGGAATAAATATTTGTTAAAGAGCTTATATTCCTATTGCACAATTGTCTAAACCGCGGTATAAAAAGGAAGTTCGACTTTTTTCCTATGTTTTATTTTTTATATAATTGAATGTAACAACATAAGATGTACAAAAGAAACAATATATAAAGACACAACAATATTAAAGCACTTTGGTCATAATGACATGAATTATTGTCTAGTAAGACAGGCAGCTTAACCCGGACGGAGGGTTTTCATGTAATTAGCAGTTATTCATTCATAATCTCTCACTAAAAGGCGAGGCTTAAGACCCAAGCAGCTACGTATGTTTTATATTTTAGAAATTTCATATTTTTTATTTATTCACAATTAATTATCTTTATTAAGTAACCCACAAACCTTATTTATGAAATACACCTTTACGGCTTACACAAAATTTTAATGCATTTTATAATAGGGAAACTCGCTTAAAGTCTTAAATATTTACACAAGTGCTCACTTGAAAATTAATCTACGATAAAAAACACGTAATAACTGCAGCCAATATGGAAATGATCGAATTGGTAAACGACGATCTCCGGAATTGGTTCACCAGAATTCTATTAACAGATCAAATTTCGCCATTCGACATTTCTGCACACTTTCTGCGTTTCATATTACTAGGAACGCCCCAAATATGTCGGCGTGAAATGAATCTGAATGGAGAGGAAGTGAAAAAGAAAAAAGAATTTTCAAAAATATGAAGAAAAAAAAAAAATCATTTTGATGGGTTTGTTCAAATGATTTTACATAGGTTTAGCCTGTTCCCAAGTTATTGTGGGGTCAGCTTTCAATCTTACCGGATCCAACTGAATAAGGTAGTTTATGCAGCCTACACCGTATTTCATGGAGCAACGGTTTATCTCACCAGCACAACCCATTAAGCTGGGTAATACAGTATCCCAAAATATAAACAATGCTTATTGAAATAATGTTTAAAGCAGTTAATATTTTTTTCCAGGATTAAACAGTCAGATTACTTACTTGTATAATCAATAAAAAAAAAACAATTCATCGAAAGTATTCAGTAGGTACTAAATAATATTTGCATTAACACATATTTTCACTCGTCCTCTTTTTAATTGTAGATTCTTACATTTACTTTCCTAAGAAGAGTGCAAAGACAATAATTTTATTACTTAATTTACGTAAAACGTTACTAGCACTGAATCATCCTAACTTCTCCACAAATTTTCTACAAATATTGCAAATCTTATCGAATACACGCGATGATGAAATATTGTTACCTGCTTCAAGTAGTTAATACGGTGAGGATAATTCGTTAAAGGGTTACTGAGGTCGAGTCCTATTTGATAGTTATGTGAAGATAGACCTAACTAAATTGGGTATGAAATTAATATTGTGGCAGGTTCGACACCCAACTTAATCTGATTGGATGTCCTTAGCTAACATATAACCTTATTATGACCCTATGTATATTAATCGTTAGTATAAATAATACAGTGTGTAAAGAGAATCCTGCCCGATCCGTTAGGTATTGTTAGGTATCGATATCTGAAGCCAATAATTTAAAAAAAATCGTAAATTTTAGAGAGTTTTGCGGCAAAACATGGTTATTTCCTAAGCCAATGAAGTTTTCATTATTATTGTTACTATCATGAATATCCAAATTTAATATTTTATTTGGGCTTGTGATTGTGCACCCTTTATTGACATTTCGGGTCGGGTGGGTTTTCTTGACACCGATTTATACCGGTTTATGCCGATTTTCAATTGATATTTTAGCTTTGCTTAGCAATGGTTATGTCTAAACAATCCGTCGAACTCAGAGGCGCGATATCAAAAACTATTGAAGTTTTGACAAGAGTTTGACGTTAGACAGCTCTGAGTTGGACACTGAATTCTTAGTAAAATAATATTACTGTTGATATCATTTATGTACCTAAATTAGCAATTATAAAATGCTTTGGGAATCAGATTTCATTTCTGTCCAATATATTCCAAATTTGAAAGCATTTTTACATAAATTTAGAAAAAATAATTGCTGGCAGTATTTCTTGGACTCATAGCTTTTAACAATAATTAATTACTTGCACTATATATTTTTCTGTTAAGTAACAACCTCTATGCAGAGTGCCAAATTTTTAAACCAAGGTCGTCTATAGGACAATTAATATAATATATTGTTTCTACTTATGACCCCGGTTGTCGTTTTATGAAACCATTTTTAAATAGAAGATATAATAGGATAATATTATTATTTTATCATATCCAGCATTTTTGTTATTTTTATTCTATGCGTTATGAGTAGTGTAATTGGTGTATGTACCGTTTTATTCTGAATAAATAAAAAAATAAATCTTTCAAAATTAAGTAAACCCTCTATACCAACTTTTATTTTATATGAGTGGTCATATTTTGTAAACATTTTAAAAACCATTATGAGGACATTATAATTAACCCCACCACAATATGTTTGCGCACAAATTACCAAACCGCAGCCTGTCACAATTCAGAATCAGAACTAATGCAGTACTGCAACATGAGCCTAAAATATAGTTCCGCAGTATGAGTAAAAAACGATAGTAGTGTCCTATTTGACAAAACAAATGTAAAAAAAAATATACCTACATTTTATATCTAACTAGCTGTGCCCTGCGTTATTACTGGCTTTGCTTTTCTCCAGAGATATCACGTGAAGTTAATGTTGTAACTGTTATCGAGAATTAGGAATTTAGGACTTTTTTTATAATACGTCCCTCTATTCAGAGATGAGGACACCCAAACAATTAAAAAAACTTGTCCGACTTACGTAGATAGATAACAATATTTGATGCCAATTTAAATAAAGCTTCAATTATAATAATGTGTGAAATAAATTATTATTTCTTTAGAAACAATAAAATTACAACGAGTGGCGCAATTTTAATAAAATTCCTATGGGAATTTAGAGTAGATAAGAAAAGAAAATATGCTACATTCATTAATATAAGTAGGTTCTGTCCGTCCTCAGCTAAAGTCAGTCGATTGTACAATTAATTCTCTACAAATAATTTGCGACTAAAAGAAACGAGATAACACGGAAACAATCAATCCATCACTCGTTCCTTTTAGCTGTCGTCAGATAGTGATCGATACGTCCCAGACATGGAACGAAAACACCACTTTTCAGTCGAACAAATCATTTAGAACGATGTTGAAATTCAGGGAAAGAAAAAAGACAAAAGATATATGAGTATCATGTCGTTATGTCGTATTTCCCTAAGGGATATTATCCTCACCCACGATTTGTCACTGACAGTGAGTAGGTTTCCACTAATAGGGGCAACCTTGCCAATGATATAGTTTGTATAACAAGACGTTCTCGTTTTATGGAAAAAGCTTATTTTTTTATGGAAAAGAATGTTTACTTCAAACCTTATTGAATAAATTAATACTATTTTAGATAATATTAATGTAGTGTCAAATATTAGCTTCTGATTTCAAAATATTAGTTCCTCAGGTCTACATGAATGTTAGACATTGAAATAAAACTACTTTTTGGTCGGCATCTAAAATCTAAAAATAAAACGCGACAAAATCCGTAAAATAAAAAGTAGTCTTATTTCTAGGGCTTTAAAAACTTTATATTACCTTTTTTCTTTTCGCCCGTTTTTGTTTTATTTACTCATCCTACCACGTGCGCAGTTAGCCAGTTCTACCTATCATTCTTTTTGCAGTTTTTCGCTATAAATCTTTACTGACCATTTCGGATGCATGCCTGAACTAGTAAATCCAAACCAAAAAATTTCGATAGATATACAAAAAATATTTCGTTTCATTCGTATTATTTATTCGCGTGATTAATAGCCCCCGTATATTTTTGAGCGTGTTCATAAATTGGGGTGATTTTTATTGTATATTCTTTGTTATAAATGGTTGAGGTTTGATTTTTATATCATAATTTAGTCGTGTAAGTGATGATTGAGTTTCTGCCGGAAAACGCTGCTCACGGTTTTCTCGTAAATGACTAATGAGCATGTTAAATACTTTGGAATATTATTTAAATTAAAGTGTAGAAATAAAAAAAAATAGTTAAACTAAGGAATCAGTATTCTTACCTACTGTTAAGATTCGGTAAATGAGAGAGTTTTAAAGTGTTACAGGTACAAAGGTATGACACTTTTTTCTTTCCTGACAAAGCTTACTTGTTACAAAGAACAATATTTTCTTTACAACTTTACGAGTTAAGTATTTCTCACCGCCTTCGCTTAAAAAGAATATAAATCAGTTTCAGTCTCCAGGGTGCCTGAATTTGATTTAACCCTAAAAGCCTACATGCTTTCATGCTCATGTTTCTTTAGTGTGAGTTGCTTCAAAATTCAATTTATTCTCGTGTCAAGTTTCGTCAGAAACGCTCTGGTCGTTTTGTTAGATTGAGTAATATACGGGACTAGGCCAAAGGAGTAGCTGGAACTTAGGTGGATTTAAATAATTTGTACTCGGGGCAAAGATTTTATATGGGATGAAATTATAAGTATTATTTTATATTGCGTTTTAGGCTAGTTATGTCCTTGTTACATCATCTTTATCTGTCTAGAGCAGCGGTGTAACATTTATTAATGGTTTACATTATCCAGTTGACTTCTTTATTATAATATTACTCCGGCTCCGACTCCGGCTTCCTCCGATCCCAAGACATTGTCGCAGGGCTAACCCATAACCAACACCGAAACTAAACCTAAACCTAACTGAAACCTAAACTTATATACATGTAAATAAACAAATTTAACTCAATCACAATGTACACTCACACTATTATACACTTTCACGCACATATACACTCACTCTATTACACACTCTCACGTCCGCACACACTCACAACCCACTCGCATAAATCACACAAGTGCGCTCCTTCTGATATTTTTGTATTTTATTTTCTTTTATTTGATTTGTTTTCAATTGCATACACTGTATAATATTACTAGCGGCCCGCCCCGGCTTTGCTCGGGTGCAACGCTGATAGCAAATATAACTACACAATCATAAAGTTCTGTAGGGCGAAGCACAGCCTTGGACGCACTATTTGGTACAGGCACGACCCCCGCGCGGCCCTCTGGCCGGTACCGCCACAACCGCTATGTCCTTGTATTTTAAATTTTTAAATTTGTAATATCTTCGAAAATATTCATTTAAATTACATGCTGTAAAGGGCAACATTGATCTATATTACATGCACAATTTATTAAAGGTACTTAATTGGATAAGGATTAATACTGTATTGCTTAAAATCGCTTTTTCGTAAATAAGTAATAAATAAATGATAAAAAATGGTACATTATACCATCGCTGACTTTTTTGTAGATCTTTTTAAGGTGCACAATACTGTAGTACATTATTTTGATCTATCTCGTAGGGTTCAGCCAGCGTTAGCAATGAAAGCGCAAAAAATGTGTTCATTTACGACCCTACATTAGAAGTCTCAAAGATTATCCGTGTTTCTCTACTATATTATGCATGTATATATAAACCTTCCTCTTGAATCACTCTATCTATTAAAATAAACCGCTTCAAAATCCGTTGCGTAGTTTTAAAGATCTAAGCATACATAGGGACAGACAGCGGAAAGCGACTTTGTTTTATACTATGTAGTGATGTGGAAAAGCGGAGTCACCTAACACAAGCATCTTCTTGCTTAAAAGGTGATCTCCAAAATTCGTATGTCAAGGCTTTTATGTAATTGAAATAAACATTTTTTTTTTTTTTTTTTTTTTTCAAATACTTACTTGGCATAAAAATCAATAGCTTACATAGGTCTGTTTATAGATCATGTACGAAGAATACAATGAAATTATTCCACGAAACATGATAAGATTTTACATTCTCACATTTTATTGTATTAGATAAAGACGATTAAGTAATATTAAAAATAATCTAAGTCATAAAACTGTCCGCTTTTAATTTATGAACAGTAACCAAGCCACGTCATAAATAATTACCTAATCAATTTAAAAATTTCTAATTGATAAAGTTATCATTCCTTTTCTTCATTTGATTTAATATAACGTAATAACTCAATTGCAAACTATGTAAAATTACAATTATTAATTATCTGCAATAGGTATACTGTAGCAAACCATCTAATCTTTATCGGACCCATAAAAAGAGGGGAACATCTTTCTGTAGGTAAGTTACTGTTCTAATATATTATATTATAGATACGAGTAGTAGTAGTAGTAGTAGTGGTCCTAAGGCACCCCGCTGGTGCAGAGGGCCCCAACAAGTTTTCTCCAAGCCGGCCGGTCCCGCGCGATTCTTCGAGCGTCTTCCCATTTCATATCTTCCTTCCTGAGCTACGAGTACCTTTAAAAAAAAAAAACCGACTGGCGAGCACGACCCGTCTTAGCGTAAATTTTCAGCCATTCTTACTAAGTTGTTCTATCAGAGTTGCTGAACGGGATAACTAGCTACACCAATCCCGTTTACTTTTCCTCGAATCGCCTCAACCGAACTTATTTGTTTCATCATTCAACATTCACGGTAAAACAGCAAACAGACGTACATACAGATAAATACTATCTATAAATAACTTGAAATCTGTACAAGAAAGATCATAAAGTTTCCCAATTGTAATTGTAAGACGGAATCGTTGCACCGAAGATCTTTAACTCGAGATGTATTTTTAGAACGTGTGTTGATTTTTAAATGGAGCTTTGTATAAGATACTTTTATACAATGAGGTGTTGTTTCGAATACTTTTGATGTTGTCTACAAAGTTACTTCGTCTTTCAGACACAAAAATGTTATTTATCTGTTTATTTCAAGACCTTTCATTTATTTTCTTTTATTTATATGGTTAACCTATAACTTGATAATAAGCAGTATTAGTATCAAGATTAAAATATAATGAATTTATAGTAGAAAATGGAATAGTATTTTTATAGTCTGTGGGTAGAATTTTAGAAGTAGTTTGCATAATTTTTGTTATAGGTACTAGAGTTTGATAACTGCCATTTTTGTACATAACATCATACGATAGGTACTAGAGTTTGATAATATCTTAACCGACAGTGAATATCTTTTTAATAAAGTCTATAATATTTTAACTATCTAAACCGACGACGTAATCGCCTATAACCAATAAGGGACAGTAACTTTTTATATCAAAAACAATTTTAACTTCATTCACGTAGTTACGCTAGAAAAGTAAGCTCGTAACAAAATCCTTTAGTAAACCTTTTTTATATCGCCAAACGCTCGTGAAAATTATGTAACGGGTAACAAAACTACCGTTAACAAGGTTATTGGTAATGCCGGATTATAGGGGACAAACCTTAAATGGCCGAAAACCTGCGACAAGAACTTGATGTATTTGAGGAAATATGAGTCTTCAGTTTTATCTTGGATATTTATTAAAGATTCACCATGTGACATTTAATAGAAAATATTCTTAGATTAATCTCATCTGAAGACCATAAGAGCTTTGCCTCATAATATTTTTAGTTGGTAACTGCAACATGAAAAAAAGTTTTCTGTCACAGAATCCTTTCGGTAAAGGAAAAAAAATCCATGGCTAAAGAATTCCAAAAATCCTGGTCAATATTTACACAATTTAAATTAAAAGTGAATCTTTCCAACAAATTCTCGTTTCGGGTTCTCATTGCACATTAAAAGAATAAATTTAAACATATCTGCAAGACAGAATCGAAACAGAAATTGAAGTTGAATGAAATTTATTTATTCAACATAATGGCATTTTCTTGGCGTGTAATGTCTGCACTCACATTTGAATTTCAACTCCAAGCAAACTCCGTGCGATGCACCGGGCATTCGTAAATATCGAAACGAGTTCGAACCAGGCCACGTATTAAGTATAAATATTAGAAGTATGTTTCCCAAAATAGATCTGAAGCCAAGGACAGTATTTACTGTTGAAAAGTAGCAAGTTTTTTTATCATTATAGTATACAGGGTGTTAAAGAAAGGATATATGAACCTTAATTTTGTGAAAAGTGATGATGGTATAGATTAAGTTTATAAAATATCAGCTCGAAATGAGTTACATTAATAATTGATACCCAATTTTTCGTGTATGATAATTATCAAGAATAATACCTAGACTAATGCAGCGATGTTTTAGGATCATTTAGCCAGTGACGGAATAATATAGGCCTTTACAGTGCGGTGTTATATATCAGAACATAAATATTATATGTAATTATTATACGTAATAAGATTTATAATATAAATTATAAGTCATAAAACGTTAATTATGACTTTTGCTGATAATGAGTGATATGAAAAATGTAGTATCGATTGTCATAGTAACTCATGTTGAGCTGAAGTTTTGTAAACAAGATCTATTCCTTACCGTTTCGGTAACACCCTGCAAATCCATTTAACGACAATGTCAACAAACATTTAACTAGTATGGATGCTTTGGATCCTAACCACTATGTCACTAACCAAAAGCGATCGATCCTGTAATCCTTCTGTAGATGCCTGGACATCCTATTAGATAAGACATAAAGGATGTCTTCCTTCCATAGACTTCCACAGTAGGATTATGTGTTGTATCTTTTTCTAACAAGCTTTGTAAGAGAATGTAACCATGCTGTGTGTAGTTATTGTCTTTGGTCGGATATGCGGTCTCATTATAGGGACATCGAAAAAACCTAGTAAAACAAAGTATGTATAATCAGCAATGATGATTTTTTTAGGAATTTTGTATTCAGTTATTTTATGTTTCATGTCTTATATTTTTAAATATTTATTGAAAAAATTAAATATGTTTCTATTTCTATTTCGTCGTATGGTATATTATGGAACTGATTTAAAATAACACCTTGAAGAACGGCCGAAAATTAAAAATAGTTTTAATTTATATCAGTCTTTCGTAAATTTTATTTTAAGCTACTTATTAGGGCTACAGCTTTAGTTATCAAATACATATATTTAAACTAACACTGAAACTTGTGTTGAAGAGATCTTTAAACACAGTTTCTTTTAAATCCAATCGCTTATCACAGATTGTAAACACTAGCTAAATAATAACATCTAGAATTTAAGCTTACCTCTCAAGTAGCGATAAACTGTCATGGAACAGACAAGCAACTTAAGTTAGCACAATAGACGCCAATCTAGCGAACAATAATTGGCGGCTGGTATTGATTCTATCGTAAGATATAGTTTAAGTTGTAACTTCAACTTTACCCAGCAGATTACTAGTTAAAGCCTGTTAATTCAAGAATTTAATTAAAATATTGTTTCAAGAACCATAATGAAATCATTGTAACAATTCAGTTCAATTCTGTCATTTTTAGTGTCGGGTATTGGTAGATGATTAACTAATTAGGACCTTGACTTTTTCACATTTTCTTTTTAATTCTTGTTTTAATTTTCAGTTTAGCTTCTAATATTTAAATTGGTTGATTGATTTTGGTGCAACTTTTCGTGACAAAATGTGTTTTAGAAACATTTTTGTTTTATCTCGTAGATTCATTTATGATAATTTCTATCTTAGATATCCTTCAATTTATTAACTTAAATTTCAGAAAACAAATCACTTACCTTATATTTACATAGTTTCCGCTGAGTTGCGGCCAAAAGGCTGTGGTTAGTGAGCCCACTTCATGTTTGATGCAGGCACTCAGTTATTCCGTAGTCTCTCTATTTACTCAGCCAGTTGACCTTACCTTCGTCAGGGATCTGAATTTGAAGGTTTAGGGTAAAAATCTACACACGCATTTTTGGGTTGCGTAATTTGTGGGAGAGTTTTAGAATAGTTAACCCTGCTGATGATATCTTTTAGTTTTACCTATTTTTTTTTGTACGTAAAGATGATGTTAAACATAGAGATACCAATATAATTGTAATGTATCTAGATACTTAGAATCAAGCAGCATTTAATAAAGAAAATCTTCGATTCTATTTGTAGAGCTTTAAAAGCTTAGCATATGTTTCAAAGATCGGATTAATTATGAAGTGTAACTGTTTAAATTATACGTAACAAAGTGAGGAGGTTTATCCATTGTGATATACCTATATAAATAGTTAGTTACCTATACTTAGACCTACATATGTTATGTAGATCATGTTGAGCAGTGACATTGATTAATTCAGTCTCTACCAATCAAGGAACATGATTTGCAAAATGTATCACAATATCCCTACCTAAGACATGTATATATATGCGTAATACCTTCGTATATTCGAGAGATTTTTATAATATTGTTATGATACACGGGTTCCTTGCTTATTAAATTAATCGCTTATTAGTCGTTGAAATTAGTTTAGATAAACTTGGAAATATCGTGCGGTAAAAAGCTAGGTAAAAAGCCAAAGAATACGTTTCTTAAGCGCCTTTTGTTTGGTTTATGAGAAATAAAAATATTTTGATTTGATTTGATTTGAATAAATCCATGATTTTAAGACATTATTTTTCTAAGTTTATTTTTACTTTTACCACAAATACATTTTAATTTAGTTTCTCTTATTTTTTTTTCTTTTGTAAAAAAACATTTCTATCTCTGTCAACTGAGTCGAATCTAATTCAAAACAAAAATCATTTTTTATTTTGATTAGACACATTTGTCCGAATATTTCATTCATTGTGAAGTAGCTAGTATTGTATAACATGTATGTATGTAACACGCCATGTTTCCGAGACATTAAAGTTCTATAAATTTGCAACCGGAACTGTGACATAGAATGTAGCGCCTTCACGTTCCATTGCGCTTTGACACGCTACGTTACATTAATGGGTTATTTATTTGAAATTTAAAAATACTAAAATTATTGAGTAAAATTTTTCTGATGAATTTTTGGTAAAATGAACTTATATGTCTTAGTTTGGTATTTTGACAAATCCATTTTATATTTTTTGTAGGGACAGCTTTTAATTTTTTTCATTGCACACTGCATGTCTTCGTTTTGTAAGTACTTGCAAATGGGAATAAAAGTTTTTACATTATTGTAAATGTTTTTTTTTAAGTTTAATAAAAGTTATATAAATCTTCCAAAACATTAAGACTTGTAATAGGTAATGAATCATCAAACAAAAACAGCATGTCATATTTTATTTCAAGAAAGTGCATCTGAGTTTAAACTTTGATTTTATGAATCATAAAACTGTTCACAGTTCTGATTCTGTCAAGAAAAGCTTTCAAGAACGTAATGCAATAAATTATTTCTAAAACAAATATTAATAAATTATAATATCAAAGAAATAATCTTGTTATGACAACACTGTTATTTTAATAAGCAGTTTACAATAACTACGACATCCGTACTTTATCCGGATTTCACTTCTACTAATTAACCACATCATTATCAGGTAACAGTTTAATAAACTTTAATTAAATGAGCTAATAAGACCATAACTGAATTTACAACAGTAAAAATATTTTGTATAATATGTGCAGACATAGAGATTTGAATAACGGAAAGACCTTTGTCCAGCAGTGGGATCTCATGGCTTAAGCTGGTCTGCCTTCCACTTAGCCTAAGATTATGTTTAGGCTATGCTCGGATGACCCCATTATTTGCCAAAAAAAATCTTAATGATAGTTGATTTTAAAAGGATTACATTATGATTAACACATCAGTATTTTCACACAGGCTGTCTTTTTTATTTTTTTCAATTCACGAAATTCCGAAATCTACTAGAACACAACGAAACATTTGAAATTAGTTTAGGAGTTGAATGTAATCTGAAAATTACAGTTGAAAAACCGTTCTAATGGGCGTGCGTGCTTTGAATGTAGTAACAAATGATTTGAAACAATGAATTATTACCTGTACAAAAAGTACTGAGCCTTGTCGTGGTAGCAGCATGAATAAATTGTACTTGTTTTAATAGTAGCTGCTTACTATGTAAAACAAATACAGTTTTTTGTAAGAAAACCTAACAAGTTAACGATGATTATTTTATAACGTGTTACAGATTTACAAGTTAATTCTATGTTTAAGGCATTCTATTAAACATCGTTATTAACCATATTTAAAATTATTTTAATTACAAAGAAGCCAATTACCCAGTAGGCCATAATTATAGAACTTAAATAATACTTTTTATCAAACATAATATATTATATAAGACCTGTTTCATATATATTCAGTTGAAGCAAAACACATCGGCTCATGGAATATTACTAAACGGGCGGAATTTATTTTTAAAAAGTGTTCTATATTCTAAAAAGAAAGAAAAACAAGCTTTGTATAACATATCAGCCGAAACGAGCTTACAGCGTTAACCTAACGATAATTGGCGCGTAAATTTCTTTCCAATGTAGACGAAAATTCACGCGCCAACGAAAATAGATCGTATGTGATATTTTCTGCTTTAACTAAGATGTTATCTTGTTGAACTTTTTAAGAATATTTTGTTTGGTCGATTTTTTCATAACAGTGAGTAAACAGTTGCTTGATTTTTTTTTTATATTTGTTTTTACAAAATTCCTCCAGTACCACACGAGGAATTTTGTAAAAACAAATATAAAAAAAATATAATATAATAGCAAGACTATAAAATAATTAAAAAATGTAATTTCATACTTCGTTTCGGTATTGTCAATTTGCTTACATAAAACGAACTTTGTAGTGTGGCAATGGCATCAAATAAAAAAAAGTACGTAAAGTAAGTAAGTAAAGAACAAAAGCTTTACCTAATTACACACACAAATTAAATCAACAATGAAAAACAGCAGTAAATCGTCTAAAAAGAGCTCAATTCAAAACACTTACCACTTATCAACGACAAAGTCCATCTTATCGCGGTCACGCAACAGCTTACAGTCTCGCCTTATCTCGTCAAAAGGGGTAGAAATAGGGGAACAGAACCCTCATACCTATCTACATTATATGCACGAGTAACTCACAATAGCCAAAGACAGCCCTTTGTTTTTGACATCCAAGTTTAATAACAAAAAACTCGGAGGTGCTCGTTTCTAAGTGTAAGCCATTCGGTTTGACCAATAATACGGGATAAGAAGCGCTCACTGCGGTTGGTCCGTGGATGGGTGACCATTTATAACATACCGAGACCCCTCCGTGTTTCGGAATGTACGTTATACTGTAGGTCCCGACTGTCATACTATGATCTTTGGTGGTCGTTTAGTTAATTCTGACAACCAGTCCTACTACTATAATATTGTGTTACCCAGTAAAATGGGTTATGGAGCTCAGATGGGTCGCTCCATGTAAAATACGGTATTCAGCTGAATCCAGTGGCTTGTAGGCAACCCCAACATAGCTTGGGAAAAGGCTAGGCAGATGATGGTATGTATAATAACAAAAAACTCAACCTTGGACTCAACCGCGATCTTAATAAATATTTAATTTTTCATTTAGTGTGGACATAGTGGCTACTCAATTATGTATACGGTCTCAAATGATACAATTCTAAGGCCTTTCGTTTCCTCAACGTTTCTTCAATTCCATTCCAAATGAAGAGTCCGCTAATTGGAAACTGGGGGGATTATTAACGTTCACAGTGGTACCATTTTTAACGGCCTACCGCTTAAGACTATTGGTTTTCATTTACTTTTTCAATTCGCTTTCTTTTTCAAATTCAATTGGGAATCAATTATTGGGCTTCGTTTAACGACTTGAAAAAAGGATCTTTATTCAACTGTTTTTGGTACAGGAGCTTTTTTTATTGGTTTATAATTTGGTCAATTAAAATTATTTACTATTTATTATTCGTCAGTACGACAAAAACTGTTAGTACCTGCAAAAAACAAACATTATTGAAATATTTCCACTTATGAACAATTACGTTCATTTGCTACACCCACAGGGTGTAGCAAAAAATTTATACATCGGACTGTCGATTAATCAATTTATATGATAGACGACGTTTTTACCAACGACCAGAAAGCTAAAGAGTTGAAAAAATCTTTTTGCATAAAATAACGATCATGGTGATTAGATAAATCATGCCCAATAATAATTATTGTCAGCTTTATTTAACTCTGGAACATTTAAACCTAAAATAAAGCATAAAAATCAAATAAAGGCAAAAAGTTGTTTCATATTAGTAATGTCTCTTTCATACATCAAATATTAATCGTTTTACGTGCCGTCTGGCATTTAATATTATACCATAAAGTACCTACGTGTTGTCTACCAACCGTCATTATTGCGAAAATAAATGTCTTTGTACTCTTAGATGATTTAGGGAACACTTTTATTTTAGCATTTTCGGAATCTCTCTAATATATTGACTTAGTCTGTACATAACACCAATGGTATTGCACTTATGGCATATGCTAGCAGAAAAACTCGACTAGTTTAAACCTGGTTGACCTTATTATAAGCTCTGTTCTACCATTTGAACTAGCAATCAAACAAAATATTCTGCAAAAGTATTTAAATACTACAAAACATTCTAACAAAGACTAATTTATGAAATACCTACAGGCAAACGTTTAATGTCAAACCAAATGTGACTTCTTAAAAGGGATTATCACGTATTAAAATAAAAGCTTTATACTCAGCCAGCAATAATTGCAGACGGTAGGTAATCCCATTTAAAGCTTTCGCAAACTGTACAATGTCGTTAAAACGTTAACTGGAGTCCCATTGTCATTTGCAGCATTTATCACAATCATGTACCACTTAACTCTGCCGTGTTAAGATTCCACTCAATTTGCATACCATCGATTTATTTACAGGACGTTAATATTTATGCGTAGTAGTCATACAGCAATGGATTACGTTACAAGATTTGAGTCGCGTGTCTTGTGTCGTTCTTCAGCTGTTTTCAGCGCACGTGAGAAGGTAGCTAATATACGACATGTAATCGACAGGGCTATTAAGGACAGGCTCGTACATTCCTTCTGAGGATTATATTGAATATATTACTCTTAAAATTAGGCCTAGGTCAGCGAGGATATTTAAATAAAAACAACACACTAGACTAGATATGGGTTTGCTCACGTGGATTTTGGTTATCGAAACTCAGAGTACTATAATTACTTGTTTAAATGTTCAAACATAAATAATTAATAATTCCAGCCTATAAACGTCCCACTGCTGGGCACAGGCCTCTTCCCATATAGAGAAGGCACGAGCATTGATCGCCACGCTTGCTCTCTGCGGATTGGCGATTTCAGATCCCAATTTTGGAATCCAGGTTTCCTCACGATGTTTTCCTTCACCGTTAGTCAGAAGTGTCTTAGAATAATTAAGAAAGTACATTTAACTTTGAAAAGTTACATTGGTACTTGCTCGGGTTCGAACCTGCAACCTCGTGCATACAAATCCGTTCATTGAACCGCTGGGCCACCACGCATTTAATTGTAAGTTACAAAAATCTTTGATATATAACATTCTGCACTTTCCGGCGCAAAAATATTATCAAAAATATTTTTGTATTACGTTATAAACGCGCATAACAGACTGACAGAGCTGTTGTATAATGATAGTGCTAGTAATATTATTCAGAAAAAATATCGTCTTTACAAAGCAGAACAACAACAAACACGAACGTTTTTAATTTCCTCAACCTGTTATTCGTCGCATCCACTACCGGTGGAAATCGAAGCGTTATCGATTGAAAACTATACCTAACCATTGATGTTTCTTACAATAAACTATCTCCAATCACGGTCACCGATTCTGTCAGGACACGACATTGTGTTGACATCAAAAAGGACTCCGTAAGTCACGCAATCTATACATTCCCTGTACATTGAAGATTGTGTGATCCCAGCGAATGACGATGTCCTTTCATTTTTACGATCATTCCAATTTCCTGTGACAGTTTTTTATTTATCAAGTTTATTGAAGGAGCCTTGTGGCAGTTTATTTTGTTGGATGTATGTTTCAGATTTGTTACGAAATGGTTCTACAAGAATTTATGTTTATATTGGTATGTTAGAATTATTATGTTAGTATTTTTCTAGTAAACGTTGGATGACCGAGCCTGGACCCAAGCCACGCTACCGATCCGATTTGGTGGGCTAGGTGTACGTAAAGTTTCCAGTTTAGGCTTACCAGCATTTTTGTCATCTGTCCACAGCACTGAAAAGTTGACCAGGCAAATCTTAGGGTCTTCTCTGGTTGATTTTCAGATTCTGTGCATGACTGAGGCAGTAAATAGTTGGGAAATATCCTGCCCGGGCACAGATCTACCCGAGCAACGTTCTTCTCAGAGGCAGTGGGACGAGCCGCTTTGCAGTTTGATACGGAAAGAATTGATCAATACGTCAATCAACACTGCAGAGCGTGCGCGTCTCCTGGCTGTGGGAGAATGGGAATCGGGCCTCTGGTTACAGGCACTTCCATCATCCACTCTTGGTACCATTTTGGATAATAATACTTTTCGGCTCGCCATGAGTTTACGTTTAGGTATACCCTGTGTCGCATGTCATCGTTGTCAATGCGGTGAGACAGTCGACAATCTCGGTCACCATGGCCTGTCCTGCAGCAGGAGCGCAGGGCGTATATCTCGCCTCTCAAATTTGAATGACATAATTCGTCGTGCTCTTGTCACCGCCGGTGTACCAGCTGTTTTGGAACCCAATGGTTTGGTGCGCGGCGATGGCAAGAGACCTGACGGTATGTCATTGCTGCCTTGGAAATTGGGTCGGCCTTTGGTGTGGGACGCAACGTGCGTCGACACCCTTGCGCCGTCCCACGTTCTAAGTTCAGCAGCCTCTCCTGGCGCTGCTGCTGGAGCTGCGGAGACCCTTAAGCGGCGGAAGTATAATAACATTGTGGGTGATTATATTTTCGAGCCGTTTGGGGTTGAAACGCTCGGGTCATGGGGTCCGAGCGCACGAAATCTATTCAAAGAACTTTCCAAACGTTTGGTAGAATCTACTCGTGATCAGAGGGCTGGTTTGTTCCTTGCACAGAGAATCGGCATAGCCATTCAACGTGGCAATGCTGCCAGCCTTCTGGGCACGTTCCCCGCCATTGACAAGGATGACGATGAGTTCTTTGACGCCTGTTAGTTTTTATTTATGTAAGTTTTAATTTTAGTATAGTTAGAGTTTGTTTTTATATTAGATTTGATTGAGTAAACGTTAAGATTTGATATTGCTATCAAAACCGAGTTTTCAGGCTATATAAAGAGGAAGCATTGGCAATCAGGACAAATGGCTGTGGACAGATGTACTCTCGATTTATTTTTATATTGCTATCTATTACATACCTGAAATAGATATTTTGTTTTGACTTAGGATCCAAAGTTAGCGAGTTAGTTTCTGGTCTTGTCTGTAGAATATGCGTTTTATTTTTCATATTTTCATACAAGCCAGGTGCGTACCATAATTAAAGCTTTCTCTTTCTGATTTTGCAGTCACGTTATAGTAATATCTAGATTACACAAAACATAAACAAAAATCTGCGCCTATTATAGCTCGAAAAAAATAATATTTAGACTTCATTACTTTAAAAGCTTTTTTAGTCCAAACATCGCACTTCACATAACTTACTTCATAAATTAATTAACATATAAAAATATTTTTATAATAATAATAATAATAATAATCATTTATTTGCAAGAACATGAGTGCATTCACAAGATGGTTGAAAAAAATTAAGAACTGTCACATTCTGCCACATATTGGCGTGCAAAATAAAAAAAAGTAAACATAAAATTATTCATTTTAAAAACGAGTTTTTGAAATAAAAAAACTAGGTACAATATACAAGTTGAAATAAACGAAATAGAACAAATTTACAATTAATAATTTGTCATAAAACGAAATAGTACAAAGAGCAAAAGAACAATAAAAAATCTACAAAAGTAAAATAAAATATAATCGACACGGAGAGTAACTTGACAATAATTTACAATTTATCTAATAAAAACTCGGATATACTATAATACGTCTTAAAAATTAGGTATTTTTTCAATGCTTTTTTAAACTGGATTATATTTAGTTCCTTTAATTGTTTTGGTAAATGATTATAAATAATTGGCGCCATGCAGAAAACACTCTTGTGCATCATTGTTGTCTTAGATGTCCTTACACATAGCCTATGGACATCTCGCCGGCTCCGGTCGTTAGTTTCAGACATTTTAACAAATTTAGTCGGGTTACCTTTAACAAATATTGCAACTTCAAAAATATATAAAGAGGGTAACGTCATAATATTATACTTTACAAAATATGGTCTACATGTATCTGTGATTTTTAATCCAAACATAGCTCTGATGCATCTTTTTTGTTGCTTAAATATAATTTCTCTGTCCGTCGAGTTTCCCCAGAATATGACACCATACCTTAGTATAGAGCCTGCAATGCCGTGATACGCGGTGACAATCGCGTCCGTGTCCACGACTGGAGCAAGTTTATATAGGGCATATGCTGATTTACTTATTCTTTTACTTAAATCCTCTATATGTGGCTTCCAGTCCAATTTTTTATCAATAGTTAATCCTAAAAATTTTGCTGTAGTAACTTGAGATATATTTTTATTATTGTAACTTATATTTATCACTGGATTTGAGCGCTGACTGAACATCATTATTTTAGTTTTTTCAATATTTATTTTAAGATTATTATTTTTCAGCCATTGAACTATACAGTTGATTTCATTGGTTATTTCATTTTTTAAGTTATATTCATTCCTACAGTGTACGGTAACCGTGCTATCATCAGCGAAAAGTGACATGTGATATTTAGATACTAGTGGCATATCATTGATATAGATTATAAATAGAAGAGGGCCTAACACACTCCCCTGAGGTACACCGTAGGTTGTTTTCCTGTAATCTGATCTATAGCTCTGCACAAATTTTGTTTTAGGATTAATTTTGGATATTTCTACATATTGATTTCTATTTCTAAGATATGATTCTAACAATTGCAATATATTTCCTCTTATCCCGTAAGCTTCTAGTTTTTTAAGCAAGATGTTATGATCTACGTAGTCGAAGGCTTGCGTCATATCGCAGTATACTGAGCATACGGGTATTTTATTATCAACGTTATCAATTACCGTATTAAGAAAATCAAATATCGCCATGTTAATTGTCTTATCCTTGCGAAAGCCCTTCTGACTATCTGTAAAAATGTTTTTTCTTTCTAAATATTTGTATAATTGCGAGTAAATGTATTTTTCAAAAATTTTAGATATAATTGGTATTAGTGCGATTGGTCTGTAAGACGAGAGTAAATCTTTTGAATTTTTTTTGTAAAGAGGTTTAATTACAGATGTTTTTAGGCTTACTGGGTATGTACCTGATGATATCGATAAATTTATTATGTAACTTAATATTTCACTGATGTTTTCTGCAACGAGTTTAATTACTTTAGTTGGAATATCGTCGTAACCAACACTATTTGTGTTTTTCAACGCTCTTATTATGTTTAATACATCATGATTGGTACACGGTTCCATAAACATTGAGTGGGTTCTATTGGGTATGTTTAATATTATCCGCTCAGTAGTACTTCTAATAGGTTCAATTTTATCGATAAAAAAATCATTAAATAATTTAGCTACTACTAACGGATGGGATATAGTTTTATTACCTATTTGAAGACATCCTGTAAAAGTTTTGGGTAATTGTCGCTTTGATTTATTTATTATATCCCACGTTGTTTTAGACCTATTCGATGATGACTTAATCCGAAATGTGTTCTGAGCTCTTCTGGTTAATCTAATTATTTTTCTATAGGTAGAGGAGTACTTTTTTAAAGTATCTCTATTAAATTCATTTCGATTAAATCTATACTGCCAGAGAAGTCCTCTTTTCTTTTTGCTGCACGCTTTTATACCGCGAGACAGCCACGCTGGTTTTTGTTGTGTTTTCACCGTAACTACTCTTAGTGGAAAACAGAGATCATGAAATAGAGAAATAGTCTCTGAGAATAGATCGTAGGCTCTATTTGCATCAGAACAATCATGTACATCAGAAAAAGAAAGGTTTTGGATGCATTCTTTAAATATTTTTAAATTAGCATTGCAATAGTCTCGTCTTTTGATATACCAATAATTACGTACATATACTTCTTTTACTGGACATGTTAATATTTGGCATGTATGATCTGAAAGAGCGAATTCTATAACATCCGCCTTGCATTTTGTTCCAAGGTTATGTGCGAAGTTATCAATACATGTCATACTTTTAATTCTAGTAGGTTGATGAATTGCTAAGTTTAAATTGAAATTAAGCAAAAGGCATTCTAATTCCATTGTTGTGTTACTGCGCTTTAGGATATCAATATTAAAGTCACCACATATTATAATATTTCGTTTCGGTTTTCGATTTGTCAGACGCAGTAGTTGTTCCAGATTATTAAAGAAATTGTTTAAATTGTTAGTTTTTGGAACTCTGTAAATACATACAATAATTGTCTCATAATCACTTAATTCTACAGCACAACATTCAAAAGAGTTACTTATCGCTAACTGTTGAACATTAGGGATCTCCTTCCAGTTAAGACCCGTCTTTACTAAAATACACGTTCCGCCCCTTTTGCTATCAGATCTACAATAACATGTTGCTAGTTCGTAATTTGTAATTGTTAAAAATTCTTCGTAGCCAGACATCATGAAGTGTTCGGAAATGCAAATTACGTCAATATCCATCTTCTTTATTCTCAGCTCATCAAGGCAAACGGTGAGAGCATCTGATTTTGATAACAGTCCAGCTATGTTCTGATGTAATATGTTAATGTACTTGTTATAGAAAAAACTGGTCTTCTTCAGATTGGTGCTGCTGATTCATGGTATTTTCGAAGTCATGGAGATCAAATTTCTTAATTCCATATATAAAATTATCAATATCCTTAAATATTTCATGCATGCCACGATTATTAATTCGGCCGCTGTTTTCAGTAAACATAAGGTTATCGCAGGTGAGATTTTTATTAGAATCTAAAAAGTAAGCATGTTCTTGTGTTAAGATGTCTAGATACAGTAAGTTATTAAAATTTTCGACTCTGGAATTGTAGACATTGCTGTAGTAGCCATATTTGTAAGTTGGAGAACATATGATAATGTTAGTATTTTTTATGTTCTCTAATGCAATTCTTATCTGGAATATGATCCGGAAATAATTGCTAGTTTTCCTAAAATCTTCCTCACCTAACAATATTCCGCAGAAATCGTTCATTGTTAAGGTATCAACTTTTGTTTTAACGTTGTGTAAAAGTTGTTCAGTATTACGATGTGGGTATATTATGTAGTGGCAGATATTTTCTGAATGCCCCTTTAAAGTCGATTCTGCGATGTTGGTGACTTTATTCCACTTATTTGTGGATAAGATACATATTTTACACTATTTTTGTTCTTCTATTGGAGCTGTAATCTTCTTTTTAACTAATTCTTTAGGTGTATTGTTAGACGTTGAGATAGTGCTGTTTAATTCAACTGATCGGATCTTGTTTGTTACTGGCTCTGTTTGAGTAACTTGTTGTTCATTATTTTTTTTAGGAGTTATCTTCTTTTTTTTAGTTGGGCTGCTGGTTTTCTTTTTAAAGACATCATTTTTATTTTGTATATCATTAGATTGCTTAAGTTTCGAGTTTTCTTGCGTAAGTATTTCTATTGTTTGTCTAGCGTAACTTAATTCTATTAACAGTTTTAGTTCAGTCAATAAATCACCCAAAAGTAGTTGTAGAGTGCGTGAGCAAGGCCCTAAGCAATTATTTCAGAAAATTGTTCAGAGTGCTTAGATAGTTAACATACTAAAAGTCCTGACGTCTAGGGGGTGAGGCGGAGTGGGGGGAGGGGTTTAAAGGTCCCATTTTTCAGTTTTTCGCTAATATCTTTTAAACGGTGCGTCATGGCGATAAGAAGTCTTCTACGCAATGAAAGCTTATAAAATTATGTACAACTTTTACCTTATGCACTTTTTCAAATTCCTACCTATTTTCGAACTACACGTTCCGGAAGAGTGAAAATTGAAAAAAACTTCTTCGATTAAATACTACCTTTTGGATACTACTTCCTTCAAGTTATTTGGGGATTTAGACACGCGGTAGCGAGTCAAGTTAAGTTCAAGTAAAGGAACTGGCTAGCCAGCGCCAAGTGTATCATTACACGAACTACTTGGTGCCACTTTTGACCCTTCTATAACTCAAAACCTCTTTAACGTAAACACATAAAACTAAATGTATTTAATTATATCCATAAGGACATCTAGAAGCCCAAATTTCATGAAGCTAGCTCAAACAGTTATTAAGATATGAAAGTCAAAAAGTCATAAACTATTCCAATATATGTATAATTATTCTTGCTAAATACAATAATACATATATTGGAATAGTTTCAAATATCTGCTTGTAATGGTTCCAACGCTAAAATAAAAGACTTTTTTTTTTGTATGGGGACCCCCTCTTTTTTTTACTTTTTTTTTGTTTTTAGCTTTTTTCCTACGTTTACACACAATTACCGAGCTGGATGCCAAATTTCATTCTTCTAGGTCATCTGGAAGTAGGTTAGGTTTAGGTACTATATTTTTATGTTAGTCAGTCAGTGCTAAAATTTACGACTTTTTGACTTCATATCTTAACAACCGTTTGAGCTAGCTTCATGAAATTTGGGCTTCTAGATGTCCTTATGAATATTAATAAACACACTTAGTTATATGTGTTTACGTTAAAGAAGTTTTGAGTTATACAAGGGTCAAAAGTGGCACCTTGAGGTTCGTGTAATGATACACTTGGCGCTGGTTAGCCAGTTTTTTTACTTGAACTTGGATTGACTCGCTGCCGCGTGTCTAGATCCCCAAATAACTTGAAGGAAGTAGTATCCAAAAGGAAGTATTCAATCGAAGAAGTTTTTTTCAATTTTCACTCTTCCGGAACGTGTAGTTCGAAAATAGGTAGGAATTTGAAAAAGTGCATAAGGTAAAAGTTGTACATAATTTTATAAGCTTTCATTGCGTAGAAGACTTCTTATCGCCATGACGCACCGTTTAAAAGATATTAGCGAAAAACTAAAAAATGGGACCTTTAAACCCCTCCCCCCACTCCGCCTCACCCCCTAGACGTCAGGACTTTTAGTATGTTAACTATCTAAGCACCCTGAACAATTTTTTGAAGTAATTGTTTAGGGCCTTGCTCACGCACTCTACAATCTCTTTGTTGATTGGACTATTTATCAACTTGTTCCTGTAATTGAGTTATAATATCTTGTGGGTTATTTATTTCTTCATTTGACAGATCGGGTAGACTTTGTGAGTCATCTGCAGTGTCATATGACATACTGTCATTCAATATGGACTTAGTCCTCTTGCGACGAAATCGATACCTCCCACGTAAGTTGTTGTAACCCACAATTTTCATATTTTACGTTTTTTAAAGAAAACCGCCTATTTTTGCCTACTTTATGTGTTTAGAGAAAAAAAAACAGAAAAATTCAAATTTTAAGCATATTTACCAGACGTATAAAGTTGTATAATTATTACAACGCCGGCGTATAACATTGTATCTACCTCCACAACAGTTTACGCGGGCGCGGGCGCTGGGCTCGCACAGCGTATGTATGACATGCGACAGTTTACCCCGGACTTCCGAACGGGTAGAGGTAGCGCGCCTATGATCTGATTTTTTGAGTAATTAATATTTTTATGTCTATTATTTAATTAGTAAAATGGATCGCACACAAATTTTAAAAAGAAGAGGCCAAAATCTATGTGATATGGTCATTAATATGAATAATACAGAGGACCCCGCTGAAAGTTATTCAGAAAAAATGGTCGAATATCACAATGTTTACTTAACTCGGATAGCACTTGATAGTTTTGAAGCGCGAGAGTCGATAATATCACAGGTATTATTTAATTTTTCATTTTATAATGACATTTATGTAGTTTTATAACGACAACAACCTAAACTGTTGTAAAGATTACTTACAACAACTTACGTCGCTTTGAAGATAATAAATCAGCGTTGTATAATCACATACAACACTTTACGTTGTTGAATAATAAAAAATTACATGTTAAGTAATACATACAACAGTTTACGTCGGACTTTAATTTTTAATATAGTTACATACAACAATATACGTTTCAAAACACCCGCTTTTTTTTACTTTTTCAAGTCTGATTAGCCTTGGGCACGCCGCAATTGCGGCGCTAAGGCCCCTCTCGAAAAAATCCTCTTGGTCTTCCTCCAGCCTGGCGAAGGCGGAGTGGTATGCCGGACTCTTACCGGCTAAAACCACCAGAGTGCTTCACTCTTCCCTTATGCTGGAGACCAGGCGGGAAAACAGTGCAAACTACCGCGATCTCCAGCAGGGAGGCTCATTTCCGGATATGACTTCCCCTTTTCAATGATAAGGAGGCTCGTGGAAGCACCGCACGAGCCATCTTTGGCCTTTAATATAGAGAGCAACAGACGTCCCCACGTCAGCCGCCAGAGGCCATTTATGGCGGCTGAAGGAGGGCTATGTCAGCCCTCTTCCTAGCCCTTATGCGCTGAGCGCGGATTGGGAGGTCAGATATGAACTCTCGCTCCATTTCCGCGCCTTCTTTGAGCGCCATTAACTCGTCACAAAAGACGGTAACGGTGCTTTAAGGTTCCTCGCTCCCATGTATCGAGGCTGCTACGGCCGGAAGCCAGAGATGATCGCCTATTACCGAGAGAACAGCGGCCTCCCTCAACCCCAGCCACAGTGGAAGAGGCCCACGACGGCGGAAATCGCCAGACGATCTCCGGCCACCGTAGGCGCGGGCATGGGGGCAGCGAGTTATGGGCGACTCTCTATCGGCAATGGACTATGCCCGGGTCGACGGCGCGTTGTGTTTCAAACGCGCCTCAAGAAGTGTCAGCATAATGACGGGGCCCACCTGTTTGAGGGCCAAAGCCTGCCGGGGTAGCGGGACTCACGAATTACCGTGACCCCGGAACGTAAAGGGTTATTGAACGATATCAGTACTAGTCTGACGGTCCCTCCCACTCTGGTCTGGGTGGGAGGACTCATTTGATGATTTTACCACGCTAAAAAGCAAAGTTCTGATTAGCCTCGTGGGCCGAATTTGGGTCTAATGAGCAATAGAGAATTAAGATATTGATACATTTTATTATAGATTCTCCGTTGCCAGTTTCAATGAAACGTCCCAGGCATACATTTAGGAAACGAACGATAAAGAACCTAAATTCCTGCCAAATATGTTTCGCGAGCCTATTGAGATTAAGAAACAACCTACTTTCAATAGAAAAGATGGCTGGAAAATATCACTTACCTACTTGGGATCCGATAATTAACTAACTCGAAATCAAACACAAAAGCAGCGCTGCAAAACCTCAAGACACTGTGAGCTCATATTGCGTAGGCCGGAACATAAATAATTAATAAAAATATGAAGGTAGAACGACAACAACAACGGAAACGTCATGACGAACCCCACTTGAGTCTGCCCGTGACCATGATACCTGCAAAGGTGTTGAAACGTCGGACGCTAAAATCAAAACACAAACCGCGATTAAATCAGTAAAAGTAGTTTTATTTCAATGTCTAACATATTTTTGTTTCTATTAAAATAAAAAATAACGTCCTATGTCAACATGGTATTTTACTAAGCTCCGATAATTACACCTAATTATACATACTGCCACAAAATATTAAATTGATATCAACGTACAGTATAGTATCTAGCACATACAGTTAAATGCAACTATTGTTTTCCAGTGTAAATGGTTGTAAGTATCCTGTACAACATTTATGTAAGGTGAAACTACAGTCTAGACTGTTGTATGAACAAAATCTCAAAAACTAAAGGTATTTCAAAAAAACAACGTAGGCTACAATTGAAAGTACTTTAAAATATATATGTATGCAAAATTTCAAAAGAATATATTTAAGTATGACTATTTCCCGCGAGTTTTTCTCTCTAAAAAACTTTAAAACGCTCTCCTGTAAAATTACAATTTTGAAGATACAACAACTTACGTGGGAGGTATCGAAATGTAATGTTTTCTGGAGAATTCATATTTACTGTATTTTTGTATTTTTACTAGTGTTTTGTTATTTATTTATGATGGATTTGTTCATTTATGGATGTAACAATCAACGAAAACATTCAAAAAGAACTATGAGTAGTCCAGATGCGAACGTGCAATCATATGAGTGAAAGTTGCACCATTAACACAGGAGCCACGTAAACATTAATGGTGAAGTTCAATTATTGATACTAGTTGTGAAATAGACGTTTATTTTGACAGACATCGTTACATTTCGAATTCAAATTCTCTAAGTGCCCGCATTTTTGCACACATTCCTTTAATTCTTTTGATTTGTTTGGTATATGATATTTTATTGTTTTACTGTTTATTTTTCACTTAACACTTTTTTTATCACTGTAACAATGGGTTTTCGGCACTTTAATTAGTTGACACTAATGTTTTTGTTTGAAAATATAGGATAAGATAGTATTTATTTGTTCCTTGGGTTATTTACTTTTTTTCACGTAATTGTCCACTATTGTTATAGATAACACTTTCACTAGTTATTTGTACTTAGATCTTCATGTTAATAGTTATATTTATTTACATTACGTCTTTATTATATTTTAAATTTAAATTTATTTACGGAGCTAATAAAATCAGATAGTAATGGTATCAACGCCATCTAGCGACCTTAGCGAATTATGTAAATATTGTACATGTTTATATAAAAATACTCAGTCAATGTCACTATTCTCGACAACTCGTTGTCCGTATTTGACAAATGACGTCTCATCTATCTCAATTTTTACCTAAGTATTACATATTTCCGACATTAATAAAACACGGTATTTTTGTATTTGCATTCATATTAATCCATCTCAAATAATAAATATTGATATGAAGGAAAAGTTACAAAAGACGAAAAAATATTAAAAAGCATTAAAAACTGCTTGTGTTTTTATTATTTTGATCTTTGAGAAGCTGGCCAAGAAAATGATTTTAATTTTGCATGTCACAATAGTAAAATATTTTTTTAATATAACTTGTTTCACATTAAATATAAAACAGCAAAACTCTTTGATGGATAAGTCGTCATCAAAAAGTTTCAAGATTGAGTAGGTATTAATTTTTAAAGAAAATCAATAAATATAACTCTCTTTCTACTCTCTTTCTCCGCTGTATTGAAATATGGATTCTAAAATAAATAACGTATTAAGACCAAGAGTAGCGTTCATTTTAAATATTTATTTACGTCTTATTAAAGCCAAGGGGAAGGGGACGTCCGAGATATAGCTACATCAGTCAAATTAAAGAGAAGGTGAAGGTTGTGACGTATAAGGAAGTTCAAGAATTGGCACTCGATAGGCGAAAATGGGAGGAGCTGCACCGACAAGAGCTAGGCTCTTAAATTAAAGAAAATAAAGCCATTGTTCTAATTTTCCCTCACTTCCACTAGATATTCATTCAAATTATAAACTTTTGTTTAATTAAATGCAGCTAGAGAATTGCTTTGCATTAACACAAGTGAAATGCGAGAACAGGCGACTTAATTAAAGAGTGCTGAAAACAAGTTGTGTGCATTTGAATAATCTACTTCATAATTAATTTTAAAAGCACTGTTATAATTATTAAGTGTACCTAAAGACATCAACTTATAGGACGTAGCGTTTTGTTGATAAATATAGCAATTCTTGTACAGTTATTCAGCAAAGCATTGCTCTAAAAATTTATTGCTATTTTTTTTCTAAATTTAACATTTCCAAACATGATTTGTCTTGTGTTGATATCAGACAAGAGATAACATATGAGCAACGATTCGTTCGACTTAGTGCTTTTATTTAAAGCTGAAAAATCCACCAACTGGTAGAAAAAATGCTTCAACTAGGATTACCATTCACCACGACCTTAGACCGCTGAAATAAATAAAATTATAATGTAGGCATCTGCTTACTCGTTCCTTTTTTGTGATATAATAAAAACAAATTCCTGAAACCTGAGCATGTCTGAAGAATGCGATGAGAGTGAGTGAAGCGGACACGGCATGTTAGGATCATAGCGAAATTCCGTGGTTCTACTCTCTCGGGAAAAAAGCGTGACTCAATTATTATGTTATGTAATAAAAAACGGTTGAGTTTTACCTTTTATTTACGGTTAGTTTTGTAAAAGAAATTTACTGTGTAGGAGTTTGTCGCATGTTTCGCTTATTATTATTCAATTTTCTAGGACTTTGCCACATAGTTTCGACTAAACAAAAATACTCAATTTTTTTATCAGCGACTGTCATTAAAAGTGAAGCACAAAAACTTTTTAATATTTTATGATAATATGTGACTATTTCGTAAATCGCTATTTTGAATTTTATTTTAGTTAAGTGAAGGTATGCATTCTATCAGTTTTCGATATTGTTAAATATTTATTTAAAAAAACTACAGCGAAGTTCTACGATGTGTTTTAGTTTTTTTTTCGGTCTGACCAAAAGTAATTCTACCAACGAAATTCCAAGTTGCCTGAACGAGTTATCTCGTGCAAACATGAAAGAGCTCAATTCTTAAATTCAATTTAAAAACCTAGCGTGAACCCAACTCGACCCAATCCTAAGAAGAGGCATCCGACAAACTTCTAATTCTTACCTACCTACCTATCTACCTACCTACCTAGTGCCGTAATGTCTAGAAGATAAATTGAAGTGGAGGTGTGCTAGAAAGTACCTTGAGAATAAGGTAGGTGGAAGGAAAATTTGATTCATTTAAATAAAATTACAAAAGTTCAGCAGTTACTGATAATTTATATTTATATATAATTTATTAATATAATATTTATATGGTATGGTATGTTGGTGCGTCAGGTGTGAGAGGTTGGATGTTTTATTGTGTGCTTGTTAGTTCTGGCGTTGCGCAGCCGATGTTGCGCACTGCCTTTTCCGCCGGATATGAACCGACCCCTGGGGTGCTGTCTTTTGTAAAAAAAAAATACTTTTAATAAGTGCTACTTTGTAGCCTAAGTTAAATAAAAGATTTTTGATTATGATTTTGATTTTTTTAATTTTTAACTATTGTATTGTGCTGCATGTTTAAGGAAATTGTATTTAACGAATTAGCGCGAGCATGCATAAATACCTTTTTAATCATGACGTACTGCTCATACATGCGCGAAACCACCAAAACTGTATGGGTCATCTAAGATACACAAACCAACCGTTTCGAACAGGTTACACTGCCGTGGTTGATGATCAACTTGCATAAGGTACCATCAAGGGCGATAACAGAATCCCGAACTAGAATCACAAACTAAGCAAAAATATTAGAAAAAGAAAAACAAAATTATCACGAAATTCTTTGAACAATGAGATAAATAGCACCAATACAAGTAAATAAATGAAACTCTATTTATCAACACATCTCTTATTCTAAACTTTTTAAGTTGAAGAAAAATGGAATGAAACACGCTCAAAGGTCAAGAAACTCGCTGAGGTCAAAGATATTTGGGGCAAACTGCACCGGCGAGGACAAGTTCTAAAATTAAACCAAGAAAAGTTTCTAAAGAAGGTTTTATGTATGGAGTGAGCTTAGGCGAAAAAAGGTAAAATGAAAACAATGTTGCATAACATTCTAAGCATTTATTGTCATTTAGGACAGGAAAATGAATATAGTAAATCTTTACACTAATATACAAATTTAACTATAATAATATACACATCTACAAAATATTTCATCAAAAATGATAAACCAAATAAAACCAACATCATTAGGAATAAAAAAAATACTGTAAATTATGTTAGGAGGAAATTATGATACAATTGCTATTATCCATATCCCTACTAATATTATTAATGCGAATGTCTGTCTGGTTGTTACGCTTTCACGACCATAAATCTACACTGATTTTGATCATACTTGGTAAGTATTAAGTTTGGCTTCTAAGATGAGACATAAGCTAGTTTTTGTCGCGATAACTGACACCTACGTGAGCAAAGCCACAGGCAAAAGTTGCTTGCACATAAATATAATACAAAACAAAGCAGACTCTCCCGTATGTTAATGGTTTAAACATGTAAATTCCCGGAATGCGAAGTATGTTTGTCCTTTCATAACTTTGGAAGCCACAGTAGAATTGTAATTATTGTTTACATACCAGGTCATGGTCAAAAGCCTTAATAGTACCGCCATATTAGATATAATTGGAAGCCCATTACTCAACACTTTTCAGTACATTACAATAATTAAGTCTCCATTGACGTCATAAAAGACATTTATGAATTGGATAACTTCGTTTGCAAAATTAGCAATCAACAACAGTGTGTATTTAAAAAACTGCTTTGTCGTTAATTCATTTACTTTTAACTTATACTTTTTTTCCGCAATGGGACAGACGGTGGGGTGTGCCGGACTCCTACCGGCTAAAACCACCAAATTGGTTCACCGTTCCCTATTGCCGGGGACCAGGCGGGAACGCATTTGTGCGAAAATAACCTTACCCAACCGTACTTTGAATATAATATTCAAGTGTATTTTGTACCTTCAATTGACGTTGCAGTGGATATCTACTAAAATTGTAACATGCAAACACTAGGCGTGCAATGAAATAATAATATAATTGGTCAACATTTATATTAACCATTAAATAACATTGACAAATCAATTAAACACTTAATAACACGACTAACGTTTATTCGTACAAAAAGCGAACCTATTTAAACATACAATTTTCATAACAATATTAGCCGTAAAATGATTGGCGCAATTCACAACTTGACAAGGAAATATTTTAATTAATATTATGTGGTACTAGCTGTGCCCCGCAACTACACTGACGTTAGTACCTGATTAGTCCCAATTTTGGTTATAATAATGGCACCCTACGTTCTCTTTATAATGTAGCTATCTGCGAGTGGTCCCATCAAAATCGGTCAAGCCGTTTGAGAGATTAGTCGTCAAAACAGACAGACGCTCGGCCAATTTTTAATTCCCTTTGCACCTATTATATGCATATAGTGAAAATCTGTAATTTTTTTATTACAAACGGACACTATTTCATTTATTTGTATAGATATTATATAGCTTTTCATGTTATTACGTTATGTAGTGATGTTATGGCGTACGTGGCGGAACTGATTGTGTTTGTATTGCTGTCGCGGTGCTCCGCCGAAAGGATAAATAGGTGAAACTAGGCCAGCTTAAGCGGTGTGTTAGATGCTAGAGTTTGTTGTGATGGTAAGCTGAATTTCTAATTTTATTGTGTCCTTATAATGATAGAGCTTAAAATTATTCTGACTAGTTTTGTTATAAATTAGGTTCATAATATGTAGAGTGTAGATGTAAGTGAGTGAAAGAAAGATCATAGCCAAGTATCTGATCTCCACGAGCCCCGTTCCGAGCAAATTTATTTTCCATTGTAAAATACTCACGTACTTAAAACCTACCTACACCGACCTAAATAGTAGATTAATATTAAAGTTGTAGTTTTTTTTGTTAATAATCCTCCTCCTTATTCTTTATTTTGTATTTTTTTTTTGTCTGACAGGGCCCACAATGGTCCATATCGAATGTAGGAAGGTAAATATTAATGTACCTACAATACCAATACTACCAATAAACGTATTGATTATTAAGAATTGAGAAACTAAGTGTTTTGACTAAACGATACATCTTCTCACATAAAACCCTAACTTTGGTTTCAAAGATTTCAAGAATATAGATTATCACCTTTCCTAGTGTCGGTTTATCAAGCGCAGCCTAATTTGGCAATGTTCACAAAGCAGATTTTTGAGTTCGTGGACCGCAGCCAAACGGTCGTGTTATGTGAACTACTGGATGACTTACGAGCGCCAAATGCGGGTCGTTTTATCTTAAATAATATCACAGTTCAGGGACTATTCACTAATAAAAAATACTGTGAACAAAAGTGTAAGAAAAGTGCAATAAGACATAAAATTTAATTTGAAATAAAAAAATAAATTAATTTACGATGCACTCTATTTATTTAGTTAAGATAATATTTATTTTATCTATTGTACTTCCTTAAAAACGGCACTAGATAAAAATAAGACTTAAATATGTTTGAGTTCTAGCCCTATTTTTAAAGAAATACGCAAACAGAATATACAGTCGATATCACAAAGTAATAAACAAAACCATTATAAACTAAAACAGAACACGCCTACAATTACAATTTTTCATTTACATACTCTAATACTTGGTTAACAAAATTTTGTTAGGAACTTCCTTAATTAAAACGAAACATGAATGAAAATTAGTCCGCCCACGTGTTTCTATTTAATTAGGGATATAGTTCATCAAATTAATAGCACATAATCGTTTTGATATGCGGAACTGGCTGTGACGTCACTGGCGCCATTTTCCGTGAAGTGTTTTTGAAACTAGGGCTCTCGCATAGGGGTTGTGGGTAAAGGCTTGTCTACAATGTTCATAGGAAGCCTATTCGTGTTTTTTCCGCATCGTGAATTTTCGACGTTTTGTAATATTTTTGACGGCAGCTTTATTTATTTATTTAATTATGGATTTCCAACAAAATATACACAAAATACATGGTGTATATAAATAATATCTTATGTCTTAATGAATTGTGCTCCCTCAATTAAAGGAAATCACAGCATGCAAATGTAGTAAGGTGAACACTAAACTAAACAGTTAAAAATAAAGTTAAAAAATAAAAATTTAATATCCTGTGAACTAAAACTTAACAATCAATTAGAGTTTTAAATAAAAGTACCACAATAATAAAATAAAACAGAGTAATACAATACAATAACCGAGTTGGTTTGACATCGGTTTTTAAGTGAGAGCGCAGACAGAATAACAAATATATAGTAAAGATAGATTTTGTTTTAACTGAAATGTTATATTTTAATAATTAGGTTCGTCAAAATTACCAGGCCAATGTTGATTTGATGTTGACGCTGTCAACCTTTTTTTGTTTTGTCGAATCATGAATGACGGGTCCCATGTGAATGTGCCGTAACCTTCGTTCTAATTTCGTATGCGTCGCTCGCATTTTTCTCATTATCCTGTCTAGAAAGTAGATAAGGTTGGCCGACTCCTTCGCTAAGCAGTCCAGAACGACGGACGTTTATGAATTGTTCAGTTTGTTGCTTGCTCGTAGGTGTTTTTCTGTTATTGATTGTAAATAAAGGTAGTATTATTTACCCGACTGTGCTAATGCGGAGGGTAATATTTATCAGTATTTTTTTGTTTTCAAAATCGTAGTGGTCAAAATTCGGAGTCACTAAAGTGAAGGAATTGCGACAATTATTAACTTTACAAGTGTATAAGACTACCTGAAAAATTCAAAGTTAACTTACAACTTACTTTAAATAAATGAGTAATAACTTACAAGTTAATATCAAAAGTATATAATACTCTTTCGTCGTACAAGAAGTACTAAAGCTAATTTTATTCAAACCAAATAAAAAGTTACATTTGAAGACGGTTTTCGGTTTGCCCGATGATTGGGCTTTAGAAAATAACAACCTTGAGTTTCTTTACATCCTACAATTCGTACCTTTCCTTTTAGAAGCCTATTCGAGCATTCCAAAGGCGCCTGAATCGTTCGTATTCATTTTAAGGAGGAACATTTTTCATACGACTAAGTAAGGTAAGGAATGCGGTAAAGGTACTTTTTTGTAAAACATGTACATTGTGTAAATGTACTGAAAAATGTCTCATACTTCTACTACTTCTTAAAATTAGAGACATTTGTCTGTTTTAGACTGTAGTCACTAAATTCGCATAATATTATAATTATAACCATCCAAAAAAAAAAAATACCTTTACTTCTGTTTTTTTTTTCTTTGAGTAATATTTGAGCAGTCAAAATAAATATATCTTCTTCTTAGCGTACCTATCGATCATAGTAGTTAGATTTTTGTGGACCAGTACTCAGCCACGCGGACAGCGATGAAAACAGTATGAAGTATAAAACCATGAAAAATATTCTGTGATGTTCTCGTGAATGCATCCTAACACCAATTTCAATCGCCAGTCAGTAGCATTACAGGAAACCATTAAAGTCCAACACTGTTGCATTCGTACCGCGAAATCTGTTCATACGATCTGCAGTCGGCACTGTAAATTATACTAATCAACGTCCATTTTCACCACATATCGTGGTTTCAGAATAGGAGAAAAAAAGAAAAGATTATTTCAGAAGGTAGTTAACACAACTATCATCATCATCAGGCTATAGCAGTCCTCTGATGGACATAGGCCTCTCCACTCTCACGCCACTTAGTTATAATTATCCTTTGTTTTTCCATGCAGCTGAATTAATAAAATAATAATTATTGGTAACTATTAAACATTCATTTCTTAAAAGTGTGTACAATTATAATCATGGCCATACTTTAAACGTGCTTAACGTATATGAAAGTTTAGTTTTTAACCTACCTTTATAAAAAAAAGGATGTACTGTTATTAACATGACTTGACGACCTCCGTGGTCGAGTGGCGTGCGCACCGGTTTCAAGGTGTCGCTACCTCTGAGGTCCCGGGTTCGATCCCCGGACGGGTCAATGTAGAAAGACACTTTTCTACATTGTCTCGGGTCTGGGTGTTTGTGGTACCTTCGTTGTTTCTGAATTCCATAACACAAGTGCTTAATAGCTACTTACTTTGGGTTCAGAGCAATGTATGTGATGTTGTCCGCATTTATTTATTTATTTATTATTTAACATACCAAATATTATTATTGAAATACCAAAAATCTGATAATTCCTAATCAGTACGTAGGTATGCATAGAGCAACGTTTTTCCATCCCCTCACCTAGTAACTACGTATCGGTTCAGTTGACATACTACCTAAGATTTACAAGTGAGATGAGATTCAAAGCTTCTGAGGGTCAGGACAAAGGGTAAGGTGTATCGATCAAATTACAGCTGATACAGTACCTCTAGCCAATTCACCTGACCTAGCCCTCGTTAATCCTGAGGTGACTGATTACATTGCAAATCAGAATAATACAACTAGAAAATTTTCGTCACGTTTCTATGAAGGCTTGATAAGGAAAGTCTTGTCAATCAGTCATCTCGTTTGCGTAATTTCTATGCATAAGAAAGAACTTCATTCTGAGTAATTGGTCATCTGAAATTCTGATGTTCCGCTATAGTTTCTTGTAACGTCGTTTTCCTAAAGCGTAACTTTAATAGGTACAAGAAAAACTAGAAGTCCCAAAAAGCCTTTTTTTTTTCTCGGGGTGAAACTCTAATGATTTCAACCCACGCTGAGGGCACAGCGTGGGGATATGTCGGACTTTCACCGACTAAAAAAACCCCGGTCCCGTCTTAGCCCTAGGACGGGATCGGGGTGTTTTAGTCGGCCTGAAAGAAAAATTTCTGCTTTAGGCAATGAGACTAGAATATGTTTTCATTTATTGAGAATTTCGAAGTGCATTTAATTTAAAAAAAACCTGTGCAACTAGGCACGATGTGGACATAAAATTCATTGCCATGAAAGTTTCGAACAAAAAAACAGCTTTAATTAACACTTTGCCTCAGGTTGTTTACAAAAGCTAATGTCATTAGACTGAGAGCATTTTTAGTATACACAAAAAATAAAACTACGATTAAATTAAGCTGTTTTACAATTTTAGAAGCAAAAACCACTCAGATTCAACGTTCTAAATGTAATACAAACACTTGTCTTCATTCTTATACAAACATCGCGCTTACTATGAGCTCTTAAAGATAGACTGTTGTCGTTGTGTAAGCGAGACAACGCTATGCACGTTATAATACTCTGTCTCACTCCCACGATGACCAGAGTCCTGCTTTAAGAACTTATAGTACAGGCACAGATATGCAGAGCGTTTGCCAAAGGAACTTAAAAACACTCTATGTTTTATTCATATGAATTTCGAAATACAGATATTATAATATAATGGACGACAGCAAAAACGGGTTTTGTGTATTTTCTTAAATATGATTTTCGTGAGTTGTCTGTTATGTGGTTTTAAAACATTTATGTTTTTACCGTCGAAACAGTGATACCGCATAATTTTGGAATCGTGGAAAAGTGTTTTTATTATGTATGTATAACTACTTTTGTTGATTCAATTTGGATAATTTTCAGTTAAGAATTGGTCTCATAAATGTTAAGTGTAGTATGTTTCAGAACTTCGATTGCAAAGTAATGTAAAGTTTCTTTATACAGCATAATTGTTACGTTGAAAATATTAAGGGAGTTACAAAACAACTACTTAATATAACGGAAAAAAATAATGGTTCCGCTATTTACTGTTAAAATTGTAGATGTTTTAAAGTGCTACTTTATAGTCTGTTAAAAATAAATGATTGTTTATTTTAATTATTTTCCAGAAAGCTATTTAAAAAGTCTTCATAATAATGTTTATTGCTGTTCGTTAGATAGCGTGTTAACTACAAATTGACTGAGCGACTTTAACGGCTGTGAATTCACTTTAAAACTCATTATACTTAACGGCTGTAATGATTGGTATGCTGTGACACTTTTAAAAAGATAAAATATATATTTATTTATAAAAATATGGTAGACAAAAAAAAAATTTTGATAGCCTATGTTGTTCCATAGCTGCCTCGTTGGCCTAGTGGTGCTAAGCGCGCCTGCTACGCTAGAGATCTTGGGTTCGATTCCCGAGTCGACCAAGATGTTATTGGGTTTTTCCCATGAAATTCTCAGTAGTAGGTCGGA
The DNA here is from genome assembly GCA_905146925.1 of Autographa gamma. Lineage (NCBI taxonomy): Eukaryota > Metazoa > Arthropoda > Insecta > Lepidoptera > Noctuidae > Autographa > Autographa gamma. The sequence continues at coordinate 2,665,201 of LR989852.1, forward strand.
GTTTGGATTTGTGCCCGATAAGTGGCAATAGGCTCGCCCCCTCATTACATGGGACCTAAACATATCGGCGAACTGTGGGTGTACATTGGTACACCTCTGCCTACCCCTTCGGGGATAAAAGCGTGATGATATGTTATGTTGTTCCATTGCTGGGCAAAGGCCTCCACGAAATCCTTCCATATTTTACTGTCTCGAGCCACCTCGAACCAACCCTCGCAGTATGACTTTATGAATATTAAATTATTTAAGTAATTTATAATTTTTATTTGAAAAACTAAAAATCATTGGTACGTAACTAGTCCTTATAAAGCGTTGGTATTTTTGAGGGTAACTAAGACTACCGCCGCGGTTTCATGTTGATTTAGGAAATTGAAATTTGAGAGCAGAAATCTAAATATTATTCTTTGTTATTACGTCAATATTTGTTTTAAATTTGGACAAAAAAGACGCTTAAATATAAGAAATTGTTTAGTTTGTTGACGATTAATTTTGTTGTTTGTATTTCCTGAAAATGCACACAGACCTTTTTTGTACTTATTGAATTTTTAAGAGTAGGTATGGATATCTTTCTTCACTTTCAATTTTCCATCTATGTAATGTTTTTGTCAAGACTGTACTAGACGGATTTATTTATACAATATCTTTTTTAAGTTCACTCATAATAAAAAACTTTAAATCAAAGACATTATTACTATAAAGTACTTGCTTTGTCGAAGTGTTTTATATGATAGCAATCTACAGTAGATACAAAATGGATTTGAAACTGATAGTGAATCACATAAAGTGGTTTGAAAGGATGCGGCCTGAGGGGTTTAGCGAAACAATACACGTGCACAAACACAATTTGCTGACGACCCTATATCTCTATGTAACTGTACTTATGTCTTTGTGAAAACTAAGGGACGGTAACCTTACGTGAATGTTTTTTGAATTGTCTAAAGAGAAGACAAAATAAATAATTGTATAGGTAAAAATGTATTATATTTTTTACCAAAACAATTATTTATTTTTATATTATATTTTTAGGAATTAATATTTTTAGAATCATAAATAGAATAATTAATAGAATCATACCATATAATCACGCTTTTTCCCTTAGGGGTAGGTAGAGACCCCTCCTTTCCAATTGCTACGATCCTTATACACTTATTTCAAAATCCTCAGGATGTCATATTTTAAATAACGGTGGTGATGAAACATATGACTATAAAAGACAGCGATTGAATATAAACTGACTACCATTAATATTGATAGCGACAAACGAAACTGTATCACCAGAAAGCAAATAGTAAAATAAAAAAATCATTTTGAAGAAATATCGCATTTCCTCCTAGAAAGCCAGGCAGAGAGCTACACGATCTACACAAATCGGGTTTCTCAAATGTTTCGGTCGTTATGTCGCAGAATTGGTGGTTACTCCAGTGGGTTATACAATCTTGCACTACGTGAAGTGTACTAGTGTCATGTGTAAACTGCAGACGACTGCACGAAATTCTTTGAAATAAACTTTAAAATATATTTATAAATACTAATTCTTTATTGACACAATGTTTTACATTTAATAATAGAACTCACTAACCCCTGAACTAGTGTAAACTGTATTTATTATCCGTATAATGGTATTTTGGCAATAATGGCATTATTATGCCAATACATGTTACAATAAGAATGACAAGATGAGATGATAAAATGATGAGCAAACAATCAAATTAAGCCAGCAGCAATAGCCAATCTATAATTAAAATTGAAATTAAACACTGGACTTAAAATATGTATAATATAAAGGTTGTCCGGAAGATATCGCTATAGCGATAAGAGCGCCATTGTACGCTTTACTGTTGATGTATGTTATTATTATATAATTATACTAGTGTACAATATTGAATACCTTAATTACTTGAAAAAATATAACTTAATATGACAAACACTTGCAAACATGTTTATGAATAAAAAAAGCACATTTCATAATTTGCTAAAATATAATTAATTTAATTTTATAATATTCTATAATTTAATTAAAATTTAAATTCTCAACCATAAATTAGTTAATAACAATATTTTGATGTAAATAATTGAGAATTATGCCCTTTCATATTATATTTGCATGCTAAATATGAGGCGAGATATGAAGAAACTTAATTGTATTTTAAGACCTGTAATTGTAAACATATTTCAAGCAAATAAATGATATTCTATTCTATTCTATTCTTAGCCTTTTTGGACACTTTACTTAATCATTTGGGTAATTCCATCCTTAATTGATAGCTTTGACACCTAGTTCCCCAGTTGTTGGTATCTAATAGCGAAGGTCACAACTATGTAGTTTCAGGTAATACGTTCCAGTAATAACATTTTCAAATTACTTTGTGACATTTACAACTATTACGAATGATGGTCAGACCGAGGGTGGTAATTTCTTTCACGTTTGCAATAAAACCTTCGTAGTGGAGTGATTACTAAGTCACTAAGTAGTCATAACTAGTTTTATGTTTACTGAGAACTGTTTGACGGTGTTATAAATTACTTTGTAACAATGAGTGGCTTGAAATTAACTAGTTAATTAGTATGGTGTGGAATTACCATGAATAGTATTTCATCAACCGACTTTTAAAAGAGGAGGTTCTCAATTCGACTATATGTTTATTACTTTCGTGTTTGTTTCTTAATCTAAACGTAGAGCAATTATTATGGATCGATTTCTAGTTTACGTTTTTTTTTGACATTTATAATAGGCGGTCCCGTTTACTTGTAAGTTCAATAAAAAGACGATCCAGTAGATTTCTCTTTTTCTTATTGAAGTCCTTTTTTAACATAACGTTCAATTAATTTATTTTATTATTAATATATTTATTTTATAGCAAGCTCTATTCCACTACTGCTTATAGAAAGGTATCTACGCAGTAAACTCAACTTGGTTTTGACGTTTGATATAAATTTAGAACCCCTATCCGTAGCCTCCATATTTTAACAGATAATTTACAGCCGGAGCTTTTACTATCACATTTCTGGAGTAGTTTTTATGCTAGCCTTTTTTCATTGACACGGATGAAAAGTAGTTTGTATGCCTTATTTCTTTCTATCGATATAAACTATAAAAGAAATTGCCAATTATTATGCATAATAACGTCACAAGTCACAATTGTCCATTTTACATGTTAGAAGTAGAACCAGGCTCCTTTTATGTTTTCATATTAATTTTATTTCCACACCTTACCCTTTTGTAAATTACACAGAAAACCGTAGAAATACTACTACATAATATAATAGTGTTCAGGCTACACAAAATAAGGGGAACCACACGAACAACACGGTATTATATTCCCCATTTCCTATCTCGAAACCTTACGAACTGCGGTATCTAATAAGCAAGTAAAATTTCAGTAATAGGTACCTCGAAAATTCTCAGAAATTGCACCGACGTTTCAGGGAACCGAATTTAAAATTCCATTTCGGTATTCGAAGTAACGTAATAATAAAGGGCTGTTTACATTTCGACTTTGGTTTCCTCGTTCCAATTTAGGAGTTTTGTCACTGGTAGATTTCGAACTTCGTTGGTTTATAATCTAACTATGCGGTGTTTTTTTAATTAATGACGAAGATTTGGGATTTCAAGTGACACATGTTTTTTTTCCGTTTTACAAGGATTTAGGTTCCAAGGCCGATATTGAAAAACTAAATTAATTGATTATTCAAAAAACCAGTCACACTATTTTGGAGTTTGATAAATGCACTTGTCAAATCTACTTCTCTAATAAAAAAGCAGCATAGTATTGTACACCGTTGCTGATATTCATATTATTATTTATTTAAGTCATAATTTTGAATTTTTCTAGTATTGTTATAAAACGTTTCCTTTATCGAGACAAATTTTAATAACCGATAAAAAAATGAATTCCGTCTTTACTAAACAATTTGACAACAGTTTATATCACGGAAAGTTTATAATCTTACAATTTACCGTCATCCAAAGACAAGGATAGAGCCTTCGGTACCGGTAAGGTTTGTTAGTTTGCGGTTAGCGACTTGCTTCTGGCTTAGTTACGACTTAAGGATCGCCTTGGAAACGACTTAGGCCTTTACTTGGTTAAGCTTAATCATAAAGTTGTTGTTCGATACCGGCGGAACAGGTAGTAAGGAATTTGTGGATGCTTTATTATTGGTTCTTGTACCTAAATAAAGAGGTACATAATTTGAGATTACGGAATTCGTTTAATTGTAGTTGAAAGGTCAACGACCATAAGGATTTACTTATTTACCTGGGTTAAAATTATTTTGTAGGTTCGTAATTCTAATTTAAAATGTATTAAATTGTATGGGGATGACACAGTAAATGTTTGTAGCTATATACTACACTTTACACTACTTTCACACTACAACACCAAAAGACACACAGCTGCTAATTATAATCGGAATATAATTTGACACAACATACTTTTATCCCGATATTTCTTAAACAACGAGAGACACAAAGATTACGCAGTTAAAAACAACACACTGTAGTATAAAATAAAAACTTGTAAATAAATAAAAACGCTTTGGTTTTATAATAAATGTGTTGGAATGCGCACTGTTAGGATTATTTCGCTGTTGACGGCATGCTACGCAATCGTTCCAGCTTTATAACATTTAGACACGCAGTCAAAGTTTATGCGCGTACCTTTATTTGTTTATATTTTCGTGTTGAATAATTTACTTGGAAAACACGCACATGCTCACAAACAATTTTATTTCGAAAATAATTACTCGATTAAAAAGCAGTTGTTTTTTATTTCTTTAGAATTTTTTATAGGTCTTAACATCAAATGACAGGCCTGTTGGTCTAGTGGTTAGAGACCCTGACTGCTATACCGGAGGTCGTGGGTTCGATTCCCACCCGGGACAAATATTTGTGTGATGAGCACGATCATTTGTTCGGTGTCTGGGGTTAATTTATCTATTATATGTATGTATTTAGAAATATATAAGTATGTTTATCAGTTGTTTGGTTACCATAACACAAGCTCTGCTTAGCTTGAGACCAGACAACCGTGACTGAAAAAAAAAAAAACATGCAAAAAAAAAATGAAATAAATCAAAATGATCATTTAAAATTTTACAAAACTGTTTTCGACTTTACTCGTCTTTCACTATACTGCAAAATTAAATCCTAAATTACTGTACACATTTTTTTTAATTGTATACCAAACGGACGGTAACTCTTGCTATTTAATTGTAAAATAAATAAACCACACCGCACCGTACAAAAACGGTTATTTATACAGACAGCCAACAATAAAAATAAACCCAATCCTCAATCAGTGTCAAAAAAGCCAATAATAGCTACTCAAATATATTCCGAACAAAAGGGTCAAAATCATTGATATCATTGATATGACAATATGACATAATATTGACATTTCAAACAAGACCATTAATACTTTTCACCTTAACAATGACAGACTGGGCCCTCGAGGGATATATGCGTGGATTATGTACTTATTGCAGGATATGTTTAAAAATAATGAAAAGCCTTATAATATTATACAGGTGAGATTTTTCTTTTGTTATTTTCTTTTTGGTAATATTTCATTCGAATGTAAACCTTATTCTTACAACATAATAAAATGTTTATAAAATGTTACACGTTTAAAGAAACTGACTCTAATATGACGGTAAATAATTGATTTTCTCAAGTAAGTAAGCTAAACACCTGATAATTTAAATACAGTGTAATTTATTTTTGTACCTTTACCTTTTCATTTACGTATACAAGCAAACAAAACATACGTACCTATAAACTCCAACTCATTTTCGAACCAAGTAACCCTAAACAGGTGTTCTTTCCCATACTTTGTGTCGAGAGTATTTTTATTTCTTGAGCGAATTTATATTTGCTTTTTGCAACGTTCACAAAATAAGAATGTACAAAAATGTAAGTGTCACGAGTTTTTGTTGTGATTTACGTAGGAAATATGAGGTTTCAATTAACTATCTTTTGACTTATCATAAAAAATTAGGTGTTAATTTTAAGCAGTATTTATTTGTCCAAAACTCGTTGTAACTTCGGCGTTAAACAGTAAATAGTAGACGAAAATAAACAAGTCCTCGATCAGAAGTTATGTGAACAAGGCCTAAAATTGCTTTCAACGATTATTATTTATTACAAAAAATAAAACACAATGAGCTCTTTGCTAGCCTATTATTTATACGCCAATACTACATAACCATTTTGCAACTAAACTAATCACACATGAGTATGTAAAAACGTAACAAAACAGGTGAATCACATAATCCATCAATGTCGGCGCTGAAGGCTGAATCTGCTTCCCGTGTACAAACTACAATATTTTATTACTTACACATGCCATAGGTATTAGTTCTGACGTTTAGATATAGATGATGTTTGTAAACACATGTAGTCTTAAGTATTGTAAAGTAAATGATTCAATTTGGTATCAAAAACATAGTTGATGAATTACCCTACGTCACAAGTTAAAGAAAACCCTAATTATGTTTTAGAGAAAATTATAGTCAATCACTATATTAAACCTACTGTAAATGGAAATTAATACGGTTTGTGAAATATAACGAAATAGTTTATGAAATCAATCAAGCTATAAAGCCGGAACCCCACCGCTGCGCAGGCTGTGCACGGATGCGTGGCTCACCTCTGCCGCGTGGGTTCATTAGTTCGGCGGCGTCGGTCTCCGTTTCCACTGAGGCGCACGGACACGGATGTGTCGGCCACGCAGCTCGTAGCTATGCATGGGGTACAGTCACGAGCAAAATTATGTATACATGTATATATGCGAATATGCGAAAAATATATGTATATATGCGAAATTGTTAAACGAAATTAGTGAGATTTTTTGTCGAATCTCTTCTGCCATCTGGCAATCAATGCATACTGACAGATGACACTTGAAAATAAATAGTTAATTTTATTTTTTTATAAAAAAATATTTGACTTCAAGTCAATATATTATTTTTATAATATAGACAATACCGCTTCCGAGTAACAATATAATTTAGGTATTGTGTAGTAACATCTGTTTTACTTATATGAATTATAAATAACTTAGTTCTTACATAAATTATACTTAACACAACTTAAATGTATGTATATATACCAGGAAAATTAATTGTACCTCTTATTTATAGTAGCTTATTCTTATAATAATTTCTTAACAATATTATGTGTGTACATATTTTTGCTCGAGACTGTACATAGTCGTGGGTCGCCGAGAAATGGCCGACCCACGCAGCTGGGATGCGTGGGACGGCCACGTGGCTGAGCTACGTTCCGCCTATTCGAGTTAGCTACGCGTGTGTTTATGACGTCAATTGCTGCGTAGCATGTCCGTGCGCTGCGGTGGAAACGCTCTCATACATTTTGTACTAAAGCGAAGCTGAACACACGTGCACAGCCTCTCCGTGCGCAGCGGTGGGGTTCCGGCTTAATTGTTGTATAATAATGAATAACTACAACTATATGTTAATTTACTCTTTATTACCCGCGTCGGTGTGTCACAGTCTACTGTTACAAAAATCAAGAATTTCATGTTAAATCAATTACAATATTTATATTTAAACAAACATACAACAACTAATACACATCAAAACTCACTACAACATGAACTTCACACAATAACCAAATGGGCATAATTCTCCAAAACAAATTATTTCATTACCACTTACGCTAAGTGGTCTAATTACTTAGCTCGCCCTAACCGGACATCAATAGGCTAATTGTGGACACAGCCCGCTTGGGAATCGGCAAGTACAATGTTACATAGATAGTAGTAGTAAAGTTTTGATGTTAATTGAATTGCATTTTACCTTACTAGGAATTTTATTTTTAGTTTACTGTAAAAGTCCTTCGATAGTTTAATGTGGAATAATAGTGCCTCAGAACCTTTCGTTTGCTTTGAAAACTTGAAAAGCATTCGGTTTGGATTGTTGTTCACATAAAACAAAAAAAATATTGAATTATAAATCCTCTCTTATGATTTTTGCGTGGTGACATCCAAGCCTGGGTCCATACTGTATCTTTTACTTATTTTTACCATCTCTGTAACATTTGGAATGCAATAAAGAACTGACTTTGAGTTTGAATTACGTGTAGGGATAAATTGTGTGAAATTACATTTCAGAATGATGGTTAATTAACCATATAAAGTAAATAGTCCATTCAAATGATGGATACTTGAAAAAATATATCTATAAGAGTAGATACTCATTACTACTTCCAGGCAACAAATTCCACCAATTATTACACACAAAAAAAAATCGAAGTTAACATTAAAACTAAGATCAATAGAACAGTACAATTGTAGCATTATGCTCAGTCAGATTATAAAGCTGTACAAAGGGGGAACAAAGGCACGCGAGCTATTGTCGCAGCCCGATGGAACATTTTAATGATGCCACCATGCCCCACTGAGCTCTAGTATTAAAAGGAAATTCTAAAATATATATTTTAAGAGGTTTTGGTATCTACTATTAATGGAGTAAATAGGTACTCTTTAGTTTTTTCGCTGTAACTGCAATAAACAACTGTGCCTTTGTGAAATTTTTGCAACCATGAAATTAGTATTTATCAGACTAACTAATTGTGTTCAATTGATAGCCATGTTTACTTAAAGCTATCCTTTGCCCACGATTTTGTCGGTTTCTTTTCGATATTTATGTCTTGACACTTAGCAATAACGTAGATGTCTATCAACGAAAGAGATTTTTAAATCTTATGAGCGGTACCGAATATTACCCGTCGACATTACTAAGGAAAAGTAATAGAATAAGACATAAAAAAACAATATTTCGTAAATTTCTCTTTTATCATATATATCACAAACATCTAATTCAAGCAGCCTATGGAACATGTTTTTAAAGAAAACTTTAAATCTCCTTTCATTTTCAAATGAGGTTTTCTCTCATTGTTCGAATGTCCCGCAAACTGTCGGGACTTTTCTGACACCAACAAGTAAGAGTCCTTCGTAATTAAGGAACCTGTCAGATTACAGAGTAGTTCTTAAGTAGGCATTGTGAAGAAGGTAATGGAAAAGCTTTCAATATAGGCGTTTGATAGATGATTAAATGGATCCGTTTCTGTGATTGATTCGCGGTATTTGAATGTCTAACAAAAATATTAAGAAGAAGGAGTAGGTGTTGGCATACCTTCCTACAAGGACATAGACAGTACTTAACACAGGTACAGCAGTACAGGTATATACGAGCAAAAATATTTATACACTCTACATATTTCTACAATTTGTCATCGTTTATCTCTACAATTCTAGACCGGTATTGTGCTATGAAGAAATTATTGAAAATATTATTCATGTTCATAGTTTTCTGACTTCTCACAAAAATCAACACAAAAATCTCGATCTTTATATGTTATGCAATATGCAATTTCGCTATGTGTAAAAATATTATTGCTCGAGACTGTACCACCTACACCTATAAGTACATAGATTTTTAGGTACTTATATTGTCTCTACACGGGTCTTTACAACAACAAAACAAAGAGAACAGGAACGGTAATATTTATAGCAATAACGTATTTATTAATCATTAAATTAGCAAAATCAAATGTGTTTACTACCTACATTGTCAACTTAAGGTGACTTTTTATCACGCATTTGTGACTTGAATGAAAAAGGTCTATCTCCGTTCTGTCGTTGAAAACGAAACCCTAGACGATAATTGAAAGGCTATATCCATTCATCTTCATGACATAAAGATGTGGGTATAGTGTGATTACATAATCTCAGTTGAACTACTTTGCATGATTACGGCATATATAAGACCTACTTTGCGAAATCTTTCTTAAAAATTAATATTAGAAAAATAAGTACTTACAAAATGAAGCAAAGAATTAAAAAAAAAAACAAAAAATAAAGGAAGTATAACATAGCGTTAAAAGAAATTCACATCGAATAGGACTCACCGTCCTCACGTGACGAACTTACGCTAGTCTGATAAATTACGTATCTTGCAAAAAAGCGTTATTTTCACAATAGTTGCTATCAAATTATTAGCACTGACTAGTGTAAGAATATTAGTTGTTTGAATTCGATTCACAATTAAACATATTTTTTTCTTTTACTTGTTCTAAAGTAGAAATCAAACGTGCATTTAACTCCTATACGTTCAAACAAAGCCCACAGATCTCCGAGACTTATAATGTTGACATTACAGACAACCTCTGAACAATTACTCTAACTTCATGATGGCCGCTCAGAAACGTCACAGACAACTTCGACAGAGTAATCGAAGAGGATTCTATTCAGAGTTGCACACAAATGGCACCGGGAGAACCATTCAGTTAAACTGCTACTTTGCATTGTGCAAGTCATTCAGGGTACGGCTTTGATCCTTTATGTAAACCAATATGTTTGATCAACTATTGGATCAAATCTTTGGCGGAATTTAACTATTAATAAGTTAGAAAACGAAATTATATACTCGAACATTTTAGTTTTCTACAGTATAGTATAAATCCTTGACTTAAAATCTTGAAGTAACCTACTTTTCCACTTATTTATAAAACAGGTCCCAGTTGGGCACCAACCTAAACGACAAAACAAAAGCACGTTCAAAATTCAAATTCACGTAATCACAAATAATGATTCATTTATAAACATAAGACTGTCGCTCCAATGTTGAAGGTTATTCGAATGATCGCATTCTCCTAATTTCTATGGTGTGACGTCATCACACAATGCGATGCGTCCCGCATTGAAATTCTATTGGAGAGCCGACAATAGGCATATCTGGATGCGTCGGTAGTTATATTGACTTGCTCTGAAGACTTATAGGGCAACAGATAGACAATACTTACCCCTTTTAGTATTACTCAATAATGAACCCTCTGTTCATGTGTTTGAGTTGAAATTTGATTGAAGATTTTCGTTTTTTTATTATGTTTTGATCTTGAGTGCCGTTGAGCGTAAGGAAATAACAACTTGGTAGTACATTAAGAACGTTTTGCTTTTAATTGTATTTCTCTTCAAGTAGTTGTAGACCATAAAATGCTGTGTTTGTCCTCGTTGAATTTAAAACATGTTTGCACGTCTGCCAAGGAACGGTTACGTTTTTGTAACATACGTTATATTTTAGCCTATGTTTTGCGGCCTTAACATCCCAATGTTGTCCAAGATCATAAAGTTTAGTAATGTCATCACGTATTCATAACATTTTTAGCATAAAAATATTATGATGGTCATTTGCATGGCATCACAAAATTAATCTAGGGCTATCTGAAAGACCTTGTCTATAACACTATATTTTACTTTATAACATTATCTCATCTATATGTTCGCTTTATAGGTATAGGACGCATTCTATTTTACGTATCTATTCAAAACCCAATACCCAAAAAGAATATAATAAGTTTTATTCATAATGCGTCAGATTGTATAAGATTGTATTATTTTTATATACTATAAGTAAGTTATTAGGTAACTGCCTCGTTGGCCTAGTGGCGCTAAGCGCGACTGCTACGCTAGAGGTCTTGGGTTCGATTCCCGAGTCGGCCAAGGTGTTACTGGGTTTTTCTAAGAAATTCGTAGTAGCAAGTCGGAGTTTGGATTTGTGCCCGGTAAGTGGCAATAGGCTCGCCCCCTATTACATGGGACCTAAACATATCGGCGAATCGTGGGTGTACATTGGTACACCTCTGCCTACCCCTTCGGGGATACAGGCGTGATGATATGTTATATGTTATAAGTAAGTTATGCCCCCAAAAACATGCTACTTAATGTATTTAATACACCATAAAATAAATGGTTACAATATTTAAAAGCCACTGATTTTTTCTAAACGTTACTATTTTTACTATATATACTACTATATATATAAATATACGTTAAGTGTTTGGAAAATTGTTTTTTAATATCTTACTGGTGTAAACGAGCCAAAGTATCCTTAATGTACAAACGATTGGGAATCTCTCCCTCTGCATTTTTTCTTCCATATTAAATGGCCCTGGATCCTTTTCAAGGTTGGTTTCCGAAGGTCTCATTATCCATTAGAAGATCAGAGTACATTCTAATAATTTTCCTCTTAAGTATATTTAAGAGAGTCATCGTTGCCCTTGCCACGCTCATCTTGTCCTCAGAAAACCGCTAGATATAATATAACTTTTACTGCCATACTCACTTAACAATTACTTAATGGATTCCTTAGTATCGATTTAAATGAGTCAACTCTTGGGAAACAATCAGCTTGCTTAATTAAACCTATAGTAGGTACCTAAAGAATCTCTAAAGTAACCATAAACGACTTTTGGCATGGCAGTCAGTTTTTGTAGTCCCGATATTAATTCATAAACTATACAAAATTATTTTCTTTCCTCATCTTTATGATATTTGAACATGTTTTATATACAAATAGCTGGTTATCAACATCGGACACCCTTATCCCCGTTACATAGACACAGGTTCATTGAGTTCCGAATATTTTATGATTCCCTTCCCGAACCGTAAGTGGCATACCCTTAATAATTGAATTCCAATATTGATTCTCACTTTTTTATAATATAAATACATATTATAAAAAAGTATGAGAAACAAGCGAGGTTATTAAATCTGTTTTTTATAGAAATTATATCATAATATTGATGTCATTACTAGAAATCTATTTCTTAGAAAAGTTGGTAGTGCAAACCGGGTAAGCACTAATGCCATTAGTTAAGAGTTTATCTCAATATATGAGATAAAACAGGTGTTTGGTAGCAAGATTTAATTTTTTAATTAATTAATTTAAAATATTTGCTAATGTACACTATCTGCCATACAAGTCACATTACAGTACATAAAAATATTGAAAGCAATTTTCAGTGTACATTTCCTTGCAAGCCGAACGGTAAGAATGCTTTAATGTAGAATTTAATAAAAGAAAGAATGCTTTTAAAAATAATATGAAAACCTTTTATAACATGCATTTTGTTGTTTCATAAAACACTTTTGTGCACATGTATACTACAGTGCGGTTGACGCGGCGCGACGTCTAGTACAGACGCGAACATAATTAGATCGCGCGGCTCACAATATGCGTACATGATTACCGTTCCACTTTACTACCTGAGTGTACTCGGCTTTCATCTAAAAATATTCATAGATTTTAATACATTTATTTTGCTTTGAAATTGAACGTTGACAGAGTGTGTCGCTCGCTGTTAGAGTTTTATTATTTAGTTACATCTATTATCTAAGAATTGAAATCAGTATTATAAGGTATACTATTCAGGTCCACACACATACTTTTCCTCCACTAAAATTTATGACAAAAGTGTGCCATTTTTAACCTAAAAAATATAGATAATTCTATTGAGTTACACGATTTTGAAGTGATCTTTTGAATTGTTCTGAATTAAACATGCATCATATTTTATAGTGTACATGTACCTATTTATCTCGACATAATAATTGACCAAAACTGTACAATGTTTAGAATCCTATTCAATGCCAAAACACATGTTGAAACTAGTCTTCTCAAAGTATTCATGCTATCACAGCGCGTCTTAAGTAAAGCTGACATCCCGTTGATCTTACAAGGAGCTTAAAAAGTTTAAGCGCTAGTCTTTTGTTTCTTTCTTCCATTGGATTACAGTCTCTTGCTATGCAGTACCGTCTCGATATCTGCATGGCCGATGACGTCACTTTATATGAAAATAAAATAATACACATTTTAGAGTGGCGGCATCGCCCTAATTGCGTACGTGGTGAGCAGTTGTCCTCGATAGCAATAAATTAAGTAACAAATATTTTTTGTTTATAAACACCTAGGAAACAAACGCCGCTTAGAAAAATAATATTTTTATTAAATATCTTGTAAAAAAAGTAAGTCAAGTGAACTTTAGATTAATAATAATTTGGTCCCGTAGAAAGATTCATTATACAATTTTTACAGTCATTATTGTAATCCAAATAGATTTCCCCACTAGAATCATGATTTAGACTAATACAGAAAACTTAATTATGTTCCTTAATTTTCTGATACAAATACATATTATTATTATAACAGGTGGTACACGTGTATATCTAAGTAATATTAATCTTGCTCCAATCAACAATCAATCAACTCGGAATATAACAGTCCACTGCTCTAATTACTCGTATGTTAAGCTTCAATTAGACCAAACTGCCTATGTATGTCTAATAATAATAATAATCCTTACTTCCTTACTAATATTGTAAATGCGAAATGTTGTTTGGATGTCTGGATGTTTGTTACTCTTTCACGCAAAAACTACTGAATGGATTTTAAAGAAACTTTACAGAAATGTAGCTTATACATCGGACTAACACATAAGCTATAAATTAAATAGCTTATGTGTTAGTCCGATGTATAAGCTACATTACTGTAAATTACAGTTACTGTAAAGACATTCACGGGGTGAAACCGCGGGGCACGACTAGTTAGATAATATATGGACTTATTATAGTCCCAGCGCAGACTAAAGGCCACGTAAACATTTACAAAATAGATATTTTTCAAAGATTTCTTAACTGAAACCTAATCTTAATATGGCAGTATCTTCCAGTCACATCAATCTATTATATTATTTTTCATGAGCAAGCTAAAGATTATTGATGTATTTAATAAATAAATCTAAATTGGGTTTATTTATAAAATTGATAAGAAAATAGAGAAAATATGGAGATTAAAGATCTGTACTAGTAGACACCACAAACCGTACGAACAGATATGGGTCAGTTGTAAATAAACCATGTTTTAACTATTGCAGGAAGTCATAAACGACAAGAAATCAAAGATTGTTACAAATGTGGCGTCACGGATCATATACTTGTTTGTTGAAATTGTTATAATAACATATCATACCATCACACCTGTATTCCCGAAGGGATAGGCAGAGGTGTATCAATGTACACCCACAGTACGCCGGTATGTTTAGGTCCCATGTAATAGGAGGCCAGGCTATTGCCACTAACCGGGCACAAATCTAAACTCCAACGAGCTATGGTAAATCTAAGATCTGAACAAGTCCCCACATACCCTACGAACAGATATGGGTCAGTTGTAAATAAACCATGTTTTAACTATTGCAGGAAGTCATAAACGACACGGAATCAAAGATTGTTACAAATGTGGCGTCACGGAATGTTTCCCGTTTCAACCAGAATTCATGTTTTTATTATTTAGTCAAAGTTTGTGTTTGATACTAAAATTGTTATGTATTTAGTAATGTGAAAACGTTTACTATCAAACACGAATTTCTTCAGCGACCACTGGTTTTACAGAAGAAATGTCATTTTTAAAAATAATTCCACAAATAATATTCCCCAAAGGCTTAGAAGACAATAATAATGAAAGAGACTTTTGAAAAAATGTATTATGCCAAAATAAACTGTTCTACGTATTTCAAAGAAAGTCACATTTATTTGAATTCTTAGGTTCTGTGAACATAATATTTCACATTCTGCTATTTCCGATTTTATAATTGGAGTTGGGAATCAAAACATTTCCCTAAAGTCATGGTTCTCAAAGGCTATTCACAGACCACTTTAGGGAATCGTATAAAAGTTGTGAACTCAATCAAAATCATGGAAACGTGATCGAAAATTTATTGGGTAGTAATTTTCTATAAACGTTAATTTTTAATTTCTTTAACACAAAAGTTTTCAACATAAGTTTTAACTATAAACTTAAATATTTAATGTCCAATCAAAACTTAACTTTATAAAACATACCTTAAATAAACGGGCTGACAGCAAACACGTCATAAAATATTAATCAAAATTTCCTCAAACAATATTGACTAAACTTATTTCCACAAGGTAAAGAGCCTTCCAAAAGATACTTGTTTCGATTAATACGGAAATCTGATAACATCGAAATCTAGAAGAGTAAATTGTGACGGGAAATTGGGAAAGCCACGGAGATTTATCTGGTCCGAAAGCCAATATCGGTTAGGCCCATTAAAGGGGCAAGAATGGACTTTCATCCCATTGTCGTTCACAAACGCCCGAGTATTTTTACTCGATAAAAAATAAATGACGGGTGTGGGATACAGAGGAACATGTTCTGTTTATCTTTTTTATAAACTATATAAATAATCCTATAGAGCCGTTATCTGAAGTGCCTTCCGTTGAATCAGGAAGAAACCTTTAGGTAAGATTAATACGCTGTAAGTATTTTTGAAGGCTCATAGAGACTGTAAGTAATACAGATAATTTAATACATTATTTTATTCGGTATCTAATAATAATTAGTCTAATATTATTGTTATCACTCGAAACTCTAGTAGATCCAACCTGCATTCAATCAGCTTCATTTTTTACTGCTTTAAAATAAATGCACTGTATGCAAACCTACTAAAATAACATCTAATCATCCTAGCTTCCTTTTCACAACGCCACTCGTTTGTCTGTTTTAAGATCTTGGCCTTTCTTGTCCACCTGACTGTTAGTCTGCCAGGTCTTCTGTCACATAATTAATCATGATCAAAGTCTTCTGTACTGTAACTAAGAGTAGTTACAGTTTCACTTTTCACGTGATTGTCAGCTCATTACTTTGTCTGTTATTATTTATATCCTACAGTAAATATTTGGTTTGCAATATTTGTGCGTACAGGGCCAATAAAAACAGGTGTCGGGTTATTGATTGACGGACCCAGGGGATGCCTGTAAGCCTCGAGAAATATTACGTGTCAATTAATATAAAACTGGTTATTAAACTGGATTTAAAGGATATAAGAGGGAAATTAAGGATTTGCCGTTTATAGAAATAAAATATGTGAAATATTCATTACATTCTGATGGAAAACTTTCCCCGAAGGTATACAAAATTACTGAGAAACTGATATGTAGATTCTACTACATACTGAAATATAAGATATTTCATAAAGTTTCGAACTTCTCACGTTATGCTTTAAGATTTTTGTTTTTACACGTTATTTACTCAGTATGATTCCTTTTTAAAAAGTTTTCTAGTAATGTATTTTGTAATTAAAATCATTAATTATGAGGCACCGTCACAGCACAAACCAATCGTTGGTTTTTTCATCAAAACATCACTAAATCAGTTTACTAATACACCATTTAATTTAATGTTATCTTTCTCCGTTGCTATCCAGGAACGTAAAAGAAGTTGCTATAAGTAATTAATAGGGATAGTAAGTACGGGATCGCTTTCCTGCAGTTTCCGTGTAACTTAGTTGATCCCTACTTAACTTTAATTACAAGTTAATCCTCTCTGAGTTCAATTACGAACGGCCAATGAGAATGTTGCATAGTTGCGAGAGAAAAAAGCTTAGCATGAGTGAGGAAATTCTATGTTGTCGGTTAAACGATCGATGCTTGGTTGCTATGACAACCTACTGTAAAAGTCTTGCCAACGATGCATTAAATAGTATAACATAAAATTATAAAATAATTACTTAAAAAAATCTTTTGCGTGTGGGAACTTATACCTTACGGCCAGACTGCTTGGAAATGTTATATTAGAAATATTGTACCAACATAAATGTCGCAAGAAATATTTATGGTTTACCTGTTTTCCACACCTCTGTTGGTGAAAACCTTCCCTGACGTTTCCGAACCGACCGCGACGCCTTACATAAGACACGTTAACCGACGAAAAAAAAGTGAGGATGCACGCATGAACTCCAAAACCTACACCACAAAAAAAGTAGGAAACGCAACCCACATCCTAATCAAACAAAATAACACCATTACGCGAACTTCGCCCACAATACTTAACACCCAAATCTGAAAACCTCACGTGATGTTTAGATTCACGCTAAAGCTGCTTCACAATATTCAGAAGTAAGACGTGAGAAAGACGTATTGAGTACGTAATTAGTACGTACGTAGGACGTAGATATCAATCACTTGGTTCACGGAGGATACGAGCTATAAATCTTGTAGTGTGGGTGAGAAAAAATCAGTGTAATGAGTTGCGCGTGTATCCGTTGCAGGTCATTGTATAAGCTCCATTATGACGTTTTTAACTTTAATTATTGTTTTAATGATTAAGGGGAGACTCCCCATCATCAGTCTACCCGTGACCATGATATCTGCAAAGGTGTAAAAACGTCGGGACCTAAAATCTTAAATTAAATCTCTCCGTAAATCCGTAAAAAGTAGTTTCATTTTAATGTCTAACATTCGCGTAAACCCAAGAAACCAATATTTAATTATTGTAGTAGAAAATGAGGATGCAGTTATTACCCAACTAGGTGACGTCACAAAAGAGATGAACAAAGGTTATGCGTTTGATGTATGAGTGTAATTTGTGCATCTAGAATGCGCAACATGAGGCTCACCTTATGGACAATGAATCCTTTACCATCTCACATTCAAAGCCTTGGAATGCATGATAGGTGTTTAAAATGAATTTAGTTTTCTGGTAAAATAGGTAGTTAAGATAACAGGACATAAATTGTTTTAACAATCGGTCTTGAGAGGAAAGCCGACATAGCCACATAACTTTGGTCTTAATTCGAATATGAGAGCCGTAACGTAACCATGTTGACTCCTCTGAATACATAAAAGACCTTAAACCTTAAAATAGAAATCCTACACGTTCCCAATTAACGAAAATCCAATAATGTGTAAAGTGTGTTTATAAACATGATATAATATTTCCTATCTCTCTCTAAATAAATTCGTCGTCAAAACAATGTTAATTAATCTCGTAACTCGATAACTGGGAAACTGTGTTATGTCAATCTTTGTCAATACGAACCGTTGCTAAGATCGATTTGATTATAGCCTTTGGGTAAATGAGGGCATTATTTATTTGTGAGGCCCTTTATGGAGTGAGAAAATTATTATTACGAGTATATTGATAGGGAAGATATTATTGATGTACCTAATTATTTTGCGTTTATAATATAGAACACTTGCAAAAAAAAGTGTCTTTTGAACATATTTTTTTCCTTATATTGGTTACTTAATACCTAGGTACTGTTAAAAAAAAAACCAATCCTAATTTCAAAATAGTAGAACATAGCGTTGCAAACCTCCTTTTCCTCATTTTAAATAATTTTATTTAATTGCTATTTATTTTAAATTCTCACTTAAATCTTTTTACTTCTGTAAAGAGAGCTAACGTTCCTAAGAGGTCATTTGGTTAAGTGTTCAGTAGCTTTTAAGGCTCTCGTCCCTAGTCTTGAGTACTACTCTCCGAACAGCGGTTTGGGGTTGAATAGATTTTAATTATCATCTGAAGAAAAGGGTTTTATTGCGTAAGATAGGCCAGAGTAACAATACGAATTCAGTTTTTAAAAGAATTGTAACCGAAAGGCTTTTTTATATTCTACAAATGACTACAATAATTGGTTGTAAACTGAACGGTATTTTTTGTTGTGTTGATTGGGTTGAATGAAGAGAGAAAAATGCGCTATTGTTATATAAATACTTGTTGGCGATTTTATAATCGGATAATTTTTTCAGTCACAGTATAGAGAAAATAACATAGACCGGTGAAAATTATGTTATACATAGATATGTAAATGAAAAGATACGTTATTTTGGATAAGTAGGTGCCTAATTTTATTACCATGAAACACATTAGATAGCTTATTTCACGGTATCCGATTTTATATCAAATATTTCAACCAATCTTTACTATTTACAAAGAAGTGTATCTACTATAATTGGTAAAACATTTACTAAACATACAGATCCGTGATATGAATAACTATTTATAACGTCAAAATAAACACAGAAACATTCATTGGCAGAAACCGGACGCCTCTAAATTGATACCAACAGATCTTCAGCATTTGATCAAAT
This sequence comes from Autographa gamma, assembly GCA_905146925.1. Lineage (NCBI taxonomy): Eukaryota > Metazoa > Arthropoda > Insecta > Lepidoptera > Noctuidae > Autographa > Autographa gamma. The sequence continues at coordinate 2,684,949 of LR989852.1, forward strand.
CGCCAACATTTTGGTACAATCAAAAACAAATGTACAAAAATAAACAAAATCCTAGATTTGAGAAAACAACTTAAAGTGTTGATTGATGATAAATTAATCATTTTGATAAATCGAAGCGTGGGAGGGCTCTTACAAGATGAACCGAAGAGATTATTTACAGATTTGTCTTAAGAGCCACGTTCCTTTAAATTAGTTTGTGCCATTTCTCGGAATTAAGGTTATTTACGGTTTACCTGAGCCTTATCTAATCAATATTCATGTAAAAGCCTAAATAACAAGAACTTACATAATTATTTCGTCCGAGTGTCTGTCTGTATGTTTGTTTATACCACTAAACTACTAAACCACTATACTGATCTTCATGAAAACTAGCAAATACATAGCTTGACATCGACAAAAGCAAATACTTTGTATATTTTTTATTTTCGTTCTAATTATGTTTCTGAGACAAATTAAACGATTTTATGATAGAAACCGCATTCTAGAGCTATTACATAGGTTTTAGTAGCCGTGGCCGTTGTAAGCTTATTTTTCATTACTGGAGTAATGATTTTCTGCCCGCCTGTACTCACGTAAGATCCGTTTTCCAGTCAATCGTGTATACGTCAGAGACGCGGCGTTTTCCGTTGATGTGTTATTTTGATTTCAATGGCTTGTACGATTAACTCAGATCCGTTTAGTTAAGCTTGCGCGTAGTGAAAGACATACAACGATAAAATATAATAAATTAAACGAATATATATTTTTTTTCATTTTTCCAAATTAAATTCTTCTTCTTTAATTGTTATTACTGTGAGAAAATAATTCAATTTTTCATCTTTGAGCATGTTTTTGTTCTGAAATTATTTTTTATTAAACTAAATAGTAAATTTGTATAAACTAAATAGTAAAAACTGCCTCGTTGGCCTAGTGGTGCTAAGCGCGACTGCTACGCTAGAGGGTTCGATTCCCGAGTCGACCAAGATGTTATTGGGATTTTCTATGAAATTCTCAGTAGCAGGTCGGAGTTTGGATTTGTGCCCGGTTAGTGGCAATAGGCTCGCTCCCTATTACATGGGACCCAAACAGATCGGCGAACTGTGGGTGTACATTGGTACACCTCTGCCTACCCCTTCGGGGGTACAGGCGCGATGATATGTTATGTTCTGTTTTATTCTCTTCCCTTTATTAATTTGAAAAACATAATTTCGAGCAAAATTTTTAATAAAAAAATATGACATAAACTAGGAACTTTTGATACCCAATCAAAATTAATGCTTCAAGAAACACAATTAAATCAAAACTGTCAACATTTGGAAACTTTTAAGGTACAAATTTCAAAGACATTTCGTGCTACCATTATATTTTAGTATTCAAACTCGCGTACATTTGATGATTTGTACAGAACATGTTGTTTATTTGAATATATAATCAATTGAACGTCTGTCTGTTACGAGTTGTGGCAGACATTTTGAATTTTAAGTTTATTGAACTGCTTTATGACGTAGCTATGAATAGGGAAATGTTTAGGGTCAATTCACCATAAAAACTGCGCTCCTATGAACTCAGTTGTCCCTGATCTAGTTTAAAAATAAACAAATGAAAAATTGTATATTTTCAATATTTGCCTAAGCCCTGCTCTTTTAGTCAAATGGTATTTCTGCAAGCGTCGCTGATCGAATTGCTGATTTTTTTTGGAAGTGATGAGTGTAAGCCCTTTTCTTATCGAAAACTATTTTATTAACCTTTTATTTTCATAATTTTAAATCATTTTGGTTGATTTTATTTACTTATTTATTTCTATTTTATTAATTCACAGGACCAATGAATTTAAATTGTAGTATATAACAAATTGAACCCTCAAACTCAAATTAATGCAAAAACCGAGTTTGGTGTAACCCGCCCTTACTGCTTCTACAAAGCATTGATCTTCATTCATGCTGGCGACTGGATTGTTTAGATAGAGCGCTAAGGATTCCTAGCGTCAATCCGCACTAACCAAATACCTGTCTCAGAGCTGTTTGTAGAAACCATTATTGACTTGAATTATAAGCACAACAAGAGTCTTTGTCAGTCTATGATGTTCTAAGAAACTTGTGTGGTTATAGTTCAAGTATGATGTGCTCTATTTACCACATTAATAAACAGAATGTTAAAATATTTTTGACTGCTTTGCTTCTGCACACTACTGTGGAGCATACTACATATTACATAAAAAATACATTAAATTATTATAACTATAATTAAATTATTACACAGTGCATACAACATACTACACACATTACATAAAAAAAAAATTGTTTTTTTTTTTTAAATAAAAATGATATTACCCACATAATTCATATGGCCAAACACGGCATAAAACACGAAAAATTAAAAAAAATCTTACCGTCACAAAATTGACTACATATTTTTCTAAATATAGCAGAAGCGAAAACTCTATTACTTTAACGCTGTCAGTATCTCCATTCTAGCTATGTAGGTGAAATCCATGAGCATTGACTACCGGCGCAAAACATTTGGCAAGGTAACAAATAGCCCGAACGTTGTTGAAACGCAAATAGTAGCAACATTATCATGTTTAAACAGCGCCCTGTATCATTAGCATACTTGTCTAGTACCTAGGTACAATCACGAGCAACAATATATACACATTAAGCAATCTTGAAGAATGTAAGTATTGTAAGACATGTTATGAAGATGTATTGTAAACAGTTCCTATAGTGTACATTTTTATTGTGAGATTTAAAAGAATCTTTCTCTATAGTTTTACAATTTCGTTGTGGTTTTGCTCATGACTGTACCTGTCTACCTACCTAGGTACATCTGTGTCATGTTTTGCCAAATTGATAGATAATACTTGTTCTTCATTTATCATATTGACATATGTTAGAGAACTAGGCTAGCTGTTAGGATGTTGAAAATTCATCTTTATGTCAAAGTAATATTTTCATTTTGATCAGTTGTTGAGAAGTTATTGAGAACCCCCCTTTTTTATTATTGAAAGAGGTAAACGAAAGGTTACCACTCAAGACTCAATGTTAAAAAAAAAACACTGTAGTAAAAATTGTGAGTACCTACCTATATAGAAAACACAGACGTGCAACAAAAAAATGACGAGGACTGCAAATGTATTTAAAAAAAACAGACATTAAAAAAGGTTGAAAAATTGAAATATGTCTATACAAAAAACTTCAATATAGAGACAAAGTAAACTAAATTGTATTAGCCAAGTTATAGTTTCGGGTTATAAAGATATCTTTACAATTTACTCATCATATCATTTATTATGCCAGCCGTCCGCACCAAAAGTTCGGGATGTTATTCTTCTCTTTTTGTTCGTATTCAACGTAAGCTTTTTGGGTGTAACAATGGGTGAACAACTAACTTTAGGAAACGTAATGTGTAACTGAGTGATATGAGTGCTTAGTGAAAATAGAGAGATCATTACTAATAATTATATTAATTAATAATAGGCTTACTTTATTGTGAGCAACGCAAAGAAATATTTACCCGTATCACTAAGAATTCAGTCGATTTGATTACGGAAAAGCGGAACAAGTAATTTCTTTCATCAAAAAAAAAAAATTACATTTGTTAACCTTAATTTGACGAAAAACATAAGTAACTATTTATTATTCAAAAATCAACTCCATCTTAAGAATTACTTCATATAATTTTATTATTCAACCCTTGTTCGTATATAAAAGTTCTTCAAAAGGTTAAAAACTAAGTAAAAAACTTTCAGGAACTATGTCTGTTTCCCGTAATAGTCTGTCGCCAGAAGTAAGACAAATAGTGGGATGAAAGCGGAATAAACGTTACTAATGAAATAAAAGATGGGTTTTCTTCAAATAAAACGAAAAATGGTTTAAAAAAGTGAGCGAAAAATGAGTTTTAAATGATACTGAAAATGTTTCATTTGCGAACCAATTACAATGGTTAATTAACTCCTGAAATTCTTTCAACTCATTAGCTTTTCTCGAGTTTTCATTAATTAAATCATACTGAACATATTTACCTATAGAAACACTGAGTAATAATATGGCATTGTTGTTCAATATTGTACGTATATAATATTACTTTTAAAGAACACTGAAAACGTTACAAAAGTATTCAATGCACATTAATTTTTGGACGAGATATATTTTTTTTCTATTGAGTTGCACATTATGCTTTTGAGCCCTATTCAGTGATATTGAAATTTTTATACTCTTAATAAATAATACATTATGTATAATTATGTACTTTCTTAATTATCACAAGACACTTCTGACAAACGGTGAAGGAAAGCATCGTGAGGAAACCTGGATTCCAAAATTTGGGATCCGAAATCGCCAATCCGCAGAGAGCAAGCGTGGTGATCAAAGCTCGTGCCTTCTCTATATGGGAAGAGGCCTGTGCCCAGCAGTGGGACGTTTATAGGCTGGATTATTTTATTAATAAATAATAGGAATTTGGATACAATTCAAATTAAATTGATTTAGTTTTAGACAGATATAAATTTGAGTCAGTTTTAAAGCGTTCCTTTTAGTATGCCTGTAAAGATGTCGTACTTATGAACTTAAAACCTTTACCTTTACCAAATATGCAAACTTTATCCAGCTTAATACTTCTCACGGATGAAGCAAGTAATTTATATTTTTAATACCTAAGTTTATTCGAGAATGAAGTCGCGAGAAATAAATTGCGTTATAATCTACCCTTGCCGAGTTTGGTCTAGTGAAGTCTGTTGGACCGGATTTCACGGGATTTTGCATACTTTTTAGTGAAGTAGCAAATTAGGTTTGTGTGGACAAGCAATCTTGATTGCAAACATGTTGAGATCATGAACATGGAAAGGCTTGTTCGTACGGAACAGTTATCTTTAGAAGGGTATTTTGGAAATAGATGGTTAATTTTTAAACTATTACTAGAACTATATAGTACCTAAAATTCTAACATAGTTTTGGACTTATCCCTTATACTAGAAGTAACTTCTATCCCTTATTTCCTGTTACATGAGCAATAGGTATATGGTTTACCTATTAATTATCAGCCTATAATATTCTTCAACTGAACAAAGGCCTCTTTTCTATTGTCTTTAACTTCTCTTTTTATTCATACCAATAAAATCAAATAAGCCATAAAATACTTCAATAACATCTAAACTAACGGTAATAAAAATACAATACCTATAATAACCCTACCTTCGCCGTACTGAGCCCCTACGAGCCACGGATATAAATTTTCCACGTAAGCTCGCTGTAATGAAATGCCTTACCTGAGCGGGTTAAGTAGCTCGGACTGTGGCTTAATCGGCTACCACCAGTAAATTATCTTGGTTGGACAGATGGAGATTCTTTGTAGGTTTTGTAAATATTTTTTGGAGTTTAATTGAAGTAGTACTTTTGTGGAATGAAGATATAATTTGCTTTTGGGGTTTGGGGGACATCTTTTGTCTTCCTAGCCAAAGGTGGATATAATGTCAGAATGCTTGGAAAAAGTAGGTACTGCAATGATGAAAATCTCATATTAGGTATACCAAGTATAGGAATATATATTGTTATTTAAATTAAACTTAATTCAAATTTCAGAAACTAAATCTAGAATTGGAAGAAAGAAAGCTAGGCCTTTGCCCTGCAGTGGGACGACAATAGCTGAAAATAATAAATAATAATAAAAATAATTCTAAATTAAGTGGTTCGCTTTAAGAAATGAATAAACGAATATTGTGTAACGAAACTACTACATATATTTAAAAGGGACTGGCTCAATTTAAAATACATGCTTTATTTCAGACACAAGTTACTTTACTTCTTTAATTTACTTTAGACACTAACTTTATTTAATTGTGGTTTCACACCTATTCGTTGGTTAGAAACCTCAGTTAAGCAAGACATTTTAGCAGACGGAGTAAGTAATTACTACGGCAACGCAAGTCATTGCGCCAAAACGATTGCTCATTTATAAAATGCGGTTATTGCACCCGAAATGTCTAATTTTAGACACAAAGAATAGATTATTGAAATTTTGTTATAGAATTTTAGTCACCCATTTAGTCAACGTTATTATAAATGGGTTTTCATCATTATGCAGACAAAAATATTATTTGAATATGATGACTCTTCAAAGCATTGCAGACATCATATTTTCAGTATGTATGTATATGCAACTATCTCAAATTAATGAAGTGATCCTTTTTGAAAGGCAAAAAGATGAAAAAATATTTTGAAAATTTTATGTGAACAAATGCAATATTTTATTACTTTAATTTCCTAAATTAATTGATTAATGTGTTACATAATTTAACGTACAAAAACCGGCTGCATTCCCCTATTTTACGTAGAAACTTAACCCCCAACCACCGTAGACTCTTTTACTTTAATTTACCACTACTCAAAACTCCATACCTTACATACTTAGGTACATTACGTCTTAACCTGTAAATCCTTGATAACATGCTTCAGGCGACAGGCAGTTGTTATCAGATCGGTGGCGAGCCTGTCACGAGTGAAGTTAACATGGGGTACAGTGACGGGAGATTATGATGAGGTTTGTCCGACTTTGTAAAGGTATATTGTGATAGGTTGTTCGGTGATAATAGAAGGTAGTGCTTATTATGTTTTTGAATGGAGTTAAAGTAGAATAATAAATCGAAGGGAAAATAACCCTAGAAAGTTTTTATTAATCAATTCTTGTTTCAAATTTCGTTTTGAATTCTTTTTAATATTTTTATTTCTTTTCTGTTGCTATTATAAATATTTTTTAAGGGATACTAATCTCTTTATAAGCGCAAGTGTTGTTTATTACGTTTATGTATCAACTCATTCAAATAACAAGTAGATAAAAGAAGACTGAGAAAATCATTATTTTTCCAAGTTTAACTACCACACTGAAATCCTACAGAAATGGGTTCCGTACACGCAAACGTTTAGAGTTTTGATAGTTTTGATAGTTTTTTTTTGTACTACGATGATAAGTTATCGTGATAGGGTGTTATAGCGACCTTTTATTCGTCCTATCTCAAGGAAAGGGGAGCTCAAAGGGCTGGCAAAACTAAGAATTGCTTCGTTTATTGCGTCAGTACTAAGTACCATTTAGTACGTAGTACTATCAAGAATTCACGTAACGTTATATGAAAGTAATTGTCACCAGATTTAATGGTACCTACAGTTCTTGATTGTACAAGTTAAGGTTCAAGGGTTGTCAAAACTACGTTTTGCTTATTTTATTGCATCAGTACCAAGTACTATTTTTGATAATACCACGTACTTAACGTGGTAATATCAAGAATTTACATAACATTACATGAAAGTAATTAGCACCAGATTAAATAGTACATTTATTGATTGTACTAGCATCGGGCATATCTAGCATAGGGAAAAAAGTAGTTTTTCAATTGGTTTTCAGCAGTGGTGTTCTTAAAAATAATCTTAAAACTAAGCTTTAACAAAAAACACCATTATTATTATCTACTATAATGAGAGCACTGACTTTCCTACTAACGGCAATTCACGAGAATCTATCTCCAACAGAATTTTCCCGTATTGTGGTAACGTATAGAGCCATGAATTTCACACGTCTAACGCCCAGCCTCAGAACGCGTATCGTCGAGCACAGATATATTTATAGTGTTTGCAATATTTAACATCGAAATTGTAAAAGCATTTAAACTTATCGTATTGTTAACAAACTTTATACATAATGATTAATGTTTTTTTTTTTAAATATTAGATTCAAGAATAACCGTATTGAATGGCTTTTGTAGCCATCCCCTACAAAGAACATTGCTTCGAGTAGAAATTGTGACGAGTTGAACTAGAATGTCTAAATTAAGTTTTTTCGTTATGAATTTCAGTTCTTTTTAACCATGGCTTACTAAGTTAAAAGAATCTTCCTACCTGTAATATAAACGTCATAAAAATATAGGATTCTTCAACGTTTTTTTTTAAAGGCTTCACAAAAAGCATAATAACTCCCAGTACTAAGACAGCTAAAGGAATTTAATAACTTTTTATAATTTCAAACGGCTTGTCCTCATAAAATACATTCCTTCCACATTCTCGTCTTATCTAAAGGTATTATCAAGGCTTACTCCGTCAAAGGCGACTTACTGTTAATTCTGTTACTGTAAGTAGTGATCAAAGAGTACGCAATCAAGCCAGCTAATAATATTATCGTCTTGTTTAGCGATTAGAGAGATTACAGGCTGTTTGTTTGTTTATTTACGGTTCTGAATAATAATGAGTAAATAGGAATTATCGATGTAACCCTTAGAGGAAATAAAACTTATTCTAAATGTTATAGACAGATTGACAGACTTTCATTTTTTAAATCAAAGAGATTTCAACCTTAGACGGGTGTAACTTTCTCATGCCTAGACAGTTTAATTATAGGCTTTAAAAGGTTTTAATTTGGACGACTCTTGACTGTTTATATTCTATACTAGAAATTATCAATTATTTATACAATAAGAAGGAGACTATTAGTCCTACATATCACAACCATGGATAAAAGTTTTTTTTTTTTGATAGAGATCTTTGCAGTTAGCCTGAGCGCAGGCTTTGACTGCTTACCCATGGATAAAAGAAAATGCATTAAATATACTGCAACTGCATTTTCAGTGACGTCAACCCTGGCCTGACCTTAGGTTATGAATATGCAAATTCTTCTTCTTCTCTTCAATCATGTTTTAATAAACATGCGGACAAATAGAGTAGCTACTTAGTATGCTGCAAAATTTAAGACCTTATAATATTTTCAGTAATATAAAACTAGGGTGTACGGATTTTCTCGCAGTTTATTCTTGCAGGTGTCATGGACACGGGCGCAATGCGAGTGACCATTATACCTGCAAAGTTGTCGAAACATCGGGAAATAAAATTGAAAACTAAACCGCCACAAATCCCGTAAAATCTAGTTTTATTTCAATGTCTAACATTCGCCTGAACCTAAGAAATCAGTACATATTTTCAGGTTCTATTATATCTCCCACCTATAAGCCAGCTATAAGTAACTTTAATAAAAGCCTTTTAATTATAACCTACGCAAGACAACGTTTATTAAAATTATCTTTTAGTAGAAAACATCCAAATACTACAAAAGAGATATTCGGATTAACAAAATTTTGTTAATTAATTAATTACCTGAACTCCAAACTTTAGATATTAAACCATTATTTATAGATAAAACTCTATTGAATAAATTTAAGCAAGTAAAGTTTTATTTGAACAATTAAGTAGGTAGTAAATTCTATTTATTTGGGCTATTATAATTATTTACTCGCAACCTTTTGATCCTTTAGAATAGAAGTTTAATAGAGTTTGAACTATCAGTTTAGAGTTTTAACTATTAATTTATAGTTAGATTAATAGTTTTATGCGTACCTAGTTTATTTTGTGAGTAATTTACTTTTCTGTATTCAATTGCCCTATGTTTGTAAACAAGGTAAGTAACACAATAATTTTTGGGTTATTAAATATAAAAAGGTTTTTAAATCCAAATGGTAGTTTCAGTGATGAGCGTGTTTGATCAGATAAATTATTTAATGTTAATTTATGAAAACAGACGAAAGTAAATTTATTGTAAAGCAATGGATGGGCTCGCAAAGTGTGAAAAAAATATATATTATTTTTCCTCGACAACCATTCTGTAATGAGCTGGAAAAAATCTATTGATAATAGCTAAAATTCTACATATCGATTCCTTAGTGGAGTGTTTGATAGACTATGAACGACAAGACAAAAACAAAATCAGCTTTGAACTCTTGACATATTTCGTTAATTTATTAAATATAGTTTTCATCTAAGTAAAATAAACAGCAAAAAATGTAAAGCCAACATTCTTCATTCTTATCAAAAGACTAAAGAACATAATATTTTCTAACTGTAGTTTCCAGGAAATAGTTTAAAAGCGTTTTCTACGTAGTTTTCTCAGTACTACACGAGATAACTTCCCAACGTCTACATTTATTTATACCTCGTCTACAGGTGCGAGCGATTTGAGTATTTACGAGATTCTATTGCTTTTAAAGTGTGTTTTTTCTAAGTTTATAAACTGCTTTCTGAAGCGCCATGTCTGAACTAAATGTGTGATACGACGAAGCTATTTAAATTATGTTGCAGAATTATTACGTTAACAATGAATGAATGAAAACATGGAATTTAGTTACACAATAGTTTAAAGTTGTATGCTGAACGAAACCAAAGATTTTTAAACAACATAAAAAATATTTATTATCTAGCACTGATCTGAGTTATAATTATAATTAATGCAAGTGGTCCCATAATAATACCCTAAAAATGATTTATTAAATATAAAGTATTTACGACGGAAGAGAAAATGGGCATTTTGCTAAATGAAGGTGTAAGAAAAATCCTTAATACATTTCCTATTTCTTTTCTCCAATATTATCGATATAATTCGACGTAAAAAATCCACTCGAAATAAAGTTATAAAATACATAAACAGATCCAAAGGTATACTTTTCCAGAAAACCATGATTACTTTAGCAACATTTCTGAAGTTTCGCAGATTAGATAGAGACAATATTTGTAAACATCCGTCAACAGATACTTGGAATAATTTCTCGGTACTTCAAGATCAAAGGAGTTCAGCTAGCTATTAATGTTATAATCAGTTCAGTGGTTCTGTAGATTAATCTGCAAGTACGTGTAAAGAGGAACTATATGTATTTATTTATGGAGTAAAGTATTCCCTCTTCTCTTCAAAAAACATAAAGGACAGTTAGACTGTTTTCACATTATTGGATACGATTTTAGGGGAAGTGAAATGTGTGAAACATGTACCTTTTTTCATTTTATAAGTTTCATACATTTTATTTAACGCAGTATCGTATCGATATTCGATATTAATATCGTATTGAGTAATGTGATAACTCTCTTACTCGTTATTACAACCCTTGAACAAATATGAATCGTTCCATTTAACCGTTGCACTTCAATTAATCTTCAATAAAAAAAAGACATCAAATTACTCTTGAAAAAGGGGATGCAATATAATAAAAGTATTCTCTTGTTTAGTTTTTTCTGAAGGTCGAAGTACCAAAATAAAAAATAAATGCTAGCAGTGATGCGAAAAAGAATTTCTTTTGTAAAAAATGCACGAGCTATTTCATTCTTTGGCGTTGCTAGAATGAAACGAAGGGACAATTTACACAAACAAAAAGGCAAAAAGATATTCTTTTCGTGAACGTGTTATAATTTTAGTGACTATCAACAACACTCGTAAACAAAATTCTTGCACATTAAAAATTGTAATTAAATATTCACTGGTTTATTTGCTGTTTAATTAAGGCCCAAAACCTTTACCACGTAAGTACATACCGGTATTATAGGTATACCTACTGTGCATACCTATAATGTTAAGGCTTTTGATAAATATTCAAATAATAACCTCATTATTTCAGCCACTAAAATTTACCTTAAAAGCGTTCCAATGTCTATTGAAACACCTGAATTATCTTTTAGCGATAAATACTGTACAATTTTGTGTAATTTATGTCGAACCTTCGCAGTTATAAGTCAAAGTGAAATTATTATAATGCCCAATTAATAAGGTTCCTTTCACGCCGAAATTACGCTGCGTAGCTTAACACGTTTATGTTGGTAATTATGTGCTAATATGTAAGACATAATAAATAATTATATCATGAGAAAATTATAACGTACCGTCATACAAAAAATATGTGTACACAAAGCTAAATTGTCATACATATTTAACGGGATTTTTGTGTTGAAACTCAAAAAGACAAATATGAATATGTTAAAAGAACTATTTTCAATAATTTCAAGCCTAAAAATGTAATTTAACTACTTATACGTATCTAGAGAGCACTTATAATAGATATTATACATATACTATGTCGTAGATATGTATGTCTAAACATTTACAAAGACTGAGGAAGGACAAGACAATGGATATATTGCGTGAAGATAGACAGAAAAGACGATTAACGCAGACCACTAATGACAACGCCTATTTGAGAAACAGGAACAATGTTTGCTAGTACCATTGTTACTATAGAAAGGCCCTTTAGTAGTGCAGTAGGTATTTTCGGTTTCACATTGTTTTGACATGAAAACTTCATGGTACCTCATTCCATCTTATAAAATTTGCATCACACACGTTCCCTATAGTGTCCAAAGTTAAAATCATGTATCATAAATGCTCTGGCTGGAGGCCTTAAAGTTCTCGCCAAAAGTCTGAGTCGATGAAAAGCAGAGCACTCTAGCAAAAAAAAATAAACTCATGTATCACGCATGTGTATGTAATAAAGAACGTTTTCTAAAGTGCATAAAATTATGCTAATTTCCATGACTTAACTTTCTTTGATTATGCAAAGTCAATACAAATAATGGGTAATGTTAAAGAATGTGACGAAATATGGTTTTCAAAATTGGAACTTAATATATCAAAAAGAGTTGTAATTTATATGCTCGGCCCTGTTCTAGATAAGCAAACAGAGATGTTATGCAAATATATTTATTATGAGACGAGTCTATATCCCAGTAGTGACAATTACAGGATGTTATTAAAACTACCTCTTAAGTAGCAACAAAGCAAGACATTCTAAATGTTTGGCTAACATCTGTTTAGATCTGTGCAAGTGCTCTAAATACGAAGAAGAGCAGGTAAATTGTATTACCAGGTAAACCAAAGTCAAAAGGGCAAATACCAAAATAGTCTCTGTATACTATTGTAAACATATGAAATTATAAACACGGCCACCGCGTAGGTTTTATTGCTAAGAAATCTGCGTTATACTAATGTTTGGATATGTTGCTAAACAATATGTCTACAAGATTGATTTTGATAAATAAAAGTGAATATTTTTTTAATATGTTACATATGTTTGGATATGAATAGGAGTTTAAATTAATTATTTGAATGATTTCAATAACATAACATAGAGTTCCAAAATTGTAATATGAAATCGACAATCTGCAAACGAGCGAGCGTGGCAATCAATGCTCGTGCATTCTCTATATGGGAAGATGCCTGTTCCCAGCAAATGAGACGTTTATAAGGTGGAATTGTTATTATTATAACATAGGTAAATTTATTTATTTATTATTTCTTTTATTTATAGGAATAATAAAATGGCCCCCTCAAGTTTAAGCTTTGAAGAATTCAGTAAAATATTATATCATGTAAACAAAAACTTTCAGCATGTAATGAAAGTCTTCGTGTTCACGTATCATGCCTTATAAAAACTTAAGGAGAGTACAACTTTATGTAATATGAGAAAGTTTTAAATTAAGGCGAGCCTGTAAAGCAAAACTTTGAATAAAACCTTGACCTTTGACTTTCAGCAAGTCTTTTCTGAACAGTCAAGAAAAAGTTTTTGAAACATCTCATAGCGGGAAAATTCAAAGACTTTTTTTTCTACAAAATTAACTTTGCAGGCTGGTAAAACCATTGTTTTTAGTTATGAAAAAATAAACAGCCAAGGCCTTTAATTGTCATAAAAAGAGAAGGTGCGTACTTCAAATCGAAATGTCATACAGATTTTTACATAACCGTCCAATTAAGCGCAGTGTAATGTTTTAAGCCTTATTGAATTTTCAATCCGAAAAGGGCATTTTAACTTAAAAGAGTTAAATTGACGGGCGATTTATTGGAAAACACAGGTTAGGTATATTAAAATGTAGTGACTTGATTATTCCGTACTTAATTAATCTCGTCTCTGTACATAATGTATGTAATAAAGTGTTGAGATAAATTACAATACCAGTTCGCACTCACACTAAAAAAGCATTATTTAAAAATACTTGTACAAATATTATTTTTTAAACATAAGCATAGCATAGGTAGTAGTAACGGCAAAAAAAGCCTACCTAAGTTTGACGACTAAAAACTTACTTACGTAACAAAAGCTACATAATATAGACCTTAGCCCAACACTTGTTAAACGGGACTTATCAACAAAAAAGGTCGTACCATTAAGTTTACATACCTAAGTGAGTTACGTAGAAGCCTGACATTTAATAAAAATAAAGTTCTTAACAAGCATGCTTGATATTTTCACCTTACAGTTTTCTAGACATTTTCAGCTTCAAGAAATACTGAAGAGCTAAACTTTGACTGAAGTATATTGGGCCAATATTTTAGATATGGTTCAAAGCTACTAACATTCTGCCAAGAAAATCTATTTATACCTATTCTATGCCACAAGCTTTATGCCAGCTTTGTATGCTGAGCTGGACTTGGCAAGACAAAGGTTATTTTTTGAGAAAGAGAAGAATTTAGGAAATATAAAAATGTTTCTGATTTATTTACTTAGTAGGAATAATATTTTATAAATTGAACTTGGATTGTAAATGGCTACTGTCTTGTACCAACTGTTTATCTTCAGCTTTTTCTTAAAGTACATCTTTAAGAACAAGCCTAAAATTGAATTTATTCTATTATGCACTTTAATGCATATGGCTTTAAAAGTAATTGCAATACAAACGTATTAAAAAAAAAAAACAAAAACACGTTAAGTATTCCAATAGGTCTTTCTATTCCTTCACACTAGCGTAAAAATGCCTTCGAAGCCAGAATATAAAGTATAAGCACTTGCCAAGGATAAAGTTACAGCATTTATAAGAGCTTGCCAGAACCATGCCACACTGCCAGTCTATTAATAATCTCTTAGTTATATGTTCCCTCATCAATTATCCGCTCCGAACGAACCTCATTTTAAGTGATATCTGAAAAGTTTAGAGTTAATGATGAGTTATTCTTGTGTAATGTGAACCTACTTACATACTTATACAAATAAGAGTATTAAAAAAAATTGCCACACATTGAAGTGTAACCTAAGCAGCCTTCGTTTTGAAAGCGTCTTGTCCGATTTGAATTAGTACATTAATGTTCTTCTAAATAACATAATATCATCACACCTGTATCCTCGAAGGGGTAGGCAGAGGTGTACCAATGTACACCCACAGTTCGCCGATATGTTTAGGTCCCATGTAATAGGGGGAGCCTATTGCCACTAACCGGGCACATATCCAAACTCCGACCTGCTACTGAGAAATTTAGAAAAACCCAATAACACCTTGGTCTTTAGCGTAGCAGTCGCGCTTAGCACCACTAGACCAACGAGGCAGTTCATCTAAATGTAATTGTGTGTGTTAATTACATAATAATAATTAATGTAAGAGAAGAAATCAGGGACTTCGTACTACGTATGTACCAACCTTAGTTTGTTGAATGTCTAGTAATGTAAATAGTCAAGTCACTTAAAAACACCTTTAGCACATTTACAAAGTAAAGACGACCTCTTCCCAGAAATTACCCGCATCTTATCATCTTGGGACGAAGATAACCTTATCTCTAAGGGACCTAAAGGTCTGTAATTGGGTAATATAATAGGTTATTTGTCGAAGATAATATTATATAGCTACACTATCTACTCTAATGTATACTAGTTTCACCTACATATTGGTAGATAAAGATATTTATGGCTGGATTAAAACACATCATACTGAAAATAACACGTTTTTCGGCTTATCAGTTTTCATGAATTTTTAAATAAGAGTTATTAAGATACATTTTAATCTAGTTTTAAAGCGGTACCATATAGCACCTATTACAGTTTTCTGTTTAGTTCTTTTTTACTGAAGTTAATGATATTGTAATTTTAAAAATTGTAGGAGTTAACACACATTTTTCTCCTTACAGTGACATAGTGTACTGTGTACGAGTGATGTATAAATAACTGTGGTCAAGATGGACAAAAATACGGCCGAAGCAAGCAAGGGCGGTCAGGTGTGCGGGCAAGTGCGTCGGTTCCGCGACAAAACGCCAGATCTGTCGAGCGATTTATCGACGGATCTGTCGTTCGAGGAGTTGAGGAATAAGTTCGATACAAGCGCGCCGCGTGCGGTGAGACACGAAATCGCTTCGAATCCCGCCACGCACGGCAGCGCCACGCGTCAGGTGGTCAGTGGGAAACTCTTCAAGAAGTGCAAGAGCGCCACGTTTCAGATAGATGGCGCTACTTATACTATTGGTGAGTACGTAATTCTGTTTTCCACCGCTGTGAGAGGGTGGCGCTAGTGGTGTGAGCTTTCAAGCTTTCGAGTTTTAGTGTGTTTTTAGGATAGGACTGAAACTTATAATATGCGTTAGTAGTTTTTGTAGGTATTAGTATATGGCTATAATACACATTTTTAAAATATTTTTTAATATAAAAGACTTACATTTTTATATGGCACATTTGTCTTTAAAATTATTTTATGTCATTTTTTTTTAAACAAATTCAATTTGATTTTCTAGTCAATAATCTTTATCTTAAATATAATTTTATCACAAATAGTTAGGAATTCGATTATGTTTCCTTGTGTGCTCGTATGTAAATTTTATGTAGCCCGTATAAATTCACAACATCCCACAAATGACTGCAACACGGGCTATTACCAATACCCCAACAAAACCCGGGAACTCCCAACCGTAAAAAACCGTGAAAAAATTTACTACAAAAATAAAGAAAACATTAAACAAAATGGCGGGGAATTTCCACAAAAGTGGAGTTTATCTTGTGCAGCGATAAAACAAATTGTTGGCGTTGTGGTAGAAATGGGCCGCGACACGCGAACGCCGGCTTACTACCGATCCAATTATCACAAATGTAAATGCAGCCTTATGTTACGCTTATACTATGTAAAAAGGAACTAAAAGGTTGTGTGATTTTTGCAGTTGAGCAGAATGTGATTTTTGGTAGGCTTTGAGAATGTTGAAGGGATTTATAGACCAATGAACAGATAACGTATGTAAAGTCCTTTTAAAAGAACTGTAAAGTGGTTGATAACAAAGTCACTGCGTAAAAAACATAAGTTAACGTAACAGAAATACGCAATGTTTTTTATTTCGTTGAATCTTTTTTTGTAAATTTTAGGTACACAATTCAGAGAAAAAAACTCGAGCTGATCAGCCTCTGTTAACTTCCCTCTTACATGCTACAGTTGCAAAATTAAGAAAAAAATAGTTGAGAACTCATTGAACTTTTACAATCTGATCAAAGTTCGAAAAAAAAAACGGTCGATCATCTTTCGTCAACTATTACATCAGGGAAATTAAAGTCTCTAGACATAAAAACAAAAAGAACTCAAATTTCGAACTCAATTCAAAGTAGCCTGTATTCCAAACTTAAACAACTACGCAATTCTGTCGCGTCCCTTTAGTTACTTCCATAGACTAAACATATACACAGAGTGCTACTATCGCTAGTTTCCCCTTGTGCCATGCGAGAGCACTTTTTAATCTGTATCTATTACATTCTTTTCTGATTTAAGTTAATTTTCGCGCAACGAGAAAATTATATACAAAAATATCGATGGTTTTGACATTGTTAGGATAATATAAGTGTTTTAGATACATTTTTTAAAACGGCAAGCTCCATCTTCATACATAATTCACACTAGTGCTTACACTAGTTCACACTAGTGCTTACGGTTCAAACTCTGATGGCCCACTCTTTAGTTTCTTATGTATACTCTAAGGTCGCGTCCCTTTAGTTACTCCCTAAGGGCTTGGGCCCAAGGTTAAGGTCCAAACAAAGGGACTCACTCAGCTGTACGAGTGACGTCACGTCTTGTTAGCAAGTTTTCACTTTCCGCTTGTTATAAGATCAAATAGTTATAAGTGCTTTGCTTAGCGATTATGAGTTTGCGTAGTTTTGGGTCTATTGCTTTTGGGCAGTTTAAAGTGGAGTAATGATCTTCTTTATTAAGTTTGATAGTACTAGTAGGTACATTTTATGTTTCATTTATTAACTGTATTTCTAGATGCATTAATGAAGCGTTATAATTAATTCTAGTATTCTTAAAAAAATATAATGTGTGGATGTTGGATAAGTCTTTTTAAATGATAGAACATATTAGTGGGTGTACCAATTTAAAATACTTACCATGCTCAAGATAAAAGGTTATCGAAATATGATCGGAAACTTTCGAGAAAATTGCAGATATACAAACATAATACGTAAATACATATGGATCCAATACGGGTTATATGTTGTAGTTCATTCAAAATGACACTCACTACCATTTTCTTACCATTATGTCGACTCATTATTTATTTATTTTGTCAAGTCAGTAACGGTGAAAATGATAATACTGAATGAAGGCCAGAACAATTACTTGGTTAAATGTGCAGTAAAGTGACGTCATTACTTAGCGAGCTTTCCCCTACAAGATTATTTTTATATTAGAGTGGAAACTGAATTGAATGTCCGGTGTTTTACTGTCTGTTATAACTTATAGCTGTAGTTAGTATTTATAAAATCAACGTTTACATTTATTACTATTTTTTTAGTAAGACTTCCATATTTTTAAGATGTACTCTAGAATTATTCTGCTTTATTTTCGTTAAATTTAATTAATAATAGTTACTTGATCTGATGGGATTATCATTTACTAAAAGTTATGATTTTTTGCAAAAATAATGAATATGAAGCCGTCATTAGAACTGATGAAAGACATTTAAATCTAAAACCGTTTTTTTATACACTACCGAAGTAAACACACTATGTTTAATCGACATGTTTAGAAAACTTACGAGCTTTGGGCTTTCAAGTAACTTAAGTTTTATACAAACTAATATTGGATATCTATAATCCTCTCTCTCGGATTCAAATGGGAACAGACCTTCTTGAGCTAAAAAAGACGAATCAAATATCTTCTTAAGATTTATAGCTCACCTTTGATCTCTTAGTTTTATTTAAATTTGTAATGTGTCTTTATTAATATTTTGGCATTAGAACAATTGTTTTTTATAATAGGCGATCAGAGTTAGAAAATTGATTATTATCAAAATAAGATAACAATTCAGTTAAAATAACTTTGTTTATCTTTGACGTATCAGACCTTAAAAACCTAGCCCAATATTTTGAAACCCTTGAAAAAAAACTGGTAGGTTAGTAGGAAAAAATACTAGTCCAGCCTCTTAGGCTTTTACCATCCTATTATCATTGTTAAGAGAAGCACATTATTTTGTGTTTATGACAATAACAACAACAATTTATTTACATCTTTATTCCAAAGCAATAAAGTTCATTTTTGTAATTTTTATTTGCTACAATATTGGTCATTGCGTCAGTTTAGAATACTGCATAAAACAAAAATAATTGTTTTACCAGCCATTGCCGCGTTTCAAGTTGAATTTATTTCTGTAAACCTCGACATAGGCATAAATCGTTTTGAGTGGCAATAGTTTATTTTTGAAATAACTACGTAAACATGCCTTGTGTTATACGTTTATTTTCTCTGATTGTAATTAATTGTGTCAATATGTTGTAAAATTTATGGCTTTTCTTTGTAGTTTACTACTTTTGCAAACCAAGTAATGAGTCAATATTCATTATTATCGCACAATCTTACACGGATTATCGTCAAAGATAAAAGAACTAAGAAATAAATTGATCGATTGTAAACAGAAGACTGCAAGATTATTTTTTGGATCATAAAGTCAAACGAAAATAAAGTTATGTCAAAAATAGAACTTGTATAGTTATTCCTAGACGTTGATAGTCGTTTAATTCCACTGTAGGGCCAAGATAACTTTTCACATAAAAGTAATCGTCACACAATATGAACGCCCTAAACAAAAAGTGTAATATTTTAATAATCTTCCTCAAACCAAACCCAACCTACATTTGTATTTATGAAGGAATATTAACATTTACATAGGCGTATTTACATAACACTTTAAATATTCACTCTGAAATCTGAATAATGAACGAAAGCTCTTTGATCAACACAATTAGATTCTCCGCTGCAATAAACTCGAACGTAGTACATACTTAGACTAACACTAATTCATACTTTCACAGGAAATGCGAAATATAGTTCAAAGTGACCACAGTTCTGCATACTGTTGGAAACAATTGAAAGTTCAGAGTTCAACTGAAGTTGTATGAGTTGAGAATTCCAGAGAAATTGTAATTTTCAATGGAATTGGATTAGGTAGGATTATTGGGGTTAGCTCTCATATGCTCGAGAAAATGCGTTTTGTGAGTATGAAGGTCGCAGTTGTTTGATGTGGAATAAATAAATAAACAATATTTTGTTGATATTGATCTATTAAGAAAAAAATAAGATCAATGATCAAGTTCTCAAAGTCCCGGGCATTTGGAACTGAAAGTTTGAGTGGTACGCACTAATGAGGAGCTACCTGTAGCGGTTCGTGTGGAGCGAGCGACAGTCGCGCGCAGGCTTCCACGCGGTTCGGTAGCGCCGCCATGCCGCCATGCCGCTAACCGCTTTCCGAACGCTCCGTCCGAACATGTCCGAACATATCTAACCGACCGAAAAATTCAAATCGAGAAAAAAAAATTGAGTACACCAAAAGTCAAAAGTGAGTTCAAAGTTCGGCTAGTTGACGTGAATTTGGGAAGGAAACCACCTGTTGACCGATTTGGCATAGTCCAGTGGACAGCGTCACAATCTGTTTACAAGAGGGGGGACCACCCCTGTGGGCCATGACGCAACGTTTTATGGGCGCCCTGTGTTGCGTTACTATGGCGGAAAAACAACACTCGTAGCTTGAAAATAGATTTCCGTGTTTCCACCTGCGTTGAGCTAAACATTCATTACACGGTTTCACCGAGTCGGGTAAATTACGATCTGTTTAAAAGTCAACATTCCCTTTGCGTATGTTGTTACACAGAAAAATCATAAAACAACATTATAAAGTATTGTTTTCGGCGGCAACACGTTGTTAATTTGTGTGCGCAAAATCTTGTCTAATTGATGAAAACAAAGACTGTTTCATTATAACAATGAACTGTTTGTGCTATTGGAATTAGCAGTTGATACTGAGGTGTTCTAACAAGTTAAGATATTCGCATCATTCGCCTATTCATAGGCTGTAATAACATCTCCAGCATTAAAGTGCTAAAAGCGCAAATTCATTGGTAAAGTTCAAGCGCGACAGACCAGACGCAGAGCCGTGGGCGATGTCGGTATAAGTTTCCCAATCGGCACTCAATAACGTGAATATTTTATAACTTATTAAATGTATTATACCAATTACATTCTAATTTGAATGAATAATGTTAGAGTAAGCTATTTTTAAATGAAGCTATTTCGATTACATGATAAACACATATCCATAATTATCGATAATGGCTCAATATTACTAATTACTTAATCTGCTTCGAATCATAATAAAAATCCACATAAATAGAGCATAGCTTGCTTTAAAGTAACTCAAAAATTAGAGACACGTTATCCTGTTCAGAAACTGAATACTCAAATCCGTCGGATCTAAATAATGCGTCAAAAGTAAAGATATACAGCTCGAGTAATAACTCACAATTTATTAGTTTTAGGTCGGCGGAGCAATCAAAATGTCTAACGCATACTCTTAATTTACGCGAGTGCTGTACCATATCAAAACATTGTGAACATAAACATATCAGATTTTTGGATGATCGAGTGAACCGGTGTGAACTGTGAAGTGACGTGATTGTGACCAAGTGTTTGTGACAGTTTAAGTGGAGATAGCGTATGATGTGATGATGAGGCGTGGTAAAGTGCTGCTGGAGAGCAGCAGGCAAGGCTCTGTCGACAGCAAGGGCACCGTGGCTAATGACAAGGAGCTGGTGCACAAGTGCCACAGCGACCCTGGAGGGGGGCGCGCCCTGGGAGCCAACCCTCGGACGCACCGCCATCGATCCGCGTCGGGGGCCACCAGGAAATGCGTGCTCACGCTTGACGGATACTCATATGTCATTGGTGAGTCAGTCCCAACCAGTTAACACCAGTTCAAACGGGATTTCTCAATTAAAAAGATCTGGATCACTTTTTATTTCACCAATTAAATCGAGTTCAACGGCTATGAGCGCTGATTCGGGTTTTAATTACAAACACGTGACTTAATTGAGTGTTGTACCGACTCGCCTTACTTTACTGATTAGGTTGTTAAATAGCCATTTATTTTATAGTGTTATCACAACTCCAGTTTTTTACAAGCTCAAATCTATTGACGCACTTTCAATTTGACCGCCAGATGTTGAGGTGTCTAAAAATACCTGTGTGTATACAAAATATCCATTTACGTATAGTATATAGTTTTAAGATCAACTAAGAGTGTTTTAGCTCCACATAAAGGTGTGTGGAATGTCGGAATAAGTAAATTATAATGTGTAGAAAGGGTTTCTGGTGATTGTTAATATTAAAAAGAGGCTTACTCATCATACTCGTACCAGTAATTCATTAGCAGGAAACTGCCTAGAGGAATAGGCAGTTTTGTTGAAAATAACATGGCATTATATCAGTATAATAATAACAAAAAAATGCAGTGTGTACCAACTAATCCATACAACCATTATCATTTCCAAGAATGTTTAAGCACCATTTAATCGAAATAAAAAAATCTCCTAAAGCATGTTGAAAACAGACATCTTTTGTTCCAAACGGCCTACAATTATGGAAGTTGAGAAAGGACAGGGCCGGACCCGGTCGTAATGAACTTTCCGACTTTCCACTTGATCCTAATTAAGGATCTTTTCCTTATTGTATAAGGTTGCTTCGAAAACCAGCAAAGTCTTGTAACCGCTTTATTATCGGCTAGTCTTCTGTGTAGGTTGCCAGTGATAAATAGGCTTGCAGTTAAATCCTTTTTGGTGGTACTGTTAAAGGCTGTTTTCTTAAATTTAAGCGGTTTTCGAAAATTTTACATCTTGATTTTAATAATTAATTTAGACAAAGCTTAAGCATAAGATGATGCAATAATTACGAAAATCATATAAATATGGGAAACCTAATGTTAACAACTTAACTGTCCCGCCAGTATACACAATAGTTACACAATGGAAATGTTCATATGTGACTCACTGGACAGGGAAATGGTTAAAATCATTGAACATCTAGAAATAATCTCAAAATGTTCTGTTTACCATAATGTTTCCATAGTGGCCTCATGACACAATATTCATATTAAACCTAAATAAGTTATACTATATCTTCGGCTCTATTTGAGTACCTTATACACATCAAACTACTACCATTAATTAAAATAACATTGCAAAACCAAAATGAATTAACTGAAATAAAATTTGAAATCGATAGTAAAAGAAATGTTTGAAGTTTAAAATCTCTTCATCTGTTACCTAAGAAAGCACATAAATATTCAATAGCGTATAGTGCCCTAGTTATAGTTAGTTTCTTTCAGATCCCCTTTCAACATCAAAGGGACAATCTTTTTGTTTAAACCCTAGACCCTTCCAGAAACAAGGCTTTGAAACTAATACTTACAAAGAACCTGTATTATTGTATTTAGTTTCTTCGATGAACATTTGTTTTTCTATGATTTCACTATTTATATTTAAACTGAGTTTTGAAGAACTAATTTCTAGGCATAAATGAACTAAATTCTTATGTTTTTGTCTAAAATGCGTTCAGCTATTGTTGGTGAAATCAAAATGAATTCCACTTCTCCTTTCTGTCAACGTTGACTTATAAACAAACAGTTTTTTTGTATATTTTTTATCTTGTGTGTTATTTTATTATTATGTGTATCATGGTATGAATAAATAAAGAAGAGCCTTAAACTCGG
Organism: Autographa gamma; assembly: GCA_905146925.1. Lineage (NCBI taxonomy): Eukaryota > Metazoa > Arthropoda > Insecta > Lepidoptera > Noctuidae > Autographa > Autographa gamma. Next base: position 2,708,481 of record LR989852.1, read on the forward strand.
TTTAGCGCAAGACCTTTTGTTAGTTTTAACTGATTGCATTCATATGGGCCGGTTAAATTTGCCCTAATTTACAAACTTGCTATTAAGTTTATATTTTCAAAATGGTAGCTGCAATATTTAGGTATCCTTTGGATTTATGTTCGTAATTGGCCTGCGGAGGTGGGAGCAGTCGTCCCGTGTAACACTGTTATCCAATGACATCTATTTAGGCTAGAATTACACTGAAATATATCACTATCACTACATAGTTTAAAATAAAGTCGCTTCCCGCTGTCTGTCCCTATGTATGCTTAAATCTTTAAAACTACGCAACGGATTTTGATGCGGTTTTTTTTAATAGATAGAGTTATTCACGAGGAAGGTTTATATGTATAATACATGCATAATATAGTACAGGAACACGGATAATCTTAGAGATTTAAGTAAATGAGTAAATTTTTTGCGCTTACATTGCAAACGCTGGCTGAACCCTACGAGATAGATCAAAATAATGTACTAGAGTATTGTGCACCTTAAAAAGATCTACAAAAAAGTCCGCGATGGCATATGTCTATCTCTTGAGGATAACCCACAATAACCATTTTTATCGTTTATTTATTACTTATTTACGAAAAAGCGATTTTAAGCTATACAGTATTAATCCTTATCCAATTAAGTACCTTTAATAAATTGTGCATGTAATATAGATCAATATTGCCCTTTACAGCATGTAATTTAAACAAATATTTTCGAAGATATTACAAATTTAAAATGCAGGGACATCGCGGTTGCGGCGGTAACGGCCGGGGGGCCGCGCGGGGGCCGGGGGGCGCGTGCCTATACCAAGTAGTGCGTCGAAGGCTGTGCTTCGCACTACAGAACTTTATGATTGTGTAGATATGTCGCAGACAAATAGTATAATTTGGCATTTTACATACGGCATCGTCAGTTTAAAAACGTTTGCGGTTATGTAATATGCCCAAGGCAAAATGTAGATTGCCGTGTCACTTTATAATATACCTCAACATTTCATCGAAAATTTAAACACCATATACATAATGCCGAGGCAAATTGAAGTATGTTTTTCAGGTTATCCAGCACGTCAAAAATGCTAAGGTATCCATAGACCCTGGGTCGTGAAGGACTCCTGCAGAGTATTTTTGGTCAAAAAACCATGTATTTGATCGAATATTCATATATTCATAGGCTCAGAAATTCATTGCTTGATTAGGTTCGACTTTGTGACAGAGATCAATAGGTTAGGTTAGGTTAGATATTGTGACCTTGCAACAGAGCGAGCGAAGCGAGCGACGACGACGACGACGTATGTAATTCAAAGTTTTTCTCGAGATTTTAATGAGCATAGTCACCCTAAAATAACACTAACGTCGCATTATAACGATTGAATGATTTGACATTTTGCCTTCGGCATATTACATAACCGCAAACGTTTTTAAACTGACGACGCCGTATGTAAAATGCCATATTATACTATTTGTCTGCGACAGATATATAGTGTAGGTATCAGCGTTGCACCCGAGCAAAGCCGGGGCGGGCCGCTAGTTTCCAAATAAGTTAGAGGTTGCTTATTTTTGGAAAGTTATCTAAATAAGGTACTTTTCTAGGAATCTCAAAGTCAATTATAACTTTCACAGTGACTGAGCAGATCATAACAATATTTTGTTAAGTGTATTAAATGATTATATTCATCTACAAAACAGAGAGGTCACCATTTATAACTCAAGAACACGTAGACCGATTTTCAAAATATATGTTTTGTTGAATTCGTTTTCACCCCAAAAAACTATAAAAAAAACTTCGAAAAAGACACGAAAATAGGTGTCTTATGGAAAGTTACGTGGGTGAAACCGCAACCTCCAGCTAGTTCAATTACATTGATAAAAGAAGCCATAATGTATAAAACATTACACAAAAGAAAAATAGGTGACCGCGGTAATCAAAACATTTTCTTATTTTCAATCATTTAAATTTATTACGATGTAGCCTACTTATTAATCCAATCACCTTTTTAAGCTTTCCGAAGCTGTAGGAAAATAACCAATTAAGCCCTCAATTTTCTAAATGGGAATAACAAATTGATTTTATTGAAGTATTGTTTATAACGAGTTACGTAAGAACTTGATTTGTTTTCGTTTTGACTAGCCAAACGATCAAACTGTAAATTGAATGATTAATTTATGGTTTAGTTTTTTAACTGTATTATTAATGCTTATTACAAAGTTAAATTATTTTATTTTACCTCTGTGTATTATGCATGTACACCTCTTTTTGTTATGATAAAACAGAGCTCTGATAAGTTTGTGGCTCAATGTAATGTTGTACCTTTCCTTAAGCATTTTTATAGGTATTTATTTATTACGTTATAATTTTTCTTATCACAATTTCTTACGCAGTATTTGATGAAAACTCCATCAAATTCCATTTTGATTAACGTTTTCTGGATAACATAAGAACGTCAAGTTACTTTTAGCTGGTCCTTAAATTCGCGCTAATTACTCAAAGGCGGCAATTAGACGCAATCTCAAGGTTTGACTAATGAAATACTTCGAATCTTTCATAAAACTTCAAGTCAACATTTAGTCTAAAATTTCGTGTTTTCCAATGCAGTGGAAAAGTCCTAGTAATACAATGGAAAAGTCCAGTTACAGTTGGAGAATAAATTTTACTAAGACAAAATTGAAAGAATAACATACAAAAATATTTATTTGTTTACATACACTTTTACATTATTTTATACTAGGCATAACCCACGGTTATTTCCTAATATAGCTAGCATTATATTGGTCCATAACCTTCTATCTTCTTTCCGGATTTGGGTATCAAATGCAAAAAACTCTCTTTTCAAATCCGACTGTTTGTTTCAGAGCTAAGTGTGCTAAATTTCATAAATCCTTTCGCTTTATAATACAACATACCAGTATTTAAATAATAATAATAACACCATAATTTCTGCCTACACGACCTAGCTACCTTATCTGCACAATGATTACGGAAATCTGACATTTTCTTGTCTGGCTACGATGTTACCTCGATGACGTCATGATAGTGATAACGGAATGATAACACGCTATCAGATAACTGTGATGTATCACTAATCGAATGTGTTTGTAGTTTTGTTTTACTAGCTCGCTGATAATGGGGAGTCTATAATATCGAAAGCTACACGTTTAGTACATGTATACTTACTTATACTCATACTATACCTATAAATATATTAAAAGTAGACTTTTTTCTTAATTCTCTTAAGAATGTGTTACCAATATCTTATATTTTTTTTAGCTTTCTATATAATTATTGTGGAACGTACGATTTAGCGAAAGAATAAACTAGACTTCATGTAGTTAGTAGAAAATAGATCTCTAAAGTATCTTATGGTGCAATATTTTTTTTTTACGGTAAGTAATGATTAAAATTACAAGATTCATCATGGTATTTTGAATTCCTGTTTGAGCAATTCCATTAAATTCCAGTTTGAGTATCATGGAGCAAAGAGCAAAAAAATGTTTTGAATGAAAATGTAACTTCTGCGGTATCCACATACCTACTCTTAAACGAACAATTAATAATGTTTTACAAATAGTTGTAAATAAATAAATACACCAAAGTAAAAGCGATAGATTTTTGTTCAAATTCTAACAGTTTTACTCTAGATGAAAATGTTGTATGTGCCAAAATTAAATCATGTTTGTTTGTACGTTTACCGCGACTTGTATTTACATTACCGTTTTCGTATTCTTTTGCGGTTGTTTTTCACGAAACTTTTGCCTTTTGTATTTTTCCATTACACAGTACTTTTGGATCCATTTATAAATTCACGTTTCCAAAAGTTTTGCACACTTTTCATGTTGAGGACTTTGATGTATGACTTATTAAAATAAGGATTTTTTTTTTAAGAAATTTAAAGCTTTGAAAAATGTTACACTCATTTTGAATGATAGAATGGAAAATCTAAGTGTAAAACATAAATTACTATAACGTGAATTACATAATTGTTTCAATAAAGTTTGCTTGAATTTCCTACTGGTGAGAAATTTGTACTACCTCATTGATAATATTATTATAAAATGAGGCAGATGATGTTATAAGCGCTTTCATTTAGATGACCTGAAACCGTCCTAATTAGGATATTATCAAATGATAGCGATCTCTTTTAATTACATGCTTATATAGGATAAGCATGTAATTAAAAGAGATCGCTTTTCTACCATTAGTGTAACATGTCAGCATTTTGTCATTTTTGACACATACCAGCATTACCAGCGCAGCCAGATTTTGAACATAACCATGATAATGGAGGCAAAATATCTTGCACATGACACGTTCACATGACTTTCAACACTAACACATTTAAACCTAGTGACTCCCAATATTATTCGAACCTAAAATAATTATTAATTTAATTATCGGGTTAGAATGTGAGCTTAGCAGTAATTACGCGGATCGAAGTTTGTTAATCATGTGTCAAACACAATTAAGTTTGGTCGGCGCTGGCGGGTGAACCGTTCTGAAAATGAACTAGATTTATTGATCTTGCGATGAACCAATTGCAAACGGAGGTAAATAAGTACCTTTGGATAGTTGAAAGCTTTTACAGTGATGTTTTTTGCTATCAAAACGTACATATTTATTTATGTACAACTGTTTCAAAGATTACTAGAATATTCACAATTGACTTTTTTTGCTTATTTCTATTTTCTCGTTTTCTCTGCTGCAGCTGCTTTTATTAAGTACCCAATGCTCAGTATCCTAAGTTTTCATTTTGCTGTACTACATCAAGTATGTATGTTAATAATTATTCAAATTCACTTGTTTTTTTTTTTCTTTTTTCATTTATCTCAAGTGATCTACAATTTCAATACTTGTAGACTATAGACAAGACAAAACGTTAACGATAATTCACTATCATTCAATCATTACTTACCTGTTGGTTACAAGTAAATGTCAATAGCCCAAAGGTACAGGCCATTGAACTTAATCGAAAGCTAAGCTCCTAGAGATTTGACACTAATTGTCACTCTACATAACCAGTTAGAGATCATAAGCTTAATGTTATTCTCGTATGAAATATCTAAAGCGTAATTGCGTTGATTTGAATCGACGAGCCTTATACAGAAGTGGGCCCGCCTTCGATAGCACACAATGCAACCTGTTTTGACGTTAACTCATACATCTACTGACGTATAATCATTTATAGATTGTAATCTTATTCAATGTACAAAAGACAACATTTAAAACGAGCTATCTTGTACAGTCGGGCATTAGAAGTAAGATAAATGATTGAGTGAGTCATCAATATTCAAATTTATGAAGATTAATGTTCAATATGTCAATTGGGAAATAATAGATGTTGGTACATACCTACTTACATCATTTCCAAGAATATAATATTAAATAAAAATACATACATTGTTTTGGAATCAGAGTCAACCAAGACAATTCTTACAAAAAATACCGACTACAAAATAAGTCTTAAAGCCCTTTCCAAAAATGGATCATCAAAATCATTTCACCCAGTCGAACGTTCTGAGGTAACAAACATAAAAAAACAATCGAATTGAGTACCTCCTCCTTTTTGCAGTCGGTTAATAAACCAAACACGAAGACCAAGACATGTAGAGAATTATTTTTCTTAAACCTTTCAAACTAAATCATTTACTAATTTTCTAATAAAACTACTACCATAAATCCATCTAGTCAATAAATTGATAACATTAAGGTGTTCGAGACAGTACAGGAAAACGCTTGTTTACTGTTCACTCACGGCATGCAAAAAACGTTATACAAATCACTTATAATGTAGGTCAAACTGTTATTAAATTATACACGGATTTCTTCTAACTTGTATTACAGACCGGTTGTTTTTAGCTCAGATAAAACAAAATAGTTTTTGATCAGCTGACTCGTAAGATAAGACTTTGCTACTTATTGTGAAATTTTAGTTTTAATCGTTATTTTTCGTTGTTTATTAACACACCAATGTAGGCCTATAACTTGAAAAAAAAATGGTTTCTTTTGTTGGCCATCAAACCTTTTTCTATTCTTCTCGGATTCAATAAATACTTCACTTCAAAAATCATCAAAAGAAAAACTTTTCCAACGGATTATCTAACAATCAAAATTGAAATTCTTTAAAATAATTCATAACTAGCCTACATCAGTTTCAAAGTTTTTGAATACTCTCATTCTGAACGTAATAGAAATTTAATCACAGCGAAACAATTATGGAAATATTCCATAAATCAAGTTCAGGGATAGTACAGGCGAAGTTGAACTACGGGCGCTAATTGCACTGAGAGTCGATTAAATTGGATAATTTACTGCATTCGCTCAATTAGTTCCAAAAAGGTCAGAATTTTAAACAGATTGTATGAATGTTTTTATGGTTTATTTTCATTAGCAATATATTTTAAAGTAAGCTGTTGTATGGTTTTGACCATAGTACCACACAACTCCAAATACGATGACATTACGTCGGGTCAAATCAAATCAAATCAAATCAAGGTTCCTCAGATTTTCTTTCTTGGCTTTTAAATGAGACCAGCTTGAAATTAATGTTATAAGTGTATGAAAAATATATTTGAAATTGGAAATACAATTGATTAAATTGTACTTTGAGTGTTGCCATGTGAAATTTTAATCTAAACTAAGCCATACGAATATATTTCGCTAGTAAACTGAAAAAGCTGTTTTTTTAGAATATATTAAGAGTTTATGAACAAGAATAATCTAAGGACATATTAATTCTTCCCAACATTACCGAAATAAATAAATGAAATCAAAATAACATTACGCAAACTTCATTTTGAGTTTCACAACATATCGCATTGCAACAACTATATTGTAATTTAACTAACAGTAGTATGGAACATGTCAAGCAATACTTCTAGATCTGCTTGCAAGATTTGACCAGAAGAATCCTAAAGTCTTATCCAAAACTATAGATATAGTAGATCTGAATTCCAGTTGTATGCTTTAGATTAGACCCGCACATTGGCACACATTTTACACAGAGCGATTTACTTCCATTTGACCCATATTAAAATTACTCAGTAATATCTTATCTTCACTTCATTAATAGGCAGTAAACAAAAAAAAAACAGCGAAACTTCTAGAAAACTCCAAAAGCGGCAGCTATGTACGCCAGAGGTGTGGCAGAAGATACGCGCGAGCTTAGACCTGTCAGATGTGCGGTGAATGCGCGAGAAAATTCCTCGCTCGCGGCCTAGGGTGACGAGAAGACATAACTTACTCATTTTAAGTCAGAGAGACGCGGATGGTACGCATTCCTTCGACGAATCCCAAAAATGCATTAGGAATTTGGTGTCATAAAAATAGCTATGTAAATGTTAAATTGGATGTGCAAATACAGCATAAAGCAATTTATATTTATTGTGCATATATTGTGTTTAAATGTTATGGAATCAAATACTAGTAAAACTTACATTTTTTTATTTTTGTAAGATGACCGTGTCAAGTTTTTCCACGAAAAAAAATAATGATCTAACTGTTATTTCGTTATCACTAAACATTAGGCATTACATTTCACATTAGTACTGACCAAAACTTTACATGTAAATAGAGTGTGACAACCCTACATAACGTATACAAGCATCGGCGATAACATCGTCAAACTTAGAAATTCCATCAAAATTCTATCACGAAAACTGCTACAGCATCAAACAACAATGTACAGAACACGTTCACTGTAAAACAACACAACACTACAATTACCTGTTGTAAACAATCCTTTAATTTGTGTTACATTATCATGCTCGACAGTGTACAGCTTGTTCTAGCCATTCCGGTTCTTAATAGAAACGAAGCTTCAAATATCATGTGTCACACAACAATAGTATTACGCTGGTCGCTGGTACAGTGCGTTGAGCGTGCATTGTATGTAAAGAATCTAGTACATATGCCTGGTCATTTATGGTCCGCATATGTGCATATTTAACCATGTTTGAAATATTCTGGTATATGATTGACGTGTGATTCTGTTTGCATATGTTTTGGCGTTTTGTCATCTATTGTTTGTAGCGGAACTAATGGAAACGTGGAGTTATTTTCAACGGTTTTTTTGTAGGGTAATGACTTAGTTGAATGTTTTGGTAATGAAACATTGACATATAGGATTTTAAATTTTGAGCTAGTCGTTGACAGTTTGATTCTCATGTCAGACAAAGCGTTCAATGACATTTTATTCTGCCTTATGACTGGTTTAGATTATGCGAGAAAAATCGTACAAGTTGCAGTACATTGCCGTCTATAATCGATCACTTACAACAACATACAGTGCAAGTGCCGCAGTGTACAGCAACTCGCACGATATTCCTCGCATCGTCTAAACCAGGCCTTAAAATAGGTTGTATAACATACATAATTAGACTTGTAATTAAATTAGCTCAACTAGTTATGTAAAATACTAGTACAATTTTCATTAACTGGTATCAAATTTAGTAAAAATTGACTTACAAAAAACTTTTTCACTTGAAATTTTAAAAACGAATTCCTGAAAAACTTGATGAACGAAACAACTTCTAATTGAATTAACTTTTTCAAATATTTCACGAAATTGTTTCTTAAAACATTGTTGAAGTGACTAATTAAGAAAAGTTTTCCTGATAAATATATTTTATTCAATTTTTAATAATCGTTAGTTTAGACTCGATTAGATGTTATAGACGGGCTCGTCGCTAAGTGTAAGCGTACGGTTCGACCGATGATACAGGTAAAGCCGCGCTCGCATTGGTTAGGCCATCTAGACGTTTTACCATTTATAACATACCAAGACCCATCCGTGTTTCAGAAACGTTTTTCACGTTAAACCGTAGGTCCCGACTGTCATACATCTTTGGCAGTCGTTAAGTCAATTCTGACGACTAGTCTTACTATGGAATACTGTGTTACGCAGTAAAATGGGTTGTGGAGGTCAGATAGGCACTCGCTCCATGTAAAATACGGCATTCAGCTGAATCCAGTAAGACTGGTAGCCGACCCCAACATAGTTCAGGAAAAAAGGCTAGTCAGATGTTACGGATAAATATTTACTAAGCGCCTGGAAGTCACGACAAACGAAGTTTTACTAACATATTTTACTCCTATAGATACTTCATAAATATGAAAATAAATAGAACCTACATACTTGACGCAAGTTGCTCCACTTTAATAAGAAATAATCTTTGTTATGCATATAGATAGATTAATTAAAATGCGTAAGAATCTCGTGTGTATATTGAGATCACCCGAGCCGTGACCTTGTCGCGTTGTCACGTTTTATTAAGTCCGTGGTTGAATTCAATATTGGGAAGTCAAATTCCAGCCTCTTTTCTATCTAGATATATAATATTATCTCTATAAAATAATAGGCAAATGGGGCAGTAGCTCACGTGATGAGTAATGATGATTGATTTAAATTCACAGAATATCTCAAAATCTTTAGGACGTGATGTATTTTAATTTCAGTTAGGCCAATACGGTATAATATATTGTAACCGAAATTGTGTAAAATATTTATATTTCAAAATATGTTCAATTTAAAATTACCAATTTATTTACATCATAAAAAAGAGCTATAAAATACCGTATCGTAATGTAAATGAAAACAAAATACGTAGGTATGAAATATCGATAGATGAAAATGAAAACTCGTCCATCATAATTATATTTTCAACAAAAATACATAGAAATTTTGAGGATTCTGATGATCAATCATAAATGTAAAAGCCTGTACACTCGTGGTATTCATATGACGTATATTTCTATTACTCTGACAACTGACGTTGTACCACGGGGTGTAACTCTGAAAATACTAAGCTGTCATGTCGCGTCATATTTGCTGATCTATATACAGTTTTGGACACTTACATAGTTATTATTTGTAAAGTAAATTATATATTTCCCAAATCTAAGCAAGGGACTTTTTAACCGAGATTTTTAACAGAAAGAAGACAAAAACGCTCCAAATATTTTTTACAAAAATTGAATATTTTTTTGATATTATCTTGACTTGTCCAGAGTAAGTGCTTGATTGTATAATTATAACATTTTGTATTTATTCCTGTATTATATCTTGCTAAAAAAGACAATATGTTTACATTCGGAAAATAATTATTTGTTAAAAACATAATAGGTATTGTCTCTTTGTAAAATACTTTATATTATTTCTCAAAGAAAATTTCTGTCCTTCAAAAAGTATTTGAGTAACCGAGTTTAGATATGAATTAATGACAATTCAAATTTTATTTTAACGTTGGAAATCCAATTTAATTAGCGTTTGAAAGGAGTTTTATTATTGAAACTTATTAATTAAGAAGTGGAAATTCTGTTTCGATAGAACGTTTTTAATATGTAATCAATGAAAAACGATGAAGCGAAAAAGCAATAACTGATGTGTATCAATAATATTTTGTCATGGAATTTTTTCTGCCTTCTTTTGTCTGTAACAAAATATTTTGTTTTCGATTTACGTTTCTCGAGAAAGCAATTAAATCGAATCCGTATCGATATCTTCCCAGATTTGATCGAAAATAATTCTTGATTGAGTAACAGTATACAGCAAAACGTGACACGACCACGTGACCTTTTGTTGACATTTTCCGCTTCATTTTAGGTCGCCACCAACGACCGCGTCAGATTGACAATTTCAACTGTTTGTACGATACCCTGTTAGTGTTGTTCGTGTACATGAGTTTTCGTTGACACTCAGAACCGTTTCAAAAGAGCTTAAAATTAAATGCTATTTGATTAGTCGAAGTAATTGAAAGAAAAGGTTAAAACATTCTACATTCAATTTCTATCATGTTACTTAAAGTTTATGTGTCGATATATGGACTAACATCACTTTGCCAGTCATATACAGAACATCGAAATAACTTTCTGTCTATACTGTATAGGGATATTAAAATGCAACTTTGACAATATACTCTTAAAAACCAAGTGTTTATAACACTGTTACCCAAAGAACAAACAGTATGAACTATCTTTGGCGTCTCAGGGAGACATTAATTTCATCGTCAATTCGTACAGAGTTTCGAACAATTCTGCTCACTACGTCGCCACGTAGGTACATTCACACCCTCCCAAGCGTTTGACATCGGCTGCCATAATATTTAACACAATCGACTCTTATAAATAGACCGACGGCTTTACGCAATAACCGACGCAACTACACATCACTATAAAGGCTATTTTTGTCTGAATGTATTTTGATAAGCGATTTAATGAGAAATTGGTGCCAAAATAATTTCTGTTTGATACAGTTATGCGTTTTACGATGATTGAGAAAATTATTAGTTCAGAATGCGATGATCAAGTATCAGTCTTCTCGTTGATTCCCTTTGGTTTTTGAAAATGCCTTTTTGTACTGGACTATCAAAGTTAACACCGTCTTTGTTATGACAACAGAATAATTTAATATAACAATATTGATATGTTCCGTTGGTTTTGATGTAGATCATTATACAAGTAAGCATTTTACAAATAAAACATTTCGTAAATAAACGATTTTTGACACGTTTCTAATATTTTCACAGAATTAGTTATGTAAAAAAACGTAAATTATCATTGTCATTTAATAACATACTAGGTCAATCATCAATAAACTGAAAGCAAATACAGGTAAATTGTTGACCTTTCATATATTATAGAAAGGAGGAATTCACACAAATGCATAACGAAATGGATTCGTGCAATCTGACGTTGCTATTAAACTCAAATAGAATACAATTTTGTAATATGTGCAATGTGTGTGTTAAAATTATGGAGCAAACCTTCAGTTCTCAGGAATAGTGATTTCACATTTCATGCATTTAGAAAAAAAAATAGTTAAATATGGCGCAAGAAGAAAAACTTATATCATTTATTATTCACGCAGAAGAATTCAAGTCTATCAAAATAAACGATAACTGCTCTCCAAATTTGATGTGCATTTTCAATTTCTTTCGATTCTGTGATTTTCTCAAAAGAAAATGTAATTCTTCAATTAAATCATGACTAAAACAGAAATAATTATGCATGTATTGCTAATGCTACATAATTATTAACCCTTAAATACAGTGATCAATGACGTTGAATTACGTATATATAAATATACCATAGAATAGTACAGTCACGAGCAAAAATATGGTATATACGTAGCGAAATTAAAAAACTTCTTTTTGTATTTGTGTAAATGTTTTAAACAAATTCTTCAAAACATATTTCACAATACCAACCTAAATTTAAAGAGAAAATCAATATAAAAAAAATATCTCAAAATTTTAAAACAACTCTTACCTATAAATATTTTCGCTCGACACTGTACAACAGCCCGATACACTTTTGATCGGCGATGCGTAAGTTTTAACGCCCATTGCGAGCCTGTTTGACAGCGGCTCACGTTTTCTCGTTATGTACTCGCAAATGTTTATGAATGAATGAACCTTTATTTTCGTGTTTGTTTGTTATCAGAAAATGCAGTTGCATTTTTTAAAGTATTGAGTGAATAGTGTTTGTGAAATTCGGTGACAGTTTTTTTTTTTTTTAGCTGTATACTACCGATTCTTTTGACGTATATTATTTATATTATATTGATTTATCATTCTATTCAGGCTAGTTATTTTTCACATTTGCCCCGGTTGGGTCTGAAATTAGTCAGGGGTGTCTGAAAACCTTGCGTGAGAGTACAGTCGTTTTCAACCATGACTAAATTTATTTTCTAATCACAAAATAACCATTGCAAATAAGTGTAAAAACACATTTGTTATCATATTTTCAATTCACATCATTTATTTATTTTAAGAAGTCTTATTAGTTTTATTTAGTTAATACTTTTTCTTATTTATTGTGAAGCCTTAGTTTTTTTTATTATTGTAAATATTTTAAAAATATAAATTGTAGTTAACAACGCCAGCTCCTGTACTACAATTCATCAAAATAGCTCGACACTCCTAACTCACATAGTCGGAGAGAACACAACCCGAGTGTGAAAGCTCGGTGTATACAAGTTTTGCTTCTAGTTTATGTCCTAAGATGAGTGTCGTCACCTTTCACCGTCTAGTAATTACAACTTAGTAATGATTAAACTGTCGGATTTCTCACGGTAACTCTATCATGGATAGTGGTGTAATTATAGTTGGTGTGTATTTATTTGTGTGAATTGCGATTTATTGCGGAGCTTTTTCTTTTATGTATATATGTAAGTCTACTATTTTTGATGAGTTTTTGCGCTTACTTTTACTTTTATTTAAAAAAAAATCGTTTGATTTAATTGGTCTTTTATTCTAAATAGAGTACCTACCAATTTTTTTACGGTACCCTCTTAACAGTAGGAAAAAACATGAGTATATCGGCGTGCCAAATCTTACTCAAACAGAATAGGATCACGTTGCGATGAAACAATTTTTCACTACAAACAAAACACATCGCTACGTACGGACGCAAAAAATCTGCCAGTTCAGTACCAGTTAATCTTCAAACGGCTATAAAACGACCAGCCTACATCCTACATCCAAGGTACTTACCAATATGGGCTAATGACTTCGGGTGTATAAAGGACGTAATTAACAGAATTAGAGTCAAATGTCGGGACTCCATTTTATTGCCTTGTTTAAAACGTGTTAACTGGTATTAATTGTGATACGATGTAGCTCATGAAATAAGTTAGAATGAAGCGTGTAGTCCGTAACTTAAGGCGCAGGCCAGACAGAAGAGACGTAAGACGCAGACTCTTGCGTCGCGACGCTTCTAGACATTTTGTATGAACGTACAAAATGTCTAGAAGCTAGGACGTGGTAGAGACAAATGTTCGCGCCCCGTCTGCGTCTTACGTCTGTGATGTCTGGCCTGCGCCTAAGATTTCTCTTAAAGCAGTTTACTATGGATTATTTGAAGACCCAACATTTAAAAGAAAAATAATACTTAATGGACACATAATTATAGAGATTTTTGTAATAATTAAATAGCATTAGTGATAAAATATTAAACGAAACGAAAGACAGTAAAAAATGTACGATCAATTCTCAGAATTTTGCGGTTTTACTTTAATACTTTTTCTACAAACCAATGAAAGTATCTTATAACTTCCATAGAAGCCTGCTTCTGAAAATCTTTTCTCACTTCCCCGAAATCAATTCCTATCTCCTCTTCTGCATTTATCAAGAATATATAAAACTTATAAAACCTACAGTTACAAGTATCCAGTGTAGTTTTATTCTTTTTCTTTACTTTCTGCTATTTCTAGCAAACGTCCTCGCTTCTCTATTACGCTTCGCAATTTTACAACGTAATGGTCCAATTGGCCGAGACCGCACCTTGCGTTAGGTTGCATATTTTTTGCGGGAAGACGTTTTCATTTAGTTTTTGGTATTGCGTTTTTAGATTGGCTATCAGTTTTTGTTTGATAGTCTATTAGAATGTTGGTTTTGTTTGTACGTGTATGATAGATAGACTTACACCTATTGTCGTAAATGAAGTAGCGAGTAAAAAACAAATAACTTTGCGCTTAAAGCGCAAAGTTATTTGTTTGCGCTTTAAGTCCGTCCGATAATCGGTGACCGATTATTTTTAGGAGGAAAATAGAACATAGTGAAAGCAATAGTGCAACGCACACGTCCTACAAAAAGTCAATCAGAATTCGGTACAAAGAATCAGCGGAAAAATCGACCCTATTATTTGACCTACAAAAAGTCTGTCGTGGGCGTGCAGCTTTATATTACAATAAATAGCTTGAACTTAAATGTGAACGAAGTAAAATCGCAATATATTTTTATCGACTATTCGACTCAACAATTTTGTTAACATAATTTAAATACCAGCTTTTCCATCCAACAAAACATCGGCTAAACTATTCTATAAAATCGTCATTTTCGCAAACTATGGAAAAAACTTGTCAATTAAAAAGCAATACACTAAGTAAGAGTAACATAACGTGATGGGCTCGCCAATCAACTAATGCATTTACCGACAGCTAGCCGGTGACGTAAACTCTATAAATGACCCTTTACTCTAATAAGATCTAATATGGACACGGGTGTGACCATGGCGGCTGTGTTTTACTTTGTAGGGTGTATATAGGTGCATACAAGGTATAGTTTATATACTATATGTATGGTTCTGACTAACGGTGAAGGAAAACATCGTGAGGAAACTTGGATTCTAAAATTGGGATCTAAAATCAGCAATCCGCAAGTCAGCAAGCGTGATCGGTGATCAATGCTCGTACCTTCTCTATATGCGAAGAGGCCTGTACCCAGCAGTGGGACGTTTATAGGCTGGAATTATTATTTATGTATGGTATAAGGTATGTTGAATGCATTGGAGGGATGATTGTTCAATATTTTGTGTGGCATGATGCGTAGTATACAAGGTATATGATAAAATTGAGTACAGAGTATGTGTAAAGTTTCTGGTGAGGGAAACAATATTTGGTTTATGTATAAAGATTTTTACTCCTCCTACTATTTTTTTTTTCAATAATAATAGAAATTATGAAAATCTATTTCAAAATTTACAATTATAATTATTACTTGACAGAATTGTTTTGATAAAACATGAGACTTTTTTCGATGTTTTGTCTTACGATGTTTTTCCGGCAACAACTACCTATGTACTTTTCTCCATTTTCTTCAGCAGACCAGCTTACTTAAGATCCGAACGTTTGATAATCTCTCTCAAACACAACATACATTTTCACCAGTTTGACTACGAGCGTAAGCTCCTTAAATCATCATGATCGTAAAACATAATCCTTGGGATATGACCTAAAATGTTTGCGTGAATTTTTAAACTAATCCTCTTTTGACTGTCATCCGGCTTAACTGAGGTTTAGCTATGTCACATACCCGTGTCATCACATTTACAGTAATGAACATTTAATTTTTAATAAAAATATAAATTTGTTTGTGTTCTACTAATTATTTAATAATTAATTTATAAATTGGAATGAAATTTAATTGAATTTATTACGTTTGTGTTAATCATTTTGTGGTGATGAATATTTTATTGAAAATAACATTCAATTTTGACTTGTTTGTATCAATGGGATCATAAAAGATTAATTTGGATTTGTTAAGTGGAACATATAATGCAATATGTTATGAATGAGTTAACAATTATTGTTATTCATTACTGGTATGTATTGTATTTATATTACCACCTGCCAGGTGGACTGATAACATTGTAGGTTTTACCACAAGCCCTTGGCACAAAATACTAAAATAATATAATATTAACAATAATAATTAAACCCAGGACCGAAAGTTTAGCAGTATCTGTTACGGACTACTAGACCACAAGCAGTCAAAGAGCAAACAATTTTAGGTGCCTTTACTAGACGATAATCGTGGAAGTTAAAAAAACATGTGTAGTATCAGTATAATTTTACTTAGAAATTTATTTTCGCCACAAGCCGTTGTAAATTTCTTAATTGCTTTAGCATTAAAAATATCACATTTTAAACTCTGTCATAAAAAATGACATAGATGTTTACATATCATAAACTGTATGCTTGTACGTGATTACAGGGTGGTCTAATGACGTTAATTTTAAACCAGTTACCCTGTGATCCTTATTAGATCCGACGTTATAAGTGTTGGTTATACAATTAAGTATTTAAGTACGTTAATGTAATCAGGTGAAGTTATATCAAGCCGTTAAGGGTACTGAGGTGAAGCTAATAATAGATTACCTATTGATGAGTTTGTGTTTACTTTTTTTTGGGGTAGGTTTTAGGAGACATAAAAAAATCGTTTAGTAAACAATTAAATAACTTGCCATTGTCATTCATAAATTTTTAAAGAATATTTTTTTCTCATTATTTGTCTTTTTAGGTTGCAAGTTATTTGATGTTAGACATTAATATTGTTAATTCTTTATTAAAGGTAGTTAGTAATAAATTATATTATACTCAGTCACACTCAAGTAGCAGATGCTTATCTTAGTTTAGTTAAGTTGCATTTTAACTGTATTTAAACCACTTTATTTTTTTATTAACCACATTATTTACAATTCCTACTTATTACCATTTATTATATCAAAAAAAATATATATACACATTACTATAACAAAACCACTCGCATCAAACGCAGCGACATTTCATAACCTAAGTTTAATTCCACACTAATATCACTAATACCATGTACGACCACCAAACCAGTCAGCATTTAATGACATTGCATATAAGATAAACAGACGTTAGAGGCGCGAAAGGTATATTAAATGTTTAGCAATGGTGAAATAGTCCCAATTAGTTCGTGAGTAACAGTCAAACCGACGTACAGTCACGAGCAAGGATATGTGTACACCAAGAAATGTTTAATTGATTTTTACTTCAATTTCTGATTGGTATAGTAAAACATGTTGTTTTTAAGTCAATATGTTCCTACTTCAGTGCAAAGGCTTCTCATTCCATCTTTCAATATAAACAGTCCTGGGGCCTGATTCTGCTATTTTAAAGTCAGTGGGTGGCAGGCTAATTAACGTTCTAGTGTGCCTAACTGACTTAAAATAATGGAATTGGGCCCCTGGGCTATTGTTGTCTATAATGTTCAAAAGTAGTCAAGCTCAAAACATGTTATGAAAAAAATGTTTAAAATAATTTACTTACCATATAGTTTGTCTTTTTGAATTTCAAAAGTAAAATCTTGATGTTTTTATAATTTTTTTGTTAATTGTTTTCACTTAGACCCGTCTAATGCATTATAATTTATTAAAATTTTAATAATTTCGCTATGTGTCTCCAAATTTTTTGCTCGTGACTCTACACACGTAATGTATAGCATATTGATAGTATATGTTACGAGGCTGCTCGAATGTAGATTATATCTCGCGGACATTAAGAAGACAAATGGTTGGTTTTGGTATTGAATTGCGATACATTGTAGATTGCGGCTCAATTGAAATTGGTTTGGGAATTTGTGGAGCGGTTTAGTCAAATATTAAATGCGTGTGATATTTGCGTTTTAAAATTGAGGTAAACGATGTAGTACTATACTTTTTATATAGTAAAGGATTGAGTTTTCCAAAATTTTCCAACACTAGAAAATTTTATAAGAAGGAAAAAATATTTTTTCATAGTTCTTCAGTACAAAATCTTTTAGACGTGAATTGTATCTCTTGAATAAAAATTATATGTCATGGGCAAAAGCGACCCTAAAGAAAATAATCTTGTTTTATATTTTATGAGGACTAATTTAGAAAAATAATAATAATATGGTACCCGCACATAAATTTTAAAGTAATAAGCAATAGATAGCCTTCATATTTTGCAAAATAATTTGTAAGCGACAAATTACGCAAAACTATGCCAAGGTCTAGGTAGCAACTAAAATTTGAATTTATGTGAGAATGTTAGCATTCAAAAATGCTACTTGAAAAACCTATTTAATACGTTAGTACCAGCTAAGTTTAATTTTTAAAACATTTTCAAAACATCAAATATTATTATTTTTTTGTATAAGTATCAGTTTTTGATAAATTAAAATTCACACAATTTATTAAAAAGACTTAGTTAAAGAGTTATTGTTTAGTTTTTAACACAGAATGAAAAACCAATTATCTTTAGGACTAGAAAATATATTAATCACAAGCCTAAATTTAAACGAAATTTCCAATCGAAAGACAACGGATAAACAGTAGGCGACCGGTTAGTAGCAAATACTCGTACATATTATTTTAAACCGGTCCAGTTAATAGTGCAACAGCACGATCTAACAGCTCGCTATACGAATGTAATTTAAAATGACGCGGCTAATGATTAAACAGGCAGCAGATACGTGTTTAGGCATTATATCTTATGAAGAACAATAAATTAATAGAACGGTTTCCGCCTTAGAGGATAGATAAGAAACTACAGAGTGCACACATCATGGTATGAACTGTGAGAGTGTGAACTAGTATCGTCGTGAAAATAGTATCAAAACATAGTGCGCCGTTTTAATAAAACTATGCAAAACCCTTATGCTATTGTCCTAATAATATTGGAACCATCGATTTTTTCGCATAAACAGGTGTCGTTGCATTGAAAATAATTGAAACCAGCAAGCGAACATGTTCGTACTTATATCGATTCACGTACTCTACAGATTTTTACTTTTTACTCTACGGTTTTTGCTAACTGTTTAGACAATAGTTTTGATTAATGCAAATTTTGTAGAAACAATAATTTACTTTGAAATACGTTTGGAATATTTTTACTGTTCACATATACCAGGCCGATTTTTAATGTGAATGTGTACGTAATTTGGACGATTAATTATATTTTTTTTATCTAAATAATCAACAGTCTGTGTAGGAGTCATAATGTTTTTTTAATCATATTTATGATGGTACAGAAATGTACACATTTTTGCATTCAGTAATATTCCGGCATAAAACAAATTGTTTATAAGGTAAAATGTGGCAATCTTACAATAAAGTTGAATAAATCGATTGTAGTGTTTTTAACTATTTATAGTAGCTGCCGTCAGTAAACATAATTCAGTACTTAATTTAAATATTATCAAGAAATAAGCGATGCGAATAAAACCAGATACTTTGCTTTAAAAATTAAACGTTCTTACAATACAACTTTGTTTCATTTTACTTCATTATGTTGAAATGCAAACACAAAGGCTTACAGTTTTTCATTTTTTATTCTGTCCGCAGATTAGTAGCAGGAACATTTTAATGGTAGATTAAAAAGGGTCCAGTTAATTTTGTTATTCATATAAGAGATTAGATACGGATTCTGGGGCATCGGAACGTAACATGATAATTTTATACGTGAATAATTCTGAATACATTACAGTTATTTGGTGTTGACTGACGACCGTTGGTGTGATGTTTTTATAAACACTTTCAGGATAAAAAATACAAATCTATACATCTACATTTTTATATTCCTGCCTTTAAAGTATAAAAATTATAGGTGTTAAGGCTTTTTAATTTAATTTTCTTTGAATTTTATTGAAAGGTTAGACAGAATGTTATAAATAAAACTAGAAGGCAAGACGTTGCTTTTCAATAACACATTGTATATTGCTTCCTCTGTGAGGTCGAAAATAAATAGGCACAAAATGGAAGTGCTCTTTACTCGTAATTGTTTTATTTTATTCTTTGATTATTTGCGGTATGTGTCATTAATGTTAGATAAGTTCCCAGTGCGTTGGCGCAGACGTTAGGTGTCGTATTCAATGAATATCGAAAACAGTTATCCTTGGCGGTAGAATATTTATGTAGTTTCATTTTAGTGGCACTTTAATTAAAACATGATTTATTTTAACTTAAGTCTTTATGAATGGAAATATGTAAATGCCTTTTAACGTAAATTATGACGCCTAATGAATGAAATTGTATAAAGCAACAAGTGTGGCAAAATTAACCTCAAAAGCATTTTTTATACAATGATTTTATATTTATTTTTTCAATAAATAAAGTTATGACTTAAACAGTAGAGTTACGTATTCAATACCTTAAAAAGTATAAGTTTTTTTGCTTTACACAGGTGTACAAAAACTTTTAACAAGGGAGACACCCTTATTAAAACCAAATTGCTTGGTAGTTTGGACTCTATAAGGAAAAAGCTAACAATGCCAGTTTGGCCCCGAAAAATAAGTGTAATGTAATGTGTAGGTACTTTATTCCGTGTAATAACAGTGGCTACAGAATTGTTAGATGATCTTGCTATATTATTTCAAAACATTCTGTCAATCATCTAAATGCCAATCAATAGTATTGTCGTCTGTTTTTTATTACTTATAAATGTCTTTGTTTATATTTCGTAGAACTTCAATCACTTTGTAATGAATACGATCAATAAATCAGTTTTTTTCGTTTGTTTTTTTTGCTATTTATTTTCTTTGTTATGTTTTTCTGTGTACGGTATTTTGTTCTCATAAAATGTACATATTTATTATGTGCCAGTTATTTATTGTAGATCATGATTCACGAATATAATATCTTAGAACTATCTATATTAAATATCAAGGACTATATTAACATTGCTTTGGTATAGGCACATCACAGTTATAAAAATGATATGATGAAATACCTACATCGTAAGGGCTTATTTAGATAGCCACTCCCACTTATTACATGATTTATAATCTTTGTTGACAAACCATCACTTAAAGAGGCTCAATTTACGTGTGGTCAGGGGCATTTAATCCTGAATTTCGTCACACTATCGCACTAATCTATACGACCTAACGTATCGTTGATAACCCGCGACTACGCATCTGTGACCAGTCGGTTAAATAAACCTAGACAAATATTATAGTTAAGTACGGTAAATATTCATTTCATTATTATAAGATAGGAAAGCTGAAGAATTGGGTGAAGCATTACCTGTTCTTTAGATTTTGCATTTTAAGTTCTATGCGATTTGCGTAGGCCTTAGTTCCCCATTTTAAAATTTTCACAAAATTGCCGCGTGCGTGCAAGAACCGGGATTCAAGGGATATCCGTTATTCCTCATGAATATAAACCTTATGTGGTGTTCATAGAACTCAAAATAAAAATCACATTACAACGCTATGTTTCTCAGGTTACACAAAGTCGAAACAAATCAAAGTCAACTTTATGTAATTAGCATAGAACACAATATTAAACAGCATTTGTTACAACAGTAGAAAAGCCGATATAGAAAAGGTGATATAAGTGGGCTCTAACGCGTTTAGCGTGTTTAGTGGACACGCGGAGGGTGCGATAAGTCACGCGGCGGCGACGTGGCGGCAACGTGGCGATAACGAGGTGACAACGTGGGTGAAACGTGGCGCCAACGTCACGGGAACGTGGCGAGCCGGAGTGACACCGTCTTGTCGATCGCCCGTCACTCACGCTATCGCTGCGAAGGCGACGAGTTGAGATTATCTTGTAGGGTCAACGCCGAAAGTAGGACAGAAATCGTTAAGTTGCTTAATGTGTCTGCTAGCTTTAATCTCTTTTCCGTATGGTTTTCATCAATAAACCCTTTAAATGTACTGTAGTAGATGTAGTGAGTTAACTGAAAGAGCGTATTAATTTTGTGTGTCCACTCGTACAGACATCGATTCTTATAATAACCGCCTTCTTGAATATAATCAATGAAATTCATAATTATGCATACATAATATAGATTTAGATTGATAAATAAAAAACTTTGTAAGCTTCTTCATTGTAATACTCTGCCAACACTAGCTTACAAATAATTTTATTTTCTTTAATAAAATAATCTTTAATCGCTAGTTTAGTAGCAAAACACCACCAATACAAAGATTCCCTTTACCCATTGATCTTAGCGTAGGAAGATTAAACTCGAACATTTTTTCTCCTCAGATCCCGCGGATTGATTTATAAAAGCCAAAAATAAACGAGAAAATTAAGTTTGTATCTTTTATGCTAATCTTGGGAATAAAAACATGGAGTATCGTTTCTGTAAGTACGCAATTTGTTGAGAATCTGTTGCTAGGTGTAATGGAACTGAGTAAATTGGATGGGTATCATTGGTATTCTGTTTATTTTGAGCATAATTATTGCGAGTATCGGATCTCGTTTTCATTTGTTTATGTAATTAATTATCGTTCCGTTCTCATACCTATGTATTTTTGTTATAAATCTTGCTTTACTATACACGTAATTTGATATAAAGTACATTTAGGTATAAGGGTTAATCAGCTTGAAATGTCCTCAAAACTCATCACCACCGACTGGTTGTGATTATAAAGGTAAGAGACTTCTTGCCTTTGCATTATTCTTTGCAATCCTTTGAAAAGAAAGCCATCTGAATCATGCAAGATAACAACGATTTTCTCTTTAAATCTTCCATTTTTAATCGCAGCTTTCTTAACCAAAAATACATTCACAAAAAAACTACATTTTACGGATTTTATCGCGGTATTTAGGTTCTAGTTCCTGATATTTCGACGCCTTTGCAGGTGTCACGGACAGTCTGCCCGCGTTCAATGTCTTACATTCGCGTATTCTTCAGAAAGCAATATGTACCTAACCAAATGAATTTTAATTATATTCAAACTGTTATCAAAAATAATAACATAAAAAAATATAAATTCAATATATTTCTTTATCAAGACATCTACTCCATCCGCATCACCGAGCAATTTCTTTACGATTGACATCTCAGTCGAAGAAGACAGACTAATTAGTCGCTACTGGTTACCGATAGCGATCTGAACACCCAAATTGCTACTGGCACATAATAATTAGTCAATAATTATAATAACAGGTTATTAAATATATTTAATTCAATTAATAATAGGTGTTGGCCCGAAATGTTTCCAGTTCTTGCGCTTGCGAATTGACGCATGCTTCATTGCGTCAGTATGTTCTTTCTAATATAATTAGACTAATGATTCATGTCACGTAGTAGTTAATAATATTTTTTTCTATATTATTATTGTGTTTATTAATTTTAAAACTACTTTTTTCTACCCTAAGCCAGTTACATAATAATATGTGAGGTAAGGTAAATTTTATTGCTTCGTATCTACGTATTAACATTTTTGCATTTTTAAGAACGCTTGGTGTTTACTTTTCAATTCTACTGAAAAGTTTTTAAGAGGTCCTTATAGTATAGTCCTTTATTTAAACGTAAATAAACAACGCCAGCACCAAAAGTAAAGGCATCGAAGTTACGAACCCACAAATAAATTGTCACCGCATTAAATATTCTATCAACAAAAACAGACATATTGACAGGCCGACACCGACGTGCCGCCATAAGCGGACGGTTTTTGCAATTTGAATATGCAATGCTAAAAAAGCGGTTCACTAGAAAATGTGATGTAAATTACGAGATCCAACCTCACTATATATAAGGAAATATTTCTTACTGAAACAGTTACTTTCTTTATCTATTCGTTTCTTACGTTATGCGAATGTTTAACATTGAAATAGAACTAGTCAGTCTGCCCGTGACCATGATACCTACAAAGGTGCTGAAACGTCGGGACCTAAAATCTAAAAATAAATTGCGACTGAATCTATAAAACGTAGTTTTATTTCAAAATTCTCTCTTTATTATTTTTATCGGTCCATACTGTCCCGCTGCTAGGCAAAGGATTCCATCTCATCATTTCATTCTTCTCCATTAACAGCAAACATGAACCAGTCCATAACATTCTTACTTAAAAAAAAGATATTCCTCCAAACTCCCATTTTCATCCATAAAGTCAAGGCTAATAGGTTAAGATGTTTGCCAAGTCCAATCCGCCCCACCATCTCTTCCGATCTTTACCTTCCTACAAAAAACGGTGAAAAAGTAAAGCAATAACCCTCTATCTTGGTATTAGTGTAGTAACAATTTGGGAGCATCACACACCCCATTTCTCTCATCGCCTTCGGAGCAATCGATTGAAAGAGGACCGTTGGCTCGTCGCTAAAAGTTTTGAGAGCGTCGTTGAATAGCGATCTAACTACTTGCGCCTTATAAGGAAATAATGTATCGGATGGACGGAACATCATTAGTGTGTTAGGTCCTAACTGCAGTGATGGCTAAGCGATGAACGGCAAAATGCAATAGAATCTTAATTTAACGAAGCTATCACTTGATAATTTGATTGAAGAAAAACATAAAAAAGATACATGAGTCGAAAATAAAACCTCCTCTTTTTTGGGAATCGTTTAATAAAACGTAAATTATTTTTCTTCATAATTAAAATAATGGTAAAGTTACTAAGATATTTTATCGCAAATCGATGAAGCAAATTCTCTTCTAATTATGTATTGAAATAATTTTACCATGACGCAAATTAATTTGTAAGTAATTTGATAAGCAAATTGCTTTATCTACTTAAAAAAGCTTTTACACTGATGATTATTCTAAAGTCACAGAGAGAGTAAAATTTTTAGTGTCACAGCTAACGCAGCATTACATTGTCATGTAGAAACAAATTACAAAATTGCACTCAGTGTTTTACAATCCCAGTTTGAAACAGACTGTAGCGCGAAATTATTAAAGTTTCTGAACGGCTGGTAAAAGTTGCAGCGGCTCTTACGTCACGACTCACGACCCAACTCAGATCTGATACACATATGGCTACACAGGAACATCTATATTAGTCTTTACCCCAAAAAAGTTTATTCAGAAACTTTTAGCAAGACCGGAAAAAATATGGACCAATTTCTTTCATTGATTGTATTTAGACAGTTTATGGTAGCAAGCAGACTCTCAGCTTCGTCTGCTTGAGACCAAGGCCTGTGTAACCCCCGGTATTAAAGGTGTTTAGGTATTTATGTATATACGCGCTAATTCCCGTTATATAGATAATAAAACTATATAAACATATTGTCATCCATCTGGTATATAAAATATCTGAAAATATAATGCAAACGAAAAATTATATTAATATTATAACACTAACGCTAGAGCACCAGCTTTATGTTGGTATAAAACCTAGTCAGCTATTCGATTTCCATTTACAGACACGGTGTCAGCTTTGGCAAGGAATTTGTATAGATGTTATCACACTGTGTCGTTATGGGCTTCACGCGAAAAATGTCGCGTTAATTGACGCGTATTTCCTATTTCGTACGCAGGCTTATGTCTTTGAGATTTTTTTTATAAGCAGCTCCGATTAGTGATTTATTAAGCCGTTAGATATTATATGATACTAGGAGGTAGAATGTCATGAAAATATTTGTGGTCTATCAATCTGGATGGCATAGCTGCGTGTTATGGGTATGTGCATTCTACTGCGTTATAAAATAATCTTTAGTATCTAGAGATTATGAGACGAGATAGGATACATTCTTGTATTAAAAATGGAGTTATATGAAGTCGCAGGCGCGCTTTGTGAGCTGACTTTTAGTGACGCAAACTTGAGTTACAAAATATGTTTTGCGAAATTTTGTAGTGCTTTTAGAGAATTATATTAGATTCGTGTTCACTGTATAGAAAGTAGACAAAGACGTTTTGTCTTGGAGTTAAGAAACGTGAATAAAATTTGTTTCGGAAACTGAAATGTGAAAAGCGTTGGAAAATTGTCTGATGCACAAATAGAAGCGGGAGAAAATTTTGTCACACAATTTCTCAATTTCTGCTTACATACTGACTTTTATTTTTAGAAAAGGAAATGTGAGAAAAGGTTTACTTTTCGTAAGATTGTCTTAGATCTTACACATAACAATACGGTTTAATCGAATCACATGAGTGAGTAAGTTTCCCGAAACTCCCTTTATTTTGTAGACACAGATGGCAAGTTTGTTCGCGATGTGCTCTTGAACTTAAGATCAAGTAGTTTGCAAGTTTAGGGATCTTACTTTGACTGATATGAGTTCTACTGCCCTACTTGTGGAGGATTTTTGTTACTTGTTCTATTTATCAGGAAAGTGGAATGTTCTTTTACTGACTTTTACGTGCTAATGTTCAAAATGTAAAAGTTTTGTTTGCTCGAGAACTAAAATGACATTGTGACTTGATTTAATAATTTGTTTTAGTAGCATGTGGTTACTTTAATAATAATTAAAAAAAAAGTCGGCTTATTTGTCTCGGTCCCGTATAGCAAAATAATAATCGGAACATAGGAAAATTGGGAACAAAAACCGACTAACCTGGTTGAAACCGCTAGGCACAGCTAGTACTTCATAAGAATGGTATTAATTTGCTATTTCTAGTTAGTATATTATGTACCCTTACGGACAAAATACAGTAACTTCACAAAAAGTTCTTTCTAGTCAGCAAAACGAACCTGAAACTTAGATAACAATAGGCTACCTATAATAAATTTAAACCAAAGGTAAATGGCCGGACTATACTAAAGTTACAAAGGTACCCTTCCATTGTTTAGTCATCTAATTAAGGATCAAAAGGTAACTAACACTTGGAGGTGACCTTTGACCCCGCTTACTTGCCAATTAATTAGCATACTGTATTTAGTTACTGTAATATGTTGGCTTTAGTTCGCTAACTTTCAAGTGTTATTCGACACCATACTGTTAGTGTTGATTGATAATATATGCAAAATATTGCACGATCTATGCACCTCTAGTGTTTACTTTTTCAAGTTAAAATAATAATATGAAAAGAAACATAAACAGGTTTCCAAAACCATTATCCCTCCTGTTGGCTTTAACGAAGGCTGGGAAGAAGATAAAGTTTTAACTAAAAATATTTTTTTGAAAACCGCATCAAAATCGTTTCAGTCTAACTCGGGCTAATTGCGGACAAACATACATACATATATCCGTACATAAAGGTTAAACTGAGAACATTCCTTTTTTTTAAGTCGGTTAAATAGTTAATTATGGAGTATCTTTTTATGGAAAGCAGCCAGGCACAATAATTTTAAAACTGCAAGTAATTTTAATCCAATACCATGTGGTTTTGGTTTTTGTTTACCTCCACATTACTAATTACAATGCCATGTAAATGAATTTAAATTTGCATATTTTTCATTAAGTCGTCAAATAAAATATGTGGTTTATGTGAATTGTTTCGTTTGCAATAAAGTTATTTTAATTAATAAGCAAACATTTCTGCGGCTTGTTCAATGATATGTTTTTAACCAAAACTCATGATAATCGCTCTTATCGTTGTTGCAATATACATAATATCGGTGCTTCGATATTTTTAATGTTAAGAAACGTGAAAAAGAACAGCTTAAATATGACAGGTGGACGTTTCTTGACACTGACACAATTCTGGACTTTTTTGCTCGCAGCCGTCGGATGAACAGGACGCTGGCTCCGCATTGAAGCAAGATGTGTCGCTGATCTTAATTCTCCTCGCCGGCCTGCTCACGACAGCTCCGCGATCGCTATGAACGATGATGATAACCAAGTGTCCATATGCCCTATATACATTTTATCTTTTCTTTAATTTGGAGCCTTAAAATGGTCGAATGGTCTGTGTCACCCAGGATACCCATCATGTAGGTCAGATGGTCAACAACTCAACACCCACGTTGTCCTAGGTGCTCCATGTAAAAACAGTATTCAGCCTAACATGCAGAAGATTTAATTTTGGAAATAAATAAAAACAGTTACAAAACTAAATTACAAAATAAATCTAGATACTTACGTCGTACCCTCAATGGTATTAGAAAAGATACAACTGTTTTCATGAGGTTTACACACGTCTGCGCTAATCCAATAGTCTAGCTTTGCTTGTGCATTTATTTTTAGATTGCTTACGAAGACTGAGACTATTTTCACATGATCCGACACGATATTGGTATCAGACTTCAATACAATATCTGGGGCAAATAAATGTATTAGGCTACGGTTTCACTGAGGCGGATTGGACCAGAGCGGAGACGAGCTGTGCCGCACTAATCACATTGAAGCGAAGTGTAAAAGATGTGGATTTCAGGCCACGTGATTGGTGAATCACAGCTCGTCTCCACTCTGCTTCGCTCCGCCTCAGAGGAAACGCAGACTTGGACTTACATTCACATTATCCGATCCGATATCGGGTATTGGATTCGTATTTTTATACATTTTCTTGCAGCAGTATCGTGTCTTTGCCTAATACTTGTATCGTATCGGATAAAGTGAAAATGTTATGAGTGTGCAATTTTACGATATATCCTCCTCTTGTTCTAGTGACGTCACACACTAATAAAACGTATTTGTTTTGGTGGATGTCAATCAATCTGACGTTTTCAATTCACGGTACTATTTGACATGGAAATGTGAACAACGTGACGTAGCTTGTACAATAGAATTACATATTATGGAATGTGTACCTAATATGTACTTCTTCACATATCTAGATAGTAACTGGAACTTAATACGTTGGCGTGGATTTTTTCAGTCCTACTATTTTATTTATAAACATAGATAAAGGAACGACTCTTCACAAACATTCAAATCACTTTCACAAAGGAAACAAGTATTTGTGGATCACACAAACTTGTACAGATTCATGGTATTATTATAACCAATAGCCAATTTGGACTACACGGATAGCCCACTCGGCTATCCTTACAATCCAAATTGTCTTTTTATCTAAACGAGTTTAATATTAGTAATTTTGCTACTATTCACTTCACAATATCCAACCTCCATTTTACGCAAACCTTTGTGGTTTAGATAGACAGCCGCTGTATGACGTTTGGTACACGTGCGTACATAAGTGTTCGTATTAGCCACGGTACAGTGAGCGACTGCGGTGTCCTGCGGTCAGGCAATTTTATTGTTTCTCTACAATGCTCGTTGATTCGTAAATTACGTAATTTTTTGCACCCGTGTGAGAATTTGAAACGTAAGCTCTTTGTATTTCAATGTACCTTCTGTAGTCTGAGAAAGAGGTTAACAGGGACCTTTTTTGTTAAATATTAATGATGTCTGAGAACATTACTGGGATGTGTCCGTATGAAAAGATCAACTCCTTTTCAGGCGCTGTGAAAATGTTGACCTTATTTAAACCATTTACTTCGGTTACATTACGAAATTTATAGTATTATGGGTTTACAATACATAGATACTAAAGTAATAAATTGAAGAGTTAGAACTGGAGGGAGGTTTGAACAAAAACCTTAAGCTACCATCAAGTATAGCTAGATCCAAATGACGTCTTTCCTGTACTGATAAATATGTCATCAAATATATTTAAAAGATACGTAACAAATCGCAATTTCGCTTAACATAGTTTCAAATATACTAAATCTGTTCAATAATTAATTTACTTAATGTTAATTAATTCATGAAATCAAAATTAACAGATCAAATTATGTTCCGGCCTTTTAGAATATAGACATAGAAGTCTTTAACATATAGAAGAAGATACATGCGTGTGGGTTAATACAGTATTTTTTTGGTAATATTTATTAATACACAATTAAATCTAATATAAGGACAAACTCTAACTATACTAAAATTAAAACTCCAGTATTTAAATACTAAAGAATTATTATTCAACGTCAGCAAATAACATGAATCTCAATGCTAAGAAACTATTCCTTATTCAAATACTTAATTTTATCAGATTAAGTAAATATTAATTAAAGCAGCATTTTAAAATAAATAACTCTACTTCATGCTATATAGCTCACAACACAAAGCATAAAAGTAAAGTCACAGCAAAATAGAGCACGGATTAAAAGACAAAATAAGAATTGTATCCGCTCACTAAAACAGGACCAAATAAAAACAACGTTTATAGAACTCAAATTAATTCTTTATTATAACTGTATAATCTAGTTCATTCCATCCAATCTCCAGGATATTATAATAGGTAATACTTAGTAAATGTACCACAGTTGTTGTTCTATAATTTTATAACAAGTTCATAGTTAGTCTACTTTAAGAACTACTGCTTCACTGCCAAGAATCCTCACTTTGCTTGCTTCGAGAACATCCCTGAAACAAATAAATAAGTAGGTTAGGAAGTTTATATAATAAACAAATGAGTTTGAAAATATAAATAAACAAAAGCTGGTGAAGAATTAGTCATTATGATTTTTTGGAATGGGATGGTGCAGTTGTAATTCCACCCCTTTAGAACAGTCAAATACATGATATTTTAAAATGCCTAAAATCTGTATTAAAGCTCATAATTTAAGCCATAATAATCGTTTGTAGTTAAATATTATATTGATACTGTCTTTATAACTTATTTTAATCCTTATCTTGAGTTCGATAGAGTTGTTTTTAAAAATGTATCGTATCACAAAGGAAGAACTGACTTTTTTTTGTTTTATTATAACATGTTGAATAAGTTAAGTGTCACATGAAAACAATATGCTAAATATAAGTGTAGAAAATGGGTAGCCAGATCCTTGGTGGTGTTTGATATATTTTTCTTTGGAAAAATATATCCATCTATGCTTTGAATATTATTTCCTTCTTAATCAGGAAACAGATTACTAACATTATTAACTACCATAGGTAGGTTGAGTCCCATTTCCTTGGAAATGTTAATCTCCGAGCCAATATATATCTGTTAACTAAATTGATTGAGCGATGCCTGTACGAGTGACTTGTCTAATTGAATTACAACTGACTGCCGAGCCTACAACGTTACCAGCAAGTTTGGATTTCGATTGCTAATAGGTATATCGGATTGTTATTTTCTACATAACCCGTATATAATAGGGTATTCTAAAAGAAGTATGTTATATACTCGTCATCGTCAATTATTTGTAACCCGCAATAACGTTATAAGTTAGAAGTGTATTTTTGTGTGTCTGTCTTTGGCATCGTAACTTCTAAACGGATGGATCCCTTTCGAATGAATTTTGAGTGAATCAAACATGTTACATTCATGTTTTTTTTTTTATAAACTTAATAGCCGAGCAAAGGCGACTGTAACCGCGAGGCGACAGCTAGCTTTATGCCAAAACCAGTATTAAATATTTCTGACCTTCTGAACTTTAAAGTAAGGTAACATTTAATAATAACATTCTTATAAAGCTGACAAGAAAATTCAATTTAACTTTTGAAGTCACTTAAAAATGCTTTTGTTAAATATTTTTCGTTTCAAAGTCTTTGTCCTGCAGTTACAAGGTGGTATTATTATGACATAGTTACTCGGCTTTTTATTACTTAGGGATACTATTTACTTTTAAAGCTGTTCATGGCACCAAAACGTTCTTATTTTTTTAATAATTTACGTAAATATTTATAAAAAGTTCGGTCATGCCTGTTGTGTAGCTTACTAAATTTTATTTAAGTAGAGTCGGCTGTACATTATAGTAAAACTTTGTCCATAATTATGTGTTATATAAATCTTTGATGCAACGTACTAAGGCTCATTTTCGTACGAAATTATCGACAGACTATAGGTACCTTTCTTATTTTCTTTCCACTGATCACAGATGTTTCACGTAACATTTTAATATCAAAAATATCCTCTTTAAATGTCTACGTAAAGGGTCCCAATTGTACCCCTAACCTACATACCCGTTGATCCGTAGTTTCTTATAAAGTGATAAGATCCCTTCGCCTACTTGAGCACGTCTCAATAATCGAAGTTATTGAACACGGCGAGATATCTTGAGCTCATTGTAAACTCACTTTACATGGACCAAATTAGATAGAGATGTAGGCGTCTTAATCTTACCTATTTTTTATTATAATACTACTTGAATATTTGAATATGTTTTATGAAACTATAAATAAAATGATACCCCGATTGACACGCAATCGACAGGCTCGACCTTTCGATAGCAAAGTTATAATATTTGTTACTTTATTACTCCAAATACATTATAGTGTTTGACTGTATGATTTTTTTAAGTTACTAAACGGATATTTGATAAACCGATGAAGCAGTCAAAGCCTGAGCTCAGAACAACTGCGAACAGATCTCTTCGAATAAATAATATAATATTTTCATTTATATAATAATATCGCGCGAATAAATCTTTTCATTGTCTGCCTAACCTCTTCTAACCTATTTAGCCTTTAATCTCTTCTTTTTCCTTGCTTAATATTATTTACATCACAAAATAATTTGCTTTGCTTATTCACAAATATTGGATTTCGGACTTACTTGGTTGTCTTAGGTGATTGAATGCTGCTCACAACAACTTCTACCTTAGTCTTAACATTCTCGAAATAAGTAAGGTCAACAGTGTAGTCCACGTTTCTGAAGTTCACAATCACGATGTAGTTGTCTTTGTTGTACCACCTGGAAAATATTAAAATTAAATAATTAAAATATAAAAATACTTAAACTTAATCAATTACATAGCGAATTTTTTTGTACCAATATACTTTTCGAATATTCGCATTGCATACAAAAGAATTGTGATCATTTGGAAGAAGAGACATCTGAGCTTGAATAGGTAAGGTTATTTATTAGTTAATTAGGTTATTTTATCTACTTTACATAAAAATTAAATATGCGGACAAACTTTTTCTTTAAGCAAGAGTTATACATCCATCACATTTTTCAATATAATACCACTTTATGTTGTGAATTTAATTATGTCATTGTATCTCTGTCATTATTCATAGTCGCGATAATCCTTTACTGCATACATTTTGATCACGCGATGTCATTGAGTGATTATTATTGTCATTTAATTATGCAATGAGCTTTACTCCCACTCATAATTATGAAAATTATATAATCTCTATGTCGTTTATGGTTTGTATTGATGATAACTTAATTAATAAACTCATAATTATTTAAACAAATACTTGATTGCACATAATATAGAACTAATTTATCGATTTGGATGAAATAATAACTTTTTAACTATCGCGCTGCATGTTTATATTAATATTATAGAACGGGGATTGGCGCGAACATGCATAAATACCTTTAAGGCTTGACGTTTCGACCGGGTAACACCTTGCGACAACGGCCAGTTCTATAATATTAATATGATTTTGATGAAATTGAGATAGGGCCACCTCTGAAGTCTACCAAAAAAAACTGTGAATTAAGAATCTCCTCTTCTTGAAAGCGGTTGATTAAAAAAAGTCTACAAAAAATCGGAGTGAACCTGAGATGTGATGAAACATTTTAAAGATACGTGTAAACGAAACTTATGCTCTATCTATTGGTGTAGAGCGTTTAGTAACATGACATAAAAATACCTATACCTACTGATAATAATATATCATACCTACACTTACGAAAGGTTACAGATATTCATAGTATCTATACACATCTGAAGTGGTTAATTTTTGGTATTAACTTGTTTTCTTTCGATAAATATCGCTGAAGTGATAAGGTCATAGTAGATAGTAGGCACATCACTAACCGGCTAGTTTCTAGGTTAAAACATTTTTATGCGATTAATATATAAAATTGACCTATAAGGCTAAATAACGTAGCATTTTGCAGTATTATGTTGTTCACATCAGGAATTATTACGGCTAACTTAGCTTTCATTTGAGAGATTTAAAACAGCTCTAAATAGTATTGTACGTTCAATCTTGAATAGTCCTTATTAGCCATTATTTTTCTAAAATATTTTTTAAATACTATTACTGACCTTCTGAAGGCAAAGACTCCTTCACTGAAAGCAACGGACTCGTATCTGCCGTATCTAAAAGCGTTCGTGGTGCGCAGTTTTGCTAGATCTTTGTATACGTTCAAGTGGGACCGTTGGGCATTGCGCTGTGCTTCGACATTCAGGTATTCGTAGCCATCTGCGACTGGGAGCCAGGTCTTGTCTCCATCGGAGAAACCTGGAAGAATAATTTCATTCAGCCATCGTCATCAATCCTGCCCTTTTCTCAATTTCCTTGGGGTCTTCCCATCATGTTTTTTCCTTATGATCTACTTTGTTTTGGCTGCAATTCTCTCATAGGCCAAAATATCTCAAATCTTTCAACTTCTTTTTTTTGTGTATATCAAATATTTTTCTAATACGTAACTTAAAGATACAGTAAGAAACCCAAGAAGGAAGAATAGTTGAAAGCGTAAATTAATGTCGACCATACCTGCATTCTTCTTTGAGTTCCATTGGAATGGAGTACGTTCAGGGTCCCGAGAGGACATCCAGTAGTTGATGGGGTCATCTGTGTTGCAACCACTGGGGTCTACCGTATCCTCCCAGCTAACATACCCGTCAACCATACCGATTTCTTCACCCTTAAAAATACGTATTTTAAAATTTTATTCAGTAGCATACACTACAAATATAGGATGTACAGCTTGAGTAGTGTCATTTCTTACCATATAAGTCACAGCAATACCAGGCATCAATAACAGAATCATGTTGATTCCATCAACCAATTCGGGGCTAAATCTTGAAGCAACACGATTGTTGTCATGGTTACCGGCCTGTAATAGAAATGGAATGAACATTAATTAAATGCAAAAAAAATGCCATGTTCTTATAGTTATTTAGCTAAAAACTTACCACCCAGTTAGACAGTTTATCAATTGGCTTGAATGTCATAAATTTATCAAGGGCGTATTTAATCTCAGCGGCACTAGATGATCCGCTAACATCAGAAATTAGGACAAAGTTGAATGGCATTTGTGCGCCTTGACGATCGCCTTCACCGAAGTATCTCATGGTCAGTTGAGGGCTAGAGTAAGCTTCAGTCATCATTACCCTACTCAGACCATCCTTCTCCTTAAACTCATCAAAAACTTCCCTCCATTGGTAAACCATATCAAAGGTCTCATCAAGATCCTTAGTGTAAATATGGTCTACATAATCGTAGTTATCGGGATCTTCAGTCCAACCAGTTAGAGGTTCATCGGGGTACTTTCCACCGAAATCTTTCTTGTCGACTTCGAATAAATGTGCGATAGCATCTACCCTGAAGCCTGCAACGCCTTTGTCCAGCCAGAAACGGACGACGTTCTTCATTTCTTCGACGACGTCAGGGTTACGGAAGTTCAGGTCGGGTTGACCGATGACGAACTGGTGGAGGTAGTATTTGCCGACTTCTTCTCTGTATTCCCAGGCACTCTTACGGAAAACACTAACCTATAAAGGAGACGGGGATTTCTGGGCCAAATTGTAATAAGTTAAGACATGGCTGAAAAAAAAGGTTATATTTTTCTATTTCAAAGTGTGAAAAATCAACTCAATTTACAATCTGGAAAATGAAATATCCAATAATTAAGTTTGGGTTACGAAGTAAATAGTCTAAGTAAATACTCTGTTGATGATGACATTTTAATGTCATCATCAACAGAGTTTATACTATTTACGAAAATGCTTTCACTAGATGATACAATTAATTAAAATAATTAAATCCATTAGAATTAGAGTATTAAGAGATTAAGTTTTACATAATTAAGATAAATCGATTCACATTTACTAATCGATTATTGTATTCTTTAATCTGTGCTAACTCTGACTGGACATGCATGACATTGACATCGATCGACATTTGACACTAAACGAGTGTCGAATTATCTACCTTAGAGTATATATTATACAAGAAACTAAAGAGTGAGCCTATCTAGAGGGTATGAATCGTAAGCACTGGTATGAACTAGTTTTGTCGTGATTTTTTTATAAAGATGGAACGCGCCGTTTTAATAAATATATCTAAAACACTAATATTATCCTAACAATGTCAAAACCATGGATATTTTCGTATATACGTCGGTCGTAGGGAAGCAATATTAAAATATTATTATAACTGCATCGTAGGCAAACGGACTGTGGGCTGCTGCGCCCATGTGATGTCAATAATATGGTACCTTAGTTAGGCTAAGTACCTCTACTAGATAACATAGTACCACCTGCACAATTCTTAGATGACGTTCTTGTAATAATAGAAGATGAATAAAAATACTAATAAAATTCGATTTTCATTTTTACATACATCATCTCCTTCCCATTCTACAGAAATATTAAAAATCCTGTCTAAATTATAAAAAAAAAAAAACAAAACCATCATAAACCTTGACTGCTAAGCGGACTAAATAAACCATGATAAATTCACTCTTTAGTTTCTTATCTATACTCTAAGGCAGTTAAGTATAGTTTTTTACTTAAACTTAATCTCTTTTATCTCAGCTCTCAGATTGCCAAAATCTGCCATATTTTCAGTAATTGTTTGTTAATATAGTAGCTATCAATTCACACCAATTTCATCTTTTTACATTCTGGCCCAAAATTGTATGAAAGCGTATCTGTCTCCTTTAAATAATTTCTCAGAATAAATATTAGAGCTTTTTGTAACACACATATTTGCCTGTGAAAATATAAATTCTTACCCAATTATTCGGCGGGTGCATTTTACCATTTTCGTCAACAACTCCATCTTCCCAAATAAAGTAATTGTAGTATTTCTCGTGGCCTTTTAATGCCTCTTGAAACCACACACTTTCATTACTCGTGTGGTTGGGAACGAAATCCAGAACTATTTTAATATCTAGAAAGGTAAACGATGTGTTTTAGATAGTTAGCAAATAGTCTGTGCAAAGCAATCAAACCACTCTGCTTGTAGACTTTGAGATGATTGGTTAGGATAAATATGGAGTAAATTAAATCCTATATATTCTCAATCTAAACAATGATTATATAAATATTGAGCTATAAGATAAAGTCTGTATAAACGAAGGCTGACTTACCTAATTTCTTAGCTTTAGCCATCAGTTTTTCAAAATCCTCCATGGTACCATATTCTTCTTGAATTTCATAGAAATCGGCAATATCATAACCGAAGTCGTACATTGGTGATTTGAAAATGGGTGAAAGCCATGTCGCTCCAATACCCATCTCCTTTAAATATTCGAGACTTGATGTGATGCCGTTTAGATCCCCGATGCCATCGCCATCGCTGTCCTTGAACGACCTTGGGTAGATTTGGTAGAAAATCGTCGATTCCCACCAATCTAATTCTTTCTCAGCATTGGCACTTTTACAATAGGCAATTGGCGTTGCCAATGCAAAAACTGCAGCTACTGCTAGTATCATCTTCATCTTGACCCTAAAAGTTAAAAAGGAAATTATTAAGAGTTTCGTTCTAACTACTTCTAACAAAAGTTTTATTATTTTTGGAAATAAAGTTCATTTTAACTGTCTGAGGTACATAAAAGTTGACTTTTCATCATATTCACCCAAAATTAACAACAATAAAATAAGATAATTATTCTTAAAGAACTTAAACTATTTATTGACTAACACAATAACGAACATTTTATTTTCTAACATAAATAATCTAATTCCGCCTGACCTTTGCAAGACGAGAGAAACTTACCGGTAACAGATGATACTGTGGGTGTAGGGCACTTCCAGCCTCCACATTTATAGTAAAATCTATCTTATACGAGAGATAAATGAAGATAAATCCACTTGTTTTATCTTCTCCTATAAAACCTGGAAAATATCGTAGTACTTATCATTCTATCTGATAAATAAATATTCTCCATAAATAAGTGTCTCGTTTTTTTGGGTTTTTGGTTATGTTAGGTTAGTTTTTTCCTCACACGCCATACTTATGTTGCAAGAATTTGTGATTGACTAAAATCTGTATACGGAATAATTATGAAAATAAGATAAATAAATAATTTTCAAACAACTGTTTGTAGATAACTACTACTAGACTATCTAAAGGGAGACTATGGATACTATGATCTAAAAATTTGATTGCTACTGTTTTTTATGCTTGTCTTTATATTAAAGTTATTGGTATAAATTGGTAGTAAATAAAATAAGCATAATTCAGTCCAAAATCATTTATTTAACAGTCATGTACTTATTTTCATATCTATCATAGATATATTTAATAATAGTTTACTTCAACTTCAGTACAAGTCCTTCAAACCCAGCAACTGGTACGGCAGCAACGTCAACCGAGTCTCTGTAAATTAAATACAAAAATGTTTAAAGCATAAAATTAAACTATAATGCGAAAAATTGTTTCAAGCATAAAGATTAAGGATCACTTTCTATAGGTGTGTTTTATATTTTTAGATATTCGGAGATACTTTATATCTTAAAGCATAAAGAACTGTTATAAAAAAATCCACTATTGCTTACTGTAAATTTACAGCCAACATCCACTTTTTAAATTATTTTAGCATGGTTAAGTTAATTTAAATATTTTGAAAACTCACCCTTCTTTCTTAGGAGATTGTATACTGTTAATTACAACATTAGCTTCACCAGATACGTTCTCAAAGTATGTAAGATCAACAACGTGGTCAGTATCGCGCATGTTGACTAGCACGAGGTAGGTTTCTCCATTATACCATCTGTAATCCAAAACATCAAAGATTTAGAACCATACTAAAAAAATAAATAAAAGTAAGTTAATTGTAAATGGCCATTGGAAGGAAAGATAGACAGGAAAATAGAATGGAAAATTTCCGCAATATTGGATTTATACCATCCACGAATTTCCTCCTGTTTTTTATTTATCTCTGCCAAAACTTTGATTTTTTGAAATCCATTCTCAATTCACATAATAATGTCAAGACAAACACGTGTAGACTTTGCCAACACTTAATTGAAAAGCGATTCACTAGGAATCTGGAGCGGCTCCCTTTGTTCTCTTATCTGTTAAAACTGTTGTCTTGAAACTTGGCTGGTTCATGTTCCAGAGAACAACAAAGGCATTCAAAAGTGACAGCAGAATGGATGCAATCCCACAAAATTTGGAGGAGCTTGTTTACAAGAACTTCTGAATTTAACACTACTTTAATAATCCTATTAATGTTATTCTATAATAGAGATAAAATTGGTGAGGATAAATGGCTGTCTGTTTTTTACGGTTTCACACAAAAATCAGGTTATAGATGGATAGATGGAATTTGGAACATAACTTGGATTAACACGAAGCATATCATTTTTTACGTGTTCTCGTTTGTAATTGTCCCATGCGGGACGTCAAGGTAAACAATTTTTTAACAGATTTCAAGAGACGGGTAAATCAGCAATCAAATACGTAATCTTTTTGTAAATACCTTCGGAAAACAAATACATCTTGATTGATAGCCAAGGAGTCGTATCGGCCGTATCTAAAGACCTTGTCTTGGCGGAGGTCAGCTAAAGCCTGGTAAACCTTCATGTGAGACTTGTCGGCTGCCCTCTGGACCTCAACGTTCAAGTCTTCGTAGCCTTCAGCAACTGGCAACCAAGTTCTATCAGCAGTGGAGAAACCTAAAACATGAAAAAATAAGTCAGTCAAACGTAAAAATAATATTTATTTTAATTACTCAAATTGGATATTTTTTTACACATTTAATTACTGTCTGGCTGACTATTTCTATATTAGTAACTAAGAGCTTATACTTTCTCATGACATTGAGACTTGTGTATAATAGGATTCTTTTTTCATATCATAATATTAATATCATGATTATCAAAGCGTATCCTACAATTCCGGCTCAAATGGACAATGTATTACCATCAAATAGAATATCACCTCCAACAGACACCTTGATAAAACCCAGTTCCAGTGTGGAATGACAAGTGGAAATTTTCCTATTTTTACTTTACACGAATGTAACAAAAACACGAACAAAACTCGTGTTGATTGAACTTCTTCACTCACCAGCGTTTTTCTCAGCGTTCCATTGGAACGGCGTTCGCTCGGGGTCACGGGAAGATTTCACATAATTTATGGGGTCATTAGTGTTACATCCTGAAGGATCAACTGTATCCTCCCAGCTGACGTAACCGTCGACCATTCCCAGCTCTTCACCCTAAAAATAATACATTACTTAGCTTAGAAGTATGTTATTAAATTATTAGGACAAGTTAAATTGTTTACAATTATATTTTGAAAACTATTTTTTTTTTCATGTATCAATATTACATTGTATCGTCATAACAAAATTATGTTTATATTTGCCTAAAGAAGAAAAAAATACGTTCTATTTTCGACGAATTATGATACAGAAATCGTAAACGTTTTCGTAAAATCAATAAAACAAATCTTACCATATAAGTTACTCCCACCCCAGGAAGCAACAATACAATCATATTGATTCCGTCGACCAAACTCGGGCCGTATCTAGTTGCCATCCGGCTGTTGTCATGGTTACCAACCTGCAAAAAATCTCTTTTATATTTCCACTTATATTTTTATGAATATTTCTGAGAATCTGTAATGGACACTTACCACCCAGTTGGCACCTTGATCGACGGGTTTGTAAGTTAAAAATTTGTCGACAGCGTATTTGATGTCGGCGGCAGAAGAAGAGGCGTCGACGTCAGTGATTAGGTCGAAGTTAAAAGGCATTTGGGCTCCGAGCTGGTCACCTTCTCCGAAATACCTTACTACATCTTGTATAGAAGCGTATACTTCAGTCATCATCACTCTTGTAAGGCCATCAATTTCTTTAAACTCATCGAAGACGTCTCTCCATTCGTAAACCATGTAGTAAGTTTCATTTTGGTCTTTTGTGTAAATATGGCTTAAGAAGTCATGGGATTCGGGGTCGACGTCAATTCTGCCAGATAAAGGTTCGTCTGGGTATTGGCCTCCAAACAAATTCTTGTCAACTTCATATAAACAGTTCACAGCATCTACCCTGAACCCAGCAACACCTTTTCCGAGCCAAAAGCGAATAATGTTCTGAAAATAGTATAAATGCCTGTTCATAAATATTATACTTATTGCTTTGTAGCCTGGTTTGATATTTCAACGTATTTTTATAACACACCCACATACATCCAACAGATTTATGTTACATCTATAGGTACATTATGTTCATCACAACCAAATAAGTAAATGATTTTTAGATGTATTTTTGGCTTGAATAAGTTTTATGTTACAATTAAGTTGTAATTTAATTAAAAATTTACGCGACATTTATCTTAGTTTCACATTAAAAATCTCATATATTTTGCTGGAATCTTACCTTCATTTCTTCAACAACGTCAGGATTGCGGTAATTTAAATCGGGTTGGCCGACGACGAACTGATGCAAATAATATTTCCCAACTTCATCTCTATATTCCCAGGCACTGCCTCGGAAATGGCTTCTCTATAAATAGAGACAGTTAATTTAGAAAGCATGTCAGTAAACTAAAATAAAAGGTTTTTGCTTTGACTCCATTTTAAAATAAAATGCCAATCATATCGGGTTGGTTTTTACTGAGTAATAAGCAATAAAAATGCTGTTTATTTTCATGGTTGTAGAGTGTAGATATTAGTTACGTCCACTGATATTCCTAAATTTTGAAAATTTATAGAAATGCAGCAATGTTTTTTTTCTAGTAAAGTGAAATAAAATCGGGGTGGCGGTACAGAAATGGGTCGAAAAAAAAAGCTATATATAGGTATACATTTAACATTTCCAATTTTCGTTGTTTATTTTTCTATTATTTGATATCCTAAATAGCTATAAGTTCACTGTGATCTATAAAATCAGTGACATTTATATAACTTACCCAATTATTAGGCGGCTGTCTGTTACCGTCCTCGTCAACTACTCCGTCCTCCCAGACGAAGTAATTGTAATATTTCTCATTGCCATTGAGAGCCTCTTGGAACCAGACGCTTTCATTCGACGTGTGATTCGGCACCAGATCCAAGACTATTTTAATGTCTGCGAAATAAAGTTTGATAAATATTTTTTCTTCAGTACATTTTTTGGTGATTTAAGACGGAATGTAATGTTTTTATTTTCTGTGATTTGAACAACGAGAATTCTAACTTCGTCTCGCATTATTTCTTTAGATAAAATTCTTTTACATTTTTAATAATTTTGGTTTTATATTTCTTTACTTTTATATTTTTCCTTCTTAACGGAATGTTAAAAATTAAAACTTTTTTTTAATTTCCTGATTTATCTCAAAATTAAATAGTTACATTTTGTTTTAAATGTTTTG
The DNA here is from genome assembly GCA_905146925.1 of Autographa gamma. Lineage (NCBI taxonomy): Eukaryota > Metazoa > Arthropoda > Insecta > Lepidoptera > Noctuidae > Autographa > Autographa gamma. Next base: position 2,750,588 of record LR989852.1, read on the forward strand.
TGTCTTTCAGTAATAATAATAGTAAATGAACGTCTTAACTAAAGCTTTAAATTTAAAAAGTATTAAATACTAACCAAGTTCGTTAGCTTTGTTAATTAAGGCTTCAAAATCTTCCATAGTTCCGTACTCATCATGAACGGCGTAAAAATCAGAAATATCATATCCGAAATCATACATAGGTGACTGGAACATCGGAGACAACCAGATAGCACCAACACCTAGTTCTTTGATATATTCCAATCTTGATGTTATACCTGAAAATGATAGTGATAATATTATTTCTGATGACGTAACCGGTCTTAATCTTAGTCCATACCAGTCTAGAAGTAAATTATTATTGTCCCTTGAGCGTAATTTATTCAACGAAGCTAATTTATAATAGTTCTCGTGAGGCGTGAAGTTACTAAGGAATCTCTAAAGACCTACTAAAGAATTCTGACTTCTCTTCTTAAGTTAAACTTGACACTTACTTATATAAATTGGTTTAGTTTTACCATATCGGAGAACTGTGTACCAATGTGTGTACCAATGTACACACATTGGTACACCTCTACCTACCCCTTCGGGGATACAGGCGTGATGATATGTTATGTTATGTTATGTTTTACCGTTTAAATTATGAATGATCTCACTACACAGAACACACATACTAAGGCAACCAGTCTTATAACCCGGTAAAGGCAGTCGCTCCAGCCGACCCCAGCTTAGTTTGGGAAAATATAATTAAGTAGTACTTTCAAAATAAATAAAAAGACCACCTACCATTTAGATCCCCGATGCCGTCTCCATCGCTATCAGCGAAAGACCGAGGATAAATCTGATAAAAAATAGTGGTCTCCCACCAATCCAAGGCAGGTTCTTCATTCTTCAAAACATGACCACTGCACAAGACCAACAAACAAGGCAGCAAAATTACCGCCCTCATGTTTACAGCTAAGAAAATATCAGAAGTCATCAACTAAATCATTTCACCAAGATTTATATAAGACGGCTTTATCAAAACAAGATACTAACTGAGTGGTCTGATAAAAATGGATCATGTGGTGTAATATAAAGATTAAACAAACAAATATTTTGAGATTAAAACATTCCATTTCATCGAAACAGCTGTCTGAGCTTCTAGTCCTATTATGGGTCCTATAATCATTTGTACCTATCCTTTAATCATTTTACTACTATTATGGATTTATGGTTTATTACTAGTAATAGGTATCTCTTTGTATTTGGACTGCACCGCCAAAGATTAGCAGCACAATGATTAATGTTCGATAAAAGTGTAGTGACCTATTAATGTTATTTTCCATCACATATTTAATTTTAAATTTTCCACACTTTTAACCGACTTCTAAAAAAGAAGGAGGTTCTCAATTCGGATATTTGTTTTTTTTTGTTTAAAAATAGGGATACATTATAAATAAATTTCAATGCATAGTACCTTAATACACTGCGTTTGTCCGATGCAAAATGCCTACTGATGCTGTCTAGACCTTCATACGCCTGCAGTTCCTATTTATAACCTTTGTGAATAGATGGGCGGATGTATTTAATGCATTTGAGCAAATAAAGCGAGAAGCCATTAAACACTTCGTATAAATGTGTTATTCCTTATTTAACATCATTTCAATCCTTTGAGTCGGTAGTATTTGGTATACCTAATTCTTTCCACGCGTAAAATGTTTTTTTTAGCTACAAAATGTATGTGAGTTTAAAATGTCATAATACCTACTGAAACTGTCAAATAGTAGATAACAAGATTTCAGAAGTGTATTTGTATATCAGACAGATACTTGGGATAATCATACCAGTGGGTCTAGTTATCGGCACTATGGCACGTTCAAAGTTGAACGGACATAATCTTGACATAAATTCATGGCCATCGATGTTGTTGTGGACATAAAAAGCCGGTAGATGCTAGTTGAACTGTTATGAAATTGTCTTGAAAATTTAGTATGTCGTAGTCAGACTTCTGTTTTTTTTTTTTTATAATAACTTTTATTGTGTCTAAAAGTTTTACACAAACAAATTTGGGTTTGGAGTTTTTATTTAACAAGTGATGACTGTATTAAAAGACTCCAAAAATTTCCTAATTTTCAAACCGTTTTGGACGAAAATTTAGCTAGCCCGGATTATGAGCATGTGGACAATACTAAAATATCATCCCGTGGAAATAAGCAATCCAAGTCTCAAGTGATCATCTTCAACGAAATACATGATATGCAAGTAGAAGCACACGAAATATAGCCCATTATTATATATTATTAGGTATATTATAGATGTGTTTGATGATCCTAAGTACGTTATAGCTGATACCGCTGTAAGCAATAAGCTTACAACTGTTCAAAATATATTTGCTCTTTCTCAAAAGATCACACTAGAAATAAAAACATATTGCTATCAAAGTGGTAAATATCCGATGGGATTACTCAACATTTGCTCAAGTTATTGCTAACACTAGACTTTACATTTTTTCTACACGGCTGATTTTATCTTATATCCAACGTAATGTTTTATTGCTTTTCTCTTCAAAATAAATAGAGTTTTCGATTTGTCCTTTAAAGGTTCAGTCCCATGAGATTCACGCCCAGAAAATATTTTCTTATTGAGGCGTTAGTTTTTCTTGCGAATTTTATGTGGGTCAGTAGTCGGAGGGTGTGTTATTTAATCAGAGCTAGTCGTTACTAGAGCCTAGCTAATATTTTTTTAGTCACATATTTAGTACATATTAGTCACATATAAATCTTAAATCTCATTAAGAATTAAAGAGGTTTAAAGACAGCCAACTACAAGTAAAAACTACAAACGGAAAGATTTTGTGAGTTCATCCAAAAAAAAAACTAGAATTCGTCTTAGCTAGGTAAATTTTGAAAGGCAACTATTTAAAATTTATACCCAAGGAAATTAATGAGCGTACCTATCTGTCTTTACAAAACAATAATATATTCAAAGGTTTACTTACTATTATAGATTACCAAAAATAAAATGCTACATCACGCATAAAATTCCATTGACAACATGATCTAGGATCTCAAGAAATTGAAGAGATAAGATTTGGCAAATCGCGAAAAAGACAATATTGATGTATTGACTGTTCGACAAAATTTGGATATTAGCTGAAAAAGATATATTTAAAAACCCCAATTAAGTGAAAGATATCTGTTTCAATTGTGATGAAAATAATGTGATTATATCATTCGCCATTTTTTTTAGATGTATTGATTTGCGTTACAGAGAGTCTGATGAGTGAAGAATCATTGGGCTAATATGAGTAGTTGCTATGCTGAGATCTGTGTTGTTTATCAGTTGTCTGGTTACCATAACACAAGCTCTGCTTAGCTTGGGATCAGATAACATGTGAGTTGTTCCGGAACATTATTATTATTATCTACAATCGATACTATCTAGTTAATAACTACAAATCGATTAAAATTATTATCTTTATTCATTAACATTTTAACAAACATTCAACCGTAGGATTTATTTGCATTAGTGATTATAATTTTCATTTAACAAAAAACTTTAACAGTGGAATAATCAATTAACATAATAATATAGGAACACGTTTACTTATTTAACATAGAGGTTTAATATGTTTGGGTATAGGTTGAGTATTATATTATAGGAGAGTATTATATGAGACTTGCAGTGTATGCCTTGTATGTTCTTTGGCTTCCAACCATAGTGCAGTGTTCACCAGAGAGAGTGCAATCGCCATGTCACCTGATTCCTCGTTCCATCTTTCAACTACAGAAATTACGATGGTTAGGTACTATTCTGTTAAAAGCAGAAAGAAAGGGAAATTGGGCTAACGAAAGATAAATAAGTAAAGATGGGACTAGAAAATTTTTGCTAAGCCTTAATCCAGCCCAATAATGCTTTATCAAATATTCAAAATTATCGCAATTTGACTGTCTTGATTAGAGATATTCATAAGTAACTAAATGGTGTGGAGTATTCGTCGTTACATAATACTACCATCATCTACATGTAATCTGAGTCATCCAGAATCATCAGCTAGTTAATAATAAAGACATTAAAATAGAGACTAATTTAAATAAAAATCTCGGTATAGTGACGTAATAGAATTTATTACACTGATAAGTACAATAAATTAATGTTATTTAAGAACATTTCTTCAAACCTGCATTCGGAGAACGAGAGCTTCGTCCGCCGCGAGATCTAAGTAATTTGCTTGAACACTATCACTGGAAATAGAAAATAATATTACATTAGCAATGATCAAAATTTTGAAAAAGGGAGAAACTGTATCAATGTACTTTTATGTGAGGAATAAAAAAAAATAAGTCACTGCAGTTCCCTGTGGTTCAGGCTTAGAATAATAATAAATAATGAAGATTTGGATTCTAGCGATTCAAAGGCGGAATTTGATAAAAAAGGAATACACTAATTACAGGTCGGTAGTAAAAACGTTTAATATCTTAGCAAAAACCTTCTATTTCTGGACAAAGGCCCAAAGATTTTAGAACAAAAACATGAACACATAGGGGACTTTTTACTACTGTTATTAGAAACAACATTAATGTAAATATTTATATCGGTTTTGGAAGAGTTTATAACATACCTGTAGGTTCTAGAAGACAGGACACTGCTAGCTTCGACCTCCAACTGCCCAAAGATCAGGTCGAAGGCTGTCAGGTTCACGACGTGGTAGACCTTGCCCACGTTCATGACCACGACGTAGGTATCATCATTGTACCATCTGAAACAATGAATGCATATATTATTTCATCATGTTCTCATAGCTACAAAAGATGGAGTGAGTTTCTTTATTCCACCATAACTTCTAAAAGGCTTGACCGATTTCAATGTTTGTGGTATCATAGTTATCAGTAAATGAATTCAGAAACCCTTTTTAGTATTGCTTCGGAAGGACAAAAGCAATTTGTTAGCGCGATAAATAGATCTATTTTTTTTATTACATCTATAATAATTATAGATCCTTCTGGGGTTAGCAACACACGTAAAATAATATAATAACTTATTTTATGGTCCAGATGTTGTGAGGTCTATGGAAAAATGATATCAGTCAAGCAAACCGACATAATATGCTGTAATCTAAGCAGCAGGAATCCCAGAATTCATTCAAATATATTCCAAAATTATCTATCGTCTCACCTCTTGAACGCGAAAACGTCGTTGTTAAGTGCCAAGGACTCGTATCTGCCAAGCCTGAAGGCAGGTCGTATGCGCAGGTTCGTGAGGGTCCGGTACACCTGGTAGTGGGAGCGGACGGCAGACCTCTGGGCGGCTACGTTCAGGTTCTCGTACCCTTCAGCCACTGGCAGCCATGTTGTGTCCGCAGTAGAAAAGCCTAAAAAATGAGATTTTTCTGAACAATGTGCTATATTTCTGTAGTCTAAAGAGACTTTATTTTTATGATAACAAAATTTCAACAGTCAATCATTCGTTTCAGTTTGGACATTTGGCATTTAAAAACTGGTAGCCATTTTTTAGTTCATCGAGACCCTTGTTATACTTAGACAATATCATGTCAAATATTTAAAATTTCGACATTATTTATCTTTAAGCTAAGCTAAAAACGAGGTCATAATATATAATGTCATTGTAGGTCAAACCATTTTTCATATTAAATATACATTTAACACCTAACTTTCTCAAACTTAGCTGAGATCTAAAAGTTTAAGAGATAAAATTATACATAATATTCTCAGAAAGTCACATTCTTATCTCCCAATAATCCGGGACTTAAATATGCTTATAAAAATTCAAATTCAATGTGTTAAAGCAAACATAAAGCTTAACTCCGAAAGGTTTTCGAAGAGATTGAATTTTTATTAACTTGCTAAGCCGAAGTGTCGCATTTACTTTTGCACACGTCTAGACAGCTTAATTTTGTACAAAACCTTAACTATAGCTAAAAAACTATAAAGGACAGCTATTATTTGCTTAAAAATTATGCTCTATTTTTACAAAAATTGGCGCTTTATTTTCGATATTTTTGCATTTGTCTTTCTGCTGATTGTTGCTAAGCAGGTATGGCATTGACCTTATTCGAATGTGTTTGTCCGGTATCGAACTTTGAAAACCTTGAACTCCTAATGTAACATACGGTACACGGTTCAATTTCACAACCTCAGACCAAAACATAGCAAATCACGAGTCTTGTGAATGTGGTACCTCTCCGCAGACCATGGCTCATTTGCTGAGCTGCACAGCGTGCTGTACACGCGAGGACCTGTACAACGCTACAGATAACGCTGTCGGCGTGGCTCAGTACTGGTCCACAAAAATCTAGCTACTATGCCATTGATCGATACGCTAATAAGAAGAAGATAGCAAATTTTACCTATTGCCACTTTAGGTCTCTATTAATTATTGTGAAATAAATCATTACTTGTTCCAGTAATATGATAGCTAAACAAACAATTAAAAAAAGCTAAAAGCGATACAAAATAACAAGTAGCAAATGGATAGCTATCCATTTGCTACTACCATTATTCTAATATACGAAAGTGTCTACATATAAAACATTCACACCTGTTGCATTCAAAGTTCAATAAACTCCACTCACTTGCAAAAGCAGTAGGCATTAACGTGGAAAAATTAATACCACTTCTAATTTAAAGTATTTACCAAAAAGGTCAACAGACCCCCGGAATCAGCACAATGAATAGGAATTTAAGTGTTGATACACGCGACTTGCCTTTTCATGTAAAATTAAACGAACATTACCTTTTCATCCTTTTGGTCATTATTCATGCGGAAATTCAAAATATTCAAAAGGTTCTGGTACCTGCGTGTTTCCCGTTGCTCCACTGGAACGGGGTCCTTACGGGGTCTCGAGAAACTTCGATGAAATTAACCGGGTCGTCCGTATTGCAGGCAAGAGGATCCTTCGTTTCACTCCACGGCACGAACCCATTTACCATCCCTATTTCTTCGCCCTTCAATATTTATGTAAACGTGAATTAACATGAGTAAATATTCATTAGTTTTGCGGTTAACACTTACCTACCTCACGAATTTTGTCCTTGGGATTATATAAGTAGAATAATAAATAGAAACTACTTTCGTATCTATGGAACTGGTTTTAAATTGAAATATGTTTATTGCTCCCAAACGCAAAAAGAGGATGTCATCAGTTTGATAACGTCGATAGTGTCGGTCTGTGTGTCTGTTTGTGGCATCGAAACTCCTAAAGGTAAGCCGCCGGTTATGATGCGGTTTTTTTTTGTCTAAAAGCCGAATTGATTCAGAAAGTTCGTAACTGAAATAATACTTGAGTATTTGATCAGTATATTAAAAGAAGTCAGATATTTTTATAAAATGTTCCGTATTTTCTTATTTATTTCTATATTATGGATGTAAAAAATACTTGCCATGTAAGTGATACCGATCCCGGGTAGCAATAGCACCAGCATGTTGAAGGCATCAACCAGTTCAGGTCTGAACCGGGAGGCCACTCTACTCTTGTCGTGGTTACCGGTCTAGAACAAATTTTAATCGATAGTTAACCAGTAAATTAGTACTTATGAACGACGAATAGAATTGTAAATGTTTTCTCATTACACTTACTACCATATTCTTATTTTTGCACTAAGCTCATACATATCGTGAGAGAAAATATAATATATATATTTTTGAATAAACTGAGTAATAAAAGATATTACATATTTTCTTTGATATACTTGTCTCGGCCAATATATTTTAAGTTTGTCCATAGTCGTTACAAGTCTCATTTATCATCTGCCGTAGATACTTTCTAAAAAACAAACTTTATGGATTAGATATTTTACTAGCAGTTCTATTACATAAAGTAGGTACAAATATTGTGTACCATCTGCGCGTAGGTTATAGGCACAGGACAACGATACACTCCCATCCACCCTACTGATTTGCATACCCGAACCACGTTCATTTTGTTTTGAATGTAAACTAGCGACCTTCCATTATACAAACATGTAATCTGTTGACACGCAAATTCGATTCGCAACAACATCTATCATTATAATTATCTTAGATTTCAAGAGTCGAGGGCAAGGTTTTTGAATCTATACAATGTAAGTAAATAAATTCGAAGTATCTGTTTGTGATTTTAAATTAACAGCTTTTCACGAAATACGACTGTGTGATTAAAGTAAAAAAAAACAATGTCTTAATTTTTGTTTGTCTGTTTGTTCCGGCTACCCTCTGAAACGGCTGGACCGATTTTGGGGGGATTTTTACTAGCAGTTAGTTAATGTTACAAGGAGTAACTTAAGCTTTTTTTTTTGGTAACGAACATGGTTATAACCGCCAGGCACAGCTATCAATATAAATCTCCGTACATTGTTAGTACGTAATCACGTCCCTCAGGCTGATTATTATAATTATGATTTATCAGTCAAATAGCTCTTTTCAATGGCCTTGTCACGTTTTCTTGACACGGACCAATTAATATTGGTTGTCGTAATATTTTTTCTCTCGGTTATGGCAAAATTAGGTGACATCGCTGTAGGCTGCGATTAAGTTTTGCAAATCGTATGGTAATTTGTAATTACGCATGTTGGTATAATTATTAATGAGATTCGGTTAAGAAATAGTTACTAAGTTAGACTGTATCTGTGCTTGTCGATAAAACTTAAGTTTATATTGTGGTGAAAGCGGCCTTGTAGTGAACAATAGAATCATTCATACCTGCTTTCAAAAGGACCGGAATGTTTAACATGACAAGAATTATATTATACGGAGCCTTAAGATTACTTAAAATCTTCCCGGAGCCTTCGCTTAACTTCACTTGATAGATTCCATAGTTTTAAATACACTTACCAGCCAGTTAGCTTGTCTCTTCAAAGGTTTGTAGGTCAGCCACCTATCGATAGCGTATTTAATGTCTCTTGCGTCTGAGTCTTTGTCCAGGTCTTCAATGAGAGCGAAGTTGAAAGGTATGTGAGCTCCTGTGTGGTGACCCTCGCCGTAATACCGGACAGCGTTCTTTACGTGAGTGTTGGCTTCTGTCATCATTACTCTGGAATATAATAATTTATTAGGTTTAAAATAACTTTATTTATGCTAAAACGTTGATTATTAATAAATGTACACTATGTTAAACATTATAACTTATTAATATTTATTAAGTGTGTAGGACACGAGTTTTCATTACTGACTATAAGTTCACGCGTTAAAATAATTTTTCATAAAGTAATTAACTAATTATTTATAATCAGTAATAAAAGAGTTTAAGTAAGGTTAAAAGAAGCATTTGCAACTGAAATTATTGAAATGAAATATTTCAATATCTATTATAATAGTATCTAATCTATATCTTATATATAAAAATGAATCGCTAAATGTGTTGGTAAGCGCATAACTCAATAACTCCTAGACCGATTTCGCTAATTCTTTTTTTGTTGTATTTGCTATTGTCAAGATAAGGTTTATATGAATGAAAAAAAATTGCAAATTAGAAAATTTTAGTATATTTATCACCGTATTGAGTAATTCTGGCTATTATTATTTGATAGTGATTTTTTGTATTCATCTCCGCCCGCAATTATATAAAGGCACCGGGAACGGTTTACGGGACCTATGTATTCACGCGGGTGAAACTGCGGGGCACAGCTAGTATCTAATATATATGTCACGGTAAAAGTGATTAATTGAAGATTATTAATAATTATCTAGTATTATTAATAATTACCGAAAGTCGAGGTAAAAGTGATAAATTAATCACATTTGTCGGTTTTTATTAATAATTTAACCCTAGTAGTGATAAATGTAATAAGTGGCCAAGGGTTGCGGGGCTGTTTATTTAGTATGCTTGGTTAGGTTCGACTTTGTGACGGAGATCAATAGGTTAGGTTAGGTTAGATATTGTGACCTTGCAACAGAGCGAGCGAAGTGAGCGACGACATATGTACCCATCACATATATTTTTATAAATTAAAGAAACATTAACCAAGTGTATATGTATAAGTCAGTATATATGTCAGGGTAAGAGTGAATAATATAAATAAATACCTGCTGGTCAAAAACATTGGGTTTTTATTTATTTTATCACTTTTATCAATATGTGTCGAGAATTATTAATAATTACTACTAAAAGTAATAAATTTCGATTGTTTATTAACATTTACCAAAACATGTGATTATTATTAATAATTTTGTAAAATTATTAATAATTTTCAATTAATCACATTTACCGTAACATATATACTACTTTATAATATTTTGTGATATTTTTTTTGTCATTTACTGATAAGCTTAACAATTTTAAAGCTATTCCTATTTTACTATGACATAAGAGTATTTAGCTCAAACATTGAAATAACTGACTGAAATATTTTGTGATCTATTTTTTAACAAATACCTGAAATATATTTTATAAATAAAAATGCACATTGAAATAACATTTTCGATAGATGCACGGTTATATTCTATTGACAGACGTGTCCACGTTTCAATAAATATTATTTGGAACCAACAAAATTTCAGCTAGCTTTCTGATCACAAAATTCAACAGAATATGTTCGGTATTGAAATAAAACTACTTTTTACGGACTTTATCGCGGTAAACTATTCAGGATTAGTTTCTGAATTTGTTCCTAATAAAGGAGTCCACCCATGACTATCTGCAAAGGTGTTGAAACGTCGCGATCTAAAACCAAAATATTATCTGCGAGAAAAGCCGTAGTTTTATTCCAATTTCTAACAATCGCGTAAACAAAAAAGCAATTTGCTAGTTTAGTTTCCAAAATAAGATTATACAAACATGTTTTTTTTTTACTGTGACAAAATAAAATCAATTATCAGATTCTTAGAACAATTTCACGTTATTACTTAAGAAATGGTCATCGACAAGGGTGTTATAACTTCCTAAATAGAAACTCACAACATCTTTGAATTGCTCGTTCTAATATTCATGAGATATATTCTCTACAGAATTTACTTCCGAAAGTCATGTTTATAAACGTGATGTAGAAACATCTCTCGAGGGATTAGAGATATTCTGGACACTATTACTTTTTATTTTAACTTAGTATAAATATAGTTGTAATGGCAATATTGCTATGAGGGCTGATAGACAGATAAATAGGTAACCATGACTAAAACTACGTCAAAAGTAAGTTGACAGAAAATATCACAAAAATTATTTTTACTATAACTTTTCTTAATCGTTTCTTTTAATTACGTTATTTTATTTTCGTTTTGCATTTCTTTTAATATATTTTTTTACGTAAGAACAATGTACAATAAAGGAAATAATAATACTATAACCTTTATTGTACAGTGTACACCAGATACTTATATACAAAACAATGCAAACAGACAGAAAGAGTAATTAAAAGTATCTGCTATATTTAAGACAATCTTATAAATAAAATACATTATAGAATAGAATAGATACATTACATATAATATAATACTTAAATAGGACACGAAACAACTAAAAAAACATACAAACATACCTGGTCAAGTTATCTCTAATAGTAATAGCATCGAACACATCTCTTAACTGAGACATCATGTCATAAGTCTCTTCTTGGTCCTTCGTATAAATATGTTCTAGGTACGTATAGTCGTCAGGCTTGACCCCAGGCTTGCCCGTAATCGGCTCGTTAGGGTATCTCCCGCCGAAACCGTCTTTGTCAACTTCAAAGAGATGATTGGCAGAATTAATTCGCATGCCAGCTACACCCTTTTCGAGCCAGAATTTTATTACGTTCTGTAAAAATATAAAAGAATGAGATTTTAATTATTTTTTTTTATTTATTTATTTATAATAACCAACTTGAATTAACAGTTCAAATCCACACAAACAAGTTAAAGGTTTGTAAATAAATTAGGTGACAATTAATTGACGAATAGAATGCGTGTTACCTCGGTGTTTCCACTGGTATTTGTTAGTTCTGACTACATTTTTAGTAATTTATGTTTGTCAATTATTTACAATTTTTTTTGCAGTATTCATTAGTTTACATGCTATTTACATAAGGATATAAGTAATTGACTATTGTTATTCAAAGAGCGTTGATATTTATTCAGCACAAAGATAAATATTTCTATACCACTATAAAGTATTTTAAATATTTAAGTTAGATACATTAGAGCACGGACCGCAAGTAAAACATTAATCTTCATTACGAGAAACCGAGTCACAGAATAACATTATTTACCCTCAATCTTTATTTATACAATGTCTGTAGTATCTCTTTATAGAATAAACAGAACTTAGATAGTAACCAAAAAATTTCTACAGAACACTTTAGCATCTAAATAATTTTATAGTCTTCTTCTTCTTCTCGAGTCAATATCGATCACTAAACTCTGTTAGACCAGAAAGTCGGTACTTGATTTCATAGTCTGATTTTAGGTAACAGAATTTGGTATTTTTCATACAGTGGCTGAATATTTTTTTGCCCATTCTATTTTATGTGCCCGCAATTTTTATAAATTTGAAGCTTTTTAGTTTTCGTAGAACTCGAAGCGTTTGGGATAAACTCAATTCTTTTAATTTAATTTTTAAAAGTATAAGCGGGTACAACGAAGGTACCATGGCCTATTATTTAATTAAAAAAAAAAGTGCTTACTTTCATTTCTTCAACAACGACAGGATTTCTGAAATTAAAATCTGGCTGGCTGATCCCAAACTGATGGAGGTAGTACTGATCTCGAGACGGCATGTAAGTCCAAGCACTTTTCCTGAATAAACTGACCTATAACAAAATAATGGAACACGCAGTAAAAACAATACACAAAAAATAGTGTTTATGCTCTATATAGGAATTTATGATCAAACATGTTAAGATCTTTTCAATATTAATCAACTCTGTATAAGTCAATTAATAAATACGGACAACATCACATTCATTGCTCTGAACCCAAAGTAGGTACTTGTGTTATGGAATTTAGAAACAACTATGGTACCACAAACACCCATACCCGAGGCAATGTAGTCGATTTCTTCATTGACTGGTCAGGGGATCGAAGGGGAGCGACACCTTGAAGCCGATGCGTACGCCACTCGACCACGGAGTTTATCAAAAAGATAAGTAGGCAAGTATTAAAAATAAAGTCTTGGTAATACTTACCCAGTTATTAGGCGGGCTCCTTTGACCGTGATCATCCAAATGTCCATTCTCCCAGATGTACCAATCGCTGTAGTACTCATCTCTGCTCGATGACTTTATAAACCAGTCACTCTCATTACTCGAATGGTTTGGTACAAAGTCTAATATAACCTTTATATCTGAAACAAAAATGCATGTATACAGGGAGTTAAAAAAATCCCTGTCTGTTACATGAAGGTATTGTGAGGTATCGATATTTGAATCAATTAATCAAAAGTTTGAGAAAAAAAAAACTGAAAAAAAATATCTCAAAAAGCCAAGAGTGAGACAGTCATCGCCTGCCAAATGATCAAACAAAAGGCCGTTTAATACCGACGAAATAGGTGTTGCAGTTTTTGTTTTAATCTCAAATTTAGGGAATTTCGAGGAAAATAAAGGTTATTTAAAATTCATTATTAATATATCATCATAAGTATTCAAAATTTTATATTTGATTTGGGAATCCCGATTGTGAAACCTAAATGACCCTTTTTGGTTAGACAGGGTTTTCTTAACACACTGTAGATATGACAAGATCAATTAACAAGCGATACGCTTATAATTTATGAAATATTATGTCGTGCTCGTGGTACAACTTAATTAAATGTAAAGGACGTGTTACATTAGCATTCGTATTACAAATTAATTTATTCATAGCTTCATTAGTCACAGCCTTTCCATAAAATTGAAATATGTATTTAAATTAGAATATCACTTGACTTCATCTATACCGTGTAATTCAAGTAATAGTCTATTAAATTTTCTCGTTCATTTTCAATTTATTGAGTGTAGGTAAAACATTGTAATTGAACAAAGCTTAAGGGTCCGTTTAAATTTGAACACAAAGGACAAGAATCAACATTAGAGAACAGCTTCAAACTACAATTGTTAAAACCACTCTCAAGTTTATTGAACCATCGAATCACAAGTAATAACAATTGAGGAAAAACAACACCAAAATAAATTGTTCAAATTGTACCGGAGCGCCCATTCAAATATAAATTGTTAAGAGAAATCCTATTAGGGAAGTTCCAATAACCGATCTATCGTCTTAATAAATTCTGGGAAAGAAATTTTCGATAATTTCGTTTGTTGGTTGTGCATAACATTTAATCAACAATGAATAATACTGAGGCTCGTGGTTACGTACAAGCCGTTTGAATTTAAACCGCCGATTAAGCCGTGCCTGTCGCTTACTGTGAATAAGAAAATACTAAGACCTTTATCCACAAAAGAAGTGTTTTTCCTGATTGTCATACGTCATCTAGTTATCATCGTCATCACAATTTTGACAAGCGATCGTACCAAAACATTATTCAGTAAACGAATTTTGGAGGTCAGATTGACAGTCACACTGTGTCAGTCCCACTGCAAGGCAAAGGCCTCCCTTCCTTCTTTACACAGGTCTCTATTGATTGCGCTTTCTATACAGAAGAATAATAATTTAGAACTTACTCAATTCACTTGCTTTCTTGAGGAGTTGTTCGAAGTCTTCCATAGTACCATACTCTGGTTGGATGGCGTAGTAATCTGATATATCGTAACCAAAATCATGCATCGGTGACTTGAAGATCGGTGACAGCCATGTAGCATCTACTCCTAGTTCTTTTAAGTATTCTAGCCTTGATGTTATTCCTGGGAAAAAAGTAAAGAGTAAATAGTTGTAAAAATATAACCAAAAAACATCTTATCGTTTGCATAAAGTTTACCCTTTGTGTAAAATTATAGTATTATCTGAATTATACAAATCGATACCTCCCACGTAAGTTGTTGTATCTTCAAAATTGTAATTTTACAGGAGAGCGTTTTAAAGTTTTTTAAAGAGAAAAACTCGCGGGAAATAGTCATACTTCAATATATTCTTTTGAAATTTTGCATACATATATATTTTAAAGTACTTTCAATTGTAGCCTACGTTGTTTTTTTTAAATACCTTTAGTTTTTGAGATTTTGTTCATACAACAGTTTAGATTGTAGTTTCACCTTACATAAATGTTGTACAGGATACTTACAACCATTTACACTGGAAAGCAATAGTTGCATTTAACTGTATGTGCTAAATACTATAATGTACGTTGATATCAATTTAATATTTTGTGGTAGTATGTATAATTAGGTATAATTATCAGAGCTTAGTAAAATACCATGTTTACATAGGACGTTATTTTTTATTTAAATAGAAACAAAAATATGTTAGACTTTGAAATAAAACTACTTTTACTGATTTAATCGCGGTTTGTGTTAAGATTTTAGCTTCCGACGTTTCAACACCTTTGCAGGTATCATGGTCACGGGCAGACTCAAGTGGGGTTCGTCATGACGGTTCCGTTGTTGTTGTCGTTCTACCTTCATATTTTTATTAATTATTTATGTTCTATGGCCTACGCAATATGAGCTCACAGTGTCTTGAGGTTTTGCAGCGCTGCTTTTGTGTTTGATTTCAAGTTTGTTAATTATCGGATCCCAAGTAGGTGATATTTTCCAGCCATCTTATCTATTGAAATTAGGTTGTTTCCTAATCTCAATAGGCTCGCGAAACATATTTGGCAGGAATTTAGGTTCTTTATCGTTCGTTTCCTAAATGTCTGCCCAGGACGTTTCATTAAAACTGGCAACGGAGAATCTATAATAAAATGTATCAATTTCTTAATTCCCTATTGCTCATTAGACCCAAATTTGGCCCACGAGGCTAATCAGAACTTTGCTTTTTAGCGTGGTAAAATCATCAAATGAGTCCTCCCACCCAGGCCAGAGTGGGAGGGACCGTCAGACTAGTACTGATATCGTTCAATAACCCTTTACGTTCCGGGGTCACGGTAATTCGGGAGTCCCGCTACCCCGGCAGACTTTGGCCCTCTAACAGGTGGGGCCCGTCATTATGCTGACACTTCTTGAGGCGCGTTTGAAACACAACGCGCCATCGACCCGGGCATAGTCCATGGACCGACAGAGAGTGGCCCTCTACTGGCCTCTACCACTGTGGCTGGGGTTGAGGGAGGCTGCTGTTCTCTCGGTAATAAGCGATCATCTCTCGCTTCCGGCCGTAGCAGCTTCGATACATGGGAGCGAGGAACCTTAAAGCACCATTACCGTCTTTTGTGTCGAGTTAATGACGCTCAAAGAAGGCGCGGAAATGGAGCGAGAGTTCATATCTGACCTCCCAATCCACGCTCAGCACATAAGGGCTAGGAAGAGGGCTGACATAGCCCTCCTTCAGCCACCATAAATGGCCTCTGGCGGCTGACGTGGGGACGTCTGTTGCTCTCTATATTAAAGGCCAAAGATGGCTCGCGCGGTGCTTCCACGAGCCTCCTTATCTGTGAAAAGGGGAAGTCATATCCGGAAATGAGCCTCCCTGCTGGAGATGCGGTAGTTTGCACTGCTTTCCCGCCTGGTCTCCAGCATAAGGGAAGAGTGAAGCACTCTGGTGGTTTTAGCTGGTAAGAGTCCGGTATACCACTCCACCTTCCCCAGGGTGGAGGAAGACCAAGAAGATTTTTTCGAGAGGGGCCTTAGCGCCGCAAGGCTAATCAGACTTGAAAAAGTAAAAAAAGCGGGTGTTTTGAAACGTATAATGTTGTATGTAACTATATTAAAAATTAAAGTCCGACGTAAACTGTTGTATGTATTACTTAACATGTAATTTTTTATTATTCAACAACGTAAAGTGTTGTATGTGATTATACAACGCTGATTTGGTATCTTCAAAGCGACGTAAGTTGTTGTAAGTAATCTTTACAACAGTTTAGGTTGTTGTCGTAATAAAACTACATAAATGTCATTATAAAATGAAAAATGAAATAATACCTGTGATATTATCGACTCTCGCGCTTCAAAAACTATCAAGTTCTATCTGAGTTAAGAAAACATTGTGATCTTCGACCATTTTTTCTGAATAACTTTCAGCGGGGTCCTCGGTATTATTCATATTAATGACCATATCACATAGATTTTGGCCTCTTCTTTTTACAATTTGTGTGCGATCCATTTTACTAATTAAATAATAGACATAAAAATATTAATAACTTAAAAAATCAGATCATAGGCGCGCTACCTCTACCCATTCGGATGTCCGGGGTAAACTGTCGCATGTCATACATACGTGGCGCGAGCCTAGCGCCCGCGCCCGCGTAAACTGTTGCGGAGGTAGATACAATGTTATACGCCGCCGTTGTAATAATCATACAACTTTATACGTCTGGTAAATATGCTTAAAATTTGATTTTTTCTGTTTTTTTTTCTCTTAACACATAAAGTAGGCAAAAATAGACGGTTTTCTTTAAAAAACGTAAAACATGAAAATTGTGGGTTACAACAACTTACGTGGGAGGTATCGAAATATATTTCGGCTTTGCGTGTACGAAATTTATGAAATGGTACTTCTATTTTAATCAGCTAAGTACCAGTTAACTTTTACAGAATTATCGCTCTAAAATTAACACGCTCATTTTGTAATGTTATTGTTTGCAGTGACACTAAATTTGGCTGATAGAAAATTAACATGAGCTTCGCCACTTGAATATTTATAAACATTATAGAGAAACTTCCACGAAGAGTATAAACATTTTGCCTGTATATAAAGTCATAAAATTTTACTAAAAAATATAATAAAAAATGAAATTGACTATTTAATCTGGGAAACAGATTTTTTCCTATTTTTAAACCGCATTTTATGATTTATTTAATTCGAATCTGAACTATCTAAATATCCCAGAACTCGACAAAAGTGACAAATATTGTTTGACAAAAAGGTTGCGTATATACAGATGATATGGCTCTATACAAATATATAATCTATACTATCTATATAATGTCGTGGTGGCCTAGCGGTTCAATGAACGGATTTGTATGCACAAGGTTGCAGGTTCGAACCCAAGCAAATACCAATGTGGCTTTTTCAAAGTTACATGTACTTTCTTAATTATTCTAAGACACTTCTGACAAACAGTGAAGGAAAACATCGTGAGGAAAACGGAATTCTAAAATTTGGGATCTGAAATCGAAAAACCGTAGTGAGCAAGCGTGGTGATCAATGCTCATGCCTTCTCTATATGGGAAGAGGCCTGTGCTCAGCAGTGGGCGTTTATAGGCTGGATGGTGATGGCTCTATAATGTTACTCTGAAGTTGCATATAATCTTACCGTTAATATCCCCCACTCCATCACCGTCGCTATCCATGAAGGACCGCGGGTAGATCTGGTAGAACACAGCCGTCTCCCACCAGTCCTGTCTGACGTTAACGTTCTCGTACCTTCCATGGGCTGTACACACTACCGTACCTATGACTAGAATCTGCCACAAAACTGGAAACAGAGTAAACGTTTATTATGGAGCAGAAGAATTTTATCACATTCAATACTTGTGCGAAGACGTCGTCAAATCTTGGACGATGTCCAGTAGTTTTACAATTTACGAGTATTTGAAAAATGGTTATGTGTAAAACCATGGTAGTGGTTAAAACTGGATACTTAAATAAACAGAAAATTAGGTACAGTATTTTGACGAAGTTTTTGTAAAGGATTAGCCAAATAAAGCAAAATTATGCACTACTTTTAATGAAAACCAAAAATCAAAGCATTCTTTAAAGATTTCCTAATTTCAACACGACCCTAATTTTATATGTCACAATTTAGATGCCAAAATAGTAATTATAAATAACACTACAGAAAACTGCGACGTCTTAAATAGCACTGAAAACTCAAGAACTTTCACAGCTTAGCAACTTAAAAACACTCTGCTTAATAATCACATTAAAAGAACACAAATTCTATTACACTTGGAGCAAATTCAATCAAAAAATTACCTCGCTCATCTTTCATGCTGGAATTTTGCAGTGATTAAGAATTTTTAATTTCTAATTAATTATAATTTTATAGGTATTAAAAATTATGAAGCAATATTAGCTAAAGACCATCGGTATGATGGTCCGATGGTAAATGAAACTATGTGTATTCAGTCTAATAAGTAAAACTTTGTTTAAGAAATAGGAACCAATGTTGAAAGTATTAACATAATATTTAAGTAACAATGAGTAAGAAACATGATATGACAAGCGGAGGTATCAATTTTAGGCGTATGGTTAAAAAGTATAACACTGAACATTATAACAATGTAAAAGTTGAAGAATGTCGGAATTCCGCAGCTAAGCGGTTCAATGAAGAGATTTGTATACAATGTGGCTATTATAAATTTATACGTACCTTTTTAATTATTTTAAGAAACTATACTAACGATGAATATCATGAGTAAACCACGATTAAAAACATTATTCCGAAATCTTCGATCCGCAATGAGCAAGCGTGGTGATCAACACTCGTTTCTTCTTCATATGGGAAGAGGTTTGTACCCAGCAGTATGACGTTTGTAGGGCGGCCTAATTTTTTTAGGAAAGTTAACTTATAACAGCAAAGAAAGGACTTAATTACTGGAGTTTTTGACTTTATAATCAAATAACAGCTTACAACTGAGCATTACTTTAAAACGGTACGACTAATTTCGCATATTTACTATTTAAAATTTAAACAAAAAAAAGACATTTTTGAACAATCACAAGATTTGTGGACAATTTGATGGTATCTTTTTACGACTTAGGAAGTAGGCACAAATAGACATTTTATATTGATAAAATACTTTTAAAATCATTAAATACTTTAATGACCTCAAGTGACCCCACGAAGTCGGCTTACGGTTTGTGTTAACGTACTAGTAGCAGGATTTGAGGCGAATAATACGATAATGGGAATCAGCGGCCTGAATTAATTGGTTGTTTGATTTCTGATAAACTAGCCCGGCTTAAGTAAGTCCATCGAATGGTAATCCAATTAACATTACGAAGGTTACCTCGAAGCTTGCTCAAACGTATTATCTAGATTATTTGGGAATGTATTCTGGAATTTATTTACATTGAATAAGGTCAGTCTGGTATGTTCCTGACAAAATTCTTTGATGACGAAAGCTTAGAAAATAATTCCTTATTTCTCTTGTATTTTTTTTTTGCTTAGTAGGGCAAAGCTAAAGCATTAACACCCTTGAATTTCGCCCCGTGGTGGTGGCGAAATTCAGCCTGACCTGATGCAGCTAAATCGCACTGCACTTCGAACTTTTAAACTATCGCGCTGCATTTTAACAGTAATATAATTCGGTAATAATGGTACAGCAGTACCTGCATAAATACCTTTTTTGGGCTTGACTTTTCAGACCGGGTTACATCGGCCGTTGTCGCAAGCAGACTGGAGATGCGGAGTCATCGTTCTGTATGTGATGTAGATAATTTTCCATCTACCCTATGTTCTTAAAGTTTGAAAACACATACATACATTTCGTGTACGGAACGATGACACCGCATCTCCAGTCGGATGGCTTGTTTGAATTATATTACTGTACCACTACACTGTAAAGGCTAAATATTACGGAATCGATAGACCCTAAAGCCATAACTGATAAAACTACACTTGCTCTATTTACGAAGAGAATGCAACAACGTTCGCGGATAATAGAATTAATTAATGGCTGACAGGCGGAAAACGCTGCGTTGTGGTTAGATACAGAGTAACCGAGCGAAACTTAATAAGCATTGCAAAATATTGTATTTATGCCGAAATGCTTATAGCGCTCGCATTATAGAGCACTATTTCGAAAGTTCGAACATAATAAGTTACATAATTTAGGTATTATTTATTGGTTTATTCCGATTTTCAGAATCGAATAGAATCCTTAATGAGTAAACCGAAATAGTGATTAACTATGCATTACCTATACTCGACGTTAGTAAACACAAACACATTTCACAAACACTGGCCATTTTCACATTATTTTGAAAAAAAGAAAAGATTAAAAAAACAAATTACCTGTCATTTCGAATTAAGAACTGGAATGAAATGAGCCGAGTAAAGATGCTCGACCTTTATATAATAAGGGATAACAATTGCTGTTTAAAAATAATCTATTATTTGTATTGGATTCACATTTGAATTCCATTGTCAGCTTTTCTAAACAAAGGCTTTGTTCAATGTTATGATGTCATTCAATTTGGTAATACTTACATTATGTTGCCTAACTGTTAGCATCTTCTTTAGACAAATTGTCCGTGACATAGCAAAAAAAAAACAAGAAAATTGAGATTACTCTTTTTTTTATTTATTTATACATCATACATACATATCATCACGCCTGTATCCCCGAAAGGAAAGGCAGAGGTGTACCAATCTACACCCACAGTTCGCCGATATGTTTAGGTCCCATGTAATAGGGGGCGAGCCTATTGCCACTAACCGGGCACATTATTTATTTATAATAATACATAAATCTGAAACGTTTTAACATTTTGAATGATTTTATTTCGAAAATTGTGTAACCTAATATTTTAACCATATTTTTTCCTTTTTCAGGTAAGCAGCCAAATTCTTTACTTGGAGTATTCGTAAGTAAGCCTTGATGTGTTGTTGCTGGCGTTAGCTGATCCCGGTTCATATTTACAACGTAATTTCTTTGTAATCTCGATACAGAGGTTGTTATTCCGGAAAAAATCAGCTTCACGTTTTCAATTTTATCTTGTAATCTGAAAAACAAAGGAAAATTGGGAATTAAATAAGTTATTTGAAATCTATAAAATAGTATGTGTTTTAAGTTTTTTTGAAAAAAACTACTTGTTTAACAGTCATCTATAAAGATATTTTTTAATGTAGAACTGTAACTTTGCACCTATTTTAGTAAAAGAATAATAAAAACGTTATTAAAAAAAAATCGTCACTTCCTTTTCGTCACACGGAATATAATTCTAATACCAGTAAAATCTAAATCTTATTTAATTTACTTTCGTGAAAAAATACAACAAGACATGCACTTTAATAACCTACTCTTAAAATTAACTACCCCTTAATTTATGTCCCCTTACATACCATTAAAAAGCCGTTGGTGTATCTATTCATATTTCATGAGGTCACAATCTGATCCACTTTTAAGATGGAGTGTAAACAGGACCCAAAATTATAATATTTCATGACCCTTTGAGCATTAACTTCGAAATCTCGTCTGAATTATATTGGGCAGTGTTCGTATTTAAGTTATTTTATGCAGGGATTTTTTTGAAGAATTCAAATCATCTATTGTTTTATTGTGAAAAATGATAATGCTATTTATTTTTATAGGTCTATTCTTTTAATTTTAACAATACTCTAGAATATTTTTCCTATATGAATACCTCTATAGAGGTAAGAACACGTTCTTAATCTTGTTTTACTTAATTATTTATTAAAAAAGTCACTTATAATTAAGTAGCAAGATTTTGCCATTGTTGGCGATAACATCGCTCTTTGATAATATTGCTATTGCACTCCAAAAATAGGTGTGAAATGTCATTATCATCTTTTTTATTACAATTACATACCTTATACTTTAAATTTAAACTATAGGAGGATATAGCAAAATGTCCTGAGAAATGTAACCATTACAGTTGTTATAAACGGTTGGAAGATTAAGCTCTTGACCCGCAAAGCAGCGTAATAAACTGAATGTCGGTGCTAACACAATATACAGCTTAATATAGCTACACAGCAAATTGCTTTCTACAATTCCAAAACTTTATTTTTGACATAATACTTTAAAACCGAGTTTTAAATGTGATTGAGTAATATAAGCTGTAAGATATAGAGACAGAGAAACAAGCAAATCATTACAAATTAAATGACTTTATTTTCGAGCTAAGAACCATCTTGATCAAGTCAACTAAAAAACATAAAAACCGCATCATAATCCATTTGTTTGGAAGTTATAATGCCACAGGCAGAATAATAACTTACAAGTCAAAATTAAAACAACATTTTTGGATAGATGGTTAACAGTACAACACTACAAAATTGGAAAGCCTCGCCATGCAGTAAAAATGTTATAGGTTGGGTACGAGTAAATAGCCAGTGTCACTAGGGATCCTAACGAAATCTCATACATTCTTTCATAAAACTTCATACAGACAGAAATAAACTCTGTAAACATTACACCACTTTTTAGCAATGTCGTGAAAAAAAAGTAGAACTCTTTTAGGTGTCTTGTTTGTGTGTCTGTGTGTATTAAACCCATTTCATTAAAAGTCCCCTTTGTTTGTACCAGGCTATCATAAACAAAAGGAGTCTTCATTTCTACACCTCTACATGAATACGTAAACGTGCGTAAAACAGTGAATCTTGTAAAGCATTTTATTTACTAGTACTCGCGGAATATTTTCATGATCGCCATTGGAAAACAAAGCGGTGACCTACATTTCGTTTTATATACAGTATGTATCGGGGCTATCGTATGGATTTTGTCTTACACACATCCTGTGTATGTTTGTGGCTGAATGGGTGTATAAATGGTTTCTTTATGGCTGATTTTCAAGGCGAGGTTTGAATGAAAATGTTTTAGTTTATGATGTTTTGATGTACTTTGCTTGTAGATAATGATAGACGTAGTAAGTTTTCGACAAAATTGTGTAAACTCCCTGTTGGTATCATAAAACTAGGAAAAAAAGTCTAGGACATTGGAAAAAGTTTGTATAATAAGTTTATATAATAAGTTTCCTATTATTTAAACTGCATTCAATTTACGTAAAGATAATATTTTCATTAGTAAAATGGCAGGACGACACGTAGGTACGATCGGTGCAGTCGGTCTCTGAGGACGAGAATTTTATATCGCGTGTCTGTCATCATAAAAGCAATCGTGCATATTGCAATTTCTAAAAATATTTCTCAGAATTTCTTATTATAATAGTGAGTTGTTATATTCAAGTTAAAACCCAAAATGAACTACAGTTAAGTGACTGGTGATGTTATCGGTTGGTATGCAATTATTTTTTCTTATTATATGACGTTTCCATAGTGATCACTAGAATCCATACATAACATAATCATGGTTCTAAAATAACTCATGTGAATTATAATCGAAACAAGCGACAGTTCTATAAAAATAACCTATCACTGTTCAGACAAGTGATTAGACATCTGCTTTGATGAAATTTTCCTTAAATATTTTATTTCGTAAAACATTTTCTTCTATTCCAATGAAAAAAACATGACCGAAATAATTTAATTTATATGGCAAGAGACCGGACGGCATGTCCTTGTTCCCATGGAAGGTGGTAGGCCTTTAGTGTAGGACACTACTTGCGTCGATACTCTTGCGCCAACCCACCTTCCCAGTACGTCGTGCTGTGCTGGCGCTGCTGCTGCGGCTGCTGAGAACCTCAAGCGGCGGAAATATACCAACCTAGTTAGTAGTTATATATTCGAGCCGTTTGGGGTTGAGACCCTTGGTCCGTGGGGTCCGAGTGCACATAGTTTTTTTAAAGTTTTGTCCAAACGCCTGGTTGACACTTCGCGTGACCCAAAGGCTGGCTACTACCTAGGTCAGCGCATAAGCATTGCCATACAACGTGGCAATGCTGCCAGCCTTTTGGGCACACTCCCAGTCGACAGCGATGTGGATGAATTTTTTGATGCCTTATTTTAGTTTATATTTTTTCTTATTTACTGTGTAGGCTTAGTTTTTTTTTTTTATTATTACCTATTGTAAATATCTTAAGTTTAATTTTTAATTGTAATGTAGTATGTTTTATTAATAATTTATAATTATTTTAACCCTCCAATAATCCAACAAACTATTAAAAACGAATGAGACACAAGCATATCTCTCACAGAACGTCTCTAATCTTTTGTTCAAATCTCATCTCATTGCAGGGATGCTTAATTTTCCTTCTCCTATTACACACCTCGTCTGCTTTCCGTTTGGTGTGAGGGTTAACAAGCTAGGGGAAATAATTGCGGATCTCGCTCGGTCTCGGTGGATAGTGCATAGCTATAGTAATAGCACCAAGTAAAGAGTATAAGGGAGAAGGGTTTCTTCGGAAGTGTTGCAGCTAATTAACTTGATAAGTGTAGAGTTTGTAACAATGGTTGCTAATACTAATGATTCTAAATTGGGTGATTCTCAATTACTTATCAAGGATTACTTTTGTGTGGATTTATTGGTTTTAAAAACCCTCAGAAATATAAGAATTTATTGCTAGATGGTTTTGGGTATTAAATTAAGTTCACCTTTCGAGCATTTTTTATTTTTACTTAACTTGGATTTTCTCTGAAAAATACGTGTCACATACGTGATGCCATAACTTATTTCAGTCTCACTAAATTATCTTAATAAAGTTATTGATGAATTTAAAAATCCCAAGCACCGGTTTAAATTTCATTCTCTGACCCCAAATTCGAAGTTAATTAACCGTGTAGAGAATAACTCGATTACACTACGTTACATGGTTGAAAATGCCATGCAGGCATAATACATATAATGCTGTGAGGATTAATGAGCCATGTAAAATCCATTTAATTTATGCCCACAAGAATTTAGAGCATGTTTTGGGCAATATATAACATATTTTGATAGAAAAAATGCATCTTGCGGCAAATATGGTAAAAAAACGATTTTTTGAAAAAGCAATGAGGCCCGTTTTCGAAAGTAATATTTTAATTCGGTTCAGTCATTTGGCGTTACCAATACATTATGGACACTCGTTAAACAAAGGTATAGTATACTATAATATCCCTTTTTTAGGGTTCGATATAAGGCTCAAAGCAGGTTGTGAGCATCCCAAAAATGACAGGCATGTACGAAGAATTTGATGATAGTGAATAAGATCAAAGAGGCATCCTTTGAAACCCTTTAGTTATGTAGTATATAAACCGAAACTGAACATACTGAGATACATTGAACTATACATAAAGTTTTGTAATTTGATGTAAACAATCTTATTGCCAAACTTTAAATTGCTGCAAGAATGATGATGTGGTGTCATTAATTTATTTTTATTATACCTGGTATTGATTAATCTGCATTATATAGAATATATTTTCACAAGAGTATTACGCCCAAATATTTTCTAAAACAGCGGATGCTCACAATATTGGTGCACTCTCCCAAACCAATTATGAGTCCCCAAAAACCCTTTTAATTTTAACAATTTCGTTAATTTACACCCGCAAACGTATTTGAAGGCGTACAAAAAATTCCCGCCAAACGAACGAGGAAATTTTTGGGAATTCTGCGTAAAAAATAATTTATCATCCCCTTTTGTACGATAGGGAGAATTCCATTCCTCCCTTGGGCCAAATTTGTTGGCGATTCCACAAAGAAAGCATTCGATATCCTACCATCGATAATATCGGGATAAAAATAATATATAGTTCAGTCTTTTTGTCCTTTATGTTTATCTATATCTTCACAGGTCTTCGAACAAATTGAATTATCTAGCTAACGTGGTCTGTAACTACCAAAAGTACGAAAACCCTTTTAAGTGTTTCGAAAAGTTGAAATATAATTTTTGTGGGACACTGCGGTAGGCTTTTTGATGGAAAATGGTAAGGGGCACGTAATTTAATAAGATTGTTAGTAAAAATGTAAAAGGGTTAAAGGGGCAATTTAAGTCCAATGCTGTATTTTACAAAAACTCGCCGCTGTGCCTCATGATTTCACTCGCCTTTCTTTTCTCTAATAGCTCATACTAAGATGTTTAAGTAGCCTTTAATCTCTCTCTAGAAATGGTATATTAATAGAGAAAGATTTTTCCATATCCAAGTGATGATTTTAGAGTTCAAAATGTTCAATAAAACCTTTAGCTTCGTTATATCCGATTAAGAAAACAATTGCTTATAATCATAAGCATCGTAAGTAAATATCCATGTAGTTAGAAAATGACGCCTTAATTACTGTTACACCTACATATCCCATCAAATTACTGATACAAGTAAAGATAAACAATAACATCGATTGACGCGTCTATTTCCGTCACAACTGCATCAGCTATAGTTGTGTACATAACATGTCTCTGTGTTGACAGACTGCTAGCCCTCATTAGGGGAACGTTTACACCGCCTTTTGTTTTACCCCTCGCGCTATTGTAGGGGATAGACAGTTTCAGGGTACACTAAGCTGGATCGCTTCAAAGGAGAGTTGAAATATCAGATATCCATTGCTTTGACAAGCTGTTAGGTTGTTATCCGTAGTTGTTAGTAATTTGGCCTATCGCCGTCTTTGCACAAAATTATTATCCTTATTATTCAATAGTAGAACCAGAATACTATTTAGTCATCGATTTATAAAATGTCTTTTAAATTGTTTGACCATCCATTCTCTTAAATAAATAAGTCTGCTGACGGAATGTGAAATGATTGCTATCTAAGACACAATAAAACGCAAACCATAAACAATAGTCATCTGCAAGCTACTTAGGTTAAGTATTAAAGAAAAAGAATTAGTAATAATCCTTTAAAGAATTACCCTAGATCTTGCTTCAAAAGCAGCCCCCGCAAATCCGTCTGAAAGTTCCGTCTCAGCAAACGCAAAGAGTAAATTTAATGCAGAATTAAAACAAAATGGCCGCGTAATCAGAGCTGCTCAGGAAGTTAGTGAAGCTATTAACGGAAATAAGATATAACATAGCTAAGTGCACTCCTGACGAAGACATTTGACGTATATCTTACATAATGTTCTATGCATGTACCATGTCATCATAAAACAGTACTGTAACAATTGTGGAAGCGAGACGGCGCACTACACGGCACGTAGCAGCGTCTCGCTTACACGATGCAAATAGTCCTGCATAAAGAGTTTGTGGTAAGCTCACTGATCGACGGAACGTCCAAATAAGAATGGAACAATCCTGAACTGAAGCGAGTGACGTATTGTGATGTAGTTGACAGTAGTGACGTAGAGAGGAGAGCAGGTAACTGAAAATGTTGGCTTTTTGTCACATACCAAATGCCAAAAAATCCATGTAAACATAATTAAAACCACATTCACCTACATACATATCCTACCAGTATCATTAACCTTCTATTTTAGCTTCTCGGAAGTCTTTGAATTGGAATTCGAAACAACTTCACAAACCGTTAATATTATAAAATCTCATTAAAAATCCATTCAAATTCCGACACAATTACACTAAAAACCATATTTCAGTACAGCAAACAAGCTCTTTTATATTGAATGCAGTCTGGCAAACATTTGCATGTTGGAATCGGGTACAATGGGAGTCGCATTGCGGGAGGACAACCGTAACTGCTGTAAGTCGCTAGTTGCGGTACTTTAAGTACCATAATAGCCAACGTTTATGCCAAAGAGGGTGCATTGCGCCAAAATAAGTACTTCTTAGAACACCTTTCTTTGTTTTGTGAAGTGTTCCTGGCTTTATTATTTTGAATACGGAATGAATAATAAAATTATTATTTTACTTAGAGTTGTGTGGCACATTTACTTGACAGAGTGTATTTAAAGTTGAGTTATTAATCATATGCAAGCAAAAACTGACTTTTACTATTCGAAACTTAAATACAGGTTATTGGCTATACGTGTAACCAATTTTATTAAATTCTGTCGCGTCGTTTTCGCGTGATGAAGTTACAAACAACGAAGGATGGTTACAAACTCACAAACATACAAACACATTTTGTCGTTAGTCTTTGTTTTGTGTAAACATAGTCAAAGTTTAATGAGTGTAATAATGGGTTATTAGTTTCTCAAAGTTGTTCGGTACGCTATTCAAAATTTGTTTTTGTTTGAATGCTTAAAGTTTTACAATTGTACATGCAGGAATATTTCCGTACGGTTTATATAAATTGTTGTGGAAATTACATAAATTGGAATGTTTGGAGTATTTGTCGAGTTCTCTAGAATTTCTAAATTGCATCTGTAAATGTTTTTTTGACGTGTGTGTAATTGTTTATTTTAAATTTTGTTGTATGCAATCAGAACAATTATTTGGCTGTCAACTCAGTAAGCCTGATCATTTAATAATTGACTCGACAAATTAATGATAACTGCTCAATTTTCACGTTCAAATGCGGAACTGAAATTTATTTTACTGTGAAGTACTATTTATGAAACAGACCAACAATTTTTTTCCAAAATATTACATTTTCTTTAAAAATGTACATAATGTAATAGTCGTGATAAAGTCGTGTTGCTTTCCGTGCACGCAAAATTGTGTTTTTAAAACAATTGCATGTGCAAAGTTCATATCATTAAAGCTTGCGTTGTTCAAATTATTATTTAGAGCTGATAATTCGACGTTTGGTATTCAAAGGGCCGGTTTTTCCAACGCCAGATATTTTAACCTAGGGAATTATTTTGAATTTTTGTCAGTTCACAAAATATGATAGACGTCAATTTTACCTCTCGAATAAAAATTCCTGGCTACGGAAAAATAGGTCCTGAATTATGCTGAAATTAACTTATATATTTGACGTTTTCCTC
Source organism: Autographa gamma (assembly GCA_905146925.1). NCBI lineage: Eukaryota > Metazoa > Arthropoda > Insecta > Lepidoptera > Noctuidae > Autographa > Autographa gamma. The sequence continues at coordinate 2,779,933 of LR989852.1, forward strand.
CTAAAATGTAAGTACAAAATAATTGTTTAAGTATTAGGTAACCATTATTGTTAATTTGTTAATTAACAATAGGATCTTCAAACACTTAATCATTAAACAAAAGGGGTATTGAAATCGTCTTAACGTAAGAACTTCAATTATACCTTCAATTAACTGTTACTAATTAACCACAGTGCTATATTGTTGTGTTTTAAGATGAGATTATATTTCGTCCATTTATTTGAGCTACGCTCGTAATTTTTTATGTCATTTGTGTCATATACCTATTTAACCGTACTATAATGAGTGCAGTAGTGTCTAAAAGATAAACTTCTTTGAGCTAGTAAATTAGATTTTGGTTATTCTCATTTATTTTGTGTAGGAGAAGAAGATTGCTTTCGTTAAAAAAATGTAAATTTTCAAAAAAATAATATTTAAATTTTAATATTTTTATATAAGACTGCATATTAGAAGTCTTTTTCTCTCTTTTTTCTTCTATCTCTCTCTCTCTCTATCGAGGGATGTTAACGACCAATATAATATTATAAGTACAAAGAAGAAACATTTACTTTATAAGAAGCATTTTATATAGAGTTTTATCTAATTAATTAGAGCTTCCTTTTATTTTCAAAGAGTTCCTTGTAGCAATTTAATTTACATAAGACGTACTGTGATTTTATGTTGTGCATTTTACTTTCTAACAGGTTAGGTGCTAGTCAGGGTTGCCACATTAAGAAAAGAAGTATTTGTGAATAGGAAATACACCCATTTATCAAGTGTATGATGTAAATGCATTTTGTTTGTATATTTTATATTGAGTTAATCAGTAGGAAAAAAGAAATTTAGAAATTAAATCAAAACAATAAAACAAACAATCCGCTAAAATAGCTTTATTTTCATAGGTTTTTTTTTTATAAATTGCTTCTGATTTTAACAATCAACATCGCTACACGATGTTAGAATAAGATCAAACTTAGATAGGCGCAGGCCAGACAGAAGAGACGTAAGACTCAGACGTTGCGCGGACATTTGTCTCTACCGCGTCCCTTACATAAAAAATGTATAGGATCGTTGCGCCCGCGCCCCGTCTCTTCTGTATGTTATGCGTCGCGACGCTTATATACATTTAACGCCAACGAACAAACTTATGGCCAACCCTGTCTCTTGATTAAAATTACCTGGAAACACTAGACTATGTCTTACCGCTTCTAAGTAACTAGTATACATATTAATGTTAACATAATAGAGTGTAGGTCTTTATTATTTAAGTTTATACTAAGTTTAGCAACTTTATTAGGGTAAATAATAATAATATCATTTATTATCAGGCTACCAGGCCCGGATCGGACAGAAGTTTCTTAACACCCTGCGCATAAAATATGTATTTTAGTTAGTCTGTGCTACTAAGCCTAGTTCTTGAGGGAAAGTAACAATTTTCACTTGATATGTACAAATATTTTCAAACATAGTTTTTTAAACAAGTAACCTTAGCTACAATGCAAACAGCAAGGAAAATAAAAACCCCTAAAAATATTATGTAATGAAATATAATGTATGGATGCTAAATATTTCATATGTAATGAAATATTTAGCATCCATTATATAAATAAATAATGTATTAACGTACTCTCCATACACTCCAAATACAAAAAAGCTAACATATACATTCTCATTCGTGAATAATTTTTCCTTATTCTCAAGTATCTGTATCAAGACCAAGAGCCTTCGGAACATCATCCATCATGTGTCAGAAACATAAATATAACGAGAACATTACTCTCCGCCTAACGTAGGCGAAGAGTTTCACAACTTTCGTGTGTAGCTGCTAAGAAGTAATTAAACATTCTGCAAGTGTATGAGTACTTAGTAATATATGAAATAGTTATTCATATTATATATAGAAAAATTGTTAACATTACATTTTAGCCCTGAACCCCACGCTAGGATTTCCTCTGCCGTGGGGTCCAGTTTCTTTCAGTCCACATAGGTAATAAAGATTATGATTGTAACGAAAGCAAACAAATTAAATAAAAAAAAAGTAGAAGAAAGAAAGTTCATCTAAACAACTCCAAATAGTCCAATAATAAAAAGTGTGGGAAAATAAATTTTAATGCTTTGTAATAATCTGCAGTTAGCAATTAATACATTTCGTAGTTACAATTATTTATTATATTTTTCAATGAATTTTCAAAAACTGTGATGAATTATATTTTTCAATGAATTTTCAAAAACTGTGATGATGTCCAAAAAAAGTGCAGTAGGTATAATCTCACTTCAATTTCATGTAATACATAAAAAAAATACTGCAATAAAGAAAATACAACGGGGATATCAAAACACGAGTAATATGACCATTTATTACAATCATCATGTCTTATAATATTTAAAATTGTTACAAACATAGTTACTGCATTCAAGATACTTCAGGAAAACATATTTTAATCGTCTTGTTTGCTTAGGTTTAGCTCAGTCAAGTATTATTATTGATCTAACGAGGTTAAACTAATCCCACAGTCAGAGGGATTACATGGTATTGTCCGTCTAAGCCACGTACATAAATAACCACTGTACATGAGAACCGTCCCATCTAGAAAATGTCTTGCCCTCACATTCGATTAGCACAATAATGTGATTATTAATAATAATAGACTACTGGCCTATCAACAAAATGGATTTGTCATATGAACCACCAGGTGACGTATATAGGACGATCTTCTTCCTAGTCGGGGTCACCACTTCAGGTGTTGGTGGCAAGCTTCACAACACGCCGCCACTCTTCTCTGATGGCTGCCATCCTCGTGCATTCATGTAGTGATGATGAGCCATTTACTACCGCTTTTTCTATAGGACGATAGAACAGCATAAAATAATAAGATTCAGCACTATGCCGTCACCACGTCAACGACGTCAACCAGGTGGGTTCATATGACCCATCCATTTTGTTGATGGGCCAGTAGTCTATAAGTGAATAATAATAATAATATTAATATCCCGGGAAATCTCACACACGGTTGTCTGATCCCAAGCTAAGCAGAGCTTGTGTTATGGTAACCAGACAACTGATAAACATACTTATATATTTCTAAATACATACATATTATAGATAAATTACACCCACAAATGGATTACTAACTTCATTATGATGAAGAGTTTGGGTTTTGAGTCACTCATTCGTAGCTCCTTATTATAACCTCCTCCTGCCTTATGTCCTTACATAATAAGGGGTTATTGCATGGCAGTGAGACATATACTGCAGTACTATACTATATTCTGCACGTGTATGAGAATTTAAGCCGCTCGTAGATTTAAAATAAACCTTTCGTGTTTACTATATGTGGCTTTGGTCCTAAAATGCTAAGAAAAAAGGTTGGGTGAAACCCTGATGTATACCTAACAGTCTACATAAATCTCAAATATTATTATACTATTACAGTATCATTGGTAATTGAAACTATTACATAAGACCGTATATAATATTAGTTAGGTATTAGCCATCACCGTGTCGGGCAACATTGCAATCGTTAAATTGGATCCAGCGTAACGTTTTAACGATCACAAATCCCATTAATGACCGGCAACACGTCACTACATAGTCTATCTATCTTTTATTACCTATTTGTGGTGTACGTGTCTATTTTATAGATAGAAGGATAACTTTATCGATATTTCACGTCATTAGTTTGGGAGAACAAAGCTTATTTTGTGAGGCCCGTTATAATCACACCTTGTTTCTCGCGTATATCTTGCATTAACGTGGACTAAATTTCAGTAACTAATATTTTATAATTTTAGTAATGATGGTCATGATTGGACGAAACTTAGTCTGCAGTCGGCAAATATTTGTTTCGCTTTTAACAGTATTTCATATCATTTATAGTAATCATAACTTTTTATCTGTCAAACAGATTTTAGCCTAAAATAAAAATGAGTTTTCAGGTCGAAATTTCCCGAATACCTAATCTGCTAAACAGATTTCCAACCGTGGCATATATTACTACTACGTCACTCTTGTTAATAATGAATGTCTTTGTCATTCTTTATAGCGTACATTAAATATAAGAGTTATGAGAAACATATTATTATCATTGTGATGGCATTTTCTCATATCATGTAACAACGCTTCTCTGGTATGTCGTAAAAGACATTGTTTAGTTTATGTTCTACTTACTTATAAGTTGTACATCAACAATACTCTAAGATGTTATTTGAAGAATGTGATAATATAGATTATTCTCGAAGGAGCTTCATGTTGTTTTTATGCAGTCACTGTTTTAAGTTTAAAGCAATAGTTCTAAGCTAGTGTGACATGCAATGACAATTAATAATAATATAATATAATATTCCTGGACAATTCACACACGGTTATCTGATCCCAAGCTAAGCTCTAAGAGAGCTTGTGTTATGGTAACCAGACAACTGATAAACATACTTATATATTTCTACATATTATAGATAAATTACACACAGACCAGAACAAATGATCGTGCTCATCACACAAACATTTGTCCTGAGTGGGAATCAAACCCACGACCTCCGGTATAGCAGTCAGTCAGTCAATAATTGCTATGACTCCATAATATTCTATTCGTCTGAATCATTAATCACTGCTTTACTTGTTTTGCAAACATTTTGTTCTTTCATTTTGTTTAAGTATGTGGTTAAACCCTGCTCTAAGCAGGCTTGCTTATAGCATTTTTTTAATAGCCTGTACTAGATCCCACATCTGGGCAAAGGCCTCCTCTTTCTTCTTCCAAACCTCTCTGTTTTTGGCGATTTCTACATCCATTCTGCATTAATACTTCCTAAATACAGGCTATTCTGTAGCCTATCTAGGAGAACAGTACTCAACCCATTAACTAGATTAATATTAACTCTGTGCCTGCCTATACTGTAATAAAACTACTCTGTCATGTAGTCTCGTCCTAGTTACACAATAAATATCTTTATTATCTTATCTAATGCATAAAAATCAGTCAGTCACAAAATTAAATCATTTAACCCTACGCAACACCTACATAAACATTAATAAAATCAAAGGACATTTTAACCCTTCATCGCCAGTCGTTGATCGCGGTCGGACGCGCCGATTTGCGCCGGAACCCCCGCCGACTGATGTCAAACTGAATAAAACATGGCGGCGGTACTTGCCCGCAAAATACCCATTGATAAAGTTCGCGTGCACATGATAGATCGTAAATTGGTGGCTTTTTGAAGTAAACAAAGTCATTTGGTTAATATAATGATATGTTACACTGCATTGTTTTCGTACTTTATGACAATTGTTTTGTATAGAATTCGTGTTAAATGTACGTTATTATTGATGCCTTATTACTTACCTCTTCTTAACATTATTTATATAATACATGGATTATCTTCTTTTATTCTTAGTTTTACGACTTTAAATTAATGTTGGTATAACTGTCGTAATTGTAATATTTGAGATAACCTCAAAGTTTTTACTGTTTTTGCAAAAATCATCATCATCTCCCGAGCCTTATCCCAACTATGTTAGGGTCGGCTCTGTCTTACCGTATTCAGCTGAATACCGTATTTTACATGGAGCGACTGCCTATCTGACCTCCACAACCCATTTTACTGGGAAACACAGTATCCCATAGGAAGACTTGAGTTTGCAAGAATATCACATAAATGTGATAATTATATTAACTAGAACAGCGAACATCAACATGTTTCTACAATAATTCGCGAACAGTTCACGCGTTCTATCTCAACGTGGCTTTTCATTCAGCCTTTGTTTATATTGCGAAGTTGACCGCAATACCAGGGACCTGCCGACAGACGTGTAATGAGACCCTTAACAAGTTCTTTATTAAAACCGAGATAGACAAAGCACCGCTTTGAGCCCATTTTCTACTAAGTCTCCGCCGTTTGCGGCGAATATTCTAGAAATATGTGCTAAGTAAGGAGGTATTTTAACTTTATTATACTTAATAGCTTTCAACCTCCGCTTTAACATCGCGCTATACTATAAGTAAGTTTCGTAATTGTATAGATAAGGTTTCTGATCATTAAACCATAATTATTAAGTGCATACTACAATTTTTACGAATGTCCCTTTGGTATTTTTTTTTTTTGTTTTAATGCGGACTACATCACATACATTGCTCTGAACCCAAAGTAGGTAGCTATTAAGCACTTGTGTTATGGAATTCAGAAACAACAAAGGTACAACACTCAGACACGAGACAATGTAGAAAAGTGACTTTCTACATTGACCTGTCCGGGGATCAAACCCGGGACGTCAGAGCTAGCGACACCTTGAAAACCGGTGCGAACACCACTCGACCACGAAGGTCGTCAAAGTATTGTTTTTTAATGCAAACTTAATAAAACCTTCACCAACGTACACCTTTATTAAAATTATCAGAAGGCTAACAATATTCTGATGAAATATTAAGCTACATTATTTCATCGAAATCGTGACACGCGCTCGCCTAATTGTTTATGAGTTTCCGTCAAAATGTTGCAGCGTGAAATCGACATTTCACTTTGTTTTATAAATGAAATTAACACGTTGGCCATCGTCCACACGGTTGCTACGGAATTTATTATATTTTTACAATAAAATAATACATTGATCTGCAACATGAAGCATTTTTTTTTGTATTCTATTCTTTTCAGTAGTTTTCAGTGTATCTTCGTAATGCATGAGAATGTGCAGATTTTTTCTTTTTCAAGACTTACATACATACATACATATCATCACGCCTGTCTCCCCGGAGGGTTAGGCAAAGGTGTACCAATGTACACCCACAGTTCACCGATATGTTTAGGTCCCATGTAATAGGGGGTGAGACTTCTATTCTCACAAATATAGAAGATTTCAATTATTACTATAAACGATCAATTAATATTTATTATTAATTGATCATTTATATTAATTTATTACTTTACACTTACCTAAAAGCCTACAAACTAGGTATAATACTTACTTTAAACGCGTTCACCACGCCATATCTTGAGAAACAAACCTATTGGCGACCTCAAGACAAATGAACTACAAAATAAATTGAGACTAGCATTCTCATGCATCCTAATGAACTACTCAATTACTTGCGTCTGTACATTTTTTAGGAAGCTCAGAAATTACTTACCGAAAGACTATGTCATTTTGACGCAGCGGTTTTTTTTAGCAAGTCATCGCATTCCTACTTGTTATCATTGGTTTAACTAGTTTCATTTTGGAACTAAGGACGAAGTTACTTTGGGTAAAATTGCATTTAACTTTGTAAATCCCTGCAAAAACGCAGTAAAAACTATATTGTTATGTAAAAGATAAACCAATAAGTGTATAATAATAATAATAATAATAATAATAAAAACGTTTATTTCGAGTTTCTTTGACTCATATACAAAACATAATAATACAAAAAATTGTTAGTAATACTTATATCTATGTTAGTAGTTACATTTTGTATTTGTGTTAAAACACATAATCCCATGAGAGATCGCACAGCAGCGACCTAAGTACACACAGTCAAGCCTGCTTGCTATCATGCTCAGAATACTGTTGGAGCTGACCCATACTCTGCTCACCAAGGATGCGCACCTCTTACGCATTGTTGCATAAAAACAATCTATTTGTGCGTCTGCAAACATCCCTGATGCACTACAAAAGCGAGGCAGCCCCACAAGCACTCTAAACGCATTATTATATTGAACACGGAGAGCGTTGTATGTTCTTTGCGTATATCCAGCCCACAGGCTGCACGTGTAAAAGTTGGTACAGTAAGCTCTGAAAAGAGTGAGCTTAACTTCAAGTGAACATCGTGCAAACCTGCGAGCTATCATGTTTGCTCGAACCGACAACGCTCTCCGCTCTCGCTCAATGTCTTCATCGTCCTTGAGACCAGGCGTCAACACATGGCCTAGATATTTAAATTTATATACTCTTGTTAATGGTATTTTATTGAGTATTACAGGTGGTATATTATCATGTGTCCCACCCCTTGCATCAAAGACCATGATCTGAGACTTTTTGCAGTTGTATACCAAACCGTGGGATTTGGCGTACTCCTCACACAAAGACACAAGTTTTCTTAGGCCACAGACAGACGCACTCAGCAGCACCATGTCATCTGCGTAACTGATATTGTTTACGCACACCCCGTCTATGAAACAACCGACCCTGATACTGCTGAGCTTGCCAATCAGCTCGTTCACATACAGGTTGAAAAGCGTAGGCGAACTCAACCCCCCTTGTCTCACCCCGCACTCCAACCTATACGGAAGAGATAAAGCCCCGGCCCATCGAACATTGTTGATTTGGTTCCCATACCAGTACTTAAAGATGTTGATTATTTCAGTGGGCAGTTTGATATTTTGCAATTTAGTCCACAAGTAGTCGTAGGAAACCAAATCAAATGCCCTAGACAGGTCGAGAAAGCACGCGTAAACAGCCGTTCCGCGCTGCGTGTAGTATCTTACAGCATGCTTAAGACTCAAAATTGCACTCTCTGTTGACAATCCTGAGCGAAATCCAAATTGATTGTCATACAGACTTACATATTTATTTAATTGAGTATTAAGCATGCTGTCCAACACCTTTGATATAACAGTGGCTAAGGAGATGGGCCTGTAATTATCCTTATCTGCTAGATCTCCGGTTTTATTTTTCACAATCGGAACTACTACCGTTCGCATCATATCGCTTGGTAAGTAACTATGTCCTACACAAATATTGAATAACATTGACAGGACTCTAGACATGTGCACGCCTGCATAACGCAAGTGCTCGATGCTGAGCCCATCATGACCTGGAGACTTACCTCGCGTCATACATCTAATTGTCCTTGCAATGTCCTTAGATTTAAATGTTACTCCAATTTTCATGCCAGGCTCAACATCGAGTACCGATCTTGCCGGTCCTAACGGCGAGGACACAAAGAACCGTTCCTTAAAAAGATTAGCGATCTGTTGTGGTTCACTCACACCACCGACGCTCACAGGTATTGGCGGCCTATCCTTAAGTTTATTTGTGTGCTTCCAGAAGGCACGAAAATCATTTTTAGAATGATGTGAGGCTAGAATATCCATTTTTATTTGGTTCTCATTATTTTGACACCATTTTAGTCTAGATTTAAACACTTTTATATTATAGTATATTATGCTATATGTATATATACACTTTTATAGTATATTATGAAACCATTGGTTACAAGTTTAATTTGAAAAAAAAAAATTAATGACTTTTAGTTATTTAGTTATAATTAGTAGATACAATAACATACTGTTTCTTAAAAGTATAACATAAATATTTTATTTTATTTAAAATATTTTGGACTTTTGTGCAGATAATGTCTAAGGTAAAGTACCTGTTAATTACAACCACGAATAGGTATAGAAATCGCTTGGAGGGCATTTATAACAAAGAGCAATAATATTCCCCTTAAAAATAAATTTACATAACTGAATTTAAAATGCATTAGTTCGCAAAACTTGAAAGGGCCAAAAACGGTAGGTATGGGGCGAGACTACATATTAAAATATTTTCCTTTACATGCCTTTTTGCATGAAAACTATATTTTTATTATAGAATTTTAAACAGGACTGTCTCATGGTTTATTCAATGTCTGTCAAATCCTTAAAATCCCTCTTTTCAAAGCTAGTCTTTCTATAAATTTAAAAAGGTAAGCTTTTTAGTTTAGATCGGTTTTGATGAAAAAAAAGTCAGTTCAGAGGGAAAACCTTTAAATTATATCTTTTTTTTTAATTAGAATAATGTGTATTTTTGAATGTGATTAATGTAATTGGCTTCAAGCCGTGTTAATATTTAAATAAATTAATAAATAATTAATTAATTATTGTACATATTAAACTTACTTCTTAAATAAGTTAATTTCTTAATACGGGTTCAGATTATTTAAAACACAACGGGAACATGCAACGTAACCTTTCCCATGTATAAATTGATACAAACAGTGATTAAAATACATTTATTGATTTGTGTAACAAAACAAAATCTTTCCACTTTTTTGGTAAAAGATTACACTGTCTGGTACAGTCACGAACACAAACAATCTCTCATTTCGTGTACTTCATTCAAAACGTCACCACGTAGCAACATTATTACAAATCTTGTAAATAACAAAGTGGACGAGTCCTCATGTTTACATAATACCTTAACTTTGCTGAAAATAACTCGACTACAGTACAGTTGTCCTTTTTGTACGTGACTGTCCTTTGGGAGAAAAATACAAGGCCACATGAATGGAGGTTTAGACCTTTTTTGATAGAATGCCAAGCTCTGTGTTTCTTGGTAAGCATGTATGTAGGTCTCTGCAATTTTTTGAGTTTTTTTAGTAGTTCTTGTAATTTTATTAATGGACTCAATAAAAAAATACGGCTGTAATATCACCATCCAACAAAAGCGATACCGTTCTTTATTTTTAACGAACATACATTTTCATTTTAGTATTGTTATAAGGTCTCACAGGAAACTTAAAACTTAAAGAAAATAAGTAGTAGTAATAACTCTTATAGACTATTATAAAGTTAATAATTGTGATTATTTTTCATATTATTTGTGAACAATATTTGTTTTTTTTTTTTATTTCTTTAAAAACTACAAGATTAAAATACAAATTGATAGATTCTTAAAGCACAACTCAACTAACAAACAGACAATAAAACACTAAATTAAATATCTAAACATAAAATAATAGCTTAATTCTTAGTATAAATAATATTTAAACAAGCTGTGACAAAGCGTTGCATAATTCTTGATAAACTGACTGATTTCATTCAGGAGACATTTTATTTATTTTTCGCTTCTGAAAAACATAATATTTTATTAGTATAAGGAGCTTTTTAACTGACGTCAAAAAAGGAGGACGTACTTAATATAACTGTTCTTTTTTATAGTTGGGTAATGGTGGTTCTTTTTTTTTGAAATCTGGTGCTTTTCTTAATGTGGTATAATTTTTTTGGTTCAGTTTTGAGTGTGGATCCCAATCCATCAGAAATAAAAGTAAGACTTCTTTTGAAGGCGGTTTTTTTGTTACAATTATTGGTACATAAGTACTATGTGATAACTTACTTTGATTTAACTTCGATACTGATTGAAGCATGTCGTTATATGTATTGCAGTCCCCTTAAAAAACATAATTTGGTTTATTTAGATTACAATAAAAGAACCTAAGATTGAGCAATAAAATATATCAGTCACACATTTACACGGATGGTGATTCCTTCCTTTTTCTTCCAGGTTTGTAATTCTAAGAAACTAGCCTAGATTTCTCGAAAATTCGGTTATCAACTGCAAAAGAGTTTTTTCAAATCCGACTGGAAGTCTCGGAGATTAGGGCGTAAACAAACAAACTCTTTAGCTTCTTGCATTAGTGTAGATTATTTTGCTATCTCAGATCATTTAGGACTATTTAAATTCATCTTACTTTTCTGATTGGAATTTATTACACACATTTGAACCAACTTTGAATATAAACAATATTTACTTACCAGGATTTTTAATTGATTTTAATAGTTCTAAGTAATATTGTAGATCTTCTTTTTCTGAAAAAGGGAAAAACACAGTTACACGATATAAAAATATATTCTTATAATAGTACGTAAAGACTGCAAAAAAGCACTTACCGGCCGCTTGGTTTTGCCATTTTCCTAAAAATAAATAATTATTAAAATATTTTATTTAAATAAATCAGAATAAACAAGACTTTATGCTATGATGGAATAGGTATTCTGAATAGTTAAACTACGATGTTTTCCACAACACGGCTTTAATCGTGTATAAATTTCAACAATCCAATCATACAGTCACGATCAAAAGTAAACACTTTATTTTTTTTATTAAGTTCTCCATCAATCCTAGATTGATATTATAAAACGTGTTATGAAGAAATGATTGACAACAAGTCCTTAACATAATAAGTACATAATTCAGATCTTAGTCTGATTTAGTTTACGACAATACTGAGAAGATACTTCAAGGTTTCTGACAGCTTAGAAAGTAGTTTGGTTGCTAGCGGTGCAGTCTTCATATTTTTCTCATTGACATTAAATATAAAAATCTCGTAAGAATTGTTTAAAAATTTCGCTATGTGTATACATATTTTTGTTCGTGACTGTACATAGATATCTCGTAAAGTACCTTTTTAGCTAAACAGCTATATTTCCAAAAAGAATCAGAAATAATGTGAACAAGCTATTAAAGCGTTTTATTTTATATCAGATTAGCAGGAACACCTCTCATAATGCCAAGTTTATGTTAATTTAACGGGGGTAGTATTCAAATGCCGGAATCGCACACAACCCTGGCAAGGTTCCAGGACCTAGGTACAAAGCTATTGTTATAATTTCTTTGAAGCTTTTCAGCTGTTCAGTGCCTGTACTAAGCTTGAAGGAGTGACGCCATTGGTGAAGCGAGACGGAGCTATACGCTGTCAGTAGCGCCGTCTCACTCGCACAACGTCAATAGTTCTGCGAAAATTTCTCATGGTAAGATGCCAGAAGGCGCAGGTCGATAAAAATTTGGTTTGCGTGATCCTAATGGTTCCTGTTTTATGCGGGTAAAAAAGCAAATCTAAAATTTTAAGAATATTTTTTGTTTTCAAAAAACCGTTTTTATTACAAGTTTTTATTTCAATTATTTTCATGTTTTATGATTTTGTTTTAAATATATTATAAAAAGTGATACACTTTTTATTGTTTAAAATTGGTAACCTTACCCTACAGTATTACACAATTCAAATGTAATAAATTGTAATCTGCCCTTCGTTTTATGTATCGAGCCCAGCTTAAAATGTAATGATGAATGTTAATGTTGAGTTGTAATTATATTTTCGATTTTCCCTAAAAAGGAAATTACATTTATTTCGATTTAAATAGTAACCTGAGGCAGGATCCTTTTTTGTTACATAAAAATGATAGAGATCATTGGTGTTTCTAAAAATATTACTTGCCTTTATTTGTCTACCGAAAATCGATCATTGCGTCTTAATTATAAGGTTTAAATTCAATAAATTAAAAAAATCTGCATTAGGTACTTACTATTCAAATTCGTCACACTCTTTAGGAAATCTTGATAAGAATTTTGATCGAGCTTCACTGTAATTACAATAATAATATTTTGGCCACAGTTTGATTTATGATGAGATTTTTCTAACAATAATATTTATAATATTACTTACTCTTAGATTCTTCTGTAAATATAAAATTGTTGTTTAGTTATTAATGGACAACAAAATACAAACTTATAAATATTATTATGAAAATTACTTACGGACTGGTTGGTTTTTCTGTTTCGCCTCAAAAATTGCTGCAAGAAAATTTGCGAAGATTTTTTTATGACCGAACAGTTTTATCAGCGTTTTCTATGAACAAAATTATTTGAAAAATAATAAGTTATTTTTCAAATAATTTTGTTCTCAATAACTCAAGAACTTCTTAAGTTGATTGATTACAAAAAGTACAATCAAATAAAAAACACATTCAAACATAATAATTTTATAAGTAAACATACGTACCAAGATTTTTCATAATATACTGCATTTCTGTAAACCAAGATTATTATTGTTATAAGCAATAGGTAAAATAATTCTCTTTTTAACAATTCGACTGTTTCTTTACCACTAAACTTTCGAGTGGGTGAAACGATTTTGATGATTATTTTATTTGAAAGCTGGTGCTTCCCGTCCTATTTTTTTTAGTCCTGTTCAGACAGTGGGATCCACCATAAGACATCATTAAAAGATTTATTTTGAAGTCGGTCTTGTTTATTAGAATTATTTAGGGTTAATTTATATTTTATTTCTCTTGTTTTGAGATTAAAGCATAAAATTTATGAATATGAATAAAACTATTTATTTTTGGAAATACTTTCTGCATAATGTATTACTATAATTTTAATTACGTATTTTGGGTAAAAATGATACACAAATAAAATAAAAATGTCTTACCTTCACTGATAGTTCCAGAATCCGCACCCACGCGTAAATTTTTAATCAAAACTGAAAATGAATTGCTATTATCACTAACTTTCAAACTATGATACTAATATAGATTTTTAATAATTAATTAACGGGAATTAACGCTAACATTTAATGTGTGTCACGAGAGATGATTTTTATCTACCCCCGTTCCCCCCCCCCCCCCCCCCTAGTTCTAAAAATGAAGAATCATCTACTCATGCTTGATACCTCGGAAGGTGTATCGAAACGACAAGCCCGTTTAAGGTATAAATTAATAAGCATGTTTGCTTTTTTATGTCCCAACGTTTAGGTACCTTTGCAGGTATCCATGTCCGCAGCTGCGCTGAGAATGCTTAGCGATCCCGCGGCTCCAGCAAAGGCGAGAAGGGAACCGGGGTGTTTTTGGTCGGTGCAAGTCCGACATATCCCCACGTCGTGCCCTCGACGTGGGTCGAAATCATTAGATTTTCAACGCGAAAAAAAAAAAAAAAAAAAAAAAAAAAAAGTATCCATGTCCGTAAAAGTAGTTTTACTTCAATGTCCAACGTTAGCGTTATCCTCAGAGCCTAAGCATGTTTGCACTAATTGGCGTTACATAATATTGCTGTCTTAAAAATTGGGCTATTTCATGGTCTTACAACTTAACATGCAAAAAAAACTAAATTTTTTAAGTAATAGGAACAACAGATAATTTCAGGGTATAAAAGCGTTTTAGTGACACCACCTGCAATAGAGTTGTAACTAATGGCACGGCTCTATCAGAATACACTTAAAACTCACCTACTTTTGGGTTTTCCCGTTGAAGATGATAAATTCTGGTACATGTCACTTCAGTTAAGACTACAATCTGTAAAAAATATTATCTAAGAGGCATTTTTAATAGTAGGTAATCTCCACTCATATAAAACAAAGGTCAGTAACACCATTCCTATTGTGATTGTAACGTATGGAACACAGTTCATGATTTATGTTTCTGTCCGCGCCTAATATAAAAAAAAAAATATTGAAAAAAAAAATGCGCATTTGTTAAATTAATCCCCCCACCCGTGCCTTTTATGAGGACTGTTTAAAAGTTTAATTGCTCAGAATATATTGAAAATAATATACTTACCAACGAAAGTATATAGACATAGAAGTACATTTCAAATATCAACGGTTGCCGGCTTTCTGTGATTGATTGGCGCTCGTTATCACAGAGCTCATAAATTCGTTCAATTAAAACCCTAAATTAATTTATTAACTACTTTGCGATAGTTTATCGGCGTTTTAATGGAATTTTAGTAACTTTTTGTGTTCGTAAAATATATGAAATCTTAATTTTTAAACTATCGCGCTGCATGTTTATATTAATATTATATTATTATATAGAACGGGCATTAGCGCGAACATGCATAAATACCTTTAGGGCTTGACGTTTCGTCCAGGTTACACCGGCCGTGGTCGCAAGCAGTCTGCTTATTTTATTTATGCATGTTCGCGCTAATCCCCGTTCTATATATTAATATATATGAAATCATAGCTAGGCCACATTGAATTGTGCTAAGAAAAGGTTTAGGTCTTTTTTCATACGCAGAAACGGTCTAACATACTCTAAAGATTGAGTTAAACATGCAAACCGGTATTTTATTCAGAGATTATCTAATAGTATGTCTTGGTATGCAATATACAACATCTTGTCTTGATAGACACTACTTTTAGATTAAATACTTATAGAAAGACAAAATAAAGAAAGTTTTTTTCAGTGTCTTTCTGAATTAAGCTATTAGCAATTGTTTGAGAAAGCCTGCCTGAAGCCAGATAGTTTCTTGTATTATCTTATTTTTTATTGTTCTTTCGTACATACTATATACCCATTTGTTGGCGCGTGATCTGGCTAAGCTATTTTCGGGAAATATAACCAACTGTAGACGCAATCAAGAGATAAACGTTGTATAGAACTGAACTAGTAACTGTAGTGTAGAAAGTCTAAGTACCTAATAATTAAGGTTCACTTTATAAAGATTAAAACATGTTTTTCTTACTTATCATTTGTCAGCAAATCTAAAATAATTAAACAACGAAAAACAATATTTTTTGTAATTTTTAAGATAACTTCAGAATATGAAAATATAAAATAATAATTCTCTTGCAAAAATAATAATATGTCTTCATATCCAGTGACTCGAACAAGTTTATTTATCATTCGTTTGACCTACGAAATGCTTCAATAATATTTTTTCTAGGAACGTCTTCGTCCAAAAGACCTTTTTTTACCATTTTCAACCTTTCCATTCAACCTTATGATTTATTTAGTCCTGATTTGGACGCCTCTGGATTGGCTTGTAAGGTAAAAATCTGGTTTATTTTACTAACAATTCTATAAATAAGTAGGACGGTACTATATTTGACCCACTGCTGGGCATAGGCTTTTTTATGTTCAGATATGGTAACATAAATTAAGGTGGTGAAAATCGGGAAAAGGGGACTAGTTTAATAACAATAACAGTTATTTTATATTTTGATTTTATTTCCAGTAAATTTATTTCAGTCCTCTCCTGAAAAAGAATGACAGCATTATTAATAAAAGTTAAAATTAAAATTTTGTAAAATTTCCAAATACTATTTTTAAATCTGCATTTGCAGTTATAATAATATCAAATAAGATTTTCAATATTTTTACTTACTGTTATTTACTGTTTAACAGTTTTATTTTCTCGAGCATGTCTTTAAAGTATTGTACTTCATCTTTTTCTGTAAAAAAAGGAAAAACATGATTATCCACCTAAAATTTAACAAAAGTAAGGGAAATGTGATTTTTAAGAATAAAGATCATTTTGTGCTTCAACTTATATTTATTCTTATATAACTATATTTTTATGACGTTTCAACAAGTATTAGCCAGTCTTAAATAAACTTTATTAACACGTACATAAAGTCGATATTAGTTTCATGTTAAATAATATACGCACAAAAATTTAAATGCATATCAAAACAAATATATATAAAATGTATTTATTACCTTCTTGACTAATTTGTGATTCTGTAAAAAATAAAATAATGCATTAAATATTTTGGGTCAATATTTGACTATTTCACTTTAATTTTAAAACTTACTCATTAACTTCTTGTATTCATGTTGTTCCTTCATAGCTGCAAACAAACATTATTTTTAATGTCAGTTATCTATTAACGCTTAAAGAAAATACTTTGTACTCAATACTTAATACTCAATACGTTTATATGCATTCCACAAATATAAACTTAGGTGGTAGGTACATTAAAATTTTAACATACATTATGGATCATTGTGGGCCCTGTCGGGCATAACTAAATAAAGAAGATTACAAAATGAAGAATTAGGAGGAGGGCTAGTGTCGTAGTAGTATATTATAAATGTGAAAAACATTATACGTGGCTCTGAACCGAAATATATAGAGCACTTTGACACAAAAATCTACTTTGTTAACCTGGGTGATGTCACCCAGGTGAACAAATTGAAATATACCATGGCATCAGAGACAACGCAGGTATCACAAATCCCCAGAAATAAGTTATTGCAGAAGTGAGTTTTTACACCTTTCTGGAAATCAAAGCCGGGACTTCCTCAGAGGCGACGTCTTATGCTCCACAAAGCCACAAAGCCACGAAGGTTGTTAAATATTTATTAATACTTTTTACAAAATTAAATCATTATTATTATTAAACTAAATAAAATAATAATTGACGTTTAACAATACAAATTATAGAACTCACCCATGTGCTTCATGTATTTCTGCATTTCTGCAAGGAATAACAAAATCTTAATTGTTTTATGAATTAACTAAAGCTAGGGTGAGTTAGTAGATGGGCAACACGATTTAAGTCGGAAAAGACGTATATTATCAAAAAATGCAAATTATGTGTAAAATAGTTAGATGACGATGAATGACTACATCCGTTAAATAAAGCATAGAATTATAAAAAAGAACCTAAATCCATTAAAAAAAACAGCAGTTTACAATCAATATGGTTATAACGAATATCAAAGCATCCAAACTTGTTTCAAGCTTCTTTAAAGGCCGATTAACATTAGAAGAGCCAATGCTTAATCAATCCCCACGCTATCAATATATTTAAGAATATTATATAATTTGATGTAATTAGGATAGAACTAGTTGTCGCACGTCTGATGTAAATCGGCCGCTAAATGATGTCAAGAGCTTGTCATATCCATGGATAGGTTATTGGAAACGGGCGTCATTCACCTCTACTGACTTCGTCGGATTCCATCGATGCTTCTTCGGATGATGATGAGGAACTGTCCCCACCCCCGCCCAGACTTGCCACTGAAATACAAAGGAGTTGAGGTGACACGAGTTGGGAAAATTTTAAACATTTTTTTTGATTTATCAATTCCTACTTATAATTTTATAGCTTTTTAACCGACCTCCAAAAATTATGTAGATCTTGAGTAAATGTGAAAGTTTTCTTGATAAATAATCTAAGAATGCACTATAAATAATGTACTCTTTATTTGCGGAAAAATTCAGTCAAATTATGTCCGAAACACCGCACGCCGGTGACGTCACTCGTGTGACGTGTGGAAATATATTATACGTTTATTTAGAATTTCAGAACAATTATCCGTATTACAACTTACATATTTTATCAAGGGCGTTGAAATTGGCTTTACCACTGCATTTCACGTACGTTACCATAAGAAACTGAAAAATATAATCATTACCACACACAGTAAAAAAAAAACTATGTTTTTTTTTATAGTACCTATCTTAAAAAAAAATACAGATAATCCTAAAAGCATCTGAAGTTTACAGTGAAATATGAGGGCAAAAGCACTTTATTGCACTTATACTCATATTTAATTTTATACTAAATAATGAAATTGTACCTAGTACAATAGTAATAATATTAAAATTATACTTACAACAGTTACGATATAAAATTGGAAATGCATTTCAACCGTCGTTTCGATTGAGCGGCTGTCGACTAATGATTAGTACCTACCCTTTATTGCAAACGTTGATTGCTTCCAATTAATTAGGGCCGCTAATGAAGATATAGTTAAGTACCATACAACTACTTTCCGATACTATTACGATTTTAATTGAATTTTGCTAGTATTTTGTTAATTGATTTTTGTACGAAATTTCTCTGTGCCATGCACAAATCTCGTCTAAAGTATAAAATAAATTTAGAGTTAAACAATGTTATCATTTCATAACGAATAACTTTATTTTTCTTTTATGTCATCATTTGATTTCTAATTGAAATATAGCTAAGAATAAATATTAAAGTCTGAGTGAGTAAATCATAAATCAAAATATTGTTATTTCAAGTAGGTCTTTTTAAGCTCTTTTAAAACGTTTAATTCCTGACTCTAGTAAAGAAAATAGGTATTTTATTTATTGGCTGTTAAAATTACAGGCGAGCAATTTGTGCGAAACAAAACCTAATCAAGAGGAAACCTTTAATTTCAGCTTAAATTAAGTAATTATCACTTTCAAACAAAGACGAGGTGAATGACTCTTACACTTAACGACGGCGACATTTTTAAATGTATTTAAAATTTTATGCATATTAATTATATTGTATCATAAAAGAAATAGGAATATTTTTAAAACATTGTAGTGAGTGACGAATAAGGTACACAGTGTAGAGAAAAAGATTACCTGAGTAAGTTTATACAAAAGTATGGGTTATATGAAGATTTAAATTTCCTTGTACTCTGTGCATAATTTTATTGTTTACCAAACATATTTAATTAAAATTATAACATACACACAACACTTATTTACAAGCTTTTTTGCCAAGGACCTTTTTATAACCACATTTTTCATTTTATTTTTTCTAGATATCTATATTCTATCTATAAATATTTATATTCAATTACATAAAATCATTTAATACCTTTATAGTTATGAAGTTCCATTCATTTGCTTTTGCGAGGCGTCTTCACAGAATTTCCACGATTCCTTATTCAAAGTTTATGCTAACAGAACTAGAAAAGCGACCTGTACTCTTACCATGAAATCTAAAATCAGGAATTTTGTCATCGTGCGAGCGAGACGCAGCTACGCGTTGTAGAGCGCCATCTCGCTTCCACACGAGCGACGGTTAAGCTGTAAGAGTTCATTGGTACGGGTTTTATTTAGTTGGTACGAACCTTCTTGCAAAGTTTTCTTACAATATAGAACTTACTGGATAACGGAGCAAGATGCGATTAAGTTATTTGAATGACTACTCAGATGGATTTAAAATTAAAGGTTATTTCAATAGTTTCGCAAGTTTCTAAAAGATTGAAGAAAATGTAAGTGGAGATTATTTTGGGCTTGCCTGAACCTTTATCTGAAGTCGTTCAAAAAAATACCTTTTTACGATTACTTTATACTGACTCAAACATGGTGGAAGAATAATAGCGAAAAGAAGGAGCTAAAGATAATTTACTTTAATAGAAGAAATCTTTGCCAGCTAAAACTCGATGGCTTGATAGAAGAATAAAAAATCAAAGCGTGTTAACAAAAAGTAAATAGTACAATTGGAACACAAAAAATCTTATTTAAATAAATTCAGTATAGAAAACCAACTGTGAGAGTTGAAAAGTTCACCCTCTTCATAAAGCAATTAAAAATAAAAAAAACGTTTGCGTGTGACATAAAATAATTTTTCCTCCTTGACTCTGTCATATCATTCTATTATTCAGACGGCACTAATTAAAATCTTTTCATAAACTAACAAAGATCCTTCTCATTATTTCATCTCTTTATGAAAATAATATTTTTTGCTTTTGTTAGGGCTGCGTATCGGTTTCACCTTTATAATTAACTAAGTTATTAACTTACTTAATAAAAACTTTTTCTAATAATCCGAGTACAAAAGGAAGTCTCTCTTATTTAATATTTATTTTTTAAAGTTTTTCAATTTTATCCAGCCTTTTTTGTCGATATGCGTACATACAAAAATATAATATTACCTTAGTATTGCGAAAAAACCTCATCCACAAATCAAAGCAATATAAATAAAATAAACAGATACATAATTTTGTTTACAGATAAAAAAAAACAACAATTCCAGTAAATGTAACTCGAGAAGTATAATTAATTTTACTTGGTATACAAACCCAATAACCAAAATAAATATTCCGTACAGAAAACCAAATATTCGTCAATAATTCAATATGGCCGATTCAAGAAAATCTGACGTCATAACAAACCCAATAAACTTCAACACAAGTCCAAATATAAGGAACACGTATTGCGACTGCGTGTTTATTCATCGCCTTATTTATTCAACGCTTATTCAGCGTTTATTCAGCGTTTATTCAACGTTCATTCAATACGAATTCTATTCGTGTGAAATGTGAGAGAAACTCTGTCAAAATACTCGCGACCGTTGTTTAGTGAACTGTTTATGTGTGAAGTGTTTGCAACGGGAATTTGTGTAAACATTGGCGGGAGGTATGAAGTGTAAAGGTGGTTGACACTTCGGACTGGATGCCTCCGGGGTTTTCAAAGTTATTGGGCATTTATTCGGTTTAATCCAAACAAATATATATACACGGCGCTTACATACAAATTCTTCTTATAAATGTACTGATGAAAGCAAACTGCTGTCGCTTTAAACTTTAAAATATATTCACATTTCAACTAACAGTTCAACGTTACAATTACAACACTTTTAAAGGCCAGAGACGAAATAATGATTATTTTTAATTTATAAAATGCAAGAGACTACTAGCCGCCATTACATATTGCTAGCTAGTGTTGTTCGTTATTCCGGTAATAATGACGCGACG
The DNA here is from genome assembly GCA_905146925.1 of Autographa gamma. Lineage (NCBI taxonomy): Eukaryota > Metazoa > Arthropoda > Insecta > Lepidoptera > Noctuidae > Autographa > Autographa gamma. Next base: position 2,801,629 of record LR989852.1, read on the forward strand.
TATTATTCGATCCTCATTTCGGTTATGAGTACGTATTTTCATACAACATAAGTATTTATTTACATTACATTATAACATAAACATTCGAAAAAAATAACGATATTACATTTTCTTGATAAAAAGGATCATGAGAGTTGGTGGTTGATAACATAGGTTAAATTTCTCAAAGCTTTAAGTTAGTCATCCAAGTCAAGCTGAATAAAGTCTGAAGCAATGATGCATGAAGTTCAATTGAGTGCAAACGAAAATATATATCGAGATAAGAATGTTACGATCCTTTTATTTAAAGCTGACTTTTCGAAGTGAAAATTGATCGTAGCTGAGACAACGTCTACTAAATGAAAGGAGAAAATAATCCTGCGTATAAAATGTTGATATTATCTTGAAAGTTAGGAACTAATTAAGCTTTTAATAAAGGCTTTAATCAATGTGATAAACATATAAAAATGACAAAAATAATATTAGTGTTTCACTATTTAGCTTCCGTTATAGGTTAGAGCAATAGAGCATTCCCGCCTAATTTCGGAAATGCTATTTCCTCTTTGGCCGCTCATTCGTTGTACAAAACGAGCAGTAACTGTGTATTTCTTTTTGACTTTACTCTTTGAAACACAATTGACTTACTAAGTCAACGTTTTGACCATAGAGATTCGTGGCCTTTTGGGTACTGACAAATACACGACTAACAAAACTCCAAACTATCAAAGTTGAACTGAACGATTTTACCTCTCTTATCAGAATCACATTATATTTTTCTTCCTGACACTAGTAAAATCCGAAATATTTCGTCCCAAAAATACCACTCAAGTCAGGAAACACAAAATTAAAAATACATTAGTGTCTCCTTGCCTTACTCGCGTACCACTTGAGGAGATTCTCAGAACCCTTGTCGTGTAAAGAGACAAATCGATTGAGGTCTTTGCACTCTAAAGAGTTCCCCTTAAGTGTGTGTCCTTATATTTTTTGGGAATTGGTTCAGTCATCATTAGCTGTTATGGTGCTTGGTAACAAGATTTGCTAGTCAAGAAAACAGTTGCTACTTCAACATGTCCTGAAAAAATCTACATACATGTTTCATAACATAACATATCATCACGCCTCTATCCCCGAAAGGTTAAGCAGAGGTGTACCAATGTACACCCACATTTCGCCGATATGTTTAGGTCCCATGTTTGCATGCCCGTACCAGGGTGAAATATGTCATGTTCTGTATTATTATTTAACAACTTTTGTACCATATTTCAAGCAAATAAATGATATCTTATCTTATCATGTAATAAGGGGCGAGCCTATTGCCAGTAACCGGGCACAAATCCAAACTCCGACCTGCTACTGAGAATTTCATAGAAAAACCCAATAACACCTTGGTCGACTTGGGAATCAAACCCAAGACCTCTAGCGTAGCAGTTGCGCTTAGCACCACTAGGCCAACGAGGCAGTCATGTATTTTCATACGAGTCAATCACCTTTTTATTTATTGTGTCTCAAGACCAACTGAACGAAAATGTAAAACTGAACAGAACTTATTTAAAACTAATCGGAATGCACTACTAAATCACCTCAGAGAAGTAATGAAATATAAACGATGTAATCGAACATCAAAGTTGATTTACACCTGTAACTAGTATAACTAAGGCGTTTTCCATATTACCTCATGTTCTCCTCAACCGTTGGAAACCATATTGATAATTTCCTGTCCTGCACGGACGAGGCCAAACCAAATTATGTCCTGAATATGCGGTCACAGGAAGCACAGTGCAGCTGACCGCTTTCATAGCACGTGTATCTAGACTTCGACGAATCTGTCGTGTGAAATTATTTTGACAATCCGGTATCTGCGCTCAGAAAAATACAACATAAGTACTCAATACAGTCGTGTTTTGTTTTTGTCTAATAGAGCAATTCTATTATTATTATTTTTTACTAGCCATTTCTTTCCCACTGCAGGGCAAAGGCCTCTCTACCCTCCTTCCACTTCTCTCTGGTTAGAGCCGTGGTCATCCACTCCTCATCAAAGGTCTCCAGTTCGTCCCGCCATCTCCGCCTGGGCCTACTAATTCAAATTACGAATAAGAAAAAATGAATGATTTATCATTTAATGGTAACCAATTCTACGTTCAAAAATGAAATAAATAACAGTTTCCTCACAATAGTGATAATATTAACTCTAGTGTACTTTTGATAAGTACTTTCGACACCATATCTCTACTTTTCTCGAATAATACTGCCATAATGAAACATAAACGGAATATTAAACCGGGAGAACTCTCGACACTTTTATTTATATTCATTCGGATACCTCGTCCGAGTGTTGCCACTTCAGTTCGTTCACTTACAGCATTTAATTTCTGTGGAATATTAAAAAGGTTTTATTTTTAGCTTGTAGGATGAAAACCTTTTTTCGTAAATTGAAGGCAGCGAACGTTATCTTTTACGTAAAAGCTGAAGTGTTTTCATTTTAAGTATTTATTTCTTTCAAAATAAACACAACATACTAAGGAAACGAGAATAATGTTTACGCATTACTAGAAAGAGGTAAATAACCATTTGTATTCGGTTTATACGTTTATGGTAAACTAAATATATTTGATATGACTTGACTCCTTAGCAGAATATTGCGAGTTAGTAACTTTGAACCAAAACCAAGAGTTATACATTGATAATAAAAATCTTACACGAATATATAAACGACGAGCGTACTAAAAGCAATATACAAACAAATAACTACCAATGTACTCCCATACAATCCACGTAACAAGATTTACCACGAACCGAAAAACCTATTTGGTTACATCAATAAAAAGATATAATCATAACATTTCATTTCCCTGAACACTGATACGTGGGGCAAAGTTTAAATTGGTTCAGTGAAACTTGTAGTCCAATTTATGTTTCGAAGTTATTTCAGTAAACATGTCCAATTGATCTGTCCTATCTAAGAGCAATGCCTTAGGGCACGTGGTTAATAATATAAAAATCAAGCCTACCAACGACCCACTGCTAGGTACAGGACTCTTCTCATATAGAGAACGCACGAGCATTGATCACCACGCTTGCTCTCTGCGGATTGGCGATTTCAGATGCCAAATTTTGGAATCTAGGTTTCCTCACGATGTTTTCCTTCACCGTATGTCAGAAGTGTGGTAGAATAATTAAGAGTCCCATCTAAGAGCAATGCCTTAGGGCACGTGGTTAATAATATAAAAATCCAGCCTATAAACGACCCACTGCTGGGCACGGGCCTCTTCCCATAGAGGACGCACGAGCATTGATCACCACGCTTGCTCCCTGCGGATTGGCGATTACAGATACCAAATTTTGGAATCTAGGTTTCCTCACGATGTTTTCCTTCACCGTTAGTCACAAGTGTCTTAGAATATTTAAGAAAGTATATAACTTTGAAAGCTACATTGGTACGTGGTATATAACGTCCGTATATTGAAGAACTGAATAAATAAGTTACTTGACCAGAGAAAAGGGCAGACTCCCAAAGGTTCTGCTTTTATGGCCTACATTAATCTTTAGGTAACTGGGTTATATGCGGTATCTTATACCCATAATTTTTCCTTTCTCTAAGATTAGCTGAGAATCTCGTAACTCGTGTGTTAGTTTATTATTTAATTCGAGGCTTATCTCATTACTATTGAAGTAAGTACAGAGTATGTTGTATAGTGTCCCCTTGCGCATAATTTTTCTGTTGGTAAATATAAGTTATCAAAAACACTTCTAACAAAATGTCATAAGCTATAGTCAAACTCAGCTACAAATGTTAAAAATACCAATAACATTTAAGTAAAAAAAAATAACTTGTAGAGGAGCCTAATAAAACTTTTCAACTGTTTTTGTAGTTGTACAAACATAATCAGTGCACCACTTAATTTAAGCACAGAGTGTTACAAACTATTATTTTTATGAGACAAACATCAAGGTACAGTCGCCACCCTCTTAATTCAGACCGACCCTTATTAACCCGAGCCCCTAAAGAGCATTTTATGTGGGGATCGTGCCCGAACTTTACGAAACTACGGACCTGTATGTATGTTCTTATAGTGTGTGTATTATCACACGATTTTGGTCTTGTAGTTAAAAAAACTGGATTTTTTGTTATAAAAATAATATGTATTAAAACAAGCAAATTAATTTAAAAAAAAAAGTACTTAACATATATTTTGGTGTATAATTTGACAGTGCTTAGTAAATGTATATTGTGTGAAATACTCGACTTTTTTAAGAAATATGTCCATACAATATTTTAAAGTTTTATATATATGCATATAAAACTTTAAAATATTGTATACTTCTAAATTTTACATAGTACTTAAGACACATTGACGTGTTACTTTAACCAAAATTTTATTTTGTTCGCTTTGAGATATTTATCACCTTTGTATAGCACAAAGGTGTACTCCGCCAATACGACTGGATTTTGTCCAGAGGGAATACAATCGGTGTACCGATAGTGTTGAACATGCTATGTAGACTCTTACCTATCAAGATAAGATTGTTACTGTGATTGCAAACTTCCTCGATTTACACTGATTTAAAAGTCATGTTTTAAACGCTAAACTTAGTAACAAACCAGAATTAATTAGAAAAGAGAAAGAATAAAAACAACAGCAACAACATAAGAGAAAAAAATTAAAAACAAAATACAAATACAAATTAGTTTATTGTCTCAATAAGATTAGATTACATGGAATCGTGTTTGGAGCCTGCTTTTAAGCAAAAAATGTATGTATTAGTAGGCCCCGCTCTTTCAAATAACTATTGTATGTAGGTATAATTTTGTACTATATCAGTCATCAGCATTACTCAAGGATCTTAAGAAATCAGTCTAATATTTTTTGTACAGAGCCAGTGTGATTTATAAAACGAAATAAGACACAAAAAATCCTTTCCTCAAAATTTTAAGTTAAAATGATATACAAACAGCGCATAAAGAACGGGTCTTAATATTTTTCCATAACAAAAGCGAAATTGTTTTGTCACCACAAAGATTCTCTCTATCGCGTCTTTTAAAGGAATTGTCCAAAATCTTAAGAGACTCCGTTTTTGTAGACGCGACCAGAATAATGAAAAGGTGAATGTTTTGAAATGTGAGAAATTGTGCGAGCAGCGTAATGCTTAACTGCTGGAACATAAATGTGTTACGTGCTGCTGTTTATGCTATCCTAGTACTATTTTGTTGTGTTTCCTTTAAGACTGAAGCTTTATTAAATAAAATTAAATAATATAATTAAGCTTTTCATTATTGTTATTTTTAATTGAGTATTATTTTAATACAATAAGTTTATTTTACAAAAAGAATAGAAAAAAATACTATATAAATACAAAAACAGCTTACATTAAAATTTTAATGGTGTACAATAAAAAATATTCTATCTAGGTATCTATCTACAGCTAAAATTAAACTACATTCATATACGTTTTGTTTTAGGACTGAACCAATTAAAACAATAGTTATTTCCTGTTATTAGCATCAAAACAATAATAGATATACAAAGTAGACTCAATCAAAAAGTATTCCTACAGCATAATAACGTTGATGTCTTCTTCAATTTGAAGTACGTTGTCTATGGTCAATTACAGGGGCCGGTTAAACACAAGGACAACAATAAATTATCATGCATCAAAGGCTTCATATACTGAATCGTTGTTACGGGTATTTTGTTAATTTTGTAATTTTATACAATTACCAAAGGTACTTTTTTAAAGATCTGAATCAAAGAACCATTATGCATCTTACTGAAATAGAATAAGCACAATGTTTTTTACAAAAGTTTGGATGCAGTATTTACTTCCGAATTCTAGGACCTAATGTATCAAAATTAGCAAATTAAAATAAGCTTATTTCGACTTCTAGCTGTATGAATAGGAAAACCCGGATTTCCAATCAGCCAATCAAGAATATTAGTATTAATTTATATGGGTCGAATTGACTCTTCTGACCTCCAATCGTACGCTGATATTGCTATCATAAACTAAGTAAGTGGGTCTTACTTAGTTTATGATAGTGATCTAATCACGAAAAAATAGAACGTTATGAAAATTTTAATTAGTACAAATTAATGTATGCTTAAGCAAAAATTAAACATTAAAAATGCTATCTAGTTATTTTACACTATACCTGAATGAAATACCAGCAACATTCTCGTTTATGCACCAAAGTAAGCAAGTAATAGATGTGACCTCACTATCCGTTATATTATCTTGTCAAGCGTGCATACGACACAAAACTATGATGATTTCCCGTTGAATAATCATCATTACTGGAAATAGTATCCAGTTAACCTTTGCGGACGTTTAATGGGTGGTGACAAAATTAACTGAGCATCAATTTTAAGCATAGGTCAACGGAAGTAAACATTTATGTGATAATATCAAAGGCGCGGAATTAAGTAATAATTTGGGAAGTAATTTGTGTCAAATTGGGGATGGTCAACTTGATATTAGTTACAATTATAATCATATAAAACTACTTTTGAAAATAGTTTTTTTGAATGATCAATGTGCAGTCAACAGCTATTCTATAATGTACACAAATCGTCGAAGATAGTTGTAAATTTGGCGGAAAAATGTCATGTTGATTTTCAATGTATTTTTTGGCTCAACTACATTTACATACAAATATTTGAGGTCAAAATTTAAAAACCTTTTTATTTTTTTTACATTATAAGTTCCTTTAGTTTTTTACTATGCCTGTTACAATTTAACATACACAATATATTGAAGCACGAGTTTGAAGATATAAGGAGAGTGTTGATCAACACAGCACAAGTCTACATAAATTATCTTAAGCTGAACTGATACGAGTACACGTGCTTATTCCCGACAGACAATCTGAAGGCTGAACATAATCCGATAGATACAGTGGAGGCTTCAATATATCGAACCTCTTTGTGTGTTACAACGGATTCTTTGTCAATGAAACCATACACGTCTAGCGAATTAGTCTGTACTTTTTGGACTAATGTGTAATGTGGCTAGACTTATTTAATGCCTACAATAGGATTTCGTTACTAAAATTACTGCTTAGGCACCTGAAAAATTACCAAGCTAAAATGGAAAAGGAATGTACGTAACATACACCTACACTGATAGCTAGGGAACATGGATTAATAGATCGATAAAAATCCTACTATAAGTCGTTTTACACTAAATTAACGTTATACAGTACCTATGAAATGAAAGAAGATTTATTCTAAAGTATAACATACTAAATCGTTTCTAAAATTCTTGACGATTGTAATGTAGACGTCTAGTCAGCTCAATTTCAGATTTAGCAAGAAACCGAAACGTTTTTACTACATTGCATCGCTAAAAGAAAATTCAAGTTATTGAACAATTTTTTATTCATACAATATAAAATTTTCTGCGAAGCGGTCTTTCGGGAGAGCTCATGAAAATATATGAGGAAATAAGTAAAATAATGTGCTTTAAGAGTTTCGGATACGAAAATCTTTTTATTTTTTCATGTGTTAGAAAACGGAGCGTTGAATAGTAAATCAACAATCTTCTTTTTTATGTTTCTGAAAGTGTAGAAAAAAAAACAAAAACAAAAAACAAATGAACAAACTCACTCAAATCTGCTTCAAATGTTGACTTGAATTAATTCAACAAAAATTAAAAAAAAACCGAGTCGCAAAACCAACAAAAGCTTCTGTTTCATGCAATCATTACAAAAGGTTGTTTCACAATATAATATTGTTTCATGAACATCGAGATTGGAAAATAAAGCGAAGTGCACTGCAAACATTTTGCGGGCTCTTCACAATTACTGTCAAAAGCTTTGTCCAGTTAATTAATACAATCAGGATATTAAGCGGTGTGTCTGTGTTCTTAGTAGTGTTTTAAATTAATTATTTTATTGTACTGTGCTCTTGGTGTTAAATTGGAATATAATGGAAGTGAATTTTGAGGTATTCTCTTTAGAATATTTATTATTACAATTTACTTGTTTAAAATATACCAAGTATTTTTAGTCTGTGGGTGTACCAATCTGCTTGAATAAGACGGTGCATCCATCCTATTCATGCAGATCTATATATATAAATAGATTGATATATAACTTTCTAAAATATTATATGCAAGCATATTACAATTTAAAAAGTTTGTATGATAAATACAAAGTTAGGCAAACATTTTGCGAAACATCGAAATGTAATTACAACAAAAAGAAGGCACATGTTTATTTAACTGCACTTTATCTGCCCAACATCAAATATTTAACATTCTGTAGTCATCAATCACTTTTCTTTCGTTCTTACACAGACTTTACCTATTTTTCTGCCCCTTTGCTATCTTCTCTAAGATTTTCCATCTTTTTGTTACTGTCATACGCCTCGGTAAGCCATAGTCGATCTCTCTTTGATAATACCAGGGTCCCGTCTCATTGGACCATACGCAAACATAGCTACGCGACGTGTGTTTGCTTTTAAACTTGTCAATGTATCTAATTTAGCTTGCCGTTTACCATACATTGTAGTTGGCCAAAACTGCCTCGTTGGCCTAGTGGTTCTAAGCGCGACTGCTACGCTAGAGGTCTTTTGTTCGATTCCCTAGTCGACCAAGGTGTAGTTGGGTTTTTCTATGAAATTCTCAGTAGCAAGTCGTAGTTTGTGGCCGGTTAGTGGCAATAGGCTCTCCCCCTATTACATGAGAGCTAAACATACCAGCGAACTGTGGGTGTACATTGGTACACCTCTGCTTAACCCTTCGGGGAGACAGGCGTGATGGTATGTTGTATGTTATGTTTGGTTATGTAGTTGGCCAAATCCCATTGAGAACAGTCGAAGTTCGAGAGAACATTATTCGATATTGTGAGTAATTAATCTCTCATAGCGCTTATGATATTTATCATACAAGTTAAACCAATCGTGTAGCATGTCATGTTTAATCCAGTACACGAGTTTGGATATCTCTATAGTACAGTAAGTAGTATTGTTTGTACACTACAAGCAGTACATTACGTTTAGTATCTTGTTTATATGACTGTTCGATCTAACGTAATTAGGTAACCTAATACCTTCCATACTAAAATACCACCCTTTACTCAGTACAAAGTATCCTTGTATTTCATCTAATGTAATACTATTACCGTAATAATATTATTACTATTATACTACGATTTCTAAAATAATCGCTTAACTAACTTATTTGTATCATTATGGTTTTGATTAGTATCGCTAAAACTTAATTGTAGTTCCACGGTAAATACGAAAGGTGAAAACAAATCTAACATGACAATACTTAAATAAAAGAAAAATGGGACATTTTATGATTTTTATTTTATTGGTTTCTTAGGTTTACGCGAATGTAAATAAATTCAAATGCATTCAAATAAAACTAGTTTTTACGGATTTATTCGCTTTCCTTTATATTTTAATTGATTATTTGAGTTCCGACCTACGCAATAACATATGAGCTCACTGTGTCTTGATGTCTTTCAGTGCTGCTCTTGGGTTTGGCCTTGAGTTTATGTATTATTGGATCCCAAGAAGATGATATCTTCCAGCAATCTTCTCTTTTGAAATGAGGGTGTTTTTTAATCTCAATAGCTTCACAAAACATCCCAGGTAGGAATTTGAATTTAGAAGTTTTATTTTAATGATTTTTATTTACCTTTAAAAATATATTTTACATGAGTCCATCAAAACCTTGACTGCGGTCACCGACCGCGAGCAATGATATTGGAGCCATAATTATGACAGTGTAAACAAAACTCTGCAGAACATTCGCTTGACACGGGTCAACCGATTTACAGGTATTCCTGAAAATCGGAGATAAACAGTGTTGAAAATATAACAAATATAGATTACTAAAGTATATCATTTTTGTGGTCCTAAATTATTCTTAGCCGTCGCCGCAAAGGTTACCTTTTAAACGTCAATATATTGTTGACATGTGCATGAAATAAACATCATAATAAAGGTTCCAGTTGTTGAATCTTTCAGTAACATAAATAAGGCCTAACCAACATAAGACTAACGACATTGCGAATTAAAACCATTATATTAATGACTTTTATTTAGTCAAAATAATCCAATTGAAACGTATAATTTAGCGGCCAATCCCAAAGGAATAATAAAATATGGTTCACTCATTGCTGGCCTTTAGGCATCTTTAGATTAAATTTCTGAGAAAAATGAGATCATACTCATACTAAAATTCCATTTTTTATCTCAAATGTTTCTGTCCCTTATATTTTTACCGTCTGTTAATTACGCATTAATTATAATAAGGCACTTAAACCTTATTAGAAGGTTTTTATGTTCACATATTTTGATAACCAAGTTGCTTTAAAATTTACAAAAATGTAATTCCAGATTTTCATACACCCTTTTACACAACGGACTTCATTTAAATGCGAGCTCTTCTCGCAATTTATTTCGCCATCATGATAAAGAACTCTAGTTAACTCCAAGACTAGTTTAACAACCAAAAAAAATTGTCTAAATAAAAGAGCGTACTTTTTAAGCTTACTAGCTAACATAAACTTTACTACCAACATAATCATTACAAAGCCGCACTAAACAACTTAACCCCTACATATTCAACACACAAAAGACCGTTCTAATTTAAAAGACGTACAACACGCCACACATTTGCGTCGTTGGGTTCCCTCTCACGTACACCCATCGCGCGACGTGACGCGCCCTCTGTACATATTAGATTTGCGACCATTATGTGGACATATTATGTACTGGTGTTATAGCGTGTTTGTATTAAATCAAATAAACATTCTTTCACGCGTGTATCTGAAGGGTTAGGCAGAGGTGTACCAATGTACACCCACAGTTCGCCGGTACGTTTAGGTCCCATGTAACAGGGGGAGAGCCTATTGCCACTAACCGGGCACAAACCCAAACTCCGACCTGCTACTGAAAATTTCATAGAAAAACTCAATAACACCTTGTTCGACTTGCAAATCGAACCCAAGACCTCTAGCGTAGCAGTCGCACTTAGAACGACTAGGCCAACGAGGCAGTCGTTTGTATTAAATCATCTCGCTTTTTGCCCATTTGATTTGAGTGACGAAGGGGATGTATGGAGATGTGGGTCGGGGTAATTGCGACCCTTTTCAGGCCAGTAATTAAAATTTTACATGCATGATGTCAGATAGATTTACTTTACTCTCAGTCACGTTTAGGATGATACATGGTTCTTTTATTTAATTGAAACCTTTTTCAAATTATTAGTGATGTAATTGTCAACACACAGATTATTTTACAATATCTTTTAAAAATGTTATTAACCATTTACTGAATTGTTACAATGCTTTACAGTCTCAGTCACTTCATCATCATATAGTAGATATTAAAACTATAAATAGACATGTTCCTTGAGAACGAGACTATTATTATAACTGACAAGACATTCCATTTCCATTTACTGGCTCTACACTGGTTGGGAATACTCGCACTTTGACCTTTAAAGTGACCTCACGAATTGGGTCAGTGTACATCTTTCTGGGACATCGACAGTGCCTCAAAAATAAGGACATATTTAATTTCTATGCTTGGGGTATATTCCACCAAATTTAAATGAGTCGACTTTATTGTGTAATTTGTTCACCTTGGAATTGTATCACCTAGGTGAACAAACGCGACTTTTTGAATTATTCTAGTCGACTTATATCACCCGCATACAAATTGGCAAGAACATCATTAAATTATATTATAAAAAAAAATATATAACTGATTGTTTAATAATAAATAATAGAAAATTCTTGGGACGATATAACCAGTTTCCTTTTAATTTAAACACACTTTCTTTGATTATAGTAATATTATAGAACGAGGAACGCGTACATGTTTAAATACCTTTAGGGCTTGACGTTTCGACCGGGTTACACAGGCCGTGGTCGCAAGCTGACCCACACTGACTGAGTGTCATTAGGTTGTCGATATAATAATGTTTTGATATTAAGTACAACTAAAGTCAAACGTTAATCGCGCTTTATAGGATTATGTCATTCAGCTAGCTAAATATCAGTCTGTGAAATCTAGAAAATGTGCTGAAATCTAAATTTAAGAATATTAAATTTAGTTTTTAGTACCGATTCTTACACGACCGTAAAACGACTAGACAGGGAAGCCTAACGTATATCGAAGAAATCATCCATGAACATTCAATTGACACTGTTCCCAACGATTTTTAATTAAACTTTAAATAGCGTCCACCATTTACTTTCCTTTTCTTGTTTGTAATTAAAAGTTGTCTCTTCCGTTGGATAGATGGCGCTATCGCTTCCTAACGTCAGCTCGTGCATTTCGCATGCAAGATAAATTGAGCGTTTAATGCTTGCGATCAGCGATGCATGGAGATAATTAAGTAGTTTTACTGACGCAGAGTTTTTTTACTTGTTTTTAGTTTTATTTTGTTTTTTGTTAAGGTGGTCTTTGTTGATGGGTTAAATATAATTTTTGAAAAATCTTTTCACAATGTATATCCCTGTGAAGTATAATCTAAATTTTAAAAACGAAAATCGTAAATACGCCTATCATTACTGGATTTTTAATCGAATCTCTAAACCAGTTTAATTTCATGAATATACCAGCTAAACCAACACACATACTTTCATATTCCTGAACAATCTAACCATCTGTATCTAAAATTGGAAGCTTTATATGAGAATCTGTCTTCACATAGTAACTCTGCTTAGCATCACGTTTATACAGGACGTGCACGTAGCTTACACATCATCTACAAACTGTCACAGTGCACTCGCTCATGAACTCGAGACTAATGCAGAATTTTAAACAAGTGGCTTTAAATAAACCACGTTTTGTGGAGTTACAATTAGGGTTCATCAAACACCGTTCATAGTTAAATTTAATAAAATACGTTCATCTTTATTCGAACTACTTTTGCAAAAGAAGATTTTTTTGATAGTGACTCTAAAATACATATGTTCTGAAAATTAGAAATAAAAATAAATTAAGTAGGATCTTTTAACACCCGCTCAAAAAACACGTACAAATCGCAAATGTCAACTTTTTTTCGTAACGTGGCATTGCAACGCATAAAATAGCAGGCGTAGCAGAACAGAACCAGCTACGACGTAGCTGTATTTGGCTACGTAATTTCGTAGCGTCTACGAAGGATATACAAGGATCAGATTGAAAGTAAACAATCAATAAAATATATGACTGATATTATATTAACTGTTCATATATATTAATGAATAAATATATTATTATTGTGTTTAGCAATAAAATACTAAAAATTATTATTGTTCGCTACTGGAAATAAATAATGATGTTTATGTTTTTCACGAACAAATAATAAACAACGATCCATTATTGTGAATTTATAAAGGTTTGTTATTTCATTGTTTTCTGCAAAACATTGGTATTGAATGCAGTTAAGTATGTTGTTTGTAAACAATACGTTGTATTTTATAATACGGTACTCGTGTTATTACGTCATAAAGATAAATGAATATATTATAGAACAATATATAACATTTTCAACTGCACGTTATAACTTAACACTAAGGACTTAAATGTTTTTGAAGAGATACAAAAACCTCAAAAAAGGTGTTGGTTATCATTACAAATAGACAAAAAATATTTACTCCATAGAAAAATATTTTAATAATCGAAAAATAAACAAAAATCTTTGTAAATAATAATTAAAACATCTTGTATTGTTTAACCCAATCCCCACGTCTATATCCCGCAAACAATATTCAGTCATAATATTCGTTTTGTTTTCAATTATTTTCGCCGGATCACTCAAGCCCAGATACGATCTTAATGGGAAATTTCACCCACCAAGGGCCAACGGAAATAAATAAATAATATTTTTCTTTCGTTTTCTGTTATAATATGACATGTAGAGCGTCGATTTCAGGAGTAATTTGACACTGGATTGTATTCAATGTTTTCATTTATTGTCTTGTAAGCGTCAAGCAGACTTGTGTAAACTAAGGGCTCTTAGTTAACACAAGTGACCATGACTGCGATACTGGAGGTCGTGGGTTCGGATACCGCACAGGACAAATCTTTGTGTGATGAGCACGATCATTTCATCTGTCTTGGTGTAATTTATCTATGTATGTATTTAGAAACATCTAAGTATGTTTATTAGTTGTCTGGTTACCATAACACAAGTCCGCTTAGCTTGGGATCAGACAACTGTGTTTGAGTTGTCCCGAAATTTTATTATGATATATCCAACATCCAGTCATTTAAATCTAAGAGACTTACGCAAAGTTATACTGACATTTTATTACTATCTTTTCCACCTCTATCCGTGTTAATTAAAGACACAAGTAAGAAGTAGTTCGATATCTTCCGCTATAACTAACCGACGCGACACAGGTAACGTAAGAGTGGAGTAATGAGTTTAGACGAAGCAATTAAACCTAGCAAAGTGGGTCGACGGCTCCAATTTGTACAAGTTATAGCCAACTGAATTAGATTAGAAGCATGAGTTACTCACAATGTTATTTGTAAATACATTTAAAGACACTATTGATGGTAGTATTTCCTGCCTTTGACTTAACTATGTTGGGGTTGGCTTCCAGTCTTACCAATTTGGAAGTCTGTCTAAACAATGTTAGTGAGGTTTAGTCTCGGACGGAGTAGTAAGACTGATTATTATTTAGTCAAATATATTCGAAAAAAATATCGTGTAAAAGTAAATAATGGCTTAATAAAGCATGAAGCAATCGCGACTATCAAAAGTTCCTGGTTTATAAAAGTTTATTTGTTTGTTTACTCATCACTTCAAACGAACAATAGATATGACTTTTTCTATAAGTTTGTCTTTCTGAAGAATGATTTAGTCTACTTTCAATAAGGAGCAAGACATAAAAAAACATTTCTTTCTTATATCCTTTGATATTATATTTCAGACAGGTAATCTCAATTTTGTTCTATTAATAGACTCATACAAAAATAAACAGTGACACAGTAATGACGATGTGAAAAACCACAGTTGTTAAATATATGTCGGGTGATATCCAATTTAGATAGCTAAAACAATTCCACAACGAAATATTGTTTTATGAACACAACGCGGTATTGTCAAACAGACAAAGCTAATTTGGGGTCCACTAATATTGCTTTTATGAACGTAAATTAATTTTAATGTGAGTCCCATTCGTGTCAAACTGAAATTGTTTTTGTAAGGATAGAATATTGTTTGTTTAGAAAAATAATAAAGTGATGGATAATATAATTCAGATAGACGGACGGACAGACAGTGGAGGTATAGAAAAAGTTGTTTGAGGAAATAATAATTTTATAGATAGTGACAATTAAGCAGACGGAAGGACGATTGCGTGAAAGATGATATGAGAAAGAAAGGAGTGAATACTGAGATGACGAGTTGTAGAATGGAAGATGAATACGCCTTGCGCAGAACAGAATGCGGAGGTACAGGACCCTAAAAATCAAAGTAAAATCAAAGTCTTATCTTATGGATTATAACTAAAAGTATGTAAATATTGCAGCCATATGTAATCTTTGGTCAACTTCTTCAAAGAAATGATAATTTTCTGCTTACAATGTGTACATCAATAATCTTTGAAATCTACCCTTTGTCTACTAAACCTATTGTATTTGGCTTCTAATCATGGATTATACTCCGAATTGAAGGGGCTATTCTGCTACATGCATCAGTAATATACTAATGGATTCTTAGTACAACAACATTAAGTCGCCCTTCGAAAGCAACGAATTATTCATAGACATTAAGTTTGCAACGCTCTGATGCAACTTTATCAAAACTACTTTGTGTATGATTTGGCTCTGGTGTAAATTTAAGCTCCATTACTTATCACTAAGATCCTATGTGACATTTTTTTTTAAAAAGATCGTATTTAGTTTGAATTAGTATTTTTTTTAAGTACCAAAGGGGTTACAGCGATTGCGAGGCAAGGCAAAGCACGGTACTCGTCTTACAAATCAAAATGTTTGCAATACAAACTCGTAGCGAAACAAATGCAAGTTCATATCGAGATATGCGTGGTGATACGTTCTTTATACACGCCTCACAATGTCATTTAAATTAAGAAAAATATACACAACATCCTTTCTCGATGGTGACGATCAGTTTGAAAAAGCAAAACTGACTAAACAACAATAACTAGATGAACAGTTTACTTTAGTAAAATGACAAAATAAAAATATTTTCTCATTAAAATGAAGAGTTGAGAAGAAGTTTCATTTACCTACACCAAACTATCAAGTTTACAACATCGTCTTGTTTCAAACGCTTCAGTTTCGTCTAGTTATTAATTTTTAAAACGAGTCCCCGTGAATCTAAAGCCGTAGTTTTAAACTTTGCTCAACGCGCTGTGACATTTTGCAACTGTGTTTTTTACATTTATTTTGGCAATAAAATGCAAAACGGGATTGGATTTTTGTAGCTTGCATTGTAGTTTATTGCACAATTGAAATTGGATACGATTATTAAATACAGAACGAAATGGTTTTTGGTTGGAATATATTTGGATTAATTATTTTAGAATTGAGATTTCTTTACATTGTATTTAATTATTTGAGAAAAAAAGTATCTGGTTTTGTACATGAATAATAAAATGCATCATCACGATGTAACATTAATACTCTTAAATATTAAAAACGAGCTGGCACCTCAATGTTATTTTATTTAGGTAAAATTACTTGTTAAACCAATTACTGGTGCTCGTCATTAGTCTAGTCTGGTTCTAAATATTTTACTTTCTTAATTATTCTAAGACACTTCTGACAAACGGTGAAGGAAAACATCGTGAGGAGACCTGGATTCCAAAATTTGGGATCTGAAATCGCCAACCCGCAGTGAGCAAGCGTGGTGATCAATGCTCATGCCTTCTCTATATGGGAAGAGGCCTGTGCCCAGCAGTGGGACGTTTATAGGCTGGAATATAATATATAATCTTATATATAAAAATGAATCGCTAAATGTGTTGGTAAGCGCATAACTCAATAACGCCTGGACCGATTTCGCTAATTCTTTTTTTGTTGTATTTGTTATTGTCAAGAGAAGGTTTTTATGAAAAAAAAAAATGATAGTGATTTGTTGGATTTATCTACGCCTCCAATAATATAAAGGCACCGGGAGCGGGACCTATGGATTCACGCGGGTGAAACCGCGGGGCACAGCTAGTATATAATATATAAAAGAAGAAAAAAAAATTGTAAATATGACTCCAGAAAAAAAAAGTGTATTCAAGTTAGTGTACTAAATCATTCGACACCCCTTTTTAAATTCTTATTTACCTAAAACTTTACTTATATATTTTTGTCAATATCCTTTCACACATGACCAACGCACCCCAATATAAGCCCAGCACTAGACCAGTGTATCAATAGGGCTTTCGTTTAACAGCTTAGAAGCCATTACCAAGCTAATCACCCTTTGATGTTCAATATGTCATTGATGGCGTATAGTTAGGTAGGCGGCCATTGTCATCAACAGTGACGTAATGATGCTTTGACGAAGTCTGCTTATACTGGGAATAGTTATTGTTGGTCAGGTAATCATATCTGTAAAACATAATATAGGTACTTTGGTAGCTATAGGTGATGCACGAAGTCAAATTAAGTAGAAAATAGGCAATAATGTGATATTTATGTTGCAATTTTTCGATTTTCAGTTAATTTTAGATATTTCAATATTTTTTTTGACATAATTATTATTTATGTTGAAAAAAAAAAACTGACTTCGTAATGTAAGCCATAAAAGCAAGAAATAAATTGAAACTAATGAAAACGTAAGTTATCCTGTTTAAAATATTTACTTTCATGTAAATAAATTATTACATTTTAAGTCATTACTACTGAATCCGGTAAGACTGGTAGCCGACCCCAACATAGTTGGGAAAAGGCTTGGGAGATGATGAAGTCATTACTACTTTGTCAGTCAGATAAAAACAAAATTAAAATATTATCTGTAAGACTTTTAATGTTATGAAATACATGACAAAGACGGATAATCCGCAAAGTAACGCCTGATTCTATAACTTATCTAAGACTTTCCTCATTAGACTGCAATTAAATGTTTGGCCCTTAAAAAGTCTCTATTTTAAACATGAATCAGTCGATTACTCATGTAGAGTGTCGGAATATTGATTTTCATACAAATATTCATGGAATTTACCACAACAGCCTCATTTTCATCTGCATACAGCGAAATATTTGAATGAAGAGATTTCATGATGTTTCATCGATAAATCGTTGTGTATTTAATGAAATGCCGGTCGTAATATTGTGTCAACAAATTATAAGGTGTTAAAATAAATAGGTACTTAAATTAAAATATTATGATATGATTATAACGTGTGTATAATATAATTATAATAATATTTAACGTTAGGGATCGGTTCCGAGCTGAATTCATCCGTTTTACGCTGTGATTGCACATACGTGTTTTTCTAAAGTTTTTTAAAATTAATAATAATAATAATCCAGCCTATAAACTTTCCACTGCTGGGCACAGGCCTCTTCCCATATAGAGAAGGCACGAGCATTGATCACCACGCTTGCTCACTGCGGATTGGCGATTTTAGATCCCAAATTTCTGGAATCCAGGTTTCCTCACGATCTTATCCTTCACCGTCTGTCAGAAGTATCTTAGAATATTTAAGAAAGTACATATAACTTTGAAAAGTTACATTGGTACTTGTCCGGGTTCGAACCTGCACCCTCGTGCATACAAATCCGTTCATTGAACCGCTAGGCCACCACGACATTAGTTTTTGAATGCTCTTGATTATTATTATTTGAATTTATTGCTTGCTCCGAAGTTTAAATTGTGATGAATAAACCATCCATGTCTAATCAAGTCTACAGTGCAAGAGAATACAAATGAAATAAGCAGTGTTATGTTAGATTCCAGTATAACCTCATGCCGGGATGTTTCTCGAAGCTGCAGCAATCTGACCTGCAACCCAATTACGTTGGAATTCCAATGTCAAAACATCGTGATACAGAGATAGTTATTGCTAAAGCAATATGAGACGAGAGAAATTACGAACTTAAGGGCCAGACAGAGGAATTTAGACGATTATAAAGTGAAGATATCATTCAAACAACAAGTGATAATGATTTGACAAAAATATATATTATTCATTATATATTATACATATTAAATATATATTATTATATTCATTTTATTGAACTAAACAATTTCTCAGTATTTTTTTATGTTGTTTAATTACAATATTGAATAATATTGTAATTATTTCTTATGTTAGCAGAAAAAAACTGCGTGTTAATTAAAAAATGGACTATTTTGGACAGTAGCGCAATGAACATAAAAATTGTGTAAGACTACGCGCTTGTTCCAGTATCTATTGTTATATATTATGATTATACTCGTAGAACCATAACTTGTCTTCTTTAGCTAAGGAACAGAAGACAGCAAATCTTGTAAATGTAGAATAAATTCCAAATTTTTGTCAAAATATAAACGTCTTATGAATTATAGTAGGTCTCATTCACATTCATTAAATAATTTAGATATTCAAAGACATCTCAATTTGCCTTAAAAACCTGTGGACAACAGGCTTTACGTGTCTAAAAGTTAACGTTAAATTAGGCAGCATTAAGTAATCCAGTGCGAGAAGTGCCAGAAAAGTGCCAGAATGTAGCATTAACCTTTGTCACGTAACCGCAGGCTACATTAGTGACACTTAGATTTAGACACGACGTGTTTTAGTCCAAGGCTTAAATAAAGTGACAACGTGTAATTAAAAAGGTATACAGGCCTTAAGCATCAGCATAATAAATTAAAGTATTTAAATATTACTCACTGACTTTTAAATGCGGTGGTTCTATATTCGACTTTCTTTTGTTTTTGTTTTTTGTACGCGGTATTTTTCATCAAACTTAAGTTACCTATACACACCTGTTTCCTTTTTTTAATGGTGCTTGTAGGTAGACTTAGGTAAGACGTGAAAATAAAATTTCCTAGCAATTGAATGAATTATTGATAGTGCAGTAAAACAGGAAAGAGGCTAACTGCGGCAATTCTCTAGGAAAAAAACAACAAGATTTATTTCTGCAAATAGATTTTTACAAACACTTTACTTTATAAAGTGGTTAAAATAAAAAGGGCATCATTAATTTAGATTTTTTCATTTCTAGCGCACTATTTGTCAATACCTAAAAACTTTTCCATAAAAAATCATCTAACCCAACTTTTTCCATGCAACATAACCCACAAGCGAAGGTTTTGGATATTATAAGACACTTCAAAACTTCACTACATTTATTTAAGAAATAAAATAATTCTACATTTATTTATTCCAATTGAATATCTCTGAATGCGATTCCGAGCTGTCCAATGCTTCCGATCGAGCAGGCATTCTATAGATCGATATTTCAAGTGTCCCTTCCTATCTTCACTTCTCAATTCAACTGCTACTTGACGGCTCATAGCTTATTATTGAATTGTTTGTGCATTGAATTTAATAGGAGATGTTCTTACATACATACATACATATAATAACGCCTGTTTCCCATAGGGGGTAGGCAGAGACCACTTCTTTCCACTTGCTACGATCCTTACATATGAGTACTTGCTTCGCTTCATCCACTGTCAAGATGTTCTTAATCCTCTTATTAGTTTTTTAAGTATCTTTAAGATTGATGTAAATAGTTTTTTTTTTGATAATATTAGTTACTGACATGAAGAATAACTGCAAACATGCATCCTTTTTTACACTGTATTATAAATTCAAAGAGACACAAGAAACTTGTCAAAAACTTTTAAAACTACAAATGTACAAAAATATGGACGAATAAAACAAAGAACGAATTATTGTCAAATTTATAATCCTTACTTTTAATTTCATCTAATTTATACTTATGTTATAAAAATCAAGTGTTTGGAATTATGTTTGTAGGTATGTAACATAACTTACAAACCTATAATTTCATTTTATCTAAACTAACATTGGGCAACTAACCAAATAGCTTCAGCGAGGTTTGTGATGCTAGACCAGTGCTAAGTGAGAGATAAGATCCAACTAAATAAACCTAGAAAAACTGAAATTATTTTTCCTGAGGAAATTGCTATTTACTAACCAAGCGCGCGAAATAGGATATAAAATATGTGGACTTTTGGTTAGCTTTATATTGGTTTGTGTATTTAAAATACATCAAATTTAGAAATAATTAAAAAGATAAAAATATATGAGGACTTTTTTATAAAATTTGTCCATAAATTATTTTATACAAAGATTTTGTCTATTTAATTATTTATTCGGCACGAGAATGAAATAGTGTAAAAGTATAAATTTTCCTTTGAAACCCATTAATCAGCGCAGAACCAATTTTATCCCTGAAATAATTACTCAGTGGAACCGTGTACAGAGATAATATTATAAAAATGAATTACGAAAATATTGCACGAATATAAATGAAAATAATATTTTATTTTACCAAAAAACGTTACCTACCGAGAATTTATTAATAATTTTGAACTAATGAAAAAGTATTATGTTTCTACGGGGTAGGTGAAAAATGTATTCAACAATTTTTCATGAATTATAAATATTTTGAATAACTTTGTATTATATTAATGTTATCTTTAGAAATGAAATGTTTATTGTGAGTTCTAATTTATTTATACTCATCACGAGATTGTCAAGCACCTTACTATTCAAGATGAAAAATATCTTGGCTTTGGAAATATTATCGACTCTCTTAATGTATGCTATACGTTAAGTACCTACTAAAATAAAAAAAACAAATATCTATACTCAACAGAAAAATATATTTTTTTCTCTTCGATGTTTATTACGTTCTAGTTCTATAACTTACTTTAAAGGTCTTGTCGATTAGGCAATATCCAATTTGTTCTATCCTACGCTAGTTTAAGATCTTTGTATAACATTCCATCCATTCTTTTATCCCATTTAAGAACTTAATTCTGAGTCTTCCTTTACCTTACACCAATTTCCCATTTCAGTACAATTTTCAATAACACTTCGAGTGGCATTTAATTTAAGACTTTATTTACAGTACCTTAAGATCCATATTTGTATAGATAATTGGCCAAGCCTTTGGTACGCTCATCAAGTTCTAAACTTTAAATCCAATGAAGATTATAAATGGTTAATGAATTCCAATCGAAGCGAACAAAATTTCATAATTTAAATCGCTTGATTATTATAATTTGCTTTTAATCTAAATATTTAAGATACTTTAAAGCTCTTAAAACATTAAGTAAAGGAACTTACTTATTTACGTTTGGGAAACTAGACTGTTTATTTAATATTTATCCTACTACATAGGATAACTTTCCTTACCTTTGGGTACCTATCTAAATCAAAAGGATTAAAATGTACTACTATTAAATTTATTGATTTCTTAGGTGTACGCGAATGTTAGACATTGAAATAAAACTTATCATTATTTATCATGTTCCGTCTGCCCGTGACCTTGATACCTGCAAAACTGTCGAAACGTCTCGACCTAAAATCAAAATAAACCGCGACAAAATCCTTAAAAAAGTAGTTTTATTTCAACACTCTTCAACTTTTTTTTTTCTTATAGGAATTTGATCACAGACAGACACAGCACATTAAAACAATATAATAAGTTTATGATCTTGAGTGTTGCTAAAGCGATTTGTATCTATGAAATCGTGAACACTAAACATTCAAATTAACTCAGCAAATAGTTTTCTTGAGACCACTCAGTAATATCGTCATAAACTTAGCAAATATTTGTAATAATATCAATACATCTTCACACAAGCGCATGATCACTCTATCATCTTCGACACGTCGATACACTCGCTGGGGGTACATTAATTACCTATTCAATGTTTGTATCAGGCGGGTTGAGCTCAGAGCGGTTGCTAGGCAACGCAGTAATCCACTCATTTAATTGGCTTGCACTTCGCTCGGTATTTGGCTTGAGTTCTGGTTAGTAATGTAGTGTGAAGGCATCATACTTGAACGTAAATTGATAGTTTGTTCAAACGTTATGCATCTTTCTTCTCTGTATTTTAAAGTTTTTGTGTAGATCTAGTAATCTAAAGCGTTTGAATTGCGTAAGGCAATTGAAAATTACAATAATCTAGCTTTACAACATATTATTTACGTTTAAGTAAACTAAATAAAATAGTTGTGGCAATAAGTTTGTACAAACCAACAAAGGTCTATTTCTAAATATCTAGTTTCAAAATTAAACTTTTACAAGAAAAGTGGACCAAAAAATGGAGGGACATAAAAGTACCCTACACGCAACTCGCTGGTACTTTAAGAACGAACGTAACCTTTATATAAGTAACTATTCACATTAAAAACAAATACTAAGCTCTTACAAAAATTGGTATTTTTACTCCAAACATTTACTCACAGTACGACATAAAAAGAGGATTTTATTTACGCAACAATTACTTAAAATAATATTTTACATAAACTTTCGCTACTGTTCGTTGAAAGTCTTTCATAACATTTGTATATCGGTTGAAAATTCCAGACTTACCTCAACGAAGTTCGTACACGAGACAACACAAGTTTCTGATACGCGACGAATAATACAAGCGACTATCGCCATAGACACTCATGAGCATCATACTAAGACAGGCACGCATTGTTGGAGACTAAAGTTGTAAGACTTGCGTCGCCCGGTGTACCAACAGCCTAAGTACTCATAAACAGAATAAATAGCACCCAAGCCGTGTCTGTTTTTAGAAGTGTTCGCAATTTAAAACCATTTTAGAGATTGTCTTTTGTTTGTCGGCTATTTAAAACTTTTTGATATGTTTTGTATGTTTTTGTGGCTTACGTAGGATGTTCTATTTTCAAATAGGTAGGTGGATGTTTTGATGTGTGGTTTAAGTTCCAAACATACTATCGGACGCGGCAGCCGGACGCGGCTTACAGCCGCGGCTGATAGTGTGCACACCTCGACCGGGACGTTTCAAGTCATTTCTCTTTTTTTTTCTGAAACTGCCAGATCGAGCATATATATAAAAAATATTACATAAATACTTTTTTGATTTGATACTGATAAAATAAAATAAATACGACGGAAAAGCAAAAATATATGAATACAGAGAATTTTAACGGATAGATACTGTGTGCGTACTGTGTGGGCTCACTGACTCAAAAGTAAACTGTTAGCACCCTCTCTTGATCTTTGGGCCATAAGTGGATGATGCCAATAACGTCGAAAATTCCTTCTTCGACGATAGTACTAATACCTACAACACGACAGCGTCCATCCTTGTAGAATAGCGGCGGTTTTTTTTTGGTAGCGATCTTTGCAGTTAGCCTGAGCGCAGGCTTTGACTGCTTCACCGGAGTTTTGGGGAGGACCTTAAGGCCTCCAGCCAGAGCAATAGGAAAAAACTAACTACGTCAGCAATGTCCACTAAGGGCACGTCCCCCTGCGGGGTTCGAACCTCGAGCTAGCGCGTTGCTAACAATCTTAATAAAGCAAAACAACAAGGGATGGCTGGATCTAATTTTTTATTATTTAGGGACATATTTTTATTGCTAGTTTGGCCGGCTCGGGCTAGTTTGGTCTAGGGACGGGAGGATAACATTTACGTTACTATTATACATATATATTATAATACGCGACGGGCCTCTCCGGTAAAAGCGGCGGTATACTCCGAGTTTTCTGTTCACACATCGCATCCAGCAATAACGGATCCGTTGAACGTTATAAACGTTAAAAACGTATCAGTAAAACGGACTCCCATGTGTGAACGGGCCATAACTTGATATTCTTTGGGTATATTAAATAAACCCCAATAATTCATTATAATATTGTAAAGTTTATTAATTATTTTTTAAAAGTTTTAAAGCTAGTAGGTATGTACAACTTAATAATAATAGGAGAATTTAGTTATGCTTACAATGTTATAAAACATAAATTGAGAATCAATCATACAGAATATCCATATGAACTAATATAATAACAAAGCAACATTAGTACTATAATTATGTAAATTTTATTGTTATACATAGCTACTCATGAAACTTATACAAAATATAAATTACAGAATACGAAATATAGGTGGCAGCACCACTTTTGTGCAATCGTTGTTGTATGAGTGTTTCACCTTCTTTCTTCGTCCTTCTTGCGCGCTGGCGTTTTCGGCTGTCAAAAACATCCAGGTCTATGTCGGACATCCGACGCTCAAGGTCAGCCCAAGGTTACGTCCGCGGCTTACATCCGATAGTGTGCAATGTTCAGTGTATTTTCATTGTCCAGATACTATAAGTCGCGGCTGTCTGCCGTGTCCGTCAGCCGCGTCCTATAAGTATGTTTGGAGCTTTAATAATGTTTCATAATGATACTGTTTTTACGTTGAAACTGTTATAACTCTCATTATAATAACTTAATTATGTAAATAGTATGTAGGTACATATTAATTAATTAATTTAAATTATAATCTCAATAATATGGTTTAAATTTAAAACCAAATTAATGAAAATCTTATTTTTTACTTACGTAAGTACGTGATAAAAGTTTATAGAAAAAGGATTATGTAACTTATTTTTCCTTTTTAATCTTTGCAATTATAAAATATATTAAACGTACAATTGACTGCTTCACTGAAATTGTTTTGCCCTAGTTATCCTTAGAACTTTCGTAGGTTTGACGTCATTCGTCTACGTCATTTTATTGGAATAATCGCGTTACCTAATTCCATTAAAACTTAAACTAGGCTTCTGACAAAAGGTATATTTAAATTAGTCCTTAGAAATACTTCAAATGTAATTACTTGCCATCTAGATCGACTAGACGAATAGAATAGAATAGATTATGTATTTAATGAAGTTTTATAAAAGGCGGTTCTCTACGAACGACGAACAAATTTTAATTACCACCTTTTCACAATTTAAAATGATATCTAGTTACAAAATTGTTTAACCCATTCTACATTTTGATTAATTAAACGTTTAAATTTCGAAAGTCAAAATTAGTCACTACAAAAAAAATTACATCAAACAATTTTCATTCTTCTTCCAAAAATATTAAATGCACATTTTGTCACAAGAAACATAACATAATCCTCATAATATTTATTCATAAAGACTTCCAAACAAACATTGAAAACGTTTACTAGGTCACAAAAACGTCTCGTTTGTGGAGAATGAAAATGTATGGAGGTAAGAACCTTTGGCCATCCATCAGAGTGGCGCATGATCAGGCAAGCTGGCAAGCGTCTCGATAACAAGGGGAGAGATAAATCTGCAGAACCCGGCACTCGCTTTATGACTCGCGGTCACGATGTACTACGGCTATCTGATAGGGTAGACTGTAACATTTTTAGCGTAACTTTAGAATTATTTTGTTTTGTAGGTTAGTTTTTTGTGAATTTTGAAATTATTTCTTCTGTTACGCTTTGTTTGAAATTTTAAATAATTATGAAAAAGATTTTGTGAAAACTTCGATCGAAAATGAAACTTATTAAAGCATAATAGCAAAACAGTCGCTACTGAGGAATCAGATTTCTCAAAAAGGATGAAATAAATAAAATATAATAAAAAACATTTTTTATAAAACCAAATATCTAATCTTGTTTAAATAATCATCAAGATCAATATCCATGCATCTTACAAACCTCCAAGAACATTTGCTTTGTAAGTATTTAGTATCCTCCAAGTTATACATTTTCGCCAGCCATACTTTGCTCAAATATATCAGTCAACTACATATTACTTTTACGATTTTAGATAAAAGAGAATGGTACGAATATAAAGATAAGAAAATGTGGTGAAATTTTGTGAAATGAGTAATGATCATAATGTACGGTGAAAACTTAATGGCGGCTCTAAACACGAGGCGAGTCGCTGCGCAGTAACAAACTTATGCGCCAGCGGGGTTGAGGGGCGAGGTACTGCGCAGCGTGTCGCTAACTTCAGAGCGCCATTAAGTTTGAATCCAACTATACCTAAAATATGGATGACCTGTTCAAACGTAATTAATTAGTGAACATCTTAAATTTCTCTAACATAATATTAATAGGATTACACAGAATGGCTTCGAATAGAATAAATATATTTTCGATATCAATTTATGAAGCTGACGTAATATTTGGTTACAAAGAGTGGTATTTATGTAACGTTTCAATAACTAAAGATGGATTGCTAATTATTTTGATGGATACCCCGCAAACAATAGCAGCTGTAAAAGTAATTGTTTTTGTTAATTGAATTACTTGTTTTACTGTTTATTTAATTGAATATTTCGTATACAGTGTACCTACCCAGTTATGTTATGTTGTAGTCATTGATCAATCCTTTTATAGTAGGTAAATGTAATAAAATGTAAATAGTTGTAGATAATCGTACAGAAGTATAGCTTTACTGATGATAATATTCTCGTCCATAAAATCAATTATTAATTTTGTATTAATGTTCTCCTCTTCATGAGTTAGTCTTAACCATGCATCTTAACTTATAAACATAAATAAATGAATAAAAACTACTATCATTTTTTACTTAAACCTGCAAAAAACAGTAAAATTGATCAAAATAAACTAGCAAGACACCCCGTATCCGTGACCAGAGTCCCAGTAAAGGAATCGATCATCAAGAATTTAAAACTTACAATAAATCATGATACTACTACTTTTAAAATAACTATTATATATCTTCATTTCAAAGATATCAGAATTGAAATAGAGCCACGTATTCAAGTGAAAACGGTACACCTCACATAGTGATTTGCTAACTTGAATCTTATTGCCATAACTCTCCTTATAAAGCTTAGTTCAAAACTCAAGGGAGCGCTTCGCAAGAGAGCGAGTGTTGGCCAAAGTTATAAGACACCAGCGATTTTAGATAATTACAGTTTCGAATGGGAATTAAGTGGTGCAATTTACTTGTGAGTCTAGATCGGGGAGGGGATGAGCTTGAAATTGAACACTTAGTAGGTGAAACTAGAGTGAGCTGTGTGAGGTTTGGCTACATTGTTGATGTTCGACTGTTTTGCTCAATAACCATGTTTAGAAATGTTTTTTTATTTGTGGATGAAAATAAGTGCACAAAAATTATTAAAAAAGTGGCTAAGTGCTTTTTATCCTTTATAAGAGGTTTTTAAATTAAATTAATTATTAAAAGGTTAATAAAAAAAGAACTACATACCTGTTAATAAAGGCCGACGATTCACAAAACATACTTTAGTTCACACAGTTTTTGACAATCACAATAACATAAAAAACTACAATAGTCAAATGATAAAATATTCAATACCGAAAAAGAAAATATTTTTAATAATCCTCTCTTCATTTCATAGCTTGGACACTATAAGCCTTTTATTGGCATTTTTATAGTTGTGAGCAATCGCGTTTGAAACGCGTAAACCTGGATTTAGTTTTCCATCTGGACTGAAACAAAATGTGTTGCGACTGTATTCTATGGGGAACACTGATGCGGTTTTGTTGATATGGCTCTGGGAGATTTAGGATTTTTATTTTGCTGTGTCAGTGTGGTTTTTAACCGTCTAAAAGGAGGAGGTACTCAATTAGATGGTAGGTTTGTTTTGGTAATTAAAGATGAAGGGTTATTGAAAATTTGGCCATTTTAAATTTATTTTTGAGTAATTATGAAGTTTAAGAAGATATTGAGAGATTTAGGAAAAAAAATATATGATAATAAACATGCCTTTACTCGCGCCTGACTTAGAAAATGGATCGAATTTCTCTTAATCAAAACAAGATACATTAAAAATTCCATTTCAGAATTCCTAGAAGATTATTGAATAACAGTTTCCCATTTTCTTACTTTTAATCAAAGAAAAACCTCTCACGTGTCAGTAAATAGGTTTCTTAGAGCTGCGACTGTTAACTTGAAAGCAACACGTTACTGGTACACGTGACTAAGTAATGTACGTCTGCTTCGCTGATTGAAAACAGGAACATAAGCCGTAGCACTTAGAAGCTCGAGTTAGAACAGATTTTAGTTTAGTAACTACGATGTGTGTATTGATTGAAGTCTTAGCGCACATTAAATTCGCAACTAAGATTTGGGTGAAGATTAAGATGATATTTTATTTATCAATTTATTCTTTATTGGGATCTAAAATCGCCAATCCGCAATTTAGCAAGCGTGGTGATCAATTCTCTATATGAGAAGAGACCTGTGCCCAGCGGTGGGACGTTTATAGATTGGTGTTTTTAATATTATTCTTTATTGCACTTACAATGTAAGTGGAAACAAAACAAATAAATAAAATATTATTCATAACAGAATAATATTATACCTATACGATTAATTTTGACGGCACATTTTTCAAGTTCTGTGTTCAAGCGTTTATTAACTGCTGATATCAAAACTTCTACATATACATAACTTTAAAGTGTTCACTCTTTTGGCTAAAAAGGTGTTACCTCATAAGAAACGTCAGAAAAAGGTCTAACCCAAATAAAACTAAACTACCATCAAATATGTCACTACTCTATAAATACAAAAATCAATTCCCTAATCTCAAACACAATCACAACCAACATAACAAAACAAATATTAACTCGGACCAACACACGTACAAAAATGATTCCTTTGAGACCACCAACTTTCTCGCCGACCTAATTGTGGTACGGGGGCCTAAGATTGCGATACCAGATGATTCTTAATATGATTAATCGTAAAATAGTTTTTATTAACATTATTTATAAATAATTAATTGCATTTAAATAAGACTACTTTTTACGGATTTTAATGTAAAGCTTTAATTTTATTTAAATATAGTACGTAACGTGTAGTTTTATTTAAATGTCTAACTATCGCGTAATGATAAGAAACTAACAATAAATTGTAGTTTCTAAAAAAGCTGCTTTCACGAGAGAATTTCTAGAGGAGAAGCCTAAATATATTCAGGTCAAAATGAAGCCCTGAATCATTACTCAGTCAGTTATTACAATCAACGTCAGGACTACCTGTTGAGTACAATCGTTTCAGAGTTTTAAACAATTACTCTATATAATTACAATTTGTTCATATTATTATTTTTTTACGCGTGTCCTTTGGATATCGTTTTCGGAGAATTTTATATTTGATATCCTTTTATAATTTCTGGATGAGTCTTAATCTGATTCACCTAACACCATTTTAGCCACTACGATATATTTCTTCTCTTATATTACCCCGGGGCACCTTGTTCCATCATGCTATCATTTGCTCGCCATAAACAGCTCTTGTAAGACGTTTGTATCAATAAATGAGGGGTTGAATGTTATGTGGAACCATTATGTTTTTCTTAGGGTAATATGTACGCGATGAATTTTGTGCGTAAGGTGCGAAAAAGTGTATGCCTGTATGTATGTTAGAAAGGTGAGTGGTTTTCGTGAGTTGTAATGGCCCTATTTACGGGGAAAGGTTGTATAGGCGCTTTATGGGCCTACTTATGTATGTATACTTAGATACAATCGTAAGGCGCAGGCCAGACAGAAGAGACGTCAGACGCAGACGGGGCGCAGACATTTTTCATTTTCATACAAAATGTATGGAGCGTCGCGCCCGCGCCTCGTCTCTTCTGTATGTTTTGCGTCGCGATGCTTCTATACAGTTTGTATGAAAGAGACGCGGTACAGAAAAATGTCTGCGCTCCGTCTGCGTCTTACGTCTCTTCTGTCTGGCCCGCGCCTAAGGATTGACTTAAGTAGAAACAAAAAAATTACCAAAATCAGTATTTAATAACATAAACCTTTTCTAATTTTATTTTCTTTTCTTATCATTCTAATAAAATATAGTATCCGAGCCACTAGTGAATATACTTTTCACCAAACATGTGCCACCTACTTGGTATAAAAATAATTGGTTTCTGATTAATGATGTACCATATTTTCTTTTCAAACGCTCTATTTAACCAACAGATAGTTAATCTTTGTTCATTTTTATCATATAATTTATCATTTTTGAGGGTATGTCATGTTTTTAGGTAGATTGATAGACGTACAGTAAGTCTGGTACTTTCTATATATACTCATATATAGAAAGTAGGCACTATAAACCATCTACTATAGTAGAGAACTAGGTACTTCTGTAAACCATTCTAAGTACCTACCTAAATCCATTTGAAAATCAGTTTTTTTTTAATTAACCTTTCATGTGTCCCACTGCTGGGCAAAGTTCTCCCCCAATTTGCTCCAAGCTGTTCTGTCTGGAGCCATCTCCCGCCAACCCGGTAGATAGCGATCGATGTCATCGAACCAGCGTCTTTTCGGCCTACCCCGTCTTCGAATGCCGGCTCCAGGCACCCACTCAGTTGCAAGTTTCGCCCATTTATCCGTTAAAATCAGTTACCAACGTATTTTAAAATGCCTTCAGGTAATCCTAAACACACTTCACAATATTCCAAAATTCATACCCAAAAAATATTACCAATCGAAAATAAATTACCTACCTTTCCTATCACGGGAAGATCAAATATTTTGTCAAATTAGTTAAGATAGCTTATCCCGACGTGCCGGGATAACTCTTGGTAAGCCCTCGTAAGGGATCCGAAAGAAATGCCCTGAATATTGATTTCCACGAATTCTTATTACTTTAATACGGTGAAAGAAAATGTGTTTTAGTCATTCCCTTTTCATGTTTCACGTTTGCGATATACACCAAAATCATCTAGTGTACATCGCTATTTGTTCATAATTTATTTAATACTAAGCATATTATCACCTTAAACGAAGTGCTGCTGGTTTTTATCCCTGCATATTACTATGACCAGCATTTGTGTGAACCACAAGACCTTGTTTTAAGTCTAGTTGTTGTTAGTGTATGTGATTTGAAAGTTTGATAAAACATGAACATGACTTAATTGTAGTTTGTACAAGTATGTATTTGCTTGAAATTATAACAGTATATATATTATATAAGTATTTATAAAAAATAGTCTTTAGTCTAGTTTTAGACCAGACTAAAACGTACAAAAACTGTTATAGACTACGGGCCCATGAACAAAATGGATGGGTCATATGAACCACTAGGTGACGTATATAGGACGATAGAAGAGCATATAATAATAAGATTCAGCACTATGCCGTCACTTGTGAGCAGTCCAACTGAGTGCTGGTGAGAATTCAAAAGTGCAGCTAGAGTGAGTACGTTTTGGTCATTTATTTCTGTACGGCATTGTTACCATCGAATAGATCCATGAAAAATAATAAGAAAGCGCGCAGTGCCGTACAAAAATGGTGGTCCAAAAAGTTGGTATTTTAGTTTTACTTTCTGTCAATTTCCAGGGTAAATTTGGTCATTTGATTCTGTACGGCATCAGTTTCATACTGTTCCAATACAGCTTCTAATCCATTATTCCGCAACGCCGTACAAAAATCTTTGAACAAGGGGAAATAATCGAGGGTTGCAACCCGCCTTCATTCCGTGGTCCGAGGGGTAATTTGAACAACATAAAATTATTTATTTTGAAAGTATTTCATGCATAGATAATATTTTTACATGCCCTAAATTTTCGTGGGTCATAACGTATTTTATTCGGATGTACTCGGCTTGGAAACGAGTAAGGTGTTCCTTTTCCTGTAACCTGTACCCACGAAAATTTACGGCATGCAAAAAATATTATCTATGTATGAAATACTTTCAAAATAAATGATTTTATGTTGTTCAAATTACCCCTCGGACCACGGAATGAAGGCGGGTTGCAACCCTCGATTATTTCTCCTTGTTCAAAGATTTTTGTACGGCGTTGCGGAATAATGGATTAGAAGCTGTATTGGAACAGTATGAAACTGATGCCGTACAGAATCAAATGACCAAATTTACCCTGGAAATTGACAGAAAGTAAAACTAAAATACCAACTTTTTGGACCACCATTTTTGTACGGCACTGCGCGCTTTCTTATTATTTTTCATGGATCTATTCGATGGTAACAATGCCGTACAGAAATAAATGACCAAAACGTACTCACTCTAGCTGCACTTTTGAATTCTCACCAGCACCCAGTTGGACTGCTCACAAGTGACGGCATAGTGCTGAATCTTATTACTATATGCTCTTCTATCGTCCTATATACGTCACCTGGTGGTTCATATGACCCATCCATTTTGTTCATGGGCCCGTAGTCTATTATCGCTCTCACCTGTCCTCAACAAATACAAAACAAAAATCCTTGTACCAAAATGAATTCAAATGCTTTTCCAGATTGTTTTTCTAACAGTGTGTACTGTTTGTTTCAGGTAAACATCTGATATTATTCCACTGCCTACAATCGTGAGTAACAAAGGTTTTGGGACGAAACAATTAAAATGGAAGGAAATAAATAATATTGTATTTTTGTTTGCCAAAGAACGGGAACGGGAACTGAAGTGTTTTTATTATAATATTGAGGCTTATTTTAGATAAATTCTGAATAGAAATTTGTTTAAGACCGGTTGAGGTCTTTTGTGTAGTTTTAATTAAGGGGAAAGACTTTGGCTATTGAATAAGATAAAAATACTTTTTGGGGTATTTACTGTAAATGTTTGGACATAACAGAGATTTTTATAGCGTGATAAGGCTGGAACATAGTAATAAAGGTAGAAGAGGCCTATCCAGGAGAAAAGAGTAGTTTTAAATAAACGGCAAATTGAGCTGCCCACTAAATTGTTATAATCAGTGATAAATCAAATACACAAAATATATCTGTAGAAATAAGATAAACTAGGCACCATTTCCTACGCAATAAAATAGACTCGGAATCAGTAACAAATTTTCATGTTTTTAAACATAAAATGTAATGTTGTAAACATGTGTACACAGGTAGGTCCGAACAATACAAAAATACCAAATTAGGTAGCTACTTTACAGTAAACCATAAAATTCTAGTTCTATCCAGTATCCTACAAACAGTTCTGTCATGTCCGTCGCGACAGTTAGGGAGGTAATTAATGGACGCTCGTATGACAACACAAGGCTATTAGCACCGTTACATAACAAAAATAGTAGTTATCTGTCTTAAAACGTGTAGATATAGAATTCTGATTAGGAATTTTGGGTTTTGTAAGAAAAGATATAGTAAATAAAAAATGTTTTTAATTAGAGAAGGAGGTATACATACTAAATAGGTAATCTCTTTAATTTCCTAACAAGATAAACACAACCTGAACTCTAAAGAAAACATTAAATAACTTAATGCACATATTTAGTTACCTATTTATTAAACACTACAGATGAAGGTGCCGATTCTCTTGTACACCGAACTAAACTAAACTAAAACTAAAATTTCTTATTTTTAGTTAGTTGGTTAAAGTAAGTTATTCTGAAAACAAGATTCTCTAAATTTAAATTACAGTTTTGACACAACTAAAATCGAGTTTGACATTCGTTAAGTTGAGTTGGCCATAGACCAAGATGGCAGTAGACCATAGACACAAGCTGAATGAAAGTGAACGAAATGATCTGAATTGCAAAAAAAACCTGAGTAAAATCAAATAATTATTTAAAATTTGTATATTAGTAATCATTAATGTAGTTCAGGGAGCATAATGATGGCGTAAAACTGTATAACTGTTTATATTTATTTTTTAGTTTTTACTATCTGTGACCATAGTAATCCTGCTAGGGTTGTAAATCGAAAATGATTTAGAACTTTGGCGATACTTTTTCGGTTTTTAATAAGAAAATTACCTATAATTTTATTAAAATCAACGTTACTGCCGTTTAAATAGAAAAACAGGTAGCATGATTTATCCTGCTATTTATTTTAGATAATTAAAGCTAGTTAGAGCTTTATTGAGAGCGGCTCCATACCGGACTGGCGTATTCGCCAGCCAAGTAGCAGAGTGCCATCCCCGTTGTCCGTAGGACGTGTGGTGATGCTCCCCTCTTGGTAGAGGTTAACCGCCTCAGGATGTTGATTCTTGCATGCACTTTCATTTTGGTGTTTATGCAGTTTTATTGATAAAACGTTTAATTACGCACACAATTAGTTACGCACAACGTTGGCCGAGTCCTGATAATATCGATTACGAGTGTAAAAAATCGATCTCGCAAAAACGGTTTGCGGATGTAGCAGTAATGACAGAAATTCAGGAATTAAGATTTAGGGTTGAAGAACAAGAAAATATTAACGAGAATATGAGAATATCAAATGTAATGTTTTGCAAGTTACTTTCTCATGACCTTCAACAATATTCTGGGAATAAACGTTTAATCATGATGCAAAAAATTATAAAGCTCTAAAAAATTATGAATAAAATTGTGTATTAAAAATATTATTTAAATAATTTAGTTAAGAGTATTTAAAATATATTTTTAAATTTCTCCTCTGTCATTTGGAATGGGTTGGATTGGTCTCGCAATCTTTCCAATTTAATTCTTTCTTGTATTTGTCTAAAAAATAGTTAAAAATAAATAGTTTCGTATTAGTTTATTACACAGAACCTAGAAGTAGGTTTGATTACGAGAAGTGGATTTATTCACTTCTTTTCCAATTAATGTAGAAAGGGCATAGATGTTGAGTACAAAAATCCCTTGTAAGTTTACATGAATGCATGTATTGTATCTTAATAAAATAACACTAAATTAACCTTTCTGCCGCATCAACAACAGCTGCAATCATATAAGCTTCCATAATTAACTCAAAATCATAAAAAGAATCGAAAAATACAACAGAGAGGTGCTTTCAAAATTTTAGTTCATGACAACTAATTTTATTCCACACCTTTTTAATCGCGATTAAAAATAGTCTGATTTAGTTTGACAATCGAAATTTTAGGTGAAAAACGTCAATTTCAGAATAGCAAAATTGCCATTTTCATTAAATTGAATAACTTAGTGCTGTCAAACTATAATTTATTTAGGTAACGTCACTTTAGTTAATTTCAGAATGGGAAACGTCGTCTGACAGGAACAAACTAAATTTTAGTGATTTTTAGTCTAGTTTAGAGAAATTTGTGACAAGAGAATCGGCACCGAAATCTCCGTTAAACTAACTCTGACAAGAAAACTACATTTTTAATATTATATTAGTTCAAAATCTCACTAATGCGGCCATATTATGTAGCTGAAACAGCCTGCCTTAAAGTTGATCGATAAAACTTCAGCTATTAAATATAATAAGACTTCTAAAGTACTAAGAACAACGCTTACGTTGAACGGGTAATGGAACCGCGAGACTAGGTAGGAAATTGAAATTCTCAATTGTATGAATACAAAGACACCTGCCGATACCAGATATGAAACGTTATTGCATTTTATATTTCAACGTTTAAAGAATAAACAGGCGGTAGATGACAATTTGTATATCCTCGAACAAAAATATAACCTATCTATCGAAATAGTAAAACAAATTGAGTGAGTTTTTTTTTTGGGAAAAGTCATAACCAAATTTTTACATGATGTAGGCAGAGGTGCACCAACGTACACCCACAGTTCGCCGATATGTTTAGGTCCCATGTAATAGGGGGCGAGCTTATTGCCACTTACCGGGCACAAATCCCAATAATAATAACTCGGCAATCGAACCCAAGACCTCCAGCGTAGCAGTCGCGCTTAGCACCACTAGGCCAACGAGGCAGATTTAAAATTGAAGAGAAAATCAATTAAGCATTTTTTAATGAATACACATTTTTGCTCGTGAATGTGACATGATTTCTTCCAGACATACTTTTTTGTTACATACACATTTTTTTTCTGTAGTAAACCACAAATGCCAATAATTATAAGTAAAAGCAGACTTCACGAAGTACCAAAGATAGCTACACAAACTGTTCTAACAGCCCGCGTGGTTAGTTCTCACCGCAATTAAGGTATTTCGGCCCAATTAGCAAAGAGATTGAATTCTCGTTAAGTTCGGCAAACTACGCTTTTAGTACTGAAAGCAAAACCGATGTATTCGAAATGTTTGTTTCTAAAACATCATACCCAGATACTATGTTCAGTAAGATGTAAAATGTAAAGAAGAAAGAAAGAAAGCCAAACATATTTTATTCCTCAGTACCTCAAAAAATCGATTGGGAACGTATGACTCTACGCTTAATTCGATTAGCAAACTCATCATTAAGGACTCTTTAAGACCCTGAAAATAGTCTGTTCTTTTTTATTGTAAATGTGCGTGATAATACCTTAAATACTCATTAAAAAAATAGACTCAATACAGATAAATAGAAACCTACTAAAGACAAATAACACTGGCTGGTGATAAATCTAAAATTGTTAAAGGAAGATCATTTTGCTATTACATTTACATTGTAAGTTAAATGCCTAATTCCATTAATATAAGTTTCTAGCAACCCTTTTAATGCCTGAACTAAAAAAAATTACGTGTATTATTCAATGGGTTTTTAAAGTGGTTTCTTTTATTCCAATTACAAGACAATGATGTCATTTAATTTTAATAGAGATAACTTGATTGTTAAAATACCCTCAAGTAGATATTAAATGTGGTACCTAATTTAATGTGTTCAAAAGGACTTTGCTCAGTATTATTATGGCTAATTAAGTGTTCAAATATTTATTGATAATTGTGAAAGGGTATTGTTTTAGGATTTAATAGAATAGAATAGAATATTTTTTATTGTTTTGTTAGTGTAGCGACGAACATAATTGCTCTTGTGTAACTATGTTTTCATGTAAGTGACCACGTTGTCTTTTTTGAGAATAAACTTCTTTAAACCTAAACTTTAAACCTAAAGCTAACTTTATTTTCAAAAATAAATGAGCTTCTTTAGCTAGTTTTAGTGAGTTTTCGATGGAAGAGTATTTATATAAAAAAGCCAAGTCTTACAATTAAACGGTTAAAACTATCTGTACAGTATCGCAATCAACTGGATCAGGTAGAACTAAGTTCAGTTAAAGTTAACGGTCTTTTTAAGAGTTAAAGTTAAAAAGTCAGGGATTATCCGTTGTTGGCTCACTAGTTAACTGGCAGATCTTAACTTAGGTTAATTGCAGCGCTCTTTCCAAGTAAATGCCAAGAAACCTTTTTAAACAAAAATAAACTAACGTTTTTCTTCCTGATTCTATTACATCTTAAAGGCGTAAAGCGTTTGATCGGATTCCTAAGCTACTGTTTTTATTTACAGCGCTGCATGTTAAAGAATTATTAGATATATAACGGAAATTAGGGCAAACGCATACAAACACTTTTTTGGCCTCGGCGTTACGACCAGGTTACACCGGCCGCGGTCGCAAGCAGACTGAATTTAGAAATTATTTGAGGTAATTTAAATAAATTACATACATGCATGGGCTTAGAAATCAGACATTCTTTACTAATACCTTTACCTTTGGAAGAAAATAAAACGATAGACTTATCATAAAATACTACGAGTAAAAAGTAAAACATGTATTGGGTTTACAAATACATAATCCATCTAATGTCTGTATGATTTAAATTGCACTAGAAATTACTGTCAAACGTCACGTGTTTAACACAAATCATTTTCCAACATAATGTGTACGTAACCTATACATTTCAGTTAGCATATTCTGATCCGACAGACATGTTACATTTAAGCCGCTGTCGCGCTATCATTAGCGCGCTGCAGCTTCAGATATAATTGTATACCGTTTTGATGAAGCGCTTTAAGCCGCTTACCTGTTCAATCGTCAGTTTGCAGATGATAACTAATAACTATTAAGAAGATTGTTTTTTTTTTGTTTTGGTAATTGGCATCTTGTTATGAAAAACGGATCAATATTATTTTGTTTAGTTAAACGTTAATCAAAAATGAAAGGAGGCCTCAAAAGTAAAATTTAAATTAGTTTTCAAGTTTCTTAAGGCTGTAAATATTACAAATTGAAGTGTTTGTTTTGTAGGACCAAGTCTAATCACTTGTTTATTAAATAGAGTTATATTCTAAACTACCTACTTCGTTCCACTTTGAAATTAACGTACACATAGGCATTTTTAAACAACTTAATTAAAAATTCTCCAAAATTTAAATTTACAAACTGTTTGCTTGTTAATCCTAACTAATTTCAATGAATTCCTTGAGGAAAACCTGACTATAAGTTCCGGTCATGAAATAAGGATAACAGGCAATTTCATTATGAAAAAAGCTTACATAGTGTGTGATTTAAAAGTACACTAACGTTGAAGAACAATTAAAGTAGGGCGACATTGTATAAAATTTTATTAAACAGACTTTACTCTGTATGCTAAATTATGAATTGTGTAGAAAGAGGGCTGAGTGACGTAGCTATTTGTTACCTACCTGTTTATGAAAACCTACTATGGTTATTGCTTGGATAATCCGTTCAAAAAATACAAATATTCCGTTAAATATCGTTTTAAACCTAATAGTTTACTCTAGCTGTAATGATATTAAAGATTATTGCCTTAAAAGGTATCAGGCAACTGTAGAAAATCTATATATTCTATCCAAAATATTCTGAAAGAATCGTTTAGTTGCTGGTTTTACCTTTTTTTATGAAAAGGAATACCTAATTATATAATTTGTCGTTGTCATTTATTCCAATATTTGTCATGAATAATTAAAGATACAATCATTCGGAGGAATGGTTCTGACATTTGTAGGTACTAAATAAATATCTGAAGTAACAAGAAATTTGCGAAAGGCATCAAGCATTCAAAGCCTATCTTAACTTTGATATAAGTAATATACGATAGCTTTTTATTTACCGGTAAATGTATTTATGTGTAAATAAAAACAAAGATTACCTACATATACCAGTGGGAAATTTATCGCTTTGAGTTAAGGAGACCCGTGTCACACATTATCCTTTCCTTTTCATCAAACACTTACGACGTGTTTTATACCTCTTAGGAAATCTTTTTTCTTTTCGACTAAATAAATAAGTGATAAAGTATATCTATGTAACTGCTATATATCTGTTTTAATCTTTATACATAAAACAAACAAAGTCGTAGCCATTTATAACTCGAGAACGGGTGAATTGATTTTTTTTACTTTTGATCTGTTGTCTGTGTCATTTTTCATTAACATAACATAACATATCATCACGTCTGTATCGCCAAAGGGGTAGGCAGAGGTGTATTAATGTACACTAACCGGGCACAAATCCATACTCCGACCTGCTACTGAGAATTTCATAGAAAAACCCAACAACACCTTGGTCGACTTGGTAATCGAACCCAAGTTCTCTAG
Organism: Autographa gamma; assembly: GCA_905146925.1. Lineage (NCBI taxonomy): Eukaryota > Metazoa > Arthropoda > Insecta > Lepidoptera > Noctuidae > Autographa > Autographa gamma. Next base: position 2,841,626 of record LR989852.1, read on the forward strand.
CATAGCAGTCGCGCTTAACACCACTAGGCCAACGAGGCAGTCATGTCATTTGTCTGTCCCGAATATCAGAATAAGTTACTGCAGGAACGTGTCATATAGTAACGGGAAATACTAATAGGTGAAACCGCGGGACACATCTAGTGTATAATAATCAAGCCTCTATTACAGTTAGCAGAATTAATTAATATCAGTTTAGCAATCAATGTTTTAATTAACATTCAGCTCAATTTCGTCTATAACATTTTACGGTATCAAATTATTATAATTGTTATTCGAAAACAGTTTCTGTAACTGCTAAATACAGAATAACTGGGGAAGATATCCCTTTGATCATAACGCCAGTTAAATCGAGCGTCTTAACTGTAATGACTGTTTACCATTTGAACTATTTACTTCAAACAATTGAATGTAACAGATGCTTTAACTTGAACCAAGGATAACAGTTAGTTACAAATGTTCCGTGAGATTAATTTCGCTATAACCTTAAAAGTGGATTAGTTTTACAATGTATGGAATAATCTTATGAATAACACAATAATTTATTGACAAATCATAATTATTATTACAAGTAAAGTTCAGCAATTCTTCTGCACATTGTCTCATATACATTTTTTTTTCACATATTTCAAAGACACTCATGTCATAATTTAATATTTAGATTAATTCTTAACCGACCTGCTGAAATTTAGTTACAGAATTCATTACTCTCTACCTAACGATAACATTAGCCACACGAGCACCTATCATAAACTATTATCATAAATCTAAAAGCTATACCTTGTAGATATTGAATCACCTATAAATGCTTTATGTAAATCATTAAAGACTCGTTGCTTGTCAAATATGTATACCTTTAAAAATGGATAAAAGGACACTGTGTGTAAAATACAAAAATCACTTTGTTTTCTATCTAAAACATACATGTCGCTTTAGTTACCCTTAGACTAAAACTTTCCTACACAATTTTGTGCTTATCATTAACATTATTGTTCACATGCTATGTAGAGACTCGGCCAAAGGCTTATCACAGCTAGATCATTAGGCACTAGGTAATTAATAATAGGCTGAAAAACGTGCTTAGTTACGTGTTACGTAATGTGAACATAGATCTAAGCAACATAAAAGCTAGATTTGTGTTGGTATAACTTTCTCTGATGACTTTTCTCAAAGTTTTTAGGATATAAAATATTTAATACGAAAAAGTAGGGTAAGAAATATCAATATTTTTTTAGTAAGGAACCATTTATGTAAAAAAAGGCGAATCAAAATTTATTTTATCATGGTAAAAGAAGATTACCTACTTAAATAAGAGAAACGACATCAAAAAGATGCTTCTTTAAAAACTCGTAGTTCACAATAACGATTTATTGATGTTACAGTGGCGAGTCCGCCGGGCGGCGCGGGCGCACCGCGGGAGGAGCCGCCGCGCCCCCCGCCGCCCCCCGCGCCCCGCAACGGCACCCCTCCCAGTAAGCACGGCTTAGGACTGTGGCGCGCGTGACGATGGAATATTTAAACATTCATTTTAACTAACAAAAACAATATTCCAAAAAAACCTGATTAGAAAATCCAGTAAATTGGAAAAATTATAATAATAAGCAAAAAATAAAAATAATTTGCTTTATGAAAAAGAATAGTCTCCGTATTAAAATATTCGTGGAGATATTTATTATAGATGTAAATTAGGTAGAACAAATTTCCTATCGCGAGGAATTAAATCCAGTATTAGATGATGAAATTCATATTTAGTTTAACTATTTTTAAAGTTATCCGAAATTGTGTATAAAATTAATGGAAATTGAAAGGTGAATTATAAAATAGAGGAGAAAGTCTCCAGCACAAATATTTTTAAATGATATATATGAAAATAAAATTTGAAGGTTTGGACGTCGAGCTAACTTACTGAATTTAATGAATAACTAATCTTATCAAACATACCCTCAAAAAGTAATATTTCAAAATAAATATCTAAATGTGCTAAAATTAACTAACCTCACAAGCTTGTAAGCAAATAAGCAAGTCTTAACTGAATAAAGCAGACTTTGGAAGCCTTTGTTAGTTGTAAATTTTTAATCACCTTTGATTGAAAATTCAGTCTCAGCATTTCGTGGTAACTAAATAAATTTTATACCTAAGCTTAATGTTACTTTGTAATAATGTCTAACTCTCCGATAAGAGTAATAAGTTAGACTTACAACTGATTTATTCAACATTTTACACAAAATGATTCTTTCATCAACAAATTTGGTATTTCGATCCTTAGCTTAGAATCCAATAGATTATACCGGCTCGTAGGAATCAGAATTCCAATATTCAAATTTAAAACAAAAGCTTGAAACCATTCATTGTCGTCATTCATTTCAATCCCCAAATCAAATGAACTCGTTTCATTCAGTAGAAGTGACTTTGTTTTAAATGTACCATCGCCACAGCCGCCTTGTCTCGTGCACGTAACGTTTCGTCTGTCGTCGTTTGTTTTTCGATTCCCGCGCATTTATCACATTTCACGCTTACGTCATCGCTATGGAACCCAAACACTCCTATGCAGTGTCCAGCGTCTTTTTGACGTACATTGACGGATTACTTATGCTTTTGTTCTTGTAATTCAATCTGATCTACCGATGGACGTCGAAATTTGGTTTCTATAGCTATTGGTGCATAGATCATAATTCGTTTGTCATTCTATTATTTGCGTAGTTTTTTTACTTTTTTTTTATTATACAATACTCATCAAGCTCAGCGCTAACGGGCCACTGACAGCCACCGGTGGTAAGCAACAGCGACTTAAAACCTTTTTCATACATTTTGTATAGGCTCGGCGCACTCATGTAGCCAGTGGCAGTCACTCGCTACAGGAGACGGTTGTAGCCGGTGGTGGCCACTCGCTACAGTAACGAAATATGTGGAAAAACCGAGTACCGAGCCTTTATGAAACCCGACCTAAACCTAAATGCACTTTTGGTTTTTCAAACCTACTACAAATTATTCACTTTCGTAGTTTTCCCGCATTCTATTGTTATTCAGAATTTTATGACTTCTAGACATTGTAGCTTTAAAACAAATTATAATCTGGAATCTCATATCCTTTAGAATTTAGTACGTGATACTCGTAAAGTGATACTATCATCCTTTTATTGCGAATTTAAATAGTGTTGTTTACATTTAAATCTTGTACTTTAATATTTAAATATAATTAGGTTTTGTTAACTTTATCCTTCTATAACTTTATCATAGATTACTTACTTGAATTTATTACTTATTTTCAAATAGCTTTTTATTATTATGTCTACAAAACATAACTAGAAACTTATAATTTTCAAGTTTATGTTACAATATATATTACTTGAACCATAATTTTCTTACATAGTAAACAAATATACGAAAGACAGTGTATAAATACAAACATCATCCATACAATATTTAATACAAAACAAATAGTCACGAAACTTGTATACTGGCAACCCAGCTGTTAACTGACTGTTCTACATTTGAAATACATTGTTTATTCAAAAGCTGTGCCAGGGTTTACAGCAGCAATAAATAAAGATACACAATGAAACATCCCATCAGAACATACTCCCACGAGTTTTATACTTCAGCGATTCAAATATTCAAATGTAGAATAACATTTTTTTAAGAATCTTTTTTATTAATTATGGTGTTGTTCTGCTTTTGGAAATATATTCCGAAGTTTTATGCACTATTTTTAATCTAAGCATATTGACGTCTTTTATGATTACATTTCGCTTATTTTTATGAAATGTTACGGTAAGGTTTTTCTAACGATAGTAATACGTTTTAACATTTTTTTTACATTTTGATATTTAGTACCTTAATTTATAAGTAATTTGAAAAAGACCTAAAATTCTTATACACATAAGTGCTACTTTGTAGTCACCGACTTAAATGTGATTGAATTTAATCATTCTTAAGTTCATTCAGACACAATGGAATCCGTAGTGTGTTGAGATCCTTCCACGTATTTCTCTCAAGGGATAGTATGTAGACGCTGAAACCGCGGAAAGCCTGAGAATGAAAGCAAAACCCAATGCACTGTGGAGAAATCTAGAAACAACACAATTCTTATTGAATGTGGTTATGAATATTGATAAAAAACAGCCTCTTACCTTAAACGCATATTCCTTCCAAAAGGGTAAAAAATATCATGAAAAAAAATTAACATTGTCTGAAAGTTGTGATGTTGTTTCGTTATAAAAAAGCTGTTTTTTGAAGAGTCTCCTTAAGAAGCGCTAGCAAATCACATTATTTAATTCAATAAAGGATATTATGTTGTAAGAGAAATTCTTAGTAGGCATCATATTATTATTATTACTGATTCTGAGAATCAGTTTTTCCGTCTTTTGATTAATGTCCAACTTGAGAGAATATTACATATAAGGATATTATTTTGTCATGCCTTGTTAATCCCAAATCGATATTTAAAAAAAGGATAATAAACTAAATAATAAACATTAAACTTGTGTATAAAACAAAAAAATGACATCGCTAATCGATCATGTTGATGTCAATTTTACACGCCAAAAAGTATTTTTTTTTATTAGCAGACTTCAAATATCACGGATTAATTGGATTTACTTAAAAAAACTATGTAACCTACGATGGAACATACTTATACAGTAACGCCTATAAACAAACACACGTACAGACCTCTCTTTCTGCAACGGAGGCTCAAATCACGAAATCACGGGTCAAAGTTATAAGCCAAAAAAATTATGTCCGACAGATAAATTTGTTCTAACCCGAGTATTCAGGGCGTCAATTCAACTTTTTAAGAGTAGCTTGATTTGACCGAATGACCTGCTTCATTTGGTCATCTTTTATCATAATTAGCATTCTACTAACTGTCATTAAGATGAGAGAGAGAGAAGAGAATGAATTATTGGTCATTACGATCATTCCTTTCGAGAATTCAACGAGGCTTTATTGTAGGCTTATCTGAATACAATAAATAGACACAATGACAAATAAACTGACTGTCCACTGGCATGTATTTAAAATATCTGAATCAAGGTTCAAATCGCTGTCACATAAACGAGGTTGTTAGGAGCTTAGCACTCGAAATAACCAGTTAACGAGTGTTTTACTGCTTTGACGTGAAAGGTAAACTTTATATTAAAATAGAAAGCTGGACTTCAAAGGATGGTTGGTTTAGGTTTCGAGTTTTAGGTGTTTTACCTTGGATTCTAATCACTAAACTTCTTACTATAAATACACTCCTATTTATAGTAAGAAGTTTAAACATAAATATGTATAATATAAAAATAAATATATAATAAGAAGGACTAAAAAATGAAATAAAAAAATAAAGGGTAGGAAAAGAGGTCTTAAAAAATCGTCATTGTTAGAAAATTTTTGTTTAAATTTTGTGTAAACACCTCTATAGATTTTACCAATCAACAAACATAGACATGAAAACACAAAATACATACAATTTCGTTGCCTCCGTACATTTTCAGGGAAACCAATTCCATCACCGGTGCTATCTCAAAACATAATGAAAAGCACAACCGTTACACTGAAAAATAATATTCACTGCGCAATCAAATTAGAATTTCAATTTGTCTTGCGTCGGCAATGCAATTCTGGCCCTTCCTCCGGTTGCCATGGTTACCGGTCGCGTCAACAGACCAGCTTGAGAGTTAAATGGAACATTTGAATAAATAAACTGAGAGAATGACGAACGATGACTTTTACAGAATTTTGAAGTATTTTTGGTATCCTTATCTAAATTAAATTAGAACTAATTAACTTAAAGGAACTTAATTCACTCTATATTCGTTTAACTACAGAGTATGCATTTAGAAATCAGTAGTGTAACCACATATTTGTAATTAGAGTTTTTTAGTAAACGTTGTTCTAAGTAGAAGCAGGTTTATGTGAAAATTACATGTTTTTTAGACGATTAAATGATAGCACAGGAAATAAAGCAGTTTTTTATTTTCGTGACAGTAGGAAATATTTACTTTTCTTACCTACTTATCACTGTCAAGTTAGTACACTCATGCGTACTAAATTTTTACATTAATATGAATAATAATTTGGAAACAGTTCAACAAAATTAACTAACAATATAATATAATTGGGTTCACATACCATAGTATTATAGTAACTAACACCAATCAGCGAAGTATAACGAAAAGCTATACATTTTCCCTTTTTTTTCTCAGGTCAGCACGGAAGTCTTATAGAAAATCGTGAGTATTTCATACAAAATACTGAAGCATCCAATTAACAAGAAAATCCTTATTTCCTATTAACACACTAACAAAATATGCCACTGAATATACATTTCACAGAAAACTTTCATGAATTTCGTTCTCGGAACCCATGTAATCAAACGCAATGAATTCCAGTTTTTATTATGTTAAAAAATAAAGCATGTGTACATTCGGCAACCGAACTGTGTTCTGAATACAAAATTGCACGTGCCGTTTTACTGAAAGCCGAAAAATAAACTGACCCAATCCGGGGAATCAATGCACAGGATTCAAGTTTGGAATGCCTGATTTCAAACGGCAGTAAATGATGGCCGCTTTCTATTTTTAAAATCTAAAACAACAAAAAAATATGTGAATAGCATAAAGAGGAACGACTTTTTTATGCTAGTTATTTAAATATCCAGTTCAGACTGAGTTAACAAGTTCTTAACACAGACAGTTTGAACTTGTTTAGTTAGTTGCCACTTTGAGTGCCATAACTTCCGAAGCGAGGGAAAATATTTTCAATAAACATTTTTCATCTTCCATGAAATAGTTTTAAATATTAACTTGTTTGATATTCATACCAACGGTTAATTTTATTAAAGAGTCTTAGATCACAGGCACTACATTACATATCTTAGTGTAGGGCTTGAATAAACACTTTAAACGAATGTATTAAGAATGCTTAAAAAAATATACTACGTTATCTTTAAATCTCCTAAAAATTGGCATAATAACATTCCAAATTTTACTAACATAGGATTATGATATAAACTCTATATATTAAATAAACATGGCTTCTTTCTGTGGCTTCCCCAATTAACAAACTTCTTTAAAAAATATTAAAAAAACTTTTGACTTCTTTTTACGAAACTTAAAAAGATACAAAATAGAACTTACAGAGGTCACTATAAAACAAAACACTACTTACAAACCTTCTTTCTTTAACCTAGAAAATTAGCAACACGTACTTAGTGCATGCTAATGCAATCTTCTATTACTTCTTCTACTATACTTTTGATGTTTTATTTTGAATGATCTGCATGTATTATAAATGGGTATTTAGATTTAGATTAATATTTTAAGCCGGTCACTTAGGCTAAGGCCGCACTACGGCACGCCTGAATTTGTGAGTAAAGGAAACTCATAAAAGCCGCTGCACTGACGGTTTTTCCGCGACTGTTTTTAACCGTACTGTGTGCATCCCGGGCGGTTTTGCGGTTTCACGGTTTACCGCTTGCGTAAAAAAAACGGTTGTGCGGCCTTAGCCTTACATTCGCTTAATACGCGAAACTAAGCAACATTCGCAAATAGAGCGATGTTTTTGTGACGTTCGCGCGTTTATCGATTTCGGTCACTCAAACTGAGTTTGTAAGTGACGCGTCATGCTTGCAAACATTCGTGCGAATTTTTGCAAGCATGATAGTAATCGTTTTTAGAACAAACAATGTGTGTTTATAGCGAGTTCTTTTGTATCTAGAAACAGCAACGTTTTGAAAAATATTTCTGAACCTGTAAAATAAAATTCTTGTTCTTTCAGAATTCGTTCTGGTTAGAATACTACTGTGATATTTTTATATTGAATATCTGTACAAGCATACTGTTTTACAAGAAATTGATTGTTATTTAATTTCACTGAATTCATAACAACCTATTAAGGTTTTCTAGCTAAACAGTTAAGTACAAATATTATGTAGTTTCCATTCATTTACTAGTTCAATGGAAATTTCTATTGACAGGTATTCCGCGTATCTTCTAACTGCTAACAATTTACATTTAAGTGGGTTAATATTACATTTGATATTCATTCATGACGACCACTAAATAAGGATGAAAAGAGCTTAAAATTCTGTCTTAACATCAGAGGCATTATCAACGTTAAGATAATTGTGACTACTGAAACAAATCTTATTCATAAAGTGATTCATGTTTAGTGAAACGAATAATATTTAATTAATAGGTACTATAAACCCTTACAGTGTCTCAGAAGTACGGTTTACAACAAGAATTTGTACCAAAGAGGTTTATTCCACTACATAAATTACATTTACTTAAGGCGCTACCCCGAGCAAATGACTTTGAGCGTTTGACCTCTAAACCCCCCTCTTTGCCCCTCTACATATACATCGCTACTTTCTATGAAAATACAACGCCATCTGTTTGATATACCGACGTATTCAGTAGTAAAAATAGTAGACTTATGAATTTATAGACAAAAATATAATCAATCATGGTCGCGAGATTAAAAAAAAAGATAAGAGAAATATATTTTATTTGTATCTAAAATTATAACTCAAGTAATTGAAGACTTCTAAGTGAATCATTTAATGATGTAAAGTTATTTAGTCAGAAAGGTATTGAATGTCTTTTTACAAAAATCTTTTTTCAACCAACTTCGAAAATAGGAGGAGATTTTCAATGCGGATTGTTTTTTTTACGTTTGAGTATTTCTCGAAGTTCGGGATTTCTCAAAGACGGCTGGACCGATTTCAAAAAATATTTTTTTAACCATTTATTCAGTGTGATTCTAACAAGGCACTTATACAGAGCAAAGGCGGGCGGCGAGACTTTTGAAAATTCGGTTCTTGAAGAAAGTATTGCTGTCTCAATACGGCATGATTTGTGAATGTGTGAAAGTTGACAGTGTGTGAGTGTCAAAGCGCGCTCGCATGGAGTACTTAAGAAATACTCTACGCACATAATAAAGGACAATGGCGAAATAATTGTTGATATAATTCTTATGCGTGATATACAAACGTCTTAATTACAGATTAACATGAAATATAGCGTCTAAGTCCATGAAAAAAAAATACATTAAATTGGAAATACAATTGATTGAATTGTACTTTGAGTGTTGCCATATGAACGTTAAATCTAAACTAAGTCATACGAATATCTTTGGCTAGTAAACTATGTATAAAAGCTTGCTTTTAGAATATATTGAAGATTTATGAACATGAATAGTCTAAGGACATATTATTATTTCTACCCAACATCACCGAAATTAATAAATGACATCAAAATACTATTACGAAAACTTCAATCTAGCATGGCAACAACAACGGATACAATCAATGTGAAATTTTGCGTCATGCCAGTGACATTGTCTTGCACGTCACTTTGCTTGTGCGCACCAAAATCTTTGTTTGCGCATTTGTTATTTCTATTATTTTGCTTTTTGACTTGGACTGCTTATGGACTTTCGAGATTTCTCCCTGTGCTAGCCAAAAGACTCCGATTACCCACCACTTACGACGAAATTTTGCTGTGATGTTTGACTCCGATTTTAAATTAAATTGGATTTTTTTACGTGAAAAAGAACGATTTATTTTTCACGATGTGAAGTCTTTTAAAGCCTCTTTGCACCTGCTGGTTTTCTGGATCATATCGTGATAAGGAAGGATGAAAAATAAATGTATTTGAATTAATGCTGTTTCTTTTTTCATGCATGCTTTTGATCATCTATTTTATAGACTATTTTTGTGCACTAAACAATATAACAAGAAAGCCTATAAGAAAACATTAACATATTCTGTCAGGATTATGAAAAAAAAACTCTGATTATAATTCTTTACAAGTATTATCAAAGCTATACCAGGGAAAACCTAGATAATTATATCTCTAGAAATAAGTATAAAACAACCGCATTAAATCTTTTGAATAGTATATTTCACAAGGTTTACTTTTTCATAATCAAAGAGTTTTTCAACATATTTCCTATGAATTTCTGTCATATAAATACAAGGTCGGGCAAAAGTAATTAATTGTTTACGAGAGCCCATTGATTTCACTCATAAATAACTGAATTTAATAAAAACAAAGAACGATTCTATCAATTGTATTTCCAATTTTATATATTTTTTTCATAGACTTAGACGCTATTTAAATAAAACTTCAAAAAAGTAACATATTATTTCATGTAAAGTAATTAAGACATTTGTAGACGCATAAGAATTATTTCGACCTTTTGATAGTTGGACATATTTAAACAAATATAAATATGTGATGAAATAAAACTACTAATTATAAACCGCGAAAAAATCCGTAAAAAGTAGTTTTATTTCATTGTCAGATTTTAAAAAAAAATCTTAAAACATAAATAAAGCTCGCCCCCTATTACTTACATGGGACCTAAACATATCGGCGAATTGTGGGTGTACATTGGTACACCTCTGCCTAACCCTTCGGGGATACCGGCGTGATGATATGTTATGTAAAACACAAATATGTATTCCATGCTATTTGAATTTTATCACCAGTGCCGTGTGTAAAACTACATAGGGCTATCAATGACTTTTTGACAGTTGTCATAATATTAAATTGTAAATGACATTTCAAATAAAAAACCGACGTGCTCTCACGTCGAGAGCCTACGGCTGACTGCTGAATCGCCACCGCGACTGTGTTTATGTTGTGAAATTGACCATTTTTAGGAATAATTTGAATTATAAAATAGATATTTGGTCTTTTTGAAAAACAAAGCAGATGAAAATGTTAAGAATTAAATCCTCTATCAGTTGGTATAAGTTACATTAATAAAATACGTGTACATCGTGAGCCTATCCAAGGAATAAATTTTGATAGACCATTTTTAAAATGAGTACTACTAAATATTCGCTGCATTAAAAAGAAAAAGCTCTGTTGAAATTAAAGACAACATATTAAATAATGATTTGGTATAACAGTGAATTTGATATATGTTTTAAATATCGAGTTTATAGCTTAATAAAACTCCGCTTTTGCGCATTTTGCTCGGGGGAGCGCCTTAACAAAAACTCATCTGAATAGCTATCTTATGAATGGGAACTTCAATGAAGACGGTTAAAAGAAAAAAAAACAAGTTCCAAGTGAGTATTTAAAAAAAAAATGTTCAAGATACTACACTACACGTTTGAATTTCGAATCATACGAAACGTTGCTGTTTAAACTAAGAACTTGGAACAAATTCCATTATTTTTTTTATATTACTAATATATTAAAATTTTTGTCTACAGAACAAGGCGCGCTGACCATAGTGCGTCGCTCGTCAAGCCGCAGTAAGGCTGAGAGCTGTCCCACGCCCACTGACGAGCAACTCGACTCCCTCGACTTGGACACTGAGCACTTGCCCGCTGTCGACACGCCTGACGCCTGCGATAAGGCCGCCCTTAGGTAAGGCTACGTACCTATTAATTATTCTGTGGTAAGACTTAGACTATATGATGTACAAACATGAAGTTTGTATGTACGTGAGCATGTGCGTATATGTGTGTGTGATAGTTTTCTTAATCTAAGTAAGTGGCTACAGGTTGACATATTTAGCTGCGTCAATGTGTGTGTGTCAGATGAGAGAGTAAAGACGTGAGAGAATTGTTTTATGTTTGTTATCAGTGAAACACGTATAACGCCAATAAATAATTCCAGCCAATAATTATTATTGTCCAACTGACTCCTTAAAACTCTTTACTTTATTTTCCTAACAAGGTTTGCATTCGAAAACATAAAACTGTCCACTTACGAGCTTATAGTATGTCACCTACCTAATATCCCCAAAAGTTTCCCATATTACTTTCAACCATAAACAAGTCTTCCGGCAAGCACTGTTAGTTTAGGACAAACTAAGCCTTTTATACTTTAAACAACCACTGCAATATCCCGCCTAAGATCGTAAACAAATAAAACAAGACACAGAATCCTTAAGTAATTTTATTACATTCTCATAGTGACTCTACTATACAGGGTGTTACACAACCCCTGTCCGATCCGTTAAGGGGTTGTTAGGTATCGATGTCTGATTACATTAATGTAGAAAATAAAGAAAAATATAACCTATTTTTTTTTCTCTAAATCTGTAGTGAGAGTGACGGCATCGTCACAGGTTGTGCCAAATGATCATACAAAAGGCCACCATTAGCACCGACGAAAATGGTGGTGTAGTTTTTGATTTATCTTCAAATTTAGGGAATTTGGCGGCTACTTCAAAGTTCATTATTATTGTTATTATCATGAATATTCCAAATTTAGCATTTTATTTGGGCATGTGATGGTGAACCCTATATCCCCCTGTCTGGTCGGACAGGGGTTTCGCAACACCCTGTACATAAGGTGAAATGAAAGGGAAATTTCAGTGGGAAATGTTATGTATGAGTAATACAGAATTTATTGACGTTTAAAAAGCTTTATAAGCTTCTTTGGTATAAGAGGCCTGGAGTGCCATTTCCAGGTTTTATGTTACCGACGTTTTTATAATGTAAGTGGAAGACTTTACTGTACTTTGTAAAATTGAGTGTAATTTTTCAATAAGTGCTGTTTCCCGGTAGCGAGAACTAAGTATAATTTAAGGAGTTGAGGGATGCGTTTTACGAAGAAGTGAAAAATAGTACATAAGTTAATAAAGTGTTGAAAAAACAACCTTATGTATTGTCAGTGAAATTGTATCAATACAGTGCGTGATTATTATCTCCCCCAAAAATCAAGCGTGCATTGAAAGATTTTGAAATTCGAGTTGTCTGTTCGGATAAAGCCGGAAACCCACAGCGGCGCACGGAGAGGCTGTGCACGTGTGTTCAGCCTCGCTTTAGTACAAAATGTATGCGAGCGTTTCCACCGCAGCGCACGGACATGCTACGCAGCAAATGACGTCATAAACCCACGAACGTAGCTCAACCCACGGCCGTGCGACGCATCCGAGCTGCGTGGGTCGGCCATTTCTCTGCGACCCACGACTATGTACAGTCTCGAGCAAAAATATGTACACACATAATATTGTTAAGAAATTATTATAAGAATAAGCTACTATAAATAAGAGGTACAAATAATGTTCCTAGTATATACAGGGTGTCCGGTAAATAATCCGACAAACTGTGGTGGCTGATACCTTAGGTCTGGCCCTATCAAATGAACGCAACATATGTTCGCCGAAAAGTTACAGGTTTCGAGTTACAATCGATTTTCGAAAATTTTAGAATTTTCTACCTTGCATCAGACTTTTCCATTTTTCTTGCTGATACATAGCTTTCGTAATACTTTTTGTGCATCAAATTAATCTTGAATAGTTACTCTATCTTTTGATAAGTCTCATATTTATCTAAAAGAAGAATATAGTGGCGATCGAGCCATTTGTTTTACAATTTTCACTTTCGGTTTTTCTTAGTGCTCAACTTTGAACTGCAGTGGTGAAAAATAAATGTACGTAGGATTTTTGTACAACAATCTTAAAAACTTGCTTGAATATTGGTGATTTTAGGAAGGTACAATACTTGCATATTTTCTTTAGAAAATTTGACAAAATCAGCTGCTGAAGTACACCCGGGCCTATTTTTTGAAATATTACTAATGTAAATCAGAGTAAAAATGATAAGTAACTTAACGCTGATCGTCATTGTACAATTAAATGAGGTATTTTCTTCTCGCCATTAACTCTCTATGATAGATTAAAACATGTTTTAGTGTAAAGTTACTTTAACCTTCAGTATTTTCTTACTAGATAAATCGATTTTATAACACCTTATTTTTCATGCAACAACACTGAAATAGCTGGTTTTAGACGCCCAATCCATCTGCACTTAACGGGTTCCGTATCATTGTAAAATTTTAAACGAGATTTTTTTTTTTAATATTTTCCAAATTGAAATTGACGACAATTATTTCATGTCACTAGTTAATCGCTAGAGAAAAAAAACTTATTTCACTGGAACATAACGATCCGCGTTAAGTTACGTCGCATTTTTACTCAGATTTACATTAGTAATATTTCAAAAAATAGGCCCGGGTTTACTTCAGCAGCTTATTTTGTCAAATTTTGTAAAGAAAATATGCAAGTATTGTACCTTCCCAAAATCACCAATATTCAAGCAAGTTTTTAAGATTGTTGTACAAAAATCCTACATACATTTATTTTTCACCACTGCAGTTCAAAGTTGAGCACTAAGAAAAACCGAAAGTGAAAATTGTAAAACAAATGGCTCGATCGCCACTATATTCTTCTTTTAGATAAATATGAGACTTATCCAAAGATAGAGTAACTATTCAAGATTAATTTGATGCACAAAAAGTATTACGAAAGCTAAGTATCAGCAAGAAAAATGGAAAAGTCTGATGCAAGGAAGAAAATTCAAAAATTTTCGAAAATCGATTGTAACTCGAAACCTGTAACTTTTCGGCGAACATATGTTGCGTTCATTTGATAGGGCCCGACCTAAGGTATCAGCCACCACAGTTTGTCGGATTATTTACCGGACACCCTGTATACATTCGTTTAAGTTGTGATAAGTATAAAATATGTAAGAACTAAGTTATTTATAATACAAATAAGTAAAATAGATGTTACTACACAATAGCTAAATTATATTGTTACTCGGAAGCGCTGTTGTCTATATTATAAAAATAATATATTGACTTTAAGTCAAATATATTTTTTATTAAAAAAATATTTGATTTTCAAGTGTGATCTGTCAGTATGCATTGATTGCTAGATGGCAGAAGAGATTCGACAAAAAATCTCACTAATTTCGTTTAACAATTTCGCATATTATTGTATACATATTTTTGCTCGTGACTGTACCCCATGCATAGCTATGAGCTGTGTGGGCGACACATCCGTGTCCGTGCGCGGCAGTGGAAACGGAGGCCGACGCCGCCGAACTGATGAGCCCACGCAGCAGAGGTGAGCCACGCATCCGTGCACAGCCTGCGCAGCGGTGGGGTTCCGGCTTAACGGTTTTCTATCTGCAGGAAATAGCTGTCGATAGTAGTGTCTGGTATAATCCGCGACTGCCTTTAATAGTAGGAGCAAGAAAACTGTTTTGCAAAACTTGATAATCCAAGTAATATTATTATACTTATGTGATAGAAAACAGCATAACGCAGTATTGTGAGTTTGGACCACTCGAGACTATTGTCTCAGGGTATTCCCTACATTATTAAATTAAAATCTAAAGTAATATTCAACCTGAAATAAGACTTTTGTTCTCAAAGACAAAGCCAATTACTTAGTACAATTTATAGTTTAATTTTCACAAAGCTAATTAAAGCTTCAAATAATCCTTATTTAGAAATAAAAAGTCTTTGGTCCCACAGAAATAGTATCTCTGATATAAATTTGTCGGGATGCCGAGTAGTTTTCTAATAATAGCCCAGACATTTTTAGTACTGTCGTTATTCTCAGCTCACAATAATTGTGGTGAGGGAAAGTAACCACTTGGGTATAACCCTTTCTCTATTACCCTGACATTTCGGTCCTGTCTCAAATACTGGAGATTTTCGCATTTTCCTATTACTCTCTAAAAATTATCTTCTCCCTAACCTTTTGTCGACTATTTTGGGAGAAAGTCTGCTGTGATCACGACAAGTGCGCCTTAGAAGAAACCTTACACAAACTACATACAAATCTCGACTTCCACTATTAGTAGCAGATAAGTGGAAGATAATAATAAGTCTTAGTCTCTACGATCCAGTTTCATGGTCAAAACTTGTTATAGAAACAATGTTGCTTGGCGGTTTCTATGACAACCAATTTCAACAGTTTAACGAGTTCTAAACATAAGAGAGATGTCGAATGTGTTGATGAATGATAAACTAATGCACAGATCCGTTAAGAAGAACAATGATTAGCCCTTGTCGTTTTTTATGCGGAATTTACTTATGCCCAAACACTTTGAAACTCCCATAGATAAGATCTCTGCTCTCCCGAATGTAGTGTATTTTTTTTTAATCTATATAACATACAAATGTTAAAACCCGAGGAAACCTAGATTCCAAAATATGCGATCTGAAATCGCCAATTCGCATTTAGCAAGCGTGGTGATCAGTGCCCTAGCCTTCTTTATATGGGAAGAAGCCGACCTGGCAGTAGAACGTATCCTGCCGGGGCTGCGCTGAGAATGATGATGTTTAGCGATCCCGCAGGTCCAGCAAAGACGATATTTTTGGTCGGTGCAAGACCGACATATCCCCACGATGTGCCCTCGACATAAGTCGAACACAATAATAGAATTTCATACCGCAAAAAGAAAAAGTGGGACGTATATAGGCTAGATTATTATTACATTTGTAACGTAGTTTGGTAGTTAGCTCTGCTTATCCCTCCTTTCCACCCTCTAAACTAACAAACAACGCACTATTAAGTTAAGTTTAGTTCGACTTGAGCACTAGTTTCGCCACAACCGTTCGCAAACAATATCCACTTAGTACCCAGCCACCGGTAAAATAAAGTCTGCGGCACGAAAGTATACTTTTATTCAATTGTCATGGCAATAAGGTCAATTATTCCGGATCATTTCGTCCGGTATCGAGAGGGATACGGATACCCGGTTTTAAACAGCTTATGAGCCGGATCGAATGGATATTGTTCAAGCAGACTACATTAACTTGAACTTACAATATGGTTTTATGTATATTGAAGATAGCTTGAGGAAGGTTTTAAATAATTTAGAATGATTCGGGAATACTTTAAATTATTTATTAAGTTCCTTATTTTTCTAAAACATACACTGTTTTTTTTGAAGTATACTTGGTAGACACCTTTTGCGTATTTAAATCTTGTCCTTTGACTTTTTATTCTTGTATTCAACCGAGTTGTCATACTAAGAATGCAATGATGATGAAAATAACCTTTTTTTTTTACAAATGGACAATAATAATGACTGAATTAACCTTAGAAACTTATATTGTTATACCCTATTATTGTTAAAGAAACTATTTATAAAAGTGATTTTTTAATAGAAGTTAATATTAAAGCCTCGATTCAAGATACTGATTGCAACCTCAAGCCAATTCAGTGACATAATATCATTGATCACGAGGCACTACAGAATTGTACTATCACACAAAGTTACCAATACCATCCTACATCTAGAAACCTACAGCAAAGCCTACGAGCTGCAACAATAGTGATATCGGTCATCACAGATCAAACGATTGAATGTAACGTGATTGTGTTCGCCTCAGTGGCGATATTACAATACATATTACATGTGACATACATATTATATGTATGTATGTATGTATGTATGTACTTGATGTTATTAGATATGCTGCCGGTATTGTGTTGGAAATTGGCTCGGTTTTGGAGGAATGGCCAAATATATGATTGTTTTTTGTTTTGTAGTGCTTCAGAGTACTTTTTATTTGTAACTAAATATAATACTTATTATACACGTGTTTTTTTTGTCATTTTTGGAGTACATTTGAATAGTACTTAATTGTTTGGAGATAAGGGTAGTTGTGTAATACTACTAAAAATCCACAGTCAAACTGTTCAAAACAGTTTTGTGGACCAATGTATAAACATAAGTCTATTTTTTTGTACTTAATAATTATAAATAAATAATAATAATAAAAAATAATTTTGAAAGAATTAAGAATTCATATTCACACTAACCGAGCCTCTTCCGAGAATTGAATAAAATTGAATTCTGTACATGCAACCTTACATATTTACATTTGCACTCATAATCACGTTTCGCTTCAATGACAATTAGTTTTTTAATAATTTCCAAATAATTAGTTAAGTTCAAAAATAATTAATAATTAAATCAAAATCAATGTTCTGTCGGCAGGTATCAAGAATGTTAGCAAAGTTAGGCTTGCGTCAAAATGCGTAGTTTAACTTCAGTAAATTTTCAGTTCATACTCCTGCCATCAGTATTCATGAACTTGCTAACTTATCAAATGTTTTGAACTTTCCAAAATAATAATACGTAGGTGTAGAAATTTCTAGACGAAGAATTACATAGGTATGTATTATGCCTACACAAACAAATATTAAATGCCTACACAAACAAACTGCCCGAACTAAAGAAAATAAATGGAAACATCTATTTTGCCCATCGTAGATCTAAAATCCCAGCTGAATTAACCAACGCGATAGAAGCCCGGCGCCAAATTTTGGGAAATCTAAAACAACAACATGAAATGCTAATTACAAAGCTACAAAGAGGTCCCTGTCATTACCACACTATTTACTGGCTGTAGTAACGAAATTGTTGATTGTAAATAAACACCTAATCCGTCCACTCTCGTCTCTTTACAAAGATAACTAGAATTCTTTGCTACCTGACTAGGAAATAAATGCATACAGAGTAAAATCAAAAGAAAAACTCGCGCATGAAGAGTACATAGTAACAATAAACTGTATTTATTTATTTATTTATTCACCAACATAACATCTTGACAGTTTACACCAAAGCGAGCGAGCCATGAGTACCAATTCTTATGAACTACATTATAAACTTGAATATAAAAAACATAACACTTAATCAATATTGCAAAATATTACAAAATCAAAAATTTAACAAAAAACAAAAACAATGTGTTATAAAATTTCTAAGCACTTTTTTTGTGAAGACATTATTTTCGCCAGGCTTGAAGAAAGAATATCAATATCCTCGCGTGTCTTAACTGAAGAATAAGTAGCAATATCAAAATACAACCTGGTACACAGTGCAGAAAATGCTCAATCATGATTCCACTACAAAAACTTATAGACTTGCTACCAACAAAACCAGTGACTTAACTAGCAGCCAATTCACAAGGAACTGTAAAAAGCATATCGACAAAATATTAACAGATTGCGTTGTAAGGTCTTCAATAACAATAAAGTTAAATGGCCAATAAAAGCGAGGAGAGCAATAAATTTGTAAAAAGAAAAAGACAATGGAGTCGTTACACTCGTTACCACTCAGGAGTGCGATCGATCGAATGTTCGAGAACGATGCTTCGGCTGAATGAAATATGAGACTCGGAAAGCCTTTTAAAATATTTTCTTTGAAATGCTTTGCTTCGAGAATTTTCTTTTGTCACGTAAGTAGGTTATTTTTTTATTTACTCTACCAGCTTTGGGCGATTTGCGGAGATAAGTTTCTTAGAAAAACTGATTTGAAATATTGTAATGTTGTTAGCATTAACAAGATGAATAACAATAGATGAGGAGTGAATAAATAAACTTATAAAGGATATTTTAAATTACATTGTTTACTGCTCTCTAAAATAATAGAAGCTATCGCAACGTTCTTATTCAAAATGCATTAAAGGGGAATGGAACTTTGTATCCGAAAGATTTACTTCAGCTAACATAATAAAGCTTATGAAGATGTATGCGGATATTATGCTGAAGGTCACATTCAAGCATATAAATTGCTATATAGCATCAAATTAATTAACACGTGTCACAAAGAACAGAAAAATGTCTAAGACAATGACCAAAGGATCTCATTTTGGTCCCATCATTCAATTAGCTACGTTATGTCAACAAATTTCAAATTCTATCCGGATATCGTATTATTTATTTAGAGGGCGAAAAAGAAACTGTATATCTACAAGAAATGGTATCAATACATTATACAGTATGTGTTGTAAATCTTCATCTATCTTGTGACCACGTATAGACAGGGGTATCCAACGTTTCGAGACAAATTGCACCGAATATAAAGGTAGTGTATTAGATTCTTCCTACCCTGTATATCATGTACTGATAATAGAAAAATTAAAATATATTTTAGATTCCTTCATCTTTGTATCTATAAAATAATGTAGAAGCAAAACAGGCAATTACTTAGTACCCAAAACTTTTTTTGCGAAAAAGCTCCCTTTATTTATTCAATCACATCTATGACCCAAGGTCAGCGTAAATTTTACACACCAAGCTATATAAAGCTTCAAACGTCACCAGGTTCAAATAAAAAACCGAAATCCATTTTCAAACTTTCATGAATGTCGATAGTTCTAAAAATACAAAAAACTTTGTCTCCACTGGCATCGCTATTGTGAGGCATTGAAATTAAACCTCTAACAGTTTTATCCGTCGTTTTAATCGCACTTGGTTCCGAGTATTTCCGAGTACTTCCGAGCCCTCTCCATTCCATTGAATTTCGATTGTTTCCCGAGTTTTATTCGCTAGATCGGTGCATCGTTTACGCTTGCCAGTCCGTTTAGATTGACTGTTTGTTGATTAGTCAGCTTTTTGTACGTTTGATTGATGGTGAGACTTTGTTTCCTTGATATTATGTCTACTTACATGGTGGAGTAGCGTAAGTTACTTGATTTGACGGTAGAAATTTGTGTATTTTTCTCAACAAGGGGTTATTTGTATATATATTGAGCATAAATCACACAATATCTTCTCTACTTAAGATGTTGCAATCGGCTTAGTAGTATTCCGTGTTCTTCGGCTATAAATTAGTTCGGTTCTTTAATAAGGATTTACCCTCTAATTGATATTTGACTAAACAAAACTAAGAAATAAGAAATAAAGCCTTACTTATTCTAAAGTTTATACACAAATTGCCTTGGCCATAATGAGATAGTTCAACTCTCATTAGCATTAAAAGGATCACAATCCAATAGACTCATACAATCAGAAACATCTGAGGTGAAAGAGATAAGCAGAATAACAGCATTAAGCAGATCACAATAAGATTCTGCTCAAATACTTGCACAAGACGTGCAGCCGATAATACGACGAACAATGAGACCGAACAATGACGAGATGAACGTTAAGTTATGAGGACCTATTGGGAAGCAAGCAAGCCTGAATAAAGTAGCTTATCTGATGCTCGATTCGATCTATACAGTGCAGTTTTGATAGCACGTTAATAAAGACTCTCAGACCAAATTATTAACAAAATATGGAGGAAATTAGTTCATGAATTTAGAATACTGTATTATGTAGAAATTATTGGAACATCATTTTTGATGATTGATTCATCTAAATGTAAATATTTTGAGCCACACTAATCATGCTGTCACGGTGTAGTCTGTTTAGATATAAAAAGGAAATGTCTTAACTTTGTTGACAGCATTTACTTGAATAGTTAGATCTGCTGGGTAGATCCGTTTTCTCATGTAGAGAAGGAACGAGCAATCACTAGGCTTGCTTACGACATACTTTTTTCTTGCTCTTTAGCTTTATATATTGTCAGCATCATCATCATCATCATATCAGCCTGTTGCAGACGACTGCTGGACATAGGCCTCCCCCAAGGAACGCCACTGCTCACGATCTCCCGCCCTTTGCATCCAGTCACTGCCAGCTGCCTTCTTCAGGTCATCGGTCCATCTAGCCGGGGGGCGTCCTACACTACGTTTGCCTAAGCGTGGTCTCCATTCGAGAACCTTCCTGCTCCACCTCTCGGTTCTGCGACAGATATGGCCAGCTCACTGCCACTTCAGCTTGCTACATTTTTGGACAATATCAGTCACCTTGGTCTTATGTCGTATTATCTCGTTCCGGATCTTATCCCTTAATGAGATCCCCAACATAGACCTTTCCATAGCACGCTGAGTGACGTGCAGTCGGTAGGCCAACTTGACTGTCATGTTCCACGTTTTGGCTTCGTAGGTTAAAACTGTCTGTACTATTGTCAGCATAATTTATCATAATAGGACAAATATTGGCTGATATTATACCTAATGTTTCACGTACCAAAAATTATCGATTTATCTTACTCCTAATAGGCATTTTCGTCAATCTCCCAAGTGGAAATCAAATAAAAGCGTAATATTAGATATCGGAAATCTCCGCTAAGTATGTGTAAAGCATTAGGCGGCCAATCCAATTTGTACAGGGTTGGATAGTGTAAACTAATATTGAGGGACCTCTTTACGCCCACAATCGATTGGCTATTCTTAGTTGGCTTAGAAAGTTACTTACTATGTTTTTTTTCGCTAGTATCCTTGAAGATTAGTCTGGAGGACTTGTTGCTTGTTTATGTTATGTATTACTGTTTTTTTACCATTCATAATATTGAAATATATCGGAATGTGATTGTCTAAATTCTAACCGACGGCATTGTCATGAAGAACGATTATGTAGAATTGATCATAGCGCTTGCTTTTTGCGGCTTGGCGATTTTAAGTAACAAAGTTTCAAATCTAGGTTTTTTCTTTACAGATTGTCACTATGTCACTATGGGTGTTTCTACAATGAAATTTAAAAAAGCGATTGGTACATGCATCATATAGTAAACTAAACAACGAATTATTAATTCTTGTTTTTAGTTAATCTTAACTAGGTCACATTTCATTATAAATCGGAAAAGATTGAGTGATTTAACATTAACAGAAGCTTTCATTAAGTTTAACTAATAATAATATCATCGTCTATCGCCCAAAAATCGCTGAAGGACTTTGCGAAACTCGAAAATGTTGACCTCATACTAAATCTCCACTCAATGAACCCACAAAAGTGGTAAAACTAAATTATCCTTCCCACATTTCCTGACAGGGCATAATTTCGAACGAAGTTCCTCCATAATTAACTGGGACCAACATTTAATGCCACGTAATGAATTCTCGCGATTAATTTTACTAACTTCTGGCGAAAAAGTGGAAAGTTATAATTTTCTGTGTGTTTGTGTGTGCCAACGTTGCTTATGAACGAATGCACCGATTTGGATGCGGTTTTTATTGATTGAAAGATGGCGTGTTTGAGATGGTTTTTATTTATTGTATCTTTGTCAGTGTTTTCGGTTTGAAAATAAGATATTTTTTTATAAAATTTGTGTTAATGATTTTTTTCTCTTTTTTCCAGATTACGCTATCTCCTTAGACAATTGAATAAAGGTGAAATATCGGCAGAGACTTTACAAAAGAACCTTCACTATGCCGCGAAAGTCCTCGAAGCAGTTTACATCGATGAAACCAAGTATGTATAACATATACCTTTTGTTTTTATTAACTGGAAAATGGTTGAGGAATACTACGCTTCAAGTTTCATCTACCAATAAGAAAAACGCTTAAGGAGAACTTTTGACGGATTTTATGTTAGTGAAAGTTTTCGTAGATTTTAACAAATAACCATTATGAAATCGAAGTTATTTGGGTTTTATGGAACATCTTAACATAGATGTTTTCCGTAAAATTTTATAGGTGATATAATTTGGAGCAATTTCTGTTTTCTTACTTAACCTGTGTAAAACTGAAAGAGTGGTATATTTTTATGTGACAATATTGGGAACTTTACCATCAGAACCGTGTCATTAAAATTGTTTACTTAAGCGACTCTTCGAAAGCGAAATGTACCATAACTTTTTAATTAACACCGATGACCGTGATGACATTTCCCTACGAAGCGTAGTTTATCTCAACACATATTAAAAAAACTTGAAAAAGGATTCATAACTTGTATGTTTCAGATGTTTGTACCTGTATATTTATACGTCGTGATCATATCATTCGTAACGCACAATATAAAGTTGTGACAGTGTAGTTTGCTTTCATGAAATTATTTTCTGTCACTCCCAGTGTTTTTCTGTGTCGGAGCGTTTTCGTTCTATTTAAATGTTATATTGTGCCAGTGAGATTTTTTCTAGCAAATTATAAAAGCGTGTTTTGTTGACCTTTTTGTCAGTTACGTCAAATAAGAATACAATATCTTCGTAAATTATTTAAAACTAATGGATTATAGACATAAACTTTCAAGAAAATTATTTAAATTACTCTCAAAGAAATCTAAGTTATATTATATAACAAAAGCTGTCCATAATCTATTTTACAGATAATAGAGAGGAATATTTTCACGACTTAAGTATAAACGTGGACACCAATTTTAAATGTCCTTGAACAGAAAACGTTAAGAGTGGAGTTAATTAGAGTGGCCTTAATCACAAGTGAGCCAGGTTAATTAGGGAACAAAACGCCAAGCGACCCTTAGAAAAAATCCTCCTTATTTTGACTTATTAGGCACAAAAAATATCTCTTGATAACCATTATGTATGTTGTGAGATAAGAGGAATTTACTACAGTATTTACTTTACACATAACATATCATCACGCCTGCATCTCCGAAGGGTTAGGCAGAGGTGTACAAATGTACACCCACAGTTCACCGATATCATTATATTTAGGTCCCATGAAATAGGGGCGAGCCTATTGCCACTAGCCAGGCACAAATCCAAACTCTGACTTGCTACTGAGAATTTCATAAAAAAACCCTATAACACCTTGGTCGACTTGGGAATCGAACCCAAGACCTCTGACGTAACAGTCGCGCTTAGCATCACTAGGCCAACGAGGCAGTCTAACAGCCTTATATATGAAATAAATAGAAATTAATATGCGTATTTAATAAATAGCTCATATCACATGGCAGGACTTTGTAGCCATTAATTAATATGAATATGAACATGACACATGCATTAGCTAGATAGAAACTGAATAACTATTAATTTATTTGATACTCGAGTCATTGAAAAATACTGTACAGTCCCACGAATGCAAAGTTATGAAAAGAAGTAATGTAATATCATCTATCATTCTTTGTAAAAAGACGGACTATTATAAATATCTTTAATAGTAAATATTTTAGTTATTTATTGTTTTTAGTTATTGATTTGTTTTTTTATGACAATTATTGACCTACCTTTATAGGTACTATAAAGGTATTTACTTATTTAGATAATAGCAGATTAAAATTCAATCATCACACGGATTCTACACGTGCACTAGACGTCACACCGCTAACGGACGAACCGCCGCCCCCCGAATCTATCTTTTTTCTCACAACCTTGCACGCGCGCGCTCTCCGCGATCTTTCTCCAGAAACACAAATCACAAATCTCCACTAATGTTTAAAAAAATATATATTACAAAACATTTTAAAAAACAAGCCAATGCAAAATACAATAGGCAATAATTGCATTCCATATTCTTTATAATTCAAATGGTATTTTTCTTTATTCTAATTATATTATAATTAGAATAATATGGCATCCTAAAAAGAATAAATTAAAATTAAATTAAATGCAGAATTATAATAAAACCAGCCAGCATCTGTTACATTCATACGAACTTTGAACGGTTCCACAGAGTGTGTGATTCGAGGCAACTTTATGCAAAAGTCATACTGCTGCCATTCTGGCTTCAAAAGGGTTATGAAGTTTCGTCGCTTCGCTACATTGATGTTTACTTAGCAATTTAAATGGAAGTCGTGTGTGAACTTAAACGTTGAAGTTCTCTAATTTGTAAAGTGCTGACATCTTACTTTAGTAAATTCTCTTTACGTTTTTTTTTGTCTGAATTCAGAGAAAGAGACCTTCTGTTTTTAGCTGGTTTGTCATCCTGACGTCTTAAAAACTATATATTATTATTTTTTAAATTATTTTACTCACTATTTTATTTTTTATGCAATCAACTCTGTTGTTCCGATGTCACAGAAAAGTTTCAATATTGAACAGAGGCGTGGCACATCGACTTTACAGTTTAAACGCAGTGTGTGCGAGGCACCCATGCATCAATATACGCTTCAATCGTGAAGTAGAGCAATAAAAAAATCGCGAAACTCTATATTGTGTTTTTTCATGATATCCGCGATATTTTTGGTTTTTTATAGCCAAAATACCTACACACTCTTAGTTCTCACTTGAAATTGAAAAATTAAACCAAAAAGAGTACCGCCGAACGTTTGCTATAAAAAGTAAATTACCTTTAAAATCCACGTAGACATTTCATTTAGACCCAAAAACAAGGAGTTTTATAAGTTGATGGATACGAATTATTCCTGTCTACCATTTAAAGCGAACCCTTCTGTATAATTCAGTGTATTTAATAAACAAACTGTTTCCACCCATTACTCTTAATTCCGGTACAATTTCCCGCTATACAGCGTGATGAATGATCACTCCGATGAATCGCTCACCTGCAGTGTTCAATACTCTGTAATAACAATTTTCAATATGGCGACTGCGTGCCTGTCACTTTGACGTTTAATAATGTCATTGATGAATAGTTCATGCAGACCATTCTTCATGCTTCACACCATTTTCTTTATAATATTATATTGTAATGGATTTATTAATAGGACTTTGAACGGATCAAAAGGGTAAACAGCATAATTTCCGGAGACGTTTTGACAGTTTGGCGTTTGTCACTGACGTCATTTATTTTATAAAATGTTTCGAGTTTTGACGTCAAACAACTAAACTGATATTTTCCCGTCCTGCATTATTAAAAATAACTTTAAACGCAATAGACGTTTAATACGAAGACACGACAAATAAATATCAAAAGTTATAGGGTAGATGAGTGGGTATGAAATGTCAAAATCAATTAGTCCGTCAGTTAAATAATAAACATAATTATGATGGACATGTATTTTTTCTTTTATCTAAACAATATAAAAGAACAAATATTAACCGCTTTAAAATTCATGAGTGGGGAGCTCGTGTCTTACTACAATTTTTGCTTACGTATCTTCATATTTATTTGGTTTACGAGACAAACGAATAACACGTATCTTATATTTTTAATTATATAAAACATGGACATTGGACATAGAACTAAAAAAAAATACATCGTCCCTATCGTCGTAGCTAAATATTGTTACGATTAACGATAATTATGTCCACGATAGTTATGGACTGCAGATTTTCCCATAATTTAATCTTATTATTTGTATGCAGCCTATAAATAAATGTACTACCTATAGATGCATGTTTTCAATGATATTTTATTTAGCGGTGCCAGTGACGTACAGCAACTTTACATTGCCGAACGCTAGAGAAACATTATTGGGACGTTTTGGACGTGACATTTTCCATGTTGCATCTCAGAGCCAACAAAATTATTCATTTGATATAAAATAAAATGTCGCATCTACTAAATAAAAAGATGACACAATAGATATTTGTAATGATGATGGGTTGGGGATCATATTTTGAGTGTAACTGTAATTAAAAACGAAGCGACATATAAATAACGAATTCCATAATTCTTCATTAGGAACACATTCGTAAATTACAACGCAAATGTAATCAAAACCAGAAAAGCTCAATCCGATAAAGCTCGCAAAATACAAGGTCCCCTATATGAAGGCGCAAACGAGTTAATAAACAAAACAACACCACTCAGTATCCAACATTCCTTTGACAAGCCGACTAAAAACAAATGTCAGGCAAACTACATTTTCCACGTCACTGTAAAAACTGAAAAAGGAAAAAACATATTTCAAACAGCGGCACGGCAAGTTCCCAGCTTATTCGCGTAGACAGGGTGACGTCATCCGCACGGTGCGAGCGACGCGACAGTTGACGGCCGACGCGGGCGACGCGGGCGACACGGGCGGTGCGGGCGGTGACGCGTGACGTAGCCGGGCACAGATTGAAAATTGTGGTTTTCAAACTTGACCACAGACAAACATGAGCGTAGAAGTTTGATTAATTTTGGCTAATTGTGAACTGCAGATGGTAGTTAGGTAATGAGGTATTAAATAATGTGGTTGCATAAAAAAATGCTGTTTAGTCACACACTGTTTTGGGATAGTTAGATTGTGCAATAAATTATATATTTATTTGCATAATTTAGTTAAGTCTATAAATTTTTAATTATGTAGACTAGATCTTTGTAGATACATAAAATTATAATTTTTCATCAGTCGGTCCATATTTTTTAATCTACCGCATATTTTAAGAGCCATGTAGACAATAACGGCACGCAAACATAGTAACAATACTAACGTTTATTTTACGACCAGACCCAGCAGTGAAAAAGTAAAGCTTTTTAAATGCCTGATTTATATTATGAAGTAACAAATAAATGTCAGTTGTTTTATCACAACATTTAATCATATTTTAGTGATTTCTGATCGGAGATAATAATAATTATATTATGTAGTTTTTTTTTAGAATAGGTAACCTTTTTCTTTTGTTACGGTCAATTGAAATAAGCCTAAATACGTAATAATTTGAATATAAGCGGCATACAATTAGATAAAAACAGCTAAACGTAACTTCGTCCGCGGTTCTCAGTTTCATGGGATTTAGTTACATGTTTGCCCGGAAACACATTTTTAATATATTCAATCCCAACTACCCAAAGATAAGCGCATAAGGAAATCAAAATCTCTTCCTCTTTATTATTACACGTTTTGTATTTTTACTAATATTAAAGAGTTCTTATCTTTAGAAGGGGAATACTATGTTCGTCTGGCACAGTATCTAAAAATAGCCACAAAAAACAAAAACATCCTGCTTTCCATCATTAGCAATATGCACTTTCAATTTCCTTGTGCACTTTGCTGTGTACCGGTTCTCGGTAGTCCTTTGAACCCTTTTCATGGAACTAATACATTTACTGAGTGACACACGTTTATAGTGCTACCGGTGATAATGGAGATTCTAAGCGAACTTGGCTTAAAATAGGATTCTTGTTATACAGAATAATTAAGGAAATAGTACCCGATATTTTTCATCAAAAAAGTCAATTTTATAAATTAGTAAAAACTTAAGAACTCACTGACTTTCACCGATATAAAATGATTGATAGCTCATTACAAAATGTAAAAAAATGACGACTAAGTTTACAGTTGTGACTATGTCTAAATTCAGCAACGGAACCTTTGTATGCTAGTGGTAAAAACCGCGTCACTTAGTACAATGAATCAAACGGTAGACATTGTCAAAAGTCTCTACCATGCTTTTTGTTGGTCTCTCTACCAAACATAATATACAGGTTGTTAAGAAAACTGTCCGACCAGAAAAGGGTGATATAAGCTTAAAACTGCATATAGCGCTATATACTATAAAATAATGGTTGGTAAATCATCATCATCCAGCCTATTAACGCCCACTGCTGGGCACAGGCCTCTTTCCATATAGGGAAGGCATGATTATTGATCACCACGCTAGCTCTCTGCGGATTGGCGATTTCAGATCCCAATGTTGGAATCCAGGTTTCCTCACGATGTTTTCCTTCATCGTTAGTCAGAAGTGTCTTAGAATAATTAAGAAAGTACATATAACTTTGAAAAAGCCACATTGATACTTGCCTGGGTTCAAACCTGCAACCTTGTGCATGCAAATCCGTTCATTGAACCGCTAGGCCACCACGACCTATCACCCTATATTTAGCCCTTTATTATATGAAACATAAATTGATAAATATTATTCATTAAATAAAATTATATCTTATACGTTCTTACAAAGTTCCCCTACGAGAATTGATAACTTAAGTGGGACATAACATAACTGCTTGTTCAGCACTACAGTTACAGGCTGTAAACGTTTAGGAATCGCTGTTATAAAAACTTAACGGCCGTTAAAATGGTTTATAAATAAATACATAAAGAGCTATACAGCTATTTCTTTTAGCAGATAACATAAAAGTTTGTTTTTATACTGTACTCAGGTTTCTGTATGAAGAGAGTAAATGATATGACTTTATTTGATTTATTTATTTCGACCACGAAAATGCGTACCACTGTAAAATCTATAAATTTTAGTTTAGACTATGAAACAAACTTCCATTATTTACCATAAGTATTTAAACATAACTTTATTTAAATTTAACATATATCGTGTATTTAATTCTGTATTAATAAATGAAGATAAAGCTGAAATTAATCAAAAAATAACAAAGCACGTCATTACTACCTGAAATGTTTTATCAAAGCTGCACTAAATTAACAGTCCCCCCAACCCCTATATATTATGAGTTTAAAGGCACATATCCACCTTCATAATAATATATACGGTATATGACATCGATCAGAGTGAATTAAAACGCGGATTTTGTGCTGGATCTTAACTAAATTAACGTTCTTTTAGTTCTTTAACAGTAGCAAGTATCTTATTTCATGTAATCTTTTTGAATTACATTATATTTCCATTTATCGTATCGTAAAACTAGGGCCTTAAAGGTTTACTAATGTTTTTTTTATATTATATGTTTATAATACTAATAATATCGTGAAATACCGAATACATAATATTACTAATAATACTATACAATAATACTAATAATACCGAATAAAAGCGTGGTGATCAATACTCATGCCTTCTCTATATGGGAAGAGGCCTGTGCCCAGCAGTGGGACGTTTATAGGCTGGATTATAATACTAATAAAATGTTTCATTTAAACATTGCACATGTTTTTATTAAACTTGTGTGAAAAACATTAAATGTAGGTATATGGTATTTAGCTATCCAATTCCCAGTAGTATGCTTTTCATTATTGAAATGGATTAAAAATTGTCACGATACAAAGTTGCGATATTATTATGATGGATGTCACCATTATAAATACTAGACTATTCCTTGAACAATATCATAACAGTGCAACTACCAAAATAATAAGTTTTAGAATACTTAACAAATGCACGTTAATACGAATGACTCTTTTTTTTCAGGATTTATGTTCAAGATAAAATAATAATAAATCAAAAATTCAATAAAACCTAATTTTATTTACAATTCAAAACTTAAAATATCTACTATGACAACAAGCACTAAAAAAAAACCTTAGGTATATCAAAAAAATAAGGGAATTGGTGATAAATTTCAAAATGCTGAACTGATCTTCATAAATCTAAGAACCAGCTTTCAAAGCTCAACCTTATTACAATTGGTCCATTCGTTTGAGAGCTAAGACGCCACACGCAAAAACACGTCATACTTAAATATAACATCCCTCCTTTTTCGTCGCGGTTAAAACCTTATTTTGAATATACCTACCAATTCTGGTACAACAATAATGCCGAATTGGGATCAATTTATCGCCCCTCCTCCGTGCGATCAAATTGCTCTATCTGGTCATACGATGCTCTCGTTCCAATATCAATTTAGTTCGATAACTTGATATTATAAATACATACGGGATAACCTTATTTGGTATGAATTATTACGTCATTGAAATTGAATTACGTAGATGCAAAAATATAAGTTAAACAGCATTCAGTACGTTTTGCCTAAAAAGACCCTTAATATTATAGAAAGGCTATTTGCACGTACATGCTTAAATACCTTTAGGGCCTGACTTTTTGACCGGGCTACACAGGCCGTGGTCGCAAGCAGACTGAGTACTATAAACATGATATGCGATATTTTAAAAGTATTTAAGTTAGGCTTAAAATCAAAATCAAAATAAAAAAAAAACTTATGTTGATTTAAATAAATATTATGTTACATAGAGTAATATTTTTTTCATAAATCACAATGAATTTATAAACACGTAGTTACCTCACTATCTTTAATAATGACCCAGAGGTTAATTAAAATGTGTTCTACACGAGAAAACACACCAGCTCCTAAAACAAGCAAGGAAACCTAATTATATATTCTAAGCCTCTCTCTCTTGAAATAACTTTGTAAATCTGGCAGCCATATTGAATTTGTGCATGAGTGGTGCGAGCGCCAGACAATAAACTTACGAAGCATTTCTGACATACTCGAAGTGGGAAGCCTTAACACTATTTACTATATTTGAATAGATATTTCAGTCCCAAATGGAAATTTCTGGTAATTTTACGCGTAACAATCAAATATTTACCGTTTGAAGTAGTAAACCTGGCTGATATAATTAAAGTATAGGCCGAGCTCAAAGTTGAATTTTCTGTCTAATAAAAGCAAACGGCTAGCCAATTGGAATGAAAGCACTCGAACTAGAAGAACAATTAAAACTCATAGCTCCGTTTCACAAAACAATAGCGTCGTGTAAAATTCTTTTGTTTGACCGTCAGACCCGTGATTTGATAACTACCTTGTCAGTCAAGCAAAAGTTGCAACATTTCTATTTACTGGAATCTAAATATAAATTTATTTCATAATTTCATGTCCATCCCCGAACATGCTAGGAATATTTATGGATATGAAAAGGAGATTAAAATTCTTCGAGCGCATGATTTCCTTCCGAATAGATGATTACTTTTACAGACTAACAATTTCACCATACTAAATGATTATATGGAAGCAGTGAAGCTATTTGCATATGAATGAAAATTTTGCATAGATTTCCCTTATCTAAATAGATTTTCCGTTGCATTTCTTTCGCAAAGACTTGCACGTGTTCTTACTGGTTCTCTCACTAATTACCAATAGAAAAGGTTATGTAGTTCGTTCTAGTTATAAACTGAGAATCGAATCAAACTTGATAGGTTTCAACATCTTTAACTCCAACGCTTGAAATGAATCCATACAAATCTTCAATTTAAACAAAATTAACTAGAAACCACAGCAGTGTAGTTATCGACAACTAAACTAGTTTCTAACATTTTTCATTCAACGAAAATGCTCCGACTCATGAACTGCTTGATTTACTTTAAGATGGCCTTTTGAATTGGTTTGTTGATTTTGACATTGATCATCATAAGCGATTGTCTCCAGTACTAACAATTCTAGGGTGTTTATAACAATGGGTGTGAGCGGATGTGTCGTCGCGCCGCCAGTGATAATGTCTAACGCAGGGATAGGAGAGCGGCGGAGCAGCCGCGCAGCGCGCAGCAGGCGCAGCTCCACATGCGACGCCTGCGCACCCCCTGCTGGGCGAGGTGCTCAGTAGAGAAACCAAACGAAGCAAAGTTAATACCGTTACAACACCGCCGACAATGGCCAAGTAGTCGCGCCTCCCTTCTGTCCATTTGTGCGATTAGGTCTTTGTGTTCTGTTTAAGCTTCAGTTTATAACTCTCTGATACCTCTCCTACTGTTAGATTAGTATTTCCATACGATATTATTTGCTATTTATCAGTTTGGATGTTCATCCAGACTGGTAGTTTCTATTTAGGTTTTAGGTTACCTACTTGTTTCTATGTAAAGTTGTGAATGTGTTACGCAATATGTTTATTTCTACTTGTCACTCTTCATTTTTGGAATGTATTGTGTAATGTTTTCACTTGTAGTTTTAGTGTTTTATCTGCGTCTAGATACCGTTTAGATTAGATCTGGAACTTAGTGCCCCGTGTGCCGTTGGTCCCTGTGTGACTCGTCTGTGTGATCGTCCCAGTCTTCAGTCTCCGTCTGTGTTTGTCTTTCCCTAGGCATGTTCATTCTTCATACTTGTGTCTGGGTGACCCCTGTATAGCATCATTCCATTAAGCTTACCCTTTATTTTATAATATAATTTATTTTCTTAAACATACCTGCGGTTTCAACCTTTATTCTTTGTGAAACCTTTTACAATTAGTTTGTACATGATATTATTTTATAGCTGCTACCACTGCTTTCAAAATATTTTACATTTGGATTCTCTATTCTGGGTATTTTTTATGAATAGCTTGTTAATGTTTAAATGATTATTTTTAATTGTGTATATTGTGTATCTTGCAGGTGTATTTAATTGATGTTAAACAAAAAAACCGGTTGCGTCATCATTTTCACACTTACATTAATAAAATAATTAAGCCCAGTAACATGAAACGTTGCTTTAACATAATTAATTTCTTTAAAAAACTTTTTTATTAATCCCAATGATGAGCAACCGGTCATTGACAAGCAAAACTCGTTCGTGTTTCTCCCAATCCTTGTGTTCTCCCTGACTCTGTCCCAATGACGGCGTGTTTTATTTTAGACCGGCAGTGGCGCGCCAGCAGTCGGCCCCAACCCTGGTGTTTAGGTGTGTCGTTGTATCACTATTTATGCCACTTACAGCACTTGAATCAAACCAGAACATTCCATCTAACAACCTTTTGAAAACGTTCACATAGGCTCACTGGTTTTTACGGTGGCCAAGTTTTTCCAATTTTTGTTAAACGGAACAAAAGAATTTGTCACACCGTCACGACCATATCGAGCAATTCTCAGAACCGTCGCTCCATATTTTAACACCACAAGCTATTGAATTGTGTAGGATATAACTCCATATTGATCCATTCATAGTGCCGAAAATATTTTCATAAAAATAGCCTCGTGAGTGCACCGTGACTTACGTACACGTTACACGTATTATATTTTGGTTTAGTTGGAGGGATATTCTGGTTTCATTCAAATAGTAATGAGAACGACCCCAGATTAACCTCGAGCATCCAGAGATTCGCTTGTTTTGTCGTGTGACTGTTCTGTGTGCTATTGCTTTCCATTGTCGTGAAGCTTTGTATAAATAAAACGTTCATTGTTTTTGTAAATATTTTATCAAAGAAATTCCTAGCTTCATCAAGTTTGCACACAACAAAGAAGGCTTTTATTAAACAAACTAACCTCACCTGACAAAATTTTGGTGTAATTGTCGGTGCACTCTTTTACTAAAATAATTCTGAATAAAAAAACCGTTATTATAATTGAATCGCAAAATATATAGTAGCTGTAAATTAAACATTACATAGGATTTATATTTTGACATTAGGGTCTTAACGATGAAAGAACAACTTTATTCGTACCAAAAGTGAGATTAAAATATTTACTTTTAAAAAGTCAAAAGTTTGTGCTGTACATATTATAAATAGTCTTTGGCTTCAATGGAAAGCAATGTAAAGCATCAATACTTGAGCACGCTGCATGCTATAGTCATCCAGTACGCTAGCTAGTGAACCCGACGTAGCATGATCTACTCTCTGCCAACTATCCACTTCATCACTCTCGTTCTGGCAGACTTTACACTTCGGTATCTCACTCAATACTGGAAAAATACTCTTCTCAATTTCAGGAATTCGTACTTTGTTCCAACCTTTTTTTTGTCCTCTACAAAAGATTTACCAGAGGTCTAGACAAAAAATTTGACATATTGTTCTACAAAGCCCCAAGCAGAGGATTGCCTCATCCCAAATGTTTTTGTACTAAGAAAAATATGCCTGATATGCAATCTTTTGACTGGGTTTTTGTACACACCGTATTTTATCATAACAATTTTGTACTGTTTCATGATATTGCAAATAAAATCACTTTTTGTCTTTGATAACCTTACATAGAACTTTCATTTGAGCAATTTATTAAATTTCACAATTTCCATACTTAACTAACAAGATACATACAAATAGATGTAGTCACTAGTGAGATAATTGAGTTTATATAACTTGAATAGACTAACAATGTACACCGTTACTTAGTTATACTAATTAGATTTTAAAGTTTGATTAGAATACTTAGCTGTGTAATACGAAAAGTTTAAAATCTGAAAGAAAACATTAATCAGTATTTAAGTTTGTAACAAGACTTTATACAATAGGATCAGAAGGTAACTTGTTTTTAATTATCAAGAGGTTTCTGTTGATATAAAATTCTCGATAATTACTTTAGTATTTCTAGTTTCGACTCGACTCAAATAATGGAAAAATAAACTGCATTGATTGGAACGTGCCGATTACAAGGCTATTGTAATTACAATTATTGCAGCGTTAATACTAAAAACTTGTCCAATCAGCTTCGCAGCTTTCGGTGGTAAATGGAGCCAATAAGGACATGTATTATCCTCCGGAGAAGTTACGCTAAATGAACCCAACATGGGAACGAAGCTTAAGCTTGATTTTCGTTTGTTTATTGAAACTAATTGTGTATTGGGTTGTGTACAGGCGGTTGGCTGACGAGGATGACGAGCTGTCGGAGGTGCAGCCTGATGCTGTGCCGCCGGAGGTCCGGGAGTGGCTGGCTTCGACCTTCACGCGGCAGCTGGCGACGGCCAAGCGGAAGTCGGACGAGAAGCCGAAGTTCCGCTCCGTGGCGCACGCGATCAGGGCTGGCATCTTCGTGGATAGGATCTACAGGAGAGTCACCAGCACTGCGCTCATGCAGTTCCCTCAAGATGTTATTAGAGTGTTAAAGGTTAGTACTGAATCTTAATGTCTTGCCTTTTAACCAACTTAAAAAAAGGAGGAGGTGCTCAATTCGGATGTATGTATGTTTTTTTTAATACACGATTAAGCGAATAGACTACGGGCCCATGAACAAAATCGATGGGTCATATGAACCACCAGGTGACGTATATAGGACGATAGAAGAGCATAAAATAATAAGATTCAGCACTATGCCGTCACTTGTGATCAGTCCAACTGGGTGCTGGTGAGCATTCAAAAGTGCAGCTAGAGTAAGTACATTTTGGTCATTTATTTCTGTACGGCATTGTTACCATCGAATAGATCCATGAAAAATAATAAGAAAGCGCGCAGTGCCGTACAAAAATGGTGGTCCAAAAAGTTGGTATTTTAGTTTTACTTTCTGTCAATTTCCAGGGTAAATTTGGTCATTTGATTCTGTACGGCTTCAGTTTCATACTGTTTCAATACAGCTTCTAATCCATTATCTAAAAAATATTATCTATGCATGAAATACTTTCAAAATAAATAATTTGATGTTGTTCAAATCACCCCTCGGACCACGGAATGAAGGCGGGTTGCAACACTCGATTTTTTCCCCTTGTTCAAAGATTTTTGTTCGTTTGTACGGCGTTGCGGAATAATGGATTAGAAGCTGTATTGAAACAGGACGAAACTGACGCCGTACAGAATCAAACGACCAAATTTACCCTGGAAATTGACAGAAAGTAAAACTAAAATACCAACTTTTTGGACCACCATTTTTGTACGGCACTGCGCGCTTTCTTATTATTTTTCATGGATCTATTCGATGGTAACAATGCCGTACAGAAATAAATGACCAAAATGTACTTACTCTAGCTGCACTTTTGAATGCTCACCAGCACCCAGTTGGACTGATCACAAGTGACGGCATAGTGCTGAATCTTATTATTTTATGCTCTTCTATCGTCCTATATACGTCACCTGGTGGTTCATATGACCCATCGATTTTGTTCATGGGCCCGTAGTCTAGAAGGTTTAGCTAATTTTGAAAGATGAAATTGGACGACTACCGTAACTTTGTCATTCGCATTTAATACCTAAATTATCTTTCTACTAAAAGCTAAGCAAATGACTAGTAAATAAAACATCAGTGATGGAAGAAAGAAAAGTCCACAATTTTTCTGGATAAATTTATTTCCATAAGCTCCCACTTTTGCTGTTATCCCATATGCAGCTTGCAGTATAAAGCTGCAAAACCTGTCATGAGTGTCATGGTATGTGAGGATACCGGCCACGCCGCTCTGTTGCTATAGAGCCTTTCATCGCAATAATTGTGAGTGACACATGCACTGTGGCGCTTTTCTCCTGTGTGACCCATTTTCCTTCCATTAATCCTCTTTAAAACTATAGGTACTGAAAATTCTTGGAAAATGTGATAGTATTGACTATGGACTTAAATATTGATAATAGAATAGATAATATTTTTCGTTATGTTAAAATGCTAGCAAAATATGGGAGCAGAATTTAGCCCGCTAACTGAAAAGCATTGATACAAATTTTGAAACATATAACACAAAAGTATCGTTGATCGCTTCATCACCACATCAAAAATACCATGGAAACAAAAATTGGTATCTACGCGTACCTACATAAATAATCTGGGACCTAAATCAAATGGTGGGTAAAAGCTAGTACACAAACAAAATTGCATCAAACGATGACGTAACACAATTTGCTTTGACTTAACCTAGTGATCCAATAACCTTTTGTAAACCGATACTAGTACCGAGTAAACTTTATATTCTAAAATTTCCTAGAAATAGACAATTATAGAATACCTTGTAGGTAGCTTATACATTAAATATTTACTACATTAATGGTTTCAGCTCTGAGCCTTTGACCGTCCTTACCTTTATGAAAACTGTGGCATTTACTAAGAACTACAAATGGAATATTGTAGCACTCCATTTAATATACACGCTGAGTCAAGTTCCCATTGTTGTTCGCAAAACTATTCTGACACTTCACTTTGGAACTAGAATACCTTACAAAAGGTACTTGTTAATGAAAATGACGCTGAGCTTTGTGTATTATTTATTGCAAGCCTTTTTAATGAACTACTACTGAGTAATGTGTTCGTTTTTGATAGTAATTTTCGTGTAGGTACTATATGCAATGCCTACAGTAGCTTTCATTGGCAATGTGACTATTTATAACTTTTTTTAATCTATGACTTTAATCGGTTGTACAAACTTAATAGGGAAATCTAGACTCAAAATTCTGTAATAATTGAGAAATGGTCCAAGTGCCAAAACTTATTTCGGTTCTTTGCAACTGTGTTATGGAATGTCTGTACATCATAGCTCCTATAAAATGTTAAATTAAAATATGCGGTTTTTTTTTACTAAGCCCAATTGTAAATTCTATGCCTCAATTATATTAGGCACATATCGTTAAAACTCTAGGCCACGATAAGTCACGAATGAAAACTAATGTAATTATAGTTATCTAGATAATTGAGTATTTAAGTCAAAACTAACTAATACTTTTATGTTTGCTAAACTAACTCAATAATAACCATTTGACTCGAAATATAAACTCATTTAACACTTCGCAAACCGACTTTGTATTTCAAATTCGAATTTATAATGACTTCAACAACTTTAAATTAATATTATTTTATCCTACAATGGATTAATCTCATTAAACTAAGTTAATTAGTCCATTGAACCATTTTATCGTGAAGAGCTTTTCTTAATTAGCATACTTATCAAGCTAACCTATATATTAAAAAGCAAGCTTGGATGAGAAAACATATAAAATAAGGTATTAACTGAATTTACGTCAATTTATATTATTTAATCTATAAAGTGAGGTATTCAACGGAATACCAGATAAATGATAATGTATTATTAAAGATCATTTTAATTTTGGAGTAATAATAAGAATCCAGCCTTTAAACGTCCCACTGCTGGGCACAGGCCTCTTTCCATATAGAGAAGGCACGAGCATTGATCACCTTGCTTGCTCTCTGCGGGTTGGTTATTTAGGAGTGGTGAATAAAAATACTTTATTTTTTTATTATCAACGGGCACACCAACAACTTATTTACAAAAAATAGCATTATAAATTATGACAATGAGGGTCCATGCAAATAAGTTAATTACAGGCATACATAGCTTTCACAGAACATTGTAATATTAGAGAAAAAGAAAACTGGCTCAATAAAATAAGAAAAGTACAATAACATTAAAATTTTGAAAATAATTTACAAGAATTAATGTAAAACATAAAGATAAATAAGGCTACTTTCCTTTCCAACAAATAATTGTATTAAATAAATAAAAAATAAAAATCATTTAATTCAGGTCCATAACCCATATTAAAAGTATTACTTTAATCAAAAATATATTTATTTTATATATCTAGGTTTATTTCTCCGATGTTTAAAGTGATTGCATTTAGATGCTAATAAAATATTCCGAACGTTTCCCCTTGATTAAGATTTCTCTGATTGGGTAACCCAGTTACGCTTAAGTCCTGACTCGGTAATCAAATTTAAAGCTTAAAAAACCAGAACCATGTTTCTTAAATCTGTACAGGAAAGTAGCTAAGATTTCAAGTAAAATACAATACATTTTTTACCGGGGGAATATATGTATAAAAAAAATGGAATAATGTAGATGACGAAATGTGGCACACGCATATGGCTATAGGAAAAGGTTTACATGTTTTTGTGCATTTATAACTATTAACCTTGCATCTCTGCAATCGTAGTTCGCAATTTTTTAATTGTATACCTTAGTTTTCAACCCCTTGATAATGATTAAATATGTGGTCACTAAAACTAATACATAATCATCGTCTACCAGCTACTTATTTGTAGTTAGCGCAATCCTTATTTAGCTTCTATTCATCTCCACTAGGCACTCCTCATCTCAACATTCATCATCTTTCACGTAATCCAACCACTAAAACTAAGCCATTAGATAAAGGATCCTAATTAAAACAACAGCCAAGTTAATCAACCGAAGGAACAGCTCTGTCGAGAATTAAATATTTACCATCAAATAACAAGGGCTCGAATTAACCTGTAAGACCGTAATTAATTTCCACTCGTGTTCCATTCGTCTTAATCTTGGTACACTGAATTACATACGTAGTTTTGTGGCCGACTATTCTTCACCGACATCGAAAGGGGAATGGTCTTAATGTAACTGAATATTTTTTGTTTTTTATTTTTCACCTCCGGGACTTTGGGCATTTGAAAAAGGTTTTTGTCAGCGGTGGAGGTCAGATGGGCAGTCGCTCTATGCAAAATACGGTATTTAGCTGAATCCGGTAAGACTGGTTGCAGACCCTAACATATTTGGGAAATGGCTAGGCAGGTGATGACTATCCACAAGTGGTCTCGTATACATGTGACTGAAGTCTGTTCCTTTTAATATTTACGGTTAAGCAGTTATAGAGAAATTGCGACGGCGAGAGAAACCCATACAATTTCTATTGTTCGTAACTTGCATGCAGGTAATTAGAATTATTAATTAACTATGCGTTTGGAAGGGGATTTTCTAGTTAAATTGCGATTAAATTCTACAGTACTGTTATTGCATTCATGCTTGGTTATGTAATGTTGGCTCAATTATATTGGAAAAAAATCTCATGACCTTGACTTCTTTTAACTAGTCGCAACATCAAAGATTACCCAATTTCTCTCAATAAGGATCACAAACTGTGTAATATTATATTCAGATAATTTACCATAGTTGACTCCAGATTCGATTTTTTTATAAAATCTTATTGTCTTATCTCTAATTCTTATATTATTATTTTTACAATGCATTTAAAACAAATCTACCCGGTTTTCGATTCCCAATTAGTTCCTGACTTAACTTAGCAGTTCTATGCTAAAATACTACCTTCGCTTAAATTATTCAGGTCCACATGCCAAGTGCTAGATCCGACTCCCACTGCCCCAGTCTTATTTAGTTAGTCTTTTGTTCTCTCTTTGCACAGCCAAAGCTAGGCACCGTCAATTGTTTCCATTGTTCTCGACAACCCTTCACATTTCACTCAAGGTTTGAAAGCAATTTAATGTAATTAGCATCTCTTAGGTTTACTGCTATGTTATAATTTTAGGGTTAAGGTATTGTTGGATGACTAAAAGTTAAGATGTAATTTTCTTCGTTCTCTTTAGTTTTTAGATCCCGACTCAAAAAATTGTGTTAAGTTTTATGGGTCTATCTGAGACTATCTGTGGTATGGTGGCTCCTTAATGAATAGACGGAGAATGACGTGTTTTTTTTTAATGTTACGTGATCAAAACGATTTTTAGGTAGTTAATAAAGATCGAAATAATTTTTAACTAGGAAATGCAGATCAGTGAGCGTCTTCGCTATCGCTGTTGTCAACAAAAGCATAATCATAATCATTTATTCATTTGTAAACATAGGTTTTACATAGATGAAGATGATGAAAAAAAAAATAGTAGCGCTATGTTTTGCTTCATTGGCATACAAATGTTTTTCGTTGAGAACTTAATAACTAGATTTACATGCTTAGATAATAATAACAAATATTAAACTATAACAATAAAATAAAAGCAATAATTTATTTCTAAAATACTATGTGAAAATACCAATTTCGCATCGTCTAACGTCGATTATTAACGAGATATACTATTAAATAATTGGTCACCGATCATATTCGATGCTAATTTTGTTAGCCCGTTATTTTTATTTATTGAACCCCGCTTGGGTTGTCAACAAGCGATAGAGAATACGCCTACTGGTCACCATTTGAAAATATACGAAGAATTTTCTAAAAATATTCAGGGATTACCTAGTCCCTGATTTACCTTAAGATATTATTAGATTTGATATTATTTTTGTTAATAAATATGTAGTTTAAACATTTTAGTATCTCAGCACCTACCGCCACATAAAATCATAGAGATTCGTGCAACATCACGTGTCGTTGGAAACTAAAGTCTCCGATAACCGTCGGTCTAACTAAAGGGTAGACAAGATATTCTTGTAGTTCGATATCCTTGATATTTTAGTTTACGTTAGCAACTTGTTATATCTACCGTATACTGTGTTGACGGTAAAACACAGGAACGCAGGGGATATAGGTATATACCCAAATAGGTTTATATGATGTTCATATTAACTTGCTACTTCTAGATGAACAAGCAGGGTAAAAAAAATATATTTTATTTGTCTAATTCGAAAATCTGAGTTTTAATAAGCACTTTCTTATACGTAAGAGTGAAGGTTGGCATTCAAACAAATTACTAATATGTTTTTCTATACCAAACGTTATTTTTCTGTCTCAGACATTAAGAATAAATAACATTAGTCTCAAGCCTTACTTATTAAGGTCTCTGTATACTTTTCTGCGAAACCAATAAAACCTCTTAGCTGAGTAACACATCTGCTGACTCCACATAATGCCGTTGCACAGCATCAAAGTGATCGAAAAACCGTTCACGTACATATTTTTAGTTACAAGCGTTTTTCAAAAACCGTTCTTAATTAAACTATTATTTCAGACTCTAGACGAGTGGTCGTTCGACGTGTTCGCTCTGCACGAGGCGTCCGGCGGCGCGCCCGTCAAGTACCTCGGCTACGAGCTGCTCAACAGATACGGCATGATACACAAGTTCAAGGTTTGTACTTTTTGTTTATATTTTTATTTTATTTTATGTTAACTGATCATCGTCCTATTGCTGGACCGGAATCTCCCCCTCCTGATTGCGGACTTTTCTGTCCGTACCGTCCGTACAATATTTTTTAAATAGAGAAATTCGGAAGAATTATGTTGCGTTTTATGTGGCGCACTAAAAGTTGCACTAAATGTACAGAAATCGTAGAAAAGGTATTTGGTTTGCTACTTCATTTTAAGTGAATGCCGTAAATATTTAAAAATGCTCGATTGTAAAGACAGAATCGTTGAACTTCGTAATTCGTCGCTATCACTGACGTGAATACCTGAATAGGCTGTAACGTATCATATTTTTATAGTGCTCATGAGGTATCCCTGAATAAAAGTGTAAAAACCTTTCTCGCCTCTTATTGAGATATTCGAATGAATTAAATGGATGACGTAAAAAGGGGTTTCTTTTATCCATCTACATATATTTATCTGCGTTAAAATTATAATATCAATACCATTTATACAATTTATGTTTTACATGCTTACTGTTAAGCCAAATGTTATTCCTGCGCACTTTGTAACGCGACTTTTTCATCTAAAATTGTCGACATCAGATGACTACGGTTTTCCGGACCCTTTTGGTCCTTGGAAATAAGTGTATAACGAACATAAATAGTTCCCATATCCTTTTCAAGAGTTTAGTAAATTTATATTCAAATGTGACCAGAAATAACTTTTTTGATGTTATGGTCACACTTTGTCGACAGACTAAAATAAAATGGATTGCGTATGGATATTATATTCTTTGTCCTAGATAAGATGACGTAGTAAAGAGATTAATGGTTTTGCATTACTGATGCAATTTCTAACATTTATGTCAGAGTTATAAAGAATCTGAAGAGCTTGGTCAGAATCAAAAATAATTTTGTATGTTGTATTGTGAGCTTAAAAACGGTTCTTATAACAACATCTTGCTAGCAAAGATGATATCAAACTACAAAGGCGATGAGTTCTTTGACGCCTGTTATTTTTTATTCATGTAAGTTTTAATTTTAGTATAGTTAGAGTTTGTTCTTAGATTATATTAGATTTAATTGTGTATTAACAAAATAAATAAACTACAAAGAAACAAAATTCAAATATTTTTAGTAGTAAGTACCTATAATAAATTAGGGTCTATCACCTTGTAGATTATTCACACCTTCAGTGTAAAATATTAACAAACTAAGAGCAGATCTCCAACGCCAAATAATTTTATCTAAGAATTAATTTATAATTCTTGACAGTTCTTCAATACAAGATATGTC
The DNA here is from genome assembly GCA_905146925.1 of Autographa gamma. Lineage (NCBI taxonomy): Eukaryota > Metazoa > Arthropoda > Insecta > Lepidoptera > Noctuidae > Autographa > Autographa gamma. Next base: position 2,885,221 of record LR989852.1, read on the forward strand.
AGACGTGAACTAATCAAAAATAAAAATTATTAGGAAAAAACGTTCTGAATATTTAAAATCCATCAAAAACAAAATGCCCCAAATGACGGTGTTTAAATGTCGATAAGTTGAATCAACTTTCTTTTGCAAGACATTAATCCCATTTGTCGGTTAAAACCCGGGTAAACTTTGAATTCCACTTTTTCATTTATCTTTTGATTAATTTTAGGAAAGTAACTTAAAAGATTCCCCGAAGTGAATTCTATTTGTCTTCGAGTTGAAATTTAATGTCGACCAGACATTTTCATCTTTGAACCGTTTTGTTGAATTATTCTTATGCTTAACTCGGCTTGAGTGTTCGCTATAATTTTCATTCTTTGTTATAAATTAAGACTGCCGGAAATTATATATTTTTGACGGTGTTTTATTGAGAATTTTAGTGTATTTATATTTTTGAAATAAAACTGTTTCAAAGTGAAATAAATCACGGCTTATTTGGAATATTTATGTATTCTACCTACCTAAGCAGAAATATGCCATTTTTTTTATTTTTTCGTTTAAACAAATGACACTTACGTAACGTAATAAGCCCCGAAATTCCACCGTTGAAAATAGCTCTTTAAAATATACACAAAAACATGTTACCCATCATTAACTTAAAATTTTAAAAGAAGAAACCTGAGGCAAAATGTCTAGATTCTTATCATCTCTAAAAGTTTTAATAGACGTCCAAAGAAGCCTTAGACAATTCAGATTTTACGTAAGGACAATACCGGCGTTGTCCGCTTTCTTTTGTGGGGCAGAATTTAGTATGAAAATATAATAAGCAGCGGAAACCTGCCAAGCTCCTTTGATAATGGCTTATAATAATATATAATCAACAATATTTTTATGGCATCCTTAGTGACCTTTAGGTCCGTTCTCGTCAGCTTTTGTTATTGAAATAACATTTTTTATCTCTCTCTGTTTTATCTTGTACTATTAGATATTAAAAATAATATTAGCTAGTTCCATCGCTTAATATTCTAGACTCGGGCTGAAACTTATTTTATATGGGTGTCAAAAAGATTACGATAACTCGTGAACTAGTTATATACTGTCCGAAAATAACCCAAAACATATTTCACAATATTATTGTTGTTAAATTAATTTTAAACGAGGAATTATCGAGCATGTCGTTTATTTCAACAAAAATGGAAGGCTTCAAATGACCTCTTGCCTGCCAATTATACCGAAACAGTTTGACAGCACTACTTCTGTATTTTAGATAGGTCACCCTAAAGTTTAAATGAACGACTAACGTCTAAACGTCCACCCACTTTTTTCTTATTTAAAATATTAAACGCCTCTCCTTTAAAAGTGTCAAACAAATAAAGAATTTACAAGCGGCTTAACAAAGAAAGTTCACCTTAAACGGACTAAGGAAAAAATAGTCCCAAGTATTTCCATTACATCGGACTGCAAGCAAGAACGTCGAAGAAAACTTACGCACTTAAGGCACTTACTTTATTCCCTGCGTTCCAAGTTCCAACGGTTCAGTATGATTGAATCGAAATGGGATTTCCGAGTGTCTAAGTTTAGTGGATACCGATGCACTAGAACCTACTTACTAGCTGGCATTTGAATAAGTAGACCTGTTACGCCTTTGAGACGGGTTCGATGGATTCCGCGGTTTAGAAAATAGATTTAAATATTGCGATACATGAAGGCAAAATGTAGAAGACGTTAGGAAAAAGTTTTTTAGAATCTTCCAAGTAAAGGTGAATTTTAAGAAGCACAAGAAACGTCTCTATTTTGTCAAAAGTCATAATGAGATTTGCGGGTATTTTTGCCCTTCCCATTTTAGTGTTTAAACCGTCAGACATAAGTTGTGACCTTATTAAAACCAAGTGCATGTTACGTAAACATAGCCTGTTCTTTCAAGAACAAGACAACGCCATTTTCAGTTTTCCAAGCGACGCTGTCTCCTAAGGGACAAAAGAGGCTATAAATGTGAGAAAAATAGCCCGTATCCATGACCTACGGACCTGCAAACTCGTATTTCATCGTGTTTTATATCTATACAAAGATCTGGCTATTTATCTCTTTGCTGACCGGTAAAGAGACCTTGAGCTCCTGAATTCAATTTATGGATAGTATCTGCTCTTGGAAATGTTGGTCGGATAACACTGGCTAGTCGGATAAATGGTGGATATTTCATTGCGACTGCTGAGCAACTGCAGCCTCGTTTTCATTCATGTTTTATTCGTCGTCTATCTTGGTATATGACATGATTATATATTAAATAAATGAAAATAAATAAATGAGCTAACTTTCACAGAATTGTACGTCACGGTTTTTTCATATCAATAATGAGTAAATGAAGTCAGCACTCGCCGTGATAACAAATAGTAAAAAAAAACTAAATGTTGCTTTAATTTCTTTCTATCATTTTATTTCAAACTAATTTTGTTATATTTTTGCTCAGGTGCCGCCCACAACCCTGGAGAACTTCCTGAACAGGATAGAGGAGGGGTACTGCAAGTTCCACAACCCGTACCACAATAATCTCCACGCGGCAGATGTCGCGCAGACAGTACATTACATGTTGTGTCAAACTGGACTGATGGTGAGTGTCTAAAAAATTTCTTTCAATTCTTTTAGAAATTTTTTATGAAAATTTCTAAAAGAATGAGGTTTTGATGATTTTTCAGCCCATTTTATTTTTCCATTTAAAATTCTCTCCTACGTCAAGACGTCTTACCGTAATAGTACGATAGTAGGATAGTAGAATAGTAGAATTTGCTATTTTCAACTTCTTGCTATTTATTAACTATCACATTTTAGCGGAGGGATCTTTTTGTTAATAACTAAAGATATTATAATTTTTTAATTGTAAATTATTTATCATAATTATTTTTCATGTATGCGAGTAGGCCAAGAATACCACAAAATAGTGCAATAAAAAAGCAAACTTATCAAAGTAGTTTAATCAGAACTACAAAATGCAGTCCCCATAGAAACTTTTACGTAATTACATACAAAGTTAACAAATTGAAACTTTAACGTAGAGTTTTCGTAGTAATTTGCTTAAACTTGCTAGTTGTAACCCAATTTCAACTGTGTTTAATTTAACGGGTAATTACAAAGTATTTAACGATCTGACTGGCCCCTTTAGTATGTTTGTATGTTTCTAAATCTAGTCAAAATAAACTTCAATTGTCTGGAAAATTTTAGGTTGGAGCTATCCCGTGGTATATCATAATCATTATCTTATTTGATCACAATCATTAAAATTTCATGTCAAAGATAAGTTTTAAAAATATGAACAACGTATTGGAGTAAGTAGATCAGAGAGTATAATCATTCTAAAAACAACAACTACTAATTCTAACAAACTTTCTGTACTAAATATTTGCGTAGAGGAACAATATGCCCGCTAAAAATAAAACACATTCCAGCTTTCAGGTCTAGAATTACATTAACCTTTCTCCTATATTCCTAGAATCCTTGCAAAGAAAATCTTTGCAGAATTTCTTATTACGCTTGGCATTTTGCATAACTATTTTCTCTGCAGATCTGCTTACCAGATTAAAAACTTGACATTTTATTTAAACTATCTGATTCAAATATCGTATTTAATAAAAAAAAAATATGCTTAAATTGAACTATTTATTTATTTATTTATTTATAAGTTTTTGTACACACAACAGACATAGAATAATCGACATATACAGAATAAATAGGTACAAAGGTACTGCTTATTTCATGTGAAATTTCTTCCAGCAGTCCTGTGACTGGAAACATTTAAAAAGAGACATAGACACAGTGTGTAACAAGATAATAATAACATAATTTACATAAAATAACAAAATACATACATATATATATACATATATAAATAAAATGTATATATAAAACTATACATAAAATTCAGTATATATGGATAAACATTAGATAAGAGAGGAAAGAAAGTGCTCTTTTATACGTCGCTTGAAAGTAGAGATGGAAGGAGAGTCCCGTATGTTAGGCGGCAGCGCATTCCACAGTCGGACAGCATGAACAGTGAAGGAGAAGGAATAAAAATCAGTAGTATGGTGTTGGATTTTGAGGTGGGATTTAAGATGGGATCTACAAAGGACATCGGGGGAACGGACATAGGTAAAACGCTCACGCAAGTAAGAAGGGTAAAGGGGGTGATGAAGGATGTTATACAAAAGACATAGTATACGAGTGTTCCTGCGAAGGCGGATTGGGAGCCACTTGAGTTCATTGCGAAACTGAGATACATGATCATACTTTTTCAGTCCGTAAACAAAACGAATACAAATATTTTGCAACCTCTCAAGTTTATTAAGAAGCTCCTCTGTGGCATCAAGGTAGCAGGCATCGGCGTAGTCAATAATCGGCTGAATTAAAGATTGAGCTAGTAAAATTTTAGTTCTCAAAGGTAAGAAGGTCTGGAGACACTTCAGCGAGTGGAAGGAGAAGTGTACCTTACGACTTACCTCGTTGACCTGATCACGCCAGGATAAATGAGAATCAATCAATACCCCAAGATTTTTTGCTGTGTCGGTAAAGGGAATCACAGCCCCATCAAGACGGAGTGGCGTCAAAGAGGTCAAATCAAGTGCGTTTCGATAGTGCCTGCTGCCAATTATCATGGCTTGTGTCTTCGCAGGGTTCAACTGCAGGCCATAAGACCTTGCCCACCTGCTGATGCTGGCCAAGTCACGGTTCATAGTATCGATGGCCGATTCTGCTTCAGACAATTGGAAATGCTTATAAATCTGCAGGTCATCTGCATAAAGGTGATACTTGGAGGAAATAACAGTAGAAACCGTGTTGATGAAGATGGAAAAAAGAAGAGGAGAAAGGACTCCACCCTGAGGCACACCCGCAACTAGATCGCACCAGTCAGAGAAAGACTCTTCATGGCGGACGCGCTGAGAGCGGCCCCGAAGGTAAGATCCAAACCAAGCCAGAGAGGAAGAGGAAAAGTTGGTTGTTTGGAGGATGCCTAAGAGGATATCAAAATCCACAGAATTGAACGCCGAACTAAAATCAAGTAAGACGAGGATAGAGAGAGATTTGTTTTCCATGGCCCAGCGGATATCGTCAGTGACTTTAAGGAGAGCGGTTACAGTGCTATGGCCAGGGCGGAAACCAGATTGAAAAGGGGAAATAAGGTTAAAAGTCGTTATGAAATCGGATACTTGACGGTGTACAATGTGCTCAAGGACTTTGGAGAGAAAGGGAAGTATGGAAATGGGCCTGTACTGCGCAAATGAGGATGGATTTGAAGTTTTTGGAAGAGGAATAATATGAGCTAGTTTCCAGGCTGCGGGAAAGGAACGGGAAGTCAAAGAGAAGTCAAAGATATGAGATAGGATAGGAAGTAGTTGGGGAAGAATAGGCAAAATCATACGGGAGCACAAGCCGTCATTGCCGATTGCAGAGGAAGAGATGGCTAATACTGATTTTTTGACATCCTCTAAGGCAACGGGAGAGAAATGGAAAGGGGGACACCGAGGTGTAGGGAGACAGGAAAGTTCGAGTAAAGTAGAAGATTTGGTAGAAGGATCAAGAGTGATAGGAGGCATAGAAAAATGATTATTTAAAGCCGTAAGGTCAATATCCTTACAGGCGTTCTCCTGTGATTTGCCAACACCAACAGACCTTAGGAATTTCCAGACATCGCCAGGGCTACGGTCAACCAGGTTATCGTGGAAATGTTTTCTTCTGGCGGTCTGGCATAGACTATTGCAGCGGTTGCGTGCGATCTTGTAGTGCGAAAGGTTGTCAATTGTTGGGCGGCGTTCATATCTCCGCTTCGCTCTGTCCCTCCGAGCCATAGCATCCTGAATTTCAGACGTGATCCAAGGCGCCGGTTCACGCTTTACCTTAACGAGTCGCACTGGGGCATGACGATCATAGAGTTCAAGTATGATATTGTTAAAAAGGTACACCTTCTCGTCGATATTGCTGGTATCTGCCACAGGGCTCCAGTCAATAATACTCGCATCACGCTGTAATGCCTCCAGATTCATACCCTTGTAGCTGCGTAAATGTAGAAGCTTAGGTTTAAGCTTGGGGGTACGTACACGATAGGAGAGATAGACAAGATTGTGATAGGAGAAACTAGCAGGAAGTTGACCATGGTCAGAAACATTTGAAGGGGAAGAGACAATCATAAGGTCGAGCAAAGAAGGAGAACAATTCGGTGAGTGGTGAGTTGCGGAAAGGGGAAGAATATGTAGATTTACAGATGATAGGAGACTCTGCAGTCTACGAGCACGAGCATCATCCTTCAGTAAACACGTATTAAAGTCACCCATTATGATGATATGACGGTACTGAGGACACAGGTCGTTCAGCTGTATGTCAAGATCATCAAAATAGCTAACGTGTAGGTTTGGGCTGTACAGCACAGCTACTAAAATCTTAGTACTATTGACCATAACTTCCAGAAAGATGTATTCAGCCGATTCTGAGTAAAGAGAAGGAGAAGAACAAATAACCTTATAAGGTAGGTCAGCGCGTAAATAGGCAGCAACTCCACCACCGCCCTTTCCCGTCCTGTCGTTGCGGAGCAACACAAAACCAGGAAGTGCGAAGTGAGTTGAAGGAAGGGAAGGCTTTAAAAATGTTTCTGAGATGAGAAGAATGTCAAGGTGAACGCTGCTAAAAGATGCCAAAAGATCTGAATAATGACCAGGAACACTCTGAGCGTTGATATGGGCGATATGAAGGTCACTGGGGTAATTGGAAAAAAGATCAGAGAGGTTCTCATGCAGGGAACGCGGGACCGACGAGTTATGACTGTCCGCACTAACAAAACTAGACGTAGAAGAACACGAGAAAAAACTATCGTTAAGAGCAAGGTTATCCATATATATCTATATAAATAAAGTATTTAAAATATTACACTAAATTAATTAAAAACAAAAAAAAAAAATAAAAAAAATACCTAAATTACGGGTTGCATACAAACAACCTCCCCGACTCACAAGGAAAAAAAAAAATATATATATGCAGTAACAAAAGAAATCACACAATGGAAAAAAAAAATATTTAAATAATAATGATTTACCGCAGTGCACCATTCGACTATCGCACAAGCCTAAAACGGAACGTGGCCTTTGACAATAGACAAACGTGATATTTGACAGTTGTCAATGTCACTGTCACCGATGTAAACAAATACGATGAGCACTGAATTACCGTCAAGCATTAAAAGTAAAACATAAAACTATAAAATTACTTAACTAAACAAAGGACATCGACTATAAAAGACGGTCAATCGAGAAAAAGTTGGTTGAGTGCCGACGTAACGTTGTTCAAAGGCAACGGTGCAAAGGTCAAAACATTGTTTAAGAAAAGATCATGCAAGACAAACTACTTAATTACGTCGACGAGTTTTTCTTTGGACCTTGCTAATGGGTGTAGTGGGGTCAGCAGGCGGCGATTTTGAAGGAACGGAGTCTTCCGTCTGCACACAATCGTCGTTGTTGACCGGAAATTTTGAAAATAGTTTCTGCAAGTCGTCCATGGATTCAATTTTGTGGCGTGTCTTATCCGGAGTGATGACCACAATCTTGCCCTCGACTGACCAGCAATTGGTTATACCAAACCGCTTGCGAGCGGCCATGAAAGTCTGATGTCGCAATTGAGTTAGGAACTCGGAGATGGTGACCCCCGTACCCTTGAGAGACTTTTTGCTGTCCCAAACAAGATTGCGGTGTTCAGTAGAGAAGAATCTCACGAGTATAGGCCTGGCATTGCGCTTCGCTGAGCCAAGACGGTGACAAACATGTAAGTTCTCCCGTCTCAACTCAGTCAGCTTCATATTCTGGTTAAAGACTTTTAATACAATGTCATTTACCTTTTCGTCCTTTTCTTCAGCAACACCGTGGATCAGGAGCACTTTCCGCCGCATCGCTGTTTCATGCCTGTCTAATCCCAATGAAAGTATCTCCATTTGAGATTTAAGTTTTGACAGCGCCTGCCATACAAAACTTTTGAATTCCTTGAATTCTTGAAGGAGAGATGTTAGATTTGGAGTTGAAGTTGATGCTGAAGAAGACCCAGATGTAGCCAACGCCAGCTTATCTTCATAAACAGCCATTCTTGTGTTAAATAGAGTCTCCAAGTCATCCAAGTTTGTTGCAAGTTTAGCGTCCATGGTGATGTTCAATATATTTGTGTCAGATACTTAATAACAATTATTAGTGAGTAAAGGGAGGTTTGTAAGTAATGTGAAATAATTAATTCATTCAAATAATTTAAAATAGGACTTAAAACATAAAATTAACTGGGAGCAATAAATAAAAGGTGTTTTACTGTGTCTACCCACAAGCCGAAAAAGTATAACTATAAACACTTGAATGTCGTAATTTTTCATGAAATATTTATGAGTGATAGACCTGTACCTGATTGGCGTTATTGATAACCTATTACCCTAAATTGCAATCTAATGCGTTTTTTTTTAAACCTGACAAACATTTTAGATAAGCTTCAAACATTTCCGAGTTTCCATCACGTTTATTTCAATTAAATTTCTTTAGACAGATTTTAAAAGAAAAAGCGTAATAAATGTTGATCATGTAGGTACTCTATAATATCAGGTACTAATTCATCTCTTTCCTACAGAACTGGCTATCAGACCTGGAGATCTTCGCGACGCTGGTGGCCGCGGTGGTGCACGACTTCGAGCACACCGGTACTACCAACAATTTCCACGTCATGTCCGGTTCCGATACAGCGCTGCTGTATAACGACAGAGCGGTTCTCGAGAACCATCATATAAGCGCTGCCTTTAGGTAAGTCTAGAAGGATTAAGATATTTTATATTTTTTTGAGTGCAGAAAACAGATATTTTCACTACTTTTCAAACATTTAAGATGATCCTTATAATACATAATATTCTTATAACTAAATCCGTGTTAAACACTAGTTCACAGTAATGTGTAAACTAGTTAACTAAAAGATTAAACATAATACTAATAATGACGTTTATTCATTTATAAAAGTACATTTTTACAAGTACAGTGCTTAATCTAAACTTAAAGATAAAAAAAAAGTAAAGCGAAGCACCAACTGCAACAAATTTCTGATGCCAAAGACATATGATAGTGTAAAAAATACAGAAACACCAGTTAGTATTTGAGACACAAAATAGAATGAGTAATGAATGAAGGACAAGATGGTCAAGTTCGTACACACTACAATTCAGGTCATTCATCAATTAACAATTCAACGTTTTCGTCCAGAAAATAGAAAAATAAAAGCACCAAGTATTGTGCTATGGATCCAAACGATTTACATTTTAATCAAATACAAGCTCGGTTCGCCATCGCTGCAGACATTTGTTTTTACGGAAAAATTGCATTTTGCGGTAAACATTTTCATTTCATGAATTTCCTGAATTTCCGCAACAACAGATATCAGAGAAATATTTAATTTTCAACAGCTTTTTGTATTGCAGGATGTTTGTTACATTGTAAATATCAAAGGTTTTATGTACATTGTACAATGAAATTGGCATTGGCTTGGTAGGGAACATAAATTGATAACCTCGTCAGTAAACAAGTACGTATGCCTACTGCCAATACTACTTGGTAGGTATCAGAATGAAGTCATTCTGGAACTGAAAAGTTGTACAACATACCGTTCGACACCTTTGCAGATATCATGGTCACGTTCACACTGATACCTGCAAAGGTGTCGAAACGTCGGGAACTAAAACTCAAATACAAACCGCGATAAAATCCGTAAAAGTAGTTTTATTTTAATGTCTAACATTCGCGTAAATCTTACAACTCAATTTGTATTATTGTATTAATAATTTTGGAAATATTGTGATTGGATGGTACATTGTAATTGTTATAGCATGCACTTCTAATGGGATGAAAAAGCCGTAATAGCTAAAACAGCATCGGGCTTCTTCGGATTCAATTACCACTAAACCCATCTGTGAATACAATAAATTTTGTTTATCGACTTTTCAAAGATATAAGTAAAATAATTTCGCAATCGTACCTCCTTGATCGAACGAACAATAACAAAGCGTTCATGACCTTTCAATAAAATACACTCAAAACTGAACAGAACAATTTGGATGCGAACAAAAAATGTAGAATAACAAAAGACGAATGGGTATAGGATAATATAAAGAGAGAGTTAACAATACAGTTACGTTTTACTTGAGAACTCGTTATAATAATGTATAATTTCCCCTGGGGCCTGAATACAGCTATTTTTCACTCACAAAGCCCCGAAATATACGATACCGGACCGATTCCTGATTGGCAGTTACTTATAGCTATAAAAATATTTTCACTTGTCAAAGCTGAAAAGACCTATACCTTGTGAAATGTTTGGTCTTTGAAAGCGGATTTTTCTAAACGTTTTATTAATGTTTTCGCCTGCGTCGAAATAAGGTCTAGGGAATAGGTTTCTATAGTAATTATGTTCTGTTTAACTTACTTCGAAATAAATGTTATTTGGCTTCTTATTTATTTCATTCTTGGAAGAAAGGTAAAAGTAAAAATATTACCACCTACTCACTGCTTATGTTATTTTTAGGATAAATTTAAGACTTAATATAAATTCCAACTTGGCTTTTCCAAACTATTTTTGGATTGGCTTCCAATTTTAGTTTTGCTTTGGTGTGACTAAGAGAGAAAGAGACCCTAGGGTGTACAATACAAAATTCTGAAACAAATCTAGATTTTACAAACAAATTTGTATAAGCAATACCCTTTTACTTTCTAATCCTTCTATATCCACTATTCCATCTACTACTCCATATTATTATTATCTACATTTTGATATGGCCTGAAATGTATGAAACAGCCTTAAACCACTATGTATTAACACATCCGCAACTTTTCTAACACATTTTAATAAAATTCAACCCTCGCTTAGGAATACCATCAAGGCATCATTAGGGCTTTCCGTTTCCAAGTACTTATCGCCGCCATTTTCATAGAAATAGGACATTTTATCTGCTGGCAAGACGTGATTGATGAACGATGACGTCAGCTAACTTTACATGCAAATTTTTTGCTCTATCTTGTTGGTGACGTAAACATCTCTTTGAGTGTATGTTAGATAGTGAGATTAGATACTTAGTTTCTCTTTAAGTTTGGTTGTAGCACAAAAATGTATCATAAAAAGAAATACGAAACTATAGAAAGATCATTATTATTTAGAGACATAACCGTCCCACTGCAAGAGAAAGGCCTCCATTTTCTCCTTCCACAGGCCGTATTTATTGCTATTTATTGCCACTTTTTTTTGTATGAGTCCAGTTCATCCCTTGACGACCTCCGTGTTCAAGTGGCGTACACACCGGTTTTCAAGGTGTTCCGGGTTCGATCCCCGGACGGGTCAATGTAGAAACTCACTTTTCTACATTGTCTCGGGTCTGGGTGTTTGTGGTACCTTCGTTGTATCTGAATTCTATAGCATAAGTGCTTAATAGCTACTTGCTTTGGGTTCAGAGCAATGTATGTGATGTTGTCCGCATTTATTTATTTATTTATTTATCCCTCCGTCTCCAACTGGATCGTATCATATTATGATGACCTTTTTTAAAATCCGTTTGTATGATACAACAAAGCAACTATAACACTTTAGTTGTGTATTTCATGTCAGAAGCGTCAAAGTAACAAATAGATAGCATACCTCATCCATTGCCAAAGTGCATGAAAGGACGTAATTCGTTTTATTTTGTCTCTCAAAGCGAGCAATACAGGGGTTATGAGTGCAAAAATGTTCGGACTTTTGACCAAACCTGGCAAAATGCCTTTAAAAGGCAACTCTCGACAACTACGTCACGGAAAAAGTTCTAGCATTTTTAAAAACCTTACTTATCAGGAAAGGAAAGTGTGAAATACCGAAGTTAATACAAAAGCACTAATTGAGTAGCATAGAATAGAGACCTTACAGACTTTTCAATCAAAAATCATATGCGCATAAACCCAGCATATAATATTATTATTTTCGAAAATTCCTGTCCTGTAGATCTGGACATATATTTAAAAATGACTAGATGTCTAATTCTGGGTGTAAGTTTTTTTAGTTAATAAAAAAATGTTTGATTAAATTTTCAATAGTAAATAATTTATGTATAAAATTTGTACATCGCAAGTTATACTGAGTCATAAAACTCGCAATTAGAAAATAGAAATCAACACAATTACGTCAGCAGACACATAAATAGTGTATTCGTAAATTCTCTGAAGAGCCACTCCTGAAAATATTCAGTAAACATTTGAGGTCCCGAGGGAAATCTAAATAATCGGGTGTGCGATATATCCAACTAGCAACCTACTATTTGTCTGCTACTAGTTTAGTGTTAGTGTTATATTCCGAAAGTAGGTCTGTTAGTTGTTTATAAGACTACAGTAATTTCCTCAAATCCTGGTAGGCAATGGATGATATTCAACCATTGTACGTATCTCTAAAGACAGAAATAGAAACCACCCTTCTAAAACAAAATTAAACTAACCTCGATATATTTTCATCTCCAGAATAAACAGCAATCAAAAAACAATTGACATTTCCAAACATGCAAAGGACCCATCAAAAATGTCGTGTACAGAACAAAGAATTTAGCAAATATATTGAAGCCGCAAAGTTAAAAAATATGCCATATTGTTTTATTGGTCCATTCACTGTATAATCCTTACCAATAGTATAAATGCAAACGTAACTCTGTCTTTGTGTATGTTACGCTATCACGCCTAAACTACTGATCCGATTTAGGTGAAATATGGTAAACAGATAGTCTAGAGCCTGAGAAACGACATAAGCTTAAACTAAACTTTTTAATGTTAAAAAAGGGGTAGAAGGGGTAGAAGTAGGGGATAATAGTCTGTAAGCTACTTTTTTCATGATATAAGCCACCCACGCAGGCAAAGCCTCGGGAAAAAGCTAGTATGTGAATATGTGAAATCCTATAAACGTTGCTGTGTAGGTGGTTATGAACGCAACGATATATCGTACCACCCTAGTTATATTGTTGATGCATGAATTCTAGATTAATTACCAGGATTACGAAACACTTAGCGCTGCCTACAATGTTGGGTTCTAGTTAATGCGAAATTGCTTAACATTTTAATTGCTTCAACTCGCCTCATTTATAAGAGTGCAGTTTATGACGACGCCTGTGCAGATTAGCTTTGCAGATTGTAGACTTATGAATAGTAGGTATGAAGATTAAAAAGCTGGATTAACAGTGTCGACAACAGACTTTTCTCATCAATACAAATGGGGCGGCTTTGACGGGCCTGTTGGTCTAGTGGTTAGAGACCCTGACTGCTATACCGGAGGTCGTGGGTTCGATTCCCACCCGGCACAAATGTTTGTGTGATGAGCACGATCATTTGTTCGGTGTCTGGGTGTAATTTATCTATAATATGTATGTATTTAGAAATATATAAGTATGTTTATCAGTTGTCTGGTTACCATAACACAAACTCTGCTTAGCTTGGGATCAGACAACCGTGTTTGAAGATTTCCGGGAATATTATATTATTATTATTATATTAATGGGGAATTTTAAGCAACAATTCCAATATCATTTTTTAATTAAGTATGTGTCTACTACTTAAGTGCTCCATCTGTTATAAGAAATTTTAATATTACATCCAATCTTATCTTCTAAATAGAATTTTGATCATTGTTTTCGATCTACCAAACGATTTCTTTTCAACCGTCAGTCATTGTCGTGCTCGTTTCCCGTCAAAGTTATCTTTCATCGTATTGAAATACAGTCCACTGGGTCTCATAAATCTGTAGGCAAATTTTAGGGTTTACTCAAGCTAGTGGTAGATTAAAATAAATTAATAATTAAAGGCGGCGCTGTAATTAGGAACTGGAAATCCATTAACAAAGATCAAAGACTTCTTTGATGTAAAGGCTTAAGATATTTGTAGGGTAGAATTTGATGTTTTGAGTGATAAGGCATTCTATAAATAAATGAATAGTTTATTTCCCATTTAAATAGGGTGTTTGTCTGGCGGAAATTTTCATGAAAAGTCGTCTTGGACATCATTTTGACAAATGTTTAAACTACTAGGTTGGTTTGGTATGACATAGACCTGTATTAAAAGCAGTTACAATTTCGGAGTAACAAAAATGTCAAACAAAGCTTTGACTGTCAATGGTAGTCGGGTTACTTTTTTACAGAACAAGTAATTGTTGAAAATGTTTTTTTCTGACATTGAAACGAATTTTGGATAAGGATGTGTAGAAACTCAATAAAGCCGAAGAAACATATAAATGCCTTGTTTAAAGAGAGTCATACAAGTCACAAGTGCAGGAAAATGGAAGGAAACTGTAACATAGGTATACTAATAGTTCCATCCAACCTTATTTCTTCAAACACGCGTAATAACCTTATTTACGTAAAGTACCTTAACTATTTATCCCTTTGAGGTTTCCCGGCTAAGGTAACCGTTTTATATTACCTTAGTACTTACTCAACGTAACTATGTTCGATAATTAATAGGGTAGCTTTTAATTAGGCGAACGCACACCTCGTGGGACGTGGGACCTAGTTCGTAAATTAACGTGAGTAAGCAAGTATATTATATAAGTACCCTACCTACAATGTACTAAAAAATACGTAGTTCGTAATAAAATAAAAGCTTATCGCTCCATTATCAAACTACACTTTGAAAAACGAAAGAGATTTCAATCAGAATTATTTTGACTAATGCACCGTAAATCGATTAGTCGTTCAAGATTATCGATATCGATTAAGCTCGGTAGTAGCTTGCGGCTAATGTGGTAGATTTATATCTATGTAACTTTGAAGGCCATGTGCTGTTTTGTGCACCTTCTATAATACCTACACATTAACATTCTACTGCTATTTTTTAACCAACAATTAGCCAATGCACCATTTTAAACTTCTTGTACACATTGCAAGGGCTACGGGGTTAAAATGAATCTGGAAATGCAAATCTCTTGACACGTAGACTATGTGTAAAGCTGTTTAGTGAGCTCACCTCACATTAGGGGTCTAATCTCCCGAGGAAATCACGGAAGGGTTAAGCCGGAACAATGTTTACGATCCCATGATAGTCTCGATCCATCAATCTGGCGTGACGTCATCGCCGTCGTCCTGAGCTAAATTACAAAGGGACCGTCCATTATACATTGCTGTCTGACCACTGAGGCACGGACCTAGTTCCAGCGAATAGTTACGTGACGCGGGTACCAGTGTACCACGATGGTGTTTTTCACAATGATTGGCAGTAATTGACAGTAACAACGCACTATGAATTTAAAACGAGACGAAGAAATGCTTCGTCTATATTTCACTCGGTCTAACGAACTGACGAGTTAATCTATGAGGGTATGTGTTATTTATTTGTGTTCTTGTTTCCTTGAAGTAAAGATATTGGCGTTGTCAACTTTGAAACGGTTGAGAGTTCTTGTAGATATTTGTATGAAGTGGCTTAATTCGGCTTTAATATAACTTCGATGAGTGAATTAGAGTATCTAATTGAATCTTGTTCTTGACCTGATTTCTTGATATGCACTTTTCGGGACCCTTGAACCAACTTGTGTGTACTTCTGTTTAGTAGTTGGTTTTTAAGGCGTACTTCGGACCTTTCATATTCTTGGCAGTACACTTTTGTTTCTTAGAAAGGGTGTCGTGTTTTACAGAAGTGACTTTCTAGAAAACGATCGATGGACTAAAACTAAAATGGCCTCCATCGATCTCTTACATCATCTATGCAACCAGGTACTAACCTAGAATACACAGTTGCATTTATCTAGTTTTATTGTTACTTTAATTAAAGAAAGATGGTGTCTTTTATAGGGGAATGGAAATCCGAAGCACCAGAAAAGGAAAATGAGGAAAGGGAGAAAAGTTCAGATGATGAACCCTCGTACTAGACCTATGCATTGTTAATTTTGTTTTGTATCTTGATTACTTTTTGATTAAAATAACAACAAAACCAGCTAGTTGGTACGTTTATTAAATGACGTGTATAATATATAATAATCTAGATATAAAAGCAATTGCTTGGGTTTTGGACTTTCTAATACCTTAACCAATTTTTTATTATACCTACCTACCTACCTACAAATAAACTATTATCGATCTAAATACTTAGAAAGTATCTACATAGTCCTTTTATCAATATACCCAAACCGTATAGAAATATATTTTAGCGTGAACAGTAGGTAAAGCCGTTTGTACAAAAGTAGATAGGTAGAAAATATTTTAGCATTCAACGTGGCTATTTCATTATTCGCTCCATTTAATAGAACGTGATCGTACATGGAGCGGTGGGGATGTTGAAAAACAACGTATTTTTTTCGAAATCGCTTTTTTCCAGGAATACCGAAAAGTATTAATTTTAAAAATATATTCGTATATCGTCCTACGTTATTTAGTTCGCAAATGAATGTAATATGATACATAGTAAATTAATAGGCAAAGGTAGGCTGTGGTTGTTGAAAAACAACGTATTTTTATCAATAATGTTGTTTTTTCGCATGCTACTGTTTGTACCTAAAAAACCAATTAGTGTAAAATTATTTTTACCTACATGAGATATTTAACGAGACAGGCAAATAAAGATAATCCGGTATCTTGTATATTAATAGACGTAGTGTACCTACATAGCATTAAGCGCCTGATACATGCCTAGGCATTAAGGCTAACATAAGCGCAACTGTTTTGGCACTTTATAAATATTTTGTCAATAACTTAGCCTTTATTGAAAGCTTAATGTAAGGTCACGACAGGTAAGGTTTTAAATACACAATTATCCAGAGATTATTCGCAATTGACCGTACTTTAACGACTTATAATGCAAACAACTAACAATTTTGTGTAATTAGGGCAGCCTGCCTATGAATTTACATGTTTTATTTAACAATCATAACATTGACACGGATTCTAACGATCCAATTTGTGTCCTAAGCAAATTGGTTTAGAGGAAAGGTGGTTACATAATCCACTACAATATAATTTCTGTCCGAGTTACGGTTTAATTAGAGGATGGACAGATAGATCCAATTAAATTCTACTCATTTTAAAATAAAAGCTAATTATCATTTGACCGACCGCTGATTTGCCAGCTATATATAGCCAACGTCAAATCATCATTTAGTTGAGATTTAGAAAATAAACTATCTTCCAATTCTATCGAAATTGTTAGTTTTTTAAACTCAATCTCTTCAATCAAAACCGACCTTTTTTTTTGTTCCGTTTGAAATCTTCTTTGGACTAACCCCGCCCTAGGGAAGACAGAGGGATGTGCCGGACTCCCACCGGCAAAACCACCGAAGTGCTTCATCGCTCCCTATTGCAGGCGGAAACGCATTTTGCAATACTACCGCGACAATAAAAAAACTCAAAACACAAAAATCTAAACGAACGTAACCTAACCCACTCTCTTCTATAAATTCCAGGCTGATGCGCGACGAAGAGTGCAACTTACTCCAGAACCTCTCGAGGGAGGAGTTCAGAGAGTTCCGCACCCTGGTTATCGACATGGTGCTGGCCACCGACATGTCCTTCCACTTCCAACAGCTGAAGAACATGAGGTCATTGCTCTCACTCGCAGAGCCAACCGTCGACAAGTCGAAGGCAGTCTCTCTCATTCTACACTGCTGTGATATCTCTCATCCTGCTAAGGTAAGCAATTTCATTGTCAAAGCTCTTAAGAGAGCTCGTGTATAGTTAATATATATTCAAACGGAAGACGGCGTAAGCAGCTACTTATTCAATAAAGTTGTAGTATGTTTAATTCTAATTACCTATCCTCTAAAATTATACTTCCGATTTATAATGCTTTATAAGCCAAAATACTTTATAATTTTAACCTAGGAACATTATTTGAATACAGTTAGACAGATACCTACTACTAAAAGTTTCGGTTTTAAGTTAGTCTGTTTGGAACCCGTGAATCCATTAACAGCGCCGAATCCTAAACTGTTTCAGAGATGGGACCTCCACCACAGATGGACAATGAGCCTGCTTGACGAGTTCTTCCTCCAGGGCGACAAGGAACGCGACCTTGGCCTGCCATTCAGCCCGTTATGCGACAGAAATAACACCTTAGTGGCTGAATCACAGATCGGTTTCATTGAGTTCATTGTGGAACCCAGCATGGGTGTGTGTGCCGATATGCTAGAATGCATATTGGGGCCTCTACATTCCAGCAGCAAGAACTCCACCAGCTCAGCTGAGCCCATCAATGAGGAGAGCACAGGTAATAAAAGCTTTCCTGATTCCTAAATTACAAAAACCAACCAACATAAAGTTATTGCCAATTTCATGCTTGTTTGATGAAAAATTCATATGAAACTAATCGAAAATTGTTCACATTTTCAGGAAATGAAAACAGCACCAAGTTCAAGATCCGAAAGCCTTGGGCAACGTGCCTCAGCGACAACAAGAAGATCTGGAAAGAACAAGCTGCTAAGGGTACATATCAATTCATTTTCTAAAGACAGAGCTCATTACACATAAAACTAAACGATTAAATACTAGTTTGCAAAGTATTTCTCGTAGGCATTTGATAAAAAGGCTTGAAATCTCTTTAGTAAGAGAAAAAGATAGCTATCTGATGGATATTAAACTCATAATATAAAATACAAAAACTCGCAGAAAAAAAACACCTACATGTTTTAAAAGGATGCCTATCTTTAAAAGCTTCCATGTCTAAATACAAAGGATAGAGTAATTAATATATTTGTTTTATTAATTTCCAGACGCTGAGGCTCGAGCTAAGCAGGAGGAGGAGAACGAAAGTGTTCCGCCGACAACAGAGGAATAATATTTAGCCTCATTTGTAAATAGCGTTAGATCTAGGTGTAGCAACATGTTCTCCTCACTGTTGAACAAAAGCTAAAGCATACTTCATAAACATACGTGTGCAAGCTTATTATATGTTGCTAATTATTAAAATATAAATTGTTGTGTGTTACGCACAAATATACGACTTGGAAGCACAATGCGAAAAGCCTGGATGTATAAAGTTTCTCTATGTGGAAGACAACATAGTGAGCTAATTTGAACAGGCGACTTACCGCAGAGCGGTGACGCCAGTAGGTAGTGTAAATGATTCATTATTATTCGCTGCTAAGATTTTAGCCTAGCCTAAAATTAAGTCCTAAGTAAAGCTTTGAAGATTTCTCGTAAAAAGAATCTATTGCGAGCACGCAAAACAGTAGGCATACCTACCTATAGTAAGAATTAGGTATGTGAACCCAAAACTGTTCCTTGCAGTACGCTCTTAGTAAAATACTCGCAATAGATTCTTCACTGTATATTTGAAGATGTATCGATAGATGACACTATTTTCTACTCATAATTGAAATAGGTAATTACTAATTAATGTGTAAAACTGTACTGAACTCATTTCGAACGTAGTTGGTAAGAGCTAAATGTATCTGTAAGTAACTATCAAATGCTGGTGACGGAGCAAACAACATTAATTTATATAATCATAAACACATGTGCACTTCTCTTCAATCAAACACTTAACTATAACTTAATGTACCTTAATTAGTGTTAAATTTAACCCATATGATGAATACGCTTATTAATTTTAATGTTTCCGATTAAATTGGAGTCTTGATATTCTTGACCAAATGTTATTTAATATGAAATTATTTTCTATATGATAACGCCATCTCAAATTCTAGTACATAGGTAGATAGTACATTAGTTAATCTTCATATTATATATTAAGATTTTTGTCTTTGTTATATACAACATAGCTAAGGATAATGTAGTAAATCTCAAATATTTATTGACACTTAAAGCTCGTGCTCAAATCAAAGGAGTCGAAACAGCTTTCTGTAATCAAGAACCTATTAGATCTATTAGACTGAGAAGCAAAGGCGTCACAGCCCGAGGATGAACAGGAATACTTAGGTTACGTGGAAAACGTCAAGAAGTCGAAGATCCAAAGTAATTTTACCGTCCTTCAACTAGTATCTATTGAGGAACGGAATGAAACGTTGAATTTATTATTATCAAAGATATTAAAGTTTAAAGAGGCCAAGTGTTTACTCACGGATGCCAAATTTTCAAAAGTGAACTGAATCAGCTTAACGTAGATTTTTCCATTCATGATTTACAAAATTCAGTAACATTTCAAGCGTATATCAGAGGCCTAGTTTTCCTGGTAGGTACGTGGGACCATTCTCATTGAATATCAAATCAAATGAAACCATAATCATGATAAATTAGGTCCCTACTTGATTTCAGGGATGGTAAGGATAGATTTATAATCCAACTGGTGACGCTTATTGTAGAAAAATTTAACAATAGATTTTTTTATAATATATTTATCGTCTATTTTAATTATTAGAGATTTATTAAATTCTGTATATTGTGCATTTAGTGTACCTATTAATAGTTTATAGGTACTAAATATTAAGAGTAATGGACATAGGTACATACCTACTTAATTTGAAATGTAGACTAGTAATGCCATTCAGATTGGGGATATAGCTTTATAAAAATGTAGAGTTTAGCATACTGAGCCTTATGTACATGATTATAATTGTTGTTTCTGTATCATAGCTTGGAGCAGTACATAGGCCGATACTTAATTATGTAATCTTACTCGGCTAACTTTTAGAAAACACTTTTATACAAAATATTGCTTTTAAATGTGACATTACAACATTCCGAGTGTGTAGTAATTATTCAATTGTCAATGTAATTAAGCTACCTATTTAAATAATACCTGTACACAGCTATGTTTTAAGGTGATAAAATAAACCCACTTAAATAATATAGTACCTATCCACAAAGTCAAATATTTTCACACACATTCTGCTTTAGTAAAGAAATCACAGATAATTTTTCACCCTATAAAAAATATAAAATTATAATTAAAATTAATGATATATGTTACTAAAATAAATTTAAAGTAAATCTCCTAAACTTTTCTATTACCTATGCCCAAATTAATAAACAAATAAACCCGAAATGATTGCTATTAAACATTTTCTATATTATGTATAAGTATGCAAATGTATATTATTAAATGTTTTATCTTTAATGAAACAAGCAACACAATAATTTTATGTAAACAACACAAAGATCTTTGTATGAAACTGCATTTTCTCTCTAATAAAATGAAATCTCAAAATCAAATGGTTTTTTACATGTGTAAATAGATATAACACCTTTTAGTTATGTGTAAATTATATGTAAAATAAAATAAAGATTTTCGTAGAAGAAATGTTTACTTTATTACCTTAAGATAATAGTTTATTGATGAGGCACTGTCATGATGCATGTTCTTATACAGCTAAGAAATAGGCAAACAATGTAAAGATTTATTATTATGGTACAAATTTATTGTTTATGGCAGGTATTACAAGTTATAAAAAAAGGAATGAGAGTTGCATACAAAGTTTTGATCATAGACTGGTAATACGATTCTCACATCATATGCAGATTTTGCTGCAATCAGATTACAAAATGCAAAATCTTCACCATTAAAATGCCATACAAAATTCTTAATAACTAAGATGAATTTAAAAAGTATATATCAGCACCAAAAATCGTTGCCTTTTTGAAGGAACTTAAAACCAAGTTTACAATTTACTTAACTTTTAAACAATATATTGTTAATACAAATAGGTACAATAGTCTGCAGGATATTTATGCAAGCAAAATATGATTTTATGCCTTTGTATAATATAAACTACAAGCTGCAAGCATGGAAATTCATAAAAAGAAAACTACTTGCTAATTAAGAGAGGTGAATGTCTAATGCCTTGAAAAGTTTCAAATTTTTGTTACATTTTAGTACAGTTGTGGGTGGGAGACATAACTGAGAAACTTGATGAATATTAAACATTATTTTATGCTTAAGCATTTCAAGCAATCCGAAAACTGATGACCTTATATGATATAGTTCGAATGGGCTAGACAAATGATGATGTTCTATATCTAAGTGGAATAAAATGTGGATGTTATAATGATGAACACACTGACTCGCTGGTGAGTATCTCAGTTTCCTAAAAATAGATGATGAAACCAGTTATTAAGACGATGATCCTATTCAGCCAAATGTTACACTATCTCTTAGTTATATACGAACATTCTTAAATCAAAACAAATAAAATGCATTGCAGTAAAAAAAAGGCACGTCCAGCGGTAAATACAAATGCATAGACAATTAAAAATGCATGACATTATAAAACATTGATATCACATGGCTTAACTTAATATATACTTATGTGTCTTACCAAATACATTTATCTGTACGGACAAGGCTCTAACATCGGTTACTTGTCTACTACAAATTATTGTACCCTCTATAATATCCCCTTTTTTAACTTCCTTACAATCTCTAAAATAGAAAACTGTTTGCTTCCAATGTGTTGGTGTTGTATGCGGTCCAGTCGAGAACTCTATAGCGTTAGGCAATCCGAAAAATGTATCAAAATATCCTACAAGGGATGTTAAAGTACCATCTTTTACGATTGGTAGTTTAAATTCAGACGTAAAGTCCATTACATCAATGTTACAAGTGTTTATATCTATTTCTTTAATAACACTAGGTTCTGATAATATATGTTTTGATCCGACAACATCAATACTTGCTTCTCTAACAACTTCAGACTTCATACAATTCATTTTGTAACCGTAAACATCAGACCAGTAGTCTATGAGTTTTTTGTGTGTGTCGACATCTCCGTTGGCGACAATACTCATATTGCACCTGTTTGGTAGCAAGAGACCACCAGGCTTGAGACAGTGATCTCTAGCATATATAACACTGTCCAACATTCCTTCGAAGAGCAGGAAGTATCCCATCCACTCAGACACAATAATATCTACTTTCTCGTCCAACTTTGTGTCTTCAAGTCTTCCTTTAACCAACTTTATAGTATCTTGTAGATTATTTTCCCTCACAATATCAATAGCATGGTAAATGATCTCTGATTGGTCTAAGGCATACACTTTCTTAGCTCCGGCTGTTGCAGAGAACATGGATAAGATACCTGTACCACATCCAAGATCGAGAACCACTTTGCCATTAAATGTTTCTTTGTTATTCAAGATTGCATCTCTATAAGTTTCAGTTCGGACTTTGTCTGAAAGCATGTCGTAATGTATACCAAAATGTGCATAGCTACTGAAGTAGCCTTCATCACATTCTAGAGGAACTTGCGCCACACAATTCACTAAGCCAGGAGGTTCATCACTATTGCTATTGCTCTGACTCCCATCAACTATGGTTTTCATTGAACTCTGCATCTTATGTATGTCATCCTTTGCTGTCTGGAGAAGTGATGCACTCTCAGCCAGTTGAGACGTCAAGAACTGTATAGTGTGTTGGAGTTCACTAAAATGAGCTTCTGATAAAGTTACTAAGCCATTCTCCACATTAGCATGGTAAGTTTTTGGAGAACTGGGCTTGTCTGTGAGAGAATCAAAGTCGTACATGAGCCACTCATCGTTATCCACAGGCTTTAAATACTTTTCATCGTCCCACAATGCTGTTTTGCTGTTCATTATAACCTCTGGAGCGGGTTTGTGAGTTTTGATGTAATTTATTAGTTTTATGTATGAATAGCATTCCATGTTGTGTTTTATCTTAAGTTTATTCAAATCAAATTTGTGGGTTGACTTGCAATGCGAAAATCCTTCCTCAATATTCGATAAACTGTGACTACAAAATAAGCATGTTACCGTAGTGTCGCTTGTCTCCATTTCTTGCCATTCATCCTCCTCGAAGTTATCCTCGTCGCTACTAAGATCTGGCACATCCGACATTGTTTCGTAAATTTATAATATCACTTGCAAATGCTGCGTATTTACAGAGTTTTAACAAAATTTATATGCTCGCAAAATAAGAACATGTGAGAATGAACTGTCATTCAGTGAATATTGACACTGACAGCTCGAGATTTCGTCCAAAAACGAAAAATGAAGTGACTTGACTATAGAAGTTCTTCAAAAACACGCAATTTGAGTCTACGTTTTAATTATTTGTTGCATTTATTTATTAATTTTATATTGACTTATTCCCAAAATAAAATTAAAGTTATGTTGTTTACGTAGCGTTCATTCAACATGCATTCAACCTTCAACCATTGAATGAATGGCGCGGTAATTTGTTATTTTTAAGTTCGTTGTCATGGTTTCGCTTTACAAACAATACATTGACAACAGCTATCACCACTATCAGGAAAGTAATCATGAAGTTGAAAATATCATCTTTTAAAGAGCCCAAACATATTGGTGTTGTAGTTTGTGTTAATTGGAATAATACGGAAGACGTGTTTTCTTGTGGGTAGGTTTCGAGACTAGATAATATTTTCTTAATGAAGTTGGTATTTATCTGACTCGCAGGCTCGTAGCCCGAATATGGAACAAATTGTATTTAATGAGCCTACGACCCATTTACTTGTACATAATACCTTGTTTCTAGTGGCAATAGAGGTCTATCGAGGTTACGAGTGATATGGCGATAGTTCATAAATTCACGACGTACGTAATATTTCAGAGATGATCACAAACTTCTGAAATGGAATCTGGTGAATAGTGAATGTATTGTCGTAACAACTTTCCCTGATGATTTCTATCCGACTGGAATGCACTTGTTTCCGAAGATCAATGTCGGCGGTAATAAACATCAGCATGACGTGATTCTAATATCAACTGCGGACGGCAAGTGAGTTATGATGATGTTACATGCTTCTTTGGTCAATGACACCGCGGATATGCGAAATTCTTTGATAAAAAGATTACAATCCTACCAATCCCTATCCGAATTTTGGTTGAGGACTACAAACCTAAATTACAAAATCGAAGACGCCATAAGGAGCATTGTCTTTTTTATTTGAACTCCTGTTTTTTAGGTTCCACATAGTGAACCACAACGGTCGTATAGAGAAAACTGTTAACGCGCATCAAGGAGCGTGTCTCACTGCGCAATGGAGTCCTGATGGAGCTGGACTTCTATCTGGTAATACTCGAGGAAATTCTCTATCCTTCTTTTAAACCGAGTTCGAAAGGAAATGGTTTTCAACTTCACTATGTGTTTTATTTGAATTTCTGTGGACCACAGACACGATGTACCACTACAAGATTCTCTTTAAGCCTATTATAGCCTACAGAGGGTTTTCCAAGCAGATGAGAATTTAGGTTTATTTCATTACTTCTCCGTTTTTTTGTTCAATAGCTAATAATAAGACATCAGTATCAGTTAGTTTTATTTCTTGCTTTATTTATTAAGCTCGATTTCAAGTTAAATTATATTTACAGCTGGTGAAGACGGTTTCGTAAAGGTGTGGTCTCGTAATGGACTTCTGCGTTCTACTATAGTCCAATCAGACGTGCCATGTTTTAACGCAGTCTGGAGTCCCGATAGCAGTGCTATCTTACATACTAAAGGGAATTTCCTCGTCATAAAGCAGCTAAATTCGAGTAATAAAATCACAAAAGTAAGTATTAGCCTGGATGGTTTGACTCAATTACTTTCGCGTTACTATGCAACTCTAGTAATATGAATAACATTATAATAGATAAGTTGGATAACTTATCGCTTTCAACCACGTTAACGTTTGGCCCAATAGTGTAGTTATAACTTGATTCATATTAGCTAGACTTAATTAATAAACTTATTTGTTAACAGTGGAAAGCCCACGAGGGTCTTATCTTGTGTATTGCATGGAACGCAAACAACAACTTGATCTTATCTGGCTCCGAAGATGGTTTCTCCAAGGTACAAAGTCAATTGTATTAAATTGCTCAATAACACCCATTGATATAGTTAGATATACGAAGGTTCTTTTTTTTCGTCAGATTTGGGACACGTTCGGTCAGCAAATATCAGTGAGTGTGAAGCATGACCAGCCTATAACCAGTGTTAGCTGGTCTCCTGCTGGAGATATGTTCGTTGTCGGCAGCTACAACCTTATTCGGCTTTGTAATGCAAATGGGGTGAGATTATATGCTTTAATACTAGTGACCTCAGCTTTCAGTTCATCGACTTCAGAATTCAGTAGAGCAAAAACATTATCAAACGTTTCTTTTGATTTGGCAGTCTACCTATTCGTAAAGTATCGTACCTTTCACTTGATATTATTGAGTCTCTTGTTTCAGTGGTCGCACTGCTTAGATAGACCGTCAACAGGCAGTATTTATAATGTCGCCTGGTCGTCAGATGGCACGCAGTTGGCAGCGGCTTGTGCAAATGGGCATGTTCTGTTTGCTCATATCATTGATCGGTAAGTCATTCAAAATTAAGAAAGAAATTAGTCGAAAAACAAAGCAAGTAGCTAATTGAAACTTTTTTTTCTCAGTGAATACACTTGGAAGAACTACGCTTGCAACCAAGTAGGACGGAAAGTAATAGCAATAAGAGACATCATAACTGACCAGAATGATCAATTGGATTACCCAGATCGGGTCATACAAATTGCTTTGGGGTTCAACCATTTGGTAACTGCTACGGTAAAACAGTGCTTCATACATAAGCTGACATCATGGAATACTCCAGTTACTTTTGACCTTAAAGAAGGCACTATCAGCATGATATTACTGGCTGAAAGGTAAGAGCAAAGAAAATATCTAATTCTCATTTATTTTGCAAGGGTCAGTGTGAAATACATTTTCGGACCATTTTCAGGTGTATATGTATAGTAGAGCGAGCGGGGCTATCAGTATACAGCTATATGGGTCGTCTCCTTGCTAGCCCTCGCTGGGGTGCCAGGCCAGAAACTTTAGGGCGAGCTGGCGTGTCCTTAGGACCAGATGCCTTAGCTGCTATCGATCAGGTTGATCGGAAATGTGAGTAATTGATATTAGGCAGACGTTTTAAATGATCGATATTGATGGAAAACATGGCAAAAATATGTTGGTATTAGGAAGACTGTCAGTTCCTGAAAGATTTTTTTCCTTTTAGTGATCCACGTTTTCGATCTACCCACCGGACTGATAGTCCGTAGTTCAGCAGACAACACAGTCACCAAGCTGACACATAAGATGACTGTATCCAGCATCGCACTCAGTCAAACGGGGCCTATATCAGAGAGACAACTAGCTTTGTTGGACTACAACAGAGATCTATATGTCGTTACCGTTAAGGATAGCAAGCCCAAGTTTGTTAAACTAGGTAAGTCCCAACATAATCATTTTTGTACCTACTTGAAACTCGATCAAGCTCACCTCGCCAGAGTTGACGCTGAAGTCGAACGTAAGGCCTCGCTCCCTCCTTCTGAGGATCCGGAACACCCACTCGCGCCGGTAACTGTAGACGAGGTACGCTCTCTGATCAAGGAACTGCATCCACGAAAAGCCCCAGGCTCAGACGGTCTCACCAATAAGGTGATTAAACTCTTCCCCCCAGCATTAGTAATCCTCTTGACAGGCATCTTCAATGCAGCATTAGGCAACAATCTCTTCCCACAGCAGTGGAAAGAGGCGATAGTCATCGGCATCCACAAACCCGGTAAACCGAAGTCTGAGCCCACTAGTTACCGCCCCATTAGCTTACTCAAGGTTCTTGGGAAGCTATACGAGCGAATTATTTACTCCCGTCTTATGGACTATGCCGAGTCCAGGAGTCTCATACCAGACGAGCAGTTCGGTTTTAGAACCCAACACTCGTGCGTCCAACAAGTCCACCGCATAGTCGAGCATATAAGCGCTGGTTTTCAGCGTGGAAGGCTCACTGGCGTGCTCTTCTTCGATATAGCAAAGGCCTTCGACAAGGTCTGGCACAATGGCTTGATCTTCAAGCTTTATCAACTCGAGGTGCCAGATCGTCTCGTGCTCATCATCCGAAACTTTTTGTCGAATCGGTCCTTTCGCTATCGCGTTGAGGGCACACTCTCTTCCCCTCACCCGATCCGCGCCGGAGTCCCTCAAGGCTCGGTACTCTCTCCACTCCTCTTCACGCTATACGCTAGCGACATCCCTCGCGGTGGCAAACCCCAAGTAGCTATGTACGCCGACGATACGGCCATCTATTATTCAGGCACCAGCCCCTTAGCGATAGGTCGAACTCTCCAGACCGCGGTCACGACCCTCGGGAAGTGGTTCACGAAATGGAGAATCGAAGTCAACCCTACCAAGAGCGCAGCCGTTCTCTTTAGCAAGAAACGGCAGCCTCCCGCTCCCCCTCCACCTATAACCCTCTTCGGCAAGCCTATCCCTTGGGAGCAGCAAGCCAAATACCTGGGCGTAATCCTTGATCGGAAGCTTACCTTCATAGCTCATATTAAAGCGGCACGCGCGCGAGCCGCCTTCGCCCTCGGCCGACTTCATTGTATGTTGAACAAGCGCAGTAAACTCTCTCTTACTTGTAAGAAGAGAATTTACACTGCGTGTGTGAGGCCTATCATGACTTACGGCAGCGTCGTATTCTCTCACGTACCCGATTATCGACTCAAACGAATGCAAACTCTCCAAAACCGTTTCATGCGTAGAGCCACAGGCGCTCCAGGTTACGTCCGTAACTTGCAGTTGCACTGTGACTTAAAGCTGCCAACAATCAAGCAGTTCATGAAACGCGACGCGATCCGTTTTTTCGACTCCTCCGAAACCCACCGTAACCCGCTAATCGTAGCGGCCGCGCGATACGTACCTTCCGTAATATCTAAGATTAAACGTCCCAGACTTACTCTCTCCTACCCCGACGATAAAACAACGCTTCTTCAAGAAGCATTCGATTTAGCTAGCAGTAGCAATACAAAACACAACCGCCGTATATTACGTCCTCGCCGGCGAGGCCCGTCGCGTATTATAAATAATAGTAACGTAAATGTTATCCCCCCGTCCCTAGACCAAGCTGGCCCGAGCCGGCCAAACTAGCAATAAAAATATGTCCCTAAATAATAAAAACTTAGATCCAGCCATCCCTTGTTGTTTTGCTTTATTAAGATTGTTAGCAACGCACTAAGTCGAGGTCCGAACCCCGCAGGGGGTGCCCTTAGTGGACGTTGCTGACGTAGTTAGTTTTTCCTATTGCTCTGGCTGGAGGCCTTAAGGTCCTCGCCAAAAGTCCGGTGAAGCAGTCAAAGCCTGCGCTCAGGCTAACTGCAAAGATCTCTACCAAAAAAAAAAAAAATAAAAAACCTACTTGAAACAAATTGAGTCTCCAAAATGATTATTATGTGGTTTCTGCATGAACATAAAAAGTCGCAAAAAGCACTAGCTATTTAAAGTTTAAAGGTTAATTACATACATCCACATAAAAAGCAATCTATGTTTTTTGATATACTAAAACGAGTCACAGGCGATCAAGGTTATTCCGTATTGTATCAATCCTTTAAGAGACGATAATCTTATTAGCTACTTCTTCTGTTCCTCTGGCTGCTTCTTAGAGAAAATCATAATTTCCGAGCCTTTTCCCAACTATGTTGGGGTCGGCTACCAGCCTTACCGGATTCAGCTGAATTCTTCAAGAAAATAGGTTCCAAAAATAATGAGATGCTCAAATAGTCATAACATTTTCTGGCAGGATCTCAAATCCTCAGCATTTGTTGGAGCTACGAGACTGAGTTGTTAGTTGGTTTGCGAGCCAGTTCAGTGGTAGCGTGGTGTTGCCCTAGAGCAGCTTTGCAACCAGACTGGCTGGCTTTAACTACCGTCAGCAAAGATGTCGTGTAAGTATTCCAAGACATTTCTAAGTTAACAGAAATAGGCATCTGAACAGAAATTAAAAAAAAAGCGATTTTATTGCTTCCTCCCGCAACCAAAGAGACTGCCTAAGATTAACTTTTAGGCAGTCTCTTTGGTAATACTAAGAAAAATTAAAAACGTTAAATGAATAAGGGTTTTATGTTGTAGGGATCTAGGGAGAAACCCTTCAATTATAAGTGTCGAAGATGGTGTAGCTCACATATGCCGTGGAAACGGTTCCATATTACATTTGTCCATTGCTGCCTTTCCGGAGAAACTGCTAAAGCATGTAGTTGCGAATATGTGGCAACCAGCTCTTCAGGTCAGTATAAACGCTATGATCAGGGTACAAAAATAAAATCGTTTAAAATTACAAAATTAAATATCAACTTTAAACTTGTAGCTATGTCGTACCGTTGAAGATGAAACACTATGGGCATGCCTTGCGGTTCTGGCGTGGCAACAACACCAACTAGCTGTCGCCGAAGAAGCTTTTGCGTTGATTCGTCAATATCCTCAAGTGTGCTACATTCAACATCTTCGAGTGAGTACAGAAATTACTTAAATACCCTCAACAAAAAGTTGTACTGAATAGGGACTAAGGGACCTACTAAACTACTTGAATCTTCTTTGTTTCAGAGTAATATACCCGAAAAGCTGTCTACAAACTAGTGATTTTACCGATTTGCTTGTAATTAATGTAAACGGCACGCGGCGGGGCGTTGGCATATAAAGCCTTATATTCCATATAAGGATAAGTACTTAGGTACTATTAAGAAGTATATTATGTCATTGTTATACCAACTTTTATAAAATAAAATAATAATAACAGGATTATCTATATTTTTGAGTATTATTCATTCTTTTTCATTATTCAATTTTATGTCAAAAAGCTTCAAATATGTTCTAACTGCAAAAGAAGCTGTTTACTAAAATCTATTTAATTCTTTTGATAAGTCCAGGGTCCTATGGCTTTATCATAGCAAGTAGCAGACAGATTAACTTTACAAACTTTTAATAAACTTGTTCATTTAGTAAGTCGTTCAACAATCAATTTCATTCACACAAATTGTACGGTCAGTCCTCAGAGTAATTACTAAAGCATAGAGGGAACATCAAATTTCACTATAGTTGTACTCTTCTTACCTATGACACATTCAATATGAAAAAAAGGATAGATATATAGTTTTAAGGGATTTTTGCAGCTACGTTGTCCACCATTTTTGCTTCGGTAGTGATGTGCCGTATTTGGTAGAGGTATCGTAATAACTTTATTTCTTGACTGAATATGTACTTAGATTGAATGTATGTTATTTTTATGTAACATTTTTATAAAACAATTATACTAAAATTAAATCTTATATAAATCAATATAACTAACATGCGTCAAAAAACTCATCATTATCCTTGTCAATGGTGGGAAACGTGCCCGAAAGGCTGGCAGTATTGCCGCGTTGAATGGCTGTGCCGATTCTTTGTTCAAGGGACAAACCAGCCCTCTGATCACAAGTAGAGTCTACCAAACGTTCTTTAAAAAGATTTCATACAAACTCAACCCCAAACGGCTCGAAAATATAATAACCTATTAGGTTACTATATTTTCGCTTCGCATACATTATATTATATTTTCGCCATTTATGGGTCTCCGCAGCGCCAGAAGAGATCGCCGAACTAAAAACATGGGATAGCGCAAGGGTGTCGGCGCACGTTGCGTCCTACACCAAAGGCCTTTTTGTAAAATATACATCACCAAGGCAATCAATACAAATTAAGTCCCAAATTTACAAATTATCAAGGGTTTAAAATAAAACAAATACGTAATTGGCTGACTAAAAGATCTAATGCAAAAATCTTTATTTTGATCGGCCTTTATAATCTAGGAGTTAAAGTAAAAAGAAACAAACTAATTTTTTAATAAACAAAAATTCTCTGTGCCCCAAGGTTTCACCCTCGTGAATAACTAAGTGTAGTTCCTGATGTCTTTGTAGTTATTCGGTTATATTCGGGGCGGAGACGAGGACATTTTTTTTTTCGGCTATGCTTAGTCCAACAACTTCTGGCTCTTGTTAGCACTTTACACCAGTTCTTCTATCATTCGGAGGCATACTGTAAAATAAAACGAAATTAGGTACAATTTAAAAACATAAAATTAATTATCGTATCGAATAATATCGATGAAAAATTTCACTTCACTAGCATAACATAACCTCACAAATAAACAAATTTCGTTTTTTTAATATTAATTCGCTTACACGATATAATAAGTAAATAAGATAGGCTGAAGGGATCATTATCGGTCTAATGTGTATGTTATAAGTGATCGCATACAAAAATTACGCATGATTTTATTAGAAAACTGCAAAAAAACACTTACCGTTGAACGCTTACATATTTATTGATATATTTCCGTGATCAATATGATTTACACGATAAAACAAAACAACCCATATTACACGCTTATTTATCTGTCCTTTGCACCTTTTGTACACAATCAATTTGCTTATATTATGCAAAAAAATAATATTATTTGTAAGATAAACAATGACCAGCAACGACTGACATTCACAACGTATGATACGACTAAATCAAATACCTGTCAAATACTTTGGTCATTTTACCGTGTAGAAAAGGTTCTAATCTGCAACTATGTGCTCTTTTAATTGGTCGTCTAAAAAGAGACCATTTAACACCATTTGACAATTCTGGAGCGTCCATTTAGTTTGAAGCATATATGAGTCCATATATGTTTGTCTCTTTCATATATACCATCTGCACCATAAGGGAGAGAAGCTTAGATTCATCGTACTTTGTGTCTATTTTGTTCGCTCCGTCTATGTTAGTTATTAGTCTAAGGGTCAGTCAGTTCATCAGTTGATTCAACCAACCAGCAGCCTTCTTTGCTTCATTCATTCAAATTTCATTCAGTCAGTGTTTTTGTCAACGTGCGTTGTGTTGAACGTGTGTCGTGTGTGAGCTGCGTGTTTAAGTTCGACAAAATAATATTTATGCAATAATCATTACAAAAATAATATTTATCACTAAAGACGATTTACCATTTCCATGTAAATAAGGTTCTCAGTGAGTTTTTAAGTCATCAATGCATTCAACGACGTGCCCTACATAAAAAAAACAGAAGATACCGATTTTCGAAAGAAAGTTTATTTTGTTGTGTGATGTGAAATGTGCAAGATGCGTATTCTAAAGTTGGAATTAGTGTTTTTACTGAACTTGTTGTTAGTTAGTGGGGATGAGTATAACAATGATGTTAGTGAACATTCTTTGGAGTTGACCCAGTCCTTGAACTTGGCGCGACAAGAGCTGATACAAGAGACATGCAGACGTTTCCCCCCGAAAAATGGTTTGGACGAGCTCCCTCCTAGTCATCTAGAACATATCTTGATAGACGAAGAACATAAGCTATTGTATTGCTATGTGCCAAAGGTGAGTTTTTCAAGGCAAACCAGATTTATGACCTCACAAGTACCTAATTAATCTTTAAATACTTTTTATATAGTTATAAATAATTCAACCTTATTATGACGTCCATGATAGATTATAATTTAGTAATTTTTAAATTCCTGCTACAGAATTTAGCATTGATTTTGTTTACTTCCTGACATTATAATTAATTAGGTGCTTCCTAGTGATTATCTTGATTTTGTTATTTTTACCTACATTTTCTTGACCTCAAAAATCTGTTATTGAGGTATTTTAAAAAAGGAATCAAAAGTTTATTTCATCACATTTTTATTGTGTATAAAAACTGCTGAATTGAAATCTTCTGATGAAAGAAATTGTGAATGTAAAACAACTTAAATAAGAAATTGGTTTTGATTTCGTTTTCTTTAAACACCTACAGTTAAAAATAAAAAAATAATTTATATGCCTGAAATTTGTAATCTACTTAAAAAAAAGCTTTCAAGCTATTTGAAGTTAGAGTATGTACCTAGTTCCTTATTTGAGTTTCAATCCTTTAGACATAAAGGAACAAAAAGTGTGCAGAAAATATAAAACCTTTTTATTTAGGTTGCCTGTACAAACTGGAAGCGAATATTGATGATACTGGCTGGCAAATGGAATGACACAGATGTGTTGTCCATAACAGCCAGTGTGGCCCATGCACCAGGAATGTTCCGGAACTTGAGTTCAGTGTCAAGACCGGAAAGAGACTTCATGTTGGAAAACTATCACAAGATGATCATTGTCAGAAATCCTTTTGAAAGATTATTGTCAGCATTTAGAAATAAGCTGGAGGGTGATGCTCCTAGTGCTAAGTATTTTCAAGTAAGTTTAATTTGTTTTTAATATTTTTTAAAACCCATTGTGTGCTTATAGACTGCCAGTATGTTTGTATGACTTGAACTGTTTGTGGTATGGCTACAGATAGTATGCTTTACTATTCACTAAATGCTTGTAATAATTCTGTGATTACTAAAGAAACCGCCTAATGTTTAACTTTACTATCTATTGTTATCATGTTAATTATTAGGGAAATAAGGTAAAACTTTCTACTATCACTATTAGTAACAGCTGTATTTATTAACTATCTTAGTATTAATTACTAACTGTGTACATGCAGTTATTCACACTTTCACTGCTTCACACTAGTGAACAATTACAATAAAGATAATAGTGATTATATCTTATATTAATTGTAATGATACATGTTAAAAGATATGTACGTAATTAATTATTATGTTCTATTGTAAGTTTGAGCTTAGATATATTTGCTTGATAATGGGGCATTATTTAGTGTTTGGGTATGGAAAATAAATGATATAAAACATAAACAAAATAATGTCAGAAACAAAAGTAGTTTTGGCTCAATTGAGACCTGTCGACCTGTATATGAAAGGTCTGAATTGAGCTAAAACTACTTTTGTGACACTGGATAAACAAGATTAAAAAAAATGGTTTTACCTATGTCGCTATTCGTTACGGAACTTTAGAACTGATTGGCAATACGAAAATAAAAAGATCACAAGGAGTCGATAAAAAGTATTACAAGGATGCAAACCAGAAATTAAATATTGCCTAATATCGATATAATTCTAATGCGTCTTTTCCTTATGCCGCAATAAGCGATATTCGATACAGAACGACGCCGCGACGCAATCTAGATTAAGATATAACCGCCTATTACATATTAATGATCTCAAACTAAGTTCATGGATACTTCAGCTTCCATTATCATTATCAATGACTAGCGTCAAAAGTCAACGAGCTGTAATAACCAATAAATTGTTATCAATTTGTTGAAAAACAACTGCAAGGCCAGAGGAATATTTGGGTTTATAACTGTGGCATCTTTTTCTTGGATTGTCCGAAAATTTTATTTTTTATGATTTTCCACATGTCTGCCACATTTTATGGTGTCCACAACAAAATAAATACAAATTTATCGATACATACCTACTTAACTTACTAGATATTTATATAATATTATAACTTATATTATATAATATATATATAATATTATTCATAGGCTTCCTTGGGTAGGTAAAGTTGCAATACCTACTTGACCTGCACTTACATTATAGGTACATATAGATAGATGTAGATGCTTACCATAGATATATTGAAAGGCAAATCGTTCTATTCATGGTGCACATTTGTTCAAAATAAAGTGGTAATGTTTTATAATGTAATCTATAAATAAACAATTATCATTATAAACAAAACTTCCGGTAGAAAGAGTGTACCTAGCATCATCGCTAATACCTATGCACTTTTAAAAGGATTTCGCCTCTATTTTAAAGCAGTAAGGTTAATTTTATTTTTTATGAGTAAGTAAATACTGACGTGCACTCCACAATGCAAGTTATTCATAGTCGGACATTTCTATCAGCCATTGCCTTGCACAATACTTTGTTAAATGATATTTTATCACTTAAATTACAATTTCACCATTTAATAAGAAGTTCTCTAGTCTTTATCTAGAATAGTTATGAAATAAATGAGCATCGGCTATCAGTTTCAAGAGTAATACCCACAATTTTGAAAGCTCTTCGAGACAAAGCTCAACTTAAGTCTTTTCGTGGTTGTCTTTCATAATCTTTTGTTTCAAATGCGAAATGCGAATGCGAGGGCACACGAGAACCGAAAGTTCTTTAAACTTAGATCATTTTCTTATAGTGTCCAGCCCTGCCTTTTGCATGTCATATAGTAATCCAGAATTCCTTCTCAGGATCGAGTAGGAAGACGTATAATCAAGGCGTACCGCGAGAATCCTTCGAACGAGTCTCTGGAGTTTGGTCATGACGTCACCTTCAAGGAGTTCGCGCTCTTCCTCACCAACCGCTCCGAAGAAATGGCTGATGTGGTGAACAACGAGCATTGGCAGCCAATCACCAACCTCTGCCATCCGTGCCTTATAAAATACACCTTAGTTGGTAAGTCTTTTGACGTTAAAATGACGTTTTGACATTTAGTATAATGCCAATTATCATAAAATGGACCTACTGACGCCACCCACTCGGACGATTGAAGCAATTGTCAATAGCAGACTCGGGCCCCTGGATTAGATCCTAATCGTATTAGGTCCTTCTTCGAAATATTCATAATAGTTGTTCGGACATAGGTTATAATTTTTTTTTGCACATGTTTTACTTACGTTTTAGTCTCATTTGGATTGCTACTTGAAATCTACTCGAAACAAAATAAATAAATTCATTTCCATATAGATGCTCAGTTTAACTAATGAAATTGTTCTAGTTCGTCATCTACCTTATGAGGTTACGCCATATTTCACTGAGTGGTTGTTCCCCAATTTACATAGCTATATAGCAGCTTCCTAAGTTTTGCTAAAGAAAGTGAATCCTTATAACGAACTTGACATTATTTTCTAAACTAAGTAACTTAGTCCTAAGGGGGATACAAAATATTTATTTTATTACGTCCTTCGTTCGTCCTTGTTTTGTAAATTCTTAATTATTTTTGGACTCAATCGGCAAGCCGGCTTCAAATGTTGTTCTTAAAAGTGATAATGTGCTACCTTCATAAACCCTGTTGTTTAGAGACCTTACACTTTTGATTTCAAAGAAAAAAAGTACCAAGATTTTTAATTGATTTCATTAAGGTCCTTGATTTTGGCTGTATTAGCTTTGACCAGTTTTTTTAGTAGTATGCCACCGGTTGCTGTTACCTCTCATGCTTTTTTTAGCACTCCATGTAAGATTTAATAAGGCATATACGATACAAGGTAGAGTTTAAAAGTCTCTCAAAAATTAAGATTAAGTATGCGGTTGTAAGAAGTATTTTAAGACATGCAACATAAAATTAGAAATCTTTGTCTTGTCTGCGTATTTTGCAGTTTTAGTTGTATAGTTACCGCGTTGCCATCAACATTACTTTACCCCCAGACCTCAATTCGTTGCCGCTGTGTAATTGCTACAGCATCAAAGTCCGTAAATTCACAATTAAAACCTGACTCATGTAGCCGACGTCTCTGTGGAGACACGAAAGTATTATACAATTACATTTTAACTACTTTTATGACATCGTTTTAGAATGTACTTAACACTGTTTGTTCTAAGTAATTTGCTTTGAAATTCTTCTTACTGTATTGTAGCCTATTTAAAATACAGACTTGTATTTAATTCGATTTAGCCAGACTATAATTCATACGGCACATAACTACCTAACTAAATATCTAAAGAACAGGTAATTCTCTCTTGTTTAGTCTCAGATTTATCTTAGTTGTTTTCAACAAATTCCAACAATAATTTCTATTACACGTTACATAAAATAAAACCAATTAATATCACTTGTAGTTCATTATTCGTGAGTCAGGCGTACGTCAATCCTATATAGGTGTAATTCGAGTCCATTTTATGCACTAGAAGCAATTATTTGCAATAGAATAGCCTGTACATTGGCCTTAATTAAAATTTTGATTGATTGTCTTTTGTACCTATTGTGTCTTAAGTGACATGTGCACCGATGGTAGATAAAAAAACATGTGTAAATATAATAAGGCCAAATGAATTAAGTCACCTGCTGATCAAAAATGTTGTGCGTTGCAATAAATTTGTTTACGATTCTTTTTGTGTAGTCACGTGCAAAAATATCTATAAAGCGTATTTTAAAGCCCCTTTCTAGGTAAAAACTTTGATGCAACTCTTGATATTACTTCTACGAGGAATTATCAGATAGCAGATATACTTACTAAAAATTGAATATGATTTAAAGTTAGTTTTTGCGTATATTCATGATTGATTTTTAATGAACATTAAGTATCTATTGTTTGTATATTTGATGTCATGTTACGTCCTAAACACGTGCCACGTCGTTTGGCTTCCTATATCAATGTTATATTATGTATTCACAACTCACTTATAATGTTTTACGCTATTGTTGTCTGACTGTCTGGTCCACTGTTAGACGAAATCATTGTAAAATGATTTTTGTCTGCTGCGCCGTCCTATAAAATTATATTCCAAATGATTTATGAGTAATATTTTACTGACCAATTTTTTTTACAAATGTCATTTCCTGGTGTATTACTTTGACATAATATCATCTGAACAAATATTCGATAGTGGGGGATTAAATGGTCAGAAGGATACGTTTAAATGTGATAACCGATAATCTGATAAGGATAAAGGCTATCTAAAACTATTGCATATGAATTGAAGACTTCTTGATGTCTTGAAAATGTATTACATCCTATTTATTGCGTTTTAAGTAATTACATGTATAGTTGGATTCAAAGTTAATGGCGCTCTAAAGTTAGCGACACGCTGCGCAGTACCTCGCCCCGCACCCCCGCTGGCGCATAAGTTTGTTACTGCGCAGCGACTCGCCTCGTGTTCAGAGCCGCCATTAAGTTTGCACCGTACACTACCTACCTAATAAACTGTATATGCAAAAGACAACACCTCAAAGCTAAAAGGTGTTAAAAGAAAAATGAAACGTCTTAAAACATTTAAATTATTGACTACTCAATAAACTATACCTAAGCGGTGATAATAGTAATTAAATAAGTAATTGACGCTTAATTAATTACAAGATAAGGTGGACATAAGTAGATAATCTAATGTCTCCGGTACTGTATCTATGTAGGTAACTGCTCATAATATTCATAATATACGTACTACTAATAGTATATTCAACCAAATCCCAATAGGTCTGTTAGCTATTGTTACATTATGGTTAAACCCATACAGAATGCAAATCAAATAACTTATATATTTTACTTACATGCAAGATCTCAGTTCTTGTTTTAGCTATCTCTTAGTTCGACCAATAACGAATAATTTACGAACCAATTCGACTAAGTAAAGTTTTTGATTGATCAATTAAAGCGTTTAGGTATGTAATTATGTTGTTTGGAAAAAACTACTCTAAGCGGGCTGGCTTTTTTGTTTTCTATTAGAAACCGCGTTAAATGTAAGAGTGTAAATGTTTTCTCCCGTGGTCCTCAATTAAGAGGCAAAAGAATGATAAAGCATATCCTCTATTTAGTTGGCCCACAGCAGGCCTCCGTCTTTCCCAGTTTGGAGAAACCCTGGATGATAAACATAGGGAAAAAAATTGATTAGCTTTATAAGTTTGTATAATTCTGTCACATCGAACAGGTGTGAATTAAAATTATTAAGTTAATGACGCATTTCTAAGGAAACTTACGACTTATGGACTTACGATTTAGATTAGATTAGGTTTGGCCTACTGAATTTGTATTTAGTGGCAAGGTAAAGAGGTAAAACATAATTATTTGAATGGATACTATTTATTCCTTGAGAGCGATTTTATCTAAAGATATTCTAAATTCTAAATTTTCATTTATTCTTTTTTAATATAGGTTTTCTTATTTGTTAATTCACTGCTTCATTTAAACTTCTATGTAGACAAATTTGTTCGCTGACACACAATAGATTGCGTATTCACAGACACGGCATAAATCAACATGCCCTACCCAATTGGCGACTAACCTATTCATTAAATGCTCATTCATTCGTCACTAATACAATTAAAATAAATTTAAATGTGAGCCGTACGACTTTTGATTGTGTTGTCATCACACCATGATGACACACGTTTTTATTGGTATCAAGTTATGTATGTTCTTGAGGAATTGAGAAAATCCGATTATTAGTAGCTCTAGTTTTTTGTAATCAAAAAACTCGATTATTTTTCGCATGACAGGAAGATTTTTTTTATATAAACCAAATCAAATCCGGTTCTAAAATTTCGAGGTTCGAGATCAAGTAGTAATGTATCGATTACCCGTCACGTAATATCGGATAAGTATTCGATAACCAAACAAAAACCTGTTTCCGACTGATCGAACTCATCGAACTTAGCTAATGCGTGATTCAACAAAAACAGTGATTGCGGTACGAAACCTAATCCTATAGTTATAGGATGTTCCATGGAGTGCGTGCGCCGGATGTCGGTGACCGGCGCGGGCGACCCCATGAGAAACACGTGGGAAGAATTAGCAATATTTGATCATACTGTTTTTGCACACATCGATTTCATGTTTTAGGAAATTGTAGTAGGGTTCGTGAAATTAAAAAGATAAATTTACCTAAGGCACTTTAAGTGCAGTTTGATCCCCGAAATAGGCTAGGTTGGTATTATATAGGCTACTACTACGAAAATTCCTCAAAGGATTTATGATATTTAAACAAGGAAATATTATCAGCCCAGATAGAAAACTTCAACAATAAAAAATTTGGGTAGCCAGTAATTAACAACACTTAAAAATATTTCTTACTTTTTTCATTAGAAACTTGGCAATGGTTTTTGCACTTTTAGAATTGTGCTTACCGAGCTGTCTTACTTCTGCTTCCTGGTACTATAAACGAGATTCCTAATACACTCGATACCTACTTTACTTGTTTCAAAGACCGGTATTGACATTCGATAGAACGATAGACCTATCAAGATTATCTACAACGACTACAACCTATTTGTTTGTACAATCCTCGTGTGATCGGGTTTTACCTTCAACTGTTTCGTTTCGTTATATTTTCGTGTTATCGATGACACATAGATTTAGCGATATGTGAAGGAACTGAATTGTAAATATTACGACATTACGTAAATTATCTATTGATGTATTATCCTTGTAATGCAACTGAAAAGTTAACGTAGCAGCTTAAAATTTTTAGCTTATATTATGATTTTATGTATCCGAAAT
This sequence comes from Autographa gamma, assembly GCA_905146925.1. Taxonomy (NCBI): domain Eukaryota; kingdom Metazoa; phylum Arthropoda; class Insecta; order Lepidoptera; family Noctuidae; genus Autographa; species Autographa gamma. The sequence continues at coordinate 2,925,972 of LR989852.1, forward strand.
CTCGTATTCTTGATATCTTTAGAAAATTCTCATTGAGTTGAGAACTGGTTTTTCGCATATTTTTTGTTATGTCACTTTACAGACGTTTTCTAATATATTCATTACTTATTTTTATATCATGTATCACTGGATTGTCTATTTTTAGGGATTAATCATCACAACCATCGGTTATTTTTAAATAGTTTTCGGCTAACAGTTCTTCTAATTTTTTATGTAAACAGGATATGATCACCTTAAACAAACTTTGGATTTTCAGAAGGTAAACTTGTTTGTAAGGTTAGGTCACTATGAATAGATCTTGTTTACTTGTACAATTTTAGTTCTTATGGATTTACCGCAGGTTTATTTGGGTAAAAAAGAATACTTCTTTTATTTGGTATTTCTCTTTAATGCGATTGTAGATAATATCGTCAATCGAAGATCCAAAGTTGAGCAAAAAGCTGGTCTCAGCGGTTTGTATAACTTTATTCCCTTTTTAATATATCTAATGATTCCAAATTGTTATAATACGGCAAAAATATGTTGCGCTTACCTTAAGTATTTCTTAATTCAGGTGTTTGAGCAACTTATGTGTGACTATAACCGTCTGCTGGATATGGTCGTCTGTTAAGTTTTATGATTTTCTGTGATAATTTGAACTCCAAAAAATTAAGTGGAATGTGCTATACAGTTCAGACAACATGTAAAATGACATACCTGACCATAGTAATCTTATATTAAAATAACATAATATTATACAACTTATGCTAGACACCCAAATCTCCTTGTCTCATGGTCGTTTGTTTTTGTATCCGATGTGTTTCGTACCAAGTTACGAAAATAACCAGTTCTTCGAACAAGATTTATGTTCGTCAAAACATAACCTTGTGCAGTCATAAACTCTAAAGTTATGGTTGATGAATACCTTTATAGAATTTGTGTTATTTTTAGTAATTGTGTCCCATATAAAAATCTTATCAAACTCACTTACCTCTTTGTGTAAATCTACTGACTTCAGATTTCAGCACCATTATTACTATGATTTCAGTTTCAAATAGCAAACTTGTCTGATTTGAATATTCAGTTATATATTTTTTAATTTTAAGACATATTAAAATTTGTCTTTCAACTAATGTGGCTTTTTGTGGTTTCGAATATGATTTGCGCATAATTTTAATGTCATTGGTTGTAGATAATAGTAATTGTATGCTTTGTATATTATATAGGCATACGTACCTTATTTAAAATATATAAAATCTAAGGTTTTTTGTTGTAGAAATGCATTATTATTTTATTAAACATCAACTAAAAGTGAATTTTAGTATTGGAGTAATTTGACTGATTAAAATTGGATAATATACGCTAATATTTTGCTGAAATTTCAGAGTAAATTTAGGCTGTTGTTACACTAATTGACGAGCTGTATGTATTGTATGAAACTAACTACCGACACAGGTATATTGTGGCAAAAAAAGTATTCCGTTATTATTACGTTACTTCGCAATTTGCGTAGTCCACTATGATTAGTTCCACGATATCGCTCGAGGTTTTAAACAGGTTAATATGTAGTTTTAACTATGAAATATTAAATCTTTGTAAGTGTTATAATCGATGAATTTGTTTGTAGGGAATGTACTACACGAAAAGAAGATCAAAGGCTTTACGTAAAGATGATTTGTATATTCATATATTGTAACGATATCGATATAATATTAATTGGATTACCTGTATAGGCAAAAATCCAGTGAAGCAGCCAAAGCTTGCGGACAAACTAACTACATCGATATCTTTAAGAAAGGGTAGTATAGGACTGGTAAAAACATAACGTGTACTTTAAAAAATGATACTAATCTATAAACACTACTTAATTAAACAAATGAACGTATACATAACAATGTAGGTATCGAATCAATACTTTTGTTATTGAGTTGATTAAAACTCGTAAAAATAATGCTATAATGCAAAACACGCCACTATGTAAGTAAGTAGGTACCTATTCCGTCGCTCTATATTATATTCTAATTAAATGATTTTGCAATCAAATAAAAGTCATACTTGTGATCCACAAACAGATACTTAGGTACTTACTCTTCTCATTTTATTCATCACATGACCTAATTATTTGTTAAGTTGCTATTAATAAAGTATAAAGATAATCCTTCGTGAAGCAATGGGTTAACATTAAAAAGTGGGTCTTTGACGTGATCGTCCAATTTGCGAGTATTTTGGACATTTCATGGTCAGTTCTGTGATGCGTTAAGAAGTTTGAGGTTTTATTCACATTGTATGGAATAGTTACGTAATTTAAATGCACGCTGAAGGTTTTTGGTATCCGCTGTAATAATACAGATTTGTGGATACACAAGTTTCGAGTGTAAAAAAAATAATAATATGCGGCTGACCACATTCGATGCTATGTTATAGCGATATTCGACAAAAAAAAAAAACGGTTTTTGTATATCTTTCAGTCTTAGTTCATTTTTGGTATACAAGTGGTGTTCATTTTTAGTTCTAACTGCTTTAATCTTTATTGCAGTTGTTTGTAAGATAATAATACTGTTGTTGTACCACAAAATAATAGCTATATAAAACTGTAAACTGTAATCAGCAAACTCCATACACCAAACCAACTTGATTTAAACATGTTTTATGAACCGGTTCTCATACAAGTAATTTTGGTGGTTATCTATTTACAAAATAATAGCTCATTTTATTGAAGCTTATATAATTTGCAAGGCTTGCTTTATAGCACCCAAAAAACTGACTATGATGTCTGCCAACTAGCAATTTGCAGTAATAAATAACTCTGTATTTATTTAATTAACATAGTTTTTTTAGCTAATTTATCGGCTAAAGGTAATTTTTAAAGAATATAGCTTTAAAATTATATTATTGTATTTAAGCAATTGCTTGATAGGTACTGTTTTGTTGTTATGCGAACGTATACTACTAATTGTTGTAACGGGGTTTATTGTTCCCGCTGTCAATTATAAAATACTTTAACGTTAGGTTTTTTGCATAAGAAGATGTTTTTTTTCATAATTGACTTGATGTAGCATCCAATTATGAAATACTTTCAAAGTTGTTATCTGGACCGCGTTAGTTACTATCCGGAGAACTATTTCTTTGGAAGGCAAAGAAATTGCCTTCCTTAAAAAAAAATGTATTAGATGTATTGTGTTTCCACGTGTAAAAAAATTACGCGAAAATAACATACATGCGAAGCTAAAACAAACCATTAGCCATTGTGTTAGTTGTTCGTGAAATTTGTATCATGAGTACTATTTATCGCGATACCATATCTGACAGTTACTTTGTAAGCCCAAGAAGCTGTCTCGAAATCTCACGATCGCACGCCAGCATGACATTGCAATGATATTATTATTGTCATTGTAACCAAAATCACGATGAAAACAAAAACAGCTTGTGTTGTGTTAGCGAGGGTTGAATTTATTTGGAAAATTTAGCACCACACACAAGCTATGATATAAAGATTCATATGTTTGTCTTATTTCTAAATATAAACTCACAAGCCTGACTGGGGACCATTCATCAATTCCGTCTCATAGCTTTTGTTTTTGGCGAGTCCTTTAATTTGAAAATGATCAAAAAGTTTTTATTTTCTCAAGTTTGGCGAGTCGTTAACAAAATGGACCTGTGATCACGTTGGATCTTTCAAGGTTGACCCACGACTGGTTTGTTCACATTAGTCCATTATGCGAGTTCGGTTCCTAGAGCATTAACAATAGATTCTTTTTATGTTAGGCCTGTGAGCGGTGCGGCGTTCGGATGTTATTGTTATCTTATCAAAAATTTCGTTCAAACAGTAAATTGTTACATGTCTTTAGAAATCGAAAATGATTTATTTGGTACTGTTACTCCGGTAGAAAGATCATGCATAAATAAATAGAAACATTGGGCTCTTTTATTTGCAAATCTTTTGGGTATTTATTAGCATTACTTTAAAGGCAAATAGTCTTGAATTTAAATCTTACTGGGATCAAAGCCTTGAGTTTATATAAGTTCACGGTAATCAGTTAAGTACTATTCGAAAATATTTCTTTGAACATGCAGTTTCTAAATTTGACCAAAGTAATGAAATTCTCTGCTGCTGAAAGTAGAAAACAAGTATGGAATAGGTTTATGGCTCCATTCACGTGTTTAACAATAAATATTAATGCTTATGTCCAAGAGAGAGAAACATAAATATTTAAAATTATTTACTGGATGTATAATGACTGACAGATCTGCCTGACCATGACCGTTTCGAGAATATTTTGACACTTAGGTATATTGATAAGAACTTTTTACGATAATATTAAGTTCTTGGTTCTGTTCAGTAAAAATAAGATAAAGAATAAGAATTTATGTTCCCAGTTTTGTATCCAATGATTAATAACATTGTTCATATCAATTGCTAGTAGGTATTGTATTAGTAGCTTTGAGTTTCATACTGCATTTGGTAATATTGTCAGAAAAAAGAAGCTAGAACGACAAAACTGTTAAGTTCAGTAAAGTTAAGCCGTCGACATGGACACGGCTAGATGTGTTTTTACAGTTAATGCATATTTTATTACGATGTTAACAACACATTAAGCATGCACAAGTCAATTGTCTCGTTGGATCAATTAAGTATATTGCGGGTTTTCCATCACAACTATTATTAGCTTGGTTTATCAATATAATCTCTTGGAAACCTTTGAATAGTGTCTTTAGTTCCCTTTTTTGAATTTGTATCGTTGGCATGCGGTTTTAATCCTGTTCAGTTAATCTAATCCTCATCTAAACTTTACTATAGCAGACAGTTACCAAACATATTAACTTTTTTATTCGAAGACTGTGGTTTTTTGTTTCATCAGTGGAACCCGCTTCGGCGATTGCGCCATGTATTCTAATGTATGAATTTCTAACGATGCCTCCTTCCTGGGTTCCGCGGTTCAATGATCCTGAATATTGTAATTACTGTCTTTGAAAATAGCATCTTGCTGATTGAATTTCATAGATTCTATTCAGAGTTTACCGTTTTTCTCGTGTTACCAGACATTCTCCTGTATCTCTTACACAGCCAACACGTTTTTTTTTCATGTAGGATTCAATTCAAAATTCAAATTCAAATGGTTTTATTTGTAGATCATAGGTATACAAAGATGTTACATTGAAAATACAGATACAATTGAGCGCTATGTCCTGCCGTTAAAGGCGTACAAATATTATTGCATACTAATTACAGTAGGTGCCTGTATATTATCAAAAGGCATTTCCTTTTTCTTTCTAAACAAAAACATTTTAAAAGTTAAGCTAGTTTATAACTATTTAACAGAACTTTAAAACTCAAAACAAAATTAATATAACAAAAATAAAGTTACAAAAAGTTTTACAACAAATACAACTAACCACAAATTATAATTAACCTGCCGTTATTTAAACTACGCTTTTTTATATAGGGTTCAATTAAAATACAAGTAACCACAATTTATAATAATCTGCCGTTATTTATACCCAGCACTCTTCCAAGTTATTTGCACTTACCTTTTTCCACAGACGAATAATCTTTTATCTATTTCAATATTTCTGTAACTATTTGTACCCAAAATATGACAACAGTCTCACATTTTGTCGAGTTAAATACAGGTAAATATTACCTTGACCTTTATGTAATTGCCATAACCACGTCATCGACGTCACACCACCAGTAATTACCTGCGTTCATCGCTCAATGTCCTCTCGTCTGACGTAATATGATAGTCGCTTAGATGCTATATTATTGGCTGCTGATTATAAACCTTCCTGTGCCAATCTTACAGGTGAATTTTGTTTGTCACCGATACCGTCATCATATATTTCTGATATTCTATACTCGTGTAATACCATAGCGGATAGTACCTCAATTGGACAGCTACCGTAATCTGAAATATCTAAGTTGTCAGCGAATCAATCTTTATTAGAAAAGGAATTTGAAACTCATCCTTATGTCGTCCTCAAATAATCATCTTTCTTCATGAAATCCCCATCTGTATCAAATAAAGTCCTTGTTTAAAATTCAAACGTATTTTCTGAGAATTCTATCTAGGCCATATATTTTTGACGACGGTGTGCGTGTCATAATTCTAGGAACATTTTTAGGCAGTCGCAGCTTGTAGAATATCTAAGTATTTTGGGAAGCCATAGCCAGACAGAGAAGGAAGGCAATAATAAAGCGTGTGTGAGAGAAAAGGATGTCCGTTCGTGCCCAAACTTAAACCTTTATGGTAATCATATTAGAATCACTAGAAGATATATTAATACGGGAATGTAAGAAATACTGTTTATTTATATGTAGAAAAAGAGTACACAACTTTTCTGAGAATCCGACATAATTGGTTTGTTTACCACTTAAAAGTATATTTTATGTGGATTTTGTGTTAAACTTATTTTGTATTAATGAATTAGATTAATAGTTCAAGTGCCATTCCTTAATTCAGTTATGTATTTAGATAAAACATAATTTACCTTAATAAAACAAATATGGGTAAAGAATTCTCACGTGCCTGCATTGTGAGAATTGTTTGGCATTGACATTATGTTCTCAGTTCTGTTCTGTTTAAGATTTTGGTTATAAACAAATTTTATGTATGGCAATAAAACCCGAAGGTTCTGTATGACTGTGGCTAGAGTAAATTTTCTGTTACTGCGCTTACACAGAAGCCTGCAGCTCATAAACGTTGGTTTGACCGCATTGAGGTGCACAGTACCATGTGAAGCTAGAATATTAATGTTATATTACCTACTGCGTTTTATGCAGCGAAGATTCGTAACCTGATTTCTCTCTCCAAATATAGTATTTTATTTAGGCTGCTGTGAGGAAATTGCGCAGTAGTGTAACCAAAAACGCTGGACAGTAACAAAATTTTCAGTGCGACAGAAAAGATGTGACGGTATTTTGGGTATAGCCCACCCTTTATTCTTCACATGATATGAAACATTTTCTAATCCTCTATTCTGCATTTTCCAGGTAAATACGAGACTCTTGTCGACGATTCTCTACTAGCCCTCCACACGATCAACGCCTCCCACATCCAGTTCCCGCGCTTAGCCCACACTTCGGGAACAGCTGAGAAGCTCCACAGGTACTTCTCACAACTAGACCTGCCACTCATCAGGCGTCTCTACAAACTATACAAACACGACTACAGAATATTCAACTACGATTTGGACAATATTGTTGGGTTTGATCTAGGGTAAGGTCTTGAGCCTTTGAAAGCCGATTCATCATAGTTGGGTATCCATGACTCGGTATTCAAAGTGCCATTTCGTGAACCAGTGAACAATTTTTGTTTTGTTTGATAGTGAAGTTGTTTATTTGATTGATTGATACGTATGTAGTATCTTAGTATAAAGGCTGTGCCTTAGTAATGAGCTTGTAATGACACGGGGTGACGGCGTCGGATTGTCTTGACTATTTTTACTGTACGGCCTTTTTTAGCCTATCACCTGGTGATTTTTTTTCTCTTAAGAGATCCAATCGTTTCAAAACTATGGTTCCTCGTTAGAGAAAAAAGCAGGAAGGTTAAAAATTAAAGCGTATAGTGGACCTTAGATAAGGAACTAGATCGAATTCCGGTGAATATTAAATTAAGGATTGTAATTATACATAAATATATTTTCTATTGAGGTTACGACAAGGACGTTGTTTTTTAGTTAATTTAGTCTTTATAGTTTTATAGCTTCTAGTTTATTTAGTTGAATAGCCAAAGTAGTTCGAAATCAAGAAAGTGTAAGAGTACTAAGCACCATATATTTTACCAGATACTTTTACAACACGTTGGTCATAATTGGCGAACGTTATTTACCGTGCCTAGTTCATTACTCTATTTAAATCACTAGTTATTTTCTTAGTAATTGGATATTCCAGTTAATCTGTAACGCTCTTGCCTCGTGTCTGAAATAACACAACTAAATTATGTTTATATAAGTCCAGAAGTATACATAAACAATTTCCTGTATTTATATTCCTGTATGAACAAAATAAGGCCAGAATTTGTTTGGTAGAGATCTGAGTACTTTCGGTGACCCAGTTGCGAACTATTCATTTTTATTTTCAAGAAATCGTGAGTTGTATCAGATAACGGGATTTATAAGTCACTTACGTGTCGATAGATTTCCTATAGACCCGATAAATGTAATCTTTGATATCAATGGTAATAAAAAAAGTGATATTCATGGAAGGATGTAATATAGCAAAAAATCGCTTATTCCTTACAAAATATTCTCAGATATAATTTTGATAACACTCATGCAATACTCGGTATTTCCCCACGAGGTTAAATAAATTTGTTATTTTGACGTTCGTCAAAGAAAAAACATTACATGTTTTTGTTAAGATATTATTTATGTTCGTGAACAGTTTGATAATATAATTTTTGATACGCGAACAACTTAGTCACAAAATATTTTTATAGGTATAACATTTTATCTTAAAAGTACAATAAATGGAATATGAGACAATAATATATTTTCTATGTTGGAGGAAATGAATCAAGCGTTATAAATTCTTGACTTAAACAAATGCATTAAAATAACATTTACGGTACATATTTAGAAAGCTGTAATTAGTTGTTATGGATTCGATTATGTTTCTTTGTAGACAATACATTGTTTAAAAGGAATTGTACTTTGTGTTAATAGTTAAGTTTAAACTGTAGTACTAAAGTTGATATTACACTATCTCCGTTTCATATTGGTTTCCTTCGAAGACACTTCTGATTTTACAACACTTTAGTAGGTATTATTGGTAAGAGTCTTTTTAAGGGGATCTAGTAAGAAAGATAATTCTATCAAGTTAGGAAAAATGTTAGACTAAAGGAATTTTTGACTTTTTATTTCAATACAATATCTTGTATACCTTAAAACTTGGAATTCATAACATAACATATCATCACGCCTTTATCCCCGAAGGGTTAGGCAGAGGTGTACCAATGTACACCCACAGTTCGCCGATATGTTTAGGTCCCATGTAATAGGGGGCGAGCCTATTGCCACTAAACGGGAACAAATCCAAACTCCGACCTGCTACTGAGAATTTCGTAGAAAAAACCAATAACACCTTGGTCGACTTGGGAATCGAACCCAAGACCTCTAGCGTAGCAGTCGCACTTAGCACCACTAGGCAACGAGGCAGTTTGGAGTTCACGAGTAGGTATATTAAAATTCATGCAATACAGTGTCGAAATATGCTCATAAATTTCTCCAAGAGTTAAAAGGTCATTAGCCAATGAACGAACGTTATCATTTACACTAGGTCCGCCAGTATTTTACAAATAACCCTACGTATGATAAATGATGAAACAATGAATTTTAAATGTACAATACGACGGTAGAATTTGTACTAACATCGCTTTTATATCAATGCAATAAGGTTTAAATTCGTGTGTTTAAAACTACCTCTTTCTTTACCTACTCATAACTGTTGTTAATATATTTCCCTGACAGTGTAAACATGATGTATACCTAATTAGTTGTTGATAATGCCATCTAAAGCCATTTAATGTATTGTTATTGCAGAAGCGGTAGTTATTGGAAACCCCCAAAGTTACAAAGATCAGTCAACATAGTCTTGTGATGTCTTTTTCATTGACCTTTCAAACTTAAGTAGGTATATTTAATCTTTTAAAAACGTTAGTAAAGATAATATACTGCCTCTTGAGTAATATGCGTATGTGTAACTTTGTAGAGATTTGTCGAAAAAAGTAAATTACCCCATAAAAACTTTGCCAAGAGCACCATGTCAAATATTTTGTCACAAGACCATGGTCCACACATATTGTCAATATCATAACAAGGAAAATCGTACTTGTTATGATTTTATATTAATTATTGTAACATACATCAATTATTGATACATTTTAGTATATTATAACTAGATACTTACAATAATTAATATACAAAAATGTAACCTAGTGGATGAAGACTCTTTCAACTATATTTAGTTAGTTAAAACTTAACAGTCATTTATTAGTGTATGTAACCCCAGTCTTCAGCTTCAGTAAAATATCTATCTCTTTTTGATTATCTATATGTAAACAGTAACTTTGGTCCTCAATTACTGAACGATCAATAACACTAGTGTTGATAAAACTAAATATAATTTTAAATCAGTGCTTGTATTTTTTCCGCTACTAATTAATGATCGGCCGACGTACATTAGGTTAAATGATATTAATGAATAAAATATAGTTGATTAACATTCCACAATGATATTCCAAAGCTCCCTGTGATAAGCTCAGATGCGGTAGCCTTAATTAAATGATTGATAACTCAACATATGTTAGGTATCCTTGATAAGAACCCTTATCGAATATTATCGTTGCTTTCGAATGTAAAATAATGATTTCATATAAATATTGCAATTGTTTATAGTTTGCGAATGTTTTATTATCAGTAAATGTAAGGATTTATGTAAAAAATATTACCTATTTAGCGATGACGCCAATATTAAGCGCCATGATGTTTTTATAATATAACTTTGGTTGATTTTTTAAGTTCATCTCTTTAACATTGTAAATATTATCAATTTTATTCATTGTTATTTTTTAATATTCTGTCTTAGCTGTATACTAAATCAAAACTTACCGCTGTACTCAAAGACTGAAAGTTGTCTTCTTAAATGAATGATCAGTAACCTCTTTGTTACTATTAATTCAAACTGAATGGCGGCTCTGAAGTTAGCTACACGCTGCGCAGTACCTCGCCCCGCACCCCCGCTGGCGCATAAGTTTATTACTGCGCAGCGACTCGCCTCGTGTTCAGAGCCGCCATTAAGTTTGCATCGTACTGTAACATCCTTAAATCTACCCCTACTGTACATCTGAAAGTGATAGATTTAACGGTGTCTTAACCCTTTACTAGGCAAAGCATAAGAACATTTTCATTAATTTTGGACCCTAATTCAAGGCGATAAAGTTCAAAATAACTTGGGCTCTAAAAGGGCAAGAGTTAAGAAAATTGAGTATTCAGCCATACACCTTGTATTTATATAGCATCTTATAGGTATTTGATTGATTCATTTTCATTATAAATACCTGTTGCATAGTATACTCGCGTCTGAAAGTAAAGGTCAGTCACCTTTATATTCCTAACATCAGCATCTTGTAATATAATGTAAAAGTCATTTGTTACATACACTTGTCCGCGAGTTTCATAATGATTAACTTTGCAGTTTCGGTTAGGTATTATTTTTTGCGTATGCTTTTGTCATTAAGTCGCATGTTTTTTACATTCGTAGGTTTAGATTGTATTTTCAGTAGTGTCATATTTGAGTTAATCTTGTCATAATAAAAAGATGAAAGCTTTTAGATTTTTGCTGCTTTCTCTTTGTTTCTACCTCTATCATTTGAAACCTGAATATATTTAATCCTGTTTAATTACTGCTGATAATATTTTTTTGACCTACATTTTAATATATTAAAATAAATATTTTTAACTATGTAACTTAATGATATGCGATAAAATTAATACCTAACCGAACGTTTTAATTAAGTATTAGATAGTTTATTTTATTTGTATGTACTTCTGTTCATATTTTGTTTTATCTTGATACTCAATAATGGTGCTAATATAAAAATGTCGGCAACGGGCATAAATTTGATATTATTATAATTAAATGTATGTAAATAATTAATTAAATAATCGTGCTATGTGTGTATTATCGTAACACTGTGCTAATTATTATTAAAATGAGGTTATCGAAAATAATTGGTGATTAATTAAGATTTATAAAATAGAGTTTTAGATTGTGAATTGGAATTTATTTGGTAATACATAGTTATTTGTAAATTCTGTTTTTGTTTTATTTTTGAGTGTAGAAAGTATTTTTTTATCATACCAACATGTCACACATTGTCTACATAAATAATTCTTTAGAAATTGATAGTCATAATTTCTATCACTTTACAAGTAAATTTTAACTAGCATGTTAAATCTTTAAGGTGACAATTTAGGTCACAGTTGTTTAATTGGTGTTCAAATTGTAACAATAAATTAAACTAGAATTTAACATCAATATTTATTCAAATTAAATTAATAAGCTTCACAATACATGTTAATATTTACACAAAAGATATTGTTATGTATGGTAAGTAGAATTAATTGAGGCGATTTACGAAAAGACTTTAGTTTGATATAAATTTTACTACAGGATTTTGGGATGCCATACATTGACATAAAATATAATTAATTATGCAATCGAATGTATTGATTAATGCTTTTATCATACTTTTCTAAATCGCATTAGCCTTGACAGATTAAATGGAACAGCTGTTAAGACAACAGTACGAGAACGCGTTCCGTTGCCGTGGTCAACAATATGATATACATAAATGTAGCAAACAATTTACTACAAATAAATTAATGTCTCTTATTTGTCCTATAAACATAATACATCATTACGCAAGTTCACAATGTAACCAGTATAACTAGATTGGTTTTATGTTCTCATACAAATCAAGATCAACAGACATGTGTCAGAAACGCATTCTCTTAGTCTTCTCAGAGGCTGAATTATAGTGTCTTGTTCAATAAGATTAGAGAGGAACAAAGTACGAATTCAAATAAAAAGTGCTATGAAATGAGATGATTTACTGCAAATAGGAAGACTAAATAGTGATATGGCTGAATCTTTGGTTTCAGATTATAAAATCTTCTATTTCCCTATATCGACTTTATTTTTAATAAATTATTTGTTATATTATGTACCAATAGGCCTAAGATAATTCTGTCCTATGACGTCAGAAGGCAGCTTGCAGTCTTTCCATTGCTCCGACCGTATCGTAAATGGGCCAAACCCGTGCAACAACACTGAAAATGTACAAAAATATTATTTAGTAACATAAACTGTAAAGTATAGGGTAATGACGTGAAACGTACCTATGGAAGGCACTTTTTTGATAGAACTATTGTTTTCGGTCTATAATTGCTAAATAATGAATAGTCCATGCAGTACAATTTTCTAAAATATTGAGCGTCAAGCACTTAGTTGTGACACGTCATAACTTAAATATTTTGATAATTTTGGTGTTGTATTGTGGCTAAGATGTGGTTGATGACATCATACTTATTACTATTTATTACACGAGACCTAATTCAACAGTATAACCCCCAGTGATTGTCAGCATCTGAGATATTTGAATATATCACTAACATGGAAAGCCCAGTGGCTACCTACATCTGGTCTAAGTATCGAGGCTATCAAATGTCTGAGTAACCCTTGCTTTCCTGAATATATTTAAGCATTCCATCTCCTCAGGCTACGAAGACACTTTTGACACTTTTACAAGCGTCAACGATGATAGGATTTGCTCTAATCACGTTTAATGTATGCAAGTGTCATTTCTTTACGTTGTCATTCACGCCTTGTCTCTTCCATACATATGTGCAATTCGATTAGTGTGATTGTAGAAAAGTCACTCATCTACGGGCAGGGTATCCTAGTTTATCCTAGCTTCAGAACAAATAATTAACATCAATTCCTTACCAGTAACACCTGGCGCTAACGTGATGTTGTATTTGCCATCGTTCAGTAGCAGTCGCCAGTTGTCGTCCAGTGACGTCACAATCAGTTTGGTGCTGTTTGCTTGTATCTCCAGCGTTAGGTTGGCTCCAAGGTATTTTATGCCTGGAAAAGACATTAAGGATACGACAAAATTAAATACCGCTTAATGGAAAAAAAAACAATATGAAGTGGACCTCCTAAGTAAACTAAAATAAATCAGGTACCTTGTTACCTACCAGACTTAATTTTCTCTAACTCAATCAATCATTCGCTGGTAAACTTTTGGTATTCAGTTTTGACATAACAGGGGTAGACTACAAGCAGAAATTATGGATTTTTGCTCGTGTAGTACCTAAATGGATTCTCGAGGGTTATATTATAAAATTATTAGTGATTAATATTATTCCTGACCATTTCACCATTCCCATCAGTTTTAATTCCTACTTTATTACTTACCTCTGATTGTAAACTTGGTAGCATCAGGTGGTAGTTGAGGCTTGTCGATCTCCAGCCGGTCCATGTGTATGCTGATGCCCGCGTAGCCGAAGATCAGGGTCTGCAGGAACCCTCCCATGCCGGTGTAGAAGTTCACAGCACCCACGTCTGGGCGACGGAGTTCGCTCCAAACCTGTAATGAGGGTGAGCTTTTATTGTAATTATGTATTTGGTAGGTAAAAATAGTTAAAAAGTTATTCTACAACCATGGAAATTACGTATTCTTTTAAAATTTTTGTTAATAAAGCTAATGGGCAAGGGGAAGACAAAATCTAACTGCATAACAAATATTCGCGTTCGTCATAATTTCTTAGTTACTAAGTTACGGATGTAGTTTTTTCTTAGACTTTAAGCCTTTTTTTTTTTTTTTTTTTTTCGGGGGGAAATCCTCATGGACTTCCTCCGCCTGGGGAGAGGCGGAGGGGCATGCCGGACTCTTACCGGCTAAAACCCCCCGGTGTCTCCTCCTCGCACGTGCACGTGGGGCCGCGGGAATCCAAATTCTTCCGCAGCCCCACGCTGGTGCTGGCCCGGTTGTCCGGGCCTCATCTCGTGCACGGGGTAGTGAGGTGTAAGACTACCCCGTGCTTCGCCTCGGAGGCGCGCGCCGACACCCGCGCGCGCCTACGCCTCGGGTCCAGCGGTTAGGGGGCGGGGACTTCCCCAAGTCCCTCGCCCCTGGACCCATTCATGGGGGGCGGAAAAGGGCGTTGTCCGCCCTTCTCCTGCGCCCGGTGCGCCTTCTGCGGCCGGGGAAGAGAGACGAGATCTCCCTCTCCCGTTCCGCAGTCTCCTTCTGCGACATCACGTCCTCGCAGAAGGACACCACCGCGTCCCACGACTCTGCGCTACCGACCATACTCTGCACTACGGCCGGCAGCGACAGATCGCCTCCTACTTCACTTGTGAGGACACGGCGCTGCTCCTCCCAAGCTACACACTCAGCGAGCGTGTGTTGCGCCGTGTCCTCCCCGCAATGGACGCAGTGGTGGCACCGAGCGTCCGGCTCCCTGCCCATGCGACACAGGTACTTGCCGAAGCACCCATGCCCCGACAGCACCTGCGTCACCCTAAACGACAGGGAACCGTGCCTTCTCCCGAGCCAGTCGTTGAGTACTGGCCGGATCGCCTCGACGGTAGCGAGGCCGGCGGCAGGGCGCAGAAGCCTTTGCAAGACTTTAAGCCTACCCCAACATAGCTTAGGAGAAGGCTTATACATACGAGTATGTAGTGTTTTTCAGTTCACTCACCTTGAACGGTTCCCTAACGAAGCCTTCATAGCTCTTATTGAAGTCAGCGTTAGCTTTACTTCGGTCATCCAGTCTCAGGTGCCCAATAGTGTGCATACTCCATGTCATTGCTGGGCCGTTCTCGCGCGTCACCGATTCGTAGTATGTAAGGTCGTTTACTCGTGTCGATCTGAAAACATTACGAAATGTTGGTTTGGGAAGCCGATTTAGAAACTGTGTTAATTTTAGTATTTAAACGCTTAGTAAGTAACCCGTGGTATATCCATAAAGCTTTATCATGTCCAAAAGTAGATAGTTACGAAATAGGGTAGGGTAAAAAAATATGTTGCAATATTGCGCAAGATCGGTTTATTTTATCAATTTGAACCTGAATATCAGTGTCAAAAACGCGATAGATCTTAGACATTTATCTAAATGACCTCATACCATTTTTAAATGCCCAAAGCCTGTATCTGGCACTTTTCTTCCTTAATGTTTTTAGAGAAGTCCTTGGAAGCCTGCCGGTCAGTTCACTGATTTCGTTCAACTTTGGAAATTGGTGACGAAAGAAAAAATACAAGCAGTTTTTCCTGCTAATGGTATCTATAGCTACATATTATGCTTATTTTATAGCTTATAAATCCGAAAGCACGTGTTCTAGGACTGATTTGAGATACGTACATGTTCATAGCATATTGTAGAGGGAATCCAAGCAAGATGGCGTCGGCCTGCTTGATCTTATCCCCACGGTTGTAGCCAGAGAACTGCGGATGGTAGTCGTTCTCCTGGTCGTAAGGTAGGGCCAGACTCCAGGCGATGTCTGCCCAGTGGTCGGGGTCCTTCGCCATGTAGTAGGACTTACATAGGCAGGATACATATCTGTAAATTGAGAGAAAAAAAATGTATTTTCTATATTGTTGCAATGTGACTCAGCAACACTGCCCTTAATCAGTCATTAGCTAATCTTAGGAATTGAACCGTTTAAACTTGTAGTTAGTGAGCCTCATTTAATTAGGTCACTATAATGATTCAGGGATTTGTTTTCTATTTTGTCAGGTGGTGTTGAGATGGCAGGCAGGCCACCGCAAGTCATTGATTTTAAGTATAAATTTTGTAGGTTTGTAACTAATTGAGGTACTTACTGTGCTAAATAAAGGGAATAACCAGCTACGACGTTTGTAAACACAGAGTTGGTGACATTCCTGTGATCTTCATCGGGGCCCATCACATCTGAAAATGGAAGCATACAAGAAACTATTAGGTAACACCAAAACTATCAATCAGAAATTGCCGGTAAAGATAACAGACGTGAAATTAGGTAGGTTGGTTTTGTTAATAAATAATATTATTAAATAAGGGTCTGTTCTTACTCGCTATATCGTAGAGCCCAGTATTGTAGTTGATCACAGCACGAGACGCCCAGAAGTCTGCTATATTAGTCACGATGTCGCAACCACCATGCTGAAAAGGAAGTTTACACTAAACATACATACATATTTATTATAGACTTATTATATAGGTAAAAAGGTTCCTCTGATGATGTTTTCTTCCCCAGACTTATAGAGTGAAAATTCTTTGCTTTTTCCAGGTGATCGTGATCGTGACCATTTGAAGTCCTGAAAATAATCTATAATACTTAGAGAAGTGGAATATTAGACCCAAAAAAGATTACCTTCAGCCACTCCTCATCCCTTGTAGTAGCAAGGTACTGCCTGGCCGCAAAGGATATGCACCCGCTGATATGTTGCTCGTATATTGCTACGTCAGGGCAGCATGGCTGGGTTACCTCAACGCCGGTGTACGCACTCTCCCATGGAAACCTGGAAATATCCATCGATGGTGGTCATGTGAAGGTGTATTTTACAGTTTTTGATGAAGCTTCAAGATGTGCCTCGTGGTTTCAGACGCCTAAATAGTTTAGCCCCGTCATTGAATTTTCGAGTGTTGTAATAATTATTCTGCCATTCGGGGTGGAGACCAACCCAAATATAAACCAATCGTTTTTGACTTATATATATTATGGTGTCAGTAACGCGATGGTTTTACATAATATAAAGATAGACGAAGAAGGTTAAACAAGTCTCTTAAATATTGCGAGTCTGGGTGTCTAGAGGTTAGTATTTGCTGCAATTTTATATTTATTGTAACGCTTTCAGTCGTTTATTTTCAGTGGTTCAGAGTAGCGTTAGCTATTTAATTTGCTCTGGTAATGCGATATTCACATTTGACTCCTTACTTCTAAGTACATATAATATGAACTCTTTACCTATATCCTTTGTGTCCAGTGAGCTTCGCCAGTTCAGCGGCGACGTAAGCCATGTCCAGCCGATACTGCAACAACTTATTTGCGTATTTTGGGTACAGCAATAAGATCGAGGGGAACATCCAGGTTTCTGTGTCCCAGAAGTTGTGACCTATAAAAAAGAAAAACGGATTTATGATTACACTTATATTTTCTTCGCGTAGCCTGATGTCCTATAACCTTATGTTTAATTCAAGGATTAATTAAGGTTTTTATTTAATTCATTGAATTATTATAGTTTGATACAGTGGATGATACCTTCATAGTCCTCAAAAGTTCCACCTCTTGCTAATCCTGTAGGACTGAGGCCGTAGTATTTGTCGAGAGGTTGGAAGGACTGTTCAGAAGGTAAGGCGCTCAGGAAGTAGTACCAGATGCCGTGTACTATTTTACCCTGAAATGCAAAAATACATATCATCACGCCTGTATCCCCGAAGAGGTAGGTAGAGGTGGACCAATGTACACCCACAGTTCGCCGATATGTTTAGGTCCCATGTAATAGGGTGCGAGTAAATAAATAAATAAATGCAAAACAGAAAGCATAAATTAATAATGCATCTTAGGGGTGAAAATACCATGGAGGAGAAAGACCAGATGACATGACATGACCTCTTTATAAACAATGGAATATATTATTATGTACGGTAAAAAGGTACGTACATTCCTTCAAGGTCTTGAAAAGGAGAACTCTGTTGCCTCTTTAAGGCTTACTGTCTTACTTCGATCGATGTCTTATTTATTTCAAAACCAAGTATAAAAAAAAACAAAATAAACTAACCAGTTCCAAATTCCCTTCAATATCGATGCCACCCTGCTGGTACAGCTGCTGCCAGTGCGCCACATGCTTCCGGAACAGCTCCTCACCGTCCTCCTGCAATACTATTCAAGCGTGTAACTTTACCATAAGGCCACATAAACTTACTGCCCATTGCAATAACATATCCGTAGATAGTTCTTCCTACTAGAGATAGAAATGTGATTTGAGCGCCATACAAAATTTAATTATGTCAAACAATCTTTTATTGGAAAATAGATCAGCGGATATGTTATTGAAATTGGAATTTGTGCACATGTTTTGATAGGTTTGAGAGACGTAAGTATTGTGTGAATGATGATATGAGGTGAATGGTAAGTGAGATGAAGTAGAAGACCCCAAATAATTGGTTACAAAGTAGGGAGATGATGGATAGGACATTTGATAGGCATCTTAAATTGTGTTTAATTGAAGTTGACAAGGTGGTTAATTTGTTTCAGGCGATGGCGGGTCATATCATCTGTAACACTGGTTAATTAGTAATAATAATTGTTTAATGTCTTTTAGTAGGCCTGCCTGAGAATAATCATTACTGACAGCACTGTATTAATTTTTATATAGTGTTGTAAGCTGGTCGCTTTGATAGTAAAGTTCATCTTAGAATAAAAATATAGAATGAGTACATAATATTGCGTAAAGTTATTTTTAGAATGGATTTACTTTAAGGTACTGCCATTTAACTGCCTTAGATTAGTCAAGATGTTCTTTGTAAATGACGTCTAACTAAAACTGCATTTATCCAACACTGACTAATGATTCAGGCAAACAATAATCAAGACAAGCGCCATTTAATACGCTAGGTCACGGTTTTAATTTAACCATTGTCTAGATGATATCACCTCATCCTGTAGGTGTCGTGGCACATGACAACAAGATCTCAAATAGTTCTAGAGAAAAAAGGACTACTTCATAATAAGTCTTACATGGTTTCTTATGGATCCTACTGTCAAAAGTAGATTAAATCAAAATGGGACACCTAGGGCACCAGCTTTCAAATAAAAAAAACATCGAAATTGGTACATCCAGTCGCATGTTCTGAGGTAAAAATACAAAAAAAAATTAAACTCGTGTTTAAAATTCTAAATGCAATAATCAATTAACGGTATAATCTGGTCACTCATACAGTCATACATAAACATATACAACGATTCGAATCGATTACACCACGTAAAGATCATGCAGAAAAGTCAATAGTCACAAATAACCTTTAATCAACTCCTGTCTGGCGATCGTCTTATTTTTATCAGCGGTCATTGCGAACGTGAACACCCTTGATCCTCGCTGCGGAACAACTAGATGGTCAGGTACCGAGGTCCAGTAAGCACAGACTTCTATTGGTAGAGGTTGGTAAGTTAAGTCTTCCGACTCCATGGTTTGCCCACAGGAACTCCATATGGTCCGGCGATCTATGATCTCAGGAATAGGCTCTTGGAAGGCAATGTCCTTGGATTCGGGTCCGGGCATCAGTTTTATGGCTATCCATAGTTCTTGGTATAGGAAGTTGGGATCTGAAAAATGTATTTTTTTTACTTATAATTATGTAGAAGAAATACCTACAAGACATGATATAGTAGTTTTATTGGTGGGTTGAGTTGAATCATCTATATCTTTAGAAATGCTTGTTGGTAATATGCGCCTGATCAAATGTTCATAGCAATTTCATCAAGCCACGACTTCTTTACAGAAAATACACTTGGTTTATTTTTCCACATATCCACCACTACTGTTTTAAGGAATATTTATGAATTAATAAATTTTAATGTAATAGTTACATACCATAATGCGTCTTAGAGTCCACTGAAATCTGATTCACAATAGCTCTGGTATAAAATCTATGAGCATAAATCCGTTGAGTGACCACCGATCTTTCTCTATCAACCCTTACTTTGAACACTCCTTCTTTCGTATCAAGACTGTAAATAGGACTGTAAGGGTGGTGGGTTAAGGTCGAGTTTAGCCTGATGTTGGCCCAAGCCGGGATCCTTGCGCGGTGACTGTAGCCGGCTCTGCCGTTGTAGAGGCCGTTCATGTAGACTGTGTCACTGAATATGTTGGTGGCTATGTGGCCGTTGCCGATTGAGGGCATGAATTTGTCGTTTGATGGGATACTGTAAGGAATATGACATGTAAAATACACTGAAAGTTTTATTTACCTAGCTAGTAAGAGAAAAGTAAGAAATCTAATAGGTAGGTAATCAACAATAACTACTTTTGTAACGCCTGTTTAGTTAATGCATGTTCGATTAGATTTATATCAGGCGCTTCAAGCAAAAATAAGAATGCAAATAATGTTTTTATTACAGGCGTTTTTTGAGCGAGTTCAATGAACTATGTAGATAAACAAATAAAGACATTAAAAATAATCATACGTGACATAGTACTGACTTTATTGAGTTAATTCATATTGATTATGAAGCAATAACACGAAATCTTTAATTATTTTTATTTTATGTAGGTACGTAAAAATAACAAACCTGTGAGTTGCAAATACATGTGTAGCCGGACTGATATCCTCTGGTTCTTCAATCCCATTATTTTCTTCAGCATGACTACCACCCTTCGTGGTAAGAATGATGGTGAGCACCGCCGCCACCGAAAGCAACCCCAACATCGCTGCCACCTGCTTGTTGCGCGCCAAAAAGTTCCACATCCACTCAACAATATTAAAACCTCTTTCAAAACAATAAAACAACTGACACCTCAGAAAAAACTGACAAATTTTAAAATGATTTTATGCAAACGTCAATATTCGAATTTAGAAAACCGCGGACGTTAGTTGGCGGGACACTCCCGTGCGCTGCGGTCAGCGGCAATGTGTAGATTACGCGACCTGCGACCTACATGACACACATTATTGTTCTATTAACAAAGATAATAATAATTAGGGTCATCTCTTTGTTTTAAATCACTGAACATACGATTTTATCGCGAATTTTATGATCGTTTGTTGTAATATTATAATTAATTAGACAGCGAATTACATTTATCTCATTCGTTTTTGCATTCAAATCAGTACTTTTACCAAAATTTGCCTTTACATTAATTATTTATCATAAGTAGGTACTAGCATTGGGAATTCCAAATTGTTATCTTACACGTGATTTTTTATATTTCCTTAATTATTTAGGACAGCCCTAAACATAGAGTGGTCGTTCCGACACTAATTCAATTGTCGCTTCCTTATTACTCAACTAGATACTCAGCTTAGCATAAGTCATCGTAAGATTAGATTAATTGTCCCAATGCCGATTATAACTAATGAAATGTACACAAGGCACTAGCAAAGATATCACTGTACCTACTTAATGGCACATTTTCACTGGTCGTTACAAACAATACGGGATAACGACTAACGAAATTACATCATTCGTTATCCAGCATGTGGCCTACGTTGTGGCCAAACAACTGATAACCTAGCAACAAATTTAAGTCAACAGTCTAAGGTTTAACAGAATCTCCTGCTACCCGAATACGGGCTCCAACGACCAATGAGAACTTTCACCCTATGCATGGCATGCTTTCCAAAAATTTCTTACTCCCTAACATATAGGCCTAACGATCAGTGAAAATGAGCCTTGAAATAGAACATCTGTTGGACCTATTTCAAAATAAAAATATAGTAGGTTCCTTGTTTATTTTTATGACACAACCCTAGTTAAAAGAATGCAGATGCATGCAATAGTAGGCGTCATATAGGTAAACATTTTTTTTATAGTAGATTACATCATGGCGTCTTCAAAACATATTGTAAGCCGAGACAAAAGAAATCTAGTAAAAGAGTGCTTAAGTACCTATGTCTCATGGGCTCAGTGATACAAATAATAACAAACACCTTTGTTCTTTATTATTCGTAGTAGTTTCATTACACAGGATTATATAATAAAATTAGATTGATTTGTCGAAGGTTCTCAGTCCTCTTATTTTCTTTCATTGACATTTGATCTTTGTACACATCTAAAGCGGGGTTAAGTCTTTCTTCTGTAGCATTCTCCACTATCTCTTCCCAATCTTTAGACCTATTTTTGAATAGCCCTTAGCATCAATCTTCAGCACATTAAAATATATAGAGATATTTAATAAGTCCATAATTATTCATGGAAACATCCTTACCCTCCAAAAGGACTAAACGTTTCAAGTTTTTTAATATTATTCCATTTTTCCTTGACCTCTAAAATCCCCAAAAAATCTCATTACAATAACCGGACTACAATTATATTTAATTTTATTATCATAAATGTCATTCATAGAGCGAGCTGATCGTCCGATTGGCGCGCGCGTGCGCATCAGACCGTGTGCCCTCTAGTTCCGCTCTGGTACTTCGTATGAACTGGTGAAAACTTTTGGGTAACGCTTGCTACCGGCCACAGGTGTCATAGATCAGTTGATTTACACTCAATTGTTCACAGCGGTTAAGCAATGCTGGAAATTGGTTTGTTTGGCAGGTGATCGATTTTATACAGGTATTTGGGCATCGGCGCATCGGTCACCGGTCACATCAAGCAGTTGATTTTCTAAAGTGTCAATGTCGAAATAAGGAACCCCCTTTTATGGCCTCAATTAATGTAAAAAACTATATCTATAATTTTCCGTTGACCGTGCTTGAATTTATAAATAATCAAGCAACTATGTAATAAGATTAGCTTACGATCTGTTTCAGAAGCTAAATATAAAACTTCGTAAGTAAATAATACTTTTCTGATCATCCAAATACATTTTAAAATTCAACATTTACACCAGAGGTATTTATTTGAACGACGTTTCTTTGAATCTCAAAAACCATGCACAGTATTGTTAAACCATACATAAACTTTCTGTAGAACCTACTAGAATTAATAGTAAGTTAAACAACAGACCCAACAGTGCAACAGTGGGATATAATTGGCCTTAAATCCAGACACATTTAAAATTCAAAATTCTCACCAGAAACATTTATATTTTCAAAGTATGCTCAGTATTGTTCACTTAACTATACATAAAGTTTTGTGTAGAACCTGCTGGAATTAATAATAAGAAGCAACAGTGAGATATGATTGGCCTAAGATCCAGTGTCATTACCGCGGTGCGCGGCGGAGCGTGGCGCCCTCCGCGCCGCTCCGCTTCCCCGGCCATCCACCTCGCCTCAAGACACCATTCAACGTATTATGACGTTCTAGAACCAAGATTTTTATGGAAAAAGATTAAGTTATACTGACACTCGGATAGCTCCTTTTCTTTTTTACACGGGAAGTAATAGATTTTTTATGGCATAGAATAAAGGAGATATGTGATGTAGACTTCCAAAATAGATTTGGCATTTAAAAGACTTCAATAATCCCTAAGATTCTGTCTGAAACTGGTATTACGAAGTATTAAGGGTTCTGAGATTATGAGCTTTGTGGTTGTAAGGTCTGAAATATTTTACATAAATGTGATGTCATAATGATTTTCAGAAGGTATTTAAAGTTGAGAACAAAAGAAAACTTGAACATGAACGATTTTACGACCACGTGGTTTTTCACAGTGTGGTCAGAGTACCTATGTAATAATTTTTAAGACCCCGTGATAAAAGAATCATATTAAATTTACGTACGTAGTTCAGCAATAATAAAATTTTCTAACTACTTAACAAAAATTTACGAGAACAATGAACAGACAAACCACCTAGCTTGTCGAAAGCTGTCAGACTTGGTACAAACCCTAAATGATGGTGGCTTCATTTAACTAGACAAGAACATAAATATTAGATGGGTATTAAAACAAGTAGCTCTTTATAATTAGCCATTAGGAGGAACTCAGTTAAACTTTATTATTTAGCTTATAATGTGGTGAGACTGGAAGTCTACTTCAATGTCTTGAAAAAGGTTCGGCAAAAAATGAACTCACATTTTTCAAAAGATGTATTTTGTTTTGTAGGTATGTTTTGTTAAATCCATGTAAACTGTTTCACATGGTTAAATATCGAGGTAAAAGGTGTTAACACGATATGCAGTTTTTGAAAGATAAGATCAGTTGTTTAGGTCGTATTTTAAATACTAAGTCCCGTTATTTGTGCTACGGTTTTACCTTGAAAACTCAAAAAGTGGATACCTAGCTGTTTTCCAAGTGTTTTATTGTAATTTTCTTCAGATATAGCCACGAAAAAAAGACCAGATTATGCAGAGACAGTAGCTTAAAGTTACTGCTCTAAATATTAATTCAACCACCACACAAACAACTAACTTTCTAAAGTACATACTTTAAAAGAATCAAAACAGCAATTTCATATCTACAAGCGTTCCTTGGTCTCGGTCGGGTGGCCGCTACGCTCCAGCGGTGCTCAGGCGCATGACAACAGGTGCAATACTCGGATGCTACTTAATGATTATTTAAACCATGTTAACGAGCCCTTAAAGTTAAGTAACGCGTCAATTGTTTTATGTCCCTGTTATGAGGCAGCTGGGAGGGTTGAGTAGATATGGTTAATTTATTTATTATTGGTACGTGTCAAAGTATGTTTGAAGAGTTGCTCTACTGGAAATTACGCGTATCCAAGTTGTTTTAAACCACTTAAAAGAGTTAAGATGTCTTATGAGTGTAAATGATGATCACCAGTTAAATCGATAAAAAAAATGAAAAGACGAACATAATAGCTAGGTACTCCTTTTTGTGAGTCGGTTACATACTTAAATAATTGCCCACATTTTTACTTTCGAAATCAAAGCACATCACAATTTTGTATATAGGAAATCAATTTCAGCAATTCCTTTTGCAATTATTAACATTACACCCAAAGAAAGGGTAGCGAACCAGTCTCCATTATCATTTTAAATGTCATATAAATATAAAAATCTCATCACACAGTAAGGCGACTTTAGAAGACACGACATTTAATGATTTCACAGATGATTAGACTAAATGGTCACACGTGGGCAGTAACCTGACTAATGATAGCTGCCCACTGCGCCGATGATGTTTGTGCCCTGTCATACCCTCGTTATAACCGCGGTCCGCGTGTAGGTGGCCATTTACCCTAATGATTGTGTACTCACCAATCATTTGCATCATTTAAATGGTGCTCTGGTACAAGATTTTCTCTTAGGTCATTCGTGTTTATATTGGTGAAGTATAATGGAAATGTGTAAAGGATAATGCAATGAACCTGAATAAACAACCTTTTTGTATATTTAGTTTCCCTTAACATCATTTATTAAGTAGAATAATATTCTGGGACAACTCACACACGGCCATCTGATCCCAAAGAAAGCAGAGCTTGTGTTAAATAACACCCAGACACAGAACAAATGATCGTGCTCATCCCACAAAGATTTGTCCTGAGTGCGAATCGAACCCATGATCTCCGGTATAGTAGTCAGGGTCACGAACCACTAGAACAACAGGGCAGTAGGTCAGCCAGTTGAAGCATCTGAAAAATCGAACCCTCTATTATAGGCTTTTAATCTACTAACCCTACAACTTATATTACAAATATTTATCACCGGCTAACATCCAATAATCCGTATGAATAAATATTTGAACGTCAAAACCACTTGCTTACGTTTTCAAAACAAACTTGCTGGATAGTTATTGTAAATAAACCTACTAGATACACCTCTAGATACCACAACACAAAATCCTATTCACCCCACTAAAATTCCGAGGTACAAACAACGTCACATCATAAACTTTTCTGCGTTGGCAACACTGACGACCGGTTGTGTCAAAAACCGTGTCTCGTAATTTTAATAAATTTAAATTCTTAATTATTGATTATCTTGTATAAATTATAGTTTAAGTAATTAGTTACATATAGTACTGTTATATAAATTGCTAGTGAACGTATTTTCTACGAAATACCAGTACAACAGTGAAAAATCGACCGGCTGTCATCGTAACGGATCGGATTTGAAAACATCTCATAAACCAGATGAGTATTTTGTTTTAACTAAATAATATCAGTATTTTAATAATCAAGTATAGGTAATGCTAGAGACTATAGTGCTGAAGGCATATTCTTTTATTCCCAAACAGATTTATTAAAGGTCCGTTTTGACAGACTGAACAAAGTACAAAATTATTTTTGCAAACATAATAATAACGTTTGACTGTTATGCTTATACAACTTTAATTTCATTTATTTAACTGTTATTTCTTACCGTATTTCAATATTGATACTCTCTCATAGTTAAGTAAGAAACCAAAAGTATTAAAATACATATTGATGTACCCTCTTAAGATTAATAATTTTAATAGTTAAGTGTAATTGCATAGTTTTACATATTATTTCTACTGTTTTTCATTAATTTCTATTCCACTGTTATAGTTATTGATAAATAATTTCATTCTTGTTCATTTAATTCTTCTTTTCCCAACTTATCTTAACTGTCACTCCCATTTCTCTTAAGTTTTTCCCTTACACTTAACTCCCTTTTAACAACTTTCAGGAGCATCTGAGGCCTGCTAATCAATATGCAGACCCGCAGAGTTGCATCCATGGAGGAGAAGCTGAGGGCTACGCTGAAGGAGTTGGAGTCGGCCAAGAATCTTTGTGATGCGCTGCTAAGGGAAAGAGATGATAGTGAATTGGAAGTGAAGAATATTATTGATAAGAACACTAGTTTAAAGATTGAGCTGTCAGAATTGCATGTTTCTCACACAGAGATCCTTAATGAACATTGTAACCTCCGTCAAATAGTTTCAGAGTTCCAACAGTGTATGGGCACTCATGAGCAGGCCTTAAATAGGATAGCTGAACTTGAAATTGAATTAAGAGAGGCACATAAGACCATTACCTCACTCAAAGTAGTCCAAGTTCAGGAGCAGGCTGCGACCACCTGTAGTCTTTATAATGAGTTGGTTGATAGTGGATCTGCGTTTGTTTGTGATAGGAATACTGTTACTATTGACTTGACAGGAGATGATTCTAGAGCTGTTTATCCCTTTTTTAAAAGTCGTAATAAACTTAAGAAATATATTAAATTAAATAAAACTATTAGAAAGTATAAAAAATGCCAAAACTTTCAGAACATTAATAAGGTAAATAATTCTCTTAGGAAAAAACATCTTTATTTAACAAGTCAGCTGCAGGACTTGAATAGGGAATTAAATCAGGGTAGGTTAAAGTATGATCAGGATACAGCTTTACTTCAGGAGCAGCTTGAATCGGGGGAAAATGCTCTGAAGGATATTTTCAACAAATATGAAGCGTCCCAGAAAGATCTAAGTGAACGCATGGTGGAGGCTGGTGAGTTAGTTGACTTAGTCACATACAATGCAGAAAGATTTGAGTCCCTGACCAACAATCTGTGCTGTACCTGTTCTTGCTTGCCACCTCCTGCCAATACTCAGAGTGTTGAACCTCTGCTTCCTGTGCTTCCTGAATCTGTTTTAGAATCTAATAGTTTGCAAAGTTCAAAGTCATTTGTAGTAAATAAAATTGGTACATATATATATTCAGATAAACTAGGACAAGGTTTTGGTAGTTTGATTAGCTCTTTTTCCCAGCAGTGTGTATTAAATACTTGTTTGCCTGGTGCTAGTTTAAATAAATTAACAAGTCTTATTGCCTCGACTGAGCTTAACTCAAGCTCAACTAGCATATTATTGTATGGTGATGGTCTGGCTGTGAGCAGAACAGATATTATAAATTGTGTAGATTTAATGTTACGCTTAAGTGAAAAATATCATTGTAAATTTATTTTCTGTGCCCTACCTTACTCCAGTAGCTTAACTCACGAACAGAATAGGTACATTTATAATTTAAATATGTTAATTTATAACATAACACATTTACACAATAGCTCAATTTTGTACTTTGAAACAAATAAGTTTATTAGTAAATTTAGAATCACACAGTACAATATGTATATGTCTACTATAAATAAGCGACGAATTGCTAAGTTGTTAGCATATAATTTACATGATGCTGGTACTTATGCTGTACCTAATGTTTTTGATAATGTTAGTAATAGTACTAACAGTTTATGTATTAATTTACTAGATAAAGATACTAATTTTGTATCTAATGTTATTGATAATGTTAGTAATACTACTAACAGCTTATACACTTCTTGTAATTTAAACTACAAGATAGGACAACGGGAGGGCTGCATGAATTGAATGTTGTTCATCAAAACATGCAAGGTCTCTCCGGCAAGGAATTAGAGTTAAGTTTATTTATTGAAAATTACAGTGTTCATTTATTATGTTTAACCGAACACTGGTTAAAAGCTCATGAGGTAGTGATTTTTAATAGCTCGTTTTATTCCATACAAAGTGCGTTTGTAAGAAAGAGTGCCATTCGGGGAGGATCACTTATTATTGTTTCCAACAAATTAAAATGTAAAGAACGTCTTGATATTGTGAACCTTTCTATCGAGCGCACTATTGAGCTGTCTTGTGTTGAATTAGAGCAATTTCTTATAATTTGTGTGTATAGACCCCCTTTGAGTGACTTTAATTTATTTGTATCAGTAATGGAAGATTCACTCTCTAAAATTAAAAGTAGTAAGAAACGGATTATAGTATGTGGGGATTTCAATGTAAATATTTTAGAATCAACGCCAGTGTCTATCAGACTCCTTAATTTATTTAAGTCTTTTAATTTAAATAACCTGTTTTGCGAACCAACTAGGATAACAGCATCTTCTGCAACTTGCTTAGATAACATATTTTGTAATAGTGAAGCGAGTAATAAGTTTACTTTAACAGATGTTACTTCTGATCATTGTGGTCAATTTGCAAGCTTTCCACATTTAGTTGTAAATAAACCTCAAAAAGTTATTAGTAGGCCATACACAGCGCACCGGTGTACTCGTTTTAAAAACAGCATCATGTCCAAAATACAGCCATCATTTTTTGGATGCGACAATCCTAATGACATTTATGGAGCATTTTTTGATGTTGTAAAAAATGAGTTTGAAGCTATTTTTAAGTGTAAAACTAAACATGTCAAGTGCACTTCAGCCTCTTTTAACCAATGGGCCACTGCTGGTATCTACAAAAGTAGAGCTAGACTTTATGAGCTATATGGTATGAAAAAATATAACTTTGATATTTCATTTGTAACTTATGTAAGAAATTATTCAAAATTATTCAAAAAAGTCTGTTATATGGCTAAGTCAAAATTTATTAACGATAAAATCAAAAATTCTACTAATAAAATAAAAGCTACCTGGAACATTATCAACCAAGAAACTGGTAAGCTCAAGAAACAAGAAAACAGACTAGAGATTATTTTTAACAATCAATTAGTAAATAAAGCCCACGATATTGCACAAATTTTTAATAACTTCTTTACTGACATACCTGTAGCAACAACTAGCTCCTTAAATTCATCACCAGCTGAGGCTGAAACCTTACTGCGTAATACTGTGCCTGTATGTGATAATATTTTTAGTTTTGAACATGTAACTCCTTTAAATATAGTAAATGCTTTTAAATCGCTCAATAAAAAGAAAACCGAAGACTTTTGGGGCATCTCTGTAAACCTTCTTAGTAATATAATAACTATTGTTGCCCCATCACTAGCTATCATTTTTAATAAGTGTGTTGATTTAGGTATCTTCCCTGACCTTATGAAATGTAGTAAAGTTATACCTCTATTTAAATCAGGTAATAAAAACGAAATTTGTAATTTTCGGCCAATATCGATCCTTCCCGCATTCAGTAAAATTTTTGAGAAATTGATGTTGAAACAACTTTTAATTCATTTTAATATGAAACATCTCTTACACAGCGAGCAATACGGTTTTACTAAAGGACGTTCAACTACGGACGCTGGTGTAGCTTTACTAAAGCATGTTTATAGTGCCTGGGAGAGCTCGCAGAACGCAATTGGGGTGTTCTGTGACCTTTCCAAGGCATTTGATTGCGTTCATCATGGTACTCTTATTCGCAAACTCGAGCATTACGGAATTAGGAATAGAGCACTTAATTTAATTAACTCTTATTTATGTGATCGACTACAATGCGTCGATGTCAATGGTGATAGGTCAACCGGACTACCAGTGAAGCTAGGTGTGCCCCAGGGGTCAATATTAGGTCCATTTTTGTTCTTAGTTTATATTAATGACCTACCGTTCTTTTTAAAAGGCATATGTGACGTCGTGCTGTTTGCAGATGACACCTCTTTAATTTTTAAAGTAGATAGGAATAGACACGAATTTAATGAGATAAATGCTGCACTTGTTAAGGTTATGCATTGGTTCTCATCTAATAACTTAGTTTTAAACGCGAAGAAGACCAAATGCGTTAAATTTTCCATGCCTAACGTAAAAAATCTTGGCCCTAATATAATTATTAATAATGAAGTGCTAGACACCGTAGAATCAACAGTGTTTCTGGGAATAACTCTAGATAGTAAACTTTTATGGTCGGCACATATCTCGTGCCTCGCGAGTAAGCTTAGTTCCGCTGCTTACGCCGTTAGGAAGGTAAGACAGATCACTGATGTGGACACAGCTCGTCTCGTTTACTTTAGCTACTTCCACAGCATCATGTCCTATGGCATATTGCTGTGGGGTAAAGCGGCGGATTTAGAAACCATTTTTATTTTACAAAAGCGAGCTGTTAGATCCATTTACCAGCTAGGTTCTCGAGTTACTCTTAGGGAGCGATTTAAGGAGATAGGTATTTTAACTGTAGCGTCTCAATTCATTTTTGCAAATATATTATTTATAAGACAAAATATTCACTTATATGCCAAGAACAGTGACATCCATAGTATAAATACGAGAAATAGGCATAAGTTATGTTCTAGATCACATCGCCTGCATAGGGTACACAATTCATTTGTGGGGCTTGGTATTCGTTTTTACAATAAAATTCCTATTAGTTTGTTAGAGTTGCCCTTTAACTCCTTTAAATGCACAATTAAAAATAAGCTATGTTTAAAAGCTTACTACTCAATTAATGATTATTTAAATGATAAACATTGTTGGTCGCCGTGATAGACACAAGACGGTTCTGTATGGATTTAATAACAGTTTTATTCATCCTTATGTTGATAGGCATACATTTCGTATGTAACATTTGTTACCTATTTTTATTTTATTGTTAGTACGATTATACAAATGTAGGTATGGTGTACCTACAAATGTCCAATGAACGATATTTGTTCGGTATTTTTTTTATGTATAATTATATTAATTATAGAATTTAATTATGTATCCACTCATTTTTTTTGTGATAAGGGACAGTGCAGTAAATCAGTATTTGAGGATTTCCTTTTTTGCTTTATATTTGTTTAAGCCGGCAACAGTTTCGTCATGCTCCCTTAGTTGTCACTGCCTGCGGTGGCGTTTTGGGTCGGGTCTCCTCCTTCCCTCTAATATGGCGAGGGAGGGGATGGCTGACCCTTGCGTCATACTCGTGAACGGGTGCTGCTTGCGGTGACTGGTCGTTCTGTTGACCTTGGATAAGATCAGTGTCTGAACTTTTATATTATATATATTATACTTTTATATTTCTTAGTACCTCAAACACTTGTTTATCTGGCGCGGTCCCTTAATTATATGCAGTATTATTGTAAAGGCAGCGTGCTACTGGGGAGTTTGTTGCGCCGTTTCTTCTCCTCGGCCGAAGCACTTAGGAAGCGGTGAAGGGTGGGCGATTTAGGGTCGGTTCATCTCTGGCGGGAGGCGCGTCGCGTATTGTCGGTCGCTTGGCGCTGGGGCGGGCGGATGCGTGGTGGGGCGTTCAGCCTTTCACACTCAACTGATGTTGCGTTAGCGCGTCAGGTGTGGGGGTTGGATGTCTCATTGCGTGTTTGTTTGTTCTGGCGTCGCGCGGCTGGTGGTGCGTGGTGCGCTTCCGCCGGATATGAACCGACCCTTAGGGTGCTGTCTATTTTTGTTTGTATTGTTTGACGTTCGATAAGTGCTACTGTGTAGCCTATATTGAATAAAGAATTTTTGAATTTGAATTTGAATTTGAAACAATGATTAAACTATTAGCTCATAAATAGTAAGGGCCCTATATCGCTGTCTTCCTGACATTTCCCCTATTACTAAGGGAATGTTGCCCAGAAGAAAATCAATAATTACCGCTGCTAACCACAATTGCGTGTGGACTCGTTCAATGCAGGGTGCGCTTAAATTGGCCGGTACTTACACCGACGTGTATTGTAGTTGATACGATTAGTCGACTTAGATGGAGAACATTATTTTGTATTGAAATTCATTTTTTTAAAACATACATAACATATCATCACGCCTGTATCCCCGAAGGGGTAGGCAGAGGCGTACCAATCTACACCCACAGTTCGCCGGTATATTTTTTTTTTATATAATTTACTTTTATTTTACTCATCATTCATTTTACTATCAGGTACTATCCTATCCATAAAAGGGGTTTATTCAAAAACCCATTTTAGCATGGAGCGACTATCTGACCTCATTAAGATAGGCAGTCGCTCTGTGTAAAATGTGATATTCAGCAAAATCCGGTAAGACTTAAAGCCGACTACATTGTTTAGGAAAAGGCAAAGCAGATAATGAATCGTCAAACATTTTCGAAATAATGAATCGTCAAACATTTTCGAAAAGTGTTGAACATAGCGTATAAAATTTAATCAGTCTTATGCAAACTTCAAATTGGCAGAAGGTACTATTCTGTACATCCCAGACAGTCTTAAACAGCAGAATATTCAGAATTTACCTAGATATTAAAGATATAAAATATTTTTTTGGCTTCTGCAACAAATCCAACAATGTTGTATTCCAGATAGGAAAATAAAAATGTGAGTATCGTATTTCCATACAAACAACAAAAAGGACAAAACATATTGCCAATCAACAAGCACTTAAACCCGATATAATTAATGAAGTTAATCGCTTCGGTGTGAGAGGCGGCCATGTTAATATATCGTAGCACGTGCGGTCGGCTGCTCGTTAAGGCCGCGTAATGAGCCGCCCATATTTACGAGGGCACCTAATACCACGCGTCTTAGCGCTACATTTACGCGACTATCGAGTATCGAACTATCGACTCGATACCTGCTGTTTATCGATTATTTTACCCATTCATACGAATATGATATTAAATGCGAGTTTGTGAGGATATTCCTCAATACTTTTTTCAGGTATTTTTAATTTATTACCATGATTAAACAGTGTGATCTCTTTTATTACGATAAGTCAACCAAAATCGGCACTAAGGTGGTAAAACTATAGGAAGCTTGCTAGTAAATTATCAAAAGATTAGAGATAAGATCCATTTTGAATAAGCAATTTTTTTAATTCTCTTTTTAATTAAATTGTTAGAGTTATAAAAATATGCGTTTAATAAGCTTGCGTGTTAGATCTTGCATGTGCTCATTTTATGGCATTCATGATAACTATTTCCTACAAAAAATGGTGGCGAAGATGTCCGCATCAGCCTATATGCTCCATCATGTTTTTGCCGCTTATCGATTACCTTGCGTAATCGATGCTGATTTGAATCGATATTAATTTATACGAGTTGTGGAAGAAATGATAGTGTCGTAGCGTCTAGTTTTATGGTGGCATTTATCTTAACTAGGGCTCGAGAATGTTGGCGCACCTGCGCGAGCTAGCTAGACATTAATGTTTCTGCGGCTGCCTATTTCTTTGTAGTGCTATCTACAACACAAGCAAAATTCTCAGAACTTAATCGAATTGATAGCAACAAAATGATTACTTAAATATGATTATCGCTAAAAGTATTTTGTTTGTACTTAATCGTTGTGTGACCCCAAACAGGTTATCTACATTATTCCTAGAATTAGGCGCACCCTTATTTCAATATCTGGTAAACTAAATTGAATAGTGGCCTATAACTCCAGTATAGCAGTGAGTCATGCAAGTTGAATGGTAATCGGTTCGTTTGGCATTTGAAACGAAGAGGGAAAACGTCCATACAAATCCATAAACATTGTCTATGATTTTACATTATTATAGTACGAGCTGAGCAACTTATGTTATGAAGTACGGACAACCGGACAGGCTGTGCTTCTGAACAAAATAATGGTCCAGGATTTGTTCTTTACATCAGATCGTCTTCAAATGATATAAGTGCAGAAATTACTATTGAGGCCTATACATCTACGCCGCAATAAGCATATAGTAATGTGAAAATGTATCGGGGATTTAACTATGACTGTAGTTGGATATATCGCCATCAGTCGATCGCCGGAGCTTCGTTTCTTATTAGGCAGGATGCACCAAGGGCAGGAGAGGTTGGCTTGGAGCAGGAAGAGGAAGGAAGGTTACTTGCTCCCTTACATCTTGAATAAGCTCTAAAGTCATTAAATAATTATAGTCTGGGCATACTTCTTAGCCTACCCTGGGGCAGAGGAAATCTACTTCTACTTATACATAAATATACTAGGATTTCCACAGATAAAACATGTGTAACACCAACCTATCTAAGTAAGTTAGTTAAATAAAATTTTTGGTAAGCCAGCCTTAGGGCCTATCTTTTCCAGTTCCTATATTATTTATCAAACAGCTATCGCTATTTTCTATTACCACCTAAAACCCATCACATTTTCCATTAACAATTCCCTTGTTCAATAGACCAGTTGCGGTAGACCACCATGGCCTATCCCATGAGAACATATTAGTGGTTAATTACAGTATGTACTCAGCTAAAGTAATCTGTGGTATTAAGAGCACCGACTACAAAGAACGGTCCAAAATAATTATATGATAATGTATAATAGTGGGCTTGTTCATCTGATAATTATTTAATCATCTTTTGAGGTTTTAATGCTTGAAAGTGCTTACTGTGGGCCCTTTGTTGTGGTCTTGAGGTTCAATGTTCGGTTTTGAATGCAATGGTTGCAGGTTCGAATTTAGTGAGTGTTTCAAGTGGTACTTTATTAGGTTATCTAAGATACGGTGGTTCGCTGATATTGTGCCTAAATTTAGAGCCTTAATGTGTATAGTAAAAAAATATATTATTTTATGTACGTCTACTTACCAACGTTCAGTTTTTATAAACTTCGTCATTTCGGTCCGTTTCCAGCCTTACTGAATTCAACAGAACACTAGTAGGTATTATATAAAAATCTGAACGACATTTCGCTTTGTATATAGAAGTACTTTGATACGCCTCACCGTCAGAATAAAAAATAATTATAATTACTTTGCACTGTAATTCCACCACATATTTACCGACGACATACTCAGCATTGTAATTCCGCCGGTAGTGACAAAATATGCAGCGATAAACAAAAAGTATACCTATATAAATCTCTTTGACAAATGACATATGAATTCATTCCTGTGAGGTGGTAATATGGTGCAAGTGTTTTATAATTGGCGGTATCCAAAAGTAAATGTTTGGGAGTTATAACATTCCCCACATTTGTATGCGAAGGAGTTTTGACGACTGTCCGCCGTCAATAACTTGATCGACGGCAATTAGTATCAATTTAATTGGTACCGTTATGTATTTTTGCTTGAACGAACTGATTAATAAGTGTAAATATTTTTTATAATATAGATGTCAAATAAATATGTTGAACATAGTATAATTAATGAGACACATTTTAAAATTCTTTCATATTCTTTTTCTATGATAAGCTTCAGGTCGAATTATTTTGCCCAAACTGCGCCATACATTTCCGAAAATATTAGAGAAATGAAATATTTACTATTATTTACTACTTTTTACATCTGGGACATAAGAAGATATGAATCTCATCCCATAGATTTTGTAAACTAACATTAGATAACAACAGGAGTAAAGCCGGAAACCCACAGCGGCGCACGGAGAGGCTGTGCACGTGTGTTCAGCTTCGCTTTAGTACAAAATGTATGAAAGCGTTTCCACCGCAGCGCACGGACATGCTACGCAGCAATTGACGTCATAAACACACGCGTAGCTAACTCGAATAGGCGGAACGTAGCTCAGCCACGTGGCCGACCCACGCATCCCAGCTGCGTGGGTCGGCCATTTCTCGGCGACCCACGACTATGTACAGTCTCGAGCAAAAATATGTACACACATAATATTGTTAAGAAATTATTATAAGAATAAGCTACTATAAATAAGAGGTACAATTAATGTTCCTACTATATATAAATACATTTAAGTTGTGATAAGTTTTAAGTATAATTTATGTAAGAACTAAGTAATTTATAATACAAATAAGTAAAACAGATGTTACTACACAATAGCTAAATTATATTGTTACTTGAAAGAGCTATTGTCTATATTATAAAAATAATATATTGACTTTAAGTATTATTTTTTTTTATTAAAAAAAATATTTGATCCCTTTTATTTTCAAGTGTCATCTGTCAGTATGCATTGATTGCTAGATGGCAGAAGAGATTCGACAAAAAATCTCAATAATTTCGTTTAACAATTTCGCATATTATTAAGTATACATATTTTTGCTCGTGACTGTACCCCACGCATAGCTATGAGCTGTGTGGGCGACACATCCGTGTCCGTGCGCCGCAGTGGAAACGGAGGCCGACGCCGCCGAACTAATGAGCCCACGCAGCAGAGGTGAGCCACGCATCCGTGCACAGCCTGCGCAGCGGTGGGGTTCCGGCTTTACTGTTACGTTACAATTCCAATATCGCTATAGGCAATGCGAATATTAGCATAGATCGGCGCACGCGCACCTCTACTTATCAGAATCTGCAAATCCATACATAATGGCGCAGTCATTACTAATGTAGCAACAATGTTGTACACTACTTAACTAATTGCTTAAAAAAGTAAAACAATCGATTGCATGCAGAATGAATTAATGAATATTCATGTTTGCAATTAAAAGAATATCGCATTATTTCACAAATCTGTTAATCAACGAGTAAATTAGTTCGTTAAGTTTTTGTTTTCGCTTGAAATGTATACGCTATTTAGAAAATATTTGTTACAGAACGCTTTGTACACGAAGATGCTTAAACGATTTTGAAACGAGAATTTGTTTGAATCAGTCACAGTAATCGATACCGACAGCATTACCTACTAAGTTATTTATGGCTGATCAGATAGGCAACTGCTTGTAAAATACTGTAATTCAGTTGTTTTTATAGAAGCGATCTTGAATTCAGTACAAAAAAGCAAATGCCACCACTCAACACTGCATATAAAGTACTGATCTTCAGTTGTTTTGGTGGAGTTAATTTGAATTTGAATCGAAATACAAATGCATAATTCGTAAAAAGAAAGTCGAAAATGGAACCTCTTTTTTGGAAATCAGTTTAAAAATGGCGACCATTGAAAACTGTTAAACTTCGATAAAGGGATAAACAAGTGTAAGGTACCAAGTACTAGCTTGGTAGGTGTGTCAGTAGGGCTAAACGAACAGTGTCTGCAATTTGTGTTGATACTACCTGGAATTCTGATTGGTCTATAACGCAACAAACGCGAGATAAGAATTATTGCGTTATAACTACTGTATCTTATACCTGTTTTTACCGAGACTTCGCTCTAAATGTTTTATTGTCTAATTGGACGTCAATCGAGTTAAGTATATAAGATTAGGAGCTGGTGTTATATAATTTTGTAGTTTGAGTCCTGCAGAACATTATTCCCTGGTGCTCCATTAGTTTTGAAACTCTATTTCGTTCTAGCCCGGCATAATGGATAAATCAAATGCCTAGCTACATCAATATGTGTAGGATGCCCAGTTGACATTCAGAGAGCATATACATAATGTATGTAAAAAGGCATATAAAAGTCTAGGTTTTGTACTTCGAACAGCACAAGGTTTTACAAACATCAAAGCCATTGCTACATTGTATGATGCTCTAATACGCAGTCAACTGGAGTGCAATGCTGCAATATGGGCCCCACATGAAAATAAATACAAGCTTATGCTGGAGCGCATTCAAAATAAATATACTAGGTTCCTTTACCTTAGACTTTATGGGGTCTATCCATTCTATCCACTGATGTATCCAACCCTGTTTGTTTTAGGCATGGTTGGATACAACAAGTTGGAAACTAGGAGGGACTTGGCACTGGCTGAATATGTGCTTCGTGTATTCCGTGGTGACATATGCAATCCGGGGGTTTTGCAATGCATAAACTTATGTGTGCCAGATTTGTGCGTACATCGGCGTAGAAGGTCGCGCCTGTTTACGGTACCGCGCGGCAGAACCAAACTGTTAGACACGACACCTTTAACAAGAACTTTGCACACACTAAATCTGATTGCCGAAACGTTAGATATTTTTATTTGTTCAAAAAGCGAATTTGTTAAAGTTACCTTAAATATATTATGTTATTAAATTAAATAAGAATAAGTAGTGAGTTAGTTATTAGTCATACATAAATATGTTCCTAATAGTATTAAGTGATTTGGAAAATTGGAATTATTAGTATTTAAGTTTATATAGTATACTTTAATGTAAATAAATGTCTACTCTATCGTATTGGGATTAGATTCCTGTAAAGGTAGTTGTAAGTGTTTTTAAATAAATAAATAAATAAATAAATAAATAAAATATATGTACTAACACATGTCAATGGCTGGCTATAGGTAGATACAAAAATCTTTTCTCACTTTGAGATCGGACGGCTGGCACATGAGTAATGAATATATGTTCTACAATTTATAATTATGTATTCAATTGCTTGAAATATATGCAACAAACACAACATCTAGTATTTTTAACTAGATTTATTTTATAGCAAATAATTATAATGTTCAATTAAACAATTTGTACAATACTTAGCACCTCCAATCCTTTACACTCCTCGAAAGTTGTAATATCCACCACCAAGGAAACAGTTATCATGTTTGATTATCGTCAAAAACACGGTAGTTTATCATATAAATAAATTACACCTTAATGCTATTGAACATAACGTTGTTAGATTTAAGCTTGGCTAGTAGACAGGCGCCCAACTGTCTTAGACACGGCAATTCGCGGCATACAAATGATTTAATGTCTTAACCAAATGTGGTATCAGATTTCACAATGTTACTAGATCCGACAGTGCGTAGAATCTTGGCGAACTTACGTCTGCTGAGCCGGATTGGTAGGTTTCTACGATATGAATTATTGTTCAATAATTGAAATTTACTAATTTTAGAATATCTGGTTTTGTGTGGTTAAGTATTATTGGTAATTTTAGAATTAAATGTCCGCTTGAACAATGCTTAAACAGTTGAATTTTTTAGAGGTAATTTCTAGTTAACTTAGAAGTAGACTAAATTCGACTTTTCCTTAGTCAAATGATATCTCAGTCATAATAATTGAGAGAAATTTTGTATCAGTGTAAATAATACTACTTCTATCCTACAAAGTGATGTAATCTAAATCAAGTCCTATTTACTATAAAACAGCACCAGTATAGTAACTATGATCTGACTCCAAATAAGGAGTGCGCTCAATAAATGTGTCGCAATCTGCGGCGCCCGGCGGTCTTGCGCTGCGTCTGCGCACGCCTTGTGTATCACGTGGTATCTCTAGAAAACTCTTGTCTCGCGTTCACTTACTAGCAAGTTGGAAATTGTAGAAATTTATGAGTAGAGTAATATGGATGTATGATTGTGATTTAGGTTTTATTATGTTTTAAATAATATGTAGTGTATTTTCCCGAAATTCTTCGCTTTTAACAGTTAACTTTTGTCTGAGTTTGACACACAACAGTTATTTCGTCGTGAATTTTGTTTGATGCATTTGTTGCAAAAGAAAATTTGCAGTCCTAAAATTCTGTGGTTGCTGTAGTTTCTATTGCATAATCTAAAAATGAATCTATCTTTCATTATCTTTAATTTGTATATTAATCAGCTGATCGTTGAGCTCAGCAACACTAACGTCGGTTGTCACATTGACGGGATTTGTTTTAATAATATCAGTTACGCAGACGACATGGTGTTGCTGAGTCCATCGATCAGCGCTCTAAGGCGTCTTCTGCAGATATGTGACGAGTATGCAGTGACTCAGGGACTCAGGTATAATGCTAATAAGAGTGAATTACTAGTGTTTAAAGCAGGTGGCAAGTGTTACTCCAACGTGCCACAAGTAACTATCAGTGGTACTCCCCTAAACAGAGTCACGCAGTTTAAATACCTGGGTCACTGGGTGAATGAAGACTTGAGTGATGACTTGGATATAGAGAGAGAACGCAGGGCGTTGGCTGTCCGATGTAATATGCTGATCCGCAGATTTGCACGGTGTAGCAAGAAAGTTAAAATGACACTCTTCAGAGCGTACTGTCAATCATTCTACACCTGCAGCCTGTGGGTTAGATATACGCAAAGGTCATACAACGCCCTGCGTGTGCAGTATAACAATGCGTTCAGAATGCTGGCGGGGCTGCCACGGTTTTGTAGCGCATCGGCGATGTTTGCTGAGGCGAGGGTTGATGGCTTTCATGCCATCATTCGAAAGCGGTCTGCCTCAATCCTGCAGCGATTGCGTGACAGCTCCCACAGTATCCTGAGCGCGTTGTGCGGTAGATGGGATTGTCCAATGCTGCGTCACTGGATAGGACTTCATACTTCCACGAATGTGTGTTATATACTGCGTGGATAGTGTGAGGTTCGATTCCAAACACTTATATTAGTTATTTATTTATTTTTTAATGTGTGCTAGGTTAAGTTTTTCTATGGGTCTATGCCACCCGAAATAAAAGTATATTATTATTATTATTATTATTATGTCTAAATCTTCTGTAAAACTTGTAGTATCGTTCCCATCGTGCAAAATACCACCAACCAATCGCCACTACTCCACAACATCTCCAGTAATTAACTCCTAACAAAAGCAAGCGAACACAACAAACACGCTGCTATCATCTAATAATTCTAATAAACACCGCGTCCCATTTACGTCGGTACTCGTAAGTCCTGCCGACAAGATCGCCGTGTGTTCTCGAGAAAGCGGGATCGGCCGCCGGACACAAATCATGGAGCAACGCCCCGCTCTTACACAACGGTGGAGTTAGGAAACTGCTGGTAAAAAGTTTTGTATATGGACTGTTTTATAGCTGTAGAAAGGTTTAATTTGTCGCTTTCTGAAAAATAGATGTTTGTTTTCCAAAAGGTGTTTTTATATTCCTTGCCAAAACCAACCAGTACTTTGGACTAATTTTGATTTAGGTATGAGAGATGATCGCTTTACCGCATGGTTCAACATCGGCCTAGTTCCTCGCGTTCTACAGGGCAGAGGTAGCCCATGAGGTTTACCGGTAAAAAACAAAGAAAAGTATGAGACCTGATAATTTGATTTATTTATGTTAAGTTGTTGTAAGTCTTTTTGTTACTCACCCCTTTTTGTCATCCATTTTAAGGCGCCCACTGTGTGGGAATTTAAATTCATGTATAAGTATTCTCCCCTCGACGGTTTAAGGCTGAAATTCAACGCAATATTTCAAAGTGCATAGAACTAATGCTGTCCACAAGAAATACATAGACAATTCATTGTTATTTGCCGTGGCGGCTTACCATGTAGAACATACTACCTACCACTACATGCCAGAAAACACGACACATTTTAAACAAATGAATACCTAATTATTTCTAAAACCGTATTATTATTTCGTACATCACAGATGTTCCAGTAAGGAGGTCGAGGGATCCACCAACAATTTGTATGGGGTAACACTAGCTCGTGGCGAAAGTGACTGCCGGCCATAACTCACGTTCAAACGCTGAGCGATTTACGAGAACAACACTCTGTTATTATTGTGAACTAATTCCAACAAGTTATTGTATTTCAAATTGTAATTGAAAGATGCTTTGTGAAGGGATGCTTAAGCGCTTTGAAATGAAATGAAGATTATTTACGTAGTGTATTGACAGTGAAACGTTTTGTTGGGAAGCAAGAGCACCACCTGTCTTTATTTGTGAGAAAAATTAATATGAATAAATATTTATGAGAAATAATTTTGAAAGAAGTAAGATCCGTTCAGCTTTTAGTAGCTATTATAATTGTCTCTAAATTCTACCTATAACGCAATCTAGAAAAAATAAGAGGTCATCCAGATCTGAACCACGAGCAAGACGCCCGCTAGACTTGGCGACATACGGCATGCTCGCGAGCTGGGGCCCAAGTCTGCTATTTACACTCGGTTCAATGTCTTCATAGTGGCGTGCCAGCAGAGCCATTTTCGGAAAATTGGTATTCTACTAAACGTCAAAACGTCAAAATTGCGCATTACAATTTGTACCAAATGTATGAACTATTGGTCACAGTCGTTGAACATTGAACCGAATCGTTCCAATGCGCAATTTTGACGTTTTGACGTTTAGTAGAATACCAATTTTCCGAAAATGGCTCTGCTGGCACGCCACTATGAAGACATTGAACCGAGTGTAAATAGCAGACTTGGGCCCCTGCTCGTGTAAAGCTCGTTTGTCAGATCTGGACGCACCCTAAGGTAAGCAAAATTAATTCACGTCGGCAATCCACCAAAAACAAACTTACAAATGAAGTCGCTTGAAAAGGATTTGGTACGAAAATAGTATTTAATACTTTTTAAGTAACTGCATTTGCTACCTCATAATGATTGGCTACCAAACGTAAGAGACTAAAGCCGGAAACCCACAGCGGCGCACGGAGAGGCTGTGCACGTGTGTTCAGCTTCGCTTTAGTACAAAATGTATGAGAGCGTTTCCACCGCAGCGCACGGACATGCTACGCAGCAATTGACGTCATAAACACACGCGTAGCTAACTCGATTAGGCGGAACGTAGCTCAGCCACGTGGCCGACCCACGCTTCCCAGCTGCGTGGGTCGGCCATTTCTCGGCGACCCACGACTATGTACAGTCTCGAGCAAAAATATGTACACATAATATTGTAAAGAAATTATTATAAGAATAAGCTACTATAAATAAGAGGTACAATTAATGTTCCTAGTATATATATAAATACATTTAAGTTGTGATAAGTATAATTTATGTAAGAACTAAGTAATTTATAATACAAATAAGTAAAACAGATGTTACTACACAATAGCTAAATTATATTGTTACTTGGAAGAGCTATTGTCTATATTATAAAAATAATATATTGACTTATAAATAAATAAATATATAATAATAAATAAATATTTTTTTTTTATTAAAAAAAATATTTGATCCATTTTATTTTCAAGTGTCATCTGTCAGTATGCATTGATTGCTAGATGGCAGAAGAGATTCGACAAAAAATCTCACTAATTTCGTTTAACAATTTCGCATATTATTAAGTAGCTATACATATTTTTGCTCGTGACTGTACCCCACGCATAGCTATGAGCTGTGTGGGCGACACATCCGTGTCCGTGCGTCGCAGTGGAAACAGAGGCCGACGCCGCCGAACTAATGAGCCCACGCAGCAGAGGTGAGCCACGCATCCGTGCACAGCCTGCGCAGCGGTGGGGCTGCGGCTTAATTTATGTTGATGTGGACATAACCAAACAATAGACAATCGGGGCTCATTTCCCAAATATCTAATCAAGTTATTAAAGTCAGATAATATTTTAATACCGCATTTGTCCATTCAAGTTTTAAAATTACAAGTCAAATAATACACAATGGGTCTCGTGACTAATCTTATAATTGTATCGGCGACTCTTTGATTCGAGAATGCAGTAGGAGAGTGTTATTTGATATAGGTATTATATTCATTAATTAACAAATATGATACGTTGATTTTACTCTTTACAAATATCATGAGTTTACATACCGGTTTTGGTCTTGTCACTGTTAATGGCTTATGTCATATTTCTTCATGTAGGTACAAATAAATTAAGGGATCACACATTTTACGTAGGTAAATAGATTTTTTTAATTTAACTATTTTTAATCGAATACCTGTTTTTCCGATTGTTAGATTGTCATTATACAATAAAGAAACACTCATGAAAGAAACACCACACTTTGAAACCTTGAATTCTGAAACACAAATAACACAAGCTTAAAAATATATCCTAACAATACAAAATAAGCCATTCACTTATCCTAACAATAGAAGCTAACTAATATTTAACTAGCTGTACAGTAAATCCATG
Organism: Autographa gamma; assembly: GCA_905146925.1. Classification (NCBI taxonomy): domain Eukaryota; kingdom Metazoa; phylum Arthropoda; class Insecta; order Lepidoptera; family Noctuidae; genus Autographa; species Autographa gamma. Next base: position 2,970,208 of record LR989852.1, read on the forward strand.
ACGCTAAGTATCTTTTAACCGTTCCGTTTCAGGTCACAGATCAAGCTCAGGCATTCTAAATCGTTAGCTCTAGAATCTAAAGAGATCGGCATCAAATATTCAAATTTTAGCAATTATTCGGCCGTTAAGACGAAAATGGGTAGTCGACGTTCAGCGTGTGAGCGGCGTGTGAGCGGCGTGTGAGCGTTTGGTCTGTGTTGTGCTCGGAAACAATAAGGCCGAGGTGGCTGGAAGCAATCAAAGCTGCGATAGAACGCTTGGAACCGGAACACGACAGTTATTTCGCTCTTCTCCAACTAACGGTCCAACCATTTGCAGTACTTTTTCTTTGTGCTCACTACGAAAGCAACCGCGCATTAACTCGTTTTGTTCTCGTTGAATTATCGTTCCAAATTGTGTTCCAATTTATGGCAGTGGCTTAGCTGTTGTTGGATGTCGCCGACCGTGAAAATGGGAATCAAAATAGCACTAACAAAAAGTTGCAGTCCAAAAATATTTGAATGTTTCGACAAAAACTATTTTTCGATAGGGAATGCATCTAATCTGCATCTAACATCCCTGGAAAAGTAAGTTAATAGAAATTGTTTAGTTTGAGGATTTTTTTAATTTATTGGCCTTATAATAATATTAATAATCACTGAAATATAGAGTATGTTTTGTAAATTTTTATTAAGAACATTATCTAAAAACTTATGAGTTCAGTTGGTAGAGCTATAGCAGCGTCCAACACGCTTCGTTTACAGTAAATTCGTTATTTTGGATTATTTTCTACTGAAATCGTGTTAAACGCTTTTTTTATGACTTTACTCTTTTCAGATGGAAATTATTTATTATTAAAACGGTATCGCCTTTTACATTTGATTAAAATGGAGTAGTCGAGTGTCGCATCAGTCGTAAATTAACTTAAGAAACTTTTTCAATAGTACTACAGACTAGAGCATCTTTCACACAATCCAATATAAACTTTGAATTTAAAGAAAATGGACCTAGCTATATTGGGTTAAATATTAGGATGTTAGAAAGATACAGCATCCATTTTTGAGTGATTTCAAAAAGAAGATGGAGACTATGTAAACAAGCCCAACAAAAACATGAACCATCAATGTGCCATCTACATCACAGATTTATTCTAACATCAAAGAGCAGCTTCGTCAGTAAAGCGTAGAATTAAGTTATTAGTGTGGTGTTTACTTTAAGTATCGTACTTATAGGTTTGGCTCGGGGCTGGAGCCCGCGTTATAAATCTGAGCCGTATCATAAAATCTCCAATAACCACTGACTACCGATGGACCGTTAGACCTGGCTGCCAAGATCGGGGATAACACTAAAAATAATTGTGAACGAAATTATGATGTTTTTGTTGAGACGCTGTTGATTTGAGGATGCGATTGGCTTACACTTCTATCTAGTGACGATTTATTACTAAGTTTATGTAAGCAATATTTTGGGAATCAAAAGAAATGTCACAAAATCAGTAACTAATTAACAGCGTAAAAGAGAGGATAGATGGTAAGGATCTCTGTAAAAATAGATACCATTTATTGAAATAATGAATTTCGTTCTGAATTACCAATAAAACTTCGAGGTAGATAGACAGAACCTATTTAATTTAATGTAGGCAAAAAACCCATGTCGCCTTTGATAAATTTATATTTTCATTAACGTTTAATGTTCTTTTTATTTTAGTGTTGACGAGATTTCTTTATTCTAGTTCCGATCTAGGATACTGCCAATATCGCCCGAGAAGGCTTCTCTCGTATTTCATTTTTAGTGTCCCATAGGTCATTCTTATCTGAAAACATCTCTTTAACACCTCGCGCGTCTTTGGAACTTCATAAAACCAAGTGTAGCTAGACTTAAATACCCTTTTATTTTATCTAACTAATGCTGTCTCGTTAGTAAATTCCAGAATTGAGTAAAATTTATGAAAATTTTTGGTTTAGTAATTTGACACAACCAGCTGATTTTGAGTGCCAATTACACAAGAATTCGAAGATAACTTCACATTCCTCCCAGTAATAGGTACGTAACCAAGATACTCTTGTAACTTTAATCGTCCGTAACACAATAGGTAATTGGAATAACGAACAATCATAGTTTAATTAATCGACAAACGGTCGCAGTCGACAAGCTTGTTCTTATGCCTCACATATGATGGAGACTATTTTCTTTTGTATTTTATTAAGTTGGATAAGTTTTGTGAATGGGAAGATGGAGCCGTTCATCGTTGGCGGGAGTTACGCGCATATCTCCCACTTCCCACATTCTGCGTTCATGAGTGTACATTGTTTGGATGAGAACGGTATCGCACTGTCGTGGATCTGTGGAGGTTCTATCCTGAACCAGGCGATAACTTTGACAGCTGCTCACTGCTTGTATGGCTGTAACCACAACAGTACCATAAGTGTGGCGGTCGGACACGTACACAGGGACCACGGAGCTCAGACCACGGTACACAGCTACTTGCTACATGAAGACTATGACGTCGTACAGACTACTAACGATATAGCTCTGGTGCGATTGAACACTAGGCTGAGGTTCAACGAGAATGTTAAACGGATCGTGTTAATGCAGCATCCTCCTTACTACGAAAGGGCGCAGATCGCTGGATGGGGTCTAACAGATGTAAGTTCTTTGCTATAATATGATTTTACCACTTTCAGGTTTACCCATGAGTCTCGTACCCATGACCTTGAGTGTACAGGTCACTTCAATTGAAAGTGCTTTGCAGAAATAAAATTACTCATGAGTACATGGAAAATTATCGTATTAAAACTATAATATTAGGTCATCAGACTTTTACGCAGCAAATAAGGTATGAAATTACCATCAAAAGTTTTTTTATAATATGGATAAGTTTGTTTATGGTTTTAGGAAATAAAGAAGACGACTACGGACCTGCTTAAGTTCGTGGACCAGTTCGTGTGGAATGGCAAAGACTGTCAGGAAGTAATGGAAAAGCTTCCCACTGGCACAATCTGCGCAAGCAGCGGAAAAGATGAGGAGTATTCAACTCGGTAAGATGTTATTATATTCCTTTTATTGAAGATGAGATTGAAGCTTGCGGCACGGTTGAAAGGTTCCATCTATAAATAAGTTTACATTCAAAAAGAATTTTTAAACATGAGTTTTTAAAACAACTTGGTCTTAAGAACTTGTGAAGACAAATCAAACTATGGTATTTTCTGGCTCCATATCCATCGAATGTACCATGATAGTGCATTGTCACCGAACCTATACATATAAGTATGCTCTAATTTAGCTTTTAAGATGTGTAACTTACACACATTGTAAGCTGATTAAAAACTTGTAAGACAACGGTTATGCCAACACTTTTCGTGGTAAGTCTCTGCATTTTCATGCATTTACACACATGCTGCGGGAATCACGTTTAGCTTTTTGTCTTGGACGACACGAATATTGTCAGTCAATTAATAAATAGGATAAATAGACACTTAGGTTCCTAAATCGATGACTGTGAAATGCTGGTTTTCATTTTTTCATTAATTCATATTTTTTAACTTATCTTTATTGGGTAAAAATAAATGAAGAATATTTGTAAATTTGGTCCGAAGTGTTTGGAGCAGATGAAATACAAATACAGTGAGTAATGGAGTTTGTTTATTTAATTTTATTATATTTCAACAAAGCAGTCAGTCAGTCTTGGGAATATAGGTAGACAAAACAAATGACGTACATGAACGACTAGTTTAAAAAAAAACAGTTTTGTCGTTCATATTGGATGCGTTTGTGAACAGAAAACTGCAGGTAAGTCTAATTATGCTTGCAGCAGAGACTGTAGCTGTTCCGACCTGTTGCTCGTTTCCTTTTTTAGGTAGACAAATTTTAAGGATTGCAAGCCTAACCGCGGTAAAAGCCATTTTATACCTCCAAAACATTATATGACTATAAAAAGTCGTTACCGCATTGACTAATTACACGATAAGCAAGTGCATTTAGTAGCGACTAAGCTAGTCAGCGCCTGAAAACCGTACAAAATAATGGAAATCAGATCGAATTTTATTATATTCTGTTTAATGGGTTATATTAAATGCAAAATGGAACCGTTTGTCGTCGGTGGTAAGGGGGCTAAAATAACAAAATTTCCTTACGCCGCGTTTCTGAGGGTTATTTGCATCGAAGCTAAATCAAGTGTACCCTATGGTTGGATTTGCGGCTCGTCTATTGTGAATCAGAAGATTTTGCTGACCGCAGCGCATTGCTTGGCGGGATGTACTTCCGAGACCAGAGCTGTTGTATCGGTAGGGAATTCACATAGAGAAGAAGGTGACAAAAGGACTGTGCACAGCTTTGTTTTACATGAGAAGTATGTACCCCATGTTACTTTGTGCGACATAGCGTTGGTGAGGGTCAAAACTGATTTTGACTTTGGCTCTACCGTGAAGCGAGTAGCACTAATGGCGGATCCGCCTTATTATGAGACGGCGCAAATAGCTGGCTGGGGACTGGTGAATGTGAGTTTTATTAGTTTAATTCAAGTTTTGCTTATACATATAACATTTATTGACTGAAGACCCAACTTCTTGTTCTATTCAAAAGGTACCAGTCAGTAAAATGGATCATGGAATATGCTTGCAGATTTTCAGCAGCAAGTTCAATTTTTAAGTTCATATGAAAATTCTATGAATTATTTAAGTCTACGGACCATAAACAAAAGTTATCGATTTATCTATTTCTGAAGCACTTATCAACTACATTTTTATTTTTGAGCAGCATGATATTTAGATAATATTAAAATTATTTCAGGAAGTAGAGAAGATTCACGCAAATATACTGTATTATGTAGATCAACAGGTGTGGAAAGCAAAGGATTGTAAACAAGTAATCAGCAGTTTACCCTATGGAGTCATTTGTGCGAGCAGTGGAGACCGTGGCTCTTACTCCAGTGGGTAAGGAATGAGACAAAGATACCTAATTACGAATGTATTTCGTCCTAGCGTGTCGACGGCAACCGATCTATGCACTCGTAGTGACGGCCCAGAATTCTGCTACGAGGATAGTCAATAGCTTTTAAATCATCAAGCAATTCGTGTTCTATCGATTAGGGAGGGAAAACACAACTTCCTAAGGGGTAGTTGTGTTGTTACTGTTAACAAATGTATGGAAGTGACAAGTCTAAGACACGTGACTAATCGATATGAAATGCCATTTCTGCAATTTCTACCACTTGAGGTTTACGCGAATGGTATTGCAATAAAATAGTAGTTTTATTTCAATGTTCGACCACTTGCCTGCTACAAGAACCTGATTTTTATAAAGCAAAGGCTTTTTTTATTTGCTTCGCTTTGCTTGCTAATGCCACAAGTATCCCCTCTGATCATACTTCAAGTGTTCAAGTTAACTATTTTGTAATTACATTAAAATCCCTACTACAATATTTTACAAGATTTTTACTAGCCATCACATATTATGTAAGGGTTAAAGCTATTATTATTCTAAAGCTATAAAACAAAATTTACTGAAAATTTGTATATGTAAAATATTAAATAATATAATGTAAAATAATACTTGTTGCACAACTTTTTGAAGTTGAACCTACCGACTTGGGAATTTTGACTCATTTTTAGATCGTGGTTAGTCCGCAGATGCTTTACAATCGGAAAGATTTACAGTTTGCGAAGGAAAGTAGGTTTTTAGTTTTTGGACGTTAGAAGGTTTATATTAATATTAACCGTGGCCGTGGTCACAAGCAGACTGCTTGTGACCAAGGCCGGTGTAACCTGGTCGAAACGTCAAGCCCTAAAGGTATTTATGCATGTTCGCGCTAATCCCCGTTCTATAATATTAATATAAACATGCAGCGCGATAGTTTAAAAGTTATTGTTAGAAGGTTTGTAAGTCGATTCTTGTAAGATACTGGTAACTAAATATTAATATAAACCTTTGTACTTACTTGTTCTTTATGTGTTAACTTGTCTGTATGTTGTTAAATAATTATGTAACGGTCAAAAAACAAAACGATACTGTAAAACGTCTATAGCATACGTTTTACAGTGACAATATATACGCATCGCAAAATTCGTTTGATTATTCTAATGAAGACTCGCAGCAGGACGATCTCAAGAAATAACAGAAAATCCTTGTAGAAAATTTGTGTCTCTGCGTATCATGCTATGCTACCATAACGCAAAACGTATGGCAGACAACCCATACGTTTTGCTTTTGATTGAATGCATTCGCAAACAGAAAAAACACAGCAGATTAGACAAATACTTGGCTTCTAGGGGAGGTTAACCCTACATGAGATAGCTGACCTAATTTATTGCTGGTTTCCTAAAGAATCGGACTTCAAGCCTCCACGCGGTAACAACTTATACTGTTTTAGACGAAAGTTTATTTGACTGTAAAAGTCATATCTCATTAACTAATTGAACGATAAGAGAGTGCATTTGGTATCGAGGGAGCTAGTCATTACGCGTTAGCCATGCAAATGGAAATCGGAACAATTTTTATAATATTCTGTTTAATAGTTCCTATTGTATGCCAAATGGAACCTTTCGTAGTCGATGGTAAGGGTGCTAAAATAACAAAATTTCCACACTCCGGTTTTGTGAGAATTATCTGCAAGGGTCAAGCTTGGATTTGCGGCTCGTCTATTGTGAATGAGAAAATGGTACTGACAGCAGCCCATTGCTTCGACGACTGTACAAGCGACACGAGGGGTACAGTATCCGTGGGGAATTCTCGTAAGAATGGAGGAGTAGTATCAGCTATACACAGCTTTTATGTACATGAGAAGTACGTGTCGCAAAAAAGTATATGTGACATAGCGTTGGCGAGGGTCAATCAAGAGTTTGTATTTGGCCCCACCGTTAAGCGAATTGCATTGATGGAGGATCCGCCTCACCACGAGAAAGCACAAATAGCGGGCTGGGGATATATAAATGTAAGTTATTTTATACCAATAAATTAACAAAATTGCGGTCTGTTTGTAATGACAAACTAATCGATTTTTAGGCTAATAAAGTTATTTTCACGGCTTATTCTTAACTAACTGTTTCCGCGAAGACGCCTGGCCCGGCTTCGGTCACGCAAAGAATAAATAGTTGTAAGAAAGATGGGAGATTGTGATTTTTAAAGCAAGTAGCATGAAATTTCATCCAGGCTAAGAAAAAAGTTAGATAATTTCTTCTTGATATTCGGCATTAATTTTTTTCATGTTTGATAAATATCAACAGAAGACGAATGACGTCGATGGAAGTATTCTCAAACCCACCCATGTGACAGTTGGTAGGTATAATATATTCTGATGTTGTTTGACGAAAGTTAATTCTTCCAAGCCATGACGCGGTAAAAGCCAGTATAACCAATATAATATTCCAACAAGACTTTATGTGACTATAAAAAGTTTTACCTCATTGACTAATTAAACGATAAGACGGGCATTCGGTATCGAGTGAGCTAGTCATCGCGCGTTAGCCATACAAATGGAAATTGGATCGATTTTTATTACATTCTGTTTTATAGTTCGTATTAAATGCCAAATGGAACCGTTCATAGTCGAAGGCAAGGTTGCTAAAATAACAAAATTTCCACATTCTGCGTTTATCAGACTTCTCTGCTTGAATGAGGAATCTGGTACCTATCAAGCTTGGAGTTGCGGGTCGTCTATAGTGACTGAGAAGACTGTGCTGACTGCAGCTCACTGCTTCACGACCTGTACAACGGACAGCGAAGTGTCCGTGTCAGTGGGGCATGCTGATAAGCAAGGAGGTATCGTATCGAGTGTCCACAGTTACATCGTGCACGAGCATTACTTGCCCCATAAGACTCCCTATGACATAGCGTTGGTGAGAGTCAACACGGACTTTGTCTTCAGTGATGCCGTGAAGCGAGTGGCTCTAATGGAGGAACCACCTTACTATGAGAAGGCGGAGGTAGCTGGCTGGGGATATGTTAATGTGAGTTTCTTTAGTTTAATTCAAGCCTTTGTAACCATATTTATATCAATACAAATAGGTGAATTTTTGTCTGTTTGTAGTGTCTAAATAATATACATTTTAGCTTATACAGTTTTTGTGCGATCTGTCTGTCACTTCGTTCGCAAAATTTCTGATATAAGTTACATCATCTTGATCGAATTTGGGCAGTTAGGTAAAAAGTTACAAAGGCTAGGCTTATACAAAGCCGAACATTCGAATAGTCGGACATAAAAAAAGGAATATTTGATCCATCCTTTTGACGCATTTATTTACCAATCTTTCGTATGCGGTCAATGATTTTAGGCAATCGCATCTACTGTTTCAGGAAATAAAGAGTATATCAGCAGACAAATTGTATTACATAGATCAATACGTGTTGAAATCTCGGGAATGCAAACGACTTCTCAAAACGGTACCTGTGGGGGTCATTTGTGCGAGCAGCTCAAATACCGATTCCTACGCCAGTAGGTAAGAGTTAAGCGAAGTTTACCAAATTACAGGTGGACCATTAATTACAAAAAAAAACAATAGTGATTTTCAAAATAAAATGCCGGCTGTAATAATCAAGTTCAATTTAACTGACGGTAGCATTTCTTCAAAAGATTGAACTAATTCGTTCTCAAGATAGTCACTTTAATGCTTTACTTTTTTTTTAATCTAAATAAATAATGAAATAACATAACATATCATCACGCCTGTATCCCCGAAGGGGTAGGCAGAGGTGTACCAATGAACACCCACAGTTCGCCGATATGTTTAGGTCCCATGTAATAGGGGGCGAGCCTATTGCCACTAACCGGGCACAAATCAAAACTCCGACCTGCTACTGAGAATTTCATAGAAAAACCCAATAACAACTTGGACGAGTCGGGAATGGAACCCAAGACCTCTAGCGTAGCAGTCGCGCTTAGCGCCACTAGGCCAACGAGGCAGTTAATGTTTTCAAATCGATTCATGTGAAATACTGGTATTACGGTACATTCATCGAGAATGAATGACTGCCACGTTAGTTCGAAGTGTTCGAGACGTATTTTGCGCAAAAGTATTTTGTTGCCACCCAAGTCACGCCACTAAAGAGCAGAAAAAATTGCTTATGATTGAACAAATTTAAAAAATACTTCGTCATGTAATTAATAAGAGTTTAAAGGGTTTTCATTAGTACCTACTGTGTTTGTGTTTAATTTGTGTTATATAAGTTTATCGTATCGTACATAATGGTTATGCCGTCGATAGATTAGAACCGGTATGTATTAAAATACATCTGTTTGTAAATGAGGTATAAGTTAAGATACTTCAAAAAAAGGTTTCCATAATCAATGAAGCATTATGACAAAACTTACGACCAATAATATTTTAATAAACAGATATGTTATACACATACAAAACAATCGAAAAAAGTGTTCCGCGCAGCGCGGCAGCTAGCGAAAGAGATAGCGCGATAAAACCCATAAGAAAAAAAGAGACAAATAGTGTTGTTGTTAATGGCAATACGTCCCAATTAGGACGTTTTCGAGTCTTCACGATTGCACGCTTATAACATATCTGTTTTATTAGAATATCATTGCTTACGACTAACTAAAAAGCTAGTCACAGATCTGACAACCCAAGTTACACCGTGTGATAACCCGTCGATCCCACATTCGATAGCAGTCTGGTGTTATTCAAAAAGTTAGGCATTTCAAGCCTCGACACGATAAAAAATAGTACTCCGCCAACACCTTGATTTGACTATAAAAAGTTATACCTCATTAACTAATTAAACGATAAGAGACTGCATTTGGTATCGACGCTAGTCACCGCGCATTACCTATGAAGATAGAAATGAGAAACATTATTATTATATTCTGTCTAATAGCTTCGATTAAATGTAAAATGGAACCTTTCATAGTCGGTGGTAAGGGTGCTAAGATAACAAGATTTCCTCACGCCGCGTATTTGGATGTTCTCTGCGAGGACATGAAAACTTTAGTAATTATGCCTTGGACTTGCGGGGCGTCCATTATAAATGCGAGGATTATACTGACTGCAGCACATTGCTTGTTCGGCTGTGGGACCAACACCCGCGCTGTGATATCAGTGGGCCACTCTAGTATAGGCCATGGATCTTCAACAAATGTGCACAGCTTTGTGGTACATGAGAGGTACGAGGCCCATAAAACTGTGTGCGACTTAGCTTTGGTGAGGGGCACCAACGAGTTTGAATTCGGCACCAACGTGAAGAGGATAGTACTGATGAAGCATCCGCCTTACTTTGAGAAGGCGCAGATAGCTGGCTGGGGAGTGGTCAACGTGAGTTGCCTGATACTTGCCTATGTGCCTTTGTGCATTCATGCCAAACTAGTAAATTACAGTTTTTTAAAACTTGTGGTGCTTTCAGTACTGTTTTGGTATATGCCATATAGGTTTAACATTTAATAATTTGAGTAATTCGAGTAAGTAGAGTCGTAGAAACTTTTTCTCCTGTTGGGGCTAATTTTCAAATATTCCTTCATTGTTATGTTCAAGTTTTCCCTTGAAAATAAGTATGTTTAAACGAAACTGGTAAAATTGGTACTTAGTTTTAATATTGAAATTCATCATCTTTTTCCACCAACGATGGAAGCCCCACATAAAGTTTCAACGCCTCTTCCACCGTCTTATTGTGCGCGTGTTTTATAATTTGGAAAATAATTGATACGTGTTTATTTCTACCCATAATGAAATTTCATGCTTTTGACTTTGAAAATGACGGATTTCTGTACGTTTTCAGAATAGAAATTCTTTATTATTCTCCGAATCGAAATTCTGTTCAAATCATTATATTACTAAAAACGTAAAAATGAATATTGTGATTTTTTCTAATGTGACTAACCGACGAATATATTTTGTATCATCTATGTGGACAATAATTTTAGACAGTCGCGTCTAATGTTTCCAGGAAGTAGAAAACATAGGAGCAGAGATACTGTATTATATAGATCAGTATGTTTGGAAGTCGAGGGAATGTAAGCAAGTAATCTCTTCGTTACCTGAAGGAGCCATTTGTGCGAGCAGCGAGGATAAGGACTCTTACTCCAGTAGGTAAGGCTTAAGACAACTGTAGGTCAGTACAGATGTATGTTTGTCACCACGTGCGGGCTATTTTACACTCGAATTTCGTTTACCACCATCTGCGCAAAAATAATATGCAAAATTCTTGATATTTGGGGACTTGTTTCGTTTTTTAATCATAACTTGCATCAGGATGGATGTTAGATAAAGTTGCATTTTTTTTTGTCAAGTAAAACCTGATATCTAAACTGAACAAGGGATACTGGGTCCGGTGCTAATGTCAGTTTTTGGACTTCCGTTTCGTTAACAGATTCTCTCAAAATACTGTGGCATTGAATGACTACCCTTTCATAGTTGAAGAAACCAGAAGAAATAAAAATAAGTTAATAAGTTACTAGTAAGACAAATACCACAAATAAATCCACATGTGATGTTAGCGTAGTATCAGCATCATGAGCAGTACCTACAGGTGCCATTGTGTGAGCGAGATGGCGCACTACACTGCATATAGCAGCGTCCCTCTTACACGACGGTAATAGGACTATTTCAGAAGTTCATGGTAAGCGCACTGCTTACGAAAATGAGGTATTTAAAAAAGACTTGAAATAAACGTACCTTTTGCAAATTTATTTTTAAGTGGTTGAAAAAAAAGCTTGTGTCAAATCAAAATGTTTTTATTATTGTTAGGGCTTTATTCTGTTCGCAATTCCTATTTTGTGTTTGTGGTTTCAAGAAAATATGGCGTTAAGTGAGAAAATTAAGGAAAAAGAACTTCTCCGTTGAAAAGTGACTTTTCTACATGTGTTAACGGAAACGTTTCTTTAAGGCAAGAATGTATTTTTATTCCCTTGACTTTATTTGACCATAAAAAGTTTTACCTCATTCACTAATTAAACGATAAGAGAGCGCATTCAGTATTGACGGAGCTTGAACCGCGTGTTATACACATGAAAAGTATATTGTTTTGTATTGTAAGTTGTTTCATAAGTCCGATAAAATGTAAAATGGAACCTTTCGTAGTCGAAGGTAAGGGTGCTAAAATAACAAAATTTCCACATTCGGGGTACTTGAAAGTTTTCTGCAAGGATGTGGAAACTCGTGAAGTAACTCCTTGGATGTGTGGATCATCCATTGTGAACCAGAAGATTTTCATGACAGCAGCACATTGTTTGTTCAACTGCGCGAGCGACAGCAATGCTTCGATATCGGTGGGGCATTCTGACAGACATAAAGGCATTATACACCACGTGGAAAGCTACGTCCTACACGAGAGTTACGTGCCCCATAAAGGTTTATGTGACATAGCGCTGGCTAGGATCGATAATGAGTTTGTATTCGGCCCCACCGTGCAGCGAGTGGCACTGATGCCAGACCCGCCCTACAATGAGAAGGCGCTAATAGCTGGCTGGGGGTATATAAATGTAAGTTTTATTTATGTTTTTCTTGTATTTTCCATTTCATATTAACGCTGATCCAAATTTCATCAGCATCATTAATGCATGTGACATCTTGTAGATATTTCGAATGGCAAGTTATTCCGTCTTTTGTAAAAATAATTCTGCAATCCAGTCGTTTCAGACCAATATCAACGACTTCATTTGTGTTTTTGAATCAAATTATTTAGACGAGTACATCTAATGTTTTCAGGAAATAGAGAAGACATCAGCTGATATAATGTTTTACGTAGATCAGTATATTATGAGATCCGATGAATGTATAAATATTGTGAAAAAGTTACCCGACGGAAACATTTGTGCGAGCAGTGAAAACCCCGAGGCTTACCCCAGTCGGTAAGGATTCTATTGTAGATAATTAACGACTAAAAACATCACCAAAAAAAATTACCTTATAACAGTCAATTATTGATTGTTACCCTGCTTCTATATCGTCTAATTTAATCACTCTATTAGTTTGTGAAAACTATATAAATCCGTTCGATAATTTTGGTGTTTACTTTGTTCAGACTGACAGACAGGCAAATAGTCGCTGCGAGTAAACTTCGTTTTGTAATACGTATACAAATGAAGTTCATTATGTAACTTCAATGTTCCAGCAGGACTCGCGTTTCAGAGCAATTGAACTTTATATTAAACAATTATACTTTTCGTGGGTTATTTTTAAGAACGGTTTTGACAGTCGTACTATACGGACGGTTATTGACTCTTTCTTTGGTGCTCCTTTTAGTTTAAGAGAAAAGAGATATGGTTTATTAAATGTCAAACTCGCGTAGTTTATTATTTATTAGACAATCCAGTGTTTTAATAAAATTATCAAAAACTGACAAATTTATAATCAGCAATTCTTTTTTATGATTTGTCAGGTGTCCAACCATAAACGGTTTAAACTAGAAATATATACCTTATAGTGTGATAACGTTAATCAAAATTGCTTTACGCATACAAAAGCACTCGTGAACGGCCAACGAAAATTTTTATTCCTCATTAAAACAGTAATGACCTTATGTAATGTTTAATTACTCGATAAGAAGTCAGTCACCGATTGCAAGCAAGTAAGCATAACAGCCGACATGACACACAATCTATCTTTATTCCTTATACTTACTTTACACCTAATTAATTGCGATATGAAAAAAATGGATTCATTCATAGTCGGTGGGATGTATGCAAAGATAACGCAGTTTCCTCACGCTGCGTTCTTGAATGTTTATTGTGTGGATGCGTCTGGGCTGGCGATGCCTTGGATCTGCGGAGCCTCGATCTTGACTGATCAGATACTGCTGACGGCAGCGCACTGCTTGGAAGGCTGCGTGGGCAATAGCCTCATCAGCATCAACGTTGGGCATGAGCACAAGGAGCGAGGTGCTGCCTCTAGCATGTACAACTATATCCTCCATGAGGATTTCGACAGTGAGTCTATTGTAAATGATATAGCCCTAGTGAGAGTCAAAACGCCGCTAGTCTTCGGTTCGACGGTACAACGAATAGCTTTGATGAGGAACCCGCCGTATAACGAGGAGGCACAGATTGCAGGATGGGGAGTCATCAATGTAAGTTTTATCGTTTTAAATATTTCTAAAATTGACAAGAGCGAATGGTCAAATGGAACAGTGGAAGACTTATTGAAAAAAAATCTATTTTAAACACTCGATAATGAAATTTTTAGAAAAAATATGAAATAAAATTATTTCTGAAACCGTTTGATAAGTATTATACTGATTTTTTGTTAGAAATTAAGTCAAACGGCTTTGGCAGGATGAATTGTAAGAAAAGAGTATGTTGTAAAGAGAAAATTATTTCAGGAGAAAAAGTTCAGATCAGGAAATCTACTGAAATTCGTAAACCAATATGTGTGGAGAAAAGAAGATTGTTTACAAATACTAGACGAGTTGCCACTCGGGGTTATATGTGCCAGTAGCAGTGATAAACACTCCTATTCGAGTCGGTAAGACAAAAAGGCATATTCAGCCGTTTCAAGATAAATAAATAAAAATAACAAATAACTCTTTCATATAATTTTTAGGCTTTTTGTTTTTTACATTTTTGATATTGTATTTTAATTTACCTGTGGGCATGTAGCAGCCCGTTTCTTAAATTGTTAATGAGTAAAACATCGAATACTTATATAATAAGTGATGCCAAGGTTCCTAAGCTTTTTCGGTTTTGTTTAATGTGTTATTTTGTAACTGTATAAATATTTCTAAGATTTATGACGCTGGTATGACGCTATGTAAATATATACATAACACGCATTTTTACGTCCTCTTGTACATAATATCGAGATACGTATGAAGAAAATTTTAATATGACTATAAAACTTCAACGACCATAACTGCTAATTAAGCGATAACTCCAGTCAACTTCCTCTGACCTGATCAAGCACACGTGTTCGGTACAACAATGTCTTCAACTACAACCCTCCTACTCTTGCATCTGGCCAACCTTTATAATTGCCAAATGGAACCTTTTATAGTAGAAGGGCAGCCTGCCAAAATAACCGACTACCCACATTCCGCGCTCATGACTGTTTTCTGTGATCTTCAAAATGTTGAGATTCCCTGGATTTGTGGAGCGTCCGTCTTAAGCAACATTGTTCTGCTGACAGCCGCTCACTGCCTGTTAGGTTGCAACCAAGATCATGTGATTGCCGTGTCTTTGGGCCACCGAAACTTATTCAGGGGAGCTCTGATTGGTGTCAGCTCTTTCGTCATGCATGAGGACTTTGATCCGTTTGAAACAAGTAACGATGTAGCGTTAGTTAAACTACAAGTAAAGTTAAGGTTGAGTAGTTATATTAAACGGATTGCTCTTTTGAGTGACCCGCCGTACTTCGAGCCAGCTAAGATGGCGGGGTGGGGATTAATTGATGTAAGTATTTTAATTTCAAGTTGATATTTTACTAGAAGCTTTCTGTAATCTTGAACGTGTATTTTTCAGTCCAAACAAATTTAATTAGAACCACGGTGTCATGGTCTTTCTATTAAATGAATATAAATGAACAGTTTTGGTTACAATAACTGCTGTGTTTTGACATTTCATGTTTTAGGAGATAAATAACTTATCATCGGACACGCTGCAGGTTGTAGATCAATATGTTTGGAATACAGCTAAGTGTGAAAAGGTTCTGAAGTCGATTCCTAATGGCACCTTTTGCGCTGCTAACAAGTCTAAGGATTCTTTTCCTAGTGGGTAAGAGATACGTACAGTTAAGGATCTGCGGCGAATAAATATTTATTGCTATTTACTACATGATAATATTATTTGTGAATCCTTTTCCTAACAGTGTTGCGTTCGGCTTTCAATGTAAAATCAAAAAATAATCTCGTTAGATTAAAATACCAGTATTTTACATGGGGCGACGGCCTATCAGACATTTACAACTGGCAAAATATTATGGGTTAAATGACTGTCAGTGATAATAATCACGGTTCCTGTTAAGCAATAGCTTAACAGGAACCGTTCGATTTCAAAGAAACGAATGACATACCTACTAGTCTAATTTAAAGAAATACCAAAACTTTTTCTATCCGACACGGCATTTTTCGTTTAGTACTATATGGTGTATTTATTGTATGTATTTTAGTTATTTAACTAAACCTTTTTTTTATATGATTTTTTTTAAATTGCCCGAATTTTTCGGCCAGGAACAAATCAATTGTATTTTAATAATCGTTCGGCATTTAACGTATTCATGTGTCACGTGACGGCAGTTGTCTTTTTCAGGTCGTCGATCAATCGGACAATCATTTTTATTATCCTATCTGTACTAGGTACCACGCCGACTACTACTGAGCGAAAAACTGTGGATGTGATCTCAACCAACAGAGAGTGTTCCAAATATCTATTTCCTTTCTAATAAAGTTCATGAAAAATAATAAGATGTTTCACAGATCCGTATTTCCGTTTATTCAAATTACACACAGAACAAAGGATCGAGCACATCACAAAAAGATTTGTGTGATAACTCAACACAAAACAGTAGTGCTACTCTGTAACATTATTTTCATGTCTCGACAGCGGAATCCGCGGTGAGATGTCAATACGTATTCTCGAATTTGAATTCTAAATCAAGGCCTATTGGGTTCACTTTTGAGATGAGCTTTATTGCCATTCAGGTGAAGCTCGATACCGAAATTATTTACAGAATAGACATACTGATTTCAGTTTCTCTGGCTTCGCAGGGGTGACTCTGGCAGCGCCCTGGTGGTGCGCGGCTACATCCAGATCGGGATCGTCTCCTACAAGATGCCGAAGGTCAGCAGAAGCCTGGTCGTGTACACCGACACCGGATACTTCTACGAATGGATCAAAAAGAACACGCGGCGACTGTATTGTGTTTAGGTTTTTTTGTAATAAATTAGTTGTACGGTATTTAGGAAATGGAATTGTTTATTTTTAACCCGTTTCAAAGAGAGGGTGTTTTTAGTTCGACGGTACGTTGCTTTATACATGTTAGCTGATCTTCGGTTTATTTTCAATTGTTGAAAAATCAAATGTTTAATAGGATATTCATCAAAGTTTGTCCCATATACATTTCATCAAAAGCGATTGTGTAGTGTCGGGTATTTACAAGCTTTTGCATATTCTTTTTATCTGCTAATGGATATGATACGAGCATTTCTGTAACGCCAAAGATATGTATTAGGAATAAATATTAGATATCAATGATCAAAATCAATTTGAAAATAATTCTTAACACTATTACTGCAAGGTTAATCTCGAGCATTAGTATTATCTTCATGCTTTCCGCACGTGGGTATAAACAAAGGCAACACTAGCAGCTGCTCTGATGGATAATGCTTGGCATTTTAAATACTTGTCAGCTGATACACAAGATTAATACAAACACTTTAGGGCAGTAAATAGAAAAAAAACTCGTTGCCCTTAGAAACGCATATAGACTCTCTACGATGTTATCTAATGCATCTTTAATATATTATCTAATTATAAAAATAAAAATTTAAAGATTTTAATAGCACATCCCTTTCCAGCAGTTGAACAATAATAAATAAATAAAGAAATGCGGAAAACATCACATTTATTGCTCTGAACCCAAAGTAAGTAAAACAATGTAGAAAAGTGAGTTTCTGACAATTTATCTGACCACATTGACCCATCCGAAGATCAAACCCGGGACCTCAGAGCTAGCGACACTTTGAAGCGGTGGTCGTTGAAAACAATTAAACTGGACTGCATATTATGATAGAGGCATACTTATTTTATCCTACTCACACAATAATGACAGTAGTAACTAGGAGTCGAACTCAGTACATCGAGCCGGAAAGCTGTCGCCGGCGTCGGGAAGTGCTAATTGCAGAGATAAAAGCCTGCGGGTGACGGCGGACGTGACGTCACACAGGTGTCTGCTACTGTGCTGACTGTAAGACCGATAGCATTATTATGGGTTATATAAACTAAATAAAGTTTCGCCTATTGTATAGCTGGGGATAATAACAATATCTTAGGACGACTTAAGCAAGCCCATCTGATCACAAACTAGGCAGAGCTTGTAAAATGATAAACGTACTTAAAGATTTGTGCTTGGTGGGAATCAAACCCATAAATGTCAACACTTAATCATTTCACAACCGACGAGCTACATCAGTTTAGACACAAGCTTTTAATGGTCAATTCGATATCTTGCTCATGTATCAAATCTAGTATCATTGTGCTCTATATTAATTATCTTCGATGTAGTTCTAAGACAACACGCCATCTAGTGACCGCCCACTCAACTGTCAGTGGTCTGCTCAAAGCTTGCTCAAGCTCGGGTCGGTCTTGTCCGGCCGTCATTTCTGTCTGTAACGGTTGCAGTTTACAGTAAGAACGAGTACTGAAGTACTTACAGTTAGCAAACCATACAATAATGTTGGCTATATACAACAATTGCTAATCTTTAAAGGTGTTTTAGCCTTAGATATAATCGACTTAAATCAGCGCCGTTTTTTTAAACCGACTGTCTAGGCTAAGCAAATTTTAAGCTAAAACACAACCTTACTAAGGTAATGTATAAATTTACAAATTATCAACCAATTCTTACTCTAAGACGTTAGAGAGCTTAGATAATGCTCACATGATAGTGAGAAAACAAAGTATATTATTTCCTTTAGGATAAGGTAAGATTGAAAAAAGTCTATGTCCAGCAGTGGAACGCGGTAGGTTGATTGATTGAAGTAAAACTTCCTACACAACTAACCGAGGCACAAACGATGACTGTATCGCCCTTCGGCCAGTACAGTTGCAGGAAAGTGAAACAATCGAACGTGGTTCCGGTGTCCATAACTTTGGAAGTAACATCCTTCATTCATTGTCTTCTATATTAGTAACTCCCACGAGATCGGGCAACCGAGGGATTGCTTAGAAAGGAAGGTCTTATTTTGGAGAGAAAATAGCACCGATTGATATGGTTAAGGTTGTACCTTACAGGGTGAAGCCCCAGGCGGACGGAGACCGCCGTAACGTGAGCATATTGGGAGCTAGGAATGCGATGGTCGAAGAGATAGCAATACATATTAGCAGGTACATGAAGGGTGGGTGGTGGTTCGGAATATTCATTTGTCGCTTTGGTATCTGATGACTTGTTAGCGGCAATGGCAGTTTCTTCGTGAAACAGCTCGTATCGTTTATCTAAATAGTTAGGTGAGCCCTTCTGCTGTACATAAGGATAGTTAACTTTTAAAACATACATTTTATGTGAGAGAATGGGATGAAATTCGTGATTTTGTAAAGGTAGGAACTTCTTAGTTGCAATGTCTGCAGCTAATCGTTTTATTGGAAGCATTAAGATTTCATCCGCTTCGTATTTGGGCATAGCAAAGTGTGTTTCAGTCACGAAGAGGTGGTAAGGATTTAAATGTCAAGATTTTGCATACAAGACAGATGGTCGACTCACAATGACTGTTTAAGGAAATAATGGTGTTAGCTAGTGCCATTAGTATAGTTAACCTCAAAGTAATTATTCACCAATACGGACCCGTTGGAGTGGTTTAGGTGACTCCAACTACTTTCGGATGACCAGTCCCATAAATCTAAAATGTCGGGGTACAACTAAGGTATCGAAGCCAGTTGTGATCACTAGACCCAAGTTATCTATAAATTAGAAACATAAATTGTGCCTCCTAAGTTGTTTCAGTCCTAAAGTCGCAGACATTAAATTAAACAATGAACATGGTAAACAAACAGTCGTACAGGATCTTTGACTCGCCCAATGCTGGCTATCTGTTAATAAACAACATTGTCTAAGTTTTGTTGTAGCGGACCATAAATAACGTCTTATCAAACGTCCCAAGTGCAGGCCTACTTGTTAACACGTGTCCAAACGATCGATAAAACGCTGATCGATAGGGGCGCACGCGAAAGTCGATAGTCCCAGCACCAGCGCTTACTTTCTACGTGTCGATCGATACGTCAATTGTCCTTTACCGTTGTCGGTGATCGTACTTAATAAGGGTTAACTAATAGCTTAGAGTTTGTTTGTTTTGTTGATCGTTAAGACAAAGGCGAGGTTGTTTAAGAAATGGCTGGATAGTCAGCATGTTGCTTACGCTGTGCTTAATGTTCTCTCAAGTGCTTTGAGAACCGTTAGTGCTTATTGAAAGTTATTGGTTCCAATTATTTGAAGTAAGTAGTGATAATATATTTTATTATTTTTACCGTTTTAATTACCTATCAAATCTTTTGTGTCTTCGGTAAAAAATGATCTTTGCCCTATTGTAGGACATAATTAAAATACCTTACTTTATTTTTTTTTCTTGAGTGACACATGCTGCTAACTCTTCCTTAACCAACGTGGGAAGCACCTTCCTCTCACCTTACATAAACAACCCTGCAATTGGTTGCACCGCAATCGTAAGCTGTCTAACCCCCGCGTTATCTCCGCCGTATAAGAACATGGCTGCGTTACTGTCACGCGGACATAGCTCGCGATTTATGGGAAACGCACCCCGTCAAGACACGCTGGTTACTTCACACTTCATCCTTATCCCAAATGAATAAGGTTCAATTTTGTATCAAAAGTTTCGTCGAGCACGATGCAAGTAATAAAATTACGCGTGAGTTAGACATGTGTTTACAGAGTTAGGAACGATTTTATTGCGTCGTGGTTATACTTTTGTTGTGTTGTAAGGTCATGCAGCATGGCTCGCTGTGTTTGGCTAGTTTGTTGCCCACATTTTATGTAGGAAGTAAGGTTTTGACGTTGCTCTTGCTTTATTGTGCAGGTAATATAATGTCTGTAAAGTTAGCCATGTATGTTTGAAGGAAAATAATTTTGTCATATAATTTTACACATACATTATTTTAGCTTGTGTAAAAGTGGAGAATGTTTAGAAAATAAATAAGTTTGTTTACGTTAAAATCCACTGCTTAACTCGACACGACTACATACTTACATTTTTGAACAGGTATTTTAAATAATAAATAAATATTGAAGTAGTTACATACCCACCTTCAATTATGTTTGCTCAAGACTTGGCCACGTGGTGTTCTCCGAATCGACATACAAGTTGCAACACAAAATAAAAGCATACAAGACAAAGATAAACATCAAAGTGATCTTATAATGCAAAACAGACAACGCTTACGTATTCATTATCTCGGTAATCGAGCACTAAACATTCGCTACCAGCAATTTTACTGCACAAAAGATTGTACAGCCAATAGCATCGAAGAATAAAAACTAAAAGTTCTCGTTAACAATTTCTTTACAAAAGCAAAGTGTAACGGTGCCTAAAAACCGACCGTATCATTGAATCGAGTTGATCTTAAGAAAGATCTTTTTTAGGTATCGATTTCTCTGACACACAAAAAGTAATCGAGTTGCCGAAAAAAATCGAGTGACTTTTTCGAGTGTCGTGCCTTTAAGCTTGGTAAATGCCAAAAAACAAAATATAAAGTGAAATCGCTACGGTACCAGGTGACTCAAAAAGTGCTTTTCACTTTTTTGTACCTAAGATTACAAAAATATATTTATTTTGTTGGTTTTTTTTTCTAAAGATGATGGCTATTTAAGTGAGTAACCAAAAAGTCTGACACAAACAAAAATGAGAAGTATTAAATAAATATATAAGGATTTGAAATGTTTCGCTTTGTCCCGCCCCTAGTCAAAGGAGACGGGGATTTCTGGGCCAAATTGTAATAAGTTAAGACATGGCTGAAAAAAAAGGCTATATTTTTCTATTTCAAAGTGTGAAAAATCAACTCAATTTACAATCTGGAAAATGAAATATACAATAATTAAGTTTGGGTTACGAAGTAAATAATCTAAGTAAATACTCTGTTGATGATGACATTTTAATGTCATCATCAACAGAGTTCAAACCAACGAGGTTGCATTTGAAACTATAGAGTGAGCCTATCAGAGTTTAAACCGTAAGCACTAGTGTGAACAAGTGTTGTCGTGAATTATGTATGAAGATGGAGCTTGCCGTTTTAAAAAAACTATCTAAAACACTAATATTATCCTAACAATGTCAAAACCATCGATATTTTCATATATAAGTTTCTCGTTGCGCGAAAATTAACTTAAATGAAAAACGAAATGTACTAGGATCAGACTAAAAACTGCTCTCGCTTGGCACAAGGGGAACCTAGCGATAGTAGCAGTCTATGCATATCATACGTCGATGGTTCAAACTATTTACGAAAATGCTTTCACTAAATGATACATTTAATTAAAATAATTAAATCCATTAGAATTAGAGTATTAAGATATTAAGTTTTACATAATTAAGATAAATCGATTCACATTTACTAATCGATTATTGTATTCTTTAATCTGTGCTAACTCTGACTGGACATGCATGACATTGACATCGATCGACATTCGACACTAAACGAGTGTCGAATTATCTACCTTAGAGTATATATTATACAAGAAACTAAAGAGTGAGCCTATCTGGGTATGAATCGTAAGCACTAGTATGAACTAGTTTTGTCGTGATTTTTTTATAAAGAGGAACGCGCCGTTTTAATAAATCTATCTAAAACACTAATATTATCCTAACAATGTCAAAACCATGGATATTTTCGTATATACGTAGGTCGTAGGGAAGCAATATTAAAATATTATTTTAACTGCATCGTAGGCAAACGGACAGTGGGCTGCTGCGCCCATGTGGTGTCAATAATATGGTACCTTAGTTAGGCTAAGTACCTCTACTAGATAACATAGTACCACCTGCACAATTCTTAGATGACGTTCTTGTAATAATAGAAGATGAATAAAAATACTAATAAAATTCGATTTTCATTTTTGTACATCATCTCCTTCCCACTCTACAGAAATATTAAAAATCCTGTCTAAATAATAAAATAAAAAAAACAAAACCATCATAAACCTTGACTGCTAAGCGGACTAAACAAACCATGATAAATTCACTCTATAGTTTCTTACCTATACTCTAAGGCAGTTAAGTATAGTTTTTTACTTAAACTTAGTCTCTTTTATCTCAGCTCTCAGATTGCCAAAATCTGCCATATTTTCAGTGATTGTTTGTTAATATAGTAGCTATCAATTGACACCAATTTCATCCTTTTACATTCTGGCCCAAAATTGTATGAAAGCGTATCTGTCTCCTTTGCTTTTTTGGTAGCAGTATTGAAAATTCGACAACAACTATTAAAAACCACTTTGGCCAACATAGTTTTTTTAATCTAATAAACTTTTCACCTTATAGGCTAAAAAGGTAGTTTTAATGCAAATCTAGCAAGATGTCTAATTAATTTTTAACTTTTCAATATTGCCTTTGAATCAGCAATATAAAGAAATGAGGTATTTAAAGTTAAAGAAAGACTATCGAGACATTTACAATCCAACTGTTTTTGCATCTTCAAAAAAACTCCCAAAAATATTCTGACCGACAAAAACCAACTATGTCTTGAAAGTTTTTAAAAATACGCTCTAGTTGTTACAATAAAAACTCAACAATGGCGTTATTTATAGAGAAAAAGTGTCTTCATAACGCTTTCTACAATCAGACGTGAGCTGTGCTGAGCTGTTGGTTCGTACAATGAAGAAATCTGTTCTAACCACAACAGTGGGGTGTAAGGTGTAAGCGGTAGCGGGAGCAGAATTTAAGTACGGAAGGTATGAAAAATAATCGATCTTTCGTTAGATGAAAGACAAATTGACATATAAATTTTTAAGAGACCTGAGTTATAATGAAAGTAGCATTCTTTTAAAAGGCAGTCTCTACATAAAAATTAAAATCCAGTGTAGTGTAAATTTATAGAGGGAGTGTGTAGAGGGGCTCGTGGAAGTGTAAGGGTTTGACCGATAATACAGGTTTAGCCGCGTTCGCCGCGATTGGTCCGTGGATGGGTGACCATTAATAACATACCGAGACCCCTCCGTGTTTAGGAAAGCACGTTAAACAGTAGGTCCCGGCTATCATACAAAAATCTTTGGCAGTCGTTAAGTCAATTCTGACAACCAGTCTTACTATGAGATACTGTGTTTCCCAGTAAAATGGGTTGTGGAGGTCAGATAGGCAGGTCGCTCTATGTTAAATACGGTATTCAGCTGAATCCGGTGAGACTGGTAGCCGACCCCAACATAGTTGGGAAAAGGCTCGGGAATGATGAGTGTAGTGTAAATTTACCAGCAACAGACAAGCATTTTATTTGATGGGAACTAAATTTCATTGGCTATCGAGATGGACCCAATATACCGACCTAGGTCTAGATGGTGTTTATTCTTACATATTTTTATTATTTTATTGTTACAGGAATACACAAAGAAATAATTTACCTTAGACCAGACTCGACTGCTGAATGCCAACTATAATAGAACTTTCACAAGAGTAGAAGCGTAAAAATACAATTGCGTTATTACTATGTACTGCGTCTAAATTGGTGTTTGTTCAAACAATATAACATCGAAAAATAATAGAATATATAATAAAATATTGGTGCTTCCTATATTTAAAATTAGTACTGTTTTTATTTTTATTGCCTGTATGTATTACCCTAGATTAACTTAGTTTTTCCGATTGTAATATTAAGACCATTTTTACCTCAACATCTGAGCCTTTTTAAATACTTATTCATGTGTTCTATGTTTTAATATATATTTTTTTATTATTATTTATTGTAGTAGTCCAGTGCACTCCTCTTTAAATAATATTCGTTTATTCTTTGAGGAAGACAAAAAAACTACACCTTTTAATGTTCGAATGCTGTAGAGTTAATAAAATACTATCCCCGGTTTAAAAAAGTCTGATAATCTTAATCTGATGACGACTGAACTGATCACGACTGTGTTTAGTTGATCAAAGACTAACAGCCAATCACAGTACTTAACATTGTATTTGAAAAATGCTTAACTATTTTTTGTTTCTATCAATGTTTACATAACGACGGGTTAGCCTGTAGAATAAATAATTGCCTTCCGATTACGGTTCACAAGACCGGGCGGTGCTGAATTACAAACTATGTATGAGAAGCTATTAGGCAAACCTAATTACTTCCCATTTACATTTACAAGCAATAAATCATTAAATGAAATAATAGAAACCGGGATAATAGCCGGTAAATAATAATATTTCTAGGTCTAAAACGTGGTGTTTCTTTCAGCACAATTAATTTATTATTATTCTAGACTATAATAAATATTAATTTTCTCAATAGTGTCATTTGAATGCTCGTTGTTAGATTATTAATTATATCACGACACGACATGAAACTGGTAGCAATAGGATTTACGCGCAATATATTTTTTAATAAAACTAAAGGGTTTTTACAAAATTTAATTTTAGTCTGTACATGTTTTTATAAACTTTTCTTTCTCACTTTTTAGGAGCTGAACTCTTGCTATTTTCAGAATAATATAAGATATTTGCCCTTATAATTCGGGGTGGTATCCTAGACTTTTCACTGACCAGAGTACCAGTAGCCTTAACTGTAATCAAGGTTCGATCCCCTTTTTTACGAAAACATTTAAAATAGTTTGTCAACTAAATTGGAACTTGGAAAATACACGCACAAATTTATGCCAAAATCTACACTACAGATATATCGTGTTACATTACCAACTAAATTCAAAAGCAATCTAATATAATTGAACAACTAAAATCAATACCGGTATTTTATTGTCTAGATAAATACGACTAAACTGTTTATTATCTCAAAATTACGATAGGTTTAACAAATTTAACTATATTGCACAGCTGCCGGTTTTCGTGGGCGATGGATTATTAAACTGTCAAACATGTTATATTTCCAACCTACTATACCTTTATTTAATGTACACATACAACCTGGTTTCAAAATACAGTAATAATATAATATTGATTATCGAAATGTGGGATGTGGTCTTAACAATAATTGCGTCCCGGTAAGTTATGGTCTTACTGCTTTGATTTTCGATTATTGTTTTAGTAGGCTTAACACTAAAGAGAAACATAACTCAGTAGAAATTTATAGACAACTCTGTAAACCTACAAACAATAAATATAAAACGCAACCAATTACAGCACACATATTTGTATACATAATAACAACAAAAAAAAACCGTACAGTATAAGGACTTTTAGCTCAACTCTTCTCATTCTTCTACCTTCTTTTAAAGTCCAAACATGTTACATCTCTTTGCTTTAGACTAAAGAGAAGTTTATAGACCCTATTATAAGCATATTTCAACTTTCATACAAACAATCTTCATAAAACAAATGCAATAAATTACAACCATATATACATAACAAGACAACAAAATAAAACCGTACAAAATAACAACTTGTGTCACTCTTTTTATTCTTCTCTCTTCTTGTAAAGAAGGAATATAATATCCTTTCTTCTGTATGATATTGAAACGGGTGAGATACAGTAGTATCGCCCAGCACCAGTGATGCCACTAAGAGACCACGGGACTATCGTAATGTAACCCGTGAATTCTTCCAGTGCCATTGCCTGTGCATGGTGCGAGCTCTTCTCTTCACAGTTTGAATTTCTTCTGTCTTCTGTTTCTTCTTGCTTCATGCTTTATCTCGTTTTGCTTCTTGATGTATATTAGTATTACGAAGTTCAGTAATAATTACAGTAGTTTTACTTTAGTTTTAGAATTTATTGATACTTAAATGTTTACGCTTAAATTTTGTAAATCATTCACATATTACATGCATTAATACAGTAGAAATAAAACTCAGTTTTATACAGTTGCCAATATTAAAAAAATACATTTAATGATATTCGTAAAAAAACATTGCAATTATTTTTCAAACCTCCAAAAGCTTTCTTATTGAAAACATACTTCTCTACTGACCCAATCTACAAAATCAGGCGCGAAGAAATAAACCAATTACAAGTCTCTGATCGTACATGTAGAACAGGTTTGCAGATCCAGATAATAGATAACTAAATAAGTCCCTATCTCGTATCGAAACATCTTCAAAAAACCTCTTAGTTACAATCTCATCATCAATCTTAAGCGAAGGCTTTTTCATATGTTTTGATAACGCCTTTCAATTCTGATGATTGCGAATAAAAAATGGCTTTATATAGAATTCAATGTAGCATGTGTTATGAATGATAGTATCGGCTGGGCTTTATCTAAGCAATCTCGCTTCGATAGTATATTAATATTAAAACGGCAAATCATTTGGTTTAACAACTTCAATGCGAGTGGTAACATCAATTTTAGCACCTGAATCACCTGATGCATGGTGGTGGGATAAAATTAGATAGCTTACATTTATGTTAGGATAATATTCTTGTTGTTATATAACTTTAGGAATACATTTATATGACTAGTCTCCTCATAGTGAAAATGTGAGCTTTCTCAGTGTACTGAACCGACCAAAATGGTCACAATACGTAAGGTAATACATTAACGTAAGAACGCCTTCTTTTTCCAGAGATCCCTTAATTGAGCATACCTTTTTATACCAAATAATTTATATAAGTCGGTAAGGCCTGCAGTTATGAGACGTATACTGTAATTTGGGTATGAATCAGTGCCGGCTACTGGTTGAAACTCAATAAACTTAAGCTAACAGTTTTATTTACGAGCTTTCAGCGCTTTGTTCAGTTGCTTCTGTTCTTGTTAAGGGTATGTGCAGATTGACGCGTTCTTAATTTATTAGATTCTGATTTTAGTTATAACATCACACAACAGAAAAAATATATGATGCGTAAAGTTTATTACAAAATATCTTGATAAAGGTAATGTTTTAATTATAATTAATGTGATACACTTAAATATAAAGGCATTGATTACCATTCCAATAAACGAAGAAAACAATAAACTTGTATTTAGAATAGTACAGCTCAACACAATCCCTTACAAATTAATAGAAAGTAACTCTATCTCCTCTTGTAAAGCAAGGTTTAATTGAACAATCCTCATTATCTTCACGAAAGAGGCACGTATCATAACTGTACAAACACGTACGAACTAAGCTTAGTTAAGTTTGCTTGAGTTTAGTTCTATCGCGTCTGGGTGCACGGGCCCTAAGAGATGGCTAT
Organism: Autographa gamma; assembly: GCA_905146925.1. NCBI lineage: Eukaryota > Metazoa > Arthropoda > Insecta > Lepidoptera > Noctuidae > Autographa > Autographa gamma. Next base: position 2,998,097 of record LR989852.1, read on the forward strand.
CCGGCGCGGGCGCAGGTTGCAATTAAAATTAATGAATGGTACAAGTGTCGCCGCAAGTTACATGCAGTAAGCTGCACGGACACATCTGTTCGAGTCTACTTGATTCAGTAAAGCAATTAGGGAAACGATGATGAATTAATCGATTAAAAATAGTAATGTTAAGTTGTATTTATTCTGATTAGTGTTATGTTTTAAACACTGATTAATAAGTTGTAACACGCCTATTAGTGTGTAATTTAATAAACAATTCGTTCAAATTATTAAGACAACTAACTTTTAAAAAAAAACAAGTAAACAAAATCGATAAAATTTTGTTATCATATCATCAAGAACAACTAGAAGCTGCCATAATCAAATTCCGCTACTACGATTTGAACTCTACATTAACCTGAAAGCCATAAAATCTAAGATACAGGCAATAAAAATTATAACTTACTCAAACTCGTATTACGCATAACATAATCGATCTTTCATAATCGTCAGTCAATACAGCATAAACTGGCAAGATGAACATAAAAGTAAGACCAGGTGTTTTCTAAGAAAACCGATGCAAACCACGATAGATGAAATCGCTGATACTTAAAATACCGACACGCGAACAGAAAGTTTTATATCTCCTGACTTATGTTGGATCTAAATTGAATCTAGATATTGAAGAGATGACTATTACTCATTTAGATTTATATACGTTCTTAGTGAGCATAAATTCTGATCAATTTTCTTTACACACCTGGAACTTTTCGCTTGAAGTTTTAAAGTTACCACGCGCCTTAAAAAAAAAGAGATGGGTATGTCTGAAAGAGTCAATCCATCTTGTAATAATAGAAAAATAATTGTCTTCTAATTTATTGATCAATATTTGAATTAAGATTAAATAAGTTTTGTTATTAATATTAAAGACAATACTACAAATACAAAGGCTTAGAATACCTGCATAAACAATGCGTGAGTTCTAACAAATCAAATTAAATTTATTGTCGTTATCAGTGTTGACCAAACAAATCTTTTGGTTAATCTATCGCTGTGAGTTATTAGATTAATTAATAGAAAGATACCAACAATGCATTGCAAGAGATAACGCAATTAATTTATTCTGTAAAACAAATATTTTAGAACAATAATTTTGCTAGCGACAGATTGGCACTATTTAGTACCTGTACCGATTTCTTTCTACAACGGAGCTATGATAACTCTTACAATATTAAATCCTAGATCTACAACAAGATAGATATCAAGAAATGTAAGCTTCAATAAAATACATCGAAATTCAATTCACAGATCACGTGACCAGCCGATATCTCACGTCAATTTAATACATTTCTATGACGTTTGTATTCCCCAGCAATCGTAGATTGTCATCTTTCCTGGGGCAGTACACTTTGCTCTGGAAACTTATCAATAAATCTGTTCGGAATTAAATAAATCAGTAGTGAGCAGTGGCGGCGTATCGGACGATGCATCTCCGTGCCCTGTAATTGGGCTTCTCTCCTCACTCTATTTATTTAATAATACGCCTCTATTTCCGCTGACAACATCGACCAGATCTATCTGCAGTAGAAATGCAAATAAACCATGTTACTCTAGTGCTGCAGCAAATTTAATAAGTTAAGAAAATGACGCTTGATAAATGTAACATAATAAACTTATATGAGGGCTGATAAATCTAAACTGTCAACACAGGCCCTTAAGTGTTTATATTTTGTTTCTAATCACTAAGATATTTATTAAAACACGCAGATTTTATACAAGCCTCCATCGCTTCAAAGATGCCATTAAATAAATAGATTATCTACTTAACCCATTCAAAAGCTCTACATCTATTAAGATCAAAGCATTTCCTTTGGAAATATGAATAAACTTTAAATAGGAATTAATCGAAGCTCAAAACGATCATCAACAATTATATATCTCTCCAATTAAAACAAACGATATCGATTAAAGCAATTTAAATCGATTCCATGGGAATCGTGGTTGCATTTCCCAGCGGATTAGCTCCTCGCTTCACAGAGTACACTCGATATACTGTGCGAGTAACAGTCATGCTGAGATTTAATGCTCTGCTTACGACGAGAGACTCACGAACCACAACCCCGAGTCTCTAACACACTCCGACACGTTTACGTTACCTTACAACCGAGTTAAACACGAAATGTAAACGCAAACGTAGAGCGTTGAGATGCAAAATGGCTGTGGGACTAACAAGCGCTGGGAAAAGAAAATTGGCAGTGAATTGAATAGCAATAACTAAGTGCGAATTTGCATTGTCCGTAGCGGGTTGTCTCCGATCGTTATAAATAGATCTATGGCAATAAATAAACGTTTTATCTTATCGTAAAGCGGACGGTGATAAATCTCAGCATATCTGATAAAGCGGCTATATCTATGTATAATAGTATCTATCATTCATTGTGTGAATCATTCATAATAGCGAAGATAAAAACAAAAACACGTCACAATGTTAACAGCTTAAGTTACAACATAATCATTGCGGATATAAACGACTTCTTGGCTGGGGCAGGTATTTATTTTTTAATTATAATTATCTAAACAGATATCTAAGTAAGTAAAAATAAGTGCTGAAGTTGAATTTGCCTGCAAATTTACCAACGAATTTTTGTTCGAATTTTATTTTAAGAAATAATTAATTATGTCACTACATCTTCCAAAAGGTTTACGTAGTAGAACCAAAAATCCAACACCACACAAATGGTTAATCTTAACTACATTAAGTTAGATAGATGCACAAGTACAGTCATCAACAACAGTGGAACATAAATTATGCGGTGTCCACTAATACGCCGGAAAATGTGAGCCTACAATAGATTTATCTCATTACGGATTTAACCGTTCACGACAGTTGTTGTCACGAAACTAAAATATTTCCATTGTAAACAACCCCGTACCTTGATATGTCTGTTAAATTATTCGCAGTGTTTGATAATAAACTTGGTGAAATTGCGCGCACGCGCCGCGGGAGGGAGTCACACACAAACACATATACGTCGCAAGCAAGATGAGGTAGAAGGTGTACTTTAAACATTTTAAGAGTAAAATCTGGATATGTCTAGAATACCTAGAACGAAAACCTGTGGAAAGAAGGAAGGGAGGCCTTGGACCTACAATGGGACAGTTCCGGCTCTAAATGAAATTAATGAAATGAATATGTCTAGAATTAGGCACGAAGTCCGGACAGTCGAAATAAATTATCATTCTCAATAAGCAGTATACTGCAATGACTAGCAAAAAGTTGCAAAAAAATCACCATGACATACATGGAGCTCATGGTGACAAGTGCAATTTTAAATCTTATCATTTATCAGGGATGGTGTGACTCCTTATCAAGGCTAACACACACAGCTCCGCAAACAAGAAACTATATGCATTTAAGTATGGAAAAATGGGCATTGACCTTCTGTAAGTTTTTACATCTTGTAGCCACGGATCAGTTAGTTGCGTTGCAAATTAGGCGTGTGTGTATGAAATAGGTATGATGGAATTCCTCATGCAGAGGAACGGTAAGCTTAGACCGTTATACCGAGATATTCCGGGCTTTAGGAAATTCTTCCGTTTGAATTAAACGTGTGTACATAATATTTGCGTTTACGTATATCAGAAAACGTGCGGTGTTAATCACAGTTGTTAATAAAGTTAGCACTATAATATTTTCGGTCGACTTGGCGTATAGAACTCTATGTCTCAAGAGTTTTTGTTTAGTTTATTTTCATCATCATCATCATGAGCCGAAAGACGTCCACTGCTGAACAAAGGCCTCCCCCCTAGAACGCCACAATGAACTACAACTTTGACGATATCGTTAGTCCACCTGGTGGGAGGCCTGCCAACGCTGCGTCTTCCGGTTCGTGGTCGCCACTCGAGAACCTTTCTTCCCCAGCGGTTATCGGTTCTTCGAGCGATATGGGATGCCCATTGCAACTTCAACTTGCATATTCTTCATTATGCAGTTTATTTTCATTCAATCATAATTACAGAATTGCAAATTCTGCAATTATGTCCCAAAATCGTTATCTTTATCCAATTAAGTCACTATTACCGTTCCTGTTTCCTCGTCGCTTGCTATATCATCTTTGTTGGTTCGTGACCCCTCGCTTGAATACAGTTGCAACAATTATGCAGTTTTGCCTGTGCCCTGATGATGCGTGCCTTGATACCGCTTCGTTATTTTCGTGCTGTATTCTACAAAACATTGCTTGCGTCAGAGGTAACGGAACTGTATGCATGCTTTACATCTTTTCCCATGGATTATTAGTACTATTTTATATATGTTAATAGATTAATTAAAGGAAGTTATCAAGAAAAAAATACTACCTTTTTCAGATTCCATAAGATTTTTAAAGCTAAGCCTCTCAAAATATAATTGAATCAGAACGAATTTGAATTGGCAGGCTACAGATTGGCAGACAGCATATGTTCCTTCTAGTTACTTAAGGACATGAAATATTACATCTCAGATTTACAAGCTAAGCAAATTCTTTTCTTTTTAACAAAGGCTTCTGTCAATTTAACAATAAAACAAGAGAACGGTAATTTATTCCCATCGTCTTATGTACGGGACCGGGTAGGTGGGCGTCCCAAACGCTACCGTGTGCCGCTGGCTAATTAATACGAGCGGGACCCCGCGGGCGCACAGCTCCCGGCCTACGCTGCGCCCGCGCACTCCGTGCGACCGTAAGCGACAAAAAACTGATTGCTGCAGCATAATTGAATTTTGTAAGCTATTTACCTTGTTTTAAAGTATTATTTTAACTTTATAATATTTAAAATATTAATAAATGGAATTTTAACGAAGAACATGGCATGGCAACTTCAAATTGAGAATTAACATAATTTCTAATGCTGAATAGATATCTCCTTATTGTAAGCTAACGAGCTGAAGAATCAAACGTAACATAAAATACGAAGTTAAAGTATAAATTATAGTCAAGATAAATCATCGTCAAACACTAATGAGAGGCCTACGGTCGCAGCCTCCTAAGGGGCCTCAGATCTCAGGAGCGAATCATTAAACACCAGGAACTAAGGATCTGGACCTGTACCAAGCAGTTCTATTGCGTTTGTGGAAGCGAGACGGCGCACTACACTGCGCATAGCGCTGTCACTCTTACTCAACGGCAGTCCTGCTTTAAGAGCTCATGGTCCCTGCCCCATGGATCCTAGTCATTCATAATTCAGTTTTATGTTCGTTCGAGTCCCGCGGCTAATAGTTATGAGCATTGATTGAAAAATATTACGGCACTACGTTTATTTATCTGTTGAAATCACGTTAGAGATAATAAGAAAGTTTGTTAATACTGTTAATTCTTTAATGATTTTGAAAGTATTTTTATTAGTTATTTATAGCCAGAAATGTATCAAGTAAGTTAATATTATTGCACTAATGTAATAAAATTTTCTGTTTCATTCTATATAATAAAGTAAAGATTAGTAATGCAATAAATATAGATTAGTTGTTTAATCGAATTCTATAAATCCATTCGGTCTAGCAACTAAATTAACCTTGTTTAAATAATTTTAATTAAAACGTAAATCCAATTTCTAGTTTATTTATAGAAAATACTGGATGAGAGTACCAGGCGCATATAAATCTAAGGAGCTAAAACGTCTGGTTTAATTAAAACGGGCTGGTCATAAAGTGCCCATGTTTCATATCAACTTGATATATTATATTCCAGCTTTTAATTTATTAATGTGCTACTGGATCTTTTGGATACCTATTAATTAAATTAATGTAACTATGTTAAAAACGCAGATGAAATAAATTAATTAAATATTTATTCTGATTATCAATAAAGGGGCGTTTGTAATATTTGCCGTTTTTAAATATACAATGCCCAATTAAAGCCGTTTTTAGATACGACATAGTCTTACTTATCCAAAAAAGCCATATTTTGATTTGTAAATTGTTTTATTTGATCTATAACAAATCTGAAAACCATAATTACATGTACTCAAACATGAACGATTCCTCTCCAACCTATTACAAGTCGTGCCGAGTGATATAGTTATACAAAAGTGAGCGAATTTCCAGTGAGATAAGTAAACACCATTGGTACATTAAAGGTATTATAATGTATTCAATTTGCCTTACACGGCGAGCATACTAGCACCAACACATTGCTACAGATCTTAATGGTAAGGTTTAGTCTACATTTACAGAATTAGTGCAAGGATATACTTAGACTCTATCGTTTTATATACATGCGCAAAAACGCATATACGAGTATAATAAAATACTAACATTTTACATAACCATACAGAATAATCATTAATAGTTTTTTGGGTCTACTCTAGATGAGAAATACCTAAGAGACAGAACTAAGATTTAACTCTACCGAAATACATTAAACCAAATGACGGTTGCTTTTAACTAGGTCGCGTAGAAATAATTTTAGTGATGAGACTGGCCATTATACAATTCATTTTACATTTATTTTTTTAAAGAAAAAAAGGGTAATTCTATTTTTTTTTTTCGTAGGAACACTTTTCCGAAAATCCTTAAACTTTGAACAGCCAGTATTTCGAAAGTTATCTTACATACGATCATAATCTCATCTTTACGATACTTATTTTCAGTAAGTGTGTTGTATTTACTATCGCGTGCGAGCTTAGTAATGTAGAAACCTACAGTGCCACAGGACGAATAAACTGTGTTCGTACGACGATAACATCGCATCAGTGTGGGAATATCGCACGCCTAATTATTGTAATATACCATCGCGTCTCTAATAAACTGCGCAATGTAAATCGCACAAATATAATTACATACGTGAGTATAAGTAGAGAGGAGAAACTGCCAATTTTATTACACGATTTAACGAGACAAATTATTAGATAGAAGATAACTTCGGTGATTTTACAGAACTAGGAACAAGCAAAACTTAAACTAAATTATTGAGATGTTAAGCGTAAAATAGAACCAACAGTTTCATCATACATTATAGGCACAATTAAATGGACATTTTAAAAATAACTCAAACTGCAATCAAACTTCACTCACGCACAAAATCAACGTCAACCCCAAACACAGAAATCTGAAAGATAACCTAAATATCTTTATACATTCACAAACTCAATGAAAAGATTTCAAAAAAAAATCCTAAATAACTTTATACATTTCCCTTACTCATCATATTATTATTACTATCAATAAATTAAGTAAGACTAGGCCTTAAGGTGTATTTAAAGTTCGTGACTCCTGAGCTATTCCAGTTGCCGTGGGAGTTTCGTCGGTCGCCAATATTCCGTGCTATTCGGAATCGAACTAAATTTGACTATTCGCTATTTTAGAATAGTGAACGTCACACCAGGTAAATTAAGACCTGAACATTTTGTATTATGTGTGGACTTGGTGAATGGACTCCTTAAATGTCAGGATTTAATTTATGATTGGTCTTATAAGTTGTAACGTGTCATGTTTTCCTTTACGGTTTTAAGCCTTTATCAAAATCAAATTTTACTCTGGTTGTTACAATTTTTACAGTTGGTGATGAAACATTGTCCGTGGCAAAATGGGGATTTTACAAAAAAAAAATTATAAGCTTAAATGGCCTATTTTACAAAATAAGGATAGGTATGAAAAATAAAAGCCTGTGAAATTAGAAAAAAACAAGTGTATCATACAAACATGATAATTACATGAAAACAGTATAATGTTTGTATCTTTAAGAGTATAATAGTAATTACCTACCACATAAAAGTGAGACGTTAAATATAGTTAGTTCAATAAATCGTTGTGTTCATAGGGGCATTCAGATATACGACCAATAAAACTTTTAAAGTCATTCACCGATAGATATTGTAATTATTTAGTCCGCCCTATTGACTTTACATAATGGATTTTATTTATGGATGTATACTAAAATCTATGAACTTTGAAGAACCTAATTTACCTTAGGAAAATGTGTGAATGATAATAATAATTTATAAAACTACATTTCACCTACAACATTTATTTTTATTCAAAATACTATGAGACCTTTTTAGTTGATACCACACTTGTTTTAAGACGATAAATCAAAAAGCTACCCATTAAATACTTCGCTGAGAAGCGCAGCTTAACCTTGATTCAGTAAATGCTCTGCATCCATTGAATTAACCTAATGGCCTAGCTGAAGTAAATCCTATCTATTAAATAGACGTTCCAAGATACACCACTTAGTATGCAAAGCATACAATACTTTACGGCCAAAGAACAAATTGCTGGCCAGTTTAAAGACTAGGTATAAAAATAGTAGACGTCTACATCCCATTCACAAGACAACTTTACTACGCGTTTTGTCGCGAGAGCAAACATTACCTTTTATTGATAATATAATTCAAATAAGAATCTTCAACTTTCCGTCGTAAAATCGTGTTGTTTACAGCTCGCTTTAACACTTAAATAGCAAGTAAACTCACATTACACCACATCATATTAAAAATAAACAAAGAGTTTTTAAAACAATCGAAAGAATTTCCAAAAAAAGGATATAACATAAAAAAAGACAAAATATTTAAAAATTACGCGTCCGACGACAAATCGCATCTGTTTTGTCGCATCCACGGAACTTGGACGAAGCGCTGCGTGCGCGCAGGTCGCCGGGACGAGTTCCACAGGTTGTATGAAACTGGTTTGAATATTCATAGAGTACGAGTGGCAACGGCCGCAACACTATGCCAATGACATAATGGATCCGAATAGATTTATTGGATTCATTTGATATCGACTTGTTTCTGATTGAAGTTTCTTTTTACATTTTATGATAATTTTCGTGTCGAGTTTCGAATAAATGGGTATTTTAAACGATTAATTTGTTAATCGAATAAATAATGCACACATTCTAATTGATTAAATCAGTTGAATATTCTGTAAATTCGATATAAAACCAGATCAATATTTCATACGATCTTTCTTGAATTCATGTTTTGACACTTTTTGACATGTCTTATTATTAAACTAAAATCGTAGTCTTAATGGCCACACGCCCACAGCTGTGACATTGACTACATTATACTAGTCGTCAGTCAGAATAAATCTTTACTAACATGTGATTTATATATAGCTACAGCTCTACAAGTTTAGAAACAGCTACGAAGGTAAATATGAAGATGCCACTTGTATGAATTACATTTGAAAAGCTTTGACACTCACATGCCATCATTTCTTTTATATATTATTTAAAAATCCGAAAAAATATATCGTTGGAATATCTATACCCTAATAAATTGTACAATCGTCCAGAGAAACTCGTTTTCTCGCTTATTTAAGTTTAATCAGATTCACTTAAGAAATTACGATCACTGTCACAACTAATTTGACAGGCAATAAGTGAAGGTGTTATCGACAGCTTAAATTAACTATATAATTTGTATTTACATTAAATTATAATGGAATAAAGCAAAAACAAACAAGGCACTTAACAAGGGATACCAGAGTTTTTGCATCATTACACCGAATTAATTATTGAAAAAATATATTGCCGCATCGGATAATATGTTAGTTTTTCGTCGCTTCGAGTCGTTACAACCGGTTTCGCAAAAATACATGAGCGACGATGCTCGGACGCATGACTCACGCGCACATGGGCCGGTACTACGAACGAACGAATTTTGGACAGATAAATTATGCTCTTTATCAAGATCAAGGATGCAGTCGTCAACTACGTCAGCTCGTGAAGTTTTAATTACACGCAATTTGTGGAACGCAGTGTAATTTTATTAAAATTTATTATCATGGAGAGTCATTATTTTTTACCTGCTGAGAAAAGACCGACTTAAGAACGGTTAATGTCCGTTTCATACTTATTTTTGTCAGTTATGATAATTAAATGGTCATTGTTTTAATGATAATTAGGGGCATTGATTTGCATCAATGAAAACAAACAGAGTGACTAAGTGCGTAGGTACCTGAACTAAGCGACAGGTGGCTCTACTTATGCATCGCAATGTGATAGCGTATAACATTTTATAAACAACATAAAATTAGTCTAGATAAAGCCACGCAGTAGTAACAGTAAAACCACTGTAATTACAAATCGCGCTGTCAGCTCCTACGTCAGCTACGAACATAGTCCTATTGTTTCCTCGCTCTTGTTACAGTTGCTGAGCGAATATTAAAAAAAAATGAGAAAAACAAATGATATTGTCAGGTGGCGTCGGGTTATTACTCAGGAGTTGACGCGACAGGTTATACGAGTAAACGGGTTTGCTTCCCGGACGAGAAACGACTGCAGGCGGGGGTTAGCTCTCGATTAGGTTGGTTTAAATCACAGCTTTTAGTGACACGGTAAGCAAAGTAAGACTATGTGTCAGCTAAAACAGAACTTAGTGTTTAGTACCCACTTTATATATAAATACATGATGTCAAATGTAAATTAGGCGTCGGAGTAATTTTAGACTTTGAAATTAACTAACAATTTAATTTGTTTACGAAAATGCCAAATCAATGTTTACCAATAGCCAATAGAAGTAAGTAATGAAATAATTTGACAAATAAATATCAATATACCAGTTAACTGTTCCCTAAAAATAACATACTTCAGTATCATAACAAATAACATCAACCAAACGAATGTTTAGAAAAGTGCTACCAGAATACATAAAGAAGCTACTGTCAATAACAAAACATAATTTGACAGCATTCCGATACATTCGTAAACAATCGGTGAAAGATATAGCTTTTTTACGATACGTATTAGCATAATCCTACTTTATTGATATCAGAACAAATAAATAGAAAATATCCGTACATCGAAGGAAGTTTTTCATCGTTTGTCAGTCGTACACCCGACCACACATATCTGCGACACAAATTGTAAATACCAACTTTAGTGCTTTGAAATACAGATTCCTTTAATGTCAATGTGTCTTGTTTGGTTGACTGTACGGATGACTTCAAGTTAGTAAAACATGCAGACGTGGGAATTACGACTCGTGTAAAAATATTTATGATTATTGATATTTAAAGTAATATATCTACTGCGGTGAAAGTTACGATAGTGATAGACGTGATAGTGTTATTTTCATTTAAACCTGTATGTTTATGTTGGCCATATATCTCTTTAAGTTGTGAGGTAGCGACGATACTGAAATTGAACCTATACGGGTACTTGACTGATATTTAATAGAATATTTAAAACAGCAACAGACGGTTTCCTGTCTCGAGTTGACTCTACATTGGACTTTTTTGTACCAATCAACGTTTTTACCGGTCATAGACTACTAAATTTTTGTCGGTGCATTATGCGCTGTATGAAAAACAAAATTTTGTACTTAAATATAAAATACATTTTGACAAAGCATCTGTTTCCTCTTCTGAGTAATATCCAACATATCTAAAATCATGCAGGTATTCGTCATATTTACTAAGTGCTGACTCGGAAAATGGTGGGTACATCGGAATAGTATTTTCTCCTGTCTAGCTAAGATGCTTGGGGATGCATTATTGCTCTGTCTGATTAGCATACCGGTAACATTGATGCTTACACCGTCAATCTCTATATGCATATTAAACTAGTATTTTAGATTTTAAACTGACTTCCACACACTGGATAGAAAAGTGGCATGAATCAAAAACTACTCATAATTTTTAACCTTCGCACCTGTCTTTAAGAACGCACGGCCACTTTTGTAGAGCCATCAGCTGAGCTTCACACATCCACACCTATTTCGTTGCTCATTGAATGGATAGTGTTGGAGCCAATGTTCGGACCAATGTGTGGAGTCATACACCCAGTGTAAGCGCATAGCGACGTCACTAAGCGACGCGAGGTCATAGGTCTGCGCTGCGTCGATATTTTTCTGACGCAACCCGTTAATTGTTCGAAGACAGTTTGACAGGCCAGTCGTGCACACGTGGGCGTATGTCAAACCTACGCTGCGTCCGTTAAAGCCAACTTATGCATGATTTGTTTTCTTTAAACACTTTTTGAAAGGTTGTCATATTTGCATTCCGGTTAATAAACATATTTGCTGTGAAGGCAATTTGGTAGAGACTTGTTGTGTATCGATCTCGAAATTTGGTAAGCTAAATATTATTGATTTCAAAACCTGAATATCTCAAACGGTGTTTTTTGAATCCCATAAAAAAGGAAATACTTGAAACGGTCGATATCAGAAAACCGCGCCAAAGTATTCGTGCGGGTAGCTGTCACATCCAAAGATAGCCGGCCGCATAAACAGTAATAAAACTAACGCACTTCACACGTAATGCTGACTCTAATGAACTGAAACATTAGCATTTTTGGGGAACACATCGGACGAATGCACGTAATGATAATGGCCGCCGGACCGCAGGCGTGAGAATAACCGCTAACAGACACATTACTGATTATCTACAGAGCATTAATAATAATAATAATAATAATAATAATAAAATCTTTATTGTCAGGCGACTTAGGCCCATAGATAGATACCTTATAGACTAACATACATATTTTATAAATACATTTTGTGTTAGTATATATTATAGACTTAAACCTATGTTAGTAAACACTTCCTTATGCACGTTCATGTGGTATTTGTCCGCGGAAGCGACGGAACACCACGCCAGCCGGCCAAAAGTCTTCTTCCATCACCAGGTGCAGGAAACATGAAGGTACTCGCACCACAAACGCATTGAAGTTGACGTTGCGGCGCGACTCCAGTAGCTGCACCCTCGGCATGTATTTTAGCTTTTGGCGCACGTACTCAGCGATGTCCTCCGCCTTGGTGGTGTAGTGTAGGCGAGAGATGTACACCGGAGTATTCGGTTTCGCTGCACGTATCTTCACACTAGGCTCCACAGGGGCCGTGCCGCAGCGGTTCTTGACTGTCCGATGACGGCGCTTCCTCCTCTGGACCAAGACGAAACCATCATCGACTGTACTCTTCGGTGCCATTTCAGGCACCGACTTCCTAGAGGCAGCAGCAGGTGGTCTTGATGCTATGCTTGCGAAATCCCGTCGATGGGGCTTCGCCTGAGTTACAGGCACGTGCAGCGGGTCAGTGACACGAGCGCCGCGTGCGACAGCGGGATCGCGGGGCGCGCAAGGAGTATTTTTTGCGCACTCAGCATTTGTCGGCGACGGCGATTTCAACACCGCGGACGCGAAACTAGACCCCGATATATCGAGGCATGCACCGCGACGCGTGTTGACGTTAGATGCACTAGGTGACCTTGTTTTCGACACGATGTTGCGCAACTCTACTACTTCGTTGCGCAAATCGGCGACGGTGTTTTGGGATGCATCTAACTTCTTCAGCACATCCGCTAAACTTGCCTTCAGAATGACGATGTCCTTCAGCAGGCTTGTGACGTCAACATGATCAAACGTGACGGGCGGGAGCTTGTTGAGGTCCTTCGCCACGAATGTCGGCACGTCATCCGGATCCGTCTCCTTCAGCAGCGTGATTATATCCTGGATACTCTTCTTTGTCCCGTCACGCCGGCGGGACACCATCTGGTCACTCTTATTGAGCGATCGGTACAGGAGCAGCTTGGCAGCGGCTACGTCGTCCTCGCTGAAGCTTGTTGCGCAGATCTGGATCGCAGACACCTCGTCCATTACGTCCAGCTTCTGCTGCAGAAACGCCAGCAATTCATTTGCCACAAGTTGTTGACTCATGGCGATTAAAATTTTATTGTAATTTACGCAACTATGACATAAAAACTGTCATGTTTATACCGTGCACTTTGTACTAAGGCACGTCCGCATTCGATGCGCGCAGCAATCGAACTCCATTTATTAATGTGCCTCGTTCACATTTTAGCTTTACCCACAATTAATTTTGAATAAAATTTTAGTGATATTTACATTCCTGACCATAAATATTGTTATCACTTTATGAAATTATATTTTTGGCATCTTTCAAGAGTCATAATAGTGATGTACCATATTAAGAAAAAAATATAATTATAACTAGAAAAACTGAAATAAAGGAGGGAAAGAGGAAGTTTTGCTAATGATTTTCAAGCACAACCATACAAATTGACCTACAATTTACGAGATTAAAACATGGCTTCCTGCCACTGTCTTATACAAAGAACTTAATTAGGATTCATTGCCAATAAAATGAAACACAACTTCACACTTCCTTTACAAATGAAGACGAAAAATCAATACATACATAAATAAACCAGTAATTTTATTGGAAGTAATAAAAAGCAGTCTATTTACCGTTCTATTAACCTACATGGACGTAATGTTAGGAATAAGCAAGGCGTGCTAACGAAAGCCAGCTCCGGAAGCCGTGAACTTGGGCAGGCGAGTTGAAGCGAGTTGAAGCGAGTGCGACCAGTGTGAACAGGTGCGACAGGACGACTCGTTTCCAAACGGAACAACCAATTTCGAGCCGGCAATCCGGCATCGAGTATCGACATCGACTGGATTTACTCGTTGGGTAACATCACTATCACTGAAAGCCTTTTATGGTTTGGCGGTGAAGGTAATAATTTTTGTTAATATTAGATAATTGAATGAAATGTCTTTCTTAATTGCAAACTGGACTCGTGTGGTTCTTAAATATTTTTATTGTACATTTCAGTTTTATGCTTTGTTTTACCTTTCATTCTGTTTCCAAAACCGCTCATTCTACACGAATATGAGCGTTTCCATTCTCTTCTTGTATGACCTATACAAGTCTTAAATGCCAGTTAGTTTTGTTTACCGTAACAAGTTGCGAGCTGTCCATCAAAGTAGGACCCTTTTCTGCACTAAATCAAATTATAACAGCCTTGTTAGTTGAGAACGAAGTTTAAATTAAATAAGCGGAAACCTTTGTAACCATAGACTATACAAGAAGTCAGTGTTGCCAGTACAAGCTGATTTATTATTGTGTTCTTAAAACACTGTGATTAAGGCGGAAGAAATGTAGTTTTACGCTAGAACTTAAATGCAAAAGTTAGGATGTCGTACAAAGTAATTTATTTTATATGTTAGTATATTTGTAAGTACATTGACACGTTAGAGAGTTAGTAGACTTAATTATATTTTGTTAATAATTTTAGTACAGTTATGTTAGCGTTGAGTTTGTTAGTTCACTGGTTAGTGATCTAAAATGGACGCATGTTAAAACTCTGAATAATTATATTCACGCCAAAATAATACTGGCTCCATATCTCTTTACCAAAACAGTATTATACTTGTTAGTGCTATTCAGTTTTAGATTGTTTGAGCATGTTAGAATCAAATTGACATACATGGGTCAAAATTGTTTAGTATTACCGTCGCGCCATATTGGGTCACATTCTTCTCTCATCATTACAGAAACTCACATAGCCATATAATCATATGATTATTATCATCAAAATTACAAAATTTACGCGTGGGCAGAGTAATCTGTGGGCCCACGACTTTTTTATTTGATTGACCTGACCTTTATTGCACACGATGAAAATTGAATGTGTCTTCTTCTTCAACATGTATGGCAACGAAAAAAAATTAGTATAAATTGAATATATAATAAATAGAGATCCCATACGTAATTACATAGTTATTACCATAGAGTTACACTGTGTTTTCCTTAAATATGACAGCTTTTTAGGTAACTAGTAATATGCACAGAGCGAGCTATTATTGTCAGGTAACATTAATTTTATAACACACTTAAAACAACTTATAATTCTGTGACTAAAATTTAAGTTTGTTAAAACGCGGATTGTTTCTAAAATAATTAATATTTAAATAAGTATATGTAACAAGATACAAATCAAATGACCAATATTAATTAGCAAATCTGAAATCAGATTATCTCAATATAGCTTAGCTCTAATTATTAATTATTGTTGAAATAAACCTACTTTTTACGGATTTTTTCGCGGTTTATATTAAGATTTTAAGTCCCGACGTTTCGACACCTTTGCAGGTATCATGGTCACGGGTAGACTGAGGTGGTGTTCGTCTTGACGGTTGTTGTTGCTCGTTCTACCTTCATATTAGGAACGTAGGCCGGAACACAAATAATTAATAAAAATATGAAGGTAGCACGAGCAACAACAACCGTCAAGACGAACACCACCTCAGTCTACCCGTGACCATGATACCTGCAAAGGTGTCGAAACGTCGGGACTTAAAATCTTAATATAAATAAAAAGTAGTTTTATTTCAATGTCTAACATTCGCGTAAACCTATGAAACCAATATTAATTATTGTCTTTACAATTTACACTATTGCCACCTACGCCGTTACTATTGCGTTAAATACAAATTATTTCTCATTATCTTGATCAGTGAACACATAAATTTTGTAGCAATTAATAAATGATACAAGAAAGCTTATGGTTTCGGTTATTGAGTTTAATTTAATACTATGTTTCCTCTACGATATTCAACTAGCCCCCGCATAAGCAAACGCAAAGTTTAACTCGATACTTTACATCGTGGGTGATAGAGAAAACATGGGATTTAATGGCGAATTAAAATTGAATGGCATCTAAGTATTTAGCCATAAAACAAGATACAGTCAGTGAGCTGCACTGGGACTACGTGTGTACCACAAGCAGAGTACTAGTGTAACACACGACACACAAGTGTCCAAGTGTAAGACATTTATTGCGACACACAGGGACTATCTAAATCAACGTGTTAACAGTTGAAAAAAATCTGTTCCAAAAAGGTGTTTTATAGCTAACTTATTTCAGCAAAATCACAAGACTATCTAACATGAAAAATATTACTAACTTAAACAAGCATTTTCACTTAAATAATTAACTAAACTTTTGTTACAAATATTCAACAGTACTTCTAACCGGTACATTTGTTTCCAGGAACACGGTAACATAAGTACAATACTCATTCTCACGTGTTCACATTTAGGTGCGCAAGCGCATAAAAATGCGCGGGTCGTGAACTCTAAGTGACGACACACTTGCAGTCGGCTACAGTACATTTGAGTAGTTTTCACATTAAATATGAATTGCTTACCTATTTCCCTTTGTGTTTAAGTTATGTAACATGGAATGCCTCCCTTCGAACATTTCTATGAGAAGACTTGATGGTGTACCATAAAGATACAAAGAGACTGCGAGTCCTGAAACAAAAAAAAATATGGTTAAAATTTGTTCATACATAATCATAATTATTTATTTTTAGCCATAAACTTATACTGCAGGGCAAATGCCTCCCTTTCCTTCTTCTAATTCTCACGGTCCTAGGCTATTCTTGTCCATAATATAGGACTCATAACAAAACGTCGGGATTCCCTATTCTATTTACCTATTATTCTCTAAAATGCTTTGGTTACTGTCATTACAGAACATTTCAAGTAAATCATTATTTTATGCTGATATCTTTGACACATGTGAATTACGAATGGTCTTTATGTTGTCAATCAATACTATGTCAACACTATGAACAGACAGCCGATCAGTAGCAACGGAATAACAAATTTTGCTATCATCTAATTTGCATGACAAGCTCTAACACGACATTGCAACCACTTAAAGCAAAATAATCGATAAAGTAATCGAGTAAGTATTCGAATAAGTATTCGAGTATTTGTACCAACACCAGCTTTCGATTCCACAATTATTTCACACATTACACTTTCCCTGCGCACGAAATTAGTCGAAGTAACATTTTCTCCGATATCCATCAACGTTTGCTGCAATCATTGCGGGTAGACAGAAAAGAAAGTACACAGTCATAAGTGGAATATCTCTTTTATTACATGCACACGAATAAGTGCACAAAATGCAATGTCATACTTTTTCTTTTATTTTAAGATATTAACAAAATTATAATCTTGTCTGAGTATAGTTAAATACACAAACAATTAACATTTGTAACCGTCAAAGCACACTCGACCGGTTTTAACCTTTCAGGCATCTTCTAAACATAACCACCTACGCTTAACTAGAAAAGCTAAAAATAGATTGCACACATCAACTAAATCTCGTACCACAAAACACTTTATAAAAACTAATAAAGCTACTATCGTAATGTCGACGTCGGATTAAGTTCTTAAATTAATTCTAACTTGTTCTACACGTAGCTCATTACTTTTGTCGATGGGTATACTCACAACAACTGTCAGTGTGACTGACTGTACGGAGTCTATCTCTAATGCTAATCAAGGTCGGGACTCATCCGAAGTGTTAAGTGACTGCTATGCTTATTACTTAGATTAATAAGAGGTTGGATAAGAAGTCGTCACGAAAGCGTGTTAGATCGCTGTATTATAGATATACTAGGTGCATGGTTATTATAAAAAGTTGCAAATTGACGACTGAAGGGATAAAGGAAGTACTAAAGCATCAAATTGCATTACAAAATCTATCATTAATCAATTAAGCCCAACTTGCAAAAGATATCACGCATAAACGAAGACGTAGTACATCATTAAAGATTGACAACACTATCTTGCCCTTTAAATCTAAGATATCAAAGTTACGTTTAAATATCTTACGGTACATTCCAGTGCCAATTAATTAAGCTTCGGCGGTCGAGGGCGATAGCAAATTGATTTAAACTCAAGCCGTATTTTGTGCCTGTATCTTGATCCAACCTTTGATAGCATCGAAGATATTTATGTTATTTTATGTAATCAATCACTTTCTGATTGATATTTGACCAGTATTTTTTCCTCGAATTATGTATGTCGCTCGATTTCGAATGACGTCAAGATAATGTAATTTTCTTGACAAGCGATAATTATTTAACAAAGCTTGAGAAAGGCAAGGTTTTAAAAATACTAGTTCATATCACTTTGTTGATTATTAACGTAGCGGCCAATTTTTTGCCAATACTCTAATTACAAGCAATCGTTTAGCTTTACTTGTATCTTTACATCATTACTCGTAAGTTCATTGGCATAAGGTTTGAGAAACCCGCCGCCCATGCAATGTAAGACAAAAAACTTAATCCTTTGATTTACTCGTAGGTGTTAAATACGAAACCTGCATACTTAAATTTTCATTAAACTGTGGGCACAGCAGTAATTATAAAGATTATTACTAATGAAATGTTAAGAAATCCTATAACAATAATATTAATTGTTCTAATATACGCAAGACTCGATTACGTTTGAAAAATGATTGTCATAAACAGTGACAAATAATAAAACGATAACAATATGAATTAAAAGATAAAACAACTTAAGTAAGTTTAATAGTACTATAAGGCAGCACAGATTTAAAAACGTGTTCTTTCAGGCTCTATTGATTCGGGGCAAGGTAAGTTAGGAATTAAAAAATGAAGTGTCACTTCAAAACCCTTTGCTTGCATAAACAAAACAGGGCTAGAAAAGACAAAAGTGTAATCCGTTCATTTGTAGTTCGGCGCGCATTCTGACGATCAATCACTCTGCTTGAAACCACTTGGCGGTAATCTTCCCGAGCGTGTGAATGCGGTCACGATGCTGCTCCGAGGCGGTCTATATTTTATGGACGGTGTTGCAACTCTATGGGAAACGTACCAAAACGATGAATGATTAGAACGTTCGCCGTTTCAAATTTCAAATTTGATATTCGAATGTAGCCGTTCTTGAATTTTGCCCTGAGGTGGGACTGGTGTCCATTAAACTAGATCCAGCGGACAGGATAACCTCCTTAATTTTTCTAGCAATCAAGGAACTAAGTTGCAACTAGCAAAATGTTTTTCACAATTACAGAAACGACGAAAGCGTATTTAAAATAATTAGGATAAACGGATTAAAGTACGAGATATAACAATAAACGCATAATTACAGGCTCGACGGCCAGAATTGCTATTAGGTATACCTAGGTACTACCAATCCAAGAGTCAAGCAGTTCAAGTTTTTACTGACAATCATATTATTTATCTCAACAACATCAATTAGGGTCTGTTATTGTCTCTGAAACGAAGGCTTTCTGAGACTTACATAAAATAAGCAGGACGTTACGACCACATCCGCGACGAGACCAAAATTACGTATACAATTACAATATTTTTATAGCAATCATATACATTGGAAATGTTACATTATTAACGCGTTACTTATTCATATGTGGCCTTAAATAACTCTTGAATAATACGCCTTGACAGCGGACGACAACGGCAGTAGCGCTGACAATTTATTGTGAATTAATCAGCACTCACAATTCAAAAGTATAAAATAGGTACTGACATGTTGATAAATGATTCGGTCATTTGTCAAACCCAAGCAAGGATGGTAATGGTTTATTGGTGAGGAGGATGGCCGGGTCGGGTCGGTGCGTGCCAAGTCGCGGCCGGAGACCAGTCCCAGGCTGTCTGATGTACGATCACTGTCCGGCGCGGATATACGGCGCGAGGCGAGAAAATACTACGGCTAGCACGCGAGGACTGCATGCACAGGGCCGTATTTGAATTGGTAAGAGGTGCATAGCTTACATCAATCTTCGATGCGCTTTTAGTCATGTGTTGACAGCGAGTGCGGGTGTGTTTGGACAGGAACACGTTTTACTGTGTGTTAAAACCAGATAAAGTTTGCAGTGGAATTTATGGGCGCTCGGACATTTACAAATGTTTTATGCTCGTTGTTTACATGTTTTATAAAAAGATGAATACTTTTACGATTACATAAAGTTAAGGCTGTTCGTACCATGCAGTATAAAAGGATTGGAATGTTTTATTTTTTTTGTTATGATGCAACTACTATGACATTCAATTAAACTATTTAAGATAATTCAATCGCAATGGAAGCTAAACTACCAAATCAGAATCTTCTCACTTGACCATTCATAATTATTGACCTCTGCTAAAGCTTTATCTATTTCGCTATCCATTCTACATCGCTTATCGATTTTCTATGTGCAAAGTTGTAAATGGGGCTGTCTCTTCTTCCGTCGGGGGGCATTAAGTAGCGAGGCAACGTCATCACTTAGCGTGCATCCGGCATGCACCTCTCGCACGTCCGAGTGCGGCCCTGGCAGTCACGTCCATAGACGAACGAGCGCGCGAACGCGATTGAGAGAGCATTTTGACTCCTAAATGAGTTCGTTCACACGGCATTAGGTTCACGGTCGACTGTCTTACTGTTAAGGAGTCTAATGTAGGATGTTCACTGTACTTATGTGTGTGACTTATAATGGCCATTAGTGTATTATATTTATGACAGTAATTAGCGCATTGTTGTAATTTTCTTACAAGGATGGAGCTCCAACAGCTAGATAAGTATCAATTGTCTAGCCCTCAAAGTCAGTCTACATAGAGACAATGATAAAGTGACTATAAGAGAAGCATTTCAGCAAAAGATTTTCATGAACCTCATTATCATTCCTTTTCCCCTTGACAACAAACTTCCTTCAAATACGAAGGTTAATTTATTTTTTACAAGTTCGTAATGCAGATGTGTTTACGTGTATAACCTACGAATGCAAATTATCGTGACTACCAGTAGCGGAGGCGACCAATATCGATTAACATAATAATACACCATTACCGAATAATATCACGCGTAACATCCAATCGATATTGTTTAAACAAGCGAGACTGGGCCTCGATTCAGCTATTTTTAGTGCATGTCAGTGGTAGGTCAGTGTACTTGTCATTGTTCCTAATTTTCGTATTCCGATAAGCCTACAATAAAATCTCGTCTCGTCGTAAAGACCAATGATCGTAATGAATTTAGCAGAATTCCAATTATGATAAAAATTACCAAATGAAGCAGGTCATTCGGTCAATTTAAGCAACTCTTAAATAGCGGAATGAGGCCTGGTCTAGGAATATAAATTTGGATTGTGGGATTTAGGTAGTCACGGAAACACTTTATATACGAATCCGCGGGAATATATTTACATGAATGCAAATGTTTGGCCAACACTTGGCAACAGATGCAAATTAGGGTACAATTTCGATTTCAGAATAATATTGTCGGGGTTTTCCTGTAGATTATATTATGGAATGTTCTGGTTCGGAAAATTCAACAACTGGACGACAAATAGACGACTCTATTTCATTGTTTGTCCTTCTTCTTTGTATTGCACAACTACAAAATTAAAACTTTTTTTAACCGATGACTTATATTTGAACAGCCTTCTTAACACATTCTCTGAACAGATGCTCTTCCATCCAGAAATGTAGACACTAAATAAATACGTCCAATATAAGATTATCTTAAACTTACAATGTTTTTAATTAATTTCAATATTTAGTATCCACTATTTTTTTACCATTTATATCATAATGAAAAACATTTTTTTTTTCTAGTTTTCCGAATGTCTTACTAATACGAACGTTTATTTTCTCTACATTTTCAATCATACATAGTAGTATCAGTAGCATAACTTGTTGGATTGATTAGGCTTTTAAAAAGTTTAACCAGAGTACAGTATTGTCTGTGACCCAACTCTATGATTGTCTTTGTACATTGTGTTCTTTCTTGCTGTGCAATTGAAGAATAAAAGTTTTCTTATCCAATTAATTACCATCTGTTAATTGATAAAAACACCCATAAACCCTATAAGTTAATAGGTTATGGGCCCAGGAGACTCTGTAATTGAAATCTCAAAAGAAAACAGCAAAGAGAAAAGTTACAATCGTTGTTAGAACAAATTGACAAGATAACCTTAAAATGGATTCCCGCGTGGCAATGAATTTAGACAAATTCGATGGACAGAACTTCAGGCAATGGAAATTTCAGATAAAGTGTGCACTAAAAGCAAAAGGGATCGACATTTCAGCGCCCAAACCATCTGGAAACAGTGTTGAGTGGACGAAAAATGATGGCATGGCAATGTATATTATGACCTCTTCGATGGATTACAAACAAATTACCTTGATAGAGAACTGTGAAACTGCCATGGAAATAATGTCAAAACTAGAATCCATATATGAACAGAAGAGTGAACTATGTAAAATGTTAGTTCATGAGAGATTCTATCAATACAAAATGTCTTCAAGTGACAGCGTTGCTCAGCACATTTCTAAAGTCGAATCTTTAGCCAAGCAGTTAAAAGAAAGTGGAGAAAACATCAGTGACATGGCTGTGATAACAAAAATACTTGGAACATTGCCTCCCAAGTATAGATCACTACGTCAAGCCTGGATGTCATTGGATCCAGCAAACCAGACCCTTGTCAATTTAACTGCTCGTTTATTGGACGAAGAAGCCAGCTTGCAATGTGAAGACGAGCAGGAAACGGCTCTCCTTGTGGCTAATAAGGGCTGGAAGAATAACCCAAAACAAAGCGATCAGAATAAAGGTGCTGGTGGTTCAAATCCAAATAAACCCACCAAACACAGGTTCGAGTGTTATAATTGTGGAAGGCGAGGACATTTTGCAAGAGAATGTCGTGCTCAAAAAAAATCCAAGCCCAGAAAACCTCAACAGGAAGGTGCAGATTTATTAGCGTTCAATGTAGAAACCAGTTTTAATACAACTGAAGAGAATGCTTGGATTTTAGACAGCGGTGCCTCTGCACATATGACGTACAGAAAGGAGTTCTTTTTAAATCTTTTTGAATGCAGCCAGAAATCATTGACATTAGGAAACAAACAATCAGTTGAAGTGGCCGGCATCGGCAAAGTGTTAATAAAGAGATATGTCAATGGACAGTGGGAGGATAGTGAGTTGCATAATGTGTTATATGTTCCGAATTTAAGAAGGAATTTATTTTCAGAAGGTGTGATAATGCGACAATCCTATACGATTATAAAGAAAGATTCTAGTGCGCTAATTTATAAAGGTAATGATTTGGTAATGTGTGCAAGGATAACAGATAACAACTTGTATGAGTTAAAGATAAAAGCAGTGGTCGCAAACACCTGTAACTTAGTCCAAAGTAATCAAAATAATATTAAAATATGGCATGAAAGACTGGGACACCTTAACCTAAAACAAATCAAGAATATGAGAGCTAACAATGTTGTAGAAGGTTTGACACTAAGTGACAGTGATCAAACTGACTTTGTGTGTGAAGCGTGTGCATATGGGAAACAATGCAGATTTCCATTTCACAAGTCTGTACGTGGAGAAATACAGCCAGGTGACCTGGTGTATAGTGACGTCTGTGGCCCTATGAGTCATATATCTATTCAAGGTATGAGATATTTTGTTTTATTCAAAGACGCTGCTACAAGTTACAGACATGTATATTTTATCAAACAGAAAAGTGATGTGATGGAAGTATTTAAGAAATACAATGCTATGATCAAAAACAAGTATATGCACAGTGTAAGGATATTGCATACTGATAATGGAAGGGAGTATGTCAACAAATTTTTCGAGGACTACCTGAACAAAGAAGGCATAGTTCATGAACGTACTGCACCTTATACCCCTGAACAAAATGGGCGTGTAGAGAGAGAAAACCGCACGATTGTGGAGAGTGCACGCTCAATGTTGTATGCTAGGGATGTACCACTGGACCTATGGGCAGAAGCTATCAATTGTGCAGTATACTTACTAAATAGAACTTCCTCCAGCCAGACTCCTCAGAAAACACCATTTGAACTATGGAATGGCATCAAACCTCATTTAGGCCATGTCAAGATATTTGGAAGCATAGGGTATGTACACATTCCTGATCAACTTAGAACTAAACTTGAAAAGAAGAGTGAGAAAATGATACTAGTTGGGTATGATAACAACAATTATAGGATGTTCAGTCAGGAAACCAAAAAGGTGAAAATATCTAGAAATGTCATATTTGATGAACAGCATGTTCCAGATATACGGAAAAATATCACACAAATATGCTTGGATGATGAAGAGAGAGTAGAGCAAGAAAATGAGACGCTAGAAACAAATGCAGAGGATACCCTCAGAGAATCTACATCATCAGAGAACGAAGGCAGCTTGCAGAGTTGCAATAGTGATGACCCTACATATGAACCTTCTCAAGAGATAGATGATGACACAATCCAGAACAATATAAATTTGAGACCAAGACGTAATAGGATCTTTGAAGCTAACCTAGTAGAATTTTCAGTGCCACAAACATATAATGAAGCAATGAAGAGTCCACAAAGAGATGACTGGTTGCGAGCTATAGATGAAGAATTGCTTGCACATAAAGAGAATAATACTTGGACTTCAGTTGAAAGGTCTGGTCAACGTACTCTTACTACAAAGTGGGTTTTTAATATCAAGAGGGATGAGAATAACCAGGGTAAGCGGTTTAAAGCTCGTTTGTGTGCACGTGGTTTTAGTCAAATTAAAGATATTGATTACCAAGAAATATTCTCTCCGACAACAAGATATGACTCTATAAGAATTATGCTTTCTATTGCAGCTAGGTATGATTTAGAAATTCAACAATTTGATGTAAAAACTGCCTTTTTAAATGGGTATTTAGATGAAGACATTTTTATAGAAATACCAGAGGGTATGTCACTTAAAAATGATTGTGTTTTAAAACTTAATAAGTCTTTGTATGGCCTGAAGCAGGCATCTCGTTGTTGGAATAGAAGATTTACTGAGTTCTTAGTAAAATATGGTTTTAAACAATCTCAGGCTGACAATTGTGTTTATATAGGTATATTTGATGGGGTAAAAGTATTTATAATAATTTATGTTGATGATGGGCTTATAGTCTCTTCCAGTTCCTCAACCATTAAAAAGATTATAGAATATTTAAAACAAGCATTTAAAATTAAAGAACTAAATTTGAAATATTTTGTGGGGATAGAAATAATAAAAAGAAATAATTGTATTTGTATTCATCAAAGAGACTATGTAGAACAAATTATAAAGAAATTTTGTATGAGTGATTCAAATTCTGCTAGTACTCCAGCAGATGCAAATGTAGTTGTTACAAAGAAGTTGGATGAAAGTATTGTTAACTTTCCTTACAGAGAAGCTATAGGCTCCTTGTTATTTTTGAGCTCTGTTTCAAGACCTGACATTTCATTTGCTGTCAATGTCTTGAGTAGATATGTCAATAATCCAAGACAGCAACATGTGAATGCTGTAAAACGTGTTATTAGATACCTAATAAATACTAAAGATTTGTGTATAAAGTATGGAGAAAGCAGTGATCTCACTGGCTATTCTGACTCTGATTTTGCAGGCGATGTGGACACGCGCAAGTCTACGACAGGGTACATTTTCAATATGAATGGAGGACCAATAACATGGTGTAGTCAGAAGCAGAAGACTACTGCTCTCTCCACTACTGAGGCTGAGTTTGTATCAGCTTGTGAAGCTGCAAAAGAGATATTGTGGTTACAGCAACTATTGTCAGATTTAGGTGAAAATATTAAATGTGTTCAATTGTATGTTGATAATCAGAGCGCCATTAAATTAATTAATAATCCTGTTTATCATAAAAAAAACTAAGCACATAGATGTGAAATACAATTTTGTAAGGGAAAAGGTTGAGTTAGGTATAATTAAATTAAATTATATTCCTAGTAACAGTCAATTAGCAGACATGTTAACAAAAGCGTTACCAGTTCAATCTTTTGCCTACTTTAGAGATCAAATTCTTCATAACTTATGTGATTAAATTTCAATGGTTAAACTTTTAGTGGGAGTGTTGGATTGATTAGGCTTTTAAAAAGTTTAACCAGAGTACAGTATTGTCTGTGACCCAACTCTATGATTGTCTTTGTACATTGTGTTCTTTCTTGCTGTGCAATTGAAGAATAAAAGTTTTCTTATCCAATTAATTACCATCTGTTAATTGATAAAAACACCCATAAACCCTATAGGTTAATATAACTTTTCTAAGCTTCAAATGAATTTTCTCTTTATCAAAGACCTGTAAGCTAGCAACAAAAGTCCTTGTGTTGAACATAATGTACATTTATGACAAGTCCCACGGTTTCTCGATCATACCGGGTAGCTCTCGCCATTGTCTGCTGTTCCCATCGTTTCATCGTGAAACTAATACGTTCATTATTAATATTAAACCCATTTTTATGTTATAAATGTGTATGATTAATAACTTTATAGTTTTGATAATTTATACACTATTTTGTAATTGGTAATTGGTATCTAAGATTGTTTCGAATTTAAAGTCGTGTGATATCGATGGAGATTATAATTCAATTGAGACTTTAAGTTTTTAAAACAATCGTTCTTTTACTTATTCACTCGTTATTCTATTTTGTTAAGTCTAAGTACACACAAAATTTACATGGAAAAACATAAAACCTATTATTGAAATAAAATTAATTTAAGTAGATAAAACATTCTTATAAACTCCAAATGATTTACTCTCCTTTACACTCTGTACTCCAAAAATCCTACAACAAATAACTACGCAGATCATTCCACAATACATACAATACTCTAGTCAAAATAACAGACAACATGTCTGTATACCACAACCTGTCTACCTAATTACCTATCAAGCAGGAAGTAATTCGATAATAGTTCTATAAATAAAGGTATTAGTCACGTTTGCCTTTTATTTTCGTGGCCTTAATAAGATCGAATCTCTCTTGTTCAATGTTAGTGTTGTAATCGATATAATTCGACGTCACTACTCATAAGTTGTTTAAATAAAGAATTAAAATTGTTGTTTTAAGAACATTGACTCTACATCACTGACTTTCGTACGACCTCTAGATTTTTAGGTTAAGTTTGTGTGGGAATATGTCTGTATTTATTTTACAATGAAATGCAGAATTCTTAATATAACAATGAACTAAAGCTTACTTTAAAATTACCATTCCGGAAATTCAACATGGTAAAAATCAAAATGTACTATTAATTTCCGTAGACTAGAAATGCATTTATTTATTTTTTTGGTAGAGAATTTTGCAGTTAGCCTGAGCGCAGGCTTTGACTGCTTCACTGGACTTTTGGCTAGGACCTTAAGGCCTCCAGCCAGAGCAATAGGACAAAACTAACTACGTCAGCAACGTCCACTAAGGGCACCCCCTGCGGGGTTCGAACCTCGACTTAGTGCGTTGCTAACAATCTTAATAAAGCAAAACAACAAGAGATGACTGGATCTAAGTTTTAATTATTTAGGGACATATTTTCATTGCTAGTTTGGCCGGCTCGGGCCAGCTTGTACTAGGGATAGAAATGCAAATTCACCGTGTTTTGTTTTAAGAACTTTTCAAGAGATGGAACGAAACGATTAAAAAGAAGACATCACAAATCTGCTCGATCTAAATTCAAAACCAAACATCGGCCTCTAAAAGATCTGACGGATGAAAGTGCTAACTATACTGTAAAGTTTATTTAGCGTTACTTAGCGCCAACAGAATCCTGAAATGTATTTAACAGACGATAAGTTACCTTACTACAAAGGCTATAGAATTGATTTTTAAATATTACAATAGCTTGTTTGTTTTACGTATAGTACAAATTGTAGACGGTAAGTATTGTAGAGCTAATACGGTATTGTGGACGATTCACTGTTCAAACATAACCATCCACGGAACGTTCGGTATTTAGACTATTTAGTCCAAATATATGGGATTGTGCATAATTGCATAACAATAAAACTATTGTATCCAACCGTATGTGGGACATTTTGTGAACATTCCTTAAATTTCCAACTCTGTTCCCACATTAACGAATTCTTGTTACAATAACTGAATTGTTTTGGAATTAATTTGAATTGCTTTCTTTTTATTGCTCTGTTTTTATTTTAACTTGTGATAATTATAATTTACGTATTTTAATACTTTATTTATTAATTTCGGTTATTATCTATTACTTGTTTGTGTCATATTATGCTGATAGTATAAATTTGTTTCAAAATAAGTTATTTGTAATTTAGGACTGGAAATTTAGTTGTGCTTCTTTATTTTACAGCACAATAATTTCACTTAAATTGTAATTAAGCACTAATTAATTCGTTCTTACATCTTTACACGAAAAAACTACCCAATGATAAAATTAGCAAAAATTTAAACTGCGTAATTAAAGGTAAAGTATCTTAACATTAATTAATACAAGAAACACATTAAACTGGTTATTAAGATACTGAACAACATAAAGAATGGAATATCTTTAATTTCGGGCTAAAATTGAAGGAAAAATTGTTTGAATGTTGTAGTCTGATACAATTTGAGGAATTGCCAAGTCCCTAAGCATGAAGTCAGGCGATGTGGACAATTTCCAACACGTATAATATTACTAATTGTCAACCATGCGTCGTAAAGGTGGTCCTGTGGACTTATTGTCAATCTTGTCACGTAACTTCGTGTTTTACTTGACCATATAAACGTCACTGAACAGTTATTTCATACCATTTTCCTTCCTCAGTTTAAAAATGATCTGGATTCCGTTTTTCTATACATATATCTCATATTTCATTTATTGATTCCGTATGAATCACGAGAAAAGGTACCTAATATGAAAATATCAATTTCCAGAGTATTTAATGATTACTACAATTGGCAACACAAGTTTCTATTGTTATTTTCGGTTTTTAAATCCTTTTAATGACATACCAACCCAATAAAAAAAATTGTATGTAATTTATGAGGTACTCGACAGTTTGAAGTATCAAAGGTTCAATTAACAATTAACATTCAACAACGCAAAGTTAAGATGTATCTATTTTATTAAGTAAGTAAATGTAGACGTCACCGCAAAGTATAAGTACTGACAGGAATACAAATACTTTTGATTCAACATTAATGTCTATTGCTATGCTTTCTCAATACATAACGGCGTTTAAGTCAGTCCCTATTACGAACTCCGTTGGCCTCGGGCAGATGATAAACTTAATGCTCTCGCAAAGGTTGTAAACTACAAACTTTACAACTTAGCAGCTTTCTCTAAACTAATATAATTGAGATTAATATCGTAATGTGAAAGGTATATTATGTAATTAGGTATTCCCAGTACCTGCGACCTTTACCTTTGCCGGTAAATGGCGGTAGTCCGGGAGCAGTTGGCGGGCGGGTGCGCGCGCACCTGCACAGACACATGTCATCCCCCACCCGGCGCACACGTGCCTTCTTTTTTATTATTTATTGTACAACGGTCCTTACGCATCCTGTATCATACGTTAGATGCTGCAGCTGATCTGCGCAATCAACTCTTTTATTTATTATAAACTCTTTATAATAAAGACTTTTACAATAATAAAATTACAAGACAGATGCCAATGCGCACGTGTGAATTTTATTCTATAGTAACTTAAGTAATAAAAGGGTCTTTCAAGGTTGCCCATTGAATAATAATACATTCGACATTGGACAAAGTGTATTTTTTGTACTTAATACGGCGACCAGTTTTAAAACATTTCATCATGATTCTGATATGAATTATGGGCTGCTGTGACCAACATTGGCATTATAAAGGGAATATGATGGGTGATTCTTTAGAATAAGAAATGAAAAATGAGTTTTTAAAGGGGACGCTATTCGCAAGTACAACAATAAGTCGTATATTCAAGGTTTTCAAAACTTTCTACGTAACCGCATTGATAAACTCAATTACCATGATAACTAGAAACTACGAGAACTAGTTGGGAGTAATGTTGGCCACACCGCATTGACACACATAACCAACTAGTGTCAGTGTAGAAAAAATCTAGGAAAACAAGCAAAAACCCGCCGACTGACTGGCATTACTAGCGACTGGTAGCTGTCACTATTAGCTGAATATTAATGTTTTACAACTCGTGTAATACTAAGACTGATTAATGGACGCACCCTATATGTGCGATGGGTGTAACCACTAACTGGGCAACGGTAATCATTGCACGATTAATTGGAATACTATATCATCATTTCCTCATTTTGTTGCGGACTAGTTAAGAAATTAATGTTACCCACTGAATGCGTTCATAACAAACGATTATTATAAGTTTTAAAAAAATGGGACATCTTCATAGCAGTATTTAAAATGCAAATTCAAATTTAAAACTGATTTTATAAAAATTAAACTGTACACTGTAACACATTCGGCGTAAGTTGTAAAGTTAGCGATATTACATTCGATATTTCGTAATTGATAATCCTGTTATATTTTAATGTGTTATTTCAACACCAATATGTTGCTGGAACGCAGCAGGTGGTCGTTTAAAACAAATAGCATTAGGTTATTAACTTAAATACAAAATCTCAGTTAAAAACTAAAACATAAAATCAAAAAATGATCATTTCCTGTCAAATTAAGCTATACATTTATTAGCTATCCGCGGGAGACTAGTAATAAGATTCTGTAAATTATTTTTAATAAAATTAAACAATTTTACGACTGGCAATAGAGTAATACAATACGATTATAAGTTATAGCTGTAGGGTCTCCTTTCTAAAATAATTGAGATAAGAGCATTTATAGATGAGCCATCGACCTCACGCGCGCCAATCCGAGAACGGGATTCAAATATCGAATGTCGATGTCGGCCGGGTTCGAACATGGCCGACGATATTAATTTTCTTTTAAGCTTTCCTTATTAACTTGACTTCGGTATTATATAACGCCATAAGTTTTTAAATTTAAAATTAATACTACGTCATTTAAAGTTATTTAAACACGATATGCTTAAGTGCTAAATGTTTGCTTACCAAAAAACTTTTAGTGGCGAATATTAAGTGTGATATAAAAAAATACTTTAGTTAAAGGTGTCGTTTTCAACTGCATTATTTTATCAGTAAGGTGTGCAATTAAGATTATTTCATACAAATAATTTATTCCGTATTTTACACGGTAGCCATTACGAAATATTTTTTGCTTACGAACTTTAAATAAAAATATGCCTCTTGAATTTAATTGGTTGCTTACTCAGTGTGAATATTGAACTTTGGTCAGTGTAATAATTTACGAAAATATGCACTGCGAGCGTTTTATATTGCTAAATAGTGAATATTCATGCATTCGTTGTTTTTTTTTTCTGTAAAATCATGTCAGGTGGTAAAATCGTCGAAAACGACTAGATTAAAACGTAATTAATCCTAATAAAATATATGTATAATAACTGATTAAACAATATGAAAAAACAAGTCAATTAAAACGATTAGTACTAAATGTTATTCCCTACTATAAAACTACTACATCCTAAGCAATCATAAGTAGTTTTTTTTATTCTTTATTTTAATATATCTATGAGTTACAAGTAGTACTAAACCGACTACCTACCTTCATCATTTTAACAGATCTTCATATTATAGCGAGGAACTAAGTCCATCACATCAGTTTTCAAAATGTATCATAATCAGATCATTAATTTAGGAACTTTCTACGATGCCACACACACAGTTATAGATAAACATCGCACAGTCACGTCAAAATTATAACACCTCTCTTTTGCGTCGGGTGTTAACGATATGTCAAAAAGGATTTAAAATACTACAATACTTATATATATGACACAAACTTAAACGAGATTTTTCTTGAAATGCACTTTTTTTCAGTATGTTCACTTAATTTTTTATAATAATAAATTACTAAAGATTAAGTACATTCTTGAAAACAACTCTAGAGTAAAACTTAAATTAAGTACTTAAATCTAAATAGATTGTATTATATTCCTATTATATGTGTGGTTCTACTATTGTATTCTTAGTAAGAAAAAACTATAAAATTATTTAGATACATTAAATATTCTATTCTCAACCAAAATTACTTACATAAACTGAAATAAACAGCACTCCGAAAGACCTTGGACTTCGATTAGACTACCATAGACCGCACTTAGTTCACATAAACTCAGTTCAAACAAGTTTTCAATCCATTGCGGCACATGTTTACACTATGCACTGGCACGAACGACTGACCTCAGCGATGTATAGCGCAGAAGGGAATGAAATCGTTTCGGAATATAACTTGAAAGTGTCGTGGTAGGGGCAGTCATCGTTGCGTGACGACTAGGTACGTTCGGATACACGTCATGGCAATTACCATGTCCCTCGATTATCATTCTTGGTGAAGCATTATTCGTCTATTGAACATTTTTGGTTAAAAACTTGAATCGAGTGTAAAACACGACATAAGAAGAAACACTTCTTTCAACATTACATTTTCTTGTTTTAAGGTTATTGACTCTTTAGCCCTTGAGTAATTAAAAAAAACTAACCACTGTACGAACGTTAACAGACGTTCATATAACTATAATAACTTTATTTTACTTTTAAATTTGTAAATGCTTTACAACGTGCACAATATAATAATGACGACGCAAAACTTGAAGCTAACATTTGACAATAGGTGGTTATATTTTTAAATCTAATGGCCAGCAATTTTGTGTTCTCATTTTAAATTGTCTGTACGACAACAATTTTTATTGTCAGTGGCCAGTGTTACAAAAAGTTTAATGTCGAGTCTACAGCTACGAAATAAGTTCGCATTACCTACGTGTTCTATTTTAACGCTATGCTAGTATGCTCTACTTTAAATAATCTTAAAATGTTATTTAATACACACTTACCATTTCAATCAGTATTTAGGGTAGGTTTGTCCAACATTCCATAGTTCTGTAACAAAAGAAAATAATAAATTAATTAATGTAGTCATACTTTGTGGTAAGGTTAGTAGGGCTCGGCATGCTAATTTATCGATCGACTATGCGCTAGAAGTTTGTCGTAATTAAAACGTAAAAAACATAACATGCTCTACTTAAGTAGGTAATATAAAAGTGAATTTTATTTTTTGAATGAAAAACCTATGTCAAACTTTAAGCGGGATTTACGGCTTATTTATGCTTACAGACCTGATAGATGTCACTACCACTCTAACAGACATTTTGATAGTATTTCTTACTAATTACACATAATACAAGCGACATAGTAATGCGTATAACTAACAACGCCACGCGACTTTATGTAAATATTTAAGTTATACGGCCATTGTTTAATAAATTCGCTCAAATAGTTATGTAAATTATTACAGCTATAGGAAAACAATGTGGGCAAGATTTTTGATTTGTAAAATTTGCGTTAGCCTAAAATGTATCGTTGAGGAAACCAAGGAAGCCTATAACTTTTGTAAAAAAATCTTTTGGTTTTCCGGTTTGATAATACATAGAAAAACTACAAAGCTTACAGAAGAATTTAGAATAGTTACATTCTAATGTAAGTAACAGGATTCTACAATGTTTAACCATAAACATTTTTGGACATGTTCCATTATGGAGATAATTCTCACGGTAGCCATTTTTTAAGAAATCAGTCTTAAAAAAATTTAATCAAGCTCAACTTCCGCTACAAGAATAAACCATAGACAACAATATTTTCTAAAATTTCCCAACAACACAAAGGCGCGAAACCGCTAGTTAAACGTCATTAATTCAAAATTGGAATTTATCGCTCCATTATCGCGCAGGCGCACTGACGGTAGGCGCGCTATTGTGATGCACTCGCAGTCGCCACCTCATACCGGCCTATTGTGCTCATCTGATATCTGTCGAACAAGCTTTATTATCAGCTGTCTGGGTGTTGCATTGTAAGGGATTTATAATTTTGTTGCAGGAACTCGAACAACATAGAGATC
The DNA here is from genome assembly GCA_905146925.1 of Autographa gamma. Lineage (NCBI taxonomy): Eukaryota > Metazoa > Arthropoda > Insecta > Lepidoptera > Noctuidae > Autographa > Autographa gamma. The sequence continues at coordinate 3,032,363 of LR989852.1, forward strand.
ATATCGGAAAAACGCGAGAATAGTACTCCAATAATAAACGAGACACTCAAAGTTCCGACGAGTTGGCTAAAGTGATATAACTTCCTGCAAAATAGTTGACTCTATATTCAAGACTGAAAAGCAGTTTCAAAGTTCGGAGTGGAATAAATTTCGAGTAAAACACCGTACAGAATAAGAATGGTTTGCTAACGTTAGAGCATTCATAAGAAGTATTCTTCTGAAAAAATAAAGTTTTTTTTTCAGACATTGACGGGTGCAAGAAAACTTTTCAGCTTTCAACTTAATGCTGTGTATAATGCATACAGGTAAATAAGGGTGGTAAATTAAATAAACTATCTCGCTTCTCTTTGGAATGGTATAGTAACGTAATTAAATCTCACCAGTAATAAACAGAACTAATTTAATAACAAACTCCACAAAGGCTTAATACATTTTACTCAACAAATCAGTGGTTCATTACGATCGCTACCATTCAATAAATCTAAGGTGCGCGGGCGCCGACGCGGTGGGGCTTTCAAAGCTTTGTCCCGAGGCATACGGTACGATCCCCATAACTGATAAGCATTGTATTATGACCAAACTGTTTTCAACTTAGAAATTCAAACCATAAATTCTATACTTGATCTAATACAATATATTTTGATTTACTATTTTGTAGCTATGATTGGATTTTATTATGCTTTAGATTGATATTATAGTATGGTAGGAATATTGGTCGTATATTAAAATTAAGTATCATTATTCTGTTTATACTGCGGACGACTAATGCCTGTGATATCAGTTCGATAATTGATATAACAGAAATAAAATCACTTAAAACGTATCACTTAGAATGTCAATAATAATTACGGGCTTTTATCGAAAGAGTATATGAACCTCCTTTATCCACCTAACTGTATTAAAATACTGGCAACAGGGAAATGCTACATTTCTTTTTTTAAATTAAAAGGCGCGAGTTCTCGTGTGACCTTTCCGCGAGTGCTTCCGAACACGGGCGGGTTTTTGCACAAAAATGAATGGCGACGGAGGATAGAAATCTTTCTCACGCCAGATGCCATGGGAAATGAATCGAAATGATGCGCTTGTTGTTGTATCTTTCGAACATACTGTTTTATATTTGTGTATTTTAACACGATCTCCAGTTGTTCGTTGTAAGTGACAATTTTATGTGTGGTTTCGATATGAGAACTTTCTCACAGATTTTGTTATCACCTTACGGTAGCTCGATGAGGATTACCGTTTCAAATCTATAATTCAATTTATATTTAAGTATTTTCTCAGATATATTCGTACGTTACTTATCCAATCACATTTCGATCAATCGGCAATAAAGTCTACTCGTAACTACTAGTAATACTCGTCTAGTATTCATCACAAACATTGACAAAAACATTTGAGCATAAAATCAAAGTCAATTATTTACTAATCTCGCTATTGAGGCAAGTATGTTTTTTCATGAAAATCGACTAAAACCGCAGCAAGGCTAGATGTGGTAGTGGGGATAGGATAATTAGGGGAAGTGGTGGGGCCGGGGTCATTGACACGAAGCCTCCGTGTACCCGCCAGCAGATGGCGTCAGCGGCTGACTAGTACAGTTTTTTACTGAGCCTCACATTGTCTCCCACGTTCAATTCTAAGGTAGGTATAATTACGATGAATTTGAATTTTATTGACGTTTTATACCATTTATAACAATATGAATGACGATGTACATTTCATAGAGTATTTGAAGCCATAGACACATCACTGTTTCGAACTCATAATGCTAGATCAAGACGTGATAGACGTAAAAATATAGATCCAAGCAAGTAAAAAATGTAAGCAAGAAGACAGCCAATGAGAATATCAAGCCATCGCAGCCTAATGACACACATCACACATCGATACGAACACAAAAACCATCCGCGTCATATTTCGGAAACACCCGATTGTTTCATACGGCACCACACGAAATTCACACGACTCACTTTAAAAACAATTACAAATCTATTGTACACCACTCAATAACATTAACGTCATCCAATATACAAAAGTTGATTGGCAATCGTTGAGGCGGCTCCCGCTCACAATGCCACAATAAAAACATCATTTTCAATCCGCTTGTAATACTGTTTGATTATGATTATACGGCGCTTATTAAGGCAATTATTAGCGAGGATACAGATAACATCTATTGTGAACGTAAATTAGCATAAGGTTGCGTCATACTCGATAGTAAGACGTGGGAAAGTAGCCTGTTAATAACGCTGGCCTGATCTTAAATGGTGAATGGGGGTTATTCGTTTTGGATGGCTAACTATTTACAGGATTCCGAACAAGTATAAGGAGCTTCTTAGATACTGGGATCGGCTTATGTCACTGGCTAGTAATTTGTTAAAACATCAAAGAGTATTTAACATTTTGAAAAGTCATACAGTTCCCTAACAGCTAATGTCAAGCGCATGTCTTAGCGCACAATATGCATTGATACAAAGGTGCACCAACTGGTCAGAAAACGCCAAATTACTTGAGGTACCTAATGGTTGTGATATATTGTATTTAACAATTTCTCATGTGACTAAACCTATGTTTTAGACCTGTACGTCTACAATAGAATTGTATTAATGCTTGTAATTTAATGCTTTTCTTCCGTATGGGGCGAGACGGAAACTGTTCATAAAACCTGTGAGAACGTCTTGTTAACCTCATTCTATCGCCTGCAGCTCTGACTCACTTGAGATGACTCTATTATACCCAAAAAGTAGATTTCATGCGTCCTTAATGACAGAAATATGGCCGCGGGCAATTCGTGTAATGAATATTTAATTGCATGGAAATATTTGTGACCAACTAAAGTGGTCCTAGCTTTGTTAGTCCAATTGCTGTGATTATGTGGAGGTATCGTCGGCTACAAAATGATATAACTGAAAAATATATTACGTATTTTCTTATGAAATACGAGTCCAAAATAATCCGAAAATCATAAATTTTCACCTACATACATTTTATCAGTAATAAAACAATTATGATCTCAATAATCCAAGTGCATTCAATTCAGTCTTCACATGTGATATTATTTACTCTTATCAACACTAAGCACGTTATTGCCACTAAAATTAATTTATAAACTTTATAGTTTATTAATTGAATTACATAATACACGCAATACATATTTATGTTTCTGATTGTACAAGCAACCATGTATTATTTACGAGGACATTGTCGAAGCCAAAACAGTTAACAAACTAGTTTTAAGCTAAGTTTATTACACATTTTATTGACGCTTAACATTTCAGTGTAGACGCAGTGAAGGGATCAAAATGTCGTGATAATAACATTATTAATAACAATGTTATAAATATTTACTTTATTGACTCCTGTATTTATTAAACTTGTCACTTTCCAAATAAAATTAGATTGTTATCTTTTATACTTTGTCATACTTCACGACTCTACAATTTATTTTGAGTATCGAACCCTATATATATTACGTACTTTATGGTTCCAAATTAGGCTGGCTGACTACACATGTATAAATGGAAAAAATAAATTGAAAAAAGTATTTGCTCTGTGCCTTCTAAATTTGAATCTATGAAGGACTGGCAAACTGCAGCTAAATACATAACATCCATTCTTAGAGTATACATTCTTAGAGTATTCTTAGAGTATAGAAGAACTAGAGTGAGCCTATCAGAGTTTGAACTTAAGCACTGTGCGAAATGGTTTTGTAGTGAATTATTTATGCAGATAGAGCTTGCCGTTTTAAAAAATCTATCTAAAGCACTAATATTATCCTAACAATGTCAAAACCATCGATATTTTCGTATATAAGTTTCTCGTTGCGCGAAAATTAACTTAAATCAGTAAACGACTGGCACTAGGGGAAACTAGCGATAGTAGTAGTCTATGTATATAGTACGTCAATGGTTCCATTAGACAAACAATTTTCTTTTTCTTTTTTTAAGTTAAGGTCGAGTTCACACTGGTCAGCCAGCATCGCCCTGTCATCATGTCATTGGTGTAACGGTACGCCGAATGGATACTATGACTGTGCATGATTCCTTTATAATTGAGCTTCACTGTACTCATACAATTTACTTTTGGAACCTCACGAAGGCATTACCGAAATTTAACTACATACTTAGATATGTTGTTATGAATGTATGTGTCTTTAAAACTAGGTACTTGAATGTTTTTTGTAATGTTTATACCGCCGTCCTAAGGTACTGAAATATCTGACATGTTTGCGCAATAAACATCTAATAGGTAGTAAATAAATACATAATTGTCTATTTAACTATCTTTCTAACGGACATCTTCTTCCTGCGACACACGTTTACTTATATTATCATATTATAGTCCTTTATAGACGTTGAATAATTCTGCAAGATTTACGAATAAAGCAAAAGTTTTAATTTCCAAACTTCACTAAAAATGTTAAGCTGTCGTTAAAAAATAATTAACTTATACATAATATATAGTTTATTTAATGTAAGGTAAGTAAAACCTGTTTAGAATGAACTGAAGTATTGTGTAACGTCGTGAGAGCTTCGCGTCCGTCCGTCCTCCGGTCACAGGTTGGTAACCCGGCCGCGTGGAAACAACCGCAATTATTTAAATGGAGAATCACAGAAGGTGTATTCTTAATTTATCCTTATTACACTGAAGAAAAATAAAAGAATAGTGTATTCGAACTCTTTATTCCAGCCTGTATGTTTATTGCCATTGTTTATTAGCGCTTTCTTTATAAAAGTTAAGTTCATCGATAGGTTTCTTTGTCAAAAGGTCATTAACTTCATGTTTTTTATTGATGTATTAAGTAATATATTTTATAACTCTGCTGTTGGTCGGTTAAAGCTTGTATAAGTAATTATTTGTTATCTACACGTTACATGTAAAAAAAATTAATTACATTTATGATTATGTTGTTATGCTCAGCCAGGTTTACGACCAGGACTCCAGATGTTTGCTTGGTTAGTGTGTAATATAATGAACCTATGTGCCACACCGCACAATATAGAGCAATTATGTACCAAGCTTAATAATGTCATTATTTTTGTAATAAGAAGTTGTTAGTTGGACGCCCCTTTTTTTTTTTTTTTTTTTTTTTTTTGACCCGATGGAAATCCTCATGGACTACCTCCGCTTTGGGGAAGACGGAGGGGCGTGCCGGACTCCTACCGGCTAAAACCACCGGAGTGCTTCTCCGTTCCCTATTACCGGGGACCAGGCGGGAACGCATTTAGCAATACTACCGCGATCCCCTGGCAGGGAAGCTCCATCTGCAGGAACCGCTTCGTTCAAGTGGGAGTAACTCCTCGCTTTATTTGAGGCGCGCGGAAGCACCGCGCACGCCGTCTTTGGCCTTTAATAGGCAACAAACTTCCCCAAGTCTGCTACCCGAGGCCCATTATGGAGCCTGGAGGAGGGCAAATTGAGCCCTTCTTCTGCCCCTTGCTCGCCGGGCGCGGATCGGAAGGTCGCTTGTGGCCTCTCGCTCTCTTTCCGCACCCTCTTTGAACGCCATCACTTCTTCACAGAAGTCTGTGACGGCGCTCCAAGACTCCTCACTTCTAACCATAGAGGCAACTACGGCCGGAAGCGAGAGGTCTTCGCCAATAGTTTCAGCAAGTTTCAGACGCTGCAAAGCCCAAGCAGGACATTGCTCGAGCGTGTGCTGCGCCGTGTCCTCGCTGTCGCTGCAGTGGTGACAGCCAGGAGTAGGTTCCCTCCGGACTATACGGTGAAGATATCTGCCGAAGCAACCATGCCCCGTCAGTATCTGTGTTGTCCGAAAGGTCAGCACCCCATGTTGCCTGCTAAACCACTCGGGGAGCATGGGTCGAACAGCTTCTACGGTTCTAAGACCAGCCCCAGGTCGCATAAGTCGAGCTGCCCAGACCTCCAAAAAGGCATCATGGAGCTCCTTAATCAAGGCATCGATAGCCCTCTGGGGAGGTCTTTCACCATAACTGAGCAGCTCTTTTCGCCACTCATGCGCACCTGAAAGGATTTTGGCATCTAGGTCCCAAGGAAGGGTTCCTGCCAAGAGGCACGCGGCAACGCAAGATGTTGTGCGGTAGCCGCGAATGACGCGGACAGCCAAAGCTCTCTGCGGTCTACTCAAAAGAGCCACCCCTCGCGACGTCAGGCACTCCGCCCAGATGGGAGCCCCATATAGTGCCATGGAACGCACAACCCCAAGAAAGAGCCGACGACAACTCGAACCTGGGCCTCCCAAATTAGGCAACAATCGCCCTAGTGCGGCTGCCGCTTTCATAACTCGAGGCCCCAATCGCTTGAAGTGGGGGTCGAAGGTCCACCTGCTATCGAGCACCAGGCCAAGGTGTCGCATAGTGGCTGCAACCTCTATTCTCACCCCACTAATAACGATGTGGGACCCCGTTGGAGGTGCTTTTCTGGGTCCATGAAAAACCAAAGCCTCGGATTTCTCCAGCGCCACGTCTAGGCCCAGCATTTTAATGCGTCCGACAACTTGCGCGACTCCTGCCGTGGCTAGATGAGCAGCATCGCGGTATGAGCTCCCCCGAGACAACACAAGGGTGTCGTCAGCATAGCAGACTACACTGACGTCCGGAAGAGAATCACTACGCAAAACCCAGTCATAGCCTATGTTCCAAAGGAGCGGTCCAAGCACCGACCCCTGAGGAACCCCACAGGACATCTTTCGTGAGGCAGGTCCACTGCGGCTCTCGTACAGAATTGCTCTCTCTTCTAGATAAGCCCCGATAATGTGCCGGAGGTACGTCGGCACGCCGTGGTAACGAAGGGCTTCCTTAATAACACTCCACGGTAGGGTGTTAAAAGCGTTGGCTATGTCCAACGATACTGCTAACAACACCCCACCACCTGATACTGTCTGGTCCGAAAGGGCCTTGATACGCTGGATCGCGTCTATGGTCGAACGATCCTTCCGGAAACCGAATTGATTGTCGGACAGATCGGGCCCTACCGTCAACAGATGCCTTACGAGACGAGCAGCGATAATGCGCTCGAAGAGTTTTCCCATCTCGTCTAGCAAAACTATGGGACGGTACGCGGATGGAACATCCACTGGTCGTCCCTCCTTACGGAGCAGCACGAGCCGTCCCTCTTTCCATAGCTGAGGAAATTCACCTCGCTGCAGGCAAGCATCGAACAAGCCCTGTAGTCGGGGCCTCAAAACCTCAAGAGCTATTGATAATACGCGGCCAGGCACTCCATCGGGACCAGGTGCAGTAGACTTCCCTTTGAGCCGCAGCTCAGCTGCACTTAGCTCGGCACAAGTTATCTGCGGTACATGTACATCACAGCCGTCCGCAGTCTCGTCGCGCATGCCCATTGGAGGAGGGGTATGGGTTGCTCTTAGTGGAAAAAGGGCAGCAGTTACACACTCAAGGAAGCGTGGCTCAAGCGTCTGCGTAAGTGGGGGAGCCCTCGGTCGAAGTTTTTCTCGCACCATGCGATACGGCCTGCCCCACGGATTGCTGTCAAGGGAGGCCAACAGTTCTTTCCTAGCCTCTTCTTTTGCCTGACTGATGGCTAACTGAAGAGAAAGCTTTGCTTGCCGATATGCTTCGTATAGTCGCGCTTCTTGGTCGCGGTCGATGGTCCTTCTTCGACGTTGGCGCGTATACTTTCGTCTCGCAACGATACACGCTGACCGCAAGTCCTAGTTGGACGCCCCTAGCCCAATGGACCACCTTACTAAACCAGAAGTTAGAATAGCCAATTAGGAAGAAACTTTTGATATTAAAGCAACATAGGTACATTATTTCTAAAATAAAATACTTGTTATTTCTAAAAAGAGTAAGAAATTACATGATTTTTTTATTTTCTTATCCATTATTATCTTATCTTAAATTTATAGAAATTACAAAAGAGTACCAGGCTAACATACTGACTAGGAGGTATAATCTTTCCATTGCCTCAACACACCGTCTAATTAAACCTCTTTACATCTAAAGAGGTTGTATGGAAGCAAAACTTTTACTGCCCTCTTCGTAATGATGGTATTCTCTATAAAAGCAGTACCAATATAATTTATATCAGCATGGCTGCTTATGTGAAGTTATAAACACAAAGTGTTCAATAAACGCGTTGGGATCAAACATTCGTTTATATAGGACACTTAAAAATAACTTACATAATGGTTTAGAAGGCGAGCAGTAGCAAGTAAGTTGCTCTTAGTTCTGCAGATTAAAGGTTGCAAATTTATTGAGCATGGTTTAATTAAATCGACACTCTGAGTACAACAGTAAGTAAATGATTGAAACATTTATTCGAGTATTTTCTAAAACAGTACAAGCTTAAGTTATGCTTTCTATCTTATAACGTCTCAAACACAACGACTAAAAATATTTTTACATTAATCGTAATTCAAAAATTTGTCTCAGACGAAAAATATTTAAATCTGTATGAGTAATAAAAATTGATCCCAATATTCGACGCAACTTATTTTTAAAACAAATCTCGAATACCAAGAGTAATTACAATTAGCTCGTGCGTCGTACATCATCGGTGCGCGCGCAGTTACCCGCCCCGTTAAAACGGTTACGGCAACCATAACCGTTCCGGTGCCGTATACCCGGACCGTTCATGCTTACGGGAATAAAAACGGGGTAATTATGCTTCAGTATCATTTGTTATTCTGAAACGTTATGCATTTCCACGAATCTGTAGAGCTCTATTTTTTATTGATATGTGAAGCAAGCTTTTAAAAAGAAGAGCCATTTAATTCGTTAGGAAATAGTGAAAAATGTTGCAAGGGCTTTTTAGAGCTACGATTTTAAACACCCGTTATTAATAAAACAACAAACAACTACAAGTTAGGATTAAAAAAGCAAATTAAATTTAAAGACAAACAAAATTGCAAACAAACTTTCATAATCCATAAAATCACTGAAAACTAAACGCAATCGATTTACCATCATTGAATATCCGTTGGCAGTAAAAGTCGATTAGCAATTGCCTACTAGGTTTAGTCGAGTAGAATCGATAAAAGCGAGTAACGACCGCGTGCGTACATAAATCACTATCTCGTTCCCGATCGGCGACTTAAACTTTTAATACGTTGTCATCGATGAATGTCAAACGGAGAGATACATCTGTATTAGGAACGAGCGTTTGATTTGTATCGGGCACGTGATGTGCTTGTTTCATCTATTGCGAAGTGGACTGAATAAGTTGGGTTTATTTTCAGTGATTTTCCGTTTTGTGAATGATTTTGCCATTGTTAGCTGATTAAAAATATTATATACTACGACATCTGTCTGGTAGGCCAACTTTGGAAAAATACAAATTTGGGCAAATACAGTTTGAGCTAAAAATGTCCTACAAATGACAAAGTTAAGATTTTTTGCCTATCTGTCTTTAATATATCAATTCGGCTTATATTCAAAGATATATGGGTATGACAGCCAATAAATACGTATTACTACTTATTATTTGATCAACACACATATTTATAACGAAGAATTCACATCGACACGCCTCAATGGACAATGGCTTTACATGCATAACCACAGCCATGGGAATTGGGTCAAGTTCACTATAGTAATGACAAATATTAACAAATGTGGGCCTACATTCAAAAAGTTTATATCTGATATTCGAACTCTTTAAAGAAGATCCTCAACATTATAAACCATCATCATAAATTAAAAAATAGTTAACTCTGCTTTTTTATTTTTATTTTTAAACACATTTTAAACTCATTCGAATTACGACTCAAAGGTTTGACATGATTTAAAAAAAGAATATCAACTGAATATACAAATCAAGAAATCGTTTACCTAGGTAGTTTAAGGTACAGAACATTACGTATAAATAACATTATAATTCACATAAATGGAATACCACACTTTATTAGAAATCCAAGCATTGCCAAGGAAATTAGTTATTACTTGAAAGATCTGTGGACATAAGTATAAGGTGGGTATAATCTTTCGCTTGGGAACACCTCCACAACCTGTTTCCCTCATTTGATTCTACTTCCGCAGGCCAACACTACACATTCCACTTATGTTCGTCTTCGCTTCATTTAGGTGTTTTATAACTTGGGCTTTATGTAAATATTGTGAGCTATAATTTAGTGCCATGTTTTACATTCTTAAGTTTTCTCATTAGTATTTATTTATGTCTTGAAGCGTTCGGTATAAATTAAAAAAAAAACTATCAGGGGCTTTAATATATAGATGTCCTAATCCAATAAAAAGACGTAATTTTTATTTAGTTTCTTTTGAGTTAGCTTATTTTATTTTTCTTAGTACAAAGCTGCGTATTCTCACGTATTTAATGTACAAGCTTATTCTGTACAAGTTAATTCACTAATCGTGAGTCAAAAACAGTAAGACCTCTCAAGGAAACCACATCACCGCATAATATAGCAGAGATCACAATTACAAGCCAGTTCTACCCTCATTAATGTACAGTTTCAACAGCTCCTAACGGTTGAGCCTGAGAGAGTAAACACTTCGCCGGAAACTTGGAGACTGATTCTAAAAATATTTCCAACAAATTAAAATTTCTCGAATCGTTTTTAAACCAAAAAGTAATAATTTATTATTCTTCCAAAAGCTCTATAAACATTATTCTTTGCTCCACGCCTTTGTTAAAGTTTCAATTTCCCATAAGTTTAGTGTAAACCTAAAGAATGTATTCCCTATGTTTTCAAGGAACTCAATAATCTCATAAAATATAAAACAAAAACATTTCCTTAAATACCAATATCCAAACTAGAACCAATACTATTAGGCCATAAAGTAGCGGCGATTGAATGAATGGAACAAGTGAACAACCTCAGTTCAGTTAGCTGATACAATCGATGCATTTGACGTATTTATGTTGTCTTGTGCAGTGTTAGCCGCTACCCACGGCCTAACCAGAGTGCAGTAAACACTATCTGATAGCCACGTAATTAGTGGCCGGTGCGTTCCGTCCTACGCATTCATTACTGCGGCCGGTGCGGGTCACCAACATGCAAACACCCGCCGGCCGTTAAATAAATATTTTGTAATGACAGCTGTCAGATTTGACAGGTTTTTAAATTGAGACGCCTTATATTGCTGTTTGCAATTTAAAAGTAATGGTGACATTTTTTTAAATCATGAAAAGGACTCGGATCTCGAGTTTATGTTCGCTATTAAGCCTTATTATACCACCCCTTTATATTAAATAAAGCTGCAATGTATTTGAAAAAAATATATTTTCAATTTACTTTATTTTCACACCATTTGTCGACTGTTAACAAAGCTCAACAGAACTCGAGTACGTGTGAACAACTTATCATTAACGCATTCTTTTTCCTTCCTGCCAACAACACAGCATGTCCTCAATTAACTTAAAAGTGCTCAATGAGCTCGCATACCGAGCAGGCTAAAAGGCCACACTTGGTAGCAATTGTTCCATTTACCCCGCAGGGTAGCGATACATACAAACTAACCGATAATGGAACGAGTTAACACGCGGCCGTGGCAAATTTTACGACTCTATTAGGCATGTTGGCGGCAAGGCGGTCCTTTACCGCTTCGCAGAAACACTAAAACTACCAATTTAGAAGTTGTCGGGGACATTACATGTTTATTAAAGAAATTGTAAGGAAATGTGGATTTAAAAAGCTGGATTTATGTACGGGGTTTTAATATTAATTTTATTGCTTATAATTTTGTGTGATGTTGAAGATGTCTTTTGATGTCGTAATTTGATTTTCTGAAAACTTTACGAGCGGTCTTTGTGGGAACCGAATATCCTTTCGTTCGTATATACTGGAATGATAGCAAAGTAATAATAAAATATCCGATACAATCCCTCGCTTCCTCAGCGATAATAATATTTTGATTAAATAAAAAATATAGTGATATTTAATTCCTTATCTAACATCGAAATACTTTATCATTTTCTTCTAAGAAATTTGGGTAAGTAATCGCAATATTTACAAACTTTGCTTCATTGGAATAAACCAAAAAGATATCGAAGATAAGCAAGCAAATGCAAAGATTTCATCGTAAAAAAAAACTATAACAAAATTCTATTACACTAAAGAGATCGACATTCTTATACAAGAGACTGTTAGATATATTGTTTAATTGTTACTGGCCGTCGACACTATCAGTTTAAAAAAGGAACCTTGGTATTAGAAACTAAACGATTTATCCTTCCACAGTAAACGGCCGATAAGATAACATTCATATTAATTAACTTTGATCAAACAAATAGCAAATAGTTTCGTTAAATTTATAACATCCGTTTCGACACCGTTGTAATATATCATCAGCCAGATTTAAATAATTCACACGTTCGAAACTTGATTTTAGACAAATATTTGTTAATCAAATTAAAATAGGAAAGATTTATGTATGGTGCCAATATTGACTTCTCTTGCGATAAAGTAATTTGTTTTTAAAGACTAATAAATATGTCGCGAAGTGTTATATTGGCGAAGAAAATTGGCGTTATAAATGTAAGTGACGATTACAATAAAATACAAGAAACAGTTTTGTAAAATTAATACCAATTTCGAGGATTTCTAATTAATTTCATTGCGAACGTTTACGACTGGCGTTCCACTTTGTTACGTTCCGTTCAAGTCTGCTGTAAAATAAAATATCGCGGGCTCAGAGTTTCATTGTTTGCGTGACTAGAAAGCTAGCAAAACGCTCGAACTAAGATCGTTTAACGATATTAATTAATTAATTAATAAAAAAGAAATCAGCCGCTATATTTTTAACAAGACATTTTATAATTTCCTTGTAATTTTACGTGCTTGTAAATGGACAATTAATATTTTGCTTTGTCACTTGATGTTTGTGACACCTTAATTATTATATTAGTAATTAAAAAGCATTTAACAATATCGATTTCATTTTCAATGTATTTTTTAATCCGCAAGCCTACCAATTTTTTTTTATGATTATTTTTGCGTTAGTTTCGGCCAGACTTAGTCGTGGCTGACAAGTTTTCCTACTCGTCATAAACTTATCGCGATAAAATCGGTAATATTTTCAACTGAAAAAGAAACTTCAAAACATTGTTTTTCTGCACAACACAAGATACTCAAAGGCATACAGTCCTATAGCAGTTACTTTAATGTGAGCTTAAAATATAATGCTCTTTTTACAGCCATTTACTTTTGTTCAAATAATAAAGTGAGTGTTGTCCACCTTACTTTATACAGTGTTGTCCATTTACACTTTAAGTGCTTCAAACTACTGTTAAACAAAATGAAAAAGTCATCAATAACCATTTTACAAGTACTTCGATAGTCAATAACTACAATTGCCGTCATTATAGATGATGAGATATAGTCGATTGACCAAATTTGAAGCATATGCAGAGCTCAACAATACGTGTCACTGAATACACCTCTATCAAAATTATAATTATTACCGCGAAAGTGGTATACGCAATATCCGCTAAGGAAATATCGGCCAACGCTCGAACAATCACGGGCCAGACAAAAGGGCCGAAACAGTTACACTGTGTGTTGCAACAGACCGAACAACGAGCATGTCATTATGGAGCAACAAATGAAATCTGACCTTCCACGTCTCCCGAAGATGTCCGGATTAATTCGCTGGAGACGCACACAGATGATGTTCCAGAGGTCTCCGCGGACTGGTCGCAACGAATCTCAAGCATTTGTGGTGGCCGAGTAGTTTCTCCCAATTACACCGTCTCTAGCCGGCGATTGGCCGCTCCATGAGGAATCCGGCCTGTCGTGACTGTGATAAAAAAAAAACTGACGCAAATTGCCGATACGCCTCGTGCACACAATTTCATGCTCCGACTTCTCGACGAACAGTCTAGATTCGTCATATTTCTAGCAACAATGCGAACACATGAATCTCGAATTTAGCGCGAATCTGCTACAGATAGAATTAATTAATAGTTCCGAATCTGAAGCTAATGACTATTTAATGCGTGTCGAGAAAAAAAGATCGAATCGTTCTCTTTAAGAGCGGAGTTTTATTCAATTGTATTGTTCTAATTGGTGTTTTTGTGAACGTGTATCATTGATGTGGTTGGAGGCATTGCGGCTCTGACAATCATCTTGGAGCCGCATTAGTCTGTGGGAAGGTTATGAGAACGCTTTGCCACGCTTGCGAGTAGCTATGACAGACGCCTTTCTTATTCACTCATTTAACGTCTTTTTTTATTATATTTACAATAACAAAGAATTTTCGAATATAGCTAGAATTTTCTGTAGCTTTTATGATTGCTAATTCACTTAGTTGATCTGCACCGGTTATATTCATTTATTCATCCTCAAATTCTAAGTATTCCTTAACAAGTATAATCTACAGTATCAAAAATTTTATGTTAGTTTAAACTATTTTGTCATCGATAAATAGGCTTAGCTTCACAGGAGGCTTCGAGTCAGGCTCGGTTGAGCGGACAGTGAGATCGACAAGTCATGCGCTTCGTCATCACGCCTCGGTCGCAAACCAAACGTTTTTGTGTTAACTGGGTTGTCATATTTTAAATAAACCTTTCCTATATTCTTGTAGATATTTTTAGTAGGCCATTTTCTTTTTTCATCGTTTGCTAATTCGTCATATTTTAGTCTAAATACTTCACATTTTATAACTTACAGCAAAATACCTATTTTGTTAGTTTAATGAGAATAATTACTTTTTTATCTGTACCGTTTTAATAGCGGTTAAGTGTTAAGGAGTGGAAATAGGCCGAGTTTTTATTAATGAGTAAATTGACGTCATCACTAAACATGTCTGTAATTAGGGGCCGAAACTCAAATAAATTCAGCTCTTAATCATAATTTAACTTAATAAAGCTTCATTTTAGGGCATTATGTCCTTCATTCACAATCCACCAGTTTATAAGTGTACCATTTTAGTGTTCATATATTTTTGTTATCAATATCAATAATCATTTCGATAAGAATCCAGACGGAAATCAAAATTTATTTCCTTCAGTTAATCTGTCTTCATTCTCGCCACTGATTAAACTTTACGACTAAGTAATTTTCTCACTCTACTTCTGAATTTTATAAATCATTATCTTTGTGCAGTCGTGGGTATAGAAAATCATTTAAGCCTTTCCTTATTCATCATTATCATCACCGACTACACAAAGTTCGATCCTAGATTATGGATTACTTGAATTTTAAACGCAATTTTGAGCACAAAAAGTTACTAATCCAAAATCCAAGCTTAAATTCGGTACTTAATTCATGATCTGATTTCGGCGTTGTTTTCTTCCAATTAGATGTGGCAACACAGTTGGATGGTTATCTCCGGACGATTCGTTCCGGCCGGAGGACTCAGCGCGTGACGCGCGCCGATTAGAAATCTCGTCTCGGATGCCGAAGCCGACTTGCTGTTGATTGGCTAGTTCTATCAAACTCTTGCCGTCGATTGGACAGTTCTATCAAACTCTTGTCGTCGATTGGCTAGCTCTATTAAACTTATGCTCCTATTGGCCAGTTTTTTTACGAATTTCTCATTAGTTTTTGGTAAAAACGTCGCGGTTGAAGTAAATTGACTGAGTTGTGACATGACTTGGTGTTTTCAGTTGCTGTTGTTAGCCGATCGAACAATGAATTTTTAAACGCAGACTAGTTGTAGTGATTAGTGTACCCATGCCTTAGTAATCGACGTAGGCGCATTACTAGATTATAAATCATAAAAGCATATTAAGAAAGATATCTTTTGATGTTTTTTTTATGGTTTGCAATCTTCTTAGCTAATTTGGCCACTTTTTTTTGTCAACTGAATTAAAATGCTACTCTTAAAAATATCAATTTACTGGCGATTAAGCTAATTTTTGCTCATAAATACTAATTCCAAAAAAAACATTAATTTAAAATCGATCGATTAACATAGCATATAAAATTAAGCCAATATTTATAAATCTCAATAAAATTAAATATTTTATAAATTTGGATATTAAATAAGGCGATGACCTTGGCAGTGAAAATCCTCGGGGTCAAAGTTTCCTTCGCTGCAAGGTCGAACGTTCAGTTAGGTAACACAGCGGAAAACATGACGTGTCTAGACAAAATGTAATTAGTTTGTGTAAGCCCGCTGTAATTATGTTATGTTGAGTACTAGCTACCTATGTTAGCAGATATTCTTGAAATATTATTGTAGGTCCCTTTTGGTAAAGTCTTTCAAGCACCGGGAATTAAATGTATTCTGAGCTATGAATACGAATATCCTATTCATTCCTAACTTTCAAAACTGCCGCTTTTGGACAATATTTTATCTAAATATGTGAGCTTTATTTATAACGATTATTTTTGCTTTAAGTTTAATTATTGAGTTAAAGATATGCGTTCAAAATTTATACCGCTTACATGCGGTCTTATTGAATAACGGAATATCCATTGAACTCTTACGTCCAAAGAAACCTCACAAGTCGTTTCCTTAATCGTATTTGAACCTCCGTACTTCCCATAAAGGTTTATTAAAATCTACACATCGATAAGTCTGAAGCCGCCCACTCTGCCGTTGCCATGGTTACCTCCCATTTACTTCGGGTTATTTTGGTGATTCGTTCCCGTACACGACAATAATCGATTTGCTATGATTCAAAACCGAATTTTAACACCTGTATCGATTCTCCATAAATATTTCTATAAATGGACCCCAACATTTTGAGAAGTATTTTTAGGTTTTATGCGTTTCCATAAGAATATGTTTCGTTACGTAAACTTTGTCTAGTGAATGTGTTCTGTACATACAAATATTTTACTTAATTGTGTTTCTTACCGGTTTGTGTTGCGACACTTGACAAATAGGTTTTTGCTCGTACATTCAAGTATCCAAGTTTTTGTTACTTTTTGCTACATGGTTAGCAACAATGACAAAACAATTTAAAACTTTTGAATAAAAGAGACAAAGATAAGTTTTTTTGGTACTTTGCGTAGTAACCGGGTACTGAAGGATGAAAATTTCAATTTTAACTTTTCTAGGACGTTAAAGCTGAAGGAAAAGGCGCCCAGTGCAACATTATGAAACAACAGTGCACGAAATACAAAAGAACAATGACCCAGATCCGCCAAAGATAACCATCGAAGTGACGCATGTGTGGAATCGATAACAGTAGTGTACACGCACGCACTCGCGGACGTTATCGAACCAATATTTACTCAGGTAACAGAAACACGCGAAACGCTGCGACCGTGTGAACGCGCCCGGCTTTTACACTCCACTAAATTGTGTTATAGAACCCTTAGGCTCCGCTGGAAGGGCGAGCTCATTCAACTAAACGTCAGCACACCGTCATAGAATAAAAAATATTATACCTACCTATTCATCGGTCAACAGCTGCACCGAAACGGAACGGCAGATGCGCGTGAGCAGTCGACGCTGTTATTATAGAAACGACAAAAAGCGGCAGCCAGTTTCAAAGAACGCGTGGATTTTTCACGGAGATAGTGTGGAAAACTTACCGTCGGTCATGAGGCGGTGGAGCGGTGGTGCGGTGGCAGCGCCGGCGCACTCACTAACAGCACACGTGCACGAACGCCGCGGGCGCGCACCTGTCGCGGAATGACTGGCCATTTCCATATTAGATAGTATTTATGAACGGGCGAGGCGCTCGCGCAGCCCGACGCGCCGAAGTGGACTGACTGCCGCCGCGCGCGCTACCTGCGCCCACCTGTCCCCCTCCGCCCCACCACCAGGAACCGGATGGTACTCCAAAACAAAACGGCCAACAAAGGACGTGCCGTGAATGTTCGCGCCACTGGTCCGCTCCATATACCGACGAGGGTCGGTGAGCCCCTGCCGCCGAGCCGACAGCCCTGCGACTGTTTACTCGCGACACCTGACTCACGCGCCGAAATCCCAGCCCCCGTCGATCAGCCCGATGATTTACGATCGCTCAATCGTATACGCTCGTTGTTTTCCTAACTGAACCGACTCAATTTACCGATGACGTAAAAAATGCAAATGAAATAAACGTCGAAGTGGAACACAAAGAAATTACTGACACACGAGGCGACAGCGCTCTGTCACCTGCTGAATTTGCTCAATCGGAAAGAATGATTGCTCAACTGATTGTCGAAGTACTTGTAAACACAAACAATGGTTTTACACCGGGTGGACATCCGAGGCCGGTTTCGTCGTCCGTTTTGTTCATAACAGTGATTTGGTTACGTTTAATTTATTTACAAATCGGTTCCTGTGTTATTTGTAAACGGCCGCCGCGCCGGTGGACGCCGCCCGTTATTCATTCTTATCTATTGTATCTCTAGCTGATATGATAGCCGACTGTCCAATGGTGCTGTAATCAAATCTTTTCGTGATTTCGTCCGCATTAACACTGAACAATGTCCTATCGATAACCTTTTTAATGGGCAGTATATGCTTTACCTTGTAACCGCTTTTAGTACCAACTCATTCTAAATCAAATTTCATTAATTCCCTGTGATCCAAATACAAGTACTTACAGAGTCTGGCCATTAAAGTCTCATCATCTTGCGTTTTTTGCATTGACACTGCGTGCAAGTATGTGACCTCAGCAATTTTGTCTCATAATTACGACACATGTCCCACTTATCCCTAATCGACTCCAAACTTCTTTATTTATATTTTGAGAACAACGACTTTCCCAAACTAGGCCAAGCTTGTGTTTTCTCAAACTAATGCATACTTAAGCGAAGTGAAATGCTCATAATTGTGGGAGGTATTTATATAAGGAAAGGCGGGAGAAAATTTGGGTCTTGAAGCGGAACATGGAATGTTTTCTCTCTAAGATGTTACTGAGAGACTGTAGTGTATCAAGTCTTCCTTCTTCACCATATCAATCGACATAAATGAGACATTAAATAGATAAGACTTCTCCAACGAAAGTCTTCACACCCTGTAAAGTCCCATCTTTCACCATTTCATGGCCCATAGAGTCAGCGAAACAGACAGCACAAAAACAAGGCATTTAAAAGTAAATATTTGGTGACAGAGTTTATCAGACGGAATGTAGCCGCGGCTGTGGGATTTACATCGAATTCACTTAGTCGTGTTGGAGCGATAAACAGCACATGAGGTGGGTTCGATAGCGCGATACGTCACGGCACCTGCTGATAACGGCCACGGAACGCTGAATTTTACGCACTTCTTATTTAGGTACAGAATGTTTTAAGAAAATTAAATAAAGTTGATATTCAATTGTTTGTCCCTATAATCAACGGAACGGTTAGTGTTTTATCCTCTGATCTAGCGTATTATGAAATAAATGTTGTCCTACAAATGCGTTGACACGATAATTTTATGAACTTGAATGAAGAGGCAGGATGCAGAATGATCATGGATCATAGTAACCATAATCTATAAAAACTCGTGCGATCATCAAACACCGGAACTATTAATTGCGCACTAAACCAAACTTCTATAATCTTTGCCAATATGTACAGATGTCATAGATAAAATAAGCAGTTATGACAGCATAAATCATAATTCTACATCATTCATTTCACAAAACTTTTTGCTCCAGATACAGCATGCTCATTCAAAACCAATTTCCTATCCTTACGCATATCCGCATAGAATATATATATATATATATATTACTCTAGTTTTTCTCAGTACCACAATACGCCGCACTCCGATATCAATGAACCACGCAGGATGTGGCTCGTCCGGACGAACAAAAACAACAGTCACAGCCTCCGAGACGAAGGAAATAAATAAACTATAGAATGTCCTTGATAGATTAATAAAAGGTGAATAAACTTCCTTTGAAAGTGAAGGCTGCAGAAATTATAGAGTTTACACAATAGTTTTGTGTTATCACAAGACAAGAACAAAGAATGACCAGGATCAAAGCTTTATCAAAAAAAGTTTTGATCTTTGTCAATCTTTACTTTAAGCAAATTTTCATTCTTAACTTTAAACCAATAAGAGACAACCCGTACTGCGAATTTAGAGGCGACATGGATACTAAAGACATCTCTTGGTATCGATTAAGTAAACCATACCTAATAAAATAAATAAAAGCATTTCTGATTCATCATAATAAAGTTCTTCATTTACTCCAGAGAGATCAAATTACATTAAATCGCACGGAACTGTATCTGCCGACAGATATTGCAACCAATGTACAGTTGCAAGTAAACTTTAATGTAGTTTTCCTTTAGTTAAAATGAAGACGAAGTAACTGACATTATTCTGATGGTATTTAATATTTAATTCGTCTATATTATTATATTACAGAAAATAAAGTGTCCCTTTAAATGTTCCGTACCTCACAGGCCTTGCTCACTTTTTGACGTTTTCAGAAAAACAATAAAGGTTTACCTAAGAACTCGAAAGTGGATTCATACCTTAAAAAAATAACGTCAAAACGTTGATCACTAAATTTTCTTCAAATATCTCGACTTAGACACACACGATAAATGACTCAGTTCAGGTATTTCTAAAAGGCCTATTATGAATACATTTTCACGATCCACTTGTGTTTGTCACTTGTTTTTAATCTAAATCGTCTCGATGAACAACAATTTTTTTTTTTTTTTATTCCGAAATTCATCTTTTACTAGTGGCCAGTTGATTTTAATATTAATAAGATTTAGATCTAGAAACGTGTAGGTATTACAGCTCAGAGTTGTTTACTAAAATTATTTATCATTCATCGACATTCGCGGTGTGGTGATAACAAGATGATTCAGGGTATGTGTCACCGGGTTTAATGGCGGAAAATATCGAAGGAAGTTTATGCGTATTTTCATTGTTGTTATCTATGTTTTATTTAGAAAATGCAGGCGCGTTTTTTCAAGCAGAATTTTAAAGAATACATTTACTTATTTTTTTAACTTTAACAGAGATTTATTTACAATTCAATACTTAATTCTAACTTCATTTTATTCATTGGCCTTCAAATAAGACATTTTTTTAATTAAAATGTGTCAACTATGATTCATGTGCTATTCTAAAATGATTACCTTTGGACGTGCTTTACTTACATTTATTTCATTTTGTTTATTTTTAGTTCGTATGTTTTAAAGTCAAACGCTTCTGCTTACTATCCCTCTGTTTGCCTAGACATAGTTTAACTAATAGTCAAGGATTTAAATACAATTGTGTCTAACTTATGCCTTCTTTTTTCATCAAAGAGCTAATAATCTAAGATTTAGGGAGAGAAAACAGTCGATTTAGACATTGTTTATTGATAGTTCAAATGTTGTAAAGTAAAACAAGTCTTTTGGCTGTTCCTATGATAGCCTAAATATAGTTTAATATGTAGGCAACGTATTTAGTACATATTGGCATATGTACTAAATACCTTGCCTACTATACTATAATTATGTCTAACTTATGCATTCAAATTGCAAGGTATCTAAGCTTCATGAGGAGAAAACAGTCGATTAAGACTAACGTCCTCAAATCCCACAACACGAAATCCAATAAGTATATAAACACATAGACAAACGTAAGTGATCATGAACACGGCACGTCACGTCACGTCCGTGGGAACTGACGCGACACCAGTACCATTGGGAAACCGTGGCGTGCGTCAAACTGTGCGAAAATGTCAATTGATTGTATTGTCGTCTAGTTGTATGGAGTTGTAGTACATAAATAGAAAGTTTGGTAATGATGTCTAATGTTGATGATATTTATTGAAATGAAAGCATGTATCTTTTTTTTTTGGTATTTAGTATGCTTTTTAACTATATTACAAAGACAGTCAGAAATGAAATACCTATATTTGATCATGGTCTCGGCTATGCTGTAAAATAATAAGACCACACAGAGATCCAGATTAACACACCGAAACCTTCAAAAACGGAACATTTATATGCTCTTATTTACACCTTTGTCTACATCCAAAACACTCTATACTCTCACTACATGTGGCTTGACTGGAACTGGTCCCCATCCTGCTGCAGAGCAACTAGGGGTGATGCTCTTTTGTCTTGCATTACATCCGTGAGAATTCGAAGTGTAGTCAATTTTTATTCGAGTATTATTTCGAAGATCATGTGATCACATTACGAGTTTTGTCACAACAGACAAAAAATAACATGCATCTTCGCAATATTATTGGGAACATATGTTATGAAACCTACAGCTAGACCCGTAAATGTTTGCTGATCCGTAAAAACTTTCACATTTTCTTTTCATTTCAATAAAAAGTAACGGATACCTTTCCTGACAAAATTTTCGCCACATTAAAAGTTTTACAGATTTTACCTTATAAGTATACAGTTTGGAAACATAATCGCTACTTAAACTGTTTTTTTACTATGTTAGTCGAAAATCAGCTGTTCTGTCGTATTAATTAAGGTCACACTATGTAATAGCTTTTTCTGATAACAGCCACTAGCAGACTGCAATGTCAATGGATATTGACAACCAGAGATAACAAGTTTGAAATATTAGAATGAGTTCTGTACATCTTATATTATTTTGCAAATTATTGCAATTTAAGTGTGAATAAGTAGGAGTAGAAGATAACATTTATTAAATGCATTTATTAACAAAAGAAAATCATATACGTTATAATTATAATTGTAGGATGTGAACATTTATTCAATAATTTAAACCTATTACCGAAACTAAATTTACCAATTATAAAAATAGTTTCTCTACCATTCTAAGGATCCATAATTGTTTTCTTATTTACATCATACGTATATTCTTAGTCCAAAACTCAACAATCGAAAGTCAAGAATAATTTACTATCCAGAATGGTTCCAATTTATCCCCGCGGATCCCTGATCCACATTGTTGGCAACACCTTGCGCGCTTGCAAGACGTGGGTGAGAGGGGGGGCAAATGTTCCTCCAGGAATCACACAGCTGCCTCCAGTTGCGCGCGCATAAACAAATGCCAACGTTAAATAGTACTCGGTAAAAGGTATGCCTGTATTAAGTACATGTTTATGCGGCAGATGGATATGTTTATAAAATAGTGGCAAAAAATCTAATAACCTAAGTATAATGGATGTTATTTGCGGATTTCTAAAGAAAATTTACAATTACATCAGAATTTTATAAGGCTCAGTAAAGCAATTTGCTTTTGAATTATATTACACAAATAATATCAAAGTTAGACAAAACTAAATAGACCCTAGATGTATTTATTAGACCTGTGTCTTCAATAGAAAAGCTTAGGAAGTAAGTTATGGTAAATAATCCCTTCAACTGGTTCTCAACTTAAATTTAGACCGAATAGATAAACATAATTAAATTAGTATCAAATAAACGTTGACATTCCGAGTTTACCCAAATGACATTATCTGAAACCCTTATAATGAACAAATACAATCGCGATATATTGAAAATGTTAACAAAGAAGGCTCTATAAATTACTCTTAAGACCATTATGCGTTCAGTTAAATAGGACAAGGCTTAGTTATATCAATAATCCTGGGTAACACAAAATGTATTCAGAAGTTTAACACCTTCCGCCTTACACTCTGGCAACGAACAAAAATTTACAAACAACAGAAATTTTAAACCATTTATTTGTGTCTTAGAGTTTCTAACCACTCACATGTAAGATTGAATTTTATATTATTTCTTTATGTTAACCTTCTGTGTTCTATAATAATGTGTCATAAGGCTTTATTATCAATGAGCATGGTATTGGCGACCTCCCTGCGGGTGGGATGCGCGGGCGGCGTGGCGTGGGCACATCTGCGCGCGCAGCTGCCTTGCGCACGCGCCGATCGCAACGTCGAACCTACAAACGGTTAAAAGGACAATTGGACGTTTTTTTTTTTTCAGAAATTGAACCTGGGTAAAATAGTGTTTTTATCAGCTGTTTGGCCATCGAGTGGTAAAGGTCTAAAAGATAGGGCACGTGGCCGGATATTGACTAGAGAGAAAAGAGGCTTTTGGGATGCCTTAGAATATAAATAAGGTCAAAAGAAGGATATAACCATATAAAATGGCGTACAAGATTCATATTATGGATCATACTTACGTTGGATACATTCAAATTAGTGATCTTAAGCTAGTTAGCTGGCTTTTATCTAGTTAATGATTTTAAGATGATAGTTTCTAGTCTGTTTGTGACAAAAAAGAGACAATATTTATCTATTTAGAAGGTTCGGGTAGTAAACACATTGAATTTATTACAAAGACATTTTTAAGACCAGAGCTAAACGGAAGTAGAAGACACTTTGGAAATATATGTATAACATATTCCATTAATTATTCATTACTTATACAGAAAACGAATTTTCTAATTTATTTATTACTATTTTCGTCGAAATTAATATCATGCGTGTGGAGAACACTGGCAATGGTAAATGTAAGTACGGAACCACTTTTCTCGCATCCGTTGGTTACACTAATAGTTCCTTATAATTGCCTTATTAGTGTTATTATTATGAGGCGCTTTTACATTATAAGGGTAATCAGTGCGTGCATTATACGTATGAGTACATAGAAAATGCAATAAACATAAGTCGTACATTCTTCTCTGTATATATGTCACCGGAAAATAACAAGAAACGTAAGTTTATAAATTTCCTAGGAAATTTATAAACTTCCGTAGGATTCTAAACGAGAGATAAAATGTATTATTTTACGCTCACATTTTCGTCAAATGATAAACTAACAATATAACTTCATGAATACATTTCCACGACCTTTTTCAAGGGTAACGCTGAACCCTACAAATAAAGTAAAACTTTATAAATTAAATTAACCAGTTTTTATAATCAAGACATCGTATTTATAAACGCAACTCAACTGTAAATTAACTTCACCAGTTGAAGTAAACAAACCATTTTAAAACAATACTATAAAACACAATTGTCCAAGCGTGCTGCCTTCTTTAAGCCACGCGCACGCGCAGGACGCTTTAACAGTCGGATACATAACATAACATACATAACATATCATCACGCCTGTATCCCCGAAGGGTTAGGCAGAGGTGTACCAATGTTCACCCACAGTTCGCCGATATTTTTAGGTCCCATGTAATAGGGGGCGAGCCTATTGTGTCGGATGCATAAACTATAATAATGATTCAATCGTTCTGAAACGCAGGAAAGTGTGCTCCATTTTATATGCAATTATTATTTACACTGACGTGTTTTCGAATTTATAATAGTAAGGAGAAATTAAGCCCTGAAGCTTAGTGACATTTCTATAATCGTTTTAATAGAAAACGATAGAAACTATAATAGTAAACGTAAGTATTTATACTACCAGTCAAGTGACTGATATCTTATTTAATTTCACATCGCAAATTTAAATCATATATATTGGGTTTGTAGATTTTCGTGGACTCGGGAAGCAAAGACTTTTGTAACCTGAAAATAGTTCAAAATAAAGTCGTTGTCGCTCTATGTTAGATTTTTAACCACTCAACAGGTTTTACTTGAGGTTTCAGCAAAAGATGAAGGGATTCAAGAAAAAGGTTTCCATTCAGTTTATGAAAAGCCTACAACGGTTCGAAAAATATAAGCCTTTGAAATAATTGACACCTCTGAATGTAAAATCGTTGTTCAAGCTCAAATTCATAAACTTTAATAACTTTTTTAATATATATCTTTATATAAAACCATAACGCCCATAAAACTAAGTCTTTAAAAATCTTAAACTCCATAAAACCCTGGTTGTAATTGTAGCAAGTCCGGTGAACGATCTCACCGTCACGGGCACTGAACATGTTTAATTACTTGAATAAAGTACCCGTGCTCTATGGCGGGTATTGTCCAATCACTAACCACGAATTAGCATTTTTTGTAAAGTCACAAATGGGGAAAAGATGGTGCTTTAATCAACGAAGGTTCTAGACTCAAAATCTCGATGAAAGGATTAGGATTTAATTACGATTAACGAGAGGCTCTTTTGTTTTACGGTTGCTTTTCGAACTTGAATTTAATAGGATTAGGTATATCTGAAAATATTGTTAGGAGTATATTGTATTGCATGCGCATCTAGATTGTAGAACGACTATCACAGACACAAGATCGAACTTTATTACCATTTCACACAAAACCTGCTGTTCGAAATTTATTAGAACTTTGCATCCAAAATGCGTATATTAGGGATGCAGAAGTGCTATACTTTAATACCTAAAACTTTACGGTTGGACAACTGCGTGGGCAAAAGTGAGTCCCACAAATAGATTTATTCCGAAAATTAGTAATTAAACAGAATCCATTGAAGGTAGCATTGAGTATCGACAATGACCAGCGCCTTACGGGTGATTCACCTATAAGACAGAGTCCCAATCGCAGCGTGTCACCGCAGCCTACCGTAGGCGGCGCGGGGGAGGCCGGGGGCGTATTTCTTCCAATTCTATAGATATTGCTCTGGACACGAAGCCAGATTGTCTTGGCCTTCGATACCTGGTAATATCTACTTAGTTTACAGAGATGTAGGTACTAGCGTAAGACTTCGGATTTTTGTAGCTAAATTATAAAACGGTACGGACATAAACACTAAGTCAGAACCATCACAATTTTAAATCAAGGACTATGTAGATAAGATAGTACCTATATAACATAGATTTATTTAGCTCTGCAAAAGAAAACAGTTATAAACATTAAATTTTAATAAACCAAGAAATGTTTTTCACACGGGATGTCAAGAAAATCGACGGCCTATTTCCCATAGAATACGCACTATTTTAAATTATTAGTGCCATAATAAATATTATTGTTATGGCGCCTAAGCTGTGCTAATAGCACTAAATAATTATAACAATAAATATTGTAATACTCAGGACTTCCTCGCTACCAATATTAAGGGCTTAGACAGACATGCTGTTACTCAAACAATTAGTGGAGTGGAGTTTAAACCTTTTACTCTTAGACATATTAAACATGCATTATGTGTGACCTGGTTGGAAATAACACTAAAAAAAGATATTAAAAAAAATGTAATACTCTAAGATATAAATAATTTCCCCTAAAGCTAAAGCCAAATTTAATTTAAAATTTCTTCTCTTTAATTTGTGTAAAAGTAATCCGAAATAAAAAAAAACTCTTGACATTTGACAGTCCAATACTTGAGGAACGTTATTTAAAGATACGTAACATTATGCTACAAATGCATAATATCTATAAATCTAATAATATTTATAGACATTTTTTTTATTATTAAGGTGTATTATTATGGGCATCACAAGTTATCACAACACAAATAATTTAGCGAATACAATAAAAATATATAAAATCCGAAGTGCGACTAGGACCTAAGCAAACTTTTCTATTTTACTGAGGAAGCGCCTCAATTGCCGGCCTGTCCACATCCTGCACTAATTATGGTTTTTTGTGATTGTTCCTCCTAAGACAATTTCCTTTCTCTACGAATAACTTACTGTTCTGTGTTTTGTCCAGAGAAAATGATGCACTCATTAAATATTCTGAGTTGCACTATTTTAATGGATCAGTTTTGCTGTTATTTAAATTTTTATTAAGGAAAATCAATATTCGACTATTTTGGAGAGCTTAAAAATAAAGGACTTTTATCCAATTCTCTTCAACATTATTTTTTAAACAGAACATTAAAAGAAAGTGGACGAAGCGAAACAAGTACGTTAGGATCGTAGCAAATGGAAAGAAGTGGTCTCTGCCAACCCCTACGGGAAACAGGCGTGATTCTATGAATGAATGTATGTATGTATGTACATAAGGTTGCTGGGCAATGAAAATAACGCGTACCTTAACCTAACAAATCAAAAAACAGCTTTAATTACAGACCTTAAACCCACGTTACGCATTACATCATTATAATTTCTTTTTATGCCTTCTTTTTACCCATCGCTCACATCTCGTAACTAAATATTTTTTGTGGTGTTCATACAATAACTAAGCCACACACGTTCCATACATCATACTGCGATGATCACCACTAATTAGAAGTGTCGGTAATTACCTATTTAAGAGCAATCAAAAGAGTTTTTGATTAAATTAATTGTTGATTACAGCCCTTCATTAAAGTTATGATAATATTTTCAGTTTATTTTTGAGTGATGGTTGAATTGAAGAAAATATGTAATTGTATAGAATGGATTAAATGATTCGGACTGCAACGATAGTAGAGTGATAATTGCAAAGCAAATTTTTACAAAATTTCTTTAAATCTGCGGGTTTAATACAACCTAAGTATTTTTTAATATTAGTACAGAGTTGTATTTATTATGACATGTTTTACTGCATATTTTTAGTTGTACCCTAAACCTTGTTACATGATAACGAACGGCTACAAATAACTTACCTTAACACTGCGTAGGCTGATGAGAAGCAGCCTCTAAACTTACAATTTACCGTGGAAAATTAAACGTGAAATTTATTACGAGAACCTAACTTTCCATACGCCCCAAAATGAACTACATTTTAGTTTATTAGGCTTGCCACTTTACACTATACCTTATTCGAAATTTATTTAAAAATAATGAGGAAATATTCGGAAACCAGGATACAAAGGGTGGGAGATCGTGAGCTGTGGCGTTCCTTAGGGGAGGCCTATGTCCAGCAGTGGACTGCAACAGGCTGATATGATGATGATTCGGAAACCTTGATACCTAATACATATACTTATACCTAATAAGTGACATGAGACAGTGTTTTCTATTTTGCTGTCAATCTTCAACCAATGACGTTGTTCCCAGATAACTGTTATTGAGTCAAGATAAGTTTTTCTTCAATACGTATGTACAAAACCGATGGACGATACCTATCATCCATTGGTGTAATTTTATATTGAATTATAAGTTTTCCGGAAAATAGCATAATATAACTAACATATCATAACATATCATCACGCATGTATCATGTTTAGGTCTCATGTAATAGGGGGCGAGCCTATAGCCACTAACCGGGCACAAATCCAAACTCCGACCTGCTACAGAGAATGTAACTGCCGCCCAGAATGTCTATTTCAACATGACGTTACAACAAAGCTTTTACAGCACAGTATGTTTTCTTTAACTAATTTAAATACACAGTAACGCAAAGACTCCCAATATAATCAATAATTATAAAGTAATATTAAACTCCAAACATTGAATCCACAACAATTGTTAAATTGTCGCAAGCAATGACAATGAGTCCACAAAATATCGTGACGCATGTTTCGTGAAACAATCCGGCAAAGTGTCGAGTGGACGCGAATTCGACAGTTTCTAACAAGTGGCGTGTGAATGAACTCACTCTACAGATGCAACACACAATAGCTGTTTTGTAACCTCTTTTATATAGAATTATATTTGGTATGAGTGTAAAGGTCGAATGTATGCTGAGGTATCATTAAATCTGTTTGTTTCATTAAATTATTGAAACAAACAAAAATTATGCCTCAGTGAAATTTCGTAGTTAGACTTATTATTTTCTGCCTGAATAAATGAACTGGATGTTTAAAAGGAATAACAAATAACAGTAAAAAAAACTTCATATATTAAATAACGAAAGTTGATAACTAAATATGGAGCTTCATGCTGCATGATTTACAGCCTGTTTTTTTTTGGTAGAGATCTTTGCAGTTAGCCTGAGCGCAGGCTTTGACTGCTTCACCGGACTTTAAATTTACAGCCTGTATATAAATATTATTATTAGGTAATGTAGTGTCCCAAGATTTGTACCTTTTATTTTATGGCACCTATTTACAATTAGTTTAATGATTTTTATTGATGTTTATAGATCTTAATTGTAGATATTAATTGCATTATTATTAAAGAGATTAAAGAGAAAGGCTTCCTCGTTATTTATAGCAATTGTGATTAGTTCTAGTCCAAAGCTATGACCAATAATGGCATTTACCTCCGGTCTCTGAAAAATCGTTTTACTTATTATTTCATCCAAACCGTTATCTATAAAAATACGTTATCGGTCATATCAAATAGCCAATAATTGGAAAACCTAAAATAGCAGGAACCCTAATATTTAGTACGTACTTAGGTACCTACTTAAAGAAATCTAAATGCCGCATTGTAACTTATCAATAACCAAATGTATCCGTTACTTAAATTACACTCGGCACTCGACCTGAATTGTGAGGGTACTTTATTCAATTAGTACCAAATAAAAGGTCCGCAAGTGGTACTAAAGTACCAGAACGCGGCATCAAGAGCAAAGTTCGGAAACTGATTAAAATTTCAATCTGCGCCGGAACTCTTTAAGCGTCAAAATGTGCCGTAAAAGATAACATTTAGCGCGGTCGATGCACTTACCGCGAGGCGCGACTGAAACGCTTCATATTGGATCACTAAAAGGAAACAGTTACTTAGATTTTATTTAGAAATAACTGAAATACTTTAAAAGTATTTTAATGAGACATTTTTTGTAATTAACTGGTAGGTGACTTAAATAGATGATATCCATCTAGGCACATAAATATATAAGATAGATCATATACATTTTGTGAAGAAAATCTCGTTACTTAATAATTTAATTTATTTGAAATCAACATTGCCTCTAAACCTATTTCCAGCGCTACACCAAAAATAGCACAGTACAACCTAAAAAAGGGTCTTATTTTTCTTTTTAAAACCAACATGAGTCCCCAATCACACAGTAAAGTTAGATGCTGACTCTACCTCAGTAAGTAAGTCTAAACCTTAGAGTATACATAAGAAACTAGAGTGAGCCTATCAGAGTTTGAACGTAAGCACTATCTAAAACACTAATATTATCCTAACAATGTCAAAACCATCGATGTTTTCGTATATAAGTTTCTCGTTTCGCGAAAATTAACTTAAATCAGTAAACGAATGTACCAGACACAGACTAAAAACTGCTCTCGCTTGGCACAAGCGGAAACTAGCGATAGTAGCAGTCTATGTATACAGGGTGTCCGGTAAAGGTTACAAAAAGTTACAGGTTTCGAGTTACAATCGATTTTTTTTTTCAAAATTTTCTAAAATCGATTGTAACTCGAAACCTGTAACTTTTCGGGGAACATAAGTTGTGTTCATTTGATAGTGCCTGCCACATATATCAGCCACCACAGTTTGTCGGACTATTTACCGGACACCCTGTAGGTATAGTACGCCAATGGTCTAAACAGTATTATAATGACGCGCGAGATACAAATGGAAAGTCTAAGTAATCATTTACTGTTAGCTCCGTCCGCATACGTTTAAAACGCGATTTGTAAGGAAAAGCACCCTGCGCGCTAATTTGCGACCTCATGCTCCGTAGCCTCAACTCCACTTGATAAATGAGCCGAGTTATCTTAGAAACTTCGTACTTAAGAAAAACCTTGGCAAGTAATCTGGGCCTAGGCTAATTCATTAATATGTTTGTGTTTTAGGTAAAGAGAGATTAGGAGTGTATTGAACTATATCGGAGTTTATAGTTCACTTTATATCGATGGCTAAATGTGTCGTTAATTACTGATGTATAGCAAGTAGGTACGTACAGTTTTGTGTATGCCGAGAGCCTCCTTCAGAGATGACGTTTGGGTTTTCAGCTCCACATCTCACTTTGTGAAAATCTTATCTACACACTACAGCGTTATATTTACGTTGGGAACATTTTGTTTTATTATCAAATAATAACGACAAAATTGATCTAAGGACGTGATTTTTAAAATTCGTACTACCGTTTTGTGCTTCACGACTTTACACCATAGCCTTTACATAAACACTTTGTTTTGAGTTATTATTCAAGTTATCTTTAATCTCAAACGGTAATAGTTTCTCACAGAAAAACAATCATAATTATTTACAGTTTTGTCTCGCTTTGAAGAAATTGTATTCTCTGAATTCTAAATTAAACAAACCTTTCTTTGCTTATGGTGTAACAAGATTTTTTTTGTTTGTACATATTTACTGCATCAATTTGTTCTCATCTAAATGAGAACAAATTGTTGGTTCTTCAATTTCAGTTCAGTTCTTTAAGGGCCTTAAGAGTAAAGTTGTGTTCTGTCTCATTCATGCCGTTTCAACAACCATATTCATAGAAGAAAATATTAATGACAGGGCCTAAGACATCATAAATAAAGTCTGAAATTAGAATTTGAAAACAAAACTAGTGTTTTGACTTTTGACTTTGACGCCTTCGACTTTGAATCTGAGTACCTAATGAAGCTTGCGCAAACAACTTTGATTTACGGGACTTTTTGATATACCAACGAGTTTTATTACTGTAACGATGAAGACACAAACAAGAAAGACGAGTATATTTTGTCAGCCCTAAAAGCAAAAGTGTTAGCATCAAAATAAAAGTAAACTGGTTGAAGCCGGGATTAATTGCCAGAAAGGCGGCGGTCGGTTCCCACGACGGCACCGCACAGGGCAGGCTCGGGCACGGGAGACATTCACTTGGATCTCGCCGAGAGTGATGTCTAGTGGACGCTTAGGTATAGTTCCAAATGTAAGGAATTCTTGTGGTTTCTGTATGTCGTATGGTTTGGGTAAGGGTTTTTGGGTGAAGTGGGTGGGGTGCAGAAATGCAATATAAGGAAGATAGAATAAATATGAACTCAAAAAATGCTTAAGTAGCTTTTATATTTTGACAAACAATCATGAAGCTTGAAAATGCTTAAGTAGCTTTTATATTTTGACAAACAATCATGAAGCTTGAAAATGCTTAACTAGCTATAATCAATAGATCAATTCTTTGCTTCAAAACAAGATATGAAAGATTCGCAAAATAATCTCCACGGTAGACTAAATACAAGAAATTTCTCCTTAATGGAAGTTCATGCACGGAACTTATACCCTCCATTCATTCAGAAAACGGTAACCACATAAACCGCACTTAACCGAAACAAATACGTATGCTTAAACGCCCACGCCGAATGAACGCAATTCGGATTCCACCAGAGAATACTTCATTAGTTTCTTTATCACGTCGCGTTTGCTCCAGATGGGAATGATGGGAATACCAGTGATCCGTTCCGCTCAGCGGCCTGCCTACCAAAAAACGCCTTCACAGGAATGTCATTTACGCAACTCTGTGGCCGGGCGGACATCTGTAATGTAGGGTTGACGGGCCTATGGGAACATTGTAAATTCCTGATGGTGGCAATTCGCCATTGAGCTAAAATAAGGTTTTGGAAAGAGTTTTACTTGTGTGTTTTCAATTTCTAATAAAAATGCCCGAAATGGCTTTGAAATAAACTTTTAAATTTTAATTGTGAATTGGAGCAAATAGATCGATCAAACTTTTTGAGCGGTTTGAGTAATTTTGGGCCAAATGTCAGCTCTTTTATATAGTGTTTCAACTACTAAGAACCAAGAGCTTTTTATATCTTAGTCAACCCTACAGTAGCTTGGCCAATCGCTGACGGAATGCCAACATCTAATCCTCACTACTAACTATTAACAATATAATAAGTGCTACTGTACCTCACATCGCTCCACACTTGTAAAATATTAAATTACTCACTTCCTCCAATTACTACTGTACCTATTATTATATACATAATTATGACAAGTGTAAAAAATCTGTTTTGACGGCAGTATCAGAAAAACAAAATACATTGAGTGCGTTGTCTGTCACTTACAATAATATAAACTTGTTTGGTTATTATTCGCTGAAGTCGGTGTTGCATCACAGGAATTACTTTTAAGTCTTTTGTGTTCTTGATTTCTACATACATATTACAACGTAGGTATATTTTTGAAAAGTCTGTATAGTGAGATAGAACAAAAATTGTATATATCATGTAGGGGATACGCATCATACAACCCAGTATACAACCTAAATGTGTTATTTTAGAATGAATGAAGGTTTCAAGAGTTCTTAAGTTGCACATTGAAAGAAAATTGGATGCAATTGGCGAGTTGTCGTTCATTGAGGCGTTCTAGGGGGTAGGCCTTTGTTCAGCAGTGGACGTCTTCCGGCTGATAATGATAGCATTATAAGAAAATTATGTAAACTGATAAAATATTTTCGTTTATTAGTTATGTTGGGTACGAATTCAAATCCCAAGCAAAGCCGTCACCACAGGAGTACTACTTAAAAGTTCTCACAAACTTTCAAACGTATGACAGCAAATTACGCGGAGTCCCACGGCTGCGCGTGAGTCAATTTCGAAGTCATTTTATGGCGGATGCCGATATCACAGAAAACTATATTACCGCGATATTAAATATATTGCGCTCTAATAAGGTATTTTGAAACGCGAGATATCAATTGAATTTTATTGAATTATTTTTATGCGGAACTAATTATTTTCAGTTAATCAATTAAAGGAAACAGCTGGAACTCTTTGCGATTAATTATTTTTAACATAAAGTGTCACCGCGGGGTAAATAAAAATATTTATAGTGCGTCAATCTCATATTTGCACTGAACTATGAATAAAATTATCTTAGACACACAGACTGACACAAGAATTTTCTTTCGGTTTTGTCTCAAGTAAATCAATATCTAATTCCATCAGAACTTTAACTTAATTCTCCTTATAGAAATCAGATCGTCAGACAGTTTAAATTGTCTCAAACTAAAGTACGGCATAAAACAAAAAGTAACACAGCTACCGGTACACAGTTACAATATTATGATGAACTCCGTTATACATTAAAACGATCATTTGCAGCATTCGATCAATTTTAAACAAGCGTAAAATTTACGATATCTCTAATTAAAGTTATTGCGAGATGAAATACACCAGTTTTCCATTTGTTTTGTGTCCATAAAGATAAAGTTCCAATGGGTTGCATTACAGGGATATATTTATTACCTTTCTTTTAAAGGACATTTTTATTGCTGCTAAGTAGCATTGTAATTAATATATTACAGCCAGCAGCCGAAATTATTAGGTGGGACCGAAGTATCTACACGTTGCCTTTGGACTGAACTTTGGACTTGTGCAGAATTTTGCAGCGTTTTGTGTACGTTGTATGTATGTATATGTCCTATACTGATAGGATTGATAAAAATGACAAAAGCTGTCGGTAAGTTAGTGGCACAAAGGACACAAGTACACAATAATTCAAAAGACTTACCTATGTTATATTGAACAAAATAAATGCATAAACTTCCTCATAACAAATGGCATTATGAAGAGAGTTCTATTAATGATTTTCTAGGCGGAATATGTAGAGCCAAGTGTTTGTGAACATGCTCATTGCCTGGCCTGTCAGTCAGATTACTTAACAAGCTTATAATAAACATATTGTGCATGTAATTTAGAATATTAAAAAAATATTTAAACTTAGTACTATAACGGAATGGATTGCGTCTACAGCCAAAAACTCACGTCTCGATAAATTTAATCCGTCAATTACAATATGATTACACCCTTGACCTTAAAATATTAGAAGTATTTACTTAATCGAAACTTAGTTCGTGTGCCCACAAAGTATCTTCGAAGCAAAAAATGTTAGGCGATAGGTATTCGTTCTGCGGGTGAATGAACTAGAGATGGCATCGTCGACTCCACTCCTCAACGAATCGATTGAGAATCGAATAGTCGGACACAGATCGATTCGACGCGAATCGAGATGATACGATATTAATTTAGAAATATTTAGAATAGCTTTTTATATTACATTGCTGCAATATCTATTAAATTTTACTGGATTTAGACACGTTTAGATTGACATATAGTTGCCTATTGTTATAATTTTCTGTCTTCTCTTTGATTCAGAACATTTGACGGCCTTAAAGACGCAATAAATGACGGTTGACGGTTGACGGTGTGACGAATTTAGAACCAAAATACTTCATGTTGTATTATGCTAAATGAACTTTTTCTGATTACCCTTTTTACTTGTTTGCTGATCATAGGCCTTCTTCCATCTTTTCATTTTCCAAACTCTCCGTAGGTTCGTCAATCTCCTCTGTTTTTAGACGGTGGACAATATGTTAATTAAAAAAAACTCGATGACAATCTGTGACTTCGTTCATAGTGATTATGAATGGTTGTTTTGTGAGGGGATGTCACAGGCTAACAGTTACGGTGGTCCACGGTGGTCACGCATACCCAGCACGCCTATTGTTAAAACAGTTATGTCACATTGCACCTAAAAGTTGTAGCCCGTGTAGGTTCATGCATCATTTTCTTTTCTGTCCGTTTAAGAGAGAAGCCAGACTGCAACTGTCAGTTTAATGTTACCTTTGGAATTAAATATTTTCAAGCATTATCATTATTGCTAATGCGAGCTAAACCTGCTTGAATTTTGTGAAAACCACCTAAGTTGAAATCAGCTGCAACTAGTGGAAAACTGTGTCTTATTTGATGGGATTTACTGCGTTACCTTCATCAACATGAAAAAAGGCGGAAACCAATCGCATAGCAACAAGACAACAGCTAGTGAGCTTCCACAACAATGTCAGTATGATTGATCCATATCGAGTGATGACAGAGTGACCGCTTCCCGCGTAATGTGGCGCGCGGAATGCGCCCGCGCATGATCTAGCGGCGGTCGCCATCGCCATTACACATGGTATGTGGCGGGAAATGCGATCGGTAATGTGTTGAAAGCTTAAAATGTGATGATGGATGGTAGATCGATGCGTGATATTAGAACGCCGAAGTGATCTTATGAGATTGTTACGAATTATAAAGGTGTGCTTTTTTCTGGATGACAATAGGTTTTCAATGTGATTTGATTTCATTTGATTGATTGAATTGGAATCTGATGAGAGCAAAATACATTTATTATTACCTAGCTGCATATTATGTGCGAGATTTCACACGGATTTTTTTTTTCACAGTTCTTACAAAATGCATAAGAATTTTACATTCATGTAATCAAGTCAATAGAGTCTACTGAACAAACGATTTTAATAATATTACTGCTCATATTTTTTTAAACACAAAAAAGATTAAAAGCCATTGAAATCCAAGCCATCTTTATCTCGGCACGAGTTGTAAAATATAATTTCACATATTCTTACTTTTGGAAGCGGAAAATGATAATTTAAGTTTCAAAACAAAGTCATCTCACCGTGAAAGGTCCCTAACATTAAAGTAGGCAGTAGGTACTTTATTTAAAACATATAAAATGATGGTTCCCGCTAATGCAACACTCTGTAAGCATGTAGAGCGTAAATCTTCATTTACTGTAATTTCTCTAGACGGACACTGAATGATGTTATCTTCTCACAAACTGTAACAAGACTGATATACTTGTAGAACATATATGGTAGTTAGCGGATTATACTAGTTCTGCATCTGACTTTACCTGCTAAAATTATTCAAGGGAAAACATGCATCTCGTTTCAGCTTCGTCAAGCAATATGGGATTCTCAATTTGTAGGGGAAATTGGTAAAAAAGTTTTTATAGCCATTTTCAAAAGAAAATAGTGTTCTATCTATGCAGATTTAAATTTCACAGGTAAAGGCTTAAATTTTTATTAATCTGCCAAGTTTATTATCTATATTTTATAAATCATCTATGGGTAATTAGGCTATCTATATTAGGTTAAATTGTAAAATTTATTTTCTTAATACGTGATCGAACAGTTTCTTTAGCGTTATAAATCTGTGAATCATACTTCGGAACATTTTTAACTAAGCGAAGAAAATCTGGAATTGGATGGCTTTGAACAATATATATTTTTATAACAAAAACTGTAATAAACGTTAGTACATAAATGTTGCTTCATAAAATGGACGCAGACTATGTGTGTTCCGGCTATGATTATTCCAATGTTTCTTAAACATTTATAATATAAAAATAAGAAAATTACCTATGAAATTGTTTACTAATTTACAAACAGCTATCAAACTTTTCACTTGTGCATTTGTTAAGGATTGAATATCAAGTCAAGCTAAATAGGAATCTATGTATTTTTTCGCCTATCAAAAAGGACTATCAATCAACATGGTGCCCCAGTGAAGTAGCTCAAGCTTTAATCTTAAAAGCTTATTCCAAAAGCAAGAAATTATGTAAAATTCCTAAGTATTCTCCCTTATCTTAACCAACAACTTAAAAACACAAGTTTTCATCAAATGATTAATAGTAAACTTATCTAAATAGCTTGAGAAACACTGGTACAATAAATTAAAGCGTGCGCAAGCCGAGCGATGCCGAGCATAGCCGAGCGCAGCCGAGCCGGCCCGAGCGTGACGGGCGCCCATTCATACATCTACAGAGATACGTAGATTACATCTAAATTACGAAAACGCACTTATGGCGCCCGACTTTGTTTCGACTATTCATTGTAGAAAACTTTTGTGACGCCTCTATGCAGCCTAATTGATGTATGTGTCTCGATATTGTATACTGTAAACCAAGACATTTGTAATTGTTGTACGTCCCAATGATTCCAGCTTTTCAGAAATACAGCGCATAATATTAAATAAATACATTAAAATCTTTTCAAACATGTTGCTTATCCTTAAATTTGTGAAAATATAATACTTTTAAGGATTTCGATAAAGCAACAATCCCATTGATTATTTTTTTTCAAGTTCAACTCTAGGCTTTTATTAAGAAATCAACTTTTGCCACATTTGAACAAGGCAAACATTTAATACAGGAGACAAGTGCAGAATTAACTAAGACGATATTTTCACCCAGAACCAGCAAAGATTTTTGAATACCCATTTTGAGAAATAACGGAAATACCACACAACTTTACATAAATACTACCAGTTTTTGGACCCAAGATTTATATGGGAAAATGTTAAGATACTGCACTGCACAAATAGGCTAGTTTACAACTATAAACTTTAAAATATAACTACTGAGTTTAACATTCATGCAAATAATCCAGTTTTAAATGGCCTACAAAATTATTAAGATTCCCATAATTCTAAGAAAAGTCTTCAACGTATGGAGAGGTATTTAAACAGGTTGCTTCTCGTATTTAATAGAAACGTTAAATAAACCTGTGTTTCTACATACTCTTCCCTCTGAATGTTTATTGTGTGACGTCATTTACAAATCCTAGTAACAAACATTATAGCTACAGTTAGGTGTAACTTTATAAAAAAAGTAAAACCAAGAAGACATGAAACTTTTTCCTTGACTAAATCATAATCTTGAATGTCCTTTTCTCTCCTCCTCTTCACCATAACTGTTACAAAGTAGGTCAATTAAAAAAATATGAGGCCCTCTAGATTACATAAATTTTCGTACTGATAAGAATTAAATTAAAAAAAAAACTACTTTTTACGGATTTTTTCGCGGTTTTCTGCAAAGGTGTCGAAACGTCGGGACTTAAAATCTCAGTATAAACCGCGAAAAAATCCGTAAAAAGTAGTTTTATTTCAATGTCTAACATTCGCGTTAACCTAAGAAACCAATAAGTAATTAAATGTTTTAAATTTAAGACAATGTAAAAGTAAATAAGAAAATGTGGATAATGCTGAGAGTTAGTAAGAGCTAGCCCTTAAATAAAATATTCCAAACCACTCAAAATTAATATTTTTGTATGGAAAACAGCTTAAGTTATCCCTTACTTTTATAAAAGTGTGAATTAAGTTACGGTAAATAAATCAATCAACCTGTCATCGCACTCCAAAACTAATTAGGGGAAAATGCACGAAATAAATTAAAGACATTTTTATTCATCGTTTTGAATAATTTCATCAACCCTTATTTGGTAGCCTCTTTCTTCATAACAAAATGCCAACGTCACCTACACCGTAAACACACAAATGTAAATATATTGAAACCGGTGAAAATCTTGGAAAACAAGAGGATTTTGAGCAACAGAAGGGCTGTAAATAATTATAGTGAAGTTTTTATTCGACACAATAAAAGCTACATTTGCTAACAAAATACATACCTAGGTAGTTTAATACTGTTAGTGGGTGTTAAAATTTGTAATAAAATACATTCTCTAACAACTTTTAAAGCCTACTTAAAGTTTCGCACTATCAAAACAAATAGAAAACATGCAAACAATCGGTTAGCTTACAATTTAATAATCAATTTACAAGTCATTGTTATTTCATAGCGACATTACATTAATAATTAATGTAAATAGTCTAAACAACGTGTCTATACTAGCCCTTATCAATTATCTGGAGCATTGTTTGCACTTTAATGTCAATTTTAGTAAGGGTTGCCACTGATAATTACGATTACATCTAACTTGGTACGTACTAAGTAGATAAGTAACTGTTTTACATGTAAAATAGTTTTCTGTGATGTGTAAGTTGGCGCTCCATCACAAAATGTGTTTCAATCGTCCAACTTTTTAACACTTCTAAGCTTTATACCTTTTATCGTGATTGGTGATGGTAATTTTGTGTCAAAGCCTGCAAGGTTGTAGGTTTCAGTAAAAAAATTACATCTCCATAGACTCCTTAAAGGTAGGGTACAAAATGCACATCTAATTTAACTTCCTACTGACTCCAATAGGAACAGAAACGCCAATCCACAATAGTAACTCTTTAAATTCAAAGGAAATTCAGTTTGCACACTGTTGAACGCCATTATTTGTCACTTCTCGAATCGCGGACCAGCTGTTAGAAACTTTATGACATAAGCAGTGTCTTTGTTCATTTCTGATCTTATGTAGTACTATTTTGCTATTGTGTACATCAATTATTAAATAAACACTTTCCTTTGGCAGCCCTAGTTATGATATCTGTTGAGCAGGGCTTCACGCCCGGCGGACTACTTAAATACAGTACTAATGGGCTCGGCTTACACGCTGCTATTCGGCCCTAATTTATGCGACGCCATTTAAATCCACCAGGATGTATATTTTGCATAATTAGTTGATATAATTTGTGTATGAATTTATAAAGTTTAATTGTTGATGAAAGACTTGGTTTTGGTGTCTGGTGGGCAAATTAATTCACAAAGTACGGAATATTTTTACAACTTTGTATGGAGGAGGTTCAATGTTTTAGTCGTTATTTTTTTAAGTAATATTAACAACAAGCCCACTAGGGTCGCAGGAACAAGTTACATTAGGCTTTTCACAAAAGTATTTTTATATAAAAGTGTTACTGTAATTAGGCTTGGAGTGCATTTCTAATGTACCTACTCTACATACTAAAAGCCAATCACAAATGGAAATATTTTTTTTATTAATTATTTAGCCTAATTTATTAACGAACACCTGCTTTACTGTACTTGTAAGTTATTGTTTCTCAGCGCTCCACATCACTGACTTCCAACAATCGATACACCTGCATGGAAAATCGGCCTTCCGACCTTTGCCCATTGTTCCAAAAATTTTTTTTCAAAAAGGTGTACCTTTTCCAGACTTTAAAATAACTTTTGATATTTCTACCTAGACCTTCTATCTAGAGTTTTTCAGAATAATGTAGAGTTCTACATCCGATGATAGAGGATTTCCTGAATATTTACCTTATTTTTTTTTGCGATATTTTGGACTTCTATCGAATAAAAACACCAGTCCCGTCTTTTCCCTTAATCGGAGTTGCCCGATAGCATGCACATTCTCTGCTTCACTCCGGCGGGGCCTTAGAACCCGCCTCACTAAACAGCTACCAACTTATTAACTTCATAATAAACTATATGGAAAATGATAAAGCATTATATGTATATAACGACTATATACTCGTAAGTAGTAATTTGCACATAAACTTTCACATAGCACTGTTTCACGGGCACCGTATACTCACCATAACATAAGGGTGGAAAGCGTGACGACACAAAGACTACATATTATTAACTTTACGACAGGTTGTAAACTACAATCTGAGGAACTTTGCATATTGATCTTGATAATACGGTTTTAACTAACCATTGACTGATTAATCAAAAATACTGCAGATCCCCTTTATGAATATTAATTTTTACAGTTAAAAAGTTGACAATAGTGGCAACAAGAAGAAAGTCTGGATATTAAAGATAGATAAAATAAAAATAATGATGAGGAAGAACATCCCGAGTCAAAATGGCAAGAAACTAGATTGCCGGTTCTAGGAGGGTAGAATTGTAATCCAACATATATCTGTAATCTCTGTAACATGTGTATATTCAGTACACTACTAATGATGACCGCTATAATTATTTGAAAAGATTTTAAGGACATAAAACCCATCGTTCACGCTTTTCGATTGATAGCAAACAATTAAAGGAAAAGAAATCGTCACTACCGGTGCATATCAAACCACAACTCCAGTCGACCACGGAACCCATGGACTATGGTTCTGTGACCAAATGCCAATGACATCTGCCCACTAAATTGTTTGAAACAAACAGAAGTAAAGGGTATTCAACTATTCAACCAATTTCGTTTTAAAATTGCTTATTTAAAACTGAATTGGATAGGCGTATATTATAGTTGTATACTTTCTATTATATATTTCGGTTTTCCTCCTTCTAAGCGAAGCAATTCCACATTGATATTAAGTTAGTATCGAGATTGCAAATTGATTGCTTACCCGTGTATGAGAATAAATAAAATTCGACATTCTTAGTAGGCTACGGTAATAATTACACATTCTCAAAAAGCGTAATTTTTTTAGAGTTAGGGTATTATAATTCTAAGCAGAACCAGTAGGTTCGTTATAAAATTCTTTGAATAATAATGAAATATTTATTTCTAAAGTAATTCTAATTATATACCGCCACGTAACGCCGGAATGTTACCACGCATCAGCCACCTCTTTGACATGCTTCATAATTTTAAGTTTCCAAAGATAATCTCGTAGTTAGAGCCACGAACGAGGCTTCGGATAGCGGCTGTTCCGCTCCACGAATCGGCCGTAGACCTCGGCGACAGTTTTTTCGTCAGCTGAAGAAAAAGTCAAAACGAATAAAAGCAACCGCTTACGAAATCACGAAAACTCGTGTCGGCAAAATTGCTTCGAAAACATATTTAGTTTGGCGTTCGGAAAGACCCGGTTCACGGGATTTTGATCCTAAAACTCAAGGTATGAGAGTGGACTTTGTGTTGCGGTGCAGGCAGCTAGGTTGGCGCGTGCATACTCTGACGGCCACAAATAAATTGCCTCCATCAAGCGACAGCTAAACGCATAGAAATTTGTCGGTAATCCCAATGGTTAGTAACACTTCTTTCCACAAAGGGCTTCGCTTTGATGTCAGTAGCGCAATTTCGACAGTAATTGCACCGTAATGTGCTCCCGTTTGAATCTTTCTATGCTTTTATTCTTCACAAATGGACTTTAGAAATGCATTTCTTTTGTAATCGTTTTAGTTTGCCTCTAATAGCTTAGTGTTCGTATCTATTAAGTGTGAGCAAACACCAACTTTATGCAAGACAAACTGCTGAAACATAAAAGCTGGCTTTTTCTTTCTTTACAATACTAAGTTATAAATTTCTAAAAAGGTATTTTGTACTTAATTTCCAGATTATATTAAGCAATTTCCTGTAAAAAAACATTTTAAACAAACATGTCGTATTGTTAGTTTTTCCGAGGCCTAAGTTCGATCCGCCTCACTGCGATCTAAGCTCCGAAACACGAACAAGCGCCAAACTATTTTCCATTTTTTCGTAAAGAGCAGAGATTTTTTCTTGTTTTTATATAAGAATACCAACAGATACTTTATTTCGTTCGTGGAGTGTCTGTGCGGTTGATGACCGCGACTCGTCATGGACGAGCGGGCACCAGCTCCTGCAAGCAACGCTCTTGCCACCACGCCACCAAGCCGCCTTTATGATACATTATTATTACACATTTCGTGGATTAAGGATACGAAAACCGGATTTTTGTTAATTAAAACATGAGCGGTGTAAGTTATATTTTGAAACGATTGTTTGTGTTAAGTTATGCAAGATTTACCAACAGTTGAATGTTGCTAATGAAATTAAGAACTTCAATTCAATTTTACTGGTTTTTTTGTCTTAATATTAATAGGATATAGGAACAGCTGAAGTCATCAAAATATCCTTCTCTGTAAAACACCTTTGCACTGCGGTGAGGCGATAAAAAACTGATAATAACTCCGTGTAACTGCACAAATGATACTTGTAAAAGGTTACCATTAATTAATAGACACTTCAAAGAAAGTTCATATAGCATGCTGTTATTCCACATAATTAAAAACGACACTACTGTAATTTCGACGACCCCCGGTTCGATCCCTAGACGGGTCAATGTAGAAAGGAACTTATCTACATTGCCTCGGGTCTGGGTGTTTGTGGTACCTTCATGTTTCTGAATTCCATAACACAAGCGCTTTAGCAACTTACTTTGGGTTCAGAGGAATGTATGTCCGCATTTATTTATTATAATATCAGAACTCATTACTTGGTAAGACGGTACGGTACACCTTCAAAGACTGACTGTACAATTTTCAGAACTCAACATACATAACATAACATA
Source organism: Autographa gamma (assembly GCA_905146925.1). Lineage (NCBI taxonomy): Eukaryota > Metazoa > Arthropoda > Insecta > Lepidoptera > Noctuidae > Autographa > Autographa gamma. The sequence continues at coordinate 3,076,392 of LR989852.1, forward strand.
TCATCACGCCTGTATCCCCGAAGGGTTAGGCAGAGGTGTACCAATGTACACCCACAGTTCGCCGATATGTTTTAGGTCCCATGTAATAGGGGGCGAGCCTATTGCCACTACCCGGCCACAAATCCAAACTCCGACCTACTACTGAGAATTTCATAGAAAAACCCAACAATACCTTGGTCGACTTGGGAATCAAACCCAAGACCTCTAGCGTAGCAGTCGCGCTTAGCGCCACTAGGCCAACGAGGCAGTCTGAACTCAAATTCTGTCAAAATAGCACATTGTCGGCAAAACGGCTTAACGATTCTCATGCACAGGTTGGTATTTAAGGTTATTTAAATCGATGGTAAGTTATCGACGGACCATGCTTAGTAACAGTTACACAACCATATAAGCTTCGTACAACCGTTTTCTTAACCACGTTACTAAGAATATTATTTATTCAACTAGAACAAATAATAAGCCTTAGATAAAAACAGGAGTGCCATTTCAGAAATGCCAACAACCTGAAGGTAGCGCCGTTGTTGCGTCAAGCGTCACGGGCTGCGCAGGCGCACATTATGCACCCTCGGCTACTGTAATTAGCTGTAACCTTTATGATGCAGTTAACTGCTCCAAACAGGTTCTTTTACTATCTATTAGATCGGAACTGAAGTGGTAAAAATATAATTAGTTAAGTTACAAAGAGTACATTTCTAGTAAAATAAATTGATTTTTAATAAGGTATAAATTACTGACAGTATAGCCACTTTCGTGATATGAAAAGAGATTTATAAGAGAGAAAGTTCGGTGAAGTAGTCCAACCTTGCGCTCAGGCTAACAGAAAAGACTATTTCCAAAAAAAAAAACATGTTACAGGTGCCTTAACAGTATGTAAATTTTTATCATCACTTTACCTTTGCCCATAATTAAATCACCCCACACCTTAACTAAGGGTAACCCTTCAAATAAAACCCACATAAACATCCTTCATAACAAAAAGACGATAAAACAAGGATCTTAGTAATTAAAATGAATAACAATAGGCTACAAGGATCGTCGACCGGGCACGCGCGAGCGAGCCGGCGCGCGCGCAGCCACCGTGCGAGGTGCATGACACTGCGCAGGTGGACTGCCCCGCACCTGTCTGGGAACTGCCTCTAGATCAGGTGGCCAAACTATCGATCGACTATTAGGCCTAGCGATCGGGGCAGAAAAATAGGTTAGCAATACTACTTATGTAAATTGAAAACTAAATTTTATAAACAAGTTTTTTAATCACACATTCTTATCAATTAATATCCTCTACTCTTCTTCCTTATTCTCTTCTTGGATCTAATAAAGCCACCGTCTCTTTTCCCCTTAGAATTACTTATAGAATTCACCCGACCTAGGAAAGACACAGTCGTTTTCCGGACTATTACTGGGGCAAACATGCGTGGGGTTTTATTTACCGAAAACTAGACATTCATTTTGCCAATATTGCGTATACAGGTTCTACGCAAACGGGCAAACGACCAAAAACACCCAATGGTGTGAACGTACCTCTCAGGGTGTGAAGACGTCATTGTCAGGTATTTGGAAGCACTGCAGGTGTTGACACGCGAATGCCTATGTCGTTGTGCAGACTGCACCAAGTCTCACCCTAAGCCGTTAAGTTGGTCACCCCTGTCCTAGGCAATCAGCTGACCTTTATGGCAGGACAAGTTAAGGGTGCTCACATAAGGGGTAGCGGTCAGCTGTAAGGCGATAGAACCGTTTGCAATTACCACTTAATTGATAGGTCATAAACCTTTAACGTCCATGTTTCATGGTACTTATTTTGCAGGAGCTTATCTTTTCTTTATTTACTAACTATTTTTATTACGCCTAAACAGTTAATTCAGCATTGGTTATTTCCTTTTTAGTGTAATACACTTAATGCTTAAGAACCAATTAACACTTATAAAGGTCGTTTAACAACTTATACAAAGACAAGCTGTTAATTAGTATCCTCATATCATGTTAAGAACCTCATAAAACAAACCTAGATAAGTGAAGCTTCAGCGAAGAACAAAACACGTACCAACGTACCTAAGCACCAAGCTAAGCCATACCTAAGTACCTATGTTTCGTTGTAGACACGCTTCGTTGCAATATCTACAGATACAGCATGCTCGATTAGAAGCCCGGCTATATCGCAAATAGAACTCGGCTCCTTTCAGCCTGCTTAGCATAATGTTCCGACTAGAGGTCAGACCCAGACTGTTATGCTAAGTAGTGCGGTTCAACCGAGTAATATTAAATAAGTACATAGGTCTTCTTCCATTTTTGCTTGCGAAATGTAGAAAATGTGTAATTTAGCATTTATTATTTCAAGAGCGATTTTGGATTTACGACAGAGAATGGACTTCTAAAGAACAAAATACATGTACTATCTACGCAACTATCTATTTCGAATAGTTTTATATAAATACGCTGACTTCCTATGGGGTGGATATTCAAGTTCAAGACGAGGGTCAACCAGATCAAGTGATCATTGAAAATAAAACCTGTATGATGTTTGTCTCCTTTTAAACGTAAAGCGTAAAGTTATCATCTTCTCAGTTACTTTAAAATTCTGAAGCTCGGTTCCGTTCTTTGAAACAAATGAAGAAATCATCGCAGACATTTCTGTATGAACGTGACGTGGTAAACGGGAGTGCTCTATCAAGTTGCCCATTACCGCGAATGACATCATAATAAAATTACCAAGTTGAATGCTCGCAGCTAAATAAAGTGCGCCGTCGAAGTAATCTCAGTGGCAACCGACTGGTGGTCGGAATAACGGAGTAGCTAAGAGTAAATCACAGTATTTGGGGCGCAAATCTTCTTAATATATCATTATTTGCTTCGGTGTTTTGATGCTCGCATTTTGAATGTCTAAAACTTAGTTGAGAGTAAATTACTTACTATCTAACTGTCTAACTGACTGGAGTAAATGTATTAATTTTTCAGTTTAATGCACAAATCATACTATCCACGAAGAATACGATCAACTTTCAATCTGCAATTAAGATTTTCATTAGTCTCGGCATTTTCGCTCTAGACAGAACACGTGATAGCGATCAAAACTACACGTATTACCATACAATTACAAATAATTCAATCTTTCGTCCACTACCAGCGGAGCAGTTAACAAGCGTTGCCGGTGTGTCCGGCGAGCATGAAGCGATGGCAGCTATGCATAATATCCGATGAAATTGTGCATATCTAGTCAATGACTTATGACGAACTGAGCATAATAACATTTTTACCTCGACGCATCGTGTACCGGCCTCGGTAATTAGTCAGCTAGATATAATTAAAATTTATCGCGTCTTTCATTAGAAGCTTGGGCAGTCGGCGTGGCGAGCCAGCGGACCGCGTAGCTTTGTCTTGCTTTCCTGCACCGCGGCTTTTACACTCACTATCAACGGTAAATCTTGCCACCATACTGTTCAATTTATCAAAGCATCTTTCCACGCGACTGTAGAGATAAAACAAAGTAAAGTTAACGAAGTTATAAGTAATAGCGCAGTAACAAGCTCGGTTCGAAAACATTTGTAATTTTGAGCAATTTTGTACCTACTGTGAATACTGTGATGTATGATAACATCATGTAATTAAATAGGGTCCGTATACCTATGTAGGCTATAGGTACAGCCAACCACCTTCGTATATTTATATTCCGAATTTTAAACATATAAATTTTGTTTAGTTAAAGAAAATGTAGAAAACGTTTAGAAACAAAAGTTTCCGTCAGTCTGAACTAAAGTTATCAATGTTCGAAGTTCCTATACAGAATAGATCAAAAGAAAGCCAACATGTAAAATATTAAACGTGCTATTTCCTTCGCTACATAGCTACATCTTGAAACTAGATATACCGAGCGGATATGCCGTATCGAAACAACTGTCGTTACGACCACCAGCGCAAGAGAAAAATGGAGCATTAAGTTTTGTGGGCAGTGGTCGACATCACGATTTCACGGACGCTGTAATGCCGGCCATTAGATGTGCAGCGACACGGCAAATGGCCGACGACTCAACGGCACGATTTATTGAAGCTTAGATGATGAACCGACATTTTGTTTTTAAGCGGATGTTTAGGAAATAAACGAGTGACAACCGCGGAGGTCAATGGCTTTGTAATTTGAATAAAAGTTTTTTTAGTGTTTAGTTTTCAGGTTGTAGAGTGGCTGCTTATAGTTCCTTAGTTTGGTTTGAAAGGAGTTTAAAGTTAATACCAAGATAGGGGAACTAAAAAAATACCTCACTGCTTATCTGCTTCAAATGCATTGTCTTTATATTATTTGTCAATGTACTGTAAAATTCTATACTAGAAAATAACTATAGGTTAACCACACCATTATTCACCAGCTAGGCAAAAGTCAAAATTAAATTCCGGAGCTGCGCTGAGAATGCTTAGCGATCCCGCGGCTCCAGCAAAGGCGAGAAGGGTACCGGGGTGTTATTGGTCGGTGCAAGTCCGACATATCCCCACGTCGTGCCTTCCACGTGGGTCGAAATCATTAGATTTTCACCCCGCAAAAAACAAAGGCAAGTCTTTCTGTGTGACTTGAATTGTTTCTGGATCAAACGAAATCTATTTTTATAAACTATAAATAAAAGCTGTTGTAAAAGTTTGTTCCCGATGCAAGACGGGTGCAAATAATAATTTTCGGTCACAGCTGGTTAGCATAATTATTTCCCAAGTAGGTCAGCATTTTTACAACCAGCTTCCTTGCTGCCAAATCATCTTTGTTTTTCAGAAGCACCTTGCTAATTGAAGACCGGAAGTAATAATTTTAATCAAATTGAAGACATGTTGATAATATTATTATCAGATTGCAGATTTAAATTTAATTGTCAAATAAAAATTTAAAAGGTTTCCCTTTAATTATCCTTGTATACCTATATCATTTATTATATTCGATTTCACTTGCTCATAATACAAAACCTGATCCCCATGTCATGAAAAGGTCATTTGGAGGTCAAGGAGGATCATTTGGAGTACAAGAAACTAATAAATGTTTTTGGTACACTTTCCATTTCATACATAAATATGATCACGCCTCTTTCCCTTGTAGGGGTAGGCAGACACACTTGTTTCGCTTCGTCCACTGCCTCGTCCATTCCCTCTATACATGCTATTCGGTTCAGTTTAGGGTATTCTTGAGGTGGTCTTTTTCCTAAAGACTTCCCCGATTTGGTCTCGGAACATCCGCCCAGGTCTACCCCTTCACACTCGCCTAATACAGTTTTTTTTTTAAGTAAATAGAAGAAAACTTGGCATACACAATGAACATAAATAGGGCAACTAGTCCTTGCCCAGTATAGGGACAACCCGGGTTTAAAATAAAAATGAAAACGTATAATATAAAAAATATTTTATTTAACCAGTTCAACAATAAAATTATTTACAGCTTACAGATACCGAGAAGGGTTACTCCTATATTTACAGAGATAGCAATGACATTGGACCCAACATCAACTTCGATGTACCACGCTCTTGTACGTATTGAGTTTCAAACATACTTTAAACAGCAGACGATTGACAATTAGTCAGCGGACAGAAATGAACGTGGCTATTGGTGTTGTGGTAGAGTAGCTGACGTCCCGAGTTTGGTCCTTGGACGGGTTAACGCAGAAAAAACAATTTTCTACTTTAACTCGGGTCTGAGTAGTGGTACCCTTTACCTTAACTTTTACGTAGTATTCAGAGCAATTAATAATAATATGATTTCCATACGTATATATTAAATTTTCTTTTTTATTGCCTCGCCGCTAGCGACGCCAATAGGCAAGCAATCATTTCTGCTTGTAGGCGAATAATTATCCATCATCAACGCTTCACATTTCAACCTTCAAACTCATACGACATTACACCAGAAGACGTTTCAGCCTTCATTCCATATTCCTACATAATTTACGGTTTGTACAAAAAATATTATCTTCTGACTTAACTTGTAATGATTAATCATATGCACAATTTTTAAGACGGCTATTACGATTTTAAAACTAACTCGCACTTAAAAAACTACCAAAAGTGATATTGTTTCAAGCATACATTATTTTGACCTTGACACCCTTACCATATGAAAAATATTATGAAAGCACATATTGATGGATATTTTAGAAAAGTAATTCTTAGTATATAATAGGTGTGTAGTGGATAAAATCGTGCAAACTACTCATTTATTTACTATTATAACACTACTGCTCTACAGTGAAGAAAGAAATTCACAATGTTGAAAAATCTATAAAACCAATCCGTATAAAAAAATTGACAAACTATTACTTTCACACATCTTGAACAGATATTACTTATTAGTAAAGCCAGGTATGAATGTATATCTAAATAAATCTATGAAGCTGATATATTATATTTTAAACTATGCAATGGACAAATCGCTCACGATAAATTATTACTATAATATGATGTGCATTGAATGCTAGCCACACACGTAGCGATATACTTGTTTATGAGTCCCGCATAACGTATCTTGCATCAGCGATTGACTGCAAAATTAATACAATTATTGCCTAATTTAATACCAACTTGATAGCAATAATTGTACAATTGTCAATCGTTTTGCACGATACCTAATAAGGCAGATTTCCACAAGTATAAAATATATCGGTAGGTATGTGGCTAGGTTATATATTTGTATAATACGCAATCTACGACAATATCCTTTTTGGAATGACATTAAAAAGCAATGTTACGGCATAATTCTTTTGTAGAGTATATACAAAAATAGACCTTATCTCCTAGCACATAATTTACACATTACATACACCTATGTCTAGGCTTCTCTTACATTATATATACAATTTACAAGTAAGTACATATGTGTGAGAGACTAACAATTAACATTTACAACAGCTATACAAATTTAGATCACAGACCAATAGGGTTGATTTTATCGTTGAAACGATTACTCTTGACAATTTTTTATTAACAATAATTTACTTGTTCAACTTCAACAAGAAACAGTTTGTACCAAAAAGTTTTGTTTTGGTATAGCTAAGGCCACACTACGGTTTTCTCAGCAAGCGTGAAAACGCAAAACGGCCTGAGACGGACAGACGACGGTTAAAAATCAGGCGCGGAAAATAACCGCCAGTGCGGCCGCTTCCATTAGTGTCCTTTACTCACAAAATTAGGCGGTTACAATCCACGGAGGTTTAGCCGTAGTGCGATCTTAGCTTTAGTAGCCAAACTTTTTACACATTTTTTAAGGAACGATTCTAAACATAGTGTTGTATATTAAGTACTAATGTCTGTGCATATGTAAGTATACTTGTGTTACTATAACTATGACTGCATCTAAGTATAGCTGAACTCTTTGTACTGCAATATGCAGAATTAATAGTCAACTAACCTTAGAATATAAGTTAAAAATCACTTCCACGATCTACACATAAATATTTTCTCTACGCAAAAACAATACTCTACATACAGGCGGTTCCAATGTTTTCAAACAAAACAAAATCCAACATTCAATCAATATTTAATAATATATTGCGTCCTAATATATTTAATAATCTCGCCTTAGCCTACATAATTTCAATATGGACAACCTACAAGGTAAATAGAACCTTAATGCTTACGTTATTAAGTGTAAAATGAGATATAATTAGGTTTATGTTTCTAATACATTTGGGTGCAGTTTATACAAACTTGTTGGTTTCAACTCTATTTGTTAAAATGCAATTTGTTTGTCTTTTTGCTTTAATTTATGAAACTACTCATGCCCCAGTTGTAGACTAACTATAATTTGGCAGGATATTTTAACCCCGTATGCAATATACAGGATATTTATTTATCTCGCGGATAGAAACATCAAAAGTTCAACAGAATTTTCCTTAACGACAACCAAAGACATATTTTAGTTCAATAAATATCTTCCGCCATTAAACTTTTGACATCTCAATCCCGGTCACATAAGCCCTAAACCGGACGATTGCCAAAACAATCGATTATCGATAGTACAAAATACACTTTACCCACACTAGCAAGAGATAATCCGTAAAATTGTCCAATACAAGAGAATGATCACAAACCTTCGAAATTTGAATTCACGAACAGCGACCAGCGTGTATTGTGCATTGTTTATCACTTCACTGGTTTATATAAACACGGTATAGCGACGAGTCTAATCGTCGCTGTCTTCGTCCTAGCTATCGATATGGTCGGGCTCCATCTTGGGGCTGGGTCGCATCCCTATCTTGTCTTCGCCGTCACCCTCGTTGTGAACCGTTTCTATCGTGAGCATCATTTTCTCGTCGCAGCTGTCGTCGCCCGAGTCTGAGTACATTGATTGAGTTGATGTTGCCACCTCCTGTAATTGTCAAACATTGTTTTAAATACCATGTTAAGAAAAAAAGGTTATACCTACTCCAAATTATTTTAATTTAAACAGCCAGTATTGATTTTTGCCTGCGAATGGTTTTTAAAAAGTTTATAATTGTTAACGTCAAAAAGCATTGGTTACAACAGCGTAGATAGTACGTGACTATTTACATTCAGTTCTACAATAATATTCAATATTATTGTATAGCTGAATGCAAACCTTATATAAAAATACAAAATGAAATCCCAATAATACTGCTTTAATGGCTTTGAACCTTAAGCACCCGTACTCAAGTAGCGGTACCAGTAGTATTGGTATTCGTCTAAACTTTAATCTAAAATATACTACCACCACGATTTTAATGAAACTGTTTCTTTAACTGGCATATTACGAGTGTGGGTCATAAGCAATATTTTTTTTCTAAATTAAAAGTAGCCTGGCTATGTTTAACTCCTCCAAAGTGCAGGTGTAAGGAAACTTTGGGCACTATAGCAGGTGCGGCATAGTCTGGTCGGGAAGGCCGCACTCACACCGGATATCGGAAGGGTCTATGATCCCCCATTTTGCCAGATTGTGTACGTACCGTGATCCTGTTCTTCGTGTGTATCCGCACATGCTTGGCGAGGTGGTCGGAGCGCATGAACCGCTTACGACACTCGGGGCACTCGAACCTCTTCTCGCCGGTGTGCGTCCGTCTGTGCCGCTGCAGCTCATCTGATCGCGTGAACCTGGGGATAAAGGAAATATTATATTAGAATTAGATGATTATAATTTTAAATAGGTATAAAAAAAATACATTAAGGTTCTTAATATTTCTGTGTTCAGGGGGTGGATCTACCAGTTATCTGTCCGACAGCTGGCTAGATCCACCACGGGTACGCGACCCCGGACTGCCCTAGCTGCTACTGTCACATTCATTGTACCCACGGAGGTATATATATGGTAGCATCCTATAACCCGTCCTACTTTGTCATACTTTCCCAATCCTTATCCCGCAGGAACGCAAAAGATTATCATATAAACAATAATTATCCAAAATGGCGGCGATGTGGTTCGCCTCCCAACACGTCTCGTTCCTCGCGGGGGCGAAAAGTGGGCCACGGAGAGCCGTTTCGCTGCGTTGAATGCAAGACGAAGAATGGATAGGTGGATGAAGTGTGTCAGATGATGGATGTCGAGAAAAAATAAAGAAAGGTATGCAGAGATGGTTTGGCTATGTTGAGAGAATGAATGAAGATGATTGACAAAAAAAAAGGGTATAAGGCGAGTGTGAATGAAAGAAGGCCAGGTCAAGAGTACCGTAAACCTAAATGCATGTATGAAGGGAATAATGAAAGTGGACAAAACGAAACAAGTGTGCAAGGATCGTAGCAAGTGGAAAGAAGTGGTCTCTGCCTACCCCTACAAGGGAAAGAGACGTGATTATATGTATGTATGTATATTTCTGTACATTAGAATTATTTAATTTTATTTAACTAGCTGTGCCCCGCGATATCGCCCACAATATTGTGTTATTCGGGGTAGAGAAAAAACTGAATCATGAAAATTCATCCACCCGTTCTTGAGTAATATTTTGTAGTAAAATTATGTAAAGAACCCTACTTTATTTCGTATACAAACAGGATGAAACATAACATAAAATCAAAACAATATGGTATACTATAGGTAGGACATCGACATATTGAGGTATAAAGAAACAACAACCTGTATACAACAAAATATTATTACAAATTCAAAGACCATACTAGACCAAATAAACATTCTTATTTTCCTCTGCAATAATTTCCATTACGCCTTCTGAGACTAATAAGCTACCTAACAATATATTCAATTATTATATACCTCTTGCCACAGAACAGCCAATTGCAGAGAAAGGGTCTCTCGCCGGAGTGCCATCGTAAATGCGCGCGCAGATGCGAAGTCTTTCCGTACACCTTGTTGCAGCCCGCTATATGACACACATGCTGCTTCTTGCGATCCATCAGCCGACTGAAACAAGGAAAAGAAGGTTAGTTGAAGATGGATAGTAATCGAGACTAATTTATAATCGATTAGAAATCGAGTAAGTTGTAATCGATTTGTATAATGCTGTGCTGAATTTCGAGTATAAATAGGCAATACACTGCACGGATTAGTTATGACCAAGAAACTAATATGTTGCCTGCGGACCTCTAAACAAGTTTCAATAAAAGAGAAGTACCCACAGAAACGAAGGACAAAACAATGAGATATATAGTGCTCCCTTTGGTATCGTATTATAATTAGGTGTGGTACAATCTCTCTCTAACGTTTCAATGAACGGATTTGTATGCTGTAGGTTCGATTCCATCACATGCAAGTAAATGTGGCTTTCTCTATTTTTTTGACATTACATTCTAAGACATCACTGATGATGATTAGGACAACATCGTGAGGATCCTAGATTCCCATAATTGAAGTCTGAAATCGCAAATCCACAATGAGCAAGCGTGGTGATAAATGCTCTTGTGTACTGTCATGAGAAGACGGCTGTGCCCAGCGGTGGGACATTTAAAGGTATGATCCGGCAGCTGAGAAAATGCGATCCTGACAGGTGGTCGTCAATAGGAACATATAACTTCAAGGCTGCGGCGTGCTGGCCGCGCTGCCGTTGTTGTGTACTTACTTCTCTCCCTGGTCGCAGTTGGGGCAGGTGCAGGCCACGCGCTTCATGAGGCGCTTGCCGGCGGAGGGGCTGGCGGGGCGCAGCTTGGCGGCCTCGCACTCCGCCGGCTGCGGCGTGCTGGCCGCGCTGCCGTTGTTGTGTACTTACTTCTCTCCCTGGTCGCAGTTGGGGCAGGTGCAGGCCACGCGCTTCATGAGGCGCTTGCCGGCGGAGGGGCTGGCGGGGCGCAGCTTGGCGGCCTCGCACTCCGCCGGCTGCGGCGTGCTGGCCGCGCTGCCGTTGTTGTGTACTTACTTCTCTCCCTGGTCGCAGTTGGGGCAGGTGCAGGCCACGCGCTTCATGAGGCGCTTGCCGGCGGAGGGGCTGGCGGGGCGCAGCTTGGCGGCCTCGCACTCCGCCGGCTGCGGCGTGCTGGCCGCGCTGCCGTTGTTGTGTACTTACTTCTCTCCCTGGTCGCAGTTGGGGCAGGTGCAGGCCACGCGCTTCATGAGGCGCTTGCCGGCGGAGGGGCTGGCGGGGCGCAGCTTGGCGGCCTCGCACTCCGCCGGCTGCGGCGTGCTGGCCGCGCTGCCGTTGTTGTGTACTTACTTCTCTCCCTGGTCGCAGTTGGGGCAGGTGCAGGCCACGCGCTTCATGAGGCGCTTGCCGGCGGAGGGGCTGGCGGGGCGCAGCTTGGCGGCCTCGCACTCCGCCGGCTGCGGCGTGCTGGCCGCGCTGCCGTTGTTGTGTACTTACTTCTCTCCCTGGTCGCAGTTGGGGCAGGTGCAGGCCACGCGCTTCATGAGGCGCTTGCCGGCGGAGGGGCTGGCGGGGCGCAGCTTGGCGGCCTCGCACTCCGCCGGCTGCGGCGTGCTGGCCGCGCTGCCGTTGTTGTGTACTTACTTCTCTCCCTGGTCGCAGTTGGGGCAGGTGCAGGCCACGCGCTTCATGAGGCGCTTGCCGGCGGAGGGGCTGGCGGGGCGCAGCTTGGCGGCCTCGCACTCCGCCGGCTGCGGCGTGCTGGCCGCGCTGCCGTTGTTGTGTACTTACTTCTCTCCCTGGTCGCAGTTGGGGCAGGTGCAGGCCACGCGCTTCATGAGGCGCTTGCCGGCGGAGGGGCTGGCGGGGCGCAGCTTGGCGGCCTCGCACTCCGCCGGCTGCGGCGTGCTGGCCGCGCTGCCGTTGTTGTGTACTTACTTCTCTCCCTGGTCGCAGTTGGGGCAGGTGCAGGCCACGCGCTTCATGAGGCGCTTGCCGGCGGAGGGGCTGGCGGGGCGCAGCTTGGCGGCCTCGCACTCCGCCGGCTGCGGCGTGCTGGCCGCGCTGCCGTTGTTGTGTACTTACTTCTCTCCCTGGTCGCAGTTGGGGCAGGTGCAGGCCACGCGCTTCATGAGGCGCTTGCCGGCGGAGGGGCTGGCGGGGCGCAGCTTGGCGGCCTCGCACTCCGCCGGCTGCGGCGTGCTGGCCGCGCTGCCGTTGTTGTGTACTTACTTCTCTCCCTGGTCGCAGTTGGGGCAGGTGCAGGCCACGCGCTTCATGAGGCGCTTGCCGGCGGAGGGGCTGGCGGGGCGCAGCTTGGCGGCCTCGCACTCCGCCGGCTGCGGCGTGCTGGCCGCGCTGCCGTTGTTGTGTACTTACTTCTCTCCCTGGTCGCAGTTGGGGCAGGTGCAGGCCACGCGCTTCATGAGGCGCTTGCCGGCGGAGGGGCTGGCGGGGCGCAGCTTGGCGGCCTCGCACTCCGCCGGCTGCGGCGTGCTGGCCGCGCTGCCGTTGTTGTGTACTTACTTCTCTCCCTGGTCGCAGTTGGGGCAGGTGCAGGCCACGCGCTTCATGAGGCGCTTGCCGGCGGAGGGGCTGGCGGGGCGCAGCTTGGCGGCCTCGCACTCCGCCGGCTGCGGCGTGCTGGCCGCGCTGCCGTTGTTGTGTACTTACTTCTCTCCCTGGTCGCAGTTGGGGCAGGTGCAGGCCACGCGCTTCATGAGGCGCTTGCCGGCGGAGGGGCTGGCGGGGCGCAGCTTGGCGGCCTCGCACTCCGCCGGCTGCGGCGTGCTGGCCGCGCTGCCGTTGTTGTGTACTTACTTCTCTCCCTGGTCGCAGTTGGGGCAGGTGCAGGCCACGCGCTTCATGAGGCGCTTGCCGGCGGAGGGGCTGGCGGGGCGCAGCTTGGCGGCCTCGCACTCCGCCGGCTGCGGCGTGCTGGCCGCGCTGCCGTTGTTGTGTACTTACTTCTCTCCCTGGTCGCAGTTGGGGCAGGTGCAGGCCACGCGCTTCATGAGGCGCTTGCCGGCGGAGGGGCTGGCGGGGCGCAGCTTGGCGGCCTCGCACTCCGCCGGCTGCGGCGTGCTGGCCGCGCTGCCGTTGTTGTGTACTTACTTCTCTCCCTGGTCGCAGTTGGGGCAGGTGCAGGCCACGCGCTTCATGAGGCGCTTGCCGGCGGAGGGGCTGGCGGGGCGCAGCTTGGCGGCCTCGCACTCCGCCGGCTGCGGCGTGCTGGCCGCGCTGCCGTTGTTGTGTACTTACTTCTCTCCCTGGTCGCAGTTGGGGCAGGTGCAGGCCACGCGCTTCATGAGGCGCTTGCCGGCGGAGGGGCTGGCGGGGCGCAGCTTGGCGGCCTCGCACTCCGCCGGCTGCGGCGTGCTGGCCGCGCTGCCGTTGTTGTGTACTTACTTCTCTCCCTGGTCGCAGTTGGGGCAGGTGCAGGCCACGCGCTTCATGAGGCGCTTGCCGGCGGAGGGGCTGGCGGGGCGCAGCTTGGCGGCCTCGCACTCCGCCGGCTGCGGCGTGCTGGCCGCGCTGCCGTTGTTGTGTACTTACTTCTCTCCCTGGTCGCAGTTGGGGCAGGTGCAGGCCACGCGCTTCATGAGGCGCTTGCCGGCGGAGGGGCTGGCGGGGCGCAGCTTGGCGGCCTCGCACTCCGCCGGCTGCGGCGTGCTGGCCGCGCTGCCGTTGTTGTGTACTTACTTCTCTCCCTGGTCGCAGTTGGGGCAGGTGCAGGCCACGCGCTTCATGAGGCGCTTGCCGGCGGAGGGGCTGGCGGGGCGCAGCTTGGCGGCCTCGCACTCCGCCGGCTGCGGCGTGCTGGCCGCGCTGCCGTTGTTGTGTACTTACTTCTCTCCCTGGTCGCAGTTGGGGCAGGTGCAGGCCACGCGCTTCATGAGGCGCTTGCCGGCGGAGGGGCTGGCGGGGCGCAGCTTGGCGGCCTCGCACTCCGCCGGCTGCGGCGTGCTGGCCGCGCTGCCGTTGTTGTGTACTTACTTCTCTCCCTGGTCGCAGTTGGGGCAGGTGCAGGCCACGCGCTTCATGAGGCGCTTGCCGGCGGAGGGGCTGGCGGGGCGCAGCTTGGCGGCCTCGCACTCCGCCGGCTGCGGCGTGCTGGCCGCGCTGCCGTTGTTGTGTACTTACTTCTCTCCCTGGTCGCAGTTGGGGCAGGTGCAGGCCACGCGCTTCATGAGGCGCTTGCCGGCGGAGGGGCTGGCGGGGCGCAGCTTGGCGGCCTCGCACTCCGCCGGCTGCGGCGTGCTGGCCGCGCTGCCGTTGTTGTGTACTTACTTCTCTCCCTGGTCGCAGTTGGGGCAGGTGCAGGCCACGCGCTTCATGAGGCGCTTGCCGGCGGAGGGGCTGGCGGGGCGCAGCTTGGCGGCCTCGCACTCCGCCGGCTGCGGCGTGCTGGCCGCGCTGCCGTTGTTGTGTACTTACTTCTCTCCCTGGTCGCAGTTGGGGCAGGTGCAGGCCACGCGCTTCATGAGGCGCTTGCCGGCGGAGGGGCTGGCGGGGCGCAGCTTGGCGGCCTCGCACTCCGCCGGCTGCGGCGTGCTGGCCGCGCTGCCGTTGTTGTGTACTTACTTCTCTCCCTGGTCGCAGTTGGGGCAGGTGCAGGCCACGCGCTTCATGAGGCGCTTGCCGGCGGAGGGGCTGGCGGGGCGCAGCTTGGCGGCCTCGCACTCCGCCGGCTGCGGCGTGCTGGCCGCGCTGCCGTTGTTGTGTACTTACTTCTCTCCCTGGTCGCAGTTGGGGCAGGTGCAGGCCACGCGCTTCATGAGGCGCTTGCCGGCGGAGGGGCTGGCGGGGCGCAGCTTGGCGGCCTCGCACTCCGCCGGCTGCGGCGTGCTGGCCGCGCTGCCGTTGTTGTGTACTTACTTCTCTCCCTGGTCGCAGTTGGGGCAGGTGCAGGCCACGCGCTTCATGAGGCGCTTGCCGGCGGAGGGGCTGGCGGGGCGCAGCTTGGCGGCCTCGCACTCCGCCGGCTGCGGCGTGCTGGCCGCGCTGCCGTTGTTGTGTACTTACTTCTCTCCCTGGTCGCAGTTGGGGCAGGTGCAGGCCACGCGCTTCATGAGGCGCTTGCCGGCGGAGGGGCTGGCGGGGCGCAGCTTGGCGGCCTCGCACTCCGCCGGCTGCGGCGTGCTGGCCGCGCTGCCGTTGTTGTGTACTTACTTCTCTCCCTGGTCGCAGTTGGGGCAGGTGCAGGCCACGCGCTTCATGAGGCGCTTGCCGGCGGAGGGGCTGGCGGGGCGCAGCTTGGCGGCCTCGCACTCCGCCGGCTGCGGCGTGCTGGCCGCGCTGCCGTTGTTGTGTACTTACTTCTCTCCCTGGTCGCAGTTGGGGCAGGTGCAGGCCACGCGCTTCATGAGGCGCTTGCCGGCGGAGGGGCTGGCGGGGCGCAGCTTGGCGGCCTCGCACTCCGCCGGCTGCGGCGTGCTGGCCGCGCTGCCGTTGTTGTGTACTTACTTCTCTCCCTGGTCGCAGTTGGGGCAGGTGCAGGCCACGCGCTTCATGAGGCGCTTGCCGGCGGAGGGGCTGGCGGGGCGCAGCTTGGCGGCCTCGCACTCCGCCGGCTGCGGCGTGCTAGCCGCGCTGCCGTTGTTGCTGGAGGCACTCACGCTCACCACCTGCCACTTGCCCGGCTCGTTGGGGTCTTGCTGGATTTGCTGGCCTGCATAACAAGATTTTTCTGTTAACAACTTCTGCTTCCCTTTGCAGGGGTTCGCGTCAATTCTCATTGTTCGATCACGGACTTATCAATCTGGTAACAAGAATTACCCAAACAGATGTACAGACCAAAGTCCATAACTAGCGAACCTGCACCGAATGACAAGCTTCGCGATCGGCTCGCGAGCAGAGTGCGACGTCTCGCGAACAGTTTGCAGACGGCGTTTTTTATACTAGGGCAGTTCGCGCGCTGCTCGCGAGCCGCCCGCACGCAACTCGGCAAAAACAGCAAAGTCCATGTTCAATCAGTACTGTCAAGGCTCTCTCGAGTCTTTTGCCTTGAGCTTTCACTTATCTCTTAGTCACTACTGCTTGTAGGCCTAAGTTTCAGTATAATATTGCAAGTAACAAAACTAATTTACTGAAGTGTAATCTTTATTGATTTTATGTTTGACTGTATCAGTTAAAAAGTGCAACAACTTTTAAGACTTATAATATACACAATCCTAATCTTAAATAAATAATGACCAAACTAATCTAATACAAGAAATAATAATTTGGAACATGTTTTAAAATCTTATCGTACAGTTATTCTTATCAGCAGAGCACAGGTTCACTTAGTAACTGTACCTACTATTTTTATAAAAAAAAACAATGAACCAACACCTTGGGATTTAAATGAGTAAATAATTTCATCTTAATATAACAATCCAAGAAAGGAATTTTTGAATTTCAAACTGAATATTCTTTACAAGGTTTTCTAGTTTATTTTTTTCAAAGTTGTACCAATAAAATTTATTCGAAAGTACCTCATTTTGACCGTCTTTTGCACTGTCACTGCTAAACAGCTGAACCCATTTTGATGAAATATTATATGGGGTCATTCTAGACTCTTAGAAAGGACATAAGCTTATTTTAACCGACACGCACAAGAACGAGTGACAAACTAAGTACTAAAATACTAACCTATAAGCGGTTGAGCGTTCTGCTGTTGCGTTTGCTGCAGCTGAGCCAGTTGCACTCCCGGTAGACCGAGCGCCGGTACCAACTGCACAGCGCCACCCAAACCACCAACACCTAACGTTGGCACCTGCAAATAAACAATAATAAAAGTTACTTCACATCAAATAAAAAGTTAAAAAAAACTATAGCTACTAAATGCGCTGTCCTTGAATTTAATTACATGCTATTTCAGTTATTTGATATAAATATAAATAATGTTCGAATGTTGAATGTGTAATAATAACAAGTACCGACTTGTTTAATAACAATAAACACCGAAGACACAGTTTATTACTTTTAAGAATCCTATAGATTGCTACTTGCTTGTACAATTGGAATATTAAATCGTACATTTCTTACAAACCTGAATTAATAATTTAAATTCACAAAAGAGACGAAAACATAACCAAAAATTGTCAACAAAGAATGTGTGCGCAGGCGACGGAAATAAACTCGACTCGTTTGAAATGCTTATTCGCTCAACGCAATAAATAAATGACGCCGACGAATAACTGTAGTCAGTTCCTTCGGAAATATTCGTGCGCCCGAAGATTGCCGAACGCTGCCGCGGGTATATTCAAATTGTATTGAATAGTAGGAATGGCAATGACATTAATGAGTAAATGAGTTCTCGAATGTCACTGACTTAAAAAGTACTCATAACTGACAATTATTGACATCAATTTATTTGTCAAGCAAACCGCTTTTTACAAAGGAAAAAAACGAGCCGGTATCGTTTTGAAAATGAACTTTTACGGGGAGAAAACAAATCGGTAGGTTCGCTAATCTCGCATCAGGTTTATCCGTTAATTTCCATCAATCATCCGATTATAATCACATTGATCACAGGTCGTTAGCTTGCCTCTCATTCACGTAGAATAACATATGCTATAAACCTGAAGCGACACTCTAAAACCTAGCGGATTTATGACTCACGGCACCCGCCATTTTCCAATTTTGACATAAAAAAGGCGGCAGTCCCTAATATAATTTAAACCGCGTTTCATTAAGTGTCGCTTACATTACTCGTCGCCGGTATAACAGTGACTTGCTGGCCAGTGGGTGTGCTTGTGATAATAGTCTGCGATGGCTGTTGCTGTTGCATGTTCCCCGAATCGTTTGATACCGCCTTATCCGATCCAAGCAGCGTGGTAGATACAAATAGGTGTTATAAGAGAAAATAGTTACATGTCAAATACATACCTGGGATAGTAATTAGTAATAATTATAATAGTATAGGGTTAACATACATATAGAAAGTTAGGTTACAAAGTTTTGCGCTACTCTCGGATATACTCGGATATATATATAATTTGGATATAATTCAGACTTTAATATTACTGTTTAAAAAAATCGAACAAATTTAAACAATAATGTATTTATATTTTATAATTTTTATGTATCTCAGTAAAACTACAACTAATTGAATTTAGTACAGAAGAGTCTATAAATAAGATATTAAAAAAGCTGTTAAACATTTAATGCTAACATGGACAACATTGTATTACAATTATCACAACAAAATAATAAATAAAATAAAGGTGAGGTTTCCTTTAAGTACACATATTGGTACAATTAAAAAAAATGTTAAGCATATAAAGAAAAAACAAATAAATACAAAGATTAAATAAAAATAAATGTAAGTGAATTTATTGTACTTTTCCAACTATGAGTGTCTTCAGCTACTTGGGCTGTATAAATTGTACTATAGTGACTTGAGAAATCGACAAAAGAATAAGTTAAGAAAGGGTGGCTTTAGAAAAATAAATAGTTAGTATGGTTTGGGAAAATGTTACTTATGTCCAAATATATTCGCCTAGCAAGATAAAAATAACTAAAATTCTAAATACCAAATGGCCAAAAAAATGCGTCCCCCATTGAAAGCAATATTTGAATTGTCGCTCACCTGTAGAGTGATCGTTGTAGGCGTTTGCGCAGCGCTCACGGTCGCCTGCGAGCCCCCGCCCTGCTACCAAACCGACACCCAGCTTATTTACAGCCGTTAAAGACATCGAACCTACTTGGGTTTTTTTTCTTAATCTATACTGTCCCACTGCATGGCAAATGCCTCCCCCAAGTCCTTCCATACTATCTTATCCCGCCCTTATAGTACTTGGGTTTAAACTTTTTTATTTTATGTCATTTACTACACTGTTGTCATAGGCATATTGAACCTCCTTGCTTTTAACATATTTATTTTAATGTCACCTACTGTCATTTTAATTGCACACTGCTGGGCAAAGGCCTCTCCCATACTTATTTCAGGTACATATTACGCGATTTAGAATGCTCTTATTTAGGGAAGTGTAGCTTTTAAAATAATTAAATTGACTCTTTAAAAACGTACTGGCACAGTTTTAATACCGATAAATTATGTTTTTTGGTTTATTATCCATATATCAAAGTACCATTACTTATTTTTATTTTAGTACATACTACATACCAAAGAACACCTACTATGTTAGGATATTAAACTAATATGTTTGCATGAATAGTTAGGGCAAGAAGAAGTTTGATGTAAATAAGCAAGTAGAAATACAAGAAGAAGCTTACTAATGTATTATTATACTTTTATTCCTGGCTACTCTTAATTTGCCTACTATTACAGTTGGTTAACGAAAATTACAATTTACTGTTGGATTACAGAAAGAAGCCTCTCCTACACAAACATAAGTACATGCTTGTTTAGGTATTTCTTCATAAATTATAATTAAATATTTTTTATAGATATAACAACACAATTCTTTAAGACCTTATCCACCATAGAGACTGTTTATCCCATATTAATATAACACATACATTCTAATAATACACAAATAGAATAACTATTAGAATATGCCTAAACAAGTAGTATTTTAAGAGGGAACAATGCTATAATACCTATATAGAATAATTGTTAAGTGGGTTAGTTAATTAATTTCATATATATTTATCTTACCTGTACATTAGCTAGTGAAGCTATTTGTATCTGCTGGATTTGTCCCGATGGTGTTAACACGCTCGCCATTTGGGGTTGAGCTTGCATCTGCGAAAAAATACTAGCTTCAGTCACAGTCTTATTAAAAAATATTAGAATTTAGTAAAGAATTTGACATTGACAACAACAAGTTCATAGTTATAACTAGGCATTTCTTAGCTTTCGGTTATGAACACACGTTATTTACTACATTGTTTTTTTAAAATGGAATCTGGAATCCAGTAAGAAATGAAAATCTTTTTTTAATATCTTCGTCATCAAATTATGGGGCTGTATAAATTTAAGATAAGGAATGTTATTTGTACAAAAATATATATTTTTCACTAAATTCTGCAAATGTAATCATACTAACTGTTAAACTATCGCGCTGTATGTTTACAGTAATATAACGAGAATGAGCGCGAGAAATGGATAAATACTTTTTAGGGCTTAACGTTTCGACCTGGTTACACAAAGTCCCCTATCATTTCAAAGCAATTTGACATGGGATATGTGTGTATGGCATAATATTAGCTACATAATATTCTTATATGCACCTGCTGCAACTGCGGTATGATCTGCAGATGCTGCGGCGCGTGCACGGGCAAGTGCAGCGTCTGGTACACGGTGTGCCCGTTGGCCATGCTCACCGGCACCTGCACGGGCACCATGCCCACGCCGCCCACGCCGGGCACGCCGCCCCTTACTGCTACACCACCGCCTGGACACACACGCTTAGTTAGATACCACTCAGTATTAGACTCAAACGTTGAGTAGAGTGGGAGTTGAAATATATTGACACTCATTGTAAAGGTGTTTCAGTAATAATGTCTTAGGTCACGGTTTACAATGGTTATAACAATTTATGTGCTACAGCAAAATTTGGGTATAAATATCTATGTTTTATCTAGGCATAAAATAAACAAAACAGTGCACTAATTATCACAAAACAAAGCTTTCTAATTGTAATGTTATATTGGTTGATTATTATCCTACCTAAGTATTTAATTCTTCTTGACATTTTACTAAAAGTCTACCTTTAGTCTAAGTTTGCAGTGCCGTTAATGAAATGTTAATAAGTGAAGTAATGATAGCGTGATTGCATGAGAAAGTAAACACAACAAGCGAAATAAAAATAACCGCAAATAATGTTAGCTTAGGATACCAAGAAAAGTAGAAATTACACTTTGGAGTAGCGTTGTAAAAAAATTAAATCTACGTAGTTTAATTAAAATTTCCAAAAACATTTAAAGACTTGAATACATCAGTTATACCTTAGGCGGCAAACTGCGGATATACTCAAGTTATTTTAGCAGTAAAAAAACTTCAAAATCAAAATCTGATCTCCATAATTTTGAGGCTCAAATTCCATCGACGCAGAGCCGAAGCCACAACATTATCCCGTTCTTTTCTCTTATCATAATTACCGAGTTTATACTTTTCAAATTCTTGAATGAGGTTGCTTAAATTACGTCAGAAAATTATAGTGATATTTCCAGTTAGTTCGACGCGAAATTAGTGTTGATAGATGAGCATAAGTGTTGGAGTCCTCAGGTTCTGCGTGTACGGAGGTGAGCCGGGTGCGGTAGCATTGCGGCAGGGGGTACCTGCGGGCGGCGGGCTGGCGGGCTTGTCCTTGGCGGCGGGCTTCTCGCCGAGCAGCAGCGGCGCGCCGCCGGACAAAGCGCTTAGGGGAATGGTAAGGTTAGTGCCCGGGATCGTCACGCTCGCCTGCTCTGCGAGCCCCGAACAACACAGATTAGTATGGTACACGACAAGCCACATGCGTAGGTTACCTACTTTTCAAATGACAATTTTGAAGGAAAAACATGATTGTGAATTTTTGTTCAGTGTTTTAGAAGGTTTTTATGTTAATTTTGGAATTATCAAACAAAACTTTGTGTTTCAGGACGTGTTCAAACTAAGCGTATAGACTACCACCGAATATGAGCTGGCTTATTGTGAGCCCCTGTGTATATATGAAACTAGACGGTATGCACGGCCCGTTTCTAGGCATAATAACTTATTGCCAGTAAGTTGTGAACGACAAAGTGAATAAGTATGGACAAACAAAAATGCATAACCTTCGCTCACGATCGGCGGCTGCCTATACGTACAATTTGAACACGACCTTACAATTAACATTTTATAAAAAAAAAATGTTTAAAATGAACAAATAACAATCATGCTTTACAATTTTCAAGGACATATTAAGTATAGGGGAAAAAGATAAGTTGTTAAATTATTGTGAAAAAACAATTTAGGTAAAGCAAAGCCTTTGAAATGGAGAAACTCCCAAAGCAATCCCGAAGCTGAATGAGTGATGTTTAGTGAGACAAAGCGTATGATAGATAACCTATTGTACTAGAAATCTAGGACTATCGATTTGTAGTCCTATTACCTAGAAATAACCTAGTTACATCGGAGAAAAGCAATCCTCCCGACGATAAAATCCGAATAACGTCTTACTGACTTTTATGTCGTTTTACAAAAATATTACTATTGTTATCTTAGACACGTCAAGCAATTATGTAACTAACATTTACTATCATCTAGGTGAAAAACAAAACAATTATATTTATCGCTGATCTTAGGTTACATGCCTTATTCCCAGTTTCCGAAAGGCTGGTTATATTAATTGGCTGTCAAACGTTACGTCACCAAAAGTGATTATTTGATCAAAGGTTTGACAACCAATCACCACAATTGATGTCCAATTTGATCGACAACCATAGTTGCACAATATGTGTGTTGACTTGACTAGCCCTTCAGAAACTGGGATGTAGTTGATGTGATCATATATTTTTTTCGAAGCATCTACGTATCTATTTAACTATTTTAGGGGCTATAATATTGTATGGTCCATACCGGCCGGTAAATGCATGACGTTTTGAAGGAAACCGGCGGGAAGAACTGGCGTCCTGACTAGCTGACCGTTGACGAGGCTCACTTGCCCCATTTGAGAGAAATTCTGGAACAGATACACAGAATAGAGTTGTGTGTTCAAGAAAATAATAATTGTTGTTTGTTGTAAGTTATTTGTTACTTTATGCTTTTGTTTTTGGGATGCAAATAAAGCTATTACGACTCTTTCTGCTGGTTTTTTTTTCTAAAATTGTTATGTATCTTGCTTGTTCCGTGGCTGTAAATGTGCTTGAATACCGCAAGGGCTGTTTCAATTCGGCCTTTTTGCTGGTTGATCTTTGTCCACTAGTTGCCGCTTGTTTTTAGGCATTCTTTCAGCGGCCGGATCATAGTGGTGTGTACCTGTGCGTGCTGCGCGGGTATGAAGAGCGCGTCCTGCCCGTCGACGGTGACGGCCTGCATGGGCGCCACGCCGCCCACGCCACCCACGAGACAGCCGCCGTACACGCCGCCCGCTTGTTGCTAGGGAGAACAACGTTATGAACCATTTAATTCATTCTTGTCTAACTTTTAAAAAAAATCTAAAATTTTGCCTTGGTTGATAGAAAAACAAGAGAAGACAAGATAGTGCGCGTAAACGGTGTCATCGACGGATGATCTAAACTGTTATTTGACAGCGCGCCGCGCCCAATTTGAACATGCGGGATGAGTCACGAGCGTGGCTCGCCGGCAATAAATATTGCTGTGTTCAGGTAATCCACGAGCGAGCTTTACCAGCGAGCCACCAGAACCGCGCTAAGCTCTCCCGTCGATCAAACTCTTAAGCCTATCATTATTGTTTAAACTTAACAAAACTTGACTATTTTGAAAAAAGTAATAATATACTGACTCAAAGTAATAATATTTATGAGTTATTTTCCCCTGTTCTTTGGTAGTGAAAATGACAGCGCAGTATGCATATAAAACTTAATACACTTACTTGTAACAACTGTGGGTGTATCTGCAAGAGCTGTTGCGGTGAGTTTTGATACGTGGCGCCCTCTCCCGACACTACACCGCCACCCAGTAGCGACTGTAGCTGCTGCATAGATATCACCTAAGAAGAACAACAAACATTTAAGATAAATATACTGTCCACTTCTCTTTCGGTGGGTTTCATAATATTCTCAGTAACAAATCCTGATACTAAATTTAAATAAAGTTTTGTGCTGTGTCTTACTTAGACTATGGATGAGTATTAAATACTGTATGACAATATTTACCTGTGGTTGTTGTACTTGGATTCCATTTGGAACAGAATTAGCTGCATTTACAATAGCTGCTGATAATTCATTACCCTGAAAACATACAATAATACTTTAAAATAGTCATATTACGATCTCTATGTAAAACCATCAAGACTAGTTAGGTTTTGGTAAGATTCATTATAAAAAAAAATGTTGAAATGACATACTAGGTTTAATTCTAGAATCAGTTTGCCCCAAAAAGGGTAGTTGTATGTTTCTCTACATTAATGGCTTTCTAAAGAGTAAAACTTACCGATAACCCTTGAGCTCTTAACTGCTGTACAACAGCAGAACTAATAACTCTAAGTTGCGGCTGTTGCTGCTGCTGTTGCAGGTACTGTTGCTGTATCGCGGCTATGGTGGCCGCATCGCCTTGTACTTGTTGCTGTATCAGCTGCGCTTGCTGTTGCGCTTGCTGTTGCGCCTGTTGTTGCGCCTGTTGCTGTTGCTGCGCTTGCTGCTGTTGCTGCGCCTGTTGCTGTGCTTGTTGCTGCTGCACTTGTTGCTGTTGCGCTTGCTGCTGTTGTTGTGGGCCTGGAATGTTAGAGTTTGGGTTTCGAAACTGAAATATTTAGTCATTCATCTGTGGATATATGCATAGTGAAGATTTATTTAGAATCAGGTAGATAACACTAATCAACAATAAGCTAATATGGGAGCTACAGGTGTAGTGAGATTTCTAGTAGTAAATAAATCTGATACTTGGTGTACCTTGGTTAAAATTCATACCTGTGACAACTAGGATAGTATGTAAAATTACCACTTCTAAATGTGTATATTTCCATAGCTAAAGTGGAGCAATTAATAACAGTATAATCACAGCGTTTCACCTTAGTTGTTAACTCTAACTGAGGGTCAGTGCGCTATTAATAGACCCATGCTACACATTAAAACAATTCTAATGCAATAAAATTATATGGTAAGTATTGTAAAGCTAGGATGGTCTAGTTGTAAGCTCTATATGGACAGTCAGGGCGCTATTTTAATGACCTATACTGAACACTTCGACAACCCAAGTGAAAGAGCATATGGAACATGTTTTAAAGCTTGGTAAGTGTAAGAAAATGTAAGATATACTAACTAAAGTGCTGTTGTTGGTCTTTGTTTTCCTGCTGCTGTTCAGGACCCATGTTGGCGGCGCCGAGCCGGCTGCACGTCGCCGCCAGAAGAGCGAGGGGCGACTGCGTCCCGCTGCCTTCCTGGAACCATAATTGAAACTTAATTAACGGGTATCTAAGCTATATGTGAAACAACAATGTCAAAATATAAATATTTTTGTAGGATAGAGTAATTGATAGATGGAAGAGCATTGGGTACCTGATAAGTGACCTGGATGTACTGTACATCCAGGGTTAAATCAAATAGCTAGAGAATATGGACAAGTAGTAGAAATAGTACACAGTTCTTGTTCACAATCACACTTTATACATTTTTGCCTCTTACACCTGATAACCTTCTAGATCATTCCATTTATTATTTCCAATCTTACAGTTCGTTAGCAAATACAGCATGTAAACAAAAGGACTTATGGTAATTGAACATTTCAGTTCAATAATAAAGTAAAACTTCTGGCATTGTTAAGTTAAACATTTCAAATATTTGCATCAAGAATTCACAAAACAGCTGCATATTGAATGGAGTCATTAAACACTGTGTGTGTTGAATTGAATTTACAAGTGAAAAGGCAAGTTGTGTGAAATTTGCATTAGTTTGTCATACAAGAGGATTTGCATAAAAACATTTGAGTACCTCACCATTGTTTTTGTTTTCATTTTACTCTGTTTATGTTACTCTACCTTTACAGTATACCTTGTTATACTGAAAATCCTTTAAAATTTACATATGGTGGTCCCTTTGGTTAAATAATTCATGTCATATTAAATAAATAAATAAATAAAATAATTGTCATCATAATTTTGTATAGTTTATATTATTATATGGGTTCAATACCTGGACACTGGACACTAGTCAATGGACATATAAAACTTGAACTAACTACAACTTATTTACCTCGCAATCTCAAATGTATGGGAACATAAACATGTTTTGAATGACTTAAAGACATTATTTTGTATCTATTTTTTTATTTATTCGTTAATAACCTGTTTATGTGCAAGCAAATGCGAAAATAATGACAAAATTATTCTATATTTTTAGTTAAAAAAGACAATTTAAAGAGTTTTAGTTGACTGTGTAACTCGTAAATACAATTTACAAGACGGTTTTAGCTGTTTTAAATATAAAAGTGTATGCTGAGCTAAGTTGTAAATTATTTAAAGCAAAGAGTATCCTTGAGCTCACATATTGTATTGAAACGTTTAGTACCTATTACTGAATCAATTCAAAGCAAATGGTACGAGGCTCACAGCTGGCTGTTTAGTCCGCACTATACTTATACAATGTTTGTATAAATGTTTTGATACACTTACTATGCCCAAAGGCATTGTTATCATCCTCTTATACTTTGAATAGCATGGCAAGATATTTTAATAGTCTTTAATACTGGCTACAGTATTATGAGTGGATGAAATTAACACTGATTAGGTTGAAGTAAGATTATCTTGCATTTTACACATTTATGCAACGAAATAATTAGAATATAGCATAAAATGGCGGGAAAATATAGTTAACCAGAGAACAACTAGCCAGAGACTTGGGTATTCCCAAGTAGGAACCAAAATTAAATTATGGTTCCTACTTAGGTATATTTACCTATGTAGGAACCTTTAATTTTGTTCTTTTTATTGAAAAATAGTGTTTCAGCTTCATAGAAATCAATGTAATCATTTTCTCAGAACATCAGAGATGATGCTCACAATGGCCAAAACTAATTAAAAACGAGAATACACAGTGGCATGGTAAGCAAGTTAGAAAATATTTTAATTCAAAATAAAATTGTAACGTCAATTTACGTATTACAGTATTTAGTAACACGATACTCACCTCATATAAATCTGCTGTCAACATTCCATAAATCATACAAAAACTAATTAGATACTAGTAAATTGCAGCATAAATTCGGTGAAAGGAACTTTCATCAACTTAATTTTGAACAAATTTTTACGTACTGTCAAAAGTCAAAAATAAAACGATGTGATTTGGTAAACAATAACAGAAATCCAATCAAAAGTTATGTGCATCATAGACAAAATTAAATGGTTCAATACCGTTCGTTCATTTTTGTTTACGAGTCGTGCGTCGAATTATCGAAAGTTTTATGTTTTTTCGGTCTCAATGCTTTCACGTGTGCACGTGTGTAAAGTTTGACGTTACAACAGTTCGCTAAGTTTATACATCGTAATAGTTGTGAGTCGACACGCCTTTTCCTAACAAGTGCCGGGAGTCGTCGCACGCAAGGCCGCCGCCGCCCTTTGATCCACCCACCTCAAATCGCGTGACTGATTTTTATGCAGCTGCTAAGTAGGCTATCACAGTAACATATCGAACACGCTAATTTTAGGTATGTACACAGGTTTCTTTTTTATAGTTAGTGATTATTCGCTTTGAAACATTTTTCCAATTCGTGTAATTTAAAATGGCTCCCGATAGAAACCTCGATATTTACCGTAATATGGCTGGTAGTGTTAGTTGCTGTTCTTAGAAAATATCACCGTAGTGTAAAATAGAATTTTGCTAAAAATGTGATAATTGGGCCGGATAAAATGGGTTGTGGAACCGGAGGAGGACGCTGATGCTATTTCGGCAAGGGAGTTGCTTGCAACACGGTCACAACCTCCTGCGTGTGGCCTGGCGGGCCCCACACGGCCGGGGCCGCACTCGCCCCGCCCTCCCCCTGCGCCGACCGACACGAGACCACTGCCCGCTGGCGTCCGATCTGTTACACAATAACACTGCATCCTTTCACTTTGCACTCTTTACCTTGCTAGTTTTGTCCTCGTTTATGTATTCCACCTTCACTTTTGTGGGCTCAGACGACATCATCTACTTTACACTTGCAAACAATTATTTCCCTTTGTTCACGAACAGAAAGCACCATCCTCACGACCGGCCGCCAAAGTGCGGCGAGCAAACTGGCGAGTTGTGTCGGGCGCGCTCGGCAATATTCGGAGATCCGCCTCCTATCGCGTTCGGATTTATACGATTTAAACACATTTTTATCAAATTTCTTGCACCCTTGAGGGTAAACAAGTTGCCAAAAAGGTCATTAAAATTATTTTTTACTTTGTGTATTTTGTAGATATTTACCAGAATGTATAAAACTTAGAATAAGTTGATTTTTTAACTTTTCCGCGGCTATCTCCGTCTCACTCTGAACGAGACAGGTCTTGATTATTGGTAGGCAGCAGCTGCGCCTCTCTCCTCCTCCCCGTCGCGGGTGCGGCGCCGCCGCCCGATAATAATAATTGAAAGTAGGAAGGACGTAATAATGGGTGTATAACCTCGCGCCCGCGGCCTCCTTGGGCGGGCAAAAAATGCACACATGTCGTGCCGGTCGGCGCGCCAGCCGCATCGTCTAACAAGACGTGGCCTGTAAACAAACGATAAGCAAACGCCGCTGCACTTACGAGTCTTTGTTCATTTGAATTCTCCCTGTCGTATGTTAGATTACAACACACTCGTGTCTGAGAAACTCTTATCAGTGTCGGATCGAGTTCACCCATTGTATGGTTATTACAGGAATTTAATTTCATGTGATATGAAGCTATCTTCAACATATCGTATGAATTATAGATAGAAATACGTATTCTATCTATTTTAAAAATAACTAGTTTACCATTCTATGAATTCATATTTTACGATTCTATGGAAGTTTTGACTACCTTAGTAATAGCATAAACGTAGTAGCTATTATAAAATAATATGTATATTGCTTTCCAAATTTCTACGCGTGCAAATATGACGACCCCATTATTTATAGGTTTAGACTGGTTTAAAATGAGAGTGAAAGTCGGACCACGTTTTGTCAAGCGTCAGGCGCGTCGCTTTGCCCCGAGTCCATTATGCACGAATGAGCAACCGCCCCGAGAGAACGTGTGTCCCCAGCTTAATTATCTCGTATGTCTAATGAGCCATTTGCGACCTAATGTGAAGCGAATTAGAGCTGAAACTGCTATGTAAATAGTTTCTCGAACATGCATACGCGTGTACGCAGTTTTCTATTTAGCTGACGTTCAATTTTGGTCTTTATTCGACCGTGATAAGGTTTGAATTAGGTTTTCCTTGTTTGTAAATATACGTCGTTGTTAAATGTGCTTAAATCTATTATGGGTGTACCTCGTTGGCGTGGCGCGGCATGCGGTAGCAGAGTGACGTGATGCTGTTTGCGTATAACCATTTAATTAGTTGATGAATAGTGTTGATGAAATCATCAGCGCTCATTGTTTTTGGTTCATTGTTCGGTTCGGCAAATGTGATACAAAACATATAATTAGTAATGCTAATATAATGTGAATGAGACTTAATTTAAACAAAAATATTATTCTCATGAGTTCTACTTATTCTATGTTACTAAACGGCGTAATTACTCATTCAAGAAAAGTCCTGAACCTATTAAAAGAAATATGTTCTGTGACGTTAAGTCAACTACTTACTTTCCCTAAGTAATTAATCCAATCCTAAATTTGGCATAAGCACGTAGGTAGGTAGGTCAAGCGGATTTTGGTCATTTAAAAAAGCAGTTTTAAACAAGTTCAAGCGCACGTAACTTTATCCCAAAGATTGTAATCAAGATTAATAGCTTCCTCTCCGGTGCCAAGCCCGTACAATTCGTATTAAAGACATATAGGTAGATAAGTAGCTATAACACCGATTACGTGATACGTAACATAGTGGTACTTAATAATTTGCACGCGCTTTAGGGTGACTAATTCATATTGCTTTCATTTTCATGTTTAATTATTTCCTTATTTACGTCACAGATCTAAGTTTTACTTTCCGGAAATAGCTACGTTATGTGGCATACCTAGGGACACCATAAGTCAAAATTCCTTTCAGATCCTCGACTTAAGTCAGATATTGTGCGCAATTAGTTTCTGTTTGAGTGTGTCACAAAACGTTTCCGTCCATGCATTAGGGGAGCAAGTGCACCCTTCGTTCCCCCTGGCAACGCCCATGCCTCGCAGATTCTTTATAAGACAGATGTGTGTGAACTGTCGAATTTGGGATCAAAAATAC
Organism: Autographa gamma; assembly: GCA_905146925.1. Classification (NCBI taxonomy): domain Eukaryota; kingdom Metazoa; phylum Arthropoda; class Insecta; order Lepidoptera; family Noctuidae; genus Autographa; species Autographa gamma. The sequence continues at coordinate 3,106,520 of LR989852.1, forward strand.
TCATGTCTATAATGTTATAAATATGAATGTAACTGACAATATGAATCGCGCCACAACTCTCAGGCTTATTTGTTTCTGGTATAAGAACACCTGATTCTGATCAAAGAAAAACTGGAGGTAATTAACCTTTTAATGTTCCTCAAGACAATATCTAAAGTGATTTTCGCTGACATTGGGGGCGTAGTTCGTGTGGAATAAGGCCCCTAGGGTCTGCTTCGACTAGGAGCCGTTTTGAAGCAAAATATTATTTTAACAAAACTAATGTTGTAATCACCAGAAGTAAATGTACATTCGGGATTATTATATATTTTGCTCCTCCCCCCTCCTCCCAAATCCTGACTACGCCCATGTCTATAGACGAATGCATTATGTTACGGAGGTGGAGAGTTACATCAGTGGCGGCGTAAGTACAGATGTTAACTTTGAAGTTCCATCCTAATTTGGGGTATTTTTTGACGGCGCCAATATTCTGCCTTAAAAACTTTTCTAACATCTTTAATATGCACAATGCTCAATATACCTGTAAATAAGTTGCAAATAAATGTGGTTCATAAATCACACCTGTCATGGCACCTACAAGTGTGCGAGATTGGGGGCTGTCACCGCCCACAACTCCTTTTGCTGTCGTTAGTTAATAATTTATTGTAATGTTTGTATGTTCTATCCTTGACAATATGTACAAGAAAAGCGTGAGTGTATCGTGAGAAACCCAGTCATCCGCCTTTCGTTTAGTTTTGAGCTTGATGGACAGCCGCTGCACAAATTATGTGGGACAGGAAATAAAGCACACGTAAATTATAAAATGAGGGATTGTTGTTTTCCCAGTTTTATAACTTTTGAGAACTTTAATTATCTAATTTCCTGAGTCGATTGGTCCCTATTTTTTGTTTTTACCTTGTGCGTTTCAAACATCTTTAACGTACCTATACCTAAGTGAGTTCCTACATGATTTATCAGTGGCAATTCACATACATGCTCAAGCTATCGACTAGTTCGCTTCAACAGAAACAAGAATTATTTATTAGCCAAGCTTCCGTTCAATTAATAATATCGCGGAAACTCATTAAAATAACGAACACGTTAGGAACTACGCTAATCGGTGTAACTATCATCAATTATAATGATACTATATTACCTATGATGGAATGTTCGTATGATATGTTGCAAGTCAGTAGTGCTGTTACTTTCGAAAATCAACCTTATTGTACTGGTATAAAGATGCAGTCAATGTCGAAATGATGCCAGTGACGTGAAACTGTCTGTATATTGGATAGTACACTCTAGAAAACGATGACACGCATTTGAGGGCGAGTAGTTCTGAATCGCCTTTAACCTAACACGGTTAAAGATAACACTTCTGAGCACCTCGAGTAGTCGAGTTACGATGCGCAAGAGCGTATAAACAACTCTTTACCGAACCAGTTTAAAGTTTACAAGGGTCACATAAGTCGATCGGTAGGTTCTTGCAACTGCAGTGAAAGGACCGTAGGGTTCATGGGCATACGGAAACGGAAGTAACGGTGGGCGGGCCGGACCGCCCGCGCCACCCGCCCCGCGCCCAGACACGCCCTAGCTCTTACGAGGTATGCTGCATCTCTGTAATTAGCACGTCAACATTACATGTGATTAGCCATTACCACTAGGTAATGCAACCTGTCTTACCAAGAAACACTATTTGACACGAAAACAAGGGGATGTAGATATCAGATGGGCATTTACTAGCAATATTAGCATCAAACTGTATTCAGTGAAGCTGAGAGCTGATACCAAGTTTCGGAAAAAAGCTAGTCAAAGGAAGACCTCAATCAAAAGTTGGTAACGTTAGATGAAAAGCAGCGTGAACGCATGTGGGCGACTCCCCACCCACTCAGTGGCAGTTCAATGTACGGTGCTATTAATCACAGCTCGTGTGTTTGAGCTTCGATAATTTCTTACTCGGTTTTGTTAGATGTGATTACGTAAAAGATGATCATTGCACGACGATGTACTGTGATGTTGCAACCTGGCATAGTTTTTTTTTCTCTCATATACATGGATGTACCAATCGTGTTGTACCACAACGTTACGGGGCCAATATTTTATTTCGTCACGGGTTCTATTCTTGGGTCACAGTGTAGGTAGTACATAATCTACGTAGGTTGATTTTCTTAACTTTTTTTTATGTAAATTGTTTGTTACCTAGCTAGGATCGTAACGCCTGTAGCCATATATTTAGGCTTTGAAACATTTTTGCCAATTTTCCAGTTATACAGGACCCGTCCCAGTTAGACTTTTTAGGATCCCTCGTTACGTAATAAAATACAAGCCCTTGACATACTCATTACCTCATTGATGTTGCCATTTTGGTGGACTAAATATTATTTACTAGATACCCATTTTTACTCAAACATGTCATTTTTACGGTTTTTAGGTAGTAAAGTAACTCACTACAATTCGTGATCTCTTACCTTTTTTCCTAACGCCTACTAACCAATTTAATACACCGGAAAATATCGATGGTCATAAATAATTTAAGAATATTTATTTCGCAGCAGTGTGACATTAAAAAGATAAATATGCAGAAATAAATTAAGCATATACTTGTGCAAGAGCATCATTATTTTGCTTAATTTATCGATTACTCATAGCTTACAACGTGTCTGATCATTTTCGAACTGCTTACCTAATATGGACAAACGAGTATTTTGTAGACACTGCAGTGATGTATAAGCACATATCATTTTAAACTACACGAGCCCATACCTCATGACTTCTACTAACCACGTGGTAATTTTACACGTGTAGTTACTTGGATTATATTGGATACCGTTTATCAATACGATGACGGATAAGTAACGTAACGTTATACTGATACAAAAATGTTGGTAACAGTGAAATATTATAGGAAACTTTAAGTCTGCAATATTTCTAGTCATGAAATTGTGCTTTGTCTAGAAAAAAACATCTGAGAAAGTTATGATGGATAAATAATACAAAGATCGTTTACATAATTACTCGGTCTCAGTAAAATGCGTTATTGAACCGTTGTTCATATTAATTATAGCTTTCGAAGGCCTTGAAAACCCCCGTGTAATATTTCCTTTGGTTTCTAACTTAAAAATTCATAAGAACGCGGAAGAGACGCGCCCACCCACCGCCCGCCCGCGACAACAGCCGCGGGGGCGTAACCGCCGCCCTACGCCGCGCCCGAGGCCGTGTTGCTTTCCCGCCAACTAATATCTGACAACTCATCCTGACGCAAAGTTTTGTCTAAGCTTACCGCATGACATTTCGTAAGAAACTTTTGAATAGCGACAAACTTGTCGAAATAACTCGAAAGCGCGAAGCGAGCAACTTGTGGCGCATAGTATGTCCTATACATTTTATGTAGGTACTTTTATATTGATTTTCGGGTCGATATTGAATCCGAGCATACGGATGGCGAGCCCTTCGACTAGTTATTTGAATTGTGTTCATTCTGAATGTGTTGATTGAACGATTTAATGCATTTACATTCATTCACTCTTTTTGGTAACATTGTATTGCCTATGGCACCGAATAAAAACATTAGGTACGAAAAGTTTAAAAAGGGCTATGAAGACTATATAAAACGGTGTGTAGCGACTTGCATATTTTTTGATATTGTAAGATTGTAAAGGTAGCGAAAGTATTAAATATTTATGTACCGAAAGATAACATAGTCAAGTCGCTTCTACAAATTATTCCTATGATTAATTGCATCTTACGTTTAAACGGCGTTCTAGTCAGAATTTAATACAGATGCTAATTCTGTGTAATACTAAAAGCGGCATGAGGCCATTTCTAAGATTTCCTATAATTAAATCTTACCTAGAACTTCATACTCGGCATCAAGTTTGCCTTCAGTAGACTATTATGGAACTTGTATGCTAATAATGAGGATTGGAAATTGATACCTACCTGTTAAACCAGTAAGGTATCTGGGTACCTGTAAAATACCTACCTATATAGGATGGTGCTGGGAGCGACTTCTTGTCGAAGCTTATCCAGTTTTCAACAGCTTCTTCCTAACTAGGTAGCTTTGCTGGGAAGAAATGTTAATTTTGCTTTGCTGAGAGGTGCTCGAGTAATCTATTGTGGGAAAATATAGGTCAAACAAATAAAACATACGTTTTTCGATTTAAAATCAATTTATTTGCACAATAAACACATAAAGAACTTTAAATAAATGGTAAACGGTATTCGTTTTATAGTAACAGTGTTCTGTAATAGAAGTGTAATATCTAATGTCTTGCCCAAACGGAGATTCGTTATGAGGATAGATAGGTATTCTTGATCTCATATCCCTAAATGATTTCGGCGAAGTTTAGCATGGGCATAACATGTGAAACGCGGTTTGTGTCGAGAGGCAAAGCTTCAGCGACGGAATAAAAACAAAAGAAATAACAATATCTGGATTTTAGGCTCTCTGAATTGACTAGGTCTAACATCTTTTAGAAGTAGGTGCTACAGCGCAATACATATCACAATATAAACACCTAATTAACAAATCATAAAATATCGTACGACGGTATTTGTAGTTAAATACTTGTATAAATAAAAAACAATAAATAAATCGTCTTATAATAAACAATCACATCAAATCCGTTGTTCTTAAAACTAGGGAACAATAATCAAAATGTTTAACATATTATATTGTTGTCCAAACTTCGTAAAATGATTCAAAAAAATCATTGTCTCAAACATAATATATGGACGTATGATGTACCTAATTATAGTTACTGATGTTTTAATTTGAAGTAAGATTAATAGAACCGCAATAAATTGTACTCTACATTTGAGAAATAATACTTGTGTCTGCTTAGCGCACTTTGCTGCAATGATGTCGGTATTATCTGAAATAACGAAAACTTTAATTAGATTATTTTCGTTCCTTTAAAGCTGTGTGGGAGGCAGGTGGAGGCGATAAATATAACACCACATAAAAAATGCCTTCTAAGGTGTTTCACTATCGAGTTCGTCAATCAAGCCCCTTTGGATGTGCCATGACTGCCATGAGAATTATTTTAGGTTTTTGTTTAGTTTCTACTCTATGGTCCAGGGCACAACACTGCTTTGCGATGACATATCGATAAAACGAAGTCGCACAGCGACTGCAACACAGTGTTCTGACTTCGCCGTTAAAAAAATATATGGTTACATTCCATTCACTTCTGAAATAAGGTAAGATTTCTGATAGTACCATGTGCGTGACGTCTACAAGCCACCGCCGCTCCTCTCGACGGAGATCTTCTTCTTCAGCATCTCCTGTTCATGGTGCTCCTCCTCCATCTCCGCCATGCGCGCGAACCGGGAGTACGCCACGTGGCCGGACTTGATGGCCGACATCATCTGTTTATTTAGGGAGGTATTAGTTGAGATTCTTGAGATACAAAGAGGTTTTGCTTGTTTTAGTGTTGCAAGGTAAAATAAGTTGGTTGTGCTGCCAATTTAAAAAGTTAGTTGTAAGATATATTTGTCTTTGGAGTTGGTTATTTGTGGTACTGAGGCCTTATTAGAATCGTGTATGTTTCTGTAATTTATAGGGTTTTTCTTTTTTATAGAAGTTTAATCGTCTTTGTGATTATTTTTTAAACTCGTTGTTATTAGGGTAGTATCAAAATTATGAAAAGATAGTGGGGTTATTTATTTGTAACAAGATTCTAGATTTATTAAAAAAGATAAATAAATTATATTGACTTACCGTGTACTTACCTTTTTCTTATAAAATACTTTATATTAGTAGCAAACATATAAAAAGCGAGCATGCAATTTTTTTTACATACATATACTAAACTACTACCGAAGCAAGCATAAAGCAGAACATACTATGAACACAACTAATAAAGTAGCAATGATTAATATTCTGTGATAAATAATGAGATTATGTTTCTAAGCTTAAAATATGGAACTCAATGAATCTTATTTTCTCTCAACATGCGCCTATAAAAAAGTCACAGCAATATCTTTGAGACATTGCCAAATGATCGGAACAGAATAAGAAAAATACTTTTGACCTACTTGGCGCCGGACCGAACACATTAATGTACTGACTAACTAATTTAGTTCGTGTGTAAACATGTGTTAATTTTATCGTTAATCTATATACAGACATGCATTGTAGTTTATTTAGCGCCTGACAGATTTTTACATGCAATATTTTGAAGTGTTAAAAATAATAAAAATCAAAAGATTTTCGTGCTCAAAATTGAAAAAGAATAAAGGAAATAGATATTTAAGAATTTAGTATTCTTAAAAAAGACAAATAACTTAGAGAGGTTTTTCGTGCGTATTAAAAATAGACTAAATAAATATAAAAAATCAAAGCCCAAAAATCACTCTTATAGAACACAGGATAGAGACCTGCAAGTACTCGTCGAGTTCGACTTGTCCGTTCATGTTAGTGTCGATTTCTTTCAGAATTTCGTGCAACTGTTCCCCGGTGACCTCCTCGCCGTAGTTCTGTGGACACCAACCCACATCAACAAGCGCGGACGACATGAGCGAAGCTTAAAGGAATCTTTGCTATCAAAACTGTAGAAATGTCGGAATTTTCGTTCATTGTGGATACCCTTGGTTAGTGATGGTATTTGGCTGTGTTAGGGTTTCTATAACAAAGATTCTGTGCAACTGATTAACATTTTTAAGGTGGAATTATGGAGATATTTTTTCAACAGTACTTCAGCAAAATAGGCGAATTGTGGTACTTCCTAATTGAACTGAATTTTCGAGCTTTTTAGAGCTTTCATCTGAATTACAGTCTGTTAAACATCTCCACAATCCCACAGCAACATAAACTAATACATAAGACCCATGTGACGTGGACAGCGTTCCCAGCGAAGCACATTGAGTGCTCAATTTGGTTCTACCTGAAGGTAGTCCTGTAACTCCAACTGTCCGTGGTACGTCGCGTCAATCTCAGACAAAATGGCGCTTAACTCCGCATCTGTGGGTTTCACGCCCATAGTCTAGAAGCGGCGTCGTTAACAATAACATATTTATTTTAATCTTCAGATACATTGAAATAGACACAATCCTAAAAGTTTTTCTAAGAAGTATAAGATTATATTCTGTACAAAGCATTGTTATGTATACTATACTCAGAAAGAGGATAATATGACTTGAAAAAAAAAACATATACTCAACAAGTTTTCTGCTTGTCTCATTATTGGCTATTTTTTTGTTTTAAGCCTAAACTGTCCCAGTGCTGCGTGGTAAAGGCCTCTTCTTACTTTTGCCGATTGTAGGTATACTCAATGGGCAACAAATTTTTGCATCCAATTTTCCTTCCTCGCTTGGGTTTCCACGCGACCACTATAAGAGGTCGTTTCTTGCAGTATATATATCAGATTTACTCCAAGAAACTACCTCTTCAATACCGTTAAGTTTCCCATACCTTAAGACTCCTCCTAATATCGTTGATGGAGACGAATCCCTTCCTGTCCTTGTCGATGATCTGGAAGCGCTTGATGTAGGTCTGGATCTCGTCCTTGCCGAGGTTGATGGGGATCTTGTCGCGGCTGGCGCGGTTAACCATCTGGCCCATCTCGTTCGCCAAGAACTCGCCCGCTTCCTTGATTTGTTTCTGGAATTTTAGGAGAAGATTTTAGAAGTAGCCTTTTGAATTTCCTTCTGCAATAAAGGGACTACACAAATATGAAGGTTTTCTTTCTAACAAATTATACTTATTTTATTTTCATGGCGATATTAGCTTGAAACTACCCCATGACAGGGAGAAAAAAGTTTAGGTACACAGTACCGAACTAAAGTAATTCTGTTATTCGCGATGTAGACCAATTCAACAAATCAAAGATCATAAAAACGGACCACCCTGTCCTGTCTCATAAATGGTGTAACTTACAAGACTCAGCTATATTTATTTATAAAGATTTTGTCTATATTACCTTCTTCTCAGCCTCATTCCAGTTGAGTTCTTCAGCCATGATGTCGACCACAGTGGGCAGAGCCTCGGCCGCGGCCTGCACGTTGAGGAAGGCGAGCCGCAGCCGCCGCGCGATCATGTCCACAGCCGTGCACGCGTACTCGCGGCAACCGTACCTATGTATAAATTGTATGTGAGTACATGATGTAGCATTTATTGAAAAGAAGCTCTACGTTTTCTGGATATGATCTTTCATTCAGGTCTTTCACCTTAATTTTCATGAAACTGTGATGATAACGGCAAACATAATCCTGTGTTTAATATCAATTTTCTTTATTTCCGCTGAGGAGTTTTTTTGCGGATTTCTTCTTCACAGTTCGAGCAATTAGCAAGCAGTGTATGGTGGATTCAGATTGATTTTCATGTGCTGCATAGTATTCAATTTTTGGAATATATTCTTGCTACAGTAACGGCAAACTATGACATAGATTCAAGTGCATTTTTCATAAAGATATTTTCATTATTTTCACTTACCTAATCTCGGCATCAATGTAGGGGAACTCGGGGTGGATCTTCTTGCCGATGATGGGCCATCTCTTGCCGGTCATCGCCGCCATCTTGGCCACGGCGAACGCTCGGTCACCGTACGACTTCGCTAAGTGTTGTGCTACCTGAAAAGTATTACAAGTTTATGTTAATACCAGGGTCTTTCTGAAAAGAATGCTTATTTCACAAATTGGCCTTTCTTAGTAAGAGTGACAGACTTGTTTATCATACCTTGGGACTTAAAGGTCTAATATCAGAAGATTCCTTTAGGGGCCGAATTTTAAACAGTAAAGAAGTCGTTTTCGAATGATATTTTAATGAAAAAATTGTTGAGGATAGTTCAGAATGATGGTACCTCGTAAAAAGAAGTTCTGATACTCACTTCCATCTCTAAACCGAAATCTTGTACTAATCTAATGTACATAGTGGGGGTCCAGCCGTGCGCGCCCTCTATTAAGAAGCCGTCGGTCTGGCATTCCTTGTACAGGGGCTTCAGGTTGGCGCCTGAAATGTAATGTTACAAAAAATATATTATATATTTTCTTGGAAAAAACTTTTTAGTTGTTTTTTCCCAAAATTTTGATATATAGTCATACACGCGCCTCTATCTTTCATAATATATTTTTTTCTTCGAAATCTGGTTTGTTCGACCTTTCCACTGCAATTTACAGAGTACTTACTCACTGGTTTTGCTTGACCTTTCCCTTCCCACAAATACAGACTACTCACTTTCAATACAAGCGTCGATGGTCTCGGCCGCCATAGCACGGTATGTGGTCCACTTGCCGCCGGCGATAGTGACGAGGCCGGCGGGCGACACGTGCACGATGTGGTTGCGGGCGAGGGACTGCGTGTCGGGCTTGTTGGGGTCCGACACTAGAGGTCTGATGCCCGACCACGCGGACAGCACGTCACCGCGACGTACTGGAAATAAAATACATGAGTGAATAAAAAAAACCTTTAACGTTTTTATATTTAAGATGTTGAAAGCAACGTAGCAAAATACTGTAATACCGCTGTGTTTTACAACAGTTATTTTTACACACGGACTATGTAAAAAGGTGGTCCTAGAATAGACAAACTTTATAACGTAATTGGGCCAGCTAGTCAATTGAGGGTTTATACGCAGAAAAGTTAAAAATAAACTCTAATATCATAATGTAAAAACGGATTCAAACCCTGGCCACTGAGTCTAAAAAAATACTTTTTTAATACTTAAATAAAGAACTTAAATCAGCAATACTTATTCGGAAGAGATCAAGGAAAATATATCAACTACAAACCTTCAACATCAGGGTTGAGATAGTTCTTAACTTCGGTGAGGATGAAGAGGATCTCGTCTTCAGTGGGCTTTGGGTTGTGCGTGACCTTGCAGGGCAGGTCCGTGGTGCCGGCGATGGTGCCCTTCAGCCAGGGGAGGAAGAAGATGACACGGCCGTCTGATGTGGCTGGGTCGAGGAGCCCCATGTGTTCCGGACTAGAAAGATTTTATACCTCGTTTCAAATTATTGACTTTCATTTCTGAGGAAGACGGTATTGTAACTATGTTCTAAAATTTTTGATATTGAAACATTGGTAAATTTAGTGCAGTACTATTTAATTTCACGGTAAATACTCTAAATATTACAGGAGTAAGAATATTTACCGTGGGGGATGAAGAGATGAACTTTAAACTGAAGTTTCATGCTAGATCATAAAAGAGAACCAGAAGCTACAAAATAGTTTTTGTGTCTTTTTTTCAATCCTTAGGCTTTCTAGTGGCCTTTGACTAAGTTATAAACAGCTAAGAGTTTTTTCTCACCTGTAGTATCCAGGCAACACGATATGCACACCGGACGAGGGGCAGCAGATGTCCTTAACAGTAGGGTCGTCCATTTTTCTGATGCTGTCAGTGAAGGGACCGGTCGCGTTGATGACGCACTTCGTCTTGATGTCCCATTCCTTGCCGGTCATCTCGTCCTATAAAATAATTTTGATTAAATACATTTCCAGAATATCCAAGGTCGACGGGTTTCTAAGGAGATTGCCGGTATCACTTCTAGATTTCTTTAGAATATTTCGTGAAAACTGACGGGAATTCTTAATTATTAGCTTAATTTTTTGCGGCTTATGCTTGGTATTTTTCGGGATGGCCCGACTAGTTTCAGATTCAATAACCATAAGCTGTAGCGGCGTATTTTTAGATAAAATAATAAGTGATTGAAGGTTGGCTCTAGTCCACAATAACTTTTGTCTAATCGATCAACTGTCGGCGGTTGGAAATCATTAAATCTCTTGGTTGAAATAAATGTAGAGCAAATTATTCGCGATGACTGAAAGACAAAAACACGATGAGGAAAATGTGTAAATATGTATGTGTGGTTTCTATTGTACCTTTAGCCTAGCCCCGCTGAGCTTGCCAGCGGTCTTGTATAGCTTGGTGACGCTGACGTGGTTGGCGATGGTGGCGCCATGACGGGCCGCCGTCAAAGCTATCGCCAGGTTCATGCGCGCGTCGTCTTGTTGACCTGTGATATAACAATTAATGTTAATATTTGACGCCTCTGTGAATGGGCAATTTGGTCTGGTTCGGTATATAACAGTGAACTTGTGCTTAGAGCTCCCATACATAACTGTGCATTCGCATCGCATTGCAAATATCCGCGAACCTGCATTGAACCGCATCACATCGCGGTTTTGTGTGGGAGCTCTTTCTTTAAGCATATTTTCCAGATCTTTAACAACGGTCGATCACCAAGTCATCATAAGGTTGAAAATCTATTTTTGAAATAACGATTATTTGGACGATAGACTCCCTAGCTTAGTTATATACTTACCATCGTAGTACACGATGCCACCACAAAGGTTGTCAGACTTCAACATAGGGAACAGTTCGAGGGTGTTCTTCTTGGAGAGATAGTACGAGCTCTTCACGTTCCTGTCGCCCGCTACCACGTCGTACATCTTGATACCAAACCAGTAGTATGGGACTTGCCACCATCTAAGAATTTAAGAAGAGTAGGTATGTAAAAAGTTGTTCGAGTATAAAAATAAGTGGTTGTCTTCAACGTTAAAATGTTTTCATGTTTTATTTCAGCTAATTAGCGTCGAGCACTATTTCTTTTGAATTTGACTTTTTTTTTTTTCTATATCAATACTCAAACGTGACCTCAAAGTATTTCATATAACCAACTTACTTGTAAACAGGTAACAATATAGGCAGGGGTCTGGTCAAATGCGGGGCCACCTCCAGCATATTCGCTCTCTCGTGGAGCGCTTCCTTCACCATCTTGTACTGATCGTAGTCGAGCTGCAAGATGGCCTTCTGAAGGTACCTGACTCCTCCGTGAATGAGCTTGGTACTACGACTTGAGGTGCCGCTGGCGAAATCGTCGGCTTCGACTAGGGCTGTTCGGAGACCTAGAAATAGTAAGGTGATGTAAGAAGGTTGTTTTTGGGCAAGTTTTGAAAAGGATCGGAACAGATGGGTCGCTGAAGAAGAAACATATTTTTTGGCTAACCCTATGATTATGGTTGACGGTGACGATAAATGTTGTAATTTCAATAGGCACTTTTAAATTAAATCTTTTTTCATGCCTTGATAAATATCAGGTCGAGAGGAGAAACTCCTACTGCAGCTCAAGGCCACTTCTTAGTCAGACAAAGAATGAACATAGATCGTCATATAGTGTTGTATGCTAGTGATAGATAGTTTCAGATTGATTAAATAAATTATATAATCCTCTAAATTATGCACGCCTAGCAACGACAAAACCGTTAGAAACGCGGAACGAATCACTTCATTCTTATCGCTACGAATGGCTACTGCGTTGCAAATTGTAAGACAGAAATATTTAGGACTAATGTTGCCTAGACAGTCTGATGTATTTACAAATGAATTACGCATATGCTTTGATCTTTTCGATTTGCTTCAGGCATGAATTTGAGCTCTAAATTTGATATTTATTTCCAACTATGATGACGGACAAATTACTAGAGTTAAAATTGGAAAATCTCGTTAGTGGAATTCTATTTGAGTTTTAGATTACCTGCTCTAGATACGATCTTGGCATTGTTGGCAGAAGGTACTCTATATTTGCTAAAAATATCTAGGGCAAATACTAATGTTTTAGCTACTATTCTTCATGTACAGATAACGCAGGTACATCTAAATGGGAGTGGCAGTTATATTAACTACGACATTAATGACGCAGTATGTTATCTTCATTAGTAACTTAATCTATTTGAACATTTTTCTAGCCGCTATCAACTTGTTCCGATCTTATAAAAATTACCAGATATGATTAAGACATGATAATTTTGCATGACGAAACTATTTCGCAACTTCGTAACCTTTTTCATAAACTGGTTATATCACGAATGAGTAATGTATGCATTTCTGTTTCAATGTATCACATGCTTATAGCTTATATCATTATTAAAGTTCAATGTTCTGCGTTCTTTCTCGAATGCCAATCAAGTAATCTACGGAATCCTAATTCGCGCCAGAACAGGTAGGTCACAGCAGCTACCTTCCTAAAGTCAACATTCCATCGGGCTGAAAGCCTACCTACTGACCTTAACTGCATCAAGCAGTTAACGTATTGATTTAATCCGGTAATTAGGTATCGAACGTTGAATAGCATCACCATTTTAACAACAGCCGTACATCCCGATCTCTCTTTTTTCTGGACCCCTATTTCCTCGTATTTCAAAGGCTACATACCTCTGGTGCAGGCATCCAAGGCGCAGCCCACGCCGGTGGCGCCACCCCCCACGATGAGGATATCGTACGTGTGTCCGGCTTGAAGGTTCGCCACCTGGGAAGCGCGCGACGGCAGAGGTCGCTTCTTGCGCTCGGTCTTCGCTGAAACTGTCGCTGGTTTGTACCATTCCTGTTAGAAAAGAACTTTGAATCAGAATAGAATGCCATCAGTCATCTGAGAGAAAATATGAAAGAGACGGTCTTTCCCCTTCCTTTACCAATTAAAGCGATTGATCACTGGTTTTCGGACGGAATACCTATCATAAAAGTTGCCTCAAATACATTTAAATATCGTTAATGAGGGATATATAGCAACACAAGCTAAACAGGCTTATCTAGGATACTAATGATGACCAAAGATGACCTAATTAGCGTGTGTTACGCTAATAAGGTCACAATTAGTAAGCATTACAGTTTCAAAAAAATATTTAATCATGGATGTTATCTGAATTATCATCCAACGTGCTTCCTATTTGATAATAAAAAATACTAAGAGAAATGAAATACGACTTTATCGTACTATTTATTGTTCAACTTTCGTCTGGTTTTTGACAAACCTAGGTGACCGAAGGAACCCGAAGGTTCTGTCGACTCTACATTTGGCTCTACCTATTTGACAACGGAACTATAAGCGTTTGATACGGTCCCTAGTCCCCTAGTACCCTACTAGCAGATAATACGGGGTTTCCTCGCTACGTACCGCCGGTGAGTCATCGGCCGCTATCGCCCAGGCGGTGAGCGCTGCGCCTGCGACGCCAGCCGCGCCGCCGATAAGCAATCTTCTGCGAGACATTATTCTGGAAAAGAAAATTGTATATTAAATCAAGTTTGAATAGGGTTGGGTATAGAAAATTCGTATAAACATCCAAACTTGCAGGAATTCGCGAAGTACAGAACCCTTATGTCTCAGAAAGAGGGATTTTCAGACAATCATACTTATTTTAAGATGGTAACATACTGATGTAGAATGTTCCTATAGTAAAAAGAGAGTTTTTTTCCCTCGCACTAATTTACTATGTATCTTTATTTTCCTTTGCAGTACCTAGCTCTATCAAGGTTTCACCCAGTTAGACACCTGAACCGACTCTCCTTTGCTGTCATATCGTCCAATTAACTCGAACACGAAGGTTGTTTAGTTAGTTTACGCCTTCACACCAAGACCCAAGTGAAGTGAAATAAGATCCCACACAGTTGCATGTGACTCTACAATTATGGCAATATAATAGCAATGTGTTTATGTAACGTCTTCAGTTATAATGAACACGACCTTCTGTTGGTTGAGGTATATAATATATTATGAACTAGATACACAAATCATAGGAACTGCAAGACAAGAGCAGGCAAACTAACGGCATAGATACTTAATTGATTGCGAGGATCTATAGTTATTATAACTGAAATTTGGCTAGCATCAGGATTCAAGGATTTTGTACTAGACTATAATTTAACCTTTAGCTCTAACCACACCGCGAACATAGGTACGAGTCCTTCGAACTAACGAAAGTTTAAAAGTTCAAGCATAGCATAAACTAAACTACATCCCACTATCCCAGGTATTTGACCTTTGATAAACAAAGCTTTTAGGTTACGACCAAGCCTACGCTGACCCTCTGCTCCGTTAAGCATTCGCCCTCTCCTTCTGATATTAGTCATATGATAGAGCCTTCCTTCTTTCGCCTCCAGTTCACTCTGCCTATGACATCTACGTTAGTAATTAGCACGTCGTTATTTCTCTGCCCACAACATTATACCCTACACCTTGGGGTATAATGTTTTGGAACTTTCTACTCTGGCAAAAACAAATGCACATGTCTCATGTCCTGACTTCGTCGTTATACTGTTTAGGTCTTATCTACATTTGAATGGTAACTAATCAATTTGTCTTAACCACTTAATTAATACATAACGCTGTTGATTGATCGATAACGTGAGAAATACTCGAGATTCATACGTCATTTATATTATAGTTAATTAACAATTAGTATTTTAGTACCTGTATATTTTATGAGTGTACTTAATTTAACATTTCAATAACGGGTCTATTAATTCATGACACTTAAGTGTTTAGTTAACTAACACCAACACAAAAGGCTATTATTTCCATGACTAATGAATAAAAAAAGTACCTATACCATTTTCCAATGTCAATTAGATTCTCTCCCTTTAGCAACTCTTCTTTCGTTAACATAACGCTCTTTGTGACCTTCCAAGATGTTGAAGGCAGCTTTCAGCTGCTTTTATTTTCGTCTGTTCCATATTCTTATTAAAAACTTATGTCATATCTACTCCTATTACTTCAGGGGCCAGAGTCTGCTATTTACAGTGGCTTCAATCATCTGAGTTGGGTCATTTTAGGCCAATTTTGACGTTAAAATGACGTTCTTACATTTAGTAGAATGCCAATTATCCTAAAATGGACCTACTGACGCCACCCACTCATACGATTGAAGCAACTGTAAATAGCAGACTCGGGCCCCAGCATAATTTCTTGCAGCTATCAGCGATGTCACGTAGTTACACAGTACAGTCACCCAAAATCGAACGCACTCTTCACTTTCTTTATCAATTCATTAAAACTTCGCGATAAAAATAGATAAATCTAAAAGTAGTCTATACTTTCGTCTGTCTGAACCTTATCATTTGTTATCTTAATGATGCTTCCTCGCTTAGTAATTATGATGTCACTTAAAAAAGTCGTGGTGAGTAGGTGATGTGTTCGTGTTGCTTTACAATCGTAGTAATCGTAAACCTCTGATAGTATCTACAACTGATTAGTTTAATTTACGAAGTACCTAAATAGGGTTAAATTATATTGGTTGTAATATGATTGTCATAAAGACTCACACAGTAGGTACACAATGCTCCTATCAAACCTCTACAAGTAAAATCATTAGACTAGGATTACTCTTATCATGTAGAAAACTCGTTAATGTTAATCAAAGTCAGAGAAAAGCGATAACCCTACTCAATTATATTGATGATTCAGTATTGTTTTTTAAATACCTGTCTGTAATCTAGGGTTGGTAGACTTTAAGCATTGGTCATTTATCACTGTACTAAAATCGCTTTCTTTTTTTAATGTAGTGAACTTCCGCATGCTTTACCGGACTAAGTTGGCGAGACATTACTAATACGCCTCCAGCCAGAATCTAAAACCGTCAGTCTATACCAGACCAGCTGGTATCAAGGCTTACCAGTTTTACTAACACTTGAAGTGACATTAATATAGGCATCAAAGCATGCGTCTGTCGTAATTGATAGATAGTGTATCGTGTATCACGGTGTAATCACGCGACGAAGGCTGGGTCGGTGGCTCATTGACCATGATCTGAGGATTGACGAGTAGGCCGTTATCATGGAAACGTATCTATATTGTGATGATAAGTGTCACGTCATATTACGTTGTATTGCTTATTGTGGGTTCTAAAATATTTTGTTTCAAGTCGATCTTATTTGTTTTCTGTTGACGCTGTAGCCGCATCTACTGTAAGACATGCGAGTTCGATCCATTAATTTATCGATGCCTGCACGGGAAACATCATTACAGCACAAGTAAATACCTGTTTTAAATACCACCCTAAACCTCCTTATTTTATGAATTTCATTAGTCATAAAATAGAGATTACCTACGGTTACAGAGAATATTTTAAATCATTTCTTTTTTTTCAACCTGCCTAAATAGCAAAATAATATCAGAAATCCGGAATACACAAAAGAGAATATCCTTAAAATCCTAGAATTTACTATTCTAACAATCTAATACAACGAAGATAAAGTATATTCAGTACATTCTATCTATTGTAAGTCACATAATCCGCTTTGTTGCCGTAAGCGCGATTCTGAGCAGTTTATGACATTGTAATAGCAATTGATAGCTCATAAAACATTTATTCATTTGCCGTTACCAACTGCGTTATTTCAATAATAATATTAAATTGTTATTGTGATATGTGATATTTTCAATTTTCGACAGGCAATATTTGATAAAGGATAATAAGAAAAAAAAATAAAAAAATAAGAGATTTGACAATATTGTTTATGATTTGCCATCAATCAGATGGCAAATCATAAAATTAAAAATGAATCTACAAAATTATAAAAGATCCATTTTTTTGTTTGTCGTACATACATAGAATATGAGTCATATTCTCTGTATTGTGACAAACCAACTACATCAAATGTAAAGAATACTTAACTTATACATCAATCATTTTAACTCTAGATATTTACAAGGCATTAGAAGTACCTAGATAGTTATATAACGATAGGTACCTAGAACACCTAGTACTAGCTAAGTGACTAACGGATGTGTTTCCTTTGCACAGATATTGCAGCTGTTATCTAGGTCTGAATGCAATAAAGCGGATAAAGAGACACGTATGCTTTGTTACGGATTATAGAACTCTTGGTGCTAGACATTTTACAGTAATCCTAGTAGTTTTAAAGTAGTATATTTACATATTGAGTTCTGAGGTTTACGCGAATGTTAGACATTGAAATAAAACACACACCTAGACGAACACCACCTCAGTCTGCCGGTGACCATGACACCTGGAAAGGTGTCGAAACTTCGGGAACTAAAATTTTTAATAAAAAAAATTAAATACAAACCGCGATAAAATCCGTTAAAGTAGAATATTTACAGTTTATTTAAAGTTTGATAAAAAAAGGGTACCTTCTGGCTTAACATAGCCTCAGCTAAAACCTGCCTAGAGGGGAAACTTTTAAAGGCCTACCCATTCATTGAAAATCTAGCAACAGTACCTATCTCGAGTACTAAGCACGTTCAATCAAATTCTATGCGCTCTACCAGGCAGCTCATCAATCATAATTATGTCACTACCTTCGTCTCTGTGGAAAATTGTGTTACGTATATTACAAAACGTCACTTGCTATAAAACACTTAACTTTATTAGTGGAAAGTGTCAGGTAAGCTATAAAATAGAAAGGTTGTGAGAAGGTAAAATAAAGGTAGAGCTGATTATTTACTTAAGTTACTATAATGTGGCCACAAAAGGTGCTAAGCTATTAATGTTAAGGAGAAGAACAATTGTTTAAGCCGGTAAGAGAACAAGCATTCTTTACGCTACGGAATTTTGATAAGGATTTTGTAGAGTAAACAGAACGGGCCTTGTTTCTATAACTTAATTTTTGCCGACCTTTGGGTCTTTGTTCGGGCCTATAAATACTTGAGCCTATGCAAACATTATGGTATTGTTACAGAACTATGTCTAATTTTAGGCAATGTTTATTCAGCTGTAATAGCCTTTTTCTTCTTGTCTGAGTGTCTGTGAATGACGAGATTATTTGTTACTTAATAGCAATTTGGGAAAATTTTCACGCCTTTCAACTTCTTAAAGAAGACTTATGTTAGTCTTCTCGTATTATTTGTTTATATTGTATAGATCTCACCTTTGTTGCTAACGGAATTGAATAGCGACACGCGTCAAGGCTTGAATGTAAATTAAGACCTTGTACCCACGAGCCAAGTGGGGCTACGATTGTATGACTCTACAGACTCTACAAAACATCAAAGTGCAAACGTCCAGTCACAGTCAATGAGTTACTATTTTTGAGTCATTGTGGTGTTAAAACATGGTAATGTAGTGTTTGTAAATACAGTCTTTCCTCAACTAAGTTCTACGTAATCTTGAGATATATTTGTTTTTTTGTCCGACGCATAATTTGCAAGTCACTGTATCTAAGGCTCATCTTAATATATTTCCTCGTTTACATCATACATCGTACAGTCTGTAGGTATAATGATGAGATAGTTACTCAAATAACTTGACTCTACATTTATTACTGGTCCAATAAACAGATAGTAATGATACTAAAAATAAATAACTTACTCATTAATCTCTTTCATTTTCGACACTATTACGTCAGGAAGAAATCTCATTGTATCAAATTTCCTCGTACACGCGTACCAAATAGATAACAATCCGGTCACGGCCACTGGGTTATGAACGGGAAAAATCGATCTTAGAGCCCGTCAAGCAATCTTGTTCAATCACAGTACTATAAAACAACTGAATAACTACTATTCGCGCGAAGAGAACCCATAATAATGACGGGATGTGATAATTTGCCATCTCTTATACCTAGACTAGAATACAGACCACTCGGGTTTATTTTACAAGGCATAGAATAGTTTTGTATGGGGATATCCTTGCCCAACTGCAGAGTACTGAAAATGTTGCGGGAAATAACCGTTTTGTAAACAAAAGTGTTTATCTTGCGCTCAGCCTGTATTTTCCACATATTCTGTTGATAAACAGTGCATGTGAAATCTTGCAGCTGACGGTAAATAATCGACAAGGTACATCTTGTTCCTAGTTCGGACAAAAAGGTGGATAGAGGTTTACGCCCTATGTATTAAATGAAAGCAAAGCTTCTTGCCATTCATAACAAAATCCAAGTCGGTATAAGGAAAAAATAAGTCTTTAGAGGAAACACTTAATTTTTCCTTACACGAAACATACTTATACCTAATACCGTAAATTCTATACTTCGCTGTAGTTGCCAAGTCTACTAAATATTGCTAACCATACCGCGAACATAATATTATACGGTTCGATAAGAGTGAGCAAGGCTGAATTACAAAGTTAATTTCTTTTACCACCTAATTAAATTAGACAAAAATCTTACATTAGGACTAATGAAACATCTAGAGCTATAGTTAATGGTGATAAAAGAGAGTTTACAAGAATCTAAGATGACCAGAAAGTAGGGTCCTATATAGCATTGCTGGAGCCTGGAATCATTCCGTTTAAACTAGAAGGCTGATAGAAAATAAAACAGGCCTATGTTCAGCCTTGGGTGATTTCAGGGTAAAATATTGCTGAAATATAAACTGAGCTAATTATACTATGAGATCTAGTAGGTAATGAACTTAGTAAACATAGCTTGTAGTATTTGCCTACTTTAATAGAAACACCTAGCTACGACCTTACAATGACATAGACCTCAGCATAAAACAGATATTTAAATTTTACGTTCTGCGCAAAAGCTTACGCCAATTAAATTATTGACTTGAGACTAGCAAGTTTATTAGTCTGCAGTGCTTTGCAGGTTATTTACGTCAAGAACAATACAAAATAGACTGTCAGAAAAAAAAAACAAATATTTTTAAATAACCATTCACTGTTACTGGGCTCTCCTTTTTCAGTTCTATCTACGACGCTCAAATTTACCCGATTGTTGGCGTAATATCAGCTCGATATCTACAATCTGCACTCGACTAGAGATATTATAACGCTACTAGGTATTATTAGCCCTTAATTAAAGAGATTATCGCTTCCGAGACGTGTCTGTCTGTTGCATTAGTGATAACGACTGGCAAGGTCAAACACGTGTTTGTTTTATCAGTTTATCTCACTCGACTGTTTATGTAACGTGCAGGAAACTGAAGAATACAATACTGGTGGCAAGAGAGTACGGTATTAGAAATTAAAAAAAGAATTAGAATGAGAATGTTATGTAAGAAATGTCACCGTTTCACCTCTAGATAGTACTTACGCAACGAAATGTATTTCATTGAGTAGAACACATAGAAGCACAACAGATGTTACAAATTCTAATACCTATAATTGTTTGCGGAATGTAGAGTTTAATTTATGTTGACGCTTGGGCAATTAAAAGGTAAATCTTGGTTTGAGCAAATTAATAATAATGTATGTAGGGAACATGTAGCCTAGTATTAGAAGGAAATAAAAGCTTTTCCAGTAAAAAATAGGTTCTATTTCTTTTTTTTGTTTGCTTGCGCAAGTTTTCGTTTATTATACTCTACACGATTTTTTTTTATGAATTATAATTATGGGCTTTCCTCATTAGTCGTTCACAAACGCAGTTTATAATTTATAAATGGAAAGAATATTTCAAACATTTAATTATTCGCATACCATTTAACGCAATCATTACAGCGCATGTGGGAGACAGTGTTGTATAAATGTTGGCAGGGGTTCGATGTACGTCGAATTCAGTTCCAATTTTATTTGAGGCGACACAAACCGAGTTTCACGTTGTAAGCATGCTATTAGTATACGTAACATCGTGAAAACTGTCGAACAAAAAACAGTGAGTATTTGTTAGTGGAAATAAACGTGTCTGCACGGAGATGTGGGGGAGTGAAATTCCAGCTGAGAGCGGGGTCATTGACCGCCAGTTCGCGGGTTGTGCAACATTCGGCCGGCGTTTCAAGGGCGGTCACGATCCTACTGTATTTTGCACTGTGTGCACACAGTGGTTCAGTGCGGCATGTATGCCACGCGTTGGTACTCAAGCCAGAACTAAAATAGCATCGGCTTGTGAAATAGACGTTGTCGTATAGTTTAATGGTTTAATAATGTAAAGTCAGGTGACTCTACACTCGCTGAGAGCATGCAGCGTTTTAAATAAACACAAAAAGTACTAACGATACAATGTGTTCCTCTAATTATGTACCTACATATTGCGTCTTACTAGTTATAAAGACAATGGATAATAATTAATAGCAATAATCATAAAGCGATTAAGCATTTCACTTAATTACTAATCCAATTTGATTTAACGAAGGAGTTCAGTCAATAAATAATATCTATCGTACAAATCATATACCTACTAGATAAAACCTACAAAACTGTTATCATCAAATTAAATTTATCTATAAACTACTTTTTTATTACGGAAGTATAACATAATCATTATCATTATTACGTAGTCAAACATCGTCAAAGATCAAAGACAATGCATAAAAAAATAAATACGAGCTATCAATCTGGGAGTCCTTGGTTCAGGTCGCGATGATGTCATAACATTGCCGGTTTTACTCAGCTCTACACAAACCTTTTACTACAAGACTATCGATCTATATCACTGACGGACTACGACGCCGAATAATATTGATCCAGCCGAAATTAAGCTTTCTAACACCTCTTGTAACAAAAGATAATTAATTTAAATTATTTTACATTTTTATAAAATAAATATTATATTTAAAAATGTGTAAATTGGATTTTAACTCACAATTTTCCTGTAAGGGAAAATATTATAGGATTTTATAATCAGACTTACCTTAATTAATAATATAGGTCCAAGGAAAACTACGATGAAAACATGTACTCTATTTTAAGTAATTTTACTATTCAAGGCGTTTGTGATATTTGTGTGTTAGTAAAAAATATTGAGCGAATACAGCACTTAAAGTTTCAGTTTCACATCACTTTTTAATTCAGCTTTTTATTTAAAACTATTTGCACTAAAGTGTTACTTAATTCTATCTAGTACATATCTAGTCGTGCGTGAGTAGCACCCACGACGCCCAAGCGGTTCGAGCGACCTACTGACTGACCGTAGCACATTCGATCCTGCTCCATGCCGTGACTCATTGTTCCCATGACATTGAAACCGCTCAAACAACAACTTCACGGCGAATAGGCGGAAAACCCGACTAAAAATAAGAGTACCCAGAGTGAGGGCGCTTCTAGTAGAATCTACTGATAAAGAACTCTATTTCTTTTACGGTATTAGTTCCTGAAAATTCCGCCAAATATTACAGCTCTACATATTTTGGCAATGCTAGAAACAGAGACATCTAGTACCGTGTTGGCGAACTAACAACACCGACTTGCAACGAGACTGTGTTGATAGAGGAAAACTGTGCTCGTGACATGATGCAAAAATGAATTAAAAAAAAAACTGGTCTAAGCTACTGAAATAGTCATATACCTATACATAATGAGATGTATTTCATTCGATAGTGTTGTGTTATAAGATAGAGCACACATGAAGCTTTATAAACAACGCCATCTAGTTACACATCTAAGACTAATACCTAGAGCTAATGTACTATCAATAATACCTACTGTACTTTGTGATACCTACTATTCTACATAACATACCTTTGATATGGAGCTGTGCTGATAAAGCCAAAAACATTGCACAAATTGCTATATGCGGTTCCTGATCAGAACATTCACAAAACGGAAACAAAAAGGTACCTGAGGATACAAAACAAGTGAAATAAACATTAAATCTTAGGACATTAGTTTATTAAGGGTAGTAAGTATATTATAACAATAATGTCAGACCTTAATACATTGTGCGAGACAAAGTGATCACTTGTCCTTCTTTTCGGAGGAGAGTGAGTTGTATAGCTTAGTGATTTCAGTGATGACGAGGGGCTGGACGATGGTGCCGTTGGTGTCGATGAAGTTGGCGAAGGACTTCGTGATGGAAGACTCGCGGGACTTGCCGGCGGAGTCGCGCATCACCAGGACCAGGTTGTATTTGTCGTCGTGCCTGATGGAAAGAAGTCATTATTTGTCTGTGATACTAAGTATTTCTTTTAGAAATTGTTTCGAATTTGTTGACTAATGTAATTCCTTAAGATAAAAATTAAAACGCCAGTTGTTAAGTTTCTAAACAACAATGTATCAAGGAGATGGAGAGATGATCTAGTCAGTTATATGGGGTATACATGGACAGAAATCACCACAAACAGAGAGGTTTGGAAGAAGAAAGGGGAGGCCTTTGCCCAGTAATGGAATCTAATTTAAGCTAATGATTTTTAAATTACAAGAAGTTATTTAAAAGTTGATTAGTTTGTACATTGATCCTAGTATACAAAATAACTTGAACAGTCAAACTCCATGTATGCATATCCATATTTAGAAGAACTTGTCTGTATCCAAGGATAATGATGTAAATAATGAAAAAAAAAACTGTGAAAGTTTTATAAAAGCTGCAGAATAGGAGCAGAAGGAATCCAAATGAATAAAAGAAAACATTTTCTGAACAAAATTGTTTTACAAAAGTTGAATGTGACAATAAAGGTGTCGAGTAACAACTTTAAATTTTCAACAAATAGGAAATACAGTTTCATCATTTCTTATTGCAAATAAATATAGACCATACTTACTTCTTAACATAAGAGCTTGCTTCCCATACCCTGTTGTTGTTTCCCACCTTTTCCTTGGCAACCACAAACACACCCTTCTCTTTGAAAGTGGTGTATAAAGTGAGAATGCCCATCAATATGAAGTATGATGAGACACAGATAATGAGGACCAGTCTGTAACAAACGAAATTGATATTAATCACAAAATACATTACAGTAACAACATTTAATGTTGAATGACATAAATCATTTCTGTAGGGGAAAGTCTAATCAGTAAAAGTTAACAAAAATGTTACACCAGCCTGGATTAGGATATAATTTATATCCTGACAAAGTATTTCCATAGGGATATGTGCAATTGCATTAACATTTGCTCAAACAACTACTGCTGATGCTAATATCTAAAGTATTACCAGCAGACAATTTATGGTATGTGTAGAAGTCAAAACATCTGTAGATGCAGTTGCATATACATGGTAAATTATAAGAGAGAATGTCTAAATCAATATTAATTTCATACCCATATACAAATTCTATCTTCAAAAAGGTAGAAATTGTTAATACATACCTAGACTGAGGGAATGGGTATAAATAGTCCCACAAAAGAGCATAGAGAGCAACACCAACAGCTAACGCACACAGAAACAGTCTCCCGTCAATCAGAGCAAAACTTTCTTTGCACTTCAAATCTCCAGTCAGCACCTGGAAACAATAATAATAGTTCATCAATGTATCTGTTATCTATAAAGATAATTACCATGTCATTTAACACATGACACATTAATTAGTAAATAATAAATTAGAAAATTTAATAGGTACTGTTTTTGATAATTTAGCAAATTATATTTACCTCCCTGATGGCATCATCAATAGCATTTTTAGCGGCAGCGCCATCCCATTTATTGATTTTTACGGTCTGAAATAAAAATAGCAATATGTAACAAAAAAAAATAGCAGTTGAGCATTTTCTTGCTACAAATATAACTGAAACACATCATAGTTTAAAAACGTAAGTGTATACTGAGTATTTTTAAGCTTATGAACTCGTAAATAACAAAATACATTTAAAAACATTAATTGTAACGTGACGTGTCTTTAGAGAACCACAATATTGAAAAGGAACTTGAATGAATAAAAAAGTATATCAATAACCTCAGGCGTTTCAGCCATTGTATGAAGTTCCTTTTTAGAGGATTTTTATCAACTTAAACAGAATACTTGTAGTAAATATGAAATCTTTTTCCGCTTTCTGTTGATTTGTTCAGCCGCGTTTGGTTATTTTTTGACACGACAGTTTACGACTTGACATTAAGATCTTGAAACGTCACAACGACGCGTTCCAAATTAACAAGTACCTAGTACAATTCATTGTAATATTTTACATTAATTTTAAATAAAACACATTTCTAATAAAAAGATTTAAAACAACATTCTATAAAATAACATCAATCTGTTTATTTTGTTCAACCTAGCCTTTCCCAAGTTATGTTGGAGACAGTTGGAATCTGTTTCCAGTTTTATCGGATTTTGCTGAATACTGCATTTTGCACGGAGCAACTGCCTATCTCACTGATTTAATTGAGAATCACTGCTTGCAATAAATTGAAATATTTATTTAGAGTTATTAATAAATAAGAATCGAAAAATAAATCGTTATTTAGTTAGTAATTTAATTACCTGTGGTCAGTGCGCTTCTCAATTCTTTAGTTTATTATATTGTCTATACTCATTAGCACCGTTCCCAACAAAAAAGCAATGAAATGAAGCAAAGTAAAATGAGAGAAAAATGAAATTTTGCTTGATAATAACGTTTCGTTTTATTTGTGAAAGAGTCTGATAGTTTTGTATAAATTATAGCATTTCAATAAATGCGAGAGATACTATTAGATTCATAAAGTAATGGTACGTAGTCACAGTAAAATTATCATGAAATGTTATTGCTGAACCATCAACACCAACCGGTGGCTTCATTGCATGTATTTATATCATACTTTAAAAACAGGACCATGAATGTTAAAACTCACTAACGAACACGGTTCAGTCTGGCGTTGTTAATTAGACCTTTTATTTTTTATAATAACCATGTGGCATTGACAGTAACAAGAAACAACAACGATCGAAAGAGGTCACTGTATGCCCATCAATGTTCTGTGCATTTGTGATGTGAAAACAATTACATTTTAGGTTGTATGTTGCTGCAATAAAATAGTACAATGGCGAAAAGAAAGAAGGCAGCAGCAAAAACCCCGGCAACGAGACGCACGACTCGACGCGCCAAGCAGGAAGCCGAAGCTGCTGCATCCGCCGAGGGCGAAGCCTCTACACCTATTGAGCCGAGCGTCTCCGAGACCAACGAACAGGTCTCAGAGACCAACGAGCAGGGCTCTAAAACCGCGCCAACTGATGCTCCCTCTGTATCTGACCCACAGACATCAGAATCATCAGAGCATCCTCTTACCAAACCTGGTCTAGTACCAGTCGTAGCATTGCATAAGAAATTCGGTAAATACCGATGTTTGTTTAGCAATGATGAGAGTTTCACAAAAAAATATGATGTTGGCAGTGACAGTGAAACAAATAGTAGCATAGAAATAAGGGTTGTTGATCCATGTGCTAGTTCTGAATCAGATTCAAATGCTGCATTAGATGCACAGTCAGACACAAATAGTGGAGCTAATTTCAGTCCCATGGATAGTACAATAAACATGCAGAGCAATTCTAGAGACATATCACCTGTACCTATGATAAGTGTACAAACATCTAGTAGTGAAATACCATTATTAACACAGGAGGAACCAGATGAAACAAAGTTGCTGGAGTTAAATACCATTGATTTAACAGAAAGTGATTCAAAACTTAGTACTATTACTGAACAAACTCCTGAACCACTAAATGAGTGTATAAGTATAGAAGATTCATCAAAAGAATCAAAGCCGGAGGAAGTGGTGCAAGAAGACATTCCAGTGGAGGAAGAACAAATAGAGTTTACAGGTGATTATGATGGTGATGAAGTGATCACTATTGTGCAGATAGTTGAGGATGACAACCAAGAACTGATGTATTATAATATCAAAATAGATAGCCCACAAGATGGCACTACTGAGACAAATGAAAATGAAGAAAACAAGGATAACTCTCAAAGTACTGACTTTCAGAAACACTTTGAGAACCTTAATCTTGCATCAACAGTTGAACCTGACACTCCAATGGAGTGTTCAGAAATTAATGACATTAGGACACCACCTTGCAGCACTCCTGACCTTCCATTTCCCAAAGAAAATATAAATGAGGTTCTAATAAGACCTGATCCAAGTCTAACACCAAGCTCTACACTCTCTGATGATAGCAACTCATCTAGAATCACTGAACAAAACCCAAACAACTCCAATGATTCTGCTGAGTCATCACCTACAGGTGTCCGACGCTCAAGCAGAATTAAGACAATAAGTAATATGAAACAGAAAACTAAAGGCTATGGATTAGTAAAAACTCCTTTAAAGAAGGCTCTAATAACACAAACTAAGTTGAAACTTGAGGAAATTGGGTCTGACAGTCAGGACAAAACAAGTGAATCTCTACCAAGTACTACACCCAACTCTCCATCATTCCCAGTACCTTCCGAGATGCCAGTGAAAGTGAAATCTCGTTGGAGGAGGTCCAGTGAGCTGGAAATGGGTGCTATATCCCCTGCTAACTCACCATTGGCTAGCCCAAGCCTACCTCAGCGACTGCCGCAGGTTGCTGAAAGTCCTTGCCCGCCCGAAGAGGAACAAGAATCTATCCCTCTAACCAAAGAGGCCTATGACAAAATAATTGAAGAGAGAATGAATCAGTACCAACATTTGGAGGAGAATGAGTATTTATGTGAGAGAATGATTAGTAAAGAGACAAAGAAGATGATCTGCGATTGTTTTATGACCAAAGAGGAGCTGGAGAGAGGAGAACTAGCTTGTGGAGAGGACTGTCTCAATAGACTGCTTATGATAGAATGGTAATTAAATTTAAATTATTTATTTTCTCTCTGCCTATACAGTACAAACTTTGCCTGTCTGCAACAAGTTATTTGCCATAAGAAAGCCCCTATATGTATATGATAATTCTTACCAGCATTTGATTTTTTATATAACAATTTTTTTGAGGTTTCACTTACAAGATTATAATAATTAAAGTAATTGGAGTTATAAATCCTGTTAACTACTTCTCTCAACCTTCAATACTAAACTTTGTTTTATAAGACATAATGTTACTTTTTCAGTAATTCACGTTGCCCAGTCGGTGACCGCTGTACAAATAGAAGGTTCCAGAAGAAAGAGATAGCTAATCTAAAGGTATTCTATGCTGACAAAAAGGGATGTGGAGTTGAAGCAAGTAGTGATATACCAGCGTAAGTATTATATCAAGACATTAATCATCGTCCTGCCCTGATCTCTATAATTTGGGGTCGGCGCAATGCGCAATAAGCTTCAATTCATCTTATTTCGCGTCCTCTTTGCATTACTACTATATTAAGACATTTTCACCATCATATCAGCCTGTTGCAGTCCACTGCTGGACATAGGCCTCCCCCAGGAAACATTTTCATAATCATCATCAATATAAACAAATAAATTCTATGCTAAGTATACACTTTAACGCAATTTTAGTAACAATATGAACATTTCCACTCAAGTGGTAAAATAAATATTTGGGCAAGCAAAGCGAATGTTTGCAATGTTTTTTTTTCTGATTTGCATAGTAATTTTAAATATATAAAATAATATCCATGTCTGGCGTTTCATATAGAACGTAATTTTAACGGTTGGTTAAGCAATTTAGAGTAATCTATTAAATTAAATCTTTGAAGCGATTTTTACTATGTTAATAGAGCTCAAAATACATTGAATGTGTTTCCTTAACATATGTTAGTGTCTTACTAAAATATGCAAAGGAAAAAAATAATTATGTTTGTTAAATGTAAGGATAGGTTATATTGATTAACATGTATGTTTATGTAGTATACGCAACACATAAGGTAGATGGATGATTTTACATAATATGTGTTTAGTACATAAAGTATCATGATTTATGGCTAAATAGGAATATTCGCCAAAAATTGTGAGCGTAACCAAAAAACGTAATACGTAAATGTGCTATAGTAAACGCTAAACGTAAGAGCAATAGTAACCATTTAGAATCATCAATAATTAGGTAGATTATTTTTCTTTAACAAAATGCCTCGCGAATTTCACTTAGCATAGTTATGCGAGTAAATGATAAACAGACTAATTATTATGATTCTGCAAAACAATACAAATAAAGAAAAGATGATATGAATAATTAAAAAAAAAAAGAACTAAACATAATTAAACATTCCAATATTAGTTTATTGTCACCACTGAGTGATATACTGCCTAAATTTTCAAATTTATGTAAAAAAAACATCCACTTGATTCTGTCTGAATTTTCGTTTCCAAATATTAAATACAAAATTACTTTCCAGGGGCGAGTTTCTACTCGAATACGTGGGCGAAGTACTAGACTACGAACAGTTCTACAAGCGGGCACAGGCCTACTCAGACGAGAACAACCTGCACCATTACTTCATGTCATTGAAAGGCGATACAGTCATCGACGCCACCCTCAAAGGCAACATATCACGGTTCATCAACCACTCCTGTGATCCGAACGCTGAGACTCAGAAGTGGACCGTTAATGGTGAACTCAGGATAGGCTTCTTCAGTAAGAGAGATATTGCGGTTGGCGAGGAGTTGACGTTCGATTACCAGTTCCAGAGGTTTGGGTAAGTTGTTTTGGTTATTTTTTAATTATAGTGTTTTCATGTAATAAATTTAAATAGATTGTGAGATGAAATAATCAATCTTGCGTGTAGAACCTTGCTAATGACTAAATTGGAAAACTACTGGTTGCATGTAGTAGTTATTTTAAGATATTTCTACATCGAAATAGTTTATGTCATGGTTTCGAGATTTGCTAGTAAAAGGTTATTTTGACCTATAAAGGACACAGAATAAAATTCTTAAAAATATGTTGACAAGTTCAGATTATCTGCACAAACAAATGTGGGTAGTTATCTAAACTCAGTACCCATCCATATTATTCACAAATTAAGGTCTTATTACATGGTTTAAAGCCCATGTATAATAAATTGTACTATGAGTATGATTCAACATGCAACTATCGACACTTTATCCAATACTCAGTATTATTATGAGCAATGGTCATTTATTTCGAATTAAAGATAGTAACGGCTCCTAAGACTTCAAAAGTAAGGATTGGGTTAATATTACCAAAAAATTTAATGATGGTTTACATAGCATGTATTCACACATTTATGTACTTAAATAAATTAAATATCTCCTATTTACCAATCTATCTCCTTGCCATTTATTATCTTTAATATACTTTAATACATAATACCAAAAAATATATCTAGTACCACTTTATTGCACTTCAAACAGAAAGGGAAATCTCTATTCAATATATTGATTAAGTGTTAGTGGTATTGTGTTATCTGAAAAACAACTTATCTTTTACCCCACCCATTGCAGTATCTATACTGTGTTCTAAAAACCTTCTTTACTTATTTGTATAATAAGACTTTGACTTTGACTCAGACTTTGCAGACTATGTTTGCTTTACAGACATGTACTTAGCCTAAACTTATGAACTAATATTTGTCCTATACTAATAAGGTATAACCACCTTATAAAAACGCTTTATTAATATAAAATTTATGGTGTCTCACTGTAACTGAAAATGCTTTTAGTAATGGCTCATAATTTATTTCAATACTCTAATACCCTTATAGGTGTAAGAGTATTGAAATTACACTTTTTCATGCTACATTTACAAGCTAGTTGGAGACTTGTAAAGCAAACAAAAAACCAACAAATGTGAAAAGGAAACAAGGATAATAAAGCCGCCTTCGTTTTCCTTTGTAACAAACTAGCTAACATCTAAATTAGCTACCTTTGGGGGGCTTAGCTCATCAGTAGGTTATAAAGAGTATTAAAGTTGAAGAAAATAATTCTCCTTTTTCCCAGAGCTGTTATTAATTCCAGCGTTGTAACATAGTTTTATATACTTACAGTAAGGTAGCCCAGCGCTGCTACTGCGGCGCGGACAGCTGCCGCGGCTGGATCGGCGGCGAGCCCGACTCGGAAGACGAAGACGACGAGGTACGAGTTTACGGGGTATTCATATCTGTTCCTTATTATTATATGCTCGATGGATGGAAAGCTTCTGCTACTGGTTTGTATATACCATGTAGGGAGATTACTAAGCTGTGTATGAAGGTTATGCGCCTTTACTCACGGTAGTTATATGTCTGGGAAAGTCAGAACTGAAATCTGAACAGTCTATAATATAGCTAAGCTCGGAGTTTATGATCACTTTTGTCTAAAACGCTTTTTGGGTGTTGCTGAATTTCATTGATACTATAAGTGAATTCGACCTGATATAAAAGTACTACAGAAAAATAAATCCTTTATTTTTTTGTGTATCCTGTAGCTTCAAAGTCTCACTTTCAAAGCTTCTCTTCATTATTAGCATTATAAAATTAGTGTATCTTTTCACCTTAAAACATTCTTGCTTATGTAATATATTTTCTCTTGCTAATCTATCTAAAATTAGTACCTTCACATTACCTAACCTAATATCTCAAATCATCAGGAGGAAGAGGACGTGAGCACATCCAAGTCAGGTACAACCGAGTCTTCGGAGGAGGCGCGCGCGACTCCCACCGAGCAGCCGAGACCGAGACCGCGCAGGCCTAAGAAGGAGAGACCCTACAAGCCTAAGGCACCTGACTTGGTGCAGGATGCTGATGTAAGACCACTTATATTTTATTATTGTGGTAAAGCCTCAGATATTGGAATAAATATAGGAAATAATATTTATATTGGGTGTGAAACAGAAATTACAAAATTAACAAAAATACATAACGAAATAATGAGTTAAAGTTAACTTTTCAGTTAACCAATTTTACTACATCTTTGCTTCCTTGATTTAACTAAGTTCAGAATACAAACTTCTGGGAAGTAAAAATTCCTTTTTCAACTTATTTTAGTCACCTTGTTCGGTTTAATTATCATACAAAAATTACTAACAACATTATAAACCTAAATTCTACAAACAACTAATTCCTATAACAGATCGAGGAAGACCTGGACGCTCTCAGCCGCAACGGCGTGAAGAACCAGAGCCACACGCTGCGGCTCTCCCGTACCGTGGTTCGCGCCAAGTCCCGGCGCGCGCAGACGGCGTTGTTACGCTTGCTGCGGGACGCGGACCTGCCGTGCCGGCGACTGTTCCTCGACTACCGCGGGCTCAGGCTGCTGGCGCCTTGGTGTACGGATGCGCCGCTGGATTTCAAGTTAGTCTTCTTCTTCTCGAGTCAATAATATCTCTAAACTCTGTTTGACCAGAAAGTAGCCACTTGAATCGCTTTTTCGTTGGCGCGTAGGCGGTGGTGCAGTACGGGCAGGACAGAAATTCAAGTTAGTGACCTTTTGTTTCGCAAGTTTGTGGAGTTTGTAATGTGAAAACAGATTGTTTTTAAGAGGATTTGCTTTGTTAGGGTTAATTATAACTAGATCATAAATAGCTGCAAATAAATCGGGGGTAAATCGTTAAAATGGGCCAATCGAGATTACGATATGCCCTATTTGTGTGATTACTAACCTGTAACGCGATAACGTGATATGGAGTACGTCGTACTATAAACATTCTGTAAGTTTTCTCTTTAATTTTGTGGAAGTATTCAAATTCAAAAAGTAAAGAACGTAATTTAATTTAAAATGTTATGAAACTTACATAGTGTCTCCATGATGATGTAGTATTAAATGTCTTAAAAATTTAAGAAAAGTGTCATAATGTGCCTTAAACATTTTTTCATTATATTAACCTATAAATTCTGTTTACAGGCTAGAGATGCTGCAGACAGTAGACCGTCTCCCGATCCCGAACAAGACGATGGTGCAGGAGAGCCGGTTCTTTACTATAGTGGAGCGCTGGCTCAGCGCGGCTGACGTGCCGCCGCCACCTGATAACGTCTTCATTGATGAGGCCACTGGTCAGTACAGTGCTAATATTAATACTCATATTTTTGCAGGCTACAGTTTAGTCTCTCTATAGCAATATATTAAATTTTTGTATTTTGTATATTGCTGTTAATACAAAAGCAACTGGCTGTAAGTTAACTTATTGGCACCACTAATAAAAATGCGATTTTGTATGGGCATGTACAGAATCTTGTTTGAATGAATAAATAGTAGGTTTAAAGAAAGTATGCTTGTATAGGAACATATAATTAATAAGGTTGCTATATTTTCAGGTCTGCCTATAGAAATACCTAACAGAGGCACTCAAGAAACCGTTCCTAGTCCAGAAAAGACTAAAGATAATGCTAGCATAATTGAGAAGATAAAGGACCTCTCTAATCAACTGCTGGAAAGGTGGTCCAGTTTAAAGGTAAGTTTTAAATCCCATGTGATCTACTTTTAGCTTAATATGAAGTAATTTTACTATAATATCCTTTAATCTTCTAGGAGGTATTCAAAATCCCAAAGAAAGAACGAATACAGCAGATGAAAGAGCACGAAAGACAAGCGAACGTCGAGAGGCGGGCGGCCGACTCAAGCGGGTCACGTGACCGCGACCGCGAACGCCGGGAAGACCGCGAGCGACGCGACGAGCGCGACCGCGACCGAGAGAAGGAGAGGGAGCGAGAGCGGGAGAGGGAAAGAGATAGAGGCGACCGCGAGAGGGAGAGGGAGCGCACGGATAGAGACAGGGATAGGTACAGGGATCGCGATAGAGACCGCGACAGAGACCGGGACAGAGATGACAGGGATCGCAGGAAAAGGAGGAGTAGTCCTGAGGGCAGGAGAAGTATTAGGTAAGCTCCATTTCATATTAGAAAACAAAAAGTTTTTGGCGATTTGATTAAATATTGAAAACTGGAATGACTGCTTTAGCGTTCGCAAGCTAGATTTACTTCTAGTATATACATCCAGAAAACACCTTTACTTGAGATTTGCGTTATTGAGTATTAGCATGGGTGCACTGTCCCAGCTGAGCAGACTATTGGTTATAGAAATGTCTGCGCTGTTTTTGTTTATTTCGTAAAGCAGAACATTCTCAAGTTTGATGACCTACGCCTTTTTTGTAGGTTAGGGAAAAGCTTCATCGGTTCGCCTTCTACCCCTTGTAAAATCCCTTTCAGCCTCCCCTAGCTCTAACCTACTATAATGATGATTATAATTCTACAGGCTAAGCGATCGCGTGCTGGCAGCCGTACCACCCATGAGCAAGGAGGAGCGGCGGCGAGCGTTCGCGGAGGCGGCGGCGGCGGCGGACGAGTCCCGCCGACAACGTGACCGCATACAGCACTGGCCTACATACTGGCCGCAACCAGACGCCTTCCCACAGGTAACGATCACATTTACAAACATCAATTCCGAAATAGCTACCTTTTCTTTGATGTTTATAACAGGTCGCCTGACTTCCTGAGGTCCCTGTGGACTTTTTCTAACTAAAACCACTAAGGAAATGAACTCATTAACTATCCTGAGTGAAACCTGCGGAACTTAATTGATCAGTAAAGACGAAAACCCAGGATGATTACATAACATAAATTTTTCCTTTTTCTACAGCAAATGTTCGCCGGTGGCATGGTACCGGGCGCGCCCAACATGTTAGGCAACATGCCCAATATGGGCAACATGCCGAACATGGGCAATATGCCCAACATGGGTAACATGCCGAACATGGGCGGCATGGTGGGCATGGTGCCGGGCATGGAGGTGACGCCGGACTGGTTGCCGCACGACTACCAGCCCGCGCCATTCTGCCCGCCCTTCTGCATGCCGCAGCCTAAGTAAGCTATTAGTTAATATAACAGTTGATACCTCTTATTTATTTAAATTTATTATTTATTTATTTACCTATCATACAATTTTTTTTGTTAGTTTACACAACATGGCACCGTCCATACTCAGATACATAAAATCGTTTTATTTAGCACCCTTACCTAATCGGTATACGTAAAACTAACTGAGCGACGCTAAATGAGGTATTCCTATTTCCAACGAGTAGATACTATTGCTTGTTATACTTGATTTAACACAATATTGACGGACAATATCACCGTGTCAATACATGCTATTGGCGATATGCTGCTGGTACACAAGTGATGATAGTAATGTTGTGTGTTCTGTGTCACCAGTCTGATGGGCATGGCGGGGTTCGGCATGGGCGGGTTCATGTTCGGGCAGCAGGTGGGCGCGCCGCAGCCCGCCTTCCCGCAGCCGCAGCCGCAGCCGGAACAGCCGCAAGCCGTGAGTAACATGTTGGAAGTATTATAAAGCAGCTAGAGTATTAGCGATTGAGAAATATGCAAGATTTGCTATTTTCTAATGACACCTATCTGCCAATTTTTATCAATGACAGACAAGCCAGTGCTTGTAATTGGTGAAAAATGACTGTTTGATTAGAAAAAATATGTTATTTTCTATTTTTTGTGTGTGGAAGGACCACAAGGAATGGTGATATAAAAACTAATGTTGGGGATTATTTTTTGATGGTTTTAGTTTATTACCAATTTCAGGTGTATTTGAACGAGCCAACTTCGCCATTTTGTTCAAATTACTGCAATAAAGTTTTCAATTCTTCGAAAGTACAAATACTCATTCAACTATCGTTTCCCCCATTCAGGTTGCAGCAACACCAGGTAGCGAGAGTAAGGAGGTGGTGCTCCCATCACTATGGCGCAGCACGACGGACTCGCGCGGGCGCACGTACTACTACCACGTCAAGCTGCGACAGCCGCAGTGGCTGCCGCCGCCCATGCCTAACGAACCTGGTATGTTACTGTTATATAATTACTTATTCTCACTGCTAGATTAAGGCATCTATCCATTTTTATTGATGACCGTTATATATTTATAACTGAGTGTAATGTAAAAGCCGATCAGTTTTTTTTTAATAATGTCATCGTTATCTGATGATGACATCTCAATTCATAGAGATATAAACAGAGAAGTAATTTCTGAAAATAAAGGTTTCGTTAGTCTATGTTGTACTCGAGTTAGGTTTATACCTAACTCGAATACAACTTCAGAAACACAGATCAGACAAACATACAGACATCATTGT
This sequence comes from Autographa gamma, assembly GCA_905146925.1. Lineage (NCBI taxonomy): Eukaryota > Metazoa > Arthropoda > Insecta > Lepidoptera > Noctuidae > Autographa > Autographa gamma. The sequence goes on from LR989852.1 coordinate 3,142,724, forward strand.
CTTGACATTAAATAATTATCTCTTATAAAGTCCTTAAAAAGAGCATATTAAAAAAAAAACAATTACATTCAAATTTTGGATTTCTCATTTTGTACTGAACCCACATCACAGCGTTTCGCCTGAAAACTAGTTTTAGAATAATGTTAACCATATTTTAATTACTTTTACATTGTATTTACAGAAGAGAGTTCATCGGAAGAGGAGGAAGAGCCGGTATCGACAGGGCTGGACAGCCCGCTGCTGCGGCGGCAGACGAAGGGCAAGCTGGTGGAGGGCGTCAACGGCATTTACGAAGGTGGGCCGACAACCTGTATGTATACGTAGAACATTCCTTTGTGGGCGACAACGTTTTATTATATTTTGCTTGACTTTTAGTCACTAAAATTTATGGCTGATAATTTTGTTGCTTTCCTAACGTGATTCATTCTTTAACGTCGTCTTTGCTTGTAATTTATTTTCCAAATATTAGTTTACACACTAGTGTTCGTATTTAGATGCTTGTGCAGACTCATTTAAGGCGACTGTGTTTTGTTCCATATGTGGCCCTAATTTTAGGGTTATGAACCAGCCTGACCCATGCTTTTGTAGATCTATTCATAGTACCAGTCAACACGCTATCAAAATTGTTGCACATGTATTGACCAGAGTTAATTATTTCGTGTTTTAATATATATTTCTTTTTATTGATTTAGATATGACTTGTATGGTTCCAGTTATAAAGGAAGACGGTCACAACGGGCTCATACCGGATCACGCGCTCGTCAGCATAAAGCCTCGGAAACGAAGACCTGGACTCGTGTCTGAGAGACCTATTAGTGTAAGTATACTTTAGGCCCCTTTGGTGACATGTTTGCAAAAGTAATTTGCAAATATATTACCACTAGATACTGGACTAACTTCTGCCCATCTCTTAGCTTGCATCGAAATCTTGTTCCAATATAATTACTGCCTAAAACTGATGCTGATTATCAGTTAATCAGCTTCAGTCTCAAATAACCGGCTTGTGTGCCTAGGCCTCAATTCGATTGTGCCACTCTTTAGGACACAACAATAACGTAGATGTCCAGTAAAATGTTTTTGAAATGTATTTACTACTAAATAACCTCTATATCGTAGTTTTATACATAAAATTATCTCTTATATCTCAGGTTTAGCTTCAGGTAATCCTATGCATCTAGAAGGAATCATAATGTATATTAAAAATATTGTTCCACATTACAGCCTCGAACAGAAGAAGACAAGTTAGCTGGCAGGCTAGAAGTGAAGCGGTATAAACAAACGAAGGAGAAGTTACGTCGGCGGCGAGAGAAGCTGCTGCAGAAGGTGCGACTGCTCGCCGCTAACAAGTCGAATAGGCGCATCAAGGGCAGCATGCTTGATTTAAAGGTATGTTTTATTATAAAAATTTGATAATAATATTGTGGTATATTTTAATGTTATCCGTGTCTTATGTCAGTGATGATTTGTGAAATCTGTTATTTTTATTGTATGTAGGCCTCGATTTGGAGACCATTCTCTTCTGTACATGTCAACGTTAGTTGTTACTTTCTCGGGATATTGTAAATTGACTGAATATGAGTGAATTGTAGTGCGAGCTATATTAATTTAACGTAATTCGATAACTAAATTAAATTTATGAAGGCTTGACCGTTTCTTTATTGTCGTTGCTATCTCAAAAGGAAAAGGAAAAAGAGAAGGAGAAGGAAAAAGAAACGGAAAAGAAAGAGGAGGTATTTTACGTATTCCAATTTATTGATGAACAGTAATTTCGTCTTCATTTTATTTTATCTTAGCTTGCATCATCATCCAACACACCTAATATATTTTTTTCTGAATTCATCTATATCATCATCTATTTATACCTTTTTTAAATATAATTTTACTTTTTTTAATGTATCACTGTAGAATCAGTATTCTAGACGTTAAGTACAACAATGGTGTCAATGAGTATTGTAGTGATAGAAAAAAAAACATTCACGACGTAAACATTTAGAATTTCATAAAGCATGAATTCACATCCTTAGTCTCAAATACCCATTAGCTAATTCTTAATATTATCTCCAGCAAATGGTGGAACTAGTGGACTCAGAAACGGATTCCGAAGACGAGTCAGTCGAGGAAATACCAGTGGAGAAGCCGGTGGAAGTGGCCGTGGAGTCCCCGCCCGCCGCGATCCCGCCGTCGCCGCCGCCGCAGCCGGAGGTGGTGGAGAGTGTTACTGTCAACACGGAGGAGACGGCGCGCAAGATCAAGGAGCAGTTCCGCTGCAGCATGGCGCGCGTCATGGTGCAACACCTCAACCCCTACCGGCACCCAGAGGCCCCCGCCGCCAGGATCACATGCACGGCTGACTTCAAACATCTCGCTAGAAAGGTACGTGAACAATCATATATGTGATCGATGTTATGTCTTTATATCTATATTTTAAAGAGTCTTGTATATTAATGGTGTATGAACCAGTGGCTACAATAGTATTAATTTTCTTTGTTGGTTAGATTAGATTAGATTAGAATATTCTTTATTGTACACCATTAAAGTTACATATATTCATATCAAGTACAGTAAAGCGTACAATGGCGGTCTTATCGCTTACCTACGCGACGATGAGCGTCGACGTTTAAAAAAGTCCAATACCTTTAATTGCGTTTGGTATCATAAATACTACCTTATTAACATTGTCAAGACAAAGCTATTGTCTTAAATTTATATTTAATAAACTTCATTACAGCTAACACACTTTGTCATGCTCAAAGAGCTGAAACACTGCCGGTCTGTCGAAGAACTGGTCGTAACCGACTCAGTACGATCAAAAGCGAAGATGTTCGTCAAGAAATACATGGCGAAGTTCGGGCCGGTGTACAACAGGCCGCCGGAGGAAGTGGACTAGCGCATGCCGGCCGCCAAGCGGCCACTCTCCTAGCGTAAACAACAGACGTATAATGTACGTCGAGCTTTCTTCACCAACCTCAACCGAAAACTGAGAAACGAACAGTGAATCCAGTGAAGTGAAACTTAGTTGACAATTCAAACATTATTTATTATACCATGTGGTTGAGCTCTTGAATAATTGAAGTGACAGTGAATGTAGTTTTAAACTCAACTCTCTAATGGACTATGATACAAGTCTGGATGAAGTCTAGTTTTGTATTCACAAATGAAGATTGTATTCTAAACACTTTTGACAATATCAGTTTTCTGATAAGAATAGGCAAAATATTGAAATTTGCGGGACAAAGGATTTAGTGAAAAATATATGTTGATATATAAAAATAAACCTCTGATTATGAATGTATGTATGGCATAGACAAATTGATAACTGAACTAAGTTGTAAATATAGTGTTGTAAGTTTATAGCTCTATCGATGATTTAAGAACCTCCTTTAGTGATACTGTAATATAATAGACGACTCTATGTTCTTAGACATGATTTTAATGTAACTATGTTCATGGGATTAATGCAAGAGTATGTAATGTATTTATTATTACGCTATGATCTCCAGACGTGAGTTTTGCTGAATAACAACGCGATAGCAACTCGAATATGAACTGCAACGGTTTAAGTACACAGTATTATAAATAGTTTTATTAAAGATTATAAACAGTTTAATGCCACTGTGTTTATCTGTCTGATTGTTGAGACTATGTTGATTTAAGATGTGTAAGTTTATGCTCGATTTAATTATCGTTCCTATCATGGTCAATAATACAGTTTGTGTGGCGTGTTCTGTAGAAAATGTTTATTTGCTACATAAATAAACTTAAAGATAGATACTAAACTATGTGGCTCAACTGAAGTTGCAGACTTTATTCTTTATACCTCGATTTAATATAAGAGGTTAGTTTCCATTCAGCTTAATATAATAGACATCATTTACTAACATCTCTCTAAAATAAAAATGTACAATTATAAAACATTATATTTTACAAAAAAACAATGGCAAGTAAAAAAGATTTAAAGCCAATAATGATGTTTTAAAGACAAGTTTGATGATATATTCTAATTATTTAATTGACACTTGTTTAAAATTTTGTCGTTTTTGTAACAGAGCATATATTTGTTTAGCTTGACCTGCTTCCGCTTGCTGTATGAATGCATTCGCAGTGCTAAAATGTTTTTTAAGAGTAATGAATATAAGATTATGTATGTGTTAGTATATAGTGCCAATCGCAGCCGGCGCGGCTCGAAACCAAACCAAACATAAGTTTGTCGAACTAAATAGTAAACTGAGATGAAATTATGTTACATTGAGCTGTATAAGTGTCCGATTTTGAGATAGTTTTTATGTGATTCACCATGTTGTGTGTAAATAGTTGTAAATATGAGTGGTATGCCACCGCGGTCTGTTCGGAGTATAGAGTGAACGATTTTATTTTTATGTGGTAGATGTGTGGACGCGCCGTTGTCGCGCATCGTGGTGACGTGTGGTTTCATACTTTAGTTTGGCGATCAGATTGAAGCCGTCAGAACAAATAAAATGTTATTTCTTTTAAATTTTTCGTTTAATTTAATTTCAACCCTAACCAATTTATGACTTAAAATCAAACCAGAAAGAAGCAATAACTTTTATTTTAATGGACATAAAGACAATCATAAAACAGGTATTTCATCAAGCCCATGTGTCAATAATAGCAACGATTAGAATTGATCTGTTTCAAGTATTCATTGAGGACAGGCTTGCAGGTAGCCACGTTGGCAGATAGGTTCTTGCAATACCTCGATTTCTTGGTGAACTTTTGACAACCCTGCAAAAGAAAGTAATAAGTCCTCAATTCATAAGCATTTCTACTGGCGAAGTAGACGGACCAGCGAAAATTTGAGTCCAACACAGGTACTTCTATTTTTTTGTCTTATTACCGAGCATGAAGATATGACGGACTTGAACCTAAAAGTGCCTTGGCCCTTCTCCTCGTGGACAGGTTTTGTCTAGCAGTTAGCTGCAGGTTAAAACAACATTTTAAATATATAAAATCAAAACTCACAAACAAGTATCCGACAAAAGCGCAGCTCTGGAACTTCAACAAGTCACAGTTACGATCGATGGTTGTATATTTCTTGTATTTCTTCATCAAACAGTTCTTCGCGACCTCAGCGTTTAGCTCCCTTGTGTCAGGGAACTGTTCATTAAGTTGCTGTATCACAGCCCTCGCCTTAGCCTCGTCTATCTTGCCGTTGGTTACGACGCCGTATTCTTCTGTCACGCATTTTGCAACTGTGCACTTGAAACATAAAAAATAACAGTTCTTAACCACTTCTCTGTCCAATAAGTCACATTTGAACATACATAGGGCGGGATGGATGATTGGGTATTTTCTTGAGTAGAAGTCTGCCACAGGCTTTACCGAATTAAGCATAGAAGTAAATTATATGGTCCTAAACAATGTAACCACCATCATATAAAAGCTTGTGTAAACTTATATGGAACTACCTCTAAGGTATACCCACCTCAGATGCGGTTCCATAAGAAATTCACTTAAGTTTAAAGTTGATTTTTACATTTAAATGTATAATTATTATATGTTGTCATTATGCCTATACATAAGAAGCTATTTGACAAGTAAGCTATATTAATCTGCTTACCGTAATACCATTGCTGCCAGTCTTTTGTTGGCAGTTGTCAATTATATCGACGAATTGTTGCATAGGCGAGCAGCAGCTTCTTTCCATAGCCTGGAAAAATACGTATGCAACATAATTGTGTATTTAAATACACCTCTAGTAAACACAAAGTGCCAATAATGCCAAATTTAAGGTACGATGCGAAACATGCGCATTTGGTGCGCGTTCGCCAGATCTGGACACAACCTTAACCTATTTTACTTCCTTCTGGGCTTTTAATAATAAAGGGGCTTTTTACTGTTAATAAATAGATATAAACAACTTACATTTGGACTAAAAACTGCATCGCAAGCTCTCGTTTGTTCTGACGTTAAACATGAGAAAACCTAAAATTGAAAGGAATATTTTTTAAATTATTAATTATATTAAAATGAATTAGCATTTTTCCACAATCAAAACTTACCACTGGTGATCCTATAAATAAAATCAAGCTGACGAAGCAAGTGCGGCAATCCATTTTCCTTCGTTGCACGTTGCAATGATTGCAAGGAACTGCTATTTATTGTACAAATGTCACGAAATTGATATAAAAATATTTTATAGGCAATAATTTTTAAGGGCCTTTAAATGAATACCTATTGAATACGTAATTGTTTTATTAGTAGTTAATTTCAATCTATTAATGCTAGTTTAGATGTGGTGTCACTGTTACCTATCTATATGTTTTTGAAAATCTTGAAAACTGAAATTAAACAAGGTATTTTTTAATGTAATCATTTATTAGAACGTGTAAGAAACGTACAAATAATTATATTTAACTGAGGTACTGCGTTCTTTAAGCAACAAGTAGGTTCTCGTATTTAAGATATTACTACATAACTGTTGTCTACTTCTAATATCTAAGGAATGAGATCTAATTATGTAGTAGGTAATTCATATAAATTAATTTATTCTAGTGCTAAATCCTACCTCCAACTCAGCTTAACCTAAATTATACTAAGGCAGGTCACTTTAACTTAATACTAGTCAGAAAAGCCTATTGAGAAGATTTTGTCTACGTGCTAATAGCTAATGAGGTCTTATAAAAGAAAACCCTAAAAAAAGCACTTTGCATCTAACATTTCTTTGTGTGTGTGTTTGTTGTTTTCATCCTCGACGATTCAACGGTCGTTTGTTTTTAAATTCTTTCAGAACAACTCACAGATGATTCTTTTTTATATGTTGCTTCAGTTAGCAATCAGATGGATTGTAAATGTAAAGAATCTAGTCTCCGCCAGATGTCTGTTGCTGTCTCCAGAACTCTTCTCTGTTTTCCAAGAATCTTATAGCCTCTTCAGCTTGTTTTAGTACGACATCGTTCTTTTTGTCAGCTATGGCCAAATCTGGATTCTTCAGCAAGTTTTCTAGGTAGATTTTGTCGGAGTTCAACTGTCCTAAGACAGGTCTGGCCGATTTTGATCTCTTCTTTCCCGTCCTCTTCACAACTTTTACGGAACCGATTGTGTTCTCAATCGCCTCCTAAAAATGTGAAATATTTAGTTAGTCACACCTACACACATAGGATATAAATTTTAGGTAAAACACCTTCCAAATATAGCTCAGTTCGGTTGCTTAGCAACGAAACAGATGCGTGGGCGCAACTTCACTTTTCAATCTTTTCTAATATCTTTAAGATCGTACAAGCAATTCGTGATACACTTACCTGTGCTTTTTGTACGCCAAGTCTAAAATCATTCAAGTCAGGCCTGGCCCTCAGTCCTCGGTGGTAATGAACGAGGCTCATCTCGAACTCGCCGCAGTAGTAAAGCGCTTCGGCCTTCCGTAGTAGTGCCTTTGCGTTCTTAGGGTCCAGCTTCAGGGCCGCTTCTGCATCCACCAGCGCTGACCGAGGCTCTCCTAACAGGAGGTAACACTTGCTGCGAGCTACGTACGCCGCTTTCTCGTCAGGAGCCAACTCTATGGCCTGTAAAAAAGACAATAATTATGTAGCTAGATTTATTTAACCGATTTCATGTTTTGTTCCCATTCTTTGTTTGTATCGTATTCTGTTATCTATACTTTGTTTTGAGAAACGTTTGGCAAGTTATGAGAATTTTTGTTGTTTGTCTACATATTTCTGTAATTGCTTCTCCAAGTTTTGAAAATACTTGACACGTTATATTGATATTTCACATAACATAGGCATGTGTACAACAACTATTAATTTTGAGATACCCAATTTTGAGTATACCTTACTGACGAATAAAACAGCAGTACGGTATCGTTCCCTCATCATTTCGGCTCTGGCCAGCGCAATCAGTGTGCCGGCGTCGGCTTCTACAGGCAGCTGCAGCGCACTGCTCCGCTCCGCTGAGTCCTTCAACTTGAGAGACTGCTTGATGTCCTTGGAGCCCATCACCACAGCAGCCGCACGATCCTTATCCGTGTACAACTCCTCCTCCCTCCGCCTCCTTTCACGCTTAGGTTTCCGTTTAAACTTCTTCTTCGGCTTAACAGACTCCTTCCTTTCTTTAATATTAATCTTCTCATCTTCAACTTCAGGCTCGTTGCCTTTCTCAGCGGACTGCGGAGCTCTCTTACTGATCGAAGCTTTAGGTATGGGAGTTTCATCTTCTTCGTCCGGCACACCAACTCTAACGAAACTTTGTAGGAACTCCGCGTCGTTTGTCTGTCCAAAGATGGACCGCGCTTGGGCTTTGGCGTTATCGAAAATGTCCATCGTAGGACGTTACGTACTTCAATGGTGGTTGCGTAATCTGGAGGTGTGTGGATAAGCGTCAGTATCGACGCCCTGGCTGTCGTCGTCATGGTGACTCGATGTGTTTTCGCACCCACTTCTGACACACTAGTCGTGTATGGGCCGTTCTGCGGAGCGGCTGTGTCGCAACATGCGATATTATTTTGGCTCTCTTTCTAGGTATTTATGGTCGATCTTCCAATCGTTATTAGGCCCTTATTATGGCGTTATTTACATATCTTTCGTATTTTATTAGCAACAGGAAATTTCTATTGGCATCGTTTACGCTTTTTAATGTCATTGAGTAGTACTAGTAGTCTTAGCATATTTTGCTTGACGATCTTTTTGGGTAAAAAAATGTATAAAACTTAAAATGAGGCCAATTTTTACTCCTACAAGTAAAACACTGCCTCGTTGGCCTAGTGGTGTAAAGTGCGTCAGCTACACTAGAGGTCTTGGGTTCGATTCTCATTTCGACCAGGGTGTTATTGGGTTGTTCTATGAAATTCTCAGTAGCAGGTCGGAGTTTGGATTTGTGCTCGGCAATAGGCTCGCCCCCTATTTCATGTGACCTAAACATATCGGCGAACTGTGGGTGTACATTGGGACACCTCTGCCTAACCCTTCAGGGATATAGGCGTGATAATATGTTATGGTATGTTTACAAATAAAACATAACTACAGATAGGACCACTACCTTTCTCCGCGATTCACGGAACTAGCGTGCTGTCATTGTTAACGAAGGTAATAAATGTCAGTAATGTGTTAATCATTCAGTTTTACACCTTATTTATTACTTACCTTAGCTAATGAATTGAGTCCGCGGTCATAGTTCCCGTTTTTTATGTGTCCCGTGGCCTCATCCCTGTGCTTCTTTGCCTCCACGGGGTTGGTAATCGGCAGCTCTGGCTCCTTGCCGCGACCCATTGTAGATTAAAAGGCAATCTGTAACCTGAAAATATATATTAAATTTATTTAATCCAGAGCTTTTGTTTGGCTATATCTGCCGGTCATCTATGTATGCAGACCCCTGCGGTTCTTGCAACATGATTTTCTTGGTAGTTAAATACATAATATATAAATGTATTGAACCTTGACCATTGCTTGGCCTACGTATAGTCAGTAATTACTGTGCGGTCTTTGAGACTAATGAAGTTTCTAAATGAACATTTTGGCCTAGCCAGTAACCCAGACTAACCAGCCTAGGTTCGAATTTACTGCATTATTCTATATAAGAGACCTCCGTGGTTGAGTGGCGTTAGCACCGGTTTCAAGGTGTCGCTAGCTCTGAGGTCCCGGGTTCGATCCCCGGTCGAGTCAATGTAGAAATTCACATTACTACATTGTCTCGGGTGGGTGTTTGTGGTAACTTCGTATTGTTTGTGAATTCCATAACACAAGTGCTTTAGCAACTTTCTTTGGATTCAGAACAACGTATGTGATTTTGTCCGCATTTATTATTATTATTATTATTCATTCGATCTAAACCACTGCACCTACTAGGCCGCCACGACACTTTCCCACACAAAACAGGTCTCAAATTACAAAACCAACATTATTTCCCAAACAAAAGCAAAACAAACAAACCTTGCCAAAAATGATTAAAGTGCCCTTAAAGTACCCGGCAAATATTATCCTTCAACCTTTAGCCTAATGTATTAGACAAATGTTTACGGACTCACCGAGACTATGACGGATGATGCGGCTTGCCAGACGCTGCTGTCATAAATCTTTCTATTTTTACCCCCTATTTGTGTTCGTTCCTAATCAGATAATTTTTTGACGTGCGGCTATGGAGTTCGCGGTTTTTGTAGTAGCGATTTGTAACTAGCTATCTATGTCCGCTTCAAACCTGTGGCTTATTTAGTTCTCTGTCTCAATGACCCACCGTACATTAGGTTTTTTTTTTTATAATAATATTATTTTATTTTTAATAATAATAATATTATTTGTAATAATAATATAATAATTGTGCCATAGTCATCCTTTTATGAACGAAACCAAATAATATACCGTTTTAAAACCAACCTGTCCTATATTAATCGAATACCTACTGTTACCCACGCTGTGTCATTTATTGATGACATGAAGAATCAACAGGGCTTCAATTCCAAGTAAAAAAAGAAGCAGAAACTGCTTCTTTTTTAAAAGAAGCAGTTTCTCTTACAATGGTCCAGTAACTCTCACTTATTTTAAACAAATGTACCAATTTAAACATTTAACTACCCATATCCAACGGACAGTGTCATGTTTATATGCAAAGCAATTGAACACAATTTTGGTGCACAACACTCTTGGTTCCCGCTCGTCTCGTGGCCACACTACAAGCCACCGTTGAATTGGCATCGCTTCCGTGATGGCCGACTATTTCTCTGCGCTTATCGCCACATCTACCTTTCAATGTCATCATTGCCATTTCCCAAAATTATTGGCCTACGGGGTGCATTAATTTTACTTTTTACCATACCTTACTGAATAAGTATTGGGTTTTATTTAGGTTGAAACATGGCAAGGGTTGTTGGAAAAAGGTTCTAGATTTACATTTATGACATGATGCTCAATTCTCCTGGTTATTACAAAATCGAACTATCATATGCACTCATCCTGGATTTTAGTTGTGTTTCGTGTTCCATCACGGAGCTAAGGCCACTAGATATTTTCTTAGCCACTCTATTGTCTAATAGATTCACCAAGAAAATAAAGTAGGTCATCAGTTGTTTCCTAAAATATTTTTTACAAAAAAAAAAGACTTCAAAATAAGTCTTATATTTATGTACCAAGACACGGGATGCACCAAGCTTTCGAATAAAAAAGAATTATCAAAATCGGTTCACCCAGTCGTTAGTTAAGAGTAAGTAATACCTAATTAAACAAACTTAAACTTATCTATACCTTCGTAAGGACAGGATTTTGTATCTACCTAGTCCTCAAGTTATTTTTTTAAGAAAAAATAAATCTTGAAACTATATTTACCAAAACAGTGAAAATAAAACCTTAGCATGATGCACCTCCCTAAATTCGAGCCCAAAAAACAAATAATCGCTTTTTGTTACTTCGTTGAACCAATTTACTTTTTAAAGCGGATTAGCGTGACTCCCACTTACCCATCAAGGGAGAATGGTTCCAACGAACCATTATTAACGTTTTGCAAAAATAAATATTTTAAAATTTATTTCTTCATTCGTCTGAACATTGAGCTTGCATTCTGTTTGCTACATTGGGTTTTTAAACTTTGCAACTGGCTTCGCGTGGTTCAGCTGACATTAATCAGGCGAGTTGGACAGTTTACTTCAAAACATCAGTTATTTTTTGTAGAAAAAGAAAGTAAATTACAGTGAGATTTCTACCTTGGTGTATTTACAGTGTAGGTACAGTTTGGTAATAAGTCAAAATTTCGTTATGATCATACTGTTTCAATCAAAGATTTTCTGATTTACGCTAATGTTGGACCTCGTAGTTACCTACCTGCTATAATGAAATGTAAATCACTTTTAAAATTATTTTACTTACTTCGAACGAGATTCCTGGATTCCATCTATGTAGGGTGGAAGATGCGAAGGGACAACTTTTCTACAGTAGGACCATAGAGACTACATAAAAAGTCCAATAAAAATAATAATAAGGGAAATCCAGTAAATATTGACAAATATTAACCTCATCAGTATTACGTAAGTTTCAAATAATTGTGTATCTACGGGCACAGTGCCATAACTCTGGCATCGGTATAGCTCATTATCGTGGATATTATTCATGCAGCTCGGCTCACGGCATGCCACATCATAATGCAGGGGTAGCAATGCAATCGCGTTTACCCGATACCTTGATAGATGGCTAATTAATTTTGATTATTCATTAAATACTGACTAATCTTTTATTTGGGTGATTCCAAAACTGTGTGCCTAGGCGAGTAATTTATGTAGTTCTTAATAGATTTAGTTAGTTTAATTTGGGGGATAAATAAGTAAGTAATTATAATACCCATTTGTAAACTTCATAATAAATATGTTTTCATGGAAAAAAGGGAGAGTTCAGTAGGATTTAAGTTTCGTAGCACCGCGTATTACGTAGCTCCGTAGCAGTGCTAATTTACGGTAACAACAAATAAAGGTATGTTGAGATGGTTTGGCCATGTCGAGAGAATGAATGAAGAACGATTGACGAAAAAAGTGTATAAGGCGAGTGTAAATGAAAGTGTCGGAAGGGGTAGAGCTAGGCGGACGTTACTAGACCAAATCGGAGACGTCTTGAAAAAAGGCCAGGTCAAGAGTACCCTAAACCGAAGAGCATGTATGAAGGGAATTATGACAGTGGATGAAGCGAAACAAGTATGTAAGGATCGTAGCAAGTGGAAAGAAGTGGTCTCTGCCTACCCCTACGGGAAACAGGCGTGATTATATGTATGTATGTATGTAACAAATAAACAATGACAAATTCACATTAAATACTAAACATAAAAAATCGTATAGATTTTCTAAGCTCTCCATTTATTTCTATTACAGAAATCAAACAAAAAATGCAATACTCATGAGAGCCAATATGCGTTATCAAATAAATCGGAAATCTAGTGATCACGCGAGCCCACGATTCGTTCGCTTTACGACCACAAAAATAATGAAATTACCTATTATTTTGCCTGTAAACTGCTTAACGACTGCCCGGTTGAAACCGGATCGAACTAGATATCTTGCGTAGATAGACATTGAATTTATAACCGAATACAACATCGTTTTGATTTGAATTGATAACGTTGCTTACGTTGCGTTCGAACTGTTAACCATGGTTTGTTAGAGAATAGGGGTCATGACTCATGTTACAAGAAAATATATGAATTGTCTGCTTTATCACTAATTTATGAGGGATCACTCGTACGCATATTGTCTTATGTTAAAGGAAGGTATTCGTCGGTGTTGTTGAAGAAATAAGTGGTTATTTTGCAAGTATCTGTGACTATACTAGATGTTTTTTACTATTAGGTACATAAATAGGGACTTAATCTAAAAAAATAGCAATATGTTTTCATCTCTCTACATAATATGTCCCTTCTATACACTGATATCTCCTTTAACCAACCAAAATTAGAAAGCATTTTCTACTACATACTAATTAATTAATTTACCAATTACTTTGCAAAACTATTTTTTAATTCAGTTAATTCTAAATCAAGATAAAACATTACACTCACAATTATTTTTACGTCTCTCTTTTTCCGCTACCACTTTCACAATGTCGCGCACATTCAATTAGTTAGTAATCAATCTAATTGATTACGCTACCGATTGTGTTCCTCTAGGTCGGTGGTCGGATGAACCTCAGTCAGACACAGCTACCACCAGACTGAGCCACTAGTTGATCGGGTTCGACTTACCCCTAATGAAAGGGTTGTTTATACTGCACGATATGCCGTGCGATACTGAATACATTTAATTTTCTTTTTCAGTTTTAAAATTATTTTTGTTTAATAGGGAATATTAGCCACTGACTTAGGTTGTTAGTAGCCTAAATTCCTAATCTACTGTCACTTTTTAAAAAGGTGATTAAACCCACTTCTTGAGACCCTTTTCAAACAGTAACACAGATGAGCGATTTCTCACAGTTTTTTACGTATAAGTTCTGCTGGAGGTAATTTTAAGTTGATAGACTACGGGCCCATGAACAAAATTAATGGGTCATATGAACCACCAGGTGACGTATATAGGACGATAGAAGAGCATAAAATAATAAGATTCAGCACTATGCCGTCACTTGTGATCAGTCCAATTGAATGGCTTAGAAAAAAATACTATATTTTTTTCTAAGCCATTTTCAATTTAATTTCAATAATGAAACCTTAATTTATAAAGTTACCAAAAATGTCTTTGTTTACTTTTTTGCTTCATTACAAGTTACCCGCTTACGTGTTTATTTCAATAAAGAAATGAGCAAGGGCACGCAACGTCAATAATGAAGACTGTAATCTGTTTTCACGGAATATTCTTATGAAAACTTTCAGTTGAAGCGAATACAATTACGGGGAATATAATCTTCTATGTCAACATACAGAGCATTAGGTAAGTAAATGATTCCATTTCTTTTAACAAAGTATACTTAGTACATAATATACCTACTCTACCCGTTGGTCTGTGAAATAGAATAGTATACCATCCACTCATTGAAACTGTATCTGTCCAAATGCCTAAATAATAACACTCGAAATGTTTTTGTTTTTTCAAGATATTCCTGATTAGGTAGAGTGTCATGATAGAGACCCACTTGGGTGTCGTCTATGTGTTACGAGTTTAATAGGAAGCTTTTTAAATTATCAATTATTGTTAGCTTTAAAGCATCCGGTAGTTAAAGTAATCTAGTACTCTACTAATCTAGCAAAATATTTGTTTGTTTCTAGAAAACAACATGACGCATTATTATGCCTTAAGGTTCGAGGAACTAGCTTCACCACGTGCCCTTTCTCAAACCATTGAGCATATAAAGTTCGTTCGCAACCAAAACATAAATACGGAAACGTTGAAACGCGGTCCCATTAAATATATTTATCGCTGATTAAATCCTTGCCATCCAATGTTAAAAATGCTATAGATACTGAAAAACTGCACCGACTGTCGTAACTTTCTATTAACTTTGCACAACTTTTACTTTACTGCCGTAATATAACTTATGTGTTAAAGAATAAAGTTTATTTTCCTTTGTGTGATGAGTTATATAAGTTTGTAGAATAATTTCTTGTCACCGCGGTTGATGCACGCAAGCTTATAATAAAGTTAATCAGTGGGTCGCGAAGATTGGCGTTTTAACTTAATGATGGGTTGCGGAAGGTGAAAAATACAAAATACTATTCTTACTTCCTGGTTTAGCGACCACCGAGGTTAATGAAAGCGATCACGGTTTTGTCGTTGTAAACAGTATACGCATAAATATACGCATATATATCAAGGTTTTTTAGGTTAGTTCCTTGTACCGTGGTTTTAAGATAGGTATTATTTCAAGTAGGAACTTTCAATGTAGATGTAGTTGTAGCTTTTTAAAGTAAACTCTGGCAAATATGGCTAATTTTCACATAATTTTCCAATAAAAAACCGTTTGATATTTTTTTTAATCCTGCCTTATTTTTTTAAAATAGAGTAGGTACGAAATAAACCCTAGGATAGTTAAATAAAATGCCGTGTAGTGATTTCCAATGATGTTTATTTGACACACATCGATACAATAATATAGATATGTTACATCTATCTACGTTTATATAATCTAACAATATACAACATACAAGTCTTAACTAGGAAGAGATTGAGCTGATTGTAAATACAACATTCAATATATAATTTATACAAATAAATAAATATTTAAGGTATAAACATAATCTCAAAATGTTGTTGAAGTCTTAAAAGTATATTTTTAAATGTTTGTGCTTTGTGAAAGACCGGACTAAGTACTACATGGAATGCTCAATCTTAGTCTTATAAGTTTTTATAATAGAATTACTTAGTGAATAGTATTGACCGTTAGTCCACTGCCGCCGCTCCGTCACCAAGACGTCTATAAGAACAAGATGGGTGAATAAGTTTGGCGTGTCGATCTATGTGTCTGCAGCTCCTAAACGAAGGGCCTGATTGTGCTGCGGGGTTTTTTGTTTGAAAGCTGAAATTATCAAGATGTACCTATTATTTTTGAAGCACTGTTCAGCATTTGAAAGGAATTAGCGTTCTTTTATATTTTTTGGGATTCCTTAAATTTATAATTTATTTTTATATTATTGGTGTTGCTACTTTTGTGTGTCATCTATTTCTCGTTGACGACTTGGTGACGGTGGCGGTGGACAAACGGCGTTTAAGTACATTCTACTGAGAGTAAATAAAGTTTTACCATATTGACTAGATATTTTTATGCGAGTAAACATTGTTATTAATAATACTTCATGTTAAATACAATGTCCCTATTACAATATTTCGATCCACTATTGTTGGAGAGGGTTGACGCTATACGGATGAATATCACCATCTCTTTTTATTTAAATTGTGATTTCTAACACAGAATACTTGAAATCATGGAATATTGATAGCACTTAAAATAAATTATATGACTTTTTATCTTAACAAAAAATAATTCGTATCTATCGCATACTTTTGTTTATTAGAATGTTTTCATACATAAAGTCACTTTCTATTATGTTAAAGTGAAACCTTTTTATATAGAAAATGGTTTCCTAAAATTTCCTTCCTACTAAAGCCAATTCAATTGACAATACATCGCTACCATGCTTTTTGGGCGTATCCCTGTTTTACTTTTCGTTCCCTACCTTACGTAGGTACACGCCAAATCTCTTTCAAACTACAGACAAAGCACGTTTCATAGCACCACTCTTTAAATTCCATGTTAAGCCAATTTATACTACACAGTAATTTTTCCTTTTCCCTAAACTTCAATTTACCTATATATTTGAATTTAATATAAAACATATACGATACAATAGCTTAGGCAGGTCATATCTCAAAATTTTATTTGTTCTTGTTTTCTTTCGTTCCTCTTTTTCCAGACTCGTATATTTAACAATTTTATTAAGTACATTTAAACGTCTCGAAATATTACTTTCATTTGTTTACAAATTAGAATCCAAGCACTTGCCCAGCAAGTGTAGAATAAATAGTTTAGAAAGTGACTTTATTTACAGATAATTAGATATAGTTCAGCATAAAGTTTGTTCTTCCTTCATTCGCCAGTCAACACGATCGTTGGTATGGGAGTCTTTGACCTTGCACATGGTTCCGTTAAAACTGGCTGGGTTGGCTGGAAGAAAGAGCAATAATTATTTTAATAGTAGATATTTATATAATCCACGACTTAATTAGGGATTAAACTCTATAGTTGACGAATAATTTATTAGTTAAAATTTTTAGGAGAGTGGGAGGATGGTATTTCAAAAATACTAGTCAAGAATTTTCACCTAGTCAGAAATGGGTATTCGTACATCTATCTAATGTAAAGACAATAAAACATGAATTTAAAATCTATTACATCCTCAACAAGGTTTAAAAAATTGCAAAAAACTTTTACATATCATAGCTAAGAACTATCTCAATTACGTCATCGTCAGCTTTTGATCAAAATCACCGCATCAATAATAGGGACTATTCTTTCAAAAGCTACGCTGCCACAGAGTGACTTGACAAACTTATAACACTTTTTCACTTAACTTTAAACAAACATTTGTCCAGACCTACCTTATCAATTTCAGACACTGCAGACAGTCTCCTCCTCGACATAGCACTAGCCGACCGCTGCCGTCTCCCCTCCACCGCCAGACTGCTCGCACTGGACGTGTTGCTCAGTCGCCGCCGAGCGCTCGAACTGGTCTCCTCCTGAATGCTCACCGAGCGCTTAGCTTCGAGCTTCACTATGCGCTGCTTGGTTTGCCTCGCGGCGTTCTCGCGTATTATCTGGTCGGCTCTAATGCGGAGTACTTGGGCCGCTTGCTTGTGGTGCTTTAGTGCGGCTTCTAGGTCGCTTCGTGAGAGGGCGAAGAGGTTGGAGTAGCCGCGGGATCTGGATGGAAATGTGTAATATTTCTTTGAAACAGCATTGCATTGTTTGTTACATAGCCAGACTTAATGCTAAAAGGCTTTATCTAACAGTGAACCTAGGTAGTTTAGTATTTCTACATAAATATGTGACTTTACATTGGGTCCCATATTGGGCGCCACTTTTGTAATATTAAACAGTAAGCCAATTAATTAAGATTAAATATTTCTTACCTTACTGTAGCTGTTCGTCGTCGTAGTCCTTCGATGCCTAGAAGACTGATTTCTCCAAAAACAGATCCCTCTCTCAATGTCGCTAACACTTCTTTCTGATCCATTGACATAACCTGCAAATGTTACAAAAAGGTAATAAAAATATTTACTCTGAACGTGCATTTTGGAAGGCATGTAAGCTAGCGCCCTAAGCGTACCCACCACGCGATTTTAGAAATACATAGTTCATCAGAAGAACATTGTGTTGAAATAATCACGAACTAGTTACTACAATACTACTGAAAGCTGTGAGTAGTACAATACTATGTCTTATTAATTACTCACAAACACCTACAGATTTGTCTTCCATTTTGCCTACTTATAAGGTGTAGGAGACCGGACGCAATTGCAAGACTAGATCCCGGAGCAGCGAGTCTGAGCAGTCGCGAAATATACCAGTTAATATAGTAATATCCTACGTACACAGCACTCTCCGGACTTGATGATGTACATCTGATGTCCGACGTCTCCGCGTCGTACGACCACGTCGCCGGGTAGGAAGCAGACCGGACGCAGTTGCAGGACTAAGTCACGGAGGAGGGAGTCCGAGCAGTCGCGGAATAACTGTACCTGCAAATACAAAGACATTAAAAATCATGAAAAAGTAAATTACATACATTTATGATTCTCATTTTTTATTTGCTTGAAGAATTACCTTGCTTAGAGTTGTCATGTGTACTTCGAGGGCTACATCGCGTTTCATGTTGAACGGCAACGAATTCAGTATTCTGGGTTCATCTGAAAAATAACCAGGAAAAGCTTACTTTTATTATTTTATTTCTATCAAGTGTACAATAAAAAACTAATTTGCTCTTCAATACTCTTTATAAGCAGTTCTTCAAGAACAAAATTTATACGAGCCTAACGTGAGACCAATATGTTTTATTCTATATTTTAAAAGTTCGTTGCAATACAAAAATTGTAAACTATTTCGAATCATTGAATACCGCTGACTTACCAAAACAACGCTGTTTGTTCCAAGTATAGTTGAACCACAGCGCAACTCGTCTCTGCAGCGGGGATGGCATGTTCAGTCGACGAAGGTAGCGAATACTGCCGTCCAGGGTTTTACGGTATTCCGTCTGCAAAAAGTGTCACTTTCGATTATACTTTGTATATTAAAAAATAGAAAGCAATGGTTGTATAGTAATGGCGCATTCATAAATCTATAATAGGAATCACTAGAGAAAACAAGGAGTAAACAATGTTTTAATGTAAATTAGTAAAATATGGGGCTTCTCTCATAACTATATAAATCTTTATTCTATATGATAAAAACCTGATTCGTTAAAAACTTTGACACCAAATGTTACGAGCAACTTACTCGAGTCCTTGTAGCCGTCGCAATAATATCCCTAATCTGTCCAATCAGCAACGCGAACACAAACACTCCCATCAACCAAGCGGCCGTCATGAACAGATACTCCATGGTATTCTCAGGCTTAGGGTTCTTTCCAATAGAGGTCGCGGTCTTGGTAGCGAAGTAGAAGCAGCGGATGTAGGCGGAACCCTGGTTGTCGTACACCCAGCCGTTGGTGCCCAGCCCTATGTAGTCACTCATAGCGTAGTAAGCACAAGCGTTGAGGTGGATTAAGTAGAATATGTAGAAGAGAGTTTTGCCGATTCGCACCTGTAAAAGAGTTTGTAATAATTGATTAAACAGAAATGTAGAAATGAACCGACTTCAACGAAAATATTTTATGGTAACTACCACCTCTGAGGCACAGTACGTACTTTTTTTTTTAAATGCGTCACACCATCGCTGTGCCTATCGCGTAAAAAAGTTATGGACGTATTGACCAAGTCCTTTTGGGTTCAGATAAAAAGTCTTATTAAGTTCATAAAAAGATTTGGTACTTATAATTATTATTATATGAACATTGCATGACAACATGGAAAAAGTTCAAACAGTCCTTTTAATTCGTGTTATAAGTGACATTAAATAGACTCACCACATAAGGAGAAGACAGCACTCTATCCATAGCCTGGTGGAACTCCCAGAAGGTCTGCAGTTTCAGTAGCCGGGGTACGCGGAGGATCACCATCTCAGTGCCGAAGTAGAAATACAATAAGTCCAGGGGCAGCAAGGATATCATGTCGAACTGGAAATAAAAATGTCTTTGCCTCTATACTTTTAGACATCAAAATTACAACGGAAACTAGTTAAGCCACCATTGAAAAAACCGCTATAAGCCGACTACGTAAAAAGGGGGTGTAAGAAGGACAAAAGAAAACAATTTAAATGGATTTCCAAAAAACGTCATAGCAGAGTCGTGGTATTAAAACCGGTGCAGCACTTTAGGCGCTATGGTGGAACATAAAACATGCATACGGCTTCGCGGTAGATAAGAAAAAATCTTATTAAATACATTTTGACGACCTCCGTGGTCGAGTGGCGAACGCACCGGTTTTCAAGGTGTCGCTAGCTCCCGGGTTCGATCCCCGGACGGGTCAATGTGGAAACACACTTTTCTACATTGTCTCGGGTCTGGGTGTTTGTGGTACCTTCGTTGTGTCTGAATTCCATAACACAAGTGCTTAAGAGCTACTTACTTTGGGTTCAGAGCAATGTATGTGATGTTGTCCGCATTTATTTATTTATTTATTATTTATTGTGTTAGTTTGTAACATTTCCCACCTTAAACTGCGACTTCTTCCTATAATTCTTCCTCGTTTCCACAGGATCTGTGACCCAGAAGCCTTCATGGAGGAACATGAGCCTGGGCTTCACGAAGAACACATCGAGTATATAGACTATATCGCAGAGGTAGTCGGCGACCATCCAGTAGGGCGTATTGGTAGGCGTCTGGTAGGGGAAGGTGGCGCGCAGGGCGATGCTCCACGCGTTGTAGCTGTAGCAGCACGTTACTAGCTGCAGCCAGATGATGTAGTGACGACCTGGGGAAGTTGTAGCTTAGTGAGGATATGACGTAATTTCATAGCGGCCAGTTGTATGAGATATTGGGGTAGGAGTTACACCTTGGTGATGTAGTAATGTCGTAGCGTTATGTGAGTTGCATATGATGAGGTTTGAGCAGGCTTGGGAAAGCTCGTATATAGATTGAGAAATAAATGTGAACCAAAAATTGTGGTGCCTTTATAGATAAAAAGGCTGATAATAAATAAATGTTGAAAAATCGCGATAAACAGCTGTTATTTGTACATATTCCAAAAAAATATAGCCATCGTTAGGCACTCGGGGTGATGTTAGGATTTCAGCACCAATATTCCACATTCCCCAAATATACAGGGTGTCCGGTAAATAATCCGACAAACTGTGGTGGCTGATACCTTAGGTCAGGCCCTATCAAATGAACGCAACATATGTTCGCCGAAAAGTTACAGGTTTCGAGTTACAATCGATTTTCGAAAATTTTTGAATTTTCTACCTTGCATCAGACTTTTCCATTTTCCTTGCTGATACATAGCTTTCGTAATACTTTTAGTGCATCAAATTAATCTTGAATAGTTACTCTATCCTTTGATAAGTCTCATATTTATCTAAAAGAAGAATATATTGGCGATAACGCCATTTGTTTTTCAATTTTCACTTTCGGTTTTTCTTAGTGCTCAACTTTGAACTGCAGTGGTGAAAAATAAATGTATGTAGGATTTTTGTACAACAATCTTAAAAACTTGCTTGAATATTGGTGATTTTGGGCAGGTACAATACTTGCATATTTTCTTTACAAAATTTGTCAAAATAAGCTGCTGAAGTACACACGGGCCTATTTTTTGAAATATTACTAATGTAAATCTGAGTAAAAATGCGACGTAACTTAACGCGGATCATTATGGTCCAGTGAAATAAGTTATTTTTTTCTAGCGATTAACTAGTGACACGAAATAATTCTGGTCAATTTCAATTTGGAAAATATTAAAAAAAAAATGCTCGTTTAAATTTTTACAATGATACGGAACCCGTTAAGTGCAGATGAGTTGGGCGTCTTAAACTAGCTATTTCAGTGTTGTTGCATGAAAAATAAGGTGTTATAAAATCGATTTATCTAGTAAGAAAATACTGAAGGTTAAGGTAACTTTACACTAAAACATGTTTTAATCTGGCATAGAGAGTTAATGGCGATAAGAAAATACCTCATTTAATTGTACAATGACGATCAGCGTTAAGTTATGTATCATTTTTACTCAGATTTACATTAGTAATATTTCAAAAAATAGGCCCGTGTGTACTTCAGCAGCTTATTTTGACAAATTTTGTAAATAAAATATGCAAGTATTGTACCTGCCCAACATCACCAAAATTCAAGCAAGTTTTTAAAATTGTTGTACAAAAATCCTACATACATTTATTTTTCACCACTGCAGTTCAAAGTTGAGCACTAAGAAAAACCGAAAGTGAAAATTGTAAAACGAATGGCGTTATCGCCAATATATTCTTCTTTTAGATAAATATGAGACTTATCAAAGGATAGAGTAACCATTCAAGATTAATTTGATGTACTAAAAGTATTACGAAAGCTATGTATCAGCAAGGAAAATGGAAAAGTCTGATGCAAGGTAGAAAATTCTAAAATTTTCGAAAATCGATTGTAACTCGAAACCTGTAACTTTTCGGCGAACATATGTTGCGTTCATTTGATAGGGCCTGACCTAAGGTATCAGCCACCACAGTTTGTCGGATTATTTACCGGACACCCTGTATATTTTTGGCTGTTACTTGCAGAAGAAATAAAGGTTCTCACATAACATCGAGAATTTTAAAAGATCATACTTTTTTTTCGGGCAATCGTATAAAAACTAAAAAGACAAGCGATAAAACCAGAAATTATGTTTTTGCTTAAATCAAGTGTATTTGTTCTACTGTTTAAAAATGAAACGCATTCACTTAATTCACACAGAAAAACTCATTTCTTTGTCAGGCACTCGACAATAAACCTACCTAATGGTTCTTTAACAGTCGTACGCCACTTAATTGGCGCCCAACCGGGACAGCTATTACGGCAATTTAAAAAGAATTTACTACAATGACGGATAATCACTTACTTTGGGGATCTATGGGCATCAGTGGGTCGCAGAAAGACGAAAATCTTGAGAACCCTTTGCGTGTCTTCTTGCGTTTAGGATAAATTGGCACAGGACTCTGTGGAATCTCAATTGCAGGGATCTTTTTGGTTTCTTCAGTTGGAGGTCTAAAAATTAAAACGTTATTTAATATGGAATATGTTTAAAGCAATTGCAGTTTTAACATAAAGGACTGTAGGCTATATTCAAAAATGAAAATGCAGGGTCTCAGATTCTTGCTGCTTATGTATTATGTTAAAGTAAAAATGGTTCAAAAAATTTACCCGTTCGGTGAATCATCATTGGATACAGGTGGTTTAAATTCCTTGAGTTCTGTATCAGCTTCAGTAATCTCATTGTCAAGTTTTTGTTCAGGCGGCGGGCTTGCCGCGAAGAGTCTTACTTTCTGTAACTGGCTCAATATACTGAAAAGGTCAAGAAAAGTGTTTTAATAAGTAGTGTTTTAATACATACTAATTATTTCATAAAAATTTGCAAAGTTGTTTTTATACCTTTCTGTATTTTTCTGCGCATCTTGTTCAATTTCCGTTTTGGTTTCGATGTTCGAATTTGTTTGCGTCAACCTGGTATGAAGAGTATAAAAAAATATTATTTCTTCAAGAGAAGTAGGCGTATTAGTACAAGTCACCAAAAGATAATTTACCCTACTAATTACTTTGCTCTGTGATGTACATTCTTTTATTTTATTTTGACATCTATTATTTTACACGTTTTAGATAGAATCCGATAGAATATTGCGCTCTACACGCGCTTTTACATACCTACACGACTTTGTTTTCATTTGTTTTTTTTTCTGATATTTGGTTTGATATAAAGGGGTGAATTGTGACGTCTAAAAAAAGGCAACATATAAATTGAAGGCTTACTTACGTATTATGAGCGGGAGTAGATTCCGGAGTGCACCACGATCCGCATGACTTCTTGTGTATCGGGTTTGCTTTTGGTCTCGCTGACGACGACGGGTGGACCGTGTGCTGCACAAATATAAGTAAGTACATAGCTACATAAGGCATAGAAAATTAATAATAAAACAACTAAAAAAAATTGGCTCTTAATTAGTCAAGGACCAAGGTTATACTCCTACTTATTGTACCTTATATTTGTTAAGCCGAGATTACTATTAAGTATGATTAACCGTAGAAACATTTGATCAGAACTACATTGCCTAATATTATAACTTACCTATGTAACAATCATTATTTAAAGTATTAAAACAATGAAAGTCTGACCTCACTACAGAGCCACAAGGTACCTAAGTGGACATGTATCTATAATTTATAGTAAGTCAACTTAACCTATACCCATAGGGAAAAGGTTACGCTATTACACACCTTCCGGGTTTACACACCATTCATTACCCCAGTAGTATTTATTACGAAGGAAATTTTTGTGGGAAATTTAATAAATTTTCCTTCCTCCATCTTATTTTGGGGTTACAAAGTCAAAGTCAAATCATCATCATCATTCCCGTTACTTTTCCCAACGATGTTGTGGTCGGCTACAAGTCTTACCGGATTTAGCTGATTATCGTATTTTACATGGAGCAACTGCCTATCTGATCTCCACAACCCATTTGACTGGGAAACACAGTATCCCATAGTAAGACTGGTTGTCAGAATTGACTTAACGACTGCCGACTGATCTTTGTATGACAGCCGGGACCTACTGTTTAACGTGCTTTCCGAAACACGGAGGGGTCTCGGTATGTTATAAATGGTCACCCATCCACGGACCAAGCGCGGCGAGCGCGGCTTAACCTGTATTATCGGTCAAACTATATGGCTTACACTTAGCCACGAGCCCCTCCCTTACAATGCTAATAATTTGAAGAAAATCTGTTAGCATTTCATACCGTATAATCAATTAATTTCGACTAATTTCCTGAATGATATACAATAGGACATGACGGCAGAATTTAACGTTCCATTTTACTGCAGCCATAAAGTCATAACACATAAACGTCGTCCACTCCTTACGCCATATTCTTGGCTGAATGTTATCGCTATAAGATTTGTGTATATACGAATGTCTGCATCCATTGTGTGCGAGAACTATCATTTTGATATTAGATTAATATTTTCTGATGTGTGCTTACTAGCTTTTGTGAGCCTTTGATGTCCAAGTAAAGGATTTCAAATTAAAAGAGGAGCAATAACAGAACCATATATATCTACTGTCGGATCAGAGCTGTCTAATATCACACTAAATAGCCTTAAGTATTTGTTTCCTTTTTTAATATTGTTATTAGGAGCTACAAAGGTGTATAACGCAATAGGGAAAAATCGGGTCGAGTAATGCAATCGGGCGTAACAACCAAAAACCAGTACGGCACAAGCTGTTAGCATCCTAAATTTTAAATTGGTTTCGACTGACGGACCTTGGCACGTTTACATTAAGCAGTCGGTTCGACAACCAAGTTTATGATCGCCACCATATTTATTACTTTTAGATCTGCTATTTACAACAGGTCATCTAGGCATTAAACCGTTTAGATCGACAGTTGACTCAACAATAAAGCTATCAATATGTCTGCCACTTCATTCCATCTCGGTCGGAGGGCTATAATATTTCATTGTTTACTGGCACAGCAAGAAAGCACTTAACGGCGTTTTTGTATTCAAATCACAGTGAGGTGTGCGCAGGATAATGGCGGGACACCTCGCTGGCGCGATGGCCTCGCTTCATTGACACCCGTATCGGGCACAGATCTCCATAATGCGGGTTTTGATTTCCGACTTTTTATAGTTATTAGGCCCTAGGTGATCGATGACATGCTGGGTCAATTAAATAAATTAGAAAAAAGCGAATACCAATATCCATGTGTTTATTGGTTTGCGAGTGAAAGGGCTTTAGGGCTCTTAAAGTAGGTAAAAGAAGTGGTTAATGAGCGAGAGACTTATTTATTAAATCTTTTGCACTTAATAAGAATCTTACGAGGCTGGACTACAGGTGGTATAGTTACTTACTCCTCAAGCCGTGGAAAACACGCTAATATCCATTGAGATGAACCCTAACTTAGTGTAGGAAAGGGTAGTGTAATGGAATTAACGTTATCAAAATATTAAGGGTATCTAACAAAAGGTACAAAAAGTAAGTAGGTAGGTCTAATCTTTGACTTATGTGTGCTAAATTGATGAATGGACCAACTGAGCTTGTTGTACAGCTAGGTATATCAATAGATTTTTCTTCTACTATAAATTGGCTAAGAGCCACATAATAAATATTGAAAAGTTCCTTCGGTTTTACAACTCCATTTTCACGCAAAAGAACTTGATCGATTAAAAGAAAAATACTTAAATTATTACCACTTATGTAACCGTCCTATAGAAATTAATAATAGATAGGCATTTTACTTCGAACAGGGAGCGGTGTTCGCAATACTCGTCTAAAATATAGCAAGTAAGTAGATTGTTAAAGTAATTGAAGACTGGGCGTGGTAAATTAGCCAAGTCATCTATAATACCGGAATTGGTAGATTTGCATGTAGATAAGTATGTTACTTGACCTACTTGGTAGTGAAGAAGCAAGCGCGTTAATTGGACTAGCAGTTAGCGACTTGCAGTCCGACAATAAAGTGACGAGGTAAAGTCGTTAATTCAAAATTAAAGGCTTAGAAGAACTGATAATACGTGACCTTAAACTTTCAATAATTAATTTCATAACTTTGTCATAATTTAAAAGCTTGTTGGTTTATAATCAAAAAGCGCTTATTCAAAGCTCAGAAGTAGGTAGCTATTAGATATTGGCCTAAGTATGTCTCTACAATGTAGGTAAGAACTGAAGAACAAACATCATGCACTCAATAGCTGTAACTTGAAACTGCATGGATCCAAAACACGGTAGTCTGGTGAAGGAAGAGAAGGGAGAGGAAGAGAGAGGTTTAATCAGTGAAAGGTTTTCTTTCAATTATTGCACTGGGATGAGCAAAGCTTTGTCCTGCATCTAGACGAGCCAGTCTTATGAAAATATCCGCATATGAATGCAACCCTTTGGCATTCGATGAATTTCTTAATTAAAAAGGCTTAATTCCTAACTCTCCATATTGCTGCTTCTTTGTATGCACATAATTATGGTTTCAATGTAAATAAACTCGTAATAAGGACGTATTAGTTTTAACAAAAAAGAGATTACCGAAATATACATTTTAAGTCAAGAAAAAAAGAATTTTAAGAAATAAGTAAACTCACCACATCCACTTTAATTTCCATGTTTATTGTTAACTCACAAACAGAACGCTCACATTTTAAAACCGTTCATTCGAAAATAAATTTATGGCGGCAAAGGTAAATAAGAAAATATCGAAAGGAATTTTCCGGGCAGCGACGCACGCGGTCACCGCGACGGCGTTTATGCGACTGTAGTGTACACATAAACTTAGCTAGCCGGCTTGTAGTTTGGGACAACAACGCAATCGTGTTGGATCCAATGTTGGGCTATTGGTTAAACAGTGTTTTGTGTGTGTATTTCGAACTTAGTTAAAGCTTTTTCGTTTTGGCAGTATAACTATAGGTCGTATATCAAGAGTATAATAGATTTGGATTCAATACTTGCAAAAAGTTCATCAATTGATGACGATGAATGTATAAGGATTTTTTTAACTATCAACTTCCCAAGCAGAGGATAATAAGTTGGTTTTAAAAAAATCCTAAAATCAACAACTAAGGGTTTTCCAATTGTAATAAAAAATACTTTGATCGGTGAAAAATACGATCACAATCAGAATGATTATCCAAACTATAAAAACTGTTTGTGGGTCGCACAAATATAGGTACCGTAGCAGCCAAAACAGGTACTGCGCCAAAGGTATACAATATTCATAATCTTTGTAAGATCTTTTTAATCTAAAATTGGAACGTCTGGAATAATTCCGGGCAATTATCAAGCCAAGATTTCATTTGTAGGTAATCTTTTCAGTTATGTAGTAAAATAAAAAAATTGGGCCTATATAAGAAACGTAACATCACATCCTTTGACTGACGCGTATAAAAGTAATTGACTGAGCAATTACCAACTCTTCTTGAGGCTTCCTTTTCAAGGTTATTTAGTCATAGTTTATCGCGTAGCTGAGAGCAGATTCACACTATAAAGGCAACATAAGTATCTTTGTTGCATATGGGACTCGCCTGTTCTTCATTTGCTTTATGAAAAAGACTTGAGGTACTAATAGGCTGCTTCTCAAATGAAAACAGTGAATGTACAGGGTGTTAAGTAACCCCTGTCCGACCCGAAAGGGTGATATAGGGTTCACAATCACATGCCCAAAAAAAAATATCTTTGGAAAATTCATGATAGAAACAATAATAATGGATTTTGAAGCACCAATTTTTGAAAACAACAAAAACTACAACACCTATTTATCCAGTATTTGGGGGTCTTTTGTTTGGTAATAAGGAATCATCAATCAGCTCTAACAAAATTTGAGAAAAAAAAAATAGTTTATATTTTTTTTCCCTTTTTTTTCACATTTTTGTGATCAGATATCGATAACCAACCACACCTTACCGGATCGGACAGGGGTTAGTTAACACCCTGTATAATTGTAACTACAAATATTAGCAGCTGTGTCGAATTGGACTAGCACCAAGCACCTATCTCGGTAAAAGGAATTTCGCCAAACTCGCGATGAATAAGTAAGTACATACTACATTGCAAAACTTATGACTTTCGTAGCAAGAGTAGGTACCTACTACTACGTTTTTCGTAGCAGAATAGCGTAGATGGCAATCACAGTAGATATTTTTATGGCAATTAAAGAGCTGAATAAAAACCTAAGTCTAATGGGCATAATATATGACGCATTGATTTTACATTTCAGTAGAGCACCCTTCTTTCTATCTTTCGCTGTATAGACGGAAATCAGTTATACAATATTAATCATAAAAATACTCTAAAAAGAGATATTTAGCATAACGGGAAACCGCGAGTGTATTGATTATTATTGATTAAGTAGATAGGTATCTAATTAAGCAATATTTTGATAACCCAGTTATATTATTATCAAGATTTCTATTTATTATGTACCTTGTGATTTTTATTTTTTACGTCTGTAGTTTTTATGCTTAGCTGCTGAGAAAACCTAAGCCGGATTCGGTTGCATACTGTACATTAAAATGGAGCGATTTCCTCTCTGAACTCCCCAACCCATCTTATTGGGAATCACAGTACATTCGTATCGCAAGGTAAGCAAAGATCAATGCGTTACAAAACGGCTAAACTTGTCCTCCGACGCACAGACTTGCTATGTTTACAAATGGTCACCCATCCAACGACGAGCCGCGGACAGTGCGGCTTAACGTTTATAATCAGTCAAGCCGCACGGCTAATACTTACCCTACCTATCTATTTATCTATCTTTATGAATATATTCTAAAGCCCTTTGATTACAGGAATTATAACAAAATTCCTACAAAATAATAAGTAATTAGATAAAGAAGAAATAATAAATAAATCCCATCTTAATTATTATAAACAGAGACCAGTTGCGTAGAACACGTTGGAAGACAAAACCTAAACCTACAACAGAAATCAATGGAGAATGCCTGAAATTTCAGAATTACAGCTACTAACTCACCCTTCGCAGAAATTTTAAGTTCTCCAATCCCATTTTGTCTTCTTTAAATTAAAACAATATAACATTTACCACCATTTTTATTACTGATTGAGCTTTCTAAAGATTAACGAAACCGGAAACCTGCGCCGATGTATATCACTTGTCAATTTTATGAGCTGAAAGATTTACACTCGACTTAATTGAAAATCCCACTTCCCTTAAGATGATTCCTAGATAGAAACGTATTTTTAATTTGTCAGTGTAACCATGTATTTGGGCGAGATGTAAATATTTGTTTTGATGACATTGGTATCGTATCAACTAAAGCGCTTAAAAGCTCAGTCTTTCAGCACTTCTTTGAGAGCACGATTGTTTTTAGAGACGCGATAATATTGGATTCATAGTAATTGTTTTTTTAACTGAAGCGAACAAATAATTCTTTGTAGACATAATATGTCGCTAATTAAGTCCAAGTATTCATTGTAACTTGAGTACATTGATATTTCAGTTTACAAATAGAAGGTGAAATAATGTTGTTCAATCAAGTTGCAGTCAGTGATTTATGTGTTTTATTTTTAAATGGCAATATCGGATTGCCTTGTCAAGTTGTCACAAAAGTCATGTTTTTCTACTTTCTTGTTTACAAATAAATGTTGCTATCTATTTGCTTACAAACACTCGCTATCTTTCATGATTGAAGCGCTGAAAGTTGTGTTTATTATCGAACCTTGCGCGCGCAGCCTTTCGCCCTGTTGTCGGTCAAACAGTTAAGCCAAATAATGTCGATTATCATGTGGGACGATATGATTTGCGAGACGACATAAAACCGATATGATATTAAGAAGAAATACGTCACACTAATGCATGTCTATTAGAAGTTGTTAATTCGCTTTGAAATTAATATTTACAGTAGACTTTTCAGTCAAAACATACAAATTCTTATAAGATAAATAGAGCCTAACCAAAATGGACGCAGGTACGTACTTTTATATATTTTGATCGTTAGCGTGAATAGATCACGTCATTTAATAAAGGTGGAAAATCAATAACATTGTAATAAAGTAGCTAAAGTTAATAAGATAAGTGCAATTCTGTGCTATTCATATTTACTTTATATATCGCAGTAGCACCTGGTAAAAAAATTACAGTTTTTTTATTTACTATGTTTTGAAACTTATGATTCGATTTTGTTTTGATTTGCGTCACTTATGTTATAGAAGTTAAAAGAAAGCAAGTGACGCATGAGCAGCTGTCTGCTCTCCTGGAGTTTTTGAAAGGTCACGTAGACTTGGCCAAGGGTCTCTCAAGGGGGCGCCGACGGCGGGGAAAGTTCCATTCTGTGAAGACCTGGAACTTATGTGCTAAGAAGCTAAATGGAATTAAGAATGGAGCTGTGAAGGACGGAAAGGCTTGGTCTAAGGTTTGTATATGCCAAGGGTTAAATAAGTTTATTCTACTCTATTAGTTAAGTTTTATTAAATTAGGCAAAAAGAGAAAGTACAATGAGTTCTTATGGCACTCTACAAGATCAAAATGAGTCAAATGAGTCTAAAAATAAATGAATAAGAGTACCAAAGTTACAAAACATACATTTTTATTCTTACATTGTTAGACCGAAGTTCTCTAAATACAAATAAATTGAAAATGAATTTAAAACATTTCTAATTTCCAGTATTGGTGTGACTGGAAATACCGAGTCCGGCGTCGTGCGCTAGAGCTAAAAGCTTCTAAGGAAGGTAATAGGCCGCTGCCAGAAGGCATCCTGCCTCTGTCACCAATGGAGGAAACCATTATGAACATCATCGGAGAGAGTTCTGTGGACGGAGTGATGATTGTGAGCGATCCACTGGCTGAAGGGGTATGTATTATATCAGTAAATATTTATTCTCAATAATAATATTAATACTAGAATATAAATGTTTCACTTCCGGGCAAAAGCCAATGGTTCTTAATGTCACTTAATGGTTACAAAAATTTCTAAAAGTTTTACATATAATATGATAAACATAAGAAATATTCATAATAAAAAATTAAAATTTACTTTTGGTTTCACAGTATTAGTTATTAAAAAAACAGTATATAAATATACATTTTTATCTAATTTCAGAGTTTAGATGAAGACATACAAAACTACACAGATAATAATGAAGATAGTGCAATAAATCAGTACTTTGGTAAGTTTCTACTTAACTGACATTCACAATTATTGAATGCAGATCAAAAACATAATGAGTAACAAAACACTCTTTTTGCATTTTGAAATACCTCTTTCATATCTTGACATACCTGAAATATTAATATCAGAACTCCTTTTTTAGTTAAATAATTAATCCGCGAAGACCTGTACAATGCTACAAATAATGCTATCCGCAAAGCTGAGTACTGGTCCGGGAAAATCTAATATTGCCATTTATCGAGACACTAAGAAGAAGAAAATGAATCCTAAAACAGTAGATCTATGAATCTTCAGAATGTTTGTTTATTTACAGAAGAGCAACCGTCCACCAGTGGTGTAAAAAGACGACACGGTATGGATAACTTTGCTGGATCAGTTGCCATAAATAGGAAGCCATCATATGATTCCAGTAGAGGAGATTTTGAAGGCACAAGCGGTAAGATTCATATGCAGTCTTTATCAATAATCTGTTTATTAAATAGTTTTCAAGTATGTGATGTACTTTTCAACCAACTTCAAAGCGGTTGACACAAAAATTTAGTTAAATTGAGAATCAATTCAAGTAAATTTTTGTATGTTTGTTATAAACGCAATATCTTCGGTAGGTAAGTGAAGATCAATTTGAAAAATCCTTTAGTTATAGTTGGATTCAAACTTAATGGCGGTTCTGAAGTTAGCTACACGCTGCTCAGTACCTCGCCCCGCACCCTCGCTGGCGCATAAGTTAGTTACTGCGTAGCGACTCGCCTCGTGTTCAGAGCCGCCATTAAGTTTGCATCGTACTGTACCAATATACCTCAGAGGTATTACCATACCATATTAATTTTACTGACGTTGGTTCATTTACATTTATATGTAACTAAATAATCAATATTAAACAAAATAATATCATTTATTTCATAGGTGGTGGAAGAAGATCGTCGAAAAGGATCAAACTTCGGCAAATGTCGAATAACTCTGCCGCTGAAAGTGAGTCTAATAGCTTGCCTGAAGCCAAACCAGATATTACAAATGTCACAGAATCAGGTAATTTCTTATATTCATTCATCATCTGTGGTATTTAAAACGTTTAATACGAGTTTGTAAACAAATACGAATTACCCTAGAAGAACAATAAAGTCCGGTGAAGCAGTCAAAGCTAGCGCTCAGGATAACTAAAATAAGAACAATAAAGATTAACTGCATAGATGTAAGTGTGTTTTCGTTGTGTGTGGCCAGATCAAGGCAGGAAAGAGTCAATCAGTTTATGATGTAGGTTGTTGACCCTCGAAATTTTAGGTACCTATTGCTTCTTTCCTTAAAAAGAATACGCCGACTATTTTCCTCATGAATAATCAGCAATGTATTCTTATATAACTTTGCCCTCTAGTTTAGTAGTCTAGTAGTTTTACATGTAAATAAATGAATTATAATAATATTGATATAATAAAATAAATAAGGTAATTAGGTTTTATAAAGAAGTAAGATTGACGTATTGTCTTACGTAAAACTTAAGGTGGCTAGTTATAGTGACAGATAGGGATTAAGTTATGTAGAAAAATAGCACCATCTCTTTTTTTTTTCGTAAAAAAAAAGAGATGGTGCCCATTGTAATTAGTTTAAGCGCAGTCTATTAATGCTTTTCCGGGCTTTAGCCAAAATCAACAATCTCTCTTTCATATATTTAATATTATGTTTCTTTTATTTCCAGATGCCAACGATAAAACTGCCATGTTTTTGAACCTAGAACGTCAGAAAATCTTCGAAAACGGCAAAATAGTGCGGTCATTGGAAATGATACATAGTGAAATAACTAAGCTTGCCAGCGTCATGTCAGAAATCAAGGATTGCTTGAATAAGCACTACCGACGCGTTAGTGTTAACTAGCTTATGCACCGTATGTTAAAACTAATAAAGCAACAAACAGTACACACTTAAAAATAAACTAAAAAAAAATAATAAAAAAAACGCGCGTCAAAAAATTCATCGTCATCCTTGTCAATGGCGGGAAACGTGCCCAGAAGGCCGGCAGCATTGCCACGTTGAATGGCTATGCTGATTCTCTGTGCAAGGAACAAACCAACCCACTGATCACGAGTAGAGTTGACTAAACCTTTTGAGAGTTCATTAAAAAGAT
This sequence comes from Autographa gamma, assembly GCA_905146925.1. Classification (NCBI taxonomy): domain Eukaryota; kingdom Metazoa; phylum Arthropoda; class Insecta; order Lepidoptera; family Noctuidae; genus Autographa; species Autographa gamma. The sequence goes on from LR989852.1 coordinate 3,176,682, forward strand.
TTCGAGCACTCGGTCCCCATGTCCCGAGCGTTTCAACCCCAAACGTATTGTAAATAATAAATACTTTTATTGATGACCTTATGTTAAGGTTCAATATTGCTCGACAGTATTTCTATGAAAACCATGTGATATTCTGTGTTATTTTAAAAATAATACGCGTTTGAAATGTTGATTATATTTAAGTTTTTTTTTCGGTATGATAGAACAATTTTAATAATTTTATCTTTTTTATTAAGGTTTAATAAAATGAATAATTTTTACAGAAATAATCGTCAAAAATGCAGGGTGTCGATTCAGCTATTTTTAATGAAGCAAGTCATTCAGTCAATGCAAGCAACTCTTAAACAGCTGAATCGAGGCCCAGTAAGGACTATTTTTAATGTATATTTTGCTATTTTTTTTTCCTAAACATATTCTCAATTGACCATTTGTATTTAATTTTGAATTCGAATGAGAATTATGCTTAAATGATCGACTAATATCTAACTAAAAATTCTGGGAATCCGCAATTAGGCATTTTTCCATATAAGCACTTAATTAGGCACTTAATTTTTATAGTGCTACTTATTCGTGCTGGTTGCTTGAACATTGCAATCCGATAATTTTTTGTTAACAAAATAAAAACATGGAAAATTTAGAACGACTTTACTGCACAAAGCATTTTCGGTCTATAACTTACGATTTGGACACTTTTTTAGACAAAAAAAAACAAAACATCAATGACTCCATGGAGGTTTTAATATTGCAATGTATACTTAGTTTAGTTATGCTTTTGTATAAATGTGATTGAATGTCTTAAGAGTAGAAATCGTTGTACATAATTATATGCATAATAAATTCTAAGTAATTATCATAGAAATTAGCATAAAGTTGTTGTATTGCCATTCTTGCGAGGTCAGGTAACAATAGACCATTATGTAGTCTATATTAGCGTTCGTAATATGGGTTCTAGTTACCTTTAGTAATAGTTAGTACTACACATTTTATATTACATGTCATATTGACTTTTATTTATTGTAATTATATTAAACATGGTGTAAAGCTACTCATTGTTTTAAATAATTTAAATTATCAGACAACATACCTAATTACATATATTTTTTCATTAAGCAAGTTTTTGTTGTAAGCGCTCGTGCACACGACGCCGCTACCGAATCGCCTTCATTTGTTTTTATCATTCGCTTTAGATTATTTCTTAGGGATAAAAGAGCTTCGTTATGTTACGGTAATGGACAAACAAAGGTAATATAGCTGTCAAAGGCGTAAAAGTGGCGCTTGTTAAAGGTTCGGCGGTGGCGCGAAGGTAGCGTTGTGTGCATGAGCGCTCACTTCAGCACATTTAAATACGATAATACATCCTAGTCCCCCTAGTACTTCTAAGTTAGAAATTCCTCAGTGTAAGAAGTTACGTCAATTGAGTTGTTCTTCTTGTTCTCTCATTTCGATATGATCGATCTGGGGCCCGAGTCTGCTATTGACAATTGTTTGAATCGTCTGAGTGGGTGGCGTTATTAGGATAACTACGTAGGTAAAACGTCATTTTAACGTCAAAATTGGCCATTGGGACGGCCAATTTTGACGTTCTATCATTTAGTAGAATGCAAATAAATTATCCTAAAATGGACTTACTAACGCCACCTACTCAGACGATTCAAACAATTGTCAGTAGCAGACTCGGGCCCCTGATTAGATCGTTTGGTCACCCATCCATAGGCAACCATAGTAAAAGCTGGTAGACCGTTTTGATCAATCACGAGCTTCTGTTATTAACTAGTCATTCATGAATGATAAGTATGATAACAGTCTTTATCAATGAAGGTCGGGGCATGTCAATTTGTGACTTAAGACAAAATAACATTACGATTAGAGTATTATACCTAATTGTTATATGTCTGTAGATAAGCTATTGTTAGAATTACATAAATTTTTGGGACAAGTCACTTGCTTGAGGAAATAGTCTTACGATTTGCATAGTATATGTATTTGTAATTTATTATGTACCAATAAATAATTAATACATAGTCGTAAAGATTACATATCTTAATTTCCTTTTAATGATTCACCGTAAATACCTTTAACCTTTCCTATATAATTTCCCCAGGAATTTTCTTGGAAATAGTTTATAGGTTTTTCTAGGCAATTGGTAGAAAGTAGTGGAAGGAGTAGTCTTTCGTGGTTATTGTGCCTATCTCAAGTTTATTGCCGTTCATTCCCCATTAGACAACTTCAGTTGTAAACTTTAATCACATACCTACCTACACAAAAACCACTCAAGTATTTTTATTTGTACCTATGTGATATGATTTGATAAATACATAGTTATTTGTCCCATGTGCAGATGCAACATTTAAAACTGGGTGATAGACGGCGTGTTGACCATTTACGTAGAATATGAAATTGGATGAACATGTTTGGGTTTTTTGTTGCTTATATTAAGTTTGACTTTGTGATAATGGGTAAAAATATAAATTCCCCAGACTAGTATTTTAAAATCTTTCATTAATAAGTTTAAAGGCGGATACTAACTGGAGCGAACATTATCTATCAATTGTTTTGTTTTTATGTACCTACTCGTGAACAGCTTGGTTTACTGAAACTATTCACTTTACAGTTCTAATTAATAATAAAATAAAGTGTTTGTCCTAGGTGATTTTTGTAACTTAAATATAGTCCTTAAATCGGTAGATGTAATATCAGACAATTTCCGATTTACTGCGATTTTCAGTCCACACTCGTTGCTTCCTAAATTGTTTACGATTTAGGTTTCCCACAAATCAGACAGTGAAAAAAGTGCTTTAGTTTTCTAGACTCTACTTAGATTGGATTTGCTTTATTTTAAATAAGTTTATGTAAGTTGTGAGACATTTATTTATATTAATACTTTCCTAAATATGATTCACAATGTAATGCTAATTGGTGACTTAATTTTATTAGGTATTGTTCTCTTATGCTCAGTATAGTTAGATTCAAACTTAATGGCGGCTGTGAAGTTAGCTATTCGCTGCGCAGTACCTCGCCCCGAACCCCCGCTGGCGCATAAATTTGTTACTGCGCAGCGACTCGCCTTGTGTTCAGAGCCGCCATTAAGTTTGCACCGTACTGTAATGTTAGTTAACATCCACCCTAAGTACTACGCCGCACAAATAGAAGCGAATTCGTGTGATATCAGTGTATCGTCGTCTCGGGATCAAATAGTTCAAGCGATACGACTACCCAGGGATGTCGCAACGTACGTAGTAGTCCGCGAGCCATGTGTCGGAACAACGCATCCATTAATTACAACTAACTATTTATAATGAAGCATGTCATTCTTATTGTAGTTCTGTGCATTTTAAAGTAAGTTGGTTATTTATTTCCAAGTGGTTTTTTGTGTTCTGTATCTCTATTAGGGGATGAAATGCAGTTAAGAAAATAAGTCTCTGTGTTGTGTTCCTGAAAATCGGTTATGTTTTAAAGAGTGCTAAGTTACGTTGTGTGACCCTTGATCCCTTGTAATCATTTGGTTGTATAAATAGTTTGTCGTGCTTTTAGAATCGTCGTAATTATTTGCTGAACTTCCGAGATTCTGTTCTCGGGTCACATGTTTTCATGTAGTAGCAGTAGATGTACAGTTATGTAAAAATATTGTATTTACTTCATTTATCTGAATCAAGAACCATTCTATTACCTCTGCTTAGATAAGTAGGAACAAAATATAGAAAAAACAACCAGAGGAGCTTAATTTGTAACTTTTCAAATGATGATTGTTTTTCAGTGTATATGGCAGACTGGCAGTTGATGAAAATCATGATGATATTAACTTAGTAACGGAAGTGAAACCACTTAAAACAAACGAAAGTATTATAGTCAATGCGCATATAGATAAAGAAAATGTAGATAGTGCTGTTCAAGGAAACTTAATTCATGAAAATGTTTCAATCGCAAACAAAACATGTTTGCACAAAACCTTACTCGATAGGTTGGCGAATTTGAATAGCAGTAATGCTGTTGACGGAAGTGAATTTGAGCCTTGTGCACCAGAGTTTAAAGTTGATAATGGTACCGCATTGATACTAACTCCTTTAATTAAGGAGGGAAAAGTGAAGGAGGCGCGGAAAAGTGCGAGAGTAGACTCGAAGCTTTTCTTAGGGTTTAAGAGTTATTCTGGTTTCCTTACGGTGAACGAGACATATAACTCGAACCTCTTCTTTTGGTACTTCCCTGTGCCGAACAAACCTGTGAACTCCACTCCATGGATCATCTGGCTGCAAGGCGGACCTGGGGCCTCCAGTTTGACAGGACTCTTCGACGAAATTGGTCCGTTTACTGTGATTAACGAGACGTTAAAACGTAAGTAATATTTTTATTTGTCTACTTTCCGTTTCAAAAATGGATTTCTACACGGCTGACCAATTTTGCTGAAAACTGAGCGTAATGCATGTAGATTTTGGATAAGTATGCCTACATGCGTGCTACTTGTAGGTGATAATGGTAATAGTTACATGGATAATTTATACAGACGGGTAACACCAACTCTTTCGCAAAAAATGTTTATTCAGAACACCACATGACGTATGTATTTAACAAATATCTAACTTGGGTATGCTTGAAATGTTTCTAATCGATTACGTCAATAAGCGGAAGAACTGTTGCGTCAGTTCACGGCCTTCCTAATTATTTATATTCAATATTCAAATGCTTTATCAATATCATATCACGAAGTGGAATTCCGATGTATCATAACCACGGAAAACTGCCTTGACCTAGGAACGATCGAACAAGTCTCAACTGTTAGGTATCTAGATTGCTACTGTGACAGAAATGTTAACCAGAGTGTGTGTGACATACCCTTTTTCATTTCAAATTGCTTAAAAAAATCATTAATAATCCAGCCTAGAAACGACCCATTGCTGGGCACAGGCCTCTGCCCATATAGAAAAGGCAAGAGCATTGATCACCACGCTTGCTCTCTGCGGATTGGCGATTTAGATCCCTAGTTTTAGAATCCAGGTTTCCTCACGATGTTGTCCTTCACCGTTTGTCAGAAGTGTCGAATCAAATCAATTCAAATAATTTATTTAATGTCTTAGAATAATTAAGAAAGTACACAAAACTTTGAAAAAGCCGCATTTTTACTTGCTTGGGTTTGAACCTGCAACCCTGTGCATACAAATCCGTTCATTGAACCGCTACGCCACCACGACATTTTTACCGGTTATACATAACATGAATTACGAAAAATAAAAAAAGGCATGTTAATAAAATTCATGGGAATAATATGAGCAGAGCCAAGGCAGTAGATAAATAGATTCATTTATTGACTCGATTATGGTATTTACAGACAACAACAAACAACACTATGAGATAAGAGATTTTTAATGTTAAAGATCAATCGATTTCGGTCAATGAACTTTCACGTCACCATGTAGAATGCATGTAACGTATGCTGGCGCCAAGCGATACGTGAAAACGAGTGAACAATGAACATATTCCATTAATTAGTCCGAAGTTCATAAATGTCAAAATAGTCACGTTTTAGAATATTAATTACGAGTAAAATTAACATAACAATAAACGGGGATTTTGATTTGTTTACAATTAAGTGTAAGCGGCGGTTAGCAAAGGTCACGTTACATTGATTTAGGTACATATCACTCGTCAGCATTTGTAAATCATTATCAAATTGTAGTAGCGCGTGTTTTATGAACTTCGCTAACTTTGGTAACTTTGCTAGTCCCGCAAAGGCATTTATTCAGTAAACATACAATCGCGTGGTACCTATCAAGTCATGCATCGTTTCCGCTTGGATGCAAAAGCGTGACTCTCGTCAATATACGTAGGAGTTAATCTATTTTGATGTCTATAGTTTGAAAATAGATAAATAGTGTAAGGCCGCCCGGACCACAGCAGTGATCTGCAGCGATTTTGTCTGTCCCCCGCTCTTGTGGAAACCCTCGGCTTGCGCTTTTCATCGTAAAGGTCATGTGTGCAAAAATTCTGTCCCAATTTTTATCCAAGCAGTCTGTGCATGGGTAACATAGAAAGTTTCACGAGTTGGACGTGAAAAATTAAGAAACATATGGACACAACAAACACACGTGTGTCGTCGTGTCCCCGCAGCCTAAGCGCTGTAAAGGCCAACGCGATTAATGCAATGACCTGATGCAAGAAACCATCTTGTGACCTCCCTAAAATAGATTTTTATTAGTCCTTGCCAAATAGCAATATTCACACGCATAAAGATTTCGATAACACCACAACAACTAGTATTTAAGCACATCTATCTTAGTATTTCTTGGCATGGCAATTAAAGACAAGGAAAAAAGAGTATTAGAATTCCATAATTATTATGTCTGCATTTAATTATGCGCTAATAAAAAAACACGTTATTAGTATTCTGCGTTAGCAATACGATTGTATTTTTCTATAATTGCATTGTTGCAAAATGTGATGATTTTTGACGTCAGCAGGAGCTGATAATATAGATTCATATATTATGACACTGTAATTTTTGTTTCTAATTTAAATAAATTAAAGTGAGATCTCATCTTACGTTACTTTATTATAAACGTGCTTCTTGAAACTGACTTAGAATGAGTAGTTAGTTAAGTAGATACACAAGTGCATAAGAATTGCATATTACTATCTAGTAGTGGTACTTTATGTCTTCATTTTAATACCTAATTAGCATTATATTACCTATTCGCTTTTATTAGAGGTCACTTCATTATGTTCCTAGGTACCTACATCGGGTACCTACCCGTACCGTGTACCTACTAGTTCATCATAGTACATTCAATGTTAATGTCAAGGTAAAGTTTCAGGAAAATGTAAATAATTGCGATTTGAATTAAAATGAGTGACAAGTGAGTGTAAATGATAGGTGACTCCAGATGCATTTAGTTAGTCTTTGCTACTTAAGCCTTGGCAGCTATAATGAAGCGCCGAAGACACACATCGGGCGAAATCCAGACAACTAGTAAATCTGTAAAATGTACAAATAATATAAAACATAATAGTCCGTTAAATTAATTATCTAGAACCCTCGATCCAACTTGTATAGAAATAATATTGATAGTAACTTCCAGGGAATCCGTACTCATGGCTGCACAACCACTCTCTGCTGTTCATCGACAACCCAGTGGGGACAGGCTACAGCTTCACCGAACATTCAGATGGATACGCTAAGGATATGGCGACGGTAAGAAACATGCTATTGGCTGGATAAATTAGGCATACGAAAACGATGTTTGTTGTCCTATAGACTAATGCTCCCTTCTTTTGTCGATGAAAAAGACTGATAGGTATTTTATGTCTTTCTTTTCTGACCCATTTATGTACCACTGCAGGGCATAGGCTTTTACCCTCCTTCCATTTCTCTCTAGTCTAGTTGTGTTTACCGCTCCTTATCAAAGGAGTCTGCCATCTTCGTCTGGGCCTTATAATTATGTTTATTTTATTTATTGAATTATGGTCATTTACAATTGATAGTTGAAAGACGGCAGACTATACAATTATATGTCTAAACTTACCATATATCATTTCTTTATTCTAGTACTCCAAACACCTGTACACAGCACTAATGCAGTTTCTCCAACTGTTTCCGGAGTTGAGGACAGCTCCACTGTACCTGGCGGGCGAGTCGTACGCCGGCAAGTACGTGCCCGCCATGGCCATGGAGATACACAAGCGGAAGGACAAGCTGGGCAGCGACATTAACATGGAGGTTTGTTGGTCGATTAGGTAGTTTCAAAACGCAAAATATCTATAGGACACTATATGTATTCAGGACGCATAATTTCTGCTAACAATTTCATTGCGGTTCTGTATAATTCTCATTACCGAATACTGCTACTTCTTCTCGAGTCAAAGATCCATTCAAATCTAATTCTATCTGAACAAAAAGTTTTTCCTTATCAATTCATACGATACTTACTCACTTCTAGTACGTAAGGATTTTATGTTCTCTTCCCCTAGGGTTTGATCATCGGCAACGCGTACGTAGACCCCGACATGATATCGCACCTCGCGTGGCCGTTCTACTACTTCGGTCTTCTGGAGAAGGAGCAGATTGAAGCTGTTAAGCCACTCATGGACTCCTTCCAGCATGCTATCAATACCAACAACAGTATCGAGGCTAAGGGCGTAAGTATCTATCCACTACATAAAGATATATAGGTGGGTAATGACCGGTGTTGCAGATTTAATATAACATGTTACAATGCAAGTATTCGTGCACTCAGTATGGGGCCATGACCTCGAACATGCTTGTGCTTACTGACTTCTCAAATGCACTTGTACCATGTTACATTTACACTCAGCAGGTACCCCCGTTAAGGTATTATGAGATTGCTGACAAGAAAAGGAGGAAGTACCACCCATATGTGGGATGTGTCATCCTGCAGTATATTCACAAGCACAAATAATAACAACGAACTGTGTTCTTCCAGCAGGTCAGGTCAGAGTATAATTACTGTGTGACAAGAGTTTTTCTTAGTTTGTTTTATTTTTTCCCCACAGAAATGGAACAACCTAGTAACAGTCCTGCTATTCCTGACGCATCAGAAGCACGCCTACAACTTCTTGCAAGACGACCTGATCGTCGGCCGGTACGCCAACCTCCTTCGAACGTCGACGGTGAAGCGAGCCATACACGTGGGAGACATTAAGTTCGGATGGGTCAACATGACTGTCAATATTAAGTTGGCACCAGACTTTCTGAGTACTACCAAACCGATGTTTGAGAGATTGCTGGAACATTATAAAGTGCTGGCTTATTGGTGAGTTTTATTTTATTATCTTTTTGATTTATCCTTTCACATAGCTTTTTAGTGCGTGCAATTGGAGATGCCTATGTCCAGCAGAGTGGACTGCTATAGGCTGATGATGATGTTGATTACGATGATTATAGCTATAGCTATGAGCTTTATGCAAGGATGTGTTAGTAGGACTCAAAGTTTTGATTGCAATTTGTATCTGCTCAAAGGAAGAACTCATGATATTTTTCTTTTGGGGCTGGGCTTCTTATGTATTATTGTGTTTGTTTACGTTGTACCTACAATTGGCTTATGGAGGATGAAGGGATGTTAGTGAGATTAACCAGCTTGATCCGAAAGAACTGACAATCGTCCATCAAAAGGGATCTTTGGCCCCAAAATAGCCTCGTCCAAATAGTCTGAATTCACAAATATATTTTGACCTTCAATATTACAAAACACAATTTATGTTCATTACATTAATAATTAGTCCTTCGTTAATCAGATACCACGAGTATCAAAGATATCTACTATATTATAATCCACACTTCCGGGAACTGCGCCAGACATTGACAATGAAAGGAAAATTATAGCTATTCATTGTTTACAAATGACGGACACGGGTTGAATTACTTGGTAGCGTAGTATCAGACGCCAATTGACATACCATTAAATTAACTTTATGAAAGAACAACGGCAAACGGTGAAGGAAGATATCGTGAGGAACTATACTGGAGACTAAAAATTGGGATCTGAAATTGCCAATTCGCAAATGAGTAAGCGTGGTGATCAACGGCCGTGCCTTCTCTACATGGGAAGGGGCCTGTGCCCAGCAGTGGGACGTTTATAGGCCTGTATCATTATTATTATATACATCAAAAAGTCAGCCAAGCCCTTATATTTTCTTATATATTTTTTTGCAAATGTGATAATCTACGTCCTATAAACTAAACGTTTAATCGACGTGTACAAACTACACCCAGACTTAAAACAAATATTTGTAATTTTTTGTCCTGTGTTTTGTGACACTGTTATAGAACCATCTAATATTGACTTGCTACTTAGATATACTCGTAGTATACCGTCTAAGTCGCTTATCGTCATAGCAACAAAAGCTTAGAGACTAAAAAAAATCTCTACAGTAGTTTGATTGAAAAGTTCCAGTTTCTCAGGTCAATAGATGTAGGCTGACAAAATGTAGGTCACTCGAGGTTGACAATGACTATACTATACTTATGACTGGTTTAGAATATGCGAGACATTTCGTGCAAGTTAGATTACAGTGCTGACTTTGATCGATCACTTACAACAACATACCGTGTAAGTGCCGCAGTGAACAGCAACTCGCACGTTATCCTCGCATTGTCTAAACCAGGCCTTATTCTCGGACATGTGTTAAAGTGTATCCAAGGCAACGGAATTGGCGACTCATTGAAATTAGACCCGTTGACCGATTAGTTTTTGCAGACTAGATTGCGAACTGCTATTTAAGACTATTGGTTGGATTGATTATTTTTAGGGTCCCGTATCCCATATCCGTGAAATCAGTACGTCAGTTCTGATACTTTTGCCTGTATATTTTTATATTCTTTATGATATTAGCACTTGAGGAGTAACAGTTAAAGTTTTGCGGTGGTTTACATAAATGCGGAAAATATCACATACATTGCTCTGAACCCAAAGTAAGTAGCTATTAAGGACTTGTGTTATGGAATTCAGAAACAACGAAGGAACCACAAACACCCACACCCGAGACAATGTAGAAAAGTAAGTTTCTACATTCAATTGACCCGTCCGGGGTTCGAACCCGGGACCTCAGAGCTAGCGACACCTTGAAAACCGGTACGTGCGCCACTCGACCACGGAGGTCGTCATTTAAATATATTTAAAAACGACGTTTAGCTTTTTCATACTATACATGTGTTAGGGTAAGAAATATTTACTACTGCTGCTAAACATTTTGATTCGAAAATCCCCAAAACACAATGTAAACCTCAAACTTGCACCGGTGCTCGACTGCAACAAATCGAGGTCGTGCTGTCACTAGTGTCACTTTACAATTAATTTAATTCAACCTGCATGTTGCACAATCCTATTATCTTAAGCTGTGTGGTAATCTATACATAATGTGCGATAATGTTTTTGTACATTGTCATTTGACCTAGAGTACGGGAAATGAAAGATACGTATCACAATCGAGTATTGTTTTTGTTTAACATACCTACTGTTTGTGATAATGTACGGTTAACAGAATGCGATCCTGACAGGTCGCGGTCAACGGGCAGATATGACTTTAATGTGGCGAAGAATTTATTACGTAGGTATGCCCTATAAATTAATAATATAATTCAAAACGCCAAAACGCTAAAATTACGCCAGGTTTCAATGAACAATATACCTAACAAAGGTTTTTATTTCCTCATACCTACTAATCAAGACCAACTGCCATGTATCAGGAACGCTTTCCGTCAGCGGCCAGATGATAGGTCTTTTTATTTAACACATAGGTAATTTTCATAAGCGAAATCTAATGTATAATAAAGTTGTCTATATACCTTACAATGTACTAATATGTGACGTCACAGCTACGCCCGCCTTGTTTGCACTGTCGTAGCTTTATCAACAATCGTGCTACATGCTATTTCTTGAGTCATATCCTCACATGTCAGTCATTGAACTTTGTATGTTATAATAATAATTAGAATGAATAATATTATGTTAATTGACATGAATATACACAAAGTTATTACATCTTAATACTAATTAATATTAGCAAGCAAGCACCTCTTTGTAACTTTGACTTTCCTGCCAAATAGACATTTTATTGTTTTGATGACCAGAAGAAATAAATATAAATAATATAAGCGTCCTACAAATTTCTAATTTTAGAAGCCTCCACCGTCGCGCCTGGCCGCTTTTTTTTCTGCTATAGGTGCAAAAGGTAGTCTCTACTAAAATTCTTTTATAGGAACCAAACTAGCCACATAAAACTACGAGTATCATCAAAATAGTTCTGCTGTGCAGCCGTGAAATATTTTATAATATAAGTATGAATTCAAACAACAATACCTATTAATTTATTTTACAGTGGCCAACTGGACCAGATGCTGCCCTGCGTGTTTACTTCAGAAAACTATCGTACATGGAAATGGAATGGATCGCAAGAGTTCATCAACTCAACCAGATTCCCGTACATATTCAACAATAAACTAGCTGGGTAAGTTAATCTTCTTACTATTGCTGTAAAGAGAGAGAAGGATAGAGACTCAAATAAAAAGGGATCCAAGTTTTTTTGGGTGTCCAGAAATAGTATGTCTCTTTAGCATGCAAGTAAGGTATTGGCTGATACGTGACTAAGATATTAGTAAAATTAGTAATAACTTATTAACTAACTTATTAATTTTAAATATGAAATTAGCAGATTTTACTACAGTGTTACGAATGCTGGTAAGTGTCATTTACACAAAGAACTTGTATTCTGACAAAATAAGACAAAAATAAAAAGCTTTTGTAAATTAATAAGAAAAAGTCACGTTCTTTTAAAATAAATTTACACTTTTTCTCTTATTATAAATATAGGTAACCGGATTAAACTGGTGGTTTTGTTTCCCCTATCAGATTATGTAAATGCATTTGCATTAAGATCTTAATTTATTCATATGACCGCTAAGCATGTAGTTTAGTGACGTCAAATTTTCTTAATCAGTTTTATATGCCCCATTATTATGAAATATAGGCCTTTAACATATCAAACCTGTACAATCACTTTGACCTCGCTATGTTATTTGAATAATCTCACTACTTAAGTAATTACGCGATATCAAGTTTTTCCTAGACCTAATTTATGATCGACTAGTTTCTTGTCAAAATGATTTGTAGCCCTATTTTCCATGATTTTCTCACTACGGTCTCTAATATTATTTATTGCTCACTTATGAATCGAGTTCTTCCATAGTTTAGCCTTGATGTGAAGAAGTTTAAATTTTTATTAGTCGGTTATATTATTGTCTGTCCATAGAATAAAGTTGAAAGTTCAACAGAAAATGGTTAGCCAAAATTGTGCAATAAGAAGGTCGTTTATAAGACGAATCTTCTCATCTAGAACGATTCAATAACATGTTATGCATGTTTTTTTATGCAATACATTTCTAAATACTATCCTTCCTAAGTCACGATTGTGGTCAATGTATTTAACTGACCGCAGTCGTGATTTCTGTGCTCATATGAGCTGTTTCAATAAGATCATAATTATGGGTAAAAAAAATTAAACTCGCGTCAGGACACGTGTCCTGAACGAAAATTTGTAAGACGGATGTCATGTTTGTGTACGATAGCGGAATAAATAAATGCTACCAAATAAATCATAGTATTTTTATACTCATAATTAAAGCATTTCGTGCAAAATAGTTCCCTAAATATTCCAAAACATTAAAACTGCACAACCTTCGCACAATTCAACTTTTCACATCTGCTGGCACTCCTGGAGCCGCAACTCGTCTTTTTTTTAGTATCAAAAACATTAACCCCAATTCATAATTTCCGTATCTATAACACTCTTTACAAGTTCCTATCGCTTCCAGTTACCACAAGACCGGTGGTCATCTAACTGAAGTGGTGATCCGCGGGGCAGGCCACATGGTGCCGCTAGACAAGCCCGCGCCGGCTCAGAACCTTGTGGCGCGGTGGACGCATGACCTGCCCATCTCCAAGCGCTTCGGCCTGCTCGAGGGGTCCTTCCTGCAGGAGTTTATCAGGAACAACTCCTTGACACACTACCTCTGATTTACTTAATAAATTTTATAAACGTTGATGCGTTTTTTATTGCCTTAAATTTTTTGAGCTGCCATATTTTAGTCTTTGGAAATCCTTATGGACTTCTTCTGTCCTAAGTCACAAGGGACGCCAAGTAAAAAAAAAACTACAATTTAAAAAAAAGTTCTGAGTACCATTGAGGCCTCCCAAAAAAGTTTTTTTTTTATTTCTGCCATAAGGAAACAAACAGTCAAATAATGTTGCGCAACATGTAATACTAAACCGGGTTAAAGCTTTTCCTTATCATAGTCTGAACCAACGTAACTTACTCAACTAGTTCCCAGACTAAAGTTTATGCAATTTGGTTGAGACACGCTAAAAATACTTTAAATAAATTTTCCTCTCGACCATTATGTACATTTATACTAATAGGTTTATTTTGCAATAATTAAGTTGAAAACGTGTTATTTTACCTACAATTAAAACTGGTGGATTAAGGATCTAGATGGTACAAAATTTGAATATTCAGACGTTGCAAAAAAACCTTAAAAAAGACACATTGTTATTTATTTTTGGTTTCTAAATAGGTTCTAGAGGTGACACGATTTAACTGCAGATGCGGTTCTGTGTAACCTTTTACCGCGACATCCATATTTCATTAGGAAAATTCTTCGTCGAACAATTGAGTGAGTAATCGCGGACCTCGGATATGCCCGGCGTGCGTTGACGCGTATAATCTAGAATGCTAGATATCTGCGGTATATTATTGTAATTGCCCGCAGCATAGCGTGCAAGCACGATGGCTGCACGTGCCGTCATTTGATCCCACGTGCAACTCTTGTTTACACGAGTTCTATATTTTTACCTGAGCTTACGAATTGGTATTAACAGGTAACAATATGTACCTAGTGTTTAAAGTGTAATGACTGGAATTTTATAAATGGGTTGCGGAGGTCAGGTTTTCGCTTCACTGCTTTGGTCGTTTGTCGTACTGTGGTTGCTATAAAAATGAATTTCAGAATTGTTAAAGAAGTGATGGGCAAAAGCAGAATAATTTTATGTGACATTTATATTCTTAAGTTTGAAATGTTTTATATTGCGACATCCAGCACGCAATATTTGTTTTATTTACATAATATAACGTAAATAATTAACATAACTAATGTTATGGAAGAAATATTTTATGCTATAATAATTACTTAACCTAATTAGATATGGCAAGATAAATTAAGAAAACGTTTAAGATATGTTTATATATTTTTTTTACTATAGGTATGATGTGAGCACTTGTGTAGAATTTTTGGAGCATCAAATAACAAGTCAACTGGGAAGTGAGAAGTTAAACTGCTGCTCTGTGGAAATTAGCAGTCAAAACCACATCTTGAAGACCTCCCGTGTTCCAAATGTCTAGGGCCACACCGGGCGTAAAGGTATCATCATGACGTGAACTGTTTTTTTTCAAATGCAAGATCCTTTATTAAATTAACGTCAATAAAATTGATATTACAATGACAGAAATCCTTAAAGAAGTGTCGAGCAAAACGGATGTTAGTAGTTATGAGATATTGTTAGTTGACAGCTTCCATCGACAGTCGATATCTATCGCTGACAGCTGACCTCTATGTAACTGTGACAATGTTGGTTCCGGCTAGCGGCTCTACTTTGAAGCGATTAGATTGATGGGTAAGTTTGATCTCGGCATAGGAATAAAAATATATGTAAGTATGTTGCAGGTTCAGTTGTAGAATGTAGGCAGGGATTATTAAAATAGGGTCAAAATTTTTGGTTTGGTCAATTTTATCGCTTATCTTGCTAATATCATGCATAAGACAGTGATAACTTAACTTTCCTCTGCTAGCAAAAGATGTTCAAGCCGACACCGTGAGAAGTTGACAATGCTATTGTCTGATTCTCGGAAACAAAACAACGAATTTAACGCAAACATCACATAAAGATGCTTATGTTATTTATTATAATAATATTTAATTACGTTACATGCTGATGGATCACTGGATTTCTATGAAAATACAAGAGAAAAAAACACAACTAAGTTAATGCTGCCTCGATCAAAAGATGCTCAAAGATTCTCCTCCTTCAAAAAGGCTTTATGTTAAAGGCATAGGTTATATAGGTAATTAGAATCGCAGATTTTATTATTTATTTCTGTTGGATAATATGATGAGATGGAGATAAAAATAGACAGGATATCTGAAAAAACTACCAGATATCCTGATAGACGAATAAAGGGTTTTCACGCCGAGGAATACTTAAGGCTATTTGTAAGTATCATAAATGCGATATCTCATTACAATTCTCGTCACGATAACAACTGTAGATATTTATTATTATCCTACTCGTTGTTACTGCTTTTGTTTACCACAAAGCTCTGCTGGTACATAATGCCGTATAATAGCAATTAAATCCGCGTTATGTGATTCGGTATAGTACGCAATGAACGTATATTAAGGATATTTCCTGATTTGTGTCACAGAAGACAATATAAAATATAACAAGAGCTATAATATTTTATTACCACTTAGCTTTAATTTTACAATTGACAGCTGAGGGACAATTTTAGATCCAGTAAACTTAATGTTCTGAGGGTTCCGTACTTTGAAAAAGAAAGTGAGGTAACTTTTTTGTCTGTCTGTCTAGATGTTTTTGTTAAAAAGGCGTTGAGGTATTGTAAAAATTAATATGTAATAGTCCGGTCTTAAATCAAGGATCTGTATCCTTTATTAAATATAGCACTGAAGTTTCCATGTCAACGCACTAAAAAAAAGGATGGAAGGAAAGAACAATAAAGCTTGTTGTTTTAGAGACAGACGACTGACGCAAAAATTGTACCCTTGGTGCATGACTGCAACTCGTACTTGTACGACTTACAGTATAACTTTGAATATAACCGATAATATTTGAATTATCATTATACATACTAGCTTTACAATTATAAAGAGCTTTTAATAAAACTTGAAGCCTAAGATAACGTAAAGTATTCTGCATATGACTGCGGCACATAACTCATTCAGCCGATGTATGTAATCGATTCGATCTGTCAGTCCGTCAGTCCGGTCGGCGAAACCGACGCCGGCGCGCGCGACCCAAGTTCCTACGTAAAATAAGCTAAATGTTACGATAAATTTTAATATTTATCAGTGGTTTTTAAAATACTGTGTTGTAATTTAAATGTGGTGCAAAATGAAAGTGATAATTGGATTTTATTTTTTAATTGCAAGGTAATATTGTGTTTTTTATTTCTTTATGTTTTCTGCATAATATAGTAGTGTATTTAAGTTTAAAATTATATCATAATGTGGAATGGACAACAAATAAAATATCGTAGCCAACTCGTAGACAGTATTGTGTCCCAACAAATTAATACATTGCGTAATGAAAAACGTTTTAAAGAATTCCATAATAAATTACAAAATAATAAAAATCAAATAAAACTAATTGTTACATTTAGCATGGTGATAAAAATATTATTTATCGTTTCTTTAATAGCCTACTTAAATATTTACCATATAGATAAAATAATACGGTAGTCACAAACAAGTAATTAAAGTAAACTTAGCTTTATGTGACTTCTGAATAACTCTGAGTCAAAATTAACAAGATTTAGTTAAACAAAATTTCTAGTTACAAAAACTACCCATTAGATTACAATTACGAAGTAGCTTTGTTTTCAAAACTGATATTTTACAAAAATTATGCTGTTTAAAGAAAAATGGAAAAAATGTGGATGCAGAATAGCCACACGACACATTCATCCGATGTCACTGCACTTGCAAATCATTCAAATTGATTGATTCATTGTTGCACCAATCCGGGCATAACGTATATTGCTCTAATTTTAAATTGTTGTCGATACAACGAAAAAAAAAATGCTAATTCTGAAGTAAACATTGAGAAGCCTGAGTCTCATATTTTTTAACTAAGAAGTAATTGGTACTAAATAGTGATGAGAATTATAATAAATATTAACATTGTAAACTTCCATTTAACCTAGGAAGTAGTTTAATTAGATCTTGTACAATTACAATCAGGCAATAAATGTTATTGACGCAACCTCAAATCTGCTATAAAAATGTAATTCACAACATGTTATGTTGTCTATTAAACAATCGTGGTTATGAATTTAAATTTATGAATAAATAATCCAAGGTTGCATCTCAATAGGAACAACAACAAAATCGAAATATTGTTTGATCCGTGAAATCGATAATGTCTACGATTAAATGTTTTATTTATTCCAGCTTAGCATCAACGCTGGCAAGATCACCAGCCTTGATTCTCACGCACCTTGTGAAGAAGAATTTAGTAGAACAAGCAAGAAACCTGTCTTTAGTAGACCCTACACTATTTCTGAACAGAACCAGTCATTCAGGGTTCTTTACAGTGGATGAGAAGTACAACTCCAATCTGTTCTTCTGGTACTTTCAAGCGGAGAACTTCAATCCCGATACTCCATGGATACTGTGGCTGCAAGGCGGCCCTGGAGCCACGAGCCTCGCTGGTCTGTTTGACGAAATAGGACCCTTCGAATATAGCAATAATCAACTGAAATGTAAGTATACTTCAACAGTTATTTTTGCAAAGTTAAGATAAGATCCGACCTTGTATGTTTGAACAGTTCGATGCTAACTAAAAAAGCTGAACATGAGAAACTGACCTATACCAAGTATTACATGTATATCTAGGACTATATCATATTCATCATACGTTATGTTAATAGTGTGTAATGTTGCAATGTTTGCAAGGCTTATCACTGCAAATTGCTATAGATTATCCCTTTCCACATTTGTCACTAACAATATTGATCCCACACTTCCGTTATGCACCCTCCCATTTGTATATCAGATAGTTGCATAGGTTTCGATGACCCCACACCACGTTGAATATATCTGTTTTAAAGGTGTGATTCTCACATAGAAACGTAGCTTCTAAAAGTACTTTTCAAATCTGCGGAAATTCGCGAATAAAACGCTCAGATGCAATTCCAAAATGATAAGTATTTCATAAGACTGAAAAGGCACTTCACCAGAGTCCGCTCGTTGTAATGTTACACTTTAAAATCCTTAGAAAAGTGCTCGTTACCGGTACTTAGGTACTGGACATAATTCTGCTCTTCATACGGCATAATTTCTATTAATTAGGTCTCGCAGATAACTATTTTTCTAGATGACAATCCCTGGACTACGATTCTTACCACAATCATAAAAAGTCAAATAATCTATCTATCTATCTCGTAAACATCATTGCTTAATTAGAAGTTTATACACTTCTTGGCGGTATTCAAAAGCCTAACTATGATAAATACAAACAAAACAAGACGTCTTCACAAAGTTTTCCATGATGAAATCGCATTTTTGACAAAACAAAATGGGTCCCCAATGAAGTGGTTTTATGCAGAAAAATGTATTAAGCAGCTGAGTGCGTCTTTGAACTGGTTTTACCAACGGGACGAGAGGACGACCCATTTATGTCAGACGTTAATCTCAATTGCAAATGCGTGAGATCCGCTTATAAACACTAGGCTGATTATTTTAGACAATGTGAACCGTATATGAAGATAAGTTAAAAAAAAACTCGATGAAACTTCATTAAGTGTTAATGTTCTTCAACTACTGGTTTCCCATGGGTTTAGCCGCGTCGTTCCCGATCCCGTATATTTAGATAAACATAATCCTACGTGAAAACCCCGGATAATTCACTGTTTATTTATGCGCCATTGAACATATTTAGTCTTAATACAATGGGTGAAATAGTAACGAACATCCATCCATCTATCCATATCAAACTCCTCGCCAATGTTCACATAAATAAGTTATTTCTATTTCGAACTTACGCTAACTTCAGTTAGGTTTTTAGACGTAATGTATGTTACTGTTAGATGCCTATCTAACCTTTCACCTAACGGCGATTAAACTTACTTCCTAAAAGAAAGTTTTTTTGTTTGTTGTTTTCCTGTTAGAAGCTTACAACACACATTGTGACTATCTAAATTAGTCAGCAGTTAGTTATTTACGACATTAGAAATATTGATTTCGTATTCGGTGATCTTTGTGGATGTAACTGTGACCTTATGTCTCATAATCGGGTTTCAGTTCACCTTAAGAAGGGGAAATTACATAAGTGCTTTCTCTTAGGATTTAGCTACCGTTCAAAAGTAACGCAAAATATGGTAACTCTAATTTTATTGCATTATTTTTTCAGTAGAAAGTATTTCTATTAATATCTATTTAATATCGCGATTTCATTATCCGCATCAGACATGCTTGCTTAAAATGCTGAATATGGTCAGCATTTTAAGCACACATCTGCTTACCCTTCGAAAAACACAGGTTTTAAGTATTTATTGATTTCATTTATAGGTACAATCCTTAAAGGAATGCCTATTTACTGACTATTACTCATGCTTGTACAGCGGGGGACAACCGTTATCAGGCCTCAAATATTTACAAGCGTTATCAATTCTGTGTACATGCAATATAAGTGCTTTATAAAAGCGCTAAATACTAGGAACGCTTTATATCGATGTCAATCATGTGTGTTATATTGAATTTCTATGATTACTATCTGTGGTCCGCGGTTTCACCTGCGTGAATACCAGGGGCCCGAGTCTGCTATTGACAATTGTTTGAATCGTCTGAGTGGGTGGCGTTAGTAGGTCCATTTTAGGATAATAAAAAAAAAATTGGCCACTGGGACCGCCAATTTTGACGTTCTGACATTTAGTAGAATGCTAATTATCCCAAAATGGACCTACTAACGCCACCTACTCAGACAATTCAAACAATTGTCAATAGCAGACTCGGGTCCCAGGGACCCAGGTCCCGTGTCAGGCGTCTAAGAACTATCCTCGCACTTCAAGGAATATTAAAAAAAAGGATTTAGCGAAATAGGTTCAGCTAATCTCGAGATTGGCGCTTAGCAACACATTCAGCGGTTCATTTTTATATTAAAGATAATATTGCCATGATTCTTCTTCAAAATTTACATTACGAGTTAAAAAAGGAGAAGAACTTAATTACTGCCTAAATTACTAGTTCTAGTACCTAAGTTTTATTTCACACAGTTAAAAATACGGGAAAGAACCTAGTATACTTAGTGCGGATGTTTGTAGCACGTACATTATAATGACTTGGAATTTCAAAGTCAAATTGAGGCTGGAAATTCCAGGCTGTAAAGCCGATCATTTTCCCTATCAATTAAATTACAGTACCTGACTGATTTTAAATAAATATAGTAGCGACTTATAGAAAGAAAGAAAGAAAAACCATTTATTAACACATAAGTAAAAAGGAGGCAACAAACAAAAAACCTAGAAAAAATGTCAAAAGAAGAAAGAAGAACGCTGCAGATGCGTCACTTATGTGAGAAAAGGTCAGCGCTCAGCATAGAAGCTGCGTCTCGTGCTCGCAGGCATAAGACAGCAGCGCTTGTATCAAGTATACAATGTATTGTTACAATAATAGATATTATTGTAATTATTTACGTATTATTCTTCCACTGGTATCATCTAGCGCATTGTTATCAGGTTGCCACGGCAACACTGCACGACAGTAATCGTGCAGTGTTGTTCTGACTCTGTGTAGTTATTGATAAAAACTTCTAAAGTCAAGTATAATACCGAATAACGAGAATTCCATATGTATCGATAAATACTTGAAGAGAAAAAAACAGATTCCTGTTAACAACCACTCGTCTTTAAGTAATTTTTGACGTAAAGTGGATTGATATAAGAATTCCAATGAGTTCCATAAAACCAAGAGTGTTTAAAAAGCTCTTGAGTTTTTTCATGGGTGAAAAAAGACCTCAAAACAAAAACAAATACAAAAATCGATTTGCTTTTGTTTGCTTGACATAAGGACCCTTATTATAAGTGTATTTTCGTTATCTTACCATCGATAGTCCAATGTTTGGCCAATGAAGGCCACTTTTCAATTATTTATTTGCACAGTTTATGTCACCAGTTAATATTATATCTGCGTTGGTAGCAACAAGGGTTCAAGGGTATCAAACACGATTTACTACCGGTTTTTGAGGACCAACTTTGACATACAATTCAAGATGTTTTCGGCATCCACTCGTAATAACTGGTTTTATTCAAATACCTCTGTGGTTAAGGTTTTATTATACCCACATATGAATAAACATAACTATATTTATATATAGGACGGGATTGAATGTTGTGTGATGTGTGCGGGCGCAGCTGAACCAGTCAGCCTGGGGCGCGATTCCACTTTTAAATTACAGTGGGTAGCAGTTTAATGTACGATCCAGTGTACTTGTCATTGTGCCTAATTTTCGTATTCAGATAAGCCAGATGAACAGTTAGTCGCAATCCTACAATGGCAACAGTGGAGAGTCGGTGCACATTTGTCATTAAACTAAAATTATCTGAATACGAAAATTAGGCATAATGACAAGTACAATGGATCGTACATTAAACTGCCACCCACTGAACTGTAATAGCGGAATCGCGGCCCTGGGAGTCCTGTGACCAAGGCCATTGCAAGCCGGTCGAAACGTCAAGGCTGATTTACATTGGGTCAGCAAATGAATTGCGGCGAGGGGAGCGAAATTACACCATCATTTTAAATAGGGAATATTTAAGTTACCGATAATGCTTCAAATATTTATTGAAGAGCTATGTTAGTAAAAGACTGATGGATTTGAAAAATAAACATCTGTGAAAGCTATGTATGACGGGTAATAAAGTTCAATGGAAAGAGAAAGCAATGAGCCGACTCCAAATAAATTGTGGAAGGGCAGGAAGAAAAATAATTAATATAAAATAATTACTTTGAATATGAAGACTGATTTAGGGACTCAATCATTCTCTGTCAGTCGTCTGTACAGGTATGGTTATTGCACGAGACGTTTAATTACATATTCATTCAGTTATATTTAGAATTATTATGAGTCAATGTCCGGCGCATTGGTCTAGCCTAGTGGCAGCAAGCGCAATGTCTAGCGACTTGAGTTACTGAAGGTTTGGTTCCTTTGGTTTTTAAATTAGAGATCTTGAGAGTTCGTTATTTTCAAATACATATATTATAAATGTCACGGTTTTTCCAAATGTTTGAGACGTTGTTCAAGATAAATTATTATGAATATCCATCTGACGAAATAGTAAAAAAGAGTATCGAAGTAGATACTTATGTGCAAAGTAACTTCAATGGCCAAATATAATATTAAATGAAATAAAATGAGTATCATTAATTGTAGGCTTCCAATCATACCTTGCAAAAAATTACATCGGAGTTTAGTTAGTCAACTTCCATTAAAGTTATTAAAATATGCGAAATAAAATTTAATGAATTCGTTTACTATTTTTGAAGGTTAATAAAAGATTAGCACTCAGATTCGTTCGCCCTTCACCGTATCCGACTGCGAAGTTTAGTAACAGCGTGATAATGACCAATTAATATTTAAATCGTTTATATTATCAGCTTCATAAACCTATCATAAATATAATAAACCAATCAAAAGCTCTAAACTTGTTGGATTTTAGATTCGAAACTGCCTCGTTGGCCTAGTGGCCTAGTGACCAAGTCGACCAGAATGTTATTGGGTTTTTCTATGAAATTCTCAGTAGCAGGTTGGAGTTTGGATTTGTGCCCGGTTAGTGGCAACAGGCTTGCCCCCTATTAAATGTGACTTCAACATACCGGGGAACTGTAGGTGCACATTGGTACACCTCTGCCTAAACCTTCGGGCTACTGGCGTGATGACTGTTATGTTATGGATTTTCAATTTGATACAAAAAAATGGGCTTAAAACGTTTTGATCAGCTGATGATAATTTGGTATGGTAGGCTAATTAAAAAAAATTAAGAAAGTTTTTAATTTCTATATGAAGATTTTTTCCATGCATTTCGTTACAGAGACTCTAGCACTCTATGACGCTACTAATTATAAAAATAAACTTCTTATTAGAAATTAATTATTCTTTTTAAATTTTAACATTAAGATTTCAGGATCATTCACCTTTTAATACTATTATATGTATAAAAGAAAATATAAAGTATTTAATATAATAATATCTGTTATTCTTGATTTCAGTACGCAAACACTCATGGACGAAGGACCATTCAGTTCTGTTTATCGACAACCCTGTGGGCGCCGGCTACAGCTTTACGGACAGCCCTAAAGGCTTCGTCCAAGACATGGCCACGGTAAGCAGCCTACCATATAAAGTTAATACACATATTTTTGCGGCAGTAGGTCATAATGTCATGAAGCAAATTAAGTCGATTTATTGCTGTACCTTAAGTAAAGGGAAATTATTTTAACGAAAATGTAATTAATTACCTATCCATTCTTAATAGATGGATAATTTATGTTCCAATGCTTATAAAACAATTAAACGTCAATTATCTCGTTTAAATTTATATCCTTTTTGTTTTTACGAGACTCCAATATTACGATTCACATTAAATTTTACAGTGTGTCTGAAAGGATCCATATAGGAAATAACTTATTAAATGTGACTAAATTAAAAAAAGAAGGATATTTTTCTAGTAACACAAAAATATAGCAATACAAAAAGTAGGTAGGACCATAACTGCCAGTGACAGGCTTAAAATCAAGTCAATTTGAAAGGCGAATCATTGATGCATGTTAGTTTTTTCTGCAGCATAGGTCATTGTCTGTGACTAACCTAGGTATTAGGCGATACGTTAATTTCCTATTTGACTAATATTTCATTGTGAGATTTATCTAAATATAAATTAACACCGAATGAATATCTTTTTTAGGCAGATAGTTTTACAAGATTTGTTTTACAGATTGATTAGGATAGAGATAATAATATGTCCCTATTATCCGATAGATAATGCTATAAATTATGTCTTAGAACCTAGATTTTATTAGTTAAAGAATAAAATACAACCTTGTTCTAATCATAAAAATTGTAATCACGTATAACGTCTATAGCAGAAAAATTTTTAAAACTGAAAATTCAATGCGTGTGTTATGATTTAAACGCTATGCAAAAAATAATGTTTTCGTAGTCAGAAATTGGATAGTTTATAATACATATTCGTCTTTGTACAACTATCAAATATTGGTATACGTACCTACAATAATATTTTTACCTGTAGTTACTATCTAAGTGCAAAGAACCGACTACGCTACGGCAATGGTTGGCGAAAGGTTATGTTTATTTTTGGCTCAGGTTTGAGCTATTGATAGCTTTACTACCATATTCAGCTCCATTCATGCTTTCTAATCATATTAATAATAATAATCCAGCCTATAACGTCCCACTGTTGGGCACAGGCCTCTTCCCATATAGAGAAGGCGTGATAATAATATTAATTAACATTTTAAAAGAATATTTCTAGTCTTTTCCAAGCTATGACCGGATCAGCTTCCAGTATCACGTTACATTGTTTTAAACAAATATTGTTTTATACCAATCTTAAGAATTACAAGACTTGTCATTAAATTTTGTATAGGCCACAGCACGACTGTCCTAGTTCTCGACTTTCGTTTAAATATAGTTCACGAAAAGATTTTGTTCCTACCCAAAATGCACGCTGTCTAAATTTAGCCGCGTCTGTTACTGTTTCAAACTTTGAAGGTGTGTTGTATATAAATTCTCCATTATTTACTTCTAAAAAAACTCTATCTAATAAGCTTGTATTTAGCCCCACTTCTATTAATAGTTTCCTACTAACAAGCGTAACAGAATCATCTTTGTTTGTAAGTAATGTAAAAGAAACCGTGGCAATAATTACTCTCAATTACCGCTATGAGTCAATAGGCATGTTAGACTAGAAGTAGATGTTGTGACGCAATTATTCAATGAAGAATAACAATCTGTAAGACTGAACGATTTAGATGAGGCAACAAAGTAAGGCGGAATTCTGCAATGAAACAAATTGATCTGCTGCTTAGGTATTTGCAGGAAAACGGTCTAAGGTTGATGAAGTGGTTCACAATATTTGACTTCAATCTACGAAACTATGCTGTCTCAATTTTAATGAGGATAAGAAGGAAATTAACTGCAAACTAGAACTGGATATCTCCCAAGCTGCGCTATTATTTGTCTTCCATATCCAGTCCGACCCAGCTATCTTATCGATAATCTGATTCGTTTTTTGAACTAGCACTTTAGTAATTGATGTTATGAAACAACGAGGAAATGTTTATTTTCTTTCGCTTAGATTGCAAATATTTTGTAACATTTATAAGGTTAAGTGATATCTTTGGAGGGTTGTAGTCATATTCTTCCACGGTGACTAGCCGGCTTGGAAGATTTTTCGTTTTTGGTATGTTTTTAGTGTAGTTATGCGCTTGAGAGGGGGCCTTTAGTTGTTATATGTTGTTAGTTTTGTTTTCCTGATTTACCGATGTGTTAGTCGGATGCTTGTGGAAGAAGTTCAATATGCCAGGCTTTACCGGCCCCTCCGATAGACTAGATGATCTTTTTGTGGAGGTACCTGTTTTATTTTTCTTATTGGCTTGCGTTTTGTGTTCATCGCTGGGGTTTGTGCTTGTGGTAATATTTTCAGGGGAGTTAGAAAGCATTCTTTTATAATGACTATTTGGTGTATTTGATTTTTTATTCGAAATTACTATTTTATCATATTATTATTTGATTCTAGCTGAATTTCCTTTCTCTTTTTCAATTCGCAGTTGCTCTTGTAGCTCTTTTCTTTTATTTAGGACATACTCAGGGTAGTCTTCTTTTATGTAATAGGGGGCGACTAAGATAATTCTAAAAACAAATAAAAGCGTTAAACATGTGTATTAAATAGTTATGTCTACATTTATACCGGTATATTTCATACTTAAATATAATTTTGTATTATTCCAGTGTTCAAGCCACCTGTACAGCGCTCTGCGACAGTTCCTGATTGTGTTTCCTGAACTGCGCAAGGCTCCTCTCTACATAGCCGGGGAGTCATATGCTGGACGCTACCTGCCGGCACTGGGTGTGAAGATTCTAGAACAAGACAGAAGTATCGGCATTCTGGATGTTAATCTAAAGGTAAAGAACAAAAATATAATACCTACCTAGAAATAGCCCATTAATGGGCAAGGCATTCAGCTTATATAGAGAAGGAACGAGCGTTGACCATCACGCTTGCTCGTTCTACAAATTCAATGATGTTTTAGAATGATTAAAAACGTACGTAAGTTTAAAAGAGTCTCAATATGGTTATTGTCTGTAATGGGTTCGAATCTACAACCGTGTGTACACGATTCCGTTCATTGAACCGTTAGGCCACCACAGTTTTAGCAGGTCTCTAGAAAGGCAGAAACACATATTTTTTGAGTCAATCGTACTGTTGCACATTTAAATGGCCTAACTACGTTTAGGAAATTGGGAAGTACCTACTTAACTGCTTATATATAAACGATTTAAATGGCCACTGATTGTAATGCGTCAGAGGTTAAATAGTGTAACCCAACACAAATAAAATATGAAATAATGTGGGACATCGCTCAATAGCCATAAATGTCAAAATAAATTGACAAGGTCGCGCTCACAATAGTTCGTGGCTCATAACCCCGTAAAAGTGTCCTTGGACGTCCTTATTTAAAAACGTCATTCAAAAAATTCCATACAATACTTATGGTGATAACATTTTGTACCTACTTCCTACTTGTTTTGTATTATGGGTCTTTGTCATTGTCCGGTATCCGTAGGAAATTTGATCGTATCGTTAAAAGTCATGAGTTGGACATAGGCTCTGTTCCACCGGCGTTGCACCTTTGTATGCAAGATAACAAGCGTTGGGTTACTGCCTTGCATTCGAAATTGCAGCGTAAGGCCCTTCGAACACATTCCAGTAGCCATATAGCTGGTATAAAACTTTCTAACAGTACTTTAATGTACAGTAAATTCAGCTGACACAGTTCAATACGAAAATTGACGACAAGGCTGAAATGCAAGGCAGAAAAATAAATAATCGGAACCAGAACGCCAGATATTAACTTATCAAAGAACTAACTATTATTTAACCACACAGTTATCTGATCCCAAGCCAAGCACAGCTTGTGTTATGGTAACCAGACAACTGATAGACATACTTATATATTTCTAAATACATACATATTATAGATAAATTACACCCAGACACAGAACAAATAATCGTGCTCATCACACAAACATTTGTCCAGGGTGGAAGTCGAACCCACGACCTCCGGTATAGCAGTCAGGGTCACTAACCACTAGACCAGCAAGCCCGTCAGTTTATAAAGCCCATATTCAAATAAACCAACACAACAGAAATATTTACAATAGTTCTTTATCATTCTATCACATCGGCCTTCTTTACTACATGGACATATGAACATGTTTCAAACAATCTCATTCCGCACATGTGCCCGGAAATATCAGTTTCCTAGTACTTTATCCATATTTATTATCTTAGAGAACCTTCACCTAGTAACCAAGATATTGTATAATATTAATCAGTAACTTGTTCTGTTAACGGTGCTGTCAACTGTCGAATAGAAAATAAGGTAAGTGTCGCTTGCCTTGATCATATTTTTTTCAATAAACTTTTGCGCATGACTCGTTTACCTTCAATGGTCAGTACCTAGATGTCATAGCAAACTGAGAGCTTTTGATATCGCAGCGTTGGAAAATTATCAAGACAGTATTAATTGTATTAAAATGCCATCTAGTATGCTCTTCCTCATAAGTAGAAAATTCACAAGGGACTTATCCCGTCAAAAACTACCAGGGTTCTCCTTATTTCATTTTTGACTGAATCATCAATCACCCTTTCTATGGTAGAAATACTACTGATATTTTGGCATTTATAATAATAATATAGTAATATTCCGGGACATCTCACACACGGTTGTCTGATCCCAAGCTAAGCAGAGCTTGTGTTATGGTAACCAGTCAACTGATAAACATACTTATATTATATTTCTAAATACATACATATTACAGATAAATTACACCCAGACACCGGACAAATGATCGTGCTCATCACACAAACATTTGTCCCGGGTGGGAATCGAACCCACGACCTCCGGTATAGCAGTCAGGGTCTCTAACCACTAGATCAACAGGCCCGTCTTTTATTTTTTATAAACGATTACAGTCGGTGGCGGGTGCAGTCCTATTTGTGGTTAACCAATTTGAAGGAACAGAAGGCAATAACTATCGAACAAATAATATAACTTTACTCGTTTATTTCCAGGGGATAATAATCGGCAACCCGGTGCTAAGTCGGGACAGCATAGCGGACTACAGCTCCATCTACCACCAGTGGGGTCTGGTGGACACGCAAGGCAAGCTCGCCGTCAAGCCGCTGCAGGATGCGTACACTAAAGCCATAGAAGATGAAGACTCGGAGAAAGCGGCACATGTAAGTACAATAATTTTCTGCTTACGTTAACCTAAGACCGTCAAAAGCTTAACCTGTCCTTTATGTTAGAGACAGTCCCTATCCTTAACGGGGTTTTTTTATTTAAATTAACTACCAAAATACATCCAACTACATCCGTTGAGACTAGAAGCCGAACCTTGCTAAAGGAAAAAGGATAGGATTTTATAAATTACAACGTACACATTTTTAAAACAGATAGGCCATCACTCATCAGCCATTATCTTATACCTCACAGACCCAGGGGTAGTCGGATTCCGTATAGTTCTTGTATTCACCTATCTTTTATCATTCCAGCTTCGCGAGGAACTCTTAAACAAGTTAGACGACATGTCAATGCAGCAGCAGACGTTCAACATTCTGCTCGACGGCTTATCCAACCTCAAAGACTTCGCAGAATACATTACAAGACCAGATGTCAGTGACGCCTTACACGTGGGTAGCATCAAGTTTGCCTTCCACAATGATACGGCTCACGCCAGGCTGACTCCAGACTTTCTAAGTGAGGTTAACTCGAAGATCGAGATGCTGCTCAACCATTACAGGGTGCTGATATACTGGTAAGATTATTACGTAGTTTATTACTGACTGATACATGGAGTTTTGTTTTCACTACGTCGTTCCACCTTTTGGACTGATTGTAGGTGGATCAATGCGATATAACAATGCAGTTAATTTACTGTTATTCGGTACATAATACATATAAAATGTAGTACAAAATAAATATAAAATGTAGTGGGCTGGCCATGTCTGTCGCAGAACCGACGAGAGGTGGAGGTTCTCGAATGGAGACAGGTTAAAGCAGACGTAGTGTAGGACGCCCCCGGCTAGATGGACTCATGACCTGAAGAAGGCAGCTGTCAGTGACTGAATGCAAAAAGCGAGAGATCGTGCGCTGTGGCGCTTCTTGGTGGAGGCCTATGTCCAGCAGTGGACTGCAGCGGGCTGACATGATGACATGTTAAATTTATATAAACAAAGATGCTCACATCTGTATCGCAATTGCATGAACTGAGTACAAACCGAATGAAATTGTACCACGTTTAGGCCCTTGCATTGAAATCTGCGATCAACAATACAACAACATTGAAATATTTCCTTTTGTACTATACGCGTTATAAAATGTTATATTTTGTCTATTCCAGTGGTCAAATGGACCTGACAGCGCCGTGCGTGCCGAACGCGGAGTCTCGCCGGAAGCACTGGCGCTGGAACCATCGCCAAGAGTTCCTGGACGCCGCGCGTACTCCTTGGTGGTACGACGGCAGGGTCGCTGGGTACGTTCAGAACTATAGTAATAATAATACAGGCCTTTAAATAACCCGCTGATGGGCCCTCATCCCATATAGGAAAGATCACACTTGCTCACTTGTGTATCATCATTTCAGAATCTAAATAGGAATCTAGATAATCTGTGAAAAATATGTAGTTAATTATGCGCCGACTCTATTTTGAATTGTTGTGTACAGAAATACATTTTGTCCAAAGCTATGCTATAAAATTTTAGCTTCATGATACAATTACTTGACATTACCTCTGTTGTTTTTACTTCCAGATACGTTAAAAGCGGTGGTGGCCTAACAGAAGTTCTAGTCCGCGGGGCAGGCCACTTAGTCCCAATGGACAAGCCTGCAGAGACCGTCGAAATGATCACGTACTTCATCAAGAATTACGATCTCCAACTGCCACCAAACTACCACATTGTCGCCAAAGATACTGCGAAGTATGTGGATGAGGAGGAAGGAATCTCTAAAGCTATATTACAGGTCCCTGGTGCGAACACACCGACTAGTTCCCAAGCAGCCATGGTCGTGAGCATAGTCCTCAACATCATGCTCATTCTAGCGATAGTTTGTGGTCTTGTTTACGCCTTAAGATGGAAGAAACGGACTGACGCCTATCTGTACAACAATGTTGAGGAAACCAGCATAACTTCAACTATGTTTTAAAAAGTGAAATAAACTGGAGAATAATTAACTGGTTGTGCAAAAACCTGAAGGAGGTTGTGTTGAAATTGTAAGTTATTTTAATTGGTACATTGAACAAAAGATCTCAGTGTGTTGTTGCATCGCATGGAGCCATTGCCTAACGCTAATTCGAAGCGTTGTTTCATGACAATAATTTAATTTATAATTGTTATTAATCGCGTCCTTTTGAACTCGCCATAAATTTAAGTACAGTAAGTTTTGTATTAAGACTAATGGTAAATGACAAGTGATATGAACTTTTTTATGTAGCTAGTCTAAATAAAACGTAGAAATCTGCTAAGGCAATACCACATCCCACAGTGCCTTCTAGTTGTATACTTTTGTACATATTGTATTATTATTTATATAATATAAATAAAATGTATGTTATACATAAATAGTGTTTATTTGAAGTCCTGTATGAAAGCGTCCATGATGAACTTGGCGACGTCTGGTTGGTCGGCCGGCACCGAGTGACCCGCTCCTCTCACTAATATTTCTACAAAGTTTCCGGCTGCCTTCTTGTACCTGAAATAATAACATAACAATATTTTCTTAAACTATATGCCATTGTTGTAGTTACAAAAAAATATCTTGACACTGATCTCTAGTGAGGTTTGAGTATGACGCAAGAAACCTAATAATAAATCGGTTTCAAATTGACAGCATTTCCAAAGCTCAAGCTCAGTTTGATTTTCGTAATTTTCTGCTACCACTGACGTGGTTTAGAACCCTATCCTTTCGTGACATTACCCTAGAAGGCTATAATGCGAGTTTTACCCGACAACAGAGCCGTTGAGATGCCTCCGCAATCGCTTGCGCGGCGCCTGCCGGAACTCGTCCCGCCTCGACCACTGCAGCGTCGCGTGCATGCGCTTTGATGCACTGTACGGCAGGATCACGTCCAACTGCCCACTATGATCGAGAATGGAGATTATAACATCGTCCGAAATTGAACAGCAAACATTTTAAATTATGATAAGGCTAACATTTCTGGTCCAAGAGCCATTATGTAATTTCGTTCTTCATATTTTTTCCTTTGATCTTTGGTCTCGACAGGTTCATGTAAATCAGAAGGTAGTTTAAATTTTAACGTAGGTCGAGGATAACTCTACAAATCCAAATTGTAATTATTTATTTATTGATTTATTTAAACTTTCGTGTACAATTATGGTACATAAGGCGGACTTAATGCCGCAAGGCATTATCTACCAGTCAATTATCTACGTCATTCGATATTCAAAAATGGTAAGGTTCACATATTCATCTGGCAACAGAAAAAATAATATAAATACCTGTAAAACATAACTCCATAATGCTCAAGGAGTTCTTCAACAAAAGGTTTGGTGGTGTTAGCGAAGTCTGGCAGCATCTTGTTATACACCTTCTGGTTGTTGTAGTCGAAGGTGGCGTTCCCCACATGGATCTGGTCCCTGACGTCATCCCGATTGATGTACTCTTCGAACTCAGGCGCGGATGATGAACTGTCCTCGATGAACTTGTATATACTCACACCGCTTTGCTTCTTGATGAATTCTATTGTTTCGTTGAATTTCTGCAAAAATGATGTTGCACAAAATGTTTTATATCTGCTAATAGGTAAATTGAACTTGGGAGCGATCCAATTAACCTAAGCGCAGGTTTTGACTGTTTCAACGGACTATTCATACTAAAATATAAACAATAACAGACATCGTCATTCAAATTAAAAAAATAATCAAAATATTAAAGACATCTTTTTTCAAAACACTTCCAAATTTCCTGTTAAACCTGACGTATCAAATAAAATAGCCTTACATTGGCAGCATCGACCAGCTTCTTCTCGTCTATGAGCTTGACGATCTGTTCCTCCAGCACCTCCAGGTGTTCCAGCTGAGGGCTGTCCAGCAAGCCGAGCGCTGAGCACAGGCTGCTGTAGTGCATCATGTCCCGGAGCTCGATGAGGCCGTTACCCACGGAAATACCCTGGAATTGCATTCTGATTAAGAAGGGTTGTTTTAGTACCCAGTACCATTAGTACCCACCAAAAAAATAGCAAATGTCATCGCGAGCACTCTAAACTTCTTCGTGTTGTAATGTGATATAAAATAATATATAGGGATTAGAGGAAGTCAGATTATAAAAGGGTAGTTAAAGTTAAGGATCCGGACAGCCTGATTTTCATTAGCCTGAAGTTTCCATCTTTTGGAAACTTCGTACTTTCTAGATCATGCTTAGTGATCTTGCGGCTCCGGCCACATATTTATCGTCAGGGCATACCTTTCAGCTATCTACTTACCCTCAAGTTAATGGTGTCATTCGTATTATTCTGATTATATCTGTGTATCTGTATGCCAAGAGCGGGCACGTACTTCCCGGCGTACGACTGTCCCGCTATGAAGAGTGGAGCTGATCGTAGCTCTGGGAACATCTGCAGGAACTGAGAGAGGAACTCCAGCATTTGGGAGCCGACCTGCAAATGTGAAATAAAAGATGCTGTGATAACTTCATTAACCATGTTATCGAAATTATGGACGCACGTTGACATATCTTATTATATAAAAATGAATCGCTAAATGTGTTGGTAAGCGCATAACTCAATAACGCCTGGACCGATTTCCATAATTATTTTTTTGTTGTGTTAGTTATTATCAGGAGTAGGTTCTTACGAAAGAAAAAAAAATGAAAACTTTAGCGGACTTTTTTTTAAAGTAATTCTGACCTTTGTTACTATAGTGATTTGTTGGATTTATCTCCGTCCCCAATAATATAAAGACACCGAGAACGGGACCTATGGATTCACGCGGGTAAAACCGCGGGGCACAGCTAGTTTTTAATATAAGTGAAAATATTCGACAAAATATCGGTTGCTTAATCATTTTTGGTTCTTGTACTACAAAACCGACTAAGGTACGATGATACATGAGGAAAAAGTAATAAATATTAAATTGTGATTCATCTAAAGGTAGATGATTACCTACATCGAGTATCTATAGCATCTGCATCACGAATATTCAATTTGACGTAAAATCATTGAACAAAATATATGAAGAATCGTGCAGAATATTACGTAGCTAGTTGCCTAAACTTTTTACATATTTATAAATTAACACATATGCTTTCAAAGACTTTTACCTTTGGTTTTACAATTTCGGTATTAATCAGAAGTTATTGATTTTATTTCAATCTTTAATCTTGAAAATACACCTTAAATAAATTAAAGAAATGCTCTCAATCGGTCCAGGGTTCAAATAAAATGCAATTTGCATGAGCCAAGTCTCATAAATCGCTACATTTATGAGTGTAGGTGCGAATCACAGCATGTGTCCCTAAGTGGGTTCTCACTTAGTTAAGAGTTCATCGCCCCTTAACCTTTGGAAATGCATGCAGGGAGTAAGGCAGCTAGCTTGAATCCTCTGCCGATCATTCCTTAGCAGGTTTATTTAAACGTGCATAGTCTAATAAAGATTTCGATGACCTTACTTCGATAGACGATATTTGCATAAAATCATTTACCTAGGTGTTAAAAGATCGTTTATAAGCAAACTAGCTGTTGATCGCGGCTTTGCCCGTTATTATGTCCGGTCCTAAGTTTAAGCTAATTCCATCGCACAATTCCATTTTATTGACAAAGAGTTCAGACAGAGTGTTGATATTTTTGTCAATACTATGTGAACAATTCCTATCTAACTAAGCAACTTTTTCATTTTTTACCTTTGTAAAATTTGTACACTCTATGTATATAATAAACGGTAATCCGCAACGCAAAGAAGTTCAGGGTTTCATTCGAGTTTAGGTTCTAACTTAGAAAACGTCATATTTTGGTCCTTAGAACTTCTAAGAAACATAATATGACATGTAAAACTGTTTTGATCTATTTGATCTATTTCAGGCATCAATCATTGTAATCCGTAGGTATGGACAAAATGCAGTATATATACAGAGATTATTGTAGCGAATATTCTTGATTAGGATGAAATTACTCACATCATCTTCATTGTCAGTGTAGCCACGCTCATCGTCTGTGAAGCTAAAGCCGGCTCCGACTGGGTTGTCGAGGAACAGCAGAGAGTAGTCGCTAGCCCAGCTTATGTTTCTTGGTACAACTGGAATTGATAGAGTTTAGTTAGATTTACTCATTAATATAACTAGGAAGATTTTTTTCATATCAATTAAATAAATATGACAAGACCTATATAATATTCAGCTTATGCCTATTCTCTTTCTTGTTTTAATGATCTGGTTACAGGAACAATGCTTAGCCATAATATAAAGTTTTCTCACACCAAAAATCTACTTTTTCTCTTCAAATAAATATGTTTTCTTCTTCATTCTTTCTTTCTGTATTTGACGGTTGTTTTAACATGTCCTTGCCTATATATTGACTAATAAATTAAAACGAGTTATTAGCCAGATGGCCGTGTTACAGCGAGAGTTTGTCGAGCGTTACACGATAAAAGTAACAGTTAATCAATTAGAGACGAGCATTATACACGCACCCAATGAATAATAAAACAGATGCACTAGGCTCAGTATAACCACTAGCCGGACTCATATGCTCACAGGAGCAAGTTCAAACCCAGGAGTAAAATAAAATGCTAAGTATTTTAGGGCCAAGTGTCGCGTTAAAGCCGGCAATGGATGACTAACAAATTATGTACATGAGTTATAATTAGAAACTACAGATAAATAGTGTACAAAGGTTATTAAAGTTGAGAAAGTAGATATAAGTGTTGATTCTGATCTATTTGTCCAGGTATAAACAACGATTGGTTTTATAAAAAGTTTATCTATCGAGAACACTTTCTATTGGCCTAAATATGATGAAAAAATTAATGTCCATTTTTACTTACCAGTTCCGTTTTCGATTTTAATGGGACCAATTAAATCGAAGAGTCCTTTCATGGAAGAGTATCCAGGGCCTCCTTGCAGCCATATTATCCACGGCGTTTCTGTTAGATTAGTTGTTGCAGGGAAGAACCAGTAGAACAAGTTGGAATTATACTCTTTATTCACTGTTATAAAACCGGAGTAGCTGGTGAGGCCAAGGAAGTTTGAAGAGTCCACTTCTGATAGATTCCTCGCTTCTTCTGCGGATCCATTTTGTATATATGGTGTTAAATAGAGACCTTCGCTTTTTTCTGCTGCACTTGCTAAATGCCCGAAGACACTGCTGAAAATTTTAAAATGGTTTTATAGTAGTTTAGGAAACAATCATAATATAATAAACGAATAGTTAGGTAAGTAACTAAAAAAAATACAAAGGCGTTTTTTTGTGAAATTAAAATACAGTAATATTTTTGAGTGCTAGGTTTATATTGCTACTGAACATTCTATAATTCTAGTCGAACTGATTTTCATGGTAAATAACATTACCTATGGACATTATCCGCAAATGTTAAATTAAATTAAATCACACATTATTCACAGCTACACGTTACACCAGACTGAGGACTCTTTGATATTTCTTGTTTCTTAAGACACTATGCAAATATCATTAATTTGAATACTACTAACCATAGGATTGCAATAATCGCTACAAAGCCAACTTGTTCCATGACCGACGACGATGCAAACGGCTCTCGTTATGAGTATGTACTACTTAACGTCTAAACCATACTTACTTATATCAAAAACGCGTAGAAAATCGGTGACGAATAAGGAATACAGTCATTCATTATATTAACGTGCATTAATTTATCCGCAAACGAATCGTAGAAAATATGAAAAACGGGGCAATAGAAATATAGAAAATCTGCCGAAATGAATATTTTCGTCTAGTTATCACAAATCGAAACATTTCTCATTTTGAGCAGTTTATGTGTTAACAGCAGTACTCACTATTTTATTGCAGGCTATAAACGCAAATGTAAAGTATAAAATCTTTATGTTTTGTAGGCTATCTCACCCATAGCATAAAATAGTTTTGAAAATTTTGTATGAATGTATTTCAGAAAGTAGTCTCGAAACGCAAAGAAACAAGCAATTCAAAATTTACACCACATTAATTTTCTATTGCTTGATTTACAATACATGTAATATTATTATGAAGATCGTACTTATGCAATTATGTTTTCTACCGATTTGATACAATAACGAAAACTCAAAAAACTTGATATATAATCCCGTAGAAAATGGGAGTTGATTCAACATACACAAACAGGATAAAAATTTCAAATGCCGCTTCTTTTTCATATATTGTCACAGTTCTCTTTCTTCTTCGGGATTTCCTTCTTCTTATTCTTCTCGAGTCAATGATCGCTAAACTCTGTTTGACCAGAAAGTCGCCACTTGAATGGCTTTGTCGTTTGGGATTTCCTTAATAAACAACATGGTCCATCCTTACTAAGTTCAACCTCTTATTTTCCTGTGGTACTCGCTGTAAAAGCATATTTTGTAACAGAAATAAACACCTTTAAAACCGGCCTTTTTTGCTAAATCACAGTACTCTGACTTATTCTTTTAATCTGCCACATGCTGAGTTTACTTTAATAAAAGTTATATTTATTTTTATTATTTTATCGCATGGCATTTGACCCTATACAATTTGTAAACTTGCGCGTAAAATATTTTATAATGACAATTAATTTAAGTTTTAAAACACATTTGTGCTTAGAGCATCTGCATTTTAAAGCCAATTCATAACTTAGCAAAAAGATAATGCTTTTATTACTTTACACATTCAGTGTCACTAAATCAAGAGTACTAAAACAAAACTGTGGTGGTACAACTTTGCTCGAGCTTTGCTTTTTCATAAATTTTACCGAGGTTTCATAAGTTACCTTGTAAAGCTTGACTCTTTGTGTAGCATGCACTGTAGCCAACATTTTTCAACGTTCCTACATAGCTGCCTACCTAGAAACTAGATGCCTTTTTTAGGCTGTTAAATGTAGACAATCTCAAGACAATATTTGCGGAACCGTCGTTTTCTCTGATTCCAAAAGACACGTGCTTTAGCTAAGTATCTAGTATTTACTTAGGGTTTTAGACCATGTACGCACATGTACCATGTACGTGAATTAGTTATGGTTTTATGTCTAGATAAACATAACATATCATCACGCCTGTATCCTCGAAGGGGTAGGCAGAGGTGTACCAATGTACACCCACAGTTCGCCGATATGTGTAGGTCCCATGTAATAGGGGGCGAGCCTATTGCCACTAACCGGGCACAAATCCAAACTCCGACCTGCTACTGAGAATTTCATAGAAAACCCCAATAACACCTTGGTCGACTCGGGAATCGAACCCAAAACCCATAGCGTAGCAGTCGCGCTCAGCACCACTAGGCCAACGAGGCAGTCTATATAATTAAGTATGTCTAGATAATTAAGTAATTACAATGAACTTAGTCTTAGACTTCTATAGAAAGATCTATTGTTTTCAATTAGTACCTAATTACTTGTATTGCATAAAGTTGAGTCATTTTGCGATATTAAAACAATAAGAATTTCCCTATTCGTTGTTTAGGTTTTCCTTCTTATAAAACCGCGGGTTTGAGCACTAAATAAGTTTTTCCTTAGATCATCTTATCATCATCCTGTGTTTCCAATATCATAAAGATATAATGCAAGTAGCGAAAAGTTTTGAGTGTTAACTGCTGAGAGAGCCATTTTGATATGTTTAATAATTTTTGTTAAACTTTTCTGGTATACCGGATATAACACACTTTTCATGCAAAAAAAGTTATAAAGAAAAACCGTAAAATCAGTATCTAAGTACTGATTTTGAGCTAACTAGCTAGTCAGCTTTTAGCTTTGTCTACTTTACGGGATAAAAGGGCTTATAAACACTTTGTAACTCTTCTTGTTCCATATAAACAGTCCTAGTCTTGTAATACAGTACTGCACAAGTAGAATCCTATGCTCTGCAATAAAACTATTTCAGACTGGTTTCCTTCCATGATTATTGCAATCATTTCTATCCTTGTCCCAGCTTCCACGGTTGGCATACCAACCACGGACATTTTTTTTAATTAATAATAATTCCAGCCTGTAAACGTCCCACTGCTGGGCACAGGCCTCTTCCCATATAGAGAAGGCACTAAAAATTAAAATTTTACTTATGCCTAGACAGGCATTAGTAAAATTTTAACTTTGTACCGGAAAATTGTTACAAATAGACATTTGTATCAATTTTCCGGCTACACCATTAAACAAATTATGATAAAAATTGGTATAGAGTAAAAAAAAGAGTCCCCAAAGAAAAGGTATCTATCATTTTGGTCCATTAATCGACGTGAAGCCAAGAGAAGAAGCTAGTCTATCATAACATTTGAAGCTTAACAATTGACCGATCTTATTTACTACATTATACATTATATTATGGAAGGAAGACACATTAATGCTGGTCGCGCGTTCGATTGATATGATTGCCTCCAAGGCCGTTCTCTTGGCCGTGACCGCTGTCTCTATGGGCAGGTAAGCTTACAAACAACTTGGAAGGGAAGTAGGTTCTGTGAGTACCTTAAGAGTTTAATAAATGACGTCAGATAGTTTTTTTGATAACATTTTTTGTTAAACCTTTTTATAAAATTCCAAACTTTACCATTTAAACTTGGGCTTAATTAATTTAGAACAGAAATAGTATTTATTGCGTTACCCTTCGATAAATTGAGAAACCATTAAAATACATCACTCTACAAAGAGTAGTTTTAGTAAATTACCCATCATCTTTACGCGGAGAATACAAAAAGAGCAGCTTGGTACATGAGCACATTACCATAGGCTTAATAAAGTAATGTGTTTTTTATTAAGAAATCGCGTTCGAAATTAATAGTAAGTAAAAAACCCCGCGAAGCGTAACCCGCGGCCGGTTTTACGAGCGTGGGAAAATCAGTTATCAACGAAGTCGAATCACGATCGTCGTAATACGCAATTACGTATTATATCCACGTATTTAAATGTATCGTATCGATGTTTGTTTTACTACGAACATCCTAAATATAGAGCAAATCACTTTTAAGAGCGTGCAAGAATCTATCGCGAATATCTGAGCGTGGGAGCGCGGTTATGGTAAACAGGTCATTGGTACCCCGCGCCGGTGCCCGGCCTATACAGCGTGCTCCCGATTCACACGCGGAACAATAACATCGATACAACATCTTTTTTAATTACTATTTTTTAGTTCATGTAAGGAATGGTTGTGGCCAATCACGCTATTTAATTAGAATCGAGAGAAGGTATGAACGTTCTTGTTAAGGTCTTTTTGTTGTAATATTTTTATGATCATTAACGAAGGGATTCAAAGAACATCTACATAAGAAAAAAAAAACTATCTAGTGACACGAGATAATTTTAGGAGAATATTTTTATTAAGAATCTTTTCGAGACTTAAAGTCGCTGTTTCAATGAAGTATAGCCTATTATAATAGTAAAGTAAACTATTATTAAAAATTTAAGATATTTTTCATCGAAAGAAGTAAGGAATTTGGAGTGTTTTCCATCCATTATTGCATATTATCCACTAACTTACTTAGATTGAAACTTAATTTAATAAGAACACTTTAATAAAGTTGTCTTTTATTCAGGTAATTGATCTTTCATTTACAATTTACAACTTTCATTAAAAGCCCAAACATCAAAAAACCATGACCGAAACATCACCAAAAAAATACAACCAAAAAATCGGTAAACAAACAAGTCGAAACATCCTGTGTACAAGATCGAGATAAATCCAAGTTCAAGACGCAAGTGCACGTTGAAAACTGGCTGACTATACAAAGTTCCCGTGGCTAGGACGCGGGCCCATTCCGCTTCGGAAGACGAACCGCGCAGCACCCTTGCCTGATAGTGACGGGACAACAGCCAACATGATCGTGTTCACACTAGTGCTGCTAACGTAAGTTCCCTTTTTGAATTTGTTTCCGGATGCCGTATGATTTGAAAATTAACATTCTATTTTTTTTTAAGAAGAGATTTTTTAATTAGATTGTTCATTGTTTTTTTTTAAAGTTTTTGAGTCACTTAAATTGAATGAATACTTTTTGAGATTGTTTTACAGCATCTCTTCATTGCAAAGTTCAAGCAATTTAAAAGTAAAGTCATGAACTTAAGGCTTTCGAAAAGTACTATGAGCTTCATTAATATTAAGACCAAGTTACAGATTTCACATAATCATGTAAATAAGGACAGAGGAAAGAAAATTAAATTACTTTTCCCTGTGGTTTCAAGGGAGATCATCTTTACGTAATTAATACGTCACTAATTAGTAAGCTTCTTCGCTAACGTATTTACGTGCTCACGCGATGTGTAAACGTTTTACAGTGAGTGTACAACTTAGCATAAACAAACCTGTGCTTTCCACTGCCTCATTGCAATGGGGTTGCATATTGAATAAATGTGTTACATATTAATTGCTTATAAAATTATTACCATTAACGAGTACCTAACTAATTTAATCAACTTACTTTAAGAATTTTTCTACCGTAATCAAAATATTTTCATGTATCATAGATTGTAAATTTTTAAGATCATAGCAAATACATTTTATATCGTATACAATAGATTCAACGACATGTCTCTCTCTGACCCCGTAGCGATGAACTCTCTCAAAGCCCTTTTTCAGTTCTTTATATGTGTAATCGTTTCAGCAGCTTACAAAACCCCTTACATTAATAATAAATCATTATTTGCTCTATTTATTTTTGATTAGCTTAAATTACATGATACATTTTTCTAATCAGATGCGCCCATCAAGCTTTAAGCGGCGACCGGTCGCCTTTACCGGACCTCCCGCCGGGCGAAGCTCCCGAGCCCATTCTAACCTTCATGGAGAGGACCTACAAGACTGGCCGGCTACGAACCACCTTCGATGCCGGAGAGCCACTGCTCCTCACTCCGTTCATAGAGAAGAATCAGTTGAAGGAGGCGCGGGAGGCGGCGTACGTCGACCCGGATTACTTACTGCCTGATATGAACAGTTATGCCGGATACTTGACGGTGAGGATATTACTTAATTAAAACAAGAGTGTTGAAATTTAATTAAATCAATTATATTAAATGGAATTAGTAATAAATTAAATCCATAAATTGTTCTTATAGTTATATTGGTCTGTATCATCGTATCTCCTAAACGATCTCTTTAACGGTGCTGCACCGATTTGGAGCTATTTTTTCCGCTCGAAAGCTCTCGAGATGATGACCTTTGTCATAATTATAAAGATCTAGACAAGGTTTAAAGCTATCTTCACTAAGCACTGTTATTAGTCTGTAGAAATCAAGTTTTACCGTTAAACGATAGATAGACTATGAATTAC
The DNA here is from genome assembly GCA_905146925.1 of Autographa gamma. Taxonomy (NCBI): domain Eukaryota; kingdom Metazoa; phylum Arthropoda; class Insecta; order Lepidoptera; family Noctuidae; genus Autographa; species Autographa gamma. Next base: position 3,218,736 of record LR989852.1, read on the forward strand.
CTAATTTACAATCGATAAGAATGCTCTTGAAAACCCGTTCCTAGGTGTTATAAACAGGATGCCTAGATTATGCAAACAACGGTAATAATAATTTCTTATATCGACGGTTATAATATAGCATAGGAGCATAATAATATGTGAGATGAGTAAAATTAAAAAAAAGACGTCAAGTACTATGGAGTAATGAGTGTAATAACATTTAGGGCCAGTTTTTCAAATACCAGATAATTTTACAGTTAATAATTTACAAGTTACAATTTAACAATGTAATTCGTTAGAAAGCCGGACTTTAATAAGAGCAAATAATGTGGTCATCCATTATTTTTCCTCTATGAGTACCTACCTAAGGCCATCTTTATTTACTTACCTATATTTCAATTTATTTCAGGTAAACAAAGAGTACAACGCCAACTTATGGTTCTGGTACTTCCCAGTGGCGGGAAAAGCGGTGGAGGACACTCCTTGGATCATCTGGCTCCAAGGTGGACCGGGGGCTTCCTCGCTATACGGACTCTTTACAGAAATCGGGCCATTCTTCGTCACTACAGACAACAATTTGGAAGGTATGAAATCGGATCAATCTGAACATATGATCACAAAACACACTTTTTTCAACCGACTTTTCCTCATGGACTTCCTCCACCCTGGGGAAGGCGGAGAGGTATGCCGTATGCCGGACTCTTACCGGCTAAAGTCACCGGAGTTCTTCCCTTCCTTTATGCTGGAGACCAGGCGGGAAAGCAATGCAAACTACCGCGATAAAATTATAAACTCCAGTTGTAAGGTTCGAACTTGCAGTCAGCCATAGCGTCGGTTCATTAGATAAGACCAGTCTAACATCAACCGAGTTTTCCTACATCAACTGTGAACCGATTAAATATTATTTTTATTGATATGCATACTACAGAGGTCGGTCCATATTAATTTCATCAAAACAATCCAGTATGCTTTGTGGTTTTTTAATTTTAGAGTCGTTAATTTTACCTTTGTGTGCAATCAACGTTTGATTTAAATATTTTAACTAAATTAAAGATATAAAAAGAATTGCCTTTTAAATGTTCTTTGCTTTCGGTAGATTGCAACCAAATTTAAGACCGCCAGAGAGTTGATAATAAATAAGTAACATGATCCATGCCTTTTCAGAAATTAGACACTCGTGGGGCAAGAATCACTCATTGCTGTTCATTGACAACCCAGTAGGCACTGGTTTCAGTTTCACCGATGATGACAGAGGATACGCCACTAATCAAACTACGGTACGTAGCAGATTTTATTTCTCTGCATGGTGGTCTACTTGACCATCCTTTATGACCCCTTTCTTTTATCAGATTTTGCGTTGCGTCAGTTTAAGTGTAACCAAAGAAAATACTATCTGTAAAATGTACCTACTTATCTATGTTAACGTTATGAAAGAACTCGATCTTGTGAAGCTTTGAATCAACACTCATATTGCTTTCTCTTAAAATAGTGTAAAGTAGCTAATAACGTATGTTTATTTTACAGATTGGAGAAAACTTATACACAGCACTGCAGCAGTTCTTGACTATCTTCCCTGAGCTCCGTAAGGCACCGCTCACCATTGCAGGAGAGTCGTACGCCGGGAAGCACATCCCGTCACTAGGAGTGCAGATCCTGTGGCACAAGCAGGAAGATGAACCTATTAACCTTCAGGTAACGCATGGCAACATATACGAAACAGTTTTTTCAGAACATAATGTTTGTGCTAGATACCTACCATGATACACACATTTGAAATAAAGGGTTATCCCTTTACTTTAAGTATGGCCATTACTATAAATGCCTAAGGGATAAATACACCGTACCATAACATTGTGTTCTTTTGTTTTTGTCTTGTAGGTATATAACATCCACACATTCTCTTGTTTTTCTCAACACCTATTTACTTGCTTGCCTACAATTTAAAACCTCCGCGATCCCATACAACTTTAACATACCTGTGTATACCAAAATATTTTATATTTTTACAGGGTCTGGCCATCGGCAATGGATTCATAGATCCTTTGACTCTCCAAAGATACAGCCACTTCGTGCGCGAGGTTGGCCTCGTTGACGACAGTGTGGCCAACTCTATGAACCACCTGGAGACTGCTGTCACGCAGTTCATCAATAACGGAGAGATGGTCAAAGCTTATGCCGTAAGTTCATTAAAATATGGTGCTTAAAATGTTGAAGAATAGCTACCAGCTTTTGTCTTTTTTACTGTTAGACCAAAAATGCGCTTACTGAACTCTAAGTTATGCAAACTTGTGTTAAATTGTGATTTTTCCCTTTGCACCAAGATTAATTTATTTTGATTTCCATTTCAGTACTATAATTATCTTCTTCAACTATTTTTATCTCGATCTCACCTGTCGAATTTATACAACTTCCTGCAAGACGACATCGATTTGGACGGAGCATACATGGACTACCTTCAAAGGACCGAAGTTCGGAAGGCCCTGCATGTTGGCAACACCAACTTTACGTCAATTGGAGTAGTTTACAGGAAGCTTGTTCCAGACTTTATGGGCAGCGCTAAGATGTGGCTTGAAGAACTGCTGGAAAACTACAGGGTTATGCTTTACAAGTGAGTGCAACATTTTTATCACCTCTTGCCTACATAAATGCCCAAAAAGAGATGTTATCCAGCTCTTGTGAATTACTTTTTATTGGACTTTAGTGCTAATAAACTTATTGTTAATTTTCAGCGGCCATTTGGACATCATCGTAGCATACCATCCTTCCGTTAACACGTACGATTCGTTGTCATTCTCTGGGTCAGCAGAGTATGCGAAGGCGAAACGGTTACCTTGGTATCATGACGGACAATTAGCAGGGTAAGTGACACAAATATAATGTTAGAAGCGCTAAGAAAATAATATTAAACCTCATTCATCATCGTAGACAGTGTTTATAGGCACCAGTCTGACCTGATTCGCCTCCTTAACCGCTTTCTAGGGGCTTAGGCTATAGGAAAAAAGGGCGCAATAAATTCCCCAGCAGACCTCATTCTTTCGAAAAACAACCCTGAATATTCTGGGGACCTACTGTTTAAATATCATAATTTTATAAGAGCATTTTTACTTTTAAACGTGCTTTTGTTCTAATAATGTTATGACTTTTTTCAGATATTACCGAGTAGCAGCCAATCTGACTGAAGTAATGATCCGTGGTGCTGGCCACATGGTACCTGCGGATAAGCCAGCTGCCGCGCTAGGTCTCATCTCAGCCTTTGCTCGCGGCATTCCATTAGACGACGACACGGGAATCTTAGTGGAATCAGAAAAAAACTTGCTTCGTCAACGTCAGCTGCCACTCAAGTAGTCACCATGAAGAAACTTTACGCTTACATAGTTATGATCGGAATTATGTGTGTATGTTGATGAGTTTTAAATAAATTAGATTTAAAGTTTGGAAAGCATTTTTTTACCCTATTACCTAGTTAGTAAAAAAAAAAGTATTTAAACAAACAATGAGGTAGCTACATACAATTTGTTAGTTTATCCATATTGTGTTATTCATTTTATCACAAATCACTGAACGTTTTCGGTACATTTATACCCGACTGTTATATCCTAAATTTTATAAAATGTTTCGGAAATAATATCGACAAAACCATAAGGGGGTTTTGATGGTGTTCCTAGCCAGGTTTAGAATCCAAGCCTGTTCAAAGATGTATGTATACAATAACATTAAGAGAGAAAGCTCATACATAATACTTATACAAAATGTAAATAAAAGGTACTAGTAGTTCCAGTCACTAGCCTGGAATCGAACTTGTATGACGCATCCTTGTGACTAGTGCCTACAGCACAATCTGGTCATTGAACCGCCTGTGTTAAACTAATGTAAGGAATGTATATATATAATTTATGTCGACGTATTTTCGGAAAGGCACCGTGCAGGTGGAGCACATTACATACAGAAAAAATATTTACATTATTACGTTAAATCGTAATAATACATTGGAACCACGATTGGAACGCTACGATAAATTCAGTAACAGTTGATAATTTAAAAGTTGAACTAATCGGACAGGCTATCTAGAATAACAACCCGGATCATATGTTGCCAGATAATTTGGGTGACAGATTTTGAACCACTGTAATAAGAGTTGAAGTAGAAAATAAATATAAAACAGTATTGTATGTGATATTTTTTAATAGTTTTTTAATAAGTCTCATATCAAAACAGTAGTTATTTTATTTTATAAAAGCATTAATTTAGTCAATGGTCAGTTGACAACACTGCATTTTGACTCCAATTTTTGTATCATAACAACACTGTTAGTGGTGACGTTTCCGAGTGCGCAGGCTACGACGGGGATACTTAACGTTATAAAATAGGATTTACTAAATTATTTCCCCTTGATTCATCGTGTTCCTAATAAACTTGATTATGTAGTTCTTGTTATTACATTTATAATCCATTACTGTATTTGCTCAGAAGTTTAGCAACGGAAGTCGTGTAATAACATCACGTCATGTCGTTGTATGTGGTTTGCGCATTGCTGCTTTTGACGCCAATTCGTGCGTTTTATTTACCAGGTTTGGCTCCTGTGAACTATTGTATAGCTAATGATGACACTAGCAAGTCGTGCAAGGTGAGTGATAGTGTATTCCTCAAGGTCTCATGTTTATAATCATTTCTTTCATATGCCGACATATCTCACGCACAAAGTCGACACCACAATGCTAGCTTTCAATGGATCTATTTACTCTATACTGATATAAATGTTCTTGTGAATATATCTAAAATATCTTGATTACATATTCATGAACGTTTCTAGGCAACATAGTCGAGTACATCCGTTTTTGATATAGCAATTACACAGTAAAACCTATAAACTACGATAACGGATTTAAATAAGCACATCAAAAGGCAATTAACATATCGCACATTATTCTCTTGTAATTTCAGACGGAAATACCACTGTATGTAAATAGACTGAACACAGAAGAATCAGTAATCCCATTTGAGTATCACCACTTTGACTTTTGCACTATCGACGAGAGTCAATCACCCGTCGAGAATCTTGGTCAAGTTGTTTTCGGCGAGAGAATACGACCAAGTCCTTACAAGCTTGAATTCTTGAAGAATGTGGACTGTAAACCTGTTTGTACAAAGACCTATAAGGGTTCGGACACAGATTCTATCAAACGGTTGAACTTGCTGAAGATGGGCATGGCACTCTCTTACCAGCACCATTGGATCCTGGACAACATGCCCGTGACTTGGTGCTACTTGGTTAATGAGGGAGGGAAGACATACTGCAGCACTGGATTCCCCATGGGCTGCCAAGTGCGCAAAGATATGGTGAGTTCATCCATTATTTACAACATTACAGTTGCTTTAGAATGTTAATGATTGCAGTATTTTAAGTAGACTAGACACACAGAATGTAAAACAATTTCATTGCCTAACCTGTAGTTTACATCACTAAGCTTTCTGTTTGTCCCACAATCTCTTATTTATACATGATAAATCAATAAGACATGCCTACATGATTGATCAATTAGTTGAATAAATAACAGAGAGAAATTTAATTGCTGACCTAAGGTTTATGATGGTACCACTTAGAAGGCTGTATTGCTTAATATGTAATTCTATGAACGAATAGTTTCACTGAAGTATGTTTGATGAATAATGTGAAACAAGGTGTAAGGTAATAAACCTTATTACAGTATTTCTTCTATTTGTGTAGGAATGTGTTATCAGGCCATTTTATGACATTTTAATCAAATAGTTATGTTCATAAAATTGGAATAATATTAAACTCATATGTAATTGCCACTATAATTTTAAAATAGAAACTATTTTAATAATTATTCAAAGAGTCCAAATGTCCTGTCAGGATAAGATAGATAATTTTGATTAATGTTTAGTAATTAACAAAAACAAAATCTCATAAGATTTTAAAGGAACATCTCCATAAGACAGCAAATAAATAAAGGCATGTTGCAGTACAATAATATATGTATTTTAGTGGTTAAACTTAAATGGCATTTTTGTATACATATTACCTACTTAAGTATTTTCAACATGATAAGGCTTTCTAACAATTAACAATATGTGTAGTGTTTAAAGAATGTAACAAGTTTAAAAAATGTATTTATGAATAGAAGCAGAAGTCTCTGGTAACTGTCAATTGGATTTTAAGTAACAGTAGCCTTCTTTTAATCCATAGTAATATCTACTAAAACTACAAGTTGCATATGAAAAAACTTGCATTCAATAGCCCAATTTATATTCTCAGCAAAAGCTAAATATATAGGCTTTTTCACATTATTCACCTTGGTAAAAAAGCAAGGCAAGTGATCCGCCTGAATATAATGTACCAAGTGTAAAATTATGATTTCATTTTGTATAAGTTACTGAAGATCAACACAATTGACCTGATTAAAATGTTATTAGATCTTCCACGTACCATTCATACAAGTATTATTCATATTTACGTTCAAATATAAAGCACACAGTATCAACAATATTACTTTATCAGTATGTAGCAACATACATTTTTAATTAGTGTTTTTACTTTAAATTGTTGTTTCCTGTATTTCATGTGTTTTGGCTAAGTACATTTTCCCGGTATCACGGCGATCTTTCGACGATAAACTCGCGATAGTGTTTGACCACTTTTGTAGATAATTTTATACTGACATTTACGAACTTAAGTACATAAATTCTGTTTATATTTTATGCTTACCTATACATAGTTTATTTTAGTCCTCGGACTTTACTGCTGGTTGCATGTTTGTCAGCATAGAATAGTTTTTTTTTTTGCCTATTTTAACCCAATTAGAAATTTATTATGTAGGCTTCTTAGTATTACTTTGTACAAGATTCTTAAAATCGTTTTAGTTCCTCAAAAAATAGATAATTAATCGCATTTGTAACATAGAATAGAACATTACATGCCTACCTTAATTTTATAGATTCCTGAAATTTTTATGTGTACGTGATCATAAGAATTCAGTGGGCATGTGAGGCGAGTAAACATGCATTCATATTAGCTTGGAAACGTGCCTCGCGAAACTTGACCCACTCGTCTCTCGGAGATCCCTGAACAATGCGAAACACCAACAACATATCACAATACCACAAGCCTATTTACCTATATATGTTTCTTTTTAACATTGTTGCTCCATCAGTCTATTTGCTAGAAGCCTAATACTAGAAAAAAAAAGAGAATCGAGAAGAACACTATTGTTTTTGTTATCCAGAGTAATAAAATTATCCTGCCGATTTCCCCGCGTTAAAACTATAATAATTAATGCAAGATAAATTTTATTTCAATAACATGTTCAAACAGTAGAGGGAATTTGAATTGAATTTTGTCATATGGTTGTTTATTTCACTTTAGCACCCGAAACTAGTTGAGCGTTGCCGCGAAATTCGCGTAGGCAGCTAAACCGTTTTATCGGTAGGTAGCCAAATTAAATTAGGTCGATAAACAAGTGTTATTCACAACTACTCGTGACTTACATAACATATTATATTTACTTTTAAAAGTACCTAGTTTATTGTACCAGGAAACCTAAAAAATATGTTTTAAAACGGAATAATTATTCTTATCATTTTAACTTAGCTGCAAATAGGATAAATTGTACCGTTCTTAAGTAACGTAACAGAAAATGTGACTTAGTCAGCCAATTATAATACTTAATTAATATTCCGTAGCTAATTAATATTACGCTTAAGACGTTTATTACTTGCCTTAAAGAAAGACTAATATCCTTTCTTTGAGGCGTTTTTAAAACCACTTTATAATACTCAAGGCATAGACTGATAACATTAAGTTTAATATTCCCCATTTTAAATGCAGGTCTTCGGTTAAATTCCAGATTTGCATACTTCAATCAATAATTATGTACCAATACCCATTACCGACTGGTAGAACGACACAGGATAGTTGTTAAAATGAGTGTGTGCATGAAGAGTTTACTCAACTAAAAACGCTTTTCCTCTTGTTATTAGATTTGTTTTATAACGCAGTATAATTATTGATTTCAGGACACATGCACGCCGATCGTGAACGGTCATTCGAGTCGCATTGGCGCTTACTACCTGTTCAACCACGTCGACTTGGAGATCACCTACCACAGCGGCGGCGAAGAGGAATGGGGCGTAGCCTTCGGCGAGAATGGAGGCCGGATCATATCTGCTAAGGTACTGTTTACTAAACACTTAATTATGGCTAATCAAGGTGCGTTGATTACGCCGTTGCCATGGTAATTAACTTTGTGGATAGACATAAAATACATAACGATAGGATATACTTACCTATGCAGTTTAACCGTAGTTATTTTGTAGTTGCGTACATTTACAAGGATTAATGACCAAAAATCTATTCCTAGTAAAGGCTATTTTGGTTCCAACTCCGTTGCCTACCAATACGTATAATCAATAAGTAATACAAGTTAATTGGTATTTATACAGTTGGCTAGGTTTATGCTGAAAGATTATATAGACAGTACTAGAAATATCGCGCGAGTTGCGGTACATTGCCTTTACGTATGACAACATAGCCGCCCGTCCCCGCTATATAACTCAACTTGCACTACATTTCTCGTATTTTCTAAATAGGCCTTATTGCCCAACTTTAGCCAAGCAAGCTTTATTGCAGACTTAATTTAATATGATAGGTAACGGTCACGTGACATGTCCACAGGTCAAGCCCGCCAGCATCCGACACACGAACCCGAACAGTCTTGACTGCAGTGCCCGCGGCATGGAGCTCGAGATCCCGACCCAACTCGACTCCGACAAGACCTTCAACGTCACCTACACTTACCGCGTCACCTTCATCAAGAACAACACCATCAAGTGGTCCTCCCGCTGGGACTACATTCTAGAGTCTATGCCACAGACCAACATCCAGTGGTTCTCTATTCTAAACTCCTTGGTTATTGTGCTGTTCCTCAGTGGAATGGTTGCTATGATTCTGTTAAGGACTTTGTACAAAGATATCGCGAGGTATAATCAGATGGAGTGTGGGGAAGATGCGCAGGTATAGAAAAATATAACAATTTGGATGTTATTGTAAGTTTGAATTTTGATTGGTGTCTTGACAAAAAAAAAATTCAATTACAGGAAGAATTTGGTTGGAAGTTGGTTCACGGTGATGTGTTCCGACCTCCGCGACGAGGCATGCTGCTGGCTGTGTTCCTTGGATCTGGTTCTCAGGTATGGATTATATGGAATGTGATATCTGCCCCTTTTCATCTGCACATTCCCAATTAAAAATAAATAAAATTATAATTTTTCGGTTGATCTTACCAAGGTCTAAAATTATCGAGCATATTATACCTACCTGGTACATAATATAAGACCTACCTTCTAAGGATTCAGCCTTAGTCTTCGTCATATCATAATCACAGCAACGGGCTACCGCTAGTTGTGCATCAAGTCGGAATTGTCACATTCAATAGTTTTGTGGTTGAATTTGATAACTGACGCGCTAGTTGCGCCAACTGGTAAGCGCCTTTCTTTTCATTAATTAAACTTTGAATTTCCTTGGGTCCAGGTGTTCGGCATGACCCTGGTGACGTTAGCATTCGCGTGCCTGGGCTTCCTGTCGCCGGCGAACCGCGGCGCGCTGATGACGTGCGCGCTGGTGGCCTGGGTGCTGCTGGGCGCGGCGGCCGGCTACGTCAGCGCCAGGATCTACAAGAGCTTCGGCGGGAGACGGTGGAAGAGCAATATCCTGTTGACGTCGATGGTGTGTCCCGGGTGAGTTGCGCTGATTTTACTATACAGATTGATTATTTTTGTGATATTATAAGTTTCGTGTAGAATTTCGACACGAAACGCGTTAGTGTTTTTCCTATATAGTTTTTCTTCATATGTATACGTCTAGAATCTCCTAACTGATATATTATCTAATAAAGCAGTCTAAAAGTAGGTTCCGGCGCGGCGGACGTCTAATAAGCAGTCGCTTAATGTAAAATACGGTATTCTACTATACCATAGTCTCGGAAGCCAACCCACTAATATAGATCGTTTTTCAAAGGCTGGACAGGAGGATATTTATGTCACTTACATATTATGTACCAAATCCACCGTCAAATATTGCTTATACCAATGTTTACAACATAACATACATATAATCACGCCTGTTTCCCGTAGGGGTAGGCAGAGACCACTTCTTTCCACTTGCTACGATCCTTACATACTTGTTTCGCTTCATCCACTGTCATAATTCCCTTCATACATGCTCTTCGGTTTAGGGTACTCTTGACCTGGCCTTTTTTCAAGACGTCTCCTATTTGGTCTATTTATTACAACATAACGTTGAACATTTATCTTCCAGTGTCGTATTCTCCCTGTTCTTCATAATGAACCTGGTGCTGTGGGGCAAGGGCTCGTCCGCGGCCATTCCGTTCTCGACGCTGGTGGCTCTGCTCGCGCTCTGGTTCGGCGTGTCCGTGCCTCTCACCTTCATCGGCGCTTACTTCGGATTTAGAAAGAGGGTGAGTTACTATAAATCTTCTATGTTTACTAAACTTCCATTTACCTTGCCTCCCCCGGGCCAAACGAGGGTATAATCTCCGCATCTATGGAAATATCTGATATTACTGAATATGAGCCAATCAACAGGACTAATAAGAACTCCCTATCACCTTTTAACTATTAAGCAAATTAGTTTGGGTTTCCTATATATGCTGCACTCTACAAATAACATTTTCTTCTCCACTTCCAGATTCTGGACCACCCAGTCCGCACGAACCAGATCCCGCGGCAGATCCCCGAGCAGTCGCTGTACACGCAGCCGGTGCCCGGCATCGTCATGGGCGGCGTCTTGCCCTTCGGATGCATCTTCATACAACTCTTCTTCATCCTCAACTCTCTTTGGTCAAGTCAGGTAAGAGTGATTTTGATTCGCTTAGTAACCCGATCTTAACTTCTTGCCCTTCAATCACGAAGATTTTTGAAAGGCTAGCTACATTTTTAGGGTGTTATATTCCAGATGTACTACATGTTCGGTTTCCTGTTCCTGGTGTTCGTGATCCTGGTGATCACGTGCTCGGAGACGACGATCCTGCTGTGCTATTTCCACCTGTGTGCGGAGGACTACCACTGGTGGTGGCGAGCCTTCCTGAGCTCGGGCTCCACGGCCGGCTACCTGTTCATCTACTGCTGCCACTACTTCGTCACCAAGCTCAACATCGAGGACGCGGCCTCCACCTTCCTCTACTTCGGCTACACCATCATCATGGTCTTCTTGTTCTTCCTGCTCACCGGCACCATCGGCTTCATGGCTTGCTTCTGGTTCGTAAGAAAAATCTACAGCGTCGTCAAAGTAGACTAAATTAATGTGGTGTTAGGTTAAGAATCGAGTGTTGGTACAGCGGTATTGACGTGTCCGTCTAGATGGGCGCAATTGTTATGTAAAATTAAGCAGAGTTGTTACACCAAAGCATTGTTTTTCTGAAAAACATAGCGCTAACGTGTTACGTGACAAACTTCCGCCTACTCCATTTGTGTATATTAGAATGTCTCGTGGATATGACGCGTGGTGATCTATTAATTGATGAGGAGACCTGTATTGCAAGTCATAGAAAGTGGAGGTTCAGGTCACAGACAATCTTGTATTGCAATGGTTGGGTGTTAGCCACGTGCCGCTACATAGGCGCGAGCATCGCCAGTCCGAGACTAGGAATAATGTGACAGTGTGACAAGTAAGACTGCTGTACGCAATGTGATTAATTAAATAAAGGTTTATATTGCTAATAAATTGATAGTCTCTTGCGTCTTTTAATCGTTTGTTTATTACTTTTATTATTAATTTGAATGTTAGGTCGTATACATATTGACTGAAATCAGATTCTTGCATGTAAAACCGTGTCTATATAAACGCCTAAATCTTAAAGGTTTCTTCAATGTGTATGCGCCTTTAGTCGCTAGTTGTATAAGTCTTTTTTGTGAATGAAAAAAGAAAGCTTAATCTGTTTATTATTTATTTGGAAATCGCTAACACTATCATCTTGCACAATAAATTTAGGGAATAGACGAGCCGTGATCAGTCTGGTTAACATTAAATGGCAGTACTTAAATATGTCCAATTCACATATTTATGAAATAACTAGAAGATTGTGATATAATTGATCCAATAATATTTTAACAGTATTGATAGAGTGTGCATTCTAGATGGATACAAAACTAATGAGGCGATATTTTGAGTGTCATTGCATCTCTCAATGTTGCATTTGAGGTTTTATAATTATATTGTCTTCAATTTAGTATTTGTTTTAATTAAGGTTAATCTTAATGGCATTTCGCGAAAAATGGCAAAGCTAGTAGCTACCAATTATTGCTTCAGAGGGAGAAAAGGATGATTAGTTGTCTGATCTAGAATGCAGTGTATCAAATTAAATGTTTTAAAAGTGAGATTTTGCATTTTTTATAAAAAAAATACTTTTGAGGTTCCGTATGTTTCGGATCTCAGATACACAAGTATTTAAATATGTTTAATTGGTTATGGAAGATTTTTACTTTCTTTGAAACATATATTACTATATAACAACAATATAAATAGATAAAAATATTCAGAACTTTAGTATTTTTTGCAACTCGACAATATTTGTGAGGATAAATAAGCCATTAGTGGCAGCAAATAACTTATTGGCGGTAGAAGTAAATAAATCAAGAAAGTGTACATCATATTACGTAGTCATAATTACACGTCCTATTAAATGACTCAATATTATTATCACGTTTTAATTTTAATAGCTATTGCGTTGATTAAAAATACATAAATGTATGTAATGTGCGTATTTTATGCAGTTCGATTTTATTGTAACTTTATTTTATCATTATTTTAAACTGTGCTTAGTTAAATAAAACAGTTGTGTAAATAATAAAATTACTATTTTACAACAGCTTTTTATTTTATTCACGTAAAAAAATAACTTAATCGCTATCACTTTCTGAGAGATCTGCCTTATCTTTGGGCTGTAATGCTTTTCTTTTGACATATTTTTTCTTTTTGTCGATATTTGTTTTCCTGAACAGTTCTATTGCTTTCATTTTGTTTTGTAATAAACTTTGTTTGTCTTTTTCTCTTTGCGGAATAATTTCTTGAACACGATCTGATTTCGGAATTCTTATTTCAAACTCAGACTTACCGTCTTTAACTTGCGACACAACCTTAACACCTTGGTTTTTAAGTACACTTGCCTCAGTTTGTTTCCGCTGTTTGGCGGCAGATGGGCCAGCTACGCCTGAACTCTTAGGACCACTTGATTTAATCTTCCGTTTAACTGCAGGTTTGGAACTTTCTTCAAAGGATTCAGTAACTTCCCCTATAGGTTGTTCAGGGCCCATTTTTTGTATCGCTGCTTTAACTCTTTTACTCATCTGTTCCTCAAGGGATAGGAACTCCACTTTTCGTTTGAAGAAGTCTTGAACAGATCTTTGTTTTTTACGATCCTGCATTCTCTTTATAACTGGCTTTATGATTTCATCTAACTTGTTTTGAGACCAACCAAACTTTGCTTTTGTGTAGTCTCTTAGAACTGTGATGTCCAACTCGCCCCATGTGAATTTGTCTTCACTTTTTTCAATGTTAGGTTCCAAATAGGCTTGAACAACCTAAAATATATGAAATTGTTATTTAATTGTGATAAAAAACATAAAAAAATCATAATAGAATCTATAATTTATACTTACTCGCACACTGGGAAAATCTTCTGTAACAGTCACATTCTTTAACTTCTTCTTAAGACTAGTGTTGTCCGTTCTCTTACCAGCTCTGACCCATTGCTTGAACTCTTGCAATCCCTTTACTATTTGCGCATACTGAGCTTGCTTAGAAGATTCGCTAAGTAGCTGCCTCTTGTTGAAGGGAAATGACGCTAAAATCTCCAACGCAGTGACGGGACCAACTCCAGCCAATCCTGTTGTATAATCACTGCCAACTAGCAGAGCCAATAGTACCAGTTTCTCTCTATTTAAATCTGGAAATAAAAAACATTTAGGTAAACAAATACATTAAAGACGAACTTTTGTACAATGACATGTCATTAAAAGTTGTCATATATGTTTTACTTACTGTAAGATGTCTCAATCCTATCAGCTAAAAATTGTAACACGTGTTTCTTTTGGTTGAAGAAATTCTTGTACACGGTCCTGCCGCCAAAGAGCCAGATATCACTATCATCTGTGATCGTCCCATCAGTAAGTTTTATACTTTCGAGGAACGCGCATTGTGCTTCTGCCTCGGTAGGGGCCACGATATATGGAATCCCAAATATTTGAAGCAATTCTTGAGCTTCCTTTGTCATTTGCTCAGTTATATTACGACCGACGCGGTCTAATCGACCTTTTTCTTGAATTAAATCTAGTTCTTCATTTTGAATTTCTTCGACCATTGAATTAAGTCTTTCTGTGTTTAATACTGGAGGGTTGTAAGCTACTTTGGCTATATTATTATCACGAGATTCATCTTTATCATGTTCAACTCTATCCTCAGTTGTTTTTTCTGGGATTTCATTGTTAACTTGTACTTTATCTGAATCCACAATTGTGATAGTAGTTTCTGGTTTTTGTATATTATTAACAGTGGAAATGTTAAGCTCAGATTTTTTTGCTGGGGAATCATTCTTAGTTTTTACTTTATCTGAATCTACAATTGAGATAGTAGTTTCTTGTTTGTGTGTATTATTAACAATCACAGTATTTTGTATGCCAGATTTATTTATTGCGGTTTGTTGTTGATTTTCAGTTTCTTTAAGTTCTAAAGATTTTCTATTGCTTAATTTAGGTACCTCGGGCACTTTAAACGCTTTGTCTGGGACAATATTATCTTCAAAACTATGTGCCTTTATAAAAGACTTTTCTTCGTTTTCCACAACCGGTTTAATCTTTTCTTCAAAGACATCTGCGAATATATCGTCTTCAAGAGCATCACCTATCTTAAGCGTAAGTTCTACAACAGGTTTAATTGGCTTATCAATATCAGGTACTTCTTCAAACTCATCACTGGAATCCGTATCTTCTTTAGTATTAACATCTTCAAATTCATCACTGGAATGATTTTCTTGCTTTATAACCATTTCACTTTCGTTCTCAGTTTCGTCTGTTCCAGAATCAATTATGACCACATCTTGTGTCTTTTCAATACAAACTACTGATGCTTGAGTAGCGTCGAAATTTTCATCAAGTGTATCATTAGTAGCTGGATTATTTTCCTCACTACTAGAAACTGGTTTATCTTCCATAATCTCATCATCACTCGAAGATATTTCCACATTATCAACAATTATAGACTTTTCCTTATTAATTTCTTCCAATATTTCATCTACTTTTGGAATCTTCTTTACATTTTTATTCTTAGTTTTATCTGTTACAATCTTTTTGATAACTTTGTGAGTGAAATCACTGTATTGCATGATATAAGATTTAGCACAAGTCATGTCTGGTTGTTCAAAGCCATCATCTTCTTCCGAATCAGTGTTGGAGTAATCTGAATCTGTCATGCATGATGTCCAGGACTCATCTGTCTTAGAAACACTTGTATTTGCTTCATTAGTATCATTAACACATTCAAGAGACATTTTGATTGCTTTTTCTAAATCATCTTCTAGTTCATCCACTTTCTCAGGTTTGTTTTCAACTATTTCAGTGATTTCTTCAACTTTACTGGTTGTAGGATTATTTTCTAAGTCTTTCTTCTTTTTTGCTGCAGCTAAAGCTTGTTTAACATCTTTGATGAGTAAAAATCTCGTAGAAACATTGGAAGCAATGCGACGGGTTGGAAGTGTATCTATCTTAGTGTCAATGCCTTCTTCATTTAGTAAAGATTCTAAATCATTCAAGGACATCCCAGCATCACCCATTTCTTTTTCAGTTTCTTCTAAGCATTCTTGTAGCTTTCTTCTTTTTAATAACCTTTGCATCTGTCAAACAACATTTAGATTATGTACTAAGTGATTAGATATAATAGGTTATCACTATCATAAAACAAGTTCCAACAAGTTACCTGGAAGTCTGAAAATGAGTCACTCTTTTTAGGCAATGTTTCAAGTTTACCCCATGAATTCATTTTTCTTGTTTCCTTTAACTCCAAAAGTAAATCATACTTCTCTTTGACCCCTAAAGTCTTAAACTCGCTAGATTCTAAATCAAGTGTATGTAGGTCAATGCTCGAACCACTTGAATTCTGTTCATCTTCAGACCTACAAAGCAATAAAAATAGGTTATTTACTAAGTTTTCTAATCATAGAGTAACAAAGTCGGGATTAGAACCCAACACGGCCAGCACCCTGGTTTCTCATGACAAGAAATGTTTTAAATACAGAAAAAACCAGCAAATGCCTTTCTCTGCTTTTCCTACATACAGTCCTGAGAACTATTACTAATACTAATTGGCTACTGGAAAAGATGATGTTTTAACTAATGCTTACTCAGATTCACTCTCTTCTTCTTGCTGTGGCAAAGCGGGTAGTTTAAAGATGTCATCATTGTTTGAAGTTGTTGGCCCACTTTTGCTCGGAGATATTTGTTTACCCAACAAACTGTTTACAGCTGTCTTCTTACTCAATAAGATTGCAAGCTCTCTTTTGATTCTCTCAGATTCTGAATTGTACTTAGCCTTGTGATCTTGTCTCTTAGCCTAAAATGTATTATTATTATATAGTCATACAATATACAATCATAACATTGTAGTTTATCTTAGGTTATGTTTGTCAAAGTAAACATAACAAATCAATGAAAATAACAAACAACTTACAATAGTTTCTTTTTTCAAATCTGGGTATGATCCATCAAAAACAAAGATAGGTTTTATTCTAAAGTACAACAGTTTGCAGAGGCGCTGGAATAGACCCATGAGATGGGCATTTGGAAGAGGAGCCCCTTTTGCATCTTGATAGCCCTTCACCATCTGATGCAACCATATTGAAATATCTGGTAAACATTGTAAACAAGGATTAATGGTTTGGGTAATATAGAAAACGAATCATTTTGGTAATGTAATGGTCATTGCCATCTTACCGACAGCCAACACTTTGTTTTCAAGTGTCTCTACCGGCACGGGTTTGCCGGCTGGCTCTATTAGTCGCCACAGTCCAGTGACTCCCATCGCGTGCGATTAAGTTCCAGAATAGATTTTTTGTTTATACTAATGTATATATCAGTGTACATAACAAAGGTCGTTTCCCACGAGATCTCCGGTCAATCGCGGTCTCTTCCTCACACAACGCAACTATTTCGCTCTATGAGCTCAACGTACTCACTACACACACATACAAAACGACGCGATTGCTACTGGCGCACTGCGTTCGTAAATATGTGTTCGGTTCACTACAACATATCAAATGTTTTACTACGCCGCGAACGCCCACTCTTTCCCACACTTTATTTTCTCACGCCCCATGCGTAACCCCACATCCTATGACCGGCCGTCTGTCAGTCGGCGGCGCGACGCGGGTCGACCGATCCCTCATCGACTCGACTCGATTCTGTCGAATCGCGCGCGTGTAGTCGACAACACGCCTGCAAACAGCTCCGTGTCTATGGTCAATCTTTGACAGCTCGCGCATCTGGCGTTGTCGTATTTATACTCGGATAAACAGAAGTTTCATCAACTTTTCGTAAAATAAAATCATAAAAAGAAAACTTATAAGTTAAAGAAGAAGACCAAAGCAAAGTTGTCGCGAGTGGCATTCATAGAAAACTTGCCCTGTCCAGTCTGAAAATTCCAGTCTCGAACAGGTGTCTCAAACGAAATGTGTGCCAGTTCCCAGCGTAATTAACTGACGAGGGGCGTGAATAATACAAAAGTGTATCGATCGACGTGATAATCGGGACCGGGGGCGACAATTCTCTGGTTAAACCAAACCGACGGGCGCGCGCCTTTTGATAGTGAACTGTGGGGGACGCTTGAGTCTCAGTCTGGAAGGCCGGCGATGTCCTACCTGCGGCCCAACGCCAGCTAAGGATTCGGCAGCATCACCCTGTCCGGCCACAGGCTGGATGCACGCTATGCGGGTGGCAGCGAGGTGAAGGCAGCCGTGGCTAGCATGCCGCACCAGTACGGCGGGGCAGGCGCGGGCGCGCTGGCTGGCGGCGCGTCGCCGCCGGCGCAGCACGCGGCGCTGTTCCCGCGCTACGCCGGCGCAGCAGGCCCGGGCGCCGGCGCCTACCGCCCCGAGGAGCGCCGACTCACGCGCGAGGCGATGGAGCGCTACCTGCGCGACCGATCCGACATGGTGGTAGTTATCCTGCATGCTAAAGTTGCCCAGAAGTCGTATGGAAACGAGAAAAGGTTTTTCTGCCCTCCTCCCTGCATCTATCTGTTTGGAGACGGCTGGCGGCTGCGGCGCGAGCGCATGCTGCGAGAGGGGGAGACTGAGCAGGCAGCTCAGCTCTGTGCCTTCATTGGCATCGGCAACTCTGACCAGGACATGCAGCAGCTGGACCTCAACAATGGCAAGCAGTATTGTGCTGCCAAAACTCTGTATATATCTGACTCTGATAAAAGAAAGCATTTCATGCTCTCAGTGAAGATGTTCTATGGGAATGGTCATGATATTGGTATATTCAATAGTAAACGAATTAAAGTCATATCAAAGCCTTCTAAGAAGAAGCAGTCATTAAAGAATGCTGACTTGTGTATTGCTAGTGGAACAAAAGTAGCTCTGTTTAACAGGTTAAGGTCTCAGACTGTGTCCACTAGGTACCTACATGTTGAGAATGGTAACTTCCACGCATCCTCAACGCAGTGGGGAGCGTTCACCATCCACCTTCTGGATGACAATGAGAGTGAATCTGAAGAGTTTGCTGTGAGAGACGGCTACGTCCACTATGGGTCCACAGTGAAGCTTGTGTGTTCAGTAACAGGCATGGCACTTCCTAGACTAATAATAAGAAAGGTAAGATCTGCGTGTTTATTTTTTTTCTCCTCAAAAACGTAAATAATGTCTCAGCTTGATTTCTAGGGGCTATTTACCTTCATAGGAAAATTGAAATAATTGAAGCTAAAGCTTAAAGTAAATAAGCAAAATATTGAGTTTCACAACTGTTTTTTTACATGCAATGTAAAACAGGTGTTACATATAATAATGAATCTAACAAAGAAAAAGGTAAAATGAAATTAATTCAAACATATTCCTCCAAGATATTTATATGTAAACAAAATTATTTATTTGTATTATAATGATACAAGCTTAACAAACAAAAACCATGAAGTAAACATGTTTCATAAATTTTAAATTATTTTACTAACATCACTGAAAAGTTTTTCAATATAAGAAACTTGTAAGCAGAATTAAATAAATAAAAAAATTAAATGAAATGTTCATTCTGACAACTAACAAACTAAAAAGTTTTTTAAACTTTGCACTAAAATATCTATTTAGCTATTTTTAATCAAAGCACATAGTAATAAACAAAAATATTTAAACTATAGAGTTGGTATTAAGCATCTGAAAGTGGTATATTAAAAAAAAACTCCCGCATTGCATAAATTATTTTAATTTATGAATAAACTTAAAATTTCATATTAAATTCGCTTAACTTATTTCTGACTCTTATATCAATTTCTCCTCACACAAAAGATCCTAGAAACATTATATATGTATGTATTAAATATATTAAACTAATTGTTATTCTACAGGTGGACAAGCAAATGGCCTTACTGGAAGCGGACGACCCTGTCTCCCAGCTACACAAATGTGCATTCTACATGAAGGATACAGAGCGCATGTATCTATGTCTATCACAAGAGCGGATCATACAGTTCCAAGCCACACCATGTCCTAAGGAACCCAATAAAGAGATGATCAATGATGGTGCCTGTTGGACTATTATATCTACAGATAAAGCAGAATACCAGTTTTATGAAGGAATGGGTCCTGTGAGGTATGTTGATTTCATTTTGAATATATACAAGCTTTTATGAAAAACTTTTATCTCACCAAAAGTGGTAAAGAGTATGTACAAATAACCTGCAGCCCAAAATAAGTTATTTAAATAAATTGATGAGAAAAATTGGATATCAAATATTCAAGTAACTCTTTGTACTGTTTTTTTTAAACTAAATAAATACCAGATGCATTGCCACCTTCTTTGAATACATATAAACTTTTGGTAACACCGTGTTTATTTTTAAACTTAAATAAAAATACAGTTTTTAAATTGCAAAGAATTTTACACACAAAAATTACTTAAAATACCCTAAGTTTTTGGTAAAACAATTAACCTCAATTAAATATTTAGTTTGCGAAGCTTATAACAGAGTAAAAAAATATATTAAACCCGGCTATTTATATCTAACATTTTCTGTCGTAATAAACATACAATATAATATATTACAGTCAACATCTATTGTTATCTGTCTTATCAGCCTATTTGCGTCCACTATTGAACAAGCTCGCAAGTACCCGCCAACGCCACAATGAATGGTCAATAGGGTAATTGCCATAATCGACACTCTTCGCAGACAGATTGTCGATCGCGGTTGTTATGCCCAGATAGTGCTAGATTGCCCTTCGTCTGCGATATTAAGGCATTTTCCATCATCCGGATTATACCACAAAGAATGGGGTAGGTGACTGGGTATGAAAAGAAGAAATTTATTTAGTCGGGCAGTTAATAAAATTCATTGTAGGTACATGTTTATTTTGCAAAATAAGAAAAGCTCAGTAGATAAAGCTAATCAAATTGGGTGCTAATGACGGTGTGATTTCGTGTATAACAAAAACGCTTGATATAAAATCGAAAATTATTTTCTGCGCCTATTTTACAACAATTTAAAAGACGATTTTAAGAAAATTCGTAATAAAAATATTTATTCATTTAATAAAAAATTACATAATTGAACTTATAACATTAAATATCGCCAAAAATTTACAAAAGTTTACACTGATATTCCTAAGTGAATCCAACAAGTAGTGGCCACTTTTAACTCTATTTCATTTAAATACTTCCTCTTTATCGTCCTAACTTTCCCGGCCTATTGGTATCTCCCCTTTAACAAATATCTATGTACTAACAGTTGCGATCGCATAGAAACTGCGCCTCTGTGAAATTATTTACACCTAAACAATTTACTTATACTAATGTCTATATAATTACTGTATAACTACATCATTTATGTTGCTTATTTTTCTGAACAGTCTGATTTCAACAATCTGTTGCCGTTGAAAATTAACAACTACTTTCAGTACCCTCGGTACTTGAGTACTCTTGAGTTATACGAAGGATATTTTTTAATATTTTCTTAAATAATATGCATGATGTCTCTAACAAGAGTCCTAAATCATAGGCTCAAAGCTAATTTATTTAGAATGAAAGTGCCAGTATCTAAGCATGTCAACAGTCGTGGTAAAGCCAAATATTCTGCAAAAAAGCTGTGTCAAAACGGCGCAAATAAAAATAGGCTCAGAATAATATTCATTTATTGATATAACAAGTTACAAAATCGTAACACTTCCCATTTTATCAGCAATAGGTATCTGCGGTTAACCACAGGATCCATCCGTCTGGTGGTTCGTGATCACTGATGTGTATAACTTTTATAAAACACAACCATGATTTAGAACTAGAATCAAATGACGGAAAACATGGAGGGAAGTCGCACGCTCATCATAAACACGTAGCTGACACCCTGAGAACTGTAGCACTGCCTGCACTAGCTGAACATACGCGGCCCACTTACAGAGCCCCATGCGAAAAATTGCTATAACGTGCTATGTCAATGCCAGGTTTTGTTTTAGTTCGCATTACGTTCACAGACTTTTGTGTAAACATCAACAGCATTTCAACTTTTAATTAGTAACTTGCACTCAAAACGCAAAAAAAAGAATAATCGCCAATTCGAGCGCGAGAGAGTTTTGAATTGCATCTTTATTTTCGGGACTTATAATTATGTGTTTAAAAAACATTTCTAATAGTCACACGCTTATATTGTGACTTGTGTTTTGATACCCTGAGAACATCGAGCTATACTTTCCCAAGGACTTAAAAATTAATAAATATTTTGAAACCGATTATATTTTGATCATCGGTCCTCTGCAACATTGGTTCCTGTTCCATGATAGCAAGGATGATATACCACTTCACCTTTTTTTGGGGCCTCTGGAACTCCATTACAAAAGCCATCAAACTTATGCGGAAAACTTTTGACTTGAACCAGGATAGCACAAAATTTTTAGTCCTTTGATACAGGAACAGACAATATGTTCATCATATCCCGAGCCTTTTCCTAACTATGTTGGAATCTGGCTACCAGTCATACCGGATTCAGCTGAATACCGTATTTTACACGGAGCGACTGCCTATCTGAAAACCCATTTTACTGGGAAACACAGTATCCCATAGAGTCTGGTTGTCAGAATTGATTTAACTACTGCCAAAGATCTATGTATGATAGCCAGGACCTACTGTTTACCGTGCTTTCCGAACAAACATGTGGTCAACATAATTTTTCATTTTAAACTAAATAGAGTTTCGTTTGATCCAGATCACCAGTAACTCCAGTACCGTTGGTCCACTCGTTGAACCTCAACGGCGGCGGCGACGTGGCGATGCTGGAGCTAGCCGGCGACAACTTCACGCCGTCCCTGCAGGTGTGGTTCGGCGACGTGGAGGCGGAGACCATGTATCGGTGCGCGGAGTCCATGCTGTGCGTCGTGCCCGATATCTCGCAGTTTAGGGGCCAGTGGCTCTGGGTGCGACAGCCTACGCAGGTCACTAAGACTTCCTTTTTTTTGTAAAATAATATAAACATAATATAATCATCACGCCTGTATCCCCGAAGAGTTAGGCAGAGGTGTACCAATGTACACCCACAGTTCGCCGATATGTTTAGGTCCCATGTAATAGGGGGCGAGCCTATTGCCACTAACCGGGCACACATCTAAACACCGATCTGCTACTGAGAATTTCATAGGTTTATAATATGCAGTGGAAGGTTTTTTTTTTTGTTTATCTCATATAATTAACACAAGTTCACAAATAATTATTTTGAAATGCTCAAGTCGGATAACATAAAATACAGGTTTTTCAATGAGTAATTAGGGATTTTCCGACTTTATCTCAAGAAATTATATGCTTATAGGTACTTAGTTAGTACTATTAAGTTAAACTTTGTAAAATCTCACCAAAAATCCCCAAACATCTTCATTTACAAATAGATACAAGTAGTTATTATGTATTTACATAGACAATTGCGAAATACATTATTGTTATGTTAGGTATAGTCGCCAAGTCAAAATACTAGTCGCACCTGTGCCGTGTAGTCTGCACCTTACAAGATGATTGGAAAACAATCAACATAATATACAAACAATAACAGAGTTATTAAACTACTTATAATTGGCCCGACTACAATGACACGAAGTCTAGAATCCGATTTATCCAGGCAATTCATGTTTGACGGTCAATTAAACTTTATCTGTAAGGTTCTGGAACAAAATTACTGTTTGTTTACCGTCGGTGTCCATTATTCCTGCATAACTCTAATATCATGCAAATTTAATTTTAAGAATCTAGGAAGGTAAAGACCTGTTTATACAATAATATACTAAAGCTATAAACGTCCCACTGCTGGGCAAAGGCAAGAGGCCATACAGGGGCCCATAGAGAGATAGCACGAACATTGATCACTACACTTGCTTATTTGCACATTGGCGATTTCAGAGTCCAAATTTAGAACACAGGTTTACTGAAGTTGTAAACAAATTCAAATATTTTTTATTCAATGTAGGTTTCAGTTCTATCAAACGTCAAAAACAATACAAAAAGATTGACAGCACCCTAAACGATATAATTGATCCTGTTTCGTTTACATCATTTTCTTATGTAGTAATTATTTGAACAAAAACAAATGATAGTAACATAATCTTTCTTCTATCCTTATAAAGCGTCACTTAGTTGCGTCACCCGTCGGGCCTCGGTTTAATGGATCGATGTAATGACAGCCCCTGCATTTGACGGCACATACATAATTGATGCAGTTAGTGGAAATTGATACTACACTAATAAACCTTGCAATATTCCCTTACCACTTTAATAACTTTGTTATGTATCGTGACATTATAGATAAGTTATTTAATTTATTTTTCCTATATTTTGTAGGGTTCCCTAGCATAGGGTCCGCTATCCATTTGTCTGTCAGCGGCCTGAATCTCGTGTAATAGATGGGGAGTTGAAATTTTCCTAGTGTTAGTCTTTTGCCTCTAAAAGAGCAAATAATAAGAAAATCACAGTGTCATCTGTAAGATAGGTCGTGGAACCCTCTTTGATTAAGTCGGAATGGCAGCTGACCGACTTTTTACCCCGTGGTCATCTAATACTACCAGAATGTTAAGTTGGTTTATGATATTATTACTTAATTCAACTGTTTATCTTCAGGTCCCGGTGTCCCTGGTGAGGAACGATGGCATAATATACGCGACGGGCCTGACGTTCACGTACACGCCGGAGCCGGGGCCGCGGCCGGTGTGCGCGCCCGTGGATGACGTCATGCGGCCGGACGCGGCGGCCGGCTGGCACCACGACCCGCACCGCCTGCCCGACAACACGCTGCAATAGCCCATGGACTGCAGGCTGGAGGACGACGGCCTGCAGTTATAACCCAAGAACTCGGTTCAGTGTTCAGTGACTCCAAAGAACGAAGCCGTTTACGGAATAGTGACTTTCCAGTCCAAATTCAGACATTTGGTGAGTGATTCAGACATTTTGTGTAGGTAATTCGATAGTGCCTAATGTCTATTCATCATAGCATGATCTCTAGCGAAGTTTTGTGCTACGGACTAAATGGACAAGTGGATATTTTTGAAATATATTTTAAGTCGTTCAAGTGGTGTGGTGAGCCGCTACAACCTGCGGTAATATTTTATTTGCGCGTTCGTGTCGCAACCAACGACACGACCGGCTCATTAAGGCGTTATCTTCACGAAGGGGAAGTGTACAATAGAAAATGTCCAGCTCATTAGTTTGTGCAATACTAAACATTTTACTTTGTGACTGATTTTTGTGACAAGGATGTTTCGTACCAAATCTCACTAGTGCAGGTGAAGCCCTAGTTCTCGGGTGTCAAAGAGCGTAGGATTATAATAATTTGAGAATTACGTTTAATAGATCATGTTAGGATCTATAGATTATAGAAAGCTTTATTATTGATGGGAGCGCCAGTTCGCGAGTCGGTAGCTTTGCTTGAGAGCTTCGAACCGCATGGCATTACATAAACTATGTGAACACGATCGTCGTGTGCCTAAGTATATCTAAAGTATATGTTTGTATCTACGAGATTATGACACCAAAACTACGATTAAGGTTAAAATTCAGCAATAAAAGCAGCTGTGACAACAGTTACATAGTTTAACAGGGTGGAAAGGGTAATATTGTGATATAACTCAAACTCAACTCTATTTGTATTTAGATATAATTTAGTCAACTGCAGATTATGTAACAATATGTTGCATATTTGATTTAAATGTTGTTAACATGACCAAGATAATTGTAAGTTTGATTTGTCCGGCTTTTAGCTAAGTACGAGTAGAGCTGTGGCTGGATGTCTAATCAGTTTCACCCTGTGTCGTAATGAATTATTCTTGTCTTTCACACGGTTAGCGGGTTGCATGTGGGTTAACGCACCGACTGCTGTAGAAACAATAAATGTCACACTGTTTCTTGATAAAAAGGCAATAAAGTTTTTTATTGTCACTTTAAAGAAATACATCGTCGCTCAATTAGAAGGTACATCAAGATGCGGAATATCTTGGAATACGTAATCTCGAATAAACTAGTGCCATCCCCACAACTCGCTAACTTGTGTTCTGCACTAAAATATGTATATCTATATTTTATTACCAGTTGGTAACTCCTAGTCCGTTATTGTTTCACACAATTTCTTATGCAATTATTCGCTTTAAAAAGCTTAAACACATCTATAAAGATTTTGCAATATTTGCCAACTGAGCTCATAAAATAGTTTATATACAGGGAGGTAGTTCCTACTCCGGCATTTAATATACACGAATGTTAAAATAGTTCGTTCATTGTCATCGTCATAAAAAGAGATCTCTCTGCTCTTAGATTTGTTTCTTTGGGGCCAAATAGTTGTAATATCCATGACAAGTCATTGCGTTTATACTATAATACTACTCTAATTAAAGTTAAATAAGCTTAATAAGTTTGGGGAAAGGAAAATGACCTCTACGAGATTGATTTAAGAGTGATTTATTTGTAATTGGTTTGTATAAAATAAGTATCATAGAAGTTTATCGCAATTGAGTTAGAGAAGAGCCAAATAAGTCCTTTTTATATGTCGAAATACTTGATATAGTATATTTGTCTTAAACATTACTTTAGCGTTATGTACCTACTGTTATATTTGCTTCTGTAATTGCGAGTCAATCAGTCTCAATGTATGCACAATTTATCTAATCACTTCACTTTGTTGATGATAATTATAAAATCCAATTAAGACACGTAGTGTTGTCACTGTACGTATGTATATTTACGGAGATTTTAAACGAACAATACATGTAGTTAGTAGCTAGCGTTAGTCCATAGATGAGCTAGTTCTACACATCGAATGCGGCGCGACGCGGCGCGACTCTCGTACGACTTTTGTACGCAGACTCATATATTATTATGTTTTTACTTCTCACAACGTCGCGGTCGATGTGCGGACAACCTTATAAGTAAATGATAAAAACAGAAATTATAAATTTAAAATTTTATTTATTCTATGCCAATATAATTTTTTAGAAAATGTATGGTTTTAAAAACGGATTTGATGTGTATTTTTAATAAAACGTGTGATTTCGAACATTCCATGTGGAAAGTGTAATAAGAAGTACAAAAAATATCAATATTTTTGTAGCTAAACGTTCAATTACGATATAATCTTATGGAATTGGTAAAGTTACAGTATTACAAGAAAATTAGTATTAAACGCGATGAATGAATAGACAGTAATAAAATAATGTCGTCAATTTTTGTAAAACGATAAGCAAATGATTGTTCATTTTAAAACTGTTTACTCCTTTTTATCATTTTACATTTGGTATTTCTATATTTGGAAATGGTCATATTAAAGCGGTTACTGCTCGGAGTGACGTCGTCCACTCAGTGTACCGACGACGTGCTGTCATAGTCGGAGCAGTGATTCTCAAATATGAGTAAATATTTTTTAATAAAATTGAATATAAATAACAAAGTTTTTCATTACAAAAACATCCCACGTCATAGAAATAATTAAGATTCAAAACCAACAATCTTCAACCATAAAAATTAAATTTCTCACAGTCAAACTGTTTTGCGCAAAGCGGATTGCCTTATTTCTCATTGTTTTAATTAAAAACGAGGGGTCAAGTGTAATTATCTGCTTATGAATCAGTGTTAATCGAGGAATCAGTGCCTCGACCGAAGTCTGTGGGAACGTCTTCAAAAACTCTTCACATGATAATAACAAGTGTCTTCCCCTACATACCGTTCCGCAACGCTGGGTTTGACCTCAGATAATTATCACAAGTTTATACCCATTCCGCCATTGTTCGCTGCCGAGATTCTCGGTTATAAACTGGATAATATTTATGACATGCGATCTCGCCGGTAACTCGGACTGTCACAATATAAATTGGAAGGTAATTGAGTCAATTGAACTTCGATCCGAAGGGTATGAGGGCAGCCGGCGCGCGCCGCCACTTGTATCTCGTCATTCACACCGGCCGGCACTGATTGTCATGGAAGTGATGGGAATTCATTTCCAACCAATTATTTTGTACTGCAATTATATCCATGCAATGCGTGACGTTTACACGACGTAAGAGATGATCATTTCATTGTGATGCCATTGATAGCTGGTAATCGTGGAAAATCGCGAAAAGCTGACGATATAAGTTTAATGATAGTGTTACGGTAATCACTGGGTTTACCCAAGTCCTGTTTGTTTCTGTTTAATTACTCCCGGCTGGTAACATACACATAGGCTTTATCACCCGTTAGTTATCTTAATCATAACATGATTGAATGCAGGATCTTAGTAATTTAATTAATAATTCTTTTGTTTCTCAAACAGATGACATGATTCCGTTTTAATTATGATGCTAAATAATAGATCTTTACGTAGGCGTATAATTTAGATTTATTCATATTATTAATGTTTGGAACCATGCATACAAAAAGTTTTCAGCATATAATAATGCTGCTGGATATACGAGTAGAAAAGCGTCGCTTAAAAAAATCTAATGTCTGCAGTCTACCTTTACCTCATACAAACCATAAAATATCTTTACACTGTTGGCACAGGCGACTTGTCGCGTGACTGCAAACATTATTTCCCAATCGGTGACGTGCACAAGAAATTATGACGTTATTCTCTTCATGCACGTAACCATTCATTCATGGCTGCAAAAAACAGCATTGTGTTGTAATAAATCAGGAGCTAAACATCCGGTTCGCTAATCAGGGGAAACTCCTCGAGCGGTTTTCCCTCGTCAGCATCCTTTCGGGGTAGACCTGAAGCCGGAACTTTCGTTGGTCATTTACCTGCACCAATTAACCGTATGACGATCATATCTATGCGGGGACTGTGAGAACCCAGTGTGCACACAATTGAATCATTGTCTGCGTTTTTACATTCTGCCAGGTTGATCTATGGTGCCAAGATATGCAGAGTGTGGGAATGTTCAGCGGTACCGATGTTCGAATGTTTTCCAACATGTCATCTCCGGCCGTGGGAACTGACGCCAGGAAACCGACCAATTTTATATCAACTACCTATTATAATTTAATTTGTATTGTTTCAGTAGGTACCTAGCTACGTTTTGGTGAAACAAAAACATATTTTAGACAATTAATTTGTTTTATAAAAACAAGATTGTTGTTATTCTACAGTTTTTATTATTTATGCGTCATTGTTGTAGTTCTCTACTATTTATTTTTTGAAAGGACTCAACAATTGTATTTTAGAAGGATATGTAGAAATACATTCATAGTCTTTCTAGTTTAAGAATTTATAGGGATATTATTACCATGCTTAAATCCATCACCAGCTTTCTTATGCTTGAATCCATCAGCACCTAATCCAATGGTGGATTTTCAATGCTGATTTAACTTTACATAGTTCCCAGATAAATTTTTACAGGCTTCCATCACTATTTCAGATTTTGTCGGCACTAGACTGGTCAACTTTTACTTGCTAGTGCTAAGAAAAATATCTGTAGGTGTAGGAAAAAGTAACTTATGAAGTTAATCTGGACATTCATACAAAAGTTATATTTACTACGCATCATAGAACTTAGAAATTATTGACGAGTTCAACCTTTCCCGAACTAATGCGTTTCCAAAATTTTCTTTCTTCTTTTAAACTGTGTAAAATGCTACCATACGTTTGCATCACAGCTTTCTTTAAATACTATTTCTCGTGTTGGTAAATATTTTTGAATTCAACAGGTTTTAGGCACTATAAAAAACTTACCAAAAGAACATGACGTCAAATCTTCGATAAAATAAACCGGATTTAAATAAAGAAATAAAATTTACTTTAATAATAACTATGTATTCTGGTAATTAGTTAATACGGCTAGTATTCTTCTGTCAGTAGATTAGAATCCTGAGCCGCGATTAAGGTAGTTTCCTTCGCGTTGAATGAGAGATCATCTCTGCCTGCAATTATAGTTGTTGTGACGCAAACGCGATGCATAACACACGGAAGTTACTAAGTAGATAGATGAGACTG
Organism: Autographa gamma; assembly: GCA_905146925.1. Lineage (NCBI taxonomy): Eukaryota > Metazoa > Arthropoda > Insecta > Lepidoptera > Noctuidae > Autographa > Autographa gamma. The sequence goes on from LR989852.1 coordinate 3,248,431, forward strand.
AGCATTTATTCAAGCCTATTTACTTTTGGTTGGAAATCTACCACGAAACCTACCACTTGAAAGGTTATGTAGGTTGGGTACCTACCTATATGAAAAAGTTCAACTCTGTTATCGAAAATATTAAGCCTTTTAGATTTTCTAAATGTCGATGTCCCTCATATTATTATGTGTCTCGTATGGAACTCAAACACGCAATAGCAAACGTTAAACTTTTGAAAGTTTAGGCACTTAGTTATGTCAGTACTTTGCTGTCAGTGACAAGCCTTAACGACTAAATTTTTTCAAGAATTTCTTTCTACCCTCCATCAACAATTTTTGATCTCATAGCGCAAAAATCAAGAAGATTAAAATAATCATATTTCAAAGATCTCATCATTGTACAACTTCAATTACTGTCTTAGTACAGATGCTACTAAGTAAGTAAGTATATTTAATTTGATAGCGGATGGCAATTTCTTTGATGCCGCTTTGATTGGCTGCAGGTATTCGCCTATTGTTCCGTTCATTAACGAACGAAGATAACAAAGTAAATTGATGTTTTTAGTACAATTAAAAATACGGTTATAGACATCTAGGAAACTGAGAATAAGCTGCATCTCTATACATATGTGACTGTGAAGATTTAATTAGTAAAGTTAACTGGGATATATTCTAGTAAATTAAATGTACTTAAACTTAGTCTCAAGCTTAAATTAGAATATGCCACTTTATGAAGAAAGCAAGCAAGGAAGTAGTTAGGCCCTTTAAGGCCTACAATAGTTTTAATGTTCTCGGAAGACAAGATAACGTTTCTTTGCTAGAATAAACTATTTTTCATTTCGTTTTCAATGTATATGTATAATCAATACTTGTGTAATTTTTTATTCAAATAACAAGTATGTGAGTGTAAGTAACATCTTTGTGACATGTCCCGTCCATGAGATTACTTTTATTAAGCTGATTGAATTGTCTTTCCCAACCATGTCATGTTGTAGGTACAATCAATTACTGAGGTGTGAGTTTCGTGCTTCAAGATTCCCTCGTGTTCTCATGTCTTACAGCTACAGTTTTTATTCTCTCTTCTTCGTACTTGACTAAACTGTCTTCATACTTCAGCTATATTCGACCCTATTTTGCACTCCACTTCATATTGTCGTTGTTACTGTTCAGTTTGTTTTCTTGGTATTTTGTGGTAGGAAACCTTTATGGCTAGTTCGCTTTTATGTTTGACCAATGGAGTGTTACTGTCTTGCCAAAAGGTAGTTCTGAAGTAGTTATGATAGTTATTAAGAATTTACCATAAAAAACATTGAACGGGATATTTTAGTGACTACTAATTTAAGCTCGTTAAAGAATTAGAAGTAGAAAATACGTATCAAGTCATTGACAATCTAATTGTTTGGTACTTTTTAAAATTATATTGTTTGAGGACGGAGTAGATGTTTCATGAATTTTGCAAACCCTTTCGTCATCGTAATCATTGGTCAACAATTTTTTGCTCTATCATTATTCTGACAAAAGTAGATAATAAGAAGTTGAATTATGTCCCCATTCTTGTATTTTTTGCGAACTTCCTTAACAAACGTAAATCTACAACTACAAAATTGATGATTACGAGGCACAGCATTTATAATACTTTAGAAACGTACAAAACAAGCAATCAAACAATACTTAGTCACCGGATTGACATTTCACGTAGATGCCGCGTCACCGAAATTGCACACTTTAGGATGAGAAATCAGACACGAAATTGCTCTAAACACTCATATTCTTGATGTTAGATAAATGACTTCCTGCTGGTGCCACAATGGAGCCATCATTATTCCTCGGGCTTCGTGAATAGGCCGCGCTGCCGTGGGAGACTCTCACGACTTTATTACGGATATATATTTTTTGTTTGTTCTAATTAACAGTTTTTCTAATAGTCTGCTTTTACTTTAATTGTTCTTGCTCGTTCAGAACTGTGTTTTTAAACAATTTTTGGTTTAATGCCTCTTTATTGCGGAGAATAATCGCGGTGGGGGCAATCAACTTGGCCAGTCTTTTGAGTTCAGTAATTTTGTGATTATTAAAATTACCTGAATTGTAGATTTAAATATTCCACTTCTTTAAAGGTACAATTATTATAAACACAGTCATTTCTTGGAAACTCGTTTGAAGGAATAATAGGCTTTTAGTGTAACGGAACTCGGATAAGCGAATTTAAGATTAAGAAGTGCTTAAGTATACTTTAAATGTAATCAAATACTTAGTGTTGGCATAACTAACCATATAACTAAACTGTAGTTCTCTTGCAAGAATTCCTATACATCTGCTAAATATTTTTATCAGATGAAGTCTTGTGAAGTTGAAATTAGGCAAAATCTTCCTAGTCTTCTGAGGTCCTTATTTTTGTATTCAGCTAGATGACCTAACTCACGTTCCTTAAATATAATTTCAATGTGTTCAGAATAAACTAGAAGCCATACGTATTTTAAAAGAATAAATGTCTTTTTTCTATCTTTTGTAACCCAAACAAGAAGATCAAAGTTAAATCTCCACCTTTATCTTGGCTTTTCAGTTTTAGTAAAAGCTGTACCGTAATAGTGAAGACTGTCGGTAAACTAAACAAGAAACTTTCTCTTGATGTACATTGTACATACTATGCAGTAGGTAGAGACAATACAGTTGCTGAACAACTGCACACGGAACACATTTAAATTGATAAAGCTTACGATTTAAGCTTCTTTTATCATATTTTATAAGACAATCTAGTTTTAATTGGATTATATATCGCGTAATCATTAATTATAATCTTGATGCACGCAAAGATCGTATTCATATCAAACTTTTATCGTACTGTTTAATCTATTGATCGCGAACGATCTAATAATTATAGGGAGGGTATTTACGGAGATATAAAAATAAAACACAAAAATCATTGTGACTCATGTTTACAACCACTCACAAATGCAACTTTTTTACTTTAAAGCGAAATTAATAAAACAAACATAATGTAATTGTCACCGAACTCATGGCATAACAATGACAATATTTTATACATACTTACGACGAACTCCTTTACCTATTAAATAAATACATTGATGTTACCTATGTATTTCATATGTTATGCTAAACGGTTACTGTATAAATATATAAACATCTAAATTCATCGGAAAACCCACAGATTGCTCGAGTTATATCGTTACAACTTTTTTTTATTATTATTTTTCACAACTCAATGATCAATAATACAAATATTTATAAATGGAACGTTTAATTTTGTTTTTAATTAAATCAATAGAAATCGAGCAATGTGTATCCCCATCAATGTGTAAAGTTTATATTACGTCAAGGCACTGTTAATTTTTATTAATTTCTGCTAATATAAACAGTGCGATATTATAATTTTAAATCTCAAGATATTAGTTAAAATGAATGATTTATAATATCTGATCTGTGAACTAAATGTTTCCTTATTGCGATTGCACTGCAAGCTAGGCACTTATTGACATGACAATTAGCAAAACTAGATAATTTAATAACATGCTATTCAACCGAACACCTAATTAAATATACCGTAACAGATCTTTTCGACTCTAGTTTGATGTTATTGTTTAAGTAGATTAAGTATGACATAAAATGAAAATATACTAAAATTCTTTCTCGAGTAACATTGAAAGTTGAAACATCTAATTTAAATAAATACTCCCTAAATATCTAGGTTACATGACGGTTCTAACGATACGTATTTAAGTTAGACATCTATTTCCTTGGATAGTGCCAGTTTCAAAGAAGTACAAATACATACTTAGATCGTTGTACTTAATAACTATAACAGAATAGATTTGGGATACCAGTAACATCGTTCAATATCTATATATTATGTATATTTCATTTCGATCTTATTGTATGGACGGATACATTCATCTCTACAAGACTTTGTTTCTGAAGTACGCAAGTGTAACGCGAAGTATTGCGACCTTACATATTGTGCAACAAGTTAATATACTCCAGACATACAGCGCACTTGTGATGTAGAAAATGCAAGACATTAATATTTATAAGCATTCGTTCTGACTGTATGTAAATGACATGCGGCTAATTCTATCTTAAGTTAAATATACCGCCGCGAAGCGTGCGACCTTAACGATAAGCGGATAAAAATGTATAATTGGGTCTATGGTTGGAATGTTTGACTACGATGACGTCAGAGTGTTACCGTGACGTCACTTGACGCGGACGGAGCGCTGCTTGTTCATGTTGGTGAGCATGAGCGAGATGTATGACGTCAGCAGGTCGTCCATCTTGTAGCCGAGCGAGGTCTCGCACAGCAGCTTGGAGCCGCGCACCAGGTTGCCGATCGTCATGTGGAAGTACGTGTTGCCCGACGACCAGTTCGATATTCTCGTGAACGGATGCGTCACCAGAATGTCCTGCAATTAAATACATCGCGATTAGTGTTAACTTTACAGTAGATATGCCAACATTTTTTTACTTACGAACAGGAAAATTAACTAAAATTCTGTGAAGACATATAAAAAGTACGTGAATGGCGCTCACCTTTGTCTGAGGATGTATCAAACTAACTCCATGTTTGTTAATAGCAATAAGCAGCAATTCCGGATAATTAGGTTCCGTGGTCTGTTTGACCTCGAAAAATGCGGAGCCGAAGGTGGGCCAGCGGTAGATGACTTTCAGGAAGGTGATCTTGGCGTCTTCGGGCGTCATGCCGGCGTCCTGGTTGTACGAGGCTACGACCGCTCGCTTCCAGTCCGCAGAACTTTGCAATTTGATTAGGTCGGCTGGTATCAACTCGCGAAGCATTTGCCTGGAATTTTATAGCAAAATGATTTTTAAATTTTGGTAAAAATTTCTTGCAGCCTTCAGGCATAGTTATTTTGTTAGACAGACTATATGTAATATCTTTTTTTTTTTTAACAGCTACTACATAATATTGATGTATTTATCGACGTATGTATGTAATACCTTATTTAAGATTAATACTATTCAAAACGTGCATATGAAATTATCAATACCGATAGAGAATTAAAACTAAATTCTATTTATTTAACTTAACATAATTTGATTTTTAATAGTCCTAGCAAGAACGTTATCTCTAATCATCGGCAATCTTTGGTTGTCTTTTCAGGGATCATCGTACATTGTAGACATTACAAACATGATTGCATGAACACTCTGGCAAGAGTGTTAGACTTAAGAGACAGATAAATTCTAAACATTGTACTCACGGTATCGCCTGCAGCTCCTGCTTGTTATCTCCGAACCTCGCCCTATAGGCCAGCGCAGCCAGCCTGGCGGCTTCGTCCCTCCCGCAGCGGTGGTAGCCGCGCAGCAGCTTCGGCAGCTCCTGGTGGAAGTGGAAGATCACGTCCGCCGCGCGGTCCTTGCCCGGCACCGTGTTCGTCCACAACTTCTTCATGAAGAATACCTGGGTGATATTGGAAGGGATTTAGAAATGGTTTATGGTTTATCTGTTGAATTTAATGCTGTTGAATCTAATTAATTGAAGAGAAAACTACAAGAAAAACTATGAAGAACACCTGGGTGAATATAGAAGGGATTTAGAAGTGGTTCATATTTTGCAGGATTATGAACGTGCTCTCTTACAAATAGGTTTCCTTCTTGCACGATTGATGGATGTTTTACTTACGTTGTGTTACTATTGATGACCTTCACAAATGCATCGATGTTTTGATTTTTAAATATGAATGTAAGAAAGCCCAAAATCACAGGACATGTTTCAACATGCTGATTACACAAAAAATACTTTGATCAAAGAGCAAAAGTCTTTAACAATCATTTTCGCAATAAGTTTAATGTACAATCGAGTATTTCTCTCAGGAAATTATCTCACCTGGTATGTGAACTGCGGTGTGATACCGTCGCGCGTCGGCCGCGCCTTCTTGATCCAGTCCGTGAGGTGCCGCACGAAGTCGAAGAAGAAGTCACCCTCAGGCACCGATATCACCTTATCAGCTATCTTAACGAATAAACTAAAGCCTTCACTAGATCTGAGATTCAGTCTTTGAGCGATGTTCTGACAGAAGTCTTTCGCTCGAGTCGACGAGTCCACTTCAAACGCCTCGTCCGTGTCGTCCGGGAAGTACACCTTGTGGAATATCTGAGTGGTCTTGTGCTGGATGGCCTCCACCTCCACCTGGTGAGGTGGATACTTCCGCTGCCCGTTTCTTAAAGTCTTCTGAAGTCTTTGGAGCGAGTCTTGAGCTATTGGATATCTCCTTGTCCTTAGAAACAGCGTTAATTCTCTTAGTAACCCTTGACTGCATGCAAATAATCCAGTAGCTAACCACATTAATTCCCATCCTCTCTCTTCTGACATTCTGTTGCGGTTGTCAGTCAGCTGTTTCATAACTTGGCAGTAAATCTCATCCCGCAGTATCTCATGCTTTAGAGGACCATCGAAGATGTGATCTGTGTACTCGTTACCGATACGCGGACGCTTTGAGGGCAGGTCACTCATATACTTAAGAATGGCAGTGAATGCAAAACAAGCCTCCTCGGCTAATTCCTCTTTGGCTTGCAGCTTTTTCAACAATGGTTGCTTTATTGGCTCCCTTGAATGTCGCCAGAGCTCTTCAGATCCACCCCTCTTTGCTGTGGACAGTGTTAGTGCTTTGGATACGGTGCGTTTCGGTGGCAACCGGAAGTGATCCATAGCGTATTCTAGCAGGGTATGGGGTTTGTCTCTAGTTTCAGTACCATTGTATGTGGCAGTTGGTGCACGACGGCCATGTGAAGCACCTTCTTGACAGAATAACGCTAGAATATCTGGCGGCGGTTTAGTGAGAGCCGGTAATACGTAGACAGTCTCCGCAGGAAAGTCGCCTCGTTCCATACTTCTCTCGCAGCGACCAATGCACCAGCCATTATTTAACACGGATTCCCCTGTACTATCCTCCTCTAAAATAATCAGATCTCCTTTGTTGAAAGTTAAGAAACTCGAGCCTTCGCCAGGTGCTTTGTAGTCTTGCAGAGCTATTACAAACTTGGACCTCTTTTTTAATCCTTCCAGGAAGTATACAACTAGATCACGTATGTCTTCAGCATTTGGACTTTGGAAGGTAAATTCTTCACCACGAACAGTGGCGAGACTAAATGTTTGTGTAAAAACTTTGTTTGTTTTTTGACTGGAAACAGTTGTAATTTCAGGGAATGACAACTCTAACAGCACTTGTTCCTGATCGTCAACTACGTATACACCGGTCCAGTTAACAGCTATAATTACGTCGTTCTTAGGTAAATTAGGTCCAGAATTTCGATAAGCTTCATAGAATCTAGAAAACAATAGCGGCCACTTGAACTTTGCGTAACTTACTACGTCTTCTTTGACTCTATAAGCAGGAACTTTTTCTTTTACATAATAACTCTTTTTATAGGCTTGCACTACTAGAGCACCCCACCTGTCAACCGCTTTTTCAACCCCAGTTAGACAATAATCTGGTATGTAATTAGGTAGTAAAGTATACAGTCGTTCAGTATTCATGTCCTGACCGTATTCAATGTAATACTGTTGAGCGGCAATCATAGCTAAGTCTTCTTCCTTGTCGCACCTATATTCACCAAATTTAACTCCTCGTACCACTTGCTGGTATATAAGATTAGTGGCAACTTGATCTTCAGTGGGGTCGTGCCACGGAGCAAATATTTCTTTCCTGAAGAATAATCGCCACGGTGCATTTCTTTCTTGAGCACCTTGTTCCTTAGCATATTGTTCGCACTGTGATATTGCATCCATAACGTGATCTCCTCCGCTACCAAGAGAACTGACCTTATCGAACAGAGCAATGTAGAGCGAGAAACCGAATTGGTCTTTGAGTCCAATTTTATCAGATAACTGATTACACAGTTCTCTCGCAGTTGTTGCTGAATCTGCCAGTAAGGTCTTAGTGTTGCCGTCCATGAATGTAATGGGAAGCATTATAGGCTTTTTAGACTTTGTTGCTTGAAGTTCCAACCAGGACGGCGGCTGGTTCCTAGTGCCATTGTTGAAGGTTCGCTTCAAACGGTCTTCGCAATATGGCGCGTAGCCAGGAGGACCTTCCCTGATGAAAGCCCGCAGGTAATTGACGAACTTTTCACTAGGTGCGAAGCATCCGACACATAACGAAAGTAAAATCCATCCTCTGGCGTGAGAGGACTTTGATGGATTGTTTGTCAGTTGTTTACAAATCTGACAGTATATCTCATCTCGCAGCTCAGCTCGTAGAATACCGTGCCCAATAATGAAATGTAATTTTTCTAGATTTGATGTTGGGCGTGATTCTAACCATGATTGGTAGCTGTCTGCTGTGTATTCTTCATCCTGAAAAGTACAACATGAATTATGAATATTGTTCTTTAAAAATAAACTGGTGGAATTGAATGAGAAATAAAACTCACCTGCAATTTCCTTCTGACATCTTCACCCAGCTTGTTCTTTCTCTTTAGTGTCAAAGAGACAAGCTTATGTCTGATTGACCTCGGCTTCTGTTTGTTCAGGTAGGCGTCAGGATCGACGCCCATCATCTGAGCCTCTTGGAACTCCTTGGACCTGATGAAGTTCCTTCCGAGGGTGGCAGTTACTTTGGACATCACGGATGTGTTGTCTCTGTCCATGGTGTGGTATCTTGGCTCCGGCAGGTCACCCGTGAACCGGAGTATTGTGATCCATAGCGCTTGTGCGGCCTGCAATGCGTTCAAGATAATTAATGTCCGTGAGTGCCGCAGGAATGCATAATTAATTAGATAGATCAAAAGATTGCCGATCGATTAAATATTTGATATCAAAAGTATTGACAGTGAATAAATTATTTATTAATCGTTATTATTCATGATTGATAAGTTATAACCAAAAATCAAAGTACACACAGTAATCCTATATATCTAAACTATAACTTTCATAAACACACCATGACTATGTTTAAAATAAAATAAGGTACTCCTACCAAAAGTCCACTACCAGATTTCTAAGGCGAAGTTTTCCATTTTGTATCAAACCAAGTCACATTAAATAGCAGACCCTAATAGCTCTTTGAATAGGTAAAACTTATAAGGCTTCTCACCAGCTGATCGCCTTGTGTATGAAGCGGCAGCAGCGGGTGCTTCAGTGGTTTCCTCGAGTACTGATGAGTCACATTTCCTTGGAAATATGTCGCCGCGAACTTCTGGAACTTGAACTCCGACAAATCTTCCTCATCTTCCGATGTAGTTTGCATTGGAGTTACCATCTAGAAAGCAAAGTATTTTATGAAGTTAACAGGATAAAAAGCTAGCAGAATCTCTTGTCATCGGGGATAATTTCGAGAAAAGTAGAAGGTGATATACCTACTACTACTTTTCTCGAAATTATCTCACAGTCTGTCTGTACTGTGAGATATACAGCCTAATTTATTTTTTAAGGAATCACTGGTATTTTGGCTGAAATTGCACCATCTATAAATCAACACGCATTTTTATATTTTAAAGGATAAAAGCATGTTGACTTCAAAAGACTGCTTTTAAGGAATGTTCAGCGTGCTAGTACCTAATATTAACTTATTTATTAAGGGAAAACTGAAAGTATGCCAAGTTGATGATAACAATGATAAATAAATCAATAATTTAAATATTTTAAGGAGTGTGAATAGTCTAGAAATGCAGAAGTCTGTTTATCAAGGTAAACGATCTGATATCAATCTTAGATATAAATCGTAGTGACGTAGGCTCAGTCTGATTTTTAATTAGCATATTATGTTATTTTATGAAATACATAGAAATAAGGAAAACGTAAATACTGATTATATTTGGTTTTATATTAATTCACACTACGGAAAATTTTTTGTCGTACTTTTATTGTGTGAAGAAATGCTTAATATTTTATTTATTGAGTTAAAATATTTTGAATTGATCCAATAACCAAGCTTACACATCTGATCTCTGAATCATCTCTATTATTCTAAGCAGCTAATTGCTGGCTGAGATTTCTTAAGGACCACTTGTACCTTGATCTATCTGTTCTACTACTTGTGTTTCGTGTAAAAATTAAATAATGTCTGATTACCTCTTGCTGGTCAGCCCTCTGCTGCGGTAGGTCGCTGAACACCGACGTGTCTTTGGGCGCGGGCGCCTCACTGCTGGAGTCAGGCAGGAAGTCGAACATGGCTTCCACCAGCTTGCTGTCGTCCACCGGCTCGTCCTGCTTGCGAGCTGCTTCTTGGAGTAAAGTCCTCTTGGCTTCTAACTGCTTCTTCTCTTCCAGGGCTAGTTCTGCTTCGCGCCGTTCCAACTCATACATGCGCTCCTGTGAAATAAATTAGGTTTTATTAATTCATGGTAGAAATAACATCACAGAAATGGAATGGGGTTTAATCAATAGCTTAATTATTTTTGTGGAGAGACTATACCTATTTAGTCACATTTAGAGACTCTCTCTTTGGTTTTTAGGTACCTACTATAATGTGTGGTAGTATGGAATGTGAGTAGGGAGCCGTAGGAGAGTCGCAGGAAAATTTCTTGGCTCCGAAACGTTAGACATTGGACTTGTATCGCCAACGTCTGGCGAAGGGACAAGGAGAGATATGCGGAGTTGACGGCCAACCACCCGTAGTGGAGAGACACCGCTGACTGCTGAATACGAAGCTTACCTAAATACAACATTGTGAAATGCGCATACCTAAATATTGAACATGTAAAATAACATCACGCAATAAAAGGGAGTGCAGTACAGTTCATAAGTGCCTAATGCAAATATATGAAGCACTTACAATAAAACCACCTACATACAGCAAGTCACCACGCCGCAAATCATACACGATGCTGTTACAAAAGTTTTCGAACCACAGATTCATCATAATTGAGGGATCACTAGACCCTGATACCACACGTCTGTATAGAATAGAGCATCACTCATTACTCCACATTACAGCAGGGTACGGGTTACGTTAACCAGCGGGCCACCCAACCATACAGGCATTTACAGGTTGCCACTACGATTGCGCAAAACTTACGCTTCATTGGCTGAAGAATATCGTTCAATTACGCAAATATGCCATTAATAACACGCTTTTTTGAAGTTAGTCTCAAGTAAAGTGATTGAGTTATCGTTTATTGGCATTTGATGTAACGTCGAAGCATCAAATTATAATTAGTTACTTGACAACATGTTTGGAAAATATTTTTTAAAGGAAACTGTTACAATTTTGCCCTACATTTTGATAGCTAGTCTCTGTTTTAATACAAGCATTTAACAGATAAATTATTTAACTTTTAATGCTCCATGTAGGATGAACACATTTTGAGTTAAGTACACTGAATCCATAATATCTAAGTAACACCCTTTCTTTCTACTTCTCCATAATATCTAAGTAACACCCTTTCTTTCTACTTCGTAATTATATCTAAGTAACTCACCTGATAACATTTGAGGTACCAAATTGCCTTATAAGGTAAACTGTTGTCAATAACCGGCAAGTACAATAACGGATTCGAACATAATTCCTTAACTGATTTACTACATTCACTAATTGTCATCTTAGCAAACGGAATAAAAACACAATCACTTGTTATGAGACGACATTAAAAAAAATAGCATCGATTTTCAAAAGGAAAAATTGATGAATTTTTCTGTGTAATTAATTATATGTCTTTTTATTTATTCCGCATAGAGACCGTCACCTTGCACATTAGAATCTTAATTAATTCAGAAAGTGTAGAGTCAATCACTGATAATTATCTCAACGATACGATCATGATATGACAATAGCGGCTTTATTGTAATTTATGATTGAGTTTAATTTGACTATCTATCGATCGCTACCGATAAAGATTGATGTAACTGTTATCACGCACTTATACAGTTTGCTTTATTGTAGCTGTTAAATAAATATTTATTTTAAGATTACCGATAAACTATCAACCATTAGATTTATACAATAAAAAAAGATGTTTAATAGCACTAAGAAATAGTATTTTTATAAGTACGTGTGATTAAAACGAAAAGATCACGTTTGAATTGTTCGGTGACAGTGAAATAATGCCGTAGAAAGTTATCTAAGTGCGTGATGCGTCGATATTTGATAACACGCTGTATATAAGTAATAATGCAATGCTTATCGTATTCTATAAAGTACCTACTTACTGATACAGTATAAAAAACAGTACCACACAATTGGAAGTTTTTTAGGAAACCACTATAGGGCAATAACATTTTTCACTGTTAGGAGCCACACCCAAATGATTACAAATAATATCAAAGATTACTTTTAATGAGCAGTCTATTTGGCTAAACTAGGTTACATAGCTAGTCCGGAAACGTGGTTACTTAGAATATTATAATTCTCGTGAAATAGACCGAATTTTTTAATACATGGAACATCACTGTAATAAACGAGAATCATAATGACGGGGCGGTTTACATGGACAAAGTTTTGATTTTCTTATGATTAAAATTATCAATTTTAAGTCACATCTCTAAGTGCGACAGTTAAAAGATATATTTAAAAGTAAATACTTATTGTTGCAGGATTTACGGTAAAAAAGAACTAAGAATTATTGACTTTGATTGATCGTAGGAGTTACTGCGGCGGCACACAGTAATTACACTTCCGTACAACAATATGCCAATCAATGTTTACTTACAGCGTGAATACAGCAATTATTTCATTATGTTTTAAATGGTTCGCATTTAAACGTTTCAACATTGTAAGTCTACGTTTAACAAAAAATATTTGAAATATTACTTATAGAAGAAGTAGAAGCCGTCGTTGTAATTTTAGTAATATCAAAAGTACTTTTTCCGTCCGGTATGGGTTTCCAATTTAAAATTCTCTTGACTATCCCCATATACCTGAATAGTTTTTTCTTACGTACAAAACCCTAATTAATTATCCTTTGGTATTCAACATGCATTACAGTGAAATCCAATTAAAGTAGACACACATATTAATCCTTACCTTAGTTATCAATTAATTAATTTATTCTAAGTGAGCAATGTGTCTTGTTCTTTGAGAAGAAATAAAGTATCTTTAACCTCGTCTCGAAAGTCCAAGTGTAAGGTGTACTCACCCTATAGTTTTGCTCAGCGATCTCCTTGGCGCGCGTGTTCCCCTGGTGCTGCAGGCGCTGCTCCTCCTGGCGGCGCAGGCGCAGCGCCTCCGAGTGCGCGCGCGCGTCCTGCCGCAGCCGCCGGTAGCGCCGCATGGCGATCAGCCGCCGCGCGTGGCTCTGGATCTTCACGATCGCCCACATCTTGTGCCCGTATGAGCGCCGGACTAGGTAGCCGCGGGCTGCCGCCTTACATTACATAAACATTATTAGTTAGTATGTTTAATAAAGTTTCAATGTTTAGGCATAGTAAAATGAATGTTTAAAATATGTTGCAGTCAAAAAGGATACAATTCAGTTCTAATCCAAGGTGGTTAGTACTAATGTTACGTTTGCAATTGTGGGACATAAGACAGTAAAGTGTATTAGGATTTATTGCAGTTTCAGAAATGAAACCTTACAAAAATTGAGTTGACATCACATTTAGTTCCAATTTGGTGTTATTAAGTGTGAGTGTTGTATAGAAAGCCATACTCACTTGTAAAGACACGATGTGACCTCGAAGATGTCTAAAGCGGTGGGCCAAGACTCTCGCGCGAATTAGCGCCTGCAGCCGAGCATATCCGACCTTCATCTTGTTGTACCGAATCCTCTGCAGCTTACCTCGCCAGTGACGTTGAATCAAAATGGCGGCAGCTCGCATCTTCAAGAACCGTCTGCGATAAACCCACCCTCTGATTGATCTTTGGAGTATTAATATCTTTCTAGTAAGAACTCTGTCTCTCTCCTGCTCAAGGAACAAGTCATGAGCATCTTTCAGAAAAACTTTGGTGTGTCCCAACTGATAGTCCGATTTGCCAAGAACAGTTGCGCAGATTTTTGCAGTCGCTGCACGACAATCGGTTTTGTGCGCCGGTGGTACGCCAGATATTAAGAACCGATATCTTTCCACGAACTCTTTGAAGCTGTGCCTGATGGGGTAACCAGCTCTTCGGATTCTGATTGTTTCCATCATACCGGAGTACCTTAGTTGCCTGCAGCACAGACCTCGGTCGAACATCATAGGTTTCTTGATTTCGTTAGGTTTGATACACCGAATAAAGAATGGTTGGCATGTACCTAAGGTTCGCATTAATAAGTCAAGAGACTTCTTGAATTGTGTTGAGAGTGTTGGAGTTCGCTTTCGGGTCTCTGACCCCATTGCAATATCGTCCTGGAATATATGTTGTAAGAATTTATTTGTAGAGATATGAATTAGTTGCAATAAATCAGCGCTAAAGGTGTCCCGGTTCTTCTCAAGGAATCCACGCGTGTCGTAAAATACTATACCAGCAAAGTGGTTGAGACCAAAACTGGTGTTTATATCTGACTTTGGCTTGAGGTAGTTTCTGTGAAGACCGTGGGTCTTGTGTAACTTTGCTAACATGGTTTGATCGGTACCCTTCGGGAACTTGGACTCTTCGTCAATCAGGGCCATGATGTTCAGCTGTTTTAACGCAATCAAATCTAAAGCATCTTGATTGTCAACAAATTCGATGTGTTGCCAATTAATTCCTTCATGGTTATATTCTTCTTGTTCCAGTTTAAAGATGTGTCTAACGAAAAATTGTTGCAAATTCTCGTTAGCAAAGTTTATACAGAATTGTTCGAAACTGTTCTGATCGAAGTTTTCGAACCCGAATATGTCTAGTACACCGATAGCTGTTCGCATTGTTGACTTTGGTCTGTAGATAGCGGCATTGATTTTTTTGACGATGGTGACGAATAGTCGTCCGTAAATGCCTTTGACGAAGGCATCCCTGATGTCCACAGACTGTGTTTTGCTGAGGGTTGATATGACTGTTTCTCCGTGGGCGAATAGAGTCTTTCTAGTGAGTGCATCTATTAGCGATTGCATCGGGACTCCGAGCAAGGTCGCGACTCTCCTTACATTCGCCTGTTCTATAATTTCCGTAGCGTCTAAGTTGTCAACGACAGTAGCTTCATACTTGATGTTACCGGTGTGTAGAACAGCTGCTAGCAATTTCAATATTTCCCATATTTCTGGTTCAGTAAACAATAAAACCTTCATGGCTGATCGTATGTCAGCGAATTCAGCGGCATCGTCTCTGCCTTCACATGTAAAACATCCACCCTGAAAAGATAATTTACCTTATCACAAGTTCTTAGAAAAACTATTCAACTACATAGAATAATTATGTTTAGAAATAAATCAGATCTACTGATCTATATCAATAAATCCCTTAATTAATTCCTATACAACATATGTCAATTAGTATTCGACATTATATACATGAGGATTAATAAATTGTACTTTAATTCTCAGAAATATTACTAAATACAAAGCTAGTTTCGATGTGTTTAGATTAGATAGGTTAATATTCTATGTCTAGTTCGACAAAACTTCATTGATAATATAAATGAGGAACTAGGTATTGGCAAGAGGAGTATTTTTTATTATGATTATTAAATTCCTTAAGTCACTTATCTATAAGATATCTACTAAAGGAGTTTATTTTTTTAATTATGTCTTAAGTAACTTACCCCAGACAAGTATCTATATTCAGATGGTACGGTCAATTCTAATTTCTTCTTCTCCTCTTTAGATAATCCGGCCAGCAGACAGTAAAATACGTGG
This sequence comes from Autographa gamma, assembly GCA_905146925.1. Taxonomy (NCBI): domain Eukaryota; kingdom Metazoa; phylum Arthropoda; class Insecta; order Lepidoptera; family Noctuidae; genus Autographa; species Autographa gamma. The sequence goes on from LR989852.1 coordinate 3,264,071, forward strand.
TAGTTCCTCTCCTCAGCTCCTTGGGAGACTATTCTAGACTTTTCTAGAAGGTACTGTTCGATCTTAGCACCTTCAATGACCCCGCTGTTGTTGAAGTGGATGTCGATGTACTTGCCGAAGCGGGAGGAGTTGTCGTTTCTGACGGTCTTTGCATTGCCAAAGGCTTCTAGGATGGGATTCGCTTCGAGGATCTAAAAGAAAAACATAATTGGCTATCATAATAACAAATGCGGTTTACCTTAAGACATAACTTTAGAGCTCCTAAAAGGACTTACGTTGTTGACGGTATTAGATAAAAAAGAATACCAGAATGTTTTGGTATATTTAAACAAATTGCTTAATTTTTAAATAATTATTTTTTAATAAATAATTTTATATCAAGTCATGTGCGCTGATAAATGACAAAGCATAGGAGACGCGTCGCTGACAATCGATAATGAACCTACTATACAACCACATAAAATGTGATCATCCGCGTCAAGCTGTCTGTTCCGACCATTTAATTATCAGATACAATAATTATATGAAATCTGACAGGTATATCTTACCCCTCTAATTAAAGATCTTATCTTAATTACTCGGGTCCGAAAATATGTTTTGATTACATTTAGATATCAATCGATGTCGAAGAACATGGAAATACATTTACCTATATCTAAATATGCATACTAATTAAAATATAAGTTACAGCTTAGGTATAGACTTTCTTCCTATTTTTCAAAATTCATACCATAACATTTTTTTGTTTCTTCATTGTATCATTTCTTCATTCGAGTTTTTTCCGCCGGAATTCATCCCCTTGTTACAGAGACTAATGTATTTTATCTATGTGTCCTTCTTTGCTTCCATTAACATCAACTTATTATTACAGTCGTACTTTCTACTCTCTACGCAATAATTGTACAACCAACCTGTTGTTCTATCCACGAATGCTTCCCACTGATCGCAGCTAAATACTGCAGGATCAGCTTAGTAGACTCCGTCTTCCCCGCTCCAGACTCTCCACTGATGACAATACATTGGTCCTGTTTGTACCGACGCATGTGGGCGTACGCATTGTCGCCGATCGCGAAGATGTGCGGCGGCAGCTCGCCTATCTTCCGCTCCTTGTATAGCTTGATCTGGTCTGCCGTGTAGATCGGCAGGATTTGGTAAGGATTCACCGCCACGAGAATGGAACCGGTGTATGTCTGAAATGACAATAAAAAAACTCGTCAGGCGTTAGAAAGCTGTATTTCACTTAATGTTCAAAATAACTTTGTAAGTGATTAATATTTAAATGTTTAAATTCAATAAAGATTTATTTCTTGTAATCCGTTAGATACGCAAAAATGTATTAAATAAATGCATTCGGGGAGTTTTTTTATAAAGTTCATAGGTTAACATCAGTTATTTTTTAACATATATTTATTAATCAGCCTCTCTCTATTTTTATATACTGGTTTGGCCTTGTCCAAAAGTTGATTTTAATATTTTACTCCGAGTAAATTATGATAAATGTGCAAGTTAATAAAAATATTACGAAGAGGTAACAGAATTGTAGTTGTGAAGCATAAGCAGTGCAGTTATTTTCTGACGAATATTATATAGAGAGGATTACTAGGTAATCAATATCCTGCTTAGTATCGGATATTATTTTTGCACTTATCCTGTGAGTAGGAAATGAGTTCCTTAAAAGGGCCTGCTATGTTTTTATTTCTTCCCGAATTGCTTACGTCCGCGTGTGTAGGAAACTTACATTAAGACAACCTTCCTTTACTAGTTTTCTTAAACCCTATAACGGATATAAGCTGTTTGCTTACAACTGATATGGGTAAGGAAACAGGTATCTTTTGTGTACCCATCACCTACTTAAAACCAAAATCAATCACAACAAGAATTACAAAATATACTTACATAAATGAGATTCTCATTATATCTAATAAGCAGATTCCTCAATATGCCAGCTTCGTGCAGGTCCCCCAAGGAGATCATGTCCTCGACGCCGTGCACGGAGGTGGCGTGCATCGCCTTGATGCGGCGCTCCGGCGGCAGCCATTGCTCGTGGCCGTCGTCGTCGCGCACGCGGATCCGCCGACCCTCGGCCGCGAGCACGCGCGCGCCGATCGCCACATCGAACTCCCGACCCGACACCGGCTCGATCCATATGTAATCGCCCTGGAATGGTAATATGGTATTTTAGTACAAGCTCTAAAAAATGTATCCAAGGTAAATAAAAGAAGTGTTGGTAGTCCAAGAGATAGATGGAGAGACGATATAACGAGGTTTACGGTCATGGGCGAAATTTGCACCCAACCGCTGGGTTTACCTACTAGAGTAAATAGTGAGGCTTATGAGTAGCGAAGTATGTAGTATGCCGAATGCTGTTGATGATGAAAATACGCAGGTTTTTAATTAAAGCATAATGACAGGAGCTAATTTCTAATTAAGAAATCTCAAAGCCATTGCCAGCAAGCGATGGTACAGTTTGACGGTCGGGGGTCCTTATTTTTTGTCAACATAATTCTGAAGTGTCCTGGATTAATACGATATTTCTATTGTATAACAAGATTCATGTCTCATCAGTATAGGTTGGTAAATCATAAAGCACTTAATCCCATACGTCTCACCCAACCAATTTTACTTTACAATCAAGCTGAGACGAATCGCACTAACTAAGTCATCATATCTTTCGTTGATCGGATGAAGAATGATCAAAGGCTTAACGTCAAAGACGATCTGAAAACCAGTCGCGCAACTTGTTTCTTTTATATTTTACTTGTTTTTGCTTCTGGTCCTAATAACTTTATTACAAATATTTGAAAAACTGGCTGTGAAGCTTTGAAAAAGTGTATTAGGTTTCTAAATCACTTTGCCGTCATTAAGCAGATTTCGAAAAATTGTTTTATTGCTTTTGTAACCTAATCTCTAACACCTTCATCAAAGCTAATTTAAAATTCACTTTTCATTTTGTTTTTACTTATCAGGTAGTGTTACTTTCTTATTCATATTAGCTTGGGCTGATAAATGATCTTTGCTTCACAAGAAAGAAATTACCGATTTATCAGTACCTATGGTCCTTTGAAGTCTTAAAATTGTTAACATAATTATGATGATGCAGGCATAATTATGACCTAGTTCGGTTGCAGATGCACAAACATTTTTACAAGGAAAATGAATGTAGTCTTTTTTTATAATATTTTTGTACAAATGAACATGCAAATAATATAATTTGTAAGATGTGAACGTGCGTTTACGTGTGACTGGTGGAATAAGAGATATTGTAATTAAAGTTACGTTATAAAAACGATGTCGATCTTTCCATTGATTAACGGACTGATAATTAGTTAGTGAGAAACTTGCAATTGTTACAATTAAACACGCACGTCTTAAGATATGTAAATATTGATAAGTTGTCAATGCATTTACTATTTAGAAAGGATTTACTGAAGGAGTGAATATGTTCGGATACATTTAAGATTGAAGTTGACCAAAATTTACCTGTTCGTTAATTTAAAAGCATTAGCAAGATTGACAAAAACCTTTAATTAATAGCAGTCAAAGTTGTTCTTTTTGTAAAAGTCTAAAATTGTCTTTTTCTTTGAGTGAACCCAACGGGTCTAAGCTTCTTAATATTTTTCTAAACCAATATCTTATGTAGATATTGGTTTAGAAAAATATTAAATTGACCAATCTATAGATAAGAGCAATAATTAATAGGATTAAGTGCCCGAAGCGTGTAATCACATAAAAAGGGCCGCTCTTAGTATACTCTATCAGTCATCTAATCTTGTAAGTATTATTTATCAATACATCGGCACAAAATCATGTCATTGCTCTTCAATGAGGAGTCAGAAGCCTATGTAAACAAATACTTTCTTTTTAGGTAGACACTCAAAGTATATATCTATAGATAAAAGTGAATTACTAACATTTTTCCTATGTACAAGAGAGAGCGTACATACAAGAAGATGGGTTAGATATGAACGTAAATTAAATCGACAATATGTTTTCAATATTGTGAATATTAACAGAACTTTTTCTTTCAAGTTTCTAACTCTTATGAATACATATGGGTAATAACTAAAACCCTAAGCCTGTGTCCGCAAAGCAAAACAAAAAAAAAACAATACAGCTCAATAGCAAACAAAATATAAGTAATCATCAATAGTATCTAACTATAAAGGTACCACCTATAAAGTAACCTCTGTAAATTAATAGATATCTAATTAAAACTGCCTAACAAACTATTGCGAAACAAAATCACATGAACAACGTTTTTTACCTCAAAGAAAAAGGATTCCATGGCAACACATCACAATAAATAACAATTAGTTAAAAAATCTAACATAACCTTAAATCTGAACAAGTTAAATCAATGAGTTTTATCAGTAACTGACCGCAGTTACTTGCCTTGTAGCTCACGTACTTTAAAACAAACTTATCAATCACCAATCGTTCATTGAGTTCAACGTGAATTGTAACGTCATATCAATATTGATTTCATTAACTAATGAAAACAAAAGACAGCTCGGGTAATACTTTTTTATTTTAAGGCATTTCAGCCAGTATTTTTATTCAATATTAGAGCGAGAATATTATTATGTTTTTTTTTAATTATACTTAATTTGAACCTCAATGCTGAAACTCTAAATTCAAATTAAAATAATTATTGATTATTTAAAATAAGACTATAGTTTTTGCTTAAAAATAGAAGCCACAATTAAACATTCAAGTTGATTAAAAATAAATGTAATATTTTTATTTCATACCATTTCACATAATATATATTTAAACTGTCTAAACTTCTGTGATTTTAATTACTTTTTGCTGGCAGCTGGTACTTTGTCGTAAAAAACAAAAAAGGCTGTATAATAATAATGCTAATCGAATTATGTACATTTGCAATTCATACAAATTATAATACATTCGTGTTCTTATTTTAGGATACTTTCTGTACCGGTTTATCAAATTGCTTTCTAAATAATGTGTGGCCCAGGCGCTTGTCAGAAGAAAGTGTGATTTCAATGGAAATATTTGGCATAAACTTAAAAAAATGTGTTTGTATACATATTATCAATATACATTTATGTAGTAGTTAGTTTGACAAATATAAACACCCGGATACATTGCCTAGTTAGACGTCCGCGGATTATCAAAATTGTTTGAACAGAATTATGATGTTCGTTTTGCCTGTTGTAAGGTGGCAAAGAGGAATCGGTGATTGGGGGCTGCTAATTTGTTATTTAAAGATCTATCTTTTCTATACTCTATCTTTCTTGTAACAACAGATACACGGATGATTGATACCAAAGTAAACACAACCCGTATAATGGCAACCAGACAACTGATTAATATACTCATACATTTTCAAAAACATAAATATTATAGATTTACTAGACCCCGACACAGAACAAATGCCCATGCTTATCACACGAATATTAGTCCTGCATGAGAATCGAACCAACGACCTTCGATTTAGCATTTTGGGTCACTAACCACTAGACCAACTGGCCTGTCAAAAGCACAAATTTAACAGGCGCGTAGATTTATATTGGTACCAACTGATATCTAAAACAAGAGCAAGGGTTTCTAAGCTGTTGTAGTGCTAGTATTACAAAATTGCGTTATCTCAACCATTTGTTACAAGTCAACTGTAACTGGTCTCATATCATTACATCTGTTACGTGCCAGTAACTATTTATTACCTACCTACTACCTGCCTACTGACGAAATCTTTTACCTGAAAAGGTGGTACGACTTGATATTACTCCTTACTTTTTCTCTAATATATCACCCTTAACACACACAGCCTCGTTAGCCTAGTGGTGCTAAGCGCGACTGCTATGCTAGAGGTCTTGGGTTCGATTCCCGAGTCGACCAAGGTGTTATTGGGTTTTTCTATGAAATTCTCAGTAGCAGGTCGGAGTTTGGATTTGTGCCCGGTTAGTGGCAATAGGCTCGCCCCCTATTACATGGGACCTAAACATATCGGCGAACTGTGGGTGTACATTGGTTACACCTCTGCCTACCCCTTCGGGGATACAGGCGTGATGATATGTAACACACACTCAGCTTAAGTTTCTAGCAAAAGATGTACCCCTTAGATATCTACAAGTAACATTAACACCAATCCAATACAGTTTAGCTTCAACAATTATCTTAAGAAATCATAATCAAAAGAGGTTTTTTTCAATATTGTTCTTGAATCAGCTCCGGTATAAGAATCTGCTACGTCATTGCGATGCTATCGCCAGACCGTTACACACAACTGCGATTTATCACGAAACAAAGACTGCCGCGCTCGAGTTCATTTATAGAAATGATAATACAAACACGTATTTATCTATTGTTTAGTATTAATTTGTATACAGATTAACGTGAAATATAGGATACATAGACCAATATCTAAATAAGTAACTCTATTAAATTAATGTATCTAGGTGTGTTATTATTTAAATCTACAGAAATTTGCATTTTCTAATCCTGTGTCAATTTCATCACTTTTTTCGAAATTTATCACCCTTAATTGGAACCTTTTTGGCTTAATTATCTGGCGCAAAAACTGTTTTTTTTTTTCGTTTTGTTCTATTCCATTAATAACATCCACGCATTATTTTATCAAATCGTATATCTAATGAACCTGTAGCTGCTCCACTTTTGGACTCGATCAGAGATTAATCTCCTAACGTTGCAAACGATCCTGTGCGTATTTCCAAATCGTTATGTCTCAAGCTCAACTGTTTATCAGAACAATAAATTGGTCCGAAGTCTGGTGATATAAAGCCCGTTTCTTTAGAAACCCTACTGGTGTCGATCCTAGTCTAGCTCCCACACGTAATGGGGGGTTTACACCGGTGATTATAGCCGCACAAAATTTGCCGCGCGTCGAAAATCGGCCGACCCAACTTTGGCGATTCTGTTTTAAACAGTTGATTTTTGCCGAACGGCAACAATCGAGCAGCAATAGTTCCCAGTGTAAACCCCATATTATGACAAAAGACAGTCGCAGTCCGTTCACTCTCCCTCTCATTTTGGTAGCTTCGCCTCAATACTGGCATCCTTATACAGAGGATTTGGCAATGAAGCTAACCTTTAACCAAATTGCGAATAAAACTGGATCAAGACTATCAAACCTTATAGGAAATGTGGTTTTTGGTGACATAACCACCAAAACTAACTCGGATCTGTTCTAAATATTATTAGTTTGAATTTTGATTTGGTTCATTTCGAAAAACAGATTTTGGCCCTATCGGTCGATAGTAGAGATGAGATTTCCATTATATTCTGGTGCTGAATTATGTATTCGTAATTTGCGTCGCAGATGTTATGACTTTGACACCGTGTTTGCTCTTCAGTGTCAATCGGCCATATTTTATGGTTTTACGATTCCTGCCTTGCTCATGAATAAGTCACACCGTGACACCGATTTATTAGAAATTCTCACCTTGAATTTTCGAATATGATGTTATATTATGTTTAAGTGTGTATGTGAGAGTGCATATTTATATAGTGTGTATGCATGTATTGGTCAGCGAGGTGAACGCCCTCGGAGCTGGAGTCTGCGGCGGGCTGACGGAATGTGTTGCCAAACGCACTGATCGGAACTCGCCGAGAATGTACCGCTTTGGGCACAAGTAGGTAGCTCACACTGCGTCACCGCCGCCGCTGCCGACACTCCGCTTTTTTTTTAATATTTCAAACGCGGAAGTGCAGCTTTTGACAGGTAACCTCTTTTTACTTCACAATCGCAATCACATTGAATTGCCAATTATCGAATGTTTCGATTCCGTTTGTTGCAAAAAATTAAACGTTACATTTATAGAAGTGGAGTCGGTTACAATATAACATGACATGTATGATTACTTTTTTCTATTGGAATGAAATTGATTTCCTTTGTGAAATCAGCAAGCAGTTGTGGTCAATCAGCTTATCTTTGTGAGTTTGATGGTTTTTTAATTCATCAATTAAGTCACATACATATTTAAGTAGGTAATATTTAATAACATAAACAGAAAAAACTAAAATTTGGCACATAATGAAACACTTTTTAATTACTGAACGGAAGTTTAGTCTCTACGCTTATTTATTTTCTTTATTAAGCGTAGAATGCTTGCAAACCTTGAACCTGCGATAATTCGTTTATTAGAAGAGGTGCTAGTGTGAAGCCTGGGCAAAGTACAATTCTGACGATGATAGCCATTTAAAGAACTTAGATACAGGCAAAAAAGTAGATATACGAACAGTCAAACTTTATTACTAGCTGACATCAAGATTTTGAATCATGTTCGATTGATCGTTAAAACAAACGAGGTCGATATCAAAGATAATGGCTAGCTATGACGTCACACCTTGGTCAAGTACTCAGGTCTTAAGTTTAGTGCAATGTAGTAATATTGGCACATAATAAGCTTAGTCATAGCCAGTAGTCACCTCAAACAAGTTTACGTTTAGATATATTATACAGCTTATTCGATAACGGCCTTTATTCGACCAATGCCTTTAATACGATACAGCTTATGTATTTTTTTTTACATTTATACTTAGCTAATTGTAAATGACTGCATTTATTAGTCAAATTCTGTTGCTTACGAACGGCCTCAGACATATTTCGGATTAAATTCCGTGGTTCATTGTTATGCTTTGAAAAAGGTAGTTCGCGGTCTACATACCTAGATTAAAACAAATATTATATGGCCGGTCGACTGCAAAGGGCCACGTTAAAACCTGTAGGATCTAATGTTTATTTGTTATTACAATATCTATTTACGACCTTAAGGTACCATTTAACCTTGTTCTACGTTCAAGGAGTCAAAGGTTTATTCATGCAAATCGATCCATTAGGGCTAAGAGTCTCTGAAGACATTGTCATTACAACTCAAACAATCACGAACAAGAGTTATTCATGTCAAGTGACAGCGCCTTGAACGAAACCTGACGTAAAATGAATGTCTATATCTTGGATGGGGGCATCCGGTTTGTTCGTATGCCTATATTTATCTGCTATCAGCGGCTTTCTAAAGATTTCGACTTGCCATACATGTAAAGAAGGTGCGTTGTCTACTATTCTACTAGTTTTTGTAGTCAATCGTTCTATCACCTAGCTAAAGACATAATGAACCTCGAAAAACCTTGAACCTTATATTACATAAGTCATCTATTGAATGTGAATGTCAATACATTACGAATTATATGATTATGGAATCATGATGTCGAAGCCAGATAAAGTTGACTTAAAATTTGAATGTCGTCAGCATTATACTAAATAAACAAAATAATTAGCACTGGGCGCAATTAACAGGGCCTGGAAAACTTTATTCCACTTTTTTGACTTAAAGCTCAGGTACTCTATTACTTCTCAAATAAAATAATATCAAAAAGATGAAGAAACCCACCCTGGTAACGATCACCATGATGTCGGCGGCATGTGGTCACCAGCTCGATCTGAAACAAATGAAACTCCATTATTATTCCTGTCAAGAAGTAAAGTAAGCTAGTTGTTTTTTTTTTTTGTTGGTGTCTTTGCAGTTAGACTGAGCGCAGGCTTTGACTGCTTCACCAGACTTTAAGTAAAATGAGCATTACTGAGTAAAGTCCTATAAGTCGAAGTACTAACAAGACTAAAAGGTGATGGCAAAATTATGAACTGATTAGAAGGAAGAAAAAAATGAACTCAACCGTGAACGAAAACGACCAAGCCCGTAAATATAGGCAGATTTAAGTGGGTATCCAGGCAACCACTGCTATACGGACCACAGAGATTCGGACGCACCCTTACATTGGCAAGCGTTTTCGGATACGTGGAAGTCTTACGTTAGCAAGTGAGTATTTCACGTTGATTCACATAAATCGATCTTGTTTTATCAACTCCACACATCCTTTGTAACCATACGATTCTATTTCAGTTATGAGACAATACTTTATTGTTATAATAACAAGTAACAGTCTTAATTAGGTACTTAGTTTTGTCTCATACAATATTTGGACAATATCCTTGGATTTCGCTAGCAATGGACCGTCGTTTTCGTGTGAAATACGTAGTTACAACATTTAAAAAATATACCTGATTTTTTTTTTGTATTCATGTAAAAATTTAATGGTTGGTTCAGTAATATAATGTAATGTAGTAATTAAAATAATGTAACTGCACAAAAGAGTAGCATTCACAAAGTACAGCAAATCATATATAATTACGTCATTACGGTTTCTTACCGAAGGTATGCTAGTCAGAATTATTTTTAGATTTATCTATGTTGCTCATCTTTATTTTAATATTTCCTACACATAAAAGACACACCTTTTCAGTTTGGTTTATAATTTTACGATCTAGACAAGTGAGGCAATATTTTCAGAAATTATGAAAAAAAAGTATATTCGTTATTTTTTAAGTTAATCTTATCGATTAGTAAAGCGTAACGCAACAGAGTCATAATTAATTAGAATTACCTAATTATACAGTATTAAGTATGACACCAACGTAATAAACTCTATTAAAAGGCCCTTATATAGCTGTGGCTGGACTTACGGGTTTCTAATTAACGTTTTAAAGTAAACAGAAATATTGCAACTAAAATCTACAATTCATTCACAATAAGGAAAGGTAAGGCTATGATTACGAAATGTCAAGGTAGTTATTATAAGTAGGGTAACCTTTAATAACACCTTATTACTGTAATTAATAGTTGTCATTCGAAGAAAATAACCCTTTTGATAAATGGCATATAGCCCTAGGTACCAAGCATCGACGTACTATATGCATAGACTGCTACTATCGCTAGGTTCCCCTTTTGCCAAGCGAGAGCAGTTTTTAGTCTGAACCTAGCACATTTAGTTTTTAATTTAAGTTAATTTTCGCGCAACGAGAAACTTATATAAGAAAATATCGATGGTTTTGACATTGTTAGGATAATATTAGTGTTTCGTCATACATAATTCACGACAACACTTGTTCACACTAGGGCTTACGGTTTAAACTCTGATAGGCTCACTCTATAGTTTCATATGTATACTCTAAGGTACCAAGTGTTTATATACTCTTCGCTAAGTGCGAAAAATACAACTGCGCTGAGAATGCATAGCGATCCCGCGGCTCCAGCAAACGTGAGAAGGGGACCGGGGTGTTTTTGCTCGGTGCAAGTCCGACATATTCACACGTTCTGCCCTCGACTTGGGTCGAACTCATTAGATTTTCAACCCTCAAAATAAATGTGCGAAAAGTACATGGCAAGTATGTGGTCTAAAAGATTATTCATGAAATTTTACATTATTTTAGAAGTGAGCCTTCTATAATTAGATTAACCTGAACCTGAAATTAGGCTAGCTAAGTAACTACCGTAAAATGAGCAAAACGAATTGCGGTTTTGGGATATATTCCTATTTGGTCACCTGGGTGGAATATACCATTTTTGGAACGCTGAAAATCATAACAGTTAATTTAAATTACAAATAAAATCCTTAACAAAATGAGGATTAGACTCTATTTACTCGTTGGTGCAACATGCGTGACTGTATAAACGCATCGCTTATCCCACTATTGCTTCAACGCATTAGGTATCCAATACAATACCGAAGTACGTCCTTACCTCTTATCAGTCAGCTACAAGTCACGAGACCAAATTGTTTTTTGCAACGATGCTCCATTGTCTCGCGTCGGATGGCCCTATTGAGTGCATTGTTCTATATTCAAGTAGTTTGCATACGATACGAAATGCGGGCCATTGAAGGCTGAACTAACCAGTTTTATGTAGGTATAGCCAAGTTGTATCCATTTTATTATTCAAGATTTCGTTCTTGAAGACTATTTGGGAGATATTGCGACGTATCTACATTTGGAAGTTGCTCTACATTGTAATGTTGTCATATGGTGTGGGTGGTTTCACAGATTTATACGTTCTAGTTTCCGAATCGAGAATTGATGACGGACACATTTGATTATAATCAGAAGATTAAAGAACTAATCTTTGAAAATATTAAAGCTATCCAGTTCAATTAAATTATACGTGAACTGTGTGCGTAACTGAATAAAAACTCCACATTTTATTTGTTTAAACACCTCTTAAAGGCTCTTGGACGCTAAATAAAAGCTTTTAAAATAAATGCTTAGTCAATTCGTTTTCAAATGCGTAAAAGGGCTTTTGTGTTAGCTCAAAGCGTTGTATGTGCCCTGCAAATTAAGTGGTGTGGAACAACGGAGTCAATAGGACCCGTACCTCCATACAGCTCGCGAGTGATTGGATATAATAAAGTAGGGCTACCCCTTTATAGTCCTTTTACTTACATAATATAATAAATGTAATAGTCTTTTAAAATTTTGAAATAGGATTTTTTATGTATGTTGTAAGTTTGTTGGTACTTATGTTTCAGGGCTGAAGCAATAGAACCCGAACTTATATTAGTTTTGAAATTTATATCCTTTAAGTTAAATTGTAAGAGTATATCGTGTGCCAAACCATTCACAGGTTCTTATATTGATAAAATCAAAATTATAATTTGAGTCTTTGTGGACATTTATAATTACATTTCTCAAAACTAAAATTGACTGTCCAATCAATTTATTTATAACTATTCAAAACAAAAAAAAAAACCAGATTTCGTAAGCACAAAAATAATAGTAATAATTTTTGTTTTCAATACAACTAAGTAAAAACCTACATATTAGTATGTTTATTTCAGTATGTTTGAGTGACCTGGTAGCCCTAATACAGGGCAGGTGCGAAGTGATCCATTGTTCTGTTATTAGTATGCCGCATTGTTAAGAGCCTTATGGAAATGCATTCAGTTTTATGCCTTCAAATGTTAGGGGCGTTTAGTTCTCGTCTGAACTAACCTTCGGGGTTTAAAGTGGCGCCACATATTTCAAATAACTTGTAATTGTGAGCTATATCAACAAATAGGTAAAAAAACCTTAAGAAGAATGTTAAAACGCATATTCTATGGACCAGGTTACAAGTTACTGTAGACGTATATGCTACTACATTTAGTTTTATTGATAAATCATAAACAAATTTAAAATGAATCATATTGAACTTGAGCTAACTGAAACATTTTAAATTTTCTTCGCAGGACAACACAGTCCTATTTCAAAACTTTTTAAACAGTATTTTGCATGACTTCACTATTTTAATTGTATAGGTGTGTATTTCATTGCTAGTTTTTAAGTCTTTGGTAACTTAATTGTTTGGTATTTGTTGCTAAATGTATAACTACAGTGAAGTTCGATTTCTCTTTCGGAAATAACCGGTATGTTATAACAACGTTGTGGTCATTAAGACATTTCATATATCACACGTTCGAGTAACGTTGCAAATCTTTTGTTTAATATTGAGAAACGTCACGATTTTGTTAAATATGTTTTTCGTATCATAAACTCTGTTTGATGTGTCATTCACATTAGTTTAACAAATATTTTTTTATTATACGAATGAGAAGGTCGAACAGGGTCTCTGATCAAAATTTCGCCAAAAGGGTGAAGAGTTATTTAGATTTCATAAATCATGAAATAGGTAAAAGGAGCTAAAAGAAGGTCTTATAAAAAAGCTCTTATACGATTTGACTCTGAAATTGACTTTTTTTTGTTAAAAATAATAGTTTACTGCAAGAAACTAGTGCCCTAGATTAAAAGCCTTTTACCAACTAATAAGTACGTAAAGATACACTAATAATTAAAAATAATATTTGTTAGTGTGTACATCGTGAGGGTTACAGTATTAAACGTAAGTAGGTATATGTAAGTCATTTTCTACAATTGTAAATACAAATCAAACATCGTAGAGGTAACATCTATTATCATAGAGTACCCGTCTCACATGTCATAATAATCGCTCTTAAAGCTTTAAGATGACATTATAATACGCGGATCGTGCTCGACTCCGGCGCGGGCGCAGCTTAATAAGCAGGGTGCGTGCGCGCATGGCCCGCCGTAATAGCGTCGCGCGTCGCCATTGAAGAGATGCGGACAATAGGTAAACTTCATAACGGAGACCAAGATGATTATGCTTATATTGTGTAGTATGTGAACAGTATTTGTTATATTTAGGGTATGCTTAATACATAGGAAAATAAACCTATAATCCATTATTGATTCAATCTATTTGGTACTTTCTTCATGAGAGTTATACGTAAAATGGGTATTTCCTTAGTGTTAATTAATATGTTGCGTATACTTCAATTCTTTGAACTTCGTCTTGTCTTTCAGATGTAAATAAGTTAGCCATTGTGTATTATAATAAAGCAATAACTTTAGTGTCTGTCAGTTCCAAGTGAGAATTACTGAGTACTTACTGACGTGTATCAGTAAGTTACCTTGTAATATTCAAGACATAAACTGATAACATAGTACACAGTTATTATATACTTAGATTATAAGATTAACACTCATGGCATCGCTTCGATGTTAACATACTGCTCTTGTAAGGCTCTGCCAAGGTATTAGATACAAATCACACAAAGTGATGTATCAGCTATTTGGTTTAACGGTCGCAAGCGCACGTGTGTGAGCGGAACTAAGCGGCGGATGTCCTTTATCTGCGGGGCGTTCATCTCACGGCACAATACCGATGTGAACTCCGATCACTTCGGCTATTGATACCCCGGCTTCTGGTTACATTGTGTAGTAGCTGATATGTCATGAGGACAAATACTTCGGTAGAGCTTGACTCATTTGGAGGGTTTCATTTTATCATAGATCCAAAAATACTGTTCTCAAATGTCGATTAAAATGGTTCTGAAATTAGCTTCCGCTAATCTTTTATATGCAACTGTGAAATCTGGTCTAAGTCTGAAAAGGCGAACTTATGTGAGTTTTGTAAAGGTTAAGATCTAATACAGATCTTCACAATCAATTCGAATTTAAGGGATGCGTGCCCTAGATTAGCATACTGTAAAACGAATGAGCTAAGCAGGTACTCTGAAACAGATTTTATTACCTACTGCTAGGACAATGCGGAGTAATATGGAGTCCTATTATATTATACCTACATAAGATTAATTTTTCAATAAAGTTCTGAAAACAAAGACCCATAAACACTTATGGATCATTAGCAAACTGCAAGACAGGATTATTGCTTAGGTGCCGTCATATTTGCACAGCATGACAGCGCCCACAGAGGATACTTAATCATAATGATAAACATTAATGTGACTGAAGCTGGTTTCTAACTAGGACAGAGCCATTCAAACAACTATCAACCTAGCAGAGGCGAGCATTATCATCAAACATAACATTGTTACTTCTAAAGGAGTAAAACCTTACGTAACCCTCTAGGCTCTCTCTTTGGGATCAGATGACTTTGTGTAAACTGTATACATCAGGATACATGTTATTATTATTATTATTTCTTGGAACAGTCGTGAAATAAGCTCCTGGGCTAATAGCTCCGTTTGTACCGGAAACTGTCAACAACTCTAAATCCTTTATGTGAGTAATGCAGTACAAGAACTACAGAGTTTTTGAACAAAAACAAGAATCACCGTTTTATGTCCAAACAATTATTTTCCTCCACTTACAAACCGCTAGGCGAGAATCACATAACATCACATAGCACATAGCACAAGCACTCAAGTATTTCACACACATACTTCAGCAAGTATCCAGTTAGCGTGGAGGTTTCTAAGAAGTTATACTAAATGTTGTCACACTCGTCTTGCCACCATATTTGTCACCTGAGAGTGGCAGCTATGGCCGCTAACGGGGAAGGGACGGAACTGACAGGTTAGTTGCACTGGTATCAGTAAAATAATAGATAGCGTTTGATTGCCAATCAAATGTGGGGAAACTGAAGTGTGATAGATGAATAAACTGTAACAGCATACTGCACGAATCCTTTTGTTATGCGATAGTCAAAAACTGAAATATAAATACATACACACATATAATCACGTCTGTTTCCCGTAGAGATAGGCAGAGACAACTTCTTTCTACTAGCTACGATCCTTACATACTTTTTTCGCTTCGTCCACTTTCATGATTCCTTTCATACATGCTATTCGGTTTAGGGTACTCTTGACGTGGCCTTTTTGAACTAATTAATTATGACCGTTCGAATGTTTGTCTGCACTTACATAAATTGCTTTGTTTTATAAAATAACTCCATTGTACTTCATGAATGAGTAACAGCAAATAGCAATCGGAAAATATATTTCTACAGTGTTGTGTTAGTATTGACAGGTCGTATATTCTGTGAGGATAAAACTGGAACTATCGTGAAGCGTATGACGTAGGGCTTAATAGAGATTATCCGATTACATTATCGTTACACACAGACAGGAGGGTTAGCGTAAAAAGCTTTTTTATAATCTTTTTTCTCTATGAAAACACCGTCAATTTGATTTCGGACTTTTCACTAATTTATATATGTGTAAGGTATTTCAAATGATATATATTTTACGATGATATTCACAGAACATTGGGTACTTCCTACCTAAGTAAGTTTCAATCAAACCGGTGTCATGACCTGGTTTTGAAAAATAAACAAATTTTAATATTGCTCTATACTTTACGCAAATCTGTGGGTATATTAAGTTTTCTAAAGGTTTTGGGTTTTAATAGTTCATATTTCGATTATATAGCTAATATAATAGTTGCAAGAACTGATATAAAGTGTTATGATTATGCGTGTACCTATGGTCAAGCTATTACCCTGCTATGGACGCTATGGTCGAGTACTTATTTAATATTCCAAAACTCTCCCATAGCTATCAAAAAATCGATTTGAAGATCATTACTATAAGCTTCATTCATTCAATACATACTTAACTACAAATACCATAGACTGCTACCTAATGAACGTAAGCAACGGTGAAGTAAAGACAGCATTTCAAGTATTGTGGTGTACCGTAACAATGACTTGCAGTTTGTGTTATACTAACTACGTTAGAGGAATGCATGGAAGTACATATTACCGTGTATGCACTAAATACCGGTAACGCATTTGTGGTTAATCTACTATTTATAAAAAAGTTGTTCCATTCTAAGAATCGATTCTGTAGCTTAGCTTTTCAGAAACGATACAAAAATAATGGTTTAGTGTAAGCACGAATAATGTGCTAGTACCTAAATGTCATAATATTATCATAATATATTAATTATAAGTTATATATAATTATAAGTTATAATATTATTATAATATAATCATAAAGTATTTTTTATTACATAGAAATGTCAATAAAAAAAAAAGAAAGGTAAGGTAAAACAAATGTTACACGCACATCTTTTGGTATAAATAAAGTTCTTGTCAATATCTTGCAATTAATTGAGGCTGTAGCTGCAGAATAACCATCAATGAAAGATGAAAAGCTCGTAATGAATACCAAATACAAAGCAAAAGACATCTCTCCAGCATCTATAAAATCACCTTATCTGCTCCATTGGTTGGCGCACAATTGTCATACCGCTATAAGGAGGCATGATTATACGCGTCCAGTGCAGTTCATTCGTACAAACAGTTTAGTAACCGTTTCTCCTTAACATGATAACTCCGATAGATTGTACAGTCCGCGCCAGCTGTGGCATGCACCACGTTACTTGAAAACGGGTTCCGCAGAGAGCGAAATGCACTTGCAACGGTTAAAGAGAATCTATAAAGTGCTACAAAAACTTGAATTGCATTTGTTTGTAATCTCTCTTTGCACAACAATTTTCACCGAGGAAGAAAGAAAACGATATTTGTTTTTATTTTTTGAAAGATGTGCCTCATTTAAATATCTATTAAGGTTAAAAAGTAACACATCATTGTTATTAAAGACCTAATATCCAATTTTCTTATGAAATAAAGTTTGTAATTATGGTCAAAAATTGCCACAGGGCAGTTATTATAAGCTTAAATAAGCAAAACTTTATAGATTTCTAACGAAACATTGATTATCAAAAACCATATTAATCGATAAACTAGTGATGTGTGCTACTTCTAAGTAGACGTATTAGCAAATAAACATAAATCAAGCTTTACGACTGTAACAAGACCATAAAATTTTGCATGCGCATTGCACAGTTAACGAAGTAGATGATTTGACAAAATTCAATTCTCCTGATTTATGCAGCAATATTCATCTTATAAAGATATTATTCTATTTCTTGGTGCTTAACCGTATTAAAATAATAATATTTCTTTATTATATTCTGATAACTTAGAGGAAGGAGGACTTCAAAGATGATTAAATACTACATTTTTTTTTAAATTCGGTTTAATTGGACCCTAGTTCGATATAACTGAGTTCAGTTATTTTAAATCTAGCAACTGTCATTATTTTATCAGATATCACAGAAAAAGAAAGTAAAGAGGTTTGAAAAACGAAAGGAGGGCTTTATCTATGGGTTACTAAAACCTGCCTGTCTGACCTTTACGACCAATTACTGACTATTGGTCAGGGACCAATTGCGTGCACTATACAGTAGACAATTCACAGTTGAATATATTTATATTTGTCTAAATCAGATCCCACTGATAGGCAAACGCCTCCCCTTTCTTCTTCCAAACCTCTGTGTTCTTGTCGATTTCTATCCACGTGCGCCCTGCATAACTGACTAGATCATGACATCACCTTCGCCGCGGACGACGTCGATAACCTTCCGGCGTCCAGTTGGGCATAAGTACCAAAAATATCGAGTTCAGTCAATATTGAACCTTAGTCATTTCACGAAAAACACTCGATCCGTAACCTCCAAAACCACGTTTTATGACATCATTGTCATAAAACGTGGTTCTGTCCAATGTTCATAGTACGTTTATCCGTGTATTGTGCAGTTAGGTATTAACGTGACGTGTACCGGCGCGGGCGCAGGCCGGGCCGTGACCCGCCACCTGCCGGTCGCGGGTGAGCGGGCTCGGCCGTTGTAAACTAAGTACCTTATGATATTGCAATATACATCATACAACTTAGTGTAAAACATCTACCTTCGAATAATCTCTTAACAGGAAGAGATCTAAAATAAGTTTTTAATCGCCTATATGTAGATGCAATCTACCATAAAGTGACAGAGGCATCATGAGATTTACCGGAGACTTGAATGAGAAGTTTGAGGTCGAATTCGGCCATGTAATTATGTATAAAATACTCCGAATGTGTCTGAATACGAGTGTTCGAGTGTAGGACATTTGTTGAAGCACATATATATATATATATTGTATTAAACCGTTAACAATCAACAACAGCTTGCAATTTATGTCCCTATGTATACGCAGCTTTACTATACGTCAAAATAAAACGTAAAACTCACACGCAAACGACTACGACCTGAATAAAGCATGACTGCTTGTTTAAAAGTCGAAAACGATAAAATCTTAGTCGATATGATGTTTGGAAAACTGAATTCATTTCTTTATAAACGTTTCTCGAATACGTTTGTTATTCGCTTTTAACGTAAATTTTTGCACTACGTCTTTGCCTTTTTTAATTTAGGCCTTTTAACGCTTTTATCAAGGTCTGAACAGGAAATGACTAAATAGGGCCTTTTGACCATGACATACATAGTTCTTTCCACTTCCCCTCCGTAATAGAGATGGTTAAATAAAAAAAAAATCAAGTAACTCTTTCACTAATTATTCCAAAGAGTATTGACAAGAGAAAATGAAACACAGTTGCAATGACACGTAATTTACCTGCTCAAAATGCAGAACACCAAAGAAAATAAAAGTGAAGTCTAGCGTCTACGCTAAAACGTGAACAGCAGCTATCAATTGCCAATTATCATTGCAAGAGTGCGTACGGCGCAGTGTACATGTCGCAAAAGTGTCGTTATTATGTAAACATCGATGTTTGCGCATTCAATCGTCGGAAGGCGCATTCACACGCGACTGGGCATCGCTTCCTGTCGCCGTGGCTGCGACTCCGCCTCTAGGAAACGCGACCATTCATGCGTGCGGTCGCTGCCGAACCCCCGTGCGTTATGGCGTTATGGCATAATGATCACAAGTCACTATATACTCCTCTGTTATGTTTTGATCGATATTTTAATTTGATTTTGTGACATACTTATCTATTTATCGGAAAGTTGATCAAACGCCAATAGGCCGCGAACTATGTTCTTAGTTGTAGCTATGTTTTGATAGTGTATCATTAGTTTTTTTTGTATCATTCTTTTTCACACTTGTAGGTTTTGAATGGTATTTAAAAGATAATAGCCGGAACCCGATTGTTACGGATCTTGCCCAATGCAGGTTTTAGCTTCCTATCGCTTAACAATCAGTAGCACAATGGGCTTAAGCAACTTGTTGATCAAATATTAACCGCAACATTATGTAGTAATATTAGGATTATATTGGGGGTGTTTAGTATCTTGTTATTTTTTATAAATTCCATGTTATGGTAAATTTTACTTTCCGCAATAAAAACGGTGAAACAAAACCTGTCTTGACTCAAAAACACACAATTTCTGGTATGGAAAAATAAAACTGTATTTTTTTAATGTGCAATCTGCACTTCAAAACTACCGGTTTTATGTTTATTCAAATGCCAAAATACGAGTTAGTCCATATTAGTCATATTTATGTAGTTTCCTATATCTAACGATGATTTATAAGTTAAATATCTGAAACTCTAGCTGGGCTTAAAGATTAAAAATGGTTTAATTTACGTACTCTAGGCAAGTACGTTAAGATTTAACCCAGATCATTTGTAAAACTGAAAAGAAATGAGGTGTCACGTCAAAACCTAACAACTACTATGTACTTTACTAATTATACAAAGCAATGATGATAACCTAATTTGCTTCTCAAATCTTATCTAATGAGACAACAAGTTTCCTCACGCAACACACTTCATTAAGAAGGTACAGCAAACCACACAGCCATAGCAACACATAGTAAAAAGGAACCTTAACACTTTGTTATAAAAGCGATTTTAATGACGAAGTGTAACTTGTGTAGTTGCCCGTAACATTCGTATCGTCATAATTTGTATAATCTCACGTTTATCAAGATAACGGTACGAGATGAGAGAGCAGAAATGATTTTAGGTGAAAAATGTTTTGACACACTTTGAAGTCATCACAGGTTATTGAAATGGTTATAGAAAGCCTTTGAGGCCTAGTAGGTACCTACAGTGATTTCTTTTCCCGCGTTAATTGTCAGGCGTTGATGACTGTAATAACTTGGTAACCTGTACATAAATGTTTCAAAAACGAGTTCAAAGTTACATAACTAAAAGTCCAATTAAATATTACATTGTTCAGATTCCTCATGATTTATATTTTAAGAGGCAAGCTTATACATAATATACCAATACATTTTATAAAAAGATAGATAGCTCTATTGCCGAACTATTCACAAAAAAAACATTCAAATTTAAAACTGCCTATTAGAAGTGGGTTTTAAAAAGTGAATACATAACTAACGTTTGTAACTTGGCTAGGCCGTCGCGTAATTGTTCAAATGACGTGAAAATTACCCACGAATCTATTGTCTGCAGTTTCATTACACAACTTGGCACGCAGTTGACCATTTACGCTTGAATCATTACAAGTATAGTGATATCTAAAGTACGGTGCAAACTTAATGGCGGCTCTGAACACGAGGCGAGTCGCTGCGCAGTAACAAATTAATGCGCCAGCGGGGGTGCGGGGCGAGGTACTGCGCAGCGTGTAGTTAACTTCAGAGCCGCCATTAACTTTGAATCCAACTATACAATAACTATCAACGTCCGTAAATCAGTTTTAACGTAAATACGCAAGTGTATAGTTTGTTTAATAGCAGTAGGTTTATCGACTAATATATTGGCCACGCCATCGGCTTCCTACATTTGTAGTCTAGACACAAAACGTAAATCAGCCTTTTTTCTTGTTTATAGCGGTAATTAAAAGGAATTCGATAAAAAACAGAATTTCAAATTTCTTCCTGTTGCAATCCAACCAACTATGCACCGACATCGGCATCTGAAACTTGAATATTAAATTACCTAACTAAAGACAATTTTTGTATCCTTTTATTTTAAGGATCTTTAAAATGAAATATAAAATTAAGCTTTGCTACTGTACTCCGTCTATAGCACATGCATAAATTTTGTAAAATTTAAATATGGGCATAGACGTTATTCTTCACCACATATCGGATGTCATAGTAAATCACATTTTTTTCAAACTAGATACATTTATCTAGTTCTCCAAGAGCACAGTGCTTTGTTGGTTTATGTCTGCCCTCGTGTCCGGCTGGCATTATTCACAATTGTACGCCAATTATCGCGTGCTCATTATGTCCATAATTACCATATATTTACGATTTAGTATCGTCATCGATCATGCTTTCGATCGTCTACATTCAACGGCTTAATTCATACTGCCCGTCTAGCAATAAACCGTTGTTCTGAATTCAACTTAATTTATGCATTCTTTTCTAATCGGTTCGTATTGAAAAAGTATAGCTAACTTGTATGTAACTGTACAAACTCGAGCAAACACCACTTAACGTTCCCCGTGTAAAACCATTTCTTTAATATTACTTCCGCTATTATAGCCACTAATTGGGCTACTAAAAGCACAACACAAAGAAATATCGTTCTCCTAAACAAATTAACAATGCGACCCGCATCGTCAAAAACAGCTCTCAACATGTCGATCAGATAACGAGCGAACTTCGCTTTTTAGCAGCGCAAACGCATAGGAAAGTGGTCGATATGCGACACAATGCCCGCTCAGCGGCGCGCCACGCCCGCGCCATGCCACCGAGCAGTTTATGCGACGCGCATCATTTGACCCACATACTTACGAGGACGGTACAAAAAATTCATCTAAGTAAGCAGGTATACTGTAAGGTTAATTGTATATGTTTTCGCAACAAGTTCACAGAATTTTACGACCGGAACCGCGGGAGACAGAAAATGTTTTGAATGCGCGTCTCGTTTACAAATCAGGCATTACTCCATCCTTTATTTTTTCACTTAATTTCGCTTTCGTTCACACGCGTTTGGCATTCTAATGTGTGAATATGTAACATGAATCTTTTCATAAACACAACTTACGGTCTGTAGTATTGTTTTATTTATTTGTGTTCCTAAAGCAGAAAACCTACTATATTCCACACGGTGCTGCTCGCCAGATCTGTAATTGAGCTTGGCTTGACACACTACCGAGTGTCTAGATGTAAAAAAAACTAAGATACAAGATACAAGAGCATTTATTTGTTCAAAACACGAGTTAACATACACAGGGCATGCAATATGTTACATTATGTAATAAAGTCCGGTCATGTTTATGTTAGCATCGATGAATCTTAAAAAAATTATCATTGAATATACCAATTGAGAAAGTTCAATAAATTTCATTTTGGGCACTAATTTTTACATTAGAATAGAACTCGTATACCTTGCGTCAGTGTAAACAATTCTTATCGCCTTGTAAAACGAAGAGAATGGTTTTTGTCAACAATTTACAACGTGACTTTGTATGGCACCGGAGACTCGTCACAATACTCACAATCATCATTGGCTTGTCACGGCAACCAGACAGAATGAGCGCCTACCAGTGTATGTTCACTTCACAAATAATACATCATGTAATTGATTACACACTAAAAAACCTTACAAGTTACAATATTAAATCAAATTTAGGGATCCACAATAGTCCGGGATATCGCATAAATATCATTCAAAAACAATACGAATCGTCCTTTTGAAGTCTTGGGTAAAAAGTACGCACCAAAAGCAAGGATCAAGTTAGTCTGGCGGATCATACCCAGACGAGACGCGCTAATTATCGCTGAAGAATGTCACCGCACAAGCTCACTACCTGCAGAACCTTCGTGATGCTCTCATGAAAGGAGTATTTACTGTATTCAGTCACAAATGTTGAACAACTAGTTTTGACAATGCCTGAGAAAATTCATTAAAGGAACTTGGTATTTTGGATAGTAGAAAATTTTTAATTTAGCCCACAAAAGCATCTGTGAATAAGACTTATACAGCCAACAATGTTCCCATTCTAGCACTACAACATTTTAATCATCCTGTTAGGAAAACGATTTAAGCAATGAAACGATCCCATAAACGTCTTAATAACCATTTATATTGTGATCTTTTACATCCCTATAAAGGCCAGACATTTTACTTCACAAAACTACTACACATAGTAGAGTAATAACATAGATGATAATATAATATTCCGGTCGGTGTGTTCATGACATTAGTATCGAGGGCTTATCGATCACAGCATTAGGTAAGTTATTGAGCACCACACTCTTGCGGCTTCTTGTGACTTCATACTGTAAAATTTCAACGACATTTAAATTACACAATGTAGCGTAACGTGCCTGCTTGCACTGCAGATTAAAATATTGACAACTCAATTATTATTTTTGGTAAAATAACTTCATTTATTTATTTGAATTTATCTGTAACATTAATCCCAAAATCCAACCTTTTCAAGAAGATGACAAAAGTATCTGTGCCAATTATGTTGGTGAAGTTGGATGCATCGTTCCCAAAATAAATCAAAAGAAAGAGATAAATCGAAAAACAATACCAAACATGTATCGATTGTACATAAATTCTACCTTCGATTTTTGTCTCCAAAAATGTAAAGTTAATTTCGTCCAGGAGAAATGCGAGTTGAATTCAATACTCCTCACCCAAGTCACGTAGTTGAGCGGCGATTTAACATAACAAATGTTCGAATGTTCGTCCTGCGGCGTTTCAGTGAAAGTCGACAAGTAAACAAAAACTCATTTTATAATTCCAGACGCATTCGGACCTGTTTGTAAATTAGGACATTTCGACGGACGTATGCGGGTGCGGCTACTGTTTCCTGTCGACAATGCGTTTATGTTGCTATAGATACCGATGTTTATAGCTTTTGAAAAATGAAAGTTTTAATCATTTAGGTTTAACATGAATTTAAAATAACTACTACGAGTGGGTTCCTAACGCCGGAACTCGCAGACGAGGCAGGCCGAGAAGACGGTGGCGGGATGATATCGATCGCTTCTTAAGCGATTGGTGTCATGTGGCTCAAGACAGGAATATCTGAAGTCAGTTGGGAGAAACCTTTGCCCAGCAGTGGGACACTTAATAGGTAAAAAAAAAAAAAATTATAGCAGACGACCCCAACATAGTTGGGAAAAGGCTCGGGAATGATGATGAATTTATTGCAGAAAATCCAGTGACCGAATTTCCTACCATTTTAGTCCTCGATGGAAGGAATGATCCTAATCGATTATAAGTCATAGAACAAACTTTACCAGGTTTCTTTAGTTTGTTTTACAACGAACATCTGCAAAATATCGGTATTCAAACTCACTTAAATTTTATCAGAAGATTTTATTCATAATTTACATTTTAAGTACTCTGAAGTGTCAAATCAAACGTCTCCATCATAAAGAGAACAATAAGAGAATCGATCAAATACTATATTACTGCTTCTTCCATTCATCTGTCAAAGTGCTCATACGCTTCGATATTTATCTAAAAGCCTGCTAATAAATTCTTAGAATTACAAGACAACCTCTTCGTATTAAGGACTGTATACTAGACCAAATGGTAGTAGAAACAATGAGCTACCAATGTCGACCTTATTGCTTTGAAATACGGGTGTTTTTAGTGCTTAAGTGTTAAGAATTATGGATGGTTTACTGTACACGTAAGATAGAGTGAAAGCGGTAAATATAACCCCGGTTTACAAGTCAGGGTCTAAGCAGAACGTAGAGAATTATCGTCCAATCTCAATTTTGTCAACTTTGTCAAAGGTTTTTGAAAGGTTAGTACATGATAAGGTGTATCCCATACTACATAATCAAATTATCCACCAACAACATGGATTTGTTAAACGCAGATCTACTACAACTAACCTAGTAACATTCGTCGACTACCTGTTTAACAGTATGGACTCTCGCATTCAGGTTGACGCAATTTACACCGATTTTCGGAAGGCATTTGACAAAGTTGACCACGATCTGCTTCTGCATAAGATTGCGTTCAATGGAATACGTGGTGACTTGTTGAGATGGTTTTCATCTTATATCTCCAATAGAACTCAGAGGGTTGTGATAAACGGTTTTAACTCCGTCACGATAAATGTCAGTTCTGGAGTCCCTCAGGGTTCCATTTTAGGACCACTTTTATTTATATTATTCATTAATGACATTAATGCTTGCTTCAAAAATTCAAAATTGTTACTATACGCGGATGATCTTAAAATTTATCGACAAATTAGAAACATTAGTGACTGCCAACTTTTACAAGAAGACTTGGATAGGTTTTCTGCTTATTGCTTGCATAACAAGCTCCAGCTTAGTTTACCTAAGTGTTGCTGTATAAGTTTTACGAAAAATAAAAGTGTTATTGAGAATGCTTATTCTTTAAATAATATCATATTGAAGAGGGAAACCCTGATGCGTGACCTTGGGGTTCTATTGGATGACAAACTGCATTTTGATGCTCATATTGACAAGGTTGTAAATAATGCGTTTCGTATGTATGGGTTCGTGATGAGGTCAACCACTGAATTCTTACGTCCACCTACGTATTTATATCTTTATAAAGCGTTAATCAGGTCGCAGTTAGAGTACGCAGTCGCGGTGTGGAACCCCTTTTATAACAAATACGCCGAACTTATCGAGAAAGTACAATCTAAATTCTTAAAAGCCATGCATTACCGTTGTTATAATAGAAGATTAACTAGTACAGAACTGTTACATAGATACAAATTATTGAAGCTCAGTTCACGACGTATTGTCCTGGAAACAAAGTTTTTATTCGATTTATGTAATAATGCCTACGACTGTTTAGATTTAAGTAATAGGATAAGTTATGTAGTCCCCAGAACTGCGATAAGGCGTGAGGTGCGCGCACAACCTCTATTTGCAGTAACAACTTGCCGTACAAACGCAGGTTCCCGCGCACCCCTACGCCGCATTACTACGCAATACAATCATATTTTTCAAAATATTGAATTCCATTCTGTGTCTGTTGGACGCTTTAGAGCCTTAGTATATAAGACAATCTTAAACCTGCACCAGTAATTTTCCCTTTTTTATTGTAGGCTTTTTTTTTTTATTATTTCTTTCTCTCTTTTTGTGTGCCAGTTTTAACTTTGCAAATTATCATCACAATTTGTTATTGTAGTAGTTAAATAAATTCACACATGCTTTGTACTACGTTTATAATCGTTTATATTATGTGGAAAAAGATGTTGGTTATACTTTTAGATTTCTTTTTAGTATTAGATATTGTTTGTATACTTGAATGTGTAACCGTTAATTTTCCCAATAAATAAATAAATAAATAAATAAATAAAGCGGTGTTTATCGGGCGATTTAAAGGGAACGCAAAATCTGTACCACCAAATATGGAGTATACCTTTTAAAGGGATTATTTGCCATAAAAGACAGCTCTGTTTCCTATAAACAGGTGATCCACAAAGGGAGAAGAACTTTAAGAACTACCAGACTGATATTCTTAAGGATTTACCAATGATTAGGTACGTAGAGTATCTTTTGAAGAAGGATAAAGAGCAGAATTCTTTTTTTTTTTCTACCGGTGTGATGCCTGACATTCACTAGTCTAAATCATATAAGGTTCTTTTCGTAACGTACCTACATTAAAATTCATATTAAACTTAAATATTTTCAAAAATTCGAAAGACTCATTAATTTTGTATTTATTCTGCGAAATTATGACGCAAACTACCAAGTTCAGTGTCGGTCACGGGCTGAGCGTTTTAAACCGAAATGCAAAGTTCAATCCAGTCTATTAAATGTTACGCGCCAGTTATAATTAAATGTAACACCCAGCAGGTGCAATTTGAACTTTATGTTACCAATTAAAAGGTTCATTTTTGCGTCACAGATAAATTATAATAAGGTATTTAAAGAAAACAGTTGCTGTCTGCTGTTCAGTGCAGTCGTGATCGGTTCGAACATAAAATTGTATTTTTGCAATTTTTAATTTTTACTTGTCATGTTTTAAATGTACTCTGCAATTTATATAATCTGCAAGCGGTTTTGAACTTTATTAACTAGGCTTTAAATTTCATTTTCTCTTGTTAATCTAAAGGGTAACTTTGCCAGTGCGTAAATAAAATTAAAAGGTTTTTTTCAATGAAATAGTGGTTCAAACTCTTTTGCTGTCTCATATATGTAATTAAATAAAAGACTAAGACCGTCTTACAAGGTCCGAACGTACTATTAAGAAACACATTATCGAGAACTGAAAAAAGCCTTTAAATACTTACATTAGCACTGAGATCTAATACTCTAAATTAGTGATAACAATTTATAGCACCATTAGTTAAACATACTTTAAATATTGCTTGATGCTTTTAAACTTGTTAAAAAATAATTTTTGTGTGCATAAATATAAAGTTAAAAGTTACTAACAATTTATAGATATACTTTCACAACACATTTTATTAGTAAATTAGACACGATACATGTTTATTTTTAGATTCAATAAAAACATTAACTTGAAATGAAATTATTAGAAACTCGACAAAAAAGTTTAAAATGTTACGTAATAAATTCGTTGATGTCTTTTGTATGTGACCCGGTGACGTAGCAAGCGAAGGACATCTTCAATTCTGAGCTACAAGCAAAAAGTTTTCTAATAAACATATATCATTAATCCTTTAAGTATTCAGAGATTTTCTAGCCTATACTGACAAGCCAATTCGAATATGTAGTGATATTTATTCTTTCACGAAGACAAAATACATGTCTCATATTTTTTATTTTGAAACTATAGGACAATATAAAATATCACTTTCCCCATTAAGAACTGTGGAAGTGAAGTTTAATTGTTACTTCACGTAATATCCGGAAGATATTATACAAGCACGTACCTGACATTGTGTTAATACTGCTAATATTATATTACGTGCAAACTGTGTTTATTATTGTCATTTACAAAATAATTACTGCGAGGCATCGGAAAGTTTATAAATTTTATGTTCCGACAAACAGAGGATCGATTGCAAAACGTTAATATTATAATTTATGAGCATTTATTTTGGACTGTGCGACTTGTAGATACTTCCTCAATTCAATTTAAAAGGCTGGTGTATTCTTGGCATTTAAACGTAATTTGTCATAACTGAACCTCGAATGAACGCCAATTAGCGAAGAAATATCGCTAAAATTACACGAAACCGTTAAAATTAACAGTTTTCAACGATATCTGCAAAAAATATAGTATTTCTGAAAGTTTTGACAAGAGGTGATAACTTTAAATTTACTTTAACACTTACTAAAAGTCACGAATTTGAATGTTTAAAGGTACATAAAGACATTTTTTAACGATCTCCGATTCTAGGTTGTACTTGTTTTCTCACCTTGTTTTTGGACGAGCAAAATACTTAGCTAGAAAATTATTTATTTTACGTCCAATTAGATAAGTTCGCAATTTAAATGTAATCCTCACAAGTACATCGATAGGGGAACAAAAGCAGTTCATACTGAGAAGTTATCGAACTTGTGACGAACAGACAATAACATCAACATTGTACGATGTGATGTTTTTGAGTCTCATCGATATTATCAACAAACTGCACATGTAGGAATATTGTAGGCAAACATGTGTAATTAAACAAAGTCGCTAATGAAACCGATTAACTTATCGATACCTCTGGAGTATCGGTTACTAATCGAGTGAGGAATCGATTAGTTGAATGATTTTTGTCATCGAATTTTGCGAAACAACTGAGCATCTTAGCTTACACAGAGGCGATGCTAATTCTCGATAATATCGATTAGGAATCAGTAACGTCCTCAGAATCGATAAGGTTTTAAACGTTTTACTTGCAGAGAATATTGAGTAACATCCAAAGAACCTAAGCTCATGTAGACGTAAGTGAACATTAGTAATTTACAGCGAGTCCGAGAATTAGTTATGTAATAGGAAGTCTTATGATATGGTGTTTTCTCGAGAAGTGAAATCGCCACAACGTTGTTGATATGTTGTATTATTTAAGTCTCAACTAGGAGTATGGCTTACGCGCAGCATTCGTTATTTAATATTACAGAACACACAAGTCAAATCAGAGGCCTTAATAATTTTCAGATTTAGTATTTTGAACAACTTTTGAAACAGGTTGATTATAATTTAGAAAGAAGTACAAAAAAGTGAAATGACAAGTAAGAAATACACATACATTACGCTTCCTACAAGTTCTCAAGGGAATCAGGAATTATTAAAATCAAAAAGACAACCCTCAAAACATATTCTTTGAATTGGTCATTTTTCAACAGCAGATAAAGTAGAATTTCTTGTTGCTTCCTTATTTATACCTTTAAGTATGTGAAGACACTTTTATCCTCAACTATGAAGATTGTAGTATATTTTCCCTCTTTCTCTTCAATAATACTCAATTACGATAATGCCGTTTATTAATCGCTGCTAACGACTTCTTCTACGTTTCGTTTTGTGAAGAAACCTGATTCAAGTATTTCTATTCGAGACAAAATATGAATGTTCTAAGTATGTTGTTTGAATGTTATGGTTACTATGTCGACGATGTAAATAGACAATCAATACGTATTAGAGATCAATATTGTTTACAACTTTCTATGGGAACTTTATTCGCCATTGTTCGTTGGAGAAGCGCGCTTATCGACAAGTCTTCACATAAAAACTACGAGATAGCTTTATTTGCGACTAGTTTCATTTTCATCTCATATTTGTATGTGCATAGCTGATGTTTATTCAGGGTTCTGTGCGCTGATGACTGACTCACGACTCAGCGAGAAATGTTTACTAATGAGTTTGTCGTTAACCGCCACTGAGGTTCAAAAGATTCCGATAGCATGACCGTTTAATATCAGAATACCTCCAAAAAGATTAACATAACATTATGAGGCGCGCCTAACGGTTGCACTGCGGTTGTGAAATTTCCGATGTGTGTACAAATGCGCTCGGTTCATTAATTAATGTGAATCTCGAACGCATAAAACAACAATTACCAACTATTAATTAACGTGACTCATAGCTTAAGTGTCAATTATAATCCAATAAGATTCTCATGCGATCTAATCGATTGAACAGCGAAAATAATTTTACTTACATATTTGCTGATCCTACTTTCTTTTGCAACGGTAAAACACAATCCATGGTAATCAGCGAATTATACAAAACTAACGCGAGTTTCTTTGAGAAAACTTATTAAATGTTGTGATTAGAGTCGGCAACGCGAACTCATCCGATACAGGTGTCATAATTCACGTGTAAACACCGCTACGGGCTACGTGGAAGAAATCCAGCGAGTTCTCGCGTTCGAATGTGGAACAATGCGCGTGCGACTCTACCCGTTTAAATTAATCAACATTCATCAGGTTTAATCACAGACTGGAGACATAGTTATGCGCCATCACCTGACTAGTAAACACTCAGGTCATATTGTCACGTTAACCGAAATTTACCGTTAAGATCCGCTGCTGAGAGCTGCTCGGTCAAGCGCCGGAGCTGGTCCTCGTCATATCACAGACACAAGCACTAGTTGTTGAACTATCACTTCAATACGATCACTTCACCCGATCACCGATGATCCCCGTACATTTCGTCGGTCGCGGTTCGTGTGGTGGTACGCGAGGGCCGCGTCGTGCGCATAGGACCAGCAAATGCGACGGACCGTGAATCTTAACCTACCTGTTGCGCTTGCGTGTCGCCCGTCGACAGCCCGCGGACCGGCCCGCCTGCTGCACCGACCGAGCCCGCCGCCATCTTTTATACAACCTCCTTTCAAACCTTATCATTCACTTAACAATTTTTACTTACATACATACCTCCAAAATATGCCACAAGTCAGAATTACATTTAAAAAGTTTGTTTGTCTCCTGTAAATACCTGAAGTAAAAATAGAGATAGCCCTAAAAGCCTTAATCTGTTTTACCGACGCACTCTACCGCCATCTGCTGTAAGTTATTGAAACTTCTGAACGTAGTTTTATGTACGGTTGAGATGAACGTGAGTCACAAGATGCTTGTTAAGGTAATATTCAACTATCATAAAATGAAATAGTCTTCAGAAGTAAGTTACGCTATTAGGAGAATGAAATATAGGGAACTAAAATACAGTATCGTCTTTTAAACATCGCATTATAAACGAGTTTCAACGTTGATTTCATGTCGTCATAGTTTTATGAACTTCACACAGATGGAGCCACTTACATCAAGTCGAATCTAAAGCCTCCATTTCAAACACTTATCAGCAATAACGGATGCCTTGTTTTTGTACTTAACCTTTATGCCTCAAAGTGGTTAATCTGGTCATAATAGAAAGTCTTTTCGCAGCCTTCGTTCTTGTAAAAAATGCTTACATAAAGTTATCTGGAGAATGGGAGAGTTTCCAGCTTATAATCTATTTTTCCAATAAAACGTCTGCTTTGATAAAGAGCGTACCTCGTGATATAGGTAATAGCAAAGCTGTGTTAAAAAATATTCTATGAAATTAAACACACCTATATGAAATTGCTGAAGATCATATTACCTTTATCTTTATCAAAACATCCAAACCTGGTTTTTTGAAAAATAACAAAATGGACTGATCGCTTAGAACAAAAATCCACTTATTTACATATATTAAATTCAATTTCATTACTTTTAGATGACAATCAGTTAGGATCGATTAATTAATATAAGAGTGTGCTCCGTTGTTGCAGACAATTGTGACCGCAAGACTCAGTCTCAAGATGGGTTTTATCGCTGTACAAATTGGGAATTTCTGTACGTTTAAACTTTTTGTGATATATATGATCATGTAAAACTTTACTTCTTGATGATCTCTGTGGTCGAGTGGCGTACGCAACGGTTTCGAGGGGCCGCTAGCTCTTTGGTCCCGGATTCGATCCCCGGACAGGACCCAACTTTTCTACATTGCCTCTGGTCTGGGTGTTTTGGGTTCCCTCGTTTTTTCTATATTCCATAGCACAAGTTCTTTAGCTACTTACTTTGGGATCAGAGCAATGTTGTCCGCATTTATTTTTTATATTTATTGATAGCATACACTATTTATACACACAATAAAATTATTAATCGAAATAACACTATATGCCTAACCGCACTAGTTTGCTCAATTTTTAGTTCAGTCATGAAAAATTTGGAGGTACGAAATGAAAGCCTTGAACGTTTGATTACTATAATATTAACTGACTCCAGATTATCTTTTAAGTAGAAGCATATAAAGTGAAATTAGTATTTGCAATATGCGACATACATTATACATGTTTTTCGGGTTTGTGAGGCATAATGTCGTAGAGGCTTAGTGGCTGAAACACCGTGTCTAACTCTGTGATAACAAGTTCGAACACAGCCAAATAT
Organism: Autographa gamma; assembly: GCA_905146925.1. NCBI lineage: Eukaryota > Metazoa > Arthropoda > Insecta > Lepidoptera > Noctuidae > Autographa > Autographa gamma. The sequence goes on from LR989852.1 coordinate 3,297,274, forward strand.
CAAACTTCTTCAATGTTTTTGAAGTATCTTTCTAGTTTTTCCCGATTGTATTTAAACAGTATTTGCGGAAGAAACGTAAAGCCCAGATTTTATGTTGAACGCTAAAATCACCAAACTTTAGGTGAGCATACTTCGTATTAAATGCTTTTTCTCTTCGTTCATAATAAGTTTACGCCCTTCATATAGCAGTGCCTTTCTAAGAACAGCATAGTTAATGTTATACTACAAAATGGATACTAAACTATCGTCGCAACTTTAAATTCGCAGAGCACATCCGTGTTGAACTAATTAATGATCATTAAATATTCTAAAAAAAGCTACAACTAATAAGGATAATGTTACACGTCGAGAGCGGTACCCCAAAATATTCGCGTGTCAGATGACGTCATGAAGAAGGTAAGGCAGACCGCCCGGCGACCGATGTCGCTCCAAAACAGGTAACACATATAATAATATCAAATTGATAAAACACGACACTTTAAACTTGAATAAACGACGCAGTTATACAAAAAGACATATATTTACTACCAATGATTTTGGACGAAAATATAATGTTAATGATTAAAATAAAAAGTATTTTTACACCTGCTCGCTGTGGTATTATTACTGAGTGGGAAGAGCGCAACATAGAAGTTATTAACAAATGCATAAAGGCAAATTGACCTTATAGTTCGCAAAATAATCCTATTTCGGGGATCCTTCGGAATTCGGATCTCCATTGTCTGAACTTAGTTGATCAATGTTGGATTACGGACTCAAGTGGGTCGCTGCAAAACAAACCTGTGCAATCGTCGACCCGACAGTAGTGGAATGTGAGTGTGGTGCCCCATCGCAGGACATGGCACACTTGTTGTCCTGCCCGTCCTGCACTACCACCTGCACTCTCCAGGACGTGATGGAGGCCAGCGACCGAGCCATCCAGGTTGAATCTTTATGGTCAGACAGAATTTGAGTTGGATCTTTGACTCGAGATTAAGAAGAAGTTGATCATCTATCAATTTTATTTAGAAGAATGTCGAATACTTTTCTCTGTAATTAAATATTATCTAAAGCATCCTTCAAAGTTATCAAAGTTTCTCGATTATATACAGATAATTGAATCTCTTTCAAATTGATGCTTTTTAAAATGTGCTCTTGTATTGCATTGCACCTTTTGAATTTCCTTGGTATGTACTTAATTATAGAGCGAAAGCAAATAAAAAGAGCTATAAAATCTTAGACAACTATGTAGCTACCAATATTCAGTAAAAAAAAATTGTGTTTCGGATGTTCTTCGAACAAAAATAACGTTTGTATTTCAATGTTGCGTTTCGCTACCGTATTGTGATCAGAAACCGTCGTAATAAAATATTATTTAACAAACATAACTTCCACTATAATGGAGTTTCAATAAACTGCCGACAGGTACATTTAATTACACACTATACTTAGTAATAACAATAATTCTAGAAGTACAATTAATAAAGTTCAAGATCAAAAGTAACTCTACCTACTTAAGTAGACAAGATTCATTCATAATTGCAACTTGTTCCCCACGACGTTATTGAGTCTTAAAATTAATAGTTTCAATAAATATTCATGGATGCTGTAACTCACTCGCCAATGTCGTTTTATTCTTCGTTGACAAACGTAGATAATTGCTATCCATCCATTCAATTCAGATTTGCAGTTGCTTTCAAGAATGTTGATTGTTTAAGATACTTTTAAATATAATAAAAAATAAAAAATACAATTCTGTTTTGTGGACATACACCATTTCTAGAAAAGTTTCTATCAGATTGCTTCGGATCAAAGTCTTCAAGAGCAATATTTTATGAAAGGAAACTGAAAAGTAGCACCTTTTAAGTGACAGAATAGAAATAGGTGCACATCACAAAGATGGATCCACAAAACAATGTCTTAGGTTAAATATTGATGAATTAGTGGCAGCTTTAAGAAATCAAAAAAATATATCAGATTTTTTGGAACGGAATGTTAAGAATCATAAAAATTTGAATGTCAGTTATATTCACAATAATATAATCGTGACGAGCAAACAAAACATTTAATTAAAAAACAATTTGCTGATCTCTATGTTTAAATAATTAATTTGTAAAATAACATTAACGTCTCAAAGAATGTAAACACAAGCGTTAAACATAAATTATAATAATTATTAATTGTTTGTGTGTAGACATATTATAAAACCGGTATATTTTTTATATAAAACGAAGTATATCATAATTCTATCTTGATCCAAGATTTGAGGTCATGAGAATTAACTTTGAAATTATTATAATCAAAACGGAACTTCTGGGATATTTATTTAAATAATCATATATTTGTGATTGCTATTTTTATTTATTTATGGGCGTTGATAACAAGCCAATCAATAAATAAATATTACATAGATGTATCGTAGGTGTTTGCTGACAACTGTGTGTTAGTGTAATCTGCATATCAATTACCTACTAGTTTGCTATGGTAACAGTTAAGTCTATAAGTTAATGCAGTTACTTAGCGGACCTTTTTACAAACCTGAATGAAAAGGTCATAAAGATGAGATAGTCTCCTAATAAATGTTTTATTCAATCAATTGGTCATCGCATCGCGTTGGTATATTATCATGTTTTACGCATTTCAAAATCTAGTCGATACCCATACATGTCCCCAGTAAAATTCCTAGTTAAAAAATAGTATATTTCTACGAATATTTATGTGACAAGATAATAGTTAATTGATACCAAGAGCTGTAAGCTTACATGTTTAATGGTGTCGAGTGATTACCCTTCACCCATTAATTTTCTATTCATATGCGGATGTTGCCACAGTAGATACCTGCATAATATGTTGAACGTCTTTACACATGCTTGCAATAAAGTTTTATAGACTGTAGTCGTATCATTATAACAATAACTTAGTAATTACTCAAGGGATTTCGTACTACCAATTAAAGGAATTCGGAAAAATCGTGAAAAGACAGAATTTACTCGAATCTATAAGGCGCAGGCCAGACAGAAGAGACGTAAGACGCAGACTAGACGGGGCGCGGACATTTGTCTCTACCGCTTCCCTTTCATACAAAGTGTATAGAAGCGTTGCGCCCACGCCCCGTCTTTAATGTATGTAAGTAACCATTAACTATTCTGAGTGCGATAGTATGTCAGTTTAAGAAACCTGGATGACGAAGAGACGAAAATCACTATGTTAAAAAATCACAAACCACCAACATCCCATAATGTTAAAAAAACTGTTTGAAATATGCTAGAAATTGCGTTTGAAGGCTCTACATGTATTTCCACTTACGCAGCGAAGATGCAGATAAATAAACGAGGAAATAAGCGCCCTGAAAAGCGTATAGTGTTATGCATATTTATGCAATAATAATCGAATATTGTTATTGTATGGAGCAACGGGCTAAGGTCGCATAATAGTGTCAAGAGCATGCAAGTGTTTCTAACATAACATTGTATGCACTTTATGTAATAATGGAATGACGTCAGTTAATGTGACGGATATAGAACTTTTACTCCACATATGTGCAAGGTATGAGTTTGTTATGTGTAATGACTGCTAAAAGGTTGCTATGTCGAGGATACGAATAACAGGATCTTGAGCCTACCACACAATAATACCGAAAGATTATAAGTCATTTTATTTATAAAAAAGGCCTCCTTTGAAATGGGGGAAATCATCATGATATTTCTTTGCCTTGGGACTACTACCAGCAAAACCTTGTTTTGCTGCTTTCCAGAGGTACCTTGAACTAAGCAGAAATGCATAGATAGCCAATTGGTGTATATAGCCATACTAATAACAACTGAGTGCGACGTATTGCGACTTCGATCACTGCTTAGGACCACTTGGTCCTATTTGTGTGATCCAAAAATGTTTATTCCAAGTAAAAGTTTTTACTACAGTAGTGTAAGCAGTGCCTGTACTGTGAGCTTCTAAAACAGGGTTGTTTTCATCGTAGAAGAGAGACGGCGCGCTACACAGCGCGTAGCGACGTCCCGCTTCCACAGCGTCAACAGTCCTTCAAAAGCTCATAGTAAGCGCGCTATTATTTTGATTCCAATTATAGTATGACAAATGTATTTTGCAAGGAAATTAGTTTCGGTCACAAGATCCGTATCATAACTCCGGATGTAGTTTTTTAAGTTGTTTTAATATTTATCTTTAGGTGTGATCTGTAACAAATTAAGTTATTGCAAATGGCTCTATTAATATGGTAAAGGGATGTCCTAATAGCCCAACAATATTAGGAACCCAGGTATGTGTTCTATTTATATTTATATAGTTATCTGCTTTTATCGCACTTTGCGCTGAGTACGAAATTTTTTTTTCATGGTATGTACAGCACGGTCTGGCTTTACGTTTCTCTGAAATTTCTTCTTTTTGCAAATCATTCGTCGTCTTTACTGAGAATATGTAAACGACGATTCTAGTAGCATTGACCGAGACGTATTGATGGGAAAAAATCGTATTTATTTTTTAGGTTAAATGGTATCAATACCTCATTCATTCTTAATAACCTTTTAAAAAAACCCTTGCCATTTTGATTTTTTTCGTCAACTACCTACTCATTTAGCTATAAAAAGATAAGTGCATAAAAAATATTTTTACATGCAAAATGGTATCTAAGACGGTATGTAAAGGTAAACGTCCTATTTGAACTTTACAGACACCTTTAAAGTTATTTAAAGTGTGTTTGATCAAATTATGTTAGTTCGCTACTCAACGCTAAACGATGCTAAGTTTGCATTCGGGTTACTATCTCAATATACATACTTACTTAGACTTATGGACACAATGCAATGAGTCTGGGCATACTCAGGTGTTAAGTTTAGTTTCAGTGATTGAGAACTATTTTAAAGGACTTTTTGAAAACTGCCCTAGATTAAATTGGCTGGATATCTCTACCTCAGTAGGTATTTCGGTCTTAGCCTACTAATATTCTTAGAAGCTAAGATTGAACCCTGCCTTTTCTGTGGATTTTCAATGTTCCAAAATGGGCTTGTAAAAACAAGAGTTTTTTACGCAATTCCTATGGATATTAGGGAAAACAACAATTAGCATTATATAGATACAAAAAACGAACCATTAAACAATAAATTCAGTTACCGCTGCAATAAAACAATAGATTTGAAAAATGCATTAGGAAAAACAATATTATTTTATTTACGCTCTTGTGCACATGCCTTTAATGGCTGCCCAAGTTCCGGCTAGCAATAAACTTCTAATTACTTTAAAAGCAAAATAAACTTACAATAAAATAATTATTTGCTACAACAGCCGTTCGCTTGAAAAACACCTATATTTTTAGTAGACGTTAAATATCCGGTTCACTTGCAGTACGGAAGCTCATGACTCATTCTAATTATTCTGTTTGAGTAAACATACTTAATTTAATTCACTATTATGTATGAATGTGTAAGATCAATGCGGATAATCTCTAATTGTCCAGTCCTCAATCATACGATGATTCACAGCTCAAGCATCTTTGTAACCTCTCGCATGTAATTTACCTAAACCCAACATTAATAATATAACATGTGACTTACTTGTGCAAATAAAAACAAGCGATAACTATAAAGCATGTTGGTGCTTGCGGTCATCAAAAACACTTACAAACTAAAGGAAATATCGAACACGTATGTACCCAAAGAAGTTCAGTAAAACAGTAAAACTTTTGTCTAATGGTAGGTAATATTACCTCGCATTTTCGGGCGGTGCACCAACCGTGTCACTACACTACTTTTGACGGAATCATTTTGATTAAAATCAAATTATTTATTGGAAAAGAAAGAAACACCTTACATTAGTTCATAAATCATAAATATACTGTCGCAACTGTTACAGTTAGGGCCCATACAAACGATTGGTTATAGCTTTTCATTGCAGGAGCAAAATCGGATAAATTTTTACAACAGTGATTTGAAATCGTTCTAGTATTCACTTAATAGTGGACACTTTTTAAATAACTCTGGCAAACCCAGGTAACCCGATACTTGGGTATTTTACATATGGAACGAAGTCTCAAGAAATATCATGATAATTTAAAGCGAAATACTACAAGTTGTATGACTAAAATATTGGCTTTTTGAGCTATTTCTATTAACATATCGGTCGTTATCATAACTTTAGTCTGACCTCTAGATACATGTTAAATATTTTCGTTACTCACTGAAAGGAAATTATACGACTAGAAATCATATTATAAGTACATACCTCGTTTTTTTATCCATACATCTGACCGACAAGATTCTTCAATTACCTATCCAAGTACCTAGTTGCAAAAACTACAGCAAAAGTTAAATATTATTATAAAGTACTACCTTTCATGACCAACTTGTCGCTATTTGGAATGGTGTACATCCTATATGAACAGGATCAATAGATAAATGCCATGATATTTAAACGACCTTCATAGCTTTTACTAACCAATTTAACCCGGATAAGTGTGTTTCAGTGTTTTGTTCAAAACGCGCGATATAACAATCCATTAGGGAACCATTAATTATACGCAAAGAATCCGTACAAAAACACAAGATCCGCGATAATTGGAACATCTTAACATTATAATTATACCTTCTAAAACACAAACGCACGCAACGTCAAAAACTCACGACTTCACACGAACTTACAATTTAGTACTTAGTAGTACAGGATAAATATTGCGTAATTTCTCTGTGTTATGGCATTCTATTTGATATTTCTCTGGCATTGAACTATACCAAAACGGAACCCCTTTTCTGAGTCATATCCGTCATTATTTGTCGCATTAAACTACCTTAAACTACTGGTCTGACTAAACTAGTCAACTATTTAGAACTGTTAGGGAACAAAGCACCGTAAATCAGGCACATAATCTAAGTAATTCTATGAAGAAAATGGTTACCTGCTATAAATTTTCCAATTTCATTGTTTATGAGTTAGAATAACTACAATTTACGATATTCACATCCGCATGACAAGTCTGAACACGACTTTATACGTTACATCGCATACCATAGACAAGTAAGTTAGGCACATAAAATTATACATTAAAACGATAGAGGAATTCTTTAATTTAAATAAATTAGAAATTATACATAGCAAGGTAATATTTTTACTTTAAATTCTTTAATGTCTGATATTTCCATCGAGTTTAATAACTCGAGGGCGTTAAACTAAAATCACAACGGTAGATTTTTTAGTATCTAAGTTGAATTTTCCCGGACATGGAATACCCATCTAAATGTATATTATTATACAAGCAATTAATATTGACTTTACACTCTGTGGTCAGTTATAATTAAGGAGCTTTTGAGCGATGATCATTTATCAAACTACTCTTTGATCTTACCTAAACAACGCATGAATTCCCGTGCATTATAAAATGTACTTAAAATTTTAATGCAGTTTAATGATATATTAATAAAAAAACTTAAAAAATATTTCTGAATTTTCTTATACAGAATGCTACGATGTACTTCCCTTCAGGCGGTAGCATTGCAAAATTCCTCGCTGTAGAGAAGGAGTAACGTAAACGCCTAATTTAAATTAAGAGAAACTGCCTACTGTAAATATTTCCGGATGTAAGTATTATGACTTGACTGAGAAGACCTCTTGAATGTGTTACGCACTGGATTATCCAATATCAAAAGGCTTTTCAGTGTATTTGTGATGCGCTATTAAAGTCAATTACGTTTTTGCGTGCTTCACGTGTTACCATGTCTCGTGAATCAGTCATCGTGAGAATTGCATTTATCATGAATGACACTTCTTCATATATGATTTGTTTTGTTGAGTTGAAAGGATTTTTGCGTAAAATAACGAGTAATTTATCAAGACGATTGTTACACCTCATCATCTGCCCATACAGTCGGCGACACTTCGTTAGCCATAATTAGTTTAAAATCCTTACACATTATACTAAAACTTTAAAATATTTCGAATCCAGCTATAAAATTTCACATTTCCACTTCTTCTTTTAGCATTAGCAGATCTGAAATCGTTCGAATGCGACTTTGTAGATACCAATGGACTTCAAAGTTGCAATACATAGTTGCATCAATTGAGCGGTATGGCTACGTACTTAGGTACTTATCTTGGTAAATGATTGATTAGACTTGCATCAAAGCAAGAATGCATCATTTTCGTATTAATATGGATCAGATAGCTACTTAATATATGACCTGCGCAGTGTCCTGCGCGTGTTTCGCTAAATCCACGTGTTGGAGCTGCATTCTGTATGAACTATTCATTTTTACGCATGTTATATTATACCCAACTAATCAGACGACTATAATAAAATAATGTGAAGGATGAAAAGGTTTATTCAACAACCACAAATCTAGCCACTATTTTTTCCCTGCTTGGTCTTTATGGACTATCGTTAACGGGAAAGATGCAGCCGGGGGCTTTTACCAAGTAAAACCACTAGGGTTCTTTTTCTTGCCCTTTGCCAGAGACTAGGCCAAAACCCAATAGTACTCAACTCCTCATAGCTGAGGATTTCCAACAGCCTTATTCTCTGTTGGAAATCCTCAGCTATGAGGAGGGCTGAATTACGGTCCGAACACGGCTTATCATCGGCTCATTTGCACCCATATCACATTCCAGCTAGTTGCAACTGAAGTGTCAGTTCAGTTGGGTACGCTTACAGTATACCAAGGTAAGGTCCATATCGCTAAAACATAACGGGTTAGAAAGATAAGAGACAGGAAACATTAGAAGGATATTGTCAAGTAGTGCTGACAATCACGATCGCAAATAACATTGTCGGTCAAACGCCAAACGACGTTCGTGTATACGGAACTAAGGCCGAGGCTACGTTTATTGTAATTGAGGTTGGATCCGAGATAATGATCGAAAGGCAATCGATTACGTTAGGGACAGAACACATAGTTATTAAATATCGATTGAATATTAGCTTCTGATTCTCTGAAGAAACTGTCAGTTGAGATAGACGCAGAATGATGTTGAGATTTATACTATTATTAAAGTAGACAATCGTTTGTGAATGGGAACTAGAAAAGAAGAGCAGATAAAAATTTCTCGTTATATTAGTGTCAGCCACATAAGACTTTCAAGAAAAGTGAGAAGATGGAGATTTTAGCTACCACATATTCTGCGCACTTACGTTTACGGCCAATAGGTACACGATTATTTTTAAATCCTACATGAAAGTAATATTTTTCATGTCATGGCAAAATCGTTACCTAGGTATAGATTGGAACTTTCACGTAGATTTTAGTCTAAGACACATACATGGCCATTATATTCGCTAACGGAACTACGGAACCACAGACTCGAGTCACGACATATGCTCTTCGTTCCGCCACGTGCCTTGCGTGAGTTGTGACTTGCGCTCGTGTGTAAGCCTCCTTAGAGGAATGCCGTCCGCCCCCCGCTGCGGACGACCGGAGGAGTCACACTCATAGATCGCATTCCTAACATTCCTAGTAGTTTACATCTTATGATCGTTGATAAAGCTTGTGATCGTATTGCGAAATTTTCGGAATTCAATTTCATGACCGAAGACTACTAACAACATGTTTTGTTAGGAAGTATCTATTTTTAATTTTCATTTTCCCTATTATTTTTATCTATTCGTTTTCCTAAATTGTTAAATATATCGGCAAAAAAAATGGTGTCGTATAACCACATTTGGTGCCTGGAAAGCCACTGAAGGACAGATTTTAGGCAGTTGACCTTTCTACAATGTGATGAGTAAAAGAATATTTTAAAAACCACCGCGATAACCAGAATATGTAAAATTCAAGTTAATATAAAAGTGAAATCACCGCATCCGGTTGCATCACCGTAAACAGAGAGAATAAATAATTTGTCATTTGTTCAAGCTGACCGTGATCCAAATATATTTTTTGTATCGATAACTCATTTTCCTCCTTTTCAAATTTGCTAGAATCACGATTTTCCCAAAATAACTTTACCGAAAATCAAAACAATGATCGTGCACTTCGCACACCTACTTAGTTTAAATATTTGTGCGCTGTTATCACCCAATCTGTGTCAATAGCACCATATTCGTATGCTCATGCGGATTCTCGGAGATTCCGGCTCACTACCGAGTATTATGACGTTTCGACACGATCTATGCATGTTTTTGCTTACGTGTTTTTATAATAATTTCCCACGGGTACAACGGCAGAATAGCAATTCATGCGTTCATTATATAAATGGAAGACACGACTGAAGGCCTTGTGAACACAACATTGGAGGAGGTCAAGTAGCAAAAGCAGTCGGATGTCGTTCGAGTCGAATTGATTTATGAGCAGGATCTTATCGAACAACATAACATTTAAAAATAAAAGAAACAAATATAAATAATGTTACTAACATACCTAACAACTCCTTTACAAGGCGTCACGAATGATGCAAGATATTCAATTGTACATCTGTTGCGGTTTTGGTTCATTCATCGAATATTTCTCATTGTCGTTATATAAGAAGACAAAGTTCACGGTCAACGAGCTTCATCGGCGGGTCATTTTCACTTGAAGATCGGGCGGTGGACAAACGAGGCGTGTCTAGATTGTTAACTCGGAGGCTGCATCCGGGCCACCGCAGGGATCAAGTTACGACGGGGCGTGCGAATGTCAAGGAACCCTAGAGCGAGGGCCCGCGCCGCAGCCGCCGCCGCCGGCCGTCAGTCGCAGCCGACATGTCTGCGCGCGCGCCTGCCTCCCCACGCGCGCTCGTCGCGCTTACCGCAGTTCTCGTCCTTACGCAAATCGCCAGTGAGTATCTCACAGTGCTAAGATAAACTTTTATTTTTATAGCTTTAAGGCTAATTATACTTAATATGAGTTAAGGACATAAGATTTTTATATTTTACCACTTTTGTCTGATATATAACTTCGATCACTTTTTAGTCCTGTTTTTCATGAGAATTTAAGAAATATTCTTCTTAGTCACCCATGATTATTACCTGTTATTATAAGTAAATTAGCTAGTAATAACAATTAACTAATAATATTATTTCTTTTTTTCAGGTACAGAAGGTATTGAGTGTCGTAGAGACGGACTTTATACTGATTATGAGCGAGATTGTCAAGAATATGTGCGGTGTAACAGTGGTTCGGTTACCGCGCGATATACGTGCCCTGCTGAGCGAGTGTTCAGCGAGGCTGAGTCCGCTTGCGTGCCCCGAGCACGACGCCCGTGCATACGCCGGGAATGTGCACCTACTGACACACTCGCGTACGCAACCCCGGGCACCGCATGTCGCCACTACTATCGTTGTGAAAATGGGACAGCAGTAGAGCGAGCATGTCCTACCGGCGCATGGTTTGATCTGGAACGTCAAGCTTGTACCCGAGGCGCCAGCACATGCTTCGAGCCGGTGTGCGCCGGGCTGCCGGACGGCACGTACCCGGACGCGTCGCACGAGTGCCGGCGGCAGCTGCGGTGCGGCGGCAGCGAGCTGCGCGCGGTGGCTTCGTGCGGCGCGGCGTGCTCGGCGCCCTGCCCACCGCCGCGCGCCGCCGCCGTGCCGCTGCCCGCCGGCGACGCTGACTTCTGCTCCGACGAGGCTTGCTCCTCACTGTGCCGCGATGTGCCTAACGGAGCTTACGCCGACCGCACCACCGGCTGCCGAGAGTACTTCGTTTGCGAATCACATCGGGTGATAAGGCGCGGAGTGTGCGAACCTGGTCTACTATTTTCAAATGGTGCCTGCGAATCGGCAGAGCGTTCTTCTTGCCCAGCGCCAGCTCTAAGTCCTTGCTTCAATAGACATGATGGATTGCACCGCGACTGGCAGGACTGTGCCTCCTGGTTCGAATGTCGGCGAGAACGCGTAACTAAACGCGGTTCATGTGCTCCAGGATCAGTTTTTGACGGTAGCGGGTGCTCACCTTCCGATGCATTTTTATGCGACGGCCCAGCGCTATCCGTTGATTGTGAGGGTCTTCCGAGTGGCACATACCAAGATCTCGATTCGAACTGCACGCGTTACTTCCACTGTGAAGGGCCGCTACGCACCACCCTGGAGTGTCCACCGGGACAAGTGTTCGACGGCGTGTTGTGCTCGCCGGCCGCGCACTACCTGTGCCCGAGCCTGGAGCGCGAGTCGTGCTACGGGCGCGCGGACGGCCGCTACCGAGCCGCCGACACCGGCTGCCGCGGGTACTACGAGTGTGTGCGCGGCGAGAAAGCTATCTACGCATGTCCGGTGGGAAAAGATTTCGATGGCGAGTCATGTGTTCCAGCTCAACCAGGCTTATGTCTAAGAGATGACTATTCGTGCGAAGGCCTCACCAACGGTTATCACGCCGAGATCGAGTCAGGATGCCGCAGGTAATGATTTAAATAGTCCTACTTACAAGAATAAACTATTTCATTTCATTTCATTTCATTTTGAAATATTCTATTCCCTACGCGACATTACGCCATTGTCAGCCGTGAGTTACCATGCGGTTGTTTATTATTTGCAGGTACTTCTACTGCGAGCGCGGCGACCGGCTGGCGACGCTGTCCTGCCTGGGCGGGAAGATGTTCGACGGGCGCGCGTGCGTGAAGGCGTCGCCGTTCGAGTGCGGCGGGTCGGCCGGCGCGGGCAGCAGCGTGGAGCGTGGTGGACGCTGCACGCGCGACGGGTTCTACGTGCAGGCGGGCTCGGCGTGCTCGCGCTACTACTTCTGCGTGGGCGGCGCGCGCACGCAGCTGTCGTGCGCGCCCGGCCTCATGTTCAACGGGCAGGTGTGCGTGCCGCGCGCGCAGTACGCCTGTCCCGGCTGAACGCTCGCCCGCCCGCCAGACTGGCCGGAGACACTCAACATGTACCTGATTATTTATTTCGAGGCTGTGACTTGTATCTTATATTTAACGTACTTCTAGAACACTGCCCCGAGGTACGCCCGCGGTGACTTAACATGCAAATCTTGTTCCACTACATCTACCTCCTATGTCGTAATAATACACGATTACTTCTTACTGTTTATTGGCATAGAAACTTTCAAGCGACCTAAATACTTCTAATAGTTACACATTGACTATATCTTACAGTATTACTTTACAAATGAATAATAAGCTCAATGAATAGAAAAATAAAATCTCTTTTAACGACATAAAAGAATAGTTAATTTATTTATTTATATTAATATAGATAATATTATCTCGACCTTTTAACAGAAATTAAAGCAAATCTTCACAAGACTGTATAATAATAAATACTTGTCACATTGAAGAAGGTTAAACTTTACCGCTAAAATAACTAGGTACAAGTTTTAAATACAAACAACAATATGACAAATATTATATTAACAAAGACACTTGAAATAAATTTAAAATTAATAAAAACCTGTAGCCCAATTTAATTCTCAAATAACGTGCATTATTCGTAAAAATTCAATAACTACAATTATCTAAATAATTTTGGCATTATTCATAACTAGGAAAGCAAGAGATGTCTAAATAATTTACATGTATTATTACGTATTTAATAAACGTTCCAAGATTTAATTGTCGTTTATATTTAATTAATTAGCTGGCGACTTTTTGAGATGGTCTTAGATCGACAGAGTGGAAATAAACGAAGAAAAAATATGAAATTGCATTAATGTGCAGTAGCCAACAGTGTTTACCCTTCCCCACGTCAAAACATGGCGACTACGACCTTCTCAAACCCAAGCGGCCACCTAATACCACTAAAATTGTTTTATACATTTTTATACAACATTTAGTTACAGAATTTTTAATCAATTGATTATCTCACCTACTCGGACACAAGTTACGACATGTTATATCTAAGTTTATACAAGAATTTTATTATTTAAATTTTCAATTGGTCCACGCCGAAAATGTCAAGAATAACTCTCTCGATTCAAAAATGAATGTGATACCAACTGTTGCTTGGTAAATGTATGGGCGCGGCCAATCGGTGCTTTGGAAAGCAGTGCACTAAACTGGTGGAGAGACAACTATATTTGTTCGATGATAATATTGCAACTGAGAACAGAGTACGGAGTACACGATAATTCCACAATTAAAGCACCTTTTCTATAAAATTCCGATCATATCGTTAGCTTCATATAACGCTCAGTAAAGTATCGATAAACGATGACAGTGCACATCACTATTTTATATTTTTTAAGATTTTATTGTCAGATTCAATAGTGTAATTAAAGAGGTAAAGTACAAATAACCAAAAATGATTTATGTACCTCGTAAAAAATACTTGATAATAGTAATAACAAATTAATTCAATTTATGAAAATATATTTAAGTAATATAAACCAAACTACACTTAATAAATATAATTTTAAATTTGTTTTATTAGATTATGTCAAAATACCAAACATTAGTTAAAATAATGTTTACAATTAATAATTTTCTTTTTAAATACAAGCAACCTTGGAAGCAAATGTCTTTAACATTGCAAAGTTTGGAATAAAAAATAGAATAAATTGGAATTATATTTTCGCAATAAAAAATTAATAATATTTTAGATAGTACATAACTAATATATTATTATATCTAAACATATAACATAAAATACTCGGTAAGAGCTCTAACAATACAATATTAGTTTCTACCAAAGGTATATAATGTATACCGTCGACATTTTGCAGTCTGCAGTCGCGACGAATTAGAATTGCATAAAAACTCGGTATCATTTGCATATTTGGCGGTTCCGGTAATGTGGAGACACTGACATCATGAGATATTTACATTCAATCGCTATTTGATACGTAATACACTTTTGGTGGAAACTGAGATCTATCGATACACGTAACAACATCCACACTATTTATTAATTTTAATGAATCTATGCGTGATAAATACATATACGTCTATTTTGAGCTGCGCACACGCGAACTGGGATGTAAAGTATGCCAAATTATGTAGATAATGAGTTCTAAGATGCTGTGCTGCTTGCGGAGCTTAATAAATAGTCTGGACTAGAGCAGCTCTAAATGATTTTGATGAAGTATGTGAAACAATATTTAAGATAAAATGTTAATGTGGATGCTGACTATCGGGTTGTTCACACCACAACGGTTCGTTTATCTAACTAAATAATTTCTCCGTGATTTTATTATCGCGGTCTAAACACACAATGGACGGTTGTCGTGTGAACGGGCCTTCGTTACGGCGCAACATAATGTTAACACGCGGACCACGCGGACCTCGCCGCACTCACAGACTTCGCATCGTGAACACAATAATACAATTTATATATCAGTCACAACACTCGGCCAAGACAACGTTTGTTCCACATTTTATACTAGTTATCAAACCAGACCTGAATCGGTCGACTGTGAACCATATATGTTTTGAAAGTAGTTGTATAAAGTTAAATATTTTAACAGTTGCCTCGATGTAAATATTCAAAGCATTCGACAGACTTATATGTACACATGTTTGACAGTAGAGATATAGACAAATATTATACGTAGATCACACATATAAAATAGTTTTGAGATCTTCATCTCAATATATTTTTATAATTTAATTATGATGACACAAATCTAACTTCTATACGTAATGAACGTTAAACTTCATGTTTTTGAAATAAGGAAAGTCTCAGTCTTACCTCACGACAAGTGATAGAAAGCTAAACTTTCGTTGGGCTATCAACAACAAATATATTAGATACACATTAAATAATAGTATAACGACTATAACATTAATGCAAACAGCCCAAAATATACCCATCTAATTCCTTTTGGTTTATCTTGACAATCGCAATATAGAAAGCTGGATCAAATGCATTTACAGTTTCGTTGAATAACATAACAAAATAATTTTATGTTCAATCATTTATAAAGCCAAAGGCTAAATTAAAAGATCCTTTTTATTTAATGAAGGAAACATATGTAACCTCTTTTACCATTAGGCTGTTTGACGCAAAAATACGACCGGACGCCGCGCGTTCATTTATGAAAAAAGTAGACTTTATTTTCTTAGCGACACAATTCAAATTATACCGGTGTAGACTGACTATATAATAATCAAACATTAATTTGATTACGTGTTTCACTAGAATCGGAATTCAAATCAACGGACTTGAAAGCCCCTTGTCAAATTTGACATTTATGTATAATGTTGCCAGTAACCGTTCAAGTGTTGCCAAGTAAATGAAGTGTAAATCCCGACGCGTGTAGAGAATACAAGCACGTACTGTCTAGTGCTCGGGCTGGTCGGGCCTGGGCGCGGGCGCCAGCAGCACGCCGACGTCCCACACCTTGATGACGCGGTCCTTGCCCGCCGTGCACATGCGCCCCGTCGCCTCGTCCATGTACAGCGAGCAGACTGCGTGCTTCATGTCGTGGAACGACGCCAGAGATTCGCGCCTGGAATTGGTTACGATATGGTATAGTGATCCGGGTTTACACTAGTTTTATTTACAAATTTTAAAGATATACTGTTACTGTTCGGATTCACGTATTAAATATTTTGGAAGAGTTATCATGTACAGTTATCATAGTACTGGGTATTCGGTCGTGGTGTGTTGATGTGCTCGTTGCACCAGCTGCAGTGGTGCTGCCGGAGCCCTGCATCAGTATGTGTGTATACTCACGGCTCGTGCCTGAGCGTGTCGTAGCAGGCGGTGCAGACGCGCTGCGGGAACTCGAAGCCCATGACGGGCAGCGGCAGGCGGTGCGGCGAGCACGCCGCGCACACTGCCGCACCGCACCAGCGGCAGTGGTGCTGCCGGAGACCTGGATAACACATAAGCAGGGTTAACACTACAACTACGTACAGTAAAATGGCGAGAAATTGTCGATAATCACTCGTTTTCTCACTGTTGGTGGGACGGCTGCCTTACTGCGGTTAATATTTTTTAATAGAAATGTATATGGAGTCGTTAGACAGAAAATCTAAAATGCAAAGAGCTCATGTGATTGCAATTGAATAATTGCTAGACTAGCTCAGAGATTGATTGCTCTTTGACCTAAAGTTAGCCAATTACTATTTACGCCTGATTCTACCTAAGTGTTCAGCACTAACCAAGTTGTTTCTTCTCCATCATAGCCCTGACGTTCCATATGAAGGGCGCGCGGCAGATCTGGCAGAGGTCGGACTCCTTCCAGGCGGGCGTCTCGCGCCGCCGCACGCCCATCTCCCACACACCCAGCGCGCCGTCCTCGCCCGCAGAGATCAGACGCTCGCAGCTGCCCACGTACCACAGACCGGTTACTTTGTTACTGCAATTATAATAGGATATTTATTAAAAATATTTTAGTACAAACCAAATTGAGAAGAAGAAACCTCAGGATCGTAATTATCTTGACCAATCAAAGATTATTAAATTAATATTAAAAGTATAAGGAAAAAAAAAATATTATTTCCAGATTATTTATTTAATCTGGAACTAATACTTTTTTTCCTTATACTGTTTGTGTGGCTGGCACCAAAATAATCAAGAGTTCTAACCGTCCAAAGATTTATTTACATCCCAAATAAATGACTTATCATAAGTTTACCCTGCAAACAAAAACACAAGCTACCATATTTAGATAACAACAAAATTGTCAACATACATACACTAATCAATCACAAATAAGTACAACGTAGATAACATATGTTATTACCTGTGACCTTGTAGTTCGTACGCCGTGCCTTTTTGACCGCCGATGTCCCAAACTATTATCGTCTGGTCGAATGACCCGCTGAACAGCAGCTGAGGTAAAGGTGCCCAATTGAGTACCCTTACGGAGCTGGGGAAGAATTGAGGATCAAGACAAAAACGACATGAAACTATTCTAAAAGTTATGATAGCTAGGTTTCACTGGATGAAATAGGCAGAGGGGCAACGTGTGAGAGGTCAATTATATGCAGCAGTAGATACAAACTAAGGAGATATATATGTATATCAACTATAGAAATAAAATTACAATAAACACGACTACCCTTCAGACATTTTTTTAGTAATCTTACTACCGTTTTCAGAGGCGTAAATGTTTACATTAGGGATTCCTTATTTTCGTTATAATAACTTACAGTTTTAATAAAACTTTCTCCAGTGTGGGTTTTCTCAAATTTTGTGTCAACAATGTATTTTTATATATTTACATGTACATCAATCAAACCATGTCTGCTTACCCAGTGTGACCCTTGAGCGTGGTGACGAGTGTAGCGCCGTTATTATCTAACTTCAGCATCGTTATCTGGCCGCTGTAGTCACCGACAAACGCGTACTTCGATTGGGAGTCGAATCTAACGTGACATGTTCAGGAAATTCGTTCGCTCTGATAATTGCCGCATGTTATCTCCAAACGAAACACTGTTCATTCGTTTTAATTACACAAATCCGTTTCAATTAGTTACGGACGAACATCCTTTTGGCTAGCTACAAGGTTTTTCAAGTTACTTATTATGTAGCAGGTACTTTCTCGCAAGTATAGTGAATTAAATGTACCTTATGTATTTTTTTATTTATTTAACCTAGTATTTTAGTATATTTTTCACGCTCTATTTACTTTCAAATAAAGCGCTTGTCGTATGCTTAACTTATCTAGCTATTAAAAATGAGAGTGGTTACTCTCTGCTTCTTACCTAATAAAGGACTCCCAAAAACTTGTAGAAGATCATAAATAAACCTAAAATTGCAATTTTACACTTCAATTTTGTGAAAGGATACTGCAAAGACGTGCACCAAGCCTCGAAGGAGTAGCCGCCGATCCTGCGGCCGGTCTCGCTGCAGTGGTACGCGAAGAACTTGTCGCGGCTCACCGACAGCATCCACTCGCAACTCAGCGAGAAGTTCACCGCCGTCACGCGGGCCGTGTGAGCTAGGTACTCACGAGTCTAGACATAAAAGGAGGCACAAAATGAGGCATGAACACTATGAGGCACTATTTTATTTGAAGCCTGAACTATCCCACTGCAGGGCAAAGGCCTCCCTTCCTTCCTTCCACAGGTCTCTATTGTTTCCTGTTTGGTGCCACTCCTTTTTGTATGTGTCTAGTTCATCCCTCTATCTCCGCCTGGGTCTTCCACGCAGCATTTCACTAGGCACTAGATTCTGTTTTTTAATGAACGAATCTATGCTTCTATACTAGTATAAAAGTTAAGTTAGGTATTTAGTTGTAAAAAAAAATGATAAACAGGTATATAGCTGTTTTATGGCTGAGTGTCTTGCAGTGGGTTTAAATCGCAAATAAATATATATATATACAGGCAAAATCGATGGCAACATTTTATCAGAAGGAAATATTGAAATAAAAACACATTATTTAACAATAATAATTTGTGCACCAAAAACTACAGCTCTTTAATTTTCCGTTTTCAAATTGAAGGGCAAAACATTAATTTATGCAAATTATGTTCTTCAAAGATAAAGTAGTCAATATCTTTTTAATGGTATAGAGAAATGATGTCAAGGTTATTTAAGTACTAAACCAATGACTAAAAACAACAACAATGGAAAGCTACCTGTGTATTGGTCTAAAAAAGGCATATTTTTTCATGCTAATTACTTTATTATTGATTAAAACTTCAACCGTTATATATGTAATAAGTACCTAAAAACTGGAAAACAATTAACAAAGTGCAAAGTAATAACATGTACATAAATATATGCCTTATGTACCACAAATGTATGTGAAAGTTTAAATCAATATGCAAAAAACCTCTACTACTCAGTACCTACTGAACCTTTTACAGATTTCTATGTCTCATAAAAACAAAAACAATGTGTTTTTGATTTCTGAAATTTTGGCAAATAAATGTACAGTACTCACTGGATTTATTCTATTACAGTCTGGTGCCAGTGTGAATTCTGAGACTGTGCCGTTCTCCTGCCCGATAAATAGCTGCCTTGTCTCAGGTGTGTAGAACATTGACGTGCATCCTGAAGGCATGTATTGACAAATGGACGGCCAGTACTGTCCTGAATCACGCTTCAGCCATACTCGCACTGTCCTGAAAGTAATTTACATATTAGAATAAACAGTATTTGAAAGCATTTAAGGTCTATATTTGTATATCACTAAATGACAACATTTTAGTCGATGTTTTTGTTGATGTAAGCTCAAAGAATGGTCTTCAGTAAATTGTGAATTGGCCTTTGTTGAGTTTTTAGCTGGAATAAGTACAGTAAAGTCCTTAGCTTTCCTCAGGCCAGACAATATCTATAAGTTGAACAATATTTTTTTTATAATTTAAATCTATGTTTTCCAAAATAATACATAGGATTAAACTTATTTGATAAGTTTAATTTGATCTGAGATTATTTTACTTAATGCCTAGATATATTTTAGCATATGGCATTACATGTAAAAATGTGATTGCCCAATTTCATAACAATTACCATATCAAAGCATCAAACTTTGTTATCTATGTTACTATCAAAGGTGAATCACCCGATTTTGCTTGAACTCATAAACATTAGAAATGTTATACCTGCAAACTTATTTACTCTTAATTTAGCAAGGAAACACGTAAAGTATGCTATTATTCTACATTGATGATGTCCAGCTCTCTATGTGAGAAATGTAGGCCTGCTTTGCCTTACAAATTACAGGCGTCATTATTATGTATGCAAACATATTGACGAAATTATGGCTTCTTTATAGTGTCCTAAACTTATAACATATATAAGTGAAACAATTATTATCTGAATAACATAAAATTTGGAGTACCAGATGTATCCGCAACCCACAAGCTGACGCAAACAGCAGCAAGAGGGTGATTTCAAAAACGGTCGTTCAGTGGGGGTACATCTGAACATTACTTTTATTAATAAAATCAGTTATCAAAAGTAATTTAAACAATGGGCGAAATATGAGTCAGATCTCTTACTTATCATCACAAACGCTAATTACACCGTCCTCGCCAGGTATAACGACCGCTGCATTTACATCGTCAGTGCAACCTTCCAATTTGCTCAAAAGTGCAGGTTTTTTGGTCGTGGAAAACCTGTCGTTGGGCGTCCGTGGCGCAGGCTTGATTTCAGCAGCCATATTTCGATGTTTTAAGGCAGTAATACTAAATAAACACGATTATTCGACACTAATTCTTTCAGCGAAAAGAAAAACGTCATAATAATTTTGACATATTGGTTTGGTGTGGTATGCATAAAAAAGAAGGGATGTACAAAAGTAATTAAAATATTTCTTAAATAAAAATAACTCATAGAAACATTGTTTTGACTTATAAGTTTACACTGTGAATAACACTAATAAGATGTTTTTATTACTATTTCATTTTTAAAGATTAATTCAAAGTAGACCTCATTTAAAATTTCGTTCTACGCAGTCTTCAATTAACGAAGATTGGCTGTGTCTATATTTTCCTAATTCCATTTTATAAAAATAAATAAACGTTCCTTGTAAGTAAAAGATTTCAACATTTGCTATCGACTTTGAATTTAATCTGCTGTTTTTTCTACGATATATGTGAGATATGTCACACAAACTCAAACTCAACTTTTTAATGCGTTTAAGTTTCAGAAAATACCTATCGTTGACAAAATAAAATCGTTAACCGCTTGTGGCCCTTGTGGGGACTCCCCGACTTCGGGAAACCAACTAATGAATGTGGGCCCTTATGTCGATCGATATGCAGCACGCAGGTAAGTAATGTCGACAGGCCGCCTAACAACATCATTGAAATCCATCACATTTATCGTTTTAGACGGGATCTATCGATCAATAAAAATAAGCCTTTACTACTTGCAAAATTATGTTTGGCCGTGACAGCAACTAGCTTAGTACCTAGTTATAATATAAATACATTGTAAAACTAGTTTTAAGGAAAAATTTGTACGCCTGGTGAGGCAAAACATAGTGAGACTATATTTATTTATTAAGAACTGTATTGTATACCTATACTATTACCTATGTTTAAGCAAATAAATTATTTCTAATCTATTCTATTCTAACTTTAGATGTAAATTCAAAATTAAATGGAAACGCGAAACAACTGTTTTGAATTTACGAAACGAGAACCGGTAAAGAATAACATTCTACTCATGCAGTTAAATACGTGCATATACGAATGGTTCTTTTTCTTTTTGGGTATAATGATCTTTGACACACACCGAAGGCAATGCTCGGGCTTACACCAACTAAAAACTTAAAACAGCCCGGTCCCGACTTCCGTGACGAGCCTTTGACTTGGCCGGATCTGCAATAACATGTTCGGATAACTTGTGTTGAACAGAATAAGAATAGGCAGCAATCTTATTGAAACTGAGACGTAAACTTTTTAATCAAATTAGCCGAAAAAGAAAACAGGTCTTCCAGAACAAGTTGTGTTAAAAAAACATAATATGACAATCAGAAACAAAATTGTGACGTACAGTTTTTGCTAATGTGAATATTTAAGCAGTTCCGGATATACTTGGCCAGCAAAATTCTAAAAATATGGTAAATCTCATTTAATTCTTCTCCTGCTTCTAGTGCCTCTCCGTTCCTGGAAATTGGCTGTTAATTTTAAGAACTCGCTTCAACTGAAAGAATTCCCCTGCATATGCGATAGTAGCGATTCAGTCTCCTACTGAAGATATGTTAATACATATAATTAATATATAATGTATATACTTTCGGTTGGAAGAGATAAATAGACCCAGTTAGGTTACTGGTTGACCTTTCGTGACATTGGCATGTTATGTCTGACGCTCGCGGCTCGATACAGAGAATGTGACGTTTCCATGTAATGTTGTCAGCCTATTAAGCATTCCACAACTTTAGGGAAATACTACTCAAGAAGTTGAACTAATTTCGGACTAATTAGTATGTAAACAGACAAAGGGCGGCAAGCAAAACATAGTATTGCGAAGTTAATTTCTGTTGCTACATATTTTAAGCATAGTATTAATTATTGTATCACATAAAAGCGTTGTTACATGATTGTTAATAGAATTTTTCGTTTTTAGGAAATTTAGGTTATCTGCTGGAAATCCCCGATCTTGCCAATTTTTCAATCGGCAATCGGGACGGTAGATGAATTCGGCAGTGCTGCAGAGTTGCGGTGGCACTTTAATTAATAACTTACTTTAGTAGTTACTCTCAGTCGGTGTGAGACAGTATTAAAATTAAAAATGTCGCTCGGATTAATGAAATTAACAGCCCAAGTGCTAACAAGAAGTAATGTGGATGTTATGAACTTTGCTGCGAGAACAAACAGGTACTGTGCCGGCTACTTATTTGGTTATTTACGTAATAAGAAATATTATTATTAGTATTATCTTGTTTCATAATTTTAATAAAATTGACTTATATTAAAACCACATTTAAATTGCTATTATTAACTTGTAACTTTTCATATTATTTATTTTAACATGTGTTCTAGATATTTTGTTTAATACCCATATTGTATTGAAGGTATTATAACTATTAATATATAAATTGTTATATTAATAGTTGCTTTTAAAAAATAAAACATTAATAAATAGCCTCTCAACTGTTTAAAAAAGATTCTTATAAGAACTACTTCGTCAATTTTAAACAGCTCAAAAAGTAATAACCAACCAAGACTTCAGCAGTAATAATATCATAAGTTAAAAAATTTACTCAATAATAACCAAAAATAGTTTAGGATATAAATAACTAATATTTACTAGGGTTAGAATTGATTTGAAAATAATTTGCAGCAATTGGTGGAGCAATGTTCCTATGGGACCTCCGGACGTGATCCTAGGTATCACTGAGGCATACAAAAGGGACACAGACCCCAAGAAGGTCAACCTCGGAGTAGGTGCATACAGGGATGATGACGGCAAACCCTTCATCCTGCCTTCAGTTAGGCGGGTCAGTATTATCTTCAATAACAACCATCAATTGTGTTATCTGCAATACACTATATGTTACAAGTACATTAAGCAGGATAATAAATAGATAAAGTTCTTTACTACTCCACAAGAGTTACAGCATAGATATCATTTTATGATAATTGATTGAAAAAAAAGAACTGAAACTAAAATGTAACTAGTATTCTTAATGATTCAATAATACTGTTATGACCTTGTATAGTATATTTTTGTATTGCTTGTTTATTGATTTACAGCTGTTCAAAGGTTTTTCTTAGAATAACCCCAAAATGTATTTTTTAAAAACCTCAACATTTGTGTAATAACATGTTACGCTAATTTGAGTAATATTAAAAATGCATTGTTTATTTACCTACCTAAATACTTTTCAACCAACTTCTAAAATAAAAAGTTCATTGTTTTTTTTTTATACAATAGGTATTTTTTTGCACAATTTGACATGTATCAAAATTTCAGGCAGAGGAGATTCTTTACGAGAAATGCTTGAACCACGAGTATGCCCCGATTGCCGGAGATGCTACATTCACAAATGCTGTTGCTAAGCTCGCCTTTGGTGATAACAGCAAAGTTCTTAAGGAAAAGACTAATGCCACCGTACAGGTGAGCTTCATGAAATATAGATGTAAAACATATATTTAATCAAAATTGGTTCCTTTATTTTTGCACCCAGAGACTATAATATGTTAGATATTAAATGTATATTTTTTTATTGAAATGTTTATAAATTTAGCTTATAAAAAAACGACCTTCAGGTAAAAAATAATTATATTATTATGATATATAAATATATATTTTTAATAAATGCATGTGTATGTTACAATGTACATTAGCTATTTCTTTCCCGCTGAGGGATCCAAGTGTCTTTATTCCTTCTACATGCAATCACTTCTACCTTGATTTGCTAAAATTCTACAGTAAAAATTTATTCTACAGTCACTATCAGGCACCGGTGCTCTGCGTCTCGGCCTCGAGTTCATGTGCAAACACTACAACCAGACCAAGGAGGTCTGGCTCCCCAACCCAACATGGGGCAACCACCCTCAGATCTGCAACATGCTGTGCCTGCCACACAAGAAGTACCGCTACTACGACCCCAAGACCCACGGCTTCGACATGGAAGGTGCCATCGCTGACCTCTGTGTAAGTAGCACTTTCTTTTCCTCATCTATTTCTGTCCCTCTGCAGGCCAAAACCCTCTCTACCCACCTTCCATTTTTCTTTGGGCAAGGCTATAGTGAACCACTCTTTATCAAGTATCTTATCAGAATCTATTTATAGAGAAGTAAGAAGTAAGAGGGAGAGAAGTGATTACAGTTGTGACAGGACAAAATCCAGCCCTTATAGAAAAGTACCTGGTTCACCTTTACATAAGCCAATAAACCATTAGACATTTAAGACTGGCCTTTTACAACTGACGGCTCTAGTATTCATGAAATGTGTATGAAAGTGTTATTTGCTCCCTCCATGGAGACTCATTGCAAACATGTATCACATTTCAGTCTGCGTTAATTAAACAGCAAGGTGATTAACGAGTGTCGTTCATGTTTGTACTTACGTACTTGTAACATCAATCATATGCATTTGACATACATGTGGCGAAAAAGAGAACGTTGCATTGTATTAGATTGTGTATAGGTAACATAATGTAAGTCTTTGTTGTTCTGAAGCGCATTATTCTTTACACGTTAGATAAGATCCCTATCGCCTTGGCAACAAAAACTTATAATTTCTAAGATAGTTGAAGACATAATTTCAAACTATAAACTTACAAAAAAGAAACCGACTTCTAAATAAATCTAATATATTTTTTTATGGATCTTGTTGTCAAAATTGGACCACACGGGAAGCAATAGCTTTCAAATAAGAAAATAATCCTCAAAATCGGTTCACCCAGTCCAAAGACCTGTGGTAACAAACATAAAAAAATACAGTCGAATTGAGTAGCTGCTCCTTCTTTGAAGTCGGATATAAAGTTAACTACATGTAGCATAGATGTCTAAATTAAAAGTAAAAAAAGTAAAGTGGGGTTACATGAAACTAACTTTTATTGATTGAATTTAAAAGAACCCCGTGGTTACTAAATAACATTACCTACTGTACAATTTATTGTTTATGTAAGTCATTGACTGAACTCATCATCGATATTACTCAAGCTATCGCATTTATTACAATGATATATTTAACTGGATTTGGCGTAACAAATATTTATTTACAATGCTCTTTCGTATAAGATAATGCGATAACAGCCACGACTTCATTGCATGATTACCTAATGTCTGAGTGATTGATAGGAATTACTTATGGACTTACGAATATTTGACAAGTATTATCCATAGTAGGCAGGCTAGTTCAAGCAAAGGCATTAGGAAATTATAAGTATCTAGCTTTTATTTAAATAGTAAAGAAAATATCAATTCAAGAGTTGCATGCATTAAAAGTCTATTTTTAGGGACTTTCTCATCTGTTGTTCCAATATAGAAAAAAAAACTACGTTCTTCACAAGTTGTCAGCCAAAAATCTGAGGCCTTGAAATGAAAATAGGTGTTATAAAACGCGTTTTACTGGTCTAAACAAAAGCTGGCATATTACAATGCGTGGGTCCCGTCTGTATTTTAGCTTATTGGCCTATTTACATTAGCACCCAATTATGCTGACAACAAGGAAGATGACTGGATACAAAAAGACAAATTTGAATTGGTCCGTCCAAATTATGTTGGATACTTTTTCAAAACAAGAAAAAAGTAAGGGTATGACCAATGATTAATACTCATCATTAGTGCTTCTATAAATAAGAAAAGATGTCAGCAGTTATTCCCAGCAGTTCGACCTTAGTTGGCCGTAAAAAATTTATTCAACAATAAACATTTAATTTACTCGTCTACCTTCCCTATTTGTTACCATAAAGATCATATCAGTGACCCCTCCGTGATTAGGAAAGCACGTTATGCAGTGGGTCCCGACTGTTATCATACATACATCTTTGGCAGCCATTAAGTCAATTATTACAACCAGTCTTCTTACCATGGGATACTGTGTTTCCCAGTAAAATGGGTTGTGGAGGTAAGATAGGCAGTTGCTCCATGTAAAATACGGTATTCAGTTGAATCCGGTAAGACTGGTAGCGAACGAGAAAATAGTTTGGGAAAAGGCTAGGCAGTTAATAGATCACACTAATCAAACAGTGTGGGACAGGCCAAGCATCGGTTTCGATCTCTACATTTGCATAGGCACGCAGGATGCGCCGATCTCGTAGCAGTTATTCAATTTGCGGCGATATGCTCAATCACCCTACTTCTTTGTTTCCACCCATTTAGAATCCCGTTTCCACCAATGTCAATCATTTGCTAGCTAGCATAAATACTATCAATTTAGCTCCGTAGGAACTATTGATTGATTCGCGTGCGGCATGTAGCTTATTGCCGGCTTGAGCACCTAGTTCTAAATGCATGCATAATTTTATGCAGTTGCTATGCGGTAAACTGCAATAGAATTTCATTGAAGTTGTTTACTTTTAGGTAGTTGATAAGCTAAAATAACTTTAGCTGTAAATCATATTAGGATCATAAAAAAATACAGCTAGCTTCTGCTGCTTATAGTATAGTTGCTAGGTAATCGAAATCATTTACGGCTACGTTTCTATTTCCTAGCAATTCGCTCAAGATTGTTTTTTAACGACTGATTTTATAGTAGAAGAAATCGAACATCAGAAAAACAATGGAAATTAACAAATTATTGTGCCTATCGCCTTATCGTAGTTATTCGCAATACGTAATAGGTCTATATCTTAGGTCCGACCTTGCGTGTACAAGGCGAACTACGCAATGTATGTCATTTTCTGATACTGGTCGAGTTTAAGATAGGTCAATAAATGTAATACCTACTCACCTTGACATTGCTCTTCTATAAAAATGTTAATAAAATGTTGTTGTATTGTTTAACAGACTGCTCCACCAGGCTCCATCATCATACTGCACGCGTGCGCGCACAACCCCACTGGTGTAGACCCCAAGAAGGAGGAGTGGCAATGTTTGTCAAAGGTAAACCATTGCTTTAATTTATACAATAAAGTATAGAAGATGTAGGTATCACGTGGAAGGAAAAACATTGTGAACGTTCAAGACATACTATGACCATTTCTGTGTATGTGACTAGTTTGTGAAAACCTGAGAGAGGCGACATGGGAAATCCCCGTGTAGTTGATCTCGTTTTTCTTATATTGCATGAAAACCCCTTTAACAATACAGATATAGTCCGTTTCAGCGAATAGTTTCTATGGCGTTATGTTGACACTTCCGTTTGTTTTACGGTATTCAATACAATGGAAAACATAGGGCTGCCAACATAATGCCATAGGAACTATTCGCTGAAACGGACTCTAATTACTTCATAGTAGGCCCGGCTTACCGTCGAATACTCAATCGTTACACAAGTATAAAACCATACTCGATGATTCATAAAGTCCAAATACTAGCCGCTAGCTTTTGTTTCGAGGCTAAAATATTCTTATTAAACTCCTTAGGTAATCAAAGAAAGGAAACTGTTCCCATTCTTCGACATGGCGTACCAAGGCTTCGCCACCGGCAACGTCGACAACGACGCGCAAGGTGTGCGTATCTTCGTAGAAGACGGACACGAAGTCATGCTGGCTCAGAGCTTTGCCAAGAACATGGGTAAGTGGAGAAGTATTTCATACCTTGTTACTGGTTATTAGAGTACATTTTTGCATGACATAATGTTGCAACTGGTGGGAGCTACCTAATGTGAGATGGCTCAGAGCTTTGCCAAGAACATGGGTAAGTGAAGCATTTGCTACCTTGTTACTGGTTGTTAGAGCACATTTTTGCATGATATATCGTTGCAACTGGTGCGAGCTACCTTATGTGAGATGGCCCAGAGCTTTGCCAAGGACATGGGTAAGTGGAGAAGTATTTGTTACCCTGTTACTGGTTGTAAGAGTACATTTTTGCATAACATAACGTTGGGTGGCGTTACCTTATGTGAGATTAGCAACCAAACTTGTGATAATTATCATTTGTGAGGCAAATCAGAAATAATAATTGTACGAAAACTCTTGTGGGGTTCCGAAGGTTCATTTTGATACTATCTATCTTCAGTAGATTTCAATGTACAGTTTAAATTTTGATATTGATCTGAAAGCTGTATGTATGTTTAAGTTATGTCGGATTACCCCCAAGCATGTAGTAAAATTTTAGGATAAGAATATAGGTAAGTATAAAAGATTACGATAGTTCGATTAGCTCAACAGAATTGCACGTGTCAGCAAGGTCTATCGACGATTATCTACTTATCATCTTTGTAGTGTGAAGTACCTAATCAATGACCATTGTCACCATTAAAATATGTGATACCGAACTATGTTCTGCTTTATAGGTTATCCAAAATGTGTAGACTCAAGGAATAATTTGTCAATGCATTTTGAGCTCGAGTCTCAGAAGGTATTTTTTGTATATTTGACACTGTATACAAAAATACAGTTTTTTGTTACCATAGTCATCAGACTACAAATTATTTAATAGGATGTTGATTAATAAGTCTTCTGTTTATTGGAAAGTTATGAATGAAAAATAGGTTCTATTTGCCAACTAATACCGTCGGCTCGAACAGTTATCGCTTGTAGGCATTATGCTCATAAATAATAGAACAGTAAGTTATTTGTTTCTATAAATAACATAATTTTATCTCACAAATGCATTGTTATATTATGTATATATGTATGATACATATATACATAATATGAAACTGCACGTAGATACATAATGTATGTTTATACTTATTATATGTATATTATAGATTGATCTTATTTGTCCTTTTCTTAAGCTCTTAAACTGTGATTGTGGTACTGTTAAGGAAAGCGGTATCTGCACCGACCTTTGTTTTTTAGATACTTGCAATATAGCATTATAAAGCGTATTCACCGTTGACAACGAAGACATTGATTTATCATTTACTAGAGTTACAGAGCTGTTTGTGTTGTACTCGTTATTATATAATATGACGTAATTTGTTATCATTTACGTTGCCTAATATGTTGTAAGATATGAGGATATAAGCGTAATACATAGATAGATATATCGTATAAGATAATCTATTATTCATAAGAGCGTATTTTTCCGATTTATTATTTCATCGATTTAGTTTTTCAAAGCTATTTTGATACTATTCCGTGCATGTTTTAATGCTAGTATTGCTTCAATACATTTCCTGTAGTTTTATTATTTGATCAATTGTTCAATGTTGTTATTCAACACTTATTTATAAACATCGAACTTTGTTTACGTGTTTGACCTTGTTATCTTATCAAAGTTTTTATTTTACGTCAATTGGAATGATTTAATTTCATCTATGGAATCGTTGAAACCAGAAATTACTAGATATTATTAAAAACATTTTCGTTTCATATCTTAGTAAATCATCACAAAAAAGGCGATTGCCGAAATTCAGAAATGAAACACTACTTTTTAAATTTACCTTTTGCAATTAGGTACAACGTACCTTAGTAACAGGGTAGATGATGTTGATAAAATTAAATTATTCAGTAACTGTAGTAAATTATCTGCTCTCTCCTTCTTTATCTGCCCTCTCCTTCTTTATCTGCTCTCTCCTTCTTTATCTGCTCTCTCCTTCTTTATCTGCTCTCTCCTTCTTTAACAGCTCTCTTTTATCTGCGTGTAGTATGATGCTTGGCTTGATTTACTAAGCAGAACTTTAGCCATAATATCGTTAGTATCCAATGTACCTAATGTGTAAGCCAGTCCTCCTATTTCACATCATTACTACTAAGTTTACAGTTTTATTGGGCATAATCTGACCTGGTATGTATAAACTTGTATACACAAACCAAACTAGATTTAAATTGTAAAGTTATATCCAAGTTTTAATTTCATATACTTTTTAAAATTATTATCGCGGTATTCAACATTTGTAGGTCAAAGAACAAATCACAATGCTGGGCAAAGGCCTTCCCCATATCCTTCCAGACACTCTTCTCTTGCGTAACTTCAGACTTTACCCATAGTCATGCAACCCATAGTATTGCAAACTAGAGACATTAATCTGTTTCACCTTATTTTGTTTATATACAGTGTATAGTTCCCATAATAAGGTGCCTTTCTAGTCAAGCTAAATCTCGTTTCTGTCGTTTCCAGGACTGTACGGCGAGCGTGTAGGAGCGCTGACGTTAATGTGCGGCGACCCCGAGACCGCTGCCAAGGTCATCTCCCAACTGAAGATCATGATCCGCGTCATGTACTCCAACCCGCCCGTCAATGGCTCCAGAATTGTATCCGAGATTCTCACCAACAACGAGCTTAGATCTCAATGGTAAGCATTTTTGTTATAGAAGGTAAAGAAAGAAGTCGCTCTACTGGTAAAGCGGAATCTAGCTGAAAATTACGTTTTGCCAATTTGACAACAAGAGGACCAATTAGACAACACCTATTTTTGGGACACCTGATAGGTTATTTAAAAAGGTTTGCAACTTCTGGCTGCAACTGCGTTTCGTTTGACATATAACATAGGCCAGGTTGATGAAAGAGACTGGCTTCATTGCCTTTCTCGAACTGGTTTTTTTTTTCTCTTCATAACAAAAGTGAGCTGCTAAAATACCCAAAGACCAAAAAAACATTAAAAACTGAAAGAGAAAAATGCCTATAATGAGTTTTATGGATACTAAACAAAAAATCCGTTTCTTCTACTCACAACATAACACAATACATTTTCAGGTTAAAAGACGTAAAGACGATGGCTGACCGCATCATCTCCATGCGTACGCGGCTGCGCAAGGGCATCGAGGGCGCCGGCAACAAGCACAAGTGGAACCACATCACCGAACAGATCGGCATGTTCTGCTACACCGGACTTAAACCTAAACAGGTCATTATTACTAGATTTTATTGTTAACTGCCTCATTGTTCTAGTGGTTCTAAGCGTTACTGATACGCTAGTGGTCTTGGGTTTGTTTCCCAAGTCTGAGTTCGACTCCAAAGGGTGTTATTGGGCTTTTCTATGAAATTCTCAATAGCAGGTCGGAATTTGGATTTGTGCCCGGTTAGTGACTATTACATGGGACCTAAACATACCGGCGAACTGTGGGTGTACATTGGTACACCTCTGCCTAACCCTTCCGTGATGCAGGCGTGATGGTATGTTATGTTATTATCCCACTGCTGGGCAAAGACCTGCCATAAGTTCTCTCACGCCATCCGCCGACTTAAACATAACCAGCTGCTAGATTATGACGTTATGAGGTATACTATGTTGACTGTATAAGGTAAAGTACATAGAATAAAATAAAACATAGAATAGATAGTAGATTTCAGACTTCTGAAACGAGTCAGGTGCTATTTATTTTAAGCTCTATCAAAGTCACGTGAATCGACCATAAACTTTTTCTAAGCAACGACCAGCGTCTATTGTGCCTTTCGCGGCAAATTACACAAAAATGGGTCATTTTGTTTGGATTTTAAATTCTCTTATCTAATAATAACCGTACTCTTCACCTTAAACTTCTGTTGAAAGATCAAGGATAAACTGCAACGTCTAATTTGTTTCTAGGTCGAGCGTCTCACTAAGGAATTCCACATTTACTTGACGAAGGACGGCCGCATCTCTGTCGCTGGCATCTCTTCAAAGAACGTCGACTACATCGCGGAATGCATGCACAAGGTCTCGTCGTAAACGTCAAAACAATGGTAAATATATTTATATTTAAATAGAAAATACATATCATTTCCAAGGTATAACCTGTTAAAATCTTAGTAAAAATGGTAGTCTTTAATCGAGTGATATTAAAATTGTATGTTGATATTTCATGATTTTCTAAATTGTTTTTATATTTTATTCCCATGCTATATTGATGCTAATATGAAACTGAGTTGAATGAGGTAAAAAGACATTTTTATTGTTTGCATGAGTATTATTTTAATTACATTTATTACTTTTACTTTTAAAATTTTATTTATTGCTCAGATGGATGATTGTCGAAAATGCTTCTTTATGTCTTGTGTCTGATTATTTGTATCTCTGAATTTCATAAGTGCTTATACTTACTTTGGGTAAAGAGCAATGTATGTGATAATATCCATATTCATTATTTACTTTATTGTAAGGTACCCACTTTACAATACACCTTACAGTAAAATTTTTGTTACTAAGTATTCAATTCCTTTTTCAGCACTGTCTTCAATCTTGTGTCGTCGTCGCCCATCCCTAAAGCTGTAGCCGTTGAGTGCGACAAACTGCCGAATTTGTACCGACAGAACACAGTATTTATTAAAAACCAGTCTGTTTTTAACTATTTTTGAAATGTTTTTCGATACATATTTATATTTTTCATAGACACGCCTTATTTTGTTGTGTATTTTACTAAGTTATGTGCTGTCCTATATTAATCTTCCGTTCAGTGCACCAACTGTGCTGGATAGCATAAGCATTTATACAATCACGTCGCTTTTATTTTTTGTGTTAAGTATTTTCGGAACTGTATGTCTTGATTTTTTATTATTAAAAAGTAACTCTATACAGAATCCCGTTTTATTTTATTTGCCTGTTAGCACGCCATGTAATCAAGATGCTTTTATTACAATCAAGTTAAGTGGTAAATTGGAGTGACAACAAACAACAATTATGATTAAAATTTTATTTGTTAAAATAAGTAGATAAAATAAACTTGCGAAAAAACACAGAAAATTGTATCAACATGTTTGATTCTACCACAGTACTAGTACTTCTACGCAAAATATTTACAGCTGACGAAACAAATGAACATTCTTATTCTATTTTTATAAAATAACTGATGCAGGTCAATCGTTAACATTGCACTAATCAATTTAACAAGAATTTTTATACACTAGTTTTATCCTCTTAGGACACCTTAAATTTAAAGGGAACACATTTTATCCACAATTTTATTGCATCGTGGTAACAATATTTAACATATTCACCTGCATCATCTACGTTTAAAATCGACATAAACCTATTAACATTTTACTAAAATCAGTTTATAGTCGGACATACATAGATATCCAAAAATGCTTTCTCGTACATTATTATGATACAAAATATACTAATATATATTTTTTTTATAATTTGACAGTACAGTCAATGATATTTTCATTAAAAATAGTAACATTATTATTATGTACAAATTTGTCATAGAAACAAAGTAATAACTAATTTGCTACCCATGGCACTATTTCTTTAGAATGTAATAACATTCCGTTTAAAGCAAGAAATATGTACCATTATTATACACACCTCTAGTTAGGATCGAATCCCACATACTTGAAGATCTAATTTGGCTCTTCTGATCTCCGTGAGGACGTGGTCGAGGTACAACAAATATTCAATGTATTAATAAGAGGAGACTGGTAAAAGGAAGTCTATTTAAAACGGGGCAATATGCGAACACACTAATGCTTAAATCTGGTAAACATGAACCTTCTCTGTACAGCTTACTACCTCAAAGTGGTGTGATTTATAAACATTTGTATCGTGTAGCACCAACCTTTTCAAGACAACCTGGTAATATAGTATAGATACTATACTATATTTCGATTCACTAGCGAGTCCTCATAACA
The DNA here is from genome assembly GCA_905146925.1 of Autographa gamma. Lineage (NCBI taxonomy): Eukaryota > Metazoa > Arthropoda > Insecta > Lepidoptera > Noctuidae > Autographa > Autographa gamma. The sequence goes on from LR989852.1 coordinate 3,331,582, forward strand.
TGCTCGACTGACTGCGCGCCCACGCTTGTCCGACCGATGCGCGCGACGCCAAGCGCCCAATCATAGGCTCTGACATGCAGCTATGTTCGTGTTTTTACACAACCTGATAGTTTTAAATCAATTCTGCCATAGGCCTATTATTGAGAATTTGGAAAATCGTTTTTCACTTATATTAGTTTATAATGTTAAATACGTACTCAACTCTCACTCTCAAGGGTTACTTACTGTTACATAGCAGTAAATATATAATAAACCATCACTGAATCTTACGTTATATTTAGCTGTCCTATTTTTAATATTTAAGTGCAGTTCTTAACTAAAAAGTTGCATATGTTAAGTTCGTCAATTCAATAATGTTGTAATTGCATGTCGTTAATTAATGTACATATTGTCTGTTTAACCTATGACTTTATACTGGGCTATTAATGCAACAAAATTAATCTGTATACATTATATGTACAATTCTATCGAATATTTAGCATTTTATAGTATGAAGAATTATTAAACTGCTATTTTATTCTTAGTTTGTAAATTAAATCAAACAAGTTTTGATATATAACAACTGCTATAAGTTTGCTAATAAATAATGTGATTAAATATTATAGATGACTTTATATGCTAAAAACTGTTGTGTATATAAAATAAAATTACTCTATTTTATAAGGCTATACAAACATTGTCGCTATGTTAATCCTTCACACAATATATTATCCATAGCATAGATGACTTTTAACTACATATCTATAACTGTACTAGAAGATAATCAAAAAACACAAATGTAAACAAATAAAGAGTTAAATACCTTGCACAACAAAATAATTTCCGCACGTATACTTGACCTCTTTACTGTCCTACAGCTGTTACGGTAATAAAGGCATTAGTTCTGGCTCGTATAGAAACAACTAGAGTTACCATTAAGGTGCAACATTGTGTTACGTTCAATATTTCTGGAACTATCCTAACAAGTAAAGAGGGGTATTTTGATGTGCAGTTATTTTAAGTATAGGAGAATTGGCGCTATAACCAATACCTCAAATAAATCTATTAAGGAGACTACTTGCAGTGTAATGCATTCAGGATCGTTGGTAAGTAACAATAAGTATAATTAAAAGTAATAATAATGAATCTAAAGAACTATAAACAATTTGTGCGTTTTAGGTACTTCATGACAAGGTCGCCATAAGAAACTTAATGAAAACATTAAATTGCTAGACCTATTAACATTATAAAATTTGTGGGACCACAGAGAAAGCACCAAACTAAGTACTTAGGCTGGTCAAGTAGGTGGTCCCGTATTCCACTAAAAATAACAATCAATCTTAAACAGAGTCAACCACACATGAGAATATTTCTTACCACTGTAACTCAATTCTAAACTGCATTGTATTTCGTAAAAATTATAAGGCATGCATATTAGTAATGTTCACCTAATCACCTGTTATTATAGGCATATAAAAATAATGTACCTTATATTTTCGTAAAATATTATTCAATTCTACTTGAGTGTCTATTATGTAACTAGTTTAGGAAATGCAAACATTTATAGAATTATTTACATGAATAAATAAGTCTGTCATTCATGCTGTGTATATCTTTTTTCAAAATCTACTCTTGATCTTAGCACTATGAAGAATAAAAAATGTAGATCAATTTTGAAACTTACGATTGTATGTTATTGTGTTTCATATTAACATCTTATGAAACAAACCATTTAACCAAGCTTATTTGAGTGATATAAAATCATTGTGAGATTATAGTAAGTATTCAAAACCTGTTAGCCTCTTTATTGTTAGAGATTGAAGGGAAATATGTAATACACAGATAGTATACAAACACCTTTCAAAAACTGTATATTTTAACAGAACAAACAAAACAGCACTATGATCACGCCTCACTCGAGACGATAATGTCACCACTTTACACTTCACATTATATGTCCGCGCTTATTCTAAGTTCATTACATTTTATTTAAGATATCTTCCACAGGTTCCGTCATTAATTAAACCTAAATTATTGCTCATTATTTATTTAAAGGCATACTTTCACTTACAGTTTGTGAGTCAGTCGAGTTAGCAGAGTCTTCGCCTAGTAGCCGGCTAAGTTGGTCGTCGAGCGTGTCGGCGCGCCGCGGCTCGCGCTTGGCCTCCACCGCGGCGAACACGTCGTCCGCCGCCATCATGTCGCCCTCGTCCAGATACGAGAACGAGTCTAGGTTTATGTCTGAAGTGGTGATCGCCGTGCTATAGATGTCTATCCTCTTCTGCTGAGACTTAGCCTCGGCTACCTTCTCAGAAAGCTTCTCTTTAGCTTTCGTAAGTGCTTCTGACTCAGATTTATCTAGCTTAGGATCGGTCTCTTTTAACTTCTCGACGACTTTCGTTTTGAGAGCGAACGAAGAATCGTTACTGGACGACCCATCGTCCTGCAGCTGGCTGAGTAAGGTTCGCGTCGCGAGGGACATTGCGCTCGAACTGCTGTACATTTCGCTGCCCTCACCTGAACAAATATTTAGGTATTCTTACAAATCAATTGGAAGAACAAACAAAAATAAAAATAAAGGTGGAATCAAGTGTATAGTTTACCGCTTGGTGTTGCCCGCTGCATGCTTTCCTGCGCCGTGTGTTTGCTTTTGGACTTGTGACTGGAGGACATGTATTCACTGTCGCTGTCACTGGACATGCCCAAGTCTAGGTGTAGGGAATTTAATTTGTCGTCGTCTTTACCCTTTCTCGAGACGGTGTCGAGTTCCATTTCCCAGTCTGTTACACTGGAGGAATCTTTGACGCCCTCGCCTTCCTTGGTAAAATTTGATTTGCTCTCATCTTTTTCGATTATTGATAAACTCGCATCTTCCATGGGAACCATTTCTGATATGCTTTCAGCAGTGGAATCTAAACTGCTGGCATTGCAAGTTTCTTCTGTGATTTGGTTATCGAATAGGACTGGCGTGTCAGGGGTAATTTGAGACAATTTTTTGCTTTCATCGGATGTGCGAGCGGCATTGCTTCCGCGACTGTCCAATATTTCAGACATGGTTGTCGTGCGACCAGTCTGTTCATTGTTTAACTCTAAAACTATTACATTACCACACTTGGAAGCGTCTGCTTGGTCTGATTTTGACGCTTGCAATAGTTGGTTAACGTTTTTACCCATTATTACTTTTGACATGTCATTTCCATTTTTTGCAAAGCTTAAAGCTTTACCTATCGTTGTACCTTTTTGTACTACAATTACGCTGCCTTTAGCACTCGATGGTCGGACAATAGGATTGGTAATTTTAGGTGTAGTGACAGGCGTTAAACCCTTCACCGGCACAATATCTGCTAAATTTGCCGTCTTTATCTGCTCCATACCAACAATTTTCGTACTTGAAGATATTGAACTAACCGTAGTGGGTTTTGACATTACGGTCATAGCAGGCGATTTTGTTATATGTGTAATAGACTGCGAACTAACTGGCACTAATTTCATTGCTGTGGGGATGCCCTTGAAATGTAATAATGGTATTTGTCCCTCATTTACCTGTTTCGTGCGAGCTTTTGCTGGTAATACGACCATCTTTGGTCCTGACTTAGGATTCAAGACGAGTGCTTTAGCAGATACTTTTAAGTCTGTGGCAGGAATGCCCTTAGGTGTAAGTGTTTCGGTAAATTTATTTGATATGCTGTTTGTACTAGTTGGGGTGCCGTCTCTACTTTGCGTGCTGACCGCGGATGTAATGATTACTTTATTACTTATGTTTTTATTTTCCGACGGTGGTTTTGAGACTACGATCATTTTATCAGTCATTAAGGGTGCACTTGGATGACGCGTCTTAGGTATCGACCCGATCACTTTAGTGGGCACGAGTTTGCCGGGTGTGTTCAACGCTTTCTGGGCTGAACTTGGCGCGACCACAACCTGCCTGTTTGATAGAAGCTTAATGCCCTCGGAGGGCTTTTGTAATATCTTTATATCTGACATTTGTACTTTTTTATCTGTGCTTATGTCACCGCGGTTCTTTATGATAAGCTGGCAAGGTTTTCCGGATATCGTTTGTTTGTTGACAGGCGTGCTCTGCGCTTGTAAGGAGGCGGGGTCATCGGGGTGCGCGTTCTCGGACACCTCGAGCTCGTGCGGCACGGTGGCCGGCTGCGTCAGCAGCTGCATGGTCGGCGAGTCCGTCACCATGCCCGGGGAAGACAACACTTTGGGTTTTATTTCATCCAAGTAGTCTGGTTTTGATTTACTACCTAATATAGATTGAGCATAGCTAGCCTGGAAGGTGTTAGGTGGGCCTGAATACTCCATTTGCATGGATGATGTGTTGTACTGTTTGTTAGGAGAGCCTTGTAATTCTTGTTTTTTCATTTGTGATTTGGATACAACTATTTGTGCACCCTTGGCAACTTTGTGAGACCTGCTCTTGTGCGGTGCAGAGCGCGGGCCGTGACCTTGACTTGGTTTACTGGTTGATACTTTGCTTACTTGGTTATATGAGTGTTTTGACTGCCCTGATGGTTTACCTGAAAAAGACAAAAAAAAATCAATTTTATTAACAAAATACCAAAAAAAATATTTGATGGAAATAATTGAATAAAAACTGACTTGTAGCTGGTTGTGAGAACTTGGAGTATATCTGTGAGAGGTTCAAGTGTTTCTGGTTGGTGTTGACCGGTATATTCCTCATGTTCTTCACAGGAGTGCTGCCATCATCAGGTATTGCACCACCTTCTGGAACTTTCCTCTTTCTACTCACAAGTTCTGATTCCCAAATCTAAAAAAAATATATTTGTTTAAAATTTTATAACTGGTTGTAAAAAGTACAATTAATTGTAAAGAAAAGCTTGTTGTGAAAATTTCTGCTTCTTAAAATGTCAGGAGAAAAAAAAGTAAACAAACATTACATAATTTTCTAACATTCTAAATTCTGTTATCAAAGTTTTATGAGCAATAATACTAAACATTACAGTTACATAAGTACAAGCAAAATTCAAAGTCATTTGAAGTAGTGGTGCTTGTCTGTAAATTTAAGCAAAATATTATCATGCATAATATTCTCATAAAATAATAATAAGAATTTTATAAGAAAAAAAGTTTTATTTTTATTGACACTAACTTTAGTGGTTTGATCTTCCATGGCCACAGGAGGATACAAGGTTTCATCCATGGTGTCATTGGATGTGAGGGCACTCTCTGCTGTCTGCCCCTCAGCGTCAGGCATCTCCTCCTCATTGGACTTGGGAGCTATGAGCTTCTCCGCCTCGAGCCTCTTCTGGATCTCCTGGTTTTCAGCAGCCGCAGCCTCCGCAGCCTTATCAGCGATCTCTGTGTAGATGGACTGCGCTATCCCTCGAGGCATTAAGGGCACCCGCCTTCTCCCTTCGCTGATCCATCCTAAACCAGTGTTTGGACCAGCTAACCTATTATTGTAAAGGAATGGCATCATTCATTAAAAAAATCACTAAGTTAGTGTGAAATAATGTTTATATTGAATAATATTAATTTACATTACATAACTTATATTAAACCATATGCATAAATTTAATTCACAAAGTTTTAAAATATTACTATTATTTTTTTGTTTTCATTACATCTTTTCATCTTATAAGATGACTCTCATTGCAAAATAGTATTTACAAAAAAAAAACTATCTAATTATAAAAACTTTTTAATGAGTTAGATAAAGGTATTAAAAAATAATTTGACATTTCAAATATGTATAGGTTACCTGTCAAAATTTCATATAAATTAAATTACTTTCTAACACTTTTTAGAACAAAAAAGCAACTAAATATGTTTGAATAAAGTAGTAGTCAATACACATTGTCAAATCAAACATGCATCTACAAGGCTGAGATAGACCACATAACAATAGAATTCAAAAAAACTAGTAAAAAAATATCAAGTTTTATTACAATCTTGTAAGATTTAAATGCTTCCAATCAATTAGAAATACTAAGAAACAAGAGTAATATGCTAATACCTCTGACTTTCAGTTACTCTCAGCCATCTTTGACTTTGTGTAATAGTGTTTAAAAATAAATCAACAACCCAACACTGAAAATATTAAATATCAACTTACTGATCAGCAATTGTGGCTAATAGCTCATCATTAGACACGCGGCGCGCCTCAGCGCTATGCCGATCATTGCTTATATGCAAAACGGCGCGCAGTTCTTCCAGTAGCTTTTTTCTGTTGTCTTCCAGTGCTCCTTGTGCTCTAAACACACTGATCATATTCGAGTAGGCTTCCAATTCTACAAACAAATGAATAAACAATTGATTACAAAACATATTTATAACATGATTGTCAACAAATTAGCTACGACGCGTTGGGTATAATTTAAGAAAACCATAGGAGGGAAAATGAAAGCCATTTATAGGACTAAATATATACCAAGTCTACGGAGCGTTAGGCGACATTCGTCGCGGGTCATATTAAGAAGCATGGGCCACATTTTCGACGGTTGTTATGAACACTAAAAGTTAACTCTTGATTTTATGATTTTAAACATATTTTATAAAATAGTCAATTGGCAAATATCCATACTGTTTACTTCAAACGACAATTCGTTCATTTTGACACTTCAAATAAGAGAAGCGAAAATATAGCGTCTTGTCTATGCATTTTAGGGATACCAGTAAGCGCTGTTTAAATGTCCCCAAACATTTACTCAAATCAAATCACATATTTTCCGTCATTCGAAAAGCAAGTAGCGGTTTTTTATTTTTTTTGTACATTAAAAGCCGCTATTTAGGAAGAAATACCCATTGGCAAAAATTTATTACCACTATTACAATAGAACTAGTGGAACAATTTTATCACCACTGCAGACTATAATATTATATATTTGTGATTTATTTAAATCACATCGTTATATTTTAATGAAATAACATTTTGTATTACATACAATCATCGGCACGGATCTTGAGCGCTGACCTTCACCTTCACCTTCACATTATTCATTTGTTTGCAGAAGTGATTTTTTGGGTCCCTTTTGAGGTAGGAATGAGGCGCGGGGTGGGCTAAAGGGCGGTGATTAGCCCGCAGCGCATCGCGTCATAGCTGTCACTCGGGATTCGTTCTTTGCTGCGCTTGCACCTACCTCACGACGACGAGTACACTTCCGGCCAATTTAATTTAAACAAGTATTAGTTTAATTAATTAATTTTTTTTTAATCGCCGTCGCGGTCGTCCACGGCGCAGATGGTGTAATGATCTAGTCAGTTATGCAGGCCGCACGTGGCCAGAAATCGCAAAGCCTTTGCCCAGCAGTGGGATCTGATGTAGGCTATTAAAAAAAAATAGTTTAATTATGGAAAGCGATTTAATGAAAGGTGTTACACCCATATCACCGTAACGTTTCGTCACTATCCGACTACGGAGCGTATCATTTTTAATATCATAAAATATATTTTTCATGTTTATAAAAAAAAGATTTTCATTTCATTAATGAATAAATTAAATTCGAAGTCAAAAATGTTAACAAAAAAGTACATAGGTAGCTACGTATTAGTTTTATTTTCGTATTTTTTGACAAACTACAAGATTTAACTTATATTTTAAATTAGAAGAAACATTTTTGAGTACCTATTTTTTCATCCCAATTTCCATTTATCAATTTAATAAATGTTTCTAAAATCTTTCTTTCAACCATAGAGCCATTAGAAATTACGTAGGTAACTTAGGAAAAAATAAATAATAAACGGGTGTGCGTTTCTTTTTGTCATAAGTGCACGATGCGCAAAGCGATCCCCACTCTTCCGCCGAGCGCTCAAGATCCGTGCCGGTATCTGTAACAATTTTTTTAACATACCTTAATTCAAAGCAATTGTAACAAAAACTAGAGTAAGTCTAACAGTTTCTGTCACACAAGAAATTTAAGAATACATTTTCTTATATTTACCTTGGATCTTCATAATGTTCAATAAATTATAGTTTCCGAACAAAGTACTTAACTTCCCTTAAACAAGGAACTTTTTAAAATTTGTCAACATTTGTGGTGTTTGTATCATAGACAAAAAAAATGTATTACTTCTGTTTCTAAAGACAGTTACATATTTATTTTCTCAACTTCATTTTTGACGTTTGAGATTGTAGCTAAAAAATTGCATTCAATTATTAATTGCAGACGAGATAATATTGCTATAATGATTAGGTTTATGACCGTTGATAATTTTCAACATATAATAATTTCCTGTAAAATAAGTATCGTAACTATTTTTGAAACATGCCCCGTAAACGCAAGTTGAACACAATGTCATAACAAAAATTCCTTGTTTATTTTATAGCTTAAAATCTAAAGAAACTAATTTGAGGAAAACAATATTGTTACTATATGAAGTTAATGGTTATAGTTGTTTTGATGCCATAATGTTAATAGTTATTAGTTTTTTTAAACCATCCGAGTGATGTACATTGCCAAAGAAATATAAATTAAAAATATTATTATGAATTTTACGCATTCCGGCTACCCTGACCCTGATATACGACTTAAATATGAATTATGAAGCATTACGGTTTTGATATCGTTCTCTACCTTACCGTCCATTTCATATAAAACAAGCTAAATCATAGTGTAAACCTAGGAATCATATTGCATCTGTACCAGTATTTTTTATTTACAAGCGTGGGTGACAATGACAAGCGTGTGTCAAAACAATTTTGATTATAACGTTTTTCGTGTTTGAAATTCCGAGAAAAAAATTGAGTTTATTTTCAAAATAAAAGCTCAGGAGTGTAATATTTTGTTGTGATAAGATGGCGGATGTGGACGAAATCATCGATTATATTAAATCATTGAAGAAAGGGTTCGATAAAGATTTATTCCAGCGTAAAATTGATGAATTGGCGTACACAGTTGATACTACTGGTTTACAGTATAATGATTTTCACACATTGTTTAAAGTTTGGCTGAATTTATCTATCCGTAAGTAAATTTCTAAGTACAAATATCTTTTATACGTCACAAATTTGTGACATAGTAAGTAATTGTTATGTTTATTTGTAGCAATAACAAAATGGGTGAGCTTAGGCTCTTGTTTGGTGCCACAAGACAGTGTTGAGGATCGTACTGTGGAATATGCATTAAGTTGGATACTTTCTAATTATGAAGACCAATCGACGTTCTCGAGGATAGGTTTCCTGCTTGACTGGCTAACAGGTACCTTTATATTGATTTTTATATTCTGTCCATCATAACATACTTTCTTTTAATGCACATCTACTTGTTTAGTAAGCACGCAAGTTGATATCTGGTATTGATAGTCCCTTTACTTGAAAATGTTTCTTAATATTTTCTTAATCTATCATTCGCGACGCATGTTTCATAGCTGTGGTTAATAATTGTACCATAACTAACTTGTATAAAAGTTTTGTATTAATTTACAGCTGCCATGGAATGTGACTGCATTGATATGGACACACTGGACACTGGATATGATGTGTTCTATGTTGGGTTGACCTATGAACTATTGGTAAGTAATGGAAAGACTTTTAAATAGAACTAACTTTGTCGACATAACAATATTAATAGACATAACATAACATATCATCACGCCTGTATCCCCGAAGGGGTAGGCAGAGGTGTACCAATGTACACCCACAGTTCGCCGATATGTTTAAGTCCCATGTAATAGGGGGCGAGCCTATTGCCACTTACCGGGCACAAATCCAAACTCCGACCTGCTACTGAGAATTTCATAGAAAAACCCAATAACACCTTGGTCGTCTCGGGAATCGAACCCAAGACCTCCAGCGTAGCAGTCGCGCTTAGCGCCACTAGGCCAACGAGGCAGTTCAATATTAATAGAACTTTTATTTAAATCATAATCAGAATAGGTAAAGTACATGTAGCTACATACAGGATTATGCAAGAATTATCAGTCCATATCCATAATCTAGTATATACCTACCTACATCTTTTATTACATTTTAGAGTACATATAAAATTTTGAAGGTGATAATGTTATTTATTTTTCAGACCCCTCATGCTATGAAACTTGTGTACAGACTGACAAAGCCAATAGATGTTACAAGAAGAAGAGTAATTGAGTTACTGGACTATGCTAAGAAAAGGGAGGCTAAAAAGGTAAACTCTATATACTACTTAGTTTTAAAATGATTTCTGTTTAGCATTCATATTTGTAACTTAAATAATAAAGCTTTTTTGATCAATAAATACATCATCATCATCATCCATTTGACGGGCCTGTTGGTCTAGTGGTTAGAGACACTGACTGATATACCGGAGGTCGTGGGTTCGATTCCCACTCAGGGCAAATGTTTGTGTGATGAGCACGATCATTTGTTCTGGTCTGGGTGTAATTTATCTATAATATGTATGTATTTAGAAATATATAAGTATGTTTATCAGTTGTCTGGTTACCATAACACAAGTTCTCTTAGAGCTTAGCTTGGGATCAGATTACCGTGTGTGAATTGTCCAGGAATATTATCCATAGCCCTTGTTCTCCCACTGCTGGGCATAGGCCTCCCCTTTTTCATGCCATTTTCTATGGTCATCAATACTTACTATACATACATACATATAATCACGCCTCTTTCCCTTGTAGGGGTAAGCAGAGACCACTTCTTACCACTTGCTATGGTACTTACACGCTTGTTTCACTATGTCATCTTTCATTATTCCCTTAATACATGCTGTTTGGTTTATGGTCCTCTTGACTTGTCCTCTTTTTATTCACTCGCCTTATACACTTACTATTCATTATTGTAACATGAACTTGCTTATAGATTCAGTAAGGAGATCCTATAGCCTTACTGTATGCTGAACACATCATGATAAGCCAAGCTCAGAAACTAACTTACAAATGATGCTATCTTCTTACAGAATATGTACAGACAACTGCTTGTCCTTCTGGGCCTGTTTAAGTCGTACAAACCGGAGTGTGTGCCTGAAGAAGTGCCGGCCATATCCATACATACTGCCTTCAAGAAAATTAACACCAACCTCCTTGCTAGGTTTCAAAGGAATCAGGTCAGTTATATACTGTTGTATGAGCTATTTATTGGTCTAAAATTAATTAGTTGAATAATAATTTACTCAATTACATTTCCTGGTTTTTAGGAGCACAGAAACACTCTTCGCAAAGAGAAACATCATCTGTCATGGATCAATCCCATTAATTCTGTAAGTATACTGTATTTATAAAAAAACTATTTTCCTTAAGATATATGTCCTCTCTAGGACTCGTATGATTTTGTTCTCAGAGTTATAACATTTTTGTATGATTATTACAGGAGAGAGGTAGAAACAAGAAGGCAGATCCACTGGTGCCAAATATGGAGTTCTTTAGCATTGGCTCTAAGCAGTATGCTGAGAAGGAGCCACAGAAAAACTTCCTTGATTTTACTGAGTGAGTACTCAATGTAATATATTTGGTTTAGTTTCTATAATATAGAAATTTGTAATCATCATCATTGCACATAGTTCTGTGAACACTATGTAACTACGATATTTGCATAGGCGTAAATAGTTTAAGGCGTGTAAATAATGGGTAAAAGTTTCAGTTGCATTGGCACATTTGAATACATTATAATTTTGATTAGTATTTTATTTAGGAAATTTAAAAAGCAACTATTTCTTCTTTTGAATTCCTGTAGAATTCTTTAGGACATGGTGAAGATGATAGCCGCCGATAATTGCAGTGGCATCCATTAATTACTTAGTTCCATCATTTAGCAACAGGATAGGACAATCATCATTTATTGGGCTTAATCCTCCTTCCATTCCCTGCAGTCCGGTGTCAGTGGTGCAGTGCAGCGTGCAGCGCAGTGCGTCTCGCCCGGCGCGGCTGCGAGCGCTGCTGTGCAACGCGACGGGCGTGGCGCTGCTGGCCGTGGCCTCGCACCAGGAGCAGGCCTTCCTCTCGCACGACCTGCACCATCTACTTGATAGCTGTAAGTATCTCATGCACCTATTGCACGGTCAAGCTTAGCTATGATCTATTTTTATCAATATTCTATGGCAGTTACTGTATGTAAAATACTGCTAGGGGAGCGTATCTGACGAACAAGCAGCATTATACTAGCAGCTCGCGAGCTGCTCGTGTATTGCTGGTTTCGAAGACTCAGAATTGAGCAGAATCCAGTATTACTGAAAAACCTGAATGTAATCAAAATAATTGTATTTATTCAAAGTGGCAGAGAAGGTAAACATAATGTAAAGTTCCATAGCTCTAAAATGAAAAAAAAATATAGAAATAAATGTATATTGATTTGCTAAAGTTTAAGTTTGCAGGTCACTAACATATACCATTCATGGATATTATTGCTGTCATATGTTAATCTACAGTCAATGAATAGTAAATGCCATTAACTTTTATCCCTTATTAGGTTTCCTGGACATCTCCCCTCACAGCTACATAGAGAAGCAGGACCTGCTGCACCGGCTGGCGATCCTGCAGCACACGCTGATGCAGGGCGTGCCTGTCATCACCAGGTTCCTTGCACAGTACCTGCCGCTCTGGAATGAGAAGGATTACTTTGCTGAGGTAATTGAAACTTAATTTTATTACTAGATCTACTACTATACTAGGCAGCATGGGATACCTTACAAAAAGCTAAGTCAAACAATGGGGCAGAAATAATATTTTCGACTCCTAGTCTACATAGATAATTATAATAATGGCGATTGCCTCACCAACATAATTAAAGCTTTTGAATTAATTATTTTGTAAACATTTCGATCAAATCTCTTCATAGTTGCGTGAAATCGTACCGTGCCTGTTTACACAAAACTTCCTTTTTCACCGATTTATTAATTCACTCTATTTTATTAAAGGAGGAGACACTTAATTCGACTGTGTTTTTTTTGTTTCTTGCTACAGAACTTTTGACTGGGTGAACCGATTTTGATAATCCTTTTTTTTTAAAGCCGGTGCTTCCCGTTTGGTCCAATTTTATTTTGGTTCGGTTTTGACAGTGGAATCCATAAGAAATGAATATAAGTCCTATTTTGACCATGTAATAATGCTCACATGTGTTTGTACCAGATTCTGGAGCTAGTCCAATGGGTGAGCGTGGACAGTCCTGACCACGTGATGTGTGTGGTGGAACCACTCACAAGGATCTACCACCGAGCGCAGCCTATGGAGCAGTGCGCCATACTCAAGAGTCTGTCCAAAATGTACTCCAATCTGGTAAGTACATCATATTTATGTATTTACAGGGTGTATAATGTATATATGACTGTAGATGGATGGAAGCTGAGTAGATATTGCGCCGACCCCAAATGATTGGGAACAGGGCAGGGAGATGATGATATTATACAGTATACCTACATGTTCAACCAGTCTTCCGACTGGTAATATGCCAGCTGTAAGTATTCTTAAGAGGAATGAAATAAAATAAATACATGATTTTTAGTTCAGCATTATTAGCTTATTAACATTTCTAAATAGTGAACTAGTAGTGCCAGTTTGTAGATTTTCGCAAATAATTGAAAATACAAATTCAAATACTGATATCTCGTTTTCACCTTATTTTGCACATTTCCCTCTGCCACACCTAGTATCTTCCGTTATAGAGTTACCCATTCGACATGTACGCGACACATAGATATCAATCTTCTATTAAAGGCTAGTCATAATCTATTCTGCGGTTTTTGTAATATTACTAAAGGTATATTTTCAATGCGACAGCTTAACAGTATTTTCTGTATCACAAGGTATTCGCCAGTACTAGAACCCGCCTTCACTTCATGGGCAGCACGCCCACACCGCTGAGCTACTCGCAGGTGCTGCCACAACTCGCCGCCGCGATCAGTGATATGTGCAACAAGGAACTGCAAGTTAACCCAGGCAAGTTACATCAATCTATAGGCATTTAGGTATATTCATGGTATTAATGTGTTGGGACTATATAAACTTCTTTGCGCGAAGTATATTAAAAATGTATTTTTATTTTTGTGCTGCTTGCAGACTAATATATGGGAACAGGTAAGAATATTGTAATTGTGTATCTTTGTGCTAGGTTCTGCTCACCAGGCATATGTAAATTAGGCAATGTGGGCCAGTTATTGCAACTGAAAAGAAACACCGTAGAAGATGAAACCAAACATTTATTTTAATATGTGTACAGCTCTTATGTTGTTGTTTATGTAATTAAGTACATAACAGTTCAACAACTAGCCTAGACCAGAACACCACATCAGTTTAATGGAGTCTATCAATAACTACCACAAACCTTCCTAAATAAACGAGGAAGGTGGTCATTACAGAAGAGTGGCGGCGTGTTATGAATCTTGCCACCAACACCTGAAGTGATGAATACCACCACTCTGTCAAGAGTGATCCCGACAAGGAAGAAGACAACACCTTCGGAACTTTATCATCATCATCATCATCCACAGCCCTTTTCCTCCCACGGCTGGGCATAGGCCTCCCCTTTTTTCGTGATATATTATATGGTCCTATATACCTGATATTAACAGTGGACCTATCTCCACAGAAGACATGATAGTCCTGCAGAGCTCGGTCCGCAGCGCTATAACGCGGGCGCGCGGCGCGGCTCGCGGCATCTCGCGCGGGCACGCCGGGCTGGCGGGCGCGCCGCCGCCGCTGGCGCTCGCCCTGCCGCTGCTGCACCCCTCCGCCACGCTGCTAGACTGCCTCGCCGGACTTATGATACAGTATGTATAGCTTATGCTACTGGTTTATTGCTTTTCAGGTCCGTTGTGCTTATAGTTAATACAGATTATCGTCAAGAAAATGTCAGGATTACTGTTTAAATGCCACTCTGACTTGGTCAGACAAAGTTAAAGACCTTCTCTATTTATGGTGTTTAGTATGATTCAGAAACAAAATTATTAACTAAAAATATTTTATTTTTGTCTGTGGTACTAGAAAACACAGTAAACAGTCTATTATTTGTCGGTCACCGGTGACCGAAGTGACATTAATAGATCTAATTTCTAAACAGTAATCGTGTCTTTAGGATAACTCACTCTAATTGCGTTTTTCGACAAGACGATGTTATCCTATTGACAATCAAATAATCTGACCGCGGAAACGAGTTACGTCAGCTACATCTAACCACTTTAATTATCTTCCAGTTCGTCGAGCGACATAAAAGGATGAATAAATTTCACCTCAGCCTTACTTAATATAGTACTTTGTTGCGTGTTTAACTTGACGAAAACAGTTTTTAATTGTACTTGTTCTTTCTAGGTACAAGAAAATATTCACAGCAATGAAGACAGCTAACAAAATAGATAAGAACGACAGCGAATTTACAAATCAGATGCAAATTCTCCAAGCTTACACTTCAGATCTGATCAACTGTTTGTACAGCGAAGAAGTTTTGAGCGCACGCAATTTGGGTTTCGTTTTCGAGAAATTAAACCCTCAAGTGGTCAGTAAATTGACGTCCTTAATGCCTGATGTGGACTCCAAGTTGAGTATAAGGAATAGTATAGCGTTCGCGCCGTACACGTACATACAGTTAGAAGCCATTGATCATAGAGACGCAGACAATAAACTATGGTTTAATGCTGTTATTGACCAAGAGTTCGCGAATCTAAGCCGGTTCCTCAAGAAAGCTGTTACTGATTTGCGTTACCAGTAAGATTGGAAGTTGATATAAGATAAATCATGGTTATTGTTAAGGCAAAATGTGCCTTATTGTGTATAGATTATGTAAGCCAATTGAAACGATTTTCCTACCTCAGTAAGATATATCGAAACTCAATTAAGTTGTGAATGAGAGCTGTGTTGAGTATTAAAAATTGATGAAGTCGGGATTATCTTTAGTAGTTGTCAGTCTATCTGCACATATTCATATAATATGTTGAGATTGAATTCTGTGCAGAAAATCTATTTCTCGCATGATAGGTGGTGAATATCGATAAAAAGGATCGATAGTTTAAACTTAGATTTTTTTTAATATTTTTCGACTAACTTTATTACTTTTAATTTAATGAATAACTATGTTCGGAATATTATGTAAGTAATTGTGTCAATGATATTGAAGTGTAACAAGCACACTGTGCTTGTGTTATTAATATTGATGATTATGACATCGCACTATTTTTCTCATTTTAATAAAAAAGTTTAAAATATTATTGTTTTTTCTTACTACGCTAAGTGCTTAGTTTCGTGATTTAAATATTATAATATAATATTATTATTATTCCGGGACATCCCACACACGGTTGTCTGATCCCGAGCTAAGCAGAGCTTGTGTTATGGTAACCAGACAACTGATAAACATACTTATATATCTCTAAATACATACATATTTTAAATAAATTATACCCAGACAGAAAAAAATGATCGTGCTCATCACACAAACTTTTGTCCTTGGTGGGAATCGAACCCACAACCTCCGGTATAGCAGTCAGGGTCTCTAACCACTAGACCAACAGGCCTGTCATTATGAAATTAAATAGTTTTTTTTTATTTAAAAGGAATGTAATTTATAACTCGTTCAACTAATGGATCTGGTAAATAGAAAAGACGAGATGGAACAAAAGAAAATTATAAAACGCGATATATTAAATAATATAGGTGCTTATTGTGTATGAAGTAATCCTAATTTCATGATATTTAAGAAACAAAAGCCAGCACTCTGAATAGACTTGAATCATGAGGGTATGTTTATCGCGAGAATCTAAAATGTTTAATGCGGCAAAGCCCTAGGGACCGGGCGAATTATAAGCACACTTTGTGTAGGTACACAATTATTAATTTAGAAAATAATTATGTCTGTTTATGAATAAATGTTTAAACCTAAGTTTCTTTAAAACGAAACGTTATAATATGTGGTTATATTAAGTGGCTCTACCCCCGTCACTTATACGTTATTTACAAGTTTCAAACTCGGTGTAAAAAAGATTACATCAGAAAAAGTGAAAAACAATAACCATTTCAAAATACTTGGTGATAGAAAAAGCAGCATATAAACAGTTGACAAAGACGTAAGTAATTTTCCATTTCCTCTTGTTACGGGTGCTCATTTATTTTTCGTGGTCCGCTCGAAAGCATAAATTATGGACACCGTGGCTGGAGACCGGGTGTCGGGCCGGGCCACCCTACCCGCCCTTCGCAGCTTCGCCTCAATGAGAAATGTTTCAGGGCCTTTTGTCCCCTTATGCCCCTTTTTGCGAGAGACATCTTCAAGGATACTGTGTTAATCGGACCCTGCGATACTTTTTGTCAATTCCGCCTTCGGAAGTTGACGGAAAAACTGTTTTTTAGTCGTATTCTCATAGGCTCGTTTGCTTTGTTGTTTGAAGGTTGCGAGATTGCCCACATCAAAGATTTTTTTACTTTTTGTTATTGTTTTAGCTGTGCGAATTCTTCTGACTTCGTTGTTTTGGTATTCATCTCGTGGTGTTTTTTCTCTAGTGAGAAAATATTTCCAAATATTAACATGTTTTTATTGTGTAAGTTTATTTATGGTTGTCGATGCGGTGCGTTTCAAATATTAGCTTTTGTTTGCTCAAATCTTCAAACAAGTACTTAGTATTTTTATTTATTCTCCAGAACTTATACCTAAAGCTATCAGATTCACAAAAGTGTACGAATGGAACATCAGCAGAACTAATCACGTCGTAAAATGCGTCACAACGTACGCATTTATCGTCACGCGAAGCCGCAAACAAATAAAATATATTCAAATAAGCTGCAACTGTTACATATAACTCAAGACGCGAATATTCTCGTGTGATTTAACGCAAAACGCGGTGCGGTCCCACGACTCCCAGCGGGTTGTTTTTGCGGGTAAAAATATGCGCAACTGGTAACAATTGATAGGGGTGGCAGCGGGAAGGGTGCACTAGTTCATATCTCGCGTGGAGAACCCTTTGCAACCCCACTATCCTTTTTATCCCTACTCAAAAATCGCTTCGGGAGACGTGTTTTCGTTGCGAAGTAACTACTGCTCTCATTTTTGCCAAATTGTTGTTTGGGGTGAAATGGATTGCGTAGTTATTCACATCCTTTCTATTTTGAAACAAATGTTCCCCAATGATTTTTTTAGTCTGCGACCATTTTTCATCGCTTGCTAGATCGAAATCAATAGAAATATAAATCACGTGATAAAAGCAAAAGACATTTAGGTGTAGAATCAACAGGCCCAGCCATAAAAATCAACATAAATAAAAAAAATTAGCTCATCTGTTTGGGCTTTGTTCGATCGAGATGCATGTTCTGCAGACCTGAACCGAATTGCATAGACCGATTTGTCCTTAATATCCTCTATATTCATTATTAGCCATCCTATTTAAGTATGTACCCAGTTACCTAAATATACCTACTTATTTATCTCCCTTACATTTCAGTTGGTGTCTACATATTTTAATAGTAGATAAGCAAGTAATTGATGTCCGGATGATAATGGTTTACGTTAGATGGTCACACAAACAGCGTAACTACGTGGTTCTAAATGTCAAAGCCCTTATAAACCTCTGAGATCTGCAAACACAGGCGTTGAATCGTGTTAGTGTAGGCGAGAGCTCACCCGGCTGCTGTCTGTACCAGAATCGATAAAATTCGGGTCCGCGCCCCCGTGCGTTGCCATGGCAACGGCCCGAGTCCCCTCCAGCCACCACCCCGCCGCATCTCCGAGAACACCGATGTTGACTTAGACGGATAGGGTAAGAGGCTTATTAATGGTTTTATGTTACTTCAATGTTGTACAACCAGCTACTGTGAAAATGTTGACAATTTACCACCAATTTACACAAAATATATAGGTACATTCAGTACAAAAACTAGATGATAATAGTAAGTAGGTACCAAAATTCTGAATCACATTTCCTGTTAGAGGATTAGTGGGGACGGGAGAGTCCGTAAATAGTGGAACATTTCCAGGGAGCGCAGGCGGCCATCTTGCCAGACCGCGTGACGCCAGCCATTACAAATCGAGAGCGTTCACGTCGGCGGATCGTCTGCGTTATTTTCATCTCGATACACATTTTGCCTACCTAGTACCTACGAAGCGTAAATTATTTGAATTACAATTTTGTCTGATCAATGATATTATGCAAACGACTGGAAATCATTTTAGAAGTTTATTAGAAGAGTTATTTACTGTACAGGTGAAAGTCAAAGAGGAATGAGATGATTTATGCAATGAACGAATGAGATGATTGTGAAGCAATGATGGATGAGGATGAAAATAATAAAATTTCTCTGTCCGCTTTGTTCTGAAGTAATAAAATGAAAATGTGGGTTTGTGTTACGAGTTCAAAACGTGTGGATCCAACGATTACCCAAATAAGTCGGTGGCACGATCCCGCATTACAAGTAGGAGCCGCGACGCAGCATCGTAATGTCGGGCGCGTGTCTCCCCCGCTGCACCCGCCGCGCGCCCGCCGGCCGTGCTCGCCCGGGCTCGCCGGTAGCCGCTTTGTCCAGGGAGCGAGGGCGTGCAAACTTTCTCTACCCATAAAACTCTATTTGCTCAGTACGAGCTTAAACATTTCTTTGCGGGTCAGGATTACTTAGCGATGAATAAGTAAATTGCATTTAAAACGAAATCGTTTTCGTACCTAACATTTTCTTTGTGGAACGTGCGTCGCGCCGTAGCTTTATGAATTTTAAAATGAGGGCGGACTGCAGATACTTACGGCGGCGTGAGATAAATTCTTATTAATATTCCCGAGGCGCAGTTTTAGTTCTTTTGTCTCGCGCGGCTCGGGAAGGCAATAAAGAGGTAGACGCCTGGAAATGTGCTGCATTTATACAGGTTTCAGACGCCGCCGCCGCCCGCCGCCCGCCGCGCGCTTGTGCTTTATTTTGTTCGCTCGACGTTCCTTTGCCAGGCTCTCTTATTGCTCGCAGCTAAGACTAACAAGGTTTTTAATTATTTCCTTTAATGCCACTTTCAGCGACGTTACATACGGGGCTTTGTTATTCTAACAGCGTAACTACAAACATACTTGTTTCCGTATTTTATGCTCAAGGGGGGATTTCATTTTCGTTAAATGTATTTATTGGCATTTCTCTACTTTTGGTCCTTTTTTTTTACATTTTGATACTCATGTAGACTTAGACTGATAGGGTAATTTAGGGGCTAGTTATTTTTATGATTTAACATAGGTTAATGTTAAAGTAACACCATAGGTAGGTACTTATTACAAGATATAGTTTCTTTATATAAGTAGCTAGGTCTTATTACAGCAGCTGCAGTAGGCTGTGGTTCTCCGTCAAGCTGTGATGGACACAGCTTCCACCGCTGCACCGGTCCAATTGCACGAGTGTCGGATCTGACCCCATTCTTTAGAATGTCTCTCACAAACATGTTACTTGCCGCAGCGCTAGATTGCTGCGGGCCTAGCCATGTGTTGTCTGGTTTCCAGGAAATTGCAAGTCATTGTTGAGACCAGATTTTTCTGTCAGTGGCTGCTAATACAAGAACGTATTCTGACGTACAGACAAAGGAGAGCTAATCAATGTGCTTCTGTACTTTGTTGTTAGAAGGTAGGTATATGAATATTCCTAGACTAGTCTACAGGTTAATTTACTTTGTATGAATATGTAACTGGGTCTAGCCATTAGCATTTTGGAACATCAATAACCGGCTGTTAGTAGAGTATTTACATACAAGGTACTTACATAAGGTAATGTCTATCTAGGGTAGGAACTTACTTATATAATTATTATCTATTTGAGTTAGGTACTTGCTCATCTTTTTGAAGCTCCTGTAAGCTCAAAAAGAACGTAAGCGGTGGCGGTTTAAAATAATTAAGTTTAATATCATAATAGTTTAGTTTAGAACAGGGTTTCATGGTCGTACGGAACTGTATAGCTATATGGTGGTGTTGGCAACACAGCACGAATCGATCAATTCCCTTGAGTAAAACCAGACTGTGAAGATGCAGTTATTATAATCGTTCAACAAATGTAACGAACAACTGCAATATTTGTAACGTCATATTAACCTTTTATAGGTATCGATAAAGTAGAAGTACCTATGCGTGTGCGCGTGCGATGTAGTGCGGGTGATTGCTAAAACTTTCAAATTATTAAATTATTTACGTTGCAATAATGTTGTGAAAATCATTTTTTTACATTCTGTTCTACATTTTGTTGTGTTTAATGCAAAACGTTGGGTACATTGTACAGACAACTGTTTTCCTCGGCGCGTGGCCAAAAGCATAAGACTCATTTACATGAGCGCTCCACTAAACATATTTGTAAGTATTACGAAGTCTTGCCAAACCTTATCTTGTGATTGAATTAGCAGAAAACTCCTGTCTCAACACATTTACGTAGGTTTTGCTTTTAGAGATGCTGATCCATTGCAATCTAGCATTTCGGGTACCTCACCATAAGTAGGATCTTACCTCATTCGTAGAAATATAGTCAAATTAGTTTCTAAAGTCCTGCCGCAACGGTTTTTCAAAAGGGTGGCTGAGTTTTTTCTGTCCTTAAAATGTTTTTTGAGCAAGGAACACATAGTCATGTAAGACTAAAATCGTTATTGTAGCATTCCGCATAGGTTTACGTTTTTGGTAGTTTTTCTTACTGAAATAGATATTTGAATTAAAGCTCTATACAAATTTGGACAATTTCTACCTCTAGTAAGGTAAAACTAAAATAAAACTAAAGTAAAACTGTCCGTAAAACTATAAAGCCTTAAAACAAACAAATTCGAAAAAAGAAAAAAAAATTAGGTACTGTAGATATATCTACCTAGAAATACATAGCAAATAATCCCTCTATCTGTATCCCTTCAGACACGGGATTAGTGTCAATCGATGTCGTAATATACAGCGACAGTCATTATCTTGTTCTGCGAGCTGCAACCGTAGTTAGGTGCGCCACGTCTTGATACGAATCACTGGGCGAGACGGCCACCCATTACGTTACTGTCATGCTGGAGATTAGCTCCCACATATGTATATATGTATGTATGCACAATCTCGGCCGATTATACGATGTCAAAGGGACGTAGATAGGTAGGTTCTATACTAAAGGTTCTGTGGTAGATAGGTAGGTACTAGGTATTGGTTATTGTACCGTGTGAGATCTTCAATCCAGGTACATGATGTGGGGTTCCTATTCAATAGAGAACATAATTGCTTTGTCTGTTGTTACCTACAAGTAGAGGAGTAATTTATGAAATGGTCAGCGTTCCAAAAGAAGCTTTTTTTCCAGGTTTTTAAAGAACTCTCCTTTTGGGTCCCTTTTTTGTTCAGGTTCAAAGGTTTTTCCAGTAACATTTAAAAGCTTAAAGATTCTTCAATTTCAATTAGGTTGTCATTTTCAGGAAAAACTTGTTATTTAATGTTTGAACTCCCACTTCCGCCAAGGAAAAGTCTCTATAATTAAACTTGCGTAAATCCTCAAAAACATTGAAAGTCTTGGCTACATAGTAACAAATTTTGGATATTCAATATTTTGTTCGTTATTTTTTGTTTGTTTTTGTGCGGCTAACATGCGGCTCATTACTTGATATCTCGATTTTGTTTGTACCTCTACAACAATCTACAATGGATAATTATTATCTGAACATGCAAGGTAGTTAGTACTCTCTGTAAGATGATATCCCAAACAGAGTCTGTCCGAGCTCCGCTTGTTAGACCAAGCGAATTGATTTTAGAGAATATTCAGCGCGTAGTTATAGGTGTTCGATGGAATACAACCCCGCTGAGCTGCCTCCCCCCTCCCCTCTTTACCCCTCACCCCCCCGGCCGGGCAGGCCACCTCCCTCCCAGTCTGCAATTATATATTATGTAATACATAGATTTAACGTGTACTCACTCAAACATGTAAAGCGTATCTATCGAATTAATACATAACTCAATTTATTGACGCGAAAGAGGTGATTTCAGGAGCGTTGCCGGTGAATATGTTATTTAAATAGACTGTGACGGTAGACTGAGATAGATTTAACTTATTGTAATTGGTATTTGGCTTTGATTCCTTGATTATGTTTAAGATTAAGGAGAGAAGTATGTAGGAATATACTTTTAGGGTATAAATCAAATTTTGAACAAAAATCCCGGCCAATTTTCTTCTCAGCGTCTCGATAATTGCAAACAGTATTTTTTTTAAGTAGTTACATTAATTTCTGCAGTTCTAAAACCAATTTCAGCTTCAACATTTGAATTTGCTCTAGCTTGCTTCCCAGACTAAAGCAAATCGTAGAAAATCAAACTTTTTACAATATTTTCGCAATTTATGTTTAGGATAAATTAATTTCAGGTCCGAAAATAGTATAATAACAACAAAATAGTGTGAAACTATTTGCTACAACCACAAGTCATGGTGGTGTTCCCGCCGCGTGTCATCTCCTATGAAATATGGCCGCTCGTAAAACATCGCGATGCCTATGAGCCACGAATTTGATAAATTGTTGTAAATTTTGATACCAGTCCAAAAGGCTGAAAAGCACTAAATAATCGCGACCGGAAGTAAAATAAACCGCAACGAATGGCCGGTGCACTTTAAATTGGAAATGGGTTTTAGGAGTATCAACCAATACCTAGGCTTTGCTTAGAGTCTTGTAGGTATTTTTTAAATTATTTTCAAAAGAAAATCAATCTCAAATTTAGATTTTCCAGTCATATCGAACTGATAACAAACTTGAGATCTTAAATAAAGAACACCGAGTGACTGAAATGATTATGTATTAGTTACCTAAACAGGTTAGGCTTCAGGCAGACTATAATGCTTTCTGACCTGACCAGCTAATTCAACATGCAGCATCTCTAATTATAATTATCGTACCTCGTTATAGATTTGCCTTTGTTAAATTCCTCTGTGATGTACCTCTCCAGACTGTCTGGCTTTATTAATAAACAGAGGGGCGGAGAACCCCTTTGTGAAATTCTAGCTATTCAATTTGAACATGATTGCATCTATAGTTAGTATATAGAGGCGGGCATCAAATTGTTCATTACGGACATATCACAGTCGTCTACGCCCCCGGGCAAAACGAAACCATTTCCGAAATCCCTTAATTAGTGCTCAGCCCTCCTGTCTGTCTGTGTCCGCCTGTCGAATGCGGAATGGTCATCACAAAGGTAGCATTAATTAACGAATCCAATATTGAATCCCTTTGATACCCATGTGCATACGTGTGCGTGCGTCTGGCTGTAGCTATGTACGTTAGGTGTCTACTTTCGATGTAATTACTCGTCAACATGTCATATGCACACCGAATGTACTTATTTAGGGAGTACAAAGCGACGAGGGCTGTTCAAACGCCATGGCAGCAGCCATAGCCTAGGAATATGTTTTCAAATATAACGACTAAAAATGTGTAGAGATAATGTTTTGGAATTACAATATACATTTAGTTTCGATATTGCCGTGGAAAAAATAAGCAAAATTTTAAATACGAAAATGGGAAATTACTCGACATAGTATAGGTATAATACTATTATTATTGTCCCAGGATATTAAAGACCTAAACATTACTATTACGAGAAAGCTTATTGTATCCAACAATTACGTGGATCATACTTAATATTATTCAAACCCTCCGACTTAAGTTTATAGGTCACTTTAAGCTAGCTAAAAACATACCTAATATACCTACGTTTATAAGAAAGAAGTGAATATATAATTATAATGTTTCATTATAAAACTATTATCATACTGAATTTTCCGCTCTGTGGTTAAGTCCGGGCCCGGCCCCCTCCCGGGACGAGACCGAGAATCAGGTGGCAGAGAGATGCAATTTACCTACAAACGCCGGCTGCAGCGTTTAGCAAGCGATTATGGACCGTATTTCTAACTTGTTTATAGCTGTAATTGGTTGTATGCGCGCCGCGGCCCGGGCAGAGCTAGTGCAAGCGCCCGCCGACGGTTGCCAATGGTTACATTCGGACCGCGAGGTACTTCCACTCCACACATGCGTTATACTCAGTTAATATTTGACTAGGGATGTTCGCAATATTTATATTGCATGGCCAGCTCCCGACTATCCCCGGGGGCGGGAAATCAATAATCTTATGTACTGAATGCTGCCAGTCTGGGTGCGCTTTATTAATTTGATATCGTTATGTACCTGCACAAAGCTTTGATATCGGATATTCAATTTGTATGCTAGTGAAACAAACAATTTCAATGCTTTGAGCATCCTGCATGTTGGTAGTTAGGTTGCAACGTAGCCTTTGTGTAGATGCACGTTGAGATTAAAAGGTGATCTTGTGAAAACATTCTTGTGATTTTCCATCGCAGTGAGAATTCCTATTCACTTGACTTCACAAATGCTCTAGGTGTGCTCTGACGTAGGTGCGATACATTATCGAGATCGCTTTGACTGCAGCTCTTTGTCTGGTGAAGTGTGAATGCATCGCTAACGCTTCGCCAACCCTATCGGGAAACAATTTGAAGAATCTAGTGAACGCCAGCCATCCTTTGTGAGGGAGGTTAATTTTGTGAGTGCCTGACATTTGCTATTTAGACGATGTACCTACTGAGCGATACACCTACGAGTACCGTACGTGGAACACATGTTCTACATTGGTTAGTGAGCTCTTCAAATATTTAAGTAGAGTCGACTTATCTGTCTATATTCTGCTGTTTAATAATGACTGCCAAGTAGTATGTAGTACTTGCACATAAATGTCGCAAGCAATTGCGTTATACTATTACATTGTGAGGGTTTTAATGTACTATCTGTGCTTAATGATTACCATTTTAGATACAATATCGTGATCTTAAAAAAATAATCTAAAAAAAATGTACACCAGTCTAATCAATACCAGCTTGCGATCCCGCTAAAAGAGCCAGCCTTTGCATACAGAGCAGATTAAAAAAACCAGGCTTAACCTACAATATTCTATACTATAGTCCTAACAAAGTCTGTTCATTCGTGTCAATTACAATTTTTGCAAAGTTAACCCTCATGATGCGAAGCGGTCCCGCCATTACAGTGAGCCAAATGAGCCCTGAAACCGTTGGGCAAGATAAAACGCCGCCGCCGCCAAAGAATTGATGCTATAAACTTGATTGAATATTTTCTCTTGCACATTACACTTCTGTTACCGCCGAGTCCCGGAGATTTATGGAGGTAAACGTAATCTAACATCCACTCTCTGTTAAAGAATAAAGGGAATATGTTTTTTTATGTCTTTACGACACTTTTTACTTATGTGGTTTAGATATATGTTCGATTTCGGTTTGTCTATAAGTTACGGTTAACTACAAGCAAATGAAATTATTTGGAACTTGATAGTTTTGGCTGCAGGCACGCCTATATAAAATACTTTTAAAGGAACTGTTCTTAAACATACAACATAGCAGCAATGATATGCATTTTTATCAGAAGATATTAATTTATATGGGTTTTTATTTTGGAACCAGACCCTTTTCCAAAGAAGCAGTTTTTTGCCCATATTACGCATATTTAACACACTTATTTATTTCTACCTTTCAGAAGATGCAAGCTAATCGCTATTTCGTTAAACTATAACTTCGAGGATTTAATTACAGCGAAGTGAGTTTCGTTTCTCTTTAAGATAAACTAAGTTTACGGAGTATAATTAGTTGCCTTCCGTTACCTGTCGCGCACATAAAAAGTAATTATAAAGAATAATAAGATCGGCCGGAAGAGATTCGTTTATGAAATCAGCAGGCCTTTTTGCTTATCAGTTCTACATCTAATGTTCATTTAACAATGGAAATTCATTTATTAATACAAAATTAAATCTAATATAAGAACAAACTCTAACTATACAAAAATTTTCATAAATAAAAACTAAACGGCGTCAAAGAACTCATCGTCATCCTTGTCAATGGCGGGGAACGTGCCCAGAAGGCTGGCAGCATCTAATGTTCATTTTAATTTCATATGTAAAAGTGCTATACACAAATTATTAAATAAACATAATAAATTACAGTTAAGAGTATGAATTAACTGATTTCAAAAGGGGTAAGTGTTCAGTGTGTTTTTTTACATAATGTTACATCGATATTTGGCATAATGATGTTGATATTTATGACAACGATAGGGTGTCTCTATACCTAAGACGTAACCTCAAATAAATATCATAAAAGTGGGTCCTTTTTACATGTTCATGCAATCAATTATTAATTTGAAAGAAAGTTACCTTACGAACTGCTTTTCTCATTTTCATACACCAACACAAGTTAAATCTTATCATGGGTACCAGTGTTTCAACTGTATTTGAGTAACTGTGCTTAGTGTAAGATTTAAAATGTAACGGAGTGTACTTTTTACTGAATGAATGTTATTATTATTATACACCGAACTAAAATTCTAATATTTGAAACTTGGCGAGTCATTGTTTCTTTTGTAATAGTTACTATTAGTTACAGTTGACCAGACTTCACGACTATATTTAAAGCAACTGATTATTGTTATCAGTGGCTACCTTTAATTCTCGGATATATCTTGACATTATTTACTCGCGCAGCTTCTCCGTCGGCCACTAAACATGAAGACTTTATGACTTACCTTTATAGCCGTCGTATAGTCGCGGTAGTTAAGGTGGAGAGTCTTTGTTCCTCACATATTGATAAAATCTATTACATTACATGAAACTTTACGTACTGTTGTTCGGTATATATAAACAAAAAAGTTGTCGAGTCATTAGCTGATCTACTAAAATTAAGTCACTATTGAAAAACAATAAGTAAAGTATTTTATTTTAGAAATTAAACTTAAAATATTTACAATAATAAAAAAAACTAAGCCTACACACTAAATAAGAAAAATTATAAACTAAAAAAAGGCATCAAAAAATACATTCACATCGCTGTCAAGTGGGAGTGTGCCCAAAAGCCTGGCAGCATAAGTTAAAAATGTTTATCTAAATAAAATCAATTCTCTGAATTTAAAATAAGATGCACGATCAAGAATATTTCGTCAATTGTAAAAATATAGTTTTATAAAGAAGTATTTTTGTCATGATTGCTTAGAATTTATATACAAAAGCTAGAATGATGTGCGTATAAACGTAATACGTATAATAAATAGTAGGAGCATGGCATTTTGAGTGAAAGGGGTATTTTTGCGTCCCTTCCCGGCTGTCTCACAGTTATCTGGCCAGCCGTCCCGGGAGAGGCAATAAATCTGCCGCGACATGAGTCCAATGTATGTATACTGCCTTCTGATGACGACGGATATTTTGCCTACCTATTTATTGTTGTACTTTTTACATTAAAAATAATATAATCTTAAGAAAATGTTTTAAAATAATGAACATTGGTTTTTAAGTAATAATTAATTATTCGTGTATTCAAGAGTTTAAAATGAATAAAGTAATCGTTGAATAATTTACACTAACTGCATGCTGATCCCATCAGCAAAAATGTTCGCAGCTTGAGTATGAATACTTGGAATAAAAAATGAGGCTAGATTGTATCGTGAAGCAAAACATTATTTACATGAACGGTATAAGCACATTATAGCAAGCAAGCTAGCGTCCCAAGCGTTTTCTAGAGCTACGCGAGGTAGCAGATATTGTATCGCGAACAAATATATTCCAGTCGCTCAACAAACAAGCGCTACGTAGACTACAATTGTATTAAAATTTGCTTGTTGACGAAATTGCAGTTTCAGCTCATTGTTGGAACAATCCGTAGTAATGCTACGAAGTTAGGCGGCGGGTCTGAAGCGCTACGCCGCCGCTACGGAGCGTACGATTTTTAACTAAATTATGAAACTTGTGTGTTGAAATGTATTGTAGGGGAAAGCGGAATGCGTAATAAACAGAATAATATTATTGCTGTATTAAACGTTGTTAACAAAGGGTACTTGAGTTAATGTTAAATGTGGTTAAATGTAATTTGGGTCCAATTATCTGAAGTATGCTCAGCGTCCATTTAAATGTAAATGTGATGCAGGAAAGAATTATAAAGTCAATTTATTTTCTGTTCCGGTTTTGTTAAGAACTTTAATGAAAAGAGCTGGGCTAAGTATGTTGTTAGCATTCGACACTCAGAAAACATGAGTAATGAGTATAGTTGTTTTTTACTTCTTATGCGCAATACATTTTTCATGTATTAATAATCTAAACAATCAGACAAAGAACTTTGGCGCAAAATTGTACCTGCAATTGTTTTAGCGTACCTCAAATAAACTAGGTTTACGTAAAAGGTGTTTATTTTCTAGATAACTAGGTCCAAGTAATAAGAATCTTGAGTTAGTATAAACTTTATACTTGTTTGTTTTATCTTTTACAGGCAGCCGTCATGAGGTTCGTCAGTTAATCTAACTTTTCTAATCGACCTCTTTCTTGACATCAAAGATTTTCCCTCTTTGCCCACAAACCTACTATGTACTCTTAATTGTATTTATTCTATATGTTATGTCATAGTAGACGAGATTAAAATGAATAATGTCTGTTCAAAAATATATTAAAAAATCTAAAATATACTTTTCCTGTTTTTGATACTATAAATGATTTCTTTTACTTTAAATTCATGACACATTTTGCTCACTACTTTTATAAAACGTTCTCAGTAAATGGTTCCCTTACATTTTATAGGTACTAGGAGTTCAGTGCTTGCTGGAAATAAGATTGTTATAACATTACGCGACCTACTTGCGAAGTCTATTGATTTAACATCTGAGTCGGAGGCTGCAGCCAACATCTATAATTCTCTTAGTTATTTATGTCAATCGAAGCAATACTACTTAGCAACGAGTCTTGGAGGAAAGTGTAATCATCTAATTAATGTCTAATTACAATCTTAATAATATTATCTGTAAGTGCTTCACTCGAGAAGAATGATTAGGAGAGATATAATTGAAAGCTCTCGAGTGCAGAATTACGCTGATTTAATTACCTATTCGCAATAAATACATAATTTGTATGGCTTTTCTCAAATAGGGAAAGTCTATGGATATAGGTATTATTAAGAACTGTGAAAATTAAAAATTGTAATAATAGTCAGCGTAGTCCATTTCTAAATGGATCAACTTATATACTACACTGTAGTACACATTTAAAAAAGTGAGGTTTATATCGCAATTTTCTTTACAAAGGTTCTAAAGAGAGACGCTCAGAGCATTCTACTGCACATTATTACATTCACTGGACGTTGGCATCTGAAAAATATGCAACGCTACATATTATCCCTTTGTGCCGTATAACAGATATATTGATATTCTGATATCCGATACTTTCAGTATGAACGTCTGAAGAATGTCGGCGTTTGAGGCAAGGATGTTAGAATGTACCAAATTGCTTCATTCAATATCCTTTTACATGATGCAAGGTGAGCTCGCAGGATACAGGATATTCTATCAAGTTCTGTCTTGAGTACAATTTTATATATATTCGGTGGAGCGTTGTGGTGTGTGTTTGTATATATAGTGTGTATTTACTTTGTGCTTTCAACGTTGAATTGAAAAGACTTTTAGTTAGTGATAATCCATTAGTTATTTCTTGTAATAGTATTTATCTGCCTATACCTACTAGTACCAGTTTTTTTTTTGTCCCTAGAAGTTAGATTCATATACATAAAGTTTGACCACGTAATACTGATGCATTACATTTGTGTAGATATACGGCGTAATTTCTAATGTAATGCTAGAGTTAAGTTCTGTGTTGGTACTTAAACCCTCTCAGAGTCGACGTGCTCGCGAGCCCGCGCGCCGGATGATCGCTGTTTATAATAACTACAATCTTAATTATGTATACTGAGCTGCGAGCTAAGACGAGACCCATGACTAAGTCTTTCCACATTATCCCTCGAATAATGCACCACCTCAAACAAAGGTCTCATACAAAATTAAGTCTGATTTCCCGTCATTATGGTGAATCGCCTTAAACGCGCCCTACAACGGGACTAATAGCGTCATAATCTCCCGCGCCGAGTGCGTACACTGCTGAATCGAATTGAATCATCTCCGCGAAGATTACATCAAAACGGTCTCACCTAGAGTTGGTTCCAACAAAAAACTTGTTCCCGGTGCGAGGGCAGGCTGTGCTGCCATCTCGCGCGTTGCTAGGAGACGCGCCGATCAATACAGCCTCCGCCGGGCCGCCTAATTACCCGGCCCCGCGCCCCTGCGCCCCCGTGCCGCGCTCCCCCCCGCGCCCGTGCCCTCCCCTCGCCCCGCGCCCCCGCGCCTCCCGCCGCCCTCGCCCGAGGAAACTTCTCTCCGCCCGCCCAACCGCACCGCCGCCGCCGCTGCTGCTGGATTTAAATATCGAATGATAGAATTCAAATTCAAATATTTTTCGCTTTGCGCCTTTGTTTGTTTTGATGAGAGCTCTTTTTTGTAATTACCTTTTTTGTTCGCTTATATTTGACACGGGGGTTCCTGCAAATATTTTCATTTAAAATTACGGTAAGCGCCGCGTAGGTGTATAATGGTATTTGTAGGGTTCTATAAATATAAGTACTTCGTTACCCTCGAAATAGGTACGGTACACCTTTGGTCGTCAGTACTTTTGGAACCGAAGGTTGGAAATAATAAAATGGAACCTTTTTATGTGCATTAATAAAAATATCTGCAAGTTAATAATATATCAAGCATATGAAAAAGCTTTCATTACATCAGTTATTAATAGTTAGCTTTAGAGCCGGAATTAAGCCACACTCCGATTTCGGAATGGATAATGGGTATTAACTATGCATGCATCGAACGCAAAATAATCCTTATTGAAAGAAAATATTTTGAGGAAGAGGTTGAATGTCTTTTCGGAGCAGGTGCGTAATCCCGCGAGTGACGCAACGTGTGCGATGATAATGCGCCACTCTGATATATTGGAATATGATCCGCGCATGTGAGTACAGATGGAAATACACTTTCCTTTGAGTATGAAGGTGACAAGCTGTGGCAAGATGTGACAAGCTGTGAGCGCTGTGACTGCTGCGAGTCAGTGCCGCGCCCCAACGGAAATTGATTGGCGCTCCAGATAGATTTGATCGGAAATATTTAAGTCTCTAAGAAGGTTTTAAACTGTCGTCACTTGCAGTGAGTTACATTTTCTTTAGAGAGAAATCTGCAAGGAAATTATTTGTCAACTGCAAGTAAAAATGAAAACTTATTCTCGGATTGCTGGCTTCATATCTTTGTGCTAAAGGGATGTCAGGCAGAGAAATGGGTTACGATGAATAAGTGTCGAGTAGGTAACGCTTTGGCATGGATGTCAGTTGCACCCACATTTCCTTTGAGGTTTTTAAAGCTTTCTGATTCTAGGCTCTAGTCTGGGTCATCACAACGCAGTATGATGGATATGCTAAATTCCCAAATTCAAAATGGCAAATTCCCTTTTTGGACTCTTCTTTTTGCGTCTATCCTTTTTGCATAACGTCGAAGGCATATCAGGGTAAAGGAACTTCATCACATTCATACTCAATAGTAACATGTATAGTTTCCTTTTCTTATTGAATATCTGTCGGTTTATAGGAGATGTAACAAAGGCAGTACTGCGACATGTATGCCCACGCCTGATCGCTTCCTTTGTTCGTTAGTGCCCTTTGATCGAGCCGACTTCCCGCTACGCTCTTTGATTAATTTCAGTCTCTCCCAGACGGAGGTATATACAAGTGATATATTTTTATACGCCGCGTTCCGTGAAAGGAAGCCGGGCTTTGGTTTCAGTTATTTTATTATTGAAATGAATAAAAGATTTGCTTTGTTATGTTTTTGCTACTTTACAATAGGGTAAGGCTTTTTTGAGGATGTGAAAAATGGCTGAAATGTTATCGAAGTATAATGGAGTAGTTAGGTTTTGATGATGAGGGTAAAGTAATAAAAATAAAATGATATCAGAAAATGAACTGTTTCGACATTCCTTATGCCACCTGCCTAGCCTTTTCCGGAGATATCTTGAAAACATCTTAAAATATTTGATAATCACCGATATAATTCACTGAATACCAGGGAGAGACCTTTTTAAACATTCTTTACGAAAAAATATCACTTAGACGAAAAGATAAAAAGATGAATAGGCATTCTAAAAATACCGTCTAAAATATGAAGCTTAGTGTCAGGTTGATAGACAGACGGTGTTTGTTATATGTCCTTGTCTCCGTACTCTATATCTACAGGCTGTGACATTGTCTGACATTCACAAGACGATCACAAGGGCTCCAGACATTTAGGGCTGTAGGTATACATACCTTGTTTCAGACGAAGGGTAGGGAAGGTAATTAGGACGTCCTTTTGCGTTGTGCTTTTGAGGGTTCAGAGTTACAGTGAAAACTTATATAACAATGTTTAAAAAATATTATAGAATGAAGAAATTTAAATCTCGGTGAAAAACGAGATGACGATTTTGAAGAAATCATACATATTTAGTAAAAAAAAATTATTAAGCTCTTATTGTTTATTTGTTTACTTATTAATTCTAAGCCCATACTATGTCACTGCTAGGAATATCCCCCCCTTCCTTACACTCGTCCTTGCAATAAACTGTGTTTTCCAGTAAAAAAAAACCTATTTTCTTCATGTATTTTAGAGCTGGCTTTTAAGTAATGAGAATGGAGCTTTCCATTCAAAAATATTTCTGCAACAAACAACCTACTAGACTGACAAAACCACTTGTGAGTATAAAATATTAAATACTTGTGTAAGTCCAAACTTTTAATCACCGGTCGGAGGTTCCGGGGCATGTCACAAACAGGTGGTAAGTAAGTGGGTATGAGGACATAATGGAGTGTCACTTTTGGAAGATGTGCCCGACATATGGAAGGACAAGAAAAATAAGGAAAACTTTATGTAAGGTTAGAAAGGCCACACCTATCAGGAAAGTTATTATAGTCGACTGTAAATCAGACGCCCGGGAACGAACCACCCATTCACTTAACGGCGACGAGAAATAGTGGCTCTAGCAGTATTTTCTTCGAATGCTTTGACATGTAGGCTCCAACCAAAGTTTTATAATTTATGTAACAATGTTGTGGATTTCACCTACCACAAGGTTAACCACGAGCCCATTTTCTGGCTTTATAAAAGAATATATAAACCCTACCAATTCGAAAAAGTGACCTCACGTTAGATTATATTTAATAATTCTTAGAGACATTATACTACATTCGTTTCTACATTATACTATATTAGTTTTATTATGCTACATTAGTTTTTTCTGCATCCTTGCTAATCGTAGATCAATTTACCGGCAAAGAAGCTTATTGTAATGGATGCTTCACTACATAGTATAAAACAAAGTCGCTTTCCGCTGTCTGTCCCTATGTATGCTTAAATCTTTAAAACTACGCAACGGATTTTGATGCGGTTTTTTTTAATAGATAGAGTGATTCAAGAGGAAGGTTTATATGTATAATACATCCATAATATAGTAGAGAAACACGGAGAATCTTAGATATTTTTGACGTCATGTCGTAAATCAACACATTTTTTGCGCTTTCATTGCAAACGCTGGCTGAACCCTACGAGATAGATCAAAATAATGTACTACGGTATTGTGCACCTCAAAAAGATCTACAAAAAAGTCCGCGATTTTTTATCCTTTATTTATTACTTATTCACGAAAAGACCATTTTAAGTAATACAGCATTAATCCTTATCCAATTAAGTACCTTCAAAAAATTGAGCATATAATATAGATCAATATTGCCCTTTACAGCATGTAATTAAAATGAATATTTTAAGATATTACAGATTTAAAATGCAGGGACATAGCGGTTGCGGCGGTACCGGCACGGGGGCCGTGCGGGGGCCGGGGGGCGCGTGCCTATACCAAAAAATGCCTCTAAGACTGTGCTTCGCCCTACAGAACTTTATGATTGCGTAGTTTTATTTGGTATCAGCGTTGCACCCGAGCAAAGCCGGGGCGGGCCGCTAGTTAGAAATAATACTCTCAGTATTATAATGTTAAGTAAAGTGTCTCACATCATTTCAAGACATCGTACACCTTGATTAATCACTATTCCAAAGGATGAGTTATTTGTGTGAAACTCCGTGAAGGTTCCGAACTTTCTCGAAGTTTCCTTTCGGAGTCGTGTCGGTGACAAACTTGTCATTTCAGAGGTTTCTGGTAATACTAGTGGTGTTACTTGAATTATGTGGAATTAATATTAGTTTCGTGTTTGTTAGAGAATCGATGTTCGCGCTAATTAAACTTTGTTCTTCGTCTACCGCAAAATTGTGTTTTGTATTACATTGTTTAAACTTGTTGTCAATATATAGGTTCCTACATTGTGTATTTATCTTCTTAGTTATACTTTAAACAGCTGACTACCTCCAAAAGATAGAGTAAACTGAAAACCTGGTTTCCAAAGTGCGATACATTTTCGTAAAAGGCGTTTACCCTACCATGAACAATGTTCTCATTACTAAGTTCTATTAATTATGTGTGTTTGGTATCCCTGAATTGGAAGGAACGTTGAGCACGATATAATCGGTCCACGGCTGCTGTTTCCATATAGATCCGCCGTTGCCCTTTACGACGCCCCCGGGAGGTGACCTATTCTTGGGCGGCTTGCGTCATCTCAGCCTTAAAACATATATAATAATCGTTTTGTTTAAATCTTATTATTATCCAGAGTAATGTGATTGTTAAAAAAGCAAATAAATATAGAGGTTTCTAAAACTTTTATTACCAGTGGAACATATTCTTTTGACCGTTTTATTAAGCAAATTGAATTTTTTAAACTCAGTCATACTTGAACTTCAATATAGGTTAGGTTAGTGTTGATGGGAGTGTATATTTTTCAACTCGTTAATACCAAGGTCATTAATTTATGTTGCCTAAAACCGGCGAACAATTAGTCGTAGACATTATAGTGCATACATTCTTCTGTCCTTAAATTCTTAATACCGTTTGGTGTTACTTGTATAGTATGGTAACTTGACAATTAATACGTACTTTAAATACTGCCTATGTTGGTATTATAAGTTGACGCAATCGCAGTCGTGTGCGTCTTACTTGCGTCATCCTTTCTCTGTATTTGATCGTCAATAACAGATTTATATGTCCTTGTCGATAATACTCAGGGATCGGTATTAATTAAGAATCTAACAATACCAGTACTAAGAATATTGTTAGAATTAAGGTAAATATAGTGAAAAAGATGGGTGTATTAATAAAGCAATGGAAGTTATATTTGTTTCAGGAATTCTTATTTTTTTCATAGACATATTTTACAGCTTCTGTGTTAAATTAGCACAAATTCACACTTAATTCTTATAAAAAATCGATAACTTACCTACCGGCTGTAGTTGCAAGAGGGGAAATAAAAATCAATACATAATAAAACACTCTTTTGATTGGAAAAATCTTAGCAAAGTATAAAATGAAAACGTCAACACTGCAGAAAGGAAAATACATAAAACGGAAAAGGCAGACGTCCGCTCAAAGGCAACGCACACACTTAGAATCCTACTCATTTCATACAGATTTATTTTCATAAAAAAACCAGCTTCTGCCCGCGGTTTCCCCCTAATAATTAAGTAGTCTATCTATTGAAATATCACTACTTTTTACCTATTTTGTCGTCGGTTTTAATTTGATTAGTCGTAAAAAAGTAGTTTTATTTCAAAGTCTAACATTTGCGTAAATCTAAGAAACCAATAAGTAATCTATTCCTCGCAAGACAACTTTTTTTTGCGAATTTTAATTCGGGGTAAAGACGAACAAATCAAAGTTGAAAATCTGTCCACCCGTATTCGAGATAGGAGTAGGTATGTGTTGTAACAAATCCAAAGGACAATGGCGAACTCCCATACAAATTTTTGTTGACATAATTTTGTTGCGTCTACTAATAAAAAAAATCTTAAAATATAGAGTTTAGATTTCTGAACAATATTGTCTTAAGGTTCACTGATGAACGAAATCACTAATAAAAGATATTTAAGTTTTAAAGAATTTCAGGCTAGGTGCATAGAGAATAGCAGGGTAGGTGTCTTGTCATTTAAGATTTGTTCAAACCATAGACTTTACATATACATAGACCGATACCATCGCTAGTTTCCCCTTGTGCTAAGCGAGAGCACTTTTTTTAGTCTGTATCTAGTACATTCGTTTACTGATTTTAGTTATTTTTCACGCAACGATAAACTTATATACGAAACTATCGATGGTTTTGACATTGTTAGGATAATATTAGTGTTTGAGATAAAATTAATAAAACGGCAAGCTCCATCTTCATACATAATTCACGACAAAACTGGTTCATATTAGTGCTTACGGTTCAAACTCTGATAGACTCACTCTTTAGTTTCTTATCTATACTCAGAGGTTCAAACTAAAAAAAACAGTTATCTAAAAGTGAAATTATATATTATTGGATGCGGTTCTTTCATAGTTATTAATATAGATATTATTAAACTAGGTTTTCCCTTGTGTCGCTTTGATAATATAGAGAGTAATAATCAGAGGTATCTTTTAAAATCTATAATCCTGACAGAACATGTTAATGTTTTCTTATAGGCTTTCTTGTAATACTGTTAAATGCACAAAATCGTCTATAAAATAGATGACCAACTGAAAGAATGAAATAAAAAACAGCATTAATTCTAACAGGGGATTGTCTAAGAAATTAAACAACATAGCTATATTTTTTTTATTATCTATTTTTATCCTCCCTTATCACGATATCATCCAGAAAACCAGCCGGTGCTGAGAGGCTTTACACGACTTCCTATCGTGAAAAACAAATCGTCTCTCTAACACGCAGTAAAATCCAAAGTAAGAAGTAGAATCAGAGTCAAAAGTTCACAGCATAATGTCGTCGTAAGTGGTAGGTAATCGAAATCCTTTGGCAAGCACACGTCACAGGAGATATTTAGAAAGTCCATACGCATTCCAAATCAAAATTAAAAAGAAAATAAGAGTAATAGAATAGATACAACAATAATAGGAGTAACGAACGTTTAAATTGACAGATCACAAACAATGACAATTGTCATAACTCAAAATGTCACATTGATTGTATCCGTTGTTGTTGCCATGCTGGAATGAAGTTTACCTACTTATTATATTTCTCTATGAAGTTTACGTATTATTATTTTGATCCTATTTATTCACTTCGGTAATGTTGGGAAGAAATAATATGTCCTTAGATTATTCTTGTTCATAAAACTTCAATGTATTCTAAAAAACCAGCTTTTTTAGTTTACTAGCGAAGTATATTCGTATGACTTAGTTCAGATTTAACTTTCAGTCATGGCAACACTCAAATTACAATTTAATCAATTGTATTTCCAATTTAAAATATATTTTTCATAGACTTAGACGCTATTTGAATAAAGCTTGATAAAATGTAACTTATTATTTCATGTAAATCTGTAATGACGACGTTTATAGACACATAAGAATTACATCAACAATTATTTCGCCATTGTCCTTTGTTTTATATATAGAGATATATTTAGATACTTAATTATTGAATCAAATGGGTTTTATCTTAATTTTATCTGTCGTCCAACAACGGATGCAGTTAGCGCGGGAGCCGACGGCTTATGGCACGGCCACATCCGATTTTAGTTATTTTTTTATATGGCATTATGTTTTTTTTGCCAGTGCTAGGTGACATCGCAAATTGGATTTACCTGGCATGTCACACGACACAGTGGGACTGCATTACTCCGTCTTTTTCGTTTTTCGCCTCCCCGTAATCTTGTAACGGCGGAGAGGGTTGCGAAAGTCAGAAATGGAGTGGAAATAATGTTATTTTGTGTTATGTCGTTTCGGATTATCTTTGCGTTTGTGTGTTAGGTAAATTATGTAGAAGTCATTACTTAGATATAAAGTATTTGGGGTAGAATATTTTTCTTGTAATTAAAAAAAAAATATGTACAATTTGCATTTCAATATAGTGTTCTATTTATTTATCTATTTCAATCTAGACAATGTTTGTTGTTTTTTTTTCTGGCACAAAACATTTATTTTATACATTTCGGTTACCAATGTTATTGGCATCAACTGAATTTCTTTCATCAAACTTAATTCATTTATAATGTGCACAAGTATAGCTAGATGACAACAAAAGCAATATGATAAGTGTACTTTAATTACCTCTCTGTGCACCTTGCCACCTTTGCCTCTAGAGAAAACTAAATGATAGATGATGCTGAACATTAAAGATAAACTGTTTCTTTAGCACTTGAGCGACGGGCAATTATTACCCGTGTGTTGGTAATTTTAATTCCTCTTATCTATATTTATAAAAATATCACTAAATGTGTTCGTAAGCGCATAACTCAATAGCGCCTGGACCGATTTCTCATTTTTTTTTGTTGTGTTAGTTATTATCAAGAGAAGGTTTTTAGGAAAAAAAAAGGAAAATTGTGCTGAAAAAAAATTAGGTAATCCTGACCTTTGTCATGATAGTGATTTGTTGGATTCATCTGCGCCCTGAATAACATAGAGGCACCGGGAACGGGACTTATGTATTCACCCGGGTGAAACCGCGGGACACAGCTAGTACTGAATAAAGTTTTTTGCTATGTTATTATTGAAATTTTGTGTATTTAAAATCGGTTAATAATAATAATTCCGATTTATACCTAACACTAATGAAACATTCTTACTAATTTTGGGATGAAATATAATTTATTTCTTGCTTTGACGACTAGTTTTATATTAAGTTTTAGGTAAAACATAAAATAAGTATGTCTACATGTTAAGTAAGTATTAAGTAGAGTTTAATCATATTTGTCTAATAACATAATTGAAGGTAACTTATGTAATCAAAACGAGAAAAAGATAAGTACCCCAGGGGGATAATGTTAATGTTTTCTTTTTTTAATACCACGTATCCTATCATAATTAAATAAATAAATAAATAATTGGCTACTTTCATATGATTTTATTAATCATAATAATATTAGCTATGTAACATTTACTTTTAATCATCATGTTACTTGAAATAGAATGAGCGCACGCGCAATTTTTGCAAAGAATGGTTATATGTAATTATTATTATTTTTTAGATGATGATGATGCTTATTAGCCCTTATTATATGCCTTTGTAATTCATAAGCCAATTGCCACCAAAATGGTTTCCTGTCGAACATTGCAATATTTTATCGCCAAACAACTGAAAAATGCATAGTTAAAAGCTCAGCAGCAAAGCAAAAAGATGGTAGTCTTGAAATAAAACCGTCTTAGTTTATACTACATTCCAATGTGAAAAACTAACCAGACATTATTAAGACCTTATTAAGGCCTGATTCAGGACAAAAAAAAGTAAAGTCCGGTGAAGCAGTCAAAGCCTGCGCTCAGGCTAACTGCAAAGACCTCTACCAAAAAAAAGGACAAATAAAAATCAACTTATCTAGCCTACGTGAGGCTTTTTTGCCTCCACGAAGGTCCAAGTTTAGGATATTAAATAATAAATTAGCTCGAGTGTCACCGTAATCTGAGACTATTACCGATATTCCAAGTTGGCTGGCTCGCGGCCAACGTATTAAGGAACAGCGCCGGCTTACATATGAGCACACTTGCAGTTATAATATTTATGGCCCCAATCGTTAGTTCGGACTTTAGTTAGATGTATTGGTTTGCAAAAACCGTGATCCTTTAAGTACTTATTAACTGGATTGGGAGGCGGAATATGTAGGAGAAATACCTAGTTTTTTCTTTATTATATTTCTTACTTTGCCTCTTAGTGATTGAATATTATGAGAAAAATATATTTTTATACCATAGCTTAGTTAGGATACGATATGCATAGATTAATATAATAAGGGCTTCACCTCACCCCGTTTATATTGTTGTGCATTCTTTTCGGCACTGCAAACGTGTAGTTTCCCTATTTTTAATTAATTTTCCATTTTTAATTCAATTTACTCTCAACTGAAAAGCGAAAAAGATCCAATAAAGACTATCATGCCGCCGAAAACATTTCTGCTTCAGTAGACACCAAACAAATCATGGATTTTATCAACCCTTTCAAAACGTCCAGCATAATACATTTACGGCTCCGAGCGAAATTTTAAAAGCTTTCGCTGTAATGTTGTTTTGTAATTAACCATATCACTTGTTTTAGGGGTGTCATATTCAAAGGGATCGCCCCCCCCCTCCATGCAGGCCCTGCCCCTCCCCCCCTCGCGCCTGGTCCATCCGTCTGGCTATCGCCACCCCTCCCAACTTATAATTGCTCTCCGCGTATTTGCATGCTGTATGTACAGTCGCGTCCATGATGAATACGTTTCTCATTTTCGTTTGTGTACATCGAAAATATGCATCATTGAACTGTTTAATGAGCACGTCGCGCTTATTGGTGGTGATATAATTTTCTACAGTATATAACTTAGTTAGGTGTTATTAGTGGCTAGGGGATTTATAATATGTTTTTCTGGTTCCAGGGTCACCGTATGTTGTTTATTCCGTCACGATCCGTCACATAGAAAACAATTATTGATTTTAATTGTTAAGAAGAAAATCTTAATTAAACCATACTTACATGGCTAATAATAAATGAAATGCGGAATTAAAATGTGTATTCATTTTTGCTATGCAAATTAACTTTTGCAGCCACG
Organism: Autographa gamma; assembly: GCA_905146925.1. Taxonomy (NCBI): domain Eukaryota; kingdom Metazoa; phylum Arthropoda; class Insecta; order Lepidoptera; family Noctuidae; genus Autographa; species Autographa gamma. The sequence continues at coordinate 3,372,920 of LR989852.1, forward strand.
ACGAAACTGGCGAAATATTCTCTCGAGTTTAGAAATATGTAAAACATTGTTCACCCAGAAATGTTCTCGGAACGTAGCGAGTGGAAATACGAATATCCTTCGTATCTGGGGCGACGCTTCTTTACGATATTATTCTGTACTCAGAACATACTTGCGACTTTCGTAAGCATAAATATATCGAACGCGACGTTCAGGGCGTCTATTTGCGAATCCATTTCATTGCCTTTGACGGGAACGAAAACTCAGGCGTACCATTCATCTGAAGTCTGAAGTCGTGTCGTAATAGAGTGTAACATAAATAAAAAGCCTCGGTTCTTGTTAGTTTGCGCTGGTGGAGCTCTCGAAGTGCGGCGTCTCTCGCCGGCGCGGAAGCGGTCCGCCATGCTGCTTTCAGCTCCTTTGAGGGGCAAACATCAATATAATTGGATTGCTTCGCAATTTTTAAGTAAACAACCATAGAGTACTCGAAGCATGCTGAAGACGTGTTTGGAGAGTTTCTATTCTGGAGCTGAATAAGAAAACTTTGACTTTGTATGCTTTGCTCGACGCTACTCCTTTGAAGATGTCTGTGCATTACGTTAATGGGAATATCCAATTTGTCGGCGACGTTATTTAGTGTCCCTCTTACTTTGTGCTTCGAGGTAAGATGGCTTTTCTAACAATCTAATACCTAAACAATGTGCATTAAATTAGTAGAAAATGACTTGCATCCATACGAGTTGAGAATTCTTTATGCTTGTTTGACCACCACAAAAATTGTTTACGCTTATCTAAAAACCTTGTTTTCGTAGAGTATCAACCAAAAACCTGTAGACGTTCTCGTGTTTTAATACCTTTATCCAATAACTTTTGAGAGCTTCTTACGATATCAATAACTTTTTATCACCCAACAAATCTATCAAAAGGACAGAACAATGCTTAGAGAGAAACTATTGTTAAAGTTGGATCAGATATAACGCTCAGAGATAAAATATCGCCACACGATCGTGCCGAAACTTCCCAACTTATCCACATAAAGATTTGACCGTGCCAAGGTTTCTCCTTTATTTATTGATGTACAGAAGTTCAAATGTTTTGGCTTGGTCGGCTGGGATACACAGACATCACGAAGAACAAAATAATGTGTCTTTGGGGCTCATTATGACGATTTCATCGGAACATTACCCGGAGAGGTTCACGCAAAAAAAATAATATAATCCAAAATTTGGAACAGTTTCCATCCAGTAATTATTTACCTCTTCATAAGTACTATCGTGCAGGTAGCATAAACGTAATACCCTCACATTTCTAAGAGCACCACACTAAAACTGTAGAGAAGGTACTCTCAATAAATTGCACGAACGAGCTTTTATTTTCTTTTAAAACTCGTGTTGAGTTGACAGCGTTTGATAAATGCAGCAGTACCGCTTTCCTCTCACGTAATTCCGAATAAAGTGTAGGTGTTGGGGAGAGTAGCGGAATGCACATTAATGATCGATGAATAATATAACTTTAATGTTACTTGGACGTGTTTTTTTGGTGTTTCGTACTGAATCAGTTAAGTTAATGTCCTTTCTACTTTGTATACCTTCAATATAGAAAAGCGTGAAAAGCTTTTTCATATATTTGAATAATGGTGGGATTGGATATAATGTCGCCTATATGTAAAAAAAAATTGTGATCATTATTTTCTTAATATTGTACTGCAACTACCCAATCCCAATAATGGTTTATTGGTGGACTGGTGGTGATAATAGCTAGTCCATGAATTTAGGATTTTAGTACTCTTTTAAATTTGTTAATACTTGAAGCAATGTTGTTTAAACGTATAACATTATTATCTGCCCTTAAATAAACCTTACCTTCGTAATGTTCATAAATAAAGTGTTCTCAAAACACGGCCTCAGCCGCCACCGCCCTAAGTAAACTCTAGGAGTCTGAATTTAATTTCGCTGTTCACAGGAAGCAATCATAATTTCATCTGCGCAGAGCTAATCAAAAGCTTTCAAACATAAAAGTTGGCAGGAAGTCTATACAATAATAGCTATAAGATGTTTCTCTCGTCGTTCCCCTAATGGGTGTTTTGAAAAGGATATTTTCTTTAGACGGAGCCTTTCAAACGTTGTTTTTGCTTTTCCCGCGTCGCCGCCTCGGTCTCGTAAATTGGCTTTCAAACAACTATAAAGCAAATAATAAAATACGTTTTGCTTCAGTGTGTACTGTGTATGTACTGTGTGTGCACTGGAGGAAATGTAATAGCAAAGTGTGTGGGCGACGACTTAGCGCAGATGGCGATTGCAATTTTCGCAGGAAAACATCGATGCAGCTTCTATACTGTATAAAATATTAATTCACATTTTCCCCTGGCTGTAATCACTTTGTAGCTTTCTATGTAGTGCGACACGCCCCCGGCTTTTCAGTGGAAGGTTCTATAGGTTTCTTTTATATTTTCAGACAGGGCTTTTCAGCAGCTCTCTCGCTAGGGAGAGTAGCTTGATATTGATTTTAGACTTATTTTTATAGAACCCAGCGTCTTAATAAACGTTAAAGACAGTAAACAATAATAATTTATGGAAAATTGATCTAAAGAAATGGAGAACTGACCAAAATACGTAATGACTTGTACGAGTTTTGGCGATGTTGCTATGTAAAGTATTTTTCCGATGATTCTACCACATAATTGCACTAGAGTCTGATTTTAATAGTTGTACTATTAAATAAAACTGCAATGGTTCTTAAAAAGAGAATCATTATAAAAGAAAAAATCTTTATTAAATTATTTTCCAATAATTAATGATTGGTCAGTAGATACGTTGCTTATGCGTTTGTACTAGGCGTAGAGTAACAGTGGTTCAGAAATATACTTCAGGCATTCTGAAGGATCAAATAGCATTATTGGCCAATCAATTACAATACAATCTATTGAGACTATACTGTCATGGACAAATGATTAGCAAAACAATTCAACAGTTCCTACGTTCTTTAGAATTTCGGGGATTTGTTGTTTGGACAAGTTTTTTTTTCTAAAATAATGTTGCACTATAAATAAGATTCCTTATTGAGATTTCTAAAGCTTAGTATCTAGGTAATTAAACATCTTGCATACACAGAGGTAAGAATAGCATTCCATTGTATAGAATGGAATTCATACCTCAAACCACCAGGGGCCCGAGTCTGCTATTGACAATTGCTTCAATCATCCGAGTGGGTGGCGTCAGTAGGTCCATTTTAGGATAATTGGCATTCTACTTAATACTAAAATACCTTTTGTATTTGACACCAAACTTATTTAAAATTCAGTACCGCAAATGAGTTATCTAGATACTTAGATAAAGTATTTCCTTTCAGTACAGTTCTCAATGACTAGCACCGTATTTCTTTGACACGAGCATTAGTCCAGCGAAACGCAATGACCTGTTTCCATTGCAAGTTACCTCAACGTACACCTACCCTCGTAATGACGCCTTTTAAAAGCAAGTTGATAACTTGAAAATTCATTTATATTTAAAACTCGTTAATGTTATGAAACGGGCAGTACGGTACTCTCTTTAATTAGTTCTTGAGATATTTTTTATTTTATTTTGATGTCTTTATGTATCCCTCCCTCTGACTTCATTTTATATGTTTTTTTTTAGCCCCGGTTTATATAAAAGATACTTACTGATTGGTGGGGTGGTTTCCTGTTATAAAATGATAGAAATGCTTGTATTTCATTACATGTGAGGGTAGCTGAAATTTTTTTCTGACTACCCTCATAACTAGTGCATAGTAGTATTTAAAGCATAATACCTACCTGATGCCGTTTTCGGCTAAATTATGTGTTTCAAATAGGGTGACTCCTAGTATCAATAGTCACTAAGTACGTTGTAACATCGCTTATCGACTTGCTATCAACAGGTATTTACCATAATTATCATGGTGTCGAAGTCATTCTCCCAATATTATCTTTTTCTATTTGCCCAGTTTGATGTCAATAGGTGACGTCACAGTATGATAGTTACATGATGACTACAACTGATTTGTCATTGCTGATCGCCATTTTTTCTGGTTTTGGTAAATACATGCACGACTCTTCTGGGTTTTTTTTGTATTTTGTGTGGTATTAATTCGGGTTGATTGATTCGCTTTAATAAATTGCTTATTTATAAATACTTACCGGATATGTATAAAATAAAGTACAACAACATAATCAAAATGTATTTATTAAATATTTCAATTTATAATCACATATTTTTTAACTAAGTACATAGGAATATATTATTATATTAATTAAAAATAATTCTCAAAATAACAACATAGTTTGGCATACATGTATTTACTTTTTTACGATAAAATTTCTTTAAAACCAACAATATTCAATATTTCAAGACCTAAATAAATAAACATTTTGCTATTTTGAACTAAGTTAAAGAGATCAAAACTTGAATCAGGTAACAACAATAATAATATAACTAATTTGGTACAGTGGGATAAATATGTAAGCTAATACATAGAACACGAAAATTTTGGACCAAACACAAACATCTTTAGTAAGACGAAAATCTAAACAAAAGCCGATCCCACGAATATACAACCCATCCCTTATCACGTAAGTAGTGTGAATATAAAATGTTTGTGTGACGCAGGTGTGAGTGCGTCGCGTCGCCTGTGTTGGATGGCGATGCCGCTCGAGCCGCGAGTGACGCGCTCGTTATCAGCATTCATTAAGGGTAAATGTTCCGTAACCAGCGACACTGCTGTAACGCACTAACTGCGCAATGTTCGCGTCAAACGCCGACGGATATGTTAGCTCCGCTCGTGGCTTTGTATTCACGTTCAAGCGCAGATTTACTTCCACGTATCATTTTGTTAGTAACGGAGAGTTTAGTAAGTACTTCCATAAATTAGTTGAATTCTACTACTGTTAATTAGCATATGATTAGTCGTTAAACACATAATGCTGTACTAATTAATATTGGTACTTGATGAATATGCATTATATCTGTGTTGTAATACTTGTGCGGTATTATCGAGTATGCGTTCTGCCGCGGCGTGACCCGAATGTTTGGATATGTTATTGGCCGCTTTTTTGCGACGTTCTGCAGACAATTTAATGCCTACTAAGTACTATGCTACATATTGCACATGCAGAGGAAACATTGCAAATCAGCCCGCACCGGTGCTGATACATTGCAGCAGGCACCGACGAGTTACGGAACATTTATACATCCAACACTCAGCATTTAAGCAATTTGTATTAAAATATGCTTTAAATAATATAAATATTCTATATCAGATACCGTCTTTGTAAATATATACGTAACCTTATTAGATATGTTACATAAAAATACACCTTCTTCTGTTATCACAGCCCTTAATTTAGCAAGTTATTTTTAGTACCATTAAATAACAAAAATTTAAACTATAAATCAGATACAACTATCGACTTCGTAAGTACTTGATAAGTACAGAACCGTGAGCGCGACACGAGGCGCGGACTTCCCGTGGACCTTGTGTCTACGGCACTGAATATTAATATATTAAATATCTAATCAAATAAGAATGAATATCAAAGGTAACATCGCATACTTGAGCTTGGCTCTCTTGGACTACATTTTTAGATATAAATTTGAAAATCTTTCAAAAACTCTACTTAGCGTACATCACATGTCATACTCGTGGATACAAATTGCCAGAAGGCTTTCAGTTTTAAGTTTTAGATTACGAATGTGCGTTATTGAGCAATTTCTTGTACAACATGTTCTCAGTTCTGATTACAAAAGTGGGCACATACAGTATACACAGGTTGGATTCACACATGTCATACATACATTAACCATGAGGCTCTCTCGGGGGCGAACTTGACCTTTTTACTTACAACTAGTTTGAACGCACTAAGTAACGAGTCATCATGACAGCTGACACATGAAGTGATAGAACTGGTCGAAGTTGACGGGCTCCAGCCCGTACTCGTGCTCCGACTTGTCCAGCAGCTCCGGGTTCCGCTTCAGGAAGTTCCGCACCCAGTCCTCGCCCGCCATCCGGGTGTTCACGTCGAACGGATGGTTCAGCTGGTTGTCCTCTGCGTATTGGAAGGCCAGTTCCCGAATATCGCGCCTCGAGACCCCCATGAAATACTTCTCCATACTCTTTATGTAACCCACTAAGTCTTTCTCTTGACTATCTGTGAAGACCCTTCTGTAGTGGCCCATGAGCGGCTTCGGGTCGTCTGGCTGCTGGTACCGTATCTTGCTGGCGCGTCTCTGGAGCGTGGAGCGAGGTATGTGGAAGGTCCGGGCGGCCAGCTTGTAGCCCATCTTACCTGACACCACCGCTGCAACAGCCTTGGCCATGTCATCTTCGTTCCAGGACTGACGTCCACTCATTCTTTCGTATCTTCTGACCATTGCACCCTGAAAAGACAAATATAGCTCATTTTAATAATTTTGTTGATAACAAGATAGTACCATTATCAATGTATTGTATTCGCTACGAGGAATGAACGTAGTTTTGACGCACAGTAGTCTAGTCAAAACAATCTTTAATTAACAAATCATAATTGAGGCAACAAAGAGGAATAATTTGTATGACAAATGAGACAGATATAGGTATTAATAGGCTAATAAAATTTTAATTGCAGATCATTTGGTGTGTGAATATTATGATAGAATTTAATAAAAATTAATTGTTACAAGTGAGGTTTCATTTAAATATAAGGTAGTCGGCGGTCGGGCATGTTGAACGTTCGGCGAAGGGTAACCGCAGCCTTACCGGTTTTGTGGACCACGATCAATGCCAATTCGAGGTGAAAAAATATCTAAAGACGTTCTAGAAGGTAACGTTGAATACAAATTATCGTTAAAGTTTTTATGGTAACTAGCGACTTGCAGTCACAGATTTTGTTAATTACTGTATTTTAATCAGGAACTAGAGGCCTACAGTTAACAAGCAGGTCTATAACCATTTCAAAGGTTCGTATAAGGTTTATTTACGTTAATTAATCTTATCGTGTAATAATCGCCACGCAATATTTTTGTACAAACGGACTTGATTTATCACGAGCTCGGCGATTATCTCGCGTTTATCGAGCAAGGCCCCGGAAATCGAACAGGACAAGTTTAAAGAAAAGTGGTCCACCAAACTTGGGCACTTTCAATTTCAAAATTGTGTTTACCTTATGAGTACAGTTACTCCGCTCGCTTTGTTAATACATTTATAGTAGCGATGTTGTGTTTTACTGTTTGTGAATATATCGTTACGTGAATTGACTGAATTGTCTACACGTGCCGTTTAAGCGCGGAGCCCCTTGAAGAGTATTGGCTCGACATTACAATACAGTTCGTAACGCCGAGCTGATAGCGAACAACGCACGATAATATATGGCGTGTTTTTCCGTCGCGATAACTCAGGAATACCGAGGCCCCTAACCGAACATTACTAATGAAACCGTAATATTGCTTAATTACCAATTACATAGAACTGTCCTCAAACCACAAGTTTATTCATTAATTACTTTATTATTATTTAAGAAGCGTTTGTTTCATCGCATTTCGTATGTCACATTGACAGGTCAAAACGGGAAATACCTCTCGTCAGTGGTCGACCGTCCTTGAATGACCGCGTCATATTTTTTATCAGTCAAAAAAAGAAGCACGTCGTCAGCAGTCAGCTGTTTGTGTTAGTTTCATAGCGCGTCTATCAACATGTTGCTTCACTGAGATAATATTTCCATTTCGGTTTCATCTCAGTGTACGCATACATTGCCGGCTTTAGTACCGCGGCGGAACGTTGCGCGTTTCGGTCCCTATATAGAAAGCAATGGAACGCGTCGCGCTCTGGCCGACCGAGAAATTGCGATAGTATCGAAGACAACCGTAGTAGGAGCGCGAGTACGGCGTGAGTCGAGGTTACTCTGACGCGTGACTTGCAAGGTCCCCGCTGCATTGCACGATGCGCCAAGGTTGACTCGCTTCTCTGTACAGATATAACCTAGGCCCCATTAATAAACGAAATTCATAAAAAAATCACATAAAATATTAAAACCCATGCAGTCGTTTAGATGCTAATCCCGTAGTGCAGTAGGCCGAAGTGAAATCTGCATCGGATGTTATCGCGTTGCATCGTTGCAGTTAGACAATAGCTTTCAACACGTATGTAACATAAATATAATAGGGTCGTGGTGAGTACTCACAAGTGGCAGTGTAGTTGAGGATCGCGCAGGCAGCCGGGAGGGGGCCGGTGGAGGCGGCGGCAGGCGGCGGCGGCGAGCGCTGCTGAGCTGACTCAGGCTCGGTAGGTGGCGTGCGAGCGGGCTGACGGCGCGCGCGACACTGGCGCGGGGCCCGTCTTGCCCCGCCGCCGGCCCTGGCGCGCTGACGTCACCTGGCCCAGGGCCCGACTGCGACGACTATTTTTGTCCGCAACTAATTATCTAGATCCTGCCTTTGTCCGGCCGAGTAACACTCACGAGGAAACCTGGTATTATCTTTTAAACCTGTTATGTACACATACGTTGTAGCTAATTATTGCGTACGTCACCCGAGTCAATCGTCCATTTATTTATTTACTTGTCAGCGTACCTTTGTACCGTAAAATACTATGAGTCATTACCTACTTGAAATTCAATTAATTATTCGGTTTTTACAATAAAATTGAACTTGGTGCAATAAAGTTTACTATGAAAAATGCATGCCATAACGGTTACACTGATAACTTTTTTCTAGTCATTAATTAACGTTCAAGTTATGTAGATTAGGTAATGACAGAGAGTGCGAGGTAAATTATTGTTGATGTGTATTATCACTACACAGTACATTACTACAGATTTAATGGATTGTTTAAATGAGCGATATCGTCGACAGCAGTATTGCAATGATTAAAATACTGTGACCATACGATAAACATACATATTTATAGAAACGTTTAATTTAATCAAGTGTATTTTCGTGAACTCTTAATCCGAGTAATTACGGCATTCTTTGAGACAAGACACTTCAATGTTTCCCTTTAAAGCCGCAATATAGAGCACATATTGTTTTTTTCGTCAGATAGTTGAATAGTAGCCAACACGTTAGCGTGTGTAACAAAGGAGAAATTCCCCGGAGATAAAACTGCGGCCAACATTTAATGAGTCATCCCGGTTTGTCCGGTAGTCTCCCGACGCCGATGTACTATGTAGGCCACACTGTGCCGTCACCAGCCGACACACTGTGCACACGGACAGAGGTACACATCATGTCCACGCTTGTGACAACACATGTGAGCAGCGAGCACCGCTAACTACACATTTGGCCCTAGCCACCGGCCAGTTTTAGGCCAGGTCTCAGAATAGATCTACACACAAGGCTGCGTAGTTAATACGTTTCATCCGTTTCGATAAAGTGGGGGGAAAGACGCAAATGTATAAAATAGACACAGAACACATTTAAGATGCCCAAGAATCACTGCCGACGTTACAAACTGCAATAATTTGTGAATGTTCACGCAAGTGAGAGTCATTTAGCTTGACGTATCATGCGAGGCTGCCAATGTATACATATACCGAGTATATGCCATAAATGGTAGTGTTTTGCTACTAAGATACTATTATTGATGTCAGTCTTTTATGTTGTGATTTTTAGAGTCATCAAATGAGTTATAAAAAACCTTCCACCCAACTATATAAATCTAAGTTATAGAAATTCAAAACACTATCAGTTTATGGTAAATAACACTATGTTTGAATAATCCTCGATATTCAGTAACAAAGACGTATATATAAGAAGTATAGGTAATAGAAATCTTTCAGTATTGAGCGTATTATGTCGTGAAACAAATACGTTTTAGGAAAGGATATTGTCATTTAAATAAACGGCTTTTATCGTTGCATGTACCGCCTTTATGTATATATATAACCTACGTAAATGTAAGTAGGTACTGTGCAAATACCCATAATCAGTTTCAACCACAAAACGGCAGAACAATGTTCGAATGATTCGTTTAGTCAGAAAATGTATGAAATACTAGCTAAACGTAATATGATTTGACCTGTTTTTTTCACATCTTTTGGGGTAGAAGTGTGAAGCATTTTACATATCAGGTATCTTTCACCAGAAAATGCAAAAACAATTACCTTCATCCGACTTTCAGTCTCCCAGACTTCAGCTGAATACCAGCATTTTACATGGAGCGACTGCCTGTCTGGTCTTCATTGTCTTCATTGTTTACAGGTTAATCAACATAATCTATATATTTTTTTAGTATTATATAAAGCCTTAAAATACACAAGAAGCTTGAAAGTTAACACAATGACATCATCGAAATTCTGGTAAATAATCATCAAGTAGTGACCAGTGTATAAGAAGTCATTTCTTAAATACGTCATTAACTAATCACATAATAGTTACATTAAAAATACCAATTGTTTAGTGAAAAAAAAAACATTAGTAAAAAGTCAATGGTGGTTTGCTTTCTCAATACATTGCTACAAGTTTTGGATAGTGCATACGTCACTATATTTGTACGAGTTTATGTTCAATATATATATGTAGTTATATACTATGCTGATACTGTTATATCGATAACGTGACGTCATCATCAGATCCGCTTTGTTTATGTTAGATCGGATGAAGAATGCTATTTTATGGCATGTATCTATGACGCATTGGGTACATTTCAATATGCATTTAACTTAACAAACGCATGGACCAGCAAAACAAATATATCAGGATAGGTTTTACCATCACTGAAAATGAAATCAAAAATTTATTTTGAACAAATAAGGAAAAATTCAACCAAAAAATAAACACATTTTAAAGGAATCAAACAATGCAATAAAGGCGTAATCTTTTAATTATTTTAAACGATTCATCGCTACATGATTATCATCCGGAAACCATTTATTGCTTAATTAATAGATTAGTCCAAAACTGTTTCATAAATCGTTGTTATGACCATAAGGGTATCTAATGTGTCTGCTATCAGATCTCCGTTTAATTGTTGATCTCCTAACTAATTGTATGAATGCATCTGGTAGTCTAGAACGCATTCAATACATTTGTCTTCCTTGTACAGTACGAGTGAAACAAATTGTTATTTAGTATACGGAAGAAATACCACTTTTTTTTGTTATGTACTTTTAAATTGTTATTTTTATATAGGGGAAGATGCGGGACAGCCCAACACAAGTATTGTTAATTACTTACAGGTGCTGCCTCAGTTTGTATGATCGATGTAACAATATGAGATGTAATAAACTTATTTTTTTTTTAATGGAAGTCTTTGTATCATGGATAAATGTCACTCTCATTTGTAGCAAATAAACACACTCTGAAAAAAGTTAGTTGTAAGATATTCATATGATAATTTATATTTCATAATGATTAATCAATCATGAATAATCATCATATCTTCAAAATTATTAAGACATTTTTATTAAAAACGTGCCCACAAAACTACAATAAAATAAAGAACATCAAAAACGTTGTAAACCTTTGTTTTTATTATATCTTTACCTCAAAACAATCGACACATAAAGGCATAAAACGAAACATCAAATTCTTTGTCATTCAACAATCATAGATTCCTTTGTTTGCGACGTACGATAGTGGATCTAAGTGCGACCACGTTTTGGCGAGTGTGTGCCAGATAAGATTAATATATCTGTCGCATTTCTTATAGCGTTGTTATTGCCTCCAAGATATGACACGAGCGACAAATCGTAAGTGAACTTACACACCCACACAGACACACACGCACACACAGACTAGGAGACAAGATAGTGTTTACTCGGATATTCGTACTTCGTAGACGTCTGAGGTCGTTAAATGTATGATAGATAGCGACTCACCTTTACGTTACGATGATCTCTCCAACAAAAGTCAAACAACTAATTATTTTTTTCGATGCAATTACTCACCAAGATGTCTGTAGATACATAACTCAAGTTCTGTTCTCGATTGTACCTTAAGAAAGCATTGTGTAGCTGTAGGTTCTGAAGGGGACAGTATTAACGTGTTGCATATAGCAACAAGTACTAGTAACAGGTTGGTAGCCTCGCCGACACTTGAACAGCGCGTGGGAAGAATCACAGCTGATCGGTGAGAAAAACTACGACTTTCATTACAGACCGATGCGTGGAAACTGTGATGTTATGGAGAAAATGGTTAGAAAATATGCTTCATTATTGCTGTTTTAACGTCACATAGGTAATAGAGGACAGGTTTTGATCTGACTTAAAGGTAGGATAAATAAAAGACAGTTATATTTATTATAAGGATATATAATGTTAATTAATCTTGTTTGATGAATCTCCGAAATTTTTGTATCGCTAATTACAAATGTTGCATAAAGGTGCACAAAAGGTAAACTTGCATCAGACTGACTCACCATATATCCAAATTTCAATAAAATAAGACTTGTATTCCTAAGTTCTGCTTCCTTGACCCAAGCTTATTCACACATATTTTCCTCGTAAGGAATCCAACTATTTTTCCTCGAATTCTGGAAACTTCCACAAAGTTTATCCTAAGATGTAACAAACTCCAGATCAACTTTCTTATTCGGAGATCCAATTCCGCAATTACTTACCTTCTTCTCAATTTGGCGTTCTTGTAAGTTTGGTTAACCGCGAATCAGCTTCCAAAGTGCAGATAGAGTTTCTGATACGAATAGGATTACATTGGCCCTTGTACAAAGTTAGACATAAAGTAAGTAGTTGATAACTGGGTTTACATTAGGGCATTATAATTATGAAATCAGGAGTTCAAGAGTACTATGCGAAGGTAAGGAAAAATTTAAGATTAGAAGATGGTAGTTAAAGTAAAACTGCTTTATTTTGAACACAGAATATGGTATTAATAATTTGAACACATACAATATTTAATAATTTCGGAACAAAAACATATCAAAATAAAAAAATCATTAGAAGAGAGCTCTTCTCATTATTGAATTTAGAAGATTACCGTTTCTTTGATTTTAAATTCATAATTTGAATCAAATAATTCAACTTAAATATATTCATGGCAACAAACCAGTGAACAAACATTTTTTGTTTACACAAATAACAGCGCCTTTAGCCTAGGTGTCTCTCGTGAGTTGAAAGAGCGCTGACTTTCAGCAAAGTCAGGTTTTTATCAGCCACAAAAACATTACCCGCAAAAGATCAGAGATCAAACTTAGTCACAGCCTATTTCATTTAATCCATGGTACGTAGTAAAAATGCAGACATTTCAGCTTATTGATTAAAGTTGTAGTATTGGATTTAAAAAATAAATGATTGAATTTACATATTGGCCTTTTAAATTTTGCTTCTCAAACAAAACATTTTGTATCTTAATGCATATTGAGATATTATTCGCTTTTTCTATATAGTTTTGATTTAGTTTTTATAAAGTTTTGTTTTAGCTATATGATCTTTAAAAAAAATGGGTTGTAATGGGTAGTGTATAGGCTACACTTAACTATATTTAATTTGAATAGTTCTTAAAAGTTATTAATAAAATTTGAGGAATTTTGAGAATCCGTCTGATCACGTTGAGGTAAACGGGACGTAATAAAATGATTAGCAAAATAAACGAATGTCTGCGAAGTTCGTAATAATCTAGGTAGAGGCGACCTCTGGGCGCTGGAGGTCGAGTTGTTGCCACTTTAAAATGAAAAGTACAACTGTTACGAGCTGTTATCGTGTTTCAAGTAATTAAATAATTCCGATTTTTATTTTTATTCGACTTCAAAAGCAGTTTCTTATTTTGATTATTGTTCATTTGGAGTTTTTTTTTGTATGTTTTCTATGCAATATCTCCGGCAATTGGGTATCTATGACAACAAGATTTTTGTCATCAGTTGTGTAGACCTCTGGAGTGTTTCCTGCTGCTTTTTAGCTGACACTACGGGGAAGACAAAGAAGGAGTCTATTAAGATTATTATGTGCCTTTAACCTAATATTTATATCAGGTTAAAGTCACATAACAATCGTCGTAGTCTTCCTTAAAGAAGTCTGCGAGTTTATAAAACTTCATAAACTGAAGGTTGAGATAAAGTCTGTATTGGATTTAACTCACGTAGGAAACGTGACTACTCCAGACATTTTGTTGTAAATAATAAGTAAGTACAGCCGTTGTTGCTGATTAATAAACTAAGAGTGCACAGTGTCCGAAATATAGTACTTGAAGTAATGACAAAGAGAGATAATGTTTTATGTACAAAATGTGTCGAAGATTTATACATGGAAAGTTAAGATAAACATACTGGTTTTAAGGAAAAAGCTAGTTCAGAAATAAACTTTTAGATATTCACGAAATTTTATTTAAGGTCCCTAGAAGTGTCATGATCAAGTTTTATTACATAATTATGATAATTTTTACATAAGGAATATATTTACGAATGGGTTCCTATATTAAAATAGAAGTAATAAAAAATGCATAATGCAAGTATACGGAAGAAAAAACAAAACACACGTTTTGGTCTAATAGCTAGAACTTAACTAACCTGACATAAGTTGTAAAGTTTAATTTATTCAACTATTCTGAATTTTCATTAGCTTTTAAGTGATTGTTTAAAAATCTATAAATAGCTTTGATAATTAAATTAGTATGGCTACTTTGTCGATAAATCTCAGAAATAATTCATGTATATTTCATAATTTTATACAGTTTATGTATTAATCAATCAAAAAAGTCAATATGCGCTAACATCCTTAAGTCGTACTTTTAATTATGAAAGTGCGTGATAAACTCGCGTTAAAAATGTACAGTTTCTATATGCTATTTATACATTTATTAATTTATATTATGCTGATCTTATGCAACAGATTCGTACCGTATAACAGTTGTTTACATTTCCTCTCATGTACCAGATGCTGTAGTACCTTAAACTGTCATTGAATAGGATGTAGAGTTTCCCTTTGCCGCCTATTTTCCTACTAATGGTTTATTCATGTACTTTACGTTATTCATGTTATAACACATTTCACATACTAAGGACTGCAAACATTGACAACTGTGCTATCACAGCGCAAGTAACCTTGGAGTAATCAAGCAGAACATCAGAAAATATGTTTTAAATCGTATACCTAAGTTATATTTGTTGTAATTAACGTTTGTTAGAATTTTCTTAAAAGTGTTAGTATTTTGCATGGAGAAAGTTCTGATCTGACATCCATAACCCTTATATTATCTGGGTATTATAGTGGGTACCCTAAGAAATTACTAAAATATCTTAGTATTTGTTTGCAGTTTGTCTAATAAAGATATATATGTATTGCCCATGATCATAATTATGTATTTATCATATTGCATTGGAAATACAAACAGTTATGTGCAAAAGTTTAAACAACATTACACTTAAAAATCTAAAAGTTATCTGCCTAGCAACAGCAGCAGCATACAATTCTATTACGAAATAGTATATTTTTCGAACCTTGTAAATTATTTTGGCACTGAAGTGAACAATGGTACAGTTAACATGATCACATTTGTATCGGTCAGCGGTTATTGTAAGTTTCACTACGGCGATGTAAATTGAGTCAAATTATGCAATTTTGCGTAAGTAGCAATACAATAAAACACTGACCCAGATTGTTACAGTTGTCTTTGAAAACACGATTGGATTCAGATTATAAGCAAATTTTAAGTGTACTGTATTATGTAGACATGAGATACTAAAAATAATAATATTAATGTATATTTTTGGGCTTCTGTAAACTTGTTCACACAATCGATCATACTTTTTATTTTCTTCATCTTTTTGGGATGCTATCAAAGAACTTCCACGAAACGTTGTAATCAGCATTTTTTATTCTGCTAACTATCTTACAAGTAAGAATTAATGCACACAGAAAGACTGGCATAACATAAGCTTAAGTTGCGATTATAGGAAGAAAAAGAAAATGCGTGGCTCCTACAGCATAACTTGCTATTTTATGTTTATAAAACTTTTAAACGGTTAATAAGCTGTCTGAAATTGAACATAAATCTTACATAATAAACACACACCTACGTACAATCATACCATAATCGTAAAATTCTGTTTTACAATAAAAAATACTAATCAAATGACTCACAAAAATAGGTACCTAAGTATTTTAGACCATTTGTTACACAAGATATTTCAATATTAACAATAAAAGCGATAATATTATGTATTGATTTGCGATGCTCAGATGTCTCTTCTGTCTTGAATTTTATCTTCACTCTTCTTTCCAAATATTCTTCACTTTAATATAATAAGCTCGACGAATGAGTCCGCTCTTGGCATTCACCGCGTGCCTTATGATCTTTATAATAACACATAATGGCCCCGGCAGTGAACGCGAGGAGTAGGACTGCTGTTTTCTATATTTTCAGATTTAATTCTTCATTCTTCTTCTATATCTTATTTCTTGAATGGTCCAAAGCTCATGCTCCGATAGAATGTTTCGCCTTATTTATGATGTGGACAATACACGTTCATGCGAAACGTTGCTATTTTTAATTCGCAGGCGCTCTACTTAAAATAAATTGTGAAGACGTTGACCTACTTGTAAAAAAAACATGAAACAGCAGACAATGTAAATAATGTTATGTTGTAATATTTTACAATATTTTAAAATTACAATTGATGTTTTGTTATACAATATTTACTAACGTTCCAAGTACCTACAGATAATTTTATGCTAACTTAATCTTAAATAAGACGTTGAGAATAAATGTTCATTTTCTTTAATGGTTATACAAAATTCACGTAACGGTTGTTCCGCGTCCTTTACCCTTGGCCTTGACCCGGCAGATTTACGACGCCCCCGCGGCTCCGAGCTCATTAAACATCGCACAAGTAACGAGTTTCGGGGTGGAGAGTAAATTTCAGCCAATGACAGCCGTAATAATGTGTAAATATTGCGTATTTCTTTTGCAGTAAATACTTTACTTTGTGACTGTGTTGTTATGGTTGTAGCTTCTTTTCTATTTCAACATTTATTTTATCTTGTTTTGTAAAAGTGAAAAAAAAAAAAACGAAATATCACATTTAAGAGTTAAAAAAATCTACTAATTCATACATGATAATGCTATTTAACGGTTATAACGAAATCTACAACATTTTTTTTTTATTTTATACTATTATCAAATTATAGTAGCTCGAAAAGATAGTTTTTTGTTGCAATGCGTGCGCAATCGCAACATGCATTCGGGGGGTGAACAATGGCCGCGAGGATGCAGCTGGCGTTCCTTTGTCACTGCACGTTGCGAGGGGTGACACGCGTGCAACCCTTCGTCACCGGGGAATAGGCGACTAGTTACGCTAGATGCAGTAATTGTGTGCCAGGAACCAGTTACACTAGAATACTACGTTATGTAGTGAGGAGCGTAATTATATTGATACCATAACCGCTAAATATAATGAAACTCAGAAAGGAAAACGTGTGGCCTTTTTAAACTATAATGCAAGTCTACTTTTTTAATACAGGCCGATAGATGAAATCGTTTTTTATGCCTGAAAAATCTTTCCTTATTTTTCTGATGATTGTAAATTAAAGTTTTACCACATTTAAACTAAACATTTATATCTATTAAATTGGACTTATCTACAACATCAACATTTCATACAACATCAATTACATGGAGCAAAATACTTACAGTTAAACATTGCTAACATAAATCATGCAGGCTATAAAATACATATATTGTAATAATATACAAAATTCACGTGGTTTTCATCTTAAGACTTACTTGTGTTTAGGTACTGAGAATTAAAGATCTCTTTAAATACAAAATTTCCTACTTCCACTTAATATAAGGTTCTCTGCTAAGAAAAAAAAATAAAAAAAACAGGTTCAGTTACATTTTGTCTCAGTTTAGCCTAAGCCGCCTACTTCGGGGCTAAAATCTCTTTGTCATACCTCATTTTTTAAATTATTTAACCTATTTTTATAACTTCATCAACACAGACTCTTGCGAGTCTAAGTTCGGTTTTTTATTCTGTAACTCCTGAAAAGCTGTACCTACCCATGTCATACTATAACGGACTGTATATTATCAATAGATAGCAGAACAGAAATAGCTCGCACGTTACATTGTGATCGCATTCGTGTCGTGAATCATATATCGATCGCAGATAACATCTAAACTTGCAGGTCGTTCACTTGATGTTGGAACTTGTTACTTGTTACCTCAAAACTAGCTTTTAAACTTTAGAATAGAAATATTAACACCTTAATACTATTTCAAACTAATACATTATTGAACATTTATTTAAGTTCAATGGTATGTAAGTTAATGCTCAATATAGCGACATACTGGCTATACCTATATGTCCTAAACTTGAATGGAAATAATTGATCGATAGTAGTCATCATGGGTACATAAAACTGTAGACACCGTAACTATACAAAATGAAATGTTTAGACATAGGTGTAACAAATTATAAAGGCACGTACATAATAAGGTTATCAACTCTACAAAAACCTTTACTACAAAAATAACTAAACAAACTTCAAAAGAACTGTTAAAAAAGGTAACACTACCATCGCTATTATTAACTTAGAACGTAACAAATAGGTTTTATGAATTAGGTTTCAATTACAGCGTTGAAAGATATTAATAATGTATGAACGTGTTGACACGACCTTCCCGTAGTAACGTACTTCGTTGACGAACACGAATCGAATTTTGATTGCGTTTTCCATTTTTAGATTCATGAATATTGTATCTTTCGATTTCGATTCAAAGTAGGATTCGAAATATGATACATTTTTCAGCACCGTGAATTTGAGGACTTTGAAGACTAGGACTTAAGTTTACACCTAAATTACGTTTGTTGGGTTGTAAACCTACTTTCGAATGAGGAGTTTGTAGATAGCAACATAAGTGTTACGTATTTTGTATTTGAAAATATCTAATTCCATTGTCTATTTTTACAAAAATGTTCGATTTGATCGTATGGTAACAGTCGGTTATCTATTTTGAGGATTAGTCATTAAGTATTAAAGAAGTAAAGTAGTCAAAGTTCATTCAAAAGTCTGTAGTAAAAGATAAGTTAGAAGAATAGCTCTTTTCAATAAGAATACAACGTTGTTAGTGCTGTATGAACCTCTTAACAAAAAACAAGTAAATTAACTTCTCCAAAATTACCGCCAGACATTGTGTACCCATGTAATGTGACTGTGAGCTATTAGGCGAGCTAATAAAAGAAGGGGAATCAATGTTGTAACGGATTCGTGCGAGAACCGGCGGTGCCAACCGCGGCTCGAGTGATGGCTGGCCACGTCGCGTGAACCAATACGACCTGGTACATCCATCTTTTGTACGCCCTTGAACTGATTCCGTATTATTTGGGTATTTGTACTACTTCTGTTTGGAAACTTATAAGTAGTCCAGCACATCGTAAGAGCTTCCTCTGTTTGTTCTAGTTATGTGTTTAAACAGTTGCTTGAACTAGATTCAAGATATATGAGAAACCAGTTAAGCCGTCTTCAAATTGTTTGTGGTGTTCAAGAAAGGGGTCTTTTTGATTGCCCAGAAAAGTTCCCGCCCCATATGAATAAAGAAACCAAATTATTTTTTACGGCGACCTATTCAAAATTCAAAACGAAGGGTATAAAATCATTAATGTTTGGTGGGCGTGTATCGAGCGTAAGTGTAGTAACAGTGGTTTTGATTGATCGCTGTTCCCCTGGAGACCGGTGACCGGTTACCGGTGGCTTGAGTTATGGCACTGCACTCTCCATGGTGAAGGAATGTAAACATTGGCCCCACCTCCCCACCTCCTCTACACTACCACCTGCTTATTCATTAAGCTTTGCGAGTATTTTGGTCACGTTGAAGGTTGATTAGTGTTGTTACTATTATTTACGAGTAGATCGTCGGTTGATATTGAAATGGTTTCCTCTGATTGATCGTCGTATTCAACATTGTTTTGTCACATACAATTGTGAGAATTATAGAAGTTTCTTTGAAAATATATAAAAGGAGTGAGATTAGTGCATTAGTATGATAAGGAAAAACTTTGCCAAGAAGTAGAAACACTGTTCTGCAATAATATCATATCGCAAATGATACCCACACCATGTTGAAGCCATTCTTATAAACCGCCATATTAAAGACACTTAAATTCAACCACAGTTCCATAAATGTCTTAATTGCCACACAACGACGTCATTCGCTTATAAGGATTCAAGTTGCGTAAAAATGACTTAAAAGTGAATTAAACAGAGGACAATGATCTATGAAGCGGCTCGTGTCCGTGGGGGGGCTACTTGTGACGTCAGCGGAAGCGGGCGAAGGGCTTCCCTCTCGGCTACCCTCCCTGAGCTAAACACGGCGACATTATAATCACCACTTTACAACCGACGCCTTATTTACATACCAGCTAAGTTGAAGCAATAGTCTGTGAAAATTGTTTGACGCGAATACTAAGTGTGGGTACTTTTCTTGGTAATTGCATTTTATAGTCTTTTTGTTGTTGTTAAGTATCTTTTACTCTTGTACTTGATATTTTAATGTCTAGTTGAAATGGGTATCTAATATAAAAGCTTTTTATTATTGCCCACGACTTCTATATACTAACTTACTATGCCTTGGGAGTAATGGGTTGATAATACTCACGTTTATCTTAACCGTGTGCCAAATCTTATCAATATTGGTTAAGCCGTTTGCGCGTCAGAAGGTAACATACATTCGAAATTTCTCTATTACACTATCGGTAAGTCACTAAGTTCCTGAAGTAAATTGGATTGGAACTGATAGATATTCTATTAGCTGAGTAAACTTTATCGATGCACATGGTCTGTAATTACCCAATTTACAATTACATACCATTAGGTCACAATTGCATCGAGTCACGTCTATTCCATTAAGAGATTAAAGTTGGATCGGGTTCTAAAATGGAAAGGTACGGTTCAATGGCCTATAGCGCCACGCGACAGCAACCCTTCTCACTCAACCATTATTATTAAAAAAAGTAGTTCTAAAGTGTGCTAAGGCCGGCCTATTGTTCAAAATAGAAGGGTTCTATAGAATTCCGTATTAATAAATAGGTGGGATGTATTTTATTGGGTGGCAATTCGATATGGGGTCCCATTGAAATTATTTGAGGGTGTATCTACAGTTTTTGAGATGAAGTAATTATTATTTGAAACTAATAGGAGGACAGCTAAGTTAGGGGTCAGTTAACTATGTAATGAAGCTTTCCCTCTGCATGCTTTTTTAATGAATTATTATTTCTGTTATGTGAATCTTTAATATAAAACACTTTTGTACCTACTTTTATTTAAGCTCTGCCAAAGCGCATTGACTTCACATTTTTTGAAATTTTATGTCACATGTTCTTTGGCCGTATCTCTTTACTTACAGAAAAACTACTCTCCAACAGTAAAGGTTTACGAGATATAAAATACTTAAATATTCCAAAATGTGGCCACTACCCTACTTGCTTGGACTAAAACGTTATTTTTAATGATAATAATCCAAGGGTTGATTTGACCGATATAAAGACAATCCAGTTTGTGTACCGGTCGCTAGGAGACCGTTGCTTACGAGTATGTAAACACATGCGGGGATTTCCTTTGCAGCAAGCTTGGACTAGTACTACTGCATTGGGCCCTGTAAATTATTTATTTATTTTTGGCCCAAGTACATTAATTTACTGTTTTAATTTTGTGAAATGTATTTGGTAAATGCTTCTTTCGTAAAAAAATATTAATAATAATTTTACAAGTTGACAGTTAAATAGGTGTAAGTGAAGTAGGTAGGTATTTATTTTGACGAGTTTATCATTATGTTACTTATTTCTGAACAGCCAGCATGCAACACGACATGTAATAAAGTACTTGTATACTTCGCATGTAAGTTGTTTATGGCATTTCTCCGAAAATGTTTTTTACAACTTCTAGTTTATTTGTTTAAGTGATGCTTGATAACTATGATTAGTATGTTTTTGAATAATGATGCATTAAAATATCATTTAAAGTTTGTAGGTTTTAGAGTGTCTGTTAAACTCATCAAATTAATTCTTAATATTTATTAATATTGGATCTTCTTATATAAGAAAGTAGAGGAACAGCAAGATATTATTACGTTTCATTATTTTTAAACAAACTTGAATGTTTTTCAAACCAAATGAAAGTTAAATAAAAGAACCTTGTTTTTTTAAGAAATGCATTTGACTCTTTTGAATTAATATGCCACAAACAAAACGAGTTACCAAACTATTAGGAACTTTCTAAAACCGGTCTGTGGGCTATTCTAATGCAAGTATGTTAGTGTAATGTGGACAAGGGTACCAGGGGAGCAGGGACCGTGGGAGATTGGGCCCTGACATCATTTCCAGCCCCGCGCAGCTGTCGCTAAACTTTTGGATCCGATGCATCGATTGTTTGATTCACGACTTTTATTGTTCCTATTCGATTGTTTGCCGATCACAGTTTTTGTCACGGACACTGTGAGCCGTTATTATTCGTTGGCGACAGAACTGGTAATGGCCGTCTTTTGTACCTCCCTTTATAAATGTTAAGTGCGAAATTGGGGCTGGCATAAATTTGTAAAATTTATTGCGAAACTACGCTTGGTAAAACTGCCATCGTTCTCCAAATAATTTAAATTATATTCTACTAATACGTAACATAAAATTTAAATGATTGGTAAGCAGGTCTTGAATGATATTATTGTTCAGCAAAACGATCCAAATAAAAAAGTATCCTTTTTGCAACAATAGTAACATTGCATAAAATATTAATTTGTGCTATTTACATGTTAACCGGTTGCAGGATTACACGCATCATGGCCGCATATGTCTGGCAACACAATAGCTATAATGCACTCTATTTAATATGCAGATAGGTTGCGCGTGCGAATAATACACGAGAACTTTTAATCCTAGACAAAGCGAGTTGGATTAATCATCCAAAATATGGGGTGTTTTTTGTTGGGGTCGTTGCTCGCAGCTGCGCGGGCGCGGATCAAATTGATAGGTCGGCCGTGCATATGTCGCGGGCAGCGTGCGCGCGCGCACCGCGTCACGCAATGTGCGCGGACGCCGGCTGCGCACATTGTTATGTTTTGGTTTACTAATCTCATGAATATTACGTTATTAATATTATTTTATCAATATTATTATTTTTACTCCCGATTTGAAATAAACAGCGTTTAACTGACGATATTAAATATAACTTATTCGTTCATAACGTTTCATTTCGTCGAGTTACCATAGATTTTATAAAAGTAAACTATTGTTACCGTTATACTACAAAAGTACAGGTAATTAAAATATAATCATAAAATAACATTTGATCTTTTAGTAGATTTTTTTTATTTAGTTAGACTAAATTCCAAAAAAGTAAAACAGCATGCTTTGGTTGTTTGTAAGCTTTGTTTGTTTGCAAACATTATTTATCGTTCAATTCTTACACCTTGAACAAAGTAGGAACATTGTATAACTAGCAGCTAAAGTACGAAGTCTTATCTAATCAGTTGTCCTGCGAGCGGCTGATATCGCTGACAAGGACAGGTGGCGTCACCCTCTGATTACAGCCTTCACCATCGATTATGGTACCACAACTACAAGAATCAGCTGTCTAGCTATATTTGATATAGGACTAAGCTTGACTAGCGACATTGCTCTGGCTTTCACATCTCACACGCGAAGGGATCTTTTCAAAGCAGTTGTGAAATGGTGAATAAAATGGTAGTTGGTTGCGTTCTTAAGACCGTTTGAAATGTTACCCGATGTCTCCTCTGAGGCTAAACTTTATTAAAGTAAGAACTTAACTTTAGTTAAATCTGATGATTCAGTTAGTCATTATTTAAAAATTCGAGCCGTAAAATGCAAATGGAGATACTGAAGTTAAAAAAAAATCTAACTGTTCCCCGCGGTTTGATAAGCGACTTTACTTGTATCAGCTCTTAATGTTTTTATAGTTATTCTACTTTTCGGAGAGGAGATGAACCCAAGGAATGAAAGATTAAGGAAATCGGTCGACCCGTTCTGGAGTTATAAATGGTGTAAGTGTCCCGACTTCGTTATATGTTTTGTATAACTGATTTTCCCGCGATACTGTATAGCCGTTGATTATTACAATGATTTTTTTTCGTATGTTAGTAAATACAGCAGATTTACTAAACTTTATAAAAGTAAGAAAACTAAACTATAGTTAGATCTGATGTCAAAGTTACTCGTTACAAAGATTCGAGCCGTAAAATGCAAACGGAGAGATCTTAAGTTTGTTAAGAGTATAAAATGGTTTTGAGGAATTGATGATTCCTTATTAACTTAACACTTATTATTATGTTCTGAATACACTAGAGTATATTATAGAGTATATATATATATATATATATACTAAAAGAAAAATTGTAACAGAAGGTGTTTAGGCACGAACGTAGATTTGATGCAAAGGAGCTTATTTATTATATATCATAACATGAGAAGATTATAATATGATTTAAGTAGAAACTCAATAGCTGTTATTGTAATTATTTCTTTGTTAAATTATTACTTGTTCAACAGAGATAAGTATTCCATTTCCTTTTATTCAATAAGATTTTGTGTATTTAAAAAAAAAACTACTTTACATTATTTTATTACTGTTCTAGACAGAATGTAGTAAACGGATAAGAATATCGATTAAAAATCATGTTGGGGTATCGATAACATGTTTATCTAGTACTGATATCGTTTTAAACCGGTATAACAAATTATTATAAACTTACAACGTTCTTATGTTCGATTTTTTCCCAACTAATTGCTGTTGTATCAAACTAATTTGATAATTTACGTATGTAGATAATACTTATGTTGCATTTATAGTGAATATGACTTTTTAATACATCATGAAAGTTTAATATGAAGTATAAAACTGTTTTAAGTTTTGCCTTTATTACGGTTTACGTAGTTAAATAAAACTAGACAAGTAGATGATAGATGACTTAAGTTAATTAACATTTTTGTTATTCTCATCCGAAATTATTTTACAAATATACTTCAATGGTAATTCATTAAAGTTTTGATAGAAAGATATTGAAGAATTAAGAATGTCCTGAACCTAAAAAGGCTTTTAATACTCCCATAATGTTTAGTTGTATATTATGGTGACCATACATACCTATGGTTAAATCCAAATAATCACCGTATTTCTTTAAAAGTCTATTGTCAACTGATATCACTGTATTTTAACAATATTTTTTATTTCATTCTTAATTATTAATGCTGAATTTGTTTTAAAATAATTTATGAACTTTTTTGTTTAATGTTCTAATCACTCAATAATGTATTTCAAAATTTTCAATATTACTTAAATGTTTGGTAATATTTAAATTATGCAAGGTTAAATTATTTTAATATTCATTATTATTTATGTAAATTTTATTTGATTATTTAATGAAGCGCGTTTCAGAAACAATGTGTCGGCGGCAATCACGAGCGCTATATAGGCGGGCGTCTACGCCGCGGTTACCGTAGCGACTGCTACGCGCTACGGGCTACGTGCTACGCGCAAACATTATCGGCTCTATTATCGCGTAAGTTGACGTAAGATTTATTGCCCTTTACGCTTGTGGGCGTATTATGAATGGTCACGTGAATTTTAAAGAGAGGCTTTCCTATTTTGAAATATTTACATAGTTATGTATTTTTTTGTACAGATATTTAGGTATTTTTTCTATCTACCCGCTAAGTGAATAGTTTACGTCGTAAATTGTCCCTTACAATTCGTTTTTAATTTAAGACAATGATTTTTATTCATCAGCGGGACAGTATACATTTTAGAAAGCCCTTTTTTCATTTTTATAGATCCTACCATTTTAAGTAATTTTTGAGCCTACAAATTCAAATTTCCGTATTTAATGTACCCTAGTCAACCAATTACCTTGATTCAATCAGATACGAACTCAACCCGTATTGAGTTATAACGGCGATATTAAAATGCAATTTAACGTAATTACGTAGGCTTTGTGCCACCGTTAATGACACGTAAATTGCGTCATACATAAAATATATAACGGTTATAAAGTGAATACGTATCGCACGATGCGTGTCGTGCGGATGTGGGTACGCGAGGGGGTGAGGTACCGTCGGTAAGGGGGTGGAGGGGGAGGATTCTGGCTCGGAGCCAGGCGACAAGGTGAAGTGGCGGCGCCAGTGAAAGTCCTCACAGTTTCAACCATCTCATCTTTCTATAGATGTAGATGGTTACGCTCAGATCGCATAGATACAGCGCATATATATAAGGAGGTTTAACTCCGCGAATATTAATTGCTTGCTCTGAATATGAATGAGGAGAGCTTCTGTGAATTTTATTCGGATCGAACGAACATTTCTAGTTAGATTGAAGACAAGGAGATATGTCGTATTGTACGACAGAAGGATTCTGAGGAATTGTAGTTTCTAAAGAGATGGGGAATTTGAGAGCAAATCTCAGAAATTGCTTTGAATTGCAGAATATTTGTTATTTTTGGAAATGTCTTTTGTAGAAAATTGATACAATATCTTTCAACGGTTAAATTATGTAGGAATTTGCCAGGATTTCGCGTAAGGACGGACCGGTAACTTAAATGATAACATATAAAGACAACATCAAGTTTGGATTGAATTCTGAATTTTAATTCTTCACTATGAATGTGGAAATTGCTTATATTAAGCTATGAGCAATAATAAAATCAATTGAGACGATATTCATTTTTGAAATTGCTATAATTAAAATTCAGATAAGGTATTACAACATTTAAAGCACAGAGTTTCTGCAGGACATGCGAGACAGGAAGCGGCAGTGTCGGTACAACTTGAAGAGCGCAGTTACAGCAAGAGTGATAGAAATTGTAGCTTACGTCTTTTATTGCCAGCCACTTTCTTTTTATTTCATCGGTGGGCGAAAGTATATTTTTTTCCAGCTATATTTCCAAGAATTTTGATTATTAATTCCGAATTATTCAGTTTTAAATTTTATTGGAAGTGAACTAAATTAATTTATTTAAATTTCATAAAACACGTCTGTACTATTTCACTTTTAAGTAATTCGCGGCACGGTGCAAAATTATCAAAGTGCTTTTGCAAAGGGAACATTAAATTCATAAAACGCGTTCTCAAATCGTGAAGGCACAGGCTTGAATGCGTGGCAGTGCAGCATGCGAACGTACCTCTGGCGGCGGAGCAGGCGGCGGCGGCGGCGGCGGCACCTCACGGCGGGTTCACTCACAGCACGACTGACACTCGCGGAGCGCGCGCGGTAGGTACGGTACGTGCAAACACCAAAAGCGAAATGGACATACCTGAGGGTGGCGGCTGGCACGGGGCGCGCTCGCTACTTGAATGAGCTCCCCGGGCAAGCGGCGCGCGCAGGGGGCGCGGCCAGCCCGCGTGGCTCCGGACTGCGCCCCCGCCCCGCGCCCCCGGCCCCGGCCCGCGCCCCCGCCCCGCTGCCCCCGCGCCCTCGCCTGCACCGCTCAGCTGAGCCCTGATTAGCCCCCGGCCGGGCTATTCAATTAAGGGTTGTTCGGTGCATCGCGGCCGAGGCCCGGGCGGCCGGGCAGCCGGGCTCGCGTCCGACCGATGCCGCCTTTGAGTGCTCTTCATTACGGGCTCTCTATCACCGTTATTCTTATTGGGCCCCCGGACTCCTCTGCCGAACAGACATAGCTCAAAATTAGAAATTCTAAAACAAAGAACTCTCATTTTGATGAAAGTCTAGGAATATAAAATAGGCTATAAAATGTTTTCACTGAAATAATAATGAGTATGGAACTATTATACTAAAGAAGATCAGAGAAAGAGGTCACAAAAGCTTTCCTTGCAAAATATATTGGGAGCATATATTAGGAGTCGGTAGGTCGTTACGCTCATTGTTCTTACACAAGCGCCGCTAGGGATGCTCTTATTAGAATTGAGAATGAAGCAACAATGTTAGCACACGCAGCGCCGAGGGCAGCGGCGGCTCGTTACTGGCTCCTCAGAGATTTGCTAAGAACCACATTATCGTTGAATTACATAATACGGTAATAGAATAAAACTATGAAGTACCGACGTAGCTCGTAACAATGCTATATACAATAAGCACAAATCAGAAATCCCAACACTCGAACAAAGAGATTTTTAAGATTATTTCCTTGTCATCCAATATTTTCCCTCAATCGTTTTTCACGCCTGTCCAATCTACGATTTCTTTTTGAGCGACCTGAAAGGAATTTATTGAATGCTTTGAATAAATTATTTCCTGTTTCGTAAGGAATACATGGTAGTGTGAACGTCAGCTTAGGAACCTTCACAATAATGGGATCATGAGTCAGCTATAAGTGAAGCACGGAAGCTTGAACGTCAAGTCAGCAGATTTGGTCACTCCAGCATCCAATATAAGGAGATAAATCGATAGCTGGTTAGCGTTAGAAGTATTTATTGCAAGGCATGCCAAATATGCACGGTTTTTATATGCAATGTTGAATTATAAGGAAAGATAGCTTTTAAGTTTTATATAAGTCCAGATTAAGATTTATTTATGAAAAACGTGTTAACTTCTTATGAGTACCGTTTTTTAGCGGCATTTTGCAGTTTTTTAGTCGTAAAAACTTACTGATAATAAATTCGTATTTTTCAACAAAACAGTTTAGTTTTGTTCGTTTGTTTAATACTATTCTCTTTCTAACTTAGCGAATCTAATTTAGATTTGACTTAAAGCATTCTAATTAGAATTATGAGGAATTGTCAACTATTCTGATAGCTTAATATATTTTTTCCGTCTGTCTTGTAAAAGTTTATCCACTTAATTTTTAATCTAACAAGCTCAAGTAGAATCTAGTAGGAAGCGTTCCAACTAAAACTATGTTAACAAATTATTTAGCTATATTGTATCTCTATAAAACAGGAATTATTATTTAGTGAAGAAGTTGTTTTAAAAAGGTTTCTTGAAAATTACACCTTTACTTGCATAAACAGATTTAGGTTATAAAGGCGTTTCTTGAATATCTTATGTAGGTTTCTTTTTCAATCAGAGAAAAACAAATCCAATGTGAGTCGGACTCGTTCACAAATGGTTCCGGACCATTGAATAGGATTTTTGTTATTTTTAGTATTTGTTGTTATACCGTAATTATAGACAGATACATAATCTGTGAAAATTTTAACTATCTAGCATTCGCGGTTCTATTGATACAGTCTGGCGAAAGACGGACGGACAGACAGCGAAGTCTTAGTAATAGGGTGTATTTAATCTTTGGGTACGGAACCCTAAAAAAAATGTACATTGTTACAGCTGAGTTTTAGGTGTTTATTAAATGCGAATTTGACGTTTTGTTTTTAGCAAAATTTTTTGAAATTTTTGTTTTGATCCTTTTATTACAATTTTCGCACTAGAGTTAATTGTACCATTTCTACAGGATTAACAAATATTAAAATCCCACTATTATATAAAAGCACAGATTTTGAATAAAGACTTGTGAGACAACCGGGGATCGAACCCGCAAAACATTACGTTTGGTAGTTATCTTAGTGGTGCCACTCGGTTTTCCGAGAACAATACATAAGCTGCGTAGGCGCATAGACAGCGCGGCCTACCGCAAGAGCTTTTGGTTGTACGTACGTTTCTTACTCTCGTAAACATTAAAATACCATTTGATGACGAAATTTGTTTTTTTTTATTGCTTCATTTTCTTGTTTTCACTAGAAGAGAGAACCAAACCCTGAAAACATTCAGGGAGACAAACGGAAAAACAAGTGAATAAGGACCTTGTTCAAAATATTAAATTACTTCCTTATTATTTTTTGTTAATTAAAGTTGTTTATATTTCTTTGTTCCTTTAATGTTTTTTTTTTTAAGTTGCCTAGTTATTTAAGCGCGGACAGGATTATCTTAGGATTATCTTACAATGGCAAAAATATACTACTTATGTAGATGTATAGAGAGAGAAAGCATTACAAAACTATTTCCAATTATTATTTACTAGCCGATTTTCCATCCCTTTCCGATGTGTTTCTATTTATACTGCTAATCAGGGTATACAAAAACCCAACAAATGAAAAAATATCAAAATCGGCCCACCCGTTCTTGAATTATCAATGGTGTAAATAAACTTACTTTGTATAATTACACCAAAAAGTTTACCTTTCATTCTTTCAACTTCATAAAACTTTATTTAGACAAAAACGTATGTATCTTATATAACGAAAGAAGAGAATCTTTGTTCCATCGAAATTGAAGGTACGCGAAACACGAAATCGGTCAAGTGTGAGGGTGTAGTACGTGCAAAGATTTATAAAATACTTGAGTGTGTGCGCCACCGATGCTGAATAATTTAAGCCGTACAGTGTACATGCTGTTTTGGGGTCAACGTAAATGATGGCTCTACTTTATCAGGGTGCAAGCAGCTTAAGCGCTTATTAGACTATCTAATTTATTGGCCATCTTATTGGGAAATCGTAAGTAGTCGACATTAGATTCCGATTTAATGGAATTTTTGGTAGTAGGATTTAGTGCAAGTCTGCTTAAGCATACGTAAGCATTCCTACAAATTGGATAGTGAGATGATGGTAACGACAGTCATCACTGAGTGGCCACCTTTTTATTAACTAGGTACTATCTGTGCCCCGCGGTCTCACCCTCTTAAGTACTCAGTATCTTCTTTTGTTTCTATAGCTTTATTCTAGTGTTCGTGGCTACGACAACTCCAACAAATCAAATATCATGAAAATCTTGAATACTAATTAAGTTTTAAGAGGTGTGACTGACCTAACTTTGTTTTATACACATAGCTTTAATTTAATAGTGTGTCTAGAGCTTAGTTACCTATATTATTCTGAGACATAATAATATTGTGCCAACAAAGTGATGAAGAATATAAAATGACTTGATTACCCTATTGTAAAAATAGTATCTCATTTAAATAGACTTATTTTTTTTTTCAACAAAAACTTTTAATTTTATTTGTAAATATTATTAACTAAATTGCACAAAGCGATAGCTTTAATTATCTGTTTTACATTAGATTATGTTATAAAATCAAAACAAAGAATTAAGTCTGAAAATACCTCATTAATCTTAATTTAATTTGTTTGAAGTACCATTAGATCTGATGTGACCAACTTTGGGGCACATTAAGTTACAATAAAAGTAACACCAGCATGAACAGAAGAAAAGATCTTTGTGTGACATAATTTGTTGGGCGATATATGTTCAAGTTACTGTCCAGATACTTTTTACTAGTCTTATAAGTGAAAAAAGCCTATTATTGTAATTATTTATCGGTACTTGTAATCAGAGTTGTCCTAATGAACAAGTACTAGCAAATAAACCTATTTATTAATGTTTATTTAATCCTCCATCATAATTTCAACGTAATATTCAGCAAAATGTAAACTAAGAAGATTCGTCTAGCTAGACGCTTGGAGAATAAAGTTATATAACAAAGCAGTCGGCCTCGTACCGGGTAAGACTGTTACAACTTTAGGCGGGCGCAAAACTTTCCTGTAGTAGCCACAATGTAGGCCTTAGTGGACTTCAAGTGAAGGCATCGGAGCACAGACGATCGTAAACGAACCGCGGCGGTATTACGTACCTTATAAAGGCAAAACTACAACCAAAAATGCGCAATTTTTGTTTTCAAATTGCTATTTCGTATTATTAATCGCAAGCCAACTTTATTCGTGTTAAGAATTTGACATCAACAGTTGTGTAAATTCTTCTTTCGTTTGCTTTAGCTTTGTTATTGCCAAGATACGTAATAAGGCAGCCATTTAGGGTCTACGGCTCCTAATTGTCACTGTTTAGCGTCACAGTGAGAACTATGTCGTTAGCAGTTACATGCTATTGCCATGTCGCGCCTCAGAAAACAATTTGGTTGTTAACGCTATTCAGGCTTACAATACTAAGCACCTCCTTTATGGTACTGTTGCAAAGTCGATTAGTTAATGCTGTATGAGATAACATTGTAAATTAGTATATTGACGGTGTTATATCTCGTTGAATATGAAGCGGTACATTATTTATTTACCCTTCTGAATTTTAAGGTTTGTTTAACAGAAACATGTAATTTACGGTCGTCAAATTAATCGCAAGGATTGAATGTATTAAAAAAATCGCTTTATTTTATCTCAAATTTACTTTCAGTTCGTTATTACGAACTGAAAGTATGGAAAGATGTAATTTGGGATTGTTAATTAAATCCCGTAATAGGATAGAAATGTCTGTCTAAACGCATAAATAAATAAAATATTTTTGTGGTGTCTTTGCGGTCCTGTAAAATGTATTCCTTCATTCTATAATTATTACTTGTAGTTGGATTATAATAGGATTTTTAGTTTAAGTTAATTAAAATGGCTACTAATATTCAGTATAATTTTAATCCACCCTTTCCAATTAGGTAATCCTAACTGAAAATATATGCTCTAATAATTACAAAATGCTTTCATTAAATAATTGGTCAGTTAGCCATAAAACACTCATTACATCCCCGTCTGGTATAATCCTATGAAAAAGAGTCCAATTATATAATTATGCGAGTCCAATTATGTCATTATGTGAGTCCAATTTTATAATTATGTGAGTTTAATTATAATGGGCAGGAGGCTGCGCGGTACCCGTCGGCAGTAAAACCAACATTAAGATCAGCTTGTAATGTTTGATGACTCTCCTGAAAAGCCTTATGATTATAATATACGTACCGTATGTTTGGAGACTCGAAGTATGATGGTCTTGCTGCATTTTAGAGTTTTAATCTAAAGTGTTAAGAAGGTTGTTGATTTTTCTCTTTCATAATTAATGGATACGTAATTTAAGGATATTTAATTTAAATGAGATCTGTAGTTTCATAATATTTGTAAGTTTATTACTTGAATGGATTTAAAAATAGGACACAGACCCATTTACTTTAAAACTACAGTTAAATTTTAATTAGCTATTAAAGTATTACAATATTAAAACTATTACATGAATTTAATCGGATAACACTCCAGCTGAAAGCAAATTCTTTTGCATATTCATGTTAATGTATAAGAAATTCTATCTAGTAAACACTTGAATCATAATTTTAAATCTTATTTTCTGAACCAGTGGGTCTACGCTATCGTAGTATGAATATCCCGCCGATGTATTCTTAGGTAACAGAGGATTGGAACAGTGCCAATGTTTGCCAACAACCGTCTTAACATTTCCCGATAACTACATTCATAGTAAGTCGAGCGTATAAAGGAACTTTCCACAAACCTGCACAAGAAGTTTCAGCTGGTGCTCAGAGCGCGGGGCGCGACGACTCGTGAACTCATTCGAATCGAATTTCCACATTTGAAAGGTTCTACCGAGGCCGGAAACTAGCGGCGAACGAAATGCCTAAAAGCGGCAGAAATCCCGAGACCGGCGGCCGATGCAATCCCTGAGGTGACTGCTTCGCTTCCGATGCAGTTACAGTTGGCTGCGGACGGGTTTAACGAGTGTTTCCCGAACCGCCGCACCTCGCATCCTCGCTGTCACTATATTGTATGCCAAAATGAAAAGCTACGCCACTGACGTCGGCTCTGCGCTGCACATTCGACTTTCCGGCTGTCATGATAAGGTCGATTATGACGGATGGCGCGCGGTGCAAGCTTGTGCCGTGTGCATACGAGCGTGTAATGCTGTCGGTGTACGGCGCGCTCCGGCCAGGTGAGGCTGTGTTGAGTGCGCGCTGTGCGTGTGTGGGTGAGACAGGTGAATTAGTGGCACGTCCTGGCTTCCCTGGGCGGCCCGGGCGAGCTGCGTCGCCATGGCGACAGCCGGAATCTAATATACAGATAGATGCGAACAAATAAAGCAAAATATAGGATGTTCGCTACGCTCAACATAGACAACTTTTAATTATAATGTTCTAGAGACTTCTGTTGAAGGTGTTGTTTTATTTTGTTTTGAACGTTGCCTGTGTAGGGGTGGGTGGAAAACTTTACTTAATTGTTGTGTTGTAAAATATCAACTTTGTTTCCGCTTTCAATACATTTTATATACTACATTATATTGGTGGCACTTTTTATGTAAAAGGAGAGGAAATAAGATTTGAAAACAGCAGTTTCTGTATTTAATTGATTATTAGGAAAAGTGGAAAGCTGGTGTTAGATATCGGTTTACCACGGAATATATGACCTCACTTTTTTATTACAGTATATTATTAACAAGGGCAACAAAAACTGGAAGATGATAAATTGGATACTTTTGCACTTCTAAAACTGTTTACTTTCACTACAAACTTATTTTCACAAAACTACTTATATACTGAAACTTGGAACAAAGTTAAAGCAATAAATCAAACATAATAAGCAACGTGCTGTATCTCGCGTCCGCCGGGGACGTCGCTTTCACTACAGTATACACGCCTACTCTGTACATACGCACTCACACTACTGCACTTATGTACTCCCAGTAATTACATTTACTTCGGAAAAGAAAATTAAATATTTTGTTAAAAGGATTTTCTTTACGGATTTTTATGAAAGGAACTGTTCGATGACAGTAATAAGTCCCGTAGTGGAGGGTGCGGCTATTGTAATTTTCTTTGGACTCAACCCCAGGCCACTCCTGAGACTTAAGATGAACACAATAAAACTTTTCCTCGACGTGGAAACCTTAATGACCAGCGGAGCGGCGCTTAAGACCGCTAGAAAAGGTTTTTACAAAAACTTTAAGAATAACGTGAACGTGAAATTGATGATATCAACGTAAGTGGATTTTGATATTTCTTTATGATTTCATTTTTCTTCTATTTTATATTTAAAGTAGCGTCAATTTCCAGAAGATTAGCAAGTATTATGTAAATGCTCAATAGTTTATTAGCATCAAATTCAAGTTCCAAAACCTCTTCACCTCTTCGTAAACACGAGGCTCTTATTCCCTCCGCTCAAAACACAAACAGTTTTAAGGAGCGCAAAGCTTTCCGAAGCACATACAAGCCCAAACATTGTGTTTGAAAACATCGCAGACAGTTCTAGTGTCAGATTATCTTCGCTGAAGCCTCTCGAGTTGTGTGGAGGATGCTTAATGTTTGGGCCCCCACCACCAGTGTGACCTCCCATTGCATCCGCACCCGCTGGGGAACGATATAAGCCGATTAATAACAGACGGCGGTCTGTCCTCACTAAAGAGATGAGATTTTATAAATGAAGAGCACAATTTCAATGGATCGTAATACCATTTTCTATTTCATTTATTTATACATGGTAAGTACCCGGAAATACAAGCGATGGCTCCGATCCATTTGTGTTCAATATTTAATGATTACATAAAACTGGAACAATGCTAGATACTTTCGATGTTTTATTACGGATTCGTTAAAAAGAGGATTTTAGGTATAAGTTACCTAAACAAACTCTTGGACAAGCAACAGTTTATTTATTATACCTAAGATGAGTAACGTATAAATAAATAAAATACATACCGAATGACAAGTACAAATATCATTATGTAAAGAAAAGGCTATGTAATAAGGTCCTTATACGTTATTTACCGTTTGAAGTGGGTACGTCTGCCAATCATAACTAATCCTATTAGGTTCAGACTAAAGCCCGCTACACATCGACGTCTTTCGATAAGTTCTCCTCAAAGACGAAACAGAGAGCTTATTAAAAGTACTTAGCTACTAGGCAAGTTCTTAAGAGAATATTTTATACATAATTGGAGATCAATAACCAATACCATGTCTGAGTTAATTCAGAAAGGGAATTGGTTATGATACAGCCATCTCGATGAGCAAAGAGGATTTTAATATTGGAGTATCTTTGAAATAAGTTGGAGGTACCTGTTCTGAGCCTTTCAAAGATGCTGGTTGGGGCTTTCGGATAATGAGTAATGTTATTATCATAAGCCTTGTAACGAGGAATGATCATTATTAAGCTATGTTAAGTTCGTTGAATGGAAATGGTTATGGTTTGTGGCATAAAGTATTTAAGAGTTGTTTTAACTTTTTTCAAATTAAAGTGAACATTTGCAAGTTTAGCTTAAAATAGCCTATTGAAATGGAAATTCTTGAGCATAGTAAACAAAATATTTTTATGTGTTTTTAATACAGCGACCCCTAGAGCGTTATCTTATTCACGTTGTTTGGTCAGCTTTGGCGTGGTAGACCGTGAAATGCGTGTGTTCATCCGATAAACGCCAAAAGCTATCCGCCGCGCGCCGCAGCGGTGTCGCAGCGTCACCGGCAACTACCCTCCCTCCCCCGCACCCCGCATGCCCCCGCAAGCCCCCACACGCCCTCACCCACACAACCTACGCGTTAAAAATAATAATTAGGTATGTCAAAAACCACAGGCAAAGTAACGAGGACAAATAATTTGTGCTGCGGACCTCAGCCGTCTGGCCGTAATTAGGGTCCGACGAATAAGGGATTATGCCTCTTTTAAATGTTGACAAAGACATGGACCTGAACTTTCGATTGTGGGCGGAAAAAATAGTACCTTCATATTTGAATATAAATCTCCTTGAAACAGCGTTGTTTCCATCTGTGTACAGTTCAAACGGTACAGAAAAGCCAAGAAATTTCTCGAACATTTCGCTGCATCTTAATCGGATTTGAGCCATTAGCTGTGCAGGTTATCAGCGTACCGTCAAAGCAAGGATAATAAATTCTGTCTGTACCGGGAATCAAACGCTTTTGAGTTTGCCTCGACGAAAGATGTTTAGCTTGTTGCTTCAGGGATTGAACAAAGATTACTATTTACTTAGGTTCAGGTTCAAACAAATATTAAAAAATCCGGTGTTTTTGAGCGGAAAATTGTAATTTCCAAAAGTATTCAGAAATGAATGCGATTCTGTAAGTATAACTCTATTATTTCAAAATGTTTAATCAGTTTCATCTCTTACATAAGATATCACGGTATATAATTATTTTTAAAGTGAAATATATCGGGTATAAAGCTTTTAACTTCGTACACACAATAAATAAACCCACATAGTGGTATACCCGTTGATTGACGAGGCTCCAACGCTTTACAAACAGGACTTACGCAGGATAATCCTACCAGACCCAAGTCCAGCAGACCGGTGACAAGTAGGGTAGTGTGAAGCGTATCTGTGGTCACAAACAGACTCATCTACTACAATGTTTCCGCAACTTTGCAAGATAAAGTCCTGTAATTGATTACAATAAGCTTGAGTGATGTTGAAACTAAATGATTAATTGGGTAATTCAGATGATGGAAGGTTCCTGTTTGAAATTGAATTACATAATTTAAATGCAATAGGATTATTTATGTCTATATATCTCATCTCATCATCATTTGCCGCTCAAGCTATGTTAGGAAAAGGCTCGGCAGATGATGATGAAGTATTAGATTTTATGTAAATTATATAACAAGTTTTTCATTATTTTCAGAAGGAAAAAGAAGAAGGTAAATAATTTTCTATAGGTATGGATTTAGAAAACAAATCACAAAGTTTTCAGGGCAGGTGGCACATACACTTTTTAAGAAATGTATATTGAATTTATTCTAATGTTTACTTTTCGATAACGTGATAAATAACATAACGTTATTATTCGTTAGCACGAACCTACGAATTGCTTCACGTCTTAAGAATTTTGTACAGTCAACCGCACAAAAGTCGCAACACGTTGAACCGTACTTAGCGTTTATATCAAGGCAGTAAGGTCTAATTTTATATTTTTATTTACCATGTGGTTCAACGTATGTGTTGAGCACTAGTTGCCTCAAATAACCCTTAGGAATAACTTATAATGTGTTTTAGAGTAGTACATGTAACAAAACTATGAGCCAACACAAGCAAATGGAAA
Organism: Autographa gamma; assembly: GCA_905146925.1. Classification (NCBI taxonomy): domain Eukaryota; kingdom Metazoa; phylum Arthropoda; class Insecta; order Lepidoptera; family Noctuidae; genus Autographa; species Autographa gamma. The sequence continues at coordinate 3,410,551 of LR989852.1, forward strand.
TGCATTACCAAGTTATATCAGTAATCGGCTTAAATTAATGGAAATGCATTAGTGCTGTTGGCGGTAATGCACAATGGTATTAATATAAGGTAGCGTGGAAGCCAAGTTCGGTGGAGAATCAGTACAATAAGAGGATTTTGATAGACTACAATAGCAGGTACATTCATTAAATTAACGGCATGAAAATGAAACAATACATAATGGTAATGAACTGAATTGAAATTTTGTTTTTAAATTACATTTTCATCTTCAAATTTTAATATTAAAAAAAATATAAATAATACTAGTATCAAGTTTACACAAAGGAAAAGTATCGAGCTTCGCATTATAATTTAGAACATTGTAGAGCAGCTTTAATTAAATTAATGCCCCATTATTATATCCTGCAATCAAGATGGGATTATGTTTGATTTGCGTTAATTAATCAGACAAAGGAACAACCGATATAATTGTATTAGATAACAAGATTACACTATTACTATAATATAAGGGAATATAATATTGAATAAGTAATATTAAACTCTAATAAATGATTGTACATGAACACAAAACTACTCGATCAATTTTGATGACATTTATCTTAATTTTAATTTATTAATATCGATGAAAAAAAGATTTACGAAATCGGTCCACGATAGTCGAAGCTATCGCGTAACATTTTAAAGTAGGTTCAAAAGGAAGTATAAGTAACCTCGCATTAAAACAGAAATAAACAAACTAGGTACGAATCTACAGGTATTTCTGTATCAAAGAGCACTTAAAGTTCAATTAACAATTCTCTCAAAGCCTTTGCGTATGAGGGGTTTAGTAATTACTCGTTCCCGCGAAATTCTGTGGAAAGCAATAAACAGTTTGTGTTACTGCTGTAGAAAATGTTTAAAGTTATTTGGTGTTTTGCAACATTTGCGGAGGCTTCACGCTGGCTACATTGATCGCGTCGCTCTCGGTGCTCTGGCCTGACGGGGCACCGAGTGGCCACTGTAACAGCGATTTAATTATAATTGTAACTTCCTGTTATAGTAATTACGTTCGGTTTTTAGTGTTGAAAATTTTGGATTTTTATCCGAGTGAACCGGAGGGTTACTTTACGAGTATAAGTATGAATGTGGATTGTCTTGTACACTTTTCCACATTCCTACCTATTTTCGAACTACACATTCCGGAAGAGTGAAAATCGAAAAAACTACTTCGATTGAATACTACCTTTTGTATACTACTTCCTTCTCGTTATTTGGGGATCTAGACACGCGGCAGCGAGTCAAGCCAAGTTCAAGTAAAGGAACTGGCTAGCCAGCGCCAAGTGTATCATTACACGAACCACTTGGTGCCACTTTTGATCCTTCTATAACTCAAAACCTCTTTAACGTAAACACATAAAACTAAGTGTGTTTAATTATATCCATAAGGACATCTAGAAGCCCAAATTTCGTGAAACTCAAACGGTTATTGAGATATGAAAGTCAAAAAGTCGTAAATTTTAGCACTGACTGATCGCTTAGGGCCTTGCTCACGTACTCTACAATCTCTTTGTTGACTGGACTATTAGGAAAAGACGACACTTAAAATTATTCTTGTACGCTTAATTTTTAATTATTTTGTGATTAGAATGTTTCAGCTGACACACATTTGTAAAATACAGCCATTGCAAAAAGGTTTAATATGCTAAAAAACAAAACATGAAACGAAACTATACCGCTTTATTAGTGGCCACGTACTAATAGAGACGTTTTGCTTAATAATATAGCTGGTAGCGCAGCCGTCACTCCGTAGCTGGCGCTGACACGCCTGAAAATCACTGAAATGCTGAAATTGCCCGCGCGGAAACCCTCGCATGAATACCACACACATCCTACAAACATCGGATATGAATTTTAAAAGTTCTGTTAAACTAACCCAACTAGAACTAATTTTATTTAACTTCCGTAATAATAGGAATTTACTGTAGAAATATTGTTTGTCTAATATCTGAAGAATAACGCCGTAATAACGTTGTTTGATGTAGAATATTGAGTATATCTTGTATCGAGGCAAAAGAGCGAAACCATACACGTATAAAATATATTTGTTCCGCTTCTACCGTTCACATCCGAGTAGTCACAGTCGTACATAGGTTGCCATGGTTACTTTAAGAAACCTACGAGTATGTATCCCGCTCGCGTTCCCGGCTAGACGGAAGTTCTTTGTGTAAAGATCGGAGCGGTGTCAGGTGCCGCGTAACTCGCTACATAATATAAAACGTGCAGTAAAGTTGTCGTACAGCGAGGCTTACGTACCTCGAGCTCGGAACTCGGCTGGTTAAGCCCGGACGAAGCACCGAACTTCCTTCAGCCGTAATATACGCACGAGAACTTCCAGCTCAACATGAACACTTGTTTTTTATTCGCAACTTTGTAAACAGCGCCATTAAGGTGAAACGTGACCAGCGCCAGCAGTTACCAACCAGATAAAGGCTTCGTATTTTGTTTGTGCGTTACCATTACACTGCTTTATGATACAATCGTTTTGCGTATAATAGCATTTTGTTGTGTGTAATATCTGCAGAGATAGGTATTTATTAAATCAGTTCTTTGAAAGCTAAATTACTTTTCATTTTACAAAGGCATCCCCTTTCAATTTCGCTATACAATTATAGTAATAAAAAGTAATCCCGGACGATATTTAATATCGCAAATTAGTCAAAGCCGGTATGCCGGAGGGTTACACCAGTAATATCGGAGGGCCGGCGGGAGGACGGCGGCGTCCGGCGGCATACAAAAGTTGACGGACGTCCGGCGTGATTGAGTGGAGCCCTCTTCGATACAGGCCCTAATGGGGCTCTCGGTGACATGCCGGGCGCGGGGGGTGGGGGCCCACCCGGACAGCCTCCTGTAAAACACGCCCGGGGAAAAGTTGATTGCGACATTACCTATACACTGATATAAAAAACATTTCACTTTATAAATAATTGTGTTCGTAAGGACACAAGGTCGAGCAATAAGTAAAAAGAATTCCAAATTTCCAGTCAAGTAATTTTCTTACTTCACAAGCGAAATCAGCTTATTCCAATTAGGACCCTAGTTGGGTAACGTATTGAAACAAATTGGAATTACATTGAAAAGAAATCGTTTATTTTTTGCCAGCGGAGTGAAAATGAAATCTTTTACAAATCACAAGGTTTTTGATGTATTTCCCCTCATTTCTGAGTCAACCTTTTAAAATAACGTTTTTGCTTTAAGGAAACTTATTTGTTAACATCAGGTAGTCAGTAGTTATACCAAGCAGTGCAATAATGTATCATTAGTTACGTACTGTCATTTCATAAAAGTTAATTTCAATATACACACGCCAGCTCACGTCAGCTGAAAATAAAAATAAAGGTCTTGCTCTAAGTAGACAGGATGAAAACGGTAAGAAGATATTCTCCGTACACGGCAGACGAAATGAAACGATGTCGGGACGGTGTTATGTAACCTGTATGCTAATGGAGTTTATAAACGTGTGCTCGAGTAGCGGAGCTAAGCAGCTCACACGTGACGTCACGCGATCTGTCGAACTAATCTTGTCGATCGGAACAACGTTACTTTTTGCGGAAATGATAGTATTATTTTGAAGTTGATAGACATATATTCTCGCTGGTCATCAATTTAAAATATAATTATGGAATTTTAAAATCGATGTAATCCAGAAAAATACGATGTTCAAAAAGTTTATTTTCGCAGTATATACTAATGGTCAATGAAGATAAGACGTAACAAAAGCGACTAACATTTTCTACGATGGCGAGATTACTTTAACGTATATCAAGAAATAATTAACAAAGAGAACGTTCGATGTTCTTTCTAACAAGAAGAAAAAATCCATCTCCTTTGTTTAACGTCGATACGCTTTCTACACTTTTCTAAAGAGAAATTGTACGCCTTTACTGAGCGAACCTTTATTTTGCAACTCGCGTTGCAAATTTATGCTGGCTTTGTAAAATCTCAAGTCAGAACCAATATTCATCTCATACAATGAGAGCCTAACAGAGTAATATTTCGCTGCAGCGCTGCAGCGTGCAAGCGATCCCTTGTTCCATGAAGCGCTTTGAGCGCATCTACAATAAAGCTTGCTCGTTTTGTTTCACGATGAAATTAAAATCAAGAGGACGCCGGCCGAGAGCTCTCTCCCCAATTTTTAACAGTACATTGGCTTCTATGAAAAGCTTTCTGCTTACTTTTATTTTTACACGTCTTATATTTTTTGTGAATTTTGTGCCAAAGGGGTGTCCGTTATATTGAGGGATGATTAATACTTGCTCCACTGTAAATTGGTTGTTAGATGATGATTTGGTGGATACCTACGTTGGATTTTTTTCATAATCATTATAGCAAAGTTAGAACTACATTTAATCTTAATGAACCCAGCTTTAGTACCACAATTTCATACGCAGACCATGAATTAGCAAAAGTCCGCTGCGCCCTCCAACATATAAATGAATCCTAAAAATACGCGACACGTCCGGGGCGCGTGTTATATGTAGAGATGCATGATATATGAGGGACATGATTCAAGCGGCGCTGGGTGTCGCGGTCAGCGGCTCTTTGGCTCAAAGGAAATCTCATTTTGCGAGCCGTCCCCCCTCCCCCCGCGCCCACCCGCCGCGCCACCCCCCGGACATCTATTAAAATTATTTGAGAAAACCCAACACTTGGCTGGGTAGATCCTCTCCCGTCCGCTCGCTCCAATTTATACCATATTTTATACTTCATAGCTCTTTTGTTGTTCGATATCGACAGCATAATTTGAAAAGGCCTTTGAAGTGGCCGGTTTTTTATGTAATTATTTTTCGTTTCACATTTTTTGTTACCTTGTACGTACAAGCGTTTGATGTTAAATTAGATTAATTATCTGGTTTGCTCTGTGAAATTAACTTGATTATGGCATAAATTATCGGGGTTCCTTTTACAGCTGCGGCAATTTACTGCTGGGTGATACGTTGCTTTTGATAGCTAAAACATAAATAATTAAATATTATTGTTTAACTTTTAGATATTCATATGACCTCATTGATGTGTTTCGTGAGAGTGAATGAAGGTGTAAGTTAGGCACAACTTGAAAAATATACAAAAATAAGAAAATTTAATGCAGACTATGTCTATCTAAACTTTGATACATTACAATTTTTGGGGCCAAAATTAAATTTAAAATAATCTTTTTAAAAATATAAATTATTAAAGTAAATACCAGTGGAATTTGCCACTTGCTAACAATACAATAATCATGTTATTGTTGTTTTCATCGATCACCCACAATTAAAAGTTTTGGAACAACTTATTTAACTCAAAGCACTTCCAGTAAACAAAAATGTTTTCTTGTTTTGAAAATAACTTGTTCAAAATGTACCCATTGTTTGAATTCGTTTATGTAATAACCAAATAATAGGTTATGACGTACGGGCTACGAAAATATAACAGCTTTCATTACGTTTGCTACAAACTTGCTACGCCGTAGTCTCGTAGCACTTGTAGATTCATGCTCGGTTGAGCATTCAATTAGTTTTACTGAAATTAATTTCCATGGCGGAATATTGGTATTTAATAAACTATTATTACGTTTATGAGTAAGGGTACTGCTACACAAAGCTTTGTGTAATTATCTACAAAAGTCGTGTTCATTTGCTCTGACAATTTCATAATTGGTGTGTAGTCAGGTATGCATGTGAAATATGATGTGGAATTTTATCTGACTATATTCTCGCAGAACCTATGTTTTTTACGCATTACGATAAAACACATGTTGTGGACGTTGGTAATATTGGTTCATGAAGCAAATTCAATTGTTTATGAGACAATGTGTTAATAAGCCTGTATGTACATTAGTCCGGTATTGTTCCCTACTGAAAGGTTTAGTACATAACATGACAAATGACAATAGCATTAAGTGTGCTTATATACAATAAGGTGATTCATCAAATTCGCACCGTTTCACGACCACCATTATTCGATGGCTGCGAAACAAATGATTACAAATGAATCGGGCTGCGGAGCGCGGGCGCGGGAGCGTTGCCATGGCGACGCGAGACGATCGATGCGCGACCGCCCCCCGCGCCCCGCCCCCACCCCTCAATTAAACAATGATTCACACGTTAAGCGATGAGATGACGAACATGTATAGCGCAGTCTGCGAATAAAAGTTGATGCAGTTATTTGATTACGACTGCTACACCAAAACGACATTTGCTTGCAAAGAATATTTGGAATCGAAAGCTTTTTGCTGTTTTACTTACAGAAAGAAATAAAATTCGATCAAAAATATTTTGCAATAATACCCTTAAATTGATGTTATAACAGTACTATAATGGGAGGATTATGCATTTGTTAATTGGGACAAGAAATAATCATTCTCTACAAATCAAATAAACGATGTTTCAAATAATGTATGGTTCTTATAAAACATTCAAGCTACTACAGCCACTTGAATCGGGGATGTCACTCTGGAACATTTGATATGCGTGAAGGGTGAACTTACGATCTTATGGAACGTTGCCAATGAGTACGAGTATTTGCTCTCCACACAGTGTTGTTTATTTTGCGAGACCCTAAAAATAACAACAGGACGAACCCCTTAACGACTATACGGTAGTATTAGTCAATGCTACTTTGATCTCTTCATGTGTTGTATGTAGATACATTATCACAGATGTGTTTGATATCCATATGAAATAAAACAAACGGTTATATTATTGTAATTATGCTTAACGAAGTCCCCTTAACTATTTGGGTTACCTAGCATTACACTTTTCCAATTCTACACTAGAAAAGCAGTCAACAAAAAGTTACTTTATATTTCTTGAAAAAGAATTCAATTCCTCTCTCTTCTAACTAACAGCAAAGTATTGATTTCAAAAGGTTTCAGAATACGTCTTCAATACCTTTCTCTTACTCAAAGAGGAACAGTTCTATAGAAGTAGGTTTTCATCAGGCAGCACTAATTAGGAGCCATGTTGGACGCGATAGTCTGTATAATTCCCGCTCCAGAGTTTGCGATGTAATGAGTTCGCGGAGTTGCCGCCGGATCCGCCGCTCAACTATCGACATACAAAGCAAACTGTGAGCTCTACGCTAACAATTTCATGTGAATTATTTCCGCTAGGAAATGTCGTACAGCGAGATTCTCGTTTCTGATATTCCAATTATAAATTTTGCTTTAACTTTGACTTCATATAATGTTATGTAGGAGCGTACTGTGGTGCTTTCATAATGTTATTTATTTAATAACGAGAGTATATCAAGGCTGTGCTGTAGGTACGTATATATTTTAAATTATATTAAAGGTTATAACGATCGTTGAGGGTAGGGAAGATACCTGTCATTAGGCAGGCGGAAAGAAAAACAAAGGACTTGAGTAGAGTTTTACGACACCCTCGGGACACGGGCAGCGAGACCGCAATCAATTACGTATGAGCGACACTAAAACACCTGTGAATATTCTGCTCAGTGTACCGTAAAAAACGGTAATTATTATTTCATGTTTAAATCATTCTGTTTTAATTTAGCCAACGTAACAATACCGGGTCGGTCAACCGAACGGGAATTCATTTTGAACGCTTTGATTTTGATCATCCATATAATTAAAATCTGTACGCTGATGTAAATACAAATGCATTCCAATTATACTTTATCAACAATAAATAATATTAAATAGCAAACCGAAACCACATTTAAATTCGATTTTCAGACTGAACGAGCTTTTTAATTACAACAGATCAACCGCAACTCTTGTATCACAGTTAAAAAGCAATATTTATTCGAAATTGGATCGTGAAGCGGGTGTTTGAACTAGCGGTTGTGGCGTGCACTGCGAATTAATTCGGTTCAGTTATATAACATTAAAATTGGAAGGCCGGAGCGTCCGCAACCACCCGAAAGGCTTTGCCTCCAATCCCAATAAGCGATTGGCTGTGAGCTCAGTGCACCGCCGCCGACCATCGTTACAGTTACAAGCCACCTAAAATAGCTCGTTTAAATACGGACCCGGAGACCGCCGGCTTTTATCGGATCAGACAGTCTAACTTCAGCATAACCTCTCCCCACAGTTTAATACTGGCGGTACAAAATTATTAAGCCAGTATAGGTAGATTCCATATTTATCTTTAGAGTAGATTTAGAAGTATGTTTATCCTCATGAAATCGCTTCGGAGGTAAAGCAGAGTTAGCCAGACAGAGTATCATGTTTATCATGTAATTAGGAGGGTCGGTGAGGGCAGCTACTAACAAAGTGGAGGCTGAGGGAGCTGTGTGCGATGTGTGAGCGTCCAGAGAGCCGCTGGCAGATGTAAGTGCTGCGTTTTAATTAAATCCTTATTGCCGAGAGATAGACCGCTGGAGGACACAGTCTATCGTTTTTTTTTGGGGCGTTTGCTCGCGTCCTAAAAAATTAAAACTGCGAACGAACGAGCTTTGAGATAATGGTAATGCGCGGCTCGCCGTTATTTAATACAACAGCCTCTCGACGGTAGGTACCTACTTCGCCGATCAGGCTGGCCAGTGGCAAGCACTGACGCGACAAAGGCGGAATAATGACGAAATTTATTTTAACCCAAATCTGTAAATTGTACACGTAGTATTATGAAATGGCAACATATTCAAGCTTTTTATTATTGAGGGAATTTCGTAAGTATTCTCGTCATTGTTTGATCACAATACGTATTTTCAAGTACGTACGGACAAAATCAAGCCCGTATTATAAGAATAATACACGATACTGTTCATTGCAAAAAGATATGAGAACAAAGGATCTTTCATGGCTTTTCAAAAATGTATTGAATCACATTTGATTACAGCTCCAACACTCGAATCAGTAACGAACGGCTGCTCTTCAAATATCGAGTTTGATAAAACAACAAAACAAGTCTGTAACATGAGTAGTATCCGCAGCCGGAATATACGGCTAAAAACATTTCAATATTCGTCTGGTTAGGTACTTGTTAGGGGCTAACAACTCAATACAGCTCCCGCCGGGTCGGAGGTACTTGTGCCTACATCATGTCTCTCGTCATAGCAACGTGGAAATTAGACAATGAACTGTGAGAGCGTTAACAGTCGCTACCTGTCTGCGGGGGGCGAGGGGTGGCCCGGGCGCCGAGCGAGCCGTGCCCCGGGAAACAAATGATAAGGCGATTACAAAAATATACACGACGATTGTACAAACACAAATAAAACCTCCAGACTACAGGTAAGAGACAAAAGTAAAAACTGGAGAAACAAAGATAGAGGGATTGGTATTCTCTGGGAATATACAATATGAAAGGTAGAAATAGGATTTTGCAAATACGATGAACCTACTTTTTACTTGGTGAATACATTACTGATATATTCGATGTACTCGATGTACTCGATGCATGTAAAGGATGAAATAACGTTTTATTCAAAAGCTTGCGATTTCGGGAGATTTTATGTTTTGATACGAATTATTAATACCGCATCCTCTGAAAACACGGTTACCCGGATACATTACATTATGTTACATTATAATTAATTATATAAATTGTTGACACATATCATAATTATTTTATATGTGTTTACCTACCGTCAAACATTATATTTTATGGTGGACCTTAGTCACACCAAACCGCCACCTATGGGTACCGTGGCACTTAAGAGTTATAGTGCATGAATAACCTTTGGGGCGCGTAGTGCGTACCCCTGCTCGCAGCCGGGCCGCACGCTCGCGCTTGTCGTAAATTATACTTCATCCACTGGCGCTGGATAATGCTCCCTGACACATGCAATTAGCCGCATTCCATGTGATCGCCATTGATCACATTCTTGGGCATTTATGCTGTGCCCCGTATTGTGAGTGTGACATGTTTCAGGACAATGGAATCTAGTTCCACTAATAGATAATATAGGAACAAAGTTATATACAGACAGATGAAACATATTTTTTACATTTGTAATCTAACTATGCATAGAATTTCGTAAGAGTACGTTCATAATTAATTGACAGATCGTATACCTAAGTGTAACCAAAAGTAATTATACTATCGTCTAAATTTGAACAAAAGTTTCATATTGTTTGCAAATCATACGTAATACAAACATATAACATCACAGTGTGGTTAGTCGCAACATTACAAATATTGTTTGTTAGGTGCTTAGACAGGATTATAAAGCATACGCGAAATTTCTGCATCGGATTACGTGTAGTATGTAGTGCGAAATGTAATAAGTATTTGTAGGGGGCGGCGTGGGGTGCGGGCCGTGGTGGCGGTGGTCGAGCGGTAGAATCAAGGGCGCGCGGGCGGCGGGGCGCGGCGGGGGCGCGGGCGGGGCGCGGGCGGGATGCTGCGCGCCGGCCGCGCAGATCAATATCTCGCGTCGCCCGGCAACGCCGCGCCAGACCGAGTGCCTCCCGTACTACAGCCCCCGCGGCCCTCCGCCCAGCCTCCACTCTGCCCACTACTCGCTTATTTAATACATGCCGCGTATCTGGGATGCGAGCTTATTCGTGCTAAATGACAGGCCAGCGTAAAACGCCGAATCGCAGAGTCACCGCTCTTGTAATACTTACGCCATTGTGGTCCCCTTGGTCGAACATAAAACCGCGGAACCATAAAGATGACATTGACCCGATTCTTTCAAGAAAACTTCCAATTTCGTCCGGGTCCAATTTATGGGATGTATGTTTTCTAGGGAGATATTTTTAGAAGCTATCGTATATGCCTGACACTTGCCAAAAAAGTTCCTATTGCATTTAGTACTTTTCTGGTTCCATAACCGGTATCGAAGCGCAACAAAGAAAAATGTTGGATGCTGTTTATGCCAATCGCCAAAGTGTTCTCGATAACTGGAAATTAAACATCGCGTCGTCAGATAAAGACACAACCAAGATTAACTATACTCACATTTCCCACCGACCGTTTCGGCAACATAGGGTCCAGGTTTGCCTCAGCCACTCTCTCGATTTAGAATCAATCAATAAGTTAACGCCCAATAGTGCATTCTATGATTATATGCTGCAATACGCGTTACCATTTATTACAACGTTACTATATTCGCACTCTACTTGCAATCATAATACGGTAGTCCAGTCCATGCGACCAGGAGGTTAGTAAGTAGATACATAATGTAATTTATTCATGAATAATTTACATCAATATCATATCAATCCCGTGATTGAACCATTTATTTGCAGATCGATTGTGAATAGTGATAACTAGATATTTGTTAACCCATCCACCTAGCAATAACGCACCTACTTCTAACTTTATTGGGGATGCGGATGTTTTGAATACAACTTGCAGCGTATTCAAATGTCTCATAACATATAAATTGTGATGTAAAATGATCAAACGGGATAGGTGTAATTAAAAGACAAGATGTTTTAAAATAACATTTATCTTAACCAAACATAAAAATAACTTTTCGCGTACAGAACAAATTAATAATAATTAAAATTAACTCAACATACATTTAAAATACAAAAATAATGACTAACAATAAATTATAAATAGAATAGATAAGCACACTAAACAATTTCCATGATTTTATTTTAATTTCAAGAAAATTTACTCAAATGCAAAATGTTTAAATGCTTGACATAATATACGTGTATATTTTATTACGTAGGCTACCTATTCCTTATACAAAGTTATCGAAGAGGAAGATTATAATTAGACGCAATCTAGGTTAACATTACTTCTGGCGTACAAACAAAAGCAACTGGAAATGTAAAGGAAATATTGTCGTTCTTGTTCCAGCGTTGGCGGAATTTTCCATCCCAATTACTACCCACTATTACAAATAATTTATTTCTAGCAAAATAAGTAGGTGGAAAAAAATCTCATAGCTAATAACAGTCAATCTTTTGGACAATAAAAGATTTTATAATATAAATTACGTTAGAATGTTTTTTATTGGGCACCTTGAGAGTTTCATCAATAAATAATTAATTGAAGATAGAACAAATTGTATTTAGAGCGCGTGGCACAGAAATGACCTCCTACCTTCATTATTAAGGAAATGACTAGAGTCGGAACACTCAAAGGTCATAAGTCACCTGTTTTCTTTCAGTTTCAAGATGTTTAAAAGACTTTCAGCTACACGTTGACATAAAGTTTCATTTTTAGTGCACGGGGTTAGCATAGTTAAGAAGAATAATTTTAATTAAAAATATGTGTAATATAGATCGTACGTCGATTTTTAAGAGTAAATAGGAAACAGTATTCTGAATGCAGAATGTTCTAGAAGGGAAGTTGTGTGAGCAGAGCTACTCCTCTCATGATCCAGTGCTCCGGTGACTTGGAGGAAGGTAGCCGCATGAACAGGATATAATAGGTAGGTAGGACTAGGTTTGTAAAGTCAAAATTTATTTAGTTCGTCATTTAGATATTCAAAATATAACAGACACGTATTTTTTCTTTTATCAAATCAATAAAAAAATAGGAAGATATACCGCTTTAAAGTTCAGTAGTGGGGGTTTGTGACGTCACGGCTGAGTACAATTTATGCTAAAACGTGACGTCACGCAAGAATTGAAATCGCTGTATCTTCGTCATTCTTTGTCTACGGGACAAAAAATAAGTGTCTAATATTTTTTTTTCTCTAAAAGATGGACTAAAAAATAAAAATTTGTCATCATCCCTATTGGTGGAGTGGCCCGTGGTTGAGAGCATGCCGCGCCGGCCGCCCTTCTGATATAGCAAGTAGTTGCAGAACTTGTTAATAGTTAAGAAGAACCTTCTGGAAGCTTGCAGAATGTTCTAGAACGGCAGTTGGGTGAGTAATGCCACGCCCCTCATGATCCAGTGTTCAGGAGACTTGGAGGAAGGTAGTCTCATGAACAGGATGTAGTTGGTGGAGTGGCCCGTGGTGGAGAGCACGCCGCGCCGGTCGCCCGTCTTGTATAGCGGACAGTTGTAGAACTCTTCCGTCGGTAAGTCGTCACGTTTTAGTGGGATCAGCCACACCTATTTATGGACAACCAAAAAAACCCGTTATTTTGCAGTAATAATATGTTTTTTGATAAGTGTTAGAGGTTTACTGGCTACTCTTAAAACCTAGCTTCATTACAGCTCCAACCCCAACATCTGTGTAATTTGGGTCAAGACTAATTTTAAAATAACACTTTCGAAATGGAAAATAATGATTTAATAAAATGAAAAGGTCTCATTACACTACTTAAGTGAACTCATCGAACACTGTCGAACGAAAGGTCTTGTGGTTTAGAGTCTGAATGATCGATCTGCAACCATTACACTGAGGTTGCGGTTACTGGTCGGGTAGTGATCATTATTTATAGGACACTACCTATATAAAGAACTTCTTTGAGTTTCATGCCGGCTCTTCTCCACAGGAAGGACACTTTGGAACCGAGAAACTAGAGTCACTAGATTTAATGTAACGTTTCTTGAGCGTATTTTTTTTGGTTACAAGAAACAAAAACATTTTGATTTTGATTTGAACTTACTTGCTAGTTGTGCAAGTAAGATACAAACCATCATAAGCTATTTCTAACAATAAGCACAGACTACCAGCCGTTATCGAACTAGATTATTTAGGTCTTAATAAACAGCTCGATATTATTTGCTATTCCGGACAGTCTGGTCCACCTACAGACAATAGATTTTCTATTGTTGTCGCCGCATACAATGTGTTTATTAGACTGGAGTATACTAATTGGCAGTTAGGAAGGAGTTATAATAATATCGTAGGATATTTCACACACTGTCATCTGGTCCCAAATTAGGCAGAGCTTGCTATACTAACCAGACAACTATAAACATATTTTTGTATCTAAATACATACCATAATGCAATCGATAAATGACATCCAGATACCAAACAAATGATTATTTTAATAAATCTCAAAAAAACTACTTTTTGACTTTACCTGTCAAGATTTGTGGATGGGTATCGAACTCACAACCTCCGGTTCAGTATTCAGGATCACTAAACACAGGACCAAATGCTCCTTCTAGAAAAACACTAAATACCATTATATGTTGTATGTACTGACCGGTGGGAAGTCGTCGTACAAAATCTTAGGGATGGACTCGTCGATGCTCATGGTGTCCATGTCCCAGCGAGCGCCCTCCATGAACAGACCGTTGATATAGACGCCCTCGTCCGGAGGTGTGTCTATCTCCAAGTTTTTCTGCACCTGGATTCATTTCCAAATTAATCTCATCTATTTATTATCTCATCTATATTTTATTATTGATAACTTGAAAAACACAGCAAATTTCTTCGAAATAAAATAAAATAAGAAAATTTTGGAAGAACAGCGGTAAATACCTAATACGAAAGAAAAAAAACATTAAAAACTATGGAACAGCTAAGTTCCTTTATATTTATCGTAGGTAGCTTGTTCTTTACCCGCTGAAGGATAGTAAAAAACATGTCTAAGATGAATTTAACTTATGAGTATTAATTCTACACCACCTAAAAAGTAGTATACTAATTTACTTGGTAATGGAAGGCGAGCTGATCGATAGGTATCTTGTATTTCCTTGCGTAGCTCTGCTGGGCGGCCGTCAGGAAAGCTTGCGGGAAGTAGAATCCCGACAGCCAGAACACAACTGGTGGGCCGTACTGATGCCAATGCTATCAAATATGGTACAAGTTATTCTTCTGATGTAAATTCAATGAATCAAATATTGTTTAATTTCAATGGTCTTCTAAATAGCTGATGAGTGAAGTGGTCGACACTATTGTAAGAAAAATATAGCAGTATCCCATACCGTAGAACTGATAAATCTACCGCAAGCATGAGGTACAAGATTCGTTTGCTTTAGTAACTATGTAACAGCTTTACACATATTGTAGACATCTGATAAACAATAATTAGATACTACTATGAAGGTACATATATATGTACCTAAATCCTGTGAGACTGGAAAAGTTAAGCCAACATATTTCTTGAAATCATAAATAAGGTAGCGGAGCAACATATTAAGTTTCATAAAATAACCATGTACCTGCAAGAAACTAAGCCTTTCGAGTAGATCATTGAAATAGGAGGCCAGCGGCTTCAGTGACGGGTAGCTCTTGCCGGCCCAGAGCGACGGTATGCGCCCGCGCACCATGCTCGTCAACACTTCCTCGGTTATATCCGTCAGCACGCTCACTCCTATTGTACAAAACATTGTCTTACATATATCTTTAATGTTTAAGAGCTAAGATTTTGTTTCGATAGACTTGCAAAATTGATAAAACACGCAAGCGAAAGATACTCAAAGCTACCTGACAAAAAATCTTAACTAAAACTTAATATGATTGAGCGGAAATGTGGACTTTCCTATACCATGGGTTTCAACAAAACCAAACTATGTATTTTATAATGCATTTTAAAGTGAAAACACAAAGGTCTACTGGAATTCAATCAAGTCTGTGCACACATTCAAAGGTGAGAACAAACAGGAATTCTGGAATCTAATCAAGTCTTGAGTACTTTTCCGCAGGGATTGCTACATTGAAAGTATGAACAACATTCAAAGCAAACCCAGTCTTACCTTGCACAGCTCCAATAACAGCTCTGGAGCTGGACCTAACGACCTGCACCAGTCGCTCATATCTCTCCGCCTCCTGAATGACGACGATGGACAGGGGCGTCATGTCGGCCGGCTTGATGTTGCCTTCGTGTGAAAGGTCCGATAGGATCGTATACATTCAAAGTAAACCCAGTCTTACCTTGTACAGCTCCAATAACAGCTCTGGAGCTGGACCTAACGACCTGCACCAGTCGTTCATATCTCGCCGCCTCCTGTATGACGACGATGGACATGGGCGTCATGTCGGCCGGCTTGATGTTGCCTCCTTGAGAGGGGCCTGATAGGATCGTCTACATTGAAAGTTAACCCAGTCTTACCTTGCACAGCTCCAATAACCGCTCTGGAACTTGACCTAACGACCTGCACCAGTCGCTCATATCTCGCCGCCTCCTGTATGACGACGATAGACATTGGTGTCATGTCGGCCGGCTTGATGTTGCCTTCGTGCGAAGGTCCCGTTAGGATCGCAGCTGGAAGACGGGCTAGTACGTCCTCAGCGATGGCCATCGCTTGCTGTTCCGGTGTAGTACCGGTTCCACCAGCTGCCATTGTGTCCTGGTTGGTTTGTTAGTTATGATTAGCACGGATGATCAACAGAGATAAGAGAGAGGTTTTTTTTATAATAGAAGCGGGCGGTTAACTTTATTTGGGAAGACCAAATATCTATATGAATGGTTCACGTTTGTAAAATTGTAACGTTTGTATTTCAGGACAATGTTTACCAGTTGTTTCCAATTCAAACCTTATTAGGAAATTATTTTAATTTTGGGTAGGTCTATGTGTGGTGCATGAAAAGATATAATATTTCCATTATTTACTTTACCTGGTATCTTTTCTCGAGGTCCTTGATGCATGAAAATTAGAAGTCAATATTAGTACTACAGCTACGCTACAACACCATCATACAATTAAAAATACTCAAATAACTTACCGTACGATCCTACGCAGGTGCAGCAATGATAAATGAAACATAAGAATATTATAAAAATACAAAACATCTAAATAAAAAACAAACACATTAAACAAATTATTTACATGTGAAACACTAGTATGTCAAAATTACTGTCTTATAAGATTTCAAATTAATATCTACTCATTTTATTGCTAATTATGTGACTATACGTACTAAACTTTGAACTTTTATCTTACTAACTGTCAATACAAGTTACAACGAGACACTGCTTTATGAGCTTAAAATTCTCAAATAAATTCAACCTTAAAATAAATTATTTTAATTTCTTACCGATCAATACAAGTTAGCCGGAACATATCTATAAATTACAATCGAACAGTATATTTCATAACAGTATTTTTCATAATCCCCTTTACCTGCGTTAATATAGCAGTGGCCAGCAGCTCCTCGGCCTCTCGGAAGTGCTTGGTGATGTCGGCGTTGGGGTGGAAGCCGAACACGGACGGCGGCGTGGCCACCGGCATCGACCGCGCGAACGCCACGAAGTCCGAGTGCTCTTTTAGTGTAGGTATGTAGTATATACCTGATTTTTTAATACTTTTGTAAGAATATGGATGTAATAGTTTTAATTAACTGTGTGCTATTCGATTCAGTCAAACATGTATTAATACCGGCAAAACAGTTCCAAAAATTCAGATTATCATCGTGATTAGCACTAAATACCTACTTAGTAAAAAACAATAAATGAGCAACTCCGTGAGTAGTTACTTGATAGATTTGAGAAATCATTAATGTAATTTTAACAAAAACTTTCACAACAATCCCAATATGAAACGTCATTGTAATATTGACTGCAGTTTACAAATCACAATATCAATATGCAGCTGCACCATAAAGACTTTTTCGAAACAATTAGACATTAAATACTTACACGGCTATATTCCCTTTTATTTCACGAAATCATATATCTACCTTGGAGAACAATAGGGCTATTACTCCTAAAACAGATTTTTGTGACTGGACTGGTTTAGCACGTTGAGCAGTGTTATTAAATATTGACATAGATAGCACAATAACTTACCAGAAGGGTCGAGCGGGTAGTTGTGCTGGTTGATGGCCTTAGGGTTGTAGAACTTGTAGAGGATGGTGTTGAGCGTGCGCCGGTCCCAGTCGTCCGTGACTCGCCCGCCGTAGTTACACTCGCCCGTCAAGTAGCGCAGAGCTATGAATTGTACGTCCTGGACAACAACACGTTATATTAAAGAGATCTTATCTTTGATAGACTATAGTATAGACTAGGTGCACGATAAAACTAAGATCTGAAAAAAAAACACAAAAACATATAGTTTTAAAAAGGAGATTATGAGACCTTATCCCAGCAATGAGACACAAAATAGGTTATGTAAAAAAAGGCAAAGGGACACTAGAGATAGTCTTTTACTTGGGCTTACGTTGTAATTACTGCATCTATACGAAAATGAATTCCGAGAAGTCAATCTTTCTACGGAATAGATCCTTTCCGATACGCACAATGTACGATTTCAGGACATGTAATATAACCAAACGTAATTTAACACAGTTATTTAAAACACATATTTTAAGTTCATACTCACATCGTATTCATTCAAAAACATGTAAAGCTGAGTAACACTGATCCTCAAATCCGTCTCATTGAACTCGTATCGTATGTTCCAGCCGAGCGGCCCGAACTGCCTTCGCTCCTGCACCACGGCGTGGAAGAAGCACAGAGCGAACAACAGCTTCTTAAAGTATTCAGTCTGCTTGTTGCCTTCGAACCATTCTAAGTCGTTGATCGGATCGCTGCCGTATGAACGAGCTATGTTCGCTCTGAGGCCTGATAACACAACAATATTTAAAGAACATAAACTATTTTCATTCTTCATGTTGGGAAGTATTTCCTATACATGATTTGTTTCCTTATGATCTCATCTCTCATCATCATCATCATCTCCTTAAGATCATCTGTTTGAGAGCGAGACGGCGCACTACTCTGCAGATAGCAACGTCTAGCTTACACGATGGCAATAGTCCTGTTTTAAGAGTTCGTGGTAGAGAAACTGATGAAATAGAATATTTATTATGTATTGCCGTATTAAAAGCTTTTGAATTATGAAAAGTGATTGATATAGCGCAACCTTCATGCTGGTTTACATACCTTGTGGTGGTTCGTTAGTCATTTTGACACCATTTTGCAACACGTAAACAGGGAAATGTTCCGCAGGATATGACGTTAGCCAAAGCCTGAAGTCGGGATGAGTTGCATCGGGGGTTAATCCTTCACAGATCTAAAAATAGAAATCGAGTAAATTTTGTTGTGATATTAGTATAGATACTAGACAACGCCAAGATACATTTGTTGACTGTTATAACCGACCTATTTGAAATCGTATTGATTAATGACATACACGATCTGTAGCTGTACATATGGCAACTTTACCTTTTCAAGCGTAGGCATCCAACTCTTGGCCAAGTGGCAGTTCTGCAGCACAACCCAGGTGCCACTGCGGACGCCTTCCTCAATGAGTTTCACAGCAATAGGGCCTTGACCTTGACCCAGCGATAGCGAAAATAGACGAGAAGACCCGAAGCCCTAGGAAAGTACAGTAAATATTTACTTTTTTTCTGTTTTCAAGTAATTAAACTTAAATTATACTGTTTAACTGATATAGCAAACAATGATATTCAAATTCGTAGGAAACAGTTTCTAGCATCAAAAATTGTTGCTCGGCCCCTATATCTTATAATAGCTAACTTCCTGTTCATAACCAAAAATTACATATTCACTTTCATCATGTTATAACGTATCACTTACCTGATCATCAGCAAACTTGAGCAATGTGCCCATGGGATCAGACCCCGGAGTCAAGACGAACAGCAGTGGTATACAGCAATGCGAGTCCGCGTAAGATGACGTCAAATCAAATAGCGGTGGCTCCACGAACTGACGACCCAGTTTAGCTTAAAAGAACATTTTCAATTATGACAATGTATCTATGGACTAAGCTATGTCAGTGTTTGGACCTGATATGTACCTGAAGTGTATTCCTTGGGTCAAATAATATTGAAATAAAATAACATTATTTTGTTATTACCTCTGGTATAGATTTTGCTGCGCTTTGGTTTGCAACTATTGTTAGCCCGAGGACCATTACCCACTTTAGCTTAACTTGACCCAATTTCTATTATCTATTCTTAAATACAAAGCAAGCTTTACTTATTTACCTTCAACGTAATTCTGGACTGCCGGGACCATCATGTCTAACCGCATACATCGCATGACTAGCAGTGTCTACAATAGAAAAATATATCAAATTGTCATTATTATTGAAATTTAATAAGTAAAATAAAGTAGCTAATCGACGCTCCAAGATTATAAACAAACCAATGTTAACGTGTTTTTTCCGTGGTGAAGTAAATAAAAGGCAACGGTAACTAAACAAAAAATACTTATTACGTTACCTCGAATTGATCAAGTTTTTTGTCCCAAGGCGAAGGCAATGGTTGATTTTGAGGGTCTGGAGTATCACAATATTCTTCCCATTCAGGAACGTTATTTATGAAATGATCCAAAATACCATGGAACTTTTCTATTTCATTTAATCTGTCAATAACACAGAAACATACGAGTTTTCCTTGTAGATATTAATAAGGATTAAAAAAAACTGTCTGGTCAGGATTAAAATTAATTATCAATAAATTCTAAGTTAATCTATTTATCTTACGCGTTAAAATCGGCCCATGCTTGCGGACTGAGGAAGTGTACGGGGTTGTGTACAACGTGCTTAGGCTGCGCGCCTCCCAGCAAGAATATCATGTCATGCGTGTCCATGTGACCTTCTGCAATCATTATCGTGATTGCTAGCAGCAACGAAAACACCATCTTGTCCTAAAAATAATAAATCTTCAAATAAATAGAACTTCTCTGATGGTCAACTCTCTCTAATGGTAATTTAACAATGAACCTCTAAACATACTTCATACTTACTGAAATAAAAAGACATACAGTATGAAAAATACATTAAAGACAACACAATACCTTCTCAAACAGACTTCTGCAGATATTAGAATACAGGGAATATGTGAAATATTTCCGTAATATCTTAAGGCGCTCGGGAATTTCTTCCACTTTTTCAGTATTGTCGATAGCTGCTGTGAATAACCCTTCAAACCAACCCAATGAATACTGGTACATTGGATCAATATGGGCCAACGATGCTGAAAACAAAGCATGAAACCGTTAATACCAAATTACTTATCATAGAGAAAGATTTGATATTATATTGATTTCGTACCGATTAAAAAGAAGAGGTTAGTTGAGTGCACTGCAATGGGCACATAGTCATCACGAGCTACGTCAATGGCTGCTTCTGTTATCATAGCCACTTCTTGCTTCTCTTTGATTTCGTTCGATGTGTCTTTCGCAGAGTTTAAAATCTAGATAATTAAAAATGAGATATTAACTTGAATGCGAATAAAAACTTAATAAAAATTAGCAATTTAAGCAATACGAGCTGATGATCATAGTACATAAAAGGCTATTTCACGGTATTCTACAGGGTGTTACGAAACCCCTGTCCGATCCGAAAGGGTGATATAGGGATCACAATCACATGCCCAAATAAAATATTAAATTTGGAATATTCATGATAATAACAATAATAATAAACTTTAAAATAGCCTCCAAAATTCCTAAATTTGAAGATAAATAAAAAACTACACCACCATTTTCGTCGGTATTAATGGTGGCCTGAGACGACATCGTCATACTCAACCGCAACACCCTGTTTTTTATACGAAATACCAAGATCTTTAAGTTTTAGTTCTGTTGTTAATTTTATACCTGAACAGCTTCCTCATCTTCCAACAGATGTTCAGATGTAGACAGTACAGTGAGAATTTTCTTCTCAATCTCTTGTAAGAGCCTGCGATGCTCTGCTCCCTGTGTAGTCAGATCTGACTTGGCCTGCTGCAAGTCAGGTCTCTCCCGAGCCACTACCCGGGCGAGCAGCTGAGCTTGCAAGCCGTCCATAGCCAACATAAAGTTGACCAACGTTACGCGGACACCCACTTCAGGCAAGTAATGCGGATTGGCCAATTTCGTACTAATATACAATCTGAAATTTACAATTTATGTTAATACACACTCTGACTTTGTGCAAATAATACGTTCTCATTGGTATACTTACTTAAATTCTTTACTGTATTCAACAATCGTGTCACCAATTTTAATACAAAGAGCACCACCTTGTTTGAAAGTCTGTTGCTGAAGTAGAGGTTCTAACATTGGATCCAACTCTTCTAAGACGTTTTCTAACAGAACCTATTAAATTCACAATATACTTCATTAGACACTTCTGATCAAAAATCCACAATTAAAATAAAATAAAAAGTTCATACCGGTTGTCCAAATTGTACAGCGTTTTCCAAAACGCGTCCTAAGTCTGCTTGCGTCATTCTGACGACACAGATGTTATTCGGTTTCTCCATATTCTTGATCCACCTATTGGCTTGTCCTTGTGGATCAATCATCAGGGGCCATCGTCGCGCTGTCCTGTATGGCGCAAAATATTTCATTTTCAATTGAGTAGAGATACCATAAACTAATCATGATCAGTATTACTTTAATATTTTTAGTTTTTGTTATTTATCCGGAAATATTGTATTTTTGTTATGCTTTCATCTATTTTTAATTTGATTACTTGTAATGTTATGTTGTAATTTTATTTTCGTTTTTCTTTTATTACAAATTTTAATAAGTAATAAATTCAATGTTATTACTTAGAATGCTGGTCGACCTATTATTGGCGACTGTGTAAGTCTGATGTTTTTCTGCTTATTTTTATGTAATGTTCTATACAGAAGCTGTTGGTTTGCCTTTAATAAATAAATAAGGTAACAGAGCAAAGAGTCGACGACATAGTAAAAGTTTGGGGTCGAGTCTGGATGAGACTGGCATAAAGGCACGACAGAAAAGAAAAAAGAGGCCTTTGCACATTAAAGGATGGACAAAGGCTGTACATGAATATGATAAAAGTAAACGGTTTATACACCGACTTACATAATAATAATGGCACTTTCCACACTGAAGTCGTCAGAAGGCAGTCCATCTATGTTCCACTGTTGGATAGTTACCGGTTCACCAAGCGACTCGATGATACTGAAATCCAGTGTGCACACAATCCCGCAGTCATGACATGCATGCGCCCATTTCTTAACCTTTATAAATAAAATAGAATTTCACCAGTAAGATGTTTGCATACATTCTGTGCGAAAAAATATATAACTCAAGTAAAACAATTTAGAGAAATGAATACGTAAAACAAACCTGTTGGCTTCTAAACTGAGCCGTAAATGGCCCCAGATATGCGATGACACCGGCGGCAATAAGAATATCTCCTGAAATTTAAGAAAAAAAAACCACTAGCTTTTGCACAGAACTTGAAGAAATAAATTTGTATGAGGAAAAATGTTTTTTAAGAATTATTTAGTAAGGACTCGTATAAACAATGCCGCTTCTGACTGCCACTTTGTACTATTCCATTTAATATTACGAAATGTTACCTGTAAGAGTATTGTATGTATTGCGAAGATCTTTGGCGATTTGAGTCCATCTCGTCTTCTCACCGCCAAGACCAGATATGAGCATTTCGGCTCTTTTCAATTTGTTACTGCAATCCATTACTTCATCATCTAATATCTTCTGCTGACGATTCTGTTCCGCTAGTGCATCTTCTAGTTTTTTCAATTTATCTTGTACCTATAGCATATAAATAAATACATTACACAATAATTCATCAATTTTGGCATTTAGCGCGACCAAAAAAGTTATTGGAACACTGTTCTAAAGACATTCTACATACCTCTTTGAGTTGTGCTTGTTTGATAGCGAGCGCGGCACTGGCTTTATCGTAAACAGCTTGTGCAGCCGCCAACCTTTGCTTCTTAGGTGCTACCACCTTTGCAACTTTGTCGTACTTAGTCATGGCAATCACCCATTTACACATACCTGAATAAAGAATATTAATTTTAATTATGTTCAAAACACCTGCGATATTCACAAAACATTCAAAGGACGTCTTCCGTTTTGGTCCAAAGCCAAAATAAGAAATGCCAAGGAGGACAAGTTCTATGAGAGTATCACACATTTTGGTTCAGATTAGGACCAAAAATATACGAGAGTCGGATGTCCTTTAGTTTTTCTATTGTATACAGTCAGTCTTTCTTATTACTTGTTAATCTTACCCTCAGCAGCTACCGACACAGTCTTGATCTTCTCAGGCACGAATCCCTCGTCTTGCATGACTGTCGTCATCAGTTTCTTCATAACAGGCGGCGGGATGTTATCCTTGTCATAGTTCTGTAGCGACTCGAGGAACTTTATGTCGTTTAGGATCTTCTTCGAGGGCCCCCAGTAGTCCTCAACAGTGCCCACACCAGACGGATTTGGAATTTTATCGGGTTTTACGTCCTATATTTGAATTATAATTTAGTTTGTCTTCACTTTACTGAGTATTGTATGTGTATTAAATACATAACACTTTAAAATAAAAACTTTTGATTAATTATAAAAGTATTGTTCATGCAAATATTTATTTATCGTGCAAGCTACACACATTGCGTGAATAATTTTGTTTGCTTACCGGGTCATCATGCTTTGGTAGAGCAGTAAAAATAAATTGATAAATATCATGTTAGGTCTATTTGACATGATCATTGCAAAAATTACAAGCATCATAAGCTTAAATTTCATTATGAAGTATGTCTTTAATTCAAAGTCTCAGTCAAATTGAGATTTATACCAAAATGGGTATAAGTACTGAAGCTAAGTTTAACACGCATTTAAAATATATTTACAGCTTTTGGCGATGCTTTCAATGACAAGAATGTATAGTATAATCTGGAATCAAGACTTCGTTAATAATATTGTTTAAATAAGACTTGTCTTACCTTCAATATGCAAACAGCCTCCATGACAATACGGATACCTCTGGGCGGGCTCTTCATGGTCTTGATGAACGTGATGTCCTGAGGGGTGAGAGTGTCGAGCGCCGCTAGCGCCGCGTTGAGGATGGGCATGGCCTCCGCTAGGTCGGCATCGCACTCGTCCTTGATGGCTTGGGCTTCTTGCGCCTATTATGTATAATATTACCTCTTTTTATTTTGGACATACTCGCTCGTATTTGCAGAAAATTACGAAACATTTAATTTTATTTAGGTAGAACTTGTATAAGCAATATCTTAAAGTAAAATTACAAATTTCAAAATGATGCTTCAAATAATATTTTAAGTCCTTTTTTATCTTTGCATAACCTAAGCAAAACCTGGAACCTAAAAAAAACTTCCTACTTTATGTGCTTTATGAACCTAACATTTTAACAATATGCCAAGACATAAAAGCATATTATCTTGCCTGTTCTTCAGCGGCGGCCTGATCAATAAGCACTTCTGCCTCTACTAAAGCCACTCCTTCTTTCTCCTTCTCTACTTTGGCAGTAGTCTCGGCGACGGCCGCAGCACCTGCAGCTAGCTTGGGCTGCAGTACTTCAAGCGCCTGTTGCAATGCGGCCACAGACTTAGCCGCTATCGCCAGTTGATCCAGTCCGGTTAGGTATCGCCTTTCTGCCGTTGTCAGTTCCCTTAAATATGAAATAGGAGGAATAGATAGATAATATATATGGGGCTTAAGCTTATATATTTACAACTGAACTTCGGAAAATCACTTACAGGCGTTTCTTGTTAAGCAATGACTTGAACATGTTGATAAGTTCGAGGTAGGCCGTTGGCGTGACGTAGTTGTATCTCTTGAGACGGAGCAGGAACTGGCGCGTGAGCTCCTGCGTGTCGGTGTGGAACACCTGGCACAGCTTGATGGCGGTGTCCCTCTCCAGGTCTGTTAATTCTATGTCCTTCAAGAAACGGGTCGCCACTGCTAACAGCGCGTCTGGTGGCCACTCCTGAGGGCAAGAAAAATATAACGTATACGGAAAGAAGTCGCAGATTATTTGACATTTGCCTAGTGTCTCAAACTACAAAAAAGTTTTTTGGCTAAGATTAACAATTCATCTATGCAAACAACAATGTAAAATTTTCAGTTATAACCACTAAAAGGACCAACCGTTATTTTTTTCCCTGACGTGGCTAAACGAAAATGCGCAAAAGCCTCACCTGGAACCAATCAATAGTACAACAGTTGACTAGCGAAGGGAACTTCCTGATGCGAGTTCTCAGGGACGTGCCTGCCGGAGACATGGCCAGCACTATGTGCAGCTGGTCGCGCACGATGGACACGAAGTACGCGTACAGAGCTGTAGGGCTGCCGTCCGTCTGCAGGGACTTGTCGCGCTGACGATCGATCTAGACGAGGAATGGGTCATGTGTTAATGGTCAATGAGGCTTACTATAAACCTAGTAGTAGCAGTAAGGTTAAATATGGGCATGGTAGAGCACACCTATGACGCAATATTTACGAAGGTTGGTGAGACATTGAAGCTACACCGCTAAAAACGTCTCTAATCCTATCCAGGAGGCTTGGAGAATTAAGTGAAGTACTTACAACTCTCATTTTTTCGCATAACTCTGCCTTCTCATCAGCGTTAAAGATGTTAGGAACTTCGCCGGAGTTCAGCATGTTGTTAACGTCTTCTAGAAAACCTTCTTCTTTAATCTATGGAAGAAGAATGAAATATAAAAGTCTGAATAATAAACAAAGCACATTAAACCAACAAGATTTTCAAAATAAATATGTTACCTGTGACTCGACGAACAAGAAGACCATAAACAGCTCAGGAGTACTTGACTTCTTTAGCAAGGTTTTTAAGTCTTCACGCCATTCGTTCTTACCATAGGTTCGACTCATTTCAACCTGCACATTAAAGAATCAATTCATATCGTTTGAAACCGTCATTATCTACCACAAAAAGACAATTATAATATTTAAAGTTTGCTACCTGCACGCGTCAAATGCTGGACGCGTTCTTCATCAAGAACCTTCTCCGTCCGGCTGCTGAGAGCATGCGTTACTGACACGTGTCACTTGGTCTTAGTTTGTACGGAGAAATAAAAAGTGTTTTCTATAATTCATTGTAACCTGGCTTAACAAATGAGTGATAGTTATATATGCTTAGAAAAATTCTTCTTTTCCTTCCTGTTGACCACCACCTATCGGGAACGCATTCTCACAGCGGCCGGACTATAGTGACTACTCGCCTGGAACAGGTCGAACTCGTTGATGTGCGCGGCAAGTCGCGTGAGTGATTGTCGGCCGGAGCCGCCCAGCCCCACCAGCAGCGCGTGCGAGCGCGGCTGTGCCAGCACGCGGCAGATGCGAGACACGTGCTCGATCGCAAACCTGTACATGCCAACCTAGTTACTATAACGGCCTAGTGACGAAAGTGGTATCGTATAGAGCTGTAGAAGGGGAAGTTGAAGACCGAACATAATATTTTAAGTTAGACGTATTGTGAGGCCACAGAAAAAAGGCTAAACAACACTAGCGTCGTTGACTTTAGTATTTTTTGCAACAACTTATGGACGCAGCTCCGGCACTGCACCAACGTTGAGCGAGCGATGGCAAGGCAATGACAATCGGTAGACATTAATGACGGGTCCCAAATTTTGTTCAGCTATTGCTCCCAACAACGATACATTTTAATCTGAACTAATAATTATATATTAGTAGAGTACATATTTGTACTCTTACCAAAATTCATAAATAGTGTTACCTAAAAAGCACTAAATTCATAGGTTTCTTCGACATGTTGTTGAACTCGACCAAAAAGGCATCCACGGTGGAATTCAAATGGTCCATATTTGTGGTTTCCATGTAGAAACGTGTGTCCGCTTTAGGATTTGCAAAATCACAATATATCAGCTTTCGTAGGTGGTAGTCTGTTATTTTCTGAAAATAGCAAAAAAAGAATGATTGAGAATCTCTGCTGTGTTCTGCTTCGTAAAAAGTTTAACATATCAACACGCCGGTATCCCCGAAGGGTTAGACAGAGGTGTACCAATGTACACCCACAGTTCGCCGATATGTTTAGGTCCCATGTAATAGCGGGCGAGCTTATTGCCACTAACCGGGCACAAATCCAAATCCGACCTGCTACTGAGAATTTCATAGAAAAACCCAATAGCACCTTGGTCGACTTGGGAATTGAACCCAAGACCTCTAGCTTAACAGTCGCGTTGAGCACCACTAGGGCAACGAGGCAGTTAAAAGTTTAAGAATGGGAATTTTACAACAATACCAAAAATCTGAACAAAAATTAGGAAACTACGTCTTACATCTTTAGGACCATCAAGTAGCCTTCCGAGCATGGTATCAAAGTTATCATTGAGGTGTTCGGCAGTAGCGCTGCGCAGACAGGTGACCAGCCACTGGCGGTCCGCGTCCTCCACCAGGCGGTCGGAGAACACGCGCAGGCACTCGTGCACCCACAGACGCTTCATCGACTGCAGGTCTGGGGTCACCTCCGGCACGGAGAGTAGGACTCCCTGGATGATAAATGGATAAATTGTAAGCTCACTTTAAGAGTCTATCAAAATATCTATGAATGTTGCTAAGTTAAACTTTTAATGTGGAAGGGACAGCATGAGACTTAACGGCGCGTGGTAACTTAAAATTGAGTAACCTTTGAGTGTTGGGCAAACAGTTATAACAATGGAAAAAAACTCGGTATAGTTAATTATAGAATGTACCTACCAGTATAACGCGCGAGAAATCTCGAAGATTGAAGGTATAGTGAGATTTGGAAGGTGTGGGCAGCAAATTCAAGCGACACTGTTTGTACACTTCCAAAGTACCCATTACGAGCTCCTCAATACATGGGTCAAATTCTTTCGAAAAACCTCTGAAACAGACAAAACACAAAAAAAATATTAAGTCAATGGACAAATAGAAAAGTCAGAATGCATAAATAAGGTGATAAAGAAATATGATAAGTAGAAAATTAAATAGCGATATTTTGTGTAGAATAAGGTAACTTATTATGAACAAGCATACCTAGTATCCAGATGCCACAGCATAATCCTACTGAAAATGACTTGAAGAGTGTCGTCCTCAAATTCATCGATACAGAGGAAGCAGAAATGGCGCGAAAACCTCGGCGTCACTAGCTTAGCACCCGGCGTTGGCTTGCCCATAGCACACATGAACTGAAATATGAATAGGTAAATACTTAAAAAAAAAACACATAATAAGTTTTCATGTTAGAAAAGACTGCTCTTTTTCATAATGCCTGCATATTTATCATAAAGTATTTGCTTTGAGTAGATGGCGTCACAATAGAATAGAAATATCATCGAAAATTTCTTTGGGAACTTAGACATTTTGCTACCATTAAATCTTAGACTACTTTCCGAAATGACGAATTAATGAATGTTTATCTTCTATTACTCCTCAGATGCTTGAATGGTTGGTTATTATTGTTGAGTTCAGTATATCCACACCACCACCTTCCTATCTGGCTTCTGGTTCATCAAACTTTCATGCTCATTTCTTCTCTACGTGTACAAAAGTCCGGGGCATATAAAGGCCAATATTATTATTATTTAATAAATTTTAAGGTTTTCAGAGTCGAAGGGCTAACCTGTACGTCGATGAGATGCATGGCGAAGTTGGTCTTGCGGTCGTACCACAGGCCGAGGTCGATGCCCTGCCGCAGCACCTCGATGGGCGGCTGCGCGCCGTACGTCTCCGCCTGCGGCATGCTCACGTCGTCCACGAACACCACCGAGTAGCAGCCGATAGGGGGGCCGTAGATACCTGACCAAAGATGCCTTTACTACCTCATTTGGTGTTTAGAAAAAGAGTATTTCTTATGTGAAATCGGTTCTACAGTTTATAAAATATTGCCATCAAGCGCGAAGGTAGGGGAAATTATCTTTTCCTTACTTAAAGACTATTTTTTATTTTGCCCAAAATTCGTTTCGGCTAATGGAAATAAAATGATCAACCTTACCTTTTCTTCTTTTGTCCAATTTCCCCATGATAATATCTTGCGTTTGATTGCAATTGGTTTGGGCCGAGAAAGCCATAATAAGAGCCTTATACACTTTGGTATCCACTCTCTTGACCAGGAAATCCTGTGGATATAATTATTAATGGTTCTTTATTTATTAGTACGAATTCTATTTTAAATACTTTCTAGCTTAATTTTTTCCACTTAACTTCAAACACCATTCTTGTTTTACCAGTAACCTATCGGCAGTCATCTCATAAAAGTATTGTGGATATAGGGACTACTTCAAATGATTTTGAATATATTAATGCCAAAGAGACCGAAACTTGGTCTCTTTGGTAATAAACCAAAGCAAGATCAATGTTCCGCATGCTTGAAGTAAGTATTACAAAGTAAGTGATATCACTCACGATGATATAGGAGGACTTGCCGGTCCCTGTGGGTCCGACCATCATGACGAGCTTGTGGTGCGTGACGAAGAGCTTGAAGAGCGCGAGGTAGCGCACGCTGTCCAGCGTCGTCACAAGGATCTGGTTGGGAGGCGTGTCGCGGCTGATGGGCGGGGCCGACATCACGTCGTCCGCCCACGGCTTCCACTTGCCTTTGCCCTGGAATAGAATACAGGAATATATTCGTGGCAAGAGACAGTAGTATAGGATATGGTTAATAAAGGCGAGATGTGTAAAGCACGTTTATTTTTAATTTGGTATTTGAAATCGCAAATCTGCAAGTGAGCAAGCGTGGCGATCAATGTTCGTGCCTTATCTATATGGGAAGAGGCATGTACCCAGCAGTGGGTCATTTATAGGTGTGTAATTATTATTTTATTTAACACCGTTGGTGAACATGCCTCTAGCGATTAAATATTTTTATTATGAACAAGGAGTAATCAGAAGATTATACAGGGCTCAAGATGGGTATGGTAATATTTTGGTGCAGTAATAGCAGAATGGTAGGATTATACCATGTGTATAGTGATTTAATTGGCCTGTACGTTATATGAAGCGCGTAATTAATAGAGAATTGGTAAATATTTGTGGATGTGGACGTTAAATTACCAGCAATGACGAAACTCAGGTATCACATAAAAGCAAACAACTCACTTCCTTAATAAATCTGTAATCGTATACCAGTCCTTCTTTCGGGATAATAAAAATGTATTGCTTTTCCGGTTTCGCTATTTCTTTGGGCATGCCAAGACTTTCTTTGACCTGCAACCGAATTATTCCGTTATTTAGGTTATAAGATAGATAAAAAATGTATAATAATAATATAATGTTGTTTACCTTTTCAGGGAATTCTTTTTCAAGTAGACCACGGAAAAGCATGTCAAATTTAGGTCGGCTATCACCCTCTAAAGTTGCTCCAATCGACCAAATACAAGAGAAGAAGAAAACTCCCTGGAACATTTCGCAATTTATGATTATTCATCATTTTTTTAGACTATTATTCACTTAAATAAAACGTGTTTTCTGAAAGTTTCTAAGTGTGAAGGCTATTACCTCAAGTTGAGCTCTTATATCGAGGTCAGAGATCTGCTCGAGGTACTTTTCGTCGTAGAAGTCGTCCATGAAGCAGTCGAACAGTTTCATGCATGCCACAACTATGTTACTGCGAGACGTTATATACATTTGCTGCAAAGACATTGTACAACATTTTATAGATGGTTATCGTGAAAAGTCTCTTCTTATATAAATACTAGCTATTCCCAGCGGCTTCACCCACGTCAGTATCGAATAAATAGAATTTCTAATAAAACATTAGCTATCTGTGAGTGAAATTCCCGTTTAACTCGGTCCAGACCGTTCAGAGAAAAGCCGAGAAAAATACATTTGGTAAAAAGATATACACTTCTCATCAAAAAAATCGAAACACTTTCGTTTTTATTGTTTTTGTCCTAATTTTTTACAAAAGAGAATTAATTCCATGAAAAAAAAAACATTCTTGTGTAGCTGGCAGTTTGGTCATTACAGTAAGAAGAAAAAAACCAAAATTCGAAGTTAAAATTTCATTTGTTTATCCTATAAATGAAATTAATCACTGTTTTGAGACAAATGTGTATTTAGGGTTGGAGTACGTTTCTCGTTTAAAAACTAAAAATTAGCGCTTGTCTTTAAACTTTTTTTTTCTTATGTCATTTACTGTGACTTTGGGACGTCTGAAAAAACTTTTTTTTCTAAAACATATGGATACTTCGCCCGCAGAAGCCGCCCAAGTGGTGGCATTGCTGGATTCTGGACTTAGTCAGCGTGTTGTGGCTGCAAGATTGCATCTAAGCTTATCATCTATTCATAGACTCTACAAACGCTATCGGGAGACTGGTTCGATCACGCGCCGTTCAGGATCTGGCAGGAATCGGGTCACTTCTGAGCGAGATGACCGATTTATTGTAACAACTTCTTTACGAAATCGACGCCTTAACGCTTTTCAACTGCAGCAGCAGCTTCGCGTTGTACGAAGAGTAGCTGTAAGTGACTCTACAATAAGAAGAAGGTTGAAGGAACGCGGATTGGCACCGCATTAGCCAGCGAATGGGCCGAAATTAACTGCAGACCATCGAAGAGCGCGCCTTAACTTTGCACGCGAGCACCTAACTTGGTCATACCTTCAGTGGAGCAAAGTACTGTTTTCTGATGAGTGTAAAATTATGCTGTATGGTAACGACGGAATTAACAAGGTCTACAGAAGAGATGGAGAACGCTTTGCACAATGCTGCATTGAAGAAAAGATCAGCTATGGTGGCGGTTCGTGGACGGTTTGGGGAGGAATCAGCGCCGACGGTAAGACAGAACTTGCCTTTGTGTCTGGGCCACGGCTGCCTGCACTAAACTCTCATCGGTACATCGAACAGTGTCTTGAACCTCATGTGATGCCCTATGCACATTTTATTGGCAACGACTTCATATTCATGCACGACAATGCTAGAGCTCACACCGCGGGCGTCGTACGAGATTATCTTACCGAAGTCGGTATCTCCATTATGGTATGGCCAGCAAGAAGCCCGGACATGAATCCCATTGACCATCTATGGGATGCATTAAAGAGACGAATTCGAGCAAGAGATCCAGCCCCAGAAACACTTAGCCAGCTGCAAAATGCAATCCAAGAGGAATGGGATAATATACCACAACATGTGATCGTGACTCTCATCCGATCGATGAAGAACCGTATGGAAGCAGTAATAAGAGCTCGCGGAGGGAATACAAGTTATTAAGTAAACGTTTCTTACATTTTTTTTTTCATTTACGCGTGTTGTTTTACCCATTTCCTTCATATTCCATACAGGGTAAAAATTACTCATTATACAAAATACGAAACCTATGAAGACTTAATTTGAATTTAGAATATTAACATTAGGATTTAAAAACCTCATACTACTCACTATTAAATGACATTTTACATTTATTCCTAAATATACACATTTTTCTGATAATCCTTATCAAATCATAAACTGCGAGGTGTTTCGATTTTTTTGATGAGAAGTGTATCTTTGAAATTACAAACAGACAGATTTTTATTTATCTGTAAAGATTTGTATAGTACGTATTTCCTTCTACATCGTGAACTATCGTTGCGATTTGAGGGTCCAAATACGTAATTTATTGTAACATAAATGTACTCACCTTAGTTTTGCCAGATAATTCAACGAGCCAAAGCAACGGCGACATGAACCGGTTGAATAGATTCCGGATCAAGTTGCGATTAACCGTATGTAGTGTGGGAGGCAGCTTGTTAAGCCACGACTCTAATAGGGCCTTCCATCCAAGACCTTTGGGTTCTAAGTAAATCATGCCGCAGCGAGACACCTGCAAAGAAACAAAATAAAAATACATTGGACGATAAATTGATTAAATTTTAAGAACGAGTAAAATTTTCTTCATGAAGTCTTGAATTAGCGCCTTATATTGTTGTTGTATAGCTTGTCAAAGAATTGATGAAAAAAGTTATGAGAACAACAAATTGCGTTGATCTTACACCAGAACAATAATGGTAATGTAAAGAATATTTGAGAACATGAACATGACCATGACCATAAATATTTAGACCACATTTTTTTATTTCGTCGAACAATCGTCTTCATCAGTTCCTTGGCAGAATATAGCCTTCATTTGAGAAGGTTTTCTATAAATGTATATTATTATGTAGATTCTAAGTTTAATTGTATGTTGAAGGGTGCATACCGTAGCTGGCGAAGCTGCTTCCAGATCCATGGGTTCGAAGATCAGATTAGTGGTGGGCGCTAACTGAATGATCTCGCCGCTCATCAGACATAATTTTTTATTGTCATCAAGCACCGTATTCAAGTTCTCGATCCATATAGCATCTACAGGGCCGTCGAACACCAACCATTTTCTAGAAAAAATAACATTTTCATGCGATTGTTCTAATTATTTTTGCTACAAACCTATAAGCATTTAAATATAATATTACAAAAAAAACGTTGTTTATGATATTTACTAAGTCATGACAAGAAATCAGTCCTGCAATGTATTTTTTTGTTAAGCAAATATACCTATTGTGATTCGGAGACACAGCGAAAGCTCTGTAGCTCACAGCTAGGATGCCATCAGACCACTCGTGGGATACGGGATCGAACTGCCCGTACAGCTGGCCCATGGTGATCGACTTCGGGTTTATTACCGTCCACTCTACGGCGTGCTCATCCATTGTGCCCTAGAAATTAAGTAAGCTGTTGTTAATACTCAATATAGTTTCTTCTCTCTCAGTGCCAAACTTCTGGGAGCATCTGCAGAATAGCCACCTATTATTTCATGGCAGTTACCGCGTATTTATTCAGAGTCATTAAGCCGGTGATTCCTGGCGACATTAGGAACAAATATAATATGAAAGGGACACTGTTGCTATTTAAAGAATGTAAGGCAATTTTTTTATTACTATTAGTTGTTTGACGTTCACTCACCTTTTCAGCCACACATTTCAATGCATGACCAAGTCCATGGTAGCACTGAGTCTTCCCTGAGAACGGCATACCCACCAACATGAGACCGTGTCGTACTAAAATCATCTCATACAATTGGAGTACCTGCAATTTTAAATCGTGATTATTATGTACTTTAAGTAAACATGTAAGTTACAGAATGATGAATAAAATATTTACCTTTTCGACGAAGAATTCGGTGCATTGCAAGTTGTGTGTTACGCAAATCTCTTTAACGCATTGAACTAATTCAGGTAGCCCAGCCAGAGGAAGCGGAAGACCGGGGAACAGATCACCAATAATGCCCTACAACGCAAAATACATATATTAACAGATGCATATAATTGTATTGAAGACATTTAAAGATTTATAACCAAGAAACAGCAGCATAACAGTGTAAATTGACACTTACCATAAAGAGAGGCACGTCATGTTCAAGGAACTTTGGCAAGTTGACGTCTTTGATGGAACGCAACAGAATCAAATCTTCGTCTTCATCAGGATACCGCAGTTTGAGAGCACCGGCCGCTCGCAACACAGATTTTACAGCTCGCATTCCTTAGAATTAGAGATCGAAATAGAGAAAATAGGTACTTGTTAAAAAGATGAGCTATTATAGCAAGGACAAGAGTGCGTAATGAGTGAACATGACTTCACAGATAAATCACTTATCACATATCAATAAATCCACATAAAGGTAGACCACAATCTTGGAATATTATGACTACCACCACACACTTGTCAGTGACTTGGTTGAAAAGCAACACAAAGAAGGAGCATTTTGACCACTACCAAAACTTTTTTTTATCCTAGTATTAAATAATAACAAAGTTAAAGCTTACCATAATCGTAATGGCTCTGAGAGGAGAGTTGCTCGGAGCACAGCTTGTAGGTGGCGACGATCTTGACGGCGAGCGGCTTGGCGTTCAGGTAGCCGAACGCGTACAGCTCTATCTCCGAGATCAGCACGTAGTCCGGCACCATCATGGCCACCGAACGGAATAGCGCCTACACAGCAAGGAGCGAATAACGATAATTATATTAAGCATTTAAAATGATATATCCTAAATGTTAAATGAGTTTTGACTTAAGATATTCGACTGAAAGCATCAAATTTAATCTAAGTCATATTTATTCTAAAGCATTTTTAATTATTTTCGAACATACAGTAAGTTAATCTAATCGGTTAATTTACCTTCAAATTGTCGGGCAGTTCAGATCTGCCAGCATAACCAGGGTTCATGGTAATGAATACGGCGCAGGTCTTGTCGAGTTGCAGCAGCGTGCCTTCGAACAGCAGTTCCGAGGATCCGGAGTTGATGCCGCGCTGGATGGAGAGGATCTGCTGCGCGACCACCGACAGCACCTCCAGGTCGATGCGGTTGAACTCGTCGAAACATGACCACGCACCGCAAGATGCCAAGCCCTTTGTGGACCAAATAAGTTGTTAACATTGTAATTAAGAATATAAAATGGTAAGTATATCGATGCTGGGATGACGACTACTAGATGTGAACCGGAATAACATAATGTGCCGACCCGGAATACAATAGAAACAAGGCAGGAGACGATGAAGTATATCTTACCTGTTAATAATTAATATGTCTCACTTTACGCGTTATATTATTGTGTAAAAGTTATTACCTATGGAGTTTCTGCGAATTTACTCACTTTATTCACTTAAGAGATATTGACTAAACGTAAAATCTTTGTCTGATTATGTACCTTGAAGAATTTCCCGAGGGCAATGTAGTCGAGGCCGTCAGAGCAGTTGAACACGACACATTGTTTAGCCACAGCCTTAGCCAAGTCCTTAGTGGTCTCCGTCTTGCCTGTACCAGCGGGGCCTTCTGGCGCACCACCTGAATACAACACATCAACGAAATTCAAACCAATCAGTCATAATATGGGCTCATTCGTTTTATTATACGTTAATTATTGGACTTGGTATATTTGTGTTATAAAAGGAAATACAGGGTTTTCACAACACATGCATTATAAAAATATATATTAAAGAGGTAAAAAAAATAAGTACGTAGACTGTAAAATTAACGTTTAATAAATAAAAATAATTCTTCAAGCGAAAGAGTTGTGACACACATGAATCCTGCAAAAGCCCAAATATTTGCGATGCCCTGCCATATTTTTTCGAACGGAAATACAAATCTACCACGTACCTAGATTAAGATGCAAAGCTCCAAACAGTGTCCTGAAGCAGCGATCAGTGAGAGGAGTGACGACCAGTCGTCCAGTGTTACCGAGGTATTCGTACCCGTACATCAACTGCGAGTTTATCATGCGGGTCGCGCACTGCCATGTTTTGTCTTCTTGTAGCTACAAGTCACAAGAACGCTATTAACTATTTGGAATCTTTGAATTTTTACTACCCAGTAAGCTAGTCTAGTCCGATAAATCTGGTTTGTCCAAGAATACGAAAATTTTTCATGTCCATTTCCACAGGGATAATTACTTAAATATATTTTTTGCCAATGGTAAACCTTGCTGCAAAATAAATAGAATAGCTCCCAAGCAGTTGCAGTTTGTTTGATGTAAACTATTAAAATAATTACCTCCCAATAATATCGTATCTGAGACAGCCAGTTGAAGTCATTGTCCTGTTGCACTCCGAGTTCTATGAGTTCCATGAGCACGTCTCTCGCATGGACATCCAAGACTACCAGCGCTCCTGGAGTATTTAATAAATGTATTTATGGCCAAGCGTCACTCAAAAATAGGTCTTAACTCATCGTACTAAAGATGATTCTTAAAAGATTAAATTAATCTTATTTACCTAGCGTAATTCTGTTCTGCAAACTAAGCTCGCCGCGCACCAAGTCTACTATTTTCGATATCTGGTAGTTACACTTCGCCCAATAAGATCTCATAGCGGCTATGCTAATGTGTATAGCCTCCGTCACTTCTAAAGTCCAAAACGCCATTGCTATACATTGCACCTAAACAAAATATGTATGTTCAATTTATAATTACATTTTTGTTTTATTTACCTTTTTTATAACTTAATGGAGTTTTACTCACCGTCTGACCAGGCCATACCAATACCCATTGCTCTCGTCTTACTTTCAAATAGTCATTATACGATTCTGCCACAACATTATGGACAGACGATTTCATAGATCTTTCTAATTCCAAAAGCCATTTTTCTACCTATGGACAAGATAAAGATAAAGTCATATGAAAGCTGCAACATTTTCTAATTGAAAAATGTATAGTTGGCTAATGTTTACCTGGCCTCTAGCAGCGACGGTATTGATCGTAATGGTGAGCGGCACAATCTCTCCTTCCGAGGACCTCATGTGTGTCACCACCATATCCTCCGTAAACGTCAGCTTCGCGATTCCTTCGAAACATTTCTTCAAATGCGGCTGTACACTGATTAAGTGAAACAAAATAACTTTTATTTATAATTTTATTTATTCAAACATACATACATACATAACATATGTATGTATGTTTGAATAAATAAAAAATATTAATAATTTTATTTATTCAATATCCCAACTAACTTGTGCGATGTGTTTTAGGGGTCGGTCTCCACATGTGACAAACATTGGTGCGGTCGGCAAATGTTTGTTTCATGATGGAAAATATTAGTGGTATTTAAATACAAACCGCATAGGATCCTTGGTCTCTGATAGAATTTCAAGCAGTTCGTCGTTTGACAGGAAGAAGAAGCGAGGGAAGTACAGTCGCTTCTTCTCGAGGTACGCGTTCAGTCCGCGTTGGACCATCTCCAACAAATTGTTGGACTTCTTCAGACGGTCCAACATTTTCTCTATCATGATGACGTCAAGCACTCGCGGTTCACCGAAAGCCGCTTTCATTATTTCGCGCCACATCTAATATAAAAATTACAATTCTATTTATCAGCTATTTTGTTAGATTCAATTATTTTTCTCGCCTTCAAATGTTTTCCTATATCATACCTTATCAACAGCACTGAACCGTCGGCCTTCCTCTGGGATCTGCTGCTGGATATCGGGCGATGAAAAGATTGGCTCTAGATACATCCAAGTGGCTTGAACTTTCAACCATTCGTCCAAAATCTCTTGTAAGAGCACCAGTTTGCCCTCCCAATCACTAAATACATGCATTACATATTACATTAGGTACAGAGTTATTTCGACGAATAACGATGAACTAAATCCAAAATAAAGGATTAACTCACTAAATAACGTCCTCAAATGGTTTGATGTACGGAGAATTCTTCATCGTCTGAGTCTTGACAATATGGTCATCTAACAGCAACTGAATTTCATCGACACTTGATAGGATATAGGTTCCAGTATCCCTGAAAATTAAGACATCGTTTGTAGAAATCTCCTACACCTTAATATAGTAGTAAAAATTGGTTTATTTTCTATTACGTGGAAAATTAATACTGACTTGTATGTGAGAATGTCGAACTTGAGATCGGCCCATTCCTTCATCATCTTGTCCAGCGCTCTCTCGAGGTTGTTCTCTTTGGTGGCAGCTTCGGAAATACTCTCGAACTTCTCTATATAATCACCAAGATTGAAATCTATGACTTTCTCCAACGACAATTCTTCGTCCACGACAATAGGGAAACCAACAATTTCTGAAATCTTTTCCCAGTGACGAGGCTTCATGCCCGGATTTCCAAGCGTCTGTATTATAGGCAAGTGCGATTTGAACTCGTCCATGTGCTCCCTGTTACAAGTGTAAAAAATTAATTATCAACTTCCCAAACACTTTTGAACAGCAATGTTCCAAACAAGCTAAATTAACAGTTATTTACCTTACAGACACCGCAAGGCGATGTGTCTCGGGAACTTCTCCGAACGATTTCTCCAACTTGTACACAATTTTATAGTAGTAGCTGACGTCACCTTCAATCTCTTCGGGATCAAAACTGCCGACCTACATAAACATTTGACCATTACTCCAAGAATTCGAATTCAAAGGGAAGAACAGGATAATTATTTTTGTCTTACCTTTGAAGACATCCAGGTATTATGCTTCTCAAGAAAGTCGTAACCCGCATCAAATAATTTTTTGTACGGCACTAGTCTATCAAACACTTGCTTTCTTTTTGGGTACTGCGATAAATCCCAACCAAACGAGGACTCCTCTTCATTAAATTGATCAATTTTCGTCAAAGCGTTTGATAACCTGCATACAAATTGTCACATATAGATATCGGCTTTCAAAATACAAAGCGTAGAAAGAAACGTATGTATGTATTTCTTTACCAACTTACTTTTCATCCAAATGTCTTGCCCTCGTCACGTATTTCGGTAATTCCTCGATATTACCCCAATACTGTACTTCGTTAACTTGGGTTTCATAAATATCCAGGTCATCAATAAACTTGGCAATGCGTACCTTACCCAAAAATATATCACATTTAATATCATCACAATATGCTGTGTTATTACTTTATTTCGAATCATAATTCTAAGGTAAGAAATTTATCAGTATTACTCGTAACTTTCATATTTTACCTTTAGTAATTCTTGGTATTCTAGCTTCTTCTGATCACAAATAGCCTTCGCCTCCTCTATTATACCAGGCATACGTGCATACCTTAAATTTAACATAAAAACATGTATCGCGATGTATAACATTATCTAGCTTAGATGCTGTATCTCTAAATTTAAAGGAACACATTTAACCATTCTGGTGCTACTTGAACTGTGTATTATTAGAGCTTTTTGTTTAAATAGAGTCCAAAATGAATACAAGTTACAACTTATTATTATTTAATGTATCCTATGATGTGTTTTTTTAAGCTGTTGATAAGATTGAGATCTGTTCAGCCTTTTAAATAATCTTAACA
Organism: Autographa gamma; assembly: GCA_905146925.1. Classification (NCBI taxonomy): domain Eukaryota; kingdom Metazoa; phylum Arthropoda; class Insecta; order Lepidoptera; family Noctuidae; genus Autographa; species Autographa gamma. The sequence continues at coordinate 3,450,711 of LR989852.1, forward strand.
ATGTCCGAAAATTTGTCGGTGGTGTCTTAAATTCAATCTAAAGTTATTGTATACCAGTGATAAGTCTGATTATTGGCCTTCAGCTCTAGCGGCGTGAAGGTGGTATAGTCCCCCAAGAACACGATGTATCTCATCACGTTCCTCAGCTTATCCTCCATCTCCGCCAGGATAACGTCCTCCACCTTCTTGACGTACGCCATCAGGTCCATCAGCGCTGCCGTGTCCGCCGGCGGGGTTAGTAACGTGTTCGCTATTACTGCGTATTCGTCGTATATTCTGTATGGAATTATATTTGTTATTCATTATATAAAAGAGAATATTATGAAAGAGGTGATGATGATTGGTGAAGATTTATAAATAAAGGAGGAATTATGCACACACAAAATTCAAAAATATATGCAACTGGACTTATATTAAGAGAAATTAAGTATAGCTAAGGACTAGCCTCAACTTGGAAATAGCTTGTACTTATTGGTAGTGTAAAAGCTATTTCAACGTTCAAATATAATTTCCAGAGGCTAATTTAATTGTAGCAATATTGTAATTGTTGCAATGTAGATCATATTGAAAAGGTATCAATTACAAATTTGAAATAAGTTAAAAAAGACACAAAAGAATACAAACGCTTTTATCATCAGTTGATAATCTTCAGTCATTTTACGCAACAATTGGTTGGCTAATCTCGAGGCAGCTGCTCGTAACGAGTTGATAAGTTCTCCCCTCTGCATTTGAAATATTCCGATTACGATGGTCCCCTCCAGTTTGGAAGGTATTTCGCGAGCTAAGTCCACGTACTTCACTGACTCCTCACAATATTCCTCGAAAGTTTTCTCTGGACGAAAGTTTATGAATTCTTCTACCTCAGTTAGAGACTGCAAAACCAAGGCATTCTCATAAAAATCGTAAATAATCAACCCACATCTATATTTATATTTTACTTTAATTGTTCTTACCGCCCCATTCAGTAAGCACACGTAGTCATCAAAATCTTGAACCCTTAGTTCAGGACCAATTCTTTGCTCCGCAATCAATTCCGCTATTTGACTTTTATAGGCGTCCACGAGATCATTATCAATAATAGGCTAAACAAAATATATTGTATCGATTATATATAAGAAAAACTACAAAGCGGTTAATTTGAAACCACAACAAAATGACACGCAATTTCTACTAAAATCATGAACAGAAATTATTGCAACATCTAATGCTCATGTTCCATCCAAAATCAATATTTGACATTTACCTTTAACGAAGTCCTTGTATTAGTCGTAAAGTCTTGGTACAGAATACTCTCCAGTCGAGGAGACTGTCGACATGCGTCTATCAGATAGTCATACAAGAGACATAGTTGATCTTTGAACTGACGAAACGTTGGATCGAATTCAATGGCATCATTTTGGAATCCTAAATTGATAATAAAACCTTGATTGGTGCCCTGAAACATTGTCGTATTGTAAATTGGTCGAGTCTCCACATCTATATTTAAGATATTATTATGGAGGAAGTAGGTACAGTTTAAAATATGTTGTAGTAAATAAAAGTGCATTATATTACTATAATTAGTGTTACTCAAATTTTGTTTTATAAAACCACCATATTTTTCAATAAATAATTGATATTACGTACAAAAAGAATTACTTACACCGACATCCATAACATATTCCGTAAACTCCTGCATCGATTTCAAGCATAACGTTTGGAGATTGTACGTCATGATACACGCCAAACAATTGTAGAAATGTTTCATTTTAGACGCTTGTTTTGGTTCCGGAATTAATTTCTTCTTACTGCCCTAAAACGACAACACAACTTTAACAAAATTACACCTACACAGCTCGGTCTAGTTACGTACTCATCCAAATCACCCCGATTCTTACTATTTTCTGACTCTTCATATTCCACATGCAGCCAATAATAAAATTTTGGTTACAACGTTAAGCAACATTTATTTGGAAATTTATTAACATTACTTACTTGCAAAAACACAGCTTGAATGGTAGGAATCCATTGGTGCGTGAGGACATTGCCAGCCGCTTCAATATGCCTCTTGCAGACAAAACAAAAGTCTTGCAGCTCGTAAGCCTCATTCGTCGTCATTATATCCTTCATACTGATCAACCTTAAGTCACTGGAATACGAATTAAATGCTATAATACTCTTCAAAGTTTTCGGAACAGATGTCATGGATGGAGAGATGTGGAGGTGAACATGCGAAGCAGACTCACTGAAGGTATTATATTCAAAATATAACCGGAAAGTTACTAGACTACAAGTAACGAAGGTTTCTGTGAATGTCGAGCTCTGATCGGAAACCACATACCAAACATAATACATATCTGAACATGCTGCAATGGAATCTAAATCGTATCTCGATTACTCAAGACAGGACGTAAGGGACGAAGCACACATTAAATAAAGGTCAACTTTATATGAAAGTAGGGTTTGTAAATAATTTGCCTACGAAATACAAAGAACCTTACTTAAATTGTTTCCACCAGATTTGCAGCACCTGCGCGATACAGGGATTGACGCTGTGAAGGTTCTTAGTAAGATGCTTGTGCGCCACGACGTAACGGTTCCTCCAGGCATCATCTTTTATAGCTAACTCTTGTTTTAATGGTGTGTCTTCCACTTCTAATGATTCTTCCTGTATTATACATTTTGAAGTTCTGATTGAATATTAGGTCGTTACATACAAAGTTTAATAATATTATCAGTTTCAATAAAACGACTTAGTGTTTAATAACTTGATATTGCCAATTTGCCAGTAAATATATGTATGTGCAATCGGAATATGCAGCTGGTCTATTTAAATACCTTTTTAATCATCTGCCTTCTGCTGACATCAAAGATGCTATTGGTTCATCCCAACTATTTAAGAAATAAAGATGTTTTTTTTGCAATAACAAACATCTGATTCATATAAAACAGGTAGGTAGTACTTACCGTATTGGGATCTTTCAACACGAAATCTACTATTGCCTTCTTCATGCTCATCATGAAATCTTCACGCATCTCATCAGTACATGTAAAAAGGGTTTCCTTCCATCTCTTCAATTTTGGTGATATGAGATTGTGTACTCTGCAAGTTTTTAAGAACTAGTAACCTATCTGAAGGACATATCTAGTTCGCTAATCGATACTCATTTAGAGTGATAAGGAGGCATCCGTAACGTACATATGACTTGCCTTTTTTCCAATTCATGTTGAGATCAGCATCAAATGAGACACTTACCTTAATATAATCTTGTTATCCAAAGGAGCAACATGTATAGTATCTATACCGTAGCGCAAGTAATAGTAATATCGTAGCATGTTTTGTTCTTCGCCAGTAGGCAACGACACACCAATATTTGGATCGTCCTCTGGTTCAGGTTGGCAAATCAGGTTCACCAATTTCAATCTAAACTCCTCTCTGGCTTTTCTCATGGCCGTAAAATTTTGCATTACTACAAAAAGACAATTTATTTAATTTATTTGAAGTGATATTAATAGTTACTAAGTTATATTTTTTTAATAAAGATTTTAGAAGTGCCGTAGGAAATGTTACAGCTCCATCTCTGGACAGTGTTAAAAAAACGCGCGTAGGAACCCGCTTATGACAAGAAATGTGTAAATTACATTTATTTGCTCGAAGTCTCAAGAAATAGATCGTGTTTCGATATTATGCTGACCACAATCTGGCTGATATTGTGGTCAGATTTAAGATCTCTAGGTAGGGTAACAGTAAAAAAGTCTATTCATAAGATAGAATAGTAATAAAATACCGCTAGACTTTCTCCTCGGTGCAAGTTTCGCAGCCTGTAGCTTTGCAGCTCTAGAAGCAGGTGGCGGTAGTTTCAATATTTGCTCCGGCAACGAAAATATGCCCCTAGTTTTAATTTTGAAGTCTTCAGGCATTGATGCCCTTGGTATTTTAGGTAACCTTGATCCAGATGTAGAAGGGGTAGGATGAGGTTTTTTCCGCGTGGGCTTATTATTATTGTTTGGCTGCATTTTCGTGGACTATAAATAAAGCAGATAAATATAATTTATTTTTCATAATGAATGTATAGATAGATAATCATTTTATTCTCGATATTTCGAGACTTAAATGATTACCCTGTTTCTCCTTGCTCCTCAAGCAGCTATTATTTATTTATTATTATTATTTATTTAAAGCCTGAACTGTCCCACTGCAGGGCAAAGGCCTCCCTTTCCTCCTTCCACAAGTCTCAATTGTTAGCTATAAAACTATTAATTTAATAACTGGTACAATTCTTATTTCTTTGAAATCCTGTATAATGTTTAATAAATAACCTAGGAAATGTCGTGCAATAATTTTGTGTTTGCGCGGGAAATAACGTTATTTAAACTTTATGCCGCAAGCAAAAGCTGTCAGTGTCAACTGTCACTAGGCATTATGTTATGTTTCGTCTTCGAGATTTCTGGCACAAGGTGATTGACATTGAAGAACTTGTATTAACTGAATAAGAAGTACATAAAATCTTGAAAAATGTAAGTAACTAAAACTTATATAAACCTAGTAATTTTCAAATTCATAAATACCTGACCTAAAAATTTATTTACTAGACATGGCTTTTCCGACGTTTTTAAAGAAGATCAACTAAGTTTTTAAAGCAGAATAATAATCCAGTTAGTGGGTTTGGTTATCTTTATAATTCACAGGTTTATACAACCTAACCAACAACAGAAACAAATCTACCGAAAAAACTAAACGTAGTTTGACATACGTGCTGCGGCCGAATTTGGGATAAAATAATAATTTTTATGCAATAATTTATAAGGTTACGTGCCAATATAAGCCTGAAGTTTTCGCCAATAATTCTATCAAAATAACTTTCTACTTAAAGATATACCTGGTTTGACCTGGTTCCTTACAAGGTGGGCACAAAATAGTTACTTTTTGGTTATATCCATACAAATTGCTGTTATTCAACACTTATTTCTATAACACAACAAATAAAATTAAGGAAATTAAAATTACAATGTGTTTTATCAAACTATAAACCACGAAGTTGTTATTGTGAATTATTGATTCTCCATGACAACATTGTCATTTTGCTTCAATTGTTTCGTTTTCATTTTACATAGCCAGTTACCATGTCAATGTTTAGATAAATTTTTTTAAGGAACTTCTATTGTTCATAGGCTATAAAGTTGTTAAAATGAAGCTCATGGTAGAATACTATTCAAAGGTAAATCATATACCTATGGATGCAATCAACTACTAATCCAAGTTCAATTACATGACTACTACTGTAGCTATGTTCATTATTACAGCACTCAGTAGTTATAGAGAACCTAAACAAAATTATTCTGTCTTGCTCTAATGATGTCATGACTAACTTTATAGGTAGATACAATGAATCAATCTGAGTAGTCTCATTCAGTTATTGGATAGGGATAAACCTCATTGAGTTTGTTTTAGTAATACAAATACAGGAACTACATACCTAACAAGTGTGATATTCATCATAGTTTTTGTGAGTGTAAATATTCTATTCTTGTGGTTGAAATGAATTAGTGCTAATATCTAATCTATATTTAATTTAATCCCATAACTTAAGTGTATTCTTTTGTTTTAAGTTGATATTTTTAGTAACTTCAGCGGCCCACATTCTGTCCTGACTTAAACACAAGTAATATAACATGAATTAAATATATTTTCAGATGTTATTCCAGTTGGTGCGACGTTTACATTTCACTCCTATCTGCAGAGCTGCAGAATCCTCACTGCTTGCTAAACTCAGGAAAAAGACTGGCTACACCATAGCTAACTGTAAAAAAGCCTTAGAAATGCATAACAATGATCCTGATAAGGTATGGTTTAATTAAAAATATTTATTGTTATTTATATTTTTAAAAAGATTTGCACCAATTTAAAGATTTAAACATTATTTTGACAGGCTGAGGCATGGTTGAATGAACAGGCTCAAGCCATGGGTTGGGCGAAAGCCACTAAATTAGCCGGCCGTGCCGCTGTCCAAGGTCTTGTTGCTGTGAAATACGACAAGGGTCACGGTGCTTTAGTGGAGCTCAACTGTGAAACTGACTTTGTGGCCAAGAATGACAAGTTCCAGAAAATGATTGAAGATGCCACTATTGCATGCTTCAAGTTCGCCCATACTCATATGCAAGGAAAAGGACCTATTACAAAAGTAAAGATTTTTGTATTAATATAATGTCTATTAATTATTTTGAAATTAGTGTTCTGTAAGTTTTATATCTATTCTTATTTGAGTTTACACAGTGAAGCACAATAAAAATTCTCTAACTCTGTCACAAGTCTAAAAATACCTATATATTATTTTCCCAGATGGAGCTAGACAGTGAACAATTGGCAAACTTGTCTACAGAGAATGGAAAGAAGCTTTCTGAAATGTTAGCCTTATTCATTGGAAATGTTGGTGAAAATGCTGTACTGAGGCGTGCAGAATGCTGGAAGGCCAACACTGATGACGTCAAAATCGCTGCCTACACTCATCCTGCACCAGCTGCTCCTACTGAATACTCTGCTGGAAAATATGGTGCTTTACTTGCTTACAAACAGGCAAATGATACCATTGATGTTGGCAGGCAGCTCTGTCAACATATTGTAGGCATGGCTCCAAAAAAGATTGGTAACAAGGACAAGGACCACCCAGCCAAAAATGTGGATGATGAAACCATTCTCATTTTCCAAGAGTATTTACTAGACCCCTCATATACCGTTGAGGAAGTGTTAGACCAAAACAAAGTAGAAATTCTTGATTACATAAGATTCTCCTGTGGGGAAGCTGTTGAAAACAAATTGCCTGGCATAGAAAAGCAACCTCTAGATACAGTACAAACTTTACAGTGAATGAAGTCTAGGATAGCATGCTGAACAGCTGATAGTAGTTTATATCATTTTCAAATTTCTGTTATGTGATAACTGAAATCCATAGTACATATTTATTTTGTATTATTAAGTAATAAAAGCTTAAATATTAATAATTACTCTTTAAATTTCTTGTTCAAAAATATAAACACATTTCATAAAGTTTAATTACTACAAAAAATTAAATAAGTATAGGTACATTATTATCATTTTCTGTATGAATCTGCATGAATAACATTCTTCATTTTGGCCTTTCCTTTCCACAAGAACATTCTACAGTCTTTTTTCCAAAACATGGCAATTTGATAAGGTTCAAAGCAGTAGCCGTGGTAGCTTAGAACCTCCGGAGAGACGACGTGAAGCGCTAGTGTATTCTGTTCTCTCGTTCTGAAGGGGCCCGTGGTCGCCGGCCGCAAGAGGCACCCACACGGACACACTGTAGCTATCTTCGGTGCAGACATAACATTCATTCTGTTACATAAATTAATCCGTTGAAAATTGCCACATAACCGGAGCTCCTCGACGGCGCCGGTAAAAGATTGGGTGGCTCGCAGCGCAAGGGGTCTTGCATTTTGGTTTTCGGGATTATTTCTGAAGCCGACAGTGGATAGAGATTTCTTTGTTATATTCGGACTATCTTCCGGACTTCTGTCTTCAAATTCACTCTCTTTATCAGAATTATCATCTGTGTACATGATTGCTGTAATTTACGTTTTTACAAATTTGAAATGACAGTTTCCGTCGTTTGTTTCCCGCCTCGAAAAAATGTTCGGATACATCTCAGGATACATTATTGAAAAATCAGTACAAAGAGGTTTAGGTTTTGCTCACAATTCAAAAAGATTTAATTGCATTGACCATGGTATGCAGGCGGGCACTTCGGTCCGCGTATGTAGTTTTGTAGATAAATGACAATATAGCTAGGTCACTTTAAAAGCATTCGACCGTATCGAATCGATTTATTATTGCGTATCATATACCGCTTGTGTTGCTGCTAGGTTAAATATACTAACATAACGGTAAGTTAATCTAGCACAACTAGTTTGATATTTAAAAAGTTTCAGTGGCAAGACCAAAGCACTACTTATTGTGTGCAGTCATTGTTGGGAATAGCACTAGGCGAATTATTAGATACGTAATAGATCACTTTACTAGTACTGAAAAGAAAACCTTAAATATATTAGTTGTTTATCCGTCTATTATGAATATATTAATTATTTATCCGTCTATTAAGATTTTGTTTATCAGGAAAGAGTGCTATCATAGTCGAATAGAACATAAGTAGCTAAAGCACTTGTTTATGTTATGGAATCAGAGGCTGCGAGAGTATATAATAAACATTCAGAACTTAGGCTATTTATTTTTTTATTCGCCTAAATTAGTTCCCACTGTTGGGCAAAGACCTCCCCTTTCTTCGTCCAAACCTCTCTGTTCTTGGCGATTTCTGTCCATGTGTGCCCTACACATCTGAACCTAGGCTAATGTATAAAAAAGTTTTTTCTTCATTAACTCTTGGTCGTACGAACCTCTGAATAACTGACACCACGAAAGCCGTTGTGCACTCTGCTTTGTTTCGATAAAATATGTTTTGCTGATAGTGTTAAGGTATGCGTCGGGCATCTCTGTCGTCCCTTTCTGGAATATAGCGCTGAATACCTAAGCTGATATTTAAAGACGATCTGCATGTAATTAGTAGGTAGTATTCAGTAGGAATTAGAAAACTAGTTTATTTTTAAATAAAGAGAGTTCTAGAGAGAAAAAAAAACATTGGGTCCTTTTTAGCAGATATGTACCTAATATAGATAAGTAGGTACCTAGTGTATCTAATGTTGAAATAGGTATGTAGGTACCTAAATAACCTCGTACTACAAATCACAATTTCATGTTTACCAACAAGGGATTGTAAAGCAAATAACACAAGGAAAGTGAATGCGGAATTAATTTCAAAATGAACAAAGTACGCGTCCAAGCGTAGATCCTGTACCTATGGCAGAATGGTGACACTGCGAATCGGAATCATCCCAACATGTGTGTGACTTTATTGTGGTCAGTCGGTGTACATCACTACTGCAGGCTGCTGCATGGCTTGACGGCGATAAAGCTGATAGTGATCAAACCGTTCCATACTCATAGTCATTTTAAATGAGAAAGTGTGATAATATTGCATAATTACTCCGTTGATGGAGGAATATCAGGTGGTGCAATTCAATTTCTTGCATATTTATGTATTTTAATTACAATATAGTGCATGTTTCACGTTTTACAAGTATGTATACCTGACGATAAAAAAGTTCATACATAAAACATTGAAGTTATTACAAAAAATATAGGCCCAAGTTTGTATTTAGATCGGCACCAATCTAATCACGTATTTATATTTAGCACACACTTCAAATCTGTCTCTGGCTAGATAAAATATGCACCACATTACGTATGTATGTTTCGTGTAAAAAGTATCTTATATTCCGTATGCAGTTTTTTAAGCAGTTCTTCAGATAAATCGTCCACGGTCCGGTCCATACTGGACTGTCTATAACAAAGTTGGTTCCGCTGCGTCAATTTGTCGAAGTTCTAATTGAGTCGTTAAGAGTTGCCGATAACTAGCGATGAAAACGCGATAGTCTCCGCCACGCCACATATCAATCTTAACAGGTTGCCGCCCAGACTTTCGCGAGCATTAATTCATTCCTCTCCAAGTTTTATTAAAATATGTAGGTGCAAGAAGCGTGAAACAATTTTCTTTTTGTGGTTCGCTCGACCGTCGTCCGACGGTTAGTCTGTGAGAAGTGCATGGACGTCGCGGTCGTCTAGCCGCGGCTTATTGTTGTTTTTTACGTAGTGGCGATACGCGGGTGATACTCTAGTGCACGCCTGCGTTGTTATGGAACAAGCCAGCCTCTGAACATCGCTAGGAAAATGCACATCCTGGAGATTGGCGCTGACCAAGTAAATATCACGTGCTTTTGTTTCGATGCAAACAGTGAAAGAAACTGAAAGTGTCATGAGTTTGTTCAACTTCTATAACAGCTTACAAAGCAGTCATTAACTGTCATTAGTCATAAACTCGGTCATTACTCTTGAAAATGACACGGTACAACATTGTTTTTCCCAATAAACATTAGTAATTTGTTTGCAGAATGATTAGAAAGAATAACAGGAAATATTGTTTTGCTTTGCAACAATTGTTGCTAAATATTGTTGTAGAATACCCACAATGACCTACGTATTTAACATTCCGTACGTAATAAATATTTGTCATTCATGTATTTTATGCTATTCACACGTACGTGTACGTACCTAGGTGCACATTGTGATATTCCTTATCACACCTATAAGCTCATAATAAAATTATGTAAAAACGATTTGCGATCAATAAATACTTATCCGTTAGTGAAAAGCTTTAGAACTGAAGGTTTAAATAAATGATTAATTAAAATAAGTAACATAATTATTAATCAAGTTCGTAGTATTTATATTTCGTATTAAATATATTTGCTTGCACCTCGTAATTATTATAAGTAGCTAAGTACAATGTTAACGAATATTACATTCTAAACAGAATTACACAAAGGAGGAGATTTTACATTCGAACTTGCACTGTATATTTGTTTTGAAGATAAACATTTTATGTGCGAATAAGTTATAATTAGGTATGGTTTTAAACCATGTCACTAATAATGAGATCCCACCACAATTAATACGCTTGTGGTATCATATTGTGACCGTTATTTTGAAAGTCGTTTCTTAGTGATGACAATAGTGGTCTCCGAATGACAGACAGACATTTTAATAATAAATTTTGGTCAAACTTTGTTAAATTTGTGAGGATTTAATAAACCAATTGATCTAGTGCTATTTAATAAACAAACATCGCACTAAATATCCTAGATCCTCTTATCACAGATTTGTACGTAATGGACTTTTGTTTTATCATTATAATGCCCATCGCTTTTACACTTACTTATATGTACTTAAGTACAACTGGCTTATGAAGCGGTATCATAAAAAGATCTGCAACACGTATCTAGTAAAAAGGAAAGTCCCTTAAGAGAAACGTTTAATTTAACCCACAAACTAGCTATTCTCATGGAAATGATAGATCTCTGTTTACTTATATGTAGGCTACAACAACCCGGTTTAATATTACATGTAGCCACACCCGGATGTCTATTGTGTGGACGACCTACAATCCACGAACATTCAGTCATTTGTCCGGCCTGATAGCTGTCCTTGAGACGCTCCTACACTTTGTAATCTGCCCTACCCTGTTACCCACATTGCCTCAAATAAAGGGGTTCTGTAATCCCATTCGTAGACACGCCTTCATTTTGGTAGACAATGGTCTAGACGAGATTATGGGTTGTGATGTAGAGCAATCTGATGAAAACAATGGAGACTTAATTATCAGGCAAAGTTTAAATTCTACCGAAGTTGTATGTCAATAAACAACATGTTTTGTACAAGACGATATGACTAATTCATTGTAGAAAATGAGATAAAAAGTTTAAAAGAGAGATACCGATAGCTTTTTATTACCCTCCAAAGTCTTAATAAGTAAATACCTCGGTCGCGTAGATTTCATCAAGTCCTAATTAATTCAGTGTAAATATAAGAAACTTATTTGTGTATTCTTCATTAGTACCTACCTAACATTCACGTCGTAAGTAATTTTAGTCGAGCATTCAGTATATAAATAAAGAAACTTACTGCTTGCAATTTGCAAGGAGATTCTCCGAATTGCAAAACTGCACTAAAAATTAGGTCACAATTCGTCGCTCATATTTGTATCAAATTATAATTTTGTTATGTTATTTTTTGACAGCAGGAAGACGATGGAGGCAGCGCGCGCACAGCGGAGGCAGCATTTCGCACGGTGCCGCGCGACCACACCACCTTCCTCATATGGAGAATTACTGTAAGTTCATCGACTATAGTCATAGATATGTACTATCTACTTATGTTTGATATCGCTATGAATTGATACTTACTTCTATAGATTAGTCTAATCCTATCTAAAAGTTAATACGAATACAATAGATGTGAACGAGACATGTCAAGCTGTGAATGATAAAAAGGTGTCTAAACTTGTATTAATAAAAACATATTTTACCTAGGTAGGTAAGTACTTAGTAAATAGCCCACTAGACACTGAACTCGAGTCAATCACGATCCATAGTCACGATTACCTTTAAGCAACAGTGTACTTAAATTGACCTATCACGCAAAACTCGCACATTCAATCACATTAATTTGATACATACGTACACGCTACACTTTTTGCTCACAACAAATTTCGCTTTCACTGATGAAGACAAAAGTTGTGATTTGAGTCATCATATCGTGCGGTATGTGAAATGTACTGTCATTCTGAATATCGCAATCATATCTTGTAATTACGTATGATGTAACACGATTTACGAAATCGGTAGATCGCGGGCAAATAACAAAAAAAGTTGTTAATTTTTTTTGTTATAATGCACAAGCTCTATTACCGAATAGGTGAGTGGTATAAGTTACCATACCGACCACAGTGCGACGTGCGGGTTCGATCCCCGGGTGGGACAAACATTTGTAGCAGTGTGCTCCACAAGCACTTTCTTCTCCTAAATGTTTTTCTGGGAATCCTTTGCATGGGATTTGAGTGATACTTAAACATGCAGTAAGTAGCTTTAAAAAAGGTTCCTTGTATTTCTAAGTTTTCAAATCGTAATAATTGTTTCATTGTCTGAGTACTGTAAAACTTAAACAATACACTGGCATACGATTCCATTAGAAAGTTCTTATACTTTTAGTTTTTTATAAATATGCAGAATAAATTTAAATTGATGGATAGTAAATTAAGTGTAAGCAGATGATCATAGATTTTAAATAATACATAACGTGTGTCGCCGTTATTATTCTACTTTAGCTCAATAACACTTTTTATTTGTCTGTAAGATCTGGTGCGTGCAATTTATATTCATTATTCATAATACACAGTGCCCAATACACCGAGTTTCCTAGAATTGAGTTATGTTCAAGCAGTGTGACGAAATAGCCACATTGAGAAGGAATCTAATTTGTGTAACACGTACCTATGATACCGGGATCCAGTGAAATATTATTATGTACCTCACCTCATTCGACTAAGTAGTACAAAAAGCTGTTTGTGTCTTATTCCGAGACACACAGAACTTAAGTCAGAGTTTAAGGTGGATGAATTTTAATCCTGAAACAAAAAAAACTTGCTCCTCTATTGTTTAAATTCATCACATAAGACAATTATCCTGAAGTGGAACGCCATACTTTCCAGCGGCAAAAGACTGCTTTGTTAACCAAGTTACAAAGTCAGTAAAATGTGTTTATAAAGCATTATGGAAAACATTGTTTACCTTACAATTTGTGACCATTTTACTAAACTTAATAGAACGTGAGAAAGGTCTTTACAAATACAGTAAACTTTGTGTTCTCACCAATGCAAACAATCGTGGTTACTTGGTTGCTTCGTTGAATGTCGAAATATTGCGATCTGCCTGTGAAGATTTCACGAGAATCTTCACGATTTTAAGTAAGTTCATATTTACTACCTACTTGCATAACCGGTCTAGTTTAGATCCCGAGCTAACATTTTAAAATTATAATAAGCATTGTACAACATGTTGCGAACAACAACCATATTTCTAAATAAATGTTTGTGTCTAAATAACATCAAAAAATATCTCATGCAAGTGTGCTTGCAAGTAAATAAGAATTTCATAAAATTAATTCGGTTGCAACTATTTCTAATTTACCTTCTCCTAGTATCGCAAGTAACGAAGGTAAGTTTGGCCGTCTAGAATTATTTGAAAATTACACTTTGGAGCTTTATTACACCAATTTTCTTCGGGAATATATCAACATTATAATATAAAGTATAATTTTCTCGAATACAAAGTGACAAGAGAAAGTACAGAGCTCATCATAAACTATAAATTGCAGAGAGATGCATGTTAAGCGGGGTGGATGTCTCAGCCATCACGCTTGTTAGTCCCGCGCAATGCGATGCTAACACTCGCTCAGTTTATATGTAATATATGAATACTACTCTAGCGTATATTACCAACTTTCTGATGCATTTTATAAATCTGTAACAACATTGAGTTTCTAGTAATCGAACACTTAACCACAGCTTACTTACAATTGCTGCTTTGATTACGTGCATGACCTGACTTTCTACTGCTAGATAAATACCTGAAGTAGGTTCTCTATGGGTCTTTATTCAACAAAGAAACTTGCCCTTAATAGGCACACACATATAGAAAGCAAATTCAGAGGCATTGTGGTACATATTTGCCTGGCCTGGGCAAGACACATTTAATAAACACTTTTACACGACATAAGTACTCAATTATCCCTTATTTTAAAACTGTATACAGAGGTTTGCTTTATAGCACTTCTGTTAGCTTAGATTTTATTTTCTACAACCAAACCCATTAAACGAAAAGAAAATGGAGACGTGCACGAAATACTTTCAGTCACTTTTCATAATCGATCATCGCGCGTACGCAGTGTCAAGTGCCACAATTAAAACAATAAATATCAGCTCTGCAGCGAGTCTATCATTTTCATCTCGATTTCTCGCGCTGTCATATAAACTCTAATTAATTAGGCCAACAGTAATTTTCCTTGTACATTCGGAGATGCACCTTTCGTGTTAACAATTTCTCCAATAAATTAATTTACTTGTTTGCTCCATTAAGATAAATAATGGCTGCGAGTAAGCGACTTGCATTGTAACTTGTAACGGAAGACCACTTGGCACAGATATCATTTCCAGGGCTAGCCAAACAGTAACTTACTATTTTATTGGCAATCATATACAACATTAACTTATTCTTCTTATGCCTTATCAGTAGAGACTGATATTATGATATTTTATAAGTCTTAGCAATACATATTCCTTTGGACTAAGTTTGGTTAACAAACATTAATCTGATCGTTATTGCTTAAAAAAAAATCACAACAGTCGAGGCACAAGAAAACAGACCAAAAAAGTCTATGCTACTATAATTATAACAACATCACCACTAACACCACCCTACCAACTTAGAATTATTCAGTAGCGAAATATTAAAGTAACAAAGCTATGTCCTAAATCTAGCCGATAAACAAAGCAAAGCTCTGGCAGCCCTGCTTCATACCATCAGTGAGTCATAGCACATCAGAGTACCGCTACATGGACGCCGGAGGAACTGGCCCACCAGACCGCGACTGAACGATTTTCAACTTAACATTACAATACAAACAAAGATTGCCATCAGACACGGAAACCTTTCTTAACAAATAGACCCATCTCGGCTATCTTGCGCTAGATTCTGTGCTTTAACCGACTGCAAAAGGAGGAGGTACTCAATTCGTATTTAGTATATTTGTTATGCGGTAGCGCCGGTTATTATTGATCAATTGAAATATTATATAGTGTATAACCTCAGAGGTGGCAACCTATAATCCATTACCTTCTAAATCTTATTCTCGAGTTACGCTGTTTAATTAGGTCGATACGAAGGGAAGATACTTTAATCCATTTCATGTCTAACTTTCTCTGCTTTAATTCTAACATTAGTGACGCTTCTATCTTTATGGCTCTACTCTCTAAATATTAACTGCCTATCATAAGCAATTACAAAGATCATTATACTTCAGTAGTTTATTAGTCTAATAATAAATCTTAACTAAGTTAATTTTATTCATACTTTATTTTATGACATTTGGTGCAGTGAACAGACAATTATTCCACTCAAGTAGGCGGAATTAGGACGTAGGTGTAATTCAAAGCGATGACAGCACCAATATATGTATTATATTATTTGTCATTTTTCGCCCACCTAAAGTTTAAATATAATTTCTTCTCGGCAATGAATTAACAGTTAGTAAATTACAATACACACAGTTTATAAATTCCACATAATTCGATACTTTCACATATTTACTTCGATGAACAATCGTCTATTGCCTTTCCATCCTTTTAAGGTAAGTAATTCTAACAATAATCATAACTGTACGTATGAAGTAAATATTTACAACATTAAGTATGTTAGCATGCTTGGTCTTCACAACGAGGTAGCTCATGTGAGACGTCTCGCGCAATTCCCTCGGAATAAAATTACCATACACATAAAACTAATAACCATACATAATACGCGGATAAATACTCGAAAGCGTATGTAATGTATTTATTAACAGAAAAGGAGATCGCGTGTAATTAATACCTTGGGATAATCCAGTGTTTGGTGCCGTGATATAACGTCACCAAGAGATGCACTCGCATGCCGCCGTAATTGCACATCTGTATGCACGAATGGACCACGTTCCATTCACCGCCACCACTGTTAGTTTTTCACTGAATAACTACTTGAAACGGTAATCAGAACATTTGAAATATTGCATTTTCAAAGAGTGTGACTCATTTTGATTATGACATTCAAACATACTTACTTCGGATTATTTTAACAACACAATTTCTAAGATTGACTAAATTATGCCACTCAATAGTAACAGTTACGAAATTAACTGGCAATCTTTCATTGTTGTTTATTTTTTCGTGATAACGGTCGATGCGCCTGCGCAAACTGGCGCTATTCGAATTTATAGGTAAAAGTTCTTTGATTTGTGGTTATTTATTTTGTAAGCTGCATTAGGTTAAGGTTACTGACCTCAAGTCTATCAATTTTTAATAGACAGATTTCATGATTAGGTCAATCTAACAATGCATTGATTTTGTTAATATTAGGACCCATCCTGTATTCTTTCAAACTTTTTTGCTAAGTTGTGAAGTATTGTTTTCTTTCTTTCCAGGAATCGAGCACGGAACTATTACCTCGCACGCATTACGGCACATTCTACGACGCTGAAGCCTACCTAGTGTACTCTTGTTCACTGCCGGGACAACCTGCTGGACCCGACGTCATCGTATGTATTTACGACCTTTCTTGTAGTGACTATAAGTCCTGTGAGTTTTACCATTGCCTGCTGTAACCTTGGTGAGAAAGAGGGCACGCTCATCCCAGACGCAATGGATGCCTAGAATCTAACAGTACTTTTATCACCCTCATCAGCGTCGAGAGATCAAGGAAAACGGCAATGGAGAGCTGCTGGAGCGCCACGTGCACTCGTGGGGCGGTGAGCGCAGCGGCGCGCTAGCGGGGCTGGCGCTGCGCCGCGGCACGCAGCTCGCGGCCTACCTCGCCGCGCCCACCGTCATACACAGGGAGGCCTGCACCAAGGAGACCTCCCGGCTGCTGTCATACTTCAGAGACGGATTGAGGTAGATTTTTATGACACCCGACTTATTAGCAAAAGTTGATGCTTAAAGTTCGTCCTCGATTTATTTGCCAGGATCTGTAGTACTTTTAGTCATGCCCAACGAGGTTGCATTTGAAACTATAGAGTGAGCCTATCAGAGATTAAACCGTAAGCACTAGTGTGATCAAGTGTTGTCGTGAATTATGTATGAAGATGGAGCTTGCCGTTTTAAAAAATCTATCTAAAACACTAATATTATCCTAACAATGTCAAAACCATCGATATTTTCTTATATAAGTTTCTCGTTGCGCGAAAATTAACTTAAATGAAAAACGTAATGTACTAGGATCAGACTAAAAACTGCTCTCGCTTGGCACAAGGGGAACCTAGCGATAGTAGCAGTCTATGCAAATCATACGTCGATGGTCATGCCATATTATTTGACACTAAATTTTGTTGGCATGGACAAAAAAAGTACCAATAAATTACCTATTTTTGTAACCAGGATCCTACGAAGCGGATCAGCGAATTTGAATGGTAGCGCGCGTCTGTACCGCGTGCGCGGGCGCCGGCCCGTGCTGGTGCAGCTGGAGCCGGTGTCGTGGGCGCAGCTCGCCACCGACGGCGTGTTCGTGCTCGACACCTCCTCGCTGCTCGTCTTGTGGCTCGGCCGGACCGCTAACCTCGTAGAAAAAATATTCGGCGCCAAGGTCAGTGGTTAAATGTTACGCTCGACAGCGTTTGAAATACGAGAACTATTACTTTTGAGATTTCTAATTAGAAGGTATTTTGAGGTCATCTTTCAGTATTGATGAGTTCCTTCCTTCCGTTAAGTAATTAACTAATATTTTTTATCAGATAATAGACTTTTTACTGGCTAAATACCGTTGCAAGTTACTGATGGATAAGATTGTATAGTAAATTATTCGATTTTAATTTAGATAGCGTATCGGATGGCTCGAGGTGCGGACAAAGGCATGATGGCGCGGCGTATCGCTATCGCGCACGACGGGTACGAGCAGACGCTGCCGGCGGGGGACCGCTCGCTATTGGATGCACTGCTGGAACTGCGAGCGCGGGCCCTGCGCCCCAGTGCTCCGCTGGCTGATCCTCCCCGCCCCGCGCGACTGTACCGCGCCACGCAGCCACCCCGCACGCTGCCCGTCGCCGTGCCCTCGCAACGAGCCGCTGCCCGGCTTGAGGAGGTCAAGCGAGCACCATTGTTCAGAGAAGACTTAGCGGACGACGTAAGTTACATATTCGTCCTTGATTGGCACGTTTTTAATCTTATTTATTCTAACAATAACTCTTTTTAATATCTACGCAGGGCGTTTACATAGTAGACAGTGGAAGCCGCGGTGTGTGGGCGTGGGTGGGACCGACCGCTACCGGTGCGGCGGCTCGCGGGGCGCTGGCAGCGGCGCGTGGTCTGGCTCGGGCGCGACGCATGACGGTGCCGGTGTCGGCGGCGCCAGCGGGCCGGGAGCCGCTAGAGTTCGCCGCCTTGTTCCACAACTGGCGCTGGTGTGACGCAAGGCGCGACGGGCGACTGCGTGCTGCTCGCTCCGCTACAACTAGACTTGATGCCGTGAGCCTAGCTACAAATGCTTGGCTCGCAGCTGAGGTGATTTTATTTTGCAAATCAAACTAAAATCCCAGATTATATACCTTGAAACGACAGTACCTATAATTAAAGTAAAATCATTTCCAGGCTCAGTTGCCGGACGATGGTTCTGGCGCGCTGCGTGTGTGGCGCGTGCGTCGCCGCGGCACGGACGCGGAGGACCCCAACAAGGAGAGCCTGGCGGAGGTGGAGCGCCCGCAAGCCGCGGTCTTCTTCGACAGAGACTGCTACATTGTGCTCTACACGTACCACGCGCCCACTGGCGACCAGACCGTGCTCTACTACTGGATGGTGAATATCCTAACACATACTGTTAAAAAAAACGGAACGTTGTTTGCAAAAGGAATATGGTACAACGTTATGCTTGTTTTTTCAGGGTGGCTCTTCACCCAATGATCTGAGGAACTTGGGTGCGAAAGAAGCCAAAGACCTCTACACAAAGTTGGGACGTTCTCCTGTACAGGTACGAATTACTGATCTAATAATATACTTAGAAAACATATTTCAATACTAATGTAATCATTTTCTATAGTCGTGGGTGTATCAAGGGAAGGAACCGGCTCACTTCCTCCAAATCTTCAAAGGACGCATGATCACCTATGTTGGCAGCGCCACTGATTATGATCGTAAGTTGTCAATAACTTCAGTATGTAATCTAAAAAATATCATTCTACCTTAACTGACCAGCTCATCTAATCAAAGATCAGAAGAACACTATTTGGTGTATCATATACTTACCAAGTTCGTATTTGTCTTGTAAATACTTTTGTTCGACAGCTACGGGTCGTCGAGTGCTGGCGCCAGCTCGGGCCCTGGTCCGCGTGTCGGGGCAGTACGCCCGCGAGGCGCGCGGCACGGAGCTGCGCTCGGGCACGGCGGCGGGCGGCGCGGCGGGCGCGGGCGCGTGCTGCGTGCTGCGCGACGGTGCCAGGGTGTGGGTGTGGTGCGCCGCCAGCGCCACCGGTGACGAGCGCGAGGTCGCTAAGAACATGGCTGCCGCTGAACATACGCTTGTCATGCAAGGTAACTATCGAAGCTAAACTGTACACCTATAATGTTTGCAGTCATAACCTAGGTACTAAGATATAACTATGTATAAAGTATTCATACAAGGAACACAACCGAATTAAAAAAGAACATTCACTACTTACTGATATTTCTAAGGTACATGATAAGTGCAGTGAGTCTTGAATGTGACGCAAGAAAACAGGATACAAGTCCAAAATTTCACTTGCAATAGGAAAAAATATTGTCAGCTTTTAGTAATATCATTGGTAAGACGCTCACCCTTTTAAGTGCCTTATTTTCCCCAGGTAAAGAGAAGCCGGACTTCTGGAACGCGCTCGGCAACCGGCGCCACCTGCTCGTGCCGTCGCCGCTGAGGGAGGTGCCGCGCCCTCTGCCGCCGCGTCTCTTCTACGTCTCACTCGGCGTACCAAACCAGTATTCATGTAAGTTGATGTAGCTTAGTATGTTTCAAATGCGAGGTCTGATTACCAAATCATGTTGAACCAATTGCTGTAGAACCAAGCAAGAACTCTTTATTTTTTAATTTTTATGTATGTTCATGTGATCAGACTAAACAGTGGTTTTAATATGTACTGACAATGAAATACTAGACTTTTTGTATTACGGAAGCACAACCTACATTCGAATAGTCACTATTTAAGACCATCAGCAAAAAAATAAACAATATTTCACATTTTTTCCATATGTATATTGAATACTCCCTTTCACAGTTGAGGAGATCGTATCGTTCAGCCAGTACGACCTGGCTCCGGAGATGGTGGGCATCGTGGACGCGCACGACGCGGTCTTCGTGTGGCTTGGCCAGCACTGCTGCCCGCGCGCCAAGGACGACCCCAGATCTATTGCACTCGCTTATCTTGCTCAAGGTACGAAGGTTTCATTTATTATGATCTGAATTCGACGGTATGTTTTTTGTTTGGAAAGAAAGAAAGAAAAAACATTGATTTGCTATGATATGCAGGAATAACAAAACACATAAATAGGACGATAAATATGCGTCACAAGCACGCGAAATGGCCCACCGCTCAGCATTTCGCGTTTTCGATTTCTCCTATTGTAACGCAGAGGTGGTCCCATATAATCATTAAAATCGTTTTTTTTTTTTTACTTTTAAGTCAAATCAATCAATTGTTTGGTTTTATTTTACCTTTTTCCAAACGATAGGCAAGTTAGTTTTGTTAAGACGGAAATTATCATTTCTATCGTTGTTTTGTTTTTAGATCCAGCAGCGCGTGACTCTTGCACACCCATCCTAGCACTGAGCCAGGGTCGTGAACCTCCACATTTTACTGGTTTCTTCCCTCATTGGAAACAATCTATGTGGAAGGTATGTATACTTACAAAAACATAGACAATAACTTACACAGTTTTTGTTGCTGTACAGTAAATTCATTACTTTTTGTCTTGCAGGGTCATAAAACGTTTAGTGCGATCATCAGTGCTTTGGAAGGCAAGGCAATAGTGCAAAGCGGCAACAGCGCGCTACAGTGTGGCAACAGCGCTAATCGCTTTGACCAGTACGAGAAATATCCACTAGCGGTTCTGAAAGGACCCAAGGAACATCTACCTCCGGATGTGGATCCTCTCACCAAAGAGGTACCTAATTACTTAAATCATGTTGTCAACAATTAAATTCTTATTTACACCGCGTGGAATAGTTACATATAAAAATGATGCAGATAAAACCACTATTTATATATGCCATCTCAATGCTAAAACGCAAACAATTATAATCAAGTGAATACTGGCATGGTAACAATAAAGACACAAAGAAATTCTTGTTCATTGGGCTGAACGAATTGATAAACATCACTAAAATTCACGCACATGATAGATGCTCAATTATTTTATGGTTAGAAAATTCAATTAAAATTTGTAAGTGACATGCGTGCACTACTGTTTGTAGCTCGTTGATTAGAAAGGCGGGTATCTGCAATTTAATTACTATAATTAGTAAAGCACATATAAAAATAATTCAACATGCCTACATACGTCCCACTGCTTGGCACAGGCCTCTTGCCATAAAGAGAAGAAACGAGCATTGATAACAACGCTTGCTCATTGCGGATTAGCGATTTCACACTCCACTTTTTCGAATTCAGGTTTCCTCACAATGTTTTCCTGCAC
Organism: Autographa gamma; assembly: GCA_905146925.1. Classification (NCBI taxonomy): domain Eukaryota; kingdom Metazoa; phylum Arthropoda; class Insecta; order Lepidoptera; family Noctuidae; genus Autographa; species Autographa gamma. The sequence goes on from LR989852.1 coordinate 3,472,613, forward strand.
CAGTTGTCTGTAGTGTCTTAGAATAATTAAGAAAGAAAAAGCCACATTGGTACTTGCCCAGGTTCGAACCTGCAACTTTGTGCACACAAATCCGTTCATTAAACCGCTAGGCCCCCACGAGATAGAAAAAAAAACATATATGAATGTAATTTTGATATTTTCTTGCAGCTATACTTAACACACGACGACTTCGTGGCTACATTTAGCCAGCCTTACAGCGAGTTCAGATCGTTGCCCGGTTGGAAGCAGAAGGAACTCAAGAAAGCAGTCGGTCTATTTTGAATAAACTTCTTCAGGCGTATATATTATGTTATGTAATGTAGAGGAGTACTTCAATGGGCGTGTACTTAAAGGTCACTTAATTTTAAGTCGTATGTATAACCTGAATACATAAGCGCAATTTAATTTTTAACACATACTTAAATGACTTGTGTCGTTTCGTCTAAAGGTGATTGAGACAGCATGAAATAAAAGTGATGTTACAGTATTCAGCCAATAGTCTTCCTATCTGTTTTGTTAATTGTTTTTCGAGTAATTCCTCAAAGCATAATTTACACAACGATAACATTTGGTGGAATATTTCTCGCTGTGAAATAAAAACATGTGTAAATAAGAAAAAATCTAGAAGCGATTAAAGTGTTGGGACCCATCGTGGTCCATGTATTGGCCTATCAATGTAACTAAAATACTAACACGTTGTTATTTATTACAAGTTAAGTTTTTCGAATGCATGTTTGTCTTAGAAACCATAGAATAAATAAGTTATTAAATATTATATAATTTGGTATTATTACCTCAAAATATACACCATTGCACTTCACGTTTTTATAAATAAACGTTATTCAAGCATCATGTGCATTATATAAAAAAAAAGTATTTAAATGTGCAATTATTACTTGCATAATAAGAAATATTGTATTTTAATAATTGTCACATGTAAATTAATTTATAGAGATAATATAATTTATACGAAATAATATTGTAAAAGGCAATATAATACAAGAATGCAGCTATACCTAAGTTTAATAAATAAAACATTGAGTTTTAAAATGTTATTTTATTTTAAAAATAGTACTTATTAGCTATTGGGCATTAATTACCTTAAAATTAATAATCTTTACAATTTACAAGTGTTTCAAAATCCATAAAATATCGGTTGAATAAAAAGCGTATTTACACTAAAATAATGACAGGTATATATAAGCCTACTTGATATGGGGTGAGCCGTAGCTAAGGCACGTTTATTAGTATTGCGTGTCACTACCGCAAGCCGAGCGGCCTCGCGAACCGCTCCACTACATTACAGCAACTATCCAAACCATATTCCAAATTATATATTCAATATCAATTATATTATAAATGTACGATGGATTATACGAAATGTCCTCTCTATTAGCAAAAAGCTACTTGAAAAAATTTCTTTACAAAATATGAAAAGCTAGTTAGGAACTTACAATTTTAGTAGATAAATAAAACGTTACAATAAATGATTTAATTCGATAATAAATAATTTACATAATGATTTTACATAATATCAGTTATTGTTATATAAGACAATTTGGGAGTATTTCTATAACCGCGCCGGTTTACATTGCTGCGGTTGTCGAGAAAAATACTCCCGAAAAATGTCATCTAGAATAGTAAAATCAGGTTATCAGAATTATGCATAGTAAATAACAATATTATTATTATTACATGGAATTAATATTAATGACGAGACATGGAACAAAAATCAAAGGCTATTAGAATCCAAAATAAACAGCTTTTTATGTTATTTTTGAAACTTCTTTGGTAATAATAAAACCGAACACATGAAACATAAAATACATCTCATGAAACAATATGGAATGAAGTACACGCACAATACAATGCTAAGCTGCCGTAATAAAAATAAAATGCATCTCAAAAATAAGCGTAAACACAACGACGAAATTGCAATTTCTTTTTAAACTTTAAGTACGTAAATTTTAAAATTCGCATGTCAACATGAATGAAGAGATTGTTCCAAACTTACATCTAAAAGAAAAACAAAGCGATAACTGGATATGCGACAGAACAGAGAACTTGAGTCAATATAAAACTAAGGAAAACAAAACTCAACATACGTTTTCGTTGCAGGAATGTAAACAATGTGTAGAGCAATATTAAACAGGGTATTTTATAATATTTAACAAGAACTAATAGTAACAACAATGCGTCGGAGGCCTGTTTCCTTCTAGCACCACGGGGGTCCGTAGTCCAGTCAAATTTGTTACAAAGCGATTCACTCCCAATCTTCGATATTTTTCTTTATTAATTTGTAAACAATATATCAAATACAACCTTTAATACAATATAAATAGTTATGATATTCGCAAAATGTCTTTTTATCCCCTGTATTGTAAAGACGGTCGATCATCAGTCGAGGCTGCGGGAACCACTCGCGACTTGACTGGACTACCGACGTAAACACGTCTATTTATCACAGCTGTCCTAAGCCTTCACACATTACATGAATCGGTCACCTATCCCTCTACATCACTAATCGTTGCAGTAATATTTATAGCCAAATCTACCTATCAGTAAGAAAATTTGATGTTAAAAGTTAATGTTATTGTCAAAACGTAAAAAATAAATTCTCAGCTCAGTTTAATCTGTCCTCGTAGGAGTACATTGAGCGTGACGGTATCAGGTAACTAGAATAATTAATACAGCCGAGTTTGTCATCAAAATATGAATAGTTGTGAACCGTTTCAACTACCTTTGTACTTTATACTCACAACTAAACGACATCAATTGTACACGAGGTTTTACAAGGCTCATTTAAAATTGGTGTTTCAATAATTCGTTACGTAACACGTAATTTAACATCTAACACGTTAGTCCTAACAATGTTTTTGTAAACGATATAAAAGTTAAACACAATTTACATTAGAGCCGGCTCGGTGATTCAACAATGTTTCAGTTTGGCACTTATCACAAGTCGTACCAAAACGAAAATATTTATGTGCAAAAATTTTCGTGCAAAAGGAATCGTATTGCAGTCGGTGCCACAATTAAGTATACAGAATAAATGTTTAGCAAAACTTTGTAGAATTAATTGTTTTATCTAATATTTATAAGCTCAATAGCTCACTACACAATAGTCTAGAATAAATTGATCATGTGATTCAAGGAAGCCCATTCAGAGTCTTACATAATTAAGTAACGTCGCGGAATTTAGTTAGAAGAACTAGGTATTTCACTTGAGCAAATATAATTATGAGACGATTCACTAAAACAAAAACACCTATGGCACGGTTCTTTCGTTAATTTGCAACACTCACGTGTTGTGAATTGTCTTACTTGTGTACTTAATCTAACATAAGGGTCCCTGAATCAGTTAGTATAATTTGCTACATTTTATTTAACATGATATATGTTTAACTAGATTCTTTAACAATACATAAAAAAATTGGTAAGTCAATTCCTGTGAGGATCAATTCCCATTTCTATAACTAAACGTTTCATAACAGTGCAACTGTGCTCGCCCTGACTTAGTCACTAATTATGGTCTTTTATATCAGGATAGATCAATTTCCGTGTATACCGATCCAGTAACAGCTCCTCGTATGATATCTATGTATATACAACAATAGTATACGATATACAACATACTGAATTAATAAACATTAAGTGCTGTTAAAAATAAAAACGTAACAAAATACATTATAATAAAAATGCTCTACTGGTTCAATAAATTGTACAAAAATATTATTGAAAAATAACCAGTTTTATCTCACTTGTCAATGATTCATGTTCTACTCGCATCGACAGTGTAATGCACAATAATGTTAATTAGTTTTTATCCCATTATTTTAAATGACAAAAGCTTCACAAGCTTGTGTGACACCGCCCGTATCTACAGCACGCGACGCGGATGTCGTGCGCTACCTACAACACTTCCGAAACCGCAATATAAGTATACAAAACATAATAATATCAACACGGCTAATATTTACACGACCCAATTCTTATGATCCAACAACATTTGAATTGTTTTCCACAGCACATGCTTCGTAGAGCTGATGTCATACAATATGTGAATAACTTGCAACTAATGCACATCATAGCACCATTGCATCTATCTGAGATTTTAACATGACAATCAGTTTTACTCTTCTTTCCATTTTTAAAGTATAACGTAAAGAAAATCTACGTGGTGACGGTAAAACTTTGATAAGTACAAAATATTAATATTTTCAATAATAACTATCACAGCAATCATGCCGAAATCTTATAAAAATTTAGACAAAAATACTTTAACTTATTTAAGACTAGTTAATTTACAAATTTAATTGAAATTTGGATAGAAAATTCTGAAAGATTCAAAATGTAAATATTGTCAAATGCCAGATCAAATGCTAGCGAATGAGCCGAGAATCGCGCTTCTCCCACACTTCCACAAAATATTAAATAACAGCGTTCGTAACAAGATATCCTAAGTACTTATCCAAAAGTACTTCGATCAACAGTAAGATACTATAAATTCAATTAGTTTTCCAAATAACAGAATATATTCTAGGCCCCGTAGAATAAAATGTTCGAAAATAGTGTTAGTACAAAAACCAAGGCGCAATGAACGAAGCGACTCACTATTAAAAACAAAGTACACGCAAAAAGTGAAATATGATGAGCGGGCCCATACTTGGGATCGACGAGGTTAGGGTGCGGCGGCTCACTGGCGCGGGAGCGACGCGTTGGCCGGCAACGTGGAGCTGCGCTGCGACGCGTTCATGTACGCCGACTTCAGGTTGGAGCGCATCGAGTCCCTGCAACACCGGGGGCGTTAGTCGCGGCCGGAGAGGGAACAGAGCGTGGTTGCAATAAGTGGTCAATCAGGTTATACCTTGGTCTGCCGGAGATCATGCAAGCACTCCGGTGTTTTGACCCGGGCAAATTCAGACACGCTACTTTGCGTTACTCATGGTGGTGTTTATTTAACTGCTGATGTAGGTGGCAGCCACAGCACGCGTGTTTACGACTCACCCAGCGCCGGCGCCAGCAGCAGCAGCTCGCATGCCGCAGCAGGTGTGGGTCGGGGCTCACCTGGGCGAGAGCTTGGTGTGGTCGTGGTTGGTGTGGTGCGCGGCGCGGTAGCCGTAGCGCTGCACGCGGCGGGCGAGGCGCGCCACCCAGCGCCGCTGCTCCTGCGCGGCGGGCGCCAGCAGCAGCAGCTCGCATGCCGCAGCAGGTGTGGGTCGGGGCTCACCTGGGCGAGAGCTTGGTGTGGTCGTGGTTGGTGTGGTGCGCGGCGCGGTAGCCGTAGCGCTGCACGCGGCGGGCGAGGCGCGCCACCCAGCGCCGCTGCTCCTGCGCGGCGGGCGCCAGCAGCAGCAGCTCGCATGCCGCAGCAGGTGTGGGTCGGGGCTCACCTGGGCGAGAGCTTGGTGTGGTCGTGGTTGGTGTGGTGCGCGGCGCGGTAGCCGTAGCGCTGCACGCGGCGGGCGAGGCGCGCCACCCAGCGCCGCTGCTCCTGCGCGGCGGGCGCCAGCAGCAGCAGCTCGCATGCCGCAGCAGGTGTGGGTCGGGGCTCACCTGGGCGAGAGCTTGGTGTGGTCGTGGTTGGTGTGGTGCGCGGCGCGGTAGCCGTAGCGCTGCACGCGGCGGGCGAGGCGCGCCACCCAGCGCCGCTGCTCCTGCGCGGCGGGCGCCAGCAGCAGCAGCTCGCATGCCGCAGCAGGTGTGGGTCGGGGCTCACCTGGGCGAGAGCTTGGTGTGGTCGTGGTTGGTGTGGTGCGCGGCGCGGTAGCCGTAGCGCTGCACGCGGCGGGCGAGGCGCGCCACCCAGCGCCGCTGCTCCTGCGCGGCGGGCGCCAGCAGCAGCAGCTCGCATGCCGCAGCAGGTGTGGGTCGGGGCTCACCTGGGCGAGAGCTTGGTGTGGTCGTGGTTGGTGTGGTGCGCGGCGCGGTAGCCGTAGCGCTGCACGCGGCGGGCGAGGCGCGCCACCCAGCGCCGCTGCTCCTGCGCGGCGGGCGCCAGCAGCAGCAGCTCGCATGCCGCAGCAGGTGTGGGTCGGGGCTCACCTGGGCGAGAGCTTGGTGTGGTCGTGGTTGGTGTGGTGCGCGGCGCGGTAGCCGTAGCGCTGCACGCGGCGGGCGAGGCGCGCCACCCAGCGCCGCTGCTCCTGCGCGGCGGGCGCCAGCAGCAGCAGCTCGCATGCCGCAGCAGGTGTGGGTCGGGGCTCACCTGGGCGAGAGCTTGGTGTGGTCGTGGTTGGTGTGGTGCGCGGCGCGGTAGCCGTAGCGCTGCACGCGGCGGGCGAGGCGCGCCACCCAGCGCCGCTGCTCCTGCGCGGCGGGCGCCAGCAGCAGCAGCTCGCGCGCGCGGTCTGCGTGCAGCTTGCATGCCGCCACGCCTTCGCCCTCCGACACGTGCTCTGCATGGATCTTCATACGGCAACCTGAGCAACAACAAAGTAACATATTGTAACAATCTGTCCAACACGTACGGGTTCGCTAGCGCACAACGTTAGCGCGAAATATAAAAGAACAACCCCGGGACCACGTCCCCCGCCCTCCGCAGGTGGCTACCCTCACCGTCCGCGTCCGCTCCCGAGCCGAACGCAGTCGACGCGCATCTTTTTACTTGCTTGCGCGCTGCTTGCATATTCGCAAGCATATTTAGTGGGAAAATTAACATCATAAAAAACAAAACGCTCCTTTAACCAGAATAAGTTTTTAGAGCCGCCCAAATTTCAGAGGTGGTTTAGAATCAGCGCAGTCTGTCAGCTGCAATAGGTAGCAAAAAACACACACATAAATGTGGCGGTGCGCGCACGCACACAAGTACACTTATGCACAATAGTTACGACGCGCAAGGCTGTCGCCTGCGCGAGACCGAGGTCGTTGAACTTATCGATTTATGAATTAAGATTTTAGGAGCACAAACAATATATTTTTTGATTAGACACTGCCCTAGTGCAAACAAGCCTGCGACTCTGACGCATGTCCAGGCTATAGCAGCATTGCGTGAGACTTCAAAGACTACAAAACTAAATAGGCAATTATGCACTTGAAAGAGATGAGGGTCATATTTATTTTTTTGGTACTATTTTGAATCCTCATTACGTCTCTATCAATATTTCCTAATTTTATTTCTTTTTCGATGTGAAAATAATTATTGAAATGTGCAAAAAATATGTGGAAAATTCAAAGCGGTTGAAACAGAGCGTTATTGGTCAGATGATTTAACCAATGGCGTCAGTCGAGTGTGACGTCAAAGTTTATGTGTATGTCACTGTCAAATGCGAAAATGTCAAATCAACTGAACAAGAATTCAACAATTTGTAGGTTACATTAGTGTTGTCATAGATTTTGACGTCACGCGCCAAGCGCGCCATAATGGCGGGCATTTATAACGCCTGAAAGTTTTAAATTTTTAATAAAATTTATATATACTATATTTTACATTTTTGGTGCTTAATATTGTTTAACAGTAATAAAACGATATAAGCAATCATAAAAAAATTATAAAAATCTGTGGGTATTCCCTATTATAAGCATCAACTTGCAGGCCTCGCACCTACACAATAAAAAAAAAGAAACAAAAGGTAGCTGAAAAGGTTGTTATAAGAGTAAAATACTCACGTCTACACTCGTAGGCCTGCGGCGGGCGGAACATGTGCCACAGCGGGCGCGTGCACACCTCGCACGCGGTCGGGATGTGGTACGTGATGCTGACGAGATCGTGCCCTTTATGCTGGACCGTGTTACCTGAAACACAATATGCAATTAGAATTGTCACAAATCACTACATAGTATAAAATAAAGTCGCTTTCCGCTGTCTGTCCCTATGTATGCTTAGATCTTTAAAACTACGCAACGGATTTTGATGCGGTTTTTTTTAATAGATAGAGTGATTCAAGAGGAAGGTTTATATGTATAATACATGCATAATATAGTAGAGAAACACGGATAATCTTAGAGAATTCTGATGTAAGGTCGCAAATTAACACATTTTTTGCGCTTTCATTGCAAACGCTGGCTGAACCCTATGAGATAGATCAAAATAATGTACTACAGTATTGTGCACCTTCAAAAGATCTACAAAAAAGTCTGCGATGGTATATGTCTATCTCTTGAGGATAACCCACAATAACCATTTTTTATCGTTTATTTATTACTTATTTACGAAAAAGCGATTTTAAGCATAACAGTATTAATCCTTATCCAATTAAGTACCTTTAATAAATTGTGCATGTAATATAAATCAATATTGTCCTTTACAGCATGTAATTTAAATGAATATTTTCGAAGATATTACAAATTTAAAATGCAGGGACATAGCGGTTGCGGCGATACCGGTCGGGAGAGCGCGCGGGGGCCGGGGGGCGCGTGCCTATACAAAATAGTGCATCCAAGGCTGTGCTTCGCCCTACAGAACTCTACGATTGTGTATTTTATATTTGGTATCAGCGTTGCACCCGAGCAAAGCCGGGGCGGGCCGCTAGTAAACTCATATAATAGGATGGGTATATACACTGAAGTGTGGTCCCATTCAAGTATGTTATGACAGGCAAGCACGTTTTGCTTGGTGAAGCGGTTTTCTCATAACCAAATACACAGTTGCCCATCACCAATTAATTATCACCATTCAATTAGCTAAGAATGTGGGTAGGTCACGGTTTGGCACCATTGCAGTGTAGACTGCGTGTTAATGATATGAATGTTTGATAAATTTAAATTTGTGCCCGTCATTGCACCCTGTTTGCAATTATAGTGCATATTTAAGATGGACTCAACCTTAAATTTGAAAACACACTGCTAAAGGTACTCTAAGGGTCCAGCAGTATTACGCTAGCTCGTAGCTATCCAACATCTGTTGATAAATCTCTCCTCTGGAAACGGTGGCTTTCGGTTCTAAGACGAGATAGCCATAGTGAGATTGTAGCTGTAGTAGGTTAGATATAAGAAAAAACTTTTTTTTGTATAAACGCGTTTTAGCATAGGTGTTGTTTCTGTGGCCAAATAGTGTCGCCATGTGTGTATAGGGTGGGTGCACCAGTGCCACACCAGGAACCAGTAGTACACCATTTCAAACTTCACATCAAAATATTAACCTTCCGTCGAATTACCCGCAACTTTTTTTACGTTTGATAGCACTGTCATAGTTCTACCAATCATTTAGTCATAATTAAGTGCGATAAACACGTCATCTACATCATCAAACGACATATTTTTCGAAACGACATTCGCTCACTTCGTTCCGGGCGGCCATATTAGTAAGCGACACTCCAACAGTAAGTTTATCTTTTTAAATATTTGTTTACATCTATCGTTGTAACTTATTTTCCAAATAAGTTGGATTGGTTGTTTTCAAATTAATGGAGTAATATGATGTATAAAGCAATAATATAACCTCTTATTTTATCAAAAAAAGCTAATTTAAATTAAAAGTTGTCACTGGAAAACTAATGGAACACGGATTCAATGATGTTCCAATAATATTCCATTTGGTCTACTACTGGTGATTTTGCTTTTTGATACTTTTTTTATTTTTTCTTTTACATTAATATTAACTTAATATACTGCAATCAATTATTATAAAAAAAACTCTTAAAATATCGACAATGTTCCTATTGTAGACCAGTGGTTTACTACTGGTAATATCCATACTATGGATTTGTTCCAGTAATTGACCACCTACATTTTTTTACAGACACAATGCCGCCGAAGAGAACCTTTTTCAATTATCAGGAGGAAGATTTCTTAAAAGCGATAGACGAGATTAGCAAGGCCGCAATAATTATAGACAAAATTAGTTATTAAAATTAGTTAATTAGTTATTAAATCAGTTAAACAACATTATAAGCCTTATAGCATTGAAGGATTACTTAAAACTTGTAGACTGATAAAAAATTGTGATGATTATTTAGTATTAAACTTGTTAGTATTAACAATAAAATTTTTCTTCATTAAAAGCAATTATTTTATTTACTGGTTTACTATTGGCCCAATGTCTGGTCTATTACTGGTACAGTCTGGTCAACCTTAGGCACATTACGACTTTCCACATTAATTTTTAAATAAAAAAAACCTAACAACTATTAAGAAAATCGGAGTATGCTATATAATTCTATGGTATACAAGGAGTACATTATTCTTTTTATGTAATGATTGTTGTGATAATTGAGTCACAGCATCAAAATTACTTTCAAATTGTCGCTTAATCGCTTTGCTACTGGTACATCCACCCTAATTTCGTTTGAATACCAATTGTTCAGTAAAAAGCAAACTATTTGGCAGAAAAGAGTGTCCAACAAATTCATAAGTTATTTGTATGTAAAAGAGTTACAAACATCATAATCTGACATGAAACTTCATAGGTCTGTGTGAACGGACCCTAAATATCTGTCTACCGCTACTTTCAATTTCAAGGGCCAATATGAAGACGAAGTAAAATGGAGTAGAGTTTTAGTATTGTGGCATAAGTTGGTACTATTATTAAAGTGTCGTACCGGCATGGTCGCCGGCCTCTTGCGGCAGGTCGGCGGCATCTCCCGGGCGCCTGGCCTCGCCCTCGCCGGCGTAGAGCAGCTGGAAGATGCGCGGGATGTCCTTCGCGTCCGCGCGGATCACGTCGCCCTGCGTCACCGACCGCACGTGGAACACCTTGCTGCAAGGCACACAACACACATTTACCTATCTTTTTACACATTTTTCGCTCAGAATTTTACCACTGTGGTTTCACGCGTTTTCCGTTAGGTTCGCTAGTCGTGCATGAAGTAAATCTGTCAATTAGCACTAATGAGCACCAGCTACTGACTCATGATTGACGACAATTGACATTGCTTTTACAAAAGCAGAGTAATATCTGCAAGTGCTCATATTTAATAGCTCATGATTTGGAACCGAAATTTGTCGGGCGATCCCAATAGACACGCGTGTTTTAACCGTTAAATAAATAAATATGTCATTAAATAAAGCCACCAGAATTTGCACAACATTCTTACCTCAAATCAAGTATCATGACAGGATCGGTGGTGTTCTGCTTGTCGTTCTCGGTGTTATAGAATATGATCTTCTTGGAGGAGACGACGACGTACTGCTTCTTCCAGCCGTGGCGGCGTATGTTCTGCTTGAAGGGCACGGACAGCCAGCCCTCGAGCGTCTGCTCCGTCTCGCCGTCCTCGGCGTCCGCGGACGACTGCGACGCTGTCTCGCTTGTTAGGGCCGCCAGTTTTTCTTTCAGCTGCTCTATTTCTACGTCCTTGCTGTCGACCTAGAAACAAAAATACATAATTTAAAACGCAATCTTCCATGTTTATCTTCATGATTATATTAGATTTACATTACTACCTAACTTAAAGATCCAGACTATTCAGTTATCTAGATTATGGTCACCATAAAAAGCAACCACAGAATACAAAGGGTTATGTGGGTGAAGCATCATAGTGCAAATAGAAATTCAGATCACACAACATTATATTACTGACTGCCATTTCTCGTTACTTATGCGCTAATTTACGGAATCGATCAATCGAGTAAGATACCTCAAGATATTCTTGTATTTAAAAATTTAATGCAAAGCAATAAGGTCTGATTTTCATTGGTTAACATTCAACAAAGAATACCTCCATGGCGAGTCTGAGCCTTGTGGACTGTTCGTCGAGCAGCTGCTGCTGGCAGTCCTGCAGGTCGCGCTGCAGCTTGGAGATGTGCTGGTCGAACTTCTCCTTCTCGCGCGTCAGCTCCTGCTGCAGCTTGCGGTAGTCCTTGTCCTTGCGCACCGACATCTTGCTCTTGTTCTTCGTTGTCGTGGGGTTCATGTCTTTCCTGTTCGGGTTTATAGTAATAATGTATCAGTATCTTGGAACAACACAGACAGGGACAGAGAATGAACAATTGTGAAAAACGCATATTAAAGTAAAATTGTAAAGACTCAAAATAAATGATAAATAACAATACATAAATATTAGTCCTAGGTAAGAATTAAATCCACGACGTTTGGTTTAGAAGTCGGCGTTACAAACCATTGGAACAACAAGCCAGTCAAATATTTTTATATCATAATAATATATTACAAGTCCTACATCACAGGTTTCTCATCTCTCTCACTTTATTTATATACGACTTGTTAGTTGGTCATGGAAATCGCTTCCCACATTCAATACAATACCAATATTATGATTTATTGTGATATCACTTTTAAATAACGTCATGACCATATTTATTTAACTGACTTAGGTTTTGAATTTCTTACTGAAATGACTTTCTGGAGCCAAAGAAGGGGGAAAATAATTTCCCAACAATGGTACACTATACAGTACCTTGAAAAAAAATATGATGCCAAAAGTTTAGACCCCACAAATCACACGATCCGTTGACACGGCGATGCTTTAGGGTCAGCATTGAGTTGACTCAAATTTCACGTATTTACGTAATTATGTATAATAGTGTTACCTGTTCATGATCTCGGCGAGTTTGTTGACGGCCTGTTGTTTGAGCATGATCTCGGAGTTGAGCTTCTTGTTGAGACGGTCGACGTCCTCCTGCAGACGCTGCAGCGTGGCCACGCGCTCGGCCAGGGCCGTGCCGCTGCGCCGGAGCTCGTCTACCTCCTTCGAACATAATGGATACAGCGTTTATTGTTATGGATAATAACCTTCGATTTTTGGAGACACTAATTTCAACAATCCTAAGTTTGACGTAATCATTAATAATTTAGGAGGATCTAACTTTTACAAAATATATTAGTAAATGACATCTAAGTTAGTTATATCCTATCACTATGACTTAAACACACTGGATTGCATAGGAATATTAACTACATAAAAATCCAGACTAGATGTGGAAGTCGGCGAACCGGGTGTGTGGGTCAACTTGGGAGAGGCCATGTCCAGCAGTAGACCTCGATAGACCAAGTCGATTTAATAATTGACTACATGACAAAAGCATGGTCACCTTCCGCTGCAGGTCGATGGTGGCCCTGTTCTCGTGGTCGCGATCGCGCAGGCCCTGCACCAGCGCGTCGCGTGACGCCAGCTCGCTGCGGTGCTGCGACAACGCGTCGCGCATCTCTAACTCTTTCATCGTCTTCTCCTTCTCCAACTCGCCCACGGTCTCTTCAGCTATCGACCTTAGATAAGACAACCACTAATTGTTAGAAACACAGCATTGTTACTTTTATTACACATTATTATTATTAGGAAATAAAGAAACAGCTGATAATAAGGACGCGAATATTAAGTATTAAGTGAGCTCATCATCGCAATGGTGACTGATCTAACGTGATAATCAATGTACGCTCATTTAACTCCCTTTTACTACTAACGCATAAAGACAATTGTTATAGATTACTTGTATGTATAAGTTTACAATACGATATTATAATATGGTGGTTCAGTTTCTCGGCGTCATTGTGTGCGTATAGAGAAATGAAGTAAATGAATTGCTAATACGTTTCTTAGAATCAGCATTATCATGGTGAAGTCTAGTACTGGTTTTGATCTCACATCTAGGTATTTCGACCAATTATTCAATTTAATCAAGTTTTATGAAATTTACCAACAAGGACTATAGCATGTCGACATTTTTTTTTATATATATATTCTGGTGTCTATTATCCAGTTTCCACGCTATCTCACCTGGCAATGGCTTCGGAGTCGGCGCGTGCGATGGCGATCTGTAGCTGGTGCAGCAGACTGGCGCGCTCCTGCTCCGCGTCCCGCGCCGCGCGCGTGTTCTCCTCCAACATCAGCCGCATGTCGTTCGACTGGCTCTTGTACACGAAGCAGTAGTGCTGCTCCGTCTCCAGTTGCTGGCGTAGCTCCTCGCTCTACACAAAAGTTTCATTAATACACTTATATTATCTGAGGCATAAACCAGAATGGGTACAGTTGCCAATAAGTCTGCCACTTGAACTTAACGGGCCATGTCACGTATAGAATGTACTAGGCAAAGTAAGCAAGGATGCCTCAAAATGAAACCGCGATAACGCTTTCACGATGAAATATACGGCAATTCCGGAAAGACTGGCCAGAAAAGTCACCTCATGGAAAAGCTGAAAATATTATGACGGAACCTTTTTTTATTCATCTTATACACAAGCGGGCGGTCTTTTATTGTAATCCCTAACAAATAGCCTATTCTAAAAATAAACTTTTGGAGTAACTTTATTTCCTAATGTAGAATTAAACTTAAATACTTTACGTACAATATACCTACACAAGCCGTTTTAGTGTTAAACCCCATTTTTCTGCTACTAAATATGTATACTAATAATAATTATGTAAATAACATTTTTACTACAAAAAATGATGACTTGACTACGGTCATGTACCTGTTTTGTAGTTAACATTAATTTATAATAAAGTTGCAGAACGAAGTGCGTTCTCTCTAGAATTGATTACGTCATATGAGTCACTATTTTTATTGTAAGTCTGACATAATCGCGCTATTGCAAGGGGTATAAAGCTCTTGTTATAAACACTATCGATGTTCTTACTTTTTAGTTCTATGTGACTCATTTTATCATTTTAGTTAATATCACTTGACTGCACAGAACAATGGTTATTAAAAAGTTTTTATTTAACAGTAGCCGAGATATATTATAATGACCAACTAATATATGTATGGTGAGCCATCGTGTTCATGTATTTAATCGTTATTTTACTGTGCATACCGTGCAGTGTTAATTAAGTATTTAAAATGTTCTGTTTAATATTTCAAGTTTGGTATTTATAAGATGTTTTCATATCACAAGGAATCTCCATACAAAGTGCTTATTTAGCTACAATGTTTATATGCAAACATGATTGAAGTAGCATTTTATTGTACTGCTCAACATGTCCCAGTTGAAGATGACCAGGAAATTAACACGACAATAACACATTCCTGTATATTAATGCGTGTCATGATCATAATAGAAGTGTTTTATAGGCATGTCTTCATTGCCAAGGCTCTGTTTGTTCAGCACTTGTGCTCGACAAATTTATATCTTCACACTGATTCAACTACTACTTTACTTTAAAAAATGTTTACGTTGTAGGTCAGTATTTGTACGGTTGTTATTATTTTATGTTTAGGTAATAATAGTCTTAAAACAATGTTTTCAACACATGGTCCGACATATTTCGGAATTCCTGTACGATTCGTCGAACTGTAAAGCCACTCATTAAGGAAACAACTCTAGTCTATATTGAGATATGTATACGTTTTCCAGGAAAAGCATTATTTGGCGTTACAGATAAGCTTGGGAGGGTTTCCCGTTTAAATTAACGAAATTAAGGCTTTCTCTGTTCATAAAATGCTTATACACTAAACAACGAGGTTTTAATCTGTGAAACCAATCTTTGAATGTTTGTGTCATAAATATCAAGGTCAAAGAAGAATACCTACTTTTCATACTTGGGTAATTCGTGCGACTAGCGGTATGAGTATGCAATAAAACATATTTATTTATTCATTCTATCTCGAAATATACAGTTGTAACAACCAAACTATGCACGGCCAGTTATGTTAGTGTACTTTGAAATAGATAGCAGTGCTATAACAATTTGATAAAGTAATCATTTTAGTTCTCAGTGGTCACTCGACTAGTGAAACTAATTAATCTCCTCGGCTTTGTGATCTAATTTCACAGCAATACCCGGATCGTGTTGTTAACGAATGATTTGTTTTCATTCGTCGACATAACTATTAACATAAATTGACAACAATTATTTTCCGTGAAGTTTAATGAATAAATATTCTATTAATTGAGTAAATCACATAATAGTCAATGAGTAAGGCATTCAACTGTAGAAAAACCGCTGTCTACGTAATCAAGTGTTTATTTATTTGGAGAGGAGAGCACGCGCAGGTAGGTGTATGTCTCGTAAAGGCTAAAGCTGTGTATGTGTGCATGTTTGCCGTCGACAATGACTCACTATGTTGTAATGCTGGAGGACAGTCTATTTCGGCGCGATGAGATTATGATTAATTCACAAGAAACACTCAAAGTTCGTCAACTTAGTTTATCTATACACATTTATTAAGTTATTAATTATATTGCAACACCGAGTTGAGCTCTTAAATTAATAAAAAGGATAAATAACATTTTCTTTGATTAAAGTTTGAAGTATATTGACAGAAACCAGGCTGTTTTGTTTACTTACTTTGACCTACTTATTTCATATTAACTTTGGACATAGCAATTCGGTAAAATTTTCCATATCAGGACGATCTTTAAGGTGCAATATTTGAAGCGACGAAAATAATGTGGGAAGAGAAAGAGATAGCTACTTCATAATTAAGATTTCAAAATTTTCAAGAATGTGTGGCCAAACAAAATAAGGACAAGAAAGAACACCTATAGTCATGTAAAGTTTTTCAAAATTCATATAAAAACAATTATTTTTGTAACTTTTGATAACTAAGTATTTATCACAAATCATCCTATTTATTTCTGTTATGTGATTGTTTTCTTGTTACTTGTTATCGAACGAAAATAAAAAAACATGTACCACTAACTGATCAAACAGTTTCTTGGTGCATTTTCATCAGTTCTGTCTTTTTTGGTTCGTATGTGCCCCACGTTCGACTCACCCTGGCGCAGTGCATGTCGCGCTCGGCGGCGGCGGCGGCCAGCTTCTCGGCGGAGTCGTGCAGCGCGGCGCGCACGGCGTGCAGCTCGCGCGCGCGCGCGTCCCGCTCGGCCGCCGCCGCGCGCGCCGCCGCCTCCGCCGCCGCCACCTCGCCGCCCGCCGCCAGCCGCGCCGCGCGCTCCTGCTCCAGCGACGCCGCCAGGCCCATCGCCTGCCGCCAAACACAAACAAAACTTGTACAAACACAATAGCAATAGGTGTACATGTAAATACGATTCGAAATGGCGGTATCCTTATGAAAATATATAGGGGCAAGTAAATCGTGAAAGACAGACAATCCAAGATAAGAAATACATCATTGCAAGGTGAACTAATAATGCGTAGTGCGTATTTAACTAATTAGCAAAATGTCTTAAAGGCTTTAAAAGAAGTATACATTTGCTTTGCAGTGGGTTAGGTTGGGGCTCATATCATTGTATTTTTTTTTGTGTCCCGGCGATTTACAATGTAGATGCTAAAATACACCAAAACAGATTCAGACACATGATCTAACTAAGATAATCAAATTCAAGTTATCTTGTCGTGAATTGAAATAGAGAGTTGTGTCGGTTTACCTTTTCAGTCTCCTGCCTGTGTTCGCCCTCTAACTTCTGCAGGCGCTGCTGCATCTGCCGGTAGTCGACACTGAGCATGGACATCTGACGATCTTTCTCTTGACACACTGACTCAGACCTCTGCCGCGCAGATTTCTCTTCGTTCAATTTGGACTGTAGTGCTGTTGTATCACATTGCAAAGAAATCATAAATAAATGAAATTAAAAGACATTTTTATCATTAAATTTGTAAAAACATCTAGTTATTAATATTTTGCTTTATGTAAATTTCATAAATAAAAATTGCTTAATGCAATCAGCATTTGGAATAAGTCGATGACAAAGATTTTTTACAAAGCCACAATGTAATAATTACTTTAAAAAGTGAAACACTACGCTGGACCTACTAATCAAAGGAGGCATATTAGCAAACTGAACAATACCTTTAAATATCATATCCAATGTTCCTGAGGCATGCAAAAAGTGAAGGTATGAAATATATTTTGGGAGCTCATACAGATTAGCTCAAATAAACAGGATTGTAGCGTGGACGAGATGGCAAAATCATAAACATTGTGGAGTACTAAAACTTACCCTTGACTAGCTCCAAATTAGCTTCTTGTTTAGAGAGCAACTGCGACCGTTGTGTGTCTTGATGGGCACGCACTTCTTGTTGGTACATATGTTTTGCAGCGCGAAGCTCGTGGGCCAACGAAGCACATTCCTTCTCTAAAGACGTGACACGTTCTGACAGCTGCCTGTTATCAGCCATGATTTGATTTAATCTGTTAGAAGACCGTTCCAGCTCCGCGTGCGCCGCATTAAGCCTGCTAGTAGCTTCGGCTACCCCGGCATCAGACCGTTGTTTAGCTGCCTTCACCGAAGCGAGTTCTTCGGAGAGAGTAATTCGTTCCCTTTCCAGATTATCCCGCTGAGCTCGCAAGCTCGCCATGGTGCCGTCGTTGACGGCAGCGGCTGCGGCCTGCGCAGCGGTTAGCTCTGCCGCCTGCTTTCTTGACTTAGACGCAGCTTCAGCTTCTTGTTTTAATTTTTCACGTAACTCGGTCAACTGCATTTCCAAAGCATTTATTTTGTCATTATAAGTTTGCAAATTGTTAATTTCTTTAGCGCGCTTGCTTTGCTCTTCATCAAGCCGCCGTTTGGCTTCATTTAAGTTAAATTCAGCTTTGCGCCTTGTCTCAGATTCTATGTCAGCTTTCCTTTGCAATTCTTTCAGATCATGCTTTAATAAAGCTAATTCTTTGTCTGTTTCAGCAATTATTTTCTTGTTTCTGTTTTCCCTCTGCGATAGTTCTTCTAGCTGAGCACATAAAGTCACTTGAGTATCTTCTAATTTTCGTCGACCATCTCTTTCTCGCTCAAGAAGCTTTTCCAGCTGCAATATAGCTTCAGATCCAACATTATTTATATGATTATTAGAAATAGTATCTACAACATCGGCTGCCTTTAATCCTCTACTGCAAAGCTGATAATCACCATTATAAGTAAAGCCTACGAATGGCAAATGATTACCAACAAAAGCTTTCGGTACAGGGAAAGATTCATCTAAGGCATCTGACTTTTCCATGTCATCAAAATTCCTTGTATCATCGTCACTAGATAATTCGGGAACCACAGGTGGTACAGAATCTCTGAGGTTCTCGAAACTCCACTGGTCATTTATAAAGAATGGATGTTGCTTGATTTCATCAACACTATTCTTACCCAATCTTTTAATTCTATCTGTTAAAAGGCCCCTGATAAGAGATTTGGCATCTTTGGAAATTTCCACATCATCAGGAAACTGAAGGGAATTTCTATGGTCCATAATCTTGCCATATGTGCCAACTAAACTGTCAGCGTAAAAAGGAGGATCTCCAATAAGCATTTCATATAAAAATATTCCCACTGCCCACCAGTCACATTCACGACCATACACTCCTTCTCCATTCTGCGACTGCAACACTTCCGGTGAAATATAGTCGGGAGTGCCCACGGCATTGCTCGCACGCACTAGGCCATCAGGCCCCATTCTCATGCACGTCCCAAAATCAGCTAGCTTGAGATGGCCATATTTATCAATAAGCATGTTGTCAGGTTTTACATCTCGGTGAACAAAACCCATACCATGAATCACATCTAAGGCAAGGACAATTTCCATTGTGTAAAATTTTGCCCATTTTTCAGGTATATCATAGTTTGACATTAGGCTAACAAGGTCACCACCAGGCATGTAGTCCATCACCATATAAAGGTACTTGTGGTCTTGGAAAGCAAAATGTAGTTTTAATATCCACTCGGAATTTGCATGTGCCATTATATGCCGTTCCTCCCAAAAGAAAGTAGAGTCAGATCTTTTGATCATTTCTACCTTACTGAGTAGCTTCATGGCATATACCTGACGTGTGGATTTATGTCTGACTAGCTGCACTTCACCAAATGCACCTCGGCCAATAACCTTGATCAAATCAAAATCTGCAGCTTTCATGCGCAGATCTATAATGTCTGAAGCAAATGTTTCATCTAAAACAAAAGATTTTTAAATCAGATATTGATGGATCTGGAACTTACAAATTATTGACTAAACATTAATTATTGATGTGTAACTTTGGAAATTACCCTATTAACTACCTGCAATTTTTTTGTAATATCCTAATTTCAAATATGAGTTTTAAGAAACTGTATGTAAGCTTTTTCAGTAAAATGGTTATTACTTTTAGACATTTATGAACAAATACTGGTAAACTGATACATTGATAACAATTGCAAGTACATTCAAGTTTAAAATTCATTCAAGTTAAGTGTATTTTTGCAGTAAATGTAGATGCAAGCCAGATTTTTACCCGGGCGTCTTCTAATATAGAGGAGTGAGCATTAATTGTTGTCATTATTCTACATGATTATAATTGTACATATTTATAACCAAAACATATTAGCCTTTTTAACCTTCTTGTGTGTATGTCATTCAGTTTAATGTGGAGTGGTGGAAAATACCTAGTGGCATTAAGAATACTGTCCTAACCATTTTCGTACATCTATTTTTAAATAGTTCATATTAATAACTGATATTTGCAACTTTCCTAAAACTCTTTCACACCATTTACCTTATTATAATAATTTTATATAAAATTATAGGAAATATAATTAATAACTACTTTTATTTACACCCTATTTAGGTCGACCAAATTTCCAAATTTAGTCTACTATCCTTAAATTGCTGTAACTTTTGCTTAACACTGTACAAACACATTATGTATTTTTAATTGTATTTTCACTCTAAAACACTAA
Organism: Autographa gamma; assembly: GCA_905146925.1. NCBI lineage: Eukaryota > Metazoa > Arthropoda > Insecta > Lepidoptera > Noctuidae > Autographa > Autographa gamma. The sequence goes on from LR989852.1 coordinate 3,493,041, forward strand.
CATTTGTATGTACAATTATAACTTTTTTATAAAAATACTACTTAACTAAATTGGTGTTTTTTTAAGCCACTAATTTAGTTATTTTTAAAGAGAACTATTTTTAACTGATTCTTATAAGATATTTGTTTTTCACATCATAGATTCACTGTTCAAAACTATTTCTATAAACATAATACTAGAAGTGATTAATTATGATAAGAAAATGTATAATAACTGACAAATAGAAATCTAAACAAATAACATAAAAAAAGTTTATACACCCAAATTCGTATGTAGCTGGCATAGCAATAAATACTGGTACTAGCATACTAAAATAGTCTCAAAAGGATCACTAATTAGCCCTAAACTGCATTTAACAGTATAAAGTTGTATGCATGCCATCATTAAATCATGATACTATGTACAACACATATTTATATACAACATCATTATCAACATTTAACCCTATCAGATCAATTTGTTATCTAGAAAACAGTATATTTAGTAATACACTTTAAAAACATACTCAAACTTGGCATCATTGAATATATAAATGTAACTAGCAGTCTAGAATGAATAACAACTTGAAAATTAATTATTTATTGTGAATCACTATTGGAGAAATATTCCATTCAACTTTTTAGAGCAGTTAATATCTCTTAATAATAGTATTAGTGATAAAAGATAAAGTGCTTGTACTTACATCTGCTGGTATATGCTTCGACATTCTTCATGCGTCGGATAGCCGGGTGGTCACAGTCGGAGACGAGCGCCGTGACGGTGTCGAGCAGGCAGTCCACGTTGCCGGTGGAGCGAGGGTCGTACAGCTGCTCCTCCAGGGCGCGCAGCCGCCGCATTCGTTCTTCGTCCTTCGCCGATTCCATGCTGGATCCTATTTCTGACGTCCTCTGCCACTAAGGCTAAACGCCACCGCACATTCTCCCGATTACTGCTCCGTGTAAGAACACCACTCTCATCACGACACATCAACAACTGAATCCTGTGTTCTTATTCTTGTACTCTAGTTCAGACGATAACCTACCACTAAAAGGATAACTTATGTTTCATTATCGAAAAATTCAGTTGCTACAGCTCAGAATGACAGCAGATAAAGGTGGTTCTCACAACAAAGCATATGCACGTTTGCAAACACAACAGGCTGATTATTTACATTTATAAATATCCACTGACTTTGAACAAATTAAGAACACTAAATTAACGTAACGATTGGCACAAATGTGGAAAATTAAAGTAAAATTACGAATTATTCGACCGCTTGATTGATGAACGATGGATGATCGAACAATAAAGTGAAGTTAGTTGCATATACTTTTAGAAGTTTGGCAAGTTTGCAATGGCGCTACTTGATCTAGCTAGATGAGTAAAGATACTATTATAAAAAAGTTCTGAAAAATAAAGTTTTGCTAAAATAATTAGTATATTTAGCGGCATACATAAATAATATTTAAATAAATAGGCAGTATTTCTTACTTACTACATGATTTTAATCAGAATGATTTATTTTGTAATACATAGTGTCTTAGTAAAATGTCCAATTAAAAAAAAAAAATTACGGTTGGCATTGATAAATAAATTTAAATATAAATAAATTTCAGGATTGTTATGCTATATTTTAAATATTATGCAGCACTCCTAAGGTCACAAATGGAGCATACCCAAAAACAGATAAATAAGTGGGTGTTACACTATAGTGAATAAATAAGAATAAATTTATTGCTGACAGAAAATATCATTTAAACCGCGGTCCCTAAACTAAATTAATGTTTGTATCTTGGGAACAAAATGCATGGAATTTAAGGTGCCTAACCTTATAACCTAATACCATATCTTTCTTACTCGTACTACACCTTTCCTATTATGGATTCATGGACTATTATTCACTGTAGTATTATAATACCTGTTTTAAAAATAAGGTCTAAACCGGATATTTAATTATACAAAATCAGGGTCCTGAAACCTTACTACCTACCTAAACCATATTGAACCCCTCACTATTAAATGTTTAGGTACATGAATGTAATGTTAATATTTTCAGCTAAGCTAAGATAACATAATGGAAAGTATGTAAGATTATAATATACGTTCGAAATGAAATATTTAAAATGAAATATTTTATTCTTGCAAGTAGGACTGTTCAAATCACTATTACAAAATATGTCCTAAACTAGATTAAGTCGACATTTCCTAAATGACTACCCTGAAAAGAAATGTGTAAACAAACTCAGGAGTCCTAGCCTCTTTGATAGTCCACATAATTCTGTAAAAAAATTGCAGAGTATTTACTAGACTGGTCTGCTGGTCTTTAGAAGATAGTATCAGATCGATCTGAGCAAGCCTGTGCCAGCATGGCCCAAACAGCTCATGCATCTCAACCATCTATAAACATCTATGGCAAAATAAATATTCCAAATTAGTGGTTTCGAGTAAGCGTGGTTGAAAATACAAAACTAACGCAGGTGGGAACTGTACTCAAAGCGTGAAAGCCGTTATCAGCTCGCGAAGACAAAACTGTGTACGTCAGTGTCTGATTTAGCTTTGCAGTTCGCGTACAGGCGGCCTTACCCTAAAAAGGCAAATTAAGTAATTTTATTATATTCTGTGCCAAAAGGTGAATTTGGGACAAATGTTCCTAATTTTCAATTCACAAAAGTCGCAAAACCTAAAAAAAAATAGTTTACTAATCAGCCAGTCCCTTTGATTCAAAAACCAAAGACAATCTTTACCATTCAACATTTCATTTTTTTCTGTAACTATTCACTTATTTTAGTTTGTATGAAGATAAAAAGGCTCTGCTTTAAAGCTAGTAAAACATTCAATAAAAACTCTACAATATAAAAAGGTCCATCGAATCGAATGGAACATGGCGGTGCTAGGCAGGATGTGCATAAGTTTTTGATTTTTGCATTTATTAACGAGTTGCTTGTATCAGTTAGCTTTCCAAGTAATTTTTGTCATATTTCGTGTGTTACAATATTCCTGAATTGTGCAAAACCTATTTCGTACCCGTAGCCTTTTGTCTGGACTTCTTAGTTCTGCAATGAAAATTATTATTCGTTGGTAGTGTAAAAATAATTGTGACAAATATATACTTTAGCTCAGGTAAATTGTTGTTTTATATTATTTTCTACGAATTCTGTAACTGTATCTTAACCTGTGACTCCTTGATCTAAAGTATCATCCTACAATTAGTCATAAAAAAGTTACGGAGTCTGCCCCATTTTGGTTCAAGTTCATTCTCGTGTTATTTTCTTCATCTACAGTATCTAAATTAGTCAGTAAATAATTGAATAATAACACGCCTGGGATACATGTACGAGAGTCAGGTCCATCAATTGCAACCTGCAAAATGGTTTTGGGGATACCTATGACTTTTCTTTGTGGTCCATAATCACGTGTGGTTTAGGTCGTTATGGGGTCAATAACTGCTGACTATGAATTATTTTAGCTTTAATCTCATAACGGGCAATACAAATAATTAATTAATTAGCAATTGATCAAATATAAATCTTAAATACTGAAATAAACTCGAGATGTTATTGATTTATCAATAAGCTCAGTTCCAGAATTGCAATTGAAAAGCGCATTTGTGCGTAGATGGCGGCCAGGGTAGGTGTCATTGGGCATGTGCAATTGTGCATGTGCAGGCGAGGTAGGTAGGTGCGCGCAGAGGGCGCAGGATGTAGACAGGGCGCAGGGGAATGCGGAGGGCGGGGGTAGCGCGGGGCGGGGGCCCGTCCGACAGTCAGCTGTGCTAGGTGTCATGTTGTCGCGTCGCGTCGTACCGACCCGTGGGAAGTGGCCTAAATTGTGCCCTCTATCGAATCTTGAAATTAGATTTAATATTTAGTTACAAGATTATTTCAAATATTGTTTTTCCATGTAAATTACGTTTTTACCATAAAATTAAGTAAATAGTAGTGGGTGATAGTTTTATTGTTACATGAGTTTCTGAATCCTTTGTGCTGAATGGTTCCTTAACATAACAGTAGTGCCCTTTTGTAGTCAAGCATAGTTTATGTGTTGGTAGGTATATCTTATCAATTTAAATCAGACTGTTGTCAGTTTCATGCTGACATGCTCTCAATCATAGTGATACCTTGATATTTAGATGCCTGGTTTTTTTTTTTGTAAAATTCATATTTAAATATTTCTTTATGTTCAAGTCATTAAGTCTTCTGTTGTTCTTCTATTATAGATTTTTAATTAAGATAGTTACAGGTTTTTGAGAAATTAGGGCACACTTTCCACATAAAACAAAACTACTATTATGAAATATAACAAGAACTTGCATAATTTTAGCTGAAAGTGTGCTTTGTGCAAATGTTTTCATTGTTTCATGTATGTTTGCCATTTGCCATTGTTGTGCAATCAACAATTTTCAATAAAGTCCTCTTTATGGTTTACCGCTGAATGCTGACGATAACAGCTATAATCACACTTTTCTTGCTCTCAATGTACAAACTTAATCAGTGTTTCATTACAATTGTTGATTCATATCCTGCAATAAAATATTATTTTATGGATGGATGTACAATTCCAAATATAACAAAAATTTTGTCTTAACCATGATGTTTAAGTCTTCTTCCCAAATTTTAAAGTGAATTTAATATAAATGAAATAATAACACATTTATGTGGGTTGTATGAGGGTCAAATATCTCATTTCACACTTGTGCAGAAACTATTAATAGCAATGCATAGTGTATGTAAATGTGTAAGGTATACTGAACATTATGTAGTTTACTCCATTTTATGTGTGTAGCATTTGGCTTCACATTTCATTGTTGCTTGTTAGTTCTTATCTCGTAATAATAGTAGCAAATAAAATGTTAAAATACAGCAATATTTTTAGAAAACTCTGTGGTATATTAGTCCCTGTTGAATCTGTGTTTAATGCAAGATGTAATTAACTGCTTATATTTATATTTCAGTGTGCCGTGGTCGTCATGGCTACGCTCATCCAAGAGAATGGTATTAAAGAGTTAAGTAAAGGCACTCATGGAGTTGTGCAAAATCGTGGCATATCCTCACATACAGTTCCAAGTCATATGGTGCCAGACCATGAGTACTGTGAGGCAGGTACAGCGAATGCACCGCAGCCACAATGCGCCGACACGGGCGACGCGGTGGCGCCTCTCGTACCCGTCGAAGAAGAAGAAGAGGATACACCTGAAATAGATATAATGATAAACAATGTCGTGTGCAGTTTTAGTGTTAAGTGCCACCTAAACCTTAGACAGATAGCATTAAACGGTGTTAATGTAGAGTTCCGTCGCGAAAACGGAATGGTAACTATGAAGTTACGGCGTCCGTACACAACCGCGTCGATCTGGTCGTCAGGTCGAGTGACGTGCACGGGCGCCACCAGCGAGGATCAGGCCAAGATAGCAGCGCGGCGCTATGCGCGTGCACTGCAGAAGCTCGGCTTTCAAGTTCGTTTTCGCAATTTCCGCGTAGTCAATGTATTAGGCACCTGTCGGATGCCCTTCGGTATAAGGATCATATCTTTTTCCAAGAGATACAAAGAAGCAGAGTAAGTATTATTATTTTTCTGCTTTACTTGCTTTTTTTGGTTGGTTAAGGACATATTTCTGGGGTTTTCGTAATCTGTATGGGATCCTTATTGGCAAGTTCTAGAAGTATTCAGAAGGGACCTCAAAAAAAAACACATACTGTTGTAAAAAAATTACTAAGTAGCTGAATTTATTTGAAAAGAAAATAGTATATGTATGTCTTATCAAAAATTACAAAAGTCAGGGTTCAGATGAAATGTTTTATTACTGCGATAAGGCATTCAATCCTTGGTGCAAAAAATGAAATGTTGGGAATATGGTTTAGTTATCTATCTGTATACTTTAAATGGTATTTATCCTGACACAAATGTATGCTTTCCAATGATCTCAAGAATGGTCATGTTGAACAAACATGCACATGCTATAAATAACTTGTCTTTGCCACTGTAGGATCAAAATTTAAGAAATTTTTAATTGGGTTTTGGTATTACAATGTATTATATGAACACAAGTAAATCATTTTCTGCCCCTATTTAATATTTTTTTCTCATGTTCATTTTGTATTCTGATTGCTCGTGAATAATTTGAAATGACCTGTATTTTTCTGATGAAGAACAAGCTTACTCTAACTAGAGAGTGATATATTTTTGTAAAGATAAATAGGTGTATTAAATTTATCCAAATTCCAAGTTTTTTTACTCTTGGTAGTATTAAGGCCAACCCTTTGGATGGTGACTTGTTTCACAGGTGCCATGTTGGTAACACTTTAGTTAAGGTGTATTTTATTTCTTTCAGTTATGAACCAGAGCTCCACCCAGGAGTTACATATAAGTTATTTAATCCTAAAGCCACACTTAAGATATTCTCGACTGGAGGTGTGACTATCACAGGTACTGTTTGTTTAAAAATCATAATTTAAAACCAAAAATATTATTTGTTTATTTTTATAAATTTATTCCTTAGACATGCACGTAAATTCATTGCTCAACCAGTAATAGGTATCTTAACGAATTAAATTTTATTTATAACTAAAATTACAGAATTTGACTAACCATGTCGTATAAGCCTACATCTCTGCAAACTAGTTTTATGTTGTTTTAACATATCTCTCTATTTAAACGAATAGAAAGCAGTCATGTAGTCTAAAGTCTAGTTTAATCATTTCACTTTGTGTTCGGCGAGCCTTTTTGTAGATTTCGAATGTTGATTTTATTCTTATGAAATCTACTAATACCCAGATTTTATATAGCATGTTTCTTGTAAAATGAGTGCCTTACTAGTTGCCTTTAGATTTCTTATACGCACGGGTGGGGCCTTTGAAAGTACTGAATGCCCCTCAATCTATTGTATTTGTCGCACCCTTCGTGGGCACTTTGGGCAGAATCGCCCTGCAAACGACCTTGCGACGATCTTGTTGCCCAGTTGCTACACGAGATGAGCTTTTATTATTCGATAATTGAGCTCAGGTCGACACGCAAACAAATTCAAATTTGATCCATTCAAATTAACATGTTTTGTTATATACCATATTATTTCTCTTCGTTCCCGTCGTTTAGTGCTTTATAGCTCTTTAGTATAAATAAATCAGGTTTCTGCTAACTTACCGTTACTTTTTTGAGGTTGCTATGAGAGCAAGAGCAACTTGAGATCCTGATAAGATTTCTGTCTTAGGATCTCACCATACGTGCTCTATTCTTAAAAATGTTGGTTATTTTGTTTGTAATATGTGTCGGGACTTGGGTTAATCATATCCCTGCAACAATGAAAATAGAAGGATAAGAACGCCGGAAACCAATATCCATGGGGCGATAACGTTGAAGGACTTTAATCGTCAAATAACAAAGCTACAATACATAATTTTTATTGCGTTGTTATAATTTGAGGCTTGCATAGCAATTAATAAACTAAAGGCATATTTTTTAATATTTTTACATTTATCAAGGTTAAATCGGGAAGGTTTATCTATAAATAAGATCTAAACGGTTCTCCTTCTTCCTCTCCCTAACTAGGGAGGGATTAAAACCCTAAGGAGGGGTGTTAGAGAACTAAAATTGTCTAAACTTCTAAAGGTTTGCCTCGTCAGTGCACAGAGATTGTATGTGTTGATCCCGCATTACATGCAAATGCTTTCGTGTGATAATTAATTGAATAAAATTATTTTATTTGTCAATATTATGATGATAATTCGGAAAATCTGTCGAGTCATTTAGAACCGTATAGGATTTTGCAGTAATATGAGTGAGGCTTAGATAACGTGATAAACACTGATATGTTTGTACCTTCTAATGTTTTTGTTGTTAATGATAATAATGTGCGTGTTATTAATGTGTATGTAATTTGTCAGCCCGCAGCGTGAGCGACGTGCAGTCGGCCGTGGAGCGCATCTTCCCGCTGGTGTACGAGTACCGCAAGCCGCTGACGGCGGCGGACGAGGAGCTGCTGCGGCAGAAGCGCGCGGCGCGGGCGGGCGCGGCGGCCCCCGCGCCCCCGCCCGACGACGACCCCATGCACCTGGTGACGCTGTCCGACGACGACAAGGACGCCTGGGAATGACGCGATCGGGCCGCGCGCGCCTCCGCCGCCCACTGAAGCTCCCGACGCGACGCCCCGTGCGGGAACGAAACGAACTTTATATTGGCATCGAAGCAATAACTGTCGGTTGTTAGTGCGATCGCGTGTGACTCGTCGGCGAGCTGTTCGGTTCATGCCAAAGATATTTATTAGGGGAGGTGCTTCGCGCCCGGTCCGGCCAGCGCGCGGCCGCGGCCGCTCGGCTGAACGATTGCGGAGTGCCCGCGCTTCTTTACCCTTCGTATGTACGATTGTATCGTTTTTGTGATGACCTGTGACCTCTTTAGTATGCGTAGATGAAGTCGAATCGTTTACGTTGAAACCAAAATTGTCATAAAATAAAAAAAAAATGTTCAAAAATAAATCTCGATAACGATACTCAGTCTCGTTTTTCATTTGCCGTTATGATTGTAGAATTTGTAGTGATAATAGTGTTCAATAAGATTTGTTCTAAGAATGAGATGACTGAACGATAGAAGTTAGTGATTGTAAATATGGAAGCTTCTACATTATACGTTTCAATAAAAAAACATGTTTGTTTCATTTTATATGCTTAACTTTAATATAGGAAAAACCCCTAATTAAAACCACAACCTTATTGTAGCCCACTGAAATTGTTTAGGAGTCAGACTCGCGCGTGTCGTACTCGTCACTTGTAAACCTGGGTCTTGAAGGGCGTGTTGATCTGCGAACCCTAAGCTGCGACTTATCTGGTCGATGTTTCACAAACTCTTTCGGAGTTTGGATGTATGCACTCATATCAACAACTGCCAGACGAGGCGTTTTTACTGCAGTTCCTATAAAATAAAAATATTAAAGTTAAGATATGTTCAACTGAATGTACACAATAGCGAATTTAACTTTTCCATAAAACGTGCGAAGACCTTACACCAATCTAGCCAAACTCATGTAGGCAGTAGGTACATAATGAATAAATGTGCTTTCACTATTGAACTGACAAAAGTTGGAATAATACAATGTGTGCCCTATTAACCAGTTATTCGGTTTTGGAGGAATATTACATTTTTTGCAAATTGAAGGTTGTATTATTGTAAACTACGTATACCTGTAATAAAAGGCAATATATTGTCAGCATGCGGCACGGTTCGTGGCCTGGACTTCAGTATGGGCCGGCGCGACAGTCTCGCAGGCAAGGCTTGCAGCGCCGGCGGTGACACTTTGGGCAGGGACGGCGACAACACGCGCCCGGCCAGCACGCGCCGCTCCGGTGACGAACTTGGCGACCTATGATAAGGCTTCACTTTAAAGTTCCCATTTGTACAAGTTTACGATTGTAAAACTTGAGATTTTGTGGCTTCTATTTCTCAAAATTTTTCCTTTGTTAACTTTGATATCTACTTTGAACAACGTAGTTATAGGTATGACCTTTGAGTTTCTTTTCGTAAGTAAAGCTGTAATTAATAACATAACTTTTTATTTACTGCACATAGCTATAATAACTACCAACGTCTCGCAGTTTGGCACAGGCAGTATATAGAGAAGGCACGAGCATTGATCATCACGCTTGCTCATTTGCGGATTGGCGATTTCAGACTCCTAATTTTTGAATCCAGATTTCCTCATGTTTTCCTTCAATGTTTGTTAGAAGTGCCTTAGAATAACTTAAGAAAGAACATACATAGCTATTACTTTGAAAAGTCGCACTGGTACTTGCTTGGGTTCGGACCTGCAACCATGTGTATGCATCCGTTCATTGAATCGCTATGCCACCAAGATTACACATAGATACATAACTAAGTAAAAACTACAGACAAAGGTAAAAGCCCAGGTCCTTACCTATCTCGTTCAACAACTGGTCGTCTACGCCGCCGTCTGCCCCGATCTTTCTTTTTGCCCCGTCCCACTCTCGGTGGAATGATGCCTATGTGCCTATAGTAATCACATAGAGATTTCGCTAGGGATTTGCCTATTTTTAAATCTGAATGGCTTGTTAAGTTTTTAAGGATTACTAGTTTACAAGACTTTCACAATCAGATAAATTAAGTACTCTTAAATATTTTTTTTTATAACGGAGTACGTAAATTGGTAAGTGCCTAATGTAAATAGCTGAAAGTTTAGTAAGAATGAAGAAAACTAATGAATTCCATCGCAACGGACTCTCAGTTTACGTGCCGTAAGTGTTGAAAGTGTCGCTCGAGGATAGGTTTCTTTAGCCACGACCAACGATGCTCCTTTCGCGTAGGCGCTGCTTAAATCATCTGTCAAGATGTCTAAGTCTTTTAGTTTTCTCATCACTAGGCCAATGATGAGAAAACTAAAACACTAAAGTGAAGTAGATTGTTATGTTAATTTGTATAGGTACTATCTTAGATATTATAGGTACCTACCTAATCAAATTAATAACAGTTGGATATAACAAATCTGAAGCCTTCACTAAGAGTTTTTCGAAATGAAATGAAATGAGAGTACACTAACAGACGAAAACCTAACAGAGAATGTGTACTCTCATTTCATTTCGAAAAACTCTTAGTGAAGGCTTCAGATTTGTTAAACAGAGAATGTGTCTGTTTATCCTGCGGTTGTAATGTAGCGGATAAGCATTTTCGTAAGAAAAGGATACATGCATCTTCAGTGTAATGAATATAAGGTCCTCTAGGCTCTAGTCTACGTCCGCCCAATGAGACGAGAACCGAGTAGGCGTCAATCGATCCCGTAGGCAGAGCTCTGCGGGCCGTGCCGGCGAGGACCGAATCCGCGTTGAAGAAGCAAGCTTCTTGCCGCCACGCTTCGATGCGAGCACCTAGAAACTTCGGAAGCACCGCATGACGCTCGAACCTAAAAATACACAAATAAATTGATGGTATGAATTATGATATATTTCTTAACTATTTGTACCTACTTGTAAACCACTGTGTATTACCTAATACTGAAAATATACCTTTGAAAGGATTTGTACATTACATTTTTATTTCTATATTTAACTTCCAGTCTCGTAAGATTTATTTGTGTATCCGTTATAATGGCCAGTCGTGCGTCACTACTTCCTTCGCACTTGAAGTTTCCTTACGGAATAAGTTAAGTTTAGAATGATTACGTTATACGTACCTGTACACGTCATCATACGAATTTCCTCGGACAAATACACCCTCGTGGCTGATGTCTGCATGAAGGTCGATTATGAAGTCCAACTGTACCGTCTGAGAAAGATATTAAGGTATTTGTTAGATTGGATAAGTAAAAGAATATAAAATGACGCGTATAAAATATTGAGGACTACTTTTGGAGGAATACTTTCTTTGGGAGCTAAATAGTATACTTATCTAAAAACATCTACTTACACCATAAATCATTAGAAGTGTGGAATAGAATCTTTCATTCTTTCAATCTTTCATTGCAAAACAATGAGAAATAATATAGGTAGGTACCTGCCTACCGATATGCATAGATATAGGATAGAAGTAATTGAATATCTACCTACATACCTACTTGAAGATAAGGAGTTTACAGGTATAGTAAATTTGGAGTATTTGCAGTTAATCGAGACAGTTGCTTCAATTGATATTTACTTTTTCTGAGGCGAGCTTTTTCAAGAGATCGTTGACGGCTACGAGGGCGGGGTGCGCATAGCTGGTGGCTCTGTTCCAACTCCGATTGAGGTCCCCGCCAAGCAAGTCTGACCGCTGGTTCCCGAGGAACACGCCATCCGGATTCAACATAGGTATCACCTAGAAGAGTTAGTATATAGAGTAGTTCGTGTAGTATATAGAACAGCTCTACTTACGTGTGAAAAAATAGGAAAAATATCCGACTCAATAAATATTTTTACCTCTAAAACAATGTTGTTCCTCAAAGCCACTGCCTTTTCTGAAGAGCCGAGCAAGTAATCCAGTAATCCTATGAACATTTAACATCGACGTTTTTGAATAAAACTAGCATAATCTAAAATACTTAGTTCTCTAAGTACCTTCACAGGTTTACAGGGTAGGTAATTATAATTAATAAAGTGTATTTATTTTTAGTACTACGCATGGTCTAAATATCCCTATTTTATATGTTGTATTCCTACGTAGCTATGAAGGTCTACTTATGTATATATTATACTAGCTGTGCCCTGCGGTTTCACCCGCATGCTAGGTCCCGTTCCCGGTGCCTCAGATGAATCCAACAAATCACTATCGTAAGTTTCGTAACAAAGGTCAGGATTACTTTTTTTTTTCCGCACACTTCCTAATTTTTTTTTTCATAAAAACCTTCTCCTGTCAATAACTAACACAACAAAAAAAGAATTAGCAAAATCCTTCCAGGCGTTATTGAGTTATGCGCTTACCAACACATTTTGCGATTCATTTTTAAATATAAGATTAGGGTGGATAGATATGTACCTTGACAAACAAAGGAAGAAGGCGGTTCTCCGCCATGTGTCCTGGCTATAATCAGTACGACTCGTTTCTTTTGCTCTGCCGTCTTGATTTTCGGAACAATAGTCTCCTCTTTAAAATCCTTGTCCTTTTCTTTAAACTTGTAATCTCCGATTGTAACCAGGTCAATGCGACGTTTTTGCTAAAAATACCACACAAATGTGTGAACATTTGGTTAACTAAAATAGAAACATTTTAAAGACGCATTTTATTGTTATAGCAGATACCGATTCACTTATAGTACAAGACTCCAGTTGATTTCAGTTGTATTCCCGAAGGGTTAGGCAGAGGTGTACCAATAAGAGGTGTACACCCACAGTTCGCCGATATGTTTAGGTCCCATGTAATAGGAGGCGAGCCTATTGCCACAAACCGGGCACACATCCAAACTCCGACCTGCTACTGAGAATTTCATAGAAAAACCAATAACACCTTGGTCGACTTGGGAATCGAACCCAAGACCTCTAGCGTAGCAGTCGCGCTTAGCACCACTAGGCCAACGAGGCTGCTATGTGGATATGGATAGAATTATAGTATCAATAAACTCACAGTTGTCTGAGCAATGGACTGCCTGCTAGCAAACGCTTGTGCTTTCTTCTCCCACACAGCCAGGTGCTTCTGGAGCCGCGAGTACGAGTAGGAGGCGGCCGCTGAGAACTGGTACACATCCTCTTCTCGATCGAACGCAAACGCTATGCTCAGTATCTTGCGCCCTCTGTGCGGCAGCGAGCGGTGGTAGAATATCAGTCTTCTCGGGATGCGTTGCCTGACACATAAGAGCGCATATTCAGCATCCAGTCTAATGGTATTTGAATAAGTAAGGAGTAGTAGATTAAGCATGTGCTACATGCCATCATAATTTTAAGGAAGCTAAAAGGTAGGTATAATTTACCCTAATAGGTACATATTATGTCAGTAAGTTGAAAATGTAGTGTTACATTATGGACGTACCATTTTGGTCGTGATGTAGAACGAATCAGCGGTGTCATATCGGTGTCAAACAGAGTAGTTTCTTTGCCCAAATTCACAATGTTTAGTATGACTCTCTGCAATAATAAACAGTTTTGAAATATGTAGCTATATGTAAATGGTCACAAATTGTTTTATTTTTTATTTGAACAATTATGCAAAATCTTTACAACAAACTGCGTACTTTTTTATATTTACCTGATCCTGCTTAACATTTTCGATGGTGAAATTGAACCAGAACCTAGCCCTCGGTCTGCAGGTGTCTGGTCGCACGAACAGGTCATACTCCAGGTCGGTGATGTGGTCGGCTCGGCCCAGGTTCCCGCACTCGAAGGCCGCGTCGAAGCACAGCTGACCTCGCTTGGCTTTACCACTCTGACCGGGAGGCCGGACGATAAGACGACTGAGATTGCCCAAACCTCCCTCGCCATCGCTTTCTTCACTATCTAAAAGTCAAAATAGTTATCAAAGTATATGAGAACTAAAACTACGCCAGAAGGCGAGAATGAGTTTTACCCACAAAATTGACACCGATTTTCGAGCATATTGCGAAAATATCTTTCAATATATCTTTACGGTTCTATCAGCTCGAAGTTCCGCCAACCTATTGCACCGGCTACAAACTGCCAATTGAATTCGAGGTATCACATTTGATTTACATTCACAAATAGAATTCGGTTAACTTACGCGTGAAAATGTATTCAAATCACAAATGTGAGTGAGTGATAGATTTGCAACACGCACACATCTGAATAAAGAACCTTGCAATTGAAAAATCTACTTTTTCTTTTGAGAATACAGTTTAAAATGGAAATTAATAGTTTTATAAGATTTTTTTGTATACCATAAGGAGCTCGCAGGTATATAGAGGTGTGTTCGAGAGCGTCAGGGTACACGGACATGGCTAGACTGCTTCCCTAACGCCGCCTAACTCAACTAACTTAAACGATGTAGGTGAACAGATTGCCTACAAGACTGACGGCAATGCCTAGGCGATAAGTGCACGAATATGTAAGGAAAACAGTTGAGACACGCCACCCGTATATCGAAAGTTTTTTTCTTCAGCCGATTGAAATTTAAACGATAGCAATCTTGTTGTGACTGACTTCGCAGTATTTTATTTTGATTTGGAACAGTATCGTGTTTTATAGCTTGTTTATTTTTAAAAGATTGACGTGTTGTTCGGAAAATGTGTTAACACGAAATGTAGCGAAGTCTAAAACGAATAAGCTTTATCTATCTGATCTCTATTTACTAATTCAAGACTATCGTTCTATTGTAAAAAAAATAATTATAAACTTGAAATAAATATATAATTATAAACTACTTGATTTGTTTTCACGTTTACCACTGTTTCTTAACATTGCTTGAAGTATTACTTAAATAGAAAATAACTTTTAATATTATTTTGTCATTGTATAAAACTGAAAAAAGGCTGTTGACCTAGACAGCGGAACAACCTAAAGACGCTCATATTTTCAGAGTTGGCTCCGACACAGGATACTTGCGCCGACTCTATTACTGCTGTATATTGGCACTGGATGTGTCCACTCATGCGATCGATCGACACACTTCAATTACACAACATGAACATGGGTACAGTCACGAGCAAAAATATGTATGTAATTTCAATTCATTTTATTCAAATTCAAATTATTATATTTGCAAGAATATAGTGAACCCATAGAATGTTAAATTATTAGGTTAAACAGTACATAATATTCTGCCTTTATACTGCATGCAAACATTACTCATTATTAACTTTACAAGAAAATAAGTATTACATTGTTATCATCAATTTTAATCTAAGTAATTACTTTAATTATTTTTTTATTCTCGATTGGTATTGTAAAACATGTTGTGAAAAATTATTCACAGTAGCTACAAAGATTTAGTTTCGAATTTTCTTTTTTTAGTTTCAACAAAGAAATCACTGTTTTATTGTACAATTTTGCCATGTGCATACATATTTTTGCTCGTGACTTTACATAAGTAGGCAGTTAGGTATACACAAGTTTGTAAATGCATTGAACAACGTTAGCTAAAGGAGCGGCTGTGTGAGTGTAACAATTTGTAACTTAATAATTATTATTTAGTCATCGATGCACGGTTACACGCGCTAATATTTTTTGTTCAAAATGCAACGTGTTTGCTTTACTTATACTTATAGTTAAATGGCAATGTATAGTTTGGATATGTAACGAAGCAGGTTTGGGCATAAAGGAAACCTAGCATTGTAACTGAATGACTTGACCAATGTGTATATACTGTATCATACATTGATCAAATAATTTACGATCGGTCAGCTTATCTAACAGTCTTATGCGTAGTTCAAACAAGACAAGTTTTTCTCATGCACATATTCTTATTTATTTCAATATTTTTTAAATTCTATTTGACTAAAAAGCCGCCACCCGACTAGCTTTCGAGCGCCTACGAGTATTAATATGGCCATGCACAATTATATATGTGTGTAGACTATGCACACACATAACAGACATTAGTTATATAATTGATATGAAACATTATTGTGCGATATGATACGGCCAACTATTAAATTCTTTACAAAGTCTGCAAACTTGGACATCTGCCACTGGCGAATAGAATCTGTGTGTACATTGTGTAACAAAATCTGTTAACCGTAGTCACTTTTAAAAACATTCAAAAAACGGTTTGTCAAAGTAACATAATACCTATATAATTAACTGAAAAATACATTATATTTGTAAAAATACACCTCTTGTTTCATACGATTTCAATTATGGTTACGTTTCTGAAAATCCTGTCAGTGTAGTGCAGTTTGTAGTTTGGCATTATCGTAGCGCATGTGAGCTACGGCGTAGCGAAGTTTACATGCATTCTTGCTTCAACAGTAGACAGAGGTGGCGTGTGAATGAAGGTAGGTGGACTAACACACTAAATACTTATGTTATGTTGGAAATAAATTAAGTACTTTATTATACAATTGATCATGGAGTTCATTATAGCATGTTGGATTTCGTAGCACTATTTTAACTGATAGAGTTCACATTTGTCTTATTTATTAATATTTTCTATAATTTTCTTTAAAATGCAAAAACAGATACATTATCTGCATACATATATGAATATAAAACTGATAGATTTGTGAAATTGAAAAAGGTTCTATGTTTGCAAATCATTACTCCTTTAAAAAGTTGAAATGATTTTCAACAAAAATATCTATACAAAAGTTAGTAATATTTTCGGTGGATTATAGTTCTGTTTATACTTTTGCAGAGCAGTTTTGCTCCTAGAACTGATTGCATACGAATAATCCTACCTATCTATACCAACAATCAATTAATACTTCCATAACGAAAGCAACACTTTCTGGATTGCCAAGATTCTTAATTAATTCGATTTCTTTATTTCTATATCACTTACCTGACATTGTATATTCTCACTCCATCACAGCATAATTAAAACGGCCGGCTAACCACTTCCTCTATAACCTTAAGCTAAGGAACATTGTCACCGAATGTTCCTGGTTTCCTTTGTCCCTGCAAGCCTCCACGTTGCCACGATACGCCGCGGTGCGACATTTTACTCATAATAATAACAAAATAATACAAAAGTTATTTTACTCCAATGCGTAATATTGGCGTAGCTGGTAACCGTTGCTAGGCAACGACAGCGTCCTACATGTTTAGAAAATAATTCATTAAATTGGCATACACATGTGAAGTATGTTATACGACATGTGATATTTTAAAACGGGTTTTATTGTTAGGGGCGTAAGTTATAAATCAGAATGAATTGTTATGCAAGCGGTCATGTTGTACGTTCGAGTAACTGAGGTTAGTCAGAGGCGTTAACTTACAGGGTGTAATTGGAATGGTTAGATTATTGTTATGTTTAATATAGCGGCTGACACCGCTATTATTATATTGAACAATTTTTTACAACCAATATTTAAGCAGCTTAAATCTCAGTAGTCGTTTGCTGTTCACCAGATTTTACTAATACGTTTTGTGGGTAACTTGGTTAAAATCTATTTTCAGTTGTCAAGAGGTTTTTTGAAGCTTTTAAGACCCATGTGTACTCTTTTTTCATTGAGCTACGTAATTTCGTAGCAGATCTACGTCGTATGTAATATTATGAGTCTATACTGTAAGATACTTTTTTTGACAGATCTTGTGTCAAATTTATGATAATCTGACATGATCAAATTGCACATAGATTTAAAGTAATAGTTGAGTTTTGTCTTGTTATTATGAGGTTCCAGAATACTGGCGTTGGTTAAGCCTTTGTAGATCAGATTTAATGTGATTTACTAAATATACATTCAGTTAAACTATACACCTTTCATCTAGAAATGTAAAGAAATAAAACAAGACTTTATGAATATTGTCATTTATTCAATAAATAATATGTTGTTATATGAATAATATTATTTTTGGCATCATATCGCCTCACGCACCACAAACATTGAACAAAGCTCAACGTTTAAATACTGAAACAAATTCATGCGTATCATACTATAAAACTGTTAGCATTAATATTTACAATTCCTTCTATAATACCACTAATAAAAATATGCACAAATAACGATCACGTAAAATGTAAACAACCAAAAACATTGCATTTTTCGCGTAAAAATGATCTAAAATATTATATCTGATCATTACAATTATTTATATAAACTAGTACCCGTGCTAATTTAAATTAATATGTAAAACTAAAAATATTTTGATCCCTAGAACCGGTAACAATTTGTAAGATCAGAAATTATAAAGGAATGAAGTCAGCCATCGGTTGTCGAGCAGCGAGTGAATTAGACCGAAGTATTGGTGGGAACAACTTGATAGAACGAATCGTTTTGTTGGCAACTGTTGTCTCCCAGAGTCACTCGACCCTGGAATAGTCTTTTCTCATATTTTTAAACAAGCTTTGTTTGACAACTTTTTTTTTGCTTTGTTCTTTAATAAGGCCAGGCTTAAAGTAATAATATAATCTGCCAAAACACTTTTCTTATTTAATCCATAGCAACTCTTGTAATGTAAGATTTAAATTCTAGTTAGGTGTTTTTTGCCGTAATTTGAACTTTTTCTTTATCTTTGGCTGCTGTTAGAAACATATTTAAGTTAAATTCATAATGAAACAAGAACGAGATTAAATTTTAGATCATTTTCTATCTCAGAATTTAACTATAACCGATGGAATGCCTAAAGTAGCGAAAAACACGATTTTATAGAAAAATTTAAGAGCGAAGTAAAACTTTATCTTCTGCTAACATTGAACAAAGTAAATTAAAAATAAATAACTTACGCGATGAGTATAGAACACTGAGAAATTTAAGATTTAGCTGACTATCATGATATCCATAGACTGTGGAAGTGAACATTTACTAATGGACATTTCTAAAGGGACATTCGCCACGGCGGCAGGAGCGCACGTGACGTCACAAGGTACATGAAGCTAGTCGAACAGCGACACATGAAGTCTGGGAAACATCCACAGTTATACACAGTACACAAATCCTAGGTAAAGATATAAAATCACTTCTATGAACTAGGAATGAACGTCACGGCAATATTGTAGAGGTTAGTAATTGAGATTTACACGGGAAACTTATTATATTTTACTAAAAGTCAGATTTATTTTACCAAACTTTAAGGTCTGCAGTCAATGCCTGGCCATTGTTTTAATACAAATAAACAACATTTTTTACATATTCAATCAATCCAGTACAATAACATTAATTAATCTCCTCTTAACAGTCTTTATTTTAGGACAGAAATTTTACAGTGAAACATTTTGATCCATTTGGATCTGTTTGAATCTCAGTTATCTTAAAGTAGATTTGATGTATTATCAAATTACCTGTCCTGTTTAGCATAATTTGATTTATTGGACGTGGAAATAGTTGAGCAGCTATATTAAATCTAAGTTACTAGCCTCCACGTTCATTGCTCGCTAACGATACACAAGACCAGGAATTAATACAAATGAAAATGGTTTTAATTTGTTTTATACAATGTAAACATTTTCTGTCCGTACCTACGTATAGTACAACGATATTAAAACTATATTAACATTACACATAACTTAGCAATTTCTTGACTAGAATTTTGTGTTGTACAGTTTTATTTAAAACATACTTTGTGCATTCACTATCCTCGATCTACATCGATAGATAGTTTGCTACTTATGTTCAAATCGAATGAAGATTCAAATAACATTCCGTAAAAAATATCTTTTTACAAACACCTAATTAATGTTGTCTTATATCAATAACAATTCCGAACCTAAAGGCTTTTAATATTGTTTAATGGACCATTCTCAAATCCACCTTTTACTAAATATAACTGGTGATATAAGAACTTTTTCATTCGCCCAACCGCAATTATGTTTCTGACTTTTAGTGTAACTTGTTTCCGAAGAATTTTGTCAAACGGAGAGACAATCCGTGATTGAAATTCAGGGTTTGACAACAAATTAATGAAAATGACTAGGGAATAATATACCGATACAATAACAGTATTAGTAACAGGTATTCATATAAAAACAAAATTAATTTCAGTTCTTCCTTTAAGAAATTTGAAATACCAGTTTATGTACATACTCATTTGTGCTTACTGAATGATCGTCATTACATTTCATTAGACATCTTCATATCGGTTCATTGAGATATTATTAAACGACGCCACACTCGCTCGTAATATATTTTTACAGCCGTAACAAACGCACTATCCTACTAAGATTTAACTATACCGAGACATTTAATATTTGCGCGATGTACAACGGCGTTAAATGCCATGAAACCGATCCCAAACAGTATTTATGATGTGTCTAGGTAATAAACAAATGGAGTATGAACACGTCGATTCTGTGCATTTTATTTCAAACTGACATGATAATTAAGACTCAAATAACCTATGGTTTACTGACTTTGAGTATTTGCCGCTGCAGACGTGACTATAATACCTAAAAGCACTGTAACTTTGTCATAAAGTCTCACATAGGACGTGAGAGTGCGATTGTTGCCGAGTTTTCTTGATTGCTATTATATTTAAGAGCTTGTCTTCGTGCAAATACTGCAGTTGTCTATCACATCGTTACAATATCAGCCAAATACTCAAACGCATCACAATATATGCCATTAAGTCTCATGAATGCTACCTTTCATTTTGGATGTAGGTTACTTAGCGATTTATAGGCAGATGAGATACAATTCGTTCATCGCCTAAGACTTAAGAGCGACGGCTTCGTCTGAGTACAGGTAGGTTTGACGTGAAGTCTGGTCTGGTGTCTGGTAGGCTGCGCGTGCTGGCATCACGCCTGCGTGTCGGCGTCGGTGTAGTGCGAGGGCCCCTCGGCGGAGCAGACGGAGTCCTCGGGCGTGCGCGAGGCGTCGCCGGCCTCGCTGGCCTCCACGGCGCTGGCGCTGCCGCCCGCCTTGCCCTTGCCGCCGCGCCGCGCCTGCAGTGCCTGCCCGGGACCACCACACGTCACAACACACATACTACTATTGACGAGGACTCAATTTACTTGATTTCCGTGTTTGTGTGATGGTCTCACGGATTAACAAAAGTATTTTGTTGAATTTGTCCTTTGTGGATGTTTTTAAGTTAGGTGCTGTCTGATAGTATAGAGGAACAAGTCATCATTTATTTTAGAATGAATTATTGAATAATGTAAGACAATGTCCTAATGTGAAGGAATTTTTAGAAAATCAAGTAATTTTAGTCCTTGGCGTCGCTATGTAAAAAGTAATTGACTAAATAAGTAAAATTGGATTCAAGCGGCACATTTGAAAAAACAGACATTACATTCGAAAAACACTTAAAACCCTCGGCCTCAGTTGATTAAGACGAGGGTAGAACAGCGAGACTGCCACTTGAGATAATAGTGTGTTGCTCCTGCCAAGACGTTTAATATGGCATCGGGAGCAAAAAAGCGAGAATCTGAAACATTGCGACAGGAGTGTGGCTGGGGTGCAGGGACGCGGGGTCGCGGGGGTCTCGGGGTCGCAGGGTCGCGGGGTCGGGGTCGTGGGGCGCTACAAGGTTGACATCCACAGGGGTCATGCGGGTGCTCCACGTCAGTGCGCATGCGGTATACGTTACTTTACGCTTCCTTACCTTCTCACGACTGCCCTTTTTCTAAAGTCGGTGTAGGATGGAAGATGAAACATTCAATTAATGACAGTGGAGACAGAACACCGATACATGAGGACTATATTACCTAAACACTAGTCACAGTACTAACACTTCGGGTCGTTATTTTTAGCTACATTAGGTTTGTTCAGAAACTAGGGTCAATCTGTTACGGAGATTAAGAGATCTACCAAACCCAGTATAAGAGGAAAGAGAAGTGGTTAGTAACATACATAAATATACATATAGGTAGTAGAGATCAAACCCAAACATAGTCAACTAAAGATACAGTAAGGTATGAGAACCACACGGTAACTAAAGGTAAGGATAGAAGACATGAAACCATACAAATGAAGGTAAATTACTTTAAAAAGATTCTCCTATTTTGATACTTTCAAAAATATTACTTTTTTTAAGAAGAGTCCTACCTAAATTACATATTTTACTCAATTTACTGTACATAAGATGCTAGGAAGTTTCAACAGATACTTTATCTAAATTATCAGATCAGAATATATCAAGATCGTTTATCTAATACAGAAAGAGGCTGAAACTGAAAGCTTTACCATCTAGTTGCTCAATATAACACTCAGTTAATAGATTAGAAGGCAGAAGTTCTCATTATGTTATTGCATTGAAGACAGTTAAACTATTTGTTACTCTAAACTTACAATTCAAAACAATGATCATGTTCTAAAAGTACAAGTAATTAATATTTTGTTTTTAACTTATTTTTCGTTTTCCATTAATCCTTTTTTGACTAAACCAGAAACATCTTCCACAGGCGGTAACCTTATGACGCTACCTCAAACCGGATTGAAAAAAATGGACTTGAGTGGCTTGAGTGCGCAAGTGCTATTGAAAAGCAGAATAAAAAGTGCGGTTAGCGCTTTCCATTGTTTTGAATTGTGCTTTTGAGTGCAGAGCAGACCATGGTGTGACAATTAGTCAAAGCTAACACGTTGACCGCGAACTGTGAAGTCAAAGCTTCATTGGATATCGCTGAAGCGGTTATTTCTGTCTAGTCTAATTGTCCATCGTCTGCTCAACACCTCAGTGTAACATTTATTTCTTTATTCAATAACTGGCCATCAGTTGTCTGTTATGTACCTGCAGCGAGAACCGTCGGTGCGGCGGCTTCCTCCCGCCGCGGCGCTTGCTGATGTGTGGGTTGTCGCGGCGCAGCGTCTTGTTGCGCAGGATCTCCAACTGGACGTACAACCTCTTTAGTTCGGCGCGGACCTCCTCAGAGGTCGGTTCCTCCTCGCCTTCCGCTCCGAAGCCCTCCGCTGGACCGCGACGTGACACCTGAAGATGTTACGAAGACGTTGAATAAAGTTTGGGGCTTACTTTGTGCATCAGTGGAGCAAAAACACATTTTCTTTCTGACACGTTTTTGTAGTGGCGTTTACTACCAGTCTACAGTCTACCTTTCATCCATCTATCGCTGTCATGGGCTGCAGTGTGCCTCATCTTTGTGAGTCTACCAATTATAGAATTAGTAAAGTGTATAAGGTGTACCTCCTGCGCAAGCGAGCGTGCGCGGTACCCGTGCCAGAGTCGCGGCGCCAGCACGCAGGCGAGCGCGGCGCCGGCGGAGAGCTGCGCACGCGCGGCGGCGGCCACGGGCCAGCGCTCGGGCGCCGCACCCGCCGCACACCACGCCACGCCGCGCCACCACACGCCGCACAGACCCTCCACGCACAGCGCCGCCGACAGCCAGCCGCGCTCCTACATCACCAGTACAATTTGTTAGATCAGAAACGTCACATTGGAATTACCTAAGTAAAAGTACCCGATTAATCATGAAGGTCTTAATGAAGACCCGTCTATTTATTGAATTACAGCTATCTCCTTAAATAAGATGACCAGTTTTTAACCTCCTTGGTATTTAAAGAAACAGTTACGGAAAGCAAAATTCAAAAGTTTCCGAATTTGACTGTAGATGGCTAAATTCGATTTACCTGAAACGGTACGTTAGCGTTTCTAGCCGCATAGGCAATACGTAGCCCTGCAAGTAGCAGCAGCAGCTCTGCGCCGGCAGTGACGTGGTGCCATGCCGCGCGTGCGCAGCCCGCATCTGAGTCTTCTTCGCAGGCTGCCGTCGCTGTGAACGCAGCTAAGTAGCATGCAGCTCCCGATACCATTGCACCCACGACACGCAGGACCTGTAATTTAGACAAGGTTTTGTTACTTTTCTTCTAGACATATGGGTTAAATTACTAGCTCTATACTTCGCAAGTATGGATATTGGATCTAAACAATAAGTATCCATCGGGTACATTGTTATTTAGATCCCGTGAAATGGTCCATACAGACAAGGGAGACCAACAAAGATACTTTCTCAAGAAGAATTTTATTCTACTGCTAGGCGAATTTGGCCCTCTGTTCTGGAACCTCAATTTGTTCAATCTATTAAACAAATTTAGGTTCTAGAACATCAAAAAATGTAGAAAGGGTTCACCTCTGAATCCCTCGGCGTCCACCGATGAGCTTTCCTGGTGCGGAACTCGGCGAGCAGCACCCACAGGCGCAGCACCACGGACCCATAGCAGGCCACGAACCCGAGCTCGCGCAGCCACGCGCCCGCTATGCAGCGCCACTTCGCCACCGATATGTACTGCGACGCAGCCTGAAAGGAAATTATACCGCTTAAACCATTTTTTCGGAATCAAACTCTACCTCCTTAGTTCGTGGAAAGTGCGATGACCTGTCGATGCGATAAAACGACGAACTATGAGGGCGTGCATTTATCTATTTGCTGTTTCCTCTTATCAACCTAATCATAATTTAGAGGATTCCTGGTATATTTTAACGTGTTATGCAGAATGTAGTAAAAATGTATACTTACTGAAGCATACATTAACAACGCGCCAAGAAGTACGACCTCTAACACTGTCCACATTCCCATTGCCACCGCCTGAAAACAAAGGAAAATTATCTAGTTTGTATGGTATGTGGAATATGTGCTGATTTTCGTAGATACAGCCTAAAATCATCCGATATCGGTCTTTATAAAGCCATCTATGTAACGGACATACTCAGTTTATATCAACAATATTTCTACTTACTTTACACTTCCGCTTCTTAAAAATGATGAGTCCAATAACTAGACAGAGCAGCATTCCTGCCAGGTTGGCAGCTAAGAGGCCTATACGGTACACGTCAGCTAGGCAGGCGGTGGAGTCGCTGCCCATGCCGCAAGGAGTGCAGGTCAGAGGACCGGAGTTATCTGCGGCCAGCGTGGCGCCGCTGAGCCAGCCGTTACCACCGTGGTTCCAATGTCCAGCTTGACACTTGCACCGATACTATAAAACATACACATTAGAGTAGTCCCGGACATTTAAACACTGGTAATGAGGTATTTACAATTGTAGTCACCTCGATCCTTCTCTCATTAGACCCGAAAGAAGGAGTCGCTTCACAGTCAGTCGTGGCGGGGTCACATAGTGGAGGCCCACCGAGCCAGTCGTACATGGCCTCTTCGCACGGCATGGCTGGCCACCGCCGGAAGAGCGCAGCTGCTGACCTGGCCGGTCCCGAGCCACGAGCTGCAGCCACTCCACCCCACCAACCCTCGCCCCCTTTTTCGCAAGAAAACCAGGCGTTTGACCAGACTGCTGTAGTCGCATTCCAGGCTGAAGCCAACGTCCTCCAGAACTGGCGTAACGTTATAGAATTGTTTTGTTGGAATACGACGAGTTTAGATGGTTCTGCAATGTAGAGTACTCCGAGGTGGAGCTGCGGGGCGCCGAGGGCGACGGCGGCGGGCGGCGGGGAGAGCGGCGCGCGCGTGGCTGCCCGCGCCAGCGCCGCCGCGCGCTCCTCGTCCGCCACGCCCTGCTGCACCAGCTCCACCAGGGCGCGCGCGGTGTGCATCGCCGCGGCCTCGTGCTCGCGCGCGTTCTGAAATACCGCAGCGATATATTTATTTATCTATAAGGTATTTACACGTCGAAAAATTCCGGACACTATTTATAGTATACGTTTTATGGGCCGTGTTGTTGAGTTATCCGCACCGCCACGGGCGTCATCAAATTGAAGAGTAGGTTTATTTGTTGAGTAGTGTGGGATATCTATGAATAGCCATTCGGTTGCGTCCTCTTTTGCATGTAGTATATTTTTTGGCATCAAACGCAAAGTCCACTTTATATGTAAGTAAAGTAATGAAATGTAACGCACTGCTGGCATAGGCGGTGTGTTCTTAAGCACGAGGGGTTCACATGTGGTGATGGCGGGCGCGAGCGGCGCGGCGGCGGCGGCGGCGGCGGTGGCGGTGGGTAGCGGCGCGCGCTCCTCGGCCGGCGCGGCCGCTGCGCACGCGCACCACGCCAGCGCCCACGCCGCCCACCGCACCTGCATCCTTCACCTGGCTAACCACGCGCCCTAAAACATACACAATAGGTTATTAAAAAGTTAGGGAAAAACAAGATTAAATAAAAATAGTATGTAGCATTTAGTTGAAGACACATCACTCATGTAGGTACCTATAATGTGTGGAATTTAATAAATGTGTATAGATATGTATATCACGTAATATGTAGCTATAATAAAACTTTGTATCCAACAGTTCTCGTTTTCAATACTGACTGACATATCCGTAAGGACTGTACCTGAAATAATAATCAAATAACTATAACGATATGTAAAGGATTCGAAACACCACCCTGAATAACGCATCCAAATGCAATACGGAATAGTTTACATAATGCAGTTCTAGTTTCCGACGGCTGCACAGGTAATACCAGACGAAACTATCGTTGCATAAGATATTTGAAAAGAGGACTTCTGGCAGGATATTGAAAAGTCCCGGATCGGAGCTTTGTTAAATAAACAAAGTTATTGAACTGCATCCTATGTTTTCGTTAGTTGGAAATATTTCGTGGAAAATTTGTTATCTTTGTTTCATGTCATGTCCATTACTTGTTTGTATGATACTACCCAGGATACGAACATTCTGAAAATAGCGAATAATGCCTGATTTGGATCCCCTCTCTTATTCATAGGATTGCTAACTGTTGCATAAACTAAAATAAATAACGATTTATTTAATGATGTCTAAATTTCCAGTCATGGTTTTGGGCATAAATTATGAATAGTTAAAGAGATTCAGTACACAGTAGATCCTCTTAACACATGCCAAAGCCGTATACAATATTGTTGAGAAGTCACAAAGGTTGTCTATACAATCTCAAGTAGTGTACAGAATCAACCGTGCGTACGCAAATTAAATTATGTTCGGTACTCGGAAATATAACGCTTCGTAAATCAGATCCATTATGCCTAATACAAGGCTGTGGAAACACAAAATATTCTTCACACGAAGATGGCACTCTAGATTTTAAGATTATTAATGTTTTATCACGACGCAGGTATAGCAAGACATACATAATTATGTCGGGGTGTTATAGACGTCTAGCTCAAAAGTTGGCTTCAAATTATTTTTTGTTTCACAATAGGTAGGTAATATCTACTACTTAAAAAGGGAAATCATATTTTTCGACACTAGAAGGTTATTTTTCCTATAATTTCTGCTATTTCTGTCTAATTTTATTATAAAACTAGCGGCCCGCCCCGGCTTTGCTCGGGTGCAACGCTGATACCAAATATAACTACGCAATCATAAAGTTCTGTAGGCCGAAGCACAGCCTTAGAAGCATTTTTTGGTACAGGTACGCGCCCCCCGGCCCCCGCGCGGCCCCCCGGCCGGTACCGCCGCAACCGCTATGTCCCTGCATTTTAAATCTGTAATATCTTCGAAAATATTCATTTAAATTACATGCTGTAAAGGGCAATATTGATCTATATTACATCCACAATTTTTTGAAGGTACTTAATTGGATAAGGATTAATGCTGTATTGCTTAAAATCGTATTTTCGTGAATAAGTAATAAATAAAGTATAAAAAGTTATCGTCTGTTACCCTCAAGAGATAGACATATACCATCGCGGACTTTTTTGTAGATCTTTTTAAGGTGCACAATACTGTAGTACATTGTTTTGATCTATCTCGTAGGGTTCAGCCAGCGTTTGCAATGAAAGCACAAAAAATGTGTTGATTTACGACCTGACGTCAAAAATCTCTAAGATTATCCGTGTTTCTCAACTATATTATGCATGTATTATACATATAATCCTTCCTCTTGAATCACTCTATCTATTAAAAAAAACCGCATCAAAATCCGTTGCGTAGTTTTAAAGATTTAAGCATACATAGGGACAGACAGCGGAAAGCGAATTTGTTTTATACTATGTAGTGATATACACAGTTGGCACAGGTAGGATTGTTTTTTTCTAAATTTTATTTAAGGGCTCCCACACAAAACTGCGATGCGATGCGATTTGATGCGATGCGAAGTCGTATAGCAGCAATTACTTCTTAAATAAAGTTCAAAATGGAACGCGAGCTCGCAGTTACTTGCGATGCGATGCGAAATCGCAGTTTTGTGTGGGAACCCTTATATCGTATTAAACGACACTATTATGCTCTAAAATAATTATTTCCTAACGAGGTACATAATATATAAAAGGAAATGTGGAATAAACTCAGTGATTGAATCACATTAATTTCTTAGATGCCTAATGTTCGCTGACTTTTATAAAAACAACCTTCCAACGAATATCCGCGTCCCGGACGTAGCCGGTACAGCTAGTAACTTAATAAACGTCATTTGATTACGAGAGCCGAGGTTCAGAGCACGACCCTTAACCACATTTAGATTTCACATTTAACAAAACATTGTGTGGAGATTCTGAAGCATTTTTAATTGACGCTTCCATTACTGAAGCTAAATTTAACTTTGCAAACTTTATTAAATGCTTATAAAGTAACTTTAGCCAACACTTAAAGAACTTAAATGACCCTTTTCTAATACGCTACAATTATCTGGAGGTCAATACTTTAATTCTCGATTCAAGGTGTAAACAGTTTTGACGCAATCCATTTTGGAAAAAAAGAACAAAGCAGGTTTTAAGACAGAAAGACAGTGGGCGAAGGCAGTCATTTATAATGAAGACTGATGGAGCTGTCTATGCATATTAGACGTGACTGTAGGAACCTTGACCACGCTAGCTTATGAAACATACTTGATAAGTAATTGACAAGACGACTCTCGGGACCAGTCTCTATGTAACTTGAAGTACGTCATCATTATGAATATGATAATCCTGAGTGTCCTTATGTCTTAAAGCTCTAGATTTTAGGCAGATAAGCGTATTCTAAGTATCACGACATTTTTTATGGCAATTAAGTTGCAAAATACATACAAAAATCCCTGCTATGCATATCTTGTCGTAAACCTTACTTGAAAACAGGCACACTTAAGTGCACTCAAATATACACAATTGGGGTGCACACAGACGCTTTTGATGAAATTTAGGCTATAATACTGAATACAGTCATGTTCAACTTTATTGCACATCGATAACTGAGATAAAACTGATTGCTGTGATTTATTGGACGTATAACGTTCGTATGCAAACATTAAATGTGGCCGCTTTTAGTAAAATGTATCACGTTGTATCCACATTGTGTATTGCGAAGCGATCCATTCAAATTGGTTACTCGGTGTTGAAAATAAACAAGACACGTCGGACAAATCTTTTATTCCATCGAATGGGCCCTTAAGGGGCACTACAGGTGGATTTGTATTGGTAGTACGATGTTATCAGCACATAGGCAGTGCTGTTCTCTGTCAACCGTCCCTGCGATATAATCTCATGCGACGCCCGCGGGAATACTATGTACTGTACGTACCGTAGGCGTTTATCACGCCATACATCTTTTAGATAGAAAGCGTAAATTGTTGCCAGGAAATAATGCAAATGTTAAATTACGATTTGTTTTTACTGGCGCCGGCGCTGTTGCAAATCGACTCGTGCTATCATTCAATCACTATTGAAAAACAGATAACATAAAAGCTAATAGAGTGTCTGAGGAAAGAAAACCGTCATAAGATTTGTAGGCGCTGTGTACTGTTAGACATGTCACGTATCTAAAAAAAGAAGACAAAATAACTGAACTCAGTTGCTGTAGTAGATGAATAGAAAAAAGCCATATTATCTTCAGTTACGAGGGTATGCCATGAATATAATGTAATGCAAATCAGTGTCTAGTGTAGAATTTTCAAGTCATTCTCGGGTAGGAAGGAGCGTCTTAAATTTTAATGTGCTTGCCTTTGAATCCTGTTACCTACAAATGCGAAAGTAAACAGTGGAGACGCGATTCTGGCGCGACCCTTACGTCATGGCAAACAGACGAGATCGTGAAGAAAGGTACCTAGGTACCTATATTCATACTTATATTTTTGTACAAAATATCATGAAGGAAAGTCACGTAACTAGACGAGTTATGAGTATGACTGTGAACAAATACAATGTAGAGGAAGACCAAAAAGAAATGGATGGATTTTGCGAAAGATGATATGAGAAGGAAAGGAGTGAATCCTGAGATGACTTGTGAATGAATGGAAGCTGAATACGCATTGGGAACAAGGCAGGGAGATATCATGAAGGAAAATGTAAGAAGAAAATACTAGTAATTAATTGTTTCATAAGATCTCTACAGGCTACTTGAACCAGAGTCAAGAAATGTAAAAATGTGAATTTACTGATTTTATCGATCTGTTATATCGAATGAATGTGTAAGTTATAATAATATTTTGAACTGAGTAAGATAGAGATCACAAAATTAGTTTAGCCAACACATAAATATTACTAACGTCTCAATCGATTTTATATCAGTTAATGGACTATAACAATTATCCTTTCATAGTTGCTTGATTTGTGTCAGTGATCATCAATAAAGATGATATGATACCTCCAGGCAATCTAGCATTGTTGCTTTAGATTGCTTTAATTACGTTGTACCATTGTCAAGATATAGGCCACACTGCAGGCAACTGGCTTATAAATGCTTCTCTTTTTAAGAATGTATATTTATTTCATAATATTAAATAAAAACATGTAAAGCTGACCTCATCTTATTATTGGATTATTTTAAACGGATATCCTAACTATGTAAAGCTAAAAAGCTTCAGAGGGGTCGGACTTATAAAAAATACTGGAAATACACAGCAAGTAGTAATTATATCTACATTTTGGTTTAAAATGAATTCACGAAGAAATGTAGGTAATATTACCTGCGGTGTCTATTTTTTTTCTTCGAGCTTTAAATAGTTAGGATGTCCGTTAAAAATCAGTAATCCCGCGTCATTTTACTTGGAATGCAAATAGCTAAATATTTCATTGTATATACGCAGGCCGGACCGCTAGTATAATCTGCACGCGATCACTAGGTAGGTGTGTAGGTATGTAGATTACGCACCTGATAGAGGCAGCCATTATCGTCCACCGGGGACCGCGAATGTGGAACACCGATTTTTTTATGTCCCTAAGGAATACGTAAGTGTATTGTTAATGCGCTTTAAAAGTTATGGTATTACGTCCAAAAAGATTTATAAGTTCTTTGGTTAGTCGCTTTCTCTGATGTTAAATCGGAAAGTCGGGATTATTTTATTAAATGTAGTTTTATTCCATACCGACGTCTAAAAAGCATAAATATCCAGATTGCTTAAATATGCAGATTTGCTCTACATCGTAGCTCAATCATTTATTCTACGAGTCATATTTGAACGAGTAGTTGATTAATAATTATCTACGAATTAAACTGAACTAGAAAAAGTGTAATTTATTTCTAAATACAAACTTCTAGACTACTTCTTCTTAGTAGATCTAATTTAAAGATTTTGGGACTCGAAATGAGTCAGACTAGCTTTCTTTAGGGGTCAAAGAACTATGGATTTTACTTTAGTTAGTAACTTACACAAAACACTGAATACTTACTGTACGAATCTCTGCTGTACTTGCTTAAAGATATATAATGTAATGATCATCATGTTTAGTTGTATGAAGAAAAGACATTAATGCGATTCAGATAAGGAAATATAATTATACAATTAATGTCCTATTTAGTACCATAAAACTGTGAATTTATCGGTAAAAGAGGTATGTGAGGAAATACGGCTTACTAAAGATTAAATAATAAACGAACAACGTCAACGACGAACATTTCCTATACAAAAGGAATCAGTAAACCTTTAGCACCCTCCATATAAAACCGTATGAACCTCTCTTCTCTCTGGGAAATTGATAAATATAAAATATCAATATCAAATTCGGCGTAAGCCTGAAAATGGAGCGCACTCCCGCTCCGCTGTAAAAGTGGGCTACATAATATAACAGGTCACGGACTACCTATATCTACAGTTACTAGAATTCGAACCGTGATAATGTTCTCTCATAAATATTTACAGTTCAAAATTATAAATCCATTAAATGTTTGATAAGTGGATGCCCACAACAGCGAATATTAAATTAGTGAAACCAACGTTTGATTAATTATATGCATTAATTAAACTACCTTCTGCCTATAGAAATTTCATTTAAAACGTATGTGGAAACCTACCAGATATGAATGCAGTCGTAATCTTGCACCTTATCGGAAATCTCCTCACTAACGAATAAAGTTAGGTAATAAATAAGCATTGATTCCAAAAATCTTGAACCAAAAGTTAGGTAGTAAAACGATATATAATTCTAGGAGCATTATGGCAGAACGCCTTTGAAAACCCGTCTCATCTTTTACGAGAGCGAGCGCTCCGTCGCGCGGGAAGCGGAGGAAATGTGGCAAATACGGAAATCATCCTATCGCGATTGAGAATTCGCATTTGTCCCCGATAAATGAACCGAGAGGTAAGGAAATTTTATAGGAACGACTACGAGTCCGAGAGTTTCAGATATCAGATATTAATAGGAATTTATAGCTTCTTACCCGTATTGCAAGTTGGATTTTATACGCAGATAAGTTTTAAACTAGATTTTGATTTAAGTACCGGATATTTCGGGCTTCAGCGTTATTTCCTAGGAAGCCTAGATTCGACTAAATGTATTTTTTCCACGGCTCTACATTTTTAAGTGAGCCTTATATTGAAATATTATGAAACTGCAATAGACGTTTATCAATTTGCGAATAGCTTAGCACCTTGCTTGGAACGCCACGTAACTCATTGGCGTAACATTCCAGACAAGATGGTGGAATGTCGTCTGAGATGCTATTGTCATATTAAGTGTAGAGCGGTACTGGCGCGGAGTGGGTAGCTCTTAAAAGAAAAGCTAGTCTTATTCTTTAAGCTTCGTACAATACGAACCCCTGAATTTAACTTACAGTTTTATAAACTGCCTTAAAATAGGTAGTGAATACTGGCTGGTTTGAAACGCATCACTTTCATGAAAGCAATTTTTCAGAAGTTTTCGTTTTTTTACGAGCTTCGAAGATTAGTCGGTAAATAGTTAGGGATATTTTAAAATGATATCGACTGTTGTAGTCTGTTTGAAACATATCATTATGTTGGGATAAATTACCTAATATAGGACATTTTAATAAATATCTGCTCTATTTTTCTTCCTAAAAACCTTGAATGGAATACTCCTTTGTATTTATGAGGCATGAGTGAGGAGTGCGAATATTCGGGTAACCTTTAGCCTCGGGGCGGCCGGCGGGGTATGTCGGGCTCACCTCCTGAAACCGTCACCTTTGCCCGGCACGGAAGCCCTTCCGTCATTCTTTCCAACCTCTGAATATTTCACCAACACATATTTGTTCACATTCTCGGAATTTTCGGTAACTATTAAAGGTAGGCGATGCAAGGTGTTCACGAAAACTACGTAGAAAAATATAATAAAATCAGTGCTGCACGGTATTATTTTTTTACATTCTAATCACGAGTTACTTGTAAGTTTTCTTCGTAAGCACACCTAAGCGGCCAGCTGACATAACTTGTATTATGTATTCCGGAGCATATCCCAAGCACTATCAGCTTCAATAGAAAGAAATATTAGAATAAATTTATTTATTTTTTCGTGTTATTCTACATCCCTCCAAGATTTCGGGCAGCGTTCACTAAGTAAACGTGTTAGTCAATCGTAACTGTATTTAATGCAAAACTCAGTATTATTTACAGCCTTTTCCGCGAAACAATTCCCAAAGTACCGTTCTCATTTTCCCGTA
Organism: Autographa gamma; assembly: GCA_905146925.1. Taxonomy (NCBI): domain Eukaryota; kingdom Metazoa; phylum Arthropoda; class Insecta; order Lepidoptera; family Noctuidae; genus Autographa; species Autographa gamma. The sequence goes on from LR989852.1 coordinate 3,526,659, forward strand.
GCGAGCGCTGGAAAGCGGCGGCACCAGCAAAACGCGTTCTAATTAAAAGACACGTGTAATCCGCAATAAAACCAGATTTTTGTGTAATATGAGAGTTAATTCCATGGAAATGTATGCTCTCGCGACTTGCATATCAATGAGCGAGTTAGAATCAATTTAACGGGATCGATATAATATAAAAATCTTTATCCACCGTTGGACAGGCCAAAAGACCATCATGTACATCAAAAATTGGCAGTTATGTGTGAAGAGTAAATATTGTTAAACTAGAATTTGCATCACAGTCAACAATAAGAGACAGTGACTAATGAAAATATTACGGATATTTAAATGGCTCTTAAAGTAAAGGAGAAAATCACCAATCATATCGTTATATTATAAAAAGTAATACAACAAGTGAAAGCTATTGTTTTCCCTTTTAAAGTTGAAAGCAAAGGCTATCGCGTAGGCTGATCGAGTTTGTGCGACCAATCTGCGATCATTGTAAGAGTAAAGTTCGTCTTTCATGAGTCACGGCCACTCAGGCTCCCTCCGGCATAATGAGAGCGCTTGAAAGCACCGCAGGCCACTTACATCGAGGGCGACTTGTTAATTCCTTAAAAAACTGGAGTGTCGCCGCCATTGTTCAGATACCGCCGCACGAACAATACGGAACCAAAACTGTTGAGTCACTGACCCCCGCTAATTCTTTACCCACAAAAACAGATTTCAGCGTAACAATGCTATACATTATATAGTGCACACGATAGGTAGATACGTAGTGACGATGACGCACTAACACATCATTCAATCCTTACAAATAAAACGGATACCGCAGAATTACAGTCTTTACAGAGATATTGTATGGACTACCATGACTCTGTAAAATAAGCACATCAAAGTACAAATGTGTTAATACAATTTATTATCGAGTTAGGTCAGTACAATGTTCTGGTAATGTATTGTTTGTGTATGAATGTGAGCCTACGAGCTACACGCTCATTAATTCTTCCGATGATAGTAAAGTATCGATGTACCGCCATAATTTATAAGGCAGAACAATCCCTGGCGGGTTGCCAACAGCTACTGAAGGGGAGTTGTGTATTCAAGGCGTGCAAACAATCAACCTGTCGGATAACAGATGTAAATACCTATAGATATCACTACAGATATACATAGCGTCACGCTTTCGCCGCTCTCGAGGTTTTTCTAACTGAAGTTGAATCCGTAGTCTAGACCAATCTGCTCATGCGGTCGCCATAAATATCAAAATAATATTCTTTATGGAGTTCAAGTTTCTGTCTTTTATTTTAGATCTGATTACAGAAATCGAAAGAGCTGCTAGATATTGCTTAGTTTGATTACTTAATTTGACACTATTCATTATGATACTTTGATGCGGCAATATTTCAACTAACTTAGATATAAAAGAGAAAAATAAAAGGCCTGCGATCGTTATATCACTACATAGTATAAAACAAACTCGCTTCCCGCTGTCTGTCCCTATGTATGCTTAGAGCTTTAAAACTACGCAACGGATTTTGATGCGGTTTTTTTTAATAGATAGTGTGATTCAAGAGGAAGGTTTATATGTATAATACATGCATAATATAGTAGAGGAATACGGACAATCTTAGAGATTTCTAATGTAAGGTCGTAAATGAACCCATTTTTGCGCTTTCATTGCAAACGCTGGCTGAACCCTATGAGATAGATCAAAATAATGTACTACAGTATTGTGCACCTTAAAAAGATCTACAAAAAAGTCTGCAATGGCATATGTCTATCTATTGAGGATAGCCCACAATAACCATTTTTATCGTTTATTTATTACTTATTTACGAAAAAGCGATTTTAAGCAATACAGTATTAATCCTTATCCAATTAAGTACCTTTAATAAATTGTGCATGCAATATAGATCAATATTGCCCTTTACAGCATGTAATTTAAATGAATATTTTCGAAGATATTACAAATTTAAAAGGTAGGGACATAGCTGTTGCGGCGATACCGGCTTGAGGGCCGCGCGGGACCAAATAGTGCGTCCAAGGCTTTGCTTCGCCCTACAGAACTTTATGATTGTGTAGTTATATTTGCTATCAGCGTTGCACCCGAGCAAAGCCGGGGCGGGCCGCTAGTACTCATTATAAAATACGAGGGTGAAGGCAAGTTTGATGACAAAAACTTTCTTTCACGATAAACATAAAATTTCACTAGTAATAACGAGCACAATGGCCCGACTTTATGGAACCATGAAACATAATCTATAACACTACTGGTTGGTAAATAAATAAAAATATTAAGACGACATTTTAATGGTGTTTTCATCAATAAACTGTATAAACGACTATAGAAGAGCTTTATCGATGCAACCGTTAGTGAATATTTTATCTGGATTATTTTTTTTTTCTATAAAAACAAATATTACATAAATAAATACATGTAGTTTATTTTGATGCGCTTGTAGATTTTTGTACTGAAAGGGTTAATTTTTTCAGTTATCACACAACCAGGTTAGATTTCAACGGGCCCTTCATAATTGGTAACATTCCATTGTTTTACAAACGGCTAGCCAACTTTAGTTTGTTTATAAGTTGTCAACTAAGTTCAGTAACTGCATTGAATAACGAGCGATCCACACGTGACCGAACAGTTTAAACAACTCGCACTACATTCGATGGCACGTGCTACGGTTTTTAAACCCTCTTTAAATATATTCCGTATCATTGAATGCATCACAAATGATCGTGGCATTATCCTCTTATCGCATACGTCACGATCGCTACTAAGTTTTGATATAGGTATCTACAGATTCCTACAATATAAGCCCGCCAATATATTATATCGTCATCGTATCGATTAATCGATTACACGTCACTAATCATGACGTACATACAAAAATTTAGACGGATACATAATAAAAAAATAAACAATTTCGGTATTTTTCGTTGGTTTTACGCTTTTTTATTTTAGATATTTATGGAAATAATTATAGAGATCCGAAGATGTTTTCCCATAGGATGAGTGATAGATTTTTTGTATCTGAAAGCACGATGTTTGTGCAATCTCTATAACTAGAAGTGCAATCCAACATCAGATTTTATTATGTTATTAATACTAGCCGTTAGACAATAGACTCAAACATTGTATGAATGCTTGCGTCGGAGGAGCCACCTGGACAATGTAAACCGATATTTTTATATGCGCTCGTAAATTATCCGCGGCGAGCAAGTTGGATATAACGCGATCGGTGCCCGCAAGCGTGCAACTGCGGTTGTTTACATTATAAACATATTACTAACTTCAAAGGGAAAACATAGATAGGTGTGCTATTGGAAATGGCTGCTATATGCAGTTATTGCGAGCATTTCAAGAAAATCATCATTTATGGACAAAAATAGAGAATGTTATTTTTATTTTTGGTAGCTTATCCATAATTTGTCTCCAATTTTATTAAGGACTACATGTACATCTACACGTTTTACATTTTGCACTGGCCAAAGACCTACCTCATCACCTAAAATGGACAACTGAAAGGTCGTTTCAAACAATAAGATTTTTATTCTATGCCGCCTAATCTACTCTAGTGGTGCCGGACGCAGCGGAAGGCGGATTTGTTTCCCTTCCAACGCTTTGTATTTACCGGTCAAACCTGCAAACCTATAGCTGCACGACGACTTAGTTTTCTGTTCTATAACATTCACAATGTTTTGAATCTAAAGTTATTTCAGCGTATTGGTTAGACTCTTATTTTGCGTTTTGTCCATTGGGGTTTATTCAAGGATGGACAAAAAAACTAAACTACAGGGAGCTGACTAGACCTGAACCAGGAGGAAATGATGAGAAGATCAAGATACTTTCTTCTCGAAGCGAGACAAGAGGAAGAAGTAGGAGGACATGTTAGCCTAGTAATTAAAATAATTAGTTATTAAACCACCTTAGAATGGTTACTAAAGTTTGTAGATTTATAATCATATTGGCTGTGTTTACTTTGGTAAAGTATTGATAAATCATTATCTAAACTGATGTGAGGAGGAACAGTTTCCAATACCTAGTTAGTTGAGGTCGGGAGCTTAAGCTAAGCGATAAGCGATGCTGCCACCATGTTTGTGTCTAACCCATTTAGTGTACGTCGTGAGCTTACTTGGGAAATTTGCATGTAATGAGCGCGCATACGGGCTTGATAGCCAACACTTCGGTACCTACACGTAGTTGACATTTCATTAACTATGTTTTTATTGGCGTAGGTTATAGATAAACATTATAAATTATACAAAACAGTTTTTTTTTTGTCTATGAATGTAGAAAGTATAAAAGTAACATGAAGTACTTACCTATGTCCAAAAATTATTATTGTAAAGACACTAGCTACATTTTCTCCAGGAGCATTGTGCTTGTTTAACTTTATCTGTTAAGGTAGGTAGGTATATGACTTTAGATATCTAAATGTGGGTGAAATCAGAAAATTATGATTGCGGCTATCTACTTCCGTAACTTGTAACAAGGATAAAGTCAGGGGCACCCGCTAGTTGGTTGTTTGTGAATTAACCGTAATTGTGAATCAATAGAGATAAGAATTTATTAAACAACGATAAATGATGTTTGTTTAGACAATATCCTACATAGACATGTTGTTGTGGAAGACTTCACGATATAAATAATAATATGTGCGTATAAATAGCGAGGTCGGTATCGATACCAACATGGTGAAGCCATTTAGTACACGAATAAATTAGTAATTATGGCGGCCTCCTGCCAAAACTAGGTACAATGTAGTACATATACGAAAGTTATTTGTGTGTACATAATGGAACTAACGAGCATCCCTTATACAATCATCCACTTATTCTATTCATCTATGCAAATAACGATAATAAACGATGATACTTCATTTGTTTAAGAGACGATTATGTCTATCAGAAAGTATAACAGCAATTCGACGTTAAAACCAAAACCACCCACAAAGAAACTTGGAATTCTTTTAAACATCCTGTGGGAAGTATTGATTTTAACCTTTAGAAAAGTTTCCCAAGACATAGTAGCTAGGTAGCGTCTATTCATTGTCCAGTCAAGCGCGCACTGTATAATGGTCTGCCTATTTATAATAGCCGCAGAGGCCTGAACATTCAGTGGACATGGAGGACGGCAGCATCGCTCCATTTAACATACGCGCATGCTTCACATCACCAAGGCTAATGCCTTACATTTATTGAAATTGGGTTGTGAAAGTCAAATTATAGCACGAGACACATTAAGAAAGAGAGTGCGACTCGATTACGTATGCCTATGTAGACCTTGCCCATTTCTATTACCTAACAGGAACATTTACATAATGAAGAACTTTTTCAAAAAAACAAATTAGATTGGAAGTTATTTCAGTAGATCTAACTATTGACTTTATAACTTGACTATTTCGTTGTTGTGATTATACATAGCTAATTATTAAAAGTGAGAAAACTAGAAGCATTTTTTGCGTCATCGATTACGCTAGACAAACAAAATCCAATCAGTGTTAGCTACATAATAATATGAAAAGGTACTTATTGGAAAGATATTTAGCTGGTAATAATGATTGACGTTTTAATACGAATACGATAATTACGAATAATGATACTATCACGACCAAGATCAACCGTTTACGAAATTTGCTTATCAGGTAATTTGCTCGCTTCGCTAACGGAAACTGAAAGTAAAAGTCTGACTAGTGTAAGCCCCAGATGAATTTCCTAGAAACTTTTACAGCTTCTAATAAGAAGGTAATAGCCAAGTTACATAAATTATTTGGCCAATATGGAGAAACTCTTAGGTCTTCCAACATTTAAATATTTTAGAAGAAGACTATATCGGTTTTTGTTATTGGAAAGCAATGAATAGCATGACAACCTTGCTAAAATACCAAATAGACCAAAGGTAAAAAAAATATTAAAAACTCCAGCTAATATATTATTAGCTATCTACTTATATCCCCTCACACGAGTTTCACGGATACCCGTATTAATAATAATCTTATAGATTTACGCAAGATTCTCTATCGTGTCTCAAAAATGTAAACAAACGTCAATCACTTCACAGAAATTTCGTAATACTTGTTTAATTTCGTGTATAATATTCCAGTCGCTATAATATTTAATGGCGTGGCGCGAGAGGTTATGATTAAACCTGATGGTCTTCAACCTAATGGACGAAAACAATGGAATAAGGAATCTCGGCAGTTGTTACGAAGGATTCGTTCCTAAGCATGCTAATTACTCAGATTTTTTATGGGCATGTTGGTTACATTCGTAGATCATTAAGAACATCCTGGTGCCTATGGCATTTTAATAATTGTAAATAAACAAGGAAGACTGGAAGAGACGGTGTAGTGTCCTGTCCTTCAAATATGACGTGGAGCTACTATTATTATTATTGAATTGCTAATATTTGTCGCGTCTAACTCGATAATGGATCGCAATCAGCCAGGAGCGGCGGTGTCACAACGCACTGGGCGACACACAATAATCCCCTATAGAAAAGAACTCGCATTGTCTGCATCCATAAATACAAAGTAAGAGCGAAATAAATTCGTTAAGCCCATTGTCTACACAGACACATATATCCTTTTTAGCCAATGGGGCGTTTTACTACACTATAATTCACTCACCTTAAGTAGTACCAATGACATTGAACCGCCAATCATTATTGCCTTTTTAAGCAACCAGCAGTAATTAACGCATATATAACACGGTGATTTAACGTCCACTATTTACGTATTATCCATCCAAAACCATTAACCACTGGGTACCATATAATTTACAGTACATATACCATAATAACTACACAAAAACAACACTGCGATGGTGACAGTCTATGTGTTTAGTCTTTATATCAATAACATTTAACATTCAACTACACATTAATTACTTTTTCTATTGTCATCCTTATTAATCACACAAAAGCAGATGTCCAGATATGTTCCATGATTTTTTTCCAAGAAGCCGGAATAAACGCACGATTTTTGTGGTATTTCTATCATAACATATCAATGATATTAAAATATTTGAACTTCAAAAAAAAATGCTGACAATTTAACAATATTTATATTGACCGGGCTTTATATTTTTAATGAATTTTACAGTCGATACGGCGTTTTGACATAAACGTTGGCGCGCGCCCTGGAATCGACCGGGCGTCCCGCCGCGCCACTGAGCCATCTCGCGAGGCTCCCGGCCCGCGGCCACCGCGCGCATGCGTGCCGCGCGCCACCCACGCCTGTCTCCACCAGCACACTGCGAGCTGTACATTACTCGCTTACACGCACCAGCCCGACGCACCTGCTATATACGTATAGCAATAAGCAGCGTACGCGCTGTTATCACCGAGCACTCGCCTGACGCTCTGCGAATCAGTATAAGCGGTCAGTGATAGAACAAGAATCATAAATATGACGTCACCAGATCGCTCTGGAGTACCACAATGCAGAGGCGTTCATTCTGTCGTATTTGATTACATTGACAGCTAAATGAAACTGATAGCCATAGGATCATATCGATTGTAAACACAAGTCGTGACGTAAAGATGCATTTGTTATCCATTTATGTTAATACTTACGCAAGACTTTGAGCGCAAACCTCTTGTAAGCTACCCTTCTGATTAAGTCTTAGGAGAATTATAACAGGTAATCAAGGGTTACCATACCCACATAACACCGAATTTTGATGACAGGGTATATCTATTTGAAAGGGATGAAGAAAATATCTGGTACAATTTACAGAAATTCAGCTCTTGTAAAAGAAATTAGACCTGAAATAAATATTTTTTTCTCATCAATTGTTGTGTATACCAAAAACTTCTTCCATATTACATCCTTCAAATAGCAAACTAATATTATAGAGAAAAAAAAAACAAATACTTTTTAGACTAACTTTATTTAGGCTAATATGGTTACAATTAGAACATGCTCATAACAAAGCTTTAACAAACCCTTCACATATCTTAGTTTCACTATTCAGTTTGGTAAAACATTATACATTATGGCCTAACAACTATTTTCAATAATATATCTAGTTGTGGTTTTCCTTACAGAGAATCTTCCTTCTAGAGATAGAAATTTAACATAAGCGCTACACAAATATGTCAAATTCCTATCGCTAAAGGAAAACCGCAGATAATGTTACTGAAAATGGCTGTCTATGGTATAATAGGGGCATTATTTATAATGCCTGGGCATTTTATAGTCCTGGGGTCCGAGTCCGCTATTTTAATTCAGTGAGAGGTGGGTTAAAAAACTCTCCAGTGTACTTTTTACGGTGCCTAATTTTCGTATTCAGATAATTTTAGTTCAATGACAAATGTACACCTGCTTGCCACTGTTGTCATTGTAGGATTGCAAGTTACTGTTCTTATCTGAATACGAAAATTAGGCAAAATAACAAGTACACTGGAACGTTTGTAACCCACCACTCACTGAATTAAAATTGCGGACTTGGGCCCCTGTTTATAACAATTTCCGTCTCACATACATCTTCGCTACTCTAGCCGATCTACTTTCCTACATCGTTCATTACTTACTAACTATTAGTACATTTATACATATTGCACTTTCTCATAATTCTTAGCGGCTTAAAAATAATGTCCTAATTAACCATTTGTTTAATTTATATTATATTATTTATTGTATAATATGTCACCAGATATTACCGACAGAGGAATTGACAAGCTTTAGTGGCCTTGGCACACCCCACATAAGTTGGGCTGGTTAATTACTTTATTAATTACTCTTTATGATATGTAGTCTGCAAAATGTTTTATTAGCGAATTTCAAAGCTTTTTGTAACAAAACTAAATTTATTTACTTCCATTATTTATTGGTCAGATAACACGCGGCTTTACTACATTTGGACTACTGCTGAAGGATTTAAATTCGTCGTACACCGAGATTCTTACGTCCGGAAAAATGCTGAAACCGCAAACCACAAATATACGAAAACAATAAAGGATCTCGGAGTCTCGGTGTTTTCATAGACAATTTATATTTATTGTATCTACGACAACAAATACCATTATTTGTACGTTCTGTGTCAAAAGTGGCGTTTGAACGTCACATTTTTTATATTTAATCACAAACCTGATCATTAATTACAAACAATATTATTATAGAAATTGTGTAATTAACAGGAGACCTAACCTTGCTATAATAAATTTTGTTCATATCTTTGTTTGTACTTTATTTATATTTAAGTTTAAGGTTCAAGGCGCTTAAGACCCTTGGCTTTCGGTCGGTTCGGTTCTATGTAAAGAATGCGCGGTTTAAGTGTTAATATCCAACGTGCCATCCTTTACAAAGATTCGGTAAATATCGTAAAGAGGAATATTAGTAACGAGTTAGGAAGTATTTGGTAAAGGAAGTTAATCTTAAACTTAGTTATTGCAAATGTGTACCATAGGTCTGACGTAACCCATGAGCGATATAAATGTTCTAGTTCTTATTTAATTGAATTTATTCATAATTTGTATTGGTTCCTATTAAAGTTTTTATTTCCGGTGGCAAATCCAAACGCCAAACTGCTAAGAGATTTGTTTCAAAGAAAATCATTATAGCAATTTATCCAACACCTCGTGTTCGTAAAGGATAAAACGATACAATAAAAATAACGTAGATTAGATACTTAATCAGAATGTCACGGATTGGCTGAGAAAAGTAAGAGTAAAAAACGGTTAAGCAAAATTGAGGTTCCTTACTTCACAAACCAAATCAAACCAGTAACTATATCCTATATTAATATACCTAAAAACTAAATCAACAATCATTTACATGGCATTAACAAATTCTTCAACCATTTAGCATTTGCACCAGCACTTTTGATTCTTTAAACAAGGGAACATCTAGAGGCACACGATCCGCTCGGTGAAGGCGCCCACAATCGTCAAGTCAGAGCCGATCACAACCCGCATCACCTGAGGCGCCACCGAGTCCTTCACAGAAAACATAAACTCTCTGCGGTCCGGCAACCTATAACTATCTAATTTTAAAATATCCTCTATCTTTTTCCTGTCGTCAAATTTCAACGGCTTTCCCTCCTGGGAAGAGGTGAACACCATCCGCTGGCATGCAACTTTGCACGCTTCCCTCTCCGCTTCGTGGAGGTCCCTCGTCGCTATTTCAAAAGTCCTTCGCATATCGACACCACCTACCACTGAAGCTCCGTAAGGTACACCTTCTTCGTGAGCCTTCAAAGCTCCCGCGCGGAAGATCGCCGGCAGCAGGAGCTCCGCCACGGCACTGATGGACCGCGAGCGCAGGTAATGCAGCACCTGCTCGGCTTCGCGAGTCTCATCGAACAGTCTCCGTTGTCTCGCAGCCGGCACCGGGCGGGCCACGCTCCACGTTTCTACCCAAGGGTTGCCGGGCAATAACATGCGCTCGCCTAGAGCGCCACCGTCATCTGGCTTCCAGTCCCGAGGTGAGTACCACCGCACGAAGTCACAGAGCTCTGCGCCAGGGTTGGCTGCCTTGAAGGCCTCCATGTCGGAGAGTAGTGAAGCGCTCATCATCCGCGCTCGCAGCTCGGACGCCTTAGCATCGTCTCCGAGACGTAACATTAGCTCCGCATCCTCCTCCAGCTGATCTTCGGTTTTAGGCGCAGGATCCTAATGTCCAAAGACAAATTGTTCTAATATGAGTCACGCATATATTTAGAAGACGAATATTGAGAAAAGGCTTATAAATTCTATATAAACAGTTATCCTCACCGGTTTGATGACTTTCTACTAAAATGAGGTTACATTGGCAAAAAAAACAGTTATCGTCAAAATAATTATAGTCGATTTTAGAAATAATAAATAGATGTTATATTAGCTTAATTAAATATACATAATCCTTCGAATTTAGTTCTTATAGTTCCAAGCGTTTGAAATTCATACATCACACATTATTAGATACGGTAAAATTATAACAAACTAAAATAAGCATACACACCTGAGTTCGGGGAATGTAAAGTGGTGCCCCGCTCTTAAGAGTAGCGTCTCCGAACCTCGACAGGCGCCCCACGGGCCTGTCCCAGGGCAGATGCACTTCATTCTCACCCTCCGAGCAATCGAAAAACTCATCTTCGGAAGAGTTCCCGGCCACGCTGCCAGTATTTTCCAGAGCGCGTTTAATACAACAGTTGAGTAGCTGTAGTTTTTGATGTAACAAGCAAGTTCGTGCATTAGGGGACCCCTCCGCCACTCTGTTGACAAGGAAAGCGACAAAATAAAACATCTACAATGAAAAACAACATTATGAAAAAAGTGCCGTTGATTTATTTTTACAGAAATTGCGTCTATGGTTTTCTTGTTTGAGAATAACAATATGAATATTACGCTGATCTAATATTGTTCTCAATGTTAAAAGATTTTTTCGCAACCGGTTTCCAATCCACTCATAACAGAATATTCATAACAAAAATTTAGTATGTCTAAGTAAAATACAATATTTACATTTTCTTGAAAGGTATAAAATAAAATCTACACTCGAATAAATTATCAATTAATGTAAAAACATTTAGAACTCAACCTAATAAATTGTAAAGTCTACAAAAAAACCTATTTGAAAATTATTAAGAACTAGCTTTGAGAACGAGCCTCATGCTGACGACAGCAATTTATTGCTTATAACCATTCAATACTCAAGATATAATAGGAAAATAATTAACTAAATTGCCGTGTCAAGAAAGTTATAGTTCCAAATAAAACGTTTGGCTATGACATTAACTGTTCAATAGCAATCAGGCCGAAAGCTAACCTTTACGTGTAACTAATAAGGATTTTTCATAAAGGCATTTTATGAGTAATAAAATAAACTAGGGGATGCGGTGGGCAGCGAATTAGTGGACGTGACTATTACGGTTTGTATCAATCTTTACGACTCTCGGCTATTTGTTACTCAAGTCAATAATTACGTAGGCAAATATAGAGTAAGCAACTATCGTACAGTGTTACATGAAATTTATAGAATAATACTAATATGAGTTCAATAACTAAATTGGTCGTAGAGAGATCTGTTACATGTATATGGTTTAAGAAGTAAGCGTTGTTTACATAGAATAAATTTAAAATTGTAGTGTCACAGTGTCATGACATGTACCTACTTCATAAAGAGTTTTTGTACAATCATTAAACAACAGTCGCTGTCACGTTCATTCCATGTTCCGACTTTCACTTTAAACGCAATTATAAATAGATGAATATCCAGAAAAGAAAGCAAATGAATCATACGAGTTTACTGAGTACGTACGCAAAACACTAAATAGCGTATTTTCTCTTTTGGATATCCTTACGCGCAGCACAATCGGCTAAGTGCAAGGGCGTGTCCACTTTGTACTGTTGTTACAAAGTAGCAGTGCACACCTGCGGCTCTCCGTCGGAAACAGAATGATGTCTCGATTGTGTGCCACGACCCAGAATCAACGGGAACTGAACTAAACGCGCGAACGCTCTCAACACCGTTATCACATTGAATCACAAATGTGTTGGTGCGAGCCGGAGGAGCGCGGAGGAGGCAAGCGCCAGCGCACCGCTGAGGCCGCGTCTTGGAATCGCTCGTCGTGTAATCGGTCGGTGAACCGTTTGTTTACCGCAGCCGGTGCGCCAGCAGCACTAGGTGTAGGTCAGGAAGCAGTGGTGGGGGCCCGCGCCGGCCACCAGTCCGACGCCGACGACAGCCGCGAGCGCATCCACCGCGCAGACATGGACCTACATCGGTCGAGCTGCGCCTAACCGGTTCCGAACACCGAAAGTGACAGAGTTTCTATTGTTGTCAACAAACATGACAAGCCTTCGGTGAATTGTACGAAAAATAAGTAAAAACAGAGTGACAGTGTTAGAACATAGTGAATCAGCTTCAGATAAATCAAAGGATTATTTTGCTGATTGTCAAGATTTTTCCTTAAAATGGTAAGTTTTAAGAATGGACATCTATAACTGTAAATAATTTTCTGTCAATAACTGATACTTAGCGCTGGATAGAAAATTGTCTAGTCGCGTACGTTGACCCACTTGTAAGAGAATCTAGCGTACGTACAGTCGGTACAGTACAGCAACCGGCACGAACAAGATACACGATCTCGTATAGTTTATGAAAACGAAAATAAAACTCTAAAAACATGGGCGTTATGTCGCAGCTTCTCAAAATGGGAAGTTAAGTCAGGTTGATAGTGCAATAAAACTAAAGTATATTTAATGTTCAACCGCTTACATTTTATAACCAAACAAAAAATATATAAAACATATTTAACTAGGAATTGACATCCAGTTAATATTAACTATTATCACTTACTATGACATACTTGGTGACCCTAATATCATCCCATTATAGTAGGTACTTGTTCCTTCCCTTTTCTCCGAGAAAGAATGCTCAACACTATTATTAGTGGCATGCTCATCATTCCACAGCAGCAAACCCTTCCTCCGAACATATTATTACTCCATAACATTTGGTATCCATTGAACGTCTCAGAAATAGTCAGAATTAAATTTCAGCTAAACCTAATCTATTTAAAATGGATTTAGTTCTTAAGTCCATAAACAAATGTTATGTTACAAGAAATGTAACAAACGTATCTTAGATCAAATCTGTATACTTGTATATTTTTAAACTAGTCTACTTACGTATTGTAGTGTTAAACAATACTGGATTATGTATTTTTTCATACTCTGTAAAAGTACTCATGTGTTTCAGCAACAGTTAGTTCCATCATCAGCCCTATATCACCCACTACTGGGCATAGGCCTTCCCTTGTTGTTCTATTTATAAATTTACTACCTATACAACATGCGGAATAAAAGTATTTTGTAAGTAAATTCCTCTTGGCTTGGTATGCAAGTCCATAAGATGGCATATTAGAGGTAGATACGTGGAAACATATGTATGTCATTTCAATAAATCTCGCGAGATGCATCATGACGCAGCCACAGACACGTGTGGCTGTCAAACGCGAACTTTCTCTAATTTTTGTATTTTTCAAACTGGCGTCTCTGCGACGCTAAAGCTCTTTCTAAAACGTAACAATTTACGAATGCGATTTCGATAAGAAATCGTTTGTAGCGGGCAGTTTTGTTTCTTCAATAGTTTACTCAAGCGGTTTGTTATTTGACAAAGTTTTCTTATGTGCCGGCTTGATAGTGTATTTGTAGAGGCGCGGGGTGGCGCCTCCCTGCGGCGACAGGGCGACAGGGGCGGCCGACGCCGACGCCCGGCCACTGAGGCGCTCCATCTAAGTCAGTTCCGGACTTTCGACTTCGTTAATAGCCACCCTGTTTACTTTTACCTATCTAACCGTGATGTTTTTCTTCGAAGAGAAATCAAATAAAATACCTTCAATCATTACAATAGAGCGGTATAGAGTATAAGCTTTGAATTCGACGTACCGCAACAACATAAATGAGATTGTTTTGTTTTTTTTTTTTGTCAACGGCATAGTTATCAAAACTATCTCCGTCAGACTAATCTTAATTGTTTACGTTATTGAGACAAAACACTTGCATTAGTAGTAAAATCATTGAATAGTTATTTAAATGTTATCATGCGATGTTATTTTATAAACATTCACACAGTTGCGGATGAGGTGCACGGCAGAAGAATAGAATTGTTTGTTAATGAGTTATAAACGTATCTATGAGTGCAATGTATTGAATGGAAGATGGAAAAGCTGCGTAAAGTCTGCTGTTAAGAGTGGACTCATCCTATCGTCGGCTTCCTACTCACATAACATCATGTAGTACGGCTGAGCTTACAGATATCGCCGAGGTAGGAAAGCGCGCATTCCGTTTTCTCTTCATTTATGAGGCATATTGATTTTATAGTTACGATCAAATGGACCCCATTTATTTATGATAGTTCTAAAATAGACACATTCACTGGCATTTGGGTTAAACTTTTAGTATGTTCTTTGCTAAATGCGTAGTGTATAATGTTCCTAAAGTTTAATAAAATAATCTTATTTATATTCTTTATTCCCTGAAACAATAGAGGCAAATATTTTTTTCGAAATCTATCCTTTACATTACTTTGTTAAAGTGTCAACTAGTGCAACGTGATATAGTTTTCAGGCATCGTTTGTAAATTTAGTAACACGGTAGGTTCGTTTAAAGTTTAACAATAATTTAGTGCCGGTAATGATTCCGGCCGGCAAATTGGTGCATGCATTCTCTGCAGCCGGCAAGCTTGCGCAGTTTCCAGCGGCGGAGGTGTTACCCGTGAAATTCACTAACCAATTAATTTACGTAGCTCGCATTGCGCTTCGGGAACACGTTTTAATTGCCTTCTGCGATTCGGCAAGTCTACACAAACAGCCCATGAGCAAATTAGCAAAGTTTTATTCAGTAACTCGCTCGTACATTATTGTGTGTTATTTTATATTTATTAGTGGGATCGTAAATCTGAAGTATCCGAGTTAAAAGCTTTTATTTATAGCGTACTGACTAGACGGAAAGTCCCGAGAGAGCTATGGAGAGGTCTATTTCATGGTCTACGCCTTCCCCGCGTAATGTATGCGCTGCTCCCGCCGCCCGCGCCACATTGATGGGCTTTACGCGAGAAATTGATTGCCGCAATTTGAGCTTTTTTCATACATATTAAAGTGCTTCGAAAGTAAGTACTTTACATTATTATAACGAACATTAAGAAAATTTTGCGTGAGTATTTGAAAATCGAAACTGCTTTCAATACAATATAAATATCCGTGTTTGAACGAAACATGATTCTTCGTTTTTTGATGCTAGTTGACATTGTATAACCTTGAGCATAACAGCAACACGGAATTGGTTTTTACGATAGTTTTCACCCAAGATCAAAAAGTGAGTAAAAACTGTACGGCGAGGAACCAGAGACAATAGGCAGAGTAACTGTGTCGCAGATTAGTTGTCGGCGACGCAAGCGCGTGGGAGCCTCGCTGTACTTGCACCCTGATTGTATACGCGACAGGGTACACACACTACACATCATTGCATGCAAACAAGCATTTAACTCACTACTTCAAAAAAATACGTGAATAGGCACTTAAATACACAATTTGTCACTGCCAAACGTAGTATTTGTCAAGTATTTTAATGCCTATTTATAATTTTTTTGGTGAAATGGTTTAATTAAATAGTAATAGGCCTAAATCCACTTTTTCGTATGATTTTCTGTTATGTGGCCCCTTTGCCTCCAGTTAAAACAATGCTCCATAAAACTTACTCTACTTAAACTCGCACTTCTAATTAATTATGCAGTAAAACATAAATGTTCTACATTTGAGGAATATTAACACAAACTTTCTATGTGTATACTTAGATCTTTGTTTTTATACGCAGAAATAAAACACACCTACCTGTTTATTGACTAGTCGTATTAATTAAGGAGATGCAACATATCGTTTAAGATGTTAGATAATAATATTGAAACTATGAAAATCACATTGGTCTTTGCATTCAATCACTGAGGTAAAAATGATAAATGTTTTTCTCATGGAATTTAAAAAATAACATTAATTGAAAAATTTATCTTAACAAAAGGTAGAGCTGTCTACTTTAAGTTCATGTTTATAGTTTTATATCTACATGTAACACATAAACTATATACTTTTCAATAAATGCATTCAAATCCGTGCATAGTTTAGTATGATAAATGAGATACTTCGTGTAACTGGTCGGCGGTACCTAATCACTAATCAGCTGCCACTTAACTAAGCCGAGAGCAATACATTTAAGAGCGCTCATCTTAATAAGTGCCTATTTCAGAAACAACCTCATATATTATTACCCCATTACACTGTGTGTACAAGACAATCTTATTAATTAATGCGCTTATTGGGGATTCACTTGTGGATACAGATTTAATGATGGAGGTAGCTAAATTGGGTACAGTGTAGATACATTTAATAGATAATTATAACCACGAGATACTAAAAAAAGATTATAAAAAATAAAGTCTAGACAAAGACATGTTCTCTACCAAATACGAAAATAGTTAAAAAAGGCATCTAAAGGGCAGTTGAACATTATTAACTTACGTATTAACGGAATTCGAGTAATTTCTATCTTATTTAAGTTTACAGAAAACCTCGATTTCTAATAGGTCAATTATTATTAAGCATTTAATTCACAAAAATGTTAATAGTACCTGTTTGATATTCACGCTTTCACCATAAACAATTTTATGCGGATTCCTTTCCCTACATTCGCGGCTTCAACGCCTACCTACGAATGCCATTGGGTACTTAGATACTAAGTACCTACGAGTGCCAGTACTTAGGCACTAAGTATAGCTGCTGAGTGTAACCTATGCTGTATGATATCGTCTCTGTAGGTCACACAAATGCTAACACACGAACCCGGATCGCATGCCAGAAAGGTTAAACGTTACTAAACGACGTATCAAGTGAAACAGAATTCATAACTATTCGCAAAGCATCCAATTTGCTGGAAGCATCCTTTGACTAGTCGATTTGAACGACGCTGCTAATAAACGTTTATGTACAGAAGAAGTACTCTATTACAGGTATCATAGAATGTTGCGCTATTGAATTACCAGTACAAAAAATAATAATTATATGTGTATATAGACCACCAAAACTGATCAATCTTACAAAATTTTATGAAAATTTAGATATGATTTTAAAAAAAGTTTGCTCCAAACATCAAACAAAGGTAGTGTTATGTGGAGATTTTAACATAGATGCTTTAAAAGAAAATAGAATGTCATTGGATTTTAAATGCTTTCTCATGAGCTACAACCTTAAGTTGGAATTAAAACAAGTGACTCGATTTAGAAGTAGCACTTGTCTCGATAACTTTGCCCATAACCTTAAACAAAATAGTAAATGTGAAGTAATTGATTTTGGTCTATCAGACCATACCGCTCAAATAATGAAGATAAAAGTCAGTAAATATAGTCCAATTATATCGTGGAGAGCAACGAGACGCGATACATGTACTGAGAATCTCATAAAATTTAAAAACCATCTTCAAAATCTAACTTTTTCCGATGTCTACAGCACAGATTCTCCAAATAAAGCATACGATAATTTCTTAGAACTATTTACGCTAATACACGATTCATGTTTTCCTTACAAATTAGTTACTATGAGATCCGAAAAAAAGATTAAATGGGTATCGCGAGGCATACGCGTATGTAGCAAAAAGCAGCGACAATTACTATGGAAAAGGCGGCTATCACCTACGTCTCAAAACATAATAAATTTTGATAATTATTCTCATAGATTTAAAAAAATCATCAAATTAACCCAAAAAGCTCAAAACAACTATTTAATTAATAACTCTAAAAATAAATCTAAAACATCTTGGCAAATAATAAATAATTCAAAGCAAAACAGTGAACCTATTCATAAACTAGTAAAACAAGACATCGTTATTACTGACCCTAAAGAAATAGCAGAATCGTTTAACAATTTCTACATCGATCAGATTACAGAAGTACCCAAAAATATGTCAGCTAATATTATTGGATTAGACTACAATTCACACTCCATATTTATGTCACCGATATATCCCGAGGATGTTAAACGTGTAATAAAATGTTTAAAAAATAAAAAAAGTTTTGGTTATGATGGTATTTCTACAAAAGTAATTAAATTTGTCGCCGATTGTATAGCCTCACCTCTATGTCATATTATAAACGCAAGCATTTGCACAGGAGTGTTTCCTGAAAAACTTAAAACTGTCATAATAAAGCCACTCCACAAAAAAAGCTGTAAAGAAGAAATGTTAAATTACCGTCCAATTGCTTTGATTCCCGTATTTTCAAAAATAATAGAAAAAATAATTTATGAATCTCTTTATAATTTTCTAACAAAATTCAACATTTTATGCGACGAACAAAAGGGTTTCCGCAAAAATAAAAATATTAATATGGCTATCTTCGATTTACTTAGTATTATATTTCCGAATATAGATACAAAAAACCCTATTTGTGCTATCTATGCTGATATGTCAAAAGCTTTTGACTACGTTAAACACGAGACACTTCTTAACAAACTTTGCGCATATGGCATCAGAGGTACAGCATATAACTTGATAAAATCGTATTTAAAAGGTCGTAAACAGTATACAGAAATATCCAGAATTTGTCCTAAATCTAAACGTGAAATTAAATACTTATCCTCGTGTAGAGAAATAAAATATGGTGTACCGCAGGGTAGCGTCCTCGGTCCACTACTGTTTATTTTGTATATTAATGATTTACCACGTCAAACTCTTCATCCAATGATATTATTTGCAGATGATAGTACATCAATTATTAAATGTCTAAATAAACAATCTTATGAGAACGACATAAACAATACTGTTGAATCTTTAATATACTGGCTCAATGATAATAACTTAATAATCAATATTCAGAAAACCAAAATAATGCATTTTCACCAACGTTTACCCCCAGAAGACATGAATATAAATTATAAAGGTCAAACTATAGAGAGGGCTAATGTCACCAAATTTTTAGGAATTTATATTGATCATCAACTTACCTGGAAAGCTCATGCAGACGAAATTTGTAAAAGACTTAGCACTTCAGCTTATATGCTGCATAACCTATCAAAAAAGGTTAATCTTCCTACTATATTGGTCGCATACCACAGCTTAGTAGTTTCAGTTTTAAGATTTGGTGTAATATTTTGGGGCAACTGCAGTGAAAAAGAAAGCATCTTCAAAGCACAAAAACGCTGCCTCAGAGCAATATTTAATTTAAAAACAACAGATAGTTGTTTACCTATATTTAAGTCTCATAAATTACTAACATTCCCATGTCTGTATATCTTGGAAATAGCTTTATTTGTGTACACCAATAAACATTTGTTTACTACTTTAAAAGACTTTAGAAACCGTAGCACAAACATGCGATCACAATATCAAAACTTATTGTACACAGGAGCTTACAAAACTACTTTGCTTAGGAAAAATGTAATGTGCATGGCGCCTAAAATTTTTAACAAAATTCCAGAACCAATTAAAAACCTACCTTATACCAAGTTTAAAAAACAATGTATATCATTCCTACTAGATAAATGTTATTATTCAGTACAAGACTTCATAGATGATAAGATAATTTAAGATTATTGTTGGTTTCAAGTTTTATTTAAACATTGTTAATAATATTTGCATGCTTAATTAAGGCAGAATTGTATATGGATTCAAATTTAAATGTAACACCTTATATTTACCTACATTCAATGCAAATAAAGATTTCTATTCTATTCTATTCTATTCTATTCTATTCTATTCTATTCTATTCTATTCTATTCTATTCTATTCTACACTGAACTAAATAAATTCAATTCTGGAATGCTTGCTGGTGGTATTTCTTGATTACTTATTGACGACATAAATAGATTTCTTTACCGGAAAACTATCACAATTCACAAGTTTACAAATATTATTCACAATCGGGAATACCTTAGGTTTAAACTGACTGTCCTGATTAAATACAGAGGTATTATGTAAGTAGGTCCACTGGACCTATTATGTAGTAGGTAAAGTTTATTTTTCAAGCTAAAAAATAAACTCTATCATACTTAGCATCTATATATTTCTTTAAAAGTTGATTAATGTATCACTATATTATTTAAGTAATCGCAAGCAGACTACGATGTCGATACCCTGGAGGAATTACTGCGATGCTGGAACTTTGATTGATTGACGGACCCTTATTATTTATAGAACTTACCTGCACATTCAATCTCGTGAAAATAAACAACGAATTAAGTTTACTTGAGTATGACCAATATTATATGGCAAGTTTACTTGAACATTACCAATATAATATGTCATTTAGAAAAGTTTTTAAAGGTTAATTTCAATACTTTCATTGACATACTCGTAATTAGGCTTTACTATCTGTCTTGAGCTTGTCTGTGATTGATTTTGTTGGGCATTTAATCAATCGTTTGTTCACAGTAGCGTGCGACTATTTTCGATTAACTACCATTCGTGTTGAGTGATGAGTGATGTCTCTATTCTTTAATTGATGTCATCAGCCTACTGTATGCTGTTTCTCTGTGGCGGGGTCAGCGACCCGGCACGCAGGTGCAATATTCATCTAAGTCACGGTTGCCGGCTGCGCTTGAAGATGGATTAGCTACCAGAGACATTAGAGACGGTCGATCTACCGTGAATGTAGGGACGGACCCAACATGCCGCGGATGCCGTGCATGCCTGTACACACGGAACGAAATCTTCCCGTTTCCTTATCAGAAAAATATATTTTATTTATTTGCCCTTTTAGTTTGACTCACGAAACTCATTTAAGAATTGATATTATCATCGGTAACAACCTTAAAGTATTAGTCACCTTCGGAGTTGTTACAAGATATCCATTTCGACTCTAGTTAGCTAAGCGTAGAAACTCCATAATTAGGTAAAGAACATGATACTCAAATTTGACAGGCGTTAATGACACGCGAGCATCCAAGTGTAACATGTAGGCCTATTTATCGTAAATGCGAGCGTACGAGCCGTTGGTCTCGCGTCGCTCAGCATTGCGGCCAGCCGGCACCGCGGGGCTCGCCTAGCTACCGGCCAGCCGCCGACTGTAGGCAATGCCTGCGAATCTCCACATCCGATCGTTAACGCCTCACTGCGTTCCACAGCGTTTTTGCGTTCAATACACGGAACATATAGCACTAGGATTTCACTTGCATAAAATTCAAATGAACACACATCGGAAATGTGTCAAATGAATATTTTAAACCGTCATATTTCTCCTCTTTCACTGCGAATGTTTTAAATGAAGCAGTTAAATGGAATGGATTCTAGAGAAATCATAAAACTGTTTCTGCTTTTACAGTATACGACATATATTGCGGCGCATAACATATACATAACAGCATTGTTAAAATGGAGAAGTAATTGTATATATTTTGAAAACAAGACAAAAATAACCAGTCATCATTTCACTGACACAACTTTGTGAATTATGAATGCATTAAAACCTACTTAGATTTCAAAACACAATCTATTTCTGCAATCATTTAAAAACAGCCCATAGATACAGATGTACAAAATAAAAAACCGTTATTACTTTTGTAATCAGTTGGTGATTAGTATACATTAAATATACATAATATCTACTAGAAAGTAATAAGATTAAAAATACGTTAACGTTACTATTGCAGCCTAGCAGTAAAGTAAACCGGCATAAAAAAGGATAGGGCGTTAAGCGTCGGAAAATGAAAACGATAACAATCTAATAATTACTAAAACGTAATGATTTGTTAATATTAAAGAATCATAAATTGAAGTAAGGAAGTTACTTCAGCGCGCCCAACATCCGCCGCTTCCCGCCAAAGCGATGCTCCGCCATTACATCCACGAGCTCTCTAGGATCGCAGCCATTACCAACACCCGGTTATTTTGTATTACGATGCCTGCGCAGACAGCAACTTATTCGTGAAGGTACCTGCCGCAATGAATAGCGGTGCAATTAAGAACACGACATGATCAAAGCGCCCACAGACGCATAGTTCCCTTCGCAATAACAAAGACAATAATAACCCTACTCCAGTAGCTGGCTGTACCACTCTTACAATATGGCTATTATGAAGACAAGATGTTATCATTTTATTATGTGGACATTTATATCTTCTTAATGTATTTTTGCTTATCCAAGATGGTGATGTGTTGACCGCTAGTGTTCGCCACGCATCGCGTCTAATCGTAGGGAGTGCGAGTCGCGCTTTCTACCCACATTTACGGTTAGACACAAACCAACGCTTGTTTACGTTCATGGTAGCAGTGATACGCTTAATTAAATGAACGCAAATGATAATTTGATGGGAATTTCTACAGCGCCGATGTACGCTTACAGTTAGAAGGTTAATTATACAATAGGTACCTAATCAATTCGTTCCATTTTAGCATGTAGCTTTTTGTTGAAGTTGCCTTCTATAGGTGAATGTTATAAACGACCAAATAGTCCATGTGATACTTAACCCTTTCCCTGTCCAGTAAGTTACGTATAATACATTCCAATTGTTTAACTATTGTGTCTACTGGCAGGACAGACTCTACTAAAAAGGTTCTGAAAAAAGCTCTTTGATTTATAGATTGTTAAAAAACCAATCCTGTATATAAAAAAAAATTTGGTTCAATTCAACAAATAGTAGCCTCATTCGCAACCACGCAAATAAGCATCGTTAAAGGCAATAGTTCGGTAGTCACGCAGGTGTGCAGCCTATAAATCATCTGTCACGACTTCGAGGACATTACGACCCAATCTGCCTTTAAGGTTGTGACTCGGCTAGCGGTATACCGCGGATGCTAGAACAGTAACACCAACCTAACGGCAATCGGAACTGATTCGCGACAAATAGCTAACATCACTGACATTAATGATACATTTCTTGGCCCCATTGGGCCGACTGGGCCATAACGGTCAAAGGCTGACGCCGGCAGACGATATGCATACGACACATATCGAGAGCGTAGGCAAGATATCGTTGAAAACACGTTATGTTACGTTAAATACAAGAATCTTATCTTGATGACTCGTACTTTAATGAAATGTAACTACTATTGTCTAATGAATGTGAAAATATAGAAATTACATTGGTACCCGAATCTTATAAACATTTTGTAAATGTGATTAACAGGTAGAGTCAACTCATTTTGCCATAATTCTATATAAATAACTACAGTTTATTACGTTTTTAAATCACAATTAACTTAACGGATTAGTAGAGTAACAACTCAAAGTTAAATAGTGTTACATAAATCCTGCAGGCGCGAGGCAAGGAGGTCGAATACATATACCTTAGGGACCACCATTAAGCCGCATTCAGTCAGCCACGTTAAGTACGGACGTGGAACTACTGTACTAACTCAAGGATTTAATGTTTATAGTGTACGCTTAGGTAATAGATCTCTTATTGATTCCAATACAAATTACATGCGATTTTAAGGTTAAAAAATAAGAGTAGCGGATCTCTTGCATCTGTAAATTTTTGGCACGGAAAGAGTGAAACCTCTATTCTGCAGTGGGTCTCAAGACGATTTTAATAATATGAGTCAAGTATATTTTCCAATGTTGCATTTTGTCACTTCAACTTTTAATTAAATTCAAACCACCCGATTTAAAAACGCTACACCTAAATATATTTTAAACATTCATCAAAATTCCCAATAAAATTTATTTTAATAGCAATTACATTTTTAATTTCCTTTATACAAACAGCTGGTTCGTGCCTTTGTTTAGGTAAGAGAGGTATCAAGCCGGCAGCCGGCAGCCGGCAGCAGGCTTACCACAAACATCTATCCTATCAGGCCCTAAGCAAACACTGCGACTGTTATTTTCGCACTGCCCCCGTCGCCGCGTCGTTCCGTTCCTACGATTGTATGTCCATCTGTTTACACAGGCTTACCTATATGCGTTATCAGGTTTACAATCTACAATCGAATATTTGAATTTAATAAACTTGATTATTTTATATCTTTTCAGCCTTTCTCAGATGTCAAGGACAACTGCATACTGCTTTTTGATTTATTTTGCTTTCACTTTAAATTATTTAAATAACACCTGATTTGTAACTTATTTAAATAAATTTAAATATATAGGGGGATATTAAATCTGTTATACTGCAAATTATATGGGTTATGTTCAGATGTAAACACATATAATGTAATTATTTCATTCAACTTCTCAACGCATTCATTCTTAAATCATACTTTTTGTCTACTGCCAGCACAATTTTAATTAATGAAAAATGGATAATTGCGAATTTGTCCATCAATTACTGCAATTCGACTATTTCAACAGTGTCATCATTAACATTCTTTCGACAACACATAAATTTGATAAACAGTCGAACATCAATCATTTGTCGCATGTGTGGATCTAATTCAAGTTCAGCAAGAGTTTGTATGGAGTACCAAACAACGTCGTCTTTCGAAAATTCAAGTTAAATTGGTAATGACAAAGGAATATTAAGTTACACAGAATCTCAAACATATCCAAAATTGTTGCCCACAAAGCATAACATTTCATTGAATTTGAAGTACACGTGATCCGTTGATCAATCATTCTCATTGCATTAACAAGTTTAGATTCAGTTAGAACTTCAGAGGGATCTGAATGCCGGCTCAACGTAACGCGGGGGTAGAGGCGGCGCCGCTCCACGCCGTCAAAACCGTGAAACTTTAAAGGCGCCGCTACATCTTACGGGCTCAAGATAAATTTAGCAAGAGCTTTACAACCTCGCCAGGATCTTAATACTGGCGCAAAAAGGTCGCATTACTAATTCACGAGATAGGTGTATGAGGCAACATAAATAGACGTTATTATGGTTATAACTAAACTCATTAACGGTTCTCCTTAAAGAAGTGTTAAAGAAATTGAGTGTGTTCCAAATAGGAGTGTTTAATTGCCTCTAAGCGCAGGATAAATGGAGAAGCGTCATGTTATGTGAAACGTTTAAGTCTCACATCTGGTAGCAAACACGCTTTCTTAACATACCAACACCACTTGGAGCAGAAAATAGTTTACCTTACCACAAGCAAAAACATTTTCAATACTCTCTCCTACTTTTAATTCACTGTACTTTAATTGCCAATAACATCTTTAAAGAAATAAATAATGTGTTTATACAAAATGTATTAAAGTAAACTACAGGGTCTACGGAAAACTATCGTGCTAAAATGATTGATTTCATTTTCACATAATAAGGCTCCAATTTTCATTTTAATGCAGTAATCCATTTGATCGCATCGATACAGCGCCTGACGCAATATTAATCATCGCCCGTCCAAACTAGCTCACTTCATGACCCGGAGAATATACAACATACTCGTATCCGTATCATATAATAACCAAGTTTCAGTTTTCCAAGTAATACGTCAAACTGAACTTTTCGAAATGTGAAATAGCATGGAGTAAAATGAAAAGTATTTTAACGGATTTTTGGCATTTATTATTTAAAAGGTTCCCGGCATTTCGAATGCTATAAAGACATCATGATCACGGGTAGATAATAAACAAATATTTAATCCGTATTATATAGTAGTTAAAGCGGAAATATTGTCTCGCCTTTTTTTAATTAACAGGTCAATATTTTTGCTTTTCTCTATATTAATATCTTACCTTAAGTGTAAGTAAAATTTAATCGGCACGTTTGCGGCCTATCGCTAGAGAATTAGCCGACCTTGAACATAGATTCCGCGCGAGAGAACGCTGCCTGAATTCCACTTCTGAGAGATTAAGACGAGCTGCAGGAATTTAACGCCAGATATTCACTTTTACGATGTTTGACGATACCAAACTAGGACGGATATATGCCTATATCTATTTGATGTGTGTTGGTACTTATATAGTTGATTGCTCTCCTTTTCGCTGTAGTATTTAGAAATTGATATTTTTGTATTAAACATATGTGATTAAACAATTGTACACCCTTCATAAAAAAAATATACCGGTAATCATAACTAAAAGCAAATAAACCTATATATGATTACCGGTATAGGTTTTTTATGAAGGATGTACAATTATTTAATTAAAAGTAAATAAACCTATAGTAATATAATTCCCAATAAAAACTTGGCATATTCTGCAGCTATAATTAAAAAGATAAGACTGCGCTAATAAAACACAATAGGGCGGAGAGCATAAAAACAAATAAATTATAAAGTAAGTTATGTGAAATTTAATATATTTTGTAATTTCCATGTAAAAAAAATGTCCATAAATAAAAGGAATGTAAGTATTACTTAACATCATCATAACACCGGTTGTCCATTGTTATTTGTTACAATAAAAACACAACATTTCATAAAATGTTAATATTCGCCTGAGTATCTCAAGAAACCCTCTCCCGGTGCCACTTGGCTAGTAATACCGAACGTGCCCTGAATTAATTTTAAAGTGTAATTTTAAATGACAGCGTGCCCCACTGATATGCTGAGTGACAACTCAAAATGTTGAGAAATTGTCAAAAACATAAATCCCCAAATATTTAATGAATTTAATTGTTTTTTTTTTTTTTAAGGAAACAAAAGTATAAAATAACGCATAATATGTTTTAAATAAGTATCGTAAATAATACTATTTTTAGTATATTAGTTGCGATAGTGGCGACATCTGCAACGCACGCAATTCTTCAGGTAGCGACTTGTCGAGTATAATAAGATTTTAAATTAATAGATCTTTCAAAAAGTAGGGGTCAGAAGGATTTTAGCCCACCAAAGCGTAACATTCGGCGGTGGACATCATGCAGACGCAAGTCCAATCCGATCATCATCCCCCGTTTAACCTTTGGAAAGATCGACGTTTGCGGCTCTACCGAAATGCTATATACTTTCCGACGTAACGAAACCATTGCGCGATCTAATTCGACGCCACCGCCATCTATCGAGGCACGAGGTAGTATCCGTCGACACTGATATCGCCGCGCCGCGCACCGCAGCGCCTTTACAACTATCTTTTAGCGCGATTGTAGCTTGTACTAAAAAATAAGTACAATATAAAACCATATTATTAT
The DNA here is from genome assembly GCA_905146925.1 of Autographa gamma. Classification (NCBI taxonomy): domain Eukaryota; kingdom Metazoa; phylum Arthropoda; class Insecta; order Lepidoptera; family Noctuidae; genus Autographa; species Autographa gamma. The sequence goes on from LR989852.1 coordinate 3,554,118, forward strand.
TTGTTAATTAGCTGCAGCTTTACTTTTTTCGCATTAATGTAATCAAATGTGATAAACAAAGTGAAACAAAAAGTTATCTTCGTTAGTTCCTTCCCTATGAAATCGAAGATTTTAAAACAAATAAATAAATGACCTAGTAGTCTGTAAGCCTGTGTAGGAGGCTCGTTCATTTATAACTCCACTATAATACTTATTTACAGACTAATCCCTGCTCAAGTAGCGGTTAATCCGCAATATGGACAACTATTGACACTACAAAGTAATGCACATTGACTTGACAAGGCATTGATGATGATGCATCGATAACAATATCCAATCTAATAATAAATTACAAGTATTTATAGACGAAACAACCTTAACTTCCCTGAATGTCTACAATTAAACCATATTTTTAATTTTCTCCAAACTAAATGTCTTTTTTATCATCATAATTATTTTTAAGCTCCATTAAATAGTTCATAAACTAGATTTTTTGATTCGCCAATAATAATAAAAAATACACAACTCTAATTATCAATCATCATTAAGTTTTAAGAAAGCTTAAAACCAGGAAAGTTCTTATTTAAACAGCTTTCACTTAGCAACCACGTAATTATTAATTGAATAAATTATTGTTTACCGAATTCAAGTCGAGGTAAAAAGATTTAATCTGTAATAAGATGTCACATTTAAAGGTAACAAGACTGAATGAAATAATTCCTTTTAAATATGCTTACAAGTTAACCCGAGGTGCGCCGACAGTGACTTTGATTTCACAAAATTAGGGAAACTTTAATCGATCTGTCACTCAAACCTCGGGCTCGACAATAAAGAATTATTTTAGCTTAATTAACTGACACCACCTGACACGGAATGAATAAAGTATGAGACCTGCACAATGAATTATATCAGAAGTAATCAGAACACTTTTATACACGTGCTCGATCGGCGTAAATCTTTTACATGCAAATTGTGAGCTACATAAATTATGCAAGTGGAATAGAGTTGACACACTGATTAACAAGTGTTTAATAAATGGAAAGCGTAAACAGTGTTTAATGAACAATGTTATTTTCATATTTTAGTACAGAATGTTTCGTTTTCACAAGCAAGTTTGATTCAGAATATCAAAATTTTAATATAAGTTGCTACATTGCAATGCCCCTTGCATTGCAATTTCCACCAGCAGTCAGTTGTTTGTATTCGAAATAAAGTTGGGAATGATCCTGGCCAGCTCTCAACAACTCCCAGTGTATAAATACTGAAGTTCGGATATTAGTTACTCAATCACGGAGACGGCTGAGCGGATTTGGATAAAATTTTATATGAAGGTGGAAAGTCTCCGATTAGCATATAGAGTGGCAATCAGTTCAGCCGTGACCAAGTAACTAACAAACATCTAAATATTCAAACTTTCGCATGTATCTTACTTGGATTATTCTACATATCTAATAAACGATTTATTTTATCTGTTATTGCATTTATTGAGAAATGTAAGTATTACTTTAAAACTCATTCGACATATGACAAGCAGGTAGAAAGCTGTGAAGAAAAAGAAATTCTCGTCGCAACATTTGGATAATTTGCATAGAAAGCTTTTCGAACTGCTATCAGATTTTGTGCCTAATACACAAAATACTTTGCCCGCACCCATGAATCATTCGGTTTTTTAATTTACATACAGCTCAAGTCCTCAAACTTGGAAAAAAAATAGCGAATTAGGTTGTATTGAAATGGGCAGCACGTTGTGAATAACAATTACATGTTCTTGTATCAACAGCTGATAAGAACACAATGACGTGTTGTTGGGTCAGTAACACTTGCGCAACGTGTTTATTGAAGTAACAGCACCGCGCAGCGCACTGCGCAGCATGCTAAAGATGTACTTCCGTACTGCCTCCGATACATAACGCATGCTAACCGTTACGCATAGTCGTGCACGTTACAACCAGCATTACATGCCTGTCAGTAACACAGTACATAGTTACATACATCATAAATATATACAATTATACAGCTACATAATATACACGGAAAATATTAAATTGAAACCAGTCTCTAAATTATACACTAATTAATGTAGCATATAATTAAGTAGGCCAGTGCATTAAACTGTATTTACCACAAGTCCACAATCAAGATTTCTCTTTAAGCTTTGTACGCAGGCCTAAGGATATCCCGCTATAAGTTTTCCTTCCCGTATGGCAAAATGTATTTGTAATATACATTTCGCTTTCTAGCTCTACCATATCCTGTAGTTATCATATACTTTTACATCAAAATAAAGAAAATAAATCCTAGTTTTGGTATGTTCGGTAACCCTAAGGCCATGAGAAAGTGAAGCTTGCGTGTGTAGTGTCAGCCGCGCAGTACCGTTACCGGCGAAATCGGATGACTGGTGAATTTATGTAAATAGGCTAGTGTTACGAGCTTACATCAAACGTAAGCATTCCACCAGTTTGCGACCACTCGCTACTTTACTCAGATTATCGATAAAAAGCTTGTGGTTTCACTTTTATGTTACTACATTTTGTAAATAATAATTACATTTATTTACAAATATTACCTTTGAGAATTTTGTTTAATAATCAAGCGACGTAGGTTTATTGTAAACCATATTCAAAACTGTCCATATTTTTAAAATAACGGAAATGATGTCGAAAATTTGGCATAATGAAAAATACCAAAAAAAAAACAGAATAACTGCTATTCAATTTATATTTTGTAGAAGATGCGTAGACAATCATTTCAGAAATCCACATAGACATGAATACAATTGTGCACTTCTAATAATATTTCATGCACACGACTCGAATTGATACCCTCATTTTTTTAGTCGGATAAAATGCTTCCGTCCTAGATTTGTTTAATTAATTACATCCGAATCCGAGCCGTGTAAAGTTTAGCTCGTTGACGCAATTCAAACTGTTTTCAGTCTTCCGCTTAATCGGTGGTCATGCGAACTGTGTGGCTTTAAACTGCAGTAAGCCGGTTAAAACATTACTTATTCGTATTACGACTTATTGCTTTTATTATTCAATTCTTATTACATGCTTTTTGCAGTAATTCGTATTATTACGCGTACTTATTTTCTTTCATATAACTCTGAACATCATTGAATATCTGTTTACCGTAAATTTCTTCTACAACTGTTTTTGTATCTCATTTATACGTATATAGTATCTAAGTATAACGTAGATCTATCAAGCGAACTTGAAACCCAACACTGATGTCGGATCATCGGTTATTTCAGGACATACGCAAACATTTGCCGTCCACAGATCAAATGTTTGACATGCTGTGTATTGATTACAACTTCTCTTATCGACTGTGGTATGTATTCGGCAGTCTCAAAATATTATTATGCGAATTATGTCTTGAAATAATCAAATATCGCTTTAAACTTTTCGCAAAGTTTTGAGGCAAAACATCACATGGTTAAAAATCCTCAAATACCTCTACATGTTTAGATAATGGATAACATATTTATAAAATAAATAAAGCTTAAGATATGTGTCTAAAGCATATGTAAGTGAAGTTCCAGTTATATATCCTTTCAACATATCAAAAAAAAAACTCCATAATTTGATGACGAATTCGATATCACGAAAACGTGACAGCGAACACTGTCTTTTCGCGATGACATTAATGACACTGTTTGTCTACAGCATTTAGATTAATTCTAGTGCTTGTTTAGTGTAAGTTTCGTATAAGACACGTGCAGGGAAAGCCAGATGTTCCGGGCTAGTAGTCCGTGGCCGCCACGCTGCACTTCTCCGCACGGTCTGTGCGCCGCTTGATTACCACATCCATCACACACCGACAGCCAAGCTTTTATTACAGTCATAACTATCGATTACAATTACCGCGATTTCACAATAACCTTACAAACATTGTTGTTTTGTTTTTTACTTATGACGTGTTATCATTTTCTTTAACAGCGAGTTTATGTTTAAGCGCTTTTTTTGGTGGAAAATTGTAATATTGGATGGATTTTCTTGATTTACTTTAATACATGTTAGATTCAGGAATTAATATTGTCTATAAGGAATATTGATTTATGTTATATTGCTTGTTCTGAATAGGATAATTCATTGTGTTTAATTGACTCTTTACAATTCATTTCAATTGAATAGCTCGAAACAAAATCCGACAAATCAACATTTCACTGTTACGTAAGACACTGATTGGAATAACGTTTTATTCTTCTTCTTGTCTAATAATAACGACACGAGTAACGTACAAAAATAAAATAGGACGCGTGACGAAAGTAGGTCATGGTCAAAATTTGTCGGCGAAATGAACAGAATCCTTTGATTGCTTCGAACTTCGGGCCCTACCTGTTCCGGTGACGATGCGAACAATAATTAAAATTGTACAATACATAGTGCCTACTAGCTTAAACCAACTAAGGGACGATTTTTCAACGCTTTATAATTTCTACTGAGATAAATTTTACGTCTGACAGATTTTGTATTCAAGAACTATGAAAAATTCGAAATTATTGCTCGGTTATAATTATCAGGCGCTGGAAAAATCAAATTAAAACCAACTAATAATCTTCTGTATAAAGAGACATACATATTTAGTTTCAGTCACCTAAGTTTGGAATCTTCAGTTCTGTTTTTCATGTCTGTGGGTCATTGAGATGTTATCTTTAAATACTGATAACTTGCTAGTTATTACCACATTAACATTTTCGATTATCTCTAACATCTAAGTAGTATTATACACGAGAACATTATGGTATAATGGTTATGTTATCCTTGACTCTCTTACATTGAACCTTTATATTCCGAACTAAAAACCAAGTAAATTATTAATATAGATTAACGAAGAGCAACTATAGTCACATTCTTAAAGGAAAATATCACATAAACAAATTAATTAACAAAAAAAGTTATTAAAGGGTCACTTAACGTTTCCTCCTCACTTCTATTGCTGATGTCAACTCTTTAAGGCCTCATCTTAGGCCTTTAACATTAAATAATTATTATTTTAATGGCTAGTAAGGCCATTACGTTACATACTGTCCGTGTGTTTGCAGAAACAATCCCATATAATTCCCGTACATTATACTAAATAGGATCAATTTAATTATTTCAGGGGGAGTCAAATCGTGGAAGGAGTCTTCGAGCTTGGCTGTCTTCTGCTTTGCTTATGCTGAGCTTGCACTGCGCGGGCGCACAGTGTCCATGGGAGAATGCGCCGACTCTACACAACGCGTGTGTTTGCGTACACAATCTAGCCAGAGACCTATCCGTCCAATGTGATCAGGTAAATAACAACAACTTTAGAAAATATTACTTGAAGTATTTTAATGTAACTTTTTTAATGATATTTGGTTATTTCATTCCAGGTTGACTTTCCGACGCTAATCTCGACGCTAAATTTAAGCACACGAAACATGGTCATCGATCTTCTATACATAAACAACTCAAGCATTCCTGTCCTCACCAACAATTTGTTCGCAAGCCTCAAAATACATAATCTTCAAATGTCTGGATGTGGGATTAAGAAAATAGAGGATGATGCTTTCCGAGGACAAGGGCCATTCCTTAAAAACTTAAACTTACAAGATAATGAACTGGCCGAAGTTCCAGTGAAGGCACTGAAAATATTGATCAACTTATCGCTATTAGACATTTCTAAAAACAAAATTACGCACATAGACAACCATTCTTTTATAACTCTTCGCAAGTTAACCACACTAAAGGTATCCGACAACAATGTCACGTTGGCACCCCAAACGCTCAGCGGTTTAGAAAATTCGTTGAAGAATTTAAATCTAAAAGGCACAAAGCAAAAATCTGTCCCCGAATGTATACGAGGACTTCGGAGCTTAGCATTCCTTGATCTCTCACAAAACAGTATACGTGAACTTCCAGGACCTGACGGTAGCAAGACTTTCGAAGGATTAGACTCACTTACAGCACTAAACTTAGAACGCAATATCATAGTCAATCTTAGAGACGACGCCTTTTCCGGAATAAAGACAACACTAAGTTCTTTAAGTCTTTTGAATAATTTATTGCCTGAATTCCCAACTTCTGCAATAGGAACGCTTAGCGACTTAAGAGTACTAGATATTGGATTCAATTTACTTAATAAGCTACCTGTGGAAGCCTTCGCAAATAATCCATCCATTACGTTATTGGCATTAGACGGTAATCCTTTGCCTACGGTACCGGAACAAGCATTTTATCACCTTAATCAAACTCTTAGAGGCCTAAGCCTCGGAGGCAGATTTTTAAATTGTGACTGTCGCCTACGCTGGATTATTGAATGGATACGTAATGGAGAATTGCAAGTAACATCGCGAGAAAGAAATCCGCAATTCTGTGGCAATCCACCGCACTTTAGAGAGCGAGGATTTTATAGTTTTGAACCAACTGAATTAGTTTGTGACTATGATACACCAATAACTACCGAGAAACAGACCACAACAGTACAAGACTTAAATGACAAGAAAATAAGTCAAGTTATCTCAACTACATCACCAACAACAAAGGCCCCGACAACAACGACTAGTGCATCCTCGACACATAACACTGAAACAAGCAATAATATTGAAACCCCTACAAAACCAGCGATAGTTCAATCAACATCCAGCACCACGACAAGCACTACCCGTCCTAGTCGCATCCCAACTGTCCGGCCAGCCGCACCCACATGGCGCCATGCCCCGCACCAAAGACCTCCTCTTGTTATGAGTTTCCCACAGCAAAAACCAAAAGTAGACGATTCCAATGAAGTTATAGTGAAGAACGCATACAGGAAAGACAATTCTGTGATTATTCATTGGGACTCTGATGTAGCAAACATACTCGGCTTCCGCGTCGTTTATCGACTCTTTGGAGACAAAAGCTTTAAACAAGGGCCACCTTTAGAAGCTAGCGAAAGAGAATTTACAATTCGAAATGTTCCGTCCCAGGTATGTGGAAATTTCTCAATCTATCCAAATGTTGCTGTAAGAAGTTGTTCTATTTAAATAAATTACATTATTAATTCAATAAATAATTTGTGCTTATTTTAGGAATGTATCGTGGTCTGCGTGATCTCCTTGGAGGAGGTTCACGTGAGTCCCGAAACAGTGCCGTATTCTCAATGCCGAGAGGTACGCACTGTTTCCGCCGCTGCCTCTAATATGGACAAGATCACGATAGCGGCCAGCGCCGCTATTTGCAGCACTATCGTCGTGGCTGTTCTCGTGTTTGCTGCGGCGTCACGTCGCCGATCTCGCACCGTGCATCGCTTACACACACAAACGCAGAAAAAGATGCCTAACCCGTGCTGTGGAGGTCTCACCGGTACCCCCAGCCCTAACGGCCCGCTGTCCTCGCTAGCTACAATCGGCGCATTTGGAAAGCAGCGTGAGTGGGATCAAGTGTCGGCCTATAGCGCACGTTCGATCCCGCGTGCACGATCCTATACTGAACCAGCTCCTCCGGACCCACTACCTGGTCGCCCTGGCCGAGCTCGTTCCCTCGCTGATGGTCAATCTCAGCATAGCTATTCTCATTCCGGTCGTTACGGAGTGCCCGGATACCCTACTAGCCTTCTAGGATCACGAGCTGGTAAGTAAAACTGTCGCTTCGAATCCTCTTTATTTCACTCCCGCATGATCTTATCTTTTTACTAACAATATTTGTACAAAGCTTATCTACTACCTTCAAATCTTAACCCACCTATTTATCTTTTAGATCTTCGTCAATCGCGTCAGTCTTTAGGAGCGGCATCAGAGCGAGCCTCAAGATTGTCATTGAGTGGCGCTGCCGGCGGGGCCACGGGCGGGACGGCCGGGTCTAGAAGACGGCCGCGGTCTAGATCACGACCCGCCAGCCGCTACAGTGTGGGCTCGCTAGGCATGGGGTACTGCGATACTTCCGACAACTGGACCGATCATGACATGGACATCTACATGGCACGAAACCCGACGACCCGGAGTGGACTAGTGCCTTTATAGCGTGCGAGGGACCCGGCGCGAGAAGAACCTTCATACTGCGGGCGCTCCTCGCCCTCGCGAAGACCACTAGCTGGCACCGCCTACACCTCGTGGTGTAGTCACGGTGTAGAAGCGCGCAAAGCCAAGCGCCAGCACCGACACTCTCGCCGTCACAGCCATGAGCCAACCAGACGTGCGCACGCGCATTGTAATAGACTCACGGGTCCAAGCCAGTGCATCCAGTATCCAATAGAACACTGAGTTTAGTGTAATACATGATATTTGTTACCTTCTCTGGGATTATGGACAGTTAGCTAAGTTTCTGTATGTATATGACTGTATCTCGATTTTTATTGAAATGATATTATTCATTATTTTCTTTCTCGTGTCTTAAATTTGGTTAATTTTGCACAGTAATAACACCTATATGCTTTAGGGCAGAGTACGTTATTAGGAATATGTATTTGAATTTGAATAAAACCGTACAGTTGTTGAACGGTTGAAGGATACTGACTTATGTTACTCATATTGTTCGCATTTTGAACACCAAGTGTTCTTATTACCACTGATTTTGTATTTTACTTGTAATAATTTTATGGTGCGTATTTATTGATAAGATTGCTTTTATGTGTATAGTTGTACATATCGTTTATAATAGACTTAGATAATGTAACTAACAAGTATAATTATAAAATAAATTGATGTCGACATCCTGGGAATCTTAATCTGGGTACGGAGGCCGTATTTTGACGTCTTAAAACCTCGATTGCTCTAGTGATAGAGAGAGATATAGCTATACCAATAGATAGCGCCATCTCTTTTTTATGACGGAACAATCATGGCAACACCTCATAATACGGCCCCGGTAGGTAGTATAAATAAATTGAATTGAAACGGTGAATTTATCACGATTCGAATTAGTAAGTAGTTCATAAACATTGATATAATATTTAAAACCCGTGTGTGCTAAATTTAGGAGAAAACAATGAGGACTTAATAATAAGCTGTACGGTCCAAATTAAATGGAAAGTTAGAATATACAAAAATGTGCTCAATCCAAATGGTGCTATTTTAAATATTTAAAGAAAACGTTATTATGTACGTATTTTGTTTAACAACATTCCAAATAAATATATATCGTAATTTATAAGCGTCGCGTGTGAGTCATTTAAGTAATATGAATAACGTAAATGTGTGGAGTCATTTATGTTTCTTCCAGTTTGCACTATTTATAAATTGACTCCAGATTTCATGTCATGGCTTTATTTAATATGGAAGAAATTCAGCCATAGGAAAAACAAGTATATTAAAATTAGTGTTGCAACATAATTTGTTTTCAAAATCAATTCCTCGTTTATTAAGGATGTTTATGGAATGTTAATTATTTTCAATAAATTATAATTAATTTGAATACATTTTATTATTTACACTATTGTATATTACCCTCAATTACGAATTACATTCACAAGTCTGGCCAGTAAATAAAAATTAAAAGTGTTGCTATATTTTTATAATAGATATATTTGTTTTAACTTACCCAGGCACTAGAATCCGATGTTCCCATCTGTATTGAAGCTCCTGACTGAACTCATACCAGATGTGAGCTAAGTATGGTAGACCACCGGCATCATAGAGCCGGGCTGCTGTGAGTGACAGCCGCCACACCAGCCCACCTTCAGGACTCGTCTTAACATAACTGCATAACTTCTGAGCACCATCAACCTGTACATTATGAACAGTTAAGCAAAAATACTTGTATATTACCAACATATTATGTTCTGAAAACTATAATACTCTACCTGTTTAAATTCCACTTCTAATTGTGTAGGATAGTTAAAAGCATCATCGTCTACTGCATCAGGAAACACATAATACAACAGAGGCATCAGCAGATCATCAGCTATAGGTCCCTTGAAATCTGAGGATTTCCTTCCCTGACCCATAGCAGCCTTAACTAATTTAGATATAGTTATTGGAGCTTCGGTGATCTTGTGCAGTGGATTCACTAACCCCAAGCTCCTGCTTAATCCTAATGTATCCATAAGCAAATTATTGTTATCTAACAAATCCATTATCTTACTAATTAACTCCGACAATTGACACTTGAAATTATCCTTCAGTTTAAGGTTCACAGTCCAAATACGAGCATCAGTTGGGTCAACCAATGGAATTGAAAGATTCTCCACACAATTATGATACTCGAAAAACTTGAGCCAGATACAATTAAGTAAAAGACTCTGTATAGGACTCTTATCAGACCCAAATGGAAGCTCAATTAACTTTTTGACATCAAATCCTTCTATTGACAAGAACTCATTTGACTGTGTCGTCTTCTTCCAAGAAAACTCCTCATATTCCTTTAGCTCATAAGAAACCTTTGCAGAAAGAACAACTGGTTCCAGAGCAACTGGAGAAGCAATTCTTGATTTAAATAAACTTATAAGGCCACTCAGTTCAGCACACTGGTTTGAGACTCTCTTTAAATGTATTGTGTCATAACTTAGTTTATATTCACTGTCCTCATAGAAACCTAAATATGTCTGCTGCCAGTGCTCACGGATTTTAACAAAGAAAGGCACACCACAATCTGTGTTAGCAAAAGCAATATTTACTGTGCTCATCACTAGTTTGATTAAATTCCCATTGGTCAATGGATTACTTGGATATAACATTAGGTATCGCTTTAGACCATACCAAACAGACACAGGAAATGGGCTGCCATCAACATCATCTATGAACTTGACTACAGGGTCTGTAATACCACTGTGTAGCTCTACTAAAATAGACTCAGCTCCATCCACCTCCTCCTCCACAGGCTCGGCCAGTTCTACCGTATGGTAAGATAGCGTAAATTTGGAGTCTTGAAAGGTGATTTCCTCTGTTTTGCTAACCCATTTCTTTGTGTATTCCCCTGACAGCTTTGTTAAACATGATTTAGACAACCTCCATTCATTAATTATTTCCTCAATACGCGCAATAAATACTTCCCATTCCGACACAGTTGTAAAATCTTGATGGTAAATAAATTCATCTATTTCTTCATTCATTTCTGTGATACAATGATTAGATTTTATGGCAACAAACACAAAAGGCAAACAGCTGTTATTGTTTGACACTGACAACTGACAGCTTAGAGAACGAACCTAATGAATGAATGATGACCTAATCGAGCGCGTTACAGGTTTAATTAGCCATACTTTGATCATGAAACTGTTTTAGCCATAGAGATTTTTTTGTACTGGTCTGCCTCCTTGTTTTGTAGGTACCTCAGGAACTCCGGATCCCTAATTTGTCTAAGGGATCCCTTAAGCTTTAAATGAATTAACTAGTAAGGCTTAAGGGCAGTCGCCAATGTTCTTCAGTTCATTACAGTATGTAGTAAAATGGTATATCCGTCGAGAGTGCCTGACCAGTAATTCTTGCCTCACACAACCGCTGTAAAATAACTTCGGCCTTATAAAGAGTAAAACCTATAAAATATGCCTTCTCGGTGCCCAATAAGAGGCCATTGATGCGTTTGGTTATTCTACCATTATTAAAACTGTAAGTAACTGAATTTGATTGTGCACTCTGGTTTCCATGGTAACCACTAGTATCCACTGACCCTTAAATAACTGTAAACAATTAAAATCTAAATAGGAACATTTATTCTTATAAATATGTTCAGAGGTGATAATCCTCATTCGTTAAGTTATGAACAGCAAGCCAAGTTCATTCAAGATCGAATTACTAATGTTGAGAAGAACTTTGGAGACCTTTGTGTTGCTTTTGGTGACTACACTAGAAAGACAGCCAGGTAAGTAAGATGAGCTAATGAGTATTTAATAACATACGCTACACCCGAACTGCATCTAAGTTTTAGTTTCAAACACCGGCTGAGCCAGCTACCAGATTCAGGTTATAAACTTATTATGTCCTTATATATTACCTAGACACCTATAAGAATTAGTAAATTGTTGCAGGTTACGAGACATGGGAGATGAGCTCATTAAAGTTTTAAAAGATTATGCAAATAATGAAATAGTTAACAAATCTTTAAGTACTGGCTTAGAAAATGTATCCACTACTTTAACAGCGCTTGAAGAGTATCGGAACTGCGAAGTTCAGCGATTGGAAGCCAAGGTACCATCTACTATAATTTATATAACTATGAAAATTACTTAGTATACCTACACCTAATTTATTCATAGCTATAGGCACTGAAATTGTATACCTATGGTAAAGCCTATGGTATACAATTACAAGTACCTGCTCAGTTACGGATTAAATACATATAAGTTCGTATACATAGGCACTTTTATTTAAGTATACAGTTGCGGATTTATCTTTCATGCCAGATTTCCGACTAGCGCTTCGCAATATGGAGCATATGTCGATGAAAATACCAATGTTATGGTACGATGGTACCAAATTCTGTATTAAAGTATCTTCCACAGGTGATTGGAGAATTGTGCCAATACGAAACGATTTGCAAACACGCCAGGGAAGAACTAAAGCACACAATGAACGTACGTGAGAAAGAACTCGCACGCAAGAAAGTACTCGACAAAGCCAGGGAGAGGCAACCTTTTAATAGACAGCAAGTTGTACGTTTGTACCTATATTTACTTAGTCAGATGAATATAACCGCAATGCGCTACGACTAAACCTTGTACAAAGATTCGCGTTACACTGCCTGTGACCTAAATACCTACATCGCTTTGTTAGGCTTAGTAAATAAGGTTGTATAAACGAATTTCCAAGGAGCTTTCTGTATTTATTTTTGATAACACTAAGTGCTTTTAACAACAGGTATATTTGATACATATGTGGGCATTTATTTCTTAACGGTAGCTATACTCAACCACCCCAAATAACACATAGCGAAATCGACGACAAAGGCTCTGTAGTAATCCTAAAATGGTACCAGTATCATTCAATAGCCTGTAGCATTTATTTATTTTATAGACTTATGCTGAATCAGAATTACTAAAGGCGTCGGCAGAAATGTCCCGGACCGCCAAAGGTCTGAGTGAGCAAACGGAGTTTTTCGAGCGCCGCAAACTGCAACAGTTAAAGACACTGTTGTCGGACTTCGTCATGATCGAAATGACCTTCCACGCGAAGGCGGTAGAACTGCTTACGGTTGCTCATCAACAAATAAGCGATATAAACGACAAAGCTGATTTGGAGGTGAGTTCAGTCTATCAAGACCTTAAGTTTGTAGGGTATTTTCTTTGATTATAAAATGTCGGTATTTTATACTATTTACAAAATTTGAAATTCGTGCCTGTCATAAAATTCCATCTAATTGTTTCTTTTTTGTAAAGCGTTTGAACACAGGTCTTTCGGATAACGAGGATCAAACGGTAAATATCGCTTAATGTAGCAAATGTATGTTAGCGCACTTTTAAACATGATGCCTTTAACACAGAACTTCAAACGCAAGTTGCGTTCGCCGGAGAAGCAAGTGAATCCAGGAATGTCTGCCAGATCTTCATCACTCGCCTCGCTTATGAACCAGCACTCTCCAACCAATGACGAAGACTCGGCGGTTAGCATAATATCAGTACCTAGATAATGCATGCCCTAGGTGCCTTGCAACTTGTTCTATGTTCCTATTGATTCATAATTCCATGTACTAACACATTTTAACCACCTAGCTACATACTTACCTGCGTGAACTGTTGTTATAGTTTTCTGTTATAGTGGGTGCATAAGAGCGTTAAATTTTTATTTGTTTAATTAAGCTTGTTTGACAAAAGCTACCTACCGCTTTGCTTAACATAATTTATGTATGGTCACGTTCAGAAAGGTGTAAGGACTGTACCCACTTGCCGAAAGAGGAAGGTAATGTGCCTACGAGAAGAACGCTGGGCGCTTAGCTAGAACTTTTGTATTATGTAGTTTGGATTCGTAGAGCCAGAGTGTACCTTTAGTAAATATTTAGGTATGATATTTTTATTTCAGAGCCTGCGAAAATTAAAGTCCCCAGAAAAGTATGGTAATTCGGGAATAGCTAGATCCGGTTCGTTAGCAGCCCTTATGAATAATTCACCCACAAAAGACGAAGACGAGACATCGGTAACGTATCTTGGCATCATTTTTTACCTTATTGTAATAAAGAAGGTTTGCCTGTTAATAAAATCTATTTTTGTATGTTCAGGACTCGGAGGAAACTGAAGACGAAGATTCATCTGAAGAAACTGAATCACGTTAATTAGTTGTTCGTAAAATAAGAATGAATATAAACTTACTTATTAGTATTTACTACTTAATGAAATAAAACAATGAATGAATACGACTTCTTTTTATTTATAACCGTAGATAAGTACGACTTATTTTATCTTCGAAGCACTGCAAAATATTTAAAACCGCTAGCCATATAACTATTAATTTTATAATAATAGTAAATACAGAAATTCTAGTTTGTACATTTTCATAATATTTGAGCATAAGAATTTGATATAGGTAGGTACTTATTTTTAGCATTGTAATGGGTATATTTAGGTTGGCGAATTTATTACGTTCATGAATGTATAAGGCCACACTTAACTGGCTTACTTCTAAACGGGGATATATCTGTTCAATGTGTATAAATATACCATATTTTATAATATTAGGGTTTATAAATAATGCCTTGCCTCCTTACTTCAGTAAACATAGTTATAAAGTCGCATGTGAAATTACGATGCCTCTGCAATACCTATTACGGCTATTACTTTCTGTCGTGACGTGCACGCGATATTGTGTACCCTGTACCATAAGGTACCACGCACTAAAAGTGCCGATCAATAGCCACCCTCATGACTTAACCATTGTTTATCTAGTAACAAAAACATCCATGTAATATAACACAATTTAATTACAAAATAATCAATCGTACAAATTGGGCAAACATACATTCACTGTGATTAGTAAAGACTTACAAGAAACCAATTTATCTGATCACTCCATATTGCTTTGCATATAATTTGATATCCACTTTCCATAGATTAAACAACTACTAGCGTACTATGTAACAGAAAGAATCACTTCTAATATCTCATTCAGTAGTTCCGACCGTCTTTGAACAAATTCACAAACTTCATGCCACTATGTCTATGTTACTGTTAAATCTATTACATTTAAAGGCTTGTGTCACATGATATATATTATCTTATGTGTAAACTAACCAGTCTAAGTAACAAGTAGTGAACACAGAAACACAAGACAGCATTTACTTTACATAATTTTTCAGTATTTATTTTGTATCATAATTTATGTAAGTGTCAACACAGAGTAATCCTATTTCAGATAGTTCTGAGGTAGTGGCTGCATTATTATGTAAATAAATGCTGGTCCAGTGTTACATGTATTTATACCATAATTAACATTGTTTACTTAACTTTCCAAAATTAACTTATTAATTGGTGTTACACTCCATGTTATTTAAAGTTATTATTGCCTACATTTATTATATGGAGTACATATTGGGATTCGCCCCTCTCCTGCCATTTTACTTATGTTTAAATAATATTATCTTATCTATAGTGGGTGGTTCACATACATAACATCCAAACACATGAGCCACATAAATGTTTAGCCCCTATGGAGTGACTTCACCTATATTTATATGCTTCTATTTACTTTGATATTAAATGGTAAAAATGACATGATTCAGGCACAAAACAATGTGGTGTGATTGTTACTGTAGGAGCACTGTCCCGCAGTCTCACTACTTTTCGTTTTCAACGCCAGCTTGTGTCATGAGGTCTGTGATGTTTTTCTCCAGTTCATCGACACGGGTGCCCATCTCATCTATCCGGTTGATAATTTGGTCTGACATACTTTGAAATTTGTCTTGCATATTTTGTAAGAGAGACTGAACCTGTAAAATAAGGGAAATCAAATAAGTCTGTCAAATAAGTACATATTTAAGGTTTTCTACCTCAAGTGACAATAAAATCATAAGACCATGTTTTGAATGGTTGATCTATGTAGTGCCATACTGGCATGAGCTTAAATACTTTCTGTGGGATTACTATCCTATTAGGCCATGTGAATAAAGAAATTGAGATACCCTCACTGAATAAGTACAAGTGAAAAAATCTGTGAAGTCAAAATAAAATTTAATGGTTTTTTGTCAATTTTGATTCAAAATATATATTTGGTTACCCAGCCCATAAGCTCAATGTATTTAGTTTAATGATCTCAGAATATTTCTAACATGTAAAGCAAACCGATTAAAACAAAAATGAAAATCTAATTAATAGGAAGCTGGTAATTCAGCAGTACAATGAAAAATTTGTACCCACTTTGAAATGATATGATTTTAAAATTGTTTTATTTTCTAGGTACCTACATTATTATATCGGCTTATTACATCGCATATAACCTAGGTAGTAAGCACAATACTATTTTATTGCGACGTATAAATCCTAGACTCATAAAAAAATAACTGTGGAAGTACAACTTCATGAAAGATGATACTTACGTATTGTGTCACCTCCTGCATGTTTTTAGGGTCGTTCCCAGGGGAAGTATACGTACTCTCCACGTCAGTTGTTGCAGTTTCTGTGTTTTGTTCTGCCATTTCTTTTAAGTTTCTCTCTTCTGAGACCGAGTAAACCTCAATTTTTTTAATCAATACCTCCTCACTTTACGTATTCTTTACAACAAAATTTTGTTCCACTCGTGCTTACACCTCGAAATTCTAACAATAAGTGACGGCAGCTGAGCCCAACTTAAATTAAAATTCAACTTCTACTGAAGTTGTACTAAAACATTGCCTAGCGAATTGATTGACAAAACAAAATGACATGAAACATTCAGAACATTCGTACCCAGAACAATGATGATTCTTTGCATAACATAGAATTCTCAAATATTTCTGAAAAATTATGTACCGCTATTTCTTTCTTTTACCAACAGTCGAAAAAGGATAGCGAGAAATAAAAATAATGGTCTGATGCTCGCGTTAAAAGTGTTGTTTTACCAGCTATGAAATGTTACACGCAAAGATAGAAGATAAAGATAGAAGACTGTGAAACAATGGCATCAGGCAAAGACAATTTTATTTTCTGTTCCTTCTTTGTCGTCTGTCACTGTCATTTACTTCAGATTGACAGTTAGTTGTCAAATTTGATTGTCCGAATATCGTTTTCATATTTCATTTATTTGTAACCGGTAGCTTTACATAAATTGCAGTCATTTTAAATGTACGTAATAAATATTTCAGTATCATGCAGCCGTTGTCTATAAACTCAAAAGGTGATATTCAAATCGATATAAACCAAGTAAGGATCGATATTCTACATGGCATTCGTGAATGCACTGATCGAGGCCTTACACAGACTGCTAAATGGCTTGCAGAGCTGAATTTTTCTTTAAAAGATCACAAAATAACCTATGAAAGCCCTCCAAGCGCTTATGATGATGGTATCTCACCGGAAGAAAAGGAGGCTTACACCTTAGCCAAAACTTACTTTGATTGCCAAGAATATGACAGAGCTGCCCATTTTCTAGAAAATTGCACTAGTCCTAAGTGTATATTTCTTCACAAATATTCCCATTATATGTCTAGTGAAAAGAAAAGATTAGATAATGCTACTGACCTAGGCTCGGAGAACACTGAATCTACACAGGTGTTACTGGATTTACTATCGTACTTTAAGGTAAGAGATTCATTCGATGCAATTTCATCATGGTGCAATTGTTCTTAACTTAACCAGAAAATCATATGCTAACGACAATGAATAAACAAAGATTTAAATTGATATAATATTTACCATACTTTGTATGACATATCTATCATATTAAATTCAGATACAAGTACTTATCTATGACTTTCACCCTTTCAGGCAAATCGCAATAATCTAGATGGATATTTACTGTACCTTGAAGGAGTGGTATTAAAGAAATTAGATTTACGAAGCCAAGCTGTGACAGTGCTGCAGGCAGCCGTAGCAGCTGCCCCTACACTATGGGCAGCTTGGGTGGAACTTGCTGGCCTAGCCAATGAGTATGAAGCACTAGACTCCCTCCAACTACCAAAACATTGGATGATGTATTTCTTTGCTGCTCATGCTTTTGTTGAACTAAAGTTGTCTGAACAAGCTTTAGAAGCATACATGGTGTTGGTAGCGGCAGGCTTTGAAAAGAGTAACTATGTGACTGCACAAATGGCTATAGCTCACCATGATAGAAGGGGTAAGTCACCTTTGCACTATTACACACCACTACACACACACCTCACACACATCACCTTGCATTATTATAGCAAAAGCCTGTACTCTTGTGGATACATAAGTAAAGAACTTATGTTTTCTTTTTATTCTACTGGTAATTTTTTTTTCTAAATATATATTTTTTTCTTATCTTTCAGATGTGGACTCATCATTGGCTTTATTTCGAGAACTCTATGTGAATGATCCATATAGGCTAGATAACTGGGATGTATACTCTCATCTCCTTTACTTGAAGGAAAAAAGGATGGAACTTGCAAACTTAGCTCAAAGAGCTGTGTCTATTGACAAATATAGAGTGGAGACTTGTTGTGTTATTGGTAAATATACATTTCATTCATTATTTGAATTAATATAAATAAACATTATGGCATGTTCTTAATACATACTTTTTAATTCTTCCAGGTAATTACTACAGTTTAAGAAGTGAGCACCAAAAAGCTGTAATATACTTTCAAAGAGCTCTGTCTTTGGACCCACAGTACTTATCGGCCTGGATTCTTATGGGACATGAATTTATTGAGCTACAGAACTCAAATGCAGCTATTCAGTGTTATAGGCAAGCTATAGGTAAAATAATATTATGATAACTCACCCTTAATATTCTTTGACTAAGCTTTTGTTTTATAAAAACATGTAGCTAAATAGTAGATAGGAGATATATGATGAATAATCCAAATAATAAATTTCTTTTCAGATGTGAATAGAAACGATTATCGCGCATGGAATGGGCTCGGCCAAGCATACGAAATATTAGGATTGAATGGTTACTGCATATACTACTACTCGAGAGCGGCGCAACTTAAACCCGACGATTCTAGGATGCTGGTGTCCTTGGGAGAAGCTTATGAGAAGATGGACAAAATACCTAATGCACTCAAATGTTACTACAAAGCTCATAGCACTGGGGACATTGAAGGGATGGCCTTATTCAAATTAGCTAAGTATGTTCTTCTTTTTTGTACCTTTTTTAAGTTAAGCTATATTTTTTTTCGTCATTAAATTAACGATATTCCTGCTCCTAACTCTATCGAACAACAAGGGACCTCTTGGTCTGCAATACAAAAACAGGCCATGATTCAAAAATATTTATGAACTTATTTTACATCTTTCGTTAATCCTATTCCTATTTCAGGTTATATGAAAAATCGAATATGCCTAATAGTGCGGCGGCGGCGTACACGGCAGCGTGCCAGGACCCCGCCAACGCCGGCAGTAAGGAACTACCCGCGGCACAGCGGTACTTAGCGCAGTACTACCTCAGGTTCTCGCTGCTCGACCACGCAGCTCACTACGCGTACAAGTGCTTGGAGCACGAGAGTGTAAGTAAACAGATATTTAAGAAAAATAGAAGAATGCAATAAAAGCCACCGAGAAACATCATCATCAGCCTATAGCAGTCCACTGCTGGATATAGGACTCTCCAATTGCACGCCACATAGTTCTATCCTCGGCTTCTTGCATCCGGCTCCAGCCAGCCGAGAAAAATAAATACCAATATTCCTACCGTCTGTAATTGACACTTTAAAATCCAAAGAGTAAGGTTTAAATTTAAAAGTGTCCCTTTGATCGAAAGTCGCAAACATAAAATATAGTGAAATGTGTAGCAAAGTCTTTCTGAACAAAATCCTGTCTAATAAATAATATTCTTTTCAGACTAAAGAAGCAGGGAAAAATATACTTAAAACGATATCAGAAAAGCGTTCGTCGTCAACATCGTCACAACCAGCCACTGAGGATTTACCGGAGGCCATTAAAAATGTGTCTACCGTGTCGATATCCCACGATACCCCCAAGACGCCGCTGCCCAGCCCTAACGTCACGCCCGACAACTTCTCCACGCCCGTGTTCACAAGGAAAAACAGCAAATATAAAATGTGACATACAATATCCAAGAAATGTAAGATGTGAAGAGGCTGACTGATAGTGTAAGTGTACCAATATCACTTGTAAAAATGTAAAATTGAATAAAATTTATCAAATGGCTATGTCTGGTCTTTGAATATTGTTCAGGAACCTTTCCATTTCTTTTTTATGATTAACATTAATTCACATAGCACACACATATAACAATAAAAAATGTTAGAAGGGAGGAAACTTTCAAATTAAAACACAGGATTTATAAAAAAATAATAGTGATTATTTTATTTATAAAATTAACAGATCTTAGTGCTCAAATAGTAAAAAAACAATTATATTAAGAACTAAATAAATAGGAGAGTGCATTGATTAGAAAATAAAATTGTTCAAGTTAGCTCCTTGCAAATAAAAATAAAACTGATTACAATCACAGATGAAGCACAAAATTTGAGAGCTCATTTTTTTAATTGTCTAATTAATTCTACATGTGCTACTGATTTCATTAAAAAATATAGAGTATATCATAGTTAATCCTGACTAAGAAAAAGTTCAGTACAATTTTGTCAAGCAAAATGTTAAAATATTAAATAACATTAAAAATAACTTACATTCCATGTGGTGAAATTACAAAAAGTCAACAATACATTACTCGATAAAACGTGAGTGGTAAACTTCATTGCAAGCAAGACTTGGGTCACATTATATATGAGCAATTGTTACATGGACGAAAAATATTTACTATTACTCATAATCAATTGTTTTCAAAATATAGTTCTTACTTATTAAAATACCCAATAATCTTATATTCTTTATCTTACATATTTTGTTAATTTTTTGTACCGTTCCATACAATTCCGAACTACTCTATCAAATAAGGCCAGTGACCTATCTATTACTTGCATGGCAGGTATCACTTAGTCACTGGCTGACTCACTGAACAAAATTTATGCTGACACACATATTAAAGAAAACTGTACAGTTCTATATAACTACTTATGAAAAAAAAGACAAACTGACACTTGTGTCTATTAGTCTGGTGGACATAACTTTGTTGCTTGGATTTTAAATCACATTGTAAAACGAATGAGTGGTATTGTATGCGGAAAATAAACTTTGTTTACTCATAGACTTCTTGTGAAACTTCCGACAGTGCTTTGATATACACCGTATTGGGCTAATAGATTATCGCCTTGACTATATTTATTTAAAGGTGGATTTATTTGTCATCAACTTGTCAAACGTGACTCATACAAACTAGGATCTAATTGTTACGTAATAAAAAATCTAACTAAACATCAAACTGCACAGTTTTCATTATTCGCTAACAACATTAAACACACAAGGCACCGGTTTAAGATCGAACTCGTTGAGAAATTTTGTTCTATTCATGTTTACAATATAATGTTACTTTTTATGTTAGTGTAAATAGCTTCGTCATTTACTGGTCATTTCAATAAAATACTATCTAAATAATTTAGAATAAAGCTAAAACCAGAGTCTTCAACAATATCTCATATTTATACACATTACAGCATTATTCAATTTCATTATTAACATATCTGAATACGTTTAATTTACATTGAGATAATTTTATTAGTAATTGTAAATATTGAAAACTTTAAGGCATATTGAGGCACTCAATTTTACAACCATAACAAGCGTGTTGCACGGTGGTAGCTAAGAACTGATATCGCTTAAGATACAGTAATACCCCGACTTACGTGATTCCACTATGTGTTACTTTAGTAATATCAATATTAATTAATGTTTCTCCTTACCAAATTATACCGCGCCTACCTAACAATGCTGCGTAAACTCGAGCTGTTACTGTATCCCCACAATGGCAAAACATTTATAAATTATTCAACTACTATACAATTGTTCAATAACATAAAATTTGTAGCTTTGTTTGTGCTTTTTGTTACGTAGTTTGTTCTTTGACATCACACTTAGTTCTTACGTTTCCATGTAGACCAATCAGAGGAATGGATTCTTGGAATTTACAAAACCGCCGTTGTTTGTGGGCTGCTGAAAACATCATAACAGTATAAATGCTAGGTGTAATCGTCCTTTGTGTCATAATATGTCGACCTCTCATTTTTAATTACCTGAATATTTATTTGCTAAACAAGTAGCTAATTAGATTACAATGGCTGAGACTAATAGCACGGAATTTATTATCATACTTCATCTGAACAGTTAATTTAAAAAGCTAAGTCAATACTTATCAGGAAATTATTCTGTGGGAGTTTTTCATATATTCCGGGATTACCAAATTGCAATATAATACAATATTTTAGGACATATCACATACAGTTAGTCATAGTTTCCTTTATGTTTCAATTGATAACATTATCAAAATAGTTCACAAATGAAACAATATACTGATACTACAGTATGCAAATGATTCACATCCAAAACTGTACCACAAAACAATTAAAACATGCAGGAAACATTATAACATATACATTGAGCCCATTATTAATCCATTAAGCACACAATGAAGATGTGTAACTGCAGATAAAACTGCACAGATAATTATAGAAGACAAAAGGTTACGAGGTCCAAAAAGTAATAGTTGAGTCTATGCCAAATGGTTCACCAATGTGGCAACCACAAATAAGATGCAAGAACATACTTCATAATTATGATGCACTTAGTGAGGTACATCCTAATAGAAACATCTACTTAATTCACTTGCTAAATGAAGCTAGGCTCAACAAACAAATTCAAGGACACATCTAAATTCAATTTGTGGGATGTTAATCAAATATAATCTGAAATTATTTGCAGTGAACTGATGAGTAATGTAAATATTTATGTTATCATCAGTTAACTACTACATATTTCCAAACTAAATTGAATATGATAACTTATTGAGATTAATATAACTCTTACCATAAAAGGGTTGACTGGTACCGGCGCTGTGTTGGTGCTCCATCCTCCATTGAAGAAAGGGTTTTTATTTGCAAACAGATCATTGGTTGTGGTACTTTGGAATGGATTTTTATTATTTACAATATTTTCCTCTGAAACAAGTATAAATAATTTCAGTATCATTATTGTATGTTATAATCAAGCCCACTGTAATTATAACACTAGGGAGGAAAAAGGTTGGACAAAAATATAGGTATGAAGTACTTACCCATGTGTTTCATATTTTGCTGTCTTAGAGCCAGATCTAGATCTGCCAAGGCTGCATAACGGTCATCTGTGGACACCACAATACCATTACAAATTATGGTAATAACATTTGTACTAAACAAAATAATACAATTTTAGTTATTTACACTATTATAATACTTACTTGCAGGCTGAGCTGGAGGGCTAAAAGCATTAAATGCTTGTGAGTTCATGGACGGAGATGAAAAATTATTATTCAAACTACTGTTGAACTGACTACTATTGTATATATTTGCTGTAGAGAAATCAACAGGAAAACTGAAAAGTTAAATAATTCTATTATTATAAACTGTTTTTTTTTGTTGATAAGATTGTGTGTAAATAATGTGACAGGTCTTACTCAGGTACTGGGGGTGGCACAGCAGCAGGTGCTGGTGTGACAGTGTTCATGAGAGGCTGATTGTTGACTGGGTGAGCTCTGTAACTGATGTTGTTGCCAGCAGGCACCAAATTGTTCACAACTTTCGCAGTTTGGACCACTGTGTTGTTGTTCACAGTGTTTTTCGACGTTTGCGGCGAAATCGATATCAAAGGGGTCGAGCTAGATGCGTTATTTCCGGTCTTAACTTTGGGCTTGTTTTTTATAGAACTTCCATTGACAGGAGGGTTACTGTTTGCAGCCGAATCCAAATAATAACGCTTCTTCTCGTATTTGTCTGACATGAAATCCTTAACGCTTTGTTCATCGGTAAAATTCACACTTTCACCCTCATAAAGGCCTAACCAAACCCGCCTGCAGTAGTCGTTCCCTCTCGCTTTTATAAATTCTATTTCTTCCGGCGTGAAAGTGGCCATGGATATGGACTTCACTCGATGAGGTGGTGTAAGGCCACGCCTGAAATGTAATACAACAATCTGTTTGTTGATCTTATTCATTTAGACAATAGCAGAATAACGTAGAAACAATACTCACAACATTCCCGAACATTTCGAACACACGAAGGAACCGATTGTGGTGTTTACGTATGTGGGCCCTCTTTGGTTGCAATCTAAACAATACTTGTTCCCATTTAGTGAAATAAGTTCACGTAGAATTTCTAAATTTTTATCGTCCTGCTTGCGACGATTTGCAGCCATTTTTATAACCTATGTGTGGGTAATGTTTTATTTATACAGACGGAATGCTATGCTACACAACTGAGTTTGTGTGAGTGCTTGTCTGCTTGTTGAAAGTACAGTGCAGCACTATACAATTACAAATTTAACTGTGCTGGTGAAGGCGTCGCTTCCATAGCTGTCAGATCATTAAAAACTGTCAAGTTGACAATCATTGTGTTTGACTGGGCTGCTAGTTCCTTTTTTCACCACCAGCTCTGCAGGGGTATTCGCTAACTCTCGCGAGGGTGAAAACGACCTAGACTTTTGTAAAAGAACTGTCAAAACGCAAATTTCGTATTCGCTATCGTCCGTGTCTAACGAATGTGACGTCATCGTACGACGGTGTATTTGAAGGCAACTGAACACCATTTTGACAGTCGTTTCTGTATCGATAAAATCTAAATTGCGATTCCGTAAGCCTAACTGCTTTCATTTGACATTTAAAATCCGGACTACTAGACACATAACTGCATTCGCGAAAGCAACTACTCACGGGTAAACGTTAAAGTATTAAATAAAAGATTTTGAAGCAATTTTGTTGCTTACGTGACTAAAAGAAGCATATTTCGTTGATTTTTATTGTTTTTCGTATTTGTCTAGAAGATAAGAACGTTTAATATTAAAAATTATTGTTGGAGAAATGCATACACCTTTTGCCATTTTTTCATCATTCTCTTTCACGCGATAAAATGCTCAGTAATTTTTTATTGTTCCCTTCGATATTCTATAAACAAATACCAATTTAAATTTGATTTACTTAAATTGGTAAACGAAACAAAACAATTTCGGATATTTGTGTACCTGCCTAAATGGATAATTTTTTATCTATCGATCAACAGAACTTCAGCATATTTAATGGGAAATATCAATATTCAATCAATGATTTAATAAAAGTAATATAATAATTTTGTGGAAACAAAAAGGTTAAATAATAATTTGAACAGTTAAACTAAAAACTCTTTATTAAATCCTACTTACTACTAAAACTCACTACACATGGCGATGACGGCTAAAACGATTATAAACGTCAGCCTTTTTCATGTGTGTTTCTATACTTAGATTCTCAAGAAAAAATACTATTTTACTAATAGAGGATGTAATTCGAATAAATGAAATGGTAAATTTTATTCTACGAAGTTTCAAGAAAATGTTTTAGTGAACAACATTCAACAAACTAACTTTGATGGATGTTTGTTGTGTTTATTGTTCATAAAATAATTAGGTTTTTCATTTTGCCTTAAGATAATATTGTAAACTATGTGAATAAAATAAATTAATAGGTATATAATAATTGTTTTAATCTTTTCAAAAAAAAATTGTATTAGTACTGCACAGTACTGCACATAAAACTATGAGAAATGTTAAGGATTATAATAATTAGGTAGGTACTACTGCATCGCCAGAATAAGCAGGGGGTCGCATGTAGATCCTGATGAAGTGGTGGTACATACGTGGATCTCTGTAAAATGTAACAGAAAAAGCGTTATGACATGACGGATGTATTATACCTTAAAGACAACATAATAAAGAATCAATAAAGCGGTAGGACTGGGGAAAGTACTGAAAGTTTTATTCACATAAAATAAGCAAGAGGAATACGTTATATTTGCACCCACAAGAATCATTTAATGTGAATGCATATGAACTTAACATAAAGGTATGTAGGTACTCTTGAGGCTCAAGTATGCAAAACAAGAATTTGGACAAATATTGAAGCAGGTTTACCTTCCACATTATTAAAATAATCGCCATCGTCTATTCACTCTGCTGCGGCGTTTTAAGGTTTAATATTGATAAAAGTCCAAAATCCAGCGTGCCACGCGGGGTGAAATGGTCACAACCCTCTAGTCTTGCCGAAGATCTTCTCAAAGGGCTAAAATAAATGAAACTTTGGTATCTTGAAACACATTTTAACTCGAGTATATTATACTGATATTCTGAGTTAAATTTGGTTTTTCATTATTTTAGGACACGGATAAAGCTACATCTGTGCATTCCAGTTGCAAAATATCTCTAAGTAATAGTCAGAACCAATCATATTATGAAATAGATAAAGAGATTTAAACTTAACGATTGTTTGTTTTGACAATGTTTTGACATGTAACGTAGTACAAACCCGCTTAAATAAAATGTTGTCTTATCAAGAGTATTACAAAGCTCAAAAAGTGTCACAGAATTAAGCCGTATAATAGTCGATAAAAAATAGAGCCGCCTCGAAAGCAGTCGAACCCGAAGGAAAGCAACCGGAAATAGATACAGAGAAAACGAGTTAGCGAATACCAAAATTTTGACAACTACCCGCGGCATCGAATCACGGTCGCCTTCGATTTCGCGAAAGCAACTGTTGTCTATGAAGTTAGCGAATACGGCTGCTGCAGGGCAAATACAGTAAAAATGTTCAAATACCGTGAAAACACCATTTTATAAAGAAAACTTGCAAAAAAATATAGTTCTATTGTATTGGTAATAATGGTTATTGTAGATACAACCCGTTTTCTAAAACATTTCGTTGTCTACTGTCAGAAAATTGTTTACATAGAGAAAAGTTATTTTTTATTACTAACGTGGTAGTGTTTAAAATACTCTTTAGTTACTACAACAAAAAATTCTGTACCACAGAGTATATTTCTGTATTATGTTTTTTGCCTACCTATTTGACGGTTTTAATAAAACTCGTTGAACTCGTTCATTCATTTCATCCATTGCAATCTTTATCGGGGAATCACTTTCATCTTTAGCTAAATAATATTTAACGCAATTGTTTAATCGGCTAACATCTACGCTCTGGCGACTGCGTTTTGAGTGTTGGTTATTAGTATCCTTAAAAATGGCTTGAGTTGTCAACTGAAGATAGCAAATTATATACGCTTCAAGGTTCTAAGGTTTTAAGAGAATAAATAAAAATCTATATTCAATTTGTAATGCTTATATTCTTAAAAAAAGTTTTTGATATATCACTTCCTTTTTCTTTCTTTTTAGCAATTCTTGAACCAAATTGTAAAGCTCGTTTAGGTAATATTGCCGCTTCTATTAGTCCTAGATGGAAGGCCACCAATCTAAGTGTGAGCTTATCTCCAATGCCAATACTTAAATCATCACTGGGGAAACACCTGTACATACAATCAGATACATTATTAAAATTATACCAAAATAGGTGTTTTAGGATAAGCAAAAGTATAATATTATACCTAAGCCATGGCTTCAACTGCAATACATAGTCAGTAAAGTCTTCATCTAAGTAGGGCATTCTAGGTTGCCTGCCATGATCACAAATAACTCTATTATCTCTGGCCAAGTTCCTGAAAGAGATCCTGTTCCAATCCAGTTGCAGTTCTTTGCTGAGTCCTTGCCAACCATGACGCTTATAGGCATTCCTGTGTCGGATATAGCCACCGAATAATTCATCAGCCCCAGATCCCACTAATAGAACCTGCAGTCAATTACATTGAGATATAATTGCAATAATATTTTATGTTTCCATACAGATTTTTGTACAATATATGTTACAATTTATGTACCCTGCTAGTTGAAGAATCTGATTGGTCCTGGCCTCTTGCAGCAAACCATAAAGCTGTTCCAAGACTTTCATCCAATATAGTTTGTCTGGGATAAACTAGATCTCCAATTGTGTTCTCTTGATGTTTTTCTGTTTCGTCTTTTGGCACATTTACTTCTCTAAATACCCATTTCCTAAAAAAAAATTTAAGGTATATATATATATATATTTTAATATTAATTCCATTCTGAAGATGTGTAAA
The DNA here is from genome assembly GCA_905146925.1 of Autographa gamma. Taxonomy (NCBI): domain Eukaryota; kingdom Metazoa; phylum Arthropoda; class Insecta; order Lepidoptera; family Noctuidae; genus Autographa; species Autographa gamma. Next base: position 3,582,146 of record LR989852.1, read on the forward strand.
TATTTTTTTATAAATTAACCTTTAGTCTTTAATACCTCTCTGGACATAATTTTATTAGTTCTTTTATTGATTGTCTTCCAGTCAGTCTATCAGGAACATCATATGTACCATTGTCATCTTTTTTAAAAGCAACATTTATGAGGTCTATGCTTTGTTCCTTTGGTAAATACTTATCAGCCAGTAGGGCTAGTATTGTGCAGTCTAGTCCCCCAGAGAACAACACACCAACTGTGCAATGATTACAGATTTCCTCTGTATTTCTTTTATTATTTAAACACATTTTACACTTATTTGGTTGTCTGTTTAGGCGCAACTTTATGCTATTTTCTAACAACTCTGTCACTTTTAGGACTGTCTCCCTTATTATGGCATGTTCCAAAAGCTTTTTCATTGCTGTTTCCTTACATTTTATTTGTTGACCAACATCTCTTATGTATTTGACTATGTTATCCTGAAAAACAAAAAAATATATTTAGAATTATTATGTTGCAATTAAATTAATTATATAAGAATGAAATGCATTTGAGACCTCTTCTGTAAAGTCCTCTTCCTTTAAATTAAAATTAAATTCGTCATCAGGTAGACTTTGTTTTTTCTGAAGGTCATTCAGCCACTCTTCAACAGTCATTTCTTGATCAGAATATAATCTATCATTCCAAGGACATAGTTTAATTATATGTGTTTTTAAATCTAATACATGAATATGGGTAGCAGGTATTTCAACACAGTCATATTCTCTGCCTAAAACATTGCTAATGATTATAGAATTGACATTTTTATGAAACAATAAGGAACTTCTTCCTATTTTATCTCGGGTGAAATAGATCTTTTTGTGTATCTTATCATAATATATTAATGCAAATGGTCCTTTTAATTGCTTTAGTTGATTGATAATATAGGTCTCTGGTGTTTCTTTCTGTAAGAAAAATATGTATTAAGGTTTAAAATAAGTTTAAGATGAATGTTTAATTAAGTTGGAATTGTCTTACAGTTTTGTTGTAAAGTTTGTCCATGATTGTTTGGGTGTCACTGACAGTGTAGTCCCATGTTTCATCAAAGATATCTCCATTATACAATAGGACTCCTTGTTCGTTTTCCAGTGGCTGTGGAGTCAGCTGCAGACCTTGCATCCATAGCACGGCGCCACAGAAGAACGCGCTAATACCTTCGCCTAAACGTATTTCTAAAGATTCTTTACAATCGGGTCCTCTATTTTTGATGCGATCCAATATTAGGCTGTGCTGTAATCATATTAATTTTCAATTAACAGAAAATACTATTAAAATTAATATTTAAAAGACGATAAATTCATTATATAATTATGCACAGCGTATTACGCCCAAATCAGCTAAAAAGGAAAATTCACATCCCAGAAATCGAATCTGGGACTCTTTTTGATTAAGGTCAACCCTGTTTCTAGTAACCACTGTGCACTCGGGTAGTAAGGAATAACCTTGATTTAAAAACAATACATTTACTAACCTTAGCTGAACCTGTACTAGAGAAACATATTTCACAAAATATTCCACACATCGTTTCAAGAAATCCCAGCAGGTATGCAGTTAATTTGTACCACTTTTCATTTAACAACCTCTCATGAAAATGTAATGTTATTGTAAATATTCTTAACATATTTTACTCTGTCGCCTGAACGCATTATCTAATATTATCTATGGTAAAATTAGAGTGTAATTCCGATGTTGTGGTTTTGAGTTCGTATCAAATCTAAACAATATTAGCATTTCATCTGCTTGTCTTTCTGTTCTCTCTAAATACCTATTCTTCTAAATGTCTTCATCATTCTATTGACGATCGATTTCCCATAATGATAATCTCACCTAAAAAGACTTTATACACTTATCTTATGTTTAATTCTTTATCTGTGGATTCTGTAGATTATATTTCTCTATGTTGTTTTGTACAATATGACAGAAATAAAATAGCGTCGACGTCGTCTGTCAAAAAGTAAACCAATAACAAGGGAATTTAGTAATATTATTTTCTAAATTCTTTGACTACATTTCTACTGGAAGTATTTTTATTGATAATATGCTATTTGAATAACGAAAAGCATGACTTCCACTGAAAAAGATGCTGAGAAAAGTGAACAACCGGCAGAGATTCCTACAGAAAATGCCGAAGACGAGAAAGCAGTCCTCGATGAGTATATTTCTAACCTAGAATCTAGAGTAAAACAGAAATTAGAACTGAGAAATCAGAACTTAAACTGCGTACGTCCACCTGATAATCATTTCTCAAAATTAGATTCTGGTTTGAAGAAGAACACAACATTTGTGAAAAAATTAAAGTCCTTCAGTGCAACTCAAATTGATACTCTTTTAAAGGATTTCAATGCCCTTAATTTGACGAAATATATCTCAGAAGTGGCTGCAGCAATTGCTGAGGCTAAGCTGAAGATGTCTGATATTGCAGCTGCTATAAATTTATGTTCTGCGCTCCATCGCACCTATGCTGACTTTTCATCAAACTTCTTCGAAAATTGGCAGAAAATCCTAACTTTCAAAGCCACTGATAAAATAACTAATTCCTCTAAATTGCGAGTTGACATAAGGTTTTATGCAGAGTTAGTGGCTGTGGGTATATTTACCAATAAAACTGGTCTGCCATTGTTGGGCAATGTTCTAACAGTTCTGATAAATATGGACAAGGAGGAGCATAATAATATACCCATACTGTTGTCATTCTGCAAACATTGTGGTGAAGACTATGCTGGATTAGTACCAAAGAAAATCAGAGATTCAGCTGAGGTACTAAAATCTTATTTACGTTTTTTTTTTAACGAACTGTCCATATACAATATTTTGTGTGTAAGCATATAACATATTTTAAAAATATTTATTCTTTCAGAAATACAGTATCACTATACCAAGAAACACATTCTTGCCAGCAGAGAAACAGACAGCTGTTAGGACTCTTCTCAAAGATTATTTCCTATCATTGACCAAGCACTTGCTGGCTGAGAGAGCTCAACTGCAGGCCTTACATGCTGCCAATCAGAGGACACTGCATACTAGGGGAGAACTGTCTCAGGAGAGAAAGGACCAGTTAGAACAACATCAGGTATGCTATTCCACCTTATTATATTAATAAAAAAAGAATCATCACTTTATGATTGGTGTAGAATAAAAGTACATATATAAACAAGGATGGACTGTGGACTCCTTTTTTAAAACTCTTTTATTTCAGGCAACATATGACAAGTTGCTGACAGGAGCCCAAAGCTTTGCAGAAGTGCTTGGGGAGGAATTGGGAGAGGCCGGAGAGCCACCCACATTGACACTCACAGTTACAGAGACACAGGGTACAGTGACTATCGGAGGCAATGAAGACTTCCCCATGCAGGCAGGCACTGATCCATGGCAGGATGAAGACACCAGGACATTTTATACAAGCCTGCCTGATTTGAAGGTTTTCATGCCCAACTACCAGTTGAAAGAAGTAAGTAAAGCTAACCATCATTTTCACTACACGTAAAGAAAGTTTATCACTCATATTTACATTATATTTTCGCTTTTGGCTCTAGCTAAATATTTTAGTTCTGTTGCTTAAAATATGAGGTTTTCTTAGGGATTAACTCAACAATTTTTTTTTTAACATTTATTCAGTATTTTGGACATTTATTATGAACAAAGAAGCATAGAAGGTGTCATGTATAATATTAATATGTATATTTAAGTGTATTCTTGTTTTGTAGACTGTAAAAAGTAAGACTGAAACAGTGACAGAGGAAATGCTGGATGAGGACTTGAAAGAGGATGAGCTGAGCGACAGTGAGGCACCTCCTATAACTGTTCCCGATATAGAGCAGGAAGAAGCACAGCCATCCAATGTCTCAAACAAGTATGTATTTAATATTAATAAAACTTATACAAAACAACTATGAACTCAATGAAAAGTGTACAATAGATACCTCACAAAATTATCTACCCATGTAAGTGTGAAAATTTATAGAGGGCCTGCAACACATGTATATTCCCTTGTGCATTAAAAAAATTACATGAAAATCTAAATAAGGTAAGTGGTAGAGCCAAAAATTGAGTGTGTGCATTTTTTTTACAGGTATGCCCTAGATGCATTTCTAAATGAACTGCCAAACTGTATCAATAGAGAGTTGATTGATAACGCTGCAGTGGATTTTGTTTTGAATCTCAATACCAAAAATAACAGAAAAAAACTAACAAGAGTACTCTTCAGTGTTGCCAGAACTAGACTGGATTTGTTGCCATTCTACTCGAGATTTGCAGCTATACTGTACCCAGTGTTACCTGATGTGTGTGCAGATTTGTGTCAAATGTTGAAACAGGATTTTAAATATCATGTTAGAAAAAAGGATCAGATTAATATTGAGTCTAAGGTAATAAATTTCTTATGACATTCTTAGATTCCTAGTTACATTTTTATTGTAAATTACATATTTTATAATATTTCTTTTACCTTTGCAGATAAAAGTGGTGCGTTTTATTGGCGAGTTGGTCAAGTTTAGTCTGTACTCGAAAATGGAAGCACTATATTGTTTGAAAGTTCTTTTGCATGACTTCAAACATCACCACATTGAAATGGCATGTAATCTCCTTGAGACCTGTGGCAGGTACTTGTATTGTAACCCAGATACACATCAACGCACAATGATATACTTACAGCAGATGATGAGAAAAAAGGTAACACATTTTACATAACTCAATATTAGTGTAATTCTTATTCATATAAAATTCAATAATTAAAATAAAATTTTTTGTAGACTGTCTCAGCGTTAGACTCTCGTTATGTGACGCAAATCGAAAATGCATTTTACTACGTCTGTCCGCCCGAAGCTCCAGCTCAACCAAAAGAAGAGGAGCCGCCCATGCACCAGTTTATAAGAAAAGTTCTCCATGAAGACTTGCAAAAAAGTAACGAAGAGAAAATACTAAGACTGATGAGAAAATTAAACTGGGAAGATCCAGATACTTCAGCTATCGCCATACAGCATCTAGCTGGTGGCTGGAGGGTAAGGGCTAGTGCTAGGAGAGCTCTAGCTAGGCTGACCGCTGAGCTAGCCGCGTGGCAAGAAAACGTAGCGCCCGCCGTCGTCGACACAATCCTTGAGGAGATAAGAGTCACCATGGAGGATCCACATCCCAGATATAATCAGAGGAGGATAGCCACAGTCAGATACTTAGGAGAACTCTACAACTACAAGCTTTTAGATTCCCGCGATGTGTTCACAGTTTTATATTCCTTTATTACATTCGGAGTTACAAATGAACACAGCAATGTTTCTCCCCTTGACCCACCAGACAATGTGTTCAGGATTAGACTAGTCTGCGCCCTTCTCGAGACGTGTGGCGCTTATTTCAATAGCGGATCGAGTAAAAAGCGTCTCGATTACTTCTTGACGTTCTTTCAAAATTATTATTGGTTCAAGCATTCTGATCCACACTGGACTGATGATAACATGTTTCCTATTTATGTGAAATACATATATCAAGAGTGCTTAACGACTCTTAGGCCGAAGTTGACGATGTTTAACAGTTGGCAAGAGTGTAAGGATGCTATAGAGGATTTACGGCAAACTTTATACCCTGAACTTGGTGAAGAAGACAATGATAATGAAGATCAAGGTGACGACAGTGTAAATGAAGGCTTGGACACTATTATTGAGACTGATGATGAGACAGATAACCCTCAGCTGCCTGAGGAAAGTTCTGATGAAGAGCCCATCACAGAGAATACTGGAAATGATGATGGTGATGTCCCTCAAAATGATGACATTGCTATTGAACCTAGAAGGCCTGCTCCAAAACCAGTATGTATAAAAATGCATATAAAATGCCTCCTATTTCTTTGAGAATTAAAACTAACAGAAATGTTATTTTAGGTGGAAGATGTTGAATTCGAATCAGCATTTGAGAAGATGGTTATGGAGAACATAGCAGAAAGACAACGTGAGACGAGGCCGCAACAGCGTGACATAGCAGTGCCAATGACCTGTCGACAGACCACCAAGAAAACTTATGAGCAACTGCTGGTATGTACCTTTAAATAAACATTTTGTGTCTTAAAAAACAAATATTTGTAAGTACTAAAAGATAAACAGCTTTTGCAGCAAGGTAAAGAAGACGTGGAGTTTGTGCTGATGGTGAGGAAAGGCACTAAGCCTCAATACAAGTCGTTCAACGCCCCGCCTGAGCTCGCCAGCAATCTACAGCAGCAAGCATTGGCAGATAAACAGGAAATGGAGAGAATGAAACTGTATGTAAAAATAATCATGTATCAGAAAATATTATGTTATCATATGAAGCTGTTATTTATTACTATTTTAATGTTTCAGACTAACTTTGAACATCTCGGAAAGACAAGAAGAGGAAGAATATAGCGCAGAAAGCGGAGGAGGGTCGGGTGGGAGTGGCAACCCCAACAGAGGTCAACATGTCCGCCAAAAATACCAACACCCGAAAGGAGCACCCGACGCAGACCTCATATTTGGCCCGAAAAAATTTAAATAACACATGTATCCCGAAGAATAGTAGGCAGGAGGAACTAGTATAAATTGTTCCTACATCAAAACTGCTGCTGTTCAATAATCGGTGTAAAGTTATACGAGGGTAGAGATGGACTTGTTAAACGTTGTAATTTGTATGTTAAAGATATATTTCATGAAAATAAATTAGAATTTTTTAATACGGTTTTTGTTTTACTCTGTAATGACCGAAATATAAAAAACTACAACTCCTGTCTAGCATGCAAGTAGTCCGTGATGTGTGCGTATTGTATTGGGAATCTAATGGCGATGTAAAAGTATGTGCATATAGCACTAGCGAATTTAAGAAATTTGAAAAACTGCGCCGTGCGTCAAGCACACTGATTTTTTTTAATGGAGTTGAAGACGGGACACAACAAGGGTCGATAAAAATAAATAAGCATGCTGACAACACTTTTAGTATTAAAAAAAGTTAGAGTTGTCAAAGTCAAACAAACTGTCAAAAAAGCTTGTGTACCGGTCGTTGAAAGGCGGTATTTATTTACTGTTTTTTTAATGTGTTCTAGATTTTACGATTATAAATACATGCAAAGTTTTCTAAAGATTTAACATTTAAAAATAGTGTAGTCGTCTTACGTTAGTTAAGTGAAGCATTGTATTACCAACGCTAGATAACCTAACAGTGCACGATGGCAGACGACGACTTTAGTAAATTACTGCAACAAGCGGAGCAGTTAACGACTGAAATTGAGGGTAATGAAGAGTTGCCGAGAGTCGAACGTTCTTTAGGACAAGTATTAGAGGCGTCACAGGAGTTGTATTCACGAGTTATTCAGTCCGGAGCCAACGACATCCAAGCGTGAGCATTGTTTGTTATTTTTAGGTTTTATTACTCCAAAGTACCCTAAAACTTTTTAAATATTCGTGTTATGTTGCAGGCATCTCTTATTCGGATCAAAAGGAATAGATTTACAACAGATCTCTCAGAAACTTGAGACTTTAAGTTCTAAACGCACTTTTGAGCCTCTACAGCCCATAGCGGATTCTGACATCGAAAGCTTCCTGAGGAATGAAAGGGAAAATGCCATATTGTCACTTATCGATGAGGTTAACAAAAATGTAAGTCAAAATTTAATTAAAAAAAATATTCATGTTGTCGCATAAAAACTTGCAATTTATGCGTATTTATCAAGGCCAAAGGTAAATTTTATTAATCCAACCTTATAATTAGTTCCAATAATGTGCTTACCCCCTTCTTAGTTAAGGTAGTAATATTACTATTTTATTTTTGATAGTCCCTACAAACAACTGAAGATCAGAAATGGGAACACATGCTATCAGAATGGAACAGAGAAAAGATTAAGCTAATGAATGCTATGATTGGTCCTTCACAAAACTGGCTTGACCTGAAGCGCACGCCTGAGCCACCAAGCATTGCCGATGCACCAAAGAAGTTTGGCCACTCAATGTTGGACAATATAGAAGCAGCTTACGCTAGACAAGTGCAACAGTACAATAAGCTGGTGTTCCAAGGCTCTAAATCCAGAACAGCCTTACATCTGAAGTTCGCTCAAGTTGCAGAAGAGTTTAATGATTTGGTAAGCAAATACTTACATTATCCGATTATGTACATTGAAAATCATTCAATGTATATCATTGTTAATCTTTACATAACTACTATATCAAATGTTTTGTCAATTTCAGAAAGTGAAAGAAATGTGGGAGATTATCAAGACTATGGCCAACATTCCAGCTTTAGTAAGAGATGAAGACCCTTTGAAAGCTAGAGGCAATACTACTATTCAACAATGTCTTGTTGCTCAGGGAAAGAAATATTTGGAAAAAAGGTATACAAACATCTCTCAACTACCTATTCACATCACATTACAAGATTATTTGACTATTGCACATAGTATTTCACTTTTCTCTTAATAATTCGAGCCTGCAACATAACTGTCTGTACAAATTGTACATTTTTTTTTTTTCTTATTCTTTATTAAAAGTTAGGAGTTTTTATCCACATGGATACGTCAACCCCATTGTACCCTATACACAATTCACAATTTACAGGGATAAGTAGCCGCTAACATATAGAAAACGAATCACCGATTACACACTCGGACCAAACTACAAATTCGTTTGGCAATATCTGATGTAGGATTTGACAGAATGTTTATCATATAACCAACGTCAAATGTGTTTAAGCCGAATTCCCTAATCAGTGATTCCCTTTCTCTTTTGTTCTTTACACACTCCATCAGCAAATGTTGCACGTCCTCAACTTTATTACATACTTCACAATTGGGTGATGCTACCTTTCTCATGAGGAATGCAAATTTTGCTGATGGGTAGTGCCCCGAACGAAGTCTTAGCGCTAACTTAATATAACTCCTACTTAAACTACTTTTATCAAACCACGGCAATCGAGGGGGCTCGTTTTGGATGATTTTATACCATATACCTTTTTCCTTAGATAGCTCATCAAAGTGACTTTTCCATTTGTCATAACAAGTTACTTTAAGCATCGAGAAATATTCCCAATAATCGGGGTAGTACGTAATTTCGTTCCCTGTCTCTGTCGCAAGTTTTGACAACTGATCAGCCTCCTCGTTGCCTTGTAGACCTAAATTGTACATGAAATATCACTAAATTGTGCATTACAAAAACTATTCTGGAAATATAAATTTTACCTTAGTAAATTTATATTTCCAGAATGGTTTTAAATAGTTAGTAGTGCTATCATACTTTATTTGACTAGTAATTTTAAGATATAATTTAATGCTCTGCACCATCATATTTCGGAAATAAAACTACTTTTTACGGATTTTTTCGCGGTTTATATTTAGATTTTTAAGCCCCGACGTTTCGACACCTTTGCAGTCAGAGTGACCCGTGACCATGATACCTGCAAAGCTGTTGAAACGTCGGGGCTTAAAAATCTAAATATAAACCCCGAAAAAATCCGTAAAAAGTAGTTTTATTTCAATGTCTAACATTCGCGTAAACCTAAGAAACCAATATAAAAAATTTGGTCATCTATCCTTAGGTACAAACAATACATGAGTGACGTAGTACGCGCAAACCCTGCGGCCGCCATGCGCGGCGGCGAGCCGGGCACGTACCCTCTCGTGCGCGGGTTCGTGGGTCTCCGCCTGCAAGGGCAGAATACACAGGTGCTGACTGACGGCGTCATTGACGAGCGCCCGCTCTGGCCCATGGTGTACTACTGCCTTAGGAGCGGCGATGCTAATGCGGCGCTGCATTGTTTGAGAAAGGCTGGGTATGTTTGGTTATGGAATAAATATGTTTTTTTGATGTGACTGGTAGCACAACAGTAAATAAAGTATCTATATTTGCTTCTAAAATTTTGGTGCACATCAATTATTTTTAGATGTGTGTATACTATCCCCTTATGTTAATTTATGTCTTTGAATGTTTGTCGTATCATTTCTTACAGTCGTGATCATGAAGAGTTTATATCTGCCCTTGAGGAATACATAAAGAGCCCAGAGAAGCCTCTTAGTGATAAATTGCAGACTGCTATCAACTTCCAGTACAGGATACAAGTTCGCAACTCCACAGACCCCTACAAGAGAGCTGTAAGTTATTAAAGTAAAATTTATTGTCACAATCAGGAAATGTTGTGCATTTGTAATATAATGTTTCTATTCGTCTCAATCACGGAACAGAAAAAACAAGTGGAAGTGCAATACGCCAAAATTACTATAGGAACCGCTGTCGCCAAACTCACACAAATAATCCGATAATAACATATGCACTACAACGAAATAATCCGTATGATTGGTAGTTTTAAATTTAGACAAAAATAGCCCACATCACAGAAATAAAATAAACCCTGACTCTCTAAAAATAAGGTTAATTTTGCATTAGCAACAATACGTATTTACGGTCTACAGTCACACTAAAGTCGATTGACGAGTTAGTTTTGCTACTTGACCATAGATGGCGATGTATAATCAATATAAGCAATTATCAACATAATTGCTTTAGACATACGGTTGACAATGGCGTGACTCTAATGCTACTCGGCCAAGGACACACCACGTATTACATTTAAATTCTTTATCGATATCGATAGATACCCGATTTTTGTTCAAATACGATAAATACGACTCGTTGGGAGTACATTTATTTATTTGTTACACAAATCGCTGTACCTTTTAAACCATTAATTAATAGACACACAAGACTGACAGACAGATAGGTAGGTAGGTAGGGCCATGCCCAAGGTTCATAGTGAGTTTGGCCCAGAGTGCACACTTATGATATGATGTCTTAAATTTAAAATAGATTGTCAACATGTAATTAAAGAAGGAATCAGATAAATAAAACTTCGGGTTTTATAGTAAAAACTCGTCTTTAATATTCCGCATATGTTGAAATTATCATGATTCTCGTGAATTAAATGGACTTTTTGCCGTGAAACTTGAAGAAAGAAAGTGCAGTGTCGATTTCACGAGTTTTCATCTATCCACCGGTGGATGAATCAGGATTTAGCTTGCCGGCCGACCTCCCACAACGCAAGGACGCACTCTCTATCCATTTCTCTTTCATGCTTGTGACTTTGGGAAACCTGAAACAAATTTTTAATGAAGGTTAAAAAATCTATTACCTACTGTTTGTAACACTCTGTGTGTAACGTCTCAGTCATTAATAAATTATAATAATTATGTTACTATTTAAAACATTGATTATATTTTTGCTTTATACCACTTAAACGACCATAAATTTACTTAATATAAATTTCGTGTATGAATTAAGGCGACCTCGTACCTATATTGTAATGCAAAACGAAATAAATAAAAATAACTGTTTGGGTTAAGATAGTTATTCCTCGTATCGACATCAATCGACAAAATCAATTTTCGACTTGACCACATCACTACATTGAGTAGCGAAGGTCTTTCTAGAATGTTCTATGGAAGAAAACAATCGAAAATAAACTTTGTCTTCACTGCATAAGGTTTATTTTGACTAACCGTTCTATTAATTTTTTGTAAATTGGAAGAAAATAAGATTTTTATTAGAAAACCATAAAAATCGTACTTACCGATGATACGAAATACCTCCATTTGTAAGATTTCTTCTCCTACTATCATTTTTGCACGCTAAAACGGAACAATACGGCATAGCTAGGTAAACATTAATTTGTCACGAGACGAGCAACTCGGCGCGATGACAGGCGCAACTGGGATCGGTTAAGCGCAAGTTAAGCGTAACAACGCTTAATTGTGACGCGCGTGCCACGCCTACTTAGCACTTCCACCTGTTTTTTCTGTTCCGTGGTCTCAATACGTTTCGGGGGCATCAACTGTCATTTTTATCTAGTAATTATAGAGTGGTACAGTGGATATAACTGTAAATGCATTACACTATACTAAAATTGCGTGGATATATGTATATATTTTTTATAATTATAGTTGTGATAATATCCACAGGTATACTGCGTCATAGGTTGTTGCGATCTCAGCGACGAGCACTATGAAGTGGCGCGAACAGCCGACGACTACCTCTGGCTCAAACTGTCCTTTATCAAGTCTAGAGGGAACAACGAAAGTGAAACCTTCTCGTATTCAGATCTACAGAAAATGATACTTGAAGAATATGGTAAGAATTGTGCTAAATTATAAAAATCTTGGTCCTTGTAGTTATATTGTATATAGCCCACGATCTGATGATGATTATGACCAGCAGGCCATTGACCTTTAATTCGTTATTTTTGCGTTACTTTCTCATGTGTATAATAAGACTATTTTATGGAATAAAATATTTACTAAAATTGTGCTTCTTCTTTTAGGTGAAACCCATTATCATGCATATGAAAAGCCAGTAGTATACTTCCAAATGCTGACATTGACTGGGCAATTTGAACCTGCTATTGAATTTTTATCAAGAATACCAAGGTAAGGCTAAGCTCATAACTTACATCTTTTACTTGAGGCTCATATATTATACAATTGATTGCTTATTCTTAGATATTTTTGTACTTATTTTGTGTGTAGGCAGCTTAAGTTTATATTTTCTTGTTTTCCAGATTCCAAGTTCATGGTGTCCACATGGCTTTGGCTCTACACGACGTCTATATGTTAGGCACACCACGCAACGTTCAGGCCCCATTATGTAAGTTAAATTACTTAGAAAAGCTAGTACTTACCATTATCTACCCACAAACTACATACCAATTTTACTAGACTATTTTTCGAAGCAAATAATAAATGAATGTTATTTTTCCAGTGTCTGTGGATACTGATGACCCGCCACCACTGCGTCGTCTGAACTTAGCGAGGCTCTTGCTGTTGTACGTCAGGAAATTCGAGCTCACAGACCCATCTGATGCCTTACATTATTACTTCTTTTTGAGGTAAGTACACCATACAATATGATCAGAGTAACTGATATTACCAGCGAAAATCTGTTTTCATTGGCGTAATACATTTTTTTGACGTTTTTATTGTTAATCTGCTTTCCAGAACAGAAATACAATAAGGCAAGATCTTAAATTTCGTCTTGCTATTCTTAAATTATATTTTAAGCATACTTTGTACGTGTCAATTAATATAAATGTATTATTTTTTATAGAAATCTAAAAGACCCCAGTGGTAAGAACTTGTTCATGTGTTGCTGTACTGACCTGGCCCTTGAGAGTCGCGACTACGATCTCCTCTTCGGTCGCATGGACGCTACCACAGGTCTACGCAGCACTGGACTCTTAGATCAATTCAACAATCCACATATTGATAGTAAAGTAAGTTATTTAATAATATATCGGTGTCGTTAGTTTTCTGTGTGCGTTAAATAATGGTAATGGTAATAAAATTTGTTCGATTTCAGGTAATAGCTTTGAATGTAGCAGAGCAGCTAGTAAACAAAGGACTGTTTGAAGATGCTATAACTATGTACGATATTGCTGGGGTAAGTTAACTTCATGTATTGTATGGTCAATGGCACATTATTTACGAAAAGTAAGTAATTCACGAGCACACTCTTGTATCTTTCCCCAGGTTTAGAGAGTGAACAGTGAACATATTAGTTATTATATTATTAGTTATTTACTTGTGAAATCTTTTAACTTGCTTGTCTTTTGACCAAGAAGAAGTTGATAACAATTTACTACTGATGTGCCAGATTGCAGATCAGTCTCAAACGAAATCTTTTTATATATAAATGTTGTACCCTTTTTTTAGAACTTGGAGAAGGTGTTGGAGCTGTTCTGCGTGTTACTAGCGCAGGTGGTAAACAGCGGTGGTGGCGCGGGCGGCCTGCGTCAACGCCTGGCCCTCCTCGCCGAGCATGTCTCACGGCGGCTGCGTTCCGCCGGCGCTAGCAGCCTTACAGCCGCGCTGGTCGAGGCCTATACCAAGCTCTGCAAGCTCATGACCTTCTTCGATCAGTTCCATAGCGAGAATTATGAAGGTGCTCTTGAGGTAATTGAGTTCAATGTTTCTTACTTTACACCTTGGCGGGACAATTGTGAATTTATTTTTGCATAAATGTTAGAAAGCTAGTAGTACTATTTGTTTGTGGTGGGAATCAAAGTTTGTACAGTTTGATAACATTTTGGGTAGAATAATTAATATCTAAATTATTTATTAATCTTCTTGTAGATTATTCTATATCTTGTAATTCCTCCCCGTTCTATTACTTTGAATTCCTCTTCAGACCCTCCGTGACTGCGAGCTGGTCCCACTGAGCGCGCGCGAGCTGGACGCGCGTGTGTCGGCGGCCCGCACGGCGCGCGGCGAGCTGCTGCGCGCGCTGCCGGCCGTGCTGCGCGCGCTGTGCACCATCCTGCTGGCGCAGCGACAGCGACTCCGCACCGCCGCGCAGGCACAGCCGCTCGCCGTGCAGAATAGCAAGGTGAGGACACACAACAAGTTATGCTACTCTAAGCTTTCTAGTGGACGATAATTGCAGTGTTATGTAATACTCAAAAAGTGACTACCAAAATTACTCATTAACTGCCATTGAACCACACGTTAAGAAGAAAATTCATTGATTTTTTAATGCATGAATGTTCTATGGAAAAGCTAGCTGGACTCTTTTGCTGGTGTTTATTCTGAGAAACTTTAAATTACAAGTTCTGGATGTTATGGCCTTACTTGATTGGAAGAGAGCTATATTTATCAGTGGACCATGATAGTCCAATGTGGAACCCATATTAAGAAAAGTTTCTTTTGGTTTTTCAGCAAGTGGAATGGCTACGCGAACAAGCCGAAGTATTAAATACATTCGCGGGTAACATCGCGTACAGAATGCCCGGCGACACCTACAGCCAGTTGGCACAGATGCAAATACTGATGCATTGATATGTACTGTGAGAGAAAGTTCATGTTAATTACGTAAATAAATATGTTTAGTAATAATACTTGAATTTATTTAAAAACTTACAAAAGCTACAGGCTAATCATCTTATAACTACATAATTATGTAAGGCGGAACTTTAAATATTATTGCCGATTAATAGCTTTCGCCACCATTATTGGCCTTGAAGGCAGCGTAAAACACTATCTCTTCCATAGGAACTTAGCATGCCACAATTATGTGGCAAACCATTATTTGCCACAGCAACAATAGCAGGGCAATCAAGGTAAGTCAGTCTTATACACTGTAATAAATTCTCTCAGCAAGCTGCCTCCTCACTTCAATACCAATATACAGATCATTGACATTATCATCAGCCATTTCCGTCACCTCATTTATAACTGGCATTGGTTCCGGATCTATATAATGTTCTGTATCTGGCAACCCAGCTTTAATACACAGATTATGTAACACTGCACAAGCATTAATGATTTTCGCTGCTTGTTGCGGTGTGTAGTGTAGAGGCCGCTTGTATAAACACTGCCATCGGCCTTTCAGCTTTGAGATACACCTTTCAATGCAAGTCCTTGTTCTGCCTTGAAAGTGGTTGTACTGGGAATCTGGTGTGCCTTGGGGAGCGTGTAGTATGGGCGTCATCAGCCATGCTCGTTGTGGGTACTTGTTGTCAGCTGGAAAAAAGCAGAATTGTCATATATATTTTGCAGTGGGTGTTGGTTTAGTAGTCTTTTCTTACTCAGATAGGTAGTAAAATATTAGAGGACCATTAAAGTTCAGTTATTTATGTGTAAATAACTTTTAAATAATATGAAATGATAATAGTTCTTACCAATAAGCCAGCTCATTTCTCCCTGGCGACTGACACTCTCAACAAAAGGCCTTATGTTCATTTTGTTCCAAATATATGCGCTGCTCGCCGATCCTCCGAAACGACAGCACACTGCTATTATATTCGTATCTGCATCACATATCTGGACAACAACATTTACATTAAATTATAAGGGTGATGATTGTTGTAAAGTGTTGAAGGATGTGTGGGTGGCCAAGCAAAGATGAAGCAACAAACTGCATACGCATTACTTTAATTAATTAATGCAAGTGACCTCAAGTTGAACAATTTATTGTAATATTTCGTAAGTAGCTCCTGCTAATTAGTGGGACTTAGTAAGGTAGTGAGGGGTACTGTCCATGTTTGACCAGTATGGCAGTATACATATAATTTATTCAACTAAGAAGGTCTTACACAAAAATACCTGTGTAAAGAACTCAGTGGCGTGCATTGGTTTTCGGCCATGGTAGGCACAGACTCGTACGTATGTACTCGTATGGCCAACTTTACCGTAAATACGCAAATGAACTCCCAAAAAATTGGAACTAGGATTATTTTTGTGGACCACAGGGTACATTCAGATTTAGCGAACGCACACCGAATGCGCTGTTCGCGCTTGCAGTTAGGTACTGCAATATGTTAGTGCGCCTCCTCGACGCGACTCACGCAAAGGTCGGTAGTGCAAATTTTAGTAATGCCGTCTCCGAACTGTTCGCGAGCAGTACGCGCGCTGCTCGCGCGGCGCGGTCAAGATCATAAGTCTACTTAAAATGCACGCGCGCAGCTCGCGAACTATTCGCTAGCTTAATCTACAAACCAATTTCTGATTGAATCACTATTTCAACTTGTAGGTATAAGTTTATATAAAACAATCTTTGTAAAGCTAACTGCGAACAGCAGCCGAATCCGCGATTCAGGACTCGCGACGAGCAAAGGGTCGCGGTGCGGAGAGCTTATGGTTGAGGACTCATATTTGTGTATTATTCTGAATAAGAAAACGAAACTGAACATAATAGTAAATATATTAAGCCATAGTCAATATGACCATTCGAGATCAACATTTTTTTTACCTACGTTATGTAACTATTACCTACATAGCCAAAAAAAATAATCAGACGTATTATTTTACGTGCCAACATATACTATTGTCTTGTATGTTTAATTTACTCCCATTTTCAATAAGATTTCAATAAGATTGTAACTAAAAACAATCACTTAATATAATCATCTACTACAACAAAATGTTTTCGTCGTAGTTATTCTCGTAGGTATCAATTCACGCAACAATTTCGTATAACAATCAAGAAACGACGAATAACATAAAAAGAACAGTTCGTCCAGCAGCACACCGCTAGTCAGGCAATATTTTCTAACATTTTGAGTTAATAATTACTGAGAGCCTTACCTTTAAGTTTTGTCAACAAACCCCATTTGATGGGTTTGTACTGTAAATTTGTAATTACGCACGTATGCTATCAAACATATTTCAATTTCACCACAATCTTAACATTCATACACATAGCTGTTTATTAGTGCTCCTGTTTATTAAACTACAGCCACTTCACAAAATCACAATTAATAGAAACTTGTTAAGAAAGACAAGACGAAAACAGGCGCGCGAACTATCAAAAACTTAATAAACAATCTGCCACAGATAATAAATATCGAAAAACGATCAAGTTGCAACACAGAAGGAAAACAATAAAAATATTTATTAAAAATAAATATAATAAACATTAATAAATGTAAATAATATTGTGATAATTAATTATATAAGTTATAAGTATTTTAAAACGCTAGTTTCATTTAAAATACAATAATTACCTACTGGAATAAGAATTGACAAGTGCGGTGAACAACCCAAAAGACTTTTGCTCCAAAACGAATATGAGAGTGAAAAAAAAGTAAAAGGACTGAGAACTGCGAGGACTCTATAAGTCTATTGGCAGGTAGGCCAGCTTACTGTAAGTGTAAAAAATTACGTATGTCAAATGTCAAAGCACCACTCTTAGCAAAAATAGGGTTTTTTGTTTTTGTCGTATAATAAAAAGTCAAGATGGCGGGGTATTATTTTCCGTTTTTGAAGTGTGCGTGCGTATATGGACAAGGAGATTTCGTTTGAATGTGTGAGTGTAAACTAGGCACAACTGTCGCGAGCCTACCTCGTGACAGATTATTATGAGTTATTGAATAAATTTGAATTTGACATATGTGACGTCATGATTTGTTTATTATTGAAATGTTTGGTTAGAAGTTTTACTGCCGTTTTATGTTATGATTATGTATGATGAGTGTTGTTGTATTAAAAGAAGATAGTTAGGATTTTTGGAGGTAAGCTCTGCTTATTTGCCTATATGCTATGCACGCCACTGAAAGAACTTACAATTTGTGCATGTATAGAGTATTGTCCTTTTCTATCATAGAAAGCTTCCTCATCATCTCTTGGACAAACTATCTCAACATAAGTACCATCCAGACAGCCTATAGTCTCAGGAAAGTGGTACTTTCTGTAAAACCTAAGAAACATACAACTGAATAAATATTCCAATTCAATTGTCTTGTTGGTATATTTTTGCATGAAAGTTAGTGAACTTGAAGATGATACAAAGATTAATTTTGTGTTTATTATTTCTCTCTTTTATTATTCATATTCATATTTACAGTAATATCATATCTCTGTAGTACTACCACTTACCACATAGTACTTATTACCATTTATCTCAGCTTTATGTCAATCTGAATAATTTCTTAAAAAGATTTTTAAACAAATATATATTTTCATTATCACCTACCCTTCTTTAATCTGGTCTCTCTGCATCACAGTTGTGGGAAATACAATGCAGTTGTTGAGCACCATATTGAAGCCCTCAACCACAATCTTGATGACCCTGCTCACTGACTTCTGTGATATGTTGATACTGAAGTCTTTGCCCACAGACTTCTGGTGAGAGCCACTTGCTAGGAATGATAATGTAACTAGAACCTGAAATTATAATTTGTTAAAAGGTGGTCTCATTTCATAAGATAATTGCAATTAAGGACTAAAGAAGAGATATAATAAATAAACACATGTATTTAGAACTACTTCAATACAGTTTACAAATATGAAAATAAAATTGGATTAAACCTTTAAAAATCATACTATTATATTATTTAGTATGATACTACTATAGTAAATAATAACAAAATAAGCAAATAAATTTATTATATTTTAAGATATTGTTAAGTCACCTTTAAAGGAAATGGTATACCATTTGATCTCTGAGTTTTAGGAACCACTGGTTCCAATATTCTTAATATGTGATGAAAGACTACTCTGTTTATACGACAGTTCTTAAGTAAATAAGAGTCCGGTAAATTGAGGCAGTTGGATAGGTCAGTCAGATGCCTTCGTGTTATTTTCTCCTTGTGAGCGCTACCTCGCAACATCTTCAGTTTAAGTAGTGTGTTCATCTTGTTTAATTTTAATTGATTTGATACCTATGAAGTTCTATATCGTTTGATTCAACGCAGGATACTGTTTCGCAGATTAAAGACATGATCATGTAAAACAAGTTTTAACTTATCATTAGTTATATTTAACTCTTCTTAAGTACATAATCTAAAATGATATCCCAAATTCTCATCTTAAAACATAAATGTAAATAAACAACTTTATTGAATTTGACAATCAGTTTCAAATTGACCACAGAGCAAAGCAGAAATTGACAGTGAGAGTTTTTATAATAGATTTGAGAAAGTAGCTTTTGCCTCCGACACAGATAAGTACATCGTGAATGTCAGTAATATTTTAATTGTTTTTGTCGTGATACGGAGACCAGTCCTTAATGTTTATTTACCAGTGCTGACATTGGGTTGACAGTGACAGTCCAGGTCTAACAAATAGAAAACAAACATCAGAAGCGGTAACAACAAATACGCATAAAATACGTATAAAAAGTATTTTTATCACTGAAAATATGTATACAAAGTACTTAAAAGTATAAAATATAAAGCAGTTTAAAGTTTTTAATCATTTACGAACAATATTTCGTTGGTTTTAATATAAGATTGCAACAATGGAAAGACGAAAAGCAAGCCCAGAACAGTTGAACATGCTTTTACATTTTCTCGAAGAAGACAAGGAATTAGCTATTGGGAAGTTTACCGGGCTCGAGGGCAGGATTCGTCAAACGAATGCATGGATTAAAATTACTGAGAAACTTAATGCCAATTCCGGTTTTGGTTCTGGTGCAATCAAAACTCCAGATAAGTGGCAACAGGTGTAAATTCCTTTTTTTATAAATTATATCTCATAGAAAAAGTCCATAAACAAACTATGACTATCCTTTATAAATGAATTGTATTGTTAGATATTTGAGTATGTTAGATATATGTTTTTTTAAAGCTAAAAAGCATTTTTTTTACTGTACCTATTTTAGACATGGAGAGACTGGAAATCGAATGTCAAGAAAAAGGCATTTAAAATAAGGAAGAATAGATTTACACCGGGCTGTAATGCAAACACACAACTAACAGAGGCTGAAGAGAAAATCCTAAGACTTATTTGTACAAACACTTCAGTTTTTGGGCTCTCAGGGGTGCCTGAAACTTCAGCCCTCTCTAATGCAATGGTAAGGCTCTTTTAGCAGCTTAAATCATAATATAATTAGAATTTTATGTTGAAATTAAAAAGGAAAGCTCATTAAATATATCTTCTAAGTTTAACAATTTTTATTATATCTATTTGCTGGAATCAGCAGTATAACAAACTAAGCTATCATTTATTAAAAAATAAAGTAATATATTTGTTTCTTAAATGTTTCAGGCTCCAACACAAAGTGGGTCTTCTGATGAAATGTGTAATGGTGATCCATCAACCAGCAACATGGTAAATTTAAAACATTGTTTACATAGTACATAAGGAGTATTTAAATAGCTAAACTTAACGGCCAACCTCCTCTTCTAGCTCTTTTTGAAATAAATATTTTTATGTAAAATGGCTTTTTTTGAGTCGATAATAATAAAGAGTTTTTACAGAAATGGCCTCCAGAATCCCAGCACTTTACTGCAGCAGACTTGGAAATGACTCTAGCTGAAGGAGTAGTATCTGACCCTGATGCTGGTATGGGGCCCAATGAGGTCTCTTCTGCTCCAATCACAGGCAAACCTCTGTGGAAAAGAGGCAGGCCAGTTAGTAAGTAAAGGAAAAATAAAAACAATTCCATTCTAAAATAAATGTCTGTGGTACTGTTACCTTAAAGGTTTTATGTTGTTTAACAGACTGTTTCTTTCCTATTTTTAGGACTTGTACATGACAGACTACTTAATTTGGAAGAAGAAAGAATAAGAATTGAGAAACAGAAGCTGATGGAGAAGAAAAGATGTAACAATATAAGACTTAAAATGGAAAAGGACAGGCTGGATATTGAAAGACAAAGGAACATTTTACTAGAAAAGTAAGTTGATGTTAAATAAGTTGATATATACAGTAAAATAAATAACGTTCATGGAGCTCAACTGAAATTATGTCTTATTTAATTACATTAAGATTTTTGTGAAGATTAGGTTTTTTGTAATATTTTGAAAGAATTTTAAATAAATTTTATTTCATCTCATTTCAGGCTTTTAGTAGCTGTGGAAGCTGTGGCACATCGATAATAATTAGATGTAGTTCATAATTTTTATTTTTGTACATTAGAATTAGGGACAGCAATAATTATTGTATTGAGTATCAATGAAGTAGACTAAGATTGTGATATTAAATATTTATACTAGATCAAAAGTTATTATTGTCTGCTCACACCCATATACAATTATCTAAAATCAAAAAATTAAAGGACAGGGAATAGAAGTTAGCATAACTAACGGTTTTTATACACATATTTTGTCACATTTGTTATGCATTTCTATAATTATGCTAACACAAACAGGTATTTAATAGGCCCTATAAATCCTTATAAGAAATCCTTAAAAGGTGTGTTTCACAAATAAAAGTATCAACGACCATGGTGTCATTATGAACGCGACCCTTGTACATAATCTAAGACGCGACCAAAAGATGAAATGACATTAAAATATTTTTGACAGTCAGCTGTCAGAAATCTGGAACGGATTCGGAAAGCATGTGCGTGTTTTTGTTTTTCTGAGTTTTCAGTACATATAAAATACTTGTAAAAATGAGTATGGATAGTAGCAATTTAAATCGCGATATAGTGGGAGTACTGTTTCCTGGCATTGTTAAAAATGATGATAAAGCAATCGCCTGTTTGGGTGGAATACGAAATATTTCGCAGGTAAAGTTTGGTATATATTATTATATTTTTTTGTATACAGCTTTTTAAAAAACGAAAAGTGTTTTAACATAATAATATTATAGAACCACATGCTAGAATAAGTAAAATTAACCACGAGAGTAAAGTTGTAACTACATAAAAATTGTATTAAATATTTTTTGTAGGTGTACAGTAATGCTGCCAAAAAACGTCTTGCGTTGTCTTACCAGCCGAACAACCCATTTATAAAAAAAATATACAGCAACGCAAAGAGAACTGCAGGAGTTCTACTTAAGGTGAAAGTTAAGAAAATACAGAAAGGAAATGACATAAAACGGGAGCTTATATCAACTGTTGTTGTTGGATCCGTCAAAACTATGTTTAGATTTGAATGTAAGTACACTCCATATATACTAATAATTATACTATTGCAAAGAGTTAAACTGCTAATAAGGTATTAGATAGTTTTATAAGTAATTCTCAGTCTCATAATAATTTGGTATATTATTTTAAATCTCATTGATCATGAAACAACTGGTTGAAACCAGTAATTTAGATATTGGTTGGCTATGAAAAGTATACATTTATTATATCCCATATTAATAATACTCTATATATTTTCAGCGATGTGTGACTTCCAGTATATGCCTGTACATAAAGAAGGTCCTGGAGCAGGGCCACCAAAGTGCATCTTAGAACAAGTGTTACCATCTGGAGTGGACACTTTTAATTTTATGTTGTAAGTATGACTAGTCCTAATTATTCTAAGTTGTACTATTCTCATGAATAATGATTAAACTGTGCCCTGTGGTTTTATGCTCTCTTTTTCTGTGGATAAAGAAGGATTACAAATATTTAATATTTTAATCTTAGTTATCTCCCACATGTGTGCCAATCTTATTATTGTATTGTCCTGAAACATGCCTAATTTTTAGGGTTATTGTTTAAGGTTTTCATCTTTTTTCAGGGAACCAGCACCTCTCCTACTGACACCAGCAAGTTTCACACGGTTTGAGAAACCTATATGCTATGCGTACACTGACAAAAGGTACCCAGACCGTGCATCACCAGAGAGAGGAGAAAGTGTACACAGTAAGACCAGAATGCTGAGAGGTGCTCAAGTGACACCATATGTATTCAATCTCATGGATGACTTACCAACAGAACCGCATGAAACTTATGTAAGGCAAAAGGAATTGAAACTTGAGTCCAATCCACGGTTGATAGAGGAGATAGAAATCATTAAAAAGGTTGGTATTTAATTTTGTATATCCATAACTACCAGTAATATTTGTAGAATTAATTTAATGTACTAAAATCTTTCCTTTTCATATAGCTTTTTTCCATAAATAACTATGTATAAAATAATTATTTTTCAGTTCTTTGAAGAGAGACCAATTTGGTCACTGAACCTAATAAGATTTCATTCAAAACTCAGGCTGATATCCTTAAAAGTGATCATGCCTTGCTTAGCTTTATACATGAAGACTGGTCCTTGGAGGTCCATGTGGGTGCGGTTTGGATATGACCCTAGGAAGGATCCAGGAAGTAGGATTTATCAGACACTAGACTTCAGGTTAAGGCATGCAGGTTAGTTCTTTTTAATTTATTCTGTATGAGTTACAAAGTGGGGATTTAAAAATGCGGTCATGAATTTAATCCAAATACTAGTAGTAATTTTGCTCTTTCTTCTTCTACCTAGTGTTTTCTCAAGTATTTGGTGTCAGCAAAATGTGTGTTTTTCATCTATTCTACCCAAGGACTTTCTCCCAGTTTATATCTATGAGCCAATGTCTTAAATTTCGTGTTATGTGTGTAAATACGAGTGTTTACTGCTTGTGGAAAAATAATCTAAACATAATATGTAAACAAACTAGCCTAATTATCTATGCACAAAAAGCACTGACAAACTTTACCTGCATCGGCTATATATGACTTGTTGCAGCGGGCGTGCGCTCCATGATAATGTCTCGCGACACGACTCACGACACGTCGACGGACCGCGAGCGGAACCTCAAGAGGAAGCTCACGGAGGTGGCCGCGTCTGCGTCAGAGGAGGTCGCGGAGGGCACTGTTTACTTCCGGCCAGGCATGACGCCGACACAGCGGCATATATTCTATCAGGTATTGTAAAACATTTTTTAACATTTTACACATTATGATAGTTACCAATGTGGCCTCTGGAGACCTGAAATGGGATATTTCAAATAAGTATTTAAATGCCAATAGATATCTTCTTAGATGTTATTTATCGCAGCAATAACTAGAATTATGTATTTTTTGGGACTGAAACCTGCACCAAAATGCGTCAAAATTTAAAGATAAGGATGAACAACTTTCGTGACGAAATTCGCAGCTAATTGTTATTCCTTTACTCACTCTAACTAACTCATTCAATGAAAACGAGTCTTTTCGACAATTAGATAATATATAACACCTTACTAAAAAGCATATTTTTTCCAGTACTGTGACATAAAGCTCCCAGAAGTGGAAGAGATCCTGGCGACGGAGCCGCCGCCCGGCTTCCTCTGCCACGAGAAGCGCGGCTGGCTGCCGCCGAACACCGACGAGATCTGCCGCGACCACATGTTCCGATACGTTAAGGATACGCTCTTCAATTCTAGCAGCTCTGACTTGAAGTATGAGGTACATTTTTTTTTTCTTTACACTAGACATCAAATTTTCTAAGGATGTTAGGGATCATCATCATCATCCACAGCACACCTTGTACCCCCACTGCTGCATAGACCTTTTTCGTGCCATTTTCTACGGTCCTGTGCCAGCCACTACGGATATTCTACTAGATAATGCACTAGCATTTTTATTCGGATTGGGTATATCGGTTTTATGGTGCAAAGGCGACGAAATGTAGGGAAATAAAAGCTAAAAAAAACCGCGATAAAATCCGAGTAAAGAAGTCAAGTCGCGTAAATCTCGGAAAGCAATAGGTACAAATTTCGATGTCAATTGCCATCGCTTAGCTATGGCACAATACTTAATGGGAACATAGGTATTTATTTATTTATTTAAGATTTAAACGGCTTGACGCCAATTACATAAATCACATTAAAAAAATACATATTATTCTAACTAAAACAAAAACAATTCTTACATATAAAAAAAGTATATTAACGAAATGGTATGAGAAGTATGCTCATTACCAGTGCGAAAAATATTGAGAAGGGGATGTCGGTATTGGCCAAGTCCATTGTTGATATGACGATAAAGATTTTGATGTCCTGATGTTCTTCGTGTATTATTGACCTTTCACAAGATTATGTGATTGATCGGATATTTATTTATTTATTATGGGGAGATAATGAATTGTTTTCAATAGATAGGTTATCGGACATACTTATTATCAGTAAATATTCTTTCCATACATTTCCAAGCTATTTTAGAACTCTGATCAACGTATTCTTTATTGACAATCTCTTATTTTACTATTCTGTTATCAGCTGATTAAGGTAGAGGAAATATGAACAACATACTTGAAGCCTGTATACTTTTCCTAGAAGTATGAAATAACGTCAATCTTTATCGACGGATTCTTGTGCAGGCATTTACCCAATATTTGTCATATTCGATGCAACCTACAAGCCGTATCGGATTAGATCCCTATCTTACCTACATATTATTATTTTATCCTATTAATTCGTAGATTAAGTAAGGATTAGTAACATATCTCGCCTACAAAAATTGATTGATTACATTGCACCTTTGTATTGAGTAGGTAAGTTGTTCAGCTGACAATGTTATCATTTACTGGCTTAAATACGCAACGTCTCGTAGGAAGTTTTCATTACGAATATCTTGTGTTCTAGGCAAAGTATCAAGATGAAATATGTGCTATATTTTAAGTTAGATCCCAAGCAATATAACTGACAAAACGTCATTTAATTTTGAAAAGTATTATAAGAATCTAAAAACAACCCTTTTCTATATATTTTATTAAACCCCATCAAATTACTTTCTCTTTGTACAAACAATTTGATTTAATATATTTTTTGTTAAACAGGAGCATGGGAGTGGCAGCGACAGTGATTCAAATTCTGATGACGACACAACTGTCACTGAAATGGATGAAGGTTGAAACTGAATATACTATTTGTAAATATACTTTTATGTTTATTTCACACCCCACACAAACACCAGTAGTACTACACGGGATCTGAATGATGCGATGTTTTAAATTTGTTATCACGAAAGGGTTTACGCCCCCTAACTCCGCCCCTATTGACGTCTATTTTCATGATAAATTACACGCGGCTTAAATAAGCCGTGCAAGTAAATTAATTAGTGAGCTCCAGCATAGTCTCACTATCTATATATATCGTTTTATGGATATGTAGCTTATATCTAAGTTACATCTAAGAGAGAGAGTAGTTAGTTACTGTTATTAGTTTTACATAAATTTTATTTGACCGGAAATATTTAGGCGCCGAGCAATTGATGGGCAGTTTGTCCGCTAGGCAAAAATTACGAAGTGTCAAGAATTAGTCTGTTCAAAGGTATTTACTATTTGGTATTTACCTTGTTTTTGAGCTGGGTGTTATAATAGTACCAAATTTAGCATTATACAGACATCATTTTATGTACATCCTACGTCCGTCACTCCCAAAGGTCACAGTCGGTCACACAAATGATTAAAAAATGGTCGATAAGTGAAAAATTATCATTACGATAGTTATAATATTTATAATCCTCTCCCCAGCATTGGAAAGTTCCGGCATAGTAACTTTTATCTTTCCAGTTCACGCGTTATCGAGGCGACGGTGACGAGGGTGACGAGACCACACAATTATGTTTATTAATTAATTATTTGTAATGATGTATGAATGCGTCTGCCTTTAGAGTCAATTACACGTATTAAGTGGATTATGTACTGTTGTTCTATTGTTGAGTCTACGATCAATATAGTTCGCGATAAGTTTAATAAGGAAATTATGAAAATTATATCAGGTTTAAACGTATAAGGTTTAAATTTAAATTAATAAATGTCATCCTCGTGTTTAAAAAAGGAATGTAGAAACTCCTCCTATTGTGTAGTAAGTTGAAAACCCAACCCAACAATGATAAAGAAAAAAAGTCTTATTAATCATCCGTGATACAAATCCGATTAAAATAATATCGATAAAAGTAGGTACTTAACCTTTGGGTCCTTGGCCCCAAACAATGAGAGGTTTCTGTATTTCTGTATGAATAAATACAAAATAAGTAATCACAAATTCCAATGATACATGACATACATTTTTATGAATTATTTAAATCCATTTGTTTGTTACTTTTTACTTCAACATCGCTGAACATTTTTTGATGAGATTTGGCAAGGAGACCTGGAAATTCAAATAAAACTATAGTAACCTATGTACATTATAAATTTTAAATTAATAAATTAAACTGTAATTTGAAGCTCAAATATATTTATTTAATAAATACAAGGTGAATCATTATTGTCGAGAAAGTAATGTAAAGAAAACGAATGATGGGAATAAATAAATGAATGTGGAGCAATTACAAATGTGTAGATACTTTGAATCATAAAATAGGGCAACTGCCGGTTGTTTCTTCATCCCTTAAGACTAGTGACAGAGAGAGAGTAAGAGTAGAAAGGAGAAGTGGTATGCATCTATGCACCTAGGTACATAATATCTAACAACAACATAAATAGGAGTTAGTACACAATGCGTGTACACACGTGTTGCGTGACAAAGATGTTTTGGGCTAAGTCCACAAGAATACCTACGTTAAGAATTTCCTAACAAAACCATTGTCATCGAGCATTTTCAAACAAAGAATTTTAAGATTCTTTTTGCAAGGCGTACGATATTATTTATAATCGAATGGCTTCAGACACTGGACCGGATATCGTGGTTTATAATCAATTCAACTTATTAGAAGCTACCTTTAGATGTGCTAGCATTTATCTGGTATATTTCACACTATTCACTTAGGTGATATCATCCAGGTGACCGAAGTGGTTTTGTTAATGTCCTAATTTTACCTCAGAAACAAGTCACCCAGGTGAAATTAGGAAAAAAAAAATTGTTAAGTACTTGATCACCTTGGAACTAGCCAGGCGAACGAAGTGGGGAAAATGGTAAAAAAATGATGTCATAGATTTTGCCCTAAATATTTTGAAATCCAGGATCTTCGTGGTAGAGTTATCGTACGTATTTTATTTGATCCAAAGTTCGTTCAAACCATATCACAATGTTTACATTAACAACTAAGGGAAGCGTGGATATCTGTCGCTGACCGTTGCGAAGCGCCGCGACGCCTTTCATACCTACCGCGAAACAAAGGCGTTTGGGCAACGCTGCCCTATCGCGACAACAAATGTATGTCTTTGTGCAAGTACACACAATATGCAAGCACTCATGACTCACGCGTGGACATTGTTCACCCACACTTTGTACCAGTTCTCCGATCTGTGAAATAGGTATTACTATATGGTAATAGATAAATATTGATCCTTGGACTTGCACTCAGAGGTTTATAACATTCAGGTCCTTGTCACATAAAAATACATAATTTATCGGACAATAATTAAAGACATACGATTTGAAACATCACAAAACAATTTGGAGAAGTTCACTAATATAATGCAAACTTATAATTAACTGCAGAGTCATTATCGGTACGATAATTTATTTACTTATAACTACTGATTTGGGAAACGGTCAGAGTCCATGGATTAAACGATTGCTTAATTCCTGATGTGCTATTTTCTTTTCGTTTATATGTGCAATATATTTTCAAGTATTATCGGAGTTATGTTGATCATCCCTTTGGCTATCTTTAACTTCTTTATCAACTGGCCCCGTGACCCTACGAGTACGTGAACGTCCTTTCGAGGATTATTTAAGTGTTTCTTATTTACCCACATCGGAGAAACTTCTCTTCAACAGTCTTACATCGCTAAGGATCGGGACATCATCAAGACTGTCACAAAGCCAAGCTATCTATAATAGACAAGTTCGGTCTTCCGTAGTGTCTACTGCTCGTAATACCCGCGTTGGTATCGCCTGTCTACTGCGAGCACAATAACCTTTAATTCGGCCCAATATCAGAATATTGATACATCAATATCTTGGGCATAAAACTGTCAAAGAATTTTGAAGAACATATCCTCACGAAGAAAATAATTCCCTTTATTAGTTTAACATAAAAACAAACACTACGTTAAAAGAAAAGAGGCCATGACACAGTGTTCTTTTGCCAATTCTAGAATTCTAGATAATAGGTTGGCATGACTTATATCTTCGCACGTGTAAAGTGTACACGAAGTAAATTTAAAACAAATGCAATATTTTATATTTTTTAATGTCATGTTTTTACAGTGTGATGCAAGCGTGAATCACAAAGTTAACCCTTCGATCGTTTGCTCAGCTTTGAAGAATTGCTTTGTAATTATTTTTAGTTTTATTATGATTGATATAAACTTATATCTTTGATATAATATCATCGTTATTATGTATTATTTAATAATTTATTGCCATAAGCCTTCTGGTATTTGTGTAGTGTGACGTACGGTGCGGATAGGATTTTAAATGTGATATTGAATGAATGCGATCAAGAAACTGACTTACTGAATTGCTTTTTTTGTTGACCACTAAAGTTATAATTAAGTTCAACTGGATAACAAATGCTCTCGTTCTAATCCAGTATAGACTAGGTTTATTAGGTTCTTTGTATTTCTTGTTGGTTCTTACTGATATAAAATTTGCTAAGGATGGTTAGCAACTACTTAGCCCATTGATGAACTAACCTTTATGGGACCTAATAACAACAAGTGCAATGCCTGCGTAGGTCCTCAGTTCGACATCAAGTTTTGATGAATGTCTATACAGGTATAAACCCTGGTAAAGTGGCCAAGGTACCCATATTCCACGATAATTTTAGAGGTCTTTGAAAATATTGCTATTTAGGAACTATTTAGTATCTTTTAATAGCCATCGTTAAGACACCACTTAACGATGGCTATTAAAATTAATGATATAGAAACTTAACGTTGGTTCCCTAAATGTTCATATCGCAAATTGTGAATATTAATTTGAAGTCAGAAACATTTTAATTATTTGGGTAATTTTAGTCTGTACTATAATTTTAAAAAGCTTTGTAAAAAAATGTGGGTAGCTTAAAATAATAAAAACAAAAGTTGTACCAAGTTCATCACGAAAGTGGAGCACGGACTTGGTGAAGTTATTTTGATATTACAATACAAAGTGTAAGTTACAAGGCGCTGCGGCTCGGCTGGGGCACAAAGTAAGCGAGTGCGGCTTATCGTGTCTATATAACCGCTGGCTGGAGGCGCGCGCGCACACTCGCTTACGCCTCTCACCCGCCGCACGATACATTTTCCCGCCCTTTGTGATTTCCACCGGCGCGTGAACCTACGCGAGTGAGGTTAGTGCATTTTCACAATTTAGTTTTTTTTATAGTGAAATAGAGCGGTTTGCAAGCGTTTGTGTTTAAACTGTGCTGTGCTCGTTATTGTGACTGTACGATATTGTGGATTTATTTACCGTTTATAGTTATTTTTATAATTTATTTATTTATCGTTTAACAAGTTTAATATTTTAAATTGTGGTGAGATTTGAAATGCAATTATTTTGTGTTAATTGAAAACAAAAATATTAATAACAATTTACGTTTTAATCACAATGTGATGTTTAGTTAATTACTGTTGATTTAATAAACAAGATAATAGGTTCTACTCTTACGTTATAAGTGTAATAAATTATGCGACATTAATTGTGTAATTTATGTTGCAAACTACATTTAAACGACATGCAACATCATTTTAGTATGTACACACGTAATAGACTTGTTTTATGAACCTATAATTCAACAATTAAAACACAAGCAGTAAGATAAATAAGTAATTAATTTTATTGTCCCATATACTAACTTTTAATTTTTCTATTATTTGTTTACAAGTTATCGTTATAATCTTCAAGAATTGAGATTGTTATTTTTAGACTGTTTAAAGAAAATATTTGTTAAAGCAAAAAGCACACGCATTCTGCCGGTGACTGTACCTGCGTACCGGCAGCTACATAAGTTATTTAACATTACTTAAAGAAACATTCGCATTGTCAAAACATTAGCAGAGAAAATAATTGTTCCATAAAACTCATTGAGTGACCGGTTTAATTTAATAAACATTGTTTATACCTAATTAAGTTAAAATAAACATAATTAGGCTAATGAAACAACAGTTATATATTTTTATTTAAGACAACAACAACTTTACCAGAATAAAGGGTAGAAAACTAGAAATAAAAACACTTCAATATTACTATGACTAATTAGAACAATATATTGCATAATAACAAATTTAAATATACCCATGTCTAGAAATCGTTTGAAAAAAACACGCATCAGCATTTTGACACACGCCTAGACTTATAGGTACCTACTTACACTTAAAATTATACTTTATGTAAGCAATTTATGTAGAACAATAACACACTCGTGTAAAGTTGATTGAACTTTAGATAATACTAGATAAATGGCGAAGGAGTACCTTTTACTGAGAATGTTAGGATAAGCTTAATTACTTATTGTTGTTATAATCGATTCATTATCTGGTAAATAACGTCTAGGATATCAACATTTAAATGTATAAAAATGCACTTATCAAGTCTCTTTCTAACGCTTAAAATTCAACATAATTAATTATGTAACTTACACATAGTTTTGTCGATACATTCAAATTAAAGCTTTTGTGAGACATAATTAGCTGATTACCGAAAAAATGGATTGCATAAGACATAGTTGCATCACAAAATTAAGAATATAGCTGCTATTTAAATTGATGGCCTGGTCACTTAGCGTCGGCTAGCGGCCGATAGATTTGTGCAATCGATCTCAACGCAATGATGTGTTTTTAAACGTGGAGTCGGCGACACGTGCGCCGGCGCACCGTGATTGGAATCCACAATAAGTCCTTGCCTTGCGGCCAGTGTCATGTCAACACACTTCACTGGACGATGGACGATGTTCTTTGAGAATAATGAGGCGTCAAGTTTTATCTGATCTTTTAAGTTATCAACCATCTTAAAGGCCTTGTATAACATGTAATAAATTATAACTTACAAGTAAACAGAAGGCCCTTTTAGACGCTCAAGTTAAGATACTCTTTACTAGAACCACTTATGCAAACTTAACCTTATTCTTCCTTTCCAGATCGAAGATGTCTGCAAACGAGTTTAGATTGGAGCGCAACGTAGAGTTGTCGCCGGAAACAAAAGCTATCGCCGAGAAAGAGTTACGGGAGACGCCAGAGAGAGTGCGGGAAGCTCTGGAGAGGCTGAAGGAGCTGCTGAAGGAGAACAAGGACCTGTGCTATGGAGAGGACGATGAACTGCTGACCATCTTCCTGCGGCCCTGCAAGTGGTATCCGGAGAGCGCGATTGCACTCGTAAGTCTCTTCAATATTTCACATAGATACATTTTAAAAGGTTACACAGAGGCGGTCGTATATTCAAGTTTGATTATCAAAGTAAATTTATTTAGAATTTAGCTACGTAGGTTTTATGGTTAAATACTGTCGCTGCTTTCCGTTAAGCTTGGATTCTTATGATAGCATAATACAAAAATTAAGGTCAACGAACGTCAAGGGATCACAAAAGCGATTTATAAACTTTTGTGGACAAATACATATTTTTATTGGCATAGAGTTTTTAATAGTTGCATGACCTAAGATCGCGTTCACTAACATACGCTTTTACAAACTTAAACTTCTTCTTTAAGATTATAAAAATAATTGAGTAAATGATTTAATTTTTGCAGTTAATTGCTTGTGAAATGTGTTTAAACAAACACTTAAAAACGATTAGCAGCCTTTAAACTACTTTAATTAGGCAATAAAGCCTGTCATTAAGTAATAAGATTTGAATAATATTATTGAATTTTATATGAATTACAAGTGTTACAGCATACTGAAATTATAACAATAAATTGTAACTGAGCATAACGTTCATAAAAAATACTTTTACTTAGCTCGTTAATTTTCCTCATGAAACAAAGCAATCAAGTACATCGGTAAATTTCTATAGGTTAATCAAAGTTTTTTCAAAATGGGATCAGTAGTTTCGAAGTTACAAATTCAATTTAACTTTATGATATCGGTATAGAATGACTGGAGTAAGTTAAGCAGGTCATATTGTTACACCCTACTAAATTTGCGTAACTCGGCAACTACATAATGTAGCGATGTTTGGCAACTCCACAATTACGAGCGGTTAACGAGTGATTTCGTGGGGCCTGTCCTAGACCCCGGTTATTATACCAAGGGTATAAACGGTGATTATTATCTACTTAGATATAATATGACGTTGTTTGAATAACTTAGAACATCTCAAGGGAATGTCTTTCAAATAAACACTGTCGGATTGCAAAACATTAGCGGGTAATACTTACGAGTATTTTTTGCCAGTGTTTAAGTTACGATTATAATTTACTTGAATTTACAGTGAAAATACTGGACAAAATGAAATTCATTATTTTCAAATGTAGAGCCACGTAGCAACTAGTTACTCTGGTTACTGAAATGAAACATTTAATTAATCAACTTGAATTACTTTATCATTTGCAACGCATATCGCCGTTATAAGATAGACGTTAGGTAAACGCTATAAAATCAGATTAAATGAAATTTAACTAGACCATATTTTTTCTATATTTGAGCAGTTAATTATGGTACATCTAAATGTATGAAATCTGAGTTTTCTGTAATATAAAAGACCAGGACCGCGGTTTTATTTACTATTATATGAAAAAAAAATCTATATAATAGTTGGATGGGAGAAATGGAGACAAGACTTTCCTATTTAACACGTAAGCGCATTACATTGTGACACAAACACTAAACAACTGAAAGCTATGTCAATTCTAGTGTCTACAAACGGCTGTTATAAATCCAATATATTACCTGTATAGTGTTAAGCATCTAGTGTACGTATTACATAACGTTGGCGAACGTCGTAACAGTGACAGTTACACAATAACAATTAAAGGTCGACAACCAATATATTTGCTCACTTACTTTTAATAAGCGATTGTTCTGTATACCTAGTCATAGATGAATAAGTAATTTTGATGTTTACTGTAAATAATTTACATGTGTTAAATATACAGTATTGCTAATAAAGCGCTATTTTTAATTGTGCTTTCATTCTGAGTCATCGTAGTAAATAATATTAATGTATTTTTGGTTTGTCCGGGAAATTTTAACGTACTATGTTGTAAACTTCTGCTGTACCTACTTTTGTAAGAAGATTATGGTACGAAAATAATCTATATTATCATCGTACGGTTAAAGGGTGGAAACTAAACAAACTACAACACTACGTAAACTACAACAAATATTAAAAAAAATGTAAATAACAGAAACATGGAAGTCTTAATCGGTATTATTGTTTGCTACTTAAAAGAAAATCAAATAAAAAAAGCGTCCTATTTAAAATGGTTATAATCATTCCACTAATTTTTTAGTGCAATCAAACTAAATAAAATATCTATCTATTGTATCCATTTCCTTTTAACATGTTGACGAACTTAAACATAACGATACTATTATCTCAATTGTTTATGTACACTTCACATCTTAATATATAATTCCACAATATCTAGAGTAACGAGATGAGTTTTATTCAGTAACGTCACTGTTATCTCTGGAACAATTTCCTCTGTTTATAAACATCATGTAGCCATGTAGGAATCTGCCCGTTTGCCGTCGGAAAGGGAGAGATAAGCCAGCCAATGTCAAAGTGCATTGTTTATCGGTAAAGATAATGGGACCGTCATTCGTCGGTATTTTTAAACAGACGTAAACATACATTAGAATGTTGTTTGTCGATCATTTAGGGTCAGTTATGTGGTACAAATGATACGCTATCAAACTTTCTGATAATGTTAAATGGGAGAAGCGGAAGATTTTGTGCTAGAGTCGCTCTGTATTAGGTTTAATTGTGTTATGGTTCATCTCTGCCCCAAGTAATGTAATGTAAAGTAGATAGACATAAATACAAGAGACTATTAGATATAATAATAATTAGTGCTTTAAAGTTGCACTTGGACAAGGTAATTTTAAAATACTTGCCAAAAAATACTGATAAAAATCCGATTACGATAAACTAATATAGGTTTTTGCGCGAAAAAGGTCTTTTATTTTTACTTCACCATGTTTTCCGGTATTATAAGTTTATAGCTTAACAGTATTATTCAACATTTGTTTACATGCAAATATAGTGGCGTCATAAAACAGTGACTCCACTCAATGCCAACCACTTCTATAAATTAACACATATTTGCAACACTGCGGCTTATTGAGCCGGTTAATCTCAGATCACAACAACACTAAAGTACACAACTATTATAAATTAATATCGAATACTTGGACACTGAGCAACTCTGTTCACTCTCTACATTATTTCCGTGGTTTTACAAAGTAAACATATGCACTACATTCTTCTATATTTTTCGTGCAACATTTTCACAATAAAAACAGGCTGCAGAAGGCAAGGTTTTGTGTGCTGTGTAGCAACCCTTAGCGTAAGTCAAACGAAAAAATAACGCCCAAGTGCATTAGCATATAACGTTGCCTTATTCCAGATGCCACTCCCGTCAAATATATAATAGTAAACTAATTAGGCAGGTATTTCGTGTCATAAAAAAACAAGAGTGCAGAACCGACCTACACCAATTAAGACTAATAATTTTGAACGTAAGCCAAGCAACTGTATTACAACGCCAAAGAACTGGACGAAGCAGCTAATGTGTAGTTTGTTTATGTTATGGATCATACGGTGATAGTGTATCGTTATTATTGCATACAGAGGTACAAGGAAAGCGTAATGGCGGCCACGGTGGAACGTATTTGTTTTACAAACACCACTGGCAGTTGCATGTCTCACGCGGAAGATTTGCAATAGACCAGTTACACACGGCTGTAAACGTCGGGAAAACAGCCGCCAAGGTCTTTGGCGAGCTCCGACTGCACTGGCTTTCGTTTTGTTGAAAGTTTCATATCAATCACGTGTTTTCTCATATTGTAAAAGTAATTGTTTTATTTTATAATATGTGTGTTAAACGCGTGATTATGTTTTGTTTGCTGTATCGGTCTGCGTTCTTGGTTAGATTAGGTCATGCTTCTCCTGTGCGATTGATTATTTATTGGCAATCGCCGGAAAGTACCCCACGTGAGTTTTACGAGGAATAGAACTTTATTATATTTTTAATCATTTTCGTTATGTGAAATTATTTATCAAATGGAAAAATTTATTGCTAGGTATTATGAATTTCGGTTCTGAATGTTTAAGGCGCTATTGTGTCTTACAAACACATCGCGCACGATACGTGCAGCGGTGATTAGTATCTAAGACCTTTTTCGTGAGACGCGTGCGATCGCGTGTGTCGAGATTATAATATGCACGAAAGGTTTATTTATACATCAATCAATTTATATGATGATGGTCGTCATTACTGTTTCTGAAGGATATTCAGGTAATATACATGGCTTCCTCCATCGATACCAGTTTTTTTATTAAGACCTCTTTTAATTGGCATTGAATGGTTTCGATAAGTGAATTAGTTTACGTGTAGAACAAAGGTGGTCCTTAACCTAAAGAATTGGAACGCAATTTACAAACGATTCTATTTCAAAAGGATGAGAACCTTGACGTTGATTGCGATAGTATACAAAGGGCGTGTTCATGATCCTATTTGTGAAACAGTGGGTGATGCTTGCTTCAGCGACCGGTTATCACTATTCGACCCGGATATAGGTCTAGCCTGCATTATTGATAATGAACTATTCTAGTGTATATTTCCAAACACATAGCGTTAGCAACCGCACTTCCGCATACTAATCTTTTAGTGACAATCATCAAAAGTATTTAGTAGTATTTCGCACGTTATCACTACTTACTATCAGAGATAGCCTATAATTTACAATCAAGATACCATTTTGTGTTTTCTGCCTTTGTATGAGTCTGACTAACATCATTAAGTACAAACGCAACAATTCGACCTTGCATGCAAATAATCACACAAAGACGATAAGTCTAATTACGAAACTCAAATACCGAAGATTAACATATTAAGTGAATTATTTATAATATATTGAATGCCTGTACACAGTGCAATAAACATGTTATCTGTACGATAACAGTTGAATGACGGAGGCGTCACCTCTCGATAATTGTGATGCGCTGGTCAACAAGCCAACAATTATGTGTTTGTACATAAACTACGTGCCTAAGCAACATAATTTATGTGTCCCAATTAAATCACACAAAAATTACGTCGTGTCTGAAATAAAAATACAAGCATTTATTACGTGTTTACTATAATTCTTTATCTTTGAAGAATTTTGTTTCAGCTTAACTTTTTATTTGTTTACATATCTATCTTTTGGGAGAAAGTGAGTTCTTATTTTATTTGTTCTGACAAACGAGATTTATTTACTCGTCTAAAAATCGCATCCTATAAGCATATTAGTTGTACTTAGGTATTCTTCATATTTAAGCTGTAACTAACGCGATAATCGTTGATCATTAAATATTACACAAGGTGCAGTACTGGTTCACAAAGAAATACAAACAATTAGACGTTATTAAAATAATAACAGAAGCTATTGGGCAAGAGATACTGCTATGGTCTGACTGAACCTACGTGCCTATGAGACTTGCAATTGATGCAACCACCTTCACCGTTCTATCTTGAGCAATCGATCCTAATTGAAAGATTTTGTTCACCGATCCGTAGTTCAATATAGTTTAGCTACGAGTATTAATCATGAACAAAATGTCTTATTAACATTAAAATATTCTGTTAGGCGTATTGTGGTGTCTTACATAAATATTCACTGTTGACCGTGAAGGCAGCTAAGTACTGATGCAATGGTCAAATTGCTGCAATTTTGGTATAGTGACTATTTATAGAATGAAAATTGTTAGGATATTTGTTATGTAATATATGAAGCTATCAATTATGATATAGTTAATAATTGTTCAAATTGAATAGAGGGTTGAAAGTAACTGTTAAATGAAAAAAACTCACTGAAAAATAGACGAACTTTTTTGTTCGTTAATGTAGAGTCGCACAGAACAGTTACATAGTCCTACAGACTATGCGATTAGGCGCCACCAACCTATTTATATGACCATAAAAAAGTGT
Source organism: Autographa gamma (assembly GCA_905146925.1). Taxonomy (NCBI): domain Eukaryota; kingdom Metazoa; phylum Arthropoda; class Insecta; order Lepidoptera; family Noctuidae; genus Autographa; species Autographa gamma. The sequence goes on from LR989852.1 coordinate 3,620,238, forward strand.
TTTAGAGTATCTAATCAATTTAAAGTTATTCAAATGGGCGTTCTACAAGAAGTACGATCCGCGTACATTATAAAATACTGCCAAAATGTGGGTGCATGGGCCCACTTGGAGTACGTTAAAGTATATTAATTGACGATTGTGTATACTTTGTATGGGCGGCCAGTATACACTGTCTCATTCATCAACTGGATACGTGGTTTACATAACCAGTTGTGCTATTCTGTAACGTTATTTTCGTATCTCGACAGCGGAATCCGCGGTGAGATGTCAAAAACGTATTCTCAAATTTGATTTCTAAATCAAGGCCAATTGGGTTCACTTTTGAAATGAGCTTTATTATCACTCAGGTGAAGCTCGATATCGAAATTATTTACAGAATAGACATACAGGTCCAGTAAATAGCATATTTAACCTATAGGTAAGTATCCTCAATTGTCTGACAATAAAATACTTACCGGTTGTTTTCATCATTGTATTGTTGCTAATATACCATATTATCGAAACTAACAAGGAAATGAGTCCCATTGTGTTTTGCACAGATAATGTAAACTATTGAATTATTATGATAACAAGTCGAGATTGCAAGAATCAAGTTAAATTGTCAATATTTTTGTTTTTATCTGGATGTTCTATGCTATTGTGATCCTTGTACCTTTGATATGTATGTAGATACAATGAATAAATTAGGAAACCTAGCTGCGTAGGTTATTTAGAAAACAAAGGTTCTTTGTGTAAGGTTTTTATATAGTTTGTTAAAAGAAACTTCCTTGTCAGGATATTAAATTCAAATCAATCCCCAAGAAAATAAAATATTTGAAGGCCTCCAAAATTACTTTAGACATACTGGGTACTTTTATAATAACTGTTATTAAACACACGAGACAGGTTTCGTGGAATTGATCTCGCAGACGGACAGACCTGTAAATTACACTAACTCGTCAACATAAGCTCTAATCATACCATTATATATTTTCTCTTTGAAGCCAAGTTTCTAGCCGGAAAGCTCTGCCATGTACAAGATAATTTATGCATAAATTAAATAAGTTTTAAACGTCGGGAACCAGCATTGAACTTGTTTTCTCAGCTGATTGTAAAGTCACTTTCGCACTGTCGCTTTTCAGACTAGATTATTATGTTTATAGATCTGGATGTATCAGCTAAGGTGTTATGTATGCAGCCTAGCATTTATCAATTGACCTTTTCAAGATTCAATCGAGATGTAACGAATGCATCTGACCTAGAACCAAATTCCGTAGATAACAAAAGATCTTATCCTTAAAACGCAGCTACCTTCCAAATTTCGACACGACTATATAATAAACGTTTCTCGACTATTAATCACAACACAAATGACCTAAACATATTGTCTAAAGTTAACGCACTGTAAATCCAAGATGGCGGTTCGATTGGCATTGTTTAACATTTATATTAATTTCAGATGCGTCGTATCGCGGAGTTCAAGCGTGACAATGCATCTCTTCTCGATGGGCTGCTGCCAGAGCAGGAACAGCAGGCGTTCTTAGAACACAAAGTCGTCAATGTACTGAAGGGCCGCGACCACAAAGGCAGGAGAGTCCTTATTGTCAGCGTCGGAGGTAAGTTGAGCTTTTAAAAACTTTTTAACCCCAAGGCAATGAGAGGGGTGATATAATTCTGTTTGTCTATCTGTTTTTCTGTGTCATCACTCCTAAACGAATAGACTGATTAATGTCCAAAACCTCGTGTTTATCTCGTCTTTCCATACTTTGATATCAACTACGAGTTTTGGGAAATTACATCAGGACGTGACTTGGGGTATGCATTCAAAGTGCTTTAAGATACATGATATATTTTTTTGTAAACCTTTAAAGCTTATCTAAATATAAAAGCGGTCAAAGTCTTGCTCTTATTACATTATGAACAATATGATTTAATTCGATATTGTTTGGGAAGATGAATCATATTATAAATTAAATACACTTACTCTAGGATTGACCTAGATTACAGCGAACCTTATCCAACTTCCGTATTTATGATGATGTTATAACAACAAGCGAAAGGCTGATGCATGAGTGTTTTACATTTATGCATTATCGTAACCTTTGAACTAATTGAGTAATACTTGTATTTAGATGACTCTAGTCACGACAAATATCGTCATCCTAGTGAGTAGGTTCTACCGAATGCATGTCGGCAGTAACCAGACATCTCGATGAGCAACCTGCTATCGTTGTTTTTTTCGCAAGGTTGGCTAATTACATAGTGATATGTTTTAATTTTGTGCCCAAAACATGAAAATATTGAAAGCTATACAAATTCTTTAGACAGTCTTTTTAACATGATAAAAAACTTCTTTTAGTGCTTTAAAATCTGTTAACATAAATATGTAATCACTGACGTACCTACTGTATAATAACTTTCATATAATTATGCGTGTGACAATAATAAATAAATAAGTAATTGACTTGAACTTGAAAATAAAACTCAATAACTAATTCCATAGCCAATTGTAATAGCTTGTGTAAAAAGACGTTTGTTTAAAAAACATGATAATATATTCGCAACACGAATTGCGCGGAATTTATCACCGTTCAATGAGTCTCACAGATCCATCAAATTCCGCCTGTATTGTGAATTATTTTTGTAGGCTCAATAACAATGATAAATTATTGTAATGATTAACCGCATGACTACGCTTGTGAGATACAATATGAATGTCTGTAACTGTATACATATATACATATACTTACTTTCTATTTAAGGAGAAGTATCATTCGTCGAAAATATTTGCGACAAAAATTAAAAACATTTAAATAAATCCGAGAAATTCATCACAAGTTAAGACAAATATTCGTCTTAAAAAGCAGTGAAAGTTTTTTTTAATACTAATATATGTCTAGTTGTTACATACAGAATCAGCTAATAGAAGTTTGAGCACACGAAGTATGTGAAAATAAGATTGCTCTAAAGCTAACTATGCAATACCGTATTCAATGCGTACGCGCAATGGGCATAATCAGTGACAGTGCGTTCGGCGTACCGCATACAAAACTATACAAAAACCCATTCTCCATATGCGCGCATTATGTTTGTGAAGTAGACATCCAATAATTATATAACCGCTTCTGTTTTCTTCTTGTTTCATAACTTTGCTTTTCTCATTAAACTTTACAAGGGATTTTAGAAAATTCTTTTCATTGTTGGAGTTATCATTTTCTTCAATAGGCCCATTGTTTGCTACATACCAACTAAGTAGCATAAAATATTAACAGAGTTTTATTAAAAATCCATGCAAAAAGAAAACAGTTCCTCGGGCAATGAGGTGAAGAGTCTTTTTCAGTTCCCAGATCGGACAATAGCCGCGAAAGCATAACAAGCCGAACAAACTCTTTATTAATAAGTACCCACGGCCAACACATCATTTGTTTAAAATACCCTTTTAATCTTTAAGGTTCTTGGGACCCGAAGAAAGTAAACGCTGACCAGCTGTTCAGGCTATTCTACTTGATCCACGAAGCCGCCATGTTGGAGCCAGAGTCGCAGGTCAGGGGCACAGTGGTGCTCATGGACTTCCACAATATGGGATGGACTCAGGTTAGTAACAATTACTTTAATAACGCTTTTTTTAAGATCTATTGAAAATAAAGTAGGATATTTGGTGGATATTTTGGACAGGTTGCTCTGGCTGTGGTAACAAGCATAGTATTTATGGTCATGGCTAGCGCAGCCCGACTTAATACCCATCTTTGTTAATATAAAAAAAAAAAACTTCGTACCAAATTAGCACCAATAAGGATCTAGAGAATCTAAATTAGTACTGGCCATTGTTTAAACATAATAATTAAGGATCGAATGAAGGAAAATACCATCTCAATAATACGCGAAATATGCTTTTGTTTTTAGTATTGTTCTTGTAACCTTTTCCATTCAACAGGAAATTTATGATTGTTTAATGTTATGTAATCAAGTATTTTCATTGACACAAATAATCATTATGCATCTCATTAATAAATTACAATGGAAATTGTACCACATTTCCCTGCACGTAAATATTTGTTGAATTTTGATTGTACGTATTATTTAAAAATATTGGTAAACAGTATTTTTTCGGAATTGTACGCAGTTTAAGTTATGATGGCGTACCTGTACCTGTACGTACAGTGTACGTATTAAATGAATGTGTTAATCGTATATCGTCCGTCTTTCGTTTACGTCAAGCTGTCTGGTCGAGTGCCGACTAGTTTAATTACGAAATCTTGTAGTTATTTGTGCCAACTAAATTATCGTGTCGTCATAATCATCTAAGTATCTGCTGACACTAGTTAGTACAAATTAAAAAAAAACGAGTACGTCTAAAATTTGATACGAGAACGTTTTTTACACTGACTTGTGTCGTTATTGTTAAAGTTCATTGCGTTTTGCACAAGTGTTTTGACATGGCCCAGTACCTTGTTTTTCAGGAAATAGCCAATACATTATTCATGGCACATATAATTAGCAGTATTGTTCTTTATTATTGTAGTGTAAAAATAAACAATTACGGATAACGACAAGTTTATATTAGGTTAAATGTAGAGTAAATTGTTTTAATGTGCATTGTTTGGATGCGTTTCGTTTGTTTTTGGCTGAAATCCAGAAGATCTACTGATTGTCGTATCGATAACGTCATTGTATATTTATAGCATCAATCTATACGTCTGTACACTAGGGCAAAAAGATAACGCCGACACTCAATATTAGTTGGATGTGAACGGATCACTTTCACTGCGCGTGCGCGGCCGCGGCGCATGCTGATTTGAATATATCGTAACGAAGTGACAGCCAGTCGCACGGACATGTTGTGAGACTCATGGCATTTGTTTGGGTTTTTGTTTGATATACAAATTCCGCTTGTTGTTGGCCCTACTTAAGGCTATCATGCACCGAACACGACTGATCAGCCTATGAAATTTTACTATCAGTCGATTGACATGCAGACTGTCAGCTTCCTTAATCTACATTATATAAAATGTTCGCAAACAAATCGTTTTTGTCCCTTGTCCAAATGCAATTTCATTATTTCTGTAACTGCGAAAGTTCAGATGAGTCATGAAGTCCCTAAAACAAAGTGTTAGTACCTAGCTCAAAGTACCGTGCATGTTCTGTCTGAAACAAACAAAGAAATGTTTAAAGTGTGTTGCTGGCGTGCCGTCGCTCTTTACATTGTTGTGTTTATCTTTGTTTTAATGCGTAGTTACGAAATAATAATATGTGCATTAATGTTAAGTACACAAGGTGTTTTATTGTTTATTTAAATTAATAACAGCCTTGTATTTGTAAATTTATCGTGTAGTTTTATTAACACCTTCTTGGGCCGAATTAAGACGTAGTGTGATATTGCATTGCACATCGGTGCAAATAACGGGTTTCATCAAATGGAGATTTTGCAATAATGTCAATAACGTGTCTGAGATAAATTGGGCATCAAGTGCACTTCACTGACAGACAGTTAAGTGCTGAATATATTAACTGTTACAATCTAGTATTGCAGTCGTTGTTATTACACAATACTTCGCGTGCATAAATTGACTGCACGGATTGCGAACTAGTATCAGAGCCACCTGACAACAAATTGTATGATCCACAAATATGTGATGGAAATCTTTACACTGCGATTGCCATTTAAATGTTTGTGAAAGAGACGCAATATTATTCAATAGTATTATTATGTATCCAAATCAACAATAACATTGCACTACCTGAACCTATTGTGAAAGAGATTTTTTGTTGAATACATAAGAAAAATGCATTACCTACGTGGAAAGGAATCTTAAACTTAGGAATTTTTGATCTTCAACTGCAGATCCGTCGTTTAGTGACCACTAAGAAAGATCTCTTGGTATCACTTTTAATATATTTATTTCAACCTTTTCCAACCTTGATGCATTAGGTACAAGCAAGGGTCATCACGTTGTTTGGTATATGATATTGCAAGTAAACAAACGTGTAATAGATTACTACACTATCGGTACAATATAGATGGTCGTGCTAATTGTAAACACTGAACAGGATCTAGTATATCAGGGAATGCATATCTTATCAAACTTATATGTATAGTAAATGTAAGATTAGCGTCAATATGTGTTTCTAAGGAAAACTCCTTTGTAGTAGATTCTAGTGATACAGGTATCGATTCCGTGATTGTGGTCACATAACTTAATCTGTTTCCGATCGTGACGAAAAGTCTTGTTTCTATTGAAATTCTTTTTTATAGATATTATTCTGCTGAACTAACAGCTGAAAATTTGGAAACTGTTATTGCATTGTTGCTGTCAGTTGAGACGCAAAATGCATTCTGTATGCTATTAAAACTAATCCAAAACACTGTAAACGTAGAATTCCTTTAAATATGTAATGGCATATTTAAATAAGGTCGGCTGCGTACACATGTCACATAAAATGTTCCTTCCGGTCCTAGAGTAGAATTCCAGAAAGCAAGGAAGTTTGTTTTCCAATAAACATCTTCGTCAACTTGCTAGTCGCATCACGCTTGGACAAAAAGGTCAGAGCTGTGAAGTGTCACGTCGCATGGTTTATATTAGGATTTGCAAAATGAATGCATTTCGTCTGCCGATCACGCAGCGCGCGTCATGATTGTGTGAACATATTGATATCATTAAAAGCGTGTGAACTCTACTACCGCGTTCTTTATCGGAATGTAATTATCATTGTTTAGGTCAGGTATGGCTAAATCATATTGTTTGTAATAGCTCGAGCCGTGGACTGCAGTGGAGTAGGACCGATGAGTTATTATAGTTTCAGCGTACGTGGAGAATGCGATTAATTCATGTGTTTATATTGGCTGGAAGCGAAACACTATTGATTCCTGATTCCGTGTTTTATTAAGCGTAAAATAATGTTTAGGTGAGTGTCACGTGCACTCGCAGCCGACACTTTTCCAAACAATAACGCGGTTCATTAATGTAATCAGACGAAGGAAACTAATGTATCAATGTGTAATTATAACAGAATCAAACGGAATTCGTCATCGTCATTAATAATCATCACACAGGAAAAACGTATTTGTTCAGGGTTTTCTCTCAAGGGTTGTCACGTACGAGGCTGTTTGTTCCGAGACACAGATGTCGCCTACCGGTTGATACATTTGCTTACACCTACTTAGTAAGACAGTTTATTAGAATTAAAACCGCTAAGCACCCAACATGAAGTGCTATTAACTAACCACAGAATTACAGTTCTAAATGGCGAATGTTACGAAAATCGGAGCGGATATTAAGCAACAGTAACCAGTCGGTTACAATTAACTCTAGTAGGTAGGTACTATGCTTCGAGCCATTTTAGGCCCCTACTTAAACATTTTTAACTTAACTGAAGATCAATATTTTAGGCAAACATCCGTCGTTTGTGCTGATTTGTAAGGAAATGGGATTTCCTTTGCGTTTGTTAAGGACGATGGTAAATAAGAGGTTGGGTAAACAGTTTGTGTATGTTTCCATATGTTTGTTGTTCCACCTGATCTATACCTTGGCCTTCGTGGTTGAGCCGCAACTGGGTCGTGATGTACCGAGAATATCTAATAGGGCTGTGATCTACACTTTTATCATTAAACTTTACTTCTTTTGTTAATAACATCTAATTGACTATTAAGACAGACAAAGATGTATCTCTTGACATGATGACATCTCATTATTGTCTTTTCAAATAATATGATTGTTCATGCACTTCAGTAAGCGGGCACAATTTTTTCTATCTAAATTATCAATTCCCCAATTATTTATTGTTTCACGCAGTCACGTGTAATAAATTGACATAATGTTAAATCCGTTAGATAATCCGTCTAATGTAGGCCAAAGTTTTATTGTTGTAGGCTAACTTGGTATTAAAGAGGAATTTACAGATTATCTCAAGATCCTTGTGCTTAAAAAATCGATAACCTGTAATAAATAATGATAATGCTTCCGCATGTATTATATTTGTGTATATCATTTGTACAATTATCAAAATTTTGATAACATTTAGCTTCAAAACTCTAATCATTAGAGTTTAATAGAGTCTATTTACTGGGGATCTCAAATAATAAGAGTATTCTCTGTTACCTCTCCTCTAATCTTTGTTCCGCTTGTTGTGAATACATCTGTAAGTAAAGGTTCGATGTAAAAGAAGCCTAAATCTATTAGGAAGGTCCTCATAAAGTGACTGGTGTTAATACAACATAATTAGCAAAACTTGGTGTGAATGTATGAAATATAATCTAGCTTATACTTTGACCGACATAGGTTAAGTAGGGCTTTAGTATCAATTGTAACCTTGGCTAATTAACTTGTTATTTACCAGAGATATTAGGTATCTGCTTGTAAATTGGAGCGATAATATGTCATCCGCTTAACGTCTAGTGCAAGATGTAGTTGTCTATCAGGCGTCAAGTTACAAATAAATAGGGCTTATGCGTCGCTGGAATATCTTCGTAATTCATGTATTCTTTTTAAGTACTTCGATAAATATATTGTTGTTTTCCTCTTATTAATTAACATCTAATTCAAAAGTCTTGAAATTCGTAGAAGGCAGGCATGATCTTCTATCATGTGCGTATTCTCTTGTTGAAAAGTTACTTTCCGTTATACGGTGTAGAGAAAAAAAACATCAATCAATAGTGATGAACTTTTTCTTAACCCCTTTCTGTCGGTAAGGCCTAGCATAGAAATGAAGAAGTGACAAATACTTTCTAACAGCAAAAACGGCTCGATTGGATGTACCAGGGTAACATAATAAATAGGAGTTGGCACCAGATCTCTATGTTACTTAACCCGGAACAGATAGCTGGGGGTCTCCAGTGCCAAGCTAGGCCATAGGTTATCAAATATTCGGTCACTCACCCAACATATTTGACAAGTGACGTCCCAACTTGATTAAAATTAGTCATAATGCTTTATTGTATTTGTATAGGTTACTGTGTTATCATATTGATGATAAAGGAATTAAAGAAATGTATTATGTAGAGTTAACTTTTGTGACAAGGAATTTTAACCTCTTTATCATTCGTAGTAGGTTTTTTTTTATCGTGTTTCAGTAACATTTAATATACATATTTCCATTCTTTAAAAAGGGTAATTTGTGGTGCTTTTGCGGTTACAAGAACAAAACTTTTAATGATTGTCTTAATGTTGGCACCTTGACATTATTTTTAGGTTAACTAAAAAAGCACAGCTGACATAAATCGGCCAATAAGAAAGATGTTGGTCAATTTGATCTATCTGCAGATCTTACCTATTTTTGTATCATACTCGTACATCATATTTAAGCTTAGCTTTCATCTAGATAAGCTACAGAAAAATCAGACTACATTATCTCAAAACTGTCCTCTCAGAGTTCAAAGTGTCTCCATAACTTACCTTTCTATTTTCTTCAGCGAATATGATGACATCATAGATAAGAGTTACTTTCACATTTATTATCATAACTCATAAGCAAAAATAGCTCAGATTAAGGAATAAGCAAATTACTACCTAACTCACATCGCCTAAAATGATGTACAGTTTGCTAATTCATTGGTAATACTGTGCTACATAGTTTTAAGTTACATTTTTAATCTATGCTTAAACAAATAAGAGCTGTATTCCTACATGAATAACGTTCAATTTCTCTTATTCACAGACAATGGGCCTCACTCCTGCGTTCTCGAAGCGCCTGCTGACGTTCATCCAGGACGCGATGCCTCTGCGACTGAAGGAAGTCCACTTCGTGAAGCAGCCGATGATCTTCAACGTCGTATGGAATATGTTCAAGCCCTTCATCAGGGAGAAACTTAAGAACAGAGTGAGTTTCAAAATATTACTAGGACTACTAAGGAAACTAGAAAAGGTCTTATATTGTTCTCCTGCCGTTAGACTTGCCCTTACTCATTTTACTTAGGATCTTCTCCGGTCCCAGTAAGTTGCTCGTCATTTGTCATCCTGCTCACTTCTCCATTATTTCTTGCGTACCATAATGAATTCATATTTGGAAGGGAAGTAAATAATAGTCACAATGATAGACCCTGTCGGGTACAGCATAGATTAAGTAGGAGAGATTAGGAGTCCTCTTTTTGCCGTCTCTTTAGTCATTCCTTTCCCCTTGAAAGCTATTAAAAAAACAATTATCATATGTTTTGTCTTCTCCTATAATTCCTTGAAGAAGACCTACCGACGATAAATATATAATTATGTTTATGTAGTACCTATGCATGTGCGATAAATAGGCCATAACAATCGCCTATCTAACTAAAGATAATTAGACGTTTCTTTTCCTTACTTTCTACTTTTAATCCATGTTATACAATTACATTACTTGCATATTTAAAATATGATGATTTGAAAACAGATGATTTAGACTTTTCAAGGACATTAATTTAGCAAATTTGTGCATGCAACAATGTCAATGACCACGAACGAAATCAGTAAATAATTATTGTGCTAATTTCGTTTCTTTGTTGTGTCAAAAACCCAAACAGTCGAGTATATGTAGATTGACAGATTGGTACACAAAGTACTTACCTGCTCTGTTTATTTCATACTTACACATACTATCTGTGTCAGTAATTTAATGATCAATCATTGCCCATCATCGTTGCTATAAAAAATGAATTTACATTTTTATTGTTGGTAGCTTGCGTACTAGCTTGCACCATAGTTCAGTAAACTGAATTTGCGTAAATTTTACCATAATGAAATATCACTGCCTCTTGTACTACACTAACGCCATCTAGTAATCTTTCGCTGCATCTCCAATTTCCTTATTTAACTTTTCCATTATCAGTTTCTCCTATGTTGCAAAAATACCCACACATACTTACCAGACCATATCGGCGGGTCACTCTATGACCTGTGTAGGGGTCGAACCTGCAACCCATAGTGCACCGTTGTGTAATCACTCGACCACTATGCCAATTAGGTCTTTGCTTTTATCGACTTATTGACATAGATTGAAAAGTTTGTTTCGTCAAATCCTACTGTTCAATATAATTATTAAATAAATTAGATAAACAATCAAACCTGGTCTGTTTTCAATATTAACAAGTACATAGGTCTTGTCTGGTATGGTTTTTAAGTGAGATTATGTACCTCTATAACTCTTCCTAAACTCAATTAAAGCCATTTGCAACGCATTTTTATACTACTGTGTCTTAACTTCAAGATGTTAGACAAATATGACACTTTTATAGTCTCTGAATTCCACAGCAAAAGTGCTTTACTTACTATGGGTTCAGAACATCGAATGTGAGATTGTCCTCATTTTTAATTAATATTAAGGGCTCATACAAAATATTGACTATTACCTTAACTTACAGATCTTCTTCCACGGCTCCAAGATGTCGTCCCTACACAAGCACATGAACGCCTCCCACTTGCCGGCGGACTACGGCGGCGAATTGCCCGCCATCGACTACTCCGGCGCCAACTGGTACCCCGTCATCAACGACGTTCTGCCCTACATCCACAACTGGAACACCTACGGTTTCGCTAAGAACGCGTAGTTTTATCAAGACTTGTGACTGCTGGCGTGATTATACAATATATTTGTGGCAGGTAACAAGTGGTTTAGAGCAATTATTTAGTACAAGATTTTTAACCTCAGTTTTTTTCTTTGATGGGATTTTCATCCTTTGTTTTTAAATTCACGCGCCGTGGTTTCGGATTTTTATTTTCAGAGAGTTCTAAAAAGCACTTTTTTTAATTTTCATGTTGCCTAATCACGTTTGGCAAATCACGCTCTATACTATTCTCAATGTTAATTAAGATTTAGATATTATTTAAGACTTAAACAAAGGAGTATGTGTTCGAATAGAGCTGTTCTTAAGTCCTGGCCTTAGAGTGGTGATTAGATAATCGTTAGGTAATGCCATGTGCCCGAGCACCGCTAGTATAACCTGAGCTCTTCCGTAATCAGGGTTCGAAACTTATATAAGTATAGATATTACCAAATTTAGAATAAAGTATGCATACATTCAATTAAGATTGATGGTAGCTTAATATTTGTACTTCCAAAAACGAGAATGAATGACAAAAGTTTTGTGATATTGACAAGTTATATAAGGATTTTGTATTTGTTATATGTAAGCTGAACGGAACAGGCTAGATAGCTGCGGTTAAGAAATTAATCGCTAGTTGTTTCATCTATGCGGGTTCTAAGTAGGTTTTATGTGTACATAGACAACGACTGGTTGGTTCATGTTATCTTTAGAGTAAGCTATTGTTTGTGGTACATAACGAATGTTTTCTTGTATGCGAGCGAATTTCATGACAAGTAGTTACAGCCGACCGCATTTCAGTGAGAACCATGTCGTTGGAAAATCGACTCTATTGCTTTGTAATAAAGCGCTGTCATTGTCAGTGTTTCCATTAATGAGCGGTTGGCTGTGTGAACACTTTGTAGAGACAACAAAGAATTTATTTATTTAGATATAAGAAAGGAATATGTTCCCGTTGTGCACAACTCGCATGTCGTAGGCTGTGACAGTATGACGGTACGGTGCCAGTTCTGAAACATTCATCACCAAATCTAGATGGTATTTTAGCAATAAGAAATCGGTTTGAAAATGTTAATATTTTTTTGTAATTTCAAAATAAACTGTCATGGAACTGCAATGAGGAGCATTTCTTCGCATTTAAATCCATCTGTTTGCGACGTGGCGTAAAAGGCCAAACTAATGTCCCATTTTTAATGTTGGTGCTTATTCTCGCATGTTTAAATAATTATGAATCCTTTATGGTAATAAGGGTGCACATTCACTAGTAAAATGAAAAGTCAATTATTTTGTGTTTTTGAGAATTTATTGTAAGTTGTAAATGTGCGGTTATTCCAATATATGAGAATCATGTGCCTGAGTGTGAATGTTTTTACATATTTTCTTGTGATGCCAATGTGCCTTTAGTAGACGCATTCCAATAAATATTTTTGTATTGTTTTTATAGGTTTGTAATACTATATAATATGAAATGAAAATACCTGATTTGCTCAATATTTACATGTTTGTGCGACGCAAGAATTGTGCGCTCGTTTTAAAATAGGATAAATATAAATAAAATTATTAAAACCAAAAGTTTTTCGTTTTGATTACCTTACCATATCCTTTTGTCTGCACCCCTCTATTTTCCTAATTATTTCTAATTAATGGTTGATTAAAAGATACCTAGTTAATATTTTATATGAAAAAAGGTAACAAATATTTATTACATACTGAAATAGTATATTTCTTGACTGTATCGTCAGTTTTGTAGCCATAAAAATATTTTTTTAACTCGTGCTATAATCTGTTTGATAGAACATCCCTCACTGCCTAGAGTAAAATTCATAGCACGACAAGGTTCCATCATTCTTATACTGGATGTTGGCAATACATTGCAATAGACAATGTAATTTTTCGCCATGATAAATATCACGGATACGTATTTCCGCTCAGTTTATCTGATTTCACAGACCGTTCTTTTGAAATCCTTCACTTACGATTCTTGTCCTTCTGTCCACTTGACTGCTAACCACAAACCTTGTCCTACCTTTAAACGAGTTGAATGTCGATTGACGGAGATTATGCTATTAGTAAATAAAAAGGCGCTTTACTTTTCTTGTTATTAAATTGTAGAGAACTAGAATATTGCCCGTTGTATTTATTTAGAGTATATAAGTATATTTTTTTGCTTCAAAACACCTCGATTCTAGCCCTAAAAATCCGATTACTGTTTTAAACCGACTTAAAAATGAGAAGTCTATTTTTTTCAAATAATTTTAATCATCGATAGAGTACTTTAGATATATTATAGTCCTATATAAATTTAATTAAAGTTGATTTCCTTTTCCATTTATGTGTAGGTAACATAAAAATATTATAGTTGTGAATTATTACACGATTCATCAAATTGATATCATGTAAGGGTTATGTACGAAGTCAATACCGGGCATTGTTCTCAATGTATGTGTCTGTGCGTTATATGTTCGCGATAAATTCGAATAGAAACCGTTACTAGCTTAAAACTATTTACTCGTAAACGGTTATTGTATATTAATAGTTCGCACTTTGATTAACGGAAATGCGTATGTAGCAGTAATTTGTGAATAGTATCTATTTACTTTAATGACACAAATAACATATTGGCCTATATTCTTGTATCTAAAGAAATACATTTTAATTTCTGGGATAGTGTTCTCGTTTACCGGAGGAATTGAGCATTTGCGAAGATTGTTAAGATATAATTTAAAAGTACTTATAATAATATTTAATAATATAATAATTAATTATATGAACGGATTAATTATTACATAATTAATTTAAATCACCAATATGATCATAAGATCGCAGAAATAATAATAATAATTTATTAGTGATCTTAAAATTATAAAATCATTTTACGCCTACCTCCACATTTCTACTTTTGAAGTACTTAGTTTCTGCCTATAGTACTTTTGTAAAGGTGTTTGTTTAGAGCACAAAGTGAGCGGCGCGGGCGCAGCGGCATTGCCGGTGGTGGGATACCGTTAAGATGGACTCACAATTGACTCTCCATTAAGCACTCTATCGCGGTCGCGCGCGACCGTGCTTACCTTATATTACATCTATCTTATAATCCACACTCAAACGCTTTCCAAACTTAGCCGCGAACACTAGCTAATTAATATTTAAAAGATAAGTGTACTGTGATAATTATTTTAATCCGTTTACATTGTAAGTGTGTCGAGTGAAAATGCGAGTGAATGTTTTAAGCGACTGCTGACACGCATATTTTTTGACTTACGAGCATTATACTTATTATCCGAATTTATTATTATAAATATATACAACAATGATGGAGGTGCAATTTAGTGCCGATGGAACCCCTTTTGTGACATGGGGAGGCAACAAAATTTTCCTGGAACTGAACCCGGTCGAAGATGAAGTTTGGAAGGAAAAAGCTAAGACAGAATTAAGAGAAACTCCGGAAGTTGTGGAGAACGCTCTGATCGAGTTGCGGAAACTTTTGAAAAGTAAGTACAGACTTTATTTTTATACGCATACAGTTTTGTTTCCATTGTCTTTAGTTTTTGATTTTTACTTCTAAGTTTGCAGGTAGGTAACGATTTTTCCTATTTGTTAATATTGTGTTCTCTTATCTATACTTTAATCGGTAAGTGGGTCGTCTTAGGGGCAGTAAAGACCTATATTTTATCTATGAATAAATACTTGAATTAACCTAGAGGTCTAAACTATATCTGATGTAGAGATCAATAATAATAAACAAGCGTCTAATGCTAATCGTGTTCTACTAAGTAGATGTAAGTATTTTCAACAAAAACATGCAACATACAGACTTTATTAAAAATTTAATCCGACCTTGATCCAAATTTTAGTATAACAATGAAATAAGATCTTCTTTATGAAATTGGCAAACAATTAGTTTCCCAGTTATTGTTGGGCATGATAATATGTATGTAATCGTTTTGTTATCAACAACTGATGTCGCGTGATTGCATGTCCATGCTGTAATTACAAGTTCGTAATTTTAAACAGAGTAGATAAGGATGAACATAAACAAAATCTTGTGATTTGATTTACTATAAGTCCACATGCATTTTAGTACTTTTAGATTAGATCATTCATGTGGTATGTGAAAAAATCGAAGCCATATGAAAATTTTGTCTCTACAAGGATTATCCAAATACTTTTTGTTGCATATTATTCGATAACCATTTATTTAACAGACTGTTGCCAAATGCCTTCACCCAAGCTATGTTGGGGGCTGCTTATCGAATCTATCAGACCTCCACAGCCCATTTACAGGGTAACTCAATTTCCCTCTCATAATTGTCTCAATGTAGGAACAATTTCTGACTTAATAATATTATTTTTGATCAAGTTAGTAAAGTTTATGTTCAGGAAGTGTTATAGTTTATACAAAATACGTTTAATCTGTGTAAGTAAACCCGGAGGCCTAGAGTTCCGCGAGATACATTTGCGAGAGCAATCATTTGAAGTGCATCGCGTGTATAAATGGAAAGTTTGTAAACGTAGAGATATTACGGCTTTCCCTTTCACAAGCTCCTACAAAAGGTGATTATTAAAAACGAGAACTAACTTTTTAAAACCGTTTTTGTTTATTATATTTAGACGTAGAGCGGTTGACTGAATTTAGACTATATTTAAAATGACATGATTATGCAATAAACAAAATAATGATATAATTGTGTTAGATTTATAAATGTTTTAGTAAGTTTACTAGTGAATAGATATCTTAATAAGTTAAACGTTCTGCAGCACAGGTGTTTAAGATTAGAAGAGAGAAGTATTTGTTATTTACTTTAGAGCAGAATAATATATGAAATATTAACAGTATTTAATTAATATAAAATAAAATTCAAGTTTCTTTGTTCAATGAAAACCTGAAAAAGAGGTTACCTTGATCCTGGTATTAATCACTTTATTATTACATTTTTGTGTGAATGTGTGGTTCTCACCTAAAACAGATATAATTGGATTGTAGCGTTAATCCGTCAGTGATTTTCCTTATACGGTTTTACATTATTTTCTTATTATTCTTTCGAATATTATATTTTTATTTATTTCATAGAAACTTGAAAACAGACTTATGACTTATATAATAGTTTGTGTAGTTTGTGAGGCACATCGGCGGACTTCCAGCGACCACAAGGCATTTTCTAATAATTTATGTTGATATGTAGGTAAATTAGATTTAAACCTAAAACAACATATTGCTTGGTTTGGGTTTAATGTTCAATGTTAGATATGCACAATGGTTTTTATGTAAGTGTATCATAATCAAACTGCACCCTGTAAAATGCAGTACTCTTAGATATTTTTTTCAATAAATACTCATTTACTTTTCTGTAAATTTTAGTACAGAAATCCAAACCATATAAATTGAATTTCTACATTCAATATCAAAACGCCATTTTGTTGCATATCAGTCCATAATCATTTATTTAATAGACTGTAGGCCAATGCGGCCGTGCGGAAAAAATGCTATTATTTCCACGGTTGGAAAACAAATATTGTTGTAAGCATAAAAGAGATTGATAGTACTTCTTTTTGACATAATATCTAACATTTATTTTCTACCGAAATGTTTTATGAGATCAAATAAATGTTGACTTTATTATTTTAATTTGTTAGGTAAAGCCATAAAAGTCTTGTTTAACTGCGGTAACCCTCCGACACAAACACTTTTCTTTTTCTATTATTCGAAGTTTCGACTTACGTAGTAAACCTCTCCTTCCTCTGACTCCAGAATTTTCTGTCTTGAGCCAAATATATCTATAACATAATAAGAAGCGTTTACGACTTAGCTAATACTCAAATATTGTGCAAAGTAAGACCATAAAATAATTATTCATTTCGCGATTATATTATTTACCATCTAGTAGGTGGATGGATGACCCAACGAAGCTTATTTTCATGTTGACTACATAAAACTAAGATCCGGTTTTAAATACTTTATGGGCACTTGAACTGTATAATACTACCTATAATAATATTTTAAGTACCTCCTACATTATTATTTCATCAAATGATGATCGAGCGTATTTTGAGTACCTAACGACGTCATCAGATACTTATTTGACGGTAGATTGTTTATTTTTGTCTTTTTGTAGACGTAATATTTACGTAATTATTTTATTATCGTTGCTTCCAGATTAATGAGTTTTCATAATTAACTAAGATTTTTACAATAGCTGTCGTGAATACACATGGTCATACCTGTTTGTCAGATATAAACCACTAATGTAGTTTTCCGATAAGTACAGAAATAAACATTTTTTTCCATGCAAGAATGCTTCTTGAAATTTTCAGTTTTTAGGTGGTTGCTAGCCCTAACGTATTATGTAAATTGATAATCATGTAATAAATACATATGCCTTAGCAGTATGCTATTCTTTTAGATATGTAATTGCTCGTCTATTAGCTACAATGAGTGCTCATAAGCTCTGTAATTAAGGACGCCTCTTGTCTAACCGTTTCCTTTGGCCTTCGTCTCCAATTCGTATTAATAGTAATAGTTTTTATTAATTTCACGAATCTAGAGGGACTTAACCTATAATTTAATATCAAGTGCCAGTCATCACTGATATGCTAATTACTAGAGTATGATGTAGGTATCTGTTTATGTTATGCGGTCGATTTCTTTCCTGACTCTGCATGAAACATGTTTCTAAAACTTTAAATCACGACTCTGACGTCTCTTCCATACAAAAAGCCCGTGCGCAGGCTTTGACTGTTTCACCTTTTACGTCTCTATTTATCTTAAGAAATCTAATATAACTTGTTTTGGTAGTTTATATCCCGGATAAAATACATCTGTTACATCATATGGTAAAGAGGGTGCAGTTTCCAATGCGGTTATTTACCATTACTTTGTTATGTAGTCACATTATGTAAATGTATAGTGTACTATTCAATAATAATAGCTTTTTCGCTTGTCAATAAGTAATACGGAAATAAAATTCTATAAAAATCGTAAGTGTTATGAAGCAATCGTGTTTTTTTAGTAAAGTATTTCCCAATGGAGAATTCCGCAGTGGCCACTGGACCAGTGAGTTGGTATTAAATCAGGTGAATTGTGAAACTCGACGTATCGCTGATAGAGGGACTGGTTGTTCGCGCACTTTTAACGCTTAGGTTACGAAGGTAATGCTATAGTAGTAGTAGAATATTAGAATCGTGAGATTGCAATATCGCAAAATTATGTAAACACGAGAGAAATTGTATTTTTTATTTCTTATCATGTAAAGGTATCGTTTATTAATTAACTGACTATAACTAATTTTAAAGAGACCAATATCTCTTACACATCATGATTAATTACAATTTTGTTAATCACCATGAAAAAAAGTCATCTTTAAAATAACAAAATGTAAAACAAATGTTTGAATAAGACCTTGTTCGACGATATAAGATCACAAAAACTAAATCAATGTACATTTTGTTGAGCAAATTTATTGGTTCTAAAGTTCAAGAGTTATAAAAGACGACTATATTATATTTGTTCCTGGCTAATAAACTTTGAACAAGACATTCTCTAGAAGTTTTTTCTTACTTTAGAAGCGGAAAAGATTCTACGACCGTCTCTTACAAACTTTGCTTCTTTAAATGATTTGTCATGTTTACTTCGATTTGTCTATTTATTGTTTTCTTTAGGCACGGGAAAACAGATAATAAGATGTAAGATACCCGTAGATGTAAATGTGGTATAGATATCCTGCGCTACTATTTAACATTAATGTATTTGTCCGTAAGGAATGCCTACTTTAAATATGTAAAGGCTCTAGTCACATATTGACGTTATTATAAAAATAGGACAAACATACTTGTTCATATTAGAAAAAAGGTGTGTTCACGAAGTTTTGAAGGTGATTTTTAAAATATTTAACTTTAGTTATATTTATAACAGTTATTTTACATGTGATAATAAAATTAGTGTGATAATAAGATTATCTTTGTTTTGTTCTTTCCAGAGGAGACATCACTCTTTATTCCAATTGACCGCGACGATTATCTACTGAAGTTCCTCAGACCATGCAAGTTCTACCCCGAAAGTGCTTTGAAAAAGGTATGTAGTCTTTTATCGTAGCAAAACATCTCTAAATCTCAAACAACTTTACTAATTGCTCTGAGATCTTCGTGAAAAGACATTTGAAACTACATATACTTGTTTGACATTATTTTTTCATTATGCAGATTGAAGCATACTACAAGTTCAGACTGCAATACGCGGATTATTGTTCAGACTTACTACCCTCAAACATTCGGTCTCCGTTCCAACATTCAATCGTATCGATCCTTGCTCCGCGCGATCAACATGGACGGAGGATTATCCTTGTGGAATCTGGAGGTCAGTATCTTAAAAATTATGTACTATATACCTTTCGATCCCATCAATTTATATATTGCGTCCTTTCGATAACGACAGTCCAGCATCATCCTCTGTTCGATTTTATCCGATGATTAAGATCGAGTATCGGAATATGCAAATCGCTCTTTGGTATCGCGAATTTTGGAATAAAATCTTGGAAAGTCTTAGCAGAGGGTATCAGAGCGTAACAGAAATGGATACTGTAAATGAAATAGTGCGTAGAGTTCATTCATTATTTTGATTGTCAACTGGACACTAAAAGTAAAATTATTTGAAGGATAGTTTAATTAAAGAATGATAAGTCGTTTCATTAAAAAGTTTGCAGGCTAGCTATTTCTCATCACTATAAAACAAGCTCTTAATACAGCTACAAAAATGTAAATTATTATAAGTAGGGTGCAAAATTGACTTACAAAATAAGAGACCAACATTAAATATCGTACTACCTGTTGTATATGTACCTGTTATAAAAACTAGCAATGTTGTCAATATGACTTGCAAGAATCGCTGTATTAATCTCATAACAATTTAAGATCACAAAAACATCCTAAATTTCCAGCGTCTTTAAATTAACGAGAAATTGACATGCTATAAGTTCGTCCAAATTCCACATTGATTCACCTTAGGCGCAAAAAATGGCCTCGGTTTTTTGGTTCTCATTTTTGTGAAGAACAATTAAATGATACATGATTGGGTTATAACGTTCCTATTTATAAATCTATGGAGTCATATCCAAAGTATTGCTCAGTTATGAGATTTATAAGTTTTATTGTTACGCTTTTTTTTTAAACTTCATTTAGGTAAAGCTGCTCTATCATATGTGTTGTTTATATATGTTTGTGATGATATATCTTTACATAACGCTTGACGAGTCTTGATCAAAACTGGTTTTGTTCGGAATTGGGCCAAGTCTCAAAACGTGATTGCGTTTTATATAACAGCTTCTATGAGTTACGTTATGTGGGTAATTTGAAATCGAGAAGAACATTTGGTTTATGAGGTTAAACCGTGGTTAGTGCGGTTAGAAACTGAAAGTAGGATAATTCATATACCCTGTGGTTCAGAGCAGTCATTATTTTTCCCTAAAGTGACTGATATAATAATAGAGCCTCTGTCGAGGTTAATTCAGATCTGCTTTCAACAGAAAAAAATGTTTCATTTAGTAATTGAGAAACGTAGGTGCTAAATAATTAGCCATATTTGGTTAGGTTGGTTCAAAGCGTTCCTAATTGATTGTAAAAATATTTGAAAAATGGCTAGACTGAGATTTTGTTTCCGGAACGACATTAAGTATCATTTTGAGGTGAATGACTTGTTCACAACCGAACCCAGTTTGTTAGGTAATAGAAAGCGTGGTGGCGATGATTGCCGCGGAGACTGTGTGCTCGACTTGCTGCGCTAAGAGTTGTTTGACCTTCGGAAGCTTGTCCAGCGTACTCAGTGTATGCATATACAGCGTGGTGCTTAGATACAAAATCATCCCAATATTTTTTTCTAGACTTGTAATAAGGACGGAAATAGTAATAAGTTTTGAATAATAAGGAAGTATTTTCTTCGCAAAATTAATATTGTAGAGTCATGTTTTGGGCCGTTACTCATTATGTTCTTTCATATATTTCCAGAGAGATGGAACCCCCAGGAGGTGCCTTTGAAGGAGGTGTTCCGCGGCATCCAGATGGGGCTGGAGGGCGCCATGGCCGAGCCCCAGACCCAGATCTGTGGCGTCATCAGCGTGTTCGACATGAAGGGGCTCTCTTTCAAACACATCATGCAGTTCACGCCGTCGTACGCGAAGATGGTGCTCGAATGGATTCAGGTAAGAGAATACCAGTTTTGGAGATTAGGACGTGTATGGACCAGCTTTTGTTTTCCTTCTTCTTTTTGTGTCATCCAAAGGTTGACGCTAAAAGTCGCTACCTGGATAGCTAGGTCATTGGCCTCCTATGTCCTCATGTCTTGTTTTGTTACATATAAAATAATATTTCTTGACATAGTTTGTGGTGTGGAAAGTCCCTTTGTAAGTAATTCTTCTGCATTGCAATTGAAATACTGATATTTATTGTCTGTTATTTTATGAAAGAGTACATTTTTGTTTTTGGCCATTTAGTTATTTTATTTGGAAAGTTAATTAACGACAATAATAATATTCTGCATTCAGATAATAATTTGTCCTTTGGAATCAGTTTGGATAATCTTTTGGTATCTATCTACTTACATTTTAATCTTGTCTTAATCACGTTGTCAAGCAAACAATAACGATGTTTACACATGTTAATGACTCATGATTATAATAAGTTATTATTAGCAATTAGCATAAACGGTGATAACGTAATTAAACAATATTTATTAGGAAGATAGATAACGCGATGATTAACTTTAGGGTCATTCGGGAACGTATTTTGTTTACAGTAGGATATTTATTAATAACAAATCGAGCTTGATCTTAAGACAACAATGGAATATCCGTTATTGTAAAAACTGAGCGGAAAGGTTCCTCTGACCTAAAAGTTTATTCGATGAGTAAACCACGAAATGTATGCAACTCATAATGTAATCAGAGAGTTCAGTGACCCGCCTCATTTTCCCAGATCAGCATGCACATTCGAAAGTTCAAAGTTGTGGACCAGCTTTCGAATATAATATTTTATTTAAATCATTATATATCAGGCTACAAACATACCCTACATATTTATATTTATATATTTTTTTTACTAGCCATTTCTTTCCCACTGCAGGGCAAAGGCCTATTTATATTACTTATATTACTTTTGCTTTTATTTGCAAAATCTATCTTAAAAAGGAGATACCGTTTTGATATAAATTATAATGATATATATAATAGTTATTTTATCTAGCAGCTAGGAACACCCAATGCACAACTGGTGGAAGACATTGCAAAACATTTTGCTAAAACCTAATTAGGATATCTAAGTGTACCTAAGTGTAAGATTCGAGGCTAAATTGATTAACACGTCTGCATTTTTTTTTGCCAAACCGCACGTAAACTTTTACAACGCTTACATGATATAAGACATGAAAATCTCTATATTTATTATGGTGGTGTCTTCAATGCGTAACCACAGAATAAATAATGTAAAACTAACATTTTAGCGGTATTGCTTTGCCAATTTATTACAACAAAGTTGTAAACATCAAATAGAAGGTGCGTAGCGCTTCAAGGGTTAATCATCGTGTACCCGACTTCATATAAAAGGTCAATTATGTATGTGCAAGTCTGCGAATTGATGTTGTCAAACGTATCATATTGTGTGCGTATACGTTTCACTATTAAATGATATGTTACTATGACAAATACTAATGTATTGTATGGTGTCTATAAGTGGTAGACTTTAAATCGAATTCACGTATCCAAATTAATGTAACAGGATAGTTATTCTTATTAATGGCATACAGATTTTTCATTTCTTTTGATCAATAGCTAAAGTTGATTTGATGTGATACGATAGAAAAAGGACTAAGATGTACCTCATTTAAAATCAAACTATATTTAGCCGTTGCGAATGTCAGCTATTGTAATGTGATACTGTATCTGAGCCATCTCACTTATATGGAGTTGTTTCATTTTTCCAGGAATGCGTCCCAATCCGCGTCAAGGCGGTCCACATAATAAACCAGCCGTACATCTTCAACATGCTGTTCGCGATCTTCAAACCCTTTATGAGAGAGAAGCTGCGATCCCGCATCCACTTCCATGGCAGCAACATGAACACTTTGATGGAGCATATCGACCCTAAGGCCCTGAGGAAACGGCATGGAGGACTCCTGCCAGAACCGGAGATAACCGGGGAAGTGCTGTGGAAGATGCTGCATCATTACGAGGAAGAGTACAAACGTGAGTATGGAATTTGATTTTTGACCTTTTTTGTACGTTTCGTTATATGATCACCAATTTGAGAGCTATGCTCTTGTCGGTGCAGCTCTTTACATTTGTTTCTATCCTGTGCTAACTCTTGATTTATGGATATGGATATTAAACCTTTTTTATATAAGCAGTCATGAGTGCATGAGCTGCAATTTTTGTATGTTTCCGCTGACTAGATTTTGAAGGAGCTATTTATAACCGATTTGTATTTGTTCTAGAGCATATTTTAGTTTTGATTTACATAAAAAATAGGTATTTGGTGCTCGAATTAAATTAAAATTTTGTATTTTATGTCGATTAATTGATTGGGGGCTATAAATCTTATTTGAAGAGAAGGACAGACAGAGAAAGTGTTAATAAATTAATTGTCTCTTATTATTTTTTAATTTTCAGTGGCAAACTCCTACGGCTACATCAAGAATGCGAACAACAACAGTAAGATGGCCAAGGGTGGTCATTGACAGTACAAAATGGAACACTCATGCTCAAACCCTTAAGATACTGACCTAGGTTAGTAACAGCGTAAGTTAATTAACCTCTAATGAATCTAATTAGTGCATTTTTATTTTAAGCCATAGTGACATAAATAAAATTTATTTTCATACACTTTTTACTGGATTCCAATTTTAAATTAAATTAATTTAGTTTTAATTGCAAACAATGGTACAATGTGGATGGTGTTATAGAATAAAAGACAGTAATTAATTTTAAAAATATTGTTTATTTATTTAAATTATAATTTATAACCTCTCACGCATTTGAGTGACATAATATACTTGGTTTTATACGAATATACATAATTAAAATAAGAATTTATAAAAATACATAGGTACATAATATCTTTTAATCTGAGATGTTATTTTCTTAATGCTAATTTAATACATTAGGTGATAGTATAATTATACTATTTACAAGAACAATATACAAAAGCCATACATTTCCTAAAACCAAACTCCTTTTAAGGTCATGGATATACATCACATAAGTATTATCTACAACTACATCAAAATATAAAATGCACTGCATTTTACACGAGATTCGTATATTAATTTTATATGGTTAATGATATTGAAAATAGATTTTATTTTTAGGAGCAGGTACAACATAAATTAAAAGCATCCAAATCTGCATTTATTAGACATACACATACAATATCGTTGAGGCTTCAAGCCTTTACAATATCAGATATTTTGAAATAATCACAGCCCGCTTTCACGAAATGTATCTTGCGCTACGACATACATAGTTATATAATACATGCATAATAACATCAAGGCTTCCTCCAGGGAGTAAAAGAAAAGGTACATATACATACATATATATACGATGTTAGTCTCGAAAACTCCATTCGTATCTTTGGACCCAAAGCTGCACTACTCTAATGAGATTTTATTAATATCAATAATATATAGATCAAGATTTAATCCCTAATGCATGTATAATATAGGATATAATAATATTAAATGCTTATACACATCTTTCATATGATATTATAAAAAAGGCATTTTATATAAATGTATATTGAATCTGGAATATTGGTCCAACCATCAAACATTAATGCACATATCAAATGCTTTACATTAAATATCTTAAATGATTCAATTAAAATTATCTACAGAATTATTTATATAATTATATTATTAATTGATATAAACTCCAATGGCTAAGGCTATTTATAACTAAGTTTTGTACGTTACTATCTAAATTAAAGTATTCGATATTATCACGGTATGCGTATTTATATCACATTGCATAAAATCGTCTTTTCACTCAGTGCTAGTTCACTTCTTTTTGTATCCATACGAATTGATTGCTGAAACAAGAAATATTAGATAAGAACAAGGAATGCACATTCAACTTACTTTAAATCACATTCATAATTAAAACAAGCAAATAATACAGCGTGAATGCCTTTATATTTTCTATTTTATTCTTAGGGTGCGTCCAGATCTGCCGAACGCGCATCGAACGAGCACTACACAAACAGCTCGCGAGCAGCTCGCGCTCGTATCGCGAATGGCGTCGTTAACACCAGTGCGTTCGCGCCATGATCACGAGTCGTTTGTGATGATCCTTCGTTGCGCGTTCGTCAGATCTGAACGCACCCTTATATTTCTAGTATGTTGCATGCGTCCCATTGCTGGTCAAAACCCTCTTTTTAATTTCAAATGTTCAGAAATTGTCAAGGTAGAATGCACGGATAGCCGAATGGTATACAGGGCAACACGCCAATAATAGTTTGATCTATTTGTGAGATTCACTTCTTGATAGTTGTTCAAAACTTACATGCACGAGGATCCTTTGTGGGGCAGTCTTATAAGTAAAAGCAGAATTGAACCATAACTACTAAAAATAAAGTCCAAATTCACTTACCACTGAACTCCTTATCACACATGAGGAGTAGCTCCAGCCACTGCCCACCAGTGACGCTGGGTATCGACAGGGTCCCGCCGTACTGTTCCGGGAGGCACTTGGGGCTGATGTACTCGTGCAGCATCTTCTTGTCAGAACCCATGAACACGATGCGGGAGCGGAGCTTCTCCTTCAGGAAAGGCTTGAAGATCTTGAACACCATGTCGAAGATGAACGGCTGGTTGATGATGTAGAGGCCCTTGATGCGGAGAGGGATGGCTTCCTAAAAAAACAATATTGAAGGTGATCAAAACGTACAATTGATTTATTTTGTTGGGTGTGTTTTTAATCATGATTTGTCGATTCGATTATCTTATTCTGTTAAATAAAACAGGCAACTTAGTGCTTCTAATTATTTTAGTTCTATTTAGGTATTATAATAGTTTCTACGGTAGTGCAATATTGGAATTATGCTGTATTTAAACACAATGTTTAGTTCTTAACCCTTTGAACCCTGGCGGTCACTGGAGATTGACAAACAATAGCCTTTTTTTTCGGTCAAAATATTACTCCAAAGCTTTTAAATTATGATTTAAGACAGCGCTAATATTTAAAACTATGAATAGAATTTGAAAAACTCTTTTGGAATGTTAAGAAAGGTTATAATAGGCTAGCATCCCTTTATTCACTTTTGGTAGGAAATCGAATAGCTATAAAGCTAGTTTTGAATAAAGTTATAGTACTAGAATAGTCCATACCTGTAACCAGTCAACGATTCTGTTGGCGAAGCTGGGTGTGAACTGTAACACGTGCTGCATGGAGAGGCCGTCCATGTCGAAGATGACGACAGCGCCGCAGATCTGGCTCTCCGGCTCCAACATGGCCGCCTCCAGGAACAGCACGCAGCCCTTGAACACTTCGTCCAGGCTGCATTTGCTTGGCTTCCATTTTTCTGGAAAATAGGACGATATTTGGTAAACTTGGCTAGCTTTTGTGACATACTAAAAGAGGAGGGGTTTTTGGTCTGTATGGTTCTTTATGTAAGTATTTCTCTTTAATAGTTTCGATGGATCGCGTTTTGAATGCAAAGTGAAGGTTCCATAAATGTAGCTTTGCTTTACCACATGGTCCTGACACTGAAAAAACTTGTGTATGGGTTAGAAATATACTAAATACCATCAACGTACCATGTGATTACAAACACATTAAATGAACAATTACCAAATTATCTCTTTAAGGATTGTTCTCATTGTAACATATAGGTAAGACACAAAAAATATTTCCGGGTTTCTCAGACAAAGATAATTATGTTCTTTGTATTCTGATCGAATAAGTACGTTATTATTGTACAAACTGATGATTATGACTATAATAATCTGACGTACTACAATGAGGTTTGCTTCGTCAGTAATTTTATATTGTACGAGTGTTAGTATTGTGTGCAACATATTATTTGTTGTGCATTATCTCGTTACGGTTGCGTGACTGTTCTACCTATTTATAAAGTTATTTATCTTAACATTATCCACACGTAAAAATAGGCAGAGTTTACTCGTAATTATGATAATATTAGATTAGCTGATGATGAAGGCGATACTATCGCTTAATATTGGGTTAGGTACCTACTATATACACAATTGTCCTTCACTAGGAACAGACTCATCACCTTCTAGATGAACACGTTGGTCTCCTTGCTGGGCATTAGACCGTCGCAGTAGTTACTAGATAATAGATGTAGTGTACTCACGGCCTAGCTCCAGCACCAGTACTCGGCGGCCTAGCTGGTCCCGCGTGGGCAGCACGGTCAGCACGTTCTGGATGAACACGTTGGTCTCCTTGCTGGGCATCAGCCCGTAGCAGTAGTTACTAGACAATAGATGTAGTGTACTCACTGCCTAGCTCCAGCACCAGTACTCGGCGGCCTAGCTGGTCCCGCGTGGGCAGCACGGTCAGCACGTTCTGGATGAACACGTTGGTCTCCTTGCTGGGCATCAGCCCGTAGCAGTAGTTACTAGACAATAGATGTAGTGTACTCACTGCCTAGCTCCAGCACCAGTACTCGGCGGCCCAGCTGGTCCCGCGTGGGCAGCACGGTCAGCACGTTCTGGATGAACACGTTGGTCTCCTTGCTGGGCGTCAGACCGTCGTAGTGCTTCGCGTGCTTCAACTTGAACCCGTAGTATCTCTTAATCTGTAACACAATGTAACTAGCTTAGTACACTCATGAATTTGCTCTATTTGCTGCAGTTACTGGAGTTGGTCAGTACTTTCTGTCCGTAACGATATCACACCTAAACCACACTATCAAATGTGATGTAATTTTGTATGGAGTAAGTTTCAATTACACTACAGAACATAGTATACTTTTTGCTATGATAACAAAAAATCGAGGATAGCCGCGGGGGAAAGCTAGTAAGGAAATAATTTGTGTCAAAAGATACGTCCGTAGTATTATGGAGAAAAACAGAGCTTAACAAGTTTGCCAATTCAATAACCGTTACGAGGAAAATGTATAAAGTGCTTTTTAACTATTACATGCTTATTGCAATTTAAATACTTAGTACTTGGCCTAACAGCCATGAATGTGTATTTGTTCGGAATATGTAAATACAAACTATGCAATGAGGTTGCAGTTCGAGAGTTCCTTGTAGGTTCTTAGAAATTATGTAAATTCGGTGTGAATGTATAGTCTAAGTATAGAACTATAGATTGTCCCGAGCCAAGTAATACCTAAATAAGAACCTGTAAGTAAAGTACCTATATTCCTCTGGTGAAATCTTGATACTATACATCGCGACTATGCCAGTAGTGACTCTACTGATTGCAAATACCACATTCGAGGAATCGGAGACCACAAACACCAAGACCAGAGACAAAAAAGAAAGGTGGTTTTCTACATTGACTCTGTGATTCAGGAAATGAACCAGGGACATCGGAACCGGCACTTTGAAAACCAGCGTGTACGCCGTTCGACCTCAGAGCTCATGGTCATGTCGATTGGTTGGTATAATACACAATATTGTATGTGGAATAGGCACTTACCAGGTCATAGGCGCTCTCGGGGTAGAACTTGCAGGGCCGCAAGAACCGCACCAGCCACGCTTCACTGTCCGTCGGCACGAATAAGTCTTTATCCTCTGAAAAATAATAAACATAATCTTGTTAAATAATCTGAAAAAGTTATGCATCCTTCAGTAAATTTATCCCTTTATTGAATGAACTTAAGACCGTTGCATATTTTTTTTATCACCACCTATATATTACTAAATTATTGTGTCTCGAATACAATTTAATTTGAATACAACTAGTATGTAAGAATATTGTCTATTAATTTAAAGAACAAACCGGATACAATGACATGTTTTTTCTTCGATTAAATAATTAAGTGTTAATAATATTAATAATACACGTGTCTGTGTATTTCCGTGACTCTTTTATTAACATTTAATTTCGCAATATGACACAATACTGAAAGGAAGACAAACAGGTGCTAACTATTATATTTGTTTGTAGATAATTATTTGCAATACTAACTAGCTTCTGGTTTTACCTTACCGCACCTTGCATTTGCATGTCGGTTGGTATTCGTATAAGGTGCAATAAGCAATACATAGATCTTATTTACTTAAAAAAAAAAAGACAAAAATATCACGAATAATAATGTCTCCTACAAAAATGTAATGAGATCAAATAAAATTCGATGGAAATTTCGGTATAAAAAAGAACATAACCGAATTGAGAACCTCCTCCTTTTTTGAGGTCGTTTGAAAATGGAAGGTTTTCTAGCTTTTTAATTATGTTGAAGTCAAAGTAATATCTGTAAAAAAGTCCAATTATGAACCTCTGTTTTCTGTATGGGTTAAGTTTACGTTTGAATAAATCGTGGAAATATACACTTGTTAACTAAAAAACAAATAAGGTGTGAAAGACGGAAATCTTACAAAAACTTGTCCGTTGTTGTAACCAAAGTTCAATTAATTTACCTTATAGTGCTAATTAATCTTATTGGCTACTATTGTTATCAAAATATTTTTTAATTAACACTTAGATATTTAATAATAGAGTCGTACTCAAAGAAATTTATTAGCGGTCAACTTTATAAACAAGTTTCTAAAACTATGAATTATATTATGAATGCTTAAATAAATCACAAAGGTCAAGCAAATAAAATCAAGTTATTTTTAATAAATAACGACGCATAATAAGGTATATGGCAAAGACTAAGTCGATGATTATGAGTTAAGTTTGTCGCACACTCGCCGTACGCGCAACACATTTTTATTATATTCATTTGTTTAAAAAGCTGCCAACTTTGTTGTCACACAACAACTACGTCTAGCTTGCAACCTGTTTTAAAATTACAAAGACATCGATAGGACCTCCATAACATGGGAGCCTTTGCCCAGCAGTGGGACTTTTATAGGCTATCTGGGTTTATGGGAAGAAACCTTAACGTTAGAAAACTATTCAAGTTACTAAAATCCTTGTATATGTTTAGCCATAAGAACAATACTTAGAATACAGTGTTTAAAGACAATAAAATCGAATCGTAAACACACAACACAGTTCAATACATGCAGCCTTCGAGTATAAACTAGAAACGCAAGTATGTAGGCGCGAGCTATTAAAACAATAATGTTTGTAAACTTGACCTTAGCTTGTTTTAAACGAGCCTATACCTGCTTAATTAGCGTCTTCCTTTCAAGACGTGTCTATTTTGTTTCATACATTTCATTAATCTAGATTCTGTACTGCTTTATCATGCAATGTTCAAGCCATTGTATTTAAAAGTGAACCTGGTCTGAAATACTTATGATCACGTCCCGTACATATGTGTGTACGTACATGTTCATATGTAGATATCTTGTGGACCTATTGCAAGAGAGTTGCTATTTTGCTTATTTTCTCCTGCTATAAGAGAACCAAAATAAATGTTTCAGGTCCTATAGTCATTGTTGACACTAATGGTAAAATTTTCCAAGTAGGTATATCAAACCATTGATTACAAATGACGCTGTAATCATGTATTATATTGTCAAGTAACAACTATGAAGACTACTGACAACATGGAGATTATGAGGTATTTGACGTAATAAAATTTCCGTCTCGATTACACTTGCATTAAATACAATTAAATGTCTTATCTGACGTAAATCGACTAATCTGTGATCATTTTAGACAGTCAAGTCAGAGTCAGTTCTCGTCTTAAAGTGTGTGACATGTGACTCACGGGTCATAAGCTTCGTTAATTGCAACATACAAAGTAATTTTTTGTGATAGTTAGATAAACGAATGCAAATATAAAATGAATTAGTCAGTAACGCGTGACTCATTGTGAACAGAAATCATTATTGCTAGTTTTCTATTCCATTGATATTTTTAGCCAGCTTTAGGTCCAGTTCAAAATTAAAAAAAGGAAATCTTACAGTGGACTTTATAAAAAAAAAACGTAAAATGGACAAAAAAATACAGCAGTAAATTTTAAACAAGATCCTATTTTTTGTAGTAAATCACGGTCATTGAGATTCAAAGCAATGAACGTGCAGGATAAAGATCAGTGATCTTGCATTTTTGTATTCTGGGAAAACGATGAGATAAATGACCGCTTCATCATTGTTAGCTTCGATAAAACACGTATCTTGTTCTGAAATAATTACGCTGGTACACAATCACTCATTAAGTTATTTTCCGTGATATTTAATGAAAAATAGTTATTTGAGAGTTAAGACGGATTACTCATTTGAATTTCCGGGATGGACGGTATTTTACCAACAAGTATCCTTTTGTGTTTAAGTATAGATTTGAAAAGTACCAAAAATGATCAGTCATATTATACATACTTATCTAATGTGGGTGGTATATAATCTTTACTTTAAAGCCAAAATCATTCTATGAAACAAAATAATTCTAAACATGACGCACAAATCTACGTGTTGCCCAGTGACCCGCAACATGCCCCAACATTTACTCCGCTTCAAGAGCCCTCACACGTCTTGGGACATTGCATGTCTATTGAAGGACATGTGCCATTTGTCCCCAGTGCATAAAGTACAGCTTTAAAAATAACAATGTATTAAACCTATAGATAAATATTATTTAATTAAGACTTTACTAGTGCGTTAGTACTCGTCAGCCTTATTCATCAATCACAGTATAATCGTACCTCTATAAATAGTTTTTATTCATATAGTTAATGGTGACCCCCACGTATAGTGTTAGTCATTCGTTTCTAGTAGGTACTCAGGATATTACTTAGTACTGAACTAGTGTTTATGAATGCGGGGGTGTAACGCAAGCGACGGTGTACTGACCTAACACAGCGTTTTGGATTAACGATAACCTTTGCTATTTATAAAGTTTAGTCAAAAAATAAATTGATTAGTCAAGCCTTAAAAAGTTAACTACATTAAAGTACACACTGTAGGGATATTCGTTTCTTTGTTCTACCACTATCTCCTTAGCATTGTAAACAAATTCGTTCTTATGCGTTGTCAAACTCAACCCTTTTACTTATTTTAATTAATTCTAACACAAATGCTTGCATTTGAAGGTCCACCCAACACAAGGTATTACTCAACTAAATTATTCACTAATTACTCCACTAATTGTCACACAAAGGGACTGATGCGCAACAAAACATTAACATATTTTCACAGTGGTCAGCTTCATTTTATTTAAGGAGTTAGTACTATGACCTTCGATATAGTAAACACTATTAATAAGCGA
This sequence comes from Autographa gamma, assembly GCA_905146925.1. Taxonomy (NCBI): domain Eukaryota; kingdom Metazoa; phylum Arthropoda; class Insecta; order Lepidoptera; family Noctuidae; genus Autographa; species Autographa gamma. Next base: position 3,653,049 of record LR989852.1, read on the forward strand.
ACTTATTTATGGTAATTCAGTTCTATTTGTAGATACCTAAATATGAACATTGAGATTAGGTAAATGATTAGAATAATAATGCAGACAAACACGAATCTTGTCTGATCAGATTACGCAGTAGTTCACAGCATTATCAATTACATCCTATTAATTCTGATGTTGGTAGAATTAAGATTTTGATTTGAATGAATTAAGATTAATTGCCCAAAAAAATATTATGAAAAAAATATGCGTACAAAAAGTATGCGTAAAACACAACATACAACAACATATATATACGCCTTTTAGGCTTAAAGTAACTTCACACATTATTAAACCTATGTGTCAAAACTGATTACGCTTAAGGGTAACATACGAGTAACATGATATGAAGGACAACTTCAGTAAGGACAGTCACTTAGTATCATTCTCAAATTAAAGCAACCTCATGCTTTATTACTAACCAATGGCCACTCAATTTTAAGTTGAGGTAATTATTCATTGAAATTCATAATTTGATAAGAAGGTGGTTAATAACGTTTAGTATGGCTGTGAAGGGGCTGTGAAGTGATCCTTTGGTATATTTTCTATTGGGCATACAATAAAAAGAATATTTACCTTCAAGCAGTCTTCTGAGTTCCTCTATAGCTGGCCTGACGATCTCCGGCGTCTCCCGGAGCTCTTTCCTGGCGATCTCCCGCACCGATTCCCGTGGCTCGTCCAGCTCGAACTGCAGCAGGAAGTCCCCCAGCTGCACCCCCGGGATCTTGTCCAGGTCCGTCAGCATGTGCTGCGATACTGTAACAGAAATGTGGACTTTAGTATACGAGTAGATTCCTTTAAAAATCATAGTTCGGACTACCCGCCACGATATTCAAGTTATACCACTATCTTCACCTAGATATACCGAGGCAAGGTATAGAAGCAGTTTTTAAAATTATGTTTTCCTAAGCGTTCCTAAGAATCATTTATGTAGTGTGTGTTTAGAAGGTTTGTCCTGAAATATATGAATTTTAGTTTAATTACTAATAATATGGCGCAATCCTACGTTACATTCCCAACAAGGTTGATGCGTATTTGGGTCTGCGCCTCTACGTAAGCCTTCCAAAGGATTTAGTCCAGTGTGAATGGCCCGAGACAGTTAAATTTAAAGAGATTATAATATGACCGAATAGTTGGGGTAATAGGTTGTTGGCATTTTTTTTGCTAATGATCTGATAAATTGGCGACTTCAAGATACACTTTTTTGCAATACCAAAATTAACCAGGATCTATATTTTTTTCTAACTTAACTATCGTATGATATTTTTCATAGTCAAACCTGTTAATTTGTATTAATGAGATTTAGATTTATACCGAGACTCAAATAGGGATACGCAAGATTCATCCTAATCACTACATAGTATAAAACAAAGTCGCTTTCCGCTGTCTGTCCCTATGTATGCTTAAATCTTTAAAACTACGCAACGGATTTTCATGCGGTTTTTTTTAATAGATAGAGTGATTCAAGAGGAAGGTTTATATGTATAATACATGCATAATATAGTAGAGAAACACGGATAATCTTAGAGATTTTTGACGTCGTGTCGTAAAGCAACTCATTTTTTGCGCTTTCATTGCAAACGCTGGCTGAACCCTACGAGATAGATCAAAATAATGTACTACAGTATTGTGCACCTTAAAAAGATCTACAAAAAAGTCCGCGATGGTATATGTCTATCTCTTGAGGGTAACCCACAATAACCATTATTTATCCTTTATTTATTACTTATTCACGAAAAGACGATTTTAAGCAATACAGCATTAATTCTTATCCAATTAAGTACCTTCAAAAAATTGTGCATGTAATATAGATCAATATTGCCTTTTACAGCATGTAATTTAAATGAATATTTTCGAAGATATTACAGATTTAAAATGCAGGGACATAGCGGTTGCGGCGATACCGGCCGGGGGGCCGCGCGAGGGCCGGGGGGCGCGTGCCTATACCAAAAAATGCTTCTAAGGCTGTGCTTCGGCCTACAGAACTTTATGATTGTGTTATATTTGGTATCAGCGTTGCACCCGAGCAAAGCCGGGGCGGGCCGCTAGTCTTGTATAAAAATAATTGCGTGTGAAAACACGTCATTAAATGCATATACCAAACTGGTGTTAGGTTATCGTGTACAATCTCTATTTTTGAACAACTAACTAACTCTTAATATATAATTAATTGGCTTGGAATATTCCTTTAGTTAAAAACTGCCATTCACATGTAGGTCAATGATCTTTAGGAAATGCATCGAAACTGATAGAGTAGATACTATAATACAAGAACTAATAGCTCAGTTATGAATGGAATTATTGTATTACACAGAGTAAATCAAACCGATTATTAGATCTTCTTGTGAAGGTATTTATTTATACATAATGTTACTATTTAACTGTTGCGGGTAGGTACCATTTTTATAGTAACTTTACTTTTAACAGTTTTTGCTTGACTCTTAACGGTAAAATAGCAGAGTTTAAATAAAAATTGAGCTGCAAAACATAAAAATAGATTCTATTAAGACTAGCATTTGCAGAGATTTACGATTACAAACAAATAATTATCTAAGTAACTTAAAAATCTCCGTCAATTGATTTATTAGTATAATTTGAACTGATCACGTTATTTACAAGAGTGGATAATAATATGAATATTTAAGTACATTGTGAAGATTAGATCAGTGTTTAACAACAATTTGGCATCCGTGTTTATGAGCTCAGCAATTAAATTCAAATAGTGGTCTGGCATCTTTAAATAAACCAAAACAACAGTTTTTTTATGTACTCTAGATTTATAAATAAATAGTTCGGGATGTTAGATCTTATAGCAGCAAATTTTGGTGCAATTCTACAAAACTAACTAATTTATAGATGGCAAAAAAGACTTAATTAATGAGTTTATTGCGAATTCTTTAGATTTTAATCGGACAGTTCAATGAAGGAATGAATGAACAAAAAAGTAATCTACATTAGATTAAAGTTGGGTACATTTTTCGAACCTAGGATTACCTATGATCTACTGCTTTCCTCGATTGCCGATATAATAATAGATTTAGTTTTAGAATATTTGATTTAGAACCTGCAACCGCTGAGCCATCATGACACACCTATTCTTTGACTTATTACAATATGCTGTCAAACTGTTTACCTTATAAATATGGTAGATATACGAGTATCTACATAAGTCAATATATTTCAATAAATATCGGAACAGATCTTATTTAAATAACCAGATTAGCTCAACTGCTACCTTGTATTATTAGATTTGCAAATATTGCAGTCGATTACGAAATCCAGAAGCATAGTAAGATCAGTTAAGTAGTTTTTGAGAAACTCCTACGTATTAAGAAAACAAACATTTGTAACAATGTGATGTGCAATATCTTAGTAACTAACTCTAGGATACCTATGACTAACGTATACAAAGACCTCAGTCTTACATACGTCACAGATTTTGTTCTAAATTTTGGATGAAGAATATTTTTAACACTTCGCCAATTTTGGGCCAGGTATTTTGGTGAATGAACACGATAGTTTTATGGAAATGGGTACCAAACTTTTCAAAAAATAAAAAACTGTATGAAATTATGTCTGTCACGGGAGATTTTTTATAAGCATAGTTACCTGATCACATAAGTACTCCTTAAGAGATTAAAATGTCTAGCGGAAAAGGTGGGTATACAAGTTACCTATGTTGTTGTTTTTTTCGATTTACAAATTATTCATAAAAATGACTTCGAATAAGAAAATTTAGATGCTGCACTTATGGGTTAAACCTCTGACTGTACAACAATGATGGGTTAAACCGATTGTCAAATCAGCAGACAATAGAAAATACATATTGTTTGTCACTCATCTCTGACTAACGGAATGGTCAAAGGTTTAATCTTAACATGGAAGATGTTAGCTCAAAAAAACAAAACCACCCACAGCTCTACGAATTCGTTTCTAGCACAATCGATGCGCGTTTAAAATATCGCATGTTCTGGTTACAGGCAATTAATTGCTAGATTCATCATGACCGTGCAATATGATCTCAATTAGAGGATAATTTTTGGATTTCTGCATTATATTGTTCTCATTTTTAACCAGATGTACATAAACTGTACATGTACTGTACTCCAGGCATTTTAAAATTAAAACTAGTAAGTACCGTCTTTTCTTTGTTATTAATTCTTTATAACCCAGCTGCAAGCCTGTAGGGCAAGGAACGAGGAAACAAAAAAGAACCAGACCATAAATAGGAAGCTGTATGGAAATGATACAGACTTCATACCTACATGCTTATATCAAGTTTTGAAACTGGTTCATAATGTCGACCTGATCGTCATGATCAATCAATTGTTAACTGCAGCGTTATATCCACACCAATATATTACAAAATGACTCAAAAAAATACGTTTTTCAATTTCAAAAATATTAAGCAATTACCCACATCAAGATTATAATAGTTAATATTAGGTAAATGGACCCTGGCGTTCATGAATTACCGAAATAGAATGCAGTTACAGATCACCACGCTCGGTTTAATATGAATTCGTAATGTTATGTCCTCGGTTAGTTATTTAAAAGCTATCTAATTATATATTATTAATTAAGTAACATTCGTTGTTAATTTTTATTGCTAGCTATTTCGAAAATGCTTTGCTTCGAGGTTTTAACATCAAACATCTAAACATGACCTGTTTTATGCTATAATATTATATACTCTTTATTCTGCATGAAGAAGCATGTGTAAAGAAAAACAATGCCCTATTGGCAAGTACAATAGGCGTTCTTATCACATAATTAGGGATAAAGTTAAACCGTGATATAAAAGTTTCAAGTCAACCATGTTTTACAACGCCTTAATCATAAACCTCGATAAGTATTAGCTTTACATCTCATTGTTTAGAGTATACACTACAATATTCACTCTTAAACTATCATCCTACATGTTTATGGTAATATAATCCTCGGGAAAAAGCAAAATTTAAAGCCCAAAAAAGGTATTTATGCATGAACGCGCTTATTCCCGTGAATTATATTACGATTACCCACCCCACAAATTTTATTTTCTTAAAATGGCTGCAGCAGAGCAATAAAAACCTGTTTCAGAGATATCTATCGGAAATTTTATTTTGTTCGATTTACTATACATATATTAACATAAAATATAAAAAGACAAGGTAATAAATGTAAAGAGAATGTAGTGCATAAATGGATATGCATCTGCCGTTTGTTTTTGTAATGCAACCTTCAAAATGTGCAAGTGAGCATTTATTAAGAATAATTGCTTACACTCACTTTTATTGTTTAAGGAAACGAAATGATCTCATTTTAAATAAATAATGAAATAATGTTCTATTATTTAAAATGTTTGAAGTTTACGTGATTACATGTAAGTTAATGTTAAAAGTAATGTAAAGTTTACTCACTTTTCACCATCGTTGCGTATTATTCAAGTTATTCAAGTTAGTGAACTAATCGATGTATTTATTACACTATTCGAGGATACGATCACAATACGACGTCGCAGTAAGCGGCTAGGCACACGACTGGCCGACTGACTTTGGGCCATCCAATATGTATGAAGTAGTTTATATTTTGCGTCAAGATGATATATTTTATATTCTATCTACCTACAACATACCACTACATCTTATATCCCTTTATCCATTATATTATTCTTCCATTTTTTTAACCGACTTCTTGGAAGGAGGAGGTACTCAATTCGACTGCATTTTTTTTATTTGTCACTACTGAATTTTTGACTGGGTGAACATATTTTGATGATTATTTTTTTTTATTTTAAGCTGGTTCTTTCCGTCTGTCTCATTTAATTTTGTTTTAGTTTTGACAGTGGGATTGATAAGAAATTAATATGATACTGATTTTGAAGTCGGTTTTTATATATTAAGAAGAAGATGTATGTTGGTTGTGAAAGTATTCGTCATGAATGAGAGGTGACGTCACGATCAAATTGTTTGTTGTCTATTAGGCCGTAGCGAACAGTTCAGGGTATTGGAGCGAGGCAAGCATTTCGAACGATTATTCACGCGCCCGTTGGAAATTTATTGGATTACGTTTACTACTCCGATAGTAGAAAATAATAGATAGTAAATTCGGGGTTTCTTAGAACAGAATATTTTACTAAGTAGATATTGCTCTAGCCTCTACAAATTAAAATTTGTTTAGTTTAGAAAGGGGATTTATTTATAAGTTATCTAGTATCTAATTACAAAAACGATAGTTTGAAATTTTCATTTCTTTTTTATTAAAGATTCCCTTAATAGGGTCTTTAGTTCCTGAGTCCCAGAGTTTTATAAACATTTAATTTACATACGCGAAGAAAATCCAGTCTAAACAAACAAAATATGAGTCATATTTTTTTTTCCACGCGTACGTCGATCCCGCAGCACACGAGACGCATAGTTGGTTGGCGTGCTGACCTATACCACTCCGTTATTCATGCTTATAAGATACTATCAAGTTCACAAGAAATAAACAATATCGATATTTAATTACAGATGAGTTTCAATTATAAATCATGTTGGTATATGATTACTTAACAACGATTAAAACAATATTTATTGTACGTAGTTATTGTTATGTTTTGAGCAATAATTGAGATTGTGGTGATTATCTTGGATTAAATTGGGCTTAACGACCCAACAAGATACTACTGCCATCTAGTGGTGAGTGGTAGAGTTAATACGTTGACCAAATTTTTGCTGTAACTTGAAAAGGCTCACCTACTACACGCTAGATGGCGTTTTCACAGACAATATTGTCCGGTCACTTGCATTACTTAAATGAATTAGGTAATTCCATTAATTTAGAGAAAATTGTTCCAGTTCCAGTTTAAAAAAAAGCAGCATTTATTTTGCTTTAGTAGTTTTAGTAGTAGTGTAGTTTTTTTTACATTAACTTATCAATAACAGAAATCTGTCAAAGAATCCTTTTATACTACTAGATGCGTACCCATTATTTAAAGCGTTGTACACACGTGTGTAATATCCTCACATTAGGACTATGTAACATCAGTTGGCAACCGCAGCGTGGTCGCCATACGCCAAGTCTATTCCGATTACGTGGTCTAGCGTCATTCACACACGTTGGCTGTTGAGGTAGCCAGCCTATCTACTGTCTCCCAAAGAATTTGGACTGTGACCTCTTTGTAACAAAGTGTTCACTTTGTTGTTACTCGTGGGTTTATATAAAAAAACTAACCTTAAGAATTGGTACAGAATTTCTTCTTTACTAGGTAGTTATTTAATTTAGTTATTTAATGTAATTATTAATTGAGTATTAATAGGCAAAACGAACAAAAGCTGTGTAAAACTAAATTTAATAACATTTACTCAACCTCATGAAATGAATTGATCTAAACAATGCAGTAATTTATTAAGTAACGATCTTCAAAAAGCTTCGGTCACGCTTAAATAAGTTTAGTTGTAATAATAAATTTCAAGGCATAAAAAACTTTGAACATAAAACAATAACATTATAATATAATGATTTGTTCAATTAACATAGTCATAAAAAATAAACTCGCCAGCAGTTTAGAATAACAATTAACTTCCAAAATTGATCTGAATTCAGTAATAAATACAGACATCTGACTACTTTTTGCATAATTCGGTCCCTCAAAAATCAATGTTCTACTTCTAACGCCTGTTCTGGGTCACAAAACTAGTTTGTGAAAGGAATCCTTGGCTTTGATTTATTCAAATTTTGTGTGAATTACAAGATGTTATAATATATTCATAATGTATATCGTCAGTATCGTGTTACATCAGTTTGACTCACATTTTCAACGGATACAGTCTTACTAGTATGTTAAGTAACTATTAATATGGTACTTAGCTTAGACTATAAATATCATAATATGGCGAAGAGTTGTGATTTTCTTTGATTGAAGGGGAAGCAGAAAGCATAAGGCCGGTATTAAAGTCGTCACCAAATGTTTAACGAAGACTTTTCCCGCCGACAAACTGACACTCAGTTTGGTGGGTTTAATTACTTTGTAACAATTTTTAAACCAATAAGTGCCTTAATTAATGTCATTAGTATTTCAAAGAAATCTTCTTACGTTCACACTCTCTGGTTACACAGCTCACTCATGGTTGGGAAGTGGCCAAAACGATAGGTTAATGAACGATTGCACGTGTTTGCAATACGTAAACAATACAGGTATACTGCAAACAAATTAATGGGTCATTGTCTAGGATAAAAATATATTTTATCGCATCGTAATACTAACTTGCAACAGGTATGGTAAGGATGAAAGGGTCAGGGAAAATGTACAGATGACGTCAATTTGTAGACAGACTTAGAAATGTTAAGCGTATTATGCGCATTTATGACGTAAATAGTTGGTGAGATATTACAGAAAGTGTTATAAATAATAGTAAAGAGCTTGCGTTCGTAAGAATTATTATAGTAGTCTTTGGATACCAAATTAGGTGGTACACATATTTTGGATCTGATTTTCTGCACACTTCACTACAACTACCTATAACTCTAGTTAAAGTGTTTAAACAGGTATCTATGACTATTTCTGTAATTGAATTGTCCACTACCATAACTGTATAACCAATCATTTAATACCATGCAACTGTAATACAAAATAAATAAAACAGTCTGACGGTTAGGACTGTTTTATTTATTTTGTACCAGAAAGTATAGTATAGTACAGTTGCATATTTTACGACCAGAAAGTTAAAATGATGGTACAATCATTTGAAATTGATAAGAGCAGTTCTGTTTGTAGTTATGTAGGTCCTGCGCAGGCGCACTTTGACCGTATCGATGACTAATTAGGATGCTATCTATCGTAGTTATGAGTAGGCAATGCACTACGTAATTAAAACAACAGATGGTCTGTCAATTATACGTCGACTTAATTGTATAAAGAATGTATCTATGCCTTAAACAATGGATTTAATTATTAGTTAACTAGAAATAATTATAAGTATTCATGTATTCAGCAAAGTAGATTTTTATTTAATAAACATTCTCTTAAATAAGGTCATTCTTATATTTTAAAGATACACTGATGACTTCAGAAATAGGAATACCATTTACTCACAGCATTAACTACAATAAAATATGTAACCACATACTCGTACCGCATAGATAAATTAATAAAACATTTGTAAAAGAACTGCGCTTGTTTCCTTTTTAAATTCCTATTCTTTTATTTCAGCAGGAAAATGAGAAAAACAAATAGTCAACATTATACTTCTCGGTAAGGTATTTGAAATGCTATGCACATGTTCTCTGTTTATAAAGCCAGGAGAGACTACCTCGTCACTGATTACAAATATAATGAGCTTACCATATATTATTGATAGGTATTTTCTTCTGTGTCTGTGTGAGGTTATTTTCTCAATACAGTTCATAATGTGGTGTAGAGAATGATTTATAAAGGATGCTTAGGGAGTTATTATACTAAATACATTTCTTTAATTATGTGCTAATTAATGTGTAACAAAAGTAGGAAAATAAAGGAAAATTATTTGCCTTTATGTAAATTAAAAAAAACGTTTATCTACATTATAATTTTGTGGTAATAACTTTATCCGAGTAAAGTTGTAATTTTATTAGTCGGTTATTTATATTTGACTTTAACGAAAACTTGTATATTTTATTTTAAATCCATTAACTGGTTTGGTTTATGTTTTTGAAAGTTGTCAAGGATATTCAAGCGATATCTTCTACATATTATCGTTAAATATCTCCATTGTATATTTGCGGATTACGAGGAAAACGCAGGACATTGGAGCCTACATCGAAGGCCATTAGATTTATAAAGCGAAATAGATAAGCAAGGATAGTTTGCCCACTTCTTATAACAAATGACTCTCGTCAACATTGGAGTCGCTTAGGGTTGTGCAGAAGTTTAGAAGCCCTCGGTCGATAAGACCCCGCAACGTTCAGAATTATATAACCGTTTAAATTTAGTAAGCTGTAAGATTCTCATTGCCCCTAATTTAATAAATATTGAGTTTAGGTCCTAAATAGAAGAATAAATAGTACCATAGTACAAGGTCACTGTTTCTGCGAAAAGAAGGTCTAGCATCCGGTATTATGAGCAGGGGTGGACTCAGAGTATTTATATATACTTTCTTAAATAATATATCACCACCCGGTTTTCTTGTATAAAAAGGTTCAAATAACTATTTATACAATTAGATTTACAAATATATGTAAATTAATATATTGAGTGATAAAAGACAAACTAAGTGGAAATTGACCATAAATGAAACTATTTGTGGTCATCGTAAATTTAGTATTAATTTTTCAATCAATAAAGCAGACTTGTCGTACTTCGTCCGTAATTAAGCTAAATCGTGTATAAAATACAAAATAAGTCCTTGACTAAATCGTACACGTCTTTTATTTTGATTAATTGTTAAGTCAAAGCTACACTAGCAGCATGCATATCACGTATTACGAATAGCCCAAGGGTATAAGGACTGACGCGAATTAGAATTAAACTTACGTAATTGATTACATCTACTAAAGAATAATGACTTTATTTTATACATTTTCCTTTTCAGTAATTGTATTTAAATAAATTTTTGTTTATATTACTATAGTAAGTTATGTTAAACTTATAGTATGTTATCTGATCTGGGAGCATGGCAGTGGTCACGCCAAGTTGAGCACAGTTATACTCTTCTCTCGATATATCTCGATAGTAACAGTCAGGCGATCCCAGATTCCATAAATTAAGTGTGATATGTGTCATGCAAATCTAATGTTCAAAAATATTCCCAAATGAACTTAGAATATACAGCGCTTCGGTACTGCCTGAAATTCAGTGTCCCTAGATAATTAATAGACATGGTAAAACAACTCTACTTTATACGTCAAAAGTTTAAACCTAGTTCGAAAAATCGTGGTTTATAAACACAAACTATTAAAACATATTTTTTTTAATATGAAAAGTAAGCATAAAATAAGTTTTCTAACACTTCATTCAATAATGCGAAGGGCAAGGCCATCAGCAATCAGCGATTTTCTTAATTCTTTTGTTTTATTTTTATCTCACCATTATCCGTGATTCGTGAGCGAACGTGACTTTTCTGACATAATCGTATTGCATTGATCGATGTTATCAAGACATTTTAATTATGTGTAATTTTGAGATAATGTATGGAAGATAAAGGATGTATTTTTTTATCTCGTAAGAAAGTCTTTGTATCTACAAAAAGATGAGTCTCTCTTGACACGCAACGTTGATTGGATGTTTTACAAATTGTTATCGATATCAATGAAGTTTTGTCTTTATCACACGTACTTTAAAGAATAGAGGTAAGAGAGTTAGATCTAATTGATTATATTGTGAAGAAAAATCACGATTAAGCGTTGTCACGATTAAATGTTGCATTAACTATGAACTGATAATTCTTGTAAAAATTTGTAATCAAGTATTACGTTTAAGCATAAGCATTTAAGATTTAACGTTGAATCCTTTTTTATTTTATTATAATAAAGGTTATATTTAATTGTATTAAAGAAAAAACATTTACCTGTATACTGAAATTAACATAACTCAGAATATCATACTTAACATACTATCGCATTTGGTAGAGACTGCGTAATCTTAATTCGATTTTATGACTTTCGTTTCATAAACCGTGCACTGAAATCCAGTTTAAAGATGCACAATTAGCCTGTTTTAATTTTAATAAAGGGCAAGGTTAAGCGATGTTCTACTTTCTGATAACCCCCGTAAAGTTCAGGTTTACTTGAGCAAGTTGAGCAATGACAGATAATGTATTGTCGCTTTGCCCTACTTTTTGTATGAAAGACCAATATGGATTGAAGGCACAATTAAAAGTGTCACAGGTCCATACACTATACAATGTATATATGCCATATATAGTTTACGTTTAGGGATAAATTAATTAGTCACCGTTACTCATATGAAAGCTCTAAGGTTGAAAAAGTAGAGTTCGTATTATGAAGTTTTAAAGTTATCAGGTTTCAAGCTAAAAGTAGTTAAATAACAGTTAGAAACTGAATCATTGTTTTATGATGTCAAAATACAAGCCTTTATAAATCGTCTCTACTTTTCGTGTTATATTAAAGCTTTTCTAGCTATGCCTGTTTAAATACTGCTTTAAATTTTAGTCTGTAGAGTAAAGAGTATGCAAATATTACTCGCTTGTTTTTATCAGTATGTTTTTAAATGAATAAAGCATGACACGCACATCCAGGCACCTAGTTTCTTATCAAATGGGGTTATTTTTTAAATTGACATATAAAATCGCCAGTCAGTAAACCATAATTTGGTGTCACTTATTTATTCAATTAGAATAAGTAATATGGTACGTATGGATGGATGGATGGAAAAAGTTTTCTAATGACAGCAATTATGTGATGTTTATGTGCGATAAAATAAGTAATGGATTAAGTGCTTAATGATACAAATAAAGTTACGCTGTTAAAATGGATTCGACAATATCTGCGTCGTTTATCTTGTGTTATAATTTATTATTTTCGTACAGCACTATTTGAATACCTACTATACGCTGGCCAAACTAGCAATAAAAATATGTCCCTAAATAATCAAAACTTAGATCCAGCCATCCCTTGCTGTTTTGCTTTATTATGATTGTTAGCAAAGCACTACGTCGAGGTCCGAACCCCGCAGGGAGTGCCCTTAGTGGACGTTACTGACTTAGTCAGTTTTTTCCTTTGCTCTGGCTGGTGGCCTTAAGGTCCTCGCCAAAAGTCCGGTGAAGCAGTCAAAGCCTGCGCTCAGGCTAACTGCAAAGATCTCTACCCTACTATACGCTATACTTTAATAAACCCTAAACTATCTTATCGATAAAAGGAAAGCTTTTTCTACTTAGAATAAGTACCTCTTTTAGTCAACGCAGCGCAACATTGATTAACTTATCAAATAAAATGTATGCATGTCAAGTTTGTCTCAAATAAGATGCTTTTTTAAAATTTTAATAAAACTTTAACACTGGTGCTTGACCAGTGGTCGCGGGTTCGACTCCTGCCTAAGGCTTAAAGTATTCTTTTGGACTGTTTGTATTTTATTTAAAATGTTTGTTCAGAAAGTTTCAATCGTTTCTCAGACATGTTACAAGTTTCATTATCTGTATCGATTGGGTTATTTTTGGTTCACACTCGTGCATGCTTTTTACGTCTGGCTTAGACAGTATTATTCTTGTTGTTTATCGCTATCAATATATAGTTTTACTATTTTATTTACGTAACAGACAAACGGAATTCGGTATCGATTCGGCATAACATCACATCTGATAAAATTATTTAAATGACTCGGCATTTAAATAATGACTTGTATTGATGGTTTTTTAATTTAAATGTTCGAGTTTTATAAATAAAGGTGTTTTATTTTAACTCAAAATTAATGACCTGGCTAATTTTATTGAAAATCTGTTATTATTATCTATTTACATTATCCATTGATTGAATTAAATATAAAAGAATAAATCTAATAAATCATACGAATAAAATTCATTTGAAAATTCAGTGAAGCCTGGAAACTTCAAACCTAAATGTAGTCACATGTAATTTAATTTGTTATAGAATTTTGTTATGTCCTTCATAACTTTATTTTTCATAACAAATAGCTCATCTTCTGGTCAATACGATGACAAAATGAGGTCAAATGTGGTCAGCTGGAAATGGCGAGTGATATCGATAGCGCCACATTACGCTCATGTTTATATTGTTTATGCCTTTATCTAAAAAGTAGGTCGACGTCGCATTGGTGTACCATCTGGCCGGTAATAATTATCTATACTCTGGTACTGTTCTGACTGCATGTTCTCTATGACTCTAGGTTCAAAGTGTTCAGTAGTAGAGTATGGGTGTATGGTACAATTTAGTGCTTGAATTGCTCTGACATGAACTGTTCTTAGAATTTAATGGATGGGAAGAGAGAAGTGTGTATTATAGCGCAACTTGGAAGATGAAAAAAGTTCGAAGCGTGTTGTGTGTTGAAGTTGAGTAGAGTTATTTTTAAGATAAGAAGATACGCTGTAGGCACGGACGGCCAAGTCTCTCACATAGGCTAGCCGTTAAATTTTTATATTTATTTTGAGTTTTTTTTTTATATTGGAAGTCGCAGTTCATTATTATTATTTTTTATATCTTTTAATCAAAAGGCCAGTTTCTATTTTTAAACAACATCTCTGTTGGCAGCTGCAAAAGTGGTTTACTAACTGGACAAATACTTGTTTGACTTTTGACTTTTAACTTTTAAATTGTATTAAAGATGATGAAAATGTGGTTAGTTTTAAATATTGAAAGAATCAAAATAAATGACAGTTGCCATTTAATTATTCAATTTGTAGTGATAGTTTCAATTAAAGTATGCAGTATGAAATGCGGACAACATCACATACATTGCTCGGAACCCAAAGTATGTTGCTAAAGCACTTGTGTTATGGAATTCAGAAACAACGAAGGTACCACAAACACCCAGTCGATTACAGTTGTCATTTAGTAATTTCACTTTAATAAAGTTAATTTTATTTTATTTTAAGTTATTCATATAAAATGAAGTATTGTGGTCGTTACCCGGTTAGAAGGTAAACCTTCAGTCGAAGGCGAACTAACTGCTAATATTGAAGGTTTAACTTAACAAGGACTATTTAAACTGCATAACTATTAAAAAACAGTTGTAATACTTACTTAAAAGCTATTCCTTGCAATTAAGGGTTACTTAAATATATTTAAGCGGTTATTAGGCTGTAAAGAGGTCATACTAATATACCAAAATGGTTTACCTTGGTAGATATAATAATAATACTTGCGAATACTCTAGTATGAATATTTAAATCCAAAAAAATATTGCTTTTCCACTCCACTATAATTTTATGTAAAAAGGTAAATTATAGCAGGTATACCCATGTCTTGAAATAGTCAACGGAGAAAAAAATAACCACGGTAACCAAGGACTTAACTAAAAATATTATTATTTAATTTATTTTTCAATAATCATAATTTTAACGAAGATAATTAAATTACTTCTTGTTATGATTAAAAATCAATAGATTATCTGAGAAAATATGTATGATGAGAACATCCAATTGAGTACTCATAAAAAGTGACTGAATTAAATGCAGTAACCAATAAAAATTACCTACCTATAACTATTACAACCGCAATAACCCAAGTGATGAAAATCTTTTCCAAATGCATTTTATTATAGTAACATGAATTCGAATTGACGCAACACGAAAATCTATATGACATTAGCGATATTGCACTATAATGATACAGCTCCACAGCTCGTACCTTGGCGCAAAAAGACAGGATTCCGTGATTCTGTATATGAAGCAACTATTGCAATCATTTATTTTTCATTACAGGTAAAATAAAGTAGGCCGGTATGTAAGCTTTTTTCGATTTAAAAGAGTTTTGTAATATGCAGATAATTTCGTCACTTAGTGTATTATAGCTTAATAATAAAAAAAAAGGTTTACGGCGGCGGACTCGATAAAGGTTTTTTTTAACTATACTTAGTATTTTTTTTAGTCAGTTTTTTTTTTAATTACAACGAAGAGTTCCAAGTAAGACTAGTTGGAAAAGCCCCATAAACGATTCTGACATGACACTTTGCCACATGCAAATACTTTCTGTACTTCTAGGGGTGAACGACCTTTAGTTGACGTTTGAACTCCGAACTCCATATTTACGATACTTTTTTTTTGTTCAAAATAATATCAGGCTGTTTAAAATGTAAATAATATTACAATCACAAGTAGGTAGTGGCTCTTTTGTTTGCATTTTTTATAAAAAAAATATAATTGTCGTATTGTATTTCGTTGAAAAATACACAGCATTCAAGCACATAATAACTTCGTGTAAATTGTGGTAGGTCAGTACATGGCTATTTGAATAACACTAGTTGGTTCCTACATATGATGGTACATATATACATAGGTATCATCACGCCTGTATCCCCGAAGGGGTAGGCAGAGGTTTACCTATGTACACCCACAGTTCACCGATATCAAACGTAACAAAAAAAACAAATAATCTAATTTTTTTTTGTGTATCTAAAACCTTATCTCCAAACCACCTCAACAAATTGCTATGATACTATGAATAACATACATTCTTTTTGACCATACACATTGCAGCTACCCAATAGGTTTAATACAAAGAGGCCCTATATCATGCAAGTACCGTAACAAATACACATGCAGCGAGTGCAGGACACTTCCTCAATTTAATATGCATTAGTTTTTACGTCACTTATCGACTGTGAAGGGTAATATACTGTCAATCGCATACATGTATATAAAGTGCATTATTATTAACAGTATATTCTAGTATTCAACGTGATATAAATAAGGAGTTTAATTTATGCACCACTACACAATGAAAAATATTAATATTGGAAAAAAAATTGTGAGAACGACAATTTGAAAATGTGAGACTTTAACTATAGGGATTGAAATAGTATAGCTATCATTTTTTTGACGACATTTTTTTGATTTTTTTTTAACGTTTTAGAGCTCTGCAATATTGGCAAAGTTATATTATTTTTCAAATGACAAAAGATGTATAGTATGATCGTATATAGAAGAAAGATTTTTATATTATATCTTATCCGTTAATATGAGCTGCAACTTGGAATTTATCACAAAAATGTGGAAACTAAAGTAAAAGTAATGGACTTGACTGTTGACCTCGCATTGGCTTAGATTTATTATTTTTATGTAACTCCCTATCTAACCGTTGCTAGTGCTCGAATCCGTTAATTAATTAAAATTATTTCCTAAACAAATATTTTTCGTCTTACTTCTTTTTTTACTTACAAATTCTTTTTTAACGTCCTGTTTGCTTCCAGCCAAGGTTGTGCATTCAAATAGCGTAACGGTAAACTTTTTTATTTGCGGAAATAGGCAGTGTTGGTAGACGACAAAGCTCAATTAAAGAAAACACAATTGATATAACATTGTTTTCTTCTACCTAGCCTTTTCTCTAGCTTTGTCTGGGGTACGGTATCTAATCTCATTGGATACTGTTGAATACTGTTGAGTACAGCTGAATACTTTTTTTTTACATAGCGCAATTGCATTTTTTATTTCCATAAGCAATTTTAATGGACAGAACAGTAACTCATAACTGATTGTTTTAAGAACTGTCATGACTGCAGTAGCAATGGGAAATAACTTTAGGTAACTTTCCGAGGAAGAGTTTAACCGTGAAAACGACTAGTCAAAACAACCAATTTCTCAACAAAAATATAATAGTTTCAAAATGTGTGCTAACCTCCGTGGTGCCAACTAAATCCTTAATTTGAACGATTCGAATGTTTTCGTAACATTTACAGCTTAATTAAAGGCATCTAACGATTTAGTTGCCTAAAACAGTTAAGGATTTATATTCAAGAGGCCTTATGCAAGACGACCGACCGTGAAATGGTTTTTGTGTAACGTATCTGAGCAAGGCTTTTACAGATATTATTATTTTTATCGTTTTAGTTCTACGATTGTAAGCAAAGACTACTAAAATATTGTAGATGTGTAAGTGTACCGCATGTTGGCCAAATTAATGTAATATGCTAAGGGCTGTTTATATTTCTATACATAAAAAAATACTGATAACTATTATGATAAACAAAAAAAAAATAGTAATCCCCTTGACGTCACAGCAAGCTTTACTTAGTATAAACTTGCATTACTGTTAGTAGTAGTATTTGTTTTGGTCTGCGGACTGCGCATGCAAGTTTGTTTTGGTCAATCACCTTATAGAGAGCGAAATTTATCGATTGTGCTAATGTCTTTATTTGTTTATAGTTCGAAGGACATTTCAACGATACCGATATTAAAAATATTGAAATAACAGAAATCAAACAAACGTAGGTTCGTAAAGTTATAGATGACATTCAAAAGAATTAAACTAACATTATAAAGTAAATGAGCTAAATAGTTAAACAAATGACAAAAAGTATGTTTTAAACGTTTTACATAGGTTATGTAAACATAAAATATTTAATACTATAGACTATTTCAATTGTTATATTCAATTTCCATGTTATACGTAGGATTGTCATTGAATGAGGTTTTATAAAAACAACGTTACCAGTGTTTACAAATTCCATAGGCATAGTACGGATTAAAGCTATTTTTTGTTTAACTACATAACCTTAAGCATTGATTCTGCTGTATCGAGTTTTATGTGACATTGAGAAATATTCATATTTATGGGTCTGCTCGCATATATTTGTTTTCGTAAGATTACATTAATGAAATTCGGGTCTCCTGCCGGTTTGTGACGCAAGATCCAATCGTACGATGTTTACGGATTGGGGGTTGCTACATTTTTTCGTTCGTTGAAACATGTTTTGCAATATTTTATCCTGTGAATGTATTCTCAGTTTGCATAATAATAAACAAAACAAAAATTAATACAGTCAAGGCTCTCACCAATCTACTGTTTAAATTATTTAGTTATACAAAAAAATGGTCTAAATTTTATTTTTCATATATGTTATCTATTATATTTATATTTACTACACATGGACTAACGTAAATACAACATAGATACAGGATAAATAGGGCTGATTAGTGAGTTCCGTGACGGGCGATACGATGCAGGCAAACAATGAATCGAATTGAACTGTCAACGTGAATCATCGGTAGTGACAATGAAGTCACTGCCATTGGCCTCAGCGCGTATTACGAGTTTACAAAGTTACGTTGTAAACACTTTCCATTGAACTTTACCGTTAAATGTTGCTTTTATCAGTCAGCTGTTTATATTATCAACAGGTTTTACGTTTTTGTATGTAAACAAATACAATAGTGAGATAAGTTTAGCAGTCAGCTGATGCTGTCTTAATGTCTTAAAATCTTCGTATTTTAAGTTCTGTCACATAAATTAATGAGAGTGACCCAGTTAGTAGAGATCATTTATTAATGATCTTATTGAATTGAGATACACGTTAAATGTAACATAGAAGTTAGCGTGGAATATTGAAATGTAATAGAATGTACTTACTTTCTGGAGTGACATCCCGAAGTACGATCCTGGTTTGCGCTTCAGCCGGCATGGTTACCACAACTAGAGTACGTTTCTGAGTTAAAAGCTTCAATCGATTAACGTCGACCCTTTAAAATTCACAGAGGTTAAGCCTTGACACGTTTGTACTGTAGGCTGTTTATCGCGTGACTGGAACTGAGTTCTGTTTGGGTTTTATGTCATGTTTTGATTTCGATAGTGGGTGTAGAGCGGGCACGTGGCGAGCGGGCGGCGACAAGCAAAGCTCGGCGCTGACTGTCGGTGGCGAGCGACGAGTGCCTCTATTTTCTCCGCGTATCGCTCGTACTACAGACTACTACAGTATGAATGTTGCTGCATTGTTTTTACATTAAGTTAAGCTCGGCTTGTTATGATTTGCGTCATGTAAGAGTATGCGGACACTATCTAAGGCAATCCTCAGATGTTCTCCGACTATACTTTAAGTAGAGTCGTTAGATGTTTTGCCATTTGTTGCACCAAGCATACTTATATTGACAACAAACAACAGAAGACATATTATCTGAACTAGATTATAGTCTATTATTATTTTTTGCGAGTATTTTTTTATTTTTTTTTGAGATGGTTTACAGTGTATGTATATAGTATATGTGTTTATATTGAAATGCCTTAGACTTATGATTTTTATAGTTAGTTACGGCAAGACGATGATGAATTTTAATTTATGTCCGATCGTTTGGACTTATAAGGAGTGCTAAGAAACAGTGTATTACTCATTTATCTAATGTTTATTTATAAAGGTTGTGCGATAAGATATAACAACTACCTATATATAAAAAAAAAGTGTTATAAAACACAAATTGTAGAGTGTAGAGTCAATATTAATCCAGCCTATAATCGTCCCACTGTGCTGTGCTGTGCTGGGCACGGGTCTCTTCCCATATAGAGAAGGCGCGAGCATTTATCACCACGCTTGCTCTCTGCGGGTTGGCGATTTCAGATCCCAAATTGTTGGAATCCAGGTTTCATCACGATGTTTTTCCTTCACCGTTAGTCAGAAGTGTCTTAGAATAATTAAGAAAGTACATGTAACTTTGAAAAGTTAAATTGGTACTTGCCCGGATTCGAACCTGCAACCTTGTGCATACAAATCCGTTCATTAAACCGCTAGGCCACCACGACATGTGTGTGGAGTAGAGTGTAGAGTATTTTGTTAAAATTCGCCTAACAATATTTATCTCAATAACTCAAGATTATTAATTAAGCTTAACTTGAATATGATATAAGACTGTTCGAGTGCTTTATGCTAGCAACTTGATCTCCGCAACCCAATTAGAGGATAATAATGATGTTAGGTGATATCCTTTCTCTTCGCCACTGGTGCCTACGAAACGGGAACCTCATATCTATTCTCTTGGGAAGTCGGGACTATAGAAATAGATTAATCAATTTATTAAAAAACACCAAAACCATCTCTAGCCATTATACAATCAACCACACATCAGTATACTTTTGTGTCATTAAGAGCGGTTTCGCACTATGTCCGAACCGAACCCGATCCGAAGACGTGAAAATATTGTTCTAGAAATCAAGGACCGAATTTACGGATCTAGTGCGTAAATTACAATAGAAATAGTACTACGGCTACTACGGACCATGTTTTCACGAGTCCAGATTGGAGACGGATCGGACGTAGTGAGTGTCTCCATTTAAAAGCAATAATAAGGTATTTTTTTTGTCCGCACACTGGTATTGGTAATTTCTATTCAGTAGGGATTTCTTTTTAAGACGAGATTAATGAAAATATAATATCTACTATTATCTACATATTTCATTTGTAATTTTTTATGAGTCTAGAGTTTAATCATTTAAATTTTTATTCATTTGTCTTTTGTTTTAGTGATCACAAAACCAGAATATCGATTATCATGTGTACAGATTATCGATGGACAGTTATCATGTGTGTCCCTCTCTCTTCTCTTTCAAGGTCACAGACGTGATTTATTTGTCTCAGGAAGAGCAAACAATAACCCTATATGTATAAGTACATTATACGTGCAATATGCATGACTAAGTCGCGGAAACTGAAGTGAACACTAAATAAAATTTAAATGATTAAGCATGGAGGTTCCTTGTCGTTATTTTCCATGGGACGTAACCTTGCAATTAGGGTCATGAACTTGTGGAAGTTCCAGGAATTATGTGCATTTAGAAATTATAATTTTGTTTGTTTTTACACCGACGAACAAAGGGTATAAACTTATTTTTGAATGTAAAAGCAACCAGCTTTAATTCACGCTACTTCATTTATGTAATAATTTTTGATCACAATGTTGTGATGTGTCCTTGTGGACCCTTTTAACTAGTGAGAACCCAAGAAAATGAAAATCCTTATTATTATAAAGAACCTTTGGTTCTGACCTGCAGGCGAGTATAAGTGATTTCTGTTATTTACGCGAAATAAATATACCACTTTTGAACGGATTCGGAACGATAGACAATTCTGACCAGTCTGTAAGTGACCATGCAACACTTGCAAAAGTGTTAAACCGTTGGGATCTAAACACCTAAAACAACATTTATTGAATCTATAAAGGTAGTTTTATTTTAATGAGTACAAGTGCCTTCATTGATAAAACTAGAGAGACCATGCTAGGCAACAGACATGTTTACGATGTTGATTCTGAGAACAATGTTGATATTATTATCTAGTGTATCAATTACTAATGAAATGAGGTTAGCTCCACCCATGTAACATATTAGTTTTCCGAATAGAAGGGAATTACTGGAATTAATAACTTAAGATAGTCTCTACTGAGAAGGATGACATGACTTTGTTATAACGAGAGATAGCTTTCAATTTTCACTTTCTTGAGCTGTGGTGAGGTAATTTTATATTTATCAGATATTAAAATATATAATAAAAAAGGGATGTTAAATAATGTAGCATGAACCAGGAAGAGGGGCAAAATTGGCTTTCTTTTTATTTGACAAAATGATGTATGGTCAATTGGTCGCCAAAGAGGACATAACCTTTATGATCGATTGACCATACTTTTACTGAAAACGAGCTAAATATTTATGCAAGAAACTCGTTAATAAGGCCTATCTAGGCCTATTAACGAGTTTCTTGTTTTATATTACACATATTTTTTTTCATAGAAATTATAGCAAAAGCATTAACACCAACTTAAAAGTTAGGTAAGTTAGGACGAGAAACGAATATATTTTAATTTGTCTTCAACCTAAAATTAATAAACGCTCATAGAAAAGTTAACAAGACCTGTCCCTAGAAACTGTGTTAAATAATCTCAGATTAGTTAACACAGTTTCAGCGCGAAGACAAGATGATGCCAGATCGAAGGCATCAATTACTCCCCAATCAGAAGCCTCAACTATTCATTAACGAACTAATTATTAACCAAGCTGATAAACACTTCCTGTACACGTAATTTGTAACAACATGTGAAGACATGACCTATTTGTATGAACATTGCAATAAATATTTAAGAGGCTCGTTTTCAGTAAAAGTACGGGCGATCGCTCATAAAGGTAGTTCACGATTTGTCATATAAAAAGAAAGCCAATTTTGCCCCTCTTCCTGGTTCATGCTACAATATTTAACAGTTTTATTGCCGAATACTAAAACGTCACTCGGTTTTAAATCGACGTTAAATGCTCACGGTGTCCCTTTAACAAGTGAAAAATAATATAGTAAAGGTACGGTCTATCGATCATAAAGGTTATGCCTCCATTGGACTGTGGATATCTATTTAGGCAACCAATTGACCATACATTCACAAACTTTCCTATAAAAATAAAGCTTTTTATGACCCTCTTCCTGGCTCATGGTACGATATTTGACAGTCAAATGGCCGAATGCTAATACGTCACTCAGTTTTAAATCGCTTTTAAATGCTTATGCTGCCTCTGTACCTTTATGAAGTGAAGTTGTATGTAGTAGGATGTCCGTAAATATTGGAGAGGCTTGTTTTCAGTAAATGTACGGTCGATCGGTAATGAAGGTTATGAATTCATTGGTCTGCGGATGGGCAACCAACTGACCATGTTTTCACACACTGTCCTATAAAAGAAAGCCAATTATGCCCCCTTCATGCTACTTTAGTTGACAGTTTTAAATCGCCGCTATAACTTTTGTTAAGTGATCATGGCTCTGCACTTATAGGCTTGCTGTAGAAAGATAGATCTTAACCAACGATGTAAAATTAAGTTGAGTTTTAGTATTTGGGGATGAGATACATCAAGGGTTAGAAACCACTTACAAAGAATGTGGGTAGTAATTGTAATAATAATAATAATAATGATTTAAATCTCTCAAAAAGGAACATACATTGGTTCATGACATAAATTATTTCAAATCGAATTTGTAACCTTTGTGAGAACTGGAGTCTATAGTGGGTCCGGGACCTGTATGACAGATCTCCAGGCTCTCACCCTCTTAAAACAGTACTAATTTCAACAAATCAAAGCCTTCACAGAGAGGAATATATAAAAACAAAAAGAGAAAAAAAAACGGTTAAAAAAAAAATTGATTTGTCTGCTTGTGGGTAGTGTAATGGTTACATAATATGTATACTCAATCTCAAAATTACATGTAATTCATCAGCTGTAGTTTATCCTACTGGAAGCAAACATCATCAAATTTTGTCAGTACATTGAATTGATTTTATGCAACGTTAAGAAAATTATTATACATTAGTTAGCATATATGAATGAAGCATCTGTGTATTGCTTAATGATTACATTGAAATGCAAGCGCAGTCAACCGCGAGGCCTTGTGTGGGATGGGCAATATGATCTTGGATTTTTCCACTAAGATACTCTGAATACCAGATCGAAGATACGAAATGCACGATGTTGTGGTCAATTGTGGCTTTCCACTTTGTGTTTTACTGGCAATTATACAGACACATTAGTACAACTTGTTACATTTACTCCTTTTTAACAAGGACTAACAATCGAACACCACCCCTATACTAATATTCGTAAATGATCCTTGGGATATCGTAAATGAATAATATTCATAGATATGTAATCGCGTTAAAGCTAAATTAATTTAAAACTTTATCTATAGCCTCATTGACACAATGACACAGTTTCTTATATTATGATTTCTTCGATCTTTTTACAAGGCTGTGAAAAAGTTCTGAAGGGCACTGCGGCAGCTAGACAAAAGCCCTGCAAAAATATCGAACGATAACAATAAGTTTGAATATATATTTATTACAACCTTGTACTATATTTTTTACAAGTAATATTTATTTAATTATATTATAACAAACGAAATAAATAACTCATAACCGAAGCAAAATGTAGAAAAACGTAGTAGGTTTTTATTTTATTAAACTAGTGATATAAATCACAGTGCGATAAGGAATGCCACATCGCATATTGGTTATTTTTAACATTATTCTTGTTAATTATAGGTACTACTACTAATACGATTTTTTTTTTCAAAACACAACTTTTATGTATAGCGACATCTATCGATGAGTAGCTACACTAAGCAACACGCCCGTAACGAAGATAAAGCCTCCTCCGTGAGGACGTGAGCTGTTAGTTCTTCAATGTTCCGCTTGGTGCGCTGCTCGCTCTTGAACTTGAAGCCAAAGGTTGATGAACTTTGTATTGCATTCTATGCATTATTGAGATATGTTTTTGTCAATTGAAGTATTTATTTATTTAGGTAGATAGTAATGTTTGTGGCCATTAAAAAAAAATACATTCGGCTTATGTGTGTATTTACGTGACGTATCTAATAGTTTAATAACTTAATGCAGTAGTATTATATTTATGGTATCAAATTCCGAAGATAATATAATTTACTTTTCACTTTATTTACCTAAACTTCGCCAAAAAAGTTTTTGCTTGACCTTCTTAATCTACATGTAGGAAACTAATATCCTAAGCGAGATCCTAATTGAGACAAATTACCTAGTTTAGCCTTTAAATGCAGCAAACATCCGTTAAAATAGATCTTTTGACATTTCAAAAGCACGAGTAATTAGTATTTATTTTAATATTAATTTAAATATATATATATATATATTTAAATTAATATTAAAATAAATATAATTAAATATATATATATATGTTTAAATGAGCTGTAATGACTGTAACTTGCAAGGATGCTAATCATTAATGATATTATTTCTTAATTGTATGTCCAATGATAAACCTGAGTTTTTACATTGTCTTTGAATTTATGTAGATACAGTATGTAAGTTACTGCGAAATCTGGATATTTCTGCTGAAAGTATGCAGGTGGCAGGATACAAAAATGATTTGAAGAAAAAATGTTTTACATATTGACGGTCATAATTGGCAATCATAAAAGCATAGGGCCATTAAGTAATTGCAGAATTAGTCTAGACCAAATCGGAGACGTCTTGAAAAAAGGCCAGGTCAAGAGTACCCTAAACCGAAGAGCATGTATGAAGGGAATTATGACAGTGGATGAAGCGAAACAAGTATGTAAGGATCGTAGCAAGTGGAAAGAAGTGGTCTCTGCCTACCCCTACGGGAAACAGGCGTGAATATATGTATGTATGTAGAATTAGTCTAAATAATCAAACTACAAACTAGCACACTCACAATTTTGACTTCATTATAATATTAGTATACATCATTGTTACTCAACCATTATTATATCGCGACTCACGATTAAGCTAAAAAGTTAAGTAAAAGTCTTGTGACATTCACTAGGAATTATTGTACATTATTATTCATATTTTTCATGTTATATCATCTTAATACTTAATTGTTTTAATAGACTGCGACCCCCTTTAAAAACAAACTCGACCTCATGAAGATCCGCGACGCCCCCGTTGAGAAACATGGCTGATGGTAAAGATTCTACCAAAGGTTGGAACCTATTTGTTTAATAATAATCTTCTGCTTGTCTATTAAAATGCTGCCATCCAAAATGTAATATTCTTAGATTAAAATTACGCACGAAACTTGATTGTGTTTGCACGTGACCATTGTTACAATTGCTATAAAAATACTTCGCACGCAACTAAATGAGTATCTCATTAACTTATTGTCGCAAATAGTTGTACATACAAAGTTTAATAAAGCTCCCTAATTAAATATTCAAACACGTGATGTCTTTGAACTATTGCGGTAATAATATAATATTTATTTTATTATTAGTTAATCCTGCCTCGAGAAGACAGATGGGTGGGTAAACATTCCTTGAACTAAATCAAATCTTGTTTAATCATAGGTCCATAAGTAGCGAAATTCATAATTAACATTTTCTTACGAGTTTTGCATTCGTCTATTATTGTGACAGGCATTCCCCACGGCTGGCCTCGGCGTGGATTGAAGTCATAAGTTTTTAATCCCGGAAAAAAGTTATGGTGTGCATTATATCAAATGACAACGATGTACAGTTTTTTTTCTTTTGATGAAAGCAAACTCCGTTAAATTTTTTAAAAATAGTTGATGTTGCGTGGCCGCCAATATTTCTTTGGCAAAGGGATATATAACACAATTATGTTATTTACTAGTAGAAGGGCAATAAAATATTATAGAAAACGAATAAAAAGATATGAATTTCCGTAGTAACTACGTGCTATAGTTATGATAAAAACTTGTTATTGAATCATGCAGAACTTAATGCGATAAAAGGATTATGTAATGGAAAACTGCAATTACTTTAAGTATTAATTTGCAAGTTTTAATATTTTATAATCCATCGTCAAAGTGGCGGGCACCCGGTGGATGCAATTGGCGAGTTGTCGTTCATTGTGGCGTTCTAGGGGGGAGGCCTTTGTTCAGCAGTGGAAGTCTTCCGGCTGATGATGATGATGATGATGATGATAATCCACCGGTGTAAGTTTTAAGACAAATGTATGCATTTTATTATTACTGCACTTCATGATTATAATAATGTAGATTTAGATTTATAAACCTGATTTATTTGATATCACAATAAGTACTAAGTCTAAACGTCACAAATGTGAAAATATGGAATAAAAATTCAGCGTTATCAAAATTTCTTCCATGTTAAGTCTCATTAAATTCAGTTCAGCGGTTTAGCTGTGAAATCTTAAGAGATAGACGGACAGAGAGAGTGCCTCTCGTCTTTTTAATATTATTAAGTACATTAAGTATAAGTATGGATAATATCAGATTTTGTAAGAAAGTTTACCTATTCAATAGATTTCTGGTGTATTACAAAGCGAAAGCGGTTTGACCCTTTACGCTGCAAATACAGGAAGATCACACGTTTCTGCAGTTTATTTAAACCGGCCGGCATTGGAAAACTAATTAGAATATTATTCAGTTACGGCACTAACCAACTGCCACAAGGCCTCTGCTTTGTAGTTATGGTATCGTCGGCCTAAAACAGTTCTCCAAAAAATCTTACAAAAAAAACCCACTTCAAAATAAGTCTTACATAGTTTTCTTATGGTTCCCACTGTCATAACTATACCAAATTAAAATGAGACCACACGGAAACACCACCCTTCAAATAAAAAAAGAGTCTTCAAAATCAGTCGAGTCGAAAGTTCTCAGTAACAAACAAGGAAACTGTCGAATTGTGTACCTCCTCCCTTTTGGAGTCGGTTAAAACTTGTACCTAGGTCTAGGTAATGATCTCATATTTATAATAAATGTATTATGGTCAAACCACAAACATTATCAAAAAACTAATATAGTTGCTCATTACAGCCGATGCTGGCCACTTGTTATGCACAATCTTCTTTGCATTAGAAAAAAAAAGGTTTATAGCTATTCACAGTATGGTATTAAAATAAATGAGTTCTTTGTTTAAAAATAAAACTTTAAATTTAGAATGCAATAACATAATAAAAATTAATGTTGTGCATGTACAGTAAAAAATTAAGCTTATTATAATTATCTAATTTCAAGGATTTGGTCGTGGAAAGAACCTAAATAATTTGTTTCACTTAATTACTCGTTTTTGTTCCTAAATAGGCTTGAATTTAAAACATTTACCAAATAACTAAAAAAAGCATTTCAAAGGATTTTAAAATAATTTAAATGAAATTTTCAAAATACTGAATTTAGACTAAGGTTTTCGATGTAATCTTATTATTTGGTGCCTAGTAGGCCAAGGAAATTTCGTGTGCCGGTAATAAATGTTTGATAATCAGTTAAAGGGTCCATTAAAATCATTTATCTGGCTCAATTACACTTGTTTAGAATTTAATGATCGCCTTTGGTGCGTAAGGTTAAGTTGAATTTCGCAATTGCGTGTAGAGTTGTAAACAATGGTGTGTAACAAGTAGATTCTTTGCGGTTTATAAAATACCATACATTTTATTCATAATGCACAAATACATTAACTGTTATCAATTGTTTCTTGTGTTGAAGAAATTCACAACGCGAAGTTACAGTTTCGAAAAAGTTTGACCTGAAATCGTAAACTTATGGACCGACATAGCGTAGTGGCACCAATGATCGACACTTTAAGGATCTTAATCGATCATAGTGGGTTTCTTTATTAAATTAAAGGTATATTGGTCACTTTTAAACCAAAAGTAACATTTGAGTATGGTAAGGTATATTCTTGAGATAAGAATAGAATGTATTATTTTTATTTGCTATAAACAGACAAGAAAAAAAATCAAAAAAATGAAAAAGTGTAAGAATCTCCAGTAACCGACACCTAGTCATTTGACTATTACCAGTAATCGACACCCCAGTTATCGACACCCCAGTCATCGACACCCCAGTTATCGACACTTATCAGTTATCGACACCCCAGTTATCGACTATTATCTATAAGGAGTATTTGCCAAATAATCACACCATTTGACCACATTTGTCGGTCTTTAAAATAAAATTACCTGTTTAATAAGTATGCATATTTTGTTACAATAACCATATTTCCCTTACTAATGGGTATTAATCATGTAAATACTCGTACAAGACAGAAGATATTGACAAGTTGACTAGCACTTGGTGAAGGGTGGGCGATTTGGGGTCGTTTCATATCTGACGGTGGTGGCGTGCTGTCAGTCGCGTGGCGCTGGGGCGGGCGGGCGCATGATGGAGGATTCGGCCTTTCACACTGACCCGACGACGCGTCAGGTGTGGGAGGTTGGATGTAAAGTTGTGTGCTTGTTCGTTCTGGGGTTGCGCGGCCGATGTTGCGCGCTGCCTTTTCCGCCGGATATGAACCGACCCTTAGGGTGCTGTCTTTTTTGTATTAAAATTTTGACGTTTGATAAGTGCTACTTTGTAGCTTAACTTAAATTAATGATTTTTGATTTTGATTTTGGTTCTGATTTTGTCTGTGTTGATAATTTTTAATTTTTGAATTGAACACTTCTTTAGCGGCTTTTCGTAATGGGTAAAAAAAATAGACTCGCGTCAGGTTAATAAACGTTCCAGTGCACTTTACACTTGTTATAGCCACTGGCAATCCTACAAGGTCAACAAGTAAGTGTAGTGTGTAGTGTAGTGTAGTTGGCAAGTAGGTGTACCTAAATTTTTCATTAAACTAAAATTATCTGGATACAAAAATACCTGCCACTCACTGACTTAAAATAGAAACATCGGGCCCCTGGACACGTGACCTGATCGGAAATTCGTATGACGAAAACTTCTTTAGCGGTGCAGTACAGTTTTTTTTTTGTAATGAGTTAAAATGATAAACCCGCGTCAGGACACGTGACCTGATCGAAAATTCGTAAGACGGATGTAATGTTTGTGTACGATAGCGCAATAAATTTATATTGTATTTCTACCACAGGTATGATAGTACTTTAATACTGATAATGAAAGCAAATCGTGCAAAATTATTACCTAACCGTATGGTTAAAAAAACTATAATTTTTATAAGTCCTGTATAGGACTTAAAATTTTTTTTTTTTCGGAATCTTTCCGTTTTTTTTCTTTTATTAGGTTGACCTTGTCTGTAGCAACTATTTAAGTTCTAAAAAACATGGCCCCACGACGCATCGTTTTCGAGTTATGAGCCTTTTACTTGAACGGCCTTTTAATGTAAACGGCCCATAAGTCGGAAACTGTGCGTCGTAGGGCCATACTTCCAAGATCATAAATGGTTTCTATAGATAAGCTTAATCAGATGCTGCAATAAAAATGCTCGAATTCTATAAAAAAAAAAACTAAAAAAGGACTCCCAATTTTTTTTACTATTTTTTTTTTGTTTACTTTGGTGCTCATAGTGCCCAATCGTATGCTCCAACTCCTACCCTCCGCCCCTAAGACGACCCACTGAACCTAACTGGTCGGGAGTATAATGTTTTCTCAGAGCCATCCCTAAAACCAATCATTGACACATATTATTTCCCAATAATCGTCACTTGTCGATTTCTGGTAGGTCAACTTTGATTAGTTTACTTCAAATATCTACCGAGAAGCAAAGTTAGAAGAGCTATGTATTCACTTATCAAATGAAAAATGTTTCTAATAATTACTATCGACACGTGTCGATAACTGGAGAAAGTCAGTTTGTGAACACCAATGATCGACACCAACATTTTACTAATATTAAAATAATCTTGAACTTGTGTTATAACAAAATTACACCCTTTAGTTCTTATAAAAACCCGTAAAACTCATAAAATTCAAATAACTTACAATACATTAGCATAATTAACAAAGAAATGTACTCCCTTCGTTAACGATTTCAGTAAGAAATGTTGTTTTTCTCGCCGGTACTCGAGACATAATCAGTTGTCACACCGCTACTTTCAAATAAAACTGTAAATATCGCTCAAATGTCAATGGGAGCCAGTAATAAGTGTGCTTTCTATGTTACAGTGTCGTCAAATAAATAAATCGGTATCTTACTCTTTATTTTATTAAATAAAAAAATAAAGTGTCGATTACTGGTGCATGTCGATTACTGGTGCCACTACGCTACCTACATTTTAAAAATAACGTAGTAGGTATTCATTAAAACCAAAAATAAAAATTGGTTAGGTATAACATTAAACGTACCTTTACCATAAAAATGAGTAATAAAAACTTCTTTGGGCGTCAATCCGCTTGTTGACAGTACAATACCATCGGAAGGACAAAAAAATAAAGAATGCAAACTCTGACGGATTGTAGTCGGTGGTATAACGAAGTGGGTTTTATTCTCCTTGGTGGCGAAGGACGCTATTTCTTTTAATAAAACGTTGCCGACTTGCCGCAGTTATTTTCCATCCCGTGTTTGCCGATATAATTGTCTCACCACTCACACCAATACTTGGAACAAACATTTGAAGGTTATACTAATGTTTTTTGTTCTGTTTCGTTGATAAACTCTGTTTCTGACAGTATTAGCCCTTCAGAGAAAACCTGTTTAGGCATTACCGACTGTTCATTGATTATTAAAATGACACACACATTGACCTTCTGTTTTGAAATCAATTTTATTTTTACTAAACTTAAGTGTTGTTTATTGTAGGCATTTCTAGGGTATTCGCCTAAATTTAAATACTATATTTTCCTGAATAGAACACGTTATTTCATTCAAGACTATCTGGTCGTGTCAATCAGTAGCTCAGCCTTGAGATAGCGACAATGGGTGGTTAATTACAAAGATGTGCCTGAAACGTGCGCGCCGCTGGCTGGAAGTGACAGGAACAGGGCGCGGAGACACCTCCCACGTTGTCACCGGCCAGTGCCTTACTGTGATCACGTAATAGATACTACATAAGATTTTATTAAATTATTATATAACAAAATAAATCATTTAGTTTTATAGTGTCGGTAAAAAAAAGGATAGCTGCTAGAACAGTAAACATGAGAAAGAAAGCTGCAAAGGCTGTGATGGCGATGAAGATGAATGGAAAATTGGGTACCAAATCTACCTTTGTTGTTTTCATAAACAATAAAGTACAACGACTAGTTTAAGAAAATAAAACAAGGCACACGAATTCTCTGATTTGGGACGAACATACGTATAAGTATTATATGCAGACCACATGAACATTTTAGGAACAATAATGTAGAGAGAACGACTGGAATAATCCACCCCTAGCCAACCTGTTAAAATCTCTTCTCTCTCGACTGCAGATTAAAAGGGTTAATATTTACATATGATAAAACAAAACATAACATATCATTACGCCTGTATCCCCGACGATAGTATTTATAATATTTTTAGAGACTTTCATATAGGAATCTGTGGTATTATTATATGATATCTTTAGGAAGAGGCCTATGCACATTGCAGATATCGAGTTAACTCCGATAACAATCCATCAAAGTTAAGTTTAGAGTTGATAACATTCAATTACCATGTTAGGTATACTTAGATCAAATAATACGCAGGTGGAAAGCTTAGGTTTGATGCTCTCACGGAATGCCGCTGTGCCGGTGTGAAGTGGAATATTGTTTCCGAGTTTCACACGGTTGATTAATGAGAACGGGAAGTTACATTTCACTACCCAAAGCGGTATAACCTGACTCATTTTCAATTAACACTCTGAAGGATAGAAAAACATTAAAGAAATTTAAAAGCGCGTGCTTGTTTGGCACCTAGTAAAACTTTAAAGACTTACCTTTTGACAAACATGTCAGTTGATGTGAGTAACGAAAGGTCTTAACATGTTATCTTTTAATATTATATATTTTTAGTTTTATATATTTTTAGTTTTAAGATATAATAAGTTAATCAGTTCATAAAATAAGTTTAATTAGTTTTAGTCATCATGCCCACAGACAAACTGTGCAAACAGTTTTGTGGGGTTTTATGTAAAAGTCAGTGTCATAATTTAAAGAGTTTAATAAAAAAAGTAAGTAATTACGTCAATTAACAATAAGGTTAAATAATTTTGAATTTAATTTACGATTAAGTTTGGTGGCCATTTTGTTTTTTCTAACTAATCCTCTTGAATACCCACTCGCTTTAGCAAAGAGAATGAGTAATGTCGACCTCTTAGTAAACCCTACATCATTCCGCCCACAGACTACTTAGAGATACTACGTGTGATTCACTTCACCTGCTGCGTTTGCTCACAGAACATCACAGAAGTACCTATATTCTTTTTCCATCTATATACCACATAGCACAACCTACTTATGTCTTTTGTCATTAAGTTTTTACGACTGTGTAATAATAGTCGTAAACTTCACAGCTGACGAGATTGATTCGTAGGAAGTCACACGTAAACGTTTAAAGATAACCCTGTCTTTGCCAGCGCTAGTGGAAATAGGAAATGCAATGATGACGCCAATGTACAACTCAAGTAGCTCATAAAATATCTCCGTTTCTAAAAATCAATTCACCTTATCTGTTTTCAAATGAACAAGTGTTCAGGGCTGTGATTGGTTAACCAACACGACAAAAGACTAACAACCAATCCCATCTCTTTACATGACGTATGACAGGGGTAAACTAATTGTCATTTTGATCAGTTTTTCGGAAACCACTGTTAGTGCATATAAGTTAGTCAAATGCAGAATATTTCTCAGGTTTGTGTAGTTCGCGACTAGGTTGTTGACTTAGAGACCGGTTTGTGAATGAGCTTAGGGCTCGTATTCTCGAGCACCGGAGCATTGATCGTGTGAAGGACTAGTTGGCATTGCCCTAGACATAAACTCAAGGGTTTATACTTTAAACCCTATCGTGTGACTATTGATTATTTCATATGAAATTCTAAGCTACGCATTTGATTGCAGAAAGTATTTTCATGGAAATTAAAGATTTAATTTTCTTCCATTTTTCCGTTTTTTTTTTCGAAATGAATATAATCTTTATTCACTACAAGTAATTTTGTATGTATAGTATAATATGTTATTCCCCACATTGTGTAAACAGACTGTTAAATACAAAGTAAATACTTCTCAGTTCGCACTTTGAGGAAGGAAAATATAACACAGATTGATCTTAGACAAATGATTTAACACAAAAATATATATATATGATAGGTATATCCTATAGTTAAGATTATGTTGACGACCTTCATAGTGTTTAGGTAAAAGTAGTATGGCCAGAAGGTATTTAAGAATGTATAGTAAATACATAAATGAGATAAATGTCGAGCATTTTTTATACTTAGGTGGACATAGACCATGCTATGTATGGGATTTTTTTTGATTCCTACCCATATACAGGTTTACCTAGTTTACGAATTATTTATTGGCGCCACAGAACAGTTAAAAAAAAAACTTCATTTTACGGATTTTTCGCGGTTTATTTTAGATTTTAGGTCCTGAATTTTCGACACTTTTGCAGGTATCATGCTCACGGGCGGACTGAGGTGGCGTTCGTCTTGACAGTTTTATATTTTTTATTTATTGGATTAGTCATATATTCTTGCATAACTAGTTAGGTAAAAAAAAACCCTGAATATTGTTATTGTCAACTGATTATTATATTGTAATTGTTCAAGGATTTCACTAACAAGTCACGTTTAATTCGATAATGACGTTTCTTTTCTCTTTGTATGAAATTTGTTATGGTACCTTAGATACGGGACGCGATAGGCTTTAAATTAATTACACACATTTAATCTATCATTCTGTTTTCTATTCTTTGCTTAAAAGTATTGTGTGAGCATTGTGTAGAACGATATATATTGTCTTCGACATATAAGACGTACAAGCCAATGCTTTATTCAGCTAGGTTTCAAAACAAGGAATTTTTCCGGAATTATTTTTGTCATTTGGATACATCAGTATTAGTGGAGACAAATCCAACAAGCCCAAATAAGATAGTATTGTGTTGAAAAGTTCCTACGGCCATCTCCCATCTCCGTTACCAGACCAGCTAAAAGTCCCTTAATATTTCATTGTTATTGAACTGTATGTAGTCATAATATGTCAAGATGTGGTTTAAATATTTGACCTAAACAAACATGCATTGATAGTAACATATATTTTTTCATAAAAAAACGCGAATATTCGTTGTTGGCACTCCTACCAATAATGATGATTGGCGGTAACTTAAAGGGTGAACAAATTAGTACGGGTCAATTAATCGATACCCAAATTAATCGTAATGTAAACAAATAAATCAATAATGAACAATTGGATATTTCTGGGAACAGTAAGTTGTAAACAAGAGCTTATCCACGCCCCAACGCCGAAAACTCAAAGGTTAATTATAATAATTATTTAATTAAAAGAAAACTGCACATTAATTAACAAAGATGTAATTAAAGAAGTGTTGTCAACACAATGATGAATCGTTTTGAAAGTGTTCATGTTTTGTACATACTGTTACACGATTACCTTTTTTAATTCTGGTTATTTATTTAGTAAACACTTAATAATATTTTTATAGTGAGAACTGAATGGTATTTGATAAGATTCTTGATTTCTTACAGGTTTTTAACCAACTTTAAAGGAGGTTTTCCAATTTGACTGTGTGTTTTCTTTTGTATGTTTGTTTGCACTGTCTTCAGAAATAAAATAAAAATAAAAAAAACATCGTTTTAGTGTAATAAGTGCTGTAAAATTTTTATTTAATTATGTCGACCTGGCCGTATGTAACTAAAAAAAAAGCTGTCAAATCCTATCTCATGTCAGGTACTACCGCTGCAAATTTTACAGTTTCACTAATGAGTAAGCTTTGCCCATATAACGGTTACAATACATAGAGTATACTGTAACATTCATCACGGCACAGAATTTTATCGATTTCTTTTATATTTTATTTTCAGACGCGTCCTTTCCTGTTCAGCGCAACTTCAATTTGAGAACAGTGATGCTATAAAAATAAAATATCTGTTATGACAGCTATTCAATTTAATTGAACTTTCGATTTTGAATGTATCCTCCTTATATTTTATGGGTAAGTCTAGCAACAAATTACTAGTTAATTTTTATGTCTTGTTAGTTCTTTTGAAAACGACAACTTAGAAATGCCATGCCGGGGTCTGTGTTGTTGCAAAAGGAAGTTAATGAGAAATTACTCGCTATGAAAAGGTGTTGTTTTCTTACATTTAATGTATACAGTTCTA
The DNA here is from genome assembly GCA_905146925.1 of Autographa gamma. Lineage (NCBI taxonomy): Eukaryota > Metazoa > Arthropoda > Insecta > Lepidoptera > Noctuidae > Autographa > Autographa gamma. The sequence goes on from LR989852.1 coordinate 3,688,952, forward strand.
AATTGATAGCTTAACAGGCAGACAGTGATACTATTGCAATTAACTATGAGTATGGAAGTGTGGATACGAGTATTTAAGCGTATACTTCATTAATGTGCACCATTGGGAAATATCATTTTTGCTAACTAACTTTAGTAAGGTCAAGGAAATTATTTTCTGTAATTTAACAAATTACGAAAGCGAAATGAATTTTCAATCACTTGTGGTTAACATCCATAGATAATTTCAATATTTAATTATGAGGTACTTTTATGTTTTCGGGGGTTTATCCTATGTTCGATAAACGAGGAAAAAGACGCATATAAGTATTACTATTGTGAAATGGTTCGTTATGGTGACCTTCAAATAAAATACATAATTCTTGTATATCAAGTATTTAGTAAAACTAGTTTAGTTAACTTTGTCTTAGACTGCCTAAAATATTATAATGACGTGAATAACTTATTTAAATTCTATGTAAGTCAAGGTGGGAGAGTTTGATACGTTGCACAATGTCCGTCAACAATAAAGATTTAATAGAATAAATAGGAGGTAACATTAATAAAATAAGAATGGTTCTGTTAAAATTTGACTTATGTATGTGTATGAAGTTCGGAAGTACCTAATATATTTTGAATAAAATATTTATTCAAGAATTTATTTGAGGAAACGGATGAGCTAAAGACCCTGAACAGTAAAAAGACCCATTACGATTAAATGCCTCACATTTACACTAAGTTTAAAATTAAGGAACACCCATAGGTCCAATACTGCTTTAACGTCGGCGACCTATGCTCAAGAATTCTGGTGTTAATGATCCTGGTTGCTGAATAGCAACAAATTAGTAAACAATTAGTTACTAATGCAAACAGAGAACTCTGTTGGCTTATTATTAGGTGAACCATTAGCCTATTTCCGGCAATCCCATAGTAACTTAAACTATATCAAAAACATACATAATAAAACGTGTGGAAAAATACAGTCTGATTATCATTATTTATTAATTAATGTAAATAATATGCTCTACCGCGCTTTAATTGAATTTGATTAATTAATTTCGAATGGTAGGTTTGTCTTGTAAACAAATTCTAAGTCAGCGTGTTTTTGGAGGGCGTTTGTTGATCTTAGTGACCTTGCAACTTATGGATGAAGAAATGGTCGAGTCAGAGAAACATACACCAACCTCTTTTAAGTAATTTTACCCTGATCTCAAAGGATAAACGTGTACTTATTAATAGTAAACAAATAGGTTGAAGTTTAACTCGAACTTTTTTTGTATGAAAAACAATCATTAGTCACTACAAATGTATCGATTGCCTTTTCTGAAGTGTTATTCAGCGGTCAATAATTGGGTTCGCTTTGCAGATGTGAAATAGTCTCATAAGGCTAAATGAGCACTTAGTATTCGTAGATGACCCATGACTAGTTTTCCCCTAATGCTGAGTGAGCTCCTTGAACTTTTTGCGAAGCTAATGAAGATGCCGAAGAAGTTTCTACTGAGATTGGAATAACAGTTGTTTTAGAAATTGAAAAATTATTGTTTTATGCATAATGAGTATCACTGCAACTAATCGATTCATATTTATAGGCGTTTGTAATCCTCCGAAAGGTTAAAGATTGCAATTGTCTTACAAAGGTCGATAGTCCACACAGTAGCCTTGTTCAAATCAGTAAATCAGTGGGTGATCATATCACATAAATTCTCTAATACGACTATTACCATAAACGTCAAAAATACTTTCGTTTTTGTTAATACAATGTAAGTTATTGACGTAGTAATTATTTTTGGCGTCGTCCATCGAGCCCACGTGTTGGTACGAAACGTTGATGCCAAACGAATGAGGTATAAAGCATACGAGTGGAGTTGCGTGAATGCTTAGTGCGATCAAAGGACTCTGCTCTGAACGCGTGTGGTTCCAAAGCCGGCGCAGTTCACATCGCGCCGCACTGCTGCGCGCGCGCCTCTTTGTTCTTTCTTTAAAATAAGGGTGAGATATTTTTTAATTTCTTACTTTTTTTATTCAAACCAGTGCTAATTGAAATTTCATCACCAGTTTTATTTATCGTTTTGGATTTAAACTGCATTTTTAGTAGCGTTCTTTTGTTTTGTGACGTGCTTTTGTTTGGCCTTTGTTTGGCAATGTAGTAAATAGATCGCGTGTGGAACTGATACAATTTGAAGATGTTTCAACATATTCTTTTCTTGTCGCTAAACATAGTTTTACTTTTGTTTCGTAGGACAATCATATTATTATCCAATGATGTAAATAAACAATGTACTGTAATAGCGTTGTAATGAGTATGTGTGTTGATTATAGGCTTGACATTAATGTTTTACCCTAATTACCTGATTAATGGACGCTAAGGATGAAGGCAATATTGTAGACATTGATAATAATATTGTAGACATAATAACAGTGCAATATATTTATTCATTTCTGAAAAAGATATTTCTGCCTTTTCTCAGTACCGAATCGATATCGATAAAAAAAGACGAGAAAATACTGCAAAATACTGAATAAATGAATCCTTCTTTCATACGGCCTCTTAATTACTAAACCATAAACATACTTTCAATACTTTGTGTGTATCTTTTTTGTTTGATCATAATTGCTCTGATAGATAGCCTATTTAACCTGGACCCATTTGTGTGGGAAAACAGATGTGAAACGGTCTACTATTGCGCATACATGTATGATAAACACAAAAATGGCGAGTAACATCACGAAGAGCTGTCCATGTTGGACTATTTCCTCAATGATAAATAAAACCCAACCCTTCGGGGATACAGGTGTATTGATATGTTATGTTATGATAAATAAACGAAATAGTTTTTTTTTAACGTAACCAAAATCTTACGACAATACATTATGCACATATTTTTTAAAAACTTCATGTTATTATCTCCTTTCCACTTCATTCTTTTAGCTTTAATTACTTTTTTAATCTATCTAAAAATATCATTCCCAGCCATATTCCATCCTATTCTACCACTATGTACTTATGTACTATTTACGGCATATGTATTATATTTAACCATTAAAAGCGGTTTTATTTCCATGGTTAAAAACTTACCTACATTGTATTTTGCGGTTTTGCAGCTGCTTCGCGACTTCGTTGCGTGAATGTCAATAGCACATAATTAGCTGTTGACAAAGTTTTTTCACGTTTAACGTAGTTTTCGTACATGTAAACATAGCAACAAAAAATTTCGAAATTGATTAGATATTACAAAATATTTAAGATAATTTATTTAATCCTCTTAATGTTTTTGAAGTAGATAGCAATTAAGCAATTTATAAATCAAATATTTATCTTGGGTTACAAAACTCGGGTTATCAATATTCAGTACGATAAATGGTTCAGTTGTGAATATTGTACTGTGTATTTAACTTGTGTGACAAACATAACTTCCGAGCTTTGTATATATTAAAAACAATGGTATGTTAATTACGCTTAATAATTACTATGTACTTATTCACTTAGTCATTTTAACGTTTAACCAGAGATCTCATAAATTAATTCATTGCCATTCTAACCATTAAGATTCTTGTTAGAACTGTTTTATTATTTTAACTATTTATGTTAATTAGTTTGAAGTTGTATCTTTTCCTTGCGCAATAACATAATATATTATATTAATGAGTAAGCATGATATACATTACATAGGCATATTTTTATTTGTAATTGATATGTTTAAGCTTACACCTGGCCTTAACCTTACGATAGTATTTATTAAATAGGTTGCAAATAAAAAAAAAACACGTTCTCTTTTCGAAATTATTTAAAAAAGTTAGTATCGTCCGGTATTGCCGGTGCGCGTGCGCCGACCTTGACGACGGCTATTCATTCGCACACGTGGGGGCCTAGTCTACCATCCACTATTTAATGCACTGACATATTATTTTACAAAAATATGTGGTCGAAGTGCAACGAGTGTGTTATTACAAAGTGCAACCACTTCCGATGCACTCGGGGGGTTAAGCTTACTGTACACTCGACATATGGCGTTTTTATAAAAGCCAGATACTTAAACTTTGGTATTGAATCGCTGTGCAAAAAATATCTTTCTGATACTTACTACATCTAGGCTGTGATTGTCATTCGTAGCAGATTTTATTTCTGCTCTTAAAAAATAACATTTAATAAAAATTAAACATTCACCGCGAATAAGAGGACCATAGATTATTGACCTCTGTATTTTGGTTATTGGCAACGCCCACCATCTAAACTTGGAATTTGTGCTATTTGCTATAGGGTAAAAGAAATGGTAAAATATAACATTATTTCCGATAAATACCAAAATAAAACATGCAATCATTAAATGATCGTTCATTTTAAAAGGGTATGTTTAACCTAAATTTCTCTGAGAAAAGTTGAATGTCCTTGCGCGATACTTATAAATCTGTTGTACTGTCGGAAAATTGCGATAGATGCAGAACAAAATGTTCTGTGTTTGAAACTGAGTAGATAAACGTTTGGTTGAAGTATTCTATTGCAGTGGATGGGCGACTAACAATGACTCACACATAGCACGCTCGGCCTGCTATGTTTAGTAAATAAACAGCCGCCAAGAGCAGCATTATTATGTATTACATCAACGCAACACGACGCTCACATTCGCATTTCTTTTGTCATGGTAATGCCGCACGCTTTACTTATTTCCCATTCATTGTCATGCATGTAAATGTTTCAGGATACATTTCATTATGCAACCAACTGTAATCTATTTAAATTTCCATTTGATAAATAAATACTATTTTACTTTGAGTACAAATGTGGAAAGATACGAAATTCCTGTATTTTATTATCTTCTGATAAGTGTGGAGATGGATCGGTTTTTTAAATGTGTAATTAAGGTCGATTGGTAAAATAATCTTCGTTATCAAGACTAGCATTGTTCGTATGATTTCTGATGTCCTTTCTATCGTAGTGTATCCGCTTTAAGGCTATGTCAAGTGCAGCAACATTCTATTGTGAGTAGATCACGAATTAACTTATGTCACGATCTGTAATCAGTATGATGGTGATCAATGCTTAGAGCCACGTTGATTTGCATAAGTGGTATAAAGGTATTTATTGTACGCAGTAAATCAACGCGAAGCATGACTTAGTTGAGAGTAAATCATAGTTTTTTAGATAATAAAAACGTTTATTAGGCAATATAATTTGTTTGGGGTGTTTATGGGACTTTATAAGAAAGTACTTACCCCAATTCAGTAAACATAAATTTGAGATTTTTTTTTTAAATAATATTTATTAGTTAGAAATAAATTAATGTAAGCAAATCATTTGAAGGTTTTTCTGATGCTCCAATTAATTATCACATAATGCGTCGCTTATCGAGCTTGTTTGCAGATAGGATGTCATGAAATAAGGTCATACGTTAATGTTATTACAAAGTTGCGCAGTTCGGAACTATCATCAAATCTCAAGTTAAATTGCTTCGAGTTGACGTTCGCTATACTGGCTAAATTGAACGGTCAAAAGCTCTCCAGTAACTTACCAACGGTAAGATATAGAAAGAAAATTTCAAAAAATAAAGAGTCTTTAATGCTTCAGGTACCTTTTTAGATTTTTGGTAGATGGAAAACTATGGAAAGAACTATGAAACTATGAATAGAGTTAGTCCATATTAGCGTAGATAATAATACGTAGAGTCGCTTTTTTCAATACCTATTTTGCCTTTACAATATAAGGAAATTCTTTTTGTTTTATTTGTTATTACTATCGTTTTTTTACTATGTATTTTCTGTCGGCTCTAATTCTCGCTAGGTTCAGATAACCTAGAGTTTATACACACTAGTTCCTTTGAAAACGATGTCAGAACCTCAGATCACATCAAACAAGGGAGATTTGCTATCCTTGTAATTTTAGTATGCGTACCCGATGTCGCCACTTTTCACACATTTATATTTGTACACGCCCAAACGAATATCTCAACAGCGCACACACAAACATAAAAGTCAACGTGATTTGCCACAAACACAACAATATCATTGTTACTGTTAACTCACACAAATCAATGCTCCAATCACGGCATTTTTCACACACGCTAATGATGGGAAAAATTGGTCGATAAAATATTTATCGATGAAACAGACAACAAAGTATGGTTCATCGAATAAATAAAAAAATATTATATAGTCGGTATTATTCGGTATTGATATATCTATTTGACTTGAAAAATTAAACAAATGAGTAGGTAGATTACTCTACACTTATATTAACGAGCTGAAGGGTTTGTTTGAATGCGCTTATCCCAGGATAAATCGGACCTATGTCAAAATTAGAAAGGTAAAGTATTTTATACCTGAGCGTAAAAGACTATGTATGTACCACGAGCAAACCCAGGGCGCACTGCTAATCAAACTAATATTACAAAAGCGAAAGATTGTGAATATGTGTGTTTGTTACTTCTTCATGCTCAGATCGTTGTACCAACTTTGATAAAGTTTAATTTTTGCTAAAAAACTGACACCGTCGTATCTCTAAAACTACTGAACCGATTTTAATAAAGCTTGCGGCATTCCCTAAGTTGAATAATACCTAGTACAACAAAAAATATTTCCGGCCGACTTAAGTAATTCGGTAATTCCATATATGCGAATACAAACATAAAACATACATACATACACTTTTGAAATTGGGCACATTTGTTCAGACGCTGATATAGACTAATATATACGAAACTACGCAGTTCTGGAAATATAACATACATACGGGTTGAATTGATAACCTCCTTTTCTTAGAAGTCGGTTACAATATGTTCTAATGTACCTTCGCCTAAACGTAACAAATACTTTTCTGAAAACCATACTAAAATTGGTTTAGCCGAACACGAGATAATCTCGCAATGGCATACATATAATAATAATAATAATCCATTTATTTCAGGCATCAAGGCCTATATAAATATAAACAATACTCTACTTAATACAACTTAATAATAGTATAAATACATACTACATAATTAACTAATACTAATGTACACGAAGTGTCGGCGTCGTGTTTCGCTGACATATACATACGGGTCGAACTGAGAACCACCTTTTTTGAAGACGGTTAAAGTTAAATAAACAACTAAAACATTAAAACACACGCTTTAACACTATATCGATACATTGTTTTATCGTTACGACAGATCACTCGTGAAACTACATCACTATTTTACGGCCGGGTACAGCGGAGGTACCACGCGACTGACATTACATTTTGAATTTGTGAGTATTGGTGACGCACGCATCCATTGCGCCATGGAGCGGAACGAATAATTGAATGATACTTACTTAGCAAGCAATGTATTTATTATTACGCTAAGGATGAATTGTCACTTAATGTCATTTATGTCATAATTAATTTCTATTTTTGTGGTTTTATAGCAGAAATATGTAAATATTGTAATACTTACACATGAAATGAGATTCCATCTTTCACGTAGTTCACTTTTTTGCTTGTATTTTTGCAAACAACAACAGAACAACTCGGCATTTTGGCAAAAATCGAGAGACGTGACGCGAGCGTGTAGGTACTTTTGACTGGCGGCAAAATTCGGTATCAAGTGCAAATTGAGCCAGATGCGTACGCACGTGCCGGGGCGCTATAACATATCTCCCTTGTTTGATGTGATCTGAGGTCAGAACTATGCGCTAATTAAACATGGTTTGCCATCATATAACATTGAGAGCGTTAATGACAATTAAATAGATACTTAAAACAGGTTTATTGTTTAGTCCTAATGCCCTTAGTTTCGTATGACACGCACAAAAACTTGTTTTGGTACTTACCTGCTTAAATAAATTAGTGCGATTTACAAAACAAAAAAAAACAGACTCGTCTGTATATTGTGTAAAAAAACAACTATTAACAAATAAAGGCTCTACGCTAAATAGTTTCTGGTACAATATACTTAGTAATGAGTATAAGTTAATACGTTAATTTGCCTCTTAACCTGAACAAAAGAGTTAAAGATTTACTAATATAACACTAGTCACGATTGCATTTAAGCAAATATAAAAAAAAAGCATTATTATAAGTAATGCCTGTTTCATAAGTCGAATTCGAATCAAGATAATAATATGTTTTATTATAATCAACTCACTGTTTACGTCATTCAAAAGCTTTTTCTTCTTATCATATTCTTTAAAATATACTTTTGACATTTTCAAATATCCGGGAAATAGATTCGAGTAGGTCATATTAAAATAATGTGCTGAAATTAATATTATCCTGTAGATCCAACCAATGCACCAGTACTCCAAAAATATAACGTCAGAAAAAAACAAGAATGCAAATCGTTTATTATTGCATAAATAAACAATAAATATAACATGATTGGCGACATTTAAACTCGTTTTATTCAAAATAGATCCGAAACAACTTCATTCGCTTTGAGTCACAAAAAATCGAGTTTATTATTAGATTTAAATGAAATGTATATTGATGATAATCGGGCCTTGAACCCTAACCTATGAAGATATCTTCGTCTTAATATAGATACTTAAAGGAACTAGGAAAGGCTTATCGGCCAATTAGGGAGATTATCTAGACTCTCATCTCATTGGAAAAGCTCGGAGTTTCAGATAACATATCTAAGCGAAATCGAGAAAATGGATAATCTTTATACTACGGTTAAACTTTATATTTATAGATAAATTATAGTTGGTAATTATTTCAATATGAAAATAAACAAAAAACAATTTACTTATGAAATGTCATAATTCTAGTAAAAAAAAAGAAATATGAATAATTTAATTGATAAGTTACATATTTATTAAAAAAAACGTAACATTTATAGTAAAGATGTAATTAAAGGATTTGATAGGTTAAATCATACCCTATTGCGATCTTTTTTTTTCCAGACACCTACGAGTGTGTATAAGAAATGCGCATTACCTACTCATTTATGGATTATGTAAAAAAGAAACTGGTAGATAATGCCCAAGGTTGCTATTTTTATATTATTGAGTATTTCTAGCTGACTTTAAAATAGTTCGATTCTTTCGCCACGTTTATTTTATCACTTTTTATATAAAATACATATTTTATAGTGCTAATTTTAAATGAAAGTGCAACCTTGGCTTTTCCGAGACATAAAAGGAAATATTATTAAGGTTATTTACCTGTGCATCTCTTATTAAATCGCTTGGCGCGCCTCGCATGCCCGAGACCGCCTCGACTTAACCTTGGTCAACGTGTTTCGTCAGCCAAGGTCAACATAAAGCATGTTTTTATATTGAGTTAGGCCTAATTCAAGGCGTTCGTTCACCCCGATTATGCCAAAAATAATATTTATGCCAAAAATGGGTGCACTGTAGTGTATAAAGGTGTGTGCGTTGGAAGTCATACATATAATACATAAACCCATTTTTATATTTTGGAATGGCTAATTTGTTACTAGCAATATTCAATTAAATTCAGTAAAATAGTATTTTATTTATAGTAGTTTCCGCTTTTGTAAATTACGCTACAAATTAAAATTCATGCATTTTCTACAGGTATCATTTCATATTTTTTTCACATATATGAACCAAGTACTGCGTATAGCCATATACTCTTATGAATGCCTTATGTAGTTAAACGGTTATTAAAGTCAAGTTATAAAATAAATAATTTAGACAACCACGGAAATAAAACTAAAATATTTAAAAAGTTTAGGCCAATTAAATGTTATTAAATCGCGAACCTTACAGTATTTAATTATCAGACCTAAAAAAAACATTTGATATTTTGACCTTGTGTCCAAAAGCCAGTAACTGATATTAGATTTAGTTTAATTACATACTCGTATTTAGCAAAAATAACGCAAAGTGCAGTATATATTTTAGTTATTGTAGATCGTAAAGGCAGGATCACTGGTAAATAATACTTGTAAATAAAATACCTTCATCATCAAGTCACCATGTGCATAAGAATGTGCTTTTATTTTCATTAACATTTTGTATGTTATGTAGATACTTAGATATTATGTAGAGCATTTTTATTAGGTAGTAAGTTATATGTATAGTGTATTATCTATGGTAGTAAGTATAGGTGTGGTCGTTTATAAGCAATGGAACACTGTAGAACGCTGAAACCCGTCATTTGTTTATGTCCGTAGGTACCTACAGGCGATTGTGTATTGTTTCGAATAGACAACCTTGGATGTAGTTCTAGTTCATAAATTCAAAGCCAACGTCGATCACAGCTCTTTAAAATATACGCGTGTTGCTAGGCATTGTTTGTAAACAAGGAAATCCGGAATTTTAATGCTTCTTATTAGTTTTTAAAATTATGATTTTAAATTCTTTAAGGAATTATTTTTAAATATTTTAATTCAAAATTGTAAGGAAATATTTCAAAATTAATTTATTTAAAATCCATGAAGTAATATAATAATTACAAACTACTAAACTATACAATTTGATCTCTCTTGTGAATAATAAATAGGATTGTAATCATGACAGGCAGATTTATGGCAAGTTTGTTGTTACTTATATCTAAATGTAGTGTAATATAGTACGCTATTGATTCATCGATTGGCCACGATCTAATGTGGATGGAAAACTACTCAAGGATACCTGCACTTTAAAATCTGATACCAAAGCCCGCATTTCGGAAACATGACTGATATTTCTACAGGCAGTAAGACTCATAAAAATATTTTTAACCCCCGAAGAAAAAGATAGGTGTATAAGTTTGACGATTTAGTCTGTCTGTATTTTTGTCTACGGAATCGTAGTAGCTCTAAAACGAATCGATTATGATTATGATTTATTGATTGAACAACCTACGCGTACAATCGGGGACATCTTCGCCTTATCACCTTACCGTCGAGAAACGGTTTTCGTCGCTTGCGCTCTTTGTAACGCTAGCGACACGCGGCGACGCCCCCTTATTTCTGATTTGTGTTTTAATATAGTACCTATAATTGCCAGTGTCATTGTAAAAGTTGACACTGTGCACGAGTAAAACAATATATCGTATGTAATGTTCGTTGTTGTCGTCACTAAATACTACGAATGTTTTGACGACTTACGCAATATGTTTCTCTTATGCACATATTTTCATAAAAATGTGGTGTCGATTATGTAAACTATAAATGCTAGAATATTAAGATGATTTTTTTTTTATTCAAAATTCAGTATTTTTGCAAAAATAATAAAAATAGAGTAACGAAAAAAGCTAGCTTTACCGACAGTTATGTGTTTACACATAAGTATGTAATTTATCGTTATTCTTACTCGGAAATCAAGGAACTGTTAGGTTTATTGCTTATGTCTCATAATAAGTTTCTAGATTTCTTTTTTTAAACGTCTCGACAGATTTCGACATTTTTCTATTATTTCGATGGGTGATTAAAACGAAATTGTCGATTTTTTACTTCATCCGTTGAATGTGTTTTTTGTAAATCTGTTTTTATAAATGGCTGATCTGCGACCGTAGGTTGTGGGTTTGATTCCCACCCAGGACAATTTTTTTTTTGATGAGCACAATCATTTGTTCTGTGTCTGGGTGTATTTTATCAGTAAAATGTATTATAAATATATATGAGGATATTTATCAGTTTTCTGGTTACCATAAAACAAGCTCTGCTTACTTTGGTATTAGATTGCTGTGTGTAAGTTGTCACAGGATATTATCATTATGTTATAGTATTATTATAGATACTATGTCTTTTTTTTATTTATGTAATTTGTTGCATAATGTTATGTTTAAATGTAATTTGGGTTGAGAAAATATGAATTATTATTAAAAGCTAGTCGGGATTTTTATGTTTTTAATATTTAGTTTACTTAATAGTAAAATTGCATCAATACCTACCTTTAAATGTTATTATTAGTTGCTTTGTTTAAATTAATTTATGCAGGATGCATAATTTTACAACTACTAAAATACTAATTAGATGTAAACTTAAAATGTCTAAATAGTATTTTAATACTATTTACTTACTAAAATCACCGTTTATACTCCACTTTAGAGTTTTTAAGCTCAATAAACCCAGTATCTGAACCTTACCACCTTTCCCTGTGTAGCAGGAATTCTTTTCAATGGAGTCTGGAGTTGCGCCTTTAATTGTGATAGCAATATTTTTTAAGTGTGCGTCTACACCTAGGACACTTGTAACAAGGAGTAAACGCGCAACAAGGAGACGATGCTGGTCGATCAACGACTAGCTCCATGAACTTCAGCATGGTTTTTAGAAGTAAGGAATAAACAAAATAAAACAAATTAGATACTTCAAAATATATTTTTATTTATAAGATTATTAACAATATAAACATAATGAGAGCTACCGTTATTACGCTCACGTGTTGATGCCTCTAGCATAGTTCGGAAAATGACTAAAATAACTTATAATTAAAGATTCACCGCGCTTGTCGCGTTGTGTTGTTTTTTACAGTCGGTTCTGAGTTGCGAAGTTCTCGTACTAGACAAATAACTCGGTTTAAGTGATAAGTTGTATTTACTATGATGGTATATTAGTAAGATGTAGGATATATTGTGGAAATAATACTTAAAGAAATAATTTAATAATTATTTGGTAGATAACTCATTTTGATTAAAGTAAAACTGAATAATAACCGGTATTTAGTTAATTGGTAAATCTCGATCTTTCATCTTTCATAAAAAAAACCTTGAATGAGTATTTCTAACAATATAATGGTTCACTCTTGTTACCATTTGCCATCAAAATTATGACCCAAAGCGACCATCGATCTTGGCGGTGCAATTAGCAACCACTTCAGCATCTAATGAAGCTTACAGTCAATTACAAGTGGGGATATTATATCTATCTTATTAAAATTAAGTTTATAAGATTAATAAAAAACTTGTGAGGTGTCAAGGGACACCCGGATGGAACGAAGTTCCTTTCGATTAATTAGTGAAGTAATGATAATATATATTTTTTTTTAAGTTATAATAAATAAAACAAAAAATTAACAAATATAATGTAATATAAACTTAATCAGTAGGCTCAATTTTAGTAATGGTATTATAACTGAAGTAGGAAACATAATGTTTGGGATTCTATTTTATTTAAATGTCTTGAAAAATCTGGATCAATGGTAGTATTATATTTTGTTGTTGATTCTGCTGGATTTAATTAATAATAAATTTTATTTAGTAAATAATAAATTTAATTAAATTGATATTAATAATTTTATTAGGGTATTTTTTTTTCGTTTTTTTTTTAATTAAAATATATTAATAAATTCATAATTAATTAAATTAAATTATTATTAATTAAATTAGATAAATAATTTTATTATTAGTTAAATTAGATGAATTATTTAATAATTAATTAAATTTAATTAATATAAAAAATATATATATACAGGGTGTTACGAAACCCCTGTGCGACCCGAAAGGGTATTATAGGGTTCACAATCACATAAAATAAAATATCAAATTTGGAATATTCATGATGATAACAATAATAATGAATTTTGGTTTCTTAGGTTTACGCGAATGTTAGACATAGAATAAAACTACTTTTTACGGATTTTTTCTAAACTAGATTGTGACTGCGGTCTCTCTTATATCGGTCAAACAAAACGAAGCATAGTTACCCGCGTTAAAGAACACATCGCTGACGTAAAACACCGCCGCTCAACGAAGTCTGCAGTCGCCGAACATGCTGAAGGCTCCAGCCATTATATTTCAACCACAGATCCTCGCTAAAGAATCCAGATTCCTACCTAGGATGTTCCGCGAGGCTATTGAGATTAAAAAACACCCTAATTTCAATAGAGAAGATGGCTGGAAGATATCACCTACTAGGGACCCAATAATACACAAACTCAAGGCCAAACCCAAGAGCAGCGCTGCAAGACATCAAGACATAGTGAGCTCATATTGCGTAGGTCGGAACTCAACAATAAATTAAAATATGAAGGTAGAACGAGCAACATCTTCTGTCAAGACGAACGCCATCTCATTCTGCCCGTGACCATGATACCCGCAAAGGTGTCGAAACGTCGGGACCTAAATCTAAAATTAAAACCGCGAAAAAATCCGTAAAAAGTAGTTTTATTCAATAATAATGAACTTTGAAATAGCCTTCGAAATCCATACATTTGAAGATAAATCAAAAACTACACCACCATTTTCGTCGGTATTAATGGTGGCCTTTTGTATGATCATTTGGCAGAACCTGAGATGATGCCGTCAATATCACCCGCAATTTGGAGAAAAATAATTTTAGGTTATATTTTTTTTATTTTTTTTTTTCCTTTTTTTTAATTAGATATCGATACCTAAAAATATTAATTTAAATAAGGAACTTCGTTCCAATTGATTAATTAGCATGCGGACGCCGCACAGCTTACAATAGCTTACTATAACAAAAAGTGTCGTTAAAACTTATCGTAAGATTTTTTTTCCGATTTTATTTAAGTTTAAACTTTTACAAGATCATAATATATATATATATAAAAGTATAACACCGTCGGTTGTGATCGACAAGCGCGCCACGAGCTCGTTGTAAAGACTACGGTGGTTTTATTCGATGCTTGTCATACCAGATTATAATGCGAGGCGAGACAAAACTGTTATTTCTCGGTGTATTGCTATAGTAACACATTTAGTACTAAAAGTCCGGTGAAGCAGTCAAAGACTGCGCTCAGGCTAACAGCAAAGAACTCTAACAAAAAAAAAATTGCACTAAAACTGAAGTGCCTAAAAACGGAAGCTACATTATGTGATATAATATTATTTATTAATAGCCATGATTATACTTAGAAAAAAAATAATCTACTAAGAAACGAAAAAAAAGCTGTCTAGAACTATAAAGATTATAACCATAAGAATGACTGAAAAAACGTATTCGTGTTTAACGTCTTGCTGGTAATTATAACACATACACAAAAAAAAACGCCTTTATTTGGCGGCTCCTTTCGCCCCTCGGTGATCGACGCATAGTTTTTGACAACGCGCCGTGTCGCGCCAAATGCCAAACCGCGGTAAAGCTTGTTCGTAAATCACAGGTTTCAAGAAAAATACAATTACATAATTAATGACGGTCCTTTATTCAGTCAATAAATGTTATTTATTAGGCTTACGTCAAATAAACAAATTTTTATAACAATAAAAGAATTACACTTCGTAGTAGTAATAGTAGGTAGCTATTTTACTGAATCCATAATATTTATTTAAATTATTTTTAAATGATGTTTAACAGAGTTTTACAAAAAACTAAAGGGAAGTCGGGCATGCATTTTCTAACTGCCGGGTCAAAAGACGGTTATAATCGAATAAAAAAAATACCTTGTATCAATTAGATATTCTGCTTCAATGGTTTGACAACCAAAATAATACTTATGATTTTAGTGTCGGTCTAACTATCCGAAAAAGACAAACAAAAGGTATATTTCTATTCTTTTCTAACGCATGGCTTGCGCGCAGGATAGAGAGAGTTGCATTTTGTGCATTTCATTACAGTTCTTGAGTACACTTTAACGATAACAATAAGCTGTCGCGAGCAAAACTGAACCGTTTTACAATGAGTTTAAGGTTCATAATAAGATGTTACTGTTTTTTTTATTGTTTCTCATAGATTTTTTGTAGCTTTTATTCTACACTCGGCGTCCGTTTAGTGTGTTAATGTTAAAATACTATAGTAGGTATATATATAGTAGTAGTATATATTATATTAACAATGCGAACCAATTTTCCAATGGCTCGCATTATACTCGTATTTATATCTTTAGAGGTTAGAGGAATAAGAAGATTATTGGTGGAACTTATAACACTACTTTAAACCGTCAGGGGGCTGAAAATATACCACGAATGACATTTTTAAACATAATAAAACTGCTAAGAATTATGCTACTATTATATTAGATATCCTCATCAGAATCAACGTCCCAATTTAATGATAGAAAGTTAAAATAATTGTTACAAGAAAGTTTTAAAAACATCTAGCAAACAAATTTCTACCTATACAGATTGTATGTATTTTATTTAAGAGGCTTTCTGTTTGCCTATTAAATGTTCTGTTTGCATAGAAAAGATGAATTGTCGATCAATGGTCTTCGTCGGAGTAAAAGGGTCGCCTTCTTAGGTTCTCAGCCTCCGCTGTCAGTCTTCTTCGTTGATGACAAAGTAACCATGTCGTCGCTTCCCGCGGGCAGTTATTTAGTCTTTCATCCTCTTACTATCGTCTTATCCACAGCCTTACTGTAAGAGCGCTGCAAACAAAATGTTTAAAAAATTAATCCATATGTAATAAAATTCTAATAAGTTTACAAAAACAACCGAAGACTGTTATCACAAATAGATTTCGAAGAATCAGACAAGTTGGGTTCGAACTCGAGACTTAAATTATAACGGGTAATACCAACCTACTAGACTATCGCTACTCTCTGCTAATTTGGTCATCTATGAATTACCTACTTTGCTCTTCCGTGGTCTAAATCACCTACACGATTATAACAAATTCTCTCTCAAAAATTAAAACGATTTTTTTTTTATCTGCTCCAATAAAAAATTGTTTATTAGCGCGAGCTTGTTTATTAATACATTTTGCGGTGGCTACCAGTGGCTAACTTTGATGAAAATACTTGACCTAACCAAAAACAAACAAAATATATTTTTTTTCAATCCAGTATTTATGATTTTATTTCGAAATCATTTGGTCATAATAACTAACATGTGCTTTGCGAAAAAAAGTACCCGCAAGCTCTGGTTTATGACTCTTTTGTTAAAAGTGAGCCGACTTGTTTTTTATCTATAGCAGTGGAATTCTATTGTTATAGCTCCGGCCAAACCGGCTGACTTTGCTACTTATTGTTTCATTTTTTAAATTAAAATTAACACGTTTATTTAATTACTCTTTTAAAGGTTCTAGATCTCATATTATAATAACCGTAAAGAAGGAAATGTTATTGAAAAAAAACATCTAACAAAACACTATTATAAAAAGATTATTATTTAAAATAATGTGTATACCCTAAACAAGAATATAGCCGAACTATCTATTTAACTATAACTTTGTCTATTCAACATATCACTCGTTTGGTATGGTTACATAAATCCCAACAAAAGTATGAATGAAAATGCACTGATTTACTTCATACAGAGCGTAAATGAAGCTGTAGTTCCTTTTAAAAGTATGTGTGACGTGTAATATAAGGAAGTTTGAATACAAAAACAACTAGAATTTTCCACAAAAATCACTTTAAAATAATACACGCTTAATAGTTAAGATGTTAAAATATGAGACCAGTGTCAGATGACTCACGCAATCAATTATAATTATCAATTATAAAAACATCCCTACTTAGCAGCACAACAGGCATTTTTACACATTTGTGTTAAACACATTATTAAAATGTCACCGTGAACAACACTGAATAAATCTGTTTCATGTTTAATGCCATAATAATTAGTATATAAAACAATTTTGACCGACTAGAATTAAGTGTTATGTAGTTCACGTTAATAATTTATTTTTCTAACCCACTACTTTGCAGACTCTTTATCTATCTGGTTGTAGGCTGACTTATAAAAACATAATGCTTAAAATATAATTAAAATGTTAATACTTACAAATATTCTCAGGTCATCCGCAATTTGACTAATAATTTTATTCGCTCTTCGATCGTCAATTTTAGATATCACACAAACAAAATAAAAGTTCTGTAAACACGCGCGAGTATTCGTAAACAGTAGTTAAAGTCACGGAGAAAACAGCGAACGTCAACAATGAACAAACAGTGAGGTGCGACTGACGTCCACAAAAATAGTCAAAGCATATATTTCCATCTCGTTACTGCAATGTCCTAATTGGTCAACGTCCCGGGAGGGCGGAGCTTCCCTGCCAGTCGCCTGCGTCGAACGTCAAACGAAATCTTCTAAAAAGTGATAAGGCTTCGGTGTCCCCGATTGTACCTACGTGATCGAGAAGATTTTTAACTATAATTTATGAAGATCCGTTTATATTTTTAAAGCTTATAAATACTAAACGGATCCTAAAATTGGTTCTGTATTTATTATTTAATAACAATATGCTAATTTGTTTGTTTGAAGCGTCCTATTATTATCGTAATTTAAAACCGAAAGATCAGATACGTGTCCGGTCAGATATTTCGTAAGCCACCTTAGTGGTAGACCTCGAATGAAGAAGGTTCATAATACTTAAATTGGCACCGCGTTTTCAAAGTAGATATTAAATAACTTTACTTATAGACTATACATGTTATAAAATGTATCATACGTGAGCGCTGTGTTTGTAGAGTAGAGTAGACTATTAAATGGTGGAACTTTTTCATAGACAGCGCTATTATTGCAAAACTGCTTTTTAGTAGCCTTTATTGGAGACTACTGCTAAACGAAAGGAGGTCTTCGGTCAGCAGTGGTAGCCATCCATTTTCGTCTTCTATAATCTCTTTTTTTCGCTGCTAAATTTAGCGAGCACGTTTTTTGAAATGTGAATGATACTATTTATATCATTTTCGGAGTTTTTCATGTTTATTACGTAATTATAAATTCCTGTTTTTGTTGCGTCTGGTTCGCAGATTACCTGGTGTATAACTGCACACCGAACCGTGTCTTAGCTGCCTAAGCAATTAAGCGTTTAATTATTTTGAGGAACTATTTGAATTCATTTAAGCAACTTTTGAAGGTCGAATTATGCATTGACGTCTATTTTAAATTTCATTTTGTCTGGTCTTACAGGATTTGAAATTCAAATTGTTTGTGGAACAATCAATAATATATGCAATTTAATAGGTGATAATTCAATATTTAGGTGTAGGTAAACATTATAAGTTCGAATTCAAAATTTATATATAAATTAAATATATTATTAGCAATAAATCAATTTCACCTTTACTATTTACAAATGAATGATTAATGACTACATTTTCGATCACTCGAAACTAATAGTTGCCATAAACCTTGTTTAATAGTTATGGCCGTTCTGTAGGTCACGGCGAACACACCTACTAGGAGAACATATTATAACAGCTATATATAGCAAACATAATTACACTAAGCATGGGCTACTCAGTCATTGATACGAAACCTTCGAAACGCCTAGGTAATGGCGGCACGCGTGTAATACGTAATTTCCATAATTGGCATGTTTTTTAAGGATCTGTTATTGAATATAATAAAAACCTTTATAGGATTGATTGTTCTGCATATGTCTATGTGAAAAGACCACATTTTATTGAAAGTGTAGTTTACGGTCACAAAAAGTTTTAAATACTTTTAAGTGGATGCGTTCAAAAACACTTTTAGATTATATTATCTCACTTTTATCAAACATTTTAAGTTGTTGCTGTATTTAAAAGATAAACAAATTGCACACCTTAAGAATAAAAAACGCGTGTAGACTTATAATAATTACTTCTGTGAACAAAATAATTGTCGTTTCGTTTATTTTAAATAATTATAAATTGAAGTTCGATAAATTCTTATCTCTTTATTACTTATCTAAGTACTAATATCTACTCTTTGATATGCAACTTACGATTAACAAAATGCACAATTAAAACAAATTGGCCATTTTCACCAGTCAGCTTTCAAAAAGTTATTTACCCCAATTGATAAGATTCTTTTTATGGCTGTTGATTTTTAGATAACAAGACATGTGAGTGCAAATAAAAGTATTTAAGATAAAATTAAATACCCTTGGAACTAAAATAACTTTCGTTACACGGAAAAATATTTTTGTTTGTAATTGACAAGAAACTACGGTGTTATTTCCTAAATTGAAAAACACAAATAAAAATATTTTATACACCATTTATTTAAAAAACAGTTGTGTTTATGAAAGTATTTTTAACTATTTTATGCTTATTAGCTGCTTTATAAATAAACAGTATATTTCGCATAAGACAAAAACGCAAAAAAAAGCAAAAATAAACTTTTATTTATATCGGTCGAATGCAAAACGAGTTTACTGCATAATCTTGAGTCATGTAATAATTGTTGCATTGTATTTAAGAGTACAAATAATAATACGCAACAGGTCAATATACGATGTTAAGTGTTAAATAAAGGGCTATTTAAGGCTTACGTAAAACCAATGACCTACATATTGTAATACAGTTTTGGACCCAGTTTCTGTTCAAACCTAAATAAATTGGTTGAATTGATGTTACGTGTTTTGTTTATTAATCGTTAATATTACTTGTGTTTATGATTATTGTCTTCAGCAATGAACAAACAGAAACTCGTGTTATGAAACTGTACCGAACGATGAAATTTCTCTTTTCAATATTTCATGTGAATATGCGAAGTTGAACAACAAAACCTAGACAATGTTATGTGAAGCTTTAGAGAAAAAGAACAATTAAATAAAAGCTAAACAGAAGCTTTCTTTTGTTTCATTCTAGAGTATTTATAGTCTGGCTACAGTGTATATGTGTCGCACCCACTTTCTGGTTATTTGAAAGCTATTCCCATAGAGACAGATCGTGACCAGTTTTAGCAAGCCAGCCTGTTCCTGGCCGGTTTTAGGTACATTTCTCTGCGCTTTCTCTGGCTAATGTAACCCTCGTGTACCCTAAATCGATTGACAGCACTGATAGCCCGCTAGTACCGGTCGGTTTCCCTTTTACAACTTTCTTATGTAAAATAATTATAATAATCTGAGCTTTTCTACTTCACTGCAGCACTGGGTAAGCCTTTTATAGAAAATAGGAACAAGTATTATTTGCTTAGCAGTTTAGCGAATCCAGTTGTTTTTATGATTTTCTTTTGTTTCTTTGCTTAGGTAGACTAGTCAGTATAGTTGGTCAGTAGTGTACCTATAGGTACTAGACACTATTATTAAAGAACCTAGTAAATCATGGGGATATCCCAGCACGGACTCGGTCACTTTAATTATATGAATGGCAGAGCGGGTTTTATATCAAGGTAACTTTTGTAGTTGCATACTACGGATGCCGCCACGCAAAAAACTCCTCCTCTTACCTGATCATCTCTGAAGGATAATCTATATTGTACACTGTACAGGGATTATTCCACAAGACTACCTCGTAATCGTAACAAGACTTATATTTACTAATCTATAAAATGTTAATCATTCTTCAGTTTATAAATAATATCACAAACAGCCCGGAAGCCGCCAGACATTGCTCAGTAAACGTGATGCCGTTACGTCAGTTATCTGCTTTATATCCGTGAAATATACACCTAAGAACAAATGCTTAAGTAATAAACAATAAAATATTTATACTGTTATTTTAAGTGAAACTTTTATTCATAATGAATAAGTTCCTTATGCTACAGGCACGTTAGGTAACAAAAGTATAAATTCTGAAGATTTCGTATCGGTAAATGTAATTCGAGATCACGTCTTATCCCAGCGTCTGTTGCTAGGTTGGACTGGATGTGAAAGACTAATTGTAAAGTTTAATATTGAAGCCTACACCCAGCAGAAGCCGGTACCAGTAAAATTAAAGAGACGATGCATAATATCATTATATATATATTTAAGAGGTTTTATTTCGGTCCCGGCAGAAGCTTCAGTTACCGTTTCAGTAATATTTTTGTGTAAATATGATAATAACTGCAACAATTATACAATACTGCCAGACACTGCATTAAAAATGCGCATTTTAATCAATCACAATAACTTGGAACAAAAATTACGTCAGCGTAAAATTATTTTAACACAGTGCACGATATCTTTAAACTGAAACTTTTCATATCTTTTATTTAATTTGAACTCTTTAGCAAAGAAATACCCAAAAGGTTAGGTAAACAGTCTTAGGTAATAGAAAGATGACGGTTATTCGCAAACTGATATTCTAAGGCGCAGGCCAGACAGAAGAGACGTAAGCCGCAGACGGGGCGCGAACATTTGTCTCTTCCGCGTCCCTTTCATACAAAATGTATAGAGGCGTCGCGACGCAAAACATAGAGAAGAGACGGGGCGCGGGCGCAACGCTTCTATCTTATATATATATATATTTTGTATGAAAGGGACAAATGTTCGCGCCCCGTCTGCGTCTCACGTCTCTTCTGTCTGGCCTGCTCCTAATATTTTGCAATGCTTAATCGCATTATGCAACACGCTTTTCCTCGGCAATTTTCTCTAGTTTAGTGCTATATTATACGGTTATTGTGAATTAATTTAACAATCTAAGTAAAAGGATTACGTTTATCTGAGATAACTTTCTCGTTTAAGATCTAAAGAGAATGAATGTTTAGAAATCTATTGTAGATAAAAGTTGTAACTGTACTTAGTAAATCAGGTTTCTCTAACAAGATAATAGTTTGTTACTGTCCGGGTGTTTCGAGGTACAAATACCTATACCATAACTTAGAGCTGGCTTTATTATTGCTATTGGCTTTCCTTTACCTTATAATTAACTAATAAGTAAGGGTTCTTTGTAGTTTGTGTAAGTTTTGGAGAAGGTTAATCATTGTACCTATCTAAAATATAGATTACTATATATTATGTTTGAAAACTTGCCTTATAAACGACTCACAATATCGTTATTTTTATTATTCAGTCTTATTTTTAGATTAAAAATGCCAGTATAAAATGCACTTCGTTATAAAGGACAATAAAACAATATTTTTTTTAAGAATTGACGCTTACCTAATCATATTTTTAAATGAGTTTTAGCGCAGACTGAATACTTTATTTTAGGCGATTACCTAAAATCAAGAACTTTTAAATATAACCTTGTTTCAAAATGTTAGAGTAACCTTTGCTGTGCATCAATTAAGTTTTAAAGATAGATAAACTTTTGCACTTATTTGTTGCACAGCGCTTCTTCGATTCGTGATTTTATTGTGAGACCTTTTAATTGTTAATGATTTTGGTTACCATATGTTAAAAATCTGTAAATTAACAATAAGCATAAATTTATTGTTCGTTATTAAATTGTTTTTTAAACTGTTTTTAATTTTTAATTTTTTTTTTTTTTTTTTTTTTATTAAAACTTTAACACTTTTTTTAGACCAAGTAAATTTTGATGTGGTAACAATTTCGCAAATAATTAAAGGGGTATTGTTGATGACGAACAAAACTCTATAAACAATGCTTAATCTTTTCCTTTTCGATAAATATGCCCGTTTACAGTTAGTTCATCCATATATTATGATCGATGTTCCGAACATGTGTAGACATTTAAATAAAAATAGTAAACTTTTGTTAGGCGCTAGTCATTAAATCTTAATACACGTGGAAATTTTATACACGTGACTCCTATTTTTTTTAACTTTGCATGAATAATTATATAATTACACAAGTTATTATTTATTTAGATTAACATATAACATTTAAACATCTGATTGAGCTCAAGGTTAATCTCATGATAACTTTAACGGTAGTCGCTAACAAGCTTACGTACCTATACCGGTTTATGCTAATTTTGTTTTGTAATAATATCACTTTGACTGTAGCTATAAATTAATTATTTTTGTGTTTAAAACATATCTACCGAATTAGAGGTAGTTTATGAAAATAGAATTAAAATGTTTCGAATTATTTATTTTAAGAGCACATTATAAATAACTGAACACAAAAATATTATAATTGTAGCTAAGATCATCTAAATGCACTTAAACGGGTTTTTTTTCTTCCTTTAATTTGAAATGAATAAAACTGAGTCATGATATGCTAAAGATTGTATAGAGGTCGCACCGACTGCTGTAGGTTTGATGCCAGCAGGTTCCGTCTGGTTGTCCTCATAGTTCCTGAATAAGAATGTTTCCGAGTCCGCAATATAATAATCATTATATCTTGAAATAACTCATCTAGCCTGGATCATGGTAACCAGATAACTAATGAACTTATTACTAATTATATACTTCTAAATACATACATGTTATAGGTAAATACACGCAGACAAAGAAAGATTCACGCTCATCACACAAAAAATTGTCTCGTGTGGGAATCGAACCTACGTCCTTCGGTTTAGCATTCAGCGTCACTTACTTTTAGATAATCACTAATCTAAACTTACCAAACTTGAAACACATTTGTTGATCACGCAAATGTTTGTCGCATGACTAGTAAAAAAATAAATATAATAATAATCATTACCTTTTTTCCAGGATAAAATGCCGAGCCCGGACTACGGTGTGAACCTGGACCTGGGCGAGCCGCCGCCGGAGCTGCTGGAGTACGCGCGCCAGCACTGCGGAGAGGACCCCAACACCCGCCTCCAGGCTATCTACGAACTCAGAGAAATGATCTATGGTAAGCTCTTTTGTAAGTAATGTCGTGGTGGCCTAGCGGTTCAATGAACGAATTTGTATGCACAAGGTTGCAGGTTCGAACCCAGGTAAGTACCAATGTGGCTTTTTCAAAATCATATGTACTTTCTTAATTATTCTGTGACACTTCTGACAAACGGTGAAGGAAAACATCGTAAGGAAACCTGAATTCCAAAATTTGGGATCTGGTGGTGATCAATGCCCATGCCTTCTCTATATGGAAGAGCCCTGTGCCCAGCAGTAGGACGTTTATAGACTGGATAATTATAAGCTCTTTTTAGACCAGTATGTCTATTCTGTAAATAATTTCGGTATCGAGCTTCACCTGAGTGACAGTAAAGCTCATTTCAAATGTGAACCCAATCAGCCTTGATTTAGAATTCAAATTTAAGAATACGTATTTGACATCTCACCGCGGATTCCGCCGTCAATATATGAAAATAATGTTACAGAATAACATTACAGGGAGCTTTGTGACGGTAGAAACGAGTTATACAAAGAAAATCTACGTGGAAATGTAGTTGCCCCAGAAAAATTTAGATCTAGTAATTGAGATTTTTCTTAATAATAAATACCCATATAAAGGATGAATTATTTAGGAGACGAAATTAGTTCAGCCTTGATCTATACCTATCAATTTTATCTTTATTTAAATGTTTGGTGATTAATATTCTATCGTAACCGAACGACTAATCCCTCTTACTAGGACAAAGGCCTTTATGAGAAATTTCCTGTCCCGAATATTTTTAATTTGCATACATTACTGATTTAATTTATAAGATGCATTTGACTTGAATATACCAAATGTCAGAGTATCGCTATAAAATAAGCTTCAAGGGTAAAATTTCGTAACAGATAATTTACTTTATGGCTTCTTAGTATTTTTATGATCAATTATAATTATCGCTGATTATAGTGTGGGAGAATTTGTCAGTTAAATTAATAACTGCTGTAATAACTTCATTGTCGTAGAGTTCAGGGTTTGACACTTACTAATATAATTGGGATACTATTTTACGTGTTCAGCATTGCACAAAATGCACATGCGCGAATGATGTAGGTATAAAATCGAAAAAAGTTTTGCAAAGATTTAAGACCTCTTGACGTGGGCTACATGAAATGTAAATACTAAATGGCCTAAGGATTAAAATGATAAAATTGCAATGATTTTCTTACTAGTAAGTACAAATTGTTCAACAGTGAGCCTAAAATTTTCAATATCCATTAAACAGAATATTATATTCGCGGCAAATCGTTGGTATGAAAAGCTTGACAGTTTTTATTAATGGAATAGACCACATACAACAATAAACTTTAAATTTCGTAATAAACGTATTAGATAGTCGAACAATGGTTTAGGCTTGTAAGTGACCGTGACATGAATGAAACTGTAAACAAATGCGCTTTGTGCGTCCAGATTAAGCTGCACGATGCTTATCGATTGCAAACTGCATAATTAATGGGTTAGGGTGGGATAGTAACCACACAATAACAATAGATCAAAAAAGTGGGTATAATACTATACTATTGTTATATACGATATTAACTCTATTCACATTATCCGATATGATATCGGTATCGGACTCGGTGACAAGGGAGCCAGTAAATGTATGAAACATGTATCTGTCTTTTACATTATCCGATCTGATATGGGATATCGGGTTCGTAAGCACAATCTCACAATACTGGTCAAAGGCCCTCTCCATATCCTTCCAGACACTCTTCCCTTGCGTAACTTATTAATCTGTCTATTTCACCTTGTTTGTTTCTCTAAAGCGTGGGTATAACTAAGGTATTTTTGAGCTTTCCTGCATTTTTTTTGTCTCCGTTTCGTATTGGTGTCCAATATCGTATCGGATAATATGAAAACGCTCTTAGATAGGAAGAAATTATAATTCAGAATGCCAAGTCAAGTTGTGTGGTTGTCGTTTCCGAAATGATAAAGTCAAAATATATTTAGATAAATGCGCATAGTTACAGGATAGGGCATTGAACTATATATTATAAACAAGACGTTAAATTGGTCTGTAGGCGGCATGGAGACACAAAATATTATATTTCAATGCCCTTTGTAGACCGTTGTAGTAACATATAATTTCAAGCTAGGAAAGCGAATGTCATACAAAATTGACGAAATACAAAAATATGGTGTTTACTATTATTGAAATACATTCCGGTAAAGTACTGATACTCACTAAACACTATATGCTTTAAGTTTTATATTTTTTAATATTTAAAATCAATTTCAATTATCAGTAATAATAGTTCCTGGCCTGAATAAAAAGAGTTTATTATTTCGTATTGTATAGTTGTAGAAATTTCACTTAGCGTAGTGGCACCAGTAATCGACATGCACCAGTAATCGACACTTTATTTTTTTATTTAATAAAATAAAGAGTAGGATACCGATTTATTTATTTGACGACACTGTAACATAGAAAGCACACTTATTACTGGCTCCCATTGACATTTGAGCGATATTTACAGTTTTATTTGAAAGTAGCGGTGTGACAACTGATTGTGGCTCGAGTACCGGCGAGAAAAACAACATTTCTTACTGAAATCGTTAAGGAAGGGAGTACATTTCTTTGTTAATTATGCTAATGTATTGTAAGTTATTTGAATTTTATGAGTTTTACGGGTTTTTATAAGAACTAAAGGGTGGAATTTTGTTATAACACAAGTTCAAGATTATTTTAATATTAGTAAAATGTTGGTGTCGATCATTGGTGTTCACAAACTGACTTTCTCCAGTTATCGACACGTGTCGATAGTAATTATTAGAAACATTTTTCATTTGATAAGTGAATATATAGCTCTTATAACTTTGCTTCTCGGTAGATATTTGAAGTAAACTAATCAAAGTTGACCTACCAGAAATCGACAAGTGACGATTATTGGGAAATAATATGTGTCAATGATTGGTTTTAGAGATGACTCTGAGAAAAAATTATACTCCCGACCAGTTAGGTTCAGTGGGTCGTCTTAGGGGCGGAGGGTAGGAGTTGGAGCATACGCTTGGGCACTATGAGCACCAAAGAAAACAAAAAAGAAAAATAGTAAAAAAAATTGGGAGTCCTTTTTTAGTTTTTTTTTTTTTTATTTAGAATTCGAGCATTTTTATTGCAGCATCTGATTAAGCTTATCTATAGAAACTATTTAAGATCTTAGAAGTATGGCCCTACGACGCACAGTTTCCGACTTATGGGCCGTTTACATTAAAAGGCCGTTCAAGTAAAAGGCTCATAACTCGAAAACGGTGCGTCGTGGGGCCATGTTTTTTAGAGCTTAAATAGTTGCTATGGACAAGGTCAACCTAACACAAGAAAAAAATCGGAAAGATTCCGAAAAAAAAAAAAAATTAAGTCCTATACAGGACTTATAAAAATTATAGTTTTTTTAACCATACGGTTAGGTAATAATTTTGCACGATTTGCTTTCATTATCAGTATTAAAGTACTATCATACCTGTGGTAGAAATATAATATAAATTTATTGCGCTATCGTACACAAACATTACATCCGTCTTACGAATTTTCGATCAGGTCACGTGTCCAGGGGCCCAATGTTTCTATTTTAAGTCAGTGAGTGGCAGGTATTTTCTTATCCAGATAATTTTAGCTTAATGAAAAATTTAGGTACACCTACTTGCCAATGTTGACCTTGTAGGATTGCCAGTGGCTGTAACAAGTGTAAAGTGCACTGGAACGTTTATTAACCTGACGCGAGTTTAATTTTTTTTACCCTTTACAAAAAGCCGCTAAAGAAGTGTTCAATTCAAAAATTAAAAATTATCATCACAGACAAAATCAGAACCAAAATCAAAATCAAAAATCATTAATTTAAGTTAAGCTACAAAGTAGCACTTATCAAACGTCAAAATTTTAATACAAAAAAGACAGCACCCTAGGGGTCGGTTCATATCCGGCGGAAAAGGCAGCGCGCAACATCGGCCGCGCAACCCCAGAACGAACAAGCACACAACTTTACATCCAACCTCCCACACCTGACGCGTCGTCGGATCAGTGTGAAAGGCCGAATCCTCCATCATGCGCCCGCCCGCCCCAGCGCCACGCGACTGACAGCACGCCACCACCGTCAGATAAGAAACGACCCCAAATCGCCCACCCTTCACCAAGTGCTAGTCAACTTGTCAATATCTTCTGTCTTGTACGAGTATTTACATGATTAATACCCATTAGTAAGAGAAATATGGTTATTGTAACAAAATATGCATACTTATTAAATAGGTAATTTTATTTTAAAGACCGACAAATGTGGTCAAATGGTGTGATTATTTGGCAAATACTCATTATAGATAATAGTCGATAACTGGTAAGTGTCGATAACTGGGGTGTCGATGACTGGGGCGTCGATAACTGGGGTGTCGATGACTGGGGTGTCGATAACTGGGGTGTCGATTACTGGTAACAGTCAAATGACTAGGTGTCGGTTACTGGAGATTCTTACACTTTTTCATTTTTTTGATTTTTTTTCTTGTCTTTTTATAGCAAATAAAAATAATACATATCTCAAGAATATACCTTACCATACTCAAATGTTACTTTTGGTTTAAAAGTGACTGATATACCTTTAATTTAATAAAGAAACCCACTATGATCGATTAAGATCCTTAAAGTGTCGATCATTGGTGCCACTACGCTACCTAGTATATAACAAGATATTAGAGTAACCAAGTAGGTATGATTTACTTTTACCACGATATACAGAAAAAGTTACGTACAAATAGTACTTTGTGTGTATGGGAAGTACACTAATTGCATACCTACATTAAAGTAATAGTCTAAGCATACAGTCCATGCAGGTTAGCATGTAACACGCATATCATTACGCATATGCGAACAGGCCCAATAAGTGCATACATTTTGTTTAAAAACCGTACATTACCAACACTCTAGGTGTCTCGGAAAATAGTCTCAACATGTTAAGACATATATTTTCCTGTTTCTAAACTTGTTCTAATGATATATGTTTGTTTAAAAGAAAATCCATGTAAACGGTTATGTAAACACTTTTGTACATGCAAGCGACACTGAAACATTTAGCTAAGTATGTCCGCGGGATATGACACGTAAACAATTCGCAGGTAATAAGGAAATACAGAAAACAATATTTCAATATAATCTTAGATTGCATTATAATTTGAAATGTAAGATTGGTAAATAAATATTATTCATTTTACAAAAAAAAACCTTGTAACGCCAATATTAATTTTTATAAGGATTTAAAAATAATCTGACGAGCTACATTGAATACTTCCTCTATATTTCAGAAAGACTGAATCAAAACTCATAAATATTATAATTTAATAAAATGTGCTTGATTGCATCATTTTAATTTGAAAACTACTTACAACTAAACAGCAACAGCATATTAAAGATCGAGTATAATGAAAGTAATAAGAAACTAAATGTTAAAGAGCAACTCAATATTCAAATAAAATCATAATTAGTCCAACCAGTATTATTATTTTACTCCGCACAATAAAGTTAGTAGCTAGGACAAAAATGCAATTAATAAAATACATATATACATATATAAACATATCATCACGCCTGTATCCCCGAAGGGGTAGGCAGAGGTATACCAATATACTAATAAAATACGACCTTTTTTTAACAAATATCAGTTTTAATTTATGTTATTTCTGTTTTTTTTCAGAACGTGGCGAGTGCAACCCTCACAGAATGGACGATGAATTTTTATTAAGATTTCTGCGCGCACGCAATTTCATTCCAAAACGGGCACATAGATTGGTAAGTTTTAAAACGAAAACAATACTTTTAATAATAACCAATTTCTATTGCTAATAGTGAATTAATATTTTTTTCTGTTAGTCAATTTACCTTTCAACTTGTTAATGTACTTTTTTGAGCTTCACTTAACTAGATAAGTATGCAAAGAATCTTGAAAGTTAAATTTGACCCACTTCCGTTTACTTTTACTTGACTGTCTTCTTTATATTATGAGTTTATAATTGTAATAGTCACATATCATTATAAAAAAGGAAATTATTTTTAGCTTTTAAATGGTTACAATCCGTTGTTTAATTATGTTTCGATGAAATATTTTAAGGATTAGAGCAATAGATAATTTTATAAGAAATGTCTTAGCTATTAGTGATATTTATAATTTTTATATTAAATGTTAAACCTGCTATGCAATCCAGGTTAATGACTTTAAAAAAGCTATAAACTGAAAGTCAATTATTGATTTATATTAATCAATCAAAAATACTATTAATATGTGGTCATTTAGGTATTATGTTTCGCTAAAGAATTATTTTTAAACTACCGTTTTAATTAAATTAAACATTCATTTATTGAATCTATGAATAATCTATTTCGATAGAATAGAAGCGGTATTTAAATTAATTTTGATTTTACGACACAGTCGCTGTAAAATAATTAACCTGATACATTTTAAAACTGTTTCAAAATATGAATGTGGTGAATGTTACACAACTAATAAGTTGGAGAAAATGTTAGGTAAATTAAAAAAAGATTATAGCATAATTATACATTTGCATAAAAAGATTTAAAGTTTTTCACGCATTAAATGATTATAGTTCTGGTCGAGTCGATACCGACAAATCACGTTTAAGTAAGTCACGTGTATTTTTTGCTTATAAATTTATTATTTATAATAAATTAATATAAGAATTATTTGAATCACCTGCCTATGAATTAGTTCATGACCAGCTAGATGAACAAGTTAGACTGACACAGCTAACAAAACTGTTTTACTGATTACCTACGAATACTTACTATTACAAGTTACGATAGATTAAAACTTCTAAGAATTTTTCAACGCAGTTTAATATTAGACTTAGGGTCTGTTTCACGATGTACCGATAAAGTTCCAAATACTTATGTTACACATAAATTATTCGGACTATAAAAGTTCTGGATAAGAAACTTTACGTTTCACAATCTTATTTTATCTGACACATAACTATATGGGGCCTATACGTAAGCGCGGTGGCAACACCATTTACTCACGTTCCGTTTTTCTATGTCATTTCATTAAATAAAAAGCAAGTTAACACAAAATACTTATAAATTTATTTTAATTTGCTCTAGAAGTATTGTTTTACTTTAATATTTTTATATAATTTGTTGTTATTCGCATAACGGTTAATATTCTATATAAAAACTTATACAAACGATTTTATGGAAATTAAATACTGCTTGTAACGAATCGGAATGAGGAACGAGATTTGAAACGATTTGATCGTTTTAAACAACGAGGTTGCATTTGAAACTATAGAGTGAGCCTATCCGAGTTTAAACCGTAAGCACTAGTGTGAACAAGTGTTGTCGTGAATTATGTATGAAGATGGAGCTTTTAATATCGTGGTACTTGCTATTTCGTTTATTAGTTTCTCATTGCTTTGTCATTTCTGCGATTTAAGTGTACTTACTAAGTACATTTTCTGAACAGTAATTTCGGACAATTTTGTTACTCAGCACTACTCTCTTCTTGAAGTGAATTTTTTGCGTTTCGGTGTAGTCATTAATACACCGAAACGTGAACGAAGCGTCAACTTCAGCCGGGAAGAAGTTGAGCTTCTGACCTCACTTGTTGCTCAAAATAAAAGTGTTCTGGAAAACAAGAAGAGTGACGCAGTCACTTGGCACGAAAAGGAACAGTGCTGGAAGACACTGGAAGCATCATTCAATAGCACAAGCGGCACAACTTTCGGAGTGCTAAAACGTTAAAAGGACTCCTGCGTAGTGTCGTGAGGCTATCAAAATATTCATCGAACTCATCTTCAAGAGTCTCAAAAACCTCCATTGTCGTTATAAGTAGTCTACCTAGGTTATTAAGACTAAAACCACGCTGATTCCTCTGATAATACAGGTAGTTATGTCTGTAAAACTTAAACGACATGGTTTTTACGTAATATAATATTCAACATGAAATAAAACTCCTTTTTACGGACCTTTTCTCAGTTTTTATTTTGATTTTTAAGTCCCGACACCGTAACCTAAGAAACCAATATACAACATGAACGAAAGAAAAACAATGTCATTTAATTTTAACTGTCAAACTTATAGTTATGTTTAAGATAAGTGTGCTATTCGCCACTTCGTCCGACCCATAGTTTATGGTGGACTTTATGTAACACATAGCGCTATTTGACAGTTGTGAAACGCAAAAATAGTGTTTATCCTACGAATAAGTAACAAACAGCTTATTCAAAACTTATGCAGAACTTATCGGTACATTGTGAAACAGGCCCTTAAAATATTTGATGTTCATGTTCTCATTATATTATAACAATAACTAGTCTTACTATGGGATATTTTAACAAGGGTTATGGAGGTCAGATATTCTGAATCCAGAAGCTGACCCCTAAAATTTGCTTGGAAAAAGACTACAAATAAAAATATATATTAGACTATAATTAATTCGTTTTTATTGGTTTATCTTCCAGATAGTAAACTACTACCAGTTCCGAGAGGACTACCCGGAGCTGTTCGAGAACGTGTTCCCCTTGGACCTGCAGACCATCGGCGACGCGAACGTGATCGCCGTGCCGCCCTACAGGGACCAAGATGGACGCAGGCTGCTGTTCTATAGAATAGGTAACATACTATGATATTAATATTATTTATTTGGAGACTGAGCTCTCCAATGCAGGGCAAACTATGACAATTTTTTTTAGATTTATTTGAAATTTAGGTTTTTCTCTATTGGTAAATAGGCATGAATGAATGTGTATTTGTAGGATCATTAAGATCGCACTAAGTACTAACAAAGAACGTAGTCATTTGTCTTAAATCACATCTTATTGATCAATAAGCTTACTATTTACTAAGTAAGGTTATTTGGATTTCTAAGGGTGGAAAAGTGAAATCTTAGTATGGGCTTTTGTCAAATTTCTCTGTTAACTTGATATAAACCATCATGGTTTAACCATGGCCATAATTATTTATGAGTAATGTCCTGAGCCATTACGCACAAATATGCAAGGCAATCTCTCAGGTACTCTCCGGTATTTAACATTTAGTAAATGTCATCGACGTGTACTAAGTATTGTAGCACACGAAGGTTAAATAATAAATCTTCGACCTTCGAAGTAATCATTATAATACAAAGCTAATTTGTTTGGGAGTGTTTTGCATTAATATGTATGGCAAAAAAATATTGGAATTGTATTTCATTTATCTGACTAAACTCAATATAAGCAGCGATTTTAAAATAAAAGTTATGCATAGTGAGATCATACATTGTAACAGCGTTGTTGAGATTAGACAAAGTTTGTAACACTAAAAAGACGGTTAAAACAATGCTAAGAAAATGGTTATTCATTTTCAGGTTGTTGGAACACGAAAGAGATTCCAATAGAGGATTTATTGAAAGCAACCATCATGGCTCTGGAGCTGGGACTTCTCGAGCAGAGGTCGCAGATACTGGGCGGCATCGCGGTGTTCGATCTACAAGACATCGGCACGCAGCACGCGTGGCAGATCACACCGTCCTTCGCGTCCAAAATGGTTAAACTTATGGTGGTAAGTATTGCGGAATATTAAATGTAAAGATAATATATACTTATTTAGCTATATAATAATTATTATATGCCAATTATTAGCAGTTATCAATAATCAGTAGCGGAGTCCATCACAAAACAAAATGTTGTTTGACATCGCTACTGAATCACGAATTCCACGAGTACGAATCTAGCCATCCCGAATAACTGTGCCCGAAAACAACGAAATAACGAATAAAGTGAAAACAGCGTTCACTATCACACGACAAAAAAAAAGTTAAAAGAGAGCACAATTATTTGCTGATGTTCATGCTTTTAACGTTTGTGTTCCAGTCATGTTTCCCGGTAACAACATACGCGATCCACATCATCAACCACTCGTGGCTCTTCGACAAGATCTTCAACATCTTCAAGCCGCTGCTAAACTCCAACATGCGTTCCAGAATCTTCTTCCACGGTCATGACATGAAGTCTCTACACAAACATATTCTCCCCGACCACTTGCCAGAGAGGTACGGAGGGGTATGTCCAGATTACTCTTACACGATCTGGCTAAACACTCTAAAACAAAATTATATTGTAGCCAAAGAAGTTATTACCAACGGCTATAAGCTCAGAGAAAATGAGGTGGAACCTGAAGTCGCGAGGCAGTTGAAAGATAATGGCTTTAAGTTACATTAAAATATTTTATTAGGAAAGAAATAAGTAACTGGAAAATCTTATACGAGTATTGCCATTTATCGACACGCTATGAAGAAGAAGTAACTGGAACCAGCTATTTTGTTGGCTACTGTATTGAGCGGTCATATGCCTTAATACTTAGTCTCTGGCTGTTGCAAGTTGAAAATAATATGGGACAATAGGTATAAAATATACCTGTAAAGTTAACTATGTCAATTAATAAGTATAATGAAAAATCTTAAAATCAATGATTATTCGGATGTTATAAATTATTATGACCAATAAATGTGCCTTTCGTCAATGGCTAGAAGTTTAGGAGGTAGTAAGTATTTAATTCTTCGTTCATTCCTTTTATATTTGTTAAGTTTGCCTGCTTGATGGTTTGAAAAACATAATAAATGTAAGTTGCTTCCGAGTAAGAATTTGTTAGTGTAAGAGCTGTAAGAACAATAAATGATTAAAAAAAAAGAAATGCCCGAAAATACTTGCCATTTAGTGTATTTTAGATTTCCTTAAACATTAATTCTATGTTTATATATTTTTTTGCATCTTAGTCCTAGCAGTTGTAAGTGTATTTCACTTTTCTTTTTTCGTATCTTTCAGTAAAGATAGTTATTTAAGTTGTCCATTTAGAGTAATACAGTACCACTTAATAAGGCATTATAAATAAGTTAGTTAAGATGACATATCAACAAAATTCGTCAATACCCTGTGATAGAATAATAAGTGCAGAATGCAACTATGATAAGTTAAGCTGTATTTTTATACTTACAATGGAGTTACTATGTACCTACTTTTTGTAATTAAATATATTAAGTATATTAAGCCTTTTTTTGCAAATATTTCCCTACTTACTATTAGTAAGTAGTTAACATGTTTTACATTTATTAAGAACTAAAAATAATTAGTTCAATAAATAGCATTTCAGCTAGGAGATAAAATATTCCAAGGAAGAAATTGTAGCAAACGTATTTTATTGGATGATTGAGTTTTTGCCGGGAGTCAATAACTAAATTATGGTTCCGGAAGATTCTTGAGAAATGAAAGACAGACGACCTTGCATCCATCGATGGTTTATTAAAAACCCCTCAGTATGATGTGGTATGAAACATCAATGAAGTTCGACAGACAAATATTTGGGTCTTATGTAAGCATTGGCATCCACACTGTTTATTATTATAATGTTTTCCACTGTCCTCGTATATTTATAAATCATGCAGTTACACATACTAGACAAGGTCATTGACTTTTGCGATTACAGTCTCATTCAGTCCCAAATAACTTTTTTCGTCAATAAAATGGATTCTTTTGACTTTTATATAGCGATTTCTTTAATATCAAAAGTACTTTCCTCCCATTGACAAGTTAAAGACCGATCTTTTGACTCCTACGCGTAATAGTAATACGATAAATTATAAATTAAATGTATTTCTGATTAATTTGGTGGTTTGCGGAGGCGTTCCAGAGTAATATGGTTGAATAAATATGTAGGACTTCTTGCGTCAATCTCTACAAGCAATGCAAATAAACTAACTTCTTCTAAAGTATAATCTAGATACTTTGCTTCTGAAAACGCTGGAATATATCTTAATCATAATTATATCATATATATTATGTAAAATTTAATTTACCATTTGATTGCAATCATTTATATAATTTGCAAAAAAAAAAATCAATTCTGACAAAAAAGTCCTCAACAACATTTATTTCAGTCAAATGAAATACCAGACCACTGTAATGTACATGGGGCCATTCCGCCAATATGGAAAGAAGTATATGTAGCTCTGCTCTTAAATAATACTTAGTCCCAAGCATCATTATTCTACGCACTACTCAGTCTGAAAAGATTTCCTTAGAAAGCGGTATGAATTATCTTATTGAAGTGAATGAGGAACAAGGGCAACGCCCTCTGCCATGACGTCACGAGTCGCGCCCCCAGACGACAACTCGTTGGCGCTGATGAAGGGCAATCTACGGCTTCACACTCATTTCAGAACCAACAATATGTCGGCCACACCAGAATGTTCGAGACTTGCCCCATTCAGACTTCTTAGCATGACGTATAACGGAGTGCTTTGTAAAGAACTAGATTAATTGCACCAAAATCCCGTTTAGTAGGATACAAATAAGTTGTAAAATTTCTATTGCTTTTAAAGTACTGATTGAATTTCCAAAATTTATGGCTTGCTAGCGAAAAGAGGTCTGCAATATATTTAAATCTGGGATCGAATTTCAAGTCGTTAACCTGAAACTTTGGGAAAAACTAATCATGAAAGAATTTCCTATTTGATGCAAAATTTTATACCGGTTACTCTTGATCAGAAAAATGGATTCTGTGACAAACTTTATTTATTAAATCATAA
Organism: Autographa gamma; assembly: GCA_905146925.1. Lineage (NCBI taxonomy): Eukaryota > Metazoa > Arthropoda > Insecta > Lepidoptera > Noctuidae > Autographa > Autographa gamma. The sequence goes on from LR989852.1 coordinate 3,725,660, forward strand.
CATGTATAATAAATTAAGTAAAACTTCAAAATAACTCGAATAAAAATATAAAATAATCCAAACTATCTACTAGAGTTAGTCTCAGATTTTCTTTCTTCTAAAATATTAAGATTACTACTTCTCGAATGCCTTACATTATGAGTTTTTATGTTTTCATTAGATTTCTCCTCTGATATTTCTACTAAACACGAAGAGTAGAGGTTCCTAAGCCGCGCACATCTGGGAAATTTAAAGTTCGATATGTATTCAGTTTCAGTATCCTCTGGGTTCGGGTTGTTGACATCTATCGGGCGTCTGAACTTCCTAAATGTGTCCCTCAGACGTGCGAAGAAACTATCTTTACTAGATTTCGGGAACGGCAAAACTTGATGCATTGATAATGACGGTCCTTCCCCTATGCGGGTGTTGCAATCGAGTTCCTCTTTCGGAGTCTTATTTACATTAGAGATAGGCTTGCTTTCGATTGGTCTACTCAAGTTACAACAACTTTTCGTCGCCTCCTGAGGTTTCGGTAGCTTGTGACTTTTCTCCTCGAGACGTTTTCGCAAGAAGTGGACGCTCGCCGTGTAGAACAGCTGTTCGTCTTCCGGCTTCGTGAGTGCCACATCAAGAGAATCCGCAGTCTCACTGTCAGGACTCCTGGATTTTAAACTGTTTCGCCGTTGCATCCCTTGTAAGTATAACCAATCGATTGTAGCGTTGAATACATGTTTATCGATTCATCAGTAAATACTGTATTAATATTAATCGCTTAAAATATTGAAGATTATAAAACAAAATTAATTTTCTTATTTGGTTAACAAATTATATGTTGACGGGGAAACGTCACTGTCATCAAAAAAATACTCGAACTAAAAAGATTTTATATTCTCAAACACGACGGTAAAAGAGGTTTGTTTACCGTTAGTCGAAAAGTCTAAAAATATTGAATAAAAGGCATGATAAAAGCTTATTATAAGTAGGTATACTGAATATTGAATTATTAGATGGCTACTTATTTATTTTTATCGATTCTAAGGCGAACCTCTGAAATTCTATAGTCGTGTTTACTCCCACTTGGTCAATGCGGAAGTGTAATAAGAATAAGTTATAAATAGAATGTATTAATGGAAATGTTTATTTGGTCGTTTCCTACATTTAGCCTAATCCAATAGTCAAGGCATTCGTATATTTCCAGACGGATATGCATTTACGACTAACACATATTACGACTGTTTGACCATCGTTAACTTTGTTCTGTTTCAGTCTAGACACCAGGGTCACCTTTATTTGAACGCATATTTCATTTTCATAACTTTTATCTGGAATTTAAAATAATTTACAAAAAAAAGAAGAAATATAGCATGGAAGACACGCAGACACATATTTGTTATAATAAGTTGGTTTTGTTTATTTAGAGATAGTAATTTATCATGAAAACTCAGCCATAAAATATTCACAATTTATAATTGATGCTCTCTTACTTTTTAGCTGAATTAATAATTCTGTCATCTCAAAAACGTTTCACATTGCTCAGAGATATGATAAATCGTTTGAAGATAAATACAATCGGAAGAGTTATTTAGTAACTTTCGTTTACTTTTAGTGCTTAGAGTCCAGTGACCCTAGGTTCAGAATATCTGGCTATCTAGAGAATGGAAATTACCTCGAGCGGTGCTGGGCCATAAATATACCTGTCGCGAAACTACGCTAGGTAATGGACTCGGAACTTTCCGAGATACAAATAAACTCTCAATCGAGATTTCATTTAAATGCAGAGAGATAAGATGAGAGTACCTTACTATTTATATTAATGGGTATTTCCGATACTATTTTTAAAACACATAAGATATTACTGTCTCCTTTATGGAAACTTCGATATAGCACATGAAAATTGGATATTCAAATCGAACAGTTAATATAAGGCAATACTAAGTCTCAGAAAAACACCGCGAAAGAATCGTATTTATTAATTCTTACATATATTAATCGTATTTAGTTAATTAGCTTAGTGATGTTACTACGAACTCGGTATTAGAAAAGCCATTACCCGGCAGTAGGACAGTCATGGGATTATTGCTAATTAATTTACTAATACATGCTACCTACAACCTGGCATTACATTTTAATTGAGTTCGCATGTGTACAAAGTGCACAAAGTTCAACACGGTACTTGGAACGCTAGAAGCCATGCGTGGGCCATAATACCATAAATGGGGAATAAATAATCGCTAATACTCTTTCACAAAATGAAAAGGTAATATAATAATAAATCCAAATAACTTAATGTTTTTGACTATTTTGCTCGATTTCGTCTAATAATATATGAAAGAAAATACTCAAGCCTTATAATATTTTCTTGAGTGTTGTGAACTTTCGAAGAGACGTTGACCCAAAGATTACTACGAATATTCGTAGAGTAAGATCGTAAGACGTATTTTAAAATTTTAAAATACAATAAATATCACTTTTTTTTAACTCAAATTAAATTTCTTATTATTGAAAAGAAAATTATATTATTTATTTAGTACAGCTAAATTCACACCTCCTATCATTTTCTCTACTTTCTTTACCGAAATAATGTCAAAGCGGAGCTCTTTGATAAACGTTTTCAAGTAATGTATAAAAAACGCTTAATTTACCATACGTTTGATTAACCAACAAATTAAATTAACACAGACCACAATACACAGTATTGCAGCTTCTAGAGAGAACACATATTTATTCCATGTGTCGATTTAAACTAATCCAGTTTAATTGATTTGCATACTAAAGTTCTGCACGATCCTTTTAGAGCTTCGGAAACGTGAGCAGGATACACCGATAAACGCCACCACGATAAGGCCATTCAATGGACCGACCACGGTGGCGACCACTCGTGGTCAGTCCCTAAGCAAGCAACAAGCGATACGATTGCAGGTAATTCATTCAGAAATCTCAATACTTCCCGTAAATAGATCGCCATGGAAAACTTGTACACGTGTTCCATATAATTAGTTGAGGTTACGTAAACAACCAAGATGGGTTCATAAATACCGAATAAGGAAATTTATAATTTAATATATCTTATTACGTTCTTCTAAGCTGGTAAGATAATTCTGTGAAAATTCCTTGGATAAGTTAAAGTTAAACGGTAAAAAACAAGTTCATTAAGAATTAGAAACTAAACTACAACCTTGTTTTTTATCGTATCTCTTTCAAACTTCGTCCGACTTATTGAGAGATAAAATTTTCAGCAAAGCTCAGCCTTTATTAATAAATAATCGGTATTTAATGTTCCACTGGAGGGCAAAGGCCTCTCGTCACACAAAACTGAAATCAAATAAATTTAAATGAGAATAATGTTCAATATTTGCTTCAACATCTAAAAGATCCCTTCCTCGCGTAACTAACTAAATAAACATTTTCTAAAATCGTTTCCTCATAACGTATGTGTAACCTGATTCCGGCTAAGTCAACACCCCAATTACATTAAAGATGAGTTAGCGAGTATCAGTAAGACTTAAACAATGAGAGCGACTCGACTGAAATCTCCAACCCCACACATGAAGGCTGTTATTCTGTGTTAAGCTTTATTAGAAGATACACCGAACTGCGAATCGTGGAACTGCGTGGAACTGTGTCAAGAGGGAAATTGGGACGTTGACTCCATCAGTCGTTCTTTACAGATGCCGCAGTTAAACCAGGAATTTATTTAAGTGCTCCGTAATCATTAAGACGTTCTAGACGTAAGTTAATGACCCTAAACTGACGAGGATTACGATTACCTTTAATTCTTAATTCGAGTCATGTTTGAAAGGTGAAGAAACTTGGATGTCATTAAGCAGATAATAATAATGTTGGATGAGGCTTCCTTTTCAAATAAGAATGTAGTCACTAGTCAAGGGATACCAAATCTTCACAATTAATGTAATTATAATTAAGTAGTAAGAAGCGTTTCATACGTTCCTTTTAATATTCTTTTTAATGATCACAATTAGATAGATAGGGAATTGGAATTTGAATTTCATATTGTTATGTTTTTATTATAAACCATTAATGTCCCACTTCAGGGCATAGACCTTCCTATTCACTTTAGATTTGTCTCGGTTGGGCTGTATATATTAAAGTTACAATATTTATTTTTCTTTTAAACTCCCGGTCATCATTCTCTTGCTAAAAAACTGAAATAAAAAATATTATTAATCAATTGAATGTCGACAACAAACCGATTTCATGTCAATAACCCGTAAGACCAAAAAACATAAAGTTTTCCAAAAATATATTCAACTTTGATAAACTTTTTATCTTTTATACTACAGAAATTTGGTAAATCAAATTGATGGGACTACCCATCAGTTACGTGTTTATTTATATGTAACCTACAAAACCCTAACAATAGCTGTCTGCAAACGTATCAAATGTTAATATTGGGTTGCCAATACTCTTTTGTGGTGCCGGCCGATCACTCCGAATGTTATAGTATCCTATTGGATCAGTCTTTATCTTCGTGATTGAGTGTTCAGAGCCGAGCACAAAAGGTGACGGTGTGTGTTGTGATAAAACAGATTATGGTCGACACGTTGGGGGTAAATTATCCGTTGGTGTTGGTAATAATGAAAGAAAACAGGCTCTTCAGCGAGCACCGAGGTCGTTGCCCCGCGGCCGGCACACTCGCGACCTTTGACCCCGAGCCTGCATCCTGTTCGGAGAAAGCGGAACCGACGCACCTCCTCGAGTGGAAAATTAACTTTTCCATCTTAAGATTTTCCACCTGTTGTTTATTTGAGTCTAATTATTTAAGTTAATTTGTTGACTGTGTCAGGCTTGAGTGTTTCCGTCAATCCGGAGCGTTGGTTAATGGTCTGTCTTTGTACTTTGGGCAAGGGTTGATAAGGGTTGCGTTTCCACGTGTTTTCTTCTGTCTGCGTGGATTTGTTTATTTTTTAGTTGATTGCGGAAACAATCAGATACTTGTTTACGAGTGCGTATGATTTTCTTAATTTAACGGAGATGTATTGTCTAGAAAAAAAAGTTTGTATCTATTGGTCGTCGAACCTACTGATTTCGTTCATATAATACACCAATAACTTTCATTGTATGTTGTTGTTCCTTATAGGTCATACAATTTCGTTTATTTTTTAAAATAGGATGCATTGATAAGAAATGAAGAATTCTAAATACTTTGTGTTCTGCCTCCACAAAGAAAAAATAACATTTAAAAATAATATAATTAATAAAAATTATGAAAAACGAATCTCTATTTCAGACGGCAAGGATTTTTAGCGTTGGATAGGTATTCTCATGTAAATGAGCCACTTTCATCCTTCCGGGTGAATGTACGATATACTTACGGTAAAAAGGTTCTCGTGAATAAACTCTGCAGTAGGTATTTCAAAGAGAGAACCTTTTTCATTGTGATGCCAAACGTTTTGAAATATGGGAGCGCTTACCTACGCAGTGAGAAATCGTAGCGGCTGTGTCTTATTGCTTAGATTCGCACACGAATAAAACGTTATTGTTAGTGATACAATACGATTTGTTGTATACTATTTTATTTATTTATCTGATAACGACAATACATATTCACAATTTACGATTACTATTCACAATACTCAGATTTGGAACAAGAACTTGTGTACCACGCAAATATTTGTCCCATGCGGGAATCGCAACTCGCGTGATTGGCGTGGTCTGATATGCTACGCGGCTATTCGTGCAGTCAAAGCAGTTGTTGTATAATAATTAGAACCTTATTTACAATTTTACGATTAATACAGCAATTTCTTTATCGCATTAAATTAATGTAATACCTAAGCAAAGTTTTATACATACACATTATAATAACGCCTCTTTCCCTTGTAGGTTTAGGCAGAGATCACTTATTTCCACTTATTACGATCCTTACACACTTGTTTCGCTTCGTCCATTTGTAGTGCCTTTTTAAGTAGGTACATACATATTAAATTGCATTAACTTTCAAAGTTAACAAGGAACGCTTTAACTTCTTAGAATAAAAACTTAATTACCAACTCTAGAATACGGAAGCCTTAAGCTAGACTTAACTGAAGGACCTAAGATTTGTAACTTGATTCTTGCGATTCTATTTCATGGTCGACAACACTAAGCCATTAATTAACTATGAACTTTAACTTAATGATCACTTGCTGGCGTTCGTTTTATTTTACAGGAAGTATTTTATTCCTACTGTCTTTGCAGAAGTTTTATCGTGTTTATTATATTTAACTTTGTTAGTTTTGTAAGACAATGCTAATATTTTATTTTACTGTATCTACTCTTATGTATTTGGATTTGCAGGAAAGTCATGTTTGAAAAATAAAAAAAATACTTCATCGATCTAAACAGAGACTTCCACTTTTTATTGGAACTCTTTATTTAGTTACAAACCAAAATAAATTTTCTTATACTTAGATATCAAGTAAACTTTATAAAGAATCCGTTGCCTCGTAAGAATTCACATTAAAAACGTTATCATCAATTTTCCCGAAAACCTAAAAAAATATTTTTCTCGAAACGTGGAATTCGTAAAATGTAATCATACCTTTAAGATCTCGATTAACCTAAAAACTGGCACGTGCCTTAAACATATAAAAACATGCGATGCGGAAGGAAAATGACCCAATAAATTTGTTTTATAAAGGCAGTTGATTCATGTTATTCCTATATTTATTCTCTTAGTAAATGTATATAAAATACTCCTACGGGTACACTGACATTAGGGTGGATTCCAAGTACGACAAACTCTTAGCACTGTTATTGTACTAAAATGCTGAACAAACTAATGTCATAAAGGTTCAACGTTTTAACTTACTTCCTACATATATGAGAGTCAGCAGTAGTACTAAAATAATAGAGAAAAATGTTAGAAACATATTGCAGTCCCTCTAGATACGGCAGCGGCATTCAGAAAAGAGAAAAAAAAAACATTCTTGTATGCATTGCAAGTGTTCAGATGTTTTGTTAATAGATAGATTAACACCACCACTGGCAGTCTCAAATAAGACAATATTGACCTACGAATACTTTTGTGAAAATCAATAGTAACATAGTCATACACATTTAGTGACTCCTATCTAATGTCACATCTTATCGACTACTAATACATCAGCAAAACATTTAGCTGCGTCAGCCCAATATTTACCGTTAGAAAATACATTATTACTCGTAGTATTTTTCATCATAAATCATAGATAAAGTACAAGAATTCCATTACAGTCAATCATTCGAGGAGTAACTAGCAGAGGTGAATGACCTGGCCGGGATCACGCTTAGTGGAGTTGACATTGTCATCAAATAATAATAATGCTCACGTGTTTGTGTCAACAAGCATTCATTGACATAGTATTTTTACACGTGGCTTCCTACACGCATTAAGATAGCTCCGGTACTACGATATTATTTTTTTCCGTGTGTCTTTTGTTTTTTGCGATCAATATACTTATCCCCGGAGAGTTATAGGCCCATTGAAGTGCGAAAGCACAGTATTAGCTTTTGATAAAAAAACAGTATTCTAATTACTGTCACTGTCACTGTCACTTGTCAATACGTGTTGATAGTAAAATTAAAGTCTTACGAGCCTACTGGATTTTAATTTTAAATCGAATTCAAACGTTAAAAAGCCTACAAAGTTCTAGATTTAAATGTGCATCTCACCGTAAATTTATATCTTGTTTAAAACTTTATAAGCTAAACGTACGTGACGTACAATGATAGTAGAATTTGGAAAGTTAGTTAAGGCTTTTAGTACTAAACCGTCATTTGTTTCCTTACCCACGGCACGTGCTTCAAACTTCGGATAGTAAACCGCCGATCCGATAATACGGACGGAAGACCGGTCGTCGATCTACCAGTGTTTACAACCTCCGTGGTCCGCACGAACCAATCAACACTTTCGCAACATTAATGAGTAAATAATAATAAGTTTTATCATCCTTTCGGCTGAAAAGGGAAGAGTCGTTGACCTCATCAGAAATATTGCGCTCAGAAGGAACTCGACAAATTACACTCCGTGCTATGATAAGACGAAATTATAAGGACAACGCTCAACTTTATTTGTTTCTGAAGATGCTTATCCGAGAACAAAGTTCCTGTTTTGCTGTTTTTGGTATTAAAGATAACATTTTGCTTTATTTTCTTTTTATTGTTACGTTTTTTGTTACTCGAACTCAATATTATTTATGTATGGTGGCAAAAAATAAAAGGAAAAATATGACCAAACGTACGTAGCGTATCTATTTTAAATGTACTATCCGAAAGCAGGCGTATTTAATTAGTTTTATAGTCACCCATCAATTTACACGTGTTATATAAATATTGTAAATTAAATGGCGAATGAAAACATCGTGACGAAACCTGGATTTCCAAATTGTGACCTGAAATTTCCCATGCGCAAATGAGCAAGCTTGGTGATCAATGCCAGGAAGAGACCTGTTTCTAGCAGTGGGACGTTTATAGGCTGGAATTATCATACATACTCGTATATATCAATATAACAACCATTTAAAACATTTCCGGTGGTTCGCGAACCTCAAGCTCAACGGCCTCATGAATACCATAAAATAAAATAATCTAGGAACTCCATTGCATTTGTATGACAGGTACATTAATACACTTATTTAACAAGCTCTCTAAGGGACTGGAGTTTGTTTACCCGGGGTTATGTCCTCCGAAGTTATTTGTATCGTTGCATAACAACATCCAACTTCGGCTGCGTAACTAATTAGGAAATCTCATTATCTCACGTCACTGGTTCAGCAAAATATTATTCCGTGTTAATCGTTCTTAGAAGTTGCTTCGTCGATGCATGGATATTTTTTTTGTCTTAAAACAAACTTTTATTCAACTGTTAACAATTTTCAAAATCTTTTAAAAGTACATTTTTGTGACTCAAGAATAGCTAAGGTAATTTTACTTAACAATTTATATTTTTATGATTTGAAATGTCTCCTGACGCCAAAAATTTACTATTGATTCTATTTTCTATTTCCATTTACTAAGAACTAGATCATGCTCGCGTCTTTACCCGCAATGATTTTGCTTAGCTTTTAAAACGTATCAGACATAATTTCGCATTTATTATAATATGGGTATCGCAACGTCTGTAATGAACGATGCGTGTCCCTATTGGTTTATATATTCCAGGCATCTTAAAAATAAAGTGTCGCTAATTATAAATGATATGAGCTAATTATATCTGAACCAAAACTTTTCCTACCTCGTCAGCTGTTTGTTTGTACTATAGTCAAAATTTCCACGTGTCCGTCGCATCGTCCGCTCATAATATTATTAGTTCCTTGAAATTGAATGGTGTCATTATAATAAATAGAACTAATTTAGTAATTATCCATCTGTTGAAAACTAATAAACAATTAAATCTGGACTTTGAACGGTATCTTTAATAATAAACATAACATATCATCACTCCTGTATCCCCGAAGGGTTAAGCAGAGGTGTACCATGTACACCAACAGTTCGCCGTTATGTTTAGGTCCCATGTAATAGGGGGCGAGCCTATTGCCACTTACCGGGCACAAATCCAAACTCCGACCTGTTACTGAGAATTTCATAGAAAAACCCAATAACACCTTGGTCGACTTGGGAATCGAACCCAAGAGCTCTAGCGTAGCAGTCGCGCTTAGCGCCACTAGGCCAACGAGGAAGATCTTTAATAATGTGTGTTATAAATTGATTGAAAGCATTCAAAGCGATGTTTACTGTTAATATACTGCTGAACAATTACCTACATTGATTCATTGTTGTGTTTACCTATAACTTTCGTTTGTTCTTAACGGGCCAATTGTTGTGTTTTCATACGTCTTTCGGTGTTTTTAAACTCGTAGAAAGTGGCACCTGTATGATCCTCATATAATTCGGAGAAAAACATTTTCGCAGATTGATTACCATTTAATGTTAACTCATTAAACCTGATCCGTTCATTGTCCAGATTTAGGTGTGCGTAGCCATCAATAACGAAAATGCAAAAATGTACGGATGGCGAAGAGGTGCATGGTAAATGTACCTTGAAAGTCACAATTTCAGACCTATCACTGGGCGACGTGTTGTGATCTGTGCTGTGTCACATTATTTTTTTCTTGGGTCATTATCTCAACACTTAGCTCACTGCGGTAGTCAGCTTTGTGACCTATACCACTCGACTATCCTGCAGTCGTTAGAGTAACATCAAACACACTGCGATAGGATATTTACCCTAGTCGTTCTAAAATCAATATTGATCAGCACCATCTAAACTAGTGAATAAATGAGTCAGTTTATCTATTTCAGTCTTCTGATGGACTGTAAGTCATTCCTGTAGGTTAGGCACGGATGTATCCATCACCATGCTTAACCATGCATGATAAACATGGCCGCATCGTGCGATTGTTGTACTTTCTATCACGACCAGACTAAATGGCAAGCTTTTAATAACAGACATGCATCAACATTGACATTGATGCTCGGAAAAGACCTCCCTATAATTAAAATAATTATTTACACACCTAATTTCGAACTCACATATTGCACACATTATTATCGTTAATGTATTTTATGGATTATTTATTTTACCAAACCTGAGGACTATAAAATTTGGCTATAAACGTAGCTACGTAGCATTGATGTCTTGAAATAAAGTAAAGTTTTTGAGTGTCATTGCAAAAACTATTCGCTTTTAGTGATCGTAAATCGTTTATAGTTGCAGATATGTTATTTGGAGTGTAAATGATCATAATGTGGTTTTTAACCTTCAAAGAGGTTTTAATTATTTTAATGTGTAACTGTGGAAACCTACTGGTTTACTGAAAAGACGGATGTAGGTATTACTCATAATCCCCTGCGTGAAATAAGATGAGCATTATTCATATTAAACCATACTGACTTGGGTACAAAATATCTTATTTTTATAGAAGGTTTGTAAATATTGTTTTTAACAATTATTTCTTTTACAAAATTTGTTTGACGTGTATCAAAATTCCAGGCAGCCAAAGTTACGGTCTGCTCATTTTAATAATAAAAGCTCTTTGATACATATTTCTTATAAACGCTTATTGAAATACCGTGAACAATGCAAACTTACTTTTGTTGTTTAAGAATATTTGTTTTAAATATGTAATCCTAAACATATTTTATAATGCTAGGATAATTATTCGTTATTTTGATTATGATTTGGTCTCACTCTCAGTCAGTACAGTCAGTCAGGACTCAGTTTGTACTATTTTACTAGTGTACCTACCCTTGGAAATTAACAAGCGTTCATTTATATTCCTTGTCCGACCGTCTACTACGACTTATTGAATTAACTACGACAAAAGCGGGACTACAAACACCGTAATTGTTGACTGATTCAATAACCCTCCATACACTGTAACAATTATAACATTGCCATTATGTAGCTCTATTATTACATACATAAAGGACTATTGTTTAAGTTTCACTTTAAAAGGCTTTATACGTAAGAAATTGTGGCTGGAAAATGTGGATTTTGTAACGTTTTAAACAAATGTATACTCGTACAAAACGACTAAATATTAAACTATATTCTATGGTTATAATAACAACTTGTTACATAAAAATAAAAAGTTTTTATTGAAATAAAAAATACAGTACAGCATAAATGTAACCCTGACTCCTGCGCTAGGCTTAAAACCTGTGTTACAGGAGCCAGTGTCTTCGCCCGTTTCGGTATTATATTTATGTCTTAATACTATCTTACGCTTAAAATGTTACTCTAATGTAAAAAATACACTGATCTTAAAAGAACTTTTGGTAAGTTTGTTTCCTACAAAGATTATTTATTTTAACCAAGTCTCTACATACTACTTAGATTATCACACCCTTCAGGATCACCTTGGTGTCACGTATAAAATACCTAACAAACCAAAAAATTTAACGTGCCGTAGCCCACTAACATAAAAATACTTCGCATGCACGTAGTATTTACTATATACAAATATTTTATGCAAATGAAACGCAAAACAACAATTAGTACCCTTGTCATTCATTAATACATTTACAAATGGTAGGGTTGAAGCGGGAAATATTTGCATAATATTCAAATTTTCGCGGCTCTCCAAGTGTTCTCGAAACCGAGTTCAAGTTTATATTAAATCGGCAACATTACCCGCACGATAAACTAACGATGCTAATTAAAATTCGATCAGAGTCAGTAAGGTACACATAGACAAGGTCGTTGACCTGGCGAAAATTCCGTTCGTTAATCCTGCACTGGAGTGTACGTTACAGCAGTTTCCACTGTGTACTGTCAGCGACAAAAGTTCCACAATCAACTTGGCAAAGCACCTGATCACAAAATGCTATCAGCTATTTTTACGCTTAAACTAAATAGTCTTATGACGCATACAGCAATTTTATTATGTTTTCAGATGGTTTCACTTTTGTTAGTGACTGTACGGACTGTCGATGTCAGTGTACGGTCAAGGGTCTAGGGTCCGCCACAGCTTTAAAATAACATTCAATCCTACAGGACATCGTCCTAGTTAAATCTTTTGGGAATCATGAACTGAATACCAATTGAATGTCTAATCTCTGATTATATTATCTAGATTTAGTTTTACGTTTAAAGGTTGGTTGAAATGAAAGATATTTTTATAACATAAATGATAAAGATGACACCAATTTGAAATTTTCTAAGTAATAGAAAATCCTTATTGGCTAATTAACACTAGACTATAAATATTTATATAAACCACGGCTTGCAACGAAAATTTCATTTTTACGCACTAGACAATGATAAGAATTGATTTGAGAAATTAATTTTGCTAGTAGTTGGATATTAATATAGATTCAATAACAAGACAAAAACCAGGTCACAGATAATCACTCTCATTGAAATTCCTCACTTTTAATATATTATCACCGACTTTTTATATGTGTTTACAGAGTAGTATTCCGTTTCATGATTTCAAAAACGATATAAAATTTATTATGTTTACTTAACAAACAAGATGCACTTTTATATGGCTGACTGAAATAAAAGTTTATAATTATCAAGGTAAGTGTCTGAAGGCTGGTCTCAATGTTGGCCTAGAGACGTCGAAAAATATCTGTGATTCGGTCATAATTCATTTATGCGTGAGGCATTATCTAAAGAGGTAACCAGATTATATGACCTTAAAATGGGAAGACACGTTTCCTGGCGCCGACCCTGTACTCATCTTAATGATCTGAAGTACTAATACTGGGGTCAATGATACATTACTCGATTTAGGTAGGATAAATAGACTATTTTTAGTGTGACTTGCATTAGAACGTTAATATAAGATCTCTTGCCAATTATTCATATAATGATCTGATGATAAATTAATATTATTCCGACATCCGACGCTGTATAAATGTTTTGCGTAATTAATATCTACTTTAGCTACATGTATTTGAATACATAAAACTAGACTGTGTCACCTTATACACGACAAGTTTTAAATAGTAGTAGATGCTATTATATTTTCGTACCCAAGTATCGATTGCAAGTTGCCCAAGCAATTATGGTTTATTAGTTTCATAATAGGGTAGAGCTTTCTGGAAAAGCGGTCGGTCCTAACGTTGTGTAATAGAAAACTAGTAACAGTACCTACTTACGTCATTGTATAACTCCACGTATTTTTTAAAAAAAAATATATTTCGGGCAGTACCTTGGTTTGTGATTGTTTTCATTTACAAAATGGAACACCTTTTTAAGATCCGAATGGTTTTAAATTGTTGTCATTAAAATTTATAAATCGAACACTGTTTAAAATAAATGTCACATTTCAACATGGCTGCATATTTGCGGGTTACGAAGAATAAATATCGAGTACCTGTGTTCCAAATTCAAATACGTCGACCATTATTATTTAGTAAATAACGGGCAGTATTGGCCAGTATTTGGTTGTAAGCGGATGTTAGTAGACATATTTAACAATATGGAATGTTGACTAATTTACCACGAAATGGTTTACGTGATCATTCATCATTTAGTCACAAAGCATTCATTCAGTACTACAAGTCATTCATGACCGAAAATAACGTGGATCAAGGCACTAAACAAGCTTTGTGATACACGTCGCGTGGTGGGGCTCGTGGTTTATTCTGTTTGTTCAGCATCCTATAAAGGAATGTTACAGTCTAATTGATACTTGATACCCTTTAATAAATTGACGCTTTCTATATGTATTGGAATCGATACACCATTTTGATGTAGGTATACATAAATATGAGTATAGTATTTCGACATTGACAATCGAAATTCTGAGGGTATCTTGACTTTTAGTTAATAATTTTGTAAACTGATAAAAGATAATAAAGTTCCTTCTCACCTATGCGACTATCCTCTCTATCAGCATGCCTTCCGTTTTTAAAGCACAACACTACACTTCACTTTATATACATCACGGTCATTGTAAGTTATTATAGGTTTTAGTTCCAGACATTACAACGCCTTTGCAGGTGTCACGGTCACGGACAAACTGAGGTGGTATTTGTCTTAACAGTATCTGTTTCTCGTTCTACCTTCATCTTGTATTTATTTGTTTTCTAAGCTATGCAATATAATCACATAACCTTGAGGTTATGCGTTCCTTTTAGATTTAGTTTTTAGTTTGTGTATGATTTAGTAATATTATTTTTATTTAGTATTAGTATCTAATATCTTCCAGCCATCTTCTCTATTGATCTTAGCTTAGATTTATTTTTAAATTAATTCACTAATGATTGTTAACGTTCTGTAATGAATAACATTATATCGTAATAGGTGAAGGTCATTTGGCCTAATTAAAGAATGTTCGCGACCGAGCGTAACTTCAAATTCTAAGAACCCTAAGAAGCCATTTAAAGGCAGTGAAAGAAAATAAGAAATTTAAATTACATCATATTTTGCGTAAACTCTTTGCAATTTTAATCAACGCTCGTCTGAATTATTCAAAAAGATTGTATTTCTTCCTTTGACTCAATTTGATTTTGTAAACTTAAAGGTGAAGACAATTGCAGGTTTAGTTACGTGCATAAAGTTTTATCTATTTGAAATAACACTGTTAAGTTACGAACAACTAAAAAAAAAATATTTTCAAATCAATAGGTATTTGTGGAGCCTGATGACGGGTTTGTTGATCTAGTGGTTAAATACCCTGACTGACCCTGACCCGGGACAAATGTTTGTGTGATGAGCACGATCATTTGTTCGGTGTCTGGGTGTAATATATCTATAATATGTATAAGTATGTTTATCAGTTATTTGAATTAAGTCTAAATTAATGATGTCTATGGCTTCTATATATGAGAAGTAACCTCTGCCCTAGTTCTCCTAGGTATTATTAGAACAACTTATTTTATTATTAATTGTTTTGTTCAAACTAATAGCTTTCGAACGCTAACGAGGTTGATGAGAAACAATTTATACCAGCATTTATATGGCTGCTTGAAAAAAACTAAACTTTATAAACGTAGCATACAAAGTACTCAAGTGCTCATAAATTGATTAGGATTTGACAATATTGTTTGTACTTAATATTTGTGACAAAATCAGTATGCTTTTATTTTGTAAAAAACGAATGCACACAATATTAATAAGGACAGACATATAGCTTCGATCATTTACCTTCTTTGAGTGTTTTAAGGCGATAGGATACCCCAACGTCCTTGAGCATTGAACGTGAAACAAGCGGCCAGCGCTGACCGCCCCGCGCGCCCGCGTATTCCCCCGCACGTCAAAGAGTATCACCGGACGCAGATGCGTTCGAAGCATTTTTGTCGCTACCTATTAGCTTTTACTCGTATTACAATAATCGATTGAATGTGTATTTTGAGAACAAAATATTCTTTAGTGAATTCTGTTATTGTAGTAGTGAATCAAAATATAGATTTCAATTAGTTATTTTGTAAATAAATAATAACGCTTTTATAAATGTGCTTACACAAATAAAAAAGGTCCAAGTGCGAGTCGGACTCACCCTTTTAACTTTGTTTTTTATAGTGTGTGTATAAATGAAAAGAATAATTTGCGGTTTTTGAACATGTCCTATATCTAGAAAACTTATGCGCTAACATGCGACACAGCCTTCCCGTGCGAACGCTAGGGTGAGACTGGCCCTCGCATCTAGTGACCGCGACGGGCTTGAATATTATGGTATTTTTTATTTTACGGCACGTAAGTACTAATTTTGTAAAATTTTGAACTTAAATTTTATAAAGCATTAAATTGTTTATGATTGTGTGAAAAA
This sequence comes from Autographa gamma, assembly GCA_905146925.1. Classification (NCBI taxonomy): domain Eukaryota; kingdom Metazoa; phylum Arthropoda; class Insecta; order Lepidoptera; family Noctuidae; genus Autographa; species Autographa gamma. The sequence goes on from LR989852.1 coordinate 3,741,844, forward strand.
AATATTCAAATCGCTTCAGTTGTTTGAGAGCAGTAAGCAAATTATTGAAAATTTAAAGAGGATTTATTCGATTTTTTTACGACAAAAGTATGAAAAATAATAAAAAAACTAAACTTAAAATTTAAAGTCAAACATGTTATGCGTGTAAAGGTATTTTTTTTAATGTATTTGGTCCATCCGTCTAGTAGTAGTAGTCCTTCAAAGAGAGGTCTATTTTGTAGTTTGGCCTACCCTTTCGCCTTAATACAGTATAATTGCCAAGTGCCCTGTCACCTGTACTCGCGAGGACCTGTATGAGGCGGAATACTGGTCTAGGAAAATTTAACCAATGATTGACACGATAAGAAGAAGAAAATGTAGTAGAAATCTTGTATGTCTTATTATAATTGTTCGTGTCAAACATTAAGGTGACGATGACGTCTGTATGGGCTATGGTTTCAGTTCATTAACTCGAAACATTGAATTGACTGTCATTTGTTTTCAGTCAATAGACGACAAAAGATCACAGACTGGTCTACTTAGATCTAAAGATTAGTAGGTCATAACGTAAAGGCAATTGATTCCTATCAGACGGTATTACGTAACATTTAGGTGTTTCTAGGAATCCTAAGCTAGGACTATGTTTTATTTTGGGGCTATATAATACACAACCTTTATTATGTAACAGCTTTTTCTAACCACGGCTTTTTTGTACCCCGACAATTATGTAATATTAAACAATACTTTTATAAGTTAGATACTCTTTATAATGCCTTGTCGAAATTATAATATAAAATAGCAACAAAAGAATATGCTTTTAAAAGGGAACTTAATTTACCTTATTTCGTAATAAACACAGACTAAAATAAATGAACGCTATTTCTGCTCTTAGCAGCAGAGTATTTATAAAATTTATTATGTAATATCATTGATATGTCTTATAATTAAGGCTCTAACCTATATTAGAAATAACTTTACGGATAACAAACCATTACTGTTTTATAAAAAATCAATTAAATATGTACCACAAATAAATTGGTCCTGTTTAAATTATTGGCGTATAATCATGCCGAGTATGATTCAGATAAATTAAATTATATTATTATACGATTATTGCACGAATTTGTACCAAACTACACGTGTTCTAACATACTCGTGTGACAAATTCATACCCTAGAATAATAAATTACCAAACAAGCGCACGTGGAAAGATTACGGTAATTTATTTACCGACCATCAATGGTGAAATTAGGACAACATGAAATTGAGGATAATGGAAAAAATATCTAGTTAATAAATATTAAGCATCGATAATAGCTTAACTAAATTATGAAACATTCCACGTTTCATGTTTGAGAAAATTTGGCTTTACTATTACAATAAAAGTAAGTGGAACAAATAACGTAATTCACTGATTTTTATCATCAAAACATTTTTTGAAAACTCACACAAAACAATAGCAACACTTTAATATATTATAATGTCACACATTTATAACACTGTCCTATGCATATTTGTAAAGAAGAGTAAAAGTGCGAATTCTTAAAAAAAATATGTGACCTCCTCTAGCTGACCCACTACAATAACGCCATTTTATTTTTTGGTTCCACTTTTAAGGCGCTGTGTATAGCCAGCATTGATGTTATTGAAGGGGTGAAGCGGGCAGGTGCGGGACGGAGTAGCCCCGACCCTGCTACTCGTTTTTTCCGAATTCGTCCGATGCGTAACGGTGCTATAATATTGAAGCTTTATTTCGCCAATTGTTTTAGATGTAAGTTTAGCCCTGCTTGACTATGTTTACTTTTGAGCTGCGCTCTCGCGGCGAACAGTAAGTTCGAATCCCGATAAAGTCATAAATTTTTGGATTATTATTTTTAAAGTATTATGCACCTACTGCATATTATCGTGTTTTTACTTTTAAAACAAGCATTTAATGTTGTTGATTTATTTTTAGAAATTTTTTTCAAAGACCTATTCTGATTTTCTGAAAAACAAATAAATATAATAATTGAACCTGAACAATATGTTTTATGACAGTCTATTTTTCTACAGAATCAAGAGTAAAATATTAAAAAAAAACGTACACTACGCTTGATGGTTGAGTCTGGAGATACAGCGTGTTTCGAATAGTAACGAAAATTATTATTTTTTTGTGAATAACTTTTGTGGTATGAAGTTCTCACACTGCAGATAGTCCAAACACTCACCTGTAAAACTTGTATATTTATAGGTTTTTTTTTTGTGTACGAAAGGGTAAATTGATAAACCTCTTTTGTTTTTTTTTTATTATACACGTGAATCTCATTTATGAGCCAGCCTTGCATGTCCAAGGGGGTGAGGATGCAAGAGTCCGAGAGAGAGCCCTGAAAAAGGCTCTGTCTAATCTGGCAAAATACCTGTAGTGCTATTCTGTAGCATTATTTTCGTATCTCGATAACGGAATCCGCGGTCAGATGTCAAAAACGTATTCTCAAATTTGAATTCTAAATGAAGGCCTATTTGGTTCACTTTTGAAATTAGCTTTATTGTCACTCAGGTGAAGCTCGATATCAAAATTATTTACAGAATAGACATACTGGTGCCATAATTTGCCTTAGTGCTGGATATGTAGGAGAGAGGACAACGGGGGCAGTAGATTGCCACTACACCACCCCCGCCCAAGTAGATACGTGCAATGAAGGCTGAGGGACCCCCGTCCCCACCCTCTGCGTACTCCCTAGGGCAGGTCTGGCTACTGGGATTCTCGTCCGCGCACTGCCCACCATCGGCCATCGGCGGAGCAATGGAACGAAAGGGTCAGCCTCCCGCTCGCGCTCCAAGGTCACTTTCTGAGAAATAACGAGCTTGCAGAAATAAGACACTAAGGCAGACAAGTCGTCTGCGAGCAAGGCGTTGACCACACCCACAAGCGAAAGGTCCGGGCCAAGAAATCCACGTAGGACACGGCGCTTAGCTTCAAAGACAGTGCACACCTCAAATGTGTGCTATGCCGTGTTTTCCATTTCGTAAAATTTGCCTTTCCAATGCGCCGTTGGGGCCTGCAGGAGAGACAAGTTTACTCTCCTATAAAGACAGCCCTATATTGGGGCTCATTAGCTGCTTTTAGAAGGCGTGTAGCAAGCATTTGGGGGCCGTCCTCTTGCACTTAGACAGGACACCGCGTCCCCAAACTCTTCCGGGGACAGCAGGGAAATGTCCTCCGATGAGCTCATCCCGTAGGTTGAATTCAACCTGGGCAGGGTAACGTTGACGGCTTTCGGGAAAACCCCCGAACCAATGAGATCAGTCTAAAGGGTCTCCGTCAGTGGAGGACTAATGAGGTGCAGATTGTTGCGCAACATTTTGGAAGGTCAGACCCTGGCATTGGCGTTGAGACCCTCCAACATCGCCTCTCTCTCCCTCTTAAATGGCGACTGTCAGCGGCTTCTTCGCCTCTTGCTATTGCAGGTGGAACTGGGTTGAACCCTTAAGCTTATTCCCGACTCATAGCTTATTCTAGCGGCCGAGCAGGCACGTCGTAGATCGGTCAGCTCTGCAGAAAAGCAGTGAACCGCCTTCCTAGCTGAAGGTCCAAGTAGGTAATGGACCGCCTCGAGAACGGTGAGCACCCTTGCGTACCCTGCGCTAACTGAGAGGAGAACCCTATCCGTATGTATCGGTGATCGGATAGGTTCTCCACGAGCTTGACCTGCGTATACGCAACGGTGGCGGCAAGTGCTGGGGTGGTGAAGGTTAAATCAACCACGGACCCTCCGTGCAGCCACCCGCACGTATGCTTTGTCCCTCTATTAAGGAGGGAGAGGTAGCTGAAACCGCCCACGAGTCCAAAGCATGGCCTTGTGCTTCGTTCGATGGATTACAACACGCCAGTGACTTTGCATTAAAATTACCGAGGAAGACCACAAGCTTCTGCGCTAAATGCAACAAGACCCCCGAGAGGGCAGCCAGAAATCGCTCGAATTACAACGGTGTGCGATTAGAAGAGAAGTACACTCCTAACAGGGCATTATGGCTTGATCTTCAAGCTTTACCAACTCGAGGTCGTCTAGTGCTCATCTTCCGAAACTTTTTTTTGAATCGGTCCTTTCGCCATCGCGTTGACCCTCACCCGATCCGCGCCGCAGTCCCTCAGGGCTCCGTACTCTCTCCACTTCTCTTCACACTAACGTTAGCGACATTCCTCGCGGTGGCAAACCCCAAATGTACGCCGACGATACGACCATCTATTATTCAGGCACCAGCCTCTTAGCGATAGGTCAAACTCTCCAGACCGCAGTCACGAACCTCGGGAAGTGGTTCACGTAATGCAGAATCGAAGTTAACCCTACCAAGAGCGCAGCCGTGGTCTTTAGCAAGGAATGGCAGCCTCCCGCTACCCCTCCACCTATCATCCTCTTCGGCAAGCCTAATCCTTGGGAGCAGCAAGCCAAATACCTGGGTGTAATCCTTGATCGGAATCTTACCTTCATAGCTCATATTAAAGCGGGACGCGCGCGAGCCGCCTTCGCTCTCAGCCGACTTAATTGTATGTTGAGCAAGCGCAGTCAACTATTACTTTACTTTTAAGAAGAGAATCTACACTGCGTGCGTGACACCTATTATGACCTACGGCAGCGTCGTATTCTCTCACGTACCCGATTATCGACTCAAACGAATGCAAACTCTCCAAAACCGTTTCATGCGTAGAGCCACAGGCGCTCCAGGTTACGTCCGTAACTTGCAGTTGTACTGTGACTTAAAGCTGCCAACAATCAAGCAGTTCATAAAAGTCACCGCGATTCGATTTTTCGGCTCCTCCGAAACCCACTGTAACCCGCTAATCGTAGCGGCCGCGCGATACGTACCTTCCGTAATATCTAACACTAAACGCCCCAGACTTACTCTCTCCTACCTCGACGATAAAAGAACGCTTCTCCAAGAAGCATTCGATTTAGCTAGCAGCAGCATTACAAATCACAACCGCCGTTATTAATAATAGTAACGTAAATGTTATCCTCCTGTCCCTAGACCAAGCTGGCCCGAGCCTTCCAAACTAGCAATAAAAATATTTCCCTAAATAATAAAAACTTAGATCCAGCCATCCCTTGTTGTTTTGCTTTATTAAGATTGTTAGCAACGCACTAAGTCGAGGCCCGAACCTCGCAGGGGGTGGCCTTAGTGGACGTTGCTGACGTAATTCGTTTTTTCCTATTGCTCTGGCTGGAGGCCTTAAGGTCCTCGCCAGAAGTGCGGTGAAGCAGTCAAAGTTTACGCTCAGGCTAACGGTAAAGACCTCCACCAAAAAAAAAATACTTTTCTCTGTCTGCGCGCACACTTTTTGTCGTCTTTCCACAAGACGCCATACATATACTGAATTTGTCAGATCCGAAATATTTTTCATTAAATAAATGACTCCTCACAAATATCTTACATTAATTAAAAAACAGCAGTTTACTGCATTATTGTAATTACCTATTACAAACGTTATTGCGTTCAATTACATCTTTTGTATTACTAGTTACTTCAATATTGTACACCATGTATAAGCTTACTCATGAAAAAGTTGTCATGAATTAAAATGAAAAAAATATGCATCTTATTAGAAATCAATGATTACTAATTGTTTTTTTTTTATTATTAAAATTAAACAATTTATTAAAAATTACACAAAGAGTAAAAAAAATACATCAATGAAAAAAACATGAAAGCAAAATAATAAATTTCTATTGCTAGGTTCGAACCTGCGGTCAGCTGTAGCATCTCTAATTTTCTATAAGCACGCGACCGCTAGACCAATGTAGATTCTACATAAACTTTCAAATTACGCTTCTATAGAGGATCAATAGAAAAGAGATTAGATGTGCAAAAAGCAGGAAGTAATTACTTTACAAATTCCATTATGTGTCAATGTTTGACAGATTTCATTAAATTATTTTCGATTTGTCATGTATTTTAGATCTGTCAATTAGAAAAAAAGTGACACAGGTCCATCTAGCACCGCGCCTCAGCGCACACTGTCTGTCCGCGTAGGAATGAAAGAGAAGCGAACAAAACGCCATATTTAGTTTGTCAGGAATGTGTTATTTTTCATTAAATATCTGAATATTTGGAAAAATACTACCTTAATTGAAAAACTAAAATAAAGGTTATCTTCATTATTAGTTATTACGTTTCTGTTGAAAAATTTATCAACATTGGTTCATCAGTAATACCGGAAAACTTTTTTGAAAATCCATTTTAGAGGTATGTTTACGAATTTTTTTTATCGAGAAAAATTAATGAAATCGTGTTTTGGAAATAAAGGTTATCTCACAAAAATGATGAAGATTAACATATATTTTTTTGACTGCTCTGACATTTATACAGTTTGCTAAAAAACTGTTTGAAAAAGCCCATTTTTACTATACACAGCGCCTTAAGGAGCTTTAGACTTTATTTTGTAAACGAGCAATAAAATTTCTTATCAAAACTCTAGACAGATTTGTACAGAAACTAATCCACATTTATCCGGTTACATCTAGTTATGTCTATATTGTAACCCAGATCACGATCGTAGTGACCTAGACCGATGAATTTCAGTTGGAACATAAATCTGCGTGTTGTCAATGCTACGTCCGACTTCGCTATTTTAATGAAGGTGATTACAACTGCGAAATAGCTTTCTATTTTTCATGACATTTTCCGCCCATTGCTCATATACTAACGTAAAGTCGACCACAACATTTTGATAAATCTTTTAAATTGACAGAACTTTATTTCGTAGCGATAAGGTTCATATTAAATTAGTAGCGGAAAAATTCATGCGGTTGACTGTACGTACCGAGGTAAACACATTATAATTAATTACACAGTTTACAAGGATAATTTAGTTTAGATTCTAGCGTGCCGGAAGAAAATTGTTAATCGGACTTGGGTGTAACTGAAAACCTTCAGTGGAAAGTCAATGCAATATTTTATTCGTGTAAAAACATGTTGTGATCAATGTAAGCATTGTAAATCTCCTTCAATAAAAGTCATTAACATTGACTGTAAACACTTGTAGGTAAATAAACATTAAACGAATGCTTTTGAAGTAGATTCAACTGCAAAACAATCGCTGAACTTTTACAACACTCATAAATAGGTAAGTATGTACCTAGTGCTCGAGTACGAGTTGACGAATGTTATCAAAGCACGTATCACATTTGTTTTGAATTCCAACCACATATCTCAACCCAAAAAAGCTTTAGTCATTTAACATAGATAGTAAACAGAGAGGAAAGTGAAAATGGGACAAAAAGTATGTTATACCTATAATCCTATATATAACGTACTTGTTATGATGGGAAAATATAATTATGCACTCCAGGTGACTTTATTACATTAAATAACAAAGATGGCGGACTTCAAAACAAGCACTCTAGCGCTTCCTCATTAAGAAGTGCAGCTTCAGGGAAACATTATTGACTTATTGATGACGTACATCCGCCGGACATGACTCATTTATTAGAACTTTAACTCGGCTTAAGAAAAACATATCTGTCACTATGTCGACTTATTTGTTTTAATTGTAAACAATAATTAGAAAGATTTATTTATGCAATGACGTCATTAACTTTGATAGTAAATATCATATTCGAAAGCTGAAATAACTGTTGTGTGTATTTGTGGCTCCTTTAAATAAGAGCGGGTGAATTATCGCGGTGCTATAAATATTTTGTTTCTAAAATATTTGTCGGACAGTTCTTAAAGCTAAGAATCATACTCTGAAAAGGTACAAAAACCTTTAAAAACGTGTCTATATGTCTTTGCATCTCTGACTAAAATTCGGTTAGGAGAACTTCACTATTTTAATTTTAGCCTACAAAAGTCTGCCACAATAACAGGGGCCGATAAAACTTTATGAGTCACAGACTGTAGGACAAACAACGAGTTGTAAATAATATCATAAGCCAGGCTTTAGAACTCATATCAATTATTTAAATGCACAATATATACCTACATAATAATATATGTGGTAGGGCAGACAACAAAGCTCTTTGGACATAGGAAAAGGGGTCACTTAAGCCGTCACTCCGGCTTTGTCGGGCTTTGGCCGCTGCACTCAAAGTTAAAGCCATGTCACGAACTGGCTGACTTCCTTTCAATACGACACGTTCAGTTTCAGAATGAAGAAAACCGACAATGTTGAACGTCTTTCAATATTTCTGAAACAGATACAAAAATATAACTTGGGAATTTTACAAGTGCCCTCAGAGATATATGTATTAATTAAATAAACAGCATATTACAAGCTTTATAATTGTAAAATAAACACTCGGTTATTTATCACGTGGAAAATGCCTGTAAGGCTATGTAAACCCTCTGTACACTTAGTGAAGCGCAGACGTTTGAGCACGTGCCGACGTAACCATAGCCGGCGGAAAAACCTATCGCTTAATACACCCATTAATTCCAATTCCTAATCTCGGCCAACATTTTTAAACAAGATACGATCCAGTTCCCAGATATTTTAATTAATTCCATAATGTTGACGTTATTGATTTTTATTGCCAATGTTTTGATTCCAGTGATGATTTAGGACCGTTTTCTTCAAAACGAAATTATTTTTAGGAAAACTTTATTTATACAAACCAGCTGATATTCCAGAATCAATCTTTGAAGCTATGAATATCTTTCAATAAATGATATTACTCTGTTCCGCATTGTTGTAAACATACGTCGGTACGTTGTTTTACGAAAATCGTAAAAGTTCTTTTACTGAAAATTTGCAGACGATACTCAAATATGTGAATGAAATGTTTGGTGTAGGAGGAATTACAACTTTGAGTGGTATTAAAACTATGTTGGAACGTCCTTGCAACCTCTTATTTAGACGTCCATACGTCCTCTGGCTAAATTTGTCAATACGCACGTAATAATACGGGACCCGTTGTTATGTAAACGTCAGCAGTGTATAGACTGCCAGATAGTGATTGTAAAGTTTCCACGGCATGCAAATGAAAAGGCGCCCTAACAATACACTTCCCTGCGTTGATGTGTTCCGGCATTCTAACAGAAAACTTTTCTGGTTCCGCAAGGTCGAAGCTGACTAAATACAGGTGCTCCGTGCTGCAGACACAACTAGCGAACTACAATAAATAAATAAAACTCATTTAATGGCTGTATATTATTAGAGAGATTTAAACAGCTTTCGATTACCATAAAATTCTTAAAGAATTAATGGTTTGTTTTCAAGTATTATCTTTTGGAAGTGCAAGTAATTTACGTTTTTAGATATATATTATCTTATTAATGATCTCAGGTTCATATTGTTGATTTATGCATGTCTTTACGAAGTGCTTTGCATTGATTAATCGGTACTCTGGCTGTAGTATCGATGTATGGGTATTGCATGTTCCGGACCAGATGTTGGTCTCGCTTTGATCATGTCTAAGAGAAATTTGCAGGTGTCAAATTTTAAATATTAATTCAAGAACAAGGTTATCTATATTGAGTGTATAAAATACCAAAAAAAATGCTATTTTAATTTTTCAGGTTTTTTATGAGTTAACAGTTTAGAGCTTTTATAAAGTCACAAATAATATGAAATTTAGATAGAACGGAAGTGTAAACATTGTAAGGGAATAAATGAATTTGAAAGCTACCTTACTTATGGAGTTACTAGTGTAGCAGTAAAAACTCTTGTCTGATTTCAGAAGATACATCTTCATAACTTTAATGAATTGTAAGTCGATCTCTTTGGTACAGTAATCAGTTTCTCATCCTCTCTGCATACAAAGTAAACCGACTCATGACCACGAAATAGTTCACAAAGACACTCGGCTGACAGATATAGGTTAATCCGAGCATTCTGGTGTTAATGAACTAGTTTACACTTCATGTGCCACATATGCGTTGGAAAATAAACACGACGAGGAGATTATGAAAACTAAAGGCTTGGTGTCTCTAGTTTCAAGTACATTAGAGATAGTGAAAAAGTAAAGCAGCCTATTAAATAAAAACTTTCCACTGCATTTTCGTTGTGTGTTTAGGAATATAGAATGAGTTCAAAAATAATTCAAACAAAAAAAGATCTTTTTCACGTCTGCAGTCATTTTACTGTTATTGATCATTTGATGTAAGCCCCTAGGCATTCTAAAAGTCGAATGTTTGGATAATGGAGAAAATACTACTGGAAGGTTTTTTGAAGAAGATCAGATTACGTCATGAACCTTCTTATCCGACAACATAACTTCCGCAACGTAACCAAACTATTTATTTTTCAAATCAACGATACAACATTAAATAAACGATTAAAATATCTATTCAATAGCACTGATTAATTGACGCCCTGTTTTTATTTCAAGGCACATGTTCGCGAAAACTAACCAGCAATGCGCTGGTTAGTTTTCGCAAAAACATTTGCGCAATCAATCTTAATACTAACAAGTCGGAAGGAAGAACATTGAAATCTCAAGTGTCTCATCTCCAATGACAACCAATTAAATTAGGCTGGGAAATCTGTATTATGATCTATTAAAAACGATCTAAGCCCTCATTACTCTGTTACCAAAAAGAGATGGTGCTATATATCTGTATCGCTCTGTCTCTGTCTTTCGCTGGTACTATCATGGTTTCTAAAGCTCGGCCTCTGATATATCAAAACAATCGTCTGTGTAAATCGCGCGTACTCTCAAATTATGAATGGAGTTGCGTAGTGCAGACAAGGCCTTGTCTGATTGATCGAGGCCGGTTCACTGCGGATAAACGAACGTTATGAACAAGAATTATAGTTCATTATACGCGACATAATAATTTGTTAACACTACATCAAACGTGAGACATTTCTCACGTTTCGTTGTTCTGTCTTTGTGAATGAAAAATTAAGCATAAAACCTTAAGTTCTGTTCTGAGTTATGGAGTTATTTACTTGTATACTTCAAACGTTTGAGCCCTTTATAACTGTTCATCTGTAACCTATTTGTAACAGAAACCTCTTTCAGTGAGTAGTGGCCGCATAAATATTAAAAACATTTTTATTAGTTATGTTTTATATTTCAATGAACTTGATGATTTAGAGCTACATTTTTTTTTTATTTTTATCGAATCCACTTTCAGCTGAAGTCCAAGTTAATATGCTTAAATATTTGTTAATTTTCATCTCTGACGATATTTGGTAAATTTCCTTAGCGGAAACCAGCAAAATTAAAAGATCCACATTATTCTAAATAACAAGCGCCCACGTATGAGGAATCTTTATTAACCACAGTCGTCAACTCCTTTCTCTTGAAACGTTCGTGACTTATTACATATTTAAAGTACATTTAATATATCCCCAGTCATTACTCTGACGAGAGTAAGTGTCTACCTTGAAGTGTTATCGTCCTGCATTGACATACATTTAGTTCGTTTACCTTTTCACTTGTCATAAGCCGTACTTTTGTTACCGCCACCTTTATGACTAATATTTAAGCCAATAAAAAGTGGAAACGCTTTGCTACTGGTTTATTAAACGAAATAAGAGAGAATTGTGTCATATCTGGCGGAATATAAATTAAATGTCCATGGATTTAAATAAATCATAAGGTATGAAATATACGATAATAATTCTTTTTGGCAGAATGATGGTGTGAATTAACAATGAGATGTTGTTGCTACGCCAGAAGTCGTTATTCTTAAAGGAATGAAAAAGAAACACACTACACAATATGTTTAGCACATATTGTGTAGTGTGGAGCCGAGTCCGCGGGAATTTATTGCATCGTAAACACGTAGTCTCTGACCATCCATGTCATGGAGTAGCAACGCAATACTTGAATGAATGAAGCCAATTAATTAGAAAATCAAAGACTAAGTAACAGTACTGGCATCTTACAAAAAAAAATCGTATGAAACCGTTTATCTTAAAAAAAAACTAAATGAGTCCGCAAGAGATATTTCAATTGAAGTGTAAAAGATAAATATTTCCGGTACTAATAGTGGATATCAACGAGATGAATTCATTGTAGTTCCCGCTAATGTTTTTGTTTATTCAAATATCTCTCATAATATTCGTAGAATGACTGTACCGCTTACATTTTTTCAGAATGAAAATCGCTTTCAGTTTTGTGCTAATTAAAGTAAACATTTATTCATAGTCTAATAATAACTGGTTTATTCTTACTCTCATTTGCGACTGACAGACTGTTAAGTCCGAGAATGAAAGAGTAGTAAACACATTAATACTATCCTTCAAGGTGAATAGAGTGCCAGTACCATGAGCTCTAGCAGAACTGTCTACAGTGTTGAAGAGAGATGTCGATGAACTGCATGTAGCAGCATCTCACCTCCACACCTGCTTTAAAGTTCATAGTAAGCCCACATTACGAGCGATCAAAAATATCTGCAATGTTTATGTTCGACATTCCATAACTCTAATAATACAAAGTATAATTGATGTTTATTTGTTACTTCTACACTTGTGTGTCTACAGGTGTAAGCAAATTTGGTAAAAAAAAATACAGTGTACACGGCCAATTCATAGCTTGCAGTGATATTTAAGTTAGCTTTTATACAAATTACGTATGTTTCTGCAATTTGCAAAATTGATCGAAGACTAAATCGATGGCCGAGGCGTATAAAATATCGAACACATTTTTGCAAAGATGTTCCAGTTGCTAGTAATACCTACTCCTAATTATAAAATAAACAAATTCCAGATCACTCTGCTATGCCTAATCTACTACATAATGTCAGTTGGTAACCTCATTTTGCTATAATTTGATTACATAACACTCGCAGAGAACATTTTATGAATGGAATCTGGTGAGCATTTGTTTTATTTTAAATATATTTTTCATATTTTATTAAAGACCTACATTCGTTTAGATTATTTTCTTTAACGGTTGAGTCTATGTGGAACAACTGAAGTGTTTTGTAATACTGCAATGGTGCAAATACAGGAATGAGGACGCATGTGTTTTAAAAGTTTGTTCTATTTGTACTGCACGTGTAACTTGTCTAAAAAATGGTATTTGGAGGGATTTGCATACCATATTACTATTGTAATAGTAGAAGGAAAGGGAAGCTTATTAAGACATGTATCGTTTCACCACAAAATATCTCTTGCTTTATTCATTTAATTCAAATGTCAGATTGATAATGAACAACAGAAGCTTAAAATCTATATTAGTAGGTAGGTACATAATTAAAATATAAATATAATGTAGACTAAATCTATTGATAGGCTTTTTCTTCATAATTTTAAAAAGCACATTACTTTATAACATACCTGTGCACAGCTGTCTATCTATTGGACTCAGTTATGGAGGGACTGTACAAGTCACTCACCCAATAGTCATTGAACGTTGACCTAACAAATACTTAATCACAATCAAACAGATACGTATAGTGATAGAAACAATAGATACGCTACTTATAAGGTTTGCACGTGAAGACTTAAGTAACATTACACTTCGTATTCCTTACCGGAGTCATTGACCTGAAGACTGGCCAGACAAACATGGAATTTAGAATACAATACAATTACTTCGGCAACATTGATTAATAACTACAGTTCCGGAATCAATTAAGATTCCAATACTGTAAGACGGGTTCTATAAGTTATTGTTACATTTAGATTTAGTTAAGAGGTTTGTTTAAGGCGTAGAAATGACCGCATTGTTAGCTATTGTACTTTAATTACCCACAAAATACATGATTATGTATGAACATCGTGATGAACATTAATGTTACTTGTGTTTTTTCCTTCAAAGTAATATCTAATCTTTTCTCTTTTTTCTACATTACTTTTAGGTAATTAACATATTACAATCGAATACAGTGGGTTTTTTTGTAAGTATAGACAGAGTGACGTCGTCAAAATAATACTTATCAGTGAAAACGTACAATGGCGGTCTTATAACTAATAGCAATATGATGCGTAAGTACTAATTATAACTGTAGGTAACTATCAGTTACAATTTTCACCTCGAGACATACCATTAGACACCTCATTTTATTATCCACTCAAAAAGCCAGCTACACTATTATTTATGAAGCATTTTAATTCAAACATAAAAACTTTATCTTCCATACATCATCACCTTTTCATACAAGAGACCTTAGTTCGGGCATTAGGAAGTGAATAAAACCGTTTAATGTTTATTTTTCACTACTGCTATTCAGATTTAGTGCTCTTAAAGCTACAATGACCCTGGGGTATTTGTGGGGCCAATAATTATATAGTTTTCAAAGGACATGTACAAGGCTGAATGTGAGAACCTCCCCTCACAGATGAATGGTAGCGCTTAATCTCTTCTACTTTGTAAGGTTGGATACACACTGTATAGTCCATTGTTTTTAGCTTTAGATAAAATAACTCGTTTTAATATCTGGCTATTTATTAATATTTTAATGAAATATGAAGGAAGATCGGACTAAGGGTATTAAAGAGTTTTCTTTTGTTTAGTTATGTTTGAGCTTAAAGGATAATATGAACTGTCATATTAACTTTTCACATATTCTGAGGTATTTTTCTTTAAAACTCGTTGTTTTCATATCACGTATTCACTAACCACGGTTTTTCACAACTGGTGCAGTTTTCAAGCCCGCCTATGCGGAAGCGTGCATTAAAAGGGTCACCCTATTTCGACACTTCGGGAATCCAGTTTTAAATATCTTATATTACAACTGGAAGGGGTAACACGATCACACAAAGGTGCAGTAAATGTTGATATATCAAGTGTGGAGTACCACTGGGAATGTTGTCTTAAAATTAAACGTGTCAACTAAAAGATACTTTGTTGATGGCTTGAAGTCGCCGTAAAGTGCTATACGCTACACTTGGACTTGGAAGTTTTATTTCTTAATGGAAGTTTATTTAAGCTAGTTACTGTCCGTGGGTTTGTTTACGTTGTCAACTTCATGTTTTAACATCAAATTTTATGATTTTAAATAGCTTGTGTAGCCTCTAAGTTTTGACTTTAGGCTCAAACTTACAAACGTTCAATTTTTACCTTTATCGTATCGTATTAGGATCGTAGCAAGTGGAAAGAAGTAGTCTCTGCCTACCCCTACGGGAAATAGGCGTGATTATATGTATGTATGTATCATTACATAGTAACGTTTTCTAATTAAGGATAAAACTCTTAAATGAAGTAGAGTATTCGTTATTTATTCAATGTATATGAACAGTATAATATGTTCATATGAGGATAACAACATTACATAATACTATAGTAGCTATTACAACTGCAACAAAGTCTTCCACGTGTTTATATTGTGCTGTAAGTTAACACGCCTTTTCTACTATTTTCATAAACTGCGCAACAACTACGGTGGCTCATATGGGTATTACAAGTGTTTCTTCGCTTATGCAAGATTTCATAATTTATTTGTTTGCCTTTTCTCGAACATAAAGTGTGTAAACTATAGAGCGACGTTTTGTAATTTCTACCTACTCGTATTACGCAACGAAAGGAGGAAAAAGCTCTCAAGAAAATATAGCATTAACAATAAATTTTAAAACATAATGTTGTGTTATTTTCGTGAAATTTTGCACAATTCTTTTTCATTCATGAATTCGTGACACAGAAGTCATTTCCAGTTGTTTACACATCTCTGCGTGTCACATTCTTGATGATCGAAGGGCTCGTAACCAGAGACCAGAAATAGACGTCCACAGTCGACAGTTCGACACGCCCTCGTTCTTCGTGAATGCAGCATTAAAGGTCACTACTCACTCGTGTCGTTACGTAAATACTAAAAACCATAGTTACTTTTCTAGACCACCATATAATTTACAGCATCGAATTCGTTTCACGGCAAAACATGAACTTTGCATAATTCCAGATAAACAACAGTTATGATCAAGAATGAGTTTATTGGTAGCCACATAAACTGTGGTAATCATACGTCATTATTACATCTAGGATAACTTCCTCATCGCGAACCACATTAACACACATACTTTTAAAATTTAGTATTCTTCCGCAAATACATAAATCTTGATTTTAACCACATCAAACGTAGTCATAAACGAATATTACTTTCGTGTGTTTGTATGAGAATGTGATGTAATTGGTTAATGTATTGAAATAGGAGCCTTGTTTTAACAATAACCCAAATGAACCAGGAAACATGATGTCTGGTGTCAGTGGTTGTGCAACACGACGGCGTGTGTTTCGACATCCGCTGAATGGCCGGCGGCGGCACGGGACGCCCAACGCGACCGCGTTGCCTAACTACGATGGGCGGCATGCATTGTGGAGCTGAAACTATTTCAACTACGCATACTGTTAACTTTCTACCTCTACATACATATATATTTGATAAAAATATGCAATATTTCTTTGACAACCAGGTAAGGTAATTTATTTTTCAAAATTATTGAAAAGGAAAGCGTAAATATTTTGGGCGTATTTTTAAGGGACAAAATATCAGAAATTTCGACAGGGAATGAGATCGCTGTATAATAAGTCATGTTACTTGGAACTAACGCCAATTATTGCAAAATGACACGACTACAGCCGATCCATACTTTGCATTATTCATCTTTACAAAGTTAAGAATTTTCCGTAAACTAAAAGCTGTATAACTACTGTTATTCCAAAACTATAAAACTATGACTCATCCAATTCAATATATTTGCTTTAGTTATAATAAATGGGTTGATTTGACAGCATCGGCTGCGCAAACGTTACTATTCTCGTTTCTAGGATAGATCAAATATATTGACCTGAAATATTCAGCATTTGTTGAGTTAACTGAGTTATTGTTGGAGAGCTGTCAAGGGAAAACAATGCAATAAACTTACTTTATTACGAAATGAAAGAAAAATTATCACAACAACAAAAATTGTGTTTACTTAGGCTTTCGTTACGCTTCCTGTTTTTTGGCGGGAACAGGAAGTTAACTATCGACTCATTCGTCATTATCGAATCATACTCGTCCTTGTGTTATTAACGTTTATATTTTGCCCTATATGACATAACATTGACATTGTATGCAAATGAAACAAAAGGCGAAAGCTTACAGCTTACACGTGTACATACGAGTACACAAAGATAAATGTCATAACATGCAATGTACTGACAGTTATGGGCATTCTCTTCTAACTGCAAGTCTGTGAACATAACAAAAGAAATTACCTCAGTGGATGAAAAACAAAGGAGTTTTAATTGAGACATGCAAATAAAAGGCTCATATTTTGAGTATGGCGCCAAAATACCACTTATAACGCTCATTAGCCAGGTTAATTATTATTGTCCTCGGTAATGATGCATTATAAGACGATAAAATTAACTCCGGATGTATATTTAAATATCTAACGAAGTTGCTTGAATCATTTGTTTAAAAAAACTTTACTTGATTGAGATTTTCTTTCGCTTACGTTTTTAAGTGAGACCAAATACGTATAAGTTATTTTGAGACTTTTTTTATGTTTCGAATGAATCTTTTAATGGTGTGAATATCTATCAAGCGGGCTGTTGAGTATTATAAATCTTACGGTCGGCGCCGCGGCGCTGCGCACGCGCCGATGACGACGCGAGCCGGTCATACTTCATAGGGAAGCTACCGTGTACGGAGAAAGCTTTTGTTACAACTTCTAATATTTGTAAACAACTTTATTGTGGTTAAATTCCACAATTTATTATTATTTGTAACAAGTTTCACTAGTAAATTATCTAAAAATGACTTAAATATTCTCAAATATTTCGTGGGTATGAAAGACATAAATTCTATACATACGTGCTTTTTTTATTGTTTTAGGTATATATGACTATTATAGTCTATATCGATGTCTATAATTACTATAAAAAAAAAATTGCATCTAAGATAGTATAATTACATGATTAGCCATGTAATTTTACATAGGCATGTAAAGTTTATTACACTCCTTGTAACAATTTGCATGAATTATGTTCTTGTACCTACGGACTTAAAATACTAAAGGAACGTAGAATTAAGAAACAAACACTGATTCAATACAAAATTTCGTCATATTCTTGGAAAAATCGTCGGCATGATCTGTAGAACAGCAGTAAAACAGTAATTGTCTGAGAGATTCCACTATAAGTTAGCTGCGTACGCGCATAGTTGGCACTACGCCAGCTGCAGTCGCCGGATGCCCAGCCCTAAAGAATTTGATGCCGGGAGTCGCCTGCGCAGCTACCGCGATACCACACCACAGAACTAGCCGTACAAGAAGTTGAAAGTCTTTATTACAATACTGAAAATGAAAGAAACTTTTTCGAAATAGTTAAATTATTATTTTTCCTTAATTTCTACATATAAAATCTTACTGGAATTTATAATTCTTAATAAGTTCCTGAAGTGAAATCTTCCTTAGCGGCGTCGTACAGTTTTTTTTGTAATGAAGAAAAAAACCTAGCCATTCCAAAATATCAAAAATTCACAACTTTATTATTCAAGTTTTCACTTCTCCCAAGTTCTGACTACTTTCAATTATTTGATGAGTCATTTACCAAACATTCCGATATTTATAATTTAAAAATAAAGCGTTTATACGAAGGTATTAAAATACAGTTTCGCTTTTCATCTGTTCCTCGCGACCCTCAACGATTTTTAGTTTCGTTCCGTGTTTATACAAAACTTACTTCCGTTTATACATTTCTATTACTTTACTGACCATTTTATTGGAATTCTTTAGGATTTATTATGAGGATATAAACTTCTTTTATTTAAATTTTAGTTTATAGATGTACTAATGGTGTATTTCTGCTCTTTGAACTATATGCCTTCGTACTACAGTCTCGTAGGTATTTCATTCAACAATGTTTCTTAGTCATAAACTCATTACACGCCCGACATCCGTTAATTGACATTGCCCTTGGATGATTCGGACATCGCTAAAATTATTCAGAATTTCACCACGACTTAAACAAACTTCTTAAATAGAACATCAATTAAATATATTAATGGTTGAAGATGACACCACGAATAATAATTATATTTAGCAAATTCCAAATCAAATTGCACTTTGTGAAGACGCCACTAAGCTTTCAGCTTGCCTAGAACATTTGCACGTTCGGTGAAAATGTGACATTTGCCGACGGATGTCCACTTTTCTCTGCCAGTAGCGACGACAAGCGCATCTGACATTGCAGCATGCTTTATTATGAAGAGAACATGCTTGAATAATAACTGCAATATATCTCTCAGTCAGTGCAAGCGAACCTTGCGGGCCAAGGTCCCACACACTGATGGAGGAACGAGGTTACTCCACTGTGAGTACCCACTATTGATTGATTGATCTACAAGAATTCCAAGCGGCTTTCACGTCTGCCTCATGACATTTATTAATAACTTAAGGAGGGAAACACCAGCACTAACAGGATATGCAACTTTGTACCTTTTGCTTTGGTGTTTCCTTAACAGTTTGTACACTTAGTCAGCGTATCAATTTTCAAAAACACCTATATTTAACGGTCCTTTATTCAAGGTCCTCGGTGTTGCTTTTAGTTGGAGAGTAGATTCTCAAGGATACTGATTTTATTTGCACTAATAAAATTTTGAACATAAAATCCGGAAAGATTTTAAAAGTCAATGACACTGCGAAACGTCGGAACTTTTAGTTTTCACAAATTGCCGGGCTAAGGTCGAGCGGTGGTGAATCCCATCTGCTGGTGTTACTTTACAGATAATTAGCGCGGTGACCGACAGCTGCCGGTAACCCGTGAACACTCAAGAACGTTTGACAATGTCGTACAAATCTGTATTCAGTGGAAAATGTTAATGAGTCATGATAACATCACCTGTATTGTCTTAACTCTAAAGCTTTCAATCATCATTTGTCACTGTTTCGGAATTTAAGCAAAATATAAACAACATTTAAATAACAAAAGTTTTAATATACTAACATAATATTGTTATGGTGTTGTTGAAAATATTCCTATCATAACATGTTTGTATAAAAACATGCAACAGGTTTATATTCGACCGTCCACTCATCGTCCCAGCTTGGCCTTAAGTTTACTAACTACTCTATCCTAATTAAACAAGTACCAAAACACGAAAACATTAGTAATGAGTGTTTACTAATAGTATAGGTGTATCGTTATCACGGCTCGTGTCAAGTCTGTCGGCCTTCCCCGAGGCCGGCTGACCTGGATCCCGCCACGCGGCGCCCGCGCATGACTCATTGTTTTGGTGCGTACCCGCGCTCCTGAAACTCGCATACGTATTATATTACGACGTATACAATCCGTAGGGTTATGCGATATAAAATGGAGCACGAAGAATTATGTTTTTATTTCATCGATAAAACAAATAGTGTATCGATTTGATTTGTGGTGCGTAAAGATGTGTTAAATTTTGTTGCGGATATCTAGGTTAATGCAAACAATTTTCTTTCGTTACATCAAATTTATTAGTCGTATGGTATTGGCATAAAAATATACGGAATTTTACTAAATAGTTAAAAATTCTTGGCTCATCAATTTCAGCCAAAAAGATATCAATTATTTTCATTTCATTTGATTTTATGACAATAAATATATTATTCGAAAACTTATTCCACTAATAAACAATGCCTATTTATTATTTATTTACTACTAATCCTCAAAGACAACATAAAAGTCTATTTAAGTTTGTTAAACCTTTAAGTCTGCGTAAATTTAAAGGGGTTATCGACCTCACGTGGGATAATGCGAGATGTCATAACATCAAAGTTTACACACAATCCTACAGGTACAACAGCCAATGTTCACGTGCCTATAGTTGCTGCTAAGAGAGTTCATCCACACCGGTGCTCATCGGTCATTACCTATCGAGTTCCAAAGTTATATAAGTAGATAGTTCGGCTCATGTAAGTTATGTATGAACAAGGAAGTTCAAGGAATCTGTATTAATCTTGAATTATATTGAAATTAATTTATGAATATACCTTTTGCTTATCCTTGAGTAAATTCCTAGAAACTAGAAAAATCGCGCTGACTGATACACCAATTGTCTTATATGTATCATAATTAGTTCATGCTGAAAAAAAAATATATAGTATTTTCAATTCATGCATTATAAAGCATGTACCCAGCCTAGCATAGGTTGCCTATAAATGTTGCAGGTATAAAACAAAACATGGATTGAGCTCCTTGCTAAATTTAAAAAAATCTTGCTCTCAAGCTTATAAGCTTATGTTTATGCTGATTGTCTAGTGTGACGCCACGTGATAGTCTCGAGAGATACAAATATGAACTATTCGGTAACAAGGCATGCACGTGTATTGTTTACGTCAACAGTATTATTATGCTTCATCACGTTTACAGCTGTGTAATGTGGCGCGAACTCACATGGTTACCATCTTACTTGAGGACAGAAACTATGCGACTGAACTACGTAGTCAATTCATTATTTTACAACATATTCTCAAAAGCAGAAGAATGTTTTTTTCATAGATACCTCTAACGCTCCTACTTCTTGGACATGACCTCTTTTTATATAGAGAAGGACCATTTCATTAGTAATTATATTCCGTAGGAAATGCTGCATAGTTTTCCTGAAGAGTATACGAATAAAAATGACACGTCCATAAAAAAAAAATTGTGCTGAATCGACGAAACAAGCTAGTTAAGTGACACATAAATTTACACTTTAATGAGTTGAGCTCGCCCCAGAAAAACTAGCAAGTTAAAAAGCTTTTCGCTTGCAACATTTTGCACTTTTAAACACGTGCGGAGTTTAACCTTTGGTATTAATTTATATTAAAACAGAACATTAAGATAACCTTTTATAACGTAGCCTTTAAAACAGTATATAATTTCAGTTACCATATTCATAAACTTAATGACCTGATATAAACAAAGGCACTTATAAATTAGTACCACATAAATATAGAATTGACTACAAAGACTTAATGAGTGCCTAATGGCCTTCTTATCACGCGGCTTGACCCCGACGACCACACGTGGTCCTATGACCTTTTGGAGTCATAATACACCCTGTATCATTGATCTATTCCCAAAGTTTATGCCCGAGGCTAACGTGTGAGTGGTTGACGTGCACGTGACACCTCGTCAGGATGCTATAACCACCATCGTAAAACAATACTCTATTATCAATGTACCAGCCCATAAAATAATGATCGTCTACATTTACTGTACACATAAAGTTTTGCCGTCAGTTCGGTAAACAACGTTAATTCTTTATGTATGGACCAGAAGTATCCGCGCCTTGGACAGCGTCATTCATGTCATAATATTCATTTGTCTTTTCACTGACAAGTACCAATTCGACGTTTAATGGTTGTGGGATGATTTTCACCACCAGCGGAGTGTCTTGGCCGAACTGTAATTGCCGATTTTATTAACAACCGGTCTCGAAGACGGAACGAGTGAATTTATTCAGCAGAAGACACTTCATTATACGTAGGTAGTGGTTCGTTCAAATGATACACTATAAACACCCACGTTAATTGTATTTTATGATACGTGGTGTTAGCAACAAGATCCAAATAAATTGCTGGTTACTCATAAATGAAAGAAGTTGCTTAGCAACCATTGATGGACCTACGCAGCAATTATTACACCTATCTGACTCTCGTTACATTCACAGAATTACAGGAATTTAATACGACAGAGTCTAGTTATTCCAAGAAATATATTTTTGTGTGTTTACGAACCGAAATGTTAGATGTGGATTTATATTTAGTTCTGTATGAGAAGGTCACCAAAGGTAACAATAGCATGTAGTATTTAAATTACCATGGTTTGAATTCGGGTTTTACTGAGTTAATGATTACCGAGTATGCGTGCTGACTAAGCCGTCGAAACTGCAGAGTACCGAGTAAAAAAAAAACAATTTATCAGCGCATTTGTAATTTTAACAATGTGTAAAGAAGTTTTCATCATATTATAAGTTATACATTTATGTAGATCGATTATGTGTCTACCTCGTTCCCGAATAAATAATTCAATTTATCAATTTGTTTTCGTTGTCTGGTTCGAATATTACGGTCGCAAACAATTATGTTCCCACTCTGTCCCCGGGGACTTCGTCGACATATTTCTTTGGCAACTTCAATGTATTATAACTACTAAATAAACTTGTATCCATGCAAACAACAAAATACATTAAATATTTTAGTGCGTTTTTCGTACCTACTTAATGAATAATAGATGCATAACGTACGAAAATGTTAGTCCGAGCCAATTAGCATGTTACATCATATTATATACATTATACATGTGTGTGTAAAGTGAGGACATATTTATACCATGATTAATTTAAAATAAATGCGAGTGCAATTAAAATAATCATTTAAGGGATCAGGTAGCATTCCTCGGGTTCTTTGGCCTGAGATATAAATGTAGTGTTGAGAGCCGACCGCGACGTGAGTTATAAGCCGAAACTGTACATAGTTTGATTCTCCTCTAAAGATATGCCGTCTGGAAAGATATTTTAAATAGCTTAACCGTCTGATTAATTTAATTCAGGTGTAATATAGTGTATAAGACCTGAATTTACGATAAACAAATTGTCAGTATACAATGTAATCCTATTACAATTGTTTAATGAACAGGGCTACTCTTTCGCTTTTTAGGTTAAGTGTATCTTCAAACTCAACCGCCAAGATCAATAAAATAACTCAAATTTATTCGTACTACATAAGTATTTGCTCCAACTGATTGCCTAACAAACTAAGTTATTTAGGTCGCAGGAAGGCTTGTTGTCTTACTCCACTTTATTATTTCTTTAGAAAGGTGAATGAACATGGAACATGTAACTTTGCGAACACGAGCGCTAGTCAGGGCAAACGCTATCCACTATTTACTTCTTTCGACCATGGTCAAAAAATAAGCTACATTTATTTCTTTTTCTGAAACTGACATATTATTATGTGCAACCTTTTATTAACGTGTAATTCCAAATTTTTAATAACTTGTTGATCTAGTTGCCAAAAGTAGGTTAAATGTTTTTAAAAGTGATTGGTCGGCCACAAAGTAATTGAAGTGATGTTAGAAAAAAATCGGAAACGAAGAAAATCTTAGATATTTTTAAATAAAAATATTACTCATCTAGTATCACATTTGAATCAAGCCATACACGTGTCAGGGTGCAACACGAAGGCAACTTTTTAATTGTTGTGTCCGTTTTTCCGTTGACAGTTACGATTGTATAAACTCGGGGGAAATGCCCGCCGAGAATTGTAACTACATTGTAAATAACGATACCGAACGCGGATTGCAACTGTTCGCTGTTTACATAGTTTGTTGCTTGTTAGCACGAAACTGATGATTTCGTTTTTTAAAGGTATACAAACTATTAACCTGTCATCCTAGTTCAAAATAGATAATGGCCGCTGTTAATATACGCAAATGAACTTACGTCAATTTCTTCTTACTTTGTCACATTCATGGAAAACTAGGTATTTTTTTTTCCTATCAGGTTCGACATAATACTACTGTGGTGCTGTTTTAGTTCATCATTAGCAATTACACAAGCAAAATCTGCAAAATATCAACTTACACAAAAAAATCGTGAAATAATAATACAACTGTTCATAAATGTGAGACATTTTACTAATACACGTGTAGACCGAGTAATCAAACTTTATCACGAGCTGCGACATAAGCACTATTATGAGGAAACTATAAAGAGATTGCAAGAACCATTACAAGTGGCGCCATGTCACGAATGTAATATATCTTAAATCTCGATCATTAGACCGTTTTATTGTGGTAGAGCTTGATCTAGCCTGGAGTTTAATATGATCTAGAAATATCACCACTATATAGCGACTTCCAGAACAAATTTTAAATGGAAGACGAAAGTTTACTTGTTGGTTTTTGTTTACATTTGGAATTTCAATGTAATATACTCATTGGCAGTAAAATTACTTCCTTTTAAAGTTTGCAGAAACCTAGTCCGTAACCTCTATACACTTAAAAAATAATATCCTTGTAAACTTGTGTTAGCCTACTACATGCATTGGATATGAAGTCATTTTTGGAGTTAACCCAAAATGTGGCACGGCGAGTGAAATCTACAAATAAAACGATTTCGATAGATGCATCGGAAGTACATTAAAATTCTTATGACGGTGTACCACGAGTAATGGTCATCAAAGCAACTCGTGTCATTTAATAACTTTAAATAGATTGTCCTTGATAGGATGCTAAAGGCGACACCTCAGGCTTTCACAAAGAGAAACCCTAAGCTTCGATATTCTAAATATAAACGGTCTTTTTTTAAAGAATCAACAAACGTGGGTGTCTGTTTTGTCTAAATTTAGTCTTATAACGACAGAAATCAATTCGTTGTCGTAAAAACTGTAATGGAAAACGCAGTGGAAAAAATAGAGGTAGATAGATACTAAGACCTTCACATTCTGATCCGAAAGATAGTATGATATAAATACGAATGGAATACAAGGATGTAAAATGCCAATGAAATAACATAGCGAAACGGTTGACCTACATCGAAAGCTCTAAGTGAGGCTAAATTTCGTCTTCCACATGAACAAGCACGCTCGCATCGAGTTTCTATATTCCTTCGCACATGAGCAGAAACTTTAACATCTTGAACTTTACATGGATGAACTTTGTGACGTATTTATCACACACTGGTTATCTGCTGAATTTGAATAATGGAGTCACCATTTTTATAGATGAACATTCAACACGGCTCTAAAAAGTTCCTACCTATTTTTATGTAAGTGTATGTAACAGGTAAAACTCTTGGCTGATCAAAAGATATTTAAAAAGGGAAAATTATTCAATGCCTACTGTCTTTAACTGCACATGTTATAGTTTTCTAAATTTTAAATATAGTTATAGGCTTTTGGCGTGTATAATCTACATACGAAATGAAATTGTCATAGGCCTAAAATATTTTAATGTTACTTATTGAGAGGCGTAAGCCAGCAACAATGCGGTAGTAGTAGTTAGTAGTAGTTTACTTAACCTTAAATCCGATCTGCTTTGTCCAATACCTAATCACAACAGAACAACGTCACTTCCTTGACGGACAGACAACAACGAAATCACATTTTTATTTTTGTTTTGTAAAACAAAACTCATGTTTAAAATATGTTATGATTTCCGCCGGAATCGATACTTATTTTACTGCTCCATCTCAGAAACTATTAACGATTAGAAAATTAGTAATTGTACTGCACGTGTAAGCACTGACAACAAATTTTACTTTTAACGTCCATTTGTCAACAGCTAACCGCTTCGGAAATACGCCACATTAAGCTTAAAAGCTCGCACGAGGTCATTTGGCATATCACAATATTACGAGCTCAATTATTATCATCCATGGTCAACTCATTAACAATATTGTTAATATCTAAGTTTTCGCTATCGTATATCAGCTAACTGAATATTAGAATGGCAGCTTGTGTGGCTTTGTGGCAATATTTTACAAATTTGTGCTGATAAAAATTTGTAACTGTAAATATATATTCCCTAAATATAACATACCAATATGACATTCTACAAAAAAAAAGATAACTTTTTAAAAGTGTTTAAAAGTTTTTGTTTCTTTTTGTAAATTTTGTGTTATTTGTTCCCAAGTTATTTCGGGGTCGGTCGAATTTTGGTCAGCAGAAAGACCAAACAGAGTAGAAAGCAATAGATAGTTTTCTCTTGTTAATATAATATCTTAAGTCATGGTAACAGCGTTATTAGTATTCTAATAATACTGCGTAAACCAACTATTTGGCAGCAAACATACCAAAATGACAAATGACAACCGTAAAATATTTAAGCGTTCTAATAATAAATACATATTAATTATTATGATATGTCGGATTTTCGCGAAGGTTTATGAACCAAAATGTAAGACAGAGGGCTAACAGTAAAAGTTAGTTTATATTCATATTCAAAAGATATAAAAATACAAGAAGCTTAACTTTTGGAATGGTACCTTCTAATAATAATAATATTCCGGGAGAGCTCACGCACGGTTATCTGATCCCAAGCTAAGCAGAGCTTGTGTTATGGTGACCAGACAACTGATAAACATACTTATATATTTCTAAATACATATATATATTAAAGATAAAATACACCGAACAGACACAGAAAAAATGATCGTGCCCATCAGACAAAGATTTGTAATGGGTGGAAATCGAAAACGACCTCCTCTATCGGGGACCTGATATTTTGTTTGTTGACTTCATGCCTGCAATCAACAGTTCATGAAGTAACGACGTGATTTTCATATTTAATTAATATATAGAATATGATATTAAATATTAGCGAAGGTTTTGGCGTAAATATTTTGGTCAGTTTGAGCACGATATTTTTTATCCGTATCTGGATTTGATAAGGCAGGTAGTAACTGTTATTAATATCGGTTATCAGGTACTGTGTCCAGTAGTATCATAAAAATACTGCCGAAATAAACACAAGTGAGAGATAAATTATATTGGAGTAAGCTTACATAGACTAATTGAATTTGAATAACAGTTTGCATTATCTTTTATTAGATCAAATCGTTTTCTTAACTATTTACATAGCTCCAGATTATACCCCTTCAGAGTAAATAGTGTAGGGATGCAGGGTGGGTGCGTTTGCATTACAAAATATGAGTGGGATGAAGATATAAATAGATTTAGTTTAAACATTCCAGTATTTACCAACAGTATCCACAAAAATATAAAAAATATATTCCCATTTTAATTTACCTTATACGAATAGGAATTTTAAAATTTAGCTTATCAGAAAAGTAAATTTATAATATTCGATTTATATTATCTTCGATAGGATGCGGCTTAAATAAAAAGCAATCATAAGGAACCAAACCAAAAATTAAAAACTTAAAAATGTGTCACTAGCACGTCAAACATTAAAAAGGAATACTTGTTTAAATTATAAATCGGCTCTATATATAACATTGAAACCAGGATGAGGACCGAAGGGCGAAATGTTAAAATAACTTCCTCCATCCTGCAACTGGCACAAAGACATTGTATGCGATCGTAACGGACGACGTACATTGATTATTATGTACACAATTAATTGTAAATCGTCGTTGTAAGCGATTCATGGGAATGCATTACATGAGTTGTTTGTGTTTGCTTTTATGGAAGGTACTTTACTTGTTGTCCTGATACGCAAGTATTCAAAGTCAACAATGTTGAGTTGCATGTGTGTACTATGTGTAAGCTTTGATTATTTTTGCGAATATTTTACAAATTCCAATAAACTTTATAGTAGTAACTCGTCGTGTTTCCAGCCTTGTCTAGATATTACAATCTCTTTATCACTTAATTAGTACCAGTTATATAATTTTCTATACTAGACAGTATAGAAAATTATATAACTAATCTCTAATTCTTTGAAGACGGCGTCTTCAAAGGCAAGTAGGATACAGGCCGACAAACTTGCCTAAAGTTTTTATTTGTCTAGTCGTTCTAAACAGGTTAATGACAACAATAAAACAAAGGTTATTTTAGTATAATAATTCTATAAATAACAAATTCAAGTGAGAGGCTGGTACGAAGCGCCCACTTGACGCGGTCCCGCCGCGCCGTCCTGACTTACCATACAATGACACTGTAAGTATTTAGGTAACTAGACACTTCATAACTCTCTTTCTATTTTGGGAGCATTGTAATTGAATTCATTGAGTATTATCGAACAATTTGTTGTTATAGATCTTCTACTGTTTGTACACTGAAATTAAGTTATTTATAGAACACTGTGCATTGACACTTTTGGAAAGTCTTTGGTACTGTTCTATGCAAAGATCTGTCAATAGCTATATGAAAACCAGATATTGTTTGACATCATTTAATCAGGTATTTATGATATATTCAGAATTATTATATGTTAAGGATTTATTTTTTTAAGTCTTTGTGATTTATATACGAAGGTATGACCAGTTATTTTAAGTAGTATTGATAATACTGCCAAGAAAGGAAAACCGTAGCCTGTTGACACTGGAAATGTAAGGTAATAATAACAACGGTCCTAAAACTGAACCCTGTGGAATCCCAAAGGTTAATCCGGCCCTATCCGGCCACTGACCTCGAATAATTGTTCTAGTGGTACCCAAAAATATAGGTTCAAGAGTTTCTCAAGTATTTTAGCTGCAGATCCCGAAATTACTAAGATGGTTATACATTTTAGTTACTATAATTGTGTTTGTTGGGGTGTCAGAAGTGTTATTGAACTCCAATCGTCGGTATATTAATTGGTTGGGTAAATTACATTGACCATTAATCCACGTAGGCTCTTGTTGAAGATGAAATAACTAATTTGAGTTGCGTAGAGAATAAAACACCATCATGGTGAGCTCTTGAAAAACAAATATACTATACTTACAGGTGTAAGCAATAATGTTAACGATTCTGACGAGTTCTGAAATTCCAAAATACAAAAAAAAAAGAACATATACGAAATAACTTAACATAAAATGCTGTCATATGAGCGAAAAATTTTACAATCAACTTTGTGCACAATAAATACAAATTGTTAAAATATTTCAAACTTAGTGATCCACGTAACTTTTTAACTAGAAAATTGTTAATTTACTTACCCTTATCAATAATTATAATTAATGCATTTGTCTGAAGTTCTCTTCGCGTGGGCATTTTATTATTATTGTAGAAGCCAAAGTTATCCCATTATGTATGTTGAGTAGGCGGGATAATGTAACTTGTTTTTTTATTACCTAGGTATCGTTGAACATTTTAAATGCCATGACAATACAGCCGTTGCTATGGCAACCGTGAGAGAATCTACTCGTACGTTTATTCGTTGAAAAAGGGTGTCTTATAACACACCCACATTACGTCACAGTGTTAAGTATTATGTAGGAGGGTGAGAGACTTGCTCTTAATGTTTTAGGACTGCCGACAGGTGCTAAACAGTTTGACAGGAGATTTGTTAGTAAATAATTAAATCATTCCACATAAAAAATACAAAATAATTTTAATCTCTTGCCGACTAATTAAATTGAATATGCAGTTATGCATTATAATTACCGTCAGAACAGATTTAAATGTAAGCAAAATAGAGCGAAATTAAAAATAGCTAAAAGAAGTTGAAAGTTCAGAGTTGTTACACTAAACGACTCGTGTTAAGCGTGAATCGCCAGTTCATTGCGACAATCGTCTTTCATGCAATTTTTATCATAATTATAATAGCTTAATCACATCACGTCTACGGAATCGTGAAGCTTTTTCATTGACTCCCAGCCTAGCCATTCAACCCACGTCATCGTATTTTTATTCAGATTCTTCCTTTTTCCTATAGACCTATAAATGGCCCACTCACAGCTATTTCTCACTATGTACCCAAGGGAAACTAAGCACTTACTTCAATATCACAAGAACCAGTTGCTTAGAAACTGAGCATTATGTGAATAGACCATAAAACAATGGCCTGTTGAAGTAAGAATTCATTTCGAATATAGAATATTCATAAAAGCAGAAATAAAAGTGAAGCATTATTGTCGTAATAACGCCTGTCTTCAAATAAGGACAGTAAAAGTAACGATATCTTTCTAGGTCATGTAATATTACGCCTGAAACGGTTTCAACTTTCATAATTTCAGTTATTTAAATAAATTACCCAACTTTATTTTCTTTTACGGTTTTAATGGAAATTAACTTAACCTAGAAAGCTTGTTGCCACTAGAAATAACAGGAATTACACTTAATGGTTGATAGCTAGCGATAGTTTTAAATTTCAAAGCGTCTGGCTGGGTATTCTGTTAAACAAAACTCTATAGTAAATAAACTACCTAGTAAATATTGAATATTTTACATAAAATTACTCAGGCCGAATATGAAAACAGACACTAAATTTCTGCGAGAATGGACTGTCTCTAACGACATAGCTCTGATGTTCTCACAATTCATTTCACTGCACAACAACGCAATATACGCAAAAACAGGCAATAACGTACCTCATTACTTGAGTAGGATCGGACGCGTGCCCGTTTCTTAAACAATAAATATTCTGGATATCCGGGATTCGTCGACGTTAATACCCTCAGGGAGTCACGCAATCTATTAGGTATCGGAACCGTGTCGAACCGAGATTGCGTGGATAAACTGTTACAACTATCGAGGCTAAGTCTTGGCTAATTTATACGTGACCGGCGAGCCAAATTGTCGCCACTATGACCTCCTTACTTTATTCCTCTATGGAACACAAATTTCATCAGGAAAGTAAGTCTGATAGTTTGTTAGAAACTAGTACTTCGTTACCAATATTTATTTTGCTATCGACCTCCTTTCGACTTGCCTGCAGCTTTCGGAGTGAAAAGCTATGCGGCGTTTATAATTTTGGTTTAGAGGTCAAATATCGCTTTTTTGTGGAAGTTCTGTGGGCGTAAGGCTGCAACCGAATGGCCCGGCACGTGCTCGGTACTACATAAAGTGGTTCAACCAAAGTTTCGTTCGAGCCTAAACCAATTTTTAAATTTCGAGTTCTAGTGATTTTATTCACAAAGAGGGTGAACCAATACCCTGCTAGTCTTTCTATTTATGTTTTACCAACATCCAGAAACGTACATATTCGATGCCTTGCTAGACAAACTGTCTTAAATTTTGACATAATCAGTATCTGCCAACCCAAGTGACGAACTCAACGCTAATATACGTTAGCAAAATACAATATTGGTCCCACCGTCGAAATTGATGTCGTCAATCAAAATGTAAATAGTCACAATCAAATGTTCAGTTTCTGTAAATATTTACGTAGTATGCTAATTGATAATTACACACCACGCCTTGCACATCATTGTGTAACTTATGTTTAACTCCTACGCGGGAATGTTCTCACAATCACATTTAAAATAAACAATCATTACATATTTAAAAAACATTGCTTAAAGTTAGAATACATATTATTCGTAGACGATTTATCGGCCCTCTACGCTTTCTGCTACGCGCTACGGAGGCTCTACGCCTACGCGCTACAACTCGTAGACGGTGTCTGCTTGATACCACTTCATGTGTAGCTTAGTAACAGAGATGAATAATGTTTTATTTTAGTGATGATTTTGTCTGATATCCTGAAAAATAGAGAGGCTTGTATGCTAAAAAGGGATACCTTTGTCCATCAGTGGGATCCAATATACATAGGTTTTATTATGTTTATTTTGTATTTAAAATGCAAAATTAATTTATGTTGCCTACAATATTTCACTAGAACACTGTAATTCCGTTAACAAAGTTTAAAACAACGCAGCAACTGAAACACGGGCATCCAATACCTCGGTTCTCGGAACATCCAATTTATTTACTGCACGCCGCGTTCAAATAAAAATGGCCTTTTGATTAACGGAGTTCTGTGAAAAAAAAAACATTGTTTGCGGGTAAAGTCCTGTTATTTTCTTTTCTACTTAAATTAAAACTGCTACAGTTCTTCGTTTTTTTTATAATTATTAAAGACGAATAATAGTAAAAAATAGGCGTCTCTTATTTTTTCACCTTTTCGATCAAAAAGTTCCAATACCTAAATAAATCTGACTGAATTGAATTATTCGTCAAAGAGCCATATGTACTTATGGTATTAATAAATCGTCATTTTCATTAAAGTATAAATTGCAGTGGTACTGTTCAATGTGAAATTCTAACAATCGATGCGTGGGCGTTTTACTGGCTCGCCTACACATTTTGTTGAACTAAAGAGTGCTTTATGCGTTACATAAGCGACATTACGTGGCCAATCTAGTGATCAATGCTGTCATGTATATGAAAAGCCTTCGCTCGGCAGAATAAAGTTACAAGCTGGTATTATTTTACATAAAGTATTTTTGTGTGTATCGATAGCACGTTAAAGACTTCGCATATCTACGCATTTTCGATTGATTTTATTTGAACTCGTTCGTTGCACTTTTGTAGAATTAAAATGTAACAATTAAATCGTTATTCGGTCAGAACAAAGTTATCAAATAAAGAGCTTTTCTATCTTATTCAAGACTATCTAGGTTACATTCAATGCCATTATTAGTACAAAAGGCAGTCGTAAGGCCTAAGGAGACGAAAATGATAAGCACTTGTAGCCGCCCACACAAACATCAAAATAATCAAAGTCTCGATAAATGTGGGTCGTGATATGTTTCTGATATAATATTATATTAATGAATAACTGCCTGGCCGTGTAATCTGACGGGGCGGTTCATATTTCTAAATCCATACCATGTAGGTTGTATATTTAGTTCAAAAATGTCTCATATGGACGGAATATGGCACAAGAATGTGTTATAAGTCCGTATGCATATTGCACGTGTTAGAAAATGTTTAATGTATTTTCTAAAGAGAGATTTCACGCTACCTCGACCTTTAGCAAAATACCGACACATTCAGTATTCAACTTTTATCCAGTAACATCTCAACAGAACAGGAATAACGCATAATATTATACGGTATACCAACATGTTCAACAATTTTGGCAACAAGTTTCAAATGATAGTGATACTTACATAACGTAATTTATATTTCTCAGAAATTGACGATACGTCGAAATGTTTGAAGTTCACTAAATTCATATTAATAGTTTTTGTGTTAGAACACTTGAGCTTCCTATAATGCGAGTATTATTTATTACATGAATTCCGCTAATCTGAGTCCGGTGGTACTCGAATTCGAGTAAACACGGAGTGAGCGCCGCCGGCCGCGCGCCTCCGGTCGCTTCACGAGTAATTCCCAGAACGCGTGCTATCGCACTTGACTCACACTACTGCTGATCTTGAAATGTTTTCATGGTCTCATTGTCTCATCCTCAGAATCTTGGAACGAAACTCACGATTGTCGCCATATTAGTGTATCATCCCACGGTCACCGCAAAATGCTTTCACAGTTTATTATAACGCCCACCGTGTCGTAAGTTGTGCTCGTTTATTTCAAACATTGCAAATACGTGGTGCAAACTAATTCCTGCTTGAACACGTAAATGCATGTCTGTCAAGGCGTACATAAGTTATAAGTTACACTGGTTTATGTGGTGTGGTACTTCGTAATTATTGCTGTACTATTTTTTATGCGCCTTATTGCCTTAATATTAAGAATTAAATCATTATATCGGTATAGAGAAGGCTCAAATTTTTTATTCTTAAACCAAGCACAGTAAACAAAAGAAGAGCAAATATTATGCAAACCTTTTAAAATTCACGGAACAATAAGTTATTTCAAAAGATTGGAAGCGAACCCACGGTTGCCGCCGCACGGTATTACGGTTTCCCACAATTTCCCGAACGCTTATGTAATAATATTTCTACAATATTACGTAAATATTTCATTAGTACTGCAATCTTTACGTAACATTACAAACTTGAAGAACAAAGCTGAACTTTATAAAACGATGAATTGTATGCTTAAGAAACCGACGCAACTTTACGTGTCGGTTACAGGAAAATGTGAAAGGTTTTTTTATATTACTAGCGATAGTGGAATCTTTTTGGAATATTTTCCTAACTCAAATTTATTCCGTAGACGAAGACGAAATTCGCTCACACTGATCTCAAACTGGTGATAACATCGATATCTTTAAAGCTCAATGATTTAGCATTTTGCTTTAATGAAATCGATGCAACAGACCATTTGTACTGACCTTTAATGAAAAACAGTAAAGCCTACGCTAGGTTTCATGGGATTAAGTACTGAAATTAGCATTCTCTCGTAGGTGTACAATAACATTCCTCTGCCAACCCCTTCGGGTTATCTATTAATTCAAGCCTACTACAATATAACCAGTCATGTACCTTTTTTAAATTTCAATCAATTTATACTCACAGAGGTTTTATTTTCGTTTTGTTATGGTATTTCCTAGATCACATTAAATTTATCGACGAACTGTGGGTGTACATTGGTACACCTCTGCCTAACCCTCCGGGGATACAGGCGTGATGATATGTTATGTTATTACGTTAATACGTTAACCTGTCATCTCTACATGCTTAAGCAATGACTAACTAAATACCGTACGCAGTTAAAACACGAGCAGAGGTAAAAGTTCAAGACGTTTCAATTATTTTTAAGCTTCATTTAACCTTTATGAACTTTTAATGGCTTCCCTTACTTAGTAAGCCAAACGTCACGACTTTTGAAACAAAATGTATGAGAATAGTGGAAATAAAACGTTATTTAATTATCAAAGTTATACAACCTTTTTCTGTGAGAGTATGAATTAAAATGTTCTGAGTAAAAAGATTTAAACTAGAATTGCAAACACGTCGTATATTATACTAGTTACTACGAATTATATAATTAATTTATGGAAGCTTCATTCATGTTCGTGTATATTTTGATCTTTTAAGATGTTGAATTAAATTATTTATTTATACAGCATTCATTCATGAAACTGTTTCGTTTGAACTTCATAATAGAATGAATGGTTGCAGGAAGAGCTTGTTTTACGTTCACTCTTGAGTGAAACAAATTTTATATCAAACGGAATGCTGGCAACGTGACATCTTTAGTCATATTACATTGTAAGCTTCACTCTCTTACTTTATATACTTACACAGCAATAATTTTCCGATGCAAATATACAATGTAATTGTAGTTTTGATATTGAATGCAAGTGGAAAATGCATACGGAAATACTTTTTTTATTATATGGCTACCCAGCTTAACTTTTAGTGTAAGGGTTTTAGTAGGACATAGTAAAGTTAATATTTATTTGATAAATTAAACAAATACCATTTTAATGATGAAGTAACTTAAAAATAATTCTGAATCAGAAATAAATAATGTTTGTGTTCTTCACTCTTAAAACATTCACATACTTACCTGTATTTACATTCCAACAAAAGGTAATAAACAAGGACAACCAAAAAAAACTTCGATAAAAACAAAATAAGTAACAGGAAAAAGTGTATTTGTTATTGTATGAAATATCTCATACATCAACAAACAAGTCCACTTAAACCGATCTCGATGGAAATAGAACACTTATCCGCAGCGAGCTTGCATCCACACGGAATGGATTAATACTAACACATTGATTGACTTTTAAAAACTACATTTTATTTAATCTATTTTAAAAGAAAGTGATACATTTCGATTAATCTAAGTCCGCGGAAAAATTAACTCGAATACCGCAAGTACATACTTTTCAAAATATTTCATCTTTCGTTACGGAATATTAAAACAACAAGCGATCTCTTACATGTATTACCAACCTATAGTTATTAAATAAAAATAAATATAGTAACCACAATGGAAGTTGAAACATTGTTATTGTACTAAGAAAATACATAATGTTAAGGCGAGGTTATTACACTTAAACAATAGTTATATCCCGTCCGAGACAAGGGCGGGCTCTGCTTTGAAATCCTTCGGTCCGATATTAATGACCCTGGTAAACAATAACTTTACAAGTGACCTCATGGTCTTTGCTTTCTTATCGAGTACTCAGAAGTATTGAAAAATATTTTTATTAGGTTAAACGGAAAATCATAATCTTTCTCGGAAGATCCCGATATATTTGTCGCCAAAACAAAACCATTAAAAAATATCAAGGACGGTTCGCACGTGTCCTCATAATTATGTGTTTTGAGTGGTTATAATATAAACAAAAACATAATTAGTCTAGTTGTTCCCAGGTCTTGGCATACTAAAAGTTTGTTGTCTCTCGGGGTCGGACCTCGTGACATAATATTTCGATCAGCAAACCACTTTTCAAGCGTAATGCTCATAAATAAAAACTCGTACTGCAAGAGTAGTAGTATTATAATTAGATTTTCGCGGTCAAACAAAGTACTGGCATCTGCATCAATTATATACCCTTTATATAAAGATCTAATTTTGAAAATATTAATTGAATTGTGAAAGCATCACTCACAGAAAATATAAAATATTTTATTTAAATTAAATGGTTTCCCGATTGATGCAGCTTTCTGTACATCACTCGTACAGCGAAAGTTTATCCTGACTCATCAATACTTGACAAGAAGATATATGAGATAATAACAATAAAAATCGTTCGGGAAATCCGACATTAGTTATGTAGAAGAATCCTTGAACTGGTTCCATTTTATGTGCGAATGACTTGTGATAGCTCTCGCACTACTTTTTTGAATAATTCGGTGCGAGACGATTTATTATTCAATGTTTGTTAATTGCGTCTTAAAAACAAGCGTGGTATGTAATTTACATGCCAATTCCTCTCTCTAGAAATATCTATGCAAAGATTAGTTTGTTACTGTTGTTATCACTTGGCACAGCATCCTTGATAATATTTGTATTGATGTGACAATTTTAGGCGTAAATCACTACTGTTATTATTGTTTTAAATCAACAACCCTACAATAAATTAACAACGAATACAAAAGTTAGACAAGAAACATGACCTATCTACGTTTAAACTTTACGCGTACAGAAAATATTTCTGTGGAATTCTCGATACCTTAAATTTCAAGTATAAGGGCATAATATATACGCGTAAGTATCGTTATTTGCCCTAACTCAAAAAACAATTTGTCCTAAATAACAATTATAAAGAATATCAGAAGACAATAATTTTCGTCGCGGTTTGTTTAATGCCCCTTTCTTCAGTGGGTGGATTTATGAGGGTGTATATTAAGAAAAGCAAATTGTCGACAAATAAATAATACTTGCGTTTATTATGTCTGTTACCCTAATTGATTTGTAAAGATGAATCACCTTCTTCGAGTTTTATATTGTTTTCGTACTCCCATGAACTATTTCTTTTTATTTATCGTTAACATAATCGTCGTAGTTCGCGAAAATCATTTAATGAGACCGTTTGTTATCGCGAATGGTAATAAATTTTACCATGGTAAATACCACCTAGATTTTAACAACGTTATATTACGTGAGATAACGTAATTTTCTCAATTCTTTCCCTCGTCTATCTTGTTAAATCTGGATGTTGACGAAATTTATCATAGCTGTTTGAGATTACCTTAATTAGTCCACAAATCTTCCTCCAACAATAAACTGTAGCATCTTAAACTAATTGATGCACAAATTAAGCCAAAGCATCCGTATATGGGTTCGAACACGCACGGGATATGAGTAACAGATCCGCTAAGCTATAAGATTAAAAGAATCTGGTCAACTGTGACAGATGCAGGCGAGCAGATCAACGCTCTCATTGTGCCGGCATAAGGCAGTGACAGGGAAAATTAGGCTCTAAATTCCTCTGATATTTTTGCATGTACGAAGTGCGAAGGGCGGGCGGCGTGCAAGCTACTCTCGTATATATAGGTTGGCACGGCTGCGCGCCGCCCAGTCGCACGCCGATGTTCTAACGCGCACCACGTCGCTCGACTACTGTGACTCCACATTTAATTGAATCATTATATATCTAATACTCCATGGACTAATATAACAGTGATTTATAAACGTTTTAGTGTTGTGTATAGACTTGTTTTGTCGGCTGAGTGTTGGTCGCCGGCGAGGTGAGCCGACCTGTAGCTGTCGCCCGGGACGCCAATACTTTGGATCAGGTGAGCTTCATTCAAGTGTCTCCTTCGTTAGAAACGTTTCTTGGTACGCGCCGTGCATTGTACGGAGCTTAACAATGTCTCTACAAAGATTTCATTCATTTCGGATTATATCGACGATAGAATTTCATTCAATGTGGAGAAAAATATCCTTTTTGCTTGTTAACAATAACATGTGTGTTATTCGCACGTTTTAGAATCAATAGGTCTTGTGAATATTTTGATAACTCATGTAATTTTACTGTAGTATTGATTTGTCGTTGTAAAGAGAATATTTGCTTCTTAACCGCGTGTCTTATTCGCTGCTACGAGTACATTCATAAACATGATGAATCTTCAGACAATGATTGATTTAAATAATATTCGCAAAGTACATATCACAATACATACAATAATACATTGGTATATTATTAAATCTCATTAGTTTTCTCCCATTTCGTTATTTATATTAAGCCACGTGGAAATTTATATTGCAATTAAAATACATATTACTTTGCCGAATCAAAGCGTACAAAATAGCGTAGTTCCTGAAATTCGTTCAATTATATTTTGTACTATAAAAGGTTCGTTCGAATTCTCGGAAATATATAGAATACCTGCAATGTGAAAGAGCTTCGAAATCAATATTGACGTGGCACCGATGCAGTTCAATGTAATTACCGAAGCCATGCGTTCATATAATATATATTGCTTGAAATATATGTAACATGTAGTATATAGATATAGTTATTATGTTGGTTATGCTGCAAGCTATTGATTAAAATCTATTGCAGCCTCCACGTCTGAGAAACAATCGTATCGTAAGGAATCTTCGTCGAGACAAATCGAAACGAAATATTCGTCTTTCAAAGCTCAACTCAACATTAGATTTTGTATTCATCTTTATGCAAGCTTTTGAGTTTATAACATCATGTTTAGAGACAGCTTCTATGTGTATTAAATTCTTAATAGATCGATATAGATGACCCAAGCTGGGAGAAAAAATATTTAGATAATTATTGATTATTAGATAGCTAGTTACTATCTGAAACAGTTTTCTGTATACCTCAACAAGTCCACGTTTTGTTCACCGGCTCTAACAAAAGCGACTGTTACTAACCCCTTATTATAAACACAATCAATAAAATTATCACCTACCTAATTGTACGTCACCAATAGTTACATCGCGTTGAATTAACCCGAAAGTTAAAATGCTCGACCTTTATACAACTTTGTAAATATTCGTAAAAAAACACTTTTATGTTTTCCTTATTATACAATACCTAATTAAAGAAACAGTTAAGAAAGTTAATTACGGAGACATAACTCTTTTAATCGAAATAATTTATATTACTTTAAAATTATAAATATCCAAAAACAATATAGAAACCCTATGGAAAGTCATGCAAGTATTACATAGTAAAGAAAACACGTGTAACACAATTTCTCTCGATTCATTTAACTTATATTACTTTACAGTTTAGTGTCCCGTGAATTTCCCCGTTCCAGTAATTGCTCATCATAACAGAACCTTGAAAAAAGCCAATAAAGCCAATTAAACACATTACGTGCTGAGCGGTTGCCATCCAATTTAGGGCCGGAGCCATTCATTTTCATTGTGTGCAAACTCTGACAAAATAAATACTGACACATCACAGTATAAAGCGAAAGGGGTAATTTTCCAAAACACATTTTTGTGTACATAAAGTGTGCTAGCCTATACCAACAGTTGGCAACCAATTTTCCCATGTCAATGGCGATCAATGAAATTGAAGGCTGAGGTCAATTATAGTTAGGTAATTCTTGACTGATAGTAGTTTTCCCCCTTGGTAATCTATCATAAAATAAAAAAACAGATAACTTTTATATTTTGAAGTAAGGATGTCATATCTTTAGTCTAGAGCGTATCCGGCCGAGTGTGCCCGAGCCAACATTGCCAAACATTTAAAGCATTTTTAACGGGCCACACTTATTACTCGCAAAATATAATTTTAGTCCATCTTTACGTAGGAACGTGCGAAGATAAATATTTTGTATGTCTAACTAACGTCAGCGCGTCCACTATCACTCATTCTCGCATGAATGAGTGGTTCACCAATAATAAATCTACCGAAAAATCTGATGTAACGTGGAAAAAATACTTAAAACATCTAAGAAAAACAAAGTTCAAAGTATTCGTAGCACGTGCAAAGAAAATGCAGAATCATTTTCAAATGCAATCAACCTCTTTTCTCTAAGCAAATAAAATAAACTCTGACATTTACAGCTTTGAGCAAACGTAACGTAGGTAAATTGTTACCAAATAGTTGTAAAAATAACAGTAATGGTACTAATGGCCGGAGTGTTAGTGTACTTGACCCAATAATATTTTCTCCGCTGGAAACTGTACAGCTGTGCGTGTAATGATCTCTTGTGAAACCAACATAGTTAAACAAACGCAAAAGTTCAATGGTAACAGAAAACGTATTTCGGACGAATAAAAGTCAAAGAGCAAACAGTGAAAACACATGAATCTTATCCATTGCGTGGTACACTCACGCTCACTAAACCCAGTTATGTTTTAACAATACGACACACAGTTATGAAAGTTGCACAATATTTGGCTGACTTGCATACCTTACAGTCAAAATTTAAATTGGGCTAATGAGGAGATTCGACCTCTCAATCACTTTGTGTCCTTCGCCTATATCGGCAGTTAGCGATAACATATGTTAGCGATTCACAAATCAGCACAACGTAGCCAATAAGAATCTTCAATAAACTTAAGAGAATTTGTAAAATAAATCGGCAATGAATTGAGAGCGCCTCCACCTATTTAATTTCGCTTAGCAACAGACGCGTTTATTTTAAATTCGTTCAGGATACAGTTAAATTAATGGGGTTTTTACTCAACACACGGATAAATGAATGTCTGTTATCATCACTGCTAGTTCCATTTGCTTCACTACCACAAGTTTATAGATGGAAAACTACGACAGAATTAGCATTACCACTACTCATTTATATGTTAGGTAAGAATAATATTTAATCAATTTCTTGAAAAAATATAAATTGAAATTTATTACAAAACGCTTTTAAGATACATTGCTGTTTATTTTTCTTACCTAACAAGAGTCAAATTTCAAAATCTCTTTGTTTTACAACACCATAATTGGTCTTTCAACGAAAATATAAAAGACAACAATATTCGCTACTTGATAGCATCAAAAAACCATTTAATAGGTGTGATGAGGAATAGATTCATAATACATCAGCTTCTTCTCTTTATATAAAAGATCAAATTAAAAAATCATAAGTCAATCAATAATCACAAGCAACTAACGCCCATACCTATTACTGAAACATCGGCAACATACCTTCTATTTACTAATCAATTTGAAATATAAACTCTAAACACACTTAATATAAGTTTCAAATTAGTTAATCTCGTGGTCAGCGTCCAAGATTTCCTCAAGTGGCGGCCAGGTGTGGACTGCGTTATAAACAGTTTCAAAACTTTCCTAGCGACGTCCAGAGGAACATTTCAGCCGTTAATCTCTGAGGTATTGGTGCAGATGGGTTAGTGATAAGGCGCAATACCTCGCAACGGTATTAGTTCATTACTTAATACTTAGGTCATGTTATTGTAAGCTAGGTTTTGTGGCACACAAAAGCGGTGAAAGATAGTTGTATCTGAACTATGTTGAAGATGAAAGGGCCACATCATTATATTTCTAACTATAGAAAATATTAAACATAATATATAATGTATAGCAGTCACACGACCCTTTCTTTTGAGAGTATACACTCTACATCACAACGATAGCGTGGGATGAATGTGTATTCTGCAACTCTTTATGCCAAACAAGCGAGGCACTGAAATATAAAAGCATCGTAAAAATGAATGTTCATATACGAAATGCAGTAACGAAAATGTAAACATTTCGAGCTCGACTCAAAAATATTTATGTTTTTGATCGAAAGTGAATAAATATTATTATGATTCTTGATATGATAATATAGAAGATTTGACTACACGAGTTTAGTACGGGGAATTTCCTACATTAATTCGATCCAATACATCTCGGCCCAGCGAGCCGTGAAATACGCCGTGTAACATCAACCAATGCAATGAATTTGACAAACTGATGACTTGTTGACTAATGCCGAGATAGACTAGTCTATCTATCACAATATGAAACCTTATCTCGGTGCAATTAAAACAGGTGAATTAAATCACTACAATGCGACACCTAAAATGATTAGAAAGTAAAAAAAAAAAATAGTCAGTCCGGTAAAAATCAGCTCAATTTTAATGTTGTTACCTGTATTTTAGTCGAACCTTTTTCATAACAAAAGTTGTTAGTACACAATCATTATATAACAGCGTTAGTCGGGTATGTTTTAGGTCTCAGGTCTCAGGTAGCAAGGCTCAGATGACCCGGTCACCGGTCGATGCAGGTCACGGCAGGGTCACGGGTCCTAGCAGCCTGACTCGATACCGAGAAAATTAACACATTATTGGTATCACAGGAAATCGAAACAACGTCTGTTGGAGAATAAACGTAGTATTTTACATTTTATAGAGATTGCTATTCTAATATATTTGGATAGAATATGAAACGGAGGTCATCTAATTTACTAAAAACAAAATAATAATAAAGAGTATTTCAATATCGTGGCTAAAGGTACTTATGGTATTTGAACTATGATAGCTTTGATGTCAAAGTATGTTTTAACAAAATATTCCCTGCGCTTTTTCAATAAATAAAGCTTCACTCAAAACGATAAATATTTGCTAATATCGCTTAACATGTTATGCTAACTTTAAGCTTCAACAGCATGTAAACCAAAACTGATATTCGATTCACGCAAAATATAAAACGAACGCGAGAGGTAATTTATATATATCTCTAATAATAATATGATATGCTACATGTCATATTGAACCTTGAACACATCAGAACATGTAATCATCAAGATCACTTTTGTTTCATTGATACCGA
Organism: Autographa gamma; assembly: GCA_905146925.1. Classification (NCBI taxonomy): domain Eukaryota; kingdom Metazoa; phylum Arthropoda; class Insecta; order Lepidoptera; family Noctuidae; genus Autographa; species Autographa gamma. Next base: position 3,785,103 of record LR989852.1, read on the forward strand.
CAGGGCTCGGCGAATACATCACTTATGTTTTTTTATACTCATTACACATCAATGTGAGAAGGACAAAGGGCTAATCATTTATTTCTTACATTATTATCAAAAAATGTGTCTTTTTATTCACATATTTTATAAATTACCTCATTTAATAATATAAGAAAGTCAGGTAGGCTGTCAAAGCATGAAAAGGCCTCTCAAAGTTTTCAGAGTAGAATAACTAAGTGTAGAGCTCTGCATACATAATTTTGACATTCTCTAAAGTACTTAGTACATAAACTTATAACTTGCCAAGAATGAGAACAATGGATAAATAATTTGAGTCATGAGCTGGTATTCGCAGTTGTAATCCCGTTCACTAGGTTTACTGTCCAGTTGTTTGTTGTTCATGCTCATACCACGAAGTGGCCAATCTCATCGTAAATTAATTTGTTTAGCCGTGAAACAGAACCAACACTTTACTTTTATGTACCGAAATTAGGTCCGTTTTGTAACAACACTGAAAAAGCAATAGCCTACCACGCACATGAAACGTAATCACTTTTACTTTTAGGTTTTTGTTACATCAGAAATTAAATAAATGAATGACATAATACCTACTTAACCAAATAGTTTGCTGTTAGATATTTTTTATAAAACTATTGCTCATTATTATGTTTTGCCGATATTACATTACACGATATTTATCCGTCAAGGATCTGGCCTCACTGCAAACGAGGCACAATCATTTAGTAACTCTCTCGTTACGAACAGTTTATCATAGTTGTCACCGCTCAGCGTCGCTGTCAGCGTAACGCGAGTGGAGTCCTTCGACGTCAACCTTCAAACGAGTATATATATTTTATATGTCCATGATTCGGCGGCCATCAAGGTCAAGTCCTTTCGGCAGCGCCCGGTCACAAGGCCTTAGGGTATTGATACACTGCACCATTTGGCGGTGAAGGCCACGCGACACACTCCACGTCAAGGGCAATAGGGGAGCAGCGTGGAGGCTCGTGCCTACTCGGCTACTCAAGTTGCAAGGCCGCATCACAACTCATAGACCGTGCTATTGACATCAAGTTATCTCATCACAAAACTTACATACCACTGCATATTATAAACTTCTTCACTTCGTCGCACGTTTGATTAACTTGGTGTAAGGGTATACAGCCTCTTTACTGACTACGTGATATTTTAGATTAAGTTTACATAACTTCCCACATTGCAAGTCGGTTGGGCGGAGACTCGCCCACGGTAGATAAGCGCCCACTACAACCGTACTTTAAATTTATTTTACGTGGCTTGAAATTCGTGTAGTAAATGAAATATTACTTACAATATTAAATGCTATACCGACTTTATTACTTTAATACGTCTGAGTCTAGTTTTATTAAGTTTCACAAAGAATAATTTTACAAATTATTGAAACCTAAATAAAAAGCAAGCGAGATAAAATAATTGAAAATGTACGTCGTAGGCATACTTCACTATTTTATGTGTGGAGTGTAAATAAAAAGGGCGAGTCTGATATCAATGAATGATAATATACGTCACCAAAGTCATCAAACACTCTCCCACGTAAACCGGGTTCCGATTAAGCTAAAAGCCAAAACATTCCTAAAAATACATTAGAAATATCCCGAAATTCACCTGCGTATCCCGACACAATATGACGTTACAAAAAGCCGTCTAAACCTCGAACTGGCCATAACCAATTTATTTTTTTGAGGAAAATAATTATCTTTTTTTTTATGAAACACGTACAGGAATTTGAATTTCAAATCTTTTGTTTCATAGTAAACTAAACAAGCGAGCATCAAAGTTCTATAGCTTGGTTACATGCTACCGAAGTGTAATTTGAATTGATAATTCGTGCATGCGTCGTGGGTGGATACCAAACAATCGCGCACTAGGTTATCAAACATCGTCACAGCAGAGCTTTCGTATGGTACACGTGTATGCTCCCATATAATACAACGGTAATTGAGCAAGGTTTATTATGTACAAATTCACCATATATCATATGAGCATGTGATATATGAGGTTTTTAACTTTTAGGTTATTTGACGTGGACTATTATTAATAACCCACGCATAGACTAAATAGGTACAATGGATTTGTCACAACCCGCGACTATTGTTTGTAAAATTATTTTATTTATTGAGCTTTAGGTAAAATAAAATTCGATGAACATTAAAATTATTTTTAAATAATTCCTACATACCATAGTATTTATATAACACGGAAAGTTAATTTAAAACCCGATATTTCTTTTGGCAACAGGACGCGACTGAACGATATTATTTGGCGCCAAACGTAAATAAAAATGGCGGCGGTGTCGCCACTGATACATTAATCTGGGTGCGGTATCAAAAATGCAAAGAATAAACGTAGAAATTGCGACGTTACACGCGTGGGCTCATATTTTCTCACGTGGAGCCGTTTCTTTTGATATTGCAATTTATCTATTTTCATTCATTAACAGCCACTTCATACCGGATTTAAAACTCTTCAGATCTCAAAACATTCGTCTTAAACGAGCATAGTTGTTAGTACAAACTGAAATACTTCATTCCGATGTATCCATCATCTTGATTTATTCCCCGATGTACCGTATTGTGTTCTAAAGATATTACAAGCATAAAACAGTGTATTTTTAAATTTAAAGGATTATAAAACAAGAAATAGAATCTAATTTCGCATAAATATTGGGAAAATACTGGTTGATGATGAAAGTATTGCAATTTCGCCACAAGGCCGAAAAATATGTTATGAAAATCAAATCAAAATAATGTTACATAAACTTGGGGAAACCGCTTGATGTAAACAATCGTAATCTTTTTGCGTAGCCGCTGACACATCATAAAGATTACCATCAAGTGGTGAAGATACTTTATTAATATAATATGAAGCATCTCTACGTCATAAGTTGTTTATACTTAGACGTGTCTGACGTTAATGAGATCGTACGTACCGAATATTATACACAAATATAATAGAACAAGAGTTACGTAGGAAACAAGAGAGAAAGCCATGGACAGACTTGGCAAAATCCACAATAAATTAGGCACCGACTCAAAGCTGATAAAAGATAATTTCCATTCGAACATTGTAAATTCCAAACAGTCGGTACAGCTCACAATATTATCTTTCTGATACCGATGAAAAACAATATAAACTTTGATTCAAATAATGCAGCTTCTTGCCAAAACATATTAAGATTATCTTCTGAAAATCTTCCATGTTTATTTAACAAACTAAAATAAAAAACAACAAAGAAAGCGTACTAACAGGATTCAGCAAAGAATTTATGTAATGTATACTAAATTAGATTTATATGAAACAAGAAATAAAAATGGCTAGCTCAGGAAATCCCAGTTAGTTCTGAATCCTTTCAGTTCTGTAGAGTGTATATAATGTAATATGTCTCACGGAGATTATTATTCGACATTTGTTTTTATTTTTAATTTAAATTGTTGTCAAACATTGTTGCGTAGTTTGAATGAATAAAGCCCCGGTGTTTTCTAGGGTTATTCAACCAGTCGGTGGGCAGCGGCTGACGCATACCGAGTGTCCGATCTATAAATATTTCAGCGCATACATGTCGCGCTCATGGCGTTTTTGTAACATTTTCACCGGTCTTTTGTTTTTCTCCCAACATAATAATAAAATCAATGTTTACTAAACCGAATTTCTTGTTGACATATATTTTTGTTTAGATCGTACAATCCAAGTTCGCTTACGTTATCATTGTATGTTACTATTGATATCGATGTCAAACGCAAATCATGTAAATTGCGTAGTAGTAAAATGGATACCGCATAGTTGACAAATTCCAATAGCATATTAAATTATCATGTAGTACATTTATAAAGAATTCCGTTCTATATTCTGCTCATATTTAATCATATACAAGTATGTGGTGACGCGCTTTGTCGGTCATTAGCTAGCGGACGCCAAGGCGGAGAAACGCAAGTAATGAATGAAACTGAAGCTCGCCAACAAAACGCCGCGTGAGCTTATCTCGCCGTGATTTAGCGCGGAAAACGAGACAAATGATTGCTAACAGCAATCTTACGGTAAAAGGTTAGCTCGGAGGAAAACGCAATTACTGGGTCTATTTTCAAACGTGAAAAAACATTTCCCGTTCGTGTTTTGTTTTGCGCTGCTATATTCAGATATGCGACAGTAATTTAAATTTTGGTTTCTGTAAATTATAATTGTATTACTAAATGTTTTTATTTTGTTTCAGACAAAGAAAAAACCTCCCAGCATGAAGGACGAGCGTGCCAGTCTCCCGCGCGTTCGCATTGCCGTCATTGGCAGCTCTCGAGTTGGCAAGTCGGGTAAGATAATTAAATATACATACATTGCATGTAACATTTTCATAACATCGATCAATTACAAAAAGTAATTAAAACATTTAGGGCAGAAACATATTTGTGTATTTTTAAACGACCCAGATGTCTGAGAGTCTGTCTGTTGAAGCATGATTTGTAGCGTGAAATTGAAATTCCAAATATTCTTATATTTTCAACTTGCATCGGAAAACCCAAATATTTGACCGTTGTCTGTCTCGTAACACTATATAGGCGATCGGAGCATTTTACAATCAATAAAGTACGCGAAACTACCTGACAACAATAAATAAATCAACCGTCAGTTTTTATTAGAAATACCAACACCAAGTTATTTATTTAACACAGTTTCTCTTGTATTAGTAGATTCGATACTTTGAGCATGTGTAAACGAACTCCATTTTCCAATTTAAACTAAAGTTTTGGTAAGATTCATACAACTTGAATGCATCAACAAACAATACATCGATTGAATGCCTTGACCGAAAATGTTCGGGTATCCGACCTATATGTTACATAAAGTGCGCTAGGCCAACGGCCAACAGCCCAATGACCCATTCTCCTGGTGATGTAATACTGCTGTTTAACAATACGTCAATATGCCACCGAACATTCGTCACATCTCAAAACATTCACACACATTGCTACTACGATCCTGGGGGCCGAGTCTGCTATTTACAATGGCTCCGATCGTCTGAGTGGGTGCCGTAAGTAGGTCCATTTTAGGATAATTAGGTAGGTAAAACATCATTTTAACGTCAAAATTGGACATTGGGGCGGCGAATGTTGACGTTTTGTTGTTTAGTAGAATGCCAATTATCCGAAAATGGACTTACTAACGCCACCCACTCAGACGATTGGAGCCATTGTAAATAGCAGACTCGGCCCCCTGATTCGTGAATATATCTGTTCAAACTGAACAAATTTTGCCCATAAAATTTTAATTGATTAATTTTAATTTTGTTATTCCTTGTTTCAGCGCTTATCGTCCGCTACTTAACCAGAAGATATATAGGAGAATACCATTCAAATACAGGTTAGTTTCGTAGCTCATTTATATCTGAACGTATTGCGTATAATGCGTCTTCGTGTTTCAATATGCTTACTTTATGTCTTCCTTTCAGATCTGCTGTATAGACAAACGGTACCGATCAACGGCACTCCAGTTGAACTAGAAGTTATCGATGTATCCGGTTCTAACTCCGATAAATTCCCAGCTGAACAGGTAAATAAATATGTTATTCGATTTCTAAATCTAACTTCTCATATATTTTATGGTTATACCTACAGATCGTAATCAAAAATAAATTTGCGTTTGATATATCCCAAGATACGATGATTAAAACAACATAATTTTATAGAGCCGCTCTACGACCCATCATAAACTTTGGCCTTGCTCCTACCGATGTGTTTACAGTTTCAAAGGTATACTGAAATAATACTTGCATAAAACAAACAGCTAGGAACTAAATGAGTGTCGATTAAACCACGGGACCTTGCCCATTGCCCACCAAACTTCACCTTCACAAAATTAAAGTGTAACCTAAACAACTGCTGTCCGACCTTTAGTTTCTAAACAATAATAATTTAAGTACACAAATCAGTGAGATTAGGGATGTCGGTATTTCATCGGAAGGTCGCTTTGCAGCTATTTAAACTAAATTCCTGTATACTTTTAACTCGAATATATTTATTATCTGTCGGTATTCCAACAGTTAATAGTCTTCACAAACCGTTTACATATTATGTAGTTCGCAGCATACGAAATAGTAATTTAACAATTTACATGGCATTACAAACCTTAATGGGGTGTATAGTAGTGTACTCTAGAGTAACTTCTATCAATACATCAAAGCATTTAACCCTTCCGCAAACAAAACGCTCTATAACTCTTTGGATAGGCGCGCTTTATGTTCCAACAACTAGGTTAATGTCTCAAATAATCTGCACATGGACCGACTCCAGGAGTTGGTCCAGTGACCTGCTCACCGAGACTATGACTCATCGTGTTTACATATAATAAGTAACATATAAATAACAGTTCCAAAACGCTCATCAACGTTAAAGTACTTGTCAGTTTAACATTTTGGAATTCGAACGGCGACCGATCTTATCTGGAACTCTTTCTGAAGTTTAAAATAATATTATTCTAGACATCCTCGAAATAGCTCTTTTGAAATCTCGAAAAGACGTTGTTTTAAGAAAATATACAACACATCTCGATGCGAACTGTACAATTCGTTTTCAGTGGGTGGACGGTGAGACGGCGAGATTTGGTTCGTTAATAATACAGGGTAATAGTCGTCGACTCAGTAGTTCAAACCGCCCACGCCGTTCAAAGTTCTATTAAAGCAATAAACAAAAAGTCTTAATTGTTAATCAAAGAACTACGAATCTCAAAGTATTCGGAGCCATATTGTTTGATTACAAACAATAACATCTTTTCATTTGTATAATTATTTACTACGTTGTTTATACAATTTCACAAGTAATATACGTTGACCTTACTTGAAACCTTATCTGCCCAGCATAATAAAACTTTCTTGGTTTATTAACCTGAAATCACAAACTGTTGTATAAGTGAAGCCGCAAAATTCTAAAACAATAATAATTAAAAAATATGTATAATATAATACCGCGTCATGTTATTGACTTAAAACAATACGTTGAGGGAAATGAGAAGCTGATTTTTGTATGGGTTGTTTAATGACCTTTGACGTCAAATCAACTTCCTGCTTTTGCTTAACGATTCCACTGTTCCGTGCTATATAAACACATTGGTGTTGTGTACACGGAGTACAGGCGATGCGACGTGGGCTGTGTCGCGAGCGCGTGGCGCAGCTTGCGTGGGAGCGCCCGTGAATCGCTTGCAAGGCTAATTTTAAGCTGGAATGTTGGCTCCGACGACGCATTAATTAAACACATTCTTCTTCGTCTAGTCTCCTTAATGCAAAGCATCCAGTAAATTGTCTTATGAAGACTTAAAACCAAAGCTTAGTTTCCTGTTGACTTTTGTCTTAATAACAAAATCGCAATGATTTTCGTTCTAAAATTTTTAAGACTTTTTGCTGGCACTTCTCTTTATATACAAAAGCATCGCATCGTGGTACGAAACGACCACGCATTTGGCACCTTAATCTTCTTTTGACGCACTCACAATGTTGAGATTATAAAGTAAAATAGATAAAACCTAAACTTCCGCCCTCTATTATGTAGAACTAGAGCAAACTTGACATCGCCGCCTCCCTGGCACGTTAATCTGACACTTAATTAGCGATTAAACGTTAATAATTATCACAGATGCGACATGTGAGCAAACATCCTTAATGATTCGAATTTATTGACTATTTCACCGAAATAAATATCGTTAACGTTACATTTGATGTTTATAACCATGTTACATTAGTTTGCGCGACATTTTATCATAACACGTGTTATCACATCAATCTGACCTACATGTATGTCATTTCTAATAGCGTGTGTTGTTGTTCTAGATTCAATGGGCTGATGCTTGCCTGCTAGTGTACGCGGTGACAGACCGCAGCAGCTTCGAGTACGCCACGGAGGTGTTGAGCGCGCTGAAGCGGGCGCCGACGGGCGGCAGTCCGGCGCACGGGCCGGCCGGCGCGGCGGCGCCCATGCCACTCGCGCTGCTTGGCAACAAGACCGACTTAGACCACTTGAGACAGGTCAGTTGCTAGTAATAAACACAATAAGATACCTACATATGCTTCAAACATTACATTACAGCGCAAACGTGTTTATGTACCTAGTACATCGTTAGTATACGATGCTTGTATACTTAAACAACTCGTGCAAATGTTATGAGACTGAAAAATTTTATGCAAAAAATAGCGTACTTTCATATCAACTCGTCTGGTCGTTAAGTCGGGTTGATATTTAATGCTCGACTGCTTCAGAGCTGTAATCAGTACGCCTGCAAGTGAAATTAACGTTATACAACTACTGTATTAAAATAGTTTTCTAAACATATGAGTTAGTCACGACCTGTTACGAAAAGAATATACAAGAATAATTTTAAAATAATTTAACGTATACTAAACTATTTGTTTGTATAAGCAAATAACGCCCTTCGACTAGTTTGTTTACTACGAGAAAAAACATCCGTTCTACATTCTTTGAGCTCACGTAAATCTGAAGCGAATCATTTTCTATATAAAAACAATCGCAATTATTCTCATATAACACAGAATTAATAAACCTTGTGTAGGAATCTAGTATTCTCCTTAGCTACGCAATATCCGCGTTATTTCTAGAATATTTGAAAAGCTCGTCCTTCACCTTTCAACATGACATCACTCGATATGCGGGATCACTGTCACGATTACAAAAGATATTACACAACGGGGGAACGGTAATAATAGACGGAATGATTGACACTTTTCCTTGATCTTATATTGTGTTAACACTAGAATTACTAAGCTAATAGAATTACTCGCTGCAATTTTAAGGAAGTTTATAACATTTAATAAGTTTATTAAGTCGTGACAAGGAAGTACACGTGGAGAAGTTACTTGTTAGACACTTTCTGAAGTTGAACTGCAAGGCAACGTTATTACGCCACTGTTATGAAGTTTCTACGTCGACGAACAAAGCCACGTGACAGTCCTTGTCTGATATTGAGTCTTCTGAGCTCGTACTGAACATAGCAACAGTCTTTTGTCGTGCGTATAATAGGACTCTCAGAAACTGTGTTGGTACATCTGAAATACTTTATGAAGGAAAACTTGAGACATGAATGACAATATGAACACGCTATTTAATGGAGATTGACAGCTCAATTACTATCCATGTAGGCGTACAATGCTTACCCGTTAAAGTTATTTTGTTACACAATTTTTTTGTCTGTAAGAAATAATATTAATAAGGTGAAAATTATTTGATAGAGTACTTACTTCAATATTTTGTTAATTGAAAGTGTATTTATAGACCTTAATTTCTAACAGAATTTAATTATTAAATAACAAGTTTTGTTTAACTAATGCGAGAAGGCTCGAAATTTAATGATCATTAAAATTTGGTACGGGTTATCATGTTTACACCGTTAATCAAGATAGCGCGGGATTAAAAATAAAGACAGGCTTCGGGATATTACAACTAAAAAACGATTGCTTACAACGAAATCAATCAAATCATGCAAAGTTTGGATAGGCAAGCGGGTTACATAGTAACAATACACATTGTAAGCCATTTCAAATTTCGAACCCAATTTTTAATATCAACAAGCCTGTAAATTAAAACATAATTCCATGAAGGTCTCAGTTATTTATATAAAACCTACTTGGAGTAAGTACACACCTCTGACCTTGTTGCGTTGTGTTTACAGAGTTTACGTAATTTCAACAGCTTTGTGAGGTTTACTCTGAATTCATTATTTAGTAACAACAACCCCGATTCTAGGCTTGTCGCTAAGAGCCTTAGAGAAATCGAGACTAAAATAAATTATCTAATATTCTGGATCAGATATTTAAATCTGGTTTAGTGTAGTCAACCGTTGATAGGCCCAGGTTGTTTTAAAGGACTTGGTATGATTCGTATTCACATACATAAGTGAAATATAAATGTTTTGTTCTAATGAAAATATTGTTGTTTTCTCTACAGGTATCAACAAAAGAGGGTCAAGCCATCAGTGCGGCCCACGGTGCCTCGTTCAGCGAGGCTAGTGTGGCAGACAATTCCGGCGATCTGTACCGCTGTGTGGATCGCTTGCTGGCGGAAGTGCGCACGCCGCAGCGCACGCGCAAGTTCTCCGTCACCAAGATGCTCGGATCACTAATAGGTAAATATTTTCTCTTAAGATTAATTGTATGTCTTATTTTGTTTGGCGCGGTTCCATTAGAACAGTATTTTGTTATTGCATCCAACAGTATAGTGTTTAATCTAAAGTTTCCACAATGCAATAAATAGGACATCTCACTTTGATTATCCGTAGTACTTATGGATTAACGCCAGTCTAGTTTTTGCAACTACGAAAAAAAAAATGGACTTTTACATTTTCTTTAAAGCATTCGAACATTTTGAGCTATGAGACTAAATCATGATGTTATCTTGTTTCAGGTGGTAGTGGCAACAGCCAAACCAACCGCAGCGGGTCCATGGTGGCGTGCCCGCGCGTGCCCGCACCGACGCGGCCCCCGCTGGCGGCGGCGGCGCCCTGACCGGCGGCCGCGCCCTCGCACCGCGCGCGCTGATGCCTCGCCGGCGCTGGCGCGGTGTGGCTCGCCTGCCTGCCCGTGTCCGCTCACCCCGCACACCCCGCGCCCATGTCGGCTACTATAATATAAACAATGTCTGATGACACCCCAGTGGAGCTCCGAGACTTTCTCACCAAAGAACTCTCCTAGTCAATACTTGTGCATCGTACTCAGTGCTCTACGAGAGCTGTGCCTGAACGGTCAGACATCAAGTGAATATTACCAGTTTATGAATGTTGATGTTTGTATTATGACAATAATCGCTATGTTATTATAGCAAATGTCGTGTTTCTACTCAAATATGGATGTGCCAAAGATCTGCTAATATTAACTGATTGGTAAAGTTGACGTCAAAGTAAGAATTAAGACATTTATAAACTCAAAAATAAATACTCATTTAGCATATTTAATATCAACAAATCCGTATTGAATGTTAATGTTTATAAAATATATACATGTTTCAATATAATCACATCTTGATTATAAGGTGTGACTGTCGCTGAACTATGTGTACCTTCTTATGCGTATGTCTATTTGATATGGCCTACATTTTTCTACTTTTCCACAGTATTATTAAAATAAATGTTTTGTAGAATAAGCATTTACACGCTGTGTAATCGAAACTTATTCCACCACAGCTGAAAAACTATTTCAGATGAAATTGTGAATCTTTGTACTAAGATAGACTGTTCTGTAATAACCTGAGGCCTAATTAGTGGTGAAATAAGTACATAATTATATCAACTATAAAATTTTGATAAATGTTGTGTTATAGAATGTAACTACAGTTCTTTATGATATTTCTATTGTTACTGCAGATTTGACCAAATCTTTATGTCTAGCAAATGTTACACTGAAAAGTATTCATATGTACTGGACTATTATTTCTATTAAATCATTAGTCATCTTCTAGTCATAGATTAAGGGCTGTGAAAAGACATTTTGAATGCCTAGGCCGAATGTATAAAGACGTTCTGAATAAACAATGTAAACCAATTGATGAAGACGTACTACGTGTATTCTGTTAAATGAGATGTAGTAATAAATCTATGGATAGTTTAATGTAACGAAGGAAAGATTTGGACGGTGTGATATTGTTGTAAGATAAAGACCGCCGCACGACGTACCTACTGAATGTACTACGTTTTAATATTAAAAAACTCTTAAATGAGAAAGTGTAATTGAAATAGTTAAAGAATTTGTATGATATAAATATAGTATTTGAAATTATAGTGCGGCGGCAAAATTGTAACGTGATTGCCTTACCTTGAGTTGCTAAATTATTCCGTAGGCTGGTAACACACTGGGCAGTCTGACTGCCTAGCTAATATGTAACATAATACTTGATTTAATAATTCATATCAGAGGAATTGAGCTAGTCTAGCCCTTCTGTCTAGTCTGTTACCAGCCTTAATATAGAATATATTATTATATCGTCTATTCCATATAATATATTGATGAACAGAATTGAAGAGTGTAAATATTGTAGGTACATTGTTAAGGGGACTAAATGTCGGAACTGATTGGAATAAGTTGTAAATAACTTTAATTGATTAGCTTTAATAATATTAAACGTTTATAATAATTATTTTTATCTTTTATTTTCTTCACTCTATTCGAGAATCTATTCTTTACATAGGTACATAGAACTAGCATCATGCCACACAAACATGATTTTGAAATTATCCAGTTAACAAGGATTAAATTACAAGATTGCCTTCCGAGATGAAGCGGATGAGCCTACTTAATCAACTAATCATCAATTAGCGAGGTTAATTACTAGAATCTCGTACGATTTTACTACAGATATAACGAAACAGAACACATGATTGATACTACATACAGATTTAAATAAAAAACCTGGACAATCAAGGCTAAGGCCCCTACTGGCCATAAGGTGGAAGGTAGACCATAAAAAAAGAGGAAAAAAATGTTAACCTACATTTTTTAAAAGCAAACTTAATAATCAGAAATTTTTTTTCAACGCCCATTGAGTCCGTATCTACGTTTCGTCTAAGTTAATATTTATCTAAACTTTTCTTCAACATAGTAGATATAATTCAAAACTGTCTTTCACCGTACATAGTAGGCGACGGAAAACTTTTCTGACACATACGAACAGACACGGAAGCTCTACAGATTTATATTTCTAGTACGGAACCGTGATTTACGAGCTCCTAATTCCAAAGACATAATTTACAGTTACTAAAATATAAAACAATTTCATGGCAACATCAAAACAATAAAACTGTAGATGAACCGTAGAGAGACAATAAACACACTTTGCAACAATTTTATTAACAACATACAGATCTAAGAAAATGCGACATTATTTGGCTTTCATTTAAATTATAAATCCAAAACACGCATTTATTCAACAAATATTACGACATTTATATCATCAAAAATGTATATTAAAAGCGACTATGAATTTATATTTCCTCTTACACTAATAGACAAATGGACGGGAAATGCTGTTACCTCACCTAATATAATCTAAATGGATTATAAATCTCCTACAAATGATAGATGCGATTGTTTTTATCTTCGCCAGTCGTATTTAGTTAACCCAGTTGCCGATACTCCATATATAAATCTCCAGACATAATTAAGGCGTGGACATACACAATCCTATTGAAACGGTAATAAAGTTAGACTTTTTAGAAAAAATCAAATAAAATACATTCGTAGCAGGCCATTTAAAATAAATAAAAACCATATTTATGAAGAAAAATGTAAAAACTTCCTTCCTCTCAAAAATATTACCTTCCGTTTCTAATAAATATTTCTTGATATTTAAATCTAAATTGTCTTCATTTATTAAAAAAACAAATTAACATGAATACGTCACATAGTGGGAACATAACAATAAGTTGTTCATAAAAAAGAGGTCAACGTAGAAAAAAAAAAACAAATGGCAAAATGTTTTAACTGGCTGGTAAGAATTAAAATTTGATATTATTCTCTCATCGATTAGTGTCGCCGCGTATTTAGCACACTGAGTTTGAGCCAAAAACATAATTATTTCTAAATCCAGTTTTATTTCCTCAATGACAATTTGTACTGAAACTATAATGGTTTATGGACGCATCTTTAGAATACTGTCTGACTGAATTTAACGATCAGAAGTCATTGAACCGTGTTCCTTTTACGGCCTGCGTTCGATTTAGTAGGTGTACTACCTGAATATAATTTATGCATGTACGATTTTCAGACAAACTTAACATTCATAGACTCTATAAAATATATTTTACTAACTTTTGTTAACTGGACTATACTGTTGTACTAGATCAGGCTGTTTCATTTAGATTTATCTGTGTTAAATCTCCTTGTTGATTTTATGTTTTAGTACCTAATTACATAACTTTAGGTATACTATTTTGTGCTGATATCAATATCTACAAGTAGAGTATTATAATATTGCATATCTACGTATATATTTTTAATTTTTATTTTTTCTGGTCGTTGTTGACTGTTAGCGTTAGGACATCATAAATCGATTATAAATTATAACAGAATTATCAGCTGACATGCATTTATAATCGGAATATACGTCGCCGGCCGGTCGCACACGCGCCGGCGAAATAAATCACAATCGCATCTCAGAACAATGCTCGCTCCACCGAGAGATGAGAGGGGTGCGCACCCCAGCTGCGTACTGCGATCGATCTGTGGACCACACTCCTCTCCGCCACTACTCGACACAGTCTGTCAAAGCGGCTCCAACGTCAAACGTCCCAGACACCGTCCCGGCTCCAAAAAATATTATAAAGAGTTTTTAATTAGTGTTATGTGTTAATTTTTATTTTTTAAACAATGGAGGGGCGGAGGTCTTGGGATGGTATGCCGCTGGGCGAGTCGCACTCGCCGCCACAATCGGTGCCTGGCCGCAGGACGCCGCTGGGAGCCGTGGGCCTGGGCGGCTTCTACATGCAGGGCGGCCAGCCTCCGCCACCTCCACAGCACTGCTATCCCACCGACGAGAACCAGCCCGAACCAGGAACAAGCTATGGACAAAGGTCAGTCACACCTAGAAATACTAATAACCGAGTCACCGATCTATTTCTTAACGTATATTCATAGTTTCAGAGCTTAAACCTGAGAAAAACTAAGATGACAGGATCCAGCCGCATGTAGGCTTTTTAATTTTGCCGTATAAATTTGTGTTTGTAAGCAAAAGCAGATTGTTTTTCACGCATGCGCAGTGCGCGCTGCTGCGGGGGAGATAACAAAAAATGAATTACTCTTTTGTTCTGGGGAGATAGCTTAGGATTATAGGAAGATTTAAAAATTCAATTTAGGCAGATGTTATGTCAAGATATGAAGTGTTTAATCTATTTTAAGTTTTATCTTTACTACATTTTCTCAGAATACACACATAATTTTCGATCTACATATACCACGATAGTTAGATTCGTATGTCATTTGTATTGTCTATAAAAAGCAATCCAAAAGGACATAATTAAAATCATTAACAAAATTAAATAATAATGAACATGTATATTAATTAATAAATGTAGGTAACATTTATGTCTCTCATATCTTCTAACATTTTAATCTTAGAATAGCAAAATTTTCAGTTTTTGGTTAGTGCTAAAATATCTCTACGTTCTATGAAAAATTCTCAGCCTAAATCTGGCATATGGTGATAACTAACACAAAAACTGGACTACTTATTTGTAATTTATATCGTATTATGTGTGACATAATGGCACACATGTCCACATTTCTAATCACAAACACCGGCTCTTCGCAGCGCCATCTGTGCACAATAGTGCAGTACTATTGTTTAACCCTCCTCTCCTTTTGACAAGTATTTTGTTCGCGATTGACCGCGATCATTTATACCACAGACTCATTCAATAATCGTTATAGAGGGGTCTTTTTAAAGATACTTTTGATCGGTTTTTTATTTGATTTTTCGCATTTTGTTGTGATTTTTAGTACACAAAAGAGCAAAATATTTGAACATTATTATTTTTTTCATTAAAGTTATAGAAAAATTCAGATTTAAAAATTTACTGTTTTCACTGCTGAATGTAAGCAAAAGCCTTTGTAGGATATACTCGGGATCAAATGACAAAAGAAAATCCTACATTTACAGAAGTCAACTCTAATTTCTAAACATGTTGAAATAATATGCGCATTGCCATCCACTATCGAAATGGAACAGCATGTTACTAATCACATATTAAATTGTGTATTTCAACACAATTTAGAGCATTTCAAAGCTATTATATTTAGCGTAGTTTAAACAAATCCAAAATAAACGGACGATTACCTCACAAAGGAGCCGGTACCATGAAGGTACACACCACATCGGCGTAGGAGTCGGATTGTTTGACATAATTGCATTGATAGCAATAAACTTACTTACATTACCTACATAGTTTGAAGCTTAGGTAGGCACTGGAAATAGAAATGCATCATGAGATCAAAATGCACAAATCAGATTTTCATTTTAGCTTTTATCTCACCCCAAATTCTAATAATATTTAGTAACAATAAATTAATTATGCCACCTTAAGTAAGTACAGCAAAATTCACATGAACATGAAAATTAATTACTAGAGACCGCGTCTATGAGTATATATTTCTATTCAAGTGGATATCAAGTGTCGAGCTTGCATATTAGTATTCCGCACAAAGCTACGGAACCGACACCCTCTCCCCTCGGTTGTCGTTAGCGTCCGACATACAAACCCATTGATTGCGCACAAAGAGTATTTGCCACTTGTTCCGCTCTGCCTCACCGACAACCCTTATCAAATTCTAACTGTGGGGACGTTCGACGCAACTGTACTCACCATTTTTTTACCGACTTCGATATGAGGACGTTATCAATTCGCCTGTATTTTTTTTATAAGGTATTTATTACGCAATTTCTAGGGCAATTGAGAAGCTATATTTTATCAGAGATACACAGATGACCATTTGAATTTAGATCTAGTAGTTTTGTTATTTTTCAAATGACGTTGTTTTTTTTTTTATTTGTAGCCATTTTTTTTTTATGGACTATATCATTGACAGTCCATGACCTAATAATGCCCGTAATCCCCGAAAATAAAACCAATTTATCGGCATGAAAATAGATTGTGTCATAAAGGAACTGACCGTCAATTTGTAATTAATGAGTCCAGTGATCTAATTTTCACAATTTTTTTGTTAGATGACATCATTGATTTAAAAAAGGTTATGTCTCCGAATAAATTAAAACGAATGCCTCTTATCGTAAATTACTTTTCAGGAATGTATATTATTACTTCGTTTGTCACATTATGAGGTAATAAAACGAATATACTCATCCGTACATTACACAGTTTATGTGTTCCAGCAGTTATCTGTCAATCTCAAACACAAATAAGCAGTCATATAATGTATGTACACAAATATTTAAATTAGGTTATTAAATCTTAATTAATATATTGCAGACCTCTCAACGAATCAAAATCAAAACAGAAGATGCGACAAGGGAAGAACGTGCGGCTCAACATAAACGCAAGGGAACGACGACGAATGCACGATCTTGTAAGAAATCATTACTATTAAAGTATATTCACATTTGGGTCAAAATTAACTAAAATAAAAGCATTAATAAAGTTTCAGACAATTATAATTTCAACGCTTAAATAAATCAAATTAACATTCGCTGATACCAAAATGTAAACATGATGCAAAAGCTACCTGTCGTGCCAGAAAAGGGACTTACCTATTTCTAGTTTGCTTCAATGTTTGATAAACTAAGTAAATATTTTCCAGGAAAATGTCGGTTGCCCTTAACATTGCTAGTATTGAATCTGGACTACGTCTTACTAGACTAATTTAGGAGTTTATTTCGAGTGTTACAGATATTGTATAACGGCTTTTCGCGGAAATTGGTAATTTGTTGTGTTATATAATTTATGTTGATGTTATTTCAGAATGATGCTTTGGACGAGTTGCGCGGAGTGATTCCTTATGCTCACTCGCCATCTGTTCGCAAACTGTCAAAGATCGCGACGTTACTGCTGGCCAAGAACTACATTCTGATGCAGGCCAGTGCGTTGGAGGAACTCAGAAGGTATCACGTGCTATAATATAAACATCGGCCATTATATTGCTGATCAAAGCTATTTCGGTTTTCACATAACCGAAACTATTAATATTCTCCCAAAAATAATTATGATCTGTCCTTCAACTGCGTTTGATCTTTCTATGAAAACAATCCCAGTTGATTCATTCATCAAAAAAGCTTTAATTAAAGATCGTAGCCTAAATATTTTCTTTTAGAATTACTATAGTGACATCGTATACGCCTATCAACGCAATATTTGTCCTTCACAATTTTCTATAGCGATTAAATTATTGCAGGTTGGTAGCGTATCTCCAAAGCACAGCAACAGCAGCGGGCATCGTTCCACCTCCAGGGTTCGACCTGACCGGCTTCCCTGCCGCCGCCAAGCTCCTGCAAGCGCCCGTGCCTGGCCCGCTGCCGCCGCCCGACCCGCCATCTTGAGACACAACTGTCAAACTAGAGCCCTAGATCCCTGGGGCACCTAGCAACTAACAGTCCACACTATGCATACTGACCTACCTGTATCTTGTGGACTGCGCGCTACTTTACATTCTATAAGTACATACTAATAGGTTTAGATTAACTAGTGATAAGGTTAATAGATCTCTTTATGTCGTAAGCTCTGTAAATAATTGATTTAAAAAGATTAATTTATTTGTGATATTCTAAGTGAGTTGTAGTGTTAGATGAGAAGTATATGAGAAGTATATTATATGTGTTTCTTACCTATATCACCCATATGAATAACAACTACTTTTATTAAGCTTTTCAGATATTTCAGAGATAATGACCAGTTCAGAATGGATAAAAACAGTAAAATATAACCTTACTTAATAGTACTACAAGTCTAATTCTAAAAAGACCTAATTACCTAGCAAACCTAGCAAAGTACGCATTATATGATATTTTCGCCAATTCCTTAACTGGACTTCTGAATTGGGGATTCCCATACATACAAGAATAAACAGCAGAAATGTATATTTATTGGCAGTTGTTATTTACGGGTATTGATATAGTGGTTAAATTAGAATAATTTATGAACGACATAAAATCCTAAACTGTTCTTAATAAATCCTTATGAATATAAGCGTTACTTCGAAACAATCATAAAGTAACACATGTACCTATTATATTATTATCGGAGCAGGATTACTGGTTTTCATCATAGTTGTAAACAATTAATTTTAAATATTTACAAGCATTATATTATTGTTCTACATCTCTGCTATGTTTAATTGCATAAGATTAATAATTCCTTAAATGTTTGTCTTCTTACTTTTAATATATAAGCCTCAAAGCAGCTCATTAATAGTGGGACTTGTTATGTAAGTAAAAAACCTTTTGAGGGAAAAACATTAAAAAGAAGCAATTCCTGTGACTGTACTTTTCTTAAATATGTGTTAAGCATTGATGATATGATGTGAATTAAACAGTTACTTAATAATCTTTTAGCTTCATAATTAGTTTATACACTGTAGAGTCCTACATTATTAACAAAAATCTGCGAAGGTATATAAATATTTATTAAATAGGTATACTTTAAACTGTTATTATTATACATTTACCTAGTCGTATATTAATTAGTGATAAAACTCAATTAATTATGCCATTAATATAGTATTTATAAGTATAATAAAATTAAGTTTAGATGTTGCTCAGACTCAACCACAAATCAGTAATAGTGATCTATACTTTGTCCAAAAATGCTTTAGAAGAATTAATTAATACTAAACTAGACACAGTCTTAAATTTAAAATTAAAAGTACTTTATTTGACCATTTCCTGAAAAAAAACAAATAACGAGATTCCAAATAATGTTGGGAAGATAAAAAAAAAGTAAATATATTTTATAATCCAAAACGCTTGAGTATAATTAACTTTAAGGTTTGTTGATGAGATTGAGCGAAATAATTATAGAATGAAGTTCGTATTTTGACGTTTTAAAGCTCTCTTTGTTCTGTCATAGAGAAGGATAGAGCTATACCAACAGATAGCACTGTCCCTTTTTACAGTCTACAATGATAGTTTTAAAACTTTTTATTAGGGACTTAAAATTTAGATGTAGCATAGTCTAAAACTAGTTAATAATTTTCTCTGTGAGTCATCCAGAGACCATCGTGAAGCATGTGCCAAAATTAAGTAGAAATGTACATAAAAATCTAAGTATAAATAAAATAAGTTACTTTTAAAAATGATTTCGTGTATATTTTAAATAGGTACGAAGTAGATATAAGATTCTCATCTCAAACTCAATTGATTAGAAAAACAAATTGTCAGTTACTTACTACTGTAATTAAGGTGTAGGGTTTAAATAAACCATTGTAGTTTATTAATAATTGTGTGAAATTGATCCAAAAAACTCGATAATATAGTATAGTTTGTAATATAAACTTGTAGATTTATTGTCAGATACATTTGATTACTTTGTCGTCTTATTATGCTCATATGAACAAATATTCTCATCGATGTATTAATATAAAGCCACATATAACATATTATAATCCTTCCTTAAACATTAAAGTATAGGAAAAATATAATTTCGTGCAATTAATATCACAAAAATACCTTTTGAAGGTGGTAGAGCTCAAGCCATTGCTATCAAATCTTGTATACCTACATTATAAAGTATTCAACTAGAAGTAAGTCAAAATGTGATTATTATTAGCAATATTTCTTATTTATGGACTGGTATAAAATGTAGTGCGTATATTGTAATCTCATTTTATTTAACATACGAATATTGAACTAGTTAGAGAACTGAAGTCAATAAAATAAATTATAACTGGGAGTATCGTTTGTATTTGTTTCAAGACTATTTTTTTAAATTATTTACTAAGTTTTTTTTATATTTATTAATATCTGTAAATTTCTCATATACATTCGGATTTAATATTGTAGGACGGTAATAAAGTAACTGATACATTTATACATTAATAACAAACTTAAATTAAAATTATTCTCAAAGACAGGGTGTGATTATTCAAATATGAGTAAACACTAGCCCACTTCTGAAATATTTAGTCCTTAACCGTGATTCTGAAAGATAAATAATACAGATGCCAGTAATAAACATGGATCTGCTGTATTTAAGAAAGAGGTTAAATTCTTTACGATGTTACACATTCATCATTCGGTAAAAATGTGCTTGGGGAATGTTTCTAATTAGTCAATATTTGTCTAATAATATATTGACTAATGACGACATGATGCCAGTCCTAGATCGGTTAAATTATGTTTAAATATCAGCCGTATATTTACCCATGTGTATCCAAAACTCGGTCGTCCTAAGATCTATAAGTTAATCGAAACTTTCTATAGACTAGAAAGGAAACAATAAGTCTCAAAATGCATGAAATTAAGTCATCAAACGTTTTATAAGTGATTAAAATTTAATTCCCTTTCCAATTTATTAAACTTGGGTCAGTCAGCGTTAAAGAATTGCATAAGTAAATTCATTTTTATCAGATGTATTGCTTCTTTAGGTTTCTTCATATTTTAATAATAAATTAAAATATGAAGGTATAACGAGCAGCGTCTACTGTCAAAATGAAAACCATGTCTGTCCTTGATCATGACACCTGCAAAGGTGTTGAAACGTCGTGAACTAAAACCAAAATGTATAGTTACAGCAATAAAATTTTAAAGTACTTTCATCAGTTCTGATCAGAAAGTTAGAAAACTCAATTATCATTAAACATCTGTTAATCAAGAGCGATTTCAATTCAAAGAATTCCTCTGATATATGTGACATACATCTGATATATCGATCTATAAAAATATTGATCAACATCTGTTAATCCCATAGTAATTAGTCCAACACACTAGACTCTCCTTTAATGTGGGCACAGCCCCAGATACCTTATTAAATACGTACAATCACCTTTCAACCATACACGTATGCTTGAAACAAATATTTGTAGGTCACAGAAATATATTCCGTACGAGGATCGACCTCTTTACTCTTTTAAATAAGTTCGATTTATTTGTTTAAATGTCTCATCAACAAAACATATCAGAAACCTCTCGCAGATTAAACTCTGTTTAATGTATGATTGCTTTGTTACAGCTTGAATTTTCAGTTTCCTAAAGAATATTGATGTCATTTTTTTAACGTTGCGTTTTTTTTTTATAGGTAAAAAAGCCGTGCAATTCAGACTAAACTATTTAGCTTGAATTCAAAATTCACAAATTAAAATACTGGGTTTTCTTTGTCTGTAAGCCTTTTCTTGTCTTGTCTCATGAAATTCACAATATCAAATCTTTATCCCATCGTGTTATTAACAATAACTAATCCTGTAATATAACCTTTCGAATCTTCAATCTAATTTACTTGAGACCGTGGTCTAACAAAAAGATTTAGCACGCTTTCCTGTGGAATTATGCGGTACTAGTATGCTACATGGTAAGGTATTATTAACCAAGCAAGTTTGCTTCAGACTGTATGCGCCAGCTCCAACGCTAGTGTCAAAAGTTCATTGCCTCTCCAACAGATGGCGTCCACAGCTGACGTAGCAATCCATGCAACAATGTAAAAGATTAATAAATTATACGTTACATAATACTTCGCATATTTAAATGTTGTAATAGTTTATGTAAGTGTGCTCAAATAAGTTAAAGCTTCGTAATAGAAACAGTTTTATAGGTTTATAGGTGCGTCTCATTTGCTTTTCAAAACCTAATGGCTCTCCCGCACAATGGCCGCTGTTGGCCTCATTTTAACGTGCATTGATGGATTACCAACTACTTTAATTACTACTTTATACACTAATGGAGCGATGGATCACTAAATGTATTTTTTGTACCTATCGAATTTACAAAAAAAAAAATACTTTTGTTACATGTAAAATACTTACGTCTTAAATCCAGGAAATAAAACCGACGCTTATCGAAGAGACTTCAATGTCTGTGGGTACTTCATTATTTTAGTCACGGTACTATATACTTAGAACAGTATGTCCCTGACCAAAGGTTGATTATTTTCCTGGATTACTTTATTGCATTTTAAAATAGTCAATCGTCAAATCAGCTCTATCTTTAACTTAGGCGCTTTGCAGTGAATAAAAAAGAGAAAGAAACCATTTAAATCGAATGAATAAGATGATTATAATTGGATGTTTAAGTAGTCGTTTTTATACGAACGCATATATTTTAAGGGTCCTATCATTTTAAGGGTAAGAAGATATATATAGTGTATCATATACTGTCTACTAAAGACCTCCATATTGTGCAAATAATGAAAAATATTGAAACAAGGCTTTCTTAGTTCCAACAACAATTGCAGGTACCTAAATACATTTCTTTGTTCAAAGGTTACGGTTATAGGTACTTTTTACCTTTTACATAATCGGATTTCATCACAATTGAGGATAAAAATAAACTCATTTTTTGTAAATCCCTCAAAGAGTTGTTATTGTTTGTTCTATTTCCGTTTCAATTATAACAAACTTTTTATAAGACGTCCTTTTAACCTTTTTCTAAGAAAGCGTAACCGATTCGCTTTTGTTTTTGCAGCAATATTCTTTCCTGTACGTAGGTACCTACTTACACTTTTATATTTATCTTTTCGTAGTACAACGTGCGTGACTTCGTCGTACCCTCGTAATAACATACGACCTTGACCTTTAAATAAATGGATAAGACGAAAATACCATTTTAAAAATACACCCTCTGTAATTATAAATATGTTTCACTGTAGTGACTCTTCTTTGTTAATAAGATTAACATTAACTTTAGGGTTAGTATTTTATTTGTATTCTTTCTTACTTTCCATTTATAACACAAATCCAGACCTTATATATGTTGGTCCTGTTGTCGTTATATGTTTAAACTCTTCTTTTTGGAGTATAAAAGACGTTGCAAGATTTTGTTGATGTATCGTCAAAAGACTTATTCTGCTGTTCATGATTGTTTTGGTACAACAAAAATAAATTATTTCTCAGAAACCTTATCATTATTTTATCAGTAAAGTAATAGCAAAATTTCTTAATGCAACAATATATTTATCAAAGTTTTACACAATGCATATTTTTATGATAAATTCTCCGTCGTTTTCCTTATAACCTATAGACACATCGCTTCACGAAGGTTTTACTTGGTAAGCTTCATTCATAGGCCCTAGATAAGAGATACTTATTATTTTTATCACTTAATTTATTTCGATAGATAATCTATCTGTATTATCTTGATGATAAAAGAGCCTGATAGGAAAAATCAATAAACCAATTTCAGTCCAAAATCCAATGTAAAACTAGCACTTAGAAATGCCTCTGTTAACTATCTTAAAAAACGTGTAGACTGTAGGCCTAATAAGGAACAATGTTGAATCCAATCGTTGTTCTCAATATTGTAACATAACAAAAACGTATCGGTTTGGTGAAAACCGGCGACTAGCTAATACGTGTGCAGTGGTGTGCATATAATGCAGATAAACCTGTGTGTAATATAGGCGTAAAAATCATGTTAAGATCTGCCACACCTTTTATTTTAATTGAAACTCAATTGCACTATTGGCCCATAATAGTATCTACTATGAAAAATTTGGTTAGCTTCTGAATGTGGGCTCAATACTAACTTTCATTTATTAAACTAACTACTTTTTTTATTTCTCTGTGATTCTTAATGAGTTAAATATTTTTTGGGGTTTTCAAACTACAAAATTTTATCTCGACCATAGCATTTAAGTGAGTAATGTTTAAATTGAAGACTGTAAAGCAGGACTCCGACAAAATATTGAAGGCATTGCAAAATTTTCCCCTCTGTGAACACTAATTATTACCCCTGAGCAACATGACTGCACCCTTTGGGATGGAGTAGCTTTACTTAAGCTTAAAGCTCTGTCTAAAAGGGTTCACGAATTTACAGTATTTTTTGTTTCATGATACATACCTACATGTGATGTAAAAAGTAATTAGTAGTAAACAGTTGCACCACTGTTTAAAACTGAATTTGGACTTGAGATTGAGAGAAACTTCAAATCAAATTCATCTAGTTGCATTTATGATTCCAAGCTAAATGCAATAAATATCTCGACGCCACATACAGTCATAACATATGCCACGTATCTCTACTTAGCTTCAAATACTTGCTCTAGATTTGATGTTGAGCAATTATCTATATACAATCACGATACCATTTTACTCAGTGAATTGGTTCCTTCCAGCCTAGACACAGGTGGCGCTACAACAGGGCGTGTCCACAAACATGCCTTATAGCTACCTGAATAAATGGAACACCATGTAGGTTCGTTACTCTACCTAAACTTTTTTAAAAAGCAACGTGTTGTTAGAAAATGTGGGCAACGACGAAACACCGTCTTCTAAAAGAAAGTTGAAATAAAAATGTGGTAATTCTATCTTGCATTTAGTTGTGTTTCTTATATCAGCTGCTCCTGCATAAAAGTAATTATTGAAGCATATTAATAGACGTCATGAGTCAACGGCTGTAGAATGCTACCGAACGCTCGCAAACTGACGTGTCTGTTCGCGAAGAACAGAAACAATAGAGTTTGTAATACATATCGTTTACGTACGTTATGTATAAATAACACATGTATGTCCCCACACATAGGCTACAATGAAAGTGTCGTAAATATTTGTAGAAATATTTACGTAATGTTACTATTGCTCTCCTTTTTTTCACGTATCACTAAAATTAGTTTACTCTATCGTCAGCTAGATGAAAATAGTAGCGAAATCATAAAAAATATTAATATATCAAAAACTAGATAAATAAATTCGTCTTTTATACTTGCTGCCTTTGTTTAACAAAGTCCCTTCAAACAATAAAGTTAGAGTTTGTTCTTATATTAGATTTAATTGTGTATTAATAAATAAAAAAAAAACATAAATAAAGTCAACTGAAACAGCCATTACATATCACCACAAAACATTCGATGCTTACATTGTTAATTATTGTAGAAGCTTAATGAACTAATTAGTATGGACGCCTGTAAGTATCTTTTGACACGAAAGAAGGCAACACTGTCACATTTTAGTTACTTTAAACAGCAATCATTAAAATGTTAGGACAAATAAAAACTATTTTGTAGAGCTATGATTTCGCCATGCATTTACTTTTTTGGAGACATTTAGAAACTAATGTCGATGACGACCTCTGTGGTCGAGCGGCGTACGCACTGGTTTTCAAGGTGTCGCTAGCTCTGAGGTCCCGGGTTCGATCCCCGGACGGGTCAATGTAGAAACTCCCTTTTCTACATTGTCCCGGGTCTGGGTGTTTGTGGTACCTTCGATTTTTCTGAATTCCTCAGCACAAGTGCTTATTAGCAATGTATGTGATGATGTCCGCAAAAAATAATTAAAAAAAATATTGATACTTATGAAACACTGTATTGTATAAATATTGCATGATGCAGCCGTGCCCACTACTCTAACAAGATTCAAGGCAATCTTCATCACAATAATATTCATTAAACGCATCCAATTACACGTCAACTAATACTAACTATCTCGTTTGTTGATGCTCTAAACTCAATTTGTCCCATAATTATCGGTAATCAAAGGTCACCGAACTCTACCTCCAATAATTGCTTTTAAGTACCAAGAATAATTTATTGTATGTAAAGTAAATAAAAATAATATATAAAAAAATAATATAGGTAAAGATATTTGTTGTGTATACGTGGAAGTTCGTATATAGTTGGTAACTGAATCATTCTAAATTAATTGAAGCCTGTGTTGCCTCGGCTATGCGAAGCTAGGTCCATGTGTAGGGGAGTTCGGCTGCGCCGTAATGATTTATTGATCGATCGTTTTCTGTGTAAACATTATTAACATGTAGATTGTAGGTGGATGTCATCTTGATATATCTGGTACTCGAACTAAATTATGTTTTGTCTAGTCTGGAGTTCATTTACCTTGTATGCTTTATGGATATATGTGGTTTCCTGTCTGGATATTTTACTTTGCTTTTAAATCGTTACGACCATTCCTTTTTCAAGCAACTCTGTGTAGAGACAAATATTTGTGAAAAATCTATAAATATATGACTGTAGTATCTATATGATTTAATGTTCTGTGATCGACACACAATTTTCATACAACTATAAATATCTTTTATTACTTAAATACTAACACCAATGTCAACTTATTCCTACGCGCCAAGTGCATAAGAATGCATTTATGCAGGTAACAATCGTAGTTTATTTCGCGTAGTAAGAGTCTACCATACTCTAGATAAATAAACCTCGAGTATAAATAAAATATTAGCAATTGCTTAACACACAGAACAATAAATAATTTACCTTCACTCACTAACATTAATAATTATGGAAGTTATTATTTACATTAACAGTCTTTCGGAGTGGCTTGAAGAAACCGCGACAAGAGCGGTAAAAAGGAAAGTTATTCTTTTAATATCGTTCACAATATTTACTAAAACGATACCTTGACCAATATAACTAGAAACTAGATTATTACTGGACGAAATTTAACCAACCAGTGGTCACTCCTTTGCGCGCGAAATCAGATTTTACTACGGTGCGACTGTTTGAATAGTATTCAATTATATTATTATACATAAAAACAAATGCATGATGATTTAGTAGACGGTTTTGCAAGATTTGAAATGTGAAATAGTCGAGTTGGATGGAGAGTCACTCTGTAGAGAATGAGAATACATCAAACTTGGGCAAAGGGCGATGCGTTTGAGATCTGCGGTACCCGCAAGGAGTTTAACTCGCCAATTAGTAATTTTAAACGTAAGTCATTTCTTGAGACGCACATAAAGTATTGGCATCTTTATCATCCATTATGATGATCGCAGAGAATGTATTATATGTATTTTTGTTAAAGCATTCACTATGCCTATGTCGATGAGTGGGTTTTACCGGGTCGTGGATGACGATGATAATTATTCTTTAACGTACTATAATTATAATAATTAAGAAAGTGTAACTTGAAAAGTTACATTGGTACTTGCCTGGGTTCGAACCGGCAACCAAGACGACCTCCGTGGTCGAGTGGCGTACGCACCGGTTTCAAGGTGTCGCTAGCTCTGAGGTCCCGGGTTCGATCCCCGGTCGGGTCAATGTAGAACTCAACTTTTCTACATTGCCTCGGGTCTGGGTGTTTGTGGTACCTTCGTTGTTTCTGAATGCCATAACACAAGTGCTTAATAGCTACTTACTTTGGGTTCAGAGCAATGTATGTGATGTTGTCCGCATTTATTTATAACCTCGTGCATACAAATTCGTTACCGACACATCCAATGACCAAGCGTGGTGATCAATGCTCGTGCCTTCTCTATATGAGAAGAGGCTTGTGCCCAGCAGTACGACGTTTATAGGCTGATATTACTATTTTTATTACTATATAATACTAGCAGGTACTGTGAGGCCATATTCCTCAGTAACGGTAAATATTACGTCTAACACAAAATTTCTTGCTACCCATTTCGATAGTACCGTTAGATAAAGCGTTTCATTATCTTTCTATTCGTTTTCATGTTGTTCACTGTACACAAGTAACTCGGTAATTAACTACATATGAAACATACTGCGTCTGCGCTTTGTATATTTATCTTTATACGTCGTACTGCATGATACAATAACTAAACGGCAGCGTCATCTTGGCTTATTCATTATGCATAATCATGTTAGAAGACATTTTTCTTCTGAGATTAGTTGCTCCAGAGACTCCGAATAAAAACATCATTAGAACCTATTACTAGCCTCAACTTACGAATTATATAGGTACTTTGTGAACTATAAAATTATTTTTGTATTTCACTACCGCAAATCAGAATTTATTTCTAATCCAGTTAATCCCTTAAATCATTAAGCATCTAAACATCTAATTTAAGCCTACATGCATATCGCATTTTGCTTCTAATACAAGCATACTCACGGTAATATCATACAGATGAAGGGAAGACTCGAAGCAGGTTGACTGAAGACGCTAAGGTGTACAGGTTCTATGTTGCATTAGATGGGGTAAAAACATTGTATGTATATTACGTATGGGAAGCTTTTTCTGTGCGAGCCCTTACAGACTGAAAATACATGTATAAATATACAAGCACTTTTTCAAGAGATTTGAATACATTTTACACCAGACATGTAATCAGTGAAATAAGATATAAGATATAAAATTACTTTCGATAAAAAATAACGAAATTATTTACGCAAATGCGAAATTACACAACCATATCAAGATGCAAAAGTTTGTTTACTTACTAACATTTATTTACTTGTTGGTCAATTTAAACGTAATGATGATGAAACACTTGCTTGGGTACATGTTGAAACACCGGGAAGCAATTGCAGCCCTAACGGTGATGAATACAAGCTCGAGGCAGCTAGCGGTGTGGTACGAAATTTAATCTACCCCTGTCTGCCTCCCCCCACTCCCCACCCCACAGCCCACCGAACACCTAGTATCTGTGTACAACCAACACATACCTACGAACAAATAATTTATTCACGCTAACGCGCTTCTTTGATGACTCGACGTAATGACTATAATATAGCACAAGTTTGTTTTTCACCGACGTTACCATGTGAACGATTAATATAGCCAGTCTGGCTGTGCCTAGGTACGGCACGATACGACGGTTGGGTGACCTACCTACACTAGGTAGTTGGTACGCCCTGCAGAAGGACCGGCGGCGCATAGCCAACCGTTAGAAATGAGATAAAAACTGGTTACATACAATATAGAGATGAACAAAAAGTTGTTCAATTGTTGTAGAGCTGGTCTGCTGGGTATCAAATGCTTGTGGGAAATACATGAATACTTGTTTTATAATTCTGCTACCTGAGTTGAGGTATTAGATTATCGGAGCTAAACAAAAATGGCAATTCACTTTTGTCTTCAACTAACTCTATATTTTTTACATTCGAGGAAATCATTTTTTCAGTAAGTAATAAGCATTTTAAATTAAATATAGGACTAAAGTAGCTATAGCTCTTGATGGTATTTACAAGAAATTATGTACAAGCAAATTATATAGAAAACAACTTTAAAATACTCTATTTAATGAGCTAGAAATAAATTTTTATCTGTTTATTTTGTGTAGGAAACTCTCCCTACTATCTAGATTGTCCTTGATAGCGATGACATAACGCTGTTATCAATAAATTACAGTTGTTGTCATAAAACTAACTTTTAATCCAACATCGTGCTTTTCACCGTATGCTATGTAAATTACAGGACGGAGCGAGAGCGCGCTATAGTGCTGTCGCAGTCGCTCTCTACGAAAGCCTCCTGAAAATATCTATTGATTATCGTATACGTGCGGGTTGGTATGTATAGTCCGCCACCTCGCCCTGTATTATGTCGACTGGCGTCGAGTGCCAATTTATTTGAAGAATGCTCGTAGTGAGCCGAGCTCACTGTACTCCGCTGCAGTGACGCGACCATACCACGCGTCATGCCCACCTACGTACACCTGCTCGAGTAAACAGATTGCCAATGTGTATACTCCACCAGATTTTATAAATAGTACTCCCGGACGAATAACCTACAGTAACAAGAGCGGAAAGAACCTAATCATTTGTTGATAGACTTACGCAGAGATTTCTCTTGTTTTAAAATAAAAGGTTCATTGTTCATATATAGTATTTCATGTAGCGGGTATGTAATCATCAGCTCGCTTATATACATAGCCGTGATGACATGACGCAGACGTACATTTATGTCGGTCGAGACCTGTCGAGCTGGCCCGAGAGCAAAAGGTTGTGAACCTGTGTTGCCATTATGACACTCCCATTTCTAAAGGAAATTTGATTAAATATAGAGATTCAATTAAATATTTTTGATTCGTACATCAAACTTTTTGTTCTAAGTTTCAAACTCTACATATGTATAGGAAAATGTTCGTCATTAACCCCATATAATTAATCTTATATACCACACTACTAGGTACTAGCTATATGTCACAACATTTTTAGGCAACTATTTAATATGTACCTATGTACCAACTTAATAGTAGTATTTATGCAAACATGTTATCACAAACTCAACAAAAATGTGGACTCAGTATAATGAGGACTAAACTGAATTAAATCCATAGTTGAGTAAAAAATTTATATAAATTGATCAGTATTAAATAAACTTCAATGAACAATAACTAGTATTGGTACATATATATTTAGCTTACAAAATAATAAATTAAATAGTATCTAAAACGACACAATACAAAACAATAGATGTGAGAATTTGCAAGCTGATAAAAACAGAAAAATGCAAAATCTAATAATAATAATATGGGAATTTAAATGACCACGTTGGTATCATTGCATTCACAAGAAACGGAACGCGCTTGCGCGAGCTCGGCGGGTGTACGCGGTGCGGAGGGTCGCAAGGCCGGGGCGCGGCGAGCGGGGAGGGGCGACGTCACGTCGAACAACGCAGCCCATACGCTACCAAATTCAGGAGGCCCCGCCGTATACAGCGGGAGCGTGCGATAACGGACTACTTCAATAAGCCGGTTTAAAACTTGCCTGCGTCGCTCGAGTCGTCCAACGCGATTACGCGAGGTGGGAACTGTGTGCTCGGTAGTAAAAGTGGCCTCTCTCTGTGATTTTGTGCTAGTGCAGTGATGATTTTACGTTAAATATTTTGTGTAAAAATAACCCATGAAGACTTTATGCTTCTCAACTAGTGAGTAAGTTTATTAGTGACTGGAAATAAAAATAAAACGCCATATAAAAAGACTGAAAAGCAAAGAACGTCGCTGTCAAAATAAGGCGGAAAATAAATAAATAGGGTTAAAACACAACGGCGCGCTACTTTTAAGTGTTTAAAAGAAGACTTTAATGTGTAGTGAATAAGAGTGACTTTCGTATAGCTGGACTTCAGTCGATGACCGAATTGCTAAAATAAATTATCATGGTTACTGATATTTATCGGTGATGAGAGCAAGGAACCAATGATCGTGCCTGTGCCTTCGTGATCATCATGGAGCAAGGGATCCGCTGGCGTGCTCGAGCGTACCGGGGGAGTTAGTCGAGGCCACAGCCTTTTGAAATAGGTACCGGTTTTGAATTATCATTTTGTTTGATTTATAATACTGCTCAGTTCAAGCGGGTGCAGGTGGCTTGCACTTTTCCACCGCAACGATGACTCCTAACGTATAAACAGTCATATCTGAAGATAGCACTTGGTTTAGATAATATAAATATAGGTACCTGCTACAAACTTTCTGGCTCTGGAACTGGACTGAACGTTATAATAACAATAATAAGAAACGCATTGTGCACAGTTGATGTATTTTTGTTCATTGAGGCACAATTTTTTCCTGTTTTCCTACTTTATACTAGTAAATTTGTTAATTAGCTAAATTTGCCTATACCTAATAATGTCAATTTCGTTTTTACAGATTAATTTCACCATGGAGAACCCAACATTTGGGTTAGGCGAAAAGCCTAGGGACCAAACCGAAGATGTAGCTGAATGTGATAAAGATCCAGTTACCAAACAGCAAGAGGAAGATGGTTTCTTAGTGATAAAAGACGATAAGCATAGTGATAGTGACGCTCACAGTGAGGACCTTAGCTCTAATGATGAACAAAGTAATGTAATCAGTAGTAGTAACTCTCAGTTCTATGAGAGCAGTGACAGTAAAATAGATTATGCGGTAAAAATAGATGACAATGATACTCTAAGTGACATAGACGATATAAAAACGGACAGTGCATCAGCTGACAGTGAAGATTCAGCGCTGGGTAGTCTACCACCAGACAGCGCTCTCAATGATCGAGAAGAAGAGGTTCAAGACAGATCGGAAGGTAGCGACTCAGGCCTTGGATCAGAAGCTCTTGACGATGTGAAGATACCAATCTTCAACCTTGCATTGCCATGTCAAAGTAGCCTAAATAGTGTCCAGTCATCAGATGATCCAGGACACAATATTGATAACTCCAGCAATAGTAATAATGAGAACAATTTAGATAAAGGCCATAGTTCTATAGCACAAGTAATGACACCTCTCAGAAGTAGTCTTAAGAGAAAATGTAGTGATGATAGTAAAACTGAACCACAAACAAAGAAGCGGAAAGAGAGTATTACCTTTGACAATGTTACCGTATATTATTTTCCAAGAGCTCAAGGATTTTCTTGTGTACCTTCTCAAGGAGGCTCTACATTAGGAATGGAATGGGAACATTCTCATATACAAAAGTTTACGTTACCGGAACACGCTTTAGAACAGAGACGGTTGCATAGACAAATATTACAGCAACTGAAAAGTGAGCGTCTTACGCTTCAAGGCGCGTCACTGTCCTCAAGTGAAGACAGTGACACTGAAGAAGAAGCGAGCGACATCTCTGAGTCAGAGTTAGATTTAGACAGTTATTTTTTCCTACAACCGGTCCCAACCAGGCAAAGACGAGCCCTATTGCGAGCAGCTGGTGTTAGAAAGATAGAGGGCTACGAAAAAGATGAGTGTAGAGACATCAGGACATCGCGGGAATTTTGCGGTTGTGCCTGCAAAGGAACTTGCAATCCAGAAACTTGTTCGTGCAGCCTGGCTGGTATCAAATGCCAAGTCGATAGATTAAATTTTCCCTGTGGCTGCACTAGAGATGGGTGCGCTAATACTACTGGTCGAATAGAATTCAACCCCGTAAGAGTTAGAACGCATTTCATACAAACTCTCATGAGAATAGGTCTTGAAAAGAAAAATGAAGAAAATCAGGAAGCAGCTAAGCGACAATGGCTAGAGTCTCACAATAATTCTACGTCATGTTCCTCAAATTCTTCATATGAAAGGGAGCGTTGTCTGAGTCACGAGGATGGAATGCTACGTGATGTTAACCTTACTCCAAGAGTCGAAGTTGAATCTTGCGTGAATACTGGTAGTTTCAATAATGTTCATTGTGATATGAATAACTCAACGGCACAGACTAACGATATGACATATGGCTATAGAAACGATCCTTCAAATCACAACAATGTTACCGACGGTAGCATAATGCACTTTGAAAACACGAACAATCTTCATAATCATAATGACCCCTACACATCCAACATACTGCAAGGAAAGGGTCCACCTTATGCCGTGCCTAATACCATGGGCTTCCAGACTATAGCAAACAACTTTCCTTGCGATCTCAATTACGCTTATGAACAGCAGACAGAGCACCATTTTAAAGGCCTGCAAAGCTTTTCCGCCACTAGTTTTGAAGAATTTGCGCACAGTTCACAGATGTCAATGTTCAGTCACTACGGACACGTTTATGTACCAGACTACTTACATAAGACGACCGCGACTGTACACCAGCACAACACGCTACAGTATCATACTGCTCAACAAAACCACTATGAAATGTATAAAAACACCACCGAATGTGTGATTAATGAAAACAAAAGTGATACTCATTATACTACTTTGATGACATTACCATATCAGCCTAGTAATAAGATGCAAACTGTAGAGAATGACGAGAACTGGTTCAGTCACAACACGCTGCTAAACTTGGATCATTCCGACCAGACGACGCAGGACGCTGCAGACCTGCAGGGCCAGCCCGCCGCGGCAACAACGGATAGCAATAATGCCGAAACAGAGAACTTTGGAGAACTTATTAAAAAAACTATGGTAGAGTCCGTTACTGTGTAGATGAATTACTTGTTGTATTTAATCGTCTTAATTATCATGTTATGAAATTTTTAATTATATTAATTGGTAAATTTAAAGACTAAGTTTATTGAAAATCTTAACGGTTTAGGTCACCTATACCTAACAATATTTATCTCTATAAATAAACAACTGTACTCATATCAGCGACTTGTTATACCTAAAAGCGTATCGCAGTTGCGATACATACCTAGTACAATATTATGTCCGCCACGAACATACACACTTTGTTTAAGAAGTTGAATCAAAGCTATTACTTGCAAGCTATCATTTAAACAATCATATTTAAAATCAGTAAATAAAGCAGCTTGTCGTTTTCAGCACATTACATGCTTAGTTTTTGGAAAAAGAAACTGATTAACCATCGTAAACTACATACTATTATTCTGATATCCTTATTCCCATATCAAATCAGTTATGTAGCGCCAACAACGAACAAGTGTACCTGTGTGAATAAAACTATAAAACAAGTAGAAACCTAAGGGTACACTACATTAGAAATCTATAAAGAACTCGATATTTTATCGAATAAGCAAAAGCAATCTAATTAGTAACGGTCTAAAACAGCTAAGCGTCTGAGGAGCTCGGAATACCATTGTTAATGATTTTAAGATAAATCGGTCGCTTCCACGTAATGTTAACAAACTGTTTTTATTACTTAGCCTTATTTCAGTAGTATTAATGCTTAAATTCAATATCTATACAATGTCCCAACCTTAGTAAAACTTCTAAAACATAGGTATTCGAACTTTACTCAGCAATGAAGACGTCTATGTGTACACTGTCTACTTAGCGTATATAAAATACTATGTATGTAAACTATGACTCGAAAACAGGGTAGGTAGAGATGAGTGGAAGGCGGCTCCGGACAGAAGCCTGGAGCAGATTGGGTGACATCTTTGCCCAACAGTGGGACACATGAAAGGATAACTATGCTTTAGGCATTCCTTTCTTTTTTCCGTGCACTCTGCCTTTTGCTAGGATCTGTCAGTCTTTTGATAGCAATGTACATGATCAAAACAAAGAGACTAGTACCTTCATTGGAATCTAACCATTTGACAAGGACTGACTTGACTATTAAGGGTTCGGCGAATGGGTCTTACGCGCGCTGGTTACGCGCTAGGAGAGTCCTTCTTTACCCAGGACAAGTACATCATAGATTTCCTTCGCCCTGGAGAGCTAGAGAGCTGAACTTCTTCCTTCCCTTTTAGGTTTGATAGCATTTGAATCTACAGATGCACATACAATGTACATTATGTACCCCAACATAAAAAGTAAGTACCTAAGTAAGTACACATACCCAACACAACTTATAAACACAAATACCAACATTTCTAGAGCAGAACTCTTCCAGTTTAATATGTACGTAAGTAATGTAGGTACCTACCTAGTAGAGTTCACTTTATTTAGGTAAGTAATCATCCATGTTGTAGTTCAATCCTATTACGAATATATGCCTACATCAAAATAAAAGGAGATCTAGGGCAATATATCCAAAATCAATTTAGTAAAAACAGCGCTGTAAATATCAAAATTCGCGCACCTAATTATCATAATTAAATACACATATGGTGACAGTTGAGTCTTGAGCCAGACCGTGGTTAGTAACAACCTTGCAATATATTATTATATTTATTTTAATAAGTAATATTGTTTTGACAGACTGCTCCCGGTGAACAGTTGAGAAGATAGTAACCGCTTTCGAGGTCACCCAGTTTTATTTTTCTACGTTATCTGTATTATGTGTATGCAGAACATGCTATATGAACATAAAGGCTATTCTTCTCCTCAAATGGGACCTTAAAATATAAGTTTCCAGTAATCCAGTTGAATTCAAAACTAAAACCATTATAGGTATTCATAAACTACTTACTTATAATATCAATATATATGCTCCTACTGGTTTGAATTTATTTAGTTCGGTAGTAAAAAAAGTATCCATAATGAAAGTATGTAGAACATAGAGTCCTCTACCAAGCCACTGCTAGACATACCTAAGCTTCCCCAAGTTGTAAGAAAACACTTGTATATAGATTGCCTGATCCAACTACCTATGTACTCTACGTAGACCACCACCAACAGATAAATGAAAATGGGAGGAAGGAGAAAAAATAGCAAAAAGGAAACTAAGAATCGAAGCCATTAAAATGCCGCGGTTTCTGCTGGCTCCTTTTCGAAACAGGCGTTATATTATGTAAGTATGCAAATATTGTAAAAATGGTAAGGTTAACAAATATCCGTATCAATAGCACAGCGGCTGCATATTTGCAGACTTTGAATGAAGAGTCCTTGAACGCCGTTTTAAGATAAAAAAGAAGATTTTGCATATTTGTAGTTTTAAGAAAGAATCCTTAAAAGCGAATTTAAGAAAAAATATCTTTATTAAGATATATAATTTGAATTCTGTTGCTAGTAGTACCTACGTAACGAAATAGCGTTCGATACGACACCGCCCTTTCATTTGGAGCGGTCGGGGCGGTAAGCGCCAGCCGCAGCGCGGTCGTAATTGCTTAGTAACGGAACTTAGCTCTGAACCTTACAAATATAGAGGTCTTATAAGAAAGGTAAAAGTAGATACATTATATATTCTTCTCAGATAGGTATAATAAAACAATTCTGAATTAAAACGATAAATCTTTATTGAACATAGTCTCATTTTTGTCTTTTAATATACA
The DNA here is from genome assembly GCA_905146925.1 of Autographa gamma. Classification (NCBI taxonomy): domain Eukaryota; kingdom Metazoa; phylum Arthropoda; class Insecta; order Lepidoptera; family Noctuidae; genus Autographa; species Autographa gamma. Next base: position 3,821,977 of record LR989852.1, read on the forward strand.
ACAAATAAATCTGTTTTACGTATTGTTCGAATATCACAATGTTTGATAGTTTATAACTGTCATGATTTTTATAATACTGTAGACGAGCGGTTCGCGAATCCGTCAGGAACTCTGAGCGATTTGCCAGATCTTGACAACTTTGTCCTCACCTGCCGTGATCAGTGTTTTTGAGATCTCGTCGAAATAGACGCTGTTGATGGAATCTGTAACAAAAATACATATTTTAAAACATTTATAATATACCAAAAAAATCAAAATTTCCACCTTTAAACTATCCGGGAAGAAATCAAACCTTAAATCAGGTATGTTCGCTACCTCTCACAACTTGGACCACCGCCTATTCATACCAATTATATTATATGCGGCACAAGGCTGCGGGTTCAAACCCCAGCAAATACAGTAACTTTTTCAATGTAAAGTGGACTTTCTAAGTTAATTTAAGACACTACTGATTGACGGATAAACAAGACTAGGTCTAATTTCGCAATACTCTGGCAATCATAGTTAATGAGTGGCATTTAGTCCTCTATATGCCACATAGGTACATAGCATTGCTCTAACAAAACATAGGCAAGAAAAAAAACGCTTTTAAAATAGCAATAAATAAGGCAATCACATAGATCGCTCCTAACTTGTTATAACATTTCGCCAGACGAAATATTGCACCCATCTAGAAGCCTTCATAAAAAAAATGTATGAAAGATACTCCATACGAAAATACCTAGCTTTAAAATCATAGGGGTTGATGTGCTCTTCCCCTTAGTGCGCGCATGCGCGGTGCAAACATCAATGACGTCACGTCAGTCCGCGCAAGTAGCGAAATGCTCGTCAGTGGAATATCGCAAAATTTCGTGTCGATGATAACTTGCGCGTGTAAGATACGAAAATGTAGTAAAGTATTTATGGATCCTGGTGTTCCTTATTACTTTAAGAATACTATACATAATGGATGAATACGAAGTGCCCAACTATTAAATGTTTCTGTATCGGGACCATCCGCGCAACTTTTTACCAACATGATTTTTAATTAGGACTCCTTTTAATATACTTTTAGCGCTTCGTTAATAAAACCTTTTAGCAAGGATGTTTAATAATTTTAATACACCAACATCTTATCTTTCTGTTTTGTAATATTTAACTAGTTAGTACGCTGGATTTTTTATGGTTTTCAAACTGCACGTGCACGCTCTAATAGTACACTGGACGTCAGAAGTGTTTATATAAAAGTTACATTTATGCTTTGGATTCCGAACGAGATTCAAAGATTTTTAAAGTATTTTTCCAATTATACAGAAGTGCTAAAATTTTCTGTCTCACAAAAACGAAGTCTGAAAATAAGCAACAAAAACAATTTTAAATTATATGCAAATTACGTTAAGCTTTTGTTACGAGTAAACGGCTAATACCGCTTTGTGCGGAAACAATAAACACGTAATAATTTAAAATGCTTGGACATTTGTTGTCGGTCAAGTTCACCAAAATTTACATATCTGTCTTGAAACAATACTAAGTGTCATATAGAACCTTTGTAAATTCTAAATGAAGAGGGTTGCTTTTATTAACATTCTGTAAAAAGGCCAAGACCTCAAACTTGAATAGGGGGCGATATATTTTTGCATGAAAACGCGTATCACCGCTAGGCTATCTGCTGTAATGCTATATTAAGAGTAACCAGCACAAGTATACGCCCTTTAAAAAAAAGTAGCATCTCACACTTATGATAACACAATAAATAATAAAGAATAGTAGTGCATTTTTTGCAATATTTATAGACGCGGAACATACTTAAAGGTATTCATGAAACAACCTCAGATGTAAACTCAGGAAGTTCTCTTATCTACACAATAATAAAAGCTGACGCAAACATAAACATTGCCGCGACACGTTCAGATTTTTCTCTCATTAATATATGACATCTTGAGGATGGAGATATTTTAACAACAGACGTCGGCAAACGTAGCGTACGTACCGTGTATCCCACTGAACGTCATAACATCTCACATTACTATGTACTCATTTATACTTTTATGTTGGTTCCTCTGATACGATAAACATATAAGATCTACATGACGCGGAATCTTTTTTTCTACTCTATTGCGAAAAGTTTCACAAACAATGAAGACATATATATATATAATAGACGCAAAGACCACCTAGACTTGGATAAAGCATTTTTGGAACACAAAATGTTCGTCCCTTTCGGGAATCAAACTCAGCGCAGCACTTTGCGAAGTGAGGTAATTGGGTTGGTGACGTTACTCGGCTATCCGCAGTCTAATCAAAGTGTCAAGAAAACCAAAAAAAAACGAAAGGTATATAAGTAAGAGTGATATTTGAGAGGCAAGTTACTACGTAAACGTAACCTAACGTCATAGTATAACGTGTTACATTACTATGAGTTCACTTATACATAATATATTAGGGTGGTCCGTCCTTGTCACGTGAGACGTATGGGTAGAATCGAGTCAACAAACGGGCGTAGGCTGGTAGATACATAATGTGGGTGGAGGATAAACTTCAAGAGACCTTCGCCTTTAATTCGCGCGGGACTAATTATGGCGAATTAAATAGAAAAATTATCGCAACTATTTTTGATGGAATAGCTTCCATCGATTTATTTTTTGAATGAGGATTTGGAGTAAATCTAGCATGTGGTCTATACTGGTAGTAACTTGTCTTACGTTAGTAGAAAATGACAGATACACTCAAAAGGGATTTGCCATTTTAAGTTTCTTGGTTAGCCACTAGAGGTCACTGCCGTCACCGCACACGCATATTGTAGGTTCTATTATGAATACGTACCACTATGTGCAGTGTGAGCGCTGGTCTGCGTGACGGTGAGCATGTTCCACTGCAGCAGCCGGCCGCCGCCGCAGCCGAGCCAGAGCACGTTGGTGCCGTCCCAGCACAGTGACGTCACAGGACCTGACAGCTGCTTTTGATACACCTGGATAAAAGGCATTGATTATAATATACGAAATAGGGAAAGGCAATATTCGCTTCAAGTAACTAAATAACTTGAATTACCTCTGGGAAAATGCAAGTATGCATATAGAGATATAATTGAGCCGGCCAAAAGTCTTTACCTAATGTCATTACGAAGCAACTTCGATTTTGATCGTGCCTCTCCACGTAACGTTACTTACCGAGTCTAAGACGCTTAGGTCAGTGACCCTCATGTCGCCATCCTCACAGGTGGTGACCACTCGGTCGCCGGACAGCACGAAGCAGAGCCCGCTGACCGGCGACGAGTGCACGCTCATCTTGTGCAGCACGTCCTTACTGCTGTAGTCCCACACGAACACCTCACCGTCACTCGTGCCTGTTATTATGTCGATCTCGTGACGACGACGTCTGGAAACAAGGAGGAATTAGACTCACCGTATTAAACTAAGGGCTCTTTATATGAATTTGTATATAAACTGGCCCATAACCGTGCCTCTGACAGCAGCGGAGCTCAGAAAGGAGCATGAGAATCCGATCATAAGCGCGACTCCTGTTCTTCACTTAAAAAGGATTTTTTGTTTTCAGTTTTAAAATTTAGGGTATTTCATATTGTTTGATGGGTATTTAACTAAAATATACCGTAAGCAGATTCGAGAACAGTCCTAGAACCGGAACATAACCAGAGATGAATGGTAAGTAAACGAATAGCTATGTTAGATCAAACATTTTGTCTAAAGAACCGACACTATCTATCGTTATCGCAGAAATCCTATCTGCTTTGACCTGATGTGACAATAACAATAACTATAAGATCCTGTTTGAATTTGATCTCATTGGAATCAATTTGACAAACTTTTGATTAACTATTTTGGTTTATCCATTTAATAGTTTACATAGTATTTTATTAATTACACATAATTGTTAAAAATAACAACTTCAATAAAAATCATATTATTATGGGACCGCTTCTGACGTAATAACAGAGATTTTTGAAGTTGGTTTTCGTAGCATGCAAAACATAACACAGTCGAATTGTCAACTAACACCTTTTGATGTCGGATTCTAAATAAGAAGCTCACCTATAAGTGACGCTGGTAACTTTCCCATCGTGATCAAACTCCGCCTTAAGTCCGCGCAGAGCCTGCCCGGTTCTACCGATGTTGCCCCATATCCGGACGACGCCGTCCCAGCCGCCAGATATTAAGAGACGTTCTAAAATAAAGAATATCCTCATTTATTTATTAAATAATTAATGTAAACACAATAGATACAGGAATATAACATGGATAAATATAATATAAATGATAACCGGTTATTGAGTACCATAAAGTTAATATATTGTCTTACTTTTGGAGGAAACTTAGCCACTGAATCTAAAAATAGTCTTATTGGGAAGATAACGCTTGAGGTAAATAATCCATATCCATTCCATCCATAAATTTAAGAATATACGTATATATGAGGACAAGTATGTCCATGTGCCAAAAATTGCGATACTTGTATCATAGATGTTTCGCAATTTACTATAAATAAATCTTCTATGTATTAAGACTCGTTTAAAGAAATATTCACTCAACAGATGTCACTGACCTTAATATAGGTCAAACTGCATGCACAATGCACTTTTTATATGAGTTAATACAAATTGACTATCAAAAGAATCCTGCCTCAGCTCAATTAGTAAGCATTTTACTATATTTTTCAGTATTCAAATTGTGACCTCCATACATAATAGCATTACAAATATAACATACCTTTTTCGAGCCACAACAAACAGCTAACGGAATCGTCATGCGCCCGAAAACATTCTACTACTCTCCCGTACTCCACATCATATAAATATCTGGAAGTTTGTAAACAATTAAGTTACCGAGATCTTTTTATATTAAATATATAAATAATATTTTTCGTTGTAACACAGACGAAAATAGAGAAAAGATAGAAATATTTTATCAATAGGCATACCAACCTCCCTCGATTTTTTAGGGGTGTTATTTGTAATTTTTAAATTACGGGGTCTATGTACGTTTCCCTTAATCTTTACATAGTAATTAAAATAAATAATTACATTTCATTATCCCAGGAACCGACAGCAACAGTGTTATTATCGACCATGACACACGAACTCAAGGGAGTCGAGCTAAGGATGACACTCCTGATTTGTTTCTTCAGCAAAGTATCATACACTTTTAGGGTTCCATCCTTCCCCACTGATATAACCCTATTTTCACTCCGAATAGCACAAGTCACAGCCTCTTTATGCAATTGCAATACATCAATACATTCCATCTTATAAGGTACATTACAATCTAAGTAGGATAATGGTTTTGTAATTCGCGGCGATATTTTTCTGACGTGTGGTTTCGTAAAAAGCTGTTTTGGCACTTGTCCAAACTCCATTATTTGTACTTCCAATGCGTGTCTGTCGTTCATGTCGTAAACACATTCGAGATTCACCGCTCCCTCGTAGCACACGTGGTGGAACACTGGAAATTAAAAAAATTTCAAATATGTAGATAGATATCCATCGCAACAGAGCGTTTGGAAAAACCATAATAGTAAAGCACTACCAGTAGGTACCTACCTACGTCTTATCAGGTCGATTCATAATATCAGTTTAAAAGCGGAAACAGAAGACAGTTAGGTACTATTTTCAATATGACGCAATTTTTATGTATGAAGTAACAATACGTTAATAATAATACAAATATTGACCACTAGCTTTTGCCAGCGGCTCCGTCTGCGTTCGCAAAAAAACCGAATGTTGCCGAATGTGCCCTCTCTAGGACCAAAGCTTACCCCATACTACATTTCATCAGATCAGTTCAACTATTTAGTATGTAGTGAAAATGTGATAAACGGACAAAGTTACTATCTTATTTATAACATTAGTATAGAGTATATTAGTCGCTATCCAGATAGCAACAAAAATTGAAGTGTTTTATCTTATTTACATTCATAATGGCATGAGTAACGTGCAAGCCACATTGCGAGTGCTTAATCTATAAAAAGAAATAGTCGCGCAACAATCCGATCGCGTCCTCACCCATGAATCATTTTAATCAGCTGGCAATTTAAATACGTCAAATATTTACAATAATATCAAAGTTAAAACTAAAGACTTGATAATATAAAAGATTATTCATGAGTAAGCGTTCGCCGACGTAACTATTAAAGCATAACAAGTAAAGCCTGCAAGGTCATTTGATTGTTGCTAATCTAGTGTTAACTGGAGTAAAAAATGAATAAACAAACCATTGTTGGCCTTCACGGCTTCTTCGCCTCTCTGCCTGTAGCCGAATATAAGGTCAATCCACAAGTGCAGGTGTCTACAAACATATTCGGACTCTAGGGCCTCTCGGAGTTTTGCGACGAAGTCCTCTGGTGACTTGGCCCACGGCGGTAGAGCTACGTTGTTCACTTTACTGCCATCGTGACGCTCACCGAAATTTATTTCGTATTGGTTCACCAAAAAGTCGCCTTTACCTTCTGTGTCATAAAATTCGGGAACCAGTTCCTGTAAACATGTAAAGGAGAGTTACTTAAACAGTAAAAATAATGGATAATCTATTAATAATCATAAATTGATATTTTTATACTTTACCTTAAAATCTGACATATTTCGTAGACAATTATTATAGACATCTCTAACGGAATTGAACATTCTGTCAGGATGATCGAATCGACCGTTTTGTAAACAAAGCATGTACTTAGGATATTTCCGAACCTGAAAGTAGATAGTCAATTTAATAAGTGACTGTCTTTATTGACACACAGTATAATAAATATGATACTTAGTCAAGGTAATTCAACTGAAGAACTTACTAAATAAAATAAAACAAGGCCAGGTGCAGAATAATGTGAGCCATACAAAAACTTGGGCTCACTCATTTCATGGTATCTTTCCTTTAGCTTGTCCAGTCTATCTGGGTTTAAAGCCCCCATTGGCTTAGACAAATCTCTGAATGTGTCAGGATTGGTCAGGTCTAAAGTATCCGAAGTGTAGTTTGCAACCACCCAGGGGAATACTGGATACTGTGTGAGATCATTCTTACTTCTATCTGCAAGGCTGCCAAAATTAGAAAAAAAAATAGAACAGCTAAGTTTGTGGCTAAAATTATAAAAGTAAATTAATTAAAAATGGAACACACTTTGAACATTTTTTTAATGCACTTTCTTTTAATATTTTATAGCTTTCTGACTCACCAGTTCAAATACATTAAATAGTCATAATTGGACACAATTCCATTCTGCCACTGTAATGTCATTTCTTCTGTGTGAACTTTCTCCAACTGGACATTTGGGGACTCCTCCAATATTTTATATATTCTGTCTCTGTCTCTCTCAGACTGGAATGTTACATATATGTGGGGCACCGAACTTTCTTCTGAGCTGTATATTTCTAGGCCCTGGAAGAGAATACGAAAGTTTAGTACTTGATCTCATACAAGTGTATAGTTTAACAAGCTGAAACTACATATTTTTTTGATATTAATTATTTGATAAATTAAAACACTAAGATTTCTTGTTATAAAGATTATGACATATTTAATATTTGGATTACAGTTAATATCAGTCAGGGAGTTTGAGAAATAATAAAAGAGAAAAAACTACAGAGAAAAATTATAAACATCCATTTTACAAATACAAAATCTAAATGTTCCAGTTAAGAATGCCAATTAATTTACATAAGAAAAAGAAATAAGTACGTAAAACACAGATACATACAACTTGCCTTAGTAAAAATCTTCTTTTGTACAATCTCCGCAGGTGTCCCAGTTTTAACTTAAGAATAGGGCTCTGAAAACAATTTCACACAATCTTTATCTTGACATAAATACAGTTATGTTTACAACAATGGGAAATAAAATCACAGCTATTGTTCACTGAACAAAGAGTGATAATGATATCTAAGTTAATACTACTGAAATAGGTTGTATAGGTAGTACTGCCAAGCTTGTATGTGGACTCATTCATGTTTATACAAATAAATTAATTGTTAAGCATATAATTAATGTATGCCATACATAAATAACACCTATAAATAGGTACAACTAATCACTCATTGTAAATTCGAACTGAGTTCATATTTTAATTGAATTTTATAAAAATTATCCTCAATACCATATACATTTGTAGTGCTTAAATTATTAATTAACTGACTGTTATTATTGTATTGAGCACTGTACAAAACAAGTATTGAGTTTAATTATATTTTATAGGTCTAAAAGGACAATAGAACAAAGAAGGATATTGCTTTCCTTTTAATATTATGTAAACAGGTTCAAATAATACCTACACTTTCAACATTACTAAAGGGCTGGAAGTATATTGTAGTAGGGGTAAGAGCCAGCTTCCCTTGGTGTCTGACAAGTGGAGAGATCTTCTCAGCCTGCAGTTCACACACTATCTGCTCAGTGAAGTCATCCATCATCACAGGATCAAACTCCATCCGCATGTATCTTGAGTGCAGGATGGTAGCTATCATACTGTTGTGTTCAGGGGCATGTAGGGTCGCAGCCCTCTGCAACTGCTGCATCTGACTCAGACACTCATCAGCTGAGGCAAAGTCAAAGGATACATAGAAATCCTGGTCTTCATAGACAAATTTGTATGGAGCCAAGATGTTTTCTTCCAGCATTTCTGCATACATTTTCATCCTAACTTTGATAACATTGCTGCCCTCAGCAACACTGCTCACTATAGTTATATCAGCACAATCTTTAAACTGCATCTTGATAAGAGGGTACACCCATTCCCTTGGCTCAAATACCAGGGACTTGGAACATAGTTTCAAACGACCTTGCTTTACATTCCCAGTGTTTTGAGGAGTACTGAGAGAGCAAGAGTAATCTTCAAAGTAAATCTCTCCAGGTTCCAATAGCAACATAGAAAACCTATAATAAATTAATAACCATTAACCTCGATAGATTTTAAAACTCTCACTGAATTAATGTTGTCCATTTCTCCCCGTGACTTAGAATATATAAGCATAGTTTCTAAATTTATAAATAATTACTAAATGGAAAACATCCAACTCAATTTAATTTCACCCTCGAAAAGGCATTAAGCGGTGCTTTGCATTGTGACCGTTACGAAATTGCACAATACCGAATGAGTCATTTGATTCAGGTGATACTTCAGTAAGCTATAAATAAGTAGAAACAAATGTAAGTACACTATTTAAGCCTTACCTCGATTTATCCATTTTCAATACTCGTCACAAACTACTTATATTATTTCAATGAAAATTAAACAAATACTTATTTATCTTAATTATCTTATGCCTGCGAGATATAAACAGACAACACTTCACTGAATAAAATAAAACTTTCACCTCTTGTTTACTGTTTACCGCTTTGTTTGAAGCCAGATGTCGAAATCTTTTAAACCAATGTCAAACTTTGACGTTGTCACTTTGATATTGACACAGATTTTCTAGCAGTTGGTAAATATTTTTATCTCGCCAGAAGCAAAATTAATTTGCATTTAATACGAAAATTAAAATATTAAAATATTCAGGTTCACAGAAAGACTCACCGTTTGTGACCGAAAATTGGCCATAAAATATATTTTTTACGCACTTTTTTTACACTTACTCAATTATTATCTGTAGTGAAATGTTCTATTTGACATAATTTGAATTTCTTGAATTTATGAACGTCATGAATGATGACATAGCAACTTCAGACAGATAGCTTTATTTAAAATTTTGGCGCCATTTGTTGAGAATAATATTCTCTTATTTCTGTAATGATAAAATTAAATTTAGCAAATATGCAGGATGATAAAAATGCAATATTTCAAATGCGTTTTCCTCAAAAACTGTGGTATTTGTTAAACCTAAGGACTGATGCTATTTTGTGGGGTGGTACTGGAAGAACTATTTTGTTGAATTATCGCATTCTGCACAATTATTTGCAGTGTGATCACTCTATATTTAAAACTACAAACATCTCAAGTTTTGTGAGACAGCTAAACTTGTATGGATTTCGGAAAGTAACTTCCCATTTGCAAGATCCTCTTTGTAATTCTAGTAACCCATACATGCATGAATATGTTCACGACTACTTTCAATATGGTCGACCAGAGCTACTCAATAAGATAACACGCAAGGCTCTGGCTATGAAGAGAAACTTTAAACCTAAGGTGAGCAAGAATATTTTTCATTTACATAGAATCTAGCTGCTGACCAGTCATGAATACTTACCTGTTGTACATACATATTATAGTTTTGTTAACTATTTACTGGAGTTTATTACATTTTTCTTGATAGAATATTCAGACAGTTAAAATACTTAACCTGACTTCTTGATATATACTTTCAGAATCTATACAGCAATGTTGAACAGCTACTATACCTAACACCACTGCAAAAAGCACGACGCGCGTTGCGTATGGCCCTGAAGAAAGCTGCCCAAGATCTGTTTGTGCAAAATTCACCCAAGCACTTCTGTAACCTAAAGTTTGAATGTGAAGGTAAGAAATATAAAAGAAAATATCTATTTCTGTGTAAATCTCAGCTAGTGCAATGCTAAAATGTGTCATTATGTTCCAGATTCTCAAGATGATTACTGTGAAGATGAAGAGAACATTGAATTTGATTGGTTGATCCCAAATGATAATGCTAATCCTGAAAAAGTCCTTCCTGAAACAGGTTTATCATCCTTTCTATTTAACTTCCTTTTTGTATCCTTACTATTACATAACTGCCTATTTATGTCCTGTCCAAACATCCTTGTGATCCTTCCCTTTCCACAGCTGATGTTCAAGTTCCTCAGAATGAAGCTCCAATACCAGAGGAAACTGATACTTCATTTAGGTAAGACTTATTATATGTTTTATTCATTTATAGACTAATCTTCTGAACAATAAAAAACAAATAACTAGGGATTTGTGTTACAGAGATGCAACTCAAGATAGTTTGATGCATTTCACTGATGAATCCTGTCAACAAAATGGGGATACCTTCCCAGCACAATTTTTAAGCATGCCAGAATTGGATCCTGAACCTTCAGAAGGGAACTCTGGTGTAGAATTGTTGGCAGAGTTTAATATAGACAATGACACTGACCAAGGAATAGCCAGAAAGATTGGAGATAAAGAAATTGACCACAACTCATTGAACTGTGTCCTACCTTCAATAAGTAATGACCAAATTGATGATGTTTCTATGGCTGAGGTATGGTATTCACATTTGATGGATTATATTTACTAACTGTTTAAGTTATGTAATAGGTTTTCTTCAACTGTTATAACTTTCAGAAGAATACTGAAAATTCTGATCATTACCATGGTGAGTGGGACCAAATGTTTAATGACATAATGACTAACAGAGGGTCCAACCAAGAATGTGGATCTGATTTGAAGGAACTCTATTCTCAAATATCTAAGACAATTGATTTATTGAACTCTTAAGTTATGTTAATATATAATTATTTAAGTAAACAATTTTTTTATTTTCCTTATAAACATGTATTAGTATTATAGAAAATTGTTTGACAACTCATAAATTACTTCTTTTGTTTTTTCTTTTCTGCCTCCTCTTCTTTTTCTTTCTCTATGATGGATACATATGAGCTGATGGTGTCAACATCAAGCATTTGCATGGGCTGGCCACGTCTCATCACTGCAATCTCCAGATTTTTCTGGCCAGACTGAACCACTTCAAGGAGAGCACGAATTGCAAGCTGAAATTATATTTTACATATTCATTAACAGAGTACTTTTGAAACTTTCAAAGAAAACAGCACTCACTAATAGCAGGAACTTTTTTCATTGACTGTATTTGGGAGGCTTTATTATAAAACAGTCAATTTTATCAACTAAGATTCATAGAACACATTACACTTGTAAACTATATCCAAATAATTTAATGCATAGTCATGATTAGTATTCTAATGAACTTTTTTCTTATTTTATAAGGGATCACATGTGAAAATAATAATAATAATATTCCGGGACAACTCACACACGGTTGTCTGATCCCAAGCTAAGCAGAGCTTGTGTTATGGTATCCAGACAACTGATTGAAATTATTTATTTATTAGGACTCTTAATTCAAATGTATGTGTTTTGTGTTTTTGTCAAGTCTAATAAGATATTTAAGAATAAATTACCTTAACGGCACCGTTCTCTGTAGCAACTTCATCAGCAGTATAGTTCTTCTCTAAGAACTCTCGAACAGTCTTAGCTGATCTGCCCGTAGCATTGGCTTTCCATTCATAATAAATGCCAGATGGCTCAGTTTGGAACAAATGAGGATGACCATCATAATCAAAACCTCCAATTAAACAAGAGATACCAAAAGGTCGACGTCCATTGCTCTGAGTATACTTTTGTTTGAGCCCAGCTATGTATCTAGTTATGTATTCCAAAGTGACTGGATCTTCAACTGTCAGTTTGTGAGACTGGCACTCAATTTGAGCTCTGTTGATCAGGATTCTAGCATCAGCCGTCAATCCGGCGAATGCCATTACAACATGGTCGTCAAGGAGGCAGATCTTCCTCACAGTTCTTTCTTCTTGTAACTTAGCGACGGATTTCTTCTCCACACCTAACACTACTACATCAGCACCTCTAACGCCGACCTGTAAAGGTATGTTTCCAACAAGATACATTTATTTACAATACATTTGACAATGAAAAGCAACTAACCAAAAATGATTACTTACCGCAGTCGACCCTTTGCGAACGGCTTCTTGTGCATATTCCACTTGAAGCAAATGACCGTCCGGTGAAAATACTGTAATAGCTCTATCGTATCTGGCCGACATTGTAATAAAAGCAGATTTGTTACAATACAAATATTTTACGAATCACTCTCGTCAAACTATTCGCCGCAAACTGTGTAGGGATGTGACACGTAAAACTTGATCTTAGAAGAATAAACTAGTCGAATAGTAACTTAACTCAAATCGATAAATTTTATCCTAAATTGAATTAGATTGCTAAATTCTTACGGTTGAGCAATAACATAAAACTATTTACTTTAAAATAAAGTTAAAACGTTAACCCAGGTCTTCTTCTTCCTGCCCAAATTAATGATATAAAATGTAAAATATTATAGCAAGTGTTTTTGAAACTTTCTTGATGATTTAGTGGTTTCGTGAAATGTAAAGAAAAATACGCAATGTGAAGACTGAGGTTAATTCACGACCTAAGTTTAACCTTTTTTATAATAAAAATCGTTACATGGATTAGTTAAAGTCCAAATACAGAGAGAGGCCCTCGGCCTCGGGGATCCTCTTAAGGGGTCCCTCTCTGTGACTTACAGGAAAAGAGTTCAACATGCGAAATTAGTACGTGCTTAATCGTATTTGCAATTTGTGTGTTTATTAGCCTGTCGCCATGGCATATAAATCGACGTAAAAGTTATTCGATTCACAACACTATGAAGGATGACAACGGTATTTCGATAAAAATATTCGTTCTGAAATATTTAATGTAACGGAATATTAAGTACTTAGTTTTTCTTTTTGGCTCTGACTGCTTACAGTTTGAAAACATTGTTAATTCAAAGCAAAGGTTTAAAAATATACTGTAGGAAGACATGGTTTCTTATTTTTATGATCACCATATTGTGAGAAGTGAGTGTTGGAAATTTATTTTATAGCTATAGGCTAAAGCCGTCTAATAAAATGACATCAAGCAAAATGTCAACAATTAAATTTAAAAGCTGCAAGCAATATGGCGACGGCAAAGAGTGACTTTGAGCCGTGGCTAAGTGAAAAGTTGAGGTCGTTAAAAACTGACGAAGGGGTTTTTGGTTCATACATATCAGGTATTTTAGAAAGCGAAGATAGCGTGGATGACAAAAAAGACGCCTTAGAAGGCATACTATCTGAGATAGTGGTAAGTATCACCTGGTTCTGGGCATGGATAAATTTATTCTTTTCTATTAAATGTTGCTATTTAACAGGAAAAAGACATCTCAGTTCACATAGATGAGATAATTGAGAAATGGGAGTCATGTCGGCCAACAGAAGAAACTCCAAAGCCTGCAAAGGACGTAGACATTCAGTTAGCCAAATTGTTAGAATCTCAAGCGCCAGCTACAACCGCGCGGCGAGAATATACCGATGAAGAAAAGAAGATTCGCGAAGCTATATTGTCCCAATACAGCCAGCTTTCTGATAATGAGGTAAATAATATTTATTGTTGTTTGTTATATGAGTGAGGTTAGAATTACAGCAACATTAAAATTTTATTGTTATTTCTTGTAGGAAGACGTGGTACATGAGGAAGTATCGGCTGAAGGTCCGGATCTAGTTAAAAATACGAATGCAGCGGATGTACACGCTGCAGCACGTGAGCGTCGTGAACAAGCCAAACTTGAAGCTCAAAAGAAAAAGGATAAGGATAAGGAAGACAGGTAAATGCTTTATTTAATCTAGTTTTCTAACACAAGTCAAGATGTATAAAATTTAAACTTTGACACCCTTATTAATAAAAATGTCGGAACCACGGATTAATAGAATCTAAATTCAAATTCTCTACAGAAAAATTGAAATTAGAATCTGCTAATCCGTTGCTAATCTACATCAAGATTTTTATGAATAAGGTCCTGAGAGCTCAAGTGACTAAAGTTTCATGATCTACAAGTTCATAAGAGATAGGTAGATTTTCTATGTCTAATAATATTGAATAATTTTAATTTAATAGGTATATTGAATGATATAATAATAATAATCTGTGAGTATGTTTTGTGTTAATCGAAACATGTTAGCTGTACGATCAGATTAAAATTTGATTAAACAATTAAATAAAAATAATTTATTAATTACAGAGAGAAACAAAAGCAACTAAAAGAAGAAAAGAAAGAAAAACGCAAGACACAGAAAGGTGAAAGGAAAAGGTAGCAAGGCAAATACCAAACAACCATGCTTCAACATTGCTTTGTGAATATGATATTAAAATCCTGGTATTATTGCTCAATATCGCACAAATGCAAGAGCTGAACATTCTTATACCTATGTGTCTTAGTATATTAATCCATTTTTATATGATCATGCAATAATTGTAATTCCAATGTCTGTTTAGTTAATTAAGAATGGTCATTTGCAACTCATACGAATATGACAATAATATTAATTTTATCTCATTATTATACTACATAAAGACTTCTTCATGGTTATTGTCAACATCATTTATATAATGTTCTGAATGTTTGCCACTATGTTATTTGTCTATTTACTTCTCTTTTTATTGATTCCTCTCTGCAATTTACTTGGGTTGAGACATTTTATGACTGACCAGAATTAGAAATGAGAAACAAATTTATTGTCACTTTTAAATAGGTCTTTATTTAGACAGAAACATCAGATGGTTTTTGGTAGATGACTTCCAACTATTTTCTTCCATCTTATATTTTAGTTAATAAAAAAGGGAAGATAACAGAAGTAACAGTCAATCATGATGGACAAGGACTTATTTAAGAGGGAACACAGACTTTCTGTAAAAAAAAAAATGGAGCAATTAGCAATTAGTGATAAACCTACAGGGATTGAGCAAGCTGACAATTGCTCTTGCGTGTCATCTGCACCCCCGTCCTTCTGCTTTTAGAATTGGACCACCGTGCGGGTGGCGTTAAACACCTTCAAAACTATAAGATTACATTTGTTGTTACCTCTTATCTGTAGTCCAAATCAGAAAATATTCCAATGTATTAAAAAGGAACTGGAATTAATTATGGATCATATTTTGTGTGTATGGATGTGACCATTGAAGTCCAACCTAATTTAAGGATCATCCTAATATTAGTACTCATTTAATTGGCCATTCTTAAATTGATTGATTGTAATATCTGTTGATGTGAAATCTACGTAAGCACCAATGTGTCTCAATTGTTAAAAATGAGAAATTTAAATAATATATGTGGAAATTGTGTTTATGAAATATTAACCGCTGTTGTTCTGAAAGTATTATGTGACATACATGTATTAAAATCATTATAACAATGTTGCCTTCAAACAGCCAGTGCTGTAACTCCTGTATTTACCTCTTTATTGAAATAGGGATGTGTACAGTTAAACATGAATACTTTGCTGGTTTTTTTGTATTGTTAACAACTTCATAAATTTTCATATTTCACTGTACACAGTTTTAATATGCTTTTAGTCATTATTATAGTTGTTATTTATTATGCATTACACATGTAATGTTTGAATAAAATCACATGTGTATGTAATATGTTTTTTATTTACACAACATGTTTTAATAATATCACAGTGTTACATAATGTTAAAAATAATTCCAAAAATTGGTAAGTAGCATTGCCTAAACATTGTTTTAGACTAAACTCATTGATATGTATTGCTTAAAACAATTGAATTGTAAATAAATATTGAAATATCATCAAAATTTTAAGATTTTACCACTGTGGCTTGTCTTAAGTGTAAAACAAAAAGTATAAAACTTTAAACAGAACCTTAATTACAACATACTTTTAAGTATATGGGTAAGGGCATGACTAGTATGAGTCACCATTAACACATTACAACAATATTTCATCACTTGAGTGTCATACATAATAATCAATGCAAATTAGTGTTATAACTGCTTTCTGTTATCATTCTTATCTACTTCAAGGCTGACATTATCTACCTCTTCAGTCACAATGAAGTTGAAAGCTCCACCAGCATAGATTTGTGTTATGATTGAGTTTGTATCAGTTTCTAAAGGCACTAGAGTAGGCAGCTGTCTGTTGTCTTCGGTGTTCATACCAGTGTTGTAATGCTCATTCCATCCCCAGGCCCAGAGAGTGTTGTCTGTCGCTAAACAAAGTACATGCTCAGACCCCAATGCTATATCCTGCACATGTCTGCCACCTGAAATATTTTAGATGCAAAGAGTTACTAGCTATACATAAAAAAGCAATTTGTCTACTGGAGGCTGAGTTAAAACTTTACTACAACCATATTTTCCTCACATTTTAAGGCTTTCTATTCAAAATTATAGTTTTACCCACCTGGCAAGCTAACATAAGTGTATATGCCAGTTGGCACAGCACTCTGTACTCCTAGTTGGCCATAGTTATTTGAACCCCATGCTAAAAGAGTTCCATCCTGCAGCCATAACAAGACATTTTTCCAACCACTCAATATCTTTTTTACTTCTTGATTAACCCCAATATCAATTTTATTGGGTTTAAATAACTTTTTATACTTTTCGGAAGACAGTAATAGTTGACCATGTGCATTATCTCCCCATACATATAAAGCTTTCTCTTCAGCACACCATGCTACAGTGTGGTTTTGACCACAAGCTATGTGAGAGATCTTCCCAACACCATCAACTTTCTGAAATCTGTCAGAGGATAATATATCATTACCCAACCCAAGCTGTCCATGTTTACCAAATCCTGTTGTCCACACTTGGCCTTTGGAATTAACTATAGCTGTATGTCTTAAACCCATGGAAACTAAAGTAGCTTTTACATGAAGTCTAATTGGCCTCATAGACTCAGAAAAGTGTTCTTTTGGTAATCCCAACTGACCATAGGCATTGGAACCCCAAACAAATAAGTATTGGTCATCTGTCACACCACAGCTGAAGTCCCACCCACATGCTATATTAGTGAAGGTTATACCACTTAATTTCCAAGTCCTTTGAAAAACATGTTCCTCGTTATCGTTCGCAGTTTGCAGTTTGTTATTCCAACCACTCGAGTATAGCTTTCCTGCATCGTCTATCAGTAGAGTGTGCCCTCCTCCACAAGCTATTTGT
Source organism: Autographa gamma (assembly GCA_905146925.1). Lineage (NCBI taxonomy): Eukaryota > Metazoa > Arthropoda > Insecta > Lepidoptera > Noctuidae > Autographa > Autographa gamma. The sequence goes on from LR989852.1 coordinate 3,839,650, forward strand.
TGTACTTTATTCTCATACAAATGTAGATCAACCTTTGAAGGCTTTTCTACCTGTTCACTTACTATACCTAAGCCTAATTGTCCATGAGAATTAGCACCCTGAAAAGTACATATTTATAACGAAATTTAATTAGTTCAAGATGTTAAAAATAAAAAATAAATAGTTAATCTAAATGATATTTTTTACAGAAAGGCTTTGTGAACGACTTACCCAACACCACAATACCATCTTTATTTCTTAAATTGTTTTTATTACTTTACTCCATACGAAAAACAAGAAAATACATTTCTTTTGTGAGCAATAATGTAACAATTTGTTCAACAACAACAATCTCATTGACACTTGATATTGACAGCTCGAGCTCACACTTCACAGCTGTTTCTGGAGTTCTGTTTACAAGAGTCCAATTTGTTTTTTCATAACAGACTATAATAAAAAACACAAGATGGCATTATTGTTATAACTTTAGAAAATAAAGAAATGAAGACAACGTGTATTCGAAGCAAAAGCTAAAAGAATAGTAACAAAATATGTTACGCTATGTACTCTCTTTGCAAACGATCTCAATAAAGTCACCTTGACACTTGCGATTTATAAACAATAGCGATTTTGCGTTTGTTTGTTTTATGTTTTTTTAATAAATAAAAACAAAACCGCAGTCAATAAAAATTTACTTGAATCTTAAATATTCAAGAATGTGTCTCGGATCCTCGAAAACTATGTAGTGTTTGTAATTTAAGGTATATTAATTATAAAACAATATGATATAACATTGAAGCAAATCTGATTGCTTTATATTTAAACTTCTTTTCTAAGGTGCACGCAATGGATTCAGCTAAAAGACATGCAACGGCAGCCCAAGTTGCGGCCTTGATGGATTTCATGCAAGAACATTCAGATGTAGCTAAGGGTCTTCTTAATTCAGGGCTTGAGAGGGAAGACTTGGAGTCACAGTGGCGAGACCTAACAAGCACCCTTAATTCTATGGGTGGCGCAGTTAAATCCGTTGATAAATGGAAACAGGCAAATCCTCAATACATACATTATATATTATTGTAGTAAATTAATTACTTATTTTGTACTTCAATGCTGTTAATAATTACCTGTTTGAATAACAGACATGGCGTGACCTTAAATCAAATACTAAGAAAAGAGCCCTTAAGCAGCAACAATCAATACCAGATACAAGTATAGGGCTTAGCCCCGAGGGAAGTGGAGACGCATCACAGAATGCCGATGGTGAAAACTATGTTCCTTCAAAGAAAAGATATAGTATATAAACATTGATTTTTATTCATAAACCTAATATTATCCTTGATTTATAATATTACATGTGATCATTTCCTTTTCAGCTTCATTTGATGAAGAAATAATTAAAATAGAAAGAGATAAATTAGAATTTGATAGAGAATATAAGATACAAAAAATTGAAGTATTATCAAGGTACTGATTACATTAAGTTACTACCTAAATACTAAAATGTTATGTACAAAATATTTGTATACTCACCCATTGTATTTTATTGTTTCAGGATAGCATCAGCATTAGAAGAATTAGCTAAGAAATAAAGTCTACAAATAGTATTATTTTAATATTAAATTATATTAATTATACCTTGTACATTTTTCATTTGTTTTTTCTTGTAAAAGTCCTATCAGTAAGTCACCCCTATGTAACTTCTTTCGTTAAAAAAGTCGACAAGAGATGGCGCTGTGTGTCTGATTGCAAATAGTTTACGACTTGACAACATTTACTTCCTACATACTTTCATGTATTTTCCAAATATGTTTTTGTACTTTTTTTGAAACTTATCCTTTTTTAAATAATAATTTGGTCAAAGAGGTAAAACATGCAGTCTCTAGTTTCCTTTCTTCAGTTGTAGCGCGCGCGGTGCTGGTTTGCATAAGTTTATTTATCATGCATGTACTTAAATAATATAAATTCTAAACATTTCGTCATATGACGACGACTAAATGATTAATCACGTTCACGTCTCATCTGCATCTGTTGAGTTGCAAACTATATGCTTGTTGCGTCGTTTTGGGATTTGTGTCCCTAACTTGTGAAGTTTATTTCGCAAATTACTCTGAGCTAAACGATGAGTATTGTTATGGGACTAGGAGTAATAAACTTTGAGGGCTCGCGGCACTTTTAGTATTACAACAACGGTGTTTCTGAACTGGCACTACGAGCTACCTACCTACGTAAGTACTTACCTAAGTATATACAGGATTTTGAAGTACCTTACACATGACATTTACTAAATAGCTAATGCGACAAACGATGGCAGATTTCTATAAAATCTTTTTTCTACTTTTTATTTAAGTTTTTCCTTTTCGTGATATTTAGATATGTACGGGTGTGCTATAACGCACCTGCACTCTCCCGAGGCAAGTCCCTGAACAGCTAAACTGGACACCAGAAAGCATGGACGCCACGCAACCTGTCACAATTTACACCTACAGTAAATTATATTTTAGTTATTAATAAACTGACGTGTGATTCAAATTATTCCTACGCACAGTGCATATGTTTCACTTAGCTAATTGCAAAACGTGGCAGCTAGAGAGCACAGGGCTTAATTTATGCCTAGATGTAATTAGGGATTATACTCTATTTGTGTTCTAGAGTTTCCACTGTAGCCGGCATTTATGCACAAGCCAGTTAAAGTTGCAACCATTAGGTAAGTACTTACTTAAGCAATTACCCAGTGCTAAGTGTAATTTCTATGTTGGTCTGAAAACCTATTTACTAGGTAGATTGTTTGTATTAGGTACCTACTTCTTCTAAAGACATAGCAGACAATTGTACAAAACCTAAAAGATAGATATGCCTATATTTGTATCCGTTTGAGCGTTACTAATTTTCCACTCTGAGATAGAGAAGATTAAGTAGGTATGCTGTATAGGGGAGGTGTCTATTAAATAACATGCTATAAGCTACCTATATCTTAGTCAAATACATAAGAAAGCTCTCGCAACTAATCATAGGACATAGTTCATAATATCCACATTTAATGACCAAAAACTAATCAGTTCTCCGTTAACAGCCGCAATTAGCACAATAACGCTAGTCTCGCATGCAATACGTACTTATGTATTAACCGCTCTGTAGGTCGCAACTTGTGCAAATTGCTTGCTCAACGAGACAGGGTATGTCATAGCTGTGGCTGCGTATGCATAGAGCGTGAAATTCGAGTTCCGAAACGTAGGCGATTTTGGTATCGGTCCTTCAGTGTCATCAACTCGTAAAGTGTTATTGAAGGCTTGGTTACACCTGTTATTTAAATACATAGCAGAGCTGCAGAGCATACACTATATTGACTTTTTCTTCCACCTCAATTTGGATGAATATAAGTGCTGATCATTCTTCTGGGCAATAACTTAATACTTATGTGCTTATTTACGATGGACTATGGTAATTGATAATCGTAAAATGAAGATCGGTAAATGCAAAAGTTGAAAGACCCGTTTGCCATTGAAGTCATTGAGTAGATGAGTGTAAGAGTGTAGTAGGTATCTTTGGAACGAAACCCATTTGCTTGATGATCAGTGTAGAACTTTACACATTTAAAAAGTTACAGAGGAAAAGTTTGGTTTGAAATGTGATTTTGTTTATTCTTTTAAAGGTAAAAGTTGCTACGGGTGGGTACGGTTGTAAGCAGCTTTGTGATACTTTTAGTTGAAACTGATGCCAATAATGCGCACTGCTCGTTCAGACCTGACCTGTTTTATGTGCTGTAAAGGAAATGTTTCGGTAAAAGCGGGTTTTCTACAAACAAATAAACGATAGAAGACAGAATAGATATTAGGTAGGTACATGCTTCATTCCGTAATGTTTTGTCCGAAATTGAAACATTTATTTTGATGAAATACTTCGGTAATAGTCACTTCATTATTTAACTGAGAGAAAAGTATTATGTTGGTTAGGTAGGTCATCAGTCATTTACTTGTATTTAGCGTTATTTTTCTTTCTACCAATAAGTTACTTTTCCTACCTAACACTCATCCATTAGCTCTAGGAAGATAAACTTCATTAGTCTTCTTAGAAAGGGGATTTAATTACCATCTGACTATCCAATATTCTCATCGAGTAGTACAAATTATCTTTGAAGCTTTCAAGCGCTCCGTTTAGTTATCCGGCTAGTGGCCGGTCCGGTTTCGGATGAATTTCCCGGCGCCGTAGCTTTCACGTAAAATGTAATACCGCCGGCCACCCGGTCATCAGGCGATATGCATCGGGCACACGGTTATTTAATCAAGCCGGCCGTGTGGTACGCTACTGCATGCGTTTTTCATCTCACATAAATTCGGTACACTGAACAATTTTTTAATAAAACCGTGCCCTCTAGGTTACCTACTACGTTTTTGAGAAACGCAAAAACAGACCCTTACCTTGTTATACCGATAGAGATATAGGAGAATATAGTACAGTCAATTTCTTAATTTAAAGTATATTCGTTGAAGATTGGGGATAACCAAGTAACATGCTTCGTTTTATGTGTGGCGGATAAACATCGTCAGATATAAAATTCTCCGTATAAAAATGACTACGGTTTTGATGGGCCAGCTTATCTGATGTGCGGGAATACTAAAGAGGGATGCTGGTTTCAAGTAGTCGGTTATCCTTGGCCGGGGCAGTCACTGCGGTTCGCTTGCCCCGGAGATTATCCTTTCCCTCCATAATTTGTACGCACGATGTTTGCCGGAGAGATTGCGGCCAGCCTCCTCTGTCATTAATTAACATAACCACGACTTTCCTAAATTTGAATATATTGACAACCACTGCCGGATTTATGGGTTAACCCAGGTTATTTCTCTATCTACGTTAGTTTGTTTACATTCGTTCTTCACGACTATGTTATGCTGATAGAGTAAGTGAGGGCAAAAAGAGTTAACGTTTTATGGTTTCATTGTTGAAGCAGAACATTATCACGATAATGTGCCTTGAATATGTAGGTAGTTACAATATTAGATATTGTTTTACAGATTCCCTGTTTGATTTATGTAAAATTGAAGAACCTTCAATATTGGCTTAAATAGAACATTTTTATAGTATAGGTAGAACAGTTTCTTACCTCAGTGGGCACAGGGCAGGTCCGAGGGCGATCCCGCGTTAGGGCACAGGTCGCCGCCCAATAACTCGCATGATTGAGTTTAGGCGCACGCTACACGCGCCGCACTCCACGACCAGCACTCGAAAAACCCAGCGGAAAAACCAACGACTTTTTAATTTTACTCCCATCATTTTTTTTAGTACATATCATTTTCCCTCTAAATTCTCACATGCATCAGATTTAACAGAATTTATTACCCGATCGGCCAATCTAAGCTTATATTTTCGTCTGGGAAAAAGGTTTAAAATTCAGGAAAAACAGGGAAGAGCGTTTACATTTGTGTGTAGGTACGCCGTGTATACGAATGTGGTGAGACTTAATTGTTGCGTATTTATTTAGGTTTCTACTCATGACTGTTTCCAGTTTGGTAAACCGAAACGAGTATCAGTCAAACATTTTACTGCGGGCCACAAATAAACTTAATATAAATGACCCGCACATGAATAAAATAACAATATTCATTATTTACTTTTATTTAGGTGGTCAGGTAAGTGCCCACTCAATCGGCTAAATGGGCATGAGAGTGGGCGCAATTGTTCGCAAACCACAGAAGCAATTATGAGATGAAAGGATGTGTGAACATCGGAAATATCGAAATTATTTTATGCCTTTTTGGCGCAGACATGGAACCGAACGCTCTGTTATTCGCTGTAATAGCCAACTATACTAAGTTTGGACAGAAATGAAAATCTAAGCCTGGTTTTAATACGCTTTCAAATAATATGTAATTTAGGTTCTAGTTTTTTTAAGAAAATATAACTCATTGTATGCCCGTTCAAAGATCACCCTTATTTCGTAAGACAACAGCTTTGTTTTTTTTTGTGATAAGCGCGGCGCCTTTAGCCTGAGCGAGGCTAAGACTGATTTTTTTTCTTTTACTTTTCATCCTGTCTTGATAATACGTGTCATTCACCCGCTCCATCTCTAATTGTGTCGAGTTCTGTCTAGAATAGTCAGTTGGCCTCAGGAAGTTTGTATTATCAACTGTACCTCGGAGCACGTAGGTTAAGCTGTCCTACGCCTAATGTTCCTTCGTGTCGGACAGCCGTTCCATCCGACTTTGTGAAAGAGGGATTAGGTTCTCCGAACTGTGTACTCTAGTATCCTGTAGTTGGCTTGTTTCTGTTAAGATTTTCCGGCAAGACTTGCCTTACTCGACTACTGCATAGTAATAGAATATCTGTAAACCATGTGCTGTACGTTGCTTGTAAAGTCTTACGTACATGTGTATCTTTGGGCAATCTTGGTAAAACGTCATAAATATCTTAAAAGGTGAAAATACGAGTGTAAACTTTATATAGATTTGCCTAAAGGTATTTTATCGTTTTTGTTTCATAAAATTGGTTCACATAGCTATACGGTATGCAATTTGTTGGTGCCATTGGAATTTTATACACACGTCGTAAAAGTCAGATGAAAACCACAAAGTACCCCATTTGGCTATCATTCGTTTTATACCCTTTACAAACGTGTACGTAAAACACGTTCGCTGTTATTTATTGACTTCCAATGGAATAGCTGGTACATAACCCGCCTGTCTGTACATAGATATAGCCTGCGTATAGATAGGTAGAGATATACATAACGATCGTTGAACAAGGTATCTAGAACATGGAGCTCGTGAGTTAAAAGGTTATTTTCATTATTCATAGAAAAGTCATTAATCATCGCACACTGCACTGGAGGCGGAGTGTTCGAGTGACGTGACTTTGAGGTTATTTTTAAACTTTATTTTTAATAACCTTGTGCACTTTAATGACGTAAATCGACGAAATTGTAAGTCTAGATTACGGAACTTTAGCAATATTTTTGGACAGTTAACGACGAAAACCAGTATGCGAGTCACGGTAGATCATCGCCATATTATATTATATTATATGAACAACCACAAAGCTGAATAATTGATTTCTGATACGATGTCGACCTTTTGAGCCCTCTATAATGACGCAGATTGAAAAATATGCGGAGAAGAGACGCCATATAATATGTATGGCTTATCGCTTGGCAGTCTTGATATATTGCGATACAAGCCAACAAATCAAGACGAACAAAAGTAGTGAAACTTTGCTCGTTAGTCTGTCTGTAGGTACGTAAGTAAAAACGGTGTCAAATGGTCGTCGTCATGCAAGAAAAGGTAACACTCCGTCTCAATGGTCGTTACTAAATATTTAAAGGGGCCGCAGTGCGCACTGCCTTAAATATAACATTCCTGCCGACCAGAGTGAATTTTTCACGCGCACTGCTGGTCCCATACCCTGAACTACCCGACTTGTGCTAGTCAGGTATTTAGATTATTTATCTCGCGTAAATCGCGCGCCTTACTATTTGGCCCTGATTTTATGCTTTGTATTTTTCCTTTCTCATGTATTATTTCATTATTGAGGATAAGTGCGTTTTTAATGGTATAGGTACCATGATATTTGATATCAGAAGGTACTGAAACGTCGTCCTAAATAAATACGAAAAAGATATACAAAGTTGTGTTGTGCCTATTCTAAGAATTCTCCTGGTGTTGTGCCGCAGGGATTTCCTAAAAAGTGATTTGCATTATTTTTCACCAAGTTAAAATAAAGAGTCCTATCTACGTAAAATGTAAATTTGGGGCTCTTCTGAATGTAAAGTTCACGGTTGATTTTATTTTCATGGAGTGAACGCAGCTTGAATTTAAAATCATGACGGCTCAAATGAAATTTTATATTATTAATATTTTTACCTGCATGAAAATACCGCAAAGTTATGTTGGTAGGCGGTTCTTTGGTTTAGAATTTTACTTGCATAATTTATGAAAATTATTGTGGTTTTCATAGCTATTTAAAGCTAGTGTCATATTTTGCAATTGTATTATTTATATTATGCAAATTACTATAGGGTTAAAAAATGCCTGCATAGTAGCCTACAATCTACATAAATAGTACACTCGTTGTTTTTTTAAGATAATCTATATTTTATTTATATTTTTATTTACATAATAATATGATAAACCGTTATACATGAAAAAGGTTGCAAAGTTTTTTGTTTAAATTTGTCAGTAGTAATTTTCTTACAACTTCGCACAGAAATAAAATGTTTGACATAATTAAGATATTTTAGTTCTACGATATTGACTTTGAAAGTTTAACAAGTACCGAACTAAGTTTAACTAGTAATAATAAAAGGTAAACGCTTAAGCAGTAGCTATTATTTCTTAATATCAAACAAACTTACAAAAATAAGTCTACATTTTAGTCTCCATTTATGTAAAAAAAAGTTTATTAGGTACGTATAATATGCCACTATATCTGAGTGCATACCCAAGAACATGCACATAGAAAGACAGTATTCAATAAAAAATATATAGAGCGTGTATGTTCCTCCTATTCCTGAACGATTTCTCGTCAAACATACTCCGGATTCCATCGAAAGTTCAGGCGTTCCTTTCGAATTGTTATACATTCGCCAAACTTTACAGTATTCTATTTAACTCCGTTGAATGTTTGCTTCCATGAAACATACTGAATACTTCAGGTTATAAGAGGATTTGAGGTTTCAAATGCTGATGCCGCTAACATTTTCCACAAATTCACTCTAGGTTTCCCGTTATATAATGTGTGAAGTCAAACGGACTTAGGATAAAGATATTACTACGTATGACTACTAACACTGCTTATGAATTCTGGCAACCCCTTCCTTTTGACTTTGGCAAATTTATTTATGTATAGTTTGAAAAATTCCTCTTATTGTATCGTATATTATGGTAATATTAATCCTCGCAAACTAAAACCAAATGCGTTTATTTTTTATCTAAATGTTACACAAAATAATTCCGTGCATGTATCTCCAATGGATAAGAAGGAGCACAATTGTAAGATCATCTTTCTAAAAATAGCCTAGGTTGCTTTTAGGATTCTATTTCAAATTCCTACTTAAGCATCTCAGTATGAATTGTATATGAATATCCGTGACCTTTACCAGCGAGGTTTATAATTTATTTGTACAATTTGTCAGAAGGTACACAATAAACTGCCCCTTTAGCATTATATTTTTCAAATAAGTCTCAGCAACAAAGGTCGTCGAGATCTTTTACCGACAAGACCGGCCATTGTAAGATTTCTTGTATTGTGACGGTTTGTCTGTGTCGCGTTCACAAAGAAAAATGTTTTATATTTAGGATCAAGTTACAGTAATGCTAAAATATGTCGTGTATAACATAGTGTTCGTATGTAAACGTCAGTCTATAATCGATCAAGCTGTCGAGCCCATCGATATGTTTTGTCGGGAAAGCAATTAGTTATTCTAAGAACCTGCTCCTGAACAAGCATTGCTTAAGATATTTATCTTATAAGACCTAAAATTTTTCATTTACAGGGTCTTATAATTTATCTTGATCTAGTATACCATTTACCTACCTTAACTTGCACATATTCGACCTAAATCTGAGAACGAATGCAGAACATTACGATTCAGAATCTGCACAAACTACGTTTAAACAAAAGGATCCACTTTTATTCCATTTGCTAACGAGGGCGAAAATAAAAATTCAATTTTAAAAATGGCTGAGTTTAAACCATACATAAACACGTCTCGCGACGCTCGAGCTAAAACGGTAAACGTTAGTTTTTACCGGTAGGAGGTACAGTCGTCTGAACCAACTCGATATCAATAGTAAATATTTGAATTTACTTTATAGCGTTAGATTGATTGATTTATTTCCAAATTTACTATAGATGTAGGATCTGAAAAAAAAACTGTAGGAAAATTGAAATTTGACATTTATTTCAAAAGAAACAGATCTTATGTATCTGTGAGATTTTCATGTTCCCGGTGAGCTCTTTGTTTTATACTACATAACAAGAAAATAAAATCCTAATTTCTAAAATATATCGGTACAATATCGACGCAGGCGACTGTACACGTTTTCTCAACATTCGCTCGCTTGCAAATCCTGGAAAAACGCTTCGTTGCATTCAACTTGTTTCGCCACGTCTGAGGTGCTGAGTTGCTGACTCAGGAAAAATGCTTGAGCACATGAACCTACGTTTATTTACCGAATATGAACGTATTTAAGACGCATTGCAATTGCTGCAAGGATGTTGGTACGATTGCATTTTGTTTTGGCTAAGCTGGGTTTTTATTTGTTTGTGGCAAGCGTTTTAAAGCTGGGTAACACTTGGATGTATATAGGTCAATAGAACAGTCGAAATAAGAACGTAGTGGGGGCGGAAAAGTTAAATAAAATAATTTAACAAAATCGTCTTGCAAGTTCTGGTCATGGTCAATCTATAATTCAGTTTTTAGGTAATAGTGTAAGATAAAAAATGGTTATATTTCAAGAGAAAGATAAATAGAAAGTTTATAAATAAAACTTTCACATTTGTCTGAGCATCACATTTGTCTGGTTTCCCTGAATCATCTTTTGAATTACTAAAGAGTTTTGCAATACTATTATTATTGCAAAACTATATATATAATATTATTATGCACGGTTCCTTATTTTTTTTTTTGTATTTATTTATTTTTATTGTAATGACAGCGTGCTACTGGGGAGTTTGTTGCGCCGTTTCTTCTCCTCAGCCAGAGCACTTAGGAAGCGGTGAAGGGTGGGCGTTTTGGGGTCGGTTCATATCTGGCGGTGGTAGCGTGTCGTCGGTCGCGTGGCGCTGGGGCGGGCGGGCGCATGATGGAGCATTCGGCCTTTCACACTGACCTGACGCGTTGGTGCGTCAGGTGTGAGAGGTTGGATGTTTTGTTGTGTGTTTGCTCGTTCTGGCGTTGCGCGACCGATGTTGCGCGCTGCCTTGTCCGCCGGATATGAACCGACCCCTGGGGTGCTGTCTTTTGTAAAAAAAAAATATTGACGTTTAATAAGTGCTACTTTGTAGCCTAAGTTAAATAAATGATTTTTGATTTTGATTTTGGTTTTGATTTATTATAATAATATATAGTATTTACAAAGCATTGCAGCGGGAGAACGTAGAAATATATTTAATCTATTTCAACATATGCACTTGTTTTATTCGCATTTACATGAAGAATAAATTGAATACCTCTTTTTTTATTATTCTATGTTTGTCATTGTTAGCACTTATTTCATGTTACAGCTTATAAGTCCAAAAAAGAAACAATTATTTTAAAATTAGTTAAATAAATTATCATAAGTGATTACGTTTTCAGTTCTAGCTTTTGATGAATCAGTTTTGAAAAACCGTAGGGAATCAAAACCTATCCAATAAATCACAGTCTGAAATAATTATAACAGCCTCTGGCAACTGGTACCGCGAAATTCAATTAAATATTGGGAATAAAATTCGATAAATTTATCTTAAAATTGTATCATTTTCTCATCAAATTTTCAATCGTCGGCGACGGGCAGCTTGGTTCCATTTATATCTGAATTCATATTTATAACATTCGGGTACTGTTCCCTGTTCCCAATATAATCGGAATATTCACAAAAAGCTTACTATTTATAAAACAATCAAAATTGACATTTCAGACCACCTCAAGACTTTTTACCGACCGAAATAAAATAAACTTTTTTCATTTTGACAAAGGTTGGACTTGAATTATTAAAGTGTAACATTTATAGAACAACACTTTATGTACTATTAATACATAAAAGAAAGTAAATAATTTTAGTATATATCTTTAACACACTAGTACAGTAACACTTTAATTGCTAGTGCTTTATTATGAGATAGTTTTGATTTCCTTACTTCCTACAAGTGTTTCCATAGTCACTGTAAAATTACAGTAGAGTCAGAAATTTTGAAAGTATTTTTTTACAGAACATATTACATTTCTTTTTTGCCGAAGAAATGTGTAATTTCACTTTCGCTATCTTGAAACACTGCTTCCTACACTTAATTTGTTTACACGCCAACGTTGTTTGCTTAAAATTACTCATAATATGAAAATATAATACATCAGTTCTAAAAACCTAATTACGTAATACAGTAGGAATAATAGCAGCAGTGCTTCAATTATTACCGATTAATAGCTCATTAGTGAACGCCATGGTAATTGATTTGCATTGTAATTTCTTATCAGACCGCGTTACGTTCCCATTGCGAACACACAAGGGATTGCTTTTTAGGAGTAAAGAGACGTGTTTTATTAATTTTAGTTCATTTCTATAGTAATTTTACGCATGAAATGATATCATGGCGATTGTATTTATTCAGTTTAATATTGATTGTACAAGTGACAGAAAATAATGGTCGTGGTTATCGAGAAAGCGTGGCAGCACACTACAACAGCCCTCGTAAGTGTATTTGAAAATTCTTTGAAGAATATGTTACGAACACCTTACACTCACAGCTGGCGTTACAAATGTTTATGACGTAACTTCTTTGGAAGTTTCTCGAGATCATTACTTCTAAATAAAATTAGTCCATACAAGGAACATTTATCGTGTTGGCCGGTGGTGAAAATAACACCGGTATGCATTTGACATGACCTGTATTGCTCTATCGGTTTCAAAATAATAGTTTCAGTGGATCAGTAGGTCAAGTGACTTTGGCATTGGAAATTGCATTGGCTGATTAAAGTTTTAAGTATAGATTTTTATGTTGGCTACCAGAGTCCATATTCACATACAGTTTGGTTAGATTTACATAAATTTTTGGCTTGGCTTGGCATATAACTGAACAAAATTGATTTTACAAAACATTTTTCTATCAAGGAAGCGATTACGATTTTCCGCTGATCGTTAGTCTTGCATGCAAAGCCGACACATAAATTTAACTTTATTGTTCTAGAATACATTAGACTGCGTCCGATGGTCTTATCTGAAATCGAAACTTCAGCCAAGTAACGTTCTGCTACTAAATAAAGGCTGGATTTTGGAACATTTTTCTGAAAACCTATACGTTACATTTCGCCTACCTCCTCATATATTTTTTATATTTCTGTGAGGGTCCTGTCTCGTAAAAAAGTATACGGCTCTGCAGAAACTTTTCCCATATTTTAGGGAGAACATTTCGCCCAGGGCGCCATTATTAGCAGAGAACGGTCGGCCATTGATCGTGCTTTGATCGAACTCAAATTTACGTAGATCCAGTATTTTCGGTATTGTTTTTCTTATAGTCTTATTTTTCTCTCAATTTCCTTATGTTTAATCGATTATACAAAGAAGGATCGAATTTGTTTCAATATTCATAGAATCTAAAATTCATATTACACCAATGAATTTCATCTCGATTTCTTGAACAGAAAATAGTGCTTCGTATTTTATATTCAGTTTTGACATTTGCCATGTTATTGTTGTATAGTTCTCTGTATCTGGTAAAGCGACCTATTTGTCTCGCTGACACAGTTGCAGTGAAAACGTCTAGCTTCTGATACATGGCGCTTACTATTTTGCCTTTATGTGCATACTGCATATGGATCAGAGGAGGGAGGCTTAATGTTTACGTTGTAATCATAGGTGAAGCTATATGTGAATTCAAATTGTAGCTTTACTTGGTTACCTAGCTATTAGATGTGATGTATATGTTATTAAAGACTTCATTTTTTCATTTTACCATATGTACTGTCATCCAAAATAGGCACTCAAAGCAAATGATGTGTGGTTTTATAATAAAATGTATTATATAAATATATTATCTTTGTAATAACATCACAGGTCCGACCCAAAACCCATCTGGCTAGTTTATTTTCTTTCTCTGTAAACAACTGCTGAAGTATTAACGTTGCTAATTATGAAACACTAATTTGCTTATCCACGGAGCGGAATCACATTAAGGCGCTCAGCGCCAAAGGGAATATGTTATAATTCTTTTATATTCTCGTTACTTTACCGTAATTCTCATTTGTTTTTCTTAACGCTCACATATTACGCTTGTAATTCCGAATGAGAAAAGCAGATAAATGTTTCTTTGTATTAGGAGTCTGTGCACGTACCGTTCATCTGTCATCATTACTATTGAAAAAGCTAAATCTGTCATTAATCGGGAACTCCATACTTCCAATAAAATAAAGGGGAAATGAAAATAGAAAATTGAGCGTTGTATATTTAACCCTTCCCGAAATAAAATATTAAAATTTACCCCGAATTCTCAAACTTAAGACAACTCAACTTTTAGCCCATCCTTAATATCTACCTGTCGCTACTTTAAACCGTAAGTATTTTAATGTTCATATATAGATTGATGCATTAAGCACCTTTTTCTTCGCCTTTTTTTATTACACCTACATTATCAACATTGCTTAGAATATAACATATCTATATGGGGTTATGGTAAGGGGATATCTCGTTTGCTCAAAATTTCGCGGGGTTATAGTCCACTTTTCTAAATGGTTATGGGAATATTCTTCCGCAAGAACCCATGATAGGATACTTTGCTCATAGTATTTTATGGTAAAAAATGTATATTGTAATCTTCCCTTCACATTTTTCGACGGAACCACTAACCCAGTTTAAAAGTTTTGGACCTTTTTTCGTCCTTACTCATCTTCACCATTTTGTAGGTACTTTCTTGTTTAATAGCTCATTTTTTGAAGACTTTTAATTAAATATATTCTGGAGCGCAAAATCCAGTGCTTATATGCTTAAAGTAGCTTAAAATCACTGCTAGTCTCAAGCCACTTCAGGCCCTGGATTTGGATCTTTCCGAGTACTTATTTAAGTTTTATACTATGTGTTGTTCCTCGATAAAGCTTACTTTATACAGTATAGGTGTTGTACCGTAATCTCGTGACAGACAGGCGTGTCACTGAGCTTGTTCTTCGCAGCTATATTACATGGCGGCGCTGAAGGGCGGGATGGATGCCGTCTCAACTGTCTAGTGTTACAAGGGAATTGAGTATTACGTACAATATATAGGTATACATAATAATATACTAAGTATTGAAATATATGGATCGATTTCAGATACGCTTTTGGCTACATACAAAATCCTTTACTATCTTCGGTCTATTTCAGTCGATTTTTGATGTCTTATGTCTAGGAGACCATGTTTTTGGCTACAATAAATAAAAGTAAATTTAAAAAAAAAATAACATATAGTTAACACCATTCAGTAATTCCTCTAGCTAGTACATGTCACCGAACAGTAAATGTTATTCAGAATAAAGATGTATAGGTCCGTAAGGAATTCTTTTATTCGAGTCTTCCACTAAATATATTCCCGATTAATCGCATTAATACGTAAATTGAATTGAGAACGCTTGAGATAATGTCGGCGACATCGGTCCAATCCGATTGGTTAGGTGAACCGACGACGCAGCTAAACGAATTTGGTTGTAATTAGCATTCCGACGACGTTGGGCAAAATGTTGGAAAGAATCGAAATTGTATCGGTCAATGCTTCTGTATCATGTTTACGTAATATCTTACACTGCAAGCAAAGCTATACTTTTATTATTTTACATGGCCTGCATAAAATAAAACGACCTACATGTCATTAACTTCCCGTATGTCCTTATCTTTTTGAAGAAGAAAACCAAAGCCTTTGTGCTGCATTGGGACGATAGTGGCTGAAAAAAAACCAATTAGCTAGTAATAATGTCTTTATTAACTTTGTTATGGTCTTGCTATATTTACTGAAGTAAAGTACTGAATTCAGATCGAATTTTCAAAATAATAAAACAATATTCCTCCAGTTTCCATTTTGATGCTTCGAACTACCTTGTCAATAGTCCAAGATCAGAAGTGGCTTTGTCGTTAGCAGTAACCACAGCCCCTTTGTAAGTGGTTGCGGTGAATATAATTATGTTCTGTTTCGGTTTCAGCTGCGATAGTGACGTACTGTTTGTCCAACGGTATATGTCTTCAAAGCGGAGCTTGTCCGTGGAGCCGGATCATCAACAACGACATAGATTGCATGCAACACAACAAGAACTTTGTGTGCTGTCAAGTCAAGAAGACCAGATATCCTTTCAACATGTTTTCGTCTTACAGTGATGATTACATATGAGGGTTCTAAAATTATTGTTTTAAACAACAGGAAATTCAACAAGTATTGGCGTTGCTATAGAGTTTGCAATAATTGAAAAGTCATAAAATGGTACAAAGTCGTTTGGCGTTTTGTGTTATGGCGATAATGTTATCTTGTGACTGCCAATCAATTCTGAGTTAAGGGTTCTTACGTTTTTATGTATGACGAATGAAATAAATGGAATTATGTAAATACCGTACAATAGAGAAATAATAAACAAATTAAAGTTGTCGTGATGGAATATGTTTTTTTTTTTTAACTCCTGTTGAAAGTAGTGTAGTTCTGATATACCCAAAACATAAATTGAATAAAAGAAGCCACTTGACTGTTATGCAAAACCAAGCGTATATTTTGGTAGTTGATATCTATCAGGCGGTATGAATAAGACAATATGCGAGGCTCTCGTTTAAGTGAGAATCGAGGTATCTGTTCTCTCGGGAATCCTTGAAAGTGCTGCCTTGTGAGCCGCTCAGGTATACAGAATTCCTTTTTACGTCTTTCGCCGTCCTTTTTTCGTCTACAGAGGCAAGCTTTTTTCGCCTCCCATTTTAAATACTATTTGCATAAACCTAAATTGAATGAACTCCTGACATTCGAAATCTTGAGATAAAATGCCATTTTAAAATATAAATTATTTCTAATTTAATTACTAGATTTTTTATATGTAGGTTCGTGTAAGTAAATGTTTAACGACATAATCTGACTTCGCACTGTTATCCAAACCTGACTAATGAAGTTTAGTTAGGCTGGCTTATGCGATCCAATCTCACCAGGCCTAATGCTATCACCATAGAGTAGCTTACTGGATGCGTTGCATGCATGCATGCGGTTATAACAACATTAATATTTTAATTCAAAACCATTAAAAAATATATAAAATTATAAGAATTAATTACAACATAGGAGCACGTAGGTACAGCTATTAAAAATATTTTATTTGGGAAGGTTTATAAGTATAATTCCTAATGAACACATTGAAAAACAACTTGAGCAAAGTAGGTATAACTATAAAAAAGTAAAATGTACCTTGTTTCTGCGTAGGTACATACTACAAAAGGAGAATTTACAGGATTTATCAACAATAAAGTATTATGTTCCAACGTAACAATAGCCTTAAACACGACAAAAGCTTTGCACAGCTGTCATTCATTCATGAATAAAATACAATTTCTATTGCAACTGGAAAATTGCACGTATTAAATTCATTTTAAAACTTATAGTACGAGAGCTAACGGCTGTTGAAAGATGAAAAATTGTATTGTGTCTCCGCTGGGTCGGTGTCGTTTCTAGTTACGAAGAGTGTTGGGTCTAATTCAGCTCGCTCGGATATTGCAATTTCCATCCAGCTCACGCCCAGTGCATCTCCCTTCCATTTCGTTTCATATTGCGCTACACTAACAACACTTGACGTTTATAAAGCAAATTTCCCAGGTAATACCACAATCTGATTATCAAACTAGTGCAACGTATATTTAGAGGGCGCGGTGGCGCATGGCGGTCGTCTGAAATTTAGATGACAGTGTTTTGTTTACTACTACTGTTATGTTCTTGCCGCAACGTGTTATATAATAGATCTTTTTGTAGGTATTACTGGAAGCGTTTTGTTTTCGAAAATACAAATAAAAATTGTTAGTATTTGTTTAGGTTTACACAATCGGTATACACTTCCATAGCTTTACAAAAGATTTTCTCAACAACAGGCCAACCGACCCTTTTAATGAAAAAAAATTAGAAGCTTTGTAATATTTTTAATTTCATTCACAATCCGTATATTGTTCAGTTGAGCGTGGGTCGGCCGGAGGGTACACCGCCGCTATAATATTCAGCCTCCATACCACAATGTTTTATTTAGCCATCTCGGCGGCTTCAATATTCATCACTGTGCTCTGAGTTCTCTTAGCTCCTGAATAAAATACTCTAGGCATTCACTTGTACATTTAGGCGTTTGGTCCGTTATAAATATAACTTCAAATGATTATGTGAGTGTTAATGTTTTATATGGCCAGCTGCTTTGACGCTATTTTTGTCATGTTGAGTATACTTTTAGTTAAATGTCAAGGGTCAATAATAACTTATTATGAACCACCTCATTGTGAGTTAAAGATTGTATTCTTATTGTTTTGCGACGAGCGGGAGAGTTAGAATCTTCTATTATTTACTTCAAACATGTCAAGAAATAGGATTTGTATCTCAACCTATTGAAAAAAGCCAAATATGAGTAATTGTTTGATACACCCTCAAAACGGCGTAGAACTGTGTCATGATTACTCGAAAACTACTGGCATATTTGTGATAAAAATATTCAAGCAAATAGCGACCATTAAGCGACAGTAAGCATCAAACTTATGAGAACAAGCGGCAGTAACCGAGCAAACTGGATATTTGTCGAGTCAGAATGCCGTTCAGCGTTCGCAGAGGACGTTTGCGAGCACGAGACGTGACCGCACTTTTTAAGTTATGGCTCTTTTACATCTCACCCTTTTCCATTTAATGGCTCGAGCGTAATTTTAAACGGCATACTTCTTCCTTTTTATTTGAATACCCCCTTGACACCTATCGGGAATGCTTTTACGAACTTCAAGAATTTGCTCTTTTTAATTACTTACATTTTTTTTCTGGTTAATTATTAATTAAATCTATTATGTAGGTACCACATTGTGGGGTGAATGTGCCAGAGACCACGCTTGCATAACATTTTGTATCTCAGACTTAATTTATGTATTCTCATGCATATTATTAGGGACAATAGAGGAACGTCTCGCCGTGTTAACTACGGGGCGGTGTCTTCACGTAGCCGCATCTTCGCTACGTCAGCCAATGTATGCGGTTAAGACCGGAGTACGTCGTCACACTGATTTACACTACCGAAAATGTTGGACGATGTACATTGTACGTTCACTGTGAAATATCTTATCAAATTAGAGGATTGGACGTGCAACCGGCTTCGAAATGGAATAGTAATCAAGTACCAATGTAGCTGAGAATACAAGTTAGTCCGATACTAACTTCTCTGGCGCTAAGGGGTTTGCGGTTGTTCGGTTGAGCTGACACTTTGATACCAATAGCGTTTAGTGAAGTCGTCGAGAATTATGAGAACCAAAAGTCGAGGTCAATTCTTAATGTTCCGAGGTATCTTATTTGCATTTTCAGCAGATACTGTAACGATGTAACTGAATAAAGTTTAACAACAAAAATGAGGACCGCAATTTTTCCTTTTGGGTAAAATTTCAGTAGATTGACATCGATCCAGACATTTATGTTTTTGTTTAACTTTTCTATGTACATGAAAATGATAAGGCTGATTTCACATTTTATGAAAAGAAATGCTAGGCATATAAGTAAAGTACACAACGTTAATATAACACGTATAGTGCGGTAAACCTGAAAAGGCATTCTTGTCATGAGTTTCAGCATTACCGTCTTATAAGACATGAATACTTTCAGTACAATGGCCACACCCCTTAAGCTTGGAAACCGTCACATTTGTGCGAGGCTTCAAAACCGAAAAAAGGAAAATAATGGTCAAAGGTGAAAGGAATTTGAAATAAGCGGCACCTATAGGCGCAGATCAAAGAGCGATATCACAAAGAGATCGAAGGACACGCTCGGCTTTGGTCGGAGGCTTTCAATCGGGACCTTAAAGAACGTCGTATTGCCCTGATCGACGCCTTTCCCATACCAATCACAGTTCTGTAGCGATTTTGTCGCAGATAATATTGGTTAAATCGCAATCTTTTTTATCAAAGAACGTTTGAAATCAGAAACTAATGACGTCGAGTTTGAAGATCTTTGAGATTTATTTACGTGGAATTGTAGATAGGTTTGATCTGTAGAAGGATAAATTATGTCTTCGTTTGATACATTATATGACATCTTCATTTAAAATAGTAGTTCGCTCTTAGTTTTCACAGAATATGTCAAACTGTGCAAAATGGACGAGCATTTTACCGTCATATCATTTAATTAGTTAATCCTAAAACAATGACGTCACTGTTCCTGTGACGTAGCAGATTTCGTTCGGTCATGATGGCGGGCACAGAATTTGGCACCGGTCGTCCGGGACGGGGCATCAATCAAATTTTGACATTCGATTTTTCGTTCTCCTCGGCATCCTGCAGGATCATGCTGGGATGGCTTTTTGAAGTATTGTCACTTTTATTATACGCCGAACATCGGGCTTTTGATTAGTCGTCTCTCTTTTATCAATACCTATATCTATGTATAATGTATATTTACGAATGAAAACGTCAGTTTGTGAGTTTTAAACATTCGGTTGTGTTACGTCAACTGAAGGGTAAATGAACTTAAAAACTAGCTTAAAAGCTTAGACATGTTTTTCAAACTTTTGAATAATGCATTATTTTAATCAAAAGTTAAATAATTTTCAGCAATAGTTGCATACCTAATTCAGTATTTAATAAAACGATAGCAGTGGTAATCAACAAACGGGCGGGCTGTAATCCGAGCCGTCCTGGGCACAAGCGTAAATCACGGGCGCGCGACGCAATTTATCGTTCTGGCCCCGCATTCACACACGCACACGCATCGCTTTTTATTGCCTCATAGATACCAGTATTCTCGCATAGTGAATGTAATTTAATATTCCTGAAACGACAACCTTCTTTAAGAGCATTCTCAATATCAATCAAATATTCGCTGACGTTTCATAGATTTTCTGGGGACTTGATTTTGTTGGGACCGAATGGGTAAATGCGTACCTACTTATTGTTATAATGAAATACTGTCTTGAGCCTGTCTACTTTACTGAAAAGGTATAAAACAATTGAAGACCATGATTTTCCTGAAAGGTTTTCAAATTAATAAAAAATTAAGATTGTTTTGGAATATTTGTTTTTCAATGTCAAGGATGTGGTCAGAAATCCAACATTTTCGTTTTAGATAAAATAAGTACCAAATACTGAAAAATATTTTAGAGAAAACCTTCTAGTTTGACAGAAGGGTTTGTAGTTGTATAGTATGCGTATGTAAGAGGAATGAGTGTAATAAAATGTATCGTAATAAGAAATGTTTACTTCAGCTATAGTATACAGAATTCAATTACAGTGAATTATTTAAATGTAATATTTATGATGTGTACCTTTGTAAACAGGTTCTCAGAGACCAATTTTCTATGACAGCTAGACATGACAGATAAAGCAATAAGGTTCTTATTTTACGGTGCCTCCCAAAAAATGAAAAAGAATTTATGAGCAAAACATTTAGATTACGGCAGAAACAGACAGAAAGTATATAAATTACACCCAAAATTTTAATATAAATACATTTCATCCGTTTCGGCGTTGAGATAAAAAAGATTAAAAGGAAGAATAATTGTAATACCATTTCGTAATGTTTATTTTCATGACAAACGACCTTTAATCTGAGAATGAAAAAGATCTTAATATTTGTAAAGAAAATATTATGAGATCCGGGCTTTGACAAATAGATACATAGATAATGAAAAAATATTGTTACTAAAGAAAAAGAAGGAATAATATAAAAACTGGGTGAATCAATATTTTTATACTGTAATAATTAGGCTAAAGAGTTGCTTTGTTTGAACGCGCTAGTCTCTGAAGTACTTGTCGGATTTGGAAAAATCTTTTTGCATTTTATAACCCAATTTAATCAGTACCTACTTTTAAGACAATAACAATATAAGTTTAAGACCCGTTTAGGGATTTTAAGACTATTTAACTAAAAATAAAGTCTTATACGATAGCACAGCGTTAAAGTAATCAAACTAAGCTTCCTTTTATGAGACAACCACGACACCCAGCTTCCACTGCAGCACTGTGAGAAAAATCCGGCTTAAAAGATTATTAGATTAGTTGGAAATTAAAAACAACAGTTGTGACGCTGCCGCCTTCTCCTCGCTGTTTATTTTTTAAGCTTATTACTTTATGATATTAGTGTGCTTTTATAAAATAGCTGTATTTTTATTACAGTACTAATTTGTTAGCAATTCGCCAGATAAATGTATTGTAGTTTGCTATAGGTGTTTGGAGAGAAACAATGTAAGATTTATTGTAGATGGACTATGACTATTAATTTTTATTTAAACATCTCTTATGACATATTTATTTAACTATACATAACCAAATTTATGGACAGAATATCGGCACCTAGTCCGCATATAAAAAAAATAATAAACATAAAAATATTCTAGCCAACAAAACCAGTACAAATCCTTGGCTCACTGAGCAGGCACTTATCACGTATTTTATATTTCTCTGAAACACCGCATCCCGAATCCCTTAGGTCCGCAGTATGCATAAACAAACATTCAAACCTGGATTTACGAGCGCAGACACCTCAGGGACTTGTCCTGCCCTCAGCCAGAATCCCGTTACAGAACCTACGAACATTTGTAGGACTAGATGAGCCAAATTAGAAATTGTAGGAGTTTTTAGTTATACAAGTCTGAAGTCTCTCAAAGAAATTAGACTTAGCTCGAAGATAGCTATGGTAATTATGAAACTGATGCTTTTGAAGCTCCAAAAACATAGATCAAATCTCACTAAATGGTCACCAATTCCTGACTGAATTTGCTTGGCGTTACTTACCCTACAGATTAACTACCGATCGGTTTTTTCAACTGGCTATGCACATCATAAATTGAGGTACGATCAAGATGAATAGAAAAAACAAACTCGTTTAAAAGCCTGACGTTGAATAAAGTGGAGAACGGGCCACTTTAAACAATTTTTTGGCGTACCGTCAGTTATATTTTTAAAAGGAAGTTAACGCCGCAGCAATTTTTCTCGAAAATTCAGAGAGAACTACAATACGTCAGTGGCTGGAAGTTTTGAAATTTATTTTTCCGTACTTAGTATACGTCATAGTGTTGTTTTGGTGTAACAAAACAGAAAAGTCAAAATAATTTCGAAGTTTCTGTATTCTATTTATTTACAAATATATATAAAATAATAATAGCCACTCGATTTTCACTTGTTTAGAAAGCATTTTTATTGTAAAATAAAACGGCATATCTGTTTGAAATAATACGTCAATAAAAAGTTATGAACTCTACGAAAATAGTTTTATATCTGAGAATGGTATCTAGCCTAGGTTTCCTGTCTTCAGATAGTTTCCGCCACCGGAAGAATTTGTACATAAAATAAATCATTTTAAACTTTAAAAAACTAGATATTACGTCTGTTTATCTAAGTACAATATCCGTGATAAAATTTTATTTGAGATCCTTGTGTTACCAATAAATAGCTATCCGTGACATAAAACTCAAGACACTTAGGGTCGGTAATAATTCTTTTACTACAATTTTATGGGATAGTAACGCAGTAATTTATTCTTTGACCCTTTTTCAACCATTGGTTGGTAAGAAGGTGTAAAATTTATAGAGCAACACCTGCTTTGAATGTCATTTACTATGTAAGCAAAAATTTTTCAGATTGTAATGGCTGTCCATCGCCAAGGATCGAGAGAAAGCTAGTTTTTTATGTACTTTATACGCAAAACAACTAGATTTTTTTATTGGTTGTTTTAATTATGTCATCTTTTCAAACAGTAAGCTTTACTACATAAAAAATCGTTATACTTTCAAATAATTTCCTAAACTAATTATGATATCTACCAATCTCCCCCACATATATCGTCATATCGTACTTTTACACTACGTTACTTTACGCCTAAAAGGTAATGATATGATATAGCAGTGTTTCACGTATGAGCACCAGTAAATCACGCGCTCGGGCCGACTCCGCTAACTTTCCTCCAGGTGGGACCATATCAGCTGTGATTTGTATCCCAACTTGTTTAACATACGATAGACGTCTTGTCTTATTTAAATAGTAAACTGACTAAATTTCTATTAGAGCATTTAGGTTAAGTCGTAGTTTCCAAAATTTGAATTTTGCTTAAACATACTAAGTTGAATACCATCATTTGAGCAAGTCATAAAGTCGAGCATAGCGCATCTAACTATAGATTAATAAATTTTATTATTGCTTATTTTATGCGACTTGAGATATTCAGTATGTATGTATCTACAAAGGAGAAAGATGCACAACAGATATTTGCACAATAAAGATGTTATTCAGTCGGAAACTTGGAGATGCATGCTCGATGCACTATATTTTGTACGCACACAGTCGCAGTAATACTGAGTTATACGTGTTGACAGTGCATAATAAATGTGGGAAAGCCAAGTTCTCTAAATAACTTTTGAATTGAATTCGTGTATGCAGTAATTTATTCCCAGTGCGGGCTAAACTACATGGCAACGTGGTCTTTACAAATACAGGAAATATTGTGTCAGGAAATGTGAATCCGGCGATATGTCAGGACGTCAGCGAGCGTTATACAAAATAGTTGGAACACAAAATTCGCAGAATCAAACATAGTTTCATCCGCTTTTAGAGTCAACAGAAACAAATCCAATTACGTTCCGTCAATTTTCATTTCCAAAAATGGCAACAAACAATGAAAAATATATGAATTGAATTTTTCCGGTATCATGGCTTGTCTGTCTAATAATACCAACGGCATTATCCTCCGGCCATAAAACTGAAGAGGTATGTAGACGGGACAGGCGCAAGTTTGAACAAGCCGGAGCCGAGTCGGCCTCATCCGGAATTTTGTAATTGCCCACAGAGGCGGAAACAAAAAATTAGGCCAGCTCGAATGCACAGAACGAGTTCTATGAAAAATATAGACTGTATCATCCAACACGACCCTCGTTACGAGAAAATACTTTTCTGCCATTCTCAATATTAAGAATATTAAAATGAGCAAATAAGGCACCGGATCGTATATTGCTTCCGAATATTCATGAACCAAATGTAGGACAAAAAATAAAACTCCACTCTTTTTAAAATCCTGATTAATATTTAAGACCATTTGCATGCAAGACTGATGTAAATGGGAAGTTTAATTGTTCATTCACTTTAAAACCTTCTCGACTAGCGAAAACAAAGCTACGAAATATTTCTTAAAACAAAAAGTTTTGCAAATTGTTATGTTGCTAAGAAATTCATGGAGTGGAATTCTTCTGCAAGTGTAAAGAATTACAAAGAGTATAGCAAATAGCTGTAATAACGATGTCGTTCGTAAACAAGCCTTTTGTACACCGCCAGCTCTAAAACCTAATTAGAAACGGCCGTTAGTTGGGAACAATTTAGTTTCTTACCTTATAATTGATTTAAGACTAACCACAACGAGAAATTATTTGAAAACGGAGCTAGCGAAGCAAAATGCTGTGGTTTGTTGATTGCAACCAAATCTTATCAAGACAATAAGGTTAGGATGATATAAACGTATATTTACGTTTTTATTTAGTACGATGATAAAAAAGTATGTTTATATAGCAACATTTTTATTAAAAACTTAGTTTAGGTGTTTGCTGCCAGAAACACAAGTTGTATTTAATAAAAATGTCGAGATTCGTAGTACCTACTTTTATACAACGAGACCGGTGGTGGCCATAAATTCTCATGTATATTTGAAGGTAACCCTACATAGTTGTACAGCTGTACCTCGATGTCGGGATCCCTTTTGCGGTGAATAATGAGAAACAAGCATTCTCATAAGGTTGGATAATAATTCTGCCGTTCAAACCACTTGGGAATAGTCACTAATACGGCCGAGAGATGGATACTGTACAATTAGCGCTGGTACTGAATAAATTGACGCTGTGAATAAATCAGATTCATTTAGTCACATGTAGATAGGGGATGAATAAAACAGTGTCAATCCACATTCGCGACTAGCTTTAAATTATTCTCGTCCCACTATAATACCTGCGTACAGCGCTGCTACAAATCTCCATACACTAGTTTAAACAATGGCTGTAAATACATTATTCCGAGCCATTAATAGCGCCCTGATTAATTAGTACAAAAACTATTTATCCACAATAGCGCACTACTGAACTAGTTCTAGCGTAAGAATCATAATTACTTCGACGCTCAAAGCTCTTTCAACACAAACTTCATTATTAATCTTAGAATATTAATTAGTTTCTTTTCAGTTTAACTATGAGAGTTATTTTAAAATGTAATCTCGCAGAATGTACATTAGTATTTTTTTATTAATTAGCAGCCGGCAAAGGCTTCTTTACTCTTTTTATAAGCCCCCTGGGCGGGATACAGGTCTTTTAGGAAGTAATTTTATTAGGCTTACATGAAAAATTCAACCAACTTTTCCGAGTTAAAACACGCTACCAATGTTTTTTCTGGCACACTAATGAATAGCCTTTTTTTCTTTTACGTTACCTCACCCTTTTTGTGAGGGTGTACATTAAAAATTCGCTTTCAGAATTCTGTAAAATATTATCAAGAGAGGCTGCCCAACTCAAACAATGGACATGAATTTGTAAAAACTTTTATTATGAATAAACTTTGATCTGTGAACATAAGAGCGCTGCGTGGCTCACGGACGACTGTATTATTCTGAGTTACTGCGCCGGATTGAGATGAGCCCAAAGGAGGCCGTGATTAAATAGATGTTACTTATTATTATGTTATAGTACGCTGTTAGCACAGTTACTTCGCTCACTCAGCGCGTTTATCTGACGATACTGGCTGTCGTATAAATAACTATTACAAACTCCAAATTTGAAAACCGATTAAACTTCGGTCTATTGATATTCCTCGAGTGCGGAAGTTGGGAAGCAATTAGCTAATATATTATTTGCTGTCGATACAAATTAACTGAATAATTTATAATGTTTCTGTTGAAGTTGAAGGCGTGAGCGTTGGAATTGAGTTAAAATAAAACTGTTGTTAGGAAAAATAATCCAGTCAGCGAGTCTGAATCCGGGCCTACTAACAAGGGTGCGGTAACCTCGGGAAGGAAAATTGAAAACTGTTAAATATTTACATACAAAAAGGGTTGCTGACAAACGTGCTTTTGCAAACCACAAAAATAATAAGGGAAATTATAGCATTCACTTACGTATACATACCATGAAATGTAGCTATTAAGTTTTGGCAGTATTGTCAATATTGATGAAGGACGAATATTGGAAAAAGGATCAACGATACATAGGGAGTGGTACCACGTAGTTTTGCGACGCATCAAAAACTAAAACGCAATAAAAGCATCTATTATTCTCTGTTGACAATCGTGCGACTATGTAAAGCGATTAAATAAAATACACATATTACATAAACAAACAAGCTCCATTTTTTTAGAGTTTTATCAAACGTTTTATTTTATAGCTAGAAAAAATTAAATCGCGTCCTCAGTATTTTTGTCAAAACTCGTCACGTAAAATTGCTATTTTTTCAGCCATCAGTGTTTCACTTTCACTCCTCAAATTTACGAAATTGACACTGAAACTATGATGTAGCAAATCCTTTTCAGAAGAAAACGGGAGTCTAAATAATATTTTCAATTGAAGATTAAATAATATCTATGAAATTTATTACAACTCAAGATATTTATATTCCAATATTATTGTGTCTGATCACAGAATGTTTAAAACAAATTATAACAACTACGTTGACACAAATAGAAGGCAAACAGAATATCCGCTATTTATCATCGCTATGGCAACACTTTCCGGTGTCCGGCTTGTGTAGACTTTCCTCTGATTAGTGAGCCAGAGCAAACTTCACAAAACCTTTTTTGCTAACTTTGATGAGAAATGACTTTCATTTGGCGGGTGCCGTATCTAAAAAGTACTTATCCCTATTGCGTAACGTTGTCAGGCCGACTGGTCGTTTGGTTACAGTTGATTAACTTGTTTTTTTGGCTTTGGCGCGGATAGGCAATGTTATTCTAATAGGCACACTGCTGATACTGAAAAACTTGAACATTGATGTGAATGTTTGTATAGCTTTTATATAAAAAAGACTGCTACATTTAACATGTAATTAAAGTTGCTATAAATAACGTTGTTTACTTTTAATCTTAAAGAATTAGTAAGTACTGAAGAGCAATAAAGCTCATTTATGAAAAGATTTTTCAATAAAAGTTTAATGTCTAATAACCGGGCTTCATTCGTCTTCATTAGACAGCTGTATCTTAAAAGTTAATCTCGCTAATAAGGCCTCTTAGTACAAATTTATTTTCATTTATTTTGATGTTGTTTTGTTCGAAGATGGTACCGTTATAAAATATTTACAAACAAAGGGGTAAGTTTTTGTTTAGAATGCAGACGAATACTCCAAACTTTTGGCTTATTTAAGTGGTTAGCAGAGGTCTAATTAGGTAATCTCAAAACTGCTTAAGAAGCCTGTTGCCAAGATTCGTCACCTGCGAATAAATTGTAAATGTCGGCGAAAGTTTCGTAAACTTTGCCATCATGTTACACAGTTCGACACGCGAAAGTTAAACGTCGGGAAGATTGTGACGCTGAGATCTTATTTCTGCTCGAACTTAAAAAGGTTACAAATGTATTCTGTAAATACTTTCGACCATAAAATGTTATTGATCCCAGACGATTTTTCTGTTTTTGTTTCAAGTATATTTCAGCATAGATATTATTCACGTTGATAATTTGTTTTCTAAAATAATATGTGCCTACCGCTTATGACCTTTTATTTATAGGTAAATAGTATGGTTTATATCAACATTTAAAAAGTAACACTAAATGTCCCGTTATGCATATTTAATAGGTTGCAGGTTTGCTGATTGACTGAAATATTAACAAATTGAACAATTATGTACAATTTGAAACACTGCTAATTAATTTATTGAGTATTTATTAATAATTGTCTACGCGTGTACCCGGTGGGTATTTAATTTGTCCATTATCGTTCCAACACTCGAACATTAATAATAATTATGCTTATTTTAATCGTTTTGGTTCTTGTAAAATACCGTTTCGTATTTGTTTTTAATTATTTTGTTTCATTTTCACATAATGATTGGATATGATTGCCTATTGTTCGGGCGCACAATGTAATCAAAATTTTCTATTTGATATTGAAATTTTATAGAAGGTTGGCCTGAGTAATATTGAATGAAAGGTAAGACTTAATTGTCTGATAATAGGTGTGTCTAGATTAGAATAGTTGACCTCTACTTTGTTTTTTTGTTTCAATCATCTGCGAGAATGTTGAAAACAAAGCTATCAAATATTTTTTTTCTTTAGAAATCCACGCTCCTGCATATATAAGTGCGTACAAACAAAAAAACTAGTTAGCTTTATTATATTAAGTCCATACTGATAAAACTGTAATGTACTGATTAATTTACTTTCACTATTATAATTTCTTTATAAACAGTATACAACGATAGCTTAAATTTGGATCGGTGGTGATGTAAGTTAGCTAATAAAACTTGTGATCGGTCGGACGGGGACTGCTATTTCCATATTAATTGCTCCATAATATTCATGCGAACTTTCTTCCCGCAGACATTATAGGAAATTGTGTGATAAATGGCGACCGTTAAGTGCTTTTAGATAGCGCCGCAATTTTCTTTATATTTGTTATTATCGGTTTTTATTACAGTTCTCTAGTTCGATAAAATTCTGGATTTTATTCTACAGAGATATTCTACATTGATTTCATCTGTTAAATACCACACGTTCCACAATTTGTAAACCAATTCCAGGTAATCGAATTTCAAATCCGCTTGTAATGGAGTTCGATGTAGGTAATATTGCTAAACCGGTAAAAATAAATAATTACCAAAAAGCGCTGGAATATAAAAATATTTACTTACCGTTTTATTATTGCATTGGATTACCGTTGTACCAGTAATTGAATGCAGAACTCAATATTAACATTTGTAGATTAGACTTGAGCACTCTTCAATTGTTTAACATACATTAAATACTGAGCACCAGTTTTATTTCCCAATATTTTATAACCCGATTCCACATTTATTCGCAGTGCAGGAACATCCGATACTTTAATGATGTTGACCTGTCTTTGTGACAAAAGGTTGATCGTACAAAAGGAAATTACTATATCTTTATAAGAGCCGTAGTATATGACATTATAATTATGGGACATTGTCCACATGGATATATTCAATGTGGTCAATGCTCCATACCGGCCAAAATGCGTTCATGAAGGTAAAATTACTTACCCTTGTATGTATTTTGCCGAAATGTTGTTTTGGTTCGGTCAATATTAGGTGAGTACATTATACTCGATTACTTGCTATCGCATGACGAGCCTGTAGCAGATTATTGAGCAAAGAATCAATGTAGTTGGGGTAGTCGTCTAAAACACGACACCGTAATTATATTGTGCACAGACCATCGCCGAAAATTTGATATTGTGTGTGAGCTCTAACTACCCCCGAAATACAGCAGATGACTTCATAAAATATGAGTAGCAACCGATTCAGTAAGTATACTTTCCTTTTACTTGTCATACTTCGCCTTTCCACTTAGCCTAACTTGAAACTTGCTAAAATGGAGACGGGTCAACCTACTTCAACTTTGCCTTTGATTTCCAGATTAACGAGCGACGCTACATTGTTTGTTATTCATTGTTTTATCAGAATAGAAATCCAACCAAAATGTAAGTAGACGCCGAAAGGAATCGAAAATTATTTTCAAACTCTATAGCAAGGGGATTTGCAATGACGAATTCATTTACTTTCGAAATCAGTTGGTTCAATACTCTTGTACCTAATTTGTGTTTTAGAGTTTGCACAAAAGTATAATGAATACCAAAGTATTTGCATGTCCCGTATGAAAGGAAATTTTCCAATACTAACTGGGAAATATTGTAAGTTGGTATGTACTCTACATTTCTGTAATTGTTACCATTTTCATTTTTGTCCGACCTATAAATAGGACCAACGAATAGGTCGCTTTTTATACCGCATAACAACTTGAAAGATTGTACTCATAAAGGAATCAAATAAAAATAAATTGTATTTCAGGCAACTTTGGTACAAAGTAGGATTGTGATTTCAAAACTTTGAAGAATCTCATATGTTGGAGAGGCATTTGTTAACCCTACTCCTGCCTACGCACGCTGTCGGAATTGCAGACAATTTATATGAAATTACAATATAACGTATCTTTTCATGTTACCTTCACCATTTATTAATTAAAATAAAAAGCGTATGACGATAACATTTTACATAAATAACTCAGAGAGAAAATACTGAATTTCAAGTTAAACGCTGGCCTT
The DNA here is from genome assembly GCA_905146925.1 of Autographa gamma. NCBI lineage: Eukaryota > Metazoa > Arthropoda > Insecta > Lepidoptera > Noctuidae > Autographa > Autographa gamma. The sequence continues at coordinate 3,870,747 of LR989852.1, forward strand.
TTTAATAGTTTGCGGCTTGTTGGGCTCTGAGGAATGATTACAGAAAACTGCACTTTAGTTTAATACCATTCACGGAAGAAAATTTTAATTTAAAACGGCGCGCTCTAGTAATTTACTCGGTAAACAAGCGAGATACATATTAAATAAATAAACTTTGAATATTGCTTTTTATTAAGCAAAGTTTCTGTACATCTCATTTATGGATATATATTTATAAAGAGTATAGTATAGGTACTAAGTAGGGTGCTTGAACAAAAACAGCTGTAGTTGACAGGGACTGTCAGTAAAGTTGTATGATTAGCAATACGGAGCATGAGATTCTATCAAATTACGCTGAGAGAACACTAAAGTATAAGATTCCAAAGTCAAGATAAATCGTTATAGGTTTTTACGGAGCAGTCGCATCCTAATAAGGTTTAATAAGGAACAATAGTGAAAGCCATATATCAAGTTGAATGGAAGGCGGAGACGGGGTAATAAGCGAACTAACTGTGATTAGGAACCTTATTGTTCTGCTGCGCTTCGCAATTATTGTAACAGACGTCTTGAAACCTCCAACGATTGCGGTGGTCATTTTGTTTATAGGACTTGAGGATTTTATTGTGAGGTTTCTTAGCTCAATTCGAGCAGAATAAATATGATTGCGATTCATGAATATGTAATGTGGAGTAAGACTTGTTTTCAGTGTAACGTGAAAAATAAAAAAATTTAACGTATATTTACTGAAACATTTATTTTACTTTGCTTGATTTACATATTTTATTTTAAATTTAAGCTTCATTCTGACTGAGGACTTCTAAAAGCTTGGAATATTTCCACGAGCAAATGATTAGGATTAGCTATATACCTATCATAAAATGTATAACTAGCATTCAATACCCTACTAGATTGAGCATCACATTTATTTCAAGTGTACGATTAGGTTCGCGTGAGTACCTGAATCAAGCCGCTAATCCCATTACATGTATTTTGTTACTATGTAGGATATATAGCATCGGTTTTACCGAGCTGATTAATTAATATGGCCAGTGTCAGGAGGGCTGGGTCACACGAGTATTATGAGCGCGTTATAAAACAGGGTGTAGCCGCCATTAACGAAATTAGGAGAATTGTAACGTTTTGCTAAGTGAAAATGATGGTTTTAGGAAGCCAGCATAAATAATCGATTCACGACCATGTTTAATTGCTCGTTGTGTTTTATTGAACCTTACTTTATTTAACTTTAAAGTCCGTCAGAAAGTCATTGATTATGCTGACCTAATGACCGCCCTCTAAATGATTAAATCGAATTTATATGTGCCCTTTATAGTATAAGTCGACCTGTTAAAAGCTCCTGTTACTTTATATTATCCCAACACTACTAAATTACCAAATTACACTGGCCACTCGTTTAATGTCGAGCACATAAAATTAATAAAATAAATTTCTAATTAATCTCTCAGCCTAATAACAAAATGAAGTACGTAGCTTATTAATATTTCACGTTACATCACTCACTGATACCTAGGTATTAGTTTAACAGGCAGGTCGGAGGGTTAACGGTGACGCAATGGATGCTTCTATAATAATTTGCGTCGGGTTTCCTCGTGACGAGCGCCAATGAACCGGCGCCGTTCACACGCTCCGATAGGTTTCATGCTCACCGGTCTATACTTGTAACGGATAAATGGATATACTATCACCTATATACGTATACAAAGGTACTAGGTAGATAACTTTTTTTAAGTTTTTTTTTTATATTTGTAAGTGTGGGGTTTTGGTGTATTACACACAGATAGATATGAAATATTAAGTACACATTTTTCGAATCTGCAGACTTCACAAATTATTTCTCCGGTTCTGAGATGGAATGTGGAACTTAGAGTAGTAGTCTAATTTTATTAAGCCACTGTATCATTTTTGATCGGCAGATTAGTTTACATGATTTTGGAAATTTTAAAGGTTTTATATAATTGGATCCCGACATAGCGTTTGTCATGAAATGTGATTACTTTTACTAGCATCCTTATCAAACTCGCAAGAGAAATAAGTGAAGTTGACATCAAGGAAGGAAATATTTGTATTCGTTTTAAACACATTCATATTTAATGCAATATGGGTCCGATGGGACGCCACGTCACGATACGTCACGGACGGCATCGCGTGTTAGCTCATTGTTGTTTATTTTGCGTTAACCTTCTAGTTCATTCCGACACCGCTGACGAGGCAAACGGTGCCAAAACACAGCTGAATACGAAAGATAACAAAGAAAAAAAGACTGTGTAATTAAAAGCGTTTTCAGGGCTGCCTACCTTATATACTTAAATTAATAAAGGCAGAGGAAGTAGGTTAATGAATTAATTTCCTTTTCAAACTATGCACACGATACGAACATTAAAGTCAGCCCTAATTTTTACTGGGAAATTAACGAGTTTTCAACACTAGTTAATCCTTAGTGAAAAACAGCATGGATAGTTAGATAAGTAAAACAGCGTGGGTCGCGGGTTCAACGCTAATCTGTTTAAATTCCGCTCCTACTCAAATAAATCCTGTTTAAATAACCGTAAAACTGTCCGTGTGTGGATCCTTTTAATCCGTTTGATGTGGATCGCAACACGATCGAATTTCATTTATTCCGGTTTTTAAGTTATTGCTTGTTTTTATTGCATACACAATTCCGCCAAATAGCTAGGTACCTGATTGATTCAGTAAAATTTTTACTACCAGCTTTTTTGTATATTTACTCTTTTCTGAGGTGAGGCGATTCGACCGTGTTAAGAATGCTAAGTTGCTTGTCAAAAACTGTATTACATAATTTCTTGTATTTGTGTAAATGGTCAAACTAATCTTCTATATTAACTATCGAGCATAGAATGTCCAAATTTTAGGTAGGTAACTACTTCTCACCGTGTATGATTTCAAAGAAATTCTAGTGGTCAAAGTTTCAAGCAACTCATATCCCGGATCAATACATGTCAAACACGAGTAACATTAATAGATCTGACCTTTCCAAAAGTCAAGTAGGCATTGTTGCTACCTTCAAAAACGTATTCATGAGCACGAACTAATTTCTGAGAACCTTTTCGAGGTACGCAACTACACAATCAAAACTAAAACAATTCAAGTGGAATAGATCTATGTTAAGGCTACAATAGATATATCGAGCGAAGGAAACTTTGTAAATTCCATTAAATCTTACAACAACAAACGTTAAGGAGTGAATGAGGCGTACATAATAAATTGTTTGCAGCCAGGAAGTATTTCACGCGGCCGGTTTAATTTCACATTTTCTTCGCATCTCTATGCTGTATACAAGATGGACGCAAATGTCTCGCGTAACTCCCAAATTCTGCGTTTTTATATTTTGTTTTTTTTTTTCTTACATTAGTGAGTACTATTTGAAAATCGTTTTCAATTAAAATACACTACAAAAAATCTATAAACTGTTTTTTTTTGTGTCTAGCTACCTAGCTTCCTACGGAATGGTACCGGAAAAAGATATATAACAATACAGAATTTGCATCATATTCATATATACATTTGAAATACAAAAAAAAATTGTTTACAAAAAGCACAATTTTCTTGTCTAGTCTCATAGGTATACTTCAGTAAAAGGAGTAACATGAGCTCTCACATATAACTCAAATAAGATAATGTTCCCTGGAATATGTCAAAAGATATACATTTCATTATATTATTTGCTTTCGCTACTATTGATCTAAAGTCAGAGGTCAACGAACTTATTGTAGTATGTACTATGTACGGTTATTAACGTTTCTTCAATTAGAGAGTTGAAAAGAGCCCTTGTCGTCATCAGGTCTAGCCGTTGTTCTCATATAATTAGCCGTCGGCTCTTGACCTAAGATTTTCCAAGTAAGGCCGGCTAAGTTAGTACTGGTTTGTATACCAGTATAATATTTTGTTTTTGTAAAATTGACGTTTCAAGACAAGAAATTAAGTGGCACATTTGTATTTAGCAGAAGATACTACATCCAATATCTTATAACAAGGACGCACACACTTATCACTCGAGATGAAATAGGATCACATAAACAGACTATTTACTTAATGTCAGACACCAATTATTACATTCAACACAATATTGGATTAGTACAGATCTGTTGAAAGCGCTTATACCAATAGCAAGGGTAACCCTACAAACAACCGACATCTTAATCGTCTTCCCAAAATTAATAGACGCATTTAGCTCCAATTAAACAGAAATATTAAGTTTCTGAGAGAATCTTCAATTTACCATCTTCGTATTCAAAGTGTACTTATAATATCCTGTTATGGACTATTAGATTTTATTAGGGACATTTCAGGAATGTGGGCTATCGATTATAATTGAAATAGGTTCTATTTTTGCTGTGGCTTCGAAGAAACTCGTTCAGACCACAGAAATCTTAATAACTCCTTTCTTACATATGTTTAGAGTTTAGACAGACAGATGCATCATACATAACATAACATATCCCATACCCCGAAGGGTTAGGCAGAGGTGTACCAATGTACACCCACGGTTCGCCGATATGTTTAGGTCCCATGTAATAGGGGGCGAGCCTATTGCCACTAACCGGGCACAAATCCAAACTCCGACCTGCTACTGAAAATTTCATAGAAAAACCCAATAACACCTTGGTCGACTTGGGAATCGAACCCAAGACCTCTAGTGTAGCAGTCGCACTTAGCACCACTAGGGCAACGCGGCAGTTGAGATGCATCATAGTCAGTTTTACTCTGAATGTGTAATCAAACTTCAAAATGTCGATAGAAATGAAATTTTTTTTTAACAATCCACCAAACATTTTCTAACAATCCTATACAGTCTGTTTTGGTACTCACATGAAGAGTTCTGGAAATGGAAACATTATCAAATGATTCATCTCTACCGTTTCCAAATAATAGTGTATGAAACGCTATTACTTGTTTAAATGATACTGTTATATACACCTACTTGCTAAATACTTGGAAGTTTTGGTCTATCTGTGCCTTATATAATACATACTGCTTTATGTTATACATCATACATACCTACGACCTGAGACTCAGACTATCAATAAATCTCAATATTTGGACAAAATATTGAAGAAATAGAGTAATCCTTCCTTTAATTTTAGAGGTATCCTTTTCGAGAAATGTTGTATAGATAGTAATAGTGTTTCTTCGACACATAAAATTATTTGCTTCTTGGTTCTTAACCTGTGATGCAAGCTGATGTGTAAATCAAGAGTGTCAAAATCATTCATGCTCAGTGAACTCTCTTATACTAAAAAGATATTGTTACCCAGCCCTAACTACAATGTACAGACAATATAACATAATACACTACATGTATTCATATTAATTCTCTCGCGAACATCACGATGTCAAATATTCGTGCTCCACGTTAATATCATAATATTACATACATTACATACGAATTCAGGCTCCGTTTGAGGCCGAACGAGAATTTAGTTCGTACCTTTGTAGATATTAATTGTTGTAATTATTCTACTCTACGTTCAATGAATACGTATCTGTTATGTAACAACGATATTCGAGGCACTATATTGTAATTAATTATTGGTTAGAGTATCGAATAATATCACGTATTCTAACAATATTATAAAAATGAAAGCCTCTCTATTTGTCTATTATCCTTTAAAGACTCAACTATAGAACCGATTTAATTTATTTTCAATATTTTATGGAGCTTGTTATGGTCAGGAGAGGACACAATGTTGCATTGAAGATATTTACGCGGGTAGACCTGACAAAAAGAAACTACTTGGATATAATTAGGGTATATACATTTTGTCACATCTCTCCACTAGGTAATGTACCGACCTAATATTACCAATATAAAGACGAGCGAGTTGCGAGTTCCGGTACATTGCAGGGCTGACCGGCGATGGTGTCATAAGTGATCGATCATAGGCGGCAATGTATCACACCAAGATATTTCTCGCATCGTCTAAATAAGGTTTAACTCTTACCATTGATCAAATAGTATCTACAACGTAATCGATATTTTTTCTTTTCGATTCTTTTACAATCATGTGTTATACGTTTGTTATGTGTATATTTGTTTTAACATAGTCTATTAAGCAAAAGTAAGTATGTAATGTATGTATCGAGTTTTTCTATTTTTAATACAATAGGTCTAAATAATAATATGTATTTCGTGATTCACTACCAGCATTTTAATGTAGCCATTTATTTTGCTATTTGCGTATTCCAAGAATTTATCACAACATAAAATATGTACCGCAATATATTGGATGACATAAATTTTATTTGATTTGAATAATGTGATATCGCATTCAACTATGTTTGCCAATTTTTGCTTGTTTAAATATAACAGTTAATTTTCAGTTTCCACATCCTATACATAAATATTGACTTAAACATACAAAAATGTACATATGGTCAGGGAGATACGCGAAAAATATATCAAGAACTCATTTTTTAAACGACTTAAAACTAAGTTTTTGATTACCATTCACCAAAATTAATTGCACCACTATTATACGGATGCTGAATCACATCACATATTGGTTCGATAATTTTCAAAGAAAAAAAAACACGCAAATTCTTTGACTAGCGTAAGTATCTTTCATCATGAAGATGGAGGCTGGCCTAGGTTAGTAGTTTTCACCACAAGTGTCTTGGCACCTACTTAAAACAAAACAAAAGTTGCTAATATAATTTCATTACCTCCATTTTATTATGCGCCATATTTATGACGTCATCCGGTTATTAAATAGCCCTAATTACGGATATAACTCTCAATCGAAGTGTATCATAGTATTTCATTCAGTGAGACTGTAAATCCCTTTTATTGGAAAGGGATTGGATCTGTTCAGTGAAGTGAAATATCGCTTCTACGACGGCCTATTCAAAGTGTAGTTAGTAGGAAGCTATCGCGAATGGAAACTAAGCCACGGAAACTGGTTTAAATTTTATCACTTTAAATTTTAAATGAAGTCAATTGCATTTTATATCCCATTGGACGAAATAGCACTAATCCTATCTACTAAATTAAAATATAGGAGACTATATACTGGTTTCAAAAACGTTTTTCAGCACAAAAATTTGTTCAGCTCATGTCAAATCTCATTCTAAGCGCTGTGTGTTTGGTTGTTAGTCATTTGATCAGCCAATAATAGTCGTGATCAGTTGATTATTCAATATATTAAGTCGACCAGCCTTTCAGAAACCGGGGGTAAAGCCTGTCTAAAAAAAGCATAACATAAACATTATTTGTAAAACATTTTTATCGAACAATGACAAAGTTCTTTTCCTTTAGTGTAAGTCTGAATAAATCGGCAGCAATCCCGTAAACCTTAACATGTTGAATCGAGTGTTCGAACTTTTATTAAAGTTTGTTTTCTGTATTCTTCCGTATAATAATGTTGTCTGTTTCATAAACAATTCTATTACAGTTTTATTTGCCTGAACATAGGCTAAAGGAAAGTCTGCAGAAAAAGGTTCTGTGGCTGAAGAAGTATGGTATTAATGCGTAAGTATCGATGAAAAGAGTGGGGTAGCTAGCGTGTCGGAATAAACCCTTCTTTTACCTAGGTTTAATGGAGGTTGACGACACATAATAACCGCCGCTGACTCAGCGGCTTCCTCAGTGTGATGTGCGAAAGTGTTCGTCATCGGAAAAATTGCGAGGGAAGTATTGCTGACGCGACTTGCGCAGTGATGAATTGAACACGTCTCGCTGCCTCAGCCGCCGCACCGTTCATTTGTCGAGGAAAGCTAGAAACTTAACGTTCAACGGCTTTGTAAAATCACGTGCTTCACACGTTCCAGTTTAGTTCTCGGTGCCCGTCAGTGGCTCCGTTTGAAGGACTTTTTTTGTATCGTCGCGTTTGTGTGAGTATGGAACGATGTTACATGTCTGATTCGGTTGGCTTTTTATACGGCTCGTCCTGAATACCCTTTTCTTGTCTGCCGACGTGTTATACGTTGCTTCAGTAGATATCTATATTAGTACTACTAATACATAGAAACCTTAGATACAATTTATTTATTTTTACTATCGATTTTGTTGTTATAGCATTTGTGGAAATATGTTATAACGAAATCAGATCAAACTTGTTATCTCGACTCGGCTTTAGATTTGCATACGAAAGGGTCGGATAAGTGTACCTAAATGTCAATCTACATTATTTTTATTATACATCGTGAAGTCAACTTGAGATACAAAGCGATATCGTGAAACACAATAGGTTGTAAGAGCTAAATAGCGGGCCGCAGATATTCCTGAAAACGAAATTGTACCGTAGCGAGGAAAATTGTGACAAAAATTGGGGAAAGCAGTTGGAATCTCGAGGCAATTATCTGTGTCTACAGAGGTAATTACTGGCGACCCGGGAGGCTACACCCAGATAAGCAGCACAAGAATAATACCTATTTTATACTTATACGTAAGCCGAGCGAGCGCTCTTACATAATTACTTTTTATTGTGGGGGTTATATGTAATCTGACAAAAATGGAGGCCGGAAAGTATTATTACATACAAGTACGCCGAAGCCCTTAATTATATTGCTCTCTAGATGTCATTTAGCAGCAAAAACTGGCTTCCTTTTTCAGCGTGATATTGCAGTCCATGCCTTAGTAGATAGAGATTGGCCAGTCAACAAGGACGATCGCGATGTTTACTGCCCAGGGGGTGCCGGACGCATTTGTGAAGTCTTTACTTCCACCCTCTATATAATATTATTATACAATATATACCTAATGTAGAAAATTATCTAAGAATAGATTGATGTTGTGCACACTTCTGTTATGGATGGACCAAACGGACAAAAATAGATGAAGTAATAAAGTAGTGTATCCAAGAAGAATATGAGCCTGAAAACTACCTATCAGTTAGTTGCTATGGAAACTGGTAAATTAGAGTAAATAAATGTTTTACTACCTAGGTGTTCCATCGTGTTGAAGCATAATAATGGCTTCATTAACGCCCTGTTATACAAGATCTGAGAGACTCTTAAGATGAGACAGGGATAAACAAAGGGTTTCAAAGTAGGAGAGCTCCTTAAATAACGCGTTACGAAAAAATTGAGACAAAATGTTGATAAGACGACAGCGGCATTCGTCCCCGTCACAGATGATCCGACAGATTGATGTGGTACAGCTCCGTATGTACAGTCCTCCGCGAATCTCAACTAATTCTTCAGAAATATACGTAACCTTATGTCTGAGTTGTTAAGGTTGATTTTCATAATTGATTATATCCTCTGACGTGTGGTCGATTGTACGCACTCACAAAACTAACTCAGTGGTGTATTTGTGTCTTTATTTGTATAATTTTATGGTAGTCCGGAACTTCTGTTTCTGTCACATATAACATGTTCCACTGATTATTAGGCTTAATTGAATTAAATTTGTTTTTTTGTTCCCATTGCCTGATAAATGTGACTAATCTTAAGCTGTACGTACATATTTAAGGAATTTGGTTAATATTATTTCTGTTCAAATAACTAGAAATAATTGTTATACAAATAATCATCTTAACACTTTATTATATTTTTAAGCAACGACTTTATTTATTATTTCTTAAATAGTGTTTTAAAGATTAAGCAAAAATTCATTAGAAAATTAAATAAAAATCTTAATTATAATTACACCTTAAATTTGTAAGAGATAAAGGCGACCCAAATTCTTTAGTTAGTGAATTCAAAGCACGACGACAGAATTTACGTACCTAATCTCGATAGATGAAAGACCAAGATAAAAGGCATTTCCAACAAATGTAATTTAAATGTTAAATAAGTATTTAAGCTATTTAGGTTCAGCCTAGAAAATGAATTAAGTTACATTCCTAGGAATAAGATTAACTTATAATTGAGTAACAAAGGTCTGTAGTTAATGTTCGGAGTGTGGGCAAAATGCTTGGGTACCTAAAATTAATTAATTTAAAGTTATGGAGTAAAAGTTATTTGCTTTATTAATATAATTAAATAATTATATTAATAAATAAAATATTACTTGTTCGTAATAGACCTAAAACAAAATTTATGATTTATAATGCTAGAAATAATTATATTTAAAAGTCTATCATAATTTATTTCAGCATTAAAATGCGTCTATTAAAGTCGTGTGACCCTAACTCTTGATGATGAAATATTATTTTTTAAGAATACGTATTATGATGATCAATGTTGTGTGTGACTAATTTCTAGCATTTCCAATTTCTTTTAATTTTTATCTCAGTATGTAGTTACAGGAGTACTTATTATTATTATAACAGTGATTCATGGCATAATAGAGCAACAATTTTCAGAATCTTAATATACTATTTTGTTTGAAATATTGACGTATGTGTTAATAGGATATATCAGTGATGTTTTTTGTGGTTTGTGGTAAAAATACTTTTTCACGTTACAGTACCATGAAGTGTCGGTGTAGTATTCGAAATGGCGGGAACATAAAATTGTGGGTATTTAATATACTCCGATAAAATCCGACAAAATGTAGTTTTATTTTTCAGCTTAGGCCGATTGTCCATTTTGGTTCAGTTATTTTTAAAATAGTAGACTCTGCAAAATACGCTTCAGAAAATCAATAGCTTTGCCTTATTTCGACACATTTATAAATGTGAATCGTCTACTTTTATTTAATTCTTGTGGATTCAAAGTAAAGTATATAAGGCACTGTACACGTATATAAACTTAGAAAGGCACATGTCCACTTTAAACTAAGGCAGAGTCGGTAAATTGGACCACAAACTATAATGACGGTTCCCATCAGAGATATTAAAAATTAAACAGTGATCTTTCGGTATTTTGTACTATATCGCTCGGTTATTATATACAAACTTTCAGGTGTAAGTAAATAAATCAAAAACAGGCAGAGTCGGAAGGCTGTACTAAGCTTAAAGTATTTAGGAGACAACAACTGACACACATGTTCAGTGTTCACTATATGGAAGGCAGTGAGCTCCGCCCGAGTTATAAAGTGCCCATGACAATGTATAACTTAAGTTCACAACTTCTGCACAGCAAAAGTTTTATTTTATACCGGATATGTTTAAGTTTAATCTGTTTCGAGTGGAGCCGGGTAACTCTAACCGAGATCCAGTTACATTAAACTTAAGGTAGATAAAACTTCTGTTTTATGATAAGACCCTATTTGATGGGTTTTGCTAGTCCAAATAAAAAAGGTTCAATGGACAGTGTAGACATCGATCCTCACGCTCAAGCTATATAAGTGTATATAAATATATCATAAACGTTTTTTTTTAAAGGTAGGATGATAATAGATATACAAATTATAACAAGTAAGGCTAAACTTAAAGGTAAGTTACCTTTCACTTCCTAATATAATGTTCAATAACAACGTTATTGGTTTCTTATCTCTATCCAATATCGGTGAAAATCATAACTAATTGAAACGGATGTAAAACACCGCCTGAAATTCTCACATGTAGCTTTCAGCGAGCGTTAGTGGAGCAGCTCAGGCTATGAAGATAGCGGTATTATGGCTTAGTATACCTGTCCGTCCGCTTAGCGCAGATAATGTTAGGTAAAGAGTATTTTTGTTATATCTTTATAACTTCTGTGATATGTAATTTGGAGGGTTATCGCCTTTGCCTGGCAGTGTGATAGGCAAATAATAATTATGTAATTATTAGGTCAAGGGTGGCACTTTTTTTATTTGTATGATCTTTTTGTAGTGTTTTGTGTTTATATCATAAGCATTAAAATTCTGTAATTATAAAATTTATAAATTATACCACTCTTATTTAAATCGGCTCCAGTGATAAAACACACTGAATTTACATTGACACCCATCTATGAAATTATTACTTATTAAACGAACGACTAGTTCGTCAATTAACTTCAGATCAGGCGCCAATCAATACGCAGCACATATAATACTAGGACGCCTAACCACAGCTTCCATACTGCACAGGTGCTCAGCATTCGAGTGCAAGGTCTCGCCTGTTTCGAAGCCGCAGCCGAAGTGTCCTCGGCTCGAGTCACGACCCACTTCCGAAGCCGACAGCGAGTCCGTTTTTCTCCAACCGGAAATGAGATTTCCCGACAGATATAATGGCTTTCCACGGATTACGTCATGCGAGCTTTGAGTTTAGAAAATTCACTTGAATAATTCAGTCGCTAAGCCACCTTAAGCACCTCTAATAGCTACTTAATTCCCACGTTGTGATCGCGAAGCCTTTTTGGTCTTAAAACAACTTTACGTAAAATGTTAGTGCAAAAATAATGTATAGGTACCTCTACCGTACATGGGTCCAAAAATTATGTGAGCTACTTGAAACGAAAGGCATAGCAGCTGCACTAATTATGCCATTCAATTTTAATTTTATAATAATATGGCAGCAATTGTCCAGATAATTGAGATTAAATCGATCCGACGTCCGGACAATGTCGAAATTTGTGTAAAATGATAATTGGCTCATTACTGTTTATTGAGGTTTACCGAGTTGGGCGTCGTTAATAGCTTTGGAGTTTACTCTTATTATCGCTATAAAATCTCGCCTATAAAAATCGCTTTACGCGTACTTATTACTTTTCAACTCAGTGAAAAGTTTAAGAGAATTTTGTTATGGAGTCATTAAGAGGAGTAAAATTAGAGTGGTATGGGAAATAAAGTGAGTTGTGACAAGGTCCCGGTCCATTAGGCGGCGGTGACTCTGCGACAAATGGCTTGAATAATGACCATTCCCGTTTTAAACGTTTGACTAAGTGCTATTTGCGGTTTTCCTCCTAAAATATGACGGAAGTTTTAATATTTACATAATTATCGCCTAATTAAATTAATTTTATGAAGGTTTCTCAAACCCTTCGGGATTAAGATGTTGGTGAATACCTATATTAATATCTTACTTTTGATATTTTTATACAAACGTCCGAAGACAACAAGTTCAACAAGACAATAATACACTTTGCACTTGTCATTATGGAACACATAAAAGGTTTACTTAATTATATTTTTAACTAATTATTAAGTAAAAAGAGAGTACTTTGAAGAATCCATAACCACACTCCGGATTGTTGAGGCACTTATTTAATTTAAACAAGAATCTGTTCGAACGTCAAGGATAAGCCCCCAGGAAGTTTGCAGTGGATAGCCCAAATTTTCGATGTTCCTTATTTTATCCATCAAAGTTGGAACATTTGGTGTTCTCGTACACAGCCGAAACTTCATTATTAAGACGAGCATTCATAATTAATTGCAAAGTTCAGTAATACTTCTGTTGTTGCTGAAATAGTAGGTTTTGTTTACTTTGCTCTTAAAAGGATGCTTGAGGGTTTGTTGATCTAAGTGGTGTCATAAATTCTAGTTGTCCGGTGGGTGAGGTTTCCTTGAGAGTAAATAATTGTGCAATATAAAATTACTATGAAAATACTTCATTTTCACAGGAATTTTATATTTCGGAAATTCGGTTCTCAGAATTGTGCGGGCCCAAAATTAACCTGTCCTGCCGTCAACCATCTGTTTGTCTTTACCGGGAATTTTATATAAAGTGTATGTATTGTACTTATGGAAACCCACAAATAAACTGTGACTACAGAGAAATCGAAAATCTACCCACAAAATAAATATAAATTTTATAAAATGATTATTCATGCATCAAAATTTATTTCCGCCTTACAACGAGGGTTGCACAGACAGACTTCAATTTTGCAGATTACAGATTAATTCGGTCTTTTTAACTGCCCCTTTCGGATCGACTGCAATTCTACTAATGCCTAGTTCACCTTACGTGACCTGTTGAGTAGCTAAATAATAGATGACACTTCACCTCAAGTCCAGTTATTGTAGCAAAACATCATGGACATCAGAAAACTCAAAATAACGTGATTTCGAAGTATTTACATGAAGTACATACTTATCTTTGTTATTGCTATATGTACTTAGTATTTTTATATTCTTCATATGTTTTCTCGTACGTATAAGTGGAAGCTAGTTTGGTGTTCATCTCGACTAACAAATACTTCACATACTTTGGGTCGCGGCGAGGAATGTGAACTGCCTCGGATGCTTCCTCTACTATTGTTTCCGAATAGTTTCAAGATTCAACCAACGTTTTATCCAACATCCTTAATTATTATATTTTGTGGTAAGAGTTTTACTGCAATTTATAATTACGAAGAACTTTGTAAATAATTAAGCGAATTAAAAATCGATATCTTTTAATGTATGTATGTGTTTACTATTGTGAAATCATAATGATATTGATAGCTAAAGAGGAAACTGAATTCTCGATTATTATTAATCAATATACACACATAGATAATTGTTGATGTAAATACCGTGTAAGATAATAGTTGATGCTTATCGCGTTTGATTAAGTTATTATTATTTGTTCGATTAGATAATATTTGTTTTCACTGTTAAGTATTTGTTAAGAAATATGCTTTAGTTAAACGAAGAAACTACGTTGCCATTATTTTTGCATGAGTGAAAACCTGTCATTCCGTTAACAGGTAAACTTTACATACACGATACACCTATGTAGAATATCTTTGAAATTTAGTTTATAAATACGAGCATGTATATTCAAAATACGTACGTATGTAGGCGTTGGCAATCAAATACGATCTCCTGCAGGATTCGGTTGGATAGCATGAATAAATTGAACATCGATACATTTTAGTGTGGCGGATGTCTCGGCCTCAGCCAGCGTCGGAGCCTGTGCCGCAACACATGCGCCGTCTCAGGGTTTACGGGCGTCGGGCAAGCATGCCCAAAACACTCGCCTCTAGATACTATCCTTGAAACACTCGAAAACGTTCACCTGCTACATTCTCGACTGATCGCTATTTAAATAGAGAAGCAAGCGTAATATTTGTGCACGTCTGGATTTTGACAACGTGTTATCTTATAAATCAGACTATTGTCATACCATTCCTCAAGTTTATTTCCTAAATAAGATCGCAAACGCGTATCTTCGATGCAAAACAACATGTTTTCGCGAGACAAATGTTTACGAATATTGACATGGTTACATATTTATGCATGGAACCCTGATCGCGGATTCTTTGCGTGTGTTGTCGTAAATATGGAGTGATAAAGTGATAGGAGCCTCTCTAGTTTTATGGGCTCGTCGTCTGACATGCAGAAAGGAGCTGCGCCCACATTACGTATTCCTCTCAAGAAGCAGACAACATACGATCGTATCGTATGTATGTTTTAAACTATAAACTTTTATGGGTAGAGATTTTCATCGGGTTTATTTAAAATGTATTAGTTTTGGGATCAAAGTTTTGTTTGAATAATTTAGTGATGAAGAGCAAAATCTATTTGCTCCTTTAAAAAGAGCTGAGTTTTTAAATGACAAAAATCTATCAAAAGATAGTCTGTACCTAAGTCTTCTTCTTTTATGCCTAAATGAGCACAGGTTTATTCAGAACAAAATGTCACGAATAAGTGTTCTTAAATATCTGTCTCGTACTAGGCTTTACGCTTCGTTAAAACCATGTTGCTAAGTATACTTCAAAGAAAACTTGGACTTATGTTTAATCCTGCTAATTATTCCCTTGTAGCAAACCTAATGCCTCTAATTGCGCAAGTAAATCCTACGTAAAACTCTCTCAGACGACGTAACTAACAAACTTCTTTGAGATATAAAAAGTACTCAAGATATTATAAAAGTAAGATGTAAGTATATAGGTATAACTTGCTAAGTATATATGCCATGTGCTCGGCTATCGGTGTAAAAGGTAGCGAATCTTGAGGAAGTCATAAAAAGTTGTTTGTTTTTTATGAGTATTAGCATTATAAATTATTGAGTAATGCGAAGTATAAAATGCAGGTTTATCCTTACATGTTCTTACTTTTAGCTTCATACGAGAAAATATGACTTGAGGAATGTGTTAGTTAAGTTGATTAGAACAAGATTATAACTAGGCATATAATTTTAACGATAGCATTGTCGAAACGAAAATAATAGATATCAGTATGTGAGTAAGCATAATTTAGATAATGTAATTTTATTAATTAATAAATAATGTAATGGTTAGTTACGTGCACGATGTGTTGCAACGTTAAAAGTAGTTTAAATTATTATTAACAGTGTAAGATAATTGTAAGACACTATCACGGAGGCCAAATGCTTGCTCCTAAATTGAGAATCAATGAACTTTAGAATTTGAACTTTGACCCCATGTACTTAATAATCAAAATTAAAGATCAATGCACTCTACGGTGACGTTCTCCTTTAGTATTTAACCATGTACATTGTACATATTGATATCATTTAAAATCAGTTTAATTTTTCTTTTTAATATTATACCGTAGTTCATAACAACAACGACCTTGAAATGATTAAGTAGTGTTTACAGCTGTGTTAATTCTATAAATAAAGATTTGGAATGTAATATTATAAATGCCATATGGAGTCACGGATGTAAACTTGTTACAAACATTGGTCGTGCCGCGTCAACGCCATGATGGGGGGTAATGACCTCTTGACGTGTAGACGTCTTCAACTCTCATGACATGTGGGTAGGGGAACCTAATACTATTATATTAGTTAACGTATAATAGCAGGTACTATGTAACATATTATCGTACCTACTTTCTTTTTGTTATTTATTTTGTTTTATGTATGAATAATTGATTGTTCTACTTTGATTTTCCATAACATTAGCAGATATTAAAGTTTAATATTTTGTCACGCTTAGTGACGTCACATTTTATAGCGATGTTTTTATTCGCATTTGAAATTCTTTCATTGGAAATTGATATTTCGCTGATCAATAGCAAGCGGCTCGTTGGTCTAGGGGTATGATTCTCGCTTTGGGTGCGAGAGGTCCCGGGTTCAAATCCCGGACGAGCCCAACTTTTTTACTACTTACTTGAACCATGGTAACTTTTGTTTTGATTTGTTAATCACGTCATTTTATATCCGCTGTTCGGTACGCTATCGATTCTGAATTGATATTTCAAGCACTATACATAAGCGGCTCGTTGGTCTAGGGGTATGATTCTCGCTTTGGGTGCGAGAGGTCCCGGGTTCAAATCCCGGACGAGCCCAACTTTTTAATGAACATAATCAGAATTTACTGTAATGGTTTCACCTGAAAAACTACTTTGAACAGGATATAATAAGGCTATCAGCATATTTTTAAGTACTGTTTTATTTAAGTGAGGTTTGATAATTTTAACCGAAGATTTTAGTGTAGGCGGAAACATGTACGTATTTAAAAACTGTGATATTATTTTTCCTTAATGTAAAAACTTTAAAGTTTATTTTTCAGTAAATAATTAAACCCTTATATGATCCTGTTCGTTAAGGAATAATTTGATAATTTTATTGTTTGACTGAGGTCGTAAAACCAATTTATTAGTAAATGTGCCTACACATTTACATAAATACGAATGTTTAAAAGTTTATTTGTGTGTTTGGTAATGATGAGCCATTTATACTTACACCATAGACCACAAATGTATAAAGTAAGTTATACATGTGGAAGTGGTCAATCGCCTTTCACTTAACGTGACGTCGTCAATTAGGCAAACGTGTTATCTCATTTCGGTGTGACATACAAGGGGCTCGTTGGTCTAGGGGTATGATTTTCGCTTAGGGTGCGAGAGGTCCCGGGTTCAAATCCCGGACGAGCCCAAATCTTTTTATACAAAATTCTTATGTAACAAAAAAAAATCTTAAAATATATTTCGATATTTGAGCACACGATTGTAGTTAAGAACACTATAAACAAAAGATTAAATGTTTTTTTTTTATGCTAGAAACAAAGGCTGCAGTGTATCTCTGTGCTTCTCATTGAATTGCAAATAGTACTGAGGTTCATTATGTGCACAATACCTTTTTATAAACAGTGTGGGAAATAATGGCGAAGGAAAAATATGGGTCTATAAAAATGTAGGCAAGCGAACAATCATTATTATGCAACATGCAGGAAAATGCAACTAGACAGTAAAAATAAAATATGGAGAGCCGCATCAAAAATAAAGATATTAGAAGATATTACTGAATTGCTTAATTACCTCTGTTATTTCAAGTAATATACATATATAAACAAATAATAATTCTGACTAATTAACATTAGAATTGATTACAATAATTGGAGAAGATTAGTCTGAAGCAACGTTTTTTGACGCTCCGGATTATCCGAATTCCGAATATCCGATTATTTCATCAAGATTTAGCTTGATGAAATGATGTCAATTAATATCATGGATGTATAGACCTTAAAAAAAAGAAATTTAGAAAGAAGTTTGATATTCGTATGTTAATGTTTAATGGAAAAGTTACTAGTAATAAAGCAGGGATCCTCTGTTATTGTAATCGTTACGTTTGGCGATGAATATAAATTTTATTAACGCTGAAGGGAACAATGTTTTCTCATATCGGGTACTAAAAATATAATAAACTTTATTACAGAACTTTATTGGAGAATCTGTATTTTTATTGTAACACCTAACGTAAGTACTTACATTTGTATTTAAATATTTATGTGATTGGGATGTGCCCGAAACTTTTGAAAGTAAAAAAATATTTTGCTTCTAGTAAATCCGCGTTAGGTTTTCGAATATCA
The DNA here is from genome assembly GCA_905146925.1 of Autographa gamma. Lineage (NCBI taxonomy): Eukaryota > Metazoa > Arthropoda > Insecta > Lepidoptera > Noctuidae > Autographa > Autographa gamma. The sequence goes on from LR989852.1 coordinate 3,889,254, forward strand.
AAATTAACAATTTCTCTAATTATGCATTTTTTACTAATAGTTATTGTAACAATTTATGGAAATTTTGCTAAATCATGTTTTAGTCTATGATAAACGAATAAATTAATGTAATTTATTAATAAAAAAGTTATTCAAATTATTGAGTAAAAAACCATGAACACATCAGTTACCTACTATCCTAGCTGCCTTTGTCGCCATTTTGGGAGCTATTAGGAACTGTAAGCCTGGTGCCTGAAATAGCATTACTAACATATAAATAATAGCATAACTTTGAATTAATCTGAGTTATGCAAAGTTAGTAAACAACATTCAAATTGATGGAGCAATTTAGTCACAAGCCATAGCTGGTGGAAATAGTTTAGAAACGCGCAAATCCGCGACCATATCATGTAATTAAATGATATTGCGTAACTGCAATATAATTTGTTTAGTATTAAAATTCCTATTACTAAGTAATAAAACCAGCCTATAAACGTCCCACTGCTGGGCAGGCCTCTTCCCATATAGAGAAGGCACGATCATTGATCACCACGCTTACTCATTTTCGGATTGGCAATTTCATATGCCAGTAAAGTTGCTAAGTGTTATACATTATTTTAAAACAGGACCAAAGAGAATACAAATAAAATAATTCAGGGTTACTTGTATCTTGTTCATCGAATCTGCAACACTTGAGTGAGTTAGGATACGTTTTGCATTTGTATTGCAATTCAATATCGTGACGATAAAAGTGTGCGTGTATCTCGTACCCTATGTATGAAACATGCATGAGTGTCGAAGAAGTATAAGAAAGAGGTATTGCTATACGTGACCTGTCTATCTCACAGTCGATTGTCGATGTCTTAGTGTTGACTTCATAAGACTTTGTCGAAGATTGTCACGAAGCATTTTCTGTAGCCAACTGACAATTCTAGAAGCAAATTTAGCAAATCGATTAAATGACATGCACAAATAAAAATAACATTTCCTATTGATAATTCTCGTGAATAAGACATGTTATTTCCATACATTAGAGTCATTCGATCAGCTTAAAGACTTATAGAAATGTGTCTTGGCTAGACACGCAGGATACTAATAATGAACTAAAAATCATCAACCCTATTGAGTTAGCTTACTTAGCGTGGTGGTCAAACCCTCGTGGGACAGTAACAGGCTGGTATTATTATTTTCATGTCAGCCTCCGATTACGTTCGTCCAATTGTTTCCCTCGTTTCACAATATCGACAGATAAGGAGGTAAAGCCGGCTTTAGGTCTCAATTCTGTTGAACGACAGTGTGACACATCAAAACACAATAGTAACGACATCTCAGAAATTGGGATATGGATGGGCCTCGGCCGACGCGGCGTGGACACTGACATTGATTTATTATGCAAAATAAAGGCGGGTCCGGCCTTATCTGGGTTGCCTACGGAATTGTTAGCGATGTCACACTATTCTACATAAACGATATATTTTAGCGATGTTTTGTTACGATTTATCGACAAATGTTGCGATACCCGATGATAAATTATGCAAAAAACATTGAATGCTCTCAAAAAGTTTTATAGATCTACTATTTTTAGTTACTTACGTAGCTAATACGTCTTTCCCTAATACAGCTGGTGTAACTCAATGAGTAATATAAGGAGTTAAAATACTATTTTTTCTTAATCGTTTCAGTAAAGCTGTGTAATTATCGTTTCTCATTGCCTATATAATGGTTCCTATTCTAATATTATTGTTACCAACTCTGGTATGATTCCCAAAGTGTTTGCCATTAATTATGAGTAGAACAATATCTTAAGCTCGCCGATAGTTATCTTATCGGTAATTAATTCTGACTTCAAGTAAACCGAACCCTCGTGTAATCTAACTTAATTCCTTCTGTTATAGACACGTGATTATACAAACCCCTTAGCAAACACTATTGATTAAGTTGTCTAATGCCTGAACCCGTCGATATAGGATAACGTTGTATCTTTTACAAATCGCTTAATGAACCTGGAAGACCAAGTCGGAGATCGAGTGATATACTGGATGCATACAAAAAGGAGTGGCAACAGACAGCAATCAATAGAAACCTGTGGAAAAAAGAAAAAGAAACCTTTGCTACGATAATGTTATCTTACCGTGCCTTTGCCCTGCAGTCTGACTGTTCCGGCTCTAAATAATCTAGTAAATGAACCTCTTTTACATCTTTACATAATCAAAAGTCAGTATAACAGGGTATGTATAACGTGACCGAATCGTACGTCCATACAATTTAGAAGAAGGCGGTCCAAGGGACAGGACATGTCAATTTGTCCGTGTCACTCTCGAAGTCGGTGGAATAGAAGGCCGGTGACAGCACACACACAAACACAATTATACAAACGAGCCGGTTACGAGCCGGAACGAGACGGCCACCTAACAGAACGAGCAGAATTTTTAAAAATACAGCTATATTTTTTGCCTGTTTCCTCAAATATCTGATTGCAGTGCGGTTTTCTGTATTCGTTTTTTGTTTTGGTAGCTAATTGCTTTATTAAGGAGATTTTTTTGATAAGTATTCACTGTGGTATTCATGGCCGCAGATTCAATTTTAAGTTACTTTAGGGGTTACGTAAGTGAATAATCATCACGCTTGTGTGTTCGAAGTCTGATACATTTTCTTCTTTATCACGACGGTAAATGTTTCTATGGAGAGAGATTTCGCAAGCTTAAACCTAGGTAAGGCCCAATTCGCCTTCTAATAGTACTAACAGTCAAAGTTTAAAATGCATTTAATAAGTAATAATATAAAAAGTTGTGGTGGCCTCGCGGTTCAATGAACGGATTTGTATGCACAAGGTTGCAGGTTCGAACCCAGGCAAGTACCAATGTGGCTTTTTCAAAGTTATATGTACTTTCTTAATTGTTCTAAGACACTTCTGACAAACGGTGAAGGAAAACATCGTGAGGAAACCTGGATTCCAAAATTGGGATCTGAAATCGCCAATCCGCAGTGAGCAAGCGTGGTGATCAATGCTCATGCCTTCTCTATATAGGAAGAGGCCTGTGCCCAGCAGTGGGACGTTTATAGGCTGGATTATTATTATTATAATATAAAAAGTACAAGATTGGAACTAGTCTTTTAACTTAAGAACAAGGCAAAAACATCACAAGGAGCCCTTTAACAGCAGTCAAATATATGAGAAAAACAAAAGTATTTCTGGAAACTTTACCGTCGCAATCATATTGTAGGTGAGGGTGCCGCGTCAGGTGGTCAGATTATTGTGCGTGACCTCCGTGGAACAGGTGCGAGAAACGGCGCCGCTCCCAGAAAGCTAGACAATTCTCAAACGAATATGACAATTAGCTTACGAAGGAACTTTTATTCAGGATCTACGGACTAAGTTCCAAATGTTTGCAGTTAAAAACGGTCTGCATAAAATGGTCCTTACAATGTAGAAAATGACTTTTAGACGGTGTCTCGGATCTGGCTGTTTGCGGTAATTTCGTTGTTTCTGATTCCTTACCACAATGAACTTTTTACTTTGGGTTCAGAGCAATGTATGAGATGCGTAAAGTCTTGCATACATACTTTTAGTTTTCACTGAATTATTGTTAGGATGAACAATTAATTAAACCCTGTATTCAAAATCTTAGCTAAGAAGTATCTTCCTTGGAATCAATTTCCAAAATATTGTTTTAAGCCGCGATATTAAAACAAATCCTTCTCACCTTGGCGCGACGACTGTTATTACATAGCATGAGGGTGAATTAATAACCAAAAAGCCCTGCTAAGGAAAACGCCATTGTGTAAGATGGTGTGATGAAGTGCTTTTAATTTATTCCACTCTATTCCCTGTCGCAAAATTGAATGTGGACTTGTATTTCAGCCACAAAATTACTTTTGAATATTAATTTGTCATATCAAAAGTAGAGGAGAAATATCACTGTTTATTTAGTCACAGAAGATTCTCGAAATCATAATGTCAAAGACGAGTTTATCAATGAATAATACCAAATTATTATCATACATTTAATACCTTATTTGTTGTTTGTTTAAAACCTTTGCCTATTCAATTAATTTAATTGAGTCAGTTTACGCAATGTAAATTACCAAGAACTTGGTAATTGGCTTATTATTGAAATGCAATGTGGGTTAATTTGTTTAACAAATTCCAAATGATTTATATTATATATAATTCCCGTACTGAGAAATATGTAATTTTATGTTTATTACATGTAGCATGTTTCAAATCATCAAATAGCGCTTCAGCTCAACATATCAGGGTTGGGACCATGGACACTGTTCTTGAAACTCTCTTGACTGATTTTTGGTAAGATTTATCGAGGAGCGGCAAAACAAATGCCTTCAGGAGCTCCTCATAATTTCTCACGGAAAGCCTCGCGGGCCGAGCTAAGTAACAAATGAGGTCACATAATTTTATTAGTTTGAACTGTCATAATAGCGGCGCGGCAGTGGCGACAGTAACCGACCTCATCATTTTCATATGCAAATGGACATTCTGTTTAAATGCTTTTGTTACCATATGGCCGAGTATATTTATGGATACCACACTTGTGTTAAATGTAATGTTCCATTGGGATAGCACAATACGCAAGTCATCTATATAAACCTATGAGGTACACGTATATGTACTTACATTTAAATGTAACGCTTTAGTTACGGTTTACAGTAAGACAGTGATTTTAGCACATTAAGCTAATGCCTTTATACATAAAACTCGTTCGTCCACATTAAGGAATAACGCTGAGCACTGAAAGCTTACCCAAGTTACCGGATAATGTTACTACCTATATATTATACTATCATATCATATGGGCTCTTATATAAACCCGAAGTATTTTAACCCACATTAATATGTGAGGCGGAAAATTAACTTAATATTAAATATTGACTCGGGTCCCGATCAAACATAATTATAGATTCTGATTCTGGAAGTTTGCTAGCAGCTGGTTTCATTCGCGGTTGGATCACCTATTGATCGCTGATTGTTTGTTAATTTATCGAGGGCGGGTTAAGTAAAGGGTAGCTTGGGCTGAGTACTAACGCTGCGCTACTACCTGTTTTGTACGTAATAAATAATATTCTGAGGTTCAAAGAGGTAAGGTTTTAGGTACGTTAGAGATATGATAAAATATTCTATAAGTTTCAATATTAAAGTCGAAAACTAAAATTTTATTGAAGTCAACGGATATAAGAATACTATAAGGTTCGCATACAGAGTAGAGTTGATACGTTCAATTCGTCTGGCAGAATACTTCGACCTGATTAAATTATATAAATGTACACCGCAACCGACATTGTGTGGTTCGGATTACACGGGACCTTGTGACGTCACATTAAAGAGTAATGTCATAGCCCACCGAGAGTCTCCCTTATAACAAGTATACAAAAAATACTGTTTATTTGATGGTAATGAATTCGGTGATGTTGGAAGGAATTCAGATTCAACATGATACTGAGTAAGTAGTTATTGATCGGTGGAAATTAATTTAAAAAGGGTCCTTTCTGTAAGCCTTATTTTGGGACCGTCCCTAATAAATTTCTGCGTCATCGTGTCGAATTAAAAAGAAAACATTTTATCGAAACAAATGACTTGCAAATTTTATGTTTGTTTTTATTAGATTATAAATTCGCTTACCTATATTAATTACTTATCCTTTGCCTGACCACTTCTCATTTGGGTAGGGTACTTTAACATTTTGAAAATTTAATTTAAACGTTATTACTTGTATTAGAGCTTCTTCAGACACGCGGTAACCGCTAGTTTGCAATACTTATTGACTAACCATGCGGTTGTGCCTGAATTGATACTTTAATACTGGTTCGTTTACCTATGAATCCAATAATTTCTTTAAAAGACAATAGAAGAATGTGATACAGAATATGTGTTGTCCCTCAATTAAAAGAGATCACACCATTGGCATTTATAATTTGGTGAACATACTTATTTAAAACGTCACATTAAAATTTAAAACTGAACAGAAAACTTATACAATCTATAATTTATTAAAGTTATACAAATCAACAAATAAATTAATAAAATGAAGAAAAAACAAAACAATTTATTAAAAATAAATAATTAAATTATCTTATTTTTTTTACCACGAAATCGGACAGGCATTATCTAAAACACGATTAAACAAGATGATTATTTAAATAAAGAGAAGCCGTGCGATTCCCGCCGTATCTGAATGAGACCTTAATCTTTTTAATTCTCTGAAAATATTTTTTAATAAACACATTTTATTAAGTATTGTGAAGAGGTTATTTAGAAATGCCGTCGCATTTATACATATTTAAATTAAAAAAATGTATTGGTAAATATATACATTTAAACAAATAAGTATTGTACTGGGTTGTTTAAAAACATTCAATAAATAAATTAAATAAGTTTGTAAACTACTCAACAAGCAGTAAATAAGTATTTTTCTTAAATGAGATTTCTTTTTTATTTTAAGTTTTGTCTTAATAAATATAGAGGTATTATAGAGGTGTTATTTATCTATTTATGTAATATGTATGTATTTAGAAATATATAAGTATGTTTATCAGTTGTCTAGTTACCATAACACAAGCTCTCTTAGAGCTTAGCTTGGGATCAGATTACCGTGTGTGAATTGTCCAGGAATATTATTATATTACTATTATTATTATATACTGAAAACCATATATGCTTGAATCGTTAAATTTTGGTGTATATTATAATTACTTATTAAAGTTATTATATGTATTTAGTACTCTACGACAAAATCGTCTAAAACATATCAGTTAGAGTAAGTTTATTCTGCAATGTCAGTTCTGCCCAATGATTGATCATGATTGATGGTGTCAAAACCAAATTCAATTGGCTTAGTATGAAAGCTACTCATATACATGTTCGATATCATATGTTTATAAATTAGTATTAAAATCGGTCTGTTTTCTAAAAAGTTTTAACTAAATAAACATTATTTTTTTATTATAAAGCGTTACTTATTGTTAACCTACTTCAAGTCTGCGTGTTTTTTCAATAATACAGTTTATTATTTTATTCTCAGTCGTATTTTGTGTCGTTGTGTGTATATTTTTTTTTGTGAGAAACGTAACATAACGGAGAGTTAATTACACTCAAACGATTTATCATTCCAGACGTTTAAGAACATAAATCAAACGTAACTTTAATATTATTACTTCGGCGAAGATGTTGAATATCTTAATCTTATGGAAGAATGATGTATGAAATGTCAAAGACACTTAAATATTTATGCGCGCGGTCCCACAAACTCTAAAGTTAGAAGTGAGTTCCACTAGTGATATATATTCCTCTTAAATCTTGCCAATTTACATTCACGCTTGGATTCTTTCGCGGAATGAGCTGAACTTCAAGCGAGAGACTAGCTTTAGCGTCGCTGTTTGCAGACTTTAACGACGTTATTTCCATTGCCCATAATCTATCTGCAACTTGAGATTGGAAATACTAGCAAAAATACTGGAAATACCAAACGTTGTTAATTTTATCAGCTATGCAAAATGATTTAATGGGCAATTTGGATTACCTCGTCATTTAGATTGCAAACGAAAATTAGTTATTTCGGTTCGCAACACTATTAATCAAATTAATTAGTTTAAAACACATACCACGCTGGCTGTCATATCGATAAATACTGAATATGTGAAGCAACTTCAACCGCGTTACCGTAATAAACTAATTGAAACCCTTAACGAATTCATGAGCTTGACATCGACTAAACAACTTTTGAATTTAAATCGATTAAAGTACTCGATCGCTTTCAATTGATGACGTCGTTTACAAGCGAATATAAAAGTTGACTTTACACTATTCGATTGGTGAGTAAGCACCATTTATCTCGATTGGATCGATTGACCCGAAATCAGCAATTTGGGGCAATTTACATTACTACCGAGTAGGGGTACTTTACCTTGTTCGACGCTACCGCGGGTAGGTATCGTGTTATCGTTGTAGTTTATTGAGGCTCGAAACTTTGTAACCGTAGTGCATTAAGTTTCTATCGAGTTGTAAACTTCGGATGCCAGACTTAATAAAGTGATAAAGTTGACACTGTTGATAACTGGAGACTCGGAGTTACGTCCTACCGATTCTCGGCGGAAATTCAGTTTATGATACTTGCGAGATGCTACTGGATAGATACGGTGGATTAATTTACAGTATCTCTGCACTAATTCAATATTGCCACTACAAAGTTGAGGACTTATTTCATGTTCTCTGTAGTTAATTCGTTTCCGTTTCTGCGATTAAGATTGGAATAAAGATTAAAAGTTTTAAGGATAGTAAAAAAGACGCTTACCTGGACTGATTTGAGATTAATTTGAGTGTTATCAATACACCGAATCTAAAACTAATTAAAGCTTTTAGTACAATAAGTAAACAATAATTCAAACAACTAATTGTAATTCATATAGATCGACCCTGAAATGGTCAAATGGTCAATTAATGGCCAAAGCCTGCAGCAAAACAGCCTTGTAACTCCGTCTAAAAAAGTACACAACATAATAGCATGACCTAGCTATCTTTAACCTTAAAACGCCGCATTCGACATTTCACGTGCCGTAGATAACACCTGTACATACGAGTAATGAGTGACGTGTGGGGACATTCGGTGTCATTAGCGAAGCCCCGTCTATTTACGGCACCGGCCCGACCTGCCACATAAAGAAAAGCTTGTAACAATGGCGGCCGTATTTAGCAACCATTTGGATATGCGAGCAATTTGGAACTTAGACCTTTTGTGCAAGGTTACGGGATAATCCACATTTAAACGTATAAGTACCTGTATTTGTGAATGCTGCTTTCCGGATAAACTAGTTTTGCTGCTTTGTTCAAAATTTGTTTGTAGTGAGTTTATAACAATAAAATGGTTCGTCACTAGTAACTTCTTTACGCAAAACACATATAACATAACTAACTTTATATAACATAACTAACTTTACGCAAAAAACATAACTTTGGAATGTTTTATAGACTGTTGTGCAAAAACAATGCAAAAATACCACACCCTGTCTAGTCCATGATACGCTACAGTCAAACAGCTAGCTAGCTTTCAACTTTCATGTCTGTATCCAGATATTAAACATTTTTCGCATTTTTCTGATACTTTTTCAGCAAGAATTCACTCACAGCAATTTTTATTACGTCAGACGTACAACACTACGCAACAATATGGACCTTACTAACGTATTCTAGCAGCAGTTTTTTCCAGGTTTGAATTTATTGAGTACATACTTTTACCTAATTTGAAATTTGAACGTATTGCTCATCGATTGTCTTATGTTTTTCTACATTGGACAGCACAAAGGTCTCTTCGTTTTTGATTTAAACGTCATCTTTTTTTAATCCTTTCAAAATAAGCAGTCATTTGTTTTTCCCAGTGTCAGTTTATTCCAGTTTTATATCAAGGTTTAAAAGAAAATAACGTCAATGACAATTTAGTGTCTGTATTTCAGTCTGTTTCATTAGATTTGGTGAGAATGACTGCGATACGAACACGTAGGGTAGGTGACACACGGGATGCGCTTTGTGCAGCTTTCCGTAATTTGTTTGGACATTTGTACTCGGCAGGATACTGGGATTAATGGCAGGAATGTTTACTACAAAACTTGTGAAATACATTTCAATAAAAGCAACTGTCAAAGGAAATTTATAAAAAGAGTTTTTTTTTTGTATTGGAACATTTTACTACATTTTCAATATGTTTTTTACTTAATGTTTATAACAGCATTTTCAGATAGTACCCTGGTAAACTATAATCGAAGAATGATAACGTGACGAGTTTTAAACAATCCCCTGAGCTTTCTACTGTGCTTATTTTAAGATACCTAAGTAAATATTCTGAATAAAAAGATTTTACGATTTCAGACGAAAGACTGCAGACTTAATTTTATTGAGCTTTAAATAAATACATGGCAATGCTTTTAGGCCTGGCATATTGAATCCGAATTTTGCATCAAATCACAATACGAAATCAATTATCGGTTTAATAACGGCTTTATTGTGCAATTACACTGACAAAGAGATTTCCATTATAATTTACTTTGTTCGCTGGCAAATGACTCGAAATATCATTAAACGGTAACTCGTATTCGATGACTGACGATGAATTAGCTCACAGATGAACTGAACTGATAACTCATCATAAAATTTTACATTAATTACAACTTTACATACAACTATTGTTGAGTCGAAGATCCAGTACAAAAATCTGACTCTTTAAGAACGCCAATAAGGTCGCCGGCAGAGTGCTGGAGCAGTTAATCAGTTATCAACGCTCACAAACTGCGCGAGTTTTCATTCATCGCATCTGCTCCTTGCTTTTTGGAAACAGTCGAAGCATAAGCAGTCGATCTGCTTCAAACAGTCCGTGTGCGAGCCTAGTTTATACCTATTGAAAATTGATTTTTTGATAGGTTAATGGAATATCATGTGACATTCCCGCTATTGTTGTTCTAAATACATTTTAAGCAGCAACTATCTTCTTTGAATTTGTAAAAAATCCATTTTGTTTTTATTCTCCAGCTTTGTAACATACGCTAAGTGTGCGAGAGAGTTCCGCATTCTAATCGAGCGATGATCCCTTCTGAACCCCTCATCCAAGCTAGACCTAGATAGAAAGCCATAGTAGTCTTAATCGCAGCACTAGAACATACACATGGCATTTTCCCACATACTCGAATCTACCTACGTCATGATTACTTTTATCTTTATGTTGTATAAAAGTAGTAAACAAAGACTTCATTGTTAAAATATTAAGTCCGAAATTACAATGCAGAAAATTAAATAAATTGCGTTAATTACTTAAAACATATTTACCTCATTTCCTTTTTTAATGTCTTTTGTGCCTGGAATACGTCACACGATAATTACGCATGGAAGCGCGGAGCGTGACATTATTCGCGGATATTAATGGTAAAAAGTACTTAAGCTCCTCAATGAACCGTCACATCCAGAAAGCGGCTCACAGGTATTCACTCACAGCTAATTTATTTGCCGAACTCGCTTCTTTGACGAATTTGTTCCTCTTTCAATTTAAAAGAACCTTATAAATCGTTCTAAGATATTCGGGCACCTCTTCCTCACACCGCATCATACTTATTCGTATATTTCTGATAAGCTCGGGTGAATTTCCTTGATCTCCTTTAAGCATTGTGACGAGGGTAAAACATTGTCGGAGAATATAATTTCGTAAGCCGTGTAATCGAATTTTAATCTCATTAGCGGGCGATAATGGAAACTCGAGAGCCTGCTTTTATGAACACATTTAGAGACGTTTTTAACGACCTCATATTGTTACCATTTGTAATAAATTGTTAGTAAGTGGCCCATTCAAAAGTTGTCCATTTATCTTAAATTGACAATAAACTATGAAAATAATTATAAGAAAATTGTAGAGTAATAACAATGTATGCATTTTTCCGACTTGGCGCCTCCGTCCGGAAGGTATAGCAAACGATACTTACCAATATTGTATTCAAAACAAATACTCATAGCTAACATATATTGGATCTGGACATCACTTATCTATTATATTAGACTTTCTGATGTTATAGTGTCGCAAAAGATCCTAAAGTAAACAGACTGTCTCGTCGCAAAACATAAATGAAAGAGCAAAATTTTAATCTTATACATCTTCAAATATTCATATCTATCGAGACCCTAAGATAAATAAATTCAAAATTTTACTTAAAGTCGCGAGCTTGAACACCAAAGTGTTTTAGAATTTTATAAAACATTTTGTTTATCAGTTGTGTGGAGCCGGGCGCAGCTGGGCCCGGCGCACGAAGAACCGTGTTTACACGGAGAAATGGCTGAATTTCAACTGCAAACATACACCACGGAAAGTCCCGTTCCACCTAACTGCAAGTGGGTCGTTCAAACTCTACTCTATGAGTTTTTATGGCCGCAAATGCTTTAAAATAGACATACCACAACCTATTCAGACTTCAAACGGAAATCCGAGCAATAAAAATAAATGCGCTATGAAAGTTAGTATTTGGTGAGAAGCCACTCGACGCTTGGCTGGGGCCTAACGTTCTAGCGTTAGGTATGTCGTGTGTCGAGAGCGCAGAACTAATATTTGGATCGAGTTTTGCTTGCCTTTATTATTCTAGATATAATATTCTCCTTCAAAGTACTTCCTACTGCCATAATAAAATACCTTCAGCAGTGGTTATATCTCTGACGAATCAACGTACTTACACATTGATTTGCCAAAATATCCAAAGTATACCTACATTAAAATAACATTACAAAATATTTAAGGTTAATCTTTGTGCAAGCAGCCAAATCTGTCAAAAAAGGTTTCACTATACTAACAGATTAACCCCTAAGTGTATCTTCCTATCTTAGGGATAAACTAAAAAGGGAATTTTGTTATATCTTCTTAATGTTTAACTTTCAATAAAACCGCTAAAATTGCTACACTCTGACTAAAAACCCTGTGGGTATCGTTCTATAAACAGAAGAAGAATAATTGCACAAATTAATCTTCGAACAGCATGTGCTAAATATAGAATTCTCTCATTCATATAATATGGGCACGACGTGTCGTGTCAACCGGTGACTCTGAAACAATCCGCGATATTACTATCTCACATAAAATATTAATACTTTTAGTGAGTACCAAGGACAAGGTACTTTCATATAATCGTTTTCCGTGTTCATAACTTGGGTTCGCGCAGTTGATTCCGACGCATAAGTCGGTGTTTGTGTCAATATTTGCGAGAGGCGGGACAAACAGGCGAGCCCAAGCAAACAGAAGCCTTACCAGCGTGTTATGACTACAATCAATTACGTAAGACTTGAGAAATTACGGCTTATCATTTTCCTTAAGTGCTAAAGATAAAGATAAAGATAAAGATAAAGATAAATTTATTTGTTAAAAACATATGTTACATAAGGTGGTACAATATTATTAAGAGTTTCAATATGTTTTGCCATATCAGGCGTACAAATATACATTTATTAAACTTAAAATCTACATTGGGATACTTAATTAAAACAAATAGGAAAATATGTGAAAGAGTGTTACAATTTCAATTTTAAATATTATCTTTTAAGAAATCGTCTACCTTATAGTAAGCTCTTTTACATAAAAGTTGTTTAAGTTTCTTTTTAAATAAACTAATATTTAATATTTTGTATGTATCTGGTACTTTATTATAAATTTTGGGAGCCATACAAAATAAGCTCTTTAACTTTTGATGTTAAAATGGAAAGCTCTTTTTTATTTATTGTTTTTACATGATCTTCTTTAACTCGTAACTTTTTTACTTTTTACTCGCAGTTGACTAAACTGCAAGTAATAGTTACCAATAAAAAAAACTGAAAAGGTATATTGTAGGTACGTAAACATAAGTAAAGATTTTCATAATCAACTATTCTTATTTTTATTATGTATTTTACATGTGTAAAATCTCTACATGAAAATTTACTATGACAGATTTGTCTTTTTCAACAATATTTTATTTGTATCAATATAAAATGTTTCACGAATATCGGGTTTGTGAAATGAAAAAGCAATATTGATCTTCGTATGACGCACCTACACGTGTGTTGTGACAGTGGGTCAGTGGAAACAAACGGAAGGTTCAAGCACTTCCTAGTTCAACAGCGCCCTCGTTTGGAGTGGCGCACTAAATTTGATATAGTGTCGTTGAAATAATTCCAGCGAGCCTTCTAAGCATATGTACTCACTTATATTAAGGATGGGAGGGAAAAGATATGATATCAGATGACAAAATAATAATTAATATTTTTTCCTCTAACAAGCACTTGTAACATATTATTTCTGATTGACTATTATGATTTTATAGATCTAAAGCCGGCAACCGTTAACTGGTATGCGGCATTTGCTGGAAGCTTTCAAGATGACCTTGAGCAGTTCATTTATTTGTATTTTTAACTATTAGAAAAACATTTATTATTAAATTGTCTGTAAATAAACACCAAAATTCTTCAAAACTATAATTCCTCTTAATTTTTACTAAGGTATGATCAACGACTGACTTTTCGCGGTAAAAATCGTAGCTTACCGATAAGCTAAAGCTTCCTTCTGTTATCGATACAACCATAACCCCCGCAGCAGTCATGAGTGATGTCGATTACGCAACGCGGTTAAAGCAATTACATTGATAACTAACTTAATGCCGTTCCTCTCGTGTGGAGTTCAATATTTAATAGAATTACCCGTCGCCCAACCATGGTTCAGTAGCGATTGTAATATCTTTTAATTCCACGTCAGTTATGCTGAGCTTGTAAACTGTTGAACACATCATTACTCATATCTGACAAATTGTGAGCTTGATTTTGTATATAAAGGTCTTACTAGCCTATCATTTTTTAAACTGCACATGCTTCTTCTCAAGGGGAGAAGAAACAAGGATCAAAAACCACGCTTGCTCACTTGCGGATTGGTAATTTCAGATTAAAATTGATCGTCAAAATGTTCTGTCATGTACAACTTTTTATAATAGAGACTCTAAGAAGCCTTTCAGATTTCTTGCCAAAAGCCTATCCAAAATATTGATCCAGCCTATATACAAATATTCATCAAGGAAACATCTGCTTCTGGGCAGACGTGACCGACATGATTGAAATATGAACCCTACAAACACACCTAAATATTCAAATTGTATTTCTAACTCAAGGCTTGGTTGCTTGATGACTTGGGGGCCTTCCTCAGTAATGCATTAATGCCTTTGGGAGTGGAAGAGGACTCAGTTTCGTAATTCTCGATGCATACGTGGTATAGATAGTGGTATATAATATTCATGTTCACGGCAGAGAGGGCATCGGGTGGCGTTAACGTGGCGTGACGGAGTGGCGCGGGCTAAGTGCTCCGCTAAATTGCTCGCAACGACTAAACACGCGCCTGAAGCTGCTGATGCTAGAGGCGGGCCATTAAAATACCTCACTACCTTACCTTTATTAATTACTCTATGATTGCGCAAACACTGGTAACGATCTACTTATCGACGTCATTCACCTCACTACCCCACCTTTTCTTTGTTAAAGAGCCTTTCCCATTTTCTTGTTATTACTTTATTATGCTTTGTTCTGCTATAAAAAGGAAGGTTTTAAGGTAGGGAGGCTTAATAAAATAATCATAGTTGTGATACCGTCGTAAACCCGCTCGTTTAGAAGCCCGGAATGTCAGTCAGCCTAAAAGGTACGTGGATTAATTCATGTAGCTACCACTTACACGCTCATCAAATCGAATTTGAAAGGTTCGATCCACGTCATATTGTTATTATAGGACTGTGTATGTAAGGTGTAACTAATTTTATGTGTTCATAATTGTGTCTTAATATCAATTGTTTGTTAGATAATATCTACAGGATGAAAGACACGTATTATATACTAAGTATTTAAATGGTCTTTACCAAAAATCTGTTTCATAAATTAGTGTAAATGAATAAAATTTAATTTTAACTCAGTCTTATTCCTCTACACTACTATCTACCCAGTAAACTACATGTATACGAGAACTACTCAAGCACTAACATACTAGATCGACGTGATTAGGTTAGGCAGGCACTCGTGTAGTAATCAAAATTAATTATACTCTTAATTCAATCAAGTATAAGGCTGGCTTTCAGAGCGGCAGGTGAGCCGTGAAGTGAACGCTCTCACTAAAGCCGAGATAAATAGTCGCTATTACTCAGCTCAAGAAAATGTCAACTTGCTTTTCCTCCTCTCAGCTTTTCAAAGTTACAATCATCCAATCTAGGTCATTCAAGGCTTTGAGGAAGTGAAAAGACTGTCAGATGCAAAGCAGTTGGATTTATCCTTTATTTTTTTTACTTAAAAGTAGTGTCTTATTAGCCATTCATTACTAAACAACTTCCTTACTGAAATTTCTATCTGAAAACTACCAAAACGACTAATAAAACTAAGTAAGAGGACCTTCTCCCACATCGTTAATATCTACATCTCTGTGTCAAATTAGCGTCCGCCTAATTAAACATTGACAAGTAAGGATGATGGAGTAAGGAGCCACTATACCATGGTAGTTATATAACATGGTGTACGTAAAACGTGCCTTGTCGGTCATGACTTGCGATTTCCAAACTTGAACGCTTCCTAAGTAGGCTCGGCAAAAACTAGGGGTGGCCGAACGTCCTTGACAAGTCTCAAGGCGTAAACAAGTATTTTAGAAGTAGGTTCTATGTGAACTAAGACGATGTAAAAAAAAACAATTGGATAAAAGGAATGTTTATTCAAGACTTTATTTATTACTAGCTGTGCCCCGCGGTTTCACCTGCGTGATTGACAATTAATTCACTGTCTTTATAAATTATAGCCTATGTGTTATTCCGAGGTATAAGCTACATAAGTGTAAAGTTTCATTAAAATCCATTCAGTAGTTTTTTGCGTGAAAGAGTAACAAACATCCATCCATTCTCACAAACTTTCACATTTATAATATTAGTAGGATGTACAATTTTTATATTATTATTTCTATGGTTACAAGCAATAAAACATTGTAATGTAACGGAGTTCAAATAACTATTTCATTTTAGTTTCCAATATAATAAAACAAATCAAACATTGAAAGTTGCTATAGTTTGTCCGTTGGTGGATGAAAAAAGTGTTTGTGAAACGTTTGACATTTTAATTTATTTCGCGCTCCGTAGAGGTTTTATTGAGTTTGTGAACCCTGCTCACTAATTGCTACATCGTTGAATACATTATTTTGAACAAAAACCTTTTACGTCACTATTTTGAAGCAAGTTTTCCGTAAAAGTTCCTTGAATATAGTGGGACTAACGATGCTTCAAATAAGTTTAGCATGGAATCATGTTTCAAGTTAAAATTGTAAATGTGATGAAGGCGAGGAAAGTGTGTCGATGACGTGACAGCTTTAGAAAACTCTTGAGGACTACTGGGAGAGAATAAGCTCTGAAGAATTCTTTAATCCCAGAACAAGGCATAGATCGTTACAGATGGATTTGTAGTTGTTGTCACATCTAAGATGATACTAAGTACACATATAGCGATGAGTCCTTAGTTCCGTAAGGTATTTAATAAATTGTTAATTAATAACAATATTCTATTTAATGGCATTTAATGCACAAGCACTTTTTATTATTATTTACAGAGATGGTAGATCTGTGGTCATATTTACGTTTTGTTAGGCGATAAAATTTGCATGCCATTACGTAAATTAATGCGGACCACTGTATCTCGGTCAGCAATTAATGTTATCGTCACTACCAAATACAAAAACAAACAGATTTTCATACAAATATTAACGATAAAAATGAAATATGTGGCCAGATAACAGTAAAATAGACTCCTTTTTATGAAAATTCCATAATTTATAACAGAGAATTAATCTTTAAGATGGAAGAAAAGATAAAGTACAAAGCTTCTGTTTGCTTGAATTAAGTTGGTCTCTAAATTTAAAAGCACCCTTTTACACTCTGGACGAAATTAAGAAAAAAGATACATAAGAATACCGGGATTCATCAATCTTAAAACTTCTAATCGCCCTGTCTCCGAGTCGAGGTAAAAACTTTCGCGAGCCGACCCACAGCGGAGAGCTCAGTGCCTGTACTATGGCCTGTTAAATCAGGATCGTCGCCGTTGCGGAAGAGAGACGGCGCGCTACACCGTACATAGCGGCATCTCGCTTACACTATATCAACAGTCCTGCTCTAAGAGCTCGTAGTAAGCGCGCAGTACACATAAAACCGAATATTTAAATAAAGCTGCTCTACCTTGGGGCAACTTTTAATGAGCAGGTTATTAAGGATTTTTAAAACCACCTTAATTTCCTCCTCATACATTTTTCACCTTATTTTGTTTTAGAAGCAGCATTGTTAATAATTTTGCAAGTTAAGCTTACAACTTTACCCTGGAGTACTCAGAATTTGTAAATCACGTTCTTTATTCGTCTTTCGCATTACAATGTTGATAATTAATTCTGATTATTACTTACACTTTCAACACTTGTTACTTCATTAAGTTTACTCTTTCATCCAAATATTGCCAAAATGTTTATTTAGGTTAAATATTTTCGCCAGAACTTCTAATAACATTTTCGAGTAGAAAGTTTTCAAAACACTAGAATTTAGAGTGCTCAAGGCGATAAATAATTAGCGTGGAGCCACAGTTCAAAGAGCACGTCGTACCTGACGGCCGATAGATAGCTCTTGACGAGGGTCTCTTGAAGTCGGATTTGTATCGTAATTGGCTAATTTCGTCCTATCATTCATTGAAAGGATTATAAGAGGTATTACAAAATATATTGTATTAGTTGAGTGAGATAATAGGTTCTGCGAAATAGATGAAGAGTGATCTGAATTCAATAGATCATTAGTATATGTGTATGTGAACTTGATTTGGCTACAACAACCAAATTTTACGTATTAAAACATCCGTTGATAGAATTTTTTGTTTTAAATGCAAATAATACAACATGCTACGTTTTATTTTTATTAAAAATGCAATCAGCTTTGCCTGGAAAAGGCTATCCATATTTTTACGAATAATCGACTGTGTACTTACTCATGGCGTTTTGATATTTTGATTTCCTGATGTCACATCTTTGGTACAAAGGTAAGAGGCTATTGTTGTACAAATAATCGAAGCTGACGAAATGACAAAGGCATCTCCTTTGCAAAGGAAATGGATTTGTGAAAGCCGCCATTTTCGGCACAGATGCTTTTAATAATCAAATTATTAGGTGAATGCTTTGCTCTCCTATTTTTTTCTTTTCTTTAGATGTCATTTGTTTTTCTTTGTTTGATGTTACTACAAGGAATAAAAACATGAAAAAATATTTCCGGAGATTTTTTTCCACTTATTTATTTATTTTGACTTTGAAGAAAAATTTCATGGCAAAGGTTGATAAAAACCAAAGACTGATACAGAGTTTTTTGAAATTGTGTATAAGCGAAAAACTTTTTCTTCCAGCCTTCACTAGTATATAAAAATAGTGTGTTTCGGTAACTTAAGTTAGTAGAAAATATGTTACATTATTAATAAAGTATTTTTCTATGTATCGTTCCATCCAATACTTGGAATGGTTCATTTTATTATATTAAATTACTAGAAAATACAGAGAACTTTGATTTAATTACTTTCTAATCTTTTGTTTAAAATTTTCTCTGAACTGAGTTTTGCTGTTATTAGATATGCAATTTTGAGTTCAGGATATTAAGATTGTAGTCACAGATGCTACTCCTGCATTTGATTTATTTACGTCTATATTGCTTTCAATAGTTTAGTAATTGCATTGCAAAAAATATTAAACGTTTTATTAAAAACAATGACATGCACCGTTACTTTAGTATTTATCGAATATTCCCATAATATAAATAATGTTTTTGAGTTTTATCTTCATACCGAATTTGTATACAGAGAACAGTAACATTAATAAAAACTGAGAAACATAGTCTTAATAAATAAACTTCGAGAACGCTAAGAGAGCACGGAGCGCTGCAATTAATTGAAGATTACTACAAAACCTGTAAAATATGAACAAGTGCGGTATCGACATTGTCTACCGCTCAGGCCGGAACGCCAACCCAATTATTGGACCACTTACTGGATGCATTCCACAACTCGATGAATTCTCTAGTGGGGCTCGCCGCATGCATGCATTGAGCGTAACCTCGCAAAGCTCTACGTTGATTGATTTCCTATTTTCAATATGGTCTGCATTGAAAACGGATGATTCAGTTCCATGTCTATCAATATTGAAGTCTGTTTCATACTTCCTTTTGAAAATTTCTATTGGCGTTGGTATTTCAAAGCTCTAAAGGATTAGAGCTATTGGCTTAATGGCATTTATAGCAAAAACGGCTCCACTATTTGTATAAACATAGTCTGTCTATCCTGGTTGCGCATGAACGAATACACAATAAAAACCTTCAGTATTATCATCACTAAAATCACATACAAACTACAACAGCTAATGTTTTAGGAGAGGTAAACTCCAGTCCCTTACGTACGCTAAGCAAGCTCTCGACATAGGAACGCTAGTCTACACTGTACACCTCGATAGTCAATGCTATTAATTACAAGCCATTGTAAATACGTAATAATAATATATCATTTCGTAGCAGACCTCCTTTACAGTAGCAACCATATCTGGTTACATCATGAAGGTTATGGCTATGTACACAGTTATATACTGTCTTATGTCAATAAAACTACTCATGGGTTGCAACTGTTGCAAGAACGCTCCTTTTCAATCTTAGTTTTTAATACTGAGTATCAGTTTATAAATCAATCGAAATAAATTTTCAATTCCCAATTTGTAAGAGGATTCTTCTCGTTTACATAGATAAATAGAAAATCAAGATA
This sequence comes from Autographa gamma, assembly GCA_905146925.1. Lineage (NCBI taxonomy): Eukaryota > Metazoa > Arthropoda > Insecta > Lepidoptera > Noctuidae > Autographa > Autographa gamma. Next base: position 3,909,559 of record LR989852.1, read on the forward strand.
AATTTTCATTAACTTCATCAAAGCTGTCCGAGGACATTTCAAAAATTTATTCAATTCCATGCAAATAGGGATTGAAACACGAAACAGTCGGAATTTGTTTGACAAAAGGAAATGCGAAGGACTCTCTGAAATCAAATATTTTGAAAGAGGACGAAATCATTAGATCAGCAGGTTTATTTACTATAGCGGTTGGCGACTAAACCTGTAATCGCTTAAAAAACATTGGAAATTCAAATTTCGTATCGCCTAAGTCCGATGACTTACTAGACCTACTTCAACGACGTTAGCTTAGATTTTTATCTAGTGAACATCGGCTCCGGTTTTCAACTGTGATAGCAAATAAGCCTCGGTTTTACTTACCTTTGTAGGCGTACGTAGTAAGTTCTGGTTTACCTTAGGATTAATCCAGTAACAACGTTGGCGTTCGTAATCCTCGGGAGAGCTAACGCAAAGTGATTTGTGCTTAACACGGGCCGGGATCACGGAGGTAGGCCGGGCTAGGTAATCGCAGCCATTTACATAATGTGCGCTCTCAGCCAGCAAGCGTTCCTGACTTCCCGTATCACAGACTCTGTGACAATTTACTTCTATGTTGAACAAGGTTTCACTAAATTTAAGGAAATCGTTTAATTAAAAAAATATATATATATATTTATGTATTAAAATTAACACATTCTCATTAAATACAAGGTAATGTGTGAAGAATTTAATTAATGTTAAACAGGTAGATGGATACGTATGTGAATCCGGAGACCTAAATTGTGAAAGTCGAGCGATAGAATTAGACAGACGATATTTTTTCAATTTCTGTAAAATGCAGTTGCAATATTTGCCATCGCAAGTTGGTTGGATAATATTGCTGCCTTACTGTTGCCTGCTACCTTATTTATGTATGGTATTAACGAAATCTGACCGCGTATTTTCCTTTAAAAGATTCTTATTAGAAATTCATTTTGACACAGCAAACTACATGATCTCAGCAGTCACAAGGGACTAGGAAATGTCAATAAACACTTAATCTCCATTAAGAGAATCGAGTTGGACGCCGATGGTAGGACGAGCGATAACTCTGAATAATGGATGAGACGGGCCAAAAGCGTGTGACCTCTGTACTATATTTTAGTAGGCAAGTGTCCAAGGAGACCGACAGCCAGGCATCCACCAAATGTGAACCTTTTTCTGTTTACCTTGTATAAAACGTGCAAATCACCTGTCCCAGCAAAAATACCTGACAAAGACGCTGCGAATATGTTACTCTTAAAATACAATCAATCCCTTTTGCTGTAAATGTTATTTCTACTAAGAAATATCGCTAGAGATTTATATTTCAACCAAGGGTTTTCTGAAGGCGCAAAGTGGATTTTTATGTAACAATATGTCGAGTAAACTACAAAAGCCTCGTTTAAAGCATTCATATGATTGTAAGACTGTTTGTGTTTTACAACAATGGAATAAGACATTTTAAGTAGTTGCTGTCTGCCTGTCGTGACGTCATTTAAGCCTAACAAGTAGACTGCTTGAGGTCTGTATTTTTTATGAACTTACTTGACATAAATAGGAATGAAATAGGTTGGAAATGCGTACTTTTTGTACAATAAAAGTAGGTATTATTTTTGTGACGAAGAAACGTGACTAGTGAAGTAATTTGAGATGCTGATTCCCTAGAGCCTACAGTATCCACTTGGATTTAAATAATACGTTAGTTCATGGTGATCCATATTTGATGCTCTTCATTTCCACTAAGTATGTTTTCGTTTTCCTGTTTACGTTTTCATTCAGTCTTTTTTCTTTCTGGCTTATTTGTTTTTACTAAAGAAAATAATTCTCATCTTGAAAGAGAATAAAATATAAGTCCAGTCTAAACGATTTTATGTCTTAGACAGTTCTGAACGATTGTTCAGAACTGTCTAAGACACGTTACTTGCATGAACATCGACTATTGTTTCCATTTACGCATACCTAACATTTTACACTTAAAAATAATCTGGACAGTCATCTTATGATGAACACACTACTTTTGTTTGTTTGAGGTACCATTCAAATTTAGTGTCCATTTCACTTCATGACTCACCACACCATTGCTTAACCCACCTATGCTATATTAATATATTTTATATCCATCCAATTAAGTAGAGTTACTTTTCTAGGCGTTTCCTGCCAACAGCAAGCTAGCTTACCTCGCCACTTAGCGGCTGTCTGACTCGCCTTCGATTGTGTTCCATTCATTTCCTGGCAAACCTTTCCGTAGACGCTGTATCTGCTGACGGCGCTGTTACCGCACTTTTCATGAGTCTTTTTATTGGTTTTATGTATAGAGTATTTACTTATCGTTTTATATGAAAGAGTAAATGGTACATGAAAACTGTTAGCGTATTGGATTTTTGTTGGTTGGGAATTATATTTTATGAATTGGAAATGATAGCTGCTATTTGTACAATGATGATCACAACCATTACGGCAAATAGAAAGAGAGATTCTTATAAGACTTTTTCTTTCATGATCGATCCATCAACTATCGTAACGTTGTAATCCCCTTTATTGTAAGCTATCTACTTATTTATTAATAGGACACGCCATCAGATTAAAACGCGGTCAATAGGTAACTCGGCCGACTGCCCACTGGTGTCAATAAGTCCAAGGGACATACTTATTTATAAACCTCTACTCACCCCTTCAGCCTTTTATAAATATAAATAACTTTCATATTAACCCTTTGTATATAAATTGGCTTCACACCTTGTGGATGGGAAGCCACATCAGTAAATTATACTTAGATATTGTTACGTATTTTGTAGCGTGCCTTTAGAAAGGCAAACTTCTATTAAGTAAAAAGGTACCCTTTTCTGATAAAAGAAAATAAACAATTTATTTTTGAAGAATGTTTTTTACTATAAGAAAACTATTGAATTTAGGCTGTCTAAAGCTTGTCAATAAAATGTGTCATTTATCAATCTAATCTTATTTTGTGTTTATCTATTAACCTATTTAATTTAAAATTGATAATGGATACTAGAAAAGAAACAGGGAGGGTCGCTTTTTGAAATACGTCAAAAGAATAATGTCAAAGAAAAAGCTGAAAATATTTCACAAAGTTGATATAAGTATCTAATATTGATAAGCGGTCTTGAGGAGAAAATTGAGTTGTGAGTTTGGCCCTTGAAGAGCGGGCAAGTTGAGTGAGGTGGCGGCAAAGCGCTCGGCAAATATTGACTGCGGTTCAGTCTTGAGTGTCTCGAAACTTGCGAATTTTCCCCGGTCTTATATCGACCTAGAACTTCCATATTAATGCCTCAGGGAAAGTAAAAACTTTTAATAGACTAGCCTTTCGCCTGACGGATTTACTCTTGAACTTAGTTTTTATACTGTCCTCTAAGTTGAAAGCCTTGGGGATATAGAACGTTATTACCACACCATGTAATCCGAGTTGTTTCAAATACTTCTATCTTGTATTACATTCTATATACTTACCTACATTTAGAAGAACACAGTGCTAGCTATTTATTGAGATTATTAGAAATAAAACAGTCGGAATATATTTTTAAAATTTATTATAAAATCTTATTACATAAATTGGAAACTACTTATACAAAAAATAATACAAAGAATAACACTACATGACTGATGTTTATTGTATTATTATTGAGTTTTCCGTTATATGTCATGTAGCTTGGATCTTTGTTGTCGATTCACTTGTGCATAAACTTACTATTTAATCAAGTTTCTTATGAACTATTCAAAATAAATTTTACTATACTAAAATACTTACTCTAAAATGATATGGTTTGTGAATTTTGTAACGTAATTCCATTTTTACATACTAGTTTATCACTTCAGTGTTTCATGCTGTGAAAAACCTTTACGAAGGTAAGGTCTAGATGTTGTAAGTTGGTAAGTGAGTACTTATAGAATAATAAATATGAATATGTTGAAGTTTGGCAAACCTGAAATCTATGAGTATCTAATCTATTTCAATAATTGTTACTTTAAAAACAAGTTCATTAAGACATAGCTATGCTATTAAACGTGAATTGACTAATTTACCGACTACTCAATTTAGTCTAGTCTAAACATATTAAAGTATATAACAAAGCGCTATACGTAAACATGCAAGTTTATGCTGAATATGTTTGAAACTACGTAACTATTGTGAATGGGGTCATAACGGATTTCCGTACCCCACGCAGACATTTAAATGTATGTAAGTGACTACGATTCAGCAAACAATTCGCTAAAACCGTAAATGTTTAACATAATAATAGAAATGAACTACGTGCACCGTGCCATCACAATTTATAACGTGACTGTGATCCTCTAAAGCTAATTACGTTAGATGTTACGATTTTTGTTCAGTCATCATTGTTTATTCTTATCATGGCAATCGATAAGTAACATTTGTTTAACCTAATATGCGAAATGGGTTGAATTTATTTCGATTCGGTTGCTGTGGTCTTCGGGACCTGTTCGGTCGGTGCACTGGCTCGTTGGCACCCGAGAGTAAGGGCGACTGGAAATCGTCTATTGTGTCTGATGAGTTAGCGTTTAAACCGAAGTCATCATGATTTTCTTCGCTGTATTCCATTTTGTCCTCATGGGTCGAGGTAGGCACAGGAGTGGTCGGTGTTTCCTTTAACTTATCCATATTAGTTACGTTCACTACCGTTGTGCTTATGGTAGGTAGTTCATGCGTAGTAGTAGGTGTTTCTTGAGTAGAACCCTCATGTACTACTGGAGTATCAATTTTAGAGTTCGAGACAACTGTATCACCTGACACATTAGCAGTAGACTCAGTTTCGAAATAATTTTGTGTTGTGTCCATATTGAAATGATTCGATGTTAGTTCTTCGGCTTTATTCGGAACTATATCAGCTGATTCGTTGTTGGTAACTGCCACTGTGCTACTAGGTGTATTTTCTTGAACTATAGGCACTCTTGTAGTTATTTCAAATACAGTAGGAGCTATAGTAGTTGTATGACCTTCTGAGATTATTGTAATTTTAATGACTTCGTTATTCAAAGTTATATTTTTTGTTGTTTCTTCAAACTTTTTGGTAGGAATTTCTTTCTTGATTTCTTCGGTTGCCTCAACATCAACTAACTTCACTTCTGTCTCGTTGTTTAGGGTAATATTTTTTATCACTTCCAGTTTAGATACATCTCCGGTGTAATTAGTATAATATGTTTTCTCAATGTGTACATCTGGATCATCTTTTATTAAAACTGTTAGATCTATGGCAGAATCATCATCTAATTTATCTGCAAATGGCAAAGGAGTTGTCTCATTCTGTTTCATCACAATTTGTGCTTGAACTGTGGTAGTTTCAGGTAATTTTTGCAGAGGAATCGGTTTAGTTTCTATTTCTTTTTGCAACTTGTTCTTAGGATCGTCATATTTATCATTATATTTCTTCGGGCGACTTGGTTTCAGCTTGTCTTTTTTGGATTCATCAATAATTTTTGACATCTTATCCTTATTTATTATGATTGTCTTCGGATCTTCTGTCGTTGATATAACTATGTTACTTTGATATACATGATCGTTTTGCTCATACTGCATGTTTTGTCTGGAGAAATGTTCTTCTGCCATTTGCTGGGCATGTTTTTCTTTTAGAGATAAAACAGTCATATCGTCACTGATTTTAGCCTTGGCCATCACTAGTGGAGGTACGAAATGATCAGTTGGTTGCGTGAAAATGTTTTCTAGATTTCCAAGCCGGGCAATTTCTTCATGTAACATTTTGTGTTGCATATGTTTTTCGTCTTCAATTTTTTCCAACTCTTCATTTGTAAGATAGTTGTCTCCATTAGCAATTTTCGGGATATAATTGCTTTGTAAGTTGTTGTTATGACTCAAGCTCAAATCCATAGATTTCTCTTTATTAATTCTGTTAAATTTATTGATGTTCAATAGTTTTGTTGGTGGTTTATAGCCTACATGATTGATATCGTGTCCTGTGGATGAAGCTAGAATAGTGCTTGACTGATTGATATCATCCTCATGTTCAGTTGTGCCATTTTCTTCTGTTGTTATTTCACTTGTTGTATCTTGTTCAGTAAATACAACGTCAGTTGTAACTGGCCATGTGTTGCTCAAAGATGTTAAACTGGGAGTGTTAGTTATTTCTTCTTCTTCAGCACACGATAAGTCTTTCAGTAAATCTTCTCGTTTCTGTGAAAAATGAAAATATACCTAAAATATTTGCTTGATTTTATGCGACAATACATAGAAGTTAGTTGTATGTAACTTACCACATTGCCAGTGCACTGAACACGTTTCACGCCAGCCAAGCCGCAGTCGGCAGTTAGTTGCACCGCAGCACTTTCGGGCAAATACAGGATCGTGAGCGCTGGTAACGCACGAACCATGCACCCCTCATTACCCAAGGCCCATTGCGGAACTGTTAACAAATAGTACTATCACCACACATACAATTTTCCTTTGGATCGTAATCGTTTTACTTAAGGTTAGTGTTATGATTACATTAATTGTACGCAAGATTGTAATGTCATTAAGTAGTGGTGTCTAAACTTTAATGTTTAGCGCCGAGCCTTATTTATCTTGCGATTTTAGCTAACTACTCAAACAAAACTACTAACTACGTTAAGTACGTTTACTTCGCGAACCGGTTGAGAACCAAAATTACGTGAAATGTTGTTTGTAGGATCAGTTTAAACTAGGTATCCAAATTAAATTAAAGTTTAAGATTTATTCATGGGTCCTGAAGATGCTAGTTAATAAAATGGGTTTTCTTTTGAGAGGTTGCTAAATATACCAGCGATAAAAAAAATGGTTGTAGTAATTGGTAAATGAATCCATATGTCTATGAGTCTTACTTTACAAATTACAAAAAAACGGCTCAAACAATTGTTGTGGTTCAAACGTTGAGCACTTTGCATCGTGACAGCTCGGCTCTGCTATCAATGTATTAGATAAAAACATTTTTATACTTTTTTCATAGTAGTTAACTTACCAGGCAGTTCACAGATGAAGGAGGCGACGGTAGGACCTCCGCAGGCGCGCGCCTCCCAGCGGTAGTCTGCGGCCGGGTCGGCGGCTGCGCAGAGAGGGGCTGCGCGAGCGTCCGGCGCCGAACTCCAGTAACCATCGCCGCTCAAACCGCGGTAGTCACTGGTACATGATAATTATTTTATAATAAAAATATTGACTATTATTTTCCATTAAAATAAAAGCATTTTTAGCGGATTCCATCGCGGTTTATTTATTTTTAGTTAGCGATGATTTGGCGCCTGTGTAAGTGGTCAAGGGCAGACTGACTTGTTGATGGGCGGATTAACCACTTTACCTTGAAATACATAGTACTGAAACGGATTGATTAGGATCCCTAAAATATTTAATGTTGTGACTCATCAGAGGTATAACTTTCATAATAACAGACCCCTACAAAAAGAAGGAGGACAAATATTGTTTCTATAATTTTTTGAATTATAACTTACGTCCAGGTAAAGTCTCCGTCAGGGTTGCTTCGGATGAGGCCGACCCAGACGGCGCTGGAGATGTCCAGCTCTTTGAGGTAGGCCCGCACTGCGTCATACTGGGCCGTCGTGTCCACTGCAACAAGGAACAAGTGAAAATTAAGAACAAAATAACCGATTTACCGCATTCTAATACTCCGTGTGAGTACTGTTTCCTGTTAAAGTTACGTGTGAGATTTAGTATATTTAAAGGCCTGTAAATTATATTGTTATAGTTTTATATACATTTTTATCTATACAGTCGTGTCAAATTGATAAATTTATCATAATATAATATCTAATGTCGAATGTAACAGTTTTAAATAGCGATAAACATATTAATGTACGCCTTGGGACAACCCTGATTGCCTTTACTACGCGATAATTGTGCTGTCAAATACTGTAATCGGTAAACCAGTAATGTATGGGCTTAAATTAGATTTGAATGTGAGCTTATTCCAAAATAATACCCTAATTAAATAGGTTTGTTTAAAATATCAAAAAATTTATAAATGTAGTATCACACAGTATTTAATTTACAGAGTACAAACGATGATTGTAATCATTGTTCCATTGTAAGCCGTTGACTCGTATCTCCCTCGCTGAACGAAATTCTACCCCATTGTATAAAGAAACAAAGCTGTCTTAAGAGCCCTGCTTAATTATGTATATTAGGCAAACTTAACTAACTGAATCAAGTTTCTTTCTTGTTCTAAATAAACTGAACGCGAAGTTTGTTATGAAACTCCGTAAACAAAAACAAGTGCGGTGGAACACGTCGCGATTATGTGCCTAAATTACGTATACACCTACGTTTTTGGAGGCTTTACATTCGTTATTGAGTTTATACAAACCTACGAGATAAGTTTTTATAAAACCTTGTTTCTATTTACATTTTACATGATAAAGTTACTAAAGTGGTAAGTTTTATAAAAAATATCTCGTGGATGCTTATTTAATAGATGTATAATAATAACAATATTTTCTAGAAGCATACCGAAAAGGTTTGCGTTCTATTTACGTAGCTTTAACTATGAACATGCGTACGATATCATTTTATTGTGAGGTCTGAAATTTCATGATACAGATTTATATCAACTCAACCATGAAGATATGTGCTGGTTCTTTTAGCACAGAACATTGGTCTTAAACCACTACCTATAATCCTTTTAAACTCAACTTCTTCATTTGCAGTAAATAAACAGTATCTAAGAATAAGTCACGTATTTCAGGTAATCGAGTCGGAAACATCGCTGCATGAATTACGTTCGTTCACGATGTTCCGTTTAAACGGTATCATAAATTTCCGTCCGTCGGAGAGACGCAGCCAGAAGGCGTGCCGTGGTTTATTAGAAGCTCTGTACCTATTATATTGGAGCTGTCACGACTTTTCCATGGCAAAAGAGCGCGGAAGACAGGCGAGACGCAATGTTTAAAAAAAAATGATCTTAGATTACGAGACACGAGACAACGGGAATAAAGGAGTTTTTTTGTAGGTTTATTTGGCAACCAGTTTTGATATTAACACCAGCTTACTTATAGATTTTTTTTGCAATTATAATTCTGTCCCTTAGAATTTGCTTTTTCAACACGTTTTTTCATAAAGTTTTTGAAATTAATTTCTTAGCACAAACTTTTAAAGTTCTCCCGCAGTGCCGTAAAATATATCTGCAGAGTAGATTTATTGCGTACCGCACGGATCCGTCTCGATCGAACGAAAATTGTAAAGAAATCCTTCAGCAATTTCCGCTAATACAACAAGAAAGAAATTTCTGTATAGAGCAAATGGAAAAACGTAATTCATGTCCGGCGAATGTTCACGTAGACCGTAGTGCAGGTATGATTCGATTATGTCGCTTTGTGAGGAGCTCCTATTGTTGCCCTATTCTATTTTTGTTTGCGTCACGTAGCTTATAAACGGGGCCTGGAAGCTTTCTCGTATAAAGTGATCTTATTAAATGATCTGTAGTAGTAAAAAGGGCAAGATTTACGGTCTCATAAAAAGGAACATAAAAACTGCCTGTCATGGCTTCGGGAAATCTATTTATCATTAAGATCTGGGTTGAGATATAGTTCTTTAGCTGTGCCTGGGTCGGTCAGCTGGCTTTGTATATTCAGCGTATAATACGCCTGATTGTCTTGCGGTTAGCGTGGCTAATTACCGACTCACCTGATTATTATGTACGGTATCTGATCCCTATTAAGTCCGGGATGTAATATGAACATAACACAGCAGATTTATGTAGAGCGATTTAATTATTTAAACTTTATAAAAATGCTTTGGCTTTTAAGGGGTAGTTGATTAGGTCACAAGAAAAATCTTTTTTTCCCATCTATTCTAGAAAGTTACAGATTAAATTTTATACACGTTATATTGAGACTGGTGTTAGTAGTAGGTTAAACCTGTGAGATAGATCACCAGGCCATCCATGTTACTATATAATATAATGTAATAGTTAATGGTTATGTCACCTGAGGGCGGTCGTTTGGATACTTTTATAAACCGTTACGTTGATGAACTGTGAAAAGAAATTAAACACATTTGCAATTACCATTGATTTATGATTCAAATTTCCGCAACAATTTACCACAAGATTGCACCCTGAAATACATAAATTAGCGTTCGAGCTCCCCAATTGCCAAATTGCTTATTCAGATCACCGCGATACAATCGCTTCTGATTGACAGCCCATTTTGGGTGTCAAATAATACTAGGAAACTACCTTTCATGGCTGACACAAACGGGAAATTTACATTACCGTAGAGTGGAGTGAAACCGACAAGTCGGTCGTATTCAAATTGACGTCATTAAGTCGGTTACACGCCGCTAAGACGAAAGCCTTCACTAATTGAGACACGCGGCCTTGTGTCAACTAGTTCACTTGCAAGGTGTATGCATTCACGTACTTACTGCATTTAAGATCCTACATATTTCTCATTAGTGGAAACACAACTAAGGTTCTCTCAACTACATAATAAGCTCAATCAAAAAACGCATTAGTAAAGCATCCTTTAACAGCATAGCAAGATTTGAATAAATAAATTACCTAGTAAACCTTCAGTGCTATCTACTAACAAGCGTCAGAACTACTCCTAAAGATTAGAAACTCTTTAGCGGAGATAAATAACCCAATTAATTTAAAGAGCTAAAACAAGATAACACGAACGTTCTGGAGTGAGATGAATTGGTTCTACTTTAATGTATCAAAGAGCGAAGTAATTACTTTTTACGTGCACTGAGACCACTGCATTTTAATTGCCATTTGTCTTATAGCTCGTTTACTTGGTTCTAACTGGTGAGAGAAATACCCAATCCATAAAGTCAGTAATATAAAATAATTATATTTTTTAATTAGGTACTTTATTATGATATGTGCTTAATGGGATTAGTCACTACACATAATTTATTAAATATCTACGTAGTGCTGTTTGATGAAGATTTAAATAAAACTACGGCATTTTGTCGCGGTTTATTTTAGATTTTAGGTCCAGACTTTTCGACACTTTTGCAGGTATTCTGGTCATGGGCAGTCAGCCCAGTCTGCCCGAGACTATGATACCATAATAAGTTTTATTTCAATATCTAAGTTTCAGAAATCTTGAATATAAGCTTTATTGAAAGATTGGTGTTAGATAGGAGAGACAGGTCATTGCACTAAAACTAAAAACTGCAGTTGATGTTATTAACTATTAACGCTAATACACTAAACGAAAATGCCACCGGAAAAAATAATTCAGCCCCTTTCGATCGGATTAAATGATTTACAAAAACTAATTTCCTTAAGTAAAAATTGCCTCAGCATTTCAATCACTTTAGCTTCACCAGTCTCAAGTATTTGTATTGATTGAGTCTCAGTGACATCGCTATTGAGAGGAATGAATAAAAGAAAAGCCATAAGCCTCATAAATCCTCGAGAACTCATAACAAAAGCGGATTAACTCCCTCCGTAATAACACATTGCGGTATTAGCCATCCGTGAAACCACTTTTTACTAAGAAGTAATTTCTCAACGAGAAAGGGAAAACATAACTTTTAATTAATATTTTCATCATATTTCATAACCCTTTCGCTGTTTCAGTTATTCAAATAAGATTTTTTGTTAATTACAATTTTCGGTAAATTATGGAGATTAGACAAATAACGTGTATGGAGTTTGTAGGTAGTAACTAAATATATCGTCACAAGGCTACAATGAATTAGGTAAACATTAAACAATCTATATCGCGACTATCTTTACATATAAATTGGCTGTGAAGATTAAGTTGGTATCTATAAAGCGGCATCTAGCGGTGAAATTAAGAAAATTTCCATAACACGTCTTGGGGTGAGTGTAGTGTAGGCACACAACGGTCGGTTGGCAGCGCGCCAGACATCTCGGAAAACTCCGGGAACCGCCAAGTCAATATTTGTGATGCCATTTAACTGTCCCACCACTCGCGACCTACGATATTTTATTGCTCGCTTATCTTTCTAACTTCTAATTTCAAGATTCAATTATATCTGCTCGTAGGTTGCGAATTAATTTTAAAGCGAAATGCTACATGTGAAATTTGTGTTATTCAGAAGGATAATATAATTACTTTTTCATTTGCTCTGTCCTCCTTTTTGGGAAATTTTAGAAAAGAGATGCTACGATATTTTTTATAAACTAACATAATATACAAACTGTAATACTAACATCGATTTAATATTCAAATATAAACAGTATTACGAGATACACCTTTAGTTAGGCCGGTTTAACTAAAACTAATTCAGTAGGGTTAACAAACCAATCACTCGTAACCGCTCGTTAAAATTACAACGTGGCTTTGTTCAAAGCTGTTTAATATTTAACAATATACCCCGATGAAATCTCAGATACGGTAAAAGGTCGGATCTCAAAGCTATTAACCCATTTAGTTAAGCTTCATGACGTTTATTTATAATCCTAAACCATAACATGTGAATTTAGGGGAATACGGAATCAGGAAATTTATATTAGATTGTGAAGCACCGAGCCCGCCGCAATTTAGCCTCGGGGATCCCAATAACTACATTTGACGCCATTTGTAGGTACAGGAGCGCTGCCTTATTTATACCGCGGGCTTTAGCGGCACGGAGGCGATAACACCACCTTTATTGCCAATAACCACCGGTACTTATGTTACCGAACGTGACAATGTTTTTAAATATTATTACACATGAGGATTTGAGAATTACTTAACCATGTTGTAAACTTAATACGTGTTGGGAAAGTTTCGGTAACTGTGAAACGGATGATAATGGCTTGAGCGCGTTTCGCGAAAAACTAATAACAGAGTGCAGGTTATTTAAATACCTAAAGGAGTACATATTTTTTTAGGTAATGAAATTATGAAGTAGAAAAATCCGATGAAAATGAGGCACTTTTTCACATTATATAGAAAATTTCACTAACCATTTCTAGTTATCCGCAAGACCAACTCTATGTAAGCTCACCTATTTCCACAGTGTCACACACAGCACAAATTGCGTCATGTGAGCATCGTAGGGTTCTTTCGCCGGTTTCGCGACCACCTTCAGTAGGCGACCATTTGACCGACTAGGTTTCTTTAAATCACGAAAATAGTATTTGTAGGGTTAACACACATAAAAAATAATTCTAACATGCTTTATAAACAATAATGAAATAATAATTTGCAATGTTTGAAACAAATGGGTTAACCCAGAGCCGAAAAAGTATTTCTCAGTGCGCGTCTTGATTCCGTGGTGAGTTGGACGTACCGCGAGTTGAAAAAAAACTAACTCGACGCGTGCCACTCAAAGGTAAGTTTTAATACTTATTTCATGTTTTACACACCAGTTACATGTTAAATTGTACAATCGATAAGTATGGGTTATAATTTAGTTGTATTTTGCTTTTTTAAAACTTGTTATTAATGTAAAATCAAGTGGTCGGTAACCGAAATGCTTATTTATCAAAAACGTTAGATAGCGACCACTTGGTCGCAAACCGACGAGATCAGCATTATTTTGTTTTGATTGATATGATCCTAATGCTTCATATAGGACTGTTACAATTTTGAATGTAGAATTGTAAAAGTTTTTCTTTGTAGTTATTTGGTAAGCGACCACCAGTTTCTTTGTAAGAAGTTTGTTTAATTTACCTACAAAATTGGGCGCTAAACAGGTGGTCGTAAACCAAACTAAGCGAAATAAAGACATTGGTTTCCGGCCACCATAATTTAGTATGAGAAAAATAACGGCCGCTAACAGAACTAAGTATGAAATTTTCATTGAGTATGCGACCACGTCTGATTTTTTTAATTTCGTTGGTTATTGAAATGTACTATTTTTCAGTTTAGAACATAATGTTATAAAAAGCAAACTACCTACCAACGGTCATCGATTCTTCGAGCGATATGGCCTGCCCATTGCCACTTCAACTTGCATATTCTTCGAGCTATGTCGGTGACTTTAGTTCTTTGGCGAATTTCCGTATTCCGGATCCTGTCGCGCAAAGAAACCCCGAGCATAGCTCTCTCCATAGATCGTTGAGTGACTCTGAGCTTCTCCAAAAGGCCAACCGTTAGCGACCACGTTTCAGCGCCATATGTCATCACTGGCAACACACACTGGTCAAATACCTGCGTCTTCAGACACTGCGGAATTTTGGACGAAAAGATGTCGCGTAGTTTCCCGAACGCTGCCCATCCGAGTTGGATTCTTCGGGCGACCTCTTTGTCGAAGTTGGACCGGCCTAACTGAACTATCTGTCCAAGATAGACGTAGTGGTCGACAACTTTGAGAGTATCATTCCCAACAACAACCGGTACAGGTGCGAAATGGACATTGGACATGATCTTCGTCTTGTCCATGTTCATTTTAAGACCCACCTGTTGGGAAACGATACTGAGGTCGCTGAGCATAGTATCAAGCTCCTCCAGCGACTCTGCCATGATCACTATATCATCGGCAAAACGAAGGTGAGTGATGTATTCGCCATTGATATTGATGCCGAACCCGTTCCAGTCCAAGAGCTTGAAGACATCCTCCAACGCACTTGTGAACAGTTTCAGAGAAATAACGTCTCCCTGTCTCACACAACGCTGCAGTTGGATTGGCTTCGTGCTCTCGTCCTGTAACCGGATTGACATGGTGGCCTTACTGTTCAAACACTTCAACACCTCGATATACCTATTGTCGATATGATATCGCTGGAGGGACTGCAATACAGCCCAGGTTTCGATTGAATCGAAGGCTTTTTCATAGTCCACAAACGCTAAACACAGTGGCCGATTATACTCTTCGGTCTTCTGTATAACCTGGCGGAGCGTGTGAATGTGGTCCATGGTGCTAAAGCCTTTTCGGAAACCAGCTTGTTCGGGAGGCTGGAAGTCATCGAGCCTGCGTTCGAGACGGTTCGTAATGACCCTCGAAAACAACTTATACACATGGCTCAGGAGCGAGATGGGTCTATAATTCTTCAACAAGGTGTTGTCGCCTTTTTTGAAGAAGAGCACCACCACACTCCTGTGCCATGATTCTGGCGTAGTACCCTCGAGTATGACGGAATTGAATAGCCTCTGGAGGACTAAAAGTACCGGTTTTCCACCCGCTCTCAGAAGCTCCGTTGTAATTCCGTCATCACCCGGCGCCTTGTTGTTTTTAAGTTGTTTCAGAGCCACTCTAATCTCGTACAGGCGGATGTCTGGGATATCCTCAGCATATTGCCGGGTCAGTTTGGCTCTAGCGTCCTGAGCCACACTGACAACGGGTATGCCGAAAAACGGAATATGGTTCCTAAAATATAAATTAGTTGATTATTTTTAAATGTTATACCTTTGTTTGATTGTTGATTCTATTACAACTATGACTAAGTCTCTACAAAAAAAATTAAACCGCCGAAAACACTGAAAAGCAAAAAATAAGAAACCTTTTTTATTTAATCTTAATAACTAAGTTCTTAAACGAATGTGAGTATACCTAAGTAATTTCGAGTCGGCGCCAAACAGGCAAATTAATTAATTACGATATATAGGACTTAATTTATTTTGAGATTTTAATGTTTATCACTGGAGATTTCATTGCATTGTTAAGTTGATTCAAACTCAAACTCAAAACTTTTATTTGCTTTCCACAATGGAATTAGTAGGTGGTAAGTAAAGAATATAATT
This sequence comes from Autographa gamma, assembly GCA_905146925.1. Taxonomy (NCBI): domain Eukaryota; kingdom Metazoa; phylum Arthropoda; class Insecta; order Lepidoptera; family Noctuidae; genus Autographa; species Autographa gamma. The sequence goes on from LR989852.1 coordinate 3,925,165, forward strand.
ATAGTATATAGCGTTTTTGATTTGGTTGATTCTTTATTTTTAAGGTAATTTTGTGATCTTTGTTAATTGATAGTTTGGCGCCGCCTCAAAATTATTTAGGTATACTCACATTCGTTTAAGAACTTAGTTATTAAGATTAAATAAAAAAGGTTTCTTATTTTTTGCTTTTCAGTGTTTTCGGCGGTTTAATTTTTTTGTTAAAAAGTTTTTATTTTATACTTTTTTGTGGCTATTATATACTAATTGCTACATGCTGAATTATTTATTATTTTTAAAATAGCTAAATACCTTATTTTAGTATTCAAATCTGTGAGTGAACAATAAATCACCCCTATTTTCCCAACCTTAGAATAAAATTATATGGGACCGGCTTCAAGGTATAACCCCCTATCTAATAAAAAAAGATTTATCAAAATCAGACTGTTCTGTAATAAGTTACGCGTGGTCATATATTAAAATCAGTTAGTGAACAATCAATATATCCCTGTTTTTCTACCCTTAGGATTGGAATATATTTTCCAAATTTATATGGGACCAACTTCTAAGTATAGCCTACTCAATAAAAAAAGAATTATCAAAATAGAACTACTCTGTAAAAAGTTATGCGTGGTAATACATTACGATCAGTGCGTGAAAAATCAGTTAACCCCTGTTTTTCCACCCTTAGGGTGGAAATTCTTTTTTCAAATTTATATGGGACCAACTTTGGAGTATACCCTTTCCAATAAAAAAAGAATTATCAAAATCGGACTACTCAGTAAAAAGATATGCGTGATCATACATAAAAAAAAAAAAAAAATATACGCGTCGAATTGAGAACCTCCTCTGTTTTCGTCGGTTAAAAATGTAAGATTTTTATTTTTTAATTATAAGAAAACATTACACCAAATGGTTACCATTTTTGTTTTTATATGCTATAATATATATTATAATATTTTTAAAGCGATTATAATTGTTTTACTGTCATATTTTTCATATTAAAATAGCGGTCGCAAACCAGCTCACTAGTGGTCATAAACTGATGAAAATGGTCGTAAACCGACGTTTTCGCAATATTTACACTTTTTCATCATTTTATAAATATTTTTGTATGAATGTATTATATTTTATGTTTTTATATCTAAACTACATTATATTTGGGACAAATTGACATTAGCATATACTATTTTGCGTGTAAACAACATTTCTTTTTCCTCATCTGAAGTGGGCAACCCAGCTAACTGGTCGCTAACCGGCGCAATCACCCTATCTCATAGATTAGTCGTGCGATGAGGACGTCAATCGACTCAGCCAGTTAACGAAACACATTGAATCACGTACATCGATATACCGAACAAATCGATGCATCGACGAAACGAGTTACAACGAGTTACGGCGAGTTACACCGAGTTAAGCTGTGCGATCAGCGGCGAGTTCCTTCCACGTCACGTACACTGTTCCCCACTATGCTTTGATTGGATATTTTATAGCTTAAGATACTTTACAATACTTTGTGCTTTTAAAGTTTTGTGTGTAAAATTGATATCAGGAAAATTATTCTTTGATCTTTTAAACAAACGATAGATAGGTCGAGTAGAAAGCTTTCGTTACATTGCTTTTTATATTACCTTATACATATACAATCTATATTCATAGACCTGTAACGAAAAAATAAGTTGTTTACACATTTGTATAAAATAATATTATCATATTTACACAACTCATGTTTATGTATTGTTATTTGGATTAAGTAAATAAATAAGCAAGGACAAATAAGGGCAAAAATATTCCTTGCTTATTATTTACATTTTCTTTTGCTTATTCGAAATCTTGACATTATATTCAACTTCGAAATTTATTATCTATACCGAATATATTAAAAATTTTGTCAACATCACGTTGAGAATAGATAATCTATTAAAGTCTGTAAAGAAAACGAAAGACAGAACTGTTAAGAATACGAAAGTAGGTTTATATTATGAATTCAGGACTGCTGTATCTCACTTTTACTTAACGAAGTTATTTCAAAACCTAAGTGAAGCATAAAAAGCGTTGCGTCTCTAAAAGCCACATTAACTTAGACATAATGACATTACTGAAGCATTAACTGTAATTTTATTATTTAGTTACACTGTTAACATAAAATGAAACAATAACATGATCTGTAGACATCTAATAAATTATATTTTATTTCTGTTACATTTTCTCTTGGCAAATAACTCGTGTCGGATTGCTACAGTTAGGTACTACATAGGTATTTAATTAAACAATCTGAAGAATCTGCGTATCTGAGGCCAAGTGGAACTGCCTGGAGCGTTCGATCCGGAGTGAAATTAGCTGTTAAAGAGGCGGTGAGCCAGACTCAGCTTTAATTAATTAAGTGGTAATTCAAACTGTAAAGAATTCCTCAGGGACGGTACTTGATGTAGCGAAGGCACTCTGACCACTTTATGTGAGTGTGTCCATAATGTACGACGTTTGTTGACCAGCTGGTGCCTACCAAGATGAATTAATCCGTACACTTATACACACATCAGTTTGAATTTTGCTTGTGACTGTCCTACCGGTATTTTTTTAGGGAATACGAATATGGCATTAATATTGCTCTACGTAAAAGGCGGTCACGAGTTACAGGAAGAACTTGAACAGCAAATAAGGGCTTATTGATAAGTGCTTGATCTTATACCTAAGGTAACCTAAGAAAAATAAAGTAAGAATGCCGTTGATATTATATTGATATGGTAAAATAAACTTAAATGTATTTTCCACCTATCGTTGTTATCGGGATATAGTTCCGTAGTAACCGGTAAGCGGACGATTACGTAACTCCGAAATCGAGCCGTTAACCTGAAAACCGATAGTTTTCTCAAGGGCTCGATTACGAAGACGTTGAAGTTAGCTCTTATAAAAAGTATAATATTTCTTGTTATCTTGTCAGAAAAAAAGTGTTTTAACTACTGTAAAAGTAATATCTTCATCCTAAATAGCCTTTAAATACAAAAATTATTTAAAATTAAAAGTTGTTACTCGAGTGTAGTTTTTAAAAATTTACAAGAATTTATAGATAAAAATGTTGATGTTTAAAAATTTAACTATTATTGTTGCCTTACTTTTCTCCAAAATGTTGTATGCATGTTCTATCCTAGCTAAACATGTTTGTGCCTCAATTTGTTTTTAAAACCCTTGTATACCATGTTATACGCACAAAAATATTCTATTCTATTCTAAAATGATATTCTCAATTATTTTAACCTGCATTCGAGCATGTATACTACAAAACAATATACCGACATCACACAAGGAGGCACGTTCTCATTTATTCGGACCGAGCTTCGTTTGTTCCCGCTCCTTCCATTTTAACAATTCAAAATGTAATTAGGAAAAGCGACAAAGTGTGTGCACGCCATTGTTACACACTTGCTACAACTAAAGGAATATTAATCATGTGTTCTTAGTCCTCCAAGTAATAGGTTTGCGTGCGACGCACCGGTCTGAAATTGAATGTAAACATTCGCTGCCAGCACGCCATTTTATCACACCGTGTATACGGAGCGGGACAGTTCGTGTATGTACTTACGTTATACTTAATATGTGTCTTTTTGTTTAAAGGGCTGTTAAGCAGAGAAACAATTAGAGCTGGAATACTTAATTGTTTAACAAAGTTGCACACATTCAGAACAAAAGTAGTTTTTATATTAAAAATATACTTTATTTCTAAGATTGGGTGCAATCAAAAAGCTGCTCTAAGTGACGCACTTTAGACACCAATCTCACCACTGTTTATGCTTACTGATGAGCTTCTACATCAAAGCAAGATTCAGGATTTTAAAACACTCGATTTTATATGTAGTTGCTTTTTTGTTTTTGCTTTAATATCTTGTCGGTTCTTCTCCATAAGGGTGTTACCACACCAATCGATCGATGGTCGATCGATGTCATCGATCGTTGGTAGAATGGATTGGTCGACGTCGATCGATTAGTTTCTACCACACCAATCGATCGATAGCCGATAGATGCCATCGATCGATGGAAGAATGAATTGGTCGACGTCGATCGATTAGTTTCTACTAGGTATCCGTCGACCGATGCCATCGACCGGTCATCGATTAGTTAGTCGACCAGTATCCGTCGATCGATTAAAGCTACCACACCAATCGATCAACGTCGACCGATCGATTGGTGTGGTAACACCCTAAAAATTATATTTTCGAAATGCGGAACGAGATTCATTAACCGTTTCAGAAGTGCCTGTTATGAAAATATACTGATTTTGAATATGTTCCAGAACGCAATGTTCCAAGACATAAACATAGCTGGTGGGTGGGTAAGAAGAAACGAGCATATTATTTTTAAAACAACTTATTTTGTATAAAATATGTAAGTAAGGCGGTAATAAAGGAGGTTTTTGCTTTCCTTCTGCTGTTGACAGGTATTATGTAAATTGGCAGGATTACCTGTATCACTCTCACAGCCAAGATCGACCTCGAGGCGATACCATTAAAGAGGTTATTATAATATTTATAATGGAATACGCCTGCCTTTAACACAATTTACATCTATTCAAAATTCTGGAGCACACGTGTTAAATGTGAATAATATTTCAATTAAGAACGTGGCTCTTAATGAGAAAATAAATGGGAAGGGGTATGATTACTGAGAATTTTATTTCGCGATACAATGAGTTTCTTTCACGCTTGATTTAATGAAGATATTCTTGGATGAAGGATGTCGTGGTGGCCTAGTGGTTCAATGAACGGATTCGTATGCACAAGGTTGCAGGTACCAATGTAACTTTTCAAAGTTGTATGTGCTATCTTAATTATTCTAAGACACTTCCGACAAACGGTGAAGGAAAACATCGTGATGAAACCTGGATTCCAAAATTTAGGATCTGAAATCGCCAATCCGCAGTGAGCAAGCGTGGTGATCAATGCTCGTGCCTTCTCTATATGTGAAGAGCCCTGTGCCCAGCAGTGGGACGTTTCTAGGCTGGATTATTATTATTATTATATTCTTGGATCAAAGCCATAGTACTAGGTCATGAAGAAATAATCTGGCGGTACACAATGTTATGAAATTTGTAAATTCGTTAGCCGATGTTAAACTATTACCGTTCGTTACACAATTACCTTTGTTGAGATTAGTTAAGATAGTTAGAAACTGTATATACTCGTGTACCTAACAAATACTTTGTCTTCAAAATTGCATTATGAAACTTTTATCCACTTAGTGCTTGGATCGATGAAACCCTAACAAAAGAGGTCCGTAACAGCCTAACAGTTAAATTACCTAACAAACTATGTAGACGAAATTATTTAACAACTTCATCACATGATCAATTTACTTAGCTTTGTGTTACTAAGGAGTACCTACAAACCAAATCAGATATCACTCGCTTTGGATGGAGAATAGTAAATGTACTGTGTAATGTATGTTATACCTTATTAATAACTTTTTGCTTTGTGTAAAATAATGCTTTTGTTAAAATTCCGTTGTAGTTATTAATTAGTACTTACGAAAACAGAAAGTTATTCAGACCCATTCCATTCAGTGTTATCGGATTCAGCTAAATAACGTATTTTACGTGGAGCGATTGCCTCTGACCTCCATGTCACTCGCTAATACAGTATGCTGTATTACCGAGTAACATAGAGGTCAGAGTCAATTCTGACACCCAGTCATAACTGGAGGTCAGAGTGAACTGTCTGGCAGAGATTAACGTATGATAGTCGGGATCTACGTCTTAACGCGCTTTTTGAGGCACGGAGGGTTTTTGTCTCGGTATGTTATAAATAGTCACTAATCAACGGACCAACCGCGGCGAGCGCGGCTTTATCTACACTATACTTCAAACCGTACATTTCGTTTTACATTTAGCCATGAGCCTCTCCACAGTTTCTAACAACAACCTAAATGAGCAAAATCGGCGCAATTTAATGGAAATATTATATTTAATATATTTCAATTAAATGTATTTGCCTCCATGATCCTGGTTATGTATGTTCACGGATGACAGCAATTAAGGGGCGTATGTTGTTTGCGTCCGGCGTCCGGCGGCCGGTGTCAACTGTCGGACATAACGCGAACACCACACCAAATATACAACATTTTCAAAATGGAGTACCTACCCCTAATTGAAAAGTTAATATTGACCAAGTTCACCAAATGGAATCATTCAATTACGAAAGTGTACGCTCGAAATGTTCAAATTAACTTTGATGAAACATGAAACTCATATCAAAATAGAAAATGCTATTAAAACTATTTCCATTACAAATGGACGTTTACTGTTATGCGGGCGGAAAACCGAGGTCGGAATTTTTCAAAATATATGCTAACTTTGTTCGTATAGAATTCGCTCAACAATATTCATTGTTCTATTTGTTGCCGTCCCATCAAAAATGAAAAATAAATTATTTTTTATATATGTTACATTCTCTGCTTTTTTTTTATCTTTATGCAAAATATAACAAGCATATAGGCATGCACGCGCTTATTCCCGTGAATTATATTACTATAGACATGCAGCGCGATAGTTTACAAGTTTGTATAACAAGCATAGACAAAAAAAACGCATATATTCGAAATTATATTTGGTAGTATAAATACCTATTTGTGAAGTGAGTTCAGATCCATATGAAATACTCAAATATTGATTTAAAGCCCGATTCACATATATATTTTTTTTGTAGTTGTTCTGCATTGCACACTAAACAATATAAGCATCGCATTATAAAGCAGATTGAAAGAATTTCCTAGTAATCCACTTCTTCGCATTTCTCCTTAAACACAACAAAAGGAATATTAAAAATATAATAATTAGAACTCAAACGAGAAATGACAGCAATACTTACTTTTTAATATTTCAGTTTAGGTTGAAATGGTAAGACACCCTCGAGATCAGAAACTAAGCAAGGAAATAAATAATTAAATCGATAATATTGTGATCTTGTTAAAAAAGAAAAAAAATATTTAACTTATGATTATCCATTTAAAATAGAATGACCTAATTTGTATGAAGTTCTACGCTGTAATCATGTCAATAGCTATATTGATTCTCCGCGCTCAATTATATCATCCAAATAGGTACCTACCTGCCTACTAGTCTTCCAAGAAAACTCATTTAAACGCTGAACGTATAAAGCTATATTCAATATAATATCTTTTTAACACCTTATTGGAATCCAAACGTTTCGATAACGATTGCGTTAACTGTGTCACAGATTGTGCGTACGTCACTCGTTCGTACTGCGTCGTGCATGTGACGAATATGGGTAATATGGGTATTCCCGAACCCAATCGCCAAGAGAAATGATCGCATAAAAATACGAAATAGCTCACATTTTTCGCCATTTTTTTCGATTTCGTAGAAAAATGATGTACATTATAGATACTATTTTCTGGTATCGTTACAGCTTACGATACATGTGAATATGCGTAGAAAATGTTTGATAATCAATTAGATGCTTTATATTCCCTTTTTGTTTCATGTTTTTGTTCGGCAATGTTTTCATTGAGTGAAACATATCTAATAAGATACTAAATACATACTTTTTATTAAAGAAATACAGTTTCATACATATTACTCGTCTCACGCTCTATTTATGAAAAAAAAAACTTAAATACTGTTTTGAAATATAGTGATCGTAAATAATTCACCAGTGATGTGTATTCGATTGTATGTTAGTTTAGTTGTCTGTATGTTTAGGTACTGACATTATGCGGGGCACATTATTTCGCGACTAGCAATCGCGGTTCCCTTGCCAGAGAGGTAGGTGAGGGATGATGGATGGCACACTTTATATGAAATTCCCATTGGTATTATTCCCTCAAAAGGCTATCATAGTTCAGTGTGTGATGGATTGTTCCTACTAAGTGTAATGCATGACGTCTCAAACAGAGGAAAACAATAAGATTGACGCATTTCAGTTCATTGAATTACTCGTTTTATAAGAACTAATATTTTGATTAAACAAATATGGTTTCTACGATGCAGGTAGGAGGGTGGCTCTAGATAGAATTTTTCCAGTATTTAAAATCGGCATTGTCTACAGTCTTTCAGCGAATCTGAATTTTAAGCCGATTTGAAATTCGAGAAACCGAAAATAACTAGGACAGAATGAAACAAAATAATCCATAAAAGTAAAAAGAATAAACTACACTATATTTACACAACACTATTATTTTCATATTCGCAGTAAATTTTTATCTACGCAAAGTCGTATGCGGTGCGAATGTACCAATTCCCGATAAATGCGCGTTATAAAATTTTACGAACACGATTTACAGTTTGAGTGTTGTAACAAAACATTGGCGTCAAATAGACATGGGTTCAGTAAGTTCAGTTGTTCAGACAATGCCAGATACAGAGGTGGAATCGTTCCCACCGCACATGTCGAGAATAAAATAGTAGGGCGAGTAGCGAAGTGTTGAACGGAGCACATTCAACGGTTAAGTGCTCCATGTACTTATATATATATATATGTTCTTATATGTATGTAATGCTATCCCCATTTGGAACGGATATCTGAATATTTTATGAAACTGGATAACACTATTTGTTTTTAGAATTGTATGGTGGAATTTTTATTTGCGTAGTTTTGTGTTCAAACTTTTTCCGCGATAAATTAACCAAAATGTGCAAGTGCTTTTCTTTCTCTTGCTTTTTATTATACTGTTGTATAACAGTAATGATAAAACAAAGGTACGATAAAATATCCTAGTTTTATAGGTCCTTAAAATCATATGCTTTAAATTATTTTTAACGGACAAGAGTTTAAGGTAAGCATCTACCCGAAGTGATTAACTTGCGGGTAATATACAAATAGGCGAGTTGTATGCGGTATAATATCTTATGAGAATGAATGAAGCAAAACAATGCCAGAATCGTAACAATCTGTTGTCTCTGCCACCCTTTCGAAAACAGTCATGACTTCACGTAGCTACCTACTATAAGCTATATACATTAAGTAATATTATGTATACGTCGTATGGCAGTAACGGGACCATATTAGATACGTGTAGGTTACGTTACCTATCTTTAGAGTAATAAGGATAAACGATATCTTCCGGGTTATAAGGAAAAGAAAGTATATTTGTTACAAATAGCTGGGCGGTATTCAGGAAGGCTTCAACGGCTCGATTTCGGGTCGATTCTTACGATCTCCTTCGCTTCCGAATTGCCCCTTAAAGTAATGGCGTATCGTTAAAATCGCATGTCTCTGAATTAATGAAGTATAATAAGCCCTTTAACGAGAAATGATTGTCTTGTTCATGTTCTAATTAGATTTCTTTTGATACAAATCTGTACAAAGCTCACCTAAGTATTGGTTTTTTGATAATTTTGGTATATCTGCTTAACCTTTGACAAGTGTATTTTTTACTATATAAAAAGGAAAATAGTTACTATTTTATTTATGTTTCCATAAAAACAAGTAATCATCTTTGCATTCGTAATTCTTATAGCGCAGCTTCATTAGGTTACGTAAAATAAACATTGCATCAAAAATTTTAAACTTCTGGTGAATGTTTTTTACCCAACTACGTCGTTAAAACTTATTCCGATGAAATCCGTGTATATGGAATACCAGTCCCGAGTGATCATGAAAAAACTTTAAATTAACCGCTACAAACAAACAAACATGTAATGCTATCAACACAAACGAGCAGCGAAATAACGCCTCGAAGCTAACTAATAATCCAATTAAACCTTCCGTAAATTATTCAAACAAGTAGACCGTAGTCTATTTACCAGTATCTAAGGACTCAATTGCCTATTAACCCTGTATTGTTCTTCGCTATTAAATAACCTTTAACTAGGCATGAGGGTCTATAAGAAACTCGTTTCGTGGATTTAACACGGCGCTTAAGTTTAATGAAAGAAGCTAAAGTAGGCGATCGATAGCGGACACACCTTCCAGTCGGGTGGACAGGCAATACATAACGTTAATAAAGCCGCACCTCGCTTTATATCCGCTAATAAACCAGATTATAGTCGGCGGAGTGCCCGTACACCGGCACTAAGCTGTTATACACACAATATCTGGCATCATATTGTTTTGATGCGCTTATCTTCACGTTACACGCATCTTGATGTGTCCCGTCCTTATTCTTCATCCCCAACATGCAGTTATACGACGTAATCAGTAGAAGTTATGACGTCGCAGAAACCCCATTACTGCCAGCGATAATGTTAACGTTCTCAGGGATTATCAGTTGCTTAATATGGTTGAGATGTGTGAATTAAGATTAACATTAAGATGGAAATGTATGGTTACTGAATCCGACTTTTATTATCAACGATCAAAGTTTACATACAAAGGCCAAAAATATATAGTAACAAAACTATCATACAGTCAATGAAAATTCGCTACAAAATCTGTAGCAACGTCAGCGCTCGTCCGCGGACTAAATTGAAAAGCTTTTCGAAGCCTATTGCCCGAGCCTACTTTCGTATCGGAGCTGATCAATGAAATGTTTTTGTTCCTATTGCAAATATTCCTCCACATGTGTTTCCGAATCCGCGAGTGAATCGGTAAAAGCCGATGAATGAAAGTATTTCCCGTAAGTGATCATCTCTTTCGTCGTTTATATCTACCGAGTTTCGACGTTATGCGGCAGACAAGAATGTTCTGACAAATAACACAGAAACGCAAGTCATCTTGCGTGATGCCATGTATTGCTCAGAAACCCCTTTCAAATATTTAGAGGTAAGTGAATTTTCTTGGAAAAGGAAAGTAAACATTCTTTTTATGGCTCGTAAAAACCATGCATCCTAAATTTTGTAAGTGTTTCTTCTGGGTACTTTTCTTATCTCTTTACATAATAGAAAGGTGGGACATGTAGGTATCGGGTCTGTTAAATATATTTTATGTACGGGGAAGGTATACGATGCCGATAACTCGCTAACTTACTGACATACGAGCATCACAACGTAATAAAGGCATAACATTTCAGCTCGTTTGGCGAACTTCTTAAGTAACCGAGTTGTGGTGCATCATTTGTGTTCATCTGAGTCCCTTATACTTTTTAACATGTTGTAAGTACTGTAATTTAGGATATCAATCTGAAACAAAAGATACGAGAAAAGCACCAGCTTTACAACCGAACAAAAGTACACATCATTGTGATTACATTTTGTTCAAGTTTGAAGTCGATGAAGTTTAAACTATCAGCATAAAGTGGTCCTTTTGTTTAATGTTTATGGGTGAATTTCCCAAATGCCTTATTTTTTTGTCTTCGTTGAAATTAGTATTTGAAAAAAGGAATATATTTCTGAATTATTATTTTTTAGTATTCAATAGGTAGTTATTGGGCTGTGGCAAAAATATGAATTGCCTAGGACTATTAGAAAGGTAAAAATAAAATACATAAACCTCTATTTTTTTGCAAATCGGTGCTGTCCCACTACTTTTTTTGCAAACAAAACAGCTTATACACTAATAAAAATAAATAAATTAGCTACATGACTTATTCTATATCATAGAATATAAGTTTTTTTATTAATATATAGCATATTTTATTACATAATTAACGATTATTATTACTGAGAGGCACAAACGTACTTGTCCTGAAAAATATTCTCATATCGCTGGACAAAAGTAATTCAAACATAACTTTACATCGACGAGTCGGACAGCATCCCCACCCCAATTTTATTTCCCTCGTTGGTGTGTGCTAGTGGGTAATCAGGATAGAAGTGGGTTAAATCGCTGCATATGCCCACCAAAACTGTAAGAACGCCATTTCAGGTACTCCCGGACAATTATTTTATATAATCGGTGGTTACATTTTTCTCGTGTAATGAGTAGCTTTTTTATTGTTGTTTGGTTCTAACAGAGGTAGTAAGTGAATTAGCTTCATTGTCTGTTATTGAATTTATCCTAGATATTATGCATTTTTTATAATTATCTAAAAAGTGTGTATTTTCTCATATCGCTGTAATCGGTGGTCTTTTTTACCACCGATATGATAATTTACACCGAAATGATAAGAAAAAATCAATCGGTGTCATATATCTCATATCGGTGTTTTGATTCGTGATCAACGCACAGTTTTGTCACATCGGTGGATTGCTTTATCATATCGGTAGATCATTTTATCATCTCGGTGAGTCGTTATATCATATCGGTAGATCCTGTGTCATTTCGTTAAGTATACAAAGAAACAATGGCACATACAAACATACATACAGACACATACATATATACCTACATACAAACATGCGTACATACATACATACAAGGTAAGTTTACCTATATACGATGCCACTGGGTAGTAGAAGATGTATAAATAAATGTATCATCAAGGGAGATTTGTATTCGGTAATACGTCCATAGGCTGAGATGATGATGGTGAGGTGGAGCAATTGAAAGCGTTAAAAGTTTCTATGGCAAAAAAAAATAGTTAAAAAATAGTAAGTACGTAACAATAAATAACAAAATATTTAATAGCTAAAAAGAAAACATAAAAGTAGCTTAATTTTGTTTAAGAATGCCGAGGCCAAAACTAAAAGATGAGGAGAAGAACAGGTGGAATAGGTTGCTGGAAAGAATAAGCAAAGCTTAAATCAAAAGCGATTATGTGTTAAGATAGGAGCATTTAAGAAAACTTTTAGCTAAACTTAGACAAGAGATTTTTGTTTTGTTTTTTTCATATTTCATTTTAATAAAGACAATGATCATAAAAAACATCATAATGTTTTTAAATTTTTAGTACCTCTAGAAAACGTAAAAAATAGGAACATAATTTCAAAAATGCATTTTTATTTTTTCATCTAAGAACTCAGTTCTCTTTGGATGTGATCTACCCTAAGTTCAGATCTTCATTTCTAAGTCACCTTTAAGTACCTACTAACTATTTCCTTTTTGATGTTCAAAAGTGAATAGATTATCATATCGCTGGATAGGTACATCATTTCGGTGCATACACTTATCATATCGGTGTACAAAAAAATTAATCGGTGCCGGTTTTTCACATCGGTGGAAACCAAAATTCAAACTGAATTTTCTCCTCAGTCTTAAATGATACGTTGATGATATTAAATTTGGGGATGTTTTGTATCCTAAAGATTACATAAAACCTGAAAAATCTACAAAAAAAATAAAAATTGTAAAAGTTTACCGATATGATAAGAAAAATGGCATTTGTTGAAATTCACCCTTATTAGAATTCATTGCAAAACTATTTCCAACAAGCACTCTTATCAATGGCATTGTCGAGGAGGTACGAGGGAAATTGTCAAAGCTATAAGTAGGAGCCCTCAACTACAAAGCGCATTAACATCCATTTACATAAACGGATTTGAATTCTTAGTCCAGTTGGATTTAAATAATAAATAGATGCGATTCGAAACAGTGTGGCAAGCTGAGAAGCTTATACAAAAGACTGGGCAGAGACGGTATGTCATTTATAACCATCCGACGGCCGCGGACACGCGCCTTTATGGCGAGATTAATAGATTATGACCTCCATCAGATACAGCGTGTGTCGATGATATACTTATACGACTTGGCAACGATGTGGGACGTATCGGCTACAATATTAAAAAAGAATACACTTCACTGGCCAGTAAAAAGAAGCAATTTATTGAAAGAAATGAGCTGATACTTACAATCTAGGTACTTAAATCGTCTTTTAGTCGATAAACGCAAATGTCACCAAAACACAAACATGTATGTTGTATTGTTTAATCTGGAGAGAGACAAACCATAATAAGAAGCAACTCCCTCCGGAGTTATCTCCGAAGATTTACCAAATGCCATATAAGTCGGTATTATTACAAAGTTGACGTGCTCGCTTCGCTGTCGTCCAAACTTTTGTGCCGAGAATATGTTCAAACCTTCATTGGACCGAAATTAGATATCCAACTCATATTGAAGTATTACTACAATTTTGTTTTTGTAATCGTTAGGAAGATAAGTAAAAAATATATATAATAATTATTTTTGCTTTGTAGAGAACTTGGCTATTGAAAAATGTATCTAGAATAAAATAGTAGGTATACGTACATCGGTACATGACCAATTGGGATTACCTTTTAGTCTATCAGATAGTTCATAATATCAATAAATTGTTACTGCCAAACAAATGAGTTTTGTATACTCTGGAGAAATTATAGAACGATGATTGAAAGGCCACTCTCAGGCCACTCTTAGACGAGCAACTCGAGCAGTTAGCCAGTGATCAACTGCTCGAGCTGACGACACCTCACGCGTGGCTTTTGTTTTTTCGATCGCTCGAAGCATTCCGTGTACAGGCGGCCTTAATAATCCAAGGAAAATGAAGTAGTTACCAAGTAAATATATTATTTGTCGCCTAGCTTGGTGTCAAGGTTAATTAGCTGTTGGACAACTTTTATAGTACCAACACTGACTTTTATCAAGGTCAGATAAAATGGCGATAAACCTACTTTGTGCATTTTTACTGCATTTTATATAGAAACGTTTGATTTAAATCCTACTAGATGGCAAAGTCTTCTTACGCAGAAAGGAAACGAACATTTATCACTACAGTTAATCACAGCGTCTTAAGGATTTCGGGCCATTACCTATGTCCAGTTAAACTTATGATGTCATATTTCACAGAAGCCACTGAAAATATCACTATAAAAATAAAACTTTAAAATTTTGTCGCTCAATATTATTTAAAAAAATGCAGAATATGTTTCCAAAATTAAATTTCACTGTTAGTCATTATAATAATTGCGGATATTCAATGAAAAATAATTAGCAACAGAATTACTAATTTGAGCAATTTGATACAAAATTTATCTATTTAGCTCCCAATGTACAATAATGTTCGGTTTAGTGGCAAAATGCAGAATGTATTACACATTAATGATGTTAATCCTTACAATTAGTAAATATTTTACATTTAATCAGGATAGAATTTAGTTCAAATCCGAAGTACTTGAACTCGATTTATTTGTGAATATTAGTTGCAATAGTTGTAACATATTAATTAAACCACAAAAATTTTAAAAGTAAAATTACGTTTTTTGCGAGCTCTTTACCTATTGTAAGATTTCCTTCTCTTCATTTTATTATACCAAAATACTTCATTCATCAAATGGTTTGTTTTCCATCTAAACGGATTAATTCCCTCTGATATTTCATCGGAGCTTTCAATTACAATCCGAAATTGCCCAAAGAAATATAATTTGGATTTTTTCCACTCAGATAAATGGTTCTTTTGCAACTTCCAGAGTTATAACATTGAGGCGGATCGAACTTCCAAGGTTGGGGATAAATTCGCGTAATTTAGTAGATTTAAAAACGTGCTGCTTACACGTGGACTTATTTATAAAGTATTTAAATAACAACGTATTTCTTTAACAGATGTAAAGATGACGTGTTGATTTCACACTTTCTTGGGTTACTCTTATTTTGGTCATTTGATAATTAAGTGTCATGTTAAGCTTCTGAAAACATTTATTTTTCTGAACCTAATGATGATGTTTAATTCCAAAACTTCGACATCTTCCTTGAACATTTCAGTTTCATCCACACGTCTACATAACAAACCTTGAAGCGTCAAATCAATAGTAAATGGGAGCGTAGTAATGAAATCAAGCTTAGGTTCGCCGGACATTAGATAGTTGGGTCACATAGCTAGGAGACGCTGTAACACAAGCAGGATCGCGGCAAGGGATCTGGCGGACGTGCTGCCCTGGGGCGTCAACATTATAGCAAACTGCAGAAGGCTCATGTAAATAAGTGTTAAATTTAATTATGTTAAATCTTCAGTCATGGCCTTCTTGCTTATAAAACAAGTTGTGCTGTTGCATAAACTTACATCAGGCACCAGCCTCCCACAAAGTTACCTATTTTGTACATGTTCATGTCTAGTAAGTGTTGTGCAGAGAAAAGTAAATTTATATTTAGTACCTATCAGTAACAAAACCACAGACTGGCTTAGCACTATGTGCCTTCTACATCTATATAGACTTTCAAATACAATGACATATAAAAAACCTACATGTCATTTAGTATTCGATGTGGATTCATATAAAAAGCATTGTACTGAGATAAATAACCAAAAAACATAACTATATTTTTTTCCTTAAAAGTTTTTAATGAATTTTAGACCTTCTGTATATTTGTACTACTGAATGTTCAGACAATGTTTTTAAGTTGCTTGTTCTCAATGTGGACATATTTGTTTGACTTGCTGTAGTAAAGACTAAATCAGACTGACAATATCAGGAAACACGTTTGTTCAGATTAAACCTTTTTCCAATCTTGTATGTCACAACTACACTCTGTCGCACTCCAGTTTACGACTAGCACTTACAACGAAAAGCGATTATTTTTTTATTTTCACATTGATGTAGTTTCAAAAATCCGTTTGCGAAACACACATGTTTATTTCAATATTCATGAATATCAGAATAATGTTAAGTAAAATATACTTGTAAGTGGATAATGGAGCAATTTCAGATAAAAATATACGTAGTTATTAAGGTCCGGGTAAACAAATTATCCGGAGATGAATTATTTGTAACGATTGAACATATTTGTTTAAAATTGCTTCCGTCATTCAATATTAATGTATTTATTTTACACGTGAAAGTTGGAAAAGTCTTACTAGTCTTGCTAGTTTTGACGTTCTTGCGAGAAAGATCTTGACTCATACCGATAGCTTCACGTAATTATATGGTTGCCATAGCAACACACAAGTAGGTCAAGGTAAGTTCTGTATTAACTTGGATGCAGTATCAACGAATACAGAGCAGTACGACGCATTGTCTTTTTAAAAAGGTAAAAATCCAGAGATATCATAAATAATATAATTTGAATCGCTGTATAGTTTAAGCTTTTATTGCGTAGTAGAATAGCTTAGTCAGCAATTGTCTTACCTTACAAATATATTTTTAAAACACCTAAGCTTAAAACTATGTTTTGTTATACATTTGTTTTTTGCTTAGTAAGGCTACGACCACAATAACAGCAAAACGGGATTAAAAGTAAATCGTCATAATAAGAAAAATCATGGGAAAACCGCGCACTATTTGCCTAGCTCGCCGACTAAAACTTATTTACCGAAATCCCTTGAGCAGATATGATTTTGCATAGAAATTTCTTTCAGGCGGCGGCAAATCCTCGCTTTTTCTTATCTCTTTTAAGACGTGATTGTGGCATACAGCCTTAGGATAAAGATGTCTCTAGTTTCATGGCATGTTGGTACAAAATGATGCAGAACAATCTGTTTGTAATTTAAAATAAATACTACTTAAGACTTAAATTTGGCAATTGCATAAAGGCTAAGATTCTGTATTATGCTCTATCTACTTAGGTATTATCCCATAAATCACAAATAATATCTTTATTTAATTTAAAAGTGACTATCAGCTTGTTTTCATATGGTGAATATATAAAATACGTAGTTTATTCGAATACGTTTACAAACATAATCTCGGCACAAAGACGTTTAAAACTCACATTTATTTCTCTATTTCCCAGATTGTTATCCGGACACACACATTAAGCATCGCCCGACTACAGACTACGCTTTACGTACGTGCTTAAAAATAAACACATCCGCATTTTATTCTTCGTTTTATAAAGTGTTTCACATCTTGTTTTCTCCACGGAGAAGCACAGAAATAAGAAAACTTTATGAAGAAAATACGGAACTAGTATAAAGTAAATAGGAGTATTTCAGGACTGTTCACGACTCGATATATTTGGGTGATATACGGCTCGGGGTCAACCGTCGCCCGCCTTCCGACTGTAATAACGCTGCCGCTGAAATAAAAACCTTCACTTCCTGACGCCATTTTTCATTTTCATTATAGAAAGTATGCCGAACTATATACGTACATTTAATATTCATTAAAATCGCTCGGTAACGTAATAAAGTTTCGTGTATATTATTAGCTGGGAGCTGTCATTGTTACTTTATCGTGGCAGTATAAAAGTAATATTTTTTTACCTAAATGCTACAAAAATGCAGTTTTTTTACAATAGAAAACATAAAAGTTGCGTCTAAGTTCTAACAGTAAAAGTTAGAACATTTTATGAAATATGCACTACACAATTTGCATATTGTTTCATCCCCGTGTCGAACAACACGCGTCATATGTCGTGACGTGTGTAAACTCATCGCAGAACAAACTTCACCAACTTGCTGTTCCTGACTTACATGACTTTGATAAGGCGATACGTTAGGAACGGCTGTCTGATTACGAAACGGAAGGATTAAACTGTACTCAAAGCTTTACTAACTAAAACTTTAAACAACTTAGCTGTTGTTAACGTTTCTAAAGCGATATGACTCACATGTTTTTGAAACTAGCTCCCGTTTTCGCGTTACTTTGTGATAATTAATTTTAGATTAATTTCCCAATTTAGGTTGGATCGCTGTCGGTCAAAATTAGGATAAATTAAGAACATTTCATTTTCATGAACGTGATTCAAGATCAATTAGTTTATGATTGATTAATTATTGTTAACTTAGTGTGTCTTGTTGCACAACTTTGGAGAGGCCTATCGGGTAGTGCTGAGATTGCCTGTATGGTATGTATGTTAATTGATTGATTGAAGTACGAATACTGCAGGTTGTTAATACAGGCTCAGAAATTGATGGAACGGGAACTAGATAAGAATTATGTATCAAGGTACAGGCCACTAGAGTTTATTAGACAGTATTATTGCCTATCCTTATACCCTTTGATTAATTTTATTACCCTGGGTTCTTTTTATACCAATTTAACCATTTGTATATGTCAATAGCTAGTACGGTCTTAAATAGTTATAATGCGGGGTAATTTGCGATCATTGATGACTCACGATTACACGCTCCACCAATCACAGGTCAGCACTATTGACATCTGGTGTCGATCGTTACGCAACTAATGACAACATTGGGTGATATCGCCCATTAGTTTGCTAAATGCGAAACGATTATGAATTGTAAACTCTATTAGCAGAACAATATAAATGGCTTTTATTTATTTTTGCAGATCCGTCCATTCGATTTCATACACATGCTAATTTTATTAAGTCTCTCCGCCTGTGCCCAGTAGTGGGATCGAAAACAATTAAAAAATGTAGAGGAAACCTACTCAATTTTGTCAGAGATAATAATAAACATGAATAACTTTATATGTAGGTAAGTATATCGTCTTTGATAACTTTAGGGTTGAAATAGTTTAACAATAATGTTACCAATTTTTTGAATATCTATCAATCCTCAAATAAAAGGTCCTTATAGAACGCTATGTGAGTGAATCCCGCCCTTTCTATCCGATTCTTAAAGTTAATATTCAATGTCGGAGTGGCAATTTACACAAGGATTCCATCAAAAGGCCCAACTGTTAACTAGGTGCTTGAATAATGTAAGCAGTCGATGGCTCTGAAAGACACGTCTCAGCTTGAATAAAAGAATTAATGATAATGAACAATTGTTTGAACATCCTTCAAAAAGTTTTTATTCCGTTTTGAAATTATCTCCCTCCATTTGAATGTCTTTTCAACTGAGTTACTATCAATATTTTATCAGAAACGTCCCTTTTTTGTGAGCAGTAAAACAAAAACTTTCACAGATTTCAAGCGTTTATTTAAATCTTTAGAAATTTAAGATTCAAAAGGTACCTCATCTATTCGATTTCTTAGATATAATAATACATGTCAGGACTAGAGGATAAGTAATTTGTATTATAGGTACTTCATAAAGTTTGCAGTTTCACGACTCTGTGAAATCAAATAAGCTAAAAACAATAAGTGAAGAGTACAATATTACAGGAGCCTAATTTTCTGAGGCTTTAATTAGCCTTCTTGAATTTCAAATAACACAAAATGAATTCTTTCAAGAAGGCATCTCGAAACTAATTTAAGTTTTCATTTTGAGGATAAAAGCGTCTTGTATTACAAAGGATTTGTTCGACAACAGCTACGGAGGCCTACAGCGACTCACATTCATTGTACACAAAGACGAATAAGTAGGTATTGTTTTGTTTTCAACTGGCGCTCTCAGGGTATAAATGAGACGCGGCCCTGCTAATGGGGATATTTCGTCAGCTTCTTAAGGCAAAAATAGCATTACTTCAAAATGTTACGTCACTTCGTGTAATAGTTCCGTTCTTCCTATTTCGCGTTTGTTGTTTATGTGTGTCTTTGTTCGCTTCACTTGTGAGATAGAGTGCATCGTTTGACTGTACCTCTCAGCTTCTGAATAGCAGGCATGTCGTTTTGAAAGTGCAGACGTGGTGCCATGTTACTGGGCCATTACGTCACTCGCTCCCCTCCGTTAACTTTTACTAGTGGGAGAAATATAAATCAGTAGAATAATCCGCATGTTGTATCAAGGTAGCGACTGTAAGTTGTGAAAAGGTATCAAGTTGCGGTACAGTAAACAAAAAATACACAGATATGTAAGATACAAATGGTGCATTTAAAACCGTTTTGTGTGTATAAATCTGAATAAAAAAACCGTATTATATTACGGTTATGGACCTATTCATCACCATTCTATCATCAAATGGTAAAATTGCAGGGTCTCTCCGAGTTTGATTGAACAATAAATCAAAATGTGTTTTAAATTAACGTTTTCATTTCGGGATCGGTATTGGAACGTTATCAATCGTGGGTCCAAACGTAATCGGGCGGGAATCAGTCGCGGCCGAGGGAGCCCTCGTTACAGTTACGACCAACCGGCCGCTATTTATGAAACCTAATGACTCGTCCTGGTATTTAAACGTATGAACTTACGAACACTCTGAAATCCTATTTAAATAATAAATGGAATGTTGGTCTGTACTGCACAAAACATGGGCAAAGTCTTTCGTCTTTCTTTCTATTGGCCTAGAACACTAAAAGATTTGATCTTGAATACAGGCAAAGTTCTTATTCAAAGTAAGAATATTACATGATCTAGTCACATAATACTATCAACTGCTGTTTTACAACTCTGTTTACTGCACAAACATTTTCATAGCACCTTTATCTTCCAAAGACTCTTACAAGTTAATGTTGTGTTCAAAACGACAAGACGTATTTACGTTTTGTTATCGGCACGTACATTTATATGTGACGGGTTCGTATCTCGCAAGTAGCGGGGGTCGAGGGCGCTATCAACGGTAATGGGGGTCTTGGCTGGATTGCCGCCGATTACACCTAACGGCCCGTGGGAATATTGAAATATATCTGCCTCTTTTGTTCACCTACAACTGGCTTCTTTAACGAACAATGCATTGAAGTTATTCCGGAGATATCGCGAAACATAACGGAACGGCTTAAGTGAATCATATCTATCAACGCGTTAATTCTTCTTATCTCACGAAAGGTTTCCTCAAACCCTCCCGTAAGTTCCTTTTTCTTTAAGTAAAAGCTCTTTTTATATGCCGTAGCGAAACGCTCGACTTTTCTTACACAAACATAAAGAAACCGTTTAATTATCGCTAATTGCCAAGAATTCTGGAATAGCTACTTCCTTTGGAAAAACTTCTGCGCTGCACATACCTACATAGACTGAATGTACCATTTGCTAGAAGAAGTTTCCTTTCTATTATGACTGAAAATAATCACGAATCTTGATTTAAGAGAGTAGCTAAGTTTTGAAAGCCATTTAAACTTTCCATAATTCTAATCTGTACTGGCCACTCGTGACGTGCCCCAAATTATTTGGAATGAATAAAGTTTTTGTATAAAAAGTTGATTTGAATGACGCTTCGTCTATTTGAATATGTTTTATGGATGCTTTTAGGTAAATTAGATAGCCTGGCGGGCTAGCGTAATGTTTTATGGTTGATTAGTTTGGGACTGACCTGTGACGAGGTTGGCGTGATGGAACTGGCAGACGGCATCAGCTTCGTACCAGGAGATGCGGTCTCTGAAGTACCGGTAGAACACCGGGAAGCCTTCTTCAGGCAGCACCCATGTGTTGCTTATGTTCACCTGAGAACCAAAATAGGATTTTATAAATATATTTTTTAACACAGGGAATTATTAATTATGGCTGTACTTCGTAAATAAAACAATAAAAACTCTGTATAATTTTTAACGTCTTTTCCACCCTCAGCAATTTTTCACATCGCCTGTCCATAGCACTCGCCAACTATTCATCATTCCACAACAACATTGTGACTGTCGACTTTTTATATCGCCACAAAAATATGTTTTTTTTTTTTATTAAAGTAGTTTTCTGATCCAAAATTTTGAAGTGCATAGAGTTATTTAAAAGATTAAAGTTTCAAAGTCGTGCACCACAAAATAAACAGGCGCGCTCTGAAACCGTTCTTGTATTCGTATTGCATGCATAAACATGTGCAAATTCTATACAAAAGAGGTCAATACCGAGAATTGTGCCAGCGCGCCACTCTAATGAACTTTTTCATTTGCTACCATTGTGTGGAAGAAAATTCGCATAACACGGGCAAATAAGAAAAAGTTGGTTTAGTTTTAGTGTTAGGTACAAATAAGCGTGTCTACTCATGTTATATAAGATTACGTAAACAAAGTAATATGTTGACTAGTACACGAAGCCGGGACAAACAAAGTAGAGATGAGATTTCGGGAACTATGATTGTCCTCGTACCAAATTGCTATAGACAATTTCGCTATCCAACCGTCAGCACCGATGGAACTGCTACAAATTAAGTACGAAGTAGGTCCTTATTAAGTCCGAATTAACATTAATGTTCTCTAAGTTAGAGGATTCCGTCGTTTATAAATGAAACGTGAAATCTGACCGCCTTCAGTCGAACTTGTTTCGGTTAAATTTACAGCTAATTTCGTCTGCAGTGACCCGTGAATTTTCCACGGGGTCAGTTAAATTTATAAAGTAACTGTTAAAATATAAGTTTCTAAAAAGGCATTAGATAATAAATTTTAAATGTAACACTCATAAAGGGTATAAAAGTTATCTCAGCAACCCTCGAAGATATCTAAAGCAATTAGCCTGAGCGCAGAATTTGATTGCCTATCGATCTTTATAATTATTTTGTATAAATAGACTTAAGGTGGCCTTATATTACTTTTAAATGTATACAAAAGTTCAACCTACAATACAAACACAATATAGATTAATGTATGCTTGCAGCCCTACCATTTGTTCCCGAAGGGCATCACTAGTAACAGGAAAGCCCTCGAGAGTCGGTTAGCTACAAGTCTTTGCCTTTATTGAGTAGTTAGTGGAACTTCTTTCCTAAGTACGTTTTACCGCATATTGAAAACAAAGAATTACTACGTACTATCGACCTTACTGCTTTGGAAAAAGGGTGCCATCAATAATAAAGTAATAACAATTTGTACACCTGTTTGCACTACCGCTGTATACCTTTTCGGTATTTCGGAAAAGTTTTGTTACAACTATAGAACAACATTAGCACTATCCACGGTCACGATAAAACAAAATAAAGTACCTTATTGAATTATATTTAGCGAAAAGTTATACAACAGTTCCAATGTTTGAAAATGTCAATCTCATGTTTATGCCAGCCGTCTTCATCGTCGATTTGGAGTGCGTCTATATTTGGACATGAAAGAGAAGTTCTGACAGACCTTATACATAATTAAGGTTGCACAAGAAGGCTCAGATATTCTTCTTTGATTCGTCTGAAATAAATATTGTAATTATAATAATAAATATTTTTTTATTTTAATATTGTAATTGTAATTTAGATGTATGGCAGGATTTTCGTTTTTTTTTGTTTAGAGAAAGTTCGTTAATTCGAAATTATTTCTAGTAAAAATTCAATTCGTTTAGTTTCCTTTTTACAAATACATTTTGTCTATGCTAAATTTTTTTTTGTATCAGAAAAGTACGCAATAAAATTAATTGTTAAATATTTACTACTGAAACTCTACACTAGGTATTTGGTATGGTTTTACACGTTGTATTAACGTCACTGCAAGTTGTAAAATGCATTTTACAATTCACCGGACTGACACATGACAGTGTCCACATGTTTACGTGTTAAATATATTCTTAAAATGGAACTGTTTCCCGATACACGAACACTGTCAGTATGTCAATTACTGTTTCGGATGTTCGTTTTATTGGGACATTTAAACTTATTTGTGCAAGCTTTCATTTAATTTGCATCGTATACATGTTTTATGAAGTAATAGTTTAAATATTTCAAGCTATATTAGAACCACTTCACGATGTTGACAGACATGCATATTTGCATGCTTAACTATGTTTGATTAAAATACAATATTGTACTTTCGATCTGGTCTGATGATGGAAGGTTGAACCATTTGAAGCCTGTTTTGATCATTTTGGGCTTATTTGCTTTACCTTCACTGGTTCTGGAGATTAGCTAATTTTGAAGCTTAAATAATTCATTTAGATTTATTGCAAAGACTTTCACACTATGTTAGTGTATTTTTTCGAATTATTTTAGCGCCCCTTCCATAAACAGTTTCGCAAACAACAAGCCAAGGCAACAGGCTTATAACTTTACAGACAGTTATGAAATGAAGTATAATAAGTTTTTAGGTACATCAACATTTTGTACACATATTACCTCGGTATCTAAAATGAAGGTAGTATTTGTTTATGTATGAATATTCCAATAAATTGGTATTCCGTGATAGTTGAGCTTGCAGAACTTGCAAAGCAGCCCTCGAACAAGCTGTTCCCGATAACTTAATTAACATGCTGAATTCTCCACTCCTCGATTTGACTTCGTAATTCAAACAATCGTTTGTTCGCACTATGTTTATACGAATTGTTCAATTCGATTTTATTGATACATGCTAAAAGGCAAAAGGGAATGAATATAAAGTTAAAATATATTTAATTCAGCTAGATATTAAAAAATATGAGTCAAGTATGGTATTAAAAATCGACAACATACCGTATCTTAAAAGTTTTGGTGGCTTATAAAAACACTTCATACCTAAAATTGTGGCAAGAACAGTATCACACGAAATTACCATTCTCCGTATTATTATCATTCTAAGTTTAGGGACAAAACACAAATTACTTAATAATCTACATAACGGATATTTTTAAAGGTTCATCCCTAATTTCTTACTTATTCAATTTATATTGATTTGTAACTATATCAGTCTAACATCTGAGACTGCCTTTTGACATTGCAAAGAGAGCATGCTTTTTCTGTATTATTTGGTTTACCATATAAAAATGTTATCGAACTAACTCAAAACTAAAACAAAGAAAGTTACAAATACATGACATTTTCCTTATATATAAGAAAACCGTGGGTTACTTAGCTACACTGTACTTACGTAAAATTGAACAAAAAAGACTTTAATTTTCCAGCTAAATGTACCTAATTGTACAAGCAGAATTAAACCTACTATGTATGATTAATGTAGCTTGAAGCTATTCATTCAATTCATTGTGTAGCATAAAGACGTTTCGTTCCTGTCGGAGCCGTTGACATACTATCTATTGTTTTTATAAAGTTTATGAATCTGTGATGTTTGGTTGGCAGTGATAGTTCGAGCGACACGGGATCCATCACGAGCGAGGCTGAAAATGTGTCACTCTGCCGTCACAAGAGTGCCTATTTTTATAAACAGGATGTCCGGTAAAGAGAAGAGTGCGATAAAATCCAGAGGTTACCTTAGGTTAAAACATACTAAAAGATAAGTAACCTTATTTTCTGTAAAATAAATTAATGTGATAGACTTGAATAATATGTGATTTCGTTAGGATTAAATACTACTTCCAGTAATTTAATTGTATTCTTGTGGTAGGTCATGACGAAAGGTATCCCGAATGAAATATGTCGTACTCTATATTGGACACTCTGTATAATCATAATATATGTTCATTTAACACTTAACACAACTAATATAACTCAAAGGAACTGTGCCAAACAGTCAATTGCATTAAACAACTTTGTATATTATTTTCAAATATACCCAGATAATAGATCAGATAGCAAAGAGATTCCTATTCCTTACTTCTGCATTTCAATTTGTGTATTCTGTAAATTTCCGTGTTGTCACGTGACTTAGATCAGATAGTCGATGTCATTACCATTTACGTTGCATGTGACTTCGCTGTTAACGTTAACGATTGCAGGAATGACACTTGGCAAGGACAACTAGGCTTGTTGTTGGAATTTCGTAGATATTATTATGTTCTATTATTGCGTAATGTTAATTACTATTGTGTATGTATGTGTCTATGTATAAAACCACTATGGAGTTTTTGAGGTGTGGTAGACTATCCAAAACATGAATGTTCATGTTTACCAACGAACTATGATCCAATTGTATTTTATTGCTACCTACGTCCATTTAGCACACGCCTGACTTTTTAATAAAGGTGCGATTTGTTAAGCGTAGATAGACTTTTGACACGAACAGTCGCGGGTTCTATTTTTATACCAAGAATATAAATTATGTATTATTGGATAGGTATCTTTTGTACCAAATTAAAAAAATGAGGCCCCAAGCCATGCAGGCTATGCATATTGTTACATTGTATTTTGTCAAAAAAAGTGTAAAGATAAATAGACTTTTTGTCTCATATTCATAAGAAATTACTTGATGGGAAATAGAGGAAGAAATTTAATATAATAAATTAATCAACAAAAAAACAACAATATGTATCTTGCACTATTTTCAAAGCAAAAACCTTTAAACTTAGTGCCTACCCGGTACCTAATAACGAAAGTGTTTCAGACAGAGTCGAATAACATTATACCTTGAAACTAACTGGTAAAAGTTAAAAGTGCCGCAGTAGCATCGTAGTTGCAAACCTGCACCTTGCACCTGCTTATACCAACCTACCTACCTATTTGGTAAATAACTTTTTCGTTGTTAACTTTGCACCTATACGACCTTTTTGTTATTCAAAACATTTCAATTATCTTTTCAAATTAAGAATTCCGTAAAAACTTTATTGTTTTTTTATTTGGTCATCTTCATTACTCCTGGCATAAAAGCCAGCATTAACCAAAAAAAAAAAAACATTATACCAAATAGGCCTTTTATAGAATGACTGTCCATTAAAGTCGTTACTTCGTTGTCTCCATAACCGAGGCATTAGGAACAAAGGCTATTCCGAGATAATGCTGTGGCTAATGTTAAAGTTTAACTTGTTTGTGTTCAGTAGTTTAAGATGGTACTTAAGACAGTTATATTTGGACCGAGAACTAAATGAGGCGCATGTAGAGCAATCCTGTACAAATTAACCCCCGGGTGAACCCCCCGATGTTAGAGGGGGGGAATATTATATTCCGTTGTTAATTTCACTTTGAGGAAAGACAAATGTGAGTGTGCGTCACGTGCTCGTTTTATTAGATAGGCCTCGTTTAATTATTATTAAAAGGTTAAGCTAATTTGTTTATTAAATCATATTCATTTTGTTGTGTTAAGGTTAAATTACATTTTAAATTAAATAGCAAACGAAAGAATTTATTAATTATTTCAATAAAGTTTAATAACTTATAAAAAATGAGTTAAAATTGTAACTTTATGTTTCACATAAAATGGATAGGTCAGGACCTTAATAGGCAGAAAATTGCGTTAACAAAGTTCACTTTATCTAAATAATAGTCTTTAATTTTTTTTACAAATAAAAAAACATTACTTAAATACCTAAGTAATGACTAAGCTATGTCTTTAATATTTTATTGTGGCGCAGCCGAACTTTCAAACTAACTAATGCAAGTTCATCCCAAAAATACAAAGTGTAATAACAATAGAAAGTGAATGGTGATTCTTACCGCGCGTCCTTGGACGGAGGCGAACAGTGCCAACAGCGCGAACGAACACCACAACATTACGTGGCCGAGAGCACTCGTAGCGCTCGTAGCGACCGACTGTAACCGTCCGTCGCCGTAGCGTGACTGCCGCAAGCTACGACTCCGCTACGCGACTACGGTACCTACGGCTGTCGCGTGCCGCGCGCCTTACGACCTCTGTACTCGGACCTTCGTTGTACATTATGTAAACAAAGTATTTGACAATAACATAGAAGTAACGATCGACCTTTTTTGTTTACACTCGAATGTCTGTTTGTAGAGTAACAAGGTCAAGGACACTTATCAATAATTAAATCTTTGATGTCATGTTTCCGATTATACTTCCATTTCTTCAAGAGACGCTCAGTCGTCAATTTAACCAAACGAGTTACTTGAATACATTATTATTATTGATAAAAAAGTTATAATATTTCGGTAACTTTCCAGACATCATTTCTAAAACACTCTGAATTTATTGTGTATTAGGTAAATTAAGGCAATGAATTTCATGTTTATATTTCTATTCATAGCCACTCTATTTTATGAAATAAATACTTTTATCTATAGTTTACGACCTTCGTGTGCTTA
Organism: Autographa gamma; assembly: GCA_905146925.1. Taxonomy (NCBI): domain Eukaryota; kingdom Metazoa; phylum Arthropoda; class Insecta; order Lepidoptera; family Noctuidae; genus Autographa; species Autographa gamma. Next base: position 3,953,405 of record LR989852.1, read on the forward strand.
TATTTAAATAGCTTGACATTTATGACAGTAAGCCCGTATTAGGGGTCATAATGTAGCACAAGCATTAATCGCTCAATCTTTACAAAAATACTCCAATTATTTGCTATTTAATAATAATAAATATATTTACCTTACATATATTACAACTATTAAACTGTTCATAAGTGCTGACCCAGTGGGTTAGCAGATAATTTAACGGCGGTCATAAAACTATCTCTCAACTCATCAACTTACTATCTTACGAAACTAGGAAGTAAACCCTCAAAGGCATTTTATGAGCACCCTGTATATACAACATTATAACAACACCATAAATAATAACAAAACCAATTTAGGGTTGCAAATACAAGAGACGAAGGAATGTCTAAAATCAAAAAGTTTTCTCAGTAATTCCGTTATTTATCATCAAATGTAATAAACTCCACAACCAAGTAATTACAAATAAATTCAATTTCAGTTACGTTGCTGGTTTCGCAGATTAAACCAAGAAAATTAATATTTCAAAAGGTTTTAAAACTCTGAAATGGAAACTTAATATTAAATTTGAAGATTGTTTGATCATCGGACTTAAAATGTATATAAACATAGGACATTACCTAGCAACCGGTAAAAAGTTTATGTAAACTCCCTTTTCGCTGCAGGGTTAATTTCAAAAGTTAGCGGTTTGCCTTTTTAAATTAAAAACGAACTTTGAAACGCCCCTTGCTTTCAATTACAATAACTGTTATTAATACTAAAATAAATGTGTTGTCTGTGTTACTAAAATGCCTTATTTAATATCTATTAAAAAGTACACGAGCAACATTTTTGTAGTAAAAAGTTCGTAATTGCTTTAAAAACTTCAGCATCAGACCGTCCTGAACAAAGTTACTGATTTAATTTGCGATAATTGACCAATTAAACTAAAATTAGAACTCCCTAAGTAATTGTGTGTTGTCCTCAATTATTAGGAGACTAGCTTAACCTCTCGACTTACCCACACTAACATAAATTATAGTGACGAAAACAATTTGTAGAATATTTATTTTAAAATAGAGCATAAATAAAAGTGATCAAGAGTTAATAAACAGACAAACAAAACAAAAGCTTACTACCGTCATTTGCTACATCAAATGAAAATGTTATCAAAAGCCGTGAATAAAACATCAACTGTGTAACTGCACGTAAACTTTTTTAATTAATCCTCCTCTTTTACAAACAGCACACCTACGTGGATGAAACAATTTTAATTACAATTGCCTTAAATATTCGTCAAAACCCAAAAACATTTGGATGGAACCAATTATGTTGAGGGTTTTCAAGGAATTTTTAGGATTTTAAAATAATTTCTAACTAGACTGGAATCGTGGTGATAGACCGCAGGGCCGCCGGCGGGTCTAGTTTACTTCGCTCTAGTTTTAGTTCACTATGTTTAATATGTATGTATGTCTTTATCGCCTATTTTAGATTTACCAAACACAATACCATAATATATAAAAGACATACAAGTTAGCGAGCATACAAATAAAATCCCTTATTATGTAAAACTAATCGCGAGAAGATTTTGTAAATGACAGACACAGGTTTTAACCTATTAAATAATCTATTCCAAATTCATAACCTATATAATTGTGAATAATGGTCTCAACAAGTCTTTTTTCTATATTATTAAGGTCCTGCGTACTATTTTTTCCTACATTATATGCATTGGTGTATGTATTCTTCTTAAGAGTACGCGTATTTAAGATGTATGTGAGCCCGTGTTCACATTCCTACATACGTGCGTCCTGCGTGTGTGAAGTCCGCCTCATTCAACACAGGACGCCGACACTCGTCAGTCCGACAATCGGTTTTCTGACGACGCTACATCACGGACTGTCACGAAGCTATGTAACTTACGATTTACTTACTTTGAGGAAGGGTACTTTTATGCTTTTGGGCCTACTATTTAAAAAAGGCTGGATTTATTTTCTTAATCTACAGTATAAATCCTTACAATTTAATTTTGTTTTGATTGCATTCCACGCCACTTAAGTTACCTGTCGAGATTTTCAATTGTTTCATAAATCTCCTAATTTAAAGATTCTCTATCTTCGGTTAATCGTAATAATAAGTCGGTTTAAAATAGCAAATTACCGTTATTACAACAGCTTTAAACTACAGACGTATCAAATATCACTTATACATCAAACGTACACATCGAATATATCAAATATACATGAATATAATTTAAAATAAGAAAAAAAAATATCACTTTCTTATTTAATATGTTTGATATGGTATATATTTCATGAGTGGTAAAGAAATATTCCGCTTCCTGTCGGAAACCTCCTTTACTCACGAGCGAAATCACTTAAACAGGGATGGTACGGCTTCCGTTGAGTTCGACATCGCCACTCGAGCTCGCTGAGCTAAGTACAGTACAGGTAAATGAGGAAGAGGGAGGAGTTGGCGGAACTGTTGCCTCGGCTCCAAAACGAGTGGCGCGGTAAATCCTGCGAGTTTCTTCAGACACGTGACAGGCATGCAAATGGACGGTAATGTAGGGAACCAGTCAACCAAGACTTTTATTGTTCATTTCTCAAACTCGTTCCTCACAAAATATTCTGCGTACAACAACGAATTTCGTGTGTAATAATCGAATATATATTCTAATGCTCGTGTTGCTTGGAATTCTAATGGATTTATCTTCAAATAAACACATTCGCTGGAATTTTGACACTAGCCTAATTTGTATACCAATGGAAAATATTACCAGGCGGTACACGTCCAGTTTATACGTGTAAAACCTATCTACCTTTAAACAAATAATTACTTACTGTGATGTACAAGAAAAAGCGGTATATTAAAAATGTAAAAGTGCTGATTGCAATTCAAAATCGTTCGTATGTTTTCAGGGTATGGTTACCCATGCCCGTGCCCTGTAAATAAGAACGAACAAACATTTCAGCGCTGCTCGTTGGTACATTTTTACGAAACTCATTCGTTGTTTTACGAAAGCGGTAATAACTCGGTATCGGCTATTCGGTTCCACGAACTATGATTGCGAATTTTACTCACAAATACGAGTACCTAGGTGCATACCTATTCTTTATCGGTTTGTTGCCATTCTCTCTTTGTTTATCGTTGTTCCCGGCTTTATTACTTGACTTTCGAGACTCCGCGCTAACAAGCATCGCTCTTGAAAATATTTTCCATTATGCAGGACCCGCGGCCGGATTCGAATTAACTTTTATACTATTCACACTGAAGCGCGATGATTGTGTGAGTACTCACGGAATTTCCGTCTTCACGGGACAGTGTTTGCATGGCTGAGTCCACGATTGGAATTTTAAATTACTTAAAATATTACCAAGGCAAAAGCGCTCTAGGAATGAATTTATTAAAAGTATGTATTTTCGATACAGTAAGTACTACTTTGTTTAAACTGTAGATACCTATTTTAGCGATTTTGCCCAATAAGTATTTAGTAATAGCTGTACAGCGACGTGATTACTTAGCTAATTGTATTTTATGAATGTAGGCCGGGTTTTACGTGTTCGGCAGGCGTAGGTATAATTAGTGAGGCTTTTATCTATGTCTCCCTAAATTTGTGTCGAATACAAATAGGTATAATTTGTTACATATGTATTACCTGCCCTGTTTTTAGAACACCGTCTAATAAAATGAGAGAAGCCTCACCTAAATCAGTTTACTAGTTCTCACGTGCTCCGAATACGAAATGAGAAGGAATGCAAACTCCGCCATTTTTTTCTTCACGTAGCTTATTTATGGACCCGATAACTTACGTCTACAGACATTATTTAGTTTAGTGGAGTGTGTCTGAATAAAATAAACTTATGTTTTTTATGCCTTAATGATACAAAAAAGAAAGATTACTTCGAGAGCGCTATTAGTTATTCACGCTTCATTACGTTAACGTAATGTAATGTGTTCCCAACTAATGTTAAAACTTGAGGTACATTTTTTATTAGCTGCTTGCTAATGTATGTATTATGCTTCGCTTGCCCACATGGTCCCCAGTATTAGAGGAATGGAGAAGCAATCCGGAGATCTCAGACGGTAAAAGACCAGTATACCCCTTCCACCTTCAACGGGGCGAGGGAAGTCTCAGACGATTTCCCCGGGAGAAAATAAGATGTCTTCGCAAAGCGCGTTAACAACAGCAAATATAAAAAAAAGAGAATCTAAATTACCTCAGTAAATAACTTGATCTAAAAACACTAATGGCACATATTTTATTTCAGATTCCACATACAATTTTGTATGATATTTCTACACCGAGTCGTTTCATACTCGTACCTACCTCCCCACGAGATGCCAGTATACTGGTATGGGGGTAGAAACTCCATGCACAAGTACCACGCGATCCTTACCGACATTCCTTTCCACGTGTTGATCGTTTACAACAATCTGTACTGTTCTGGGGCCTTGGTGAGGAGTAAGATGGTGGTGACGGCTGCCAGCTGCCTCCTCACTGATAAGATAAGGAGGCCGGTTGTGAAGGTCGGGGCTGATAGCATTACTGGTACCGGGTGAGTGTTTTAAATTTTAATATTTCTTGATATCTTACAAATATACGTCGGGATACATAAGTCATGCTAGGTAGTTACACTATTGTGACCGATGGACCGATTTTCATGATTTTTGTTAGTTTTGGATTTTTTTTTACCTCGAATAGCAGAGTGACAATAGAAAAAGGCTGGTTGTAACATTTCATAATGTGGTTTTTTGTTTGACTATACATATGCTAATATTTTCTATAATAAATCAACAGAGAGACTAAACGTACAGATTTTATTAGAAATTGTGCTAGCAAATATCTGGAATTTACGGGCTACAATATGGGCTGCTTTTAAATAAGAAAAAACTAAAAAGCTCATATAACTTAATAAATTAGGTACATATAACATTCAATGATTCTAAAAATAAGAGCCTTAAATAATCCCGCTCTTCATACTGTTCATCAGTATTAGTAGTAATTATTTAATAACAGTAAGTTGCACCGCTGTTGGCGCGCTGCAGTTTTTAATTAAAAGCTTTCAATTTCGCAAGTCATCAACCTCGCTAGTGTTATGCACCGGAACGTTCTCCTGACGCTTACCATTTAACTTGCTAGACGCATTAACTGTTTTAACAATAGGTACAATAAATGCTTTAAAAAATATTTTTATTTAAGGTTTGAATGAATTAAATATTAGGTATTTCTATCAGACGAACCGGAAAAATATAAAATTATACATTTTTGCTTTATAATCTGATGTCTGTTTACATACTTACTAAAAGTTTATGCAATTTAAATTATATTTCTTAATATTAGACAATATGCTTGCCGGCTTTGTTTAATTTCTTTTAAATTACTTACGACCTAATTTGTAGTATTAAGCTTTCTAAATAGTCTGATGCTGATCTGCTTCAATTCCATTCTACTAATCAATGTCGCTTTGCAATGAAATATTTAGACTCTAATCTAAAGTTAAACATTTACCCATAAAAAGTAATAAATACCACTATTCTTTACATAATTTTATTTGGTAACCATTTCACATCGATAGTATCGATATATACCTATAATTTAATTGTTTTCATTATTTCAGACAAATAATCCCAGTCGTTGAGATAAAAATACACGAGTATTACAAATATCTGAGCAGAATAGACAACGACATAGCATTGTTAATACTAAAGGTAAGAGTTGATCTAGACTTAATTAAATTAATTCATTACTAGTTGCAGGGTGTTGCTGGGACTAGCGTGTTGCTTATTTACAGGGTGTACAGTAAGTAGATCTCAAGCAGTGAAGTGATGAGGTCCCTTTTCAAAACTATATATTTTTTGCATTATTTCTAAAAATCGATAGTTTGATATAATTTCGCTTACATTCTTTTTCAATAATTATGTTCAGTACAGTCAGTAAGAAAGTTGGTACAGTCAAAAACATATGCCTATGTACCTAAATGAAATCGTTATTTTCATGTATAAAGTCATAATGTGCTAGACTGACGGTTAACACGGCCCTAACATTGTGTATAAACTTTATCTACTATTTACGTTTAAAACGTAAATTATTATTTGTCAGGAAGACGTGGAGTTTAGTGACGTCGTGAAGAAGGCCGTTATTGTAGAACCTGAAACAGCGCTGCGAACTGGTGTCGCCATCGATGTCTCAGGCTATGGAAGTACGGTGAGACATATATGGAAACTACCCACTTTATGTTATTTGAAAGAAATAAAAAAATATACATTTTAATATTACTAATGTTATAATTAATTTGATGATAGCTAAATATTTTAAAAGGTGGTCTAAAATAATAAAGTAGTTTTCTTGCTGCTAACGCCATCTATCTTTCCTATTTGTGGTTAAAACTGTAGACCTACATACTTCCACGACAATCGCACGAACATCGCACATCGAGTGTAGTGTCATTCGTGGAATTTAATGTCTACAGCTTTAGATAGATGGCGTGGTTAAATATTCTAGAGCAATCAAATATTAATGTACATACTACTCAAACTAGCAAGCTCTGTAAGCAATAAACTAAAGTTAATTAAATAATGTTACAGAATTTACCTCAAGGCTACGCGAACCAGCTAATATGGACTGAAATGATAGTCATCGAAAAATCAGAATGTGCTAAATACTACAGGCATCTGATAACTCCGTCTAATTACTGTGCTAGATACCAACCGGTAAATACTAGGTGCTCATTCGCTAGTAATTATAGAACTTGATTCTTGTTCAAAACATATCAGTGAAGCGTGATTTCTATACAGATAATGAATAAAAAGATTATGCAAAGCCGATAAGAATAATATATCAAGCAGTTGCTTATCAGACCCCCGGTGTAGAGACAGAAACTGCTACATTACAATAAGCACTATAGAAATACGGGTAAAACACTTGCCGACCTTACGACCAAGCTAAACAAGCGGAACTTGGCTGCAGGCCAAGATAGCTCGAGGGACGAGTGACGGAAACAAATTAACATCGCAATCGCAAATATTGCAACGGTTATGTCTACCTAATTAATCATCTTCCTATTAAACACGGGATCTTCTCCCCTGATATTCAAGTGCACATATTTATATGTATCTCTATCTATTACCTCACACCACGTGTATTTTTTTGTCTATCTATACGAAATAAACTACGAAATAGATTTCCATGCAGTTTTCGCCTATGGATAGAGTGATTTATGAGGCAGGTTTGTAAGCATCATTCATTTGTTTTACTTACCCATGCAAAGACGCGGTGGATCTCACATTTTATAGAAAACATAAAGTTCAAGATATTACAATCAGTAGATAGGTATTATTTATTCTTTGTGTGTGTAGTCCTGTCCATCCATTACTGTCTTAAAGCCCTATGGATCCAGACAGGCGTGTCCGGGCTTCGAATACAGTTCCCAACAGTTGCTAACCAGCTTAATGTTCCCAGGAGCGTCGTCTGAGTGACAGCGGCGGCCCGGCCGTGTTTAATAGAGAGCTGCTCGTCGGAATCTTGTCCTATGGAGGTATCAGCAATGAGGATCCTTACATCGCCATTCTTACTAACGTTTCTTACTTTCACAGGTTCGTACAACGCGTTATTTTATTTATTTCTTTATTGTACTGGTAAATTATAAAATAAAATAAAATGAAATAAAGAAAAAAAAAACATGTACCAAATGCCATATTGCACCAGGAAATCTCTTCCAGGCAACCTTTTCCTTAACAGTAGAAAATAAAAGAAATAAATAAAATGTATATCAATCATAAAAATAAACTAAAATTATTCTAAAATATACATAATACAATGACATAAATAAATTCTTTTGATAAATTATTTTCTTATTTTTTACTTCTAATATTGGTATCTCAAAATCTAGAGCATATAATCATTAAACTCTTCAGCCTTTTAAACTGGCTTCATATAGGTAATGGGGCTAAACATTAAGTTCTGAACAATTATAATACTCCCATTTCCCAAGCAGTTGTAAGAAGTGGCTTACCCTTGAATACTGAAATGCCATTCAACTTTAACAGTGATTATGTTCATAATCTTTTGTTGCTGACTGTACCTAACGATCGAAAATAATGACGAAATGCACTTGACGTAAAAAGACGAAATTCTTTGCATAAAACATATAGCGTAACAAGGATATAGCATAAATAAGAACAAAAACTATGTGTGTCTGTGTTCGTAAATATGTGTCTCCTATATTTTTTTCTTATTTCAGGTGGATCTTATTAAATACTAAAAAGTTTCTAGAGAAGTATTGTGAACCTCGGAAAGACGCGTCATACTCTGTGCAAAGCAGTGACGAGTCTGACCCCTCGGCGTGAAAAGCTATAAAGGGATCATTTTCAGATAAAATTCCGTTGCCATTGCATATATGTGTAAATAAACAACATCAATAAAGAAAAACTTCTGGATCGATTAAGATAAAAAAATGGACCACCTCTGAAGTATCGATGAAAAAATGTTTTTTGGAAGCGGTCAATTATTGCCTTTGGTATCGCGTAACATTAATGCAATCAATAGAAAAAAATACTTCCGAATTGGTTTGTACATAATTTAAATACTAGCACCTATGAGGTATACTCGATATATCATGAGAAAATAATATCTGGAATCGGACTACATTTTTTGTTGGTTTCGCGTAGGCCGTAGCATACATTAGAAATAAAGACTAATTGAAAAATTCCTCTTTTTTAAATCGTCGATTCCCTGGCAAAATGTATCCTGCTCCAATTTCTAATATACCAAAGATTTGTGAATATAATTTCGGTGCAAATTTTTTAACAACGGAAAACAAACAAAACCGACCGTGTACGCCGACCAAGTTTCAACTGTCGTAAACTGAATCATGTGTACAATTTTACCGTTGGGAATATACTTATTTTCTCTTTGTTCTTTTTACTCAAGCGGTATTTCAGCCTTGAATCTGCAGTACCGAAAAGATGATTGACCAAATAGATTATGGTATCATCAAAAGTGACACTAACGAAAAAAAAACAAACAAAATATTTATATTTTGCATCTTTTATTTTATTTTATTCTATTCTTATTTACATTGTATGTACTCTATCCTGTGTATTACATATTGTTCATCTACTTTTAACATAATCCTATTGAATTTGTTACACTGCGGTATTGCCGTAAAAATGTCTAACTCCAGCACCATGAAAGTCTGACTTCTTGTGTAAAACAATGTGATGCTAATGTGCCAGGACTAATAAATATTTCACTAATATACTAATATAACTTCAACAAAAAAGGTTTCTAACACATTAAAGGCCTCCCACACACAACTGCGAATCTGCATTGCATATATCTGTAAGCTGCAATGCGATGAAACACATTGAATAAGGTTTTATTTGACAGGACTATGTAAATTTCACTGATTCCATAAAGAATACAATTGTTTCAATACCTGAAATTACACTGCGAACTGGTGTAACATTCAGGAGATTTCTTTTAAGTTCTATGATTTTTGTATAGATCCCACTGCTGGGCAAAGGCCTCCCCTTTCTTCTTCCAAACCTCTCTGTTTTTTGTGGTTTATGCCCACGTTTTCTATGATTACAAAACTCAAACTCTCTTAATATTATTGCTCTTGAAAGAAAATTTTTTTTTTTGTCCTTTTTCCCCTATATTGTGCATAACTTATATATAGCTGTAGCAAAATTATTGTATTTGTTCTCAGGTGGGTTTAACTTTACATGATTCAAGAGAATGATAGTTTCCTTCATTCTCTTTGCTAAGCAGTCTTTGACATGCTATGCAATATTCTTCAGCATACTGCATTCATGCTCGTCTTGAAGTTCTACATCGCAATAATTGTCAATGAACTGGTAAACTTTATCTTTAATCCAATCTCTCATATACCACAGATTTGTGTACATGCTAGGTTTACCGTCCTTTGCGCACCCATCGCCGAAGGAGGTTAATCCTACTATAGTGCTGAAATGAAAGAAAATAACCGCTGAAAACTCAAAACTGAATAAGTACGTCTAACAACTGATTGATTGATTTACCGATGTTTAATTGAATGTGAAACATTTCTTTTAAGATACCAAATACACTCTTGGAAATCTTCTTTTTTATTATAGGTATCTGCTGATGTTTTCAACAATTTCTGCCTATATCGTTCAGTAACTATACAAGAATGCTCAAAATCAAATAAATGAAACATGTTTAAAACAAGTAGTGAACGTTGTTGAAAGTGGAAAATAAGTGAATAGCACTTGAAAGTTTCGACATAATCCATAAAAAATATAGTAGATTAAAGAAGAACGATAGCAAATAGGACAACAATAGCGGTTAAAGAGGAAGAATTGCACCTTACGGTTTATGATGATTTTTATGTATGATTGTATGATTGATTGTATGTATGATTTATGTATGTGTTTTTATTTTATGTATGATTGCATTTAAAGTAGCTTGACAAGATATTGACCTACGAAAAGCTGATTAAAGGTATCAACCTTAAAACAGCCCAGAAAATGTAAATGAAGCAGCAGCTGCATCATATATTTCCTGGTCTTTGAACTACACAACCAAGTGAATATTGTAAGAGTATTGCGTACCCGCGCCACAGGACTCCGCCGCCCGAGTCTCCCCGGCAGGTATCTCGCTTGCCGTACCCATACAGGCAGAACATGTCCTCGGACAGCTCCAGGTTGTTCAGCCTGCTGCACTCCTCGATCGGTACGTAATCCAGGGTCGTACTCATCAGACTTAAATTTGCCGCTTCAGCCTCGTACTAAAAGTTTATATATCATCATCATCCTATCAGCCCTGAGGCACCTACTGCTGGGTATAGGCCTCTCCTTTTTTCTGCCTGTTTCCTGTCTTGCGCGCAGTGACGCGCATCTTGATGAGCGCATGCAGGTGGTTCCCAATACCTTGGCTACGTCGTCAACCCAATGTGCTCTCGGTCGTCCCTGGCTTTTAAAATTTATATATATTTGAAGAAAAATTGCTTTTACCAGCGTAACAGCAAGTTCACATAACATTGTTTGCTTAAACTTCCGATCACATTTGGAACTTTAATAACTTTCGCAAATTGAGCCCAGTTGCACTTACGAAAACTTTGGTTATTTCATTAACTATACTGCCTTTACATCGCTGTTATGCGTACATGAACAAAAAACAGAAGACTTTTTTATAAAGGCAGGAAAGCTTATTAACAAATACTCTCTATTTCCCGAGTAAGATAACTAAATAACTAAAAACGATTACGTCTAGCAAGCCCCAGCCTGCAACAACGAAATACTTCGCGTCAGCGTCCATCCAGCTTGTATGGTTGACCAGTATTCCCTTCTTAACCGTTTTCCCGAAGTGTATATGTTCTTCAAGAAATATAATCGCTATATCATTCTCAAATAGGATGCTCTCGCTATAATTTTCGTGTATGACAAATGACCTGATGTCATATTGTCGTGCGTTGAAATCTAAAAGATATCTGGACCCTGAAACAAAATGACATCATTGAATCAGTTTTCTTCAAGGTAATCACATGCTGATCTAGCTTTTTACAAAGTCATCGGTTAGAAAGATCTTGTTGTTTTTCGTAATATACACAAATGTACTTTGATCTAATATGCAACTTACCGACTACTATCATCATATTTTCTATTAACAAGTTACTTTCAAAACAATGTGCCGATGTTAGTACAGACCAACTGCTTAATATAACGCCACCACAAAGAGTACCGTAATTAAAGAATTGCACCATATAGGGAAACCACTCCAAAGGCACTGGTCCACCGCCAACGATATTTGGACCGAAATCCTTATTTTTTAATCTATTCTTGGACTCAACACATATTATAATCCAATACACACAGGTGAACATAAGAAGTTGAATGGTAAGATATTGCATTTTCAACGAACGAAACAATCCAATAATTAGGCATACTTAAAAGTGCCATAATGCAAAAGCAATTAATGATCAGCGTTTCGCTGTTCGAGTGGTGATATTATGATGATTATGAAATCTTTTATGAGGTAAATAGAAGCAAAACGTGAAATAACTATTAAACAACTATTGAATTCAATAGCTTATAAGGCAATTGTGACCTCTTCTTATAGTAATGACTAAAGAAAAGCAGACAATATAAAATAATATCGAAAAAAAATATTGAAATAAATGTTAGATTTTAGGTCCCGACGTTTCGACTTTTTTGCAGGTATCATGGTCACGGGCAGAGAAACCATATGTATAAGAAGATGCTATGATGTTAATAAATGGACGATAGTCAAAACGCATTTTAAAGTTTTACTATTAATTTTTGGTAAATCTTAAATTTTTAATTAGTCGGCGCTTTTACTGAAATTCGGAGTAGTTCGGGCTTTTAGTAGAAGAAGTATAAAGCACGAGTTTTAAGTGAATTAAGGGGTGGTCTTATATCAGGATGCTTGCTAGATCTTAACTCCTATTTCAGTGATTAGTCAAATTATACCTAGTTGATAACTCATGGTCTGGTAAGGTCAGAATTAAAGTCACGTCAGTCAAGTAGGTAAGGACCACACTTCGATTTCTTATATGAACTTCTAAAATAATTAAGTAAAACTATTTTTATCCCTAATTGCCTTTTAAGTAAACCATAATAGATTTTTTTTTTATATTTTTCTTCTAAGATAAAAATAATGTACAACATCGTTTCATATTTTTATTTATTTGTTCTCAGGCGTGTTTTACTTTTTATCCAAAGATTTGTATAAGGGGATTGTGTCGCGCGAAGATATCCTTTTGGTCACATGACAATCTGTATGTCGTCAGTAACACTATTATTGAAAAGTGTTCGGCCGAAATTAGTTTCGAGTAGTTCAGCTTTGCAAAACTCGTCGACGAACTTGTATATTTTGTCCTTGATCCAGGGTCTCATGTACCAGATGTTTGTGTAGACGCTCGGTTTGCCCTGCTTTGCACACCCATCGCCGTGAGAGGTTAACCCAACTAAAGAGCTGAAAACAAAAAGTACAACTGAAAATAATGTAGGTCTTAAGTTTAGCAACGACAAAAAGAACCGGGCGAGAACGCTAACCAAATTTAACTGTCTTGAATGGAATCTTTAACATTTATCTAAACCTAAATCTTGCTTTTCACTGGAAAAAATAATATATTAGTAATTGTAAATCAAATAATATTTCATTTAATAACGGCAACAAAGGAAAGCGACAATTGATCAGCAGCCACTGACAAAATACAACATAAAAATGAGGACTACTTCCTCTATGGATAACTTGAAACTTGATTAAATGATGGGAACCACCCATGTTTCGATGAAGCTAGGTGTATCTAAAAATACACGTAAGTATAGTAAGAGTATTGCGTACCCGCGCCACATGACGCCGCCGCCCGAGTCTCCCCGGCAGGTATCTCGCTTGCCTTGCCCGTACAGGCAGAACATATCCTCGGACAGCTCCAGGTCGTGCAGTCTGCTACACTCCTCAACCGGCACGTATTGCAAATACGTCATCATTAGGCTCATATCCGACACTGTGCCGTCGTACTGAAATATTATTATTGGTGTCAGATTAACACTTTTAGTAAGGACGATCCCACCAGTTACATTAAAACTCAGTTCCTTTGAGCTTAGTTCGCCGCGCTTAGAGCCGATTGTTGTGATCAAGTCATTAAAGCCAAAATATAAGTAAATAAATAACCAAAAATGATATTAACTAATAAAACACAGGTTTTGGAAAAAAACGATTGTTACTAAAGTTTTGGTGATTTTTTTGCATAGTTTATTGCAATTAATCTACCCCTACTTCTCCTTAGCCGATTACCGTTACATAACCTATAACGCTACATAGTAGTTGTAAACTTTTCATCGACTTCCAGGAAAGCAGCGGAAGCCATTTCCCTAGTTACAGCAGGGATTTCCTGAACCTGCAATGAGTATCGCGATGACGCATGCTCTATCGATCGCCACCTCTGCATCGAGTAACAGATGGGACTTATATCCTTTATTCCACGAGAGTTAATGCATTACATACGACAGTAAAGGGTACAAAGGTGGTCTTATCACTAATCAATAGTGATATCTTCCTGACAATACTTGAATGGATAGAAAAATATTTAATCCCATGAAAAGACCTGTACCTTCGACAATGGAATTAATCTGGAGAATCGTCTTAACAGAACCGTCGTAGGATATAAGGGCACTGCTCTATTTTATTACCGTATTGGGGTCATTTCGAGCGGCTGTAATTTCTGGATATTAAAAAAAATAGATAAAGATTTCCGATCCGTCTTCATAATGTGTGTGATTTATGGAATGGCTTTTAAACTTACTACAATGTTGTGTATCAGAGTGCTTTAAAACTTAATTAGGCGATATTTTGTTTAATAACATTAACACCAAAATATATCTGAGTAGACTATTAAAACGATTACTTGTGTCAAACCCCAGCCGGTGACAATGAACTCCTTCTCCTCAGCATCCATCCATTTGTTATGATCGACTAGAACCGCCTTCTTCGCCATTTTCCCGAATTTTATTTTTTTCTTTAGAAATACAATCGCTATATCTTTCTCAAATGGGATGACCTTGTTGTAATCTTCGTGTGTAACAAATGACCTGATCTGATATCGTCTTGCGTTGAAATCATAGATATATTTGGAACCTGTAAGTTAAATAGAATACGTTTAAATTCACTTTCTCTTGTCAAATTACTTCTTTTTATGCCTCTCAAACTAGGAAATTGTCATTCAGCACACCTCTCCTTAAGATGTGTTTATTTTTGAATTCCATTCTAAAATTGCCGTACTCAAAAGTGATAATAAGCTAGTGGGGCTACTTATTTCTGAACTTTATAATTCAAAGAGTACAACTCTTTGAATTATAAAGTTCAGAAACCAGTATTAAATTATACGGATAAATAGATTCTGATTCTAAAAGCTACACAGTCTAACAAAGTAAAACGGAAAATATGGAACAATTCAAACTCAATTTACCGCTGGAAAACCAATGACATGTGCGGATACGTAGTACTTTATCTGTTCTAACAAGCGCCGTATTACCGTGTTTTTATTTTTCTTTTTGTGAATTTTAAATGAAACTTACCAATTTGTACTATCATTTCATCGAGGTTCTTGTTACTATCAAAACAGTGTGCCGATGTTAATATAGACCAGCTGTTTAAAATAACGCCACCACAAAGGGAACCCAAATTAAAGAATTGCACTGCATAAGGATAATTCGCCAGATCCACCTCTTTTCCACCAACGATTTTAGGGCCAAACTCTTTATTTTTTAGTCTATGTTTAGATTCAACACACCCTATATAAAATACAAACATACACGTTATAAGAAGTGAAGTGGAAGCATATTTAGCCTGCATTATTACCGCATGTAACAATGCAATAATTACGCATAATGCATCAGTCAAATGAAAGGAAGTTAAATGAGAATTAATATCGATTGTAAGTTTATGACGCATATTATGATGATTGATCACGGAAAGTTTTATGGGGCAGATAAACGCATAACAGTCAAGACTTCGAAGCGAGTACGCTGTAACGATCTTCAAAAAAATCGTGTAGTAAATATATTTCTAAATCTGAGAAGTTTTAGTATGTATTTATATTTAGATATAGTTATGCGTCGGACTAGCAATCAAGTTGTTACCTTTTTTTAACATCTAAAAAGTGCACATCCCGTAAGTAGTGTATTGAGTAGTTTTAGTAAGTCAGTATACAGTAATTGTTTTTAACAATAAAATTTCTAAAGATTTTACAGTTGCATATAAGTAAGATTAGTTAAAGCTAATCGCGTCCATATGCAATTCTCGATTTCGATCGTATATATTATAGTACAATATTTGAGGCTCCAATTTGCATTTTAAAAACATAGACAGTACACAGCTTAGGCACAAACAGAAAACCTATGTAAAAGCTTTAGAAAGGTAATAGAACGCAATTTTTTCGAATATCGCGTTCTACCCCATAACATCACACGCTTCTAGCCTTTAAAATAACTTTAATATTGTTTAGGAGAAACATTTTAAATTAAAACGATTATTAACTTCGATTCCGTATCACTAAGATTCCAATGAACGTAGTTTCAATATAAATGGTGAAACCGCCCCTGTATCTGAGAGTATATCAAGTGACATTTAGACTGAGTAACAGTTGGCTGGAAGCCAGTTCATTACTATAACTTTCTAGAAGGACATAACTTACAAGAAAAGTAATTTGTAATCAAAATTACTAACCCCTAACTCGCTAACTCAACAGAGAGGGTCAAAGTTCTCTTACCGCATGCCTTCCGTAGCTCCGCCAAAGAACAAAGAGAGGACTACGGGATTTTAGTAAGTGCAAGTCCGACATATCCCTACGTCGCGCGTCGTTCCCTGGACGTGGGTTAAAGTCATTAGATTTTCATCCCCAAGCAAAACAAAAGGTGAAAGTCCTCCTGGGACTGCGGTAGACTCTAAGCGAGCATTCGACTTAAAGTGGAAGGGCTCCGACAATTTTAGAAACACTCCGATTTCTTCTCACATTTTGCGTTAGATATTTTTATTGCTTTCTTGCATTAACATTTACATTGCAAACTACTATTTCCTTTATAAAGTGCTGGCAAAAACTGCCTGAAACCGCACGCTAAAGCTTTCTAAATGGATTGCGACGCTTCAAGCCACGTGAAGTAGAAGAGTGATGTGACGCATTCGCACATTGTTCTCTACTCATTATTCTTCTTTGTTTTACACATCAGCTTTCACTTTGTATTATGATATTGGTTTTTTTCAGCTAATAGCATGTGTATTATCTAGTTCTTGAAAGAAACTTCTAAAGAGATCTCTAGCTTAATACCCAACTGCGCATGAGGGAGGTTTTTTTTGAGTGTATGTATGTATATTTATTGGGTACGCTCTATAGCCTAAACGGCATGATGGATTGTAGCCCCAGAGGGATCGTCTCAATTGTGAGGCTAACAATGGAATATCAATTTTCTTTTCAGTTTTGTTATCATAGAGTATATGTCAAAAATAAGTATAAGTTCGCAGAACGCATGGTTGCCAATAAAGGATAGTATGCTTGCATTTGTTTCTTTCTCTTAAAGCTCGACTGTTTTATAAGAACACCTAGATAATAAATAAAAGGTTTTATCTGAATTAATTGAAAATATGATTGCTGTCTCGACAACATAAAACCCTAGAATAATTTACGAATGGTAAAGAAAGTTTTATTTAGGTAAGGTACCGACACGGCACGGAATAGTACGAGGGCCCGGGCGACCGCAGCAGGGCGCCCCGCGACGCGCGCTCAGTCGCCCATCGCCGGTCGCCGAAAGCGCCGCGCGCGGCTCCCCCACGCACTAAACATAACCTTAAAACGGCCTACTGAAACAAACAGCAATCATAATAATTAACATATAACATAATCATAAGTTAAAACTATATTCTAAAACTAAAACAATATGTGATGTGATATAAAACTTAATTTCCCTTGGTGTAAGTCACAATTTTGGCAAAAGAAATAGGGCGACCAAATCAAAACAAAGGTGTATATCGATTGTGTGTATGCGGTTGTTTTAAAGCGATTAGGTATGTACAAAGCTTTCCGTCTATGTCAAATTATTTTAGACCTCTCAGTTCCGATATCAAATTTCAGGACAGGA
Organism: Autographa gamma; assembly: GCA_905146925.1. Lineage (NCBI taxonomy): Eukaryota > Metazoa > Arthropoda > Insecta > Lepidoptera > Noctuidae > Autographa > Autographa gamma. Next base: position 3,971,000 of record LR989852.1, read on the forward strand.
AAATATTAATAAACCTTTTTCGTAACACCTGTTTGAGTCCAGTTATTATTTATTTATATTTTTATAACTTAAAAAATAGATGGTAAATATAGCGAGTAAAAGTAATACTTTTGTACGTCTTTACCAGGTACGTTACAAGCTTACACTAAACAAAATTACTACCTCTAAAAAAATCTCATTCAACAAAGGAGATAAGATTTAAAGATAATTTATATTTAACTAAAATAAATTGTGTGTCTAGCTCACGCTCCGTCCAGATTGAACGAAGAAATACAATCAGAAAAGCGAGTTAGTCTCTAATAAATGTCTGTCTTTCTGTCTAGGTCTTGAAAGGTGCACTTATACTTACAACGACGCTTTAAACTTAGTTACTATGCTGACTGAAATAGCAGTGGTCTTGAAATGTGTTTTTAGTGACTGACATTTTTATTTGATAAATATTAAACACAGGGAAATTGAGTCGGACGCTGACCTACTTATTATAACAACATAGCTATATACATATACATATATATTTGTTCTTTGGACACGTGTTGAAACTTGAATAGGATAAGGATAGTCATTGACTTAAAATCAGCTTAGTATACAAGTACTTAATCTACTTAAAACTTGAACTTCAGATACTCTTATTCTGAACAGTATACTTAATATTACTAAGAACTTTGTAAATGCTACGAAAATCGACAATTTAATTTATTTTACCAAAAATAATATTTATTTATTTACCATGCCTGAACGTTTGGTATCGAGTTCGAAATGAAACTTTGATGTCCTATTAATTTTCTTGTAATAAGTATCTGCTGTTACCAAGCGAACAGGATAATTCTAATCGACTTCACTAATTAAAACGAGGTTAATTCTTAGTATTAAAACGATAAGTTTCGTGCTTAGAATTTCAATGAAGCTAATTCTATACTATACTAATATAATAAAGCTAAAGAGTTCTTTGTTTGAACTCGTTAATTTCTTAAACGACCAGAGCAAAAACGTTTAAAAAACCTATTAGCATTTGATAGACCAATTCTCGGAGAAGTTCATTGGCTATTTAACATCACTTTATTTGCCTGGAGAGAAGAAAAAACAAGACAAAAGCGAAGCAACGCTAGTTTATAGTGTAGTTAATATGTAGGTAGTTTGTAGTTTTATTTTTTCCTAAAAATTTACTCTATTATAAATGAGTTACTGAAAAGTCTGAAAATATATCTTAGAAAGCTGAATGAATTTTCTTCCTTCACTTATTATAAGGTTAAGAACAACTTTATTTCTCATAAGAATTGCATACATAATTCACTTACTGAGAAACATATTTGTTATTGTTTTCAAACAATATTCATACTTGTGTAGGAACACCTACTAGTCAATTTTTTTATTTTAATTGTGATCTGTCTCGTTCTTAAAAGCATTAGAGGTATTAAACATATATCTTAGATTTATTAACATGTTTGCTTTAGCGTAAATATTGCTATTGATTCCAAGAATATTCATAATGGAATAAACCTAGAGTAAGTCCTACATCCGAAGGTTTCTATGCAATGTGTGTGTACTGGCGAGGTGGGAAACCTTTGAATAATTCAAGAGCAGGTAATGCATGTGAGGCCACGGTCACTACACGTGTGCCTGACATTCTTACTTTATATCCTTTAAACATAAGTATGCAATATTGCACCAAAGGAACAGATATAAAACTGTTATATGATATTTGTATCTGACATTCAGTAACCGTTACTTTTGGTTTAGTGTCCATGTTTACAACCCCTCAGAATTAGATAATATTGCACTAAGATAACAGATATAAAACTGTTATACGGTATACGTATATATCTGTTATTCAGTATCTGTTACTTATGTTTTTATCAGTGTTTACAACCCCTTAGAGACGTTACACAACGAAGACTCTTTTGTTCTGAGCACACTGTGTTTTTCTTTGTGCTGTGTTTTAGATGAAATAAGACATTTATCTACGTCCATTTAAGTCTTGTTTTAAGGTTCTAGTTAAAAATATAATTATTTTTCTTCTCTCTTATGGTGAAATTACTGGGAATTTGTATATACTCCACATCTTTGCTTTGTATACTACCTTACATCAACCGGCGTTATTATTACAACCGGATGATAGTTTGATCGATCTACAACTAGCCGTTTTTTTATTCTGTTGTTCCAGAGATTCCTCTTTTTCATCCATCCATCTTTATAATTGAAGACATAAATATACAATAACAGCTTAACGTCATAAATCGTTTCATCTGCTCAGTAGCTAATCAATCACAATTAACATTTAATACAATCACAGTCACACACAAGTAGGTTAATTATTCATATCAAGTTATAACTACATTATTCCGCTGTTATTATAACAACGTACAATACAATATAATTGTGTTGACTGACATCAAATGCGTTAGTACAAGTGGACAAGTTAGTATTGAGTTGTAAACTCGAATGAAGTACGCATCTGCAGAATGGCGAGAGGGACCCAATCACCCGCTTATAATCGCGTTACTTGCCGCTTTACGTCCAGGCAGGGCTGCACGGATTCCAAACATGGCAACAGAAAAAACCCATTCTCGTGACCACGAAATAAATGGCTCAGAAAAACAAATGTGACTCGTTGACATAAGCTTTTATCTCGTTATTTAATTTGCTAAAGTAAATATTTTTTGGTAGCAGGTTTTTACATATTATAATTATAATAATAAAGTTCTTTAGTTTTATTGCTTAATTGATAACTATGTTTTAAATAGCACCCTTATTTGTTGTAACGTAATGCTCTGTATAAATAATTTGTGTAAATGAAACAAAGGAAATAATTAGATACTCGTAACACTTTTTATTGCAGTCACAATTTTTATATTACAGTAGGTATTACATAAGCATGATTAATTTCCAGACCAAAATGTGAGAAAATTTTAAATGTGAATACATACTCGACATGTAATTTAAAGTGCATGCTTAATTATAACTGACTGTGCTAACAGAACTTACTTAGCTGTTGCAGTCCCGAATTTGAAATGAAACTGGCGTCCTCTATCACTCTACGGAGCTTAATGAGTTTTTCAAATTACACATTATCAGTCCCCAAAAATATTTTGAGGGCGCAGCATATTAGCGTCGGTATTTTCGTTTATGAATAAACGGTAAGTCATGAAACTCACAAGATCGATGTGACATCTTTGACATCAATCCCGAAATTCAATACGTAAGCATACACTTTGGTCATTATAACAATAAATTACCAGTTTAAAATAAAAATAAGTACAAACTTAGTTGATTTTTATTTAATCCTTTGAAAAATCCCATGAAAATTATTGTTGAGTGACAGCCCTATAGGGCGACGCGTTGTTCAGCGGTGGCAAATCAATTGTGCGAATATTGTTTCGATAAACGATGTGTTTATTCTGCAATTTTTACGCTACTCTATTACGTTAGCTAATCGTAAGCGCTTCATATGACGCAATATACTATTATTTAATTCATTGCGTCCTTCAAAAGTGTCCTAGCTTAGTTTGACTTCGTTGTTGAGAATAAAAGCAACCACGCTTTGTTTCTTGCTTTCTTAGATTATGAACTTTCCTAAAATAAATTGAAGAGTACGCAAAAACTTATACGCCATCAGAATTGAATTAATATAGTATTATTTCCTAAAGCATGACTAGGCAATCAAGAAAATAATAAACAAGGCGATAACTACGGAAATTGGAGATTTTGTAGTAATCAAACGCTTCTCTCTTAAGCAATTAAAATGCATATCAAGAGAACGTCACAAAGAGAAATTTGGAACCACTTCAATATCTCTCAAACGAGGAACTGCACCTAAATCTGGAATGTTACCAAATGCACACGTAAAAGCGAAATGTCGACCAAAGAATACAGCGCTGAATAAAGAACTTAAGACAAAGACCCATCTTTTCTTTGAAGTAAAATGCAAGGCGGCACTGACCTTTACCCATATACTTATACACATACATGTCTGACGCATCACATTGGGAATATTATAATACTTTCCCTACCAATACATGTGCAATCTTCTTTTGTTTTTGTTTTTTGAACAATGTCAGTGCACTCAATACGAGCTACGAACTCGCAACGCAAGTACAAAAATAATCAAATGTATTTTTAATTTAATTGGAGTGAGCGTCACGCAATTTTTGTGCATCAGATTAGTACGCGAACTCGAGCCAAGGCCGCCTTCAATAATGCGTCAAATCCAGAGATTTATGAATACCTACCAATTTTATAATAATAGCATGGCATTCCGCTGACAACTATTTAAACTTATCCATTGGCTTCTGTTGAATCGGATGACTTATCTAAACTGATAAGAAATATCGTTTATCATTATTCCCAGATGGAGAATTGTTATCCTATTTGATTATACGATACAGTTACAAAGGCTGTTCAATTTCGACAAAATATAAAATAAAACTAGGCTAGAATCAAATAAAAATACGTTCAGGACTCATAACGATGAGCCGTCAAAAAAAATGTGCCGTCGCGTCTTCTGAAGATTTTCTTTATTACAATAGCTAAACAGATACGACATACGATCACAATAAATAGAAACGAGTTTTCTCTTTTTTGTACTATTCTCAAATTTACTAAAGGAAAATTAAGTCAAGTATCATTTACAACATTGTTAGTAGTAGGTATATTTGCCGACTAGTCGACCTCCGCAGCGATCGGAACGACAAATACCATAAGAATGGGGGCATGCTCCATGGCATGCAATGCTGCACTTAAAGAAATATGTTTAATAGACCACATAACTTGTTGCATTGCTTTTAATGTGTCAAGGTGCGTAGGATTATTACATTTAGCATATCTTTGAAAATATACTCAAGAAAAGTGTTAACTTTTCACAAGGCACCTAACACAAAGATCCTGGTTCTAGCTCCTCAAAAGCTATTCTAAACCTCGATAAGACAACCCTCACCCCATAAATGATCTAAAACGCGTAAATGACATTAAATTTATGGAAATGACATTTAATTTCAATTTGTCATGTGCTCTATACATTTTAACGATTCGATCAGCGCTTACGCTTGTCACTTGGCTTCAAAATGTCACTCAGCGAACAGGGGTTAGTGTGTTTAATGTTCTATTGATGTAAGAATAACCACACGTCACAGTTCCTTGTTGTCTTTAAAAATCAGCCTTAGAATATTGAAGGGTTTCTCCAAAAACAAAAGACTCGATAAGACGACAAATGGAGATACTACAAACCGAAGGTCAGCGGCTTAATAAAAATGAATGCTACTGTACTGACTATCACGACGAGTTACTGTGAACACTATGTGAGTACGGAATTTGAAAACAGACCTGTTTTATTACTTCTACAAAGATAAAAAGGAATTCATTCGATGTTCATTGTAAGATAATTGTAAGATAATTGTAGTGTTAAATGCTTTTGTGTTTCGCTTCTTCTTAGTTAGGTTCCAAATAAAATTGTGAGACTGGCAAAATTCACAAAATAATAAAACTCCTAGTGTCTTTTAAGGCGAGAGAACCGGCGTCGAACAGATTAAAAGAAAATTGTTACCAATCAAAATACGAATGGGTGGTCGGTAGGAGCAGGGTCCTTATTTTGATTATTGGTTCCCAATAAAGAATGAAACCTAAGTCAAAGACAGTATGAGAAATATTTAGTATTTGACTTCAGTCTGACTGACTGTGAGTAGCTTCAGTCAAAAAATAAGGATACATAGATACATTTAGATAACTTTTACACGTTCATAATAAATTCTCGAAAATAAACACGTGAGTTAGAGGAAAATTCTGTAAGTTCGCAATATATTTTTCTCTTCAAGGATAGTCTACGTAACATAATGCGATCTTCATACCAAAGTTTAACCTATTTTCTTGAAGTAGTTTGCGTCTCAAGATACTTAAGTCAAGAAAGTTAAAGGACGAACTACTATTATCGTTAATTAAATTTATTTCATTTTGTATAAGTCTATAAGGAAATAATAATAGGATCTTCACAATAAAAATCTTATCGCTGAAATCTCTGGCAGACAACCTTTGGACGGACAAGAATATGAAGGCTGAAGATAACGTGATTACCATGACAACGGGACCGTGGACATCGAAAAATAATTTCGAAATTATATAACATCCAAATTAAATAAATTAATAATCATTTATTTAGATATTATATTCCTTTACTCATTTATTATAAGGCAACTACAGTTCGCATAGAATTAAGTAAACATCAGTTTAAAATTAAGAAAATTGTATAACCTAAAAAAACCTAAAAACACTTGAATCCGAGCTCAGTAGTCAACATGTTGTCCACTCGTATCGTCGTATCATGTCGACGGATGATTGAGCTTCTGAAGCAAACAACACGTGAGCCGGACATTCTGTTTTACTTTCAATCATATTGCCAAATTGAACACGTATCAATGGCAGCTTCATAACGTAATTACTACGCTACGTAACGAGCACAACACGTGGATGGTATTGACGTACAAATTAACTATTGTTATACTTACATAATGGCAGGAGTTTTCCATCAAGCGAGAAGATCAAGTAACTATAAGTAATACGATTGTGCTGCAATAGATTATAGCCCTTCGATAAATCGCTAGATAATTTTATCTGACCTACTCTCAACGATAGATACCTTTGAAGCGGTATCCGGCGTTTTATTTAATCTTTACATTTCGACCGCAATTGCTAAATACCGAGAGATTGATTCAATGACAGGTGCAATAAAATATTGCGATCGCTTTTATTTTCCCAGGAAAACATGCTGATTTTTGTAGCTGCTGGCCGGTATTTTTACTCAGATTTTTTTTTATTATTTCACTAAATGTCCACGAGTTGATTGCATGGAGTTTAAACATAAAATATGTCCCTATTTCGGAATAGCTCTTTGGTGGATCGCATGTCGCTGCCAACATTTCGTATTTGTAAACAATATTTTAATGTTTATGCAAAGCCGATAATCTGACAATCGGCTTACTGATGATAAGTAAACATCCCCTTCGATATCTCCAACATTTCGTCTTCCGATTTCCGATACCCTTCATGTAAATTTCGGATTAGTATTTGATTCTGCAAAGTGTACTTTGTGTCAATCATCTGTCTTGTCATCCATTCATTAAATCATCAAAAAATTAAATAATTTTAAAATGGGCAATGCAGTGTTATGTGCATTCCACAGTATGTTACAATTATATCGTAAACCATGCATGCCATTTAATATATACAATGCACGATTATATTGCATTCATTATGTAAAGATTTTTTTTTTGCGGTAAAACCCATCAATTTTGAATGGATAAAATGCCTGAAATTTTCTACGCGACCTTAGCAATAGATTTGCGACGACAGATTTATTTTTAACATATATACTGATAATGATAAGAGTTTGATTTAAAAGAAATATTTATCAAGCAGTATCAGCGTGGTGTTTCCTCAGTTATCTGCTATTTTTGTTGTCAGTCAGAGGGCGGGAGCGCGCACGATTGGACGCCCGGTCAGTCCGTACGTCAGACACAAACGTATTTTCAGAGTTTCTTTTACGTTACGGAGTTCAAGTGATTTGTTTGTTTGGACGATTAGCCACTCGACAGTTTTAGTATTTACTGACTTTTATTCTGAGATTAACAGTAAGTGAGTGTTTCGACTTTTTATTTTATTTTAAAGTGAAAACGTTTTCGTTTTGTAAATTACGTATCATCGTATTATCAATATTTGGAATTGCGATTGTATTTGTAGGTCATAACGAACCCGAGTGCATAATTATAAATTTAGTTTATCATATAAATTGTATCAATTATTTTGTTTTAGTATCGTGTTAAAAACATGGAAGCATGTGCGCCAAATGTTATTTTTGGCGCGCCAGCTGACATGCACTTTCAAAAACAAAGATTCTCGAGGGAATCCTATAGATCATTTTAATTGAAACAGATGATTTTTATTTAATACCGTTATATTTGTCATTATCTATATAATTTTATTCCATTTTGCAATGTATTTAAATTCTGTTTCTCAATATTTCTATATCTAATCGGTATTTTACACAGCTTGTAGCGTGTTTAACTAGAGCAGTGCATCTGTTTAAATTAATTATCGAAGTTCGATTCAAAACGAATGTTTTATACCGAGTATTCATGATACATCACTTAATCACGACACATTCCTTTGTTTCAAATGTTGTTTGTTATAAGTACTCGTTTAATTAGTTGCAGTTGGTAGGTATTTACGCACTAATGGCATACAATAAGGCCATTGATGTTACGCTGCAGGTCACAGCACTACGTTTGACACACTGACTCACTGCTCTAACGTTTCCACGGTCTTCATTTGTTCTAATTGGTTATTTGGAGATCAATTGGTAGGCAGCGTCTGTACTCGGCAGAGAATGCTGTCTTAAATGAATTCGCCTTAACACATAAATCATAATACGGAACAACAAAGAACACCGTTGTTATTATACAGCCATCTTTGTAAACAAGTGTAGTAACGAAAGTGTAACAATATGTGCGTATCAATATATCGAACGAACAGTTGTTTGATGTACGTTTTACATGTAGAGTTTCTCATAGTGCATGTAATTATTAAGTATCAAACCTGCTTAATATTGCAGTAACGTAGGTATCTGCTGTTGCAGCCGCTCCTTTATAAATGTGACACGTAATAAGTCAAGTCCATTGTTTATGAACAGATGGATGAATTATCTTTGTAACGAGATAAAATAACACAATTTTATATCCAACATGTATGTCATTTTGAATTTATCTTTAAAGTAGGTACAAAGATTGGTCATATTCGCAAGTGATAAACTATTACAAATTAAACATGTAGGTTAAATAAATATGGCGCAAAGATAATTAATTAAAAATAATAAAACTATCTAGCATCTATCTGCGACAGTCAACTAAAACGATTTCGAACCCAATAGGTCTCATGATATTGTCGTCAATTTCCTAGAATAATTCAACGAAAACGGACAACTTATATTTTTCCTCCTTTTTTCACTGAGTAAAATCTTCATAATCCATTTACCGGTCGGCAGGGATGATCGAAACAAGACTACGATTGAAAAAAATATCGTGAAAGACAGATAGACACGTCAAACATCATAACCCTATTTATGTGACATTCGTTAAAAAAATAAGCTGTTGTACAGAAATTCTCTAAACGTAGCTACATCATACAACGTCAAAGGGTAAACCACTTTACAGTTAAGCCAGTTAAATATCGTTGTGTAACATAACAAGGACGGTAGTGCTAACAGCTGACCAGAACATAACATAACATTATTAAATCACCTTTATTCTCCCTTGACTTTTGTGACTTCAGATAAACTAGCGATACAGATGTGCAGAATAGTTTAATAGTCATCTGTTTACGCAATAGACGACATAGGTATAATCAATCATTTTTTTTCCAACTCAGTTATTAACTTTTAAACTGTTGCTGCATGTTTCAGTAATATCATTTCACGGGAAATAAGCGAAAGTAATTTATAAATAACTTTTAGGGCTTAACTACTACCTTTCTTGGCAGTTTCTTATACTTTCAATACACATATACACACCAATTCTAGGAACAAGCACCTATTTGTAAAATAAATGTTTGTCCCATGCAGAGACCAAACCCGTAGCACATAGCGCACTTGACCTAACAACTACGCTATCCGTTCATTGATTATTTTATTTTATCAAATTCATAATGCACCAATTCATACAAGTACCAGGGTTAAGTTTTTTTCCTGATTTAATAACGCCGATTTTTAGCATTACTAGAATTCCAAATAAATTCTTGATCTCAGTGCAATTGCAATGCTGTTATTAAATATAGATATGTAACGACTCTACATTCCATGTAATTACAAGTAATTTTTAACTACATTTATTAAATCATTCTATTTTATATAGATACCTTACCTTCATAAACTAAGATAAATAGACTACTGTCTACAGACATTAGTTTAACATCTTATGTTGGTAATAAATAAAACAGTTCGTTGCTTCTAAATAACCTTACAACAATACTGTGTTAAATGTATAAAATAAGGCCTTAAATAATTCTTAATATTAGTGCATGCATGTAAATTTATTTCTATGTATCGGTCTGTAGCCCTTTCACGGCTAAACACCTATACCGATTTTGATGAAACTTAGTATGGAGGAAGCTCTGATTCCAAGAAAGGACAGAAGCTTCTTTTGCGGCAGAACCGCGTGGAAAAGCCTGTTATAACAAAATTAAATAGATACTCACAATATTGTTATTTACATAACTGTTAAATACGTAACAAGTAATCGTTATTATTAATAGTGATGTAACATTTCTTGGTTTGGGGTATGGTAGGGAACGGACGACCTTTTATCGCGGCCCGATAACAGACGGCAGTAAAAACATTGACCATGTGTCATCTCAACATGCTCTTACGCTATATCGGAACTGATGATATATTGTTCACATTGTCATGTTTATTCCGGTTTCAAGAACATAAATACCTCGTGGACAATAGCGAAGGAATGTGTTTTTCACCATAATCATATTTCAGTGTAACTATGTTTTGTTTTTAGGTAGTAAATAAATTTAAGTACCTACCTACGTGAATATCTCAAAGTTACGTATATACTGTAATAAATTTAATTAGTAATTTGCTTTTCAAGAAATAGAAAATGTGGTAAATTATGTCGGTTGTGAAGTTTTGTAAATATTGTTGAAATACAGTCATCCGAGATGACAAAGGTGATACCTAGATGGTCGTAAACTTAATGTTTGAGAAAACATGCAGGACTTGCATTGTTAAAATTTTACCCTGTTCAATTTAGAACAAATATGTGGTTTGTATATTAGATAGGAAAACGTATAAAATGCCCCATAAAACAGAGATAAGCTCTACATCTCACGTAGGTACTAACTATGTAAACTTCCGCTGGTGTGTGTGTGTAGTCAGAATCGTAACCAGTTGAAACTGGTATTCCCCGATATCGATTAAACTGGGTACAAAATAAATATTATAACAGCTTCTACACGCGGCTCCGTCCACGTTGGTGTCAGTTATCGCATACAAAGGTAGCTTTCGGATGTGATAACCCTTTCTTGAGATCCAAGCTTACCTCTTACCAAGTTTTATCAAAATTAGTTCCTCAGCCTTTCGCATATACGATAAGAGCATAGATGCAATTCTGGAAATTTCCAGTAAAAATGATTCCACTCTTATTACAGCATGTATTTGTTTATAAAAAGGAACATTTATAAATTAAAGATAATCTTGTGTAAATATCAATCCACCTTGTTGATGTCCGTCGCGTGGATAATTCTTATCAATATAAAACTGTACATGAATATATAAGCAGACGTTTATGAGATGCAGCACAAGGCGATACTTGATGCATATTATTATAAGGCAAGTTCTGAGAACTTAGTACATTATTCATAATAATGTTAGGTTGTTAAACTTTGACTGTAGATAAATACATCATGTATTCGTGTACCTTTATAGGTATACTTATATAGGTCAATATTGAGTGAACTTGATTGAACGCATAATAGAGCTCTTTGGTATCGGTCATTGCATAAGTATGTAATTAAGTTATCTGCTGATATAAGCCTTAATGATATACTAATCAGTAAGTGTGCTACTAATTGTAAACGTCATTAGCTGAAAAATGTGAATTAAACGAGTTTCTAACTTTTAACTATAATTAACTTCCGATTGTAATATTGAAAATTGTTTTGTAGTCTACTGTCACGTAATCCGTAGTACTTGAAACCTTCCCAATGTAGGGCCTCAAAGGGCTTTTTTTCCATACTAATAAAGAATACTAACCTATGTAAAATCTACAACATAATTTAAAATTGTTTTATCTGTTGTTGACAGATCGATTTATTTTTAGAGAAAACTATAGTCACAATAGATTTCCTTTTATTTGGCATAGAAATCGAAATAATTTCAATAACCCAAACATGCTTATTTCAAATTTATGTGTACTCAATTATCATACATAAAAGTTCTGCAAATCTCATATAAAGTTATAAATTGATATCTATTAATACCTGGAAATAGTAGTGATCATAACGGTTGACTGGAGCCACTCAACAAAAGGTCTCACACGTGGTTCATTTTATATACCAATAATTTACATCATATTATATGAAACATTTATGAACGATTAATAATTAATTAGGTACTATTTTGTGTAGTTGTGCCCAACAGGATCCATAATTGTTTCTCGACATTAGCTTAAGCATTAAACCACCTTTGTCCACTATAGAACAACAATAAAAATAATGCGAATTTAATTAATTATTTATCCGTTAGATATATTATAATCATGAATAAAAATGTGTCAAGAATTTGTCAACATTTTGTAACTGGGCGTTGCTTTAGACCTTATCTCTGAAAAAAATGGCTTATCTCCTCTTCCTATGACGTAAAAGACGACTGGGTATTTCGTGGAAATATGTCCATAAACCCAATTAAAATCTGGATTAAAAAGAACAACGCTTGTTAACGGATTTATTACGTTCATTAGCAAATAAGAGACAATGAAATCAGTGATCAGTCATTCGCTCTTTTAAATATTCCTGAATTAATTAATAAAGTTTGAATAACTTGTTCTTTCATATAATGAATAAAGCCATAATATTCTCTTATCATGCAGACAGCTATTGACATGCTTCGTGTAATAAATGCATATCTTATTAATCAAAATAAAACATGTTAACAGTATAATATCGATAGACCGGGTAAATAAACCCGAAATCATAATGTATGGCTATCTTATCGAGAAATCACTTACGAATATGTACGATATGATCAATCGATATAATATACTGTACTTATTGACGTATAAAACATATGTATAAAAACATTTTGTGGGTTAGTTTCGCTATGCACATAACTCATCATCTCCCGAGCCTTTTTCCCAACTATGCTGGGGTCGGCTACCAGTCTTATCGGATTCAGCTGAATTCCGTATTTTACATAGAGCGACTGCCTATCTGACCTCCACAACCCATTTTACTGGAAAACACAGTATCCCATAGTACGACTGGTTGTCAGAATTGACTTAACGACTGCCAAAGATCTTTGTATGACCGGGACCTAATGTTTGTACCGCTATGCACTTAACTAAATTCAGTAAATCCAAGTCACTATAGAGAGATAGACTGCTGCTAAGTTCGCTAGTGTCGCATCAGTTGCATCTCTCATTCTCCACCAAAGGGAAAAGCTGGCCTCTGATTGGTGGAAATTGACATCTCGATAAAATATTCAATACTTTTTCATTACTTCTTGTTTTAAATATAACTTTGGAAAGTCACCTAATTCGATGACTTTTTACATTCCCATATCTCGTTACCTTCTTTGATGTAGTTAATATACTTTTTATTGAGTTCAGCAGTTCAAAAAGAATTTCGACTTAGTTGAAACACGCCAAATTTCATGCTCGTTGGTCTTTATTTGTTTCTACTTTGTAGCCATAAGCTTAATTTATTATTGAACTAAAACACACGAGTTGGTCCCTCGTTATGAAAATTGAGTTTATAAACTGCTATTGTTAAGGGAAAGGCGCTTGTGGTTTTAAATAAACAAGGGTAATAATGTAGAATATTCGGTTATATAAATTTATAAGTCAATATATACTTTGATAATTAAAAATATAAATTAAAGATTAAGTACTGATGGTATTTCACGTCTTTGTTAAATTGTGTATTTTTACTTGTTTTTGGCACAAAACTATCACAATGATGTTCTACTATATTATCAGTATAATCCTCAACAATCTAAGCTAATTTGTTTTATCGTCAATTATTATGTGAACTCAATATAAAAGCAATCAGTCTGGTATTTTGGGCAAAGAATAAAACTTCTAATTCAAAACCGAAATCGACGAATCAAAAATATCGCTTAGTGATATTATTAGTAGAAATATTGTCTTTGCCGTACAAATAGATAAAATTAACTCGAAAATGTATTTTTGTTTAGGATGATAAATTTGATTCAATATTCTTGTGCTAATATTAATATATCAAGTATTCAATCTTGTACATGAAGGCATAACTATTGAGTATCGTAAGTGATAAGCAATTCTCTTTCAAAGTAAATCTGGCGCCAGTCTGACCCTTTACTTCACGAACTCAGGCTAATGACGTCACAGTATTTGGCGGATAGAACATCTCTTTTCAAATATCTATCATCATAAAATATCTGTGACGTTTGTCTGAATACATCGTAATATAAAACATACTTTATGTTTCCAATATAATATCTTATGGGTAAACAATCTTTTCTTGAATACAATTTATGATTGACATTCTTTTAGATTAATATTACAAAAAGTTTAATTTAGTATTGTGAAAGAATTTTAACTAAAACAAAGTCTTTAATTCCACTTTCGCAAACAAGGCTTTTACTTAATTACCAAACTTTGAAAACTAAAATGCTTGATTATTAAAAAGTGATTAATTTTTAAGTTGATACTCTAATTAAAATTTGAGTTGTACTTAAGGCTTCATTCAAATACATAATAGAGTATCTACTTATCTACTTCATAAGTTAAAACAAAACAATATGATGATAAAATGGCTGTTGTATTAATAGACGAATGTTTTGTTTCAGATAAGAGGTTGCAAATAAGAGAAGATGTTCTGCGTATACTGGCACACATCAATATTCAACACAGAGGTCTTGAACCGCAGATAGGTCCAAAGACATGGTCTACGACCATACATAAAATTTTCATACCAATATTTATATCATCTCTTCCATACTTGCTTCCCCTGCTATTTTAAATATAAATCTTTTATATAGCTAATATACTATAACTGCTACTATATTCTAAAGTAAGTTAATATAGCACATAATAAATCAATAACATATCTTAGTGACAATATCTGAAAGCGTACAACATATTTTTAATACAGAACAAACAAAGATAGATAGGTGATATTAGGAAGCCATAGGAACAAAACTCCATATCAAGTTAGGCTTAGTCAGAAGTACTTTACTGTCGTGCCAAAGAGTTTTGGTGTGTCAAGATGTCTCACGGGGTGGTGAAGAGTGAGAAGAACGGCAACGGTCAGGCGCAGGCGGAGTCGTCGCGCGAGAGCTCGGAGAGCCCGCCGCCGCCGCCCGACGGGGGCTGGGGCTGGATGGTCGTCTTCGCATCCTTCATGATCCACATTGTCAGTAAGTATCCTTCAACCAGTATAAACATTACACAAAGCATGCTTGTCACTTCATTATCACGCATTGTGTTCTTTGTGTCTTGCTCCTAAGCCCATAATTTAATGTCAACACAATTCGTTTAACTTTATCATTCCTCACTCACATCCTTCTTTACTCTATGTGACTACTTTACTGATAACATTTTCAGGTTATTTATTTATTCAAGGTTAGGAACAGTATCCGTATATAAAATAATCAACAAACAGCATTGAGTAAAACCTAAACACAAAAGAAACTCGTACTATTTTTACTAATTCCTAAACCCATATTTTTGTGCCCAATTTGGCTCACTAATCCACATTTATGTCCATATACACAACATCCCTTACACAAATAAAGTAGTTCATAAAGCAGAGGTCACGCATACCTTTTCCTACTTATGACGAAACAAAAGAAGGTAGCTCGTCACTCTCCGGAAGGGCGAGGTCGTGTCTTTGTGCTGTCACAAAACCATTACCAGCATTAAAACGGTCGAAAACAACAAAAGCCCACTCCCGTAACTAATTTCGTAAACTCGAACATTTTCCTGAAAAATTATGATTCTTAATTTGGTTTTGTCCGTTTATTTAAGACGTAAAAAGGCGTTAATTTATTATTTTATCACTCGTCTTCCTTTTTTATATTCATATTTTGTAATGTGTGATATATTCTCAAACCGTCGTCAAATCTATGAAATCTTGGGATATAAATAAATATATGTCACAAATCTTTAAATTCGGGTCACATTTCAGTGGGCCATACCAATATTTGTTCCGGGAGCAAATTGAACCCTACACTCAAAATAGACGGTCGTGGCAATTGTAGGTTGACAATACGAATGTAAATGCAAAGTGTTTATATAAGAGATGATCTTACTTTCATATGGCTTTTCCATGTCACAGTAAAAGCATGTTTTTAACTCCCATGTAATATGAGAAACATATATTATTAGGGAAATAATATGCAATTTAATGTTTAGTATCAAACCCGCAAGAGGTTTAAGAATACCCAAGAATTTTTACTTTTTCTACAATATTAGACACAGGCACAACTGTTTTAAACAAGGCCATTTTCAATAACCTTAAAACAAGAAGAAATTTCTTTATTTAGGTGTTTTATCAATGTATAAATAATGACTTAAAATTCTGGCTATTAGGGGTATTAAATTAAGTACATAAATTAAAATACGACGCAAATATCACATTTGTTTGCAACTATTCAAATATAAACTTACATCAGAGTGTTTAATTTCGTAACACATAATAATATCTCGTGTTTACCAAACCTTTGTTATCAGCTACTGTGATTTAATTGCAAATAGTTATGACTCTTATCATACAAGATAGCGGTAACACGTTTACACCTGCTATCTTCAACAATTATTATAATTCTCCACACTTGAAATTTGCACAGCGTTAATTTCGTTTCAATTGTTAGGCGCAAAATAAAAAGTAATAAATACACGCCTACGCAACGTCACGTCGTTTGTCTCGGGTAATATATTTCTCGAGGAAGGATTTATATCTGCGTGACTTCCAGCCCTCATATTAATACCTGACACCTACTCCACCGACCCTTTGTAAATAAAGAGTCGACCGCTGCGATGAATGTGCCCCATTCATTAAGTCAGTGCCCCTCCACTGTTGAAGCCCGCAAGTGATGAGAAACATCTTTGTTTTAATTGCGACTGTTTTAAACTGTTTGAAATTATTCATTTTATTTCAGGTCTACCAGAATTTTTACTTTATTCTTTTTGTGACTTCTAATCTTGCTAAGAGAATGCTCTAAACTTTTTGGATATTTTCTTAAAATTAAGTGCTATTAAGCAGAATTTAATAACAACCATAAAAAAATGTTCTATTAATTTTTAGAAAGTACGAGTAAGTAAAGTTCAACGAAAGAAGATTTTCTATTAAAACTAAAAATAAAAAGTCGTAAATGAATCAATGAAATAGATAGTGATAATTATGTTTGGCAAACAACGAACGTTATACTCATTCAGTAAATTAACCCAGCTTTTAGCTAATTTATGAAACATACCCTTTTGAGCTAGCCGGAGCTCCTCTTACATATTCAGCACCCACATTTTCATATGTCTACAAAATTAATATTTACACGTTTAACTTATCAAGACGGTATTATTATTTTGACATGTTTGAGCAGAAAACACAACGCTTCATAAGCTTTATTTATTCAAGGTTCAGAGCAAAATAGTCTCTATTGTGAAGATACGAGTACTTGAGACGTCAGTATTTATTGATATTTTCCAAGTATTAGGTAATTGGGGGCGTGATACATATCGCTATCGTGAATGAGCTGAGCGTGACAAGCAGAACTAAATGACACAGGTCATGACATCACATCCCGACAGGCGAGAGATAATTCGAGTTATCAGGAAACCTAAATTAAACCATCTCTAATCTGGGTACATCTGGACATTTACGATCATTTCTGGACCTAAACTGACACAAATTGATGCCGTGCTTCACCACATTACAGAGACAGATATCCACGCAACCTCGCGCCACTCGATCATGCTTGAAAGAAACTAATTAGCCCAGTTTATATTCAGCGAGGTGTAATTCATTCATGAAGTACCTATTACGTATTCCCTCAAGGCATCCGCTCATATGATACGCGTACCTGATAATATTAGACGTTGTTTATACCTAACAACAGCTTGTCATAGCAACTGGTCATCTAAAATACTTTCAGTGACGATACGCGATTGCAATCTAGCACGTTTTTATCAGTGCGAACTGAACATTGAGTAGGATGTTGATAGCAAAGAGTTGTACAGTCATATTGTAAATATAGCTGGATGGTTGCCAAACGATAGTATCTCGTATGCGTGCCCCCTAATCGTTATTACATAGATTATTAAATATAAGCAGCGGATTATCGGCATGTTATTATTCGGCTTATGTTTACGCGTTATTAAATGTTCGTGGGTGTACCACAGTGCCACACGTGATGTATGATGATGCACTTTTGTTTCTTACATTTGCATTTCGAAGCTCAACTCAAAAGTCGGCAAGTTGAACTTAAGACACAGTTTAAAAATAGATTATTCTTAATCTTTTTTAGTGTTTGTTAACGTTAACGTTTGACATGTTAAGTAATGAGAACATGAAGATACCATGATTATTTAATGAGGGCGGGCTCCGTACGCTTCGCCAATTTGATTTGCGTACGTCAAAGCAATGTAATCAAGCCTTACATTTTAGTTTAATTGAGTCTCAAGTTATATGACCATTTAAATGGCTCGTTGTACAAAACTTTTACTTTTATGACTTCGTTACGTAAAGCATTTTGGGGAATTTATATTAATTAGGTAACACCTGAAAATGTTAAAAGCTCTTGCTCTGCTTGTATATCGTTGTATATTATTATTTACTTTAAGCAAACAGTGTGTAATGTTATATTAGACAGTTTAATGCCTTTATTTCGAAACGGAGGACAATATTTACAAACCACACATACCCTACTTAGACCCTTGTAATAAAAGTAATATGAGAAAATCCAAATTGTACACAGGCTGTATTGCTTAAACGAGAATTCCAATACCGATGTTTTGCTTCTGAAATCAAAAGTAATACCAATATCACGCTTCAAAGCCGCGTGTGAACACGAGACCTTTCATGAGATTAGGTGTATATTAACAAAAACATACAAGAAAAATATGATGTAACCACGGATACAGCCCAACGTATCAATCTTTACGAAGGTCTATCGAATCTTAGATGGTTCGATGAGATAGTAGCATTCCGGCAATATCAATATTGTAAGTGCTGATAGCTGAGGACTATAGCCTCTTAGACTCGAGTCGTGATCCCCTTCACACGTGAACCGCACAACAAGCTTTACGCGTCGTCATAAACACATCAATACAACCATTACAGTTTGCATTAACGGATACACACACATCACAATGGCTCATTGACTAGAGTAGGCACTTTAGTATCCATTCATTACAAGTGAACTCGGCTATCTGTAGGTGTTATCAATATTTAAAGTGTTCAAAATTGGGTTATTAGGCTTCGTTTATATGTAAAATAGTGATAGCATTCTTGAAGAAAAGCCTTGTCTAAAACATCTGTCTTTACACTTATTGAAAAAGGCTTTTGTAAAAAAAAATACACATTTTATATAATTAATTTATTCTTATTCTGAAATATTGATTGCCTTGCCTATTGCCTTTCGTATCATCTTGGAAAGAATCACAACATTTCACTGTACATTATCGTGACAACCCTGAGATTTCACGCCTTGTCAGTTCTATGATAGACAGACAGATAATATATTGCCTTGTCTGCACGTATTGTTCTTCTAATCTTCTTTATGTATATCGATTACTTTCAATTGTCAGATTTATCCCAAAATAGTACTCAGATCTAGTCACCTAGGTCTATAGTGTTAATCTCTATAGTTATATGTTAGATGGTATTATAGAGTCATCTATGCCCTATTAATTCTAACATAGGCCTTAGAGGTCTGTCAAGCGGACTCAGTGCCTACATTAAGCGCTAGTCAACACCTTCTCTACATAATGAAGACACTCGAGTCTCGAACAAATTAGCTTGTAGATTCTAGTCGGTTTGTAGTGAATTATATAATGTATTACTTGTTTATTACTTCCAGTATAACGTTTTTTTTTTTTTTTTTTTGGTTTCCAGCAGCCTTTATGTATCACGTGACAATGCTATCAAGATTCAATAGATCTAAATTATTCATTCTGTACTTATTCATGTCACATCAAAGGTCGTTCATTAAGTTGATAAAGGAGGTGATTACCTCCATATTTTTGTTCCGCTTATAACATTCCAAGAAGGTCATAATTGATTGTGAAATTATCCTTCCTCAGAGATAACTAGCATCATTTGGGTACAAAAGATGAAGAAAATACGATCTTCTTCTACGATAAAAATAGAATCGTTAAAGGTTAATCAGTATTTGTTTTTTTTGTCACAAATCTTTATTAAATTACGATAATTAGGGAATAATAAAACAGCAATATTACCTTGAAATATTTTAAATAAGCTTAGACTTTAAGATATCTTGGGGCGGTCTGTACTTACCGAGACGAGTCCCGCTTGCTCGTTTCGCTACTTTACAATAAAATAATCAGACTATTATAAAACATTTCTGCATTTGTCTACATACTTAAATAATAATAATATGATGTGTCTGTTTTGCAGAGAATCGTATTACTGGCAATGTGACCTCTCGTTGATCTATTATTGTTATCAGCGCAGGCATTGGCCGTCGACCCCACGCCATAATATTTATCAAAACAATAATATAGTAATGACATTGCCGTTGTTAGCGTCATCATTGAAATAAACACCCTAAAGTTACATCCTTGTTAATTATTGTACCTAATTATTATGATATTAAGTACAGTACGAGATACTTACTGTTTACCGTATTTAATTATAGTTTAACTAGCTGTGCCCCGCGGTTTCACGAATGACAATACATACACTATCTTTATAAATTATAGCTTACGTGTTATTCCGATGTATCAGCTACATTTTTGTTAAGTTTCATTAAAATCCATTCAGTAGTTTTTGCGTGAAAGAGTAACAAACATCCACACATCCATTCTCACAAACTTTCAAATTTATAATATTAGTAGGATCCGGGTAAGTTTCGAATACTTTTACATTTTATTTGACGATATCTTAAATAATACTAACAGTAAATAGATGTAATATCCGCTAAAATAGAATATCAAAATGTCATGTGATGATGACTAGGTATAGCTTGTCCTAACTGATAAAACGTTGATTCAACCGCAAATCAAGATACGAAGTACCACTAGCATATAAAATATGTATTTATAAAATATGAGCATGACCCAGCAGTTACTGAAAACAATGAAGATGTGATTTTAATGATTAGTTCCTAATTTAATAGTCAAAGTTTTGCTATTAGTCGTTCATGAAAATAAGGCATGAAAAACGGGCAACCAAGGTTTTTAATATTCGAAAATAGTAACGCAAAATTTTCCGTAACCAATTCTAACTCTAAAATAATAGTGACAAAATAAACAGGTTAAAAATATAATACAATTTAGTTTCTACTCGATTCTGAAAAATGAAAAATGGTAGTTGGAATTCCCACTGATAAGTCCAACCATATTATAATAATAATCTTTTGCTCTGATTTTAGGCGTGTTTATCTTTATTGGGTAATAGGCTTAGTTTTATGATTTGTGCCGATATTTTTAATCGTAGCAGACATTTAAGATAGCAATAATACTGACTATTTCAACCACGATCGCGCCCCATTTAAGATAAATACATTTAGGCAGTGGCTTTGATAATGTTATTTGGACAGACAATTTGAAACAGTCGGGTAAAGAAAGTTCGTTAACCACTTGCGAAATGGCCCTTTACTCAGAGCATTTAACACTGATGATGCGTTTATGTAGAAACTTAAACTCTAATCAGAGAACAACCGAAAGTACTACAGAGTGTAACCGAAAGGGTACATATATCCAAAAAGGGATGAAAAGTACATTTGGTATATAGACAATTTCAGGTCTTCTGGATACACTCAATTTTTGGTAACACTCTATATAATGAAACAAAAGTCGGCATTCTTTACGCTTTTTTTGCTCTTTAAAGATGTTTATAAAAGAATACAAGTTAAAGGACAAAGTAAACGCGGAAAACGAAATGAAAAAATAACAATGATCATGCAATGAACACATACTTATAGATCGGAAACTCGGCTTTCGATTTTTCCTCGCTGAATTTCACAAGGAAATTTTCGACAGTTTAATTATATTAAGAATGCCACTAACAATATGTTTTTGTCTTCAAAAGCGAGGATTTAATATTAAATTAATAGGATACCGAACATGACCTCCCGATTGTTGAGCTTGCCCATTGTCCAATATATATTACACATAATTAATTATTCAAAAGGAATCCTTATCAAACTAAAACGTGATTTATAATATTTGAAGAAATAATTATCCGTCCATTTCTTCAATATTGACCAAGTTCACAGAAAGAATATAATAACTCACATGGTTAAGTAATATTAATGATTCAATACCAATAAAATTTCGACACATTTGATAACAATGTGTTGTTCAAGCTGTAATTGATTCGAATATGAAAGAGATACGATAAATAGAACACAAATTAATAGTTATGGAAGATAGCACGAGTGCATCGTTAATTGATAACTGTTACCGTGACTTCTGGTCTAAGATAATACAATTATACAGCCGATAAAACAGATCATCTTTGAAGATAACCTAAACAGGGAAGCAATTAATTTGATATACACTGCGTATCGATTTTATTAAATATTTGTGTGGCTTTAAAAATTACTGGTAAAGTTATTATTAAGTTATATATTATTAAGTTGTTTTGTAATGAGACATTTCGACAATGTGAGTACTGACACATCTGAAAATTTTGGGCAGACTTGCCTGTGTTGAAATAAATATCATATTTGAAATAAATGTCCACTCGCAAAACTCAAAATAAAGGCGACTTTTCTAGTAAGCCAATAGAATTTTGGGCGTTTTGCAATTTTCCTGATACGAGTAGTCGAAGTAACCCCAACGCTCCCATCAAATGGCGCTTCGTACTAATTCGGGACTATCAGAATATATATCGTAGAAGTCAAGGTCAAGGTAACATTTAAAACGGCGCTCCTGTGTTTTACTCAATATGTGAAACCGTACAGAAACACTGCAGATATTTAGCTGCAATACGACTCTACGACCGAATAATTTATTTAAGCATTACTTCTACACAATATAAGTTATGATTACGATATACAACAAGTGTTTTGATTCGTTTATTATTTGCTTTATATTACAATTTTGCGTCGTTAGTACTGATATGTTTATTGCATGTAGCATGCGCACTTCGGCTTAAAATAATCAAGTGTTTCTTCGGAAAACCGCAGTGGTCGATGCCCTGCTATAATGAAAAGATGCCTATATGTGAGGTGACATTTATAACTGATATTAAACTTTTTCTGGTAAACGAGCGTACAGCAACGGACTTTTCCTCTTTCCTGTGCCCTTAGTACCGTAGAGTACCTTGTAATTTACTAAGACATATGACACGGTCGTATATTCATTGAATTCTTCGTGCGTAGGCAATTGCGTAGGAATTTAATATAACGATTTGGTGTCAAATAAACAGGATCAATTGACATTATTTACTTGTCGAAGGCCAACGACCTTAGTGTAATTATTTACTCAAGTCTCTAATTACAATATAAATATCTTATTTGAACGAATACCAGCTGGCTAAATGCTTAATAAGTAACCTCGTTGCATGTTTTAAAATGAAGAGGAAAATATGCAAAAGACATTGACATGAACGTAGCAGAATATAAATACCGCAATCGGGACCAATAAATCATGATATCGTTTTAACTGTTTCGCAAGGTTGATAGCCTCGGCACCAGAGTCCGATCCCTTAAGTAGTACTTTATTTTCTTCGCTAAATTTATTGAAGTATCATGATTTTGTCACAAACAGAAAGTAAAAAGATGGTCTCGTTCTATTCATTTTCTAAAATTTATAAGATAAAAAGAAACTGCTTGGCATTCTTTATTAGTTACCGGTTATAAGGCTAACTTTTTATAAGAAAAATTCGTAGCTTATTTGTTGAGAAAATCTAATAACACGTAGCCATTTTATGTGTGATTTAAAAACGTGAGTCTCGCGCTGCGACTTTTATTCGCAATACTTCGATCTTAAAACACCCTTGTTGTCACCTTTGTTCTCGCAAGAGGTAGGCAAGGGTATACTTTGTTAAATACTCTCGATGGTATTTCAACGTGATAGGCGACGAGCTTGTGAACCCTTGACCTATCAAGCGGTTGAATCGTGCCCCTACTTAATCGTTCTTTAACATTAACTTCAGGCTGGGCAATAGGTGAATTGAAAACCTCCTCCTTATGTAAAGAAGGATAAAAACTCATTAGACTGGAACAAATATAGATTTGTGTATGAAATTATGTAAACAGTAAACCTCGATACAATTACTGTACTTTATATCGATTTAATCAATTAAATACGAACAAAAACAAAACAATATAATACATCATTCGACGTAAGACCTTGAACACCTTACTCCATTCCATTATTGATGGGTTTTCGAAACAACACGTCGTTTTTCTGAAACGGAAAAACTTATATTTTTCTTTTCGATGAACATATTTTCGTAAAATACATACATCCATCACGACTTGAGGCCTAAGGGATTCCTTGAAAAGTATTGACATCTTATTATTCTTAATGTCAGCCCCAATATCCCGAAGTTTGTACGTGAGGCTTTTATAGATATATTAGTTTCAACACCGCGGATTACAAGTTAATCAATCTAAGATGCTGGTAAAACTTTCAACATGTCTGATCTTATCTAGAGTTATTAAATACGAAATAAATCATAGTGTAGGATATTTTTATATTCTTCTGTTCAAACAAATATTTATTATTTTTATTCTAAAAATATTTGGCCTTTATCAGACGTCAAATTAACTCTCGACATTTCGATTCTGAATGTTTAGAGAACATTATTGAACAGTAAAATTGCTTCTCTATTGTAATCTTTTTATCACAGTAAATAATAAATATGTAAAATATGAAATCTCAATAAATCTACATTGGTTTTGACAGTATCTTAGATATTATCTTTTGATTTTACTTCTAACAGATGTCAAATACAATGATTGATATTTTAATATCACGTGAAACGTTACTATTTATTTTTCTGATCATTTACAGACCCTATGGAACTTACCTGTAATATTTTATGTATTTTGCGAACACATTGCTATTATTTAGTAAAACATAAATAAATCTACTCCTTGTGTTTTTATGTCAGTAACTTTGTGCATTTCTTAATCAACATAAAGCATAAAGGTCCCTACCAAATATGTATGTATAAGATGTCATTTTGGCCACAGGATGTTTTAATCTTAAATTAATCTGTTGTACACATTAACTGCTTTCCATATTTTTTTTTATGTAACATCAAATATCTAAAAACACATTTCTAATATCGAAGTCATTTAACATTATAAGTCATAATACTTGAAAAGAAAAAATGACATTTCTAAAGAGAAGTCTTTCTTCTTTACAATGTTAAGCAAATTTGTTCAATAGAGTATAAATATCCCTGCTTTATCCTTGCTTGGTTTGTTCAGAACACAAGAGGCAAACCGTCGCCTTTTTCGGTCCATTTAACTTTGTTTCTATCTGTTATTTAGGCCGTCTCAAGATAATGTCTTTAGATAATTTAAAATTTAACGTTTTAGGTCACATTTTAGTCACTAACCTTAATAATATAGTGACAAGGGTAAACTTAGTGCTAATGGTTTATATCATTTCTACTAACTTTTGAATATTTATTTCGTATAGTAAGTGTCGACGTATTTATGATGAAGGAAAACAGAAAGATCACAAAGATCTCCTTTCTTCGAAAAAAAAACAAATATTTTCAATAATGTTTTTTAAACGAAGCGACTCCACAGGCAGATCCCACTACCTAAATACAAATAATAAATCTTCTACTTGCGCTACACGTTTTAAAGCTCAGCTGTAAGTCGAGCTCGCAGTCCAATACTTTAATTCCCAAGGTTGTAAAGACTTTTCTCGTGCCATTCAATAGTACCTTCGTATAGGAAGCTTCTTTGACGCTCATTCCATTGTCAGGCGAGCCTTTGTTCACAAGTGGTCGTATTCTCCTAGTTCTCTTCCTGAGCGTCGATATTGTTTCTGCATATGTCCGACGTCCGTCATGTTAACCTACTTTATCATAAAACTGTGACGTTATTGTCGACGATAAAGTTCTATCAATGTAGCGCTCAAAATGTTTACACTTTTTCTTTTCTGGCCCTAGCAAAAGCGAAACTTTTATATGTACTTAACGCACGAACTTTATCTGTAGTTAATGCGGTAAACTGATCCTGCTAACGACAGTCTTTATTTCTTTGAACATCGCTTCGCATGACCAAAACTATTAGCGTAACCTCATTATTAATACGTAGGGAAAACCTTTGAATATTTGATTGTTCCAGAGCTTACTAATAAATACAAAGTTAGCTTGTTTTATAGCTCAATAACAACGTGATCGTTTTTCGTTTCAGCCGATGGCATGACCTATTCGTTCGGCGTGTTCTATGCAGAGTTCCTGACCTACTTTGATGAGGGTAAAGGCAAGACCGCTTGGATCGTCTCTATCCTCGTAGGGGTCACACTCAGTTCCGGTAAGTAATTAATTTATACCCCATTTCTTGTACAAAGGCTTTATTTGAATATCTGTCCCAGATTGAAGTGAACATTCTAAAAACAAGTGATTAATTTAATTGTTAGTTAACTAGGCTGATATAAAAGAATAGCCGATATTATCTCTTCGCATAGTCCAACCATAAACTAGTAGTAGTTTTTAGTTAGGCTGGAAGTATCTACTACCGTTTCTATAAACAATGCCAATATTTGGATATATTTTACCTTAGATATGAGTGTTATTTATTTATTTCCATTTCGATCAATTATGCAACTTTTTACCACTGAAATAAAGGGTCCATTCATCGTAAAGACCCAAAGACACCCTGTTTATAATTCAGTATTCAAATAATTCGGAGTAATGGCGCGTCTAACATAGTAAGTGTGTTGACGGAACCCCGCCGAAACATGTTATCTGAAACGGATGGGGTGGGTGTCGTGGGTGACCACCGGGTGGGTACATTTACTCAATTGTATTAAGAAAAGATTTTTGTACCGATTTAACGAAAACAGCGACCAAGTGATTGAGTTAGGTAACAGGTCATGTATTGGTAACTCTCCGAAGACAATGTATGGGACCAATGCAGTGCATTCTTAGTATTCATTTAGAAAAATATAATGTACGTAAAATATAAATGGTTTTAATGAAAAAGGGAATATAGATTAAAACAATACAATGTGTATTACTTTTAATATTTGCATGCCTAGTTTAAGGTAGATTGTAGTAGAACTATATATTTTTCTTGTACACCTTATTTCCATGTACCTACTTTCGATGCAAATAAATTATATTATTATTATTATTATTATAATAGTAGTAAATAGTGATTCATATAGTTATTGCTGATATGTTTTGTACTCTGGTCTCATGACACATGAGCTTGATAAACAATAAACATGACACCAAACACAGTTTGATGGAACGCGAATATTTATTGTAACATAATATAGCAGCAAAACTTTTCACTATATTAGTTTTTAGTATAAAATAATAATCCCACAAGTACATTTTTTTTTTATTTAACTTCAGAAGAATTTGACTAGTAGGTTATGGCTGTTAATATGTTGAGGAAGACCGAAAAAGAAATGGAATGCTAATGACGAGTAATAGAAATAAATGGAAGCTAAATACACGTTGCGACAACTCTAAATAAATTATTAGAAGTAATTGAGCATCCTCAAATTATTCACTATTGACAGTTATTATAAAGTTTCCTTTCATGTATTATTTCAGGTCCTATATCAAGTTCGTTCGTGAACCGCTGGGGCTGCCGCGCGGTGACGGTGGCGGGCGCGCTGCTGTCTGCCACCTGCGTGGTGCTGTCGTCCCTGGCCGGCAACGTACTGACCCTCATCTTTACCATCGGAGTCGGCACTGGCTTCGGCTTCGGACTCATATACCTGCCAGCCATCGTCAGCGTGACTGTTTGGTTCGAACGCTACAGGAGTTTAGCTACTGGTATGTATAAGAAAAAATATTTCGTTATTCAGTCAAAAACATTCAATTCGGATTATAAAATCGATTCAAGTTTTTATTTGCATGTCGGAAGTGACTTAAACATAATAATTTTATTAATAATTTAATAATTTATTTATTTATTGTTTACAAGGACCAGATTATACATAGAGTGAATACAATTGGCACATAAGAGTAAAACAAAATCCAGTAAGCGGGTGAAGCGCTGTACTCCTAAACAAACCTATGTAAAAGCTTATTATATGATCATGTGAATTCAAGGTTGTACTTTTATATTTTCAGGTATTGCAGTATGCGGATCTGGCCTCGGGACATTTTTGTTTGCGCCCATCACATCAGCTTTAATCGAAAATTATGGATGGCGCGGAGCTATGGCTATCATCGGTGCCTTAATACTGAATTGCGTTCCCTTAGGGCTTATATTTAAACCTGTTCCCGAACCTCCAAGGACACCAGCCTCAGAACCAATGTTACCGAAATATAATAAGTCTCCTTTAAAACGATCTCAAAGTACAGAACATGTGTTAAGAGCGAATGGAAAAGTTGATGATACAGACATTGCGAGATTGACGCTTTCCCAGCCCGCTTTAAACAAGCCACATGAACAGAAACCTCCAAACTCCAGGCACGGCAGTGGAATCATGCAAAGGCCGGACGTTTTATATCAAGGAAGCATGACCAGTCTTGCCAGGTTTAGGTCTACGTCACCGGAGAGAACTGTCATCGTCAAAGAAGACGAACCCGAAGTGAAATGTGGCTGGCTACCTTGCTCAACAGAATTCAAGGCAGTACTCGCAGAAATGCTTGATTTATCTCTCCTTGTAGACCCTATTTTTATTCTATTCGCTGTATCAAACTTTTTAACGAGTATCGGGTTTTATATCCCGTACGTTTACACAGTACCAATGAGCGAGCAACTTGGAATTGAAAATCCACCGTATTTAATATCGATAATAGGAGGCTCGAATTTAGTGGGAAGAATTATTCTTGGATATATTAGTGATAAGCCTTGGGTAGACCGCTTGCTGGCTTATAATCTGTGCCTTACTATAGCTGGTATCGGTGAGTAGCATTAACATTTATTTTATATGCACAATATCGACTTCCACTTACGTGTTTCTTAAATAAATCATTACTCTTTTCAGGTACGGCAATGGCCACAGTTTGCTGGGAGTTTTGGGGTTTCGCTTTATACGCTACTACTTTCGGCTTTACCATTGGAGCCTACGTAGGATTGACGTCTGTTGTCCTTGTGGATCTGTTGGGAATTGAAAGGCTGACTAATGCATTTGGTCTGCTTTTATTGTTCCAAGGAATTGCTTCTCTTATAGGCCCACCATTTGCAGGTAACGTTTCAACAATGTTTGTGTCATATAGAAAATTAAATAATTCTTTGACATTTTAAATAAAACAAATATATTTATTTATTTTTCACAATTCAGGGTGGTTGTACGATACGCTTCACTCGTACGCACCAGGCTTCTACGTAGCGGGAGGCACGATCTCGCTGAGTGGGATCATACTGTTCCTGATCCCCGTGATTGAGAGGCGACAGCAGAGGCGGTGGGAGGAGAGCACGGCGATGGAGCAGATATAGCAGGACGAGCGGCGAGGGGCGCGCGACTGCCCGGTGATCGTGCTCAACAGCCCCTCCACGCCCTCCTCCGCAGCCTCCACCGAGGACACCTACAGCAACAGGGTATACAAAACTACAATAATAGAAGAGAACAATAAGTTTAATGTATATGATGAAGATAGTTGTGACTTTGTAAATATCGATGAGATGGATGAATGCGAACGTCTCGATACGAACTATCGAACCCATTCCAGAAGAGGTGTTGTGAGTGAATGTGAGATTTATGAATAACTAGTGTTTAAGAAAAGGTGCAATATAAATCTTGTGTTACAAACTTAATATAATTTGATTTATATTTAAACTAAATAAGTGCCGACGTCTACACGTTTCCTAAGAACTGCAACCAATCGATTAATTAGTTTTAAGTAGAACATGTAGAATATGATAATAATAATATATTATATATTCAAAATTATTAAATACAACAATAAGATAACTTTAAAAAGGTATTGGTAGTCCTTATCGTAATGAAGAGCGACATTTAAAATTTAAATTGGCAACTATTTAATAATACGGACGGCGACTTGGAATAAGTCTAAAATAAGTATCTAGAGAAGTGTTGACTAGTCGTGGTGTATTGTGTGTGCATGTACTATACTCCATATATGGCCTTACTGTGGACCAATCGTGGGTAGAATATGATGTCATCAAAAGTACCTAGTAAAGGCAAAATGCTTTTTGTAAATTTAGAAGTAATTACATAATCAAATACATAATACTACAGCTATTTAATTTCCTTTATAGCTGCTGTTATTTTCATCTGTAAGTAGTGATATTTTCCACGTTGTGTTCAGTAGTATAATTTGTTGACTAGACCTAGATTGACTTTTGTTTCTGCCTTCTCTAAATATACATGTAATGTACATTTCGACTGAATTAGGTAACCATACAATGTATCATACTATGTAACTGGACTGCGCTGATATTCTTCGTACAAATCTTTTCTCTTTGTATAATATTGTTGGCATTCTTATAATCGTATTTAATACGGTTTCATACATTATTTAATGTTACTATTATGTATACTATACATAAATATCTAAAATTATAATATATTTAAACTGACTAATTGATGCATTTTAATTTAAAGACACTTATTCTATGCCTCTATCCATCCCAACCCGAAACCATACTATTGGCAGGTGGATATCCATTGTGGTCATGACTACTCCAAGTCTAGATTGTAGAAAAACAGAAACAATTGAATAGCAATTCACATGTGCAGTAGTTCCCTTTATGTTGCAATATTACCTACCTGTAATTGATGGTATTGTTCGACGTAACTGCGTCTATTGTTTTTATGAATTCTTTTGCCATGTTTGTTTAGCTGTACTTTTCTGCAAATATTAACTGCCATGGATCGACACGCTAAGAAGATAACCTCGTGTCACAGTTACAAATCTAGGGTACAAACAGTTAGTTTGTGTTCTTCTATTTAGTTATTAGGTAGCTTCGTGTACACCGACACAATAAGAAATAATTAAAAAAGAATAGGTTTTCTGCACTGTCCGTCGAGTTCAAAGGGCAATCGTTAATTTCAGATAGAGTCCACAGCTACATACTAAAGAAAAAATGACAAGGTTTTTCAAAAGATTTTATTTTATTGCAAAAAGTTTCAGATGATACACAATGGATACAACGTCCTTACATTCTATATGTATTTTATATCTCCGTATTTTAACGAAGTGGTTAAATATTGTTTGTTAACTGTTAATTACGTATCTTTATATCGGTCTTAGTCTATCAAGTTGAAAACAAAAAAAAAATGAAATGACTCATTTGTCTTCGTTTTGTTACTTCATATTATTCCTTCTTGTCTTCAGTGTCGGCACAATTACCATCCAAACACAAGTTAAACATTCTGCAACGTACGCGATCGTCGACCAGGAACACTGCTATAGCGGTAAGCGCAGGCGCAATCTGCAAAAAGAAAAGCAATTGCAATAAGAATCTAGGGGGACGTTCATCAATTTCTTATTGTTAGAACTTGTCAGGTACATAATAACAAAGTTATTATATGATGATGGGTATCCTTACAACATCATAGTCCTAAAACGAATCAATTTATAAATAAACTTCATGAAATTTCTGAATTATCACTCAGAAACCTTCTCTACTCGCAATATTACACGGTTGCTAAAAGGCCAGTACAAAAAGAAGCCAAAAAAATATTCGTTTTTGTCTACACCAAAATGTCCCACGTGTAAATTATTACTAAAAAAAAAGAAAACAACAGCGAACCCATATTATAAACCCAATAGGACAAAATGACAATTCAATTAAAATTCTAAAAGATAAATCATATTCCTTACAAATCTTTTAATAATAAAAAAAAATACTTCTGTAAAGTATACCTACAGAACCCATAAAAATTAAACGCTTGAGAGATAAATAACAGTTGCTTTGAAAATAACGTTACTAATATAGAACAATCAATGAATATTCAACTACAACTATCTATGCAGATTAGTTACATGTGATGTCGTGTACAGTGATAAATGTAGGTATTATTTACAAGATCGGGCCGCGATTGATAAACTGATAACGATCAATTTGGCTTACTACCTCGAGCTCGTAATGTGAGTCACAGATGAATTGGCTTCTCGTCAGACGAGAGACGAGTACCATTTCGCAATTACGTCACTACAAATATAGCTCACACAACATTTGGTTCATACGCACTGACTGTTTGCTTCTGAACGCGACCAACGTGTGACCTAATTTGGATGTAGCACTAGTTCAATCGAGTTTTCAGCGAAGAATATTCTAGTTATGTTCCTTACTCTAATAGTTAGTTTACCTAAAATGTGTGTGGAACGAGTTTCCTTTATCACGAAGCACATAAAAGATTCATGTTGCAAGTCGTCTTCAAAACATCTATTTTATAATTAGAACGAAATTCGTAACTAAAAACGAATGCTAAAGGGCTATTTAAGATCATAAAAACATTGCTCTATGGCTAAAGAATTACAACTAATGCAGTGAAGTTTTTTTCCGTTTGAGTTAGAATGTTTTTACATTATTTATTTATTAAATACTTCTTGCACACAATGTACAATGGTGGACTTAACGCCTTAGGCGTTCTCTACCAGTCTACTTTTGGGTGGTGGAGAGAAAGCATAGGTAGGTGCCAAGAAATTTAATCCGATACGATATTAGGTTGTGACTCCGAGGATCGGTGAAACCGCTCTTATGGTACTCATACTCACCCAATGTATCCACATGGCCCACGTCACATACAGTCTATCAGGCATCGGCAGCAGGTCCACAGCCATGAAGGATGACAACACCACGTTACCTCTGATCAAAGCTATGGGCGTCCAGCACAAGATGTTCACCAACGTTATTACTGTTACAGTCTGAAATAAGTACATTTAATTTCAGTTAAATATATCAATCTTTTATATGAATGGAATGGTAAAAGTTCTTTTTAAGTATATTAAGGTGGTATTATGTCCGGGGCTACAACTTACTCGAGTAAACAGTTGGTTCTTTGTTAACAATGTCAGCTTTCTTTCCAAAACACGAGCCCATATAAGCATCATCATCCTGGAACGTAAAGAAATATTTAAATACATATAGATTTAGATAAATACAGATTATTATATAAACGTGTTGTAAAGAGTTTAGGTTTCAGCAGGTACAAATACAACAAAACTTACATGACCACAACAGGTTTGGCGCTTCGAAGAACAAATATGGTGACGATAATGTATCTTTGCCAAGTGTCTGGAACCACCATGCCGAAGGTGCAGGAGGTGCATTGGAAATCATAGTCATATCGCCCAACTCCAAACAAAGGAGGAACAGAATACAAACAAGAGAAAAACACGCACAGACAAAAGTACAAATAGTAGTGCTTCTTCTGTGTCTGCCAACCTAGAAAATAACCATAAATTAGTACAACGATATAAAGACGTCAGCGTATTATAAAGAACCACTTACCGTTGGTAATATATTTCGCAACAACATATCTTTCAATGCAGACGTGTGTCAGACACTCGACCTCGAACACAGCCAAAAACGTCTCCAAGAAAGCAAAAAAATTGCAAGAAAATGTTAGAGATCCGAACAAACTGAAATATTATTACAGTACGTGTGTTGAGAAACAAAAAACATGTAGTCTTTACGTTGCATAATTTATCTGCAGTTAAAAACTCATTAATGACTGCAATATACAGTAATGTATTATTGTGAATGAGAGAAGTACATTAAACATTCAGAAAACATATTGTACTTGGCTAAAGCTATTCATCAGATGAAGAATAAATTAACACATTCATTGAAATTGGTTAACATTAGCAGAAATTACGTTTACACATTATTTTAAAATGCACATGCTTACAAGTGGCCTTCATTCTTTAAACAAAGGGTGTTTAAATACAAAATATTACAGCGTGTTCTATTTCTACTCACGTTTCAATGCACTTGACAAGTGGTAGGTATGAAATCACTGGTACGATACGTCTAATGCACGCTATTACCGTATAATTAGCCAAGTTACGATAACTGTTATCAAATCGAAGATTCGTGAGCAGTAAAGTCACACTCAACCAAGAACTAAACAGTATAGATAATAGCCCTGAAAGTTTAACAAAAGAGTTATAATTAACAGATTACTCATAAATGCAATAAAAAAACTGGCTTTAAAGTAACCTTTTTTTAAGCCTTTTTAAAATTAGCTATTGATATTAATTTTTGTTATTTTTTCAATACCTGTAAGTAGAAAGCCTTGTTGCAAGGTGGCCCTTTCATCATTATTGAACAAATCCTTCCAAATGCAGATATCTTCCCTATTTTCACCATACTCGTAATTTACAATTGTCATCGTCGTCATTCAATTCACGTAAAATTTGAAAGAAATTTTAATTTGTCTTGCAAGTTACTTTAAGTATTATTGTCTTAGGTTAACTGTGTTATGCAAGTGCAGAAGCCGAGTGACAAGTCACATCACAACCTCAATGTGCATGGAACCTGAATCTCAAGTTGCATCTTGAGTCTTTGTCTACCACACCAGTTACGTCACGCGCTGCTTACCTCATTGTTACAAGTATATAGAAGAAAGGCGGTAGTACCTGCTGGTTAAACAAAGCCACGGCTTTAAAGGTAAATACAAGTACTTCGTGTGAAACTTTAACTTTTATTTTAAGCGTAAGGATATACATTTCAAATGTTTATGTACCAAGAATTAAGTACTTCGTTCTAGCATCATGAATTTCCACTTTTCGGGTCCTGAGGGGCATTTGGAATACCTTCGATTAAGGTCGCTTAGACATGAACTATTCAAGGTCCAACGTCTCTCTAGGTTCTATTTAGATATCTTTCAGCTCGATCTGGTTGAAGAAGAGCATACTGTTTGCGCATGCGTCCTAGTAAAGCGGCTCGGAGTCTCTCATCACCAGCTATGAAACATAGTACAGGAACGCTTGTCGCTGCCTGAAAATATTATAATTTATATAGAATATTTGCTATCAAAAACACATTCGTGCATTACCAATCTTGACATCAACTTAAGATTTGTTAACTGATTTGTGTTCTTTAAACTACTCCATAATCCCATATTAGGGAAGTTTAAAATAATATAAACATATGGATTCTTGAGTGGAATTTACCTCTGAAGCGATAGATGCAATAATTGCCAAAGCGGGCGGTACGTGTGGTCTATATCCGTATATAAGTAATGGTAGCCATTGCCAACCAACCAAGATGGCAGCAGGAATCCATAACGCAAATGTAGCAACGCAGACTGCGTGAATACTCTGAAATACATTACATTTACAATAAATCAATGTTCCACAAAATTGTGTAATGTCGGAAAACTATCATTAGTTATTGAAAACAAAAATACGTCCGATTCTTACTTAGAGCTGCACCCAACATAGGTTGGGAAAAGGCTAGGTAGAAGAAGACATAGATGAATAAATTTAGTAAGAAATGTTTTCGTGTTTAAAAAATTCTAATAATCCGGAAAATATTATAAGTTATCAGTAAAAATCAAACGGTTAAAGAATAACTACTAAGGTATTTTAATGAATACTTCTTTACCTGTGTAAGTCGCGTTTGTTCCCTTTGTTGTTCTCCTTTGTAGAAAATTCTTTCCAATCTGATTGCCTTGCCCATGTAAAAGAATCTGTAAAATTGGAAACAATAAGAGTTCGTTTTTTTTTTTTCATTTTCCATATTTATCATAACGTTTTTCATTAAAAACTTACATAGCTATAACCGGTATCACTCCACACACTAGGATGTAAGGTATGCTGAATCCAATATGTTTAGCTCCAGACGATAGGGACGGCCACAGGAATGTACAAGACGTTCCTGTCGAGTCACATGAGAATTTCCCATAGCCAAATAACGGTGGAGTGGCAAATATCACCGAGTTAAACCAGCTCAGGCCGATGAAAAACCAGTATAGCCGCAAATAAAGAATTCTTTCTGGAAGATAATGAAATTACAATCGTTAAAAAATATGTAAAAAAATCGTAAGTTTAATTAAATGCATACGTACCACGTCTGTAGTATTTAGCTAATAAATATCGTTCCAAAACTGCCACGAATAAGGCAGTCATTTGAAAGACACCAAAGAATTGATTCAGAAATGCAAAAAGTTGACAGCACGAAGTACCGAAGAGCCATCTACGAAACGAAAGGGACCGGGATTATTGACCTTCTTAAATTATTTGATAAATACTCTTATTATTTTATATTACCTTTTTGCCACTGCCGATGATCCCGCAAAAGGAAATCCGACAAGATTTCGACCCAGAGACGCGGTGCACAAATTAAGTACCAATATATGACTTCTGAATATGAGCAGATGACTGTGGATGAATGTGGCAAAAAGCCAACCGTTGAGCAGCACCCCGAACACACCTATTGAATTATTACCCACATTAACATAATATAATGCAAAAACAAGCACTGCTTGTTCAAAATTTATGCATACGCCACTTGTTTTACGTTTACCGTCATGTTTCGGACATAAATGTAAATGAAGTAGAAACTAACCAAATACAAAGAGGCAAGCTCCGAGCAGCAATTTATAGGAACCATCAAAGTAATACCACGGGCACTCGTCTTCGAGATCATCGTAATAGTTTTGCATTTCTGGGAATCGAGCACTTCCCGTATTCACTGCGCGTCGGGCACCGTGGTTAACGTTCGCGAGGTGGTACTGGGCATTTAGATATTTTTTCCGTAAAAACAAACGTCCACGTAGTTCAAGTGGTTACAGAGACTGGTCAGGTTGTCGAACTACATCGCAGGGAGTTAGTGCAACAAAGGGAGTGGATCTTGTTACATGCCCAGACGCCACTTTGTGCGCGACATCGAGGGCGTGAACGTGCGCCGGGTCCTGGTACGCTGAGCAAGCACTACTCGAAGAGTCCTACTGATACTATGAACGCAAAAGTATGTCAGATGGATGGATGCTTATTATCTCTTTCACGAAAATTTTGAATGGATTAGAACGAAATTTCGTACATAGATAGATTTATAGACAGTTTGTAATCTGGATAACACGTAGATAATTTATTTATATTTTTTAAATGAATCGGTATTAGTAGCTTGCAGTGCACATCTCCAGTAATTTCTAAATAACGATTTGATCTGATTATGTCTTCAGACACATCAATTATAAAGAATTCTGGAACTCTGATATGTACTTTTTGTGGATTACCTAGATATTTACAGATCGGATTCATAAGCTTAAGAGACTTGGCGCATGACTTGTCTCATAATTAAAATATTTCGTAGTTTTCTTGAATTAAAGTATCACTTGTAAACTACGTTGGGAATCCTACTACAAAACATAGATTGAATTATCTTCGACTCAAAACCAAAGTTTATGTTATAATATATTGAAACATGGTTTGAATAAAAACTGTTGATCATGGTTATTAATCAATAGAACTATCAAGGTCAATAAAAGGAAACCAAAATCTAAAAGGATCTTAATTCTATCTAATATCAGCAGATTAGTGAAAAGTAATCCATTAATACATCAAAACCTTTTTTTACATTACAGTAACAAATATTAGGAATTACAAACAAATTCTATTTTAAGAATTGGACCTATATACTTACTTCTGAGCCCTACTTTAGTTGAGTATTTTAGCATTTATTATCTCCTCTACAAAAACATAAATTATGTGAATATTGTAACTGAAATTCTTGGCGTAATTATATTAAAACATCGCGGCTGAGGAGTTTCTGTACATTTGACCTTAGCTGTGAGCCACTAATATATTTTACTTTACACTGATTTTAAAAATAGAAATCATAGCGACCTGTATTTATATCATAGGTTTGAATTTTTCCGACATGTCACGGCGTCATCTTTCACACGTTTACAGTGCGAGCTCAGGTAACCGCTGAATTGGCATACGAGAGCGTCAAGCTATGTAGTACAAAGTTTATACGTAAATTACCTGATAATCTATACGTTATTGGCTTGGCAACGCCCGTGAAGAATAGTACGTCAGGTCCGTGTACGTACTCCACACGGCCGGCACACTTCGAGCAGACTCGGTTAATTGCGGAGAAGATCGCGTTCGTTTTTGGCGATGTTATACTTATAACCGATCATTCCTAGCTGTTATCAAACTCGCTGATTTGTATATTCACATTGAGCGCGCAGTGCAGTGCCGTCACTGGCCGGGTCGCGGCAGGATGTTGTCGTTGGAGCAATTGTCGCAAATGGTAAAGGAACACCTCGGACTCTGTGAACATGTGGAAGGTATTGAGTATGACTGCAAGTGGGCCATCGAAGAATCTCCCCTGGGCGGCAGAGGGCTTATAGCCACAGAAGACATAATGGCGGGAGAAGTTCTCTTCGTCGACCGCCCTCTCATACATGGTCCCCGCGCCAGCACCACTCAGCAGCAAGGATGTACGGTGTGTGGCAATCTAGACAGTGATAATTTTTATAAGTGTTCCAAGTGTGCATTGTTGTTGTGTTCAGAAGAGTGTCAACAAACTAATGTTCACTATAATGACTGTAGTATCATTTCGCGCTGGAATAACAAAGAACCTATTAATGATGTCGATTACAATGTAATGGCTCGTGCATTGACACCAATACGAGCTTTGTTGTTAAATGAAGATCAAAGATTGTTTATGGGCTACCTACAGGCACATACTTTACCTCAACATGGAGCTGAAATTAGAAACTTGAAGGAGTATTTCGAGATACCGGAAGAAGAAGAACAGCTAATGACGTTAGCTTGTTGTGCGCTTGACACTAATGCATATCAAATTGCTACTCCATACGGTAAAAAGGAAACGAGCATGCGTGGCTTATATCCTGTGTCGGGATTGATGAATCACAACTGTGTACCAAACACAAGGTACTACTATAATAGTGACCTTCAAATGACAGTAAAAGCAGCTAAACCTATACGACGCGGAGCAGAAATATTTGCATGTTATTCTGGAGTTTTATGGGGTACGCCGGCGCGGCGGACTCACCTCTATAAAACAAAACACTTCTTCTGTAAATGTGATCGTTGTTCTGACCCAACGGAACGTGGTACTCTATTAGGTGCTCTTAAATGTTTCTCGAAACTGTGTCCAGGATACTTACTTCCAGTGGAACCATTAAAGACTTCAAGTGTTTGGCGGTGTTTAGAGTGCGACATGCGAGTTCCTTATGCAAACATTTGTGCAATACAGGGGGCCCTCGGGGGTCTCATGGGTTCATTGAACTTTGAAAATGTGGGGGAGTTAGAGAATTTTTTAGTTAATCGAATAACAAAATATATCCCGAAAACAAATCAAATCGTAGTTGATCTGCAGTGTCGCCTCATATGGGCATTTGGAGAGGTGGAAGGATATCGGTGGCATGGTAAGCATATTTTATTATATTACACACTTTCAAGTGATTAATTAAAAGTTTTATTATGCGTTGCTATATACACAGAGAATACTTACATCTTTACGAGGCCAAACTGGTATTCCAATTTAGACAAGGAAATTAGTCGAAGAAAGAATTATTCAATAAATGTATGCTTTACAAAAATATTTAGATATTTCCATGCTTGCTTCTGTACTGTAAATCATGCGTTTGTAGGTTACTGTCAATCGAGATTATCAGATACTAAGATATTTTATCGTTATCTCGGCTACATTTTGAAATATATAGACCGGATTATTTTGCTTGTTCTCTGAAAAATTCACCAGATTTAAGACATTATTTGAATATGTTGTAAAACATGATTACTATGTAGTAACCATAGATCGGTATAGTGACGTCAATGCCTGTCGATTGTTCTCTCAACTGTGTCGATAACGCTAACATTAATATAAAAATAAGTGGTTGCTGGAACTTTTTTATAATTACATTCAGCTCAAGTACAGGTAGAGCCAGTATTATGAATCTCTCGAGCAGGGAGTGCGTCATTTCCTATTATGTAAATTATAAACGCGTCATACATTGTATGAGCTATTAATGGCAAGAGACGGACGCCTACCAACTCCCCGTAGCTAGGAAATCGTTAAATGCATGTTTACCTGCTTCCACTAAAAATATTTCCAAAATCTAAAATAGAAGATTTTCCTAAAATTAATCACAATTTTGAAGATGGTTTCAGAAGACAGTGGTTATTTTAATAATCTGGGTCTGTTGTTGTTAATTTCATAACAATTCGTGTCTGTCTGTTTTATCGCGGTTAACTCAAAAACAAACGAACAGATTCTTACATGGTTTTTACTGGAGAGAGGTATATAATTCATTAATGTTTTGTCTATCCGTGCGAAACCGGTTCGGGTCGCTAGTTTAATTATATAAAGATTGATTGGAGTGTGTGAAAGATTCTACAATTCATTAGATTTATTGACAATAAGATCTTATAGCGATATCTCTTGATTTATAATCTACGCTATACTTTATATAGTGGTTACTATACAGTGAGGCAAACTTACTTGCTATTTTCCTTAATTTTACCGTAAACATTTGAGTAAAAAAAAAACTACATCGGAAAAGTGAGCTTCTAAATCGGTCTTTTTTTAGGCACGGTACCCTACAAATGTATCATAATTTACATCAAATACCATAGGAAAGTAGAAAAACTTACGTCTTCCTTGTCTTTATAAAAAAAAGACTATAATCATCGTTTAGGTATAAGAATATTGTGAACGAAGAAATCGTAATTGAAAATCAGTATCAATCAAAAGTTCTTACTTAACTCAAAACTTGTTTACTGTTGCGCTTAACAATAAGCAGAGCTAGGACTTAAATAATATAAAATTACTGCTCACTGCTAGTATTGTAAGAAATATGTATGGCATTGTATGTACCCGTATTCTTTATTCACGTATCAGACATATCCGGTAGATGCGAATAGAGCTGAGGTACGTAACAAGGATTCAACCAATTTGTAGAGGTGACTCTAAATAAACTCACGTAGGCTACTTTAAGTGCAGTTGCTCAACTTCTACTATATTTATATGTGTGACATATTACAGAAATAATTAACTGCGATTCTTATGTGACAGTTAAAATAATCATTAGATAGTTCCAATGAATCAGTCTTAATTTGACTGTCTGTACAATCGACAGACACTTTTCCGTGTAGTTGTCAAAAGGATTTTAGAATGGCAACGAACTAATGCCCTTAGATACACTAAAAATTTTAATGTAATTAACTGGTAGGTAAAAAAAGGTCAAAGGCCATATGACTCGTATAAGCAATTTCAATAAGAAATACCACCGAAAATTCAGTAGTAGTAAACTACTTATAATTCTATTAATTATCCTCATATAAAGAAGTAATTAATTTATACAAAGTGAAACGAGGCAGAATGTAGATTCTATTGATTTTCAATATGGCCGATTTATTAACGGCAGCTGTTGATATATGACATTGATGTGAAGCGCGGGTGGTCAGCTTGGCAAGGCATCTTATCTCATCGTAGACTAATGAAAAAGAATCCCAATTAAACTGTCAATCTTTAATTTTTGGGCAAAATATCAAGTCTCGTGAAACGCGGAAGACATTTTTGTAAGTTTATTTTTAGTTCACAATTTAACAAAAGATTTTAATTGTACTATGGACTCAGAAAAAGAAATATTTTTAGGGCATTAATTGTTATAATAGTTTGTTATAACATGTTTTTTATAATAGTTTGTCGATACCAATCGCTTGTAGAACCATAGTTTTATATCTAATTTTCATTTCGTTATCTTTGCTTCCATACGTTTCGACCTACAAATATGACATAACATAGGAAAACGCATTTTCCAACACAATTTACAATTTACAACATAACAATCCTTTTCTAACGAAAGATAGATATTTAAACAAGAACCATAGATAAAAAATATGTAATTAAAACAATAACTTATACTGTTACGTGTTAAGTATCTTTATGTTTGATAAACAATCAAGAGACAATAGAAACAACAAAATGTAAATCACATCTTGATTGAATAAAACAGATTTATTTACGTATATATATATACAATAAACATACACATAGACAATACAATA
This sequence comes from Autographa gamma, assembly GCA_905146925.1. Lineage (NCBI taxonomy): Eukaryota > Metazoa > Arthropoda > Insecta > Lepidoptera > Noctuidae > Autographa > Autographa gamma. The sequence continues at coordinate 4,013,048 of LR989852.1, forward strand.
AACATTTTAAATTGTTTACCGCTTCGATTAATAAATATCGTGCTAGACTGTTCGCTGGTCGCTGTTCGATTTATAAACATCCTGGTCTTGAATGTCTTACCATTGACGTACAGTAGGCTTAAGAAAGTATAGACTGTACAGCGGCCTAAACGTTAACTATTATAAATGTGTAAAATTAAACGGACTGACTCAGGAATTTATATTTTTGGCAACTAATTTATCAGGTGTCGCACGTGTCATGCTATCTGCCTATTAATTAAAACGACAAGTTAAATCTTCACGTCGAAACAACGTCTATAAATAAATTAACTAAAGATTTAAACAGAAAAAGCAGCTTTATTGATAATTTATCTAATATCAGAAATGTTTAATAAACTTATGCCTACTGCAAATAGTTTGCTATAACAATAAAGAACATTTGGTTATTTTTACTATTCTGACCTAATTCATGCTGTATCTTTAAACATAAAATCTTATCAACACAAACTTTAGTTGTACTATGGCTTTCCATTTTTATTGATAGTTAAACAATCAAACCCGGCTTTTAGGTCGTAACGTGCAATAGTAAACTAAACATAAATCGAGAAACCGACGCACATTACGTCAGATTCGACACGTGAGCTGGCTCCATGGAACAGATGAGATTTATTATTTCCAGTGGCTATTTTCATATCGGGTCATGTACATCGATGTCGGCTGGATTGGCGGCGTCAGTCAGCCGCGGCGCGCAGCTGGACCCACCATGCCTTGCAGTGGTCCAGCACTTCATCAGCAGTCGCGACATGGCGCACCCGACCGCCGAAGAAACCGCTCTCTTGATGGAATACGTTGAGGACTCATCCCAACCCCTCTGGATCATCAAGCAATCAACCCTCGGAGGAAGAGGCTTGTTCGCAACTCAAGCGATCAAGAATGGATCCCTCATCTTCAAGAATAAGCCGTTGATCACAGCTGCTCGATCTGACCGTGCCGGGGACACCTACTGCTCCGTGTGTTTTAAAATCAGTGATACCTGCCATAACTGTGAGAAATGCTTCCTGATCATTTGCTCTGAAGAATGTAAATTGTCTTCTGAACACAATTCAGAATGCGGCTTTATTACAAACACCTGGAAACCAAAGTCAGGGTGTGACAAATATTCAGACGTTATCAGAAGAGTGCAAATTTATTTACGCTTCTTACTTTTAACGGACAAACATAAGTTGTTATTATCTATTTTGCAAAAGTCCACAAGTGATTCCAAAATTGACGAATTAGAAATGTTGTGTTCAAAGTATGATATACCTGATGATCACACTAATTTTATTAAATATGTTCACTCTATTATAAAAATAAATTCATTTAGAATTGCCAGCAACCCTGACTGCAAAAAAATACCTTTACGAGGACTCTACCCTCTATCGGCATTTCTCAATCACAGTTGTGTACCGAACACTAGAAACGTATTTGATAACGATTATTCTATGTCTGTTTATGCAACTAAAGATATTGGTGTCGATGAAGAGATAGTGACTTGCTACACAGGAATTCTGTGGTGCACTCCAGCGAGAAGGTGCCAACTATACAAGACTAAACAGTTTTGGTGCATGTGTGAAAGGTGTAAAGATAATACTGAGATGGGAACGAAACTATCAGCACTGAAGTGCTTCAACAAAGAATGCGTTGGAATACTTCTCCCGATGTCGCCTTTGGATCCAAGAGTAGAGTGGTGCTGTGACAACTGCGGCTCTAAGGTCGTTCCTGAAGAAATTAATGCTATTCAGAGCATTCTAGGTAGTTTAGTCGGCTCCTTAGACCTGGACGATCAGTTTCGCCTGGAACCGGCTATTCTGGCAAGATTGGCTAATTTCATTCCGTATACGAATCACATTTTCATCGATTTACGGTTAAGATTAGTGTTGAAAATTGGATTTACACAAGGACTCAAACTGAACGGTATTTTTATAATATTGATTACATTCGACTCGCTTTCAGTGGATTTTAACACAGGAAAGTAACCGCCAAATAACAAACTGACCTTTATAATAGTAATGCTAGTATCTATAATGTAATTGTTGTAAGAAGGATAACAAATAATAATAAAGTTAACTAATTGAGTATACAACTTGGATTAACTTGTTGTTTTCATGTTATTTAGATTGATTAATACAAGGATCATTTATAAGAAAAAAATAGGACTGGTGCACAACGGAAACATTCCGCTTAGTTAATTAAAGTATGTCTACAACCTATTTAATTAAACTCTAAGTGGAATTCATTTTTATTTTCGGAAAGTAGTCTCGAATGTTTTATTAGCGATGTTGAAAATTTATTTATTTAAAAGATAAATTATGAATTTTGTTTATCTCTGATACATACCAGCGTAATGTTAAAACGACATTTTAAAATGCGATGCATTAATCTCTCAATTCACAGAAGAATTAGCTATGTCTTAAAGTTTGAATAATTATCATTAAACGTCTGTAATATTTTTGTAATGGATTCCGTGTAAACCTTTACCTAGTATAATTGAATATTGTGATACACTGTGTCCGTCTAAAGTTTCTAGGACATATTGCGGTATCTACTATGTCAAGGTTCGGTAAAACAATTTGCATCTGTCGTTTATATCTATATATACTATCCATAGGCATTTGTTGTAGCTTTGTTATCGGTTCAGATTCACCACATAGGAATGATCAAAATCGATCGATTCTCTAAAACCTTTAAACAGACAACGATAAAATTACGTTCCTACTCGAGTCAACGTTATATACTTTTTGCATTCCGTCGTAGCAATTAATCATTACAGAACGTAGAATTTTTGTTTGAGTGTAGTTGATGATGGATATTATTTATTTTAATCTTTAGTAGTAGTCTGTAAATAATATATAACTCTATATAGACCAACTGCTAAAAAACGTTCTCAAGGAAGGAACGAGATGGAGTTCACCCTTGTTTAGATACATGGTATTGAACAACGTAGTTTGTAAATTAATTAATCGTCAAGTAATTGCAGAAAGCTATTTATATTGCTCCATATTACATCAAAACATTCAGCGATTAAATTTGGCGGTGAATGTGTTAGATAAATTATAAGATCAAGAATTAATTACTTACATCTGAATGAAAATAGGCCAAGACGCCAGAACGCACAATACTCGATCCAAATTTCGAAATATTTAAAACCGTTGCTAATTAACATTAAAACTATGTAAGTAATTATTAACAGTAGATAATTAATTTAATTACAGCATCTTCAAATATTCCTTTATTTTCTGTAAAAAGATTAACATAAATAAATGAACATAAGCTAATTGAATCATTAGTGTCTTGTATTTTAATTAAAGTAGTTTTTCATTATTCTGCTCTCGTTTTAAGTCTATACATATATGTATGTAAGTATAGTATAACAAATAATAAAGTTACATTAAGTCGTGGTGGCCTAGTGGAAAAATGGACGGATTCTTGTGCACGTGTTTTCAAGTTCGAATCATGACAAGTATCAGGGGGACTTTTCAAACGAATATAAGGAAAAACGTAGAAAATGTTCTAAGACACAAGTGACAATGGGTGATATTCAAAATTGGAGGAAGCCTGGATTCCATAAAAAAATAATCTTAAATTGTCAACCCCCGGGTAAAGGCAAATGAAGTGATGTTCGTTCCTGCTCTTTATGAGCAGAGTGTTCATCCCAGCTGTGGGACAAGTACTGGCTGTTATAGTTATGTTCTTACCAACATAAGTATAGTTAAATAGATTCATAATTATTTCGGTAGATACAGTTTACAGTGGTACATAGAAGTAATAAAATACCAGAAGAATATAATTTTTTCATCTCTGTTGGTATCTACTTATCCCTAAAAGAAAAACCTTTGAGACCTTAACGATTATTCATAGAACTCTACATCCTTCACTATGTTTTAAACCTGCCCCTGAATCTTTTATGTAACTCCATTTTTACAAGTTTTTAGTACAAGCAAAAGTTTGTGGAATGTAGTGGTGAGGATAATTGAAACCCCGAATAGCAGCATTTCTTCTTCGAAGTTTTTCTTCGTCATTATCATGATCCTATACCATGATGATAATGGTATATGTACCTAAACTTTTAGTCGTTTTTCATAAAAATAAAGAGGTATTTTTATGGCTAAGTATACTTGCACAAAAATTATTACGGCCGGGGATATGACTACAAAAAGCTAAATATTTATATATGTAAATTAAAAGGATAGTAAAAAATATTTAATCATTGAAACAATTTGTAATAGAACAATGAAAACGTAACTTCAGTCTGACACATGTAACATTGCGTTCGCGTAAACGTGTTACGGTAGATGCACAAGTAGAGCAGATACCACTCGTGCTCCTCCACTCCTAATCAACTTTGTATACCTATCTATATCCACGCAACAAATACAAAACAACACCTTTCAAACTATAGCTGTAACTTTTAGTTATATTCAAACCGTCCCATTAATCTTAGGGCATCAGTGTAGGCATCGACGATAAAAACGTCGTATGCATTTCAAGAAATACAAAAAAATCTCCCTTTCCGGTAACTGCGTAAAACATAATCATAAAATATACAAATATGCAACGCGATGTTTATGGAGTGGAATCTATTTAAAGAGCAACAAGAATCATAATTACTCTCCTTTATTTTATTCACGCAGTTGTAACTGCGTCATTCCGTAAAAGCAAATACGTAAAACTTTAAAGGCTTGTTCGAATGTAGTCAGTATTGCATTGTGAGTTCAGAATAACGTGTGCGGCATGCGACGAGTACTAGTACTACGCAACAAGTGAATAAAATCAGAGACGATAATATTGTGAGGGGCAGTAGTACGATTGACCGCCGATTGACATGGGCGCCGCGGCTAGGAACGCTCGTCCTCACGTCGTCACCAGGTGGATCTGTCTACCTGTACCGTTAGTACACACCTCTAATTTATAGTTCTAACGCACAATTAATTATCCTTTAATCACTGCCAAACATGCGAGACGAATATTATTAAAACGTTTTGGCATCATCAATGCCAAAATATGAAGTGCAGCCGAGTGCTGCGGCTGTGTTTGAGGTGAGCTTCATACCTGGCGTTCACGAAACACTCAGATTATTTAATTTATGCGGCGTTTGATATGACTTGACAGCTTATTATCTCGGGAGTGCCCTTAAAACTGCTACTCAGCATTCGCACCGTGAGACGGACTTGGCATACTGCCGTTACACCGATACCGTTGAAGGTCTGCAATTTCTATTCTGCCAACTATTTCTATTTTCTCGCCAAGATTTGAAGTATTGAGAATCAATTTGTTAGTTAGTTACAACTATTATAGCCAACTATTGCTTTGATCTATTACATTATTATTGACGCATTATTGTTACCTAATTAATGTTAATAATTACGTAATTTTGTCAGTACCCAACTTTGTTATGTTTCATTTCTTATAAGGAATTATTTTAATTGCTAAAAATTAAAACGTAAGAGAGACTTGTGTGGAATATATATAACAAGATTTATAATATAATATATATATAAGAAGATAAGAAAACCGTAAAAATGTAACGTCTTTTAAGGCATGATATATGCAACAAACGCATAACTAATTGTCATTACCGAAACATAAGAAAGTGCTACATAGGTCCAAGCGAAACCTGTTACATTACGTTCTAATAAGATTTTCATACTATTGAAGATTAAGAACTAGTAAAGATCAGTAATAAATAGTTAGAGACCATTGTTACGTACTTATGTTCCTTTTTGCACCCCTGTGAAAATCCTCATGGATTTTCGCCATATGAAGACGTTAAGAGTAAAATAGGACTTTTTCCGGCCAAAACATCGAGGTGCTACTACTTTATTTTTTGCTGAGGAGTAGTTATTCGGAACCGCTTTACAAGTTACTTAGATTGTTATATTCTCCACTACAAGTAGCCTTAGTGGACTATTCGGTTAGTCGTGATAAGACCTTGGTTACCGGTAACGGTGGTTATTCAAGGAGTCGCTGTAGGTAATATTGACCAAGTTCTTCCACTATCGCGGATCGTAAAATCATGTGGGTATCTTTGTCCGTAGTAGCTAATTCATGACTGTCCCTTTCCCGAGGGTACTGTAACAGTTTTGATAAAGCTGTGCAAGTATGTGTATAATTTGCCTATGACGTAACTCAACTGTTCCAGAGCTGTCGGAGTCTCGGCTGGCGCTGAAAGAGAGCCTGTGCCGCGGCACTCTGCGCACGGTGGCGGCGCTGGGCGTGGGCGACGCGCACCTCCGCGGCCTGCTGCTGTACCACCTGCACGCCGCGCTGGCAGAACGCGCCAGGCGCTCGCCAGACCTGTATGAGGTGATACCACTCACTAGTTAAGAATCAATTATTTATCAGACTACATATTGTGGCCGACGCGACGTTCAAGGACGTTTGTCTCTTTCATACAAAATGTGTAGAAGCGTTGCGCCCGCGCCCCGTCTCTTCTGTATGTTTTGCGTCGCGACGCTTCTATACATTTTGTATGAAAGGGACGCAGTAGAGACAAATGTCCGCGTCCCGTCTGCGTCTTACGTCTCTTCTGTCTGGCCTGCGCCTTAGTGTTGCCGCATACGGGCCACATTCGACAGCCACACACCGCCACAAGAGGAAGGAACGGCCACAAGCGCCGTATTCGAGCGATGGTCATATTCGATTGTATACCTAATGTACACAAATGCAACGAACATTTTGATCGTCTTCTAAACCATACAAAAAAGTTTTACAAACATTTTCGTTTAAGTATAGACACGTTTTGGGAACTACATGCTCTCATGTCGGCGTTTAGTGGCCGGTGCGGGCCACAAGAAGCAAGCTGTGACGATTTGTAGCGTGTAGCCGCCACCGGCGCCAAGCGTGTGCGGCGAGTCCATATAAAATGTATGAAAATTAAAGGAAATATGCCAGTGGCGGCGTTTTTTGTTTGGGGCCGGTGGCCCGTGTGCCCCTTAATGGGCAAGGTTGGCGTCCCTGATCACAAACTATTTAATGTTATAGCATCATTCTTAATTGTGGTATAATGATTCACAAATAAAGGAACCCCTTTTATGTAAACTATGAAAGAAGACTATTTAACTTCCTAAACCTTAACAAAACTATTTTGTCAAATTGGAGAGCAGCTTTAAAACGGACACGACTCCTATCATTTATTTTTATTTAAGTAAGGTAATGACTGATATATTTAATACCTATTAAATTCAGTATTTTTTATTTCAGGAACTAAAATCTGAAATCGAGAGCACTATAGAGCAAGCCTACAACATTCTCCAAGGCGACATATCAGCTCCTCCTGACCTTGAACTGAGACGCCGGTACCTTGGCCCAGGCTGTGATAAACCCCATGAAGAAAGATTTTTTATCCTTGACGCTTAATAACTTATGAAAACGTGATAGATGTCACTTTTATATTTACCTTTTCTACCCATGTATTTAAGAATGTTAAGTAAACGTAGAAGCCTTATTGCCATGTAAGCTGATGTATGGATCGAAGAATATAGAGATTTAAGAAGCATTGTATTGTCAGTTCACAACCACCCACTCTGTTACATTGCAGCATTGTAGTCACGATGAACAATGGACCAAGCAGCACGCTACACATCGCACGCAAAGGAAATTTCACATTCAGATTGTGTTTGAAGTGTTGCCACCTTTTCCCTCTTTCTTTTGTTTTCTTTGTCGGTTCCTATAATAATTGGAAACACTATAACAAATATTGTAATATCCTATTCTATCTTTTTATTTTAAAAAAGTTCTCAATTTGACTGACATAGATGGATAATTTAAGGGTAATGGAAAGTATGCGATCATTCACGCATTTCTTCGAAACTAGTACCTACTTACCTAATCGGATTGAAAACAGTTCCACATTTTTGTGAATAAAAATCAAACTGGATACTGGCCGGCTCGCTTCTCAAGCAGACATCGAGCATAACAGCGCATGTTTAGATCCTGGTTTAGGTACAGGAGTAGCAACGATGGGCCTATTCTAAATAAAGTGGCACCTCACATACCTACTACTATGATCGCTTGTCCACTGCAAATTCGTCACGTCTTCTTCCGCTCATATTGGTAACTATGGAGCAATCATGATCAACAAGATTAGATAAATATACCTATCAACTGCCCTGGATCATCGTTAACATATTTTATTGCAAGAACCTTTTATCGATACAAAAATAGAAGGGCAATTGATATTAGATTGCTTGCACGGCCAAGTGTACAGAATTAGATATGAATTTTAGCTTGATACCTCTACAAGTTCCTGAGGAAAAGGGTATTTACAGACAGACAACAAAGTGATGCTTTTTGCGGATTCCGCTTTTTCCTTTTGTTGTACATAACCCTAAAAACAGTTTTACATAGCTAGGTACCTATATAAAACAAATGAGAAGAAAAGCAAAGTAGTAACTCCATTTGATTTAAGATCATAGGTATAGATCATATCAAAGGGTTAAGTACCACTGATGATGATAATGTCATGGTTACTGGTTGCTCAATCAAATGATAAAAGCATAATGTAAGTAGCTAGTATCATCTTAGTAGGTACAGTGCGATATAAGCCTTATGTCCCAGGTAAGCAATCCACGCCTGTGAGCCCTCCTATTACAAAGGAATGGTGAAATTTTCAAAATTACCTACTAAAAGCTTTTTTCCTGAAATGCTGTAAATTTCTACATTGAAAAATAATTTTGGGAACATCCTTATCCCACAATACCGCACGCCAATGCATTTTAGAGTTACCTTGTTAGTTAGTTAACATTTAAGAGAAACAATTTTTACTTCACATTCTTTACCTCAGATGAATAGGATTCAAGATAATTGCGAAAAACTGATTGATGTGTCCTTTGACCTTCCATAGATTCTTTAGCTGTACTTAGATTTTTCAAATATTCATGGAAACACCTTCATAAATGTGCATACCAAAATCTAGCTCAACTAGATTTTGCCGCAGCTTGAGTCACACCCTCAGATCACATCAAACAAGGAAACGTCCTAAATTTAAGTACCTACCTATTTATTAGTATAGTTTGTTCGGAGGGTTTTGTATCAAGAACTTTCAGGATGTATCTAATACCAATTTTTTTTTTATTTCATGTTTATGGGTTTTAAAACATGCAAAAATGGCCAAAGGTCTTCTGGGCCCCGATTCAGCTATTTAAAGTTTTTTGTATTGACCTGCTTCATTTGGTCATTTTTACGATAATTGGCATTCTGCTAACTGATCGAGTGCAAATGTTACGATTATAATTGGTTACGACCATTCTCTTCGAGAATTCAATGAGATTTAAAATTGTAGACTTATCTGAATACTAAAATTAGGCACAGTGTCAAGTACACTGATATGCATTTAATAACTGAAACGAGGCCCTGTAAATGTGTTAAATAGATTTGTTCTGCAGTGAATGTATTCTGCAGTTTCATCAGGACACATAATTTTATCTCCATCAGGTAGCTATTTTATTAAAGGATGAGAATTAGTCAAAACATTTTTATTGTGGGAGTGGGAAAGCGCGAGCGGGGTTATGACTAGGTCGGACTCATTGTCAACTTAAGACACTTTTTCGTGATATTTCGGGGCGTGATGCCCGAAGGACGGTATTTTGTGCGTTTTCTGATGCCCAGACGTGATGCCCTAGGCAATTGCATTTTGGTTAAGGGTTAATCCGCCACTGACAATCAGCCACTACAAGGAAGTGTTCCCAGAAAAATCAGTTATGAGAAAATATATTAAACCTATCTACATACTTAGTCTTTAATTACAATCGGGATTTATCATTCATGACACATCTCCTTAATAATTATTATTAATCTAAACTTAAAGATTTGGATTATCCGTGGTTCTGGTTGACCTCCTCCAATCTCAGACCTGCTGGCCGCATAGAAACAGATGATAATGCAGTTCATGAGCTGTCACTGTCATTTTATTTAGTAGGTAAATAACAATTGTCGAAGGACTTCCGGTCTGTGCCTCGTGGCTATCGCATGTGGAGTTTTTTCTATTAACCTTTTCGGCAGTAGAACTGCTTATTTTCGATTTTATTTTGGGTGTTTTGTATTTATTTGTGTGTGCTTTGTCTGTGTTGTGTTTTGTGTGTGTAGTTTGTAGGTAAGTACAGCGTACTGCTTTGTTTTATGCGGCGGACTCCGTGTAAACATGGAGGTTAATGATCGGCCTCCGGGCCGCCCGCCAGATCCCTATGTTTCCCCCCAACCTGACCCCAATGCCCCATCCCAAGACCTTTTACAATATACCCCTGTGGTAACGGCCCCTCTGTCCTCCTTTGAGGCGATGGAAACCCAAGTTGCGCAACAAAAGCGCAAACGTCAAAACAATTCGGATACAGAAGTCGACACAGAACCGACTGTTACCAAACGTGACAGAACTGTTGCTCCTTCACTCATTGCCAGGACTAAATATAATATGACCGACGTTGCCCCCTATATTGTGTTCGCGTCGTATGCGGAGGTGGATCCCAAGGCGGGTTCAACTTTGCATCCGGTAAGATTTGGCCAGTTGCTACTAAAAAACAAAATAAAAAATATCACGGAGGACGGCATAAAAAAAATAGGTAGGAACCGCGTTTCTGTGGAGTTTAAAACTCCTGGAGATGCCAATGCTTTCCTTGATTGTGCATTTTTAAAGGAAAAAGGCTTCTCTATGATGATCCCCACGTTTAATATAACCCGTATGGGCGTTGTCAAGGGTGTCCCAGCTGACTGGTCAGACCTTGAATGCTCTGATAACTTAAGTTCCCCTTCTGGATACGGAAAAATATTAAAAATTAGGAGGATGAATAGAAAAATTACCAATGACGGAAAATCGGAATGGCTCCCTACCTCCACGGTTGTCGTAACCTTTGATGGCCGTGCCCTCCCAGAACGCGTATTCTGCTGCCATAACTCCCTTCCCGTTGAGCTATACCACTTCCCTACCATTCAGTGTTTTGGATGCTGCAAGTTCGGCCACACCAAGACCCAATGTAGGTCTAAACCACGGTGCTTCCGCTGTGGTGAGGATCACTTTGGAGATGGCTGTTCTTCAGAGGAGCCCAAATGCTTGCATTGTGATGGTCGCCATCTTGCAACGAGCCGGCAATGTCCAGAGTACTTAAGACAACGTAACATAAAAGTCTACATGTCCGAGAAAAATATGTCCTACTCTGAGGCAGCCAGAATTTTACCCCCCGCTGTAAAGTCCTTTGCTGATGTCGTAGCATCAGCCCCTTCTCCTCCCCATTCCCTCCCCTTATCAGCTCGCCCTTCCAACCCACGCCAGTCCCCCACTACCACATCCTACAAACGGACCTACATTCTGCCCCCTAAAACCCATGCTCCCCTAGCCCCTGGGTATGACCAGCGCGCCCACCAAAATATTATAAATAGTTTTGCCTTCCCCCAACCCGAGAACGGCTGTGCCCTAAACAATAATCCCAGCTCTCCGAATGAGAACGTCTCAGCTGTTGAGCAGATAGTGATGCTACTCACTTCAATCCTTTCCACCTACCCCATACCGGACCACGTCGCCAACAACATATTGAACTGCTTCCGCAACCGCAAAATTCAATCTCCTTCAATGGAACGCCAGGAGTGTCCTCCCGAAAAAACATGAGGTCACTCACCTAATTAACTTGATTAACCCGGCAGTTTTTGCCATTTCAGAGACGTGGTTAACCCCACGTCTCCATTTTAATATTCCTGGGTATAGCGTGCTTCGTGATGACCGTTCAGACGGTTATGGCGGGGCTGCTATACTTATAAATAACTCCCTCTCCTTTTCCCCCCTCCCTTTCCCCCCTCATGGTGATGAGATTAGTGCCGTAGGTGTAAACCTTCTTGGCATGGATATTATCTCCATTTATATTCCCTCCCCAAATCCCTTTTGCTTCCAATTTATTAAAAATATCTGTAACGTCCAAAAACCCACAATAATTTTGGGTGATTTTAATTCCCACCACTCCCTCTGGGGATCCGACCATTGTGATGGCCCGGGGTTAGATCTTGTCGATTTATTGGACGAGCTCGGACTGTGTGTCATCAGCGATGGATCGGTGACCCGTCTTCCCAGACCAGGCCACAATAGAAGTTGCGTGGACCTTACTCTCTGCTCGGCCAGCTTGACAGGTCAAATGGAGTGGAAGAGATTGGATCTGACACACGGTAGTGATCATTATCCAATAGTTTCCACTCTGATTAATAGGTCATTACCTAAAAAGAGCAAGCCTCCTCTCCTTAAATATAAGCTTCCAGGCGCTAAGTGGGACTCTTATTCCCAAGCCCTGGAACACCTAGTCCTTTCCCTGCCACAAATTTCACCGGACAACCTGGACGCCTGTATGGAGCAATTTTCCGCTGCCGTTTCTTTGGCTGCTGACCATAGCATTCCACTGAAGAACTCTGCTTCGGGGAAGTTGTCATCTCCACCTTGGTGGGACAGAGAGTGTACTGAGATGATAAGAGCCCGGAAGGAAGCGGAGTTTCGTTACGTCAGGGCTATGTCAATGACCAATTTGATGGAGTATAACCGGATTGTTGCTAAATCCAGGCGTCTATTTAGAAAGAAAAAACGCGAAGGTTGGAAGAAATTCTGTGCATCCCTATCTCCTTCAACTCCATCTTCCGTCATTTGGACGAAGTTTAAGGGGTACAGCCGTGGCTGCTCAGCTCAAAATCCCTCTACCATCCCGCAAGATCTAGCAGCTTCCTTTCTGGATAAACTTGCCCCTCCCTATGTTCCTCTTACCGAGGAATGTCCCTCTTCCGCCATGCCCCCCGCCTCAGCCAACGACCCATTGGATCTACCGTTTTCGTTGCGTGAGTTGGAAGTAGTTTTAAACCACGTCCAAGACTCAGCCCCAGGGGTGGATGGATTTCCTTATTCCTTCTACAAAAAATCTAGTGTCCTTAGTCGCCAGTACCTCCTATCCCTGATCAACACCTGCTTTTCACTTGCTTACATCCCTGATACCTGGAAAACCCAACTCGTTATCCCCATCCTAAAATCCGGAAAACTTCCTAATAGCCCTAACAACTTCAGACCGATTGCCCTGTCACCCGTCATTGGTAAAATTCTGGAGCACCTCATCAAAAACCGGTTGGAGTGGTTGGTGGAGAGTCGCGACCTTCTTGCAGAGTCTCAGTTTGGTTTTCGTAAGGGATTCAGCACTATGGATAGCATTGGTGTTCTCGTTACAGATACGCGGATCGCATTTTCAAAAAACGAGTCCGTTTTGGCGGTCTTCCTAGACATTTCAGCTGCATACGACAGTGTCCTTCTTTCCGTGCTCAGAAGTAAATTACGCCAGCTGAGCATTCCGACAAAGATGTGTCAATGCATATGCAACCTCATGTCTGGACGTAACGTCAAGCTTCACGTCCCTGGTATCATTTCTGACCACAGAACGGTTTGGAGAGGCCTGCCTCAGGGTTCGGTCCTCAGCCCCTTGCTCTATAGCATCTACACCTCCGACCTTCATAGGTCCCTGAACAGCGACTGTCAAGTTTTGCAGTATGCGGATGACCTGTGCCTTTATCTACCAACGGCATCTATCGACCAAGCTGCGGGGTCCATGCAGGTATCCCTCAACTCTCTAAATCACTGGCTAGTCTCTCATGGTCTCAGTTTGTCAACCCCTAAAAGCTCCGTATTAGTCTTTACTCGGAAAAGAGTTATTCCAGATGTTCACCTTGAAATTGATGGGTCCCCTATTAGAGTCGATGACCAGGTTAAGTTTCTCGGTGTCATCTTGGATTCCAAACTGTCCGGTGTTTTCCATGTGAACTACGTCTACAATAAATGTGAGAACAAGCTTAATTTGTTGCGGGCTCTCGCGGGTGTCTGGTGGGGTGCTCACCCCTTTACTCTCAAACTCATTTATAATGCAACAATTCGAAGCCTTTTGGAGTATGCAACTTTCTGGTTAGAGCCTTGCAGCAAAGTTGCAATGGCTAAGTTGGATACCATCCAGTCAAAGGCTCTTCGCATTATATTGGGTTGCATGAGGTCCACCCCGACAAACGCATTGCAAGTTGAGAGTGGCGACCCTCCCCTTCTCCTTCGTAGGCAATACCTTGCTGACAAATTTATGTACAAGTCTTTTTTAAACGCCAATCACAAGTTATTGCCGAAACTGTCCACTCTGGACGACCTAAGCGGACGTAGTACATACTGGAGACACAAGGACATACCTTTAGTTTTAAACTCTCTAAGAAAGATTCGTATGGTTGGAGGAATTGCCCCAATTCGCCAGTGTAGTAAATTTCCAGTATTTTCCTCCCCTTACAATTCCCTACATTTTCTTCCCAATTTTGTTCCCAACATTGGTCTGAATAAGGAAACTTTTCAGGCTAATGATCTTTTTTCATATATCGCCAATAATAAGTGGCCAGATCATTATAAATTTTATACGGATGCGTCTAAACTAACCCCAGATGGTAGAACTGGTATCGCAGTCTACAATTCGAATTCCAAAATATTTCTTCAGTTCCAGTGCCCTCCAGAGTCATCTGTTTTCACTGGTGAGTGCATTGGCATCTTAGAGGCATGTTTATATATTTCTTCACATACAAATATTACCAAAGCGGTTATTTTCTCGGACTCCAGAAGTGCCCTGGAAGCAATAGTTAAAAATTCTTTAAAGGATAATCTGCGTAGCTCAGTAGTCTCAGAAATAAAAAACATTTTGTATTTTCTATCCAGTAAGGACATAGAGGTGATACTGGTATGGATCCCAGCGCATATCGGTATCGCGGGCAATGAGTGTGCGGATGTAGCTGCCAAAGCGGCTGTTACGAGCAGCTTGGCAGACAGGAAACACTTCACTATTGAAGTTTATGACTTGATCCATAAAGCCAAAGTTGATCTCTTCAAGGCCTGGCAGTCTTACTGGTCTGAGACTAGTAAGGCCAAAGGCGGAGCGTATGCAGCAATTCAGCCCTCAATTCCCCCTAAACCCTGGTTTTACAAATTCAAAAAGGTCCCAAAGGTGGTTACGTCTGTTATATGTCGTATCCGCATTGGTCATTGCTGTACTCCAGTTTTCCTTCATAAAATCCGAGTACGCGATAATTCCTTGTGCGAATGCGGTCTAGACGAGGGTCACTTGGATCATATTTTCCTTGACTGTCGCAGTAACGATGCCTACACTATGGATCATGTTATAAATAAATTAAATATCCAGAAACCGGTAAATGTCCGCCACCTACTTTCCTTTTTCCCCAATCCCCAAATTATTCGTGCTTTTATTAAATTTATTTCTACTAACAATATAAAGTTATAATAGTTATATATATTTAATCTACGTGCTTGTAAATATTATCTATGGTAAGTACTAGTATCTACTAACATTTATATTTGTATGGTTTCAGGCATTTAAATATTATCGAAAACAGCTGTAATAAGTTTAAGTATTAGTGCCATTAAATTACCCATGTGAGGTCACTACACGACACTGGCAGAAATTGCTGTCACCTGAGGCTGCAGTGGGTTGCCAAAACACAAAAGAAAAAAAAAAAAAAAAAAACAATTGTCGAAGTCTTTATTTTCAAACAAAACTTCGACAAAAGTAGGAAACTACCAATGTCGATATAAAAAAATATTTATCAGTTCTCATGAAACTAAAGTATCAAAATCTTGTGTAAACATTTAGGTATGAAGTTGTAAAATTTTTCTTATTAACTGATAAGATTTCATTAAGTCGTTCATTCGATAACGGTCGGAAGTTATCACCAAGTTAATGCCCTTTTATAAGATATGGTACTTTCATTTACATCACTTACATAGTCAGCACGCGATAAACGATCTCAGTGCTCGTTTCAAGGCCGTACGAAGAACATATCTTACCAGTAACATGTCGACCCGGCGTCAGGCTCTACTACTTTCATCATCCAATTGTCATGGTTATTCATTGTTGGAGTTTGCTAAGAAAGAAGTGTGCAACTTTTTCAAACAGTAAGTCTTATCCAACTATGTTCATATTATTAACAAGTAAACTGTCAGTGAGTGTTATTATCAATAAACCATTGTTCTTTGTTCTAGAAACAGTGTTACTGAAATAGTCTTTATCCCTTATGCTCAAACAGACTATGATGGTTACACATCTAAAATTAAAGAAGTTCTTGAACCATGGGGATTTACAGTTACTGGAATACATAGCTACACTGATGCCATTGGGACAATAAATTCTTCAAAAGCAATTTTTGTAGGCGGAGGAAATACTTTTCTCCTATTAAAAACTCTATATGATCAAAACTTAGTAAGTCTGATAAAAAAGAAGGTTGATGAAGGGACTCTTTTATATATGGGTAGTAGTGCTGGGACCAATGTTGCAACAAAAAGCATTCATACAACTAATGATATGCCTATAATTTACCCTCCAACATTTGAAGCTATTAGTATCGTACCATTTAATATAAACCCACATTATATTGAGTCTGAGCATGAAACCCATAAGGGTGAAACAAGGGACCAAAGAATACTTGAATACTTAGAAATGAGTCATGCAAGCCCTGTGCTAGGTTTGAGAGAAGGCAGCATTTTACACATTGATGGATATCAATTGACAATAAAAGGAATTGCTGGTGCTGTTTTGTTTAACAAGTAAGTCCTTGGATACACTCTAAGTATACATAATAATATTATCAGTGTAACAGTCTGTTTCATATTTAATCACTAAGACACTGCTCAAATCCTACATTAAATTGTTATTGTATAACTGTTTATAAATAAACTAATTTGTATTTCTTCTCTTGGCATGCATGTTTTATATTGTATTCATCATCATCCACAGCCCTTGTCCTCCCACAGCTGGGCATAGGCCTCCCTTTTTTTATATTGTATTAGTTACAACAAATTCCAATTGAAAATTTCCGAATGTCCTTTCCTCATTAATTTGATTAATATTATAATTTCACTTTGTTTCAGAGGACAGAAGAAGCCACAAAATTATGCTGTTGGTTCAGATGTGTCTTTTTTATGTGATCAATTAAAGGAACTGGAATAGGTGCACCTGGTCATAAAAACTACACATGAAAGTCTAAGAATAATGTTTATTTTTATTGTGTATATTGTTTTATATTCAATGTTCTGTTTTATAACTGTTATATTAAACAAACATAATTGAAATTAATAAAACAACAAATATTGTCATTATGTGAAAACACTTATAACTTATGCTATTAAAAGTCAGGTCTAATCAGAGTAGTTTAAAACATCATTTTGCCTGTGACACTTAAGTTTCCTGTGCAGCACCACTTAAAATCCACATTTTCACTACCAACTGTAATTAAAAGATGTGTTAATCAATCAATCAACTCAGTTCCATAATAAAATTTAACTGATCACTTCCAAAATGGTAATTCATAGTTTCTGATTATTGCACTTGTTTAGTTCTTGTATTTATATGTACCAAACACTGGGAATCCAGGTTTAGAATTTGTGTCAGCCAGTGACTGGGGCATGCAGTAAGAGAGATCTAGCAGCATGGAACAAGGAAGGTTGTGGCGTCACACGAGACTGTCCCATTCTTTCAGCTGTAGGTAAATAGCACAAGTAACGCCGCAAAGCTAGATCTCTTCTTGCACTAAGTCCACGGGTTATTTCACATCCAGATCCAAACAATACAGCCCGCTGACGCTTTCTCTTTTGTACAGCCACCTAAAACAGTTAAAATACATAAAAATAGAAAAGAGAAACAAAATGTGTGTCTGTTTTGGAACAGCTTGACAGCTGTACTGATTTTGATAAAACTTGGCATAGCGTAAGTTTGAATCCCAGTAAAGGCCCGTAAGCTACTTTATGCCGCGATAACCGAAACCTGTCGGGAGTTTGGCAAGACATCAAAGTAATTTCGAACGAAACTTCAACTACATTTACAATATTCTTATTTCGTTTCTGATATGAAGATACTAACAAAAATTACTCAAGCAAAGTACTATCTCTCAGGTTTTTCACGATATACCTACGTGAACTTGCTATAATTAGTAATAAATAAAATATCTTAGATACCTGAATAGCTGCAACTGGGTGTAATGTCGAAATGTCGGGTACAGGCTCCTTCAGATTTTCTTCATTATCATGTGTACCATTTTGCTCAACTGTATCTTTCTGATCTGAATTTTCTGTTTGCGTTTTCTGTTTATCTGTTTGTAAGCTCTCGGCATTTTTCTGTATAATATCTTGTACTATTTCCTTCCCAGCCATATTTATAGAAAGTCCAAGGCGTGCAAGGACTCGCTCAGGTCTCCACCGATCTCGTGCGCCGCCAGAAGACACGCTGGTTTGTTCTCGTCGACGAACATCTGCTACTAAGCTGGCCCAGTCTACCCCAAGAGCATCACCTAGGCCAGCTAAAATAATTTATGATAAGTATTTAAGTTCAGGTTTAAATAATTATCAGAAAGATAAAAATAAAATAAATATTATATTACCTCTAGTACGCTCCTCTTCAAGTTCGCCGTCAGATATCTCTTCAAAGTCTAAATTAGTAACATCTTCTTCATCCTTAGCATCCTGAGATTCTCTTTCTTCACCCGCGCCACTCGTATCCTGAACAAAACAATTATTATGAATCATGTTGATTATTAACTGTAAATTTAAATAAGGTATCACAAAAATTAGTACCTGTGTGGATTCCTTCTCAGAACCATCTGGTTTAGATACATTTTCATCATTGGGTAAAGCAGACTGGCTTTCTTCATCCATAACTTGGTCAGTCATCTGTAAGACATAGAAAAATAATGATGTGCATAAGTTAAGGAATATGTATTATGATAAAGATAAATTATAGCACAGTCATTTACTTACATCTTCCCTGTTAAGTATATCATCAGGATCATCACTGATTTCACTGAGATCATCAGGAATAGGTTTATCATCCACTTCAGCTTCGGAACGTGGTGGTGCTGTGGATGCTGTCTGTGTTAAAGGTGGTGTTTCCTTGACAGTTGATTCTGGCTCATTCCTAGGAGCACGCCGTTTACTACCTTCGCCTCGAACAAGATCCATTCTCATTCCACGCCCATACTCATCTACAATTTTTTTTAAACATGATTCATAATCATCATACATGTACAACACTTTCGATGTTTAACAATTTATTAACTCCATACCATGCATCCTTCCACGGTGAGGTCCAGAGGGATGACCTCTATGGTGCCAAGCATCCACATCTGGTTCTTTATCACCCCACTCGTTCATCTGATAACAAGTTACATATTTAATGTTATGCACAAATAATAATAATCATATCGAAATAAATATGCACATCAACATACCAAAGTGTGGATAAGGACAGCCAAGGAATATGTGGGATAGAATTAGGCAAGGGTTTTTATTGTCTTTACGGTAATCAATTGGTTCATTCCGATACAAAGTTTGATAGTATAAACTCACCTATAGCAAAAGATTAGTAATAAGCAATCACTTTATTTATAATTGAGATTCTAAATTAATTATCAAGCAATTTTATTTAACATGCATAGGTTTTTAACAAATGCAATTTAATACCTGTGACTCATGCATTGACCAGTGTCTTTCTCTCCCCCATTCTCCTGAACGATAGTCCTCATTGTCCCATTCTTTGTGAGGATGTAAATAGCCCCGCTCACGATCCATGGAGCCGGAACGCCTTTCCCAAGAGCGATCGCGATGCGGACGCCGGTCGTCATAACCTAAAACACGAAAGTGGGTTTAGAACAAATAGTTCAGATATCGTCCCTAACTTAACAACCAAACGCCTTACCCATATCGACACCTCTATGGTCTCCCATATGTTCACCATATAACCTTTCATCATCTTCAGGATATCCCCTTGGAGGACCTGACATTTCGTAATTGGAGTCATAATGCCGTTCCCTTCCCTGAATGTAACCTGGAGATCTCTCTTCTTCTCTGGGAACATCATCATAACGATCATCTACTCGGTCATAATGATCTAAGTTGCGATCATTGTCATACTGACGATCTATACCCATTTCATATTCACCTTGATCTCTGTCCATGCTATCCAATCTATCCCTCTTTGTAGAACGATCTCTTTCAAGCCTGTCTTGTTTACGACCACCCCTTTCAGAATGTGAGTCCTGCCGGTCTTTAGAGGTTGAAGAATTTTTATCAATATCAAGGGCTCTGTTAGAAATGGCAGCAAGTGCTGCTAGACGTTCCTCAGGTCTAGGAAGAAGTCTTTCCATAGGCTTGTTTGGCTTCTCTAATCCCTTGTTAGCTGCTCCCCTACCACCCAAACCTCTTTCACGCCCTCTTCGCTTACTGTCATCTCTTTTACTATCTTTATTTCTATCACGACCACCTCTGTCCTTCCTATCATGTCTATCTTTATCATCATGTTTATCCTTTCGCCTCTCCATAGATCTATCTTTATGATCACGCCCTCTATCTCGGTCTCGGCTAGTAGATCTTTTTCTATGCCGCTCTGCACTACCATCTCTACGGGTTGCTTTCTTAGGTGATACTGGCCTGCTACGTTCAGAACTCTCTTTCTTTCGAACATCTTTTGAATGAGAGGCATGCTGTCTTGGAGACCTTGACCTACCTTTTCTAGGAGATCTGCTTCGTACTCTGGTTCTCTCTCTTTCTTTTTCACGTTCTTTATCCCTTTCCTTCTCCCTTTCTTTTTCTTTGGTTCTATCTCTTTCTTTATCTCTATGAGGGGATGCACTTCTGTTTCTATCTCTTCTTGGAGGTGACTTTCCATGTTTTACACTACTTTTAGTAAGACTTTTTGATGTAATTGGTGGTGTTCCACCAGATTTTTTACCTGGTGACAATGATTTCTTTCCAATTGTAGTTTTTGTGATGGGTTTCTTCTTCATAGTTTCCTGTTTCTTTAAATTTCTATCATCTTTTTTTACACCTGTTTTCTTAGGTTCACTTTTATCTCTTTTTAAAACATCAGTTTTTATAAATTTCTTTTTCGAAGGTGCATCCCCATCTGAAGAGGAACTGGAATTTCTTTTTAATTTTCCTTTCTTTCCTTTTCGCCTTGCTTCTCTAAAATAGTAAAGAAATATTATTGGTTATTTTATAACACTTAATACAATTTACCTCATAACAAACACATTGACTGAGATTTTGACTGAAAAAATAATCAATTCAATTATCTTACCTGCCAGATGATGATGACGACGAGCTGTTGTCAGATGATGACGAAGAGACACTAGAAGAACTAGAACTGCGTGACGAGGAAGTACTTGACATAGTTTTCTTTTTATCTTTACGTATGTCTTTACTGGAGTCCATTTTCATTTGCAACTCTAACTCCCTTTGCAGTTGTTGTCGCCTTTTTTCAAGGACGTCTGTGTCTGCATACTCTAAGTCATTTTGATCCCAGTTGTCGATTTCACCGTCTGGGCTACGGCCTGAACGCACGACGACAGTCGAATGAAGTCTACTTTTAGGGTCATCTTTCACAGCACGTTTGTGTTCACTATCTTTGATTGCTGCGCGTTGTTTCGATGGACTTATTAGCGTATGAGTTGATGCAAATTTACAACTTTTACCGTAAGCACAACTCCCGTTTTGTGCCCACTGTCTACAATGTTCAGTTGTTTTTTTAGCGCTAGATTTCTTGGTACCAAGGCGCTCAAAAACACTAGGCCTATTAGCTAGATCTTTTGATTTCGGTAATTCGACAGTAATTTTTCTTTTTCCTTGTTTTGACATTATAAAGGAAAAACATTGGTCTCGCACAGCTAAAAGCGATTAAATATACACATAGCCACCGGCGCTATTACCGCCGCCATTGTTGTTTTTTTGTTTATGGATGGACTTCGTCATGGAGCATAAGTTCATCATCAGAGTTATCAGTTAAGAAAATAAATTTAATTGATATTGAGCGCTGGCCACCGCAGTTTCGTTGGTGTCCAAATTAAGACAGGATGATAACCAATGTTCAAATTCAATTAGTTGGAAATAATAACTTAAAATAAATATAGATTTATCCGTAAGTATGCATTAAGAGGAGACATATTAGACATTAGGACAACAAGATAAGGAGAAATAAATATATTTTCTAAACGAAGATTAGATATTTGTAAAATTTCCTTTAAACCATAGAGCCTATTTAAGAGTCGGCAACCCTGAGGCAGCAGTGTCATCATGTCGTCTTGTTGATGCTACTCTATGCTTCTTGAATCCAGAGAGAACTTTTATTTAAGAAACAACATAACCTTGCGCATTTGATTTCTTTTTTAGTTGGCGAGCTAAATTATTATCGCATTGAAACATTTAAATCTGGTACATAAGTGACTATAAATAATCAAAATGCCTTTACTAGACGGCAAGGAAATAGACATATTTTTTGTAAGTAAATCAAATTCATTGGAAAAGATTACTCGTTCTCGAAACATGAATAACATTTAAGGTCCTATTCTATTGTTTCTTAAATACCGCTTGTGCTAATTCTCCTTTTTGACTATTATCTTCAGATCACAAAACATTTACGACTAGATTCAACATTACTTAAAATAGAGATGAAATTTATCAGTATCACATTAGCTTTATTTCTTATTTTTTGTGATTCCAACTATTTGTTCAAATTTCGTTTTAATAATACAAAACATTAATAGTGCTTCTACTTTAATGAACTATTTGTACTATTTCAGAGTGAAGAAGATCTTCCCTATGAGGAGGAAATATTAAGAAATCCGTTTTCTGTTAAACATTGGCTTAGATATATAGAACATAAGAAAGCAGCTCCTAAACATGAGATTAACATGATCTATGAAAGGGCTTTAAAAGAATTGCCAGGTTCATTTAAATTGTGGTACAACTATTTGAAATTGAGAAGAAGTCAAATTCGAGGCAAATGCATCACTGATCCATGTTTTGAAGATGTAAACAATTGTTTCGAAAGATCTTTAGTGTTTATGCATAAAATGCCAAGAATATGGATGGATTACTGTACATTTTTGACTGACCAATGCAAGATAACAGTTACTAGAAAAGCCTTTGATAGTGCTTTGAGGGCCTTACCTATAACGCAACATCACAGAATCTGGCCTCTTTACTTAATTTTCTTAAAGAAGCATAATATTGCGGAAACTGCAGTAAGAGTTTTTCGAAGATATCTCAAGTTATGTCCAGAAGATACAGAAGAATATATTGATTATTTGATTTCTATTAATAAACTTGATGAAGCTGCTGTTAAATTAGCACAAATAGTAAATAATGAGAATTTTCAGTCAAAACATGGTAAATCCAACCATCAGCTGTGGAATGAACTTTGTGAACTAATATCCAAAAACCCGGATCAAATTCATTCACTCAATGTTGATGCCATCATTCGAGGTGGGCTCAGGCGTTACACAGATCAACTTGGACATTTATGGAATTCTCTTGCTGATTACTATGTTAGAAGTGGTCTTTTTGAAAGAGCAAGAGACATTTATGAAGAAGCCATACAAACAGTAACAACAGTTAGAGATTTTACTCAAGTTTTTGATGCATATGCTCAATTTGAAGAACTCAGTTTGAGTAAAAAGATGGAAGAAGTGGCAAAAAAGCCTAGCCCTACTGAAGATGATGATATAGACCTTGAACTTAGACTTGCAAGGTTTGAATACCTTATGGAGAGAAGATTGTTGTTGTTAAACTCTGTGCTATTGAGACAAAACCCACACAATGTGGCTGAATGGCACAAGAGGGTTAAACTATATGAAGATAAGCCACATGAAATTATTGATACCTATACTGAAGCTGTTCAAACAGTTGACCCTAAACTGGCTGTGGGAAAATTATATACTTTATGGGTAGGCTTTGCAAAATTTTATGAAAAAAATGAGCAAATAGAAGATGCAAGATTAATCTTTGAAAAGGCAACACAAGTAAACTATGCTAAAGTAGATGATTTGGCCTCAGTCTGGTGTGAATGGGCAGAAATGGAAATAAGACATGAAAATTATGAGGAAGCTCTTAAATTAATGCAAAGAGCTACAGTGTTACCTAGCAGAAAAGTGGCGTATCATGATGATACTGAGACAGTTCAAATGAGATTGTATAAGTCCTTGAAAGTTTGGTCTATGTATGCTGACTTAGAAGAAAGTTTTGGCACATATAAATCATGTAAAGCAGTTTATGACCATATTATTGATTTAAAAATTGCAACACCACAAATTATTATAAATTATGGCCTTTTCTTAGAAGAACACAATTACTTTGAAGAAGCTTTTAGAGCATACGAAAAGGGCATTGCGTTATTTAAATGGCCAAATGTATATGATATTTGGAACACTTATCTAACAAAGTTTTTAAAGAGATATGGTGGATCAAAACTTGAAAGGGCTAGAGACTTATTTGAGCAATGTCTTGAACATTGTCCTCCTGAGTTTGCAAAGTCAATATTTTTACTATATGCAAAATTAGAAGAAGAGCATGGATTAGCTAGGCATGCGATGGCTGTATATGAACGAGCTACAACTGCAGTTCTTCAAGAAGAAATGTTTGAAATGTTTAACATTTACATTAAAAAAGCTGCAGAAATATATGGTGTGCCTAAAACTCGACAAATATATGAAAAGGCTATTGAAACTCTTCCTGACGAAAAAGCAAGAGAAATGTGTGTACGATTTTCAGAAATGGAAACACGTCTTGGTGAAATTGATAGAGCTCGCGCTATCTACGCACATTGTAGTCAAATGTGTGATCCAAGAATCACTGCAGAATTTTGGAATACTTGGAAGGAGTTTGAAGTGCGTCATGGCAACGAAGATACAATGAGAGAAATGCTTAGGATTAAACGCAGTGTCCAAGCTACATACAATACACAAGTAAATATGATGTCAGCTCAAATGTTGAGTTCTGCAGCTCAAGCGGCTGGTACTATTTCAGATCTTGCACCAGGTATGAAGGATGGCATGAGAATGTTAGAGGCCAAAGCTGCTGAGATGGCAGTTCAAAGTAAAGGCAACATTTCATTTGTACGAGGTGAGACACAGGGTCTCAAAGACAGTGATGATAAAGTGGTCAATCCTGATGAAATTGAAATTGACGAAGAATCTGAAAACAGTGAAGACGAAAGTGAAGTTGCTCCTGTTCAGAAAAAAGAAATTCCAGCTGCTGTTTTTGGAGGACTTGTTAAGGACACTGACTGAGTTGACTTAATAAACAATAATTGTATAAGAATAAATCAAATAAATATTTTTAGTAATAAATCAACTTTTAATTGTAAGCTTAGTTACATTATACAATAAGCCATATTTACAACAGAAATCACAGAACACATTTTAATTCGTTATTATTAAGAATGCAGTATCTTTAAATATTAAACTGGATTAGTAGTATAGTAAATGGATTTTCAGTAAAAGCAATAAATGTTTTACGCCAGCTTCACACTGACAAGACAATTCAGAACAATAGTTTGTAATAAATAAAGTAGGCATAACAGAAAGATCGTAAATAAGTGGGTAGTCACAGAAAACAAAGAAGGAGACAGCTATTTTAAGTTTTATACATATAGTAGGTATCTGATTTTTATATTATATCTCTGGGCGGCATAATAAAGTGCAATGAGTTTGAATACATATTTTGATGTTCAGAGCAACTTAAAATACTGATGTCATTGTGCACTCCACCAAACATTATTAGTTCTCCATTCCCTTTTACCAATGAATACATAACTAATTCTTCTGGCGCCCCAGTCATTTCTCCAAGGCGAGGACAGAGCCATGACACATAATTTAACGAGTTTCCATTAACAACAGTAGAAATGTCCAACACATGCATTGTTAAAGTATTTCTTTTCACTTTCTTTACAGCTGGTTGTTGTGGTTGAGGATTAGGCGGAGAAGGCAATGGTTCTCTTCTATTTTCTAAGTGAGCTATTTGTCTTTGATTAATGAGATCATTTTCTGCAGGCGTATTTTGGGTTGTATCACAGGCAAACGCTGCCATCCTGTACTTGTTTGCTTCTTGTAGCTGTCTTACTATTTTCATGCCTTTGTTCTAAAAACAAACAAAACAAGAATTATTTTTATGTCTACTTTTACAAATTTTCAAGCTTGGCAGTACCTGTCTTTCCGAAAAAATTAGTGACTTACTAATACACATAAAAATGTTAACGAAATAATAGTAAATAAACAAAGTAAGCTTTCAAGAATGATTTAGTAAAAGTAGCATTAAAACATCACCAACCTTATTTTTATTCCTTCGCATTGCTAGATCTTTTTTACCAGCTTCTAGCCCATTCAAAGGCTTAGAATCTGAACTTGTTCCAGCAAGGCCATTCTGATCAGGATTTTCATTCACAAGCACAGGATTTTGTGGTATCCCTTGCTGATTACTGGGGCCGGCTATAGGTTCATTGTTGGGGTTAATTTGGTCTTGTCTTGGAGGGTTTGACAGTCTTCTAGGCAACACCCCTCTTCTACCATTGATATTTTGATCTCTATCAAGAGGCCTCTGTAAACTTTGCTCCACTCTAACTGAGACTGGTGCTCCCTCAGGTCTGCTCAGGGCTGACAATCTGACTGCTGATGTTACTAATGGTTTGGCACTATTCCAACCATTTCTGCTTCTACTCAAACTCACAACCTTATCCCCAACCCTACAAGCAGGATTACACCATATGTTAGCAGAGGCCCACTCCTTATTTTTGACAAGCATTTCTTTCCATGTCCAAGTTTGTCCTTTCATGATCAATATCCAACAGTCACTGTACACATAACGGTTACGCAATGTTTGAACACCACCTAACAGCATCAGCCGGTCAGAGTCTAGACAGATGAGAGATTGAGCATATCTTGGTGATGGCCTTGGTTTGGTTGTTGCCTGCTTCCTCCAGGTAAGAGTTGGTACATCTAAGACCCATACATCATTGGAACATTGTATTTGATAATTCTGAACTGCTGACATAACCAGGCCACCAAACACTACCATTTCATCACCCCTCATGCAAGCCGAATGTCCTGCCATTGGAGGTGGGCAGTTTGAAGCATTAAGTAGAATCCACTTATTTGTATTTACACAGTAAAAGTGAATTTCATTAAACATAGTCACATTTTGGTAATATTGAGAGGGTGAGGGATAGGTCCATCCACCAAAAACTATTAAACCATCTTTATAATTAACCATTGAAGTGTATGCCTTTGGAACAGGATATGTACCAGTAGCAAGGGGTCTTACCCACTGCCTGACAGATAAATCAAACCGCCAGAGATCATTGAAGGAAGTGGCATTTGTGGTACAACCACCAAATATGTACATATTGTTCTCAAGAACACAGGCAGCATGTGAAAATCTTTTGGTAATAGTGGGTACCATATCAGTAGCAGCAATGTTCTTCCATAATATATTAAATTCTCCCACAGCTTTAATCAACTTAATTGATGTTTTGTGTAAGACATCTGAAAAATATTTAAAATCATTGTGAATCACATTAATGAGAACAAAAACAACACAGAAGCGTAAGTATGCAGATCACTCACTTTGAGCGCAATTATACCATCGTTTACAAACTATCATGCAGTTCTGTAAATCCTTATATGGTGGAAGAAATCCTAAAATAAATTCCAAGACTTCATCTGGTAGGTCTTCAACAGTGCTTTGTAAAGTTTGTTGACTTAAAGATTGATGTATCACATCCATATTTTTGTCAAGTAGTTGAGAAAGCTGTTAGATATTCATCACATTACTTGAATTAAAAAGTATATTGGCAGAATACTTGGACTCAAAATTGAAAACATTGATAATTTTATTCTATGAATGAAATTAATTGATTAAATTTGATGACAGAATTCGACAGTTGCTATTGCAGAAATTGACACTGACAGAAAGCTCGATAATGACTAAGAGAGAGGCACAAACTACATTACTAAAATGTGGACCAATCAATAAAAAAGTTAACCGAAACTTACTAACGACAAAATAATATTAGCGCAAATGTACCGTTTCTTGAAAAACCTTTATTAAAAAGTTATATTATTACTTATATTGTATACGAGATAACATTATATAAGATTTAGCCCTTTTACGCACTAGCAGCTAACCGCGGGGGCGGTTAGCCGCATGGTTAGCCGCATTTATAGTTTAATATGCATCCGCTTGTGATTGTACGCACTTAACCGCCAAGCGGTTGCATATTAAACTGGACCGCGCGGTTAGTAAGCGGCGTAAGACGGCTTAATAAAAATGATTACATTACAGCTCTTTTAAGATGCAGTATTTAGATAACTTTTTACTAATTTATTTAAAGCTGGTATCTGCTAGATTAATTGTTAAAGTTATTTGTTTAGTTTATAATTTGTTTTTTTTTTTTATAATTTTAAAAACTAAAATCCGTTTCACGACTCTATTAATATAATGCAACCAACGATATTTTCGTATGGACGTCTATTGGAATTTCCCGCGAGCGAGTACTACGAGACTGCGACAGTTCAAAAAGTACTTTTAATTAGTACAAGGCAAGTACCTACATTGTCACGGGAAATTAGCGGGCTTTAGTAAATCTAAAATCTATGTTCCCATCCTTATAACTGTCATCGAATTTTTTGTTCTGTCATATTGACACATTGGAAGAAAGCGCGAATATTTAAATTGCCTCGAAATAATTAATTCTCAAAAATAATTGAAATTGTTTAGGTAATTAAAAAGATCTAAATAATTACCTCAATGGAGTGATATGAGTTACAAATATTACATGTGTAAAGTGTTTTAATACAATATAGACTTAGCTAGTGTAGTTTGACAGTTAACCTAAAATAACTGTGATTATATCAGCGTTGTAAATAATAGTAAATTAGGGACATTGTGGTGCAGTGTGTATTTCTATTATATTTGAATAATGCAGCTGTTAATACAAGCTAGTCCATTAATCGATAAATTAAAGCATTGGCATAGAGCAATTTCTTTTAATGAGGTACAGTTAACAACATCACAGAAGGTCAGTATTTTGGTATTATTATGTTATTAGATTATTCCCATGACTACCTCTATTTATTATAATATACAGTTTTTTTTCTATGCTTAATAATATGCATCTATGATTTTTCTATAAGGTAGATTAATACAGATATTTCAATTATTCAGAACATTCACTAAATATCTGAAGCAAATTGATTGTTATTGTGCAGTGTTTCTTTAAATAGTGCTGGTCTAAAGGTCATTCGTAATTGGTCATAAATTACATAGTCAGATAATAATATGAACTTGAGTGCCATTGTTTCTAATTGTTCAAGGTTGCCATAATACCAAGAAACTTTTAAATGTTAGCAATTGTGTTATCTGATACTGTTCCAGGTGGTTCTGTGGAGCTTGGGTGTGGTGGGTACGAGTGCAGTGGTAGTGGGTGTGTTGTCCAGGTACCTGGCTAGGCGGCGGGCTAAACCCATAATTAACCCTCGAATACAAAGGGCTATCAATAAGAGGATCTCCCGCATGAGGAGTCCCAATGGAGGTAAGACTTCAATTACATAAAAGCTTATTAATAATTATGTGTTATATTTTTTATTTCTTTATTTAAGTATGTATCATAAAGAAGATTTATCATACAGTCAATTTCATCACAAGTTATTAATATGATGTTTAATAATATTATGGTTGTTTTTAATAAGTTTAATAAATATCTGGTTTTATTGAGGTAAGCATTAATAACTTATAATGAATTAAAACTTATGATTAATTATTTTAATGTATCTGAAAAACTCTAGGCTTTTAACTCAATTTTTATTTGGAAATAGGTACTTTGATTTTAAAAATATTTATGTCTTCTTGTTATCCCTTGTTCTGAAACCATTTGATGAATTTAGCTTTATAACTTTTGTAGGAATGGGTTCAGTGGCAAGCAGTGGTGGTCGCAGCAGTCCGTTAGGATTCAGTGAGCGGCTGTCGCTAGCGTCGGGCTCCATCGGCTCTGGGGCTGGTGATGCGGCGCCGCTATCGCCACAGCAGCTTGGTGTTATGGGTAAGTTCTCAATCTGTTTTTGATAGCGCCATCTACCGTGGAGTAGCAAATTTATGAATTAAACTAAACAATTTTCTTTATTGCTTTAAGAGTCACATTGTAATTACAATTTTGTTATTTATCTTACTTTTGTTACAAAAGTTATTATACAACATACAAAAGTTTTTACTATAACTTTGGAGTGGTAAGGTTTATGAAATCGGTCATTGCCTAGATAAACTGTGTGTGTATGTTAAAGTTTTTGACTATGTATATTTTGGACGGGATGTTATAATTTAAAATTTTGAAAACTATGCAGGATTATGAAATGAATTTCCTTGTTTGTTTAAGGGGAGGTTGTATCAAAATTTTTGAAGCGCCATCTCTTATTGAGTAGTCGAACTCAGTAACAACAGAGATGTTGTAGTTTTGTAATAATTTGTAGAATACAATATAGATGGCCCTGCTAAACATATTTAAGTAATTATTTTGCGTAGCATTTTACGCGATCTTAAATTTGGGATGATTATAACAAATTATTTAATGCGTATTCCTTTAGGTAATCGACATTTTTGACTTGTTTGTTGACGTCTATTCAAAGTATCTGTGATGCTTGAAGGTACATTAAAAACTAGTGTTAATTCTCATGGCTATACCTTGCCATTTTTACTTTCTATTCAGCAAACTGAAACAGAGCTGACATTAAATCAGTTACCTAATACAAACGACGCAATTCAGTAATATAAAGCTAAAAGCTTCGGTAGGTACATTTCTATAATCACAAGAAGGTAAACTTAATTTTCCTGTTACATAACTCATGGTGCCTAACACTCATCAAAGTCATAAAAGGTCACTTGACTATTTTTTGTCATTACATCATTCTTACGTACGAGCTTATCCTATAGAATCACACAACTATAACGTTGATGCCGTTATTTGTGCTGTTGGTTATAATGCAAGGCTGTTTGATAGACTTGTGGTTTATAACCTATCCGTACCGTTTGATTGATCATTAAACCTGACTTGTACTTGTCTACATGTCCCGTTGATGAATGATCGTTTCGAATCTTAACAAGTCTCATCTTTCTGTCTGAAAGCACCTAATGTTGTCGATCTTGGTCCTGATATTTTTGCTATTGGATTTCCTATTCCATAAAGAGCAATCTATTTTAATGGAGAATGCAAAACCTACATATTGGTAAATATCCTTTGACATGGAACTTCGTGATTGCGTGAGTGATATGTGGAAAGATTAAATTTTCATTGTTCTTCAACCTAGTCGGCATTCAATGAAATCTTATTATACTTATTAGAGGAGACTCGACTGTAGGACTTAACCTAAGTAATTCTCAGGTTAATACCTTCATAAGCCGGTTAGGTTACTTTGCCCGTCAACGACAATATACAACGCAAGCCGAAAGAGCGAGACGATGCCAACTAAGACTCTCAGTGGAAGTGGAATTTGCCATTATTATACAAAATATAATAAATAATATGCACAATATAGTAACCAACATAAAGAACGATGGTGTTGTCGTTATGTAACACTTCTTATCCCTGCAAGCTGCTACTAAATAGCACAAATATTTGTTGCTTAGCTGAGCTCTTCATTAGTAAATTTAAGGTCAAATAACTCATGAAGACGTTATATTAAGAGAAATCAGAGTAAGTACTACTAAAGTACTAAAGTAGTAAGAGCTACTTCAATACTGATTTTGTCCCAAATTGTCTGATTAGACCAGCGAGTCTAATAAAACACCTATTATACTTTTTACTATGACCCAGCTTGTCTCGTTCTATTGAGTGCGTCATGTGTTCATGATGATATATTTGATTGCAATGATGCGCCTCATACCAAAAATATTCTGGAGTGGGCCTCGAATTAAATGACGTAATGCCTTCCTGGAATTGTATAACTACCTGCATTATTGTACGAAGGCTTGGCATAGTTAAAACGCTTTCTCAGATAAGTACATATCAATTTAATAATTATTCGACCTTAGGATTTTTCCTCTGTTTACATCTTTAATTGTAGTTGTAGTTATCTGAATCGCTATAAGCTCAGTTCTGTCATAACAAGGTAGGCTGAGAGAAGAGTCGCAAAATAAGATTATCGTTCTTCCCGCATAATTATCTGAACTCCTTTTTCTTGAAATAAAACTTAGTAGTTTATAATATAGGTAGGTAACCTTTCGGTCATGCATAACATACTGTATAATGAAATATTAAATAGTAGTTAGGTAGGTAGGTACTCCGACATTTTAATTACCAACATTAAATGCGTTTGTCTGTCTCAAGGTGGCATTGAGGTTTATAGAACTATTTGCAGCATTGATATTATTAATCCACCGTCGCTAATATCACACGTTTTCTGATGTCACCCTCACGTGGTAAACTATTTTACCTCGACCTAGTAAAATTTACGGGTTAAGGCAAAACTTTGATGGTTCTTGAGTTCCCTGAAGATATTCATTTCAGTAATAATTTTGCAGGAAGTAGACATCGAACATTCTTAGACGTAGCATAGTAGATAGATATCATACGTGTGTAATAAGGAGATACTGTATAAAACAACGGAATCCTATAAAATTATAATAAGGTGATGTCATACCTACATATTGCGATGTTAGTTTATAATAATTTAAATACCTACCTAGCTAGATATATCCTATCGGTATATTTGTTATGGTAGGTCCGTGTACAAATATTGATGATTTTTCATCACCAATTGTAGTGATGAGGTAATAATGTTTTAAAGTAATGTCTTGTCTTATCAATCTGTCTATAACTTTTATAAAATGTACTGTGTATAATTTCTACTGTTATTTTAAATTCATAATGAAAACCTAGGTACATGTTGCTCACTTAGATCTGTTGCTGACGCACTTATAGTCGACAATCGTGTGTAGTGAGGTAACAAGATACCTCACTTTCTACTATCTTCACCGAGTTCGGATGGTAAAGATAAAATAACACGGTAGTACCTTGCCATTTGATAACAATCCGCGACATTTAATACAGACTGGTGTATTTGTTCCGCTTGCCTGTTCGAGCCTCTCACTACCACTCGGTGTGTTCGGAGGCTCCGTTATCGCTCATTATGACGTATTTTTCACGCCATATCGCGAAGGCCACGCGCGATCACAAAATTGGACGAGAAACAGTGTGGCTCGTTGGTCTAGGGGTATGATTCTCGCTTTGGGTGCGAGAGGTCCCGGGTTCAAATCCCGGACGAGCCCAAACTTCATTTTTTTATGTTGGATTTTATTGCGTTAATTATACTGCACGATAAATATATTTTTTGAGTATTATTTTTAAGTCTTATATTTGTGGCCATGACATATAAAATAATTGATAGTCATTGTTTACTGAGTGAATAAAAATGATGAATTATGCTTGCTTCCAATTACCAACAAATTGAAAACTAATTATCATGGTTCATAAATAAATATTTATTGAACATCCATGTAGCCCAACCTTATTAAAATTAGAACGGCAAACAATTACGGTCATGTAGTCCACCTAGGCTTCAGTATAACCTATTACAATAGGTTTATCCCTCGGGACATATCGGCACTATTCCTTATTCCCAACACGCGCCGGCCTACTGACACTGGGATGACGAGTGATTGCGAGACAACATGGTCCAGTCCGCTATTGTGAAATGTCCTTATTCCGAAGGCTGCCCTATAAAACGAGCTATTACTGTTTAGATCACTATCAAGTATCTTTATGGATGAGATTAAAAGCTACTCAAATCACCATGAAAGTACACAAAATATGTTCGTAGCTACTTGTCTTGAGAGCTAATATGGGAAATGATATGCCAATGTTAACAAATTCTTTTTATTTTCGTTAGGTATATATTTTTACGGTAGGTACTATAATCATGGGTCACATAATTTAGACTCTCGAATTGTTTCCTATTGCCCGATAGATGGCGTTGTAACTAGGCATAGTCCGTAATCAGATTTTATATGAATGTAGTTCATGCTGCTTACGTATTGTGATTACAATAATATTTAGAACATTTTGATAAAATTATATTTTTACAATCATGTAGTAAGTAGAGGGCATGTATATTATGCGTGTAACACTGATACCGTATTTTCGACATAACTCGTACCGGCTCGTTGGTCTAGGGGTATGATTTTCGCTTAGGGTGCGAGAGGTCCCGGGTTCAAATCCCGGACGAGCCCAAATCTTTTATTATTTTTGTTGGAAATTCCATACAATTTTACAAACTGTATTATTAAACATAATTTAGCTTATTTTATTTTAATGTAATGTTCCTTATTATTTAATCATTATATTGCAAATTTATGTAAAGAAGTAAGACTAGAGGAACCTTTGAAGCATACGTTTGCGAACCCGTCAATTGCACGCGTTTAGTAAACAAACGTTTCGTGCAGGGTCTCGAGGGATCTCTGATCCCTTTCCTTGTTCCGTCTCCCTTGCATGTGGGGAATAATTAAAGCGCCTTCAAGCTACCTTTGAGCGTGGCTCAGCTGAAATGTCTTCACAAAGGGACGTGAATGCGCCTCGGGTGAAAAGGAACACCTACTATTTATGCAACGGTTTCTTTTAGCTTCTGCATCCGATGTCGTCTTTATTGTTCTGTGCCCCGTCCAAAGATGTTAGCATAGCATTTTATGAATAAGAACGATTTTCTCAGAACTACAGCTAGTTATGTTTGCGTAAAATCCCGTAGCACAACTTCTCAATGACTAGGAGCCTACCCAAATATATCATTTAGTAATGATTCATTTATTTCAATCTATATTTATTCAATAACAATTATTATATTCATTTAATTACACTATATCAAGTTGGTTTTCAATTACACGTCCATTTACTTAGTTTTCCATCCAACAAAAAATTTCAGTATTACTGTATCTAATGTCTGTGGTAATATCTCAGTTCTCTAAATTCCTCTATTCGCCATGTTTTGGAGTCTGATAGATAGCAGCCTAGCAGGTACCGTTATTACCTTGTCCAAGGGAAGTAAATTATGCATTTCGGTGTGCTGTCGAATTACTGAACCCTTCCGACTGATTTATGTTACATTACAGCCGTGTCATGCTTTCGCAGAAATTTTGAACCTTGTTTCAATAGAGTCAGGTCGTTCCCGCCACCTGGGGCCCAAGTCTGCTATTTACACTCGGTTCAATGTCTTCATAGTGGCGTGCCAGCAGAGCCATTTTCGGAAAATTGGTATTCTACTAAACGTCAAAACGTCAAAATTGCGCATTGGAACGATTCGGTTCAATGTTCAACGACTGTGGCCAATAGTTCATACATTTGGTACAAATTGTAATGCGCAATTTTGACGTTTTGACGTTTAGTAGAATACCAATTTTCCGAAAATGGCTCTGCTGGCACGCCATTATGAAAACATTGAACCGAGTGTAAATAGCAGACTTGGGCCCCTGACGCTGCTAAATAAATAACGGGAATGTAAGAATGATTACTGTTTGAGCTCGTTTAACAATATCTTGGAAAGGTTCTGTTTAACTTTAACGTTTCTTGTATTAAGTTTGCCTTTAAGCATTGTGTGATTGGCTAATATTACCCGTATTCGCTCCTAATATAATGTCGAAACTCCGATATTGTATTTATGAGTGTAATTCAACGAACTTTACCGACTGTTTTCGTAGACTCTTATTGCTCGTGGCTCGTGGCATCTTGTTAATGCTCACGCCTCAGCGCTTCTGTGAAATGGTCTTTTTATTGGACTTTTTGGCCGAATGACTTCCGTTGTAAGCCGTTCATAATCGGTGTTAGAAATGTCAATGTCGTGAACTTTGAAAGTGATGGTATTTGCAATTATGTATGTAGATGTTTAGATAGTTTATTTGGTCTCTAAATGCCAAGGCAAATAATCACCATCGGCAATTATAGCAAGTAAAGTTTTATACTAATGAAGTAAAGTGTTTGCATAAAAAACCAGTATTTTTGTCACTGATGCCCCCTGCGTTGGTGTTCTATTATACTCAGAATTCTTTAAAGAAATTTGCGAACTGTTTCACCGCACACGCCTTACGTCAGTAAGTTAAAAATAGCTTATCCAACGTTTGTCCCGATGACTCATCGTTGCCAACTTGAAATTTGGACAACTTTTTGCGACTTGGCTCCCGCTAAAATAAATTTTATGACATGACAAATATAGTTCTTGCCGTTTGCTTTCTGAGACACTTTTCGGATGTAATGTACCATGAAATTACTTACGAATAAATTCGATTGCCTTGGAGACAGACGTTTAAATTTTTAAGTGACGCACTGAGTGCTGGAGCTCTCATTGAACGAATCACTAGGTATGTAGCAAAATACAATCTAGTAGTCTTCTAAAACTTGTTCCAAATTAAAGTCAAGGCTTAGATATATTGGCCACTTTTGGCAAGGGTATGATGTATTTTGTATTGCGAAATTTTAATGACAAGGTGGATCACGTCGTAAAATATACATTTCGTGGAAACATTGACATACTATATAAAATTTAAAATTTTGCTTTGGAAATCTCTGTTTCAACTTTCTGATATTCAGCTGATATACCTACTTGTATACCTACGCCTGATTTCTGTTAGGTGTTAACAAGGCAAGCCTAACTTATAGATTTGAACAAACGTAAAGAAACTGATTGGTAAAATCAAAGAAAGTAGATTGTTAGCGTCGGTGTCGCAATCTTTAAGAGGGTACTAAAAGGTTTTCGTCACGGCTATTGACACCGTGCGTTCATATATCACTCTATTATGTGGCCCTGATTGTATTGGCGTCGAGATCAGGTTAAGTTCCCCCTAGCTACTTACTGCAGCCGTCACAGACTGACAGCTGTGCACTTCGCCTCCGTGATGCAGTAGCGGTCAATAGCGGATATTGTCTGGAAGGATCTAAGGGAAGGGATACCCCGTATCGATTTTACTGACCCTTCTTATAAACATATCCAATG
Organism: Autographa gamma; assembly: GCA_905146925.1. Taxonomy (NCBI): domain Eukaryota; kingdom Metazoa; phylum Arthropoda; class Insecta; order Lepidoptera; family Noctuidae; genus Autographa; species Autographa gamma. The sequence goes on from LR989852.1 coordinate 4,049,885, forward strand.
GAAACAGCGCAGTTAATTTTTATTCGAATTGTTCTTACATCGATAACTCATTTTTATCTCTCTTCAATCTAAAAATAGATCTATTTGGAAACTTTGAAGATCCTCTTTGGTAAACTTTAAGTGACTACGGGGATTGTGTCAGTGAAACTGTTTACATGACGAGTTTCGGCCGACATGCACCATAAAACATTCATATTACATTCAAAAACTTTGGCTGGCACCCTTTTGCGGGTTGAAAGCCTTTGTGTGGCTGACAATAGTGCTAGGCAACAAAAGCAACGGTGATTTGAGGCTCTTTTCCTCTTAAATTGATTAAACATTTTACTCCATATTTAGCAAATATTCACATATCTAATTCAGGAAAAGGTTAAACTTAAAGGTAGTATTTTGGGCTATTCCTCTTCGTACCTAAATAGAAGACTCTGCTCAATGTAAAATCGGAAAGGTCATCTTTGTTGTTGTATGTCACAAATAGGCGTGCAAAGTGGAAGTCATGTTCTCATTTAGTCGATGACATTAACAAAAAAAAAAAAAAAACGTTGCATTGTTTGTTAGCAGGTCACTAACAAGTTGTTACGTTCATTTTAGAGAAATAGAAGCATAATTAAATCGTTCAATGACTAGGCAAATGACGTGTCGAACTGTTCTGATAACATATTTATGTCACAACAAAGAACCGCATCATTCTTGAAATAGCTTCGCGATAATGTCTTGTCCATTATAAATGAATCTGCACCCCGTCCTTACAGTTATTTTACTGGGAAATACTAACAAAGTTCACGTTAAATGGTTAGGTGCGTGATGAGTGATGACGTGTGTAAGTACTCCCGGCGCCGATGTCAGATTAGCGCCGCCACCGCCACGTTATACTAATAGATGCAGACCATGTGACATTTAACTCTCTGCAAATACATTCATGTCTGTGGTTATTATTTCCCCTCTAATTACTAATACCTACATATATAAGTTGGGTAGAGTCAGATGGATATTATATTTTTATGATACATACAACCATGTGAAGTTCTCAGTTCGGTTTTGTCATGAAATCGGAACGAAGAAATCCTACTTGTTACAAATCGCACTGGTATATTATTTAATCCTTGAAAAGTGTTAGCCTAGCGATAATAATATATGGAAATAATATAAGTAAATAAGTACATACTTTCCATAATGTATTGCACTGTCAAAGTGACTTTACAGAAATTAATCAAATCAAATCAAATCATTTATTGGAACAAATCATTCTGGACTTCAAAACATTTTTGCTTAAAGTAGTAAGGGCCGCTGTTGGTTTTGTTTTTATGAGGTAAAACAAGGTTACTCTTCGTTACGTCCATAGTTGGTGTTATAGTGTGCACTTTGTGCTATTTCACTACCATAAACGTATGGTAGTACCACTACCATAAACCCAGACTAATATCAAGCGGCGATGGACGTAGCCATCTACTGAAACGTCTGTCGTTAAGAATAACCTTCTAGACTTGTGTCTGTAAACTTTTCCTTTATTGATTTTGTTTGTGTAATAAACAAAATGAACTTACCTCATATTTATTATCTTTTGAATCGTTTTAATCCATGAAGTGAATTTTCTGTAAAAGATTTCACAAAACCATTTGTTAAATGATTTCCTTCAACAAAAAGTACCTATGTTCATAGTTTAGCTGCTATATACGTACACAAAGTGCACAGTAAGGAGGGGTATGTCGAGTAAACCCGCCCCAGCCCTCGTGAAGGCCATGAAATACTTTCAGGGGGATGTTTTCTAGGCTTGCTATTACAGGGGTACGGACAAATTTACCTTTTACGATCATATCAACGCTATCTCAACATTTTATGTGCTGTGTATCCTATAACTTCGTGACGTCTAAGTTCATACAATTTTAACTAGACTGATATAAATGTTCGTATCCCCCTATTTGTAGAAATATTTTATTATATCTCATGTAATTTGTTATGTATAATTTATTATAAGAAGTTATTGCACAGCTGATAGTAATAGTATTACTAGTGCAAAGTGTAGTTTATAACGTTTAAAATAAGGTATGTATAATGGATGATGTATGATACTTTATTACATGCGGTCGTGTTCCGCGCTGCAGCAGCTGCTTATCGATTTCACCATATCATAGCACTCTTTCGTACATGTCCTCAGTACATTTTATTATTCTAGGAAAATTGAAATTCTGTCATGAAATTTTAAAATTGTCCAACATTTTGAGTTACTGTTTTATTAGGAATTTTACACAGGAGTGAAAGTGGTAAAAGTTCATTGCCATAAGAATATTGCCATAAGGTATATTTTTTATGTCACGTCTTTCGGCCTAAACATGTACCTGCCTATTAATTGAAATTACTCCCAACAAATTCAAATTCTTCCACCTAATTTAAGCTAAATGGGCGGGGAATGTTAAATTGGGAGGGAATGCACATTTTTTTCTATTATTATAGGCACCTAATTCCTTTACGCTCCGTTAAACCAGATACAATGAGACCCGTAGGCGCCGCGTCCCCCCTGGCTCTGATGTCGAGACGTCTCTCACTAATGCGTCTGCAAATTCCAAACATTTGCCAATTCGATACAAGAAAGAATACACTATTAAAATAAAAGTGAAACAGGTGGCTGCATTCTCATAGAAAATGTTCGTAGAAAACTGTAGGTAATGTGTTGTTTGCTTTGTTGTTTCTATTTTTATTATGATTTGTTTACGAGTACGTTTTTCTAGCACGAAAAGTATAGTTTTATAATTTTTCGTCGACAGTTTTCGTTTTGTCTAATGTGCTATTGCAAAAATTTCATACTTTTATAAAAATACCAATAAAATAAATAGCCTAGTTGGTACCTACATTATATTTATCACGAATAAAGTCCCTCATATGTTTTCAAATACATAATTTCTTTAAAAGGCCTTCTGACAAAGGTCGCTTAGCTATTAAAGCAACAGGCAAGTCTGAGGATGTAGCTTTTGTATATTGTTTTAATGTGAATATAATCGTGGGAATTAATTTAGCTAAGCGATTCAGTTTTAGCTTAGTGATGACGACGCTACATCAACATTTATTTACATACGGGTGCGGCAAGTTTAGCGAGCTAATTCAACGCTTAGATCATTTTTACTAAGTATAAGTTACGACCATTTAACTGATGCCGAAGGAAATATGATAATATTTAAAAAATAAATACTTCGGAACTTTAATGACGCCTATTTTGTTCACAAATGGTGTTTGATATCGATGTTTATTGCACATACATTTATTTTATGTTGTTTTCGCTATTTATATTTATCAAGAGGGAAAACTATTTCGTGTGCGCAGAAATAAAATCACAATACTTCAGTTACACTTTAATCAATGCTTTAATGAATTTAAACAAAGTCTTGTAAACTTACATGGAACATCACAATTATGCTTCGCAAAACAATGTTGATGTCATGAGATTCATTGTTATAATATCTACCCAAATAGCAGGGTCTATTTCAAATTACATATAGGTACAACAATAGAACATGCCTTAATATTATGGAATAGATTTTCTAACTAACGGGGAATAGAAGCAATCTTAAAAATATTAGACGTTGAACATACAGGCCTTTACTTTCCATTTGAAGACATTAAAATGTTTTGCTTAAATGTTCTAATATCGGAGACACAGTATTTTGAAGCTAAACGAGACCAATAAATATAATTATGTTTTTTATTATACTTTAAATCTTATCCAATAATGGTACGCTAGGTGGGACGTTGCTTTAACGTTAATTAAATTAAAAGTTTATCAAGACATGATATTTTGAAGTATCATACTTTTTCTGTTAACAGAAATACTGAAGCATTTGGAACCACTACATAAAACATAGCTGGTACGCACACCTAACATGATGAAGACAGTTCACTTACAATTAAGGCGAACACTTACAATCGATTTCAATTCATACAAAAATATCATCCATTTTCTTTACACATTGACAAAAGTCCGCTAAGCATACTACTACCAAACGATTCCAAAACTATGAGTCTACTTGTATCTAAGAACTAACAAGAATTATTTTCATTTGACGGAGGGATGGAATTTTAATGCATTTATGGTCTAAATGATCAAATGTAGGCTAACTTACAAAGTATAACTTTGGCTTAAACAACAAAGTCATAGATCATTCAATCTTCATTTAAACCTCGAGCTAAGTTTTTATTTAAAGTAGTGTAATCGTTATTTCATCTGAACTTAGGTGTATTTATATAATAAAGAGATAATAAAAACAAAATAAATTATTTGTGAATAAACGCTATATGCTTTAAAATAATAATATCTCTTAATTCTGGATGTTTAGACTCTTGTAACTTAAAATTAAAAAATAACAATTATAACTAAGGTAATACTAAATATTAAAGATAGGAGGTACTAAACGATGTGCCTAATCACTAATACGCGAAAATAAATAAACTGTGCGTCAAACTATTGCCACGATAGCCTGCAGCTACAGTGGTACTCATACTTTGCGTTATATTAATAACCGCGTCATTTATCTGCATTTTTCGTGTAACAATATGCTAATCTACAAAGCAAAGTTAAGCTGAACAATACGGTTGAACAAGTTAATTGAATCAGTAATTATACCCAAAGTATAATAATATTAGGTAACGGTATATGATAAAAATAAATTACTTAAAACTTTACACATAACCTTACGGTGAATATAATTAACAATTACTCAAAAAGACGGCTTTAGCCTTGAAGAAAAAACAATTTATCAAATGAGATTCATCATCAAAATGATAAAAATTATCTAACTTGGTGTTTTGTACATTGCAACATTTAAAATATTGTAGGTAACGTATTTTTTCTAATAACTTGATTTGGAATTTTGAAATTTATCCAGATATCACAAATGTGAGTTTTTACTGCCTTGAGGTTATCCAAGGTACATAATATGATGTGTGATTTTATTACAGCTTGTCATTGGTAACAGTGCCTTTCTCCAGTCGGTATTATAATCCCTACCTACGATGTTTCCACTGTCATTACATTATAATGACGATATTATCGCGCCGCTCTGCGACTCCCATATCAGTTAACTATTTATTTACAGATATATCTATTTACAGTTATGCGATTAATTTTGGCTCCGCAATTTACACATTGGAATGAAATCACATAACAGGAATGTCAAGAAAATCAAAAATATTTATATTTACACAATTTTACCGAGATGGGTATCAACCGCGGCCTCGGATTTTAAACAACAGCATCAAGCCCAGTTGCCAAAACGTACATATACATGTATAAACGACCAAGCAACTATATATTTAATGATATTTTTGTTGCTATATACAAAAGCGTTAAATTTGATTTTTTATAGTAACATTATAAACGCCGGAATCAATAACGTGAATGTAAAGAACTTCATAGATGCTCCATTAGGGTTGCTGCCGAGTCCACCTACAACTGATTTCTTGATATCTTCCTTTGGCGATGAAGCTTTGACCATCCCTTCGCCACTTTCGTTCATCATGTCACTGCTGTCCATCTGATCGGGCTGATCGGCCTTCTTCATGGCTGCCACATCGTTATCCTCTTGTGCTGGCGGCGCGGTCTCAGGCGGAGAAGTGGTTGTGGTAGTGGTAGTCGTCGTTGTGGTGGTGGTCGTCGTAGTCGGCACTAAGGTGTTGTTAGCTAAGAAATAAATCTCGCCGTAAATTGCTTCTACTTCCAGCGTATTTTCAATACGTTGACCTCTTATTTGCCTTGATCGTGGTTCACTGTCGATATAAAGAGTCACTAATTTTGCAGTATATTGGACGTCTCTATTTGTAAGGTTACCCCTGAATGTGACATTACATGCAGTACCGGGTTCCAGATATTGTTCCAGTTTGTGTAATTTGGTTCTTCTCTCAGTAAATGGGTTTGCCCATTGTATTTGGGGGAATTGAGTGCCATCGTCCAATTCAATGGTGGTATTCAGGCCAATGGCTATTCCATGCCCATGACCCCAAGATAATGTGTAGTTGTAATCGTATTCAATTTCTGTAGTAACAGTAGCAGCACTGTCATCCTCATTTTTTAGAATTCGTTCTTCATACACTTCTGGTTCCGTTTGGCGAACATGCTCCGTAGTTCGATCTAACTGCACATTCTCTAACTTGTAACCAAAAGGTTCAATTTCTTTTAATATTTCTCCACTCTTCTCTATCATTTCGTTATTTTTGTCATCAAAAGTAATTAGCTGGCCGATAACGTTTTCGTAAGCAATCCTTCCGATATAATGCGAGTATCCACTTGGGGCTTTCATCCTTCCAATGAAAACTGAATCCACTGAAGAGTCTACAACTACACCGCCACTGGGCTTAGCATGGAATCTAAACCAAGGTATCCAGTTAATTAAGGATGCATTTTCAATATTTTCTAGGACTTCGAATACATTATAACTTTTTCTTGCGGATACTGCGCATGACGTATAGTCAGGTCTCAATTGACCTAAGATCATATCACCATCGTGGCGTGCTCTGCAAAGGTATATGGGACCTAAAACAAAGTGATAAAAAAATATTAAACACATTCTTAAATAGCTTACTTTTTACACCGATATATTTCATGAAATTTACCTTGTTCCGATTCAGCCCCAACAACATAGTTGCTCATAAATTCCTTCTTAGGATTAGTCCACTTAAGGGTGCTTGACGTGGTGACTTGCTTCAACTTGGCATTGTACAATCCGACTCCAGCTTCTGCCGCGGTCTGAACGGCGAGGGTTGCCGTTAACAGCACCACCCACCAGCCACTCTGACAATTTCTGTTTTTCTTCATTTTGACTCTGCAACAAAAAAACCACTATTAATATTGGTACAGTTTTGTTATTGCTATTTTGTAACGTTTCGTTACATGTACGCTCATTGAAAGTTATTTATCTTTAAACGAAAGATAAAGAATGTATATTAGCTGACCCGTACGTTTATGATGATGGGTTTGAACCGGTACGCTCATTTAAATTTATGCAATCATCTATGTACATTTTGTTTTAGTATCAATTTGTGCTGTTAGTTACGTATACAAATAATTACAATCACATAAACATTTTTGCCGCAAAACTATTGCATGTATTGTGATCAAAGAAGCTTACGAAGGAGAGCTTAAAATTATTGGAATCAAATTTAAATAACCGTTTTTACATTTCCTCGCAAAGAGAAAATTTTGTGAGTTTTTCGGAATATAGGACCACAGTATACAAGTAACCCTCGTGCAATAAATTGCCGCGACCCCCAAATCTTATCTTGATCTACGTATATTCACAAAATATAAAAGAAGTCGTTTTTGCCTGTTCATTGGGTTCTGTAATTGGCAGTAAACATATTTGAATATTTTTGAAATATCAAAATATTCTAATGTAAATAGAGGAATTTAGATGTTCAACTGCATTACTGCTTATGCTTCATAGCAGTGTTAAGTGTTTATTGCCTGGTACTTTCTGAAAATTATAATACGTGATTTACAAAACAGGTGTAGTTAACGATCAGAAATACTATTACACCAAACAAATTATCATTCTATTGGTTTCTTAGGTTTACGCGAATGTTAGACATTGAAATAAAACTACTTTTTACGGATTTTTTCGCGGTTTATATTTAGATTTTAGGTCCCGACGTTTCGACACCTTTGCAGGTATCATGGTCACGGGCAGACGTCGGGACCTAAAATCTAAATATAAACCGCGAAAAAATCCGTAAAAAGTAGTTTTATTTCAAAATTATCACTCTCTTTCATCTAGTTTCCGAATGAACTTATATTATTCGTATGGATGTTATCCTGACATGCCTTTACATCGACTAAAAAGGTTGCGGTGGGGTTTCAATCCCAAGGAAACTCAATTTGCTTGACAAAGTTACTGAAAGCAGATCGCGCGTTGCTCTAGCTGTTGCCCCTAGCAAAGCGTTGATGCGGGAAATATGGTTTTGATTATATTTCACAATTTTCCGTACAAAATACGTACACAATATTTGTGTCGTAAAATGTTAGTTGAAAGTGGTTGGAAAAGGTATAGAATACTAGCATTGCAGCTGATGGCAAAGATAAATAGAACAACGAGTAGTGGGCGGGCGGGGAAGAGTTCCGACGTAGACAATCGATAAAGGGAACTGCAGGTGAAAACTTACATTGCTTTTAGTTATGATTTTATCACTACACAGTACATGTACAATATGAACCAGTTATATTTATATTACAGTTCTTTCATTAACTTAAAGTTATTCATGACAAACAAATGACGTTGCAGTTTCGTGTCCTCACATGTTTTATGATTATTATTTTAATCACGTTTTAAATTATTTCCGGTAATTTTCTTGTATCATCGTTCATGTTTTTTGTTAAATGCAACAATGTGATGGGAAATATAAGATTAATCGTGTAATGTGAGATCATAATAAGTCGTTGAATTTAATTAAAACGATGTTTTATAGTTTTCTACGATACTGATGATAAACCTTTATTTTCAAAACAATGTAAATTTTAACATTAGTGCAAAGTATGTGTCTTTTCTGTGTTCTGTGATTAAAAGTTTATAAATTGTAAAGCGATGTATGCATACAGTTATTTGTATTTACTCCACACGGCATGTTTACTAAATGCTTTTTAATCGCTAGTATTACTATAGTACTAATAAAATTATATTTTAGCTCTCCAAAGAAACCTTGGACAAGATATAAAATCGATTGAAGTATTTATATCATGGCCGAGGTCTGAATTTTGATATCATGTTTAAAACATGATACGTTTGAATAATTCTTAAAAATGTTCCTTTATTTGTGAGAATAATGCAACATTGTAGGTTAGATATTTATAGTTATCGTAGATCAACATATTTATATACCTTTCTTTGTTGTTTTTTATGTATTATTCTCGTTTTATCTTCTTATTAAATATTGTTGTTCTTTTTCAGGTACGTTGTCAACCACTTCTTTGTACAGTAAGTTATTCTGCATCATTATTTTATTTGCGTTTGTGCCAAAATCGATGCACTTCCCACACCCGAGCAGACTGATAAATGACGTTAGAAAGACCAACCAGACTATGCAGAGACAGACATACTCAACTATATTCTCGAAATGCAATAAAAAAGAGGTGTGTAATAGTTTTATTTGACGCTGCAGCTGGGAACCGAATCGGAACTATTATTATTAGGAATTTAAAATTTATTAACCTGTTAAAAATTGTTGTTCATAATGTATGTTTGAGTAAGTTCTACCTAAATACCGTAATAAAATTCAGAGCAACATAAAACTTCTGTCACGTAGCCAAACGTATGTTTACGACATATTTATTATTCCGTCTTGGTTTACAAGTTTCGGGCGCACAAGATTATCTTATGCAAATCTCTTTTTCGTTGTGCCTGAGATACTTCATTTTGTTCTTTTATATTAACTACATAAAATATAGTTGAATTAACAATAAATCATTGTTAGTGCCGCTAACAATAGTGAATTCTATTTAATAAGTTCAATTGGAGATTGACACGGACCATTTATGTGCGGCACAAATCCCGATGTTCTTATTCCTTTGTTATTTGAACAGCTTTTAATATTCCTTTAAATCTTTATTTAATAAGGATAATTTCATAATCCGATTACAAAATAAGTTACAGAAGCTGTATATAAAGATCCATTATAATGTTTTGACAGAATTCCCTTGTTTAAGTTGACCCAGTCTTGTGGAATTTTTTATACTCGGTCAAAGGTTATCGAGTAACGTTGGCAAAGTGTTTACCTTTTCTAATAAAGCGACATACTTTTAATATTACAAATTAGGTGCAATATTGTTACTTAAAACAAGTTGTAATAAATAGGCCCGATTTGTAAACATCAAGTACATACTTATTTCAATGTAATGTAAACTAAAATCCTTACTTCCGAATGTTAAGCGATTTTGTTATGCTAAATTGGTTCTCTAATCCCATTGGTACAGTACGCAGAATTAACTTCGGCTAGATCGTATTCCGCCAGCCCGAGCGGATCGGGTCTCTTTGTGCCGGAGCACACAGCGTGTCCGAACGCAGCTTTTGTGTGCCTGCCAATATGACACCTAGCAGAATCGATTAACTGATTTTTCCTATTGGAACGTTTTAAGTTACGCCAGATTTTTATCATTTTGTGGTCGTTTGTTCACTCCACATAAACAGATTTTTTGATACCAGCCCGATATTGTTATTTTAGTAGCTTTTGTACTACAAAATCGCCTAGATAGGGCGTGTATCTAATCTGTTCAAGTAATTTACTCTCGACAACGGTCTCCCTTGTGATGAAATGATAACGTGTACAAAGGAAGCTCAGACAATTACTCAGCGGTGGCTTTAATGAGTCGATTTAAACACCCCATACGTTCCTTCTGACACAATACCTTCTGTCTGCGTTTCCGAGCTACTCTCGATGTGACGAGGGGAGACAAACTACAAACAAAACACGGCTATCTTTCGTCTGAGTTACCTCACTTCACTGAATCATCACCACCCCTCGAGTAAGTTTTATTCCCCAACTACGAACTAGAGCTATATTTTTGGTATCTATAACTAATGTAAACAACCGAGTTGTTTTTAATATTTTCCTGTGGGTTGTGAACTTCATTATTTTCTGGACGCCATTATATAATGGAAACACAAGTTTCTATATTATATAAGTCGTTATCTATATTTTTGCGATGTTATAAAAGTTATTTACCAAACATGACATCATGTTAGGTAAAGGCTTGCTTGTATTTTGTAACAATATTGTGGGCCATAAAATTTTATGATGTTCCGCGATGTGGTCAATGGTGACTGCACCAGGCAAGGTCACATTTTATGAACACGAGTGCATAGTACCATAACTAAATTGCAAACATGTAATACAATGTCTCTACCAATGCCAATGTAACAAACGATGTGACAAAAATAAAGATCACAGCCTTAGAACGCATTAAAGACACACATAAAATACAATGAACGCAGATATACGGAAATGGTTCACTTCCTGACCTAATAGTTTATCCAAGAATTGCTCCTTTGGTTGCCTCACAATTAATTGAATTGTTTCAGTTATTTTATTTATCTTAGCGCCGAGTATATGATGATAATGTTTATCTGTAGTGCGATGCATCACCATCCTGGCAGAGATCATTAATCTTGCTGTTAAGAGTAACTGTAAAGTCTTGTTTGTTGCATGTCGCTTATTATTTGAGTCACATATGTAAAAATAGCTTTAATACATCTCTTGTATTCACTCTGCACGCGGAGCATCACTTAGTCAGTATTTATTCATAGGTATATATGAATGTAATCACTCCCTGTAGATACGACGGCGTATTTTGAGGTGGTATTATCCTATCAGGATTGCATTCTCCCTCGCTTTGCGGCTCCTGATAATATTAAGTCCCATGTTGGCAAGCCTCGCCATTCATCGAGGGCATCCGAGCCCACACCGTGTTCACTTCACTCACATTAACGTTGGAATTTAACGATATCGCTCTTTAATCGATATTAAAGTAAGTTACTGTAAGCAGGTAAGCTCCCCGGGCAATAGCTCGCACACTAATCGCATTACCCACATGCAATCAATAATACTAGACAGGATTACTGTCGACTGCTACGTACTAACATTTCTTCATAATATAAGTAATAAGACGTTTGTGTTTAAATCTAGTCTGCAATGGGAATCGCTTAAACATTATTCTATAGATTATGTGGAAACCCATTTCTAAATAATGACTCATACTTCCTTCATCTAAAATTTTTATGAGATTCTAAATATAATTTAAATTTGCTAAATGTCAAACACGTATTGACATGAGGTGCCAGGTCAGATGTAAATAAATGTCATCGTCGCTGAACCCAACACACTTTATAATCATAGCTAATAACCTATACAGTAACTCAGAGTATATATTGATATCCGACGATATATAACACACTCGCTATAAGGTCTTTGCACGATTGTAGTCCTGATCCGCCGCTACAGGAACAGCACTAAGCTTTTAACCCAGTTGTGCCGCTGCTTACAATGCAAATATTCCGTTAACGTTTGCGCAAAGGCTCTAGGGTGAGTCGGACACTGTGCTAATTTAATAGCACTCTGCGTATTAAAGGAACTTTCCGTCATTTCAGTCAGTCATGTGTTATTACTATAACGGAGATCAAATTTAATAGAAAATTCTTTTGTGATCAATCACACCAATAGTTTTTTGGACCGTTATTACAACCTAAAATGTGAGTAGTTAATTGGGCAACACCTTCGGTAGATTGTAGCTTCTGAGTTACGTGTTCTTAAGAGCAGAATTCGAATATATTGTATGTACCTATAGCTAGTTACTTTGAAAACTCTTGTTAATATGCAGCAAGGTACATACAATTTGATTGTGTTGTAAGTAAGACTCTATCGTAATTACAATTGCGGTGATTCGCTGCGATTGCTTCTTTGCATAATTAGAATCCCCCATTTGTCGTGTTATCGCGGTTAAATACATTGCGTTTCCCTGTGTATCGCAGTCGGGTGTTAGGTGGGCGGTCCACATTGGGAGGCAATTATCGCTATAATGGCTTCGTTATCAAACGCAGTTTCATCTCGATGACTCTTTAGAAACGAGTTAGACTTTCTTAACGCAGTGTTCATGCTACATGCTTGTACTCAGTCATTCTTCGTATGTCTCTGTTTATCTAAACATGGTACAAAGTTACATTATACACTCAATCTTGTTACTATTAAAGTTATAAATGATGCTATTCACTATAAACCATTGCCATGATTACTAAAGTAACTTTTGTAACGGTTTTTATACAAAATTGGATTTTGAAGTACCGTTACCAATTTGGTGGTTTTTCTGTGATATAGTACATTTATGTTGTTTTATGAACTCAGTGCAATGAACTGTAGGGTTTTCCAATAAACGAATTAATGTTTATTCATGAAGCACTCTCTATGTAGGTGCATTTCTTTACAAAGTAATCTTTACAAGTAAGTTAGCGGTACCGGCGGAACAATGCAACATACGTAAGTCCAGTGAATGCCGGTGATATGAGTTTTTGCGGCGCTGCAAATTGCTCTCCCGGGCGCCATCGTCTCTCGTGTACCGCTGCTAACTGTCTATAAATCATTTTCTTTATTATTAGCAACACTCCAACAAAGCTGCTAGATTGGCTACGGTGGTTTTTTGTCATAATTAACGAAGTTTTTCATTGTAGGGTTTATTTTGTTATTTAGATTGTTATTTTATGATTTCTTAATAAATGCTGGAATGTGTGGTTTGTTATCGGTCAGACGGTTACGTTGGTGAAGTCGCGGGCCGTTGCGCGTGTGCGCTGGCGCGTGAACCAGCTGATAGCGTGGGAACAGCTTCATGCATGAAGACCACACTGTCCGCTACGACTGTATTTGTGCTATATGGCGCCAAAAATCTACGTATCTTGATTACAACTTGTAAATTCTTCAGATTTGTATCTATTATTTAGCAAAACATCAATAAGATTGAACATTATAAAACTAGACAATATTACAGAAATTAGACATTTTAACTGTAAGCTTATGTTGTTCTTAAATAAATAAATAAATAAATAAATAAATTTTCAACTGCAGGATATATATAAGCAATGTTACTGTTTTACGATATAACGATCGCAGTCGAGACTGTCCCTACACAATATATCCTTAAAAAACTTGTGTATCTCTCTAGAGCTTTTAAAACAAAAGGATGCGGGCTTTGTGGCTTGTTGACAATGTCGCCTTCGGCTCGCATACGTAGACAACACAATTAAGTGCTCAATGAACGCCAATAAAGTCAGTTCCAACGTTGTTGAATAGTTAATAAAGACGTCATATGGTAGATGCTATACTCTATTTTAGTAACTTACAAATATTTCTTATCATTCGCGGCGGAAAGGATGGGCTTATCTCTTAAGTTGTTATGCATAGTACGGCTATTCTAATATTTGCTATTTGCATATTCTCTTTAATGAATTGTCTAAATATAACACATAAACCGGATGTGAAAGACGACAATTAGAATCATGGTATAATAAATACAGTGAGAACGGCTCAGCCACATTCGTCACGCAACGGCCTACTCGGCCACATGCTATCTCTAGTACCTATTCCATTACCTTAATAGAGGTCACGGGAATCATCTATTCGGTAAAGGTTGGTTTTTTTCAAGTTTTTTTGCTTATTGTAATGGATTGAAATTATTTGAAATACAGTTAACATCCGCTTGTTAAAATTATGAATGAGATAGTTCCGTTTGGGAGGACAGTGTTTGTTCGCACCGAGTTCGCAGCGCCAGCCGCGATGCGTGACGGTGTTGGGAGATGTCCCATGATAATAACGGCAAAGCTGTTTTAATCATAATTACAGTTCAGGTTCCTGCAGTCATTTCCGCTCAAAGTTCGTTGTCCTGTCTGCAAAAACTTTTTAATCTGAATTATGTAATGAAATGGGTACTGTTGTGATGGGGATTGCTGTGGTGGATTTGCTGACTTGTGTTTAATTTTATAATAATCATTTTCAAATTGCATATTATATTCGATTTTCTATTAGTCCTTTAATTTATTTAAAGCGTTAATTTCTGTGCATACTAGTTATCTAACGTCGCATAAATTGATAAAATCTAGATGGACGTTTACAATTTTAACCCATCATCGGTCGCAGTCTGCGCTTTGATAAATTAACCATAGATTATCGTAAGACAAAGTTAAGCAATAAATCAACCGGCAAGAGGCTAATTAACACCAGCTCGGATAGAGTCCGTATCATTGCACCTGCCGCCTGCGCCGATCCTCGGACCGATCGCAGAGGTAGCAATTTTGCACGTCAAGCACGGTTAAACGAGGGAATGTTAGATTTATTTTAAATTATGTAGTTAGATTTATACTTATTAAAAGATTATATTGCCATGCTATGTTAATTCTGTTGTAAACGAATGTAGAGCTATTTCTAATCAGACAGAGCCATGCTGAATAACCAAAAATGAGAGATTTCTGATCCAAACCCAAACATTTCTAGTGTGGATAACGCACCTAAAATACAATTCTTACGTAAAAAGAATTTAAAACATGGCCAACGGAAGTTTTAAAGTACATGAAGGCAAACATATCGATGAATCTTCATTGTACACTCCCGACAAAACATTACCAACCGAAGTTGTTTGTCCAGTCCAAACAAACCTTGTTGAATGACAACTTTTTTAACGCTGATATTTATGAGTACTGAACCAACCTGTTTCCTAAAATACATATTAGGTGTGTAGATACATATTAGATACATGATTAATTACTAGTGTTAGCTATGTAAGTAGAGTAGACCGGTGAGCATAGTAGCCATTAAGTTCTACTTGACAGACTTGAAAGTATTTTATGAGTTTAATTACTATACTTATATAAGGCTGAGCATATAAGAGATTATAAATAGTCTCCATGTATAAACTTTTCAATCTCTAATCAAAAGTTACGTCAAACAGAACGGTGCATGACTGTCCACAAGAAAGTACAGTGTATGACCGGGGTGAAAACCGACACCTCAATTGCTGAGGATAAGTCATATTGATTACGGCAATTTGTTGAGCCGCAGAGACAAGCCTATTTTAGAACGTGTCGTGGTTGAAAGTCTGCTACATTATATTATGTACTGGCACACGACTAATAAACGTGTTATTCGTACGTTATTAAGTTTGACAACCGTATAAAGATCTAAACCAGACATTATTACGCGGTTGTCAAAGTCGTAAAGGATCAGACATCGTTTTGAAAAGAAACATTATAATATTACAAACAAGCAAATATATTTACGAAAATTCGCTATGATATGCTATACTCATATACAACACTTGGGCTCGGAGTATTATGTAATGAAGTGCAAAAGGCGGATGCCGGAATGGAGAGGATGACAATCTGCGCCTCCCCACGATTTGCGCGACAACGAGCAGCAAGGTCGCCGTCTGATTGTCGGTAATAGTGCCACTTATGATATACTGACGACATGTTGCCCCAATTTTAACTGCACTTTCAGTCTCTCCTACCTACATGACCCATAATATGTTATCTGGAATCAGATTCATCAATTCATACGTGGAAGTATGAATGATACTTCTTTAGAACTCTTAACTTTTCCATCCACGAATGCCACACGTGATGGTCAGTTTTCCAAGCGAATTCTGTATTTCCCTATTAAGTCGTAAGGATAATAGTCATTTGCGTAACTGGCGATGCAGATCCGGCACTTGTTTGATATTGAGAGGCCAATTGTGGTCCGTTCTAGCTCCTGACAGGATGATAGTGGGCTACTCTCGAACGTGCTAGTCGTGACTATTTTTAGAACGTTGATGGCATCACCGAAACATTCCATTGAATTGTCAATTTCGGATCTTTTTTAAACCGAGTGCGTCTCGCTTCAATTGTTAGTTATTATGTTTCGGATGTCTCCTATTGAATTGTACTGTATTTGAGTTAGTTTTATGAAGTTCATCTAAATTATTATTCGTTAAATTTGACGCAACAAAATTAGTACACGAAGCGCGACGTTTATATGCTGCATAATATTTTTAATATTTTTGTGAAATGTTTACGAACCTTACTGGAATTGCTATAAAATTTCCAGCTTTGTAACAAATTTCAACTGATGCACCAAATCTGCAACAAACATATTTTTATTAATGTTTAATTGTTTACACAATATCTTTGTAAGTTAATTGATAGTATTTCGGTCTATAAAACGAAGCCGTGGACAGCTACGGCCTTGTCCCTAATTTGATGTTGAGAATTGGGATAACAACTAATTGAAAAACACAAGTATTGTAAATAGATTTCAGTGTGGTATATCTTGTGAATTCAATCTCCATAATATGTATTTGTTACTTATAGTTCTCAAGATGATAGTATCGATATAATGACGTCCTTAGATCCGACGAGAACAATAATTGTAAATGCTCACTGACTTAGAGAATCTTTGCAATAAAAACTCGTTGCAGTAAAGTGGTTGCAGCTGTCATTTTCGTTTTGTTTGTCGTTTATGCAACAGATGTACTACAATATCGAGTTAAGCAGCTGCTTAGATTAGTCATAATATTCAAGTTAAATTGTAAGGTCATTGTCGTTTTATACATTCAATAATATGCATTGCCATTGCCATCGTGAACTTTAAGAAATTATGCAACCTGAAATAATTTGCAACGTAGCTGTTTATGCACCTGTTTGATAATAATTTAATGCATTACAATAGCGGTATATAAATAATAGAAGAACTAATTCATACAATACAAATTCCGCAAGTAGCCGCAACATCAACATGTTTCAAATAGTAATTACATAATAATACATAAACTACAGCAAAGCTTTACTGTTGATTCCAGTCAGTTAGGCATTTGAATGTTAATGTTCTAAAACCGCAAAGTACAGATTCAAAGCAGTCAATAGTAAATATGCGGTTAACCATAACAACAGACCAGAAATAAAATGATACTGTAGGCGCTAGAATTTATTTACATGCAATAATAATATTGATGAAGATAAAGTACGTGTAAAATCATTCTGGAAAAATCCAGATTATGCAACAAGTTGTAGGAATGCGTGTTAAAAGTGTTGCAACTGCGTTTTATAATGCAGTCGTTATGCGGCGATGAGTCGGCCTTCGCCACGGCAACGGTCCCATTGTCTGCGACTGTTACAATGAACACTTGGAAACCAGATACAAGCGTCTTATGTCGCGTGTCTCGTGTTTAATTATTACAATGTACACGGGAAGTGCTTAGTTCATGCGACCGCTGAAAATTATCTCTATACCTAGTTCCGTTACATATCCGCAATGTAGTGACCTAAAATACGTTTCATCTATCTCCAATTAACTAGTCATTTCCCGACATCCGACGGTAGCCGCATACGGCATCATTGATCAAGCGCTTCATTAGCAAATGGGACGTTATTAGAACCAACTCTCTGTGGAATTAATGGTTTATATCTTAATTATTCAACAGTTAATACCTTAATCAAATAAATTCTCCCCAAAATTCGTGTTTTACCTAAGCATATACGAGTATAGTTCAAATGGCATAGATATAAATATTAGACATAAATTCCGCATGTGTATGTGGTTTATGTTCCCATTTCGTAGATTGCTCAGTTAACCACAAGAGCCGGCGAGGAGGCAGGGATTTCCAATAACGCGAGGGGAAGCCGATGGACAAGCAATTGTCTTGACAAGGGTCAAATAACCAAAGAGGCCAGGGACTAGGAAATAGCGATTGACCTTTATACTTTGCATGAACTTCGTTTAAATGTTTTGCATGAAAATAGTAGTAATAATCCACTTTTGGTGCATGCACTTTTGATTAACTTCTTAGTTCAATATTATAAGTAAAGGACTTTGATAGGCGTTAAGAAATAATTCATTATTGCATTTCATGTACAGATAGGTGTGCGGAAATGTTTCCTATAACATCAAGCTCCTCTATGCAGTGTGTCTTATATCGTTTGATGTGCGATACGCGACCGTTTATGCTTACTAACCCCATACTCCCATTCTAAATTGCCTGACAAAATCTCACATCCCTTTGTGTAATAGAGTTATTATTACGGACCGTTGATTTGATGAGGATCCCTCTGAAGTATTATTTTATGTTGCGAAATATATTTTTCTCTGAAAAAACATGAGGCCAACCCACTTTATATTTTATGATAAAGAAAACCTTCCATGTTTTTAATATCCAATTATATTTTACAGTTATTCTTGGCAACAGATGTATTTCTTGGGCTTAGATTCTAAATTAAGCTAAGAGTAAATGAGGAACGTATAAATAATGAGCCTTAACCACTGGGTCGACGCAGTAGGAAGGACCGGCGGCGTAGGACATTCCCTTAGGGTGGGGGGTTGTGGAACTGCGTAGTTTCCTCGGTTGCCATGGTTACACCCCGCACGTGGCGCGGCCTTTTCGCAACCTGCTTTTGAATTAGCAAACTGAAACACAAGCCGTCAACTCATAGATTATCCCATTATGATGCTCGATTACAGCCACCATATTTCGACGGATATATCCTAATACAGATAAGACTTGCATAACAACTTCAGGTATTTTTTTTTGACAAAACGCCAACTGATTATAATTATTTGAAATCACATAATTGTGCATTTAGTTACTACCTTTAGTAATAGGTGTTAGGCAAAGAAAACGTTTCGTAATTGAAAAATATTTAGCGGAGATTTGCTACATTGAGGCAGCACCCTTGCTAGTCTAATTGCATTTTATTTATTCAAGACTCTAGTACCCTCGAACGATCATAAAACCGACGTAGGGGTTTACTACCCCAAATGCTCATTAGTTTATCCTGTTGCGTAGCGTTTAATACAATCAAATAATTCATTACCACTATGAACATTTAATTTCAAAAGAAAAGTATGAAAGTATTTAAGCTTTTCGTGATTTCCACACCCTCGCTTTCAAAAATTTATATTTTATTGTTATCAATTAATCTTTTCCTTTTATTCCCCTTTTCCGATCTTAGATTGTTCACTTCGGGCTCACCGTCAACCATCAATTACACAGAAAAAAAGAACTCATTAATCGCTTCGCTAAAATCAAGGGAATCCACGGATTAGGGTTTGATAAACGGTTCATGAACGTTTCGGATAGAAATTCAAATGGATTCAATTGCCAGACCGCCCAAACTTATGGTCTGATAGCTACGAAATCGGATTACTGTATTTAATTAAAATCTGATACAAGAATACGTAATATCAAGTTCTGTATACTATAACACACTACCTATCATCGCTTCACGTATCTATGTTTCTGAGAATCGAATGACAAATTTGGAGTGTATTCATTAGAGTATACCATAATTAACTTTATAACAACATTCTTGCTGACACCACAGTACTATAAAAAGCTATGTTTATGTAGCAAATTGTCGCTGATGTCATGCTTGTTCGGTAATAAAAACTCCCCTCGGAGGCGGCGTCCTCAGCAACAGCGGGCATCGAACAGTTCAAACTGTTATATTGCCCTTTGAGCAGGACCGTGATTATTACGAGTTCCTTAGGGTGGAATAATATTTCTGATATTGCCGCCGCGACCGCCCCGCTCGTCGCTTACGTTGGGAACGCGCACTAGGTAGGTACCAACAGCAATCGATACCTGGTTCCTCCATTACATATTTATTGCAAATAGGGTCTTGAAAATGTTAGGGGAATGAAAACGTCTTGCATACTTTAACCAAACGCTGATGGTTTTCAGGCTCTGTATTCTTCTTAAGGTTTTTCATGTACTTTTTGAATGAATTTCCCGTCGTACAATGCACTAGCAGCTCACGAAACTTATATAAACATAAAATTCAAATTCAAATTTATTTATTAAAAGGCGTCCGATACTTAGTAAATCTGATCTATGGCAAAATTATCTGCACTGAATAATGATTTTAGAAACAAGAATGTTGGTATAATAGCTCACAGTTTAAGTCATCTAATAAAATATTAAAACAACGTGTCATAAATTAAATTTATATCCATGCTGAACGTGAGCTGGAATCAAAATTGAGTAATACATAATTCTCTATAACGTTTGCTGTTACGAATAGTTCCTGCTACAACTATTGACCTTGGGTATATCATGAATTTAAATGAACTATTTTTCTTAGTAGAATTTTAAAGTAATTTCACGCTTAAATGCATCTAAATGTAAGCCTTTACTGGAAACGTTCTCACATGATTTTCATATTTAAATATAGCGTATAGAAGTTAATTATAGGTCTACATTACAGTACAATATCTCATGGCTGTAAACTTCGCGTTTATATGGGCCGGGAGGTTTCGAACTTTGCATTAATTACTGTTGAGCAACTTGGTCCGCCGAACAAACTGTCGGAACGATAAACATTGTGCAATATCTGACTAATTAAGCTCCTTGTCTGAAAGTTATTGTGCGTTCACGGCGACGTTCTGTGGCAGGACAATTTTGTGTTTGAATATTTTCCGAAATGACATTCTCAATACATACAAAGACTGCAGTAAAATGTTTTTGTAATTACATAATGTATTAAAAGAACTGTTTCATAGGTACAATGTATTTATATATATTTTTCTATGAATCCGCTCCCCTAGCGAAAGTTTTGTGTTTTCCAAACAGAGCGCGGTCAGCTTGCATTTTGCATATGAAACGTTGTTATTAGACCGGCCGCGGGGTAGGGATTAAACTAAACGCACCCGGTAACTATAATATTTCTATACGTAAGCAGAAAAATGCGTCATCACAATTGTGATACACTTCAGTAGTATACGCGTAACTTACTACAAATTACTCACAAATTCAATGCGTCACTTTACAATTCTTCGATGAGTCATTTAATCTGGCATTAAGATGAATGGTTCAGTCCTTATTCGATGCACAATGTTGATTGTAGTGTATTCTGTTTACAAAATCTCTAACGTGTACCTTATTGGGTTAAAACTCTTTAAGTACATAAGCGATAACGGCTGAAGGAAAAGAAGGTCAATGAACTAAGCTCAACGTTGAGTCATCGGTCACCGTAGCATTTTGAATTCACAATTCGCTTGCAAAAATACAGCTCCAGTTGACGATGAGACGCAAATCAACTCGCTTACTTCTCAGTCACGTATGGATGGTAAAATTCTTGATGCGTTTACTGTTCACACGCAAACAAATTGTTTATTTTTTATACCAGAACTTAGCACATTCCTTCGAAATTCAATTCAAATGTAACAAACAGTAGTTAATTAAAGTACATGGATATTACTCTGTACTAGACGGGAAAGGAACAAAGGGTACGTATTGAATATTCATTAATGAACGCCATAATAACAGAAGGATTCGAGAGCCCTGCATTCCGCGCGATGAGAGCCATTAACACCGCTCTGAACTACGGTCTGGATGGCCCGGGAGGGAATGGTAATTTACCGACTTTTGTGAAGTGAAAGCGATGTAAAAAATGTGCTCTATTCGCCGTTGTAAATTCATTTTATCGCCTTGTTGTAGTTCTGCCATTACTCTACGGAAATATTAAAAAAAAAACCGATTAACTATTTCGTTTCTATCTTGTCACTAGATAAAATGTTCAACAAGAGGCCATTTGCTTCACATCGTCTTCTTAGATAAAAGCTACCCCGATGACTTTATTAAGTAAATAGACGCTCCATTCACATTTCCTGGTTGTATAAACTTGACCCAGTTACAGTATAAGGGCAACTAGGAGAGCATGGCCTTCATCCAGTTTCCAATGCGAGCATGTAGAAAATTCTCCCGAGCGAGTGAATACGTCAATTAAACCGACATCGACAGCGCGACCTGTAGCTACACATTTTTTGTTTCCCGTGAACATAGCTTTTCTGAAAATCAATTATGGAGTTCCGCTTTTCAACCCTGTTGTTTGATACCATTCAATCAATTAGCTGGCTCTTCGTTTTGTTTTAAAGCCAGCCTCAATGCGCAGGTATTCCTAATTGACAGAGAAAAATTGCTGCTCTCCCCGATGGTACAGTTTCAAAATATTTCTGTTTTTCTTGATTGGAATACTGAACTGCCTAGGTTACTGAGTTTCATATAAACACAAACACTTAGTAACGCTTCACGATATTTTACTTCCTTCAATAATATTAATTTAGTGAATGACGTGTAAACGATTACGAGGCAAGGACGCCGATTAATTTTCGCGGTCATTTCAAACAACGCGTGACACAGATGTCATGAACATTACATGTATATTATTACGAAGGGAATGTGTATTTATGTAAATGTTATTTAACTCCAGAATTGTGTTACACGTTTATCAACCCACACTAATTCATTCGACCTTATACTTAATACAAATGAGATGTAATTTTTTCCTTTTACAGTTGTTTCGGTGTTTAAAATTTCTAATTATTTTTATCAAATTCCTTTCAAGTCGTATTTTACGTAGAATTATCTAATTTTGACAAAGTTCATTGTATAGTAAAGTTCATAGTAATAGTGACTTACTTTAGTTTATAATAAAACATCTGTTTTACCTTCGAGCGTTAATGCAATTTATAAAACGCAGATAATAATATATTAAATATGCCTTGATCTAGTATAGACTCGTAGTAATGAGAGATGAATCAGTGAACCGTGCTCTAACGGGAGTCACACTTCAAGTGCAACGGTCATTTGATACATTGAAACGAAATATCTTTAATCTCGTAGTATTAAATTTATTAAGTCCTCACATGTCTATAACTTTGCGAACGCAATGGTTATGCACTGAAAATTATAAACAAGCTCTAAAGATTCATATAAATATTAAGAGAAACACACCAAAGATTGACGTAATAATAACGAGCTTTATGATTACTAGGTACAGTAATAAAATTGTGTAGTTTATTGTTATAGACGGTGGACTGCGTGCGATCGGGCTCTCGAACCTCAAGTGGAGCGATTTTACGATCAAAGCTTAAATAAATAAATCATTTTACCTACTTTGACAAGGGGTTTCATAACAATAATGATTGATATCATCGCCGGCAGCCGGCAGTATGCATATTAATAAATTAAATGTGTCTGCAAATGCTTAAGATATTCATAGTGACCGTATCAAAAATAGATTTAAATGATTTTGTCGATTCATTGTAAACAAACATTCCGTCGTGTTCTTTGTTCTTGAACAAAGAGCAAAGTTTACCGTAAGCTCGAGGACTCTCTAGTGAAGTTAGGTGTGGTAGCTCCATCTACAAGTCGCGACAAGTGCTTGTTCAACATGTCTCCTGTGAAGATGTCGCAACGCTACCTGCCGCACTCGCGCTACTGCATGCTCTTACCACAAAGACGAGTCTTAGAATCCTTTTAAACCACGTATCATATTTAAGATCTTACAATTAGACGTCATGTAATTATTGCCTACACCTGTGTTTATTTGTTTTTACTAAGCATTTGTTTATGTTCTTAAGATTTGTTGAAAACCGTTCAACGAATACTTAAGTGATCCTCTTAAAGCTGTTACAAGTAAGATAAACAATTTTTAATGAGATGTTGTTTATAAGTTGGGAAGTATTTTGATAATACACTTTCAGAGTACTTAGTATGAATTAATAAACAACGTTAAACGGCACACTTAAAAAAATGTTGAGTGAATTTTAAGTTAATCTGATTAATTTTGACACGATGTAATAACAAAGTGATTAACTTTTTATGCATTTCAATCAAAATAGTTACCCTACTAAGATATTGTAAAATACGTAATACGTGCGTGTACTCCGAGTTCGTGACCAGTGAGTATGATAAACAATTTCTTCGACAGTCTCGGCACGTTCTCCACGAACTACATACGTCTTATTATATTAATTCATTCTCCACACAATGGTTTACTTATGTTCTATTACTTGAAGAGAATATGTTCTACTTTTAAATCTTCCATTTAATATTGCTTGAAATTGTTCTGCAAACTTAGAATTTATTTACATCAATGCTATCACACAATCGTGACGCTGTGCATTCTAAACCATGTACCGTTATAATCTTAGTGTTCGCTGTCTGGAGAGCTTGAATTGTAAAAAAAGTATTTGGCTAACAGCGTGGAGCACTTCGCCAATATTAAACTCCTCGCTTTTTATATCCGCTACGAGGAATGACTTGAGCTTTTCTCGTCTTTAAAATGTTTCACGTTCAGGTTTTACCCGACTCGGTAAAAAACGAGCAGTGGCCAAAAATGGAATAAAGTTAAATTTATTTCGGTTTCGAATTTGTGTGAAACTTCGCTCGGCTAGAATTATTAGTTCCCGGGAGACGGTTGTGGTGCAGCGGCACAGCGGGTAACGGAAGACTTCGGTTGTCGGCTCACAATTAGTGCCTCGTCCCGTTACCGACTCATTGTCCGCTTTAATACTCCACCGTTTCAATTCCTTTGTGCATTCTTAATGGAAAGTTTCAGCTTGTTTGTTTTGCGTTCAGTATTTTACTAGCGCACTGCCTATTGTTAAGGCAATAATGTTATTTATACTTCTGCGTATTGTTACTCGAATCAGAAAGTGTTCCCCAATCTTATATAAAAACTGCTTGAGAATAGGTACCTTGTACTGGATTATTTAAAGCAGAAGCAAAGACCGCTTGTATTGGAGTTTGCAAACTTGTACTAAAGTGGATGATGTCGTTATTCAAATGAAGGTGCGGTAGGGCAAACATTCGCCTTAGGTATATCTAACAGCCATATAGCATCGATCTCTGAATCTGGAGCCAGCGGGTCCCTATCGTTCCGTCCGTTGCTAATATATTTCTCATTAAGAACTCAATTACTTCCTTGTGTTTGAATATGAAATTAAACCATTGCCCAACCGTTAGCAAACGGTGCGCCCTCAAAAAGGGACCTTTACCGCCGGAAATGTATCACCGTGAAATGCAGTGACTTCCTGAATTTTAATTAATCAAATATTGCATTACATTTAATTTAGAAAGCTATTTATAGAGGTCATTATTACGTTATAATTTGTTGCGTTTGTCGTGCAGGGTGTCGATAATAATTATGTTTAGCTATGTATTGTATCGTTTATTAAAATTGTTCTTTCATTTAATCTTAAGTTAGTCAAGGACACCAGATGCTTTCCCGGGCGAGGGTTTGCTCGGACGTGAAATGTGCGTCACGTCCTTGAGCGGCTCGGTAGCTCAATGCCAGTCATTGCTATTCTAAGATCCTCACGACCTTCTATTAAATTCGTGGAGGATGGGATCCTTAATGATATTAGTGACATGGAATCTAAAAATAAAATATACGAAAATATCAGCAAGATTAGATCAAAGTAGCGTCTAAATGTTTTGGTGCTGATAACTTGTTTGGGCGATAATTTCTACGTCAATCAAATAATTATTTGCATGTAGGCATCGCACGTAAATCAAACTTAGATAATCGATAGTCTACTGGCGTCTAGTAGAGCTTCCTACATAAAGTATAGCTATTATTTTACATTCTGATATGACACAGAGCTACATTATGTGCGACAAATGTAGGGGAAGTCATTCAAAAGTGTATTTTACCAATGTCAAGGACGCTATACAACGTTTGTGGTGACGAGGAAATGAGATTATTTTCGAGCGGATATTAAATTATAACCGGTGAGAGCCGGATTACGTGGTGCGGGTTCCTTTGTAGTAGAAACTTTACAACCCAATTATCAATCACGAAGAATAAATCATAGCTTCACTAAAAAGGAAAAGTCGAAGTGGCTATAAATAATTCTAGAGGCACTCTAACACCAGCTCTGACACCTTTTACATATTGAACCTCGATTAACATTTCCTTTAGATGTAATAACACGATATATGACAATAAAAGTCCCATAAAATTTGTTTGTAATTATGCGTGGATAGTACACGTGGTTGCGCACGCGCCGGAAGCTCGCGACAGCCGATACTTGCGTGACATTGTTTTGCCGCCGCCACCTGCCGCCACCTAAGATCGTGGTTCGAATAATAAATTGATACTTCCGAAATATCTAATTGGAAACTAATCTAGAGCTCTGCGTGCTAAACTGATCGGAATTGCTGGTAAAAATATTTTTTGAAGGGCTAAATTAGAAGATTACTTTTTCTTGTCGCTAAACATTGTGATATTTAGTATACACATGTGTAATTGGTACATTCTAATAAGTCGAGCCCACTAAGAAGCGTCCGCGCGTGTTCATTTAATTTCCTCGCAGTGACCGCGATGCCCGTTTGTTGTTTCAATGTAAGTAATTAATTTTACCGAGCTTCGTTAATGCGGTCGGGACAACTTAATAACACCTCTCTTTACGTTGGTTATAGCAACGAGAATGTCCGCGGTTCACTAAAACGTTTCATACATACTGAAATTGCATTGTTCCGCAACATACCCTGAATATTCCTCAGTGATGTGTTGCATGCTTATACATTCATTGTTTTCAGCAACAATGCAATGTTATTTGGGTTTTTAATGTTATGTGTTGTACCTAATAGCTGGCGTTTTAATGTTTTTGTTTTTTTTTTAGAAGCAATCTAGCTATTAAGTCATCCACTTTGTCCAAAGTATAAATAAATTATGTATCTCAATGGATTCATCAACACAATTGGATTGAAATGAAATATGTGTTTTCATAAAATAAATTACGTATATATTTAATTTTAAGTCACCTAGATTAAATTAATGCTAATGAATTGGATGAGATCAAAACATGCTCCATTGAGTTGACAACATTTAATAATAATGTAGTATAATTTATACAGATGTATGTTAAATGTTCGACTTAGTCAAGGCTAAACGCGCCTCAGCTACCGGAGCCTGGTACGCCCGCAGCTCTCTCACAAATCTCTCAATCGATTGTTCCAGTGGCCATGAACTCGAACCTCCTCTCGCACCACCGCGCCGGTGTTTTAACTCTGAACAAGAAACATGCTACCACGTTCCTATAGCGATTCCATAACAACACGTACCTATAATAACATGTACCCTACACCGTCAATACCTTTAGTATCAATTTAGTTTCAGTACTTGATGATAATCACTATGTATGAAGTAGAAACTTGTTGGCTGACGACAGCAAGGTGTCGCCACCGTCTGGCGCCTTAGGAAAAAGTTGCACACTTGCAGAATGGAGTCCACATTGCGTTTCACGTTGCGTCATATATGTTGGAAGCAGACGCATCTCGACCACTTTTTACTGTGCTGAGAAACGGTTTCGATCAACTTTCAACTAACCTAAGTAGGTAAGACTTCCCAGTGAATAAATGCAAGTTAAAGATGAATTGATCGCTTATTCATTGACTGTTTTCTTTCCCGATATAAGCTTTGATACTAGGCCGTACTTACGAGGTAATGTTCATTGTTATCAGAAAAATCGATTGCCCTCGTTTTGCGACACATTAACTTCCTTCAGCGAATATCAGAAGAATTTGCTCAAAAAGAAAAGGAGCAGCTGCATTTGGCTCCCCTCACTCTAATCATTGTTCGTTCAAAGGGTCGTCCGAAATGGGGAGCAATGGCCGCATTTCAAAAAAACTATAATAAAAGAACCCATCCAGGTACCCACGCAGAGCTTTGTAAACGTTATCTTATTTAACGAACTATAATATAAGGAAGGAGCTGTCTCCTAAAGTTATAATAAATATTGATAAACTACATATACGTATATTTAAAACAGGCCAAAAATACTAAAACGCGTTTAAGATTACTTGCTAACTGATATTGAATGTTGACCTGCCTTTCGTTAGTCTCATCATAGTTCCCCGTTTTGACATAGTTTGCATTCATATTAGTTTATAGGTGTTCATTTTCCGGTATGCTGGTAGCGTAGATAGAGCTATACAATTTGTAGTACACATGTAGGTAGGTGAAAGCATGCGGGCATGCAAAACTACCTAACTCGCAATGCATAGTGTTTGTGCAATGCGAACTTGTTCATGTCGATGACGTTGCTGCACTCCTGCTCGTCTAATAATTGAAATTCATTGATTTGCACTCGCTACTGTTTTGATACATTGTCTAACCCATGTAAATTTTGCAATATATGAAAAGTCTGCACTGACGCCAAGATACTCGATTCAGGCATGCTATAATTCTTCTATTAATTTCCGAGGTTAAATTGAGGATACAAAATCTTATTTAGAGTAATTATACTCTTATCAAAGACAAAAGTATGTTCATTAATAGCATTCCCTAAATCGTTAGGATTTTTTGGTTCTTTAAATACTCTAATATTCGGACTTATAAACATTCAGACTTCAATACACGACTGAACCCCTTCGTTAGGATCACCCCTTGATAAACGCTCGACTGCTATTGGAAGTGCATTAAAGCTATTAGTAAGTAGTTAGTGCATACCGCACAAAAAGGGATCCCCTTTCGGGGACTGATTCTCTAGAATAGACTTTATATATGTGTACGAATACCTGCCTAAAAGTATTGTGTACTAACTAACCAACCTCGGCCCTACTCTATGGCACTGAACACCCACGTGCTTTTGTGATGTGAATCATTTAATAACCTGACTTCACCATTTATGGCGACAAATAAATCACGATTAAGGAACCTCCACCTGTTAACAAGTCATAATAGGTTATTGTAGTTAGCTGTGACATAAGTAGTCACGATATCTGCGTAATATGCTTAGCATGCGTCGTTATTTATTTTTAGGTTTCTTGAAAAAATATTTGTTAGTTTATCCACATCTTACACGGTCACATAAGGTCATCACCGAGCTCGATTCGTCAAGATCAGGGCCACGCGGTCACCGGCCAACTTGTTCCATGCCTCACTGATGGGCTCGTTCGTATCAAGTTTTTTATTCTCTCCCGTGGTCGTTCCCGATGATGATGTCATCTTCTTATCTTGAAATACCTACTTGGTTTGTCGTTTTTTTGATGGTTCACTCATTACAATTGCAAATGTTTCGTCGAATACTAAGCAATTTGTGTATGTAATGATAACATTTTCCTAAATAGTAGCCACTCACTATGTAATAAATTTATTCATGGGTCATACTTAAGTGTCGTTTATACGAATCGGACCATTACAGGGACTGTAAATGACGCCTTCCCTAGTTCAACGCTTAACCCATTGTGGATCGTGTTAGTAGTTTTCGTATAACGTTCAAGATAAGGATGTTTTCTGCTAAACGTTTGCATTACAGTTATACATGCGATGTCTTAAGGAAATTTAATAAGCTCAAGTATATTTGTTGTAGCAGAGTGGTGTCGCGAGGGAGGCGACGCGCGGGCGCGTATCGATCGCGCCGCCACCGCGCGGCCTGCATACGAATACTGGAATCGCCCTCGGTTCAGCCCCTTATCAACCACTTCCACCTACTAGACCCAAGCCCTTCGTTAGTGTCGTGACCTCATTGATTGTTATGTCAACTCTACATAGCCTTGATACCAACTAACGAACTAAACTTAAACAAAGCAAAATACGTAACTTTACACGTAATTAATTTGGAAGTGGTGATAACAAATATTAACAAAAACAAAAGAAACGTTCTAAAACGACTGAACTATTGTATTACAGTACGATTTCCATCTGGGAGGGATTCTCACTGAAGTACAAACAATGTGTTTGTGTGTACCGTTCTGCAAGATATTTCATGTGCAAATATTTTGTTTAACAACAGTTGCTGAAACCGATCTTTGATATCGAAGATTCCGTTAGAAAAACATCCTCTTATAAGATTTTTAAACAAACATTGGTTATTGCTACGAGTGCTACGAAATGCAAACTTTAGAAAAGTTAGCTACCTATACATAGCATCTATGTTAGCGACATAGATGCAAGAATTCCTCTTATTGAATTAAAAGAATCCTCATAGATTTTATTGGATTTATTTTGTTCTAAAATTAAAACAATGTCTCTACGCACTGTAGCCATATAGACGTTTCTATTGGGAATATTCAGCTGATGATATTACTGAGCTATTTCCAACCCCAAATAAAATTATATTGCTGAAGATATTCCACCATTTGTTTCGGCTCATAATGTCACTGTGACAACTTAGCGTTGTAAGTGGGGCACTAGACTAGCTTTGCCAACAAGATTTAATGTAAAATAGAAAATTAATCCAAATTTCTTTTTTCAGCATCATATAATTAGAATTTAGCAAGCTGCACAACTTTGTTCTGTGCATTATTAAACTAATTGGCGCCGACAACGATTAACAAACGATTTTATTTTCACTGTCTGCCACCTTTGCTTAGTTTTGACTCGCGACGTCGTTCAACTTATCGAATCAATGATCGAGAGTCTGTTAACCCCTAACATGAATCATTTTGACATTGAAAATAACTTTTATTTGTACCCTAGAATCTTTAAATCCGTTTCATTTGTGTTCTTTATTTATTTTTATGTATTGTTGTATAGTGATGTATTTTTGGCATAATGTCAAAAATAACGTATTAATGGGGCATTGAACTTACATGGGGCAAATAAATAACTGCAGTTGTGCATTGGCATAATATAACCAGCAGCAAGCTAAACTAGCGGAAATGGGCAACTAGCAGCGGAGGCGACCCGATGAAGGCAATTTAGCGAGTCTTCTCCGGGGCGTCGTCTTATTAACAATCTTTTATGATAATCACAGCCTTACTATTTATACTGGGAATCATACGGCAAGTAATACTTAAGGTATAAGAACAAATAGAAACAAAGTAATAGTCCATAATATAAGAAACTTGAAATACAAAATGAAATGATAGCGCTGATAGTGGAGAGATATTCTCAGACTGGTCAATATGTAGGAAGTCTAGTTGCGTCTCGAGGCGACGGGTTTAAATAGCATAAATAAAATGAAATGTTTATTTTAGTGTGTGGACAGTATTCCGATGACGCAGTCGTTAGAATGGACTCGCAGATCGATACGTACGAGGACGCCAATTGGTCGGTGTCGCGACAACAGTCTGTTCCACAACCGAAACATACGAAACTGTTGCTATGTTTACCATTGTTTGGATCACATGATTGTCCGAAATTACTTGTGGAATCGAAATCAAAGTAAAAATTCCTACGAATTCTATGGCCGTGAACACAAATATAATCACAATAGTATTCGTTCCAAAGGTGGGTTTATTTTTCTATGAAATGTTTGCCGGATTTCGACACAATGTGAATACCAACAATAGTGTCGGCACATTATTTGTATTGACATGTAGACCGGTACACGTGGAACCGCAGCTGCAGCTTACATGTTAACAACAGTTACAACACACCTTCAGTGCTCCTCTGCCCTAAGCAGATGTTTGCATGATTTTGCACTACGATAACAAACAGCGTCTTGTAACCGCAATGATGTTATCAGAATAAAGTGGACTGTAATATTAACATGTCTCGAAATAACACTAGTAAGAAGAAACGTTTCTGCAAGTACACTAGTAATATTATTTTTCAAAAGAGTTTTTTTTTAAGTAAATGCATTGCTTCTATTTTCTGAAGATCGTCGTCGTCATTCCTATGCCTTTTGGAATAACAAACTTAACCACATCCTTGCACTGATTAATGCATGCAGGTGGGTATGTTGTGTTTGAGCACAATCATCTAAATTATAAGTCATTGTTCCGTCGATTAAAGTTACGATTACATAAGTCGTGTATCCGAGTGAACCGGTTTATAAGAAACGTGTCAGGAGATTCTCTTCTGAGTGCTTACGTTCCTGAGAATGTTTAGAGCGGTCGAGACCTCTTACAGTAGGTGCAACGATTTCTACATGTGATATTATTTATTGTATCTTCATCTGCACATCGCACCTTAGTCTTAAAGAAATACCACCTGCTCTTTAAGAAAAATAACAACATGTAATCATAAGTTTTTACCGACAATATTTTTTATTGTTAGAAAAACACCGTTGTATTTATGATTGCTTTATTGAGCATCAAAATAATTGAACTCTTGTCTTACCTGTCACAAAGATAAAAATCGGCGTCAATATAAACAGCAGAAGAGGTGAAGCCTTAAGAAAATTCACAGAATTCGGGTTTTATTATACACAACACTGAACTGTATATTAATCACTTGGTAGTCAATATGTGGGTACAAATCCACAGATATTTAGATAGTTGTCAAATTGTAAGAGAACGCTTCGATTAGAAGTAGCACAGTGGTAGTACGGAGATCAGTAATAAGGCACCGCCGCAGTGCGGAGTCTCGGGTAGACTGGCGGGAGTGCGCCGAGCGGGACTGACGGGCGGAGGCCGGGCCGAGACCATGCTCGAATGACGCTCGCGACACCCCGCGCGCCGCAGCGCCGCCGGCCGCTGCACCGACCACCGTCGCCGCGGCCGCTTCGCTTGGACCACCAATACTTTTTCGTCAATAAATTACTGAATTAACCATCAAACTCTTTCACCATTAACTTTTGTTTTAATACTTATGGTGGACAATATCTTATTTCTTTTTAACTTTTTGACTTGGAGACTCTAAGGAAGACCTTGGTTATTCAATATTATGAAATGGTAACTATATTTTATTACGATATTCGTTATTTTTAAGTTCATGTCGCTTAAGTGAATAAGTTATCAAAGTATTTATTGACCTTAGCATAGCCTTTAACTCGACTTCGTGCTGTACTCCACAAATAACTACAATTAACTTTTTGTTCCTTAATATCTACTTTACATCATATAATATCCTATCTCATTTGCTTTATATTGTAACAATATGACGGGTTTATAAAAACTAAATGGGTAGGTGGTCATGGCGCCAGTGCTTGGAGTTTTCAATCTTTTAGATTATGCTTTTAATATTTGACACAAGTGGGCGGTAAACGTTGTTTAGTTAATGCTTTGAAATGTCTTATAAGGTATAATATTTGATATATTTAGATACAGGTACACACAGGTTCTTTTTGTTACACATTTCGTTTCAAGGTACCTAGGTAGTTCCAATTTATTTACGTTACTGTTTACGATTTCCATTCTCTTCCTTTCAAAGTTGATCAGGAAAACGCCGGCGATTGAACTGGAAAAGCCCAAAAACTACTACCTAATTGGTTCTTAGCCGACACAACAGTGTATAATGAATTGTAAAATCTAGAGATGCTATTATATTTTCCCATACGGCCAATTAAGCATCACCTGGTCAAAAGTAAAGTATAAAAACCAATTACATTATGAGATGTCTTTTTGATTTCGAATCACAACACTTTTTTAATTAATCGCAAGCACTCAACGCCACTGGCGAATACAGTGGAATTTGTAAAGAGCTTGCCATGAATTCGCGGAAAAGCGGCTTACCCCAATTCATATAAAACGTTGAGTTACCTACCTAGGTACAAACTGGCACTTTTCGCCAGGAAATAATAGCCCATTGTTCACTTTGGTCATGATTTTTTTAATGCAAGATTTTTCAACTTTTTTTAATTTACTGACTGTACAGTCAATGGCCGTGCTTATAATAAGTAGATATACTTTATTTGAAACTCTGACTTGTCTGTCCCGCTTATTGTGACGGTTTTTGTATTCTTTCAATAAAATAAATATTTTACGATAGTAAAACGAACTCTCTAGCTAATTTATCAGACTTAGCTGTCAGTCTATGATCACATAATTCTAATAGGAAAGTCTAATCGTTCAAGCATTCACTATACAATAATACATAGTCACATGTATTATTCTCGAAGTTTCTTTACATAACCGGTTTAGAGGTTCCAAATTCGTTAGCACTTGTGACCACGGTAAATTCATGGTTAATAAAAAATATCAACGTAAAAAGAGCACGCACCATTATGATGGAGTACCTACTTACTAAAAATAGAAAAAACGCAAGAGATCTACCTTCTTATCGTGATTATGTATAAGCTTTTATGTATTTGTTTTGTTTATATTTTAAGTTACTTTTAAAGAACTCTGGTCTTTCTAGAGAAAGGCTAAAATAAATGCAAACACGTAATCTATCGAATTAAATAATATTTAGGCTAGTAAATTATTCATAATCATTATCATCAACATTTGATAATAGGTCACTAGGCAGGTATCAGCCGTATCAAGGTAGGAGCAGAATTTGCTTTAGTACTTAGCTAAATTATTTAATTTGTATGACGATATAAACATTAATCAACAAACTGCTCGAGAATGGCATTATGCAAATTCCGTCCAAATCAATTAGTTTGGCGGTCGTTAGCTGACACTTGACTGGTTCGGAGCGAACCCACAGACCCAGTTTTAAAATGGACTAAAAATACAAAAATATTAAGTGAAACTTATGTGACAACAAAAGTCAGTAGTTCCATACCATGCCATAAAAGGCACGATTCCTACCATCCCTTAAAAATGCATATCTATGTGCCTACCTATTATATTTATAATCAAATATCATGCTATGCAGCGTATTTTGTATTTTAACCAGCTGATCAGATTCCGCAAAAGATTTCAATAATAATTTGAAGCCCTGTAAAGTGGAGTGAGAAAAAACGTCAAAATATTGCCAGTAATGTTTCGTTCCTTTATTATGATAAAAAAAATTGTTCTTTTATTATTATAAAAATTGTTTTTTTATTTAAAAACAAAACAAGGGGGCCTATTAGTTAACTTTCCGGCCGCCTAAGTTTACATACATCTAGCTTGTAAATGAGACTAGTTTCACTACTCAATACTAGATGGCGCTATTATAGGCATCTTCACAACAATCTTCATCATAGAATTATGGTACTATTTAAAGAATAAAACGAAAGCACTTGCTCATTGCTGAGTATTTAAATCAATACACTGTTTTTATAAGCTTCTGTAATCAAGCTGTAAAAAAATAAAAAACTTATGATTGTAAGCATTATAATGTTAGATGGAATATGCAATGTTACTATAAATAAAACACCGCACACTGTCGCCTCTGTCCATATGTTCGATAAATAGATTTTGAAATTCTTTTGTACTAGAAAATTGCTGTGTTAAACTACTACAAAAATAATATTTATAGCAATAATTTATCTTGTAACTCGATTAGACAACAACATTTTTGTGGCTAACACAATCGATATTACTCGTCCATGATAGCCCTCAACTGCGCATCACTATTACAGTCGCCATTACATGTCGGTCGTTTGTTTTTGTTGCGTTTGTAAAGGAGATTGCTTATGTCAACGATGCAGCGCGCGATTATAATTTTATTGAAATGAAATAAACTATCAAACATGTTTAAATAAAACAGTTTATGTTATAAACTGCTAATAAATTAAGGTATGTTGTATTTTTCAATCTATGAAATAATATTTCTAATAGCAATTGTTATCATGTATTAGGAATCATTATAGCAAATATCTATTGCATGGAATGATGGAATTTGCCAAGTTTGTTTTAAAAGTTTTATATATTTTCCATTTAGATGGCACCACCTCGACGCATTTTAAGGCAACAGCTAGAAATATTAATGGACTTTTTAGAAGAGAATAGAGACATGTCCAAGGGATTGCTGCCTGGTACACCGGTGTCTCATCAAAAAACGCGTCAGAAGTGGGCTGTACTGGCCAAACAACTTAATTCTGTACAGTCGGGTGCTCTGAAGACTCCTGACGGTTGGAAAAAGGTATGTAATTATTTTATTATAAATTTTGTAAATAAATGTCTAATGTACCTATGAGATATAAGTAAATTTATCTAAAACATTATGCATTATAATTTCAGTACTGGTTTGAATGGAGACACAAATGTAGAAAAAAAGCAGCGGATGTTCGAAGATTCCGATCAGGGTCAGATAATGGACCAAACAGATGTATACCACTCAATGATTTAGAAGTGAGGGTTCTAGAACTAAGTGGCAAAGGTTCTATTGCTACTGCTGTATCATCATCTAGTCAACTTGATAATTTTCTTGCCGAAGACTCAGATTCAGAGCCTCTGGAAAACCTTAAAGTAAGATGTGCTCCGGCCAGCATCAAAATAAGACGGTCTGTTACTAGTGCTCCTCATTCTCCTATAGGTAAGTGCTTAATATTTAGTTCTTAGGAAGTACTCCTTACTTTGGCTAGTAGAAAATGTATTTAAATAAAATGAGTAAGCAGACTAGTAAATATAATAGAAAAATATAATTTTAAAACCATAACTTTTGAATTGAACCTATTGTCCTTTATGAGTTAGGCACTAGTCAGGATATTTATACCATACATTTTTATCAGAGAAGTATGTTTTAACATAGGAAATTCATAGTCACTGTCAAATTGTTTCAGATAATAATTCCCGTGGTATAACGCCGCCACCTAAATGGGCGTTAGATATTGAAGAGCGCAGAGTAGCCGCGGAAGAGCGAATGGCCGAAGCTCTAGAGAGTATGGCCAACGTCATGAGGTCCCAGGAGGAGCGGCGCGGGTTGCTGGAGGAGCGCATAGCTGATGCCTTGACAGCCATGGCGGGGACCGTGCAGGACCTCAACAGTGGCGTGCAGGAAGCACTGCAACACCTGCAACAGATACACCCACTACAAGCTAATGGGTCTGACAAGGGAGACGTTTTCTTATAGAATTAAGTACTTTAATGTAATACTTAAATTACATATGATATGAAATAATATGAATGTACATAATAAAATTCTAAAATAGATACATAAGGCTGAAAGTACAGTAGAAATTAGGCCAGTAAGGTGTCAGTCATTCCTAGTCTAAACTATATTTTCTTGTAAGTGTAAGCTTTTATACAACTATATGAACAAAATGTTCCTATTATACCTATGTTATTATTACCTACTGCTTGTATTCAGATTTTTCATTTAGTTTTTTTATTGTTCTGTATTTAGACAGCAGATGAATATTTTTTAAGATAATGTAACTGGTATATAGGCCATACCTACCAAATTATAAATTATGCAAAATATTAATAATGAATAAATAAAGTTTTCATGTAAATAAAAATAGGTATTATTAAAAAATATTTATTTCATACAATTTCCTTGTTTTATTTAATCAAACAAAAAAAATTGCAGCAACTTGTAAAATTTTACAAATTTGAAAAAGGACTTTTTATCTTATTATTGTGTTTATCCTACAGGTATGGAGGCACTGGAGACTAGTATAAACTACTGGGAGGACGCGCTGGCGGCGTTCTCGCTGGGCGCGCGCGGCGGCGTGTCGGGCACGCTCGCGCTCACCTCGCCCGAGGAAGCCGAGTTCTGCCGCGAGATACAGGACTTACTGCAGAATGCCTATCTCTTGCAGGTAAACACACTACCATATCATCTCATTACTCTGCGTAGTTATTTCGTGTTTAAGGAGAAACTTGTCTAAAAAAGTGTAGTGGATTATATTTAGACTGGATTTTTATGCAAAGGTTGCTGGTTCTTAGCCCCTATTGCCCAGGTTGAACAAACTTGGTAATCTCGTTACTTCTGAATATAAGAATTGATGTTTAGCCATGTTGAAATCTGGTGTTTTATATGGCCCAGATATAAGGTAAATTTGTCTAACATAGCATTTAACAAGTAACCCTGCCACTACCACAGTACGTAGTATAGTATGAGCCCTAAATGGTTGTTGGTATGTGTTGTCAGGAGCGATGCGAGCTGCTGTTCCTGGACCAGCGCTCGGTGCTGTTCCGGTCGGAGAGCGGCGGCGCGGGCGCGGGCTCGGCGGGCTCGGGCCCGGGCCGGCGCGAGCGCCTGCTCTCCACACACACCGCCTCCTCGCACACGCGCCGCGACCACCACTCCAGCGCCGAGTCCTTCGCCTCCGCAGAGGATCAGGTCACAAACCCACTAATGTTTTATTTATTTGCAGACTTTTCTAACCCTAAGAATACGGAGGGACTAAAATATCAAGGTTGTTATTCAGATAAGTAGGTATAAGTTATTCCATGTATACCTATGAGTGACTGGTAAGTAACAACAACAACATATTGTAAAAGAAGAAGAATATATAAAAAGCTCGAAAAGATGGAAGTCGTATATTCTTAATCATGCCGCTTAAGTGTAAAAGTACTTTAATTGAAATTGCAGGTTGCGGATCTCCGAGATTTTGATGATTTGACAGAAGCCTTACCCGAATTGGAAAACTTGGAATTATATCAGGCTGCTCTCAAACAGTTTGAAATCGGCATACCTTACAGGTAAACTCTTCGTTCACTCCGTATACTGTGTAGGTACTATAATTTGTGTAGATATGTAAAAGTAAAATGGCATTAATTTCAGAACTTTACGCACAGAAATCTTGCAATGTAGCTCAGACTCGGAGTTCTTGTGCAAGCTCCACTGCCTCCGGCTGGCTTTTACGCAGGTGTTCAAGGACGCCGCCGTGTGGGCGTGGTTCGTGGACGCCGGGAGACAAGTCCTCACCGATCTCCTGCTGTTTGCCGATAAGGTATCTTTCTACTATACCTACTGCTTGTTTAATGTACAAGCTTTTCAGACTACAAAATCCTTTTCTCTAAATTACTCATTTTTAATCGCACTTGTGTGTTAGGAACCTAAGGAATTTTTGGTGGCATACGAAGAAATGGTGTCATGGGCGACTGATGGAGCAAACTGGGCAACAATAGAAAGTGAACTTTCTAGCAAAGGGGTTAAGGTAGGTTTTTGGGTTCATTTACCTTAGACAGCATAGGCCCAACACTTTTTCAAATACATTGAAAATAAATGTAAGAAATGAAACAAGCAGATTTTGTTTACCTAGTAGACGATTGAAAATAATTAATAGGTGTCAATTTCTCCATGATCAGAGACGGTAATTGTTCCTCTTCCTTATTTTTAATTGTAAGTAAAGCGGCAGTTAGACTTGTAAAGCAATTTGCAGGCATTAACATTCTACGACGTCGTTTTGGATTACATCTTGTTAGACGCATTTGAAGACCTCGCGTCGCCGCCTTCTTCGGTCCTGGCTGTCGTCCGGAATCGATGGCTATCCGATGGATTCAAAGAGAGTGTAAGTGATTCATTTTAAATAGGTTAAATTATTATATACATATATTATGAGATATAATAATTTGTTGTTCCTTTATTTCACAGGCATTGACCACTGCCGTATGGTCCGTTATAAAAGCAAAACGACGATACCTGCAATATCCCGATGGGTTCATGGCTCATTTCTACTCGATATCGGAACACTTATTGCCCGTTCTGGTTTGGGGGTTCTTGGGACCTCACGAACGTCTTCGTGACGTATGTGAGACCTTCCAAGCAGAAATTGTTGGATTTATTTCAGACCTATTTAACTTTCAGAAATGTCGTTATACCAACATAGACGATCTCTCTGCTGATATTATGCAGCACGCTAGATTACGCTCTGCTAATATCACTGACAAACTAGCCGAAAGAATTTAAGAACGTAATCACAAATTCTTGCGAAGCATACGAATAAGGGTGCGTCTAGACAGTAGTCCGTTTTAGAAGTTGTTATAAGTTTGACGTGTCGGTCTGTTTGTCATCGTGGCTCCTAAATGAATAGACCGATTAGGACTCGCTTTTTCCAAACTGTTTTTTTTTTTATTATATTGAAAATTGATTTTTTTCTCGTTTTCAACCAAAGCTATGTCAAGACGACGTTTGACCTCAAGTAAATTATCAGTCAGATTCCGTAAAAAACAATTAATAAAAACGTGTAAGAAAAAGCCTACTAAAGTACTGCTGTGTGAACGCACCCTTGAGTTAAGACTCGTCACGCGATTTCATCATACTAATCTTAAAATTGCATTTCATAACTGGCATTTCTCGGGTAAGCGACGTTAGTAGGTATATGTTTTAATTAACGCAAAGTTTTTACGCACATGTAAAAGTAGGGCCTACTGCCTAAGTTAAATTAAAAATATACCCACTAGAGATAAACTTCCTGTTACTAACGTAACATTCCTGTAATCATTGGGTATTGTTTTATTCTTACTGTGCAAATCGAAGGTGTATACATGCCTGTATTATAATTAGCTGTAAGATAAAGTGTTCATTAATTCTGTCTCTATATAAACCAAATTATTGCAGCATATTGTTTAAGGTGTACCTGGGTGCTAGTGCGCAATATAATAGCTTATTTATAACAAACTAACCCTGCATTTCGTGCTTGTTGCATTTAA
The DNA here is from genome assembly GCA_905146925.1 of Autographa gamma. NCBI lineage: Eukaryota > Metazoa > Arthropoda > Insecta > Lepidoptera > Noctuidae > Autographa > Autographa gamma. The sequence continues at coordinate 4,090,296 of LR989852.1, forward strand.
AACTAATCATGCATTCCATTTAGGAGTACCTATACGGGTACCGTCAAGAATCCATACGTACAATCATTTCAAGCTATAAATTCATATAAAATATTACTTCCATAGATATTTCTGATTACATTCAGATTATAATTATGAATAAAATTAAATTATATTGCATTTGTTATCAGAAGTAGATTTTAAATGCTACTTTCTATGTTTAAGTTATAAAAACAATCAAGTGTATTTTTTGTAAATATAGAATAAATAGATTACAAATAATATACCAGTTTTCTTGTGATTTTTACCATGTGTTGCCTAAAGGAAGTGATTTTGTTAGGTATCAAACAAAACATATATAGGCAAATAAATAAAACGCTTTCCATATTAGAAAATTTAGTATATCAATTTTCACAATTATAGCCATATGTCTATGATATAAAAACAAATGTGTAAACATAAATCTTTAATTACAAATTCAACGATAATACTTCCCCAAGAAGTAAGCACCAATTATTTTTTATAGTATTTTTACCCGAAGATTAATTGTTAAAGAATCACTCGCTAGCCTCATCAAAGTAAATAAAATTAAATAACATAGTCTTTTTATTAATACCTGCCACTCATAATTTAACAGTTTAATACTTTCTCTTTATAAATAAGGTGAGCGAGTGACGATGTAATTGTTATACGAAACAAGGAATTTTTCGTAATATGAAGATAATCATTTCTCCGGTTTTAGTGTTTGAGACAACCTACTATAACCGTTCAAAAATAAGAAAGCCTGGCAATCGACAAAATGTACGTTAGATATATTATTTATAGTTCTCACTACAGTAATTATTTGGTTTAGTGCACAGCAAGTTTATTTTAAAAGCTCTAATTAAACAACAAAAATAATACAACAAATAATATAAAGAAAAATATATCATATAATCTCTAATAATATAATTATGTAATAGATTGGCAGGCTTTCTCAGAAATATAAAAGCTTACGATATAGTGAGAATCGACACATCTACTCGTCAGGACTAGACACTAGAAAGTCTGAAAATGAGTATACAAACACACGAAAGAAATGCATGCATTCTTCTTATAATAATAAATGGAATCACTCTATGATATCCCAAACTAACAGAGTCAATAATATATACAACAAAATCAATGAAAATGTCAATGTTGTTTGCTAGAAGAACTGACATTTTTCTGACTATGGTCTGAACGTTTGATGTAATTAAGTTGGAAATAATAAAAAACATTGATGAGAGATCAACGTAGGACTGTGGATTTATGTAAATCAAGTTAGCTTTGCGCATTTTTTTATCACATTTTTCATAATCAGATCCACAGCTAATTTATGAAATAAAAATTCACAAAAATGAGGTATACGATACCACCACTAAAAAAATAAATATTTTGGTGTGCTAATACTTTGCAATAAGTCTGCTAAATTAGTGTTTAAAAGAGAAGCTCGCTAAAATAAAGTGTTCTAATAAAACGGACACGTCGAAGGGCTTGAAACGAAGCGCTCGTATGTAAAGCGATACGTCGCATCGCCTCGCGATCGCCCTCAATAGAGGAACGTAACGGGTCCGTAGCGGCCTCCGGTCACACAGCTGCCATAACGTGCGTATCGACAGGTTCGCTCGCGTGGGTGCGTACCGTGTTACAGGCGTAAGTGCCTTTGTTGCCTACGTATTATGAACTAATAATATTAAGAACAATTTTGTAGTATCGTGTGCAGTGTGAAGGTTGCGTGCGAGGCGAGCGAACCGCGGCGAAGAGATTTACTCGGGCTCGGGAGAGTCGGGCGCGTCTACGGCGGCCACGGTGGTGCCGCCTGCAGCTCGCACCTTCTTCAGGTAGCTGACGCTGTCGAACTCCAGGCAACTCTGTCGACACGATAGTATATTTATCGACAGGAGCCTCCAATTTGACCACAATATGGTCTCAGTGAGTTAGTGTGAGGGGAAGTGCGAGTGTGTTTAATGTTAGTTAGTATAATTTGTAAGCGCTCTACTACTTTCCTAGAAGTTAATTACAAGAAAACCCGCCCACCGCAGATTTGAGAAATTGGGTGTTTATTAGTAGGAGGTAAGCTAAGAACAGGCAAAAGACGAAATGTTTTGAAATTTTTATATTTAAAATCATAAATTGACAATCGTAAGGAAACAACAACACTAATAATTTCAATGCTTACTCAATTAAAAAACAATAACAATAAATGAACACAACAGAAAATCAACAGTTACAATTTAGATCTTCACTCAAATTAAATAGGCGAACAGTTTCTACCTGTAGCGAACCCCTCTCGAATACCCATTCTGTCCGAGCAGCATGAACAAAGAGACATCACAATTTTTTATTAGTATTGTTAGTAAACACTTAATAAAGCTTTCAAAACTATCTACTCATGTAAACAAGGTTGCGTAAAAGATTTATCAATATTTTTCTGTCAATAAACACCATTATATATTAGTATTAAAAAATTCTTTCATTAATTCAATAATGAAAAATATTTTTTTTCTAAAACGATAATGAATTTCCAGAGCTATAATGGTCAGAATCTTATACTTATTTAGTCTTTAGTTTGGCACGGCGGTGGGGTAGATATCAGCGACAAGTAGTCGACAGTGGCGTCAGAAACTACTAAACGCGTCGCCGCCCCCGAACTCAGTCAGAGGCCGCTCCCCACATAATACTAGCGTCAGTCTTATCAATTAACTTACAACTTACGCTACTGAGATCAATATATCCTACTTTAAGAATCGCTTATAATTTAAAACTAGCGTTACGCTTAATCGGCTAATGGGGGGCCGGGTCGAGTGCCCGGAGACGGCAAAGGGCGTGACTAGAATTTGTTACCTAACCTAACTACAAATAGGAGGCACCAAGAAAAGGTATGAAACAACATAGTGTCAGCTACAGCATGCACGCGTGTGGTGCGGGAGGCGAGGGTATATAAGCGAGGGTGGCGAGGGTGGCGAGGGTAGCGAGGGAGTGCGGGAGTGCGGGGAGAGAGGTGGGCCGCGCTGCGCTAGTAGAAGTTGCGGCAGAGCAGCGCGGCCAGGTAGTTGGGGTGGTGCAGCGGCGCCCACACGCGGAAGGGCGTGAGCACGCGCGGCGCGGGCGCGGCGGGCCGGCGCGCGCTCAGCGTTACCTTGCGCGCCAGCTCGGCCGGGAACGCGCCCAGCCCGTGCGGCGGCAGCTTGCTCAGCGGCGAGTCCGCGTACTGCACCAGCGTCTCGTACGTGTACGTCTGCCGCGCGCCGCCGCCGCCGCCGCCTGCAACGCAACCGACGTCTCACACAACCGATCACACTATCTCGTGCTACCAGAACCTTACTCGTTCCACATTAAATACACTGCTTATTTCTGCATAACACGTTCTCTTTTAAGTGCAGTAGTAATTTCAACTTTTACCTTTTATTTTGTAGTTAAGTACTGGTTTTAATACACAAACCAGGTTTAATCTCTATGCACGTTGGAACCCACAAAACAAAATTTAGAAAAATGCTTACTTTATGACGATAAAAATAAATAGTCCAAAATTTAAGAAACGTTCTAAAAATCTTGTGATCGTTATGTTCACAGATTAAAATGAACAAATTTTGTTCGAAACCCACAATTGTCCTCTAACCACATAAGTCAGCAAAGAAATCATGAGAAATCTGTAAACGGAAAATATTTAAATAGTAGGTAAATAACAATCACTACAAATGTACACGTCGAACACAATGATTTCATTGGCATATAAGGCGACACAATTTCCCTCGTCAAAGTTTTATTTTACCTTTAAGATGATTGGACAACAAAAGGGGAAGGTGTAAAAAAAAATGTTAAATCTCATCTGTATGATGCGTATAAAAGCAAAATTACCTACCTATAAAAAACGTGCATTTTTTTCAAGCTTTCATTGACTTAAACTGAAGCACACTTCGAATGCATTTTTAATAAAAATAATTATGATTAGTAACTTGCATAAAACAGTAAGCGTAAAAATTAGTAGATATTACCCATCTTGACTGACTGCTGCATTTAGATATTTAAGAACAGTATGAGTATGAAGTTCGTTATGAAATATATTAGCACATAATGAAAAAACAATTCGCGACATTATAAGAATGTTTCGTTTCTACATACATTGATCATTTTGATCATGCAGTGGTAAGGTTTGTTTCTTTGTTTGGACAAAATACTATATCAGGGTAAAACACATATACATACAATGCTTTGCGAGAATATACAGATTGGTAAACCTAAGGGGTGTATCTAGATCTTGGAACGCGCACTGGATGTGCAGGTCATGTAGCTGCACGTCAAACGGCGCATTCTTGGAGCGCGAACATGAAATGCACGCACGCAGCTGGCGAACGGTTCGCGAGCTGCGCATTCGCTGCTCGAACGCCAGATCTGGACGTACCCCAGGTTATAATGATAAACGTATTATTCGAAATAAAAAAATATATCGTACAAGGATATTTATCAATAATAAAGAACAAGGAACATGCATGCATGCTTTCGGCATTATATCTTGTTATAATGACTTGTAAATTAGTAATTTCCGCGACAACCTGACCCTAACTGAATCTTTAAGAACACATTTTATGAGCGATTTTCTTCAAACGATGGCTTCGATAAAAGTTAAGATTGTAGTTAAGTAAGTTAAGTTAATTAAGACTACACAAAAAAGTATGCATTTTCCTTGTGGGTTAGGTTTTATTCATGACATAAATGTAGGAAACAAAAAGTATGATTCCGGTGCAAAAAATATATACATAGGTGTAAACTTTAAACAATGTTATACATATAAAGTTGCCTATAGTTAATTAACTATAATTAGGATATAATTTTACTCAATTCGTTATTCTTAGAAATTTTGGGTTTACTGCATAGACCTATTGGGCTAGCCTAAACTAACATCGACCCACCCTATCTGTTTAACTGATAAAACATACTTCATATTAAATCTTGGTTTCAGATGACAACATCCAAAAGGACTTTTCTATTTAAATAGAGTCAATGCGAATGTTTCCTTTTTAGATTGTTTCCTACATCAAAGTTATAAATAACCTTTATTTTGATTAGAGTGCAGTACTCTGCACACGCGAGGACCTGTATGAGGCAACGGACAATGCCGTGTGCGTGGCTGAGTACTGGTCGGGAAAAATTTAAATGCCAATGATCGACTCGATAAGAAGAAGAATTGAGTGTTGCAGTTTGGGCGCGGTATCTTCGCGATTCAATAAAAAATATGTTGCATCTGGCAAACAGATGTGTAAAGGTTGATATTAGACTAATAAAAAGTACAGCATTGTTGAAAGTTTCCACGGAAGGTGGGGTAAGACAAGACGAGTGTGTGGCGTTTACCTTGGTTCTTGTCAATGCTGGTGGCGCGCGAGAAGCGCGGGCGGCGCGGCGCCAGCTCGCCCTCCCCCGCCGCTGCACACACCCACACGTCAACACACGGGCCCGCCCGCACACGTACCACACCAGGTATGGTTATACGTGGCCCGATTTAAATAAAGGGGATTGTCGCTTCTTACATTATTTTATAAACAGTACTGTTTACTGTATGTACGGAGATAATAATTTAATGTTTTGTTAAAATGTCACGAATGCGGATTGAAGTGGTTTGAAGATAAATAAAAAAATAAAAATGATATAAATATATTTTATACATAATAATGCTTCTGTTGCATAAATCAATGCTTGAGAAATGAATCTAACTGAGTTTGATAGTGATGATTCGAGTTATGAGCATGGCAATTTATTTTATACAAAATAATCATGCTTCAGTCAGTCTCACCCTCTGTAAAGTATACCTGCCCCTACCACTCTTAAGAAATCGCACACCACTGTCAGTGTGTTCATGCTTTGAATCCAATTGCCAAAACTGCACTAAAGCTGCTTCATGCGCTTTTATTGGATTAGAGAATTCAAAAATATTCTCGTTTATGTTGCTCCTCGTATGCATTTAAGTTTTAAGAAAATTAAGGCAGCAACTCTACTACTCAGTAATCGCAAAAAAAAGTTTTCATGCAAGTGAAATGTAAATAGCGCGCTTTAGAGCAAGCGGGAGTGTGTGTGGTGCGGGTTACCGGCTGCGTCGCTGTCGGCGGGCGCGAACACGTCGTCGTCGGCGCCGTTGAGCGCGGCGTCGTCGCGCAGCAGCAGTGCGGCGGCCGGCCGCTGCGACAGCGTGAAGAAGTCGCCCGAGCCCGCGCCCATCGCCTCCAGCGCGCCCGCGCTCTCGAAGTACTCGTCTAACACTAACTTCGCAGTCTGCAAACCAATACTATTTCGTTTTAGGCGGAGGAAAAGTGCAAGCCCATTCCAAAGGTGGGACGTGTTTGTGATTTATGAATAAACATAGTGCGTTTGCAATGTGTTGCACATGTACAATTCTTGCACGTGCTTATTTTTTTCTTTTAAATTAATTATTTTGTGTACAGTAAATCATGTTTTAGAAAGATATTATCTCAGTATTAAATTGTTAATATTAGCATCACAATGCAATCACCTATATTCTTACTTTAGTTAATAAGCTGAATTCGTAGTAAAATGCATTTCACTCACCTTAACAAGATCCAAATTATTGCCCGTGATCTTAATGGAATGTTGCCCAAAAGTCACAGTGTACTTATATTCCCCTAATGCAGCGTCATTTGTAGAGAAGCTATGAAGTAAAGCCCGGGAGTTGTGAGGAGATTTCTGCAAAGAAGTTCCATTAATTGCATTGGTGGACATCGCGAGTGAGAATGCATGCGGCTCTCTACCTACCTCCCTGGGGCGCGGCGCGTCGTCCGAGCCGGCGGAGTCGAGCGAGGCGCGCGAGCCGGCCAGCTGCCCGCCCTCCAGCGAGCCCTCCAGCCGCACCGGCGACGCGTTACGCCGGATCGTGTCACCTATCAGCAGCTTCGCGTGGCTAAACAAACACATTTCATACTATATAAAGGTTATCAGATCGAATAAATACTTTGTAAAACAACTGCATATTTCTACTTATGTAGTAAAATCATGGGATGAGAACTTACTTCACATTCTCTTCATTGGGCCCGGTGATCTGGACGAGACGTTCTTTTGCACCAGGACTTACTGAAATCACCAATGTCATAGTCATTGGTATGATCGCAAACGTCTGTACTGCATTAGTTGTTTTTTTGAGTTGATAAGCTCTCAGCTAGTTGCGATTAATAGGCGGTGAAATATGATTATACATCGAAAATTAAAACCTACTTTATTTATGTAAACCATTCCCAAAACGATTATGAATATTATAAACATTAGTAGGAGGTGAGATTTATAGGGGGGCAAATAATTTTAAACCTATTTTATCAAACTTGTTTAGATTAAGACTAATACGAAAAACTCGATTGTTAAAGTGATTGATGTGTTAAGAATATATGGATAGTAAAGATTTTTTGGTAGAGAAAACAGAGGAGATGGGAAGAGCCCGCCACACCATGCGCAAGCGCCTTACAACCGGCACCGTGCGTTCATACCTCGCTGAAACGATATAATCGTGTCACTTAGCTCCTCGATCATGTGCACCCTCCTGCCCTTGATACCCATCACTGTAACACCACAATACAACTTCAGATATGCCGCCAGTCGCCAGGATCTTCTCCCGTCGCGACCGCTCTCATTTCTCCATTTCAATTTCAATGCTAGACTGTCTCACAAATATTATTTTTCAACTTTTGTTTTTTTGAGAAAACTTTAAAGGTAATTTTTACAAAATTGAAAGTAAGACAGTACCAGGATTTATAATCGCGTTTCACGCGTAAGTTACAGTTTTATTCTTTCCTGACATGCGCACTATTGAAGTATACATAACAGAAAACTGGGCGAGTAAAACTAGAAACAGATAAGCACATTATCGACTTCAGTCATGCATCGTTTCTACCCAACTTTTACATAATACTCTTAATAAAGTCTACATGCAAGTACCCGTAAAGATAGATCAGTCTTTTAATTAATATGAATGATTCATCACCTTTGCCTGAGTCGGCATTCCTGATGACGACCTCGTCCTTGGAGTAATTTTTGCCGGGGATCTTGGTGGGCTTGGGGAACTTGCCCGATGGCTTGATGATCTCGCCGGGGCCGAGCAGCGAGGGCGGCTCGGCGGGCGCAGCCAGCGTCGGGGACACCGAGCCGCCCGAACCCGACCCCTCCATCGTCGGCACCAGCAGGGGCTGCCGCCGCACAACGTACACACGTCAAATACGGCAAATAGCGCTCCATACCGGATGTACATTATTACTTAAACTAGGCCAGTTATACGAATACAGGATGCTAGTATTGCAAATTATCGAAGTTTTCGTAGGGTGGGAAGATTAGGTAACTGTGTAGTTGTAGAATACTATTATAAAAACAATACGTTACCTCTGCGTGGGTGCCGCGATGTCTATAATATTGACTCATGTAGTCGGAGCCCTGCCAGAGTTTAGCGCGCAGCTCGATCAGCTCAAGAAGATGAAGTCTAGTTTTCTTATCAAGTCTCTCGTCTTGTGAACCATTGCGGAACACAACAAAATATCTGTGGTAATAATAAAAATCGTTTCTATAATGTAATTTCGTATATGTAAAAAAACTGAGCATAAGCAGGTTCGAAATAAATGTATTAATTTCGATAATGGCAAATATTTTAAATTGTTTGTACACAGTTTTACACACACCTATCAAGAAAGTCCTTGTATAGAGCTTCGAGCTGAGCGCCGTAAAGCTTCAGATTAGAGTACATGGTGGCCACATTACTTTGGAGAGCACGGTCATAATTACCCTGCATCATTTGGTATGCTACCGCTTCTGTCAACACTATGAGGTCATCAACTGCAATAAAACAAGTAAAATAAAAATATGCAAATCTCTGTTTTACATTTATATAATTAAAAAAGTTCTTAATTTTTTTTGTAACTATTTCCATTTTAAACCCCAATGTTAAGGAAATTACATAACCTAGGAAACCTAAAAAATTAGAACCTTTGTCAATTTCTGATTATAAAGTTACTTACGTTTTGCATCGGCTGCATGCAATAATAAACAGAAATATTGAATATTCATTTAGTGACAAGGTTTCATGTTTAAATACCAGCTATAAGAGAATTTGAATAGAAATGCAACAAGTATTTCTTTAAAATATAATAACTAAATGGAATACTGTACAGTAAATAGTTATAAATATACTAAACAATGCAACTAGATAAACTGGAATATAGAGCAAATTTATTATAGAGCAGAGAGAGAGCTATTGCAGCGAGAAAAATTAAATACATTATCGTACCCATCTTACTAAGTACAGTTTTCCATCAACATTGCTGTACTAGTATATTGTACATGATAAGACTAAATCTAAGTCTATAGCAACCACAATTATCAAACATTAATTCTTCTAAAATGTTGTGATAACTTTTATCATTAAAGTAGATTTTTTATAAACATGGGAATTCCATAATATGTTAATGTAGTAATCTTAGGCAGTTTGTTTAAAGAAATCTTATATCACTCCGTTTGAAAAGGTATTAATGCAGCTTTTTAACCAAATGTCACTATGTATTTGGTTTAAAAGTAAGCATTTTCAGAAATAAAGAAGGGGCTTTATTACTCATTATTATGGATCTACCAAACAGATTCACGTTGAATATTTACAAACAAAAGCCTAACTGGATTTCTCTTAAACAGATTTGCTTTATATTATGTACTTAAAGAAACCAATTAGAAATAATAATATTGCCAAAAACTCCAACTAGACTCTTACCAGAGTTTATTTTGACGTCCAACACAGAATTGCGGTTGTGTGCGGAACTGGTCGTCGATTTCAGGGGTCTGGGCACCTCCAGTTTTTTAACCGTGCGGGTCATTTTCGTTAGGGTCGACATGGTGCTAAAAAACAAAACAGAAATTCCGTTAGTAATGAAGATTCCATTACTATTTAGCCGCTTGTTTACCGACACTGCGAACAATCACGAACAATGATTGTCACAATTTTGTTGGAGGATATGAGTAACCTTGTCATAATTATTCACAATTAAACAACCAAATACAGGGAGAATTATCGGGGAACTCACTCATCCATGGCGACAGCGCCTCAATGCACACTAGAACCACTATTATAGCAAATCGTGTGAAAAGTGAAAGTGATGACAATGAATGATCCTAGCGAATAAATTCGGAACAAATCCAATACGTGTTCATTACTCGTAATATTGGTTTTTCGTGTAATAAAAACGGATTAGCTGGAAAAATTTTGACTTTATAGAAGATTAAATATTTTGCTCGATGAAAAACATTTAGACAAAACAATTGAAAGCCATGGAACACTATGAAATAAGAAATAAACAAGAAAACTCACCTGGCTACGCCATTAATTCGCAATAAAAATAAATTCGTCGGCCTAGTGAGTGGCTAATCCAAAAAATCGATATAAATATTTTTTTTTATTAAAAGAAACAGTCTAATTATGATTGCAATTAAATTCGGCGTCTTTCGAAATGAATTTTTAAAATCAATCATGAATATATTCTTTATCAAAATAAACCGATAATACGATAAATAAACCAATCAAAAATCGCTCAACACTATCTTTAACGAAGGGTATAAAAAATATTCTTGAAATAGTAGTAATTTATCTTTGCCTTTTTAAAGTTTAGGTATCCAGAACGAATTAGATGAATAAGCGATTTAGAAATCATTCTTTTTAAACTATGTTACGATAGGAACATTATAAAATAAAGCGTTAATTACATCACAACTTCGGTTTAAGTTTCTTTTTGATGACCTACATTTGGTATAAATAACGTTGATCATATGGTAACCCTGTCTCAATGTGTCAGTTCGAGTGTAGTGGAGTGTGTGGTCGTGTTTTTGTTTTATGAATTCTGCGATATCGTAAAATGTTTCAAAACGCAGATTTATTTTTATATAGCAGTTAATTCGGACTTTCGCTTACAGTGATAGTGTATAACGGAAATGCCGTGATAATTTTATTTATGTAAAAGCAGGTAAACGAATAATGTGACTGTTTTGAAGTGTTGTTATTTTCGCTGATTTTAAATTCACTGAAACTATAAACTTTGTAGTAATTCTTTTATAGGCGTAATATCGATTCGGGTATTTAATAAAATAAGCCTTAACAAGTTTTGTTGGCATAGTATTAATGGAATCCAGAGCTATTAAATTATTTCCTCGTAATATTTTTGCGGGTAATGCATTTTAAGTATATATTATGGTGACAGATCTTGGTTACCCCAGTAAGACAATGCCCGGTTTAAGATTACTTAAAAACCAAATTCAGTAGGTAGTATAAAGTAGAATAAAATGTAATTGTCCTTTTTCAAAAAGTATCATCAGCCAAAAATAAGTACTTACCCAGTTATATTTAATTTTAAAATCATGCGTTAACAGCATTTATTAAGTTGGCATATTTATTTTAAATTTAGACATATCTTTAGATGATTGTGTTCTTTTTTTACAGTTACCATCATGGCAAACTACTTTATTTCATTATTACTGGTGCGGCTGGTTTTGCCTGCTGGTCTTTTGCTAAGTAAGTATAAAAAATAATAATAAGAAATTTAGAAAGACAACAAATACTGTTACATAAACTAAAATATCAAGTAAGATGTTGGTTAACTTAAGTTTGATTTTCTATGACACATGTATGAACTAGTGCCCCTACTTCATGCATGTGTTATATGTAAATATTTATTTTTATTAAGAAATTAGCACAAAATTAGTTTTATTCCAATACTATTTTGGGCCACTAAGTTGGAACACAAATTATCTGCTACTTATTGTATACAAAAACAGACGTTGGACATACTTAAAATCCATGACCCAAATAAATTAATTATGACCATGCTTGGGTAAATCAAGTAATTTCTCAATGGAAATTCAGTAATGAACAGAAGATTTACAATGGTGTTTAATAACATTAAATGTCTACTAATGGAATTAAAGACAGCCATGCTGAGTAGCTTGAAACTACATCAGATTTAATGCTGTATCAATTTGTTTAACATAACAGATTTCTATTATTATTTGCTGATTTATAGAACTTGCTAAAGCGAGATATTACAGGTGAGAGGAGAGGCCTTTTTCATGTTATTTTAAAAACCATATTATTTAAAAATTAACGTAAAACTTCAACACAACAAACAACATTCTTGTGATGACATGTGACGCAATCCGCCGGAACCGGCCGGCGCGGTCTCGTTTCTGGCGTGGAAACACCGCGTGTGCCATCGCGTCTCTAAATATTATCCATTTCATTATCATCACATCTGCATTGAGACTGCCGAAATAAATCTTACGTCATCGCTGCTTCCGATATACCTCTTTACGACTGCTATGCTACATATCGCTCGTTACGAACGTTGACTGACGATTTTGAATGTTTATTTACGTAGTATTAGGGTCAGCTAAAATAGAAACCTAGTTGTATAGTTTATGTCTTCGTTGTTTGTAAGCATGTGCTTGTTGAGGTACGCATCGTCGCATTGCGGGAAGGAGTAACGCACTCGTATCCTCCCTCAGTTGGGCGCGCCGGCAAGTTCTGGGTGCGTCGTCACGATTCGTACTCTGACCTGTTGACCGACTTCCCGTAGCCTTGTCAATGGACCCTTTAATAGATGTGTTACAATATTTGCATACTATTTGCAACACGCAATTATGAGGGTTCGTTGTACCTACGCCTATAAACACGCAGTGATTTTGGCGTTCATTTGAATTTTGTTGATCTTTCTTCATTGCGAATGTTTGACTTCATAACAACAATTATCATTGTGTTTCCTTCGAGGTACCTGGTGTTGTTGACTACCAAAATAGAGGCTGATTTAGACAAGTCTACTCTACTTATAATATTGTAGTCAAGGAATGATTATCAGATGTGAAAACTGTAAACAGTTTAAACATTCTTCTTTTTTGAGGTATCTAGCAGATGCATTTTATAATTTTTAGGAACTAATTTTGTGTTAATATATATATTTTCTTCTAAGTACTCTGTTATATGTTAATTTATATAAACTTGCCTAACTCTTTCTTAATATAACTACTTGACCATGTATCTACCTAATGTTGTGTTCATGAAAATGTGTAAAAGCCAATGCGTGTCATAGTCGTAAAGGACACACGTCCTGACCCTAATTCCCTCATGGCCTATAAATCCGCCAATGTGGGGCATTACCTGCTCGGCCCTATGTTTAAACTCCGCCTATTATATCATATTTGCACGCACCGAACACACGCCTTTCCCCGAAATATAGTGATTTAATCATAACGCACACACTTTCATAATGACATACTTTTTAAAGGAGTTAAAGGTCGACGGTTTAAAAAGTTAATACTGTTTCGTAAGGGCTGATATAATTGCTCTCATATCACCCGCAGTTAACAAAGCTATTAAATGTAATTGGTTTAACAAACATAAATTACCTCATTGGTACATAAGTGAAATTGTAGATCTAGGTAGAAATAAAATAAATATTCATAATATGTAGGTTCTTATATTTAATACATTTATAAGCACTTAAAAGTACTTACTACAGTTAATGGATATCTATAAGTAGTTTCGTTTTACGCAGATTTTAATAACCTTACAGAGAATGAATCTAGGAGTCTAGACGACTGGAACCACGTTGGACACACAGTGGTACCTAATAAGGAATTCGGAAATTCAATGTCTGTTGGTTATTGTCTGTGTTAATGCTTATTTGCGGTGACTACATTCATAAATCCTTAAGTAAATAGTTTAGTATCACTTGTTAGTGAGCATAGTAAGCGAGTAATGTATAAAATACATATTATTACAGCATGTCGTGAGTCCGCATGTGGACAGACTGAGGGAGAGTCTTCATTTTATACTACGTAAAGAAGCTGCAACATTGGTAACACAAAGATTCGTGTTTTGAAATTGAATGTAGTATTCATATCAGTATGTAAATTAGGTAGGTACACGCCTTTAAAGACAATCGCGTTTTAATAGGTTTGCGTACCGTCCGCCATGTCATACGTATACTACTAGTTTTTTAATTAAACATAATACAAGCGCACCCACAACAGCACTTAACATATTAAAAACTAAATCTAATTCCACAAAACAACAGGACTTAACATTTACAGCTTATAATAGGGCGGTGGCACAGCGGTAGCTTGTTTTAATTACTCAAACCATGAATAACTTAATAGAAATCTGGTCTAATAAACATTAATTATGTAAATGAGGATGTCATGATATTTTTAGCAAACTGTATAAAATTTTCTAGTTTTCCTGCATTCTATTTAGCGTTCAATAATATAAATGACTCGCTGGACAATCTTGATAAGGTTTTATGAGTTACTCTTATTTTTATTTTAACATTAATGAGTTTATCTTATTTTGTCAAAAAGACAAAGTATTTTGGAATTTTACTACGTTTCCATATTTTATAACGCAATACGACGTATAAGTAATAAAAAGCAGTAATCAATTAAAACCAAATAATGATTTAAAAATTAATAAAATCTAAAAATAAGTTGCATATTATTGTAATTGTAGCTATGATACATACTTTATAAAATTAAACATTACAAGTACCTACAATAAATAAAATGTCACAAATTAGTTTTGTTGATGATGTCATGAGGTTATCGTTTTCCGGCCACTAGAGTTGTATTTTTACGATTATTCCCAGAGTTATTGTTATGTTTTTAACGCTTACGCATAACGATTAGGCAAAGGCAAGGTAAAGGTGTACCTTGGTTTATGATGGCGTTAGTTAGTAGTCACGTTGTTGAGCAACATATTCGGCGCACGGCAAAGCATGGCCATATACTATCGGAGCGTCTGATTCACAAGGTCACGCCACAGTTCAACTGGGTAACTAGCAAGTGCCACCGCCAGCCTACATTTGCAATGATCTCATCAATATAATCGAGTTTATTTTGACTTTTAACTCGTCTTACCAAAATTTATTAGACTTGGTTGTGTTTTAATTGGATTGCAAACTAACATAATATTGTCAACAGTTCATTCTATTGAATTAAGTATCACAATGCTTTATGTCGCCCTTGCGCGTTGGCATCTGAGACGCATAAGGCCGCGGGTTCGTTGTCCTAGTCGGGCAATCTAATATTATGGATTTTTGGCGTTTACATTGGCGACTAGTTTTAGGAAAGGCTTATTATATCGGATGAGGAGAAGACTTAGAGTATAGTCTCTACGTTCTGAAAATACCTGCTGTATCAAAAAATACTACCTGGAATACCAGACATGTGATTAGGTCCTCCAAAATAATGTTAAATTTGTCCTCCTTTGCTAATGATTCATCATTGATGATTCATATAATACGTACAAGTGCGTTAAATTACTTCATATGTGCTATTTAGTTAGGTTAGTGTGGAATTTAGCACCCTTTCTGGAATAGATAACCAGTACATTTTACATGCGTTGATGTCTTATTACTGTTAATGCAATAATGACACCCAGTGTGTCCCCAACCTCATACGTTCTTCTGCGTGATACAGACATTTAAAAAGATAATATATTTAATGTTATAACTATGGAGATTATAACAGCATTATTATAAAACACATTTTAAATAACAAGATCATTCTATTAGGTAGTTACCTACCTGTTAAACTTTTATTTGAAGTATTAGTAACATGCGTTCATTTGGTTTGATCTGAATTCTGAATGTTCTTCGTAAGTATTTAAATTCTGTCTTATTTTTAACTTTCCTTGTATTTGTGTCAGTGAAAACTGTAAGCAGAAACAGAATATGGTAGCCATTACTTTGATGACTTAACGTTAATTTTGACAGAGGTTAATGAATTCGAAGAACAATGATCGCACAGTTTTAGTGATTTCATGAACTATACTCAAACAAGTAGTTAACGACTAAACGTGAAGTACTTGATATTTGTGGGTTTATAATAGGAAACACGTTTTTATTCCCCTTGAACTTAAAACATCCCGAATGCCTAATAATATACTACCCATTTAGTAACAATATTGTGAATATAGTTCCATTACCTAAGGTAGCATAGATTATATTTTAATTAAAATGAAAAAAAAAAACGCTATAAGTATTATTATTTGTCAAATACGGGGGAGCGCGTCTCATAAAATCCAATATAGCTTCAATTTAACTAACATTTGTGGTTGCCTTGCTATATCAACTAATTAATTCCCGATATCGCTTAAATTGTATTAATTGTCTTAAAAAAAAGTTAACAGCCATCAATAGTCGTAAGAAAAATATTGGCTGTTTGCCTCGGCGAAAACGCCAGCGTTGCATTTATCGGCCTAGGAGATGAAAAGAAGGTAAATGCACTGATGCTATGGGTTTCAGCGCATTGTAACTTATGGCCTAATTTGACTCAGGATTACGTTACGTACATTTAAAACTGGCTCGCTGCATGTTGTTTAGGAGTTTCTTTGCAAATAGTCACGTAGCAAACATACTCCAATGCTGATTTAATTGTTGCACCATAACGGTTATTCTATGAGAGGAATGTATAGGAGGTGGTTATGTTTCGAAATAGGAATGTATTTTATTAATAAACATCTTCTGCTGCTTCGCTTTGTCTGTTCCAAAAACATCCTAGAAGTATTTTGGTGTGGCTTTTAATGCTCACAGAAGCTTCTAGCGACAAACATAATTTATGGCTTCCTTTATAAGAGAACAACAACTAAAACACGGATTGTAGATTTCCCATATACAATACATGTCGTCGGTATGATATTAAGTTCTCCTTTGTTATTAGTGAGTATGTGTTTCTAGACTGAAAAGGAACAGCATTATGTTGCCACAGAAAACGGTCAATACATAGTTCAGAAATAGGATGGTACATAGAAAACGAACGTCTAGCACATACTTAACAAAATAATTTTAGCCGAATCCGTTTAGTCTGGACTCTGGAAGCCGTGCCCAATATAAATTTGGACTAGGCTAGACAGACAAATAGAATAATCAATTCAAGGACATATAGTTTTCTGATACCATGGTGCCAGTACATACTAGCTACTTGTGCGAACAAGATGTTTACTAGATAATTAAATTAGCATTATTGTTACAATACATGAACATAAAATGTTGTAACAGTATGGAAGATTGACTAACTAAGCATGTATGTAACGTACATAACTGATGTAAGTTAAATATTTACTTACTGTTTATAAAATCAATAATTTATTGAACAAAATTAGACCGACGGTTTTGTTAGTTTAGTGGCTAAACTTCACAGCTAAATAAACACGAGAAAAAAAAAACAAAATATAATGTTACAAACCTCGAAAACCACGTAAAGTACTATACTTTATTGTTACCAGCCGTGAACCGTGTAGGATTACCATCTCGGTCTATTTAAGGCAATAGAGAGTAGGTAAACCTGTTTAATAATATCATAATTTGTAGTATAGTCTCTATTGTCGCCATACATCAACCTTTCTTGCCGGTTTTCTCATTGACTACTTTGTTATATTTCAAAGGACATTTATGAATACCAAAAATAATTCGTAGTTTACAAGATACTAAATTTCTCTACGGTATAAGTTGTTGGTATAAAATTTAAGTGCAATAAGCAATTTAGAGTTTGTAGCTATGAATCATCAACAAATTCCGCATACATAACTGTAGATTCTGAGATTTAGTTGCATGATGGAACCTCGGTGCAGAAACTTAACCCGCCATTTAGATGCAAAGACCGAACGCAGGAACTCTCCTAAACGCGATGGTATCGAAGAAAGTATATAAATATATATTTATATATAAGTATATATATATAGTTAGTATAGTATATCCATAGCTCAGTCAGAGCGTACTGATTTTGCAGGTGTACGATTTTCGTAGATACCCAAGCATTACAAAACCTGAAGAGAAATGAGTCAAGTGAGACTTTTCTACAAACGTTAACTTTCCATTTATAATATTTTATGTTATATACTCTCTGCGTAGCCTTTTCTTATACTATGTAAGAGTTCACTTTCTTTAAAAGTATCTAAAAAAAACATTCGCTTACCATTTAGGTACTGATAAACGTAGGTGCGCGATTTTCGTAGATTATACCCAAGCACTCCTTATCAACGATGCAAGTTCATTCGCCTTTGTCCGCATTAAGCACTGTGTTAAAGGGACCGTATAACTAACCTACTACTATAAAATTTATGGGCATTTAGTCTTTATCGGTTTTATTTTATATTTTTTTCTGTTACAATGTATATTTCTTTATGAAATTAATGCAGCATTAAGAAGGTTTTTTAAAAGTTTATATTAAAAAGGTAATGTAGATTAAAGTATTTGATTGTTTTTAATCAATTTGCATACAGTGTCTGCATCGATTTATTCTTGGTGATATATAAAATTAAGTCCGTTGATTATGATATAAAATTTGCGATATCCATTGTAGAATTATGAATGTCGTGTGAACTCTATTTCGTAAAGAAAACCTCCTACTACTGTTTAATTAACCTTTAATAAAAAAAAAAATGTAAAAGGATTTACGTTCGACCTCGTATTCTTGGCAGGCTAAGTATATTTATCTAGAGCAATAATAAAATGACTTTATTTTGACAAGTATCGCGAATGCAGAGCATGCCAAACGTACCAAATACTGTATTAATAGGACACAGACATGATATTGCGTATCGCTGCTGATTGTTCATAAAACTTATTATTAGTTTCCTGTTTACGGATATCTCTGTCTTGCGCTAATTAATTATGATAGGTCCTTTACCTAAGTTTTTACTGTCTATCTGACTAATAAAAGCTAGCTCGCCTTTACATAGGTAGTATTTGTAGTTTAATTCTCTACTAACTAGTGTATCAAGTTGAGAAAGTCACAAAATGTGCAGCTACAGTAATTCGCGTATCTGTTTGCTGTATTGATGACAGATTAGATAGCTGAAGTGTTTACCTTTGTTAAAAGTAGCGGTTTGGTGGTTTAATTTTGTTATGTGGGCTATGTTTTAACTATAACACGTGAATGAAAATATTTAAAACTTACTAACATTTGATATAATTAAGGCTAAGAGACATATTTGAAAGAAAATTATT
Organism: Autographa gamma; assembly: GCA_905146925.1. Taxonomy (NCBI): domain Eukaryota; kingdom Metazoa; phylum Arthropoda; class Insecta; order Lepidoptera; family Noctuidae; genus Autographa; species Autographa gamma. Next base: position 4,109,312 of record LR989852.1, read on the forward strand.
TTCTATAGGTATTTTAACTAAATGTAGTAAATTATGACTGAATCATAAAACAGAAAATGACATGCCAACGCCTAGTGATTTATACTCGTTTAACATGTCTGAGAACCTGCTTCTGCTATAAAATGATTTGATTTGAGAATATGCTCATTTTATTTTTTGGCTCGTCAATGATTGTTAGAAACCTATAAGTGGGATGAAATCATTCTTGTAATTATTGAAACCGGTATAACATTCATATAAACACACACGTAAAAAATACAAAAATAGTTAACAATAATTGAGTTTAAAGAACCTAGTTTGACCGACCTGTCGTAGACTCGTGGGTGGCATTGGGCGTTAAAATACAAAAAGATGGGAATAGGAACGTTGTGATAAAAGCAATATTGATCTAAGTTCGCTTCAAGATCTTTCTAAATCACTGATAAAACAGACTCAGACAAATTTAAGTATTCGCGATCGATTAGTTATAGTTGGGAAATTCAATTAAACTTTAGAATGAGTTAACGTTCACGGGAATAAAAATATTTAAAACTTAATAACCTTTAATATAATTAAGCTTATAATTGACAGAAATGGACTAATGTAATGGACTTCCACTAAAACCAGACTTAATTTTATTATTATTGTTAAGAGTTAGCGTGAGATTAGTCACTTGATGAAGCGCGTTTTATCGAGCTTGTCTAGTTAGTCAATAAAAAAGACTATTTAATCGACATTAAATATCGCGATAATAAGCGCTTTAGCTAACCACAGCAAATAAACATAAACAACGAAAATAACCATTTCTATTCATTTTCATGAAATAGAATAGTAATGTAAAGCTTTTCTCTTATCGACAACTACACGTACTTTCTGCAATTAGGTACCCTAGGCACCTACTGGTAGTTAGCTCTTTGATTAGAAAAATAATAAAACACATAATTAAATGCAATATTCATTTATTTTAACTATCACTTCGCATGTAAATAATGGATGCTTATTTACATTACACGACCGTGACAATAGAACAACATAATAATGATGGCCAAGCCGGTACCTTAATTGTTTTAATCATTTTTTTATGGAATACCCTAAGGGAGACCATTAGATGATTAATGTCTTAAACGCTGCAGAAATTTGGAACAGCAAGGGGTCAGCATTTATAGCCTATTATTTTTATCGTAAAATAAATCTTTATTAAATTCTGCTCACGGAGAATCTTCAGCAATAAGTACTTTCATACTCACAAACTTTCACAAAAGTATTTGAGTTGGATCGCAGATAAATGTTTGGCTTTGTTTACCTGACATCGCACAATGTCCTAATCATGAGGATAAGTTCGTAAAAGCCTAGTATTACCTTGAATTAAGTCTAAAGTTTAACATTTGTTTTATTTGCTCTCACTTAAAAATTGCATATCTACTATTTTAGACTACGGGCCCATGAACAAAATGGGTGGGTCATATGAACCACCAGGTGACGTATATAGGACGATAGAAGAGCATAAAATAATAAGATTCAGCACTATGCCGTCACTTGTGATCAGTCCAACTGAGTGCTGGTGAGAATTCAAAAGTGCAGCTAGAGTGAGTACATTTTGGTCATTTATTTCTGTACGGCATTGTTACCATCGAGTAGATCCATGAAAAATAATAAGAAAGCGCGCAGTGCCGTACAAAAATGGTGGTCCAAAAAGTTGGTATTTTAGTTTTACTTTCTGTCAATTTCCAGGGTAAATTTGGTCATTTGATTCTGTACGGCATCAGTTTCATACTGTTTCAATACAGCTTCTAATCCATTATTCCGCAACGCCGTACAAAAATCTTTGAACAAGGGGAAAAAATCTAGGGTTGCAACCCGCCTTCATTCCGTGGTCCGAGGGGTGATTTGAACAACATAGATAATATTTCATGCATAGATAATATTTTTTACATTCCGTAAATATTCGTGGGTACAGGTTACAGGAAAAGGAACACCTTACTCGTTTCCAAGCCGAGTACATCCGAATAAAATACGTTATGACCCTCGATTTTTTCCCCTTGTTCAAAGATTTTTGTACGGCGTTGCGGAATAATGGATTAGAAGCTGTATTGAAACAGTATGAAACTGATGCCGTACAGAATCAAATGACCAAATTTACCCTGGAAATTGACAGAAAGTAAAACTAAAATACCAACTTTTTGGACCACCATTTTTGTACGGCACTGAGCGCTTTCTTATTATTTTTCATGGATCTATTCGATGGTAACAATGCCGTACAGAAATAAATGACCAAAATGTACTCACTCTAGCTGCACTTTTGAATTCTCACCAGCACTCAGTTGGACTGATCACAAGTGACGGCATAGTGCTGAATCTTATTATTTTATGCTCTTCTATCGTCCTATATACGTCACCTGGTGGTTCATATGACCCACCCATTTTGTTCATGGGCCCGTAGTCTATTAGTCCATTACAAATTGTGTAAAGTAGTAAAATATTTGAAAGGTTAATAAATGTAAAATAAACATATAACAAACTCTTTCAGCCTATACATCACATAAAATGCATCTGCGTGTGTGAAGACGTAAAAAGCCGCGCGGCAGGGACGGCAGCGTCCGCAGTCTTTAACAATTACGGATTATAGTCTTAGTTATTTAACCATACTTGTAGAAGTCACGCCAATTTCATTACCACAATGTATTAATCTAGAATATTGCATAAAAGACTTTATTAAGAATTCAATTTCAGAAAAAAAGTAATGCTATCAACGTAATCGTATATTTAGCTAGCGTAAAATGAAAAAACAAAAGAGGCTATAACTTATTCCTATTCAAAACCTACATAAAATACGTTTCCTATGTTATAAAATTTAATATTTTTTTATTTAGGGTGAAGTTCAGATTTTGGTTTAGCACTAATTTACAAGGTCTGGAGTAGTCAGAACAATCTGCGTTATATCAAAAATCTCAATATTGACACAGTCATATGATTTATTGACATCCGATTCCGATTACCATGATCATATTCGATACGTTTATAGTTAGTACTTAAAAAATATATATGCCAGCCTCGTATATTTTAGTTAGTAAAATCCCGTTTATACACAAGAAAAGTAATACACCAAAGCTCGTTATGGCTGTGGTAGGATGTGAGAAGAAATAGGGCGAGGTATAAAACGAAGTGGAACAAATTCTAAATGTTACTGTGGCATTTGGGGCGGCCATAACGAACTCTGCCAGACAATTGTGTACCCTGCTATCGTTATAACTTTATACCACGTGATGATATACAGCCTCCAGACTGTTTATGATTATACCATATCATTGTGGCATATCTACGCAAAGCCCAGTTTTAAAAATCGTATTTGGGTACTAGTAACCTACCCTTAATGATTAGTTGCTAATCCAGAATAATGTAAGTAGGAACCTACTTACCTACCTGCAATCGGAATATGGGACGCAAGTGTCGATACTTCTAAATAGTTCCCGTCTGTGTGGTCGGTCGTGAAACAGTTTTTGAATAAACAACCGTTTTATTTACACGAACTGTATTATGAGAGAAATCAAGTAATTTTAAAATTTTGGGGACAGAATTATTTCTGAATCCAAAGAAAATATACTAATGAATATATACATTTTAAAAATTGATTTTAACTGTCAGAGGGTTTTTCCGTTACAAAAATAAGTCGGGAATCTTGCTCAAATGTTTGGGTGTCCTACAAAATCCTATTGCCAGCTTACGTCACCTTGCCCCCTGTGATTTATAGTGTCTGTGACTTTCTCTTTATTACCTCTTTTCCTTTCGTGTTTTGTAATTTTTCATATTTCGTCCCCTTGGCAAAATTTTTGGAGCCCTTAATAACTCTACAAAATGGCTTGTGTTGTGTTGTTAGAGATTTACTGGATAAACAAAACTAATGCATTACTATGTATTCACCTAAAAGCTATTAGCCTATTTATTTAGATTAAGTTTTTTACTTATGTCTTTTTTTGTTTACAGGCATAGCAATCCGACCATTCGGCCTATCGCTCGTATACCTGATATTGTTCCTAATAGCACCGTTAACACAATTACCAGACGAACGATCTTTCGGCGGTAAGGATTTATCTATGCATTGTGTTATTTTTGATGTATATCAACTTTGTAAATTAATAATAACTGGTTCTATTTCTTATTACAGGCTGGCGCGGCAAATTCCTCTTCTTAAATGTATTTCTTTCATTTCTACTGTTGTTTGGGCATGCCATATTTCACTCAGTGTTGGCCTCATTTTCTCCTTACGGGTCTTTACTGGTTAACTACCCTATCATACAGGTGATCGGTCACAATCTGGGCCTGGTGTCCTACCAAACTATAGATCCTCTTATGGCCGTGCATTACATGTCACCTGAGGTGAGTTCTATGTAAAATATTTTTAACCGGTTTTGTTTATTAGAGTTATCTCCCGAAAATATACCTTATTTTAAAGCTAGTCTAGAGTAACAAAAACAAAAATGTGCGAAATGTGTAAAATATCTGTAGAAAGATCAGGTTTCAATGCATATCAGTCTGATACCTGTCTTAAAACAAACCTAGTGTATTTAAACGACTAATTTTAATGTGAAGAGGGAATATATGGGAAGAGGCCTGTGCCCAGCAGTGGAACGTTTATAGGCTGGATTATTATTATTATATTATTAATTTTAATGTAAAATTGTAATTTAATTTCAGCTTGTAATGTGTTCGACATCTCTGTTAGTATATATGCTGGTTAAAAGATTAGTTCTGGGCTCGAAGACCAATCTCATTAAAAAGGATTCTAAATATCAGCGGTATCCTCTTCTAACGAGCGCTGGTAAGTGCTTTACCTTTCTATCGTTGTGACACCATGTAAATAGACTTAAAAAAAAATACATTTACTCAAATCGAAATAAGTTTTATTAACGTTAAACGACTTAGCGTTTCCAGATTTTGAAATTATTCTGAATCATACTACTTCAAAATACTTCAAATTAGTGTTTAAATATCATAGGTATTCAGTATTGTCTATTTTTCTGCAGCTCATAGATTAATTAGGTATGTTTACTCAATTATTTTTATCTTCTTGCAGGGAAATATATATGCCTGTTTCTTATAATGTTTTCTGGTATAATGCGTCCGAGCATCACGTCTGGGATATACTTCCTCGTGTTCATGGGCGTGGCGACGGCGTGGGCGCTGGGCCAGCCGCTGGGCCGAGGGTTCGCAGTCATCAGCCGCTGCCTCATGGCCATCATGGCCGTACACGTCATTGTACTACTCGCCTATCAGTGTTCACTGCTGATAGCGCTTTATCCACCTGAAAAGGACTTTGCTAGGTAGTCTTATAACTAAAGAAAATAGAACAGAAAAAGAAGAACAAGTAATACATCACCCTTTACTTTCAGGTATTTTGGCCTAACAAAATTAGTAATAATCAACGAAACGAACCCTTCAGGATTTATGTATGAAGTCACTGATGACCATATGTGGGCGACGCTGGCCAGTCCTATTGTCATATTAATAACTTATTTTATACTCGCTATTGAAACCAGAGAATTATTTAAGCCAAAGGTATGTACGTAAAACTTAATATCGTAATTTTGTCAATAACAATTAACTTTATTTTGACTAATAACAAGTCTATCCGGCCAACTGCTTTTTAATTTGACATTGGTAATATTGCAATAATCATTGATTAATGCTGAGACATTAGGCAGATAAATTGTATGCATCTTATCCTATGGATTACTTGAAAATTATAATATTATTGATTTAAAAGTTAACGGATTAAATATTTGTTGGTAAAAACAATTTTCCGCAAAGTCTACAAATATATTCAGAATGTCGAATAAAACGTGTTGTTTTTGCTAACAATTCTATGATTAGTATTATATGCTTATAACTAGAGCTATATAACAGTCATTAGATACTTCTATTTCTTGTGCTATCAAAACGGGAACCTAGGCGAGAAAAAAGAGCGCCTTAACAGGCTTAGAAGCAGGCAAGCTGAACGGTTCTCTGGTGCGGGGCGTATCCTTCCACCGTGGCAGCCGCCGAGCCACTAAAGATAAATGGAAGCATGCCACAAAAAAAGTTCGAGTAAGCTTGCGATAAATCATGTGTTCGTTCTTGTTTATTATTGCACATGTTGAGTATTTCGCGTAACTAGTCGTAACTTTTGGACATCACTTCTGAATACAAGACGGTGCAAATAGGCGGATAATTCGGTTACTTCCTGCAGACCTAATTCATTATGTCAGCGTACTTGCATCACTTGTGTTTAGAGACATTTGTTTTCCGTACAATAGTTGTAAATATACCTGTAAAATAAATATAAGTAGTTAGTACCTACCACTTGTAGAAATCGTAGATCGGAGTGCACATTATTTTTTAATCTTGGCTTCACCTCTCATTTTAGTTAGTTCTTCAGGACCTTACACTTTTGTAGTATACTTTTGCACGGGTTCGTTAGCTATTTTTCAAACAGTGTAAATAAAAATAATTTAATTTTCACATAACGTGGCACTAACGGAGATAAATTTGGGGCTTTCGCTGAAACATTGGAAGGGATAATCAAACCATACGGTCAATTTTGGATTACCAAAATTGATAAATTTTAATTTATTTTTGCAACCTGCTTTCGTTCTTTTATAGGTTGCATATTCATACATAAATTCAAAAGCACTTCGTGGTGGCGCCGGTGAGACCGCTCCTGTAGGTATACTGTTTTATAATTTTGGTTTTGTGGTTGTGGGTTTTGTATTTATTTTGAGTGTATAAACCTGGATTTATTTGACGTATAAAACGATATAGGTACTAAATAATATTTATGCCTGATAAAATTAGAGTATAAATAGAAAATATGTGTGAGTTAAGATTTATTGTATAATATTAAAGCAAACCAGAAGCAACGTAAAGTTACTTAATCTGAAAAAGATTTGGATAACATTTTAGAGGAAGCTAAAATCTTACAAAAAATTAATACTCTTTCGGCACCCTTACGGCTAGTAGATAGTTTAAGCTTTGTGAAGACTTTTTATGCAAAACAAAAAAGCCTGAATCTTCATTCACTTGGTTGGCCTTAACTTGTTCTTCTATTTATGCTCAAAATAAGGTTTATTACGCCCATATTTAATCTTTAAAATAAATCCTTAGTGCCTTGTGTCACATATATACCAGGTTCTGTTTAAGTAAAACCTTTATATAAAAGGAGCATAAAACTATCAAACAAGCCGCTCTTTAACGAAACCGTCTGCAAGGCCTTGTCATCGCACGTAACCATCGCAATTATCATGAATGTAACATTTAACTTCACCTATGTGTTGTGTGTTATTACTTAGTTGGTGTACCTACACTATGTGCATGGTTGTGTTTCTTTAATTATATAAAATTGCCACGAAATTGTATTAGTTTCATTTATATAGCTCTGTAAGCTAAGAACTTCGTGGTTGTACTGTATTTGCTTTTTCATTATTGTATGTAAAAATTACGTGAGTATCGTCGTTGAATGTCTTATAATATTGATATACCTTTATCTTTTTATGTATGAGTAAAAAAAAAATAATTGTTTTCAATAAGTACAACTATTAATAAAGCTCTTTAACTTATAGTTAATGGGCCCCACAGCCCCTAAGCGATGGTCGGCGACCCCCGCCAGTTCCAACGAGAGGACGAGACAGTTGCATCAAGACTCAACGGGTTCCGTCATTCTGCACGATGATGGTATGAAATAACCATTACGATACTCGAAAAGAGTTCTTTTATGAAGCTAATTTAAAACAAGTAAAATAAAATCATGATTACAGAGTCGCTAGTCATAGAAGAGGAGCCTACTCTAATGGAAGACATTATTGCTGCTATCATCGATTTTTTCCAAGTTCTAGTCAGGTAAACACATTATACATACGTAAAGCTAAGTAAAATATGTGAATAAAATTACGTACCCATTAAAATATCTTAATTATCATTTTCAGATCATCGTACATAGCTACGACGATAACGATGATGGCGTGGAGTATAATGTTCCATTCGTGGCTGACGTTCGTCTTCCTGATGTGGGCGAATATAGTGTGGCTGTGTCAGGACCAGCGCTCGTTCATGCTGAAGACCAGTCCCATACTGGTGTGCTATGCCATGATGCTGCTCATAGCACAGTACATATACGGCATGAATCTTACTGAGATGGAACTGCCCAATGACGTATCGGTTAGTTAAACTAATATTATTGCCTTTGAAGAATGCTTTTGAGTATAAGAGTTAAGCCAAGAAAACTTTAATCAGCTACTTTCTGGATTGATAGGAAATGGCTCTAAATAGAAAAGTAAGTTACAGGAGACCTTTACACAGCAGTAAGACAGTTAAAAGTTTTACAAATGAAACATATTGTTGATATCATAGCTTTAAGGATACCGAGTGGTGTACATCACCACGCCAATCACCACTATGCATAACGTGCAGAATAAATCCTTGTTCTTAATCTAGGCGTTCGCAACATGCGGCACAGGGATCAAGTTAGCTAGTGCGGGAATATATTTTTTATGCTAATTATGTATGTTTCCTATGTTTCAGGAAGTAAACCTCCGCCAGATAGGTCTGGGCCGGTCGTCGGGCGAGCCTTGCGTACCGCTTCTCATAAAGTCGTTGTTCACGTGCATGTTCTGGGTGACGCTGCGCCAGCGCATCCAAGACATGCGACAGCGGCGACAGTCCACTGTCATAACGGATATGGCGGCACCGCTGCAGCTCACTGTGTCTACTGCGGCTAGCGGTAAATATACTCATTATTGATATATTATTATTTCCGCCAAAATATAAATTGTTTGTCCAAAATTGCGTGCGCCCAAATTGTTATTTTTTTCATAACTCATATCTTGGTAATGCAGTCTATAGTAACAAAATGCAAAGGATAAATATGTAATAATTTAGGTACCTATAATGTGTGAATTTTCCTCATAATTATTTGTACCTGGTAATAAAACAATTTCTTGCTTTACTAAATTTGAAACAGGTCTAGCGGACGGTAAAATATAATCATATATTTGTTTATCAAAACATCCTTTTTTCTATCCACGTTTGCTTAATAATTATTGTCTATTAATTTAAATCATAATATTTTTCACGTTATTTCTTCAAATAAGCACTATTAAATACCAAATTATATGTATGTCGCAGACAAATAGTATAATCTGCGTGTTTACATACGGCGTCGTCAGTTTAAAAACGTTTGCGGTTATGTAATATGCCGAAGGCAAAATGTATATTGCCGAGTCACTTTATAATATGCCACAACATTTCATCGAAAATTTAAACACCATATACATAATGCCTAGGCAAATTGAAGTATTTAGTTTTTGAGGTTATCCGGCACGTCAAAAATGCTAAGGTATCCATAAACTCTGGGTCGTGAAGGACTCCTGCGGAGTATTTTTGGTCAAAAAAATATGTATTTGATCGAATATTCAAAAATTCATAGGCCCAGAAATCCATTGCTTGATTAGGTTCGACTTTGTGACAGAGATCAATAGGTTAGGTTAGGTTAGATATTGTGACCTTGCAACAGAGCGAGCGAAGCGAGCGACGACGTATGTAATTCAAAATTTGTCTCGAGATTTTAATGAGCATAGTCACCCTAAAATAACACAAACGTCGCGTTATAACGATTGAATGAGTTGTCATTTTGCCTACGGCATATTACATAACCGCAAACGTTTTTAAACTGACGACGCCGTATGTAAAATGACAAATTATACTATTTGTCTGCGACATGTACACAAAGATCCATGATGTCTTCTGTTAACGTATATATCAAATTTTTATAAACGCCTGAACTGTGTAAGCCTTCTTGAATTCCTATTATAGCTCATTGTACAAACAAACAATAACACATCATCTCATCTCCTTCACTTACATACAGGGTGTTAAGAAACCCCTGTCCGATCCGTGATGGTGTTGTTAGGTATTGATATCGGACTACAAAAAAGTTAAAAAATAAATGATATTTTATTTGGGCATGTGTAATTGGCATTGGCATTGGCAGTGGATTGTGAACCCTATATGACCCGGTCGCACAGAGTTTTCTCAACACCCTAAGCAACTGTAATGTTATTAGTGTAATCATTCTTGATAATAAATAAACTCTGAATTACCAGTGATAGAAGCTCACCGCGAGGAAGAGAAGCACTCTCGCTTGCTACGAGCGCTAGGCGAGCTGCTCCGCGCCGCGTGCGCCCGCTACTGGATCTACGTGGTGGTCATCATGCTGTTCGTCATCGGCATCACCGGCGACCGCATGACCATCTTCCGGATCATATACATGTTCCTCTTCCTAGCCTTCATACTTATGTTCCAGGTTAGACTTGAATTCTCGTGCTAATTGATTTGAGTTTTTCTCAAACAAATATCAACTCTATATCAATGTTAATAAGGTTCATTCTTGAGTGACTGGTTTGGTACTGCTGAAAAACAAACTGAACCGTATACCTAAGTATGCAATACAGTTGTTTTTCATTTAACTCGTGTTTGGCAAATCTTTTGAGAAAGGTATGTATATAAATTCGATTTTATTTTTATCTTTTCTAAAATATGAAACTGTTTATAATAAGATCGTTAAAATAATCACAAAATCTAATAATGTGTAAAAAATGCTTAACTGTTTGCGTTGTACTTTTTTTATACGGTTGTGCTCAGTAAAATTCTTCTAAGATCTAAGATAAAGTAATAAAACGTTACGCTTCATGTAACAATATTTTAATGATGCTTTTTATATTTCCAGATAAGTTGGTATTGGTGGCGAAGAACAATGTACATGTTTTGGATAGTTGTTATCATTTACTCTATGATAAATCTTATTCTTATATACGTGTATCAGTTCGATAACTTTTCTAAAATGATAGAAAAGTACTTGCTAATTAATGAGAGATTGTAAGTACCTTTTTAGTGTGTATCTTGAATTTAATTTTATAAATAAATGTTATAATTATTATTTATATTCTAGGCAACATGACTTGGGGCTAGAACCGTATCACCCGGCGGATCTTTTCGTCAAATTGTTAACACCAACTTTGTTCCTCATTATAACAATAATGCAAGTCCATTATTTCCATAAAGATTTTATGGCGTTATCAGACCCAAGGACAAGGTTAGTCCCACAAATGTAATTATTATCAATATCAATTCCATATAAATAACGTTATTTTTTCGTAATCACTCTTTTATACATTTCCCTGGATTATTGTTGAGAAGTTACCAATACTTAAGGCAAACTATACACTATTGTATTAGTAATAAAGTTCAAATTCTAACTGCTAAATGTGGTTCATTAATTGCAGAACAAATAGCGTGGCAAAGGAACACGACGAGTCTAGCAGGCCAAGTCAAGCTGGTGCGTCGACCATGAGAGACGATGTAAGTACTTTTTCATGTTTTTAGTTTCTTGTTATGGATGACTAAAACTCTGATGCTTGTATGAGGTTATTTGTATTATGTTAATGACCCGAGCCCCAGGACCGGTTTATTTAGGTATATAATTTTAGTGTGTTAAACAAAGTCGGGGTACTGATTTATATGATCTTTGATTTTTTCAGTTTTGTTCCCTCTCAAATAGCATAACAGATAAAACACAAATAAACTTGAATATGTTGATATTACGGATACCGCAAGAAACAACTTTACTAAACACAATTATGCACAGCTGGTATTGTATAGTTTTGGGTCATAAGCTTTCTTCTAAGGTAATCAAAGTATTGGTTATAACTGATTGAAGGTGCCGCCCCTGCCGTCGGAGGAAGAGCGAGTGCGGTCCCGTGAGCACAGCATCACTGAGATGGAACACTCCATGGAATTGTCCTCACTTCACACTGCGGCTAGACACTCCAGTTTAAAGTTAGTGCTCATGTATTATGTATTTATGCAATGTAAATATGTTCCAGTTATTAAGGACTGTTTCAACGCTGACAGTATGCGTCCTCACACTTGTCTGTTCATCTTGATGGGGCTCAGTCGCAAAATGACCACTTCTCAAAATGACTACAGGTAGCAAAATGTCCCTTTCGCAAAATGTCCCTTTCGCAAAATGTCCCTTTCTCAAAATTTCCCTTTCGCAAAATGTCCCTTTCTCAAAATGTCCCTTTCGCAAAATGTCCCCTTCCTCAAACAGGTATTAATTACTTTCATCAGTAAAAAAAAAAAAATATTTTACTTTATTTGCATGCCCCTACCCATATTTTAATGATGAAACATTAGTACAGTACCCCTCTGTCTTGTACACCTGCTGGTTCTTGACCAGTTTTTTTACTAATGAAAGTAATTAATGACTGTTTGAGGAAGGGGACATTTTGCGAAAGGAACATTTTTCGAAAGGGACATTCTGCGAAAGGGACATTTTGCGAAGGGGACATTTTGCGAAAGGGACATTTTGCTACCTGTAGTCCTTTTGAGAAGTGGTCATTTTGCGACTGAGCCCTTGATGTGTATGCGAAAATAACAAACCTTGTTATAAAAGTGATAGTCTTTAGTAAATTGGTTTATGGGAACAGTACCACATTTTAATATTATAATGGTTTTTATCAGCCCGGTACAGTCACAATTGCAGTACGCATAAGCAAGAATATAGAGTCAAGATAGATAGAGAGAATCAAACAAAAGAATTAAGTCATTAATGTTTATGTTGTCCGTTCCCAGGCGAATGTCTCATTCACGATCGTACGCACATACAGAACGTCCGTCCACGGGGCTTCGGACGGTAGTCAAGAACGTCTTCAAAACCTCCAAAAAAGTTTTAGGTGTCTGGATCGATAAAATCTTCAAATACCTGGATATTCACCTCATCAAGATTGTGTTCATATCTTTAATGCTCCTTTGCGTTATGAATGTAAGTATATTTTTTGTATACCAAAAAACTCGATTTCTTTTTGTTTATTCAGAAGGATTGTCAGAATTATATTGAAACATACGTAGTTTGACGACCTCCGTGGTCGAATGGGGTACTAGCTCTGAGGTCCCAGGTTCGATCCCCGGACGGGTCAATCTAGAAAGTCTCTTTCCTACATTTTCCCGTATCTGGGTGTTTGTGGTACCTTCGTTGTTTCTGAATTCCATAACAAGTGCTTCAGCTACTTACTTTGGGTTCAGTGCAATGTATGTGATGTTGTCTGCGTTTATTTTATTATTTATTTTTATTTATGTGGTCGATCGGTAAAAAAAAAGTAATGCTTATAGTTCAAATTCTTGGGAATGAAATTATTTTAAGAAATGTAAATATATAACATATGTTATTGCTATATTTTTTCATTAATTACAGGTGTGCGCAATGCACGTTCCTATAATAGTAATGATCGCGCCGGCCATGTGGCTAAATTCACGAAAACAAAGGGTGTGCGTGTTATTCATATCAACGCTAATAAGTGTCTACTTCATGGCGAAAATGGTTTACCAGATTGATTATATCAAGCATGTTATATTTGAAGTTAACTGTACGAATCCAGAGGTAATAATAAACAATGTTTAATCTTGAATTCGATATATGTGGAGCTTTTTGTTTATTTTTTTTTCTGGAATTTCAGAGAGGTTTAAATTCATCCAAAAACGTGTCAACGTTTAACAATGCCGAATGGATAGGTTTTTATAAAGCTACGCGGAATAAACCGCTCGTGGTTGTACTCAAGGGATACATCGGTCTTCTAGCAGTCTTCACTTTCTACTCCCTAGTCACATATAGACAAAAATCAATCAGGTTTGCTTATAATCACTTAAATATTAATTTGTATAAAGTAATCAAATTAATCTTACATTATTTATTTATTCTCTCATTTCTACAGATCTCTTTTACAACGAGGCAAAGACAAAGTTATGTTTCCAGAAGTAACGCGCCAACAAGCGGACATCGACATGATACATTGTATAAAGTATTTCATAAACTATGGATTTTACAAGTTTGGTGTAGAGGTCAGTAATATAAAGACAAATTACCAAAAAACTACTCAAATTACGAGCAAGGTGTGACTCTTAAACCGTTTGTATACCTTAAATAGAAGTGCAGTTTAACAGTATTTCGCTGTTTAATTATATTATAAACTGTCAATTTAAGAAAATATATGAGTCCTATATCATTCTGTGCGAGAATTATAGGCACATGCATTTGCCAATTACAATTATTTTAGTCAAATATATGGCTCCAAAATAATAAATATATTTTAATAAAGTACATGATGACAGCAGATAACTGCCAACAGCTATGACAGAAGACAGAAAAAAATATAATGTTTGTGTTTACATCTGAACTACCTCGTTGGCCTAGTGGTCCTAAGCGCGACTGCTACGCTAAGGTTCGATTCCCAAGTCGACCAAGGTGTTATTGGGTTTTTCTATGAAATTCTCAGTAGCAGGTCGGAGTTTGGATTTGTGCCCTGTTAGTGGCAATAGGCTCGCCACCTATTACATGGGACCAAAACATACCGGCGAACTGTGGGTGTACATTGATATACCTCTGCCTAACCTTTCGGGGATACAGGCGTGATGGTATGATATGTGTTTAGATCTCCATGATCTGCCTGATGGGCGTGATCGGGTCCCGCATGGACGTGTACGCCGTGCTGTACGCGGCGTGGCTGCTGGTGCTGGTGTCGCTGCCGCGGCTGGCGCAGGCGCGCGTGTGGCCGGCCTTCACGGCCTGCGTCACGGTGCTGGTGCCCGCGCAGTACATGATCGCCGTCGGCTTCCTGCCGCAGTTCTGCGTCTCCTACCCCTGGGCCGGCAGCGATCCGGTTACTAGCTTCATTATTATATTTTGAACCCAAATTAGACAGAGCCTGTACTATGACAACAAGACAACTGATAAACATACTTAAATTTTTCTAAATACATCCTTATCCATATTATATCCATATAACATCCAGATAATAAATATCATGCTCATCGCACAACGATTTGTCGAGGGTGGGAATCGCTAGATCAAGCCGTCGATGTATGTTTAATTACGTGCATTGTAAGAAGGAAGTATTTCCTATTAGTTCAATCGGGAGCAAAGACCTTCCTCTACTTTCTCACATTTTCATCGCGTGAATCAGTTTGATTGCTTTTCCGATGTAAATTATTTTAAGACTAATTCTGGACCTAACTTTCAGCAACTAAAACACCTTCGATCATGGATGTTTCTTCCATACGCAGAACGTCCGCCGCATGCATATAAAATCGTATTTGATTTCTTCCTACTATTATTTGCTACTCGGCAACTGAAAGTGTTCCGAGTAGAAAAGAGGGAAGGTGACAATTATGCCGGCGGCTCTAATAGCGAAGATATTGGGAAAGATTGGGAGACGCCTCACTTTGTGAACCCTGTGCCCGATTTCCTCAGTTACGTTGGGTAAATTTAAATTCATTTATTAAAATGCATACATCCTTTTTAGAACATTAAAGTTCTTTTATTAATACAGTGTTTTGTTATTTCCAGCACTTGGCTTGACGTTCTTAAGCGTATGGTGTTCTTGGGAATGTTATGGGTGACTCTGGCGATTATGTTCATGACTGGCACCAACCGAGTCAACCTCTTCTCCATGGGCTACCTCATCGGGTCATTTATATTCCTTTGGCAAGGAACCGACTTCTATCTGAGACCTAAAGAAGCTATATTGCAATGGTTAGTAAATGGGTATTTTTATATGTACAATAATTTTTACTTTCCACGGTGAATAGGTTTTCTAACAGACTATTTTTTTGTTGTTAGGTGGTCGTGGTTGGTACGGTACAACGTGTCGGTGGTGGTAGTGAAGACGCTGCTACAGATCCCGGGCTGTATCTTCAGCTCGGTGATGCAGGAGCACGCCTGCTGGCTGGTGCAGCTGCTCGGTATCGGCTGCGTCGACAAATTTGCAGGGGGCAACATCGCCAGGTTCCTCAAGATGCAGTACACGAAAGCAGTGAGGATTTCTTTTTTCTTTCCTTTGATCAGACGATGGGCAGAGCTTTTGGTTTATAATTTATTTTACTATGTTTCAGGAGGCAACATGTTCTGTCCCTCAAGAAGATATCGGTCTGGCGTGGGATGGTGTATGTTTTGCATTCCTTATTTTGCAAAGACGGCTGTTCCACAGCTACTACTTTTACAGAGTCATTGATGAAAGTAAAGCTACAACTGTTCTTGCGTCACGGTAGGTATATCCAACTAGACGATTCAATAAATCCTTAACTTTCAGTCTATTAACTGTTATATGTTCTGCAGAGGAGCAGAACTTATAGAAGAGCTTAGACAAAAACAAATGAATGTGCAGGAGGATCAAGAGGGTAAAATATTGGAAAAAATTAAAGTGAAGATGGAAAGGATTAAAGCAAACCAGAAAAAAATACAAGGTGCCATGTCAAAGGAGCCAATACATCATGACCGAGGTACAAATATTATTTATTTTATGGTTATAAACAAACCTTTTGGTTAAACCGTTTTACTAATTGTTACAATAATTGAAGTTTCTTCAAATATTTTATTTATTAGTTTAGAACTTACTAGTGTTGAAGGCGATAAAAACTGGACGGTAAGAGAGATCAAACGTTTATAACGGTAATAAAGTTGAGTTGGGAGTAATTTTTCGTGACCGTTTCCCTCGCTTGCTCACCCGGAATAGAGGAGGAAGACGAAACGATGGCGGGCGAGTCCGAGCAAGTGCCGCTGGTGCGCGGAGACTCCGAGGCGTCGGCGCGCGGCTACCACACGCCCGACAGCCCCGCCTCGCCGCGCGGCTTCCACACGCCGCTCAGCGAGCCCTCCGCGCCCCCCTCGCCCGCGCGCGCGCCCCCGCCCGCGCCGCTCGCGCCCCCGTCGCCGTCGTCCGCGCTCATGACGGTGTCGCTGGACGCGTACCTGGAGCCGCGCCGCATCTCGTTCGAGTCGGAGCCGGAGGAGTCGTACCCGGTGTTCTCGCCGCCGCCCATCCGCCGCCGCCACACGGCGCCCAGCCCCGCGCCCCCGCAGCGCGCCTCCATCCTGTCGCAGTCCAGCCGCGCCGAGCCGCTGTCGCACCACACGTGTAACTGCCGCCTGCATGCGTCCGGCCCGCGCGCGACCCGAGCCCGCCGATGTACCGCGTGACGGGGCCGCGCGGGCATTCCTTGTTTTATCACGAACTGTTGAACATACACCCAGTGTCACACCGTGTACATATGTAAAGCATACGTCTTCAAGAAATATGTTTTTTATTTATATGTATATAATGATTTTAAACTGTTGACTTTTCCTTTCCGCTCAGGAACTGAGTCAGGTCCCGCGGAAAGACGCCGCGTGTATACGAAAAGACACGAAGGTAAATAATTCGTGACGTTCGCTCGGGTGTTGGAGGTGTTTGTTATGTTCTGTCACCCTGTTCGCTGGTCATTCTGAAGACATGACATTTCTTTTTGTAAATAAATGACTCAAACTTTGTCATTTATCTACATTCTAAAATACTCTTTCTCGACCATTTGACTATAGTAAATTGGATGCTAAATTACTTGTTACAGGTGTGGTAAACTTCGAAATACAACCAAATAAAATTTCAATTAAGTAGTCTGATATAGTGGGAAAATTACATCTGGCCATTTATTTATCATGTCTTGACCAGCTGTTCTGTCTTTAACTACCAAAAAAAGCTTAATTAATAGTTTCCTGATTTTGGGTGGTATTTTAACTGTTGATAAGTTTAGATATTAATACTTGTTAAACGCCCTCACAATAATTCGGATGGTGTGCGTTCTGCCGTTGAGTAATGCTTTTTATCTTGTAGTGCGGGACAGACCATCGTATAAGCCGCCAGCAAGCCATCAAAAGGGTAAAGTTTACAGAAGGCTCCCTTTAAAGTCGTATTGCATTACTAACCCCCCTCAGCTTGTCGGTGACGGTATTTAGGCATATTGCATCGCTATGGCGGGAACTGTCTTGATAAATATTTTTTATATATGTTTCTGTACATTTTGTAAATGTTGTAATTTAACTGATATCCCGCGGGTTATGCTTTACTTGTATGTGCGTGCCTGTATAGATGCCATAGTCAAATGTCTGCATGTTATTTCTGTCCTATTTATACACGCCTGATTTTCCCTGCACTGCATGTTTCCGTTTGACATAATACTAGCAATAATATAAATTTATGATAATTATTAGTATTCTACTTATTTTGTTTTATATTTTTTTATTTCTTTGTTTATTTCAAATCCCTGTCTTTTTTATTACAAGTATCACTTATACTTTATGAGTTAATGTAAAACTTTATAGCATGATTTCCCACAAATTATTTTTATTTATTTACAGAACTATCCAACAAGCTTTTGCTAAAACGATACATCATTTCAATGCTTGGTGCAAATGTTTTAAATAGGCGTAACAATATTATATTAATACTAATTAAATAATACATTTAAAAATTTATTTCTGAGTTACGCCTATTTATATTAACTAAATAGTTGGCTAATTCTATTTTATTATGGATTGCAGCTATTCGCTCGGGAGACTATTATATGTTCGATGAATTCGACGATACAGAAGTTCCCATGAAGGATGACGAATCGAGCTCTGATGAAGACGCGCCTAGAGAAATGGGCATTGGCAAGGTCAGTATTTTGTTCTTACTACACAGGGAATATGGTATAGCTGGCAGGATTATGACGATGATAAAAATATAAATTGACCACACTATACAAAAAACTAAGTAAAAAATGAGCTTGGATTTAAATTAAGCATAGTCCTGCTAGTTAGTCGATATGGGGACTTGTGGGTGGAGGTATACGCAGATGTGATTTGTGGGTTATGTTGACTGTAACAGAACATTGTCATCAGTATTCGCGCTTTCGCAATATCACAATGCACAGAAAAGTGCTGGAGTATTTTGGACATTTTTGTAGACTTGTATTTTCCACATTCAAAACACAAAATTATGGGAACACCAGACTGAATTCAAAATTATTATAAAGGGGATACTGAGTAAGACAATGTTTTAAAATAGTTTATGGTATTTGGTATAACGAGCATGAAGCATCTCTATTACAGTATTTATTGGTTATTTGATATTGTTATACGTACGTCCTGGGTGTTCCCGCATGTACGCTTACCCCGAATACTTATTATATTTAAGTCAAAATGTCAAGCCATCCAATTTAGTATCTAGTACTCTAGGGAATATAAAACATTTATGCCAGAAACGCTTTGAGGTAACTAACCATATTGCTCGTATTAATAATTGCACCGCCATGTCACTCGAATCGGCACACGTTGCTATTGTGATAATCTAGATATAGTTTTAACGTAGCTACTTAATAGTCGAAGCATCCGTTGCACGAATGTAGAAGGATATTGAATTAGTTCGGTACTTACCCTGTGTAATACGCGAAAAATATTGTGACGATTTTTAACCCTTGAAAGGGATAAAGTCGATATTGAGGTCGTTTAGTGACTCAGACAGGCGACGATAGTCAAAGAGCTAGGCATAAGCAACGTGTACCGAATACAAGTGCATGCGAGCTTACGAATGTGTCGCGTGGGCTGAGCAGCTGCTGTCGACGGCGATCAAGACGGACTTGAAGCGCGCCGTGTCGCTGCGGCGCGCCTCCGCCCCCAATGTCCGCTCCGCGCGGCGCCTCTCGCTCGGCAGCTACCCGGCTTCCTACCACCAAGAGGTAACGGTCCATCGACGCTCACATACTACACCCAATCGCTATCATTTGTGTTTTAATTTAGAACGGTTCTAGCCTCCCTGGTATGTATGCTGTATGGTTCAATTTCATCTGTACAATAAGGGACTCCGCGACGTCAAAGAACTTCGTGTGTTTGTGTCAATTGGAAATAGCTTGTCAAACGTAACGGAGGTCCTTATTTTATTAGTCTAGTAGTGTTTATTGAAATATATACATATATTGCTTGCATCTTTGTTTTAGCTTCTGCATGAAAATTGTATGCTATATTTTTGTCAAAGGTTGGTTGGTCCCTATTTTTTATGCTATTCCCCAGTAGACAAATTACGGACATATGACCATGAACACATTAAAGTAACGTATTTATGCTATTCTGTGGTACTGTTTATAGTCATGTGTTTGTTATTTGCTTTATATTAAGTTTAGAAAATTAAGTAGAGATAAATTGATCCCTACTTCTGTTATATTTATTGCAGTACAGCAAAGAACTTTGAATACATAAGTAATTTTAAATCTTCTATCTTATTTATCTAAGTTATTTTGTTCTTTTTTTGTTAACAAACCAAGTTAGCTATGTTTCTTTTCATTTAAAAAAAAAATTGGCTTTCCGGAGTTATATAATCTGCAATATTGTGATTACAATATAATCTGGTTTTAATTAGGCGAAGCGTAAGTCATCTGCGAGGTCGATACAAGATCTCGAAGAGCAAGAGCAAGAGGCAGAGCAGAGCCGCGATGGACCTTCTGATATAGATGAATTTGCGCCTATACCAGGTTAGCCACTAAATACTATTTTGCATTAATTACCTGAAAACATAACGGTTTCACTACAGAATGATTGCGATAATACATCTATTTTATTCACAGAATCAGAAGAGACAATAGTGGACAAAATGAAACGATACGGAGAGACGGCCTGGGCGCTAATATCAAGCTTCTTAGTATCGATTACTCGATACCTCATGAAGTACTCTCGAGATTATCGATATGTGTCGCGAACGCTCTCTATTGAGAAGAAAATACTTAAGGTAAGAAGAATAAATAGGGAGGCAACAAAGATATAAGAACTGAATAAGTAGGGTATCTGTACGATAGCCCAACACATGAATTTATTAATATGTATTCTTTATTATTAATGTAACAGGAAAAAGAAGGATTCGGCATGGGATTGAGAGAAGGGTCGCAGATGATATGGGAACCATTACCTGAGACAATAGTATCGCAGTGAGTAGCACCTATCTTATGCAATATTAAACATTTGCAAACTCCACTGAGACTGCATTCTTAAATGAAACTCTAGCCTTAAAATGTTGAAACCTTATGGCAAATGTATTAAGTCGTCTTTTAAAATATAACATGGAGTTTGAAAATTGTTTTGTAGTTAGTTTGTAGTATGAGTCCGTAGTTCAAGTAAAGTGAGTGATGTCCATGCTTACTGCATGTTTAGTTAGATTTGAATTAGAATTTATCAGCGTAGGTATTGAAGTAGATGACTAGAAAATCATAAACGTTGTTTAAAACTTATTTGATAAGACGCTGATAAGGCAGCTTCTTTTTAAAATTTTCTTCGGAATATTCGGAACATGCAATACTTAAGTGGAAGTGATCTTTAATATTTCAAGGTTTGAAGATTTAAACATGAATTATGTCTATTTATGTTCTACTTGTTGTCTACTACTAACTTTAAACAACGTTTCTACGATAGATTTCCCACTGTATTACGTTCTGATTTGTATACATTGTTATGTAGTCGCATAGTGGCTATTAGTAAGTAGTGTTTTGTTTGCATGCTGCCTAGTACCCGTGATATGGAATTAATTGAAATTGACAAAAACCTACTCGCGCCCACAGTTGAGATGGGGTTTGTATTATTGCTGAATTAATGTGTCTAAAAGTTTTAGTAAAGTTAAATAGAAAATGTTTTTTTATTTAATAAAAAAAGTACTTTAAGTTACATTGATTGTAGTTTTCACATCATATCTTTCGTGAAATTTGAGTATTAATGCCCTGAGTTTCGGCGATTACGAATACAATTGGCATCTTGAAACTTGATAAAAGGTGTAGTATGTATGAGGGTGGCGTGTTTGCAGCCGTAAGTTAAGCGACATAAGCGTGCCGGAGATCCGCATCCTGGCGCCCAGCATGGAGCGCGGGCTGGACGTGTCGCCGCCGCCGCGCCGCTCGCTGTCGTCCAGCGCGCGCCACGACGACGACACCTCCGAGCACGAGAGCGCCTTTAGCTTGCAGTCCAGCCAGAGGTTGAGAACGGACATACTTGTACTGTCGCACTGGAATATAAGATACTTGAATAATTACCTGTCTCAATTTTTCGCAATGAAATTTGCATTATATGCTGATAACGGCTGAGGTTTTGTATTAATACAATATCTGCAAAATTTAATTCCTTAATATTTTTGGGCAGGTAATTTTTTTGTGTATCTTTGACCAATTGGTTCTGAATATCGACACACTATGTAACACATACTCGATTTTTACGTGTGTGATCGATGACAAGCCATAACAGTACAAGTTTCGTTGGTTGTTTGTCGTCACTTGCGATGGGCTTTTGTTGACTCTGAGATTTGTATTCTTTGTTATTTATTCTTGTTCCACAATCTTGACGCGTGTTTCTGCAGCTTTTGTTGTACTTTTATTCTTCTTCTTTACTTCTTATTGATTCTACAATTTTATTTTTATCAATTATGCTACTTCCGTCTTTAATTAGATGTCTGTCGATAATCAATTATTATCAGAAATGGGTAAGTAACTAAAATTGGTTTCAGTGTAATATAAACAGCATGTTGAAATTTCAGCAGAAGTAGTTTTAGTTATTCGCTTTCAACTTGTTGTACATACACATTACTCTGCGTCAGCTCGCACCCTCAATGTTCTGTCCGTCGCAGGTATATGTAATAAGGTCACAAATAAGCGTGATTTCTCTACCACATGTACCGCATGGAGGTATAAAAAATATTAAACATATCTCTCTTCATTAAACAAATAGCACTATAATAATGTATCGTTTATCGAATGTAAATGTGCTTTAATGTTTTAAAGCATCTAAATCATTTTTCCCCGTATATTCCATACAAAATTTTCGTTTTCAGCAAAGACGTTACTGCCCTGGAGGAGCAAGATGACTCGATGTTCAAACAGGATCGCTCGCCGTTCGTGCACCTCGGCTATGCGCTGTGGTACACGGTGCTCGCACATACCGACATCGTCTGCTACCTCATGGTGTTTATCAATCAGGTACTGTGCTCAGAAACATAAAAAACAGAGAAAAATCGGAGCATAAAATTATACTACTGTATAATGTATATCGTCATGGCTTCCATATGAAACTGGACAGCTTATGTAAAGATCATAAAAAAAAAATAGAACGGCTCAGATATAAAATATAAATGTTTTACTCATTAAAAAAAAATAGTACTTTTAAATGAAGTCAGTTATTCAATACTAGCGGCCCGCCCCGGCTTTGCTCGGGTGCAACGCTGATACCAAATATAACACAATCATAAAGTTCTGTATGGCGAAGCACAGCCTTAGAAGCATTTTTTGGTTTGGCACGCGCCCCCCGGCCCCCGCGCGGCCCCCCATCCGGTACCGCCGCAACCGCTATGTCCCTGCATTTTAAATCTGTAATATCTTCGAAAATATTCATTTAAATTACATGCAACTACAGGCAATATTGATCTATATTACATGCACAATTTTTTGAAGGATTACTTAATTGGATAAGGATTAATGCTCTATTGCTTAAAATTGTCTTTTCGTGAATAAGTAATAAATAAAGGATAAAAAATGGTTATTGTGGGTTACCCTCAAGAGATAGACATATACCATCGCTGACTTTTTTGTAGATCTTTTTGAGGTTCACAATACTGTAGTACATTATTTTGATCTATCTCGTAGGGTTCAGCCAGCGTTTGCAATGAAAGCGCAAAAAATGTGTTGATTTACGACCTGACGTCAAAAATCTCTAAGATTATCCTTGTTTCTCTACTATATTATGCATGTATTATACATATAAACCTTCCTCTTGAATCACTCTATCTATTAAAAAAACCGCATCAAAATCTGTTGCGTAGTTTTAAAGATCTAAGCATACATAGGGACAGACAGCGGAAAGCGACTTTGTTTTATACTATGTAGTGATGTGCAATTTCTGATTACAGATACAATCAGCAACTATACTGTCAATTCCTTTACCGTTGATGGTATTTATGTGGGGTACCCTGACGATACCGAGACCTACCAAGACTTTCTGGGTTACTTTAATCGCGTACACCGAGGTAAGAAACATTTCATTATTTATTGCAAGACACATAAGGACTTTCTTTGAAAAAAAAAGTCTTATTTATCTTACGTGTTTATTTCACAGGTGATCGTACTCATAAAGAGTATGTTCCAATTTGAGATTCTGCCGTGGAATCAGAAGGCAATTCCAGCAAATATGCCGTTCACTGCACCGCGTATTATTGGTATCGAAAGGAAATTCAATTACGCTCTCTACGATCTACTGCTACTACTTATCATCTTTTTACATAGGTATAATATGATATCCATACATTTGATTAATATACTAAATTTTACCCAATACTTATAGCACAAATATTTATTAGAATTTGTTAGTTGTTGTTCCGTTCATTGTGTCTGGTGCTCTATTATTTTGTATATCTAACTATATGATCCTTTCAGGTTCATGTTAAAATCCCTCGGTTTGTGGAAAGAATCGACTCCCGAAATCGAGTTGCGGGAAGACATGGAGTATCCTCTGAATCCCGAAGATACGCAGCTCGTGGTAGAGGGGCGTATCGATGAAGTGGGCCGCAAATACGTCAAGATGCACGACCGGACAGGACCGTGAGTTTGCTTTTATTTCTTTTACCGATATGTAGACTATTTCCCTTACCATGACTTTCCTCCTTTTTGTTTAGTTTCTGTAAATGTTACGTTGAGTTTTGTGGGTTTTTTTAAAAGCGATAATCTTGAATATTTGGTCTTCTTGCCCGGGGTTTTAGCGAATGATGGTAAAATTTTCGATAACGACGTTCGATCGGTCCATAGTTCTCAAATTGGCGTAAAAGAACTTAGTATAAATATTAACGAGTAACGACTGACACACAAGATGAGTCAAAAGGCGTTGTATTTCCAAATCAAGCGATTCATCGACCGTCAAATGTGTAAATTGTGGTGTGTGAGGTAGGTAGTTAGTGCGATTGGTGCGAATAGTACATAGCGACGTGTGCGGATCAGACAGTCGTCACCGGCTGGTGGACCGGCTGTACCACGTGCAGGCCACCATCGCGGCCGCCATGCGCGAGCTGGAGGCGTCGCGCTCGGACCCGCGCGTGGCGCAGCTCGTGTGGGCGCGTCTGCGCTCGCGCCGCCGCTACTCCTCGCGCCGCTCCGCCGCACGATACGCGCGCCGCCATCGCTCCCGGTACACAACACCCAACACCCAACACACGCAACACGCTACTACATTATATATGTAGTTCTTTATCTTGCTGTAATTAGTTACGTGGAATACATTATGTATACAGTTAATAGCTACATTAATTAATTGTAGTCTTAAGAAGTGAATTTAGTCGAAATATTTTTTTTTTTTTATTTTGTAAGTCTGATATCGAAATTGTAATATTATGTAGTTGCATAGAAAAATAATTGTATTAGATATTTAAGTACACAGCTCGTATTATATTGATATATATCGTATATAAGTATGTACGTATGTACGTTTCAAATGATCGTAGGATTGTAATGTTATTAAATTGCGATAAAAAATAAAACAATGTGAGATAAATATAATTCTAGCGTATGTATTATTCCTTTCCAGCTCTGTTCCTTATTGCAGTTATACGTAATGTCATCACAAAAAATAAAAAGATCATTTCTAAATGCTTATTTTTATCCAACTAAATAAAAACATACTATCTTATGTTTTTGAGATATGCACACAGAGACAGTATACAATAATGTTTGCATGTTAACAGCCCTGAAGATGTATCGGGCCTGGGTCTGCCGAAGAGCCCAGTGGATTACGAAGACAACGTGTCGACCACCGGCTCGTACCTGGACGGCAACGAGGCTGGACCCTCCAAGCCGCCTGACGATGACCACTACAAGTAACTTCACTTTATCAATTCATTATAGAAATATGAATTGCGTCATAGAAATATGAGAAATAAAAAAGAGGTCCCCTTCTTAACTATTATTTTATATTCGTTCTGCACAGTTAAAAATGAATAATTTGAACTTTTAACGTAGAATGGTGACACACCGAGTGTATATTATTCATTTATATCAGAAATTCTGCTAAAATATTTTGTTGGAGAGACAACATGGATCTATTTTGACGCGGTGTTTTAAAAATTTATTTTAACAATATACACTGTTAAATTTGATGTTATCACTTAAGGAAAAGGTTATAGAAGTAGATTTGTACAAAGATTTCACAAGCAGTAATGATTTATTTTCAGTGTGAACGATGATCAAGAACCGATTATTGCGGTGACGACAACTTTGGAGGACACCTACAAGCATTATCCTGAAGTCATGCTATTATCGTAAGTTCCAATTCTTTACCGTTTCATGTACAATAGAAAACAGCATTGACGGATAAAGTTTGCCAAATAGTCTGTTTAAAGTTTATAAAATTAAGTTTTTTTTTCATTTAGGTGTCAGGTTAATACATGGCTGTATGAGCTAAACAGATTGTATAACATTGTTACGCATTTATCACATTAAAATAATACGCACTGAACGAACCCCTTATGTTTGCCTGCAGAATAAAGCGCTACCTGCGTCCGACGCACCGCTTCTTCCAGCGCATGCTGGCGCCGGGCGCGCGCGTCACCGCCGACATATACGCCTACATGTTCCTCTGCGACTTCTTCAACTTCCTCGTCGTTATATTCGGATTCGCTGCGTTCGGGGTAAGTGCTTTGTCTGGTTATATCCTGTCATCTGTCTTATAAGGCTTATTTATTTTTCTTAATGTAAGGAATGGTAGCTTTTAGCCAGGGATTTAGATCGTGAGAAAGATGGGACACCCAACCCCTTACAACTGACGCACTAACGCATCATCAGTAGATTGTGAAAGGCTGAAGGTAATACATCCGCTCCGGCGACAAGCAACCAAAAAACGACGCGCCCTCCGCCAGACATGAACCGACTCCGTTTTCTACGCTGCCGCTTTGGAGAACGGTGCAACACACTTCCAGCAGCTCATTCATACTCAATATATGATACTAATGTTCTTATTATATTGTACATATCTTTTCTTATTTAATTGTAGACGCACCAAGGCGACGGCGGCGTGCAAGCGTACTTGGAGGAGAACAAGGTGCCGATACCGTTCCTGGTGATGTTGATCCTGCAGTTCGCGCTCATCATCATCGACCGCGCGCTCTACCTGCGCAAGTTCATGCTCGGCAAGATACTCTTCCAGTACGCGCTTATCATCGGTGTTCATATCTGGATGTTCTTTGTACTGCCCTTCATTACTGAGAGGTAAGATAAATCGTCGCGTAGACAATTTTTTTTATTTATATCTTGTTTCAAATTCACAATGATTGTGTACTAAAAAAAGATCTGGTTTTTTTAATGTAGGTATATCTTGTCATTTTTTTATGTTGAGTATTGTCCGATAGTTTATCATTGTTGCGAAAACCAACAAGGTACTTCTTGCGTCCTGTAACTAAATACTTGTCTAAATTATCATTATTCACGACTGAACTTCCAAAGTGTCCAAAATCACGCAGTTAACCTGTTTTTGCAGGACGTTCAACGCGCTCCTGCCGCCGCCGATGTGGTACATGCTGAAGTGCATCTACCTGCTGCTGTCGGCGTACCAGATCCGCTGCGGCTACCCGCGCCGCATCATCGGCAACTTCCTCTGCAAGTCCTACCACTTCCTCAACATGATCTTCTTTAGAGGGTAAGCCATTTTTAAACATAAAAAATATCTACAAATTAATGTACAATAATAATGTAGTATATTTTACCTTAAAGTCAATCATTTTCTAAGGGTTCTGAAGCCTTTTTGTGAGTTCCTAAATATTCAATAAGGAATAATAAATTACTTTTACTGCTTTATAGCATTATCCCAATATCCGTTAATCCGACGACAAAGTACGTTCCAGAGACATTCTTTCCCTCAGATAGTTTTAAAACATAATGCAGTAGCTTATATAAGTTCCTATTAGTACAACGTAACATAACCTCACATTATATGTTTCTAAACTCATTTTCTAACTTATTTCCTTTGATTATATAATGTCTAGATGGAGCATGGCCCTACATTCATACCAAAGAAAACTAGGACGCCATTTGTGTATGTGTGCGTGCAGGCGTCGTTTTACACTATACGTCAATGTCTCTGTGTGCGTAAATAGTGATACCAGCTATTACAAATTCTCCCATAAATCACATTAAATAAAGACGAATTAATTATAATAAAATATTTACTTATTTTAGTTATATGTTGGTACTTATGTGGTATTATTCAGTTTAAGTGTATTTTAATAATAATAAAAAATATTTTTATTAAGTATTTACTTTTTAAATCAATAAAAAATAGAAATTTGGAGTTGTGTGTTTGAATCGAGTATTAAATGAACTAAGTTAATATTTGGTACAATATTAAAACATAATGAGGTATAGGTACTTTAACATTGAGTTATTTATTTTTTTACTTTTTATTTATTTTTTTATTTGAAAAAGTACATCAGCGCTATTTTGTAAACGTAACGATAAACCAACAAAATTACCCACAAAAATGGGAGAATGAAAAACAGAAACTGGCAACACTGATAAAATATGGCGTAATTTTAATAATCATAAAAATAAAATTAATTATAAAGTTTCTTTAAATAGTGTGTGGTAGTTTTAGTGATAGGTGATGTGTGTTGGTATTTTTTAGCCTTCCTTTTTAATTCCAGCACACTTTAGAAGCACATACTGTCATTTTATCGCAGTTATGTGGTTATTCCTTAGAGCGCGTAAAACGTAGTGTCACGAAAGCGGCACGATCTGTACTGGTGGCGGGAAAGTACTTAACAACCACTTTTGGTTGTTATTTTTTGACACGTCTGCGCGCACTTGACAGTCCATCTAGACATTATATAATCAAAGCTTATTTCATTGACTGAATTAGGTTCATGGCAGTACCATTCTTGTTCGAGCTGCGAACCCTCATGGATTGGATATGGACCGACACGTCCATGACGCTGATGGACTGGCTCAAGATGGAAGACATATTCGCGAGTGTATTCCTGCTGAAGGTAAAGCTATTTAAATAGTTTTACATTTACATTTGCGACTCAATAAGCACGCAATTAGCTACTACTGGCAAAGGTCTAGCAAAACTAAAATTAAAATTCCATGCAACCAATTTAAATGTATTTTTAATTACAATAATCATCATCTCCCTGCCCTTCTTCTCGATTATTTGGGTTAGGCGAAATGCGTATTCAGCTTCCATTCAGCCCTACTACTCGTCATCTCAACGTAATATACGATTATAGCTTCACAACATTTATTCAAATGTTTATTTACAACAATTTTAAGCATAAGAGAAGTGAATCTTATAAAAAACCTTAAAACAATTGGGTTAAAGTGATATTTGTGTTGCAGTGTTCCCGCTACGTGGAGGACGAGTTCCCGATGCCGCGCGGCGCCAAGAAGTCCAACACCTCCAAGTACCTGCTGGGCGGCGGCGTGCTCGCCTTCGTCATCGCCATCATATGGTTCCCGCTTGTGTTCTTCGCCTTCGGAAACTCGGTAATTTATATTATTACTTGGTTATTTTTATGCAGTAATAAGACCAGCCTCTGTACAATAATATGCATTAAAAAATGTACAAGAATGCATCATTCAAAAACTTTACCATTTAAAATTTTTTTTATAACTTTAGAAAAAAAAATAAACATAAGATTTGCTATTAATGTTACACTTTTGTTTCAGGTCGGTCAACCCAACCCACCTACCGATGTCACAGTGAAGATTCGCATCGGGCCATTTCTTCCTGTTTATCAAATGTCCGCGCAGTCACACAATATCGATATGTAAGTAGTTACTGCATTATTACTAGTAAGAAGTCCCTAGATACAACCAAGCCTTATTGTTCTTATAATAATATGTAACATAAACTTTTTTATTCTAGAATTTATATACAGAACTTTATTCCTTCATTTATACTTGAACGAAATATACCTTCGTGTGTTATAACGGTTTTTGCACCACTATTTAATTTGTATAGCTTCACGGAACAAGACTACTCCCAGCTGAGCAACATGTACGCGCGCGACCGCAACGCGCAGACGTTCCTGTCCAACTACATGTACAACGACGTGGCCGTCATCACCATCAACCCCAACTCCACGCTCAAGTGGGAGATCTCGCCGCCGGAGCTCGAGCGTTTGCAGCGGGAGGCCATGTCCAGTAAGACATACTTATTCCTACAAGAATGTCCTCATATATATTTACTAGCTATTTGTTAGTTATAAAGTCGAAGATGTCCAACTAGTTTCAAACCTGAATGAGTTCAACACGAGGTCACATTGCGGTGTTGTGGCGAGTAAAGCCGTAAGGCGTTTAAGTATACATAAACGTATATATCTGAGGCTTTATTCCAACCGGATACTTGCGCTTATGTCTATAGAAATATCAATGTACAGGAAATTTTTCGGTACGTCGTTTGGTGCGCGAACATTTTTTTTCAGTCTTGTATGGGCCGGTAAGCCCATAGGACTAGAGAGCGATCAGGAGCATGACCATCTCAGACTAATAACTATGTAATTACTCTACAACAATGGATGGATCTAATTGTGATAAATACTTATAAGTTGTTTCATTGACATGAGATTTTAAACATTTTCTTACTCATTAATATTTTCAGATGCAACATTACTAGTGAAGTTTACGTACGTGATAACGCACCCGACGAACGCGGTGCCAAACCCGCCGACCATAGAGGACCACAGAGAGGTGCCTCTAGACGCCATGATAGACGGAAAACCCAACCCCGAGAGAGAAACCCTGCTGAAGCTATTGATAGAAAACACTGACAATGATGTTTGGTTAGCATTTAATTATTTATTGCATTTTTTTAATATGTTTTAACATAACGAGAGGGTAAGCTTAAGGTTATGGCTACATCATGGACCCTTTTCGGACACAGCAAATTTATGTTACTACTTAAGTATTATATGTTTAACACCTACACCGGTAATACGTAAGTATATTGAGTCTTGCAGTTACGACACCGAAACTATGATAATTTTGCCTACTCAATGAGGAAGGTACTCTTGTGTTATAACCATGTTATTTCTTTTGAAAGACTGTGTCGATTTGCGAGTCATTTCTGTAAAATGTTTCTAATACTTTTTATGTTTAAGTCTTTTTAGCAGCTAAAGGGGTTTACTGTGAACGGGAACATCGACACTCGACATTCTTATCGCATGGACAATCCAATTTTCGTAACATCTCCATGTCCTATACCCATATAAAACTATACCGACTATTTTAACAGGTTAAACGTAAAGTACTTGTTCCCGAAATTTGTGAAAGTATTCAACAAAGGGACCACAAAGCCGGCATATCAGTTGATGCCCGTGCCACCTGAGGACGGTGAGTCGATTGAGGAGGAAGGTGAGCTTGTACATACTGGCTGTATTCAATAAGTCATTAATAACCTTAAAGCCTGGGACCTGTGTAATTGTGACGCATAATTACAGATGAAGACGCACGGCTGTACCGCGATGTCCAGTTACGTTTGGAGAAGGTTAACGATGTCATGTATTGGCGCGTTCGGGAGTCATGCTCCGTGCGGGTATGTTGTATTTATAAAAAAACGCGTATTTACAGTTTTCTTGCAATCTTTCCAATCAATGTTTGTGTCATTCATTTAAAATTAATAAAATTGGGGTATTCTTAAAAATAAATTTTGTGGATGTTGTAATAAGTATCTATTTCGTCGGTTGAAGTGTTATACGTGTATTGCAGGATCCGTTGACTTCAGTGCCGCTAAATAACTGCGATATGCTCGTCATGTACACTTTCAACGACAAATTGTTCCCAGAAACACTTAACTTTATATCCGGCAGCGGGTGAGTTTCTTACATAAGTTTACTTCTATAAGGAATCTTTTTACAGCCGTTAGACGATAAAAAGAATAAAAAGATGTTGGTACGTTAATTACACCACATGTATCTAAGGATTTAAGTACTAATCCAGCTGCATATAAATTAAAAAAGTCATGCTCCTTTAAGTTAGTTTAAAAGTAAATATTTTTTAATGAGTTGTGTATTGATCTATGTAAAAATACAATATTTCTTCGACCAGTATAATCGGGCTGTACACCACGTTCGTGTTCTTGGCGTCTCGGGTGCTGCGAGGATTCTTCTCGGGCATTTACACCAAGATTATGTTCGACGACCTCCCCAACGTCGATAGAGTGCTGCAACTCTGTCTTGACATCTATCTGGTAATTATAACATAATATATAACAAACTACCTTATTGCAATAGTGATTGAAAAAGGAAATACCTACTTACATTTATGTGAAGTGTCTTAATAACCTAACTGATACCTACCTATTGCTTCCCTTTATCATTGTGAACTATTTTAGAAAAAAAATCGATTTATTATGTTGGTGGTATCGATGTAGGTCCCTGATTTAAGAATATCACAGATTTCGAATGTAAACGAGTGTTTTTTTATCCTTAATAGGTCCGAGAAGCACTCGAACTTGCTTTGGAAGAGGATCTATTTGCGAAGTTGGTATTCCTGTATCGCTCTCCGGAAACTATGATAAAGTGGAGTCGACCGAAAGAAGATGCGCACGAGCAACAAGCGCTGCCACCATCACAATAGACACACTTGTATTAACCTTACAAAAAGTAAGAATGAGCCTAATTACTGCTGAAGCTAGTACACAAATAGGTACTGCTGTTATTGCCTGGGTTTGTCAATCATGACACTAGTTTATATACTTACGATATAATACTAGCTTTATTTTTATACCTTAACTCCTAGAGTTTTTGTAGGTACCATCTACGGAATTTTAGTAGTTGAAATATGTCATTAACTATTTTTAGGGTATCTTTTTTTCATGAAGACAAGTTATGGAAAAATATATCTTGGAGATATTACATTTCAACTTTAAAAAATCATAGATGTAAAACGACGCGCAATGTCAAGAAGTACAAGATCGTCACCAGTACTGTCCTTTATATACTGATCTAAACGATAATTTATGTAATTTTTAAAATCTCAACTTGATTGCATCGAGCAACACGTTACATCGATGATAGATACGTATAAGTTGTACAGTAAGATAGTTATAATTTAAGAATAATCATGGTGCATATATTATTACTGTTTAGAATTTTTTATTTGGCAAAATCTTGCAATTGTGTTACCTACTATCTAGAGACCCCATATCGCAATAAAACGAAGTGCGTTATGGGCGTATCGCTTATTATATGTATAGATAATAATCAAAAAAGTTAAATTGCCTGTTTCCCTGTAAATAAAAGTAATCGTTTTCGACTTAAGGCACCAACCTTCCTACATTTATTTAAAACGCACAAGCTGAAAGATATGGCATGTATTTTAAATGTGCATTCATCGACTATAAAGTTAAGCACATATTTTACAAAATGAACAGTTTTCATGTTTTACCTCTTTCTTATAAGCTCTCGATTATATAAATTAACATTCTTCTTCCTATTCACTCCTTGAAACATGAACTTTTTATATGTATATTTTTGTTCATTATTAACATAAGTGGTCAGATTCACCTGGTACTTAAAATCTAAAGTGCAATGTTAATTACGAATTTAGTTATTTATATTGTAAATGAATTTTTAAATATACTTGTTTTTTTATTTTCTCAGTTATTGTATAAATAGTTTATTTTCTATTTACACTGCTGTTTACAAGTCTTTATTAATGCATTTTATATAGCATAATTAAATTGATCGAGTAAGAGATTTATACATATTGTACACTTTTGTATTATGGTTGTTGTGTTTAAGCTGCATTTAATGTTGTCGGTTTGTGATAATAAAAGTCATAAAGAAATGTTAAAAGTATTTTTATTAACTTTCTAATAGCTATTACAGATTTAATATTGTAATAAGCCCATACTGGTTTCTGGTAATAGATGTAAGTACGTAAGACAAACACGGTCGACGCCATATCAATGATAACGTAATTAATTACGTAAATCTCGTTATTGATAAAAATAAAGGTAATGTCACCACTGTTGTGATGTCAACTGTATTTGAGCACTCTATGAATGTTAAGTTGATTGTATAGTAACAAAGTCGGTACAGTACCAGTTAAGAGCGAATTACGGACAGCTTTAAAAAATAAAGATTACTCTTAGTTTACAACCATCAGCCTTGGGGCTATATTCATTGACATTAGTTCCTGGAACAACAGTTTGGCAGCATAGGGTAATCTTATTTGGGAGATTTGGGTTTTATTTTTACATCCTTTGCATTCGAATGTGTTATTACGTAAGTTAGCTATGGCTATCAAACCGCAGAAATTGCAAACGTGTATGCGGTAAGGGTCGGATACCTCAAAAAGCCTTTCACGTAAGAATTGAGCAGCACCGTGAGCAATTTGACAATCACGTTCCATTTCACCGAAACGCAATCCACCATCTCTAGCTCTTCCCTCCATAGGTTGGCGTACCAAGATTTGTACTGGGCCTCGAGCCCTTGAATGAATCTTATCATCCACCATATGTTTCAGACGTTGGTAATATGTGGGACCCAAGAACACTTGAGCATTTATCTTTCGCCCTGTATGTCCATTATACATTACTTCATTTCCTCGTAGATGGTAACCGTATTCTTGCAAAAGTGAAGAAATTTTTTGCACGTTTACGGCATCATTAAATGGTGTAGCATCACCAATTTCACCCTTGTTCGAGGACACTTTTCCTTGAATGCATTCAATCAAGTGACCAATAGTCATACGAGAGGGAATGGCGTGAGGGTTAATTATAATATCAGGAGTGATTCCTTCACATGTGAAAGGCATATCTTCTTGCCTGTACTGAATTCCACAGGTACCTTTTTGTCCGTGACGAGAAGCAAATTTGTCTCCAATCTGAGGAATGCGTACAGATCTTACACGAATTTTACAAAATTTGTAGCCTTCGCTATTTAATGTGAGCATTACTTGATCAACAATACCAGTTTCACTATTACGTAAAAATGTGGACGCGTCACGCTTAGAGTAACGTTTTGTTGTGCCTTCTAATTCATCATCATTTTCTGGCAATGTGATTGTTTTTCCAATTACTACATCATCACCGGATACTCTTATGCCAGGAGCAATGATGCCATCATCGTCTAATTTGTCATATAAAGCATTTCGCATGCCTTGGCATGTTTGTCTAGTTGGTTTCTCAAATTGTTCTTCTTGGTCACCAATCCTCTTAGATTCGGAATCTTTATATGAGCGATAAAACACAGATCTAAAGAACCCTCTTTCTACTGCAGACGCATTTAAAATAACACTGTCCTCTTGATTGTATCCTGTATAACACAGGATAGCAACAATGGAGTTAATGCCAGCAGGCAGTTCTCTGAATCGTAGATACTCCATGGAACGTGTGGTAACTAATGGTTTGTGTGGATAGTACAATACATGAGCCAGAGTGTCCATTCTCACATGGAAATTAGTAATATAAACACCCATGGCTTGTTTACCCATAGCACTTTGATAAGTGTTCCTAGGGCTCTGGTTGTGATCCGGGAATGGGATAATAGATGCGCACACACCCAGTATCATAGCCGGATGGATTTCACAATGAGTATATGTAGTACAGTATGCATACTCTTTTACTTGCGCCAAATCATCTGGACTCATTGCAATCATTACAGTTTCCTCTTCTAAGGTATCAATGTATTCTACGACACCACTTGCTACCAAGTTTTGCCAACCATAGTTATTGAAGTCTCTTTCTTTAAGATCATCAATGTGCTTTTTCTTTAATAACAAAGCTCCATTCTCAACAATCAATAATGGGCGACAGATTCTACCAGCATCAGTGTAAATTCTGATTTCTCTGTCTCTTATGTCACGAATCATGCTCACCTCAGACACAATGATGTCCATTTGACGTCTGAGTTTTCTTAATGTAGCCATCAACTGTTCTGGATCTCTGTGAATACCAACCCAACAACCATTAACAAATATTTTGGTAGCATCTGCTATAGCTGATGGTGCAATTTCTTCCAAGTTTTCCATAGACCATTCCTCCAAGAACTCCAAAATGGGAGATGGTTGACTTCCTACAGAGATGTAAGCCATCAAGGCAAGATTTTTTACCAAGCCTACAGCAGCGCCCTCTGGGGTCTCAGCTGGACAAATCATACCCCACAGTGTGTTATGTAACTGACGAGGTTTAGCCAATTTACCATCACGACCAATTGGGGAGTTGACACGTCTTAAATGAGATAATGTTGATGCAAATGTAAGTCTATTTAACACTTGTGACACACCAGCCCGAGCTTGATGAGCTTTCTTTTGGTCACCCCAGTTTCCAGTAGCAAGAGAGTACCTTAAGCCATCAGTTATAATCTTGGTTTTGATTGCCAATTCAAGATTGAAATCTTTTCCACGGTCAATAAACTTTTGAGCATACATTCTTACTTCCTTTAGAAGATTTTTGAATAGGCCTCTGAATAAGAAAGCAAGAAGTGGTCCAGCTAAATCTAAGCGTTTGTTGCCATAATGATCTCTGTCATCCAGTTCACGGCGACCTAATGCAGCAAGCAATAACCTGTGTACCATGTAACCCAAAAAGTATGCTTTTTTAGTTTCACAAAAGTCTGATACGCCAACATGAGGCAACATTTCCTTCTGTAAAATTTCCCTAGCATATTTAATACGCTTTTCTTTTGTTACACCAGGGCGAGCACCACGGGCACCAATAAAATTAAGAGCAACATTTTGTTCTTGGATTACAAAAGCTTCATCTAGTGAGGGTTTTACCATTTCCATCATTTCAGGATCATCAAAATCATAGATGATGTGTTCCAATATATCTCTGTCTGCCACAAAACCAAGAGCTCTGAATACAATCATGATTGGTATTTCTTGTTTGATGTATGGGACAATTGCAATAATTCTTTGCCCTATCGCAGATTTTTTAATATTTTGTCCTCCTCGGGCCATCATATTGACCCATAATGTTGATGTAGGTCTGGAACTGTGCTCAAGACAAGAACGAATTTCTGTTTTGTAGGCAAACTTGCCATCTTTCATACTAAATACATACACAGTATTGGTTGCCATTTTTTCTTGGGCAATTAATACTTTTTCTGATCCGTTAATAATAAAATAGCCACCAGGGTCAAGTGGGCATTCATTCAATTCTGATAAATCTCTGTCAGTTAAATTGTTAAGTAAACAGTATGTAGAACGTAACATAATAGGAATTTTTCCAATGAATGTTTTTTGATGTTGAGTTTCAACAGGATCTTCATGTTCTTTTACAATTGTCTTTGTTATATCCACATATAAAGGCGCCGAGTATGTCAAATTACGAAGTCTAGCTTCGTTAGGCATCATCGGAGACGGTGCACCATCTTTTTCCCAATGTGTGGGCTTGGATAAATAAATTTGGTCAAATTTCAACAGGTATCTTGGCGGTGTCTCTATTTCTCCTGATGAATGTTGAGCTTCAG
This sequence comes from Autographa gamma, assembly GCA_905146925.1. Lineage (NCBI taxonomy): Eukaryota > Metazoa > Arthropoda > Insecta > Lepidoptera > Noctuidae > Autographa > Autographa gamma. The sequence continues at coordinate 4,146,640 of LR989852.1, forward strand.
CTTGTAACTCAATGGGTGGCGAATCCTCAACTATGCGTTGGACAGACATTTGAATAAATTCATCAAAGCTGTCCAACTGCTGGCGTACTAAACCTTTTTCATCAAAGTAAGCGTTGATGACAATCCAACAAGCTTCCTGCCAGAGTTCAGAAGAAATTTCTTCCACGTCGATTTCTTCATATTGGTCATCTTCAGTGTCGTACATGATTAAAGAGGAGAACTATTAAGTTCTCCTCGGTCGAATTCGTTGTATATTTATGAAATTATTTATTTCTGTAGAAACCACACAACACGTCGTTCGTCGGCAACCAGCAATATTGTTTTTTGACAAATTGTTTGACAGCGCCGTTTTTAAAATGGCGTCTAAAGCAATTATTAAGCAGTGCTGTAGCAATGTCTTACTAAAAACCACCAGACTGGCAGATTTTGCCGAGTATACAAAGATCGACTAACTGCGCTAATCATTTCATAAAATCTCGGTACCTGTGGCTGTAAGTTATAAACTGCTGTTTTTAAAGTTTATTTCAATTTGATTTATTATGCAAATAGAATAGGTATACAATCACGTACGGCTTTTATAAAGCTTGCTGGAAGGGACATTCCAAACTGACTACTCTCTGAAGAAAATATGTCGAAACAAGCTCTGCTTTTACATAAACAAAGCCAAAAACCCATTCGTTGGCGTTCGTTGGCTGGTGAATATGAAGCAATAATATGTTTGTCAAATTTTAACTCGAACAGGTTTTTAAAAGTACCTATAATATTAAGTACCTTTTCATTAAAATAAAGATTTATGTTTTTTTTTTTAATACATTGGAGCCAGTGTAGCTCCAGCACAATCCATTTTAGTTTTCCATTAATCGATTTTAGATGGTGATTCACTTTACAGATTTAAAAAAGTAGGTAATTCACTATAGTGCTGGATCATTGGATGTATGTGATTGTGAATCGACCTGACTCGTAGATCATCCCTAGTGGATGTTTTGTTTGAGAGTTTAATTTGACGATTTTGAGATGATTCATTCAGCAGACTAAAGTACTTTGTACTAAAGTTTAATTTAATTATTTTATTCTTTGCATTTATTCTTTAATATGGATTCATCACGAAGAAGTAACTCTGAAGAACAACGATGTATAATAGGACTTCAAGATTTGAAAATATCTAACAAAGTTGAAGATGTTACTGAGCAAGCGCACGGCGCCGTAACTTCAAACACAAGTTCTCTTGCCAAAACTCGACCTGTGGGCGCAATAGAAAGCTTTGTACTGGATAATAGCCAAAATAACCGCCAGGATTACAGTTTTTATGAGCGATCTAATGTCATAGCCGCTTCTAAGTTTGCTACGCCTAAACGAGTAGAAACAATTGCGTCGATCAATAAACGCGATATAAACACTGCAGCTTTGCCTTCAAGCCCAACGCGCTCCATCGACTCCATATCTCAAAGGTCACTCAGTTATCAAACCGACGACCTCTATGAGATTCCAGCGATTCCAAGTGTTCAATACCCTCCACCAGTATACGAGAACATAGATTATTACGGTGAGCAGCGCTCGCCACAACCGCCCTACTACCATCAGCTGTACCAGCAGGCGCCGCCGCCGCCCGTGTCCGACGGCTACTACGACACACGCTACAGTAAAGCCCAACCACAAGTGCCAGTTAATTCCAAGACTAAACTTAATCCTAGAGTGTATGAAAACATGTTGTGTTCTGATAATGACAAGAAAAGTGAATTTAAACCTCAACTAAATCATGACCAGCGTTTTATACAGCAAGGCTCAGTTCCTGGACCACAAGTGGCTAATATTGGTGTCACTAGAAGTATGGCACAAATGGTAACTAGTGAGAAAGGTAAAATTGACAAAGCTCCTCCTCCTCCACCATACAACCCTACTCAGGAGAACCCAAGCAGTGATTATACAGTCATGAAGTCTGCTCCACCCAAGTATACTGATGTCAGTGCTCTTCTTAAAAATGACAATACTATCAGTTTTGATGACAAAGTTGTGACAATACCATCAACAGCAATATATGCATCAATAGCTCCAAGTGCCCAAAGACCTAAAGCTAATATTGCTACTGAAGTTCAAACAGCTACAGCCAGCCCTAAATTCTTTCACCCCAAACCAAATATTGGGAATAGCACTGGGAAGGAAAAACCAACTTTAATAAATGGAGGATATAATCCAAAACCTACAGTTGCTAGTAGAATGCAAATAATTGAAGATACTAATGGTTCAGACTATGTGTGCATGACCGGAGGCTCACCCGCTGCAGCAGTGGCTGCAGCCAACAGAGATAACATGTCCATTGCATCAGAATCTATAACATCAAGAAATTTGGTATCTGGGCTCACATCTCTATGTTCTCCTGCTCAGTCTCCAGCACCCAGTCCTACTCCTAGCTCTGTCTCTCAGGTTTCAGGTGGATCTCGGGGCTCGGGTGGTCGTGGTAAGAGTTTGTTGCCTTATAGCATAACCCCACCACGCCCACCTGGTCCCAGTGAAGCACAGAGAAAAATAGAAGAACTGACTAGGCAATTGGAAGAGGAAATGGAAAGACAAGACGAAGAGGGTGAATATTTTGGTAAGATTTGTTCAAGTATATACACTGCTATGGGTGCTAATTTTGCAGAAACTATTTGGTTTTTACTAACAGATTTTATTTGATATGTAGGTATATGCCATACATGTGGTGCTGGAGTCACAGGAGCTGGCCAGGCTTGCCAGGCTATGGGCAACCTTTACCACACCAACTGCTTCATCTGCTGCTCATGTGGTAGAGCATTAAGAGGCAAAGCTTTTTACAATGTGCATGGCAAGGTGTACTGCGAAGAAGATTATTTGGTTAGTAAACATTTTAACATTATTAACAGCAATTCATTATAATTAAGTATCTTATCTTAATATTTTTTTATGTTACAGTACTCTGGTTTTCAACAAACAGCTGAGAAATGTGCAATATGTGGGCACTTAATTATGGAAATGGTAAGTATATTTTGTAAAAAAATATCTTAAATTTTCTTTACTACTCCAGTTGTGTTTATAGTATTTCCTTTTACAACTGTTGAGTAAGTTATAAACTGTGTTCCTATATCTACTGAATATTTGTAAGATGTCTTATGTTGTTATTACCTTACAGATTTTGCAAGCTATGGGTAAATCATATCACCCAGGATGCTTTCGTTGCTGTGTTTGTAATGAGTGTCTTGATGGAGTACCCTTTACTGTGGATGTTGATAACAAAATATACTGTGTCAACGATTATCATCGTATGTTTGCGCCTAAATGTGCTAGCTGTGGAAAAGGTAAACTATCCATTGCCTGTTGTCAATTTACAAACTAATATTTAGTAATCTTTGCTTTACTCACAACTTGACATTTTCCAGAAATGCAACTATCTTATATATCATATCTTAAGTTGTTTGAGATAAGATATTGCTTTAAGTATTACAATGCATTAGTGCATTCAGTACCAAGTATGTATTGGAATGTTTTGTTATTTTACAGGAATTACACCAGTTGAAGGTACAGACGAGACTGTGAGAGTAGTGTCAATGGATCGCGACTTCCATGTTGACTGCTACATGTGTTGCGTGTGTGGTATGCAACTTACTGACGAACCTGATAAACGCTGCTACCCACTAGCCGGTAAGTCGTGGAGATTAACTGATTTGAGATATCTTAGATAACAAGTAAATCCTAACATGTAATGCTAATAAAACTGATATTAAAAAAAACATAACACTATTAAGTTGGAGGTTAATACAATTTTAGAGGAAAATAAAGTACGAATATCTTTCAAAAGTGAATGAGTAAAAAAAAAAACAAATTTGCACAAAAAGCAATAGTTTCGTTATTTTCAGCTTCAAATTCTTGAATATTATTTGAAATGACTCACTGGATTTAAATATTTTTTCTATATTACTGAAGTATATGCTGAGCAAATTTTTATTTTATATTTGATTTGAAATCAATTTGAGAGTAACCCTGAAGAACTAAAAAATAGAAGGGAGGGCCTGTTCCCGTAGGAAAAAAATAACTAAATAAAAAATAAAAATAATATACTCAATATTCTATTTCCAACATCATTTTTTAAATACACAATGGTTATACAAAAATAAATGAATTTGTTAAAATACACCTACATAACATTTCAGGTAAGCTAATGTGTCGCGCGTGTCACTTGACCACAATCGGGGCGGCGTCGGGGCCCGGCCTATCGCCGGCTCCTCATCTCTCCCCCGCTTCTTACCAGTACATGGGCTGAATTTCATTGTTTCGGCTGCGTCTATTACGTAAAATAATCATTACAACAAGAAGTTGACAGGCTATTTCTACTATAAATGTATGTGCTCAAAACAGTTGTATAGCTAATGTAGCATCTTTTAGCATTTAATGTATTTAGCTTTAATATACCTAACGTAAGTAAAAGATACACCTGAGTGAATCAATTTTGTCAGTGTTATAAATAAAGTAGTCATGATAAAAAAGGATTGATTGAATTGATAATAATAAGTACAGAATGAGGAAGTTTGTTATTATGTCATGATATGCTTAGATATTTGTTAGATGTTAGTCTATAGCATAAAATACTATGAAAACTGTCTATACGTAGATTCTGTATGAAACTACGCGAATATTCAAGTAATGATTAGATAATATTGTTATTCTTGAGTAGGTATGGGAATTGTGATTTTTTTGCCAACAAGTAATTCTTGTGCTGATTTTGTGATATTCAATAACTCTGATTAAACATAACAAAGGAATTGCATTGAGGGAAGTGATAAAGGAATTGGTATTCAATGAGCAAATTTAATGACACTTCATAATAATTAAACAGAACTTTGGTATTGTGTGTAGACAGTACAACTATTATTAGATAAACCCGCAAGTATTATGGCTGCTAATTAATTTGCCATTGATGTGAAACGCATTTATTAATTTTACACACTAGACAGGGCAGCACTCTTGCTTGGTGTGTATTATACATGTTACTAGGTAGAATGACTCATGAAAAAGAATATATTTACAGTTTTTGGTCAAAGGTTAGAAATAGTTTAGGGTGAAAGGCGCAATATAACATTCCAGTAATGTGCTGTCTTGTTTTGTACTTAATGTAATTAGTTTTTAATTGTTTTTATATGTACATTTTGGATGAAAAATTATGTGATTATTATGTAATTAGCTATTTTATATGGAATAAACATGATTTTGTTAAGTAGTATTTTTATATTTAAATAATAAATATTACAAATTTTAAACTGTTTATATTTTATAAATTCCTAAAGCTTACTTCATGGGAATATGATTTTAACAAACAATACTTTTAATTTTACATTTAATGTACATTTTATTTCATTTGTTTGTTAACCCTAATATTTTAAAGATGCTTTAAGACCTTTATTTCATGGGATAAAAAATCAACAAGTTTTACATTTTCTTCACCTTATTTTTTATGTTCCTCATGTCAGTTTTATATCTTTTCATTTCTTCCATGACCTGGGTATGCTTTTCTTTCATCTGTACTTTATAATGTTGTCTACTTTCTTTAAATCGGTCTTGTAAGTTATCCCGCTTTTCTTGAAATATCTCCTTAATACGCTCTCTCGAAGGCACTGGTTTTATCCAACCAATTGCTGTTAATTTCCTAATAGCAATAGTAGTCCCTCCTAAAAATGCATAGATAATCATTTGATATTGTACAATTTAATAAAAACTTACAAATAATTTATTAGAAGTGTAATATTGATTTGTAAATAAATTTATATTACCAACTGTGACAGCATATCGTAAAGGTGTTGCTAACTTGTACAATGCTAGTGCTAGAGCAAAGTATCCCGCCGTACAATCTCTTAGAGGTTCCATTAATGAATCACTTACACCAAGAGACTCTAAAAACCCAAAAATATCTACACCACTGTAACAAAGAAACAACATGAAATATTTATACACTGGTTTAACATATTAATTCTCATTTTATTTTTGATTTCCCAATAAAATAAAAAGTTTCATAAGCCATACACACCTTCTGACGATGTAATAAAAACTACCAAACCAGACGATAGATGTAGCCACATGCACAGGCAGCAACACATACCAATAATCCCTATACATTACTTTAAATTTTTGTATAATCCCTTGCTTGGTTACTAAAGGTTCTTCAGGTGGTTTATTAGGTGGGCTACTTTTAGTAGATAGTTGCCTAATGTTCCTTGCAACAAAACTTATGTCACGTACATCAAATAAGGGCCTGGTCGTTGTAAAAGTATTTTGATAGCAAATACCACTTGCCAGAATTTTCATAGGATATTTGTTTTCGAAACTCCATTTTAATGGTTTGGTTATGTTTTGTAGATAGTAACAATTTTTATACAAAGTCCTATATGCAAGCGCCATTTTGATATTTACGTTTTTTTTATTGCACAAAATTCTTATGAACTATACATTTTAAAAATATTATTCGAATTAAATTAAATAAGTGTAACGGGTTACGGGATAAGATTATTGTTGACAGAAAATTATGACAGATAACAGACAGGTCACAAAATAGGGACAGATAAAATATACGCGCTACCATAGACGTTTTTATTAATGTCTGTGCGGACTGCGGAAAGAGAGCCTTTGCATTGTGGGATTGAAATTGCTGCAGTGCTAATTTATCGTATTTCATAATTTATAAACCCTGTAGAGTTACTATTTTTAGATTTTACAGTGGCTCTGCTGTAAAATCATGATATTTTCTATATTCCGTTATAACGTAATGTTCTCAGACGTCCTCTTCAAAATTCTCTTATGAAATAATTTTATCATAATTTTGGCTTTACACCACGACGCGGCGACGGTTCTCTTTAGGGACAGGGTCTAACTAACAATAGTGTTACAGATAAAGACAGGTGGACCAAACAGTCACGTAAATGAAGAATAAAGGGTCTGTTGGACTAGTGGTTAGTGACCCTGACTGCTATACCGGAAGTCGTGGGTTCGATTCCCACTCTGGACAAATGTTTGTGTGATGAGCACGATCATTTGTTTTGTGTCTGGGTGTAAATTATAGATATAATATGTGTGTATTTAGAAATATACAAGGTATAACAGAAATAACGCAAGTTGAGCAAATAGTATGTTCAGAATAGGCTTCTAAATCGAATTCTCAAATAAAAAATACATGTAAATTTTTCAGGAAAACTTCCTTCACAAGTGTTGAATTAGAAACATAACAAATCAATTTAATCTTTAGTTTAAAGTAATTTGAACCTTAAGTCAAAGGTATAAAGTCCAATTTGTATTTCTCGTACGTCGCTAGTTTTCTTACGCACACATAAACCATAAAACATTTTAAATATTTAAGTTGTTAGAACGCGAATAATAAATATTCAAAGAAATTTGGAACTTACTGCAACGAAATAAAGCTTATCTTATTTTACTTCCGACTTTGTAGTCGGCATTTTACATTGTTGTGTCAAAAAGAAGCGAAATCCCTAAAAAATATTGTACGTCATTTGCTAATGTAAACATAATGCATGCGAGTGAGACGCAAACATTTCCCGCCACCCTCTGACCAATGAGCGCCGCACGCGCCGCGGCCGCTCGCGCTGCAGCAGCGCCAAGAGCGGCAACCGCCCGCCTAACATCAAAGACGATTAGTCATCCGCCGACAGCATGCTGTGAATGTTTTGTTATTTATGTTGTGACTTGTGACCTTGACGTGAAGTATTGCACCCGATGGATAGGTAGCTGGGGACCCGTGCAGTGGTTTCTCTGATAAGGGGAGTGGACGCCAGAGGATTTTTATTTGTGCTTGTTATAAAATCGCTAGTACAATTAGGTAACAACTGTCGATGACCTCAAAAGTAAAATCAAACTCGCGTTTGTGACAGTGAACAGTGATACTCGAGTACTAAACTAGCTAAAACACCTTGAAAAAGCCGGTAATACCTAAAGTGAATCGAAAAATACGGCAGATTATTGAACCATTGTTGTGAATGTGACGAAGAAACAAAGAAAGTTAGTGTTTCTACATAATGTTCAGTTTTGTAAGTACCTACAACTTTGTTCTAATTCCTTCTATGCCGCCTTTTATTACCTACGATTGTAATACGGCTACTCGGGCGCAACCCCTACACGTTACGTTATTGACGATAGGTACCTACATCTCAAAAGATTGAAAGTCACACACCGATTAAAATAACCTACCATTAATATGTCCTATTTATTAAGTTTGATTTATTATTAAACACAATTACTGTGAAATAAACAAAACACCAACACGCGAGTCCCGTTGCCGTTGTGATAGAAATACAGAATCTTAATTAGGTACCTACGTATTTTACTATTTGGTTAACTATCTACCTATTTCACTATCAATAACTTATACAAAGATAATATCCAGCTAAGTGTGAACAGTAGTTTTTAGAAATAATTTGGAGTAGAATGAACTTGTAGATGAGAATGTTCGATCATTGAACTAGTGCCCACCTAAACAGCTGACTAACAATTGAACCTACGCACACACGCAGAGCACAGTCGCCTACTGTGCTCTACGTGTGTGCGTATTTAATACGACCATACGTTTAACGTAAAGTTAGGGTATTTATTTCACGAAAAATGGCCGGGTTTGGTTTGACTAAATTAAATTATAGTGCTTATTTTGATATTATAATTTAATAAACTAATTGGGGTGTCTGAGGGCCAGAATTATTTTTTTTACACCTTGTATAAGTAAGTTTATCAGTTGTCTAGTTACCATAACACAAGCTCAGCTTAGCATCAGATGTGTGTGAGTTGTCCCAGGATATTATTATTATTATATTACTATTATTATTATATATAATTAGGATTTCTCACAGGTGTAAACGGGGACCCGAGTCTGCTATTTACAGTTGCTTCAATCGTCTGAGTGGGTGGCGTCAGTAGGTCCATTTTAGGATAATTGGCATTCGAATAAATGTCAAAACATCAAAATTTGCCATCCCAATGGCCAATTTTGACGTTAAAAGGCCCATGTACAATCTGTCCAGTTTCTCTGTACAGAGCCAGTTTCCGGCCTAAGTCTGCTATTATCCTTACACATTATATAAAAATAATTAATTTAAAAAACACATGAAGAAATTAAAAAGAGAGCATAAATAGGTTTATGCGTTTATAAATATAGAGAACTAAATATATTATCGGGAAACATTATTTAAAATTAATGTTTCACAATTTAAAAAAATATATAAAATAATGTTCCTGTAACAAAAACGAACTTCTCTCAGTCTCACTACTTTAATAAGTACATAACTACGTACCGATACACACCCTTTAAGGTACAAGACTTTTATTAATGCACTATATTAAGGATGATCGCATTTGGATATGCAATGTAATGACATGAAAGACCTATTCTCGATCCGCGAGGAAGTCGCCTATCGCGGTATTCATTCCATTCTTGCCATTTCACGTTTCATCAAAATCGGTTCAGTGGAGTCTACTGGGGCCCGAGTCTGTTATTGACAATTGTTTGAATCGTCTGAGTGGGTGGCGTTAGTAGGTCTCGGACGGAACGATCAATTAACTTTAGCATTAAACCACTCGAAAGTATCGAACTATAGTAGATTTGGACGAAACGTCTAGGATAAGATACAATTGTTATAGGAAAAAAATAATTCATAAAAAATATTTATTCATAAAAAATACAGATTTTAAAGTTAACAAAGCTAAACTTGATGTAAATATAAAATTCATTCTTATAACGATTAAGATAGGCACGAAGTGGCCAGTCATCGGTATCGGTCCAATCAACCGCAGAAGCAATACATTTTCACAGTAGGATCGTTTATACAATAACTTTGATTGCCGTAAAGGTTGAGACGGCTCACCGTGCCTGAGACGACCCACGACGATCCGTCTCTAATAAGAGTGGCATCAAAGATACCGCCACCTGGCGACGTCTTTACCATCACTGTATATATTCGCCATTTCTTGTGATTTTCTACTAAAGTTACATCATAAATGCGTCTAAGGACTAGTTTTTGGCATTGTTGATAGTTACTTACTAACTCATTGAGTCGCTTTACAAGCTTCAGTGCTGCAGTTATTTTAATTTTGCTTCCAATTATAATTTTCTTTCCTCTGTGACACGCACACCAGTGTTCTTCAATACCAACTGTTGTACAATTTCTTTTTGGAGATATTGGGAGAAATAGACTTTGTTTACTGTGTACGGAATACTCACATCCCAGTGTTTGATATCTCTCTATCAGCACAAAATCCTCCAATGATTTAGGGTTGATTAGGTCAACAAGTGTTTTATATATATCAAAAGGTGTTGTTAGCCGTTTCGAATTTATGATAATATTTTTAAAAGCTAATTTATATCGATTTCTAAATTGTTCAGGGAAAAGCATACCAAGCAGCGGCAAACGTTCTTCAGAGCGGCCTTGCCTCGTTTGCACAATTTCACCCCATCTCATTCCATGATCACTTAGCAGTACAAGAATTGTATTATTCAAATAATTGTCTCTTTCTAAGTCAAGTAAAAAATTATAATACGATTTATCCATAATGTTGGGCATGTTGAGATCTTCATGACTTACAGATTCTTCCCAAAACATACCGAAAAACTTATTATTTTTTAATTTGTGTGTCAAGCTATAAATGTAGTCTAGAAGAATTTCATAAAAATATTTGGAACCCATGCATTGATGAAAGTTGTAATGTTGGTCCTTGAAAAGGTTTCTTGTTTCGAATATAAACGGCTGTAAATAATAATCAGTTGGTATTTTAGATAGGCTGTATTCGTAGTTGCCCAGGATTCCAGCAATACTGTCTGAGCCAAGTCCTGTATAGAATCCTTTCTCTTTGAACTTATCCCAGATGAATGAACATTTACTTAGGTCGACAACTTTGTTCCGAGTATATGCTTGTTTTACATAGTCGAATGCGAGACCTGTCATAATTGGGAATAAGTTAGGAAAGGAATTATCTCCTATTTTATTGTAGCCAAGTAACTCGATGATACCTTTTTTCTTTAAAAAACTCGCTGTTAATGGCATAGATCGATGGAAATTAAGTCTTGACATGCTTTCTATCCCGAGTACAAGAACATTATATGATTCTGTGTTCTTGGATGTAGGCAATATTGGCTCATGGGAATTAAATATAAAGAAATCGTCATAGACTTTGTGGTCTAAATAATGACATTCAACTCTGACAAATTCATGTTCTACTTTTAACACAGAAGTAAATGATTTGCAATCTCCATAGTTTATGTCACTTACGTTAGCTACAGCAGTAAAATTAGTATAGCAACAATAGAAGGCGTCTTCTTGAAATATATTAAAAGACGACAGAGCATCTTCAACAACCCAGATATGTGATGAATTTGAGGTGACGAGCTGCTTGGCGGTAGCGCACGTGTTTCTCACTTGCGGAGGACCCACAAACGATTTTATACTGTCGCTGACTTCTGGGTAGTCTATTATAGAGCAACCTTCTGTACGGAGAGCAAACACTTCGCTTTCAATAACTGTGAGCACTTCTTTAATTATAACTATGACATAAGATAATACTGCCCAAAAATGCATTGCAGTCTACACTTATTTATTATTTTTTTATGGTCACAACGGTGTAGGTATAGGTTAACGAAATACACTACAAACTAAAGTCTGTTATTGACTTTCTTCACAATGTTTTACAAACATTGATAACCAAGTGGACTAAAGCCATTAAAACCACGTCAACATTTACCACATAATGTACTGCATTTGTGTGTATGTACGTAGGGATAGAATTAATGTTTTTAGTGATAAATTGATGAGAGATACATACTTTTCCATTTTGATAATAACGATACATAATTACAAGGATCATTTTATAGGCTTTAACGGAATACCAACTTAATACATACTTATAATACAAATGATAGGTCTGAATAGCCTTTTCCCAAAATATGTTGGCCTCGGCTTCCAGTCTTACCGAATTTAGCTGATTACCGGAAAATACACGGAACGACTGCCTATCTCATATCTGACCTCCAGAACCTATTTGACTGGGTAACACAGTATCTCATAATAGGACTAGTTGTCAGAATTTCCTAAACGACTGTCAAAGGGAACGTATAACAGTCAGGACCTACGACTTAACGTGCTTTCCGAGGCACGGAGGGGTCTCGGAATACTATAAACGGACTTTACTATGGACGGTATACCATACATAGACCACCGGGTAGAGCGGCTTAATCTTTATTATCGGTAAAACCTTGGCCAGGTGTAGGGCTTATGCTTAGCCACGAGCCCTTATACAAACATGTACTAATCTACACATATATATATATATATAAAAGAATATAAAAGACCCGATTATTCATGATCTTTGATTTGTTGGCTTCGTCGCCCTTCTGAATAACAGAATAACTATAAAGACATCGGAAACGGGACCAAGGTATTCACGCAGGTGAAACTGCGGAGTGCAGCTAGTATATACGCATGATAGGTGTGTTAATAAAAGTTCAATATTCTTCTAAATATCGTTTTATTTGCGGCTAGGCGAATAACTGGTAAAAAATATTGTCGAAAGTATTTAAATCGTAAATGCGCGAAAAATAAACAGGATATGAGGAATGAGGATATCAACGATAGATACAGTAGCAATATAGCTTGAGTTGATAATCGTGAACACAGCGGCTCTGGTCGCCGTAGAGATTGAGACGGCTGGCCGAGCCCGCCAGCGACCAGTCCTGCGCCTCGAGCCGCAGCGTGGCCTCGAACACCCCGTCCCCGGGCGAGGTTCGCACCGTCACCATGAACTCTCTCCAGCTTGTGACCTTTTCGTCGGGCTTCCCTACTTCCATTTCAGTTATTCTCATTATTTCAGCTAACGCCAAACTTGCACATTCTGGATGATCTCTCATTAACAAATTCAAGTGTCTTACAAGTTGTGTGGACACTTCGAAAGCTTCGGAGCTCCTATTTGAAAGTGGTGTGCCTCTGTGACAAGTACACCAGTGATCATCGATTCCTGCCATCTTACAAGTTCGGTTGTTAGGAACAGGCAAAAATAAACTGATCCCTCTTTGTTTGGCATAATTGCGATTACTTCTGGCAGAAATAATATTATTTTGAATATTATCTAAATTAATAAGGTCTATTAATGTCGCATGAACATCAAACGGAGTAGTTAAACGTCTGCTATTTAATTTTAAATTATTATAAGCCATTGAGTATTTTTCCCGGAACGAGTGCGGTATCATAAAAAACATGAAAGGCAGGCGTTCCTCAAGCCACCCTTGTTTTGTGGACCGAATTTCTCCCCATCGTATGCCATGGTCACTCATTATTAAGACGATTGTTTCACTTAAATAATTGGAAGCTTTTAATCTTTCGAAAAATTGTAAATATCTGTCGTCCATGACCATAGGATAGTTAAGATAGTCATGACTCATAGTTAGTTCCCAAAAGAATCCAAAAAGTTTACTGTTTTTTAACGTCTTCGTTAGACTTTCAATGTAATCTAACAGGACATCATAGAAATATCTATCATTCATGCATAAAAAACTATTAAAATCCTTATTGTATCCAGAGTATTTTTCCGCTTCGTTTATGAATGTGTGTATGTAATAATCTGTGGGTGTTCTACTGAAACCAGATTTGGCAAAGTTGAAAGTTCCTAGAGATGAACTATCCTCAGCAAGTGCAGTATAGTATCCTGCCTGCTTGAACCGCTCCCATACAAAGGGACAATTATCAAACGTAGCGCTCTCGTAAGGGATGCATGTGTTTTTCAATTCCGTATCATGAATGCCCAAAAGTAATGGAATAACATTTGGAAAAGTGTTATCACCCACTTTGTTAAATCCCACTAAGTCTATGCCACCATAATCTTTGATAAACGATATTGTTTTAGGCATCGTTCTGTAGAAATTTAATCTTGAGACAGCATCAATGCCTAATATTATAACGTTGTAGACACTTTTATTATAACTGATTTCACTTTTGCTGCCATGATTTAAAAAGGCTTTTTTTGGTGAAGACAAATAAAAGTTTTCATAAACCTGAGTAGTTTCATTAAAAAAACAGGTGACTTTAACAAATTCGTCGCTTATTAGTATTGATTCAGTAAAATAGGAACATTCACTATATTTAACACGCTCATCGACATTCAAAGATGTTATATCCAAAATGTACTTGGGCCTGTAAAATGCCCGATAACAACAGAATAGTTTATTTGCGTTGGTTATGTTATAGTAATGCAAATGACTCATGTTGATCGAGATGCGATCGTTACGTAGTGTCAGCAGTGCAGTATTTGGATCACGACATGGTTTTAGTTTGATGGGATATGTAACATATTTTTTGATGCTTTCGTCCAATGAATGCAATAATGGTATGCTACAACCATCAGTTTTAATAGTGAAGCTTTCATCCATTAAATTTGCGTAATGATTGTGAACATCCCACGCTGTGCTGGGTGGTTCGATTGGAAACAAGACGATGTCGGTGGTTCTGCAGAGCAATGAGATGAGGAATGCGCTGCCGCAGACGACAGCCAGGAGGAACACGTACCTGCAGCGGACTGGCAGAGGGTGCAGTTTGTCACCGCGCTTCATGCTGAAAACAATCCAATTATCTTAATAATCGTTTTCGTTGTACTTGGTCCTGTTTTTTCCGGTTAATTCCTACAGCAACATTATTGATGTACTTAGGTAATTTTTTGCGTAAACAAATTTTTAAGTTTAGGTCTCGTTAAGTGCTATGATTAAGTAGATAGCTTATGTCTGAGGTACTTTTATTTAAGTATTTAACAAGATCTAATCTAATGCCGACGCTCGATTTTGAAGTGCAGGTACTTTTTTGTTTTAAGATGAAATTTAATTAAAATTAACGATTGGTGAGTAGGTAGGTATGTAATAAAGAAGGTAGTTTAGAATAGCCTATAATTTTACTCCCAGCATAAGGCATAAATAAAAGGCTGTGTTTTCGTAAACTGCCTCGCTGGCCTAGTGGTGCTAAGCGCGACTGCTACGCTAAAGGTCTTGGGTTCGATTCCCAAGGCGACCAAGGTGTTATTGGGTTTTTCTATGAAATTCTCAGCAGCAGGTCGGAGTTTGGATTTGTGCCCGGTTAGTGGCAATAGGCTCGCCCCCTATTACATGGGACCTAAACATATCGACGAACTGTGGGTGTACATTGGTACACCTCTGCCTAACCCTTCGGGTTACAGGCGTGATGATATGTTATGTATATTATGTGTTTTCGTACCTAAAAAAATGTTAGGAAGAGGGAAAGGAAAGAGGAAACATAAACAAACCGGTAAAACAGCACATAATTCCTAATTAGTGCGGCAAGGACTAAAAAGTTTAGATAAGGTTAATGTATTAAACGTTAGAGAAGGCACGAAAAACGAGCTCATGAAGAATACTGTATAAATTGGTTCAAGTATAACCAAAGGGCTTCCAATGCTCCACGGATCCAATGCAACAATACATTGAGGGCACTGTTGCGGCTTTCGCAATTCTTTAGTGCATCAATGTTCGCTGATGCGCACACCGAAGGTTTTGACGCTGTATGGCGTAAAAACTCTGTTTCCCAGCACGGCAGAATACGTGGAAGCACCCTCAGTATCCTGAATATGATCAAAATGGGACTGTCCTAATTATGTCCGTTTTTACGCAAAGTCACTCTTGCCTACCAATGATGCAATACTAATTATATTATAGTTTACTTGTTATTTTATTGAATTGCATTGAATTATGATTTCTATTGACTTTATTATAATATTAATATAATTTAGCAAGGTTGGAAAATGTAAATTAAACACAACAACAACATTTTACTTTTATTACAAAATATAAGTTGCTATTTCTTATTACTTTAATAACTATTTCTAAAATTAAATAAGTCGTTATTGTTGCCTTGTTTTAATCTCTTCTAAACGAAATAAATATTTACAGAATTTTTAGGTACCTACATAAATTTCATTACTACTTATAAACTTAAAAAATAAACCGAACAGATCTCGACCAAAAAATAAAAATATATGCATCATTAAAATATTTAATAATAATTAGAATATTTCAATAAAAACATATTATATACGAGAATATTTGTTATTTCTAAGTTACATGTTTTGCGATATTTCAGATCGAATAGATTCTTAGTTTGATAAAATAGTTTACAATAACAGATACAGGATATGTTCCGTAAAAGCAGTTTCATACAACCTAACTAGATATGTTTACTAATATCTAAGCATGTACTTAACGTTTCGCATACATTTTTAAATGATTAGAACTCATGTTTTTCGTTGCGATATGTTACCATTCCCAACTCACTACAATGTACGATTATGTTTTGGCACATTTCGTTTGATGGCATTCATTATTGTTCTGATAATATTCGACAATTATGCTTTCCGACAGTTTTGTTTAACACTTCTCGTTTTAGATTATTTTTTATACATCTCTCTCTTAACAATAGCCTATTCATTGTTCTACTTTGATGAGTTTCAATAAAAGTTTATATACCTACCTACGACGTGGTACATAATAAAACTTTCTAAAAACTTTAAAATTTAACATCTAAACAATCGCATAAAACCGAATACATTCAACCACCTATTTATAAATTATTCCTGTCTACTCTATACCTACATAAAAATCTAATTTACCTTAATATTGCTGTCACATACACCAACATGAAAATATTTATTGATATACTTACGTTGGTAGCTTAGGAGGTAAATATTATTATCACTTAAGTAGATAATTACTTAGATAATAACCCGTACAAACAACAACAACAATCTTTGGAAGAAACAATGATCAGCATCCCTACTCATCAAGAGATATGTCATAGCGTTAATGTTATTACAATACGTAAAGATATGTACACGAAACTGAATGCTTTCGATGTAAAGCATTTATATTTCTACAAATTTTCTACTAACTTGTTTAGATTCTAAGTTGTTTATCATCATCTTATATGTACAAACATATCACATTGCTTGCAAACAATCAAAATCACTTCTTAAATATAAGTAGGCCCGGTATATTTTATCGGTAAATTTCGTAAATAAAATATTTATGCTTATTCCGCTAAAAATGGTTCGTAGACTCAACACTCTGAAATATCACAGCTTATAATGTCCATTAGAGGTTTAGCCGGTGGGCGCTATCGGCAGTAGCAGTACAGCTTGAGCTGGTAGTGGTGCACGCAGTGGCTCTGCTCGCCGTACAGGTTGAGGCGGCTGATGGTGCCGGCCAGGTGCCACTTGTCGTTCCGGTTGCGCAGCGTGCCCTCGAACACGCCGTCGCCGGGCGTCGTGCGCACCACCACCATAAACTCGCGCCAACCTACTTCATCTTTCCTCGGCTTCCCAGCCATCATCTCGGTCACCTCCAGCACTTCTGCAAGAGACAGCTCTGCACATTGCCGATGTTCCTCTATATATTTATTTAAATGTTTCACTAGTTGTTCGGCCGCATCTCGTGCTTCAAAACTTTTTGTTGCCAATTTGATGCCTTTATGGCATGTACACCAATGATCATCTATCTCAGCAGTCTTACAGGTGCGATTAGTCGGTATTGGCAAAAACAAACTAATGCTTCTGTCTTGAGAGTAAGATGTTTTTGTGCGTTCCTTGATTTTCTCGTTATTTATTTCTTCTAAATTAATCAAGTCAGAGAGGGTAGCGTACATGTCAAATGGTGTTGTAAGTCGTTTGCTATTTTGTTTTAGGTTATTGTACGCTAGGTTGTAATTCGTTTGAAATGATGGTGGCAGCAAAATGTGAACAAAAGGTAGACGCTCTTCCAACCGCCCTTGTTTAGTTAAACGTATGGCACCCCATCTTATTCCATGGTCACTTAATAGTATTAGAACCGTATTATCTAAATAATTATAACTATCAAGTCTTTCGAAAAAGTTTTTGTAACTATCGTCCATAGCCATTGGATATGTAAGGTAATCATGACTCATTGATACTTCCCAAAAAAATCCAAACAGTTTCGAAAACCTGAGAGTAGAAGTTAAATCTTCAATGTAGTCTAAGAGAACTTTGTAAAAGTATTTGTTTCCCATACAAATATAAGAGTTAAAATCCTTAGTATTACCCACATTTACTTCAGCTTCGTGTAAAAATGTGCGAATATAGTAATCTGTTGGAGTTTTTATAAATCCATATTTAGCAAAATTAAATGTACCTAACGTTGCACTATCTTCGCCGAGGGCGGTATAAAAACCAGCTTCTTTAAACCACTGCCAGATAAAAGGGCAATTATCAAAACTGGCGCTGTCGTGCGGCCAACATGTCCTCTTTAAATCAGTTTCCTTGATGCCGAGCAACATTGGCGTTAGGTTGGGAAATGTATTGTCACCCACTTTATTGTACCCTAATAATTCTATAGCACCCTTCTTTTTAAGGAAATCCAGAGTTTTAGGCATTGTTCTATAAAAGTTTAATCTGGAAATTGCATCGATACCCATCACAATCACATTGTAATATGCTGTATCATTCTTCGGGGGACTGGTCTTCTTTTTCTGGCCAAACTTATGAAAAGGCTTTTTTATTGCAAATAGAAAATATTGTTCGTAAATAGTTTTTTGATCATAATCGCAGGAAACCCTAACAAACTCGTGCTCTACTTCAATATAAGTGAAGAACTCCACACAATCTTCGTATTGAACTCTATCGTCCACGTGTTCAGAGAAAACATTTATTATAGACTTTGGTCTGTAAAAAGACTTATAACAACAAGACATGTTTCCGTCTTTAGGCACATTGTAATATTGTAAAATTTCCGCATCAACCCAAATATGTGTTTCGTTGTGTTGCAAAAGAGTATAATTAGCATTTGGACAATCTTTCAAATCTGTCGGAGGACGATTAAATGGTTTTATACTTTCATCTAAAGCTATTAAACCGGGAATAGTACAACCTTCTGTTTTTATAGTGAAACTTGTTTCAGGTGCCAGATCATAATGTTGTATATCCAAGGAGGGCAGAGGCTGTTCGTTGTTAACGAGTAATATCTCTGTGCGATTAGTGATCGAAATAATAAGGAAGCTGCTACCGAAGACAGTTGCGAGCAGGAATAGATATCTGAACCGTACGGGAACCGAGCGGAGCCTTGTGCTCCCCTTCACTAGCTGAGCCATGCTGGAACATACAAATAAAGCACATATTAGTTTAGTCGTCTCTAACATTGATTACTACATAACAATGTATGTATCGCTTATGAATTTATTTGTAATCGGAGTAGCGATCGTTTATGTAGAGTTATTATGTTTAGTGTTTTTATGTTAAATTGATATGGAAATTGGAACACGTCACATTGTACAGTTAACAAGCATACATTTACGTACATGGTGTTAAGTGTCTCAAAAGCTGGTGAACTAACCAGCATTTAAATCTAATTACGCGATTTTATGCACGACACTCGTGACACCGACTGCAGGCTTTAGACTTAATGACCATAAAGAACACAGTCTTCAACTGTTTTCATATATTTTATAAACATAAATATGTTTTTACTAGGTATATCTTACAGTATGGCTTGGCTGAAACATAAAACTCATTTGTGTTCCTAATAACATACTAAAATGTGATACGATTAAGTATATTATAAACATTAAATGATGAATAATAATGGGACTGATTAGTTAAATGCATTAGGTATATAACTGCAGATTTATCTCCAAAAACGTACCTGTAACGTTTAAGATAAGCAAGCATTAGCTAATAACATTTTGATATCTAGGTACTTATGTTGCTTTTATAACGTATAATTTTGTAGCTAAAGCTTAGCTAGAAAAGTTTTCTAGATACGTACTTTATGTATTTAATTTCGTATTATAAATTATGTGATCGAGAAAACAAGAAAACAACAGTGTAAAATTAGTGCAGTGTTTTTAATAAGGCAGAATACATCATGAAAAATTAACTCATGAAGCACATATTTGCCTTTTTAAAATTGGAAAATTATTATAATTTAGTTTTCCAACAAAAAGTGATCTTTATAAGTGGAAAAAATATCGAAATTGATGTTTAGTTTCGACAGTTTTATTTTTATAGCATAATTTACTTACCTTGTAAAAAGTTTACTTAACGTCGAATACACTTGAAGTGACAATAACAATAGCAACGGAAGATGCAACAACACAAATGTACACTTTGTTCGACATTTTACTTAAAAATATTTACGTTCTCACTGATTGATATGGGTATGTTTTGCCATTTAAGAGTCAATGGGGCCTGAATAGTTGTGTACATGTTTCATAATGTCATCGAGATGGGCCGTAGCCACGCAGTGGAAGGGATAGGACGCGTCCCGGGGTGTTTGTGCCCGGATTCAATACTGACTGAAAATATACAGTGTGAAGTTCCTTCAGTCGGCAGCCTTATGAAACATGTAAGCAAGACAGCACTAGACGAGTACCGCGCGCCGGGAGGCAGCCGGGGATCGGGCGGAGGCTGCGCGCATGCGTGCCGATACAGCTGAGCCCTCAGATCACATCAAACAAGGGAGATGTGCTATCCTTGTGATTTTAGTATGCGTACCCGATGTCGCCACTTTTCACACATTTATATTTGTACACGCCCAAACGAATATCTCAACAGCGCACACACAAACATAAAAGTCAACGTGATTTGCTGCAAACACAACAATATCATTGTTACTGTTAACTCACACAACTCACTGCTCCAATCACGGCATTTTTCACACACGCTAATGATGGGAAAAATTGGTCGATAAAATATTTATCGATGAAACAGACGACAAAATATGGTTCATCAAATAAATAAAAAAAATATTATATAGTCGGTATTATTCGGTATTGATATATCTATTTGACTTGAAAAATTAAACAAATGAGTAGGTAGATTACTCTACACTTATATTTATGATATTTGAGTGGTCGGTTACAATATTATTATGTACTAATGTACCTTCGCCTAAACGTAACAAATATTTTTCTGAAAACCATACTAAACTTGGTTTAGCCGAACACGAGATAATCTCGCAATAACATACAGATAATAATAATAATAATCCATATTTCAGGCATCAAGGCCCATATAAATATAAACAATACTCTACTTAACACAACTTAATAATACTATAAATACATACTACATAATTAACTAATACTAATGTACACGAAGTGTCGGCGTCGTGTTTCGCTGACTGGCATATATACATACGGGTCGAACTGAGAACCACCTTTTTTGAAGACGGTTAAAGACATATTTCTATACCTTCTGTAAGCTAAATAAACAACTAAAACATTAAAACACACGCTTTAACAGTATATCGATACATTGTTTTATCGTTACGACAGATTACTCGTGAAACTGCATCACTATTTTACGGCCGGGTACAGCGGAGGTACCACGCGACTGTCATTACATTTTGAATTTGTCAGTATTGGTGACGCACGCATCCATTGCGCCATGAAGGGCAACGAATAATTTAATGATTCTTACTTAGCAAGCAATGTATTTTATTATTACGCTAAGGATGAATTGTCACTTAATGTCATTTATGTTATAATTAATTTCTATTTTTGTGGTTTTATAGAAGAAATATGTAAATATTGTAATACTAACACATGAAATGAGATTCCATCTTTCTCGTTTTTCACTTTTTTGCTTGTATTTTTGCAAACAACAACAGAACAACTCGGCATTTTGGCAAAAACCGAGAGACGTGACGCGAGCGCGTAGTTACTGCCGACTGTCGGCAAAAATCGGTATCAAGTGCAAATTGAGCCAGATGCGTTCGGACGTGCCGGGGCGCTATAACAAATCTCCTATGTTTGATGTGATCTGAGGCTGAGCCCAACTCTACAGACTCACACCTATGGCTGCCTGATACATACTGAGTACTTACAGATGTAGCTCAGAGCACATGTTATACAGTAGGTCACTAATATTTGACAATAGACTCTGTAAACTAAGTTTTCGTATTCGTTCTCAAAACAACTACATAATAATATGTACAAATCATCTTGTATATAAAATGAAGCATGTATCTCTATAAAGATATATTAGGACATGTTTTTTTCACTGAACTGCAGATACTCCTGTGATTTCAATTGTCAAGGGAGGTGGGATAAGAATGAAATGTACACGAAAATTATTCCAGAATAGGAGTGATAAGTAGATGAGAATAATCAGGCGTGACCTGATATATGTGTAATATTTTATAATAATGCCAAGCACCTACCGAGTATTTCAAATTGATAATATTTTTACCTATTATATTTCATCATACAAGCGGGGAAACTGGTTGTTAACGCCAACTATTTAGATAAAAACAAAAAACTTTTTCCTGTTATATTATGTTACTTTATTAGAACCTGCGCTTATTTACAATAACAAAATAATTTTATATTGGCGGCTTCTACACATAAACTTCGAAAGCCGGGAAAATTGAGTCGTTTGACGTGGTCAACAATGTACCACTGCTTGTTATGGTTGCGCATCATGGTCTCGAAGATCCCACCGCCGGGCGCCATCCGCACGATGATGTTGAAGTCCCGCCACTCCACAGCCTCCTCGTAAACAGGTAACATTTCCTTCGCAACGATTATCTCGTCTACGATAAGTTTTAAGCATTGTGGATAGGGCCGCAATAATTCATTAACTTGATACGTTAAATAACTAATGGCACCATAAAGCACTGGGTTATCATGTGCGATTTTCACATAGTTGTAACAAACGCACCACTTGTTGTCGATGCCAGCCACCTCACAGCTCCTATTTCTGGGTATCTGTAGGAACAGACTTATACCTCTGTCTTGGGTGTAGGCCCCTCGGCTTCTCCTTAATATTTCTTCCTCTGTTATAACATTTAAATCAATAAGATCTATTAATGTTTGGTGCACGTCATAAGGCGTTGTGAGACGACCCTTATTTACTTTTAAATTATGATAGGCTAGTCTATATTCTTTGCGAAATGAAGGTGGCGCCACAATGAAGACAAAAGGTTGTCTTTGTTCAATTCGCCCTTGCTTTGTTGAATGAATTTCTCCATGGTCCATACCATGATCACTCAAAAATATCAATATCGTTTCATTTAAATAACCAGTCGATTCTAATTTTTGAAGTAATGACACGTAAGCTTTATCCATTTTGATAGGATCATTTAAATTTTCATAGCTCATAGATATTTCCCAAAATAATCCGAATAATTTATAATTCCTTAAGGTTGTAGTAAGGCTCTCCACGTAATTCAGAAGAACTTCATAATAGTATTTGTCTCCCATACAAGTAGATATAGGTTGGAGTTTCTGGGGGCCTAATAAATATTTTAGTAAATCTCTTGCTTTTCTAAAGTTATTTTTTTCTTTTTTACTTAATGACTCTGATTCAAACATAAACGGATGCAAATAGTAATCAGTAGGGCTACCTTTAAAACCATTTTTTTGTAGATTAAACATGCCATATCTTGCAGTATCTTCGACTAGAGCTGTGTAATATCCCATATCTTTAAACCTTTCCCAAATAAAAGGACAGTTGTCCAAATTGGATCGAGAATCCGGCCAGCAAGTACCTTCTAATTCTGACGAGTTCATTCCGACCAGTACCGGGATCAAGTTCTGAAACGTGTCGTCAGCGACGGTACTGTAGCCTTTTAATTCAATGGCGTTCAAATTTTTCAATAAATCTAAAGTATATGGCATAGTTCTGTAGAAATTTTGTCTTGACATTGATCCTAATCCCATAATAATAATATTGTACATTGTTTGGTTGACTGGCAACTTAAAGGGGTTCTCTCTATTAAAAGTAAATGGCTTCTTGGGGGTGAATACAAAGTATTGGTTGTATATAATTTTGGTTTTATAAAAACAACGAACTTTAACAAATTCATTATTTACTTCTATAATATTCTGGAACATAACACAATCAAGATATTGGATTCTCTGGTCCACAAACTTGCGAAAAGTATCTTTAGATGACTGTGGCCTATAGAATGGTTTATAGCAACATTCAAAGCTTGACTTTTCGCTGATGTTAAAATATTTATAATTGTCTTGTATAGTCCATATATGAGTATTATTGTTTTCCAGTAGAGGGCGGTAGTAATTTTCGCATGGAGGTACTAGCTTTTTAGGGGAGTGTATATATCTCCTTATCGACTCGTCATGTACATTGACCGGTGGAATGACACATCCCACGGTGTTAATTGTAAAACTTTCTTCACTATTGTAGCTTTCAAATGAATCAAAAGTGCCGTTGATAGGCTCTTCTAGGAATAAAACTTGAGCTTCGGGCGCAGCGCACCAACTGGGTCTTCCAAACATGTGCGATATTATAGCTGCGGGGCATATTATCTTTTCTAATATATATTGAAAAATCTGCATATTGTCAATGTTAATCCATCAAGTAGGCTTGTTACCATTTTGTTTTCATGTTTGCTATGTTTAATATCTCTATATAAGCAACTGATCAGATTTGGTAATTCGATCGTATGCGATGGGAACACCATTCAATGTTTGCATAACACTCGTAACTGTTAAACAATGTAGAACGGGGCTCATTTACGGAATTATACAGCAACACGGCATACACCTTTTTTACACATATTGTAGGCAAATAATGTAACTTTCTGTTTAGCCTTAAAAATATTTTAGACTGACAATGTAAACAGTTTCCTGAATCATTGCTTGTCTTAGATAACTGAAAAATTCGGCATAGGTATACTGAACTAGTTAATCACCACTGATATCGAAGCTCTGCGTTCTTAGTACCAACATAAAGGGCATGCAACAAAACCAACACGAAAGCACCGAGTCATATTTGCGTTAATTCTAATGTAGTGTAAAACAAGAAGGAGAATGGTTACGTTTGAATTATGTGTAATGGATACTCGATGATCCCTGATCACTTACTAACCTGTATATGTAAGGAGTTCTCTTATAAAAAGTGTTGGAGGAGTGCGGCGCGGCGCGGCAGTGGCTGGGCTCGGCGGCGGCTCGTCAACTGTTATCAAACAAACTTTGTTTTGACCTGTTAATTGCCGTTTTATTGGTTTGTTAGTATGCACAAAGTGTACTGGTCCCATACGAGCGTTTCTAAATTAACACTGATTGTGTTGGCGGCCCTCGGTGCCTGCACCAAAGTATTCGTGTGCTGTAGTTTACTTTTTTAGATAAGCTGTAGTTTTAAGTATAGGATTTGAGTGCACGTAAGGCATGTAATCAAAGTTGACTTGGTATGACGGTGGAGCGTGTTTATGCGGTAATTGCAGTAGATACGACAATTATATACTTTGTGCACCGCACGAAGTCAGAGATGTTATATATACTTATACAATAATAGCCAAGTCTAATATCGAGTGAACATATGCTCAAAATAAAAAGCCTATCTACCAGAGAATCTAGAGATAGGATTTTCCTACCTACTTTTTAGAGAGATCGTCAAAATTATGTAAGACCATCAAACCATGGATATACTTATAAATTTTCAACTTAATCAGACGTCTTAATTTCCTCAATGATTCATCTAAAACATAAGTTACGTAATGGATGCCTACCATATGCTGTAGAGGCGGCGCTGTATCACGAGGGCACTCAAACATTTGATGCGAGCGTGTCGAGCATCAATATGCAGACGCTGCGAGATGCACGCTTCACTATAAAGGCTCTTATACAACGCGCCCTCCGCTCTAGTGCTCATAATGACCTAACTCGATAATGCCCCAGAATCCAATACCGGATTTATGCTTAAGTTTTTCAAAGCTACAAGAGTATTACTGTAGGAAAGGAAATAAGACTGTTAATAAGTATTACATAAATATAGGTCACTGGAATGCAGTGAAGTTTATCATTTTTACTTTTTATACAAATCTTATATTATAGATAGAGCTTTTTTTTTTTTTTTTTTTTTTTTTCGGGTTGAAAATCTAATGATTTCTACCCACGTCGAGGGCACGACGTGGGGATATGTCGGACTTGCACCGACCAAAAACACCCCGGTTCCCTTCTCGCCTTTACTGGAGCCGCGGGATCGCTAAGCATTCTCAGCGCAGCTCCGGCAGGCGACGGTCCTTTAAGGACTCCTTCTGGAGGGGTGGGTGTAAAGTGCCCACCCCTCATTCCTTCTGAAATCGAACGCGTGGAACATCGCGTCCGTATCCTCCTGGGGCCTGTCAGCTGATGGGGTGACGAGGTGCCCTCCCCGTCACCCGCAGGCCCCACCTCAGGGTGGTCTGAGGTCATATTATAGATAGACCTAGTTAATACAATTAAATATCAATGCGCAAACTGTACCTATACTAATACTAACTGCAATGTATTCTACTTCTATTTTTGAGCCAGTGGCAAATAAGAACAAGAAGTTATCCAGCTTAATTAATCTAAATAGAAATATATTTTTTTTTCAACTTTTTTGTTTGTATAAATAAAAACTACTTAACTAGACTAGTGGAAACGAGCTCTAACACAGAAACTGATATCAAAGGCTGCACGTACGCAGTAGCGTGACCACTAGTCTTAATCCTATTTCGTTTTATTTTTTATCTGCACTGTAGAACCACACATTGGCTGCAGCTAACATAGTTAAAAATACTACGGAATTCTTCGTCATTGCGAAGAGCGGTTTTAATAACAACAGTGGCCGGTAAAATCTTATTTTTTTAATAAATCGATGTCATACGAAGGGTTGGATAGAGTGTTCTGTCGTCCCCTCGTTGTGCCGTCAAATCGACACATTTATACGAAGGGAATATTTAAATAAGTCCCCGAAATAATAATAACATGAAGTAATAACGACCCAATGGAACCCTCTAAATGACAACAGTCATCAGTGAGTTGTAGTATTAGTATCTGATTAAATAAGTTAGTTTCTGTGAGACTTCATACTTGCTTTTTAAAATTATTTCAATATATAAATAATTGATTACACAACAAAAGAGCTATTTATAGCTGTATTATTAAAGTTCCACATCATTAAGACAGTGTCTGTTTATGACACTATCCCGTAATAGCCTACGTCATTAGGAAAAAGATAATGCTACGACATTTAAACACAGTCGTAGCCTGCTACCGGCTACGTCATTAAAACTTGCTCAGTAGCTATGCTACGACAATGTCCAATACAGACTTGTAGCTCGCTACGTCATAAGTTCAAGGGTGTAGTTTGAATATAATAGTTTTATACGTAAGGCAGAGTTGTGTTTAGTTTAGACTGCTACGAAAGTAGACTAATGCCAGTCGTATATATTGCTCTGATTTGTAAAAAAAATGTTTAAGATATTTAAATTTCGTGTCGTGATTGCATCTACCTTGACCTCATGTTGCAATCAATATGTATCAAAGTTTTAAGCACCTTAGTTTTGTCATAGAATAATTCAATGATATATATTAGGTATGCCATAATTAAGTATAAAATACAATGAAAGATATTTTCATCCGGCTAAGTGACAAACAAAATAAAAATTCTCCATTATGCAACTATGAAATGATCATTCACATAATAGCAGGAACTTTTCTGAGGTAGCAGTAATTACATTCCTAGTTATTACGAGAGGGGAGACCGGGCACACAGTACGCATGCGCGGAAGAACCGGTGATGGCAACGCACATTGAGGCTCCTTTACTTTATGTAATAAACTAGCACATTGAACAATTATTATAACAAGTTTCATTGACCATTTGCCGTATAAGAGATATGAATGAGGACCACTTCGTTTTCCCTCGAGGTAAGACGAAATTTGTTTAACGATAAGGTTAGGTCTTCCGTGTTCAAAAATCAATAGTTAAATAACACAAGCATAACCTAAATTTTGAATGAGCTTCTTGATATTCCTAAGTGGTATAAAAGGATAATATAATATTAGAGTCAGTGTCGAGAAAACCCCATCCAGTGGCTGTGTACGATGTGATTGTTGACGATTTACGGCATTTTGTGAGCTGAATTACAAATGAATCCAGCACAGGCTTCCGAAATTGATGGTGTTGTTTAGAATGGTTCAGTGAACTTGTGATAACGAGCTCATCTCATCTGACGAGTTGTAAAAAGATACCATGGTATTTATAAGGAAAATACAGTATATTACAATGATGTTTCCCGTTCCTTTAATGTGCTTTTTACCAAAAAAAAATTGTGCCAAATGATACCTGTGAAGCCAAGGAAACTATGTAATTCTGTAGTATTTAGAAAGCTTATGATTTGGAGATTTACAGTTTAATGCATTAGAAAGTTTTAAGGTTTCAGGTAACCGAATATCTGTGCACAATAATTGTACGTGTGATTTGGAACAAATCTTAAAGTGGTTTGTGTAAATTGTCGAACCGCGATCCCCTGTGGTTTTTTAGTAACCATCGTGTTTAAATAGATGTGTGTATTATTTTGTTTGCAGGTCCTGGCCTTACTCTTCCTCACGCTGATCCCTTGGCCAGGGCCGTCAGTCTTCAAGATCACGTGCTCTCGTGACAACTCCAAAATCGTAAGAAAAGTCATACAGAACAAATGGCTCCCAGTATTGGAGAGGTTTCAGGTGAGACTTTTTATTTAGTATATTAGGTAAAAAGTTTTGGGATAGGTAATCGAAAACTCTATAAACATAAAATTTTAAATATATTCTGTGTTCTTTTCGAGAATCGCTTTATGAGTGAAATAAGATATCAACTTCCATTTCGAAACAATACCTTAGTTTCTATACCTAAATAAGGTAGGCAAAGGTTAAGACCGTAATTTAATTAGTGTAGCCTTAAAAATGCCATATTGTGAATGTAGAATGACGAAACTAAGAACCTAAAATGATGCAAATGTATCCTGGTTTTGCAGGTGAAACTACCACTGGAGTGTCCGTTCCACCCGGCGCGCGACATCTTCGCGCCGCAGCATGCGGCCAAGCTGCAGCACCGGCCGTCGCAGTGGACCTGCGCCTATTGCGGCAAGTCCTTCTACGAGGAGAGGCATCTCGACACCCACTTCGACCACCGCCACAAGAACCAGATTAACAAGGTACGATCTTTATTTAAATTAAAGACCGGAATTTTGAACAAAAGTGTCGGAATTTTAAAAATCCATATTTACGCGGCTTCTCAGTTTTTAAAGTATATTTACTTAGTTGTAAATAAATGGATGCCATCTTTCTGGAGGGTAAAGAGTTGCTATACAACATTACAAGAGCTCTTTTTGGGGCGAGCGTACTTTTCGTACTTCTGAAACTCCTTTCATTTTGCTAACTTTGTCAGAGCATTTTCGTAGTAATTTAATGACCTATGTTTTTACGAGTGGTATATAATGTTCAGGCGGAGGATGCAGTGTGTCTGGCGGACTACTGCGATATTATGCGATGCCAGGTGCTGGTCGCTCATGGCCTGCTCAGCGGTGCGGGGGGCCCGAGCACCGACATCGAGGTGAGGACCCTTCCAATTGCTAGTTGTTCGCGTTAAAAGGCAATAAGAATGGATGCCCTAAAATCGCATGTGATAACTGGATGGAATGTTTTGTTAGGTTTGGCAGGATGTCGAGGCGGTAAAGAAAGCCTTAGCTCCGGCGGCGCCGCGGAGCGTGGCGCGGGTGTCGGGGCGGCGGCGGCAGCACAGACCCCGCGCCTCACCGCCGCCACCCATCGCCGACTGTCCTCGCACACCCCCGGAGAGCGAAGAGCCAGGTACTGTCACATAACCGAACATGTTTAAAGCCTTGAGGATTAGGAAACCATTGACTAATTTCAGAAAAGAGCAGATAATTTACAAACGCGTGTACAAATCTTCATAAAATATGACAAAGAAGCATCGAGAAAGCTACACGGAAAAAATGCCTCAAACTCAGTCCCTCGGATTGGAATTATGATGCCAAACCTTTCTCTTTTTCGGCCGCTGTTAAAAATTTTACAGCCTGAATTAGAGTGTGTTAATTTATATTCTCACAGAGCCAGAAGAAAAAAGAACAGAAGACAGCGACGGGGATGCCAACCAAACAGCAGAGCTCTGCGACGCTGACACTGTAGAGTCGTCTCTACCTCCTGATAGCCGGCAGAAGCGACTGGCCGACCTACAAGCGGAGAGAGCGGCCTGCGACCCCACACGCCTACAAACACTCAAGGTACACCAGATATAGGTAGTACACGCACAATTTATTTGAAATTTCGTAGAAATCTCTCTGGAGTAATACACATTTTTTGTAGGTACATTGTTGGCACACATTAAAATAAAATGCTGTCGTTTTTCAGGTTCGCTGTGAAAGGATCGTGCATTCCTGCATAGCAACACTTCTTCTGCATCTTACTCAGCATCAATTCACCGAGCTTGAAGGTACATAACGATAGCTTTATATTTCTATTTTGATATTTGTTAGAAAAGTTTTAAACCTACTTTTGAAGTTTTGATTGATTTACATCTAAATCAAAGTTCGCCTAATACAGTCCCCTACTGTATTAGGCGAACTTTGATTTAGGTAACTGTCTTGGAGATAATTGGGATTATATCTGTAGTGTAAAGGTCTTGTGCGATTTATTTATTAAGTTGGTTTTCTAATTATGTTGTTCAGAGGAAATGCAGCGCGCTGTATGTTGGTACCTGAGCTGTGACCGTTACTGGGAAGACACGGCGCCCACAGCGCGCGCTTTCCCCTGGCCGCTGCTGTTGGCTCTCGCTACCGGCCTAGCGTTGGCACTCTGCATGTGCTATTATATCATCTGGATTGTGTTCGAGTAAGTTATGCTGTCGTTTGACATTGACATTTCTTTAAAGATCTATTTATAGACACATTTTTGAGATATTACTTTTCAATTTCTTTTTTTGGGGACGGTGCTCAATTCTACGGATCGGTCCATTCTTGAGTTATAAATGGTGTAACTAATTAACATTAGTTTGAGTACGGATTTGTGTAGCTCGGAGGAGGGCAGCGTGGCGGGTAGCGCGTCGGTTTCCATGACGACGCACTCGTCGCCGACGCGCGGGGAGCGGCTGGCGGCCGAGGAGGCCATGTTGGACGACCCTGACCACGACGACCACTACATATACGTCACGTACCCGCCGGAGCTCAAGCGCAGGCTGCTCGAGAGGTATGAAGCCAATAAAATCACCCTAATCATACTGTCGCCTTTTATCAGGCAAACAAGAGTCGATTAGGGTTCAAGTTCAACGACCGTAAATAAAAACAATTTTGTACCGGCTGAGGTTAATTGGTATGTTTGTTACAGTAATTTTTAAAAATGTAAGTTATGCGAAGGGAGTTTGCTCTTTTCAATGGACTAGGGAGAGTATCTTAAAGCCAGAGAAAAGGTTTTTTGTAGGAGCGTTTCTAGTTTGTTTTTATAGTTGGTGTCTAGATTGAGTAAACACAAAAGTTCTAAACGAAATTAATTTAAAATTTCATTATTCATTTAAATTTCAGTAAAGTAAATTAGTTCTAGATAAAATCGATTAGCTACACTTGTCATAGAACTGTTTTATCTCACTTTTACTAGCGAGATTGAAATTGCACAAGACGATTTTTGAAGTAGATGATTTGATCTTCTGATATGAATTAATTGAGTGATGTACCTAGTCTAATGTTATTTTAAAGGTTTGATAAGAAAGTGACTTCATTAATGATTCGCTCAATTCATTCATTCATACGAGTAATAAAGTAGTTCCGGCACCCTATTCTAACAGAAGGCCAGTTTTTAAATGGCAAGATGTGTCATTGTTGATTAGTTACTGAAGAGATATTTTAAGGTTGATATCTAACAATTTTGTATTTAAATCTTATTGTACACAGCTTACAGTGTCCCAAGAATTGCCACAATACGCAACAGACATAATTGTGCGCAAAAAGTATTTTATATACGAAGCCCTATTTTACTAATATCGGTTTATTGTTTTAGCTGCTACAATAGAACGACTCGCCTCTGAGATCCGCATCCATGCCATTGCGCCGCGCATGCGTACTTTGTACCACTACAATTAGATTTATATTTAGACTTAGTGGCAACTTTAAGACATTCTGATTTAGAAAGATATTCTTAGACGCATTCTGTTCTTTATATCAATGATAAATAATATTAGAGAACTCTGTTTGACCTGAGTAAAATAAATCTACTCTGTTTCATATTTATTGAAATTAGGTAATTACGATTCTTACGTTGTATTGATATAAAGAATATAATTGTTGAACTACAACTAATTTTCACAAAATTACAAAACGTAGTCATTAGAATTTAATAACTAATAAAAGAGCCTTTTGTTTGATATTATTGTGATATTGTTATTTTGTTTTTATTTTGGTATAAGTAAACATTTATTTTCTTTTTAGACGTAGTTCGCTTAAAACAATTGGTGCCTAAACCTTTCCGTTTTATATTGTACGTACTTGTAAGTTTTTCTCTTTAGATAATAAAATGGCATTAAAATACTGTACATAATTATGAAGCATGGCTGATTTGGGCTGACACCCAATTGTCACGCCAGTGAAACTAAAAAGGAACAAATTTATTTTTGTCACACCATAAATATTTGTACACCATTTAACATTTAATCAATAGTGCTGTGAACATAATAATATGTAATACAATGCATTTTGTCAATAAGACTAAGTACAAAATGTATTGTACCTATTGAAAAAATATAAGTGTTTATGACAAACAATGAAGAGATCCTATTAGTCACAGTGGCGTGTCAATCCGGTGTGGCCACAAGTCAGTTATGATAAAATGGCGTAACTACCGATAGAATTCAGCGAATAAGAAGAAATATTTATTTTATACTAATGCATTTTAAAACCCCTATAAATACTATGTAATATGAACTCGTGTAGAAGCTAGAATTATTTTATATTGAATTTGCGCAGAAATGAGGTTTCCAGAAATCCTCAACGAAAGAGGAATCTACAAGAAAAGTATATAACCGAGGAGATATTGTTTACTTTTAGTAATCATATTGTAAAATAGATAGCTATGAATCTCGTGACCATTAACAATTGCTCATATAAATATATTTTTACCTTACCTTGTTTTAATTTAAATATAATTTTACAAATGTACTTATTTTGTCCTATTTAAAGTATCTACTAATGTACCTGTATAAATTTTACTGCTTTTAAACTTGTAATGGAAATGCTTGCGAGAGACTGAAGTCAAGCATTTCGTCTTTGAACCGACGTAATACTTTTGAATATTATAAAATCACTCATTTTACGATAATTCACAGCACCGTTTTGTTTGTTTGTTTTTAATTATATTTGTAATATAAAAAGTTTGTTAAATAAAATTCTTGATAAAACTTGTGTACTTATTTATTAAATTATAAAATCACCAGTCTTTATACTTAAATAGAAGCGGTATATAACAATATTATTTTTATTTAAAATATGCTTATGTATTGCACATTTTCTTTCAAATCGATATTCTTGCATATTTTATGGAAATGATATAGGTACAAAACTATACTACTACCCAAGAAAAAATAAAACTAGCTTATTTACATTACAACATACTATGCCTAATAGCCTATTTAGTGGTCTCACAATAAATGTCAACTAAGTCAAATGCTCGTTTGAGAAACGGCTTAAATGAAAAAAAAAAAAACAGAACATATCGGTCTTTAGATAAATACTAACGCACATTCGTACCCCTTATACAATAATGTATCCACTGGGGAAGAGCAGTTAAGTCTGTTAATTCTTTTAAATCGATGATTAACATTCAAAGCACTGCTTTGTTTCGTAAATGCTTTTTTTTACCTTTATTTGTAAGACCACTTCAAGTTAATTTGATACAAAAATAGTCATCTAAACGTACTTGACGCCTTTCCACACGGTATTGCCTTCCATGACGCATTTGCAGCCGCAGCCGGTCGGACAGGTGTCGTGCTGCGAGAACCTGCACATCATAAACAAGGTTAAGTACTGAACGATAGAACGATAGCGTACTGCGTAAACGTTACTATACTGCACTTGACTCAAGCAGTGAAGTCTTAAATGTTGGTTTGTAGGAAATGTTGGTTCGACTCAACTGCATAGGAATCCCTGTTTGTCAAACTCATTAATCAAGAGCTTGAGTGGCCAGTTTAACTACTCCTGACTTGAACGACTGAGAATTGAATATTAGTCGTTCTACCGCATGCGGTATAACGACCGAGATCGATAAAATTCTTTTTAATCATTTAATAAATCGTTATCTGGTATTCAGACAATCCCCGCATGCGGTGTACGACTGATTTAACGATTAGCCTAAATAGGTGGCATCAAATCATGCCAAAGGCACACGGCACAGCCTCGAGCTATACGCGGGTGAGGTGAGAGTGAGTAGGTACCAGTGCAGCATGTGCAGCGCGTGGCCCGCGTGCGCGCAGTAGTGGCAGGCGGCGGCCAGGCCGCGCACGGGGCGGCGGCACACGGCGCAGCCTCGAGCTATACGCGGGTGAGGTGAGAGTGAGTAGGTACCAGTGCAGCATGTGCAGCGCGTGGCCCGCGTGCGCGCAGTAGTGGCAGGCGGCGGCCAGGCCGCGCACGGGGCGGCGGCACACGGCGCAGCGCAGCGCCGCGCGGCCGCAGCCAGCGCACGCCGCGCCCGCCGCCGCGCCCCCGCAGCGAGCGCACTCCGCCGCCAGCACCGGGCCCGCACCCGCAGAGCACCACGCCCCAAAGCGCACCTGCTTCAGCACCTACACAGACACCCACCAATGTAAGAATGCGTCTAAATCTGGCGAACGCGCTCCGAATGTGAAGCTCGCCAACTGTACGCGAGCTCCGTATTCGCTAGATCTGGAGTGACGCGCAAACTAAAAATACGCGCACGCAGATCGCGGCTGGCCAATTAGAGGCTCGGGAACGGTTTGCTATTTTTCACAAAATTTCAGGTACTGTTTTTTAGGACATGATAGTTTTCTTAAAGTTTTCTCATTTGGGTTACCGCGCTAAACGAAGTGGTCCTCCATATATATAATCCATTTATTTACGTCCGTCTTTAGGTCACCAACCAGCAAAATATCAATTCAAAGCCAATACGCCGTGGTGGACGGGTACACAGAAACGCTAGTGATCCTATAAGGGTATCTTTTGCGGTACGGAATCTTTATAGGATCTTTCATCATAATCGTATGACTTACCTCAGTCTTTTTGTATATCAGTTGCCATCGATGCAAGATGTCGGCGTAAACTCTCTTAAAACAGTGGTACAGATGAACAGTGGCTTCATCCAGCACACACGAGGACGTCTGCTCAGACTTAGACACGGTGGAGTCCGTGTAGAAGTTCTCAGCTTCGGAGCACGAGTTGCTGCGGAGGACGATGGGCAGCGTCCAGCCGTCGGCACTTATCTCGCTGTACTGGTTCACTGTGCTGTATGGGGAGGTACCGTTACCCTAAAAACAAATTTAAGACGAGATCGATGCTAAATCAGTCAAAAACAGCAAGAAGGTCCAATATCTATCTACAATAATGTGCCTATAATACTTACGTAACTAGAGGTGCTGATCGTGGATTGTGAACTGGAATTGCTCGTGTCATTGAACACTGAGAATGCGCATGCCAACATGGCTGCCATTTGTAGATTTGATGCTTTAGCATAGTGTGTTATTCTGAAATAAGGATCTGTCATGAGCTCAAAACTTAGAACCAAACGCGCATCGGAGTTTTGAAGTTCTTCCTGTATGAATTTATTTGAAAAAAAAAAGGTACTTACAATGATTGCACCAAGTTACAGCAGAGCGGATGCCCCACCCAGCCCATGCTCTCCTCACTGGAGGCGAAGTGGTCGGAGCCCCGCGCGTGAAGCGAGCGCGCCGCCAGCTCGGCCAGGTTCCAAGCGTGAGCGAGCTCCGTTTCCCCTTCTTCTGTGGCCGCCTTTGCGTTCTTCTCACACATTTCTAAAGACCAAAAATTTATAAGTCTGAATTTTAATCTTATATTTGCTCAACACGGCTGGCAGGAGCTGGATGAGAGAAGCCGAGGAAAAAAAGTTTAAAGACAATCAGAGGTTTACATAAGTAAAATCAATATTACATACCAACAGGATTATCAGCATTGATGACATATTTCTCAGCCAGGTTGCGGTTCAGCGGGAACAGTTCGTTTGCGGCGTACATGACGACGCGCGGCGCCACGCAGCCGGATATACTGCCTCGACTGCGCATACTCCCCGCTCGACGACCTTGCGCCTTCTGACAACATCCCAGTGCTTTACTCACTTTATAGTTAAGAGAGGTAGTTTACGTGATTTTTAAATTTAAGACACGAGAACTTCTTAAGAGTAAATGTGAGTACTTTTCTATACAAAAGCTCTCACATATTTTCTATCTGATTTGGAAAGTCTTCGATAGGAGCTTTAAAAAAATCTTCTGCGCTCAGAATACTGACCCTAACTACCAGTGAGAACGATAACCGCATACCTCAAATACGAGCCCTAAAGACTAGTGAAAATGAGACATCGAATGCATTCTGTCTCATGGCATCACTATTGGCACATTTATGGAGGAATGACTTACCCATCTATCTTGAAAGTAGAATGTAGTAATCGAATTCGACGCATGCCGGTGATGTAGCTGCGGGAACCCGGACGCGTTCGTAGGTGACGGCGTCGTAGTAGCATGCGGTGACACAGAGCTGTACCCAGTAGTACCGAACAGGCCGGGTGTCAGAGACAACGATGACATAGATCTTGGCGTGCCTGTCTCGTGCTTGAGGGATAGTCGGCGAGCGTTAGCCGGTCTGTTGAACACAACTAGCGTACTAACTCCACACCACTTCGCGCCACAAGTCCGAGGGAAGGGTATACAGGAGTCACCCGCATTCTCACTTTCCGATTGGCTTCTTTGACTAGATTTCATTGAGTCGTTGTCGTCACTAGATTTGACTGGTATCTGAGAATGGAAAAAAAAGGTATTTTATTAGATTTTCGTAAAAAAACATCAATCACAAAAGTGTTACTAGTAGATACCTCAAATAAATTTAATATTTACCTCATCAATAGATGTTGCTAATGTTTTTAAGCAGTGCAATAAGCACCTGTGTCCTTCCTTTTTCTTGCGGTAAGCTGTTCTATTGATAGATTGTAATATTTTAATAGTGGTAGGGCTGTCAACATTTGTGCCTGATAGCCAAGAGAATTTGGGAATAGTCTGTTCAGTGACATTTCGAGGGAATGTAACTTGCAGGTTCGCGACGTATCCATTGCGCTCCGAATGTATCTGACAAGTCCGAGTTTCTATGTTCATGTCGGTGACCTCAATGTTCGCCATCTCACGGATAGACTCGAACTCTTCATCAATCGACGTGATTGTTTTGTGTGGAATCTTGTTCTGAAAAGTTAATTTATTAACATTTAAATGAAATGTTTCGTGTTATTATATGTTTAGTTTTGCAACAGTTGAAATTTACTGACCAATGAAATATCTTGACCCTTGTTATCACCTCCAGAGATATCATTTGTAGATCCCACTGTTGATGCATAGCTTACATCTGAAATCACGAGAAATAGCAAAATAACAGTGTAAATGCTCATGCCAGGTCCAGTACAAGTATTAAATGGTATCTCAATGTACTTACTGTCACTGTTATTGTCCTCATCATTCTCACCATCATCAGGCAGGTAGTGATTGCACATCTTCAACAATGATGGATGCATTGTCCAAACTCTGAGGGACTGATCCCTGGCCCATGTGACCAGCTGGTAATTATTTGGTGAAGTATTTGGCCTCCAAACCATAGTCTGGACCGTGTCAGTGTGTCCAACCAGTCTATGTGTAAGTGCTCCTCCTACCCAGATGCCTATGACTCCTGCTTGTTCCACCCTCGGCATTCCCCCCCAACCAACTCCTATAGTCAGCAGTCCACTTCCAAATGGAGTGTATATAGCACGCCACACAGGGAAATTAGTCATTATGACATTCTCTGGTCTTCTAGCATTATTGATATCAAAATATTTTATGCTACCATCATGACTTGATGTAACTAGTTGGTATTCATGGTGAGGGCTCCAGTCCACACCATGTATTTTGCACAAGTGAGCAGATATGTAGTGGATAGGTGCTGAATGTTTACGATAATCCCAGATCTTTATGTCACCATCATGGGCTGTGGCAACAATGTGGGTGGCTACTTTATTCCATTGAACCTGTGAAGCCCCAGCTGAAATAAGTAAATGATAGTTTCTTTAGCAAATATTATATACTTACTTTATTTTCTTTTAAAAATCCTTTAAGTAGTTGAATTTGAAAATAATAGTATAATTCTAATAAATATAATAATTATAATAAAATAATATTATACACTTACCAACAGCACAAAGGGAGACAACAGGTTTTCTTGAATCTCGTAGATCCCAGAGATGAGTAAATGTGTCTATTGAACATGTTGCTATCAAATTGTGGTCTTGTCGGTGAAAGTGTGTGTCGCTCACCACTCTAGTGTGCCCACGAAGGGAGCCTATACATGTTAAGTCATTACCCCCTCGCCATTCATACACATCCACTCTTTGGTTGCTCTGAAATAAAAAATAACATTGCACCAACTGGTTAAACAGTAAATACCTAACATAAAAAAGGTTCAGTTTGAATAAGATAATGTTAGTGAACACACATGATAATAACATTAATTTTCAAGGTGTTAACTACTTTCACATACTTAATAGAATAAAGGGACTAGTACAAGTATGTATTGGAATATTTACTGCAATAGCGCATAGTTTTTGTCCGTGGTACGACTGGCACCATTCGGCGCCTGCTGCGTCATATTTGCTGTGGCGAGGATATTTTTTCACTATGTCCCCCGAATCCTCGTCCTGAGTGATTTGTTTGATAGCGAGCCACCTCCGGCCTGCCAAGAGCACGTTGTTGCCGGAATAATCCACGGACATAGCCGTAGCCTGCAGGTCCCGGTACTCCCATTTTAATATCTCTGCACTCCAATGAATTGACATGATAGTGTTCTATATGGAGCCTTTCTTCTACAGTTGATATACAATCATTATTTATTTATCTATTATTATTCGTTTCAACTTTTATTGAAGTGTGTGTATATGTTTTGACCAAGGAACTTATGCATAGAGAAATATAATAAGTAGGAACTTATGTTTTGACAATACTCAACTTTGCTGTCAAACTTGACAATCAGCTGAAGCTGAAACGTAAAAAATACTATAGATCATGTAAAACGTATTTTACATGAGTAAATAACATGTAAATAATTATAAGATTTCGTTAACTTTTGTTTAATGACGGATTTAACTAAATACAACATTAATTAATTAATGTTTCATAGTGTCTTAAATTTAAAAAAAACTTGACTTTCTTACAAAACTTCGTAATACAAAACGAAATTGCATTTGTTTTTCTTCTCGTGAACTGGTGTCACGGGTGTCACTGTTGACATTGACAGCTTGTCGCATGTCAGCTCCAAGATCTTTCTTTATGTTGTTTGCATACAAACGCTTAGCTTTCTGTTGAAAATCAATCATATTAGGGGATAAAAAAGATGTGAAAGTCAAGTCACGACACCATGGTAGTTTGGGTACCAAGGTTGCGGCGAAGCTATCTTAGCCATATAATTTTTCGTTTACTTTTCGGGTTAATTTTTATTTACGTTTATTGCGAGTATTTAATTTACTATGTTACACAAGTTCAGGTATATTAGTTCCGTCTGTGGTAATAAACACTGCATGAAAATAAATTCTAAGATGTAATTTTCGTAATGTTATTTTCAGTGCGGTTGGTCTGTGCTGGATAAAGACTCGACTGAAGGAGTAGAGCCAGTGTATGCGATGGTTATCGCCGATACGCATCTCCTAGGTTCCCGTAACGGTCACTGGTTTGATAAATGGCGCAGAGAGTGGCAGATGCATAGGGCTTTTCAGACAGCAATGACTTTACACAACCCAGAAGTTGTGTTTGTTTTAGGTACTTAAATATCCGTTTGTTTCAGTTACTTCTTCTCCATATTACATGAAAACATAATAAAATTCTTAATAACTATGTAGATCAGAATATCAAATAGAACACCAGAGTACATAATAATAAAATACTAGCAGATAGAGAATAAGAAATGCCATCCTACATCAGATACATCCTAGATTGACTGATAGATAAATGAGTATGTATGTATGCAGCCTCTAAATAAATGACTTTTTAATTGTTTCAGGGGATTTATTTGATGAGGGCAAGTGGTGTCCTGAAAAGGAGTTTAATGACTATGTTGATAGATTCAATAAACTGTTCAAAGTCCCTGATGGTATTCCATTGTATGCTGTGGTTGGCAACCATGACATAGGGTACCACTACAGGTAATACTTACTTTTGTATAAAATATTGGATATTTTAATAATTATGCATAAATTGGTTTTCTCGTTTGAAAGTAAGAAGCTAGAGAGAGAAGTCAGGATTGCAGGCCCTATTAAAAGTGATGTGTTTCGTAGGTAATGTTTTTTTATTATATCAAATTAGTATGCTCAGTTGTTGATTAGTACTAGTCGTTATGTTCTAATAGAAGGTATGTGAGGAAGCAGTAGCTGCATAGGGGAAAATATTGTTTTTATTATTTTTTGTTCACATGATTAGAACCCATATGAATTAAATGGATTCGCGAAATTGTAGAAAAGAAAGACTTATAATTATAGTAATATAAGTTTGATCAATATGTTTGTTAGCGTTTTGAGTCTCATACCTTAGAAGCCTTAGAAGACTAATAATAGAGCCATTCAGTTTACATAAAGTATAACATTTAAGTAATCTTCACAAAGTTTAAGCTACTGACCTACCATTTTAAATGTACTGTAGTATGTTCAAAGGATAACGCCGCACCTCGCCAAACGGTTTGAGAGTAAGCTGCAGTCGCCGCCAGTGCAGCTAGTCAGCATCAGAGGGAACCATTTCATCCTCATCAACTCCATGGCCATGGAGGGCGATGGCTGCACCCTGTGTGCGCGTACTGTTGCCGAGATTAGCAACATATCAAGTAAGTTACAACCACCATATACCTAGTCGCCCAAAAATGACCTTTAGGTGGGAGTCCTATGGTTGGATTTCGTTAGTTAGCACCTCACTACTAGTGACGTGTGTCACCGTTGCCTTGCAGTCCACTGCTGCGCACTAGTCATCAGATTATTAGTCGAATCGTCTTCCGTATATTCTTATTATATTATCTATAAGAACAATTATACAGGATATACATTTCGCCTATAGAACATTTACGTACTAATAATAATAAAAAAAAAATACTATCTTATTTACGCGACAAACGCAAAAGATGTTGACTTTTTGTCGAACCGAGACACGAGTTTCAATAGCACGTGGCAGTCTTTCTCTCAAAACATTGATAAGTTACTTCTCGTGCTATCTTAGAAAAGAAAACAAAATATATATGCCTATGTAAGTACCTACTACAAACCTATATGTAAATAACTAAATTGACTCCTAATTTGAAATTGTCGTTAACCATACCGTTACCCAGCTTTATGATTTGACGCGTTCTTTAACAGATATCTTAAGGTGCAGCAGTGGTTCAAGTTTATGCAAAGGGAAGAAGAGACTGGAACGATATAGCAGACCTATAATAATGCAGGTTAGCACATATACAGTATCAATAAAAACCATCTGTTTGATAATTGAAAACAATTTAGTGTAAAAATATTTTGTTTTTCAGCATTACCCTTTGTACAGAGAATCGGATAACGTATGTACGGAGCCGGACGCGGCACCGTTGCCTGAAAGGAACAGTTTGTTCGAGGAGCGCTGGGACTGTCTGTCTAAAGAGTCTACAGAATATTTGGTAGAAAACTTACACCCGAG
Source organism: Autographa gamma (assembly GCA_905146925.1). NCBI lineage: Eukaryota > Metazoa > Arthropoda > Insecta > Lepidoptera > Noctuidae > Autographa > Autographa gamma. The sequence continues at coordinate 4,188,342 of LR989852.1, forward strand.
AGCGGCATTCGGAGCGCACACGCATCACGGTTGCGTCGTAAGACACAGCTTCGTACCGACACCAGATCACAAAATAGAGTTTATCGAGTACACTGTTCCTTCATTCTCGTGGAGGAATAGGCTAGACCCGAAGTATTATTTGGTAAGTCGAATTACAAAAGGTCAAGACATAATTTTATAGACTTTCAAGTAGGTTCTTTCCTCCAAAAGGTTTTTATGTCATCAACTTTTGAACTTTATGATGTTGATCTTATGTGTAGTACCTATCTAAAATATTCTTCTTAAATTACTACATACTTAATTACATTTAAAGATAAATATGTCGTAAGGTATGTACATAATATAAATTTAATTGTTTTTCTATTTACAGTTAACAATAACGCCGGAAGAGGTCAAAGTGTCGAAGTGTGGTTTGCCCCTCGAGTGGAGTCTGCAGATCACGGCAATATTGATGTTGCTCGCGCTACTAGTCTACTTAAGATACTACACTAGTGTCAACACATTGAGCTACAAACAATTGTAAGTATATAATGTAATATGAGTTATATCGCGAGTTGTACAGTCACAAGCAAAAATCTGTGTACACTTGGAGAAAATGTATTAAAAATTAGGTGGTGTTTAAGTACTAACTTCAGACATTTACTTAGTATTAAATTTACATTTCGAGCCAAATAAAATCTAAAAGAAAGCTAAAAATATATGTTTTGGCGTGCCGTTATTTAAATCACACCATGATTAGAAAGTTAAAATTGACCGTTATAATATCGGTTTAATAATGATAACCCGTTTTCCTTATTATAATAAGAACAGATTTTTGAGTTTCTTTATTTAATAACGAAATATTCTCTTTTTTCAGATCTGGAAAGAAAGTTTGATCTCCAAAAAACTATGCGTTGTTTATTCTTAAAATTGTGAAATAAATATTATTTATTGAATGAAATTTTAGTGATTTTTTATTGCATTCGATCTCCGTCCTTGACTCGAGTTTAGTTTTAGTAGATCAATTAGCACCTATTCAGAATCGACTGCATAAATTTAATATCATGTTGTTTGTCGATTAAGCCGGACGCGTTGCCGCGCGAAATGAACATGTTTTTTCGCGAGCGACGTGGCAAGACAACAAACATAGACCACATAGACCTTATACCCTTGAAAAATATTTAGTATGACGTATAAATTTTCTGGATGAGAATATTTTATACGTGTTTTGATTGTAATACCTGTTCATAAGGTATATTATACTTGGTTCACCCGGGGATGTCACCCAAGTAATAGGTACCTCTCACCACTTGAATAAGGGGGCAACTATTTATTTATAGTAAATAAAAAATCAATATTTATTTACGAAATTTTATTTTATTTCTAAATAATAAAAGTAGTAGGAACATAGGGGGAAAACACATTGCTTCACAAAACAATATTTTATACCTAATTAATACTGCATTAAATCTAAAATTACATACAAACATTTAATAGAGGCAGATATTTTAAACAATTATAAATGCTATATTCGCAAAGCTGTTTAAAAGGTGATAATTTGTATTACTTTAAAATAACAAATATTACAACTATATCTGAAATCTACTTTGTATAAATGCAAAAACATACAATACTAAAAACATCCACCACTTGGCAACAGATGATAATGAACTTTGTATAACGTACCTACTTATAAGTACATTAACACTACACGCTACATCACGACGCTTATCAAAGCTAACGTATTACAGACTGAGGTTAACAATAAGGAATGTGGAATTTCATGGCCGCTTTGAACTTAGGTAGCTTTATCTAGTTTTCACCGGTTACAGGTCGATACACACTACTGCATTTTACATCTAATCTGTAGCTCAGAATACAAGGAGTCATGTAATAACCCCATGTATTTTTCCAACAATCCAGTATAGAAGCTTTATGTTCCAAGCGGCCAATAAGAATAACTTGAACAGTGAAATTACTAACTACTAAGTCTAGTGCACATTCTTAGATAAGTAACGGTCAGTGAATTATCTTACACAAAACATCTATGTATTAACAAACTCTTTTTTATCATCTACGCCTACAGATATAAAAGCTGCTGGTACATTGAAATTACATAAATTACTGAGAGCAATGTCAATCCGCAAAGGGATAAGGAAGGACAGTATATTCTGAGGTATGAGAAACCTTTTGAGTTTCAGTACCCTATACTGTGGTTGGCGGGGATAATACCTACCTACGCTATTCAAAGCGGTTTTAATCTCAGCAGTGTATGCTGGTTCTTTTTGTAGTCTCATTCAGGTATATCGCTGAGACGAATGCCGCCAGGACGTCGGTACATGCGCTCCTGAAGGGGCAGTTCGCCAACAAGGAAACGTTCCAGGGCTTTGAGGGCCATGCGGGAATGGCCTGAGCTTCGGAACGCGGTACTCGCGTCGTGACCAGCGTACTCGAACATTATGTCCGCTCCACCAGGGTGCTGTAACAATACAAAATATTTCTTTAGATACAAGTCTTTGGTTACAGTTTTCGATAATTTCGATAAAGGGGAAATGGAATTTCAATAAAATATTTTTACCAATATTGTTTCCTGTTCTTTATGAGAGAGGATTATGCTGAAACTATTATTTAAAGTATGATTTTTCAACTAACCTCATCAAAGAAAGTAGTAATGTCATATACTCGATCGTAGATGACCACCCAGCAGTCTTGTGGAGAGTCGTGCATACGCACTTCAGCTAAAGTGATGGTGCGGTCTTTAGCTTCGGGTGCCCCAGGCACTATCTGGGTTTGCCATTGGCTCGGTTTGGATTCCACCGACCAGGGGTTCACAAACCGTAGCGCTGCCATGGTGAGCGCCATCAGATCTATTTCAGATTGATCCTGTTGTACAGGCAGAGGAGTCGAGAGGCTCATCTCAGGAGCAGTCTGAACAGTCGCCATTTTCACTCTTGAAAGCTGATTCTTCTTAGTAAATCTTTATTCTCTTAAAGACACGTTAGTCCGTTCAGGTGATCTAGACTCGATTGATTAATCGTCAACTTGTTACTCTGTAAAAGAATTATGAAACCTTATTAGTGTCCGCATTTCGTAGTGTTAGGGTTGTACATCAATAATTTTCCTAGTATTACATTAGAACATATATTTTAAATTATAGTTTTATTCGTTTTCAGTCACTAAAAAGTTGATTAGCTGTTTTAAAAAAAAATGATGGCATTCTAAGAGTTGCAGAAGACTGCTAAATTCTTAACTTATACACGGCAGCCCTGAGCAAAAGCACTAGAGCGTGAATAGTTAAAATACGATACCGTTAACTCGTATCGTCTTACACGTCTAGACTAGCCACCACCAAAGGATTGGCAATATTCTCCTATATAAAGGCAGCCTGAGGATAAATGCCTTTCAATCTCGTACGATCCTACTATCATACAATAAGCTATACAGAATATCGTTATCAAGTGACCCCGAATTTTTAAACAGAAGATAATAAAAGCATAATGTGAAAAAAGTTTTGCCAATAAGCATCAACACTAGCAAGTTATCTCGCCTTATAAAATTAATTGACGTAAATTAAAAGTTTGATAAAAATCATGACTGCCGTCGACCTCTACAGTGTGAAAAAGTATTTTCAAGATAAGTTTATTAATTCTCACTGGAAAACAAAATATTTTCTATTCTAAGTGATAATCATATTTCAGAGTGATTACCATCATATTGCACATTTAATGAGAGCTTAGTAAGTAAACTAATGTTTCATAACAAATAATATTTACCTTTTAATCACTGCACTCGATCTGAAGGACTCTGGGTTATCTCTGTTGATGTTCGAATCGCGGAGAATGACTGTCACACCAATTGTCACTATGCCACAGTTGTTCGTAATTCAGTTTATTATTCACGGTAGTAGATTGCATGAGAGCGTAGAACATTGCCACAAAAATTATTATCGTCTTGTCATCTAGCACTTGCGATTTGTGAATGAGCAGTGTGTGGCGGCACGGTAACTTATATAGCGCGGCGGCACGCGCCGGCGCAGCGCGATCTGATGTAACCGCGGGCTATCTTGCGGCGCGCGCGACGCGCCCGGCTGGCCCTGCGACCGCACGCTTCCAAATTGTCGTGTGCTTGCCCACTACCTTTAGACAAAGTTATCAGCACCAACTGACAGAGTCGCCGATATTAATCTGACCCCAAGTTATTTTAATATTAGATTGCAGATATAGGTATATAATAAAGCATATTTTATAGTAAATTTCGTATCGGTAATAATATAATTACTTATTTATTTCTCATGATAAAGTTTTTTTTTATTAATTAAGTTGGTAAAAACAAGAATGTGTAAGCACCTAATTGGCTCTGTACCTATATAAATACCCAGTATCTAGAGTCTCTAGTGCATGGGTAGGGGCTCTACATCCCAACATATTATAAAATAAATTCTAGATGTTTCTATTATTAACAAATATTGATTTCTAGCATAATATTTTTGTTTCTCTGGAAATAATATTGGGCTGTGAGTTGTGACGCTGTTGTTGTCGGTGACGTAGGGCGGTGAACGAACCTCCGTCACCCGCAGATCGTACGACACCCACAAACAATCGAATTCGCGTCATTTCTTATCATTGTTAGTTATGCAGCTTAGTTCTTTAGATAGTTTGACCCCATTTCCGTTTTATAAGTCCAACATTTTTTCTTATAATATTTTTTCTTATAATGCTTCTGCTCTACTGCGGTGGTTTTGTTGTTCTAAGCCTCTTGTTACTACCTGGTTTACTTTACTAATCTTTATTGTTTCAGAGATTAGTGTGGTCAAACAAAAACATCGATTATGCTGTGGAAAATGCATTAATTGTAAAGAAATATTTGCCGAACCTACTTCTGTCGGGCACTAATTGCGTAAAGACGCGGTTTAATAGGCAACCTTAAGAGTCACAGGTTGTTTGGTAGTATAAGTATACCTAATAATAATGATCAATTCGATAAACTTGTTAGTCCTTGAATTGAAATTAATTACCTATATTGTCAAATAACATGTCTGATGAAAATGGTTTTGTTGATTGCGTTCTCATTCATAAAAAGATCACCTTTTAATTGACAGCTAAACAATTTTGTGTTTTACAAATGATGATGCAATATTCTACCGCGTTGCCCATTTACGCTCGGTCAGCATATTAGTCTTTATGAGAAACAACTGGGTGTGTTGATAGAACGTGTTTTACCTAAATAAGTATTTCATATTCAAATATACAGAAAACTGTAGATAGGTATATAAATAAAGCTACATTTAAAATAGATAATTTTGGCAGATTCGACTTGGTTAACATTTAAGGCTCTCCTTTTCCTACTTATTTTAATTGTCAAGAACTAAGGGTTGAATTTAAAAAAAAAAACGACAATTTCCGTTTTCATTATTTTTGCCCAGAAGCTTTTTATTAAAGTTAGTTTATCTTACATAATAATTGACGAACACACCATATAAACTATAAACCCGAAACCTCGGAAATGCGATTAATCCAGAAGGTCTTATAAAAAACACCTTTTCACTCCTTTGGTGGTATTCAGATAGATGTTCAGATATTCTAAGTATACTTTTTTGTAGAATCTTCAATTTCTAACCTGTTTGTGTAGCATGTACCTACCTATAAAGATTGAATGCTACTAACTTTAAAAATAATTTTCAACTTTGATCTTTGAAAGTCTTTCACCTCTTTAATCCTTTAGGGGTAGAACGTCCATATAATTACTAATGTAAAGAACTGTTGACAAAAATGGAACATATGAATATCGCAACTTAAATCCGCGAAGTAAACTAATTTTGGATCGTTCTGCATAAATTTATATTATGGCTGAATATTGTCCGAGATATAGGTAGTTTCGTTACTGTAATGTAGCGATAATATAAACTCATGGGTCAGGTAAGTACCACATGTTTTCCTTAAAAGCAATTGGGTAAATACAGATCGTAAGGAAAATTACTACTAAAAAGCCAGTATAATTTATCGTTAGTAATGAAATCATGTTTATTTTATGTCATCACATCATAAAGGAAATCGGAAAGTGCAATTTGCAGAAAATAAATCAATTTATAGAACTGCATACAAATAAGATATTGACATGAGATCAGAACGCGGAAAGCTAAAATTAGTATTTGTTATTATTATCAAGTGACAGTCTTACATCTAGAAATAATACCGGATATTTATTACTAAAGGAGATCAGATGTTTTGACAGTTATTAAATTATGATGCGTTATGCGTGCGTCGAACCGTCATCCCGTTTATTTTCTGTTGAATAACATAGAGCCATCAAAATAAGTGACGTGTAAACATAGGCGTACACAGTGTTAACGTCATGAATGTTTTTACATTTCTTATGTAAATATACATATCGATATCTTGGGTTCGCGGACGTGCGGATAATGAACCTTTTTTCTAGAATGCGAATGATAAGCGATAAGTATTCTCACTATTCACAGTTATGTTTTAATCTCCGATAACGGTAAAGGTTAAGAAACGAAATAATTCAAATAAGAACGTGTTTTTCAAACGAGTCATTATGAAGTCAAGAGTTGTCACGAACCGTGTATTCAATGCAGTCCGTAGCTCGCTCGGTGCCTCGATCAAACTTTTGTGTAGCTCTGGCTACACAAAACCTCTAAGTGCTACGAACCAGAGGCCCTTTAGGTTGTAGGACTTTTTAAGTCTCATTATCGGTCTTTTTACTTTTCAAGTCTAAAGACATTAATCACTGATGCACTAGATTTTAATATAATAACACTTAACTGCAGATTGAGCGAATGGGATAATGAGTGTATTGTGTAATATGTATGAATAGCAATTATTTTTCATTACCTCATGAAGTCACGAATGTAGTACCACTCGTACGATCGTTCCTACCTGTCATATACTTTTGATTGTGGTAATTCTAGTAGATAGTTAAAAATATTATGATCATTGTACTATACAATATGTGCGTCATTATAATATTAAGCTTTATGCATCGTGCCTTAATGCTTCCCAGGACAAGAGTCTTCATTGAGTCGCAGTATGTTATCGTACCTATGTTATTTAGTAAATTTATTATTTATGTATAATTTTCCTTACAAGTGTTCTAAGAGATCGCTGACTAACGGCCAAGGAAAATACCAGAATGAAATATGGATTGAAAAAATAATATATTGCCAACTTGCTTTGAAGTATAAGTGTGTTGATCAATGCTTGTTCCTTCTCTGTACGCGAATATTAGACTTTGCTTTGTAGCTAGAATATTCACAGGTTAGGAATATTAGAAATCATACATTCATTTATCTAACGACTAAAAAACAACATATTATTGTTATGCTGTTGAGTGAATAGATAATAGGCTCAGTTTCAACTAGTTAGCTTTGTTCAAGCATAATGTAGAGCCTAAAAGACGTTGAACTGTGGCAAATAATAATATTTTCTTAACATTCGTGGGTTACGTACTCAAGATCAAGGCTAATGTAAATGTTTACAACACAATGATTGAACAAAACACTCCTTTGCGTTTCTTATCTCTTAATTATGACGAAAGGAAAAACACTTTTTTACCATACTTACGTTAGTGATTAAAATGTTCTAGATTATTTTAGTGTTATGTAGCAACTAGCAGTAGGTATTAAAAGTTCTTATATGCGTGTATATTGGAGCATAGGTCACTATAGTAGTCGTAAGTATTTACTAGCACTTTTATTTGATGTGATAAACAACACGCACTCTAGTCACTATAGACTGATTGACGCCAACACAACGCCGGAAAAAGGTAAAGCTTTTTAAATTGTTTGTTTCAAATTTACAAAAACAAATAACGATTGTTATTCTGCATATAACATGTTTTCCGCATTCAATATTGAGACTGTAAATTAATAATATTTTGATTTGTGAATTTTGTTCGCTGTGACAGCAACGAAACAACCGAAATTTCCTGAAAGTATAATATAAAAAAGCATATTCGTCTACTAACTAGGCTTTAACTCTTAGATATAGAAATTGGACTCTAAGTTATAACGCAACTTTAACTCTTACATATAGAGATAGGACTCTATTTATCAAGCAAATATTTTGATGTGTGAATGAATGGGCTTTTCGTAATGACGCTATAAAATACCATCTTATCGGAATAACTTATGAGTGACGTGCCTAGTCATTCCCATTATTATTGTCAAATGTTTTTTACGTATTTTCTACAATATTTCTTAATTCTATCGATTTGGTAAACAGTTGAGAGTAGGTATTAGGTATACCACAACATAACATTGTACTTAAATACTTATTAGAGTTATTAGTCATTGTTGCGTCAATGGTTTGTTTTTTCCTGTATCTGAGAAATCGTATCATGGAAGTGGAAAGATTATGGCTGTTGGAAAAGTTATAGCAGGGCCATTAAATTTAAGGGTTCTTCTCAAAGGCATTGACGGAGACTTATTAAGGCGCTGTGTATAGTAAAAATGGGCTTTTTCAAACAGTTTTTTAGCTAACTGTATAAATGCCAGAGCAGCTAAAAAAATATATGTTAATCTTCATTATTTTTGTGAGATAACCTTTATTTCCAAAACACGATTTCATTAATTTTTCTCGATAAAAAAAATTCGTAAACATACCTCTAAAATGGATTTTCAAAAAAGTTTTCCGGTATTACTGATGAACCAATCTTGATCAATTTTTCAACAGAAACGTAATAACTAATAATGAAGATAACCTTTATTTTAGTTTTTCAATTAAGGTAGTATTTTTCCAAATATTCAGATATTTAATGAAAAATAACACATTCCTGACAAACTAAATATGGCGTTTTGTTCGCTTCTCTTTCATTCCTACGCGGACAGACAGTGTGCGCTGAGGCGCGGTCATAGAGAAATATAATAAGGCGCGGTGCTAGACGGACCTGTGTCACTTTTTTTCTGATTGACAGATCTAAAATACATGACAAATCGAAAATAATTTCATGAAATCTGTCACACAATGACACATAATATAATTTGTAAAGTAATTACTTCCTGCTTTTTGCACATCTAATCTCTTTTTTTATTGATCCTCTATAGAAGCGTAATTTGAAAACTTATGATGAAGCTACATTGGTCTAGCGGTCGCGTGCTTATATAAATTTGCGATGCGTTGACTGACCGCAGGTTCGGACCTAGCATTAGATGTTTATTATTTTGCTTTCATGTTTTTTTCAATGATGTATTTTTTTTTACTTTTTGTGTAATTTTTAATAAATTGTTCAATTTTAATAATAAAAAAAACAATTGATTTCTAATAAGATGCATATTTTTTTCATTTTCATTCATGACAAATATTTCATGACTAAGCTTATACATGGTGTACAATATTGAAGTAACTAGTAATACCAAAAGATGTAATTGAACGCAATAACGTTTGTAATAATTACAATAATGAAGTAAACTGCTGTTTTTTAATTTATGTGAGATATTTGTGAGGAGTCATTTATTTAATGAAAAATATTTCGGATCTGACAAATTCAGTATATGTATGGCGTCTTATGGAAAGACGACGAAAAGTGTGCGCGCAGACAGAGCAAAGTATTTTTTTTTTTTTGGTAGAGATCTTTACCGTTAGCCTGAGCGTAAACTTTGACTGCTTCACCGGACTTTTGGCGAGGACCTTAAGGCTTCCAGCCAGAGCAATAGGAAAAAAACTAATTACGTCAGCAACGTCCACTAAGGGCACCCCCTGCGGGGTTCGGGCATTGACTTAGTGCGTTGCTAACAATCTTAATAAAGCAAAACAACAAGGGATGGCTGGATTTAAGTTTTTATTATTTAGGGACATATTTTTATTGCTAGTTTGGCCGGCTCGGGCCAGCTTGGTCTAGGGACAGGAGGATGCGGGCGCGGGGCTCGACGCCGGTGCAGCGGCAGATCGAGCTGCGCCGAGGAGAGTTCCGTCAGGTCCTGGTGGCGGAATGGCGGCAAAGGCTTCTGCGCCCTGCCGCCGGCCTCGCTACCGTCGAGGCGATCCGGCCAGTACTCGACGACTGGCTCGGGAGAAGGCACGGTTCCCTGTCGTTTAGGGTGACGCAGGTGCTGTCGGGGCATGGGTGCTTCGGCAAGTACCTGTGTCGCATGGGCAGGGAGCCGGACGCTCGGTGCCACCACTGCGTCCATTGCGGGGAGGACACGGCGCAACACACGTTCGCTGAGTGTGTAGCTTGGGAGGAGCAGCGCCGTGTCCTCACAAATGAAGTAGGAGGCGATCTGTCGCTGCCGGCCGTAGAGCAGAGTATGGTCGGTAGCGCAGAGTCGTGGGACGCGGTGGTGTCCTTCTGCGAGGACGTGATGTCGCAGAAGGAGACTGCGGAACGGGAGAGGGAGATCTCGTCTCTCTTCCCCGGCCGCAGAAGGCGCACCGGGCGCAGGAGAAGGGCGGACAACGCCCTTTTCCGCCCCCCATGAATGGGTCCAGGGGCGAGGGACTTGGGAAAGTCCCCGCCCCCTAACCGCTGGACCCGAGGCGTAGGCGCGTCGGCGCGCGCCTCCGAGGCGGAGCACGGGGTAGTCTTACACCTCACTACCCCGTGCACGAGATGAGGCCCGGACAACCGGGCCAGCACCAGCGTGGGGCTGCGGAAGAATTTGGATACCCGCGGCCCCACGTGCACGTGCGAGGAGGAGACACCGGGGGGTTTTATACGGAGCCCTGAGGGACTGCGGCGCGGATCGGGTGAGGGTCAACGCGATAGCGAAAGGACCGATTCAACAAAAAGTTTCGGAAGATGAGTACAAGACGATCTGGCAGCTCGAGTTGGTAAAGCTTGAAGATCAAGCCATTGTGCCAGACCTTGTCGAAAGCCTTTGCTATATCGAAGAAGATCACGCCAGTGAGCCTTCCACGCTGAAAACCAGCGCTTATATGCTCGACTATGCGGTGGACTTGTTGGACGCATGATTGTTGGGTTCTAAAACCGAACTGCTCGTCTGGTATGAGACTCCTGGACTCAGCACAATCCATAAGACGGGAATAAATTATTTCGCTCGTATAGCTTCCCAAGAACCTTGAGTAAGCTAATGGGGCGATAACTAGTGGGCTCAGACTTCGGTTTACCGGGTTTGTGGATGAAGATGACTATCGCCTCTTTGCACATCCGTGGGAAGAGATTGTTGTTCAAGAGGAGTACGCCGTTGGCTCTCGGCGTGAAAGCCCGTCACGTTTTTGTTTAAAATGTCGTTTACAATTTCAAATTCTAACAACTGTCAAAATCCTCATTCAACTATGAGAGAGATAGCTGCCGAACTTTATGTATCTCACGAGTCTATTAGTGCTACTGAGGAGTTTGTTGCGCCGTTTCTTCTCCTCGGCCAAAGCACTTAGGAAGCGGTGAAGGGTGGGCGATTTACGGTCGGTTCATCTCTGGCGGGGGGCGCGTCGCGTATTGTCGGTCGCTTGGCGCTGGGGCGGGCGGATGCGTGGTGGGGCGTTCAGCCTTTCACACTCAACTGATGTTGCGTTAGCGCGTCAGGTGTGGGGGTTGGATGTCTCATTGCGTGTTTGTTTGTTCTGGCGTTGCGCGGCTGGTGGTGCGTGGTGCGCTTCCGCCGGATATGAACCGACCCTTAGGGTGCTGTCTATTTTGTGTGTATTGTTTGACGTTCGATAAGTGCTACTGTGTAGCCTATATTGAAAAAAGAATTTTTGAATTGAATTGAAAAGTACCATTTTAACTAATCATTTGGGGACGCCACATGTTACCGGTCGGCTAGTCCCAAAAGACCTGAATTTACTCCAACAACTCAATCGCATGAGAGTCGCTGAGGACATGCTAGAACGAGTCAATTCCGACCCGACCGACTGTTGACATTATGGCAGGACCCTCTCCCACATCTCTCTGACATCTTTGGAAAGGGGCTCGGCTTTGTTGCTTCCGCTTAGGGGGATAATGCCCTGTTAGGAGTGTACTTCTCTTCTAATCGCACACCGTTGGAATTCGAGCGATTTTTGGCTGCCCTCTAGGGGGTCTTGTTGCATTTAGCGCAGAAGCATGTGGTCCTCCTCGGTAATTTTAATGCAAAGTCACTGGCGAGTTGTAATCCATCGAACGAAGCACAAGGCCATGCTTTGGAGGCGTGGGTAGTTTCACCTACCTCTCCCTCCTTAATAGAGGGACGACGCATATGTGCGGGTGGCTGCACGGAGGGTCCGTGGTTGATTTAACCTTCACTACCCCAGCACTTGCTTCCACCGTTGCGTATAGGCAGGTCGAGCTCGTGGAGAACCTATCCGATCACCGATACAAACGGATAGGGTTCTCCTCTCAGTTAGCACAGGGTACGCAAGGGTGCTCACCGTTCTCGAGGTGGTCAATTACCTACTTGGGCCTCCAGCTAGGAAGGCGGTTCACTGATTTTCTACAGAGCTGACCGATCTACGACGTGCCTGCTCGGCCGCTAGAATAAGCTATGAGTGGCTTCGTCGACGTCGCCAGAACCGGGATCTTTAGGGTTCAACCCGGTTCCACCTGCAATAGCAAGAGGCGAAGAAGCCGCTGACAGTCGCCATTTGAGAGGGAGAGGGAGGCGATGTTGGAGGGTCTCAACGCCAATCCCTGGGTCACACCTTACAAAATGTTGCGCAACAATCTGCACCTCATTAGTCCCCCACTGACGGAGACCCTTCAGACTGATCTCATTGGTTCAGGCGTTTTTCCTGAGAGCCGTCAACGTTACCCTGCCCAGGTTGAATTCAACCTACGGGATGAGCTCATCGGAAGAAATTTCCCTGCTGTCCCCGGAAGAGTTTGGGGACGCGGTGTCCTGTCTAAGTGCAAGAGGACGGCCCCCAAATGCTTGCCACACGCCTTCTAAAAGCAGCTAGTGAGCCCCAATATAGGTCTCTCTTTATAGGAGAGTAAACTTGTCTCTCCTGCCCAGGGGGTCTACTCTCTTTCTCCGAAACGAAACTTCGTTAACGAACGAAATTTATACGAAATTTCGTCAGTGACCCTACTCTATTTCATTTTCGGCCACACATAAGAAGTTCGTAACCATCGACAATTTTCGTGAACGATAATATCGTGTGGGTCTTTTTTTAGTAATATATGGCTTACAATTTGAATTAAATTAAATTAATAGAAATTACCTTCATTAAATTAATTTAATTAAAAAAAAGGATCATATAAAAATATAATAAAAAATGTAATATAAAAAAATATAGTATTAATTTCGGCGTGCGCATGTTAATTAATTAAATTAAATTAAATTAACTTAATTAATTAACTAAATGAAAATAATAAAATAAAATAAGTAAATAAATAATAATTATACTAATTATTAAATTAAAATATTTTAATAATTAAATTACTTAATTATTTTTTATAAAAAAATATATTTAATTAAATCCAATTTAATTAATTTTAATAATTAAATTACTTAATTATTTTTTATAAAAAAAAAATATTTAATTAAATCCAATTTAATTTATTTAATTAACTTTAATTATTTAATTATTTAATTTATCTAAATTTTTAATTAATTTAATTTGTTAAAATAATAAAATTAGATTAAATTAAATTAATTAAATAAAAAATAATTTATTTAAATAAATATAATAAAATATGTAAAATAATTTACTACAATTAAATTAAATTAATAAATATTAAATAAATTAATTCATCATTCATCAATCATCTGTCAAATTCAAATATTCGTTCGGAAGATTTCGAATTAGAGTACGTTTAGAGAATCGTAAGTAATCGTAACGTTAAAAAATGTTCGTTCGTTCGAAATTTCGGAACGAAATGGCACCGTGGTAGGAAAGACGCGAAATTTCGATCGAAACTTCGTTTTTCGTTGAATAAGAGTAGACCCCCAGGCCCCAACGGCGCATTGGGAAGGCTAATTTTACGAAATGGAAGACACGGCATGGCACACATGCGAGGTGTGCACTGCCTTTGAAGCTAAGCGCCGTGTCCTACGTGGAGTTCTTGGCCCGGACCTTTCGCTCGTGGGTGTGGTCAACGCCATGCTCGCAGACGACTCGTCTGCCTTAGTGTCTTATTTCTGCAAGCTCGTTATTTCTCAGAAAGAGACCTTGGAGCGCGAGCGGGAGGCTGACCCTTTGCCCTTTGCTCCGCCGATGGCCGATGGTTGGCAGTGCGCGGGCGAGAATCCCTGTAGCCAGACCTGCCCTGGGGAGGATGCAGAGGGCGGAGACGCGGGTCCCTCAGCTTCATTGCACGTATCTACTTGGGCGGGGGTGGTGTAGTGGCATGTACTGCCCCCGTTGTCCTCTCTCCTACATATACAGCACTAAGGCAAATGATGGCACTGGGCTCTCTCTCGGACTCTTGCATCCTCACCCCCTTGGACATGTGAGACTGGCTCATAAAAAAAAAAACAAAAGAGGTTTATCAATTTACCCTTTCGTACACAAAAAAAAAACCTATAAATATACAAGTTTTACAGGTGAGTGTTTGGACTATCAGCAGTGTGAGGACTTTATACCACAAAAGTTATTCACAAAAAAAAAATCGTTACTATTCGAAACACGCTGTATCTCTAGACTCAACCATCAAGCGTACTGTAGTGTTTTTTTTAATATTTTACTCTTGATACTGAAGAAAAATATAGATTGTCATAAAACATATTGATCAGGTTTTCAATTATTATATTTTTTTTTCCAGAAATTCAGAATAGGTATTTGAAAAATTATTCTAAAAACAAATCAACAACATAAAATGCTTGTTTTAAAAGTAAAAACACGATAATATGCAGTAGGTGCATAATACTTTAAAAATAATAATCCAAAAATTTATGATTTTATCGGGATTCGAACCTACTGTTCGCCGCGAGAGCGCAGCTCAAAAGTAAACATAGTCAAGCAGGGCTAAACTTACATCTAATCAATAAGCGAAATAAAGCTTCAATATTATAACACCGTTACGCATCGTACGAATTCGGAAAAAACGAGTAGCAGGGTCGGGGCTACTCCGTCCCGCACCTGCCCGCTTCACCCCTTCAATAACATCAATGCTGGCTATACACAGCGCCTTAAGGTTTCACCGCACCTTTTTTCTCCGACTTTTAAAAGATTATATCTTTAGAATAGGAAATCGAAGGAAAATACATAGTCTAATTGTCTTTCTGTATCCTTAAATACGATACAGAATGCCACAGGTTAATTACACTAAATCAGACCGGTGAATAAATACTGACTGGTGAAAATAGTCCAATGGTGGCATGAATCTAGGTATAAACATCCATTATGTTAACCTGTGTGACACGTCAGTTTAAAATAGTGAAAAAAATGGTAACAAAGTGACGTGTGGTCGCGATAGGTCACCTCGATCTCAAACAACATCTCTACTATTAAGAGTTGAGAAATAGCAAAAGAGGTCTTAAAAAGGTTTACAATACACAAAACACCTCCAACTTTTTTGGTGATTTAGAGAAATAAGCAGGACATAGTTGAAATTGTAGAGAAGATAAGAGCCTAACAATTTTCTGTTTTAGTCTGCTCATGTTGTAAAAATTCCACACACTTACGTTATGAAAAAAAACTGTAGATTTGATTGAGCATATCGTAGTGTCATCTGTGCTAATATTAAGGACCATCTCTTATCGATACCGCGCCAATTTGGTTCAATGACAGAACGTCGATACGCAATTGATAACACCCGTCTACTCGTAATTAATAAGTTTTTTAATGGTCTTGACCAGGGTGTCTAATATTGTGTAATAATACCTACTAAGGAAATGTAATGAACTGGTTATTAAACATTGTTCGATAGTGTAATAATTAAAAGGTCATTATAGATTTCGCAATAAAAATAAAGAAACACACCATTTATTATATTTGTATTATTTTAGAGAATTATTAATTTGTGCTTAATATACAATAATATTCATAACATAATTAAATAAAGATACAAATATGATAGTGCTTGATAAAAGAGTTAAGAATGCTATTAAATACAGTGAGCGTTTCCATTATCACTATACTTTTAATTTTAATTATTGCATCGATCTTAATTATGATTATTTTCGTATCCTGTTAGCACGCGTTACACATTTAATAAGTAAATGAACATTGCACATTAGAGATATCTGCTGTCTGTCCCGATCCAAAGAAATCCGGATGAAATTGGAGCAAATATCACGAGGTGATCTGAGGTCGGGTCAGAGGTATCGAACACATAGTGCGGCCGTGACAATGCCAGTGTATGCCTTATCGATTTTTACGTCTTCATAATTCCTTATTACCTATCTGTTAACTTTTGTTTGAGATACAGTGTGCCAGTTTTATTCATTATGCCAGTGAATTGATGTTAAAGTCTGGCTAGCAGCAACCTATCACACCTTTGAATTTTGTTTTGTCGTTAATCAGGTATCCAAATTTGTACTTACTGTGTCACTTAAATACATCAAATATTGATTGGATAATAGGTCTTGCAATAAAACAATGTCTTAAGATCTTACAGCACGCTTTGAAAGCTAAAAGTAACATTGTATAACTCTACATTTTCAAAGCGACAACGGCTGTACATGTTTTCAGAACACATGGAGGATGTATTAGCAAATATGAACCATTAATTTTCATGAATCAGCATCGGCCTAATATTGGCCTATATCTGTAATCTTGTATTATCAAATGGTGTTGTAACCTTTTTAGTGGTAACGGTAAAGTCCGCGGGTGTCAGCGGTGTGGCTGATGCAATGTTTTCTATTAATGTCGTAGAGCGGCTCGTGCTACAAACTACGCGACTTCTCAAACTTCCGAGTTTCATGAAAACAAACCGTGCAATACGAGGTTAGAGTTGAAAACGTCAACGAATTTATCTGACCCAAAATGTATCTAAAAGAAATGCGTATCTCAACTGTTTACAATATGTGTAATAATTTCTGCAAATGATTAATTGTTATTATTTCTAACGGATGGCATACATTCGTAAAACACAAGCTGTTCATTTAAAAATAATGGAAAAGGTATGTTAAAAAATGGGTAGGCTGTGGGTGTTTTACACATATATTTTTTTTGCATTTTCTACAAGGTATTTATTACTTATCACAAATCAAATGATTATGTTGTTTATGTGCTGTCATAGTTATTTCTCTAAAACTGTTTGCAATTTATTTACTTTAGCTTCTTCATATTTATTTCTATAAACTATGAAGTAGCCAAAGTTCAAAGAACATACATCAATTCTTGCAATCTCTCTCCGCAATCCAACCTCTATCAGCTAGCCTTTTCTTAGTCCGAAATAAATAATCCTATATAAACAAATGCACGAAATGTGTATACTTATTTACTTAGGTCAGGTTTATAGAATACCTTAGATATTGTGAGCCAGTAAACATATCAATTGATAGGTAATTAACAGTGATATCGGCTCACGTAGATACTGATTCATGGTTCACGTAATCTTATTTACCAGTGCTGGTATGCATGATTTTGTCTCTTATGTAAACCGCGGTATTTTACTTATTTTCTGTAAACAGATGTTTTGTTTTAGCTATAACAGTATCTTTCAACAAGCAATCTATTTGCTACTTTTCGTGTAAAATCTGTAAAAAGTCGAACAACTGTAATCAGTCTGCCTCTAGTGACTGTGTTAAATCAATTCGTTCATGTTTTATGATTAGGAAGTGGAAAATTGAGTATTAATTAATCTAGTTTAAAGTATAGAAATTCAGTATTTTCCAGGTATCGATAATGGTTATTCAAATTAACGCTAATTACCGTCATTAATTAACGTAGGTCATTATGAAAGGCATCTCTTTGACCTCTACCTATCGTCGAGAGAACGCGAATGTGATATAATTCTATGAAATATTTACTTTCATCTATTTATATTGGTTACGTATCTATTTAGCTGACTTCATCAAATATGCGAAGTGTAAAATGCATTTTTAACTTGATTTAGTTTTTAATCATATGCGTAACTTGTCAAAAGTGTTCAAAGTCAAACTGCTGATTGTTGTGATTAGAAATGCACGTGTGACAGTTGGGTGATGCAAGTTAGTTCGTTTATATCGTGAGGTGGAGTTGGCACGCGGGCCGCGCGCGCTACCTGCGTGTGTCGCGCGGCGCGGCGCGGGCGCGGGCCGGCCGTGGCCGCGGCTAATCGCCGCTGACGAACCGCGGGGGGCAAGCCGCAAGTCTGACGTAACAAACCATGCTGCATGCTTAGTAGATGATATTCATTCACTACTAGTTGCGTCAGACAGTTCATGTGTTGTGCCGAATCAATGTAAATGACAGAATTTTAATTGCGTCCAAAATTATTATTCTTATCGCCGTTGGTAAATAGGAAAAATATATGTTTTATGGAAATTTTATTTTATATTACAAGTATTTACAATACTTGTTTTGATCCCCACAATGGCCAAACATTTGTGAAATCTACAAATCTCTGTACCAAGTCTGGATGTTCTTGGTTTATGAGTAGATAGAGAAGATGGTAATGAAAGGCATTTGACACTCATCGTTTATCTCCCCAACTTGGTGGGCACGTGTTGATATAATAAACTTAATTATATTGTTTTGGCTTTAGTTTACACTTCAATAAAGATGTATACCAAACATTGGTAAAACACCTGTCTTTATTGGTAGCATAGTCAAGTTGCGAAAAATCATTGAAAAAATGTAGAGTCGTAACCTAGATTATCATGCTTATAAATCTCAATCCAATACGATTCTTGAGGTATTAAAGGAGATTTATTAAATAAATTACCTATACATAAGTATAAGTATAAGACAATAAAACATGATAAATATCTGTACACATATCCGGTCCTTTCCGATAAGTGTGTCTCGTGTTGACAGCGAGACCTCTCCGATGATCTGTGGCCGGTATTGCTGAGTTAACTACTAATTACGAGATCGATTGGGCACAGGACATCGCTAGAGAATATAGGAATAAAATTTTGGAATTTGAATAAAATGCAGCAAGAGTCATTTAATTTAAACGAGTTGAAAGCCTGAAAAAACCTACATTTAAAAATATTGATATTCTATCTTGATGTATGGTACATTGGCTGGGTATGGTCTCGGGCATTGAATTCTGACGGGTTTACCATATGGTGACGTTGCCATGCCCACGATAGTTAAACCTGTTGCCAAGTTTTCTTAGCAATTCTGATTTAAATAGGTACTAATTAACATTTTCATTGCTTTAGGATACCCAGTTAATTATGTCCAGACGTGTCAAGACTTGTATCTCTGTTTTTAGAGAATAAAGTAAGCACGCGGTATCTACATGTGAATTTGATATTAAGTGTATTAATTTTGTAGTTTTTCTTAAAATATCCTTTTTTGCATATTACATAACAAAGCCGGTTTGCAGTCCGTGCTGATTAATTATGGATAATTTGAATATTTTTTGTGTTTGAATATAGGTATGGGGCTCAGTAAACGAAATTCTATTCCTAATTCAAATGCTAAATTATTTCTAAGTACATAGTAGATAGTAAGATTCTTACGAACAGTAATTATTGTAACAACAATGTATAATGGAATGGACGATTATTGACAGAATAGCTAATCTAATAAAAATGTAGTTTAGATAAATGTTTACAATTCTAATGGAGATAACGAGCATATCCGCTTATTTCCGCTTATTTCATGACCGTTATTTGATTTACTTTATTTAAACATGTGCAATACACAACGATAAACATTACATTTATCGTAATATTGTAACTGGTTAGGCTCGGTCTACGATATGTGGAGCATACGTCATCAATGCTGTGGATGTGGGTCGAAGTTCTCGGCTTTGTTGATGCCATCTCGACGGTATTGATAACTTAGAAGGATTGTTGACATTTAAACACCTGAATATAACTACTTGTTAGTCGATACATTTTATCTCCCTATCAGAGAATATTATTATAAGGTGTTGTGTGTCTGACAAAATATTGTCAAGAACGATCTACGAGAGAGCATAGCAACAGTGAATGCAAAGGTTAATTAGTTTGCGTAGGTATTAGTATTACTCTGTTTGACCTACTTTAAGATATTTCAACGATTGCAGTTTAAACGACGAGGCCCTGAAAAATCAATAGTTTTGGGGTCAAAAGGTAACTGATACGCTGTGATTTGCGATTTTTTTATGCCCAATTCTTAAATTTTTCCGGGTGACAATATCGATCACTAAACACATCAATAAAATTTCAATTTAATGGCACGCAATTAAGGAGGTGTGGTTTTCATAATCTTTAAATGCAAGTCAACAATGATCTTTAACATCATTAAGGGAAAGTTAAAGTTGTTTTGCTATTTATCGCAAATAATAATTTTCAGAGTCACAACAATGACACACGCTATGTTTACTATGAAAATCTATTACTAGAAGAACACATGCCAAGCGGATAATATAATATTATTTATCACAAATATCCAAAGTACAGATACTTGCTGATTATTAAAATAGATGATGATTTGGCATATTTTAGATTAAAGTTAAAAAAAACATATTCACATAAATGTAGAGTGATAGAGAAACTTCGTTAGAGATTATTTTTGAGGAGTAACATGTTAGTCTGGTATTTTGTATAATTTAATAACATTCTTATGTTAATTATCCCATATTTAACATTTCAGTTTTGGATACAGGTAGTGAGGCCTTCAAAATTGATTCTCTTATTTTTTAAATCATTGTTTTTAAAAGACACTGTAAAAGATATAGGTACCACTTGTAGATATAATACCGCTGTTTACAGATTGGTACAATTCTCATAAAAACGCTACGTCACATTAAAGAGATGAACTTACATTGTTTTATTTTGACTTTGATAACCCGGATTTGCGAACACCGATTAGTTGGTCTGATAGAGACTTTTGTTTTTTACCCTCCAAGATTTTTTGTCACAATGGAAGTTTTTACATTGATTTTATAAGTTTAAAAGACTGTTTTATAGTTGAATAACTGATAAAATTAATGAATCAAAATATCTTCTGTTTCTTTCAATTTAGACTGAACATTCCTTTTAAACGTAAAAAAAATAATATCAGTTCAAAATTATATAAAATATCAACAATACTATATGTAGTTATATACACACGCACACACGTATATACAGTTACGGTCCCATAAAGTGGAAACGGTTATTGATAATACTTATAGTTAGGTATAAATAACAGGTAGTAGTTGTATTTGTCTCAAATCCATTTTCCATCAGGTCATGCCTGGCATCAAAATCGTCCATGTACCACGAATTTCGCATTTATAACATTAGAATTATATAGATTTACATGTGGGATATTCCTAAGCGGAGAGTGTTATCTGTTGAGACATATTGGACTCTGCTACGGAACTCCGGATTCCATTTTACAGAATCACGCAATCAAGATATCACTGAATACCGAATATTGCAACCACGAAATCACTCTATACCGAATTAATTTAGTATTAATAATAAAAGTTCGGAACGGAGTTATTAGGAGATGCAGCTCATTCGGGGTTTCGTAATTAGAAGTTACCTTAGTTAGGGTTTGCGATATTCGTACTCGCGTGATTTTGTAGTTGTGATATTCGGTATAGAGTGATTTCGTGATTGGGATATTCGGTATGGGGTTATTTGTGGTTGCAATATTCGGTATTCAGTGATTTCGTGTTTGCGTGATTCAGTTAAATTTTATTCGGAGTTGCGTAGCAGAGTCGACATATTGACAAAAATGAGAAAGAAAGCTTACTGAAATATTTCTTTAATTTTCCTAATCTTCTAAGCGCTGCTTCTAAGCAGCTTGATACTTATCGAGGAAGTTTAGTGGTTATTTATTTTAGGTTATTTACAGCCCTCTACCGTCCTCACCATAAAAGTAAGTGGTTCTACGGGGCACAGCTAGTGTACATTTTAATTTGACTGGTTTTTGATACCGCACCTTGAACCTCCTTGAACTTATTAATGATTCCGAAGAATGTAGATTAGGGGATGACTGCCGATAGTGTGTTTATAACATTCGTATCGTCATATTATTCACTAGTATAGGTAATTATGTATATGATAGCAGATATAATTTGTTTGTGCCGTTCATACTTCAATAGTTTTTGGCGTTGACTTACTGTCTGGGGTCGTGGCTAGATATGATATGATGACGAATTGTTGACGAAATTCTTTTTAATATATATTTTTTGTGAACTATGAAAAAACAAATTTCTGTGTGTCAAAGTCTCGAATATTTACTAAACTTTAAAGGGGGAAATTATATAAGTAATTTTCTTTATATTATCAATGTAATTAAACTTACCGTTGTGTTACCCACTCATTTCTTTATCTCCTCGTCAAAAAGTGGAGTCAAAGTCCAAACATTTTGACCACAACGAGATTTATTTACGATATTACCTATCTACCCAGATGCAACTGCCTTTAGCAATAATTAAAATAACATGTGCAATTTTGAACAATATTAACCTGTTTTAATTAACGATCTTAACTTTTTTTATTTATAATATTTGTGAATGTTAGGAATATATTATTATTGCCAATAGTATGAATATCACCTTCGTCTTAGACAAGACCAACTGAACATAGTAACAGTGTTATCTAGTAAGCTTTGGATAATGTGCCTTGCGCCTTAGAGGACATTCAAGAAAATACTGACAACATATTCTTATTTCATCTTTTGATAAATAAACATTTTAAGATAAAGATTCTGCAGTCTGAAGGTAGTAGTACCTATTTGAAGATTTACGTTTTCAACCATTTCCCTGTCCCATGAGTCACATATGAACATTTCCATTGTTTAACTATTGTGTCTACTGGCCGGACAGTTAAGTTCTTAAGGCGCTCCCCCGAGCAAAATGCGCAAAAGCGGAGTTTTATTAAGCTATAAACTCGATATTTAAAACATATATCAAATTCACTGTTATACCAAATCATTATTTAATATGTTGTCTTTAATTTAGACAGGGCTTTTTCTTTTTAATGCAGCGAATATTTAGTAGTACTCATTTTAAAAATGGTCTATCAAAATTTATTCCTTGCATAGGCTCACGATGTATACGTATTTTATTAATGTAACTTATACCAACTGATAGAGGATTTAATTCTTAACATTTTAAACAGCTTTGTTTTTCAAAAAGACCAAACATCTATTTTATAATTCAAATTAATCCTAAAAATGGTCAAATTCACAACATAAACACACTCGCGGCGGCGATCCAGCAGTCAGCCGTAGGCTCTCGACGTGAGAGCACGTCGGTTTTTTATTTAAAATGTCATTCACAATTTAATATTATGACAACTGTCAAAAAGTCATTGATAGCCCTATGTAGTTTTACACACGGCACTGGTGATAAAATTCAAATAGCATGGAATACATATTTATGTTTTACATAACATATCATCACGCCGGTATCCCCGAAGGGTTAGGCAGAGGTGTACCAATGTACACCCACAATTCGCCGATATGTTTAGGTCCCATGTAAGTAATAGGGGGCGAGCTTTATTTATGTTATAAGATTTTTTTTTAAATCTGACATTGAAATAAAACTACTTTTTACGGATTTTTTGCGGTTTATAATTAGTAGTTTTATTTCATCACATATTTATATTTGTTTAAATATGTCCAACTATCAAAAGGTCGAAATAATTCTTATGCGTCTACAAATGTCTTAATTACTTTACATGAAATAATATGTTACTTTTTTGAAGTTTTATTTAAATAGCGTCTAAGTCTATGAAAAAAAAATATAAAAGTTGGAAATACAATTGATAGAATCGTACTTTGTTTTTATTAAATTCAGTTATTTATGAGTGAAATTAATGGGCTCTCGTGAGCAATTAATTACTTTTGCCCGACCTTGCATTTATATGACAGAAATTCATAGGAAATATGTTGAAAAAGTCTTTGATTCTGAAAAAGTAAACCTTGTGAAATATACTATTCAAAAGATTTAATGCGGTTGTTTTATACTTATTTCTAGAGATATAATTATCTAGGTTTTCCCTGGCCTATAGCTTTGATAATACTTGTAAAGAATTATAATCAGAGTTTTTTTAATAATCCTGACAGAATATGTTAATGTTTTCCTATAGGCTTTCTTGTTATTTTGTTTAGTGCACAAAAATAGTCTATAAAATAGATGATCATATATCATTAATTTAAAATCGGAGTCAAACATCACAGCAAAATTTCGTCGTAAGTGGTGGGTAATCGAAGTCCTTTGGCTAGCACAGGGAGAAATCTCGAAAGTCCATAAGCAGTCCAAGTCAAAAAGCAAAATAATAGAAATAACAAATGCGCAAATAAAGATTTTGGTGCGCACAAGCAAAGTGACGTGCAAGACAATGTCACTGGCATGACGCAAAATTTCACATTGATTGTATCCGTTGTTGTTGCCATGCTAGATTGAAGTTTTCATAATAGTATTTTGATGTCATTTATTAATTTCGGTGATGTTGGGTAGAAATAATAATATGTCTTTAGACTATTCATGTTCATAAATCTTCAATATATTCTAAAAGCAAGCTTTTATACATAGTTTACTAGCCAAAGATATTCGTATGACTTAGTTTAGATTTAACGTTCATATGGCAACACTCAAAGTACAATTCAATCAATTGTATTTCCAATTTAATGTATTTTTTTCATGGACTTAGACGCTATATTTCATGTAAATCTGTAATTAAGACGTTTGTATATCACGCATAAGAATTATATCAACAATTATTTCGCCATTGCCCTTTATTATGTGCGTAGAGTATTTCTTAAGTACTACTCCATGCGAGCGCGCTTTGACACTCACACACTGTCAACTTTCACACATTCACAAATCATGCCGTATTGAGACAGCAATACTTTCTTCAAGAACCGAATTTTCAAAAGTCTTGCCGCCCGCCTTTGCTCTATATACGTGCCTTGTTAGAATCACACTGAATAAATGGTTAAAAAAATAATTTTTGAAATCGGTCCAGCCTTCTTTGAGAAATCCCGAACTTCGAGAAATACTCAAACGTAAAAAAAAAACATCAGCATTGAAAATCTCCTCCTATTTTCCGAAGTTGGTTGAAAAAAGATTTTTGTAAAAAGACATTCAATACCTTTCTGACTAAATAACTTTACATCATTAAATGATTTACTTAGAAGTCTTCAATTACTTGAGTTATAATTTTAGATACAAATAAAATATATTTCTCTTATCTTTTTTTTAATCTTGCGAACATGATTGATTATATTTTTGTCTATAAATTCATAAGTCTACTATTTTTACTACTTAATACGTCGCTATATCAAACAGATGGCGTTGTATTTTCATAGAAAGTAGCGATGTATATGTAGAGGGGCAAAGAGGGGGGTTTAGAGGTCAAACGCTCAAAGTCATTTGCTCGGGGTAGCGCCTTAAAGTTACTTGTGCCAATATATGGGGTTAAAGGGACCAAAAAGTTAGATTACATTTCGAGAAAAAGACGCTAAAAACAATGTTCCAACAAACTAGTAATTACTGATTTACCTACTCTGCATGTTTATATAACGTACAGTCAGTAACAAAATATAGGTATATCGTGTCTTTCTTACCGACATGTTCATAATTATAAGTATAATAAACACAGTGGGTAGGTACTATGTGAAAAATGTTACATGATATATCATATACATAATATGAAGTAGATGTTATCATCCATGGAAAATAGATGGCTGTTATTAGTATTGAATTACATAACATACTTGTTTGAAAAATATCTTTAAGTGTAATTAACTGAAGACTCTTACTATTTATATTTTATCTACTTAGCTGGGTATTAATACCTAGATTTAAGGTCAAAAAATATATAATGAAAGCAATGTCATATTATTATGGAGGTTTTATTTGGTCTTTTGTCGAACTCCTCAAATGCCCTCAATAGATGAGCATGAGCCATTGTAATGTAGAGTTTCAACACTTTCAATGATATTCTGGATAATTTCAGACATCTATCTTGAGGGTCATAGATTAGAGAAAAGACTGGCTTACATATTCAATCGTATTTGAAAGTAATTTTACTATCAGCGGAAGTGTAAAAGTAAGTTAAGAAGTACATTCCTTATAAACAAACCTGCAGTAATAATCTGAGCAAATATTCACGTCGTTGACTTTTATACGCTTCTTCGGTAGTTACGCTCTGTGCAAGTTGAATTGTGTTTATAATATTTAGATACTTGGAGGTGAATTTCAGTTTACATTAGACAGCAGTAAAAATATTTACATGTAGTGATGGTCATTTAATAGTCTATGTACGTACTAAAACTTACGGCCAAAACTTAAGGACAAACAAGATACTTGCTGCCTCTCAATTCGCCATTGCAGTGCATTGAAGCTCCATATCTGAAAAAAATCGTTTGTCAGTCTGCATATGACATGCTCCTGGATTTGAGTAGTTTATATAAACCCAAATACTTCGAGTCCTATCCCTAACCTTGCTAGAATTTAAATTGGTAATCAGTAAAGTCGAAATCAAAATCTTTATTGTTCCCGTTAGATATCGATTCATAAGTATTCCGGAAGAATGAATCAGGAATAAATGTCCTATTTACTTCAAGCTAGGAGTAACTGTGCCCGTGACTGCGCAGCTATTTACTTGCGGTATCGTCACGATCTGTTCCCTTATCGGATGGGAATAACTCCAAGCGGTGTCAATGCGATCTGCAAGTCGTGAACTAAGGCGGTATCTATGCAGCATGTCTGGCATGCGTCGTGAAGATAACTGATATAAAGCTTTTGTCTCTACATTATTAACAAACTTTAAGTTCTTAATGCAGTACCTTATCAGATTTATAAACTCTATATTGTTTAGTTTCTCTTTTACCTACATTTAAAATATTTATCTGCATTAACTACGTGAAGTAGTAAGACCTATCTAATATTTTTTAAGTATCAGTTCTGAAAAGAATAAAGTATGTTATGAGTATGTTTTAAAGACCGGTTAATACCGGCAGAAACTTAATTGTATACATTTCCTATGTTATTTAGGATAGCTTAGAAGTAAGTTGTCAATGTTTGCTCAGCTCTAGTAGTCAGGCGCACCCTCCGGACACTGTCCAGGCAATTTGATTGGGGTCAACGTTAGGTTCTGTGGAGGTTTCGATAGTGCTATCGGGCTTGTCCCTGTTAGACCTTCGTGAACCTGTAAAATGTTAAGGTAAATGTACCGCTCAATAAAGTGGTCGTTGGAAATTTATAAATGGATAAGTTCAATAACCTTACATTGCTCAAACAATGTTTAGTTGTTTCAAACGATAAGCAGCTAATGTTTAACATTTGCTTCGATATCAGGTCATCTTCGGACATGTGTTAGATATCCTCAAATGACTTCATAAAAATATAATAAAACAATTTGTAATTATCTAGATAACAATATATTTTTGTCATCAACGACAAACTTAACAACAGACTACAACATAGATCTTCTCAACGAAACACCTGCAAAGTTTAAACATTATTAAATACCAGTGAAATGTTTACCAACACATTGAGATTAGCTAAGGTCGATTATACAGATATAACATCCACGTTAACCTCACAGCATCCGAGGATAAACTAAAGGCAAAATAAATGGACGGCTCGCAATATTTAGGATATATTATAATAGGTTGCCAATACTGAGAGGCACTGCGGGATTCAAAGGCGACTGTACAACTATAGACGCGATCTAATACAAACTACTGCAAGCTGTTGGTAAACAAATCTACAAACAGAACAAAAGCAGGTCTGCCAAATTATTTTCACAATACTCTATTTAACGTATTAGGTAACCTAAAGAGTTTGTAGCTAAAATAATCTCTTAATCACTACTCTTAAATTGCTTTTGGTTTGACGTGTTTAATACGTACGTAAATGATGAATTGACTCAAATAGAAGGCTGGCCGGGTCAGACGCCGGTCAGACGCCGGCTCCGGCGCGCCTCTACATACATGACCGCTTAAGTGTAATCATAAAAACTTATAGGTTACTTTAAATACAATTAGGTATAAGATTAAAATTAACTATAATTACTCGTACAAAATATATTTGTTTCAGTGCACTTTCTGCTCATTATTATTTTTGTGAATAAAACATTAATCAGGAAAGGCGGATGTCTATGTACGTGACACAATTAGAACTATTCACAAATGTTCTCAAAGGGAACTGAATATTCACTAGGTCGTCGTGTAAACCGTGAAAATATAAAATGTTAAAAGAGAATTATTTATTTTTATAATACGCAATGTATTTAATTATACAATGAAAGAATACATGTCAATGATGTCCAAATCCTAATATTAAAAGCGTATTGAGTGAGATTAGCAATCCGTTAAGTTGATGAGTAGGTAGGTATAGATATAGATGTGAGCAGAGGTAACTGTCTCCGCCCAAGGCTCTGCGTCACCATATACTGTACACGCCTAGTGGGGAATGTAAAATGCTTTTGGCACTAACTTCAATAAATATTTATAATAATATTTTATATTACAATACATTCAAATTTGATATTTACAGCTTATGAGTAGATACAGATATATATTTACAACGGTCGCTTGTAGAGATTATATGGGTAATGAGGTTCAGTTATAGCATGTTACATTTATACAATATATGTAGGTATCATTGTGGGAACGTGTACAATATCTACAGCAGTAGCTGTACGTTATATTAAAAGCTCTAGCAACACTCACATCGATACACCGGGTACAGGCGAGCATACGCGCGCCGCCTCCGCAGCCACCGAGCAGGCGGACCAACCGCGGCTGTCGCTGGTGGCTGACGGAGTCGGCGCAGCATAGCGAACTATAACATCGACGCCAAAGACTGTTTATTGATTCTAACATCTAACATTGGATTATATTGCACACATTCACTTATTATCTACGTATATAGATCAAAGAGTGGGCTAAAATCCCTCTCCGCCATATTTTCGTTAACTCACCGCTTATCTACCTGATGGAATGACATGTTTGACGCACCTTCTATGTAACACTCGCTAAGCAAACTAAAGGAAGCGATATGGACCGAGAACGAACCAAATGAATAATTTACGCGTTTTATCAACAGAGCTAAACTGATTTACTACAAAATGTTTTTAGTGTTAGAATTGTTAAATTTATCCAAATTTTAAAAAAAGAGAGATTAGAATGAAGTAATTGAATAATGAGGAAAGCTATGACGAAACGCGACGGAGTTAGTATCGTAAGCCTGCTTGCTTAGGAGCGCGCCGCGTGCTGCGTGTGGCGATGTGCCGACCGGAAGCACTCTAAACGATCACTAGTGACAACTACAGATGGGAACATGACTCGAGGACGATACTTTACTTGAAACATGATAATCTTCTCGTAGCACCGTTACCGATCGATTGAACTTTAGCAAGATTAAAAAATGAACTTCGTAAGATCTATGTTATCGTCATCTCTTTACAACTCTAGCTCTATCAAATTAATCACGGAATTAATCGATTTCTATACCTCCTTAAAATCGTGATTTTAAAATTTGTGAAATTTTTAAGATGAATTTATAGTAAACGGTAAAAGTAGGAGATTCTTTTTATAAAATTCAGTCGCCGCCTACTGGTAAAATCGGATTAATAGCTACTCTCCTAGAAAACGATTTACAAAATTTCAGACCACCCGAAGCGTCCTATCGTAAAGATGGGTCGCGTTTCGGTCTCGAGAGATTTCGTTCAAAACCCGTCGGGCGGTGCATCATAACATTCGTAACTAATCTTCCGTCGTTCCGGACGACTCGTCATCACAAAAAAATATCATCGCCTCCCTTGTGCCATTAGGTTAGCCTGTAGTACACACAAACACCTGCGTCAGTCGCCGGCGCGTCTCGGCGTCAATATAGCCGGTACGTCAGTGCTGCATGCCGCCACAGCTTAGAAGAGCATGTGGCAGCGCAGGTTGGAATTGGCTATTCCTTGGTGTGCGCGGTGAGGTCGACCCCCAGCAGCGCGCTGCCCAGCGCGGCCGGCGGGTCGCTGGCGGGGAGGGACAGTAGATGTTAGGCCTCCAAAAAAATCAGCGCGGTTGGCTTCGGCTCCAGGTTTGACTTTTTCGCCTCCACCACAAGGAACTCGATCTCCTGCGGAGGTTATATGGTTGGTTATATACCTTGGTTCTAAATAGTTCTAATTCACACAATTTAAACAAAATATGCCATGCAATAATTGCATCTGCGTCCAAATTATTCTGTTTATAAAAATCATCGCCCGGGTTAAAAAAAAAACAACTTACCGGTTTGTCCCTTTGCGCGAAAGACTCGGCGATTAACCGCGCGACGTCTTGGTGTTGAAGGCCTTCCACCCGGTGGCCATCCACCGCGAGGATCAGCTGACCCACTTCTAGCCCACCAGCTTCATACGCTGCCCCGTGCTCCTGGAAATTACCGCATTTCAAAATGTTAGCTATTTTTGATACATAGGACATACACATTTTTTACATTACTGCTATTTTCAGATTGCTTAGATTTAGTAACCAAGCTTACATGTATATTAATGATTCTGGGCAGCGGATGCTTAGTGTTGGCGCCGCCCTCGATGGCGATGCCGAGGATGGGCTTGGTCTTCTTGACGGTGATGTGCAGGTTGCCGTGGTGGTCGGGCACGACGCGCGCCGCCCGCGCCTCGTCGCCCGCCTCGCCGTGCTGCAGCCGCTGCATCGACTGGTGCCGCCGGATGCCGCCCCGCTCCTCCAACAACGCACCACTATCCTCTTTCATGTCGAAACTTCGTGACAAATTGTGTGCTAACTCCTATAAACAATTTACAATTGTTCATAACGTTTGATACCATTACTATGCTAGCCTCACAATAAGTCACTGCAGATTCACTTAACTAAGGTGGTTATACGATGACAAAATACTTATACATTTTCCGACTCCTATATCCTAATAACTAATTATACACATCCACACTAAATTTGTTACTCTACTATGCTAATAAATAGCAAATTCAATTCAGCCTCTAAGTACAAGTTAGTGCTCTAAGAATATTGAGGAGACGTGTAGCTGGGCGGCAGAGGGCAGTAACTCAGCGGCGTGTACTCTGACAGGCCCGCGCCGGCGCCGGCTGATGCGAGCGACTAGGCGACTGGTGGATACCGATACAGATAAACTTGATTTACGACCTTATGCCTCTCAGTTACGAAAATGTACAGTGAGTATTATACGTCGAATGTATTGAGAAGCTGTTAGTGAGATGTGTGCTAGAGGCTTGGATTCATGCGTTTCGATCACTCGGTGGCGTGGTTCAAAGTGGGTATATTTTACAAGTGTCAAAATGTATCATGGAGAGAGTTCTCATCCCGTTTACCTACCTGAGTAGGCGAATTTAGATACAGTAAGAAATATAGCGGGCACCAACTGAATTAAGACAACGAAAACGTAACAGAGATGTACGAACACTAGAAAATAATTTTAACGAAAATAATTATCGCATTTTAGTTTTTTATATGCAGTTACGCCACCATGCTCTAGATACAGATAAAAAGAAAACGTTAAATGTTTAATAAAAAAATAAAAGGAATTTATATGGCATTGATTTTTGAAAATTAAATATTTATGACATGATTTTCAGTTCTAAATCTTCATGCAGCACTTTAGCTCGATCCACTCAAGACAATAGTACCTCTACAGGCTAATGATGTAACCGGAATGAGAAATCAAAATTTTAAATATGTGCGTCACTACTTCGAAAAATATTTATGGGTCAAATAAAATGTCATACTAATAAAATTAACACCGAAATGAAGTGCAACGATAAGAAAAGTGAAAACATACAATAATTGAATAATTTTCTAACACCAAGCAATCGTTTTGTATTCGAAGCAAGAACTTCCAATAAATAAAAAAATCAAGGTTGTTTTTTTTTAATTTCGTGCAAATGTAAGAATCGTTAATGTGCTAGGGCAGTTCGCAGGTCAGTCCGGCGGGGCCACTTACTAGAGGTCGTCCCCAGTACCATGATTTAACTTTCTGCGTCCAGCCACCGAGTGATGAGCGCAGCCCCTCGAGATAGCCGCACTGAAACATCACACTCACTCAGGACCAGATCGTTCTCCGCCGACATACGAGCATGTCGCCGATGTCGCCGATGTCGCGACACCTAACACACACCTAACAGCAGCCCGCTTGTGTATTGTCATGTTCAATGTTCAAGTGACTGTCAAGCATCTAGCATAAAACTAACTCAACATTATTGGATATGTCCTACTAAAAGATTCACAACTCAGTCCGATGCGAATATTCTAAGAAGTAGGTAGGTTAACAGATCTGAATACTATACTCGTACATAGTGTAAGGTTACATCATAACATCTATATTGAATAAACTTGTGATTAATCTATCAAAAACGTTAGGATCCTACTAGGAAAAATAGCAAACACTACTATTGCTAGCTGACTACAAAATTTTACTTAGTTATATAAAGGTTAAATTATTTGCCAAGCCTTAATTAATATTATTTACTAACCCTTTCTTTGTTTTGACAGTAATAATGCCCTTACACCACACGCTGCTTACTTTAAGAAACAATGTAAAAGACATTTCCCGAATGAAAATAAAAATACATACCTGGTCCTATGTAAGGCAATCAAAAGATAGCATGAAACAAAATAGTGAAGGAAGTTGTTAATTACGTTATCTTTACAATTTAAAATATTTAATGAAGCAGTTCTTCATATTCTAATTCACGAGTGTGATGGCTTGTTTATCTTGCTTTAGTTTCTTAATTATTATAAAGAGTAAGTTTATAAGGGGTTTCAAGAAACCCTGGCTTAAATGACTCTAGAGGTTACAGGACCTATCCCTTTGATAGTACACATTTGACAAGCAATAATTAATAAGTTATAATATCCAGGTATCCCTCTTCATAATGCAGGCCTGCCAGTAAATTATGAAGTTACTACCGTTTAGATAATTATGGTGATCATCACAGGCGTGATTTTCTATATTGCTTAGGTTAGTTATAAATTAACAGATTTTTCGACAGGTTGTGCAAATCTTACACATGAGGTTGAGGTAAATGTTTGTGTATAGAGGTTTTAAAAATTGGTGTTGTTTAGGGAAGGAATCTAGAAGCGACTGCGACATGGTGCTTCTCGTTAGCGTCTTCTATAAATAATGAGATAACATCGACCGGTGTCGACCGACACGCGTTCGGTCCGCAGTTGACCGCCAATACTAGCCGCCGAACATACAACCAGCCATATATTACCATCGATCCAGAATACCATTACGTGTAACTCAATAGTATTTACATATTTTAATCAGATTTATTTCCCTGGCAGTTAAAAATCGACAGGTGTTGGATGTAAAACATGTGTAATACACGTAGAGCCTGATAAAACGTCGGAGTCTTCGTAACATAATAATAAACATGCGTTTATGCTGCATGCTGCGTAAGATAAGTAGGTGGAAAAGTAACTTATTGCCGTCATATATTTGAGAAGAGTTTTTATGAGTAAGACTTAAACGGGGTTTAAACAAAGTTATGTTTATTTTCGAAACAGTGTTGTATATGAGGTGGTTCAAGGTGGACAAATCGTACATATTATCCCGTTTTCTAAAACGCCACCTTTGAGACTAACTCAACTGTCGCTGCTTTTCAATTTGCAAGTGCAATGTTAAGATATGATGGTGATGATGATATAATTTTTGTAAAAAAAACAGTGGAACATATTATTATGCATGTATCAAATGTGCTGTGTTTTAAGTAAATGTATTATGGTTTAATGTAAAATTGGTTGTCCGTTTAAAAGAAAGGAAAGTGGCTGCATTAAACAGCCTCTAATAAGGATTATAGCGTGTCTCACAGTTAATAATACGCAATACCAATAACTTTTATAGTTTTGG
This sequence comes from Autographa gamma, assembly GCA_905146925.1. Taxonomy (NCBI): domain Eukaryota; kingdom Metazoa; phylum Arthropoda; class Insecta; order Lepidoptera; family Noctuidae; genus Autographa; species Autographa gamma. The sequence continues at coordinate 4,222,098 of LR989852.1, forward strand.
ATTAAGAAACAGATATTACGTCACTTGTAGTTATTCTGTCCGTAGTCTAACATACAAACGTCTTTGTATGTATGCCATACATGGCATTGTATCTGTGTCTAATTGTAATTGGTGTGTATACCGTGATGACACGCATGAACGCACATTTTCACACATTTTATAGTTTGTTTTGACCTTTCCTGTATTTTTTGTAAGTGCACGCTTGTCTCTAACACACTATATGTTTTCGTAAGCATACGTAATATTATAAACAGAGTAAATGTAGGAGGACCGTTACAATGGCGCCTCCATCGAGATTACGAGTTGAAAGTTTTTAGGACGTGACGTTTACGGCTCTTTTGGACTTGTTAAGTAAATGTGAGTTACCCGAATAAGCTTCAATTTAACACGATAACAGTTAATACATTAAGTCTGAACGTTAATAATACACCTACAATACATAAAAGTCGCTTTCATGTTCAAAGTTGATTACAAGCGTAACACAAACATCAGACTCCGTTAATTTTAAATTCAAAAGGAACGTCTCATCATGGGATAACGATTTTCTGTCTTTGTGTCTAAAGTATAAACGAAACTCTATTATCTATGGCTCTAATCATAATATCCGTTAGATGTTATGACTTTATAAATGAAATTTACTCATTAGATAACGTATTGTACTGAACGAGTAGATATGAAGGCTTGTGATTACCGTTGGCTGCGAGCCAAATTAAACTCACTGTATGCCTAGAGTATAACTTTATAAGTTAATATTTTAAACTTTAGCTTAAAACTTCTCACGTGATTTACCAGTAATAATAAGGAATCTATCTATTTTTCATCAGTGATATTATTTTTCCAGTTTCAAATGTAAAACCTTTACGTTATTGTAACAATAAGCAACGACAGAAGATAAAAAAAAAATTAAGGTCGTGAAGTGCTGTCGACGCTATACATATATTTTATATAAACATGTACCTGTACCTGTAAACCAAAGAGCTGTAAACAGTTACTAGTATTTATCTCTGCAATGGCTATTAAAACCTGTGTATAAAACGTGAAAGCTCTAGGAGACAAAGACACGCCCTATTAGTGAAACTAAATGTAACGTTGTTTCGAACATAGCCGGCATTAATTTCACTTTTACTAACCACTGCAAAGTACGCTTCACTAATCGGTGTAAACACTTGCTAGATCGAATTACAGACTTTCTGTCGTTGAAATATGATAGCATGAAATGTAGCGAACACGTGTGTGGTCATTAACAACTCTCCGCTGACAAAGTACCACATCAGGTCTAATATAATAACGAACATGAGCAGGTATGTCAAGTACTTTATATAATTTAATGCTCTTCATACAATTGTATCGTGAAGTGATCTCAAAACAATCGTCCTCATAACATCTTACAAAGGTTTGCCACAGAGTAAGATTTCTTCATAGAAAAACATACTCAACTACTCATAGAAAAATCGAATCGTGTTTTGAAAATAAGCATAATACAATGGACAAAGAAAGAAATCTGTGACAATAGTATTGGAAACTGGAACACGTAGATTCGGCAATGCATTTGTAGAGTGCGCAACAATTTTCACTTTCGTTTAAAATCCTTTTTTAAAACGCCAGTGCATTTTACATAACTGCCGCTTAATGGATGGAGCGTGTAACAAAGATGTTTAATTACTTTGTTTTAACACATTTCCTTGTTCATATTAATACAGATAAGTGGCATTGGCGTTCAAAGTTATACAATGATATTGAAATACTTTTATAAATGTAACTAAGCCAAAGAAATGAATGTTAGCAAATTGATTACAAAAATAAATGTCAAAAAGGCTTATGTAAAATCGGCGATACGAGAACACTTTGAGTCAGCGTGGTAGATGATATTTTAAGTAGAGCAATAAAAAATCTGATTACACCGTGACTTACAGCATATTAAGATCATTCTAATTATTCTAACAATAGCGAATGTATAAATCAGAATTATAATTAAGATTTATAAGTCGGCATGATTGAAGTGGTAAAAAAATATAATAATCTTCACAAGACATGGGAAGCGCAGGTGCTCGGCTCGATAGTTTCCGGTTTGTCCAGTTTTGGAGTGATGTCCGCGTGGGAACTAACGGTGCGAGTTGTTAAGAACATTTGTTCATTACCCCATTGTATGCGATCGACGAAAAATCTTTGGAATCCACTTTATTGATGTCTATTTGATCAACATCAAACATCAATACGACATCACATCATGAGTACATCAAACAAGACTTGTTTTTATCTTTATGTTTACATCTATAACTCAAAGAACTGCTTTTTATAACATGGTTCGCCTATTGTTATTTGCTACTACATCATTTGAATTAGATTGAGATAAGTTACATAATTAAACCGTCTTAGTATTGTTAAGCAGCCTGAACATTATTCTACAAACAATCTGACTTTATGACTGACTAGGTACATGTTAACCTCATTATTTGAAAAAGTGATTCCTTGTGCCAGCTTTAAGCTTACATTTTCTCATCACTGTAGCCCAGAGGATTGGTACCTACTATTGGTACAAGATGTTCTTTTTGTATGGTCGATTATTCAGGACTTTGTCGGGACAAGGATGTTATTGACTACAAATCGAGTATGGTGTGCGTGGGTGGCCGTAGTCATTGCCTGTGGCATACATCCAATTCTACTTCAAAGGCTGGCAACGCGACGCTTGCGCAGCTAGTTGGGTATCAAGTGAACTCGATTCGCACACCGGGCGGAGTAGCGGCTGCACCAGCGCCCGCGCAGCTCCGACGGTCAGTCTCGCTCCGAGCGCCGACACATGTGCACGTTCTCCCAACCACACGGCTTCTGGCGTGTTTACAAATAGAAGGCAGTGCAATCTCGCTGTCAACAGGATAACCGTGACAGGTAAGTTAAATGTTCTATTGAGGCCACTGTGTCAAAAACAGTTTTATAAATGTACAACGTAAGATCCGCTTGCAACATCACTTTGTTTGGTTGTAAACAAAACAATACGATCGTAGTTACCTTTTGTTTTTGGATAATTATACCTACATCGTGAAGTGTGTAAAATATTATATGAAGTGCCGACTTACTGTACTTTGTTGTAAACCTGTACTGTAATGGCAGTGGTAATACTTATTTATGGGTATTTAAAATTTCTTACGAATGTGAGCTATTGGGTTAATGAATCTATCCTATGCTATTCATTATAAACTTACATAAATTAATTTAAGTACAAAGGTGCATTTTTTATAAGTGAACGTAAATGTGTTTAACATATCATAAGGTCTATTCACGGGAAAACAGTCATGTGGTGAAGTTAGTTCTTTATTCAGAACACATTCATCAAAGCAAGTTCAGCTTGCATTCGGCCGGTTCTTTTCGGGCCACGGACAGAAAAAATGGTCCTTGTCTTACTTGGCGGCGTAATATGTGCCGCTCACAGCTATAGCTGCACGCTTAAATAATGTCCTTATGAAACCAACTTAGATAACCAATCAAAAATATGGCAGTGTTGCAATTCGCCGTCTCTAGATTTATCATTGTGGATCTGGGTCTGACGAATTTTGTTTACAAAAAAATCTTTTAAATGTGCTTGCGAGAAAATTTTATCTGGAGTAGATTATAGAAAACTGCAAATATCATCAGTCTCTTGCTAAGAAGAATTTGAGGCAGCAAAAACTATCTGTTGATCTCACTAACGGAGTAGGTACAAAAACGGACGCTGTAAAACCTTGTAGAACATTCACCAGTTGATGTTATCACTGAGATGAAAAAATATTTGATTGTTGTTTATCGTAATACGAGCCGAATTGTTACCATATTCCATGGAAGGTAACTCTATAAAGATACTTGTACTTGGAAAAGTTTCATATGTCTGTTTTTATAGCTAATCAAACACTTCAAGCGAGACCCAGATTTAGGAATTAAATTGGGCAATAATTAATAACCAGGCGGCTTGTCTAATCTCATTTATCTTACGTAAAATATTTTTTCTGTTAATGACGGCTTGCATGACTGACTGTATGCAACAAGGACACAAAACAGCTCGAGTCAGAAGGCCTTGAAGAGATGTCTGTACTGCTATTGTGTTATTGTAAATTATACACTTTTTTATCATCTACAACGCCGGCGAAGCTCCATGACACGCTTTCTACGATTGGAATGGAGTGGAGCACTATTACCGAGTACAATCTGCTAGGAGAGATTTGGAACTAGTAATACCTTGCAAGTTCTTATCTGATCACTATAGAAAATGACTTAGATTGGGTTAAGCCCGATAGACTATCGAAAACATCACAAGTGCTTACAAAGAATCTTTTTGCGATTTACATTTCTAACTTTTAACTTTTACCAAAATAAAGTAGTATTGGTCTTTTTCTACAGCATTGAGTAAAAGTAATGGTTAAATTCTAGAAGATACAATCTAACCACAATCGTTTATATCTTTCCATTCAAAATATACAATCTCCTTAATACATCAATACATGAATGATAAACATGTCATGTATGTCCGTACATGAAGTATGTTATCACATAGAATCGATGTGTCTGTAGTTTCTATTGTATCACGAGATTAGTCTACACGAGAAATATTGCCGAGATCAAGAACCGGAGCCGTGCCTTGTAAAGGGGTTAATGTTACAGTACACCTTCCTTATACAGTTGGTCTGGGACGACGCACAGTGGTCCGGATTTTCAAAAAGGTGGACATAGGATCGAAAATGCATATTTAACTCAACTAAAAATTGTTTCGTATAGGAAATTTAACACTGATTAATACTTATTACTACAACTTTTCAAAAAAACTGCTCCTTCACGTAAAAAAAAATATCGAAAATAAAAATGTATGGGAGAAAATCTATTTTATTTTTTTTCTCCGTTCAGTATCAAAGTATAGCAACCAAATCTTATATTCTGGTAAGTACCTATTGTTCTTAATACGACAACATATAAATTGCTTGCGTATCCCTGCGGCCTTGACGCCTACGATGCTTCAAAGTTCAAAATTTTAAAGTTGAATTATCTTAACATTATTAACGAGTTTTTCTGAGTTTTTCTATTGAAATTAATACAAAATATCATTTTTAATAAAAAAGCCCCCCCGCGCGCACCAACCATGTATTAGGTTCGCCCCCTACTACTTGGGACTTAAATATACTACTGGCGAAATGACAGTATACTTTTGTGTGGAGTGTGTGTAGTTTAAAATATCATACTAAAGCATTTTGCGGTTATTCTTCAAACGATTTCATCAGGATGTGCCATAGATATTGAAAAATTCAGGACTTATTGCAGAGAAACAGCTGAGATCTTTGTGCATTTATACCCATGGTTTTATATGCCCGCAAGTGTACACAAGCTACTCATACACGGTGCAGACATTTGTCATCACTTTGGCCTCCTACCAATTGGCATTCTTTGCGAAGAAGCGGGAGAAGCAAGAAATAAAGAATTTCGAAGAGTTCGTGAATATCATACAAGGAAATTTAACAGGATGAAGACCAACGAGGACTTACTCCATAATTTTTTGATTAGTTCAGACCCATATTTATCCCATATTCGCCCAAAATACAGCAACTCTAAACAATTCGATTTTTTTCCAGATGTTAAAGAGCTTTTGTTGTTGCCTGAGGTAGTAACAGAAGAAACAGAGAATATGGATCTACAGGAGTTGCAGCCTGAACATGATCCATTAATGTAAACGTGTCAGATTTAGTAATTTTGTTATTGTCCGAATTGAGTTTGTTAGTTAGTAAAAAAATATATATTTTTTAATCTATTTCTTGTTACGTAAAAAATATTAGGTCGTGGTGGCCTTGTGGGTAAAGAACCAGCCTTTCGAGTATGAGGGTGTCGATTCGATTCCAGGCCAGGCAAGTACCAATGCAACTTTTCTAAGTTTGTATGTACTTTCTAAGTATATCTTGAATACCAACGACTGTGTTTCGGATGGCACGTTAAACTGTAGGTCCCGGCTGTCATTGAACATCTTTGGCAGTCGTTACGGGTAGTCAGAAGCCAGTAATTCTGACACCAGTCTTACCAAGGGGTATTGTGTTGCCCGGGTAACTGGGTTGAGGAGGTCACGCTCCTTGTAAAACAAACACACACTACACTGCTACATCCGGTTAGACTGGAAACCGACCCCAACATAGTTGGAAAAAGGCTCGAAAGATGGTGATTGTTATATAAAAAATGTAATATATTTCTTGTAATATAACAAATATGCCTATTTTGTCATAACATCACGCTTTATATTCCCCGAAGGGTTCGGCAAAGTTGTATACTACACAAAAGTATACTGTCATTTCGTCAGTAGTATATTTAAGTCTCAAGTAGTAGGGGGCGAACCTAATACATGGTTGGTGCGCGCGGGGGCCTTTTTTTATTAAAAATGATATTTTGTATTAATTTCAATAGAAAAACTCAGAAAAACTCGTTAATAATGTTAAGATAATTCAACTTTAAAATTTTGAACTTTGAAGCATCGTAGGCGTCAAGGCCGCAGGGATACGCAAGCAATTTATATGTTGTCGTATTAAGAACAATAGGTACTTACCAGAATATAAGATTTGGTTGCTATACTTTGATACTGAACGGAGAAAAAAAATAAAATAGATTTTCTCCCATACATTTTTATTTTCGATATTTTTTTTTTACGTGAAGGAGCAGTTTTTTTGAAAAGTTGTAGTAATAAGTATTAATCAGTGTTAAATTTCCTATACGAAACAATTTTTAGTTGAGTTAAATATGCATTTTCGATCCTATGTCCACCTTTTTGAAAATCCGGACCACTGTGCGACGCCACGACGCGACCGACAGTTTTCCGGCCCTTTGAAAAACAACCGTTCTCTCGTTTACTTGATTTATATTAGTATTACTAGCAAAGTTATTCAGGTAAATGCATTGGGTATGCACGCAAACATTAACTGCGACGAAACCCCATTATTGATACATTATACGAATGTATTGTGGTTACGGTACGCGAAAGCGGTGTAGGTAGAGATTAATGTCGACCTCCAGGTCAAAATAGTGAACGACCAACACGAAGGTATTGCTGCAAGCACGAGATCGCTAGAAATCGGTTATTTAATGGCTTCGTAAAAGGTGATCTGATCCATTGAGTTAGGAAAGTACGTAACACAATTTGCGATAGATTGAAGCGGTCTGTAGTAAATGTACTTGAATTTAATAACGGAGCACTTCATTATGAAGTAGCACTTAATCCTAAGATTAGATGTAACTTTGTTGATCTTTCAAGCAAAGAATATTAAACATGTTGAAATGAAACTCTTCATAGGGTAAAATAAAATTACACCAGAAAACTCACAGCATATCGATTTATGAACACTCGCAGGCCAATTCGCGTGTGGCTATAGTAATAATAAAACCGTATAAAGTATTAAGTATAAACTTACTATTAGTGTTCCTTAAACTGATAAAAGATATCTAAATGCAAAACCATTACCAAGTCACACGTTTTGTAAAACGGGCTGACACTCGATTTAACAATTCCAAATAAGCGTAATAGTGGAATAGCGACAGCATCCAATAGGGCAATCCCTGTTACATTGTGTTTCCGTGAATAGAATATAGAAATGAGTCAGACGATAGCGGATGGATAATAGATAGGCAATATAGGCAAATGAGCATGCAAGTTGTGGCTTGTGAGCAGGTTCGTATGGACAAACAAGGCTGGCAATTAGCGCGGTGGCGTGGGAGCTCGTGATAGCGTACCGAGCAGTCCCGCTAGCCAAACAAAGCGGACGTTCACCGACGCCCGACTGACAGCCTGTCGTTTACAACCCTTAAACTATTTACTGCCCACCACTTTATTTATTATTATCGATAAACCTTTCTCTGCTTGTCGTTTATATCCTAGTGCAGTACTCGTACATGATAGAATCTGTTTCTTTTCTTATTATATCTTAGATTAGATAAAAGTGTTTACTAGTGACTTATTAAAATTGTAGGTAGGTGCCCAATTTGTAAAATATTTCAAGTCTGTAGGTGTCCTGAGTTCATAAGATTATTTAATAAAGTAGAATATAGCTAGATATTTTATATAATTTGATATGTAGCTTATTAAATTTCCAATTTGATGAGTGACAGTATCTACTACATCATTCATGGTCGCGGGTATCGTGCGTGACATAGCGACGCCACATGCATTAACGTCTAGATGTGCTACACGATAAATTAACAAACTGATTTCGACTGCTCATTTTACAATTTTATTATGCATTTTTACTAGAACAATAAAAAGACTAAAAAGCCGTTTCTTCTAAATTATATTTTTACACGCATGCAGTTATTGTTATGATTTCTTTTAATGTTTAATTGATGTTAGTCATCATATGGAAGAGTTTATAAATCTAATGCAATCATGTTACACATGTATTTTTTTATTTCCTGTGTTAAGTTTGTCCTAACAAACATAACGGGTTCATGTTTCTGGGGAGTGTCAAGTTAAATTGCCATAAAGTAGCATAACATCTCTGAACTTATGAGTCCATTAAAACAAAGATAAGAAAGTAGCTGCCTTTAAGTTCGAACCTGTCCACATCAAAGTAAAAATAAACATTTGAAATACAGACTGACATTTTAAAACGTTTACAGAAACACGAAGTAGAAAGTGGCACGACGAGTTTACGGGAAACGGCGGGTAATTGCAGGAAATATTGGGTCAGACCATACCAGTACACTTAGTACTCCCTAGTCTTCCTGTATCGACGCTCAATCTTTTCAGCTTCCTGCACGTAATTGGTCAACACAATGCAAATTGGGTTTGCAGTGTCCGCTATAAGAAGTGTTTTATCGCTCGAGTTCGGCCTATAATAACTATGTGTAGCGTGCTCTGGTTATGTAAGGTACTAATAACATGTCTACGTGCTGCATTTAGTGAATATTGCATGAGTAGATACATTTACTTGATTCCGAATTTAAGCACCTAGACTTAAGAAAGCATGCAGTATGTTACATACTTAAGTTTTAAAGATTTACATTGACATGTGGTAAATACTCTCCATATAGAGTCACTCCCAATAAAAGATTTATATCAACCTAACATTACATTAATGTGATCTGTAGATTATTGCTTCAAGCTCGTTTGTAGGGCAAAAGTAACATATAAGCAAGTAAACAGCGAATATCTTTTTACAGTTACGATAGAATCTTTTGTGTTCTAATATAAGAGAAATTACTTATTGAAACTAGTGATTGACACGGCCGCGTACCTACTTCCACAGATGCGCGTAGGAACTGCCAAGTAGAACGGTGTTTTATTATCACTAATATCGCTAGTAACGGTATTAAATTGTCACGACACGTACATTACACACGTTGCCATAGATACATCCAACACACTCACCTAAATGCACTACTATAGTGGTACAAGCTCGTTTCTCCAGCGAAAGTATCGCCCGTCAATTGGACCGCCTTAGGTCAATAATACTTGCAATGATGCCAAATTGTTTATCAAAGGACTATGTTGCTTAAAAAACTATGGCATTATCAGTATTCAGAAAATATTTGGTCAGTAAGTATACTCAGTATCTCGACCAATAAACTTGGAAGAAGTCGTTGTAAGGAACGTGCCACATCGCGCACGCTTTAGTTATTCGTGGCATTGCTATCTACAGTTGGCAATCAGTTGGATACGCCTCGATATGATATTACTTTACTCAAAATCCAAGAAATTAATTTTATCGCCATTTCAAGAAGTAAACTTTAAAATACGTTGCGAAAATTTGATAGTATTTGATGTGTGTACTTGGCGTAAATACCTAATTTAAATTCGAAATCTGTCTTATTCATACCTATGAACTAGACTCGAAGAGAAAGTACCATAAAGTTATGGGCCCCATGAACTACTTAAGATGTCACGTACAAAAACGATTTAGAACAAACTCGGTAATGAGCTATCTATCTTATAATTACTACATGACTTAAGTTGGAATTCCGAAGGGTCATTAAACTGAACAAAAACAAGAAAGTCTGTGCCTAAAAGCAAACATAAATATGTATTTATTACATGTATATGCTAAAATGTACCGTAAACAAAAAGCGACCTCGCTAAGATCTCAGTGGAAACAAAAATGTCAAAGCCCCTTTCGATTTTAATGGCTTGATAACACTTTACTTAAGATGTGAAAGAAATACGTTCTATGTCACAACTGTTCGTTCTCGTTGGTTTTAGGTGCAACAACTCACGATTCGTATTGACACATAAAAAGTTGATATAAGAAATAAGTGTCGCAAAAGTTGCCTAGTCAACTGCAGTATCGTATCCATGATCATAATGTTAGACTATATAATGTACTTTCCTTTATTTACATGCACAATTATTACGGACAAACGACAAAAGGTGTGGGCGATGCGCACGCGACGTCCCACTTCCGGCAAGTCTCTGCTCCTCTCGAGCGCAACGGTTATTCGTATTGTTAATAACGCGGTTTGTTTATTTTGTACATGGATAACGTGATCTTGCTTGTTACAAGAACTCGGAAATTTTGAGTCTCTTTGTTATCAGATTTATAAAGTTACATAAGTCTTTTTAACAAAAGTATTCATCATATTCATACACATTTTTCCCAGACAAGCTTAGGATTTGCTACAATTATTTCTCTTTATTGTATACTTTTTCCATGCTTGTTGTTTTATTTTAATTGGTACGTGTGCATCGCTCTTACAATGACTTTGTAACATATATCCACAGTAGCATAATGTTTGCTTTTTGTTATTACTGTCACTGAGTCAGATGCTGGGAACCGTTCTCGGAATCATCTCTGAATGTCCGTTTGTGTCTCGGCGCGCACCCACGGCTCTGAGTCACGATTTGTACCAACTACCGGACCTGTAAATGCATTTGATTCCGACGGCCCGCTTTCTCGGATATTACGAGTGTTACGACATCGTCTCACACTAACTTGCACGCAACTAATATGTAATACATCTTTTAGATATCATATTTGAAAGTCATTGAAATGAGTATTAGGTATTCGCGGAAACAGTTGATAGACAATTTTATGACATTTATCAAATAATATTGTTGTCTGTAGGTATACAATGCACTTACGTTTGAAATTCTTATCTGAAATAAAGCCTCATATTTTCTAAACCTTAATCCCATAACAAATGCCTTTAAATTAATCATGTACCTATTAATAAGCAAGCAAATCGTATTTGAAAGCGTCAAACAGAAATAATGCCACCGCGTTTAGCAACACTTTCGCTGGAGAAAGCTATTCGTGCAATAAAATATCTTTGTCTTTGCGTTTAAGATGCGCGGAACGACAGACTAGTTATTAATCAATACTACGCAGCTAGCGAGAACCATTTTGACGCGATTACCATACAATGCCTTGTCGTATAAGGAGGCCTTCTTCATGCGAAATACGATATGCAGGTGATGTAAATATTTGTCATTCCTAGCCAAAATGCTGGTGTCTTAGATAGTATTTAGCTAATAGGAAAACAATACACAACGTTTTTTTTATTAGTAAATACCGAATTTGCATTGAACAACAACTGCCGTATAAGAGATATTACGAATTAGTTTTTATTATATTGTAAATAAGGCTAACGCCAATGAGCGATCCTAAACAAGTTATTGCCAAAACTATTAGCAATAGTAAGAGGAGTCGATGTTTACTTCATCTAATAATAGATTGCCAAATAAATATTTATATGTTAAAGTATAGTCAGAGAATAACATAAAAGTTAACTCTTTTATCATTTACAATATTACGTATTTTAAGGCGGTTTCTGAATAATTAAGCGGCGTTAACGTTGGAATATAGGTTAATATAGCATTACCATTAAAGTCTTGCAAGCAAGCAAGTGTGGCGCCTGCGCTTGGCGCTGAGATGAAGCTGTGTTTAGTAGTATTTCACCACTCCCCCAATGGCCATCGTGGGTTACACAACTCTTGACCAACTGCGGCCTGCAGAAGTAGTGCGTGTGGCCACTTTAAGCACGACCACTACTTACCCGATCAGATATGATTCAGTCAGTTTCTCTTAATTATTTCTAACAGTTTCCTTGTTGGTGTAATAGATTTTTTATCGTTCTGGTAATATCAGAAATCAAACTTCAACTATTGTGGCTTTAAACTGATTAGCGGTTCGTGATACAAGAATCCCGTTAAGAAAGTATTTACAGACACTTTAATTAAATCACTCGCATGCTCGTTGTCTTTTATTGTCAACAATCTCTGATATTCGATTTATTTCTTTCCAGGTTAATTCAAGTATAAAAATGGAGAGCTGGCTGGGTGACGTCAAGCGTGTCAGGATTCCGCGACCAAAATTCGGGAGCAAGTACCCCGCGGAACCTCCTAAAGACTACCTCGAGGACTGTGGCGGAGAGCTCGGCAAGCAGCGGCGCCACGACAAGGACCTGACTAAAGCTACCGAGGAACTACGCCGCACGCTGCAAGAGAAACTATGACCTAATAACAAGCCATTAGGTATAATTTAGCTTAAACCTAGCCTATGGCATAACAACCCCATGTTCACCGTTAAAGCAATTACACAAGGTTTCGAAGGACATTTTCGTAACAATTGAGCGTGAATTGTAAAGCTTTCGAAATATTTGCAGCCACGCGTTACGCGTCTTAATGATCTGGGTAATTGTTATCTCAAATCGTAGTTATTGTATTATCATGTTTAACATTGAATTCTGAATATTTACAAAACCAAATGATATTTAGAACCTGTAGTAACGGTAACCGATAGTAATATCCGTTATACCTCAGAAACGGGACCTGTTTTGCGAACATTTATGACGAAAATCCTAATATGATAGTAAAAAAAAAAGGAAAGCATGAATTGTATTTTGAGACTATTGCAAATTGAACAGTAATGAAAAAATATCATTTTTTTTGGAACCAAAATAAACAGTCAATATGGTAAACGCAAATTACATTCTATTTTCATGGATGGTCGGCTGTAGGGCATAAAATATTTTAAACGAGTAGGGTTTGATAAGGGTTAATGTCACGTGAAGGTATTGTAACGGAAAAAGAACATGTGACGTTATCAATAGGGATGCTGTACACGTGCCTTTTCATAGCATCCTATGTTCGGCAAGTTGTAAAGTGAAATTCGCAGACAGACTCTTTGCTAAGTAAAGTAAGCTCCCCGCATGAAAAAGAACACTATTTTCATAAGTGCAATGTTCAAATTCGTATGAAACGCTGATATGAGAGCGTTAACATGAAAAGGAACATGGGTATACGAGTAATGTTCATGTTAGTATGAAGATCTTCCTGAGAAAAGTAGAGTCAAAGTGCTGACTGTGAATCTCGTCACAAAGGCTTTTTGTGTAAAAGGATTGACAGTATTAATATACATAGAAGCATATGTACTACTGCTAAAACTTATGACGATTTTAAAATGTTGTTATTTTGTTACTGACACTAAGATATTACGAGACCAGTAAGTAATATGTTATATATGTAATTTCTTCAGGTTGCTCGTATTAGACATATTTCATATGTAATTAGACTGACATTAATTATCTTAGAATAAGTTTATTGAATCTCGATAAGTATACAATATTTTTTTATAAATAAATACATTTTAATGTATTGTTTATTATTGTTTTATGGATAATTTTAAGTTTATTATAAGGTCCTACCTTACGCTTACTTCAATGATCGCGTAATATCACTCTACCACCAAGAATAACTGAAACGTACAATTTACTTTGGAAGACAGATATTCGTTACCCTAAAATTAAGCCTTTGGCACAATGGAAGTAGCTAATACGCTAGTAATATTTCATATACGTTTAGATGGACTTGTGAGATCAAGATGGCTGTGTCACGGGCTGGCACATGGCACGGAGCCAAACTATTCAGTTACAAATGAGTTTCGGTAGGTATCCCCTATCTACTGTATACCAAACATACACATAAACAACGACTACGGCTTAGTCTAACAAAACTCTTCAATAACCAATGTTGTACCTAGTAATATTATGAAAGATAAAATAGCATCACTTATTCCTTCAAGGAATAAAAAACATGTTTTTCGGTTCACGCTGATGCCGAAAAATACGTTTATCGACAACCTATGACGTACATTTTCGGGGCAATGAGATCGATAACAGAATGAGTCGATAATAATGATCACGATATTAATTGTTACTCATTCTTATCTCGTATTTATTTGTTCTACCAAAGTTCGATCATATTTCTTCATAAAATTATCAAAGGTTTATGTGAAAATCCTAAAAACAACATCATTGTTAAAGATAAAAAAGGCTGTAGTAAAGATATATATATTGTAAACGTGACGTAAGTTCTCGTATTAAAGTAACGCTAAAAGTAGTCATAAAGTTGAAAAGTTCGTGATCGAAAAACGCAAAAGTTTTTAGCAATTTTGTAAAGGTCGCTAATGTTAGCAGTTACATTTTCATAGTTGTATACATAGCACCATTTCTAATAACATAATTTCACCATCTTATCATCAACGAACTTTGACCCATCGAACCTTACAAATGTATTTCACTACATTTCATAATACAGCATGTCCTCTGTATTTTGTGGTAACGCAAATGTGCATTCTCAATTTACATAGGTACGCTTTCAAAGCGACGTATTGTTTGATTTTTGCGAACTATGACTAATTACTTACGGAATCATCGTAGTGTTGGGAGTGCAGTGCAGTAGTGCTGCCCTCCCGCGAGTTGCACGGGGACGAGTGGCGGCGGGAGCGCCGGCCCTCCTCCTCGTACTCCTGCACACACAACCACATTTATTCCATCAACGTTGAAAAATACCTTACAATACAACAATACAATAACATCAACTCCGTAATACGTTGTTACTGGTACAACAAACAACAATACACGAGACAGCACCGTGTCAGAAAGTATAACATGCATCACATTGTACACGCAGGAAAGAAACAGGCAAGCATAGAACTACGTAACTACGTGTAGCACACAATAAAGTTCCGTCTACACTATAGACAACATACATATAAAAGGTTTTATCAGTAACAAAAATGCTAAGATAAAAGTTACAGAGACAAGGGATGTGAAACAGTGAAGACTCGCGGTTAAACTGCAGGGCGAGGAATGACCAACTGTCTCGACGATGCAATTGATTTTTCACGCTATTTTTATTTCGACTGGCGCCAACCCCACGCGGACGTGGTGGGTTGTTAGGTGTCGGTCGCTACTGGCTCTACTGTACTAAAGGTAGCATACGTCAGACATCGCATACACATATTACATTATATCTCACTAACACGTTTTAGTACTAAGATAGCAAATAATAATAACATTTTATCTTACGGCTATATTTTATGTTAGTTAATTGATCAAGATACGACTACAAATGTAAATACCCTGAAAACGAGAGTACGTAAGGCATGTAACATATCCTAAAATAACCCAAGCAAATCATTATTATTCAAACTGGTTTGTACGAAGTAACAGAAAAACAAAAGCTCGCTAACGAATAATTATAAAGCGTGAGTTCTGAATTCTCACAAATTATATTGTATTTATTTTAATGAATATGTTTATTTTTCGTATTATGTGTTGCATAACAATCATTATATTATTAAATACAGTACTCTTTTAAATATAATCTTCCGTGTAGTTAGTCGGCCCCGACTATTATTACAATATGTATGAGACAAGAGAGATTTAATTATTTTAAAGTGTTTTAGTTACGCAATTCTGGTTTGCGACGTTTGAAGAGATATAAAGAGATTATTTAAAAGTAAGAACATTTGGTGCAGGTGAAGGTGTATTGACACTGGCGTGTTGGATATCGAGTTCAACTCCTTCTGTTATCGCCTAAACCGAGTCATTGAACGCAATACTTTATACGTGTTACTATAATAACTAGTCACGCAATCGATAAAGTCTAAGGTAAGCTTTAACAAGAAAATAAAAGCGACCCCAATATTTATTTGTTTTCAGTATAAGTATAGAAACTTTGTCACGTTAACTAAATGCAATTAATTTTCATTAGACTATTTAATATCTACAATACGATGCAACATAATTGCACTTAAACAAAGGTTTATTTCATGTATCCAAGTTGATTATTTAGCAGTTTGCTACTATAGTTTATCATACAATAATTTTCCACGAGTAGAGAATCAACAAAAATATAGATGAATAAGTAATAAAATACTCCTCCCAAAATTAATATTAAATACTGTGTTGACCTGACGTAGGAGGAAAACGGGCAAGCTTTTCTATTGGCCCATGTAAAACAAAAGAAAGACGAAAGATAATACTACTTTGGCAAATTAATTTGCATTAGAAGTAATTGCGTATGTAATTTCATAAAAACGTTGTGATTTTCTTGAATGAAGTAGTTATCTAAATTAGTTTAGAGGAACATTCGTTTTAAATGCAAAGTATGAAAGACAGTTTCCAGTTAAATCAAGCATAGAGATGTCGCGGTCGTAAGCCAGGCCTAAACTGTCACATTTCAAGTCAGTACGTACTTAAAATGTGACAGTTAAGTCCGTTCACCGCTATCTTAATATTTGACTGCAGGGACACGGATACCGGGTTTTCCTCATTCGTTTACTAAAATGCCACCGGAGGCGCTTTTGTGTATCAACGACGCCAAGTAAAATCAAATGGTTCCATGAATGTGTTGCCATTTTTAGGAAATATCTCTTGCATCTTAGTGATATATGTTTATGATAGGTATAAATAGTACCATGGTTCTTGCCGACAAAATCCTACAGTAATAACAAAACACAATGCAACAATGGCTCCTCGGAGACAAGCCTTCAACGACACATTTATCATAATTTAAGCAGAGTACCAAACGTAATGTTATTAAGCATTTACATACGAATACACGTTTATTTAGCTGAATGACTGTGTTGCTTCCATGTTATGCACAAAAACGTCAAATATGAAGGTTCGTTTTACGTTATTTAACGTCATAAATGAGGACACGCGTTGTATAAATGTATTAATTATGCAGGCCAATTCTGTGTGGAAGTTACTCACGCCTTTCAAACTAAAAGCCATATGGGGATTTATGGTATGCTTTAAATTATTAATATCATACGTGCAATCATGGGAATGTTGTTTTCCCCATTTCATTTATTATTTCTTTTGATATATCTCACTCAGTATACACGCGTATCACAAAAAGTCAAAGCAGCGTAGCCTTTCAGCTCAAATGATAGCTTTTCTTGAGATTGCTCGGTAAAAACTATCAGGCGTTTCGAGTTCATTAGAAAGAAATGAGGAGAATACAATAACATTAAGCCTATATATTTGTATTTAACTGTTAACTGCGGTATAAATAGGCCGATTTAGGATATTGGAGCACGTATTTGACGACAGAGGCATGACGCTCTCGGGTTAACCAGTAAGTAGTTTCGTGACCGACGTACGAATAACGCTGAGTTAAAGTTTAAGTATTTCGGACATTTCAATCACTTCCCGCAAATAATATCAAGGACGTATATAAACACGAGGAAAAAGTTAATAAACCTCCACTGTAACCTTCCGTAAAACACAACCCTAATGGTAATTACATTCCATTATAATTATGTTGCATGTAAGTACACCAAATGTCCATTATCGAATCCACACGTACAATTTGCCTTCACGTAAGCAAGCAGAACTTCTAATTTTATAAACACAGTAAACATGAAAAATAACAACATTCTAACAAAATAAATGCAAGTGGAAAATGAGATATTGGAACGGCTGAATTGTAGTTTTACAGGTAGTGAGGTATTTATGGTGGTATGTAGTCACTGATATGGTACCTTGGCCATGGCGCGCACGTCCATAGGTACGTAGTCGCGGAAGGCGACGCGGCGCCGCCGGCGCGACGTCATGGCGAGCGCCCGGCGCGCCGCGCACTGATATCACAACTCCACAAACCGCCTGTAACCGCCCTAAGCCGCCCTTGGGACGCGCACGCCCTACAGCTCCACGGTTTGTTTAAGAGGCTCCCTCTTAACTTTGGATTTTATGGCGCACCCGCGGCAAGCACCGGAAATATTTTACATTTTTTAATGTTTATTAAGTTTAGCTGCGGACAACGACAGCTAGTGAAGACTTAAGTCTTAATCAATGCATTTAAATGATGGGGATTTATAGACAGAAGGAATAAATATTTATGGAAAACATAAAAGAGGCAACAATAAGTCAAACGTTAACCCAAAAGTACACAAAGTAATCCTAAACAACTATTGTTAAAACATTAAATAAACATGGAGTTGAGAAGAAGCGGAGGGTTCATTTATCTTCGTCTATTTCAAACAGAAAGGTAAATCTAATGATACCTGTGCCTGAAGGCTGACAAACAAGA
Source organism: Autographa gamma (assembly GCA_905146925.1). Taxonomy (NCBI): domain Eukaryota; kingdom Metazoa; phylum Arthropoda; class Insecta; order Lepidoptera; family Noctuidae; genus Autographa; species Autographa gamma. The sequence continues at coordinate 4,240,402 of LR989852.1, forward strand.
CGTGCTTACACAACAAGCTTGGGCTCGTTTGGTTCACTGTCTGTAGCAATGTGTATTATAGTTATTTATATCACCTAATTAATTACACTGAGGGAGGAAAAAGCCCTCCGCCGTCAAAGCCGCCGCTTTTCTTAGATCCCTCGCTGTTATTGAGCATCATTCATTCATTGCTTTATATCTAAAACGATTTCTATATTTATTAATAAATGACTGCTTTATTCTTCTTCCCGATAATATTAATTAAATTTCCCGGGGTAGCTACCGTAATAAATAATGGGGTCTAAAATTTGATATCGCTTGTTTCATTATTTTTGCACAAGGCAGATTATTATAGATGAATTTAAAGATATGAGCTCGAACAAAGGAAAGTGGATTTGACGAAAGTCTTGGAGAAAGTTCACCTTATCTTTATGACGTATCAAAATGGCGGTTCCCGCGACTCATGACGTCACGTTTATAGATGGCTTCGAGTTTAGCCTTTAGCGCTCATTCATTACCAATGGAAGGCTTGGTGAAAAGTGGTCGTTTAATTAAATCGATAGTGCGCCGCAACAGATGGTAAACGTTAAAACAGTTGAAAGTACAGTTTTTATGAATATTTATTTTTATTGTTTTTTTATTAGATGTATGAAGTTATTATTATCCATACACTAGATACTACAGACTAGAACGTATTTTAAATATTTCAATCATTTCTTACGGCTCTTTAAGGCTCTATATAACACATTTTTTTTCTAGTCTAGGCTTCTAGCATCTAATAGGATATGTTTTTAGGTTTTTCTATTAATTTTACATTTCTTTATTTTCTATGAATCGATTGTTTCTTTAGTTTCACGGCTAATGACACCAAATATGCAGATGATATTTTAGGACGTTCTAATTGAAAAATCATTTAAGTAGGAAACTTAGATCCGCTAGCCCATACCCGCGACTCCGTCTGCGCAGAATAGTAATCTATTTTATAAAGAGTCGTTTTTTAAAGACTTTATTTACCACGTAAAAAAACTGGATGTTAACTTTTTACTTAGAAATTAACTAGCAGAATTGCTTAAATACGTTACGTTACGATCATTTCTTTTTATGATGCTAAATTAGAATTTAAGAACACACATTACTTTGGATAGACTAACGAAGAAAATAAACCTAATCTTTGCCGTAGTCTACGATATAATAACCAACAAACTTCTCACTTACAACTTACGAACTCTTGGACTCTTAAGAAACTCGCTTGAAGGACATACTACGGCTAGTTCATATAAATTACGTTCTTTACGGACCAAAGGTAAAGTCCAACAAAGACAACTCTCAGTTACTTTGTTTTCCTTTCTATAAATATAAATTGTCTCATCATTTGTTTTGAGGATTTCCGTTACTAAGTTTATGCAACGAATAAAAACTGTCTTCAAATATAATGAGATATTTCCATATTCAGGGGTGATTTGAAAATATTTTGGTCACTCTTGACAACTTCAGATATAAATAAAACATTAAATGAAATAAAAAATACGTTAAGGCGATATTTAAATAAGGAGACGAGAAAAATACAGTGGTTTTGTTTTTTTTATCAATTATTATAGTTATAAGAATATTTTTGATAGAGATTTTATTTATTCAAATAATAAAAAAAACTGTCTGAAAAAAATATAAGCTACAAACTTGACATGACTCAATTATTATCATTTTTTACAGAGATTTAGTAGCGAGTAGCAAAGTATTCCATACCTATATCGAATAAGTTCCTATCTATACAAAATCTATATTTGTGATTCACGAAAATGTAAACGAAATTTCGATACGTGTGCGTATTAAAGAAATATATTATATAATAAAACACCAACTAAACATAAAAAGCAATTTACACACATTAATTTAAACAATCATGCTACACATAAAAGTTTTGAGCATTTTTTGTTAGATCAATGCGATTTATAATTATAATAATCACATGTTATTCTAATTAATTTGTAAACTCACGTGACTATTAACAAATGTAAAGCTTTAAATAAAATAAATAAATTAGCAAAAAGAAATGTATATTAGGGCTCGTCCGGGATTTGAACCCGGGACCTCTCGCACCCGAAGCGAGAATCATACCCCTAGACCAACGAGCCGATGTAAAGATGAGCGAAAATTGTAGTCTAAACAAACGCCCTGCAGTACTTTGTTATCAATGACGTCATCGTAGTACAAATTATGCAATATGTAAGTAGTTAACTAGGTTTGTAACGAATTGAAATATAAACCTACTCCGTTTTGATTTTCCTGATAAAGGCGTGTTTTACTTTTCAAATAATTGTTAGTAAATAAAATTAATAAAGCTAACTATAACTTTTTCGTTGTTGAATTATAAGCCGAAAATTAATTTTTTGAGCATTATTTTCTTACATGTTTATCGCTTATAATTAATTTATTAAAAATTTAAAGCATCACATCGGTAAATCTGTAGACATTAAATACTTTTCAATAGAAGAATACTACTTTAATCTATTCTATACTAATAGAGTCGAAAGAAAACATTATAATTGGCCGCTATTACCGAATACATAAACATAACTTTTGAGATGCCAATTTTCCCCATATAGCACTTTTCAGGATAAAATACAAGTAGGTTGTTAAATTTTGCCAGATTTACCCACGAATTAAATATGCAGGAAATAACGGCCATAATTGTGGTTTGTTTTAGTTCTACTCGCTAGCCGTTATGGACTCATGCAAGAAACAGTGAGGTACATGGTATACAGTGGTAGTGCCGAGGTGCCACTCCAGCCAAGCTACTGAGCCGATAGCCAATTTTAAAGGAATGTGGAACGCTTTCATTCCTGCGATGAAAAAGAAACTAATGGAAAATATAATGACATGAAAGCGACGAAGCGTCATTTGCTTCCGTAATTCATTGTTCAGTGTTGTATTCATAAAAAAGTCTATTAGTATCAAATCAAGCTTCAAAATAGAGTTTGAGCAAGAGCTACAGTAGCTTTAGGTAAAATTAAGGAAAAAATCTATGTAGGTAGTAAGAAAGTGTGAATGGTCTGTGATGAGGAACGCGAGTGACACCCTGGACTTTGCTATAGACAAGGCGGAGAGAAGTGAATGTGGTCGACAAGTTAGTGTAGAAGGTAATTCTGGCAAAATCACCTCGTGCGGGGGCTCCAGGTCGTCGTCCGGGGGCGGCGCGTCGCCGGGCCGCCACGCGCGCGCGCTCCTGCCCCACACAACACCGTCACATCACACGCCAAGTACACAAGCTACACGATGCCAACTAATTCACACAAATAAGGCTATACCAAAACACGAATGCACACAAACTCAATATTCAACCGATTCTAACGCTGGGAGCCTCGGTGCCGGGAATGGCGGCTTGTGACTGCCGGGTTAACCAAAATATCGTATTGCACATATTTTTTGGGTCATTTTGCTAACGTCACCTATCTATTATTATATTTACATTTTAAAACGATTCTGGTATGCATATCACATTTCCCATAGTTTACATAAATGTAGCGTAGCTAGAGTTTGGTTACGCACGTAGCAGTGTAGCCAATGTATTATTCAACCATTCTCTATTAAAGTATTGTATAAGGGCGATAAGATCTGAGTTTAGTTTATAAGATGTCGAAAAATATTAAAAAAAAAATATCCAATTGAAAACTTATCAATTTTATTCAGGAATTATTTGTATTATGAAATTCTGCCAATTGGACAATTTTTCAGTCATGATTTTTAAGCCTTCTTTACCTGGAAGGGATGAGAACGGCAATAAACCGCCGGTAAAATGTTTGTGATGTCATAAAACGATTGATTCCAATACTGAATAAAAGTGGAAGTGTTTGGCTCGAGGCCAATGAGATGCTCGGTTCGCTAGAGAGAGCGCTGAGACAAGGGCTTGTGGGAAACTGTGGGTTATTTGAGCTGTGAGATGTAAAAGAGCGGACGAAAGCGAACGCTCGACGAGGACTCAGCCTTTGCTTTCGCACTTTAATGGTACTTTAGCGTTTAAGCGCCTTTATAAGAGGCCGCCCGCCGGCGATGAGGGATTTACGCCTCGCTCATTAGAGAGGTGCGGGCTCAAGCGCTGGCGATGGCGGTACTCAGCTCTCATGCTTCTGCTGAATGCCCATTATTTCATATCCTTTTGCATTTCATACAAATGGTTTCGTCGTCATAGATTGTCCCTAAAATAAAGAGTTTGCTAGTTTTAACATAAGTGTTGTCAGTCATATAATGAGGTCACCTGTAAGCATGGTCATGCGGTGGCAGGCCCAGGCCGGAATCCTCGGAGGGCGAGCGGTGGTCGGCTACTAGAGGAGCCTCCGGCGGCGTTCCCTCCTATAACAATAACCCGCAACCTGACCCGACAGCCCCAACACTGTCAACCACTTCTCATGCAACACACGAGACCGGGAAATCTCGCTAACACTTTGCTTGATCACGTAAATACTTAAAACCCAGATATATGCAACCACTTGTTCAACAATACAATATTTTTAAGTTTTAAGAATAAGATTTGGCAAAGAGTAGAGGACTATACTAATTTATATGTTGTTGACACTAGACATATTTCTCGTGATGGGGGTATCTTTGTCAGGCCTGACCTTAGAGGTGTTTGATTTATTTAAATGATGCCTACGTGTAGGTTAAATAAAACATTTATGAACAATTTATAAACCAAGCTCAATCTACTGTCGAAAGCAATCAAACTATCACATCGATGTTACATGCAACATGGACGTACACGGCCATTCTAAAAATATTAGTTAGTGTAAATAAGTAATTAAGAACATTTTAGATAGATAATATTTAGTGATGGAATAGCATTGTACGTCCTTGCGTGTTTGTCTAGTGAATAAGTAAAGCGTGTGAACTTACCGGGTCGTGCAACTCATGCATCGTCGAGGAGGGTAGCATATGTCGCTCTGGACCGCGCTACCAACAAATGTAAGCATCAACTAAGGTTTGTGCAAATGATTTTGCACTGAAGTGTACTGTAGTTCGTATATAATCTGTTACGACGACCTACGTATTTGTCTGTAGGTATGACTGTCACACGCCGTGAAACTATTTATACAAATATCTTATCATCTATGGCTGATAAGTATGTCTTGTACACCGGCATTGCAATGCGGAACTCAGCTGTGAAGAAAGTCCAAATTGAAGTGATCGAGTGCACATATGTGTTATCTATACTTATGTTATTGGTGTCATCTAAAAGTGAATGAATAAAACGAATAGACGTATGGTTTACGCCAGGTTACCTAGTGTTTCAGAATTACCAAAATAATTGGTGTCGAGAGATACGAAGAACAGGAGAGGTCGTTTGTATTGTATAGTAGCATAAGTATCTAAAATGTATATGCAAAAATATCGTTGAAAATCAGCTAAGCGTTTGGAAAATTAAACTAATTAGGGAACCATACCTACTGTAATTAAATAGAAGCTACAGGTGGAGGACAATTTATTACATTCTAATGCGCAACCTTGATTAATATTTTAAACATTACAAAATTTGCTTTGATCTCGATTAGTACCTACCTACCTAATAGTTATAGAGGAACTGAAGGTATAAAACTGAGTTAAGTGCTTAGTTCTGTATCATTCAATTGCTAATAAACGCTACATTACGTGCAGGAATAATTTCTAAATCTATAAAATACCACTTAACGGCTAATGTCAAGTCCTAACATCAAAATGCTTTTAACAAGGCTCTGCTGATTTTATTTACGATTTCAGTTAGCTCCGTTATAAAACTTTGATATGTGACCTACTTGCTAGAGAAAGTTCGAAAGACAAATGCACTGTCAACTGTATTTCCAGCTATTGTTCAAGAAAAATCTCACTACATAGCTGTTCCTTGTTGTCGTAGTAGGTTAAAGTTTTACATTTTAAAATTTTATGGAAGATAGTACAAAAGATTTTTCAGTAAATTTGCCACTGCTTATATCGAAATATTCTTACGTTAAACTACTTCTAAGTAAGAAAGTAGTAGGTAAGTTAGGTAGTTGTTTGTTCTACATTATCTTAAGTACATAGATTACCTTGAGGTGGTGGTCGACGGCTTCCTCTCCTCGCCTGTACACCAGCTCGTCGAACCTCGCCCTGTCCTCCGGCACCATGAACTCTCGTATTTCCGTCAGGAGTGTGTACTAGACAAAAGAAATAATAATTGTTTTCAAAAACATTAATTGTGATTGATGAATTTTCTGAGGCAGGTTCAAAAAAAATAGTACCGTTTTTTTTTCCAAGTTACGGTTTGTGTGGGCTTATCGGGATTTAAAGTAATCTCTGTTAAATCCAGGTGAAAAATGACCATTGTGTCGTAATTCATGCAAACACACAAAATGTTCCATCCTTTCAGACGTTAGCATACGTAATTTACACAGGTTAGAGTTCTCAAATTAACAAATATATTAACTAAGTAGGTAAACTAACTACCCAGTACATATTTGTTTAGCTGAGCCCTTTAAGATAGATGGTTTGTAGCGTTACGAGCATTTCAGCACCAAACATAAGTTATTCCGCGTATGATTGATGATTATGTATCGGTATTACTTCTACTACTTGAGCGTAACTCTATAGCTTTTATCCCTCATACTCTCGATATGTCAAGACTTACACGAAGTTAGTCTATAAATAAATGTCCTATCATGATCGTCGACTTGTGCTATACAAACAATGTACAGTATGAAAAAGCTTTTTCTAATACAAAAAGCATCTATTTATTTGTTTATCAAAACTTTAAATCTTTAATTAACTAAGAAATAGGTAACGACTTGGAGGCCATCGAAATTGTAGCGTCTCGTACCTAAATTGAAAGCTCGTTTCGAATCATGATAAACTTCGAAATCACGGATTAAGTGTCTATTGAGGGCGTCTGGCCACTTAAGGTATACTTTGTAAAGTGGTGGGTGTAATGCTCTGATTTCTACTAAAAGTCACTTCTTAACATTTAAAAAGGTCAAGGTTGAGTCGGTTACAATCTGAACTAGAAGTACGTTCAAGGCCTGCACAGGAAACAGTCCGAAATAGTGCATTTCATTGCACGAGACAGATAGGAAACTAGATAAAGTTTCTTGTGGAAGTTATTTGAATTCCAACCGACACTGGTCTCGATGTCCATATTGTAAGGGGTTTCGTTACAATTTTATGACAAACTAGCTGTGCCCCGTGGTTTCACCCGTGTGAATGACAATTCGTAGACTATCTTTATAAATTATAGTCCATGTGTTTTTCTAATATATGAGCTACATCATTGTAAAGTTTCATTAAAATCCATTCAGTAGTTTTTGCGCGAAAGAGTAACAAACATCCACACATCTATTCTCACAAACATTCACATAATAACACTGATTTTTAAACTCAGTTCTAGCTATTATCGACTATAACTGGATATAATAATGATAAAAAGTGCATTTCGACAGACACTCAATTATATGTTTTCAAAAATACCTATTTATTTCATCCCATTAACAATGAATTCAAATCTGTCCCCACCCGTATCTTAAACTTTTTCTTTAGATTGCCCATCGAAAGGACCATTGATCACCGAAGCTTAATGTTTTCTTTATTCCTCAATGAATATGTAAGTATTTAGACGATATCCCCAAAACGGGGATCAAAGGGACCCCGATAATAGGGTAGAAAAAGTAGAGTCAGTAAGGACATGGGTTTAAAATGTTTACACATAGACCTAGCTACCGTAGCTACAAATATACTTAAATAAAGGGCTCCAAATAAATAAGAGCAGAAATGTACATCAACAAATTTGTATTCCTAGTTGTCATAAATTCTCTTAGAAAATCACATCGCTACATTCTCTTAAATGCTATATTTAAAGGGAACGTCATAATTTAGTATTCCTATGTATATCGCGATGTGAAATCTCAGTCCCTTGCTTATCTGTGTGTATTAGCCGCTTTACGTTTAAGTTAATGTGCGGACCGTAATTAGAATTTGAGCAGCGTTCACCTTCATGCAGGAAATCGAGGGTTTAATTTCCGCATGAAGACTAATATTTATGTCACACCTACTACCAGTATGTTTACACATATTAATGAATAGGATTTAACTTATGTCACTAACACTGTTTGGTCGTGTTTCGATATGTTGTGGTCATGGATCTGAACTTACGTGATCGAGAAATATGGAAATCTTTTGCACCGAGCATTTGCCGAAAGGTCGAAATACATAAGGTAAGTTTCAAGTAATCCTCATTTGTTGTATAGGGACATACCTTCTGCGGCGTATCGAGTAGATCTCTGATGACGGTGAGGAAGGAGTCAGGAGTGAGCCTCCTGGCGGCGTACTCCTCCATGTAGTAGGCGATGGCGGGAAGGTCGCACTGCGGGAGCAGCGAGCGAGCCTTCTGCTCCACCGCCGTAGACGCCGCGCCGCGACGCTTGCCCCAGCCGCTTATTCTAAACAACAACGATACATTACCAAAAATTCTGAGAAAATATTATAAAACAGGCCTAATCCCTCATTTATACAAAGAAGAAGACAAAATGTAAGCTAAACAGATCCTATAATCTTTATAGACTCGCCTTAATTGGTCGTATTTTGTTCTTTGATTGTAACATTTCATATATAAAATGCACAATCTTAAATTGCAGAAATAAATAAGACAATTTAACTAGAAAATACTTGGAATCAACCCAAAATTTTCATTTAAGTCCATTTCTCGAAAACTAAATAAAATAAATAAAAACGGACGGAACTCCATAACATAACATATCCGCCAGTGGCATTACTTATACGGCTGTCAGCCACTGCATTCCAGAAAACATGACGGTTTATTTCCTCTTGATTCTGTGACAGATAATTAGCACACGTATCTCGCATCATGACCCAGATTCGTAACTTTAGCGAAGTGTAAACCGAAATCCGGGTCAGTATAATTAAAATTATCTTCTCAATCCTCTTATTAAGCTTGCGATTACCGACGTATCAAATTGAATGAGTGTAATTCATTTACAGGTTATCCGATGGATGAACGTTTTAGGTAATTTTAATCTGGATAATATTGGACTTTGGACTAAAACTGAAATTTTAACTTTAAAGTATATATTTGTAGTATTTAACCCAACTCTCTTACTCTTTGAATAAGACTCTTTTAATTTCTAATATTACAGGTACAATGTACAATACCTAGGCATATTCAGATTAGACCAACAGTCAAACAGTTCCTCTAGAAAGGAAAAAACGAATCGGCTGTCCTTAATCTCTAATCCAGATGATTTATTGCGTGATCACATACAAAGAAAAGTTATAGAAAAACCGATAAGAGAGGCACTTAGCTTTTGACATTTTCTAAGTTTATGTTGCCATTATTTTGATTCTTATTTTATTTTAGACTTTGGTTTTCTCTAAAAATAATTATAGTCAATTTAGAAAAGAAAAACAAAGCTTATTTAATTATTTCAACATATAGTTTATTTATTTGAATTATTATGTAAGTTCATGATAGCTTACCTAGGCGTGGCTTCCCGCTCCCCATATGCCGTGCAGGCGTGGGGAACCTTCCCGACGTCGCGCACCAGCAGCGACATGCGCTTGTGGTACTTCAGCTGCGCCACCGCCTCGTCGTGCGTCACGTCCACGAACGACTGGCTGTTCACCTCCAGGATCTGGTCGCCAACCTAATCAAAAACGGAAACTCAGAAACTAGCTATGAGTAGTACAGCAGATTAAGGCACTTAAAGTTTAATTTTCGTACAGGTAAAGAGTGGAGGTAAGTTATGGGTCAGCCGCAGCACGATATCAAAATGAAAAAAAAAAACGATTTTTAGTTTAAGAAACTCCATACATAAGGAAAATGATTAACCTAAGTATTCAATTAGTGAAAATTTCGATGTGGTTTGTGTACTTGGAAAATTGTTAGTAGGTAGCAAAAGTTTCAAACGTAGGTAAGTTACGAGGTGGATGTAGCGTGCAAAGGCGGAGAACGGTCTAAGTCTCAAGTTCAAGCACTATAAATTTCCGAACACACCTCGCGCCGCTACTCATGACATTGAAATTAAATATTATTTGCACAGTTTACTTTACTTGGCATTTTAAATAATTGCTCTACTTAAGTGCAGCACTTAGTAGCAACTTTGTTTATGTTGTTAGTCTGTACTTAAACAGTGTCATTTCCATAGCGATACAGCGGCAAGTTTAATTCGAAAACAAACTAGTAATTTAGCAGGCTAAGCTGCGATACATTCCCGACGCCGTCGGCTTGCAGTAAACTTCGACGCCATTCCGTCGAGTAAGGCCTCTTGCTGCCGTATTCCAAGTTTCCCAGACTTGGGCGTCGTCTTAATTTACAACAAATTGCACGAACTAAGCGCAGTAAATTGAGATTTACATTCATACTACACTTACTCGTCGTTGCGTTTTCACAGCGCGGAAATAACCGTAATAAAATAACGAAGAAAGAGTAATTTTCAAACTTAGCATAATTAAGTTTTAAGTTTCTTAAAACAAAAATGCACTTTACTTGAAATTCATACGCTTGACATAAACATAAAGTGACCTCGCAATGCTAAATAAAAGCTCCACAAATAACAACACATAAAGTGGACCAAACAACTACATTCTAATTTAAAAACCTAAATAGGTTCCAAACCATTTCATTTCGACTTTATCTGTATAAGATGTAGATATGCTAAGTTTCTCTATTTTCAAAATAAATAGTCCGTAAAAACCCGTCTTTCCATTTACGAGTATGTAGTCTTAGTTTGTATGTTTTTCAGACACGCTTTGTTTGTTAAATTTAAGTACCAGTATTTAAGACCTACATACTGACGTATATTAATATATACATCAGTATGTAGATCACAGTTTTATAAGACATGAAAATACATTTACCATGAGTCCGGCTCTATCCGCAACGGAATCCTTGTCGACCCCTGTGATATAGATGCCGAGGTTGTACTCCAGCCCGCCTCTTATCATCAGTCCTAACGACTGACCCGGCTCTATACAAAGATCAACCTGCGAACAAAACTCCTTCGATTAGCAACATATTAGCACTTTGATTAATTTCAGCTTAATTATCATAAACAACATTCGCTTCTGCGAATGCGAAGCACAAAGGGAAAAGTCGTTACATTCAGGAATGAAAATTACGGTAATAGCTATTAGGGAAACGCGTGGCATTGGCGTCCAACGTGATTATATTACATAAAAGCCCATAAACACGTAATCTGTGCTCACAAAGGCTGAAGAATGACTCCATTCACGAAAATTTGCTTTATTATGATCGAGGTGATGTCACATAGATCGATGCGGAAGTTTTGGTCTAGCGTCATTACCGCCACTAACGACAGCGTTGTGGTTAGCGGGCTGCGATTAACATACCACGCGCTCCAGCCTCTAACCCTCTAACCCCAATATGCAATGTCATAAAATATTTACGAGTACGGAATTGGACATAAAAATTTATGATGACATAAATTCATTTAGTCGTTTATTAAGTAGGTTCGTCATCTTTGTTGACTTCTTTGTAGATGTAGGTAATGCGCGATTACGAGTATGTACCATATACAGTCAACGTTCTACAAAACAACATGAAGTTGTAGGATAAGCAAAAGAAAATAAACAACCTACAACAGTATTGGCAGTCAGTCAACAAAGTTTTAGTGTGCTAGAACATAATATTCACCCTTCGTATGGAGCGGTCCTTGCTGGCGGAGCGCGGCGGGCGCAGCGGCGGCGGCGACGCGGGCCGGCCGTAGCGGTCCATCCAGGAGCACGACGCGCGCCCCACCAGCGCGCCCGCCGTGCGCACCGTCATCGTCAGCTGACGGCACGACTTCAACATCTAAACGAACAAATAACCCTCATTCATTGTCATTATTTCTTTTTGACCTATTTTTATGATGGAAGGCCGACTGAATTTGCTCTGTTTAAGGTAGGATAGAATGATAGAAGACGACGAAGATGGATGAATATAAATAATGTCGAAGGTGACAGATTTATATTATTGTATCTATCTACTGCCCCACTACTACACAAATGTCTTTCTATTTGCCTCCAATTACATAATTGGGTTTAGTAATCTAGATATATGTAAATGTATACGAGTAAATAACCATTACCTTCCCATCTTGCGAATAATTCGCTACACGTTACCTACTTCAATATATGACAATTTTATTTTGTACTTCATAAAAGTTTACGTTGGACATAAATGTATTTATGCTATCCAATACCCATAAAGCTAAGTTAATGTGTCGTAAATTGTAATAACACACACATTACAAACATATTCGGGACAATTCACATCCGAGACGGATAAATAATATGTGTCTTTAAGAAGACACCTTACGTAACCAGATAAATAAAATCCACCGTACCGTATCTAACCGATATCCGAAATCTTTAATGATTCACCAAAATAAATTAAATTTAACAGTTTCTAGAAAAAATATTAGCTAGCTCGCCACGCTGGTGGCTTTCAGGAAACACGACTCAGTTGCAGTAAAGAGGGGGATCAAAATAGAACGCCTCGGAGAGTCGCGGAACAACCCATTATTTTGTAGCTGCTATTCATTCCGTATCGGTGGTAAATGGTAATTTGTAAATAACGGGAATCGCGATCTGCAGTTGTGTTTAAAAATCTACTGCTTTTTAATTAATTATTGTATTAAAATTTTGGATATTTTAAAACGACAAGAGACTGATCTGAATGTACCAACATACACTATATCATTTCCATGCATTTAAGATGAATCTTAGATTACTTGGCTACGAAATATACTTGATAAAATAAATAGAATGGAATATATTCGTCTGGCTTTATTCAGTGGAGTGTGTGATAGCTGATAGTGTCAGAGCGAGGGCGACCGAGAAGGATCGGACCATCGGCCGGGACACGCTGGCGACACCCGCCAGCCCGGCCATCCTGCGCGGCGCTACTGCAAAATTTCCACTCCCTATCTGTACTTTAAAGATATAGGCACCTTTTTGAGGCATACCAAATGCATTTAGACAATTTGGTAACACATAATACGGCCAAAAAAGATTTTATGTCACAGACAGAGAACTTAGTTTATTTTTAAAGCACATTTAATAATACAGCACAATATATCCGTTGCCGAGTGAAGTCGTTTCTTACAAAAAGGTCTCAGTGAATGTCAGGAAGCGACGTCGTAAATCAAGCGATATCGTCAAGTGCGGAAGGAAAAGTCCAACAACGCATGCAAAAATAGTGCCGCTTACCTGGCCCGTCTATTCTATACCTAGCTCTGAAAATACCTATTCTATGCTTGCCAAAGGTAAGAGCCGCCTCTGAAAATATCAGTCTAGAAAGTTTTATTTTCCGTGGCAAGCACAAACGTTTGGATATGTTTCAAAAGATATATCTGTGAGGCACACAATACATTTTAAGACAGGTTAGGTAGAACTGCAGTCTTTCAATATATATACTAATCCTACATTAGATACGAAGGTTTGAAACTTCAGTTTTAATGTATATAGAATGTTACCACTTCGTGAATGATGGCCGTAAATACCTACTTAGAAACAAGTAACCGAGTGAAATATAACTGCCGTAGATACCTATCATTCCAAGACTAACATTGACTTTCACTGGGAAAACAAAAGTAAAACAAACTTCATCAAAGTGAAAATAAAGCTTGAACTTTTACCTCCGTTCTCTAAGAAATGAATATTAGTTGGTGAAGTGCCTTAGAGCAAGATGTTTACTTACCGAACTTCCTTCAATGCCTGCGACCTTTTGTTTCGTCGATACTCTAGAATACCTAATGATGCCTGGCCCAGATACTTTTAACAGCTGTAAAGCAATCACTGGAGCCTCTATATTCCTCTAATGACTACCAATCAGGTTTACATGTGCAACCACAGAGTACAACACAGTACTGAAGTCTTCCTTCTTTTTTACTGACTAGTCTAAAGTACATGCAATACATGTAATGTACATGAAAAATTACACTTCGCTCACACTACCATTGAGCATACATTAAGTAATTTAATCGATAACAATATATTTCCAACTGTAATTTGGCTTTCCGTTACTGAAAAGCGGCGTCCGATTCCAGTTAGCCGTCATGTTATACGTGCAGAATACAAGATTTACGAGTTAATGGATATTTCTTCATCCATAACATTATGGTATAAAGGTATAATGGTGCTTGAAACTTTTTTTGCGACTGCTATAAATAATAAGCGATTATAAAAATGTTAAGATGGAAGCAAGATCCTTTCTGACAATTTACGAAAAAGGTTAGGTAGCCCAGTGACCGGGTATTTAGATTTTAATATCTAAAGTGCTATTATAAACTAGTTTCCTTCCCCTTGAACTACAAAAGCTGTACATACTTTTAACTATCGATCTACTGATTCTGTAAAAGAATATTTACCTCTCACGAACACAACCTTTTACGAGTAGGTTCCTACATAAGAGAATAAAAATCCTTTAGCTTAGGGACTACACATACTGGTTTTATTTGGATCACATGCATACGTAATCCTCAAATAAAATATTCCATATATAAAGCACAGTTTCACGGCAATAAAGTGGCTGGTTAAGTATTTATTAGGTTTGGACGCTATCAGAATAATTTGTAGCGTCGGCGGCCGCTGCGGCGTACATTACCACGGAAATAGAAAACGTCCCTCTCTCCGACCGCCTGTCATTCCCAGACCACTGTAATGCCTCTCGCATGAAAAATATTCAGAATAAAAACATTTTATTGTAAACAGGCTCGTTTTCTCGTATTCTATTTTCATAGCGGCAACTGATTGAAGAAAACATTGACTTGATTGTATCAGATAAAACTTACGAGTAGAAACCATTCAACTTTTCTTTATAAATTAATTAGACGAATTTCATGCAAATGCTCATACTCGAAATAATTTACAATCATATAAGCAAATATAAAATCCAGCGAGAATAAAATCAAATAGCTACATCACATCCAACACATTCGCAGTTTTCCTCATCATTTGCGATTCCAACGTAGCGTGTTCTATTTGAATACTTTTAAAAGCTCTTGTTTGTGAAACCATGTTACCCCCAATTGAGCCATCAACGCTTCACGTGCAAACTAAATAGTCGGCTTGCATTCGAGAGGCGGCTCCGAGCGACGCGCCACTCTTACAATTTATATTTCACTCTTTTTACACACTATTTCATTGAAATAAAAGTATATTTTATGTGTTACATTTGTTAGGAGTTTTAATGAAATAACACCTAGAATTTGACTCATAGAATAGGAATTCAGTTTATATTATTTGGTGTCAATAACTAGCACACTTGATTACATGACGAACCCTGGGTTCATCCAGGACACTGTCCTTGTTCACTGGCCCATATTTACAACACGAAAAATATATATTAAAATAAAAAGTTCAACCGGGAAACTTAGTCGACGGTCACAGCTTATTCCACCCTCCTATGAAAAGTTCAAAAAGGCGTACCCGCGAGAAATTGCAAATGTAGAGTTCCAATAGTTTTCAATACATCTAGCACCTACTCATATAAGAAATACAAGTTCTATTTCCCGATGTCGCCGACTACGAAGTCAATATTAAACACGTTCTCCGCGAGTCGCTGTGACACATCGATAACACACACTACATCCCGCGGGAGGCATTACTCTTTCAGAAATAAATAGAACTTCAGCCTAGAGCAATATTCGCGGCATATTTAGAAACAGCTTCAACATGTTTATGTGTGGCTCTACAATCTACATAAATGTAGTTCTTACTTCACATACATTTGGTGCTTACTTCACATAATTTGGTTTTGATACTATCCTAATTTGGTTTAATGATTCGGTAAAATACACATACCGGTTCAAACGATACGTCGCGTCGGCTTAATTATGATACTATTTGCCCTTAAAGTTCAAAATTTATGTAAAACCTGCTCATAAGCAAAATTGAACCTTTTACAGGGATATAACAAGCAAACCCACCGCTTTTTTCCCTTCTAAACAATTAAAACAAAAGAGCTGCCAACATTTTTACGCGCTGGCAGGTACTCCTAAGTAAACAGTTTGGAACATTCGTAATGGCGATTCTGAACTGTGATGGAGGCAGTTTTGGCGCACATCAGGTAGTGTCGTTTGGCTCATCGTCAGGACAGGCTGCCAGCGGCAACAGGTCCTAGCAGCCTCCCCGTTTTATGTAATCACCGTCTAATTTATAGATATCAACGTCAGCGACATTATTATGCTAATCATGATTGCGAGGTGTTTGGCTCCCAGAGCGGAAATTCCTAAATGGGCTTCGAGCCAGATTCAAGATTTTAGAGACTGATTTGAGATTCTAATCAGTCGTAATGTAGGTAGATATACCTTCAGCAGCGGAACTATCGATTTACAAAATACTGAATTCTTATTTATTTTCAACCATTGCCGTAGCCTAATTCATGTTAATTTTATTCTATTAACCATTATAGTGATTTTATAATTTAGCGAATTGAAAATATAATTTAGTTTTAATTCGTTACATTAACGAATTTCCCATCTTGACAAAATAAACACTTCATGTTTTATCACGAAAAGCAACAAATCTTGAGGTAATATGTAAATTGATAAATGGAGATGGAGTTTCAGCATATATTAAATTATCTGGGCTGTTTTAACTAAATAAGGTGTGACATGAAACAGACAAGTAATACATTACCTTAAGAGCATCTTCGTGTGAGATCCCGGAGAAGGGCGTGCCGTTGACTTGCAGGATGGAGTCCCCGGGGCGCAGGCCTGCGCGCTCCGCCACCGAGCCCTCCTCCACCCGCGATATGTACACACCTACGCCTAAATATTATTACATTAACTAAAAATATACACCTACGATACATCTAGCCAACGGAAAATAAGTGCAAAATTATAACTTCAACAAAAAGCATTTCCTACATAAAAATTTAAATTCCACAATACGACAAATATATTTTACATAATGTAAACCCCTTTTTTCCTTTTAAAAGGTTTTACATAAACTTAATGTAATTGTAATATAAGACAGCTTTATGACTAGTTATAAAATTAAAACACTTACCCAAGTCTATTTTCAAGTCAAAAGTTACTTATAAATATTAATACTGACCTGTGGAAGTTTGAAGAAAAACTTAGGTAATATTATAAAGTGTAACACTGTATGTACTTTTAATTAAGTTCAACCAATTTAATAAGATAATGCTGTTCTTTGAATACGATATTTGTGTAATATCTGGTATATAGAAATAAAGTCATAAAATCTCCATGTTTATTTGGCTAATCTCCTTTAACCCAATTATAGGGCAGCCCATTGCAAAACAAAATGTTGTTATTTGGGAAAATATTCAGTTTATTTCCCTGAACAAATCCTGATATGAAACTCGTATAATTTAAAAACCGTAGCAACAATGTAACCTTCACAATAGAGGCTTTATGCAATATAAACCGAGGAGGATCTTATCTTGTCTTTGTGGCTGGATATTAAAATGCCGTGTGCTTTTTAAAATCTCGCACAAAGACGTGAAAAGCGGAAACATCGTGATGTTGATGCTGCGCCGCGACTACACAACAGTTTATAGGTCTCTCGTAAGCAATAACCCTATTTTACTTTAACTGAACTATAAATTAAAGTATTTAAGAATTTGTATAAAAATATTAGTACTGTTATCTTTTCATAGCTTGCTTTATCTGAAGGTCTTTCTTATTTATATTTTTCAAATACAGTCTTATTTCTTTTGTGCGAAAGATAATAATTTACTTACTTCCTTTCTAGAGAGCCTTCAAAGTATAAACCCTAAGCCAGTCATGAACGACTATTTCTGTATTTTGCCCGAGAACGACGTCTGGCAACTTATTTACATTTTAAGTCGGTTTTACTCTTAAAAATAAAGTCGTTCCGCATTTCTCCCAGCACAACTTTGTGAATTACAAAAGTATTTTCTGGTGCGACTGGTAGATATAATAGGCGCACTTTCTCATGAGAGATTTTATACAATTTAAATACACCATCGTCTGCCACTTCTAGCCTCTTGGATTTACATTTAAATCGCTTAAAGTTACCGACCCGGTAAGATAAGCTACACTAGTGTACAATTACAGAAAAAGATCAAGAGATTTATCAAGCTCGATAGTAAGACATACATTGTATGCGAGACCGAGCTATCCATAAGGAAAATTGTTATGATACAACACACATATGTATCGTGTGTTGTACAAATAGCGCGGGGTCGTTGTTTAGGCGCTGACCGCTCTCGGCGCTATTTACATGCCTCCCACATGCGCTCGTAATCGATAACACAGCCTCGTCTGGTGTAGCTTACGGCTAGGCGGCTATCAGCTAACGATGCTTAATACCTTTTCTCTATTACTGCGAGATTATAGTGGATTTATGAAATTGCAATCGTCCTTTATTTTATTGTTTGTGTTCGCAGCGTATCAAGATTGTGTGGGTTCTGAATTAAGGTTCTGATATAAACTGATAATGTTATCTTTGAATTACTGTGTTTTGAGTTTTGTAGGTAAAGCAAAAAAGCACTACTTCATTCCTTTTGATACACAACACTTTTCACGTTAGACA
This sequence comes from Autographa gamma, assembly GCA_905146925.1. Classification (NCBI taxonomy): domain Eukaryota; kingdom Metazoa; phylum Arthropoda; class Insecta; order Lepidoptera; family Noctuidae; genus Autographa; species Autographa gamma. The sequence continues at coordinate 4,258,921 of LR989852.1, forward strand.
GTTTATAGATTAGTAATAATGTGCTTTTGACCCTGGTTTAGCGAGAATCCGAAAAACTAAGTTCTATATATAAGTCGGTCTACTCAACAAAATTGTAAAATAAATCGCTTCGATGAACCAAGAAGAGTATACCATAATCCTCATACCATCATGATTCATGGCCAGCAATTCTCGCTAACCCAGGATCAAGTAGACTTCTCAATTAGTTGTAAGCCTCGGATTGGAAGGTTTACCCACCTGCCTCCTTGCCTCCCTTGACGCAGATGCCGAAGCCGTGCGAGTCGGCGGGGTCCCGGCTCATGGTGACGGTGCGCGTGGCGGGCTCCGTCGGCGGCGGCGGCGCCCCGCCCGACGAGTACGGCCGCTCGCGCTCACCCCCGCGGTATATCGCCTAGTACAATTTATACATTAATAAGTACTGTTGAAAATCCCTACTACAGCAACAAGATACCTCGACGTAGGTACTCGACCAATTTAGAGCCCAAACAGTCTCGGATTTCTGTTTATACTTATTCAGTGTCGCGCGATGTGCACAGAAGCGTATCGAGCTCATGTCCTTCGAAAGTTCGGTTCAAAAAGAATCTCAAATAAAAAAAAACAATTGTAGAAGTACTCAGGGGAAGCCTGTGCTTAACTGTGTGACAGTATTGGGTAGGGAAAAGAACACATTTTTATGTTGTGTTTGCTTGTTACATATAAAGCTGTATAGTCTGGTACCAAACCTACCAAAAAGAACACGGATAAAAACATGTAGTTAATTTGGTTATTTAAGCTTTTACAGAGGTGTCTTTAAAATCTTTTTCATAATAATACCTACTATTATAACGTCAAGCTATACTAGCTGTTCTAGTTCCTATTTTGCAGTGCGAATAGCATACTTTTACCAATATAAGTTATACACTCATATAACTTTTAGCAGTAAAACGTTTCGAAAATAATTAAACTCTTAAGAGATGACTACTGAAAAACTGCCATTGTTTAAAATGAGTGCCCATTTGTTATTTAAACGAAGGTTGTATATTAAACGGTCGCTGAATTATTGCTCAAGAATATTTTGGGTTTTAATGAACAAACAGTTCTTCAATATTCTACAGTCGCGCACAGACGCGCTAGACGTCTCAAGAGTATGAAAACATGCAATTTATTTTAAAATGCTAAATAAAAAATGTTTATAACAATCTACAGCCATATTTAAAATACACGTAGGTAACTTTATTTCGTTGACGTCGCCTTCCGTATTTATTAAATTTTCAGTGAGTGACGTGTTTCCTTTACATTACATCGTGACCTAGCATGTTTCGTGGTGTTTTTCACAATAATGTATAAAACATACTTACAGTATGCGTGTTTGTTAGTAATAAAACTAATAATTTATACTTATATAAAAAGCACAACCGAAAAAATTCGGTCCGAATATGTAAATGTTTTTTTGAGGCGGTAGTGTTCGCAAAGGATTGTTTTCCTCAATATTGTTCTCGACGCAGCGTTCATAAGCAATAAAACGCGAGCCCCTCTTTTACGTAAACAATGTTTCTCGAGGCGAACGTTTAACATCTCAAAGAAGTTGTAGCGGGCCGCCCTCGGCGCGCGCCCCCACGCCTCGCGCCTCGCGCCTCGCGCCTCCAAGTATTACGACCCACGAATATTTTCATCGGATCTAGCCGGAGATTTACTGGGAAATAGCTTTCAGAACTATGCTCTCGCCTGCAATGTTCCTGCAAGCCATATTTTGATGTTGCTCTTTGAAATATTTCTGCATAAAGTTTTAATAAAGTTATATTTTTTATGCCTTTTCATCAACAGATTGCTATGCAACTATTATTTCCTTCTATAAATGGGAAGTAACCATTACCCTGCAGTAGAACAATTGAACGTAAAACATAACTATTATAACACGTGTCTACGACAGAATTTATTTCATTGCCCTTTTTAATTGCACAAACAACTTTCATGTACATAATACCGTCTGTGAGCTATTCTACCGGGAATCATTTAGCTCATCCAACTTCACTGCAAAATACGTTACACTTTCCAACAGTGATTAACTACTTGGTCGCTGTTAGCGTCTAACTTACCCTAATTGATTTGTACGAAGAGTTTAACAACAGCTATTATTGCAACTAACCTTCCTACTCCGATTGAACGATTAAAAATCCAATTAGTTTGTCCTTTCTTCTTTGTAAAGGGGTTTTATTTCTACTCAGGTCTTCAGTTGAATTTTTGGAAAACAGCAGACTAAATAGACTCGTAAGATTTATTATGATCTCACCAAAGCATATTAAAACCAATAACTTTGTTAAAAAAATATAGAGTATTTGTTAGGATTTTGAATGAAACCTATCTCTTGAATGGTGACCTTAAAATTACCTCATTATTCTCAGCTGAATCCAATTTGGTACTTCTGTTAGATATACGTAGTCACAGAACCACTGAACACTGAATAACATAACGCACTATTTAAATATTATTTAAGCACACATTTTGGCTTGCTTATTAGATACAAAAGTAATGGAAAAAATCAAAATCGATTTCCTGTTATCTTTTAGAGAACACACTAAATACAAAATTTCTTCCGCCTAAAATTTCTAATGTTTTTTTTATAAAATAAACACAGTTTTTAATTTGATCTCTTGACTAACCACTTCAGTTACATAAAAATTAGACCTTCGTCAGTCGAGACGCGGTTCACAAATTGAAATATTTAGCTTGACTTCGTCGAAAAAAGTGTAATTGGGTCAAACGATACGACACCACCCTAACGATTTTACGATACGAAGTTAGGAACCATTTTAAAAAACTCGACAATTAATGCTAAAAAAAATTAACACTTAAATACGCTGTAATCTGAACTGGCTCCTAACGTCAACTGAAAGTGACGAAGACAGCCGACCAACCGATGACCATGACACCATACGTTTTGTGTGGACACGCCTACGGTAACCAATAACAATAAATTTCAGGTTCAATCTAAGTTTATACGGTAGTTTCACTCAATCTCAAAGATAAAGCTAGTTAAATCAACAATGTAACCCCAATTATGAAACAGGATCCAATAATTTATAAGGCAACGTCCTATGTACACGTGCGGATAAAGCAAAACCCATTCATTTCTGTGTAGTCATGTCCACATTGCGGGCACCTAAACGGTCGACGCTGTGGTCATGAATAAAGTAGTGGTATCGACTGGCGAGTGCGGCCTCACCCAGGAATAATTTACACACGTGACACCCCCGACCCTCCGCGTTTGCTTCATATTTAGCTATTTTTGGAACATCAACTCACCCACTGACATCCTTGACGATGCTACTATTGATTCAATAATTACTGCACCGCAATTTCAACAGCTGTGGAAATTCAAGGTTTCGATACCAAGAATTTTTAAAAAGGTTTCGAAATTTTTGTCTTTTTCTCTTAAATACATATTTCATACTTAAAGTAACCATGTGCAAGTTTAACTATGTGAGTGAACATAAACTTTCTTAAATTAACCTAAATTTCTGCAGGGAGCTATTACGGTCTAATTTAGTAGGTTCTCCGATGAGATGGCGTCATCTAAATAATGCAATTAGTGTTGCATTAAGGGGCACTTACATGATGCGTAGTGCTACTGGGGCTGCTGGCGGGCGAGTGCCTGCGCGCGGGCAGGGGCGCGGGCAGCGGCGCGGGCGGGTGCGCGGGGGCGTGCGCGGGGGGGTGCGACGGCGGCAGCGCCTTGCCCAGCGCCGCGGCGCCGCCCTGCCCGAACAGCCGCAGCACCTGCTCCGGCGATATCGGCCGCTTCTTGCCGTTCGCCGCGCTCAGGTGATTCGTGCTGTTCCGTAAGCTCGTCGCACCGGCTGCCAACAAAATTATAAGCATTGGTAAAATCAAGGTTATAGTCGCTTTGCATCGCGAAATAGGTTGCTGGATGTATTGTATTTCGAACTACACTGAAGTTGGCCGTCTCGCTCATGAGTCACAAATGATGGAATTGCGACCAAGATCAATGAGGCTCATCTAAATCATGTGATTCTCTGAGGTATTCCAAAAGACACTTAATTTATGTCTTGTGAATTGTTCAATATATTATGAAGTAATAACTTTAAACTAAGAAATAGACGCTAGAAATAATAAATAACAAGAAATTACTATGTATTTCTCCTTAGCACATTGGACAAAGTCCTCAAAAATAAGTTTAAAAAAGGAAATGTTGCTAAGCAGTTAGTATATATCACCTGCACTATTTGCAATAGTAGTGGAGCCAAGATAAGGCGCTCGGGACAGCTTCCCCGCGTAGTGGTGGGAGTAGGAGGAGTGGTGGCCGTGCGAGGAGGCCGGCCGCTCCACGATGGTGTACGAGGTGCCGGGTGGCGAGTAGTACACCCCGCCGCGCGCGCGCCCCCGCGCGTCCTCCGCCTCGTAGCTCGTGTGCCGGTTGTCCTGCAACCACTGGTTGCATCATTCACTGCACTACACTTAGATCCTATCTCCACGTTAAAAGAATTAGCTTATCCATTTAACAGAGTAATTGTAGTGCAACTGATTATATCTATAGGAACACAATACCTACCTTTAAACAAAAGCTAAGCACATGCAAATTAACTGATCTGAATTTGCTACTACAATTTTTTTGTCGTTAAAGTTTCAAGTGCCGACTGCAATTTTATAACTACTTTAACGCTAGAATGTTCGCAGTGGTATTTGAATAGAAAAGTTATGGCAAAGTGCCAAGTATTTCCTTGGAAGCTTAACAATTAGCCCAATCGTCAGACAGAACCTATTATTGTGGTGAATCAAATCATAGCGCAAGAATACTTGCTTGGAAGTTCGCATGATTAATAGCAATCAACAATAATAGTTTATGCTCTACCATCCCCATTATTGTGAAGGTTAAGGACTGAAATAATAGCGACATTCGAACAGTTTATTCATTTGTGTATGTTCAGGTTTTGTTCTTTTTCAGCAGTCACAACTGACAGATACTACATGAATCAGGACCATCGACGTATGATATGCATAGACTGCTACTATCGCTAGGTTCCCCTTGTGCCAAGCGAGAGCAGTTTTTAGTCTGATCCTAGTACATTTCGTTTTTCATTTAAGTTAATTTTCGCGCAACGAGAAACTTATATAAGAAAATATCGATGGTTTTGACATTGTTAGGATAATATTAGTGTTTTAGATAGATTTTTGAAAACGGCAAGCTCCATCTTCATACATAATTCACGACAACACTTGATCACACTAGTGCTTACGGTTTAAACTCTGATAGGCTCACTCTATAGTTTCAAATGCAACCTCGTTGATCAGGACACATACGGCAAGAACTATCTTACCATGAACCTTATATATTCGAAAACGGATACGTTGGGAATGATATGTAGTGAATGGTTGTATAGTGTACCTGATGGCTCCTGGAGTGCCTGGCGAGGTGGTGCGCGGGCGGGTGCTGCGGCGTGGCGGAGCGCGTCCAGCCGTAGCCCTGGTTGTAGGGCGGCGGCCAGCGCGCGCCGAACTCGGCCAGCTCCGAGCCCTCGCCCGCCTCCCCCGACCTCATGCCGGGGGTCACGATGCTAACTGACAACAAACATTACAATATTAATAAAATTATACGTAAAAACAACAAATTTAATTTTGTTGTGTATTTTTTATCCTCCTTTAATTTTAAAGTGATTTACAAAATGGCGGTCATTAAATCATTATTGAGAGCTTTAAGTTAATAGTATTGACAAAGTTATGGATTGGATTTGGGAAAGAGCATATCTTATAATATATTTTCATCACAAAGAGATATAAAAATTTTGGTTTTTCTGAAAACTTCGATAAATACTTTATCACACAAAATCCACATCGAGGATTTACCTACAAATGTTACAGAAACAAGAACCGGGACAAGTTTCTATGAACGTGCAAAAAAGGAGGTTGGGACCATAACTCGTGGTTTAAGCGGCTCGGTACCCACTAGGTAATTTAGCGAAGGAAGTCGCAAGCGTAACACCTGGGCGCGGCCCAATTTATGGGAACGTTGACTTGGACTTCGATCGTGCACCACGACTAACATTGTTCATGGACACTCTTTCATTCATTCATTGTTTTCAATTACTTACTACCCGTTGCCAACAGCTGTGTTGCACTTTACGTATACATATTTTATAGCATGGTGCGAAATTATTAGTAGTTCTGTATTGAGAAATGAAAGGAAGCAATAGTAATAGAATAAATGGATGTCCCTATCGTCCTAAATTGGCCCAATATTGAAATGAATATTGAATATATTTAGAATAGTTTACCTAAATAGCATTCATGTATCAACATCCAAAAGATGCTTCAGCAAAACGGTTTTTTAGAAACAACAGAAAAAAAGGGCTTCCTGCCGAAAAAGTACTGCTTATAATTATTGTATACTTTGCAAATTCCATTCATAAAATCATCCAAAGTGATTCTGTCGTTCAGCGGAATATGTTTTATCATACATGCGGTTACATTGAGTACATGTTTGTTACGAGCTGTCATAAAGTACGTAATGAGGGCTCAAGTACAAAACAAGCTTCCGACCATTGCGCGCGATGTCCGGTACAACGGACGACATCCGGTCACCTTCGCCCCCTTTGTATATCCGCTTGTTTACACGATGTTCTATATAGGCTATTAAATTTACCGTCGCAGATTTTCCACCATAGAAATTACAAGCGAAAAAATCACAATCCATTTTCAGCCATCAATTTATTGAAAGAGAATTCTAATTTCTTTGTACTGGCACTGGGCCGATATAACCTGATAAATGTGACCACCCAAAGGCTCTGATTTATGTCTGTGTCTGTGACCGCATTACTGCCGTTTATTAAGGTGAGTAAGGCATTAATTATTAGGGTCCTGGTATCGAGTCAATTTACTTTAACAAAGTCGCTTCCTCTGATTAGAAACAGCTAATATCTTCTTTGATGAGAGCAAAATTGTGATCGAATGAACATAAGTATTTTTCCTTAAATTATATAATATAATGTTCTGGATATACCACATGCATACAAACTTCGCATTTATTGAAGGAATAAAAACAAAACTACCTACTACTTAGTAAGCTTAATGAACCAATGATAAAGAGCTAGTTCAACAGAAATAATCTTATCGTTCGTTTCAACTTAAGAACATAAATCCGGGCAACAGTTGACAACATTAACCCTAGTCTTAAAATATTATTGAAAGAAATTTGCCAAACGGATCCAATTTAGTAGCGATAATTTATCTCGGCAAGTTCCAGGGATGGACGGATGAGCCCCTGGCTGGGCGCCAACCCGAGCCAACCCGCGCCGACCCGCGCCCGCGATGCGCGCTGACTCGCATCCTACAACTTTATATCACTTTTACGTTGTGCCACTTCATGTCTCATACATTTTTACTACTGCTGGAATATTATAATAAGCCTAGGTAATAGAATTGTTGGATTATTAGCTTTTGAAAAGTAGAATTGTTATATTGCGCAAAGTTAACTTTTATTATTTTTGAATCCTTTTTGTTGGTAAAATCATGTTGTAACCTTGACTATTGAATGGGGGAAAACAAGCGTTTTCCATAGTATCCATTGTAGTAATTGTAAATTATAAGCTTAATACTCAGTTATGATAAGTAGGTAAGCTTATCTGCCCCTTGTTTTACAACGTAAAAATAAAACCTTTAACCCATAAAGAATATACTACCGTAAAATTTGTATCTTTTTAAATCCGTTATTCGCCCATTCTTTTACTCCTTTGGGAGTTACTACCTGCTCTTGTAAATTTAATTTTACAGTTGCTCGGAAACAGAGCAGTATTTATTTTTCATTTCCCACTGTCGAAAGAAATACAAGCGCATTACACTTATTTCATCAGCTTGGATTTAACTGTAAAATTTTATGTTTTCTAGCTAAATGCGAGTTTTTAGGTATTCACAAAAGGAACTTTACTAACGAAAACTTAAAGGTAAATATATAAAAAATCTTATATCTGTAAGAACTTACATAGTAAAAGCAGCAAATCGTGTTCCGTTAGAATAGTCGTATGGCAACATATATTTAAGGCTTTTTTAAATGTATATAATAAAGATAATACGAAAGATATGGGACTAGATTTAACGGCGACTTAAAACAAATTACGTTTAGAGTAGTTGGTCATTGATTGTATTTGAAGCTTTTGTTTCTTTAATATTGGTATACAAGTTTATGTTCCAGATATATCTAATTATAACAATAAAACCTAAATTCTGACCACCAAATACCACGACATTTAAAACACTCAATATATTTTTGTACGACGTTAGCATCAGCTGTTTCAGATATTGCATTCAGAATTTCAATTCGCTATCGAGCTTAGATGTGACGACATCTACCTAACGCTAACCCACTAATGCCGTGGGGATGAGGCGCGGTGTCGACCTGCAGCCTAATAACATCTTACTGCAATGAACGAGCCTGACCCCGTTCACGAAGCTCCGTGATTATCACAACATCTCTCTAGGGGAGATGAAGGCAAGAAGAATTGTGTTTAAAAATTATAACTGAACCGTGTATTGTGAGATTTGTTTTAGACAAAAATACTACTGTTTTTAATTGATTAAATTTAGTTTATCCAACAAATAAACTTACATTAAATACGAGTATATTAAAAAAAATAAAACTAAAATTAAAAGTAAAACAACTAAAATGAAAAAACCGAACTTCAGGCATCGCCGAATGTTAAAATGAGCGCCTAATGGTCTCGAAATTATTCTAAAAATGGTTCCATTGAGAGAACCCTCATAACCGCTAAACGGGAAAACGTTGTTCTTGAAACGTTAATAACACAGCACAGCTAAATACCGCTCTGTAACGTGCAGTTTGCATAAAGTTTTACACAATTCATTTAGACTGTAGCTTGGTTTTCAGATGTTTATTACTAGAATTACATTATGATAATTCGAAATATGGAGCCAATAATAACCTCACACCAAAAATCATATTTAATTTTATGGTAGCATAGCCGCTCCATATATTGATGACAAAGGCATGGATGTACCTAATCAATAAAATGTCATCGAAATGGACTAGAGGAGTAATTTTGGTATGATTATTCATGCAGCATATAAACAGCAAGAAGCCTTCGATATTACCTGCATATTATTTACTAGAGGACGTCTTCACAGCAATAAATTTGAACGAGCCATTGGCTCGGAAAACAAGCGTGCCAGCGACATCCAAATGGAAAATTTGCCTACGATCCGCCTCGAGGTACCACTGAACTGAACGGCTATTGGCCGGTATTCACTGCTAAATTATTCTGTTGTTTTCACACAGTCGAGATTTATAGAGCACAAAAAATACTGCATGATAAATGTTGCATATGTACTGTATTTTTCACCAATACTGGAATGGTCAAAGACAACATTGATAGTGATAGTTTTCCATACATACATATAAGACCTATTGGCTAATTTGGTTTCGGTTTTGCTATTGGTATGGATAAATCATTGTTATAGGTCAAACTGTTTGATGATTTTCTTTTCTTATGGTGTACTAAAAGGACAGGGTATAAAGAATTTTCCTCGTTGAAAGTACCTACCTAATGAGCTATTAAAATGAATGGTATTAAAAATTCAATAAAATATCACTATTCCGATTCCACTTGGCAAAACATTCGAAACCCATTATTCCTTAATGGGCGGTTAGTTTATGTCCAGTAAAATGAAGTAGGTTTCTTTATATGATACATCTAGAATTGATGCGTGTTGAAGTGTGTTTATATTCATTCTCATTTCTAACTACTCTATGTTACGAAATACTAAACAATAAAAATATTAAAACGTTAGGTATGAACATCATCGATCATCGATTCCAATTAATTTAGTCCGGATTTTTTATAGCTAAGTGTATACTTAATTACTTACTTTTAAATTCCTATTTGTTTCGGTGCCAATTCAGTATAACTAATGAGGATAAAGGATTTTATATCATTTGAGAACATTGTACTAAGAATCTAAAACTATTAAACTCTTTATTTATTCACAATTCTGTTGTCATGTTATTTTATACGACGGAAACCCTTTTCAGTAACCTCAATAAGATCACCTAACGTTTTAAGTATCTTATCGGTTTACTAAAATCGAGTTAGTGTTTTTATAGAACAAAACAATATAAAGACAAAGCTTGTGGAGGGCATTTATGACGTCACGGGAGCGAGCTGGTGAAGGTAGCGGAGGGTTACAGGAGGGGAAGAGGGGTAGGAGGGGGGGGGGGGGCAGGGGTTCAAGGGCGCAAATGTAGGTCAATGGGACACGGACGAAGTTGGCTACCGGATTTACTACGAACACTGGCGCACGGACGACTTACTTCCCGATTGGTTCCGTCATTCCATCGCATTGTTACATAATTATTATTGTTTCTCGATGCTGTTTGTCTAAGATATGGGAATAGTCAGACTGTTTTCATGTCTATTTCTGAATCCGTTCAGCTGAATAAATCTTGCCTTCGGTTGTTGAGCTCAACAATAAAGATGACATGAAAAATACGGACACTAAGAACCTACGATATTTTCTTAAGAAACTGACCAATTTATTACATATTCTGAGACTTCACACAACTGCCAACATTCAACAGTTCAGACCGCAAAGAGATGAATGAATATATTAAGTAAAAGTCTTACTTTGTATTATTTCCATAGTGACATCTATTTATTACCATGTCTATGGTGGCTATAAAAATGAATAACGATGTTATTTATTTATATTATTTTGTCTTATTAAAATAGTTCTATACATTTGTTTTTATCTATCGGTAATACTAGCAGCCTAACAAATACAAATCCACAAGCATTTTTCTAAAGTTTAATGATTACAAACTAAATTAAAACAACATTAGTGTTTCGAATGATAAGACCCAAATAGAGTCGGCAGTTGGAGGTCTATTCTGACAGCTGTGATTACTGCGTTATGAATGATTGTGTCGCTCCAAATGTTGTGGAGACACCGCGGAGCCGGGTGACTCGCTTGACGTTTCGTGATCACTCTCCCTTAATTCATTACCACGTAGAGACGGGACCTCATATAATAATATTGTGAAGTGTTTATGGTGCTATTAAACTATTCCTCTTTGGAAACAATGACAAACTGTAATAACTCACTGTTTTGCTGGGCGTGTTTTCTTTTATCTAACTATATAACAAGCAGATAACCGTTACTATTAAATACGAGTATTTAGATGTAGGTGTTACGTATTAGAACAAAAATAATTATTGAAAATAAATAATTCCAACTTTCATTGTATTTTCAGTTTCAGAGTCAAATACCTACTTATATGCCTTTACAAAAGGTTTCAACTACGATATTTAAAAGATATCATTTCCGTTTTAATGTTTCATTTAGATTTTTATGAAACGAGCATGTTTCACTTCTACTTCGATCACAATTATTAGGCGACCAACTAATATTCATGTATGTAACCATTATGTTCAGAGTATTTAAGGAACTGATGTACCTACGTAAAAAATGGTTATTTGATCATATCCCAAATAACATGAATCAGGGTTTATAAAATTACAGGGGAACATTAATTTACGCTCCAACCGAGTCTATAGAAATTATCCGGTTCAACGAACAATCTGTAAATATTTTCCACCTGGCCGACATCTGGCTGTAACCCAACACATCAAAAGACTCATTCAATTATAATAAGAAAGGTCCAAAAAAGAACATCCTTCTAATTAAACATGAAAATTGTTAAACCCAAAAAAAAACTTAGAAACAAAAGGAGGTGTATTCAAATAATTAGGCATCGCTTCATGCGAAAATATGAACAACGACCTATTATAACAGAAATTGTTTCAGAATAAACAATATATTAACTAACCACGTTTTATTTTTTTACAAAGGGCGCGTTTTAACGTAGAAATTTTATTTAACGCCTAATCGACGCGTGATCATCCGGTAGCGTGTCCGATTATTTTCACTAAACATGTTATTATTTAGGAAAGCAGGCGACCCGACGTTTTCATGCAATTTTACTACTTATAATAAAGCTGACGAAAACACGAAGCTTTGTAAAGGACTGTGAACCCCAGAAATATATTCAAATCAACAGCTTAGTATTCAATGAGTCGGCAACATCAAACATTCCACACCATTATTGGGTATATAATACTCGAACAATACCAGTCACATCAAAAACTCGACGAGTCGAGAAACTTAACTACTTATTAGAGCTTTTATTTTTGTATAATCTTAAAGATGGGACAACCGAATGTATATATATGTAAAATTCAATGAAAGTAATGTATTGCATTGCACAACTTCCAACTAATGAATGTTAGATATTTTTGTAGACTTTCGCCCCATTTAATTGTGCGGTGGCTTGGACTGCTTCACTGGATTTTAACAATGTAGGTACCTAACTGAAAACGTTCGAAAGTAGCAAACGTAATTTTAAAAGATTTTTTTTTACCGTTTCTCATATCACGTATCTATCTTTATAAGTACGATTCTAGTTCCTTGTAATATTTAGGTGCACATGCTAATGTTTGTGTTAGTTCTGAAAAGGTTCACTTTATTAAGAAGTAGCCAACAACCTCGCGATCGGATGAGAAGCCTTTTATAACTAAACTCTTCGGGTATTTATAGTTTCAGGGTTTATTATATTTCGTAACAACGATCCCGCTATTTTCATCTACATATAAGATGGAGTAATAATTTCAAAATCCTAGAACATAAACTTAATGTTGTAAATGGTCGGAGCTAGTTACAAACAAAACGGGTGGAAAATTAATATCAGTTGTATACCGGACCGTAGTGGTAGTAAACCCTCGAGATTTATCGAGCACTATTATAGGCTTACTCCACTGATATTAAGCATTCACATAGGATGAATAGTGCTAGCATAACTTGAGCATGAATAGCTTATAGCACTCCGTAAGGCAGACTGTGAAACAGATGACTATCGCTTTAGCTCTTTCTCTTCAAACAGGCTGACAACGTAAGGGGGCCCAAAATCAATCACATACATCAAATGTAACTGTAGAAGTCGAGCACAGAGAGTTCGTTCTTATAAATAGCATCATTTTCAATTGGTTTCGTGTGTCTAAGTTTACGTAACACGACTGTGATTGCTGCATCAAAAAGTCACGTCATTTAACGCTGTGAAAACAAAAGCCGATCGCTATAAATAGTCCTTTACCCATATTCACATCCGAATCGGAAAGTCAGTTAGCATACAAATGGACTAATTTGTTTTCAGTCGATGAAACGAAATTGTTCGAATATAATTGAACAATTTTGTTTGACGAAGGTGGGAAGCGAAACAAGCAGAACTATGCGAAATGCTGCAACACTTTCTTTTTATTGCCATTGCTTTGTATTTTACGCGAATGTCTTATTACACAGTTATTCCGTTAATTCAATTGGTAACTTGAAGTAGGTCAATTTCAGTTTCAAAGTAAGAGTCAAATTAAATAACTTTTGTGTATAAACATTTACAGCCCCTGTTTCATAACCGGTATTAAAGAATACTAGATATTGTCGTCTATTCATAACATTTCGATATAAGGTACAGACACTTTGTCTTGGAATGCTCTATAGATCCTGTTAGTAGAATCTAAATTGAACTGGTTTTTCCGCAGTTACAATTTGAAGTGAGTAGTAAAATCCTTCAATATAGTTTATAGGGGAGGTAAAAACTAGCTCTCAATGAGAACTGGGACGGGAGTGAGCGGAAACTGACAGTGAACGAGTGAAGTTGAGCTGGAATTTCCTTTAGACGTGCTGCGGGCATTGTGTGCAGGCGTCAAATGCATCGTACACATTCATGAAGAGATCGTTCAGCAAATATATATGACCGAAGCACACAAGTGTTAGTTTATCCACCACGGACATAAAAAGCTTTACATGCTAGGTTTACATAGGTTTCACGAAAATAGCATTTTTTTGCCATTGACTTACAAGTTTTTCATCCAATTGAGTTGTCTAAAAATATTTTTAGTTAACTAACGTAGCCGATCTACATATCGATTAACGTTATCCGAAAACAGAGTATTTGTAGTAATTAGGTACTAGACTTGATACGAAAATATGCTTTATTATACTGGAAAGGTTTCAATAACCTTTTATTAATATAACACCTCACCAACCTCCTATTAAAAGCGAAGAATAAATAATATCTACACAAAATATTTTACAAATTTGAGAACATTTAGTCTGGATACAATCGTTTGAAACACGGTAAATGGCAATCTCTTTGTACGGTATGTCACTTTTACTAAACGAACCAGCGGATAAAAGACAGACAATGTTTGTTTTTCCTTTGAGGCGTCAAGAACCGCACTCCAAAAGGTAAGGGTACATGGACGGTTTTTAATGCAAACTGAATGTAGGTTATTGTTGGTGTACAGAAAGCACAAAGGCTTTATTTCAAACAAGCGTGTTCCCCGTGATTTACGACCCTAAGCCTTTACATAAATGCTATTGTTTATTCAATTAGATGCGCGTTAAAGGTTTAAGCAACACTCATTGTCGGGCTAGACGTGACTACATTATCTCACTTCTATTTCAGCCTTAAAATATACTCGAGCTGGCTTAGTTTACCGGCGTTTCTACTCAGTTAAGTTATATACATTTTACATGAATGTAGAAGCAAATAGCTTGGCTAGCATGTCTGTTTTATTATTTACATCTGTTGCTTGCGGTTTCGCATCGTTTTGGATTTCGTAATATAATAGAATCCGACCTTTTTTTCCAGGAGCTTTGAGTGACCTACTTAGTTTATTACCCTACGTTTCCCTTACCTTTGCATTGGGCTAATTATAAATTATTTATTGTTAACTCTCTCGTTATTAGGCACAATGTTGATTTTGGCTGAACTCGCCCAACATTTGGCAGAGCACACGCTGTAATAACACTAACTTCTATAACATTATTATTTTTGACCCTCTTTGGTTTATTTCGACGAGTTTGCTTATTTTAATTAAACTAAATAACTTTTAAGATTAAACTCGCACTTCTACAAAAGGTTTTTTAAATAACGGGTAGGTATCTAAATTTTTAGTACCCGTAATAATTATAATAGTATTTATTCTTATTACAGTTTACTCAGAAAAGTCTAGTCTTATTTTAGAAAATTCACATACATGATTTTGGTATTTATAATTCCGGATAAAAATTGTCCTAACCTAAATTAAGACTGAATCCCTCTTTGACCCTTTTAAAGATATAACGACGCAGTACTTGACTCAGGACGTTGATTGGTCAATAAGTCCTTTTTCGGCAAAGCTTGAAAACCAAACACAGGACCCCTATAATTGTGTTACCGTGAATCGTAGCTTTTGATTTAGGTTCTACGGTGCCGTAGTAAATGAAATCCAAACATCATACGAACCCAGTTTTATCTAAAAAGCCTAACATAAATCTATGTAATAGGAAAAATTATATTATTTCCATCACGGTTCGTCAACATCAGAATCTAAACCAGAAGTGAATAAGCATCGGAAATCATTAACCCCATGTAAATTCTGTCTTTAACTTGGTTACAAATCCATTTATATTTGCATAGAGTTCAAGACCATCGCCCAATGCCGTTTGTCAGTTGCCTCAAAATCCAGCATGCATAAGTAAGCTGATCGGATAAGCCTGAAATATATAGCATACTCATTTTCAAGTTAGATTGTACCATGGAGACTTTATACCCAATTGATGTTGCATTACTTTGTAAAGGAACTCATTGGTATTCTTTTCACAATCAATTATTCTGTCTTCGCACAGAATTCACTCACATCCGCTGGAACACAGAGGAATGCCAATACCTTTTGTATTTAGCTCCAGCGTTAGGCCTAGTTTTAATAAGAATTTATTATTCGTAGTAACTTGAATTTTCCGTAATGCTTTGTAAGCTGTTGGAACATTGGGAACTAAAATCGAAAATAAACCGCAATAGAATCCGTAAAAAATACCTTTATTTCAATGAGTTTTCCGTTTCAATGTATTCCGTTTGGTAAACTTCAAGTGTTGACTATTCTTCTGTAATAATAATTTAGCATATCATTAATAATATTGATATTTTCGTTAACTAAGCTCACATGAAATACAGTTTTAGGGGATTAAGTCAGCATTATTTATACAACACATAAACTTCAGGTCAGTCAGACCCAAAACTGAAAGGTTACTTCTACTTGTGCATAATGTTTAGAAATGGCGCAAACCTGAATATCAAACGAGCTCGCGTGTCAAAAGACTTTAAATATTTCCGTTTTAAGTTATGTTTTTATGACTTCGGTGTATACTTTAGCATTAAGTTAATGCAAAATCGTTCACGAATCATAATGCTTTTGAGTCAACAATTTTAATAAATCCCTAACCATTAATGCCATACCGATGGCTGCTTTATTGTGATAACAAGTCTCTAAATATCAACCGAACCTTTAAAATTTAGATTTTTCTTTGAACAAACGTCAACGTACTTTTAGCAAGGATGTTCCTTTCTTTACTTTGCTTTTTGGGGTCTATCTGTAATAGGTATATTAAGGAATGTGAAATATCAAGTGATATGAGAGGAGCCCTTCGGCAAACACGAAAATCCTCTTTGGCTCTCTCCACAGGCAAATGTGTGTCGGTTTACAGCGGGTGCACATTCCCGACGCGTCGTAAAGGAGCCCAGAGTAATGGCCAGTAAATTTTTACTACTCGAACACAAATCCCATAAAAACTCAAATAAGCCCCTGGATAGTTTATAGCTTTATAAATTACACTAGAAACTTAATTTCTTTTAATTTACGGTGACACAGTCCTACCTAGCGTGTCCTTCATGTTATTTGCATGTTACATGCATGCTTTCGGCATTAAAATATTATTATATACTGACATAGGTCGAAAAGGACGCCAGAACCTTGAATGTTTAAGACAAGAGATTCTGAAACATTTCACCGACATTCGTTTCGCCATTGAACGGTTAACCGACAAAACGATTCACTTTTCATATTTTCACCGACAGAACGTTTCAATGACGAACGTTTCGCCGACACAACGATTCGCTTTTCATCATTTCACCGATAGAACGTTTCGAGGGTAAACGACTCGCCGACAGAACGATTCACTTTTGAACATTTAATCGATAGAACCTTTCACCAACTAACGATTCGCCGACCCAACTGTTCTCATGCTCCCGGGGTATAAACCATGGGTATTTGACATGTATCAAGTTGTAAAGAATGCAAAACTTGAGCAAAACTAACTACATGTATCATACAAAGTATGGTTACAAACATACGTCTTGAAAGGTGAAATGAAACATATTTTTAAATGTAAATAATATTTATTATTAAGAATTACCTAAGCAACATGATTAATACCTAAAGAAAAACATAAGAAATCAACTGTGATTAACAAAAACCATTCTAAGGTTCATAGGATACTTATTTTGTGTTAAATAAATGAGAAATATGAGCCCAGCCACTTAGGTAGGTTTTTATGTCCATATTATCCTTTTCTGACAAATGTTGAGTAATCCTCTCTTGATAGTTGGATCTTTTTCTCTTAAGCGTTGGCTCCGAGGAATTAATTCTTTCGATAGTGCATTCTGTGTGCTTTTGTTCTTTCTGGAACTCCACTATCGTTTTGAAAATGTTCCATTTTCGCCGGCCTAATAAAGTATTCCACCTATTGTGCCAAGATTCCAGCGCATTTTGTGATAAAGGTATATGTGAAAGTTGGCTGTCGTGTACTGACCACATCCTTGGAGGAAATATTGGCTGACTTCGCTTTACTGTCATTTTGGAGCAGGGTTGGGTTTTTGTTATTATTGCTGATCCACTGACATAATAATTTTCAAACCATCGTATCACTCTCTTAGCTTCATCAGGTATAATTTCGTTTTTTATTATATCAAGCGCATCGGGAATTTCTATTGGCTCTAAAAATGCCAGTGCAGCAATATGTCTCATTTTGTGGGCAAATA
The DNA here is from genome assembly GCA_905146925.1 of Autographa gamma. Classification (NCBI taxonomy): domain Eukaryota; kingdom Metazoa; phylum Arthropoda; class Insecta; order Lepidoptera; family Noctuidae; genus Autographa; species Autographa gamma. Next base: position 4,276,835 of record LR989852.1, read on the forward strand.
CTGGATCACTGTTGTATTGTTTCGCGAGACCAGCCGATTGAATGTGACGCCATATGCTTTGGTTCAAATGAAAAAAACAAAGTTTATTTAAGCAGTCTGGGAACACTATTTTTACAGCATTCATTGCTGCGCGTTCAAAATCGGTGAGGATTATTTGTGGGCACAAATAGATATTCAATGTATTGAGTGTGTGTCGTTTTAATATTTCTAAAAATATTTCATAACATTTAACAGTTTTATGTGAAAGTAAACCATAAATTAAAGGAAGTACTTTGTGCGTACCGTCCGGAGTTCCGACTATTGCATGTATAGAATATATTTGTCGAAACGGGGGAGGGCAACAGTTAAATGTTCCATCCATCAGCCAATAATTTGCTACACTTAAAAGTCTGCAATTCTCATTTGTACCGAATATGATAACGGATTCTTCATTATGAGTGTAGTGACCGATGAGGAAATTGACATCATTGCTAATTTTGGTTAATTCATCGGGTATCACAACAGCATGTAAATCTTTGGGAATACTTGGTAAATTCTTATTCCTTACCCGATGAACCATCATTCTCATAGCATCCTTAGTCGGCATGTAGGGAGCACTAATACTTGGTATATCTTGAATACACCGTTGAACGATTTGTGACGGTGCATCCATCGAATTGTGGGCTTTTTGTTTGATGTTAGCTTTCAAAGTTAATTCTATCTGCTTATCTGGATCTGGTAAATGAACATGTTCAAAATTGTTGGAAATAACAACATGAGAATTATTCATAGACACTGTTGAAGTGATTGCAACATTGCACCGGGTAGAATTTTTTTTCGTACATATCCAGTAGAACTTGTTATTTCGTATTCTGTTTAGATGATAGGAATATCCTTCGTGAATCAATATATCTTTACCACGTTTTGACTTTAACATTACACAATCACTCATTTTTTAAAAACAAATCTAAACCTTTTTTATGAACCCTTTGGAAAATAATTCCGGAGCAGATACAACAATGTAATAAGGGACGTTGACAGGTAAAGAACTGAGGACTACCCACATTTTCATATCTATTTTTTTACGTTTAGAAATGTTTGTACTACGTTGGCACAACAGGTGGTATACTTACTACTATTAGGCCGGCGAAAATGGAACATTTTCAAAACGATAGTGGAGTTCCAGAAAGAACAAAAGCACACAGAATGCACTATCGAAAGAATTAATTCCTCGGAGCCAACGCTTAAGAGAAAAAGATCCAACTATCAAGAGAGGATTACTCAACATTTGTCAGAAAAGGATAATCTAAGGCTCTAATTAACACTCAATCACACAAAAGTACTTAGATTTACACAATGGATAGCGATTCGTCGGAAAACGTGGTGCGCCAGCGACCGCTCTATCATCTTCTATATATCAAGATGGCCGCCTCGCTACCATCGACTCGACGCTCCGCTAGAGTGACAGAGACAAGCTGCCACTCTTGATATTGAACCTCTTTGTGTGCGCCGACAATTATGGACATAAAAACCTACCTAAGTGGCTGGGCTCATATTTCTCATTTATTTAACACAAAATAAGTATCCTATGAACCTTAGAATGGTTTTTGTTAATCACAGTTGATTTCTTATGTTTTTCTTTAGGTATTAATCATGTTGCTTAGGTAATTCTTAATAATAAATATTATTTACATTTAAAAATATGTTTCATTTCACCTTTCAAGACGTATGTTTGTAACCATACTTTGTATGATACATGTAGTTAGTTTTGCTCAAGTTTTGCATTCTTTACAACTTGATACATGTCAAATACCCATGGTTTATACCCCGGGAGCATGAGAACAGTTGGGTCGGCGAATCGTTAGTTGGTGAAAGGTTCTATCGATTAAATGTTCAAAAGTGAATCGTTCTGTCGGCGAGTCGTTTACCCTCGAAACGTTCTATCGGTGAAATGATGAAAAGCGAATCGTTGTGTCGGCGAAACGTTCGTCATTGAAACGTTCTGTCGGTGAAAATATGAAAAGTGAATCGTTTTGTCGGTTAACCGTTCAATGGCGAAACGAATGTCGGTGAAATGTTTCAGAATCGGAATTCATATATTTAAACTTTACAAGAGGTTATGTTCAGATGTTTGTGGCGAGGCAAGCGAGTAAGATTGTTCTTGTATCTTTTATTTGTTGTACTCTGCTATATATTAAAATTGTGTATGAGATTACAAACTGTAATATATAAATATATTTATATGAAATTGCACGGCAAAATTGTAGAAAAGGTCACAACCCCAACTGCTATTGCGCTACGTGCTGCATTTTAGTGGTTAACTAGAATATTGTATTTGGTACTCGCTCAGAGATAGTGTTTTTTAAACAGAGCAAAACCTACATTGTATTTTTATTGCGTAAGTATTTGCAAGATCTAATCTCTTCGTTCTATGACTACTGTACGTTGAACTAATTAAAGGCGAAGCAACTTACTTTTACTCATGTCCGTTAAACTACAATTTAAATGCAACACAAGAATTAGACAAATTGTTGTCATTTGTATAACAAGACTCTTTCCCAAGTTTCCCAGTATTCTACGTAAGAAAATTATACATTATGGACGTCTACCTGAGAAACTTGGTGATAACGTCTCCAAGAAAATGCATTTAGTATGTATGCACGGTCGTAAGCGATGAACATTCCGTCCGTTATTATTGTGGGTACAATTGCAAAATTCTCGCTCTGGCAATCTCATTACCCCGGTCTTTTCTTTCCCGATATAAGGTGCGACCTCGTTGCCTTACACGGTTATATGGGTTACCGTCTCATACAAGAGCTTACCTAGACATACCATGCAGACATAGGAAAATACTCGTAGTTTCATCGTACATTTATGTGGGTTATCTTATAAGTAGTACCATCGATCGCATCATCGTAGCCTTGAGTAACAAACCAATCAGAAAAATGGACGTCAAGGTCTCTATGTTCGATTCTATTAAGATTAATTGTCTCTGAGATCACATAAATTCTATCCACTTGTCATCCGATATGGAAGCTACAACATCAAAGGTTTTCTACTTTGGAAATAGGTCATACAAGGGTAAAAGAAATTTGATCACATCAGCAAATTCGTAATAGGGCTGCCGGTCCACGGTTTTCCCTTCACAGATAAATGTATTATGCGGGTGTCAACCTTTGTAGAAGGTACCACTGACCACATATAGTACGCTACTTTTATAATAAATAATACTTTAAAAATAATTAAATAGAAAGATGGTGTAAGAAAAAAAATCTTATATTATTAGTTATTATTGCAGTATTTTATATACCAGAATGCAATAAGTACTTTATTTGATAGTCTTCCTCAAGTTTACTTTTACAACCACACACGGTCAAACGGTTGTTGGGCCTAATAAGATTAACTTAACATAAATCGGCTTTTCGTAACTCTTACAAATAAACCACCCGCTTACCAGGAACAAGATTAACAGCAACTTTTCAACAACCTACTTATAATAAGCCTTGGTTTTATAACACTACCAGCAAACTCAACAATCTAATATTTATTCCTAAAATAAACAAAAAACTTTTATTCTCATCGAACATCCATCTCCCCAATTTAAGTATTTTGTTCCTATCAACCTTAATGGGACTTAAGTAGTGTGAAATGATTTCAGAACATGTATAGTGTTATACTTGTATTAACGATTGGTTATAATGTACTACACTACTCATTGTACATTATAATATTATATATTATAATTATTGTATTGTGAATTTTAATTAATTTAAAAAGAGAGTCAGATAATAATGTATCAGTATTTCCTTGCGAATTTTAAAACGAGTATTTTTAAAACTACTTAGTACAAATGTACTGCCTAATCTACCTACCTAAATATAACTTACAATGTAAGTTCCTTTAACTAATATATTGCCATACTCATTGACGTAACCTGACCTACCTTTCAGATTAGCATCCAACTTCCAAGTTTATTTCATAATTCAGATAACAAGAACCAGAAACTAAATTACTCAAGTTTCAAAGATTCTGTTAATCTACTTCCTCTGCTCGTGTAAACTTGTATCCCGCTAACAATGGCTCGAAATAGCACAACTAGAATACGGCATAACTATTGTAATGTAACCGAGTTGAACTAACCTGTTTAAATGACTACCTAAAGATACCATGAAAAATGAATTTGATTGTACCTAATAGCGTAAATGAAATCCAATTCCTAAAACAAGTTGGGTGTATTTGGTCTAAAATATAACAAAATACTACTGAATATATTTTTTTCAGCCAATTAATTAGTGGTTTTTCTTTATCCACGACTGTTAGGATCGATGGCAACAAAACGTAGGGGACTGAATTATTGCATCGTTTTGTGCGAGTTGCGTGCACGCCGCGCCCCCGTCACGCGAGCCTGCGTCACGACAAACGATATCTGCTGCTGATAAAATAATGAGCTTGTTAAAAGCATATTTATTTGATTTTTAACTTCACTTTAGGCTATCTGTTTCACCGAAACTTTCGTTGAATGATCAAAGACATTGCTGTATTGCCAATAATACTAGAAAACCTAGAAAACATGTTTTAGAATGTTAAAAACTTCAAAGTATAATTGAACTATTTATGTATAAAATTAGGGTTATTTCTATCTTTGACTTTCGAATAATGTAATAAAATATTAGTTAACAAAGATACATGTTTGTCTGAACGATTAATAAATAGTTGCAAATAAACTATAATATACCTAGTCATTTTAATTTTCATTAGGTTAACAAAGCTCACAAGTTCATCCAACAAAATAAACGCTACGAATTTGCTACGGAAACGCTACGAGAGGCGTAATTATTGGAGATGAAAATAACTTAATTAGGTTTATGCTATATTCTCTTTGCTAAAGCATACAGAACAAGTAGGTTGTGGCAATAGGTATCATTGTATAAATATGTTCCAGCTTAGTGGGTGTGCCATAATCAGATTGCGGCAGTCGTAGAGCTTCGCTACGGACGGACTTCGGCCGCTCCCACCACACGAACTGGCTCGATACTATCAACTGTCAGGTGTATCCTGTGCCATTTATATATTTGACATAAATAAAGTATGACCTTGATAGTAAACTCTCATACATCCGTATTCTTAGGTTAGAGTTCGCCTTTGACCTAAAGAATGTATCGAATAAGGCTTTAAATAGAAAGTTGTCGCTAAAAATAAATTTAGATTTTGATAATGTATTATAAACACGTATAATGTATATCCAATACGACATACTTTTAACACGTATAAATAATATGCGGTAACCGATTAGAGTTGGCTATGTTAACTTAAACTCACCTTATTATTTCATTTTGCGTGTATCTCTATTGGTACACCACATGCCGCTGGCCGGCGCTGTCACAAAGGCTTTGTTTTTCACATGTCTGGCCAGGAGCTGGCACGTGGCACGACCACTGCACTCGCACCGGGCACTGAAGGTATCGACGCTCCGTGAGCAAGACGGTAGTATGGAGGTCGCGCGTGTTATTGTTGTGAGCCGGGGTCGGCACGGCAAGGTTGTCACAGAGCGAGTGTGTCGGCGTGGTGTGGCGAGCGGCGGCGTGCGAGGCGCTCGGGCGGGCGGCGCGGCGCGACTGCGCGCCCCGAGCGCGCGACCCTCGCTCGATACGCTGGCCATGAAAATTTCAGCCGCCACTGTCAACCGGTGGCGGCACGCACCTGCGCCACCACCACCACGCTCCTCGCACTGACGTGGGTTGCCCAGCTCGCCCACGCATCATACGGTTCAGGCCCATGAGCTAAGCCGTGTAATGACTAGTTTTTTATAGGAATTGTCAGAAGGCACACATAACAAATAGTTTTCAAAGCTCTACTTACATTGTAAACATTCATCTTATTTTGATTTTGAAAACTTTGACCTACTAATAAGCCACATTATAGACCTATTAAAGGCAGACCTTATCAGAAAAAGCCATGCAATTGACTTTCACTTGAATTCAATGGTCACGACAACCTACAAGAAGCCTGCTTTTGAATTTTTGCAAAATTTTGTAAATATATTTTGAAAACCATGTACTATACCAACTGTCCAATTAATTATAGAAATGTTACACAGAAAAGATAAGACACATGAGTGGAACAGGGAGCGAGACGTTCTTCCAAAGTGGCGGGAATCATTCGTTTGTATGGCGGTAGTTGCTTAGATACTCAAACGGATATGGTTTATAACTGTACTTTTCCTTCAGAAAAGGATTTAAAGCAGGCCTTGTTTTGTAAAATCGATATACGAAAGTTACGAGTCTATTATGTGAATTTCTATAACACTATGTTGTCCAATCTTCAAATAAGTTCTAAATAATAACTAAAACATGGCATTACTGCTGTTATATTTTGTGTTAGGTAAGGAATGAAACTGTATGTTCATACTTTGATGTTTGAGGATACACTTATCTTTCATAGATACATAAAATGTTAAAAACATGGGTCTACTATACTATAATACTTGTACTAGTTCCATCTACCACCTACTATGTTATAACACAGACAAGATTTTTAGATGTACCTACCTACATACTCTTTTCTCTCTTATGAAAGCTTGTAACCTTGGAATGCCTGAACCGTTCCACAGTACATACTAATATTACAAATCCGAAAGTGACTCCACCTCTCTGTTTGTTATCCTTTCACGGTTAAACGACTTAACCAATTGAGATGACACTTCATAATGGGTAAACTTGGATCCCTGGATAGGACATGGTTTATTTTTGCCGCAAGCACCGAACGTTAACCGAACCGAAATGTTAGTTTATAATACTAACAGATTACCTAATAGTTATTTACACTGCAGTGACAGTAGGAAAATGATGTAGAGATAAAACATACAGACATAAATATTTCGTTAACTTTTATTATACGAATATAAACATGTTACAGCGACACTGGTGGAAAACTACAAAATTACACATTAATTAGGTACAGATATTTACAAAACAAATTAAGAATGTCATACTGAGCGCTTAATATATAGGGTAGGTAACACATACGATTACGATATATGCAGTAGAATAAGTATATGAGTAAATATTATAGTCGATATTATTAAAACAATAATTTATATTAGGCACACCGTGAATCTTATTTATATTGGATGAGTATGGTCACGTGAAAAGAATTATTGGATGCCACGGCGATAATACTACATAGACATTGTATTTACTCTTTCGAATATCAGTACATTGGTGTATGGCTTTAAGTACGTAGACCTTACAATCTACTCACTAACTTAGTTGTATGAGTTGAGTCGGTAATAGGTCTAACTAAATGGCTTTAAAATTTTCGCATTGCAAGTGAACACACACTAGGTACAGCGTATTTCTACGACGAACACGGAAACAAACATTGTCATGAACTATTCATATCGTTATACAGTCAAACATTTGTTTACATCTACAGCTCTACACACCACATCTACGTTATAAGACAAACAGTTTTAAATTGTGTTCAAAATTGATCCTGATAGTCGAAGTCCTGTTGTGTTCAAAACTGAATGTCCTTGCCATCATTAAATGTATATTTATAAAAAACATTCCTTAAAACAACTGGCTCAGTGAACAACTTCAGAATAACTTTGTTCCCGACGTTTACCCTTCATTATATTAAACACATAAAAAACTCTATTAGAATACAATATGAAATTCAATTTATCAAAACATGTTCATATTAAAGCTTCTAAAACGTTATACAAAAGTGGTACAGCACCTTGCTATTAGACGTAACTTGCCTTTGGCTCAGTATTATACTACAATATTATACCATGAGATTCTTATTTACACAACTTTATATACAAATAACAATTCACATATACATATAAATTCACAATACTATTCTAAAGGTGGCATTACATTAAGTTATTTACATGAGTACAATACAAATAATACATCTTAGACGCCGTGAAATGCACGTTAGGAATAGCTGGGGATACAGATGGTCAGCAGCGCGTCAGTCCGCGGTCATGCAACAAAACCAAACAAATCGCGTAACGATCTAAGGAACTTTAAAGTCTGTGTAGGGCTAAGCGTAGCTTGATGGGATGTTGGTATATTCGAAAAGCTCGTATTGTTAACACGATAAAATACGAGCGAAATTAACCACAAAATTAATTTACACTATGTCTGAAGTCTTTGTCTCGTAATATAAAACTCACTTCGCGAATCGATGTAAAACGTCACTGAGTCATAAAAACGTATTCATACGAAATTCTTGAAGTCAATTTTACTGCATGTTTCATATTTCACCTGAACACTGGATCATTATGATAACTAATCATTTCTGAATAACCTCATTACGCATTTAACCCCGATCGATTTTATTGATTTCTCATTGAATTAAGGTCGCTTTCCGCGCGATTTCCCGTTGACTACTGGCTCAAGTTGCTGCGCCTTCCGCGGGCGCAATATAAAGTTCAGGTTGTAAGCAGTGTTCACTGCATAGTAGACATTAGCGTTAGCAGGCAGCACCATTTCTGTAAAGAAAAATAGATTTAGTAAAGATGTATATTCCAATAATGTAATTTAAATAAATGTAAAGTAAAGCTGTATACCTTTTTCAGGCAAAACTTGAGCCAGAGTATATCCGTCCGGGTCGCCATCGAGGTTGAGTTTGAGCATGGCGTTGCGGATAACTTGTGGAGTTCGCTCGTTGTTGCACAACATGATAGATTTGTAAAGCACCACGCCCTCTGTCTCAGCGCAGTCTGACTCGTACGTCACGCGGATGATGTAGAAGTCGGGGCCGGAGCGCAGGCCGGGCGCCGCGGGGCTCGCGCCACCCGCCTTGCCGTTGGCCGGCTTCTGCCCGCTGTTACCACTAGATAACGACACATCTAGTGAAGGTAGTGAGGAGGATGATGAGCCATGTGATAGTCGCGTCGGTGACGCTCGTCTCTCCAGGCTGTCCCTCTTCCACGCCGTACCCGTGCCGTCGGTTTCACAGTAAAACTGAGAACTGTTACTAGAGCTGGTGCTAGCGATCGAGTCATTTTTCCTATGACCCTGGCTGTTACTTTCTATTTTTTTCGGTCTTCTTTCCTTAGGAGGGTTCGTTGGCGGTTCAATCTGACATGATAGCTGAAATGCCTCCCGGTCGTCGAGAACTATAACCGAGTCGAACCATCTATCGAACATCGAGTCCGAAGGCAAGTGATAAGCGTTAGCAGCACCTTGGAGTAGCTTTATCTGGGCAAGCACTTCGAACTCTTTTCGTCGTTTGTCGAAATTTATGAGCCCATCTGCAACTGTATCAGGAATTGCCGTATCGATCATAGTAAGGTCTGTTAGGAAGGTTCCGAGGTATGGAATGGTCCCGTGGCTGACACCGGGTGACCCTCTTTCATGTAATAGTTTTTGAAGCTGACGGTCGTTCTCACCAACAGTATCTGCAAACTTTGCGGTACCTTCACGCATCAATAGCTCTCTTTGTGCCCATCGATTATTGTCTTCACTAAAAATACGGGCGAGCTCATCAAACAATTCTGCTTTTTCTTTTGCTAGAAGCGCCCAAGTCTTTCTTAGTCTATAAACAGGATTACTCTGTAACCCCGAGATGATCGCTTTCAGCGATGAAAAGTTTTTGAGTACCCTCAGCTCTCGTGCTATGTCTAGCCACGCAGCGAGGATATCGGCGCGCTCGAGTGGTCTTAAGTTTGGTTCAACTAGAACCGTCGAAATAACTCTAAACGACACGGCATTGAATTGGTTGACGGTGCCTAGTACGGTAGCCGCGTCGTGGTTGCGATCCTTGTCTCGGCGGGACCAGACAGCGCCGAGGCACTGGTGCGGGACGAGCTTCTTGAACAGCTCCATGTCCATGCGGGTGAGCTGCTCGGCGAAGTGGCGGTGCGGCACGTGCGGCAGGCGGTAGGCGCACGTGTGGTGCGCGGCCAGCCGCATGCCCGCCGCCAGGCACATGCCGCCGCCGCCGCCCGACACGCCATTGCGCTCCGCACTGAAGATAGCTAACTTCTGTAATACCTGCAAAGTAAAGGGGGAAAATATTCATTAGTTTCCCAAATAGAAAAGTAAATAAGTCATTTATATCATTCTGTTTTTTAACTATAATTATTAAATAAACAGTTTTATGTACCTACTGATGTACTATTAATATAAATGTACCTTCGTGTGTAGTTCTGTTCCAGGCAGGTGAACCTGAGTGAAGGCGAGTAGCTGTTGCAGTGCGGGGTGGTGCGGGGGCTGCCGAAAGTCCTCCGGGTACGTGTCCAGCCACACGTGGAGACATGCTACCAGAGTCCTGCAACATTGCACATCGAAAATATTAGGCTATATACTAGAATATTATGCAACGAAATTGCAAAAAGTCGCTTCCATTCCATTCTGCAGCGGTGAAATTCAGCTTTAGGTGTAAGAGTAAATAATCCTTATAATGGGGACTTAGTACGTAAAATTGGATGGGTAATATAATATTTAACACAAAAAATAACTAAGCGCGTGGTTCAAACGGCAAACGAAATATACCTAATATCTAGACAGCAAATTCGTGATAAATATCTATTACAATTACAAAACTTTACAACACTATTATATAACTGTACATACTAAACTCGTAACATAGTTTCAAGAAAAGAACAGGGTCGCATGTTGTTTAAAATAACACAACGTAAATCCGTAATAATATTAGCAATACCGGCAGACGTTGTTAAGCAGTATCTAAATCTGACTGTTACTGTGTTTAATGTTGAAAAATATTGGACCTTAAGACCCCTCTAGTAAGGCTACTTTTGCCGCAATGCGAGGTTTCCAAAACGTCAAGAAACTATTATTTTTAATATGATGGCGTGAATACCTGTCTTTATTTACATATGAAATGATGATAAAATACAGGCAAGCCTAGTTCAGCTACAGACGCTAATCTCTTTGCTCTTACCGAAACTGTTGCCAAAATGTCTTGTAAAATAGTATTAAGTTGTTTGCAAATAAACTATTATTATTATTATTTCCTTTATTTTTCAATAAACATATAAAATACATTTTTAAATATATACAAAAAAAAACAATATACAGGTACTTATACATTTAAAAACATAAAATATAGTGTTCAACCGGCCTCGGGAAATTAAATATTATAAATCATGAAACGAAAGTCGTTTGACTTGATTGAAATAACATAATAATACGAAAGAGCCTTACTTTCGGTGTTGCTGCGAAGTGTCGACTGCAGATGGATGCACCTCCTCGGCCGCCAGCGCTTCATATCGTCGCAGCAGGAGGTCCAGCACCCTGCTGCACTCCGCAAACGAACTGGAAACCATATGACATACTTTCATACTCGAATACACTTATTAATTGCTAAATACATAAAAGGTATTTGCTCCTACATACAATATGTGCAGTGAAAATGAAAGGATTAGCCTTTTTGTTTTCTTACATTATATTATTTCTGAAATGAATTTAATATAGTAAATATTTGATTGCCTACGTAGCCTACGTATAAACAAACAAGATTAAGGTTAGTAAATTGAGGCTAAGTAACGTGCGTTTATAAAGGAATCCGTATTAGTTACTATTAAAAGTCAGCTCTGATAAGAATTAAATAATCAAGTAAATAAATACAACAGGTTATGCTCGTACAAACAGAAGATACTAAGCAATAAAGTACCTGTAGCTACGAGTATCTATCAGTAAATTAAATAAAAAGTTTATTTTTTAAAGAGGCTTATCGCAAATATCACAGCAACGGCAACCGCAAGCGATATTTACTTGGCCGCAATTGGGAAAGTAAAGGATACCTCATACAAACACCTTAAATACATAACATAAAAGATTGTACTCACCGATAAGTCGCTAGGAAGACGTTGACGTAGGTGGACTCGAGTTCGCCATCGTCGGTGGCGAGGGCCTCGACCAGGCGCTCGACAGTGCCCGCCTTCACGAAGCGCACGCGCACCGTCTCCCATTCCAAGTGGGAGATCTCGTCGTCCGACTCCTGGAGAACATAATTAATAATCCATTATTACATAGGTACTTAAAGTATACAGTATTAAATATTTCTTTTTTTGCATTGTAGGCCAACAGTGAACTTGCCCAAAAAATAAATGCATAGGAATTTTCTACATGGGCATATTAATCACACGATATAAATAGGTATATACGATGTTTCAGAATGTTCAATGTTTACATAAGTTCCATAAACTTGTTATTGATCTTTGACAACTTTCTAGGAAAAAAAACATTAGTTTTTGTCTTTCTCCAAATCTCTAAGATTGTTTAAACATTTAGCCAAAAAAACATAAATCAAATTAAAAGGCAGACATACCGACTATTTAAAATATTAATATTAACTGAGAAATAGATTCGAACTTTCAGAAGATTAATTCATCAATATTTATAAATATATTGTGCATATAAAATCAGGTTTAACTACTATTTAAAATAATAATATATCTGAGAAATAGATTCAAACTTTCAAAAGAATAATTAATCAATTAATCTGTTATTAAACTATTTTAGTGAAAATATTAAATAACTTAATTACGAAAAACTAATAAATATAGTAGAAAGTTACTTTCTAACATAGCAAGCAATATTTTAGTATAAATTATGGAAAAATATAGATAGATTTGTATAAATTCCAAAAAAAGAAAGGATGAAGATACAAGCTCGTTTCAATAATATCAGCATTCTTTCAATTGAGCTCTTGCTAATAACTAATAATAGTAATAACAATAGACGTATTGCATTGTGCGTAAATACTTACAACTAATAAGGACAATCAGCAAATGATGAATGTTATTAAGAATCAGCAAGACGGGGATATAGGTATTAACGTCATATATTCCTATGAGTAAGCTCGAATTAACGTACTAGAGTACGTTGACGGGCTGGTGTGACTCAAGTTGTTTTAGTATAAAAATAAGGAAAAACAATCATTATTCCTTACACTACATCATAATACTAAAACCTATGTTTTACACTAGTTACTTACTTATTTGAAATTAAGCATGTTTAAAACGCTATTGCAAAGTTGATGCAACCATGTATTTTTCCTAAGCCATTTTAGTATAATTTAAATCAGATTAAATACTTAGGATAAAAACTGCTGCTACGCTAGAGGTCTTGGGTTCGATTCCCGAGTCGACCAAGTTGTTATTGGGGTTTTTCTATGAAAAGCTCAGTAGCAGGTCGGAATTTGGATTTGTGCCCGGTTAGTGGCAATAGGCTCGCCCCCTATTACATGGGACCTAAAAATATCGGCGAATTGTGGGTGTACATTGGTGCACCTCTGCCTACCCCTTCGGGGATACAGGCGTGACGATATGTTACTACATTTGCCTAACGAGTTATTTTATAATGTTGTCAGCAATATGATTCAAATATAGCAACTCAGTTATCAACACAGGGCATACCCTAACACATAACAGAAAAAAAGACCTGGGGTGTCCCTTTTGTACAAGACCATTGAATTCAGCGCTGAACCAATGTGGTTAACCGCTAATTATCATCCAAAGGTAATTTGGATTAAGAATCGGTATTCTGAAATCATTCAGTTTTTTAAGGTCTTTAGAAGTAACCGTTTTATACGCCTACTTCGAATCCATCGAATTAAAAATCATTTTGGCTTACTCTGCTTAATTCCTTCCTTGAAATTCGAAGCGGCTTTTTACCACCGCACCGTTTGTGGGAATTAATCTATTGGATTAACCTTATATCTTCCAATCAGAGAAAACGTCCAGTCTACATTTCAATAGACTTAAACGTGACATTTTAAAAATGTTTACCAAATAATTTTGCAGAAATAAATGCGTTGTACTTTTCTCTCTGAAGAACCCTAAACGAGCAAGTCACCAGCAAACTAACGTAATTATACACCGTTTATAAACATACCTAGGTATACCTAGATGTAATTTTATGCAATTTAGTAGTCAACCCAGTGTGAGATCAGCGAACAAAACTTAATTACTACGGGCACACTAAAGTTCCCACATCACTCACTATACATAGACTGTGTTTCGCTCATTGTATCCAAGTAATGTGTATATTGTCTAACATGTTTTGTACACCAGCTAATAATGTACACCAGATAATCGCTATCCATTTACATGGAACTACTTTGATCAAACGACTTAGAGAAATCGTAGCCGTAGATGTTAAAAATGTATCTAATGTGAAATACTTTTACTTCTCAACTTAATAATATGCTACAAAGAATTTCTCACGAGCCTTTACGTAACTTAAAAATGAATTATAATTTTAATGAAAGGAAAACAGCTTGTCGTCCATTCATTCAACCATTGTTGAATTCATCTTCAACGTAAAAAAAGCAATTATTTTTATCTTTAGAAATGATAATGATTTCGTAATATTCGCAACACAACGACCTCTTGGGAATGTTAGCTGAAGGATTTATAGCGAGTGTCCACAATGTTATGTACTCAATGAATCATGTTATTTACATGCACTGCACTGTCTTTGTCATCTGTGTTTACTGTTTTGATTGCTTCGGCATTGGAATACCATGGCCTCGTAGTACAAAAAATCAATACTACTGTAAAACGGAATATCGAACAAATATTAAAACAGAGCATGAAATAAATTGATACATTGCAGTTATATGCAACATCTATCTACTATAAAAGCGTAAGATGGAGTAACTGTACAATTTTGTGTTTGAATATTTTGTTTTATTCTGGAATCATAATGACTGAATAATAAGCTCATAATTGACTTGTCTTGTTATCTAATTAATTTAATAGTATATACCTGTAACATGATAGTTAACAATACGTTTTATACATTTTAATCGTCATTACATCGCTCTATATGACTATATTGTTCAAAGTACATAACAGTGCGGCAGAATAATTAAAAGATACACGATAATAAAGAACTACAATTGCATGGTACACGCCAAAATTACGGCCGGTAATTGTCAACGGTAACCTTGTACAGTATTGTCAGTCATCCGGGATGTTAATAGTGCCACAAATATAAACATATACACCATAGCAACTGATACGATACTAAAGCCACGTTGTATTAGATTGAATGTTATCACAAACTGCAAATCGAAACGTAATGTAATCCGCAATGTGTAGTACAAAGAGAATACTATTAATGTCGTATCGTTCTGTTTCACTGAAACCGTGGTTTTTCTCAGTTTCAACTTACAGTCGATATTCCTGTGTGAAGATTACAAGTTACTTTAATAAATGAAATGTGAAACTTAAATAAACATAAGAATTTACAGATAGCTACAGACAAGTATGTGAACTACAGTATAATCTTCAATATTTGGCAATATTGAAAACATGGGAAGATTCTATTTTTGCACCATTCAACATTAATTGGAAAATTAAAAAATTAATTTGATTATACCGCATTAGCAATAATTATATATATAATTGTATGTACTTTTAAACATAAATATGGTTTATCTCTAATAAACTTTCACTATCTGATAAAGCGTCGACGCTGCACGGTGGGCCGAATTCAGCGTCACGCTATTTAACATATTGTTATAATAAACATTAGACAACGAGCTTACGTATAATGTGTAAATATTTATCATACTTGCAGCCGGAATTGACATTACACATAATTAGCCACCTGCAGGTGACTACTTGCACATTATGTTTGCTTACTTTACGTTGAAGGCGTACGGATGTATTTATCTAGATATAAGAACGTATAGATCTATGTATATATAGGTAGTATATGTATGTAATGTTTGTGCAGTACTCACGCTAGAAGCACTTCTCGTAGGTCGGTGGTAGCGAACTTTCTTGAGGTAGACGGTGTAGATGGCGCCGTCGACGCGCTCCTCGCCCCACAACCGCCATGTCGGCTGCTGGAACACACCACGCATAGGTCAACATAATAGTTCACAGCGGTCATAGACACGTACTGGTTCAGAATAATTTTCTTTGGTACAAGTTCTCCAGAAACAGCTTAAGGGTCATGCTGTAAACCATAAATAAATGATCTCGTTACACAAATAAGACGGTTATTAATGTAGCATGAATGTAACACGGCTTATCAGGTTCAGCTGTTCAGATAAGAAAAGTGTCATAATTGGTAAGATCGCTTAACGCGTGTTTCTGTAACGCTTCCAAGAGCCGGGCTTACATAATCATCGTCGGTGTTACGAGCGAACAGCACGGGCTCGGCCTTACTGACGCCGCAGATCCTCCACATGGCCCATGTCCGCGACGTCACGCGCGACGTCACCGGCTCAGCTGAGCGCCGCCCGCATCACGCTCACTTTCACTAGCTCTGCACCGCAGCGCACAACATACACATGCAAATCTAGCAATTCTGTAATTGGATCAATCAACGGCGAGAGGCGAGCGAGTATGCGAGCAGCGCGGACGTGCGTGACGTGAGCGGCGCGGGAGAAATCGCTGCGGCCGCGGACAACGGCACACTTGTCCGCCTAGGATCCGGCTTCACCGACGATAACTACTTTTTATCAATTCCTAGCATTAAGCTCCACTGTCACCTCCTAATCACCGGCACTCGTTTAATGGTCCAAATCGAACTCTCCCTCAATAATAACAAGTTTTCTACTATTACGGCGTTACAGTCTATTAAACTCTGTATAAATCGTCACATTTTACTACTACGCTGGTATTACGAAATCGTAAATTTGCATATTATATGGGCATCGTACAACCAACAACACGATCTCTCGAAAACTTTCACACTTATGTATCGCGAATATCACCCACTATTTGAGACTGAAATTTGTAAACAATTGCATAACGCTAATATCCACATAACACATACGATAATTAGAGATAATAATAAAGTATCTAAATATGTGAGTAATATGGAAGCGCTGGCGCTGTAGCGCGGGCGCACGACGACTGCTCTCTTCGCGGAGAGATCGCGTGAAAAACTCCGATAGAGCACGTCAATGAGCCGCCGCCGCCCGCGGCTCTGCCCAGGTGCTCACTTCATAACACAACAGCACGTGCCCCTGCGTATGTGTGAGTCCTATTAAATAAGCTTAAATATACGCAGCTATTACGCAGCCTACCAGTCGACCACCTGTTTTAAATCCTATTTACTTGAATACATTATACTCGCACTCTAAATAGGTTTACACATAAATCACTTCGCCTGAGACATACTTACTTGTTACTTATGTCTAGCTAAAATAACTGAATTATTTTTTGTTTAGACATTAAATCTAAACCAAAATACTCTACACTTTTAGTTTATGGACTCCAGCACATTTAAGATAAAGAATGTAGCAATACATGTCTTGGGTCCACACTTTTTCACACGATTCTTAGTAAGTAGTATGGGATAAAGACCCACGACGTCCCGGTACAGCAGCGGCTTAAAAGTCGTCACAGTTTCATAACAAATGTAGAGCCTCTGGATGACGATGCTGCGAAGACCCGGCTCCAACTATGGAAGGAGAGATACCCAACCTCACTGCCCATGCCACCTTCCGAGAAACTACCCCCGGTAACAGCTTACCATAGCCGACGTGGAAGTCTATGAATAGACTCCGGATCCAAGTCGGCCGGTGTAAGGAAAATATGTATGGGTGGGGTTACAGCACACACGAGCCTTGTGAGTGTGGTACCTCTCCCCAGACCATGGCTCATTTGCTGAGCTGCCCAGCGTGTCCCACCAGCTGTACATGCGAGGACCTCTACAACGCTACAGATAACGCTGTCCGCGTGGCTGGTCCACAAAAATCTAGCTACTATGCCATTGATTGATACTCTAAGAAGAAGTATGGGATTAAAAACTTTTTACAAAAGAAATGGATGTTTATGTTGTTTGTTAGCAGTAAATATGATCGCAAGTATTGTTCAGTGTAAAGCGATATGCTCGCGCGCACCCAATGAAGTGATTAATAACTTGTCCACTCAACTACGAAGTTGCGGCGATCAATTGAAAATTGAAATGAACACCTAAGTGCCTATTATGTAGTACGTGTGCACATCACATACGAGTTTATAACACGTCGCTTAAACTTAATATCTACCTACTTATTAATGAAAAAATAGAAGTTTAATTAATTAATAGGTTACAATTAAGTGTATAGATGTCGAATCAAGGCATATCTATTTTTTGTTTTTCTTTGCTTAGGACACCTTAATTTTTTTAATAAATTACTCCATATTTAGAGCAAGAAAAAATCTAGTACTTACTCTCAATCAATTTTCATTGACATAAGTCAAATGCCTTGGAAAGTTTTAGATAAGGTAAAAGTTTCATTTTATTATTGGTTTAATTAGCTAAGTATGTAATATTTCCAAAATATAACCTTTAACATAGTTAATCCATAGGTATACACACAAACATCAGATGTACGCTATGGTTTACGAGTTGATAACGCGCCAAGAGCCGCGGCGGCGCCGGCTGACCTCGCCTGACCTTTCTTTACTAATATAATATCATACTTGGTCCTGAAATTTTAATGGTTATCTCCTGAATAAAGGATTTTCTTGAAACGAGATACTCTTTTGATGTGTCGAGTTTTTGATGTTCCGAAAAGTACCTACTAAATTCAAAGTAAAGTGAATTAATCATAAATTGTTGAAGGAGTGATATTTAGAAAAATAAACGACAACCATATATCTAATAGTCTATATTTAGGATCTCGTGTCGAGAAATAGACGTCCCACGCATTGTAGGCGGAGGCTTTGCAAAAGTGCAATCGATTGTAAAATCACTCGTGACTAAGTTTGGGACCGTTATAACAACAAGCCCCTTTTGAGGATACGGTGAAGAATTTGGGCAAAGACGTAAACCGACTTACGTTTTCAATCCAATTGTTTATTTCTACGTACGTTAATACACTGTATCGGTTTCGTAGAGAAGCCTTAAAAAAGACTAAATCTGGCACCAAATGTGATGTCAATAAACTTGGAAGTAAGGAATATGTAAGACACGGTGACATAGTTTACTACTTCATAGTCCAAAATATTAAATTAGAACTTTCACATTATTTACTATGAGTGGAATATTTTGCGCGCAGTCATTATGACGAATGACTCTACTTCGGTATGTCAATACTAGTAGATGCATACAAATATAGGTCTCGGTGCCAGCGCGGATTTGATTCTAGTTTAACCCGTACCGAGGTGGCTAGAAAGTTAACAGTAAGTGGTAATATCGATCGGCTTGCAACAGCAACTCGGTAGGCAGTCGGCTAAATATAGCAGATGACACAAGACGGGTGCCTCGGCTCCCACCGGTCCTCCCGTACCTCCACCTGGTACCGAGCTGGCCCAATTACCGACAACTGTCATTATGTGTATCACACTACTAACCAATTTAAGCAGCTTTGAGCCAAGTCTAAGCTCTACTTTAAATGTGTCTACTAATTTACAGGTTAGTTTGGATTCAATAAAATACAGTCATTATTATCTCTTTTCAAATGTTGTATCTATAAAATAAGATACAAAAAATACATAATCTATACAACAGGATAATTTTATTGTACCTAAATCTTCAGTAATCTTATCAATGTGAAAGAAAAAGTCAGAGTCGCTGAATAATATCATTTCTTGTAACAAAAACGATATTCCTATTACAGGGATTGACGTATTCTCTTTTATCTCGTAAAATCTCCTGACGCAATCATAAGATTATTGAGTGAATAAATTGAAGCGGATATTTTCGTTCGTCTGCGACGAACTTGTTATGTACGCGCTATAAAACATAAAAAGGCTTTCAACGTCGGGTACGGTAATATGGCTGGCATTATCATTCGGAATGGACTCCAGACGGTTCGCGGCTCTCGAAGACGCACTCCTAAAGCACTTCTTATATAGTGACGTCAACACACTCGCGTGCAAATATCTGCTCATCAATGTTGGGACACATTATGGGATTAGATTTTTTTATAACTTCTAAAATATTATTTCACATCATGATTACCATAATGCAATATGGTATCTGAGTCCCTAAGATCAAAGTAATTTAGAGTGTATACATGTAATCAAATTTATTAAATATCATAATTCCACCGGGTATCGTATCGAGACATCCCTTTTATTCATACTAAAGCACTTGGGCACAGACAAGTCCTCTTGTCAGCCTCTCAATACAATCACTAAAGAGTGCATTCACTCCGATGCACAATGTAGAGTCTTCAATAAATTTGCTCTTACTGCTTTTTATTTTGCATATATATTTTATCTTCTGTCCTTTCGTCCATATTAGAAACTAATAAATACTGTTTTAGTAAACTTACTAAGGTACCTTCGCTTGTATCATTACGCGCATTTGTGCATTTGTAGAGCCCTATTCTTTAGCTGAATCTATTGTTTAATAAACACAGGAAATTAATAGAACAAGTTCTCGATATACTTTTAAAGTTTACGGTCAAAAACCGTTGATGGTTATTAGAAAAGTGTGTTAAACAAAGGAGTGCGGTGAAGTCGGAGGGCATTGTTCGGCGCAGGGCATGCGGCTGGCGTGACGGTCGCGCTTGGCCGGCGGCGGCGCGCCCTCGCCGCCACTGACGATACCCGGAACAAACACTAAGTATTGGGTAAGACGATTGTCGCGCCGTTGCCAACCCTACCCTACTCCTGCACTGCATACACATAACAAATTAACTTTCGTGCTTGGCTCAGTGTACCATGACATGACAAGTATACAACGTTCAAAGGCTCCATCTCTCACATTGCAAGCCAAAGCTAACACCGAATGCATGAAATGTCGGTCATTCCTTTGCAATGTGCACACGGCTCAACAGAGGCAGCTCATAATGGCAGTACTCGCCTCCATTCCTTATTTGTGAAACAACACCGCACTCATTTTCTTACTTTCTGCACTAGCTTTGACGTAAACAGCACAGTTTACATACTAAGCAGCAAGACTACTACTTTTATGGGGAAATCTTGCGGTAAACATTTTTAACACGTACTAACAACTCTCTATATGTTTATCATCGGTTTACCTACTCTGAAGGCGAGAAAACATAATTTGGCAATTCGTTGGTTTCCTTGAAAATTTTAATGTATGAATAAATGTTTATATGAACTAAATTTGAATGTAGACTATTGTAGACTTGTAAAACATTTCGCCACCCTCTAGTACCGTTTCTAAGTGTTGATAAACCTTTTCCTTTGTTTTCTTTGAGACCCACTCAGTAAAGTAGACTGAGGTGTTATTGAAAATAAATAAGTCTAGCAGAGTTCGTCGGCACCTCTGTAATCGATACGTATCGAGCACCGGACCGAATAGTCACGGTGACAACGACCTGAGACACTTGATGACCTACTACCTATTTAGCCATGCATTGCGGAATAATTAACATGCAACTAATTAAATTCACAAGCACTCATAATACATGCATCTCATTCATTTAAGAACCATGCACCGTAGCGCTTTACTCTACATACTGTTATGCTTTACAAATACAGACAAACAAAGAAAAAATACAACTAAAACTTCGCAAAGTAAAGACAATCAAATATCAGAGCCAAATAAATTGAAAAAGTTTAAATCATAATCTGAAAACTGTGTTAGAACAATTAA
The DNA here is from genome assembly GCA_905146925.1 of Autographa gamma. Taxonomy (NCBI): domain Eukaryota; kingdom Metazoa; phylum Arthropoda; class Insecta; order Lepidoptera; family Noctuidae; genus Autographa; species Autographa gamma. The sequence continues at coordinate 4,298,320 of LR989852.1, forward strand.
ATATGGTCATAAAAGTATGTAACTAAGGTATTTATTTTCTCTACATATGTAGTTACAACCTCTCGCTCTCAAAGTTACTGTAAATCCGAAAGACAAAAATAAAATATAATTGGTGACAAGTTGGTTGTTCGTTCGTTAGACTTCAAGCACCCTCCGAGCCGCGCTCAACTGTACTATGTGACCTGTTTCACTGTTGCTACCATAACCTACATACAGAAACTCCAACCTAGGTTAGTTACGGAAAACATAATTGGACTAAGCTAACAGAACAACGATATTGAATAGATAAAACATAACAATCACTACATAGTATAAAACAAAGTCGCTTTCCGCTGTCTGTCCCTATGTATGCTTAAATCTTTAAAACTACGCAACGGATTTTCATGCGGTTTTTTTTAATAGATAGAGTGATTCAAGAGGAAGGTTTATATGTATAATACATGCATAATATAGTAGAGATTTTTGACGTCAGGTCGTAAATCAACACATTTTTTGCGCTTTCATTGCAAACGCTGGCTGAACCCTACGAGATAGATCAAAATAATGTACTACAGTATTGTGCACCTCAAAAAGATCTACAAAAAAGTCCGCGATGGTATATGTCTATCTCTTGAGGGTAACCCACAATAACCATTTTTTATCCTTTATTTATTACTTATTCACGAAAAGACGATTTTAAGCAATACAGCATTAATCCTTATCCAATTAAGTACCTTCAAAAAATTGTGCATGTAATATAGATCAATATTGCCTTTTACAGCATGTAATTTAAATGAATATTTTCGAAGATATTACAGATTTAAAATGCAGGGACATAGCGGTTGCGGCGGTACCGGCCGGGGGGCCGCGCGGGGGCCGGGGGGCGCGCCTATACCTAAAAATGCTTCTAAGGCTGTGCTTCGCCCTACAGAACTTTATGATTGTGTTATATTTGGTATCAGCGTTGCACCCGAGCAAAGCCGGGGCGGGCTGCTAGTATATTTATAAGATACGGTTTTAGCAAATAACAGAAACGCTCTATGTGTTTAACCTTAATTCAGTACTGTAATCAATCTTTACCCTAAATCAACTCTTTTGTTGTCATGATAAATTATACGAAAACAATCCAAAATTCTTAAAAACCACATCATACTTGTTTACCTGAGTAGGTAAAATTTGATAAGCGTTGTTCGAATTTAGACACGATTCGTCACCAATGATTCATATTTTTTCATACAAACTACAAATCTAACAACTCACAAATGGTTTGTTTAGTTCATTATCGCGGCACTAAAAACATTTTTGTTATATACGACACACCACGAGTGTTGAAGAATGACACGCATTACCTTTATTGTGAGACCAAATGTTTGTGTGTATGTGTATATGTATACAAGTACTATAACATCCAAACACTTCAATTTACATACAATTGTGTCCATATATCATGTTACATGGCTATTTCGAATACGATACGTTATTTGTTTTTATAAGATACTTGATTTAAATCCGACAGCGAAATAATAGATAGATATTGTTGTATTCCGTGATAAACATGATTATATCTCAAGATAGATCGAACGGAGACCGAGTAATTTTACTTTTCCACCTTAAACCCATCTGACCTATTTCGCTCCAAGACTTGATTTTTTATTCTATTACCGATTGAAGCCTCGCTCCGAGCAGTAGATAAAATTCGATTTCAGAAAATTGTCCTGTTTCTGCTTATTACACTTGAAAATAAATGTCAAGAACTACTTTTTACGGACTTTTTCGCGGTTTATTTTGATTTAAGGTTATGTCTAACATTCGCGTAAATCTAAGAAACCAATAGATGTCAAGAAGTCGAAAAAGATTGATATTTTCTAGTATAACGTAACTTTGCAAGGATTATTTGGGCCCCTATCAAACATCGCTCTGCCAAATGCTCACACTTGTATGTGCTGTAATACCAGTTTTTGTACAACAGCAGTCAAAAAACATGACACCCCGATTTGGACGTAAACTGAATTAGAATTACAAATAAGATAAAATATTTGCTTATTTTATAAACATCTCTATTTGAGCCCTGGGTACAGTTGAGAGTAAAATTTGGTATTGTAAATATATGCATAAGGTGGAAAACAATCTTTGTAAATCGTTTTAATAGCACTTAAAACTAATTGAACTATTAAAAAATTATAGTAAAGCAAAGTTAAGACGCGCACGGGATTTCAATGGACTTAAGAACACATATTTTCACTGCCTACTATTTATTTTAGGACAGTGTCCAAGTAACACAATTCAATGAAAAACGTCGATTTACCTACCAACAGGCTTTCATAGATGGGATACGAGTAATGTAGCGCGACAAGCATTTGAAGGATGTATGAATTAGAACAGCCAGTTCAATGCACAGGTTGTTTCTTTGTATTTACCAAAAAATGTGTGTTTTGTATCCAGGCGCGCAGTATGTATCCTGCCGCATTCTTGTAGCAACCCGCGTGCATACCTCAGCGCGTGCGCCGTCACCGACGCTCACATAACTCAAGCCTTGACCTGCATTGCTAACGAAGCCTGCAGACGTACCCGATAAGACGATTCACTAACACTCTTTACAAAACTATTCTTTATTACTGTTTCAAATGTATTGTGAAATCAATGCAATTTAAACTCTACAATAACACAAAATTTCGTAAAAAAAATTGCCCACAATTTTAAATAACACGAAAAGTATAACAACAGACAGCAACAGTTTTCCATTCGATTTCCAATTGAACTATACTGGAATGGAGTTCAAATCGTGAGTCGTAATAGCATATGAATCAAGAATCGAAATACCTATGACGCCAGAACTAAAGCGTTACGCACACCGATTCACTATATGTTTACTAAATCATTCATTTGCACCAAAATGAGTAAATTGCTAGTTAAATGTGTCAGATTTTCCTACAGGTTGTTTTTTTCTATTGTAACATGTTCTTGATCAAATATTCTTATGTTACAATACTATCCGGTGTCATAATTGGACTAAGTAACAAAACACTACTATTGTTAATTGTTTCTGTGCCACACATAAGTATTGGCTGCATTACAAGTGTCTTTATTTCGAAGTAAGTAGCAATGTTAACTTTTATAAATAGTTGTTGCCACTGCAAGTGGTTAACGGTAATCTAGCTTAAACCGATAAATAATCTAGTTCTACTAAATACTGTAACAATTAATCCGGAACATGTATTTGGGTGAATTTCCCAAATGCCTTATTTTTTTGTCTTCGTTGAAATTAGTATTTGAAAAAAGGAATATAGTTGTGAATTATTTTTTTTAGTATTCAATAGGTAGTTATTGGGTTGTGGCAAAAATATGATTTGCCTAGGACTATTACAAAGGTAGAAATAAAATACATAAACCTCTATTTTTTTGCAAATCGGTGCTGTCCCACTACTTTTTTTGCAAACAAAACAGCTTATACACTAATAAAAATAAATAAATTAGGCATATAACTTATTCTATTTCATAGAATATTAGTTTGTTAATTAATATATAGCATATTTTATTACATAATTAACGATTATTATTACTGAGAGGCACAAACGTACTTGTCCTGAAAAATATTCTCATATCGCTGGACAAAAGTAATTCAAACATAACTTTACATCGACGAATCGGACAGCATCCCCACCCCAATGGTATTTCCCTCGTTGGTGTGTGCTAGTGGGCAGTCAGGATAGAAGTGTGTTAAATCGCTGCATATGCCCACCAAAACTGAAAGAACGCCATTTCAGTGACTCCCGGACAATTATTTTATATAATCGGTGTTTGCATTTTTCTATTGTAATGAGTTGCTTTTTTATTGTTATTTGGTTCTAACAGAGGTAGTCAGTGAATTAGCTTCATTTTCTGTTATTGAATTTATCCTAGATATTATGCTTTTTTTATAATTTTCTAAAAAGTGTGTATTTTCTCATGTCGCTGTTCTCATATCGCTGTAATCGGTGGTCTTTTTTACCACCGATGTGATAATTTACACCGAAATGATAAGAAAAAATCAATCGGTGGCATATATCTAATATCGGTGTCTGGATTCATGATGAACAGACAGTTTTGTCACATCGGTGGATCATTTTATCATCTCGGTGAGTCGTTCTATCATCTCGGTGAGTCGTTATATCATATCGGTAGATCCCGTGTCATTTTGTTAAGTATACAAAGAAACAATGGCACATACAAACATACATACAGACACATACATATATACCTACATACAAACATTCGAACATACATACATAGGAGGTAAGTTTACCTACATAGACTGCCAAAATCATTACCACGATACTACTGGGTAGTAGAAGATGGATAAATAAATGTATCATTAAGGGAGGTCTGTATTCGGTAATACGTCCATAGGCTGAGATGATGATGGTGAGGTGGAGCAATTGAACGCATTAAAAGTCTCTATGGCAAAAAAAAATAGTAAGTACGTAATAATAAATAACAAAATAATTAATAGCTAAAAAGAAAACATAATAGTAGCTTAATTTTGTTTAAGAATGCCGAGGCCAAAACTAAAAGATGAGGAGAAAAACAGGTGGAATAGGTTGCTGGAAAGAATAAGCAAAGCTTAAATCAAAAGTGATTCTGTGTTAAGAGAGGAGGCATTTAAGAGAACGTTTAGTTAGACTTACATATGAGATTTTTGTTTTTTTTTTCATATTTCATTTAATAAAGACAATGATAATAAAAATAATCATTATTTTTTTAATTTGAAGAACCTCTAGAAAACGTAAAAAATAGGTACATAATTTCGAAAATACATTTTTATTTTATATCTAAGAACTTAAGTTCTCTTTGGATGTGATCTACCCTAAGTTCAGATCTTCATTTCTAAGTCACCTTTAAGTACCTACTAACTATTTCCTTTTCGATGTTCAAAGGTGAATAGATTATCATATCGCTGGATATGTACATCATTTCGGTGGATACACTTATCATATCGGTGTACAAAAAAAATAATCGGTGCCGGTTTTTCACATCGGTGGAAACCAAAATTCAAACTGAATTTTCTCCTCAGTCTTAAATGATACGTTGATGATATTAAATTTGGGGACATTTTGTATCCTAAAGATTACATAAAACCTGAAAAATCTACAAAAAAATAAAAATTGTAAAAGTTCACCGATATGATAAGAAAAATGGCATTTGTTGAAATTCACCCATTTCTGATTCAAAACAAATATCAGCTCGGCACACCATCGCGCCATGCTATTTGGTTATCATGTGCAATACAATACTGAATCTTATCAGTGATTTCAATTATTGGTCGTCAACTTCTTTGATTTTCCTTCACGTCACTTACTTTAAAGGAAAATAAGCAAGGTAGATAAGAGAACTTCTCAGAAATCTATGCAAATTTCTGAATATAATTTGTGTCTTTTTAAAGACATCCTGTAAAAATAAATCCAAAAATTGTAAAACTATGTTTCAGGAGTCTAATAAAAACCTCAAAACCCTCCTAAATTTCCAACCTCATAGCACGGACTTCTACTCCTATTCCTTTTCCGTGCACGCAGTCAGACTGTGGAATTCACTGCCGCCTAACATACGAAACTTACCAACTATCTCTCTTTTTAAGAAAAGAGTGAAAGAGCACTACCTTTCCTTATGATTTAAGTGTATATTTATTTATATAAGTATTTATATATATATTCTAATTTATGTTTAAATTATTTTGATAACCTTTTTATTTTTTTCCTTTTAACTATTGTACACATTGTCTACAAATTTCATGTTCTTCTCCTCTCGCAGGTCTGCTGGAAGAGATTTCTTTTAGAAATAAGCAGTACCTTTGTACATCTTTTATTCTATGTCCTGTTCCATTGTTGTTTCCTGTTTGTGTACATAAACTGTTAAATAAATAAAAACGAGGCAAGTCAACATGGTAGCGTCTAACCTGCATATTTTTTGCACAATTTGGCATTTCGACCAGAAATAGTACTAATCACAATGTTATATGATTCCTTTTGGTAGTTAACAGTTACAAATGCACTTAGGCGATCTTACATTCCACTAACATAGTGAGTATGTGTGTGTATTACATTTACATTATTTATGACTACAGAGCATGAATGAGTCAACGACCAGTCAAAGATCGTCATTTTGTCATGTAAATACCATAGAACCCATTGATTCATTCATTGAGAAGATTTGTAACAAATACTAATATCCGGTGTGTCATACCGTCTTTATCGGTGTGACTTATCAACATAATTATATTTTCCATTATAATATTAGTGACAAACAAATTAAACGTTATTTCCTGTTTAAACTGATGTAACCGGAATATTATATATTTAATAGGATAGTATGTGAAGGTTGAATGTAAAAGTTTTGTTTACTTTCGAAAATATTTTCAGCTATGTTTCCGACGTAAAAATTATATATTCACAAATATTTTAGTTTTTAACTGGATAAGCCAACTTTTCGTTACCGATCTCAAGAGAAAACGATTGTAGAAGATAAATCTGACCAGCAAATGTGTTTGGTTTGAGATACCACTGTCGGTGGAGCTACACTTACTTTGACGTACCACCGAGTCTGAGACTTTCGGTGCCTGTTCCGGCGACGTTCGCAGCTGCGCTCGGCGCGGGCCGGGGACCGCAGCGCGTGGCACTGCGCCGCCAGCGCCTTGGTGCGCTCCGCCAGCGAGTGCCGCAGCTCGCCCCCCACGCACCCGCGCACTAACATCTCAACCGACCTCCACTTGCTCCACTAATACACTATCCTCATCAACAATAACACTCATCGCGACCTCTTCACTCATTTGCTATCGACAGTCTATCCTGCGGTGATGCCTAATCGAAAGAAATGAAAACAATTCAAAATTAATTCTGATTAGGTACTAATCGTTTGTGAAATGTAATTAATGCCAAGATATTGGAAGACAAACAATAAGATAACAAAAATAACCATTCTAATTAAACGCACACGAATAAACTCGTATCTAAAAATAAACAGGTTGGAACTATTTAAGATTAGATGAACGAGACGAGGCCTCAAGGTCTAGGTCGGATGATAAGGTCGCGCGACAAACAATTTATCATTAGATGTGAGTAAACCGAACGCATTTCAACGGCCGATGGCTTTTATCCTTCGTATTTGTCATGTATATTTTTATTAAATGATTAATGCAATAATCTCTATATTTATTTCCAGTACAGAACATGAACCCAAAACACACAGTACAAGTTTACAATACTGACTGTCTACCAGTTCTTTGTATTTAATGAATCACTCTGGTTCTCTCACAGCTAAACAAAACTACAACTGATTAAACAATTGAAATTCGCTCTTATTGTAGTAAAGTAGCGAGTTGAACGCTTGAAGACAGATATAGGACATCCTTATTGTCAGGCCGCTGCCACCGGTGACATGTTGTGACCGAGATTCGTGTTTGATATGTAGTACAGGATTGTTTACATTTGTAGTAGGTGCAAACAGCTAGTTATTCGAAGACATCGATCATTGTAAATGGATTATTTATATTTCGTTTAGTTCGCGTCTGTTCTTTGTCAACTAACTGAACAATGTACCTTCATTTCGCACGCACCATAAAAATAATTTTAAACAGTCCTTTTTATATCTAAGGTATTTATTCTCCGAAGGGTAGAGATGTGCAATGATAAAAATGGTGTACGTATGTGCTAAACCAACCAAATTAAGCTAAGATGGTATCAGACATACAATGTTGTTTTGACGCTGTGGAGCCACAACGAAATTACTTTAGTCACGTTTGATGCTAAATTATATCTTACAGACCTTTTTCATACAATTAAAGCAGCTTATTTCGATGTGTGTAGTAACTGCATTATTCTTAGAGTTAAATCAATACTTTAAAACTCAAAACATCATCATCAACATTTTTTTAAAGTTTTTGTTAACCATTACATGAAATTTGAATAAAAGGCAAGGATCTGATAAGCGTTCTCGATTAATGCAGGTAACAAATATTATATCCATATTATAATATGCGTATTGTGTACATTACGCTGAAAAGCCATCCATGTGATGCTCTGATTTTTGAAAGACCTATCTTTTAGGATTTGCCTTCGGCATATTACATAACTGCTAACGTTTTTAAACTGACGACGACGTATGTAAGCGGCGGAATTATACAATTTGTCTGCGACATATCGATTCATAAATCAATTTACCTACCTCAATATTTTTTTAAGTTCGTTATTTTAAATCATAAAGATATTTTAAAGCGATTTCGTATAAGTAACTATTACACATAGTTGGTAGTAGAGCAGAGTTCTAGTATGTCTGTAGACTAGGTCGATAGCTGACGAGGAAATTGGATAATTGAGGAAGGGAGCGGCCGCCGATGAGATATACGTAAGTACGTATATCGACGCGTATTCACCGTGGATTTCACTGTGATTAAATAACTTGCACAACCACATACTTTGAATACTTTAGAAAGCCTTTACATTAAACATAAGCTACTATCGGACTATAAAGTATATACGTCTAGTTCTTGGCAGGCGAATTTGGCAGATAGGCAAATTTGAAAAAACTTGGATTGTACTAGCATCGCTTAGTACAAGGATACAGCATAAAGCTACAGGATAAATAACATAGCTTGTTAGATAGTTTGTAGAGCACATATTTAATATACATTCATTTTTAGCAGCAATTATATAACTTATGCGTTAGTCTACTTCAGTTAAATAAACCCCAGCAATTGCAACATACTTAAAAATTGTAGATGCAATAAACTGCAACACTAATAGTGGTTCGCGGTAAAATGTTTTCCTAGGAATGCGAGAGGGCTCCTTACTGGGTCAGTGTATTTTAAGATATTTCGCTCGTAAATGAACATTAATCGCATTCGAGATTGTGAATTACGGTTTCTAATTATAGGCATTAAAGGCGACATAGTATTAACAGGAATTAATGTCATAAGATAAAAAGAAAACCTGTTTGAGTGATTGGGATCATTTATATTAATTGCAATATGAAGCAAGAAGATATTAATAAGTATTTTAAGAATGTTGTAAAAATCGAATGAACGACAAAAACTGCGTTATACAATTTACAAAATGCACCAGGTGTTCATAAAACGTCGAAATTTCGCTGTTAACATGTGTGAATACGGCAGGGCAACCAAATCCGAGTGAAAACGGCAGGTGTCCGACACCGGTCGTCAGGTGCACACAAAGAACCGAAAAGGTTTTATCCTCCTACCTGACTGCCAAACAGCACTCACGTTTTTTTTTTAATCTTTTCTTGTATTCTGGTATTGTATTTCCTAGTCATTACTAGGCAGTAGTTAGCTTATTATCAGTAAATGAGAGAATTATCTACGTTACAGTGTACAATGGATACGATCGGTAGTATCCACCGTACTGATTGTTCATATGCACTTAATGCTTTTGTTATTTCCTTTAATTATTTCATAAAGGCCTGTTCTTTGACATGGTAATGTCATGATGTATGGGCGATCCCATTAAATAGAGATAGCTTATTTGCTAATGTAGTAATGATTAAATATCATAATAACCAGCTTGTACTGAAAGACCATATTTTTGGTAAGAAAAGAAGAGTAAATAAGATAGTTTATGGCAAAGTACTGCTGATAATGCTCAGCAGAGATAGTGAATGGTATTGATAAAGAATAATAATCAATTTATATAAACAAATACGAACAATGTCACAACTGGAATGAACCATAAAGACCTTATCAATGTTCTTATTACATAATTTCTTCGTTTTTGAAATGTAACACTGAGATTTTAACAAGATTTTTTTTCTCGGTAAATATAGATAGACAAGAAATACTTAAAATTCAAAGCGAAATGGGAAAAGGTCATGTTTTAAAAACACCTATAGATTACAAACTCCTAGGTTCGTTAAAAGTGAGAAAGATATTAGGATTGCAAATCTTTTTGAGAAAAAAATACCTAATAGGGCAATATTTTAAGAACATAAAAATTGTCCCTCAATTAAATTGCTGCAATTTCTGTGTAACCCTTAAAAGTATGTGGGTACATAGACGCAAAAAAAGCGCGCAAAAATGTCATCAACCTTAGACCTCTCAACAACGACACCAGTGTGCACTTAGGACTGATTATAATCGTTAAAGATGAAGAACTCTTAGTCATTCCCAGTGCCACACACGTATTGTTGTATAAACATACATTGGGTTAAAGTTTTGTTTAAAACTTCAATCATCGCATAGATAAGTTTTTTGTTTACCTACACAAAAAAAATATGTTGAAGATACCTAGTTATAAAAAGCAAGGTCTCCTAATTCTTGGCATTAACTACATACCCGATTACTAATTGTATAGCAACTAATTACCATGCAAATTAAACTTGAACTCAAAACACAGTCATATAAAAGACAAAAATGTTATATCACTGTTCACAATCACAGAAAATGAAGACAATGTAAACAATTAAACTTATTACATAAAACTGAATCCTTTTAATGTAATATCACTTCACTGAAAGTATTTAACTGAGATTATTCGGAAGAATTTAGTTAAACTAAATAAACTGATGTCATCGACGTTGACAAGTAATGGGCTTCCGCACTCGACGCCCGGCGCGCGTCGTCTGAGCTCGCGACGAGTTCTATCGCACGCCGCCGAGGACTGACGCGACAAGGAAACCACGCATGTGCAGGACTCTCTCGGTTTTTCCGACACGATACAATCATGACGTAGCATCTACGTCACCTAAAAAGGTTATATCTCCATACAAATAGGTACTGCCGACTACGCTATACCCACCTATGTTAACCGTGGACGGGTATCGCGTAAACAAAATGAACATCGGCAAAATGTGACCGCGCTTTAAGTGAGCACTTAACGATAAGTGCGTAAAATAGGCTTCGCAGCATTGTTTCCAAAAAAATACAAAATATTTTTTTACAATTAAACCCGCGCTGTATGAGGCATCGTTAACGCATTTTAGTTTAGAAAAAGGATAAAAATATGTTTATAAAACGTCTAAAAGATGAATGGTTTTTGTACAGACCCTATGTACAATAATAATTCATCGGGGCGGCCATCGCTGCCGTGCAACTAAAATTTTGCATGCATAATGTGAATATTTTCAAAAATTCTGCTTAAATTATTGCATAAATAAACATACACCTATAACTGAAAAAATACATATAAACTGTTCTCATAATTTTTATTTTTGGTTTAGCGCTTTCTAGATAGTTTGCTTTATAAAACTTATCTGCCTGTCATTTTCAAGATAACACAAAACATCTACAGAAAACCGTTTTTAAAACAGTAAATGGCAATAAGCCTTGTAGTTCAGGGCCGAGTTACCACCAAAAAAAATAGCTAAAACCATCATAAATAAAATTGCCTGGAAGAAATTGCTCGGTGCAATAAGGCTGTCTATTGTACAAGTTTCTTCCTAATTGAATTTGTGATTTTTACCTATATATATGCTACAAAAAAATGAAAAAAAATAGATAAATTACGAAAAAACCTTATCGAAATCGGTCAAACCATTCTGGAGATACGTGACAACCTTCGATTGCTAACACACAAGCAAGCATCATCTCGTTCCATTGCGGATAATAATATAATGATCCTAATATGATATTAATAATAATTTTAATCTACAAACACTGCATGTAATTGGTACCTATATAAAGTGTGGAATTCTGATATGAGTTCAGTCCATGGAAAATTCGAGTAATACTTTGAAATAGCTGACCCTAATGTAAGTAGCGTGGATGAGAAATCAGTCTGAGACATGCAAGATTTAGATAGAAAACAAATACTATTTTTAACACTAAATTTTGACAAAAACTTCGCAAAAATAGTTAAACTTACATGTAAGTCAAGTATTTTAAAGAATAAGAAACATTAGTGTTATAAAAAAAAAAGTTGGTCTCACGGTAGACCCCGGTTTTGTTAGCAGCCAATAACAGAAAAAGCGCCGTGATAGAGGAGAAAACACAACCGGTCATGCATGTGATGGAAATAGACTCTGTTATTTACACAGATTTGCAAATATGCACGATGTTTTATACAAAAAACTGCCGAAATGTTATTGCTTGTTTTTTAGCAATTTTCTTGGGGGAAATGCCGGTTACCTAGTCTAGTTTAGGTTAAGGTTTGTCGTTATATAGTGATTTGAGTGTGTGTTCAGACTGTACATCGTTACCGCAGCGTCCAATCAATACTTAGAGTGGTACTTAGTACTTTAAAAAATCTTCATCTTATATGCCATATGGACCAATAATATTTTATGTAGAGATCTTTGCAGTTAGCCTGAGCGCAGGCTTTGACTGTTTCACCGGACTTTGGACTAATAGTAGTATTCTAAAATACTAAGGAACGAGACTATATATATAAATAATCATGTAGTCTGTGATGATGACATAAAAGGAGACTCGACAAAAAGAAAATAAGTAATAAGAATGTATAATAATATGTTTAATTGTATTTCAGGTGAGCGCGACTTATGCAAAGCACAAATCTCCGCATGTGTCAGAAGTTTAAGTAATTCTTCGATACAACTTTGCAGACACAGCAGACGAAACCACTGGCAGAAACAGAAAAAAATATAAGAAATAGAATAATTTGTATAAAAAGGCTTATTATGCTGCCTCTAAAAGCTCAATAAGTTCGTAATGTGCATCTTTGGCACTCTACTAGGTATTTCTTTTTTCTTATATTGAATCTGGTTTTATTTAATACAACTAGGATACTTTTATCAAGTATAGATAAGTACGTATTGTTTTTTATTTTTTATTTTTTTATTTTTTTTTATTTTTTATTATTGGCATGCTATACTACATTGTTGACGTAAAATGTAACATGTCTACGTCTTGTAAAAGATCTCAACGCGTGATACTGATAAAAAAAACCTTTTTGAGCCAAAATTAAATGCTATGTAAATTTCATCATTTTATGATAATCAGAATGCGATTTGAAAATAATTAATGGCGCCTAAGTGATACATTGATTTGTATCTCAGATCAGATATTGTTATCATCGTAAAAGTGTCGGTGCTACATAAAATTTGTGCAAGTAAACCGACAGATTTTGTGTAATTATAAATATTTGCTAAAATCCAAATTATTATAGTTTAAAACTTTAAGATGTTACTTAAAGTTCTATAACGTAACGACGTGAAAGTGCTAGTCGAAGGTCCGGGCCGCCCGTTTCACTTTCTACAGAAAAATGCGATTGTCGAAATGTTTGCGCACATGGCAAATGGTTAGAGAAATATATTTTATTAAATCGTATACAAGAATTTTAAATGCGACTATTATAATTCATTAAAATTTCCGCACCTCTGAAAAGGCTTCTGATCATACCTTTTCTATTTTTATTCCCTTAATTTATTAGTGTATTTATAGTTACAGACAGATTACTTATGTATTTATTTATTTCAGACAGATAAACTATCATGTTTTTAAATTAAAACAATACATTTTGCAGAAATAAAACAATAAACTCATAAGACTCACGAAATGCATTTCAAGATAGTAAAAAAAATAAAGTGATAAATTAAATACGAAAAAAGTTATTGCGAAGTACGCTATGTTATTTTAGTCTAGTAAAAATTGCAAAACTAATCAAATTGCCATCTCAAGCTCCAGTGAACAACCAAAATATTTGGAACTGGGGTTTATATAAGAAACAAAGTTTTCTTTGGCTCTACCATGATTGTTGAAACTTATGACAGAGTTATTCATTCATGTGGAATTTCTTTGCTCGTCTTACAATTCCGATAGACCGTCACATGTAAACATACTACTAAACAATAGACTAGAGCAACCTATTATTGTAAATCATAGACTGCAGTGTCTCTATCAATAAATATAGTATGTATTTATCATATTGAAGGCTTAACTGTTTTCATACTTATTCATATATCGTTCTCATCAAAATCTATTTATGATAGAATATAAGGAAATCTGAAAGTTAACAATGGTTCAGAAACTGGAGCACGCGCGTGTGGCAAGCCACTGGTCCCACGAACACTTTCAACATTCTGCGTTATTGCTAGAATAACAAACAAATATCGTAACCAACATCTGTTCCATACTCTTTTTAATAACCTTACTTTTCTAAAGCGCTTTCGAGAACGTCTCATAAGCTACAGTTATTATGTGTTATTTCAGCGCTCCTGGTTAATTTACCGACTCTTCATTTAACCTGCGACAATTTCTTCCTGACTTCCTTTTTGTTGCTACTAACTATGAAAGTTCAGGCGTTCAAAATATATTCGTCGTTATTAACAAAATGCTACATAGTGATATGCTATAAATGGCTTTATTCCACTTTGCAGAAACAAGATTTTGGAACATAAGTCAATAACCTGATCGAAATTTCGAGAATGTGCTGCATGACTTAAACGCTGATGAATTCATGGGTGAACATCGGTGGGCGACATAATGCTCCCACGCACTGAATCATCGCTCAACCTATACATTTAAAAATATGAAAATTTACCTATAAAGAATCTAATTACGAACTGTGGGAGTTGGACATATAGGTAACTTCCTCGTCTATTATATTGAGAGCATGATTATTTAGCGACTCCCGAAGGCCTGAACCTAATTTCAAAACATCAGGTACGTAAGCAGCTACCTACAAACATGATTTTATTTAAGAAATTAATTAACAGTAAATTACGTCACCCTTGCTGTTGCAACTAGCAGAGGTCGAAGTAGAGACTTGCCTGTTAATTTTCCTGTACATTCTATCATAAATCCTTTACTCAAAACAGGACAAATATAGCTTATATCGTAACTAATATAATTAGCCAAATAATAATAAATAATAATACCTGGTAACAATATTTTGCCACCTGTTCAAGTAAATACAGACAGACGTAGGTAAACACAATGTCATATCACCAGTATTTATAGCTAAGCTGAAACCTTTTCCATATTAATATCAATAGTCATCGAATGCAAAATATTTTTAGTCTTCTGACACCTCATGCATTTGTCAGGGGTATCTTAGAAATTCATAGTGGTTATTGACTACGAAAATGATATTACCAAGCTCTCAGCATCCTGGCTCATCTTTTTCTACGCATGGTTCCCGTAGAGGAACCGCGCTGTGGCGGCGTTGCAGCTAGAAACTAGGCAATCCAAGGCACTGCACCATCGCACGTCACCATAACAACACGCCACATTCCATCACTGCATCCGCGTCCAACATATGATCGCGGTGGCCGGTCTCTCTGACGTCACTCGCTTTCTCACAACTTCACAAGGTTGTGAAGTATTAGACCCGTAAGTCCTGCGCACGAGCTTACTAAATGCCAAATAACGACACCCTTAACAAATGAATTTATTCGATTCGCTTGTACTCGCTATAGGAATAATGTTCGCGTGTAGAGAAGTGCTATCGTGTGACGCAGGTAACGACTTTCGCGCACGAACTGAGTGAAGCACGTCCGCGTCGTGGCACCACTGCCGTCGCGCGCGCACCACGTAACGGCACGCAGAGCCCCCGCCGCGCCGCCGCGCCGCCGCGCGTCGCCCCTTCGGTGCTGGCTGCGTACCTGGCCTGGCTTACTGTCGCCTACATAACAGTTTTCATGTGTGTACAGTATCATCAACATAATATTTATTGCTTCTGTCAGTAAGTAGGTAGGTAGATACGTGTAGGTATACGTATGTACACATTTCTACCTACATTAAAATTTGTTTTCTTACTGTAAGAAGTGTACACATTTGTGAACATTTGTTTTATTACAGTACCTAACTGCTTGTTTTTAAACTTACTAAAAACTTAAAATCATCACAATGCACATTCTTTGTTTGGATATTATGTAGTTACAGCTGACCGCTCATAAATGATTACAATCTTACAATAATGTATGGTATTAAAAAATTAAATGCGTAAGTTGATTGCCACCCTCGATTCGGCATCTTTTTAACACATAGCTATATGTTTTCCTGATCTTAGTGGTACTTAGGTAAGCCACACTAGGTTCTAATTAAATGATTTGGGGTGTACAAACATTCACGAAGATGCCGGCCGAGGTTTATTGCGATAAGATTTATTTTTAACTGATTGCATGAAAAGTACGTAGGTAACCTTCGTATGATTTTGTAAGATGACGTTAAGGTATTTGGCAAGATATAAAAATACTTAGTTACTTACATTTTAGAAAGTTTTGTAATTCATTTTTTTGGCATTTGGTATAACACTAATTCACAGATAAACCGTACAAGTGCATATTGAGTCAATGCAACTATGTTAACGAAACCATTTTACTAAGTCATCTCTACTGTCGTTCGTTGATCGTCAAGGTAATTGAAATTTTGACAGGATATTATGATGATATCTTCTCTTTAAAAGGCCCGTATTGTTATTAATTTCAGTACCTGCATGACACAAAACTTAAAGAACCGCCGCCTCAATATATAGGTTTATATTGTGAGTGACAGGATGAGCGTATCACCAATCATTAATTAATCTTGTTGAAGCAGATCGCAAAATTTTGTATAGTATTTCTAGAAGTGGATAGGTACCTAAAGATTAGCTACTAACAACACGATTTTTAACTAAATTCCTACTGTATCTATCTAGTTAACGGAATGTTAAGGATAGTGAAAGATGTCCGGCTATCTATTGCAAAACGGGTTCATTATAAGAGAAAGTCCTCAAAAGCTTCCTAAAATACCTGTTCGCGAATTTTGAATTGAAATAATATATGAATACGATTTTATGGTATAGTACGACCGTACTTCCTTTCCTTTCCATTCTATTTAATTACTATCAAAAAGCACCTTTTTTATATGATATGACATGACATTATTATATTCAATATCGGAGTATATCTGATGTGGTAGAGTCTATGCGGACCGTCGTAGGATTGAGGACTTGAGGACGCTGTTCTGCTTAATTTCCACAAACTTTATGTTGACGACAGGATTGCTAGGTACGGTAATGTAAGCAGCAGCAGCTTTTTCTAAAAACTTATAAACTTAACCCCACAAACCGTAGTAATGGTTTGACTGCGGAGTCACTGAGTCTCTGCATTTACTCACATTTATTTAAAACTTATTACTAATTGCGCAATGTATTCAAACCATTATTCAAATTAATTTTCATTCATTCATTAAATTAACATGCTTTAAATTTTTTTTTTTAATTATTTGTGTCTTACGTCTGCCGTTAACATACTGTGTCTTCACAGTAGGTAGATATGGTATTATCTATCAGCCAACAGCAGTAGATCGTGTAATAAGGTAGTTATTTAATTACATGACTTAAGTTATGGTCTTGCTTGGGTACCAAGGTGGATAACTGTCAGAAGGTATCTAAGTTCGTAACAGATCGGTAAAATTTTACATATTTTAAATTGTTTCCTTTAATCACCTTTGCAACTGTGTTTTGTTTATTATACTACTGCGAGCGCTTGTTTGATCCCAATTAAACAATATCTGGCTTACCAACAGGGGATCGTACCTATGTAAGAAAGAAGAGGGTAAGTATCATTATCATAGAATCCAAGTTCAATGTATTTATATAGAAGCAATAGAAGCCTTTTATAACAACAATTCCGTGTTTCGTTAGTACAAAAAAACTTAAAAAAATATAAATACAAAATTAATTCGGCATACGACAGAAAGCCAGTATTAGGAACTTTTTAGAGTTCTACATACTGTTTTTATCCCGTAAGTTATTATTGTTCCATGCATGCATACAGTTAGTATAAATCGGTTTCTAAATAATTACTATTTTATTTTTGATCTGTTTTCTATTTTAATTTTACTATTTTATTTTTGGTCTGTTTTCTATTTAAATAATAATTGAAGTATAGTACAAAAATCCTAAACCACGATTCAAATCAACCAAAAAATATAACTCTTAATAACCATGGCATCCAAGCCAAACCAATAAGTAAATGTCACTTTTCTGACGCTGTCGATGTCGAATAATGTCGATTGTCGACTCGACTCACGATTGTCAAAAAACTTCTCGATTGGCTCTATAGATGCAATTTTATTTGTTTTGTTGGAGCAAACAGCAGTGTTTACTATAGATATTTAAGTGGTGAATTATTCAAGGTGCTCACAAAATATTTTCTTAAGCTAATAAAAAAGAGGACCTAAATCTTATTACCAAAGGTGCATCACGTATTTATAGTTGGAAGAGGAATGTAAAAGTAGCAAGCTTATAATAAATTAAGAAACAATCATTTGCTCAGCGGAACATGTCGTGTATTGCCGCTAATTTAGAGGAAAATAAAGATAGTGGTAAAGACAAGACATTGCCACAGAATGATGAGCCTGCAAAACATAGCTCTGTAGTGGCAGCTCATTATAACCATTTAGAAGAGAAGGGTTTAAAAGAAAGGTTTAATTCTCCAATTTACTATCTGAGGAACTTTAACAACTGGGTTAAAAGTGTTCTTATACAAGAATACACTGACAAAATAAGAGAAAAAGACTATGGCAGATCTTTGAGAGTATTGGATATATGCTGTGGCAAAGGAGGTGACTTAAGCAAATGGCAGAAAGCAAGAGTTGAACATGTAGTTTTTGCTGATATTGCAGCAGTATCTGTACAACAATGTGAGAAACGGTATGAAGATCTACGTTCAAGATGTGGGCGTCTTTTTTCGGCAGAATTTATTGCAGCAGACTGTTCAAAAGAAACACTCAGGGATAAATACAGGGACCCTTCAATTAAGTTTGACATTGCCAGCTGTCAGTTTGGGCTTCACTATAGTTTTGAAAGCTTGCCCCAAGCTAAGCGCATGTTGACCAACATTTCTGAATGTCTTAAACCAGGTGGTTACTTTTTTGGAACTATTCCTGATGCTTATGAAATTGTTTCTCGTGCAAAAAAAGCACCAAGTGGAGACTTTGGTAACAGAATTTACAATATTAAATTACTGTTTGATGTTGAGAAGGGATATCCGTTGTTTGGTGGAAAGTATGATTTTCATCTGGAAGGTGTTGTAGATTGTCCTGAATTCTTAGTGAATTTTAAATTGTTTACTAAACTAGCTGCTGATTATGGTTTGGAGTTAGTTTACAAGGCAAGGTTTGCAGATTTCTTTAAAGATCATTCTGAGAAGTACAGACAACTTCTGCAAAAAATTGTATGCTTTGAAAGTTATCCTGCACCACCAGGAAAAGAACTTATTGCTGAAGAAGCAGAATATGAACATGCAAAGCAGTTTTGGCTAAGTAAGGATAACAAGACTGAGCGAGACCGCATTGGCACTATGAGCACTTGTGAATGGGAAGTGGCAAGTAAGTAACATTGTAGGTTAATCATGAGATACTACTAGTGCACAGATTTTCTTGACAGAGTCTTCTCTTTTTGTATTGTTTTTACCTGGTGTAAGATAATTATTCTAACTCATGTATTTTTTTCTTCAGCGGTATATATGGCTTTTGCCTTTAAAAAACTCAAGAGCACCTGGGATGAAAATGGGAAACCTGTTTATACAAAATCAAAAGAAGAAGGCCAATCAACCAATAAAAATTAGCAAATCTACATCTATCAGAACAAATGGACAACTATGGTTTTATATTTTACTAGACATAATGTGCCTAGTGTCCTTTAGTGGTGTCCTTCAGTAATTAAATGCATGGTCTGGTAAAAAAGGATCTTAATTCTAAATAATATGTTCATTTTGCAGGCAATGTTTTGCTTTGTAAAAAATACAGATTTTGATCTAGTTTAATTTTTATATAATAAGAAAACTTCAGTTGTTATAAATATGGATTAATAAAAAAGTGTTTCTTAGTTTAAGTTGTAACATCAAATATTATTTATAACTTGACTACACTTGCATGCTGTCAGAGATACAGGCTCTTACTTTATGTGCAAGTTTACTATTGAGAATAAGTGCAAACAACTTTGGAATGAAATACAGGTTGTTTACAATGCTTTGCAATAAAATATTTTATGCAAACCAGTCAAACTCAGTGTTCTCTATGTTAATGTGAGAGAATATAGAAATCATTGAATTACTCATACCTACTTCACTTTTATTATCTATAATATTGACATGTCTTAACTTCCCTTACCTATGAATGCATTATAGTTAAAAGTTGTTATTTTTACTGAATATAAATTTATTTGTGTCAAATTGTGTCTTATTTATAAGCAGAAAAGTACAGGTAAAAACGCAAGACGTTTTCGATGATAAAATACATTAAACATCTGTAAAAGAAAATCTGTGAATTTATTACAACCCCCAATCATTAACAATGAGCTAGCATCCATAACAGAACATTTCATTTGTGTTTTAATTCATTTAATGGATAATATCATGGTATTTTATCGAAAAAAGTTTGAAAATTCAGAATTTTTAACCCTGGATAAAATCACGTGCAACGATGCTACAGCTTTGGTTCCATAGTAAGAAATGCTCAGGAGGACAAGCTCTGTCAGAATATATCATTTTTTTGGTCGGCACTTTCGAATTTGGACCAAAATGTATGATGTCCTTTCAGTTCTTCCAAAACTTTGACCCTGCTAGCAAACATGGGAAAAATGCCTGGGGCGCGATTCCGCTATTTTAAATTCAGGTGGTGGCGAGTTTAATGAACGTTCCAATAAGTAAATAATTTTCGTATTCAGGTGGTTTTAGTTCAATGATAAATGTAAACCTACTTGTGTTGTGTTGTCATTGTAGGATTGCCACTGACTGTTCATTGTAAGCTTATCTGAAGACGAAAATTAGGCACAATAACAAGTACCTACACTGGAACGTTCATTAACCTGACACCCACTGACTTAAAAATAGCGGACACAGGCCACTTTTTCGCGGGGTTAAAATCTAATGAGTTCGACCCACGTCGATGGCACGACGTGGAGATATGTCGGACTTGCACCGACCAAAAGAAGGGGTGTTCTCGCCTTGGCTGGAGCCGCTGGATCGCTAAGCATTTTGAGCGCAGCTGGAATAAGGCCCCTGGTATTTCTGCATGTCGCCAAGGCACAGAACACTCTTAATTTTGCGAGCGCCAAGGTTATCACCAGTTTAAACCCATTTGCCAAAATTGGGCAACAAACAAAAGCTATCTGAAACATGAAATTCAAAGGCTCATAATATGTCTGTATTTCAGTGTGTGGTTTCGATAATAGCCGCATTATATGGTTGAATTTGGACTAGGCGAGACGCTGCACAGGAACTAACGCCAGCGAGGGTGCACTCGACAGCCCCCAAGAAATAGGGATGCCATGGATATATAATTTCGGATTCGGATAGGGATATTGGTAAAATATAATATGGGCTTCGGTTACGGTTATGGGTATTGGTAAAATATAATATGGGATTCGGTTACGGTTATGGGTATTAAATTATTTCGGCATATCCGGTAGTTACGGATATGGAAATCTATAAAAGCACTGCTGAGTGCTGTGCACCTCGCGCTGTGACGTCATTAGGTCGCGGGAGAGGTGTCGCATTCCAGCGGATTTCACAGTAAATTAGTACGAGTGTAGTATTTAGTTAGACTCCGCCCTATCCGAAATCATCCAAAACTTTTATTTCGGTTACGGTTACGGATATTTTTTTATTTCGGACATCCGGTAGTTTCGGTTACGGATATGGATATCCATAACAACACTGCCAAGAAGCTAGAATAGCACGCACTAGATAAAATCCATGGCTTAGATTAAATATGGTGCTTAAAAACAAGTCGTGATGTGGCTGGTCGTCAGACATTCTCAAGTTTCTGCGAAAGTGTGACATCACTAGACCCTACCCCCTTCGCCAATTCGCTTTAATAATTAATCGATCGGTTGTTTTCCGGGTCCAAATATTTAATTGCATGTTCATGTAGGGCAGCAATTCAAGGAACTAATTCATCTAACACATTTCATTATATAGCATATCATTAAATAGCCCAAATTATAATAGTCCTGAATTTATTTGGACCGTCCATGTGTGTTCTCTTGTAGAGCAGGAGTGGATGGCCCCAAATAGATTTTTGAGACTGAGAACGTTTGTCTAATAAATTTCGCAACAAGACTGCTGCGTGTTATTCGCGTCGACATATTATTGTAAGCCTTTTAAAGGACTGGGTTTCTTTTTTGTAGACATCCCGTGAATAGAAAGGACATTTCACACATCGCCAGCTGATTCTAAACTAAGCACAGCCTAAGTCACGGTTACCAAATAATCAATTATCAATCATTTCTATTTGCATATCTCTTTCTGGTCGTTCCCTTAATGCTGAGGATCGTGACTGAATTCATCAATCTTTTCCATTCGATCCGGTTCTGCGCTATATGTACCGATGCCTGTATCTGGATTCTGGCCTCCAGTCATCTCCTTGAGTTGGTCCACGCATTCTAATGTCACTTAAATTAAATAACACCTAAACTTCGAATAATACTAGTCTATTAATATTATACTCCAGTAGAACTCCTTTTAGATTCTATTTAAATTATTCATTTTGATTTTAATGTAAACTTAATAATAATTTATTATTTTGCATAGCAACATAACGAAATACTCTGAACAACGTACAATGTAGAGCATTGAACCAATTCACTTGAAGTTATCTACAATCTGTGGAGGAACGGCGCATGCGCATTCGTCACCTCTCAGCACTTAGAATTTGCGTTCGCTCGACCGGCCTCATGTAATCGCACAGCGCACTTCTACTAACGTCGGTAATACGTAGGCAAAATGAGTGTCGAAAATCCCGCTAGCGACAATGATTGTGAATCAGTAAGTGATTATATTAAATTGTATTTTCATAATCTTTCAATTGGTGTAGCGTTTAAATCTCACAGCTAGCAGAATTTCGATGTTTACTAGTGAACACAAGTCTCCACGAAGCGAAAATTTTCTAAGTCCCAATATGGCGTCAACTACAGTGTTCGAACAAACCAAAGCTAAGCGTCGGTCTTCCAAGTCTCGAAATTAACATTTATCAAATAATATTGAAATTTTAGATCTTTACGAATATTGTATTTTAGAAAGTGATGACAATTTATGTCATTTTTTTGTAATTTTAAAATGTCGTTTAATTTCACAGGGAAAGGTAAATGGCAACAGAAATGAACACGTGAACGGTGTTCACAACGGATACAGTAGCTCTGACAAGCATAGATCTAGCCACAAGTCTTCTAGTAAAGACAAGCACCGTGACAAAGATCGGAACCACAAGAGCTCGTCGTCCAAACATAGCAGGTTAGTTTTTCCAGAAGGTTCTGTGTGAACATGCCTTCTGAATAATTCATTTTAAATCGATATTATTTACGTATTAATTGCATAGCATTAAAGATAGAGATCATTTATCCACTAAAAATCACAGCAGCTCACACAAATCCTCCAGTAAAGACAAAGACCGCAGTGAAAAGGATAAGGAACGTGGAGATCGGGATAAGGATAAAGATCGCGAAAAAGATAAGCACCGCAGTGACAGAGACAAGCACAAGGACAAGGAGAGAAGTGACCGGGACAAGCACAAGAGCAGTAATGATGAAAAAAAATCGTCATCATCATCATCAAAGGACAAAGACAGAGATCACAAGAGTTCATCAAAAGATCACAAGTCAAAGGACAAGGATAGAGAACGAGAAAAAGACCGCCACAAAAGTGATAAACACCGCAGTGACAAAGACAAGCACTCGAGTTCTAAAGATAAACACAGGTATCTTCATATAAAAACTTTGTTTATAACTTTCTCCATCACCTATTCAATATTTCTATATTCTATTTTTTGGATAATCACATTTGTACCATTACTTTGCCTTGGCAGTAAATATTCTAACCTTATTTTCTAGAATCCTTATTGCCATCTGAAACCATAAGAAATCATATTTTTACATATTCTTTTGACCTTCCTCTAGTTTTGATTCACAGATGTTTAACAAATATTAAAAAATATGATTGACATGAAGTGTCATCTAGGTATCAATCAAAAAATTGTTTGAATTTTAGTGTTATTTACTATTAAGTGTTCAGTTTAATATTTATGCAACAAAATGCAGTGCAGTCTAACAATAATGCACAGCTGTAGCTACTTTCTTAAGTTAATATTTTGCTACTACCTACCTACATCTTTATTCAAACAAAGTAATAATAAAAGTGTGTATATCTTCAAGGTTCAGGACTAGGCAGTAGCTGATTTTAAAATTTTACTCAATTAACCAACACCTATGAGCATTATGTATCTTTAACACATTGTATTTTCATATTACCTGTTATGATGGAAAATTTATGGTATGTACTAAATAATAACTACTTGTCTTCCAAAACTAACATATTTAATTTTTCAGTAGCTCCAGTAAAAGCAAAGAAAAGAGTAGCAGTGATAAACATGATAAAATTAAATTTGAGTCAGATTCCCAAGACTCTCCTAAGGATGAGCCAATGCAGGTAATTAAAAAATAGATAATTTCATTCAAATAACTAAATGAAGAAACACACTTATTTGCAATATGTCTATTAATAAATTTGATATGATAAAGAATCTAGATAACTAAACTAACATATTGTTTATAGATACATGAAGTTGATGTCAAACAAGAAATGAATGATGAAAGTAATGACTTTGGAGGACTCAATACAACTGCTTCATCTTGTGATTATTCTCTATCACAGTTTAAGGATGAACCACTTTCAGAGCTGCCACCAGAAGACGAGAGTGAGGAAGATTCACCATCGGTATTATTTTTATATACATTATATATTTAAATTATATCAAATTAAATCAGTACTAAAAATATATTTTTTACAACAGTCTGAGCGCATGGGTGTCAAACGTCGTGCACCAAGTGAGAGTGAAGAAGACATTCCATTACTCCAGCGTAAAAAATCGAAGAAGAAAATCAAAAAAGGTATGAGTGAACAGATCACATCATTTAGTCTGTATACATAATTTACTTACCAACAAATATTTTAAAATTTACTTAATTGCTAATTAACAGAACCTACTTATGATGATGATATGGATGAAGATGAGGAAGAAAAACCAAAAAAGAAAAAGAGTGTTAAACCAGGTAAAACTAAACCAACTAAAGTGAAATCTGAGCCAGTTGATGGCGCCAGTCCAAACAAACGCAAGAAGAAACAAGAAGATGAACAGGAAGTCTGGAAATGGTGAGTAAAAAACTTATTGTCTGCAGTTAATAACTTACATATTCTTTTCTAATTTGAATGATTTAATAGCAACATTGGGTTCATTAAACTTAACTATTACAAAAACTGACACTATGAAATAGTCTCGTAGTTTTTATATAGATGGCGTTGATATACAACAATGTGATTTGTGACAATTCAATTTGAGGTTATGTTTCAAAAGATGTTCTTGAGGAATGTGTCAGTCAAAATATTAGAAATAAAATCAATTTTTAAACTAGCACCAATTAATTTGGTTATTGAAAGACATTTACGTTTTCGTAAGATAAAGTGTGTTTATATTAATATTGAATAGTTTCTTATAAGCATTACATAAATATGGTGTTCTAACTTTTTGTATATTCTCTAGGTGGGAGGAAGAAAAAAAGGATGATGGAACAAAATGGAAGTTTTTGGAACATAAAGGACCTGTGTTTGCGCCAGATTATGAACCACTACCGGAAAATGTTAAATTTTATTATGATGGTAAAGAGATGAGACTTTCTCAAGATGCTGAAGAGGTTGCTGGATTTTATGCTCGAATGTTGGATCACGACTATACAACCAAATCCGTATTTAACAACAATTTCTTTACTGACTGGCGTAAAGTAATGACACATGAAGAAACAAAAATAATAAAGGATCTATCGAAATGCAATTTTAAAGAAATGCAGGCTTATTTCCTAAGTGTTTCAGAAAAAAATAGAAATAGAACAAAGGAAGAAAAAGCACAACTCAAGGCTAAAAATGAAGAAATTCAAAAAGAATATGGCTTTTGTACTATAGATGGCCATAAAGAAAAAATTGGTAATTTCAGAATAGAACCCCCTGGTCTATTTAGAGGGCGAGGAGAACATCCAAAAATGGGAATGTTAAAAAGACGTGTAATGCCTGAAGATGTTCTCATTAACTGTTCTAAAGATAGCAAATGTCCTAAACCACCCCCGGGTCACAAGTGGAAAGAAGTAAGGCATGACAATACTGTTACATGGTTAGCTTCATGGACTGAAAATGTTCAAGGGCAAGCTAAGTATGTCATGTTAAATCCTAGTTCTAAATTAAAAGGTGAAAAAGATTGGCAAAAATATGAAACTGCAAGGAAACTTCACAAATGCATTGACAAAATCAGAAAGAACTACAAAGAAGATTGGAAAGCTAAGGAAATGCGTGTTCGCCAACGTGCTGTTGCTCTATATTTCATTGATAAACTTGCCTTGAGGGCTGGTAATGAAAAAGATGATGATCAAGCAGATACAGTTGGTTGTTGTTCTCTTCGTGTTGAACATATAGCATTACATAAAGAAAAAGATGGAAAAGAATATGTAGTTGTATTTGATTTCCTTGGTAAAGATTCTATCCGATACTATAATGAAGTGCCAGTTGAAAAACGGGTATTCAAGAATCTCGAATTATTTATGGAAAATAAGAAAGATAGTGATGATCTCTTTGACAGACTTAACACACAAACACTTAATGAACATCTAAAAGATTTAATGCCGGGATTAACAGCTAAAGTGTTCCGTACATACAATGCATCTATTACATTGCAGAGACAGTTAGATGAACTTACAGATCCTGATGCATCAGTACCAGAAAAAATTTTGGCATACAACCGTGCAAACCGTGCAGTTGCTGTACTTTGTAACCATCAGCGTGCTGTTCCTAAAGGTATTTATTCTTTTGATTAAACTAATTTATCATGTTTTTTAATAAGACAGTCAGACTCAGTTTCAATTAATGTAATAAATAAATGTAAGGTTTTAAGGGGTTAGACGCAGTTGGTGCACTTCTCAACTTGTACACCATGGTCAAATGATGAACTTAGCAACTGTTGCACTTCTCATATGGTACATGTGATATTATTGTGGTTTTTTTCTATGTACAATTTACTTTTTAGGTCATTCAAAATCAATGGAGGCTTTGAAGGAGAAAATTCAAACCAAACGTGATCAAGTTGATGAGGCAGAGGAAGACTTGCGACAGGCCACTAAAGCTGCAAAACGAGGTTCTGTTAAAGAAAAACTAGCATGTGATAAGAAAAAGAAAGCACTTGAACGTCTTAGAGACCAACTGAAAAAACTGGAACTTCAGGAAACAGATCGTGATGAAAATAAAACTATTGCCTTGGGCACTTCAAAATTAAACTACCTGGATCCTCGTATCTCAGTTGCTTGGTAAGTATTATGTTTCTTTTCATCCAATATTATTTAAGTTCGAGCTCAATAATGTACTTATGATATATTTTTTTTTCCTACAGGTGCAAAAAGCATGATGTTCCAATAGAAAAAATCTACAACAAAACTCAACGCGACAAATTCCGTTGGGCGATCGACATGGCCGGCCCGGAGTATGTCTTCTAAGGTCAATATTAGCATTAGCTATTACATATTTTATATATAATTTTCGTTAAATCTGAAAACGTTCCATTTTGTATGTGTTGTCAACACATGGAATTTATTTTACGAATGTTTGACGTAAAAATTTTATTCAGTGATGTAGTATTCAAAAATTACTTTTGGACCCAAACGGAATAGTGTTCCTCCCAAGATTAGGATCCAAATTAGAAGTCTGAGTCTAATTTATTTTATTTAGTTACAATGTTCTCTTTAGCATAATTAGTTGTAGGTTAAGTCTTAGTGTTATAAAGGAGTTTAAGATTTTCTTGTATAGAGTTCCAAACATTTCTATTGTCTCTATTTTTTTAATAGTTTAAATTGCCGATTTTAATTCTTTACCAACAATGCACTGTAAAATTAAATATTGTATCAAGAAATCTTCAAAGGTAGCAGTATCCATACAATGCTTGTGGAAATTGATATTCATACATGTTTATTGTGGAGTGTTGCCTATTCAATAATTACCATGAATCATTTAAGTCTGGTGCAATAAAAGTTCAAGTGATTTGTATATAAAATAGTTAAAAGTTGTAGGTTTACGATGTCAACAGTAAATCTTCAATCCGTAATAATAAGTTTCTACTATAATCGAAAGATACTTTCATAAATGCAATTGTTTACAATCTGGAGAACCGGGAAGAATATACAGCCGCAGCAAATGTTATGTAAATTGTGCACAATGTGCAGTAGTAAATGTTGTAAAGTAAGAAATAATGTTATTTTATTTTTATAAAATTAGGATCGAAAATCGTGGCAAGCGCAGTTCATGTTACGAAAGGTACAATGTTCTAGGTAAATTTGTAATAATACATACATTTATGTGTGCGTCTTGTATATAGTAAATTTTTACCATGTCATACAATTGTGAAATGAGATTATCCCAAATAAATAAAACATTGACACTAGGAGTTTTGCGACTTTAATTTTCTGATAAACCTGTAGACATCCCTGCTAATTATCATGAAAGAAATCAACATCTTTCATGCCCTCTGGCATGTAACTTAATCCAGATACATCTTTGTGTAACATATTATAACCACTTGCATAACCTGAAATAGAACATTTGTCATTAAGTCTAGTCAAATTAACGATTTCACTGAACACTTGTCTTGTTTGTAATGTGCAAAAAATAATCTTATTTATACGATGGAATTGTTTCTTGCAAAACATGCTTACATTGCCTTTACTTGTGAATAAAAATAGGGATTATACCAATGATATTCTAATAAACAGATATGTTGTTAGCGCGCAATCGTGAAGACTCGAAAACGTCCTAATTGGGACGTATTGCCTTTAGTCTGCGTCACGCATCTCGACGAGTGACACACTCGAACGAAATTTACATAAAAGCTTTTAAAAGTCATCGTGTGTATCCAGAAACTGTATCATTTATGATAACTAAGTAAATAAAATACAAGGAATCTCATACCACATGTAAATACGCAATATACTTCGATTTAATAATATTTTTTTTTTATTTTCTTATATTCTGATAATTGGAGGTTAGAAAAAAGAAAGAGACGGTAAATATTTTTTTTGTCGTGAGGACGACAAGGACGCGTGATCGCACACTTATAGAATAGAAGTACAGATGCGACTATTAGGCATTAAAGTCATCGTTACCCCAGAGTTCTGTTTTCCTTTTTTCTAATGTTGGATTATTTAATCATTTGGTTTTTTGAAATAGTCGATATACTTAATTATAAATTAAACTAGTCATGTGTGAGAAAAAAAATATGAATAGCTTACCCTTATTACCTTAATATATCGCAGAAAATGTTAAAATAATACTATTTCTATTTCCACTTTGTTGCTTTAACATCGTGATTTATTTCTCACCTACCTACCTTTAGTAGTGTTGCTTAGTTGTTATAGGCACAAACCGTGTATACAAATCTAGTAGACGCGGTTTGTACCTTCTGTCTCGTTAAATTTGTTAGTCTATGACGTTTATTTAGATTGAAGCGTAATTGACAACACTAATTGTCTCTTTTTTTCTTATGGGTTTTATCGCGCTATCTCTTTTGTATCATTTTGACTTGTAGTGACATGTAGAATGAATGAAAAGTGCGTATGTCAGCTGCCCCTGCTGCGCGGAACACTTTTTTCGGTTGTTTTGTATGCGTATAACATATCTGTTTATTATAATATCATTGGATTATACTCTATTAATTATAGCATCACTTTCGTAACGTCGTACTATGTAACGTTCTTAACGTAAATAATTTGAATTAATCAGCTAGGCTCACAGTAGGTGCTAGTGAAGACATCATACACCCTTAGACTTCTGCAACTAGCGTCGCGGGGAGAGGACAAGTGTAGACTTGGTATCTTGGCTTTTTTGTGAAGCCTTTAGAGAGTTTACACACCCCATCTCAGTCTTTCTCGTTGAAGCCACGATGTTTATTGCTTGAGGATATAATAATATATAGCAAGCCGTATGCACCTCTTTACTTATATTGCACAGAAATACTTCCTTACAACCATACTGATTTTATTATGCATGCAAAAACTATCCGTCTTTTATTACGCTTTTACCACAAAAACACGATAGAGAGTCAGGCTACTTTTGTTGCGATAGCGGATATGCATACGAAACGCTGTAAGTTATGAGACAGGCTCTAACAAAACAGCCTATTCATCTTTATTTCATTTATTATTCTCTTGGTACCAACATTTCTTTAGCTGGCCTCAAAAAAGATATGGAAGGCGATGATTTTCCAACCACACACAAAATATGTCCCGTCCATGCCGTCTTGCAAAGCCCATCTGGCTAGTATATAGTCCAAACCAGTGAAAATTCAATGTAAAATCCTAATTTTAAATTTATAAAACATACTTTTAGGAATGTGCTTACCTAATTGTTTCATAAGCTTAGTTGGAGCATTACGTAAATGGAGTGGTACTGGTGGCAGGGGTCCTTTTGCTTCTGCCAATGATTTTTGACATTTTCTCATAGCTCTGTAAACTTCTGTGCTTTTAGAAGCCCTTGCAAGTCTCACAGCACATTGTGCGAGCAAGACATCGCATTCAGGCATTCCTATGTTTTGACAACCTTCTAAACAAGCAACAGCCTCAACAATAGCGTTTTGGTCTGCTAAACCTGTTGATCATTAAGGTTATGTTTATTATAAAATAAGTTATTGTTTCTTATTTATAATCGAATGTTGATGTTACCTATATCTTCACATGCAGCGCGTACTAGACGGCGGGCAATATATAAGGGATCCTCGCCACCCTGCATAGCACGAACTGTCCAATATAAAGCGGCGTTGTCGTCACTCGCTCTTATCGATTTATGTATAGCTGATATTGTATTATAGTGCTCCTCGCCTTTACGGTCGTAAATCATATGTGATCTCTGAATTCAATAGCGCAATTTTAAGTTCCTCTCAGAACAGAAAAACATTAAAATTTAAATTGTATACACAAATATTATAGGTATGTACCTTAATTCCATTTTGTATGTCATCAAGACTGAGTATTGCTGGTCCTGTTTCATGCAGCTCTGGCCCAGGATCCCTAGCTTTAAGTGCCAGTTCAAAAGCTCCAAGAGCAACTCTTGCATCACCATCACATACTTCAGCAAGCCACTTCAGAGAAGACTCTTCAACTATGTATCTAAAAAGGATACAATTTGTTTTACTAATAGTCCAGTCAACAAAGTGATTTTAGATTGCGTGAGCAAGGCCCTAAGCAATTACTGCAAAAAATTGTTCAGGGTGCTTAGACAGTTAACATACTAAAAGTCCTGACGCCTAGGGGGTGAGGTGGAGTAGGGGGAGGAGTTTAAAGTTCCCATTTTTCAGTTTTTCGCTAATATCTTTTAAACGGTGCGTCATGGAGGTAAGAAGTCTTCTACGCAATGAAAGCTTATAAAATTATGTACAACTTTTATCTTACACACTTTTTCACATTCCTACCTATTTTCGAACTAGACATTCCGGAAGAGTGAAAATTAAAAAAAAACTACTTCGATTGAATACTACCTTTTGTATACTACTTCCTTCACGTTATTTGGGAATCTAGACACGCGGCAGCGAGTTGAGCCAAGTTCAAGTAAATTAACTGGCTAGCCAGCGCCACGTGTATCATTACACGAACGAAGTGGGTTAGCTTTAGGTACTATATTATTATGTCAGTCAGTCAGTGCTAAACTTTACGACTTTTTGACTTTCATATCTTAACAACCGTTTGAGCTAGATTTATGAAATTTGGGCTTCTAAATGTCCTTATTATTCCGCAACGCCGTACAAACGAACAAAAACTTTGAACAAGGGGAAAAAATCGAGGGTTGCAACCCGCCTTCATTCCGCGGTCCGAGGGGTGATTTGAACAACATCAAATTATTTATTTTGAAAGTATTTCATGCATAGATAATATTTTTTAGATAATGGATTAGAAGCTGTATTGAAACAGTATGAAACTGACGCCGTACAGAATCAAATGACCAAATTTACCCTGGAAATTGACAGAAAGTAAAACTAAAATACCAACTTTTTGGACCACCATTTTTGTACGGCACTGCGCGCTTTCTTATTATTTTTCATGGATCTATTCGATGGTAACAATGCCGTACAGAAATAAATGACCAAAATGTACTCACTCTAGCTGCTCTTTTTAATGCTCATCAGCACCCAGTTGGACTGATCACAAGTGACGGCATAGTGCTGAATCTTATTATTTTATGCTCTTCTATCGTCCTATATACGTCACCTGGTGGTTCATATGACCCATTCATTTTGTTCATGGGCCCGTAGTCTATAATGAAACCTAAATGTATTCACTACTGCAATACTAACTTTTATAAAATTACGTAGTAAAATTAATACTTACCTAGGTATATCTAAATCTGATGATGTTTCTAGGTTTCCTTTGTCATTTTTAATAACAACCTTTTCTGGTCCCTGCTTCACAGCTTGCTTTAAAATTACTAAAACATCATCTATACTTAATTTTTCCATTACCACAACTCTGCATCGACTCAGTAAAGCATTATTTAAACTAAATGAAGGATTCTCTGTTGTAGCACCTATGAGAATAATAGTACCATTTTCTACATGGGGTAAAAATGAATCCTGCTGTAGTTTGTTGAACCTGGAATTATTTAAATATTTGATAATCAGCTTGTTACTATGTTAAAACATAAGTTCAGTAAAAAACAATCTCATTTTATACCTATGAATTTCATCCATAAAAAGTACTGTCTGACGTTTGAATTGTGTTTCATTCTTAGCAACTTTAACAACTTCTTTTACATCATTTATTCCTGACATTGTTGCTGACAGCTTCACAAACCTCATATTATTCTGTTTCTTGCAAATATTTGCAATAACATTGGCTAGTGATGTCTGGAATAGAATATTAGTCGAGAAAACTTAAGCCTTATTGGGAATGAGTAATTATATATAAAATGGAATTTAAATCTCAAAGCTATGAATACTAACTTATAAAAATAAAACTTAAACACATAAATACATTTTACTGCAAGTGAGTTAACTTTAAGACCTAAAATAGAAGATTACCTACCTTTCCACAACCAGGGGGCCCCCATAAAATCATGTTAGGTATTTTATTTTGCTCTAACATAGATCTCAACATTGATCCAGGGCCAAACGCTTGGATCTGCCCAACAATATCTTTCAGGGAATGTGGCCTTACATGTTCAGCCAGAGGAATATTCTTGACTTCCATTGCTTTGGTTTGCACTTTTGTACTAGATTCAGGCATCTGTAGTTTCTAAGAAAATAAATATTTAGGTAATAGCTTAAACTTCAAGAGTTGCTAAGTAGCTTCTGCAAACATCCATCCTAATTACAATTACAATTGTAGTGCAGAAAAGCTGACTTACTTTACACAAAATACCTTACAATTGTACAGTACTATTGTTAAAAACAATAAAATATAAAAAATATTACCGCAGATTTTGAGGAATTAGGACTGGTGCTGATTCTCGCACGTTTTTCTTGTGTAGGTAATTGTAAGTGTGAACTACTTCTTTTGGGATTTTGTTTTGAATTATTTTCTTCAGAAGTATTGAGAAATAAACACCTATTCACGTGTTCTTCAATAAGACTTTTATCGAATACTTTAGAGCAGACCGGGCATGATACAGGAGCTTCTGAAGAAGGAGTATTCTTATTGGAAGCCATTCTATATATTTAAATAATACAATTTTATTCTGCTGACACGATCACCACTTTCATTAAGTTCAATTAATTATTCAAGCCAAATAATCTAATCTCAACTCGGTTGCGCGCGGTAGGTATATAGTAACGTGACAGGTACAAACTCGCTCGCTTCACTCATATTGTCAGTTTTTGTTTTGAAGTTTTACGCGGCACAAACAAACGCAATTCCGTTTCGCAGTTTTTTGGATTAGGGTTAATGTTAATCTTGACCATAGAGTAGTCTAGACCATAGTAAACTTTGAATTTGAGCGAGACAAAAGTGTATGACCCTGTAACTGAGTGAGATAGAGAAAACGTCAGTACGTTAGCGATGGGCCGAGTCGACGTTTTGATAACTCGGGTAACTCGAGTTGACCCGGTAACCAACTCGGGCTGCAACTCGAGTTGACTCGACTCGATTTGCCTTAAGGTACGTCGCATCGCCGCGTCGTCCGTCCGAGTCAGTAAACGCTCAACTCGGTGCATCGTTCCGCGGGTTACTAGTTTTGCTACGTCCACGGTTCACCGGGTCGGGTCCGACGGGCTGCGTGGCGTCGAGTCAATGATAGTCAAATAAAACTGAGACTTCAAAAATCTGACTTTTATTAATCACTCGTAATCGCTCGTAATCGTTTATTAAAATTGTTTACAAAGTTCAAATCACAACCATAACCGTCAAATAAGAAACCGACTACGAGAACTATCTCTTTCACTCGCGGCTCGCACGTTCGGTTGTTCGGGCTAATTCGGGCTCGCTCGTAATCGTTCGGGCCTCGCGACTCGCGAGCTAGGGCCCACAGCCCCACACCACTTGCCCGTTGCCGCGCACGCTCTTCGGGCCAACTCGGGTTGCAGATATATTGACTCGGGCTGACTCGCTTACGGTCTGACTCGAGTTACTCGAGTTACATAACTCGAGTTGCCCATCACTACAGTACGTCACCCACGTCACTTTCACACTCACAGTAATTCACACAATTCACAGTTGTTGAGAACTTGAGAGGTATTTGTTGATAGTTGGCAAAATTTTAAAAATAAACTTGAAAATGTGTGTAAATAAATCATAATTATAAGTAGAGAAGAAAGATATTACAGAAATAGTTTCATATAGACATGGACTCAACAATAAAAAAACGCGTAATCAAAAAGAAACTTAAAGAGGTCAGCGAACTTGACTCCGACAGTTATACGGCGAAGCCCTTAAACACCGAAAGAGAAGTCGTAAGTAAATATCACTATAAAGAGATAGAAAAATTTAAACTGTAATGTAAAATGTATGTTTCATTGTTAAGTAAAGCTGCAGAATCTGGGTTTTGCTATATGCAAGCACAATACCTTCCAACTTTTATTAAAACTCCCAACAACCTTTGATATCATCCTACTTGAACGGAAGAATTTCATTCTTATGTTTTTATTTCCTTGACTTAATTTAATTTGGTTTCCATTTTATGTTTTATCAATAACTTTTCCAATGCCAAATGCAAAGTTACAGTCATAAAAATGAAAGTCCTTGATTTGTAAAAATAAGGACTTACCTACATTATGAATAATTCATAAATTAAAAAGCATTTCTTGATGATACTTCTGAACCAGTTTATAATCTTACATTTTATTAGTAATAGCTATGAAGGATAAAAACTTTTTTGTAATAAAAATATACACGAGTGTCCCTGCTGTAATATTTCATTGTTATATTTTTATATATAATTTGAATACCAACTACAGGGAGATGGAGCACCAGCCGAGAATGAAATCAATGAGGCACTACACAAAGAAGAAATACAAGAAACAAATGAATCAAAAGATGTCAACAAACCACCTGCAGGTTTATACTTACATTTAGAAATAAATTTAGTGTTTCTAGGCTTACTGGCCTTAGCACTATGTACAAGACTGCCAAACCTTGATGAACCTCGTTATATTGTGTAAGTTAATAAATATAACATAGTTTAAAAAAATGCAGGTGTAAAATATTATGAAAATTGATTATTTTATAAGCCTACATGAAAAAATTACCCATGCATCAAACTCTTAACTTTTTATAGGTTTGATGAATTACATTATGGAAGATATGTGTCTTTGTATACAAAAGGCATTTTCTTTTTCGATGCTCATCCACCCTTGGGCAAGCAGTTACTATACTTAGCTGGCCGTGCTGCTGGTTACGATGGAAACTTTACCTTTGATAGAATAGGCACTCCTTACTCAGAAAATGTGCCAGTAACAGCTCTCAGAACTGTCCCAGCAGTAGCTGGCAGTCTGCTAGTGGCCATTACATATCAATTGATGTTGGAAATATCATTATTCCACTGGACTGCTATCTTGGCTGGTCTTCTTGTTCTGTTTGGTGAGTAATACAATTTAGTTTTTTATTTATAATCATTATTTTTACATTAATATATATTCTTTTTTCTGACAAGGCAAGTAGTACTCTAGATTTTTCTGGTTCAGCCTTTAATAGTCAGCATGCTTCACATTTTGCAGTTGAATTTAAATAGAACTGGACCAAGCCTAGTTAAAATTAAAATTGCATGCTTTCAGAAAATTGTTTTCTAGCTCAATCAAGATTTATGTTATTAGAGACAATACAGCTAATGTTTGGACTGTGTGGAGTATATTGCGCTATCAAAAGTACTCGGAGAACTGGCTTTGCAAGCATTGTTTGGCTTTGCATTTCTGCTATATCACTTGGTTGTTGCTTTTCGTGAGTATTATTTAGTATTACTTTTTCAACCGGATTATTGTAGTAGTAAAGAAAGTTTAAATTTATGCATACCTAAAAAGTATTATGCTTTTCTCCTCAAGAGATAGGTAAAGTTGTACTAAAGCAATGTATTTTGGACAAAAACATATATTATACTTCACTAATAATATTCAAGAATAAACAATGAAATGCGATTTAACTTTTGAATAACATCTTCTAAAAGTCATTTAATTTTCAGAGTGAAATACTCAGGAATATACACATATTTCCTCGGATTTTTTATAGTAGGAAGACAAATTTGGCGCCGTATTGGAAATTCGGAAAGAGGGGGTCATCTCGTATTTTCAGCACTATGGAGACTGCTCGTATTTACTATAATTCCATTTGCAATTTATGCCAGTGTATTCTATTTACACTTGTTAATGCTACCAAAAGCTGGTCCGCATGACAGTGTTATGACCAGCGCTTTCCAAGCATCCCTACAAGGGGGCCTCGCTAGTATCACAAAGGGTCAGCCATTACATGTTGCGCATGGTTCTCAAATCACACTAAGGTAAATTACATTTGACTATCTAACTACTGTTAAAAATATTGAGCGCCTATTAATTATATGTGCACGTTTTAGACACACACATGGACGCACATGCTGGCTCCACTCTCACGCTCACGTATATCCAGTGCGATACACGGACGGGCGAGGTTCATCCCACCAGCAACAAGTCACTTGCTACAGCTTCAAAGACGTTAACAATTGGTGGCTTGTGAAGCGCCCCGACCAAGTGTCGTTGGCAGTGTCGCGCCCGCCTGACGCTATCCGACACGGCGACGTTGTACAGCTGCTGCACGGCATCACCAGCCGAGCTCTTAACTCGCATGATGTTGCCGCGCCTGTTTCACCACAATCACAAGTACACATCTACATAAACAGAAAATCAACTTTTAATAGATCAAAAAATAAAAATAAAACATTAACCAACACCGATATATTTTTAGGAGGTTTCTTGCTACATCGACTATAATGTGTCAATGCCGGCTCAGAACCTCTGGCGAGTGGACATCGTGAACCGGGACAGTGAGGACGCTACATGGGACAGCATTCGCTCTATGGTTCGCTTGGTACACGTCGACTCTGGCTCTGCGCTACGGTTCAGCGGACGCCAATTACCGGCGTGGGGCTTCCATCAGCATGAAGTGGTTGCTGATAAAGTACTCACTCATCAAGACACAGTTTGGAATGTCGAGGAACATCGATACACGAAAGGTAATTGATTTATGTGTTGACTACTTGTTTTCAGAACACCAGATCTGGTTTCATTTCTTCATGAAGTAACTTAACTTTCTATGTTATTAGCTGAAGACAGAAAAGAAAGGGAGCGCGAACTTGTGTCTGCAGAAATGATACCGACTACCGTAACTCAGTTAACGTTCTGGGAGAAGTTCGCAGAGTTGCAGTATAAAATGATAGCTCATGCACCCGACGCGCCACATGGCCATATGTTCGCAAGTGAGCCGAGCGAGTGGCCTTTGCTCGTTCGTTCCATCGCGTATTGGCTGTCACCTAACTCTAATGTAAGGTTGTTTCTTAATAAATAGCCTGGTATGTTATATTACTTTCAACTCAAATAATTGGATATTTGTTTCAGGCTCAAGTCCACTTAATTGGAAATCTCATTACATGGTACACTGGGTCTATTTCAGTTCTACTATATAGCGGTTTCCTCGTGCTGTATGCAATCCGACAACGCCGGGCTTGTACAGACTTACCTCCGATGGCCTTACAAAAATTCTACGACGCCGGTTGTATTCTGTTTTTAGGCTACTGGATCCATTACCTCCCTTACTTTTTTATGGACCGCACATTGTTTCTACATCATTACTTACCCGCTTATATTTTTAAAATTTTACTTCTATCTTATGTTATAGATCACCTATACTATATCATTCAATTGCGGGAAACGACTCGACGAATCACAAATGTTTTTATTATTTGTGTAGCAGTATGGTTAGCGTATGTTGTAATTACTTTTAGAAAGTTCAGTGTTCTTAACTATGGAAACATTGATCTGACTGAACATGACCTATTGAATCTGAGGTGGAAAGATACTTGGGATTTTATACTTCATAAGAAAGGATAATAGATGCTACTAGCATCATTTATAATTTCAGCTGCCATTACAAAGATCTTGTCACAATTATTTATTACTCTACATATTAATAGCTAATATTTCTTATAAATACTCATTGATATTTTGACTGTACTATCCATGCAGCATAATTTTATTATTTAAGGATTTGTAAATGCTGCATATTGGCGTGTCTAATCATTTTGTTTGGGTCTTTTGACTATACCTGTGCATAGCATAATAATATAGGGGCATGTCGTATTTATAACGACAATACTGCAGCCTCAAATATCTGTGTTTGTAGATATTTAAAACGTTTCCGTCCAGTAAGTATTTTTATATTTTTGTATATTAATACATTTAATAAAAAATATTTTTGTACAAATATGTATTGTTTTCATGAAAACTACAATTATTGTTATACAAAATTACATTTATTTCAAATCCAATAGAGGGTGTAGTTTTATAGAACTAACGCCTACTGTATGAGGGCTCTACTTCCATAGGCTGGGGGCTGGCCGTGATGTTAACAGATGTAACCTCCAGGGGAATCACTCGCTGCTTCAGCACAGCTGTAGTTCCCAGTGCATATCTGTAAGAACCTTGCTTCTTGCCCTACAAAAAATACACAATATAAGTTAAAAAGTAATTATTGATGACAAAAATTGACTCAACAAGGTGACAAACAAAACACATACTACTGTTTCATAATAATGAAATAAACTACCTTAACATTAGCTTCTTCATAAGTCCTGAGGTACTGAGCTGGCCCTGTGTTGCGAATGACACACAGGTCAACATTAGAACCTGATCCCAAATCATTGAATATACCAGCAGCAATGGCATCTCGCACAAGTTTCTTGCCTTCCTCTTCACTCATGTTGGGCTTCCAGCCAGATTCAAATACTGCCATGGCGGCTAAAGAACCAGACCCTAGATAAAAACAAACAGCATTATAAAAATGTATAAGAACGGAAATTAAATGGAATTATTACTTATTAAAATATATATTACCCATTGTTGCATACGGCAACTTGTCTACAGAACCATGAGGGTAAATGCAATAGATATGAGGTCCAGTTCTGTCCACACCACCAAGCACCAGAGCAGCACCAATGTAGCCCTGGTAACGGAACAACATGCGCTTCAACAAGGTGGCGGCAGTCTCAACCGGCACGGTGCGACCTGTGTGGAGTCTTTGCAACTCCAACTGAGATGCAACTGTTTGCGTAGTCATTTCGGTATCCGCAGCAGTGCCTGCGCCGCAGCAATACATATTGTTCGCCAAGTAGTGAATCTTCTGACAATTTTTGTCAGATACTACAGTGTTTTCCGTAGCCCTGGTATCAGCACCGAGAATTACACCGTCAGCGAATATTATACCAACAATGGTGGTACCAGTCTTGGTAGCTTTAGGAGCTGGAAACCCTTTCTGGGCCAAAAAGGCATTGCTGTAAATTAAAACATAATTTGAGATATATTAGTTAATATAATGCTAATAATTGGAAAATGAGTGTTCCATTATGTTGTAGCTTACCGTTGGCAGTTTTCAAAAGAAAATCCCTGAGCGGGTACTTCTGGTACAAGAATGGAGGCCATATTTCTTTCCTTTTTCTTTATCTGTCTAGTGCAGTACAAGAAATCAAACTTCGTATGTTGTTAAAATAATTGTTGAATGCCGGACTGTATTTCTGCAAGCAATGCTTGTCGCTTGCTATGTCACTGTCAAGCGATATGCAATGACTTTTCAAAATTATAACTATTCACCACAGATTCTGAAAACGTATAGCAGTCTTGAGTTTTGATTTTGAAAATCGTCTAACTAATCGGTTTCCTATTGATTTTATCGGTGACAGGCGCTTTGTTTGAAGTGTATAATCTGTGGCTAGTCCAAATATCTGTGCACTAATTTTTATAGACTTGTAACATTGAGCTTACGAGTCTTCTTTTCATTGGTTCGTATTTATTACTGTATACAGAATATTATGATCTATAAGTAAACCAGCGAAGGTACTATAATGGTGACGTATTTTGAAGTTACGCCCTTTACATACTGCAACGATTAGCGACCAATCGTAACTGGACGAATTGTCTACGTTTACCTATTGGTCGCAACAAACCAGAGCCTCGCTGCTGTTGTCAACTTGTCAAGTCAAAAGACGAAATGTGTCGAGGAATAGTTATCCAGATTTGTATGTGATTTCTTGGCACTTTAGCTTTAAATTAGTTCCTAGGTGTAAATTAAACAAAATGCTTAGTAACACTGCCTATATATCTTTAATATATCTAACATCGGCCTTAGTTCTGACGTTGGCCGGTCGGGATTTTTATCAAATCCTGGGTGTATCTCGTTCTGCGACCACAAATGAAATAAAGAAAGCGTATAGAAAATCAGCTAAAGCTCTACATCCAGACAAAAATCAAGATGATCCTGATGCGTCGCAAAAGTTTCAAGATCTTGGTGCAGCTTATGAAGCCTTGTCGGATCCTGAAAAACGAGAGCTGTACGACCGCTGCGGTGAAGAATGTCTGAAGAAAGATGGTATGATGAATAACAATGACCCGTTCGCGAGTTTCTTTGGTGATTTTGGATTCCATTTTGGTGGAGAGCCACAACAGCACGAAACGCCACGAGGGGCCGATATTGTAATGGATCTTACTGTCACCCTGGAAGAACTCTATAATGGGAATTTCATTGAAGTAAGGATTACTTCATATTCTTAATAAGGACATCAACTTTTGTTTACATTCTAAACTCATTGTCATAAATAAATATGTTTTTAGATAACCAGAAACAAACCTGTGATAAAGCCTGCATCAGGTACACGTAAATGTAACTGCAGACAAGAAATGGTGACTCGCAACCTTGGTCCAG
The DNA here is from genome assembly GCA_905146925.1 of Autographa gamma. NCBI lineage: Eukaryota > Metazoa > Arthropoda > Insecta > Lepidoptera > Noctuidae > Autographa > Autographa gamma. Next base: position 4,339,653 of record LR989852.1, read on the forward strand.
GACGCTTCCAGATGATGCAACAGACAGTGTGTGATGAGTGTCCCAATGTAAAGTTTGTTAATGAAGAGAGACTACTGGAAATTGAGGTATTGTACAATCTATCTTATACTCGTATTTCAATCAAGAAACACTGAATTTTCTTATTGTTGAATCCCTTTCAGATTTTTCTAGATATTTTCTGCAAAACATAAGTTAAAATAATTGACATCCTATGAGAGAAGGTAGTTCTAACCTGTAGTGTGTGAACCTGAACATAATAATCATACAAGCTGCATCCTATATTTGTACATATCTCATTTAATATTCATATAAGATAACAGTTTTTGGTCTTAACACTTTGATAAGATTATAAATTATAAAAACAGTATTTTCATTGTTAAGTGAATATAAATTACGTACACAAGTTAAACGGTATGTATGTAAGGAAATTATTTAAAAATCATATGAAATGTTTCAGGTGGAAGTAGGAGCCCCAGACGGTCACAAGTCCAGGTTACGAGGAGAAGGTGAACCACACATGGATGGAGAGCCCGGAGACTTGATCATTGTGTTTACAACAGAGAGACATCCTCATTTTACTCGTAAAGGCGATGATCTTTACACTAATGTCACAATCTCACTTCAGGTGGGTATTACATGAAACACCTGGTTCTAGCAAATTCTGTATAATAACTTTTTATAGAATACCCCTAAAACTGTTAAATTCCTATTTGTAAGAAAACTTTCAACAAATATAGTTGACACAACTGGTTTAGATAGCCAATCATTTGGTAAAAACCTTTAATATTATTTACTTTTTATGTTCTCTTACACATTGTGATTTTAACTAGATTCCAACTCAATCATAGAGAACCATGAAACCACCCCATATTTAAGATAAAAAAAAGTATTAAAGTTTTTACTGTTTTATTACAGGATGCATTAACTGGCTTTACGATGGAACTGGTGCACTTAGATGGACATAAAGTATCCATATCCCGCGACAAAGTAACTTGGGCGGGAGCGCGTGTCCGCAAGAAGGGCGAAGGAATGCCTAACTTCGAAAATAACAACTTGCATGGAAATCTTTATGTCACATTTGATATTGATTTCCCTAAACAGGACTTTACTGCTCAAGAAAAAGAAGGTATTTTATTTAATCATATTGTTATATTACATGTACGCGTTTTGTTTTATTTGGTGTCTCATGTAATTATTTTTGTTTCAGCTCTCCAGAAAATACTTAAACAAACACCAAATAATAAAGTATATAATGGACTATAGTAGCCATATTGCCAATTTTATTTATTTAAGTAGTTTAAATGAGTGCAATGGTATGAACAAAGTCTGTTTTGTGTGAAGGATTTTTCGTTACCTGTGAATGCATGTGATTGTTTTTATATAATAAAACATTCGAATTGTAAATCTGTATATATTTTATTTATCAATAACTCTTACAAGTAATAGTAACTAGGATAATTTTCACAAAAATATATTTCATAACATTTATAATATAACAACATAGGATTGCACAGTAACTTCATTTTAAATAAAAGCACTAATCCTAAGTTGCATAAAATGATCTTATGTAAAAAAAATATATATATTTTTAACAAAGTAAATCACACATATTTGATATCCACAACCATAAGCTATAGTATATACTTCAACAGAATGTTGTAATAGGAATGCGTGTCATTGTCTTATATTAATGTTCGAAATTTGTATCTTTACAAAATTTCTCTGACAACTGATTGATCTGCATAATTGCACAATTCGAGCCATCAAGTTTATAATTTGAATTGACAATGTAGGCAGGTTTTGAACAGGCATTTCTGAAAATAAAATGGGCATGGAACTTTTTTGGAATAGTATAATTTAGCTTATTTACGGAATAACCTACCTTTATTTCTCCAACAGAATTTGATCAATGTCAATCGATTGATTAATCCAACCCGCAATAAAGCCATTAGGTATGCCGTATATTTCAGTTTCATAATAAAAAACCTACCTACATTTGTTTGGTGATTTCAACATATCCAATTAGTGTACAAATTGGCACGCGTATCATTAATGTGATAAAATCACGATAAATATAAAGATTTTACATAAAACCACGTCTTTCATACGATACTACTAACTAATATCAGTCGTTCACAAAATATATTTCACTTATATCTAAATATGGCTGTAATATGTAGTGTATGATTTGTACAACACATGGCAATTCTAAAAAATATATAATGTTCTAACAAAACGTTTACAACGTTAAACATAGGATGCAGGTATTTTACACAAATTGTGCGAGGCAGTCCATGACCATTAGTAATTACTGTAAAATAGGGTAAACAAAAAATGCTGAGGGTAATAGGGTCATGTTTCTTAAGGATTTTTGCCGTTCGCGATATCGTAAGGGCTACTTTAAACATGAATACTGCTTTTTAATAGTTAAATAGATGGAAATTCTGATAAACGAGACTTCAGTAAAACTTATGACCTTAAATACAAAGTCGATGTATATCAATGTGTATACATTTGGTAAATAAGGACAGTGCTGTTAGACAGATAGAACAAACAGGATAAACAGGTCGCAGTAATGGAGTAGGTACCTATAGCATGTGTGCGGTCAGGAGACGAGGCAGGAGGGCTGCGTGTTGGGGTCGAGGTGCGCGGCGGCGGCGCCCTGCAGCACGGAGTTGACGACGGCGCGCGCCAGGTAGCCCACGCTCACGCCCGGCGCCGCCGACGCCAGCGCGTTGCTGTCCGCCGACCCGATGTCCTGCATACCCAAACGATTTGCATTACAGTATTGTGTAATGAGTATAGGTCTTTGTTCAGAGACCTGACAATAGGCTGACCAGTCTGTGTACTTGCGGACTGAAAGACGCGGATAGTATAGATAGTTCAGATCAACATCAAAGATGTCAGGGTGTTGGCTAATGTGATGTAATAGCCACATGTTGATCTTAGAATAATAAAATCTAGAATCCTATCTATGAGCTCTATCAGTCTGAGTGAAAAATATAATTTGAACAACGTTAAAGGTATATTAAGATTTAGATAGGGTGTTTGTGTGTACCTTGGCGTAGGTGAGATGCGCGTCGTCGACGAGGCGGTCGATGTGCAGCGGCTGCTGCAGGTAGAGCTCGGGGTTGCGGCGCAGGATGGCGGCCAGCACGCACAGCAGCTCCACGCACAGCCCGCGCCGCTCGGGCGCCGACACGCGCGCCAGCGCCGCCTCCACCAGCAGCGCGAACGCCAGCTCCGACCGCGACATGTTCACCAGCGTCGGCTCCGCCGGGATCCACTCGCCCTGCAACACAATAACACGCTCTACTGGCTGCTCAACAACGCGGCAGCGAGGACCTTGTACTTTGTAATGCTACGACTACTTAATGATATGTTGAGGCATTAAGATTTTGATGACCAGATTAGACTTTCATAATTATAATAATCTCTGCCTCATCATACTAGTAGAAAGCGATAGAGTATTTTTTGATTCCTCCATTCTGCCTTTAGTTTAGGATTTAGTTTATTTACCTGGATAATAATTCCTTTTGGTGTTCTTAGTAAGATGTCCCAGACTTGAATGTAAAAATGTTTAGGAACACGACAAAGGCAGCCTTCGAGTTGGCGTCGTTGCAATGGTGTTAACCTAAAATACAAAAAAAAAGTAATTTATTTTCATATTATAATGTTATAGGTGATAAACTCAAATGTTTTAAAAAATGGGTAAAATAGTTTAAGTACATTTTTTAACAAACTTAAACTATCGCACTGCAAGTTTACAGAATAATTTATTGCTAAATTTCAAGATAACAAATTCTTCATATTTTAATACCATCTTTTTTACATAAGTACATCATTTGTCATGAGTAAACTTGCGGTAAACAGCTAGTTAAACAGTTACACAATAATGAATGTTGCTGTAAGCGTACCCTCTCTCCTCGGCCCAGTCGGAGACGGTGAGCACGGTCTGCAGCAGGGTGCGCAGCTTGTAGGGCGAGAGGCTCTCGAGCGTGCCGTCGTAGCGCTTCTCGGCCGGGAACAGCTCCAGGTAGATGCGGATGGCCTGCAGCACCCAGCCCACGCGGATCTTCAGGATGCCGCGGAACATGTCCGGGTTCGTGCCGATCAGACGACCCGAGTATAATACGATCTCCTGGAATTAACAGGACAATTAACAACACTGACCCTACTATATAAGCTAAGATGGATTGAGTTTCGATCTTGGGAATAGTGTATTTACTTATTTTTATTTTATTGTTGCGGATAATAAAGTTAAAGCTAGTAAGGTTAGAGTACCTGCTGTAATACTGCTCCAATAACATCGTAAGGTTGTATGGTGGAGTACATCACCGACTGGATCTCGCCGGGCGTCATAGGCTTGTCGAACACGGTCTCTTTTTGACCGATCACACCTACCGTTAGCTGTAATAACATAACTCCAGTAAATAAGCAAGGCAAGAAAACTATTTATTCAAGAAAGTTTATTTTTATATACCTAGTTCTACTTATTTTATTTTATTTAATGTGTAGTATAAAAAATATCCAAGAACCGATAAAATCTGACATCACACAATTGATTAACCGCACATTGTTCTTGACCTAAATGCCTTAATACGATGTTTTTTCTTAACATCGTTAATAATCATAAATGACCTGTTTCCCATTGACGAGGACGGTGGTGATGAAGGGGCTGATGGAGTCGACGGTGTGGTTGAGCAGCGACGAGCAGTAGCGCACGGCGCGCCAGTGCCGCAGCACGCCCGCGCTGTGGTACAAGCTCTTCAACGACTCTAGCGCGTTCGTGCCGTTCACCTGCCATTCAATAAGTAGAGATATGCTGAAAACTTTTTTTTGCATTCTTATACATGCGGCCAAAGTTAAGAAATATAAGTCTATTTTTTCCACAAAGACCAGAAATTATGTATATGCGAAGTATGTAGAAAACTGTTTAACTTGCATGTATGTATAACACTTTATTATTCAGAGGGTTCTCACCAGTCTGTAATTCAGATTCAAGTATTACGTACCTCAAACATAGGACCTTCCCGCTCGATCAGGATGCCCCACAACTGGCATTGCGCGAAGATATTGTCAATGGATCTCAATGCAGATACCACATCGGGAGTGGATCGATTCTTGTAGGTTTCGTACGAGATGTTCTCCTCGCGGTACGTGAGCGTCCGAGGCACGTCCGTCAGAGACTGGTAGCCGATGTACTCGTGCTCCAACTGCTTGAATTGGGTGAACATTTCGGAAGGAAATTCACCCTGGCTCATGAAGTCCAGATGTTCTGTGAATGAGATATAAAATATTTGTGAAAGGGATTTTTTTTTCCTGGCATGTCTGCCGAAAGCCAAATGGATTGACGTCCAATAACATATAAACGGGGACATGGCAGGGACGCCGTCCTTTCTTTTTGGAGAAATGGACTGAATGGACGGAGGCCTTTGCCCCACAGGTTTCAGGCTGAATATAATAATATGGAAGACATAGTTAATATTCTGTTAAGCATCATATTATTATTATTTATCAACAGTCTTTGTCCTCCCACTGCTGGGCAGGGCCTCCCCTTTTTTGTGCCATTTTCTATGGTCCTGTACCAGCCTCATCCAGACTCAACTCGACGACCCATCTTGTTGCCGGACGACCGACGCTTCTTTATGAAGAAAAAACGTTAATGAAGTACATTGTCCATGCGAGACATCGCTGCGACTGAGTGCGGGTGCGCGGCTGAGGAGGCGCGCGCGGGCGCTGTACCCGTGGCGGGAGCGGCGCGCACGCCCCGTCGCGAGCGCCGCCGCCCACGAAACACGCGCACTGTTACCCCGGCGAAGACACCGCGTTTTCTTAGTGCTTCATTGTTTATTATTGTACTCATAATATTATACCACTGCTATATCGGGCCTAGAGTTTGATTTAACTTGCTCCCGCTCAGCTATCGAACTTCAAATAAACAACATAGTATACTTGCCCATGCAAGAGCTGGAAATCAAGTTCTGTAACCGTCCAAGCCTGACTTTGACGCCGTCGCAGTGTCCCTTCTTAAGCATGGCGAACAGGTCCAGCATGTGCTTGAAGTGCGGGTCGCGCATATGCTCCTCCCGCACCAGCAGGCACACTGTCGGCCGGCCTGATAGCCGCCAGTACCTTTACGAAATCATAATAATATAATTTATAATCATAAATTCAAAGTGGAGGCTAATAGGGATCAAAAACCCGCTAGGGTCGCTAGTGTTTCATCAAGTGTGTTGTAGTTCTCCACCAAAGAGACAAGTTACTGGCTTGTGACTGATCTGATACGAGACTGGTGGTTCTAGCAATTTATTACATTTAATCAAAATATACTAAACACAAACTAGTCTTCCTGTCATGCGAAGACGACAATCTGTTTCTAGCAAAATATATATTCTAGCAATAAACAATAAACCTTACATTCTTAACCAAATATTTTTGACATTATTTTGAGCATTTCTATTTTGTGCATTAAGTGTATTTTCATTTCACTTTATGTAGTTGTATAGAAGTGGCCTTACTTGCCAACAAACTGGAGTTCAGTCTTGATGTCGTCTATAAGTAGGGCCATATCTCGGTACAGGTAAAACTCCGACACCTCGAATATCAGCGGGTAGCAGAGTACGGTCATGCCGCACACTCTGTAAATCTAAAAAACAAACGAAACGTTATTATTTACATTAAATTAGGCACAATTATTGTACAGATATATTTTTTATTGCAAAAATATGGAATAGCTACCTTGCTTGTCCCAAGAGATCCAATAGGACGTATGGGACGACCCGTCAATTTCAATTTCGGACAAACTCCAAGCTCTCTATACACGTGAACCAATTGCGTTGAACTGCATACCTTTAAATCAAAAGACGAAAAGATTTTTACTACTGAAAATAGTATGAGTGCCCTGTTGTTGTTTGTCGCATGCACAGTTACACAGTTTTTTAGATAAGGCATGCCATTAAGAACAATATTAATCGAAAAGCGTTTAGCATTCAATAAATAGTATAAGCATATTTTTTATTTAATGTAAATACGATTAGTATTAGTATTCCATTATAATCTACTTTTTTAGTTTTACCATCATAGAATATGTTTTGCATAATCGCAAAAGCGCGTTTCTTCAGGCGCCTTCTATTCTCAATGTATAATCAAAGTGTATTTTACCTGGACAGGTTCAACCTCATGCGGTGTCTGTGTTTGTATGCCATAGGTTCCCATCATGGCTTGGAGACGCATGGACTCGGCTATTAGGACCACTTGCACGACCAGGTCTGTGGCAATCCCCTACAAGAGAAATATTTAATAAACATTAAGTATTTAAAGTCTGTGTATTAACATATTTATGCGTAATGCGCAATAAAAGGCATTAATTTAAGCAGCTTATTTGCATCTTCAGTTTTACGAGGAAGTATGTAGGAGGATGCATTGCGCATTATCTTATTCGTTGAAGCAATTAGAATATTGTTAGGAATGAAAGAACAGTGCAAGGTATCCTGAATTATCTCGGTATAGTTTCGATATGGTGCAAATTTTATCATAATATATTGCCTACACATAAAGCGCTGCCGTACAAGTATAAATAGTAATGCAATGTTGCATTAAAACATAACAAAAATGCTGTGGCTCTTGCTGCACATGCAACAAACATACTAATGTCTTGTACTTACGAACGTAGGCTTGGCCTTCAAGTAATGCATGAAAGCAAAATAATTTCGATTTTAAAACCAATTAATACTTACATACACAGATAATTTAATGATTATTAACAAATATTTACTATGAAACATCTTTATGAGTGTATTATTCAATAATGGTTAAGTGCAGTATCTTTTAAAAACTCGGTTGGATATATATAAGTAATTAACGCAGTTTTCGAGGCAGGTATGATATTACGGTGGGAAATATTTATTAAAAACATCCTTTAATTTTATCTCAAGCAACGGTTAACAATTTAATAACACTTGGGTATATCATCATTATCATTTCAGCCCGGAATCACCCACTGCTGGGTATAGGCCTCCCCTTTTTTCTGCTTTCGTTGTCTGTCTTGCGCGTCCCTCATCCAGGTGGTTCCTATTACCTTGGCTCTTTGATTATATAATGTCTAGATGGAGCGTCGCCCTTCATTCATACCAAAGACAACTAGGACGCCATTTGGGTATGTGTGCGTGCAGGCGTCGTTTTACACTATACGTCAATGTCTCTGTGTGCGTAAATAGTGATACCAGCTATTACAAATTCTCCCATAAATCACATTAAATAAAGACGAATTAATTATAATAAAATATTTACTTATTTTAGTTATATGTTGGTATTTATGTGGTATTATTCAGTTTAAGTGTATTTTAATAATAATAAAAAAATATTTTTATTAAGTATTTACTTTTTAAATCAATAAAAAAAAGAAACTTGGAGTTGTGAGCTAGAATCGAGTATTAAATCAACTAAGTTAGTATTTGGTACAATATTAAAACGTAATGAGGTATAGGTAGTTTAACATTGAGTTATTTATTTTTTTACTTTTTATTTATTTTTTTATTTGAAAAAGTACATCAGCGCTATTTTATAAACGTACCGATAAACCAACAAAATTACCCACAAAAATGGGAGAATGGAAAACAGAAACTGGCAACACTGATAAAATATGGCGTGATTTTAACAATCATAAAAATAAAATTAATTATAAAGTTTCTTTAAATAGTGTGTAGTAGTTTTAGTGATAGGTGATGTGTGTTGGTTTTTTTTTAACCTTATTTTTTAATTCCAGCTCACTTTAGAAGCACATACTGTCATTTTATCGCTGTTATGTGGTTATTCCTTAGAGCGCGTAAAACGTAGTGTCACGAAAGCGGCACGATCTGTACTGGTGGCGGAAAAGTGCTTAACAACCACTTTTGGTTGTTATTTTTTGACACGTCTGCGCGCAATTGACAGTCCATCTAGACATTATATAATCAAAGCCTTGGCTATGTCGTCAGCCCAACGTGCTCTCGGTCGTCCCTGACTTCTTCGCCCTGTCCTTGGCCACCATTCAGTTAGAATTTTACTTCATCGACTATCAGTACGTCTAGCTACTGGGTATATCACACACCTGGAAAGCAGAATACCGTCCGGCTCGTCGCGGACGGTTGTAAGACGGCAGGTATCGCCTGATGGGGTCCAGCTCGTTGACATGCAGCAGCCCGCCGGTCAACAGCTGCGCCAACACGAACATCGACTGCGCCCACAGGAACAAACCACCCGTATCTGAATAATTCAGTTAATGCAGATATATGTTATGCTATGTTATTATTTATTAATAATCTTGAGGCTGTGTGTTTTATAGCTATAATTTTGCCCATGAGAAGAAGTAAAGCTACGTAATATACAGATGTATAGCAATAAATCTCTTTGACATTGGTACAATAATGGACTAAATAAAATACTTGAATCAAATTGAGTAAACATAAACACTTTATATTCTAGTGCTACGGGATGTAACGTAAATTATCCGTAAGTTATTAATATGTTAATTGATAAGCCGATAAATTTTTCTAACTTCTATGCTACAACTTTTGGTTGTATTACTATCCTTTACACATAATTATTACAACTACAATATATAGATCGAATTTACCACAAAAAGCTCATTTAAGCGATAAGCAAAATTAAGCTTGTAGGTTTAATTACTTTACTACCTATAATATTACATTAGACCTAGTAAAAGCAAATCTCATTAGTCACAGAATTTCACAGAGAGGAAGATGTTAGTACAGATTAAAAGAAAACATTACTTGAGTGTTGTAATGGAAAATGTATTACACTTTTGTATAATAAGCGATTTAAAACTACTTAGTTAATTGTTAATGATTGAGAAAACACAAGAATTGTTATAAGAGAGAGACAGCCATTCTTAATTACATTTTTACCTTTCTCGTTATTGTCACTGGGATGATCTGGAATTATTTCATTAGCATTTTTAAATATAATATAAAACGTAAAGGTAAACTATTTACGTATAATTTTGTTTAATTTTGGCCAGCTTGTAGTAGGACAGTTCTGTTGGGTCATTATTAGTTTGACAAGTAGGCAAGCCTAAGTAGATAGCCGTAGGATTATTGTAGCTTAGTAAATTATATATTTCGCAACACACTTCTTCAAAGTTGCATCATTCAACACCTATACTGCTGATGTTAAGATTGTGCTTAATCATACAAATGTTTTATTTTACAGCCGCATCTCACAAATCTTTATTGATAAGAAAATGCTATTGTATTATAGGCAAAAGCGTGCTATCGCTTCATAAACGATTTGACGACCTCCATGGTCGAGTGGCGTACGCACCGGTTTGCAAGGTGTCGCTAGCTCTGAGGTCCCGGGTTCGATCCCCGGACGGGTCAATGTAGAAAGTCATTTTTCTACATTGTCTCGGGTCTGGGTGTTTGTGGAACCTTCGTTGTTTCTGAATTCCATAACACAAGTGCTTAATAGCTACTTACTTTGGGTTCAGAGCAATGTATGTGATGTTGTCCGCATTTATTATTTTATTTATTTATAAACACTTAGGTAGTATTACGTTATTGATTTAAAGATTTTTCAATAAGGCAAAATTAAACAAGATACTCATCTGGTGTACAAGTATACCTATAAACTATTTAGTGTTTTTCAGTTCAGTTTAGTATTTATATCTTTCTTTGAATTTATACTTGCTGATACTAATAAGACTTACTTGCTGGTAATCTGCGCACTGAGTTAGGTTCACTACGCTCGTTCTCTATCCCCTCGCGAGGGACGTAATAATACCAGGGTATGACTGGATCTAAAACAAAATACGCACAATTAAATCCAGAAGCAAATAAACTCCTGACATTTTATACGCTTTAAAAGAAGCCAGCAGTAGTCGTAATAAAAAAATATAGTAAATGGTATTAATACTAAAGCTTTAAGTACCTCCAAATTCATCCATATAGATCCTTGCTTTCAGTAGTTTCTGAAACTCCTCAACTTGTTCGGGGAGTGTGCGGAAGACGCCATCAATGATCATCATCACATAGAACAACGGCCACTCGGACTCAATGCCGTCAAACTCTTTTAACTCTCCTTCGTGATAATACCTCCTGTTGGGATCTTCTAGGACGCATTTATATCCATCGCGACTAAACCTCTTAAACCCACACTTCCCTTGCAACCGCCTTAATATATTGTTTTTAGTTAACTGCACTAAGTGCTCTTCATGGGTCGCGAAAGCTGGGAATGATACTGTCGGTAATAATGCAGCGTCAACGCCCTACAACAAAGTGTTTGTTATTCAATAAAAATACAAAATTAAAAGTTAAAGGACTAAAAAAAATTAGTGCTTCTTGGAAATGCTTTCTAAAAGTCTTAATAATAATAGTTTCATATCATTACAAAAAAAAAAGGTGTATTAACAGTACCTTTGAGCTAGATTCACGCGGCAACATAGTTTCGAAAATACTTCTATTTCGATTATGTGCATCAATGTCTACATAAACAACGCTCCATGATGCTCCTTTGTCTCCAAAGAGGTTGCATCCATTAATAGCTTCTAGGGCTGCCTTTGCCATACCTTAAACATATGAAACTTTATAAGATACTTTTGCTGAATGTGTTATCATATCATCATCATTAAGCTAGATAGATCCCTAACAGCCAAAAAAATATTTCTAATAATTTTTGTCTGTCTGTCCATTTTACATCATGTAGACATTACTACATGAATGTAGTTGCCATTTTTACGTTATTGGAGATTATTTCAGATCATCAGATCTGCGCAACGTATACAAGGACGTACGCAAAACCTACTTATTAACTTTTTATATCAAATACGTAAATGAAGTCATACCAATGGAAGAGGCATGTATTTCTGGTTTTCCATCATTATACTTGGACCCTCTCTCCCACATACCATAATCTGGGGTTCTGTAAGCGCGCTCTACATAATAAACTAAGTTTTGAACAAATGCTACTTCATCCTGAAACAAAAAAGTGCATCATAGTACATACTTTCTTTACATGTTATTTATATGTTTAGAAAAATAGTTACCTGAGTATAAATAATCTGTAGACCAGATGTAATCATTTGGACAAGGAACAGTAAATATAAGGACACTACATCTATTTGTAGATGGTGATACTGTTCATCTGTGAGTACTGGCTCTCCAGTAGTGAGGTGGAACTTGACGTGTAGGGCGTGTGCCGCGCTCTGCCGCGTCTTGAACGCCTCCACGCGAGCCGACTGCTTCACCCAACACTCTAGGATGCCTCGCATACATTTTACTGTGCTCTGGCCAAGCTCATGGGACTTGCCCCTGTCATCGTCAATGCGTCTGCAAGGTTACAAACTTTAGTGCTAAGCAACTACTACATAGGTAATCAAGCTATTTAAAAATTTAGTTTTATTATGGTTTAATAAGACCATATGAGCTGAGGCTCTTATGCTTTATGCTTTAGTATTGTTAGTAATACTGCATTTAAGAAGCTTGAGATTAATCTATGTGAAAGGTAATTTATAGTTTTAGGACCCACCTGTAGGCTTGATACAATCCCCATACTGCTGATGCACAGTAAATACTGTCTCTCACACTTCCTATGTGGAGATCTGATGACAACACTGGGAATAGTCCAGTGATTGGACTTTGGAATCTTAGTAATTGTCTTTTTACTGCAAACAAACATTAAAATGGTAATTATTAGAAATTACACGAAACAATAGGTGCAGTTAATGATACTTATGTACTAATAGCCACACAAGTTTTATGTTCCCACAGCACAATACTGGTTTGATCACATATTTTTGCATTCAATTCAATTTATTTTTAGTGTGGCTAACCTTGACCAAGAGCAAGATAAAACAAAAAGGTGTAATTCAGTACCTAATACTTATGATTACAGAATACAATTATGCAGGTTTTCCGTGTTGTTGCTTGGTAAATATAAAGTCTATCATTAATATCTTACATTACTTCTGTGTTAACAGAAACTAATACTTCTTAAACAGTCTTAAGTACAGAGGGGAAACTATAATTATCAAAGTTATTATCACCCCTATTTAGTTATTATAAAATACTTAAAACTGTAAGAAAGTATAATAATTTATTATATCATGCAATAACGAATCTACTTCCTAGAGATAATAGGTATAGAGTATTTTCAACTAGAGCATTAAAATTAATCACATTACTTTGGGACACATTGCAACGGATCAATAGAAAACTACTGAAGGTGTCTACTAACCAATAGCATAATATATATCCAGTTGGCGAACAGTATCTTCATAATTAGAGATCTTTAAAAATTGTTGTGAATTTATATCATCAATGCTGCCTTGCCGAATCATGATATCTGGAATGGGCTGTAAATATATAAAAGTTAATAAAGTACTTCCACTATATAATATACACAAATATTTTATGTATTTTAGTTTTATATACATCCCATATTTGAGTAAATAAATTACCTATTAAAAACTTTGATGAAATAAAGTTATATTATAACATTGTTCTGTAACATTAATCAACCTATAAAAGTTGGTACTAATGTACCTTGATTGGATTTTTATTATTTGTATTTATTTCAAGTATAACAATCTGACATGATGAGAAAATAATGTAAATAATCCAACTCAGTTGTAGCAATACCACAAAATCACAATATAAATTGACAAACTTGACACTTTATAAATTTGACCACTATTTGACTTTGACTTAATGCTGCAACTTTGTGAAATCGACTAAGTTTTAAAAATATTGATTGTATTTCACACAAAAGTGAAATAAATGTTGGTATCTGATATTGTTTTTACTACCTATTCAGTCAGCGTAATGACGATGGCGCTTCGAATCATGCAAAGAATAGCTGTAATTTTGTAAAAAACGTTTTTGATGGTCATTTTAGCGTATTTTAATAGAGGTCAGTTACCTAATGTTTAAGTTGGTTATTTTTCTATATTTTTTCTGTTCTGTGGATTGCCAATTTGACATGCTTGACTGATGACATGAAAATAAATTAATGTGTCAAACACAGAGTACTTTTTTGTGTCAAATAATTGTGAAATCAAAGAATGTTTATTTAGAAAACTCTGTTGCTGATAAAGTGAAAATAAAAACGTTTTCAGCTAGTCACTCATCGTTTTATCTAATATTCATGTAATTCATGTAATTATCTATTTACCAGGTTGGTTTAATTATATTCATATTAAGTAAGCAGACAAAATGATTGATATAAACATTAAGTTTACTTGGATTTAATTGTATCTGTAGAAGTTGAAGCCGTAACTAGTTTGTGAATATACTTCGACATCGACAATGAACAATGATACGAGCGACATACCTACTGAAAATAATTTAGATCACATCAGAGATGCCCAGCAGGTTTATTACAATCAGTATTTAAATTTTATCACTAATATCACCAAACAAAACTATTTATTAACAGCACAATTTTATTTGATTAACTTGAGTTAACTTTCGTTGGTCTGTGTGTGTTTTATTATTGTATTATTATCATTAATGGTATTAGTTAATACAATGATCTAGTCTTCAAACACAGTCTTGTATCCAAGAGTCTTAGACTTCATTTGTTATATTGATGTTACTAATACTATAACTAAAATTATTTGCTTCATGGATTTTTTAAAATAAAGAAGATATTTACATTTGTTTAAATTATCCTGGAGGTTAAAATGTTTATTAAATATGTAATAAAGTTCTATTTTATTAAACTGTGATTACTACATTTTTGAATCTGGATATAGAGGTTTAATAAATAAATAAAAGCTTGTTCACTGTAAATCTTAACAACAAGCATGTACCCTGACTAAATACTAACTAAAAGGATTGTATGTGTTATTAAATAATTTGGGTTTAACATTTTTTTGGTGGTTGTTATTACTGGGAAGAAGTTTTATATTGAATAGGTTTGATTTGGGTATACTATAAAAAAATTACCACAATTCTCCATACTTCAACTACTTGCAGTGAGATATTAAAATCAAAAAATGTTTAAATTGCTTAAAAAATGTGTTTGCATGTTTTTATTTATAGGTACCTATGCCATCACTGAACTAACATATCTCACTGCCTTTTAGGTAGACTTATTTAATTTGATTGGAGGGAGTTGGCCACCTGCACCCAGTGAGCCACGGTCCACTGAGTATGGATCATTGCATCGCAGCTACAAACCCACTATGCAGCGGTCATCACAGAATGAACGAATCAAATCTGTGAACCTGTTGGCTCACATAGCACCAGAAAGACGAAGAAAAATCCTTCCAAATATAACTCCTGCAGCACATACAGCTAGTGAAGATTCAAGACAAAAGATGGTTCATGATCCTAAGAAAATCGAAACAGGGATATTAGTAGGTGGGTATTAATATAAAGCATAAAATGTACTTATGCAGGTACTTCGGAATTTTGTATCACATTAAAAACATAATAATATGCAGTGCATGAGTGTTCTAGTGCAACTCAAGGACACTTGCAAAGGTACTCATAAATTTTTGTCATCTTGAGTTCCATAAAATACTTATTTCAAATATTTAATTGACTTTAATTTTTGACTACAGTATCAAACCACTTTTGATTATTTATGTACCTCTTATGTAAAACTGTAATGGTTATTTGTTTATGCAACAAAAACATTAAGATAGAGTTTATCACAACAACATTAGTAAACTGGATTTGTAAAATGATTATGCATGTTCAATTTACCGGTTTACTCATGATTGTAGGGTTTTGTGGCACTTATCACAGTTTTCTTCCCTGTTTTACGAACAAACTGTCAATATTATTGCAAGAGCACTGACCATAATACTCGCGTCTATGCCGTCCGATTTTAGATCTTCGAGATTCTAATTTTAGGCGTAAGTGAGGCGGGGGGCGTTTTGCCGGCTGGCACGGTCGCGGGTTGCTTGGTCTATCAACATGTCGTATTTACGTGACTTATCTATTGATGAAATACCACTTTGTGTACTTGAATGTGAACAATGGATGTCCGGTATAAAATATTTTTAACAATGTTACTTTATTTTAACTATTTTGATTCATGATTTTCTAAATCTAAAATGTGCTTCCGTAGTTCTCTTCCGGGATAAAACGGGTCAACAATCAGTGTTCTAGATTCATTTCGTTTTGTTATTTTATAGTTTTCTGAAGTATGTAGTTTAATGAACAAATGAAATAGCTATATCTTACTTAATTATTTAGATATATGTAACGCGGAGGCCGCCCCTGAAGAACTATACGACTCGCCGGCGCTGGGCTCGCCGCGAGCAGCCCCGCCGCCCTCCAGGCCCTCCCCAGTGCATGTACCGGATGACATCGGAGTGGGCTCACTAGTGGAAGTTGCCACCGATGTTGACCAACACTATTATGGCGTCGTCAGATGGATCGGAGTCATTGATGGTAATTATATCAAATTGTTTGAATAGATCTATAAGATATAGACCCTATTTAAGTATAATGTTAAAACGATTTTAATACGACACCGGCAATATTACCGTCCGACCTTCTTAGTCTGGATAAGATCCCTCTTTCCTACCAACTTGCAAGCATCATTGATAAAAACCTAACATCTAGATGTAGTTTTTATTTGTGTTTACATAAAAGCTTGCTTTATTTCAAGAGTTATTAGACCTATGCATTAAAAAACCCTGACAGACTTGGGGACAGCTAAGTGATCTGATTCGAGTTCCTTTGAGTGATGAAACCCTGGTATTCCAGACACAGCCACAGCGGGTGTGGAGCTGGAGCAGAGCGTGTGCGGGCTGGGCGACGGCAACCGCGGCGGCTCGCGGCTGTTCTCGTGCGCGCCCGGCCGAGCGCTGTTCGTGCCGCTGCCGCTCTGCCGCCGAGACGCGCGCTTCCGGGACACGCCGCCGCCCGACTGCCCGGACTTACATGACACAGAGAACTTCGATCAGGTATGCCTATATGGACGAGGTACCTATGACATCAAGCCGTTTTAGGTACCGATACGATAAAAAAACTTAGTGGTAGTTTAAATTACATTAAATTATATACTGAAGTCGCTTTCATAAACAACATTTTAATACATAAAAATCCAATTAAAAAAATTGTACGTTAATGTACCCCGTGTTTACTGACAATTTGGACTAAGTAGTCATTCCAGAAGGCAGAGAAATGAAATAAATATAAATAATAGAAAAAAGAGATAGAAAGCTGTTGGGTACTTTTTTATTAAGTAGTACAAGTTCCTAAAGTATTGTTTCATTTATGTGACAAATAAAAAGTAGGCTCAAGTTGTATCTATTTCCAACATCATTATCCATAAAAGACTAGTTAAATACAATTACCAATCAGTTACTTCCTGTGATTAATGTATGTAAATCAGTGTTGTTATGGATATCTATATCCGTAACGGAAACTATCGGATAATCCGAAATAATTTAATATCCATTATCGTAACCGAAACCGATATTATATTTTACCAATATCCATATCGATATCCGGATCCGAAATTACATATCCATAACATCCCTGATGTAAATATACTTCATGTGGTAGGTATAAAAACAACACATAGGTACATAGCTTGTAACATTAAGTATGTTATTTTAATCTGCAACAACGAATACAATGTCCTATTTCTTAGTGGCCTTTGTCAATGGTCATCATGATATCGCTTGGTTCGAAATTTAAGTCCAAAGTGCGCGTGCGCACAATTTCTTTGTACACCCTGGCTGACTTCCGAGCCGTGCGGGTTCGCTCCGGAACTTCGTAATCCACTTCGTAAAGGCCAAATCGTTCACTGAAAATATTAAAGATAAAAATAAATTGTACTATCGAAAATGAAGGTAAATCTTATCGAATTGATATCAGTTTTTAACCTTGGCCTATCTGTACATTAGTCATTCCTAAACTACTTTAATCGGTTTAATCATTATATTTAGAGCGTGTTCATACAGTCAATGATTCGTAATACTGCGAGCATCACATATTTCCAATGAAAGATGAATTTAGATATTTGTGTAAAAATATATCTACTAATTCACTAGTCCGAAGCACATTTCTTGTAACAACTATTTCATATTGTGGAAATTAAAACATTTGTACTATTTAGGTAAAACCAAACCAATTTACAAGTTGTCCTATTCAGACTTAATAAATTCCGTAGTATGGACAAATAACTGATAAATATGTATAATAGTCTTTGTTATGTTTTGATAAGTGTTGTGTTAGGTACTTACCTACTGCATTTTGTGTAAAACAAATCTTATCTATTATATAAAGTCCATCTCACTCTGTCAAAACATAGATATCGCGTTGTCTCCTTATCACAGTAAGATCTAAAATCAACTATTTAGGAACGAACATAAGACAGATTGGCCACGCCCAGGTAAAATAATACTTACGTGTATCCTTTCATCCACTCAAAATTGTCAAGTAGACTCCAAAGAGTATAAGCCCTTATATCAGAACCTTCTTGCATAGCATCCAACATTGCAGACAGGTAGCCTCTGATATAATTGACGCGGTCTTCGTCGATGAGTCCGCCGTGCGAGGCGAAACCATTCTCCATGATATACACTGGAGGGTTGTTGTAATCTTCCCGTATTTGCTTCAGAAGTTTATTGAAGCCCCATGGAACCGTCTTAAATGAAAACATTTACTAGGAGTTACATAACTAATACATCTGACTAGCTTATAATAGATAATTGTTCTAAGAGACAAAATACGTAAACTACTTACATGTATGAAAGTAGTACTAAGTACATAGTATTGGATCTGTTTCCGTTTTAAATATAGTAAGTAACAGTTACCTTGACTAAATCTGTGCCCCCTAAGTTCCATTCGCTTTTTTGATACATGATCACTTCAGCATCGTCGTTAAAGGATGGCGACTCATAATATCCACGTACAGATTCGTTTCTATAGGGGAGACCAGCCCAAAACGGGTAAGCTAACGTTAGATGAAAAAAAAAACAGGTTCTTAACAGATTTCAAACTTTTGTTTCAATTATCATGGTTCCCTATTTAAAGAACTTTAACAAATCAGTCTCAAACTCAAAAAAAATCTTCATTACAAAACAAAAATGTCTAAATTCTAAAACCTTAAAAAAACCCGTTTTGCCCGGAGGGGGTGCCTAAAGCGGGTAAGGCTAATGGGCAAAACGGGTAGTAGCAAAAATAATGAGAAATTAATCAACTTTAACATCTAGTTAGAACTTAAAATAACAGTTTTGGTTTTCTAGAGGCACGGCAGTGGCCCGCCTAAGTCTCGAGCAAAACCATACCAAAGTACCATCCTTTTGTCGAAGCTATTTCACCCCCCCTGTACCTATCATCGATACGGAAGAAGAAAGGGGTTTAAGTTTTCGATGATGTAGAGTTAATAATAAAGCAAGCTCAGTATCAAAATAGTTTACGAGTTATGAGCGATCACGTTAGTAACGCTATTTTGTCAGTCACTGATTCACTCACTGACCGATAATCTAAGGTACTTCTAACAAACTTAGAACCTTCAAATTTGGCACCAAGATAGGTTTTTAACTACATGTTAAGAAAAAATTATAAAAACGGTTCGAAATTATATAACTTAGTAAATAATAGGAAACAAATTTTTATTTGCGGTTTTTCAAGAACATGGTGTATGTATTTTGACTGCATTGTTAACTTTGTTCTTTGTTTAGGTTCAAAAAGTATAACAAATCGATTTATATTATTAACAAATTGTAATAATGTATTGAATAAAAGCTAAAATCTTTTATGCACAGGTTCAAGAGACCTACAAAAAATGAATGAGATTCCACCAAAGACATTCAATGTAAAAAAAACAAATCTCTTTATGTAATTCTTCCATCGTAAAAAGTTTTGAGATCGCATAGGAGAAAAGTCCTGGTCAACTTATGTTGTGATAAAAAACAATAATTTGTGACTATATCAATAGTTTTGTATACATTAAAATAATAGGGTCACACAAAAGTTACGTATCGAAAATCTATCAGGGCAAATCGGGTAAGGGCAAATCAGGTACCTGTTTTACCCATACCTGATTTGCCCAAACGCACAATTGCATTTCGCACATTCATAAACTCAAAACCAAAGCTACCGGGTACAAATCACTTCACGAATATAAAGCTTCAAATACAACAAAATAATATCACCAAACTAGTAATTTCATCCAACAAACCAAAAACGACTAATCAGAATTGAAAATTCTTTAATAATTTTACCATAAGTAGCAAAAATATTTGATTACAAATTATCTTGCAACCGCGTGTTCCGTGTGTGTGAGGATACTGCCTGTGATTGGGCGACGCCCGCGCTATCCTTCTACATGCACACATTGAAACTTATGCAAAAGGCGCGAAATTTAGAACGCTTACCCGCTTTGGGCGGTATACCCGTTTTGGGCTGGTCTCCCCTACACTGAATAGGTAGTGTAATGGTTAAGTCCGAAAATATCCGAGGTACCTCGCACATATTCTATTTCTTCAGGAGTAAATTCAACTAATCTAGATTTCGAATATCCTTGTGCAGCACTCTTTTTAGCTACCATTTCTTTTACAATAGGAGGGTAGTCCCCACTTACTGAGTAAATAGGATGAACATAAAGCGCCCACTGAAATACAAACAAGTACATAAGTAAAAATTAATCTTAATATAAACTGGGTAAACTAAATGTTAATATCTTCTGTACACCGAAGACTTACCATAAATTGATTGCAATCGTAAGCTGCAATGATATCATTTTCACTTTCCGGTTCGTACCACTGAGCACTGAACGCGATAAAAACAAGACCACCCTGAGAAGATCTAAATTCTTCGTCATATAAGTGATACGCTCTCGCGTGAGCCAACAGAATGTTCTTTGAGCACATGTAGTCAGCTACACCTTTCATGTTAAGTCTCGGTGCTTTAAGCACATCACCGTAGCCTTGATAACAAATTTGGTAAGGTTCGTTTATGGTAATCCAGTTTTTTACTCTATCTCCGAAGAGGCGGTAAGCCTGGCGCGCATAATCACCAAACCAGTCTACAATGTGAGGGTTGGTCCAACCGCCTAACTCTTGTAGTTTCTGCGGCAAGTCCCAGTGATACAACGTTATCATTGGCTCTATATTATGACTCAGCAGTTCGTTAATTAAATTATTGTAATACTGCACTCCAGCCTCATTTATATAATCTTGAAAACCAGTCGGCATAATACGTGTCCACGATATTGAAAACCTGTAATAATCGACTCCTAATTCCCTTAACATTTCGACATCTCTCTTGTAAAAATGGTAAGAATCTACTGCGACATCTCCATTAGAACAATCATTGATCACACACGGGTTATTGTGCGTCATATGATCCCAAATGTTTGGTGATTTTCCTGCAATTTGTTAAAAAAGGTTATTTCATGTTTTCTGCCTGAGATATGTTCCTACTTAGTTATTCTAAAGAAACTGAAGGTACTTACCATCTTCATTCCAAGCTCCTTCTATTTGGTAAGAAGCTGTAGCTGTCCCAAATAGGAAACCGTCTGGAAAACTCTTCACATTTGGGCCAGAAGTCTTATGACTTTCACTTACACTGATGATGTATAGTATGAAGACACTGAAAGTATTTATTTAATTTGTAAAATTATTACATTTATTAAAAAATAACAGCAATAAAGATTTTATGGACGGAGAAAAAAACTTACCATATACTGCAAACACGTAACATGATTCGGTATCTATGACTACGAATGCAATATTATGCAGATTGCATTATTCTTATATAATAGATGCTGTGGATATGATAGTACTGACATAGATAGCAAAATCAATTGAAAGTGTTTCTTTATCTTAAAAACCGGCCAAGTGCAAGTGGGACTCTCGCACGAAGGGTTCTGTTCCACCGTTGTATGGGAGCCCCTTTAATTATTTGAAATGTAATATGTACATTTCTTTCGTGGTTTTTGAGAAAACAACGTGGTAACAAACAGACGGCCGGACAGCGAAGTCTTAATAATAGGGTCCCGTTTTTACCCTTTGGGCACGGAACTCTAAAAATTGCAATACCTACTTACTTGAAAGGTAATCATATTTTACATAATAATGTTTTGACCTTACCAGCCCTTTTATCCCTTATCGTTGAGCAGTAAGGTTTACTTCCATTAGTTTTGAAATTATGTGGAAGTTTGAACATTAACCATTGTTTCAGCCCGACTGTCCGGTAGTACCCGGCGTGGTTCCGCCGCTGAGCTCCCTGGGCGAGTTGGCCGGCAAGAACCGCGGCATCCAAGGGCACCACAACTCGTGCTACCTTGACGCCACACTGTTCGCCATGTTTACCTTCACGAGTGTATTCGATGCGCTCCTATATCGACCTCCTGAACCAGAGGTAAGTAAAATTAAATTTGAAGACCAAAAATATAATTACAGTAATAATTTCTAATATCTACGAAACTGTGAAGAATCTTACACTGTCCCACATTGATCACGAAAGATGAAAACGATAAGCAATTTATATTTATTACTTTTAGGACTCTCCACATTATTCAGAAGTCCAACGAGTTCTTAGAGAAGAAATCGTGAATCCATTACGCAGGCACGGTTATGTGCGCGCTGATCGTGTTATGAAGCTACGCACTTTACTTGAGCGGCTTTCCGACGTGCCCGGACTTACTTCTGAAGAAAAAGTAAGCTTTGAAAATTAAATGGCACAAATTAATTTTGGTATGGAGTAAGAAAAAAAAAATTATTTTTAAATAAGTTCATTCTCTTTATCTACTTAGACGGTAAGTTTTCACACGCATACTTCCATTAGCGTTTGTTATAAAATGTTACCTTATGTTTTTTAGGACCCAGAAGAGTTTTTAAATGGCTTAGTAGCACAACTATTACGAGCTGAACCATTCCTAAAGTTGTCTTCAGGCCAAGAAGCGTACTGCTACCAACTGTTTGTAGAGAAAGATGAACACGTTTCGTTACCTACCGTGCAACAGCTTTTAGAACAGTCGTTTACTACATCTGGAGTTAAACTAAGTGAGGTAGGATAACACAAAGGTATTCTCATTCATATTTTTACAGTACAGCACATTTACGTAAGAGTTCTTGTACAAATTAATGTTACAGGTCCCAGCAGCTTTCATAATCCAAATGCCGAGATTTGGAAAACAATATAAATTATATCAAAGAGTATTACCTTCGCCCCTATTGGATGTTACTGATCTAATCGAAGGCTGTAAGTACTTTTTATTAAAGTTTTTGTTGCAACTAATTCTAAATGTATTTCGTGTGGGTGCATTTCGGGTAGATATATATTTTATCGCTGTCATATTGTGGTCAAACTTTCAATGATTCTATATAAGGAATTTCTATAATTGTTTTGACTGAAGATTTCATAATTGTAATTAAAAAAATAATACCGATTGTTTCATGAAACCCTGTACTCTATAATGCTGATATGATCCTGATTTAACCAGTCACTGTTTGGTAGAAGATGTTTGTATGTTCGTCATTCGTGGTTGGTGTTGATGTTCTGTGGTGTTGCAGTGCCGCGGCAGTGCACGGTGTGCGGGTCGCTGGCGCGCTGGGAGTGCGCGGCGTGCGCGGGCGGCGCGCTCGAGGCCGGCGCGCTCTGCGACGCCTGCCGCCGCCTCGCGCACGCCGCGCGGCCCCATCACAAGGTAACTACACACACGTGCCGCGGCAGTGCACGGTGTGCGGGTCGCTGGCGCGCTGGGAGTGCGCGGCGTGCGCGGGCGGCGCGCTCGAGGCCGGCGCGCTCTGCGACGCCTGCCGCCGCCTCGCGCACGCCGCGCGGCCCCATCACAAGGTAACTACACACACGTGCCGCGGCAGTGCACGGTGTGCGGGTCGCTGGCGCGCTGGGAGTGCGCGGCGTGCGCGGGCGGCGCGCTCGAGGCCGGCGCGCTCTGCGACGCCTGCCGCCGCCTCGCGCACGCCGCGCGGCCCCATCACAAGGTAACTACACACACGTGCCGCGGCAGTGCACGGTGTGCGGGTCGCTGGCGCGCTGGGAGTGCGCGGCGTGCGCGGGCGGCGCGCTCGAGGCCGGCGCGCTCTGCGACGCCTGCCGCCGCCTCGCGCACGCCGCGCGGCCCCATCACAAGGTAACTACACACACGTGCCGCGGCAGTGCACGGTGTGCGGGTCGCTGGCGCGCTGGGAGTGCGCGGCGTGCGCGGGCGGCGCGCTCGAGGCCGGCGCGCTCTGCGACGCCTGCCGCCGCCTCGCGCACGCCGCGCGGCCCCATCACAAGGTAACTACACACACGTGCCGCGGCAGTGCACGGTGTGCGGGTCGCTGGCGCGCTGGGAGTGCGCGGCGTGCGCGGGCGGCGCGCTCGAGGCCGGCGCGCTCTGCGACGCCTGCCGCCGCCTCGCGCACGCCGCGCGGCCCCATCACAAGGTACGGACTTGGCGGCACAATTTTATTAGCTACCAGTATAACGGTTTTATGGCAAAAAGTCGTCACTGAGAGTTGACCTTTAGACGGCCTGAGGGTCAACACTCATAATAGGTACACCACCCAGCTTGATTCCCACCACTGGAGAGAACCTTGTCATGGACATTTTTAACGACTTTTTCCGATTCTTGCTATTCAAATTGAGGAAACGTGTGGTTTCTTAACCATAATAAATGTAAATCAATTCCAGGCCACCCCACTTGCTATAAACGAAGAATTCGCCAACATTCTGGAGTCGTGTCCGGTCCCGCGGGTTTATATGGAGTTATTTGCGGTGCTGTGCATCGAGACCAGTCATTACGTCGCATTCGTCAAGGCTGGAGTGGGCCATGAAGCGCCCTGGTGTTTCTTCGATTCAATGGCTGATAGAAAAGGTTAATTGCTGAAGGTTATTTTACAGATTATGGTCGAAAGTTGAGAGTTTATCACAAGCTATAATCATAAATACAATATGTACCAATACATATTTCAAGTCTACATAGAAGTGAGTTTGGTTTTGTGTTTGACACAGGTGAGCGTAACGGGTACAACATCCCGGAGATCGTGTGCATCTCGGAGCTGGGCGCGTGGCTGGGCGAGGAGGGCGGGCGCGCGGGCGCGGGGGCGGAGCGCGCGCCCCCGCACGCGCGCCGCCTGCTCGCCGACGCCTACATGTGCTTTTACCGCAGCCCCGACGTCGCCATGTACCGATAGCACGCCGCACCCCACTCCAGCAGGCAGCGACACACACTTACATAGAGTGTAGCTCACTAGCATTGTTACAATTGTCGGGATAAGATGCACTTTCGTTTGACGCTCCGTAACTAACCGAGAAAGAGAGCTTCAAGTATTACATATTAGCGCTATAAAAAAGTAACGCTAATCCAAGAAGCAATGCAGCAACTGAAGATTCTCGTATATTGTTTTATAAATAAGGGATGTGCAATTTTAGAACGGTTCAAATCAGACATTTACTTTTACTATTTAATTTCACTCTATTTATTATAACTTACCGCATATAGAAGATTTGTTAATAATTGATTTAATAAATGGTATTTTTTTAATATTTTTCTTTAACCTTGAATACCTACCTAACTTATTGAATTAAAAATAAATAACGTAACGGCATGGTTATTGTTTTTTTTTTCTTTTAATGCTTTGCTTAGCCGCTAGCTTAAAATGGAACTGGGCCGGACACATCTGCCGTATGCCCGAAAACTGTTTGGCCAAACTGACAACAATGTGTAAGTACTCCACAAAATATCGAAAGACCTCGTGGCTGGCCCAGAAGGAGAGGGCGGAACGAACTTGACTCCTTTTCAGCATTTTGGAACATAATAGCTCATGACCGGGAGAATTGGAAAAAAGAAAAGGAGGCCTTTGCCCTGCAGTGGGACGACAATGGCTGAAAATAATAATAATTTTATGCTTGCATTCTCTATGCATATAGAGAATAATCAGTAAAATCAAGTCCAAATAATTTGTCCACCTCTGAATTTTGAAACATGTAGGACTATAAAGTGATAAGTTACTAGTTACTAGTAAATAATAAGACAGGTATTTTCGATAATCTCTTTAATTTAATTGATGAAAATAAAATGTTATTTAAAAATAATATATTTTAATAAAAGTTGTACTTATTTAAATTATTAATAGTAAAAACTGTTAAAGCATTTTGATCTAAGATTTCACTGAGATTACTTTGATTGATTATTATGATTTCATTTAAATATTATGTTACAGATCTTCACGGTTCGTTCGTTTTTCAGATTTACAATCGCATTCAAATACTGCCTGAGGTACATGCGTCATATTCTGCTCGATAGTTACATCACTTTTTATCATTTTACTCCATTCCTGAAAACGGAAATAAATCATCATACAAATTAAATATTAAAGTTTCAGCAAAAACGTCGATTCACTTACCCAAAATAATGCAGCATGATAACAAATAACATGCTGCGGTAGTAAATGTTCATTTGCAAAGTTCATTGCGTTCATTGCAATAAGTTGCGCTTTTTCATCATTTTCGCGCGCCCATTTGACACGGTCTACTAAATCGGACAGATCACGTTTAATGGGTATAAAGTGTTCCCATGGAGTGAGTAGCCCGTAAAAATGTTCATAATATGGAGAGTCCTGTTTTAAGACCAAACCTCCGCCAGCTAAGAGGTACGGCATACGATATGCCGCAACCGTACCGTCGATGTTTATTTGATACTTATACTGCAAGGAATCAACATTTTTTAATAAGATAATATTTGAGCAAAAAATATTTTTTGGATAAGTTATAATTCTTTGCAAACGATGTTTTTTTTTTTCAATTCATTAAAGTGTGTACTTCCTCAAGCACAAACCTTGGATATGACCAAAAATAGTATAAGGCACATAATAAGTTTTGGTGTGAATTACGAGCTCGCAATTTAAGTAATACCCTATTCATTACATGCTATCTATCTCTTGTACTATTCATTAGGTAAACTTGAGAACAACTTGTCAAATACATTAGCGACTATAAAGATAGCATAACTTGTGTGTTACATTATTGGATATTGACAATGGTTTCGGTGTTAGGTGAGGAACTTACATCGAAGAATTTGAAGAATGATATATGAGGCTGTTTTGGTCCATACTGAGCCTCCTTATCTCGAAAGAAAAAGAAATTAGTGAGAGAGGCATTGAATAAATCTGGGTTGGCGCGTGCAATATCGACCAGTTTTAATCGTTCTGCTCGTGAGTCGCGTCCGCGCCAAACAGCTCGGGGTTCTCGCTTGTCCCATGCTAGCTCTGCTCCACTTTGAACTGACAAAGTATCCAGAGTAACTCTGTAACCAAAATGAGGTTCATATAATTTTTATTGATGGGAGTCTTGGTTTCATAGAAAAAAACACTAATTAAAGTTACCTGCCCATATTCTCTAAAGCTGATTCTGTTAGATCATATGTGGGCATTGTAATGTCAAATGTTTCATCACTGCCACACCATGAAAACACTGGTAATGGTTCACTATCTCTATGAACCAAAGGCCAGTCACCAAGATTAATAACCAATTCCATATCTGGTAACTTCACCTTTCTTAACAGAGATAATAAAATATTATCAGAAAACATATTAAAACCTATATGTTTACCATAACAGTTACGATAAAGCTTATTTTCCTTGATAACATAGTGACAGAAACTGGTACTTTCTGGCTGATGATATTTTTGTACAATTTGTTTAACTTTTTCTGCCATATCTACATTTTGAAATGGTTTAAGATCTTTGACAATTTGTTCATATGTATTAGAGCATCCATAGTTATTTAACCATTGTTCAAGATCGGTTTCTGGACATTCACATTGATCAGGATAAACAGGACCTGAAATAGACAACATTATTCAAAAGCTTTATGTTCTTTTAAGGTAACAATTTGGTCAAATTTGTCGTATTTCTACTTCGAGACCATCATTTAACATTTTTTTATTTTATAATAGTGTCTTTAATTTGATAGTTTTTAATCTAATAACAAGTGATTGTACTCATGCAAAGACCCTACTTAAAAAAAATATGTATGTGGCAGGCTTGGTTCTTAGGTAAGCTAGTAAGTTGACAAACCTTTAAATTTGTAAGGTGACTGCACTACATCTTTTCTTTTATAATAAACATGAATAGACATATCATAACATGTTTCATATATTTTGTAGCGCACAATAAATGTTCCATCTTTTCTGTCTAATTTGTTGACCCAAACTCGGCAATGGTCGCTGGATTTAGACCTGCCATTTATATCAACTACCAGGTTTTTATTTAATTCATCCTTGTACCTGAAAACGTCAGTATTCCGGTAAATTATAAAGATTGTTAGTAAATTCAGTAATCTGCTGTTATCGCCTCAGTTACATACTTTGTACAAAAAATTAAGATAAATATAAATTACTTACGATTGGGCATTTACACCTGTAAAATTAATGTAAAAGTAACGAGCCGGCATTACTATTTCTTCAGGCTTTAGCCCTGGTCCTTGTATAATAATATCATCTTTCTGAGAATATGATAAATCAATAAAGAAAAGTATGCATACAATTGTTTTATGAAACATGATTTTAAATTTACCTAAACAAACAGAAAAATAACCTTAAAAGCATTGTTATTTGTTGATAAGTTACAACAATGGTCAATGACATGTAGATATAAATGTAGTTTAATAATCTGTGGTCTGACCTCCTTACTCGGAAGTTCCACCATGTCCCAAAAAAACGAAACCGAAGTTCCCAATGAAGGCCACCCGAACCCATTCGTTGGAGTTGGTTGGCTTGGCTCAGGCTCAGTCAGTAGGTACCTACCTATGTGTGCAGCATTTAAAAGCCAACTCTGTTAAAAACAGAGGTTTGAGATTTTATTTTGCGCACAGAGTAAATATAGAATTTTTCTTCTCTTTGGTCTTACTTATGTCATAATGTTATATGTCATTTTACCATCGTGTTATGATCAAAGTTATTGAACTGAAATGTATATTTGAATGAAAAATCAAATATATAGTCCTCATCAAAGGCGTGAAATATTGAAAATAAATCGGTTTTATAGAGCAAACTGTGAAAAATGGCTACTTGCAATATGAACATTTTACGGAATACTTTGAAAAAATTGAGGTTAAATTTGTGTTTTTCCGTTCTCACAAATATATTGTGAGCAATTGTGTTAAACTAACTACTATATTATATTACAGGATAGATCACTCAGTTACACGGTCTTTTCAAAACCCGAGATATAGACCTCCTTATTGGTATATACAAAAGGAGAAAGTGGTATGTAATAGTTATTATTATACTTGTATGTACTTAATTTTGAATTACCATAATATGTAGGTATATAGTTTAGTTCAATAGCATTTTTTTTCTGTTTAAGCCCACTGAAGAATTTTTAACACCAGATAACAAACAATTTCTGAATGAAGTTATACAAGATAAGAAGCAAAATCAAATTCTAATACAATCTCCTCTTGTCAATGTTGACACCAACCAAGCAAGTCAGTGGA
This sequence comes from Autographa gamma, assembly GCA_905146925.1. Lineage (NCBI taxonomy): Eukaryota > Metazoa > Arthropoda > Insecta > Lepidoptera > Noctuidae > Autographa > Autographa gamma. The sequence goes on from LR989852.1 coordinate 4,369,073, forward strand.
ATCCCCACACGCGTAGAGTTGGACTTATAGCTCGGAAAATTGGCAATTATCCACTTTGGTCTAAAGATGGAAAGAAATTGCAAACTACTCTATTACAGGTAAATAAATACTGCTTAGTATTTGCTTTCTATGCTACATTTGCTGCAGCCACATCTTCCTGATATCTTAAATAATGTAAGTTGTATGATATTAATGTAGGGTGAGTAATTTAAAGTATATTTACAATTTTATAGAGTTATTCAAGTTAGAAATTGAATGGGGAAAGAGAAAGATGCTTATGGTTTATTAATATTTGCAGGTTGTAGACAATCATGTTATTAAATATACCCCTCCTGAAGAGTTTAACCCTATGAAACCAAAAGCTGGTATTGTATTGTCAAATATAAAAAGAAAACTAGGATGTATCTTAGTAGGATCTGAGTCAATAGATCCCAGTACTGTTACTAAAGACTATTGTGGAATGTTCAACAATGCAGGCCTGTTGCCAAAGAGGCACCTCTGCAGGTTTATGGTGTCACCAGAGTCCTATATACCACCAGGTACACCACTATTTGCCACTCACTTCAGAGCTGGGGACTATATAGATGTAAGAGCTAAAACGTGAGTAATGCATTTACTGCTTTTTTTCATACTTTTCATGTCCTTTTTTAACATGCTTTTGCCCAAGTTAAAAATCAAAGCCCAACATGAGGACAGCAAAGAATGTATTTATGACTAAGAAAATTAGATGAAGAATTTTCAACAAAAGAATTTGCTTTATCTATTTTATTTGCTAACTGACTAAAGTAATTGATGTCTATTTTTAACCAAATATATTAAGAATTGAAGAAACTGCATTGGCCTGTTTTGTTGAGATGAGTTCAAGATACTATATTTCATAAATTTTTTATTCATGCCTAATAAATATGTTACAGTATGGACAGAGGTTTCCAAGGTGTAATGAAGCGTTGGGGATTTAAAGGAATGCCTGCATCCCATGGAGTAACTAAAACTCATAGAAGACCAGGAAATATTGGAGCTGGAGGTCAAAAAGCTCGCGTTTGGCCAGGAACTAAAATGCCAGGGCATATGGGGAACAGGTATGTTGATTTAATGATTTTTATATGGTTATTCTAAAATGAGCCTTTGGCAAGGCAAGGCAAGTCATAAAGTTTAGTTTAAAATGAGATTGTGATTGGACTACCACCTGTACTCTCCAGGATGTGATGAAGGCCAGCAACTGAGCCATCCAGGTGGTATCTTAATGGCCAAATAGAATTTGAAAGTTGGATCTTTGACTGAAGAAGAATAACAACAATAAAATGAGCATAAATTCTAATCAATATAATAAAACATTTTTTTTTATTTAGTGTCCCCTGCTGTCTAAAGTCCTCCCCCAAGTCCTTCCATGTTTCTATCTTGTACCACTTCAAACCAACCTTCTCTTCCTGGGCCGACCTTAGCAGTGTCGTCTGTTCTCAGGCACCCATTCTGTTGTCATTTTTGGCCAGTGGTCACTACACATTAGCTGACGTGACACGCCCAATCCCATGACAAAGTTTTAATAAACATTTATTTCTAGATGGAGGATGCTACGTGGCGTGAAAATTCTGCGTATCAACACAAAACATAACGTAATCTGGACATTAGGTGTTGCTATACCTGGGGAAACAGGCGCCATGTGCTATCTGTTTGATACTGTTCTACCATTAAAGAAAAACAACACATCACCGCCTTTCCCGACCCAACCCATGGTTGAAGATTTGCCTCTAGAATATTTTGATGATTCTGTGCACCCCTTTGATGAACAGTCTATTTCATTTGAAGAGTCTTAAACAGAAACAGAAAGGCAAGCTGGTCTTTAAATGCCACTAAAAACCTTTTTAAACATTGCCTTTAAACTAATAAGACAGTTAATTAATGTCGGAAGTAGCAAAAGGTCTAGGTCCTTGAATAAAAAAAAGGTACTATGTTTATGTAAATAAATGTATTTTATGTGTAAGCTAGATGAAAATAAATATCTACCTAAACAAACATTGTTTTTATATTTTGAACGAAAAATAAAAAAATAACACCATTGATAACATTACGCTTTGCAGGTGGTTTTGAAAAAGCAGTTGTTCCAGGTTACCTACCTGTTTGTCTCATGAAGAATAATTAGTGCCATCTTGTCATATGACGAGAAAGCGTTGAGCCTAACACTGAAGAGAAGCGAGTACCGCGAGTACCAGTAGAGACCTACCTACCGAGAAATATAAAACTAGAGATGGTGAGAAGCCATCCGATAGTTTTGTCGCAGAGCTAAAAGCGAGTGCTGGTCTCATCCCTTATTACTTTGCTCTGTGGTCTCATCTGCACTGTTAACTGCAAAGATTGTTGTATGACTGCTTGCTTCGTTTAGAGATTATTTTTGATGGCTTTTGACGAAACAAGATTGTGGATTAGACCAATCGCGCCTAAACTTGATAGCACGCTTTGAATATGAGCCACTTATTTTTTAGCCGAACGGATTATTATTGGATGAATTCAATCCTTTCGGTCTTTATTCTTTTATCAGTGGGGAAAGTATAATGCCCGAACGATTATGATTAGTTCCAACAATCGATTTTGCTATTCTATTTTTATCGTTTATTCTACAGGCGTTGCTTTACATAGAAAACTGGTCAAGCGACTGCAGCCAACTCTTGGGCTCCCCTACTCTGAATGATACCCGCATCGAGCGCGTTGTATTTAATGAACTCATGAGAATTCTTAATTGAACTTAATTTAAAATATACTATCCCAATATTTTAAAATTTTGGTTCTGTTCGTACTAGAGTCGAAATTGCTACGAACGGGGCTGTCTTGCCTAGCCTTTAGTTGCGACGTATGTAGTTTTGAAAAGCGTTATGATATAAGGTTTCAGTGACAGTAACCTACCTAGGTATGTGTTACTTTGTACTTGCACTCATATGTGAATGGTCCTAGTAGTAGTGGTCCTAAGGCACCCCGCTGGTGCAGAGGGCCCCAACAAGTTTTCTCCAAGCCGGCCGGTCCCGCGCGATTCTTCGAGCGTCTTCCCATTTCATATCATATGTGAAAGGATACACAATAATAGAGATTTATTTTTAAAATCGTATAATTATAATAGATGCATGTAGTTTTACAAAATATTATTTCTACTGTTGAGTGGGCGGTTGGAACCCATAACCAGGATAAGGCTGTGGAGCTCCAGGAGGAGGAGCACCTGGTGTAGGGGCACGGGCGTACGGGTACGGAGACGGAGGATATTGAGCAGGCGGATAACCTTGTTGATAGGCGTGAGGCGGATAGCCACCCCCTGCTGGAGGGTAGTTTTGCGGGTTTTGAGGGTAAGATGTTTGTGGAGGAGGAGCAGTCGACACAGACGGTGCCGGACTTCCGGGCTGCGAAGATGGGTTGGAATACGGGGGCTGAGTAGCTGGTGGATAAGGTGATGCTTGGCCTGGAGGAGGATATTGTTGCCCAGGTGGGCCACTCGACGACGGTGCCCCAGAAGCTACTGAAGTAGGAGGAGCGTTGTTCCCATGAGAACTAGAGTTATATGTTGGCGATTGAGCTGATGGAGATCCATAACCAGAACTTGGTGGGTTTTGGGAAGAGTACCCACTAGGCGGAGGTTGAGGGGAACGGTTTGGTTGAGATGTGGGTGTCGTACTATAAGCCGACGTGGGCGTAGTATTAGGGAAAGGTTGCGATTGGTACGGCTGAGGCTGTGATCCTGTAGTATTGTTGTAAGTACTAACTCCAACATTAGGGTAATTTGAGCCAGCTTGTGAAGGTGGGTAAACCGAATTACCAGTGTAGGAAGGTTGACTGGCGCCTCGAACTGGATAAGGAGCTCCAGCAGCGGCAGGGCTACCAGGAGGCGGAGCATAGGGCTGTTGTGCCGATGACGGCGGGTACCCTGGACCAGGATGAGTTGACGGAGGATAATTGCTTGGAGTAGTAGTTATTGGAGGACCATAGTTAGAATTCGGGGGATAGCCCTGTGGTTGTTGTCCAGGGTTAGGTGGTCCATATCCTTGACTTGGAGGCCCATAACCTTGAGGTTGTGGGGGATAACCTCCTGGGGCACCTTGATACTGCCCTTGATATTGATTTTGTGGGTAAGGGCGCTGACCATAAGATTGTGTAGGTCTAGTTGGTGTTGATGACACCCCTGGTGGGCGGTAAGGTTGTTGCGATCCTCCTGACACATCACCACCACTTGGAGAAGGTGAATTTATTGGGGGTGCTTGAGATGCATTGCCAGCAGCCAACTGATGAGGAGGCTGAAACAGTAAAAATAAACTTACAGTTATGGATGCAGCTTGTGTTACAGATAAGTCAATAATTTGGTGGTACTATAATTTACTGAATTTAAAAAGATTAAAAGCAATTAAGAACGAATTTCAAGATTGTCTAAATTAAATGCACTTTCACTGAGTGTAGTGAGTATATCTCATCCTTGGATATGTTATATATAGTGTCAGGGTTGGGCAAATTACATAAATCTGGCTTAAGTATTTAATTTGCTCTGTACAATGTCATGAATGCTTAGAGTATGCAAACATAAGGAATAAAATGACTTGCCAAACTAGGTAGAGCCTATAGCCTAGCCTGTAACTAGATAACTTATAACACTACTAATATATTCCTGAATTCATATTACACAGACCTAATGATCATGTCCATACAAATTCTTTTCATGGGTGGGAAGGCCTCCAGCAGTCACTAAACACTACATTAAATGGCCAGTCAAAAAGCATAATGCATGCATTTCTCTAGTGCTGAACTACTCATTTTTTTGTTCCACATTAAGTTATAGGTTCAGTCCTTTACATTATTAGGAATTTGAAAACATGTTGAGAATAGATGTTATTTTGCCACAAAATATAAAGCACAATTTTGCCTACCTTTTATATCATGGTTTAGTCAAATACTTTAATTTGCACATAACTATAGTAGTGATTATCAATGATATTTACTGAACTTTCATCCGGAAAGAATCTTGTTACTGGACACTGAACTTTTATTGATCTAGCTAATTATCATCATCATTCCCGAGCCTTTTCCCAACTATGTTGGGGCCGGCTACCAGTCTTACTGGATTTAGCTGAATATTACACATAGAGCGACTGTCTATCTGACCTCCACAACCCATTTTACTGGGAAACACAGTAACCCATAGTAAGACTAGTCGTCAGAATTAACATTACAACTGCCTAAGATCTTTGTATAACAGCCGGGACCTACTGTTTAACGTGCTTTCCAAAATACGGAGGGGTCTCGGAAGTACCTTCTGACATAAATAACTTTGTTAAAAACAAGCAGATTTCCAATAATGTGGTTGACAACATCCGTAAGCATTTATTAAACAAGATGTCCGAAGATTTCTATTACATGAAACGAATGCATTTTTTATTAAGAGAACAAATGTTTAAGAAATAATTAATTGATTGAAAGGTCATATTTACCGGTAGAATACTTTGTATATTTTGGTTGACATCGGCAACTGATGCCAAATATACCAAGTTTCTGTGTAATACTTGTTGATACTGATGACATTCCATAAGTTGACCTTTCGCTTGATACTCCTGTATGGTTTGAATCAGATGAGCATTCTCATCTAACATCTTTTGGATCTGTGCCGGGCTCAACGGAGGCCGATTGCCTCGTGCAGCAAATGCTACAGACATATTGCTATCCAAAGTTTTTTATCGAGTTAACTTAAACCTATTAACAATCTCGAGTTTATAAGATAATTTGTGAATTCCACAGAAACAACTTAAATCATAACAATGCACGCCAGAGTGATACTAAAAAAGACGGTGACAGTATTGCCAACCCTTCCTTGGTGTTAAGCTCGAGACTTTTTTTTAATCGTACTACTTTCACAGACTTTCAATTCTTCTCAGCGGGTCGATCAGCAGTATTAGTTAAAAGAAATCCGGGCCACCGCTTTACTACGCGGACAGGAGTATCTATAGAGTAGTATGGTGATGGTAGATTATCATATTTCTTATAAATATCAAGTCTCTCATCAGCATTAACGATCCGGTGTATTTTATTGAAATTTAGGTTTTTAAAGGACACTAGAAACAAAAGACAAATTATTTCCTTACCCTACATTTAAGGAGAAATCCCTTGAATGGCAACACAGAAATGGCATAGACGGCATAGACCCTTACATAGACCCGACCACACATTTACAAGTATTTACACAAGCATAAAATTTTACATTTAGTTTATGCCACAGACAAAACAATCAACAATTCACTTTACTCGACAGGTACTTTGCTCTGTGACTTTCACAGTCTGTCTTATAGCATATGACTTAAAAGCGTTCATTAGAGCAAAAACAGCTTTGAACTAGATAGGTACTACGTATAGAAGTTAAAATATCCTCCGTCATTTACCGCAACCGAGTTTTTAAATTTGTAGCATAAATTGCTAGATTGGCGACAGCGCCTTGCAGCTTACATATTAGGCCAACGAAAACCCATGAACGATATTCAGCGTTGGCTACAACATGCTCGAAGAGGTCTACGTCTCTGTACATTCTAAGGGCAATGAGAATTACATGGTTCATAATACTATGCTCGTAGAGTGGGTGAGGTTAGCCTTCTAATTGCCCCGAGCCACACATTCAATTCATTAATTTTCCAACAAAGTTCTATGAAAGAACTGGCGCTGCAGACATGGCTTTTTTACTGAGATTAGTTTCTCCTATCAACGGTGGTGTTTTATGCAGGTCACAGACTTTAGGTATACTATAGAACTTTAGAATCGCTAGTTTCCCTTTGTGCCAATCGAGAGCACTTTTTGAGCTGTTAGTACTTGCTCGCTTAAGGATGTTCCGCGCGAAAATAGACGTTTACGTTTTGATAAGATTATGCACGTATACGCTACGTTATTGTCATATTCGTTTTGATAAATTTCCTTTGCTTTTTGAAACAAAAAGTACTTAATAAGCCTTATTCTATTTAAACCTTCATCTAAATTAAAAGCCTTAGAACTGAGTCTCTATTCGCTCACTTTTAGCCGTACATTGATTCATCAATGATAACGGCACAGTTAAACTGAAACTACAATACCTGTTTACGACTTGTGAATAAATAAAAAAGTGTGACATTGAAGTCGATGTGAGTTTGTACATGTGCTTTCGGATCATAGTACATAGAGTCGTTCTCTTTGTAGTCTGTTTTATCCTTAGACTTAACATATACATAGACGGCTACTATCGCTAGTTTCCCCTTGTGCCAAGCGAGAGCAGTTTTTAGTCTGAACCTAGTACATTCTTTGACTGATTTAAGTTAATTTTCGCTCAACGAGAAACTTATATACGAAAATATCGATGGTTTTGACATTGTTAGAATAATATTAGTGTTTTAGATAGATTTATTAAAATGGACAACTCCATCTTCACACATAATTCACGACAAAACAAGTTCATACTAGTCCTTACGGTTCAAACTCTGATAGACTCGCTCTTTAGTTTCTTATTTCTACTCTAAAGTTGTATCTTGGTTTTATCAACTCATCAGCTGACAGCTGTCAAATAAATGTAAATGTAAATCACAGAGACCAGCCAGAGTAGGTACAATATGTAAATATTAAATATTATCTAGTTCACATTGTGTGAGGCTGTGATTTTAAACTACCTACTGATTAAATAAATATTCTTCCTTTAATTACCTGTATCGAAAACGAAACAAACGTCCAACGCAATTGGTTAACCGTCGTTTGTCCAAGTATTTTCGTTAACATTACAGTACTATTTTATAATGTTGTGCTCTATTCTAGCCATTTATTGTATCCGTCATTAGAATACTAAGAATGTATATTGCACTACAGTTTATTACATAACGAAATTGAACAATATTAAACACTCCATACTCTTGGAAAATTGAATAAAGCACCCTAATATTAACACCTACAAAACGAGACGAGCGTATGATTATGCCTCGTTTTAAATACTCAAGGAAGATTTTTTTGTTGATATCTAATAAACATAAAACATGATGATCGATATTGAATGCCCAAACATAGAAATTCCAGAATATAGTTACAATAATGTCAATTTTAAGTCTAACTTAAAGAACAGTATTAGTGATTTTGGAATCTTTTTCAGTAACTATATGTTAAAAAATAAACCCTGTGTTATAAAAAATGTAGTATCTGACTGGGAGTGTGCAAAAAAATGGGTTACAGGTGATGAAATCAATTATGACTATATTATTGAGAAGTATGGTGATCTGGATGCTCCTGTTGCTGATTGCAAAAACATAGAGTTCAATTCCCAATGTAAAACTGACATGAAAGTTCATCAATACCTGAAATACCTGCAGTGCACTACTGATAATAAAGTATTGTATTTGAAAGATTGGCATCTTAGAAGAAGTAGACCAGATGATAAGTTTTATGAAATTCCTCCATACTTTGCCATGGATTGGCTCAACGAGTTTGCTGTAGATAACAAAGAAGATGACTTCATGTTTGTTTACATTGGTCCTCAGGGATCTTGGTAAGTAAAATAAATTCATTTATTTTTAGCAGTGTCATTGTGTGCAATAAATTAAAAGTGAATAAAAGGTCATCTTATGTCATACTATTGAATTTTAATTCAGATGACTGTGTTGTTTAATAATACAATATGATTTTACAGGACTCCCCTGCATGAGGATGTTTATTGTTCCTTTAGTTGGTCAGTAAATGTAGTAGGAAGAAAAAAGTGGATTTTATTCCCACCAGGTGAAGAAGACAAATTAAAAGATCAATTTGGAAATCTTCCTCTAGTGTTTGAGCTACAGAATCATGATAATATAAAATACTATGAAGTGATACAGGAACAGGGTGATGCTTTATTTGTACCATCTGGCTGGCATCACCAAGTAACTAATGAATTGGAAACAATTTCCGTCAACCACAACTGGATAAATGCTTGTAATATAGAATTTGTTTGGAAGTCTTTGCAAAAATGTTTGGTGAGTGTTGAGAATCAGATATCAGAGTTCAAAGATACACCAGAATTTCCAATACAATGCCAGCTTATATTAAAATCACTATTTGGAATGGACTTTGAAAAATTTGTGATTTTTCTGTGTTATATGGCCAACAAAAGGATATCTCAAATACAGGGAAAACCAACAACAAGTTTGAGTAAATACTCACTAGGAATAAATACAATTAAATTTGACTTGCAAAATATATTAAAAGTATTGAATAATATACAAGAACACCCAGTGTTTCAAAATGAAAATAATTTATCCCATATTAAAAATGATTTGTTAGAAATAAGAAATGCTATTTCCAAAGTATTGTAAATACCTACTATTAATGTTTTGGTAAGTTATAAATTAGATTTTCTAATTGCATAAACATGATCTTTTTTTATTAGTTCTTCTATATCAGATTTTTTGTATCCCAATTCCATTAAAACTTCAATTGTATGTTGTCCTGGCTCTGGTAAAGGCTTATGTCCAGTAGATAGTCCTGGAGTTCTTAGTAGTCTAGGAGAAGGTTCAGGTACTACCATATTATTTGCATCTCTATGGAAGGATGAATCACTTGAGCGATATTTATGTGTGTCAACTGATTCTAAGTCTAACACTGGTGTGACACAAGCATCAAAATTTTGGAAGATCTGACACCATTCATTCTGGGTTTTTGTCAGAAATATTTCTTGAAATTTCTGTTTACTAAATTCAGTGTTACCTACTTGGGCATATTCGTCTTCAGGAAGCCCTAAGCCCTTTAAGAAATTGGAATAAAATTGGGGTTCAAGTGCTCCCACAGCCATAAACTTGTCATCTTTAGTTTTGTATGTTTGGTAACATGCCAATCCACCATCCAAAGCATTTGTACCTGGTTCTCCTGACCAGATCGGCAAATTTCTTGACTTAAATAACCATTTCCCGACATACGCCGCACCTTCAGTCATGCTTGTATCTACAATTTGTCCTTTTCCTGATTGTGTTCTTTCAAACAGTGCCATTACAATACCTAAAGCACACAAAACTCCCCCTCCTGCAAAGTCACTCAAAAGATTAAGAGGTGGGGAAGGCGGTTGTTTGTTTTTACTAAGTAAAGAAAGTATACCAGACATGCCAACATAGTTTATGTCATGGCCCGCTTTGTTTTTGTAAAATCCGGTTTGGCCATAACCCGTTAATCTTGCGTAAATGAGTCGAGGATTTTGTTCCATCAGGGGTGCAGGACCGAGTCCAAGCTTTTCCATAACGCCTGGACGAAACGTGTCTAAAACTATATCGGATGCAGTACAGAGATCTTTTACCACTTTGACACCATCTTTGGATTTTAAATTTACCGAAATCATTCTTTTTCCATTAGACATTACGTCAAATGGGTTTGGATCCATCTGCAAACATATAACATGATATAAGCAAGTGTTCCTTTGAAATTACATACATCCAAGGCAGTATAAATTATGACCTATTCTCCACGGCCAGTGCACACGTGGAGAAGATCGGTGGACATGGAGCTCAGGAAGGAAGATATGAAATGGGAAGACGCTCGAAGAATCGCGCGGAACCGGCCGGCTTGGAGAAAACTTGTTGGGGCCCTCTGCACCAGCGGGGTGCCTTAGGACCACTACTACTACTACTACTACTACTACTACTCATCCGAAAATGGCCACCTGGGGCCCAAGTCTGCTATTTACACTCGGTTCAATGTCTTCATAGTGTCGTGCCAGCAGAGCCATTTTCGGAAAATTGGTATTCTACTAAACGTCAAAACGTCAAAATTGCGCATTGGAACGATTCGGTTCAATGTTCAACGACTGTGACCAATAGTTCATACATTTGGTACAAATTGTAATGCGCAATTTTGACGTTTTGACGTTTAGTAGAATACCAATTTTCCGAAAATGGCTCTGCTGGCACGACACTATGAAGACATTGAACCGAGTGTAAATAGCAGACTTGGGCCCCTGATATATTAACCGACTTCAATGTCGATTCTTACAACAATCTGATCAGTAGTGTCGAAGAAAATTTGTGGACAAACGCATACTTAATTCAATTTTATGATGAGTAATAATAAATTAAATTATATCTCATCCGATTATGTACGTTGACAATCAGGATAATATATTATTATGTGTAAGTATATGTAAAGATTAGATATATAAGTAGAGTAGGCAGGTAGTTTGTAAATCTGGATCAAAATTACCAACTAACTTACTTTTTGAACAACAGTGACGGTTGCTCCAAAGTCTGCCAAAATAGTTCCACACAATGGGCCTGGAGCTAAACCCATCATTTCTACAACTTTAACTCCTTTCAGTGCCATCTTTTTAAGGTCTCTGAAAATGATAACAATAATAAGACTTTTTATTACGATAATCCAGAGGCCCGAGTCTGCTGTTGACCATTGCTTCAACCGTCTGAGTGGGTGGCGTCAGTAGGTCCATTTTAGGATAATTGGCATTCTACTAAATGTCAAAACGTCAAAATTGGCCGTCCCAATGGCCAATTTTGACGTTAAAATGACGTTTTACTCAAATAATTATCCTAAAATGGACCTACTGACGCCACCCACTCAGACGGTTGAAGCAATGGTCAGTAGCAGACTCGGGCCCCAGGAGTAGTATACGTATTCCGATCTCCTAAGGGACTAGGCCTTCATAATTGTACTATTAGGTTGTCGTGTCAATCACCGCCTAAAACTCACTAACCATGAACGACCTTTGGTGCCTACTCATAGGTAATTTTAAACAGCAGCGCCTTCCATTCCTAAGACTGCTGCTCTTTCCGCACAGACTAGGTAGATGTTTGTTTTCGTATTTATCACTAAGTAGCTTTTCTAACTTGTTCGGGGTCGAGACGAGATCAATTAATCCAGGATCATTTTGTTACACATAGGCACACTTAAGTTAATATTCGTCGCGGTAATTCTGCTCAGGATATAGTGAAAACTAGAAAATAGGTTTACACATCCGACAGGTTCCCCGGAACAATGGAACTAAGAACGTAGACTTGAATCGAGGAAGTTTTACAAGGCTATCTACGTTACGTTTTAGCTTAGATAAAAATCGTTTTGTAAAGTAGTTGTCTGATAATTTTTAGTTTATTACTTACAAGATAGATAATGTATCTAAATCTCGTATTGATGATTATACCACAGCCGCCCCAGCGTAATAAATGGTGGTAATAAACTAGTGTACCTACATATTATTATGTACGTCCGTTTATATTATTATTTTCTATAGCATCTCTAAAAATATTTAGTTACTTAGTATTTATTTGGAATACAATAACTTAGGCAAGCCTAGTCTGTGATTGCAAGGAGCTTCAGTACGTAGTCAGTACCTACGTTACATCGACATGGAACGTTTTAAAATTGGTATCCTATTCAAACAATCTATTAATTACAACAATTTGTTAAAAACAAAATATATTTATACCAAAAACATATAGGTATAACAAATACCTAATTAATAAAGCTAATAAAAGTCTGAACGTAATTTTGACGTCACGCGACATTGCAAATTAATGTTTTTGTTTACGTAAAAAAAACAAAAATATGTACGTATCCTAATATTTTCCTAATGTATCAATTTGACTGACAAGATATTAATCTTAGGGTGCGTCCAAATCTGACGAACGAGCATTAGGGTGCGTCCACATCTGACGAATGAGCATTACAGTAACAGCTCGCGAGCAGTTCGTGTAAGGGTGCGTCCCCATCGCGATCTTGATGTAAGACATGCGCGCGCCGCTCGCAGCATGCTCGTGTAATGCTCGTTCGTCAGATGTGGACGAACCCTAAAAGCTCGCGAACTGATACTGTAATTCTCGCGAGCAGATCGCGAGCTGCTCGTGTAATGCTCGTTCGTCAGATCTTCAGACCACAGACTCATTCAATCCGCCACACCATCAAATTCTTTGAAATTAACAAAAAATATATAGGGATATGATAGGATGGTTGTTCATGTGCTGTAAATCGGTCTTTAGAGGACTGGATGAACAATTTTTAGGATTCAGATTTAGGGTTCTGTAAGGAAGGGAAGATGCTAATTGATTTTTCTTAGTTATATTTCTCCTAAGAACCATTATACGTGGGTACCGTACCTACTGTAAAAGTTATCAAGGGAGTAGGTTTATTTTTATTTCCGACAAGAATAAATAATATTATTATGGAAGGTTCGGAACCCCTTGCGTTGGAGATCGACTCACACTTCAGCAGTTCTTTTGTACCATGACTAATTTTAATATTTAAAATTCACAAGGGGCAGGTTGCCCAAGATATTTTTTTTTGTTATTGCTTGCGACTTAATCTTAGTTGTCCTTATAATAATATTTACGGTACCTCGGTGTGTGTTATTACCAAGTAAAGCAAATATCAATACCTATACCAAAGTATTTTAATAAGTTCTTACGAAAGAAATAACTTAAGGAATGTAAACTTTGAGACTGATCAAAGTCGAATAAAAACATAAAATATTTAAACACATACTCTAAGGATTTTAAATTTCTTCTTATAAACTGAATGTCATATGCACGAAGATATATTTTTATTAACCTTTCTCTTTTGTTCACACTTACTTTATCAAACGGGACGAACTAAGCCGGACTATTCACAGTCTATAAGTAAGTACTACTAAGTATATTTCTCTATGCTACTAAGTTTCCAAGGAACTCTTTTATTTACTGGCGAGTGCCGAGATAAGTGCCACTGGGGCACAGAACACAAATACGCTAGCTTTAGAGCTGTTACTTGCAATAATGTTTAATACGGAAATGATACTAAACTACTAAATATAGATAGGTATAGTAATAAGATTGTATACAACCGTGTACAAGTAGACACTGAAAATAATATTACCTTAGCGGAACTGCTCTCTAGAATCGAATTTTAATTAGTTCTTAATAAGAATGCTTTAACATTCCAATGAAAATCGATTTCTGAGCTATGTTTTATGTTGAATTAGCACGGATATAGCGAATTTAATGCTGTTCGCTTTTAAAATAAACAAATATTACATAAAAAGAAATATAAAAAAAAACTTTTTTTAATAAATAAAAATAGCCTCGTCATGCATTTACTAGAACCATTGACCTCTATTATAGTTCGCTGGACCAATTTATTAATCTTTTTATTAACTATCGCTGTGGCGCTAGCAGCAGTATTGAGTGAACTTGGAATTAATACATCACAGAAAATGTAATCCACAATAATAAAATTAACTTTCAACGATCGCTGGCCAATATTGGGTGGCGCTTTTAGACGACACGACACAAAGAATATCTGTTTTTTTTTTTCAATACTATTTAGTCACTCAAACCAGTTCTGAGAATTCTAGTAGGAGTCTGTGCCTAGTAAGTAGTAGAAATGATATCTGCATAGTTCATTTGACAAACTTTCTATAAGTATTACCTCGGTTTGGTATAAATTCGAAACTAAAATTGAGCACTGGGAGTTAATGGGGACATAATGTTTATGTTCTCAGTAATTAAACGATATAATGAGCGTGTTATAACTTGTTTATATTTGATAGTTGTTTATTTATATCTGATCTTGTACTTAGTAATAACAACAATCGGTTATAATTAGTCGAAATCGATTAACTTTAGGAATCGATACTCAGTTTCAAGGTTTAATTAGTATTACAGCCCTAGTCCATAACTATTCAGTTGTCAATTTGTGATGGCGGCGCTTGGGGAGTTACGCTACTTTACTAAAACAAACGACGCGGTGTTTTCTTAGTTTGATATTAACAATTTAGTTTATTTTGTATAATTTTACTCGTTCTATCGGTAGAAATGTGTTATCATGTGTAACTTTAAGATCCGTTGTTTTACTTTACATTCATTACTTGGTGCTATCAATATTGTGTTTTTACATAAAAAAATATACTTATTGGAACCTTATTAGTACATAAAGAGATTTATTTATAAGCAAAGCTTCAGTTATATATTTATGTTTGAAAATAATATATTTTTTTAAGTATTTAATTTTCCGAAAATTAAAAAGTCAACATGAATGATGTTCGTGACAAAGTTGTCGCCGGCTCTTCGACGTGGGAGAGTAATGCAACTCAGAGTGACTCCTCACCGGAAATTCAGTCGTCACCGAGTGCCAGTGGCGAAACGCCTCACACACCAGGAGCGCCGGTGCCACTCGCCCCACATCTAGCAGCAGAACTACACCCAGATTTACTGCAGCAAGGCTGGCGAAAGTACTGGTCCAAACGTGAGAATAGACCTTACTTTTGGAACAAATTGTCAGGTGAATCTATGTGGGAACTACCAGCGGTCAAGCGAGATTTTGATCCCATAACTGATCCATTAGGAATTTGTCACACTGGGCCTCCAAATGCAGGCAATATGACTCCTGGGGCAAATAAACGACGACCATCTGAGGACAACGGACCCCCACCAAAGAAATTTGTACTGGCGGGACCATGGGACATAGAAGTGCCAACCAATGTTGTTATATATGAACGGCCTCCAACTATTTGTCCTCATCCACATCCAGAAATTGAAGGGTTTAGATTTACTTTGGCAAATAAATTAAGGCAATGTTATCAAGAGCTTTGCCACACAAGAGAAAGTATAGATGCTCCTAAAGATTCATTCAATCGCTGGTTAATGGAGAGGAAAGTTAATGATCAGGGTGGGTCAGATCCACTTCTTCCTAGTCATTGTTTTCCAGAAATATCACATTCTATGTATGAGGAAATTATGAATGACATTCCTATAAAGCTTACACATCCAAAGTTTACTGGGGATGCCCGGAAACAGTTGTCAAGATATGCAGAAGCAGCAAAAAAAATGATAGAATCAAGAAATGCATCTCCTGAGAGCCGAAAGGTAGTGAAATGGAATGCTGAAGACACATTTCAATGGTTAAGACGAACTGTTGGAGCTACTTATGATGACTTTCAGGATCGTCTTGCACACTTGAGGGTTAGTGGTGGTTATATATATATACATTTTATTTTCCAGTTCAGACAAAATATCTTGTCAATATACAAACCAAAAAATTATTTCCAATCAATAAAATAAATGCAGATAACATCACATAGATTGCTCTGAACCCAAAGTATGTAGCTAAAGAACTTGTGTTATGGAAGTCAGAAACAACAGGTACCAACAACACCCAGACCCAAGGTATTAAAGAAAAATTGGTTTTTACTTTTTCCTTTCTGGTGATAGAACCCTGGACCTCAGATATAGCAACACCTTGAAATTAGTGTGTAGGCCACACTACCATTGTGGTCATAACATTACAAGCACTTTTCATACATTTATGTGTAACATTTGTGTTTAGTGATTATGAAATAACTTGTATAATGATTTCATGATAAATACAAAAATATTAAATATTACAACAATAGACTGATAATAGTTTTTTTTTCACTGACCATAATAGAAAGATGATGTCTTATGCTTTAGTATCATTTATGTAGGGTAAATTAATATTTGTATTATGATGGTTCATTTGCAGAATGCCATAAATTTTGTGCATGCTGTAACAATATTTTTTTGCTACCACTTCAGAGACAATGTCAACCTCATCTAGCAGAAACTGTTAAGGCATCTGTGGAAGGAATTTGTCTCAAGATCTATCACTTGTCTGCTGAGTATGCCCGTAAAATAAGAGAAAAGCATAGTACTCTACTCAAAGAAAATGGAATACAGGTAAATCTATGTTTTTATTAATTGAAAATCCAAGCAATATTAGTTGTTGTTTGAAGAAGAATTTGTTCTGTAAATGCTTATGTAAATACTAATAGCTAAGTATATGACATTAGAGCAGCATATAAATTTAATTTTATTGTATGTTGCCAGGAACTTCAAGCGCCGCTGCAACAGGCGGCACTGCGCAAGGTGTGGTGTTACCCGGTACAGTTTGCAGTGCCGGCGCCTCGCCCACCGCTTGTCGAACACTTCCTTGACCGCGATCAGACTTTGTTGAGGTATCTTGGTGAAACACAGGTCCTCAATGCAGTGCATTTACAAAAACTGGTAAGCTCTTGTTTGTGCTAGCCTATAAGCATAGTAGCTAATCTATGGAGAATTTTGAAACTCTGTGATATTATATTAATTATTTATGTTAATAAAAATACCTTAGGACAACTTATATATGGTCATGTGATCCCAATCTAAGCAGAGCTTGTGCTATGGTAATCATATTATTATAATTGATAAACAACATCACACACAGATTTGTCCTGGGTGGGAATCAAACCCATAACCAACAGGCCAGTCAAATCAATTAAAACCCTCAAGTAAAGAGTCAATAGCAAGTAGTAAGATACAATGAATATTGCGTTCGACAGGAATGTCTGTACCGGTACAGCTGCTTCGACGACAAGAAGTTCGAGCAGTTCCTGTCGCGCGTGTGGTGCCTGCTGCGGCGCTACGCGGCGTGGCTGGGCGCGGGCGGCGAGGCGCACCTCACGCAGATGGCGCTGCCCGTGCCGGTGCTGGAGTGCCTGCACCGCAGCTTCGGCGTCACCTTCGAGTGCTTCGCCAGCCCGCTAGACTGCTACTTCAGGCAATACTGCTCCGCTTTCGCCGATACTGACTCGTATTTTGGGTCTCGAGGGTATTCTACATCTTTGATTATTATTTTTCCTATTATATTGCAACATTATAATAATCCTTAGTTTTTAATAAAGGCAGTATTTTGTTTTTCAGTATTCCAATCAAGTTTTAGTAGTAGTCTGTATTTACATGTTTTCGAGAGATAATGCCGTGCAACGTTTGCGATCCTGTTAAGTTTATAAGTTTAGTGTGATGTAGTAAGCGTCTGTTTTTGAAAGACTGAGTTGAAAGTTGGTGAATGAACCAAAGATGGAGGTGTACTGTAAATATAGTTTCGTTTCTATATATGGGGACCGCTTTTAAGAAAAAATTAACATGAAAAGGTTTACAAATTATATTTTTAGACATTTTTATTAAGAGGAAAGAGGTATTTTCGCCTTACATTTGTAAGGCGAAAATACCTCTTTCTCGCTTGTTTATCCCGTTGTATGTAGCAGTTATGATTTCTTGCAGTAGGTAATATAAATATAACTTAGCTATACCTATGTCCCTTTGTATCTCTTTTTGAAAATAAACTGCTATGTACGCGGTATCTCTGTTCCCCGTTGTGTACAACCGAACTACCGTAACAAAGTACAAAAACTTTATGATTTACTGGGATGGAGGCATCAAAAACTACAGGAGTACCAAGCTACCTTATTATGAATATTTAATGGTTGGTAGTTTGTTATAAAAAAATCAAGAAACGTTAACTATACCTTTAATTATTCATTGTCGAAGGAATACTACAGATAACATGTTTTTTCTTACGGCATATGTCACGCTTGGTCTGCAATGGGCATCAAACTTACCTACAGAAAAGAAGCAAATAGAAACTAATTGTTGTTCATGCGTAGTTCGAGTTGTGTCAAAAATGCACGACAAAATGAACATCAAATAATAATTTAAAATATTCTAAAGTCGTTAAAAAAAGTAACGAAATGAAAGATAACATTAAATCTATAAATTTTTCAATGGTCTCTCCGCCTGCCTTTCCTTTTAATTTGAAAAATTATGTGCCGGACATTGGCAACCGCTTCCGCGGATATCTGAACTAATCTGAAGGAGACATCCGTATCTGAATTCATTACTTACATTACCGATATAAGTATGTAATTCATCATAAAATATCTCCAAATTACCCACTCAACTTCTTTGTACACTTTTTACTAAGTTTATAAAAAAAAAACGTCCGGTAGAGCGGGAAACTGGCCATTCGCTAAAGGCGGGTTTAAACGGGACAATTTTAGCCGCGGGTCGCTCCGCAAATCGCCTCGCACCGGCTTGTTAATTTCCTTTGAATATTTTGAGCAGAACAGGTGTGAAAATCAGTTGCAACTGATCAATGCCATCCAATTATGGGGCTTGCACTCTGGTAAAATTGTTGATGGAATTTATAACAGAGAAATGTAGAACTGTGTTGAATAAAAAGAGGATAGGTACATCTCGTCAAATACAACACTTTCAGCCTTTTCATTAGTTTGGGTGTTTAAATGTGAAAATCTTCATTCCATCTAATTAATGAGATCATGTTTTTAGACCTTTTCTAGAACTTCGTCCAGTGTCTGGTTCAATGGTGGCGCACCCGCCGTATTGCGAGGAGTTACTGGAAGCAGCGCTGCGGCACATGGAGAGGTTACTGCAGGAGTCTGCCGAGCCACTTAGCTTTGTGGTCATACTACCTGAGTGGCCTGACAGACAAACACACGCCCTGCATAAACTACAAGCCAGCCACTTCAAAAGAAAACAGGTGTGTACATATTTTGTACTTTGTGCCTATATGATTTCTTTTTATTTTCTTAACATATAATATGACAATGTATTTCCGTTATAGGTGGTAATTCCAGCTTTTGAGCACGAGTACCGGCATGGGTTTCAACACGTGCTTAATAAGTGAGTGATTTTAATGATTTTATACTGGTTGTGGTACCAAATGAAAGTTTTCCATCAATATAGGTAAGGATATACATATATATTAAACCAAATTTCATGAAAATATTTTACTTGTGCGAGTGGTTAAATTTTCTATTAAGATAATGTAGTTAATTTAAGAGCTACATAGAAATGAATTTTTATCAAAAATTAGCTTTCGGTTTTACCCGCATAAGTAGTTTCCGTATGATAGAGATGGGCTTCAATCATGTCCTCTAGCGGATTGAACATGGAACCTTTCTTTCCATTCTCGGAACTAGGTGCAGGAAACATGTTCGTGGAACTAGAAGTGGACCTAGAAAATTCATGTCCTTCCGCACCTGCACAATTTACACAGTTCCTCGTATAATAGCGGAACTCTTTTTCAACTCATGTCCTGCCCAATTTTACCATCAAATATCAATATAGTTATTATATTATTTGTAAAATACAAGCAAAAAGAACGTTAATTAATCTTTTCAATTTGACAATTATAATAAAAGTCACATATCTCCTCTTCGCTGACACGCTGTTGTCCATAGCGCGCTTCGGATGTAGCTTTTATTGCATTGTAATATGTTTCAAAATTGGAATGATTCACGCATGTTCGTGATGTCCGTAGTTCGTTCGTTCCGAGTAAACCACGGGACCGCGTCGTATCGAGGAACGATGGACCGATTTCAGTTGACATTTCGGATTGAACCGATATCGTTCCTTTGAAGGAAATAGTTCCGGGAACTATTCCGGTCCGAAACGACCCACCTCTACCGTATGACATCTTTTTTTAACTACTTTTGCAATGGTTTTTATTATAATGGTTGGAGACGCTATTAAACCAGCAGAGCTCAAAGAACTAGTGAAGTCAAATATAAACACCTCAAACACCATGGGATAACATGGTTTAGTAATGGAGTTCCCACGTTTCCATAGCAAACTTCTAGTTTTATGATCAAACCAGCTCGCAAGGTATACAGGCTGTTACGAAACCCCTGTCCGATCCGTTAAGGGGTTGTTAGGTATCGATATCTAATTACAAAAAAGTAAAAAAAAAATGGAAATATAAAAAAATATATACCTAACCAAAATTTTTTTTTCTCCAAATTGCGGGTGATTTTGACGGCATCGTCTCAGGTTCTGCAAAATGATCATACAAAAGGCCACCATTAATACCGACGAAAATGGTGGTGTAGTTATTGATTTATCTTCATATTTAGGGATTTTGGCGGCTATTTCAAAGTTCATTGTTATTGTTATTATCATGAATATTCCAAATTTAATATTTTATTTGGGCATGTGATTGTGAACCCTATATCACCCTTTTGGGCCGGACAGGGGTTTCGTAACACCCTGTATAATAATAGTTTATTACAGCATAAATCTCGATCGGATGTCAAGTAGTTCTAATTTAGCTTAGCTAGCAAGATTTGGTCTAATTAAACATACTATATACATATATATAAATATACTTTGATTAATTGCAAAGAACAACTTTGCAATTAAGTTATGTCATTGCAAAAGTAGATAAAAAAGTTATTGTACGGAAACGGGAACTGTAGGTCTTAAATTAATTCAATTCAATCACAGATCGAAACCAAAATCAATTACAACTTAAATGAATGAAAAAATTTGCTACTTTAAAATTAAGGTCTAGGAACTGGGCTACTTACATAATTGAAAACGAATCGTCAAATATGTACTCAATATAGCTCAATTTTATTCTGCAAAATGTAAAGTATTTAAGTGACGTCGTTTCTTAATGAAGCAATAATTTTAATTTGGAATGCGGGATAATAATTAGGAGTGGGACATAGGCTAACGCGTGACATGTCACAGGAACGAGGTGTACTTCAGATGGGGCGGCGGCACGGTGGTGGTGTGGCTGCAGAACGCGGCGGGCTTCGCGCGCTGGGGGCCCACGGAGGAGCGCGTGGAGGCGCTGCTGGACGCGTGGCGGCCGCGCGCCAAGCTGCGCGAGCCCGCGCCCGCCGCCGAGCCCGAGCCCGCGCCCGCGCCCGCGCCGCCCAGCGCCAGCCCGCGCATGTAAATACTGACTGTACATATACCTAAAACCTACGATACCTCGGGTATCATCAATATTTTAAAATCTCCCTTCTCTGTTGTATAGTTCGATAAAAGTTTATTATGTTTTGATTGTTTATTATATTTTTTGAAGAAATATAGACTTTTATTTCTAATGCCATGAAATTTTTCTCCAGTTAACATGACGACCCTGTATAGTTTTCAAACAGATTCATTAATTGCGATGTAAAGTGAGAACAAGAATCAAGACAAGTGCTTGCGACGGCCTGTTTCATAAAAAATAATATGTGAAAATAAAAACACGCTCTCTTGTCTTTGGAATTGGCATCAGAACTACATTTGTAAGGACGGGCCTGTTGATCTGGTGGTTAGTGACCCTGACTGCTATACCAGAGGTCGTGTGTTCGATTCCCACCAAGGACAAGTGTTTGTGTGATGAGCACGATCATTTGTTCTTCGTCTGGGTGTAATATTTATTAGTTATCTATAATATGCATGTATTTTGAAATATATAAGTATGTATATCAGTTGGTTACCATAACACAGCTTGGGATCAGATAACCGTGTGTGAGTTGTCCCGGAATATTATTATTTCTTTTTCTAAGTTATTCAACAAGTACATAGAAACTGTAGCTGTCTGTTATAATAATCCCATAAAGCATTGATTTAGGCGTCTAAAAAGATCATGTTCTAACATAATTTCAAAGTATCAAGATGTTGGATTCGAAATATATTTCCGAAGTGATTTTTACACAACAAATAATATTATTAAACATAGCTGCAGAGACTTGCCCCGCAGCTAATGTACTGCTATACAATTGCCCGAAAGGCGCGCCTTCAAAACGTTACTAAACTGCGCAATGAGAATATTCCGGGCAGATGAATGGCAACAGGTTGTTGCTGGCCGCGTTCTCATTTATTTTATTACTAGCTGTGCCCCGCGGTTTCACTCGCGTGAATGACACTTCATACACTATGTTTATAAATTATAGCCTATGTGTTATTCTGATGTACAAACTACATTATTGTAAAGTTTAATTAAAATCCATTCAGTAGTTTTTGCCTGAAAGGGTAACAAACATCCCCACATCCATTCTCACAAACTTTCACATTTATAATATTAGTAGGATTCTGCGCAACTTTGCGCAGTCGACTATTACAGACTCCAATAATTATAAACGCCGTCTTCATCCATAAGTGCGCGTCTTTTTAATTTCCTTCTTATGACACATAGAGATATCAAGTAGAAGGATTTATGATAAGCTGAAATGGATCGAGAGATATTAAAATTAATCCAAATTATAACACTTTTTCCATCATTAACCACCATTTACTTTCAAAATTATACGTTTAACAATGTTTAGTAAGCACTAACGAAAAGTTTCTAGTACAACAGGTAAATAAACATGTTTTGTATAATAAAATAGCTAGGTATAATACATACATATTGAGAAAACATGGGCTAATTGACAAATAATTTGTTTTGGTTATATAGTGAGCACGCTAATAACCTTTTAAAAACTATTTCATATTGATCTACAAAATACATGAAAAAGTTGTTAGTTTCATAAAGGCAAATAAAGAATGGTTTTAGGTTCTCAAGAAAACAATCAGTTGCCTCTATATCTGGCGATGTGTACTGGAAATGAGGTTTCCAAAATAGATAACAGTATTAATCCGCATACGACTTAGCCTCAACTTGTACCGTCAACCTTGCTCTCGATTCAGTTCTTCATAATAATATTTAAGCATTTTTTTATAAACTCTAAATTCCTAGCTCTAATGGTGGCTAAACCAACGGATGTGTACACGAATAGGTGTTTTGGGAATAGTAATTTCAGATCTATCAAAAAGCACCACACGAAATAAACAACTATAACGATATCAATTTATGCAGAATTATACTTATTGAAAGTTCATTTTAGTAAAGGAGGTCACAAATGCACGGAATCGGAATGATACACCGTTGGAAAAGTATTTTTATGTTGATTAGGAATAGGAGTTATTGGGTCGAAGTACATAATCGGCTCGTACATACTTTTACTTAAACATTAGTCTATTTCGGAAAGGTATTAATAAACATTTTCATTAGACATATCAGTGAATAAAAGAAGTTAGTAATAAGTTTTATCATTAAAGGCTCGTAAGTATTGCTTCGATATCAAGCATCAGTTGATGCATTAGTAAGTTTATTGTAATAAGTAATTAAAATGAGGGGACATGTGTGGGTAGAAAAATTCCCATCATCCTATAAACTTTTCTGGGCAGTATTATTGCCACTACATTAAAACAGCTTAGTTAGAATAAAAAATAATGGTTTAAAACATATGTCATTTTAAGATATGTTATACATTTTCTATGCACCCAAAAATATTGAATAATTAATTACAAAAAAATGATAAGTATTATAATATATGTTAATGAATTACACGTCATAGGATAGTGTATTCAGATTTAAGTAGAATGAGTACTCTGAGGACAATTTCCTTGACCACCCCTGTATGTCAAAGTAGTAAGGTTCATATTGAACATTTCCATCCTTGTACATTTCGCTAAACAAAATTATCTTCATGTCACAATATTTTTGTCGTGTGTTCAAGGAATATTATTATTTCGAGTTATCTGTGGGTGTTTTGATAACGAATAACATATCAATATTTTTCTATATATTTATCTAAATATTAAAAATATTTTTATTGTATGTATAGGGACATGTTACAAACACTTGAAATATCTAAAACAATTATAACAATATAATTGAACTCTTAAAATAAGGTTGTAAATGGATTAAAGTTAGAAGTAAACTTAAATAATAAGACATTTTATTATATGATATGATTATAAATTATCCTGTGATGAGTAATAGCTGAAACTAAATTACGTATATTACCTATATAGAATCAAAAAATGATTTTATTTTATAAAGTTTCAAAATTGAAGTATTTTATTTGCGTTAAATAAGAACTTTTTTTTACTGACGAAAATATATTGTTAGTAACTTAACTAACTTAATATAATGAAAATCTTAGAAAAAAATACGAATACTATTTGTTAGAATTAAAAATATTAGGCCACATAAAAGGGTACAAAAAGAATTAATTATAAGCTGTTTACCATATTTACAACTTGCAAAATAATAAGTGCAATTTTCTTTACAGATGCAATTAACTAAGTTCTATTCAGTGTTAATAGACTTTCCAAGCTTGTTTAGTGACAAGTCTAATTCTTCGTTAGTTTTTATGCGTTTTATTCATATTTTGTGTCATTCGTTTTCATCAGTTGTATTCATCGTCTTCATCCATGGCAAAATCAACACCAGAGTCAACAGCACACACGGGACTGTAAAAAGGATAGTAGTTAGTGAGTGTGATTGCCCATATTTCGAATCTATGCTGAATATAAGAACTAAAACATACATGCACAACACATTACTCATATTGAAAGGGAATACAATATGCCCTGATTTTTATATAATTTTATAGAATATTTTTGTGTTACAAAGAGATACATAACTTACCTCATAGCTCTACAAGTGAAAAAGACAATCCGCTTTAACCTCATGTTGTAAAAAAAGTAATTGAATGCCCATAGACAGCCAGGTTCTCCGAAGGGGTCACTAGCTAGGTCGGGGTTGTAGCTATATATACGACACTCGGGTAACACCACCTCTTCATCGACGGCGGTCCACAGGGCAGGTCGCAGCTGCCGCCAACGCGCGCCACCTACTGCAGATAACGAAGCATCCACAGCACCTTGCACCCAACTCAACGATGGCTCTGCACTAAATTCACTGCTCTGTTTAACATAAAAATAAATAATATTAATGTACTTATAACAACGTCGTGGTGGCCTAGCGGTTCAATCAACGGATTTGTATGCATGAGGTTGCAGGTTCGAACCCGGGCAAGTACCAATGTAACTTTTCAAAGTTATATGTACTTTCTTAATTATTCTAAGACACTTCTGACAAACGGTGAAGGAAAAAATCGTGAGGAAACCTGGATTCCAAAAATTTGGGATCTGAAATCGCCATCCCGCAGAGAGCAAGTGTGGTGATCAATGCTCGTGCCTTCTCTATATGGGAAGAGGCCTGTACCCAGCAGTGGGACGTTTATAGGCTGGATTATTATTATTATTTATAATGTAAGTACTTATATCACAATTTTGCCTTCACACATTTTTGGGTTACAAAAGCGTTACAAAAGCAGAATATCAATTAAATTGTAACTTTGAATGACCTATGAAATTTCCTAAACACTATGTATACCTACTATCCATGGTCGGTTTCAATTCAAAATAGTAATAAAATAAATAACATGCAATATAAGAAAAAACTATTTTCAAACAAAATTATATAAGTATATTGAAATCATAGTAAAACACAAATACCGTTGCGGTATCAAAACTAAAATTCCTCTCTCGTGTCGCCAGTAGGTAACATCGCGGGTTATAGGAGCCTTGTGATGTTTACGAGTAATAAGATAAGGTTGTTTGGAAACAACAGTTTATTTTAATTTTTCAGCATGTTTTGAACAAACTTTATCTACTACTAGGTGTTGCCCGCGACTTCGTCTGCGTCAATTTCTATTATTATATACTTAAAACTACTTAAAAGTACTTCTGCGTAAATTATATTTTTAGTTCATTTCCTTGTGGCAGAAGAACATACAGCAATTCGAGCGCCGGCAAGCGCAGCGCCTAAGCTTGCGCATCATGCGTGCGTTTAAATTTTGTTGAATGCAACAGAAGCCTTCAATATTAATAACTTTCCCCGTTTTTGTAACATTTTTCACTGATGCTTTGCTCTTCTTGGTCGCAAAGTGATGTGATGAGAGTGAGAGTGAGAGTGATATAGCCTAAAGCCTTACTTACTCTATAAATGGACTATCCAACACAATAACATTTCTTCAGTTCAAACCTGAGATTAGCATGTTCAAATAAACAAACTCTTCAGTTTTATAATATTTATATTATTATTATTTCAACTATAAAAGCTATTCCTGTTTATAAAATATTGGTACATAAAAAAACTTGCCAAAGAGTGTGGTGTATTAAAGCTGATATTTTATTAATGATTGACTTTCCTACCATTTTATTAAATGTTTAGATTTACTGTTCTTTGATTAAGGCTTTAAAAATATCTTGTCTAGGTCTCCATTATGAATGGCAAACAAAAAATACTTGTCCTTCCCTGACTTATTTTATCGATTTTCTTTGACCCGTGGCTTGATGAAGCAGGGCTAATTTTCATTTTCTCCATTTTATTAAATAAAATCATGTTTTATATGTGTATAATGTATATATGATATGGCTTCTATGTGATAAAGCCTGAGAGGATAGTTTGGGCTTCAGATCCATCAGCAGAGACAGTGTAAACAGGATCAGTCTAAGTGATTGTGTCAATACCTGCCTCCTATACATTTAATCATTGTTAACTTTCAGCCATATCCTTCCTGGCAGTTAAGCTTTTTTGTGGCAAAGGGAGCTTTTTACTGCCTGCCCTATAATAGTACTACATAATTATGTAAATCATCTAAGAGACATGCATAACAGTATTTCTTCTTCTTATTTTGTAGATAGATTAATTATTTCTCTTATTAAATAGAATAAACAATAGTTACTTAGCTCCAAATTACAACTTTATTATTAATATTTCTGTAATCATTTACTTACCTTAGCCATAGAAAAATCATAGTCTGGGAAAGCAGCATTTAGTGTGGCGATTAGGTAAAACAGTGTTTTCCGAGATATGGTATCACACAGTACCCCATCTTCATCACCTGATAAGCTTCGACTGAAAGTTATGAAAACATATTAGCATTATTATTTTTATATACTGTTTAATTGGTCAAGAATTGTGCAGTAATACCTGTACATAACACTTTCTGGCGGAGACAATGCTTCAAGAGTTGTTTCTCCGGTGGCTGTGAATCTCTTATAGAAAGATTTCTCATTCCCAGCCATCTTACAGCTGTAGCTCTCCACACGACCCTGCACGGCACTATCTCCATTCAAGATTGAGAGAGCTCTGCTCAGTGCCTCTAAACGGCCACTCTCTAAAAGTTTCATTTTCTCTACTTTATTTCCTCTCGCTGTTTACCCTCTCAAATTAATCAAATAAAACGGTGCCCTTATATTTGTGCAACACGGGACACTATTTCTGTACATAGCAGAAGGGTGTATGAATATTCCTTTTCTCTTTGAGTGTAGTAGGTTTACACTCGGAATCAGTTTCGTCTTCAGTTCTTCTTCCGCGCTGATGGAATGCGGGAACATCACAAATAAGAAGAAAAAATAGATTTACCAAATTGCTGTACGGTAAAAAATTATTAATAGCTTGTTTTGTCCTAATACAAGGAGATCGCGTCACTTCACTTGTTGTCCCACAAAAATATCTAGTTTAAAACACCAACGTTACAATTAGAGATCAATATCCATAGAAGACATGGTCACTAGAGAACAATAAATAAACTTTCACAGTATTTTCAATGTACTAGCTATTGTAATAGTAACTTCAATAACAAAATTAAAACACTTGACAATATTATGTACGCTATTACGACAACACTTAATCAATATGGCGGATATGTTTAATGTCCACCACAGATAACTAATAATTATAGCGATTTTTTTTTATTTGCATATTCTGTTCCATCTGAAATAAAAGAAAAGAAGGCGGATGAAAAATGATTACATGAAGCAGACTTGAGAATTGAAAATTCAATGAGAATGCTGAGATGGATGGATGTGTGATGACGAGAGTCGAGAATGGATTAGGTTAGAAATGATTATAAGAGGAAGTTTGAAAGTTGCGCCAATAACTGAAAAAGTGAAAGAAATAAGGGAATCGCCTAGCTTGGTATGGGCATGTAATGCGGAAGGATGAAAGGCATGTGAATAAGAGAGTGATGCATTTGGATTTGGATGGCTGGAGAGGAAGAGGAAGGCCGAAAAAAAGGTGGCTTGACTGCGAGAGCGATAATATGAATGAAAAAGCAGGGAATGACAGTATGAAAACTAATAAATTGGAATGGAAGGAAATAACATGATGCCCTGACCCCAATTAAATTGGAAAAAGGACAGGCAGAAGGAGAAGAATATTCTGTTCCATCTGTTCGAGCGGTGTTGCAAATAACTATAGTGGGACAGGGGACTGAGGTCGCTGCTGAGTGCTGTGCTTACCTATTGTAGCTGTCGAGCAATAAATACTGATTATCAATATAGTTATATCGTAAAATCTAGATATTTTTAAAACTATTCTGTAACGTTATATGTCTTAAGTGGTTTTTGCAGTTCTTTTACGGAAGTCGGAATGATAGTAATGTTATCATAATGTTGGTTTCATTTTACGCCAAGAAGTTGGTTCCATTTTCCTCTTCCTGCATAGAGTGCAGTATTGCTGTTTTGTATAACTGATACCATCCTAAAGACACAAAATGACTACTTTCATCTCAATTTACACCGTTAATTGAGTACATTTTAAAGAAGAAAATTGTTAGGTATTTACCATCTGAATTAGTCTAGCGAAATTTATGGTTTAGTCTACGGGTTTGGTACTTTTCTCTATGGTGCTATTGTCAGACTGACGTATTAAAATAATAAAATAACATTTACTAGTTGAGGTTAGGTTCAGGTTCTAACTTTTAATCACAAAGTTCTCCAACTTACATTGTTTTATTGTTATGTAAGATTTTTTTTGGTCCATAATCTATATAAAGTTAAGAAAAAGTAGTCACTAACACTATTAAAAAGTAATTCATATTATTCAATCATGCTTAAAATGATAGGATTATCGACTAAAGTCACGGGTATTTTAAAAACAACCTGTTCTAGCTGTTCCAGATATCAAAATTATGGTAAGTTGGATAATCTTGTATGGAATGACTTGTGTCCATCTGTAGGACAGAATTGGCTAGAAAAAATACTCGTCAAATCAAGTAGTGTTGTGTACCATTACTATAAAAGCTAGCAACCATCTTCTTGATATATATTGGAACTCGTCTCACTAGCTTGCAATTGTCTTAGATGTCTCTGCTTGCTATATTCTACAAACTACAAATTATGTTTTTTAAGTACTCGAAAAACATGAAATGTGAGATACCTAAATCAAATTGTAATTTTTTTACAGCAACACGGAAGAGATTTTTTCGAGGTACCAGTGTTGTTCAAAGTGAGAATAAATGGGAAGTGACCTTAGACCATCGTCGTCTGAAGACACCTAATGGTCAGGTTTTATCAGTAACCAGTGAGCCTCTTGCCCGTGCCATTGCTGTGGAGTGGGATGCCCAAACTGAAAATATAACATTACCATCAATGCATTTGGTTTGTTTAAAATGTATATGTCTTGAATATTAGTTCTAACTTCTAACATTAGAATTTTAAAATTGAAAAGGCGAGCAAAAACTGCTTAATTCTATTTTTTATACAGCTTTTGTTGTTTAGGTTGTACATAATTTTTATTATGCTAGTGACACTTTATTTATCTGTTCAGAATTCGGTTAACAATGTACTATGTCAAGGAGAACCCGTATTGATGATCTGCTGATAAAAACAATGTTCAATGAGCTGGCATCATCAGTTTTTGTGTTTAAATTGTCTAATAACAATGTGAGATAAACAAACCAGACTTTAATGGAGATAATCAAAAGGATCCAAGCAGTCTAGTCTGATTTGATGAAGCCTTCAGTTTCATAAAATATATTTAATTTATAAACATTCGTAATTATTATTGTAATACACAATTGTAATTTCATTCCGATTTTTTTATTATAGACTGCTCTGTGTAGCACTGCTCAAGATAACCCAGGAAAACTTACAAAACATGATATTGCCATATACTTCCTAGAGTACTTATCAACCGATACTCTTCTCTTTTTCTCTCAGGTAAATAAATCAATTTTCATTAATTTTTTATTAACAAGAACTATTATTTAAAGCAATTTACAATGTTCAGGAACAAGAAGAATTGCGAATACTACAAGAGAAAAAGTGGGGACCCGTATTAGAATGGTTTCAGAATAGATTTAATGTAGTTCAAGAGGTATCCAAAGGATTGGAACTTCCACCGGTGGCCTCAGAAACAAGAGCGATTTTAGCTCGATACTTTTTGTCATATGATTTTCCGGCACTCAATGGTGAGTAGTAACATATTGGTTAAACATGTTATGTAGAAACATAAAACTATATTTACTTAAGATATAGTTTTCTTGATGTTACAATTAAAGGTGCTCGAAACAGTCTCAACCAGCTACCCAATACGATTGGGAATTTTATATTAGTGAGGATTACCACTTGTAATTTCGTCACCAGAGGCGTGAGTCGCACATCATGACTAAAATGCGAACATAAACATCAAGTTTGCTTATTTACCGAGTTTATTGTGCTGTAGTGCGAAATTCTTCTTATTTTTATAGTAAGATATCAGATAAGTTACTCACTACAGTACTTACTACAGCCTCGTTGGCCTAGTGGTGCTAAGTGCGACTGCTACGCTAGAGGTCTTGGGTTCGATTCCCAAGTCGACCAAGGTGTTATTTGGTTTTTCTATGAAATTCTCAGTAGCAGGTCGCAGTTTGGATTTGTGCCCGATTAGTGGCAATAGGCTCGCCCCCTATTACATGGGTCCTAAACATATCGGCGAACTGTAGGTGTACATTGGTACACCTCTGCCTAACCCTTCGGAGATACAGGCGTGATGATATGTTATGTGATTACGCGGGCGTTCATTTACAAACTTTAAAAGCTGACCCGCCAGTACCACCAACTAGCAAGCGCTGAGCGTCATTGATAAGGTCATGTCGGGTCAATTGAATCAATCACATTATGAACCCACCGCCTACGTAATATAGTACCCAGGGTATTATAAATGCATATCGATGTTGACTTTATTATAAAATAAATAAAATTGAATTAAAAAATATATATTATATCGACGAACATGAAGGAGTCGCAACTAATTGCCGTTACTACTCTTACTATACAAGTATGGAAAGGGAGGCCTTTGACCCGCAGTGGGACAGTTTAAATTGATTAGACCTAGTAAAATAAACAGGCATCCATGACCATTTTCTATTTCCCTTGGGAGACACCTTTACCCTACTGGAGTATTGTAAAGGTGCACGCTTAATTTTCACCAGGAAAGCTACCGGAAGTCTCCTTCCATTTACCGGGGATTGTTTTGAAACGATTATGCAATTTAGTACTAGATTATTCCGGCTAAAACCACCGGTCTTTTCCTGTCCATTTAGCGGGGCGTGGACCGGGCGGAAACGTTTTGCCATCTTCTATCAATTATTTTATTTTTAAATGTCTACACATTTGCATTGTCAAATAATGATGTTATCTTAATAACTTCTCTTCTCAGCGATGTCCTTCGGTGTGGACGCTCTCAAATCACCGATATTGATGTTGGCCTGCGTGGAGCGACTCTTAGAACCAAAAGAAGCTGTTCTATTGGCCCGCCTTGAAGAAGAATATCAGGTACGTTTACAATATATATATCGCCGTCATTTGGTTGAATCTGCTATTTGATTGAATGAATAGCGCGTACCTTGAATGACAACATTTTCTTGAATGACTAAAGAACAACTCGTCAAGTTGTTTATTGTAACGTCCAACGTCTTGACTTAACGTCATTTAGCATGGTCGTTGAATGGGAGATAGCCGACTTTGTAAAGTTTAACTCCTATTTAAATTTCATGAGATAATTAATCAAAATGTCCTTGATTGTCCCTCGGTTAGCCAGGTTCCCATCGATGCCTCGTTACCTACATACATTGAAGATATCCATCATTATTGCGTTTTAGTGCTAGTCTTCATGTCTGAAATACTGATGTAGAAATTGTTATAATCATCTATTTGTCTTTGTAGTTACTGCAATGGGGTCGCGTTCCGTGGGCGCACGAGTTAAATCAAGCAGAGCTAACTTCACGTGTGGCCGCATCCTTGTTAGTTATACACAGTTCTGTCGAAAAACACACGGTAAAGGCTAAAGCGGCGCCTCAAGAACACGCTCAATAAATAAAGTATCTGTTAAACACTTCCGCTTTTATTTTAACGAACCCGGATTACCTTAAATTGCCCTTAGCGAAACTATAAAAAGTGTATATCTCCTTATTTTGAATCAATTTATATCCTGAATTCTATTCACTTACATACCGCGTATCAAATAATCCTTTGACAAACCTTAGTAATGTTTCGATAAACATTTAAGTACATATCTACAGGGTGTTAAGAAAACCCTGTCCTGTGTAAGAAAATTTTGCCTCGTAAACATTTTGTGTTGAAATATGGTTATAATTAAATAAAAAATCTGATTCCTCGTCCAAATGCTGGGTACGCCCTTGCTTTTTGGGACTTGACCACGACTATGTGACCACCCCTGGCACCAAAGCTGGATCCGCCCTTGTTGAGAGACCCTTACTTAAAATCGCAGCACCTATTGGTACGCATTTGTACGCTTCACAATAACTAAATTATAAAAAATAATATTTAGTACACTCATCCGATGTGCTTCGTGTATAAACAAAGACAAGTATCTACCTATTTTAGTACCTACTTATATTTTCACACCGTTTGTATCTACGCATATTTATAGAATACAAAAAAATATGTTCAAACATGATGTGCACTGGTAGGTATGCTTTGGAAAATAAACATAAAAACGCAATATTACTGAAATCTCGAGAAGTTTAAATTAAAAAGAAGAGAGGCCGGAGCACCTTAAGAGTTAGAATGAAATGAAAATAGCAAAAGTGGAGTCGCGAAGTTCCGCTAAATATAGCTGGGCGGGCGGAGCGCAGCGCAGTCGCAGCTAATCGTCAGTGCCCGAGCGCGACCTCGCTTTGTTCACAATCTCGAACCGCGCGCGATCTCTATTGTTTATTCAATCAGTCCATTATTCAACTTTGGGCTCCACTTACACAAATATTCTAGTACATTAATATGAGCTGTTGATTTATTAAATCAATACAATTATTTTTGGACGGTGGATTAGTCTGGACTTCGACAAGACTGCTTTTGCTCCATAAAATGTTAAATTGAGGTTAATATGTTCTAGTTTGAAGCAGACACTGGCAGACAGATTTGTTACCTTCGTCGTCGATTAAACTTGTAAGTAGATTATTTTATACTATGAAGTAATCGTTATATGTCTAATACCTAGTCAGAACTTACCTACCTAATTATGTCGTATCGTATTTTTTAGATTACTGACTTCAATTGGATACAGCTCGAGACCTGAAGCTGAATTAGGAGCTTAGTAATAATATTATCCAAGTGGTCCATCAAGATCTATGCTAAATGTATAATACAGGTGCGGCTATTTATATTTTGGTGAGTGTTTGTAAATATTTTGTTAAGTATTTAATATTATTATATCAAACCTACCTATACATAGTGCATGTACCTACAGGTAAAGTTTCCTAAATAAAGTATTTCTACCATTCATTACCCTACATATTTAGACCACTAAAGTGGTCCTTATTGTAACGGAACCTTCTATTGTTTAATGAATTTTGATTACTTAATCAAAATCCATTAGATAAACATTAGTTTTAGACTTATTTAGGTATTTAGGTGACTACAAAGTATAAATAACTTAATTGAAGTAAACCGTCACTGTGTGCTTAATCCCCTACGCATTGTTTTCCAGGGGTGATGAACAACGACACGGCGGTAGAGGGTCGCCCTCGTCCATTGTCTTCGGGTTTATGGACGTTATTCTCGTGGCTGCGCCGCGACGACCGGTCCGCCTCTAGTGAGAGCCTTTCTAGCGTTGGATCGGATCACACGGTTGCAAGCTTTGCCTTCTTAACACCAGCGCACTTT
The DNA here is from genome assembly GCA_905146925.1 of Autographa gamma. Taxonomy (NCBI): domain Eukaryota; kingdom Metazoa; phylum Arthropoda; class Insecta; order Lepidoptera; family Noctuidae; genus Autographa; species Autographa gamma. The sequence goes on from LR989852.1 coordinate 4,403,389, forward strand.
CCGAAAAAGGCTGGGCCATTAGTTGTGGCACCGCCTGGTTCTCCCACCGATTCGTATAAAAGAAGAGTACACGATAGAAATATACGTCGTCATCACGATCGCGATATAACACTACATCGAAAATACGGTTTATTTAAGAGTGAAGTTACGAACAGCTACGACGCATTCAGTTTGCCACCACTACGAAGAATTAACGGGGAGCCTAGTAGTAGATGGGATCGGGAAAGGCGTGCCACAAGCGAGTGTTACCAACGTCGACTAGCGCACGTTCCTGGGAAACGTCGCGCACCTCTTCCACCGATACCAGCAACGTCTCCCACCTGTACGGGCCCCACGTCTCTTACACGTCGCAGCACTAGAAAACGACGTGCCCCACAACCACCGATAAAACAGTTTGAGAAGAATAAAGAAATATTTAAGAACGTTCCAGTCAGTGCCGCGATCTCTCAAATGAATTCAAAGGTGTACCACGACGATCCCAAATTAAGTAATAATCATGTGACCATGGGGTGCAAGTCAGAAAAATATAGTAAAAAAGAATCTGCCTCTAAAGACACCAAAAACAGAACTGAAAAAAGTTTCTTAAAGCAAATATTTGACGGCAAGAAAAGAAATTCAAGCATAGATACAGCTTCTATAAAAGTACTTCCAAGTATTAGTGAGTTAGATAAGCAGGCAGCTGAAATAATAGAAAGCAGCAAATCAAAGTGTTCTGAGCAAAATAATAACGTTACGTTGGAGAGTATTCTTTCCCAAAGTTCAAAACAAGGTGATTCGTGGTTTTGCATCCGTTGTTTAAAAAAATATAACTCTACAGTAGTGACTTGTCAGTATTGTTTACCTAATCAACAAATACAGTCATCAGCCAAAGCTAAACATGACAAAAACGGATTATCGGGGGCGTCTAACAGTTACACTCAAACGGAGAAGGTTATTTCAAAACCAATGACATCAAACAAACACCACGATCCTGAAGACAAGCAGAAACTAAAAGAAATGTTAAAGGAAATGAAAGATTCTCTCCCAAAACGACCTAAACATGACAATATTAAGATGGAACTGAAGGCAAATATCACACCAGATACCGGCGCAAGAATGTCCTACTCCACAGAAATGCCTACTCTTCGCGTTGGATCCACAATGCAAAATGAAAAGGAATTGTGGTTTGTTTCTCAACCATCTACATCGAATATAAAATCGCTACCAGAAGCAAAGGTGTCAACAAATAAGCCGAATCTAGTGTCTCCGCAAAGCGTATTGGTATCTCAAGTCATATCAGCTTACAAGAAAAATTTAAATAATAATTTGAGACTTGTAGACCAACTCGGAAAAAATAAGGAAAGTATTAATAAAGCAAAAGAACTTAAAAGTGTTCAAACCGAAGCTAATAAAACTTCTAACGAACATGAAAAAATAATAGAAGATCTTATAAAAGATAAAAACGCTCTGCACACACCATTAAAAATATCCTCTTTATTAAATCCAGTTTATGTACCTAAGAATTCAGTATCCGAGCATCTACAGTTCACAAATAATATAAAAAAGGAAACAAATAATACAGAAGCAGGCAAAGTAAGACATATTCCTAACACAACAAAAGAACATTCAGAAGTTCAGATAACATCTTCTGAAATTATAGCCGTTCCTTCGACTTCTCGAGATATTTTTCCTAATAATATTGTTAATCTAGAGGGAAAAAATAATCTTCTCACATCAAAGTCAACAAGTAAAACTATTCATCAAGTGATTACAAAAGAAGATAAAGATGTATCAGAAGCAAGACCTAACAATAATAATATATCAAAATTACCCATAGTAACCAAGGCACGCAATCCAATTAACATTTTGGAAACACAAAATCAACATTTGAGACGCAGAGAACTTATTAACCAACTTGAAAAATCAATAGCTAAAGGAGATGAACGTGCAGCTGCAGAAGCTGCTGCTAAACTAGCTCAGTTACGTTTGTCATGTTCAGTATTATCGTTTTCGTCCCAAATACTGTCCCAACCTTCTACATCCAGCAAAGATGACAACAATGTAGAGGCAATAGACGGCAAGAATCAACCAAACAAAGAAAAACATCTAAAAGCCCTAAAATCCGATAAGCAAACAGTGCCACCAAAAGTGACAGTGAATAAAGTTGATCCAAGTTCCAGTTCAGCTGCTGCTAACGCAGATTCAACGATTGACCCACTACTTAAAGTGGTGGCAAATCCAAATTTAAAACAAAAAGATCCAACGCCAAAAATAGACCGAAGTGATAATTTAATTTCGTAAGTACCTAGTTCTGTCTTTATTATAAAGTCTACATTTAGTCATTAATATAGGTTGTATATTGCACTCAAGGCTTAATGACTCCCCCAATATGCTACGCTCCAACCAGATATATATAGATGACGTCTCCCGGCGCTTCAGGATTAATCAGTAAGAGTCTGGCACGACCCGGTTACTCCCCCGAGTGAGGAAACCATAAATTAAATAAAACGCTTAGTGACTAATAATATCCTTACTAACGTACTGATAAATTTGATTCCAGTATAGCCGTTTTGGTCGAAGACAGAGAGGCTACAAGAGGTCCTGTATATTTACGCATCAAAAGAGAAGCATTGATGAAAGATCTTCGACGAGAAGCTGAGATGTCACTTGGTTTAGCTGCTAATTTGCAGCGATGGATTGTAGGCAGAACGCTCTGTGTCGATGATAACACATCCATCATATCACTTGCTGGCCCAGAATTCAGTGCACCATTTTACTTATGTGTAGTAGATTCAGGTAGGTGGGTATTTTGTACATATTGTAAGATTTCTGCTCTATAGAAATAGTGCACAAGAAATTATTAACTCGACACTTTCAATGATTTATTTTGTTTTATTACAGAAACGAGAGTTGATAAAGTTTCTCAATTAAATAATACCGCAGCTTCGGCAACGACGGATACTAAAATTTTAGAAAACAAGAGTGGCAACGTTTATACTGAATTAGTTCAGCTAGAGCAACAAGCATTAGTTCCTAACGCGGAAAATTTCGAGTGTGGAATTTGTATAGAAGAATATCCACCAGGACAAGGAGTCGTGTTGCGTGAATGCGTACACATATTCTGTAAAGAGTGTCTGGCAGATGTGGTGCGTCATTGTGAAGAACCCGATGTTCCCTGCCCGGCTATGGGATGCAGAGGAATGCTTCAAGAAAGAGAAATTCGCGCTCTTGTGTCTTCACATGATTATGAACGTTGGTTGGCGCGAGGTCTAGCTGCGGCGGAAAGTGGCACACGAAATGCATTTCACTGTCGCACTCGTGATTGTAAAGGATGGGCACTTTGCGAACCGGGCGTCCTACGCTTTCCATGCCCTGTTTGCAAATGCATCAACTGTGTTCCATGCAAGGTAAATATTTATAAAAGGGGTGGTGACTCATTATTTATATCCATGTCCTTTTAGATAGAAGTCTTATATTTATTTCAAATGGATCCCGTTTTTAAAACGGAACCAAAATAAGTAAAAAAAGAATCATCAAAATCGGTTCACGCAGTCAAAAGTTCTGTGGTTACAAACATAAAAAAAAATATAGTCAACCGAGTACCTCCTCCTTTTTGGAGTTGGTAAAAGTAAGTAAGTATTAGTGACGTATTTTCTCTTTTGTCCCCTAATATAAGTGTAATCGCATCGCATTTAAAGCGATTGTAGTCTGTTTTTTCATATGAATAATGCTGGTAAAACAAACACTACGCAAATAAACCTGAACACTTCGGTATTGGCTTGGCGATCCTAACCACCACTATACTCAAGATCGTATACCTAATTGTCATGTTTAACACATAATATAATAAAACTATTCCTTTTTTTTAAGAAGCTGTTTAAGATTAAATTAAGTCCGATTTAAAAACTACTTTTAAATTTGAAAGTAAATACTTGTATTTGACATTATAAAGGCAAGCCACTGCTAGTTTAAGTAATAATTGGTTAAATATCTACTTACAGGCTATTCACCCCGGCGAAACCTGTGAGCAACATCGCGTCAAGTTAAATCAAGCAACCAGCAAGAGCGCCGACAATACGGATACGGACGATGGAACCAGAACCTTACTAAATTCTTTAATCAGAAAGGGCGAAGCTCTAGAATGTCCGGAATGTAGTGCCATAATAACAAAAAAATGGGGCTGCGATTGGGTCAAGTGTTCGGCTTGCAAAACTGAAATATGCTGGGTCACTCGTGGCAGGCGTTGGGGTCCAGGTGGCAAGGGTGATACTACAGGCGGCTGCCGTTGTGGTGTTGATGGCAAGCGCTGCCATCCATCATGTGGTTATTGTCATTAGAAATCCTGAGTCAGATTTTTCGTATTTAGGTATGCAAAGATGAAGGTCTGAACATTACTTTGGGTACTGTGTTGCAAAAAAAAGTAATCTAAGCAAGCTGAATATAATTATGTTTATATGATTATTATTGTCAAATACCAATACAAAGGTGTGAATAGGATTGTTACTGGTGGAGACAGACAACTTTAGACGTCAGCGTTGGTGTACATGTTGTGAGAAACAATTTTAACATCCAAGCAGATCTAATAGATACAACAAAAATACCCATGCATACATTATCCCTATACAACCCAGCATCCATTTTGGCCTCATTTAACAATGTATAAATAGCTGATTGATATTTATGAGTAGTTATTTAAGTAGGTAGTTGATTTATATCCTTAGAAGGAATATTATAGTAAGTATATCTTTGCACCAATTATTAGCACTATCTGTGCTGCTTTGACATATTATCATAGCATCTAGTTAAATTAAGTATTGCTGATACTCAATGTTTATAAATACAAGATATTAAAAATGTTTCTTTTTGATCAAGAATAAAAAGCAAGATATTATTAATATAAGGTTTAAAATCATTTTAGCTAGCTCACCTATGGATTTTTTGATATATACCTGCAAATAAAGCATTGTGGGGAGAAAAGGCCTTCATAATTTCAAGCTTTTTGGTCTCGTCTTCTGTTTTAACAAAGGCTTATATGTTGACCATTATGAAAATGGAATAACTGTTATAAATTTTGTGCACAATCCATGTAGGAAATATACAAGCCTATTCTTATTCTCAGACAAGGTGTTATGACATACAAGCAAATAATCAAACACAAAATAGCTTAATACTATGTTACTGGTTTTTTAATTTACAGCTATTTCATCATAAACATTACTATGAATAGATACTTAGTCCAAATATTAACTTTTATCCTAAAGTATGTCATAATATGACTTAACCAGTACTTATTATGTAAAAAGTGAGTAATATTAAAGTAAAGCCTTTAGAGGAAACTTTGACCCAAACTGGGCATAATTTAAACTTCCCGTTGTGTGGTGTGGGGATTATAGAATGATTTACCACATTTGTTTATGATGTTATAACAATCCCTATTTGGTTTGGGACAAAGTTATTCTTAAGGTTTAAAATCATTGGTCTTCACAGTAAACCATAAAAATGGATTTTTACATTGCTTTATCTTATTGAACATAGTTTCCTTAAATTCTATAGGCACACGGTTTAGAAAAGTAGTAATATTTGTGCTCTGATGTAATTGAGGGCAATATTTTAAAATGCATCAACTTAAATGACATGAAATAAACTTACTATAAAATCAAGGCAGATACTGGAAGTAGCGAGTTTTTGATAAAAAAATCCTTGCATTTGAATTGTTTTTCAGTGAAATCACTATGCCCAGACATGCCTTTAGATGATTGGTTGGGAGATAATGGTGTTGACCATTACTTATACTATACTTGTCTGCATCAGTTTCAACACCAGTCAACATGGTGTGGCATGATCTGTTCTGTGGGATCCCAGCATTACACTAATACACAGAATTATCATCACAATTTGTAACATAAGTTTACACCAAGTTTCTTTCCAACTAATTAAACCCACTGATTACAAACAATTATTATTCAATTGTGATTTCACATCACTGCACTAGTCTTAATAGCGTCGCATTCCTGGCGGACCACGACCACCAGGTCCCCCGCGGCCCATACCCGGTGGGGCGCCCATCATTCCAGGTGGTGGACCACCCATCATAGGACCCCCACGCATCTGAGGAGGAGCTGAGAGTTGTCCGCGAGACCCTGGCGCCATATGTTGTTGAGAGGGGCCACCAACACCTCGAGCGGGTCCCTGCAATCCTGGCGGAGCACCTGCAGGGCCGGCGCCGCGTCCTGCAGCTCGGCCACCACCCGGCCCACCGATTGCTCCGGGAATTGGTACGCGAGGCAAACCTTCTTCAGGTGGTGGTGGACCTTCAATAGTTAATGAGACAATATTTTCACCACGAAGTAATACAAATCCCAATGTTCTCTTTTCCTCTCTATCAGCGGTTTTACTGTTTTTAGACTTGATTTTTCTGAATTCTTCGCAATCTCCCAAAATTAAATTCATATGTTTGTCGAATGCTTTAAAAGTTCCAATGAATGTCCGTGAATCTTGTAGTATGACTCTCACTCTGTAATTAATATGCTGTTGCATTTTATTATTCTTCCCGATCGTCTAAAACAATAAGTACATAATATGTTAGCTTGCTCAAAACAAAAACGTAATATTTTTTACCTAGGTCTTAACCGGCTTTACCGGCCAAATGTTTATATGTTACATAGTTTTTCTAGCAGCTAAAAAATAATCCATTAATAACAATCAGAGTAAATTCGACTATCGACTACTATGTTTACTTACCATTTTGAATAAAGGATGTTTATATAATTTCCAGATGAAAAGTAACTACTAAAAGTATAAAATTACAGCAGAGTAGGTAACCTCAATCTCTCCCATAGAGTATAGTAAGTATATGATCTCTCCGTTATTGAATAATAGACCATAGACAATGTATGTTTGGTTGGAAAATCATGTCAACATAAACAATCTCTATAATGTCTACGGCCAGACATAAGCTCCTTAGTGATCCATAGAACAAATATGAAAATATTACCAGTTATAAAAATGTTACTAGTCTTATAGCTACCGCTGGTGACCGCTAGCCATTATTCGTTACAACGATTACAATCAAAAGAGTTGAAAGGCTTTTTAAAAATTCAAGTTGCTTGAAGTGTCAACGGGAGGTGGGGAGATATAATAAAACCACGTGCACACTGAGCCAACTAACGATATTCAGCATTGGCATTCGCAGGTATGGCACTTTTCGTGTCCGAACAATAGCAAACGATCGATGGGAATCCCTGTCCGTCCCGAAGGGATGATATAGGCTTCAAAATCACATGCCCAAATGAAATATTAACTTTTAAATATTCATCATAGTCAGAATAATAAATGAAGTTTGAAATAACCATTTTTTGGATTGGACGGAACCCTGTAAAGGATTTTTAATAACTGTCTGCATACCGAGTAATTATAGACTTTACATGCTACCTACTAGTAATAAACTTTGACAGCCAACGCCGCGCCGGTGGCGCCAAATGGTGAGCACACTGATACATTTCAAATTGAACTAACGCGATAATAACGTACCTAATGATAAAATTAAAACATTCCATAAAATAATTATGAAAATAGACCCGACGGGTTTCTTTTCGCAAAGCGTCTAGTGAATACTTAAGAAAACTTGGAATTTCACCGAGAGTTAGACACTTCGCATCACATCAATTGACCCTAGCCATTTGGACACAGCAGTGTACATCCTCATATTTGTATATCATAGGTCTACAGTTGTACACTCACTTTTGGAAGGAATAGACAGTCCAGCGTATAATAAAGCAGGCGCGCCTGGCAAAGCTCTGAAAATATGGCAACCTCAGAGCAAAGTAAAATGTAGGGAAATGGCAACTCAGATTAAGGCGCGTCTTGAAGAAGTAGAATCTAACTTGCTCTATTTAGTTACCTACTTATTGATTTTCCTTTTCCGTCTCATAAAATGAGGCACTTAAAGAGATTTTGTTTTGCCACTCATCTTAACCTAACTTAAAACGTAAATGTTGAAAAAGCAACCAGCTAGTCGGACTTGCACACTAGGTACTGCGTTACGCTAAGTATGTACAACTTTATCGGTAATTATTATAAACTAGCAGCCCGCCCCGGCTTTGCTCGGGTGCAACGCTGATACCTACACTATATATCTGTCGCAGACAAATAGTATAATATGGCATTTTACATACGGCGTCGTCAGTTTAAAAACGTTTGCGGTTATGTAATATGCCGAAGGCAAAATGTCAAATCATTCAATCGTTATAATGCGACGTTAGTGTTATTTTAGGTTGACTATGCTCATTAAAATCTCGAGAAAAACTTTGAATTACATACGTCGTCGTCGCTCGCTTCGCTCGCTCTGTTGCAAGGTCACAATATCTAACCTAACCTAACCTATTGATCTCTGTCACAAAGTCGAACCTAATCAAGCAATGAATTTCTGAGCCTATGAATATTCGATCAAATACATGGTTTTTTGACCAAAAATACACTGCAGGAGTCCTTCACGACCCAGGTTCTATGGATACCTTAGCATTTTTGACGTGCTGGATAACCTCAAAAACTAAATACTTCAATTTGCCTCGGCATTATGTATATGGTGTTTAAATTTTCGATGAAATATTGAGGCATATTATAAAGTGACACGGCAATCTACATTTTGCCTTGGGCATATTACATAACCGCAAACGTTTTTAAACTGACGATGCCGTATGTAAAATGCCAAATTATACTATTTGTCTGCGACATATCTTTACAATCATAAAGTTCTGTAGTGCGAAGCACAGCCTTCGATGCACTACTTGGTATAGGCACGCGCCCCCCGGCCCCCCGGCCGTTACCGCCGCAACCGCGATGTCCCTGCATTTTAAATTTGTAATATCTTCGAAAATATTTATTTAAATTACATGCTGTAAAGGGCAATATTGATCTATATTACATGCACAATTTATTAAAGGTACTTAATTGGATAAGGATTAATACTGTATAGCTTAAAATGGCTTTTTCGTAAATCACTACATAGTATAAAATAAAGTCGCTTCCCGCTGTCTGTCCCTATGTATGCTTAAATCTTTAAAACTACGCAACGGATTTTGATGCGGTTTTTTTTAATAGATAGAGTTATTCACGAGGAAGGTTTATATGTATAATACATGCATAATATAGTAGAGGAACACGGATAATCTTAGAGATTTAAGTAAATGAACAAATTTTTTGCGCTTCCATTGCAAACGCTGGCTGAACCCTACGAGATAGATCAAAATAATGTACTACAGTATTGTGCACCTTAAAAAGATCTACAAAAAAGTCCGCGATGGCATATGTCTATCTCTTGAGGGTAACCCACAATAACCATTTTTTATCGTTTATTTATTACTTATTTACGAAAAAGCCATTTTAAGCTATACAGTATTAATCCTTATCCAATTAAGTACCTTTAATAAATTGTGCATGTAATATAGATCAATATTGCCCTTTACAGCATGTAATTTAAATAAATATTTTCGAAGATATTACAAATTTAAAATGCAGGGACATCGCGGTTGCGGCGGTAACGGCCGGGGGGCCGGGGGGCGCGTGCCTATACCAAGTAGTGCATCGAAGGCTGTGCTTCGCACTACAGAACTTTATGATTGTAAAGATATGTCGCAGACAAATAGTATAATTTGGCATTTTACATACGGCATCGTCAGTTTAAAAACGTTTGCGGTTATGTAATATGCCCAAGGCAAAATGTAGATTGCCGTGTCACTTTATAATATGCCTCAATATTTCATCGAAAATTTAAACACCATATACATAATGCCGAGGCAAATTGAAGTATTTAGTTTTTGAGGTTATCCAGCACGTCAAAAATGCTAAGGTATCCATAGAACCTGGGTCGTGAAGGACTCCTGCAGTGTATTTTTGGTCAAAAAACCATGTATTTGATCGAATATTCATAGGCTCAGAAATTCATTGCTTGATTAGGTTCGACTTTGTGACAGAGATCAATAGGTTAGGTTAGGTTAGATATTGTGACCTTGCAACAGAGCGAGCGAAGCGAGCGACGACGACGTATGTAATTCAAAGTTTTTCTCGAGATTTTAATGAGCATAGTCAACCTAAAATAACACTAACGTCGCATTATAACGATTGAATGATTTGACATTTTGCCTTCGGCATATTACATAACCGCAAACGTTTTTAAACTGACGACGCCGTATGTAAAATGCCATATTATACTATTTGTCTGCGACAGATATATAGTGTAGGTATCAGCGTTGCACCCGAGCAAAGCCGGGGCGGGCTGCTAGTAAGTAATAAATAAACGATAAAAAATGGTTATTGTGGGTTACCCTCAAGAGATAGACATATGCCATCGCGGACTTTTTTGTAGATCTTTTTAAGGTGCACAATACTGTAGTACATTATTTTGATCTATCTCGTAGGGTTCAGCCAGCGTTTGCAATGGAAGCGCAAAAAATTTGTTCATTTACTTAAATCTCTAAGATTATCCGTGTTCCTCTACTATATTATGCATGTATTATACATATAAACCTTCCTCGTGAATAACTCTATCTATTAAAAAAAACCGCATCAAAATCCGTTGCGTAGTTTTAAAGATTTAAGCATACATAGGGACAGACAGCGGGAAGCGACTTTATTTTATACTATGTAGTGATAAACTCAATTAAAAAGTTTCCCTTAAATGTCTCTAAATAAACGTTTTTTATTTTATTTTAAAATGGAATTTGTTTTTTTTTATTACGCTAATTTTCAAGTTTTAATTTTAACTCGCTATTACAGACAAGCTGGCGGACAAAAAAATGGTACGGAACCCTAAAAACGCGCGAGAATGTTCCGTGCACACAGCAATGATATTCTAATAAACAGATATGTTATACACATACAAAACAATCGAAAAAAGTGTTCCGCGCAGCGCGGCAGCTAGCGAAAGAGATAGCGCGATAAAACCCATAAGAAAAAAGAGACAAATAGTGTTGTTGTTGAAAGGCAATACGTCCCAATTAGGACGTTTTCGAGTCTTCACGATTGCACGCTTATAACATATCTGTTTATTAGAATATCATTGGCACACAGCTAATAAATAGGAATAGTTTTGTATAAAGACAGGACTGGGTGCAGGGTGGGCGATCAAAAATGAACCTAGAAAAAAAACGGTATATCAGGAAAATTTTGTTTTTCGTTTGGCGCATGGCTCACCACTGTGGCAATAAATAAAAATATTCCTTTCTTTGTTTATATATCATATAGGTAACTAACCATACACGGGTGTAACTGCCCTTCTCAGCTAGTTGTAATGTCCTATTGTGTAATATCCTAGTCGGTAATCAAACCCAAGACTTCGCGCGGTTCTACCATTACGACGTAAATCAAGCAATCACTGTCCCAACCGCCGATTGCTATTTATAAATTTTTAACGTACCCACTTCGTAACGGAACAACATGCTGAAATTAGCAATATACCTAGTTTTTATTTATAATAACATGTACACATGTAATGACAAAATTCTTCATAAGACTTTTATTCAAGTATTTCAGCTAGTATTTACAGTAGCCTAATGTCCACTTAATAATAGAAATATTTAAATGCCACTACAAAGTTAATCAATACCATAGACACACTCGTATGAAAGAAGTGTCTTTAAATTACATGGTAAGTACATAAGGGTAATGTTGGTAAAATAAATGCTACTTCACATAAATACAATGTTGTACTTTATTCTTACTAGGCTTAAACATAGGTACATGATAAATATAAAAACTTATTTTGCTAACAATAACGGCACAAATGCACTTAAAAGTAAGTTGTTTAGTCTTTTCCTCAACTCTTAAATATTATAATTTCACAATCAATCTGTATCATACACATATTCGGTTCAAATTGTATTTTTATTAACTACTGTCTATTCATACTCAAGTCACATTACACTACTACTACAATACAATCTCATAAAGAGTCAACATACAGCCATTTAATTGAAAAAAAGCTTGGATAAAATTACACTAAGAAAATACCATATTAGGTAATAATAGGTAAATTATATAAGCTTTCTATGCTACTAAGACATACACACTACTATGAGTCCAAAGCGGCCGCTGGTGCGAATTGTATTACTGACGTGTGCCGAACAATCGGGACTTCTGGTTCAGGATGAGGAATAAGTTTTCGCTTCCGAGGCGGTAACGACGATGGGGCAAGGGTATACTGTACCGAAGCCGTCAGGGCCGGCGAGGGCGAGGGTGACGGGAAGGAAGCTGCAGTGGAAGCGGATGGAGTGGCAGGACACTGCGGGGACGGCGGCGAACTGGGCGGCGTCGGGGGTAACTGTTGCAAAGCGGCTTCAACCAAATCACACATTACATTTCCATTTACCACTAGCGAGCCCGTAGAAGGCATCTGTTGAGTGCGCGGTGTGTCTGCGCCATGTTCTTTATATATATGAGCTTCCATCTGTTTTTTGGTATTAAATGTACCATCACAAACTGTGCAACGATAGCATCTTTCACCGTAATGTTGAAAACGGTGTAGTTTCAAGACGTGATTGTACCCGAAATCCCGCAGGCAAATATCACAAGTATACGGACGTTCGCCTGTGTGTGTACGCGAGTGCACTTTCAGTTGTTTCGAACAAGTAAATCCTTTTCCGCAACCAGGCGCCGGGCAACGATATGGCTTTTCACCCGTGTGCGTTCGAAGATGAATCACCAGTTGGCCGGATTGAATAAAAGTTTTGTGACAATGGGGGCAGGCATGTGGTCGTTCCCCAGTATGTATGCGAGCGTGGCGGTGTAGTTTTCCCGAGTGTTCAAAAGCGGCGTCGCACACACCACATCGATAAGGTCGCTCCTTGGTATGGATACGACGATGTACCTGCAGGTTCTCCTTGACACTGAACATCTTGTGACAATATTCACATTCAAAGGGCCGTTCACCAGTATGGGTCCGATAATGACGCACTAGTCTTGCGGGCACGGCGAAGGTTTTGTGGCAAACGTCGCAGCGATGGGCATCTGCAGTAGCACGATGAGACCGTGCATGAGCTGTTAGTGCACTTCGAGTGGAAAGCGTAAGCCCGCATTCCCCACATTGGTGGACTCGTTCCTCCTCACCTGCCGAACGATATTTTTTTATTTGAATATTTGACAAAGATTCCATTATAAGATTACGTCGACCGTAATTATGATTGGCACTCGCATTCAAACGCGACGACCGTTCACAGTACAGTGTCTGTTGTGTATGGCATGCAGCGATCAGGAATATCAGGATGCACCAACATAATACGGCCACGTAGGGGTGTGAGCGGAATGAGGGGAGCGGAGCATAAGCCGAGTGAATGTCCTCTGACAACACGTGGAGGCCTGCACCGCGGTTTCGACGCGATAGTACCGCGGTGCAGGCCTCCACGTGTTTGGGCCGCCGACCCCGCAGTAAGCACTCGAAAGATATCCCCGTCTCACTCACCCCACCCCACCCGTTTACGCATATTATTTCTTATTTATGTTTTAATCTCACAATATATTTTATGTTTATAAACGTTTTAAACATTGATTAACTAATTCGAAAGTATTAGACATTTTATTAAATTGAAATAAACAGATATCATCAACTAAACTAGGTAACTACATTCATAATTATTTAACAAATTGCAGTCGTTCTACGGTACTGTTTGTTTGGTATAGAGCAAACCAGTACAGTGGTAATTTAAAATACAATTTGTAATGATGATCGGAAATAACACAATAAAAAGGCAATTACTAAACTGCACTACAAGACAAAATTAATTAGTGCATACTGCAATGAAAATATATTTTACGTACTTTATAACTATGTTAAATATTTATAGTTAAAAAATACTTAATAAGATTATGCATAAGCTCGCAAAATAAACATCTGTAAAAATACGGTACCTATAATATGAAAAAATTAAACTAATTAATATAGGAAAAATACACATATCTATTATTGTTATATTGTTATTTTGTATGTTCGTAAATATTTAAAATTGCAGTTATGTTTATTTTGCAACATAGCTCTACAAATTCAGAATAAACAATATTATAAATAAAATTCCTTACCTATCATGTTACACAATGATGATGATTTTTCTATCAAGGTTCAACGTAGTTAATGTTGGCGTAGGTTGTGTACAAAGGTCTGACAGCGAGCAACTATAACGACACACTCACTCGACCGTCAGCAGCTGAATGCCGCGCGCTTCGGCGCTAGTCGAGTTGTCGCTCGCTCCTGGCTCAGAGCAGGGCGGAGCGGAATATCGTTGCGTTGCGAAACATGAGAGTGAGCGGGAGCAATAAAGTAACGCTTCTCCTTATACTTTTATGTTTTTGCCATTTCTCCACCCTCTGTTATATATTTTCCGCTACAGGTCACTGTGCTGAATAAGCACTATAAAATTCTTTCGCCGAATAATACCTAATAAAGGATAGATAATGTCTTGTTTCCGTCTTCCGCACAAAGACTTTGCACACACTTCCCATTTCATTAGATAGGTCGACCTATCGTGTACTTATACCTAAAGGATTACCGTTGTTAATGTTGTAGAAAAGGGAGTAAAAAAAAAGATAGGCAGGTAATTGGCCACAAAACTTTAAACATTTTTAATCGAATCATGAAAAGCGTAGGACAATAATTTTATTTGGCCCTAATCTATTAAGTAGATCATTGTGTAGATCATCTACTTATGACTAATATTGGATGTTCTTGAAAAAAGTATTGTACATAACGTAATATTTATGAATTCGCAGAACATCAGATTAGAATTCAATATTTTGGATAAGCAAGTAAATTGTTTTCATACACACTCATAATGTATATATGTACGGGTATTTGTAGTTGTTACACAAGCATAACGCTATTATAACGTATATTATATACCTAACACACGATAGACGGCGCGCGTTTGTTGAAGGTTGGTTGGAATGTCCGACCCGCGCGCGGAGAGCGGTGTGCGGGCGAAGGAGGGCAACGCTAGCGTACACGTGGAGGCGCACCGCGGTTTCGAAGCGCGCGTGTGAACTCTCGGCAACAGTGCGCGTGCGTAACTCTCCTCCCCTCCCGCCTCAAGCCGCCCCTCCCTTCCGCACTCTCCCTCTCTCCGATATCTGTCTGTCTGTCTAGGACAACAACATAACGCGAACTATGTTAGGTGGGTCTGGTGACCCGTGTAATCGACTTCAAAAACAGTTCTAAATATAATAATAATGTATGGTAAGTACCTACTTATCTATTTACCTACACTCCCAGTTACTCTACCTTGCTATAATCTCTGACACTAGCATAGGTACTGGTTACTGAACATTATTAGATGTAGTAGGTACATCTAAAGTAGATAATCTAGGAGTATACATTTTAGGCCACATTCTTCTTATTGTAAAAGTAAGGATCGAATATTTAATTTATGAGGTTGCGGCCTACGTCCGCGTCAACCGTACGGACATGAATAGGCATAAACGTTATGATAAAAATATTTTACTTGACAGGTCTTATCTGAACCTATCACCTTGATATAATAAATGGTCTAATCGAAAATGAATTAAACCTTAAATTAAGTATTGCACTGACGTCATTACATTGAATAATATTATGTAGTAGTGCTTAATTATGCAGGCAAGTAGGTACATACCACTCTATTCGTTTAACTTACATAATACCTACATAGACCGCCTTGTTCACCTTGCCATTGAATATAAATGTCATCATAATATTATCATCAGTCTGTTGTTCGTAAGTATCAGCGGAGGTAGGTATGTTACCTCCATATAGACACAGTAATATGTGCCGCTCAAGGAAACTAATTACCAGAAAATTGCAGAGTTGAATTACCTATTCTTAGGTATAATTTTGTGGTAAAAGACAGGAAGGGGGTAAAACAGTCTTAAACAGGAACCTTAGCATCAACATGCTGAAAAAAAAAAAAAACATGTTCTTCAATATAACATAACAAAGTAAAGAGTATTATTGCGCTATGATAGTGTGGCTGTAGCCTAACGCATTTTATCACTTATTTGATAACATAGAGAAGCATTCGATGAAGATTTTCTTTATAACCTACGAATAAAACCAAGTTTGCTCAAAAAAATAGACAATTGGTCCTGTTAACATCAACTAAACGTATCTTAGGACCTTGTTATATTGGTTTACTTAGCTACTTGTTATAGCTACTTACTACTCTGTTATATTGGTTTAGTTAGTGTGTGAGTTGGTTATAACATTAAATGAATATCTACGTAGCTAGCTATATTTTATTTTGAATATGAATTTATTGAAATACAAAACACAGCGTTCGTGACTCTTAAAATTAAAGCTTTTATGTTAACGCAAATAACAAATGCACCCATTAATAATGTTTTAATCATACAAATAAACCAACTCAAAACCTACAGGGTAGGTTAGGTTACTTTATATTAGATTGCCTTTTACTGGTCGACCCATAATCACGAAAATGGACATGATGTGAAGCTACCTCAATTACATTTGTACGATACTTTCGGAGTGAGAGTCACACTCGCACTTGTCCGGTTCTTTGTAATAGACTACTTATAGCTTATTGTATGATCGGTTCTGTGGTATAGCCAATACAATACTTGCTGATAACGAAGCTGATAGCTTCTGGAAGCTTAACAAAGGCGAATTAATTTTCATAATTGTAGAACTGTTATTTTTTAATATTTTACTTATGGATAAATATTAAAGTAACAGAGAAGTAAAGCATTGTCTAATTACTCCTGTTAACAATCGTAAAACATAACGAATCTTTGGTCCTTTAAAATGTCAGCGTGTTTTTTTATAGCAATCGAAACCAGCTAATAGCATCCGGGCCCTCCTGAAAAGCCATCCCAAATACGTCAAGGCAAAAGCGTATTTTAGATATGATATGAGAAAACACCATAATCCATTACTGTAATTTTTAAATGTACAGCAAAGGCTTGTTTATATTCGCTCTATCATAATAGAATGTCGCGAATGTTGTAGAAAAAAAATAGAAGATCATGTTTGTTGCTTACTGGGGCCCAAGTCTGCTATTTACACTTCGTTCAATGTCTTCATAGTGGCGTGCCAGCAGAGCCATTTTCGGAAAATTGGTATTCTACTAAACGTCAAAACGTCAAAATTGCGCATTGGAACGATTCGGTTCAATGTTCAACGACTGTGACCAATAGTTCATAGGTACATTTGGTACAAATTGTAATGCGCAATTTTGACGTTTTGACGTTTAGTAGAATACCAATTTTCCGAAAATGGCTCTGCTGGCACGCCACTATGAAGACATTGAACCGAGTGTAAATAGCAGACTTGGGCCCCTGTTGTCAGTTAGCTGTCATGTTCTATGATTCTAACAAAAATACTTATGAGGTCTTTCGTTATGTTTTCCGGCTTTCCAAGGTTTACACGTATATTGCACATTTGAATAAGAATATTATACGGATTCCGTCACAGTTTGTAGTTAAGGTTCTCCAGGACCAACCTTAATGTTTTTGCCAGGTTAGATAAGTATTATAATCATGACCAAATAAAGGCAATAGAACTAAATTATGACAAGTCTCTCTCTTTTTTGATTAAATTATACTTACATAGGTACCTACCTGTTTTATTTTCTCATTCTTCTATTTGTGGTAGGTAGGGTTTAATCATCGATAACTTAGTAGGTACTTAGGTAATTACCTCGCTAGCCAGTATACTGTCTAAACATATGAGTTAGTGTTCCATATAAATATTGTACCTAGCTACCTACCAGAAGATTTTTTTTTGAGTCTTTTGGTCTTTTCCCAGGTATACCTATTTACCTACTATTAAGAAAGCTCAATATGACTGTTAATTTTATCTCTCGCTAGTATGATGCGACATTTTATCTCATAAGTAGGTACATTCACAAATCTACAAAAGCATACAAATCCTTGATTGAAACAATTGACTGTAAATTTACCTACCTACCTACTTTAATTAATTTTTATTACTTGAATACCTAGGTAATACGATATTTTTAATTATTCTTCCACGTGTAAAACATAATATTTTCAAGTAAACATACAATTTCAAGTCGTAATGTGACCTACTTATTTAGAATTTGCTATATTGTTAAACAAATATTCCACATAAAAGATCCCACCTACATTGTACAGAGGTACACTTTGCTATAACATAGGTAGGTACTGTGTCAGACGAAAGGTTCGTAGTTCACAAAGTGAACAGTGACGAGAGCTCAAGCAAAAGGCGAGTGCGGTGGCGGGCGCGGTGCGCGGCATGAGGGGGGCGAACCGACACGCGCTGCACGGTCACCGAACGTTCGAAACCACGGTGCGGAGGCCGCGCGGCTCGTGCGCCCGATTCAACCTTCCTCAACGCGACCGCAACTGACCCGCGCCACGGACTGCCGCCCGCACCCCGCCACACCCCGCTCTGCCACGCCGCGCTCCGCCACTGAACCCCGCCCGCGCTTATTCTTTCGCATGTCCGCTTCATGCTTTATACAGGTAGTCCGTATTAAATAGGTACCTGTACTTATTGTTTTAAGTATCAATCCACCACAACCTTACAATGTACTAACGTAGTAACGTTGATACCTACTTTTGAATAAAAATAGGTAGGTAATACAGTAGGTTATGCTCATATAATACTTAAAATTTTACGGACACGGTACAACGTATCTACCACTAGGAAATAAAATAGATTACTATGAAGGTTTACTAAGTAGATAAATAGGGAGGTCTACCCTATTTAATTACCTGTAAAACACCAAATAGATAGTGCTCTGTAGATCTAGAAGTCTTAAGATTGGGCATCAGTTTCAGACACCTGTGTTATTGTTTATTACTGTTTTCTTTCAAGAGTACTCTGAAAACACAGCAGTAAATAACAACAGGAATTCTTAAGGGGCAAGTAGGTACCTAACCCTCCTGCACGTTTACTTCCATGGTTCTTATTTATAACCGCGATGTGTTTCTTTTTACATACCTAATTATCATACTATATGCCTCCTACGGGTAGGGTAAATAAATTCTTTAAATAGGTACCAAAATGAGTACCCTAATTTGACCCATGTAAGCGTTTAACGTCAACGTTTTATTCCTAGAGCGAACTACGAAGAGTAATGAAACTGCAAGTTTTACACACAAAATTATTTTATTTTGGATTATGTTAATTCGCTGAAAACGTGTGTATTGAATTTTGGAGCAAAACTATACTACATATCAAACTAAACATAATAAAAAAAACAAATCGCCAAAGACAAAAATGTGATCAAAACATATCTTTATTCCTTTTTTGTAAGTAGCAACCTGCAACGTTTGTCTGTCTCAAAATATACCTCGCTACCTGCAGCGTTTTGTTGAGGTTGAATGTATCCTATTTACTTTGCTCTGTGGTTGAGTGTATAAGCAGCAATCAGTAGCATTCAGTAGCATTTCAAAGCAGGCGTGCTGGCACAATTTGAGCCTATCCAAAGACAATCTATACTACTCTACATAAAAAAAGACGACTGTCAATTTGACAGCGACCAATCTGTCACACCTTCAGTGTAGCCAGCCATTAAATTTACGGAGATGAAAGGGAGATTTTCGCGGGCAGTTTTCTTTCGGGTGGGTTGTCTTCAAGGTCTCTGACATTAATTTCAATCCATTAAAAAAATAATGAAGAAAACATCTGAGACTATAAACAAATTTTACAGTCTCACCATATTAAATGAACGCGAGATTGTTTACAGTTTATGAAATACAGTAATTAAGTTAAACAGTCCCGCAATCCTACGACGGTTCTTTTCCGGGCCTCGATTTAGTTATGTGTTCAGGTGATTTTTACGATAATTGGCATTCTGCTAACTGTCATTACGATCCTTCTCTTCAAGAGTTCAATGTGATTTTACTGTGGGCCATTCTGAAAACTAAAACTTGGCACAATGACAAGTAGACTCTAAAAAACTCATCATCATCCTTGTCAATGGCGGAAAACGTGCCCAGAAGGCTGGCAGCATTCCCACGTTGAATGGCTATGCCGATTCTCTGTGCAAGGAACAAACCAGCCAAAGCTGATCGCGAGTAGAGTCTACCAAACGTTTAGAAAGTTCTTTAAAAAGATTTCGTGCACTCGGACCCCACGACCCGAGCGTATCAACCGCAAACGGCTCGAAAATGTACCGAAATACTCGAAACCCACAAGGTTATTATACTTACGACATACCGCCAGGTCTCTTACCATCGCCGCGCACCAAACCATTGGGTTCCAAAACAGATGTTACACCAGCAGTGGCAAGAGTACGACGAATTATGTCATTCAAATTTGAGTGACGAGATACAGTAATAAAGTTCTGTAGGGCGAAGAGCGGCCTGTTATGCACTATTTGGTATAGGCACGCGCCCCCCTGCCGGTACCTGCTACCGACTATGTCCCTGCATTTTAAATCTGTAATATCTTTGAAAGTATTCATTTAAATAACATACTGTCAAGGGCTGTATTGATCTATATTAAAATAAAATTAAAGGTAATTAATTGGATATGGATTAATGCTGTATTGCTTAAAATTACCTTTTCGTAAATAAGTAATAAATCAAGAATAAAAAATGGTTATTGTGAGTTATGCTCAAGAGATAGACATATGCCATCCCGAACATTTTTGTAGATCTTTTTAAGGTTCACAATACTGTAGTACATTACTTTGATCTATCTCGTAGGGTTCAGCCAGCGTTCGCAATGAAAGCGCAATAAATATGTCTATATACGACCTTACATAAAAAAATTCTAAGAGTATCCGTGTTTTTTCTACTATATTATGCACGTATTATACATTTATAAGCCTTCCTCTTGAATCACTCTATCTATTAAAACAAAAACCGCATCAAAATCCCTTGCGTAGTTTTAAAGATATAAGCATACATAGGGACAGACAGCTGTAAGCGACTTTGTTTTATAATATTATATGTAGTGAAGCGATAGTGATAAAATTTTCATATGATTCTTCTAAAATTGGGGACCCTAGAAGGCGAAGAGAGGAGATATTAACTATGTTAATTTCAGGTTTTTGTTTGTATTTTGTTTTGTTTGTTGTTTTCTGTTTGGATTTTTTGTAAAGCTAATTTATTATCAAGATGTGTATCTGGAATATATATTTCAAACTTACTTGTGTTTAAATCAAGACCAATTTTGTGTAAATTTGTTTTAAGGGATATATAATCATCTGTTACAGTGTTCACATCGCCTCATAGAGTTCCGTCATCCAGATACCAAATATTAAATTTTGATTTCTATTCCTTGATAATGGGATGGATGGCTAAACTGAATATGACCGGCCCGAGAGGATCTCCTTGTTGGCAACCAACAGCCGAATTTAAAACATTGTCTTTATAAACTAATTTTGAAGGGTTTCGGTAGCATTGCCAAAGGAAACTGTAAATTTTGGGGGTTTCACTTTTTACTTCTGCCAACAAGGTGTCTCTGTTAACTGAGTTGAAAGCACTTTTCCTGTGGCTCAAAAATGTGGACAGCGCTTGTACGGCACCTTCACAACCCCCTTTTGAGCCAAAACCTAACTGAAGGGGTTAGAATTTATCAGACAAAACGTTGCTGTAAAACTTACAACAAATTTTGGCGTCTGTGCGTCTGTAGGTGGTGACAACGGCAATGGGGCGAATACCATCAACCTTTTTGCTAAGGGCACACAGGTTGGCTCATAAAGGGTGTCAATGACCCCTTCATGGACCCCACCTGCGAGCATTAAATTTATTAAAGCTGTAAGCTCCTTTAGAAGCGTCACGCCAGCTTCACCGGCAGTGGGGCCTGTGGGGTCTTTTAGGTGCTGTGGAGTCAGGCCATCTAGACCACCAGCGGAGCCGCTCCGGAAAGAACCTATGGCTTCGACCAACTGTTTTAATGAAATTTGAGAGTGTAAATTTGAGTCTGGTGGATCAGGAAAAGAAAGCTTATTTCCAGGCACAGGCACAGGGTGTTTGCTCTCCAGCACGGAGAGGGTTTATTTATTGAGAAATAATTACTACCGAAGCGATTACTTGTAATTATGAACAAATGAAATATTTTACCTCAGTTTAATATCAGCCGCTTTACCAACTAAGCTGCACCTGAGATCATCAAGTTTCTCCCTTTGCCAAGCTTGATATCCGTCATAACGGCAAGTAAAACAATATTTTAAGTGAAATGTTGGGTATTGGTTGGCAACACAAATTCAACTAGTCACTTGTACATAGAGTAAAAATCATCTATCTTTGACAGTTGCATAGAGAAAAGTAATAAGGAGGTCACTTGTCTATGTCACAGAGCAAAGAAGCACTATGTACTTTGTTGTCATTGTTGTCAAAGTTTAAGAAATGTAATTTATTATAATAATAGTACTAATAGTAAAATTATAAATTGTACTTGATAACCTTTACGTACTTATTCTTATAAGTACTCAAATGAGCCGCAATCGATAGGTCTATTTAAATCCGTAAAGATATAATTCCAAGTCAAAATTATTATTATCCAACACGATGGGTGGTGGAGACCTGGTACAGTATAATTATTTTTAACAAAACGAGTTACCCATTATAATGTCTATTTGTTTATACAGCGTCCGTCTAGAAATTGATTATTTTATGATTTATTTCAGAACTCGAAAAAATCATGGCATCCAAACACTATGAAAAATCAGGAACGTGTATGGAAGGCAGAACAAGCTGCTGCAGAGGAGAAGAAAAGGATGTTAGAGTTACAACGTGAGCACGCTGAGGAACGGGACCGAACAGAATTAAACAACCTCATGAAACATGGCAGTACCTCATCAGCTAATGACAACCGCTTGTCCTGGATGTATGATGTATGTTGGAGATTACGTGTGTTAACAAAACAAACTATAAGACAGTACAGATGCACCAACGTTATTTACTCTTCAGAAAAAATTGATTAGGATTATAGTTAATATTCAACCAACAGACTCCTGTAAACCGTATTTTAAAGATCTAAAAATGCTTACATTGCCTAGTTTATATATTCTAGAAATTTGTAAATTCGTTCGCCAGTATCCAGAATTTTTCAATACAAGATAAATAAAAAAGATATAATTTAAGGCACAAAAATAGACTTAATTTACCAAACTCCCGCCTAGCAATGCACTCTCACAGACCATTAGCAATGTCAGTTAAAATATATAACAATCTCCCAAATAAGATAAAAAACGAGACTAATCATTCCAAATTTATTACTAGATTAAAAGAACTGCTGATTAATAAGGCCTTTTACACTATACACGAATATCTAGGGTAAGAAAGTTATACTATAACCAGAATAACACTAAGTTAAGGAAAAAAAAATAAGATAAGAAGAAAAATAAATAAATTATATAATAATTATAAGTAACAAATGTGTAATTAATAGGAATAATATATCATAATTGAATGCTATAATGTGCAATAATAGGAATAATATATCATAATTGAATGCTATAATGTGCAATAATACAATATAATTGAATTACTTATAGACTAGGTTATGGCAAATAGTACAAAATAAATTAAGATATATACAAATAATATAATAAATAAACCAATAGTTAAATGATAAATATATAAAATGCGCACAATATAATTATTATATTATAATACATAAAATGAATAGCAAATTCCTCCTCTCTCCTACTTTTGCTGTGCCCGACAGGGTCCATAATGAACTATTAACTCACTGTACTGACCACCTACGTAACATTATGGTATGCAATAAAGAATTGAATTGAATATAATAAATTCAAATAAATTGTATACTGTGCAATGTTTGGCATACTATTAAACATTCATTTTTTGGTTTGAAATCTACATTTTACTTTTAATGGCTAATCTGCAAGTGGTCTAGTGTGAGAGAAGGCTTATGTGAACAATCACTGGCCAATATAGTAAGAAAAAAGGGCTTTTTCGGACGGATTGCCTTCAACTCACTAATTCTATTTTTTTTATCCTTCTGATTTTATCAGTGTCATCTTAGAATATCTTATAATGAAACTGACATGCAAAAAGTAAAAAAAAAACTGGCTAGTGTGTGTTTGAACCTGTATCAACATACATAAATATGTGGATGTAATCTTTTGCACACAAGTCCAGTTACTAAAATATTAGATAGGTCATTTCAACAACTTAGTAGTTAAGCTACCTATCTGAACAGTAATTAGTAGAAGTTTTAGTATAAACAGGTTGACTCTGTATTGCTGTTAATTTGTATTTAACAAAAACCTTGACTGGTTGTGTGAAACACAATAATGAAAATACTGAATGCTTTTCAGGGATATCAAACAGATTTGCAGCAACACATTATGTTTTATATCTTTATTAAATGGTCCATTGCGTTTATATATATATACATTTTAAATACTTTATTGTTGCAGAAACCAGACAAGAAAGTAGAGCAAGAAGCATATTTACTAGGCAAATCTATTGATAAAAGTGCTGAACAGTCAGAAAAAATAGAACAGGATGCAATTCCAGCAGTTTCAAGGAGGGTGGTTGGGTCTAGCATGATAGCAACAGCTGGAGATACACAAGTGGACATGTCTCGAAAGATCCGCGAAGACCCATTGTTGTTGATCAAGGAACGGGAGCGGGCTGCCCGCGCTGCATTGTTGAACAATCCTTTGCAACGCCGTAAACTAACTGAGCTGCTTAGAAAAGAACAGGTTAGTTAATACCTGTGTATTTTTAATGTTATCGTCCACACATATATTTATTACATTTGGGAAAACAAACAGTAGCATATTAAGCATATACAATTTTATTTTTACTAAAGCCGGAAACCCACAGCGGCGCACGGAGAGGCTGTGCACGTGTGTTCAGCTTCGCTTTAGTACAAAATGTATGAGAGCGTTTCCACCGCAGCGCACGGACATGCTACGCAGCAATTGACGTCATAAACACACGCGTAGCTAACTCGAATAGGCGGAACGTAGCTCAGCCACGTGGCCGACCCACGCATCCCAGCTGCGTGGGTCGGCCATTTCTCGGCGACCCACGACTATGTACAGTCTCGAGCAAAAATATGTACACACATAATATTGTTAAGAAATTATTATAAGAATAAGCTACTATAAATAAGAGGTACAATTAATGTTCCTAGTATATATAAATACATTTAAGTTGTGATAAGTATAATTTATGTAAGAACTAAGTAATTTATAATACAAATAAGTAAAACAGATGTTACTACACAATAGCTAAATTATATTGTTACTTGGAAGAGCTATTGTCTATATTATAAAAATAATATATTGACTTTAAGTTATTTTTTTTTTTTAATAAAAATAATATTTGAACTATTTTATTTTCAAGTGTCATCTGTCAGTATGCATTGATTGCTAGATGGCAGAAGAGATTCGACAAAAAATCTCACTAATTTCGTTTAACAATTTCGCATATTATTATGTTACATATTTTTGCTCGTGACTGTACCCCACGCATAGCTATGAGCTGTGTGAGCGACACATCCGTGTCCGTGCGCCGCAGTGGAAACGGAGGCCGACGCCGCCGAACTAATGAGCCCACGCAGCAGAGGTGAGCCACGCATCCGTGCACAGCCTGCGCAGCGGTGGGGTTCCGGCTTTAAACTTAACATAAATACTACCCACAACATTTTGTGTGTATTAATAACCACAGGTATACACAGTAATTAAGGTACTTACTTACATTTATTTGAAATATTACAGGATTTAAAAAAAGAAACAAAATCTAAGAAAGCTTCCAAAAAGAAAGATAAAAATCTCGATGATTTGCTAGCAGCAAAATTAAATGCTTTAGGAGGTCAGAAAGGTATTGACTTAGCTACTCTTCTAAATTCAGATGATTCCTCAGCGGAATCATCCCCTGAAGAAAAAAAACAAAAAAAGAAAAAGAAGGAGAAGCGTCAAAAAGGAAAAAAGAAAAAAAAAGATCGTAAAAATTCTTCAAGTGATGATGAACATTCAACAAAAAAAAGTACTGACCTTAAAAGATCCAATGACTATCAAAGTGACATTAAATATTCTTCTGAAACAAGAAAAAGGCACAGTTCTGACACTGGTAAATATGATGATGAAGTGAATTCTAAGAAATACAGGAAACATTCTCCTGAACGGTATGACAAGAAAAGAAACTATGACTTGGAGTACAAAAGTTCGAGGAACTATTATAAAGAAGAATATACAAGTAAACATGAATCTGGAAGACGATATCCCAAAGAAGATGATAGACGAAACAAAGATAGTGATCAAAGGGAGGGAAGAAAGCGCGGTGGTATGACTGAGGAGGAAAAAGCAGCAAAATTAGCTGAAATGGCGGCCGCTGGAGCCGAGCGGGAGATAGAACGCGGACGGCGCGTAGCCGAGCAGCGAACTGCGGACGCCCGCGCGGAGCGTGCCACCGTCGCTCCCAGGTTCACCTCGCACAATGACGCGCGGGCCTTGCCCGAGTCGCTCGAGAGTCGAATTCATTCGAACAGGCATTACATACAACGAGACAAACGACACATGAATGAAAATTTCGCTCGAAGATGACGACTTGGATAATTAAATATAAGAAGCCTGTATTTAAGCCGCTGAAAAGCAAGGCTCTCTTCTCTCTTTAAGGGTGTTACCACACCAATCGAGCGATCGTCGATAGATGCCATCGATCGATGGTAGAATGGAGTTGTCAACGTCGATCGATAGATTTTACTAAGTATCCACCGACCGACACCGTCGACCGGCAATCGATCGATTGGTTAGTCGACCGGTATCCGTCGATTACTACACCAATCGATCAACGTCGACCAATGTCGATCGATGGCATCGATCGACTATCGATCGATCGGTGTGGTAACACCCTAAAGCATCTGCAGTGAGTTGAGAATGACCCACAAGCTCTTGCCAAGTTTTTACAACCTGTGCTATACTCATCAAACTGATGTGTCCATACTATATTTTTAAGGAAAATAAATCGAAGTATAATTAAGTATAGTATTTTATTTTGTGTTAATTATTTAAATTAATGGGCATATTAAAATTAATTCATTATATTTTGTAGCAACCGACACTAGTCTTCTCAAATCTTGTCAATCCAGTGGAATCTTCTCTTTCACTATCTGTAATAAACATTTTTATATTAAAGTCACTAGCCATACCACAGTATTAATATCATATAATAATTCCTTATATATATCTCAAACGATAACGCCACTAGCATAAACTGTTACATTTTATAAAAATATTGGTAATATTATTGTTATATTTTTTGACACTTTCTATATACTTGTAAGCCTAGTCGAGTTTAAATCTGACTTGACACCTAAAAATGTTGTTACAGTGTATAGAGTAATAGTAAAAAAACATAAATGAAGGTTTAATTTGAGCCGAGCATTTGTTATTTTTCCACATATTTTAGAAAAGGGTTGGTACATGATACGTAAATGTTTGTGTATCAGTAAGGTATAACAAGATTCGAGGGTCATGTACGTCCATGACAAAGCGGAAGGCATGTAGAGCTTATACCTCCGCACACATCCCGGCATAGATGGGGTCACTGTCCCACGGCCCGCGCTCGGGCAGCGGGAGTGCGCGGCGGCGGAGCTCGGCCACGAGCTCGCTCACGTCCATGATGGGGATAGGGTCCAGGCCGCGCGCCAGGCCGGCCAGGTACTCCACGTAGTGCGTCCTGCAAGTAGAGCGTGCGTCAACACACCTCGACGAGGCCCCGCTTGTAGAGGCCGTCTAGCGTGCCGTAGGGCCGAGGCGGCGGCCGGAGCGCGGCGCGTCGCACCAGCGTCTCCAGGTCGTCCACGCCCAGGATCGGCAGGGGGTCGACGCTGCAGCGGCGGATCAACCGACTCAGGTATTCCAGGTAATGGTTCCTGCAAGCACATACCTCACTCATCGCCGCGCTCGCCTCGGCCACTATTGCCATTTCTGACGTTACACAATGGTACTGAAGCTAGTTGCTTCTATATCCAATGGAAACGAGGAATTATAAAATAAGACAACACCTCTACATGTGGTATGGTAATTACAGCTTATTTTCATCATATTTTACACATACAAAATTTCTGAAATTTAACTTAGTTGAAAAATGTTCTTACAAAGGTAAGTCTTATTAACATAACTATATTTTATCTTCTGTTGCCAACTGTGAACGTAGAAAAGAATTAGGTGTTTCGTTAATAGTAAGTTAATAGGTTTTAGGAAGAATTAACCGTGATAATCAGCTATGTTTGTAAAAAATCTTCAGTGCGCGACTCAGACTAGCCGTTGCCCGGTTTTTATTCGTTGGTGCATTTTTATCAATGCGCTTAAGTTTTTAGAATTAAATTAAATTTAAAGGATATGATTTAGGTAAATTGAGTAAATAAAAATAGATGACCCCTAAAAAGATGTGTATTAAACATTATTATTAAGACCCTATGTGTGTCCCACTGCAGGGCAAAAAAACCCTCCCTTTCCTCTTAACCCTGACTATGGCTCTCTAGTCTCTATCTGGGGCAATTTCTGCGCGATGGAGAAGACTTCGACCTGGGGCCCAAGTCTGCTATTTACACTCGGTTCAATGTCTTCATAGTGGCGTGCCAGCAGAGCCATTTTCGGAAAATTGGTATTCTACTAAACGTCAAAACGTCAAAATTGCGCATTACAATTTGTACCAAATGTATAAACTATTAGTCACAGTCGTTGAACATTGAACCGAATCGTTCCAATTCGCAATTTTGACGTTTTGACGTTTAGTAGAATACCAATTTTCCGAAAATGGCTCTGCTGGCACGCCACTATGAAGACATTGAACCGAGTGTAAATAGCAGACTTGGGCCCCTGCAATTCGCGCCATCTCCTTGGTCTGCCTGGACCTCTCTTTTTCTGTTTGTTCTTTTTTCTCTCTCATTTGTTCTTCAAGTCAGTATTAATATCCTTAGCCACTGCGACTTAGAAAAAGTAATAAGTATATTTGGTCTTTCCGACTGTGATTTGTGCTAGCATGAAACTTACTGTTTATGAGTTTGTAATGACATTTATTTCCGATAAATACTAACTTGCAGAGCCCTGCGTAATTAGCAGGTGCTTCGCTGCCGCACGTGCCGTCCACCAGTCCAGTTGGAGTCTCGCGTTGCAACTGTACTGGGCATCGGCCAGTACTGCCTTCAGCGGCGTCCTTTTCAAACGCTACGTTGTTCATCTAAAATCATTTGCATGTTACGTCCACATGTAGGTAAGCCAGTACAGTACGTTTAGTAAGTTTGAGTACTATTTTATGAGTTACTTCTATTCTTGCGTGAGCTACCTCTTACGTGGAAAAAGTCATAAAAATAGAAAGGTCGTTTTACCTGCAGGTGGGTGCATTATAGAAATTTAAAAAAAAGTCTTATTCGGTACCTGTACTACCAATGAAAATGCTCTTATGCTCTTATTTTAAGTACGCACCTGAAGTAAAGTTTGTAATTCGTGAGGTTCTTTATCACGTAAATAAAATAAACAATTTCTTGGGTGATGTGCGTGCAATCCCAATTTTGCACAATATTCACTTAGGCCACAGCGTGCGCCCATTGTAAATGGCTTTCCACAGCCGTAACAAAACTCATATTTGCATTGAGTACATGTAAAGTGCATGCAGCCGCCTCTGAAATTTACATTTAGTTGGTGTAATAACATATCAGTATTTTTTTTATAATATAAAATAAATATTAAAAAATTGGAGTACGTAGATACTGATAAAATTGTTTTTTTTAGGTTAGTACCTGGACAAGGAATACTTAAAGTGACATCGGGGACACTCCAGGCCATTGTCTCGTAAATGTTGTTGTATCGCCGTGACTGAACGTTCAGGATCATTGTCCTCTAGCCATGCGGTGTATTGATCGCAACTAAGTCCCTCATGATTAGGTGTCCACTGCAAGAAGTCAATTGCAATTATTTTATCAAACTTGCAAATGATAAGTATTAAGACTATTTAAGACTTATGGTAGGAATTCTGTATTTATTAAACCTACCGGTTTTCTGCAAGAAGCGCAGCTTATGGACCGACACTCTGGGCATCTGATTCTTTTTTGTTTTGGATGAACAAAAAATCCCGACGAACATTCCATACACCACCTAAAGTTTGGATCGCGAGCCAAAGTCCTGTCTCGTAACTGTAACCAATTTAGAGTTATTGAAAAAAAAAATATATAAACGCTTGTTTAAGAATTTTGCTAAATTAAATACTTTGTTAATGAGCTCTGGCTATTAAAGGGATTTTTAATAATTATAAGACCTGCAAATGGGATAAGAGCATTAGAAAAAATTGCAATAATGAATTAATATGTTTGAAATTGTTTTTTTTTTTCTATATTTACCTTCCTTTGAAACAATTCATGAACGTCTATCTCGAGCAGAGTTTTTAAAAGTATGTCTAAATGCGCAAAATATTCAAGCCAAGCATCTTCCGGTAGATTTTCTAATTCCGGTAGTTTACAGTACGGACATACGCAGTCGGCTATACTTCGTTCTGTAATTTGTACGGTAAAATAAAGATGTGCGCATTCTCGACAGCAACGATGAGTGCAACGTAACATTGACACCATCTGTAAAGAATAAATAAATGTTAACCCATGAATTGAATTTGAAGAAAACTTAATATTTTATTTACTTACCTCATGTTCTGGTAACCGCGATGCACAGAGCTCACAGTCTTGATATAAATAGGCCAGGGCTGAAGTGAGGTCAGCGCACTCGAGCGCGGCTAATAAAGCAGCTGGTGGGTCAGCACCTTGCGATATTAGTTCAACTGCAAGTTGCGCCTGCTCCCATGTTTCTGTTGCACCCTCAGCGAGCAGCATACGGGCTTGCCTCTGAAAGTACGTTACGTAGGTAAACAAATCAATGATCAGTAAATCTCTATTTCTGTTTGTCTACTAGTTCTTTATATAAATGGTGATACAAAAATGTATATATTTAATAGTAATACAACACTGATTTTTTGAAAAGCTGATAGATTTAATTACCTCTGGTGAACCTTCTGGAAGTCGCACTTTAGCCAAGTCAATTATTTGTCCAGACACCCGTCGCATGGTAATTGGCGGAGGCGGCGATGGCGGCCTATGGTTTGACTCCTCCGTGGGTTTTATAATCTGTACTTGCGAGTCTTCAGAATCACTATCGGTCCATTCATCTTCAGTCCGACAAGTTTCGCGGAAAAATGGTTTCTTTTCTTTAGTGGGCGTTGTTTTGGGCGGGGAGATCTGCTTTTCTTGTGGTTGCTTTGAAGGTGGGAGGGGAGCTTGTTTTTTTTTGTTAAGCGTTGATGTTGATGCTTTAACTTCGGGTTCAGGGGAAGTAGGAGCAGGCTTGGAGGGAGTGACTTTGTTATTAAACAGTCTAGTCTGTAACTGCTTTACATGACCACTTTGAATATTACCAAAATGAGTTTTAGGTGGAGAGGGTGCGGGATGTTGCTTAATTGATGCTCGCCGCACAGGGACCTTTGAAACAATAAGTTTTGGAGAATTTTTGTCATTTTTTGGTTTATTATTTGGTATGATTTTTATCAATTTTGGTATGTTGGATTTGGTTGCTGAATTTTTAATACTACTGCTATCACTTGTCGTTTCTACTAAACTTTTTTCAGTTATCTTATTCGGTTGCTGGATTTGAACGTTTTGACTATCTGATTTTTCATTATTTAAGTCGGAGTCTGTAATATTCGTAGAAAGATCTCTGGAATCCTCATTTATTATTAAACTTTCTGTGATATGCAATGGTTCACTTTGAATGTTATTGGTTTCTGGTTGCAATATGTTTATGGCTTGGTCAGGTTGAATAAGAGGTTGTGTGTTAGGCTCATTTGGTAATGAATTACCCCCAGCCTCTGTTTCCATCTTATTATTGTTTGAGTCATCACTCTGCGGTTCCTCGATATATTCGATTTGTGCTTTCAATTTGGGATGTTTATTTTCAGAAATAATTAATTTTGTGGGTGAAATAGTTTTGACTTGAGACATTATTATTGACTCCTTTGCAAGTAATTTAACATTATTTATTTCTAATTTGTTGTCTGTGTTTTGGGATGCAACATGTTCATGATTAGCAATATTAAATTTATTTCTTTGAGTATTTAGATCTTCATAAATTTCTTCGAAACTATTAACAGCAACGAATAAATTGTTATTCAAATCTTGTTTTTTAGAAGGCTTTAAGATTTTTTGGTCGTTTGAATCAATTACTTTTACTGAAAAGGTATGCTCTTCTTGCAATGTACGTGCAATTGAATCAAGCATTTCAATGTTTACATGTTTGAAATCTTCCAACTGATTTTCTACATGGTCTAATGCTTCTTCAAACGTATCATTTTCCTCAGAACTAGATTGATACGGTTCTTGAGTGACCTCATTATTAATAGGTTCTTCGTTTTCATCTTCAGAGCTTGTAATTTCCTTTTCATCTGATGTTAGATTTTCTGTTCTTTCCTCTGACTCACTAAAGCTTGATTCTTGCTCATCATCAGATTCATTTGAACTAGATTCAGTTTCACTTTGTGACACTGTCCTGCCATCGATTGAATTTATATCCGAATTAATTTCTTCTTTCATTTGTTGTATCAGCCTTTGCGTACTATCAACAATAGTTGACAAATTATTCGATTTCTCTTCAGTTTGAATAGGACTATTGCGTTCAGAATTTTTTTCTTGCATTACGGATGGAATGTTTGCATCAGCTGTAGGACTGATAGTTTTTAACACTAGTGTTTGATTACTTTCTTTCTCAACAATTTCGAACTGTTGGGCATCATTACTTTGTTCATTTTCTTGATGATTAACTTCTAATGTTTCATTATTAACTACGTTTAAGTCATTTTGCGGGATTTGTTGCTTGAGGACTTCTGGGATATCGTTATTTAGTACTGTGTTAGTGTTTTTTCCACTTTCTTGTAAGACCGGTTCTGTGACTGTTTCTTTGCCGTTTGCAATATCAGCATTCATAGTTGATTTATTTATATTGGGTAAAGGACTTGATCTCGTAAGTGCATTGTAAGCATCGATAAAATCATTTTCCGATTGAATGAAATCAATTGGCTGTGTTTTTTCAGTGACATTATTATTAGTTACTTGTGACTCAAATATTCCATTGCCTGATAACAAGCCCTGTAACAGCAGTTTTTCATCAACTAAAGGAATCCCGGCTTCTTGGAGGAGGAGCTTTAGTTTTTTGGCCACATCATCTTTATTTTCTACATTCTTTTCTCTGCGTTCTTTCTCTTCGTTACTTTCTCTTCGTTCTAAGAAATTGTTTTCTAAAAGATTTGCTTCTCGTTCATAATCATTAATATTTATATTAAGTGGTAAATACATCCAGTCGTCGTCTTGAAATTTAGGCGGTGTCGGTGCTTCAAACTCATCTGAACTATCTTCTGCTGAAATGTAAAGTGAAGGTTATGACGTGTTACGATGATGATGTGATCTTGTAATGCAACGTTATTTTATTGTTTTGTGGTTCGTTTAAGATTACCGCGCAAGCGGTGAGATTGGCGGGATGAGGAGCGAGGAGGTGCAGCGTCGTCATCCGCGCCTGCGGGGGACCCCCAAACGTGACCTCGTAGTCTTCCTTCTTCTCCGATGCTAATACCGTCCGTCTGAATAGAAAAAGTAAATAAGTAGTTATACGTAGGACAATGATCCGTGTTCGAAAATATTAAGAGGCTGTGTCTTTTACCTGCCGACGGTGTCTATCTACACACTCTGTGACAGCAGGCCACATAGCTCCTCTATGCCTAGCGAGAGCGGCTCTAGCCTCCAGCTCGGTGATGGCGGCGGTGGGCGCCAGGCGAGCCGCGGCCGCTCGCACGCCGGCACATAGACTCGGCCAGCGCTCTCGCAACCAAGCTAATGGTGCAGCTGGACTTTGAGTTAACGCTGCTTGTACTTCAGCAGCGCTGAAACCGAGCCTTTCAGCTTCACCCATCAACTGAGCTAATTCCATTCCTCTTTCTGCCTCACGCCTGGCCCCGGCTCCTGCTAGAGCTTCAAGTGAAATGGCCCGAGTTGTAGACTGACGTTCAGGAGAGGGTGCCTAAAAGCATAAGAAATATCGGGCGAGATTGTAGGACTAATAACTTTATACTTCGTTCTTTTAGTTAGACGGCTGTATTGTTTTAGTGGCAATTGCTGCTTTTTTACCTCAGAACCGTAATAGCTAGACCGGTGATTAGGGCGAGCCCTGCGTAGGTCCAGGTGCGAGGCGCGGCGGGACAAGCGACTGTAATTACTGTTGTCTCCCCACTCGCCTCCGGGGCTGCTGTCGCGCTCGCGCCACTCCCACCTGCTACTTGCGCCTGCTGTTCTCACACTTCTGTCGCTTTCCTAATACATGGGTTAATAATAATTGCATTACATATGTTGCTAAATAACCTCACATCGTGTTCAAACATATTATCCTAATAGTTAACTTAATAGTAAGACTTACACGTGTATCACTGGACATAGAATGTCTGCTCTGGGATCGTTCTCTTCTGACTTCATCACGGAAACGTCGCCGCGGTCGTGACCTCGATACTGAAGACGCACGTTCCCAAGCAGTCGAATTCGGAACTTCGTAAGTCTAAGTAAATATTAATAAATATAACAAACTAGAATATCTTACAAACAGTTTTAGCAGGGTGAACCTAAGAACATCAATTGACCAGCGTTTTAAATTAGTTATTAATGATTTTGCTGATAAAAGTATGTATTTAACGTTTTTAATATTATTTATGTTTTCGAGAAATTAAAAGTTTTATTTTATTCACGAAATAATCCGGTCGAAAATTTAAGCAATAAAAGGTATTTTAGCAAGTATGCGCTAATTCCCGGACACCCGTACAGGGTGTCCTGTAAAGACTCGGACAAACTGTTATGGCTGATACCTTAGGTCTGGCCCTATCAAATAAAAACAACATATGTTCCGAAAAAAATACGAACGAATTACGCATGATCTTACCAGCAAAAGCTAGTGAATTTTCTATAATTTACCTGCGTAGAGATACTTTGTGGAGGGGGAGATGTCCCAGTGTTGGAGACGTTTGTTTTGCTCGTTGCTAATGACGATGACCGTCGGTCAGTGACGTCTCGCGGCGGAGACGTCCCAGTGGACTTTTTTTGGACCTGTGGTGTGATATTGTTTCGCGGTGACCTGTCCGAAGAATTTTCCCTAGGTGGTGATGGTCCAACAGATATACTATGCCTTTTTACAGGTATCGGCGAATCTTTGCTGTCACGAAAAGGAGAAACCCGCATTGTTTTATTAGCATCAGGAGGGGGAGATACTTCCGTGCTCATGTCTCGCTTCGCCTGTTTTCCATTCCGTACCTCCCTCGGGGGAGAGGGACCGACAGCCATATCATTTCTTTCTTGTAATTTCTCATCGTAACTGTTGTTATTCTGCTCTCGTGTTGGGGTAACTAGTCGATTGAATGATTTTTTTGTATTATTTACTTCCCGTGGTGGAGACGGACCACACCCAGTTGATGTACGTTCTTTCTTGGATTTTGAGGCGTGTCTCTGTACCTCTGAAATAGGAGTTATATTTGTTGTTTAGTTGTATAGACTAATATAAAAAAATAATAATAATAAGGATTTTATATTACCTCGCTCAACTCTTGCCTCTTGTGGTGCACGTGCAGGTGACGAGGTTTCTTTGCTAGTGATTTTCAGTCTTTCAACATTTTCGATAACATCTTTAGCTATTGTTTTAGGGACAGTTATTGGAGTTCGACAGCAGATGGCACACACTCGTACTCCAGGTTCATTAACATAAGTACAGTGCTCGCACTGCCATGTGGTGGTCGGTGGAGGGGCCGCCGGGCCAAGGGATTCTTCCCTTTTTTCTTGAATGTTATTTTGAGGGCCGTGGTCGCTCTCGCTTTCGCTTTCAGAATCTGCGTCACTTGAAGGCACGGGCGGAGGTGACGGAGTGCGGTGCTTTGTTCGCCGGGAAGTCCTTGAACGCACGCTCATAGCTGGTGAAGCTGCCCGCGACCCTGCTCGGGACCCAGTTCGGGAAACTGCACGGCTATCCGCTGGAATCATGCAAATATACTATAAAATGATGAAGCTACACTCAAGGATATATGAATAGGAATAATAGGAGCTATTTACCAAATAAATAAAAAGGGGTATATGTGCCCCAATAACTTACAGGTTTGCTTACTACTAAACTATTACTTATGCAAACAGTAAAAATAATGTTATGTTACATTAATTAAACTATTGTGATTGCAGTACATTTATTAAACAAATAAATTAAGAAAAACAAAAAGCAAATACTTAATTATTTACCTCTTCTATAAGGCTGCGGGGTCTGTGGTTGATGCATATGCTGTGGATGCATGTGCATGTTAGACGGATGTCCGGGAGGGAAGCAAGTGGGGGGCCAGCCGGGAGCGTTGTTGGGCCAGGAGTGGTCGAGGCTGGCGCAGCTGCCGTAGCGCCACGCCACGGGCGCGCAGTGCGCACAGCCCGCGCATGCCGTCGCTGATCCTCCGCTCAACTCTAACACAGATGCACCGCGACGTAAAGGTCGATTCCAACTTTGCATAGCAGGATTCATACCGTCGGCATTTTCCCAATTTTCAGCAGGTGGTAAATTCTAAAAATATTTATTTTTATATTTCTATTTACCTTAAATATAAATTATGCTTATAATTCGAGGTCAGTAACTATTATTACCATGTTTGGATGCATTCCGAAACCTTGTAATGAACCACGAGGTCTACTCCAAGCAGCATTCATTTGCGATAAAGTATTGGATTGTCCTTGCACTGGCGGCGCAGTAGCTGCAGCGTGATGTGAGTTAGAGTGAAGGAAAGGCATGCTGCCCAGGTGGTTCGGTGTGGGCGTTGATGTCAGCTTAGTTTGAAGGTGTAGAGGCATCTGAGGTGCATGTTGTTGAGAGAGCGGCATGTGATTGCCGGGAGGCATGGCAGCAACCTGCCCGTGAGGTCCCATCATTACGGGCATATGGTGAGGTGAGCTCAGCGTGGCTCGCCTTTGGTCTACCATCATTGGTGGTTTTGGACTAGCGCTCATCCTATCACCGCCAATCTACAACATAAATTGCGTTTATTAATTTCTGTCTAATAGATCTGTGTAGTCTTCACCTTACAATAAAGTCTGCACCTTATGTTTACGCGGCGGGGGCACAGGGGGAGCGGTTTTCGGCGGAAGAGGAGGTCTCTCGTCTCGTAGCTGTGACTGTGATAATGCCTGTAATGCAATTCATTACTAAGTTATTCCATTTGTGGTACATTTAAGTATAGTAGGTATCGCGGAAAATATAGATCTCAGAAAGTTTTAGAATACTATGTCGTCGAAGTAAAATAGGAAAAGTTTATCATTGATTACTTTATCACGTGTTTGGAGTATAATAACAACTAACCTGTCGTTGGTGGTGCCTACGCTTGGGGTGGCGATGGTACATATCGTCGCAGGAGGCGCAGAGCGCCCGGCGGCCACACTCGGCGCAGCGCACGCGGGCGCCGCCGCCGCCGCACAGCCCGCAAGATGCACCCGCCTCCAGTGGGTGCCCTACACCAATATACATAACACTATTATGAAGCAGTCAACAATCTGATTCCGTTATCTAATTGAAACCAAAACCAATTTTACATCTTGTTCTTATAACTGGCATATCACAAGCACATCACTTATGTAAATATTGGACCTAAGGATGCATTTTTAGATCATGATTTTCGTACCTACCATTTTTCAGGTAGCATTAATAACAGAGCTGAATTTATTTTGTAAACAGAAATAACAGAGCTGACCGCGGCGTCTCATAAAGTACCTATCGAATAACTAAACATATTCCTGTACTCTGAATTAAACATTCGTGATCCAAGATTAAATACTCAAGTGTTTTTACATTGATCTTTAGTACCCGGCTATTTGGAAAATCACAGAAAAATATTGAAAGCTGTTTTCGTAACTCAATAATATTGACCTAAAAAACGTTTGAAACATTGTTAGTAGATATATCGAAGATGTTTGTTGATAGAGGTTTTGTTAGAGTTGTGTACCAACCTGTGGGCGGCCTCGGCGGCGGGGGTGGCGGCGGTTGTATCTTGGCGTTCACATATTGGTCACTAGGAAACTCCACCACCTCGTAGTCAGGCTCGGGTCGCACATGGGCTCGTTGCATCGACGGTGTGGCAGGGCGCATAGCGGCGTGCGCTAGCGCCGGCGGCCGGAAGGCGAGGTGCGCCGGCGCCGGCGGCGGCGACGTCATGCCGCGCGGATCGCGACCGCGACCCTTCAGCATCTGTTTATGCAGACCAACTAATAGTACTATCACATTATTGTAATTTATAGTGTACCTACATGTCCTACATGTTTCAAACTGTATAGCGAAGCGAAATACTTGCTTTTAATTACAACGTGTAGACTAGAATTTCCTCAAAGTTCATTGTAGGTAGGTAATCGTGTTGTAAAGATCCTATTTATAATATGCTTTGATGATCTAAATTATGTGTAGTTATTTAGTTATTATAGGTATTATCTGTTCTAGAGTAACAATAAAAAGAAAGAACAATTTTTAATTTACCTTCTAAAGTGCAAAACAAAGAATAACGATATTATTAACATTTGCAACCGGCAGCTATGACCGGGATTCGGTATAGAGCGGGCGTTGTCGAGTCGACGCCTTGTCGACCTATATTCCGCCACTCATATCCCAAAATATCGAAAGTGTGTTCACTCTATGTAAATAACAAATGGCAACTACCTCAGTGTTGAATAGTGTAATATACACGCATAGCTTTCCAGATTTAAATTTTCTATTGTTGATGACATAATTCGTTTTGTATTTAGACCCAACATTCCTCTTACCTTTGCCGGTTTATTTCTTGAATGTCTCAAACACTACATGAAACCTCACTGAAATTCACTATGTTGGGCCACACAGGTCATTTTCCCATAATTATGCAACTGCGCACAGTCCTTTATCACTGCACTCGCGACGTCCGGCGTCCAGGAGAGCGCGGCGCGGGCGGTGCGCGGCTCCGAGCAACACTTTCCTCGCGGCTCGAGTGGCCGCTCGCTGCTAATCGTGCTCCCTATGCGGACGAAATTGACAGCGGGAAGACGCGTGCGCCGCCGCCTCTATTTCTGTCCGCGGCCGCGTTGCCCCGATTCTACTAAAATTACGAGGCGCTGCTATTTCCGCACTCATCCCAATGCCCCCTCTAGCGAGTCAAATACCTTGCGAAATTCTTATAGGTACTTAACGACTTTCTATAATCTAGAAAGAAAAATTTTAAATATCGAAATTAGCTGGTGATAAATTGATTACTCATGTGTTATCAGAAAAAAAGGTTGTTAATTCTGTAAGTTTTAAACGAATTGTTTATAGCTTACCTAACTACCTACCCGGACCTGTCTTAACAATTTTGATATTAAAAAAAATCCTGAGTGAATATCTTTTGTTTGATTGTTTTATCGGACGAGGTATTTCCGTAAACATTATATACTGCTAACTGCATATATCTCTGCAGTCTAAATGCAGACGTATTTTAGTTTCGCCTTTGAAAGGAGAGTCTTAAAAACGATACAAATATGTACTCAAAGACAACATGTAAACCTTCTTTAGCTACTAATGTTTGCATAACCTATTTATAACCGTGTTCTAATGTTTTTCAAATTCAATCAAACTGTTTCTATGTAAACAATGTTGTGTCATGTCAATGAGTAAAGTACCTATTGCAGTATGGAAATATTGCAGAAGTTTAAACAAAATGGTTATTTTACTGCAGAATTGTATCACTTACTCGCTAAAAAGAAGTTGCTCCAGGCCTCATCGGAGGTAACATTTATTTTATGTTTCTTATCAGAAATTTCAATATTGAAT
Source organism: Autographa gamma (assembly GCA_905146925.1). Classification (NCBI taxonomy): domain Eukaryota; kingdom Metazoa; phylum Arthropoda; class Insecta; order Lepidoptera; family Noctuidae; genus Autographa; species Autographa gamma. The sequence continues at coordinate 4,443,180 of LR989852.1, forward strand.
TATTTTATGTAACATTTCTAGCTAATCTTGTAAACATTTTGTTTAACGCCAATTTTTCTTTAACAGATCACTCCTTCAGAATATGAAAAAGAAATGAAAATGAGCACGCAGCAGCGGCTGCAGAATTTAAATAACATAGAGATAGACAACCTGATACACATCGGCAACAAGGAACCTAGCAAACCTGTGTTGTCTTTCTCGCCCAAACTTATTGTATTTCAAAACTTTAAACCTAACGATAAGATCGTCGCCAAGTTTTCTGTTAAAAATATAAGCAAGGTTACTACATATTTTCTTTTTTACTTGAATTTCGTAATACTCGCTTTTATTTTTATATTTGTACACGGAAGTACATTTTGCAAAGTTTCTGCAGGGACCAACGTTTCTTAATATGGTGTACAAAGAGTCTTCATACTTCTTCATCAAGCCTCATGGTGGAGTGTTGCTGTCGCGGCTGGCTCCGGGGATCAGTGTCACCTTCGCTATCACCTTCATTCCCGTTCAGTACGAGGATTACACTCACAGAGTGTCTTTCTATACTGACTCCGATCAGTATGTTTTGCCCCTAATTGGTAAGTATGGGTATTATAATGTTTAAAGGTATCAAAGCTACATAATCTTTAAAGAAAAAACTAAACTGCAAAACCTTTCATACAGCAATGGGCCCAAGACCGATATTCGACTTTCCTGATAGAATTGATATTCCAAGAATTCCGCTAAAGGTGGAAAATCACGTGCTAGTGACAATTCACAATAATGGAATGGTGCCGGCTGGCTTCACTTTTAATTGTAAATGGTAAGTGTATGGGTTTTACCTCATTCATTTGTGAAATGAATGTAAGGGTATATGATTTCATTATTGCCGCTTACAGCCCATTTTCAGTTCGACCGAAATCGGCGTATTTAAACCCGAACGAGAAAATAGATGTCAAAATTGTTTTTAAAACAATGAACTTGGGAGAGACGCATGGAATACTGAATGCAATGTTTGAAACAGGTGATACATTATCTAAATAACTGGTTGTGGTTTTAGATTAGTGTCTATATTAATTACATGTTAAACAATTTAGGCGAAAACTTCGTCGTCAAGATGTCAGGGATAACATACACAGTCAGCATAGAACTGGAGAAGCAGGTGGTTAGGTTCTTTGACACGTACAACACTATGATGCGGCAACAGACATTCAAAATAACCAATAAATCCGACCATCTCCTCACCTACATGTGCATGAAAAACGACTGTGTTTATTACGGTGCGTGTGATCTTATATTGAGCTACTAATAGAATATAAAACTATTAAACGCATTGCCGAAAATTCTTTTATCTTATAGATTTTGAAGAGAAAGTGAAGTTAGCAACGATATTTTACAACATGAAATCTAGTGAATCATCAAAGTACATGAAATTGGTGCAATATGATGTATTGAGTAGTGACGAACATGAAAGGGTGTATACTAGGATATTTTTTGATGAAATCCAAGCTCTCGTAGCAGACGAATCATTACATTTTCAGAATACACACTTTACAATAACACCAATAGTAAGTAACATTTACCATTAAATGTATGTGGCTAATGTTTATAAATACTTCTATTAAAAATATTTAACTCAACAGGCTGGGAAGCTATGGCCCAATAAATCGACAGAATTGACAATAACATTTTGCCCAAAAGAGATAGGAGAGTTTAACACAACCGCTTATCTAGACATCGATGGCTCCGTAAACCGCGTTCCATTAACGTTGGTGGGCATATCAATACCACCCTCCATTAATCTTAATATTGAGACCCTTGATATGGATTGTGTTTATATTAACAAGACTTATAATTATGAAATCGTTGCTATCAATAAAGGTATGGTATTAATTAACAGTCTTCTTTAAGCACACGCAGAGGTAAGGTATACTGAAAATGTTGCTGTAATTTTAGGGCATATAAATGGTGTGATAGTGTACAAAGAAGTTCCTACGCTGTTTGGGAGCACAATATCGTGCTCTCCGGAACTACAGTGCTTGAAACCTGGCGATAAGGAAATATTTGTCATCTCCTTTTGTAATTCCAACCAAGGACCTTTTTTTGAAGAGATCAACTTTTCCATCCGCGACACAGATGTTGTTTTAAAGCTGTATTTAAAGTAAGCTTGATAATGTTTTATTGTATAACAAGCATTTTCAACCATATTTGAATAATTACATATATCATGTATCGGTTTCAGAGGTGAAGTGATTTATCCATCACTTACTTTTAGTATTCCTTGTTTGGATTTTGGAATGGTCAGCGTAGGTAAGGAAATACTAAATACTAATTCAATGTTATTAAATTATAATAAGCTATAATATAAAAGTGGTATACAAGTACACGATTGACTGGCATACATAAATAACAAATAAATACAAAACTAATAATCAGTAGTCGCACTTACTATTTCTCTAAAATCATTAAAATAAATCCAAAGCGGTAGGCTTTGGATTTATTTTGCCTTTTGCCTTCTTCGTTAGGAGTACCAAAAACTATGGAATTGGACGTTATAAATGAGTCCGTGGTGCAAGTTAGTGGAACTCTTAAGATATCATCGGACGGCCCTGAGATCAGCAGCATCACTCTAACTGATTACGCAGTCGCTGCAAAACCTAAGCCTGAAATTCCTCAATGGCCCAGGGAATTTAAGATCGAGCCTTGTAAAGTTGATATCGATCCAGAATCAAGGGTGTCTATACAGGTATTTGATAATAGTTTTTGGCTTTACGTAACATAAGTTTGATATTATTCAGATTTTGTTAAATATAATATTCCTCATAGTAACAAAGTACTTACCATTTCAAATCGTGTAGGTGACATTAACAGCAAATTTAATACGAGCTAATCAAACTTCACTGGAATTGGAACTTGAAAAATCTGACAGCCCACCAATCATAGTCCCGGTGATGTTCAATGCGATGGTCCCGGAGATTACACCGGCACCTGAAATCAAACTGAGGGCTTGCTTCTTAGATTTCCCATACGAAAGCGAAATTGTTATAACGTCCAATAATATCAGTGGGTACTTCACATTGGAGGAATCACCGGTAAATGTATAACAAATGGAGAGTTTTAACTTCTCGTTTTATTTGAGCACGCCAAATATAACAACATTGACGCTTTCTAGGAAATAACGACTTTAGACGTGAATGTTGGGATAAAAGAAGGTTTTATAGAGCCAAACAGTACAATTAGTTTACCAGTCACAATAAAGACTGGTGTTTTGGGTGTGCAGGAATATGGAGTGAGGTAAGAAAGATTAAGTCGTATTCAAATTTTCAATGTTCAAACAAACTACCATCAACACAATCTTAATGCTTTCTTCCATAGAATAAATTTATTTGGAATGTCGAAACCCATCGACATTTGCCACATCAATGGTTTCGGTGTGCGACCCATAGTAACGTGTACCCCCATGGCTTTACACTGGGGCCAAGTCAAGCTGCTTACCAAAACGCAGAAAGCCTTAACCCTCTGTAACGATTCTCCTGTCTATGTTCACTTCAGGGCATCCTTGGTAAGTCACAACTTTACATCCCTTTGTATTTTAATACATTTTAACTATTTCGAATGCGTATCCACTGATCAATTATAACTGACCATGCAATCATCTTTTGTAGTTCATTAATCTATGATTTAAATCTTTAAAATTAGATGTGACTCAATCACAGTACAAGCTATATTTAGTATATTATATATTTTACTGGAGTTAGTTATTTATGAGGTTTTTTATTTTGTAGTTAAGCAAAGACGGCAGATGGCAAATAACTCCAACAGAAGGTTACATAGAGCCTGAATCAGAAACCGATTTGTTGTTGACATTATATTTGATCGATGCCGATACATACACAAATAAAGCGGTAATACAACTTGAAAAAGTTAAAGAGATTGTAAGTATACTTAATCTCAATGTAATTTTAAGTCGTCTTTACAATACTGGAAGTTTTTAAAATAATTCAATTACGATATTGTTTAATACTATTTGACAAAAGTATAAATTTTATAAAAAATACAATACCTGCGTTTATTGCTATTTTTTTATCCTTAGTTTAGTTTTAATACCAGTTCTGACTGGACCTGCATTAGTCTGGATTTATTTTTTTGTAAGCTACTGTACAACACTGAATCACTACAACGCAATTAGACGATGAGTGAATAGTCTAAAACTAACGATCGTTGCAATACAAACCTAGTTTCCAATCTATAGCGATATCTACTTCTGGTTAGTACGGTTGTGTGTGTAATTGAACCGCAACGTAAATTACACTGCGGCTAAACATCGTGGTTAATGACGTATGTAAACTAAATAAACCGAATGTATGTAACATATATTTGTTTTGACAACCTAGTTAGTGCCTTTGTCTGCGACTGGCGTTGGTACGAGTATTATAGTCGGCGAGCTACGCGACAGGATCGTTCTCGGAAAACATTTCACAAAAATACCGCTCAATAGCAAAGTTATTATGGAGAACTGTGGAACTAGACTGCATGCGTTGGAGTGGAGTGAACATTATAAAGCACCAAAAACTAAACAACCGACAGCGTACGTTACAAAAGCAATTCTAAAGATATTTTGTTTAGTGTGGTATACCTAAAATATATAAAAACACAATTTTATCTTGCAGAGGATTTTTTAGTTTAGATCCCAGGGTATTTAAAATTTCTGCTGGAGAGAAATTCGAATTGTCAATAACAGGAATTTCATACAAAGTTACGACTGTGAAAGAGATGTGGTACTTAGTCGGCAGTGTGGAGGGAATAAATAAGAAAGAACTGCTACTGGAGTGTCAAATAGTGGCAGAGTTTGTTGATCCCAAAATAGAGGTGTCATCCAACGTCATAGATTTTCAGTATGATTATGGTCCTTATAGTGAATTCTACAAAATGACAGGTACAGTAGAATATACTATTTGAATTATAGTTTTAGACAAATAGTCTTAATTCACGCCATCAATCGAATTAAGTAAGATTGAAAATGTTTTGTTTATTTATTGCAGATATAATTACAATAAAGAATGTATCAAAACTCCCTCTGGACATCGAAATTTGTGCAAAACCACCATTTGCTATAATTCAAAAGCAAAGCACTTATAAAACTCCGCAGGATGAGGAGAATATGTGCTGTTGTATTCGCTATAGAAAATCTGATTTAAATCTTCAAAATATCATAAACGAAGTTGGTCCCAACCAATCACGAACGTTTATCGACTTTCTCACATCAAAGCCAGTTGAACCGTTGCGAAAGGGCCCTCTGCATTTCTTCCATGACATTAATAAAATTAAAATGGCTTTCAATCTCACTCATGCAGTAGAGGAACGATTAGAAGATCAAGAGGTTATGAAGTTGCAAATACTCTTTGACACTACGAAACATTTAAATCTTAAATCGAGAGTGTATTGCGATGTAATGAGGATTAAATTTAAAGGCCATAAGAACAAAGTGAGAACTGTTTTAAAATTGATTCCTTGCAATTTTGAATGATTAATCTCTCTTATCATATTCTCCTCTCAAACATTTACGTATTTAAAATCCAAGTGATTATGTGAAGTTCACGTGAGTGGCTGGCTCTCTCAGAGAGGTAGATGAAAAAGCAAAATTCTTTCCGAAACACACGAATTTCTGACTATAAGCTAAGCTATTTACATAAATAACCCAACATATTAGTAGATACGCTAGCCTAGCTTATTTTCCCCAAATTAGTTTTCAAACCAGGAAAATAACGGATGGACAGGGTGGTATTGGCTGATTCACCTGCTAACTAAGATAATAAGGCTATATAGTTATTCATAAAAGTAACTGTATTCAATGAACAATTGATATGTTTGGTGCTGTTTGTTTTAGGATGCTTTAAAATTGATCGGAAAGATAAATTATCCAAACATATTTGTTTTATCTCCAAGAGTGGACTTTCAATGTATTTTAAATGGAAGCATTGAGAGCAAAAGTATAAAAATTCAAAATGCGACACCATTGCTTGTTTGTTATCGATTTCAGTGGAAGAAATGCTCTATTACAAATATACCAGTAGTAAGTTTAATCAATATTTATTTGAACTACGGGCTTAAGTCGATTTATTAAAAACGCATGTTATTTTAATGAAATTTTGCCAAATTAATAATTGAGTTGTGTATGATGTTAGTATTGTAGTCCTGCTAGAGTATTATTTTACAAGTAACTCTGTATTTAAATTATTTTTATTTAAAAATAGCCGGAGATGCCAGAATTGGATTACACAACTACTTGCACACAACCGAAAAGCTCCACTGATGAAGCTGCCACTACCGGTTAGTAAATATCACCTTTTTCACTATTGATTACTGCTTCTTTTAATGTTGTACTTTTTAATCAAATTCATATTTCAATTGTCATGTTCATTTTGTTTTAGTGTCCTGTATACGAGAGATTTTGCCGACGCAGGCAGCTAATGAGGCTTCACTACATGATCCAAAGATAGAAACTGTTAGTTGTCACAAGGCAATGTCTATGTTTCACGAAATAGTAACGATTACAACTTTTGACGAGACATCACTGGTTGATAATGAGGTTTTGAAAACGCGCGTTATACAGAAAATAGCACCCATGATAGAAGGTGATTATGATACTGAATTTGAGTGGATTCACAAGTTTGCTAAACTAACTCCAACAAGCTGCAACAAAACCGATATAAACGACGTATTGCAGCTAGTCTCACATCGCGGTCTCCTTAAGCCGAATGAGGTTCAGTATGTGCACGTGATATTTAGACCAAAACCAAATATTAACGTTCGGGCAATTCTTGAATGCGAAGTTTTGGGAGGTCCCTCAGAAACAATCTTAGTGACAGGGTCAAGCTCCGACTTAATGTATAAAATAAGCGCTCAGCAATTAAATTTTAAAATAAGGTCCTTTCATGAGCACGCCTTTGAGGACTTAATAATATCTAACATAGCACAACTACCTTTTAAATACAAAACATACTTGAACGAACCCAAGTTCAAAAATGAGCTGGAGGGAACAATTCTTGAACTATTACCACCTGAAAAGATTTTAGAACCTGAAGAAGAAACTGTAATGAAAATAGTGATGCGCCCCGGTGTGGTGGGCTACTACCACAGGGTGTTCCTGCTAGAAATTGGTCACCTGCCTCACATACCTATTGAAGTGTTCGGATGGGGTGTCATCCCTCAAGTGTTTCTCACTTTGTTTAGACCACAGAGTTTTGAAAGCGTAAGTGTTGATCTCCGTAAGTAAGGTTGGGTTAAATATAAATCGACGAATAAGAGCAAGAACTTCTTCCGTAAAGGTTTACTATCGGTGATATGATTAAATTATAGTAGAGAACAACTTGTACACTATCCATATTTATAAACTAAATCATAGCAATAATAACAATGCTAATAACTGCGGGATTGCTGATGCATTATGAATTATATTGCTTTGTGTAGCAAGACGATTATATATTACATTATATTAATATCTCGGTAATTCCATTTGGCTGTGAGTATATCATAACAATGCCAAAATTATATTCAACTCTATTTAAACTTGTACTGGATTGTCCTGAAAGATCCAGCAAAGCAAATTAAACGTATATTTTCTTTTGTAGACAGTATTTATTTTGTATAATATATGAATGTTTTAGTTAAATCCGGAAATAGGATATGTGGCCATACCTACTTTGACGCAACAATATTTGGCAGCGGTCAGTGAAATTTTTAGTAGAGGCAAAGATGAACATTTAAATTCACCCCAGACAGACAAATGCTTTGAGGATCCAGAGTTTCAAGATGGTTGGCATATTTGTTCTTCTTGGGTAAAAATATCTTTATGACTGACCTGTGTAGTACTTACTTAGTTGACATATAATTTCATAGTTTCTATGCGTTTAAGGATGGTTACCCGTCGATCATGGATATTGAACTAGCAAAAGAAAGAATATCGGTGATAGAACACATACGGCTACGGCCAGAATTTTTATCGGCTTACGCTACAATTTCGAAAATGGGGCCGATACCAGGATATTACACTGTACCCTACGTTATAGACTACGGGGTTGTTATCACTGGGAGCACTGTGAGTTACGACTACACATGTCATATGTTCGCTGTTTATACGTCTCACACAATGTTTATTTATACATGCCAACAGGTGCAGTGCACGGCTGATGTAGTTAATTATGGACCAATTATAACAAAATTGCATTTTGCAAAAGGAACTTCTGTTCCGTCATGGCTGGGGATGAAGTTGTGTGGAAAGCTTAATCCTGGTGAGACAGGAAAAATAGAGGTCACATTTTCTCCAACTTCAAATGATTTCACGGAGTTAGAGCAAAATGTAAAAACGTCTTTTAACGTAGAGGTGCTTAAAATTTTGTAATAAATAGATTATCGACATCATTTTAAGTAACTAGACATTATAATTTGATTGTTTTGTTTAGGTGCCTTATGGAGTAACAATACCTATACAAATTAAAGCTCTCTGTGCGGTGCCTTATTTGGTATCGACTGTGAAAGTTGTTGATTTCGGATCTGTTAGATGCGGGGACAAAATTATATGTTCGATTCCTTTAAAAAACGTGTGAGTATAATCTTATCTTCTTACAAAAAATTGGTACTTATTATCTGTAATATTTGTGGAGCAGAGCTTGACACGAGACAATATTTTACTGCTAGTGGGAGAGGGACATGTTTCGAATTTTGTTTTTTTGTACTAAAACGAAAGTTTTCCATGTTTCATCTCCATTTACTAAATTAAATGAAAATGCATGTTGCAGAGGAAGGCCGACATGTATTTGGTATGTAACCTTGAGGCTAAAAGCTCCTGGACCTATACCAATGATGGTACTCGACAGTTCGGGGAAATACGAGCCCGGCCAGGGCGGGTGGCTCAGCGTCGCATTCAAACCAACTATGGAGGTTTGATATGACATTATTTTGAAATATTTCTCGCATTTAATGACCTTGTTAAAAAGTTTTAGGTTTCTTCTTTCATAAATATAATGTTAGATCGTAATTACTAACCCAGTACTAGTTTACAAAAATTATAACTGCCCACTACTAGACACTAAGGTGTGTTTAATTAAATCTACAGATGCTATACGAAGGCCTATTGATATTCAGATTCCATATGAACCCGAATAGAATGACGATTCCAGTCACGGGGCAAGGTATTGTGCCCCACGTGCATATTATTGGCCCCAACGTAAACTTCCCGCCCACGCTGCCCTGGGCTGAAACAACGGACATTTACTTCGGACTAACGAACCCTTGTCCGTTTCCTATCGAGCTTATTATAGCTCATAGTGACGAGTAAGTTATTGAACAAAGCCATTTCTATTGATTCCGTTCATTTAAAAACTCTGCACACAAATAATTATATACTTGGCCGACTACTTGACCGAAGTCCCTTATCATGAGCTCATGACGTGATCGTGTCATGTTTAAGGATCTCGGTCAAGTTCGAAACAAGTCGGCCATCACCCATAATATCGCATGACTAAAGCCGTATAATATCTAATATTATTACTTTTAGAAAATGGAAAGAGGAAGAAGAAATATTCCAATTACTTTATAAGTACTACAACAAGCCAGAGGAAATGTTAGTCCCAGCAGTTAGACCAGGAGTAGGATTACCACGAGAGATTATTAATTTCTTTCATAATTTTAACGATCGAGTTAGAAGGTAATTTTACAGGTTGTAATTTATTTCTTTAAGTTTCATAAATCAAAAATTAATAATTTGTAAATTAGATCAAACCAAATTACATAAAATAATAACATAATAATGTAATACATGTTACAGGGCCAAGGAGGAGGAAGTCGCCTCTAATAAAATTATTACTGCAAAGGTTTCGGCGGGTACAAAGTAAGCATCATAAAACTTTAGTAATCAAATTATTTTTATAATCGAAGAGGGCAATAATGAATGTTTTAAAAGATGAACAGAATAGATAACAGATAGTAAAATGACATAGCAGGCATTGAAAGAGAAGTAATATTGTGCCGTGTGATTATTATCTCGTACATTTGTTAGGAAGAGTTGGCGGGGCGAACTTGACTTCATTTCAGCATTATGGACAACACAATAGCTCAAGACCGAGAGAATTACAAGAAAGAAAGAGAGCCTACCTTTCTTTCTTCCAATTTGCCCTGCAGTGGTATAATAATGGCTGAAAATAATTGTAAATAATAATTTTTGTTAGGAATTATATTATATTATATTAGTAAGGCTATGTCTTTATAATATATTTTTTCCTTTATTTTTCTTTCAGGGCTCCACCCAGGCTAGTATCAATGTGACTCTTTCAAAGTTAAATGTACCTACCAACCTACTTTATTTGTTCATCTAAGACCTCACTTACTAATAGTGAAGAGCAACATGGTGATGAAATCTGTATTAATTATTCTGAATTGCCCAACCTGTAGGGGCCAGCTGTTTTTTTTTTTTTTTCTATACTCTTCTCTTACCGAGAAGGTAAGAGAAGAGGCCTTTGCCTTCCAGTGAAAAAGTTTTATGAAATGGGATGTTATCATAAAATTACATTAAAATGTATCTTTCAGAAAAGCTAAAAGTCCTAAATCAGCTCAAAAGGCAGCTGTAACGCCAAAAGAAACGCCTCCTATCAAAATCCGAACTGAAGCTGAAATAATTTCAGGTATCGTTTACATCAATTAATATCAGACCTCAGACCTCGTCAAGGACCACAGAACTTTCATAATAATTTAGTGTTTTTTTAGATGAGATAAAGGAATTAAAAGAAAGACAAGTTGATCCTTTAATGGAATGTTTACATATATTGGAAGATGACAACACGGATGGGTCCGGTGATAAGCATTCAAAGGGCCTTCTTTTATTTTTTCATGGCTCTCCAAACGAAGGTATGAGTCTAATTATTATAATAAATATAAAGGCGTGCAGCAACCATGTACGTATTTTTTTTATATTGACTTATTGACGGTATTTGAGTATTTCATTGTAGAATTAATAATTAGTAAAATAATATTTTACTTTCTATTTTACAGAAATGCTAGGTCAAGAAATGGCTTATTCACTAGGAAAAAGGTTAGATTTACCCACAATAAATATGGATTTGACTATAGTTGAAGCCTTATGTGTAAGCGAGTGCCCGGCGAAACAGATTCTCGTTTCCGCTATTGATGAAAACTACGAGACTTCGAGAAGAAACACTAAAGTGAGCTCGGACTCCAATGAAAATGCGAATGGTGAAGGTTGTAGAATAAATCTTTGTGCTGAAGAAAATATCATAACTTTAGGCCAATGTAATCAATATTTACGTCATTTTTAGATGATTTTGATGAGTATGCAGATGAATTCGAAATTATTTTAAAGAAAATGGTATTCTTAGCCAACAGTAAAAACATAAACACGCCTCGATCAAGAGCCAGTGACAAGAAGAAAAAAAAATCTCCAACTTCATCAGTGGCGTCCCACACTGTGTTGGGGGCAATGGGGTCTACAACTCTGTTTCAAATGGTATGCTTATGGTACACGACACTAGATTAGAAAATGTTGAAACATCGTCTTAAGCGTGTGATCCACGGACGAGCTACGGGCACGCGGAGGTTTTACTCGTGCTCGTCGTGCTGATCGATTCACGGGCGAGAAAAACTGTTTCGCGCCGCGCAATTTTTTTTAACATGTATTACGAGCCTGGAGCCTGGCTCCTAACCAAATGAAACCACGGTTTTGAGGTGGTCGACGAGCAGGCTCTACCAGCGACCCTACAAAGCCGCAGTAAAGCTCGCTCATCGATCACCCCCTTTTGTCTAAAGTACCATCATTACAAGTCTTAATCTTAAATTTCTAGCTTATAACTGTTTTTCAGGATTTAGTAGAAGAACTTCTTACGGATTATTTAAGTCAGTCTAAATTTCATCGTGGGTTCGTAGTGGATTCATTATCAAGTATCGTAGTGAAGAATCCTCCTCTAGTGCTAATGACATTGATTAAATGTAAACGTCATATATGGAACATACACTTGGTTCTATGCCACTCAGACTTTTCTAAGTGGGCACAGGCTCACGAAGAAGCACAAAAAGAAGCTGAAATGCAACTCGATGAGTAAGTGAATATTTATTTTTGTATATACGAGTACATACATAATGTGTTTTTGCAATTACCATATCGATTGCATTTTATTTTATAGAGCACAGTCCAAAGTCTACGACGAGAGTGAAATACAACAAATAGTCGAATCCTTTGACGAAATGGATGCAGACGAATATGAAAATTCGTTACCTGAATTAAAGGCCTTGTATATATCATGCGGTTTAGACGCAAGAAGAAAAAAGTATCTTGACAAATTAGGGTAACTTCACTTGTCTTTTCAACGGGTCTGTATATTAAATTATAAATGAAGAGATGAATAATATTTAGATGTAATGTTTTTTTTCCTCAGAATAATAGCTGATAGCATGAAGAAAGAAAAGTCAATAAAAGGTAAATAAGATCCATTTTTCTTACGCAAAATAAGCATTAGCACCAACAATTTTTTTTCTTCATTTGTTGTGTCTATACTAGTAAGAAGATATCGCATTTTAGTAAAATGTTTTACTCAATTTCTTGACTTTTTATGTTTGTATGTTCGACAGACTCACGGAGTAAATCTTCACTAACTGTTGATATATCTGAATCAAAGAAAAAAATTAAGAAGGAAGACCCCAAAGGTAACCAACACTTAAAAATATGTTCAGAGTATACGCTAGTACCCACAATATTCCAATGAATCCTCAAAAATAGTAGTACATACGTGGGTTTAAAGTTGCAAAATTTAATATAATTATTAACATCCTAAAGACACTAAATATATTTTTCGTTACCTATTAAAAGATTCTGTTATGTTTCCTGTAGCTAAACTTACAAGTGAATATGCAATAATGAATACCAGATATAATGAATACACAAAAGTAACATACGACCAGCTCATTAATATTGCAAATAATTGGATATTAGAAGAAGCCGATCTAGGAGCACCTTTGTATACTTTTAATGGTACCATAGTAGGAGTAGCTCAAAAGAAAATTAAGAAAAAGTCTGAAGTACAACTGCAGGTAACAAGAACTAAGTATAAATATATGTTTTCGAGAATTCCTTTAAACTGACTTTGTTTAAAATTTATTTATATTACAGATGTCCGATGTTAGTTTAGCCGATAGAGGTTTTCCGCTCACATTTGTTGTTTATCCTTGTCTACAATACAAGGAAGCTTTACTCAATATGTTTACAAAAGCACCCGTTGTGAAAGATGCGCTAAAAGAAGAAGAAGTTTCTGACGTCCTTAAATGTCCAGTGAATAGAAAGGAATTCACGGTGTTACTGCCGAAGACGATGCCTTCAATACATCATGAGCAACCGCTAAAGTGGTGGCATTTGGAAGAAAAACCGGTACATGAACGCTTATTTTTATGAAATGTTGACGTCCTATTTTTTTTGGGGCTTTGAATTTTTCTAAATATACCTTTTAAAGAGATTTTTATATAATCTAAGAATTGCACCGTTCAATTCTTTAAGTAACTGTTTATTTTATAAGTATAACTTGTTGCAAATTAATAATTTGTTAGTGTGTATACCGCAGGTAAGAGATTTGAATTGTAATTTATTTATTTACATGCAGCTAGTAGTTAAAAATATTTTTCTTGAATCATACTCCTGTCCATGTGTGCGCGGATTTATATGAGACAATTTGTTTTAGATAAGAAAATGTGAATGTAACCAATTAACTGATCTTAATTTGTTGGACGACTCCACTCAAGATAATGTATTAAACATTCTTTCTAAATGGCATTGCACTTGCGGGAAAAAGGTGAGTGTTATGCTTACTATTTCTACTTTTACTGGTTTTCTTATTAAGTGGCATACTAATAAAAAAAAATGTGTATGTTGTATATCTAGGTGACGTCATCGCAAACTTCTACGAGTGAGATCCCATCAACCTCTGTGGAGAGGGTACATGGCGCTGAGGACCATGACGACATATTCGACTTACAACCGCTCCCGCTCTGCACTGTTAAGTCTACGCCAAGTAAATATCTAAATAAAAACTAAAGTACAATAAAATAATAATAATTTTCATGGGAAATTTCCAACTTATTTGGGCCGGCCTTTTTTCTGTCTGATTCTTTCTATCTACAATGTTTTGTTTTAGACTTTGGGACGCGTTTAGTCCTGCATCCCGGTGACCTGGTCAGGTGTAAATATTCATTTAGTCCTCAAGACGAAGGTAACTTTAGTGTTAAACGGTTTGTGGAAGTAAGCGGTTGGCCTGAATCAAGAGTAGACATCAACGTCAATGGGATATGCGATTTACCGAGGTATTCTATCGTTGCTACAAATTCAATTTGTATTAAACGCACAGTTTGTTAATATTCTTTTTTTTTAGGTTGGATAGCCGCCCCAAAAAGATGTTTGAGAATTTTGTTCGCAGGACTCTAGAAGATAATGTTTATAAAATAACATATCTGGATGATCTAAAAGTTTTTGAATTTGGTCCAATATTTATAGGAACTCATAGGTATGCATGAATCATTGTAATGTGACTTTGAATAAAGCGACAGGGTACGACTAATTTGAAATAACCATAAATTTCATTTTCAGAATTTATGAAGAAGAGTATACAATCGATTTAAAGAATTCGTCTTTGATAACTGCAGATGTAGAAATCGAGTTTCTAGAAGATACTTCAGTGTTCCAAATAGACAAAACGTTTATTAGTTTGGAAGTAAGAATCCACTTATCGAAAATATTATAACTTTTTACAGCTAATGTAAATAATGTGATTTAAATATGTTTTTCGGAACAGCCCGGATGTCGTGGAAAGCTGACAATATCAGCAGCTCCTACTGAAAAAGGCGTGCATACAAGTGTGTTACTTTTTTGTGTCAAGGATAATCCTGAAATAGTCATGGTGAACATTGCATGCAGTGGAGTTGTGCCTATTGTTGAAATTTTACCACTCACTAAAATAATTGGTAAGACAATGACAAAATATGTCTAACAACGTTAGGGTGTTTAATGTTCCCTTGATTTTTTAATGTGAATAAAATGTTGATGTTCAGAATATGGGAAACTACTACTGTATCGTCGAGAGGACGACAGATTTATAGTGAAGAACGACTCAATCCTACCAGTACAATGGAAGATTCGAAACGCACAAGAATTCATAGAAGACTTTATTATAGCGCAAACGTCGGGCATAGTGCCGAGACACGACAATCAAGTTGTTCCTGTAACGTATATTGCGTGCCAAGTTGGTGTTATATCGAATAAACCGCTTGTAATCGATGTATGTTACCTTTTTCAACCTGTTTGGCCTCAAAATTTATTGAATGTATTTTTACGACTGGATAGTTTTTGATAAAGTCCGTTTAATTTTCTGTTTTTGTTACAGATATATGATGCAGAAGGTCGTGGTGATCCAATGGTTATAGATACTCTGTTCTTATCAGCAGAATGCTACGATGTGATGGTCGAATGTGCTCATGAAAACCCTAGCGAGACGTATCTTAATTATGGCAATGTTAAAGTTAATTCTACTGTTATCCGGGAGATGTACTTGCTGAATCGCGGCAAATATAATATTTATTACAAGTCAGTGTATTTTTCATTATTTTTCCGAAAAAACCTTCTGAAGTCTTACGAATTTTTTTTTACTGAAGGATTCGTGACTACATATGGAAAAAATACTTTCAAACCAAAATTAATACAAATAAATTCGTTATGTTATAGGTTAAAAAAGGTGAAGAATTTCCCAGAGCCATCGTTGCTGCGATCGTTTGAGGCCATTCCTGAATGTGGGGTGATACCCGCCTCGCTCAAGCTGATCTCCATAGAGTTCGAGTGCACGCCCACTACGTCTATGAACCTCTCTAATGTGCCAGCTTACATCTGCTCCTTGTTAGACGGCAGTAAGGACCAGGTCGTTGTGGCTAAGTTTCCCGTTTGCGTTACCATTGCTTCGTTTTACAATACGTATGTAAATACCTAACAATAATAAGTGACATTTTCTGCACATTTTTGATTACTTAATTATTAATTTTATTTTGATATTTTTTAGGTTCACCCTATTTCCATTGGGCGAATTGAATTTCCATATCATACCTGTCGGCACAGGCATAATGAGAGATGTTATTCTTAATAACACAAGCAAATGTCCTGTGACCTATGAGATTATTTTGCCCGAAGCATACCAGATAGATCCTACACTGCCACAACCTCCAGTTAAAGAAAAATCTACTAAGTAAGTCTTAAATCATTATAACTTGAATAAGTACGTTTGTGCTGACCTTTAATGCAAATATTCAAAAATAATTTTGAACAGGATAAGGAATCCTCCGCTGAAATGTGGCAACTTCCTCATTATGAACGAAGATAATTTACTTGCTCCCGGCACCAGTCGCACGATACAAATACAGTTCTTTGCGACAGCGGCACGGAAGTTTGAGGAAACCATTAACTTTATTATAAGTGATACATGTCCCGCTGAAGCACAAGGGGTACCACTAAGACTAGTTGGCACCGGAGCCATGCCCACTTTGGACCTCTGGAATATTGAGACCACATTTAGAGAACATTTAATAGTTAAAAATCTATGCGAATATAAAGTGCCAGAGGTAATGCCATAACTTTTATATTGGGATTTGATAAACTAACAATATAAATAACTAAACAAATGTTTCTTGTTTTGCAGTCATCACCGCATTGTGTTTTCGCTGAGAATTCTGTGACATTGCATTTTTTCTGTGTCACAGTTGGCTCAAGTCATATGGGTTCCATAGATCTTTATAATAACGGACTTGTTGCGTGTGCCCTTACCATGAAACTGCATTACCAAACGAATGCTAATTCCCATATTTTCACTCTGGATAAATATGACACACACATAGAGCCCTTGTTGCATAAGAATCTAGGAATCATATTTACTCCCAAAGCACTAAAGGTACGTAACAAAAACTCAAGTCTACTAAAATTGTCTATAAAACCAAAATCCACTTATTTACGATTTTTACATGAATTGAAATATTTTTCAGGAATACCGAGCAGTTTTAGAAATAAAATTGAAGTTACTTGATAATCAAGAGCAATCCTTCAAGATATGTCTTATAGGAGAAGGTGTTATTCCAAGAATACACTTGATATCACCACGTGTGAAGCACCATAAGGCTGCTTTGCTTCGTTTTGCAGTAACATGCCTTGGTTCTATAAGTCACAAAACGATTCGCTTCAAAAATATAAGCTCTGTTAAAAGTGTAGTAGTTTTAGATATTATGCAGCAGCTGAATGAAAATAGACCTATATTTTGGCTTGCGGCCGCGACAGATAGCGAACACATGGTACTTGTTGGAAACAGTGGTAAGTTAAAAAAAATGTTTTATTAGTGTAAAAGCTAATTTTATTTATATGAATCGTTACTATCAATAAAATAACGAAAAAGAAGATTATCCTATCGAAGTTGACCATCATGTAGTACTCCCCTTACAACTCTTTGAACATTCCAGATGAAATGAACCTAAGTATGAAAGTAGTACTACGTCCAGAAGAAATAATAAACTTAAATATTTATTATAATCCGATAAGAAAGGGCCGAACAAGTTGCGATGTAAAACTGATGATAGAAGAAAATCCCTTCGAATATTTTACAGTAAGTACTATGTATGACTAATTATCTTTTATTTTACATAGCTTATCTAATGGACTCGGGTCACGTGATCTACATATATAAAAATCCTTTTTTTATTAAAATATTTCTCATTTTTTATGTATGAAGAATAAATGAAGAATAACTTATTTTTCTAGGTGATCTGCGAAGGAGAATCTTTTATGGAAGATGTTATTTTGGTTGGCCTTGAAATGCTATCTATGGATACGGATCTCGATGCTTATAAATTATCGGCAGATGGGTAAGTGTTTATGTTTATGTGACTCAGTTTAAAGTGGTAGGTGAGGTTAATTAGGTCATATTATAACATAATAAATGTAACTTTATAAGTGCTGTTCAAACACAGTTGTCTATCAAACACACTTCGTAAAAAAGCAAGAGAGAAAAAGGAGTATGTAAGAGAATGATTGCGATTCAGTATAAATCTTTTATAGGACCATGTCTACTGTATCCACCGTTGATACAAAGAAAAGTAAGAGTGCGAATGTAAGTGTCGATAGAAGAAAATCAAAACAGCTGGAACCGAGGAAGGGTAAACGACTCTCGTCCAGTTCAATGAGACCCAGTGAGAGTCCCAACTTGGAACCTTCTCTTCTTAAATATGTATTGGATTTCGGTAAGATATAAACGTAAATTATTTGTTTCTTTTTGGGCTGCTCCACCCACTATTATCCAACAAATATTGTTTGAATCTAGAGTTTGAAACATCAAGACTAGGGCGGGACCAAGGATAATAAGGTTTAAATATATCAACTTAATTCATTGAACGATTAACGTATGAAGTTAAATTAAAGTATATAAGTAGATACTAAACGTTTCTACTAACGTTTTAGGTGGCTGCGAGTTATTTTCTTTACAGAGAAGATCAGTTGTGATGGTTAACAATTCTGAGAAAGTGTACAAGTTTAACTGGGCTGAAGTGGACTGCGTAGTAATAAAACCCTCTGTGGGTTACATATCCCCTGGAGAAGAAAAAGACTTGGAAATTATGTTCTTTTCTGGTCAGCCCGTCGCTTTTAATAAGGTTACAGAACTAATTATCCAAATGAGATAATATATGAAAAAAAAACTAGAAATAAGAAAATAAAGGCAATATGTTTTTCAGGAATTCCTGACTTGTGCTCTGGTTGCAATAAGCGATGACTCCCTCACTCTCGACATGAAAGGAGCTACTTGGGATAATCGGCAAATTGTTACTCTGTTTGACCATAACCCGTTAGTATTAAAAGTTATTTTCAAATCCGCTTCCAGGAAAACTTGCAATCCTAATTTGGAATCTGTTCGGAATAAGCCGATCTCTAGTTTGTGAATTTCGAATGCTTATAGTTTTTTACATTAAATCTTTCACTCTTATGAGTTATGTTGTTAACGTAAACGGTTAGTCTACTTATCTTCTCTTATAAAAAAGAAATATTCTCTTTCAGCGAATTAAGCCTAAATCAAAGATGTGAAGTTGTAACTGATGAACAAACAATCCCGCCATCGGAGCACTACTTAGGATCCATAAACATGGTCATAGTTTATACAGCACGGACGGAGTATACAAAATATGTTTCATCACTGTCTGAAAATATTGAGTTACCGGACACCTTCATCTATAAGGTAAAACAGTAAGGTTGAATCTAGTCTCAAAATATATGTTCTTGTCTTTTAGATTTTGACCTAATAATCATTATGCTCAATCCAGACAAGAAATTTTGATTTCAATGTGGAGAACGTTGGCAATGTTCCGATGAAAATTATATGGAGTTTTCAAATTGATGATGAATTTCCTGCAAGGATAGATAAAAATTTCCCTAAAAATCACGAGGTAAATACTTCTTGCTCATTTTATTAAATGTATTTCGAAAATTCCATAAAAACAATTAAACGACACAAATGTCTTTTTTTAGTTCCGACCCGAAGACCTCTTCAATATGGATCCAAATAATAGGGAAAGTTTCAACAGTGTCTTGATGAACGCCAATGACCCTATGCCTGAACCCGACCCCGAAAATGGTGAAGAGGGAGAAAATACCAATTTTCCTTAACAAAGAGTAATTTTAAAACACGAAATGTTATCATACTCATCTCTGTGCTTAATTTGGTTTTCTGTTTACAGAGCCCAGCAAAGTAACGCTGTTCAGTGGAAGTCAGGGTAGGGAAAGTGTCGACACATGGTTTGAGGTTGATCTGCCTTTTCAAATCAATCCTGTTAAAGACTGCTTAAAGCCTGGCGAAAGTCGAGCTTTCAGGGTAACGTTTTCGCCTCTAGACGCTTTTGACTTCAAAGTGCGACTAAAAAGTACGATAGGTATGATAAAATCTACTTCTCACTTTTCGTTTTTTTTAATAGCCTTTTATAAAATAGAGACCTATTAACTAATTTGTTTCACATTTAGATAATTTAGATCCTTACGACCAAAACATATCTTGCAAACTAACGGCGAGGTCTCTGATCCCGTACGTGCATCTCGACATTGAAGACAGCGACTATCTGACATCAGGCCGAAGGAAAGTTACCGGTGTCGCTCTACCCCCGCATATGACTGTACTGGAATTTAACGTATTGGGGTCCGGATGCTATAAAAAGTCAGTAATTAATTATTATTTTTATACCTATGCATTTTACATAGGAAGTTGTTTGACAGCTTTATTGATTAATTATAATAAATTTTTATATCTGTGCAGTGTGCAGAACTTAGGAGTAAAGATGAGCATAATTGACATGACATAATTCTTGAATTAAATTTCAGGACATTCAATGTTATAAATCCAACCAGCGAACCGTATGAATTTATATTTGAAATGATCATGAGTGACAAGCCCGAGCTCATGCCGGTACACTGTAACACGCTGAAGGGATACGTGGAAGGGGGCACGTCCACTGAAGTGACCTTCGCTTTCTCCCCTACAGCCCCTGGGGTAAAATTATATTAAACTTATAACCTGATAATGCAATTACTCCGGTCATAAGTAGGTACAAGTGATCGCTTCTTATGGTTTTAGGTTTACGAGTCCCAATGGAAATTCTTGATTCCAACTCATAACCTTGTTATGAACGTTTTAGTAGTCGGCTTAGTCAGAGAACCTGATGTCGTCTTCGTACCTACGATCCTCATTATAAGGAACTCGTTAGTTGGCTTCACAGCAACCAACGTCGTTATACTGAAAAATAATGAAACAGAACCTCTAAAGTTTGAATTCAAGGGCAACTCTTTATGCAATGAATCTGGAAAGACTCCTGTAATTTGCGAACCTGAACACGGTACGCTGAAACCGCGATCTGAAACACCAATAAAGTAAGATGTCGTTTCTAAATAATATGCAATGGAGTACCTAAGTATTTAATAGCTGGCTGGTAAAATATTAACGTTGGTTTCTTTTTTAGCATCGTCTACACACCGATCCAAGATGGTCCATTATCATTTAAAATATTCTGCAGTGTAACGTACTTGACAAAGTTTTTAACATTATGCGTAAACGCTTTGAGCTATTCCATAAAACCCAAAGTTCTTTACTATTTGATTGGTTATGAACATGTACTAAACAGTGAATCACAAACCAATATACATCTGGACCAGGTACAGAAATATGTTTTTGTTTTATGTCTACACATGTATCGGAAGGATTTTCAGAAGGATTTTTTGCGACATAGGAAATAAATAATTTGATTGATAAGAATAACTGTTTTTAGACTGCATCCTCGTATGAAAGAACAATTCCGTTCACGATAAAAAACGATGGTTCTGCGACATTTTTCTTCGACTGGAATTACAACGGTACTAACGTAAAGAAGTACATGCAATTGCACGTTGAACCGAAAAGTGGACACGTCACGCCTGGCAACGAAATCGAATGCACTTTATTCTTCACCGTAAAGCAAGTTCCAGTTCAAGCCTTCCCCGTCAAGCTTTCTGTAAGTTGTATTTACTCCTAGCGGCAAAATAACTATAAAATCTAATTGCTTTCACATTGATGAGTGTATGTCTACTAATAAACTATCTACAGGTTTATAAATTATACACAAAGCACGTCTTGCTTTGTAGGTGGGTATTCGTTATTTTATATTAATGCACTTATATTTCCTAAAGCCTGCCACTGACCATCTTCGTTCTCAAAATTAATAGAAAACCACTATATTGTAGGCTAGCTAGCTCGTAGCTGTTTCATAATTAGTATTAGTAACTATCTCACTGGAATGTTTTCCTAAAGTAAATGTCAGAGTTTAGATTTCAGATGGTCCGGAATACGAAATATTTATCCATGCCGATATTGAAAAGCCATTGTACCACTTTTCTTGCATGGAATTTGATTTTGGAAAATGTTTTGTAAACGCTCCAGATTCTACGTATAAAAGAAACATTGCTCTTACGAATGATGATAAAGTCCCAATAATGTTAGTTTTGAATTGTATGTTTTTGTAGGGTTAGAAAATTAGAAGTTTTATTATTGAACGCGATTTCAATTTGATTGAGCGAAAATAAATCAATAAGGAGTAATACTGTAATCCTAATTTAATTATTTTCTGGTGCCAATATCCAATGTAACTAATCATATTATAATATTTACAGTGTAGACTTAAATTTCACAACTCTACCGGAACTGTTTGTTGATTATGAAAAGATGACTCAAATTGAACCAGGCAGACGTTTGAAAATAGCGATATATTTTCGACCAAAGCAAGTGAAGGAGTATGAATTCACGTTGCAGTTTTGGGTAAACTCTCTATGCGAAGAAAATTTGACGTTTAGAGGAGAAGGTTTGCGCAGTAACATTAACTTGATCAAAAGTTTTTATGTACAAAGCACACTTATTTCGTGAACTTGTGTTTCTATTTTCCAGGAATTCCTCTCCTATTTGACCTCTACGACGGTTGCCAAAAGAGCTTCGACTTAGGCCACGTGAAAGTGGGAGAAAAATTAATTCGCACAATAGAAGTAATGAATCACAGTAAAGGGTCAATTGAAGCTTCATTTATATTTAGGGATATGTATCCCGTAGTGGAAGATACGACTCAGTCAGATGCAACTAGTGTTTGTCTTAGTCCAACTACAGCTCATCAGCAGTCCGATACAGGACCCTCTAGGTAGGCCAAGCAAGCTTCAGTGACTTACTAAAACATTATTTGAGGAAAGATGAAAGACACAACACACACATGACATCTTAATGGATTTTAAATATTGATAATTCACGACATTTATTTTGGTATTTACCCGAACAGTTGTATCTGTCACTCCAGAAGTTCAGACATTACAAAATTAGAACAGGAATCTTAGATAAG
Organism: Autographa gamma; assembly: GCA_905146925.1. Classification (NCBI taxonomy): domain Eukaryota; kingdom Metazoa; phylum Arthropoda; class Insecta; order Lepidoptera; family Noctuidae; genus Autographa; species Autographa gamma. The sequence goes on from LR989852.1 coordinate 4,466,115, forward strand.
CGCGCGTTTATTAATATCTCGCTCTTAAAATATAATACGTGTGTGCCCTTCATTATAAGACACATGTTATAAGACCAACAACTATTTAGAATGTTTTTGGATTGGTACTTTGGATTTGCTACAGATATATTTTTGTTTTGAAACCCGAAATATCTACTTCTGTAATACTTAGGTTAAATTGGATAGATAATCTTAAGTTTTAGAACTAGCTAGAAGTCACAGGTATGTGTTAATCTCAATCTAACCAAAACGCAACTAGTAAACCTAAAGACATTATTTTCAGAGTGCAAATGTTGCAAACTTACAAAGACAACAAGGTTCGGGAACAAATTGCAATGGATATCCAAAACGCTCTGTCTTCATTGAAAGTAATACCAAACAAGTGTTTGATCAGACCTTACAAAAAAGTGCCTTTGAAAATACAATTCAAGCCTGTGGGCATGATAAGCACGCTAAACGTACAAGTATGTATTATGTTCCGCCAAATAATATGTCCCCAGTTCCAAAGTAGTAACACAAACAAATACTTTACTGCTGAAAAGAATACATGGTACAATCGCGCAGGCTTTGACTGCTTCACCGGATTTTTAGCGAAGACTTTAAGGGCCTTTCGCCAGAGCAATAGAAAATCAAATAAATGTAGTGCGAACTGATGAAAGCTCAGTACAACAGTTAGTCTGTGTATTTTCTACTTGCGGCATCGTAGCTGCCAATAAAGATCGATTTTTTATTATTTTAGAGAGGGATGGCTCTTAGTTATAATATAACAATATTTTATGCTATTCACAGCTCAATATGAAAGTATTTGAGTTTGAAAGGCCTCTAGTGCGTCTTAGTGGTTGCGCTACTGGAATGAGTCTCGCTTTCAGTCAAAACTCTTTACAATTCGGTCGCGTCCGTAAAAGAGGATGCAAAATACTTAAAGTTATGTTACTTAATAAAGGTGACTTTGGAGCCAGGTTAGTGTTAAAAATAATTAATAAAAAATCTTTGTCGTAGTATTTTTTTAGTTTTGTAGTTTTACTGTAAATTTACAGCGCTATAATATAATTTTCGAGGTCTTTCATTCATATGTGTATATGTAACTTCTCCGCATACATGTGGTTAAATGATGTCCAGGTTCTGGTGGCAGCCTTTGATATCAGATGAGTTCACGATATCTCCGCAGCAGGGCACGATAGCCGCGCATACCAACGTGACATTCACAATTACGTTCAGACCGGTCAACCACAACCCCTTCATTAAAGTTTGGGTGATTATCTCATTTCTTTATACAAGTATATTTTATATAATTAAAATTTCATCACATTATTATTTATGCAATGATGTTTTATCCCACAAGTTTCTGAAAGGGGTACTGAATTCACATATTTTTCATTTTCAGGCAAGTTGTAATATAGAAAACTACAAGCACCTTGAGCTAGCTCTTTACGCAACATGCGTCGACTTGGGAAACATACAGAACAAAACTATGTTCATGGAGTGCCCTGTCCGAGATATACAAACTTCTTTTATTGTTGTCACTAATCCGTAAGTATCTAATTAATGTTATCATATAAATGATGACAAATTCCATTTAATTTAATACTGTTTTCTTCTTCTTAGCGTGTCGATGACAATCAAATTATATAGTGTCGGCCCAAAATTCTGCTACGAGAACCGCATTGTCAGTAGCTTGCATTCAATCGTCCATCGTGCAGGTGTAAGGGCACGAAGGACAAGATAACAAATGTTTCATAGTCTGGGGAGTAATACCACATCTACAACTCAGTGTAGATATATCTATGTATCCCCACCTAGACATATTGTCTTTACTTGCTCCAACTTGTGTCCGAAGTCGGTTTTAAACTGTTTTCTTAAATTTTAGCACTGACGATCTGTGGTTTATTCTATCCGAAGTATCGGGTGGGCCATTCGAAACTCTCAAGGAATTTAACGTTGAGCCTAATTCGACGTTTGATATTCCAGTCAGTTTCAAACCAAAAAGTATTGGGAAGCACGAAGTAAGCTTTTTCCTCTCTATCGGTACGAATACGTGATAGTGCGATTCTAACCCGATTTTTGTCAAATGTCTTATTTTTCCTTTAGAGTCAAGTTTTGTACTCGCCACTTGGTGAGAGTGCGCTGTTTGTTACATTGATAGGTGTTGCCCAACACCCTAACCCTAACGGTACGATCAATGTACGCGTACCTGCTAAAGATGTCCACATCCAAGAATTACAAGTTCATAACATTACTGAGGTAAGTTTGTTTCTGCCTTATTGAACTTAACTGTAACATTCAGTTAATTTTTATGGTAAAATTATCACTAAATTTAAATTATATGGTTTTAACTCATGTAAGTACTGCAGGGTTATTTTTATTTGTTGTTGTATTAGCGTGTATCATAGTACAATATTATGTTAAAAATGACATGTGGGCTCATGGGCTGTACCGTAAAGGTAGACAATGTAGATGGATACCATTAGAAATTCACAATTAATAAAAAAACGGTAGACTTATTTAAGATATTTTTTAACAATATTCTTCTGTCCAGTTTCCCGAGTCCTATAGGGTAACTACAGAGTTAGTGAAGATAAATCCGGAGAAATTTGAAGGGTACTACGAAATCAAATGCCCGGATGTCATCAAGACGTGGGGCGAAGCATCTGCTACATGCCGATGGACATTCGTTTGTTTCGAAGAATGCGAAATGACTCTCAAAGTAAGTTATGGATGCGTACTTATTAAGCACTGGAAATCTAATATCTTATATATAAAAATGAATCGCTAAATGTGTTGGTAAGCGCATAACTCAATAACGGCTGGACCGATTTCGCCAATTCTTTTTTTGTTGTGTTAGTTATTATCAGGAGAAGGTTCTTATGGAAAAAAAAATGGAAAATTGCGCGGGGGAAAAAAATCCTGACCTTTGTTACGATAGTGATTTGTTGGGTTCATCTGCGCCCTGAATAACATAAAGGCCCCGGAAACGGGACCTAGGTATTCATGCGAGTGAAACCGCAGGGCACAGCTAGTTGACAATAATCCTTGGGCTTCCGATGCTTGAAAAAGATGTAACTTTTTAAGGTTTTGTACCCTTTGTTGTTTATGTCCTATATACTTTATTACATTTACCTACCAAAAAAATATTTTGGCCTGATTTGAGCTGCGCTATCTCTCGGACTTCTGAGTTTCACTCATTTTTAATCAAACTCAGTGATACCAATCGAAGAATTAGCTATGACGTCACATATATCACCCCTAAGACGTGTAACAAGTAGGACACAATATTTTATGTTACAGGTAATGTTTATAAACGAGGAAACTCGCGAATATCAGTACTACAACATAAACGTGGTAGTCACGTCGAGTCCTATCGTAGACACGCTGACGTTTGTATCGCGCGCACGCGAATCAGTGCAAAAGGAAATTATCATCAAAAATCCGCTCTCTAATGAAGCTGATTATTATGTTACTTGCGAGAAGCTTCAATGTCCTGAAGTATTGAAAATTGGCAGAAATTCAGAGGTAAATAGATACTTTAATTACCATATCTTCAAACCAAATTAGAAAACATTTAGCTACAGATGGTACGTATTCTTAATATATTTAAAAATCTTCCACGGTACCGAAATTCGGTAAGAACGTTTATACAGTACTATTAAAATTACGTACTATTAATTACAGGCAGTATTAACTATGACATATTCCCCATTAGTGGAAGGGGAAACTCACGGATTTTTGGAGGTTAATAATTACCTGGTAGGCACTTACGTTTACAAGGTGATATTAAAGTGTCTGCCAGCCAAAGAGAAGACTTTGGAATATACAACTTCTCTAGGAACAAATATTGCGATACGACTGAAAGTGCAAAATCAGACAGATACACGGGCTGACTTTGATTGCACGGTAACTATATTCAAATACCTATGTAGTATTTTATAGAACATACCTATTTTTTATTTTGTCCCTGTGGCTGTATTTAAATGTTATTAAACTTAATACATCTAAATTTTGATAAAATTTTGACGCTGATACCTGAACCGTCATTCGTGCGGTCAGCTTTTCCCAGATAATTGTATTTTACAAATCACGTTTCAGGTTAATCACTCTTGCATCCAAGCCGAAAAGGAGTACTCGCTGGGACCCTACGAAAAAGGGAAATTCCTAGTTTGGTTCGAACCCACGGGGCTTGGTGTCCAAAACTGCCAGATTGCCTTCACGTCTGTTATTGCGGGTGAATTTATGTAAGTGTGGATATTTTTTTCAATTATCACTTGTTTTGAGTCGGCTTTTGAATAGGTGTCTGACAGTCATATTTTTGGGTTTAATTACATTTCAGATATAACATAAAAGGCATCGCGACAGAACCCAAACCAAGGGGTCCGTATGAAATAAAATCGGGTGGGTCTACAATCATCCGATTTAAAAATATATTTGACGACACCAGAATGTTCAAAATATACGTAGACAGAGATGAATTCTATGTTAAAACATTATATGAGCCTATCAGAGCAAAGAAGGTTAGTAAACAGAAAAGAGTATATACAACCGTTTTCCTAATATGTATATCACAAATTAACTAGATTCTATATTGTTTGCCTAAGTAGTACTTGAAGCTATGTAACATCATCCCCAACCAAATACCGCCAAAAGCTACTTATTTCGACTTAAAAAGTTCCTACTCACAGATCCAGATATAGGAACAAATACCGCCGCAATTTCATGTTATTTGACTGCCGCTGATTTTTTGAAATAAAGTGGTATATCTTCACGCTCTACAAAAATAATTTCGAGTTGACCTACTCGGTGAAAAGTGTCTCAATTTGATCCTGAGATGCTAGCAAACCACTAAAGTAACCTTCCTTGACACACGGTAAAAATAAATAATCGATAAGTTCTATAAAGTTTAAGTGTAACGTCAGTTCATATAACGAATAACGTAACCTATATTTAGTTTCGTTACTAAACTGAACTAAAAACCAATTGGCGACTGTTTATTGCCATATCAATTTTATACTTTAAGATCGAAATAGCCTAATACCATTTTAATTATTATTATTTAATTTGATATAAGTATATATTAATATGACTAATATTCGACAGGATTTAAGGATCACCGTGCATCTAGCGGAAAGGCCTTCAAATGGATGGCCCGAAGTGCCGACGGGTACGCTCACAATAGAGAACTGCGAGCCACCAGTACCCAAGGTACACTGGACCTATTTCCTACAGGGCAAACCTTAACCTTTACGTTTTTCTTTAATATTATTAGTTTTGTATTAATTTGTTTTAATGTATTGTGATCAATAAATATATACACAAGTTTATTGAAACAGTTTTATTAATGTGATTACTGTTACCAGTCGCTAACACTAAAATCTTGTACAATGTCGTCTTTGTCTTCGACAATGCTGTCTCTTTCTATTGTTTTGGTCTTGGTTGCCTTTTTCTCTACTTTGTCTTTCTTCTTTTTGACTTTCTTCACTTTTGGAGCAGGACTTTCATCATCTGCTTCAGTATTGAAGTGATCAACATCATCCTCGTCGTCTGAGGGGAACAGTACCATAGGTCCCTTATTTTCTGGTACTGCATCTTCAGACAGTTTAGGCCTCTTAATCTTGGGCAGCTCCCCAGCAATCTCGTCATTTTTAGTGATCTTCTTACGTTTCTGAATCTTGTTAATTTTGCTCCAGTTTTCGTAGAATGTGAGAAGAGGTGTTCCTTTAGTTTTTATACTAGTCTCCCAGGCCGTAACCATTTTTTCGTCACTTATCGCAAAAGTTATTTTAGACCTCTCACGTTCTATGAATTTCGAGTTTTCTTCGATCTTTTCTAGCAGTTGACGCATTTTCTTCGTGTAATTTGATACGGAGCACGACTTTAAGAACTGCTTTAACTGTAATAGTAAAAATATTTTGTTAAGAACTTCATGAATTGATGTACATACATACACATTATTAACAGAAATCATTTCTGATTTACATTACCTGTATGACAGCTAGCAACATTATATCCGGGAATGCAATTGTGTGTGATTCGTTGGCTGTATATTCTAACAAGAGACCATAGACGCGCTCTATAACTGAATCCTTGAACCCATTCTCCATTAGTTGAGACTTAGCTAGTCTTAGAATGCAAGAAAAATCCAATGGTTTCATAGACACCTTTTTATGCTTTTTATTAAAGTCGAATGTTGTTAGAACCTGAAAAAAATATAAACAATTATTTCATGTTTAAGTAACAAAATATATAAAAAAAATGTTTAAACATATCTATAATTTACCTCAGTAAGGAATGGTAAAATAGGAATGAAGGTATTAGATTCCTTTGATAGATGGATCAGCATTTCAACACAGTGGAATCTCAGAGGATAATACTGGTGAGTTGGCACAAGTTTTATTGTATTAGTTATCACCATAACAAGTGGGTACACAAGAGGCTGCAATTGTGGCTTGTGAGAAACCGCACCCAACAAGTCTGCCCATAAATGCAGTGAATTCACAAACTGCCAGTTGTAGACAGCTTGTCTGTTTTCTATCTTCTGAACAACAATAGCATTTCTTAAATGAATAGCCAGTTGACGAATGTAGAGGAAGACATGCTGGTATGAAACATTCAAATCCAATGAGAACATTTCAACCAATGATCTTCTCATAAAGTTTATTCCTGGCCATGTGGAGGGGCTGACAAATTTACAGTTTTTGACATATGTTAAACACATGGCTTTTAGTACAAGATCCAGCAATGCTGGTTGTTGGTTTCTTGTGATCCTGAGTATGCACAAAAAGGCTAGAACCCTCACAGTCTCTTCACCAGTACTCCAGAAGGAGAGGAGTTTCTTCAGGGCCTGCTTGGCTATTCTTATGAAGCAAGCTACATAGACAGACATTTGATGTAGATGTTTGAGTAAAACTGTCAGGATGTTCTCTGACGTAACTCCTCCGAGCAGTTTCAACAAATCACTGAGATATGAAATCAAGTGGGTTTTTATTTTTGTGTAGTGTTTGCATTTCTGTGGATCTTTGCCAGACTGCTCCATACCTAGGTACTTTCTTATGGCCCCTGGCAGATATAACACACACATCTGGATGACAGCATTGAACACCGAAGAACCTGTAAAAGTTATTTGACTTAATTAGTTAGAGAGAGATAAAACTATTTTCTAATAAAACTTTTAAATGTCTATTTAATTTAATGCATACGTACGATATAACTTATTTCATAATAGGGATGTTGACAAATATTATTCATTAAACTACCTACTCAACAAACTAAATCCCTATTTTATAATAAATACATATAATAAGTTAGTATGAAAACTGTAATTAGCAATGAAATGATTTGAAACATATTTTGCACAATAACAATTTACACAAGTCAACATCCCTTAGCCAAAATACAATTAATACTATAGTGATACTCTCCCTGTTTGTCCTCTATCCTGTTTAAAGTATAACATTTTCTTCATGGGTATATTAAATTTCTTTGCTGTGTTCATGTCTCTTCTTATGTAAAACTCATATAATGAAGTCTCAACACATCAGTAACATCAAAACTTCAGCATTTATTGTGAGCATATTTTCCAATGAATGCCATAATATAAATGTTATGTCCAAGTTAATTATAAAGGACCTTACCTTCAACTTTGTATTCTCCTTCAGAGGCTCCATCTTCACTGGTAGCCCTGATCATGGCGGCGTTGAAAGCCTTGATAACAGTGGTCAGTGTGGTTAGCTTGATTTTGGTCTCATTTTGGAGTGCAGCTTGCCATTCTGCCACCATTTTAAGGGTTATTTTCCCTTGGACAGGTTTAGCATCTTCATCCTAAAAGATAAATTTAGTTTTATTAGTTGAAGCCATGTTATGCAACACAGATTTTATACATGAAGTTGCTGTGATTTTGTGTAAATATATTGCATTTGTTTCATATAGTGTAAGCATGCAAGCAGTTCATATCCACACTAAAAAGACACAGCTCATATAGTTTGAACTAAAGTTGTTATTATAAGACAAACCTCAAAGTCACTCTCGTCACTATCTCCCTGGAGTGGACCAGGCTTATGAACCTTATCATCTTCATCATCATCCTTATCTGATGCATCATCACCAGAATCAACATCAAAGTTTAATAGGTTTTCATCATTTTCTTCTAAAAAGTTGTAGAAGTCTGGATCTAGATTTTTGAGCTTCTCTAATGACTTCTTATGAGTTTCAGGGCTAAGTTCATCTTCTGAATCTGAAAATATATAATATTTTCGATCATTTTTTATTTGTGAAACGGTAAGTTATTGGGCCCTGATGAGTTTAGGGATAATTTACTTCAATGAAAAGTACTTACCTGAGTTTTCAGAAGGTTTAACGGGGGTTTTATTTTTCTTCATGGTGAGCTTCTTCACCATTGTGCTTATAAACAATATCACCAATAATTATTAAAATATAATTACAATGTGCTATGTCCACGTGCTTTAACCGCACAACAATTTATTTTGACATTTACTTGATTGTTATGACACTGACAGTGACAATTGGATAAAAATTACACAGATTATACATCCTTAAATCCTATAGGTACCTAGGCACTAAAATTAAATGATAAAACCTATACTTCTTTTCGATAAATTTGAAAAAAAAAATGCCTTGCGATAAACTAGTACCTAGTAGTAGTAGACACGCCTATGTATGTAGCGAATAGAGTGCATTTTTTTATGTTTGCTCATAAATACATAGAAAATTAACGTTTAAATTAGTTTTATCAAAAATGTTTAGGTATGGTAAAAAATATGTCACATTGAAACTTTTATGTGGTTTTGCGTAAAATAAATGCAGACCGATACCCATGTATATGAGTCAATATGAAGTAAATAAAAGACAAAACGTAATAAATAACGTACCTATTTGTTTTACAATAAAAGAAAAGTTGTTATAGTAATCCTGTAATGTTTAATTAAGCTTGGTTTTACCATATTCATATCCTGTAGACCTGTATTATGTATGATATATGTGATCTTCCAGTCTATTATAGCCCTCATAAATATGTATGACTCATCGATACGAGATATAATAAATCGAAATACCCTAGTCGTAGAAAGACCATTAAATCTAGTATTTTTCAGTACCTACTCAAACTTTATAATGTTGCCATTCTCTATTTTACCACAGAGTAGTAAACAATTTTCCAGAAAAGTACGGAAAGCAGAGAATTTTCTTCATCGTGTTGATTGGTAACCGGCTGATAATTGGAATCAAACGCACTTTTCTGTCCAATATTTTCTATCACACTGCTAAACCATAAAAAAATCACAAACACAGTAATCACTCCCTGCTAAAGAAATTGTAAGTCTGTTACGTATTTTTAGCCCAAGTGTTTCTTATTTCATTTTGAATAACATTATAATTTGTGAATATTGTTTTCTATGTTACGGAAAGAAGATTGTAGAAATAGATTGAAACAAAATATTTTCTTTCAAGTTATTGTTTGTTTCTAATCGTGATACTGTTTTCTTAGATTGCATCATGTTGTCCCGTATGTGCGTCGGTCGTTCTGCGCTCAATTTAAGCAATGCTCTCAGAGCCCCTGTACCTCAGAGATATGTTCCAAAGAACTATGTGATCAGAAACTACGCTCGCGAACCCCGCTCTCGAGTTGCTTCTCATTCACATGCACAACCCTCAATATGGGCTAGACTTATGGCCCCTGCTGGACCTAATGGTAAGTCATTATTGTATTCTTGATGTATTTTGATCTTGTTTCAATATTCCTCTATTATTGTCCAATAACTTTGATTTATTATAAACATGATTACATGGTATATTGTAATGAAATAGAAATATACAAACCTAAAATGTTTTGTCGATATTATCTACTTCTACGACTCAGTGATTTTGATTGCTAACATTAAAGTACAAAATGGATGTATTGTATCAAACATCAAAGAAACAATACTGAGATAACAAGGAGTAGATTGTGACTAACTGCAAATAATTTAAATGGGGTTGAACATGATGATGAAGAATTAAAATTACTATTGTCTTAACTTTCCAGCTTTCAGCTTGGGAAAAGGTGCACTGGCTGGAGCATCTGCTGTGGGCCTAGCTGCACTCTGCTTTTATGGTTCAGGAGTTAAGCCTGGAATATGCCAGGAAGCACAGTGAGTTATTTACCTAATTTTAAATTTAGTTATTTATTTACCTTTTGAAAGTTGAAATTCTTAATTAATGTTGTGCAATCTCTACTTTCTACAGCCTTAGTAAAATAATCATTTTGTTTTTCCACACATAGTGCTTAATCATTCAAAGTACATGACAATCAAACAAGCCCAGGGATATTTACAAAATATATCTATTAGTCACTTTGGCAAAATTACAATATTTTCCGTTTAGTAAATATTTACCGGTCTTGTGGTTAATGTAGGTGCACACATACTAAATGTGTACATTATAGAGGCACGGAATGAAGCTTGGCCTTGCTGACTTAAAACTGATAGATTGACTTTTAATTTAACAGGATTACTTTATTAATAAGATTTGGATATATTTTACTTTCAGTCTATGGCCAAAATATGTACAAGAACGCATCAGAGCAACATATGGATACATCGCCGCTTCTATTGTGTTGACTGCCGGGAGCGCGTATACTGTCTTCAGAACACCTGCATTGCTAAACTTGGTGGCAAGAAATGGATGGGTGGTAAGTGAACATTAGGTTAATCTTAGTCATGTATAAAAGCCTAATCCTGAACCTGCATAACATCGCTCAACATTGGCAGTGACAATCAAGATGACTACAAATAGATTGTATGGTTATTTTTTCAACTTGTAGAGATATTCTATAATTTCGTAGATATTTAATGCTATCGTGTTTGAAGTTTAACATAAATGAATTGTTTTTTTCTCCTTTCAGTCTATCATTGTGACAATGGGGCTGATGATTGGCTCTGGCATGGTCGTGCGAGGCATGGATTACACCGCCGGGTTTGGTCCCAAACAAATGGCGTGGATCGTACACACAGCCATCATGGGCGCTGTCATCGCACCCATGTGCTTCTTGGGCGGTGCAGCTCTGACCAGAGCGGCTTGGTACGTCAATTGTAACTTGTTTTTAGCCCGCGGTTTCACCCTCCTCAATGTCGGTACTCGTATTTAAAAGTTGGCAAAATCATTTCGTGTAGTTAAAGAACTACACACTTTTATCAAATTTGGCCTTGTAAGTTCATAAGCTTTGCCCCTCGGCTTCACTCGTCTTGTTCTTTTTCTAAGGCACGTAACATATCCTTTATAGAAAAACTGAAAGTAATCCTGTAGCTGTTGTTAAATTGAATATTCAAAGGTGTAATTACGTATTGCTAAAATAATTGTTTTCATTGTTATATTCAGGTACACAGCCGGCGTGGTAGGCGGGCTGAGCACGATCGCGATCTGCGCGCCGTCGGGCGAGTTCCTGAACATGCGCGCGCCGCTGGCGATGGGTCTGGGCGCCGTGTTCGCCGCCTCGCTCGCCAGCATGTTCCTGCCGCCCACCACGGCGCTCGGAGCCGGTACTTACCACACATTGTTTACTTACTATATACTGTACAACATTTTAGAATTATTAGTTATAATAATGTGAAAGCAGAGCGAGTCATTCAGTACTAGGTGTCTCAGGATCGTATCAAGCATGCATCCGTTTTTTATACTTTTATAACTACTTGCTACCTCTGATTTGTAGAGTAGGCGTCAGCTTCCCGTACACAAACAATTTATTTAATACTGATATTTATACTATGTTTTTCAGGATTATACTCACTCAGTTTGTATGGTGGCCTGATAGTATTCGGTGGATTCCTCTTGTACGACACACAAGCCATTATCAAACGCGCCGAGGTCCACCCAGTGCACGGATTCCAGCCTTACGACCCGATTAACTCGTAAGTATAATGATACCGCAAATTAAAATTTTGAATATGGGTAGAATAAATATAAATTATTCTCAAATACTTTAAATTACCTAAACATTATTATTAATTTGTTTCAGTGCTATTTCGGTATATTTGGACATCTTGAACATCTTCATGCGTATCGCCATGATTGTCTCAGGAAGCGGCGGAAACAAGAGGAAGTAAACACAAACACGGACACGGTTAATTGCTTTCAGGTTATTATTTGCTGTATAAATAATCGATTGAATCTAAATTAATTGTAGACAGCAGACTATTTCTTATTAAGTTTTCGACTGGGAGGAATCAAATGTGATATTGTTGTGTAGTCAGTAAGTTAGTGAGGTTCGTGTAAGGGCGCTGATAGACTTGAGCATTCTAGCGAATATTATACATTTCACAAAATATATAAGAGCATTCTAGCGAACGACGGTAAATTTGCTTCAAACTTTGTACCGAGCCGAGCAATTTTGTCATGTTCCATAAATCACATTTTCGTAAATAATACATCTTGTGACGAGCGTTCGTTAGAATGTCGTGAAAATGTTAATAGCTATCTTTGGCTCTGTTGTTCAGTTCGACAAATAAAAAAACGGCAAATCTTCGGTGTTCGAGTCTATGTAAACGTGAATGCTCAAGTCTATCAACACCATAGAGATTTGGCGATAAATAAACTTAAAAGTATAGTATATTAGTTTATACATACTGATGATTTTTATTTAAAACCCAATTTCAAAATGAATCCTAATGCCTCTCTTTTCCTAATCCTTTTTTTTCTATTTATAAGTTATTTTAAAAGATAGATGTCATAAAACATGATTTAAAATCATATGAAGTATGATCATGATACAACCCCAAGTTATAATTTATTTAGAAGTGAACTTTGCCAACTTTACTGATTACACAAGAAGCAAAGGTTACTGTACAAAAAATACCATTAAAAATAGTTATTATCAATCCCCTTCACGAATTTTATTTATTTGTATTTTATATAAATTTACCTAATTGCTATCTTATCTAAGAAACCACTGATGATTGGTAACAATAATGATTCAAAGTATTTTAACCAGAACTCCTGCAAGTTTGATTACTGCTAGCTTTTTCTTTCTATGAGAAAAGATGTATTTTCTTGTTAGTTACATAATTATTGAATATTTCCTCAATAGTTTTCATTTGATATGATGACCTCCGTGTTCGAGTGGCGTACGCACCGGTTTTCAAGGTGTCGCTAGCTCTGAGGTCCCGGTTTCGATCCCCGGACGGGTCAATATAGAAAATCACATTTCTACATTGTCTCGGGTCTGGGTGTTTCTGGCTGGCTGGTTCTACCTTCGTTGTAAATAGTTGTAATAGCTACTTACTTTGTGTTCAGAACAATGTATGTGATGTTGTCCGCATTTAGTATTAGTATATTAGAATAATAATCTTATATATAAAAATGAATCGCTAAATGTGTCGGTAAGCGCATAACTCAATAACGCCGAGACCGATTTAGCTAATTCTTTTTTTGTTGTGTTAGTTACTATCAGGAGAAGGTTTTTATGAATGAAAAAAAAAATAAAAAAATGAGCGGAAGAAAAATAGTAATCCTGAGCTTTGTTACGATAGTGATTTGTTGAATTCATCTCCGCCCCCAATAACATAAAGGCACCGGGAACGGGACCTATATATTCACGGGTGCAACCGCGGGGCACAGCTAGTAATTATTAAAAGTAACAAATACCCAAGGGATAAAACAGTTGAATAACTATCAATTTAAAAGTTGAAACTTGAAAATGCTTAAAATATTAATGATGGCTAAAGCATTATAGCTAAGAAACATATCCGTCAGGACTGCTGAAAAATAATCATAATTGGTCTTTTCTTTTAGGAGCTACGATTACATGGACACAGACCGACTCGTCAAACTTATAACACCCCTTGTTGGCGGTTAAAAAGATTATAGTTGGCTCTGCAATAACAATACTTTAAAACCCGTTCAAATTATGTTTTTAACTTTTCCGTATGGTAGAAAGGTCAATAATAAAATAAGTAGATTTTGAGTAGTTTGTTTATTTACAAGACTATATTGGAGCATTTTACAATCAGTATTCAATTTTAATGGAATATGCATTTGATTCTTTTAGATTTTATATATAATAATAAGTACAAATATAAATGCGTATCTAGGCCATCAAGCAATCTGATAAAAGCATTTGCTATTTTGCGGAAAAAGACTAGATTTCTATCAATTCGATTTCAAATCCGATACAAATAATAATTAATATTTAGGATTTTGGGAATACAATAATTAATTACTCACAGATGCATCACGGAATGCTTTTAAACATAAAACTATACAATAACGCAAAAGCATAAATTTATTGTCATAATAAATGTTATAAGAAAAAAATATCACAATTATTATTTATCAAATAAGGCTCTTTGGAATTGAGGTTTCAATTTTTAATTATTTTATATTGAATCCTCGAAACGGAGTTATATAGAGAGAAAAATGTAAAATAATTATATCATAGTTTTGTTAAACACATATTTTCGCATTAGGGCACGAGTCAGTGTGCATTTAAAATGTAAGATATAATTATTATGCAAAGTACAGGGCCAGCTTATTTCAAAATATATTGATTCACTGGTGGCAATAGATATAATTTGTGGTCCAACAATGTTCAAATCCTACTTACAAAGCTGGTCTTAATAATATAATTTATATATTTTACAAGAAATTGGGATTAAATATGTGGTTACTAACATATTAATACTTACCCTAGTGGTGTTTAATGTAACTATAATGACCAAAATTATATCTTATGAGCAAAAACATTATTACAAGAGATCTTTCCATCCTTACATTAAGTATTTATATCGCCAGTCTTTTGAGCTGCAGCTTGCTGTTTTAAATACATAGCATACATTTGACGCGCTTGGTTAAGTACCCTGTTGACGTTGTGTTTACGTACCATCTTGTCAAAATGCATTGCGAGTTCGTTGTAGTCCATGCGATTCCTCATTATATAATCTCTATGTTGTAATAATACAGTCAAACAAAGGAACATTAGAAATGGATTCCCACCTCCGAACACGGTTGGGGCAGGAAGACTGCTAATACTAGTCTTAGTAGATCCATCACTCGTCACTGAAGATACGCTGGCGGTTTTCTGGATAGGCGGTTTAAACACCTCGTACTTTTTCTGGAAGCTGTTTATAGTTGAAGCAACGCTGTGTAAATTCGTTTGTTTGGCATTAAGAAGAGATTCGCAATTCCTTTTAGCATTTTCCAATTCTTGCGACATACTTGAAAAGAATTTTTGCGATCTTGATGTATTAGAATTATGCGGTACATTATTTTTAACAGTGTCCAAATCTGATGACTCTACGACCTCCTTTTCAGACGAATCCGATTCACTGGAATGTGTACTTGAATGTTTCGTATCTTGATAGGAATCTTGGGGCTCTAGCGACTGATTTTTTCTAAGTAATCTTATAGGCGTAATAGATTTTTTACCGGAATGTTCTTCAAAGATTTCTCCGGTATCACCATCGAAATCTAGCTCGGCCTGTTCATCAGGCGTCTGTGGGCAACTCGCGGTTGTTCGAGTGGTTGGTGTATTTCTGTGCAAGGGATTCTCCCATAAATATATATCTTCAGCACTTCTAGCATTCGATCTAACAGTTTCAAGTAAGGGCGATTTCTTAAAGGTTTCTAATTTTTCTGGTCTAATATTGTCAGTTCTTGTTTCTATAGTACTAACAACTACTACGTCTTGCTTGATTTCGGTGCAATCATGAGTTGGCTTGTCATCAGTGCTCGTGGAATCTGACGGGGAGTCATACATCATGCTACATCGGTTTATGTAGGAAGGGCCAAACACCTGACGGTCTAAGTGTTCCAACTCTAGTCTTAATTCTCTCGTCATGGATGTCGTCATGGGATAGTACTCTTGTGAGTCATCGGGACTGCTGCCATCATTTGTATCGGTGTAAATACTCTTACTATTCTTGCCAGCTTTTGAGTTATGTGTCCTAACGTCGTCTAGAGATGTTTTGGTAAGCGTTATCCTAGGACACTCCTTAGGAGATGCTCTTTCTTTGACTGAATTAGTTCTCTGTATTTTCTCTTGTGTGACCGCACCTACTTTACTTCCTGTCGCAAAATTGAGAAATTCGTTTAAATTCTTTATCATTTTCACTTTTGGCTTACTAGATGACTCTATGCTAACAGTTTCTGAATCAAGTTTTTCGAGCGATGAAAAGAACTTATTATTATGTACGGATATCTTATCCCGTAATAATCTTATTTGATTTCCTAAAGGTGTGTCTTTGGCGTCGCCGTGTGATGTGCCATTCATTAAGTTTCCAGTGCTAGCCCACGCGGTAGAGTTACTATCTTGTGTTGAAGATGACTTTTCATGTTCTGGAACACTTTTCATACTTCTTCTAGTGTTAAATTTAGAGTCTTTTGGTGATAAGTTATTTTCTTTGTTTTTATCTGTTTCGTTTCTATCTAATTTATGTTTTTGTATATGTAAAGAAGCATCGTCTAAGCTCTGAAATTCTTTAGCATGTCGGAGTGACGGGTTGGGTACTACTTTACGAGTTACATTCTCGTCTAAACTGTGGTTCATTTGTTTACAAGTTGCGAGCTTCGGAGCTTTTACATTAGCAAGGCTGAAACTTGAGCTCTGTCGCCTTATTGCACATACTTTAGTATAAGCATTTTCTCTGGGAGCTTTCATCAAAGGACTCGAAGGAGGAGGATCGTCTTCAAATTCCATTTCAGGATCAAACTCCTTTTCTTTCAAACATAATTCAACATTCGGGGTTTTCTGAGGCAAGGAAGCCCATAGCACTTCAAGCATCCTGAGAGCGTCGTCAAAAGCAAATTCTCTTTTCATTTCTAATAGCAACCACCTATAGCAAAACAGTAAATCATCGGCCTGTTGAGATTTTAGGTAGTTGTAGAAGTCGGGGTCGTAAACTTGAAGGGATTCGGTCAAGTGTGTAAACTTGACAGTCATGGCTTCTCCGTCTAGTAGGAAGTTGGGGTAGAGCCGCGACATGAGCGCGCACAGACAGATGTAGGCGTGAGCTTCGTCCCCCATCGTCACGAGGAGCGGAGACGCTAGGTCAGACATACCCTGACAATAACTTACAGTAGGATGGTTTAGTGCGTACCTGTGAAAACAATTTTATGTGTGGGTAAAAATTGCTGAGGTTACCTATTAGAGTAGGAATTATACAGGTCACATAGCGAGGTAGCGAGATTGTATTTTTGTAGAATCGTAATTCTGGAGATTGTTGCATGTAACAGAGCTTTTGTCTAACATTGGAACGGTATTAATACATGAAATAAAAATAACTTATATAACTTTTTTTCTGAGACAATGAGACAAAAAGTTTTAAAAATCATAAGAGCGTAACTTAGTCATGGTATGTGAATAATGTAACTTACGTAGTTAATATATTGAAGAGTGAAGCTATGTTCTGGTTGTCGTCGCTGCCGGCATAGAAGTTGTGATGCCTGTCAGTTCGTAACACGTCTTTACGAACCATACCAGTCACATAAGCTAGATCAGCATTTACCTATAAATCATAATAATATTATGATTAACATAAAAAAATATGGGAAAATAATTATATAACTGGCTTAAAATTTTCTATTGTTTTTTTTTATGTAACTTTAACCATTTTTTACAACTTATTATATAACATAGGATACAGCAGGAATTACTCTTTTCCTCTTGGTCAAAATAATTCAAGTATTTAGGAGGATAAGCACTAGCATCCTTAGTTTTCAAATATAATTGCAACAATTAAAACATACAAAATTAGGTATCTAATATTTTTACCTAATTTAGGTTAAAATTTCAATAGTAACTGAAAAAGAAACGAGTGTGTTGTCTATGTTTAAATACTATGTGAAATAATTGTTTGACTCACCATTCCTTTTTGAATACAGTCTTTCCAGCGAGCTCTGAGTGAATAATATTCATTTGCTTTCCTTTTTATATAATCCATTCTCTCTTTGCCAGTCATGCCATCAGGATATACATTAAGAATGTGCTTCCAAACTACTTTTCTGAAATAACAGAGTATTAATACATTGTTTTAGAATTTGTTTTTAAAATTTTTAAGGATATTTTTTTTGGTTTTAAGATTTAAGTTAACATAAGAAAAAATATATTTCAAACTCTAAATGGGCGGTCAATCCGTTACCGCGACTAATAAACCGCGATATAATGCGTCAAAAGTAGTTTTATTGCAGGTATTCTTGTTATTTTTATAAGTATAACCTGAGTCTGATATTATTCATAATAATGTTTAACTGACCTTAAGCTGGGATCTATACCGCCACAGTAAATGACCTCCCTAAGCTTGGCGGTATTCGTTATTTGTCCGACTGTATCCAGGAATGCTCTAAACTCAATGTCACTTAGTGGGGGTCGTGGCGCTGTATTCGGGTCGTCGTAAAGATTTAGAGCTCTTGACACCATGTTGAATGTTTTTTCAACCTGTGGACATATAATATATGGTTAGTGACCGTGACTGCTATTCTGGAGTTCATGGCTCAAGTCCTAGCCAGCACAAATTGTGTGGTGAACTCAATTCTTTGTTCTGTCTAAGTGTAATATATCTATAACATATGTAATATATTATGAATTTGGAAAATACGTAAGTATGTTTATCACCATTCATATTATCATAGCACAAGCTTTGCTTAGTTTGGGATCAGAAACCTTGGGTGAGCTGTTCCAAGATATTTCATTATCACATACTGATATAAATTACTCACATCCTTAATGACTAAAACAATTGTTTCGCTGAATACTGCACAGGGAAAATAGAAAGTGAGTTACTTGCCATTTATATCCATAATGAAAGTTAACTGTTGTTTAACCCACATACATAAAAATTAACTCATGCACATTTATTTATATATTTTTCATATATTATCGTACTAAATAATATAAGATACACATAATGCCAATTATTTTAGACTGGTAAGTGGCAGCACTGGCAGCCCTAAAGATGCTGGAGAAATATATCAAAAGAACAAAAATTAAACTAAAAAAAATATGTTTAATTATTTTAACAATTTACCTGGTTCATGATCATTCCTTGAAAGCCAGTCTGTGTTTCTTGTTTCTCAGTCTGTTGTTGTTGGGTGGGGGCTACGGTTGGCTGCTCTCGGTAGTTCTGGTTGATGAGTGGAGCAGCCGGGCTCACACTCGGCGGCTCCCAGTCTTCTGAGGCCTCCGCAAAAGGTCGCATGTCTACTTTCAGTTGTACACATGGTTCCGACCTCTGATTGAGGGCTATGTTATGTGACCTGGATAAAATTTTTATATTTGAATTTTTATTTATAAATTAGGGTTTTGTTGTACAATGTATACGGTACTAAAAGTATATTTAAAGCATGTAAAAAATAAAATATATTAAATATTGATGATATTTACAAAGAATCATACAGAGAAAAAATAACATACTTTAGAAAAGCAGCATCCAAATCCCAGTCAGATAGTAGAGGTAAATAAATCTCCTGTCCATAGTCATCAGCAGTTCGGTAGGATAATGTGAAATCTGATTTTATATCAAATGCCTTTATTAAAATGCTTTGTAACACTTCCAGTGATGTTATTTGAGGGTCAACTGAGAACTTCCTTAATTCTGGTTGTAGTTTCCCTTCACACTTCTGTAAATAGTTAAACACTTAGATTTAAGGCATACAGTTTTTTTTTGGAGTAAGCAGGTCACTGGTAACGTATTTTTAAAGCATTATTTATTCAGATGCACTCATAAAAAATACTTTCATTTCTCTTCCAAACAATGAGATTTGTGACATACTTAATCTAATACTACTGGGATTCCCAATTATTGATTACTGACACTGATGTTATTAAAAACATAAATTAAGGTAAGTTTTATTTAGATTTTCTGTTTTGTAAGTAAGATATTTAACGAACAATGTCTCCAACAGATGTTCCACTTTATAATATAAAAGAATAATTGATCAACACAATACAAACCTTGACTTTCACTCTAACTGCCTCTTTACTGTACCCAAACATGATTTCACATTACTCTATTACGAAAACCAAGAATCTAGTTATGAAATGCAAAGATAAATTTAAACATTTTGATCGGGCATACAACAGAACTCTAAAGAATAACACTTTTACAAAAAATCATATCGACAAATTTGACAGCAATGGCATTTACGCTATTCTATTTCTGACAATCAATTTGACGTTTAGATTTTTCACAATAATTGATGATGGATAAAGGAAAGTTAAATATTCATTATTGGTTAATTTGTCGATTTATCTAAATAATTTACTTTTATGTTCTTAAGTTTTTGTTCGACGTCTTAAATTTATGGACTAACTTGCCACACTATTTGTCTATTTATTTCTACATGTTAGTAACGTAAGAATAGTGGGTAGTTTAAATACGATTCAACAAACATACAAGACCCGAGGTCGTGCAGTAGGTCCACTAAACCACCACCCGTGGTAACTGTCAATAAGTAAAATATATTACACACATTAATAAAAGTACTTTTAGACATCAGTTTACTCAAATACTTTCCTGTGGGCGTATTCGCTATGGCAGTTGTCAACAACAGCAATACTTTCCTTCTTAAATGCTATATGAAAATACCAATTTAGCATCGTCTAACGTCGATTATTAACGAGATATACTATTAAATAATTGATCACCCACCATAGCCGATGCTAATTTTGTGTTTATACCGTTATTTTTATTCACTAAACATCGCTTGGGTTGTCAATAAGCGATAGCGAATACCTAGTACTCTTATCTATGGCGAATACCCCTACTGAACAATATTTTAAAAACAAGCCATTTCAAGCCAAGCCAATAATGGCCAATAACATGAAAACTTATTCTGTGGGCCAATGAAGGGTCGAAGGGCCAATGCTTGACCATAATGTCTGCGTTGCATTTTTTTCGATAATTGACAGTTGACACTGTGACAATGACATTTAAGTAACGTCTGTCATTTCAATTCATTTCATATTGACAGTTGCGTGTGCATGAATTTACTTTGATTTTGTCATCAAAATAATATATTTATCGTAGGTAATCAAAATAGTGCCTAGAAATAAAAAGATATTGAAAGCAACTTATATATATAAAATGACTACCCCACCTGCTCTTCCACACATCGACCGTGAACTAGATTTATCAAATACTGGTAGAGGAGTGTGGCTTGTAAAAGTTCCTAAATATATAGCGAACAAATGGGAAAAAGCACCAGGAAATATAGAAGTAGGGAAGTTGAAGATTTCACGAGCGCCGGGTCAGCGAGCGCAGGTGCAATTATCGTTGTCGGAGGCTGTGCTTTGTCTTAAGGAAACTGGAGAACAAAACATACCAAAGGAACATCGTCTTGACGTGTCCAACGTTACAAGACAATCTCTTGGAGTATTCTCCCATGTTATACGTATGTACAGTTTATTATTCTGCCATTCCTTTGATTCCGTATTTATTATCATGGTTGTAATTCTGACTTGTGACTGATAATAAACTTGTTATCTTTTTTAGCGTCTAATACGGATTCTGTGGTACCTGAATCAGAGAAGCTTTACATGGAGGGAAGAATTGTACAAAAACTAGAATGTCGGCCATATGCAGACAATACATATTACAAATTGAAATCGGAATCGATTAGGAAAGCGTCAATGCCTCAGCGGCAAGTCCAGCAGTTAGACAGGATAGTACAAAACTTCAAACCAGTGTCTGACCATAAACATAATGTAAGTAGACAGATTATCTAAATGGCACCTCTCATAAATACGTTAATGTATTACAGAACATTGTTTTTAAAAGACTTAAGTTGCAATTAAGTTTGTTTTTGAGCAAAGTTATCAAAACTGACAATCAGCAAAATTTGAACTGCGATATCTGTGCATGAGTCAGACTCATACTTGTCAGGGTTTTGCTTAAGCACTGTGACGTGATGGGCAGTTGCCCTATATTGTATTGCACAAAAGTGTACCTTAACCTCAAATGTATTTGAACAGAACTAATATAACTTTGCCTTTTCATTTGTTTTCAGATTGACTACATGAAGAAGAAGACAGCTGAGGGCAAGAAAGCCAGAGATGACAAAGAGGCTGTACTTAACATGCTGTTTGCTGCATTTGAGAAACATCAGTATTACAATATTAAAGACTTACAAAAGGTTTGTAAATTATTGAAACTGGTAAAGAATAGAAGCTAAAATTACCAATATCCCATAAAACAGTTGAAGCTGAAAACTAGTTGTGTATCTACTATACAAGCTAGTAGTAAGAACTGGATGTGAAAGTAAATAGGTAATAGGTTCATAGATAATTCCAGTGTTTAGTTACTAAAGGGAAAGAAAGATGGCCTCTACATATTTTTATATGAATCAAGGCCCAAGAAGAAAAGATGGTCATATATTACTGTTTATGAGCAGCCATCTGTGCTTCCTTTTCTCTATCCATTTCTTATCTCTAGTAGGATAGTTATTAGTCAGTACCTTTCTCTATCCAGGACTGTATGTTGTCTTTATTACCTATTCATATTCTTACCTTATATTGTATTTCAGATCACCAGGCAACCTATTGTGTACTTGAAAGAGATACTAAAAGAAGTATGTAACTATAACTTGAAAAATCCTCATAAAAACATGTGGGAGTTGAAACCAGAATACAGGCATTACAAACAGGAGCAAGCCGCCGAAGCTAAAGACGACAAAAACAGCTCTGACAGTGACTAGGCAACAAATAGTAGTTAGTTAACTTGTGAGTAGTTACCACTCTCCTGTTCTTGTTACATACTGGTTACTCTTGTAAGATGTCGCACTACTCATCTGTACATACTTACTATAAGACTGTATATTCTGATAGTTATAAATTAATCAGAAAATAAATATTTTTCTATTGAATACCTGGGTTTTGCTTACCTTTGTTTTTAAGTATCGCAAATACTCGAAGGGATAAATAAAACAACATAATTCTTGCTTTGAATTTAATAACATTAAAAAATATACTACTTGTAAATAAGTCAAATATTTGTAAATAATTAGAATTTAGATTTTTATATATATTATTATAATAGCTTTTAAACAAAGATAAATTCTAATATAGAGAATAATATATTATTACACAGTTTAGTCCAATATGGATTGCGTCAGTCGTTTAAAGAGATTTTGATAATTGAGATTCGTTTTTCAGGAGGTTCGTTATCGAGTATTTCCGTATTTAGTTGGTGTCGTCGTCCTTATTTTTCTTGATGTGGTACACGAGATAGCAGGTCAGCAACATGCCGAAGCAGGGCAATACCGCAGTGCAGAGTGCAAGAGCAATCAGAAAGGCCAGACGGTGATTCACGTATTCTAAAATAACTCCGTAGCAGCCCTGAAAAATAGTAAACAAAAAGTGAAGTTAAGCAGATATGTGTTTTCATCATCAATAGGAAGGTAGTCGGTATTATTGCATTTACATAATGTCCATGTTATTGAGTTTCAAGGCATGTCAAGCAACATTGACTGTTTAGAACGCACCTTGACGCTCATGAGTAGGTACCTACTCTTGAAACGCGAACTACGTAATTGGCTCGACGAAATCTATTTATTTTTGTGATTCTACTCTAGCACGATTAATCGTTTCGAATCTCAAGGCCCCAACCCCATAATAATATATCACAATAGAGCTTGTTCTCCATTGTCAATAACATGTGTTATTATTTTATAAAGAACAAGTCCTATTTCATGATAACATACTTATTCGCATTTACCAGAGTTCGTAGTAACTTACGTGTTGGTAGACATCGCTGTAATTAGCCGTGACGCAGTTGTTCAGGTCGACGCAGCACGAGATTGGGATCACCTTCTGCGGCGACAGAGTCTTCCAGTCCGTGTAGTTAGATACGCCACAGCAATGGAACTGTTAATATACGAACACGTACATTATCTTACATAACTGGATGCCAGATTACAGGAGATAGGTTACTGAATATAAGGTAGGCACAAGGAATATACAGCGATTTATTTAAATCTCTGAAACAAGTCGTTGAATTTTTTTCATTGATTTTAATAGCCGAATTCTGGAGAAAGGTTATAGTATCATGTTTGCTTGCCTTGGGAGAAAAACAATGCGAGTAAATTAGTGGGGCACAACTAGGTACAAAAATTTCTTACATATCTTTGAGCGAAGTCGAAGTTGGCCTTGTCGGGGTCGTCGATCATAATGGTCTGCGTGAGACCATCGCGGAGGCTCTTCCTGAAGGTGTCCCAGAAGCATAGCATCGATAGGTCTACTCCTGCATTCATGATCAGGATACAACCCATGAATGCAGCGTACTGCAACAACAGGTTATAACTTTAGATAGCTACTCACTCCATTTATCACTCCTTAGTAAATATAGATAGAAATCTAAAGCACGTATATGTAATATGACATGAGATTTATCAATCTGATGGCAAAAAAGTTCCCTCATTAGCCTGCTCGATCGGATTTTAATAAGTTGGGTATTTGCGGCTGCAGATTATGCTGTAAGAGTTGTTATTTTGCAATAAATTGCGATGCGGAAGAACGGTATCATTGTACCTACCAATAACGGTTTGTATATGATATAAACAACTAACACAAAGATGTGACGATAGGCCGGTTTTTCTGTCAAGTTAGGACATCTTTTCAGGTTTTTTTTTCTCGAATTCGGGAATTTTAAAACAGTCCTTAAAAGAAAAATACGTACCACATACAGCATAACCAGTTGGCCTCTAATGATGGAAGAGAACGCGAAGGAGCAGACTATGATGATGAGGCCGGCGATGCTGAGGATCAAGTGCGTCGCGGTCCCGGAGAAGTCTGGCGACAACTCCAGGTAGCGGTGAAGGTGGAACTCGGCCCATAGCGCCACGGCCAGGAGCGCCACGCCGAAGATCTAAGGGACAGATGTTTTGTCAAACGTGTTCGGCTGCTTAAATATTTCACGCACGTTCAGATTTCACTTGCTATTGCTGTCGGATAGAGTGAATTGTAGCTATGAGGATGCCTACGTGTGCTTTTCTAATTTCTACTCTTTTAACATTTTAGTAGGTAACTAATATCTATTATTTTTATGTAAAACTGTTTTATGAAATTATAAAAATTAGGATAATAGCTAGGTAATTTAGTTAACTGAGGGGCTAAGTTATGGTTTAACCGATCAATAAAATATCCGTGGAGTGTGATGAAAATAGTCACCTTGTGAATTGCAAACAGTCAGGAAACGGCCATGCCTCAGAATGCTTGTTAAGCTTTTTTGGTCTTGGCCAGAAGAGTAAGTTTTTATCCTAAAATCAAAATTATAACGTTGTTTGTTTACATAAGAAGGTACCTAAGCGTATTCAGTCACTTCTGAAATGTTTATCACTCTAGTTGCAGGATTCATAATTTCATTGTTATGGTGAAGAACGGGCGAGAACCTACCTACAAATATCTACTATAAAAATATGATGCATAATATTTTAGTCACATATTAAGTATACCTCTAAAAAAATCTAAAGTAACAAGATGTATGTTGTTGACCTACGTACAATAAATATACAAAGAGGATCTGGTCTTAATCAAATCCCTATCCTCTTCCTTCCTATCACTTTCCTGAATATAAGAGTAAATAGACACCTGTGCCTATTGAGTGACCGTCTATTTACTTTGAGGATTCTCAGGAACCTTTACTTGTTCAGCTAGGATTTATTACGTATTACTTATGGCGCCCTCGTTAGGGCTATTATAAGACTAGAAACTAGCATTTTTGCCTATTAAACCCTCTCCTTTGTCAAAATCGAAGACTATAAAATCCAAATAAAAAACTACCACACAAAGCCCCGGCTAAACCGTGACTACCTTAAAAACCTATTTTTTTTATTACATGGTTACAATTTGATTATTTTATCCATAATAATATTTATTCAATCTCATAGCAATACACTGCCTGAATTAATTTAGGTCATTGTTATGGACTCGATAAAAATAACTTAACGTTTTATACTCGTACATTAAACACTTAGACTACTTTAAAATCTTACTTAAGTAACTACCTTCCTTGATATTGAGATCATATTATTATCTTCTGTTATTTTTTAATAGAATTCATACGAAAAATACTTACCCAATAAGTTAAGTTGAAAGCAAAAAGAGTAGCTTTAAGGTAGGTTACGGGTCCTAAATAATTCCACTGTCCCATACTGTTCAAGATTATTTGAGGTTTTTTCAAGAAATTCACATTGTTTGTATACGAGCTGCAGAAGGTTCTCCGCAGCACTGAATGTCAGGGCTAGCGATCACGCATGCGCCAGAAAATCGGCGTCTCTCCCGTTTCAGGGATTCGTTTATCCCGAAGTCCTCAGGTATCGACTGCATAGGAACTGCGTTTGTTACATCAGCGGGGGGCGGGGGTTACGTAACGATTTTATGCACGGCGCAACTCCTGCAGTGTCCTATTTATATGTACCATTTATTTATTTCAAACCTTGCGCGAATTTGTTTATGATAGGTACCAATAAACATAGGTATTAAATTAGGTCATTTATATATTACTAGCGGCCCGCCCCGGCTTTGCTCGGGTGCAACGCTGATACCAAATATAACACAATCATAATGTTCTGTAGGGCGAAGCACAGCCTTAGAAGCATTTTTTGGTATAGGCACGCGCCCCCCGGCCCCCGCGCGGCCTCCCGGCCGGTACTGCCGCAACCGCTATGTCCCTGCATTTTAAATCTGTAATATCTTCGAAAATATTCATTTAAATTACATTCTGTAAAAGGCAATATTGATCTATATTACATGCACAATTTTTTGAAGGTACTTAATTGGATAAGGATTAATGCTGTATTGCTTAAAATCGTCTTTTCGTGATTAAGTAATAAATAAAGGATAAAAAATGGTTATTGTGGGTTACCCTCAAGAGATAGACATATACCATCGCGGACTTTTTTGTAGATCTTTTTGAGGTGCACAATACTGTAGTACATTATTTTGATCTATCTCGTAGGGTTCAGCCAGCGTTTGCAATGAAAGCGCAAAAAATGTGTTGATTTACGACCTGACGTCAAAAATCTCTAAGATTATCCATATTTCTCTACTATATTATGCATGTATTATACATATAAACCTTCCTCTTGAATCACTCTATCTATTGAAAAAAAACGCATGAAAATCCGTTGCGTAGTTTTAAAGATTTAAGCATACATAGGGACAGACAGCGGAAAGCGACTTTGTTTTATACTATGTAGTGATGATTTTGCATTTTTTGTAAGTAGGCACTGTAGGCAGGTACAGAATGGTACATACTTGTCAGGTTAATTATTGATTTGATCTTATGTAATTTCAATTCTACTTGTTACGAAAGAGAAATACTTACCTACAGGGATACGTAGGTACATTTGAGATTTCTGTACAAATGTTAATAAGGTAACCTTCTTTGCTTTCAGCAGTAGGACGTCCACTGCTGGACATAGGTAGGCCTCCCCCAATGATTTCCTAGTGGAGCATTCCATCAATATACATTTAACTATTGCCTTTCTTTGTTTGTCTAAATAGAAAAAGACAGAAGAATTCTACGGTTTTCCATTTTAGTTTAAATTAATCTTACAAAATTAACTTCATCCTAATTTATCAAAGTTAAGTTCAGGCTATTAAAGAGTTCCGTCACTCTTCCACAGCTATCAGTAACTTAAAATGTTTTGCCTTCATAGCTTGCATCTACTGACTTGTATCGTAGTCCGACACTAGCAAGCCAGTAGCTACGCGTTTATTTTCTATTTGTTTGATTGATTTGTTGTGCATCCCAGAAAAACGTACAGACCTCATTGACACACTCCACTTTCTCTACATTTCGCCAATCGTTTATATGGACCTTTCTGAAAAATGTTTTAGTACCATACCGTGGCGGATTTGTTTTTGGGAAGGAGCACATCGGTATATTGTCGGTAGTTCATAAGTGCGAGATCATGGGTCTGAAATCCTTATACAAATAGAGCTTTTCACGGTTAAGATCGTAGGTACCTAGGCAATATATTGCTCATTATTAATTTCTTATCGACGTTTACTACTTAAAATAGATTCAAAATACTATCCCTTCGGAATAAATTTTTAGTTTATCACCCAAAGTAACTAAATTAAACATGTGAATACAACTTCGTTTCCTTCCAGCTCTCTTATTTATTGAATTTGCTATATTTAATTTAAAATGGGAAATAGTGTTTAATATAATAGTAATATAGACTGAAAATGAAATTATACTTCTCAAACGAGTAAAGAGTGACAACTCTACTTAAAATAACGACATTTATTTAATTTGAAGCAGAGGTTGTTTACATTTTCATACATTTAATCTCTACATTTTTCAGTTGCCTGGTATACTTAATTGGTGATTTGAACTTCAAATCCTTTCAAGCACGGAGGTCGCAAGTAACTGTGCACATCCAAAAGCGTAGCTTGTCTCGACAACATTATTGGTTAGTCGCTCAGTGGCCACTGCAGCGCAAACGCATGTTGGCATTCATAGCGCCGGCGCCTGCGCACCGCGAAAGCGTACACGTGAACGCGAACTTATATTTCTGAAGCACACTTATGAAATTTAGATTATTAATATAAATGTGATCTTTAAATATTTGCATGATGTTTTGCCGTTTACATTTATTTTTTATTGGATTTATTTTTCGATTTTCTTCCGTGTCTCCCATTGCTGAAATAGACGCAAATGAAGGTGAGATTATTATTTTTAATAATTTTTATTACTATTTATTTTAATCAGTTTCAAGAACCGATTAATTAATTTAAATTTCTCCTGGAGTTCATGTCCGTTTTTTAAGGCAATCAAGAGTTAGAAATAATTTCCATCCCCAGGAACACTCATCATATTTTTTGGCAGGATAACAAAATGAGTACTAGTAAAAAGATTGCAAAAAAAACGGCCATATCCAGTTGGATGCGCCCATGAAAGATTCTGTACCATGGTTGAAGATTTTTGCGGGAAATATCGAGCTAAAACATAAGTAAAAAAAAACAGGCTTCTCGTACGGCCACAAACTCTGTGTCCACTTTATTGTATTAAAATTGGCATACAGTACTTTAGTCCAATAAGGAAAAAACTCGGATAAACTAGACTAAATAAATGCGTGAAAGAGTTTGTTCTTTCTTTTTGTTATAGCTTTTGTTTTGTTACCTGTCTTCACTGTTTTCACTTTTGTCGGTGTCATCCGCAATAGACAATTCATTGGGTTCACGGGTGCAGACGCAAATGTTTCTGTTGAAAGTCACGATTCGATTTAGTTTTCTAGTTTAAAATAATGATGGACCTTTGTCCACGCATTTTTTTTATTACGGCGTTGATCGGAGATTCCATAATCAAAATAATAGATATTTGCCGTCTGTGGATGCTTAGTGTAGTTGAGTTTAATTGCTGCTATAGTAAGGTATTTAAAACAGATTTTTATGTGAACCTTTTTACTATTTATTTGCAATCTGAACAGAAGGTTTGCAATAAAATTTTAGTTTTAATACCGGTTGGCTGTTGCTATCAAGTGAATGGCGAAAAAGTTAAAATAAATTTGCGTGTATAACTGGGGTCAACCTAGCTGCCTACTTTTAATTACCATTGCTATTTTATCACATTCCATAAAGAAAATATTTGTTAAAGAAATGTAGCATTCGAGTGTAAATAAATTCAAATGAAATAGAATACATAATTTAGTCGTTAATGGTACGTTAAATGTATGGTTTATGTTGCCAGTTGATCTCCTGTATTCCTTTTCATATCAAAACGGAGCTTCTTTGTTTCTGTTTTGCCCAGGTTGGTACCTTAGAAATTAAACTTTCTTTTGCGATGTCAAAGCTGTAGTGGTCATAATCATAATTTATTATTATATGTTTTATGGTAAATTACCAAAAGAGTAGAGGACTAGAAAAATGTCATACTGCGATAAAAAAACACGACAAAGAGACCATGAAGAAGTTATAACGTATAGTAAGCATCCGTCGTATGGCACATGCTTCGGTTTATGCAACATAGTCCGATACAGCTACAACGACGCTCACTTACCGCAAACTATCGATGTTTCACACTTTTCCCACATTATTGCAGCCATAACCTTAACGGCACTCATGTAATTCACGTCAGCCTCAGAGATGAACGTGTGATAACCCTCCATCGATATTCTTTGTGAAGTTAACGACAATACACAATTGCACCGCGCTGTTATGCACTAGGGCTTGGAAGGGTTAACCGTAACGGTTTTAGCGAAATCGTACTTCTATGTAATTACCATGTAACAGTATCCGAGGCCTGAGACATATTCAAACCTGGCAGGAAACGTTCGTCTAATGTTATCTATGTCACGGATCGCAGCCGCAGCGGGAACACGAGCCCATCTGCACAGCTTATCTGGCCATCTACAAGATTACCTCGGTCAAATTAACTACACCGTAAAACGTTCGGGACTAGCTCAATAATTTAGCTAAATCTAGTACTTACATCTTTATTTCTGGCGATGCCTATGTAACCTTTTTCTCTAGTATTGTTCACAGACTCCTTTTGTTCGTTGTATCGTTTAGATAGTTTGATCTTTTTTTTATCTGGGTCGTGGTCCGTGGATAATGACAAATGAAAACAACTGAATTCTTTTTAATTTGGTAGGTACCTAGGATATGGAATAGAAAGATGCTTAGAAAAATGTTTCACTGAAAAGTATAGGCTTCAGACTGGCACCGACTTTGTAGCAAGAAAATGGTTTCCTATAACAAGAGACGATCGCCTTAGGCTGGCCGGCCGCGTTCAGCCAAATCACAGATACCGTCAGGTCGGGTTCAGTTAATGCTCGCCAGCTTGCATTATGATGGATTGCCCGTGTCTAGTGCAAAATATAGCAAAAACACTGTCACATCTAGCTGTAATTTACATAACATTTCTTTAGCTCATTTAAGAAATATCAAATCGAAATAGATCATTACTATCTGCTATAATGGGTACGTAAATATTTAGCTTTGCAATATTGCAATCTAAGAATCCTAAAAACCACACAAGTTTCTGATTCATTTGTACATTGGTATAATGTTCTACTTCAATATCAAAAAATCTGCATGTTATTTAGGAAATGTTAGTCATTCACGCCCACAATAAAATAAACGGGATTCACATAAAATGTTACTGTATATCTGACTATTCCGTGGTTTATAAAACTTTACCGGTCTACAAGTTGCTGCTGAACATCCATAACATATTCAATGGCGGAAACGACGATGTTGCTCATCAAAATTTTGCCGAAACAATTTTTGCCGGTCAATCAATTTCGGCGTAGCGTCATGGCATGGTAACGTTACATGTGGCCGTATTGGGTGGGCACAGAGCAGGCGCGGTTCCATAGTGCGCATGTCATTACATCGCCGGAACATTTCGCGGTCGACATTAGCATGCAATAACGGTAGCGTGCGACTCGCCGCGACAATCCCGACCCGCCGAGAAGACACTCTAATAACCTTTCCACCACATTCTGCGTAATTCACCATGAAACTAACTTAGGTCGTCTTAGCTTGTAGGTATGCTTATGCTCCTATGTATTTTGGCGCCGAAAATCATTGGATTGCTTTTGTTTTGTGACCCGCTAAGGCCACGTGTGAAACCGCTTTCACTAAACGCGTTTGACTGCTCGTCACGTTAATTAGCTGATAATTTCATTTTAATTCAACCGATAACATTTGTCATAAGACGTCCAACTAGAAGCCAATTTCGTTTTCTTAATAGCGTGCTGAGTCATTTAATAGTGCCTACATATCTTGTATATTAATCTAGTTATGACTACCTACTTACGATAATAAGTTTTCGATATCTCATGTGAATTGGATGCTAAAAAAGTCGGTCGATTCATAAAGAAATTTAGTAATACCTGATTGGGCAGTGGGGCTCGATACTTTTGAGATTATTTTGATACGTACTTACTTATTTTAATACAGTAATAATAAAAATTCATAAACTGTAAACAAGAATCGAGCGCAATAATCCCATTCGTACACGGATCGGAAAAATGTGAGTAGGTAGGTAAGTGTTACATGCAAAGGCGATTATTTTAATTTCAATTGAATTCTCTATTTAACTAAGTATACAATCATCGTAATATAATAAGTGCTACGAAAGCTAATAACAGATAATTATAGGTCCGGTGTGCTATGAATAGAGCTCAGTCATTATCGGATACGGAACGGGGAACATAATGGGCTGACCGGAGGATAAAGATCCGAGCCGTGGTCAATACTGGTGAACGATGGCCGAGGGCCATTTCCGAGGAACCACGATAGGCAGTGAAGTAGGCAATATTTACTTCTTCTCGGAGTTAAGGATTCCAACCGGTAAATCTAAAATATGACCTGCCAGATTGTCGTTACCTAACTTAGACGGAAGGTAGATGATCGAGCTAACAAAGATCTGTGAAGCTATAATTTTATTATACCTAAAATATCGTATTCTTATCCTTAATTTATACTGTCTTTTACTGCAATTCAATAAATGGCCATATAAAGGTATATTTCTAGAACTGGTTAGGTTACTCTTTTACACGATATCGTATTGCTATAGTTTAGCAGATTTAATGCTGTTCAAGCACCATAGAATTGTCATGTTACGATACAATAGGGCTCATGAATATTCCTGTTTTCCCGCCTGATGTATGCAGGCAAGCTAATAAATTATTATATGCTCGTAGATAGGTGTTCAATGTGCTTGTACTATTTATAGTAGACCCTATACCGTTGTACACGGATGCATGCATGCTTCTAACATAAATCTGGTGGCTTGTGGCTTCATAGTAAGGTAGTAGGTCGTCTAGTCCTTCTGAACGCTCCTATTTACTTCTCCGAAGACTGGTTTCAGATTATAAAATGGAGTCCACCTACACTCGCAAACCACATAAAGTAATTTAGGTTCCTTCACGTCATCGTGTGGAATAAAGATTTGCTACCGATAACGGATCTTCCGCCTTATAGACGTTTGCCTTTTCGATTGGCTACTTCAGAAAGGCAAATGCCTTAAGAAGACTGTGAGTCAACATAGTTACTTTTGATTCATAAATGGGTTGTTTATCTCTTCTACAAAAACTAAACTAGATTTTAGTTGCAATCTGCTACAGGTTAACAACAGGTCCGTTGCTATGTTGTGGCTACACAATACCGCAGGGATGTAAGTACTTCACTACCTCGGTGGTTATCCATAAAACTTCTTGGGAACGGTTGGTAACAACTCGGCGTCTTCTACTTGCACAGCCATAAACGGTTATTCATTTTATTGGCGATCGTGTTTGCCGTTACCCGTGGCTATTTCATGATGGCGCCGCATATTACTCACAAATATTATAAATTCTTTTTTTTTCAAGAATTTTTCTTAACTGCATTTTTGTGACGACATAATACATCCTTAACGTATCTGTTTGTTATTTCTTTCTTTTATGTGCTGGTTAAAAGTTTATAATATAATCTACATATATATTTCTAGTATGCTAAATGAAAAGGCTTGAATAGATACTGTATATTTAAGATTTTCTACTTCGCGGTATGTAAGTTACGAGGTAAACAAGATAACTTGGCTAATGATGTTCTCATATTATAATGAAAGTCATGTTACTGAGGTACAACCCTATAGGAATATAGTTCACAACGTGTAAGGGCCGCTGCGATCTCTATTAGGTTAGTAATTATGTCTATTACGAGAGTTAATTCTTGTGGTGGGCTATAAAAAGATCCTTGGCCGTCGTAGGTGGAAGGCGACTAATGCCACTAATGGATACAATATTATCGTAACGACATCTTGATAGGCAGCTTGTGAAGCGGAGACAGCTGACCCCTTGTCACATATTAATGTGGAAATATCCACTATCACAATATTGTCTAACCAAGTAATCAAAAGTGTTAACAACTTAACTTTTTGGGGGATAGGTTTTACTTAGTCAGGCCTATTGAACTCAAGACATTTTTTTTTACTTTAGAAATAAGTAGGACCTAGTGCCTACCACTATAGGCACATTCCACGTTTAACCTCAGTAAAATGTAAGCAAACAGGCAATGTATCCGTACTATCACGTTTGTCTCATAAGTGGACTATCGGTGTGTTACGCAGGGTCAGCAAAGGGCACAAATCTCAGCGGTCGCATTCAGTAATTGTGCACACATAACGGCAACAGCTGTTACTACAGACTGTCAAGTGCTGACCTCAACACTTTACACTGTTCAACAAATAAAAACATTACTGCAACATGTACTTACTTACATTTTATTCAAGCAAAGTATTTAACATGACGACGGCAAACTATTCGCGGCACTTCGCGCCCGGCTTCGCTCTAATGCTCTCCACAATTAAATAATTAAAAGCTTCACTTTGAGTAAACAAGTAATTAGACGGTTAAGATGATAAAAAGAAACCAAAATGCACAACGCTACGCTACAGCAAATTTCTAAGTTAGTATAGTAAAAGACATCGCCACCTCATTTTCTAACGACTTAAGTAGCGTAAACATTACAATAAAAATATATAAACCAGTGGTTAGTTAGATGAATACCTACAAATTACAAGAAACCTCTTACAGTTAGATAATTGGCATCCAACATAAATCTTTCTTAGCGTGTGTCTCCATTTCATCCGCCCTCAATTTCGTTAGTAACTAAACACTATTGTGACAATGTTTTGGACTTGTTATGTTCTGTTTTGTCCGAGAAGTACCAAGTAGGCTGTTTTGTTCTGTACGCGCGACTCCGCCAGTGGGTCACTTTTAATTGAATTCGGTAAAAACGGTGATTATACACGCACGCCCAACAATGAAATATAGGTTTACATCGTTTCTCTGCGTGAAAAGGCACCAGCCAGAAAATTGTTGTTCTATTTTTAAGATTATTAAATAATTCCTTTACGGGTATGTTGTAATACGAGGCAATTGCCTAGAAATCGCAAAATTATACACTTTAGTGCCAGGGCAAGTACTTGTCGACGATGTAAGATGGTATGCAACAGATAAAGTCTGAAATCCCTCACATTGTTGGCATATTTACAGACGACTTAAATAACGCCTGGCGGCTGGAATCTCGGAGTAGACTGGGGAATGGGGATAGTTACTGCAATCATAGTCAGACGACTTGATTTTAAGATACCTATGTAATATCTATTCTGCGCTGAATCAAACTTATTATAGTTATTATGTCTCTGGCTCCATATAAAAATAGCGACTATATTTTGTATCAAACCCAAAGTAGAAATAGAATCGAAGATAAAATAAGTGAATAAAAATTCTTCATCCCTAAATGATGACAGTTGAATGGTCTCTACCATGTCGCTACTGTTGTCGTTGCATCGCGAACCAAAAACAATCGGATCTCGGAATTCTTGAACGTGCGCGCAACGATGCATATCATTGACCATGATGTATTTTTATTGCTTTTGTATGCATAGTAGACGTAATAGTACACAATAAATTGAATTAGGATACATTTAGCTAACACCGTTATGCTATGTAGAGCGGTTTGGAGTTAACGTATCAATATTTGAAGTGATATAGTAAGTATTAGAGAGCTGGGTAGGAAGGTACGCTGTAGTTCACATTCGTGTGGTTTATTTGTAGCGGTAGTTGCAGTGACACCATGAAATCAGATGGCCCCATAAGCTCGACAGGAAGAGCATCACGCGTGAAACGCGTTATTGTTTGTGTGGTGCCGCCGCGCCGTTTCGCGCCACTCGCTTGTTACAATGACGACTCACTCTAACAATTCATACACCAAAGCGAATGTAGATTTTTCAGAAGGTGATAATTTTATGCTCTTGCTGCTAATATAGAAAATACGATTTGAGTTATACGAAATAAAATAAAAGTAGAGTTGCTTTTTGTGGCTGTTAAATTAATTTTGTATGAAATTAGAGCCTAATACCAAGATTAGATTTATGCGCTTTCGCTCCGAGAGCAAAATTTACGATTACATTTAAGTATAAGTAAGCATACAGAAGTCACTTTGTGGCATGTTTTATAATAAGCAGATTATGTTACTTCCCAGTAATGAAAGACAAGGGATTAGATAAACATCAATTGTAATCTGCAGTTAATTTACGTTAGTGTGGATGTAATTTATTGTTTGTCTTGAGCTTGCGTAATGAAGTCATTCACGCACTTCCTGCATAGGGTGGCGTGTTAAGATACTCAATCATAATAGTGAGTGCATCGTTCCTGTATTCTGCGCACACGGTATATACGATATACAAAATAAAAAGTCTCCGTACTATGCATTGAATAGCATGACAAAAACGTGCTTGGATGATTACAACCGCTTTCGGAAGAAATCCGAGATGTTTCGCTATTACCAACATAACAGCATTTTTACTTTCGTTTTTATGCATCTGATAATTGATACTTATTGATTACCTTAGATCGTAAACGTTTAGTGTTCAAGTAAGGTCAGAGTTGAGTATGATAATGAAATAAAATGAAAGCTTATAAATACCCCAGGTCCTCTATGGCATTTGCATCTATAAGTAGCTAAAGACGGGGTAAATACTGGCGACCCATAATAAATGGCCGGTTTACCTTTCCCTAGATATGGTTACTGGATTATAAAAACAATGTGTTTGTATGAAAACAAATCGGTTGTTTCCATTGGCTGTAGATGGGTATTGTGGCCGGTCACAATGGTCGTTATGGTCCAGTCGTCAGGTCAGGCCCGCATCCGTCATACCATCAAATCTGCGCCATTATGCTCGCCACATGACATTATTACATACATTATTTATATAATGATGTAGGTATCACAATCATTTATTTATGTAATAAACAAATATAGATTCGGACTCGCATCCTTCATCGTTATTGTATTTTAAATAAACATAAGAGATGCTATTTACCTGCATGTTCTACAAACGCTACAGTTGTTAATTGTGGTTTTCTAATGATTATCCAAGCCATTCGTGCCTGTGAAGTCGCTTGAATCAAATAGGCATTCGAAGATAGTTATTACACAGATATTACTTCTCTAAACCAAATAGAATTTTAGAATTTTTTATCTAAATATATTAAGTCGATTCTAGTTTATGTTTGTTGATTGATCTGATACCTACATGGCCTAAGCCAAACCTAAGGTATCAGATATTATAATATAGGAAATGAGAATTGGCAGTGAATCCGTTTCCTCTCAAGACCTTCGAGTAGGTCGCATCCGTTATCAAATCTCGGGTGCTGCAAAATGCTGCGGTAAAAATGTTCAACAACAACATTGTAATTTCATTTCGAGGCCTGAACAATTTCTGGTTTTTTGCGGATCGAGGACGAAGCCGACGCGGCGTCTGCCTTTACAATAAATTAGAATAAATTTATATTTTACACAATTCTAATAATTTCTATCTATATTTTTAAAGTTTAACATGCTTATTTTGTTTTATATCTCATATTTTGTCAGGTGATCTTAACTTATCTAAGCTATGTCATATTTTCTAAAGGTTCAA
Source organism: Autographa gamma (assembly GCA_905146925.1). Lineage (NCBI taxonomy): Eukaryota > Metazoa > Arthropoda > Insecta > Lepidoptera > Noctuidae > Autographa > Autographa gamma. The sequence goes on from LR989852.1 coordinate 4,503,503, forward strand.
CTTCGATCGTCGAAAATGCAAAAAAATAAGACTTTTACCAGGATGAAATCTAGAAGGCTTTCCAAAAACTCTAGCCGACTCTGAAAGAATTCTCTAAACTTAAAAACGCACTTTATTTGCTTAGCAATTTCATTTGGGAACTTAAGCAGCGTACTAAATCTAGGTACTTATTCGTAGAACCCCATTCGCTGATTAGTTTAGTATAGTAATTGTAAGCGGATACTAGGTAATTCGTTTTTCTAAAGAGGTCAGATGGGAGCCGGATCGCGATAAACCAGAATCTTACATTTTCATATTATGAGGAATTGAGGACTGGTCTTGGCTTGCGGATGAATACACGGTGCACTGCCCTGCAGTAGGCCAAGGCTACTATTACTATCATATTATCGGTAGCAGTATATATTTATTACATACTAAATTGGATGAAGCCTATAAGATCTTTCCGTACAAAGGTAGTATCTATTTGCGTTTTTTTTTCGGGCAACGAAATTGCTTTGTATGTAGTATGGTATTTATATGTAGTAAGGTACTTAGTAGAAAATTGCAATACCATTTCATCTAGTTGCGTCTTAAGTTGGGTCCTATGCCAGAGTTTAAAATATGCATATATAAAATCCAACCGACAAAAAAACCAACGCAACTTTCGAATTGGCAGTATTAGTATCTAGGATCTTTAGTTATACTTTTCAATATGAAGTCTGATTAGAATCACCGTGGTTAACCGCAGTAGGCACTAAGTATAAATACACTTTCTGGCGCACTTCATCAAGTCATTATAACACAGACCTAGATTTGTGTTCACGATAAACTTGTTCCTTCGATGATTAATAAATTGTTTCGCGATAAAAATTAGTTCCACACTCTCTGTACCGGACCAGGAAGTGGGTCAATAATAGGAGTTTTAAAACAAGGCACCTATTAATTATTTATTTAGCAAATAAAAAATATAGTTTCTAAAAGTTATAAGCGTAAAACAACATATTCAATTTGTCATCGTTCTAAACTTTATTTTATGATACCTCGATGCATTTCTTCAGGCTGGTCACTTTTATATTAGCACCTACTTATTCCTAAGTACTGTTTATCAAATAATTTACAAGTGGAGCTACGTGGCGCACTTCAAGTAGAAATTATTTACTTAGTCGCCTTGTGCCTACTTACTCTTTCGCTAGGTGACGAGTGAACTAATTCCATACAATTATAAAATGCCTTCGCGCCGAGGCCCTGATAAGTGTGATTGAATTCTACGTAATGTGAGACATTTCGCCTTCGCAATGGTTACAAGTTAGCTTGGAAAACGAGCGCAAGGGAGATCTCATTACATCGATGATACTATAATTATTGGAAGCAACAACGGCTCAGTGAGCAAGTCATTGGGTTAATGGCACGCCCGGATCGCTGCATTGCATATGCAGTAGAGCATAACGCCAAACACCCCTATAATATTATTTGTTATTGAAACTGATCAGCATAATGTTGTTTTACAGAAGTGCTGCACCTGATTGGCGAACCAGACTTCCGTGACGTCAGACTGCGGTGGGAGTATGGCAGACCTGACGAAGAAGATCGACCAAAAGTGTTGGCATTCCAAGTACATTACTGTGAATTGCAAGCATGGGGGCAATATCGGTGCAGGACCAAGGTACCAAATGCAAGCCATTTGAATAACATAAAATAACATAATATGCTATAATGGTACATGGGACATGTAGGTAATAGCAGTCGTTAAAAAATATGACTTTGTACAATAGTGTATGTTGGCAATGAGTTTGCACTCCGAAACGGGAGATAATAGGCCGGGGTCTGCGCGACGAGCGTGACCGCGGCGTGACTGTGACAGGAACATGCCCGCCAGTCATTACTGTATTTACGTGTTGATATAGCACCGCTGCCGGTACTTGAGGCCTTTCTCTTTTATTGAATCCAATTAAAGTAAAATACTTTATGAATTCAAAAGTTATCATAATTAGTTAAATTACATTAGCATACAGATTACAGATGTCCGCTGAAAGTAGCTCACGAGTGCTGCGCAAAATTTAAGTCGTTATAATACACTAAGTAGCACTACTTTTCGCTCACCTGTTTTATTGTTGGTAAACGGTATTCTGAGCCTTTCAGAACATAAGCGAGGAAGAAAAGACTGAATGACGCTATCTCAAGTAATTTTACGGAATTTGTAACACGTTAAGAATGAGGATAAAACAGTTATATAATTACAGGTGATCGACACACTGGAAGACGAGACAACAACCAGAGCATCTTCAAGCACCACCGAGGCTTCCACGACCACCAGCCAACCATCCGCAACAAGACGCGGTCGGATGTACAGCACGCGTATCATTGGCTTACGTATGGCGACCACGTACTCGTTCGAAGTCCGACCAGTGCGACGAGACGCCAGAGATCTGGCCGACCCGCAGTCCATCAGTTCGAAAATCATAATCGTACCAACAAAAGGATGTAAGGGATTTCAAATAATACTATCGACAACAGTGAAGTTTCCACTGAACGTGCCATATAATGATGAATTTATGTTTTAGTTTCTGCTCGAGCTACTCAGTGCTTGCCACATGCAAGTGAGGTAGAAGTTTCTACGGGACCATTCTTTGGAGGTCGGATCGCCGTCGAAGCAGCAGATGGAGGGCCCGAGCGATGTTCCATTCAAGGGAACCCCAATAGCGCACAGGATGCGTATATCTTGCGAATACATCACGACGAGTGCGGTTCCGAAGTGAACGATACCACTGTTGCTACATACGTCATCGTACAAGAAAATCTGCCTATACTAACGCACAGCACTCGACGGTTAGTGAATCAAAACACACACTATTCGGTATAAAAACCTACATAGGTATTTAATCCCTTTTGATACCCATTGAAATTATTTTTTCATGCTTTCAGATTCTTAGTTCTTTGCACCTATAAACCCGAAACGCTGACGGTCAGAGCTGGTATCAACTTGCCGAAAACCAATCCTGGAGATGTTTTGCATCAACATAAAACTTCCAGTGGATCAGTCGAGCCTTACGACACTCAGGACATTGATTATAATGAACTGCAGCCTGCCAGACTCGAAGCGAGAAAGGAGGAGACGCAACAAAGTTTGTACTACTTATTACGTCGAGTTTGATACAGTTATGAATGTTATGATTTATGACTTCCTAATATTGGTTTTAATTATTCCAGGCGTGTACGGTGAGGTCACATTAGTCATGTTTCTGGTGGTGACTGCGTTCGGCGGCGTCGCGCTGTTAATATGGAAGGTGGTACCGCAAGCTGACAGGGACAACATATCTATAGCTACAGTCTCGTCTTTCGCTCGCAGTGGGATCTTCAGCAGACGGAATAGAGACAAATTTTCTGACCAAAGTTCTGTATATTCGATATCGTTGTCAGAAAAAGATGAAAGCACAGCTAAAAAACCTAATGAAGGCGATAATACGTCTGAAGCGTAATTTACCTATAATAATATTGTGATTTTTTAATTTTAATTAAGATGCAAGTACGCACTTTGCTCTTTAGCACAGTTAGTACGATATTAACGTTATTAATAAATTGATGGAAATGATGATAAACGTGGCGTGTAAATAAATTAAAATAGCATATAATTATGAAAACAATAAAAATATGGGAAGTTTATTTACTTGATTCTGGTATTCCTTGGAATAAAAATATCTTTTCATATAATGAACAATTGGTATAGGTACCTAATGTATTGGCTTTTTAATGTCATATGGCCAGTTTTCTTTTATTAAGCACTTAAGTAATTCACTTAGGTACGTCGATACTACTTTTGCCGTAGATGGCGGTAATAAAATAATTTTAATTAGGACTTTCGCAAGCGGCTATATGCAAGCTCATAAATCGCTTAGTTAAATTATGTTTACGTTGCAGCCGTAGCATAACTTAAAGCATATGGAGATAAAGATAATTCTTAAAAGGTTCGTATGTCCGCTTGAGTAAATTTAGTTTTAAGTACCTTGAATAAGCGAGCGTGATTAAAACAAATAACATGAAGTACCTGTGTTTTATTTCATTATATCTTGTGGTTCGTCTAGTATAAATATTTGCTTTTCCATTTTCACTTCTGGGAATAAGAACTGGTTGACGACCTCGTTGAGTTCTTCTAAAGCTATTTGTGCGTGAAGTCTGACAGTTGTATCTTCGTTATTGTCCCTGTAAAGGGCTTTCAATGTTCTGTATATCGGTAATAGCTGTTCTTTCAGTTGCAATAAGGTCTCTTTTCCTAAACCTTTGATCAAGCTTGATATGACCATGACAGCTGCTCTTCGACACTCTACTGCTTTATCAGTTTCTATTATACCCCAAATGCATAGCAGTACCTAAAAGAAAATAATTAGTATTAATGTACACCTGCTAAAGCGGGAGTGGGCTGGCCACGTCGCGCGCATGCAGCCTGACCGATGGGCAAAGATCGTCACTCACTGGGCGCCGGAAGGACATCGCCGTCGAGGTCGTCCGCGGCGAAGGTGGTGTGATGATCTAGTCAGTTACGCGGGTCGCAAGTGGACAGAAATCGCCAAAAACAGAGAGGTTTGGAAGAAGACAGGGGAGGCCTTTGCCCAGCAGTGGGACTAACAGTAGGCTAATAAAAAAAAAAATGTACACCTGGGGGTTGTTTTACCATTTTTGTTATGAGCATCTCGTTAGCTATTTTAGTACGTCACCGCCCCTTACATTAAACCTATATTATTCACAATAAAAATACTTGTAGTATTTAAATGGGGATTGCTTAACTTTAGCCAACATTATCGTGAAGGTAGAAAGTTATGTTAAATTAATTGAATATGTCTTCATTACTATCTGTATTTAAGTGTAAAATTAAGTATACTTTACCTCGTATATAATAGTTCCCATTTTGTAATTGAGTATCAGAGCAATTTCAGCTAGGTTTGACAGAGCCGATGTCCTGATCAAATAATCCTCATCCCTGCATCCAGAGAGCATTGTATTCAGTAGAATCGTTTTGTGAACTACTGCCATTTCACCTAGAATAGTAAGACGTTATTTGTTTGAAATCCAGCGTTTCAAGAATGATCACAACTATAAAAAATTCCGTATCTTTCGTAATTCATTTCAAGTGGTCGCTTTATATAGCCGAGTGGATAGGGCTCGACAACTTGAAAAAAAAAATCATTTAATAGTCCTCAGATATTGGGCGATATTAAACAGCTGATGCGACCGCGGCATGTGATTTAGATTAATGAAAAAAATATATATGAATCAGTTTACCTAATTTCCTCGTAACTTTCACGATGACATCACCAATCTTCATTCTCAACTCAGCTGCCCTGTTCAGACTATCTTTCGTCTCAATGTTCTCTTGTTCAGTCCCTTGTAGAAACTCTTTACATAGCACATGTAAGACATCTTCCGTACAATGCGTGCATAGTGCTGCGAGTCCATTCACAGCTGCCAGGTATATGTAGGAGTCTTGATCTTTTAAATGGTCCTGAATGAAGAAAATGTTTATTAGCATTCACTAGTTTTATACATGAAAGAATAATACCAGAGAGTTGGTTGCAAAGGATGGAGGCATGTGTGATACTTTTACGCAAAAACGACTTAACAGATATAGATGAAATTTAACAAACGGATAGTTTGCAACTTTGATCAAGACGTAGGATACTTCTTATTCCAATAGCTCTATTGGAGGAGAAACTACGAGGGCATAGAAATAAGTAATGTAAATAGTATAAATATTTACCTGGAATATACAAAACACGTAATGCTTCTTAGAAATAGTTTCACTGTCTTTTGCATCAATAAGTTTTGTTAATTCTATGATTCCATGAGCTCTTACTGGCAATAGCTCATTGAATGTGTCTGATATTGCATTCTCACAGGCTGTCTCTTTCTTCTGTGGCCCTTCAGAAGTTATAAGGGATAGTGCCTCTCCACATAATATGCTGTTCATGCCCGAATCACTACTAACAACATTTCTCAAAGTGGGAACCAAATTACTAAACCTTGAACTAAATTGTTTCGATGTGTCTTCATGTGATAAAATTGTATTCAGCAGTACTAAGGCTATAGTCACACATTCATAATTAATTTCAGAATTCTGTTCCAAAATAAAATGTTCTATGAATTCTGATACAATTAAGGGGTTTGTTTTAAGACCATTTATCACTTTAGGTGCTGTGGATATTTCTGATAGTAGCTGAAGAATAATAGCATATTGCTGGTCAACTTCATCAACTAAAACTGGATCATCTTCTGTCAGTAGCATATCCTTATTTCCTTTCTTAAGTCTTTTACCATTTAGATCCATTAATATTCTTAAAACTACATTAAATATATTTGTAACTAAAACATTGTCTGTTGCACTTCTGAATATGTGCAAGAAATAAGTCACTGCATCATCCTTAACATGATCTTCACAATTTGCTATACATTTTATTGTGATGCCAGCATCAAATTCTTCCACTTTAACTCCTAAAGAACTAGTAACATCTTGACCAAACAAAAAGGTTTTAATTATTGCACATAACTCATCTTTGTTTAGTTTCTCCATACTTTTAAGTATTATGTCTTTTAATTTGTTCTTCAATTCATCATTCTTTGTGCTCTTAGTCCCAATTAAGAATAAAACATACAGGTTTGGTGTTAGAAGTTTGACTGGCCATTCTAATTTAGTAGTGCACACACAAGCATGCAGTATAGCAATTTTATGTTCAACTTCCTGAGGAGTCAATATAATAGTGCCAGGCATATTAGTCTTGATCAAATCATCATATTTGAAGGCATCAAATATTTCATTTAGTAATGATAATACAGGTTGAGACTGGGAATACTTGTCATATAGATTAAGGACACATGCCACTACAGTTGCCATGTAATGTGTATTATGTAAGCATAATATATCTTTTAATTGCTTACAAATGTTGTCCAGATATTCACTTTCTGTCATATTTCCATGTCTAGCTGCTACAATTTTACAGATCATGTCAATTTTCCTCCATTCAAATCCGGTATCAATGTTATAACTTTCTATGAAGCATCTTATCAAGCTGAGCAGCCCTCCTGGTGCTAACAACCTTTGGCTCAGTTCCTTTGCTAATGTTCTTTTAACAAAAGCAGGTGGTGATGGATTTGTACCACTCTGTAGCACCAATAACTCCTTCATAAGAAGTGGTTGAAAACAGTTGGTGACCAAATTATTATAAACATATAAGTACTTTTCCCTGTCTTTACTGAGTTTATCATACATTTCTTGGGTCATAGTATAGTTATTGTAAATGCCAGGTTTTTTAAATGGTGCAAATGATAACTGTATTAATGCTGCAAGGTAGTCTGAGAGATGCAGAGTTATAATAATACTTTTGAGACTTGATACCTCATAACATCTAGTAAAAAAGTCTGTACAGCCCACAAGCATCTCATACTTTTGTTCATCACTAAAGGAAACATTTGTTAGGGCTGCTCCAGTGATACATCTCTTTGCTAAACTTATTCCTAAACCAGGTATGAGACTAGGAGAAATGCCTAGAGAAGTTATTAATTGAAAACATGTTCTTAACAATTTTTGGTTCTTGACACTTATTAGTATAGTATCATCATTTTTCAATTCAACGACTAATTCATCTATAACACACATTATCTTTTCTAGAAATGTTTTCAACAAAACATAAGTTTCGTTCGATATTAATTGATTTTCGCGAACCACAGCATCTTTCAAAAACGATAGGAATTCGCACTGACCCTCTGAAATTTAATCCAGTTATTAATATTTAGGAACACAATCAACACAACGTAATAATTAAAATGACAAATACCTGTTCGGGTTAGATTTTCAATTCGAATGAAGATTGAGTTAATAACTGACATATTTCTAATAAATGAATATTATTTGATAAATTTGAATATCGGGTTTTGCGTTGCTTTCTATATTTGTATTTTAGGTTATTTATTTATTTACATATCACACCAATTGACAGGTTTGCTCTTGACAATGATAATAAACTTTTGTTTATGGTTATGTTTCGTTCAAAAATATATAAAAATAAATAAATGGTCGACTTTTGCATTCTTTTCATGGAACGTTGGTATATATCTACGCATTTTCATGTTATATATTATATATGGGTGATTCATGTAAAATTAAAACAAATTTGATAGTTTGATACACACGCGTTACTAAAAACGCTTAAACGGTAATGATCCCAATTTCACTGTCAAAGTCAATAGCCGATTATGTCAAATTCAGAAACGAAATGTCAAACTGTTCATGAAGAGTGACTAAATACTTTACCGTATTGAACAAAGCGAATTGTTTGTGAAATAACATTGATCTTATTAGTTTAGTCGCCGGCATTTAACAAATAAATCAAACAAAATGTTGATTAAAGTAAAGGTAAATATCATTCTGTAGTAACTTTGTTATTTTAACGGTATTATTACTTGTAACTCTAACCTCGTTTATTCAGACGCTCACTGGAAAGGAGATTGAAATAGACATAGAACCTACAGACAAAGTAGAAAGGATCAAAGAAAGAGTGGAAGAAAAAGAAGGAATACCGCCACAGCAACAGCGTCTCATATTTTCGGGAAAACAGATGTAAGTGTTAATGTTCACTACGTAGCTACCAATACACCCTTTTCACGATGAATTGACATAAATATAGGTCTCAAACTACTTGAAGTACTTTTATTAAGATACAACTTCAAATTGCTGAACTAATTTTCAAACCAAACTCATTCTACATAATCAATACTTTGTTACATTGTAAAAAAAAACACATTTGTTTTGTTGTTTTATCTTTCATGCCAAGCTGCATAAGTCGAGTCTCTTATCAAGGCAGATGCATAAGATCTTGACATTAAAGGCATTTTTTATTTTGTAGATTAAGTTGGAGGTGCTCAGAAAGAGCATGATTTGTGTATCTTTTTGTGTAGTAGTAACTGCAATTTCATATATTTCATGCCCTTGTCAAACATTAGACCAAAAGTAAGCTGAACTGATTTACCTATGTGATTGGAAATCTTTGCATTCTTTGTTTTAGAGTTGCCAGTAGTAGTAACAGATTTGTTTATCATCATCTTAATCAATTTTACGTTATGATAATCTATGTTAGTCTCTATTTTGAATGCTGATAATATATAACATTATTATTATGATTCTGTTAACTTACCTACCCCATATAAGATTTGGACAAACATTTGATTATATGTAAGGCAAACATTGGTTTTTATTTACAATTTCTGTAGATAATAATAATAATCCAGCCTGTAAATGTCCCAGTGCTGGGCACAGGCCTTCTCCCATGTAGAGAAGGCACAAGCATATCAATGCTTGTGCCTTCTCTACATGGTGATCATCACCATGCTTGCTCTCTGCAGATTGGCAATTTTAGAATCCCTGTTTCCTCACAATGTTTTCCTACACTGTTTGTCAGAAGTGTCTTAGAATAATTAAGAAAGTACATATATCTGTATATTGATAATATTTTTCAGGAATGATGAGAAGACAGCACAAGACTACAAAGTACAAGGAGGCTCCGTCCTCCACTTGGTGTTGGCGCTGCGAGGGGGGCACTGATCTGGCTTGTGATAGTTCCAACTTCTATTTATAATGCAACTAATTTTATTTTTCATTTCTTGTATAAAGTGATTACACTGTACACTTCTTTTCATTCATATTCCCTACCATAAACCATGACTCAAGACCGACAAGATTTAACTTGACTGTTCCTTCAGAAACTACTTGCTAAGTGGATGATTGTTGCCATAATTTCTATAGTTTCAAGCATTTATTTATGAGGAAAATGAAAGCTATACAAGGGTTTTTCACATATCTGCTTTACGTATTGTTACAAAACTTAATATTATTTATAAATGACTTCTTCATAATACATCAATAATTACTTCAAATTATTTATACTATAGGAGTTTTCTGCATTTATATTTTCTTTATTGATGCTTGCACAAAGGTTTGGATGTAACATGTAAATAAAATAAAGACATCATTTGAGCAGGTATTTATTATTACACCTATAACATTGTACATATAATCAAAGTATAATTTACACATATTTGCGCTGAATCAAGTTTACATAAAAATAAAACATCTTTGGTTCACCACACAAATTAACAACATCGATTTACTATTTTTTTTCCTAATTTATATTAGTTTTACCACAAGCCTTTCATTTTCACAATTTAAAATTATTAACTAATTTGAGCATCTCACTACTCATGAAATATGCTGCAGTGTCAATACTACACACTTTACACAAAGCATGCAGAGCCTAGACTGTCATAAGGTATGTATTACATTTTACACTTACATATTTCAGGTATTGTACACATACGAATAAAAGAATAGATCAAACATGAAATGACAAACTACTTTAGAATCATTTTGGTGGATTTTAAAAACTACGAATCTATCATATTATCAAAATGATTAAATGACTTTGGGACGGAAACATTTCCTTTAAAACATCAATATTTTTACTGCAAAATATATGACGATACATTTAGTATTTTCAAATTTTATATTTAAGATTTTTTAACGAGCACTTACGGAATTGAATATTTAAAAAATTTAATGGGGACATTCGAAAAATTGAGCGTCACTAAGTAGGCGATGAGCATTCGAGTTTGGCACAACATAATAAAGTTATACACAGTGATAGACGGAGAATGCATAAAACACACATTTACTATACACAGACCACGAAAGCTTCTCGTTCATTGAGTCCACTGCTGCCGCTGGCCGAGTCTGCTGGCAGACGAATCTTCATAGACTTGGCCTTCTTTATAGCACAGTTTCTCAATCAGCACACTTCGAGAAAACCGTAGTTTTGCGTAATAAGGTGTATTCACAGTTTAAAACATGCACTTACTTTAAGAATGTTGCGTTAGTATATATATAAACTTTTTAGTAGATTTAATTGCATCGCCCCTATTTCACCATAGACTTATACATTTAATATAATTTCTATTTTTTCGACTCTCCAAAAAACACTCCACTGATCTTAGACAAGTTGATATAAACTAATTACACAGAGCAGAGCATTATCAAAATTTGCACTAGTTACGACTAAAAATTGTTCTTGAAGAATAACTAAAGGAGATCCTTTCAGCATTACAGTTGATCAGCACATCTGTAAATTAAAACAAGAAATTTATTGCAAAAATTCCCAACATCGTATATTGAAATGTACAATAGAAGCAGGTGTTACCGGTCTCCTATTGGTCAACATCGTTTGAATTGATAAATTATACTCTTGCGAAATATAGGTCGTGGTCTGTCATCGAAAGGATATAATATTTGGGTCAATGTTACGTTCGAATCTGTATGCACATTGTCATTTATGTAGTGGGTAGGTATTGTAACAACGGAGAAAAACGGAGAGCTGATATAAGAAGATGGAGGTGTACCTTGGCTGCTCAACCATCGGAGAGCGCAGGTGTGACCCAACCGTACTTGTCGTGCGTCTTGACGACGGAGCGGAATGCCTCTTCGGCGCGGCGGCGCGAGAACTCGCAGGAGGGCCGCGGCGGCGCCCGCGCCACACGACCCTGCCCCTTCACCACTGACGCTGCGAACTGCATCACCACTGCTTCTACTGTGTAGGCAGAGGCCCAGCCTCGCGGGGTCAGCAGTTCCATACAGATTGCACCTCCTTAAATCAAACATAATAGGGTTAGCGGTGTCATCTCCTAAAAAAGCCTGTGTAGTCTACGGGGTAGGTACCTAATTGAAAACAAAGAATTACGATTCAACTTTACTGCAGAACTTCCAAATTATGGTAGGTATCTTGATATTTCACTTTTGCACGAACGCGGAGGAAGCCTTTTCCTTAGGTGCCAAAAATGTATTCAATAGTAAGCTTTTTCGTACCTTCCATAACGAAGCCCTTCTCTATCCGGGGTTCGATGACCCGCATGAAGGGCGGCGCGAAGGGGAAGTTCTCGGGGAAGACGAGGTGCAGCAGGATGTGCGGGATGTGCAGCTCGCGCAGGTCGGTGGCCAGCTCGCTCTCCGGGTCGATCTGGTGCAGGCGCACGTGCCACTCGAACAGGTTGTCGTTCACCAGCTCCACCTGGAAACAAGAATCACAAAATGTTTAGTTTCGAGATGCACCTATAGTTAGACATCTAAGAAGACCATTAATTTTATTTCTTAAAGATTCAGCTAAGCTCATAGTTTTCCTTATAACAGAAAAAGAAAAATAAAATACAGCCAATAATACAAGCTTTACCTACTTCAAAGTTCGAATCTGCTACCTGGTGGACAAGAAACGAATCTCTAAACCTACGTAGTAATAGGTCCTCGAGTCAGGTTTCTCATTAAATACTTTCTTTGTATTCAAGACGTTATGTTGCCATACCATAATTACTCCACTATGCAAACGAAGCCTTCGAACCTCCAATCAACGTAACGGTGTATGTTGATATAATATCTACGTAATCTTCGAGTTTCATCGACGTAGCTACCATTGTAAATGAAACGGTTGAGTAACTAATTTAATTAACAAATAGAAACCGTAAAAATGTTGGTTTTTAATATTTTATGTAACCAGTTTATGTGTGCAACAACTCTAAACGAGATATTCATATGGTATCTCAGAATATTAATTATTCAAATGGCAACTTAGATAAGTAGTTCTTTCATTTATACAAATGCGAATGTTTTCCGTGGGAAATATTACATAGGAATAGAAGGTATCTTTCATAAGCCTATATGAATTATTTTGGTTTATTTTTTTTAGAGTTAAAAATTCTGATAAGTACTTAAATATCTACCTGATAGCCCAAGAGTCTTCGACTTTTTCTGATTGTCTTTAATATGACCATGGTCAGAACTTCCCAGGCTCTCGTTCTCAATTTTTTCTAAAAGTTTTTAATAAATTACCGTGAATACAGGATCAGGCCGGCTGTTCTGTATCCGCTGTATTTCCTTGAGCTCCTTCATGAGCCTGCGCGTGCGCACGGCGGCCGCGCGCTCGCGCACCTCATTGGCTCCGCCCGCCTTCTTCTTGACCAGGGACGAGGCCGCGGGACTGGCCGGGAGACTCGCTGCCGCTGCCTCTGCTGGACTTACACCGTCTCTGTGAAATAACGATGAGATTTCATTATGTTGATGAGTTATTGCGTTGAAGATCAAAAGTTAGCGTTGTGTGCTAATCGACCTCCTAAGAAATTAAGGGAAATGGCCATATTTGAAAATTATATTGAACGAACAACGGTTATTAAGAGGTTCTAGAATTAATCCTAGATCATAGATTTTAAGTTTACTTTTATGAAATTATATAATATTTTAGGACAGCTCACACACGGCCATCTCATCCCTAATTAGGCTAGTACCATAGCAACCAGGCAACTGATAAACATATGACATATACCTACATTATCTAGATGGAATGATGAAAAAATCAAAGCCATCCATTCCGATATGTCACCAGTGAGTCCAAATCAATTGAGAGCAAGACAAGTGCCCCATATACCTACTTTAGTGTTCACTGCTCGGACATGAAAGTACAATACAATATATCACTTGTCTCAAACAAAAGCTTCCGGCCATTCAAATAGGTTACCTCCAAACGTTATTTATTTCAAACATTTCAATGAACTCATTCGTCAGTTCGCGAGACGTAGCGTAAGGCATTCTTGGGTAAATAAATCGTGATTTATTTTTATTTACGTTCGAAAATAACCAAGCAACATGCTACACTTTGTTTTATTTTTATCACTGACCTACTTGCATAGGTACAGGACTATACACATAGCTATATACACAACCCATCTCATTACTCCCCAGAGGTATCTGTCACACATATTAATTACTTGTAATTATCATTATTGTACTTGATACGATATGTGCGGTTGCTCTACAATATACTAATATAAATTATATTTTTCCGAAGGCTCTACCTACAGCTATGCATGTAGAAAAACGATTTTCTTGTATAATTTCATGATCATATTAAATTGTACCTACCTGTAAGGATAGTTTTAAGGTTTTGATCTCTAAATAAATAAATTGTATTGTTTAAACTAAAGCTATTTAATTTAAAGTCACCATTAGGAATCTATACATAAGTACACATATCTAGAGTGAGGGTTTCAAATTGTTTTCCAGTTCGTGAATTAACTCTAGGTACATAGGCTTGAAGAGTTAGATTTCAGTTAAAGTTAAAAGGGGTACGGTAAAAGGTTTACCATATCTCTTACGACGCTCAACGAAGATTAGTAAAGATTTACCACGACAGTGTCGCTAAAATCATAATGGCAGGAAGTTTAGTTACAATTTATAAGTAGGATCTGTTTCATCTACTGTAGAAGTTGTTGCAAGAAAGTCTAAGATAACGGCAATTTTAAACATAAGTAGCTAAGTATAAGTAAATAGTTCAATACCAATATAAAATGATAGTCTCTATGTACTCATGCGCGTGCCGTCTGCTGGAACAGGCTACCTCAGATCGATATATGTATATGTAGATATATCTTCTTCAAAAGTCTAGTCCAGTAAATATTCGAATCTGTTTTAACAATAACCCTCGTTGACAATCAATTGTATGTTTATTATAGGGGACTCTGACCTCTGGGCTAGTTTCGACATTTCTTGTCAGGGTAGTCAAAGGTCCGCCCCATCGAGATCAAAAACTACAGTAAAGTAGATAAGTCATATTCCTTTCAGGCAAGATTTAAACATATGCTTGAAACTAAATCTTATAGGGCTTTAGTAGATATAGGTAATATAGATACATTGCTCAGGGTATTAGTGCATTGCATTATAGTTAGGCGAATGCCTAACTTATGCGATGAATATTATTATTAAGATAGTCCTCGTCGTCGGCTTCGTAGATCTTTCAATACTTTATTTCATTACCATCATTCTGCACAAAAATTTTTTAGAGAGACTATCTGACTCTATCCATTGCAGTAATAACAAAAAATTAAATGTAACTATCTCGCTTTAGATTAAATAATTGCCCAATGGGAAACTAAAGTACACAATACAGATACCCGATAATTGGCAATAAACTCACAGCCTTGGGTAATGACCGCCACGATGCGATATAAATATGATATGCAGAACTGCCAGCGGTCGTGGTGAGCAGGTTCGAGTAAATAACTAGCCGGCTACAGTAATAACCTCCCGTACCAGACTGTGATGCGCCGATAAAAACCTTGGACTCTACGACCAACCTAGCTTGCGGTCTTAGGGTAGATATGTCTGAATAGTCGTCGTTTTATGTATTTCTTTATGACCTATAGAATTTATTACATTTTCTTTAGCGAAAGAGACAATAGCATCTGGGTTAACATCATAAAAAAAAATACCTTTTCTTTTATAAATACGTAGAGCGTCAACTTCGACAGCTAATAGGTTCATTAATGCAACCTATGCAGGAAATTAAATCATGTATTACCTGCATCCTAATGCACGTCATAATTGCAGAAGATTGTTCTATTTTTCCTTCCTTTCTTCCTGACTCTACCATAGTACATCAATAATTACATCAATGTGTCTACACATATTATGTGTGTAAGTAAATAGTTGCGATCGCGATGGACCGAGAGTCCGAGAACGGATTGCTTGCAGCTGTGAACCAGCTCGCGTCTAGTTGAACAGGTTTGTTCCCAACTCATTACTGATGCTCCGGCCACAGACATCTGCAGCTCCTCTGTGCCGTCAACCTTTTGTCCTTTTGTTTCATTTTCCATCTGGATTGCATTTTCTAGTTTATTTAGATTGCCAATTTATAAAAGTAAACAATAGAAAATGAATGCTAGGCACTCATTACTCACTCTTCATCGTTTACATTTGCGTTCTTTGCAGATTGCCCCGAATAAGCTTATGAATAAAACCTATAACTTATTCCTTTTAGCGCACAAATGAATCAGCGACCTTAACCACGCACACATCATCGCCTCAAAGACCTTTATGTTTATCTCATTACAACAAAGAGCCTCGGGAATCATGCAAATTCAATTGATTGAATGCCCTAGTTTGTTTGTATGCGAACAAGTAAGGTATTCTCGCTGCGAATCCGTCCGTGTGCGGAATGCAACCGGCCTGCAATTCTCACGGCGTTGTCTACATGTGTCAGGTTACATTGTAAATAAGCGATAACTCGAGGCTGCCTGTTCCTACAACATCCCACTAATATTACAGCCTGGCTGTTTGGATTCGGACACATGATTCTCGATTGCGAGGTTACAGCTAAACGGATTAGTATCCGGCTGTAATGTAAGACTTGTGGCTTGTGTGAGTACATGTGTGAGACATGGCGTAATGCAAAAGAAGTTTTGTTTATCTGTTAAAACTAGCAATCAGTTCTTAATTACTCTACCCATAGGGATTTCAGTAACCCTTCCATAAAGTAAATATTCACAAGATTCATTTAGGTATCTAGGTTGTTAAAAATACAGGAACTCTGCTCTAATAGTGATTTTTAATGAGTTTTCCTTCACTCATTAGTCAAAAGTCGGACGCTATTAATTTCAACTTGTAGCTAACCCATTTACAAGTTGCCAAAAGGGTAACCTGCTTTATCACGGCCCGTTCTAGTTAATCACGCTTTTGTGTGATTAAAACGTTGTACAATTAAGCAGGGAATGAATCATAAGAAACTGGGTCAAACGAAACATTCATTGGCATTAGGTGCGGATTTTGATAAACAGCTTCAGGTATGTAATGCAAATTGTATAAAATTAACAATTTTTGGATTGAATCCAATAAAGTAGAGGGTGTCATTTCCCTCTGACAGGTCAATGGCTTTCTCGAGATTTATGCAAAGTATTGTAGATTACGTAAACAACTTCCAGCGATAAGCTGTACTTTCGTTCTATAAATAGCCGAGTACTTACATTGTACAATCTAACTGCACCAAGATTGGATTCGCTATGAAATACAGAAATTAAATAACAGCACTGTTTTAAAGAAATTATTAGCTATGTATGTATGTCCTTTAGAAATACATAATTAAGGTGCGATTGAGTGACCGTCGAAATAAATTTACTCTTGTGTTTGGGTAAAGTATGATCCAGGAGGATAATCAAAATATATTCGGTTAATTGCACGCTTAACATTCACTCAAACTCTTCCATCTTATTATTATTACCAATAATCGTTAAGGAAGATAAGGAAAAGTTACACAAATTGAGACAATCGAGTCTGTATGATTTATTTTAACAATCAAAAGCATAACATTGTATTCATGTTGAAAAAAATAATATTTCAACAAAATGTCAGAACCGCTGAAAATGATACAATCATAATTTCAGTTACGTGGCTTTGTAGCAAAGATACGTATAGTTAACCCTTTGCAAAATCCTTCTATAAACTCATTTTCAGACCACATAAACGACTCGGGGAAATCTTCAATAAACTTGTATCTATTTTTAGAAACGAAAGTGAAGTAGGTGCACCCAGCTCCTGTTTGTCAGGTTGTACCGGAGTTGATACCGTTACCGAGAAATAACGTTTTCAAATACCAACATGTCTGAGCAAAAGGTGCTACCCTAGTCTACAAGTCTATTAAATTTCAGTATCCTGGTTTGTAAATATGAGAAGAAAATAAAAATTAAAAACCATGTTTGACAACTAACA
The DNA here is from genome assembly GCA_905146925.1 of Autographa gamma. Classification (NCBI taxonomy): domain Eukaryota; kingdom Metazoa; phylum Arthropoda; class Insecta; order Lepidoptera; family Noctuidae; genus Autographa; species Autographa gamma. The sequence continues at coordinate 4,521,093 of LR989852.1, forward strand.
ATTTTCAGCCTAAATTATATGAAGCTTGTCAGTTTTCAATTCAATTCAATTCAAATTTTCAAAGATAGAGCCAAAGCAAAATGTTTATAAGCCAATTGACATTTTAGGAAATAGTTTTAACTTGACATGATGCTGAGTCAAATCAAACAGAAGGCAATTATTCTCTAACTAAGCCCTATGCGTCATAATTTTCTCACAATCATATCGTATAGGGCCACCAGGATGCGACTAGATTACTAATAAGTCATCAGTAATAGTAATGCCCATTTCCGCGGTCATTTGCATGTTATTTAATTCACCATTCATAATCGATTGTAATTAGCGAAGTCTTATAATTGCCCGTTATTAAGTGAATGCTATAATGACTACTGGATTTTTGCATACTAATCGATAACGTTTCGTACCAAATATACGTTATTTGTGTAGATTTTAAGTTTTGTAACCGTTTTATGTTTTGATTTCTTCTATTTGATATGGTTGCTTGTTTATGTTTCTGCTTCAGGATCTTCTAACGCAACAGAACGACTCAAAGAGAACCTGAAAAACGAGGACTTGTTGCAGAAATCGACAAAATTAAATTCAACCGCAATCTTTAGAGGCATTTAAAATACCCAGATACAAATTGTTTTTTGTTACCTCTATATAAAGGTAACGTCAACATCAATAATAGTGCATCGAGTGGAAAAATCGATGTCTTGAATATTTTATGACCACTAGGAAATCGATAGCTTAAATAGATGAACAAACGTGAGCAAGCCTCAACTCAATATTGATTGTACTAAATATAAACAGCTCACTGTAATTCAACAATATATTTGGTGGCGGGTAAAGTTAAGTCATCGTCTGATTATGTTGACCTATTAATAACAGCTCTATCTAATCTGATGACATGCACCTAATGGATCGCTAATGTTTTGTTTATTCCATCACTGTTTATATTGGTGTGTAATAATTAACAATGGCTGGATAAACAGCGGGCGTTGCGTGTAGCCTCTGCTTGGCACTTCTTTGTTGCGATATTCCGCATGCTACGTCAGTCATTGTAGAGCGGGTGTCGGCGGCTCGGCGCTCGCCGATAACCGGTACGATATGCTGCCGTGCCGCGAGCTTCTGTATGTAAACAATGCCTTTGTTTATCGCCCATAGAAGACGAGATATGACGCGGAATCGGATTCGCACTTCCAAGAGGCGTCGTTATTATCTATTGTTACTTCAATGAAACTGAAACTGTGTCCGCTTTACTTTCAGCGGTTTCATTAACAAGCAATATTAGTCAACTTTCGCTCTTCTTGGAAACTCTTTCCGCAGTTTAGTTTCATGTTTAAAGTTAGTTTATGGATAATGATAGCGATGTTAGTGACCTTCGCCGAAGCGGACCTTCCGAACATTTATCGAACAAGTGCAGCTTGCCAAGTTTATGCGGCATTGATGTGTGTTATATTTGTTTTAACATTTGGTCGCCACTCAAGCGTGGAGATACCTTGTTAGTATTGACCTTAACTGAATGTGTTACTAACGCTTGCGTGTTTCAAATTAATACCTTGATCTTATAATTGTAATTTATAGGAACCTAATAACGGTTCTTCTGGAACTCAATAACTTACACCTTGTTAGGTGTATATTAATCAATCTTTGCTACTTAGGTACTGTATAATAATTAGTAGGTGCTGTTTTGCTTAGATAAATTTGGTTTTTGCAGATAAAAAGTGTAGATAGCAAACATGTTAGTTGTTTATCAAAATAATCTTTCCCCCTAACAAAGACGAACCCTATAACTGCAAAAAGCCAAACATTTATCCCCTCATTTATAACCACTGGGTAACAAGCATCCAATCATTCTCATTTATAGTAAGTAGGATAAGATAGCAGCATTCATAATAATATGCAAAGTAGGTCGCATCGTCCAAATATTTTCATAAGCTAATACGACCGGCTTTTATTTATCAGCTTTTAAGTTTATCATCATAATAGAGAGGGGAAAGTTTTGTTTGCTTAGGATAACCAAACAAATCGGTTACTGGAACTATTATAAATATTTGGCTATCGAACACTGTTTATGCTGTCACCGTTTATCTATTGTTACCTGCTAGTCTTGTAAATTTTACTCCTATTTCGTTTTATCGCTTGAAGCTTCGTTGATACTTATAGGAGAACTGGATTATTTTATAATTTGAAAGCTAGGGAGTTCAAACTGTTATCAACTTAACTAAACCATATTCTTGCAACAATTTATAAAACATCGCGAATGGATAACCTGCCCAAATGAATTAGTTTGATTAAAGTCATGTGAAGATCATGGTGCATATTTAAAGCGAATTCATTCAAAGGTTCGGAATTACTCGAACGTCGTTTAAAAATTAATATCCTAGGACAGCCTATGTCAATAGACAACATTGAAACAATTTCAGGAAATATTTCATTGTTATTGATAAATACATGAGATACCTTTCGTATGCTCACATACCTAATTATTTATGTTAAAGTTCAATATATTGTGTTTTACTCTGTAAAGTTTCGGGATTCAGGTTTATTATTGACCTAGTAATAATTTATTGTATGAAGAAAGTTTTGTGCTTTATGCTCTGTACGTGTAGTTTCTTTTTATTGTAATTTCTATTTATTTTTGTTAGCATAACTTCTACAATATATCTATAATTCTATATTAATATTTCTAATTCAACTAAAACCTTGTTAATAGTGCAGTGTGAGTGGATGATAAGCAACACACTCTTTTTAATCGTGAACGTGGTCATGGTTTTTTCGATACCCTGTTACATGATATAGGGTTATCTAGCGTTTCCGGGAAACAAAAGCATCTATTTAAGATAGGAGAATTATTATTGAGCGCATTGGGACAATAATATGAACTTTTATAGATATGACAGACATAGATGACAGAAATAGTTAATAGATAAGTACCTCTATACTGTCATTACTCAATCCCTTCTTCCGCGTTTTTTTACACTAGGATAAATGAAGTATTTACAGGCTAGTGTATAATATTAATAATTGAGTTTACAGACAGATAGCACGTGTGCAACGAGTCAAGAGGGAAATGCAAATATTTGCAACGGAATAATGGAGAGTCAAGTCAACGAGGCAGGTCACTCGGCCAGGTCCACAATCAAGTTATCCTCAAATAAGTCTTGATAGGTACCTACTCTATAAGTTATGTATACAATAATGGTTATTAGATACAGTTTCTCGCATTTCTATATATATTTTTGATCAATTTTCGATCATTACTTTATAGTTTTTAAAAACAGCTTAAAATTTAAGCTACATCAATTTAATCATGTCAATCAAAAGTACCTTTGCTTATCAATCTTTAATTGTTTTTACAATACAGTAATAATATGATTTATCTATTAAATAGAAATTCATTCACTTACGACCAATGTGTATTTCGTTAGTAGGCAATATTACGTCAATGTAATCAAACGTTGTTTACAAATAATTAAGTAGGTTTGTTTGAGCTGACTATTATGCAAATTAAGAAGGTGGTAATGTTTTCCTGGACGTGTAACTTTCAACAAAACCATGTTTTTCGAATGGTTTGACTAATTTATTTGTAAGTTGTGAAACAAGCTAGAAGTTTCGAGCGCAGCATCGTCCGTGTGAGACCTCTACGGGGAGCTGTGCGGTGAATGAGTGTGTACGTGACCACCTGACCGGCCGTCGCTCCATGTTATCAAACATCTACTGCAGACCGATGTTACAACAGCTTGTAACGTCCGCCGCTATCGGTGCTACTCACTCATTTGCACATTGTACGAGTTTATTTGTTTATGTTTATTTATGAAATGCTTGGTTTTCTTAAGTTCCATTAATTTCGGTCTTATCTATTTGGGTTTTTGTAAACAAACTACATACCTGTGTCGGCGCAGGAGGCCGCGCCTTGCCGGCGAGCCGCTCGGCCCGGCTCCATCGTTGTCCAGCTTCTCCGGAGACCGAAACAGCTTTCGGAATGCAGCTGCTACCTTCTCCTTTGACCGGGACGTCATTTTGCACTGATTAAACTACACTTTCTATAGCAGCACTCAACTCTTCGAATCGATTATTAAACTTTCACACGTTGTTTATTTTATATCCGCACGTCTGTCGCACGTCTACGCGGCATGTCACAAAAACGTCAAAATGTTTTATTCGAATGTAGAGTCTATCTATACGGGCAGTAATTGTTCAAGAGTAGTGCATGTGTTACATCACTCGAGGCGTCTCGCGCGGCGAGGGTCCGTGATGTGCGGCGTGTGCTGCACTGCACGTGCGACTACGAGGCGAGAGCGTCGATGAAATCGAAACTTGGCACGATGGAGGAGGTCGGTTATCGCACCTCGGCGGATGCGTAGAGCAGCGCGCGCATGTGTGTCACAGTGCGTCTGCGCATGTCACGCACGAGCACGACGCACGACCGCTCGGCCGACGCTGCGCATCGAGAGTGAACGAACCAGCGCCGGCGCACCACCAACTTTTGTACTTCAAGAGTTCGCTGATCCAGCCACCCCACCTTGATTCCTCAAAAGCTCGTCATAGCTTTGTCACGTCACTCACTGCGGAAGGGGGAAACAAGTTAAAAAAGTGATTCATCAGCTAAATATTTATATTGTGGTTTCAGTGTTTAAAGATAAAATTGCAGATAATCTTTTTGGAAGTAGGTAGTTGATTTGAATGATGGAACGATTGAATGAAGGATGACTTGAACAATACATGTATCTTGCACTACTTTGTGAAAAGCATTTTGAACCGAACCATTATTTAATGATCGACCTCTAATTAAATAATGAGGTCTAATATACAAAGGCTGGTAGTAGGAATATTCATAAGAATATAAATAGTATTCGTTATCAATACCTAGGTAATAAAGCACTTAGCAGTATAATTTAAATAATTATAGACAATATCATGTTAGGTTTAATTTCATTCAGTAAATAGCTCATGGGAAATTGGTCACCTATGTTCTCAATCTGTTTCTATTGTAGGCGCTTTATTATCTAGTACAATTTGCTTGAAGCAGGCTATATTTCAGAGTCAAACTTATTAAGCTACAATGTAGGCACATCAGTCGCGCAAAAATATGTGCGAATTATACGAAGACAAAGCCATCTAGGATTCATAACATATAACAAAAAGCTGCTATCTGTATGTTCGTCCTTGTGGCGACCTTGGCACTGGGGAAAGGACAACCAATAACCGGCCTACCAAGTTATTGGCAACTTGCCCGATATTGTTATGTTTCTGAGGACTAAAAGGCTCATTGTGGAGGTGGCGAATAAATCCCACCGATCAATAAGCTTACCACAAGCTATGTTTACATTACAAAATGTATTTGAAAATGATTTTTTCCTGCATTTCAGAATGAATTGATTGACATAGGCACCTACCTTAAACCCCTCAGTTAAACCATTAAACCGGTACATTGTAATATGAAAAGCCTACAACATATAAACAAATGAAAATAATAAATATTATTTCCACAATGTTACTTATTATCTTTATCACTAACTCTACAAAAGTAAAGTCGGGCATCAGTCAATCGTTGCCCTTATGTTTAAATAAAAATATTGACCTAGCTATGTAATATAAATACTGTAAAAATATTTCATCAAAATTATGATACCTACTTATTCAAACTCACGGAAGAGTTTCTATTTCTGAAATAAAACTAGGAAAATAGACCACTGTAGAGTGTAGAGTGTAGGTGGTATGATGTTATCCTAGATTAATGGCTACTACATCCGATGTTTCCAAACATGTTTTGTTTCATGTTGTATTGTAATCGATAACATAGAAACTAGACAGATAGACAAGCATACAAAAATAACGGTGTCATTATATTAAATGGAACATTCTGTGTAAAACGGTAACTAGAGTCTAGTGATCTGTGGCAAATAACACCATGCCATTTTTCATTAGTATTGGTAAAGTCTCAATTCATCGCGAAATAAGAGTACATATACGCATTTTATGTTAATATACCTTGCATTCTTACAAAGGTAGAGTTCGTCAACAATTTGTAATCTCAGGATTCCGGCCAGAAATAAGACGTACTCAAGAGCAGCACAATGCTATTAGGGTAGCCCATCAGAATGAGTTCTTTACAACTGAAAAACGAATTACAAAGATAGCCAGCTCCGTAACAAGAATCATTCGAGTATTTTAAGGAATAATAAATCCAGTTACGTTTAGAAATGCTTTCCTTTCCGACCTTGCGACGTCTATATTAGTACAAGGTAAGTACAGGCGCGTCCCTCGCTAATGAATCTCAATAAAATCATTTCATTAGGCGCGTTCTCAAGCGTGCGACCCCTTGTAGAATTTTTACCTACTTTTATCTCCGGTCCCCTCGTATCTGCACTTGACTAACAAAACTTAAGGCCGTACTTTTTGCTTCCAAGGGCCCAATTCGGTAAAATAATGTTATGCCAATGGAAGGACGATGGAACTTTCTTTACTTTATTAAAAACTCTACTTTATATATGATCTAATAACGTTGATTTGGTTTTATGTATAATAGTATGATATATTATAGTTGATAATGTATAGTATACTGGGAAGGTTTAGGACACTTCGTTAACTAGTTAGCATAATAGTACGTTCGCCGTTCGCTAAGGAAAATGTAATTTAAACATCTCCACGCTCGTAAACGATAGCCAAGTTGTTAATGGTTTGGGACGGATTCTCAGGAACCGTTTATGAGTTTGCAAATTGTTGCAGTTCAATTAGTTCGAGGAACTAATTACTCATCAGCAATTACCGGAGTATATTTGGGACTTAGTTTATTGTAGCTTAACATGTGTGACAGCGCGTCATCAGATAACAACTAATTACTTATATTACACGAACACCACTATCTATGTGCTTTTTGAATAGAACCGTTATGGGTACCTAGTGCTATTTACAGAGCTTAAAACCCTGCAGTAAAAAGTAAGTTCCAGTCCGCATCGTATAAAGAGAATGGCGGCGCTTATTAGGCCTGCAGAGTGAACAAAGCGAAGAGCACGACGTCTGAAAGAGATTGTAATCGTGACGTAAATACTGACTATTCCCTTGTGAAGTCGTTTACGACTATTTTTGTTTAGTTCTTAGCGCCAGAACACCGTAGGTTCTACACAACTCTGAAACTGGTTATTCAAAGTTACAACTGGATTTGTGCCATTCTATGCGCATATAACATTAATATACAAGTGTTTGTCCAGTGGCGTTTTCACAATATACTGAATTAATCAAATGAACCTACTTGTGATGAATGGAAGAATTTATTTTTGAGAGTACTTAGACTACACAGAGAGGTAATAAAGAGGAAAACGTGTATGCATAAGTGTATGGAAGCAATATACTTTATTTAATGAGACCTTAAGTTAGTTAAATACTAAGCTTATTTTTGCAGATAAGATAGATACCGCGGCGCGCTAAAATGAAGCTTAAATTTTATCTTATTTTCAGCTTTTCAGAAAACCATTTTTATTAAGATCCGTTCTATAGAGTACAGGGAACAAACACATCGGACAAAGTTTATTTAATATTTATAATATCTGTTGTAAGGCATGACTTCAGCCGCCAAGCGGGGTCTGAACAAACACTGACATGTGCTAAGGAATTGCCAGTCTCCACGCCACTTCGCAGATTCCTCCTGCACATTCCCGAGGTTACGATGCCGGGAGGTCGTATACCCATTCTGAGTATAACATAAACTATTATTATAATCCGAGACTTGTTTATCACATCTGACATAGCTTGGTACTGACGCAATTCGTAAACTGTTTCAAAATTACCAGATTATTCTTGTTTATGAACGGTGAAAGTTAAACGGAGTCAGATCAGATGATTGACGAAAGATTTGAGGTTCACCTTCGTATTAAGTATGATGAACTCTTGACAAGTCGTTTTATGACGTCGTAAGCGATAATTAGGCTACAATCTTCATGATTATCTTCGAATAAGGAAAAAGTGCAGTAAGGAACATTGCCTGTTTTGTATTCTATTTTATCTATAAGAGAGACATTTTTTGTTGTTTTCCTGTTATGATTTTATTTGAAAAACTGATCAAGCCGTTACCTAAAATAAATAGCTGAAAGTGGTAGCTAAGTAGGAAATAAGTGTTTTCCACGTATCATACAACCAAGTCATACATTATAATATTATAGGTTTAATACACTCCTAAATGTCATAAACGTCAAAGGTTTTCAATAACTGCTAATGGGAGCAGCAATTAATGCGAATTCATTAAGAGAACTCTGATAACAGCACTACGTTCAAGAGATGTGGGAGGGTAGTTGAGGGTGGCAGGGTCAGGGAGGGGATGGCAGGGGAGCTGGCGACCCGCCACCCCTACGAATGACGTCAGAGCAGACCCCAACAAGCATATACTCCGATGAATTCGATAGGTTTGTTTTTGAACACAATAAGCCATATAAATAATGTTTTAGCGTAACAACTTACAATATCTAGATAAAAAAGTTGCTCTATTATGATGAAAATAACTTGTTTGATTGCATAAGTTGAGTTAGATTTAAATATCGTTTAATGCAACAACATTCCGTAATAGGACTGTTAGTGTGAGATTCCATTACTTTTATGGAGACGCGATCCCTCATGTTACACGTTCGCGTATAATTTCCGTAGACGTCAGAACTAAGTAGTTCGAAGATGAGAGGGTAGACAATCGGACAGCTAAAATAAAAGCTTTGGTAATTACATGGGTTTCATAACTCTTTTTTTAGTACCTACTGGAAGCGTTGTTCCTACAAGTGAAACTCCTATAACAGTACTTCAAAAGTCTACCCAAAACAAGGTTCTAATAAAGGCGTTTCTGAAGTCGATTTTCACTTCCCATTTATCTTTTTAGAGGTGCGAAAGCTTTTTTCCAAAGCATTCAATAGCCTTCCACATTATTTACCCTTTTTGTTATTCTTTTTGTTATATTTGCAAACTAGGTGTAAATAAAATTAAAGATAGCATTTAATCTTAGTGGTACAAATATATGGGTCAGATTACCTACTAAGGACGATCAGTAATTTAATTTTATAGAGCAAAGATAGAGCGTTTGAATTTAACGATTATGTCGCTTCTGAGCGGCCGACCTTCTTTTATGGCTCCTCAGAAGGAATCAGATACCTTAATAAAAGTCCTTAGGGTATTGAAAGAATAGAAATAATATGGCAAGTTTGCAAAAAAAAACATTAAAAAACGTGTACGAGGATTCTCTTTGAAGACTTATAAGTGGTACGTACGTTGTTATCGTCACGTAAGACGGATAAGATCACTTAGGATATAAATACGTGAAGCTGTATGTTACGTAGTTGTAGTAACAAGTTGACGATGTATAAGAACGTAGGAGTTAGTAAATATCTCTCCCCTGCGACCAACCTGCGACATTGTCGCGTCGGGCAAAAACTCGATTGATTACGTAAGTCTTCGACTCATGCTCAGCCGGGTGCATGGCATTTAGGATTTTTTGTAACCTTAAAGTATCTGGCTATTATTCTTAAGAATAATGATAGGTAATAATATTTAAAGAAGTACAAATTCTTATAGAAAAAGGTATGTAACCTAACTTGTATCTATCCAGAAAAGGGGAAAGCAGTTGGATGAACGCTTAGTCGTTGATGCACATAATAAAGTGCCGTTGCATTGCGAATAACTCAAATATAAAAGAATACATATCTATGCACAATATCCTTTTAAATCCCGCATAGAAAAGTTTCTTAAGTATGTAATTCGAAAAGTTCGTATTATTGAATGTACTTGCAGCTCTACCACGCTGTAGACTCAGCAAACGACCAGCTTGTTTTTGATTGGATTTGTTGGACTGTTAAAAAGGTCCCTTTATTAGCACATAAAGTACTTTTCACCCTAACACCAGCCGGGGTACCGTGTAACGCATACATAGGGGTTACGTCTGTTACAGGGGACATGGCAAAGGTCACGGTTTTCCACTTGTTACTACTTTGCTATTTAAACCTCACTCAGTATGTTGGTGGTTTGGTATGTATAAGTTTTGTACAGACTAATTAAAACCTATAAATGAATGGTACAACGTAGCTATCAATGTAGCATGCAGCATTCTTTCCACTGATGATTAAATAGAAAAACGCGAGTTTGCATGATAGACAATACTACTGTATACACTTATAAATAAATAATTAATAAATCAATATATTTATGGAAATGATTTATTATGAATATCTCTCACGACTGTGGGAACATTATCTAAATACTTTTGTTATGAGCAGTAAGAGCGTAATCAAGATACTGCTCTACTTGGCTCTTTACGAAGCCTAAGTAATATGTCTTAAACGCATAATAAAGTAAATTGGTATTAACAAAACCCATAACTATCGCCGTGCACGGAGTTTTCGCAAATGTAGACCATTTTATGTTCCGATATAGTTACCTATAGGTGTTTGTGACCGCCGAGAGCTTTTACGACGTGCACACTACGAGCCGGATGCGAACCGGGACTTGAGGAAAATTTACGCCGTTTTCAACACCGGCAACACCACCCGAGGCTTTTCTTAAAGCTCTTTGTTGCTGTTTATAAAAAAAAGGAAGTGTGGCAACACCGAGACGGTTATGCGCTTCTGTTGAAAATTTTCCGAAAGTAAGTAAGGAAACTTTTAAGATCTCACGCGAAGATTCTACACTCGTTATTTATGTTTTATGTAAGTTCTTGTATTTAAACATGAATTTGCTTTTAGTACATCAGAGTTGGAGTTTCAACTCTTCTTTCAACCGCATTTGTGTTAGTCAAAAGATTTAATGAAGACCTACTTTTTGAAGTACCTTCTAACTCAACCCTCTACACGGTGAATGTTTACAAAGGAAAACTTGGAACAAATGGAACGCTGTAAAGTAGGTAAGTCTTCTATTTATGCAATAATCATACAAAAATATAATTGATGCAAAATGTCATCGCCGCATCAAAACGCAATATAAAGTTACCGGTGTCGTGCCTAGTATTCATTATTCATGTATCTATTCCAATATGCGGTCACACGTGTAATATTCATCATGCAGCATAATATTTTATATAGAACGAGGTGCCATAAACGATTCGATTGTGGACATAAAAAAATGCGATCGTGTTGGGATCCTGTCGGAACGTGGTCTCGTGTAAATGGCAGGAGGGAGTGACACGACGGCCAGACGAACCATTTTATGGTCGCAACGCAGCCTGACCCACCATACTTAACCCCCTCGACCATTCTCGTCCCCCAAACCCCAGACAGAATGAGTTATGATTTCATATTTACTTTTACTACGTGTCGTCATAATAATTTGCATGTTAATTGGTTTCTCAAAGGCAATTTGCCCAATACTCGACTATGAAAATTGAGAAGGCGGAACATTTACGATAATAACATTTTACATAGATATCTAGGTCCTGTACTGTTTATAGCAGAATTTATTCATTGTACCTATATCAAGACTTAATCTCTTACCGGTCATTTCCATTTGTTATCAGTACCAGAATACATACATTTAAGTTATTGAAGATAAAAAGCTTTTAATAGTTTAAAGTAATACTGTAGTAGCCAGGATTGGAGTCTACTTAAGTAAAATTTATTATTGACTTAGCATACAATACTGATTCTAGCGTACAGTACTTTTATTGCTGTGCTTGCTACGATAAATCTTCCATTAAGTATTTGTATCTTAAAGCCACTAAGTAAAATTACACATACGATTTTCACAATAAGTGTAAATTTAAGGCTGGTTTTCGAATAAAAAAGAACTCATTGTACAAAAAACTATAATTTAGAGCTAATGTAGAGTCATGTTTTTGTTATGAGTTTCATTGACACATTTGTCTCGTACTCTACCTATACCATTAAATGGTGATAGTATTATATTTATTGGTAGTCATATAGTTATATCTGTTGTTCTCGTTATGTAAAGTATGCCTCTTATGAGAACGTGCGGTTGAGGTCTGGCTGCCGGGATGACAACCCTCTGTATAATGCTCGTTTAGAGATATTAAACTTGGTAGACATGTAGAATATGCCGAGTATTCTCGACGTTTAACTATACTGCTCATGTATACGTGATTCACAGAAGTTCATTGTTCGTTTTCAGTATTCTATACGCATTCTTAAAAACAACGGAGATGCGATCGAGTGCTGTTCATTCTTTTGTTTGCCAATTTATTTGATTGGTAATTTTAAGGAGATAAATATTTATTTAAGTATCTCAAATAGATATCTCTTTTAGTTCTATTCTATCGTTAAGGCTAAATTGCCGAACAAAACTAAAACATTAGGTACCTAGGTCCACATATTCCCGAGAGAAAATTCCCGTATCGTATTATATTAATAATATTCAACTTCTATCTACAGGCTTCTGTTTTCCATAGGACGCAATAAAAAAAAGGAAGAAATTCAATACGAACGAAATTAAAAATCTCGCGTTACCTACAAATAATAAAGCTGTTTTGGACTGCTTTCGAGGCTTTCAAAAAGGGTGAGTTTTGTTTTCCTGTCCAAAAAAGTTTACGCGTAGGCACTTGTGTTATAAAACAATGCGAAAAAGGGGTATAATGAAGTCCATTACTTTAAATTCATGCTTGCTTTGCTGTTTTGCAAACTGCGTGTATTTATTTACTAAACGTAATGTTGACTCTAAATTGTGTTTTTATGACTGCGCATAGTAGCACTTCCTGCATAGTAATGTTTGAATAACGTTAGACGTGTATAGATATAACGATCGCTTTGTTTATTTGTTTTTAATCATCATAACAAAAGTAAACTACTCCGCTATTATAAAGAATTTATCTTTATTCCACACTTGTATTTGTATCGCAACAACTTCGGACTTCTCGCGTTGTGTTTATTGAATACAAATTGATGTTTCTTTAAGAGAACAAAATAATATTTATTGTGTGTCGCATTTTAACCGCTGGGAATAATAAGTAATAATACAAAGCTTTAATAAAATATGACGTCGTAAACAACCGCAGACTATTGTTTCAAAGTTGCCAGATTTTTTACAGACAAGTTAAAATCGTTAAAATCTCTATTCAAGCTGTAATATTTCGGAATTTATTCGATCGAGTGCCTGGTAGGTAGGCAGGTACATAAATCAAGATATTTAATAACTTATTCTAGAAATACCGTTTACAGGTCCCTACCTAGTCTCTAGCAAATTAAATTGGTCGCATTAAATCTCGATGTAATAGACATGTTTTCGAATCACTGTAGACCATAGCTACCGATACATAAATAAACCTCGTATATGTGTTAAATATCACAGAAAGTTACATGCAACCATCGCCACTTTAGTATTCAAACAGTGGCCACAAAAGATCTACGACAAAATTTCCGCATTTTGCGGTTAATTAAGTGTTAGGGAACATTTTTAGTAGTCACATTTATTTAACATCTAAAAATGCCTGTAAGACTGAGAGATACTTATTGTGACAGAAACTAGCGTAACACATTATGTTGAGTATAATACAAAATGTAGAGATGGAAAATATTCTCTCTTGTAGCTAAGTAGAAATTTACGGCACTTTAGGGAGAGACCTAACCAAAGGCATAACTAGGTACCTCCGCCTATAAAGAAAAGAGCAAGAATTTTAAGACCTGAATATTACTTAGAATACCTATAATAGACAGGGAACAGGTGTGATACTATTTTTTTTTATTTTAATTAGTTTCTAAACGTATCAGACACACTATATTTAATACTAAACCGCGACATTTCAGACAAAAAGTGTGATTTAAAGCAAAAGCATTTAACTGTCTAAAAACTGCTCTAACCACGTAACATCGTATCTATGTAACATAATATATAGGAACTGTTATTTTTTTTTCTTTGTTTGGACAACAAGACGAAATATGATTAAATAAATCGCCTTATAAGTAATTACCTAATTACTATTCATTGGATTTGTTCAATGACCTCGATTTCGGTGACGTATTAAATATGTAATAACTAATTCTGTTCTAGCTAAGTAGACATGCTTGTTGCGTAGATACATGCGTCAAGTCATCTTCCTTTATAGTGCTGTGACGTTGAATAACAAAGCGTTTAACTAATGCGTAACTAAATCGACTCAAAAGTAGTTTTCTACGCCACACTTCCTGCTTTGGTATTTGCAATGCATAGCAGACATACCTACGTACTTATTGTCAATGGAAAATGTTGGAGATAACCAGCATTTCTGCAAAACTAAGATTATAACTGTATATAGGGGCTAGAAATATCTTGGACAACTCGACAAAAATGTACCGAATGTTTGCAAATCAGAAAGGCTTGTATTATAATTACGTAAGCAAGTTGACTAATTGCGGAAGCCTTTGTTGCCATGTGCTTAGGTATACAAACTGCTATATAGCTAGGGTAGAGTTAATCAACAGATTCATCTCGCACTGTAACCTAGATAGGTTAGCGTGCGTCGTGCAACAAGAGCTTTTGTTGTATCAGCTGCCGGGAAAACAATGCCTCAAAGATAGTGTGCAAGCTTCAGTCTTACTGCAAAACTTGGTCACAGAGTCAAGTAAGTAGGGAAAGTGGAAAGACCTAAATAAATAAACCAATTCTAAGTAGGTACATAGAGGTACACAGAGTTATGTATCGTATAACTTAATTTGAAAGCTTTCACTACGTGACATTTTATACCGCACGTGTTGACAGTACCTACCTAGTTCAAGTTAATTAAAAAAGTAATCAAGAAACTAGCCAACTGCGTATCAGATGTCAATAATAAATTGTATCATTCTTTTGACATTCCCAAGAGTCAGTGAAGCTAGAAATATGAATAATTGAGAAATCTTGGAGGGTGGACCTATTTATATTCATCATGTTTAAGAAATATTCTTTTAAACATGTTTATTTGGTCAAACTACAGAGCACACTTTTTTATCAGTTGAACCTGGATAAGGATACTATGTTATAGCTAAGAAATTGTTATAATGTATCACTAGAATCAAAACAAATAAACATGAGTAAGTCCTAATAATATTTATTCAAAACATGTGCAATCCCCTGTGAACAGCGATACGACCCTACCTGTCTCGATAAGCATGAATTGCTATCGCAATGCGAATTTATTGTGCACTAAGCATTAGTCACGATTAAGCTTAGGCATCTTGATTTAGTAATTTGCTCCCAGAAGGATTAATAAGCACGCGTACAGTAGTTGTAGATGAGCCCTAAATATAAAAACTCTATATATTACAATTTAAGATATCCCAGCCCAGTTTTAGAAAATTGCTTATATCTTTCAAAATAATAGTTCTTAGAAATATATTTTTTACTTCAGCTTCTAATCACAACAAAAAAAACCGCATCACATTTGGGCCAGTCGTTCAGGAGCTGCGTTGCTACACACAGTCATATAGACCGACAAGATCGACAATTCAAACTTATAACACCCCTTTTTTTGGTCGGGGGCTACAATGTACCTACTTGTCAGTTTATACTACCAGTAAAATCTATAAAAGTAATCAATGTCACTTTTTGTAATAGGTTTATGCAAAGTACCCATTCGATCTGGGGACTGGGCTGTGGACTTTACAAGGACGAGCGACCCATTTATAAAATTCCGTTCGTTCCATTCTGATTAAAATAGTTGTAGAACTGTGGTAGGTTAGCTTTTTGTCAGACCTACATAATTGGATCTCAAGCTGTATACTAATTTTATTTTATTCTTCGTAGCTGGCAAACGGCTAATCTGATGGTACACCCAGATTGATTTATATTCATTTATAGATAAAGCGATTTATCACTAACAGACAAATAGGCTTATTTTCGAATTAATTTCAATTAGAATGCAAGGGTAGAAAATAATTAATATTGATTAAACAGGCACGACATTCAGTTATCTTGTTAAAAAAGTCGATATTATTCCAGTGAGACAATTTGGCGCTAGTATTCAAGTTCAAGAGTACGAAACGTCAAAGCTCCAATGTCAATCCGTCGAAATTAAATTCTAGAGCAAACCCACAGCTAGATGAAAGACAGCAGTGATCATATTTCTTTGTCCCTAACAGTTTGTTAAATACAATTCAAAAGTAATGTATGGTTTGTAGTTAAAGAAGAGACTTCAAGTACAATAATAACAGGTTTTGATATATCTCTCTACATAACCACTAAAATATTGAATTAAAAATGTAGGCACGTCAGTAAATGACGCTCGCTTGCAAAACAAAAGATAATTTCCACGTTAACGATTCCTCAATTCGTATTTTACCATAACAAGCTTGATGCACTACCGACACAGCGCTTCCTACCCTAGAGACTTCTCCATATACACGCGAATGACGTACTGCACCTACCTTTAATGGTAAAACTAATAGTTATTTTCGCAATTATCGCATATTTATAAGTTGCGTGTTGAAGACCGGAAAAATTGCATCAATATTGACATCGCCTTACAGTTAAACTTTAAAAACACGACATTCTTTTGTAGTCGGGTGCTTCCGGCTCGGGTTACTTGACAATAAAAAACGGCATTTATTTAAATCTCTTTCAACATTCTAGGTATTACGGAAAATCAACATTGGGTTCCGATAATTATTTATTGGTAAACAACGATTAAAGTACTTAAAGAAGACCATTAAGTTTGAATTCTTATATCTTGAGATGATAAAAGTAATTGGTCTCTTAAAATTATAAAAATAAAACATTTAAATAAAGCCGCTTGGAATTTTACACACATACGTACAGCCGGCCGTAGCCCTTTTCCTCAATCAGGCCATAATACAATAAAATAATGGTTTAAGTTCATCAAAGAAATGCATTTAATTACGATACAATAGCGCAATACGTTTATTTCTATGGCTGGTAACAAGTTTGATACCTATGTACCACAGATCGCACCTGTTCAAATAAACAGGCAACAAACTAAGATTTCTTTTTGTTATTCTGTTAGTACCGAATTTTTAGTTGTCAGTTACAGCATATTAAATGAAACAACTGCTAGCTAAGTTGAGTGAAGTCCATTTAACTTGTTATCACTTGTTTTTCGGAGGGTGTTCAAAGAAACTCAACCATTCTTTGATTTCAGTCGAATACAACCCTTATCTTATCATAGCCGCAAATAAACAAAACAGTGCTCATAAAAATACAATAAATTGGGAGCGTAGAATCGAAATAAACCCACTTATCGCGATTTATAGCGGCTTACGAAGGCTGAAGAAATAAATTTATTATAAACGAAAATTGATCTAAGTAACTTAAAGTAGAATAACGGAGGACGTAATTTTTACATTTACTTTAAGTAATCATATATTTCACTCTTGTTGTCTGAAATATTCCTGTCTGATTCATTTAGCGCGCATTACAAAACCTCCCACGAAATGGGTTCACTAATGTAACTTTATTACAACCAGTCTACTCCCTAGAGATTTAAGTAACGTGAGTGTGCCTACATGTACTTAAAATATTGACATAAAGTATGGGTATTTATGAGTTTTCATGAATTAAACATTAACAAATGTGCATCTCCGATGATGACAATATAAATTAAAAAAAAAAAAAAAAAACAAAATACATGTCAACAGAATTGAAAGTTGATTAAGTAATAACATAATTGAGTCACTTGATCACATCATGTGTATGAAACTGGTGGGGGTGGGGATGCTGGGACATGATAGTCATGAGATGTTATCGAGTGGTGTGTCGGTGAGTGTGCTCACCTCGTCACGTCGAGTGCGGAGCCTGCAGCCGCCGGGAGACAACACGCCTTCGCGCCGCCCGCCAGCCGCGCACACTGCCGCGGCGCGCCCCGCTCCGCCGCCCCTCCCCCCCCCCCCTGCCCCCGCTCCCGCCGCCGCCCGCCATCGATCCACCCTTCCTCCATTACACCAACGCATCCCTACACTCCGTCACACTCCATCGCCTGCGATATAAACTCCAAACGACTCGCAATTAAGGGGTCCGCTACTGTCGGCAACCTTTCGATGACGTGTGTAAGCTCAATTATTGTGATTGCCGAGCTTTATTTTGTTAGCGAAATAAAACCGTTACATAAATAATATTGCAGATAGAAGGATAGCGCTTTGTGAATTGTTATGCACTTTGCACACGTATTTTTACTGGGAATTAAATCTTGTATGGGAATTTGACAGAAATAAGAAAATATTAACAAATAATATAACTTTATTTCATTGAAAATTTTAACCCATAAAATCACAACATATACTTACATTTGTATATTTGTCATCACAACATACGATGGTTACTTTACATTTCATTCATATACAATATCTACATAATATTAATTGACAAATATATTCATATATTTTTATACAACAGAAATAATATAGTATATCATTATAAATATGATATGTTCCATCACATTTATATCTCTCGACATCATGTTAGCTAGTATTATATCAATATAATTACATAGGGTAACAGTTAGTAAATATAAATAATATTACTCCTGCTTAATACGTTGGTTAGGAAGACATAACACAAAGGCTAAATAAGAATAAGTATACAAAAATAAATTGGTATGACGTTTGACAAATAGCGGAAGCATTTAGATACTCCGTGCACAATAGGATGTTCTCATATTAACATTATGAAATGTTCCAAAATATAGAATTCAACACAATAGAAACACTGGCAAAATTAAATGGTAGTGACGCTGTACTTTAAATAACAGTGCTGTTCGTGACTGTACATTTGAAATTTGAATACTATGTACCTTTTAATCAATGATTTTAGAGTTCACATTGCGAATACGACTCGAAAATGTCTTGTTTCGATGTTGATGCCTCAGGTAAGACATAATGGATAATAGTGATAAGTATTTGGTAAGGTAACTACATCACTTTTCCTTAACACAAATTGCATTATTTTTTAACAAAACATGTTATTTATTTTATTGAAAGTGAGTCGATAGATAAAGAGATAAACATGATACGAAAGATAAACTGATTTTGTTAAGCCAGAGCACCTTCTAATTATTTTTGTAACTTTTCTCCACAATAATAAAATGCTTTATTATTTTAAAAATAATAAATGTACTTTGAAATAAGATAAGATTATATTTACTAAATATAAATACATTTGTACATAACGGTGACTTCAAGACTTTCAAACGAATGTAACATGCAACATCCATAATACTTATTATACAGTAAGTATAAAATATCAGAAACTATTATGCATTGCTGCCATAAAAACGTAGAGTACTTTAAATACAAAACTTATTTATCTTACAATAATTAAATACTAAAAACACACGAAAACGTAAATAATAATATATGTAATCCATTTGCTTGAATACAACCCTTCAATATACAACAGTATATGTTTTGCATTTAATTTTATTTCTTTAATTGTTTAAATTATCTAAAATTTTACAACGCCGAATAAAAGGAAATTTACCCTTAATTTATTTCTAAAATATACACACGTAAAGCCGAAAATGCGTTTATTCTAAACATATATCTTAACTCAATTAGAGTAAACACTGAAGTCATGGCTATTAAACATTACTATAAAATAGATAGATTTTAGAAGCACTATGAGATTGTTTAGAACACGTCGCAAACAGTCTAAATCGGAAGTTACATTTGATACAAAACTTTCGTGTACATATACCAAAAGGTAAATTGGAATAAAACATCTAGGAATGTAAATATTTCATAATACTTCGTAAACAGAGCGGAAACTGTATATTATATATCTAAGTTACATTTGACAGGAATAATACTCGTAATCAGCTGAAATAACCTAATGTTAGGTAAGGTTTGAAAGTGTATATTTAACTATTTATTATAAGATGCGCCTATAGTCTATAGGTTATATTCCCAGATATATAACACAAATAAAAATATATAGGTTCAGTAAAGGGGGTTTTTTGAAAACCACGGGATTATTTGGAACGAACATCAATGTCAAGTTTGTTAAAATATCTTTTACTCAGTAATATTCAAATACTACCTAAACTATTCACATTCTTCCACAAGAAATTAACTGAATCACATATTACCCCGCGGTTATCAAAACGCCCCACTTTACTGTAAATATTTTAGGGAATACAATTTTACTTTAAATATATTACATATAGTACCTATGTACTTTTTACATTACATTGGCATTGTTACGGAAGCTGACTGCTTATATCATACAACTGTATTTCATACTCCTTATGCCTAATTAAGAGTCGTTTAATTGTATGACTTTTTGAAATAGGTTAAAATATGATATTTACAAGAAAAGGAAAATAGTGACTCGACAAAGCCCACAGTTAGTGCAACTCATAATAATGAATTCATTATTTTTGGTGAGTATTTTTATTTTTCATTTTTATTATAATATGTCTATTAGATGTACTTACATAAAGGAAACAGCATATCCGACAAGCATTCCATACAGTCATATATTTATAAATATCATACAAATTGTACTTCTATGCAGCAACGAAATTATTATTGCTATTATTGACAACCACTCTATCTACCCTAAAAATGCTTGCTTGTACTCGCAATTAATCACAATCTGTGAATTTTATAAATGTGTTGTTACTACTATTCAAGATACGAGGGTTTCGGAACACACTAGTGTGCTTCTACTCAAATATATTACCGTTACAGTTCTCAACCTATCAAGCATTTTTAGACATATAATGCATTTAATTGGTAAGACTAGTAAAATCACTTTAAAAAGACAGGAAAATTCTTTTGGTCACTCTAATTTATATCTAAACAATTCTATGTCTATTGATCTTAACCTACACAACATATAGATCGAATGTCATCACTAGTATTTTTTCATGAACCTCGTTGATTTTCATTTAGGCACAAACCTATAGCACCGTCAACCTAAGGAATTATTGCAAAACCACTACAAGCGATTGGTTACGATTTAAAGTCAATTCATTTCTCGCATTACATATTTTGGTCATAGTTGAATGATGTTTTGAAACAAACGGCACGAACAGTAATATGTAACTAAGTGAAACAAACTTCCCTAGTTGTGTAATATCGTCATAATATATAGGGAAGGTAAAGTAGATGTACCGTGTAGGGCGCGCAGAACGCAATGGAGGCGCAGATCGCGTTCAGCGGTCGGGACACGCGCGGGGAGTGCTATAAGTCGGTCTCGGTCCATTGCTAATCACCTCGACGCACCCGCCGCGCCGCCGCCGTGCTGTGGCGGTACAGCCACACCTGCGGGGCAAGTCACTCACTACAATCGCACTGTTCCATATCAGACGATAACAACATTTCAACTGAATCAATTTGCTTGTACAAATTGACCCAGTTGAGTCGTGAATCAAAACTAGGAAAACTAAAAACGCAAATTATAATTTGGAAAACATTTGCTTGGAGCATAATGAACATTCGGTTCCTTATTCATTATCTTATTTATTGGTGTAATACTAATTATAAACAATAGCTACGAATAGATTTAAAAGGCGTCACTAGTTTTCAACGACATTGTATATGTTTGTTAGATGACGTCTAAAACATCGTCATGTTATTGCGTTCTAGATAAGTCGCTATAATTCTATCACAAGTTGTCTCGTATGTACAAATCTTTTAGTTTTAAAATCAACATTGTGATATCTATTTTCCCGTTAGTGACTACCTGTTTGAATATCTAGAGATTTCAAACGTGCAAGTCCGAACGGTAAAGGCAATGGGTAGCGTGCAGGAAACCCTTATAAGCGAGTTAATAAAAAGAAGAAAAGAAAAAATCAAAATAACAGCACTCAATTAAATAAACCCAACATAAGGCCTGACTACACGTTTTAGACTCACCGAAATCTCATAATATTTTTGTAGATAACGAAAAGGCGTCAAGACCAAAATGGTTGTCACCATCTTGCCCGCGCTAATTACCAACTACGATCACCATTTTGCTTGTCAAGCAAGGTGGCTATGATGACCCGCCATTAGTCTAATCAGTCTACTGTTTTCGACAGGCAGGCATCCACATACAATCTAATAATCCCATAGCATATTCACCTGATCATCTGTAAGCCAATCATATTTATTCATGCTGATGAGGCTTTTGTAGGTGGATGTTGATAATTTAATGATATACGTATATAATTAATTAAATGTAATTGATAGATGCTACTCACTTGGAAGAGAATGACGACATCTAATGATACTTGGAGACTTCCACACACCCAAAATTGTGGCGGAGCTTCCCTTAAAACGAAGTATGCAGTCTTGAATACGTCTCCACAAGTCCACATGATCACCATACTGACGCTGAAACATACAACAAAATAAATTAGTTAATCTTAAAAATGATATTTCATCCTACATTTTGATAAGTATAGTTGTTTTAATCCTAAATGTGTGTCCTGGATTGTGTCATATAAGTATTTATAGTTGTTATACAACGCAGGTTGCAATTAAATTGGGTGGGACACAAATCCGTCGCACTGAAAATAAGTGTCTTTATTTCAAATCAGTAAGGTAAAATTTCGTGTAAATTATGGTTGTCATACGTAAATTTGATGAAATATACCAAAATGATTTAATCATTTGTTTGTATTATGTTATTAGATTTATCGATATCACTAAAAACAAAGTTCGGTACTGACTGACTGATAAACATTAAAGATAAGCTTTATAAAATATTCCTATCTTATAATAATTTGATGTTAATAATTTTACGTTCATGTATCAACTAACACACGAGCCAGAAATTGTGAATATTGGAAGAAAGAAAGGGAGGCCTTTGTACTGCATTAGGATGAACATGGCCCAAAATAATAATAATAATTAAATATATGTAGCTTAGTTACATTTACCTCATGCCCTCAGTACTTTTGTTTTGGTGATTTTTGGCAATCTGAGGTGCACCGAGCATGGCTTCAGTGAACAAGGCGAGGAACCCGATCATTTCCACGAACGGCGAGAACTCTATCAACAGATAGGTGATCGCCGCGCCGAGCACAGAGAACACCAACATACAGTCTACATAGCTCTGGAAGTCTGTCCAGGCCCAGAAATACTTTCTTTCCATATCTGAAACAGATACATCTCATCTTTACTGCACAATCAATTTTATGATAACAAAACAATCAAACATACACCACCATAATAACAATGCACATAAGATAATTGTTGTTTAGTATGTTACAAGTGTTGTTAGTTAATACATACATAAATATTCATATATATATCACAATGCTTACAATGAAGTAGGAAATCATGCTAAAGAATGTGACATCACTACATAGATAAGGTATCTGACACAAATTTGACCCAGTCGCGACTCCAATTGATACAGAATAACTTGTAATTATAAGAGCATTGAACTGACTTAGCTACACAACCATACATAAGTAATATAGGTGTAGGTATCACATGAATAAAGTGCGTCATTAATAATGCTTTTATAAAATAAAATTAAACTTCAAATGTAATGTATGTTGTAATGATTTGCTCTATTTCTACTTTATTTCAAGTTCAAAATTATTATTTGTTTATAATTAACAAAGTGAATTAATTAAAATAATCCTTTAAATTAAAACTCGACTTAAGCAGGTTGATGAACACAGCAACTGCTTTCTAAAATTCAAACAATTTCATAATAAAATTATTTTCAACAAATAATGACTGTTTTTATGGTAATGATTGTGGTACAACATACATATTATTGACCTTATGATAAGAGAGTTACAATCAATGATACCATTGATAACAACATAACAATACTACGAAGCTTGAATAGTTTATAACATACACCATATCCAATACAAAACACATTTGATAACAAAAAGGCATGCTATGGTAAACCAATAAAAGCAAGATGACAATGAAAAGAACATTTAATTCCCCAGATAATGTGACAATACACTGTACACTCCAAAATAACAGTCAAAACATGGACTTGCTGAAACAAAAACAATAATGATGACTTGCATGTGGAACAAATTGCAGCAATCCTTATATCAAGTACCAAGAGAGAGCTGGCACTCACCATAGAAGCGATGGGGCTTCTCGCCGCCGCCCATGCTGCTGCGCTGGTCCAGCCAGCGGGCCGTTTCATCCGGCTGAGCTGATCCGTTCACACAACACAATAGTATATATAACATGAACATTGCACCTAATTTCACCATCAATCACACCAACCACCAAACAAAACATAAAATAATGTTAAAAATAAAATTAACAGCTGCATAGGGAAAGTTAGTGTGTTAGGAAATATTTCCCATATACTTTGATATGATTGAGGAGAAATAAAGGGAAGCAAAGTAACTAATCCAACTGAAAAGGTGAACAATTGTGTATTGTAACTATAGGGTATTTGAAACAATATACTAGAATAGCATAAAATAATAGTGAAAATAATACAGCAATGCATAATTTACAGTGCAATGTTAAAAAGCATCAGTTGCTATAATGGATAAGTAATCAACTACAATGATTTCTCTTATTAAGTCTCTTATACCAACCTGTGAATATTCTCTCCCTTGCTCTAATAATTTGGTTCTTTTTTCGAACCGTCACACATAAGTGTATCATGACAAACATTGTTATATTCATTACAATGCTTTGAATTAGGAGAGGTAATTCATAGCGTTTACCAAACCTGAAAAAACGTATGTTACTTGGTTAGTTTTTAATAGTAATTTCATTTACATATTAGGCAGTATGTAGGAATGCTTTTAAATGTTATGATATTTTTTTATGTATATTTTATTTAGGTGACATCAGGTCTGAAAGCTAACACAGCTCAAGATACAATAGTTTATCATATGCAATACAGTTAAAGTTAATAAGATAGTATATGAATCAATGTGTGATATTCAAACACATTTAGGTTCTATTGTTCTTATCTTTTTATAAGACACAAGTGAACTATTTTAAGCATGGACACAAATACAACAACAGATAAGACCCATTGTATTTGACTCATGGTGACTTCAATCATTTTATCTTGGAACCTAGTAGTTGTTTCTAATCTCAAAACAATTTTTTGATGAAGTACATTAGTTAATTTGTTGAATTCTTTAAGACAATGGGTGTTGGCTTTCAGTTGCAGTCACTTTATTTATAACATAATACATACCAAAATAATATCCTCAATGTATTTGCTATAAGTAGTGCTAAACAAACATATAATGAAAATCCATCAGCATCTTGTGTCCTCCTGATCTGTCTGTATTGAGGAATATATGGGGCCACGCCACCAATTATCATAGCACCAGCTGCTCCCCAACCGACCAGGTGACCCACGGTCAGGCCTAACTCATCCGAAATTATCCAATCCATTGTTCTGAACTTTTAACTTCCAAATTATCAAATTAAAAATTTTATTTTTTGTTCTAATAAATATCTCACATATGGGCCATGAACTTCACACTTCATATTTAACAAAACTTTACATCATGAATAGAATAATCATAAATGGACAAAGTTAGCGCCTGCAACGCAAATCGATCGATAAAAATGAATCCACAGAATGAATCGTTTCCGACTACTCTGACAGCTAAACTTGACAAGAGTATCATTTGGGAACACCTTTTAGAAGTAGAAGTTAGACAGCGACAAAGTGTTACTTTATGCTATAAATTCTAAATAACTGGAATGCGACATAGGAATATGAAGGAGAAAAATTGACTGACAATTTTTGGATTCGCCCTCGGAGATGTCAATCGTTCAGAAATTATGGACCAATGGTGATGATGAAAAATACATTAGTAGGCTTTTATTTCCTTGTTAATTGATACTGACGTGAATGAAATGCATATTATAATTTTTTTTTATTATTACTTTACTACTTTTTTGTCCATTTAATCAATAAAAAAAACATCGACTTACGACCTACCTATGTTATCAGCTGTTTATGACATTCAAAGTTTATCGCAATATCTGACAAAAATAAATGTATAACCTATAAGGTACTTTCTCTGAAAGTATCATCAGGGAGTGCAATATGCCTACAATCTCCAAATTATTTCCGATTTTACGTTCTGCTAGTACAGTAGAATGTGTACCTGTATTTTTGCGGACTTCCAAACTTCAACAACTTCGTTATTATTCAACTGAAAAAGAAAGCGGTTTGGCTCGGAGTCAAGATAGAAGCCAAGTTTCTGCGGATGTTCGACCTCTAGGGGAGAAAATAAAAGAAACAACCAAGACAGCAACTTATACTGGAGTCATTTTATTGGGCGTTGGTGTAACTGGTGTAATTTTTTACTACGTGTTTCGAGAATTGTTTTCTAGCAACAGTCCTAACAGCATTTATTCTGAAGCATTAGAAAAGTGTAAGAATGTGAGTAGAAAATGCGATACTTTTATACACAAAAGTAGCATGTTATTGTTATGAATGTGATAGCGAAATAACCACAATTTCTATTTGTGACTTTTGAAATAACAATGTGTCATGAATAATTACTTACAGGACCCTAGAGTTGAAGATGCCCTAGGTGCGCCCATCAAGGGTTATGGCGAAGAGACTACCAGAAGAAGGCGCACACATGTCAGCCATGCTGTCTACGAAAAAGATGGAGCTAAACACATGAGAATGAGGTTCTATATCAAAGGAATTAGGAACAAGGGTGTTGTAGAACTAGATATGAAGCAGGTTAGTTCTAATTAATTTGCTGTAGGTTCTAGGAACTTAGGTTTGTTGTAGCAGGTGAGCCATGTCTAGGTTCTCTTGACAAATATGTAAACTATAGAATGATGTAGAAACATATACAAGGTGGCAGACAAAAATCACATCTGTATTTTGACCACATGCAACATTGAGCCTTTATAAATTCACCTTTATATTTATTCAATTACCAAACATTTATTCCAGGGAATCTAAATACTTATAAATTGTTGTATTTGTATCTACCTGGATATGTGACTATTTGCAATCAGCAACAACATCTCATAGGTCAAATGTATAAATTATCTCAAGTCAATGGATTTGTATTTATTAAAATTAATATGATTTCTATAATTAACATAAAAGTATGTTTCAGAATGAATATGGAAACTATTTGTGCCGCTACTTACTGGTACAGCTGGATGACTACACTGGTAAGACCTTTATTATTGAAGATAACAGAGCTGAACTGGACAAAAAACATGATTATGGCAGTCAATTAGCAACCCTAACACTTACCCAATAACAAGACAAGAAGCTGTAAATTGTATAATACTTAGATACATAAGTAGTAATTGTTAAATGTTTTAATTAAATAAAAGTAGCATGTTAAAGAACATAAATCTTTTATTTAGTAGATTTGTATTCAAATGTTTAACTATAAGTTGTCAGGAACAAAATGTTTTCAAACAAAAAATAGAATAGGCATCTTATATCTGGCACCTATTGAGATCAGTGTCACAGAGAAATCTCTGCTTTATTTTTTTACATTAAACTAGGATGATTTTCTATACCAACTTCTGAATGACAATAGTTTCGTAAAAAACCAAACTAATAAGAATATTTGTTGTTATATGTTTTCCATGGTACTATTTCCCAAGCCATAAATAAACGGTTGTTAAACACAAATAGTTGTATTTTATTGAATATCCAGTAGAAGACAACGGCGAAAGAGAGGTATTGTGGCCAAGCCCATTTCAGCTCCTGCAGTAAACTGGGTGTATATCTTATTTCCATCTCTGGTACTCTGACACTAACTTGCACTTGCATGGAGCCCGTGTGTCCATTCTTATTTCTTAAATAAAGTGTGTTAGTATGAGTAGACACTGCAAAATCAATGAATTAGAGTGATCATATTATTAAATTACTGTAACTAAATATAAAATAAATCTTACCATCTCTCATAAAGTAGGTATCCAAAATTGAATCAACTATATTATCATGACCATTTTTCTCATAATTGAATGCAGAATTGTTATATTTTGTATATATTGTATTTGGCTTGCAAGGTAAATGAGATATTTGGTATAACTGGAGATCACCTAAATATTTAAATCCAGAGGAAGGTGTTGCAAACTCTCTGTTTATCACAGCTAAACTTTGCATCTGAAGCGGACAAACTGTCTGTAATAAGTTATTATGTTTTAATAAGATAAAATTATAAATAGTTGTGCAGATAAGAATAGCAATATAAAAACTAATAAGCTATACCTTTAACTGGAAGTCCAATATTAAAATTAAAACTATTGAGGTAATAGTCCTTTCCTTTGGTACATCAAGATAATACTTAAAATCTAATAAATCAACCCTACCATCATTGTTGACATCATGTTCATGTACCTAGAAATAGAGGGATAACAGAAGAATTATACAATTATTGATAGAGGTCAGAAAAATCAGAGGAAGGGATTAAGAAACCCTTATAAATTGTAGCTTGTTACATACTTGGAATTCTGTACAGTGTTCTTCATTCTTTATGGTATTAGCTGCCAGGCCCTTGATAGCACTACATACAATTGGGAAACTAGGGTCATCAGATTCTGCCACAAGTAAATACTCATATGTAAAATGTACCACTGGCTGTTCATAAAACTTGTGTGATCTCAACCAGAATCCTGCAAATAAGAGAGAATGGGATTGTACCTTTTTTATACTTTAGCTAAAAGTATTTATGATAAACATCAAGGTTCTTACCTCTGCTCTTGTAAGCTATAACAAATGGAAGAGTTATGGTTAATATAGTGAGTATCAAAGTAAATAACATAGCCTTTGAAAATAAGCAACTTTTGTATTGAACTTCCACATTATAACTAAACAGTTTGTAAAGTCCCATCCTTTATCCATATGAGAACAACAATGAATATGATTTAAAGTAGGAATATCATTACAAAACTGATAAAACAGATTTTATTGGAGATGTAACGTAACGTTTGTTAATTTGGCAGTTATTATTGATCAACAACATTATGTTGCTAAGCAACGAGTGTTACTATACTAAAATGAAAATAGATAAAAAATATCGATTTAGAGTTTATTGAAAATATTTAGAAAAAAAGGAGACTTGCTTTTAAGTGCTCTTCTAGCTATTTACATAATTATCACAAAATAATTAAATTCTATGTCACTTCATAGAGAAAACAAAATCGAACCTTAACTCGTCACTGATACAAAATTATAGAAATCTAAACTAAATACCCATAGCAGCCGTTATAAAAAAGGGATTATATTATAATCCCTATAAAATACTTCAATCATGAGAAATGGTGATACCAGCTGCCAAGAGGAAACGAGGGGTTAATCGCCATTATAATTACCCTACAAGTGACAATTTCTAAATATTTTTGTTATATTTTGGTAAGTATGGATTATCACTATCACTACATAGTTTATAACAAAGTCGCTTCCCGCTGTCTGTCCCTATGTATGCTTAGATCTTTAAAACTACGCAACGGATTTTGATGCGGTTTTTTTTAATAGATAGAGTGATTCAAGAGGAAGGTTTATATGTATAATACATGCATAATATAGTAGAGGAATATGGATAATCTTAGAGATTTCTAATGTAAGGTCGTAAATGAACCCATTTTTTGCGCTTTCATTGCAAACGCTGGCTGAACCCTATGAGATAGATCAAAATAATGTACTACAGTATTGTGCACCTTAAAAAGATCTACAAAAAAGTCCGCGATGGTATATGTCTATCTCTTGAGGATAACCCACAATAACCATTTTTATCGTTTATTTATTACTTATTTACGAAAAATCGATTTTAAGCAATACAGTATTAATCCTTATCCAATTAAGTGCCTTTAATAAATTGTGCATGCAATATAGGTCAATATTGCCCTTTACAGCATGTAATTTAAATGAATATTTTTGAAGATATTACAAATTTAAAATGTAGGGGCATAGCGGTTGCGGCGGTACCGGCCGGAGGGCCGCGCGGGGGCCGGGGGTCGTGCCTTTACCAAATAGTGCATCCAAGGCTGTGCTTCGCCCTACAGAACTTTATGATTGTGTAGTTATATTTGGTATCAGCGTTGCACCCGAGCAAAGCCGGGGCGGGCTGCTAGTAACTTATAATTATGACTTAGGTACGGTGCCGAAACGTGGACATTAACGGTTGGACTATTTTTTTTTTGGTAGAGATCTTTGCAGTTAGCCTGAGCGCAGGCTTTGACTGCTTCACCGGACTTTAACGGTTGGACTAGTCCACAAATTTATGGAGCGAGTTACGCTCGGAGCGTCTTTGAAGGATAAAATTTGTCATGAGGTCATCCGACAAAGAACCAAGGTAACCGAGATAGCTCGTAGAATTAGCTCGCTGAAGTGGCAATGGGCTGGCCATGTCTGTCGAAGGACCGGTAGCCGTTGGAGCAGACGAGTCCTAGAATGGAGACCGCGGCTCGGCAACCGTAAGGTAGGACGCCCGCCCGCCAGGTTGACTGATGACCTGAGAAAGGTCGCTGGAGGGGACTGGATGCGCAAGGCGGATGAGCGGGTGTTGTGGCGCAAATTGGGACAGGCCTCAGATCACATCAAGATGTGATCTGAGGGACAGGCCTATGTCCAGCAGTGGACTATGATTGGCTGATTGATTGCTTGAAGTATAGATTGCTTAGCAAATACCTTCTTATCAAAATCAGAATAGAGTGTTTAAAATTAACCAAACTGCAGCAGCAGTTTGGCTAATTTTAAGCAGAACACAAGTAATATTAGAGATCTATTCCAGCACAAGGTAGCTGGTAAAATTTAAACAGCACCTAAATATGTTAAAAACTTGGGGAAAAGAAATCTCGCCTGCCTAACCTACTCACTTGCGCGCGCAATTGGTAGTGTCCGTTACCTTGTTTCAAATAAAACAATAGGAAACATAGAATGGTGTGCGTTGTTTTATAACGTGTTATACAAAATCTTAATGCTGTACAATTGAGAACAAGAGCTTTTCACTTGATATTTAATTATTTCTAAATAAGTACTGTAGAATTTCGGAGACCGGTCTCTTACCGCAGGGGCGCTAGTTATGATAATTTAAAATTAGGTTATCACAGCTGGTGAAACTTACCAATAAATTGTGTGTACAAAGTCACCAATAAATAGGGAATAACTAAACAATGATTTGGCATGTGCTGATGGGCTAGCTAAATAAAATCGAAATCGAACTTCTATGCTAATCATAGCAGTTCGAACTTCTAGATTTTTTGTTTATTATCTTTTAACCTTCCTATTAATATATGAATAAATTCAAGATTTAATAAACATACGCCAAATAGATGACTACATGACTGCCAATGAGGCACATCAAATCGAGTATTTAGCTAGCACTTAATCTTCAGTTAAGATCAAAAGCTTACTCAAAGTTTGTTTTGATACTTTTTTCTTAACATATCAGACACTACAAACCTAACCTACCTAGTACCTACCTAGTAAGTACCACAATTATTTTTACGTTTTGTTAGAAATCCCTTTAAATTATCTAATTGTGTTCATAATTGTACTTTGTAATAGACTAGAGCAAGTTGCCGTAGTAACTAGTTGTATGTTCGCGACGTGTACTTGTTTGAACTACGAGTCAGTGAGCAAGGACAATAGTGCTCCCAGAACCAAGCGACTCCGGCGCCTGCCATGACAACTGATACCTAAGGGCGGTGAACGATCCTTTACTACGCCGAGCACTATATAAAGGTCCCGAAACTTACCAACGACATCATTCGCTCTGGTGTCATCCCGGAGCACAGTGAGGTCCTACATCGGGACTTGAAACATTTGGATAAACGTACAGCTTCTACGCAAGAATGTCCATGGTCAGAAGATCTAGTATGGACAGAATGTCCTCGAGCATGACGTCCAGCATGACTGGAATGGGGTTGGGTGGGATAACTGGACTCACCTCGGGAATGAGTACGCTGAGCTGCATGAGGGAACAACAGATGACCATCGGTGGAATGCCTTCGAACTATGTTCCGGGCTTGTCTGCTTATTACAACATCTCAAGCTTTTGTCAGCGTCCTGGGCAAACTCGCCGTTGGCCCATGCAGCGCGCCGGGCCTACAGCTCAGCATCGCCCTGGCCGCTCGCACAGCACGGGTTCGCTTCACCGCATGAAGTACTCGATGAGAAACAGCCCTAACACGCAATACACTCATAACTTGATTTGCAAGATGGCTGATCAAAACGAACGTCGACGCCGCCAGGACACTATGGAGATGATACCTCAAAGTTATTATTCTCAGCAACCACTGAAGGTGGAACTTACTGAGTTTTACTCTCGCGATAACTCCAAGGATCACCACACTGAACAATATGACTTGGTGAACGACAACATCCTTCCAAACCCTGTTCTAAGGAGGGGTCAGAACTTCTTCTTTGCAGTTCGTTTTGACAGGACTTACGATAAACAACAAGACATGATCCGCATCGTTTTCTGCTTTGGTAAGTTAAACATTTTTATATATAAGATGCCAAATTTATTTGTAATAGGATAGTTATTAATTAGTAACTTAAAATTGCCTAGGTCCCAAGCCCAGCGTTACGAAGGGAACTCGTGTGGTTCTGCCTGTGAATTGGAGCAACCAGCAGGGAGTCTTCCAACATTCCCGCGACATGATGGGAATGGGAATGGGTATGTCGCGTATGCAGGACACAAGCACTAGTATGGCTCCTATGGGATCAATGGGTACAATGGGTACGATGGGGACTATGGGAACTATGGGCACCATGGGGAACATGAGCACAATGGGAACAATGGGCTCCATAGGCCCGATGAGTGGTATGAGGGAGACAACAACGTACGGCGTTCGTCGCAGTTCATTCAGCAACGAACCATTGCCCCTGCAGCATAGCCCTCTGAGCCCACATGGGCCCATGGACCGCCCCATGATGGATCGTTATGGAGGAACAGCTCAGCACTCTACGTTTGGTCGTGGATACGGATCACGTCACGGCTCTATGCAGAACTTGGCGTCTCTTGCACATGACATGGACAGGTGGGACATTAGCATTCAGCGTCAAGACGGAAACACAATTACATTCCAAGTCCATGTACCAGCTACTGCTCCTGTTGGTGTATGGAACTGCTGGGTTCAAACCAACCGCTACGGCCAGCGCGACAACCGCCACGACTACAAATGCGATGAAGACATTTACATGTTGTTCAACCCGTGGTGCCGTGAAGACCCCGTCTACATGGACAATGAATCTTCAAGAAAAGAATACATCCTCAATGAGCAAGGAAAGATTTGGTGTGGCACATGGCGTCAACCGAAAGGTCGCAAATGGATTTACGGGCAGTTTGACGATGTGGTCTTGCCTGCTTGCATGTATTTGTTGGAACGCAGCGGTCTTGAACATTCAGAACGCGGTAACCCGATTCGTGTCTGCAGGGCTATTTCTTCAATGGTGAGTTGAATAAAATAAAATAATGAATAACATTTGCCATTTCTTTTACATAACTTGATAATTCTGTTTTTTAGATTAATGCAAACCACGACGATGACGGATTGATGGTAGGCCGCTACGACGGCGAGTATAAGGACGGTGTTGCGCCTCATGCCTGGACCGGCTCCGTGGCTATCATGGAACGGTACCTCACAGACGGTGGCAGGCCTGTCGAATACGGCCAGTGCTGGGTGTACTCTGGACTGGTTGTCACGATTTGCCGAGCACTGGGTATGTTCATATACCAAAATATATTAGACCAATACAGTCGGTTAAATTTGAATATCATTTATTTTATTCTAATTACCTAATTGCTTTTAGGTATTCCTTGCCGATCGGTTACCAACTACGTGTCAGCCCATGACACGAACCGTACATTTACGGTGGACAAATACTTCGATCGCGACGGTAACGAAGTACCCAACGGACCTGATGAGGATTGCTACGATTCCTGCTGGAACTTCCACGTATGGAATGATGTATGGATGCAGCGACCTGATTTGCCCCAAGGTTGTACAAAATATAAAAATCATAAATGAGATAATAAATCATAACTTTGTCTGAAACACATACTCAAACGTCTACTTTTGCTATACAGGATACAGTGGCTGGCAGATCATTGATTCCACTCCTCAAGAGGAAGCTGAAGCTGTTTACCACTGTGGCCCCGCTAGTGTTGAGGCTGTTCGCCGTGGAGAGGTCGGCTTCCAATACGACACGCCCTTCATGTTCTGTCAACTCAACGCTGAACTTTGCCACTTCCAAGAGGAAGAGAATTCTGAATGGGGTTTCATTAGGATGGCTTCGAACCAGTATCAGTAAGTTTTAAAGACTCTAAAATCTGTTTCTTATTTAAATTGTGTAAGGACTATGCTAATACATTTTATGTTAACTAAACAGAGTTGGCCGCAAGATCCTTACCAAGAACCCGAACCGTGACGACGATGAGGGTGACAGTGACATGCTGGAAATCACTCACGAGTACAAGACAGTGGACAGCTCGTCTCCTGAGCGACTTGCTGTCATCGCCTCTTGCCGCGGCTACCAGCGCCTGCAGCAATACTATGAATACCCAGACCGCAACTTCGAAGACGTTTACTTCGACCTTATGGACATTGATATTGTGCCTTATGGCCAGCCATTTGACTGCACAATGAACATTCAGGTACTTGCTCGTATTTATAAACTCCTTCGATCATTTATTTATTAATCCTTACATTTCTACAATGATAGTAACACCATCAATTATTTCAACAGAACAAATCTCATGAAGATCGCACCATATGGTGTGTGCTGACGGCATCGTCTTGCTACTACACCGGCGCCATTGCATCCCGGCTGCGACGAGCTCAGGGAGAGTTCATCGTACGCGCTGGACAACGTGAAGTGCTGAAGTTGCATGTCACACCGCAAGAATACATGGACAAGCTGGTTGACCACTCTATGGTCAAGGTACACGCCATGGCTTATGTCAAGCAGACACGCCAGGCCTGGTCCGACGAAGATGACTTCCCTCTGCATAAGCCAAGGATGCAAGTACAGGTAAATATTGCTCTGATGTGAATAAAAAAAAAAAAAAACAAAGTGGTTAATTTGGGCTTGTTACTCCAATATAAAAGTCTAATATTGTATGTCTTGTTTGATAGGTGAGGAGCCAGCCATGCCTGGGACAGGAATGTGCCGTGACATTCAGCTTCCAGAATCCATTGAATGTTCACTTGACCGATTGCTACTTCACTTTCGAGGGACCGGGTGTGCAGAGGCCAAGACAGGTAAATACGAAGCTTTGAACAAGAGCTACATTTAGCATGTGCCATTGAACAATTCTTAATGCGTGGTTTCGATTTCAGATAAGGTTCCGCGACGTGAAGCCGGGTGAGTTTGTGAACTACCAGGACAAGTTCGTGCCGCGGCGTCACGGCGAGCGCCGCATCGTGGTGACGTTCTCGTCGCGACAGCTCGACGAGATCTTCGGCTGCACCACGGTGAATGTGCGCGGCTAGCTAGCCCCCGGGCCCCGCGCGCCGTCGCCGCGCACCTCGCCGGGGCCTGCTTCTCCTCCCGCGCTGCAGATGGACCGCTCCTACGTGTCCTATGTAGCGCCAGAACAACATTTGTATGTTCAAGAAGAAGAGGTTGTCATCATTAAGACCACCTCTTAAACTTCAACCTTTTGTGAAGCCTATTTGGCTATAATAGTTATTGCTTATATATGAAAAAAACTTTATTTCGTGAGTTTTTTTGTTGAATGTACGAATGTTGAGTCTAGAATACTATGTATACTAACAAATAGCGCGATGATAACGATGACTTGGCAATCCTGAAAGGAACTTTTTAATTTATATTATTTACTCATGTATATCGTTTGTATCACCAGCACCGTTCAAATGAAAAAATAAAAAAAAATAAATATCAATCATTCACGTTTTTCACAGTGTGATAATTACATATGTTTACTTAACTTTATTTAATACTTTAAGGAAACCGATGCTTCAAGTGCCATTGTTTTGATATTATGATGAACTGCTCTGAACGGGAGTGATTAGTTTTAAGAAATTATATGTTTTTAAGTTTTATTTCTTATATATTGCCCATGGCATATTTTTGATAAGGTTTTATTTAACTATTGTAATCATTGTATAACAAAATCTATATAACATATTTACACTTAATTATCTAATAATTTGCACTGTGT
This sequence comes from Autographa gamma, assembly GCA_905146925.1. Classification (NCBI taxonomy): domain Eukaryota; kingdom Metazoa; phylum Arthropoda; class Insecta; order Lepidoptera; family Noctuidae; genus Autographa; species Autographa gamma. The sequence continues at coordinate 4,557,031 of LR989852.1, forward strand.
TTGTGTGTTTTTGGGATCTCAAAAATAAAGAGCATTCACTGCAAACGAAATATTTTTATTTCCATATCTTCTACAAAATCATAATAATAATAATTTCACAATCATTCGAAAATGTCAATCTTAGGGCAAAGCGAAGGGTTCTTAGTTCATAATAAGTGACTAACGCGTACAACAATCACTATTACTAATACGAACCATTTCATAAAACCTCAATATTTTGTAGGTCAATGATATTAAAGTGGTTTACCAAGTTTAATACCTAGAACACTGCAATGTCAAAATCCTTGTATTTTTTCATGTCCTACCTGTTTTCTCCAAATCTATACAAATAAATAAAATTGAATTGTTTGTTTGTAACTTCAAATACACAGCTTTTCTAAAAATTCGTATGTTACTTTATACGGTTCTAAAATCACGAAATCAATTTTTAAATTGTGCTTTTTGTCCATCGATTTTAACAAGCCAAATATCTTACCAAACCCAATAAATGTTGTTCAAAATACTATCTTGATATTCAGAGAAGTTATCTTGCAAAGAGACGGCCTTCTCAATTTTGTATTGTTATTCATCTGCTATGCACATGGCGCGGTTATGAAGATATAAACATTTTAGTAGCTCAAATCGCGAGGCTGAAATAACCGCGGTAATGTTTTCACTGAAGTGGAGCAGTTCGATTCGTTCCAAATAGTAAATCAGTTGTCGATTGGATGACGACAACATATACAGAGAGTGTCTGAGTGCTATCAATACTGTCTCTAAAAACTTTTAGATTTTCCTTAAAAACTTTGCGAAATAAAATTTTAGAGGCATTTTCATTCGTGGAGGTCACCTGCACTTGTATATTATATAAATTTGTAGAGTCGAATAAAGCGCATTAAATAAGTTAGTGGATAACTAAGTATTCCAAATACAAAGTTATTATTACGTTCCTTCGTTTGATAAACGATGAATCATTTAATATTACATGCCTACGTGATTTATCACTAACATATTTTTATTTAAAAATCCGCCGACTTTGACACCTCACACATGTCCAGGAATCCCCTCAAATGTGTGCCTGTGAAATGGCTCTGATAACTCTAAAAGGGGATGTCCTTTGAAAGTGAGTAGGTAATGATGACCATTATTGATTAGTCACTCATCAGTAGGTCAGGACATTGCAGTGAATGATACAATATTGTATCATATTTTTTTCTCAGCTATATATTTGGGAAGCCCAAGATTCAGGGATGCATGACACACTTGGTCTTTTGCCTAAGTAACAAGCTAAAAGAAAAATTCAAAAAGAAAAGAGAAAAAAGTTGCAGCCGGTTTATTTTGCAAAGATTTGCTCAGGCTATGTCAAGTCGATCCAAAAGGGACCAAACCAGTATTAGCTTCCATGCTACTTTCATTCGGTATAGTGATGATGAAAATATTTGTATGAGAAAAAACTCTTCGCAAAATTTTCTCGGCTGACGACATAGCTAGGATATGCCAGTGTTTATCATAAAACAAAACGCGTTTCATTCTGGTGTTTCTATTTCTCTCTGTTTGTTACTTAGCGGTTATACATAGTAATACTAGAACGTGCTTTGGCCGTCGTTACGGTTTTCGATTCCAGCGAATGTTTTAATAGTCTGAAAACTGTTTTGCTTAATGTATTTTCACGGATACTAAATATGTCGTAATATTAGATTATTGTGGGCTAAACTGGTTTCAGTTCATTTGACTGATATCTAAAATCATAAAATGTAGTGGTTACCTATTACAATTCCGTTTATTTGCTTTTAAATTTAGTTGAGTCTTGGATGCTACTAGCAAAAGACTAGGCTAGAATAGGCAAGCCTACTACTACAGTTAGCTGTGGCCTATAATATGATTATCAACAAAATATTTGAAATCAAAGTTATTAATCGTCATCTTTTACGAGTTTGCAAAGTGCACATTGTCCTTATGATTAACAAGCGTATAATTATCAATTTGTCGAGGTAATTAATATCTAATAGGATCTAACAGCATACAACAGGTATTTCAAAGTCAGGGAAAATGCCTATACTTCCTGGTAGCTTTACTAACCTTGTTTAGATCAATTGCATTACAGATTAGTCTTATTACAGTGATTACGTTATAATTATGCGTTTTTATATCTATGCCAATTGTAAGGACATGCGTACAATCATGCATCGTGTTTTTTGCTCATGGTAACTGTACATAGTACAACCAACAAGGTCGAACGTGAGTCTAATCTTAATTGCTCACATGTCTCTCTTAGATAATACACCTATCTCAGTTATCTCATTGAGTACTTAAATTAGGTTTTGATTTATAATCTTTGTTTTTCTCCGTCATCCTAGAGTTTAACAGTATATTTTTCCGTTAAATTTTAGTCATTTTATTGCAGACAATAGATTGTGTCATAGCGTCATGTATTGCGTTAATGGAGATGCATGTATCTTTTTGACCGCAGACATGGTTTTTCCAAGAAAATAATAAATAATACTGAGTAATAATACGATAAATTCATTCATACAGTAAAGGGAAATTGTTGATTGAGATTTAGAGTGAGTTCTGCGTCGTCACGACATCGTAGGGGTTATGATGTCATCAGTACTAAATTAACATAATCACAAGTCGCTTTATTTTGTCACACGTTTACAATCTATTTTGTTCTCAGTGCAGTATCACATAAGACGTGTCCTGGTACACGTGTATGTATGTGGATTATACCATTGCAGCGCATGTGTGCATGATAAATTACCTATTTACTTATGTTCATTATTCTAACATTGTCAGAAGAGACTATGTATCTTTTCGTCTTACGATTCTTCAAACAAAACCTTCTACTAACTAGGCTTTAAATACCAAAAATTTAAATTTTTTCAAGGGCCAGACCATCCTAAGGTTTTTAGGTTTTAAGTAAAAATTGTTAGGGCTATGACTTTTCTTTTTCATCTTAATACTGTTTAATTTTCAGCAATTCCCCTAAAAGCTAAATCTATAATATAAAAATGAATCGCTAAATGTGTTGGTAAGCGCATAACTCAATAATACGTCAAGTATCTACATAAGGTAACGTTTATTTTTTAAACAGATAGGTAGACATAGATTTCAAACAGTTAAAAAGCCTTCCCATATATATGCCAATTTAAATCATGAGAAATCTTTGTTCCTGTGCTTGTCTTTTAATTTGGCTTGCGTTAACAGCGGACTATGGGAGGTAAAATAGAAAGTGTGCAAACTCTGGAGCACAAATATCTCCTGCGCAGGTGGTTCATGTCTACTGAGAGAAGGCTACCAAACAACTTCTACTTAATTGAAATTCGGTCACAAGGATATTAACAATGTGCAAATCCGTTGTGCAGCAAAGTTAGTGGATAACCAGATAGATTTACAAGGTATAAAATAGATTTTTGTGGAAATCCAATTTATAGATATAGATCGGGAAAGCCGATCCATCTAAAGACCTGAAAGTTGCAATTTAAGCTGAAACTATGTAGTCAATTAATATTTTGGTATAAAGTTAATTTACATTTCAAAACTCTCTTGGCCGAACTATCAAACGAGTATTATAGGAATATTTTAGTTTTGTATGCACATCTTTTTCATGATTTATGTAACGATATCTAGGCCACCCTTTGTATGGGTAGTCAGTACTACTGAATATGACCTGAATACATCACCAAGTTCTAAGAAACAATGTTCATAACTTGGACTTTGTTATTACAGGTATTTGTGATTCCTATGAAGATGGACGTGACTAAAAGTACTCTACCTACGTGTTTCGAACCATTGGCATGTACTTTCCAAGGTACATACAGGGATTCAACTTATTGGAAATCTGTATTAGTGTGTCCTCTACGCCAATACGTGAATCATTTGTAGTAATTCTTTTGAAATGACGTTTATTGAGAGTGACCCAACTTTTGTGATAAGAGGTCACGCGAGCGAAGGTAGCGAGGATGTTCAGCAGAGGCGAAGCACAGACGAAACGATCCCGCGCTAAGGTGCGCACGCGCCGATCAACCGGGCCTACTAAGAAAACTCGAATTAATTTTATACGAGTAGTATTTTATACGCGTACGCTGCTATCTACGTACCATAAACTTGACTACAGCTGATCGTGTTGTTTACATTGTGGCAAACTGTGCAAACTAATGTGGTGTTAAAGGATCAGAAGCGGCTATGATCTAATCGAATTTAAGTGCGCTAATTGATATTAGAGTGGTTTATAAAACGAGTTAAAACAGTTACAGTTCTATGTGTTTGTTTGTGAGTTATTTATGAGTGAGAAATGGGTGCTGTGAAGAGCAAGTTGGCACATTGCTGCCCTCCTAACTGTTTCTGTTGCAAGATCGGCAAGTCAGACTCCTACGACCTGCACGAGCTTCCGCGACCTCCTCGAGTGAGCACCTCTGACGGTAGGTCAAGGCTAACTTAAATCAATATACTTACTAAAAAAATAAATTAAAATGATATCATTCCCAAAAATATAGCTATGATAGATAAGAAGAAACACGTTTAATGATTACATCTTAAGACATGCAAATGTTTTGTTTAACTTTTGAAACATTTTTGTCTGTTACCTCATGTTTTATAATAGATAAGACATTACGGTACTTATTCATTTACATAATTAGGTGCCGTATGAATACGTGTACTAATTAATAAAATATTAATTAAACGAGGTATTGAGTACCAGCTAAGACAACACTTGTTATTTATTGTAGAGATTTTTTTAAGTGTCTTAAGTAAAATATTTTCTGTTTATTACTTTACTTAAATCCTTGTAATGGAGGTACTTTACGAGATGCAATATGTACGTATGTTTTTACTTATGTAGTATATACCACTACATTATGAATGTAGAGACTGTTTACAAATGACTCGACATACATCTTAATGTACGAATTGCAAGCTCTAATCAATGAAACTCAGTTGTTATTACAATAATTAGCACCACATGATTGATTGATGGAAGAATTTGTTGCAATATCCTTATAATAGAAGCTTCCAATCTATATGCATCTTGCGTTTACTTTGGTTTTTCGTTACTGTCTTTTACACAACCAAGTTCAATAGAGTCGTGATACGGTATGTGACGTAAGTGATTTTAGTTTATTGTGTAAATTAAAGCTGGTGTTGAGAATGTATTCTTGTGCAGGGTATAAAAGGATTTAACCTTTCAATAAGTAGCACTTAATAGAAGAAGACAACACATTTTGTTCTAAAAAATTAAAGTGATGTGTTGCTATAAAACATGAATGAAATAAACGTCAAAAGTTGTCCTACATTTCTACGTCAATCATTGAAGAATTTATGACTGAAACACAAACAAGGCTGGTATAAACACTGTCATATTTATCACTTTCCATCGTATTGAAGTGGGTTAAAAATAAAGTTCGTGGCTTTCGGCACATCTGTTCGCGCGCTGAGGTTTAACCATGATTTCTTTTGCGTATAAATAGTCAGGGATCAATACAGACAACACCATTATAATAAACGAAATAGTGATTAGTTGTGTTACATTTATCGCTTCGGGTACTCTAGTCAGTAAAGCGTGCGTGCTTTATCAGAACCTTAACTTGTAAGGATTTTTCTTCTTGAGTTGTGTATGATTGTAAAACATTTTTTTTTTATAAAATTGCTTATACATAAAAAGTAGAGGAAAAATCTTCTAAAAGCCTTATATCGGACCACCTCTAAAGTACACCCTAAAGAAGACAAAAACATTTTCTGAAACCGACCTACAATTGCCGTTTACATTTTTTTACATAAAAAATACAGTCATAATGAGAGCCTTCGCCTTTTGAAGTCGGTAAATAATATTGAACTTGTGTTGTGATGTCTGTATAGTACAGCCACTAGCTTCGCTTTGCGATTTTAAACTCATGTTCATCGTGATTTTGTAGGGATCGTTCATTTGTTGTATCATTTATCACTTGACGCCAAACTTGTTTCGTCCCTCGAGGTCTCAGACCGCCACTAATTGTAAACTGGTTTACACCTTGAGCCTATTGACACATATATATTTGTACGAAGTTTTGCTCATAGGGATTTCTTGAAGGTCAGATTCGATTACTTAATTACTCAGTTGTATTTTTTTCCATTGGAAGCTTTATTTGCTCTTCTATATTGATTTTTATAGTTATAAATTGTGTTCATACTAGTAGCGATTATGGGAGCTATTAAATACAAATATTCACTCATAATTACCCTAGTTAGAATGCGTCACAGAAAAGTGTAAGGTAATGTAGAGTCATACAGATATCGTAACGATGGCGCCTACGCATTGACGCCACATACATGTGCAGTTTGCTGTTCATTCACGACATTCTTAGGTACGTAATGGCAAATTCATCATTACTGGGAAATCATTTAGGTAGATTAATGCATTTTCTGGAATAAACATTTGTATCTCATGTGTATTTTATTCGACACTGTCAGTTCTAAGAGTATGTATAAATTTAGATTTACCAGAAATAATTTTAATGCGCCTTTTTGTCATTGATAGAAATAACAGCTACATTATTTTTTAAATTCTATTTTAAATTTCAATGCAATTATATAAAATTCTGTAGTTTCAGCAGTAAAGCTATGTTTCCGCCCATTACTTTGACAGTTGCGGTGTGATCACTTACTTATGTAAAAGTCTTCTTTAAGTAGAGTGAATTTAATTCTGAACAGCAGGACCTATCCTAAGTATCGTACTTTTATTTAAACAAACACTCAGTACAGTATTTACTCACCGGGTATCGTTGGGAATCCCGTGAGTATAGTCATGTACAGAATTTAATCATTATGTTATTATTTTATATTCTGGATGGCTCATATAATAACGTAATGTTATTCGGTTTTCCTAAACCTTATCTGAGTAGTACAAAAATGTTTTGTGAATATGCGTTTAAGGAAAATAGGAGACAAAGGCTGTTTAGTAGTGACAGTATTTAGTGTCCATTTGGGACTACAGAGAGTAATATTGTCTCTCGAACTGAGAACAAGATTATATTGGTGCATAAACCTTTAGTTAAAAAATAAAGTGTTATTTTCTGTTACTTCTATTGACTGCTATTGAGCTTGTAAAGTTGTTAAGCGAGTGAGCAATGAAGCTTATATCTGGTAAGTTATCATTTCATTAAAACAAGAAAGAATACACCTAAAGGCTTTCTTTTTTAAAACAAAACTTTATGAAGGAATGCCGTATCACGTTGCCGGACCAATAAGTAATTGAGGCTGTACGCTTATGTCATGTCAAGCAATTCCAAGGCAAACCGGCTTGCGCTCACCTACTACACATACAGTTCTTTAAATGAAACGAAGACCGAATTAACTGATAGTTTGTTAACAAATCCATGTACGAAACGTGACTAGGTGGTCTAGTGATTGGTTGGTAGATGCCAAAAATATGTAAGCACATAAACAAATGATGAAGTGGTTTTCATAGAACTTTTTAACTATGTTTTCTTTTTATTTGTTTTTTAGTCCTCCATATTCAAAATAAATGAAAAGCAGAAAAACTTTCATGTTTTCGTTTTTATTCGAATTTATATTTATTTTAGGTCAGTATCAGTTATCAAAGTAGGAGTTACCTAGAATTCATGTTTAGAGAAGTAATTAGTAATCGCTAAAGACCATTGGAAAAACATTAAATTACAATAATTGTGAAATAGGTGTGACTGCAAATGATTAATTATTTTGATGATTATTATCCGTCATTATCCTCGTGATTTATAGAGTAGTTGCTAGTAAAATAATATATACCTAGTATGTTTTTACAGTGTTACGAAGACCAGATAAACCCTTTAAGTAAGACTGCATTTACGTTCTTAGTCCTTGTTGTCGGTTATGCTTATCTTATGTTGATTTGTATTCTTCGAACGTCCGAAGGCTTTTTCTCAAGCTCGTCAATGTCAATATCGTGTTGCAAAACACGCCGGATGCGGTAGGTATTACCTAACTGGCAAAAGCCAAGCAATAGCATAGCAATAGGATATGACAACGCAAAATTAAACATTAAGTGCGCACATCACTTAGCTATCGCAAAATTGGTAATACCGACTATGTGAAACGTTTTCTTAGCATCAGATGAATTTTTAAGAAAGTAAATAAGAACTATATCCCGGAGATTAATATTTTACGAATACTGACGTAACGTTGTGAGTGAGTCACCATTGTAACTGAGATTCGTTACCGAAATAGAACGGGTTAATTAAAAAGTTCAAGTTTCATGAGCGCCACTGATCATAATTCAAAAATGCTTTGTAATTATTTTCGACAGATGTTAAGGAAAAAGTAGGTCAGTGCTACAGAAAAACATTTATCAATAAAATTCTGAAGTAAAATTAGTTCATTGTTTTTTGTAGCCTTTATAAAACTTTACGTTTGGTACATACTAAAGCTAATTTGCAGGAATATGGACATAAACAAACGAGGAAATTAGAAAGGAAATGGAATTACATTTATTTGTAATAAATAGGATTTTTGGCTGATATCGTGAAATTAAACTCTTGTCATGAAGTTCTGTAATCTTTGAACCTAAGTATCATTCTTGGTATAATTCGGAGCCAATCTTTTCTGACCGTAATATTCTTTGCCGTCGTTCGTGTATCTAGTAATTGTTGGAATTCGACTATTTTGCTTCTTTTAATTTTTCGTTTAAAAGCGGAAGGCGTAAATTACACGAGTAAAAGAAGATATAGTGTGCTTTAAACCACCTGTGAAATAAATATAGATTTTAGATAAATGAACAGATTTCAGACATATACCGGAACTGAAGTATTTAGCCTTGATTTCATTATGAAAACTTTGCTTTCATAAACTTTTTTTTTTGTATAATATATTATATAAAATACAACCTTTATCCTTCCTTTCAGATCTAAGGTTTGTATGTTTTGCTGTCATTAGAACGCTTAGAGATTCGATTGTCCATATTATTATAGATTGTTCAAAGGTTCTACTTAGTGCCTTCAACTCTTATCCAGATTAATTAATACAAAATAGAATATTCTTGTTTACTTTCTCTCGATCAGTAGAATGACGTCATAAAACAACTGACTATCTGCTTCAACTAAGATATCTGTTAATATATTATTTGTGCTTTCAGTATTTAAGATAAAATTTACACTCATTCATCCAGTTTTATCGAATGATGTATTCTCCTTTGAAGTGTTCACTAATTTATGGGATCAAAATAAAAACGCATCGTAAGCGGTTCTTTAAAAATAGAGACCAGGCCAAACTTTATAGTCCATTTAGTACGAGTCGTAAAGTTGTGAAATTAGGCGCCCTTACGGTTAAATTAGGAACACAGATGTAAAATAAAAACGTTTTGAGGATGAATATAAACAATATTTAATATAGGAACTTGAAATTCATAAAATTTCCTAGAGAACCAGTTTTAGTCGTTGTTGTTATATTTGTTGCATATTATTCTGGGTTTTGGAAAGTTCTTCTAATATTATTCATCTCGACACATATTAATTATATTCATTTACTTATTATGATTCAGTAAAGTGTTTAGCCAAATTCATTATTATACTAAACAATTTATAAATTTTCTACTACCATTTAAGAGAGAGAGCTTTTGCCATCTTTACGTTTTATTAGCTAATATAAATTTAATTGCTTATTTACCTAGGCGGATAATTAAACGCTATCATTGAGCATCTACATCGCGGTGTGCCTACGCGATCTCCGCGCGGTGTGTGTGGGACACCTATTATTCGCTGATTATGCCGAAGGCCACAATATCCCGGTATAGAATGTCTTGCTTCCCACATAGCAATTAATACCAAATAAGTCATTTATCTAATGGAAGACGAAAGGAGTTGACAGGCGATTTAGCAATTTTCTTATATGCTGGGCAAGAGCAATTCAGTTACAAAATTTATGAAGGCTTGCTTCATAATTTTAACAGCACGAGAAAGTTAATAAGTTTAGTTAGGATTATATCATGGAGCTCTACATGATATGATGATATGGTTTGAGCTCATGTCAATAGTAACAATGATTAAAAAAAAAACAATTTAATCCACTTCTCCTGAATATTGGTGATGCCAATCTGAGAAGAGCCAAGAGTTATGGCGTTACCACGAATCGCCTTCGACTGTTCGTATGAAGTATTCCACTCAACTTATTTTGGTTGCGGGGTCTGGTCAGACCTAAATTATGGAACAATAAATTTATTAACGACGGCGAAATTGAGAACATTCCAAACCGCTGCCGCTGAATCAAATGTGGTCAAGATGTTGTATTAAAAAGAGGTTATTCTGAAGATATTCTCATCAACATCTGGTACTTGAACAGTCAAAATATAAAGGATTCATTTTAGGTTAAGAAAAGAAGATGATACATACATTCCTGCTCCAATAATGAATGAATTAAATTAAGATATTAGGTACGCCTGACATCAATTGACCCGCATTGAAGGGTGAGCGTTAATTGGTTAAGTTCATAGCGATTTATGACTATATTGTTTGCTTCGATTTCCAATAGCAATGAGTACCTACAGATGTAATGTAAAGAAATCTAAATTATCATCTTTAGAACTTTGCTTATCTCTTTCAAAATATCCGCTACTAAGTTTGTCACGTAATATCTAATAACTTCGATGACTTCATGAAATATTTCTTGGACAAATAGATACAAATTACAGTTTACATAAATTAATTACCATATTGTCGTCGTAGACTTTATTAGCCAATAAACGTTTCTAACGCTTGAACTTACCAGATTAGTATCGGTCGGTAAATAGTTTTGAAGTGAATTCATAGGTTCTATGAAACAATTGACATTCTCATGATATCACCTTCTACCTGGTGCGATTTTGTCAGATATTAATTAATGAGTAATGTAGACTCGCCTTGGTTTTGTCAATGGACAGAATCGGTTTCTTAGTAACTGGATGGAGCTTTGGATTCCTTGTTGACTATGACATCATCGTTCGTCTTGGTAGGAGTAGTTCATGAGATTGGCGCTGGAGCTCTCGCCTCGCAGTCCATGACGGCATGCAAAAAGAACAACACGTTTGTTCAAATAATTAGCAACATACGAACTGTTCTTGACGAACGAACGAACATCGATGTTTGGTGTATATGGATATCAGTGATTTGGTTATGTTCCTTGTTCGGAGTTATTTATAGTTGACAAATCATGGAATATCTTAAAAGTTTATGGCGACGATACTTTGGAAGGCATGAGAAGTATATTATTGTGCCATTTCAGCCAGGTAAATACTACAATAACTGTACAATACTGTACATGATAGACTCTATTATCCAGTACATGATATAAGAGTGATTTAATATTAGATGACAACATTATGTGTCCTTCTAACATGCAAATTTATTATTTTAGCTGTATGTTAGTATCATTAATTTTCCATATTCATTTCTGCATCATTAAATATTATGTTTGAGAATAATAAATTCCGGTTAAGAATTCAGGTATTAATTCATCTAACTGTGTTTTTTCATACAATAATGCAGTGATAAAAATTAATTTAAGTGTGTCTTACTTGTCATAACATTTCTATGTTATATTGTTTTGGGTATAAGCCAAGTATTGAGCATGAAAATTGAAAAACTATTTGAATATGACTAATCTCGCTGGCGTTTTTTAAATTTATTACACCTTACGATACGTTTCGATTACGATACGACTAAACTGTAATTTGGAAGTTTAGTAATCGCTTGTTTATCATAGGGTATATTGTTATATTTCCTATTATGAGATACATTTCCTTGTTTATTTTGTCCTGACAGATTTTTCTTTATGAATATTGAACACAAATGATGAATAAATGTGCATCCAGTAAATTTAATGACAAGGTCAGGAAAATTAGGTCAAAATGTATACCTTCAATATACATTTCGTATCTATACCTCAACAAATTCATTTCCATAACAACACACAAACGTAACATATTCTGTTTATTTATTCAGATGTCGTCGACGCGACGCGCCAAGGCGTGCTGGCGGTGCAGGGAATTGATTTCTGTGTCGACACCAATGGCGAGAACCACCACACGGAGAAGTTTCACCTGATGACGAGGCCCGAGGACAAGTGTCTCGTGGTGAGACGAGGACAGGCCTTCAAACTAGACATACTCCTCAACAGACCGTACGATGCCAGCAAAGATGCCATCTCATTTATTTTCTACGTGGCAGGTTATAAATAATTGGATTTTATTAACTATAGTAAAATAAAATACTTTAAACATAATAGATTCATTAAAATAAATAAGCAAATTCATTTGAATTTAAAACCAATTTTTAGTATGTAACAAAATCAAAATCTTGTTTTTGTTGAAGTGACGAGATTAGTCTTATTTGGCAGTGGTCACGACCGTGTACTCTATTCTTGCTTAGACTAATTACGGACATGATACCATTTAATACTTACTAAAACACACAGACTCAGATTCAAGGTCACGCCTGTATAGGATATTGCGTAAACCTCCTAATTGGACCTATGCTGTAACTGTTAAGAACAATGTATTTGATCTTGATGTCTTTCCAGATGTGGAAACTCGAGGTCCATCGGACGAGACTTCTGCCGCAGTGCCGTTACTGGAGAAAGGATCGGAGACGTTTGGGGCGTGGAGCGCGACGTACGAGGGTCAGGTGGCCTCGCACCTGATGGTGGCGGTGACTGCGGCTGCGGACTGCATCGTGGCTGCCTGGCGTCTGGATGTGGACACCCGGCTCAGTGGCGGCAGCTCGCTCAGCTATAGACATCCTCTGCCAATCTACGTGTTATTCAACCCTTGGTGCTTGAATGATAGTGTTTATATGCCAGGTACGAACTATTTACTAAATTACCACTGACATTCGTAAAACGAAACTTAAAAATATCTGTTTTATGTATTGTTATTTTATCATTTTTTTCGGTAATTAATAAATGTGTTATGCTATATTTCAGGTCACAGTCATCGTGATGAATACGTTTTGGAAGACGGAGGATTGATGTTCAGGGGCGTGTATAATCGTATTAAACCCACACCGTGGAACTACGCGCAGTACGAGAAAGATATACTGGACTGTGCGCTTTATCTAGTCAGAGAAGTTGGAAAGGTAAATTGCAGATTTCCACTTTTACTAACGAGCTTTTCAAACGAGCATTCGACTTTCTGTTGTGTGCCCATTTCAAGAAGTATTGATGAAAGTTGGTTTGTAAAACAAAAGTTAATTTAAACTCTCTTGCTTACCAGGTAAAAGGCGGTGCAAGAAGTGATCCGATTAGAACCACACGAGCATTATCAGCGGCCGTGAATGTTCAAGATGACAACGGTGTAATTATAGGAAATTGGGGGTCAGAACTTAGTGATTATAGCGGAGGCTCACATCCTTTAAAATGGGTTGGATCCTTGGCTATCCTTCAGAAATACTATGAGAAGAAAAAGCCTATTAAATATGGACAATGTTGGGTGTATGCTGGCGTTTTAACTACCAGTAAGTAAATAGTCGAATATGAGTAATATCAATTTATATGAGATTGTTGTTTTTATTTACGCGTTGATAAAAATTGTCTTATCTTCGGATAAAAACTTGATTATATATGTATTATGTCACACGTTTTATTTTAATTTACAGTTTGTCGAGCGCTGGGTATTCCTTGCCGACCGGTGACGGGTTACGATGCAGCCCATGACAGCCAAGGAAGTCTTACAATTGACATCATCAAGGATGACAAAGGAAACACTCTGGAAGAGTTTACTAGCGACTCAGTATGGAACTATCACGTCTGGAATGAGGTAAGAAAAAACACCAACGAAAAATTCGTATTTTTTAAATGAGTGGTGATCCATGCAGGACTGTTCAAAATTATGACGCATTCAGTTATTATAGTATGTTTCTATGTTACTAAAGATACTAAATATAAGCTCTATGTATGTGCGTGCGTCCTACGCACAATGAGATCGATTGATGACTCGTTTAATGGTATAAATAACTTAACCCAGATAACCTAGTCTTAAAATGGAATGGAAAGGCAAATCGACTCTTTATTTTTGATTGACTACAAAGTATCACAATGTATATGATACTTTGTAATCAATACACCTACCATTTCAAAACTTTTAATCCTCTTAATTACAAAGGTAAAAAGAGCAAGTTACATGTTTAACGATTTTTGTTTAGGTTTGGATGGAACGACCAGACCTAGGTCCCGAGTACGGCGGTTGGCAAGCGATAGATGCCACCCCTCAGGAAACCTCTGAAGACATGTACCGATGCGGACCTGCCTCGTTACGAGCCGTCAAGGACGCAGAGCTGCAGAGACCGTACGATGCAGGCTACGTCTTTGCTCAAGTCAATGCTGATAAGGTAATACAAATTTAAAATTATTGCTGTGTAATAAATTAAATATGAAAGAAATCCTGTCGCATTGATGAGTTGATACTTGGAAATGAACTTTTGTTCTGTTTCATTTGTGAAAAATGGTGGTTATTTATATTGCTATGTTTGTTATTTTCAGGTGCTATGGAAGTATTCAGGAGAAATCCAACCACTTAAGTTAATGGCACGAGATGCGGTGTCTATTGGACAAAATATTTCAACAAAGGCTATTGGAAAAATGGAACGCGAGGTAATATCAGTCCAAAACTTTGTGCGTTCCTCTTTCTTTATAACGAATAGTTGTTCAAGGTTTTTTTTTCTGTTTTAAGGATATTACTACCACGTATAAGTATCCGGAAAGAACGCGTGAGGAGCGTGTTACGATGGAGAAGGCCCTGCGTAAATCTCAGAGCATCTTTGCTCGATACTACTTAAATGACGTTTTCAATGATGTCACGTTCGACTTTGAACTTCACGACGACATCAAAATCGGGCAGAACTTCAATGTGGTACGTGTTCTCAGTTTATTGATATTTTAAAAATCTATTAATCGTCTCAGTTGTAGATGACAGCAGTTTAAAACTTTAAGTGACCTCAGCTTTTGGAGATGCTGATCTGCAGACTGTAGAATAACAGGGTTCATAAATGGTTGTATATTATCAAGTCCATCTTTTTATTTTACTTATAGAATGCAATAAAGGTTTTGATATTGAGCGAGCAGGAAAATAAATACGAAAATTACGCAAAATAAGACTTTTAAATTCAAAGTTGCCTGTGCTTACACTAACAATTGAGACTTTGCATGACCAAAGTTAAACAAAATATATTTCTCGTTTCCAGGTTCTGCACATTAGAAACCGATCAAGTTCAGAGTCACACCATGTGAAGGGCATCCTCCGCGTGGACACTGTCACATATACGGGAGTTACCGGCGAAGGAGTGAAAAGGTCGGAGTTTGACATCAACCTCGCTCCTGAAGGCAAGGAGCTTGTTAAGATGCTCGTCACATACGACGACTACTACAAGAAACTAGTCGATCAGGTACGGAGTATTATATTTACTACCACGTTAAAATAAAGAGAATGAGGCCTGGCATTGTTTAATCGTATATTTTTATCAAATTTAACACATTTCCTGATTTTTTTACAGGCGTCCTTCAACATCGCGTGCCTTGCATCCATTGTGGACAAGAACTTCGACTTCTTCGCGCAAGATGACTTCAGAGTACGTAACCCTGACATCAAGATCAGCATCGAAGGAAAGCCTATCTCGCGCCAAGAGTTCACAGTAACCGTCAAAGTGGAGAACCCTCTCCCCATCCCCCTCACTAAGGGCAAGTTCTACATCCAAGGCCCTGGACTTGACGAACAGCTTAAGATCCAAATTGATGGGGTAAGGAAACACTTGTTACGTAGTAATTTGACTGTATTAGGTCTTCTTAAAGAAATTTATGGACAGTATATGTATTATGCGGATGATATCTTTAATTCATTATAAGGTCTAAAATATATATTTCAAATTATTTTCCTCAAGAAATTGTGAATGCAGAAGCTTTGCAGAAGCTTTTTTCTAATGATAAAAACAAAACTTGTTATTTTGGGTGCACATTTTGAAGGCGCTAGCGCCATCTGTTGCAAAATTATCAACACCGTATGTTTACTGTAGTGGGCAGGTGCGCCGGTCGTTATTACGGACGCACTATACTTCTAATATTCCTTCATCGTTTCAGAAAGATCTGTTAAAATAATAATAATTATTGTTCGTTTTCTAGAATGTGGCACCGGGAGAGTTTGCGACTGCTACGTACAAGCTGACTCCACCGTGGGCTGGTCGCCACCAGGTCTCCGCTAAGTTCACTTCCAAGGAGATGCGTGATGTCGATGGATTCCTATCGTTCTTGGTCGGACCACCGGCTGAAACCAACGGCCATCCACCCGACACTGTCGAAAGCCACCAAATTTAATAACCCAGTTAAGATTTGTTAAGTTTGTGCTTTAAAAGAATAAGCGAGACAGTATTGTACAATGTTCACTTTGAAAAATATACCATAAATGGGATTTTTCCAAAAGAACTATTGTGTGCGTCTATAAAAATACTTAAGTTATTTATTTCGTAATGAATGTAAGATAATCTGCAATAATATCTAAGTTTATTATAACTTTTTATATGATGTGTTAATAAAAAATAGGCTTTAATGTAACTACTAAGATTTTGACTGCCACCAGTGGTGCTCTCACGTATAACTAATAAAAATTAAAAATGTACAGACAAACATGTGAGTTTGATTTTGCCTTTCCTATACTAATAATTTGGTGAAAACCTTTTAAAAAATATTCACCTGGGACCTAAGATCGAGGATCATAGAAAACCAATAAGCGATAATAATATAATATTTACCAAAATAATTCGTTGAAAGGTGGTGACTGGTGCTGGTGTCAGGATTACTAGGCTACGAATGCGTTATGAATATGTGTTTGTTAAAGAAATATTGATACTTATTTGAAGAACCAAATTTTTTGGACAAATTTATTATGAGTAGGTGACTAATGTTACTTTATTCACCAGAAAAGTAGGAGTAACAGTATAAGTCTGTACTAAAATGTGTGTCATGGTCAGCTTAAATTGGGACTTTTTTTCAATTTTGTTAAGTGGTTCTTGCAGTTAGAAGTAAGTTGCACCACTGCTGCACTGAGTTGTAACACTGGCAGCTGAAAGAAACCCTTTTCCTCACAACAGGGTTTTAAACGTGCTACATTTTTTTGTTAAGGTATACCAATAAGACAAGCAGGTTTTTTCCCAAATAAACACCATGCTTTCTCGCTTTGGGATGGCGATTTCAGTCTCCAAATATACGTTGTAAGTATACTATACTTATATTTATTTATTGAATTCCATAAGGTTAACAAAACCGATAGTATGTACTCGTACATAGATTCAAAGTGTGATGCACTTTGAATTTGTAAATCACTTTTGGTTTATAACATTGCTGACATGAGTAATGCACTTATTAATATCGGTATTGCAGTTATTGCTTATTAGGTACCTAATAATGCACACATACTTCTTTGTTTCCATTTTTATCAGTTTATTGATTGTATATCATGTCCTTTATTAACCGTGGTATGCTATCAGTGTTCAACGAAATTCTGATAGATCCGCATCTTTTGTCTTTAGTTATAAAGCAAAAAATAAAATGTACGTGAATAATAATATCGCCAAAGGGCTTTATTTGAAGAAAATTTTAAAGTGAGATGTAATCTTAATATTGTTGGTTTTTATCAAGCCGAGTGCATTGTTTCCGTAATCAAAAATATCTTAAACCATAAATTAATTGGTTTTTAATAAGAGTAATAAGTTTTAATGTTTCATACCATTTAGGAAACATTAGGCAACTTACAGAAAACAAAAGACAAAGACCGTCAGTTGTAGTTCGTGGTGTGCACGTAACAAGTAGTATGTAATATCAAGTGTTAAACTGTAGACTACTGAAAACTAAACATCATCAACGATGGGAAGTAAGTTTTGAATAATATTATTTATATTTAGTCAGTACTTTAATTTACCTTATTTCTTATTATTTTTATACGTCTGGTTTTATTCTTCTCAGATTGTATACAATGCGAGACACAAGACCAGGGCATTCTTGAGGTTCTGGCGGTAGATTTTTGTTTCGACACCAATGGCGCGAACCACCACACGGAGAAGTTTCACCTGATGACGAGGACTGACGACAGGTGCCTAGTGGTGAGACGAGGCCAACCCTTCAAACTGGACATAATCTTCAACAGACCGTATGATGAAAACAAGGATGCAGTTTTATTGTTTTTCTACGTAGCAGGTATACACACAAAAAAAAAAATTCAATAAATATATTAAGAAATGCCGGAAACAATGCGGAAATTATATTTTACAGATGAGAAATCACGAAGCTTACCTGATGAGACTTCTGTCGCAGTCCCAATACTGAGAACTGGCTCTGAATCGTTCAGAGCATGGAGCGCAACGTACGAGGGTCAGGTGGACTCGCACCTGATGGTGTCGGTAACGGCGGCCTCGGACTGCATCGTGGCTGCGTGGTGTCTGGATGTGGACACTAGACTTAACGGCAGCAGCTCGCTTACCTTCCGACATCCTCAGCCAATATATGTCCTGTTCAATCCTTGGTGCATCGTTGATAGTGTTTACATGCCAGGTAAGGATATTGGGTCTGTTAAAATAAACAGTAAGGATTTCATTGCATAATCCTTATTTATCAGGAGATTCTTCATCTATATTAATTTGTGTAACTCTGTTGGCCATTATTTTAGGCGATGGACACCGTAATGAGTACGTATTAGATGATGGAGGTTTGATATATAGGGGGACCTATAACTGTATTAAGCCAGTGCCTTGGAATTACGCTCAATACGATAAGGACGTGCTGGATTGTGCGCTTTATCTAGTAAAAAAAATTGGAAAGGTAATTTCTACATTCATTTCTATCAAAAATACAGGCTGTGCTGACTCAGATGTGATGTATAAAGATTTGATTATTAGGTAAAAGGCCGTGGCAGAAGTGATCCCATTAGAACGACACGTGCTCTATCAGCGGCTGTAAACGCACAAGATGACAATGGTGTTCTTGTGGGAAACTGGAGCTCCGAACCTGATGATTTCAATGGAGGCACGCACCCATTGAAATGGGTTGGTTCTTCATCTATTTTGCAACAGTACTTTGAGAAAAGAATGTCAGTTAAGTATGGACAGTGTTGGGTGTTCGCGGGCGTTCTTACTACAGGTAAGTTACATACAAGTCTGTACAGATAGGCACTCCTAAACCTGTAACATATTAAACAATCTTGTTTCAGTTTGTCGAGCTCTGGGCATTCCTTGCCGTACGGTTACAGCATTCAATGCGGCTCACGACACTGAAGGTAGCCTCACTGTTGATACGTTCATAGATGACGAAGGCAACGAAGTTGACAAAACTAAAGACTCTGTGTGGACTTTTCACGTCTGGAACGAGGTAAATTTATTGAATAAGCATAATGATAAAGCATATTGAAAGGAAATTTCTATAAAAAACGTCGTGCATTAACGTCTAAGTACATCTAGAATTTCATATTACTATGATTGGTCATAACAACCTTTTCAGGTATGGATGGACCGTACAGACTTAGGGGCTGAATACGGTGGTTGGCAAGTACTAGATTCGACACCACAAGAGATGTCTAGCTACATGTATCGATGTGGGCCTGCTTCTCTGAGAGCTGTCAGGGAAGCAGAACTGCAGAAACCCTACGATGCAGGTTACGTCTTTGCTGAAGTCAACGCAGATAAGGTTAATCTCGTCTTACAATACGTCAGTTTATAAAAACAATAAAAAGTATAAAGATTGTGTGCCTTAATGAATTTGTAAGCAATAGCGAAGTGTTGATTTAGATAAAAGATAAGATTCATACAAGATCGAAATGAATGACTCAAAAAATTGGAAACAAACATTTATTATTGTTTTCAGTTGCTTTGGAAATATTTCGGAGAAGGCAAACCACTTAAATTGCTAGACCGAGACACCGTCTCTGTTGGCCAAAATATTTCGACAAAAGCAATGGGAAAGATGGAACGAGAGGTGAGTCTGATTTTTGATTTTCTTGTGGCATTAAGCAAGTAATTAGTAATGTGATCAAATAATAGTTGCCGAGACATTAGTTTGTGGTAGTGTGACGTCAACTCATGTATGAAATCATTTTTTATCTAAATTGGATCGCGCATAAATGAATGTAAGCCCCGAATCCTGACTGTCGAAATAATCGTTAGTGATTGTCACATATCATAATACTTTACTTTATACAGTTTATACCTATCCAATTTATTCTCTGTTTATGTTTTCTGGAATTAACTTATTACAGTAATAAAGAGTACAAACAAGATGTAATGTGTCTAAATATAGTATTTTCGTTAATAATGCTTATTTGTCACTAATACCAGGATATAACTGCCACGTACAAATACCCGGAAGGTACGCTTAAGGAGCGTGTTACAATGGAGAAGGCTCTGCACAAGTCTCACAGTATCTTTGCGAAGTACTACCTTAATGAAGCCCTCAATGACGTCACCTTCAGCCTCGACCTTCACGAACCCATCATGATTGGAGAGAACTTCAGTGTGGTATGTTCAATTTATCAATTGTTTCTAAGACATTTATCTGAACCGAAAGTATCCTGTAACAAATGTTTTCAACACTATACTTCCTAATGGATAAAAAAAAGAAATAATAAGCAAGTAATTCTCTTACCTTCTTGAAATTTGTTTTTATTCTATCATTGACATAATTTTGGCAGGTTCTACACATGAGGAACAGTTCAGACACCGAATCTCATACGGTGAATGTTGTTCTACGCGTGGACACAGTGACTCAAAGAGGAGTGGTTGTTCGAGAAGTCAAGTCATTTAAATATGAAACTAAACTCTACCCTAAGAGCAAGGAGTTCGTCAAGATGCCTGTCACCTTCAACGATTACTTTGAGAAACTGGTTGATCATGTATGTGCACTGTATTTTTTAAGGTACCTAATATACTATATGAACAATGTTTTACGTTTACAAATTTTACCAAATTACTTTACAGGCATCCTTTAAGGTCGGGTGTCTTGCGACCATTGTAGATAAAAATTTCCACTTCTACGCTCAAGATGACTTCAGAGTTCGGAATCCGGATATCGAGATTAACATTGCTGAGAGCCCAACGTCGCGTCAAGACTTTATGGTCTCCGTCAAATTGGAGAACCCATTACCAATTCCACTTACTCACGGAATATTTTATATAGAAGGCCCTGGACTTGAGAAACAGCTGAAAGTCCGAATTAGCGAGGTGAGGACATACGTAATTTATCAGTAATGATTTGCTGCAATAAAGCATCTATAAAAAAATAATCTGAAACACAAGTAGCACTGACATACTTGCTTTTCAAAGAATTTAGTGTCGTTTAAACACGTTCACATTATTTATTGCTTAAATAATTTGCTTAAGACCGTAGATATCACAAGAATCAATTTACTAATGATTCAGATATACTATAAGTATTACACACTAAGGATGTGACTAGCGCCATCTATATAATTTATTAGGAACCACCGTACAAAGCGCGTTCTTTGTAGTTATCGGGAGTGTCGCTAGGGTGTTTGATTGTGTTGTAACTTGTAAAGTTGTAAAGCAAGTAACTTACTCGTTTTCCAGAATGTGGCGCCAGGGGAGTCTGTGACTGTTACACATAAACTGAATCCACCGTGGGCTGGTCGCCACCAGATCTCTGCGAAGTTCACCTCAAAGGAGATACACGATGTGGATGGATTTCTGTCTTTCTCCATAGCACCACCGACAGACACAAACAGGCGACCTTTCCGTATTGTCCATTCAGTATAATTTTTTATTGTTTAATGTATAACGCGATGAATATTGTGATGTTATAAAAAATGTACTAACTATTTACTGCCTATAAATAAAATACTAATATCTCAAACACTGCACACATTGTTTATTTTAGCTAACAAGAACCTTATGCTAAATATTAAACTTGTCTCAAACAAGATCAGGAACTTCAGGATTGTCAATAAAGTCTGCTGAAGGCTTTTTTTCTCTTAATTTGATTCTGGGATCAATATAATCAGGCGTCGACTTTGACAGAGTTATATTAGTGAAATCTAAAACATTATTCGCTGGACCAATTTCTAAATATTCTCGCTTTGACTGCCCATAGGGGTCATGATAACACTTTTCTTCATGTTTTTTCTGAGGCTTTGAATCAGATTCTTTCTTAGAATTGTTGGTCTTTTTAATAACAGGTTTAGCCTTCGGCATAGTTATGAGCAAGTGGCCTGTGATTTGTGATCGCTGAGCGGTAGAGTTTGTAGTGTCAACTTCTTCCGGTAGATGGAGTTGAAATATTTTGTCCTTGATCAAAACTCTGACGTAGTTAGGTTGGACATCGACATCAACAAGGTTTGTATCCAAGTGTTTGTAAACTGCTAAATCCAAAACAAACTTTTCGGGATCGTGGTCACTAAACTCGAAGTCTAACTTAGCTTGATTTATATTGTAAGCTCTTCCTTCAGGAGTAAAAAACTTATATGCTCGCTTTTCCTCTTTATTTTCTTCAGTTTCATAACTTTCTAATTTTAATCTTCGCATTTTTTCTATTTCTATGCGTACTTCTGGGGCATGTTCACATTTTTCTGCCCAAAACTTCTTGTTTCGTTCTTCCGGGTCCATGTTTTTGTATTCGTTTTCCCATTTGTCTCTTATATCCGTCTCGAGTCTCGACTTTTGCTTCCTTCTTTTGTGCATATAGTTCTCTTGCTCAAACATTATGTCAGACCTAATGACGGGAAGGTTTTGTAATGCTTTGATCCGTGTAGAGCGATGGATATCTTTACCGTCGAGATGTTGAAGTTGCGGTAAAGTACCAATAACAAAATCTTCATAATTATCGTAATCTGTACACGGGTTACCAGTTAGATATAGGGTTTGTAAATTATAATTCCCTCTTAAACTTTCTAAGCTTACAATGTCGCCAATAAAATTGAGCGTGAGGTCTAATTTCTCAAGTGATTCACATCGTTCCAAGTTTTCAATGACTTCTATATTGTTAAGAGCCAAATTAAGGTAAACAAGATGTTTCAGTTTATTAAGATTTTCTATTTTAGCGATGAGGTTACTTTGCATTAAAAGGATCTTTAGTTTCGGGCACCAGTCTTGCAGAAACTCAATTTTCTCAATGTTCTCTTGATGTAATGCAATCTCTTCTAAAGGCGCTAGCAAGCGGTCGTGATGTTCAGCTTTTTTACGCACCATTTCAACAGTTATTTGCACCATTATTGTTAATTATGCTTTTTTTGCAGAACAATACACAACTTCGTAAAATATTGAAGTCAAAATTATCATGACGACCGTTGCTTGGTTACTACTTATTGCCAGACAGAATAAAGATAAATAATTTTAGTAAGACTTTTTTGATATTATTCGCTCAAAAGTGTAATTTTCATTAACAGGTTTTCATTCACTTATGTAGCATGGATATTTAGTAACTATTTTTTGTATTGGTCTGATTTTGAAATGATAGTATTTTCTGTGGGTGATGTATTTGTAATATTTTTAGTGTTAATAGTAGCAATGACTGACAGTTTAGTATTGTAAGGTAAAAGAAAGCCTAAGAGATGTGGCCATGATAGAATCTCCACCATTTCAAGCGGTTGGTTATCTTTCTATCTCGGCGGTCGGTAATCCGTCATTTAACATTCCAGCGGTGGCACGGCGACCGCTCAACTCAAGCGTACTAAATTAATATCGCCGTGATGTAGAGGGTATTAAAATATTTTAAACGATGCCATTTATAATATGACGTTCAGATATCAAGTCGCGAGAGCACAACATATATTATTCCACGAAACTGCCAAAAGACAATGAGGATGAGGGATTACTATCATCAGGAACTTGTTTTATTGTTAATGTTCCAAGAGGGCTCACAGTTCGAAAAAACGATAAGATGGAAAAAACAAGAGATGCTCGGATGAAATAAGGCATGACAGAGGGAAAGACGGTGTTATTAGTGAGCAGGGCGCGGGCAGGGTGCGGCGCCCCGCGGTCTGTGTGTGTTTAGGGGCGCTCTGCGGGGCGCCGCCGCGCCGCGCCAGCACGACGTGCCCACTTATTGAAAGCAGTCAATTTAACATTTTGTTGTTTAAACAAACACAGTGGTCCCGAGTCCGTGTCAATTTATTGAATTAAACTATTAGGGAAACTATAACATCTTGCAGCACTCTTATTTATCTTACAGTCGTTTTTAGTAGTTACGCACGCGTTACTCACATAGTTTGCTAGTTTTCATTTATACCGATAGATGGCATTCATCGCATTCACCAATGTGCTCCTACATGATTAGTTAACCTTTTGTATGATATCAGATTGTTGTGAATGATGTTTTGAACCAATATTTGGAAAAAATGGATCTTTTTGACGGTTCAGATCAGAGAGATCAACACATGTAGTAGTTCTGCCAATTTTAGGCAACATATTTGTCGGTTGACTGGGCACGTATCCACGGAGCCTGTACGCAGTACGAGACGGGAACACGCAAATGTCAGGACCAGTCAAAACAACCGTCATCACCCCAACACGAGGTTTTACGAAAAAAACAAAACTCTATACTGGTTATGAGATCACTGTTCCGCTTATATTGTCTTCTCGTGCTAAATTGCCGTGCTAATGTGAAGTGATTTATCTGTTTTAAATGAGACATTTTTTAAACGACTACTTCACGTGCAATCCCGTTTTTCATTAAAACTGAAATAATTATGGATTTTTTTTTACTGTAACAGCATTCTTTAGGTTACTTAAACCGGTCAGGAACAAGTAGACTTTGTAATTAACGTAGCGGTATAATATTTGCAATGGAGCTAGTTTTTACCTTGTCGCAGCTTATACGTTGAGTGGTGCGTAAAGGTATAGCTGCATTACAAGTGCGGGTTTGTTGTTGCGGCCAGTCGGCGCGTCTGCGCGGGCACAGCGCTGGCCACCGGAGCGTGAGCAGCAATCTGGCGGCGGCATCTCAACTTGCTCGCAATCAACGATTCGTTCCGGTGAGAGGGGCTCGGAGGAGAGCGGTGCGGGCAGCGGGGACCGGCCCGGGCCCATTCTCACGTAAATAATTACCGGCGAGTCTCAAATTACAAGGCGCCGCTACAGCCTGCCGATACATATTCATCACGTGTTCGCGCCGCGCGTGACAGCTTCCTCAGGGCTGCGGCCAGCGGCCAGCGCCCGGGCTCCGCGCTCCACTCTCTCGCGCTCCCCTTATCGCATCACGAACACAAAATAATTCAAGTGAATTCACATCAATCAAACACTGGATTTCGTTGGTAGCCATGTAACAAACACGAGAAAGATAAAGCCTTAAACTACAGTTTAGTGTAATTTAGTGTAATATGCTCAGAAGGATTTAGTAAATATGGTTTCCGGCTTATTTTTATCGAATACTTTCTCATCTTTATTCCGTAACTTGATAGGTAGTATCTTAAACTTATGGTTCATGATGTAGGGCCTGATATAATGCAGATGATACTTGACATAACTTATCTACTCGCGTAAAACTTAGGTAACTACCTTATAGTCGCTTATTTAAAAATCATTAAGCTTATCTAAGAATCTTTAAACTAATGATTACATTCATAGAAAGGCTCATAACTTAGAAGTAATATCATAAATATCATAATTATATTAGGTGGTGAGTACTCATCGGTTGCTGTCGTGAATAAGATGATTAACAGCTAACCGAGCCGGACCCGTTCGGGGTCCTCAGTAGGTAGCGCTAGATACTGAAGATCATCAACGTCAATGAATTTCTAATTAGAATGATTGGGGCTCACACGCCGGATGCGACTTAAGCGATAAATTATGCACTTCGAGAGGAGTACTAATTTCGATGCCGACAAATTTTCCACAACCGCGATTTTAATGCGTTTCAAATAATGTCTGTAGGCAACGTTAAATGATAAATTGTCAGAGGTACGCCCCCGAGTCGAGTTTAGTATAAACGACTGGAAGTCCCTCTCGTTTTGCGAGGGAATGAAGAAGACGGAGGCGTCTGTTAAAAAAGGAATGGGTTAGGTGAGAGTGCGATGGTGTTGAGATAATAACAGTGCAGAGCACCACGGCCGGCTCGCCTTTGAGTCGCCCGCTGCCGAATATCACCATTAGCCGCAATTTGAATATTATCCTTGAGCGAAATAGTTTTCAATTTCACCAACGACCGCCATCGATGAGGTCCGTTAATATCGAATACTGAAGCGAAAGTTATGGTGAATACAGTGAGGGGTTATGGAATGCAGCAGTCGCCCGAAGGTCGCTGAGCAGGGGCGTAACGGGAAGAATAAAACAAACAAGTTAATTGTATTTATTCAAATGCGGTGGGGAGCAGCGCAGCCGTCGCTGTTCATGAATAGGGATGCGCAGCGGCTCGCGCCCCGGCCTTCCTCGCTATGTGCTGCGTCACAGGCCCAGCCCCGACCACTTCCTAAAATTACATGAGACGTCGCGTCGGAGCGACATATGCAAAACATCATCTAAGGATAATCTTAGTGGAAGATACTATGACGACAGATTGGGCTTCCATTACTACTTATTAAAATATTCGTTAAAGAATTTCGATAAAGAGACACGATTCTGAATTCTTATTAAAAATCCGTTGTGAAATAATTGTTATTTATCTGTAAAACGCAAGATTTGACTTTTCAAAATGTTCCACTGTAATGAAAAATCTAGATGTATGTTAGATAATGCTTAGAACATACAAAGTAATTACATTAATAAACAGTGTTGAGTAAGTAGTGAGTGTTAATATATTATGTTCAAATAAGTTTCTGATTATTTAAAAAATAGTGAAAAAAATGCCTGTTTCTAATGAGAGAGTCCTTTGTGAATGGTGAGGTAGTAATAGTATGCAGTGCATATTTCCATATTGCTGGCACGAGAGGCAGTGTAGTCCGATGGGCGGGGATCTGTCTGATGTCGCACTCACTATGATAATCCTTCACCATTGTCAACTCACCTGATGTGACACATTTACTACCTATTGTTTGTTTTCGGTATTTATTCCAATAAGTCTCACCTTTTATTTTCTTATAGGGAATTGGGACAAACGGCTAATAGGAAGTCATAGGTGTTTAGTTTATACATTTTTGTTCGTGACTGTACCTGATTATACATACACTAACTGAACTAGAGCTAAAAACAGATATCTTTTTAAATGAGTGCGCACCTAAGGTACTATATTTTAATATGGTGTGTTAGTATTTGATTTTGGAATATTACTTTGCTATCTGCAAAGTAATATTTCCAAAATCAAATCATTCAAAATGTCTTGTGATAGCTACGTAAATAAACATCAACCCAAAATCAGGTATTCCACGAAGTAAAGTAGCATAACGTCACGGAAGTATTGTCTAATACCTTGCGTCACAATCAAAAGAGGTCCTTTCACAACAAACAATAAATCCTGCTTTAGTTGAAACTAATTACAGAGTATGATACCGTCACCTTACGCCGCATAATCCGATTCGTTACAGCTCCGCTCATCCCCTGACAATGGTACAGGCGAAATGTTTATTTACACAAGATATTTAGCCACTTCCCCGGCGGATTAGCGGCGGACAAAGACGAGGGGAGCATCGGGATAGATAAAGTGAGGCTAATAGGAGGGGCGGGTCTCCCCAATAGACAAGCGCAATCTTTGTGTAATACACACAGATTAAAGTGAACGGCTCTCGACGGATGACTTCACTTATGTCCAAGTGGCTGCTTATTTTACTTTCAGATTAGCTTCAATTTTTGTTTTAATGTAACTTGCATTGACTATCAAAAGTATGATGCTGAGTCCTTCATGAGTTAAGGTTTAAACATTATGAAAAAGTTTCTATTTAATGTCAAAAGCTAAAGATTTTCACATTTAGGTGTACAGTTGTTTGAAAATGTTGATGGTATTGTTTGTGGTGCCATTGGCATGGATAAAATTGTTTATATAGACATAACACACAATGCAAAACTAAATCTGCAAAACGTTAAACAGAAAAAAAACCTAGTGTTTTGAACCTGATTCGGTTTTGTGTCCGGAAATGAAACAACTTAAAAAGAATTTAAGACGGGGCCTGTATTGTGGGCGCACAACACGACCATAAATAAAACGGATTGTTTGGCCATTGAATATTCCCCAAACAACATTAGAGGTGAATAGTTAAATTGTCAGTTTGTCACCAGGGTTAGGAGAATGCAGCGCGGCAGGAGACGCAAGCCAGGCTGGCCACGGGGGGCCACGACTTGTACTCATTTGCCCATTTTAAACCTATGTATTCTTTTAACTTTTAAGTCTTGAATCTTATTTTGTGTTTTTTCTTCAATGAGCTGGGAATTTTATTGCACGATAATCAACAATTATATGTTTTATTACTATAAGTAAGATATTATTATGTTAAAACGAAAAGGATAATATATGTTTCCTAAATTCAAATTTAATAAGCGCAGTTAGTTCTTCTTCTTGTTTATTTTATCCTATTTTTTTTATTTCTTACGCCAGTTACGAAACCTCATCTCCGTCTAATAAAATGTAATATCTACTCCTAACTGGTTTACCAATAGGTCCATAAAATAATAATAGTCTGTTTAGAATAATTAAACATTACATTGTTGTTTAATAGTTGGAAATACTAAGTAGGTATTTAATAATAATAAAATAAGTGCTTGACGATGACTTGAAACTCAAAACATATAACAAAGAATAAATTATTCAAGAATTCAAGTTTTGCAAGTAACGTGGTTGAATCTAACTATTCTTTACATGTCCGTGTAGTGCGTTGACGTCAATAATCATCAAACCGTTGGCAACCAAACGGCAGCTGTGCGCGGTAGAATTTACTACATGATATTCTATTATTTAATTTGTTGTAGCATTGTACACGTCGAACTCAAGCGGGTAATGTTTCCGTATTTACGATTTACATGCGGAATCCGGACAGGAGTCAAGTTTGACAGTGTCAACATGTCAGCGTGACAAAGGGCGTCACACGTCCCGGGCTGTCAATCGCGGAGCATGAGAAGCGGGCGGCGGACCCGGGGACGCAGCGCTCGCCTCGTGGGACCAACTACTACAAAAGAATATTCATATAGCTACAAATTCCTTTCCTTGTTTAGCAGATGAGCGAACGGTCCCTGGGTGCTCCGATATTACAAGAAACATAGAAAGAAAAATATTTCTTGATCATTTTGCAAATGCCAACATATTACAGTATGTTCGTAACTGTTCAATTTTATTTGCAATACAAGACCTGTTTAACCACCCATTTCAAACTGTTATTACTTGCTCAAACAGTACCGATAATATCAAAATATGCAGCACATTTCTATTGCGCTTGCAGCACATCATTTAATTTACGACTTGTGTACACAGTTATGATGTATAGACAGTTATTTTCGCCCCATTTGTAATGTGCATTGTGTCTGATCACACCCAGTCGGTTTAAGGACAATGGCGAACTGTAAACGAGTGATGTCAGTATAAATCGGGACGAGTCCGCAAACAAAACGGGACGTTTCACCGACGTCACACAATGAGAGATTAATGGCTCACTTTTTGTTATCGTTCGATGGTCTTTACGCGTTTTGTGGCCTCGTTTCACGGTTTATTTAGCTGTTTAAACACCAATAAGCGTTAAATTACAGCGATATGCACACTAAAGTCAAACAAAAACCACATTTCGAAAATTTAATTGCTGTTTACGGCTGAAAAAAGTTTAGTTATTTTAATGCACAGTTGTCATGGTCGCGAGCTACGCTCTAAAATGTGTCTCGAAGACACATTAGTATAATATTTAAAAATGATTAACGTCTTCTAACGTCAACTTGAGCTTTATAGGTACTCATAAACTTCAAGTGTGTCATGATGTAGGAATTCACATAAAAGCATGGTTATGTCGTTGCGATCGACCGCTGCGCAGGCGAGATGGCTTGTGTGTTAGTAGATACTCCGTTTTTAGCCATTAAACGTGCGTTTTTTGTGTGCCACGTTAACTGTCGCCTTATCATCGTGTCGAGTTGTCGACGCCTCCAGCCAGCCGCAATCAAAACACCATTCGAGGCGGTCATTAAAAATTATATAAAGTTTAATTTATAACTGTGCCACGTCTTCGGATTAACGGTTATTGGGAATGTAATGTCCACATTGAAACCAGTGTGAAAAATGTTTTCTTTGTAGAAATAAAATTAATATTTTATTGCTTCATTTTATCTGCTTGCTCCGTAATTTAACTCCGTTTTATTATGGCTTTCTGTCGGATCATCGCTTGAGCTTTTGGAAAGCTTCATATTCAATTACGAAAAAAGCTTTTGAAAGACAATTGCTACCTTGATGTGCTTTCGACACTGTGACGTTAGACGTAAAAATGTTTAATTACTATAATTAAGTGAACTAGGTATGTTAAGTAGGCTGGAGTGTCGTCGCCTGCGTCGCCTGTGGCTGCGGAGGTCCGAGCCCGCTCCGCCGCCCCGCTGGAAACGTTATTGTTTACGAGTGTACACCACTTCTACTACAATGATTTACGAACCGCCTGCACCCATAAAAGCGGGGACACAAGGCACTAAAAGATACAAAAGGTGCTAAAGAAAAAGTAATATATTTTAAGTTGGAGCGAACGAATATAAAAGTTTGGTGAAATATATCAGTTTTAGTGTTGAGCGCGAGTGTTTGTTTATAAGGGCGATTACGCACGCCTTTTGACGCTCTTTCTGTTCGGCGATCAATGGAGAACATTCGTCACGACCTTTCTCACGTCCCAACTTACAAAGATTGTTGTATTGACATTCACGCGAAACATGTGGTAACCCGGCGTGGGCACACTCCAAACTATTTTACATTTGTTAAACAGAAAAACGCTCTTAATTTGTAGACAAATTAGTTAAATAACTTAAATTTCTCGATCACAACTCTTTAAATAACTATTATTTTAAGAATACCTAGTATTTTAGCATAGCATAGGTATTGTCTAGCTGGATTATATTTGTTATTTAATTACATATGCCTGCTATGTATACTTATTAATAATGACTTCATACTATTGTTAATCGAAATCAAGAAATGTGTTTTGTAACTGTCTCAAAAAATGTGAACGTAATCCTGTTATTGTAATATGGTTGCAAAGGCGGGTAAAAAACATACATGAGGTTATGATGACCTAGTTGATTTAGTCATTAGAAGCTGTTTTACGGTTATTGACGAGATCGTTAATGCGGGCTCGTCGCGATCACCTTATCGCAATGCGCCTGCGCCTCACTCGGTCAACGTTTGTTTTTTCAGGGACCCTTTCACCGGCTGCGGGGCTTCGGGTGTCAACGCAGACTACCGCCTTACACACAAAAAATAATTTAAACGCATTCGTATGCAATAATCTGTGGGGATTTATTCCGACCGCGTCGGCCACCCACGTGGTGCCCGTATTTCTTCCTGAACGAGCTAACTTCATTATTGTGGCGTGAGATACAATAGTTAAGAGCACGATTTATAAGTCCAACACGTTGACTTCTGTTTATAGCTAGCGGCGGGGCGCGGGCGCAGCGGGGGCGGGGATTACGTGCGTCTGCGCACCGATTTATGGCCGCACCTCGATAAAAGCTTAAATACTCGCAAGTGAGAATTATTCAATAGGTTTAGTTGCGAGCGTAGAGCAGCCATTGTGGCGGCCGGCGCGGACGCATTGTCGCTCTCACACGCGCTTCATGCCGAGCGCGCCTCCGGGCCTGAACAAACCATTACCGGATTTACGTCAGACCGCCTCTCACTATCCTTTACTTTCAAATTTATTGCTTTATGTACTGCAAGACATTCAGTGCATAGCCCAACTAGATGCTCATTAAAAGACAACTACCGTCTCTTTCGTACGTAGCATTAATCAGATAAAGAAGCTAGACACTATTAGTCATGGAAATAGTTACCTACTTAGAAAGATCATTACGTAGGTTTATGAAAATGAAGATTGTTCATGGCAATAACTTTAAAAATATACTTCATCAGCGTTCTCCTTAAGCTTTTTCAGCTATTTATAGTTGCGGCAATTAATGAGAGTAGTACCGGATCAGTGTACTAGTATTGATATCCATGTCATGCGTCAAGGGCAGAGGGCGAGTGCTATTTCGGTGCAGGGCACCGGGAGCGGAGCGGAAAGTAAGCTGAAACTAATCCGGCGCGCGGGTGGGCGAAACCCTACACCGCGTGCGCGCAGCTTACATTTGTCATTTATAATGCGCGCGATTTGTTGCTCCTCACCTCGCTCCCCACCTAGCTGCCTTTTTATGTTCGCTTATTCTTTATTCAAATATTTAAACCGAGCGATGCGCGCAATATTTTTTATGACATTTTATGGCATCAGTTTGTCGTATACGAACAGTTTACGTTTTTGTGAGCGCTGTCAAGGGTGAATCTTCGTTTATTCTGCGAGGTCGTATGAAAACAGTGTATGTATTTTTCATTACACAACATATCAAGCTGACAGCGGCACTATATCAACCTTACATCATGTTTACAGTAGGTAAATCACTTTTATATATAGATCAACTCTGCATACTGAACTAACTAATCAACTTTATCACAAACTATGTTAAACATTTTCGAATGATCCCATACTCTATTTTGCCTTAATCGTAAATGATTTTTTACAAATTTTTGGAAAAAATATTATTTTAAATTCAGGATCAACTTGTCTATTAATAATTAATCAGGTTGCGAATAATGATTAAAACTGACGCGAGAATGAGGATGAAGATAATTAGGTTCCTAATTCACTCAATTAGGATATCATGTTCAGTAATCGTTCTGAAAAATTCATAAAAACAAAAATGCATATAAATGCTTAGGTTTATTATTTAATTAAAAATTTTATGGACCGTACGGTTAACATTGTAAGTAACCTTGTTTTGTATTGTTCTACCGTGTAGATATTAATAAAACGTGAAATGTTACCTAATAGAATCAAAGGATATCATTATTTGAACACGCATTCAAAACCAATTTCCAGGCGAGCGGCCGTCGGCTGAACACTTCATTTCACGGTTGACGTGTGACCGATATGTCGTTGATTTGATTGCGTTAACTTTTTGCGTGAAAACACATAACTTGCAGTCGTTTTCTAATGTTGCAATATGGCGTCCTGTGTGGCCAGTACCACGTGTGTGGTACCAAACTAATATTTGGTTGCTTTCATAGTCTTCCTGACGTTTCGACATTCGTTATTCGAATTGAAAAAAATGGGCGCCGAGAGTGGTCTTGTTCCTCGCAGTTTCGTTTTACGCAATACAATACAATGGATTGCATTGTATATCGCTCCATGCAGCTTATTTTTACACTATTTCCTATTTTTTCTCGAACCGACATGTCAGTAGTGTTGATTTTGAGAATGAATTATGAGTTCCTATAGTGTAAAATAAAGTGTTGTGACTACTCTTGTGCGATTAGCTGATATACAGAATAGAAAATATTTGTATTGAACTTCTGGCTTGTATACATATAGATTTTCTTTTTAAGGTTCCGCTCCATTGAAAGTCTATGGGTACTAAATATTTAACCCAATAATAACTTTTATTTCTGTCTGTTCACGATTTCCTAAGTATTTTGACTTGTAGAAAACTTCTAACAAAATACACTTTATTTTATAGCTGATACTTATAGTATACATATTCGGTCTTATTAATAAAAGTCGTCAATTCCAAAGATAATCCGACGTTACTCTTGGACTTGTTAATCCGAGAGTAACAAAGTATTAACTTCGTAATTAGAATGTCATTAATAAAGCAGAAGTAACCTTGGACTAACTATACATTCCTTACACCGGGATTAAGATGAATGTTATGGCAACCCACGTTTGTTAAAAGTAAAAAGAGTGAGTTATTGAACGAACTTAGTGCGAGTTGTGTGAACAACTGTCAAGTCAACGTGACATTCGTGACAACTGACAAGTAGGTGGTGTGCAGTTTTAAATATTCTGGAGAAGATATTTATCTATTAAAAAGAAATGAGCCAGAAACGCAATCGCTCCGTTAACTGGGATGAAGAAGAAAGGGTAAATTATGTTGATATAATACAATTGCGTGGTATTTTCTTGTTCAAAGTTGCGTGGTCTTTAATTAATGCTATCATTGTGTTGTTGTTCACTGTTTCAGCAATTATTTCGCTCAGTGTTAAAAGAGCATGTGCAAATAATCGAAAAAAAGTCACTAGACACTAATACTAACAAGATTAAAAGTAAAGCATGGGAAGAAGTTCACAAAACGTAAGAAAACAACAATGGTATGAGCACATCGATTGTTATTGCTTTTTTATTATTAAGTACGATTTTGTTATTCTGTTTAAGGTTCAATAACTTAAATAAGCGACCTCGAGATCTAAGTCAGCTGAAGATTCAGTGGAAAGGAATGAAGGTCAATGCCCGAAAAACATACAGCTCATTTAAAAAAGATACAAATAAAACGGGTGGTGGCGAAAGACCAGCTTCTCCTGATGAGGCAGTTATTGAAATAAGAGATCTACTTAACCCCGCCGAATTATTAAGGGATCATAATCCATATGATTCAGATGGACTTATGATTCGAGAACTGGAGTTGCCTTCTACGAGTAAGATACTACCTATTAAAGAACAGGTTAGTCGGTTCAAACTATCAAGCAATAATTATCATCATTATAATGAAAACCTTGTAATTAACATTGAGCGTATTACTAAACATTAAACTATTTATTCTAGTATTTGGAACCATCAACTTCAGAGTATATATATATCAGTAATGCTGAAAATGAACAGGTTATACAAGTAAGTTTCTGTATAAATATTTAGGTACGTATTTTTATTAAATAATGCCTTGGACATTTTAAAGCATTAAACATTCTGTTTCAGAATGCAAATATGGAATCTTTTGAAGATGATGTAGCTGTTCAAGAATATAGCTCAGTAGTGGTAAGCTCACAACAGTTATAATAATAATAAATTGTGATGTCTGCGGAAAACCAATATTTTTTTTTTACAGATTCCTCAAGAACATGGGAATACCACAGCTTCAATACCATCACAGGTAAAAAACCATCATATTGTTTATCAAGTGACAATATTTAGAATAGGGGCTTAAGCAATTACAAGCACAACAAAACCAGATTAAAACGATTGTTTTAAAATGAGTTAGTACTCTTTCCATTTTTCATTTTTTGCTTGTAAGATGGCAGAAATTAAGATTTATACGAGCATGCTATGTTGTATAAAATGAAGTTTATTTTTAAATATTTACAATGATTTACAGACCTGTGAAGATGAAAGTGTAATTCAAACTCCCTTGAAAACAGCTATAGGCGGAACTCCAGCAAAGAAGGTACATTCTCATTTATTCAATTCAGTCAAATGTTATAATATATATATATAATATGTATAATATATATAATATATATATAATATGAGTACATTAAACTGTCTATTAAAATAATCACATTAATTTGTTGGGCTATAACATAACCTAATTCAATATGTCTTATTTTTAGGTAGCCAAACGAAAATTAATGCCACATATCACAAACAGTGGTAAGAAGACTAGAATGGTAATATACATGCATATAGCTGATTATTTTAAAATGTGTTTGTCACCCAATAAATACATTATTATATAAATATGTTTATATATATATTTTAAAATATTTGCAGGACTCTGAGGACTATATAAATAAGATGTTGATCCACAGCAAGATGTTAAAAGATAAAGAACACAAGCGAAAAATGGAAATGGCTGAAGAAGATGAAAGAAGAAGACAAGAAGAACACGCAATAATAATGGAAATAAACAAAGAAAAATTGAAAGCGGCAATATTGGAAAGAGAAATTTTAGAAATTAAAAAAAAAACACTAGAAAGTAATAAATAATTCTTATTTTTATGTTTATCTTTTATTTGCTTAACATAGTACATGTGAATAAATAAAATATATTTCAAAAATTTGCATCAATAAATGCTGCCCGCACAGAATTACCTCTATGAGAGTGGTGGGTACTTAAGATTAAGGATGACGATGATGAGTCTTCAATTACTGGGACTTCATCTTCTACATCTCCATACAGATCTTGCCTGTTTATTGCAATATTGTGTAGTACTGCCAATGTAACTATATATAATTTTATATTTTCCAATTTTGTTGTAGAGAATCCTTTTAGTAAGCACCGAAACCTTTGCTTCCATAACCCAAAGCATCTCTCTACAACATTACGAGTCCTTATGTGTGCCCGGTTATACATTTCTTCCTTTTCTGTACTTGGATTGAGGATTGGTGTAAACAAATAAGGTGTGCAAGCATAACCTGAATCACCCAAGAGTCTACCTTTAAATTGTGATTGCTCAAATCTCTGCTTCAACCTACATTCATTAAATATTCTAGAGTCATGTGTACTGCCTCGCCAGTGGGCCACTATATCCATTATCTCTAAATTAGCATTAGACACAACCTGAAACAAAGAACATAGGTATTGCAATATAAGTAGTATTAAAATATAAGTAACAGGTTGGTGTTCATTTAGATATAGATCATAATAACTTATTATTTACAAGGATGGGCTACTTAGATAGGTAAGTACTATAAAACTCACTTGTACATTAATCGAACTATATCCTTTTCTGTTTATATAATATTGTCCAACATCTCCACCAACTTTTGGTATTCTAATGTGGGTACCATCAATAGCTCCTATCACTTGACGAAACCCAGACAGAGAATAAAATCCAGCAATCACACTACTCTGTTCTGCATCAGACTGTGGCATTTTAATCCATTCAGCCCTTAGTGCTACTATTGCTAAGGCAACTTGTTTGCATACAAGTGATATTGTCGACTGACTCATCCCACATATATCTCCTGCATCATCTTGAATCTGTTGACAAAAAAAAAACTAATGTTAAAATAACTGAAAACAATCAACTTGTCCTGAACTATGTAAATAGGTAAGTAATTGATTTGAAATGAAATTATTAGTGATAGTTTACCTCTCCACGGGCCCATGTTCTTATTGCTGCCAAAACTTTCAGATGAGGTTGTATAAAGCCACCTCTTGCATCACCAGCTAGGTTATTTTTTACCATATCAATAATAAAAACAGCAGTTGATTTAGAAAATCTGTACTTAGATTTAAACTCCGCTTCTTGCAATTCTTCCAGAGGATTCCCTCGAATTTTATAAATTTTTAGACGTCTCGTTAACATCATATGATTTTCAACTTCATTTATTTCATCTATCACCCTTAAATCTTCAATAAAATAGTCTCTCTCCATTTTCTTACATAAATAAAAATACAACACGCGCGACGAACCGAAATAACGAAACAAATCATCTGAAATTCAAATCAAACGTCAAAACCCACAGCTACTCCATGCTTAGTCAGTAGTTAAACCATGTGTCGCCTTGTATTAAATCTTACTCCAGGAGTAGATTCGGATTAGTTTAATCCTTTCTTACTCCAAGTTTATTAATACGGAATTTAGATACTCCGAATTTAATACACGGAGTATAATTAGTCTAGGTTTAGTCCGTGTTTATTAATAAGACCGATTATGCAGGGTAGAGCAAGTAATAGATAATTAATTAAGAAAACAAAATTCGGAAGACTTGAGGAAATATTTCAAAATTAACTCGCGAGTCTGATCTATCAATACGCAGTTACTCCCATAGTCACTCTACCTAATAAAAAAATACTTGAAATATATTATATATATATATTATAAGTAAAACAAACAAAGTGTCAGTACTTGGTAGAAGAGCTCAAGCCCTGTCGAAGCATTCAGCTGGTACATATTGCCATAAAGATGAGCACCGCAGACGCCATTCCACCAAATTGAAAAACATCCGAGTGGCTCATAATGCCTCTTAATGCCTCACCCAAAGAGTTATAGCCCCTTAAGTACGCAGTATTTTTCATATTTTCACAAATAACGCGAGTGTTTCGAGCGAGGTGTGTTTGCCGAAGGTGTTTTGTACTTGTCCCGAGATATTGGTGCTATCTTTTGTTTCCTATATGCGAGGGTTGTTAAATGAGACCAAAGCTGGTACGATTTTTTTTCCGTTGTTTTTGGGAAGAGAGCCATCTCTAGTGGCAATTCTTATACAACTACGATGATGCCGATAGTATTTTAACTTATTCTTTAAATCATACTTACTTAAGTAATTAGTGACATATTGCATATTATGTATCTTTTAAAGACTAACCTATGCAGTCTCTTGCCAATTATTTTCCGTAGGAATGGCATTTTTGAACCGAGTAACCAGACCCTTTAACAGACCATAAGTGCCTGAAAGTGCTTGAAATAAAACATGTTGGTTTAGATTTTTCAACTGTGGTAAAACTACCGTAAATTGGGGTGAAAAGGGACAAATCTGAACTTCATAAAGAAAATTAAGGCGTTTTTTAAAACAAAATTCGTTGTATGGCGATCGAAATACTTGAGTCTTGGTGGTATCTTTGTTCTTCTTCTATAGATCCGTATCTACATTAGAGGATTCCTATGTGGCTCAACAAATTAGAGAGGGAAGGTCGAGTGAAATACACTAAGACCACAGGGCAAGTAGAAATCCATTTGCAATTAACTACGACTCGCAATACCTAAGTTAAGTGTACTGTTAAGTTCCCGCAATTAGTAGTAAAACAATGGATATTGATTTAAACTGATAGACAATTACAGTTAATTAAAAATTAAAAGCTTTTTCCAATCTAACGACGGAAGTTTACAGCTTAAATTTTACCATCAAACGTAGTTAATCTGTTGCCAGTTTTAAAATCTGCACAAAATTATTAACGCTTATCTCTAATAGATAATTATATTATTATGCGTACATGAGAACGAGACTAGGAAGACATAATACAATAATAAAAAAATACAAAATACTTCCTTACCTAAAAATGTTTGCTCTATTAATGGTAAAATAATAAAAATAATGTGCTCCTTTCATATTTCTAACAAAAAGTTCTCAAACTGGTGAAAGAGTTTCATACACATAACATAACATAACATATTATCACGCCTGTCTTCCCGAAGGGTTAGGCAGAGGTGTACCAATGTACACCCTCAGTTCGCCGATATGTCTAGGTCCCATGTAACAGGCGAGCCTATTGCCACTAACCGGGCACAATTCCAAACTCCGACCTGCTACTGAGAATCTCATAGAAAAACCCAATAACACCTTGGTCGACTTGGGAATCGAACCCAAGACCTCTAGCGTAGCAGTCACGCTTTGCGCCACTAGGCCAACGAGGCAGTAAGAGTTTTAAGAGCTATAAAGATCAAAATCCTGAGTTCAAATCATTAAAGAGGTTTATCATTGACGAGGTTTAAACTGTACCCAAAATACCCTCTGACATCTTTCAGTAAGAGTTGCTCTATACATCATCCTGGTACTGTTTCAAGTATTTCGATGACGTCACATCACTATGAGGAAGGCTATATCTCACGCGAGAACAAGCTCATTTCACATAGAGCCGCTTGAATTGTATTATTTATTCATATAGACGCGCCTGAATTATTAAATGCCTGTTATAGTAGACCACTCTATCAAATGTAACACGATGTATAAATGTGAATGGTTAGGAACTGTTTGAATTGATTGCCCTTTTGTTTGGGTTAAGTGTACAGTTTGGTAGAACTAACAGTTTGTCGTTTATGGGTAAAAATAGCGATCTGATACAGATTGTAGAGCCCTAAAATGTAACATTAAATTTCATATCAATATTTCTGATATTTTATTGAACACACATGTAGGCTCCTATTTGTATTTCTTTAACATATCCAAATGATGTTTGAAATGAAAATTTTTGAAAAAAAAATAAACGTTTACCTATAGTTTTCAAATAAGGTCTCTTGTGATAACTGGGAAATACTTCTTATTCAGTTACTTTGATTTGCTTCTTTTGTTTAAACTTGACACCGAGACATCTTCATATCTTTTCTCGTCAACAACATATCTTTTGACACTTTCTTACCATATTGATTGTCATTTAAAGAATAAACATTGATTGGTGTTTGTTTTTTGTTAAAGGAAGTATTTTATGTGACCACAAGTGAAATATTTTTGGCAATTTCTTTCCACGTGAAAAAAGTTACAGCAAAACCCATGGGTAATCTACAATGGTTGTAGGTACCTACATTATAGATAGTATAGGTAATAGGTATATTAGTTATTACCCATACTAACTCTGAGAAATTTATTTCATTGCTTTCATTGGTTTATTTCTTGTTAGTACTACATACTTATTAGGTTGATTAAATTTCAATTATTTTTATGTTTATGTAGGCATGTAACATTGACATTTTATAATGATAAACTTAATTGTTAGCACGATGCTCATTGCACGGTATATACTTTTGACTCTCTCTAACGCATGCGCACGCACACTATAGTCTATACCTATCCCGCTCTAATCTACTGATCTGTTTTTATGGGCGGCGCACTCGCTCGCTGTTTGCGCGCGCGTTTTCACTTGACACGGTTTTCATGAAAATCGTTCTTATACAAACCCGGACGTATTTTGTTCGTAGTTTTAATTGCATTCGATGTTATTGTTGCTAAAGCAACGATTTATGATCATTCTATAAAACCTTCATGTGTGGGTGATGATTAATATTTTAATTGATTGATAGTCTACAGACTATAAAATTGAAATTTATATCTTCGGCGATGATACAGTCACAATGGCGCTGAGCAAATATGGAATAAGAAATAAATGAATATGATTATTTTTGATTGTTATTGAAAAGCTTAGTGCAGGGGAGGCTCGGGTGGGGTGTGAGGGGCGAGGTGCCGGCGACAGCGGGTAGCGCGGCCAGTGGCTGGCCGGGGAGGCGGCGCCGCGCCCGGCCCGCCCCGCGCCCGCGCCCGCGCCCGCGCCGCGCTCAGTCCGCGCACAGCCGCCGTACCGCTTTCGCTCGTGTACCACCACGGACAATTTCGACTGCTATTTAAATACGCGTTTAACGATCGTCGGATAATTTAATTGATTCGTTATTGTGAAATCATACGTTTTATTACCCGAAAGTGTTGCTGTAAATTAAAAATCAGTTATTGTTTAATATTTAAAATGAACATAATTTTTTGACGGTTAAATTATAATTTTTCTGTGAATT
Source organism: Autographa gamma (assembly GCA_905146925.1). Classification (NCBI taxonomy): domain Eukaryota; kingdom Metazoa; phylum Arthropoda; class Insecta; order Lepidoptera; family Noctuidae; genus Autographa; species Autographa gamma. The sequence continues at coordinate 4,598,044 of LR989852.1, forward strand.
TTTCGTATAGAAAATGCATAAACGGAAACAATGTACGGGTTGGTTTCGGTGAGATGTTCGGTGAAGATTAGTGTTGGACTAAGGTACTGAGAGTTGTTTCATGGATGTGGAAAGCGCGGAGTGTTGGAGGGCAGGAGGCGAGAGGATGGTGGCCGAGGAGGGCAAGACGAGGGCGACGGACTTCTCCATCGCGGCGATCATGGCCCGCAGCAGCGCCGAGCCGCGCAGCCCCGTCGCGCACACGCCGCCACACACCGGTACTCTAGGCCTAATTAAACATACTACATAAAATCATACACACATACTAGTTCATTACACCCTGCATTTAGTCCCTAATAAAATCATTACCGCCTAAATTTATTAAAAAACTACTAATAAGTAAAAAATGTAGAGCAGCGCTACCAAGAAAGACAGTGTCATTTGCAAATATTTAAATCTAAAAATCTTTTAATCTTATGTTCTATGTGGTAACAATAAAGTAATCTGTGATACGCATCTAATCAGAATTAAAAAATATAGATAATAAAAAACATTCAAGATACAAATAAAAAAAAAATGCTATTTGTGCTAGCCAATTCGTTTTTTCAATAAGGATTAATATATAACTAACTGATTTGCTACGTTGAGACAAATATTTAATGCGGAAATCGTCTCTACATTTGCCATTACATAAAAAAAAACATTTATGTAAGCATGATTCCTTACATGATTAGGAACCTAGTTAGAAATGTTTATTAATACTTAGATTTATTGAATAATTAAAAAGGGAAGTAATTTAAAAGAGAATAGGTACTACATCGACTATCATCTGAATAGTATCTAAATATTTGTAAAAAAGTGGTAGTAGTATTCAAATTATATATTTCTTTTATAATTTGAATTATGCTTGTAATACAAAATGTACCTACATGTGTGAGCCTGAATAGAATGAGTCAATAGTAGAATAAAAATCTAGATGAAGTGAGCCTGAATTGTTTATAATTTAGTATTTGGAATGTTTTCTAACTGTTTTATTTGAAAAGATACAGGAAATTGTTGAAAAGCGAGCTAGCAAAATAATTAACAATTTATAAAATAATTAATTATACTGAACAGAATGCTCTTTTGAATATTTATATTTTTATGATTCTAAGCATATTTTATGGCATACATATTATATTCTTATGTTGCATCAGTGTGTAGTCACTGAAATATAGCTTAAATCTCTAGATAAGAAATAATAAGATCAATCAATTAGAAAGCGTCTAGGTTTGATTATATCTTTTTAAAATAAATGACGATTGAAATGTTCCTATAAAACATGAAAATTACTTCATTAGGTACAGAATAATAATAGAGAACACCTTTGACACTTAAAAACATACACATTTAAAATAGGAAGACATTAAAATTTTAACGATTTCATTTGATGATATATATTTTTTCTTATGATTTTATTTGCCAAAAATGACATATCATTCACCTTTGAACATTTTTAATTATTCAAATAACCAAGTATGTAGCTTTAAACTGGTACGTGTGTTTCTAACAAAACATATTTTATTGGTCTATAAATAGGTAGAGCTAATTACAAGTTAAAATCCAAACACGTCATTAGAGGAAATCAACATAACATTAAAAGCCATAAACTTGGAGACGTATTTAAAAAAGGGTTAATGCTAATTGGTGTGGTGGGAGCACATGCGCAGGAGTCGTGTTACGGGTCAGTTCGTTATTTCAGATTAATTGTGTGGAACCGAACGCGCCCGACACCGCCCGAAGTGTACCGACACGCAACTTACTACGAATATACGACATTATTATTTTTATTTTACTTTATTCTACGTAAATGAACGTAATATAGGTCCCGTCTAACTAAAAATATGACATAATAGATACTACTTATTATTATAACGTCTCAAAACCATGTTAATGCCAGACTCAGAAGGATGAAGATAAATGGAAAGACAACACCATCTATTTAATTTCAAAAAACATAACTTCATAATTCCTTCAGAACTAAACAGTTTACCGAGACCGTTGTTATTATACTTAATATAGTCTTACTCATAACATTGTTGTTAGAAAACACGCTTATGATAACTAGCTAAAACACAACATAAAATTATTAAGTGGAATTGTTCAAATTCCAACAATTAATTAAAATTGAAATTATGACGGAATGAAAATAAAATGACATGCAAGACTGGCTTCTGTTTATAGCTTAATCAAGGAACCACCGTAATAATAGTTCTTTTGTAATATTTAACAAATTGTAAGATACTAAAATGATAATAATTATCTTAGAATCGTATCATTTAACATTATGGCAATGCATAGCAATTTCATATTGTTGTTAAAACTTTAATGACCTACGACTGTACATTTTGCTTCAAACTTTAACAAAATATTTTTAATGTCATCTTAACGCAAGTACTAACTACAAAGCTATTTATTATTATGACAGTCATTTGTATGCAAATACTTCAGAATTGACAGATTATACAGCCAACGATATCTATTGGGCTGTACAGAAGCGTCTTAGCCTGACAATGTAAATAAAAAAAAACAAAGTCCCGCCAAAGATGGCGTCGCACGCTGTTAAATAATTTTATTGCGGAATCGAAGGTGCTTTTGAATTAAATGTTTTTTATCAATTTGCCCACCCGCGTCATTACTATTTAATTGCTGGGAAATTGTAAAAGTAGAGTTTGTGCTAAAAATAGTTAACTGTTGCTTTTGTGTGTGCCGTGTATTTAATAAAATATCGTATTTTATGAGCAGCCATTAAACTGCTATACGTTTTTGCGAACTATTGAGGTATTAGTACGTTGTAGAGTTAATGAAATAAAGTCTAGAGTTTATTTGTAACCATGTTTTATTGTTTTCCCGTTTTATTACCAATCATAGATGATTGCGATGCCTTCACGTTAGGTACATATTCCTAATGTGTTACATTCACATCGCTGTACTTTAGTTATATTAAATGTATTGTAATTGTATCGTTGAATAAAACTTATGTATTCGATTTTAATTAATCTAATTGATTTTATCAAATGTTCCTTATTTCAATATTCTTTATGGTATCTATGCGATTGCATAGCGCAAAGGCAGCTTCGTTTCACTTACATGACATTGCTAATATCTGAATTTAAATATGCCTCTCAGTATTTTTTAAAACGCTTGTATCGTTTTCAATAACGTTTTAGAATACTTCACATCAACTCCCACTGTTATATTCATACTTTATTAAATCTATAAACCTACAAAGTTAAATCGAATAATTTATTATCTTCTGTAGGTGGTCCACAAATATTTTTTATCAGTGATATCAAACTTGTAATTAAACGTTCTCATTTAAAATAGGCGGCAATAATATATAAGTAGAAAAAAATAATTTATGCTGTTCAATTCATGCCGTAAATCAATAATTTAAAATTGTTAATTTAATGTATTAACAATGGTTTACAAACAAACTCATTGGATAGATAGCTGATAATTTTAATCTGATCTGGTCTATCGTGATAGACATTTCATTTTGCTATTTAAATCACGAATTGTATAAATCGTAAATTGCTTTTTGTTCAAGTACTTAGAAATTAAACAAAAAAGGAAAATACAATAATTGTTCTAAAGTGGCTGAATGCTGTTGTAGAAAAGTACAGTCATTACTTATTTGTGTATTAAATTACCAAATAAGTGTTATTTAAAATCTTCTCAACGCGTTGATGAGATTTTAAATTCTTTGTAGGGTTTTGCAAACTATTGTTATTTATTTATTATATTGTATTGTTAGTTTAACCAACACAGTCATGCATTCATCTTTTAATGTTCATTCCAGAATACAGTGAATTTAACAACCCTAACATGCATGTCTACTATGATATAGAATTTTGTGCATAAAAGGATGTTCTACACTAGCAGACGAAAATCATTAAACAGATTTGGATACATGCGGCTGATAGAAGATGTATAGCCTGAATTACAACTTATTTATATCCTCATATTAGATTAGAACATAAAATACACCACCATGCAACAAGAAAAAAATATTGTTTACTGAACTACACTATGTTCGTATCATCATCATTATATGTGTATAATTTCTTCCTCCAGTTAGGAAATACGCCAGTAAATCTGACGTGAAACAAGAGAATATTGAGTTCCGTACCGTTAGTACCATAAAAAATGTACAAAATAATAACACAGTTCTTCCCCCAGGGTCGGTATCCCGGCAGAGCTCACCAGCCTCGCTCAGCTCACCGGCATCCAGCTGCCGGTCGCCGCTGCCTGATGAAGATGTGGAGGTGGACGTGGAGCAGTGCTCGGATGGTGAGCGAGACGCCTCCGACCACGCCATACCCTCGCCGGCACCTTCCTCCGGTCAGTAATACCTTAAATATTAAGAAATTCCGCCAAGATTATAAAGAAATATGGTTATTAAGTCAAAACTCAAGTGGTTGCAGATATTTTATAAGCTGTTCTCCTTTCTTATTCAATTACAGTTGGTACAATATCACGAAATTACAAATATTACCCTTTTTTAAGTATTAACTCTTAAAATTTTAACCTTCTCATCTGAGTATTTTCATAAATGTACAAACACTAAGTAGGTATCTCTATTCTTTAGCTGAGGAAACAACCCTGTCTGTTTCATAAATAAATAGTATACAAGCACTGGATTGACATTACATTTCCTTTTAATCCATAATTAAGTTTCGTTTTGCCTCATAACTGAGCTAATGTAACCCATTCGTAGACATCGAGGGTGTAAGGGTAGTGAAATAATAATAGTTACTGTTTGAGTTGTCATTATACTTATCATGACATGATCTCAATGTTGTTTGGCTATTATAAAAGGTATATTCGGTTCGTGTTCTTTTTATTAACGGTTATTAAGACTTAAGGGCCGCCTTTTAGGTTTTCCATGTAGGTATTAATTGTTTTGTGTCCGTTTTAGTAATGTTTGTTTAAAGTTTTACATCGGTGAAAGTATGTTTTGTGCAAATATTGTTTTCACATAAACCGTTAATTGTTAGTGGCATTCTTATTTATCTTTGAGATACTTTAAACTTAACAACTCTGCTTATAATTAACATCAGCTTAATCCTTATAAACAATGGTTTCAAGTAAAGACACAATTTGAAAGACAATCACAACTTGGGTGAAATCTTAAAGCAATTTACTGTTGAATCTCGCAGCTCTATTATTTTACAACAAAAAGTAATTGAAGTAGTTATAAGACAAGTGTTATTAACGTTATAAACAAACTTTCTCAGACAGACACAATCCGTTTCTCACACTGCAGCCACTTGTGATTTAATGCGTGTAGAAGACTTAATGTAGTCACAATAGTGGCGAGGTAACGAGGTTTAACAAGCTAATTCTTGTACCTAATAATTTATGTTTTAATGTGGTTCATATATATATATATATATATTTTGTCTCTGTGTGGATAGGTTGTGGGTTTTCCTAACTCCTTATTACTAATGTCCCATTTTTTAGTCTCGTTATGACCATACCTTATTATTAACAATGCATAAATATTGTGGATTATTATTAATTTAGTGCAATTTTCAGATTAAGATTCTAATGCGACAAATTGACATGCTCATACTATAAGCAAGACTAATATGTAGAAGGATTGTTTGTAAAAACCTTTTATATTTGTTAAACAATTTCATTATTTTTATGAATAATCATTTATTTTATTTATTAATTTATTATACAAATAAGTATAAACCAAAATTACTAATAGTAGCGCTAAATTCAAATGGAATTAGTTGTAACAAATATAGGTGTTGACCTTAAGAATGAACACAATGGAGATCCCACGCTAGGTGCACTACACACTGAAGTCTGATCAGATTGCCGCAGCTGTAGACGAGACCTGATTATAATATGAATTCTTACTTACACTGTTGCTCACTGTCTCAAAACGTGCATTCAAATTAAATATATGTTTACCATAGAGCTATCTATGTTGTATTTTAACTAAAATAGTAAATATTTGTAAATTTATTTCAGTAAAAGTCTTAGTGAAGGTCTTAGTAAAAGCCTTATTATTGAATTTGAATGTAAAGTATATATGTAATATCGTTTTTCAAGGTATGAGAAAACGCTTTTATTTTAGGCCTTGGGTCGGTGAATAACTTGGACCAGCCTCATGACCGAATACTCGTTTTAAACTGAACTTTAAATGGACACTGACTCTCTCCCGTTCAAAGGAGTTATGTAGCGTCGAATAGACTTACGAGTATCTCAAACTTAAGTCACTTTATGGCTTACAAATGTCTGATAGTTCTATCTTTGGGCTTTGTTAACAGAACTAGGCGAGAGAGATACACCGTCACCAGCGCGGCCGCTGCCCCCAGCCACGTCCTGCAACTGCGAGGAGTTGCTCTCCGTGGACTGCCAGCTGGAGACCAAGGAGCTGTGGGACAAGTTCCACGACCTCGGCACCGAGATGATCATCACCAAGAGTGGCAGGTACCTACACATACTAGTTATACTTCTCTTACAGTCTTTTTCTAGGATTTTTCTATTATTTTATTATAGAACTACTCGACCTCAAGGCTGGCAATCAAAACCGAAAAAAATATTCTAGAAAATTGCGTGTTGTTTTGTTTCGGATTTGACAATTCGTTTATCAAATAACCGGAATATACAGGAATTGTTTTAAAATCTTAATGTAAATGCAAAATACAGGTAGCGCAAAATTGTAAGGATATTATACAATCCGTGGCACACTGCACCTGCTACTTGTCAATTAGGTAAATAAAGTGACGCGGTAAATGTCTTATAGGGGATCGCTTGTCGAAAGAAATTTATTGCGTTAAAAGTATTCAAATATCTCCAATTACTAGAACAACAAACACAAGAGGCTGTTGCTACCTCTAACTCGTAATTATGTAAATAAGCCTAGGGCGCACATGCCTAATGTTATGATATTGTAAAAGTTTGTGTTATTTACGGCTTACGACCAGATTCAACGAACAAATGTCTTATCTTATTCGATTATTCGAGTATTAAGGGATTGAACAATAAAAGTCACGTTAAATTACAGCCATTAATTCTTTCATCCGAAGGCATAAGGGAGCATTTATGGCAAGACACATTTATTTACAAATACTAAAGTAACTTTACGTTCCACGCAAGTAATCTTTAGTTCAGTAAATTAATATTAAGTCCAACAATGATTTGCTAATAAGTCTCTACATATAGTTATTGGGGTGTAACCTTTATTACGCAGTTAACGAACAGCAAAAGGTCAAGAAAAACAGTTTCACATTAATTAATTAAATAATTGCTTCACTCATCAACGTAATGTAATCTTTCACTTCGTTGAGATCGGAGTCAGAAACAAATTAATTCACTCCACAATCGCCCTCCTATAAAGGGTACAACGGAATGGATTCATCAGCTAAAGTGGCCAATTCCGGAATAATTACTTCGCGAACCCGGCCGTCCTTCAACCCTTTAACGAGATAAATTAAAAGTACATTTTTTCCTAACCGTCGGCGTAATGTCGGGCTATAAATTCACAAAGCCCCAAAGACAACAAACAGCGTTGCGTGGGGGAGGGGAAGATGTTTTTATAGTCACGCCGAGAGGTTTATCTAAATAATTGCGTAGTCGGTGGCGGAGAGCGGAAAATTGGCATTGTGTACGGTGCCTCGCGCCCCGGCTGCCCCGGTCGCCCCGGGAACAATGTCGCGCTCCGGCTCTGACATATAACTCTCCCGAGAGGCGCGCGCGCAATATTGACACGTCAAACTAAACACAAATTTTTTTACGCTTGCATGGGTCTAGTAGGTTTTTAAACTTTTAAATATAAAATTTATTTAAAACTTGAAGTTATTACCAGGAATTTTGTTGATGTCCATATTTTATTTAATAATGGCAGTATTTATTACCTGCGAGGTAAAGTTATAGTTTGCGATAAAATATCTCATTTCCATGGTGGGAGCTGTGAACAGGTTCTAACATAAGTGTCGCGGTAAAATAAGATCTGCCTTGTAAGTTGGCGGAATGACTGTAGTTTTGTGTCATTAGCTGATGCAGGCTTGCTTTGCGTTCTGATGCGGTTACGGTAAAATAGCTTGTCGGAACAAGTGTGTGGAATGAGTATAATCCCCGTATTAGCCGGCTGTCATACGTTATCTGCAACGGGGAGTGCCCCCCGTATCGCAACAAGTGCAGTTAGTCTAAATCACTGTAGCCGGCAGTAGCCCGGAGAGCGTTTCAATCTCCGGGGAAAGGATCCCATTGTTACGCGCACATCGTACCCTCGCTATACGACACCAACAAGTCTTGATACTTCTAAAGGAAATCTTTGAAAAATGATAAACAAAAAATCAGGAAAAAAACGCAATACTAATAGAATTTTACAACTACTGAAAGTCATGTACCTGATCGACTGTTCACTTACTGATTTGGCTCCGCAAAACTTAATACGAAACTAATTTATTTTTAAATTTTATTTTATCTCCACATTAATTTTGCAAAATAAAAAAGATCAACAATAGGCAATCCCTCTATGTACGCCTTAACAAGAGATAAATCAACCCGTCTAATCAAAACGGGATATTGGGGACAAATTTTACAAGGGGAGGGCGACGAAGCGTGTTTTCAAATTGCTCAACAATGTATTGCCTATTAATTCTCTGCGAGATGCTCTGTTATCCTCTTGTTATTAGATCTTTGATAACATATCTAGCAGACCTAAAGGTTGCAAAATTGATTAATAGGGATTTATCAGTTACCCTAGATTATCTGACTAGATAGGATTTCGAAATAGTAAATAATACATATTTCAGTTTTAATTAAAGTTCGAGAGGATCGAGGAGGTTCTTCAGGTACTGTTGAATTTCTTATAAGATGTTTATGTAAAATATTGAGAAAAACCACAGCACGAAGAGTGTTAAACTAACAAAGGGCACCAATAGCAGTAAAATGTGTTACTGCGTTCATTTTTATGTCAAACTTAATATGAAAACATAAAGTGGCCCTTATCTCCGGACATCCCGTAATACGCTTTATCTTTTTTTATTGCGATGCACAATCCGTTCCTTTCCACGTCGATACGATCCGCCCGGGACCACCAAACATCGTACTTTATTATCGAAATTTTCCTAATTCTACTATAAGTTTTATAAGCTTATAAATATTAAGCATAGATAACGTAATATTATTGAATTTGAAAGGTAGGTTTTGTATGTATTTGAAATTGATATTCATGATCGTGGAAAATAGACTATGGTAATAGTTTCAATATATGCAATAGTCGGTTCTAATAAATCCATGGTAAATTACGAAAATTTGCATAGAAGTTTTTAATAAAACAGATGTAACTTATTTATCGATAAGGTCTTGGGATAGTGCAATACGCAACACTAGTGGTGCGCAGTACTTGAGGAACATCGCGTCGTCGTCGGTCCGTCTCGATTTATTTGTTTTTTCATTTTTTCGATTCGTCGTTTTGATTTACAAGCGGCGGCTTTACTGCCGAGTGGACTTTGTTAGAGGGAGCTAACTGCCTGACGATTTATGTTCACTGGACCTTTCTTGACAATGAGCCTGTCCAAAATATTTGAATGTTGGTCATAACAAACCCTCTTTAACCCGAACGCTTATTCGTTAACAACATTATTGCAATATCGGTTTGCGGTTGACTTCAACATTGTTCGTCATCGGCAAATCCATACAATAAAACGGTGTTGAAATTATGCGTAAGCACTCTACCGCGAAATTTAAAATGTGCAGACAACCTTTCGCTTAGAAATAAATCCATATGTATAAGTTCTTTATTGCCGGCCTTTCTGGAATCGCTACAGATTAAAAAATCTTTACGGCATTATTATGAAGACATACTTTCTTAATTAATCAGTCGATCAGTAAGTATTCTGATGAATAGATTATGAGCCTGCAAAACTTAATGATATAATTATTTTGATGATTCAGATGATTGTATAACTTGTGGGCAAAATAAAATTCATAAGATGCTTTGGTCGCAGTCGTAGTTTATTTAATGACTATCAGAATTTGTTGGTTAGAGTGCATCTCGCGCGCGGGGGCGTCTACCACGTAAATTATCGGTATCCGCAACTTGACCGATCGGCCGTCGTATTAATGGTTTTATCGGTTTTTAATACCTCCACAATTACCCGCCGGTGTGTCGGCGGACGTGACGCTCATGCCTTATAAGATGTGCGTGACTAAACCATGCATTCTGTTTTCTACTGATTGAAACTTTATCATGACCTTTGAGCAACAATTATTAGTTGTTACAACACATTATTTCATTTTTATGCGGCAAAAAATATTAAACGGAAAACCGTGTTTTTATGGATAACATAACCTATACAACTCTACTGTGTTATTAAAGTCATACTGAAAATATATGTAGACATGTACGGATGTAATTTACTCAAATCAGCGAAAAATATGACTATTGTACAATTTTGCTGTTTTCTTTTATAATGAGTTGAATAGCTAGATTTGGAGTATTTTTCTTGCAATTGCACGAGTAATTCAGCATTCAGCAATATGTTAAAAAAAAAACACGTTTAAAATAGTACAGCATAAAGAATCACCTTATAATTTACATGCATCATGTATTCAAATAATATTGAAGAGGAAACATGCGCAAGTAACAGGTATTAATATTAACCTTTAGCACCTGGCACACGGTTTGATCTGCACCTACTCCTTTGTGCCGCACCAAAGGTGTGGATCGTTGAAAAAAATACAAAACTTATGGCATTTAACAAACAATATTTAGTGCCGTTTTGACAGTTATTGTAGTCAATGATTACTGTTGATTATCAGTGGTTATAATACAGTTTTTGCCGGCCGAGGGCGGCTCCAACAGGTGCCTCCGTATTGAGAATATAAAAGTTATTCAACTGTATTTTATAGGGTTTAAAGGCGAACTTTTGGAGATATCGATCAACTTTTTTGACTGTCTAAAACTGTTTTGTGAGATTGGTGAACGTTTTGTAACTTTATTATGGCTTTTTAACATCTATATTAATTTCAAAATTCACGATATTTTTATATAACAGTGTTAAGCAGAGCTTTTGAAATTGAAACCTATGCTTGTAATTTAACAATTTTGATGAAGTTAGGAAAAATATTGTAATTTTTACATTGATAAAAATAAGAGATGAAACTTTATCTTTGGATGATGTTTGAAATAGCACTGTATGACCTAAGTCAGAAAAATACCTCTTCTGTAGGTAAACATGGTCTAATAGAACGATATACGCTCCATTAGACCATAATTATAAATTATCCACGTGAAATAAACACTAAATCACCTGTTTCATGTAATAAAGCCGTTGATGGGGATATCGTTATCATATTTTAGGGAATCAAATGTATCGGCGGCGATAAAGCAAATGCAAAGTCAATCGAGCGTCGGTTTAGCTCGCTGCGTAATCGGTTTTAATAAATCGCGTCAGGATAAAGGGGAGCAAGGGAAGGGGCGAGGGGTGAGGTACGCCGACATGTGCATTAAATTTAATTGAAATTTTCGAGGGTATGTGTTATTTTGCACTAATGCACCTTTAAATTTGACATGTCCGCACTCACTGCACAACCGCTTAAGAAAAGAGTTCAACGCTCGCATGTATCTTTTTGAAAGAATATCCTTATTTATAATTATTATTCAAATTCTATGTCATCGATTTTAAAACAAATTAGATAGGTACTACAATTTTTTTATTAAGATAAAAAACCCATCTATTAATTAAATACCTCACACCGGTGGAAAGGTTAACAACGGGTTGAAAGAATGCTGTAGCAATAATTTGTGCGATGCCTCTCTACCTAGTAATTTAAGATCAGTCAAGGAAGACTGTAGGTATAGGCAATTTGCACGGAAACTTGTCGTATTTTCATCACAGAAACTCCAGTTAATACCTAATTGGTAAGGTGATGAGGCGCACGTTCGTGTCCGCTCTGCGCACGCGCACCGATCGCCTGATAACTCGATCAAACTGCGCCGCCAACGTGTTGCAATAAAACGCAATTATGTTCATCACATGAATTAATTAATACTCACTACGAAATTGGTTCGTGGAAATACTTCACATAGAATACAATCATTAAAATTGTGGTCATGTGATTGCTTGATCAATACGTTTCGTTTGTGGGGTTAAGACTAATTTGTTTAGTTTTTTTTTTTATTTCACATTCAGTTTAATTTTCAAATTTTGTAATTTACTTCGTTGCTACAGCGGGCTTAAGAATTTACAAAGTTCACAAAATAAAATCATTTAACACACTTCATTTTTAAATCCGTCGCCAATCGTTACGACCTTATTCTGGTTTTCAATAGCGGTTATAGAGACAGCAAGAAACAAAAATAAATGCGTTGCGATTTCTCAATGATTAATGTTGAAAGTTTTAGCTACTGGTTACCAGTGACTTGAATGCGAGAAAATGAGATGTGCACACAATGAGAATGCGCCCACGCACCGCGCGATTCGTGCCGGTGTGAACTGTCAGCTACCGGCCGATTGTACGGTGCAGGCTCTGGAGACGCTTGCTAATAAATTTATTTTAACATAGGCATTTTTGAGGAATTTAACTTTATAACGCACAAGATTTACGTCCCAAGATCTGTTTAAGCACTTCGACGAAAACTGTAATTTTTCATCGTAACACCCTCTTTAAAATCGATTAGACCATAAAGTACCAGGGGCCCTTACTTAAAACGAGATGGAGCCGGAGAGGAACATCATTAAAAGGGTGGTCATTTAACAGGCATTAACGCCTAAAACATAATAAGCGAGTTTAAATAATTACGAAAAAAGGTGTAAAAAGGCGCTTGAATACAGGGAGAGTGATGCGCCTGCGCAGCTCGATGAAAGGCTGACGGCAGACGCCGACGGAGATTGATTACGTAATCATGGACAACGGCCGGTGATTTCGGGAATCTCATAGAGTGTAATCATCATTCATCTCACGGCTCGTTGACGTTACATTGAAGATATGTGCCTCGTGTGATTTTTCGACTGTATACTCATAATCGAATTTCAAAGTTAATTTTACACGTCGATTAACGTAGCCAGAGGTCAATAAAGGTGTTTGTTGTTTGGAAAGCTGCATTGATTGCTCGGAAGCGAACCGAGAACTAGTCGTAACATAATAAAAACATCGAGTTTAAGTTAGTAACAATGAGGTGGTATCTGGCTGTCGTCGCACAATTAGCCCTCCATTGTGAGATCGGTATTGTGCTGGGTGCGCGGGCGCGTGTTGGTTTTACTCCTACGCCCATTGTGATCGCTTCAATCGCGCGCATTGCCATTCCACTCGCACAGCTCAATGAGATATTATCTCGACTATTATTAGCCGAACATTCGATGCTTAAATAGATAATGATTTAATATGCCTTCGCTTCGCCGTATTACGCGTCGATTCATTGTGATTGATTGCTTTAATTCGTTTAATAAAGTCAACGTAACGCCAGGAGCATCTCTAAGTTAATCAATGATGTAGGTATGATACACATAACTTTGTAGATACTTTAACAGAGCTTTAATTGTTACTTTAATGGAACTTAATTGCGTAAGTTAAGCTGGGTACACACATTAATCGGATACGTGTATTTGATTACTGGGGCTGCAGTTTGAAAACAAAGGTTTGTTTAGTGTGGAATGCTTTGCAGGCCACCGGCGGCGGTGGGTCACAGGAGTCAGACTGGCACTAGGAGCGCGTGGCCGTGTGTGGCACAATACACGCGTAATGAAGTGGGCCGCGAGGGGGCGGCATTGTGCCTCCAAACGAGCCATTGTGAGGTGTCCGCGACCGCGACTGCGACCCCCGACCCGCGTCTCGTTACCACACTTACCACTGCCCGGAGTGCTCGCTGCGACCTCACAGTGACGGAACTGACGATGCTCGTTTTTTGGTCGCTTCGTATTGTAAAGTGGCCTTGTTATCGTGTTAGAGTTTGATCAACGATCTAGAGGCATTAGAAATGGAAGTCAATTTGTATAAGTTAACGTAACAGTACTTATCATAGCGATGCAGCGTCACACATTATACCTTCCTTTTTGTGAGTTCTGAGATCAAATCAGTCTACATACAAACCAATTATCGGTCGACCGAGTAAATCGACGTTCGTCTAAATGCAGAAGTTGTGTGTGTCATCTGTCGAGTTACTAATTAAGTTCGGTCGTTAGTGTCGACCCAATCAGCACTTACCATACGGAAGCGATTCTACAATTCACGCGACAGTTGCACCGTTACCTTTTTAGGGTTCCGTAGCCAAGGTATAATATATTTATGCAGTTTTCAAGGCCCCGTCGATGCGCCTGTTACTAAAAAGTTTAGGAAGCTATTTTTCTTTGCAAAATATCTTGTACCAATATCTTTGTGTCTAATGAACTCGTAGTTTAGACTCACCCATTTTTTTTAACACAAGATATTTAATTTAAATTTACGCACAAAATACCCGCTATGAATACACAAAAAATATACAAAGTTTACTAGATAATTTTTGTATTTTATACACATTTTTATTAGGATTCTGATTTTTTCTATGATAAATCCAACAAACAAAAGTTCATAATATTTTTTATTATGATAAAAAAATCCTACTGAATGTTGCTTCCGACACACGCTTGACAGGTTCTTAATCATAAATAGCGCTTCAGGCTGTAAACTAAAAAATAGGGTAGCATGTTGTCACTTTCATTTATAACCAGAAAGTAAAGGATGGATGTCGAATTAGACATCGTCATGTGGTGTTACTTTTTTCAAGTAGAGCGTTAAATTTTCACAGTCGACCCTCAGTAGGAATAAATTATTTTTATGTGGATTCGGGGTGGCCGAACCCGTCGGTGTAACAAAAACGTAATCATAGCTCATGTCGCGGAAGTAAGGGTTGCTCTCAATATACCAGTGTTATTGACTACTTCCCAGATGCCACTTAAGATGTAAAAGGTTTCTTTAGTCACGTAAAGGGATTAAAATTAATCATAACTAGTACAGTACATATCTTTTTAAAAGATTATATTGTTGTAAGTATACAGTTTTTCATTTGCACATAATCAATATATCTGATGACTAAAATAAAATGAAAAGAAGAACCTACTGCTTTTAGGTACCCTATGTTTTTTGACATGACTAAGGTGCGTATCTCATATTACGGTTCATAAATAGTTCCCTATGAAATTGTATAGTGATAATATACAGTATAAAGAGTAGCCACGACTGAACCCACAAATAAAACAAAATTACGAGTTAGTCGCGCACTATGGCACAAGTTTTTTTACAAATGACGTCTAATGCGTCCAAATGATATCCGTACGTGTCGCCGCCCAACAATGAAGTTATTATTTTCCATTTCCGCGGCGGTGTTAAGTCGATAACTCGAAAATGACTGCCATTTGTATGAACAGGCCCACAATCTGACGGCACGTGCTCATTACCAAATCATGAAAATGGAGGTTCCATTTGTGACGCCGGCGATGTTTGACTTGTAATTTAGAACACGTCAGTATACCAACATTATAATCTAAGAGGCATATAATTTACTATAGCTTCGAATTTCAGTGTACAGTTTTTGCATAGATCAACTGCCAATAAACTAACTGGTATGGCAAATATTCTGCAGAGTGTGATACGGTTGAAGAGTAGAATTTAATTTTACCAACTTTCTGATATTAAGTTTAATGATAATTCGTGGCCGAAGCCTTTGGAGTAATCGCAGGGTGCAGGGGTGAATGGACAATGTAGCGTAGTATGTGTGACGTCACGCGAGCCGCTCGTCAGCTTTGTCGCCACCATGTTTGTTGCTCGCGACTTCGCGATACTACGACTCACTCACTGGGTGGCTGACAGCCTGTGACTTCGGCCTATTATTTCTTTATTGCTACTACGTCTCTGTTGACATTTAATTAGTCGAGTTTCCCTTGAGTTTATGTTTCATACGTCAAGAATATGTATTTTAATCTCCTATCTTAACAAGACTTTTAATTACTAGACTACGGTCAATGGATCCTGTGTCGTAGATTGCAAACATCAAACTCTACCTTTTACGTATCTGGAATGAATTTCAATATGTTCTAGAAAAATAGCACAACTGATCACGATGTAATATAAGTACACTCCTCCACGGTTTCTAACTAATTATAAATATTTACTCGGTAAAAAGATGCAACATAATTAGCCTCAAATAAACAACACATGCTAGATAATGTTGAAGACCTGAAGAGATATAAGATATTTTTAGAAACTGGTCCCAGAATACAGGTTGACAGCTTGAATAAAAACCTGCCAAGTATAACATGGGTTACGCAGAAAATAGGGTTCCGTCTTGTAAGGTAGAGCAGTAATACGTACTGTAAGAAATACGTGGTCTTGTAGTATAGAGTATAGATATTAAATGTTTTTACATGTTGATTAATTTTATACCTAACCTATATTAAAAAGTTATAAAAGTAAAAGTAAAGATTTCAATCAATTCTAAACAAGTATTGCAGTCATTAATAGGTTTTCAATTCTGTATACACAGGTTTCATTTCTCAAACATTGTACATTGCCACTTTTCAATCGTGACAATGGATCTTTCAAAGACGAGCTTTTATTTCTAGGACAGCGCTATTAAAGCTCGTTCTATTACGGAACCTTACAAATATGTCAAGATGGCTAGATCTCTGCCTTTATACAAAGGCTAGATCTTTTATTATCAATTGTCTTCGTCGCTTTAGTTACTTCGGCGTCTATCGATGTATGTACGTACATACTATGTATTGACATCCGTTGCACAACTTAATAAATGACAGTCAAAACATTCTCATCTATATGCCTAGTAGAGCTGTTGCAAAACACTATCAATATTTAGATGCAAGTCCTGTACGTGTGTTATGTTGGGAGCATGATAGATACGAGTATAAACATATGACGTGAAAGTTCACGTAGTCGACCCCTGTTTTCCCGAGGAGTACGGAAATATGTGTGTCGGCGGGTGAAAGCGGGACACAGCAGGCACGGCCGCGGCGGTTTCGTACATCGCCACCCGTCCGCGCCCGTAAGCTCGTAATTTGCCTTTCTATTAGAGCGAGGGCGTGAAAAAAGGAAAGCGTTTACGGCGTGTTTAATGGGAGCGAGAGGGAAGAAATATGACCGCCCGTCGGGAGAAGGGAAAATTTTGGTTTTCAGAGAGTTTTTGCAGAGATGTGCATCGGCTTGCAAAGAGCGAGGGGGACAGCCATATTCGTTGAGCCGCTCCCCCGAATAATTAGCGGAAGTCGTGGCTTAGTTTACCCCCGAGCGGGAGGGCTGCGGGAAGGGAGTTCCTCTATTTGTCGTTTAAGAGTTAATCGTACAAGCAATTCGTCACCCTCGGGAGAGTACGCCGCGCGCCGCTCGGTGATATTATATCTTTATTATGAGTCCGTTGTACTGGAACCCGGCCGCCCCAGGCCATTAACGAAATCGTGATTATTGATAACTTTCATTGCTATAGTTCCTCTCTCTGAGGGTTAAGGCTTCCGTTAAACATGTTTATTACTTATCTGTTATGACTGTTATTAGTTTAGTTTTAGATTATATGTTTCTTGATCAAACTTACTTTCACTATACACGACGTATTTTAAGTACATAATTGAAATTAATTACTCGTAACTTTTAGCAAGGATATGACGTGCGTTCATGCATTCGTGCCAGGCATCAGGTATTTGTTTATATTCAAAAGCTTCCTTCGCTGTAGGTGCGTAACATGTCATTAATGGAGGGGAAGTGACAAATACAGTAGTAAACACAACTCGTGTGCGGACTGTCAATTAGCTGTAATAGCAGACTCCGCGCGCCGCGACATATGCTCAGCGAACAACTTTTATATTTGTTACCCTTTTTACGATACAAAATTACACAATGCGCTCGAGTGTAAAGTTTGTTGTTGAGGTATTTGACTAGAAAGTCAATTGAAAGAAAAGACCGCCTTGTTATTATACTTTGTATCCTCATTGAGTGTTATTGCAACCTGTAACATACCTTGAGAATATGAGTTCCTACAAATTACAATTGTAGCCGCAAAAATGTAAATAACAGTCTGCAATTTTGCTCTGCTGATTTTCATAACGACCAGTGGAATTTATTTGCTGGCAATTCTTGTCAATGTTGATTTAAGAGAACTCGCGTTAATAGTCTCCTTAATTAAAATAGTTAACCGAGTAAAGCGTAGAGGCGTGATCGAGCTTGACTCCAGCTTCACCTGCAGCAGATCTTGAAATTGGCCGGGTTTCATTAGAAACTAGTGCAAATGTATATTGAGGTATGTTGGGAGCCAATCAGCGGCAAATGAGCGATGGCGGTAATTAAAACGGATCGCCTTACCGAATCAATAAACTCACGATAAGCCAATTAATTGCACATGCGGCCCATACAATCCCCGAGGTGAACTGGGACCGATTAAATCGGACGTTATGAATATGTGTGCCTGCCTAGCTGAAATTGCTAAAGTGCAGCTACATACGAGTATCTTATTGCTATCCTAAAATATACTCAATGAATTGACTGTGACGACGTTTTTCATTTCTCACCGAAAAAAAGTTAATAGTGTCTATTTGTAAATATTTTAAATTTATTATAAACATACCACTCGATGTGTGTGGTACACTCCAAATGAATAATATCGACCATTTACAACTAAGTTGATAGTGGTCGCGGCGGGGGAGATTTCTTGGAAGGCACTTCCGCGTACAGCCTACCATTAATTTACTTACAAAGCATTGTCCCAGTCTCTTTAACTATTGTGTCAATGAACACTGACAAAGCGACAATATTTTTTTTCGCAACATACCTATATATATTTAGAGATCCTTCACAAAATAAACGTGAGATCACAAAATGAATTAGAATTATTAATGATAACTCTTGTGCCTTATTGACGTTTTACTTGCGACAAACAAGCACCGAGAAAATTTGGTTTTACGGTGTTTTACCTAGGAATTAGTACTCTCGTTTTCAAGTTGAAATAGGTACTTGTTTGTAGTCTGTAACCTATGTTGTGACAAAAAATATTTTTTCGAGTTAAGTAACAGAACCTACAGGTGTGGTGACGTCACACGGCACGGTGTATTCGCGATCGACGCGTGTGTGGGTGGCATCGCTCACAATGGTGTTTGGCTTGGCATTCGTCACGGGGCGGCCCGGTCGCATGATTGATGACTCCGCAACTCCGCACAGCTCTCTACACGACCCCCACTAGCACATCATTATGCACTTTTTGCTAAACTTTAAAGTATTACTACTCGACACACACGTAGACCCCGATACAAGTACTAACCGCAAGCAATAAGACCTAAAATCGTATGAATTCAATTTAACACCTTAAAGCGATTTTAAAATTATATAGATAAGTTTATTACCTATAAAAACGCACACATATTCGATAAATTAAAAGGCATCGTGTTGTTCGTGTTACTTTTTGTTGTTGTAACTGTGTATGCAGAACCTTAAACGGCACGGTATGGATTACTGTGATGCGTGTGGACAGTGATTTATTGCCGAACAATCTACACCTCTCACCATGTTATTCTGATTATATGATCCGTTTCATTTACCATTGTTTTATGTTGCGAACTAGAGCAAATAGTGTTTACTCTAGACGCTACTAGCAATAACTAACAATGTGCGTAGATAAATTAGAAGAAGAAGAATTAGAAGCTCTATTACGTTTATTTCAAAAACTTTCAGACAGCTTTCCATACGTTTTAATACTGGTATTTATACTCAAAAGTCGATTGATAGTAATTTAAATAATAGTCATATTTTGATTCATAAACATATTTATGTAAAGAAATGATATTAATAACACTGTCAAAAGACTACTAGAGAAGGTGTCAAGTAAAAATATTATTTACCGAAATATAGAGACGGGATTGCAAGCGAGCGTCCGACATGTAAATTATGGATCGTCATAGGTTACGCCGATGTAACATAATATGCGGTCCGATGTCGGACGCGATACCACAACGAAATATTCATAATCTCCGGAGGGCTCTGTAAATAAAAATTATTTCATATCGGGACAGGTGTAGCGTCGGGTTACGTTGGGCGCAGTGCGGGTAGCTGCCTCGCCAGGCCCGCCACCTCATTAACATTCGGACGAATTAGATCGCCGACCGATCGCCGACGCACGACGCTCGTACAGGTGCAAGCTGTCTCGTCAAACCATCGACAACACGCTGTGACGCTATCTACCAACAATCACGCTGCTAGGAACTTCACGATACCTAACATCTATCAATATAATAGGGACAAAAATTCGTAAGTGCAGAACACGGGCTACGCTGTAGCTTAAATTTTCGGAATTCCGTACTCTAATCAAACTTTCAAACATTATGTACGTAGTCGTACATATTTACAATTACAGCCAACAATGCTAATAGGCTCTTAGGCTATGAATATATTTGTAATATTTTCGTGCTGTCATGAACCCTGTGACACCGCTGACTTGTAAATGCCTATCGTGTGGCGTATAAATAACAATAAGTGTACGGCTAATTAGCTATAAGAGGCTTGATAAGTTTTTATTGTCTTGATGTTGCGTGACTTGCTATAGTTTGAGCACGAATCCGGTCACGTCCTTAACACCTGTATAGCTACAGAACACTACAACATACTATTTGTATGTAAGTATGCGTATATGCTTCCGACATAGTAAATAAACATGACCAGGATGCGGTACTCAAAACGTTCTTGTATCTTTTGCCCTCGCATGTAGAGTCGCGGCGCGCACGTACATACTTTCCCACAAGCACATCGAGGCACACTCCCTCGCTCGGAACAGCCCTTGTTACCAACTCGACTGGAACCATACATAGGGTTAATAAATGGAAGCCTACATAGGCGCTCATATTTGTTCATTTGGCACAGTTGTAGTTATGACTGTAGGCAAGGCTCACATGCTAGCAGCGTACTATAAAACCCGGTAATTTTGTCTGATGCCTCATTAATCCTACTTAACTCTAGCAGTTATTATTTTATGATTACAAATTATGGAGAAGCGGCCCGAATAAAAAGAATTTATAGATATAATAATCATTATTTGCTTCCGTCAGCAATATTATAGCAAAATTAACGGCATATTAGTGGCATATAAAGCTATTAGATGCGTGTTCCATGATAAACATATTCGTCAGTTTGAAGCAGCCACTCGTATCGGACTATTAATGAAGATGTCTTTAATCTCCCGGATTACAAGAACACAACTGAGTTGTCACCAAACGGAGCTAGAGTGTTTTATCAGTGATGGATCAGTGTCCTGAGGAATTCAAATTGATCGTCACTTACAAAATTGTAATCTTTAAGACGGTTTTCTACCAGGTGTGTAGGAATATAAATCTTACTAGAGTAAGCTTATGGGTTGGTTTGGTTTAAACGAGAACGAAGCTTGTGGCGCGGCGGCGGTCGGCTTGACACGTCACTCGTTTTGTACTCGTCGCCTGATCCCGCGCTTAACTAACCGTTTTGACAAGATTTTAGATGTAGCGATAACATGCTTTGGTTTTTGTGTCCCTTTTTGTTAATAGTATTTTTGTATGCACACTGATAAATTAGTTTGAATGTTAATTTTATTTATTAGTCAATGGTAACAACCGCTGTGCAACTAGGAGCATATTAGTTAGTGATATTACGTAGATTTAACTTTTCACGTACAATTCTCATATTTTTACAACACGTCATTTTTCACTACTGCTATGTCGTTGTGTTGAGGTCTTTTGTGTTGAGTTTAAAAACAATCCTAAAAATTTACAGAATGTAGTACATACTTATTTTTTGAACCAAATGTAAATTTCATCATAGAAAATACTCCGCTGGTTTCTCAAATATCAGTTCATGTCAGATTAAATTCGTTTATTTTTGGGTAACCGCCAGGGTCTTAGTAAAAGCGAGTGGCTTCCTAGTCCGTGAGGCGAGATAATATCGACGTGGCGAGGGTTCCGAGCAAAGGCACCGGCCTCTGCAGTGACAGCGCATCACAATACAGTCGTTTAACACGCTCATCGCATTTGGAACATCTCTTGACAGCTCACATGCATTAAATGTAAAATGAAATTCGATTCATTCCGATCTTCGGCTGTTAGGTTTGGGTCGACCGAATAAGGTCACTCTTTTCCATATGATAAATGTTCAGTATGTCTAGTTAACTCTTCAGCGGTAAAGTTCACGGTGGTAGGTAAGATAGTTGTGTAGATGGAGGAGCGGCGCGGTGGCGGCTGAATCAACAATGAGTGTAGGCTGCGGGCTGCGGTGGCGTGCGCGAGGCGTGTCCGCGCTTCATCGATCGCAGCCTCCGACGCTCCTCGACGACGTCTGCTCCCCAGCACCCGCGCCCGCGCCTCGCCCCCGCGCGCGTTAGCGCCCCGACCGACTGCATTTACCACCCGCCACCCCGTCATACACATACATACTCGCCTACCTGTCTGCCGCCGCCGCTGTCTGCTCCCACCGTCAACATCTCCATGTTCTCTCAAAACGCGTCTCATATTCTACTTATTATTATTCCAGTAAACTAAAATTTTGCTATAAACTCCGGGCTCCTGTTTATAGCAACTTGTTTATGCACCAATTTGGATGTAAGGTGTTGATTCGACGCTCGTACCGACCAAGGTGTTCCATTGCTCAAGGTGCAATTAAAGCAGTTTACATCTCTTCGCGAGCGACCTGTAAATGTTATTTTGTGCTCATTAAAACGGAATTACGTTATAAAATTTATGTGCGTACGCTGTAGCCACGTTAACGTTCTTGGGAAATTATCGAAACTTTGTAATACTTAATTGAGGCAATCATGATTCTCTAGATATAGGTTACTTACACAGTTTGCAAATTCATTTGTAACAAAGTGATGCAAGGTTTTTAGAACAGTGATTATATGTATTTATTTTTACTTTATTTCCAATATTGTTTAATATGTCATGGTTTATCGATAAATCAGTGTCATCACAACATTTCAATCAACTGATATTAGATAGTTTACGTTCACGCCATAATCACTTTATCTAAAAGTAACAGCACACAACATTAGTGGTCTAAATTAAATTTGTCGGGTGTCGGTATGGCGCCGGCGGTGGCCATCCATCATCGATAATGGTGTGGTCACACTAACGACCGTGCCCTCTGTCCGTCACGCCGCGGCCGCGCGCCAGCTCCGCACTGCTCCGCACTACTCCGCGCTCGCACCTCGAGACTCTCGTACTGCATTAACAATGATTTGACACCTCACATCAATCTGTTATATAGCCTATTCTACATAGCACATTGTGTAAGCCTCCTTTACGCCACATAAATCTGCAGACGATCAATTTTCGTTTCACAAGAAAGGTCCCATTTAAACCGACATGAGGCATGTAAAAACCTCTCGGCACAATTACCTCCTTGTGATATTTATCTGGCTTCATACAAACATCAATAACGACGTCTCGTTTATTACGAATGTTGTTTTAAAGACGTTAGTTTATTGTGGACGGCAAAGTTATGGTTATTAAGGGTCCGCTGAGCATTAACGATTAAAAGTAAACATTGCAACGTTTGAATAACATACGTACCTGGAGGCAACGACATTAAATTGCTCGGTATGTGGTCGCAATTTTTCATCAGTTTCAATTAGCAAACATAAGTAAAACCAACCCGTTGAGATGTAAGAAGTGTAAGATAAATTCGTGGAGTGGGTCGCGAGTCGCATCGCTAATTACATCAGCAGCTGACTTCGGTTAAGTGGCGATATCAATCTTGCGCCAGCATATGTGGGAACATGGTTACACTGCTTGAACAAAATACTCGTTTTATGCATGTAATTGGCGGAAAGAGCCCCGAGACCTTACACAATGCAGTGATGTCATTAATATAATGTTATTAAGCATGTAAGGACGCACGTTATCATTAAGAATTACTATGTTCTTGAACAGTTATTGCTTTTAGCGTATTGATGATATGTAAAGAAACACTAATGATGTTTATGTATGTGTTAACCGTTTTCGTTACGAACCTACAAGTACATTAATTATCATCAAGAAAAAGGGAAAAAAAGTTATTTTTGTAGATAATACTTAATTTCTGAATATCCAACAGTTTCGAACGAAATATTTTATAGTTCAACAACATTTTTAACAGTTTAAGCAATTGTGTAAATAATTTAGTGGCCTTAAGTACGTTTAATTATTATCTCACCACTTTAATGGGTTTTTAAATAATAATTATAAGTTAGATTACGTTCAATTTTAAGTTTCAGACGACTTAATGTGTGATAAGAGGCTACTTAAGTAATTATATCAGAGATAGGTTTAGTTTTATTGGCGGCAGAGACACAGAACCCGTCGTCCACGTGGATGTAATCTAAAGATATGTACCGGTCTCGGCCGAGCCACCTGCGTTACGCTTTATTAGCCTTTATAGGCGCTCAACGGTTCGTTTGACTTTGACGGCGAATCAACGAGACCGTCTTTCACGTAAACTGTGCAAGAGGTGATCGGATGTTCAGCACTCATTATAAATTGGTTTGGTTGTGAATCGTAAATGCAGAGAGCGTTCAAACTATAATGCTTTACATTTTTTTCTTTTTGAAATAATGTCCCAACGACAGTAAAAGTTGCATCTATAATTTTATTTATTTCGAGTTTATCCAGTCATTTACACCTTATAAGCTCGTAACATTTTGCATTCATAAATAACAAAGAATTATGTTAAGTAATTAAAAATAAGACGAAAAGTAGATTATTCTGTGTTAATATAGTTGAGATATTTGCGATTCTAAACTGTAGCGTTTTATAGTAAATATCAGATTATTGTGTATATAGTACTTAATATTTATTATTTACTCATTAAAAATGAAAATTAAGAAATAACATTGTACTGTTAGTTTATATTAAAGGCAGTAAAAATCGTCCAAGCGAGCAGTCGTTATGAAAACATAATAAAAGAATGTTGTATGCAACGTGCTTACGTGTTGAGCTGTGATTCAATACAAATTATGATCTCGTTTATATTCAAATGTGTGTCTAGACGTGGGATAACTTTACGACTTAGAAAACCAACAGATTAGCAGCATATAAATATGAATACAATTATTAAGATATTATACTTAATATTAAAAGATATTATTTATTCATTTTTATATCGATACGAAATCGATTTTATAGTAAAACTACTCGAATACTGTTGTTAATGGCCGTTGGTAGTTTTATCTTGATCACATAAGGGGTACGAGATGTGGTGAGCATGGTTTTGTCGAGTAAATGATTATAACTCCTTGTATATGTGTAGTATGAATAGCTTTCCTTTTACAACATTATACTATAGCTATTTTTTTTGTGATTTGTGATAAGCGCATCGTGTAGGTAATACAGGCAAGTTATAATTATAATCTTATTTAATTGCAGCTAGGTACTACTTTCCTTGGAAAATGGAATGTCAGTTGAAATTTTGACACTGTACTACCATTTGCTTAAAAGCAAAAACTTAAAAAATCCTATTGATTTGTGAATAGACAGATATAATTGGATAAAAGCTATCTGAATTTCTGATCCGAACAAAGATAATTTAGATCTATCTACTTTAATTTAATCAAAAAAATCTTTTTCCCCACTCAATAAAATCGTGGTGCATTCAATGTGGTAATGATTGTGCAAGATATCAACGACTTCATTACGTGACGTTGACGAGATAATTGCACCCCTGTCGACAGCGAGAAGGCCACTTACCACTGCGAATGCTATTAGGTTCTCATAAGCGCATTTGCATTGGCAAAGTACCCACAAATTATATATGCTCGATATGATTAAAGCAATTCTACTGGTGCACATTATCCTCGCTATGATGTGCGTATATTTATGATAATTACACATGCCCGATAATGGCACAAGCGATCCTATGATAAATGTTCTGTTAACAAGACTTTTGCCGGCAGTGGAAATTCAAATTGTTCCTGGTAGCCACCTAATTGTAGGTCATTAAGTGCAGGCTATAATACTAGGTAACGAAGGTTTGTCTATTTACCATCATTACATTCTGTACATTAAACAAGGTGCCACCAGAGCTTATAGACAATTTTTGTTTTCATAAATATTCTTCTAGTAGAACCGGGAAAAATAATATATAATTTAGACTAAACGCAATTGATGACAGCTTGCAATAGATTCATGGCATGTTTGTAATAATCATTTAAGTCAAATAAACTATTTCACACTAACGAGAGCGAAGCGGTTTGTCATTAATGTTTAAATTATTTCACAAAATATCGTGCAATAAATCGGCGGTCAAATTAAAGGCTCTAATTATGAGCGCTGAATAATAAATCGGGATTATTTGTTCAAAACGGACGTCATCGTTACTATTAATGACCGATGATAGTAATCCATTAAATCACAAGTAGAATATTTATCTACAAAGTAACAGCTTAATTTGCATTCCTATCTAAACAAAAATACAAAACTGCAAGTCTTTGTCAGAAGAATGTTTCTCAATAAATGATGGCAACTAAGGTTAATCAAAACTTAATGTTAGAAGCTTAAATGAATGGTATTTTGCTTGTGTATTAGAGTTGTGAAGATGGAAGGACGAGTCGAGGTGGTCATTAGCGAAATGAAGCCATTAGGAGCGTGTAAAACAGTTAATTACGACGGTGTAATCTCGACCCGAGGTGGCGCTCGAGATACTTGCCGAAGATTATAATGAACACGGATAATGACAGAATGTCTACCCTCCCTCCCTCCCTCCCTCCCCCTCTCTCCCCCTCGCACGTTCTCGGCTAATGACGGAATGGAATCAAGTTTTGAACAGCTCTACCTCTATTTAAATTGTATCATACAGAATTATTATGACTCTATTATTTATTTATTCACTTTTAACAATGTAACGTATTTTGTGTGGTATCGTATTTTGATTATTTTCGGAAAACTTGGTGTGACTTGACTGATGTTTGATCTACAATGGATTAACTCCCATCCTACCTTGCCATTTATGACTTATAATTGTTTCATAAATGGCTAATAATGATAGATGGTACCTAAAAATTGTTAAATGTGCTTTGAAGTCGATAAATTAGCTTTTAATAAAAATTACTACATGAAAGTCAGCGAAAATATATTAATAAACATAGAAGTCATGTACAAATTTGGTTATGACATGGTCAGTTTAGTAGATAATGACCGTCGACCTATCACGTAGTGATGGCGGGCTCTTGTCAGATGTAATCGTCGCGGGCGACACCCTGTCTACTGCACGCGCTCACGCACCTGTATCTACTATTTATATACTACCTGCCACAGAAATCGCAACACAACGACCACACAAACAACTCTACATTTATAATAAAAGTGCGCTATACTCAGGTACATGAGCATTGAACGTGACACGCGAGTTGATCGTGTTGAGCATGAGAAATTGTTTAATTGTACATTAACTGCTGATTTATCGCTACATCCACAATAGTTAGTTCATCTCGTTGAATTCCCATTGGATAGGTATGTCTTGATTACAATTTCACGTTTTTGCTTATGTGAAATTCATTGGCTGTAGCATAGAAATCGCTTATTGCATCGTTTATCACGCACCGTGTCGTTACGACTACCGAGATCGGTTTATGAAGTTATGGATTATCTTATCTAACACTGTTATAAAAACATAAATCTATGGTTTGTTAAGTGTTGCTGCATACAAAATAGCACTAACCTATTTGAGGTTTTATGGTCGTTGTAAAGTTATATTGGTCCGGTGTTTTAATATTTAGTCGGGAGTCACACCGCTGATTGTAGTCGAGTGGCGCGATGGCGTTGTTTACGAGGGCGAATGTTGCACATCGACGATTGTGTAGCCAGGGTTTATGGCGAGTCAGGGGTTCCGGCGGAAGTGTCGTAAAACCAACGTCATACTCAGATTCCAACGATAATAATTAAAGGGCACCTTGTTAATGTTAACTGGTCTATAATTGCCGCCCGATCATAATTAGTTTTATATTGGCACATGACTTATAACGTCAGAAGGAGCACGAGGGCCGCCGCTTGTCACGTTATATTACTGCGTTTTTTTGTTTTACATTCCATACATAGATATAAATTATAATCTATTTAGCTACTTTATATAAATACCAAGTAAATTAATAAATAATTATTTTAAATAAAACATTTTTGTGGGACGTTGCGTGTTCTTTAGATTGTCGATAACATTCATCTATCAAATTTATAGCATAAGTAGGGCTAGGTATGTAGGGCTCCTAATATTAAAATATTATTTATTCCGTATTAAATTTACTTAAGTTCATGTAAGGCAAATAGGTTGGAGCGTTTGTCGGTTAGCTTGTCATGACATTTTATAAAGTTATTTTTAAAATTCAAGTGCTAACACAACGTATTTTCTTATCTTAGTATCTTAACTTGACGAATACTTTACAATACGTTTAGATAGGTAGTTGTTTATGTTCATCCCAGGTAAATTTGGCTGGAGGAGCGTTTTATTTAGGGGTCTGTTAATAAAATAACGCGCTGCCAGCTGAACAGGCTACGGTGTAATAAAAGTTTAATGTGGCCTCTTAAATCATTGCTTACGTACACCTTAGCACCTTGCATTGATCACGATGTAGATACATCATCATAAAAATACTCCGTAAATACCACTGCTTTAATTGAAAGTCCTCGTCTTACAGGTATTTAATTTAATGTTATTTTGATTTTATTTATTTGACGCAACCTTGATTTGGTTAACTCTCAAATGAGTCTATCTACTAAGCGTAAAGATTAATTATTGCATTTGAAATACAACCATAATTAACTTAGCTAATAAAGTATCCGGAGCTCATTAATCTATTTTGTATTTCCTATTTATATTTTTACGCGGCGCTAAGCTAAAATTACGTAAACGCAGCGTGAGCTGATTTACACATATAATTCCAGTTTAGTTAAGAATTTCACGCTTCCACTTAACGTTACTTACTTATTGTAAATTATCGTGTGTTAAACAATAAAACATTTCTCGCATAACTACAATCTCGACGCAAAAACAAAGAAGAATTTTTAATTAGCAAAGCGTTTCCCTGTAGTGTGGCTCCCCGCGGCGCGGCTACTTTATACACATTGCTTTGAGGTCGTTAACAAAACGTCAGTTTTCACAATATTTATGTCTCCATTATTTTTCATGTATAACGACATCGTAAAATAAAACTTGACCGATGATACTTTCTTAATCTGTCAATATACCTCACTCTAAAACATTTATATATTACACATTACTCATATACTGTCCCACGCTCTACGTTTGTAAATATTAACGTCTAAACTATTTAATATTAATCTTTAGAAATCATCATGACCTTTCATAATAAATGTGGGAAAACATATTCGACGTAGACTGTTAGTTAACAAAAGGAAAACATAAAGCGAGATGATATGGCCAGATAGATAGATAAACCTAGTACTTAAGAAATCCGCCCGACACTTTGCAAAAGTAATAAAATGAGAGTTCCATTTCGCACGATTACTCGGGAGACGACAAAACATGTCAAGTGTCAATTTGTATAATTTACACAGGAATTAAAATGGCGACTTGACAGATGACAGTTCGCGTGGCGCTCTCAGTCTCGGTCGGTGGCGATGCTTCGGGAGTTTCCAGCGGCGTCCCAACCTGTTGATTTTTTATTTTTTTATTCAGTTTCACACGATGTTGTCTGTAGTAACAGGATATTTTGTTTTGAATAGCGAGATTAGCCGCGCGACGTCGCGTGGCGGCGACGACGCGCGACATAACGAGACGTGTAAGCGACAGACAGCTGACACGTGCCACGCGACTCTACACGCACTATACACGTACTAGAGTAATACACCAAACTATTTGCTGATAGCTTTTGTATTACTGAACACTTTCCTTTTGCTCTAGTAATTATTTTCGCATTATGATATCTACTTACATTAATTTGTGAAAAAAATTGCGGTTTATTATTGTATTGTTAAGAAACAGACACCATAAGCAATCGTGCTTATTTGAAATTCAATAGAATTGAACATCTTTATATGAGTAATTTTAATTGCATAATTGCAGAAATATTGCGCGGGAATAAGTTATTTGAAACTTGGAATAAACATATAAATATGGTGTCGATGACCCAGGTTGCGTGCAAACGCGCTCTGTATGAGTGGATGACATTTCATGAAAACCAGTCATGTTTCTATTCAACTCATAAATACATACATATCTAACAACTTATTGTAAATGATTAGATATTGGATAGATATAAATTACCTACGCAATACCTTCGCCGTTTGTAAATAAGATCTATTAGATATTCGTTACTTGTTCGATGCTAGCATTCATGCCTTATTAATAGTTTACTTGATTGAATATGACGTTTATTAATGGTGCCGTATATTTCATTATTATCTAATTTCCCACAATGCAGATTGTTTATTCATTTGAGCATATAATTTGCAAACACGATTGTGAAATTGAACGGAGCTGATGCAAAGCTGTCATTATAGTTATCGCTTTAAATGGTATTATCTACAAACATGTTACGCAATTAGTAAAGGAATACCTAGTGCACTTTATTACAATGTACACTCGGAAAACGTGGTAACATTGTAAGCAGAGTATTATTTATTGTACACATAAACTAGTTCATTACGACCAGTGGCAAAAATCAAATGTTGTTCAATGTTGCAACGAAGCTTCATTAACATGGTAATTAAAAGAACACTCATAAAAGACTGTTGTAATCGTAACAAAAAATATGTCTTTTGAAATGTCAGAAAACAAACACGTTTTTTAAGCGATTTAGATATCAGTAACGGAGTGCGAAGCAGCGAAAGTTCAAAGTTTGTGTTATAATGATATTATAGGCCATAACGATACCACCCATTGATACGTAAACGACACGCTGTGGAGTCGTCACCATAGTAACGGAACCATTGAATTCTATAAATGACGGTAATGTTATCGCGATGCCACAGAAACGTGATATTTGATCGGAATGCCAGTTTACATACGTGGTGTTCTTTCAAATTTAATAGTATTTTTGTGAAGGAATTCACTGTATTGTTTGTTAATCTCATATATTTATCTGATACATCAAGCACCAAGCTCTCTTTTTTTTCTGTTGGCACATTAAGGGCTTACATACAAATATAACCGATCACCATTAGTATATAATGTAAGCTGTTATGTTTAATTATTTATTTTTATTACTGAAGCCAATTACTAGTAAGAATTTATGTGTTATTTTACTAATATTTAAACTAATAAGGCCAAAATTTATATGAGAAAATCATAGGAAATAGAATAACCACCATAAACTACGCATTCATAAAAATAAGGTATAAATTTACTACACTAATATAAATTGAATATATTATTTAAATTCGTACGCGTTTTCTCCGTTTATGATCTGTCTCTATTACGGACTATACTCACTCTACGTATGAGATGTAGTTCAAACTTTCACATATGAATAATTGTAATAAGACGTGGTCATTGCAATTCATTATTTAATTAATGACTATATTTAAGATACTTTGTTAAGAAAAAGCAGCTGTGAAGACCAGTTAGTTATCACGGTTTTATTAGCTAAGATTTATATACAGTCTATTCCTTTTCCCAAAAAACTCTACGAAAATTTCTCAAAATGGGACCAACTTGAACAGGTAAACTTTAGATACACTTTAGAAACTCCTTGTGTACTTGAAAATTTAAAAAGTAGCAGATACGCTGACCAATCCCACAAAGTTGATTTTATTTACTTCACATTGATGTTGTGTTTGCTTGTACTGTTAACTTTCCGTTTTACAAACCCTAGTTTACGTGCCTAGTCATTAGACAAGCAGCCGTCTATAATTCTAACTGTATCAATGTACAGTTTTCTAACCGTTACTTCTTCGCTAATTTCATTGACGATCTTGACGAGTTATTTTGCAAGGTCTAAATGAATACAATGATAATCTAAATTGTATTTAATTAAATAAATGGCTGGTAACAAGGCTGTGACAAATCGAATCTGTTTTTATGCACTTATTAGTCAAATGCAATTAATACTAATTGGGAGCTAGTATTAATTATTTAAAGAAAGATAAGCCGCAAATTAGCTACATGCATGGCAAATGTGTTAATTGGATTGAAATAGCGACCAACTGTTGTACTATGACTATACTTAATGCAAAGCAGTTCATATAAATAGAGTTTGATATAACAGATAATTATATTTCAAAAAAGTTTGTTAATATCTTGGGCATTTAAACAACAGTTAAAAACGATGTAATTTTATTGTAGCAACTGTTTACTAAAATAATAGCTTGTTCTTCAACAGGAAATAGCTTATTCGATAGCTCAAGCTAATCTTCAATTTAATGCTTTACAACGCAACGAATGTATTAATTAATAACAAAAGTTGACAATTAATACGCTTAACCTATTGCAGAAATGGATGCTCACAGACAATCGTATTTATTTACCGGGCAATTACATAAAAGGTCAGCCATCATAAATACCACATTAATCTGATTATCTAGCACATAGTTAGTAACTCATAATTACATGGTGTCCCATGCTCACAACTTAATTATAGAAAACCGGTACGTACCTATAGTTCCAGCCTAGTTTAATTTCATCGTTAGTGAGTGTAAATAAATTACTAAGGAAGTTTTTACATAGGAACAACAAGAATGAACGATATGTTTGCAGAATGTACCAGCTGCGAATGTTCCTCGCACAATTTATAAAAGTTATCAAAGAGCATATTTTTGACTTAGATTAGTAGTGGATAAGCGAATTACAAGCATACTGCAGGCAAAATAAATTAACGCATTCGTCCTTTGATATATTTCAGTATTGAAGCAGGCAATAAGTTTACCTCAAGTACAAGTATTTCAACCAGACTTAATAAAGATAATGTATACAGTCATAGAGGCGGTCACTTCGCGTAAGAATGAATATTCAGTGAGACTGGAAAGTGACCAAAATAATGTTTGGAAAATGAGGATCGAAAACTAATTGGGTTGTGTATTTTTTACTCGCCATTTCTCATGGTAAATAAATTTGACATACTGTTGTATGCTTAAGAAATAAATAATTGAATTCAACCGCGAACAAAACATATTATTCCAAATATTTGAATACCCTTACTCAATTATGTGTAAACAAACAATAACGACAGTAGTGCGGAACGACGAACGAGGACATATTCGCGCCTCGCTCCGGATGCGGTTCCCCATAATTGTTGTTCTCAATCAACTTAAATAAGCCTCCTTTCATGCGTACCGTGTCATAGAGCTGTGGCTTCTTACCGCAAACAAAACACTTAAAAATACCAGACTTTACATTTCGTAATGCAGTGTAATAAAACTTAATTTTATGATCTTATTCACATCGAATTTTAGCTCTACATATTTTTTCTACAAGTGTCTTGTTTGATGAGTGATGAAGGCTACTCAACTAGGCTGCAATAAATCCTAGAGATTTCCTGCAATTAAAATTTTATGCACTTGACTTTGTATCCTAATGTAGACAGCTGAATTAAATGTGCATTGCAAACAGCCATACAATATTGAAATAGTTACCACAAACAGCAATTCCCACGCTTAAATTGTCTGTTTAGATTATTTATAAGTATTTTTTTGGAAATAAGTCTTAAATCTAGTAATACGACAATTGCGATGATTTGCCTTGATCTGAGCTATTTACATACTTGGTAATTGTGTTAAAAGTTCTCGCATTTGTGTGTATACGTTCATTCAATTGGGTATTTTGTTAAGCTTATCCGAGGGCATCGCGGTCCGACGTTTATTAATGAATTATGTAAATGCGACCGACCGACGGTTCGCCGACGATTCTACCAACTTTATTACTCGCGAAATGCGCCATTAATATAGATCGTTACCTTGGTTTCTGCAGACCCCTCTAATTGTAAGCTGTATACAACGTTATTAATAATCTTAAGAAGTTACTTTATACGCTTTTTACTGTTTTGGAATAGGTATAACTGATTAGAATTGAGAGAATTGCGCAAAATAATGATTTGGAGAGCCAGTAGTAGGTTTTAAACTATTTGAGTTACACATTACTTAAAAATGTGTTTGTTTTGTCTTCGTATTTATTTCTTCATAGTTATGTTGTATCGATTAGGACTAAAAATAAATAAAAATAATAATAAAAACGTTTTTTCATACAAAATAAATTAAGGAGAGCCTTCCTTACGCGTGGCATTTTTAGACATTTACGGTACTTTTTTTTTCTAATTTAATAAGTAAAAACAAAACGATTAGCATTGATGGTTTTTCGTCGCAATTGGTGGCAGCGATCGATTGTTATCCGTGATGGATGCGGCTCATTACTTGGGCGCGCTGGGTGGCGGCCGCCGTCGCCGGCCCGCTTAACGACGCGCGACTCCTCTCATTGTCAAGCCCGGCCACCGATCCCATCGATATGACACTACCTTTCAAAATACACCTCAATACCAGTTATTTATGACCAGTGCTTAGCTCTCGGCCAACTTCAATACGAACTTCTTCTATGCGTCTCAGGATTTTATCGGACCCGGCTAGTAGAAATAGCTTTTGGATAATTCTAGAACGCCTTTTGCAGAACATATATAGGCTCTAACGAAATCCCTGTGTCTTCTGTTTTTCTGTGCTCCGAGCATTTTTAATAATTTACTGCATATTGTCCTTTTAATTATCTTATCTTTTAATATTAGATATGAGACAACCTTTTGGTTGACGGTTATGTAACTTGGCAGCCCCCCCCAACTACTTGTTTGGGCATCACTATTACATCAGTGCCGTTTAAATTTTATAAAAACTATAGAAATATAAGAATGACTACTCATAAATAAACGATGTTAAGATGTTATCAGTGGCTGACCGGCAGGAAGCGCTTCGGCCCATTTAAGGGTGCATTAAAATCGAATACATCATATTTGTTTGATTTCCTAGTTCGCGTTTCACCCTGTAATTATACAAGTCACCGTCCGTGGCCGGATCTTTGGTGTTTTTTTTAAGATGCATTAATCATCTTTTTTTATTGCGAGCATATGTTTTGGTCTCGAAAACACTTTCTGGGATTATAAACTTTTTGTATTCTTAATGTCTAATTTAGTCGGTCGGTCCTTCTGAGGTCATTAGAGCGGTGAGGCTCATTTTGGCTGAAGACTAGTTTATTAGTTTTAGTTTGAATTTTAAAACGACACGATTTGTCGAGATTCTTTAACAAAAATATTGCCTTACATTAAATTTGAGGAACTTTTTATACTTATAATAAGTTTGAATTGTTGCAGACGCATGTTCCCGACGGTGCGCGTGTCGTTCGCGGGCTGCCGCGCGGAGGCGCGCTACGCCGTGCTGCTGGACGTGGTCCCGGTGGACGGCAAGCGCTACCGCTACGCGTACCACCGCTCCTCGTGGCTGGTGGCGGGCAAGGCCGACCCGCCCGCGCCCGCGCGCCTCTACCCGCACCCCGACTCGCCCTTCTCCGGCGACCAGCTGCGCAAGCAGGTCGTCTCCTTCGAGAAGGTCAAGCTCACCAACAACGAGATGGACAAGAATGGACAGGTGAGCAAAATCAATGATACTAAGAATTTAAGATTTCACTTAATTTCACCATAAGCATTTACTTCATATTTCCATACACGAATCGAGAAGATTCCATTAATACCAATTTCTGAAACAACTAGTCCAGTATTGTTTTGATTAATTAAGTTGATAGTTGATGCATAAGCATATAACGGATCGGTTTCAAGAAGACTAGTGTAGCGGTTGTTGCAGCTCTAAGAACAAGGTGATAAAGCGACCGAACCTGAATGAGCTATAAAGTGTTGACGTAAAACGGTTGATTTACGTGCGCCCCAGGTGTCGCCGCCAGCTAACGAGCGCCTGCGCCCAGTGTGTGTACCATCTAAGTGTTACACGAGTGATATAAATTCATGTTATTCTAATTACACGAATCGAGTCTTCGACACTACAATTTTAACAGCAACTTTTAACTTTGAGTCGACTCGGTTCTGCTCCAGAAAATAGCTAATGGCTGTTAGTGTTATTACTTGACGGCGACTCCGGGTTAACCGAGTGCGTGCGCCACTGCAAATCGAGGTTTATAAATTATCCGTCAACATTTAATTATACACTGGCCACCTTTGCAATTCAATGTAAAGATGCTTTTTACGATACGTTCATTCGAGTTGTATACGTATATTTTGATGAGATTTAATTAAATACGGAATCAGAATGATTAATGTAAGCTACGCTTTTCGTAAACAAAAGTATAACTTTGGTAAAAATAAAATGTCGAGTTAAATAAGAAGACAATTAGAACCTGTAAATGCTTCCTGCGTATTACACGTCCTTCGAGATGATTTCGTGTCGCGTGGACTACTTCCGTATGCGTGTGGCAATTTATAGAATTACGGGCGAAATTATTGTGTAGGCGACACCTCAGGCGTCGCCGGCGAGAGTGTAATGAGTGCGTTGCTGGCAACAAATTAGTCGCACATGTCGCAGCGCGTCAGCCGGCACCTCACGGCTACTTACCTCCGCGGCGCAGGTGCTCGCCCGCGCAGGCAAATGTCACGACTACACCACCAACATACCAAGACCCCCGCACCCACCTTCCACCAACCAAACCAGAGGCCTAGTTACCTCCCTGTAATATTTACTTAACATAGGCTAGTCAGGAATATGACAGTTATGAAGAGTGCGATAACACAGCGATACTATCTCGATTGTAAATTGATTTTCAACTGATGAGAGTGAACTTTAAATTCGTTGTTTGTTATTGTCATAGCTTTATCGTTTAATGTAGATCGTGTTATGAATAAATTATTATGTAAGTATCATATATGTATCTTAAGGTATTTATAGTCTGTACAAACAAGCAGGTGACTAGTATTTAGTTGTTATCTGAATCTAGACTATTAAGTGTCTGTAGGTGTGAAGTCTAGAGATTGATCGTTCTGTGATAATTTTCTTTCGTTGTTTTCTTATTCATTATATCCAGCTGTTGGTATCTTGTAATACGCACAGCTACCTTGTTACGTATATTACACATTTATGGCAGTCATTCCAGTGTTTATTTATCAAATAGCCTCTAGCTAGACTATAAAGTCTACATTTATTCGTTTGTTTAACTTAAAAGATATTTTATAGGTGTCCGTTAGTTCATTAGGGGATGTAAAAAAAAATACTAATGAATAATAATAACACATCACATGACATCTATTTTTATAGAATGTGAGGTTGGTAGTTTATGCTGATATTATTTAAAAATAAGCCAAATAGAGTTTATTGTTTACAGTTGAGCCAAGATCATCGTTTCACATCGTGGTTACCTTAGCATAAAACGTTATATTTTAAATTGAACAATGTTAGGTTACGCATTCAAAGTTTGTTGAAGGAGGGCGACGGAACGGAACCGGGGGGCGTGGCGATATGATGGATGGACCCGACTCTCACCAAAACACACCTAATTGGCTTTCCCATAGCTAGACCCGATTGGTATCGTGCTCGTATCGTAAGCTTATTTAATTAAATTACTTATTTAAAACACAGTATATACAACTTAAGGACAATACAACCGCTTTGTAAAGTCTGTTGTTTTATCATAACCTTTTAACTGTTATAGACTAGTTGTCAAGTATCAAATGTCTGCAACCTACATACCTTTTATTCAGCATGAGGTAACTGCGGACATTGTATTATTTCCCTCTTAAAACCAAGTAGATATTTAAAATTGTAATCAACAACTCTTGTAATTTTTGTAATGTGCTAAATGCCTTACCAGGTTGTACTCAAATAACACATCAAGCTACATAAAATTACCATTATATAAAACCTACTCATATTTAAGCCTTATTTAAGTTCCCATAATTATTTTCTGAATTAAAAAAAAAAAACAAAATTAATTCCATAAACATTATAAATAACCGGAATTTAAAATGTTTGAAACGATTTATTAACTGTAAAAAGAAGGTGTTAAAATAATTTAGCGAAGCGTAAGATTTATTTTTAAATATGTATGAAATAATGATATTAAGAATAATATATCTAACCAAACCCTATTAATATTAATAAACTCAAACTACCGGCATTACACAAAATTACGTTCTTGCCTTAATAAATCTTAGTTTATATTATTACGCTCCAAGAAACAGCTAAATACACGAAATATTTATAAATAAAACTTCTAATTAGCAATATATTATCAGAAACGGAACTGGAATTGGTGAGTCGTTAACATCGGTAACAATGTTGGGGCCACGCAACTCGACACGCCGCGCGTGCCCACTCGCCTAATTGTGAAACAAAAACTCCATGGCACCGACGAATTAATCATCAGCGCCACTCTACTACCGGTACCTACTCGAATATATTTTATTAATGCTGCCTTCTCATTGACACTCGATTTACTTCCATCTACGTATTGCTCATTGCTCCCAATGCTTAGTTTCAGGCATAAAAATCATATGTTCAATTTACAAAGCGCAAATAACTTTAAAACATTTAAAATAATAAAAGGGGTTTTATGTAAGAGAAATAGCAATCAAACTATTATAAAAAGCTTCAAGCACAGCTTGACTCTACAATAAAAATACCAGAGAAAAACAAAACTTGCAGCAAAATTTTCAAGTTAATTTTTACATCCGTTCATAAAGTAAGAACAACCTTTGTGAATGTTTGAAGGGTTTATTTAATAGCTCTGTATAATCGTGTGTTGGAATGAGGTCAGATTATTAGAATTCATGAGAACGGTCACACGAAAGCGTGGCGATGACGGATCACGATTGTACGAGCAGCGAGCAGCGAGCTTGCGCGACCTGCGAGCCGATATGCCCCCGGTCACAAAGACCTCCCAACGACAGTGGCGTGTTAAACCCGTAAATCTTGATGTAATGTACTTTACTTTCCCATACTTCTATATTGTGCTTATATTTATCTTAATATTATGAATGAAAGCTTTATTTATGCCCGACTAAGTGGGATTATGTATTGTTAATTAATGATCGTCTCAAAATATTGCTTGGGAGTGTCATAACTGATACACGAACTTTCATCGTGAGTAATTTTAAATAAATAGTAAGATGGAAGATAGTTTTTTTTAATTTGTAGGTTTATAATCCAATATAGTTTATTAATGAAGAGTTTAATAAGGCAGCTGTCGGTAAAAGAGATTGTTAATATTTCATCGCTAAAACTTATTCCATTTGAGAAAAAATTACGAACTGGTTTTAAACGATATTAACATATAAACGAATGTAATAGAGTCTATTTCCCATTTTAAACAACTTGTTAAAAATTCTCTTGCTAATGTCAATGATGAACAAGATCCGTGTCATTCCTTTCCTCGGAGTTACAAGGGAAAGTGCAGCAACAAAAGATGACTGTTAGTGTCGTTTACAGCCATAAAATATAGCGATAGTCAAGGTTCAGAGATTTATTGCTAACACACACAATAAAACTGGTTTCTCTTACCTAGTTAGATATTATTTTATCGAGTTCGAGGGAAACTAACCAGCTGATAGAATGTATTACATAAACAGAATGGCCCTAAATTACTTCAGTGTGTTTACTAAATTTAATTATAATTACCATATCATTAAAAATGTCTCTACATTTTAACAGATTTTGCAAAAAAAGTTATTTAGTATTCTAGATAAAAAACTTAAATTATGTTTTGTATACCTTAATGATCCAAAAATTCAAGGTTAGAAAACGAACGAGTAATTAATGAAAATATGTAAATTGCGGGCTCTATTCGTGGTCCACCATTAAACACAAGTTGCGATGATTAATGAACAGCTTTTTGGTCGTTTACTTAAATAATGAGATTACAACTCTATGCTTCACAACTGTAAAAATGAGGCAGATGGCAGTTATTAATTAACGGTTTATACACTTTATAGAAATTAAACAGAGTTCGGTCCTTTGTCAGACAAAAATAAAAGAAAACTACGTGTTGTTTCATTGTTTGTTGAAAAAGTCTCGGTAAATCACTCTTTATAGTATCTACCTAATTATATCGCGTTAATAAATAAGAGGCAAGCTTTAATAAGTTTATGCAAAATTCTCACTGCGATAAAGCAATTTTACTACGACGAGCGAGGCTTTAATAAAACGACGTTGTTCATGGCGTCAACCTATAAACATTTTATGAAAATGTTGATTGCATAAACGGATCTCTGATAAAATTTCGTAAGTTATTTATGTTGTAATGAAACATGAAATGCCACGTAGCACTGGCGAGTATATTTTATGACAAACTAATGTTGTATCAGTTGTCATTGCGAGCGCCCGCGGTGCTGGCCACGCGCAGTGTACGGACGCGGCGACGCGAGGGACAGCACCGAGCACCCGGGCACCGGCGGAGTAGCCCGCTTAGCCCCAGGCTCACACTTACGCACCCTGCTCACATAATCACTACAATTTATTCCATTTATCAACTACACTCGGAATTATGTCGTTAGGCTATATTTATTTTATGCAACGATCGACTTAAGTAGGCCACGCAATTATAATGTACTTAAGATGTGTATACAACGCAGTTTATCTCCTGTATTATCCTCCTTTTCACATAAAACAAGGCGATTATGTGTGTGATGCGAATCGGCAGCGGTGAGCGTTTTATTTCACTTTTCAGCTAGAGACACAGTAAACGATAATGATGGTCATTAGCCAAAAAGCCAATGTCATTAACATGGTTGTCGCTTTAGTACATAGCGAATTCCAGGGCTGCCAGCCATCGGTGCGCAGGTCGGCGGCAGTGGCGGACACGTATCGCACCGATATCCGCAAAATACTTTCATTAATAATCCCCGTTTAATTTATAGCGGCGTCCGGGCCGTTGTATGAATATACAAGCCAATAAAATTTAATAAAACGCTCACCACGCCGTCCGGCCGCTCGTCTTAATGAACAACGACAAACATCAATTCTCAGCAATCATTTGCGTTTTTTAATTACTGTTGATATTTTCACGTCGTTAACGTATTTTGAAATAAGGCGATTATAAAACAAACAAGCTAGACAGGTGACTCGAGCTGGTAGTGAATATGAGTTTAGGTGTAATATAAATTAATAAGTTATTCGGCGTTCGGCGGGACTCCCGCGGCGCGGCGCGCGCTCGTTGTGTGTTTACCTTACACCAGTAATTATTATACACCTTGGGCCCACTAACCGTCTCTGCACCCGCACTCACTCGTTAAACCGTACCTCCACTGCTTTTACTATACTTATGTATTATTAATATTTTAATCGCCTCTCATCTACATATAAGTGGTATTTCATAATGTTCCTAATTAAACACGTCATAATTATGCGCGAGCTGTAAATTGCCTACGTCTATGAAAGTACGTAGTGTGCTCATAATAGCCACATGTAGCCGCTATTCGAAATCGAAATGCCATCGAGCGTAGTTTGTAATAAATATATCGAGGCGCTTATCATCTTATGACATCTAACGACACGGATAGCCAATACAATCGTACTCGTAAAACTTTCATTTGTAAGTGACACTGACATGACAATCTATTATGTAGATAAAGCTTTATTAATCTATTTTCTAAAAACCTACATTCAGTTATATCAGAACGTTTTTATTTATTCCCATTGTCATTAACGGTAAACGTAGCATATCGGATGTAAAATATTTTTTCTTAGTAACTAGTTCTAATTTATCTCCAATGAATGTAATGGCCATATCTATACGGAGCTTAGAATAAAAAATAATATAATATAAATAATAAATAGGTACATGACAAACAAAAAAAAAAACCAAGAAAGTTTGCCGGCTTGGTGAAAATAACGAAACCTTCATACTTTAGGCCTGAATCATACAATGATTGCGTCCACTATGTAGTTTGCCTTTGTTAGTAGGAAGATTTTGTAGATATATTTTCTCATGTATATTGGTCTAGCACTGGCATTGTATGTGTATATGTTTATTATATTTATTTTAATACTTAAATACAAAACGTACTCATTCTCAAGAGCTAATATTTAAATTAACTCCTCGCCATATGAAGTTAAACCATGTTGCTTAATTGCCACCAATCACTGGTCGAGATGAATAGCTTTAATTGTTTCTGCAGGTAAAATAAGTGAGAAGAATTGCCCAAGCTTAGGGATTCAATTACTAGTATCCTGAACAGAACATTTTACCAGGATGACCATTAATATTTTTTAATCTTAATTTCTAAACATAAAAAAACAT
Source organism: Autographa gamma (assembly GCA_905146925.1). NCBI lineage: Eukaryota > Metazoa > Arthropoda > Insecta > Lepidoptera > Noctuidae > Autographa > Autographa gamma. Next base: position 4,640,212 of record LR989852.1, read on the forward strand.
ATCATCCCGCCTGTATCCCCGAAGGGGTAGGCAGAGGTGTACCAATGTACACCCACAGTTCGCCGATATGTTTTAGTCCCATGTAATAGGGGCGAGCCTATTGCCACTACCGGGCACAAATCCAAACTTATAAAACACAATCTACCTAATGTGAAAGTAGAAAACAAATGATTAATATGGGGTATGTTTTTAAAATATTTTGTAGCTTATTTGGAGGTTATTCAACGTATCAGTCACTTAAAATCTTACTTGTTAACTATAACCATAAAGCTACACAATGTTAACCCAAAATAATACGGTTAACGGTTGTTAAATACGGTTTTATATTTGTGCGATGTTAACGGAGAGTATTGTGAATTACTTTTATGTCATAATAAGGGCAATTGAAGTAATATGTGGGTGTTGGCGAGACGCCGGAAGTGGTCGCCATTGCCGCTGCATTTCAAACTGCCCGCTGTGTATTTGCACTCAGTTTATTTCTACAGAACGACCGAATTACAAGCGATAAAATCGTTACTTATACCACTGTCGTTTATTCGCAGTCAATCATTTACGTGAATGTTAAACGCGAGATACTATGACTTTTAAATAAGTAATAAAATAAGTACTTAAGATTTACAACTAATATTATACTTTTATTACTGTCTATTTATTTTATATGTTATATTAATTAATAATATTTTTCCTGCTTTGCGATGAGGTTTTTGGAGTAAAGATGTTGGTAAGGTTATAATGGATGACTTGTGGTAGTTTTATGACTGGATTTAGAATGTTTAGAACGTGTTAAAGTCACCAAAGATCAAAAGAATTTTAGGAAAGTAGAGTTCTGTCATTGAAACTATTATTTGTTTATAATTAGTAATTATTTTATGTTTTGACTAGCTAAGAATTATCTGTAGCGATAGTGAAAACAAATGAGGTCATATCATGTTATTGTTGTTTAGTTGATCAAAAAATTATCTTGAATTCTATATATTGCATCGCCTCGAAGTGTACGCTCAGTTTGATTTACACGTCGTTTATTAGAAAAGCTCGCATGTTTAGTCATTTACGAGCCACTATGTCGTTCTTTCGTTGTCTGCCCGACGTCACTAAACTGCATCTTTTATGTACACAGCATTGTCTCGTATTTTACAAGTCAAAGGTAATATGTAAACAAATTACTCTGTCCATACTTATTATAAAATTGAACTTTGGGTCTAAAAGCGTATGCTAACTTGTAGGTGTCTACGCTTCACAATGCTCAATAAAAATATGAGCATTGTTTGAATTGTACCTAGGACATTATGCGCAATTTTCAGGACTATTCATAAATACTTTCGTTGGGCCCGATTCCATGCAACTAACATGACGTGATGGAATGTTGTCCAAAGCGTGGGACAGGTTGTCGTATGTATTGTATGCAAATATGGTCGGCGCCACCGTGAGGAGTTGAGCTCATTTGGCAGAGTTATGGGTGTCACATGGAGCACGGCCGCCGCGCGCCTTCGCTGATATGGCTCGGCGTATTAATCACGAGCTGTAACGATAGCTTTAAGAAGCCCTCGAGAGCAGAACGCGAGAGCTGCGCCTCGCGGGAGGCGCGCGCAGCGACATAACATTTCTCACTTCAATTTGTAGTCTTATTTGTTTTTCTGTTTCCATCGTCTCACTTCATTTCAATCGGAGGTCGTTTTTTAATATAACTTTTATATTTTTTTCATTCCGAGGTGACGTTTATCGTGACTCCCCGGGTGACGGCGACGCGACGCGCCTCTCTAGTTAAATGACGATTTACCAGTTTTTCATTGGACTCCCGATGTCAGTCTCTTTACGAGCGAGTATTTTATTTGGAGATATTTTACTGCCACCGATGTTATGATGAACGTTTACGTACCTTTGAGTTATTTTAATGTTCCATATGAATTTGTGAACTTGAGACGCTACGGCCAATAAAAGATGAAATTGATTAAGGTATAAAATTTAAACATTATAGTAGGTAGTTGTTTGATTTTGTGTGCCTTTACATTATGACTTGCCTGAGTAATAAAAGGCACCCAGGTGCATGTACTTATGAGTAAGTAGGCATTAGGCAAAATTAAATATTATTAAAATAATGCATAGTTGTGTATGCTTTAATGATGTTTCTTAGAAATAGTAAGTAGGAATGTATTAGGTACCTATGTTTATCTCAATTCGTTTGGTACTATGTTGTGTCAATTGTTTATAATTAACTAATACTTATACGTAATTACTTATTCATTTGTCATGGCTGCAACTGAACAGTCATTGGGTGTCGCAACCTCATCCGTATTCATTATTCTCTTATACATATTTATTTTTATATTGACGTGTACAGTCGTTTACACAAGATGTAGGTCCCATGTGGTAAATTAATTAGTTTTTATGTTACTAGTTAGGTACTTACTAGCCTTTGTTGCAAACAAGAAGGTTATGTGATTACTACTGGGAACATAACAAGGTGTTATGAACACAAATAGATGCACAAAACCAAGCTTGTAAAAATGTGTAATGTCGTTTTGTTTTAGTTGAAATAACCTAGAACTTAAGTTTAGTAACCTATCAAGATCGACATTCGATAGTATCAATATGTTCGCAAATAATATAGAAGTATTTACGAGTGTAGTTTTATATAACAGGTTCTTGTCGACGCGAACAGTAACTAATGCAAATGCAAAGAAATCCGCTACTTTAGAGGGTCGTTTGTCATCGCTTACCGCAGCTGTGGACACTGGCCCGACGACACACGGACAGTCGCGCACACAACTCATTCCTATCGTTATTACTACATCCATTACGTTATATTCATACTTATTCTTAATTTGTTGCCTGTTATAATGTTGTCTATTGTGCTTAACTCTATATTTGAATTTCAATTTGTCACTTAATTTTTATATGTTAAAATGTTAAACCTTTAAAATCTTCATCATCATCAATCTTTTAGATTTTTATTGGTAACCAAACAAATCTCAAACACAGTTTTTTTCGTGTACCCTAAAGTATCCTAAAAAGGTTTTCTGAATATTTTATCTATGAATAATATTAACAACGACTTGGATAGTTGAGTGCGTGAGCATGGCCGCCCACGGCCTCATCTCGATTCAATCTGTTGACATCTCATATTCAATGGACACGTGCTGTTTGTTTAAAATAAATTCATTATTTAACCGTTGCCACAGACAGAGGCAATTGGAACTCTACTTTACGATCTAATACGTTCTAATAAGACCCGTTTATGAATCTATACATACAGTTCTCATTGTCCACAATGATTCTAATGGCTCTATCTTCAACACCTTAATAAGCAATTATGAATAATTCAATCGTGTATCGCAATTAGTTTTTATATATTAGTTGAATGACATTAATTAATTCATTTGATATCCTTAATTTATCGCTCAATAATTACTGATTCATACATTATGCAGGTGTCGGCTAGGTATCCGTTTTATCGCATATATCAATTCAAATCGCCACTTTTACACTACTGTAGAGCGTAAAGTCTCATGTTACGGTATATTGGTTGTTAATAAAAACATATTTAGCATTTTGTCATACGTTTGTATTTTAAATGTTTATAACGGCGTCGGGTTGTGTCGGATTTATTTAGACATAGCATGTCGTTATGGGCTGTGTCACGAGTGCTCGGCGTAAGGTACAAATGGGCCAATTTGTCGACGCTCCGGTGCGGAGGCGAAAATCCGCCGTAATCCGCGGCCTCGCGCGCTAATCGAAATATCGACGCAGCGCTTATTGACGAGTGGCCGGCGACCGGACGCCGGACGACCGGACGACCGGCTGACCCGACACGTCACGCACAACATGCTCCAACATGAAATTAATTAAAATTTATATGGTTTTCGATTGACTACATTGATTAATTAATTATAACCGTCACACAAAAATAATAAACAAAATTTAGTTGAGCGACAGCAAACATTTTCAGCATTTAAGTAGGTTCATAATAATTAAAGTTTATGTCTAAAAACGTTCCCTGATTTATCTTTATACGTGTCATTTTCAAATTTCTCTCTCACTCTGTGGTATTACATACTACCATTTCTACTACCTGTACAGAATTCTTAGCCCTGCTATCCAGAAATTTTCTAACAGTTTTAAAAAGACATCCTATTTATAAACGTTATAAGAAAAATTATAAATATTAAAGCGTACAAGGGCCGCACATCCACCGCGGCCGACGGTCCGCAGCCATCTGTCCCCCACCGTCGGCCATGTTCCGCTCCTCCCCACGACCCTCCCAACGCCTCCCACCGCAATTACAGCCATCCGCCACTTTCGCCGCCAACGCAAACGTCATCTTGCTCCTTAGATATTAAAGATTAATATCCCTTGGTGGGTGAGTGCAAGGGAGGTCGGGTGGGCCGAGCCGCATCCCTTCAGAACGATCCGCGTCGTCGCCGCCGTAGTACGTGATATCATCCGTGTTGTATAATTATTGTAATGCTATCGTATCGGCAGCTCTCACTGCCGTTTTATTGAATGCATAATTGTTGACTGATATTAAATTAAGTCCTTTGCCATCCTTATCCCTCGTATCGCGATCTTTATCTGCAAATATAAAAAGTATTGATGAGCAGGCTAAGGGATATTGATAATTATCAGTAGATAGTCATGGTAAGTTAAGTAGTTGAACAGGTACCTAACTACCTATCTCAAATCAGGGATCACATAGAAAAGGTAGAGACGCTTCTTTATATTCGAACCGCATTTTATTAACCTTACCAATATTTTATCGCCTGGCAATTTACCTATTATTTAGATACCTAACACTTATGTGGGACTGGGTATATCTTAATTTTCTAATCGTGTGTACTTGACTTATTCATCATCATCAATTATACCTATATTTTTATGTCTTACAAAAAAAATAGATTTTATTGCCTGTTAAAAAAGTGGTTATAAATAGGTTGTAGACTGCACTAGTTAGGTCCCTAATCTACGTTAATGGAGAGCTTGTACCTAGGTTCCTAGGAATAAATATGGGCTCTTAAACTATGATAAAAAAAAAACCTTTTTCCCAACATTTTTGATTAAGTATAACTGAATAAATTAAGAAGTACACTTACACTTAATGTTTTGACTTCAAAACCAAACTATTTCTAAGCGTGAAGATCACGACCAATAGATCCATATAATTATAATTTATTGAATATCGGTGATCCGGGGCGGGGCGGTCGTTCATTAGGCGCAGGTGAGGAAATTAGAGGCCTTAATGAAGTTCACCACGCCCTGCCATCACCTCCGATGGACGGTAATATATGCGCTTTCATTATCACAATATGCTACGAACTGGCGCGAGCTGGTTCCTGTAATTATGATCATAATTATGATGTTAGTGACAGATGGACACTTGACACTTGTTACTAATTCGATAGCTAATTGGCCTTATATATAATACGTATAGATAAGAAAATAGGCACTAGTAACACCTAGGAAGCTCCTGAACCTATTATTGCTGAAGGTCCAAAGTACTTTTTAGTATTTACTCGCAAAGGTATATTCTGAATAAAATTAAAATAAACGAACAAATATACCGCCTTTTCAACTATTAAGTTTGTAAATATTTATTCATGTTGTAGGTTCTTATTTTATCAAGAAATATGGACATAAAAACAAAGTTCTTCGACATAACTCTAGTTGAATCATAGAGACGTTCTCTATTAAGTCATACAACTTATCTTGGACATACAGCATTAAAATAAATACATACACACACGTTTAGATAATATAGTAATTATACGAGCCATAAAGAAAGAACAGTCACGTTAATAACCTAACAACCAAAATGAATCGGCGCCTTTGCGGCTACAATTAACACGATGCCGCAATAAAAATAACTAGGCAGTGAAATTAATTAATTTACAGACTTTAATTATCTCATCATGGCAGTAAAACCATGGGCAGTTTGCGCCGGGCTGGCTTATCGGCTCGTCACATCGGCCCGAGACGTCGCCCAATTAATTACGGCCGCGTTGCGTTATGAGAAATCACCGACATTGTTATTACTGAATAGATAACGCGAGCCTGCTAATTAATGCCTACGTGGATAGATTTTGTGCGTAACTCAACTTAATTTGTATCACCATAATTAAGTACTTTGGGTTTTTTGCGTGTCGGCTTATCTTTAACAAAATGTAGAGTTATTGTTTGCGCTCCAGAAAAATATGTTTTAGTCAATTAAATGCTTATATCGTGTTAAGCTAATCTGCCTTAATACGCACCAGATATTTTAACTTCCAACTGTCAAATAAGTTTTTAGTTGCGTTAACCTACTTAGTTTGTTCTTATACCTTATTTAACTAAGGAAAAACACGTACTTAATCGAGTTTACCTAAATGTTAACATATTCTATGTTAAAATATGTAACAGGATTAATAGAATTTTAACTAGCCTAGTCTACGTTGAAATGTATTCTATAAACCTGTCACTAATTACCTATTTCAATTAGGTACATAAAGTTGCTTGCTAGTGTTACCTAGTTGGTCTTTGACGCAAGAATCAAGGAGATGAATAAATTATGATTATTAAGTGCGGGTCATAATCTACCACCATTTTAAATTCATTTAACGTGCGCTTAGACCATAATCTTATACAGTTTCACGGTAGGTATAGGTACCTATGTTTTTATATTGTATAGTAGTAATATTTTTATACAGCTTGTATAGTTCTAGATTAAAGTATGACTTTAATTAGCTAGGTAGCCAGTTAAAATAAATAAGCTCTGCATGGTACAAAATTAAACCATTACCAGATACATACAGAAAGCTTTCTTATATTTTCGACTCTACAAAATAATCGACCTAAATTGCGTTATTCGAATTATATCTAGTTTAAGTCAGGTGTACATCGTTTTGTACATCTGTTATCTGATGAATAACATATTTCACATAAAACCTATAAATTCTAAACTTGCGACATGTCTGACTGATGACTTAGAGCATTTCACTTCAGAGTCGTAAAGCGTCGCGCTGTTGTTGATAAAGTTAGACGGTTAGGGAAACCAAATGTGGAAATGTCTAGTTAAGTCGGCTGCTTAAACACACACGTTCGTATAACTAATTTGCGCGATACTTAGATCCTTTTCAAGGACATACCAGAACATTAGGAATTGTAAGAAGTTCAATTATTTATTACTTATGGTACAAGTACAAGCTAAGGAATAATATGTGACATTCCTTTCTTTTTGGGAATTTTTTGTTTAGTTTTTGGGTATACCTACTGATTTTGTTTCCAATTCGTAATATACGAGAAGGTAATCAAAAGAATTGATGACTGAAATATATGAAGTAATGTACATTTGTTCCTCCAGATCGTGTTAAACTCGATGCACCGGTACCAGCCGCGCATCCACCTGGTGAAGGTGCGGGAAGGCGGGGGCCCCATCACGGACCTGACGCGGGAGCAGCACCGGACCTTCGTGTTCCCGGAGACCGTGTTCACCGCTGTCACCGCCTACCAGAACCAGCTCATCACCAAGCTCAAGATCGACTCCAACCCCTTCGCTAAAGGATTCAGGGATTCTTCAAGATTGACGGACTTTGATAGGTAAGAAATTCTTGTCTTATTAGTGAAAAGATTATTTATTTCAAGCCTGAATTAGATATTACTTTTGAATCACATTCTTGAGATTTTAATTTAGTGTTTAACATCTTCTGTTCTCAACAGAAGGTCCTCATACAATTTTGCTGCTCCCAAGAAATTTGTTTTTTTATTTATTATTTTTTGTAAGAGGTAAACTAAATTTTAGCTAAAGTATTTCCGGCTCTTATACCCAAAACACATCACTCCAAAGTACCCACCTAACACGAACACATAAATTCGTGCCATTAAGTTTTAACAGCCCATCAATATTGAGGTTTCAAAAATCGGTGACGAGCGGATATTCCAGCACGTTTAGTTTATTTGCGCTAAAGTGGTCCAAAACGGCGTACGGCGAGTTTGATAAATTGACAGGTTATTAGCAACAGTTGAAAGGCATTAGGTCTGCCGCCCTGCAATTTGCCTCGAACGATTTTACATGAATAAAAGATTAAAAACGCGGTTCTCTGCTGATTGCGGCTGATATCGGCTGAATGCGGATCGCCGGATCGGTGCTCGGATTTAGGGAGGGCCTGTTGTTATCCCCGTTATCGGCTTAATCGACTTTCTGAATGAGATTATGGGCGTAAAATATTCTTGAGGTCGTATGGATGTGCCCTTGAGTGTTGGCGACGGCTTTTTACCCATATTCGTACCGAGGAGAAAACAAAACACAAAGTTCTTGTCTGTTTTAATAATTCGTAATAAATTATAAAAATATTGAGGAATTGGTTAAACACAAAAAAACAATTAATTCAATTATTTCAAAATGTTCACTAAGGTCATGTTTACATTTTATTTAGTTTGTTGCTGTTTACGACTTATTTAGTATTTAATAAGGAGTACTCGGTTAGACTTTAATACGTACTAAAAAAGTGAGCAACATAATAGTGGTCGGTTACCTACCTCTGTGTTCACTACTTTTGATTGTGTATATTATTGACATTTTGGAATTTTTCAATACCCAAAGACATTAATAGAACGTATTCAGTTAAGTAGATATAATAAAGTAACATACTTAGGCAAAAAAGGGTCCTAGGTAAAAGCAGGCATTGTTTTTACGATGACATTTACAAACAATTAACTTTTGTAGGTGAAGAAACATAAAATGAATCTAGGTTATTAATACCTACGATAAGTGTTGCTTAACGTAGGTATACTGCGGCCGAGCTGTTACAGACAACAGTGATGTCATGGAACCATTCACTTTTATTGTCTACTATCATATAAAACTTTATGTGCCGTTATTAACAAAAACCATAAAATAAGCCGTTCTCTTCACATCGCTTGATGTTTCTATGTATAAAACCTGCAAACATAGCACACAAATAGATCTAGCTATAATGATACGTTGTAGAGGTTGTGCTATGTTTGTGCCCCGTGATTTCGTGACATTTCAACATTTAGTAGCCCAACCTCCAAAAGACAATTATCATAATTATACGCGTTATTAAAATGTCAGCGCTAAAGCATTACTTACTAGCGCCGTTGTTGGTGATATTTTAACTAAGGTTTGTACAATATTTTGCATTTAATGTCCCTTCTAAATTCAAGTTCGTGATAGAATGATTGAAAATTATAGCTGTTCAACGTGGAAGAAGAAGTTGTCCTTAGATAGGTGTGCACGATACCTTTGTTGATATCTGGATACATGTCGCCGAAACAATTGACTGCTTTCATGTTAAACGATAGACGTGAGAAAGCAATCACACTTACATTTTCAAAACATTCCACTCGCTGTTTTGACGCAAAGAAAATGTACGGGACAACTTTCAGTTAACACTTCATGGTCATTGAACTTTTGTCAATTCTTGGTGTATCATCTCCTTTTTGTTAAACAAAATACTTTGGTGTTTCAAACTCATACTAAAAGTATGATAATTACTGGGATGATTCCTTTTTATCGCGACTGCCATACTTACGTATTTTCTTACTCGTTCTATTGACTAAATGTCCGATTGTTCATGTAACTTTCATAGACAAACGCGGTATTTGCTGTAGAGTTGGAATACAATTCGACGTTTGCTAAGTACGTAAAATGAATTTCAAAACTTGCTAAGGCACCTTTCTGTTTAGTTCTTAATAAGAAATGTTTTTAAATCAAACAAAAGTTTAAATTACTTATTGTATCTTTTGTTGTCAAGGTAAATTAAAATGTTAGTGTTTAAAAGAACACAGTGATTTATATATGAAAATATTTTGTTTTACTTCTCAATAATTGAAGACCTCGAAGAATTTCGAATATTGAAAAAGGTAAGTTTATATATGCGATACACCGGATGTAATACATTTATCATGTAGCAAATGAAGACCGAGGAGCTGTAATTAATACAATTTAAATCCTATAAGTGTAGAGCAATGATCTACAAGCGAGCATCAAGTTTATTGCATCTTTTGACGAACATGAAGTTATATTTACGGGATTTATTATTAATAGCAAGAGATGGGAGAGTCACCTGATATCTTGTCGAATGTCGCGTTAATAATATCTACATCAAATAGGTTTTAAATGCACTCAATTACTATAGGGTCTTGAAATGGAACCTCATAAATAAAACATGTTAACTGAAATAACAGGTAATGTTCACGTAAACGAACAATGGCCAGCATAAATAAGTATCTCATATATTGATCAGTAAAGATCTAGATAAAAACACGATACGTGCAAATTTTAGGGTAAATTAATATTTATCGGAATAACTGGTTTGACTCATTAAGTTGAAGGTGTTGGTCTGTGGTGAGGCGAGAATGCGCCGCAAGGAACGGCCGGGCGTTCCCATGAGCCGACCACTACTCTCAGCTCACGATCAATGGTCGCACTACACTCGGACAGACACCACTTATGAAGGAATTCAAATACTTTAGGGATTTTTTTACCTCAATAAATCTGATATATATATACTTAGAAACATGATTTTAAGAGCTAGCTATAGCAAAGTATGACTTTGATAGTTATTTCCACCTCATTGTTAATACAGTAAATAAGTCCGTTTAAAGTGCTGCTGGATTTTTTTAATATTTAAGAATTTTGTTTTTTTTTTTCAGACATCAGCTTTTATATTTAAAAGCATATGACATTCTTGAAAAGTTATATAATGAGTTTTACCTATATTGGAATAATACATTGGACGAGAAACTCGGTCATGATTAGGATTGCACTTAACATTTAGGTAATTGTTGGGTTGTAATTAGGTACGATCAACTACAAGCTAAGGAATTTATCTAGGTACTTCATAAACCGTTAAATTTTCTATGTAAGTAAGCGCTAAAGCTGTTAACGGTATCGGTAGGAAGGTGTCTTTAGTTGCATGTTAACACGTTCGAGGTTGCGTGGTTGCGGGCGCGGGGCGGGGAGCGCGCGGCGGCGTGTGGAAACAGCTCACGTCAACGGCGGCCGGAGCCGGCGGCGGCGGCGCGCGTAATCACAGGGCTCGGCTCCTCATTATGCCCTAAACGACAAATTAAAGCGCATTTCTATTATCTGGCCATCGGTGTTATGCCCGTACGCCCGGACCGGACCGGTTCTCCGGGGGCGGTGTGTGGACTGACGCGTTCTCGCTCACATGTTTATATTTTAGCAACAACCAGCTGAATTGGCTATGCATAAACAATTACTGATTCACCTTTAAAGATTATAGATTATAAACAATTTGACGTTCACTCGACAGATTACACTGGGTACAAGGTTGTGGGCTCTTGAAAGGTATTTTATTCTTAGCTTGATGAGTGTCATCATTGATTTTTAATCGATACTAAAGAAGTACTTAGCCATTTTTTATTGAATTATGTGAAGGAATTAGTATAGGGGTTTTCAATTAGTAAGTACATGAATATCAATACACAACAAAACCTTATGCATTAGCTCTTAAGTTTTTTCTCTTCAACAGTAGTAGCATGACGGGCGGAATTATCGGACCTATTAATAATGTAATCGACGTAGGCGTCAGTGCGTAGCTACCGATTTGTATTAATTGATACGCCATCGGCTCGATGATAGTTTCCGAGCAGTGATTGACGGCTAATTCGAGATGCTATCGGAGCAATTACCGCGTCCTTCAAGCCACTCTCGCTGCCCGCTCGCTACCGGCACTGCTGGCTCCCACATAACTCTACAACCTATCTAAATCAATAACCAATAAAGGGCCATCGATGTTAGTATACTTATTTACTGTCTTTTTTCAACTCGGTAATATTTAGGTCATGAATTAAGAACTTTGACACTAATAAATTACTGATGAAGTTTCCAAGAAAAAATACAATGAGATAAAGTGAATTAAGAAAAAAGGTATTCTGTGCTCTGTTAGATGATTAAACTTCTGTGAAAGGTGTTCTGTGCTCTGTTAAACTGCTGTGTTAAATTTTAATGTCATGTGACATGTTGTGTCGCTCTTATTCAAGTGTAAATTCTTTTGGAACATAACGGAATAAAATACTGAATAATTAGAGGTTTCGCATATCGCGTGTTCTGATGATTGGTGTCAGCCGCGCGCTACTGTGCGCCCGCGCCGCTACATAGCTCAGCGGTTAATTCAGTTCAACGCGTACGTCTCTATATCGATAAAATCTCGACGCGTATTGCCACTCCGCTGTCTGTCACTCGTGCTACTTGCCTTGACGAGTGTAAGTTAATTTTAAAAGCCGTCTAAGTACTTCCGTTTATATTGTTCAACGCGCTCGGTCAACTATTAAAATACTTTCTATTCTGATTGCCGAATTCACACCGTCATAAATATAAATATTAAAAACAACGCCTAACGGCGCTCAGCCTTAATGACTTCCTTCGCTGACGTCCGAAATCGTCAGACAATAAGTATGATGAATTGCCATTGTGTGAGAATCGGGCGGTGGAGTTATTTGGCGTGGTGGTCGAGGCGGCTTTTCATCCATTAATTAATAAGATACGCCCCTCGCTCAATCAGAGCCGATATTTAGCGGGCGAGGAGTTATATTTATGCTCGGACGCACCTCTTCTTTAATTGCATGCGATTCACTTACTAGCTAGAAATAACTTTAACGACAACCGCGTGCTGCCCGCAGGCCTCTGCGTGTTTCACAGTTACGTTATTTTAAGTACTTTTTAAATATCAACCATCTATCACATTTAGTTACACGATCACACAGTCCAAAATTATTGGCACGAGAGCATTCAATAAATTTTAGCAATCAATTCGCAATTATTTTTTGTGACTATTTACTTATCCATGGTATCACAAAAAAGACGATTATGTTATAACTTTCCCTTAATTCAAATGCCATAAGTTTACCCCAAAAGTTTCTTTATTCTGTAATATAATCTATACCTTCTAAACAAAGTATTGCCAGTAAAGGAAATAATATTTCATATTTTATCAGATAGACATATTATGCATTTGCAGGCAAATATCGATAAGCGTTGCTCGGTAAGATATCGATAAGAGAGTCGGCGAGCACGGCCGGGCCTATCGGCGGGCTCTAAGAGCCGCCGCCCTGTAATTTGCCGGCGGAGAGTGTTGGCTATTACAGCTGATACCGAGATCATAATAAATACGCCATTAACGCCCCCGCAGCACCCGAAACGACATAACCACCCGGAGTAACAGGCTCTCTGCCAGCGCCAACACCGAGCCGCTTAATACCTTCTGTTGCGCTCGCCTTAAGTGTAAATTTTAAGATATTAGTGTTGTGGAATGTGTTAGTTCGAAATTTAACATTCAGCTTTGATTGCCTACAATTATGCGCGAAGTATAAAATGTTTTACGGGCTTAGCCAGAATTAATATGAGTTTTCTTCCTCCATACAGATCTACAGGATCTTCAGGAGAGCAAACAATATATTCTGCAAATTGTATTTCATATTGTGTTCTTTTCATTTTAATTGATTTACCTAACCTGATTAGGGACTGTTGTTCAAAAAGTTTTATTCAGTTAGGTACTATGTTTTATAAAATCCTGTCTTTATCCTAGCATCCGCGTTTTGGGCGACTGAATGATCTTGGAGCCGAGATAATATTGCGTGATGAAATTGTGTGAAATCGCTGAGAAGTTGTGGTTAATTCGGGTTTATATTAACAATAATACCGGCTATTATTCGTTTTTATAGAAATTAGGGAGTTTAATAAAAAATACTATTATATGTGTTAGCGTGTGTGGGCACTACCTGTTTTTAATTCCCGGTGAGAGCGCGCCGGCGCCCGGGGCCGCCTTGCCGGTGATAGATTAAATTCGACACGGCATCTCGTGATGTCATGCCAATTTTGAGGCTTAGCTCGAGCACGGCGTGTCGTCACGCTCATTTGCCGCTCTAACGCTCGTATCTCAAGACGGAGCTCATTATTAATAAACATCTCCTCAGATTTACGCACGCAGCACAGTGTACAACAAACCTGCCTCAGAGAAAACGGAAAAGAGCCAGCCGATACTAACTAGATTTCTATTGAGCAGGCGTGAAAGACGCATTATTGCACACTTGTAAGTGGTGATAGTTTCGTAGAGATGCGAAAATAGCTAGTTAACGGGAAGCGTGATCGGTGGCGGTCGCGACAGCCTCCAGGAACCGATAAAGGGCATCACGCACTCGCGCAGTAAAGGGACGCACGAGCTCGCTGCGCGCCTCGTTAACTGCGACACTACTCGTAAAGACGCTTCGACGAAACAATCGACGACGATACACTCCTTGTTTAACACTTTTCCATAAAGCAGTGTGGATAAAAAATGTCCTACCGCGCGTTATGAATAGGGAGGTGTTTTATTTAAAGATTCTGCTTATTGCAAATGTTGGAGTTATACTGGCATAGTAAATCAAAGCTAAACGTACCAGTCGTAAACAAAGCTGACCACGTCGTATTTCATCGGGACTGAATTTTACATAACAGCTTCTAGTGTGACGTTCGTAACGTTTTATGAGATTCGAAATCACCACGTGGCCGCCGGTGGCCGGAGTCGTTCCTCGAACTCAGTTTTATAGACTACGGACCGATGAAACCCAACGAACAGTCCGACTCGCAAACCGCTCAGGTTCGCGGAACTCAACACGAACGTGCACTCCACGCGCCGACTCTACCAAAATAGGACTTATTATTATCAGAAAATTCACTTTACGTCAACAGAATATTATTCCTAAAATACTTTACTTATAAGAGCTCCCGGATGTCCAGGAGATATTCTAGCAATGTCATGTGCTAATATAGCTTTGTAAATCAAAATCCTAGAAACGGGGACATATATCTTTCGATAACGGAACCTGCTATAGAAGCTCTAAATTAATAGTTGTCTATTTCATTCTCCGCAGAGACCCGATGGAGCTGATGTTGATGGAGCAGCAGCTGCTGCGGTCGCCGCTGCGGCTGTACGCGGGCGGCGGTGGGGGCGCGGGCGGCGCAGACGAGGAGGCGGAGAAGCGCGCGGCGTGGGCGCGGGCGCCGGGCGCGCTGCAGCTGCTGGCGCTGGGGGGGCGCGCGTGGCCGGCCGCGTGGCCGCCGCCGCTGGCGCTGCCGCCCGACCTGTGGCTGCACAAGCCGGCCGCGCCGCTGCGCTACTGCCCCTACCCGCCGCCGCCGCCGCGCGCGCCGCACGAGCCCTCGCCGCGTCACCCGCTGTGAGCTGTGGATCCTTCCCTCATCACCTGACACTCCTGACAGGGACTGACCGGGAGCCGCCGCTGCTCCTCGGTTAGCGACTGAACTGCGAGGAACTTGAATGTTATTCAAGTCGATAGTAGCTTCGGGTTTCAACGAAAACGTGCTGTGACGACGGCTCTATCATTTTCGAGTGTTATCAGTAGTAAATCGCTTGACCTGCGCTCGCGAATGATGAGACCGGCTTGTAAAAGACTATTTATTTTATTCAAAGTGAGTTTCAAATTAGTACCTTAATAGACAAATGTATGTAACTGAGTAGTAATAAGAAGTTGTCGATAGGTATATTGTGTAACTTTATAACATAACATAATTTCAAGGTTCCTACCCGAAAATAAAATATTGAAAGTAATGTTAATGTAGAGAAAATAATATAAATTAACAATAGTTACCTGCACATATTAGTTACTCTATCGTTTAATGTTTATATTTCATTAGTTTTTATGCTCTGATATTATAATGTGTATCTTATCTTTTATAAATGACATCATTAGAAACCTATTTAAAACCAAAGAAAAAAAGATAGAAGTTTATATGGCAAACTTGAAATTATGATTAGGCCATTAATAAAACATTCCATGTGTTCTGAATCTTTCCAGTAATATACATTCAGTATTTTTGTTAATCGTTCGCAGTATTTTTTTACACGATTTGTTATTGGACATGTGTGATCGATGATGAAATGATTTCTATAGTTGGCCAAATGGATGGTCCATTTGGCCAACTATAGAAATCATCATCACAGCAAATCCAATTCCGATGCACTGATATCTGTGATGTAAACGTCTAATTATTTAACATTCTGGAATATGTTAAGTATACAATACTTCCATTAAATTTGACACTTATAACACTTTCCATATTAATTGTTAAGAATGATGCGTTATTTATCACTCTAAAAACAATGTGTATTAAAAAAATTGGTTGATTTTATCTTCTAATTATGTCTCTCATATACTCGATCATATTATTAGTCGAGTATTTTAATTCCCATTGAACATGTAAGCCATCGAGATATTTAGTACTGCGGTCAAAGAATTCCAAATCCAAGCAATGTATTATTATATATGTATTTTTGTGTATTTGTGTGTACATTCTTACTTAAGACTATTTATATTCTCGTAGACGTAAGATATATAAAAATGTATGTACTGTATAGTGGTTGAGTAAATTATTTTTGTAGGATAAGCACTGTACATAGTGGGTCACCTAGATGTTTATAAATAAGAGGTTTTGAAGAAGTATTGTCTTAGTAGAGAAATATGAAGCGTGTTTGCTCACATTATTGTTATGGCAAGAATAAAAATACAATATTATAATAGAGATTGATTAATTTTGATCATAAATCCCAAGTTACATTTAAAATGACTTCGGATACAAGATGAATGTTGCGAAGTGTTTCCCCTTCTCAATGGTGTATTATTGTGAATGTTTGGGGAGAGGGTCGAAGTAATAATGCTGATGGGATTTACGTTACATATTCATACAGTTGCGATCACAATTCTCAGTCAATGTAGAGGAAATGTAACGTCTTGCATTGAAAAGTGATGTCTCTACTTCCAAAAAATGTTAAATAAAATAGTTTTATTATTAAACTCTCGTCAAGTCTTCCCTATTGCATTGTTTTTAATGTTTTGACACTGTGTAACACTAACCATTTGTTTTTATTTTTTGTTAGTGCAATCTCCTTTCGATTCTGTCGATGTTTTTTTTTTATATAGAAAGCTGCGTTCGTCCGTCTCATTATTGCATTTTGTTCAGCTTTCGAGCTTATCTGTGAAATATGTAAGCGAATTCTCCATTGATAAATGTCTGCATGCCTGCCATGCCTGAAACTATGTCTACGTCTCAATTTACTGTTGCATTTCTAAATAAAACAGCGACAATGCATTGAAATATTAATAAGCTATTTATTTATTTTTTTGATCATAGACCAGGCTTATATTGATGTAACTATTTTCCCATATTCATTAATCGAAAAATACCAATGTAAAAGTTCTTCTGATACCGATTACTTGATTTTTTACTTTTATTTTTTCCTAATACATTTATTGTACTTTTACCTACTGGTTGTTAATGTCAAAAAGTTCAAACTGAAAACTCAAAGAACAATATTTGTACTATTATGTGATTAACTCTAAGGTGTTAATATTGTCAGCAGTTGATGTTATGACCTTGTACGAAATGTGAGCGAGGCGCGAGAGTAGCGACACATATCAGGGTTCAGCCCTAAGTGTTAATAAACCGAAATGAAACTATGGTGTTGTTTTATTTTACTTTTAATTATTAATAATGTAGGTAAAGGCTAAGCCTAAATATTAGTAAATGGTACACATTTAATTAGGGCCTAGTTGCCTGCCAATCTTCTTGTGGGTGATGTGAATTTAAAAAATGGATCCATGTGTTTTTCCTCTACTAAAACATTTTTTGACAAAACGAAGAAAAGTGGAACTAATGTAGACGCTCGAAAGTTATGGCGGTACCAAAAAAGGAAATAGATACTAGGCTACTTAAAAAACGTACGACATGTACGATCTGAGATACAGTTATCAAAAATTAACAGAATTTAGTGAAATCAAGGTGCACATTTACTTTTGTTATTGTTTGCGACATAAGTTTTGGCTTCATCTACATTATGACACACAATTTATTGCATTATAAAATTAATTTCATTGATTCTTAATGAGAAATGATAAATATTTTTTTTATTTGAATTGAATTTCCTTTTCTTTAAATGTACTACTTTTTTATTGGTTTCCGAGTGTGGCTTATGTGTGTCATAGAAAAAAGGTTTCTTAGTCTTAAAGTTTCTCATTTACTTTCGCATGGCGTTTCCTTAACTCCATAGGTTTTATATTAATAGAGAATACAATTTACCAAGGTGTAGAACATGAACAATCATAATTAGTAAAACTTACAGTTCGAGTAAGTTGTTGATCTGTTGGAGTGAAAGACAACCAAAATAATACTATACAAAAAAAAAATGACTTTTGACTGTTCGTTTCCAAACAAAGTATGTAAAGAATTTACTAAAAACAAATTCAGTCTAATTTGGTTTACCATTAAGAGGCATCATGTATTCACCCAAAAGCGAAACCACCAATAAATATAGCAACAGTTACCGTCAGCTTAAATTAGTAGTTTTATTGCTTGTGTGATGCTCGATTGTCTCCAAATTTAACTTTAAAGTCACGGTACCAATTATGTAGAAACAACATTAAGAATCATTTGGTTTGAGCTTTGAGTCACGTAATATTGCAGCTTTACAAAAAAACAAAAGCTATCAATTTGGTTCTGTAAATATATTTTAATGAATAGGCACAATACAATAAATAGTAGTTTGATAAACGAACTACACTGTTTAGCCCGCGGTCGATCAAGGACGCTATATATCTTAACCACAGCTATCCACCGTTAGTATTTACGAGACGGATAATAAATAATCGTCACACTTTTATTTTCTGTCTTTATTAAGTGTCATTAGGCATTATTAAGCGCGTATATCGATGATGATCGGCCTTCCGTCCGTCCGGTAATTGCCGGCGATGTAAGCGGCCCACAAATTGAAAGCGGCCGCAGCCCGAGGCGAGTATTGATGGATCTGCTGCCATCGGGAAATTATAGCTGGCCCTTGCGACAGCTTCGCAAATTGTGCGTATAATGCTAGTAAATAATACAGCATTCGCTATAAATTCATATGAGGCTAGGATATAAGTATAGGTCTCACGTACCGTGCGGACGTCACACATCCCCATGAGCGCGGTGTCCATGCCGTTTTTCATGTTCAGTACTTTACATTGACATAACATGAGTAACCCCCACGTGCACTTGTAGCAACTCGGGCGTGAGTCGACATAGCCTCGTCGCCCTTTGTGTCTGCGTGAGAGACATTAAAGAAGCAGAGAATGGGCTCGCGCCCGCCTGCTTGCGCCGAGCGATTCATAAATTAGCACGGGCGTATTTCGCAGACATCGACTGATTGACTCCTTTCATTACCGTCTCGCATTGTTCGCCTCTTGAGAAAAATTGCATATCCTTTTGGAATCACAACACATTTCATAATTATGGACTATTGTGGCGTTGTCGGAGCTAATTCCTCGGGGACGAGCGGTCTCCTCGCCCGGGGAGCACGCGAGATATATTGGCGTACGTAAAGACGGAGCCTGATCCCATAATGGTTGGCGCTGATTAGTTTTCAAGGGAAACACTAGTTCGAAGAAAGCTCTCGAGGATTTAATGTCCTGTCAGAGAAGTGTTCGAATGGGCATTGTTAACTGAAAGATGTTCGTGCTATTCTTGCGCGAAATAGCAGCTCAGAAAGGAAACTAATTTTAGATTCTGACATCGATTAAAAGGAATCGGAAAGCCAACGTACTTAAGTGGGATATGAATGTTCTGTACTGTTTGGGCCGAGTTTTATGCTCGGCGGAACGTTTGAAATTATTGACATTAATTATGTTCATTTGTCGGGCGCTATAGTGGCATTGTTCCCGTGCTGTGGCAGATTTATCAGTGATTAAGCGCGATAGACGTTCTGGGGGCCCACGTGCGAGCCCTGTGCCCGGTCGTGGCCTATGCGAGATCGCGATCGGCTCATATTGCGCCTGTGGGAACATTTAAGTGTAAAATCCACCTAGAATAGGAACATGCTAATTTGATGCTTACAGTTAGGACGTCGAGCGTGACTCGTTCAATCCAATTTGATCAAATGGAAATAGAAAGACGAGTAAACATCGGGTGAGACAATTCACGATCTATTTCCGAGGTCCCGCACCTATCAATCGCGGCACGGCCCAGATGTTTGTGTCGCTCGTCCGGCGAGCACAACGGTTGTCCGTGGCAAACGTTTTTCTAAGTCAATGTTGTAACGGTGTGTCTGTCAGCCGCGTCCGGCGTCAGCTGCCAGCTCTAGCGATCGGATGGACAAGTAAATAGAGGTGGGCTAATCGTCGCGTCCAGTAAGGGAAACGACGAATTACTCCGTCACGGTGTTCCCAACAATTGCTTTGTTATTGGCGATAGATTTCTAGTCAATCACGGTAATTGGTCTGGCGTGGCACCTGTGCGAATTGTAAAACATTTGAAAATCAAGAGACCGTTTTGTTTTGTGGTATTACCTCGTGCATTATTTTCATTAGTCTGTATGTTTAGATGCGTGGCACAGTTAGAGGATTGATTGACGGGGTAGTTGGTGCAAAGTAGTGTGATTACCGCGTGGCTTGTGAGTGACAGACGTGGCGCGGCGCGGAGAGGAGACGTCGTTAAGTGCGCGGTGATCGACGCCCGACAGACTAACAGCCCCGGGATACCTAACTGCTGTGTTCTGTGATAACTACGTGCGAACTAAGATAAACATTGCGGTATTATGGACCTCTACATGGATGCTTTACGATCTTGTCCACTAGTTTATGTTGTTCTATAACAAATCCATTCTGGAACTTTCACTACAATTTTGTTTGTTTGTTTACTACACTATTTGCAAAGCTTAAAATTATATACCTATAAAGTTCTCATCTGTAGGAGGTAGTATCATTACTGTAAAAACAGTAAAAAAATGTGTTTTCTTTTAACATTTTTTTTTCGTTGGTGTCTAAATGGCGACTTTATCATTATTCTTCGAAGCAATTTTTTTTTTCCTTAAATAAATGTATTGAATAACAGAACCGTAGCTATTAACCGTACCTATTATTATAAAATAAATTTTACATTAATGGCCAAATACCTACGTTACACATAAATTGTCACATGTCATAATTGATTTACTTTTTGCAGACAAATACATTTTTATCAAAACAGTACTTACAAAAATTCGATGTCATGACAAGTAACTATCTTCTCTATTATATTCCTTCCTCGCTAGTTACGTACAAGCTAAGTAAATTCTATCACATTTACATAAACGCGAATAGAAAGGGCTCAAGGCGATCGCAAGATTCAGACAGACAGACAGAGTTGCCGGTCGATAATAACGATAATGGTGGCAACGTGCCCATCACGGCCCATTTCGCTGCACTGGACGGTTGAGCGCGCCAATCTCAGGGTTAATACCCAACTTATATTATACGATAGTTGGAGCCTTCGTTTCCTTCGTAAGACTGTCAATACGGACTTCATAACTGCTTGAACTTGCCACTGGTTACAAACCCGTTAGATTGT
This sequence comes from Autographa gamma, assembly GCA_905146925.1. NCBI lineage: Eukaryota > Metazoa > Arthropoda > Insecta > Lepidoptera > Noctuidae > Autographa > Autographa gamma. Next base: position 4,661,579 of record LR989852.1, read on the forward strand.
AACATTTGAGGGAGTCCAATCTAATCGGATTTGTACAAGCTTTTGATTGTCTTTAGAAGTTTTAGAAATCGCAATAGTGTTATGGATAAAAAAGTGAGTTTGTTTTTTGTAGGCCTTTCATGGTTTAACTCCAGAACCGATTTTGATTTTTGTAGTAGGTAGGTACCAAAGTTTAAATTGTGCTACGTAAGCTACTTTTTTTCTGCGAAAACGTGTGTATGTGTTTTAGCTTTAATCGTATTTTCAGACACATAAAATCACAATTAGATACAAAATAAGAATCGTGCCGTTTTCAATGATTACAAATAAGAATTATTATTTCTAGAAATTCCGTTTTTTAATATGTTATTGTAAATCGGCTACCGTTCACTGGCGTTCACAATGAGTTGGCAGTGTTGGCACCTGTTGGGCTACTGCGGTAACACTTTTGATTGGTGAAAGTTTCAACACATAAACCGCTCAAAGCCTTGCAAAGTACGTTAAGTCGTCAGTTCCGATTGTCATTTGTTATGAAATCGGCCCGAAGGCTGTCAACCTACTTTAGATCACTTTTTACAGTTAATTGAGGAACATATTAAATTTAAAATTAATAATTCGCGATTTTGTTTTTATGAATGTTGTTGTTTTTTTTTCTTTTTTAATGACTATTGACTTATGTTTTAAAATATTTGTTTTTATTACTTATACTTAATAAAGCTTTTTTAATGCTGCCAGCCTTCTGGGCACGTTCCCCGCCATTGACAAGGATGACGATGAGTTCTTTGACGCCGTTTAGTTTTTATTTATGTAAGTTTTAATTTTAGTATAGTTGGAGTTTGTTCTTATATTAGATTTAATTGTGTATTAAAACTACTAAATAAAATATAAAGCTTCGACTATAAAAATTGGTTGAATTTGTTGCCATTACTTGAAAATTGAAATATAACTTTTATGCACTTTTTAATTTTGATCTTTGGGCAATCTATGAGAGAACTTAGGTTTGCTGCAAAAATTTTGATTTCGAAAATATATTTCACGGAATCGGTCTTAATTTAATCGGAGCACTAAATTATCTACCTGATGCCAAAATATGAACTGATTTAAAAATCGGAAACCATAATAAAACGTGTTATCAAATCTGTATCGAGCGTGGCTGCGCCGGCGCAGGTCGCGAGGACGCCGGTATCGGCGCGAGGTGATCCCTCAGGTGCGCCCCCCGACTCCGCCCCCTTGTTTATTGCTTATTAGCGGGCATCGCGGCGGCACGTTTGAACTGGCGGTCTTTGTTCTCGCCGCCAACAGTCCCCGCCGCCGCCCCGCCGCCGTCCCGCCGCCGCGCCGCCCGCGGCCGGTCACGAAGCCCGCGCAGCCCCGGTATGCTACGCGAATCATAAATTGTTGCTATTTGACGTAGCTGGTATTGGTGATATCGATCTTTGTTCAATGATATCGCTACGGAGGAAGGAAGTGCAATAACATCATAAATAACACTAGTTCTCTTGCATTACCTACCTGCGTACTTAGTATTTATACTTGCATGCATTTGCATAATGTATTGTATGTTGTCTTGTTGGATTCATTATTTATATTATATTCTTTTGAAGACAGAAGTACTGCACTGTTACGCCTACGAAGATCATAGCCGTAGAAATCTCAGTTTAGTTGAAAACTTTCATTACATAAACATAGTTTAATTTATGATGTGTGATAGATAATATTTATTATGTGTTTATTATGTATAGTAGTATTAAATCGTTAGTATTAAATCGAAGGTTAGTGTAGTGCTAAGCGACAAGACCGGTAAAAAATAATGTTATAGGTTGCTCGTAACTCTGTTTCTTAACATACGAGTAATTAATACATTCATACACAGTAAGTATACGTTTTTCTGTCTTTAAATAAGTATTTTGGTAGGTATGTATGGTAGGAATGTGTACATTGTAGTAGATGTAAATAATTTAGGAAAAAAAAAACAAAATATTAGACATATAGGTACATAGTTAATTTCATTTAACGCTAAATCACTACATATCTCTTCAGAGATGCGGCTATTTTTAATTGAAGCTAATGAAAAAGCTTCGACATGAGAACAGAAAAACCCTATACTTAAAATCTTACGTTTTTACTTAATAAATATTCATTATCATCCTGCATAGCATTAAAATATCACATTTGCTACACGCGTCCGCTTAATATGCGTTATGACGATCCTGATTTACATTCTATTAAATGTTTCAATGAAATAAACATGAAATCGCGTTTAAATCCGATTACATCGATAATTGCGAATAATTTCCTTGCGGTTTCCGCAGCGCATTATAAAGTAATTAAAAAATGCATGCTGCATGCTAAGCAAGCGATGAGTGCAATCGAGTAGCAGATGTTTCGCCTGATGATCAGCCGACAATTATCACGCTTGCTCGCCTACATGTAACGAGTGCTCATTATGAAAATATCTAGCAACACTGTATAATCAACCATAATATTGCGTTACTACAAAAACTTTGCATTCTTACATCGACCAATTTTAAAAGCGTCTAACTTGTGGTAATATACCTTGTATTTATTATACAACTAGCACAAATTGTTATCTTCTATATTCTAGGTGTAAACGTGACTTTATCAAGGATTGTTATAAAATATTTATATGTAGTATTACGCACTAACGTAACGTGACTAGGACATCACAAGTCTTTAAATAGTTCATAATCAACCGACACACTCATTTCAGTTGATTATATGGTTTGTAATACTAGGTCTGCTTAGAATTAATACTGCATTTATTCAGGCTAAATATTCGATCAATACCTAATAGCCCACTGATACAAAATAAATATATTTTTACTTAAAAAAAACCTAACGAAATTTCGTTCATCACACCTTTACCCATCCTTAACTTACAGGTCTCTCATAATATTTTTTTTCGAACTAAATAGTATCAAACAACACATCAATAAAAGATAACGCTATAACCCAGCACTGACAAGCTCTTTAAATTATTTATGACATTAATTTTTCTTAGAGCAACGCCGTCAAATTTTTACGAAGTTGATCAATATCAGGCAGTATTCCATAGTAAACGCATTAGGCACCATCCAGTCTGTGTGCGTGGGTGAGACATTCCCTAAATAGCTCTGTCCAACACAATGACGTCTGACGAAGGCCTTCCAGACCTATCATCGTAGAAAACGGCCGAATCACGCAAATTACTAATGTGATACCCATCGATGCTAACGAAAATCTAACGCGGAAAAAATCACATCGGACAATATTACAAAATAGAGAAAGATCTTTCGATTTTTGGTGTAACAAAAAGGTAAAATAATGTTGAATGTGTCATTCGATTTTGATCTGTGTTGCTGGTGAATTAGAGTCACAATTAGTTATAGTTGGGCGTGAATTATGATGTTTGTCGGCGGTGCATGTTGGTGCGATGAGGCAGATAGTGGCTGGGCGCGGCGGCCGCTAATGGCCGCGATAACATCTCGCGACCACGCCTCGACGCGACTTGTGGAGATTACGCCGATGCTGCAACAAATGCGTGCTGCTTATAAACACTAATATCTGTTGGCATCAGTTTAATTCATACCGACTTTCGCACGCCTTGTTGGCGAATCTGCATCCATTCATTACAATAAAACGATTTGACTGTGATAAAGTAAGAATTATAACTAAGTACAGCATATTCTTCGAGCTACACAGCACATTACAGTACCTACTTTAGTAAGCAGTTTTATACATTCGACATATTCTGAAGAGAGTCAACAACCATATGAAATTGTTAACTTTAAACTTGACTTCCTCATTTCTATTTTCTGCCTTCAAGATAGGATACACAATGTTTGCTAATTCAAGAGCAAATTTTACGTATATAGCGTATTGAAGGAGTAATATACTTATATTCTTCAGTATTTTTTTTGTATATTGGGACTCTAGTTCGGTTTATAGATTTTTATTCTCAATAAAGAAATACAAATTCACTTACTTGAGAACAACATAATATTATCTTAATTAATTATTACAATTCGTCGTTTCTTTTATACACATCTAATGTATTCATGTATGAGGAGACTTATTGTTTGCAATTACAAATTGAGCTAATTGAGTTTTGAATACATTAAATAAGTTTACATTTTTTATGTGTGAGGGTATTTTGTTATAAAGTTTTGCCCCTTCGAATGCAAGCATCCTTTTACCATAATTAGTTCTAATCCTTGGTAAAACTAAGAAACTAGCGCGGCGGGAACTACGTTGCGTTGTTTTATTTTCGTAAATGTTAAGTCTGTTTGAATGTTTTTGTCGAGAACTTTACGTATAAAGATGCACGTGTTATAAATATACAATTGTTTTAAATGCATAAGTTCGGTTTCACTATAAATTTGATTTGTTGGTGTAAGACGTGGATAGTTGAAAATCATCTTTATTAGTTTATTTTGCAAAATTTGTAACTCATTCAATTTAGTTTGTGCGGTACTACCCCAGATTTCAATTAAGTATTGCAAGTGCGGTTTAACTAATGCATTATATATATTGTATCGCAACTTTTTTGTTGAGAACTGATGAACTAGTTACTCTGGATATTAGCTAAAGATTGTCTAGGCATAAGCCTAGTGTAATCCAGGTAAATGAGTCTCAGAACCCGCACTAGCTAACGTAATGCGCAAAACATAATGTAAGTACAATTACAGAAAACTGGGAACGAAGAGTGCCATCTTGAAACACAAGCTTTTTATTTGAAACTCAAAGTGCTAACTTGAAAGAAAACTTAAAAACACATGAAAAAAATCTGTTCAGTTAATCAGTGTAAGATGGTGTTTCAATCAGAAAGGGTATACAAGAATAAAGGACACATTCCTACACTTATGTTTTGTATGAATGTCTTGTTAATTTAATTATTGTTTAATTTTAGCCCTTAGGTGGCTCTTCCTTGAGCAGGTACTTTTAATTTCAATCGACATTGTAATCAGCAAAAGTCATCATTTAAGTAAAATGTTCGAACTGTTTGACGTTAAACTGTTGAATATTAACGCTTTATTGTCGATTATTTCATGTTTCTTCAACACGGCCATGTTTTTGTCGTAATTAAAAATAAGAATATTAACGACTTTATTGCGTTTGAGTGGATGAGCACGGAAACCTGGCACGATTTCTGTATACTAAGGTATTTTACAATGTTGGTATTGAGAATTATATTTTATACTTTGTAGCATTATGTTTATAGCCAGTTATATATTTTTATTGCAGGATGATTTGAATTCTGAAATGTTTTTTATGTGTTTGTCAGAATTCATTACCAAGGTATAAAATATTTCAATTATTGTAGTTATCAGCCCGTATTGTTCCAGTTTTATTACTGCAAAGGTTTTGCGTTGCATTACCTGGGAGAAAAGCACCATTATCTATATGAATTACCCGTTATAGACGTACATGAAAGTTCAGGCAAACAGGGGCCTGTTAATTATTAATATAAATTGGCCATTGGGACGGCCAATTTTGACGTTCTGCCATTTAGTAGAATGCTAATTATCCTAAAATGGACCTACTAACGCCACCCACTCAGACGATTCAAACAATTGTCAATAGCAGACTCGGGCCCCAGGACTCCGCAGATCAAATTTTTGGTGCATCCACCTGCATCGATCCTCATAGTTGTATTCTTATTGCCAATTAGATAGGTATTATGTAATTCGGTAAAGAATTAAGAATCCTTTAAGTATATCTATTACGTATCACAATGATGTAAAGATTGAGGTAAGCGATCGCTTCGATACCGAGCGCCATACGATCGATGCTAGCACAACAATGTTGTTAATTGTCTCGCGATTTACGAACCGTGCAGGGAAAATATTAAACTGAGCGCCGATTCTAATTGTGGAGATAATGTTATACTTGGCCCCCACTTGCTTTAATCTGGAGTTTTTATATCCGTTGTAGCAGTTCATCTTGTTATATAAATATACGTTTTTTCTTACTTTTGGTATTTTTGTAGAAAGGTTTAATTTTTTTAGTAAATCTACTGTATTCTTGGGTGGAATTTGACGGTTCCGGAACATTATGTTGCTGTCGATTTTCGTTTTCCTAGTAAAAGTCCAGTTTTACTAGTATAGTCATGGGTAGCTCACTGCGGGGCACAGGCCACTGCACCCTCTTTCCATCTTTGTTCAGCAGCGCCATTCAGGTTTTGACTCTTTTTTCCAATCAGGTATTTTATGCCAATTTAGTCCTATTATCCTTTAAAATATAGTTTATAATATGTATATCTAACTTGATATTAAAACAATAATGAAAACGTGAGTTTTATGCTGTTCACTCTTCTTACTACACTTATATTTTTAGATTATTTCATAAAAGTTGTTAACTGATATATTTTATAGGAAGTCATACATGTAGCAAATCGTCCTCTTAAGTAAGTTTAACGGCTTAGCTTGATTAAATTAACTGTCATTAACCGATAACTTTATTACCACTATTTTTTTTCATTATATTTTAATCTTATGATATATATATATATATATATATATATATATATTTCATTTCAGTGTATCCACCTCATTTAAGGAAGGCTTATTGAAAAATTAAAATGTCAATACAATGGTAATTTAACTGAGTTCACAAGACAGTTAATTTTATAATACCTTAACAAAAAACTTGGGCTTTCTTTGTCGGAATTAGAGTTACTAGACCAAACAGGTTCTAGTTAAAATGATAGCTTATCTATATATCTTTATTGAGTTTAGAACTGTAAATAGAAGGTGTTCCGTGATGTCAACAAAGTAGATATTATAGCTTTCCTTTACGGACTGACCGTTATACTTGCAATCGGCGAAGTGAACTTTCAGAAATTGTTGAGTTGCACCATACTGAGCATACGCTATGTCAGCAAGCTTTACATAGTAGGTAACAGTTAGAAAATAAATTGTTTTCCATTAAGTTTTATATTATTATGTTTGTCTGTGTGGTAATGTGCTAATAAATGTGTTGAGGACTGTATTTACGTTAGTATCTAATCAGTGTAAAAGACAGCTAACGGAAACTGTATACCGGCTTTTTCATACTATTCACGAGAGCTTACTATAGTTTATGCTGTGTTCAGTGATTAATGAACAAATATTTTTTTTTGGGATTTAATTTAGTTCTGTAGAAATTGTCCTTGTATTTTTATTTTTGTCTCTTTTAATAATAATTCCTTATTCATACTTAAAAATTTATATAAAAAAAAAGTATTATAGAAAATACCTTTCACTCGCATTTAAAATGTAGCGACTTACGTTTCTTGCAATTTACATTGCAGGAAAGAAAAAAATATTAAATTATTAAGTTTTTAATTTAAAAGTTTCTTGGTCACAAGGTTGCAACGTATACTGAATATGTAGTAAGTTTTACGATCCTATAATTGAGGTGCGACGAGGGGGACGCTCAGTAATAAAGTAATGAATGATGTGATAGTTTAATTGGCGCATCCGGCGCTGCGCCCGCGCAACTTTCCTTGCCAGCCTTTGATGTGGCGCGATACACACCTTGGATATTAGGACGTTTTGACAACGTATTATAATAATACCGTGTGTAATGTACCTAAACTAATGGTAGGAATTGTGAGATATTACTAATAACCCGACATATTGTAGTGTTTAATGTAGTCATGTTTTTTGTTATAATTACTGATTTGGTGTCGGTCGGTTGGGTATTGTCGTTTAGACAAATTTATTCATGATGTTGAAAAAAATAAATAATTATAAAATGTGTTAAATAAAGCAAAGGTTTGTAGTACATTGAATCTTAGATACTAACAAGGAAACGGATGCTACAGAAATTATTTGCGATACCTAGTTCATCTCACAACGATACTTGCATCTACATATTGCAATGATTCGGATCAGAATGGAACCATTTACATAATGTGTAGCCCACAGCTATATTAGTATAATATATTGTCATATACCGACCTTAAGTACTAAGTTGTATTCTGGATACCGGGACCATAAGTTAAGGCATAGCTTCATAATGTTCCGACCTTTGCTTGACTTTTGCGATTTAATCTACATGAACATGAAGAGGAAATTGACAAATTATTGCACTTACTGCTAATGTGTAATCGTTTGTAATGTAACTTAAATTATTTAGTAAAGTTATTGAAAAATAAGGGTATGTCTCTACATACCCTTATTTTTGGTTCCCTGTTAGTTAGATTTGGAACGCTGGTAAATGTACAATTGTAGTGAATATGTAGAAAAGTATTATTGCTAGATAGAACAATATATGGACTAATGAATGAATGAATGAAACTATGTCTAAGAAAAATCTTTGCATCCGTATCTCTATACCAACATAATAAAAAAGTGGATTTTGAACGTCGCACGTCGTCAAAATAACGTGTCGTATTTTAATTCTGGATACCAAAGATTTAAATTTGTTAGACTTTAGATTACATTTAATGCCGTTTATTGCATGAGCCAGCACATTCTCCAAAATCTGCATGTCATAGTCAATAAGCTCTTGAAATATTTGATATTGAATTCCCAAAACCGTCATCGTATGATCCGTAGTGACTTGTCACATTGTGCGCGAGTGCGATACGATCTCCGCTCTGTAACGCCGAGGATTGCCGAAAGCTATCCGACCACCATCTTGCGCCATTGTGGTGACTCCCACATCGCCCATCCATCACGCTACCACGAAATCCTCAAGAGGAAGCCGCCTGAAGAAAACGCCGGCAAACACAATCGCTTAGAATTTATCAAATAATACCAATGATATCGACATGACACGGAATCTCAAACAGTTTTTTCTTGATTTTAAGCCTAAAGATAATCCGTTCGATTTTTATTTGTTAAATATCAAGTTTTGTTTTTGTGAAGAATGCTCTACATGTGTAGCATATTTCAGTAATCAGTTACTGTCTACAAATTCACCAAGCAAGACTGTCATGAAAAATGGATTCATTAATACTTTCATTACGTTTTTCTTCACATTTCCAATTGCAAAGGTCATCAAACCGATCGAAAGTTTTTAAACATTTCTAGTTAATAAAATAAATGAGTACCAAAAGCATTACTTTGGCAAAGTGTAAATGTCTTATCTTTATCTTGAACAACAATAACAGTACGATGTGCGTAATAAACTTAAAGTTGAAAACATTAAAACGGCTATCATTACTGTAATCAGAAGGTAAATTAAACGGCTAGTAGTTATAATATATTACTTAATTTCGTCGGCGGAGAAGCCGGCAATCCAATATTTGAATTGAATTTATCAACACGCTAGCACCCACTTTTTCATCGCGCGCTCCCAATTAACAGTGACATTCGTTTAATTATAAATGTAATTACTTCTTTTGTGAAGTTCGCCGGACGAATACAATTTATTTGCACGTCATATTCGGGAAACAAAGCTTGTGGGGCAACAGAAATGTTAATGATATGTATTGTTATTAATTGTTGTAGTTTTGTAAAGACAATGTGTAATTGACTCTGTAAAGGTGTTTATTTTTATACTTTATTATTGGTGCAGAGTTTAAAAACTTGTAAATAGTGTGAAATTTTGTTTAGTCTTTTTTTTTGTCTCGTTACTTTTGTAACCAAAAAAAAATGATAATAAGATGCAAAAGCTTTGTCTTGAGGTTAAAAACGAATGAAAGAAATTTTGCAAAGAAACAATAGATTGTAAAAAAATATATTTTTTTTTAGTTTAGATGATTGCTTGATGATGATTAAGAGACTCTTAACTTACTATTAATAACTGACTTTTATAGTGATGGCTGTCATTGTCTACAAAGCAAAAGGTTCCAATTTCTCAACACTGAAAAATTAATTTAACGAAATAAACCAGTTTCATAGGCAAATAAAAGCTATAGTCCAGTTTATATTCAGATAATATAGTGCTATCTAATAACAATCTGCAAAATATATTGACTCAATGACTTGTCAACAGCAACTTGCGTATTAGCGCAATGTTATTAAGAACAGTACCTTTAGTAAAATAAAAGCTTATTTATATATACACGCAATTTTTATGGCAACTGCAGATGACAATATCAGATAGAGTTACTGTTAATATAATTAATAACTCTACGGACTTAATTAACTTTTTGTGATGACTGGAAATGACAAAGGTAGGTAAAGTAAGCGAGCAAAGTCGCGGGTACAATCAAAAGTTAAGTTAATTTATTAAATAGGTTACCGACACCTGACATTTTATACAATACTGGGTAACCATAAATTTTACTTACCTCTTACTTTTTTTATTTAAATTACGTGTAACAAGACTGAAACAGTGTGTTACTTTTCGGAGCACAATGCTAGCCAATAATATTATTTAACAAGATTAATACAGACGAACACTCGCTATACAATTTCAATCTCGAATGATGAAAATAAAGAAGTACCGTAGGGTCAAGCATGAAAAATTACGTCAAACGGGATTATACAGAAAGTCGGAACTAGTGGTGACCATGTTCATATCGTGTATATCGGGTATATGGGTGATATGTCTACTCCAATAATCCAAAAGGTCGCATTTGTTCACCCAGGTGATAACCCTCAGGTGAACTAAGCGGAATATACCATGGAAAGAAAATAATACTAGGTAATAGATAATAGATTAAGATAACATTAGGCACTCAGGATCATAAACTGGGAACAAAGGATACATTTTATCCCGATGAGTCGGCAATATCTCCGGGAAGTACACCGACAAAAATGCAAGGTGCAGTTAGTATAAACATAATGTTTTTACATAAAAATACAAGCAAGGTATGTCTCTCGCTTGTATTACAGCCTCTCATGAATTCTCGTTAGCAAATTTAAAAGCTCACCTTCTAAGATTTTATGCTTCAAAACCTGTGAACTGACGACATAGTGGGCTATAAAATAAAATAGGTGTTATTATTCAAACACGTCGCGTTGGACATTCCCGAGGCATCGGATTTTACGAGCGCAGAACTGCATCGGCGATCACGAATATTCTTACAAAATCTAAATCTGTTAAGTATATTGGTTTAGCCTTCACGTTATTTGTCATGCCAGAACATATATTTGAGGGTTGTAAATAAGGCTGTTAGTAATATATACTACGCCAGATACTTGCAACTGGAGTGTTTACATTGTGTCAAACTAAAACAGAGCTTGTTTGTTAATGAGTGGTGAAGCAGAAGTTATGGTTGGTTTATACAATCACTAAAATAATACTTATCTAAGCGAGAGCCAAATTCAATCTTAACTTTTGTTCATGGAATGTGGGCATAAATTTCTGTCAAAAGGAACTCAGATTCAGGATTTTTTTTATATTCAAAACATATTTGGTTTTGATATTAAAATAAAGTCGAAAAAGAACACTTTCTTTACGTTGATTGTGTTTTCTGTGCATATAACGCTTCGATGTGCAATGTTAAGAAATATGATATGTATTGATATAAAACTGTGAGGCTATAAAGATTCGAGGCTAACAAAGTGTTAGCTGAAAGGCACTTTGTCTTAGCTTTTATAGCGACCGTCTATTTTAGCGACGTCGGTGATGTAACCAGCTCATGACAATATCCGAAGCTGGCCATACGGAGCTTACTAGAAAACAAACCAAAAGTATTAACAACGTAAGTAGTCTTGAATAAGAAAGGAAATCTAAGCTGATTTGAAGACGACCTTAAGTTTTGAAACAACATTCAAAAGCAACTTGCATCTTCAGTGTGGATATTATTGGTCTTGCTAGAAACAACTCAAAGTATGTACTAACCTACCCAATTGAAACAACCTCATACCAAAATTAAGCAGTTCTAAATACTTCATAACTTAAACCGAATTAATGATCTAAAACATCTGTATAAAGTATCATTTAGCCAGCCTGTAACATCTCAGCGGAAACATTTCACAATGTAAAAGGTCCCTCCATCCGATGCCGACAAGTTAATTTTACGCCTCTACACTCACTCATTTCATAATAATAAAATTGCTGTACAGCAGAATCCGTTGCTTTATTTGTGAAAACTCTTCCTTCACTTAACTTTCTGCTAAATTATCTTTTATTTATATAACCCTAGAGTTTTATTTCGGTTGTTGGTAGAAAGGTATCATTCTCTCAAATCAGAGGGTCCCTTGATTGGGGTATCATAAGCTTGTGAGTGTAGTTTGAAACAGACAGCGACACTGATACTCTTATTACGAAAACGTCAGGGGTCAGGCGTGAATGTGTGCGTACGGAGAGTGATGTGTGTGTGTGGGTGGGCAAATCACCACGAAACAACTTTACAAGTGTAATTGTCGCGGCGGGTGTCGGTAATTGATTTATTCCACGCTTGTAATGTTTCCCTGCACTATTCTCATTGCGTGGTGTGATTGCCAGCGACGGGGGAATTCGGCAAATGCCTATCAATAGTTACAGCTCGATGATTTTTATTGCTGGATTTTATTGTAATTGTAATTATTACTGGTTTCGTTATTGTTATCGGCTTGTTTAAACTTATTTAATAAATGTTTACATTCAATTTTAGCTTTCACGTGTTAGTAATATCAATAGCGGACAGTATCCAAGGTTTCACTATGCACATTTCAGCTAATGAAATTCTACCTTCTATGTTCTTGAACCTATTCTTTCTTCAATCAACCGGGTTCGATCCACAAATGTTTGACCTTTATTTTATATTATATCAGTCTAGACTGTGTTGAATGCGACTTTTTGCACACATTTCCAATACAGAAAGTTCTTGTGGCAACCATGTAATGAGTACCCTGTGCACATTTGCACAAATGTGTAAAGTTATTCGAAGACTCCGGGAATATTTACATGTGCTTTTTTTCCTTTTATGGGCTCTTTTATACTTACCTACCTACTACATTTTTTAACATTACGATCTAAGTATCAATTTTTACTCAGCAGTTATGAGCAATAAAAACACTCCCACAGCACATTACTATAAACATTACATTTTGCCGATACAAGTAATATTCAGAGCTCAATATAAGGTTCATAAATATTTAATAGATATTTTCCCACAATGGGGTGGCCATTCACACCCGTTAACCCTCGAGTGTACCGTAAAAATGGGACTGATCGGAGTGCCATAAAGTCGGCTCGGCCGGCCCGCGGCCCTCCGAGGGCTTACTAAGCAAAATTGTTTGCTTGTCTCAATTATTGTTCGCCTTTCAATCGCTGATAGATGATTTATGGTATTTGTGGCTACCGTTCACATTTTTTTATCGTAAAAACGACTGTGACTAATTTTAAGACGCCGAGTAGACATGTGATTAATTGTTAGATTGTAATCAATTTTGATTAATGTGGTTTTTAGACTATCTTGCTGGTAGTAAGCTTTAAAATTTAAGAGGTTTTTTGTCAAGGTCACTTTTAAATGGGGATATGAGGTTTTAAGATTTAAATATTTTATGTTTGTATAAGATCACATGATTTTTTATGCTTATTAAGGTAAAATACAGAAACTTTGTTTATAGTTCGATGAAATGTTTAACGAATGACATGAAAAACCCCAAGCAGACCAGCGAAAACACTTTCGATCCCTGACATACTTAGTATCAATAACTGTCAAAAATACCAATGTAAATGATTCTAGGAAAGAGTAAGCTTGCGATAGCCTTGTCGATAATGCCCGGTGTAAAATCGTACATGTCAGACGTGTCACAGTAGTGACGCCTATCAGTTGTTAATTACCGCCCACGCACACTGAGGTCGCCACTGTCTCGTACGTACATTTGCATGTCTGGGACATGTCTTACGGCTACCATTTTGGGTACTAAGTATCGTTGTCAATAACGCCCACACATGTCTCAGTGTTATAAGCCACTGTGCTATTAGATGTGCGTTAATATGATCACATATTTTGTTGGTACGAACTGTCAATCAGAAATAATAGAAACTCTAGGAGCACCTTGGCATTGTAGAGCTTTTATGAGTGATGCCACAAATAGACAAACCATCCACCTTTATACCACGGAAAAAGACAAATAACATTGATAATATTGATTCATAAAGAATACTGCACTACTGCAGAGCAATTAAGTTAACTTAACTTAGTTATATAATTAAAAAATAACGTCTGTTTCTCCGCAAGTGAGAACAATAATCGAACCACGGAATTTTAAATATGATAACTAGTAATTAAAGTAACAGAGTTGAGGTACCAATACGCATGTGCCCACACACCGAGTAGCACGTGTACCTTCACCATTAGACAACACTATTCACGCCTCCGACTACTATCAATACAAGCGTCCCGATGCTAAAAAGATATTACACCTTACAAAAACTAATCTATTTTGGACTGTATCACCTTCAAATAGAATTAAAGTTTCTTTGTAACTACGATTCTTTTCAATTTTCCTTCAATCGAATTTGGCTGTAACATCAATCGAGTTCCCACATTTTCCGGGCGCACTTACACAATATCAATCAGGTTTTATTGGTGTTGGCGGGGTCCGCGGGGGTGCGGCGGGGTGTGGCGGGGCGCGGTGCCGGGGGAGGGGGTAGGACTATTTGTATCAATAACCTGTCAATGGTCTCGCGGCCCGCGGGGACCTCTGCCCCGTAAACTTGATACTTGCGTATGTCTGTGACCGCATGGATTTGATTAGGAATGGATTACGATAGGCGTGCGAAATGTTTGATGCGAATAATGGTTTCCAATAAAATATTATAAATTATGTTTGAGAATTTTATGATGACACAACTACTTCAGTAACTTTAGCGATAGGTATATGCTTATAAAATATAATAATCATTTGAGTAGACATGTAACGGAATAAAATTGTCATTCTTAGGTATAACTTAGTATACAGACAATTTGATAGAAACGTTTTACTTTCATTCTTAAAGGTCTGTGAGTAAAATTACCATAACATTCGTGGAATAAAACATAACGAAAAAGGTTCCATTTACAAAGTTCCCTCGTAACACTACATTATCTGCTATCAGTGGCGGTCGACAAAGTAAAATTGGGGACACCTTATTTCCTCGGCTGGTTTGCAAAACACGTTCACGCTTCCCACCTATCCCCACATCTCAACGCTTATAGATAGTATCTGTTACACCTATTAAGGTTGCTAGACAGCTTGCAAGTTCGCCAAAGTTGCGGTTACAATGCGGAGTATGTTGCTTTTCATCCGTAGAATGTGCGTTCATAGCCAGCAATGTGTTCGCTTAAATTTGCTACAACCGTAACTGAACCTTTCGCCAGGGGTGTTAGAATACCGGTTCAGGTGGGCGCCTTCTTCACGCCGCTGCCGCCGATAACACGCTAATGCCCTCAACTTTGCACCGCAAGGGGAGGCAGGGTGACGTCAGGGTGTGGGGGAGGGGTTGGGGAGTAGCCATTCGTAGAGGAAAAACGGGAAAAGTCAGATCATTCGCGTTATTGAACGCGAATAACTTTATCGAGTTGCAATGTGCGCTGCGAGCTTCGTGAACTGCATTACTCTTTAGGACCCACTCACATCACGTGACCAATCATATAGCTTTTAGGTACCTACAAAACAGAACTACAGATATCAATAATATCTCTTGAAGTCTAAATATTAATAATATGGCGCAGCCGGATTTATCATATTTTCCAGCCATAAAAACTATTCGTCATCTTTCTAAATACTGTTTATAAAATAAAATTATTTACCTGTAAATTATAGGTTAGAGTGTATCACACATAAACACACAACAGACAAAACATTTAGCAATAAATAAAAACGCCCATTCGCTCAATTCCATTAGCGCACCATTCTGATAATGTGCCACCTTAGCGATGAGGACCTCTTACCTACGTATTCTATATGCATTGTTTCAGCAAACGCGCGCGTTTGCGTTAATATTTCATAACGCACGTTTCGCGTATGCCGCGTAAACGGTGGACCCAAGATTTGTTCCGGTAGCGACTGCCAAGGTAAGAGTACATATATTTGCGGTAATAAACGTGAATTTATTACCCCGTTACGTTTGCAGTTTTACTGAAATGTGGAGATGTGTGGCGCGGCTCGGAGCGCCGACATTAGCGCCGGCTGCTCCACCCTGTCTCCGCTACCTATGTATTAAATCATGCTTTATGTAAATTATAGAACATTGTTCTTTACAACCCGAATGTTGGGCACAGAAGGTATGCTTGCTGAAGTATCAACGTTACATCGTAAAGTCTTGCTCCGGTTTGATTGCGAGAGAACTTCAATTGTTTTACATATCTAGCATCTGGGTCTGACGAACAACAACTGCGTCATCACTTGTCATTTTGACTTATATCGTTTCCATCCTGCTCTTTTCACATTTTCACTTATATTGATAACGGAAAATTTTCATAAGACACATTTTCAATGAAAACAATATTATTGAAATGAAACTACTTTTACAGATTTTTTCGTGGTTTATAGATTTTAGGTCCCAACGTTTCGACACTTTTGCAGGAAACATAAACCGCCGGTCATAAACCGCGAAAAAATGTCTAACATTCGCGTAAACCTAAGAAAACAATATTGTTACTAAAGGAAGATCAAAATGTTTACACTTTTCTACAGGTGTTAAACTAAAATCTATCTACCACTGATCTGTTAAAAGGTAGCTCATATTAATACAGGTTTTAGACATTTTTGTACAAAATGAGGAAATATTTTTTTGAAATAACAAACCTAACGTTTACCAAAGCCCAAAACAAAGACAAGAAGAAGAGGCGTAATTTGTCGGCGTCACGTCTCCAAGCAACAAACACGTAACGCGGTGTCGTCGACATCAGGACTAAGGAGTGCGAATGTTCGCGACCAGAAGAAACTGGACATAAACATTCGGAGCACGTCGGCGGCGGGAGGCGCACTTAAAAGGGGATTATACGCCGAGCGGCCAATAACGCCGCATTACATCGCCCGAGCCCCACAGCCGCCCGATAATCCACACTGAATAAGGCTTTGTCTCTTACCTACGTCTATTTACGTTTTAATTCACGATTCGATGGGATCATCTTAGGTTTGGACGTAGGTGGCCTTCAATTACTTATATTTAAACAGAATTTTATTTAACTAGACACTTGCAGTGTCGAGTTAAATAAAATTCTGTTCTGTGCACTCGACCTCACTAACTGACTTCAAAAGTTCAAAAAAGGAGGAGTAAGTAACTTTTTAAACTATCCTTTGGTACACATAATTATATCAAACGCTGGTCAATAAATGGCCAGATTGAAACATATTAGAAACATACAACAACAGACATTAAAGGTACATAGAACACCATCGAAAACCTGTCTTTGTCACTAACTCTTCACACAATCGTTTTCATCTAGTTACTTTACGAAAGCAATCACTAAGAATCCCCTAGAAGGAACTGCCCTCATCCCTATATTTAATTAACGCAACAACATCACAACCGGCTCTAAAATCTAATGAAATATTCAGTCAAACGTTAAATTTAATCAGAGCTTATCAAAATAGGAGCGTCATCCTAACAATATCCTCGATTGGAAACACTTTTACAAGCAATAAATAGTTGGTGGCCGCGTCACTGGCTACAACATTTATTAGCTACAATGGAGATTAGATTAGCGTTGCATCCCGGCTGAGGGCCGCGGCCGGTGCCTAGGGACGGGAGATTTGTCCCAGTAATGTAGCCACGCGCGCAACTAATTCGATGTAGTCGACCCTTCCTCTATGTGACTCGAATGCCTCGCCTCGACACTGCTTCATTTTAATTGAATAGTTGGCGTGGGGTGACGCCGTTGTTTTCCTAAAGATAACTTTATAGCCGCTTTACATAATTGCCCGCCGGCGGCGCTCTAATTTGTTACAATTTCGCAATCTGTCACACTTTCGTACAATACAGAGAGAGGAGCGCTAATTGAAACAAAAACTCCCAAGCTTTGTAAAGGTGAGTTTTGTAAAAAGTATGTAATACACTTCCAAGATTTTATCGGTATCTTTTGGGAAAACTTGTTGTTTTTCTTCTAGGGATTTAATTTTTCTGTTAGGGTCTTGTTGCTAATTATCATCTTAGATTTAAAGTACCTACTTTAAATCATTCCTCATTTAGAGATGCGGCAGGTTATGAGTACATAACATATACATACAATGTTCTAACAGCACTATGTGTAGAAGAGGGTTCGTTCGAACTGGACTCTAACAATATTCATACCGTACAGCGTGACACGTATCGCCATCTATCGGTCGTCTAGGAAATTACACACTATATGTTGCGAGCGCCTATAGTTGTTCAAAAATTGTTTGAAATCGATTTGTTTAATTATTATGTAATGAGCAATTACTTCTGTTTTTAAAATAGATATATGCTTTGGAATATAAATAAAAATAAGCACATTATTAAAGATTCGTACAGGTTTAGGTTGTCCGTATGTAGTATGTCAAACATAAGTGCAATGGCATTTCATATCTCAGTGAAAATAAGTAGGGGCTAAAACAAAAACCAGGATATCATATAATATGATAGGATAGGATATGAATAGGATCGATTTGAAGGATTTTAGGTCTAATTTGAATCCGTCGTACTCAGAAACGTTAAACGGTTACTAACGGTGATGTCTTAATATAATATAACCTAATCAATTTAGGTATCGCAGACTTCTTAAGGTTGACGCACATAAATGGATTCTAAGGAATGCCTTAAATCGATTTAAGTAACATTAAGCCATTAACGTCTCTGAGTACGACAGTTGTACAGTAAAAGGTTCTGCAAGTTGGTACTTAAATAATCTGTTTTGGGGTACTACGAATTTTATAATATTTACAGGTGTATTTTTACTTTTTTTGACTTGCTGTTTAAAACTAGTACAGTTACTGCAGGTGCCGAGAAACGTAACTATCTATACATTTTGAATCGAAGTGATTTTAAAATTTAACTAAAACTGCACTTCTGTATCATAATTAATCTTATAAAATAAATATTGTACACCTAGATTTTAATTCAAACTATATGCAAAAATATGTGCTTCACGTATAGTTCTAATTTATTCCTACAGGAATCATCGAAGGCCATTTTGTGCGTTATTTTATGATTATATAGGTACTTGACCAATTTCCCATGAAAGCAAATAGGTAGATAGTGAGTTTGAGTCCCGGACTCTACACGTCTTGGTTTAGATAAATTCGTATGATGGGAGTATTTTGTGCTTTTTTAAAGTTATATTTTCTGTCTGTTCAGCTATTACCTCTGTGTAACATCTTTAGTTCTCCTGGAGTACCTATGTTGTGGAAGGGATAAATAAAAACAAGTTAGGTATATGTTAACAAACATTTAATTTTTATTCTTTAGCAATATATTATTTATAATAACTATAATTTAACTACAAAGTAACCGTGTAGGTACATCTATGCATCCGTTTGTAGTCGGATGTAGGAATTAATTGTAAACATAGACAGCAATATAATTTCTACTATTTAATTATCAATACATCTATCTTACTAAACATCTAAGTTTTACTAAAACAATTATTTTTTTCAGTTGTATTGCACATTTTACCTAAACGAGATGAAATCAGCCAGAAACAGTGTCTTGAGATATCGTAATTTATAGTAACCAATTTATTACGATCCTATACAAATACATTTTTTTCTGTTTTCACAATTTCCCCACAACCGTCTAGTAACTGTATTCCGAATGATATGAAACAAATGTACACAGTAGTCAAATATTCACACTTCTGCAGTTATCTCTAATTTTTCTATAACATGAATTTAGCAGAAACCATCACTACTAGACAAAACTATTAGGAACATATAACAATAATTACAAATTTAAGGTAGGCACATTTAAATAATATATTACAATATAATACAACTTTTCACAGAGCAACGGTAGAGTTCCAGAGCCGCGTCGCTCAGTCGCTTCACGAGTCACATCGTACTTCTAAATGTACCACACACTCAGTTTATTCACTTCTCGGCGCATAAAATTATCGAAGTTCACGACGCCACTCGTTTCGCAGCAAAACACCGACGCACTTCTAAACCTTTTGTGTTCTCTCCGAAAACATTTCATATAAAGACTCTCATACAATATCGCATATTATTACAGGGAGATCTCGGGGAGGTTTTTATTCGACGTTTTATCACTAAGTGGGGCTGTGAGGCGGGTGCGGGGCATGTGGAGTGTGCGGGGTGTGCGACAGGGGCGCGGGGTGTGGGCTGGCGTCGCGCAGCGAGTCCGGCGACGAGCCTGGTGAAGCGCGCCTGGCCGGGTACGGCGAGAACCGGTGCTGCGCCAGCGGCTGCGGCCCCGCGCCAGCACCCGCTCCCAGCGAGCCTGGGTACACCGGCCGCGGCAGCTGCAGCCCCGAGCCCGACGCAGCGAGGTGCTGCTGTGCCAGGAGCTGCGGGGCTAGGCACGCCCACTGCCCCCACAGTGCGGCCGCCGGCACGCCGTACAGCGGGTACGCGGCGCGTAGAAACAGTTGCGACCGGGCCGCCAGGATCGCTTTCTCCTCCAGAGTCAGATTGTTGTTGTGCTGGTCCAGGTCGAAGGGCCGCAGCGGTGAGCGTAAGAAGTGTTGCTCCGCCAACATGGACTCCATAGTTTCCCTGGAACGGTACAGAGCCGCACTTTAGATTTGGCGTGAATGTGGGCTAACAGCAGCGGCAGGAATGTAATATGATTGTATGATCGTATCTACCTATGACTGGCGGCGCTGTAGCGCGCGTCATCGGGGAAGACTGATGTTCTTTCGTGCTCCCCCGTGATATAGTATCTCAACAGACAAACAAAAAGAAAATAAAACACCCAATAATCAAGAGAACATACAGCAACACAGCATTAGAAATGCGAAAGCGAACAGTAATAGCTGAAATTTGTGAAGAAAATGTGGTGAGTGAAACTGTTAGATTATAAATTACACGGATGGAAACTGTAAGTGGACTTCACTTGCAATTAAATACATTTGATTGACTGAGTCTCAATAAATAGTGAGACATGATTGCTCGCGTGGAGATATCAATCAGTAACAGACTGTGTTGGTCACTGAGAGCGTGTCAAATGCACGCACGATTGCAGAGCAAACCGTATTCTATTGAAGAGCACATAAATTATACTCAAATATTTGCAAAATGTGCATTTATCTAATATTGTTACAATATAACAGTTTCTTTAGCATAAAGTCCTTTATTTTAATAGCATTAAGAACCTAAAGTAAAACATATCTTATTCAATCTGTATCAAAGAAAGGCTATCACCATCTACCAACAAACATTATAGTGATATTTACCTCTCAAATTCAGTGAGACGTGAAGAGTCACGGAATCCCTTCGCGAATGGATTACTGTCGATTTTCAATTTCGTGATCTGAAACAAAAGAGACGCTATGATTTCCTCTGACTATAAAACTACAAGTATAAAGAAATACGCTCATATAAATATTGTGGTCAATTAAGGATGTATCATATTATTATAGCGAAGTAATAGGCAAGGCTTCAATTATACTTGTAAGGAACAAGGAGGGTCGAGTATTATTATAAGGAGCTGTTCAGACCAAGCGAGCTAATTTCATTATGTATCCGTTTGTATTGTAATGGGTCAGTGAAGGTCCTGCATATCTCAGTGTGAACGGTCCGCGCCGGCGCCTCCCGCCGTGTTCAGCGCACACCAACTAATAAGGTTAACTTATTGATGACATTCCACATCAGTTTATCATTTTAGTAGACTACCAGGATAATACAATACAGGACAAGTATGTCATGTGTACTGTTTTGCAATTTGCAGCATAATACAGTGCTAATGTATGGAATACATTGCATGTGTTAGTGAATATAAGGGTCGACGAATAAATCCTTGTACCCAAAATAAGGATTAACTAAATGATGTATCATATAGACAATAATGTAATTATCTTTATTCGCCATTTCAATAAGCATATCAATTACTTATTATCATTAATTGTGAATAGACATTTAAAGAAATATATTATGGAGGACTAATTAAATCATGTAAATAAACTATAAAGCAAATGTTTAATTTAAGCTTGGGGCAAGGTGTTAAAAAATGTGTTTGGCAGAGCGGAGGCAGCGTCGATGAAAAATCGCCCCCTTGCTGAGTGGCGCTCCCGCTGTGGCTCCACACAATTTGTGAATAATATTTACGATAAAACCTTCCACGGAAACCTGTTACCATTAAATAGCGCCCGCTCGCCTAATATCCGAGCGGATTAAACTGATATCGATACTAATTTTAGCATATTCCTGGCATTTTTATGACGACGAGGTGAGAAAAAAACGTAGTATTTTTTAATGGTGAGCAATAAACAAGTCATCGAGAGTGATCGCGGTGGTGTCAGTCTTTCAGCGTGTCCAGCCGGCGACGGTAATTACCCGGCGAGTGAGTCGCATACCTGCCGCGCGGTACGGGCCCGACACGCCCACGCGACACCTAATGTGCATTGTTCACACATGTCCACACTAAACCAGATCGCGGAAATTACAAGAAAATGTAACCTGCCAACTGCTAAACTGTCAAAAGTTACAAAAATAACGTCCTCTTCCAATATCTTTTTACAACAAATTGTATTAAGCAATTAGGGAGGTACTTTATTATTCTGTTTTTGGCAATATTTTATGTGCCTTCAAAACTCTTATAATTAAATTATAAGTTTAGATGACTGCAAAACAAAAATATGTTATCGAAGCAAAATCACGCTTTAGCGATTAGTGTGATACATTGTGAAGCGTTTACTTTATTACTGTAGTACATTCCACAGAAGAATGCCCGCCAATAACAAAGTAAGCGACAATTAACTTCTTAATTTCTGTTGAAGATATTTATGCATCTGTTTGAAGTGGTTCGTCAGAGGTGCGTTAATCTATGAAACGCCTTGACAAATGTCTTCGTCTTATTGTTCCGGATCAAAGAAACATCATAAACAGTACAAAATATTGACCACCACGCGTCAAGTTTTCGGTTCAGCGGTGAGTAATTTCACTAGCAACGTGTCACTCAGAGACTAATGATTTCGAAAATAGGTACAGGGAAACTAGACAAAGAACATTTGTTACCACTCGTGGCCCATTTAACATGATCTCGTCTAAAAATATGAGCTTCAGTTCCTCCGTTATTTCATGTAATTTCGCCTCTATCATTGTTATTTTTTATCGTAACGACGCCTGAATAATAAATTAGTCCTAAAGTAAACTAATCATGCTTTTGGTTACCTCTTTTTATATTGAAGCATTCAAACAAAATATTTAACACCCCTTTAGATGGCTCCTTGGAATCACGCATAACTTACATTTTAGCAATTCGAAAGAAATATGTTAATTCCAGTTAAATATTCCGAAGTGGAAATCTGATCTGGGATTCTGAATTTACTCTCTGAACGGGCGCGCTGCCATTGAATGGTCAGGTTGTCATTCATTCTGGCATGAATGAGTGTTCCCCGTTCTCATTCTTAATATGAATTAGATTTAAAATGCTAACCATGAGGTATTTGCTTCTAAAACATTATGTAACTGCAGTTGGCCTAGAAAGGAAGATAGTTAAACATCAGCAGTCTTAAGCATATTGTGAGCGTATCAATGTCCTAATGGTGAGCATACGGAAGAGGGTGCGAGGGTCACCGGCATGTCGCGGTGCCTACTTACGCTTGCACACCCACCTGGCAGAGCCATTGACTACAATAGCGATACTCTCGACGCGCCTGCGCCTCACGTAATGACTCGCTACAATGCGAGTAGTAGCTGACATTATTGACGCATTATACATTATGTATGCCACGCCGTCCTACCGCCCGTAATTGTTTCCATGTTTCATGTTTGTTTTTTGAATTCCTTCTACGTAAACGACACCCGGTTGACTCTCGATGGCAGCTACGCATTTCATCCTCGAGAGATCCAGAGTATTCAATTACACAAAACTACTCGAAATATAACTATTATCGCTCAGAGAGAACACCGGAATAATGAATGAGACGCTTTCTCGCTACTGACATTTATTAGATTTAGTACAAACATAAGAACGAGGCGTGTCAAAACAACCTAATTTAAGTATCAACAAACGTTCGCCTTGGGCGGCGGCGGCGCGCTCCCGTTCACTGACAACATTAAAGGCGCCATAATGACATTATTCCCGGGCGGGAAACAAAAAATCTCACAAAAAGGCGTCAAGGAGAGAAAGACGAGCGTCGCGCCGCCGCCGCCGGGGCAGCGCGGCCGACCGCGCGCACTGCTATCGTTGCTCTAATAATTGCAGTAGTGATGAATTGTTTATTGAAGTACTAACAACGGTCTCGACAGACCGTCTTCTGATTTGACAATCAGAATTTGTGCTCAGATATCTTTGTATATGAGTGCTAAATATAAACTTTCGGAATTCAGTGTTTAAGTGTTGTTAAAAGACAATGAGAATTTTCTGTTGAATTTCATATGATAGAGGGAAATTAAAATGCCTTTAAAGATAACGATATAGCTGCTGTAAAAATGAATGCTAATGAATGCTCGCTTAGAATATATAATGACAGTTCATAATAAGACGAAACGACGGGTAGTGTAAAGGAACACGTGAGCGACGATCGGGACACGACAGGAACATTGTGAAGAATAAATAAATGTCACGTTAGCGTGTGCACGCGCTCCTCTCTGCCTACATATCTCATTGATTGATGCAGTGCTGCGACGAACGACGACTCAGCGGTCCGCTACTGATGTATTAGTAGAACCAGCGGCATATTTAGAAGCACCTTACTCGTGCTGGCTAATTTACAGGAACGTCTTTCATAAATCCAATTTATTTGAATGTTTTAACAAGCTATAAAACTGTACAGTTTTCCAATAACTCTGAGAAGGTATTTAGAAATCTTATTATGTGAAATGTAACTTGGAATTTTACTGACGGACGTCGTCGTAAGCTGAAACTCCTAATTGCATCCATAGGTTGATTTTTGACTCTGAACCTCTAGATAATATACCTAGGTATTCAAATGAGTAGATAAGGCTTTTAGTTGTTACAAAGTTTTTTGCATTCCGAGACATCCCATTGATTGTGAAACGACCTACAGCCGCGTAATATACCCATACTTTCCAAAAAACCGATGCTTTATTGACAGTAATTCGCAAAAGGGCCAGAATAATGAACCCTGCATGAGACATCGTCGCACAGCCGGACCAATTTGTGATAATGTTCCCAGAAAATGTTCAGAAATCACCGAATTAATTGCAGTTCCGAAACTTGTTTAGTGTACGATTGTAAACCACGATTGGCAATTATTATATTTCTTGGTTTCCGATGTCGGTTTTGAGGTCAAAAGTTATAAGAAATTTAAACACGTTTCTTTTTGTTCAGCATCCAATAAATTAGGGAATGTTTATTCAATTTTTACATCAACGTTTTTGTCAATATCTTAAGGTCTGAGTGCATGTGTTTTGAAGACTTCAGTTCTAACATGAAACTTATCAGCACGCACATAGGCTACAAATAAAAGCCTTCTTTGTAAATAATGGCACGATTTATTATCAAACCAATAAATAATTTTCAATTTCAAGCGCCTTCGTCTTCGTCCAGTACTTCAATGAGTTGCAGGCCCTCACTGACTGTCCCCACCGACACGATGAAGGACAGCGTGTGCAAGTTGTAGAGATCGTCAGCTATCTCTGTCACTATTTTAACTATGATTCTACACATCCACATCTCAACTGACTTCTGTTTTTATTCTATTTGATTTGAGGGTTTCCGTTAACAATTTCATCATGACGGACTGAACTGAACCGAATTAGTTTGGTAGTCGATCGATTGACTCTCTGTTCAGACGAGTCATTAGGTCCTTTAGAGGTCCCACTGTCAGAATGAGGTCCACTTTACACTCGTGCCCGTAGTTACGGCTGTAAACTCGAAATATCAGCGAGTAGGCAATCTGCCACATCTCAAAGATCAGTTAATTTTTTTGAAGCATCAATTAGTTGTGAAAATATAAACCGGAGTGAGTTTGACTCACGTCAAACTAAAAAGTGTTTTTTTTTGTAATGCCATATGACAAAAGAGTTCGTTCAAGAAATTTTATCAACCAAAAAAGGTTTGATGGGTTGGTAAAGTTGCTACTTCAGTAGTTTTTACCTATTTGGCTGAAACTTAAAATCTACCAATACGGCCCTATGTTATTTGTAAATTTAATTAAAGACTTGGTATACAAACAAATGTTTAGTTTTTCTGTGGTGGCTTGGTGCGCAGACGCAATAAATTGAGTCGGGCCGCACACGACGGCTCTGCGTGACGTCACACCTCGAGTGATCGATGGTAGGAGCGACCGAGAGCACCATATAACTCACCCCGTTACGTGTAACAAGTGGGAAAGAGACACAAGCCCAATAAATAATTTCATCTTAAATTATTTTAAATCCACTCTTAAGCAAGTACGTTGACTTCTTGTATTTTTGACTTATGAGAGTTTCGTGTTATCGTCGTATTATTTATTAAATTATTGAATAATGAACTGATACAGTGACAATGATGTTTTTACAGTAATTATTTAAATTGTTTCACTTCTTTGACATATTTTATTACCATTTTAGCTAATTTAGTTCTGATAATTTAGCAACACTATTTTGCCATTACTATTGACTTGCATTGCACAAGATTGGAGACGTACTAAGCATAATTACCTACTAATTTTTATAACCTTATAAGTACCTATAACGATTTTATTTACCAAATTAATTAAGGCATATTATATATAAAAAAATAAAACAGAATAGGTGCAGGAAATTAACGGCAGAATAAAACAAATATTTAACAAAAAGGACGTTGTACCATGGAGCAATAACTTAACAAATATAAAAGGATCACATTGAAAAGAATGAATCGATTATTTGTGAAGAAAAAGAAGGTAAAGTGCGGGGTGAGGTACCGGAGGCAGAGGGGGCGGGGGGGGGGAGCGGGAGGGACACCTCGTGACACCTGACCGCAGCCATTTTGGCCCGTGAAATATGTTTATTTGTCATGGTTGCCCTTTGTTATTGAAATTGTGTTTGCCTTTACTCCCTCATTATGTTCGATTATACTCGCGTAGAACTCGTTTGTGGATGCTCAATGTGAGAATAGCTTCGGAGATTTTAGAATATTGATTGTTGATACTGAGAAATGAGATATAAATTTCAATTAAGCGCCTATTGAGCGCGTTTGCATCTACATGAGAGCGCGTGCGCAGTTATTTTCGTGATTATCTCCTCAAGCCGCGTAATAGTGTGATGTAGCATGACCAACACAACTAGTGACACGATTTCTCTAATCGTTTTATTTTGTGTATGTTTTGTGTTTGTTACGGTGTTGTGTAGCTATTTGTTCGAGCAGTAGTTGACTTGTTGGAAACAAACTACTCGAGTCGCCGAGCGAGACAGCTGATGTTAATATGAAGGTAGGTACAACACGTTACTTCATTTCTATTCAAAACGCGTACACCTATCGTTATGATTGATTATATTTTACTTATCAGAAAATGTTTATTTTAATCAATACTGAACTTAAGTAGAATGACAACAAATATCAATAGCATGACAAAATATTAAATAGACAGAACTTGCTGAGGTAATCAGCGGGTATTTATAAAAACTTAACTATGACAAAAATAAATAGTTGGAAACGGATTAGTTATCCATATAAATATTTGGTAAACAAAAAATATTATGGAATACAATGTTTCGAAAACATTCAATATATCGTCACAGGTTGCTATCCACAAGTTTGACTTCAGGGATATCCTCTAGAGGCAATCGATCATAACAAATTCACAAGTCATCGACTGTTAAAAAAACGCATTGTGTGTATTGAGGATGCGTAAACTCTAACAAACATTGTCACCTCGGAGCGAGTCAAATCGCAGACAAAGGGTTCTAGAGAAAACGAGCAACAGGACAATAGTGTGGTGGGTGTAAAAATGTTAAATATTGAAGCGGGTCGGGCCCACGGCGCTTTCCCGGGAAACCTCCCCGCGGCGCGCGCGCAGGCGACGCTCAGTCTCACACCGTGATACACACACAAAAAACACATCTCACATTTTTTGTACAATGTTTTATCTCGTCTTATATCAACGTTTCAATATGATAAAGCACCAATAATGATGTTTCATTCCCGTCGATTTAACAAACGTCGCGCACGCATTAAATTTTGGTGACACTTTTTTTCTGAAATGTAGATAGCGGTTAAAATATTCACGTTTTCTTATCTCTTATTAGAGTTGTAGGATTATATTTTTTTGATGAAGTGTTAAACTGGGCAGTTTTTATAAAACATAAAGTTATGCGGGCACTATCGATCTTGGTTGGCGCGCAGCCGCAGCTCGCAGGTGCAAACATGCTAAGTGTGTTCTTATTGTTATAAGGGATTGAGTTATCAATGACACTATCTCCGCTGTTCGACAATAATGTTTTAGCTGTCAGAGTTGTGACGTCAGCCAAATTGAGGTGCGCTCGCGCCGCCCGCCTTGACACTTGCGATCGAAGTGGTGATATCAAGCTTTTTACCTCAAGTGGTTTGTCTACCTAACATATTTTGAAACTGGATGTGAGCTTTGGTAACATAACGAATAACATTTTATAAGAATTATTGATTTTATTTTTACATTTGTAAATATAAAAAAATAGTAATAGTAAATAATCTCCTTGTTACGATATTTATTCTGTTGCAACACCTTGTTGCATGCTTAACTATGTCCTATGATCATATATCGCAACCGTAATAGATGGCACTGTCACTAGGCGCAGGCAGTAAATCTAGGAACGCGTTAGAATCAATGAAAATCAATAATCGTCGACCCTGGGGAGTCGTTGGAAGCCGACTGTGAAGGTAGAGCCTCCGCACGCTCACGATACTTGATACTTCACACTAATGCCCATTATTATTCTATTTCTATTTATTTTTTCATAACATTTAATGATGAGTATGATCTTTTTATAGCTTTCAAAACCAAGGTACCCATTTCAGTTAAAGCACATTTAAGTATGTCTGTCTTTTCTCAATACTTAAGTACTCATATATGATATCATAACTAAGAAACGTCTTTACGACAAAAATACAATTTGTTTATGTAACAAAACGTCTACAAATGGTAATACTAAACCCGAGCCCGTAACAGCTAATTAACGAACGAATGAAGATTTATGTACCGCGTTGTCGATATAAAGTAACGTTTCCTTTATGAACCTCAAAACGTCCTAATTATTTTACTACGCGGGTTGATACAAAACGAGGAACTTGGAGACGCCCAAACGCTCTTGTGACAGAGAATTAATTGCGCGTGGCGACACATGCGCTGCCGGCTGCGGCCGCGACCTCCGTGCGAGCGGGCGCACGAGCGGAGCGGGCAATACATTCATAATACCTCAGCATTACACAGGTCTTGTCAATAATTTTCGAGTTTGTGCCATTATCAAAGTTTTGATAGTGATTAAATGTTGATGACATCAATTTACTAAAAATTGCAACGCGCGAGGATTTTTTATGAAGCTTATTTTCACAACACCCAAATGAGTCACGAGAGGTTTACTGTTAGTGATCGAAATTGGCACGTGTGTTTCAGAGAACGTTTAAGTTGAACGTTGACATAATTTAGCGGTCGTTCTCAGAAATCTTCGGCGAGCAAATTATACACGGAAAAAGCACTAGCAATAATAGCTAAGACGTCGTCGCTGGACACGATCGACTCGGGCATCGACTAGGGCTTTATATTTAGCTCGGGTGAAAACTTTAATCGTCACCGAGGAGCACGCGTCAGGCGCGCTGTCCGTCCGTCGTCAGCGTCGTCCGCGTGTGGCCGCCGATACACAAAAAATGATGTGCCACCTCCCTTTGTTCAGACTGGACATACCTTTCAGCGAGATGCAATTAGTGCGACTCAAATAGCATTCGTCGATACTCAGCCGACTGGCGCTATGCAATTTCAAGCGTTTGTCTCTCTGATCTATTTTAGAAATCAAATGATAGAATTAAGAACAGGACTCCCGATGCCAAATAAACCGCGTACGTGGCAAATGGACATCAATAGTAAACAAGGTGTGCCAAATCTGTCACGGTACTTACGAGTTGATTCTGATACGCAGTGACGGCTGTGAACACACATTCTGGGAATATGAACGTCTTGAATTCTTCTTGTTCCAAGTCTGTAATGGGCGCGTTGATAGCGCCTTCTCTTCGTAACACCAAGTGAATCCGAGGTTGGTACTTGTGCATTGAGTTTAGGACGAGCTGTGTATAAAACAAAATATGATATTACTTTATTGGTACTAGTATACTCGATCAGCTGCAGATTAGTAAGAGCCTCAGAAGAGGACTTATAAAACTCTAATTAGAGTTAAACAATTAAGCTGATTTATTTTGTTCTCATCTAAAAATGATGAACAACCATCGAAAAACTAACATCATGAAGGGAATAAAAGTGTTATTGAAGATGATCTCACCTGTCCATTCTTGTCCATCTCGTTGTTGGTGAGCTTGACCTTTTCGAAGGAGACGACCTGCTTGCGCAGCTGGTCGCCGGAGAAGGGCGAGTCGGGGTGCGGGTAGAGGCGCGCGGGCGCGGGCGGGTCGGCCTTGCCCGCCACCAGCCACGAGGAGCGGTGGTACGCGTAGCGGTAGCGCTTGCCGTCCACCGGGACCACGTCCAGCAGCACGGCGTAGCGCGCCTCCGCGCGGCAGCCCGCGAACGACACGCGCACCGTCGGGAACATGCGTCTGCAACAATTACAATACATTATTCTAAGCTATCAAGCTAAGCATATTATATCAATATCCGTACCTACTAAATGAGAGCTAAACTTTTATAATTCATGAAATGTTTCTGCCGATTCATTGTAACAGAAACAGCATGAGACTGAAGGCAGACATACAATTGAGTTGCATTTTAGTATTCAACGGTAAAGTTTGTTTATTATTTTCAGAACGAAAAAAAAAAGCTAGAAATCAATTATGGGAAATACTTAAATAAAATAGTGCATGTTTTTATGTTTCCAGAAATAAATAATCTCTTTCAGCTAATTTTAGTGCATTGACGATATAAAACCATCTAAGCTAAGAGTTAATTATGAGCTTTTCTTCCATAAACAGTAAAGAAACAAAGAGACCGCGCACAAAATATTTAACGTCAGAGCCTTCACTGCAAAACATAAAATTATAACAATATACATTTCTATACTATCAACTTCCTCGTTCCATTGTTATGTTAAACCGTATATTTTCACATTAACGCAATTATTCGACAATTACTCGGCTGAACAGAAATTATCGCTTGCTGAGACCGACACAAATCTACTTTCGCTCATTAAGAGCTGGTGTTATCGTATCGCAAATTATCGCATGTAATTGGTACTCAGCTCCGGGTATACCACAAAAATATGATATTATAAAAATCGGAGTAACTTTCCAACTAAACAAAGCGTATAGTTATTACCATAAAAACTGTAATTATAAACGTTTAAAGTTTATTAAATAGGGCATCACAGGAAAAGCCAGTTCATATTTCACAAATGGCGCATCAGTGCAGCGTGTCCCTCAATAAATGTAGTCCCTAGTTAAGAGGGTCGCCCTGCCTATATTTAGGTACTCTCCCCACCGCAGATACATTGTCAGCAATAATAAATGTTTACAATAAAAACAATGAAAAAACCTAAAACAAACAACGATAGAGCTCAAAATCGAATACCCCTATGTAGCGCTGTAAGGAAAAATAAAGGTTCAGCGTGAATCGTTTCATACGACTTTGATACTAGGCTGTCGTCCCCTTCCCCTCCTTAACAGAGACATTCTTTAATGTCTCCGTTGGAGAAAGATGAATGGGTAGACATTTTTGTAAAGGTGTATGTTTTTGTTCACTGAGTAAAATTGCTTGCGGTTGGTCGACATCATCATTCCTATTGCATTCTGTTATGCCAATGTGGTTTCCTGTTGTCATTCTTAATTTGAAGAGGGGATTGCACATAACGTTCAGCATAATCGAACGGAATAGAAAATAAAAGTAGAACAAGGGAACATTGAAGTTGAAATCTTAAAAAAATAACAACCGACAGCACTGATCAACGATAATAAACTCGTTGTAATCAGAAAGGAGTGTCACAAAAACTGGTGTCGGTAGCGGGCGCGTGAAACACTATCTCCTAATCGACATAAAATGGTAGTCATTGAGGCGGCGAGAACGGAAACAACAAATCTTTAGTTGTAAGCTGAGATGCGGCTTCGTCTATCGGCCTCTCACTTTTTGTCGACAATGCCGGGGGCGCAGCGGTGCGCGAGATCGCTTGACAATTCGCCATCGAGCTTGCGCAAACGGTATGCGGCTTTTGACCCGCGAACCACAACAACATTCATAACTGATGACTGTTGGCCACCCAGACCGTTCGCCGTAATTGTGTTAGATGTATTATGATTTACAATATCATTTTGATTGGAACCTTCCTTTATAGAAATTTTATGTCTCCATATAACGTTCGGATATTTAACAAAGGCAATACGAAGTTAGAGTCGTTCTACCCGTTCTAATGATTTTACAAGACGGAGAGAGAGGACGAAAATAAGAATAGCATTAATAAGATTTATGCACGTTTAGCTGTGGTCGCGCGCGTCGATTTGTGAGACGCTTCTTATAGCAGTCGCGATGGTGCTCGCTGCACGCGCTTGCAGCCCGAGCACGGGCAATTGCGCGCATGCGTTAATGGCGACACTCGGCGCACTCGCGATATATTACCACAATGATATATGACCACCGACGTCGTCCATCATCCTACCACCCAAAAGTTAGCGGAAAACCGAGCGAAAGCAAAAGAACGCCGAGACGCGCATATGACTCGCTTTAATGAGCATGTACCGAAGACAGAAATAAGAGGCGCCCGTTTACAGCGCGCTTTTATCGTTATGACATTGTTAAAATACATTTCTATGATTGAAATTTACACGTGTGTCATAAATTAAGCTCGCTTTAGATAAGTATTGTTCGGATGAAAGTTCTCTTCTGCTATAAATATCCTCACAAATGAATTTATTATGTAAATTTACGAGAGACGGAAATGTTTGTATCCTATTTATTACTCTGATTGCAGTTTATTTAACGGTGGTTTTGAAGTGAACGTTCAAGACGTTTAGTAGATTGTTAATGTTATTATAACAATTAAACGCATAGCAGTGACACAGGGTAACATTATTGTGTTGTAAGTTAAACGAGCGCGAAGAGTTGCAGCAGTGCGCGCACGCATGTCGTCTTAATTAGAAAGGCACGAGCCGAGGTGCGAACTCGTCAATCATTGTTCCCTTTGGCGTCTCATTTGATAAATTTATACTATGGACAATTGGCTTTTTTTCAACCATGAATCCTTAATGATGTTATACTTAAAATATCAACGATTCACGGGAACTGTTATATTAATAACGTTCTTGTGAATTTGATACTCAATTAACACGTTAAATTAGCGAACTATTTTTTGGACTGGCTACATGAAACGAGAGCAACAAACAAGTAGATCAAATTCGACTTTAAATGAGATAAAAATAATAATGAACGACTGTTTTTGTCGTAACGTAGTACGTAACATTAACTGTAAAGTTGAATTAGTAGGTGGACAGTAACAGCGCAGGTCGTGATTATGCAATAGAAAGCTATGCACGCCATTAGCGCAGTGTTATCACGTCGTGATTAGGGCCCGCCGAGCAGCCAATCCGCGCGCAGCCGTCTAATTATACAGGAAAGCGCTTTATTAATAGCAATTACACCCTGCCGCCATATTGCCAAGCGTTTTAATTAACTCGATTCGTTGATTAGAGACAGATGGCGCGAGATTGCGAATGCTGAGCGCTCATTAGCGCAGTTTTGACGCTAGCCACTCGATAACTGTAGCGTGATATTATTTATGCTAATAGTTGCTAATTTGTTTGTAAAACTGAGATAATGTTCTCATACAGATACTTATTTATCTACAACGTAAATGATAGGTGATTTATGACACAAGATACTTGGGATAAAAGTTACATGTGTGACTTTCCATATAAGGCTGATTGAAGAATTATTTAAGTGTTTAAGGTATTATGTATGTATCTCAACAGACCACTTTGTAATGCGCATACTAGACCTATAAAATTAATTCAGTAATGTCGATCTAATTTGTACGTAAATAATTAATTGTAATTATATATGACGTAAATAATGTTAAGCATGAATACGTTTATAATTTTTACATACTAATGTTTTGTTATTTTTAATCTAAATGATATAAAATAATTTTGTTTTTATTATCGTTCCTGTAAAATAAAGTTTATATTACCTAATTGAGACAGAAAGTTGAATTGAACGGTAACGGTACATCAAAGAAAAAGTATTTCTTTATTTGAACCGGAATTGATCAATGACCACGTTTATTAATATGATTTCGTAACTGCTGACTGTACTGTCCAAACTATAAGCGCGGTAGTTTTACTTTTACATGTGTATAGGTTGTTGGTATCAACGTCTATCATGCCATGTTGTAGGTACATGACAAACTCGCTTGCACAGCCATTACTGCGAATTATCGCTAATAGTTTCCCATAGTGGACCTTAAGTGATTTCTGCTGCATAATACGAGTGACAACAATCTGTGTCGGTGGCCAATGAATATTTCATGTCGGATAATAGGCCTACTTACGGCCGATTGTGGTGCAGTTAGCCGATGATAAACAACGACTCACTGCGATTGAGTAACAGCAGATAATCTTGTCAAACGAAGATCGTTATCAGAAACGACAGTTAAACCCTCGGGCTTCCTCGGCGATAGATTCAGCTCGATTTGAGCAGACTGCTCATTTTAAACGGACTCGAATAACACTACTATACATTGTAGATGATATACTTAGCTAAAACGTATTATGTCATGAACCAGGATATAATTTGAGAGAATTCAGGACCAATTTAGGGAATAGAGCAAAATAAATTTGTAAATAATAAATACAATTATTTGTTTTTAGTAGAGTCCTTCAAAGTGGCCTTTAAAACGTATGTTATTTAATAGGTTATAAAATTAGATTCAATTTTGAAGCTACAAAATGTCACATAAAATAAAAATATGCCATAATATTTGACATTTGAACAAAAAGTACGTTGCTTTTTCTCTTCACTTATTCAATTACAGAAAATTGTTGAACTGAATCTAGCTTTCAAACAAAAGTGGTACAAAGTAGAAATGTGAACTTCCTGTTCAGTAATGCCATTTGATTCGCAAACGGTGGTTGAAAACCTTCAATCTACGGTCTATATACCGAGAAGCCAGCCAAGTGTAGTGTTCGTCATGGTTGTACTTCGTGACGGATTGATACGAGGTGTCGTGTCGCTGACTGACGAGCTCCGAGCTTGACATGGTCACGACTCGTCGCCGCCATCACACATGCGTTTGAAACTCTAAACTCCATCTCCCATAACACCAGTCTGTATATAAACTTCTTAGTCATTGCAGATCAAATTTTGAAAATCAATTATAACTGCTGAAGTAACAATGTGCTATCTGTTTGATCTTCCTCACAATACTGAACCTACATCAAATTTAGTCCATGACATTTAAGGTAAGGGTACAAGCTTAGGGTCTGACAACATTAACATGTAGATATTGAGTACTGATATTCCGTACCAAAGGCAATGTAATAAAGTCAATCAAAAATACAGGGACTCTACAAAACTCTAACTTTTATTTGTTCAGTGTAAACGAACAATCTTCGTAATTTATTCCTGTCTTCATTTCACAGAGTGACACACATTCTCTTACATTTTACTTATTAAGCTTTTTCATACAATCTCGATTCGCGATTATAAAGGAAAAGGGCGTATCAGCGGCGCCGACGTGTGAGTGACGCGATGACAAATGATCGCGCGTCACCCGGGATCATTACACACAGGGACGCCTGTACCGATCCACCATCTCATTATGTTACACTAGTTTTTTCACTCGTGCTAATTAATTATTATGTCCATCAGCCTGTCCGCTTATATCAACAACATTAGAATAGGTTATTTGTAAGCTATCATCAATATCGTATTAAGATGCCACTGTTTTGTCAGCATGTGTGGCATCGAACATCGACTCAATCTCGTGAAGATCGAAGAAAGAACACATGTAGTCATGTTCGAGGCGTTACTGAAAGAAAAAATCGTGTCATTCCAACTGAATTTTTCACGTTGGGAGAAAGTATGAGATTGATGCACATTAGAGTCAGTTAATGAGCAGCGGGGCGTGGTTGGGCGGCGGCTGGGGCGCACCACGTGATATATAGTTCTTCCTGGGAGGTCCGGGTAAGGAACCGCGTCAAATTTTCGACACTCGCACGATTTTGTCAATCCTGTTGATTAATATCAGTGTCGGATAGACGCGCGGAGATCGCAGATAAGTGCGAGCCGCGCGCTGTGTGCCGCCGCGCGCCTCACAACACTCGCCACTCGCTAATGCTAATGCCCGTGAAAATATTTGAAACGCTTAATTTATTAATAAGTTTCAATTGCCGTATCAAAATTTAGACGTTATAAATCATTTGTCTTACTCACTTTTGGCTTGATTAGTTACGCTTGTTTAATCAAATAGTAGATAAAATATATTTAACCTGTTTGTTATGATAAACGATTATTTGAGCTGTAAACAAAATAAAAAGCTCAAAGCAAGGTAAAAATTGATCCGTTGTAATAGGTACACAGAATAGCTTTTTTGTTTGCCTGACCTGCACCGTGTTTTGCCGTCATGGCCCCATTTGGTGACACTGCTGTGACATTTACCTGCATTCTAATAAATATTTGCGTAAAAACCGTGTTCACACAACAGAAAATTACAAGGTTCGACATGTATGCATAGGGAGTGGGCGGCGCGCGTAGCAAATAAAGCATTTCTACAATACACTACGTCGGCCATTAGTGCACAGCAGATGTTGCGTGTAAGTATTTATTAGCGGCAACATAATTAGTGAATTTAAACAAATATTACTTATGCGTACAATTTTAATTGCGGCGCGCCGAGGTAATGACACACCGGTGTATACCTGCCTTTATTATAACGCGCGTGTTCTGCGGTGCACCGACAACATTGCCTTTTGTCTTTTATTTGAATGATCTACCAAAAAGCATTCAGCCATTGGCAAATATTAATTGTATGTTGAACGAGGTTTTGACAAATATAATTCGAAAGTTGTTAACATTCCTTGAGAATGTTGGTTTGTCATGAAATGCGAGGACTGTGTGGAGGCGGGCCGTACGGTATTTGAGAGTGTGTGGAATTTAGCGTGGAATGTGTCACTCGCAGAGACACATGGGACACCTACGCTGAAGATACGGCATCCAGTCGAGGAAGTGTACGACACGTAGCTAACGTCGCTGTCCGGTCATTATATATTTACATATAAATGATGTTGGAGACTTGCAAACTATACCTGGATAACCTACGCCGACGTAACTAGATAAAATCGTGAAATCAATTAGGAATGATAGAGTATATCAACTTGAGAAATAATGCAAATATTTTCTTGAGATCATTAGGATATTATCACCAACATAATCTGCTTATAGCCGGCGTTTATCTAACGTCCAATCAATTACTTGGTAACTAGACGGTGGCCGTCGCTTAACTGAAAGAATAGAGCTGCAAGTGAATGGTCTGCTGATAATGAGGCGACGATTTAATGAAACTGAGACGAGTAGATAAAGTTGGTAGTCTGTCTGTAGCGTACATGGGTGAGTGTGGCTGGGTTTGGACGCTGGAGGCGGAGACGGCGCGCGCGGTATCCACGCCGCCGCCGCGCGAAATTCCGACACCTCGTTTTGTTTCTATTGTTTGCTCGGTTTGCTACGCTAATGGTGTCACATTGCACGGCGAACGATGTCAGAACACGCTCGCACTCCTCTTGTTGCCCGTTTATTTTGGTCGTTAGTAAATTTTTAGAGAATGAATAATAATGTCGACTCGTCGGTGGGAGGAGCGAGCGTACCTGTCATATTTTTGTTAGTCGTACTTTAAAATGAACCTATTCATTATACAAATAAAATGACAATGGTGGTAAGTTATAGATCTGCACTAACATTAATGTACTTAAATAAACCCATCTACAGCGTCGCAAAGTCGTTTGTTGCCTGATGCACGAATCCGGTGAAGCAAAACCTCCACACAGATAAACGCGGAGCATTCGTACGAATTATTCCTTGTAAATCCGCCGCTAATTCCCGCAAAGCCCACAATTTGGAGTCACGTTCATAGACGGTGG
Source organism: Autographa gamma (assembly GCA_905146925.1). Classification (NCBI taxonomy): domain Eukaryota; kingdom Metazoa; phylum Arthropoda; class Insecta; order Lepidoptera; family Noctuidae; genus Autographa; species Autographa gamma. The sequence continues at coordinate 4,699,682 of LR989852.1, forward strand.
CACGCTACATGTAGCAGGTAGCTACTCACACCTGTAAGGTTCACAAAACGCGGCGAGGAGTTTCGCATGTCGCCACCGAAATTGGGAAGTTTGGCGACAATATTGCGAAAACTGTCGTCTGCACCTCCCCACGTCGTCTACGCCCCTGTTACTTATTATAGCGATGTTTAGTAAAACTCTGCATGCTTACAAAATTACAAATAGTACTTAGTGTTTCTGTTCCGACACCGCTATTGACGAATTCCACTCATAGCTTTTACGTAGTGTTTTTGGAATACCTAAAACTGCTACGACGAAACTGGGCTTTTTGAATATGTAGCAGTCATAATTCAGAACACAACATTAATCGTTTGTAACTAGGCAAATATTTCACATGTATGTAGAAATATGATTCAGATGATAATCTAGTGTCGACAGTCGTCCATGTGTTTTGCGAAGCAATTGTAATAAAGATAGCATCTTAATAGATTTTCCACCTATTTTGACATAAAAAGGCAATTGTTTTTGTAAAGAATGATTTGCAGCTAGGTTTATAACTTAGGCTAGCCTTAGGTAGACTGTGAATTAGAAACACTGGGGTTGAGGGCTATAGTTAGGTTGTTTTCATTTCCATAAAGAGGGAGCCATTGCGACGGCCGCGTAAACTCATTGTGTCGTTGCCAGCAGTTATGTCATCTAACTCATGAACTCCTGTACACACCATTATAGGCCTTAAATCAAGTGCAGTACTGTAGAATATCGTATTTGCATCGCATGACATTGTGGTTTTTATATGCAAGGATGGCATACAATTGTGGTTTGAACTATGTACGTGTGTTTATATTTACTGATTAAAAGATATGTGAATCAATTCTGTAAATGAATATGTAGTAGCAGGTGCCAGACCTACACCATTTTCTACATTATGAGTTCCCATGTTTCTTCCTATGTACTGAACAACTGAACAATAGAATATACCCGTTAAGTGCAATGCTAAACAACAAATAAAAACTACAATCACCTTATTGTAAAAACACCTCTTCAACCTAATAACTTTTTTTAAGATAAGTTTAGTTATAGTAATTGAATGAATTTATCTTTAAAGGACTTTAACATATTTTCAAAGCTATTGACAAATTCAAACTCAAACAATAAGTCAGCTCTCCAGAAATATATAAGCTAGGAGCAAATTTAACTTTAGCTACCTATGTCAACGTCTGGCCGGGACGTGCCCTATGTCTGCGGCTGCTAATGTCGTCAGTTCCAGGGGGTGTACGATGGGGAGGGGGGACGGGGCGCGAGGGGGGTGGGTAAGGCACGTACTGACTGTTAAAACGCTACATGTCAACGGGAGCGGGCGGGGCCTCCTCTGCCTGTAATCGGAGCGATGGAAGCTACGCGATAATGTCCTGACCTATATGATGCTGGAAGTCTTGTGACCTACCTAATAGGCGATTAGTTTGTGTATTAGCGAGTTCGCGCTATTGCTAAACGATTTGGTTTCATTGTAGTCATATGAATAGTCATTTTCTTTAAAGTATCCGATAATGTCACAGTGTTAAACTTTAACTTATTGTTCCTTTCAAAATTGATATTTGAAATATAACTTTGAGTCGAAAACGAAAAAAAAATTACATGTCTCTTTTCGAACTCGTTTTCTATACAGCGCATATATTTAAAAAAAACTTGCTTAGCCGAGTAGGCTTAAGTAAAATTAAATAAAAACATTTACCAAGTCTTTCCGAACAGACAATTAGATAACTAAGATTCTTATTCCGTTAATAATCACAAAGAGTCATTAGTGTGACGGACAGGTCCGTGAGTAATGTCCACATGAAACGCATCTGTCACCAGGTCGTTCCTGAACGTTGCATCAAAGTCCGCGGCGACGCGCGCGGTGGTCTTCGAATACGTTTTGTGTTCTACAACGTTGCGCTGCGTTTATGATCTCTGAGAAAGACACGTGCTTGCAAAAAAATATAATACTGTACTATGCAGTTGGCAACGAGAGTGATGTAGAACTTTTTGATTTAAAATACTTACATGGATTTTTTTCGTATTTAGGATATCACCATAATAAATTATTAAGCCTGATACCAAACTCTAACCGACTACAGTTTTGTAGAGAACATCTAAGTATTGTTATAGCTAGTTTTTTTATTTGTTCCCTTTACTTTATAATCAAGCTATATAAGCAGTTTTTGGGACACTTTTTTTAATTCTATTATGAGAATCTTGTTTTCTTAAAACTACGACGTCCGACAACGTATGAACCATTGAAAGGTAAATCTAGTGGATTCTATAAATAAGTTAGGTAACTTATGTACACTTCCTGAGCTACTGAGTTCCTACTGTATTATAATTGCACGTCTCTGGCAAGTGGCAGCACATAGCGAAGGCACCGGATGTCACCGGCGCGAGGGGCGCGGCGGCGCGGGCGGGAGGGCCGAACTACGTACATAAACATTTTCCGCGTACTTACTTCCATAAATTAGTTCCCGCGAAGGCGCGGTATAAATACCCGCGAAACGCCGCAACACTCGCTCATTACCTACTAATAGTTTTACTTATCGGCTTCCTGTACACTTCACAACAACTCAGCCTGTTGACGACTCATGAATCATTATTGTAGCCCTAAAGTACCAACATGGTGACTTAGGTGACGGACTGACGGCCCTCACGATCGATACCGCTCTATTCACAAACTATCAATACAATAACGCCCTCGCACAGTAGACAAAACAGTCATCAATATAATAAGCACCTTCCCCATTGTCAGACAACAAGCGACACGTCTCGGCGAAAACTCTAAATTACACCTCACAAAGTTTCCCAGCCGTTTATCCGTATTAAAAAAAGTTGTTCGACAATCACCTATCATTACGGGAGGCGTCAGCCTAACGCGTACACAAAGGGCTGCCACCGGAAGAAAACGACAAAAATTAAAAGTTTCCTCCAAACAAAACAACAGCTGTCATATTAAACCGTCAAAGTAAAGATTACGAATGAAATATTCACGGTGAAAGCGGGGCTCAGGCCGTGGTTATGTAAATAAGTGGCCACGAAAATGTACATAATTAGTTTACACGTTTTCTCGGGCACCGCCACCCCCGTCGCGGCATATTGGCGGCGCGGGGCGAGAGCCGCGCGGGGGCAGATTAGCCCGCGATACACTTGCTAAGGGCACATTTACATGAATCGCACATCTATTACACGCGTATTCAAATAGGCTGCATGTGTTCACTTCACATAACCTAGATAGCTACACTACAGATAGGGTTAAGTTCGTGAATTAGTAATGGCTGAAAATTAAAATTTTCCACTTGTTTATAAGCGAGTTAGTGCTTTCTGTCTCTACTATAATTATACCGGTGACAATCGTTTCCTCGACATGCTCGTATACGGTAGCGTATACTTATCATTATGCGGCTATTAGTGGTCCTTATTAATTTATACTTTGTTTTCTAATGAAAGAGTTGGATCGCGCTGAAATGACAGCTAATCTCGTAATGAGACAGGTTAAAGTGAATTCGCGATGTGACAGGGGAAGGAGGTGGGTGTTGTCGACATGGCTCCCCTCGCGGTCGCTCGTCCTCCTTAATTCTTTTGTCGTTTTCAGCTCCGTCAAATATCGCGTTTCCCGTTTGCATACATTTACACTGCTCCCTACGGCCGCGCGTCTCGCCGTCGCTCAGTCGCCGTCTTTCACGAATAAAATTAGTGTCGGCAGCGTGACACCAACTGAATTTAAGCTTAATAAGATATTTATAAAGAAATTTCCGATTCAGCGGCAAAGTTCAAAATTTGACTCTGACTCCGCAAAGAGTTTGGTGGCGTTTTCAATTTAAACTTGGAACAAGTTAAATAATGTGCGAGCTCCGACCAACTCGATTCATTTAAGGTTTTAGTGAAATTAGCTTTTGAATTGGAATGACACTGAAATATCCACGGCATCAGTTTGTAAAGTTTAAGCTGTATTAGGGGTTTATTAATTAATCCTGCTTTTTCGATGAAGTTATAATTGGCGGCGCTTGAGATTATACAAACATTTCTTAACTTTAACTTTAGTCGGAAATAATAAAGGTTCGCATCATCAGATTACATTATGCAATAGATCAGGTTATCAATCTTAGGTATCTGTTTGTTGCGTTAGCAGCTGCAGAGGCAATAACAGCGTCACGCTATTTGAGTGGTGGTATCACGTGAACTGCACGATATAGTTGTGTAGATGACGGTGCAGGGCGCGGGCTCGCGGGCTGGCGGAGCGCGGGCGGCGCGGAGTGAGTGGCAAGTGAGCGGCAATGGTCCTCGCAGCGCGTGTGCATTTCGCGCGTCGTGCCCACTTCGCGTCTAATGTCGCACATAAATCAGAGGTAACGCGCCACCCGCGCCACCCCGCGCCCCACCTCGCCACCGATAAAATTCCAAATTGTTTTCTCGCCCCCGGTGGGCGCCGCCCTCGGTTCGCTCTTAAACGCCGTTTCAAGTTGCACTTGTGAATCGCACTTTTTACTGTTCTTGAAATTGGCGTTGCGAATTGCTTTTCGACTCTGCTCGATCCAAGCTTTTATAGGAGTTGGTTATGTTTAACGATTGTAACGAAAAATTTGACAATATTTTTTTGTATGCAAACTATCGATGCGAATGGGCAGAGGCGATACGTTGGCATTGGTAAATGCGAGCCAATTAGAAGATTAAGCGTTGACAATTACGGTGTCGGATCGCGATCGTATATCAACAATTATCGCGCGAGTGCGACAAATGGCGAGCTGAGCTCGTGCACGTGTAAGCGCGGTGTGCGCCCAGCGTTATCTGCACACCGAAGGTATTTTCAACCTTTGGATGCGTCTAAACTATTAAATCTATAAACTATCTAAATCAGGTGCATCCAATTTACATAACTGAACGAAAACAGCTTGTTCATGAACATCCGATTAATAATCGCAAAAGTTTAAGTGTAGTTCAAAGTAACACAAGCTCTTTCAAGTTATGTAATTACATATTCTTGAAATATTCTCAATTTTGATGAGAAGTTGCCATAAAAATTTAACATCGCAGCATACTCAAACTTTTTGTAAATAATTTCATAATTCCCATGTCACCCAGTCATTTACCGCACATATCATAATGAGACAAGTGGGCCCTACAATAACATAAAAGTAAGGGAAAGTAACATTAAAAAGTAGCGCATCCATAGCCTTACCGTTTCGGTTTCAGGCTACACTTTTAACAAACGTGAGTACATACGTACGCACTCGGGGCCAGCTACAATATTGTTCGATAAATCGCCATGGACCTAGTTGTGGGAATTCGCATTGCAATGTGCCATTACAGGTAAAAATGTCCGACGTGAATTACGCTAATATTTAGCAATTTCAAACAATCAGAGATTTATTCGTGTAACGGATAAGGTTAAGGGAAAGGTAACCTATAGTGTAGAGGAATAAATAAATACATTCAGCTAAGATGTAAAAAATATATATTTAAGTACACACAGGTGTTTTTTTTTGTCAAAATGTAGTTTAGATTGCGAAAGCTTCTGGTTAGGTATAAGATCAAATATAAGTGGGGATACTATTTAGAGCTTCGTATATTTTTTTACGAAATCACAGGATGGATTATATTCCAGCTCGCCTTTTCTAGATACTCATCAAAATCAAAATAAATAGGAAGATTGTTCACTAAAAGCACTTTTATTGAGGCATTATTCATGACTAAAAATGAGTGGCAAAAGTTAGGCTTAATTAAAGACATTTAAATTAGTTGCTTCACGTTACATTTTCTGAACCATGACTGGAAATAATCGATAGCTAATTTATCATCGAACCTAATACAAACGAAGGTAATACCTATATGACGATTTGTTTCAACTATAATAATACGATGATATTATTAAAAAAAATATTGCGCAATAGTAAAGGATTGTCATGTCGTTTCTAACGGACTTCAAAAGGAGGAGGTAATCAAATGGGTGTTTAATTTAAACGCAAAATCGAAATTGTATTACTTATTACAGACATTAATAGACTGCCTCGTTGGCCTAGTGGTGCTAAGCGCGCCTGCTACGCTAGAGGTCTTGGGTTCGATTCCCGAGTCGACCAAAGTGTTATTGGGTTTTTCTATGAAATTCTCAGTTGCAGGTCGGAGTTTGGATTTGTGCCCGGTTAGTGGCGATAGGCTCGCCCCCTATTACATGGGACCTAAACATATTATCTGCGAACCGTGGGTGTACATTGGTACGCCTCTGCCTACCCCTTCGGGGATACAGGCGTGATCATATGTTGTTTTTTATGTATGTATTACAGACATTGTGGTAGGTTAATTGTAGTATGGAAGACTACATTGCCGAAAACAGGGACTATTCTGAGATTCCACATTGAACTATCTATCGGGGTAATAGAACTTCAAATATCGACTCTACCTTTGAACTGATATCGGCATTCGCACCATCCGCCTAGCCTATACAAGCGTGTAAGATAAAAGTGTTTAGATGTATATATCATACGTGGAAGATTTACGATAGCTACATGCTGCTGAGGAGTAAATCAAAGAGTGTGTTGGCTGCCAACTGTGTGCTCCGACGATTAAAGTGTTGGCAACGCGAGCCGCCGAAAACATCTTCAGTGCGCTCATCGACGATAGATCGTATTGTGTACTAGTAAAACATGTTAATTTAAATCTGTTAGCACTGCGCCCGTCATATTATATAACTATGTATATATTACATGCGTGTTTGTTTCGCTGTGCTAATTTGTGCAACGTCAATAGATGATTAACGCTCATGCTGAGGTGTTATGTTCATTTGATTACAATACCACTATATTCATCTGTTTTCACACTTTTTAAAAAACAAAAGACCAAGTCCAATGAAATATAAAGACTTTATGAGAAAACAAAAAAAAAACGCCTTCCCATAATGATTTATCATTAACAAATAGGTGGAATTGTCATTTCTGATACTATCGACGAATAAATAACTCGTTCCTAATTTGTTAAATATTAAACAATGGCATCAGATGGACGCTACGTTTATAAAAGCTTTTGCACACAAGGCCGCGTAATCGACAAACATCAAAATATTTGCCGAGCGGATGAAAAATGGGTCCCCGTTGAATAAACTAAAAGAGTGGTGTACAAAGCGGCAGGTTTTAAAACGGAGCTTACCGAGTTGAACGCGATTAGCATGGCAACTAGCGACGGACAGCCCGACATATTTACATTATTCTATTACGCGTGCCATAATTATCTTTTTGGGGTGAGATAATGTGTGGGGATTTAACTCCGTAGCAATTTTGTCTTTCATATTTTATGAGGCATTAAATATTGAATCCGTTATAGAGATTTGATTAAGACCAAACAAAATGAACAATTAAATTGATGTTATGATTAGCCGATCGATTGTATACAACCCGTGCACCTGATTCGCTGCCACCGACTCGACATATTGTGCGACAGTTCGGCCGATCTCTGCGGGGCAATTCAATTACAGTGAAAGATCCCTCATAAGCGAATCGTTTTTCCAAGTCATTAATTTTTTCGAACGACACGGGGCTCCGCGTGATACGGCGGGGTGGGTCCAGGCGCGCGGCTATCTCGCGAGATAATGCTGATTTATGCGGGCGGCCGACGGTCGCGATTCGTCGCGCATCGTCGCCGCGACATGCGAATGTCGCGCGATCGCATCGTCGCTCGCGTCAGTTTGTTTAGCTGTTACTCGCGTCCCGCGCCCGTCGTTCATTTGTGACGGTTAGTTGGCGAGATTTATGCTAATCGACGGGGCCGACTCGGATAAGCTCGCGTGACGGTGTGTGGCAAATTGTCTCCCATTGCGACTTCCCAAAGCCCTTTGTAACGCCTGCTATCGCGCTCAATCTTTTATTGCCGATACCGGCCGTATCTAACGCACCGATAATGTGGAAAAACAGATAACGCGAGGTAATTATGAAGATCTATCGCATCTAAACATCCTCATAAGAGCGAAACATGGCTACAATCTTTTTTGCGAATGGTTATTATAGCAAATCAACACTGTTATTATTGTGCTCCGAGTTGCTAAATTCGGAAACAAATGCGACTCGTAGGTATATGTATATTTCCAGATGTTGTATTTTATGGTGCGTGGTAGAAAAACTGGACGCCCGAAGCGTCGTTAACTCGAGAACATTATAAGGAATAAATAAGTGAGGTATTAATACAGTTTTATAGTTCGTGAAAGAGCCTTCATTGTTTCGTACATTATACTCGGGCTTTGTTCACATTTATTTTCACAGAGACGACGTATTTAGCATTAAATAAATTTCAAGGCAAAGCTGTGAAATGCATTAGATACTCTAATTAGGATCCGGTATCGACTGGCTGGGAACTTTACGAGGATTTGAGTTTACTGTTGAAGGTCTCAACGCTGGAAGGGAAATGAGGCGAGTTGCGGCATGGTAACGTGCGGTTTGTCTGAGTAAGCTAGAACGTTATCAAAAGATTAGGTTTGCGAATTTGTCACGATCGGTGGGCTGTCGCGCGTTGATTTACGCTGGCGTCGATAAGCATCGTCGGTGTGCGACGCTTCGCCGCGCCACTGACTACCGTCCTAGTGTTTCCTTGATAACACTTACACACAAATCATTTTCACCAGCAACGGATGTCATAGCTAAGCAGGTTCGACCTGCTCTTATTTAACCTTGTTCTTAATAGGACTTTCCTTTGTTTCCAATCGCTAGTGCCCTATATTTCAGTTAGTTACATCTCTGTTAAGTCTATCGTTTTATCAACCTAGGCCTTGGTCTCAAAAATTCTATGGCGTCATTAACGATGACATGTTTGTCTCAACAAGCCTGATTATTTTCTGAAAGATTTCTTATTGAACTTTACGGTGCAAAGGAGCGCCACAATGCTCATAAAATTCACGCTGACGAACTTATACTAACAGTGTCGAAGTTATGTTCCTTAACGAAATCCCGTTCCATTTATAACGACGTTGACGTGAACGGAAATCTGTCAGGTCAAAGTTTAATTGGAAGAAAATTTGATCTCGAGGTGGAGCTATAACGAGCAGATTATTTGGACGGCAATTATATTATGTTCGATTGATGTGATCGTTACGATTTTGAATGTGGCGTTCATTGTTTTACGTGCGAGTAGCGCACGGGCGGGTTCTCGCGGCGGGCGCGCGGCGGTCGATTGCCCATTGTTCGACAGCGCGCCGCGACCGACACGCCTCGCGCCGTCGCCTTCACTGTGCCACCTACCTTATCGCCTCTGAAACGCGCCGTCGATATTGCCTTGATCTCGTTAACCAACAATCGCGATTCGATTACCTACCTACCACAGAGTTTTTAATTTCTCGTCAAGTTCAACACAAGAAGCCTAAAAGCAATTCGTTTCGTCATTTAAGTGGTTAATAACGCGTGCTTTACGTCAGTACTGCTTGTTATGAATCCGCCTCTCGTTTAAATTAATGAAATATTAATTGCGAAAAACGACTTCTGTTTTTTACTATTTTAACGTAGGAAGGTAATAAAAATTACTTAATTAGAATTGTACATAAGCCGTTAATTGACAGTAGCTTAAGTTAGAACAGGAAATAAAATACGCGAGAGTTGTAAAGCATAAAAAATATAACTCCTCATTAAGTTATTAATATAAACTCGGTAGAGGTTCATGTGGATACACGTGTGTACTAAAATTTTGGAAATACCGTGTTACATAACTATACTTGACTAGATAGAAAAATGATATAATTTATCAAAAGACTCACCTCCCGGTCTTAGTGATGATCATTTCTGTTCCTAATTCATTGAACTTGTCCCAGAGCTCCTTGGTCTCGAGGTGGCACTGTATGTGGCGCATGTCCTCGCTGGACCAGCGCTCCACGAGCTGGGGGTTCCGCGGCGGCGGGGACAGGGGGCGCGAGCCGCTGGGGGCCCCGCTGGCGGACCCCGCCTCGGACGTGGAGGACACGTCCACGGGAGAGTCCCGCTCGTACTCCGCCAGCGGTGGCGATGGGGAACCAGACGCTGATGCTGTCGCGTCCACGAATTTTTCTGGAAGAACAGAGCACATTTGTTATGTGTCACTCTATTTCTCATTTAGATAGCATGAATGAATCTCAAGAGCAAGTTCTATTGAAAGTCTAAAGTTATTGTATGAAGCCGGTCAAATTAGAAAAGTTGATTTGATTTTCCCTTTTTTAGGATAACATTGATCTGATTTTTCTCGAAAATTTGCTAAACTAGCCATGCTTCGAATATAGATAACATCTAATTCATATATTTATAACTAATTATTTTGGGTCCACCGTAATATAAATAACGTGGGATGTAAATACATTCAAATTCTTAACATATAATAATGTTTATTAATTTAGAAATCTCCTGAAAAATAGGTGCGACATTAAGCCATTTATTTAGTTAACAAGCTTTTTAACATATTTCTGTTTGTCGAGAGAGAAAACCTGTCATCGTAATGAAGTCATCATGGCTTGATCTAAGAAGCGACACCGAAACAATTTGCGGCATCTTTCCCACTTAGTTTTAACATATATTTTGCCTAAATTATTACATGTTCAATCTCGCACTCTATAAAATGACAGATCGTCCACCGACATACGGTCGTTAGGTGCTAAAATAATAAACGGTACAACAACCCTGGATTTACTTTTCAACGTCAGATTTATATTTTGGTATTTTGGACACAGGTTTGGTGTAGACGTATCGTGAAAATGTGGAAATAAAAGTCATTAACATATTATAATCGTTCTAAATTTCTTTCGATATTGTTAAGTTTTTGTGTTGTTTTTTTCATGTTTTGTAACTAGATTTATTTAAGTTAGAGTTCAGTTTAGCGCTGAAAGAGGTTGTATAAAAGTTTATTAACTAGGTACATTAAATTATGACGGTATCGAAAATATATTTCGTAATATATTAGTATATTAGTATTTCCTAAAGACAGAGGTAGTTTAATCTTATTTTATTATTTTATATTAATGTTAAAACATAATTAATCTTTTGGCAACTTGTTAAGCGTCAATCCATGTGTAAATATAATGGCTCAAATAAGTATGTGAATAAAACCTTTTCTTAATACCGAGGTGATGATTGCAGTAATTATACATGAGAACCCTTTTTAAATTCTTTTGAATGAGATACTACTTGTAAAGTTATAATGCACTACAAAATACTTAACTTGTAGTGTGATTTTGTATTTAATTCCCATGGGCAACAAACTGTACTTGGATTTTCTTTAAGAAATTTTATTTTCATTTAATACTTTTGAAACAGTTGAACATAGGCGGACTTAATGCAAATGCGTAATTTTACCGTAGGTCCCTATATTATGACAACCCACTAATCTTCCTTAAGAATATTTTGCCTTTACTTTTTGCCTAAGAAATGCGTTAGACACATGAATATTGTATTTAAATAACTAGGCTATTAGACTGTTTAGGAAACGTTTTGATTGTAATTCTGCAATCAATATGTCAATATTAGCTTCATATTTTAATAAACATTGACTCTCTGTTAGACTTTGAGACAATAATCAATATCTCAGGACAAGTTATTTTTCTCTTTGTGATTTCATCTTCAGCAATATTTGTTAGTAGTTTCCACAAATCCATATAAAATATGAACGATAATAAAAAGACGTATATGCAAGAACTTAGTACCTAGTAATTTAAGTATATGCAAGAACTTAGTACCTAGTAAATAATAAGCGATGTACAAGTAATCATTAGTGTATTTACTATAGCCAAATGAGAGGAAACGGCGTTATTACAATGTTTAGGATTCTGATTGTTATTTGCAGTATTCAATGGAATAGGCTAGAGGATGGACCAATCCAACGACTAAATATAATACAAAATAATATAATATTAGAACTTAATATTCGTTTCTTAGGTTCACGCGAATGTTAGACATTTTAAGTAGAACTTTATTAAAATTGTGTTAAATAATAAACTCATTTTTGCTTATATTAACATTGGGTTAAGTATTTACTTTCAGCCTTTATAAAAAGAGAGGTGTCTATAGTGTAAAGAAGTTGTATACATATAAGTTATTATTTTTAATGAGTATATAATCATGTAATAGGATATGATGAACAAAGCTATATTTTTTATGTTGTTAATCGTCTTATTGTTAATTACTTATCAATAAAATTAAAACAATGTTTTGATTTAATATAATGATGAGAACAAATCCGCTGATGTGTGGATATTCATTGTAAATAAAAACTAGATTGTGGCATAAACACGTCACACCATGTCTATAGGACAATAAATGTATAAAATTCGATTATTATTATGTCTTCATATAAATTTAACGTTATTAATAGTTTCTACGTGTTAATTAACTTATTAAATGTTTTTATTTGTATGCAAATATTAATTGAGCTTCTGCATTTTGAGTCATAAATGTAAGCCACTAAGATTGCAAATAAAACAAATAAGTTAAAATATTTTAAAACGAGTGTTTTATTATTTAATAAGCTTAATTCCTTATGACTCAATTTATTAATAAATTTTAATATTAATTCTTTGCTAACAAGATCCTCTTATGATAACATAATTCGTATAGTTTATTTCTATATTATTAATACAAGTAATTATCAATATTATGTTTATACGTAAAGCTTAGGGCTTTACATGGGTATAGGCAACTTTTCGATAAACATTTGACATTCGATTAATTAAATTTATTATAAAACGATAAATACCCGCGACAGGGACCATAAACATCCTTATTGTATAGTAACTATTTTATATTACATTTCGAAAATAATGATTGTTAGGCAGTAAAAAATGTATAGACTAAAAGTAGCTACACATGAAAAAACACACAATGTGTGATCATACTAATATGTGTATAAAATATAAAAGGTATCTACACGATTTCATTTTTTAATGGTCAAACATTAAAATCAATAAACGTCTTTAGGCACCTGATAAATAATCATCAAAATATATGATGCAGTTTGAATTCAAATGTTTTCTTGCTAAAGATATAAAACTTAGTTTCCATTCTAATTTTATGACACTATCAAAGTTAGTGTAACTAAAAGGCTGTATCATAAATTACCTGCGTTTACAAAAAGATCGAGTATTTTATTGATGTCTATTGTTGAATGTGTGTTTGTCTAAACAACATGAGGAAAACAAATCTTTTGAATGTCATTTTAAAGTTTTTGAGGTGTTTTTGATTCAAAATTCAATTCAAAATTTAGGTACTGTCCAGAAATACGATGATTCTTTATCGATTAAAAAACAGTTCTAAAACTAATGGTAATGGGCATTGAAATAACATATAGGTACCTAAAACGGTATTATGATCGCCGGTAGCCGCATATAATTATTATCTTTTATACAAAACGAAGGTGTTACAATTATATTCAGATAATAACACATATTAACTCTCAATATTAAAGACTCTTAGTGATAAAAAACGATAATTACTGCACATTATTTATTGAGATCGGATTTAAATGAAAAGGCGGATATCCTCCTCATTTCAATTATCGAGTCTGACTTATGAAGTGTTTATTTAGTCTTGAACTTAGGACTAAATACTTCCCTGATAGGTAACATAAATATCACCGATAAGAACCAAATGCTATAAATTATCGGAATATTTTCATTTCACAAGAAAATATTACAATTCTACTGACAACCGCCGCGAATCAATAAATTTTTGATACGATTAGGGAAATATGCTTTTAACATAGCCATAAGAATATCATTTTATTGTAGAGTTTTTATTTAAATATCCTTTATATTAGGCCTAAATTATTCATGAGTTTTGTTCTAAACCTCTTAGTGGAATAACCTTTTAATATTTTGATGGGAGAGTTGAAAATGAGAGTGAATGTATAAAATATTTATTTTCGGGAGTTGAAGACAGTTGATATTGTTTGCGAAAACTTTAGATGCTTATTATTAAATGTCACTGGATATTCATTATTGTCGTTCTTATTTAGATTCATTTTAACATTATTGTTTAAACTATTTAGAAGGTAATTATTATAATTATCTTTATTTATACTTTTTGTGGATTATGTCTAAACGTAGGGATATAATATGTATTATAAGACTTACTAATACTTTTACCCTTATGTCAAGAAATGCTGACCATGCTTTGCTGTTAGCTTAAGAACAGGAGAGCTTTCATCCTTTTATTTGAACCTATTTTTTTAAAGAGATTTATATATAATTGCCTATTTAAACTTAAAAGCCAAATCATGATAACAGATTGAAGCTTATCAAATAATATTTGTCTCCAGACGAAAAGTACTTATTTGAAAGTTTTTGCTAGAATTGTAGTTTTAATTAACTTATTCTTATTAGATGTTGGACTTTGAAAAAGTTTTATCTAGTATTCTATTATTCTTATAAAGATATATATCATAAACATTAATTTGAATCAAACGAAAACTGTAATTGTTTTCGTTTGATTTAAAGAAGTTCTACTTTTGATGGTAGAGTTTTCGTCACGTTGATGAGATTGTTTTAATAGTGGTGTGGAACTTACCGAGTGGCATGAGTGTGTCTTCCCTGGGATCCCTGTGCCTCCGCCTCTCGCGGCGCTCCTGGCGGTCGCGGGCCATGATGGCGGCGATGGAGAAGTCGGTGGCGCAGGGCCGCGCGGAGCAGTCCTCCTCCATAGCCGGCCCCTGCCGCTCGCGACCCTCGCCCTGCAGCAGCATCAAGTTGACCGCCTGCGAGCCCAGCCTGCCTCCTGCTGACCACTCGTTGTCACCGTCTGAACATCCCATCGATGTGCCAGAACATAATCTATTCAACTTCCAATTCGAAAATTTCCCGCTGTTTGACACTTTGATATTTATTGTGACTTTTAAGCGTTCCTTCCTAAAGTTTCTAAGCTATTAAACAGAGAAAGCTAGTTTTAAAACTTAGCTTGTTTATTGAAGAAAATTTTAAATTTCTTAATTTTCAGGAGTAGCAAAAATCACAGTTTTTATAAATAAAATTTAAAACACAAACTTTCAGCTAGTCTAGTAGAGAACAAGTAACGAATAACAATAGCAACGTTGTTCGGTATCGTGATCGCGGTGCAAGTTTCGTAGAGCGAGTTGAAACTTTTTACGCGCGCTGTGGACGCGGGGAGAGCGGACCGGTGCGGCTCGGCGCGCTGTGACTGAGACTGAGGCGGCGGCAGGCGGCAGGCGGCGCGCCACAGGGAGGGGCCTGCATCGCCGCCCTATGCCACCACACTCCGACCACGCACACACAACCGCTTTTTTATTATTTCTTTCTTATTAAGTCCGTCCCGCTCACGCTGGCCTCGCCGCTCGCGCCCGTCCCTCTCGGCGAGCGAGTTTTTCTCCGCGTGATAACTATTGAAATTCGCTAAACGGCTCACCGCGGCGCGGAAAAGGCTCTCTCGTTAAACGGTGAGCCGATCGTATCGAGGTATTTATTCGAATTACTCGGTGCGCCGACGCTTCGCATCACTATTTATGCACTGTGAGCTCGCCGCCATCGATGGGGCCGTGCCCGTGCGCCGATTACCGCGTCACAATATTCGCGGTTATATCGTGAATAAATAAGCCCTTACTTTATAACACGCCGCAAATAGCTCCAAGCAGATGGGTTGCTCCTTGCACATTTACATAGGTTCGTAGACGCCTACATTACTACATCTACGCTGCGAAGTAAGTGATATAGGTAACTTGCGCACGATTTTATATCCTACATTAATATGTTCAATTTAAAACCCAATTTAAATAATTAATGTAAGTAAAAATAGACTTTAATTGAACTGAGTTAGTTTATCTGCCAGTTCTACTTTACTGCAGCAACCTACTAAAAGCTAACAGAAAACGAAGGAACGAAAAACAGGGAGAAATTGAACGCATTCGTTTGAAATTTAATTTAAATTTGTTTGGGGTTCAGTCTACCTCTATCTTTTGTTAAAAACGTATTTAAACCCTGTTCCTCCTTTTTCAATCACTGATTAAGTGCCCACATAATGTTTATGTACCTTAAAAAGTCCCTGAAATTGCAACCATAACGTCGGAGCTTTCCAGCCCCTTTAATTATTTCGCATAGGCAATGTTATTGTAACCTTACCTCACAGAAAATCAACAGTAACCGCTCAATTAGAACGACTTTATAAACTCCATTAGGTCGCCAAGCCGAGGCAGAATAAACAGTGGTAATGCGTAATCAACGCTGCGTCGAACGCGCGAGATTGCGCCCACCTTTATAGCGTTAGATCAAATTTGCGGAAAATTAAACTCACAGACTTTCTCCTAGTTTTGTATTTATAATAATTTATTACGTGCGAGGAGCTCAAACTAACCATGTCGTTAGGCAATAAAGCTTATCGAAGTTGAGCCGGTAATAGCGGCACAAATGGCCGCCGATACGCGAATTGTGACGAATCGCATTAATTATTTTGTTGATTTCCATGTAAGGCAACGATAATAACTGTTATTATTCGTTAATTTTGAATAGCCTTTGGTATATCGAATAAAATTGATTACTTACACGTTTTATTATAATGATGAATGGAGCGACAAGAGTTGTTTATAAGTAAAATTGCGTACTAGTACAACATGTCATACGTGAAAGACTTATTGACTTCATGTTTCAGAATATAAGTTAAGACTTATATTTTTAAATAACTTTACGTACCTTCTGAAATATATTTATTTCTCGTTAGTTTATTAAGTGGAGCAAGAAATTATATAAATGTGGATGCCTATGTTTGTATTTATGCGACTCTATTTTTACCTCTTCTAGCTTATCAAGTGACATGAGTGCCCATTTAAATGTTGTTTTTTTGCGTTTGACGCATAGTTTACGTAGGATTATCAAATATAAAATGAAAAGTACGTAGGTACTAGTGTTAAGAACAGTTGATACTATTATATATAGCTACTGAATATAGTTAGATGGAATTTACTACTCCTGTTGATGTACCTATAACAACTAAAAAAAAAAGTCAACGTTATCTTAGGTAGAATATTTTTTGTAAGTAATATTATGAAGATGATAGTTTCATAAGAAGAGCTTTAAATTGTAATTTGTAAACAAATAAAGTAAATACAACCTGAGCTGACACAATTAAAAGGTATTTTTTATTTTTGACTGCTGAGCTCTACTACTATATCTTGAAGTTCCTAGTTAGTTTATGTTATATTATTTTTTGAATAACTTTGTAGGAATACTTATTAAACAAAAATTTACTCACTTAGTTAATGTACCAATAAATAAAAACTCACTTTATAATTTTCAGGCAATTATCAATTTGTAGAGCTCTCTTACCCATTGGTCGAGAAAACTGTTCTCATAATATGAAGATACAATTTGTAAATATTGAACTTATTATCCATAAGAAAAGAACAGATTCATAATAATTTGCTTAAGTTATAAGTGACTATTTTACAGTACTTTACTTTAAGGCCTTCGAAGTTGTTAGGCCAAACTATAGGTATAATTGCTTTTAAAAGAAAGACTTACTATTTAATAATTAATTGAGTATTAGTATAGTTTTTAATATTAAAACATTCATAACTTTACACATAACACCTGCAAAAACTTGCGGCATGAAGTGGCTTATGTTCTTTCTTGGGATACAAGCTTATCCCATACCATCAAAATCGGTTCAGCGGTTTAGTGATAAAAGCGGCACATATAGGCCGACTGACAGACAGACAGAGTTACTTTCGAATTTATAATATTACTGAGGAACTTAATTTTGGGCCTGTGATGTATTTAAATCATACATTTTATCATTCAAAAATAACTTCATATCTTACATGGCTTTGATCTCTATCACGCTATAGTACCTTCCTATTTATGATGCTAAGTATTAAACAGCAAAGTTATTTTCGTTAACAGTTTGTTTGTAACCAGCTGTGAGCAATTTACGTGGAAACTTGTTGACTACGTCCTGAAATTTCCTGAACAGAGCACTTAAATGTATGATAGGTACTTAGATAGTGTTTATTATAACAAGGACATAGGTACCAATTATTGGTTGATTTAAACTTTTATTTTGTCGTTTGTTAAGGAACATTAAAGCATTGTGTACAAATATTTTTTTGTGTAAAATTCGATTTGTATTGAGTTCTGAGGTTTACGCGAATGTTAGACATTGAAATAAAACTACTTTTACGGATTTTATTGCGGTTTGTATTTTGAGTTTTAGTTCCCGACGTTTCGACATTTGTTTTTAATTAATCTATTATCTATCCCTATCTTTTTCAGTCAATATCTTTTTTAAAGTAAGTTTGAAAATAATATGTGGAAACTTTCTTTTACAATGAAAAAAAAATATATACCTACATGAAAAAAAAACCCACCTACAGAAAATTCCCTTCTTATTGACATACCTACACGACATATTCGTGCTATTAACGGGTCCCCACGACAGCAAATAAAACCAATGAATCACACCGATATCAAATATTCAATTATCCGTAGCAGTCATATCACTGCATTACATACAAATGGCACTGCAAACATTTCAGTTGTCACGGGACTTCCATTTCACTTTTTGTCCAAATCAACGGGCAAGTTGTGATTAAAATTTAAAAGTAACTCGTGTGAACGCACTCGCTACGATAGAGGGGGAACAGACGCCCCTTGTAGGCGGGCCGGTGTCTTCTCACACGAAAATAGACCTTACGCTGTCTACTTAAGGTTATTTTTAAAGTTTCGTTTCTTGTGTGTGCATCCTGTGCAAGTCGGTGTGGGAAGGCGCACTTTGCTAAGTATCGTCCGAGTACGCGACATGCTTGGCTTTTTACGCAAAGCCTTGTTTCATAAGACGCTACACACATTTTTGTTTAGGGTTAAGAATTGGATTTAGATTAAATGTGACATGAGTGGTTTTTATTTCTTAAACTTTTAAGTCGTTTCGGATTTTCAGCCAGTTTTGAATTATAAGCAAACAATGCAATTGTAATTGATTATTACAAAAATATAGGTTTAAATAAATAATATATTTTTTTGAAGTATGTAAACAAAAATCCTTTGATAGAGTCTATAGATTGTTAAAGAGCTTTAAATCATTTAAAAAAAAATGAATTGAATATTACCTATCTTTTATTACCGAAGACATTGAATTACACTGAAATAATTTTAATTACATGTTTCAAAATAGGAACTATAATAATAAAATTATCTAGTAGAACTAAATAAAGTAGATACTTTATTTTTTAATTTGGCATTCAACGACATTTTGAAACCATGTCCACTCTTGACTAACTTAGGCATGAATAAGTTTATCCAGTACCTAAGAATTACTGTTCACATAGGAGCTACTAATTTCCCTATACTTGTGGTACCTTCGTCATTTATTGTTCCATAAAACCAGTACTTATGCTACTTACTTTGGATTGAGTTCAGACCAATGTACGTAAAGTTTTTATCGTTCATATTTAGAAGGAAGGTTTTTTTTTCTTTTGAAAAAAAGGTCTATTTCCCAGTAATTTAACTGTATTGTTTACACAGAATTGAAATCTTATAACATTCTTTGCTGAATGGGTGTAACAAAACTCCACAGACAAAATACAAGCTCGTCTACAACCAAATTTTTCACCAAGCATAACAAACCCGCGGACAAGATTGCAATAACACATAACATATTGCTAAAACTATGACTAATATAACTATAACTATACACGATGGTATATATCTAGAAATAGATAGCGACACAGCTGGTTGTCCCGCTTTCTGAAACGATAAAATTTTAGCACCGTTGCCTTATTGAAACAGTTAAATCATAGAGTGCAATATCCACGGTCATAATGCACATTACATACACCCACTAGCCGAGCGGTTTTGTATAGCGGTGGATCCTAAAGGGGTGAGTTGAAATTCAATACATACTTCTTAGGAGTATAATTCTGTGGTATGCTATAGTAAACTTTGCTGTTCAAGTATAAATTATTTAATGTTACTTTTTTACAGAATTGTTTACCTCGTTTTTTTTGTGTTTTTAACCTCGGCTATATCAACTGAAAAAAATAAGTAAAGGGCCGTAGCGAAACTCTCCTAAATGGGATATGCTGAAAGAACAGATCTGATCTCATATTTTTTTATTTCTACTACTAATCAATTCAAGTCAGAAAACTTGTAAATAAACTTTGGTGGAGTGGTACAACTCAGCTCTAGTGACAAGCAACACAAGCTCTTAAATTCTAAAATAAAGGAAGACCAACTTTTTCACGCGACTATGGGCACACGTAGATACAGATGTTTCAAAGATAGTTAGGTACATAGATACACATATAAGCGAAAGTGCTAGTGCACTTATATGAGTACTAAATATTGTTTTCTAAACTGTTCTATTAACTTTCGCATTCAGACGTTATTCTATACAAACATTTGTTACGAAAAGGGAAAGCTGAACAGTTCAGTTGTTTGTAAGGAATCATTTGACTTTTTACTGACATCAATTCATCCATCAATTGCACACAGTTCAAACAACTTCATCGTTTACGCGATGCATCCGTGGTAATTGTACTTCATAAAAACTAGGTAATGCAACTATGTATTTCAAATATCAATAAAAACCTAATTATATAGAATGCCTCGAACAATTGTATGATTAATTTTAATTGTTCATGTGCAACTACAATAAAATAATACCATTTGATACATGCAATGTAAAAGTATGATTTAATACCTTTAACTTTATATCAGGTACTTTCCTAATAACTTGGCGTCACGTAATTTTGTCATAGGTTCTATTTGATTTTGATTGATACCTATACGGACTTGCTAGAATGTTCTTCCATTGCTGAATAAGTCCCACCTTACTTACAATAACTAAAAATAACATTATATGAATTATAAAAGCTTAAATACATATTTAGGACTACGTACGCTGTGATTCTTTAAATTGACATAGCTTTATATTTATGAACCGATTGACATGAAATAAACCGTAAATGTTAAGTGAAGCTTACTACAATATATTATTATTGAAAACTGCATCTCAATCTAATAAGCCGTTTCTGATATTAGCGTGCACAAACACACAGACAAACAGACAATAAAAATGTTTTTTACAAATTCGGGTTCAGCATCAATATAATAACAACCCCTGCTACTTTTTTATATATATTTCCATTGTACAGACACCACTTTTCTACAATTTTATTATATGTATAGATAATTATATTCAGGATACATTGAGCAAATCAAGACGGATTAAATAAAAACTACATCCATTCACATAAAAAACACGTTATTATACAGAATAACTTACAAGTATCAAAGTATAAGTTATTTACTCATCAGTTATGAAAATAGATTTAGAAAGTATTGATGAAGAGTTTTGAAGTTTACTTGAAATACCTCATAACAGCAACTGATAATTACGAAAAACCATTTTCATAAAAAATGATGACTAACATTCTGAATATTCCAATGGAGAACCCTTTTAATTTCACTAGATAACTATATGTGGCTTGTTACTCAATAAGTACCTAAATAATTGGGAATATTGTCTGTAATATTACACGCTATTACAGTAATTACATACTAAGATAGAAAATAGTATGTAAATTGTTGACTATTTAGGAAAACTTATGAAACATTACAGCATGATACTTTTCTAAGTAAATTTTGTGTCTTGAATTAGTTATTGATAGAAGCTAGAAGCCTTAGTTTCAATTCATACAAACAATGAAATAATACTTTTTAAAACCAGGCTTTTTGAACAATAAGGTAATATAGAAAGATGTTTAGAAAAAAAAATCATTTTCATAAAAACGACTTTTTTAAGCAAAATGGATTTGGTAATAAAAGTCAAATTGCAAACTTAAAGCTTTGAATACTTAGAATAAATAAATAAATGGAAAAAGATAATTTATTTTTATGTATTTTAACCAATAATTAAAAATAAACATATTGCATTTATGAGAATTACACATTATGTGAACAATCTACAAAAAGACTTTAGAAAATCGGTCATCTTCAATTCAGATTGAAAAACATTTCTTCGACAACCCTAAACACCTCCAATCTGTGAAACAGCCCGAACAAAGCTTCCGTATTTAAAACATTAGTGAACAAAACACTAAATTATGCATCGTGTATCAGGAGGGTAGACAAAAAAGCAGGACAGGTGTAACATGTGACCGCTAGGCGGCGCTGAAGTGCTCTCAATCTGTCTTCTTCGCGCGACCTCTCCGTAACATGGCTCAGGGCTCCCACTGAAAAGAATTTAAACAGGAAATTATGTGAAACAAGGATACAACAATATTTTTT
The DNA here is from genome assembly GCA_905146925.1 of Autographa gamma. Taxonomy (NCBI): domain Eukaryota; kingdom Metazoa; phylum Arthropoda; class Insecta; order Lepidoptera; family Noctuidae; genus Autographa; species Autographa gamma. The sequence continues at coordinate 4,721,898 of LR989852.1, forward strand.
AGTTTGATCGCAGTTAGGCTATATCTGCAAAATGGCTTTTACATGTAACCTGAAGATGAAAATTTCAAAATTACGTTTACAATATGATATAAATGATCCCAAGTTTTTGTTTAGATCTGTTAATTTAAGTTTTTGTTAGATCAACAACTTTGTGTAAAAATATTATAGACTAATTTCAATGAATTGAAACTTAAGTTAGTCATCACACTTAGTAAATCAATGGACACGTGAAAAGTGTGTCTATGTAGGATATGAAAATTTATTTTCATGGTGCTTTTCAATTTTGTTTTACCAACATAAATGTTGTTATTCCTTGTATTTTTCACCAACTGTTGTTCCAACCTAGTGTTGCGACATGACAGCGACAAAACGTCGCACCGCGCCGCTCCTTGTCACCTGCATAAATTACGAAGGTCCGATCTTAATTAATGGGCGACACATACTACTACTACTTTTATCGTGATTAAGAGCCCGTGTGGGCATTAAAGTGGGTTCCGGTCGCAAATGGGCTGTTTATCGTTTACAAGATTACAGGCCACATAAAAAAATCTTCCCTTAGAGTATAGGTAGAAAAACAAATGAAGGCTATACCTATACTTGTATGACACAGTTCGAAATAATTATCGTCTCAGTCATAAAGTGAAAATGAAATTTTCACCGGTGACGCGTGGAAAATTAAAATTAACAACTCGTGTTCATTTCAATTATTGATTGCAATTATTAATGGAATGCTGTTTATTTTATACCAAAGTTTATTGTTAATTGGTTTGCAGAATGTATTATTCAGAACCCCTATAGGGTTAACTGAAAAACAAGCATTATCATTTCTCCACCAATTAACATAGTTTTTACAAACCAAACTCTTAAGTAATATCGGTACCAAACAATAAGTAAATTTCCTTAAAATTGCACCAATCGCCTACAAATACGTACTGTATCCGTTTCCCGACGTGTTACGTATCTTCGGCGTGACAATGCGCCCGGTCGGACACGCGGCCTCTCCCGGGACCCGCTAAATCGTATTGGTTTCTCTCCACTTTTGTTTATTTGCTCTCTTTCGACTCGAGCCCCGCTCTGATAGCACACTTGAATCATCCGTTTGCCGCCCGACAAATATTTTGGGTAAATAGGTTACCACTTAGTCTCAGAAAAATACGCTTAGCAGTAGTATTTTTGCTTACCTTAAGGAATGTTTTTTAGCAGATCTTGGTGCAAAATGCATATGATAAATTATTTTGTCAGCTAATTAATTAATGTGGCATAAAATAACTTCTGACAACCAATTATTACGTAAAAGTATGCAGTTAAAGTCCATAACATACTCCAATTTCGGTACGATCGCACATAAGTATTTAGTCAACGGCTATTAACGTACTTGTAAGTAAGCTTGGCCTATTTGTAGAGCCCAACGGCTTCTAAATGCCGAGAAAACATTCGTATTTAAATAAGCTGTAATAACTCCATTACGCTCTTTCTAGTCTCTGAATATATTACCACAAACTCACTTTCATACACATACTTTTCCGAGCACATTTTAGCAGAAATTGCAGTAAGATTGCACCTAAAATTTCATTGTGAATTTCATGGTTGACCCGCAGTGTTTCGGTAGTAAAACATTGAAATGATAAATAACGATAATATAACACACCCTCCGCTAGTCATAATGTGCAAACGCCAAGCTCTCCGCGTTTGGCTGACACTGTTCCGGGCATAGAAGTTAGGGTATGGTGCCACTGTAGGCGACCATTAAATATTTATTGGGTTTTATTTCTCTTTTGTAATTTAGTGGTTTTTTTCCCAATAAAGTATAGGTATTGGAGTTAAACTGGCTTGACTATCTGTTTTCTAAAAGGCAACTCGAATATTAACACTCCATTCATACAGTTCAAAAACAATATTAACATAAACAAAAATGTAAATGGATCATTCCTGTCTTTCTTCTAATGTAAGATAGTAAAGTTCAAACTCTACGTTATAGATTTCATGAGGAAAACCCAACTAATATGAACAGGCAACTACATAATTATGTATAGATAAATTCGTAACGACTGACAGATAATTCTTATTCATAATCTTATTTTTCATTTCCTCTTCAAAAATTAACAACAGCAATTGTCCAGCTTTAAATTCATAATTATTTAAGCTTATTTAAGTCTTTATCGACGTTTAAAAGTTATTTCATTAATTTTAAGATTTAGTTTCTTACTTAAATAATAATTCGCTAATAGTGAGGTGGTACCCGGAGGCAGCGAGGCAGAGCGAGGCGCGAGCTTGCTTTATCTGCGCTGGCTGTGCGCGAAACAATATATTTATTGGACAGTGGCGCGGCGCGGCCCGATCCAGAGGATGATCTATTCGCTTTACCCTTACGTTGCCACCGTGTGCAGCCACGGAAATGCGGAAATTTTACTAAATGGACAGATCATAATCATTCGTAGCTTTTCTTTCAATATAAGTTTATTTGACACTGTAAATTCTACTAAACAACAGATTTTATGATCGACACGAAGGTTGAAAGAAAAAGTATTAAATGTCTATTTTGATTCTATCATGTAAGTCGGAGAGACGAGAAGTAAGATAGACTTTTTAAAAATTCAGTGCCTTCTGTCCGTATATCGCGGAGCCGCTGCAGCTCATTCAGTAAGGCCACAGTTTGTAGGCGCGGCCGTTCTGTCGCACTGCCTCTGTTTTACGATGCACCGCCAGTTTTGTTTCCAAGATTAAGCGAAACTAAACTGCTGGCATCCACTACTCACTGACCTCACGCTTATTTATTACTCCGGCACAGCGAAATCGAGACTTATTTTTCGGTACGACGGCCAAGAAAAACATCTGCAACCGCGCTACGTACTCGTACAAATAAACCGGCGGCTGTGGGACGTCTCAATCACGGTACTATTTATTCAGGAACTGGTCTCCGGAGAGGCGAACAAGATGGATCGCGGTGTCAACACGAATTTGCATCCCTTGTTTGTCTCAGCGGAGCGTCGGCGGAAAAAACACCGCAATCTCATTGTGTTCGGTGCAGCGGGCGCGGGCGCGGCGCGGCTCGCATCAGTTATTCGCCGGTGCGGCCGGCTAACACGATTATCTGTCGTTTCGAACGAGACGCTCTTTTTTCCGTTCCCTTGTTTTCCAACTTTACGTCTGCTCCATGTTTTTTTCTGAATAGGAAATGGGATACGTCAAACGAAAAATTGACAAAAATATGGCCGACTCCGATGGAAAATAGTGGTTTTTGCGATAGGATCTGTCGGATCCCGCGTTCGTTGAATAGATAATTTTATTTACAAGATAGTTTTCTTTGTTTGTCATGTTTTTTTTTTGTTTTCCTGATAGATTGTATTTTTTTACATATGAAAAAATCCATGGCGGTGTCACCCTAAATATTGTAAGATAGAAGTATGATGATATTGCTTTGTTTTTCAGGATGAAAATTCGGGACAGAAGGCGATAAGAATTGAGTTACGTACCGTACAATGTTTAGGTACTCGGTGGTATTGTAAAGGTAGCCAGAGGAGCATGACGTGCGACAAGCTGCGTCACGGACGATTTCCGTGCTTCTAGTCTGCGGCGTTCGACTATTAGGTGGGCGTGGGTGGCCCTGAGTTCACGATTGTCTTGCACATGTTGTGTTGTGAGTACTTTGTACACAACTACTTGCTTATGCATAATAAATGGAACCTTCAATGTTGTATATTAAGTAGCTAATGACATAAGTTGTTTCATTAATTCATACAGTTAAATTATCGGATTTACAGCTAGTGAGGGTGCCCGCTAGCTTTCATCAGTCTCATCTCATTAGCGCCGACGGTAGCAGTCCCGCACAAAAACTAACATCCACAAAAACTGACTCGTGAGATGACAGAAACAATTCTAAATATTTCGGCAATGCTCCGTTTCTGTGAAACAAGATGCATGCCTTGATTTATGATCGTAGTAAGGCGTTACAAATTGTTTTCTGAAACCCATGTTTGCCTTATTTATTGCTTCTGGTTAATGACGTGGCTGAGGTGCCGGATGAGGATGATAATACCTCTGTGTGCCTCTAAATGTCGCTCTAATTATATAAAATGAATAATCATGATTCAATGGAGTTACAAACCGATGTTTAGTCACAAATTGTAGAGACACGGAGATGTGATTGCGCCACGAATTACACACTGAACCACACGCAACGGATCATAAAGATCGCTCTAATGTCTTCATACGGCATTCACAAACGCCTCAACACGAATCAGCGCCGGAATAGATCTACCAAACTAATAATTTCCCGCAGTAAGGTGAGGCCGCAGAGTAGCTCACACGCTCTAGCCAAACCGCTGATTACGACTTGATTACACCCTACAAAAACTTTCATAGCCCGGAACTTCCATTGCCATTAGTGGCTAAAAAAACAATTATTGACGCCTCATGATAGCAATTAACACCCATCTGTTATTACGTCCAAATCTTTACTTTCGGTAGACCTACTATCATGTGTTATGAGAGGCTTTGTGCATCGGTCGTCATCGAAAGGTAATATTGCATCTTTTACCCATTGCAGGAAAGTGTGTCTTGTGACGTAAGCCGTAGGACTATTTAAGTTCCGTGTGTTTCATATACTAGAAACGTGCCGAGTAGACGTGTGAAGCTGACGCCTACCGCGGGCGGCGCGCGCGCAGACCACCCGCGCTCGACCACCGGCCGCCGGAGGGCGTGTGCGCTCACACGTGGATACACACAAATAGTTCCGTTAATTGCCTACTTTTTGTCCCATGGTGACATATTTGCAAGGAATTATTAATTATGTTACTACTCGAAGATAGTTATGGAGACCCTAATGGAACGGCTTTGACATGAGACAAGTGGTGTCTGACGTTTCTTATCTCGAGATTACAATCGTTTCGTCCATTTACATACGTCAACAACATTGACCCAGAACCAAACATGGCATTTTGTGATGAGACGAGTCTCGCGGCGGTGTGGTCCGTGTCCGGGCCGGCCAGGCGGCTGTCGGCGCTCGGCCGGCACGCGCGCTATGCGGCCGGTCTGCGAGCCTCGTACTCATAACTGCTTAATAAATGACCAGAGCGCAGTATTAGGCGGATCGCATATATCATTTATGTAAATTGTGACGAAGACATATCTAGCTCGGTCGGTCGCTGCCTTCACTCGGCACGACGCGCATTCCGTCTTATTTTATTATTCTTCGGTCAGTAAATAAATACACAAAACATATCGAGGTTGATTACAAAGTGTCACGATAGCACATCAAGTAATCGACTTAATATAGGAGCTCTCTCGTCTGTATTTATTTGTAAACACAAGTCACAGCAGCGTTGATGCCGGATGTATGTAGCTTTGCATAAGAAACGTACGAGTTAAGTACCCACCTACAGTAAATTGAAACCGTTTGCTTGCTCATGAGTTAAGAACATTAAATTGGTCGTTTCCCTTGGAAGGTTCTTTGCGAGTTAATACACGGAAAAATAATACTTCCAGTTATAAACGAAATCATACATGTATTGCTTTTTAGTGTGTTCTTAGAATGAAAATGAGTTGAGAGAAACCTCAGTGTACATATTAATAGATACATCAATTTTCTTCATAACAATAAAATCTAATCTCAATCATTTACATAAGTGAAATGTTCAAGTTCTGTTACTTACTATTTAACGACTATTATACCTTATAAATTAATGTACTATAAAATTTAATGGTTGTACGAATGACCGAAATATTCTTTCTAGTTTAATGTTGATGTCTTTATTTAGCCAACAGCACAGCATGCTCCAGGTGTTATTTCCCAATTTAAACAACTTTAAAATATTGCACGTTGTTAGTTTCCCTGCCATAATAATGCTCATTCACAAGATGAGCCCCCTTGAACATTAGACAATTGTCTGCAGAGTGCTTTGTTGGTGTTGTGACTTGTGGCAAATGTTTGACACAAATAGTGGGAACAAGGGTACTCCATATTGATTGATAAGTTCGTTTTGTATGACGTTTCTGTTACTTAATGGCCTGTGCAGTTTGCATATTTTAATTCGTACTTAGACAATGTTTTTAAAATCCTTACTTACAAATTAAAATTATTTATTAATAATAATTATGTAGGCGATGTTTCCTTTACTAGAATTATATTCTATCTCGATCACAAACTCTAATTGCTACTAGTAAAAAGTGTTTTTCGAAAGCCTTTTAATTACAGAACCTTAAAGAAATTCCTGAAATATAAACGAAAACAATCTTAAACTCGCTTTTAGGGCTTCGGTCGGGCGAAGATTGATTACAAACATTAAGTGAACCTTTCATGATTAATTAATTGCCTAAAAAAGTTGTTCCTTTGTAACGTTGTATACAAATATTGTCTGTTAAACACCCTTATATAAAGTGGTTAGTAACCACACTTGGAAGACATCTGCCATGTTGCGAGTCTCGTTAGCCCCCACTGCGCCATTCATCAGAAACTCACTCGCGACTCACTCAAGACACATTAAGACGCTTTCAGTAGCCCCCTATTGTATCCCTGAATTATTGTGGGCACTTATGGTCTCCTAGTACAAACTGAATGCTACCCACAATTTTGCGGTTAAACCCAGTGTGGCCGAATGACTTGTGAAAAATACCCATTTTTATAGAGTTCATTTTACGATTGATATTATGCGAATGATTTAGCAATATTTTTTGTATGTGATGAGATTCACTCGATGGTTTATCGATCCTCATAATCAAATTAATGGTTGTGTATTACGCGAGAAAAAATAAGAAGTAAAATAACAGAGACTATAAATGAAATACATCCAAATAAGAAGACGGTGATTAAAATACGCACGTGCATTTATTTATTTTCTTAATTAGTAAGTACCTTTGTCCACATAAAAACAATTGTACACATGTTATTAAAACGAATACAATACTCGAAATTCAATCGCAAAAAGTAATTAAAACGACCACCTCAAAAGCAGTCAATTGAGCATCGACCACCTAGGTATGTATATTGTGCAGGACAAATAGACACAATTCTTGTTCTCACTTTTATGGCACTGCAATGAAATAAGTTCATTAAAATCGTATCAGGGCCCTCACGGCCACCCTGGAGGCCATGTTTGGACAACTCGCCCACTAGGTTGGCACCCCTGCGGTTTCGCAAAACTATATTTTTTCACGCCCTCTATCTTGGTTTGTCAACTGGCACATTAGCCAAGGTGTTTCCACTATGGTGGTCGTTTTTTGCGCCTACTCCACACACCCTGTTAATTGGTGACAATTGTGATCTCCTAACATTTGGGTCAAAAAGAATGTTTTCCAACAGATGTCTTAATAAAGTTATGATAAATAAATAAATAAATAAATAAATAAATGCGGACAACATCACATACATTGCTCTGAACCCAAAGTAAGTAGCTATTAGGCACTTGTGTTATGGAATTCAGAAACAACGAAGGTACCACAAACACCCAGACCCGAGGCAATGTAGAAAAGTTGATTTCTACATTGACCCGACCGGGGATCGAACCCGGGACCTCAGAGCTAGCGACACCTTGAAACCGGTGCGTACGCCACTCGACCACGGAGGTCGTCAAAATATGATGACAAACAAAGTAGGTTGATGCTCAAGTTCTTTTAGATACTCTATTTTTTCCTCCTTATTTTACCTATTCAAGAGTGATTTATGACTAAAAGTCTATTTAGGCCGACCTTTATAAGATTTTTATGACCTTATTACATAAGTCCTATTTGGCCTTCCTTATTCCTTCCTCCAATTTCCACTTACCATGTACGGCGAGTTCAAACATGTAGCGTCTCACAAGCGTTTAGTCTGATAGCAACAAGTATGGTCGTGCACGCTGCAGATAACTGGGGCACATGCATTTTTTCTCCGTCTATTTACGTTCAGCTCAAGAGTGATGGGCGCGGCGGCTTACTAAGAGATTAACCACGAATGCTGCCGACTGAGACCTGGCGCCAAGCTATTGATACAGTAGTGCTCTTAAGAGCTCTTTGTGGAGTTGTTAAAGAAATATGAATGTTTGATCACCTTTATAAGTTTTTTTGGATACTTGAGTTAATGGTTTTCATAAAAAATGTTACGTCTTATTCGGTAGCGTAACCCGTGGTATTCATTTGGTTTCGAAGGTTTGTTATATTTTTGTATATTTACGGATATCCAAATTAAATTTGCAAACGATAAAGATAATATATGGAGAGTAAGTCAAATAAACAAGGAAAATCGCACATAAACAGAAACTACTTTTTTGGCTGTATTTCGTAAGTAATTGTAAACGGCCAAAGACTCACCAACTAATTTCCTCAAACAATCTACGTACACAACTGGCTTTCATTATTCTCACCATTACCGTTGGATAAACGTATAAGTTCGGTATAGAATATATAAATTATCGTGTGCTGCGTATTATTTATGCGAGGTAGCAGTGGAAAGCTGTTCGTCTCGATCATGTTTGATCGCGATTTAAGCACCTGTAAGCTCTGGCTGGCTGGCTCTTTGTGCCGCCCGCTCTCACGGGTACCGTCGGCAAGCGCAATGTATTACGTTTTACTCCTAAGTGTTTTTGTCATTGCACAGTAGCTAATTTTTTTGTATGAGTGCATCAACGCACTAGCGTAAGATAATTTATCAAAAAAAAAAACTTTAAATTATAGTTATGTGCGATTCGATCAAACGACATTTACCAAGACTTTGATAATGATTTATTTTCTATTAACGGTTATTGTTTTTATTACGAACTTGAACGAATAAATTCATGTCAACTATTCGAAAATGTACTAAAGATTTAATGGTTTTTAAAACTCATAATTGAGTGTATAAATTACTGAAAATCATACTCATCTGATTAATCGGACACTGACCTTAACACAGTTGGAAGTTTGCCAAGACTCTCATATGATTGATTATGTATGCAATTTACTGGATATGCATATAGGTACCTTAAATGGTTAAGAGTCTTTTATTATAGAGGAAGTCATGCTATAAGAAAAGATGCTACGATGTCAACCCTTTTCTGGTGAAGATAGCAAGTTTGATAGTGATAACCAATTGCCTGAAGTTCTCATGACACTATCGTCTTATAGTGTGTGTTGTTACTCTATGTCTAAAGTAAGAACTTGCTCTATGTGTGTATTTCAATTTATTTTATTTACTACTTAGGTATCTACCACATTTTCAGATACATATTTATACACTTTTGTACGGACAACGGCGAAAATATCTGGTATCAATTCAATATTTTGTTTTTATTTGATACGTTTCTGAGCATGCAGCATTATTATGCCGACCATACTTTCTGCAAGTACACTACGGTTTACTGTCGAGGCGTTATTTTTTGCAAATTCGGCCGCCGACCAGCGTCGCCTATTACCGCGGCCCTTCTGCTGCTACAATATCACTTTATTGCTTGGACAGTAGCTCACACAAAGGAACCACTTATTCACACTCGGTTTTAACGTTTAAGTTAACATAAACTTGTTTCGAAACAAAAGAGTTAAAAGCTGCAGTTGGCAATAATTGAAATACATGTTGAAATTGTTGTCTTCTGTTTTAATTTTAAATCGGTGAGTAGTCTAAGCTCACATTTTTTTTGTGTAAAACCTTCAAAACATAATCGTTTATTTCAATTAGTTAACATTATCATTATTTCAATAAATCATTAACTGCATGAATAATTAATTGCACGGAAGTTGTCCGTAAAATATCGTATAAAATTCATTAATATTTATTGCATAAAACCTTTTTCGTTGGCAATCGAAACTAATTACCGTCCCGGCCTTAGCTGGTGTTGATGAAATACAGTTTTTGCGGCAGATTCGCGGTAGTCTCCTTATAGCGCTTAAACGGTACTATATCCATACTTAATGACGCTAAATATATTGCTCGCGAGAACAGCTCGCCGCGGCCGCTCGGTAGTTCGCTTCAATCGATTAATTGTTTTAAACGATATTCGCTTGCAAGCGCTTACATGACGACATCGCCTGTCGACTGAAACTACATAAGCTGGTGTGGAAGTTTTTAGTACGGCTTTCTAACTAGAGCGTGAATGATTAATTTTATACTTACAAGTAGAGTGCTTGGTAATTAGCAAGCATGTGTTTGTTTGTGATACGGATAATTATTAACTATTTGACGCGCGGATACGGTTTGGTACAATTAACTGATTTAGTTTGCAATCTCAAATTATAGTAGAGGAAGTTGTGGAAACATTTCTAGAAAATTAAGACTAATAAGTAAGAATCGGGTACTAGGCCATACCATTTCATAATTATAGTTATTTTCGGAAATAATTGTAACGTAATAAAGAACTATGTAGATGCTATACAATCTAAAAAGTTAATGTTAACTTGCTATGATATTAACGTACATTGTGGTGATTATCACACTTCAATGAAGATAACTAATATTATAAATAATCGTACAATTTGTTACGAAGAAAAATATTACAACAGACAGTTAGCCTACTGCAGCAAATCTCCCACCGTAATAGCACTTAATTAATATAAGTTGTAACAAGTTCCCATTTACCTCCGAGTTACAACTTGAGCACAAAGATAATACCTGCCTACGCTACCATTACGCTGCATTTTCCTTTCACTTGTAAGGCAGAACCAATTATCACATAACGAAAACACGAATACTTAAATATATAGTACACTTTAGTGTAAATTCCTCAACATTTGCAACATTTATTTATATTATGCATATGAATGAGAAGTCATACGTAGAAGTCATTGAGAGCTGGCGTGCGAAATTTGGCCGATGCAACATTGCCACCGCGTAGGTTGGCTAATGGCCGTTCGCGCTTATTGATTGAAGCAAGCAACTGGTAATAAAATGCGTCGGTGCTCGTAAACTGGCACTCGATCCCGTCGCTACTGGCGCCCGCGCACCGATCAAAGCACGACGCCGACAAAGACGCCGCGGCCGCCCTCCTCCCGCCCTGTCAACGCGGTCACGGTCCATACTTAATGCTCGCCCCCGGCTGAAATTACGAGCGATGACTGCTATCGACAATTGAATATTAATATCACGAATTTACATAAAATTGTCATGAAACCGAGATAAAACACAATCGAGTAATACATGGACGACACAATGCAAAAAACACACAGACTTTGTCGAGGCAATCCTAATCCGGCTGGAACGAGCCCAAAAACTGTGGGCGTCTCAAGACGGGAGTCACCGTTTTAATTGGTCGCATTAGAGCTGAGCCCCTTATTAATAGGTTGATTACTTGCGGACCGGCGCGGGCGGCGTGTTGCTCCGCCACCGGCCGCCGATCTGCATCCGCCTCACAGATCTCGACTTATACAACGAGGCTAAGAAAAGCTTTGCGACTCTAAAGTAGTTTCAATTGCATGCAATTCCAACAAAGCCATGGTAAATAATAAAATGCAGTGTGCCGCGAAACTTCAGTGTGTAGCTGTGTACCAGCGCTCGGAACAGAATACTTTGTTCTGCTACAGAAATGTTAGTGTTATTTTTATTTCAATGCGTTCGTATAATTCGAAAGCGATATTGGCGTTCATTGAGCTGCAGTGATTTCACTTCGCGAAGTACTTTAGCGCGTCGGGAGCTAATAGCCGAACAGCGAGTTGGAAATATCAATATAGTCCGGAAATAGCGGGCATATCAGCGTTCGCCCATAAATCTGCGAGGTGTCGGCCACTATCGGCCGCTCACTCTCCGCCTGATGGTTTGTATCATTTGCAAAGCAGCTTAGGAAGTATTCTGAGTGCGTTTTACAAATGTAGAAATGGAAAGAAAACAGAGCCGAACGCAAATTGAAATCATTTAAAGAGATTAAGTCGATGTTGTTATTGATCCTGTTAATTACTATAGTTAAGTATATAGGTTTAATTACAATCAAAGCACTAACAGTGAGCAGTTTAAAAATATAACTTTGTATGTATAGTTCCCAAAAGGTTGTCGTGTTAACTGAATATGATAGTTATTTATTTTAACAAAAGCTCTACAAATGTGGATCAAATGTATCGTCGATGCAAGAAAATCTTTTATAAAAAAAAAAATGTGTATTACTTAACATAGGTCTGTGCTCTTAAATAATGTGCTTATATGAAAACGATTATCTTCCAAAATGAATTTGTAGAGACGCTTGCCTCTACCATCAACATACAACACTGGATTAAAGAATTTCTTTTATGCCTTATGAAATGTGATTAAGCTCATATCAGTGGCACATAAAGCAGCGTTTAAATCGTTATCGTTGGTGCAGGCGGGCTGTACATCAAACACGGATGTTTTTCAGACAGTATCAAATTATTATCGACGGCGGTAAGGCGCAGCGGTGCTGTGGCACGTGCTGTTTGACTCAGCGAAGTAAGTGCTGCCCGCAATTAAGATTGCGCCGATGAAGACACACGCTGAAGTGTTTTCTAATTATGTACACCATCAATCACGACTCGGCCCGAACAGGCCAGAACACCGCCAATCAAGTAATTGCATCGCGTGCATCAGCTTTTCGGCCCTCGATAATAATAGGCATTTTATTGCCCGTAATGGAGTCTCTAGGGCCGGCCGGTTAATGCTCGGCTTTCGGTACCCATCGCTCCTTTAATTCAAATTAATATGCAAGAAGAGGAAGTAAACGAACGTATCAGCCCGCGCCACCGCACTACATTGTTTTTGTAATCAATTAAGCAGACGATTGTTAGTCTATTGATATTGCACGGTAATGGAAGTTTGATATCGTTGAGTGCCGACTATAACGTTGATTGCTTTTGAATCACGCAATAGCTATAAAGTTGGAGAATGTGATGCATTTGTAGCTATTAGTCATCATGTAATCCAGCGGCATTTCTCGGCGTCAGCTAGATCCTTTGACAGGGCATAACGAAACAGATTTCTATTCGTTGGTGGTGCGGCGTGCGGCGAGCCGTCACTGAGTGACCCGTATAAAGGAGGTGATGCTAATCGGACAGGTGGGCTGACGCGGGCCCGACGCGCCGCGACCCAGCTCCGCCAGATACGTACGCGCTGAACAAAGCTCGTGTTGTGATCGATCGATACTTTAATTCTCCATTTTTGGAATATTTTACAGGTGAATCTTACGACTGATGGGGTTGTAATCTGTATAAAACACCATTTAGTCACTGGTATAAAAATAATTTACGTAGCTCTTTATTTACCTAGGAACAGAAGTGAATATTTCGTATATTATTTATACTATGGCGCTTCGCAACTGCTATTCAACATCATCGATAACGTCAACCTAGTTACCAAATATGAAAAACTGAACAAAGGCTTGTGCAAACCGAACTCATAAATCACAATTCATTAGAGGCTTAGCAAGCCGCGTGACCTATTGCGAAATTGACTTGTTCCGCGATATGCGAATTAACTGAAAGCCTGGCGCACGTTTAGAGAACATCTATTGTACTGATTTGTTGAATACGTATAGGTGTGTGCGATTCGTTTGTTCGATGACTAAGTACAATAAACAGAAATGGACTGTGCGCACAAGTTCAACAAACGAGAATCAATTGTTAGAGAGCTGATCACCTATCACCGTTCAGCGTGTCCGTAAATCATGATCAGTCGATGATCGAGCGTGATGCGACGTCAGATTAGGACGCTCCTAGCTTTTTGTTTGTAATTTGTGATGGCCGCCGAGATGCCTGGATGACTTGCGCGCGCGCATCGGCGCGGGCGGCAGCTCTGCGGTGAAAGAAATCACTAACATTCAGTTCAGTTAGTTAACTCTGGTAGTAATTTATCAGCGTGATTGTTTTTATGTCGTTGATATCTCGACTGTAAAAAATGCGCTAAGTAGGCATTGAGCTCAACTCGGACATTTATTTCATGATGAGACAGATATTGATAGTTACACAGGATAGAACCTCGGTAAGTATTATGTTTATTGAGCACATTGATTCCCTCGATATTTATTTCCGCTTGTGTCGACTTTGTCTCATTTGATGCAAATATCATTGATTCTTATTTGAAATTCAGGATATGTTGCAAAAATAAGACAATGTCGACGCAAACGGAAACAAATCGTTTTTAAATTGATTAACAAAATAACATTGTACATGTAGATAACAACATATTTTTCACGGTAAGCAAACACTGACTTATATACGATTGAAGCTATTTCGCAAAAATCTCCGCAGGAACTGCGCCATACCAAATCAACGAACAATCGTGAAATGTCGCAAACTTTAGAACACACCTTAAACAGACTCGAACGAAATCAGTTGGCAATTGTTTCGAAAGTGTTTTCCGTATGGGTGAGTGAGTGGGCATCACTAACGAACATCCTCGGGGATAAGTTGGGGCTTGCCGGGATATCGCCGAAGCCGCAATTACCGGCGGCTTTGCGTTCCGTAGCCACCGGCTTCCTACTCCGGCTACTAATCGCAAGGGTCATTGGAGTACACCCTTAATCTCCGCTTAAATGATACGTGACTCTGTTTAATTATGTGCACTAGGTAAAGACGTTTCTACGTCGACATCTGTGTTTTCAATTGGTAAGGAATGTTGGCACGTCCGTTATAATTTCTGTAGAAATATCGATGAGTAATGTGGTAAGAATATAATACTTGATGCAAATCGTTAAACAATCCTAATCTCACTCTGTGATGAGTGACGTACATTATGTACGTCACTAGATTAGTATGTTCATTTACCTGTTAATGAAAAAATTGTATAACTAACTAGCCAACTTTCATCGAGAAATTACTTCAGAAATAACTTAAATGCGCTTAAATGTCAATAAACTTACACTTAAGAAAAAATGCATAGTTAATATATTTACAAACACCCTATCCCTTTATAATGTCACATTTATTGTGCATTGTAAACGATAACAGTATTTTGTGTACAAATGGTCGGCCATGGCCAAAGGTAATGGATACAAAGCCGCATGTATCAATAAGCGGCTAAAGAGCCGGTAATCCGTCACTAAGCGACGCGACGGCCCCACATCGCCACAGCCAGCACAATGGGACATTACCACCGCTCGTACCGAATGTAAGCTTCAAACTGTTCAAACCACAACAGCCATACTGCCATAACTTGTTAAGTCTCCCAATCAATATAATCTTCACTTCTGACTTTCATTTACTACTGTAAAAGAAAATTGTTGACCACACTTGTCGAAAGACATACGATCACAAAGTTTTAAGCCTACTAGATTGTGATATAAGATTTATTTGTAAAATATTGTAGAAACACCAAGGCAGAAGACTTTCCTTTGCACCATGCGTGTTTACATCAAAAACAATTTCCTCGCATCACGAATACTAGCGCTAAATAGGCTATTAACCAATCTTAAACAAAAAACAGGTGAATTAGCAACACAATGGGTTGAACATAGAAGATTGTGTGATTGTCTGAAAGTTGGGAAACGCAAACAAGTCTGACACGAGAGCGAGGCGGCGGCGGTGGCAAGTGTTGCGCAAGACGCAGCTCACACCAGCTGTCAATCCAATTTATCGAGAGTCGATCAACTCGAACTCGATCACCTGCCGCCACTGTCCGTCAAACCTTACACATCGACGATTCACCAACAGTTATGGATTTTACACGGCTATTTATTATTATTACTTTGCTTAAGGTGAAATGAAACTGTAAGGCTTGGATGCTTGCTCTATACTTTTATACTTATCATCAATTGCTTCGTCACCTTAACGGATTTGTTTGAAAAAAATACGTTAGGTAAATTGTTTAAACTAAATGTATCTTCCGGCTTACAACTTACAAGTTGCGTAAGTGGATAAAAGGCGTAAAGATGGAGATTAACATCGGTTTCGTGGCAGCATAACACAAACTTGTCTTACATGAATGGACATCGCCTGGCTGCGTTGCTGGCACGGGACTGTAGGTAGCATTCAAAAAGCAATCGTTCATACTGCATGACAGCTCGAGCTGTGTGGCCCAAGTGACAGCGTGGCGAACTAAACGGCCTTCGTTCCCTGATTGTATCGAACTTCGGAGAACAATTTATTTTTCTTGCCAATAATGTCGTCCTACGTCTGACGAGTCTGAGTAACATTGCCGATAAGATTTGACAACCCGATCGCCACAGAGGCTAAGTTATAAACCTTGAGGATATAGTGAGGTGTACGTTTTTGATATCACCTATGTATGTACGGTGATACTTTACCTATAACAAATTTTACTAGTGACCAAGAGTTAGAAATGTTTGTAGAGTCCCACTCATGCACACCAGTTCAATATAACTTTTTTCGGTCGGTAAACACGCACACATGTATTGTGCTCATGTTAAGTCACAGCGTCACGCTGTTGGTGTAAATGTTTTGATGGCAACACTATGGAAATAAAAGCAACATTGGTATAATATCTCGGTTTACGTCACTTGTCAGTTACGCATAATTGTTCATCGAAAGCAACTGTCAGTCAACTGTCACAGTAAAGCTACAGAATGTTAAAGTCTGTCGGCTAATTTCCCACAACATCGGGAATTTTGGTGCGGTCACAACACACGTGGCAAATGAATAGACACCGTTTGACAGGATAAACGCTATTGTGTGACATTCGTAATGCATAAGTACATAGATAATGCCGAAATGTTGTACCATAGCACCGACATCCGATCGATTTTTTTCCCAAAGTTTTTGATATTCTAAAAAGCAACGAAGTCTGGCACGAAATCTTTAATTCCGCGTAACACTTTAAATTGCGTATATTAAGAACCGACAGAAGTCGATTCTTACTTATCTACCGAAAATTATAGTGTAGATATATTAGAAAGCTACTGTCTAAATAAAATAACAAAGGAATAGAAACTGATTCAGCTGCTACGTTTTGGGTGTGCGGAGCGAGGTCCGTACGTGCGGCGGACGAGCGGCATCCGACAAATTATAGACAAAACTCTGGGAGGTATTATTTTTTCAACGCGCCCGGGTGAGAAATGCGTGATTGAGGGCCGGCTTGAGATTACAGGCTACAGGGGACAAGCCACCGCCGAGCGCTCTCACTCACTTATAATCATTATTTAGTCGTAATAAAGTGTTAGAATAAGTAATTATTGCCACCCAAGAAACTATGGAACAGATACACTGGTAATCTTTGCGGTCACTGTAATGTTATCTGCCTCATGACAGTAATTCTAGCAGAATGTTCCATTGTGAGAGACACTTAACAGACATTATAAGCTTACGTGCACGGCTTTATAAAAATCGAATCTAATACCGTTCACATTAACTTTTTTAGCTTCTGCTCAACCGAATGTTTAAGCCAAATTACGCGCTCGAACCCAATTTAAGACGATCTCGGCGATAATATAGTCCATAATAAAATTGGAATAGGTAGACGCCAATTTTGACACGTCGAATATTGCGTTAACTGTCATTAACAATTTTATGCAAATCCTAATTTGGATCACAAGTTTAAAATGGGAAAATTAGGGAGAAAATTATAGGGCTGGCGCGCCGATGGCACGTTTATGATGCGTTGCCACGGGCCGCGCAGTCTGTCCGCCGCGCCGCCCGCCGCCCGTCGCCCGCCGACACTCTATGCTAAATTGTAACATCCAAGTGCAAAATTATGCGGAATACATTATGGCCTTGCAACCATATCGCATCATGATCAATGTTATCAGGTTTTTACAGAAAAGAATAATAAAGGATTGCACGATAGCCATCTATAAAGAAATATTTTATAACAAGTTAAGCTACCAAAATAATTTGAAGCAACAGTTGTCTCTTATCAAGAGTCATAACAGTTACATGGTATGTCACTTCTTCGCAATTCGAAGAACAGTCCGAGAAATCGCTAACAAATTAATGATATGTGTTCGAGTGTGGTGTTGGCGCGGCGCGGGCCGGCTCGGCGCTGATTACAAGGCGGCCGGTAATAGGCCCGTCGCGTCCCACCCTATACTCAACTTAATGCTCTCGCAATTTCACTCAAAATAATGAACACAGTAAAAAATAAGTTTTCGGCGGATCCTTAAATGAGAGCTGGCGACGTGAGCCGCGACTCCCAGCTACACGAAGCACGGAGCACCAGCCTCTTGTATTGATCCCTCGTCAAGATGAGCCTCATTCGTGTTTTGATCTGACCAAATTGTTCTACGAACTTCCAAATTGGTTTTTGCGTTATTGAATGGGGTTTATAAGATTGAAGTCTGCCGATCATTTTAAGTAATATGTAGGTATACGAAAGCGTTAAATTTGCGGATGCTAAACAGGTAACCCTTAAAATCAATCTGTTTAAGCGTTTCCCGATGTTTTTAATATCCCTCACGGATAAGAGCAGATCAGAAACCAAGTAGTCATTGAATCATTATAATTAGGTAATTAACATTTAAGATACGTTGAGGAGTCATACCTTAAATATAAAAACGCTGGTCTTCTGAACCCGTGAGATTCATCAAAACCCATTCTAGATTAGAGATCCTCCGCTAAACATTAGGTACAATTTAAAAATATAAACATGTCGTAGTTGCGGATGGCAGTTGTTTCCCGGGACGCGGTTAGGCGAGGAGATAGCGCGTCCCTGGGGAGGCGATCAGATAGCGCTGGAATATGACGACAGTTCGCAAGCTCCCGGCTCCTGAACCACCAACCGCCGCAGCACACGTAAATGATAAAGATAAACACTCGAGCACGGCGCTGTTACAGAGATGTGCTTTTTAGGAGTTTACAGCTTATCTGAGGATGCCCATTATAAGTTATTACCGTATGCTTACATGACAACGTGGCCTCTGCTTTATTACAGAGATAGGCTTATGATCTACCACTTTTTCATGAAACAATAGTATACAGAGTAACTGCTTTTGTCTGTGACAATCTTTCATAGGAATAAGAATCTCAATCTTTAGATATCATATAAAAATAAAAACTTTAAACTCTATAGCCATAAAATAATGGCACCGCGCATTTTCGTTAATCGACCTCATATGTACCTAGAGTAATAAGTAGGCACCTCATAGGCATCTGATAGGCGCATACGAGTAGTTAATAAATGTAATGTAAAGAAAAATGACAAACGTTACAGGAAGAGCATTCAATTAGAATTCAATTAGCATTCTTTTGAGGAACTTAGTGCAATGTGTTAAAATCTAAACAGATATATCGACAGCGCTGACTGGCGTAAGTAATGGGAAAAAAGATATCCTTAATTTTTTTAACGATACACGAGATTGTTTGCATAGAAGTTATATTAAACAAATTACCTGTTAACGTCAAAAGTCAAAACTCCATTTAGAGGGACTTTCAGAAATTACATCGAGCGACAACATCAAACAATAATTTCGGAAAAAGCAATTATCATTATCCAGATAGGAGGGTCGGAGGCGATCGCATTAACATCATAAAAGGGGCGAAGTTTGTGTACGCGCCCCCGGGACTCCCGTCGGCGACGAGACAGTTACATATTACGCAATAAAGAGCTGTTCTCGCGAAAGGAAGTGTGAAAATGAACAACATCAAGGGGTTATCTTGAATTACTCACTAAAAACTTATTGTCGGGGCCCGCGGGGGTGCGGCGTGGTAGGCGGGGGTGGATTTGCCGCGAACAGATAAGGGCGCGCTATTGGGATCGCGCCGTTCTCATCCAATTACACGGTCGAGCGAGCGCGCCACGCCGAGGAGCGTCGAGATAAAAACGCGAAGCTGCCTCGACGCTGTCTCCGCAGGGATTGTCGCTCGCCTAACGTTTTCACCTACGACCGTCCTCTAGCTATCAACTCAATTTGCGTCCCGACACGGCGACAGCCACCGCTACCAAACAGACCTTACAGTTAATGCACATTGAGATTGAAAGGGATTAAAAATGCAGACAATATACAGAATTGCCTTGCCTTTTCTAACTAAATTGACTGACTCATCATCTTAGAAGTATATATATGTATATCTATTTTTACACCGTTCCCTCTTTAGTGAAAAACCGCAACTCACATCGTTATTCGTTGTGTGTGCGTAAACAATGTTGAAAATCTTGCATCGTTGGATGCAGGGCAGTTAATTTCTAAACCATAATATTGTATAAAAACAAAAACGAACTCTGCATACATAATACACATATTTGAACCCCCTTGCGCACATAAGCATACATATAGGTATATTATGATTGCAACTACCTGCTTTCAGACGGAAGTAATCTAAGTCGACGTGCTAAGGGAATTGGCGAGCGTCGGGGCGCGAGACCGCGGGCTTTTGATTCAATTAGAGCGATCGCCACGGGACCCGCTGCGAACACGCCGCGTGCCAAGACGTCTAGGAGTCACTTCACTAACTTAACCTAGTTAAAGTTACGGGTAACTTGAACAGATCCTCGTAAACTTGCCAGATTGTGTGACGCTTAAAATATATGAAATTTTGTTCTACATGACAAACCAAAGTAGCGATGCGTTTATCAAATTTCCGCCAAGGTTTATAGCGCCGAATCCGCGACCCTGGCTACCGAATAGTTTTATGGTTATCCCTAAACCTTAATTCCCGTCTTAGGCTTAATAGTAGCGTAACCTAATAAATAACAGTGACATTTGTTTTCGGTACTAAGCCCCACCCTCTGTCACAAGCAGAACCCAATCCGACAGCGCGGCCGCCGCCGTATGTAAATAGTTTACCGAAAGTCGCCGCTCGTCCATCACGCGTTGTCACATAAATTATGCCGCGGCGAATCCGCGGTCGAATCATTGTTTGACTTTTATCTTATTACGTACATCTCCCGATTTTGTTCGCGTCATATTTCTTCTGACTTATCGGCTTTTATCTATCGTTTTGTGGCGAGTCGCGCTATCGATCACCCGATCCCTGCCGCGAGCCGACAAATGTCTCCGAATGTTTTGAGTGGATTAGGCGAACTGTCGGTGTCGCTCACCGAGGTAACTAATGCGCTCCTGAGCTTATTTGGAACGCGTATCGAGTTATTGTCGCTTATCTGATGATGTGCGCGCGCGCATCTCGCTCTACCGGTCGCCAGTGGCGGCTGGCGCTCTCCCCCGCGGTATCATCCACCACTCATGACTAATGACGGATCTTCTGTAATGTCTAAGAATTATTTCACATTGATCGCGGCAATAAATTAAGTCACGTACCCGACTCTCAAGGAATGTATGATTTAATATGTAAATAACCATAACACGACTTGACCATGAGTTGCACTTCTTCATGTTAAATATATATCGGTGAATATCGGTAAATTGTACTCTATCAAGGCTATGCATGCATACACATGTAGTTTATCTTTTTCTTAGAAACTCTTTAAGTTTTAGCATCGACGAAGTCACTCGTTGGGAGCGGTGACACATGTAGCAGCAGAACGAACGGTAGTCGCAGCACGAGCCTCGCTATCTGGGATCTGGTGTGAGTGTCACACGACACCCGACACCTCGGTGGCATCGCCGGATCCGCGTTAAATTAATGAAAACATCCATCCATAAAGACCCAAACGCCTCTGCGTTCTTATGAATGAAATTCCAACCTGCACGGGTTCGAATCCTTTTTTATGATGATCATAAATTAAACGACCAATTTCCAGCGAGTGTCACAGCGCGGATAAAGGAATCATTTTTATAATATCCTCAGCGCTTAACAAGGGTACAAATAATGCCCACGCATATTCACGCGGCTATAAGTCGGGATCGAGAGAGCTGGCCACTGACTGCTAAACTGTTAATATAAATAATGAACTGTGTTATGGGCTGGTGTGGTAGGTAGCACTCCGTTGACTAACGATGTTTTTGTGTTCGCACTCATAACTTGGCGTGAGGGTTTGTTTGTTATTGTGTGCAGGCTTTGCCATCAGCCTGACTCACTCTCGTTCATATCGACTGCACCTTGTCTTGTGGCCAATGTTATTTATTTTGTCGCACCTTACATAAAAGATTTTCATGTTTAAGCAAACCTGCTTTGTAACATGATACTCGTAGTGAGATCGCTGTTAGTTAATTGTAAACATTTTAATTATGTTATCTTTAAATATTAATTTATCAGAAATAAGGTCTATGTTTATAAAAAATGTGTGTTGATTGACTGCTATGTGACCTCTGCAACCAGTTACTGGGAGGTATCGAAATTGTATAGGGATTGGTACCAAAAAAGAAGTTTACTACAAACCTACCAATTTCAAAAATCACGTTTTTATTCTAATCCGTGTTTTTTTAGTGTAGTGTAGAGTAGCAAGCCCATACTGCATCTTATAATGTAAGCCAAAGGTCAAAATACCAGTAAAATCAAATATTCAAAGGAGTGTGTAGTAAAGAAATAGTGTAATCAATATTATTCGGCCATAGTTGCTTAATGTATTTTTAAGCAACTATGGCCCATTTTTTATGTCAGCCACTAACGTTTAGCAATATATTTTTAAGGATTTCATTCTTCCTATTTCTTAGCTGACTAAGAAATCATGGGAGTAGTATCACTTCCAAACAAGTTCAAAACAAAAACTTTTACAATAACCATTTAGAAGCAAATCCTCATTTCTACATCCAGACTCTAAAGACTACGATTATCGCGTAAATAAATGGTATTAAAATATTTATAGTTACTGCAACTGTAACCTGATACCGTGAGCTGAAGTGCTACCGTGGCTTCGCCCACGCGGATCCTCGGCCGTGGCCCTGCCGCCGCTAATTTATGGTCCTCTCAGGACCTGACTTATGACACAGACTCCTGCCCTTTTAAGTACCAACGCTTTAATGGCGTGTACTGCTTGTCGCTTTGTTCTCGACGTGATAATGTTGTACAATCGATCGAATATGTATATTGTGTAACCTAGAGTGTGATGTGCATATTTTTTTATAGGTGCAGGTCTTGTATCTTTATTTAGTTGAGTTGAAATGAAAGAAGTCGTAGTAGTTATTTCAATCTTCATTTTATTTTAATTAAACTTAGGTTATCGTATTTCAACCCTTTGTAAGCTAGACAGTCAATAGGTAAATAACCTTTTCCATAAGAACTACGGCTTAGTAAAAACTGCGATGTGTTATTGTGCTAAATGAAGGTATCTGATTTTTGCTAAAGCATAACAAATAAAAGATATTGCACGTGCCTAAATTAATTTCCATGAATACCGTTTTTAAAGGTCAAACCTCGAAAAATATGCTCAATCAAATTAATTAATGAAACAAATCAAACATCATTTTAGAAAGCTGTATAAAACACAAGTCTTTAAATGAGACAATAGTGTTTTATGATCACATCATTATATTGAAATGAGTAGTAATATACAAGAATGACGTTAGTAGCCACTAGGCAGGCTGGTCGTGACGTCACTAAAGTGTCATTGTGATCGAGGTCCTCCGGGTCCGGGCTCCGGCGTCCAGCGTGCCCGCTATAAAGTGTCCGGATAAATGATTAAGTGTTAAGTTACGATGTTGGCAGGCGCGCGCGCAGCGTGGCTCCGGCCTCCATTCACTGGACAGCGGATAATATTACCTTACCGCCGAAAATATCAAATCGACAGGAAGATGTTATCGGTATGAATGTTATAAAATTGAATATTTTCATATATTAGGCAGAGCTGGCTACCCCCGCGGCGCGAGTCTTCCGGCGCGCTCCTCATCCGTCCTGTCTATCCAACCCAAACATTTTATGACACATTTTATTGTGAATAGAGATGTTATTTAATATCGCTGTTAACGTCTACACAAAATTTGAAAAATGTTTTTAGTACTCTTCGTTTTCGATGCGCTCTGCCCAGTTGTTATTGGAGTTTATTGTACACTATAAATATTCAATAAATAACAAACAAATAAATAAATTCAGGTATTGCACCGGACGCAACGTTTTTATGATGATATGGAATACAACACGTTGGGTACGCAGCCAACATAGCTCAATAAAAGACGATAATTTAGTCAACAAATTAATCTTATATTCAAATAAACTCGACTACGAAATACACATGTAAGCATTTACATTGTGACAGCGTTCAATATGTTCACAGTTAAATGCTATGGTGGGCGTTACTATCGAAACTAAACCTACCGTATCATCGTTTTCTAGCATAAAACACCCGAACAATTCAATCGGACGCAATTGTTTTTTCATGGCTAACAGCCCACATAGAGTTTTGGGAACATAAGACGTAAACATAGAGATATATCGGACATAACGCCCAGCGTGACAACTACGCTCCTGCGCCACTCGCTTACCATTCACCATTAAATAGAAACTAATCTATAAAAAGTTCCACTTTAAATAAATACACTATTAAAAATACATAAAGTACAACACTAGTCGTACAAATCGTCTGCTTTATGTAAACCGTGAGATTCGCGTTAAATTCATAGAGTATTTATTGTCCGGTGATGGTTATTAACAAACCGGTAATCTTAACGCGTGATGTGCGCGCCGAGCGGTGGGCGCCCGCGACTTATAAGACTCATTATCTCGCCAGGGGACTCGCTTATTAGCATGCTAAATTGATTTTGCCGCCTACGCTCGATGGAACACCATTTAGCCAAATCCAATAGTTACGGTTGATTAAAAAAGGAAAAAGAACAGAATAAAAAACTGTTTATAATAATGTCTCATTTTAATCAGCAATTATATCCATAGTAGGACCTTTGGAAATACATAAATACAAATGGAATTGTGTTCAAAGAGCAGCCGAAATTGGCTAACTTGATCGTTGTTTTTGCATTGAACGACTCTAAAAGTTGAACAAAAAGTGTTTGCGTCTAAAATTGTTTATCGAAAAATATGTATAAAATGTGTGGAGTGTGTCGCGGCGAATATCAATTAATAGGCGTTGGTGCGCGCGGAGCTGCAAAAGTGTAAAGTGCAGCGAGGCGGGGGGCGTTGCGTAAATCAAGCGCGGATACGCGTGAATTGCCAACGTGGAAATATGTCCGTCCGAACCCGGACGCCTCGCGAGTCGCGCTCCAATGCCTGGCAGGATTGCCTTTGAAATACTGATCGGCTTGCACTTTGCCCCAGGTTCCTAATTAAACAAACAAGACATGATTTCTACGTAAATGATTTTCCAGACAATCGATACATTACCTTAGTTGAAACTACATACGTCTTCTCCGTCTTTAAGACTCTACAAACAGTTTCCCAAGATTGTGAAAGTGTAGTCAAAATGATTTCTCGCTTATAGCTGAATAAATTTTACTTATACATTCCAAGCTTCGATTACTTCGTAGCAAGTAAAACATCAATGTGCACAAAACTACCAAGCCCGACATAACACGAGAAACACAGGGACGGACGTATCGGAAACTACCTACAGGTGAACGGAGTAAATCTGTTCGCTGAAAAAAGGTTGCTACGTTTGGCACCGGCCGCAATGAAAAAGTAGGCAGGAGCGTCGGGTATACGCGCACTATACAACACATGGCACGTGAAAATTATTGCCGCTCGGATTTTTCGAAAGCATTAATGCAAATTTATCGAGCCGCGCAGCGCTAATTGCGAGCGACGCTGCCCCGCTGATTGTTTTCTCGTCCGATTTATGGCAACACCTATTGCCGATTTAAAGCTTTAATTGTAAACGATTCACGTGTTTTATTGGATAGTCGGTGTGTATTTATTCGAATGCTCTCTGTGCGGTTTCGATTATTGATTTTCCGTCGGCTATGTTTTTACCGAAACGCTGTTTTAAGTTTCACTTGTCGTTATCGATGGACTCGACGTTTGCTGTGGTCTGCCAACGACTAAAATATGATACTCTTTTAAAATTTAAAAATACATGCTTTGTATTTTACCTGGTTGACCCAAAACATTTATTTATACATAAAATATGAAAATGATTATAATTTTTATTGTTTCTCTTATTAGGCTTTATAAGAATAGAATCAAAGCTACCGACATATTAATTCAATAGCCTTTTGACCGTATGACATAAATTTAGAAAACATTATTGGTTTTAGTTTTATTGTTGTCATAATTACATAATTAAAATATAGATGTTTCTGATAAAATAATAAATAAAACGTGCTTAAACTATATAATAATATTTGATCATTTATGAACATGCAACTTTTTTTGTTAAGCTAATTATAATGGTGACATTCCTAAGTATATTTCTACAATTTTAGGTATAGGAGGTTTCGATAAACTAGAATCATTATTTTATATGTACTCAAAAACAATATAACTGTTTTTCAAATCGTTCATTCGTTTTTCGTAGCAAGTTAAATAGGAAGCAAAGGGTTTCAAATACACGAGTGTAGTAGTCAATAAAAATACTTACACTTGTGTGTTTCACTTGACTTTTTGATGTTAGGTTATCTTTGAACCATGAAGTGTTCTAAGAGGTCTTAGTTTCAACAATGTATCATGTAAACAATTTAAAGAACACCTTTTTTTAGCCACATATACGCTATGCCATTGCTGAATATTATACTCGACATGTAAAAAGTGCCTATCTATTAAAACACCCTACCTCTTTGGGGAATACAGTCATGTTGATTTATACACATGTCTTGTTTACGAGAGTAATCTCTTTCTCATTTTCCCGTGTGTCTTCCTGTCACTAGGAAACGCAAGTAAAAAGCTGTAAGTAGGTAAGCGTTTAATTTTTGGACTCGTAAGTTGTTAAGTCTGTTACAAATTCAGTTCTCGAAGACGTGACTATTACCTTCAAGAACCGTAAATAAAGAGTAAACCTATCTGAACCTTAACACGGCGGCATTTAGCAAGTTTGTAAACGTTAATGTCACCAAAAACTATTCGGCTACGGCGCGGTGGCTCTACGAGATTGTAGCACGTTGAGTGAGAAGTGGAAAAGTGTCGTAAAAACCAAGAATTACCTCTCGGCGGAGGTAGGGATGTGTTAATAAATTAAGTGACGTCACATCGGAGCGGTTAACAAAGTTAGCGGCGACGGCCGGGGGCGTTTCCCGCCTTTTTCGCTTAAGTTTTCCGCGCCGCCGGCACCGGAAGTTCGGCCATTATTATTTTACGCGGGCAACAAGCGGCGCGATAATATCCCGCGCTTCAGCCGGCCCGCTTCTTGAGACTGCTTTAATAGCGGAACGTGTCTTCTTACTTTGCGTTTAATAGGTGTAATAACTTAAACAGAAAACCGGGATTTATTAAAGTTTCGCCTGATCTGACCAATCGATGGTATTTTCGAAAGTGGCTTAAATTACGCCATAATGGGTTTATCTGAACCTTCATTAATATTCATTTTTTTCTGTTAGAATGAAGCTATGTAAAGGAAATAAAACAGAGTCATTAACTAAGTTATTGCTTGAATATGATTAACTTTACTACCTGTCACTATCCAAATTCCGATCTTTATACGTGACCTGACATGAGTGACAAACTTTCCAAAAATATGCATAAACTCTTCAAGAGTATTAAAACCTTGGCTGAGTAGAGGCGAGCTGTTCTCAATTCGGCACACGTCACAGCGATTGGTGGCGTGTGTTTTGCGTTATCCCGGAATAAAGCTTAGTTAGGAGTAAGCCGGGGTCGGGCGTTGGGGCGAGTCACTTGCTCCCGTAAATCAATCCGGGTCCGTCTCAGGACGACGCGGCAAAAATAAGAGGTCGCCCGGGTTTACACCGCACCGAGCGACAAACAAATCCGCTTCGGTGGGTTTACAGGTATTGCTCTACATTTTCGAAAATGCAAAACAAAACTTAACTGTTTACTACGATTAAGGAGTATTTATGTACTCGGTATGTATACATGACTGTAGAACAACAATTTATGTGCGAATGTACGTGTCATTCGAATTATAATTTGCGATCAATTGAGAAAACTTTCGGTAAGCTCTCTAAACATGGCGTGTACATAACATGGCGATTATTTCCGCTAGTCATTACGCTTTCACAAAGCTTACGCAAACACATTACCGACCAAATGCCACTTTCTCGTGACAGCGAACACGACTGTACAGAAATAATAGAATAAAAGAGTTGACAGTCCATTGTCTGGTAAATTATTCACGGAGTCTATTCGTCACTCGCTCTAGATGTTGCGAGATCGCCGCGATACGTTAAATTACGTGTGTTTCCATATTTCATGGCTGTGGGCTTGATGACAGTCGTGACAGCCCCGTATCGACTTTTTGTTCCACTTACGCGCGGTTAATGATGGCGCTTTATAATAAAAATACGTAAACGATACGGCATCATTCTTGTTTTTCTAATTTTAAGTCACAGTTTTTTTTGGTAAATGCATAAGAAGTAAGTTAAGTTTGCTGAAAACGCTTTTAAAGTATTGCATTTTTTTCTCGTAAACAAAAATTGGTTTTATCTTTTATAATGCGTAGAATGTAGGTACGTATACCTATAATTTATATTAAAATAATCAACATACAAGTTATCCACATATTTACATTACATTAGAATCGTTAATATACGCTTAGGTGTTTTATAGGCGACATTAAATAATCTTAAAATAATTACACCTTTTGAAAATGAACGTTCAACAAAGTTATTAAATGTATCAATCAATCTTATTTATTATTCAGATTAAATGATTCAGAAGAGTTTATATTCACGACTAATTACATGCTATGGGGATACACAGTTGCAAATAAATATCAGTCACGCAGATACTTTTTAAATATACAAGATATACTGCAATTTACGTATATAAAGAATGTGTATCGAGTTTAAACGTAGCCCAGGGGTAAAGACAATTAAAAATTAATCTTATGCGGGCATTGGTGAATACGGCGGCATCCGGCAGTCGCGCCCGCGCGCCCGCGCCCCGTCATTACCGGCCCGACGATTCAATTCGACACATCTTCAGGGTTTCACCTCGCTCAATAATTACCCAGTGCTATCATTAAGCCGCGTGCACAACAAAACATAATAACCTTGCAATTAGACGGTGACTGTCATTAGATTGTAATAGAGTTTCGTACAACAATTTGTGAGTAAAATCGTCAAGCGTGTCACATTACCAGAGTCCATTAGGGCGTTTACACAACACGGAATTGAAATGAGCAGTCCACAGATTATCGTGATAGACAAACAGACCGCATTGTCTCGTAATAACGCTTTATACAGCGTGTTCACTCTTAACCACTTCTTATAATATTCAAATCAGCCGGTAATAAATTTAGAGAGGTTTTATCCTAGGAGGATCCAGACAAGACATTTTACTTAACGTAATTTGATTATGCGACGAACAGAAATATCCTAACAGTTAGCCGCAATACATCTCCTGTAGCAGACATACCCTAATCTTTACGTTGCTGCAGAACCTTATAAGTAGATTTTCAACTTAACAACCCTTTACATATCAATTGCATCGAGTATAACCTGTCCCGTACCATATGAATCCAAAGCCTATTAACACTTTCTTTTTAGGGTGTACTTCACTCGCAAATATTGTTAAGATGCATTACCTACATGTAGCGCAACAGGTCAAGGCAATCTGTCGTCAAACATCAACAATACAATATGCCAAGTTTATCAATAAATAAAAGAAATCCAGCCTGTTTTCCATTCCGCGGAACATGTAAAGGTCATTTAAGGTGCTTACTACAGTGGTCCTAAGGTAGGGAATATGTTATGAGGCGATAGCGATATGAAAGAGACAAAAAGAAAATGCACACAGATTTAATAAAAACACAAAAAATCCACTTTAATGATATTATTATGCGAATTTAATTTTCAATTAAATTTCCGTCCCAATTATCCTCGTGAATCAATAACATGAGTCTAAAACCTGAACGTAATCATATCGATGATTTTTCCTGAAATACAGTTCACATTTTCACAATGATGAAAAACCACAGCCTGTATATAAATTGGTAACAGCGGGTGTGTCGAATATCCACGAATATCCGGACGATTTCGTCAGGTAGCGATAATATCCACACATCGGGTATTAGGATCACGGCCGATAAGATCTCATCGGTTCAACGTTAAATAACATGTTTCCTGCAATCGTCGTGGTAATTTTAATAATATAATTACGATATTCGTATGTCGGCTTTTCAGCCCTATAATAATACCGAACACCAAACAATGTGTTTATACTACATCACACCGAGCTGTTATTATGTTTTCATACATACATTGATCGTGTAATTTGGGGTATTTTGGTACTGGATTAAATGTAAAAATGTAGAAAAAGATTTTAATCGCATTGATGATAGGTATTATGAGAATTATATTGATTGGTGGATGTTTTTGTCAAAGTGTTTCCTGGTCAGTCATTTTTCGTAGATGTCGTAGAGGCTGCTACGAGCGTTTGAAACTTTCGAGAACACTGAAAACTAGCTACGCTTTCACGCTACGAATTTATATTCACTATTTTATTAGCACACTAATAAGAACTATTGTTAAGAAAACCTGCATTTATTTTTTTACAAGTATTAGGTAATTAACCTAAAGTATACTACGTTCCGAGGTTAAACGGAAGACCATAAATTGTACCACAATTTGCACCCTCCTACCACATTTATTTTTACATTAATGTTTCGCCGCTACAGTAATTTGTTTAATTGATAAAATTAATACTGAGTTTTAATTTCCTACTCGCATCTATCTCTCGTGTAATTAGTTCCGGAGATGATTCACAACAAGCTTGAAAGCTCGGATTGATGCGATGCCTTGCTTTTAATTAACAAGTGCCTTTTTAAATCATTTAATAATTAATAAGGTAATGTTATGTTGATAGAAATAAATGGATAGGTAAGGAAAAACTTTAGCTAAATTAAATTATTGTTTCAGGCATTACACCCTGGTGACTGTTTAAAATTATAAGTTTTACGTAGTAGATTGTAAGTGCTTTAGTTTGATGCAATCCATTCATTAACGAGTTGATGAAAAACGACATTTACAAAGGTAGGTTAGGTGGTAGTATATTTAAATGTTTTAAGGTTTAGATCAAATTTTATTAAATTTCAATTTACATTGTACAGGCGTTTTGAAACAAAATTCCGATAGGTACACAAAATTCAACAACGAACACAAGTCATATTTTTTTCGGATATATTGTTAATTAATTTACAATACTCGTTACCTAACTACTCTAAGCGCACAGCTTTTTTACTCATAATCATCTTTGCACATAATCTCAGGGTTTTATATGATACAATCTAAACTTAATAATTTTATACAAAAAAAAAGATGAGTTCACTAATCTTGTGAACATAATTCTACAGCACAGGTATCATATTATGTAATGAATACGATATTAAATATGAACGGAATAAATGTCGTCACATTAGGGAGGTGCAGCGATCTGTGGCGGCCACTAATGACGGTGCTAGGTTATTGTTTTAGATCACTACCGCCCTCTAATTTACTGCATTGCCAGTAATTAAGAACCGGCCGATCTCAAAAAAACATAATTCCACCCCTTTGTAACTGCATGTGGATTAAATTCAGGACCCAAATAACGGTCCAATGCAATTATAGAAATTCGGACCGTCGCGTCGTGCCGCGAGAAATGCTACGTAACATTTAAGATATTAGAGGTTTTTCTAATGTCCCTTTTCACCCCTACTTCAATTGCGTAAAAGTTTAAGACAAAAAAGTTGTAACGGCCATCCAATTAGTTTAAGAATCCGCACAGAAGCGCTTCGCCGACCCTAAATTTTTCCCAATTAAATGCAAAACTCGGCCCGGCACCGGCGGCTATATAAAATTTAAAGTCCATACAATTCGCGCAACACAAATTTTTATTACCTTCGCCCGGTAAGTAAACAAAAAGAACAAATTAGCCGGCCTCAGTACAAGACGTCGGCGTCGTCCGCGCGCTATATCCCGCTCGGGACACAAGGGTGTAAAAAGTAAAACAATAAGGATTCTGTGCGGCTGCAAGGGGATATTTATTGTTAATGAAAATGGCAGGATTTGAACTAACGTCTTGTAACTAAATACCCCCTCACGGTTAAAGCGGGCACTAATTTGGTTTTTATAGCGCGTCCTTAATTTGATTTGGCGGCATCGCGGCCGCGCCACTATTGCCTGTAGGAGCAATTAATTTGGTCGGATTATATTTTTTCTCGGGCGGCCTGTGCGTCGCGCGACTCTCCCCGTGCCCCGTAGAGCTTGCTTACGCGCCCACAACACGATCAAACCGACGAGGAAAAAATAAAATAAAACTTAAGCCCCGTTTAATTTGAAGGGTGGTTCTGGGCTATTAAAGTAACACGCTTATGTATTGCAAATTATATTGAAATTTGTCTTCCATTACTGAGCGTCTTCCTCACACAAATGTTGCCCGCATTACGAGCGGGAGATTTTTATTCCTCGCTACGCCCACCCTTGTCTCCCAGTTTTTTACGTCGGAAGTTTTGTGGTGCTTTTTTTCTCGCTAATTAAAACTCTTCCGCGCTGTTTCCTCTGAGAAACGAGATCCGATCAATTAATTTTTAGGCGGCGTAAGCCGTCTCGAAATTTACTGGGCTCAATAAAAAAACAATTTTCTTCCCAAAAAAAGGGTATTAAAATGTAATTGATCAAATAAAGGTTTACATTTTGCAAACTTTTTAAATTGCTTACGAGGTTTTAAATTGTTTTGTACAATTTTCTGAGTAGCTGGAAAATACGTTGGCAATCACCGTGTAGGTCATCTTATAGAATAGCATTGTCTATAGACAATTCTATGCAATCATCGCCGTGGACGTCGGCGGCGCGGCGCGGCGGTAGTACGCCGCTGGAGATAGAGTCACGCGCGCTATTGTCTCGACCACCGAGGACAGATCATCTAATATAACAATTTGAACAATTACTACTTACTACCGAAATTACTTTTATATTCCTCTTTCCACGTCATTATGACTTAAACTTTGTTAATTTAAATATGTTTGATAGATACCAATAACAGTGCTTTCATATAAAATTCTATGTGACACGAGTACATCTGTCAAATGGGTGTGCTGTATCAGGCTTTTCATCCAAACAAATCCTCGTCTTAACCTCTCTAATCAAAACCCTTATAACAAAAGGCTAACTCAACGTCCACGTACCAACATAAGAAAACAAAGCGTCCATCGAAACACAAGCCTTCAATCAGTTGAAATGAAGGCTGCAGAGGTACAGCAGCAATTTGTCGTTGATGACCGCGGCACCGGTAGGCAGGCCGCTGGAAGCACGCGCCGAATTAAATGGAAATCAATAGCAATCGGCGCACGTGACCGACGACCCTCACATCTCGCCGACGCCGGCATCACTCAGCCCCGGGATATGGCAGTTCGTGACAGATCATGGTCTTAATAGAAAACGCTCGCCGCGCTACGGAGCAAACTAGTTTGTTCTGTAGGTAACGCTAGACCTATACACCAACAAAAGAAAGAAACTTAACTAAAGATCAGGAATCCAACCCACTGCTATACCACGCTACACACGCTTTGTGAATTTTCCAATTCGATAAAAAAACTATTACACACATACGAGCGAAACAAATATCAACACTTATTTCAGCAGTTAGAGGATAGATAGGCAGGTAACCCTGACACCGATTATCACAAAATATACCTTATTAATATCATGTCGCGAATCCAAAATAAAAAAAGTCAATTGAACTTCTAGTTTGCAATATGTTTGCTAAACAAAGCTTACCAACTGTGATTATTTATTTAGGCTCCCCTTCGGAAGATTACCACAATATTTACTACATTATCTCTTCGGTCCCCTCAATTATGGGGTCGCAATAAGCACAAATTTAAAGTAGGGATTGAAGTAAGTTTAAGAACATCCTATTTTATGGCCTTAAAGTAGCTTTCTACCTAATAAACACTAACTTTACTTAAAGTTTTCAATGTTAAACACAACTATTTGTTTTTAGGTACCAATCATAAATATTTACAAAAAAGCTCATATGAAATGTACACTAGGATTATAAAGTGTGATTATTAATTATTATCAGGTGAAGGCTTTTAAAAGCCTTTCTCATAGACTTTCCTAAACTTTTTCATAAAATACTGCGTTTATCTCTCTGTACATACTTTATAAACTTACTTTATTATATATCATACAGATTTTATTTGTTTTATAAAACAACAACACTGAGATTATTACAAGGTATGTACTACAGGAGTCCGGTAAAGCAATTCCTGCTAAAATCACCGCATTCTCCTGCAATGACGGATCAAAATCGTGCACCGCGATTGCAGCCATAGATCAACCTTAACTTTATGGGATGTAGGTAGAATACTAAGACACAACATTTTATGATACATCAGAGAAAGAGTTCGCGTGACTAGGTTTTTCTCGTTACTACTTACATACACAATAAATATTTAGTTCTAAGTGCCTTAATATCTATACAACAGAATCAGTCTTATAGGATAATGTAATAAATTGATCAGTCGCTCTTATAAAATGGCAAATCGCTTGCTTACTTATCATTAACTGGTGCTAACACCACCAAAATAGGCATTAAAGTATAAACCCCATGTCTATTCTATAAAACAATTCGGGGGCACGTCCGAGTGCGAGGCGGGCTACAGACAAAGCAGCACTTCCTTCGATTGTCGTTCACTGATTGATCAATCAATACATTAGAAAGGCGAGCATAATTGCAGCTATTTTGTCCGATTGTTTGTACTCACTGTCAGGAAATTACGCTTAATGCATACATTTACTTTCAAAGAATTAGATTACTTCTTTTAAGAAACCGTGTTTCGTTTAAGGAAAATAAAATGGTAATTTATACTTAATGGACTATTAAATTATTAAAGTCGCCTTTTTTTATTTAATTTCAGTTTTTTGTAGCCGTGTTTTTTCACTTTAAGCTAACACTTCGCAATGCTGATGTAAATAGGGTCAATGATTGTGTCATAATAAATGTTTACCACCTAAGCTTACATTGTGGAATGCAATAAGGAATTGAGGATTGAGAATTGAAATAAATTACTGCCATAGCGTGATTTTTTGCTTAGTAAATTTAGCCTACAATTTTTCTTATTTTTCTGTACTTCTTTACTACTGGAGATTGGTCATCAGCTAAGCGACTTTTCTTCTATTCTGATTCAATACATTTCTGAGTAAATTGACCATATAAGTCTATCCTAAGGTAGGTTACTTTCCTACCTGCTACGGGTTACTTTAAATAAACTACGGTTATTTCAATAGTCATTTCATAATACACTGAAAAAATCATCTAGATGATGTCCATTTTCCCTGAAATAAATTACTTCAATTGACTCATTTATCGTAATTCTTGATTTCTGCTAACTTCACATAATGGTGCAATTAGCTAAACTCATTCAGTTACAGATAACTCTTTCATGATAATGGCAGCAATTTGATTGAAATTACCAGAAATCTTTTACAATATTCAGTGTAGATATTTGTTTATTCATGTAACTAACGAATACTAAAGCTGTGCTCGGGATGTCTTGAAGTTTTTCAGGAGAGTTTTCCTCAAATATTAACAGGAGCAGACCCACGTCCAGTGGTTACATAGTAAAGCAATATCTGCAAAAGGACAAAATATCGCTGCAAATAAACGTTTAACTTTATGGACTCGAAAGATATTACCGATTCGTGATCTCCTTTTTGTTTAGTTTCGCGTTTCGCCCGGTCGGCCATCTTGGCGACATGTGGCGGGAGATTTAGGCGGGAAACGTGCCCCGCTATATTAGATTATGTCGAAATGAATTGAGCGCTACTATTGGATATGTTATTGACGTAGATTTGCGATCGGAGGAACGAACTGATATTTCGTATTGTTATTAAAGGCGCAGCGCTCCCCGCGGACGTGAGCGGAGTCCTGAGCGGCGCCGGCCCGCCCGATACGACGCCCTTATGGACCTATCGTTTAGGCCTCTTTATATTTTTCTTATGTAAATACGGTTTCATATCCGATGAGCTTTATTTATGTGGGAATCGTTTTAGCGAGATAAGTCTCTCCTCTGTTCCACTGTTCACCTCTCGCGATGCATGTAAATTTTGTTTGTTTTGGAATACTGATTTATTGTATCCAGTGATTCGCCTGTCCTTTATTTTAGCTACTTTACATATTGGGTTTAACGGAAAAGAAATGTGGTTTGTTTTTACAGAAGTATTAGTACTTATCTTCGTAATACAAATTTTCAAAGGATAAAATATGTTTTGAAGAGGAGAACTTTTGAAGTGTCGCTAAAGATCAAAGAGTATATGTGCCAGGCCGACAGCGATGTTAAAACGTCTTCAAGGGTTTCAGCGCGGTAAACAGTAGCATAGCCGCTGGCGCAAGTTACAACCTTTGACTAATAAAGATATAATGTTACAGGAAAGGTACAACTTTAAAAACAAAAACCTTTTTTTAAGTTGTACGTGTCCTGCTAACATTATATAAATTTACTGTAAATGGCCACGAAATCGAAAATGACATTTAAAAAAAAGATCAAAGTTCTCACAAAACTACGGTACTAATGTTTTCATTTAAGTTAAATTTTAATATTTAATATAAAAAAGAGGTAGACAACCTTTGCAACAAAACCATGACCTGCATCAAATCAATGTAACAAAAACAAACAGCTACATTGTAGCTGGCCGCTCATCACTTGCGCCGCTGAGCGAGGGCGGCGCACGCGATCGCGGCTCGCTTTGATGTCTCGAGGGTAGTTATGGAAATTAATAAAGTGAACAACGTGTAATTGCTTCCGATAAGAGCACTCGGCCACTCGTCTGCGCGGGAACAACGTTTTTTTACCTTTTAACGAGCTGCACATCACAAACACCAAGGCTTTAACTATTCTAAATATTATATTTGTTTGAAGTTTATTAATTTTGTCAACACTTTGAAGCTTCGCGTTTTAGTGCCGTTTATGTAAATCTTATATTAAGGTGCACGTAAATTCCTAAAGAGTGTTTAAATTCAACTGACGAATTATGAATAAGTTTTATTAAAAAATATACAACATACTCAAAGTATGGTAAGGTACCTACCCAGGGGGCTGAAAAAGGTGAAAAACTGACTCATTGTACTAAAAACTGACTTCTACCCAACATCACCTTTAAAACTACGTACTTTAAATTACATCGATGCTACTACTAAACCTACTTTCATTTTCAATTAAAACGAAGTATCTACCTCTTAATACAATAGTCACTAAGGCACCATTTTTTTCTACATTTCAATTAAAACGTCGGCACAATTACTTAAGCTTACATGCCATTAAAACCGGTTGCGTAGAGCACTTTAATGAAGTCATTGGTTGTTCTCGAAATATAAGTAGATCGGCACCTGTCCGTCTGGTGTGATAGCGGTGTGCCGA
This sequence comes from Autographa gamma, assembly GCA_905146925.1. Classification (NCBI taxonomy): domain Eukaryota; kingdom Metazoa; phylum Arthropoda; class Insecta; order Lepidoptera; family Noctuidae; genus Autographa; species Autographa gamma. Next base: position 4,758,958 of record LR989852.1, read on the forward strand.
CGGCGACGTTCAGGGCCTGCCCACAAGCGCTACCACTTACACTGTTAAAATGTTAACTATCCCTACACACAGTAGCGCACTTCAACCCCTGGCGCCTACACACACACTTAGAAGACAAACTCTTACCAAAAACACCTATTTATAGAGACACTTCAGTAGTGCCGCTCACTGAACACATCTCATACTAAGCCATCATGATTCATCATCACACAATACCTCAACATGCCAATTCCAACCAAATGATTGCTGAATAGACAAAAAATTAACTTGAAATATCTCGAAATATAAATACGTCGCAAGGTATAAATAATAATGAATAATGTTAAAAGAAACCTATCAATAAAACTGAACTTAACGTATCTCGAAATAAAACACTTTGTTATTAAGTTGACAAGCAACCGTAAAAATGCTCCTTTAAAATGTAAAATAAACAGATCAATCATGTTAAAGCGATCCCACCGGGCTCGCACCGATCCCCGAAAAGAAGCCTACGTAAGCGTCTATTATAAAGCACAGATGTTACCACAAGACCGATTTCATACGTCGTCTCTCTCTCACCTAAAGCTACCACCCTCGAAAGAGTAGGAAACAAAATAAAAGTGATACTCATTTTTTATTCTTTTTCGAAATAAGAATTGTTCTACATTCGGGAGAGTGATTGACATGCGGTCGCCGGCGGCGCCCCCCGACGCGCGGTATTAAAGCGTTTCACAAGATGGCCCTCGTATTATTATCATTTTATAATTTATTACGCTAATTATGAAAGGGTCGTATTTAAAAATAAAACAAAGGTATTACGGATGCCATATATTTGTGTGGTAAAAGCTTTGCGGACGTGTAGCGTGTTACTTTTTTGGCGTATAAATCTAGGAAAGCACATCAATCAAGTTGTCGGATGGACGGGAAGTCCCGTTCCACATTATTATGTAGATCCGTGATTAAAACGTTAAAAAAGAATGTAGAATGTAGGCAGTACGTAGACGTGGCCCGACAACCCTTTAATTTCACTCGTTATATCATACGAAACGGTGGGTCAACCCATCTATGACTTACGGCGTTAACTTTTTTATCCTCGTGTCATATAAAGACGACAGATAATAATCTGTAACGTTTGTTTAGTACGTACAGGTTTACGATATGGACTCATAACAAAGTTATGTTACATATTCATGGGAGGCTATAATAAACCAATATTGTCATTTGTGCGGGCTGGCGGAGCGGGCCGGGCGGGTCGCACTAATTGAAACCCCGGCTCGGCCACGACGTGAGAAGACTAACCATCGGCTAATCCACGGAGGCTGGACCTTGTCCGCCCGCTGCCCATACACATCTATGTAATTGGAGATTTCACGAGATAACACTATGACCCCTAATTATGAAATGGGGTGCACACGTCCCGGAGGTAAGATGTGTCGTTACAGCGCCCTGTTATCTACTGTAATACGGGTAACTTCAAACAAAGACTCTACTAAGCTTCCTCGTCATTACAGTATATAAATAAATTAAAGTCATTCAAAATTCTGTAAAGTGCTCATTTACAATACAATACAAACTAAGACTAAAACATTGAATGAGTAAAGTACATAACTATTCAGCGTAAGTGAGACAATGATCACTCTAACCCTAAGCCATCAAAGAGATTATCATCGCAAACTTAAGCCCTTTCTCGAAACTCTGCCTATTTAAAGTTATCGAGCGTGTAAATTTACAATCAACTTAATGAATACACGATAGAAACAAATTGACGATTTTCCCTCACATGTAAGTCCCATGCTTCAAAAGTAAATATGAATACAACTGCGTAAGTTAAATACTATTAGTTCTTTTAATAAGAATCAGCCCCATATTCCTCGAGAACGAAAATAGGCTGTAAAGTCAGTGAAAACAGGATAAATGAAATGAAGATTTGACGCCCGTTTCGACGCATTTCAAAGTAGGCGGAGAGCCCTTAAGCCGCAGGCGCACTTACGATTGAAACATCGCCGCCGAGCCTAAAACAGTCGAGGCTTAGCGCATCTCGTGCCTGCCAGATACCCCACTTCTAACTTGTAATTTGGGACTTAGGCGCCGAAGTAACGCAAATTCGCGACTCCAAGGAGGCAAATGCTCAAAGTCTTTGTAAATTAAGGCGATGCTATATATTGGATGTCTGTTGGATTTCTCAAGTAGCTGTGGTAACAAACGATGCGGACGACAGAGACGTTTGACATGAGTCTTGTGCGGCGCCAGCTGCCGTCACAGAGGGTGTCCTGCGTCCACTCCACAAGACTGTGTGGTCACGAGCGTAATCCTTATTTATGGCAAGACGCCCTGCGATGCCTCCGGTGGACCAACTATTTGTCAGGCACTAGCGCCCGACCAGCATCAATCTCGACTGCTGGCTTAACGCGACCTCGATCCTTGACGACTCATACGAACCTCATTTATCATCCCGCCGCTTTGAATAGCACAATAATCGGGTGGTCAGCTACTATTAACAGTGACAACGTTATCTACAGCCGATGTCAGTAATAAATACAAAACAGACATAAAGTGACCAACAAAAGTGAAACTGAATCACCCCCGACCACTTAATACAACAAGAGAGGCGCGCACCGGACAAACAGCTACAAAACGGCCCCCAGCGCTCGTTACCAGATCGCACTAAATTACGCGCAACTTACGCGGGCCATCTTTCATTATTACGACTCTATTTTGGCAAGTCACAACAGGACGGGCGTGGTGGCCGGACTCGATGACCATTATCCCTCTATTACCCCGGTGCAAGTTTTTTCGCCGGACACGCTGACCGCTGCCCCTATGCGGGGTGCCCGCCGAGATAAAATCGTAAATTACAACCCAATTCCATGGCTGTTAAGACTTGACAGATGAAAAGGCTTAATGTGAGATTGTTGGTCATATCGTTAACATATCAAATGGAATTATTGTATACTGACCATCGAGATATTTGTACATGATTAATGTCCTTTTACTTTGTTTAGAGGCAGTTAAATGTTAAAATGCTGTTAATTCATCACGCCTACCATAAAAGTCTACTTCCCATTAAACTAAACGATACTATGACTAGTTTTCTGGTTACACATAATTGAAAATCAAGCGCATGTTTCAATGCGATAATTTCTCGTCATTATTCAAAAGGTTGTTATATGTACTTATGTGCATAGTTGGGCGCCTTAATGATCTTGAAGTTGTGATTGTGGAGAGCGTGCTGTTGCTATCGACGGATGTCGGCCAGCGGGGAGCGCCGCCGAGTGGGAGGACATTACAGTAATGTTACTGAAAGACGTTAGTCGCCGGCGCCGGCCGCTCTAACAATACCCCATTACGCTAAACTATTCAGAGTAAACTGACAAGCGGACTGTTACAAACTATATACGATAACTAGTTAAGCCCCTGAGATATAATCTAAATTATTTTTGAAAGGAAATGCTTGTTTCTATAAAAAAATTGCTTTACCTGGATGGCAAACCAATGATATATCTATTAGATATTTAAAGGGATTTTCTTTTGTACTAAACATTTTCCAATCAATACCAATAGCCAGGTTAGCCAGATAGATTGGCTATAAAACATGAATCTTAAATGATCATACCGTATGTGTGTACCGATTGCCAAAGAGCTGTTATGTTTTCCGTCTTTATTCACTACACCTCCATCTCTGCCTCTAAAAGTATCGTACTCTGTGGTCAAAGATAAACAATCATCCAAAGCTATGATGTGTCTGTCGCACGGTCGTTAGTGAGTTTAGATGACCGGTGACCGGTTGAATCGAGTTTGTCTCATACGCGATTATTGAATTAAAGCAAGGGATGGCACTGAATGCCGGACCCCCGCGGCGGCGACCACAGAACGCTCCACTACACCGATTTTATACAAGGATATGAATGCACTCGATACTTTGTGTTTGGACAGGAATGATCGAGTGCTGGTAACATTAAATACAGATCAAATATGTGACATACGGTATTCGTGTTAAAATTACTCTAGCGATATTTGATGATACTGTTGACTCGACAGCAGTGTTTTTTCTATCGACAGCTTTGAGTATATTAACACAAATCTTATTTTTAACAATTAATAACTATGGATTTACTGTATGATACAAACCTTTAATTATTTATTTAGAAAGATATAGAATATTATTTATTTTACGCCATTTTAATTGTAACTGTAATGACAGAAAACCACCTTTCCAATTTTCATTGCCCTCCTATATCAAAAACTATGACAACTTTTGCATAGCTCTACAGGCTCTACATTGGGACCTTCTAAAAGTATTCACTACCTTTGCTTTTAAAATACTAGTGTAATATTGCTGACAAAATAACAAAATAACATTTTTATATATATTTGAATTTATTATTAGTACTACCTTCATAAAGTAGAACAGCCCAAATGCAAAGCAACCGATTTAGAACATTTAAACTGTTTTTTTTACATTTATATTGTTCGTGACACAAAAACAATATGCGGGACAGATGGACCTTTACATTGATTAACAACACATCATTAATGAGACCCTTACTTTAAGTATAAACGACACGACAACCTATTATTAAATGCATATCTAGCGGGTACACAACAAAACGGGTTAAAAAAATGTTACAAACAATTCAATGTTCTACATGTAGCTGCTTACACATACATGTCATGGCTACATTATATTTAACTTAAAATATTTTCTTCATCGAACATGAAAGCTGAATTGTTTTGAATTCTCTCCAAAACACAAAATATTTTCTTGCTAATGCACAATAATTACATATTTTAGAAAATGTTGATTATTTCTAAGATTTTCATGTTCCTTAAGAATTCTAATCAATCGTTTTTGATACTTACTAAATAATTATCGAACCGTTCAAAATATATAAGACTGATTAATCTTTATAATTCTAAGTTTTATTACACAAAATCCTTATGGTGGTCCATAATTGGCGCACTTACTCTACATAATAGCAATAAAAAAGGAAAGCGAATTTGATATAACAATGTTATGTTGTATCTCATTATGGCGTAGCAAGGGCAGCGTTATGTTACTCTGAGCTAATAAAATTCATATAAAATACCAATATTAATTCTGTATAATTTCAAGCCGGATGTTAAACAGATCCGGATAGTTCCACTGTTCCGCCTTATGACTGAACCTACTGGTATTTACTATTAAAGTTTTTATATTTATGTTTCTAAAGTCAAGCGCCAAGCGGTTCATCTATCTATATATAAAGAAAGTTTTCTTTATGCAAGTGATAAAATGTAAGTATTTTTTTTTTACTAAATACGTATGAAAGTACGTACGGTAATTACACCAAACAAACAACTTATGATTCGGCTAATCTCTGAAACGACTGTACCGATTTCGATAGACAGATAGCTAATGTTATAAGGAATAACTTGGGTTTTGTTTCATTGGAGAAATTTAATTTACTTTAAAATGGGACTAGCTACTAATGCGGATAAAACCGACAGGCACAGCTAGTATGTTCATGTATGAAGGAAAGCCACATTTTTTCAGTTTGACGTTATCAGAATATAGCTGACCGTTGCACATCCATCAGATAGGTATGATCCCAGACACCGAGTTTCGACTGGCATTTGTAAAGATAAAATAAGTTTCAAACCAATCGCTTTTGAAAGAAAAGTTCCAAATATTATTTTTTAGTCTGTTTCAAAGATACTAACCAAATCTAGATTTAAAGGTTAAGAATATTTTCAACAAATATAATAATCAAGATATTAATACATTTCCCCATTTATATAAAATAATATGTTGTTATTTGTAATAAATGTAGTGATACATTTATTACACAAATAACGGCATATTATTATACTTATGAAACGTAAACATTAACCTTCCAATGTCTAGTGCGTAAAGGACAAAATCATAGCTATATAAAATAAACAAGCGTTGCATTTACGAGCTATGACGAATCTGAATTACAATCATAACCTTTGTACAGCGCATTCACGACGCATTCGGACCAATAAAATAACTCACGTCCAATTTATGTTAATACAATAAATAGTGACATAAATAATTCTTAGGAGGCAAAGAAGGCAATTTAAATTTATGTAGATAGAGTCTACTGTCTTTAAAGGAGCCACTAGGTATTCAAATTGAATGATTTGTGCATCTAATACAGGAACTTATTACATTTTATGTTAACAAAAGTACTTTAGAAGATAGTGGAATAAATCTTAACTAATGCTCGCAATCATTCTTGAAGCTTTGTGATGTTTTCAGTTTGTTTAATCTGTTTTTAATTCGATACTTTTATTACCGAAACTTATTAAATCATCCATTTATTTTGTATATTAAGTATGATCAAATATAAAATAGTATATTTGATAATACTTTCATAATATTATGTAAATACTTTAAGTTTTCTCTTTCATAGTCTTCTTCAAAATTTTCCTCTACAGGAAAAATCGTCATTGTGAAAAATCATTTTGCTCTCTTTCTGCTATGAAGCCCGCACTTTTGTATTTTTAATACCTACCTACGTTTAAAAGACAACGGCCTAGGTTAGGCATGTATAGTTGTCTCCTGATTTCTGATAACGATTTTCCATTTTTTCCAAATTTTGTTAACATTTAATTATTATTAGCAGTAGTCAGTCCTAACTTCTGTTTTGCTACACATTTTCGAAACTCATTAGTACCGCTTTTTCCTACTTTGATAGTCAATAATGACTGTCATATTTATATAACATACTGTTTGGTGCTAAGATAAATTCAGCCATTAGAAGGTATATATGTAACCCACCAATCCAGTTTCAATCATAATTTCAAACAGTAGGTTGGTTGATATTTTTAGATGTACTTTTCCTATTAACTTAGCAGCTACGTGAATTTTTATTTCCAATTGTTATTCCGTAATTGTTTCCTTAGAATACAATAAAATACTTCAAAACAGTGTCGCGTGACTGAATATTAAATAACACCAAATATTGGTTATTTATATTTTTTGAAATTACAGAAAGTGTTCATATGAATGTAGGGAACCGCAATAATAATAACATTGCAATCATTGTATTAAGAAAACGGTTATTTGTAGGGAAAGAGCGACAAACCGACAGATGCTCGCGGCCATCTTGCGGCTGCGACAAAAGTATCGCATGACGCGTTCCTGACATTGTGGTCACAATGACACCGTTTAAAATCAAATTTCGGTAATATAATGTCGCCGAAATTGTCGGTAACAACTGAAACCTGCCAGCGTCCTGTAAATTATGTGACGACGATGTAACTTTTAATCTAATTATCTACAGTTCTGGTAATCGTCGGTGATTTTCTAATTATCAACCGTTGCAGCACCGCGACAATGTTACGACAAGGGATTAAAAAACGAATTAAATTCTCGAACAGTTACCACATATATTGTAGATAATATACACTTTGTGAGTTATAAAAAACAATATGGGATACAAGGCAAGATGTTGTGAACCGTGAAATTGCCATCTGCGTCGCGAACACTGTTAAGTGGGTAGCTACGTAGTGTTAGCTATTTGCGACGTTTTGTAATCTCTCTTATGTATTTTTATGTATATTTTAGAAGTCATCTATATTTAACTCGTTTTATAAATTTTCCCAATTTCAAAAAAGTCCTGTCATAAAAATCCGAACCACAACAGGCTACAGCAATATAGAGTTTATTAATCAAGCGAAACGACATTTCTGGGCTCAGTGGCATTTTTCTTGGAGGATGTCGTGTTCATTATTTCCCGGGAAGACGGGCGGTGTGATGAGAAATTAATCCGGGGGTGGGCAGGTGGCCGCCGCAGGTGCGGTGCGCGGCCAATTTGCCGCAACAATAAGCCGGCCGCGTCTTCATGAGTGCACGCCTAATCCGTGCGTCTACGTCTCCACGCATACGCCACCTAAACTTAAACACTTTACGTCTTCAGTTGTTCCGCTCAAGAGCCCTTGAACTGCGCGCGGCTTCTTTGTAATTGTTTTTATTTTCGGGAGACGCAATGAGGGCCGAAGCATTACGAGAGTACTTTTTAAGTATACCAGCTCCTTTCTTTTTTATGAATAAGTTACCAACTTTATAATAAGTCTAAGTACCCAACCCGAGAAGATCATTTTTGTAAATGAGTTCCAGCTGCAAAACACTGAAGAAAAGCAGTAGATGTGAAGGAAAGCGCACGGAGCTGCGGCGCGCCGTAATCCGAACATATCTCGGTACATTGCTCAGCGCGACACAGCGGGACTTAGCGAAAAGCCTCGCCGCGCAGATGCTTATCTCAATAACAGTTTTATTTATTTTTGCGAGCGGCTGATCCGCTCCCAGCGGATCCGTCTAATGAAAATAGAGGAAGGCGCTCATGCCCGCTAACACCGCCGCGGTGCCGGAGACGCGCCGAGACAAATGTGTCTCCGAGCGGGGATTGTAACACCCGCAGAACACAACTACAGCTTTCTTGTATGTTAATATCATTAAATGGATGCTAACGTTAAAGGCTGGCATTTGTTAGTTGTTGAAATTAATTCCTTAGTAACTTTTGTTTTTGGCTGGTAACCTTTGAAGTTAATTCGAAGTACTTAAATACTTAATTCGTCATCAAGAACTTTTCATTAATTTCTGCTTAAGCTGACTTACAAAGTTGCGAGTAGACATGGCACATCTGAGTTTATTTAGACTCGATTAACGACCACAACTGTCGTAAAGCTGACGTCGTGTGTCGTAAACCTAAACATTTAGCAACGAACAGACAATCGAAATAAAAACATAAAAGAAGGAATGTTATAATGTCTTATATATGATTACTTTACTAAACATATAAATAGATTTCAAAGACAAACTTGTGTAATAAGCTATTAAAAATAGAAGAAAATACTTAACGTCTTAACACATTTTGTCTGCTCTTTATACGGTATTATATAAGCCATATTAGTAAAATTAACATCAACATAATAACTGTTCCTGTATCCGTAAAATGGAAAGTAAATAATAGAAAAACAGACTGTATGTTACTTTAAAAAGTTCCAGCGCTAGCCAGTGTAGCATATTATGTTGCCTGAAACCTGTCAATAGGCTCATTCTCATGAAATTACGGCAAAGACTAACTAAAAAACACTACCTAACAACCAAAGAAAATAACATGAGCACCAATAAAAAAAGCAAATTTAAAGACAATTAAGTGCATAGATTTCACACGAACCAGAGTAATTCGACACATGTTAAAAGCCAATTCTGTCTGAGACCGCAAACAACGGGGAGGTGAAAAATCTTGCGGTCTCGAGACAGAGCAGGCGCACGGCGGGGTCTAATTAGGTCATTTGCCATAATTGCTAGCTCCAGATTGGTTTTTTCGCGTCGGCAACGTCCCGCGAGAGCCTCAGGACATTGCCTTGCTTTAATGAACACTTCTAGCACTGAGAGTTGAATAAAAATCTTATTTTCACAACGGTCATCGCTATTTACTTTTTAGTTGGCTGTTGGAGTAACTTGTTTTGTAGTTTTCCCGATGACGTCGGTTACTTGCCTACTACTTATGTTTGTTTTAAAATTTTGATATAAAGGCTTCCCCAATTATTCCCCAGTAGTACATATGTAAGGATCGTAGCAATTGGAAAGAAGTGGTATCTGCCTACCCCTACGGGAAACAGGCGTGATTATATGTATGTATGTATAAGAAAAGCAAAATGTGAACAGAGTCCTGAAAAGCACTGACATTGTTTAATAATGTACTAGAAGCTTGCGAAGTTTTTCTATAGTATCTTTATCGGAACAATATTTTAATCTGTTCAGACAATAGTAAAACGTATTCTATTAATTACTTTTTGTGTCAGAATTTTTGTTTCTGTATTTGCGTAAATAACTACTGCTTAAATAAGAGGCGGACTTTACTCAAACAGTTTATTCGTAAATTCTAGTTACACATGTCACCTTGTCACAAACATTTTCATAACGAACATCATTCTGACATCATACATTGACGTAAGTTTCTTTTAAGTTTATTTCCATTTTTTGTTTAATATTTTTATTTTATTCTTGTTTATTTAATATACACGGTGCGAAACACGTGGTTTATAAAGTTCTGAAAATTAACTACATGTTGTTCAATTATTCCCAATTGTTCTAAGCTGTAATTATTGTCGTGTTTCGCTCTGTTTATTGGTGGTTTAGCTACAAATGGAGGAGCTTGGTTCGATGGTTGGTGGGTACTGTCGTTTCAGCTTCTCTCTCTTCCGCAGCTCGTCTCGCAGGAGCACCAGGTTCTCATAGTGCTCTGCTGACGCGTCCAGCAGTTCCACGCAGACCCTCACCGCGGCCGCCTGTCTCTCGCGCTCCACCTCCATCGTGACGTCAGTGGCTTGACTCACTGTTAGCACTTTTTCTACCATGTCATCTAACCTGCGTTGCGGAAATATTTAATTTTGGATAATTTCATAAGCAATTTAATATTGTTAAACTGATAGGCGGAATATAAACTTTATGTAACTTGTGGCGTTCATGAAGCAACTATAGGTAAGCAACTACGACCTTTCACTAGCCGTATAGGAGTAAAGACTCGGTGTGAAAGAATTTCTCATTTCCCACTACTGGGCGCAGCGTATTTAAACTTTAATATAGGCACAAGATAACCATCGACTCGAAAATAAGAAGAAGAAGAATTTCTCAAAGATTGACAAAGAAGACATTGTTTTATTTGTGATACTATGTAATTGCAAGTAAATAACACGATCCAAAACTATTCACCTATTTATTTGTATAAATTTAAGTCTTTTTAGTTGCAAGTAAGTAGGTAATATTATAATAATGTTTATTTATTCGAAATAATATAACATAACAGCAAATTGGCGAGCCACAAACTAAGCAGAGCTTGTATCTTGTGGCTCTGTTATAGTAAAACAAAATCACTTTCACATAAAACAAAAATCTAAATAAAAGTAAATAAGTAAGTAAAGTAGGTAAGTCAATAGAAACTTACTTTCGCTTCCGAATCTCAAGATAACAGCAGAAGAATAGCACCAGCAGCGTAACTACGGCAGCATTAAGCTGTGGCCACGAGAGGTCCTGGCTGATGATGTGCATCCGCGTGATGCGCACCTTGGGCACCACCTCCCACACCGAGAACCCCGGCACAAGCAGCGTCAGCGGCAGCGCGAACACCACCAGCACTCCCAGCGCCACCGTGCAGTCCCACTCATTCTTGTCTGACATCACTGACATCACCGGTTAAATCTAATCTATTGAGAAAGGAATATTGAACAACATTTATTTAGAATGTCAAATTGGCAAAAATTGCCTTTGTTTTGACATTATTCTCATTACCTTTGGTTTTATAATAAGTCGTTCGAATAAGAATTTAGTGAAACTGACACCATCGAGGTTTACGTACATTGTAAGTCTGAAAGAATGGAAAGACTCCTGTGGAAATAATGATCGTTACCAAAATTGTTGCAACATAACATAACGAGACCAATAAGCCCTTTCTGATTAAGGAATCTAAACCGGAGAGATCAAATATTTATAATGATGACCTATAAGCTTATATCGTTCTGCGTCCTTTCAATAAAAATACCAAATACAATATTTTCCGATACGATGCTCGTATTATTGACGCAAACATCTTATTCACGTTACGACAAACCATCAAAGAAGCGATGGTCATTTGTAAGGTTTAGTGTCCAAAATTCGCGAGGCAGCAAATGGTCCCTTGCGGAACCTGTGTCCGTCATATGGAGCGAGCCGTCGACGCGATGCTCGCGCGGCATATCAATTTCGACTAGGTACACACAATAAAATTGGACGGTCTCCGGAGAGGGCTTAAACGATTCGCCGTTTTGTCTCGGGGCCCAGCTGCGTAATGACCGGAGCAGGAAAAAATTGTCAGCAAGAAAACGCGAGGGTAGTCGGGTTTATGTGCACGCGGCAGCTGGCGGCACCGGGCGGCGACATGCTCCTAACGGCCTCTGCTTACCTCGCAAAACCCGCGCCAATTTTATTTATCGAAAATATAAACCGATTTGCGGAGGGCCGTCGTAAATTCTTAACGGTTGATTTATGGCGGTTACCAGCCGCGCTTAAAACAAAGTTGTTTCTTAAAGGACTTCCTTGCCCATCTATTGCTTTCTTATTCAAACCTGGTTTATCATAAGCTCTTCATACTAGTTAGTATCTCTCTCGAACATCCCTCTAGAACTGAATTCTCATCCCAGCCATTTTCATGGTGCTGAGAAGTTGCTGCATTTAATTTCTCATTCAATTTATATTATTTCTCTAATCTATCTGCTTTGAGAAGACATATTAAATGGACCTGAATATGATCGTAAAAAAATATCTACATACTTATGATAGCCCCATAAAACCTTTTAAATAATTTACTAAAAGATAATGAAATGACATGTGCCTACTTATTATTATTAGGCAAGTTTATTTGCCTACGCACGGTACCATGGTGCCACTTAGTCATAAAACAGTGATCAATTTAGTAAATTGATTGGGGATTCACCAAAACAATTTGCCCTTCATAAAGGTAAATTAATTCGGCTCAATTATTTGATGTTAGGGTAAGAACCCTGACTGCGGTGGAGTGGGCCTTCATTACCGGTAGATTGGTGCATTAATCGATTTCTTTCAATTACGTATTTAGCTAATGTTCTCGTGTACTGGTAAACGATATTAATATAATGTTAGTATCGATATTTAATAAACTCGGAAAGTTACGTTGTATGGCGTCTACATGAATAAAGATTAGCAGTCGTTGCCGTTACAATCCTTAGTAGGTAAGACCTCTGGGCTGTATCCCAAAAAGTAGGTAGGCAACTGTTTTTTTCCATCCTATGATGGAGCTTAACTTTAACTTTATTATTTATTTACGCAATCAAAATTCGGCGAACTGTGGGTGTACATTGGTACCGTAAAATGGGGGGAATAGGGATCCAGGGGCGAATAGGGAAAAAACCAGGAAACATTTTTGACGCTCAATATTAGTTACCAAATCGTCACAACTTTTACCATTTCTTGTGGGATAATAGTAGATTATTGTAACTTTTCTATGGCAACACTGAACCCGCGTGAAATTAGCTGCAAACTGTCAAAAATGTCACTTGAATATAGCATCAATAAGACGACGGTTATTACAGTGTTTTAAACTTTGCTCTGTAAAAGTTATTTTACAATAAGTGAATACGAGGGTTTGTTTTTTACGTTATTTAGTGTTTGGGCCGTCATATACATAAAAGGTAAGTATCAGTTATTAGTTAATATTAGTTTTATTTGGATAAACTATAATGACATCAGAAATCTGCATTTTTGGGGTGAATGGGGACATCTCAGGTATGAATCATAACGAAAGCGGGGTTAATTGGGATGAAATTGAGATGAATAGGAACGACTTATGTATGAAAAGGAACAGCTTTATAGGGTTGTCACTTAGCAGACTTAATAAGAAATAATAAGGTTTACTAATATAAGAACTTGAAACGGGATATTTACCATGTTTTTTATTTGTTTAATAATTCAATTGTTTAATAAAAAAAAAATGGTATAATTGGAGTTTCGAAATTCTGCTCGGAGTCCGAAATTGTGTAGGTCCGGTTTATCGCAATAGGCTCGCCCCCTATTTTGGGTCTTGACGAAAAGTGGGCGTCACATTTAATACGTGCCTCGGTTTTTTTTTGAGGATGGGAAATCATCTAAACACCTCCTGCACTGGGTTTAGCCGAAATTGTTTAGTGTGAGACTATTGAGTGAAAATATTTATATATAGTAATGCAAATTTTATTTTTCAGATATGCCTCGCGTGTATATATTAAAAAGTACAAAACGTTATTTTACGCTAGAAATTATAATTTATTACACAAGAGCCAGCCCTAGTGAATTTCTCTATTGACCTTATTTTCGTCCCGATTTACCCCAATTTCTGGGTGAATAGGGATAGCCTATATTTTTACGTTTTATGAATAAATTGAAATGCTAATTGCATAGTTTTATACTTGATAACAAAGATACCACCAAGACTCAAGTATTTCAATCGCCATACAACGAATTTTGTTTTAAAAAACGCCTTAATTTTCTTTATGAAGTTCAGATTTGTCCCTTTTCACCCCAATTTACGGTACACCTCTGCCTAACCCTTCGGGGATACAGGCGTGATGATATGTTATGCTTTCGTCTCCCCAAAGCTCACGTTACTATATAAAATGTAATACTAGGCAAGCATCAGTGTTGAGTGGAGCGCGGTTCCGTCACGCGACGCAACCCTCAAATGCCTCAAATCACCTAATTGATTCGCGTGGTCTGTCTCCTTACAACTAGCGAACCAGTGCTGCCCACTGGGAGTTGTTTGCGATCCACTCAGCCCCCAGCTTGTTAATTCCTTTAGGAAGTTTTTAGTGGCACGCGATATGTCTAGGTACTACCTACTTACGTCCAAGGGAAATGTAGGCAAATATTTTATGAAATCATGGAGGTACAATAGGTAGATATGGAAGGTATTAATAATAAAAATAATATGAATTATTTTTGATAGTTATCCTGTAAATGCCCTGAGGGTTGACTCTATAACGAACGTAAGAATTTTGCACAGATTTGCAAAAGATCGTCCCTCAGCGCTGCAGCAGGTGCGGCTTTGATTCCCGTTAGGTATAAGAGTGTTCTTGATTTAGATGTTTTAGTAACACCTCGCGACATAAAATTTAAATTCACTAGTAGGTACGTTAGTCGTAAAAAAATCTGAATGCTTACTGTGTCAACATTTCTTAGTTACTATCGATTTTTGTTTTTTATCAACTTCATAGGTCATCCATGGCAGCAAGGAGCAGCTTTTTAATTTATAACTTAATAAAATGTCGTAAGTACCTACAATAATAAATAATTCACCGACTCTATACAAAGGCGTAAACCGTTTTCAAGACGTCAAGAGCTCCGAGGTTCGATCCCGGACGGTGCATGTAGAAAGCCACTTCTGTATTTTCTCGGGTTTTTGTATTCGGTGTCTCTGATCCCATAACAAATGCTTTAGCTACTTAATTAAGATTTAGAGCAATGGTTGTAGTGTTGTCAACATTATAATTTATTATTACACTTCTGTAAGTGGTTAATAAGACAAAACAGTAAAATAAAAAGAAATAAAATAAAAGACAAATTGAGAAATAAGTCGATTTCTATATAGTTTTATTCATTCCTACAATGGCTACAAATGTATAAAATATCAGTCATCTTATCATTAGCAGTATTATAAACAATATCATTGACACCGTCTAGCCGCTTTTCAATAAAACATAATGATTACATACAGGTTAATAAAACACCTAACACAAGTAAATAATTCTCGTAAACATTACACCGGCCCGATAGTTAAAACGTCTAAAACTAGTTACCTTAAATATTATGCTTTATTTATTGCATTATAACTGAAGCTAGATTTTTAAGTATATAATTGGGGTAAAATGCCAGGCCATGCATACTGTAAAACACGATTATAAATGTCAAGCAATTGGTACTTTAAAAACTTTGAATAAATTACAGATCTTATTTAATATTTTTTAAATCTAATTCATAGATGTCGCTGTAGTATAATTTTGTGACTAGGACTAGACAATATTGTATGACACTCAATGTAGTGAATTTTTAAGGCCGAGCGCTCACAAAATGCTTGGTGAATTATAAGTCTCTGGCCGCCCAAAGTTTGACTGCTTGAAGTAGTTCGTGTACGGGCAGCCTAACATTCGACATATTTGGATCACAAAATAAGCTTTGGATACGTTAAAAACACCTCTAGCTACACCTAGCTTTTATCTATTCTCACTATAGTTATCAAATTGACCTGTTATTAGTTCACAATACTGAACAATCATATGTATTTAGTTAAAGCATGTCTTAACGGCGTAAATGCTGATATTGAAGATCTGCCAATAAAAACGCCACAGCAGATTACAACAATAAGTTTGTATTATTGTATTTTAATTAGTTATCAATTAAGGAGTCAATCAGATGAAAAGCAAGTCCACAAATGTCGAGGCACAATTGAATTGCTTCTCTCCTTAATAATATGTTTTACATATACCTATAAACATAATTCACTTTCATGATTACCTCCCATAAATTCACTTTCTAGTAATATAAATATTTCGATACAAATCACATATCAAATAACTTTCCTTACGTCCTAATGAGATACAAGCCAATACAGATTTTTACGAGATACATTAATTAACAAAAATAAAATAAAAACATCTACAAATATACATGACAAAACATAATATACATTTAACACAGATCGCTTCGAATATAATGCTAAGAGAATCTTTAAAGGCGACATCTGTTATTTTTGTTGAGAACTACAGACTAGCAATGAAGCCTTCATGAAACTTGGCCACGATTATTGATCAACCGCGTCTCTAGTTTCCTCGAAAACATACTTTTGAAGGTCATTCTTATTTGGTTTATATATTAATATCAATTTAAATTTGCTTTATCAAAGGAGAGTAGAATAAGTAGTTAATATTTTAGATTGTATATGTCAAACCATCTACGGCGTCCATAAGACTTGGCACTGAGTCCACCTTCATTCCTCGTTTACGCAAACCATTCAGCTCTTCCACTAACTTTGTCTTGTCTCTGCCCAACGCCTCCCTGAAAATAAAAAAACAAAAACTATTGTGCCAGTGTAGCAAAATGTAAACGAATATAATAATTGTCACAGTTTTTGTGTAATATATTTGGCATAAGCCTTTTATTTTAATATTTAGTCGCAATATCTATAGGTATATTAAATTATCTAAGTCAAAGTTTTTACGCTAGTTTTACATAAACCGGGCATATCTCAGGGAGCAGTGACACTTCTATGTGGATCTCTCTTTATATAGCTTTGAACTCTGCAGACAAACAGTGCAATAATAGGACAAGGATTCATTATTTTCATAAAACAAAGACCTCCAACAGTCCAACCATGATAGTATAATCTCTTAAAAAGTAAATATTTGTAAACACATAAATTTTCCTAATCTAGCCTTTGTTTTCAAGAATCAATATCTGATAACATAGTCACATGTTTTCTGTGTTTACGTTTAAAGTTCCTACTTTGTTGCAAAAGAACATGAGATTACTGTAATACATATTTTTGTAGCCTAAATACATGTTTAGTTACAAAACATCCTGTATGGATTGATAGCAACCTTGAATATCATGTGCTAAATAAATACATTTTGAGCCGACCTTCACTTAAATGCTAATGGCAGCATGTTATTACGTTTAACATATTTACACTCTGCCCTTCCTTATTTCACACATCATTTGCATAAGGTCAAAAGCGAGTGTTTAATCATGTGTGTAGTTATGTAATATTCAGAAAGGTCAACTAACCATCGCCACTAAAACACATTAAATGGTTTATTAAAGTCTGTAGTAGCTTAGTAAGTAGTATAAACTAAAAAGATTGAACATCCCAATGATTGGAAATACTTCTGTTATTCTGTCATATTTATCTGTTCTTTATGCTGCCTTGTACCAAATAAATGTCTTTTATTCTATTCTACAAACCATATAGAAATGCATGTATGCAGTAGTGGTACATATATGAGCAGGAGGTCTGAATCGCTGACAGCTTCGTATCGCTTAAGCGCGAGCTGTGCCCAGCGCTCGACGGGACCGGCGAGGGTGCCGCCGCTGGCGCCCGCACACGCGACAATACGACACAGCGCGCCCAACACCACGCGCGACCTATCTGTGTATACCTGGAACATAAATGTACTTAATTAGCTAAGAAAGTAACAGAATTGTTGTAGGCCTAACAATGTGTTAGTAAGGCAAATAAATGAGTACTTTGAATTACTCAAGAAAAAATATTCTTTGATGTATGCTACTATATTCACTGTTTTAGATGTGTTCAGGAAAATGTCCAAAGTTGCTGCTAATATAAACTGTTTTTTTCCTTATATTGTGGTTTGGATATAACAAATATTCAGAATTATTAAGAGAAAAAAGATAATATTAAAAGATAGAAGATGAATCAATGTTACTGTTAACAAAAAGTCAACCCTAGGCTGAGTTATGACTCAGCCATAGCCAAAGTCAGAGCAGATGTTCCGAACTTAAAATAAATACTGAAGGGAATTGCTTGTCTTTGATTATTATTCAAATAAGATTGACTTTAAGAAGACCTGCAACAAAAAATACATAACAAAATATGTAAGTGAAACTTAACATAAGTTACACAAACCTTATTCAATAATTTAAAGCTGGTCTCCAAGAGAGACAATGCTTGGTCAAATTTCCCCTCGTTGATGAGTCGCTTAGCCTCATTCAGCTCAATATCCTGAAAGAATGTGATTGCGGCTGGGGAGTCCCTCAAGCGTGATTCACTGGCTATCACCTCCAGCAGTGACTCAAAGGCCGCACACCGAGTAGATATCAAGTTTGGATCAAAATTACCGACAACAATCTGAAACATGATAAAAATGATAAACAAATTGATTTGAGTAATATTATGATGTATTTTATGATAAGAAATTGTTTGGATTAGAATAACAAATTGATAAGCTGAGAATAACAAATTGAATGATAATAATATGGTCTTGAAAAGTCAAGATTATCAGATTGACAAGTTAAAATCTGAGGTTCTTAAATTTTAACTCCTTGTTGTCCTACTTGTACATTTTATAAAATGGATGATGTTCATAAGTTTAGGCTTATTAGAATATTAGGTAGATAAGTTATGTTAAACATTCCAGTTACATTAAATATAATAACTTATAATTAATAGATTTTTTCCTACTATCTAGATGGATACATCAAAAACATTTTATAATAAACAAAATTTTTATTGAAAAGCTAACTTAATTATGTACTTATAATAACAACGTCGTAAAAAGTATAAATTGAATGTTTTGCACATTATACCTAACAATATTTTATTTGAGAAGGTAATCAAATAATTAAGTCAATTACGTTATTTGGAAGCCTTATGTCAGCAATAAAAAGTAGTACACTACGCCTACCTATTAAACTTAGAGTAAACATATGACTCACATTCACAACAAAGAGATCATATAATTAATTAACACTATTATAAAGAACATCAATAAGTTTACCTTTCTAGGAAATGACACACTATTTATCAACGCAGGGAATTCCTTTTTCAAACCGTTGTATAGATCCAAGAAATGGGTGTATCGTCGCTCAACATTCGCTGGATCTGGATCGAAAACAGTGGATTCCGTTGAATCTTGTCTTGCTTGTAACATGTAAGCTACGAACTTTTTCTCTTTTTCAAAGCCATCCACTGTCCTCGAAGACACAATTTCGAATTTTAACATGTTATCTTTTAATAAATAAATTCAGTTCTAACAATAACCGTAGCTTTGTTTGTTATTGACGATAGAATTGACTTGACAAAGAATACAATTCCCCTAGTCAGCTTGTTCGATTGACGTTTATTACATTAATATTTGATTTTGACAGACCCAATCTTTATGACGTTTGTCTTTTGTAAACAAAGTGACAGCGTGCCAGACTAGACTAGTCATATGGACGAGGTATACCTACAGATTTAGTGTGCATACCTACAAACAATACCGTTTGCACTAAAAATGGCCGCTTTTATTAGGGCACAGCGTTTTAAATATTGGTACTAGTTGGTGGGCAGTTGGCAATGGTGGCAAGTTTCAGTGGCATTTAATCGAAACTAAATAACTAAAATATGTATTTATAAAGGCAAAATACATTCAGCTGTAATAGCGACAAATTACAGCTGAATGTGTAGATTATTTACATTTTGGTCAGCTTTTAACTTTACTTTTTTTTTTGAGTTTTTTAAATACTTAGACGAATAAAATAACTATTTTACTATAATATTTTTTTAATAAAAGGTCGTGAAATACAGGTTCATAAAATCGTTTGCAATCATGACAATAACATCTCATTATTTGGAAAAAAAAAACCCACAACGTGGCAGTAAAAGGAATTTATCAAACAACTTTGTACATTGGTTAACAAAAGAAATGAGGTGCAGTGTAATGTTTCTTTTAATTTAATAGGAATTTATATAATAAATGCACATTAATTTATAATTGGGCAACTCCGTTATTTTCTATGCTCTAAATGCCAGACGCGGGCCAGAACTGTCACACCCAACGAGGTTGCATTTGAAACTATAGAGTGAGCCTATCAGAGTTTAAACCGTAAGCACTAGTGTGAACAAGTGTTGTGGTGAATTATGTAAAAGATGGAGCTTGCCGTTTTAAAAAATCTATCTAAAACACTAATATTATCCTAACAATGTCAAAACCATCGATATTTTCTTATATAAGTTTCTCGTTGCGCGAAAATTAAATTAAATGAAAAACTAAATGTACTAGGATCAGACTAAAAACTGCTCTCGCTTGGCACAAGGAGAACCTAGCGATAGTAGCAGTCTATGCATATCATACGTCGATGGTCACACCCATGTACAAGATATTACAGAATGTTAAAATTTGAGGCCATGTTCCAGACTATACTCCATAGACTACCATAAAATAAAGTGAGAATAAGGTGACTATATAGGAGATTAATGTGATCCCGATTTTTGATGAAAAGAGAAGTATTTTATTTGTTTCGTAGAATTTTTACATCGAAGTAAAATAACTTACAAAGACTGTACACTCTACGGAAAGAAACCCGGACTGGAACTGGGTGGGGTGTTGCTGGGGCGAGGGTGCTGCCCACGGAGCAAATAATGCTCCGTGGTGCTGCTGTGCTAATTAACTATGATAAAAACTTTGGGACTGTACAATATGTATATTTATAAAACTTTGTTAGAACGTAATATTTTTACTCGGGGTTCTAACCTCGCCTCGTGTAAAAACACTCGTGTGATTTTCGAAAACCACGTCAGTAAAATGGAAGGCAAACATTTATTTTGAACAATTCTTTTTATTCAAGCATGAGAAAATGCCTTTTTAAATAATCGACTACGCAGTACAGAGTACTTGTACAAATGAACCTTATTAACCGGGACACAATCAACGATCGACATCACCGAAGACGACATCTATGGACGCAATCAGCATAGTTATATCAGCAAGCATTAAACGCGGGCCCAATACAGAGACTCCCAATATATGTGTGTATGAACAAGGCCGTAGATGCACGCGATAGGGTTTGGACGTACCATCGGCTACCATATAAACACCCAACTCTCCTTTCGGAGCTTCAGTCGCGGTGTATGTAAATCCAGGTGGCACAGGATAACCTTCGGAGCACAACTTGAAATGATGAATTAAGGATTCCATTGAAGTTTTCATTTCCTTCCTTGAAGGCATACAAACTTTTGAATCGTCGGTCTTATACTCTCCCTCAGGCATTGTGTCTAGCACTTGATTTATAATTCGTAACGATTGACGAGTTTCTTCGTAACGGAGAAGATATCTATCATATATGTCTCCGAAAGTACCGACGACGCCATCAAAATCATACAGATCGTACCCATCATAGGGATGACAAATTCTAATATCCCACTTGACACCAGAAGCCCGTATCATAGGACCTGTAAACCCAAGGCTCATAGCGTCGTGAGCACTGACTATACCAATACCTGCACACCTTGCATAGAATAATCGATTTGTAGTAGCGAGATCTTCAGTTTCATCAAGCCGACAACCTAACTTACTGACCAATTCATAAACATCGTCCAGGTATCCAATAGGAATATCCTGCGAGACTCCACCGGGGCGGAGATAGCAGCAGTGTATACGAGCACCGCACAACCTCTCAAACATTTCGTAAAGCTTTTCTCGCTCCTCGCACATCCAAAAGAAGGGCGTGATACCACCAGCATCCAGTATTGTGCCAGATATATTTAGCATATGGTTTGCGACACGAATTAGTTCAGCACACAAAACACGAATCGCCTTGGCTCTCGGAGGCACTTCGATGTTAAGAAGTTTCTCAACGGCAATGCAGAAAGCTTGTTCGTTTGCCAAGGTGGAGACGTAATCTAGCCTATCCATAAATGGTAAACTTTGATTGTAATGCTTGTGTTCCATAAGCTTTTCAGTTGCTCTGTGTAAAAAGCCAATATGAGGATCGGCTCGAACTACAGTCTCGCCATCCAGTTCCAATATTAAACGTAGGACGCCATGAGCAGCTGGATGCTGCGGACCAAAATTGATCCACATGTTCTGTAGTTTGCGTTCCACTGGCCTCAGTTTTGAGTGATATATTATTCGAAAGTATTTGTTAGTCTCTGGAGTAGGATACATCACAGAACCACAGAATTGTTTAATGTACTCTTTATCTGGGTACCACCTATGTCCGTACAGCGGTACGTGTATGCTGAACTGCCGAAACTGCTTCACTAGATTGACAGAGACAACATTTCGATTGATATGCAACATTCTTGTTTATTGGTTTGACTAGATGTTTATAATAAATATTTTGCTATCTGACAAATATTTGACAGCGAGAATTGTCTGAGAACGTCTGAAAATGTCCAATTTTTTGACAGTCCTAGTCGCCAAAGGATTTTATGGCCAGTATCATTTTTTGTTTATTTTTTTATGATAAAAAAAGTATAGTTTGGTTTACAATGAAGAGCATTTTATATCATTCCTGTAAAGATTTTAACTTTCGCTGCACATTAAACATCTTTTAAGTCATCGTTCTTAAAATGATACCATCATAGAACTCGACAGGTTTTTAAAGATTACATACGGAAAATAAAATAAAATTTAAATAAACAGATAGATATGCTTTTATTTTAACAGTGTTTTTATTGTTGGGTACATATATTTTAATTTAATAATACAATGTGTAGGTATAAATATGGCAAAATATACTGTTTTGTATACCTAATTAATGCAATAAATATATTTTAGCAACTACTTAAATAAGCCAACAGCTTGATTACATTTGTATACTTGATATATTTAAAATACGCTGACAGTCATTTTTAATACACTAGGTACATGCAATACGCGTGTATATGATATTTCCAAATAAAATGTAAGTATTAAAAAGTATTGTAAATTACAATTTCACTACAAAAAGTCTGAATACATATCAAAACAGTGTAAAAATAAAACAAAATTGTAGCAAAACTAACAAATATCGCCTAAATACTTTAGGCCTAATTATAAAAAACAGTGCTTTGTAGGAATGTCCGTACCTTATTATCTTTAAAATATAAATAGACTCTTAAAATCTAAATGTATAAATAAGTTAGAAATTCAGAGAGCTGTCACAAAATACCTATTTAAATAGGTGAAAAGGATTTTTTTGCTTGGATTTATGTGGACAGCATTACCTACCATTAATCTATGGCCTATAATATGGACACAGAATTAAACAAACAATAATTTTATCAACAATTTCAACCTACGTTCTTCCTCCAAATTAATTACCTATAGTGAAAACCACTGAAAAGACACCATGTTTTTGTATAAGCCTTTAAAACCTTTCTACATTTGTCAATAGTTTATATCTGATTTTGGTAGAGATTCTGTAAGGTCGTCCAGTTACCCTACGTATTTAGATAAACCGTTTGTTACTAATAAGAACATTCAATTAAGGTACCAACTCTAGGACATGGCATGTGACGTCACGTCAAGTTGACCGCAAATTATAATTGTTCTAACTATAATTTACTTACAGCTCCAATTTCGACCTAGAAACCACTGACATAAGTCGCAAAGTTTATTGTCATACATTCCATTACTATATTACCAACATGCCTGTAGCATTCATCTGTAATAGTTGATCAACTATGAATACCGTCTTGGTAAGCATATCTTAAAAGCTCATCTTGATTTTGGAAGCCGTACTATATAAATTTTGAGACACCGAAATTGCTGTTGGAAAAAAGAGCTTTTGTATAAAAGTAAGGACGGTGACAAGAACTGGGCAACATCTTGTAAAAGACAAAAATATCTCGCGGTTACGTATACCTAGTTATTCTTCTTAAGACCTCCTGTATGTTGATACGTCATGATTTTTTTTTTTAATTTGTAGAACTTATATCACAGTTCCACGTAACAAATGAACGGTCCCATAAGTGTACATTAACATATTGGTCCTTTACATTTTAATATCTTAACAAGGTCTTTGTAAATATTCCAAACGAAATCTGATTCCACATAGTTGTCCACGGTAGTTCAATTCGACATCTTCTCAGAAGAATCCACGTAAATGCATGAGCAAAGCTTCTGTAGGAACCTTAGGATGCAACCAGAGAAGGAGTGGTACATCTCTGGCTTGCTCTTCCATCTGACGCATAAGTAGTATACAGGTATGCCTGACAGGAGTATGGCTAGACCTATAGCGGTGTCTGTTGGCCTAGTGATGGCCGGAATGATGACCAAACATCCGATAGCGATGAGGAACAGGTACGGTATGACGATGTTGACTTTGATTGGTCTGGGGATGTCAGGCTTGACGCGTCGCAGCCACAGCATTCCGACGACAGACGCTCCCACTGACAACCAGAGCGTCTGCGAGAAGTAGTTGATGAGATCGAACACGTTGCTCGTCGTCAACATGAGCAGTGAGAAGAGACACTGAAAAGAACAAAGAGTTGTATTAATAACACAGGCGATATTAATTTAAAGTAAACTTTTTGATCACAATAGATATTAGCAGAATTTATATTTTTTATTTCAAAGTTCCTTTTTTACCTATCTTTCGTATAATGCAGATCTACGGACATATCTGAACCCTGGGTCCTGAAGAAGTCCTGATCCTGAGTTTTGTTATATCACCCCGAGACAGTTCTAGGCTAGATAGTAAAATAAACTTACGGTAAAAATAAGTGCAGGTATAGGCGTCTGCTTCTCAATGTGGAAGAGCGAGAAGAAGGCAGGCATGTGTCCCTCCTGGGCGCCAGTAGCGAACAGCCGCGCTGACGTGAACAGCACTCCATTCACACCGCCGAAAGTCGACAACGCCACGAACACTGGGATCATCCAACTCCATCCACCGAACAGACGGTCACCGAAAACCTGGAAAAGACCATATCAATGTAAGAAGAAGAAAAATACTTTGTTCGAAAGTCCCATTTGGCTGGGCGGCTAGGACTAAAGTCTTAGTTTTTTTTTTTTTTTTTAGAAGACAACTCTATCCAATTTCGATTCAATTTAATTTCAGTCGTTGGTGAATAGATGATGCAGAAATCCGTACCTATACAAACGTGTACAATGAAGGACCCTGAACGTGACATAAACATAAAACCATCAAAATAATCAAAGTACCTATCATGTGTTTAAAACATTTTATGTTTTATTGCGAGGAACCAAGTACGCGAATAGTTGGTACCTAATCATTTTGAGGAAAATATTGAGTGTCGCATTTGTATGCTGAGCACACGGATATAAACTACCACAAACGTTTGTAACTAACTGTGATTTTGTATTATGTAACACGGGATCAATGTTGCAGGTCCAACTCTAATCTTAGCAAATTAATGGTTTTTCTAGACAGAATAGAGAAAGTAGGAGTAATGATCCTTTGCAGAGGAACAGAAAATTTCAATAAAACAAAAACCCATTCAAATCGATAACCTTTCTGTACACACACTTCTCAGTTACTACAGACACTGTTTATTTACAATAGCATCGGTGTAAAGATGTACCTACCTACTTAGGCAACGAACATTGATATTCATTCACAAATCACTCACTCTGTGTCAATCTGTCTCTCCTCCATTTCATTTGAGACACACGATTTCACGGCGCATGGAATCTACCACTATGATAACATTGATGGAATTATCGTGTCAAGTACATGATTTATAATTGCGTGCACATTAAGTTCAAATATAAACTTTCTCGTCCATGTACGTAAACACAGTTAAAAAGTATTCTGCTGTCTCTTCAGAAGACAGCGCAATGATAGAAGCATCATGACTTTTTGACCAGTTGACAATGTGTGAATAGAAAACTTGTTAACATCTAATAAATTCGTTAAACCTAAACCTAATGATGCCCTATTGAACTACAATCTGTGTCAGAAATATCTTAGCTCATAAATGATAAGTCCCTAACCTAATTCGTGGATTCAATTATTGTTCTAATTTTCTATAATACTGCCACAACTTGCACTATTTCTATCTATCATATCGGGGTAGTCGGCGCCGGCGCCTGAATCTTGTAAAGATAATGTCACATCATATCTTTGTGAAAGCCTAAAAAGACTAACGTTTCTTCTTTTTAGAGATCAAAGAAATGTCGAACCCTTAACCATATTTTTAGCGAGACCGAAAAGACCTTCACCTGACCAATGATAGCTTAACAACTTAGATCTAAGTATGTATATCTAAGTATATCAAAGCATTCCCCGTGACCCTTCTAAAACCTGTCACTTCACCTTGTACCGGCCCACACTGTCACTTCAGGCTAGTACTAGCTAGACTACTTATCAACCTTGTTACGTCATGTGACACTTTATTCTCGATCTATAACAACAAAGTAGCAGTATCCACAAAAAATAATTGCCGAAGCTATAAATAGATAAAGTCCGGTGAAGCAGTCACAGCCTGCGCATAGGCTAACTGCATAGATCTCTAACAAAAAAGCTATCCATAGATTTACTAGTATGTCTGTTAGGTAGCCTTGTTCGCGATAGGTTCTGGATTTTCTGCATTGGAATATAACCTTCGACAATATAATATGTAGAGCCAACGTCTAATACATAGGCATTGCTTACTGATAGGCAAAACATGTAATAATTCCTGAGTTGCAGCAATACGTATGGGTAAACAAGTTTTATTTAAACCAGGTTGCTATTTTATTTATGAATGTAAAATAGAATCTAATCTAGAAAAAACTCATTTATACATTCAAAGCCTGGACCGGAATAGGTCCAAGGACTGGCCCGAGGTGCCTACGTCATATTACAATAGGCACAAAAACAACTAAAAACACTATGACAATAGATAGTAGTACCTACTATGTATGCCTATTAACATTCTAGAGGTGACCACATTTTTATACGTATCTCAATGCCATCTAACCGCCTTAGCTTAGCCTCGAGCACAATGGGCCTCAAAAATACAAAAATAGAAGAAATTGAAATTGTGAATGTTGATATCTTAGTCTATTATATAGGAATTAAATGAAATATAGTAATATACGTTATTAAAGTTATTATTCATTTTGCAAATCGCCCAAGAAGCAATGAGCTCGTCCTTCAGAAATGATCTGACTAGCAAGTGCTTTTCACACACAAGAAACTAGAGCAGTAAAGTAAAAAGGTTATCTGAATCTTGCCGGTCGGCGTAGGGTACAGGACCTATGGTACCTAAACATACCTTTAGATTCTCGATAAAAACAAGGCGAAAGTGGAAGGAAAAGGAAGGAAAAATTAATCATTGCCATTTTTGCCGTAGATGTCCCACTACTAAGGTTGGATTCTGAGGGGAATTTTTCCAATGAGACCAATTAAATTGTCCAATAAAACTAGTTTTGAAATAGAAATATCTTACCGCAGCCACAGCAGGATTCGTCATCATTTCCATTTTGGTGACGACGGCAAAGTAAGCCAAGTTCGCCAACACGTAGATTATCGTCACCAGTGGCATCGCTATCCATATCGCTCGAGGCAAATTCCTGAAATAACGCACATCAAAATGAAGAACATAAAAATTTATTATCTTATATCATCGAGGAACGTCGCGAAGGAATGTTTATTACTGAGAATATGCATTGCAATAACGTTTTATATATAGGTATAATAGTTTTAATCTTCCTCGGGTCAGTTTGCAAATATGTATGCCCATTTTTTTCTCTGATGTAAATATATTATATAAAAATTATGGATAAATGAGAGCTGCATCACCTGCAGTAGGTTCTCAATGTTATTCGATTAAATAAAAAAAAAACGCAAGGAAAGGAAGGAGGTACTCTTATCTAGCATCAAATAGCATGTCTTTAATATTTATTGTAAACTGTTTTAGAGATTTTTCACTTTCATAGGTACCTACTAGGTACTACCTACTACCTAATATTTGCGAGATATGATAAAATTCTGATCTTTATCGCAACTGCATTCAGTATAAACCGGTCATAAAGCTAATTATCGATGAAATAACCCAATCAATTTCAATATCAATGATCCATAAAGTGATATTAGGTATTAATCGTCTGGACAATAAATTATGTATTTAATCCCAAGATACTGATCGATTTATGTTGTAAGAAAATGCTTATCTTTAGCATCACAGAACTCGTTATTTGATGCCTAGGTATCTATTAAAATCTTAATTGTACGTAGGTATTTCGAATCGTACCATTTAATACGAAGAAAACTGGCATTAAATTTAAACCTTTAATTAAAAAATACTGCGAAGACACGCCGTCACATTTTATCTACTGGCCAATTAATACAGAAGGAATTATGTAATAACAACTTTTACGTTCAAGATAATGATGCATTCAACATTGTTTACATTAAATTGGGAATATCTTCGAAAATTGGGTCAGAGTCAGCGCTGATAGTATAAATGCAACGAGTTGTAATAGCGGCAGTTGGCGACAAGCCAACTGTGATAAAACTATTAATGAAATTCATAGCGTATCAACTTATTTCCTCAATGCTGAAATGTGTAAAAATGTGTTGAAAAAACGTACTTGCATTTTCACACAAATTCGAATATTTGATACATATTGAGCAACTGAATCATTTTATACTCGTTCGAGTAGTGTAGAGTTTTAGATCCTATTGATAAAGTCTCAACAAGTTCCCAAGTGTATTAAAGTACTAAATCCTCTTGAGTAAATCGACTGAAATGTCTAGTGGTCACTCACTTCAACGAGTGGGTCCGATATAAATGGCTCAATGAATAATACATGCAATAGAAGGAGTGAAAACACTGACTAAAGGTACCTATTGAATAAAACATGCTTTGCCAACCTTTATTTGACGTTTGTTATTCATTTATTTAATAGTCAATCTAAAATAACAACTTCAGATAAAACGGTCCGTTTACCGTCTGGGTTCCACAGCTGCTCGTCATTCCACCCTTATCGCAAAATCAAATAGCACGGATGTTTGAGAAACTCTCCAGGGGGCCACTACTAAGGATTAAACTATTGAATGAAACGCTAGACTGTTTACAATACCAAATCGCCGCTCTTGACACCGTTCGTTTTATTTGTTCTACTTCGAATGACGCAACTGGTTCGTATGTTGCATAAAGTAAGAGCAAATATAAAAAGTTGTCAGCAATCTCGTCCTTCAGTTTTGCACGCTCAGCGCTGTTATAGAGATATTTAATTGGACCCTGTACGTGTTTCCTCAACAATGACGCTAGTTACAATCTAAGAGACTGAAAGTTGCGCGCTCAGTTATTTTATCTAGCTATTGGAAACTTCTTGCAAAAATCATTTTGGTAAAGTAGAGTCGCGACCAGTATTGATTGTATTTTCTTTTCACAAATTGATAAGAGTAAATACTACATGACTTACTTGTATGGATCCTGCAGTTCTTCAGTAACGAAGTTGAGGTAGTTCCAGCCTCCAAACGCGAAGAGTCCGGAATAGAAGGCGAGAGCTATGTTACCGGCACTAAACTGCCCATCGAAGGCGCCTTGGAAGTTCTCTGTGTGACCTGGTCATTAAAGAATACAAAAATTAATATTAAAGTAATAATCAATTTAGATTATTTCACCAGCAATATGTTAATGTATTGCTGGTCAATGTATATATTCCATAATTCCCTGGAGAAGGTTCATTGGACCAAATCCAGAGGATAAATCAGTCATCAGGGTACTCTGCTTTTTATGAACACGATACCGAGTGGGAAAGCATTTGAAATTTACCATAGCTTACTTTCTCCATACAAATATTACTTATTATGGAAAAAATACTAGAAATTATTTATTTACTGTATTGTAAAACTGTAAAAAAATGTGATAACACAAATTACTAAAATCCGGGGTCATTTCCTATCATGTTTTATAGTAGCCCGGATAAGCCTATTACGCATGCGTAGTAATTCGGTTACTCACTCAACGGAGGAAATATTATATCTTGAAGCATAAATAATAAACAATAATTTATCAAGTTACTTGCGTATCATAAATATGGAATATGCCACGGACCTCCAGTTTTTCCTATCAATGTCAGGCGCTGGCAATGTATCATTAATTTATTGCAAATGCGCATGCGTACTGTTCTCAAGGGCTGAACTTAAACGAAGCGTAAATTATGATGAAGGAAGAATGCTTTCATTGATAGCTGTGTTTACAATATTATCCTATACAGAAGCGATAATTATCAGTAGTTAGACTTTTGTAGCGTAGGACTGACGTATCCGGCGTTGAGTCGCTTCGGAAGAAAATTAATTTGTCACACATCTGCACTAAAATGTGCGTTGCATGTGCATTTGCGTGATGTCACTAACACACGCCTAGCTATGATACGCCTAAAATATTTGCTATGTTAAGACTTTGGCGCATATCCGTTTTTTCAACGGATGAATACCTCATTCTAAGTAGCTATTTAAGAACGTCTTCTTCTAAATGAGGTAATGGGGGAAAAATCTTTGTGATCTCAGACATCAGACATCTCACTTCCAAAAACGTATGTAAAAGCTATACCATTATTATTTGATCATTGTTCTTCCGTAATGGGCATGTAAGTACCTATGTGTATTATGATATGGATCAATTCTTCTGGCGTTGATTACGCATTACTAATTTAGACAGCGTTATATTTGAATCAATTTGCTTAATACATTGTAATTTCTTTTTCTTTACACGTGTTACTAATCACATGTGAACTAAATTGTTTCGAATATTCTTCTGTTCTCTAGGTACCATCGTTTTTTTCTGTTACGTAACTTCGTTAATAATTAAGTATATCTTGGGATCAATTAATCAAGCAGTTGTTTAAAAAGTGATGTTTATAAAAACATTGCATTAAATCGTTAACAGTAGGCACATATAAAATATTTACTATCAAAGAAACGTCAATGAGTCTAATTAAATATTTCGCGGAATTATTATCTTTCTAAACGTAAGAAAGAACCTTATCACGCTTTGTTTTCATAACAAAGTTATATTTTTTACGTTAATGACACTTGAGGTTAAAGTTGATTGAAAGTGATGTCACTAATGATTTCAAATGCGTTAGTATACCTAGATTTAAATATTATGCCTCTACTAGAAAAGAGAGAAAAAACTGTGACACACTCTAGGTTTCACTATCATGGATTAGCGATTGCATATTGCCAATTTTGTTTTTTTTTTATTTTTTCTGAATAATTTCTTAGAATAGGTAATTAAGAAAGCTTTTCGTAAACACAGTCTTACAATGGATTCAAATATGCAACCTGGTGTACTTTCAAGCCCTTTCTAATAATTGCTTCATAACATAGAAGCTACATAATTAATCTATTGGTATCACAAAATCTTGTAGAGCTGCGTCCGATGCAGCGAATGTTACTTTCATCTTATCAATCATTGTTGGCATCGATAAAGGGCCTTAACTTTCTATATGCTTTCTATTTCCGTAACAAGTTATAAAAATAGTTCCTACGCAGTAACTTTCTCGTTTAGGGCGTCAATTTACATCACATTCAATATTTGACGTTATAATGTACAATGATCGTCTATTTGCTATTTTAAGCTTAGGTATAATACACGTTCTTCCTCTAATTCATATCCGATTTGCGCTTTCATTAAAGACACTATTCTGTGAGTTTACCTCGTGCCAAAACTGTAGTTATGTAGTGTAAGATTGCTTAGTCTAGTTAACCTAATTCGGTACTGTTATGTGACAGGTGCCATCCAATAAGATTATTAAGAGCAATAAACCTATATACGCAGGTGGTAGAGAGCGTCCAATATCTGACTGTATATCACGATTGAGACTCTCCATTTATTTCTGTAGGCGATTTGACATAAAATCATGATATTTAAAAATTAAGGGACTTATCGCTCACTATAGTGGGCGTGAAAAAGGCATCCCGGGTTTTTTACATACCTAACCATTTTTTATAGAGCGCTAATAATTTGTGCCTACATATCTTCACTTATCGATCAAAACATCCTGCTAGGTACAAATTCATCATGGATTTTTGCAACCCTAGAGGGTTTTTTAAAATAGATTAAAGTATACTCATTATAAGATGTCATTCATGAGTTCACGCAGTGCATTTACTTTACGTATCTGCAATGAAAACATAATAGTCAACTTAAATCACAGTGATATGGAGCGATGACTAGAGAATTTCACGCCCCATTAATTCATTTTGTGCTCCTTTGGCTAGCATAATACAATGAGGTTAAGATTAACCTTGCCTATCAATCACTGTTAACGCTGACCTACTGAACGCTTATCTCTGAAGGCTGGTGAGTTAGTGCGTAATCGAGTAACACAGCCACTTATCAACCTATAGTGTTAGATAGACACGATCTACACTTCCCATATGGAAAAACCAGACGCTTCCGTAGGTAACTAACACATACCCAAGTTATGATAAGGATAATAATAAACGGTCGAAAATGACCGAAATGGCTTAGTGAAAGGTTGCGTATTTGCGCTGAGACTCTCAGCTCGACTTGGCGGGCCCACTGCCGTACCCTCCAGATTACGATGTATCATTTCTTGTCTCTTGAATTAAGCAAGAGCCAGGAAGGTACAATCCACAATTATTTTTAAAAGCAGCTCTAATAATAAAACGTAATTTACAGATTTCATCAAAACTGCCTCAGTCATATAACTTCTCCTGATCGGAAAGACGAAGTGAAAATATCGGCCGTTTCTAAAACTATCTTATGGAGATAGATTAACATTTAATGTATTTATAATAGTGGTCTCACCGATGCAGATGTAGTAGATACCGGATATGATGATAACGATTAACGCCAACAGCTTGGACGAGGTAAACACATCTTGTATCCTCATCGTCCATCGTACACTGATGCAGTTTATTGCCGTCAGAATACCTGTGGGACAAAATAAAAGAGGTTAAAAACATAAATAAACTTTCAGTCGCGTGTGCGCAAAAAGAGAATCGTCGTGGCGGCGTAAATAGGAACTCACATTATGATAACATTAAAATCATGCCTAAAATAATTATGAAGACGACATCAAAATCACTATGTTCTTAATTTTTGTTAGACTTACAGTCAAAATAGTTTATCAACGAACCAAATATAATAATATTCCCCGGACATCTTCACACACAGTTGTCTGATCCCAAGCTAAGCAGAGCTTGTGTTATGGTAATCAGACAACTGATAAACATACTTATATATTTCTAAATAAATACATATTATAGATAAATTACACCCAGACACCGAACAAATGATCGTGCTCATCACACAAACATTTGTGCCGGGTGGGAATCGAACCCACGACCTCCGGTATAGCAGTCAAGGTCTCTAACCACTAGACCAACAGGCCTGTCAAAAATAAGCTAATTAAACACTGTAGCGCCATCAATCCGGCACGGTTCTCTTTCCTTGCTGATTTTTCTGGTCTCTTAATCAGTGGCATTGGCAAATAACCCTACGCCTACGGGCGAAGACATGTTTCTAACCTGCTTCAAACTGATACCTATGTAATTTGCATGTGTATTCTAAGAAATTCATATTTTATTACCCGCATGCAACGGTAAATACAATGTTGCCGCAGGAAACGTCAACAACTTGCCCGGAGCAAAAAAATATTGTAATTTAAAACGTTAATATCCGAATTTAAGTTTACGATAAATATCTACTTAATCATTTCATTCATAAATGCAAGGAATCGATTGTTACCATGAACTTAACCTAGAATATAAACAAGTTATTATTATACATACTAGCTTCTCGGGCGGCTCTGTCTGCGAGATGCCTGATTTGAGTGTCGCGGCACAAACTAGCCTATATGGCCATATTTTATAGTTCAAATTACGTCTAAACAAAATTTCATTCACATTGGTTGCGCATTTTAGCCCTGAAGTCATAATAGATAGACTATCGTTATATAAACTGCTCAATAATTTCATTCATGCAGGCAAGGAAATCGATTGATATCTTCTTAATCTAGATTATAGACAAAAATAGTAAACTTATAATATACCCTTATTTTTTATCGTTACTATATTTCCCACTTTATATACAAAAGTTGTGCGGTTATTTTAACTGAAACTTGTATAACTCGTTTAATATTCGATATGATTATGGCTAGTGGATGAACATGTGATCTTTAAATGTCACAGGCCTAGCATTAAAATACTATTGCGAAGGGAGAAGCAAATAGTAAAGCAACAGGTTCTTACTTATCTCAATGACTGCCTTACATATTAATAATACAATTTTGCTCGAACGCAAAATGACTAAAGAATACAATTTTAATATTTCGACTCCAGAATGTTCCGAGTATTTTGGCCCCAATGTGGGTAAACAAATTCATTGAGTCCATTTTACTTTAGTCATCAATGTTTTTAATTTGTGAAATAGAACTAACTAGATAAACTATATGCGTAATTTCAGTATTTTTAACTGACAATGTTTTACTTTGACTTGACTCTACTTGGTAGAGACTTTCTGTATAGCTTGACTAGAAGAACTGTTAGTAGTGTTAGTACTTACTTAATCCCTACTGAGTACTGATAAGCCTTATATACCTAGGTCTACAACTTACGGGAACATCAGGTTTAATAGCGACGTCTGTATGCATTTCTATACAAAGGCCAGAAATCACTGTTATTGTAGCGAGCCCATCACAATTAAGTTCATTTGCACCGAGTAGAACATGATACAAGCTGAATATATTGTTCTTAATGATCTAGTTTAGTTTGTCGACGACGCAACTCTTCGAGACGCTAACGTTTCTAGAAGTACTAGATCATATTTCGGCGCGTCAAGTATTTGTTTGTGGAGTAAAGGTCATAACTTTTTTGTTTACTATAAACTCATGACTAAGGCAACAGAAAACGATACCATACACAAGTTTCATAATACACAATTTAAGTCTGAGTTTGGTCCGAGATTTAATTCAACAAAATTATAGCAATCTTTGTGCAAATTCACAGTCACAGAACGATAAAACTTTAATGCATGATTTGGGGGCAAAGACCTCTATTATGCAATGAATATTGATCACTGCATGGTATATATATTGAATGCAGTCAATTAAGTTTCAACAATTTTTCCTTTACCGTTGGTTAAATGATTTATATTTAGTTGTCGGCAGACTTCTCCCGATCGATATTCGTATTATGGTGATTATGTATGGTGACGGTGAGCATTGAGTACTTCCCATAATCCTATCGTGCTTTGTAGGGTTTCTTATCAGTAGTCAGGTTACACTGACTTTACTATTTGAATGACTAATAAAGTCTCCTGAATACTACTAAATTAAAGCGATAACATTGGCTCAGCTTTTTTTTTTTTATTTAAAAAAATGCAGGGATTGTTGTATTTTTTTTTCTTTCGGCTCTAGCTTTTAAACACTGTAACAAAAACAGTTTTTGGTAATAACTATTTTTATTAGGACAATGTCATCAAAACCTTCAATATTTCATACGCTAATTTACAATGTGCTAGTAGACTAATCTTGATTATTTTAGATTTTTAGACATGTTCTTTTAATAAGAAGATAGTTTAGTTCTAGAACTAATTCAACCAACATTTCCGTTTCAACCTCGGACTTAATTAAGATTATGTACCATAGGAATGTTGAATCGCCACATCCTCTTGTAATCCAGTCTCAAGTTACATTAATAACCACAGCACAAACAAGTCATTAGATCATGTTTCGTTAATTAAACATGAGCTTGAGATAATATTCAAGGTCAGTCCATTGAAGATGGAAAAACAATTACGGTACGGTGCTACATTAAAATCGTAGCTAATCAATCTAGATGACTAATGTTAATAATAATCTTTTCTTTTGAACAATGATATGCTCTTCACTTTTCCACCACAAAAAAAATCGGATGATGGTGAATTGGGTGATTATATAATTTACGACATGTCATGTGAAACGTACTACTGTAGCTCATTCACATATCATGTCAGTAATGAAAGTGAAAAAAGACTTATCTACCATGTAGCAAAGTTACTAGTATACTAACTAATAAAAAAAATATTTTAAAAAATGTAAAAGTTTTAATAACCATAGCAAAAAAAACCTATCGCAAAAATGTGTGTCGTAGCATTTATTCTGTTTTGAAAAATGAAAACAGTATTTTCTTCCAAAAATTAAATTAATTTACGCCAGCATTTGCTGACAAGGAGGTTCGTTTTCAGAGAGTCGACTCTATTGCGAGCAATTGAGTTAAGTGGAGTTTCCGCCGTCAGATCCGGCCCGACTCTCTGAGACGCAATGCAATCAATGAATTAAAGGTTTCCTATAAGGAACCTACTTACTTTTCATTTATGTTTGAATGCTGGCTCAGATCAAACTCGCCATTGACTTGGAAAGGCCATTTGAATTTAGAATTATTTTCTTTTGTTTTTCTTTAAAGAGTTTTTTGGGAAAGAGATTGGAGGTGGAAAAAGTTTTTCTTTAAGAAACTTGATTGACCAATCATTCCGTGGGTCAAAAATAAGAGATTACAAATGTAAATTGCATTACGAAGTTATCCTTAAAAGTTAACTCTCCATTAGGTAATTGGTTTTGTATATAAATTGAGGATAAACGTAAGTTTATAAAATAATAAGCACTTAAAGCTGTGCATGCACATAATAATGGCGGGATTTCCCTGTATTCGATTCCTTAGGATCGTTACAATGAGTCACTGAGTTATAATTCTACTTGTCAACATATTGAGGAAAAGGATAATGCCTATTATATTGTATTTTCTGCGCTCCTCGACTTACTACTGAATAACCGAAAATCACAATTTAATTCATTCCCTTTTTAATAAGAATTAATTGGGAGGACAAATTACATTCCAGCCAGCCAGAAAAAAAAATAAACAAGTCTTTACTATTAAATACGAAAAAGATTTACAATATTTCTTCAAAATCACGCTTTGAGAGATTTTAGAGAACTAAAAAGTTTCGCCCACAAACTTAAAAATTCCAAACATCTAATGTGTAACAGACGTAGTTACAACTTAGGTACCTGGTGGATACCAAGTACTTAGTTGTAACTTGGAAAAATCAATAAATCTTTGACTACGAACCATCAAACTAATATATAATTATATTGGAATAAAAATACTCATTGAGCAGTCCCAAGTTCAGGGCCTTTTTTCAAAAGTACGGAACTCAATCTTTATGTATATTTATTTACAAAAATATTCATATAAGTAGTATCTACCGACGTAATATAATAAGTTTATCGAATCATTACCCTTTAGGAGACAAGGAATCGTTTCGCCAATCATCTGGTCGTTATCCTACATAATATATGAGTATGTCATCGTTATCGTCGATTACCATCGCAAAGGGTTGAAAGGGCAAGCAATTAACTTCACATCAGCAAATGATTAAGATTACTGCGAACAGTAAACAGCTGTTACTAAGCAAGCATCTTCTCAACTGACTTATGTACATAAATAAATAAGAACTCCTTAGTTGATACAAGGAGTATAAATACAAAATATATTTTATTAGACAGGCAAACGGGTTTCGTTTCCTGAATGCCAGTGCTAACACGAATGACTAATTTCTTAGTTAATATACACTAGCACACTTAATTCTACTAAATTAAATAAGGTACTATTCCCAAGTAGACGGCGATATCTACAGGTAGAGAAAAATAAATGTCATCTACTCATTACAATCGGTTCAAAGAGTTCGTCAGCAAAATGTAGAGATCATCGGAGATTTTTTTAGATGCTAATTCTATTGATGGTCGTAATAAATGTGAGAAATATAATTCTATTACAACCAACACACACCTACACTATGTCAGGTAAAATTTAGCGTTTAATTAGCATCCATTATCATAAGCTGTCAAAAAATTGTCGTCATGCAAAATTCCATTCATCATTGTTTTAGTAGGCTAAGGTGAAACAAAAATATTTCCCTAAAATATTATTTGGCTTATCAAGGATAAATCGTCTTAAACATAACACATTATCCACAATTGTAGGTATTAAAAAAATTAAAATAAATAGTATGTACAGCATTCTATAGAGCAATAAGTTTCGAGTTATTTCATCACAGGTTATTGTCTTAGTGGTCAGTCTATAAATATAAATAAGAGGAGGGGTCTGTCGTACATTACAAGTGCTACAAATGTTACAGTCCTTGACACTATCTGCTAAGAGATAGGGGACAGACTGACATTAGTAAAATACCGTACAAACTTATACCAATTGAGAAGATGACAGACAAGAGTCGATAATGTTATGTATTTATAGATTTATTGTAAGAAACTCATAGAAATGTAAAAAATTCTATTTCAAAGCTATAAATATTATTTGTTTTACCACTTCTCTTTAAGTTTTGAATAAATACTTGAACCTGAGACTAAACTTTTTTACGTCGTTTGACAATATTGTAAGCTTCACCACATTGCTAACAATTTTAATGGATCTAATGTCTAGACCAGTCAAGATGCAGTCAAGTTATTGTTTATTTATTAAAAAAAAATATGATACGACTAAGTTAATAGAAAATAAATAAAGAAGTTCGCAAAGCAGTAATAATATATTCTGTCAGCACTATGTAAAATCTGAATACTCAGCAAAAGGTTAAGTATGCTTTTAAATACTATTAATCTCATCGATAATTACTATGCTAATTTATTTTTTAGGTGATAGTGGCTGTCTCTTTTTTAGGAAATAAGTATTTCTAGATTTCTAAAAATACATTTCTTTCAAGATATTATAATCCACATTATTATTTTAAGAATCAAATAACAAAAGACTACATTATTTCACCGATTACTAATGACATTGTTTATTTTGATCAATTTAACAACTGAATAACAAAATAAGGGCTTCGAATTTTAAATTAAAGAATAACTACTTGCCTTAACAGAATATAGAGTCCGCTCAAATAAATAATGCATCAGTTCCGTTAATGGTTAGCGTTCGGAAAGTTACCTACGTTGACACACATTCGGTGTACGCGTCACAAATGTAGGCGACCTATTGTAATCAGCATATTTCTAGCACTAGTACTTAGTTTATAATATTACCTAAGTTTATAATACTTATTGGGTCACGAGTAAGCAAAACTACAAGTTCTAAGATGCCGTTGAGTCGTTGATCATGAATTGTAGATAACAACTGTCTTCGCAGGAATGTCGTAGATTTCCGTCAAGACGCTAATGAATGACTGAACTACTGTCGAGGTACTTATTGGTTGGTTGTTAGTGTAGTTACTAAGATAAAAAACGTGCGTAGACGTCATTTGTTAATGGATAATACCGGCCTTATTAGTGCATTTAGTACTAAGACAATAAGATTGTGTCAGTAATTTTTAGGGTTCCGTAGCCACCTTATTACTAAGACCCAATTACAAACTTCTAAACATTTCATACACATAAATATTTTATTATTTACAAAACATTTAGGTACTTATGTCGTGGGTTTCAGTTCCACCGCAAAAGTCACACGCTTATAAACTCAACTGACCTATTAGGTACACTACAAAATAACTGCTATTTACACCGATGTGTAAAACCTACAATCTTTAGCAGGACCAATGGACCTGAATTACTCACAGCAGTTAAAAAATTGGTTATTTAAAACTAATTAAAATAGTAATGTTAACGAAAATTATGTTACCAATATAACATAAAACAGCTACTTGCTTACATTAAAAATAAAATTTTACGGTTCTTTTAATTATTTTCGATTAAAAGGCAATTCAATTGTCAAAATGACACGAATCCATCGGCTTAAAAAGTAAGAATCAATTAACTTTCGCTTTGGGAACTCATTGGTTGTTTGTCAAGACAATAGCGTCACTCGAGACGTGAACGAAGATTGAAAGCGTTCCCAACGGATGGATAAACAACCACAACAACCACACAAAGTTGCTAAGGAACCAGCATGAAGTATTGATCAGTTTTTCCCTCTATGAAGTGACAATGGCAAACAAACATAACTCAAGCGGCGACTGAGACCTCGACCAACACGAACATATAATTTTTTGCTATTTTTCGCACCAAATGCAGTAGCAGGAACTAAACTCGATCGATTAGATATGAAAAATAATAAAACTTATATCGGAATACTCAAGATATCTAACATTATAATTCCCAGGCCTACATAAAGATAAAGAAATACTAATTATATAAAGACATCGATAGAATGGACATAAGCAGTTACATAATCGATAACAATAGTTATTACAATAATCAGTCGTGACTTATAGATAAAGCCGGCGTTGAACTTTAACGAAAGGCCAGCCAAGTGCTTCACTTTCAATTGTTTCCATGCAATCCTTAATACCGCACGCATGCGTAATCGTAGCTATAAAACTTATTTAGAATCATTTGAATATTGGAATTTATACCAATGCGGCTTAAAAATAAGTAAGGTCATCACTAGATTTGAACCGCGTTTTCTTCGGAAACGGAAATAACTTAATAAATAATTAAATAGAATCAGGACTCTACATCCAAACTTATTAGAGTGTAGATAAAAGTGAACCTTTATTTCTACCTTGTTTTACTAATCCTCCCCTATATTTTTACAAATGCGTGAAAAAACTTAATACCATTCTTGAGACTACAATTTTTGGATGACTTATTAAATAAACAAAGTTTTCGTCACGAGGTTTAGTCGAGTTGGGGACCATATTGTCACCTCGGGCTTCTTGACACCCCTCCTTCCGGATTTGGGTCGATGACTGTAGATTATATACTCTATCCTTAAGCTTATTTAAATATTACTAGTAGTAAAATTGAATACAAAAATACCTATCTACCCGTTTACCACAAATGAAAAGAAAGTAAATAAAACATATTTTAAGTATTACAGTTCTCTTTACCATAATCAAAATTGATGAAAAAATATGTAAGTACACAAATAACATGACCGCGTACATTACATAAAAAACTGGTCTTATCGCCCACGAAATATTAATTAAGAAAGTTTACTTCTTCTCCGAAAATTGGAGCGTTTTTACCAACACATACTATAAAATTTAAGCACTTTTTAAACCGTTAAAAGTGCAATAATCAACATTATTATTAATTTGTTATCGCGAATAATATTTTAGTGGCATCGAGACAACAAGCAAATGAAGTTAAATTAAAATCTTCCACTATCGTTTGTCATCAATTCAGCCCAATTCAAACTGTCGATTCCATTTCCATCTGCCATTCCTATAATTTAATGTGCGAACACTTACAGAGCATTAGAAGGAAATCAGTTCTTATTAAGATTGACATTAGTCCCACTGAATGTAAGGTACAGACAATGTCAAACGGGCAGACTCCAGTTTCAACTAATTGGTTAAGTACTATTTCTTAAACTACTTCTTACAAAACTGCACGCTACTGTCGTCGACCCATATGGGAACACAGTAGTTAAGCGTAGGTATATGTTTTTTAACGCTTGAAGTCGACCTAACTTAGACACTTATTCACTTCCCCTTCCCGTGAGTTACATAATTATGCACATTTCCATTGTGGAACTATTGTTCCTACGTTTTGTTTCACAGTCGAGACAGTGACGTTTGTAAGCCAAAATACTCGAAATTATACACAAAATGTGCATAATTAAAACTGGCGATAATTTTACTGATTGTTCATATTCCAAAAAAAATATCACCAATTGAAAAACTTTTGTTTTTGGGACAAAATACTTTACACAGTAGATTAACTCAGTAACAAAACATACTTACATAAACAGACAGCAGCTAGAAGTTTAACAGCTTGTTCTGGTGGTTCACATTCTGGGTAGAACGGCTTCACCACATAGTGGCCGAAAGTCAGAGCCACTATTGCCTGAGTCGTTGGTCTGATGATGAGCAACGCTATCCACATTCGCAGGAACGCAGGCAAGGGCCCGAAGGCCGTGTAGATGTAGGCATAGTCACCGCCGGACCTGGTGATCGATGTGCCCAGCTCCGCGTAACAAAGTGCCCCAAGAGTTGAGAGGAGACCACTCGCCAGCCATATTAGGAGAGATGCAGCTACTGACCTGCGACAAGAAATAAGAATATGAAATTTCGCCACCTGCGATGACCTGTGTAATGCCACTGTCACTCAAGATAAATAAAATAGAAATGGTCATTGATGAACGCTAAGGCGAAGAAAGGAAAGCCATTCCTGCATTTTTATGTGTGTAACTAGGGAGTTTGGAGACCTCAATGTATTTTCTAACCGCTTATTAAATTGATTCAAGTCCCAAGCTATTTTTAGCCAAAGCCAAGGTAAAGGCAAACACTGCTCATATTTTAAGGTCAGTTTTTCATTTGGTCAATGATTATTATGGAATCAAATGGTTACTGGACATTTTAACTGCCGAATACCTCGGCCTGCATCTTCAAGTTACTTAATAATGCGTACTACAGCTAATTAACGGTCGACCGATAACATGCTGTTACTTAAAGCGTTCATTTTTTACGCTACATGCTGTAACAATGGTTTTGACTTTGAGAAATTATGTAAAACACTTTTCACCTATTCGGAGATTTCGTTCTTACATATTTTCAAAGGCCTTGGCAAATTGAAAGTCACTTTCGATTTTGATTTAATTCTGTTTTGGAGGAAAAGTTGCAGTTTGTATGCGTTTGGTAAAAAGTCGGATTTAGAAACTGACTGATCGAGTAACTTTTTTGTTTATGTACCTAATCGTAAATCTACTTCCCATTTAGATATCGTTTTACTATTCGATCCTATCTTATCGGCTTGTGAAACGTACTATTATCTGTAAGCCAATACTTTGAAGTACAGTCATACTATACTATACTGCACTACACAGGTTTCAGGGCCACGGACGACTAGTTTCAAGTGATGAATGAATCTAGGCAAGCGTGTCAATGTGGCTTATATCGTGAGAAAATCCGTTAACTGCAGCAATATTTTAAAAGCAATTACGATGAAGTGGCAATCACTTTAACTATTTAATTGACTGCTGTATAATATTTTGCATTTTTTGCACAGGCCTTTTTGGAAGAAAAAATAGATTTCTGGCTATGTTAATGGCTTAGGTACCTACTCAATGATACCTTATTTAAGGTTATCATAATTTTTCATTGAATCCTTATGATGCCTTATGCTCTTTTTTATGGCCTGTATGTTGTCAGGAAGGTCTAATGCATAATTTTTATCCTAAAAACTGGCAATACATCAAAAAGTTAGAATTAAATACCTGCCATTGAAATTCTTAAATGTTAACAGTCAATTTTAGAACTCTGCATCGAATCGAATCGCGTTCTTCTGAAGCCATAAAGTAACAACGAAATACACTAAAGCAATTACAATAGAATTAAATTAAACACCATTTTCAATTATAG
This sequence comes from Autographa gamma, assembly GCA_905146925.1. Taxonomy (NCBI): domain Eukaryota; kingdom Metazoa; phylum Arthropoda; class Insecta; order Lepidoptera; family Noctuidae; genus Autographa; species Autographa gamma. Next base: position 4,802,250 of record LR989852.1, read on the forward strand.
TTTAAACATTCTATTGTTTGACTTTAGTATTTGTGGTTACGATTTTTTGTTCGTGTTTGAAACTCTTGAACTGTGCTACTCGTACTTAACCTATTTCTAGGTTTACGATCCATTCAGAGAAGTGGCAATGATTGACATTAGTTAAGGATCTGTTTCCCACAAGCAAAATACCCTGAATTTTTGCTACGGGAAGTTCGTAAATATGAAAAACCCTCCTTCAACATCGAATCGAGACACTATTGAATTGTTGAACAATTTTGGTGTTTATTAGCGGTAATACTTTGCACAATAAAAGAGGACTGTTCAGTATTATTTTGGACCTATGGACCATAGACATTTTTCTTTGATTGTAGTCGGGGTTCGTTTAAGTTCTTGTGAGAGTTTTTGTTTGCAAACGCTCCACTAACTCAGGTAGTAGCCTCAAGGCTATTCTTAAGAAAAAGAAAAAACAAAAGCCTAACCAAACAAAACCTAAGAAAGAGCGGACGTAACGGGATCCCCTAAATTATCACAGGAATAAAAAAAAGATCGCATATTCGTTAATCGTCTTTAAAAACATGTGGTATTTCTCATAAACTGGGTTAGTGAGATAAGTAGTTATCTAATAGAAGAATGAAGTCATTACCCTAATTCTATTTAGAAACACTAATGCACGAAACTATCAAGTAAACAGAGTTTTAGAATTTTTAAAGCCCATAAAAACATGCTAATGAGACAAATACATAAACTTTTATAATTTAAATTAAATTTAATATTTAAATAAGTATTAGGTGTTACAGCCTAAATATTGCTGTCCGTACAACTTCAAAGTGTCCACAACGTTGCAGATTGGCTAAGTGTCACCCAACAACGCAGCCTTGGCCGTGTTGCTAGCTGCACGGTGGGCACCCGTTCACTCTACCCTTGTTAGAACGGCTGTCGGCTATCGGCCACCTGGTCGCCGGCATGCGGCATTGCCAAAACAGACAACGCATCAGCCACAGGTGGCACTGCCTTAAATGAGAGGACTGGACCTACGCAAGCGGCCAATGACCTTTGTATTTCGTCGAATTAAATTATTAATGACAAATCGGTCTAAATTATTTGTTTTAATTTACACTAATCATTTAATCAATTTAATTTCTTAGATTTCTTAAAATATTTAATCTAAACCTACCTTGGTTTAGATTACATTAATATTTAGGTGATTAACTTACTTTGTACTTATTTATAGTTAGATAAGATAATTATTTTACTATGTTATAAAACAGCAGACTGTCGTAAAAGTCTTGTAATTAACCGTGATTGCTTGCAACATGACATACCAGTTAAAATAACATCATCATATAATACGCATGAGATTCTAGGAACAAGGTGTAAATATAAATCTTGAAGCACTAGGTTATGCCTAGCTCAAAATAATTTAAAATCTAAAATATTTATTCAGCAAACACATCTTGCGACTCGAATTTGCCGATAGGTAAGTGTAAAGCGATAAAAGAACAAATTGTACACACGAATAAGTCACTGTAAACAACGGTAAAAAGGCGGGAAATTTGACACTCAGCTTACCCGGTGTATAAGAAAACTCCAGTCGGAGAAATGAAAATTCCGGAACCAATAATAGTCCCAATAATTATGCCAACTCCATTAAATAATGTTATTTTGCGTTTTAAAACCACTTTGCCATCGCTGGCTTGAGACTCTTCGCCCATTCCGCAAAAAAATCAATCGCGTACACCGGTAAACGCCACGCACGTGGGCAAAACACGCGCGATATCCACGCCGCTCTACACTAAATTACACAAGCATGGACAGGACACGCCGCCACGGAATATCTCACACGACTGAATCACTTTCTGTTACCATTTTTATGATCTGCGAAACTGGAATAGACGATGCGGTGCTGACGTCAGGCACAGAGTACTGACGACGCGGTAAGCCGACCACTCCGAGCAGTCGCCGCAGCGCATGTGTGGAGTAAGCGACTCGAGCGAGGCGAACGGAACGCTCCCGACAGGCACCGGCTACCGCGTGCCCTATGCTCACCAGACAAAGACAGCGAAACCCAACGAACTTTTACCCGGTAAAATTTAAAGGACTCTATCAGACTTCAGAAAAGAGAATTCTAATACTAAGTTATAAATATCTTTAGACAGAATTACAGAGCGTGAAAATCACGGTAAGCCACAATGATAGCATTGGAATTCTAAAGCGATTATGACTGCCTCCTAAGCACCTGCTCCGAATGTATTTTGACGTAACGGCATTACCGCATATTACGTTATAATAAAAAGAAATTGCACCATGTTTTATAACTTTCTTTACGATTATGCCTACTCCGATAATCTGTTGCATTTTTTTTGGCTTACTGGTGATCAATTGTCTGGATAAAATGCATGTACCTAAACTGGAAAGATAAAATGGTAAAAATAGCAATCAATTATAAAGTTTTATTTTCCGATACCTTTTCGACTCTACATTGGTGTCCAAAGAAATAAGAATACGAAGTAAAAATAGGTTTAAAAAAAACACGGAAGTACCTACCATCCGTCTAGTTAGGAACTATATGCAGTCGAATGGTCAGGGGCAGTCAGTGTTGGCATAACATAGAGCCACTGCGTTTATTATTTTTAAACGGGTTTTTTTTAAACCCCGAGTAATACCGAGGCGTTACTCGAAAACTTATTGGCTTATAACAACAGAGTACAGAACTTAGCAAAGCATATCTCCCGGAGATATAAGAGAGCAAACTTTAAATTTTAAAAATGCTAAGCGCATTGAATTTAGAGATAATTAGATCCTTTATAAAGCTTGCATTATTAAAGATTTCAAACAAGCTTGATAATATCTTAAATTTATGTAGAGTTCTGTACCTAAATCAGGGCATCATGCCAATCTGCTAATTAGTGGACACAGTATTGTAAAATTGTATCTAGGTTCTTAACATCTAACTTGGCTTGTTACAATATAAATCCTCTTTATGAATTTAACCCTTAAAGTTCAGTGAGCCGTAAGCATTGGCTACTAAAGGGTTACAGATTCGAACGCAAAAATACGTTACGTAGCTACTTAATTATGGATTAAAAGTCTTATACTTAATTAACTACAATTCAACACTAATAACTACTAAATCCTGCCATATTATAGTCTGACTTGCTTGCTTGAAATGCGGCAGATACACTGCATTATTTACTTCGTGGGGATGATGGGAGATATAATAATATACAGTGTATTCTTAATCCATCCCTGTTGGTTAACGCTAAATTATGTTGTTTTGCACATTAGTGTTATTTGTTAATTACATTCGCCTAATTAACATAATAATTATTTAGCAGATTAGGTAAATAATAAAGCAAATATGGCAAAATATTTACTTAGTCATAAGAGACTAAAAGGTATACTATAAACAAAGTAGGCAAATTAATTAGAAATAATAATTGCAGATGGAATCTTACAAATTTTACGTTCATTACAATTCATCCGTCTAATGCTAATTCTTTAATTCCAGCGATTAATACTTTACCGGTAGAAATATCGCTAAAGAATTAAATGTAGATAGATACCTACTTATTCCTCAGTATTCATGCTTTGTACATTATGTTGGCAATGGACGTCCCATACATGATACATCGTGTATAGCCTGCCTAATATTCGTAGATTCACGCACATGTCCTATTAAAATTAAATGTTACAATTCCTTATGTGACTCACATATCTTGTAAAAAATAACATATAAACGTGTATTTATTCCCAAGTAACTAACACCAACATGATACAATGTTTGTTCTAAAAAGTAGAGCAGCACTCAAAAACATTACTTTGCTCTACATGAAAAAAAAACTCATAACAAGTAGAGATTATTTGACCCAAAACAAATTAAATCGTACTTACCAATAGCGTATATATAATGTCCATTGTAATCATGTTTTTGAAGACATCGCGGGAGACATCCTGAAATAACACGTAAGTATTTGCAGCATGGATGCGCCCGCGCCGCGGCGCTGCCGTCGCGCGCTTATCCGACGCCATTTTCACACAATCCCCGAGCTTTCCCGCACACAGGTACGTACAATTTTCGCATATTGACGAAAAGTTTACCATGAAATAACACGAATTGTAACGAAATCAATAAAATTAATCAGTGCGGTCATTCTCACTCTGTGAACTATTTAATTATCACAAAATTTGATTCGGCCATTCAAAAACAAGAACATTGACCCTCGAGCACACGTAATAGTTAACATGTTTTTTGTTCATTGTGGTAATTACTGAATACGAAATCACCAAAACGATACGTACAATTAAAGTAGATTTCACATTTTAAATTAAATCGATGTAAACTTTGTAATGTGCACTTAGGGAGGGTATTGCGGGTAAATAACATCTAAAACTGAACTGAGGAATGTGACCGTCATGTTTCGGTTACATCAACGCAACTACTACAACATACTGTTACCTATCTAACTGTTCCACGTAATTAAACAGTATACTCTTCGAAGACAATCTATTTATGTCATCATGTCCTTATTTTTTTAATAGATCACTAAGCATCCCCCGCAGCGGCAGCGTTGCGAGACACGAGTCGTGTCGCAAGCCGTGGTGCCCTTGCACGTGCTGTCCACTCGTTACGTGTCGCTTAAATACGGTACAATCATTTAGTGAAGAATTTAAGTATTAATCAAGTAATACGGGATCAGATGACACTCATCCAAAAACCTGAGGAAAGCAAAGGAGCCATGAATGATACCGCAGTTAAAGAAGATCTCGGGAAATCTTCGAGACCTGTCAGAAACAGACGATACACTCGGTTAGTACCAACAAACACGGACAAGCATGAGTCATTACTTTCAGTATTCATCGAAGTTTTCTTTGTGTGTCACTCATGCATCATGTACATAGCCTGAATGCCCTTTCTTCAACATATTGTTACTATTTCTGAATCTTCGTGTAGGTAAATAAGGCAAAACATATTACATGAGTAAGTCATGTTTTTAACATTTACAGAAGGAGCTTAGTAGCGGGCCAGCGTCCGCAAAAGAGGCTATTCACACCTGAAATAAAGCGCTATCTTAAAGATTGGCTGGTGCGAAGAAGAGACAACCCGTACCCGAACAGAGAAGAAAAGAAATATTTGTCTCGTGAAACAGGACTAACCTACATTCAAGTAAGTTTTTAGTGATTTTTACAGTATTGAAGAGTTCATTGTTTTCAGATTTTTATAACATATGTAAGTAGGTATATTGTGTGTACCTAACAGCAACCTAATTGGATCGATGCCAGAAATTGCTATTTGTACATAAATAGGCACTATTTTTGTCACTGCTTTGTTGACCGCTGTTCAACGTTTAGCGTTAAGTGAAGAACTAGATAAACTATTGTCGACGTTTCAAATATAAAATTTGTTAATGGCCAATTCCTAGTTATTTTGTCTCACCGTTTTTATCTAGACCTAGTCTAGATAAAAACTTAAGTGTACTATTGCAACGTGTGCATAAATCTCTAGGAAAAGGTGAAAGAGCCTTATTCATATATAGAGACCATCCAAAATTCAAATCTCAGGTGTTAAATAAGAAATTAATGTTAAATTAAATTTACAGATATGTAACTGGTTCGCCAACTGGCGAAGAAAGTTGAAAAACGTGAATGCAGACCGAAATCAACAAACATGGGGACACTTAATACGTACATACAATGATCGTGCGCAAGGCAATGTGGAACAATTCAGCATCTGTTCAGATGACAGCATATGGAGCGAGTCCGATCCTACCAGCCTAGACGAAAACTTAGACAACGATGACGAGTTCTCAGGGAGTCCAGATACTATTACTGAATACCATCACGACGACTCTGATGCCTCTTCAATTATGAAGGAAAAGTGTGTCAACTTCAACAATAATTCTTATCAATCTGACGCCAATGTTAACGGCCGTGAGGAAAACAAAACAATAACGAGCCCTATGTTGCTCAGCAAATGGTTGGAAAGCGCTGCTCGATTCCAACCAAGTGAATGCAACTACTCGTGGTGGGCCGACGGTAAACGACGAAAGCCCGAGTCCAAAATACAACGCATTACCATAAACACATTGTCGCGTCATGATCGAGACGAAGTAGAAGCAGCAGTGGCTCTCACGGCCCTAGCGACCGCCACCAGCCGTATGGCAACACCGTGATTTATTATAAGAAATAATGTAAGCAGAAGTGGAATAAGGAATACTCTTTATAATAGGGTAACTGCCAATATTGATACTGTTTGTATGTTTACTTAATTTTAGTCAGCTACGTAAATAAAATTTACTATTACGTAATGCCAATTAAATCACGTCTTGCTCAAGTATTATTAAAAGTAAGATACTCATGGAAGTAATCCTGCTTGTATAGTCATAAACTTTTGATCTCTATTGGACTAAATAGTTTTAAGTTGTAGCTACAACCAAAGATTGTGTTATTGACAATATTGAAATAAATTTGTTAAAATATTTAACATGTCTTAGTTGCGTAAATTATTCGTTATTTATTTATTCCTCTTACATAAATGTTACTGCCAATCTTCTTATATTTTAGGGCAGATCTATATTTTAGGCATTCACAGAAGTTATGTAGGTATCTCAAAACCATAATTGCTAAAAAAAATCCCTTATTTATTATGGTGAGAGGTCTAAAAATAAGTCCACTACAAGTTCATTGAATTGATGGTGACTTTGATGTCTGCATTTGACACCGATTTATTTATACCAATGTACAAAATCACAAAATCAAATGCAAAGAAAACTACCTCTAGATTTGATAACCTTAATATACTATTACATGAATTTGTTTACTACTATAACATAACTACTTTATTTACAATTATTCGGCACTTGGTTCTGCCTGGGTTTTATCCTTGGGTACTTCGCTGGGTGAATTGTTCAGCTCCACATGTTGTTGTAGGTGACCAACCAAGGTCTGTTGACTCTGAGTTAGTTGTCTGACTAGATAAGACCCGGCACTATCTAGCACAGCGCACAATTGACTCCTAGCCACATCTATGTTCTGCATTTGACTGTACTCAACCAGCTCATTCTTTGACATCAGTCTATCTTGTACAATTCCAGCTGTAAATAAAAGGAAAATTTGTTATAAACATTGTATCGTTGAAATTTAATATTATAATGAAGTGAAGAGTCATAACCATGATGGAATAATTCTTATTTACAAGCTTGAACATTATTCCAATCTAATATGAGTAAATTACTGCATTCATAAAATATTAGCGAAAATACTAACCCATTATAACAAGTTGAGGTGCCTTCTTCATTATTTTAAACATGGTAGATATATTTTCAGGCTGCCCAAATATAATATTCTGATGAGAGGTGAACAAGTGGTTCACAGCTTCATAGCGTGTGCCAGTTGTTGCCATGCTTATTATCTTTTTACCATAACATCTTAAATGCATGTTATTCTTGACTAAATTAGCGAAAATTGGAGTTTTGTCCTCCATACTGATGGAATTTACATGTAAAAATATGACCATTTTTGATGTGTTAAACCAGTTGAGACATTCATTTGCCAAAATTCTTTCGAAAGGATTTTCGACATCATTTGCCTTTCGTTTCTCTCCTCTATCGCAAAGGGCTGCTTCAGGTAGTGTGTATTTGGGCGGCCCATACACGGGCTTCGATAAATCAATCAAAAGCTGTCTCTCAAAGTGAGGCTTCCTCGGTCTTTGAATATTTATCTTGCCACGAAATCGTTTGGCTATTAAAAACGGTAACTGCGTTGGTAATAACACTGAAAATAATAAAACAGTGAGGTTTTAGACATTGTTTGTAGATTATGATATCAGGTGTTAAGATTTTAAAATCAATTCAGTACCTTTCTTGGTCAACGACATTTCAGAGATTGGATAGATGTTCTCGATTATAATTTAGGTTTGTGTTAGCATTTACTTTTTATGGCAAATTATATATTTATTTAAATGTAACCTAAAATACTATTTCAATTTATACGTCAAATATCTTTGACAGCAAATCATAGATTTAAAATGTGTTTTAGCTATGGTTAGGTTGTTAAAGTTTCAGTTCCGAGGTTCCATATTTTGCGACCATTTGAACGATAATAAATTGTGACTTCTATTAAATGACTAAAAATTCTAATTCAGAAATCAGAACATCTATAACTAAACATCGAACCCTATAATAATTTATAAATATGCGATAGAAAAAATGCTTCTAGCAATATGTGCCTTATCATCAGCTTGATCGTTATATCATGAGCAAATTAATAAAAATAGCTATGCTGCCGACGAGACTTAACAGTTAACCTTAGCTTTTATTATTTTATTGCAAACTTAGTCACTGAGTAAAATCCGTTGTCTCTTGTTTTCTAGAACGAACATGTCCATTTGTTAAAAAATACTTGACATGCTCTATTCTTGATTCGCCAATCTGACATTGACTGACGTTTGACAGTGATAATATAATATTTTATTTGAAAGCAGTTAACTTATTTTTACAACGTGTTTTAAAGATTACAAAGTGTATATATCTATTTTATAATAGAATCTACTGAGTTGTGAATATACTACAACACTTTTGAATATCTATTAAACGTTATAAACTCCTCTTATAGACGGATAAGTATTTAGTTAAAACATTCAGACCTTATGAAAGAGGTTAGTCAGTGTTTATATATTGCACCATTATTTCACTTGTATTTGTATGATTTTGAGGTAAATATAAAAGCGCTTGTCATAATTATAAAGTATAATTGTAGATAATGAAAGGCCACCAAGAAGACACGCCGCCGTCGTCAGTTAATGGCGACGAAATAACCGGCATGGATGAAGAAGGTATGTTTTATTACGACGATGCGGAAGAAATACAGTTAGACGACGATGAATATATGGAAGAAGTGACAGAAGACTTCTTTGAGGAGGATGAGGCTGACATGGAACCTCCAGAGGATCATGCAGCCCTTGCGTTTAGTAAGCATGTGGGCTCAGTGTTCAGCTGCGATCTGCATCCAAATGGGAAACTGGCGGTAACTGGTGGCGAAGATGACAAAGCCTATGTCTGGTCTGTTGAGACAGGAGAGGTGGTTATGGACTGTGTTGGACACAAAGACTCAGTCATCTTTGTGGGCTTCAGTTTTGATGGAGCATACTTAGCCACAGCTGACATGTGTGGGCTCATCAAGGTTTGGAAATGCAACACAGAGGAGAATCAACAAGAACCCTGGCCAGTTGCCTTTGAATATGAGGCTGATGACTTGACTTGGGGACTGTGGCATTTCGGGGCAAGAGTACTTATGGTTGGGTCAGTGTCAGGGGACATTTATGTATTCAAAGTCCCATCAGGAGACACTAAAATCTTACAAGGACATAATGTTAAAGTAGAGTGTGGCAAGGTGAGCATTCAAATCATGATTTTTATATTTTACATAAGATTAGATATTTTATTTCCTGTCCTGTTCAATTAATCAACCAGATTGTCTTTATTTTAATTCAAATGACAGTACTGTCAATTAAAATAGTTGCAAGTTTTTTTCATAATAACTAAACAATATTTTGATAAAATGCTTTTATTACATTCCAGTTGTTCCGTGATGGTGTCCGTTTATCAGCAGGCTATGAAGACGGTGCTGTTAAGATATGGGACCTGAAAACATCAGCTATCCTGCACCAAGTGCCCGCCAGTGTTCACCAGTTACGAGTGACTGCTGTAGACAATCATCCAGAAAATAATCTTGTTGCTTCCATATCTACTGATGGTAATATTATTATTATAATCAGTTTAAAACGGAATGTTATAGAATGTATTTTTTTTATTAATTGAATGTAACACAACAGTAATCTAACGGATAAAAAATATCTTGTTTATTTTTAAATGTGCGTGTACCTATTGTACATGTATGGTCTCCAAATTTCGCCAATAAATTAGTACTATACTCCTTATTTTTCATACATAATATACTCTCACGTACAAAATGTGACGGATAACATTTAATAATATACATATTTTTACAGGTAAAGTGATTTTAACAACACCAACCAATGGAAAAGTTGTTGGCCAGTTGGAAACGGAGAATGACTTAGAAACAGTTGCATTTGCTGATGATTCAGAATTAGGATTACTTGCTACAGGTAAACCATCGTCATGTATTCTTATATATGTATACAAACACGTACAATTTTTTATACTTGTTACCCGTAAAAAAGTATAAACATAATAATATGAACCCATGCACTTACTTTACACTCTTGCAATGGGCAAGGAAGACATACTATGTGCAGTGATGTTTGCTGTCTTGCTACCACAAAGTTAACTGTCCTGCCTTATGAACTCGTCTTTTTTTTTACTATTAGGTACATTAACAACCATATAAAGAATGTGAACACTTATGTGTGTAAAAAAGTAATTAAACCAGCCTAAACATTGGAAAATACTTTTTCATCTTTCTTAAAACCTACAAATTCTTTATGTGGTTGTTAATATACCTAATACTTTTCAGAACAAACACTATGTACCCCTTAGACCCCCTATAGACTCTATGTCATATAAAAATTCTACACTCTTAAGAATTTTCCATTTGATCAAAAATACATGGCTGTTATATTTTCCAGGAACATTAACAGGAGCAGTATGCATATGGGATGTTGCGCGACAAATGATAAGACATCAATGTGCCAAATCAGACGACGCTGTCGGCGGCGTCACTAAGATGCTATGGGTGAACAACTCACTCGTCACGGGCTGCCTCGACGGCTCCATCCGCGTTTACGAAGGAAGGAACGGAGAAAGGAGTCTAATGCTCACAGGACATAGATCCGAAATCCTAGACCTATGCTACAACGCTAAAGAAAACCTATTTCTTACAACGTCAGATGATGGAACCGCTAGGATATTTAAATACGAAGTCAACAAGGATAAAGATTAAAATTGTTTTTATTAATTTTTAGTTTATGATATGTCTACTATATGTGAGTCAGCTTATTTTAAGCTACACAATATATTTACTTCGTAATTAACTGATTACTTATGTATTGATATTTAACATGATTTCATCATGGTATAGCATAATTAAAATTTGTAAATACTGTTATTTCGGAATAAATATTTTATTCTTTAATTTTTATATTATTTTGTTTGACCATTTTACTTGTATATTACTCTCAAGTGGCACAAGAAAACGTTGAACTCGTACGCTGCAGCCGGGAAAGTGCGAAAACCAGTATTAGTGCATAAAAACCATTTTTATAACCTGTGCCAGTAACTGAGTATGGAAAAGTTTTCGAAAGTTTAAATATACAGATACTACGTTTTAAATCTGTAATAAGCAATTACAAATCAATTGTCAATTAAAATTTATTACTACATAATATTGACTAGTCATTGTTAACGATCGCTAAATTCAAGAATCGAACCCGCTTATCTAATCGTTTAAAATACTCACTGAGCGTATTGGGTATTCAAAAAATAATGCACTCCACAGCTGTAGATATCAATTAAGTAGTAGTTAGATAAAAACAGGAGCTACTTAAACATTAATAATTATTATGCAGAAAGATAAGTATAACAAATCTAATACAGTAAAACAGTCACATAAAACTTACGACGAAAATACATTACGACCATTTTTTTGGTTCTTAACTCCTCCAATTTTGACGTAATACTCTCAAAAGAGTGCTCTACTACAGCATTCGTAAGTCTTTTATTCGCGGTTCAAAGACTGATGAATGATGATGTTACCTTGTTCGTTGCGTCAGCTTACCCACACACTCAGAGGTAAAAGGCATTGTACAAAAAACAACCCACTGCGGCGCGGCGACCCCTTCTAATTGTTATTTTAACTCTTTGAACTTTTTTCGCTGGATAATCGATTATTTGCCATCCCCAGTTTTGCGTAACGCGATATAAATATTAAAACCTTCTGAATTGATGTGGGAATAATTTGAAAACCGATACTGTAATCTGTGCCATAGTGCTATATTTTGCTTAACGCTAAAACGCAGAGATTACGCTAAGGAAATGACTAGAAACACGTTTGAGAAAAAACCTCACACAATATTTTGCAGAATCAACCTAGCAAATAGGAAATATAAATTGAAGCTTTCGCCGTACAGATTGATATCTCGTATCACCACACTGTCATTGACCCCTTTGCAACAAACATGCTATAAATGAATTGCTCATATCCTGCTTACACGAAGAACCTAATCCTCTTATAGGCGGTCAATGAGCTCAACAAAAAACGTGTGGCCGATAGACGGCATTTTATCAGTGTCAAGTGTTTACAAAATTAGGGTTCAAAAAATATGTGCCAAATACACACGTGGTGGTGCACATAGAATGGTGAGAACGAGATAGCTAAAAACTAGCTGTACGAACTTGGCAGTGAATTCCCGCGACCCGACTCAAAATATGACGAAACTATGCTCAATTCTTTAAACGCTAGAGTTGATTTTAACGCGGTATGGTGCTCCACCAAAGTCATTTCGTATTTCGAGTCGCCCATACGGACGCAGACGGCTGTGCTCGTGGTTAACTTGCAAAGTAGCTAAGTGAATAGGAAAGCAAGCGCACGTATCGTCGGTCGGCTACTCCACGAAGCATATGGACACGATCGCGACCGGAAAAAATCGGAATTAAAATTGACTTTAAAAACATAAACATATTTTTTTATAAAACAGATAAGGGCGCTTATAGTTATTTAGTTCAACAGGTGTATTAATGTGTTGCATATTTTAACCTAAATCCGACAATGTGAGGCTGTTGTACGCTTGTATTTATTATTGGTTTCCGCCGTGTTATCAGCCTCTGTCGGTTAGTGTACCGCAGGAGTATTATAAATTTATCAGTCCATGGTTATTCAATGGTGTTCATCGCCGCACGTGGTGTTTCCCGCCGCAGCTCAGTCCGCAGTGTGATGCAATGTTTGCATGACGGTGTCTCAGAATTTCGGTTGTGCTACATCTTGCTGTTTGACAATGTGTAAAAGTGTCTAGTTTTATCAGTGTTCATTATAAAAAAGGTCATTTTATTTACATATTATTTTAAAATAAATAAATTTTGAACATGACGAAAGTGAGTGATATAGAGGTACTGCCTCCGAAGGCGATGGACATGGGTTCAGAAAGTGCTGAGGGTGGTGATAAACAATCGAGGGACGGTATCCGGATGAAGAAGGAGTTGGGGTTGATGAATGGTGTAGCGATTATTGTCGGCGTGATAGTTGGTTCCGGAATATTCGTGTCCCCCAGCCTGGCCCTCAAGTACGCGGGTTCCAAGGGTATGGCCCTCATCGTGTGGGTCCTCTCTGGCTTCCTCTCGATGATCGGAGCGCTCTGCTATGCGGAGCTAGGTGAGTAGAATCTAATTATCAAATCGCGTCATTCATCGTCATTGAGTGTGTTTATTAATGAGGGACGTGTAATTGTGTTATAGAGGTGTAATGAACCCGCTGCTCACATAGCTACATCTTCCGCGTTTATTTAAGTCTTCAATATATTTTTAAATCTTTCCGCATCTAATCTAAACTAGGTTGGAGGTCTACTAGATAATACTACTAATAAGAATTCGAGTTACCTACAATAGTTAGACTCCTACTTATCGTAGTACCGTTATTTACCAATAAGATTCTTACAAGAACAAACATGTGCACTTAGCACTTTTTAAAGCTATGTTGCTAAGCAGCAAGTGCTTAAATAAGAATTGAAAATATATGTAATTAGCTACGAACAGATGTTAATTCTGTAGATATAAAGTTGTCTTATGTCATAAAAACATCTGGAACCTAATTGTAATAATAACTATCCATGTTACGTAGAGCATAACGTTCAAGCTTACAAAACGTAAATGATTCTCGAATATAAAGTAAGTTTATAGATCTGAATCATAAGACAATACAAGCAGGAATCAGAGTTCAAAGACATGACTCTTCCTCACTTAATTGAATGAAGGAATGCCTATAAATGCGTGTACAAGTCTGCAATGAGACACGAATATTGATGTTTGACCTAAGGCGCAATGCAGACTTATCGACTGCCAACGACTCCCTACTTTCAGCCCGACACTCGCATGCTCTCTTATTTATAAGATATGATACTCTGAAGGCGGAAAATCAATGCAGGTAGTAGGTACCTGTTTAACCACCCAACATTTTCATGATGTAATAAAATACGTATCCACCTAAGGCGCAATGCAGACTTATCGACTGAACTAAAATCGTGATTCTGAAACTCATTAAAAAGACCTTAACGTTAAACAGTAAAACAATGCTATGTACTAACAAGCATGTAAATTAAAAGGTGGACTCGCAATGTTTCAAAATACAAAAATATACAAGGACATTTAAAAAAACGTGCTGTGTGACTTTTAGATAAATCTCATCTAGATCTGATAAAGCACTTACAGTTTGGTAGTTAGTAATGTCACTTACAATTACATTATTGTACCAATTAACTTCACATTAAAATATAATTGTCTAACATTATGATAAGAATAGTAAAATAGCATATTTCCGCATAAGGACTGTAACCAATCTTTTGATCGTGTGAAAGTGTTCAAATCGATTAGGGTATTTGGATAAACTGTATATTATTAATAATGTCACTAAAAGTGGGTAATAAATAATTATTATCACTCGATATTACTTTTAGGCGCCGGCGATGAAATAGGCATATTGCATGCTTACCTTTGCCATAAATTACATACGCGATAAGGAAAGTTTTATTGCAGCAATATAATTCATAAGTACGTATCAATAGGTCATATTATTATTACTTACCTAGGGTTGTTTAACAGCCTCTAGAATCCTCTACAGCCTCTCCTCTAAACCTCTTCAGCTCTCAAGACAACCACCCAATATTTTTCAGGAAGATAATTATTTTTGTCTATAACCTTCTTAAAAATCGATTATCAAAGGTTCACGATTCATAATTAAGTATTTTAATAACAAGCTTAACGAGTTAAGAAACTAAAGTTTTACTAAGTAAAAATTACAAAAACCTGAAACATAAAAGAATAAGAATGAAAAGGCACGAAATTTTCCAAATTATACTCCCTTCTAATTCTAAAAAGCGTGGAATAATTTTCAATGTTTCTTCGATAAAAGAAAAACTGTAGGTACCGTAGGTACCGTAGCTTAACAAAAAAGGGAAAAAAATATAAAATAACTCCTCATCCAATATTTGCATCCTTGGAATACTGAAGCAATATACTACTCGTCGGATTAAGGGCTCAGTTTGATAGGCTTCACAAACGCCAACTCTTGCGGCAATGTACAAAAAACTGACGATGGGATGATAAGAATGAACATTATTTCGGTAAATGGACAACCCACAACTCCGTTTATCCAGTTAACCAATTATCTCCTTATAAAAAAAGAATTGAGCCTTTTTAAACCTGTGACTCAGGACCCCCGATGGCGCTATCTCTACTAATAGCACGTCGTAAAGAAATCAAACTTTAAATTGAAAGTACATTATTAATAGATATTTGATTGGTTTAATTTAACCTACGACCTAAGCCCTTGGCTATCACGCACAATAAAGTACATTATTCGTGGTGATCTTGTCTTCACATTTCCCCCAACTTCCTCCTCAAAATTACAGTTTATACTTCTGAACACTTCGAAATTAATATCCTTGGACACCAAAATAATAAGCGACGAATAAAATTAGCTTGGATTGAATTGCTCGTGTTTACCCTACTGACAAATTTAGGGCGTTTCTACAATTTGGGTACTACACAACCCTCTTTTGACACGGTTGTTAAATACCGGCAGCTGCTTTCTGCAGTTCGTTTGGAGTTTATGAGTAACGGTGACCCAAATGTTGAAATTACCGGTCCATGTCGTTTATCTACCTTCGAAGGGGTTATGGTCTACCGAGTTTGACCATTTTGCGTACGCCAAAATTTTGATTAGGTACACTTAAACCTGACTGTAAGAAAATTGGTAATCATAGGTAGCTATATATATTTTTTTTAACTTAATAAATGACCTAATGAAAATACTAAATATTTAAATTGGATCATTGTCACTAACTCAATCGACAGTAACGACTCCTCTCGAACAAAACTAATTATGCAAAATAAGTTTATAACGTCTGTAATTACTATATTTTTGGCAAATATAAAATTATTTGTAAGGAAGTATACAAAACCTGAAGACTAGTTTGTTTCACTAGTACCTATTTATTAATCCTCATTATGTCTATTATGTTAAATATCCAGTTTATTAAGTATGTCACATATTATAATAAACTGGTTGAAACCATAATATTTCTTTAGGTATATTATAAAATCGAAAACTAGACACCAAAACCCGGAATTAGTGTGTGAACGACTGTTCGAATAAATTAGATTATTTTCTGAAAGGTTATCATGCATTTGGAAATTTTTATTTAAAAAAATCAAAAATTCAGTTTTGCTGTAAAATGAAATAATTTAATTGTGTTACATCAGCTTCTTAATAACCGGTATCAAAAATACAAAAGATGATGTAAATGGAATCACATTTTGTATGTAGTAACAATTAAGTCGTGATGTCCTCGCCTATCTAGATTATACAAGGATATTCAATATTTCCTTTTATAAAATTGGATTACTGATTCATTAATTCACGATTTGATATAGTCAATATTATTATATATTCTTGCTAGCCTCAAATTTTCGACCTTATCATTAAGCCGGAACCCCACCGCTGCGCAGGCTGTGCACGGATGCGTGGCTCACCTCTGCTGCGTGGGCTCATTAGTTCGGCGGCGTCGGCCTCCGTTTCCACTGCCGCGCACGGACACGGATGTGTCGCCCACACAGCTCATAGCTATGCATGGGGTACAGTCACGAGCAAAAATATGTATACAATAATATGCGAAATTGTTAAACGAAATTAGTGAGACTTTTGTCGAATCTCTTCTGCCATCTAGCAATCAATGCATACTGACAGATCACACTTGAAAATAAAATTGTCAAATATTAAAAAAAAAAAAAATATTTGACTTAAAGTCAATATATTATTTTTATAATATAGACAACAGCGCTTCCGAGTAACAATATAATTTAGCTATTGTGTAGTAACATCTATTTTACTTATTTGTATTATAAATAACTTAGTTCTTACATAAATTATACTTATCACAACTTAAATGTATGTATATATACTAGGAACATTAATTGTACCTCTTATTTATAGTAGCTTATTCTTATAATAATTTCTTAACAATATTATGTGTGTACATATTTTTGCTCGAGACTGTACATAGTCGTGGGTCGCAGAGAAATGGCCGACCCACGCAGCTCGGATGCGTCGCACGGCCGTGGGTTGAGCTACGTTCGTGTGTTTATGACGTCATTTGCTGCGTAGCATGTCCGTGCGCTGCGGTGGGAACGCTCTCATACATTTTGTACTAAAGCGAAGCTGAACACACGTGCACAGCCTCTCCGTGCGCCGCTGTGGGTTTCCGGCTTTAAGAAGCTTAAATAAATTATTTTACCTGCGGAATAGATTGTAAATAAAATGGTTCAATTGTTTAACTAAATAAATATAGACTAGTACAATTAATGTGTGGTTAAAATAAATGTTCTGAATTTAACCAAAAATGTTTCAGAACCTACCTACCCTTAAGTTAAAAAAATTACAAAAGCTGCAAATTATGCAATTCAAAGGACCAAATGCACCAGGCGATCTCTTTTCATCATAATAACGTCAATTTGTGATTCCTTTGCATAACGAAACAAGCACGTTCGTTAACGAAATGTGGCCTAATACATATCATTTTACAAACATATTTATTCAATGTATATATTCCATGTTTTGATCTGTTTAATCCTTTTTCCAGGTACAATGATACCAAAATCTGGAGGTGACTACGCGTATATTGGGGAAGCTTTTGGACCTCTACCGTCATTCCTGTACCTATGGGTGGCGCTGTTCATCCTGGTGCCAACTGGCAACGCCATCACAGCTCTGACCTTTGCACAGAATATCCTGAAGCCGATGTGGCCAGCCTGTCCACCTGACGACACCGCTGTGAGCTTGATAGCCGCTGTTATTACATGTAAGTGATATTCAACACGTACCTTTTGCTTGAACCATGGCTTGTGTTGCAACTCGCAATTCTAGACACTGTAAGTATGTAAGGTACTTACAGTTTAATGCTATTGCAGATATGGGTATTTGTAATAAATAGCTACATTTTGTTGAGTATGTCCCAGCGTATACTCATTAAAATCTCTCAAGAGGACTTTTCTCTTAGGAACTTTCTCTTGAGCCGAGAATTGACGAGTGAGGTGGGACAGACCGACGGTCTGCAATAAATTTCTAACTAAACTTCGTAACTATTGACTGTTAGTTACAAGAATTTATGCAGTTCTATTATTACAATAACAAAACACGTTACAATATAGATATAATATACTTATGTGTAGTAAATCGGGCTTGACATTTTGCGCAGTGGAGAAACGTTTAGATACTGGACTAATTTAGCCGTTTGTCATCTATTACTAGAGAAAGCAGAGATACATTCCGGAGACCTTTCTTTCAAAATAAACATTCACACTATCGCCACGTGATTGCCATAAAGACCAACATCACCACTGATATAAAGCTGTAAGTATTTTCGAATCGTAAATCCAAGAACGAAAAACAATAGTGTCTTGAAAGTGTTTTGGCACTAGTTTTTACATGTCATTTGCATGGAACATGAAATTAAAAGACAATTTACAGTTCAACAATATAATCTAACGCCATCCTTTAGGTTAGAAGTTTATTCACCTTATTTACTGAAAGTATCTATACTTAGATGCTTTTATTTATAACTAGCTGTGCCTCGCGGTTTCACCCGCATGAATACCTAGGTCCCGTTCCCGGTGCCTCAGATGAATCCAACAAATCATTAACGTAACAAAGGTCAGGACTACTTAAATAAAATCGCGCACAATTTTCCATTTTTCATTCACAAAAACCTTCTCCTGATAGTAACTAACACAACAAAAAAAGAATTAGCTAAATCGGTCTCGGCGTTATTGAGTTATGCGCTTACCAACACATTTAGCGATTCATTTTTATATATAAGATTCATGAAAATATCTTTTGTGATATAATTTCAAGAAGAGGTACAAATACAAAAACAAAATTAATAAAGTTAATAAAAGACTTGTCACGCCACTGCAACGCGTGGGATGAAGTCGAACAATATTCGAACTATTTTAATAATATTCAAGACAGAAGGATGTCTGGTTTCGTGTCGCGGTTTACACGTGCAGATGGCTAAGTAAACTCGTGTGATGATTGATGTGAGCGACAAAACCCCACAAGACCTATATGTAGAACAGTGCCGGTTAACGACCGATCCGGTGACTGTTTAACCATTGTGAGACGATTATGCTAATGACGGCGCTATAGTGATTCCCGTTCCGTTACTAGGTCAACACTTCAGTTTTTGTTTGAACAGATCTTACAAATGTTTGTTCTACATAGCCTTGGATAAACTATGTTACACATGCGGACGTCAAATGATTAAATTCAATAGAAAATATGAAGTAATTTAAACAAACTATTTGCGTAACTAAATACTCGATTCTTAGATCTCATGTCGTAATGCTTATGTTACTTTTATTTGCTCATGTCCACGTTCTTTGTATGTCCCAAAATGGAAAAGGATAGTCTTATTGGAATCTCATTACAATCATGTGCAGAAATCATAATATGAAACCAGTATCGATATTCGTATTCCAAGAAACATGTTCGATGATTTAAGAATTCTCTCACGGAATTTGCACAGGCATACATTCTTGTTTTGTTCAACAATAAAAAAGTAAGGGTTTTCTTTACTTCGGACACTTATTATCATCACCCCATGCTGTGAACCGGTTCTTTGGAATAATGCTCCGACAATTTATAAGTATTTTTGAATATGTGGTTCCGAGAAGAAGGGATCATTTTATTTTCTGCTAAGCAATTCAAGTGTCAATCGTAAACGAATGCTCAAAGACTTATTGCTCAAAACATGTGTATGCCTATTCTTTGTATTGTGCTGGAATGTCCAAACTCAATTGCTTGAGATTATCTATAGTCGTTGTACGTCTTCAAAAAGAAATAATACAGCCAATGTTGCCACATACATAACAAATACATAAGCATAATTCGAGAAACGTTCAAATTCATCAGTATCAGTCCGCGGACAAGCAAACAATAGGACACAAGCGAATGGGCGACAGTTGAGTCGATTTTACTGTCGGTAACGATGCCCTTATCTGACGGTAGATCACATAACAACGCGATCTATCCTCGTGGGCCGATTACGATTTGTACTTGAGGCCTGAAGCTGTCACTAGAATAGGGCGATTGTGTCTTTATCCCGCTAGGTATATAGGTGTACCGCGGTCGAGCTGATTGCGCCTGACAGGATAATGAGAGCTTCCTCCCGCATCGCACTGACACACGCTCTTGTGCGGAATTATCACGCTACGTAAGGGAAGGGCACTTAATGACCGAGCGTGATTTTGCGCTTGTATTTGTTAACGACGACATCCGTAGAATTTTCGACCCACATCCAATTGTATTAAAGAGTTCATTGAAATTGAATGATTAGGTCAAAGACATATAATCTTTAATTGCTTCGTGAAGCTATTATCAGCCTATAACAAAAGTAAACCTACCATTTTGCTAAAACAATATAGCTAATGTTGAACAATATATCAATTGATTATTAGGACATATGTTTGCTGACTCTGTTTCCGATATTGCTTGGTTTCTTATATACGCGTAACTGATTCAATATACATGCTTAATCCTCTTCTAGATGGATCATTAACTTCGTCAAACAATTTCGTTCTGCATCGAGAACTCCCAGAACAATGTGGACAATGCCTTACACGTGTATCAACCCAACTCGTATCTTCCGTATCATCCAAAATAAATTCTCAATCAGATTATTTCATTTCAGGTTTCCTGACACTAATCAATTGCTACAACGTTAAATGGGTGACACGGGTGCAAGATTCCTTTACGGCTGCGAAGATCCTTGCTTTACTGGTGACTTTCTTTGCCAGTTTGTGGTACTTATTCTCTGGTCATACGGAGAACTTGGAGAACATGATGCAGGGTACAATCACGAAGCCCGGAGAGCTCGCCATCGCGTTCTACACGGGGCTCTTCTCATACTCCGGATGGAACTACTTAAATTTCGTTACGGAAGAATTGAAGGAACCATACAAGTGAGTTGTTATATTGTTACTCAATAGGAACATTGTCATTTCAATATATAAGCCCGCAGCGGTAGCCGGTAGGATAGTTTGCGAATAACATTTTAGTCCATTACTCTTGTAATTTGGGATGTTTACGGTACTGAGAAATGATAGATACAGACATAATGTTTGGAGAATCAAGCTAGCCTTTTGTTTCAAAATTGTTTACATGTTGAGTATATATTGAATAGATATTGAACGTTAATGCGTATTTGTGTATCTTTTGAACTAAATATAAATTACTAACAGGTTTAGATACAGTAGACATTTAGTTCACAGACGGTCATCACCTAATGTGATATGTTTTGTTGAAAGTACTTAACACAGTAATTATTAAAATTCTTGTTATCATTATATTGTAACCTTGTCAATAGTTTAATTAACGAAGTTCCTTATGTTAATGACTTCTAGCGTTTTATCTCTGTAACAACAGGGAAAATTATTCCTGTTCAAGATTTTACGGTTGCTTTCTTGTTGAATATCTGATACTTGATTTGGGAAGACTGGTTTTAAGGTCAATGACCCACCCTTTGTGGTTAAAAGCTGAAATATCCTTATAAGCAACACGTCAAGTGTCCGACTGCAATCTTTTTGAATAATGACTTTAACCATCGTATTTATGAGAAACATGGTTATGAAAAGCAACATCTACAATTGAGAGTAAAATTACCATATGTGCCTGAAAATACATATTATGAATATTATTTAGTCGATACTATGCAGATATGACGGAATTATTACGTTACAAAATAACCTTTGTCAATCCTATGGCGAAAGTTATTCTATAATGTATTATGAAGTTTCACGTACCATTTGATATTTTGGAAAAAAAACCAAACCAATATTCATATACCTATGAAGGCTAGCTCAGGTGGCAATTGTTTAAATGATTTTGTTTAAAACCTTAAACGTTTCTTTATCAATTCCAGAAACCTGCCCCGAGCCATCTGCATTTCAATGCCAGTAGTGACCCTGGTGTACGCCCTCACGAACGTAGCCTACTTCGCAGTCCTCACCAACGATGAGATCCACGTCTCCCAAGCAGTTGCCGTCACCTTCAGCGTCAAGATCCTCGGCATGATGTCCTGGATCATGCCGCTGTTCGTAGCTCTGTGCACCTTTGGATCCTTAAATGGTGCTATATACGCTTCATCAAGGCTGTTCTTCGTTGGTGCACGTAATGGACACCTCCCCTTAGCGATATCATTAATTGATGTGAAAAGACTGACACCGGTACCATCGCTACTGTTCCTTGTAAGTTTATCTATAGTTATATTATATCTGATAGTTTTCTTAGAAACGAGATATTTATAATTCAGATTGGTGTTGTGTAGGACGCACCTAAATTTATATATCGAGTTTACGATGTTTTGACGGTCTGAAATTTTATCTACCAATCAGCTGGTTAATAGATGATTCATTTTGTAGATCTGTTTGGCATTTCAGAAATAATACTATGGTTGTTGTTTAAAATTTATATCTTTTTGATTTACGCAACCGCAAATAGCGACTCGGTTTGAACATTTGTTTCCCTTTACCTTGGCTTTGTTTAAAATGATCCTTTTAACTTTGTTTTCGAATGATAAAATAACAAAAGATCATATTTCATTCCAGAATCATGTAAGTAATCATGAAAAAAAATTACCAGTTTTGTAATTATAACATTTTCCAATCGTACCTATTGAATGGAAATTTTATAGTTCTTTTTAATTGCATTGAGATCTCATTATTGATGATGATGATATTAATATGATTTCTGTGACACGCTAATAATAGAAAGCTAATTAAAGAGAAAGTCATACGATCGTAAATGAACACGTTTCAGAATTTCATAATAGCCGTATGTTACCGTCTTGTTAAATGACTAATCAAGGAGAAAAAATGAGTAGGCGCTATGCATTTATAAAACCTATTTAGGTGATAATTGTCCTGTTGATGATAAGTTTGATATAAACAATCCATAATATAATCAAATAAAGTTAGATCTTTCTACACTTTGGATAGGTACATCAGGAATGGGCAAAGGTCTATATTATATTTACGGCATTTGCCTACGTGAAGGTACGTTAGGGTACGTAAATAATAAAAAGATTTAATCAATCTTAAAATATTAGATACCTCTCTTTTTCTGTATGTAAGATTAAAACTACATACATTGCAAAAATGTTCCCAATAAATAATGTCTGACATGCAATTTTAGCTTCAACTACAACTTATTGCTATGAAACTATTATCATCTATATAATTTTGTTTCCAGTGCTTAGCAACACTGATGCTGCTGTTATCAAACAACGTAGAGTCCCTCATCGTGTATGTAACAGCAGTAGAAGCACTCTTCACGCTGGCGTCGGTCGCCGGCCTGCTGTGGATGCGGTTCACGCGGCCGAACCTTCAGCGACCCATCCGCGTCAACATCATCCTGCCCGTCTCCTTCCTCATCATCTGCACCTTCGTCGTCATCTGCTCCTGCTTCACACACCCCATGGAGGTCGGCATCGGCGTCGCCTTCATACTCATAGGAGTCCCCGTCTACTTCATCTTCATCGTATGGAAGAACAAACCGCAATGGATGATCACCGTCTGCAACTCCTTCAACCTATTCTGCTCCAAGATATTCCTCTGTCTCCCCGAAGACTCCAAGGATTTATGATCTTTATAACATTAACTTATGTATTTAGTGTGATCTGATTAAGTATTTTTTCTATTTTATTTACTTTTGTATGTCGATTTATATGGCTTAAGTCAGTTGGCATAATAATAAGTACAGATCTGTTATCGCTTAGATAAAATGATGATTCCTATGCAGTTATAGGTTAAGTATCTATATGTTAAGTATATGACAAAATTCTTATTGATAATACAATACGATCATTGTTAGTTTGTGTGTTTATTCAGATGTTATCACCTTACGTCACGTCCCGGTTCAATATAAGTATATTTATGGCCTGTAAGTAAATACTAATTGTATTGACACGGTTCGGCTCACTGTATTATTCTGTGTACATAACGGACAGCCGAAATATTTCAGACAGTTTTAATGCAGGTACCTACTTACATCTTAAATCACTGCAATTGCTGTAGACGGCACAGAAGAATAAGATTATGAAACTAGAACATAGGTTCGGTACTCCTACGTACTTTTTTAAATCGAAGTCATGTCTTTACTGAATTTACTCACTTAAATTTGGTGTCCAAGTATAATTTTAATGAATAGACACAGAAAACTTTATATGTCGATGACTTCTTTGGAATAAGTGAAAAGATCTAAGTAGTTGTACATCTATTTAATTATTTATACATTATTATTTTTTTAATAGTACATTGGTGGTTATTCAATAAGACGACAAATAGAAAATATTGGGTAAATCTTTACGAGAACCTTCGTCCTCAATGAGCGAAAGATTGTACCATCTAAAGAAGACACTCTTCTATTTGTCTCGATTACTCAATAAGTAGTAGAAATATGTATGACTTGCTTGCATTAGATACTTACTCAATGATACTACTCTGTCTTTGCTGGTTCGTGTTCTACATTCAAGGTTCAACTCTTCCAATTCAATTTCATCCAGTCCGCAGAACCTACGACCTGAAGAGCTGCTGGGTCGGACTGCATGAGTAAGGGATGGCTAAGGATTCACTCGATGAATTAGATACTCGTATGTCAGCCTAGTAAATCAATGACCAGCTTCGCCTGCTTTTGGACATAACTATCAGAATACCTGAATAGATTTTGGCTG
This sequence comes from Autographa gamma, assembly GCA_905146925.1. NCBI lineage: Eukaryota > Metazoa > Arthropoda > Insecta > Lepidoptera > Noctuidae > Autographa > Autographa gamma. The sequence continues at coordinate 4,827,199 of LR989852.1, forward strand.
GTTGCTTACATTTTGATAATTATAAGACTTTTTAATTTAGTCCGTAACTAAGTGGATTAGCAATAGTGCAAGATGGGTAGTTAGACTGCATATGACAGATAGCTAAATGTCGTGCTAAGCCGCTATAAAGACAGCAATAAAATCAAAGTACTATCGCTTCTAAAGTTATTTTTGAGCATACTTCTGTTACTCCGAGAAGACTCATTTTAGTTATAGAAGACTCGTTTGTTATATGATTTTAGGATGTATCTTAATGTCCTGGGAGAAAGATAAGTTTTACGTTTTATGTTATTCATCCTAGCCGAGATATCAGGGTCCAAGTCTGCAATGTCAGGATTATAGAAACAAGGATTATTACCATCTCTCCTAAAATGTTGCAGCATGATATCATTTGTGACCAGTGCGCAAAGGTAACCAGCCCCTTGCATCAATTGACAGTCGTACCTACACCTGCACTATGGAAGAGAGCTTATATCACTGAAACATTACTGAATAACTAAAAAACCGTTGGTATTAAGTACTTAACAAAAAACAACTCTGCACATTGAATGTATATGTATGTATTCAATGGTGTTTCTAATGTTCTGACCCTGGATGCATCCCACCTTGGCCATTTCCTACCATTGTTGTCTAACTACACTTTTCTTCACAAAAACTAACCCAAGATGGAGCGGTTTTTCTTTCTTGGAAAGTACTCTTATACGTGAACACAAATAATTCAATAAACTTATGTTTATAAATGTATAAGTCTCGTAAACAATTTTACGAGGAAATACAAATTCTGAAAACTTGTTTTCAGGAATTCCGATCCCTTTGAATCTAAAATTCAATAACAGCAAAAATGGCGTACTCCTTTCAATATTTAAGTAAATTATTTGGCCAAATATTACCAGATTTTATATTGCAGAGTTTTTTGACCAAAAACGTGTCTGTCGAAGCATAAAAGCCGACGTGCTTTGCTCTTAAACCACGTACCTACCACTGTTATGAACTAGCCGCGACGCCTCCATTGTATGCTTACCGTGAAAATCGGCCAAATTAAAGTTTCGTAACCGTTACGGAAGCCTACAAAACGTCCACTGATTCAATACACAGGTTTGTGCACATAATCGCCACCGGTTCAGGATATTACCAGAATAAATCAGTTACTTTGTGAAGGATATTTCCGTAGAGTTTTGCTAATGGCCATGTAATTTTTTCATGTTCATAACTTCCTACGTAATTCAAATGTTTAATAATGACGAAAAATAACATGCAGAATTAGTATAAGGAGAATTCGTATCGATCCCAATTTGATGTTGCGAAAACAAATAAAAATAACCCAGTTTATCATAAAAATACTTTTGGAAATGCATTTATTGCAAGTCTAGGACCCAAATATGCACAAAAGATAAGAATTTGTGTTCAAGGCGACATCATTGCTACATAATTTGACTAAAGTAAGTCAGATAAAATATAAATTTGCAATTAATGAATACTTACTTCTCATAAAACTTCGCACAAATAACAGAATGAGAAAACATTTTATCAGAAGTATCAATAAAACTATATGAAACATCTTTTTCTCTTATAGTTAATAACTGATGCTCACCTGGTGATACCAATCAGTGAGCATCAGACAGCAATCTGTCGCCCAATGTGCTGGAACGAAATGACGATGAAGAATCCGAGTTTTCTCCATAAAAAGCTGCTTATCTTCGATCCAGAAGGATTCCACTTCGATAAAGTCCGGTAAAACAAAAGCCTGCGCTCAGGTAGTAGTAGATATATAATTGCAGTTAGGAAATGATATCTACTAAAATTCCACTTCGTCCCTTCACTCTACCAGTTTTAATTCACGTAATAAGGCGTTAAAGCACGTTAAGAGAATATTTCGTTATCCTTCTCTATAAAAACAAGGAATAAAACAAGCAGGAAAAATGTGATCTGTGATATATTCCAATAAACCATCCATCTCTCACTCTTTTTCTTACTCAAAAGGTAGGAACTATTTCTTACTGGAACCACGGTTTACCTTCGATTACAATCTCAATGAACAAGAGATATGGCTCCCTGTTTACGATATTCACTTCAAGTGGTTTGACCGATAGAAACTCACTCGTAGCGAAGGGCCGTAAGTTGAGTTTTACATTGACTGATAACGTACACTTTCCTTGGATATAAGGTATTAAGTGTTTTCATTAATAAGTTTAGATTATGTAGTTTAAGCAAGCAATTCATCAGTACTGAAGATTTTCAACATGGGTAGTTAAACACTTTTTACATTTTTACTTAAATATCAGAGATAGAATGAATAAAACTGGCAAATACTGAAAACTGTAGAATCTTAGGATATTTTCAGTAGAACTTATAATAACAGTGCTATCTTTAATACCAATGAGCCAGAAAAAATATTTGGAAGAATGTAGAACATAAGTATCATTATGAACGTGCTTAAAGGGTAAAAAAGTTGGAAAAAGGTTCCCACCAGGATAAAGGTAAGGCAAGAGTGACTTGTAAATTGTATGTAAGAACAAACAAACTATCGAAGAAGCGGTGCTATTAACAAACTTATTCATGATATTAAAGTTAAGAAACGTGTAGAGTGCGTTCCAGATAATATTACAGTAAATGATCACTACATTTAGCAGTACCAACAAAAAACTATAGGTTTTGCGGACCTAACGGATTATTAACGGTTAAAGCACCCACAATGATCTTCGTTCTATTTTCAGAACTACAAATAGCTGGCAATATAAAACTGACATTCTTCTGAAATCTGAGATAATGACCATACATTTTCATTTTCTCCTACATTTAATAATTATGTAGGCGCTACTATTTAACTTAAAGACTTACCTGTTGAGGTTTTTGAAGTACCGTACACACGTTTTCTGAACTACCTCATGTACGGGACCTTAGAATGGACAAAATTAGTAAGTAATTTACCGTTAAAAACACGAACAACGAATTTATCAGCGTAACCAATTAAATGCGTTATAGCCTTCAGATCGTCACCAAAACCAATTCCTTCAGCTGTTTGGTATATTTAATTTTCAAATTGAAATCCAGGTTCATATCGTTGTCAGATTTGAAAGTTATGATTTAAATCTATCGACTAACTATTTTATCGACTGTAGCAGACTAGATGGTTAGTTTTTTAAATCGCAAGTTTACAACTAATCAAAGCGAATCGTCTTCCTTGATAATGCAAATTTTTCTGACCACCAACTTGAAATATAATTAAATTACTGTCTTCGAAAGCTAGAGAGGATGGATTTTTTTTCTTTTCCAAGAGGAGCAACTTTGAGTGGGGGTTAAGTTAGTTCTACCCCTTTGCTTAGAAGCACTGCGCGCTTTGCTTTATTGTCTGTATGGTAGGGCAGTAGACTTCTCCAGTCCTTCTGCAATCAAAGAAACAGAGAAAATGTTAGTAGTTATACATTACAGTCATACTCTTCTTCTTGTTGTTTATTAACCCTAGTTGGATATATCCCCTGCAATGCATCTGCAATGAAAACAATCCCCAATAAATTAAAGTCACTATATGTTATTAACTTAGATAAACCGTAAACTACGTTCAGTACCTACGCTAGACACTTCACTAAACTCTCTTATCAATATTTTGTTAACAGTTAAATCTCACACGTGTGTGTACCTGCTACGTAATCAGGTTCACATGTAAATAAACTTGGGTGCAACCTAATCTGCGTAAAGATTAAATATTTTGTTAAAGAAACCAACAATTTATGTGCATCAAATTATAATTATTTATTTAATCATATCATTACATAATTTAACGCAATTAAATCTAATATAAGAACAAAGTCTAACTATACTAAAATTAAAAACTTACATAAATAAAAATTATTATATTATAATTATAATAATTATTATAGATTCAATTATTATTTTTTGGTGCACGCACTGATATTATTTCAATGTGTAAGTTTATTAGTCTGGCCGCAATCAAAGTGATTAACGATTTATTAACCCGCTGCATGCATTTGGGCTACAGGTGCAATTTAATGTAACACTTATTATAATATGACTTTATTCTGTCTTCTAAGCCCGTAAAACAACACACTCCTTTTTGACTCCCTTTTGACACACATCTCATGAAAATGTTAGTTAATTCTGGGCAAACAATGATCTGTATTTTACGGATTCCATAGATACGGATACATCATAATGCTATTTAGATTTAGCCACAGCCGCTAATATTTCAAAACTTCCATTTATTCAGACTGGAAAAGACTGAAATATACAATAGTATCATGACAGGCAGAAAAAAAGTTGTGATTTATGTAAACAAGTAGCTCTTTTTTGTAGAAGTCACGGTACGCCATATGTTACTTCTTTAGGTGGACAAAGAAATGTTATATTTAATAAATGTAAATTAAATTGTCACTTGCCACTTGTGCCATACAATGATTTAAAGAAATATTTCGGAAACATGAAAAGATTTACCAGCAATGGTAGCGTCACGCTAAAAATAATATTTTTTTGTTTGGTAGCATACAAAATTTAGTATTAAAAGATCCGAAAATAATTTCTAGCGACATTACATCGTCTTAATGAACCCACTAAGAACATTTGCCAGCTGCTGAAAAAAAACACACTGAATTATTACTAGGTAATTAGTATACCTACTTTAATTCTTTTATTTTTCTAACTTCAAAGTCAATATAATCTCAATAACTACAATAATTTAATTTAAATTTTAGTTTATTATTCATTTTCCGTTGCCATCCATCCACACACTGTAAAAAGAAAAAAAAACTTTATTTTTATACGTTAATATTAATACTTACGTATAAAAATAATGGACCTAACATCGAACCTTGTGGCACACTTAAATTGATCGGCCTAATTTTATAATCTGGTGTACGCAACGATTCTTTAGTAGTAATTAAATAAATATTACGACTAATGCCTTTGTTATGAATAAAATTTTAAGTATCTTTAAAAATCATGTAAATCTATTTACTTTACATAAACGTATGTTTATTACCATATTTTGTACCATAGTTTGTATTAATGTCTCAAGATTCTAAATCTTCATATGCATGATACTTTTTATAAGTAGTTTTTTTTTTCAATCTTGTTTATTTGCATTATTTATAAGTGTATTTTTGTCTCACGTAGGTAGTATGTTAGTAACCACCTGGTATTGATTGAGGCATGAAACCAATAGAAGCAATAATATCAAACAAATTCGTACACTATGTTCTCCCAAACAGACAGCCGTGTAGAAAGTTCCCATTCATTCAAACAACACATTGACGTATCTATTTGACAAACCAAATTCACACAACTGTTTTTTATTTGCCAGTCAGCAAATGGTCGGATGTTTTGAAAAACTATATTATCGATGTTTTTAATTGATATTGATATATCGATTAGAACCCCGTATTGGCATTGGCTATCAGTCCCGGTGGATGGGAATGTTTGCTTTGGGCGCAGTCGGTAAATACACTCATAAACAGTAGTATCTACAATATTCTACTCACTACACTCTGATACGCATCAACAGCTCGAGTAAGTACATATCGGAGTAGTTTTATAAGTATAAAACAGAAAAGTGACCCTGTCATGAAAAACTGAAGTAAGTACTAAGTAGTATTGAAGGTACTTTACCTGAAGAACGCTTTCATAACCTTCTGTACCCTTATCACTTTGGGTATTTTTTATACTGCTACTTAAACATAAAGCAGCGATTTTTATAAAATAAGTATAGAAATACTTATTTAATCTTACTCTTCACCATTTATTATATGTATTATCAATAATTTTCTTATTTTTTTAATTTAACCAAACTTTTTTAATTTGTGTGTATAAAACATTATAGCTAATAGTAGGTCAACAAAATACTATTTATTACTCACCTCTATGTATTTTAAACACGTATCGACAGCATTCATCGTATTATAACTGAAATTCTATATGATATATGAACTTACTAGTTTACATACAATTTTATCTAAAAATTAAATAGTTACTTCGGTATTTTAGACAACTTTACTTCCCTTTTCCTGTCATACAGGAGAAATTCGTAGAATTGAAACTACAGAATATTTGTAGTACCTACCCATAACTTTACTTTGCAAGGAAGCTAAAACTTTTCCTGCAACTGAAGTAGCGAGCACGGATAGTGGTCGATAGTAAATAATGACCCGATTTCACAATATTTTAATACAGTGATAAGCAGGAATTGTAGTTATATTGCTTTCTTCGGTGTTGAAATGGCGGCAAGATTTATATTAGGCTATCTTTACAAACGAATCTTATGACGATTGTAACGAAGCAGCAATAAATTAATCAAACGGAAGACCATTGCTTAATAATGATTGAATTTCCTTAAATTTTAAAGCTATTGATTAGAATCATGAAAATTTTGACGCATAAAAAAAGAAGAGCCCGTCATCTTAAGCCATATTTATGAAAAGCTATGTTTGTCTACCTCTATCACGAAATTCCTTAACTATTAAAGATATTTGATAATTAAAACATTTATCAAGAACATTCATAACTGCCTCGTTGGCCTAGTGGTGCTAAGCGCGACTACTACGCTAGAGGTCTTGGGTTCGATTCCCGAAACCAAGGTGTTATTGGGTTTTTCTATGAAATTCTTAGTAGCAGGTCGGAGTTTGGATTTGTGCCCGGTTAGTGGCAATAGGCTCGCCCCCTTACATGGGACTTAAACATATCGGCGAACTGTGGGTGTACATTGGTACACCTCTGCCTACCCCTTCGGGGATACAGGCGTAATGATATGTTATGTTATGTTTAAGAACATTCAAAATAAGAAGCCCTGTAAAGTTTACAAATGAAATCGGAGTACGGAAAATAATTAAACAACCGACATAATTCGATAATGTGATTCAATGAGATATTATATAAATACAAACTGTGTCGCAATCAACCTTCGCAGATATTTAACATTGACATTGGTTTGTTTACTGTATAAGGATACAATACATATTTACCAGTACATAATAATATCAAACTAATCCCATGTAATTGATATCGAAGATAAAACTGAGGACACACAACACGGTGATACAAAATTAGTTATTAGAATCGAAATCCCCGTTTATATGTTCTAGAACTTTTAAACATAAATTTTCCGAGCTCTTGGTTTACTTGCCGAAAATCAAAGTTAATATTGTATAGATAACAAACAATTTTAATTTACAGAAATAACAACAACATAATCTCGAGATGGATATTATATTACTTTTCTATGTGTCTGTCTGAGAGATTAGCAGAACCCAAAATAGCTTTGACAAAGGCTTGCCACAAGAACTATAACAGCTTCCAAACTCCGATCGAAGAAAGAGTATACCCAACATAAACCGCATATAAGAATGCTGATAAGCTGACAGCTGGATATAAACAGAACAAACCTCTTGGATCGCTATTAATGGGGACATAGATGACCTATTACATACATTTAAAAATATATAATGTGATGGCAATACACGATAATTCAATTAGCTGCACTTTGGTATAGCTCAGCTAGCCAACCGTCTCACCAGAATTATGACCAATTGTTTTCATTCTGACCATTAGGTTAAGCCATTAGGTTTACCTATGCATAACTACCAGCATTGGTAATTACGTCCTAAAGCGAAATTAGTTCAATCACTTCACACAGTTCGTTCCAAACAAGTTAAGCAACGGACTAGCGTTACGAATTCAAAATGATTAGCGCATTGCTTACGTCTTAAGTAGGATATGGGTATGTTTGAAAACAATGCCATTTTTTATCGACTTTTCGAGATAAATGTTTTCACTTTCATTAAACCCAATGCCAACTTATAATCCGTAGTTTCTAAACAAATAGATACATTAACTCAAAGCTCCACAATGTAACTAGCTATCATTCGTGCTGTTATTTTTATTTTTTGTTTTGAGATAAGGAATGATCTTGTTCATTGATCTGTGACTTACTTTCTAATCACCTTTGTACACCTGTGTAAACACAATCTCAAGGTTCTGACTTACAACTCAATTAACTTATTATTGTTTATTTTCTTGCAACTCTTTTGCATGGCCTACTGAAAGCACTTTAGTTTGCCTTTGTTATCCATTGTTAGTAATAGCTCTTATAGCGTTTGACCCACAATATTATGTAAGAGACGCAGGCTTACTTGATTGTACTAAATAATACTTTACATAATAGTAAATGGACTGACACGCTGTTCTTTGTAAGATGCGTTCTTCCTTTGTAGGAATCTAGGAACATATACGCCTAGACGTGAATAGTAATCGGAATACGTAACTCGGACGTGTTGCGACTGACAATCGCTTCACGAGACCGAAAAAATATTTTACAGCACGAGACAAAAGACACAGTTTTGCACGATGAGAAGGAAGTCGTTTCTCGTCTCTATATTGTTTTGTATTTATTGATTAAACAAATTTCCTACGATAGACGATTCAAAACATACATCAAAATAAATCATGTGAACATAATACTTATTATATTCGATAAGCCTTTAACTTATGAATGAATACTACGTAGGTAGGTGCTAGGTACTCATGTTTACGTTAACTTGTTGACTCCTACGATTATACATACGAATCAAAAATATTACATTTGATATGATTAGTAAATAAGTCATGGTATAAATTCGTTTATCAAGCTTACTTTTTAACATTATCAGGAGCGCTTGGGGTTTGGCTCTGAGTACCATCCACGGGCATAAACTTGAATCAGCAAGCGCAAGGGCAGCTACCATACCTTGCCTGATACCAATTAGATAGGCACCTATGTTAGGTTGTCTCGACGCGGGCCACTCCGTAAATACACCTTATTATCAGTAACGGTGTTGCGACCGGCCTCGGAGCCTCCAGAGAGCGACGGGTGAAAGTCTCTGCGTTGAGTCGCAGACGCACACCTCGCTTCAAGTGACAAACACGCTACTACAACTGCGTCTAACATTAAATTCGATTTGCGATTTCGTTATTGATATTTCCAAACAAATAAACAAAAGAGCGATCGGCCGATGCGCGAGCGCCACGCGACGCGTCACATTATCACGTTCGACGGAGCACTGTTGAGGCTGATCGGCTGATAGTGTGGTGCGGAGGCGCGACACAGCCGCCGGCGCACGCACCGTGCCACCGTGCGAGCCGCGAGCGCGTACATCAGTCGCGACCATGTTGACACCGTGCGTCGTCGTAGTCCTGGCGCTGGCCGCCGCCGCCGCCGCCGCAGCCGTGGACACCGACGCTGCTGCTGCGCCCGTACCGCGAGCCCTGGGCCTGCCAGCCCCTGACCTGCTAAACAACACTCTTCCTGCCGAGCAATACTTCATTGACAAAATATTTGATAAATATGGAGATAAAGGCGTCATCACATTCGAGGTACGTATTTTTTTTTTAATAATTTATTATTAAATTATGTTAGTAAATATGTGTTTAATGTCGTGTATTGAAAGCTGTCAACCATGTCGTCTTATTTAATCAAGTTTACTGTGTATTCTGCTACTCAATATACAACTGATTATAAAATGTCCATAATGTAAGCACTATTCGCTTAATATATTTTTTCTTGATAATCTTATACAAGTATCATTAGAATCTATAGGTAACGATAAGCATTAAATAAGCATATTATTACGTTAGGGTGAGTCGGCGGACGTCTTATCGTGTTGAATATAATTCTGCTGGTTTAAATTACCTAATCTAAAACACCTTTCCCATTTTCTTAAACGGAAGTTCATTGAACTTAAGTGTAACTTTACTATTTGTGTTAAATGTTACGATAGTTTCCTTATCACGCTTATCAATATTTAGTTAAATCGATCAATCGATAACAGCTAATTTGAACTAAATTTGAAAATTTCATGTCGGATAATAATATTTTGCATCGAGATTCTTAGCACTACAAATATTCTGTTCTCAAGACATCAGTCATCTTATTGTTCTTTTATTGAATAGTATGTTTTAATGCATTACTATGTACCAGCCGTGAATAACTATTTATCATGATGACTATTAAACAAATAAAAATCATAGACTTGAATGAAAATACTTGATATTACTGTTCGTTGACAACCGCCTCCGTCGTTCGGGATTAAAATTGCGGAAAAGGAAATCGCAGATTGCCCACGGGGACTACATGGCTGATAAGTGACTTGAATGTGGCACACACATTAACTTTCGTGATCTTTGTGATTTGGACAAGATATTTGCAATGTTTACAAAATAAGACGTACCGAATAATTCATGACTTCATATTAATATGTCAATTTGTTTACTCTTATAAACCTTTGTGAACACGGTTCATATGGTATAATTTAATGACCTATCGCTAATAAAATGAAGTGGAAGCACAATAAAGTAGTACTGTTCATTTACAAGCTGGTTACTGGCTACTTAAATCCGCACGTACCGATATGCTTGGCGTAAATTAATTATCAGCACTCCATACGTACAGAACACATACATAATAATGGTGTACTTGACTTTTATTTCTAAATTAGCGGCCAGCCGCCCAGTCCATTAAACTGCGAAAAATTACACCTCAGGGTATTGTTCTCTCACAGAAAAGATAAACACATAGCACGAATACCACCAGATGTTTTGAAATGTACCTAACAGAATGTACTTTGTAGTGGGTCTCTATCTAAATAATACACAGATTCGCTAAATATCGGCACGTAGCCGAAACAATGAAACGTAACAGCCCGCCACATAATACATGTAATTATCATAAAATGAAAATGTACTTGATTAAGTTTTCACGACTAACATAGTTTCTATAAGATTGATATTGTGTCTAATTGTAAAGTCAATGTCCTACTTTACAATGGTGTTTTTGATAATAAGTTAAGACGAGTTGTACCTATTAATTTTGTGAGTTAATTACCTATCTGATTGTATTTTTTGAAACTTTTTCTTAAGATCATTGCGCTGAAGTTTAGTACAATATTTATATAGTACGGCATTGTACTTTGGGATCTTGGGAATAGCCCGCATCCGTGAGTATTACTAACCACTTGTTCCTACAAGCCGTTAGTGTCTACTGTGTATTGAAAGCAAGAAGTTAGATTCCTATCTAACTTCTTGCTTTCAATACACAGTAGACACTAACAATGACTACAATTATGTGATAAGCGAACGTAATGGAAGGATACTAATAGTATAATTAATCTTTTAATTAGCTCGTGTAATAAGGAAATTAAACAATGCGTGATCTACAGGTAGTTAGCATACATCGATGTTTTGCTACACCTATTATATCAGATAGAAAGAGTGAATTTAAATGTCTTTGTGATGAGTTTCTAATAAAGCAAACATTAAGATAAAAACACAAATACGTTGTTTGCAGATTATTTATAAATTTTAAACGTTTGTTTGTGTGTTAACATCAAACTCGGTATTCTCAAGTGCATTAATTGAACGTATATTTTAAAAGAAAAATATTATAATTCATAATAATATAAACGTTCCCTATATATATTTTCAATCGAGTATAATCTTGCTCTCTATTTTCAACTATGGAATCAACTGCCTCCTTGAAAAGATATAAAATGGCAATGTAAAGGAACGCACGATGGTTAATAATACTAAAAGTATAAAATGAAATGCTGAGATCTATGTCAAAAACAGCCTGAAATGTCTATCCAAAGTACGGACTTTTTCAGTCCGAGAAATCTAGATTAATTTGCCTTAATTACCATTAAAACATTGTATAAATAGAGTCTTAAAAAGTATTTACCTACTTACACATTACAATAACGGCTAAAGATCTGTATCGTGATTAGTGTTATTAATTACTTTATAAGTACTTAATCTAATTTCATGGATAGCTAATCAGAAGAACCACAAATAAACAATATTTAAGGAGGCGTCCCAACCCACCTCTGCTGTAATACCCGTGTCGTCAAGGCTATCATTCTAATGACTTTCCGGAAGGTACAAATTAGTGGCATACGACCCATGTTTATAAGTACGTTCTCTCGGCCACAAAGCAAATCAGCTGTTAGGTAAAGATAACCACGACAGTAGTAAATGTAGAATCAATTTTACGATTTGTTTTATTGGACGTGTCTATGCGTGAGAAAACCAATAGGTGAATTAAATTAACTATTGAAAATATAACGGGACGTCATTAGGTTGTTATGTAAAAACCTCAAAAATAAATTACATGTATAAATTAACACTTCCATCACATTTAGTAAAGGTGTTACCCGAAGTTAAAACTGTTAAACTCTGTTTTTGAAAATTTTTTAATTGAGTTTTCTTAAATGTTGGTTAGCTTCAACAAAGTACTGTAATTATATTTTCCGCTTAATTACTAAGTACCTACTGCCATGTGGTTAACGGATTCTTGTTTATATATTCTTTTCAATTTCAATGTAGATCATTATCTTCGAAACCCAAACAATGTGATTTCCTAATGGCTTGTTCATTTTAACATCAATACGACCATTTGTATATAAAATCAATAACCAAGGAAATGGGTATTGTTGTAAAGCCTATTAATGGCACTGTATTGCTAGACAATGGTTTGCCCACCTGTCTACACTGTTTAATTCACCGAGTACTAGGTATACGCAGAATAAATACAATGCTGTAGGTTTAAGGTTTTCACAATCACGATGAGGCCACTTATTGTAAATTTACTAAATACTCTCGGAACCTCGTTTAGTAGGTACAACTGCCTAGGTACTACTGTCTAATTTGGTAAATTTTCTGATGATATTCAGATAGTCTTTTATTTTGCTAAATCTTGATGTATAAAAAAAAACAACAAGATGTGTTTTTGTGTATGACACAGATTAACTGATTAGTACAATATCTTAACAGCACTTTGAAATATGCACTTGGAAGTTAAAATCAAAATGATTATATCCGCAACTATATTTATTCTTTCTACTACTTGTTTAAAATAAAACTAATTTCGCACCCACGGTAGACGAATCTGTTACTCAAGTTAGATAATCCACAAAAAAAGGTCTCTTATAAAAATCTGTTAAAATGCAGACCATTTAGTGCACGTGTAATTAATAAATATATAGTTACATAAATATCAAAATAATATGATGACTAACAGTAACTAACCTTGATCATTTAGTTTATGAATAAATCGCTCTCCATTTAAGGCAACCGTTTAATTTTGGGCATCATTGTCAAAACAAATTGGCCTTACAAATTGTTAACTTTTTTTATGTACTCAGATGTAAATCAAAGTCTTATAGTATCTGTATTCAATAACATGTATCATTTTAACGTGTTTACGAACTATGGTAGTCATGCCACGCGATTATGCTGCTGTTAATGAGCGATTTTTAATGTTTCTTCCATAATCGAAAGAGAATGCTAGCTATAGTCCAATAGTAGTAAACTCCATTTAGATCGGAATGTGGGCTGTAAAAGATAATCATTCTGAAAGTATCTAACTTAACGAAACCACTCAAGCGTAGAAAATAATAGGTCAATCTAATCACAACAAAGTGACTAGAATGGTGGACTATACTTTTTTGGGGTAACAAAAAATGTTCTGGGGATTTTGTTTTTACTTCTATTTCATTAACAATCTTAAAATAAATGTTCAGGTTTTGCAAATAGTGATAAACATTTTTGTCAAATCACTTGCCTCATTAATTATACGGAAGTATAATATTATGTTGGCAGTGGCACTTAAATTGCCAGAGGAAATACTCTGTTAAACTTCAAAACAAATAAAGTTTGTTAAGACAGTAAATCTGAAGCTGGAAAAGCAAGTTGAAAAGTTATTGATACAAATACTTTGTTATTATAGCTAAAATGATCGCTTAGGCTAGCGGAATCTTTAAACATGTCAGATCTTATCATCGCAGCCAGTACTGATAACAAATTATTACATATAAAAGTAGCTGTCCGAATCTTTGACGTTTTTCAAAGATTGCATTTTGCAAGCATAAAGTGCATATCTTCAGACAAATAGATATAAAAGGTGGTCGCATGAAAATGCGTCGCGCTTATCGATTTTACACCACAACAAGTGACCAATTAGGTTACTTAATATTTATAAAAATGTAATCAAAATTAAATTAGTACATAAAGCGGTGGGCGACCTTTAAGTTTTCTCTGCTTGCTGAAAATGCTGCCGGGTGAAATTACCTCCGCCTTTTCCCAATTTTATATATCAGGGGCCTTCTAAAACATACAATTCTAGCAAATTCATATACAAATCTATATTTGGTATCAAGAAGCCAATAAAGATATCTTTATTATTTAATCCGATATTATCAAAATGTAGAGACGTTTTCGAATTCTGTCGGTAACGATACTACCGCAAAAGATTAGGAACATTGCAATAATCAGTTATCAGAAACGACACAAACGTACTTGCTTTGTACCGTGACCTTCAACTTGACTGTTACTTACGTTCGAATAATACTTACGTAGCCCACTTAAGTATGTTCGTAATTTAAATAGCGACACGTTGACCAATTTATATGTAATTTATATTCGTCATCTTATCGTGTATCTATTTTTTGCCTCTGTTTAAGAGTAAACCTTATAAAAATAATATAAAAAGAACACAATGAATGAAAAAATAGGTTCCCTTTTGAATGGAGTAGGTAATTAGACTGCAGCTGAAAGGCTGAAACACAGCTGCTAAGTAGCTTATCTTTTACTTCTTCTTTAGCACGATTATAATTTTAGCTACTTACCTAGTTATCTGATTACCTTATTTATGCATGTTTATTAAATACGCTTTTATTACAGTTCATTAAATAACTCTCTAAGTTTTCGTTCGTTTGAGACGTTTCATTCATAATAGGGATGATGATAACAAGACAAATGTCTTCCAGACAAATCTAGATTAATCTGGAAAGGTGTTTATTACCTTACAGACGAACTATTTCTTTTCATACTCTGTGATCATGCCTATCAATAGATATTGTGTATTGTGTCTACTCAGGAGTAATATGGAATACCATAGTATGTCAACCCCATTCATATCGTACATTAAAGACCCGTGTTATAATCTACAACAGCATCTGGCCCTGCGTCTATTACAGACAATTAATCCATTGGCATGTGGAGGGTAGACATAAAATTTACAAGACTTTCTATAAAAGTGTTGATGTAAAATTAAATTCCTGTGCCTATATCCTATCTATTATACTGTAACTTAATCCAAAGACATGTCACATGGCACCTTTGTACATTATTTACATACACAATAGTGTATGTAAATAATGTACAAAGGTGCCGCTTATTTCTTACGAAATGTCTACCAGCAAACCTGGTAAAGGAGAAGTAATGAATATTGACATTCATAGTGTGCGACTCAATTATTGAATAGCTATACTTACAGTAATAAAGATATTATAATAAATGTTATTTCGGCAGGGCTTCGAGCATCTGCTGGACAGCCTAGGGCTCGGCGGGCGAGTGTTCACATCACCCCACGACCTCGCCATCCACCGCATCAACGGCACCTTCCGTCAACTCCACGACACACAGCACAGACACCGAAGATCACCAGCAAACAGTACGTATATATACTATTTACCTAGTGTAAACCTCGTTTCACACGATCCGGAAACCGGCTTTCCGGCAGCGAGTGTATTAAAAACGTAAGAAAACAAGCTAGTGTGTGAAAGCGCTGCTACAAGTAGCGACTGATTCCGGATAACCGGCATCCAGAGTTTCCGGATCGTGTGAAACGAGGTTTACTCTAGAATAAAACCAACAGTTTTTTTTTAGTCTAGATCTATATTATTTGTTTATAAACAGCCAGGATAAAAACGTAAGATTTATGAAAATAGTTAACGTTCACGGTAAAATGTATAAATTGTATATCAAGATATCTTAGTTCCGGGACATACCGTATCTGTCTATAGTGATTGTATAAAATAATGTCAATTGACTAAGGTGTAGGACCTCTTTTATTTAAAACAAAACAGTCATTCGCGGCTTTTATCGACAACAGCCTTAAATTGTATGTTTATGTTAGAATTGATCTCAAGCTACCCCTTTTCAAGTCTAAATTGGACAGCAAATATTTCAGGAATCAGCGTAGCTTGAATAGCTTTTAGAAGAGTCAGGCATAATAATAGTTTTGAGGCTTCTTTTAAAAATGTCTCTATATGCACTAAGTCTATCCAAAATAATCAGATAGGGTGGCCTTCCTTCCAATTTATTCTTTGAGCCTCATGTTTGCGTGTACATACATATTATTCATTATGTTATTGTTATTACACAATCACAACAACGGGCTAATTAGCGACTGTCATCATCATGTCACAGTTATTACAATGTATGTACCTATACCTACGCGAATTAAAATTATAGGTAAGTACCTAAGTACATAATATATGTACCTTTATAACAGATAGATAAATATATAAATATGCAGTCATTTGTTTACCTAAATAATTAGATTAGATAGTGGATGGAATAATTCAAACTGCGATGTAACGCACTTTGCAATGTCTGTACATACTTAATACCTTCAGTTAATAATAATAATAAAAACACGCTGATTTCTGTAATTTTTTACTAAAGTTTTTAGGAAAATGGGACATCGGTTTCCTAATTGCAACCAAAACTCTTTACCTAATATAATATAGTATCTACGTGTGTCTGAATGTAAATAATCTTTATTGAAAATAAACTATACAATGAAACCTCCTTATATCGTTTAAACAAGTAAATACATTTGCTGAGTTGATACCAGCTAAAGAATGTGTTGCGGAATTTTAATCGATCCGATTTATCACAAAGAGAGCTATGTTAAAATTAAACTAGTACGTAGTTTAAATATCAAGAACTCTTCAACACTCTTTATGTAATGTAAAACGAGTACCTTTTTCTAAGTAATACTTAATGTATTGTTTTCCATTTTTTGTTGTAAACGATTAGATAGATACATAGCTTCCACGGTCGAAATAACACTTTATCATTGCAGCCTAAATTAATGGTTTTTACCTTATTTGCATAGAAACACTTTTAATTTTGCAAGACACGACAAGGATATCAATTAAATGATGTATCTATATAGAGCACATAAATTATAGAATTAAAATTAAGAAATTGTGTTAAACATCATTACCCAAATTTTAAAATTCAAGACTGAAGGACGACCATGCAACGACAAACGTGCAAGCATTTCTTTCGATTAAAAAGTTAAGTCAGATTAAAAATAGTTAAAACAGCTCCAATTGTGTAATTATTTTTTTCACTACTTACAATAACTTGTGATAGGTAATCGGCAATCATTTGTTTGTACAAAAAAATCTATTGTCCACAAAATAGAGCAATGGTCGGAAACAAATTTCTTGTCGCTAACTCTATCATAGCTCGACATAGCAAAAACTATTGCAATAACGCTGTGAACGTGTCTCGTGGTGTAAACATTGTATTTCCTGAATGTACTGTCACGATTTTTTATTCATTTCAGCAGTAAGTAACGTAGCCCACATAATATTCCACGTATTTTCCAAACTGTGACCAATCTACGGAGATTGCGTTTTATAGTTCGGTCCTTATTAGAATTATTTTTCCGTGTCTCAGTGCATTGTCCAGTTGGGGTCCTAATACCTTGATGCCGAATTCTAGCGATAGATAAAACAATACGTACATACTGTCTCTCGCTTAATTGTTTATTTTGTCCAGAACCTGACCATTAATAATTTTTCTTCTATAATTTAAAAAAAAATTACAAGTCTCAACGTTTTGTCACGCTTCTTGTATTGTCTTTTAGCATAATTCTCTAGAATTAGAACGCACACAATACGGAATAATTTTCTTTTTTTATTCCTAGCCTTTTCGTTGAAAGCGCCAGGGTAACTTTGAAAAGAGGAAGCAAAGTAGTCCTGTCGAAAATGCTTTCCCTACCTTAGAGGCCGAGTAATTAAGGACTCCTGTTCATACACAACAAAGTGCTAAAAGAAAGCTCGACAAACGCAGTGATTAACTTATTAAAAGTAATATTTAACAGATTCTTAGAAGCGAATGTTTGTTTATAACGAGAGTTTTAAAATCCGGTGTAACTTGTAGTTACATGTGTTTGGTAGAAAGCGATGGAGATAGTTCCGCTGCTTTCTCAACATTAACTATGTCGGCCGTAGCCCTTCTGCCTATAAAGTTACATTCATTATATTTATACAAATTGATCAGTCTCTATTCCATACTTGGAATACATAAGTGGTTATACGGCCTCCTGTGCCAGACTATGAATCCTGAACTGTATTAAAATAGCTAACAATATTTATCCCAGTTATAAGGTAAAATAAACAAAGGCACGGTACAAAAGAAATTCTTAGAATGAGACCAAGGTAAAATAATATTACGATCCTGTTTTTTCTGACTCTTCTTTTCAAAACAAACATGTTCCATCAATATTTCCCAATACACTTACTTTATAAACCTGGCCACTTGCCAGTCTTCCGCTGCATTGTTAGGTTTGGTTAAAAGCGGCCTTAGTCACATTATGTCCCTGCTCACTAAAACATGAAGCTCATGACGCCAATGGACGGAGAATTGTCCTTTATAATCGCGATTATCCTATTACCGAGCGGCCGGCTCTTGCGTAGTCGCCTGACCCCAGCCAAGGATCTGTCACATAAATCCATGAGTGAATCGCATTGTCGAAACGAATTCATTGTCATTGCTTATTGTTGATATTACACAGAACTGACTTTTACTGAATAATATTAAACAACTAACATGCGTACTTTTTGTGTACAAAAAAGACTACATAACCAATCAAAATATTTTACAGTTCCAGCTGAACCCATCTTGAAAAAGTCATGTCTATCTCCGCGAGAAATTTTGGAAGTATATGGTATGGAAAACGAGCCAGGAGTAATCACAATCAGGCCGAAAACATTCTTGGAAATGTGTCCCGCTCTCGTGTACCAGTTAGACCAGCGGTCCTGTTACAAAACCGAAGCACCTACACCTAAGTTGGATAAATTTTGGAGTAAGTATCTATAGATGTATAAAAGTAAACACTAATTTAAAGTTTGCATCAGAATATCTTGCAAAATGTTCTATTATTTTTTTTAACATTAGTTCTGCAGATAATGCTTTTAAATAATTATGTAGGATCAAGTCAGACCTACTCTACATTCAATTTCAGTAAAGAAAGTGAATTTTACAATATTCAAAATTAGAGTTATTTCTAATTAAAACTGCACGTTTATTTCAGCTTGGATATACGCAACCCTGAGTATATTGGTGATAAGTGCGACAGGACTGCTTGGCGTAGCCATTGTTCCGTTGCTAAAGTCGGTGATATTCAGCTACGTGCTCCACTTCCTGGTGGCCGTTGCAGTCGGTACCCTGTGTGGAGACGCACTTCTCCATCTCCTCCCCCATGCACTTAAATCACACGGCCCTTCTTCAGCACCTCAAGAAGAAACTGAAGTCGTACTAAAATGCAGCGTCACTTTCCTCACAATTTTGCTATTCTACAGTGTCGAAGCAATTATGCAAACAATAAATGGTGGTCATGCTCACTCTCACGACTCAGGCACAGAAATGAAATCAGATTCTGGTAAGCAAATAGAACCTATAGAGCTAGGTGCAATGATGCCTGGTTCTCCTCCGCCACCGGTCGACAGGCCAATGACATCAACAGCGCTCATGGTGATTGTAGGAGATGGACTACATAATTTAACAGATGGGCTAGCAATTGGAGCGGCCTTTAGCGGAGATCCGGTGACTGGTTTCGCAACAGCGCTGGCCGTGTTTTGTCACGAGCTCCCTCACGAGCTCGGGGATTTCGCCGTGCTACTGCGCTCCGGCATGAGTATCAGACGTGCGCTGTATTACAATCTACTCTCATCAGTGCTCAGTTTTATGGGCATGGCAGGTGGAATATGGCTAGCGGAGGATCACGAAACTGCTTCCCAGTGGATTTACGCTGCAACGGCCGGAACATTCTTTTATATTGCCCTAGCCGATTTAGTTCCCGAAATAAATGCAAATAATCACGGGAAAAGTATTAACTTACTTCTCGCAATATTAGGAATATTATCAGGTGGAGTGATCATGTTAATGATTGCTCTTCACGAAGACTCAATACAATATCTTTTTAGAAATGCAGAACAATAAGTTATTTAGTCAAATTAAAAACAATGCTCGGTTTTAAATACTTATAAATATGAAGTAAGTGCTTGTGAGGCTAAAAGTGCGGATATTATTTACGTGAAAGTGTCAAATATAAGATATCAACAAAGTTTTTAGGAGCAAAGTTGGTCCCTTCGCATAGAGGGCCCGTTTAACTTTAAAACTAAATATATATTTAGACACCACTTCTACAAGGTCCTCAAACCCGCCTTCATATTCTTTACTTGCATTGCAAATGATTTATGTGAAAACAAATTGTTACTTTGTTCAGTACATGTAATGTGATAATAATCGTACTCATGGTTGTTAAAATTTTATTATAGGTAGGTATGTGCTATGTAATATTTGTGTTTAGGTCATAGTTTTGTTCTAAACGTATCCTTTAAATTAAGAAAGTATTATTTTAATTAGTTTTAGGAAATAATAAATGAGCAGACTGCAATAACTGCTTCGCTTGAATGTGTAAATAAACTTAATCTTATTGTGTGAATCGTCGAGACAAATGCCAACTGAGTTATTTTAAAAGTTCCTTATTTTGCAGTCATTCCCATTTGTATGTATTTTTATATGATGCAACACATAGATTTAATAAGTTATATTTTATTTATTATTTTTAAATGTGAAGTTTAATAATAACAGCCGTTACAGACAGAACCTGCGCTCTACCTTTAACAGTTGTAAAGCTATGGGCGCCTATGGGCGTCTATGGGTTAATGCTTTGCAAGGAACATATATTATTGTGGTGAATATATGGCGAAAGTAAATAACAAAATACTTTTTTAAGCCAGTCCTTCTAGTGAAGTGATATTTCTACAAACGTTAACAGAAATTGCATAATGACATTCAATGTACAGATGTATATTGAATCTCATTGATAATTTCATTCGATAAAATCAAGTGGCTTTGATTTGTATTTGAGAGCGATATTTGCATAAGCACTTGTAAAAATCTCTTCTATAGAAATCCTGGCTATAGTGACCTGAGTTCAAATATTTCAATGATCACCAGTAACACATAACAAAAGTATCTTAAGAATATAGTAAGTAATGTGCATGTTTTGTATTCTGAATACCAACTAAAAAAAGCAAATATTTTTCAATCCGATTAGCAAGATAATCTTAATGTATTTATCGCTCTAATTATATAATAAGTATTTATTATTTGTAACTTAATCTTAAACTTCAACATAATGTTGTAATGAACTGTTTTGTTTTCTTGTAAATATAATAATATGCATATTTTAATAGTTTAGTTTCATGTCATAATAATAATTATGTACGTATTTTTTCTGATACTGTTTCATTTAAATAAAGTTACCTAACCTAACCATACCTTTGTCCCGCAGTACCTATAGATAGATTAGTATTCAGCGGCCATACCCACAGAGCTAAGTAATAGGTAGGATAACCATACCAATTTTTGATCAAAGTGAGTCAAGTCATTAGATTGGTCTCAATGGCTCATTTTCACTGGTTTATAAGGCACGCAGGTAGATTTTCGTTTACGCCACGGGATAACGACAAGTGAAATCGTGTCAGTCCTCAGATCACATCAAACAAGGTGTCAGTCGTTAGACAGGATGCGGTCTGGGGCCAGGACGGGCCCTAATGACTAATAACGACGTTAACCGTAAGCAGTACCATTTCTCGCACCCCGAATACTGGCCCTAGTGACTAGCGAAAATCTGCTTTGATAGCGCTAGTTTCAGGGGACATGGAATACTTAATCAAATATTAAAACCTGATTTACTGTTTTTATGAAGACAGGATAAAAATATATGTTTTTTTTTTCTTAAAAGATGTCCCCGCAGTTTTGTCCAAGATATCCTCGATCCCACTAAACGACAGCCTTTTCCTAAGCTATGTTGCGTTGACTTCCAATCTTAACTTTAAATCGGTCGACGTGATTACATAGGTATCTCCTAGTTAGACTGGCTCAAAAGACTTATCGACGTAGGTATGACAGTTGAGAGACCAATAAAGACACGACACAGAGTCTTACAGACCTCTCTCACCATTCCGTTCCGATTACAGTTATAGAAGAAGCGAAAACAGAAGCTGAAACGGATGTCTAGAGTATGTGGCACTTGCGCAGTTGCAGCATCTACACGTGTGTGACAGAATATTTTCTTTCAGGCACTCTCCTAATAAACAAGGCCCTTCAGATAATCACCTATTGCTTAAGATCTAAGTGCATATAGTACGATTGAAACTTAAGGGCGACTGGAAACACGAGGCAAGTGACTGCGCAGTTACTACAATCATATGCCAGTGGCAATGCGAGACGAAGTTCTAAACAGCGTGTAGTAATTTCACAGCTGCCATTAGGACTTATACTGTTCGTGGCGTTCGATAGAGCCTAGGTTTACTTTACTTTCTACGTGGAGAATTCGATTAGCATTATACGATTGAATTTTATCTTTGAAAAGGTCGGAATTGACTATTTTGTTGAGTTATTGCATTAGACAATGTTTTGGCAAAATAAAGTAAAAGAATACATAAAATGAAATTGTATATATTTATTGTGGTAATTAAAACTTGAAACCTTTACCTTATATCCGTCATCATAGTGAGTATAGTGACCCAGCACAGCATACACAAGTTTTGGCCATGAGCCATTATTATCTCACGCTGTCAACTCTCCAGCTGGTGTCAAATCTGGCAACTGTCAAAAAGTGAAAAAGTCAGCAGTTTTTTCCCGGAAAAGTGCTCTCACTGCGAATTTTATCGAAATAAATTAATTAACGGGTTGTGTTGTAATTAGCAAATAATTTTGCTGCATTAAGATTTAAGAGAAGAAGTGAAGCCGATGATAAACATGATTAAAGCACTGGTAAGTTTAACATTTCCAACCACAAAATAGTGCTATCACTTACAATAACATTGTAACGTAAGATAAAAATAAATTTTAACAAAGACGTGACAATGATACAACGCATTTTGGACTGCCTTAGCTATTAGCTTAGTATGCTTTACGACGCAAAATTAAATAGTCTTGAAATTTTTCAGAAATATTATTTTGAAAGTATTTTTTTTTTATGCTTATTGATTGATAGTTTTTTTATAGGTATTTTATTTATAGTACTACCATCTATTCACTAATCGATTTCAAGGAAACAAACACACAACAACTTAATTCATTCTAAGAATACCTTTGTGTTCATGCTTACAACACACTTCTTTGTGCAACCCAATTTCGTTAAGATTTAATGCACTTGTTCTTTTTTCATTCATCACATCACATTCATAATATTGCAGATGAAGCATGAACATGGAAGATATATACCTACTGGATTTAAACTATTTACTTTTGGAATATTGTATATAACATTATAAAAAGTGGTGATTGAGAACTAGTAGTCTACAATAATACATAACTGTCTGATCAAGAATTAAATAATTATGTGTTTCATGGGTTATACATTATATTTTTATATTCCATGTTAATAATATAAATGTTACTATATTCAATTTCATAGAGCACATTAAACTGCCTCCTTTGCTTATTAAAAAAACAACTTATAAAAACAGAGAAAAAAAAGTGTTCAAAAATAGAATGTCATTTTGACAAACAAACTTTAAACATGAAATGTATATTGCTAACTTAATTTATTAATTATCAACAAAAATAAGGAAAATGTATTCTAGATGAGCATACTCAGACATTGGAATCCTTATCCATCAAAAAAGGGCAATAGATCACAACAATGGGTTGTGTCTTCTCTCTTGTTAAAACTAGTGTAAGTGCACCCACTTGTAAGCAAAATGAAAGACTAACTAGATTATAAATATACTCTTATCAGTCAAGAAGGTGCACTATATAGAGTACAGTACATAATATTGATGTTGTGTTTTAGGTGATATTTGGTGCTGGTCTTTACACAGGAGTTTATGTAGCTCAAAACTATAAGGTAATTAAAAATAAGGTAATAGAAAATATTCTTTTTGTAGATCACATCTAATATCTAAAATATATAATAATATGTGTTACTTGCAAAGGAGGCCTACATAGTTCAGTGGTCATCCAAATGACTAATATAAAATTAACCATATTACTAACAAACTTTCCAATCACCACTAACATACTTATAAGACTACTTGAACTGATTCCTGGTTTAAATAAACTTTTTTCTAAATAAATGTATTGCCTCTTTTGTACTGCCATATTTTTTTTTACATTAGTTTATTGTTTAGAGATTTATTTCTTTTTATTTTTACTTGATGCAGGATGCCATGTCTGGAATATGTAAAAGAACTGCTGAGGAATGTGAAAGGGTCTCTAAGAAATGGTTAGCTTTTATTTTGTTTTATTTTTCATAATAATGGTAATTATTATTACAAAGATGTATGTGTAGAAAACTTGGCTACCAAAGAGCCATTTTAAAACATCTCTAACAAAAGTATTACAACTTTCTTTAATTACTTTATTTTAGAAATACAAACAATACTTTGTTGCAGATATAATTTAGTAAGATTTGTTTTGACTCTGTCTTAACCTGTTGTATCATATTTGTTATAAATCTAAATTTGCTTAAAAATAATTATTGTAGCACCTGCTGCTGCCATTCTACCTACCAGAGTTCTCTGAAGAGAGTTTTAGTTTTAGAGTTTTTTTAAATGTTATTAAACTAATTATAACACTGAATTTTCAGAAGACTTGCTTTTGTGTAAGAATAGTCACATATTCAATTATTATCATTTTACTTATAAATTTTTATGTTACTAATCGAGTGTTCCTTTCAGCATTCAGTTTAACATGTTTCAATTTAGTTTTTTGTCATACCATATTTACAATAATAAAAAAGTTTTCATAGTTATTCCATGTGGATAAATGTTGGATGAGCATAAAACTCCCTACATGTTAAGATAGTTTTTCGCAACAATTAAGTAAAATTTTAATATTGTGTAGCTAACTGTAAAAATTGTATGCAAGGTGGAATGGGTAAACATCTGTACTTGACTGTTATTTAATTAAATGTAGTATACATATCTACAAAGTTTTTTGAACCAGGAATCATTTCAAATCTTATACTGTTAATATTTAAGGTCATTGTAATATAAGCATTCCCTTTTACAGATCGACAAAGTCGAAGATCCAAAGGTTTTATTTGAGAAGGCACAATCTTACTTGTCAAGCAAACTATCAGAGTATAGCGACAATGGCAAGAAAGGTGATAAATGATGACGGCAAACTTCAACTTAGGCACCGTTCAAAAATACAAGAGTCATTAAATAACTTTATTTTAATTGTAAATATAATAAGTAGGTCTATACAATGATAATCTGAATAAAGTTAGCAATAAATAATACATGGTGTTTATTTTCTCTATTCCTTAAATCAGTGACATTCCGCCTCCAATATGCTCCACTCTTGTTTGAGGCTCTTCAAATGCTAACCAATCACTTGAATGTGTTGGTAATAGTCCCATGCTTTGACATTTGTATAGAGCTAGTAGAATGTTAACTATATTGCCAATGAAATAAACAAATTTCTGTCCTGTTGCTTGAGTTCCTTCAACCATCTTGAATGTGCTTGATGTGGCAAACAATGCTTTTACTGGGCGAACAATCAGCATTCCTACCATCATAATGGGGAAGATAGATATCGAGTTACCAGCCATGTACATGATGAACAAGTTCATTGGCACTTGTTTCAATGGTCCAAGGGCTACATCCCACAACTTCTTTATCAACAGCAAATTGGAGTCGGTATCCTTCGACGATTCTGTGTAACTTGCATTAGCCGACGCACTGTAACCTGGAGGTGACGGTAATTCGGTTGTCGCAACACGGTTCCTAAAATAAATATATTCCGATATAGACAGTTGAATGATATTTCATGCATATTCAAATCTAAATAATTCTTACTTACTTTTGATTGAAATCCAAAGCCCATTTGAACTTTTTGTTAGTTTTTACTTGAGACATAGTTGCAAATATATCGTTTCAACAAGTGACAAAACTGTAAAATCTTAATACAAAGATTATTGTATTATTAAACTTGCAGTAACTTATTTATAAGGTTACAAATTAAAATCGATTCTCCCTGCAGCTACTAAACTCGAGGAAATCAGTCAGTGACAGTGACAGAGGTGACAGTCAAATAATCTGGATGACATTTTATGTTAGACACTTTTTTGACCACAGATTATTTAGTAATAATGAGCATTAGGACTTTTAGTTTTGTTTATAACTTCTTCTTATTTGCGATTCGATGGTATTTTTTTAATTACCATGCGCCCCGTCATTGGCTACGCTATCTGCAGCCTCATTAGCGATCCTTCAATGTGCAGGTTTCCGGATTTTAAACTCCTAAATAAATTTAAATAGTAGTTCATATTGAATTTCCCACATAAAGAACATGTTAGGAGTCGCCGTTAAAGAAATTAATAATGTATCTTGCATGTATCAATAATAATTTTAATATAACTACCTACAGTTAATTAATATTTGTTACAAGAATCATTCACATAAAGTGCTACATTCCTAAATACACGAAAATTAACCAGAAGTATAATATAACATTTTAGCTATATAATATAATATGGTTCGAGGCGGCGCAGGATAAGGTAGTATGGAAGGAATTGGGGGAGGCCTTTGCCCAGCAGTGGGACAGTATAGGCTAGGGAAAAACAAAAAAAAAATATAATAGAACCGGACAAAATATCGGCCATCCAAAACCATTGTTTTAGAAGTGGCTTATTAGACTACAAGTTTCTTATTAGGTGTAACTTTCTGATATGAACATGAAAAATTGTGTCACCTTGCTTGTACCTTATTCAGTTGCGAATAATTGTATATGAGTAAAAAGAGCCAAAACCAATACCTACTTGTCTTGAAGTATCTTTAATACCAGTAAAATGATATTAACATAGGCTTCGGCGTTTATGCAAATATTGCTAGGGCCCTAACCAGTGTTGCTGTATTAATGCAATTACGTTTTGCATAATTTTTCGACGTAGCTAGATAGGCGGAAAATTTCTGCAAATCAAAATACGTATGGTGCATGCGTCATGCGTGTTAAACACTGGACAGGTGCGTGGTGCATAGATTGCCTTCGGAATCATGACGAACTAATCATATCCATATGTAAATACAAGAACATAACAAATACTGAATGCAAGCTACGGCGCCTGTATGAGTCATTAATAAAATACAACCATGAAACCCAAGTCATAACAAACAAACAAGTTTTTAAGGAATTATTTATTTATTTATATATAAACGATATTTATTACACTATTATGAGCATTAAAAATTAATCTAAGCAACTGCTGTTCCGTCGCAGATGACCTCTGTGTCACTGGAAACATTCACTAAGTTGCTGTCTATTTCCTTGAGGGTTTCTCGTGAGACAATGTGGTCCTTACAGAACATCGTAATCCTCTTGCAGGCTTCTCGCAGAATGTCTTCTGGCACAGTTAAAACAATCCTCATGAAGTTAGGATAAGCGAAACACTGAAAAAGTAAACAATTGTTAGATACCGAAACACTCTTAAACGTAACAATTACCTTTTTATATATTGTTTTCAATGTTTTATTGATGGTCTGTGCGGAAAGGCAACCGTCGTGGAATTGAGGGCGCTGCAGTGCCTAAAGACCGTATTTTTCAATTTATAAACACTGTAGTGCTACTGTAAAATCTGAATATTTATAAAACTATGTTAGAACGTAATATTTTCAGATCGTTGCCGTCTTTATTTATTTTATAGAATGGTTTTAATGTTATCATAATGTTAGTTCCGTTTTGCGCCACGACAGTTCTCTTTCCGCAAAGTCTTTAATGAAGATAAAATTCTCTTTAATTCGCAATAAGTTTTATAAAAAAAAAATGTATCTTGCAATATTATAAAAGGCTTTTTTTGCCCTAGGTATAAAACAAATATTAGGGTATTACTGTTATAATTCTTGAAAATTGCAGTTACACTGACTTGCCTATGTTGAGAGGCAAAATACTTAAATTTAAAGTGAGAGAGAGGATAAATCTATTCGGTGCTTCAAATACTCGGTAAAGGGAACCTAGAGATGCATTGGTATAGCTTGATATGATAAGTATATAGCATCGGTCTTTTGATATTTTAGTCCAGTCTAAGAATTTGTAATATTAGATTGACGTGACATAGGGTTCCCTATAATATTGTAAACATCTCTGCTACACCTATGCTCACAAATAAATGTTGAATAAATGTCTGCATCGGTTAGCATAATATAAAAAGATACTAAGGTAAATAGTATATACTGACCTGCCCTGGTAAACAAAAGACAGACTGCTCAGCAACCATGCGCTCGACGAATTGAAGTTCATTCTTGAAATCCGGGAACAGCAATGTTTTTATTTCGATCATCATGTACATAGCACCTTGCGGCATAATGGGGCGCAAGCCTGGAGCGCAACGTAGCTCATCATAGGCCAACTTAGCCTGGTTCTGAAAATATATAACCAAATAGTTACTATTAATTCTTGGCGTAATTTATGAGACTCAATTAATCTAAATATTTAAATACCTCATATTTTTTGTATCTAATCAAAATGTTAAATATATCAGACTTGATTTTAATGAATTGTAATTAAAACTGAAGCTCACCTCTATAAATAGCACCACATCGTCGAAAAAGCTCTGTGGCGTACATGATAGTATTGCTGGCAGTGCCCTCTGTATTAACGTGTTTGGACCCAAGATCCTGGTAGCCAGGTTCGACAAGCCTTTCCGAACTTCCTTTCCTAGGATATTATGCCTATCATGGATTATAATCCAGCCCATACGCCAGCCAGGGACTAGGAACCTTTTCGTTAGCCCTCCGCACGTTAATATCGGAACGTCTTTGGAGACTGCTGACAATGCGGTGAACTCATGGTTCGAGAAAACAAAATGTTCGTATATTTCATCAGCAATAATTGGCACGTGGTTCCTCGATGCTATGTCAAGTATCTCACACAGATGCTCCTTATTATACACTGAGCCGCAAGGATTCGACGGATTAATGACGACTATAGCGGCAGTGTCGTCATCTATTTGGCTCTCTAGGTCTTCTAAGTCTACCTTCCATTGTTGATCTGGCTGTAACAAAACATCATCATGATCACAATCTATCACTCTATCAAATAACCTTTAATCAAGGATTTACGCAGTTATAAATAAAATAAAGCGTAAATGAGCAGTATGCAAATCCGTTCAACGAGAAACTCGTTATGTTTCTAGAACTCGTTTAACATCACCTCATATCAATACAAGTCTTTCCCGCAACTGTGCCCCTGGTTTTTGCACATTTTCTTGTATGGTAACCAATAACATGACTTAAACATACCTTCTACAAAATTTTTCGTCATTGAAGAGTTCGCAACAACAAGATGACTTTGATGGGTAGATAAATAAATGTAAACTTACCAGTAAGTTGTAATATTTGATATTTATTCCTAATCCTTCAGCTACAGTCTTATATATCATGAATCCTGGGCGAGGAACCAATACATTTTGTCCAGAGTCAGCAATCACAGTGATCGCAAGTTCGATAGCATGAGAGCAGCCACTGCAGAGAACGACATCTTCAGGTGAAATCTCTCCCTCGCTGCTCTGATGGGCACTGTACTTGGCAACAGCCTCCCTTGCCTCGACATGTCCCTTCGCAGGACCATAACTGCGGCTGCTCAGCCATTCATTGCTCTCGCGGACAGCCTGAATCACTTGCTCAGGCGGGTTAAGATTACCAAAGGTAGTCGGATCACCTAAAGATTAAAACAAAATTATGAACATCTTACAAAAAATGTCGCAAATTCGAAATCCTGCTGACCTTGGGTTATAAATAAACAATCTGGTCACCCATATCTGCTAATTTATTATTTAGTTTTTACGCAGCACGAGCAAAAAAGCAATGACTCCCAGTTATTGCTTTATGAATATAATATGGGGCCAAAATACATACACACCTAATTTTCCCAATTATGTATCATCATTTAATTAAATATTTTTGGATTAATTTTGGAAAATATTTAAATATGAAGTTGGGCAAAACACTAGTCATCGCACAGTTTTGACTCGCATAACTTCAATACACAATAATTATAAAACTTTACGTATCTCTGGCTTAGGAACATACTAGGTAACAAATCTTTGACAAAACAACAAAAAAAAACAAAACACTAACCGACTGAAAGCGCGATGAGCTGCTTGTTGGGGTTTGGCTCGACCTGAAGGTTCTCGACGATGTCCCTTATCAGGTTATGGGTATTGCGAGCCAACGTCGATGCACGCACCTCCCATGTGTTGCTTCCTCGAGAACGTCGCGACATCGGCACTAAACTTGCGGGATATAAAAGCTGCGGCGACACTTAAACTTGAATTGAGAATATTGCTCGCATTTCGATACAACTCAGTTTTGTATCGGAACAGTGGCGTTTGACAAGCGCAGGCTCTCGAGTCGTGGAACTGGTTTAAAAATGTAGATGTGATGACGGCAATAGAATCAGGTTGTTTGTATATTCTACAAGCCACATATTTGCCACTACAGATATGTACACCACATAATAAGCTCCCTGCACGGGATAACACAAAAAAAAACAATTAAAAAAATATATTGTAATTAATAATTAGCTATTATTTATTGTGAATAAGAGCGACATTAAACAAAATGTTCTAAAACTCTCAGATCTCTTCCTGTCTGAGTTTCTGATATTTTAATATCTAAACTAATACGTCGTAATTCTAAATATTTTTATAGTTAAATATTAGTAATTTAAATTTGATTTCCTACTTAACAACAAGAGTCACAGCAACTGTGAATCCAACTACGTAAACGAGTTATCCAGTAACCCATTTCACTCATGACTTGCATCCGATGCAGGTAGTTTTCCTTCCATAATATAAGTTCCAGAAGAGTACGGAAAGTTTTGTAATTTCAACATAACAGGCTTGCCGTTTAAGCGAACGGTAAGGTATTTGATTATTCATTACCTCTTTGATATCTAAAATAAGCTTACCCGAGTCTGGTATAAAACTAATAAATCCGGCCAAATGTGAGTCGAACTTTCTGTAGTTTTCGAACATTTTAACACTTCACTTATCGAACACTTCAACGACATACTTTGCAAATACTTTCCGTTCATTTTAGAACCCTAAATTCACATCCACTTTAAAAATAGAAATAACTACTTATGATACGTATTGTATGCACGGAAAACCTTTTGTGTTTAAATGAAGTCATATAAAATAGTCAGGTAAATATTAACCTCATCTCATATATTTTACATGTTGGCTTATTATTATTTTGTTAGTAAAAAATACCATCTCAACGAATACAAACAAACAATAAACGAGAACCTTCTCTGATCTTTTACATAATAATTAATATAATCGTACTATCTACAGAATCATGGCAGAATTTTAGAATATCTAATTGTATCACAGATTCAATCAACAATTAGAAAGGAACGACACATAGTTAAGGGCTACCCCGTCCGGCGGAAGGGGTCAAGACCCTAATAAGGAATGCGATGATATCGCCCTTCTCAATTCAAAGTGGTTTGGACCCTACGCCGTTAATGCATCTACTTAAGGCATTTCCTTCGTCCTTCGAGAAAGATATAGAACCTCTGATGCAAAAGTTTCAACGATCTTTATTTGAGAGTTTGATTTCTAATACTTATCTAATATTTATGGAGCAGCGCATCTGGAGTAGGTACTATTTAGATTTCATGCCTTACGTTTTCACATAACATTGCTTTAAACCCAAAGTAGTTGAAAGTAGTGTTACGTTATCAGAGACAACAAAGATAGCAAAAACACCCAGAGTAATAATTTCGAAAAGTGGTTTCCTACTTTGAGCCATATGGGAATCGAACCCGGGATCTCCGATCCAACGACACTTGGTATGCCACGCAACCCGAAAGTACTTATACTCCTTTTCGATTCATAACAATTCGCTCCTCTTGGATATTCTCGCAATCCTACAAAAAGGCGAATCTGATAGCGAGTTACGTTACTACATTCTATTTATTTTACATACGTCGATACGTAATACATAGTAAAATATGTCGATGTTCTCATACTAGACCTACGACATTACTTACCTAAGAGTTTGATGTAAACAAGTAGTCTGGTAATTATGCTGAAGTGTCGCAGATTGCTACGTAATAGATGTTGTTGAGCCCAATACTACAGATAATATTACCGCGCCTATACTGCGACTCATACATAGGAACGTAAACAAAAGCGTGTTGGTAAACAATAACAAAGTTAACAAACAAACTTATTAAGCTCGATACGATTTACATCTTTGGTATGTTATTTTATGTTTATAGTTGGCGACGAGAGCGGTTTTTCTGAAACGTAAAAGGAGAGCCATATGGTCAGCGGAAAAAGTACTCTGTGTAATGATGATACCTCATTTAAGGACAGATTTGTTGTCCTTAATGCTTTCTGTCTTCTCTTTCAAAAAGTCCATATGTATAGGAAACTTATTGTGCTATGCAGCCGTGGCCGGAAATATTTAATTTCTTGAAAAAAATAAAGCCGCCTCATCGTCAGGAAAGATAATGAATATGAAATGATAAGCCTGTACGCATTTAATTTTTCATAGTTTTATCTTAATCCTTTCATCATCATCATCATTCAGCCAATCATAGTCCACTGCTTGACATAGACCTCTCCCAATTTGCGCCACAACACCCGACCTCCGCATCCGACCGCCCTCCGCATCCAGCCCACCTGGACCCATTAATCCTTTATCAGCGTGATATAATGTATACTCAAGGCCAGGAAAATCTATTGAACAAGCTAGTCTCTAAGATAAACAGCGGACAGTGAGACATGGTAAAACTGCAAGGGTTCCTTATAGTATAAGGACCCCCAAAAATGTTTATAATGTTGGGAATTCTATGAACCGAAATAAAAAAAAGGCAGAAACTTTGTTTTGCATATGATTAATTTGATAGATGTAACTTGCGTCTTTAAACCTACCATTTAGTAATTTGCTGTCGGAGAAAATGTCCCACGACTTTGGCATACAATGCAATGCCATGCTTTGAAAGAAAGAAACATGTGCTATTGTCTTCTACACAGCAATCTCATAATAAATATCTGTTTACAATAGTAAGAATGTTTGTAATCTCAACACGTCGTATTTTGTGGGACTTTCCGAAAAATTTACTGCGTCATATCCCTATTTTCGATGGTACATACCGTGCACAGTGGTTGAAGATGAACCATCTTTAAAAATATCCCTGCCTATATCTTGAGCTTATACTAAGACAAAGCTCTTTTTAGGCTTTGACTTTCTCTATCATAACTTTATCATCTACAGCCTATCTTATAATATTTTCAACGACTTTTATAATGTTTTCGAGTTAAAACGTATCTAATTTAATCTCGCAAAGTTAGCATTGATAAAAAAAAAGACTCGTTAATTAATGGGCTATATATTTTAGGAGACAGATTAATACATTAAAATAAGCGAACCCGATCCAGTACCTAGATTTAAAGTGACGATGATGCTATAAAGATTAAAGACACAATGTTAAATTAAACACAGATTTAACACCGATAAAAATATTATTGTCTTAATTATTGTTTCTAATCGGATACAAAATTATAATTCATAAGTAGGTATGTATCTACTTTTTTTCACTTAACAATGCCTTTTCGGATATTTATTTAATATCTTTGTGGTACACTGGGTACACTGGGCTTCTGTCCGTCCCCTGTCGGCAAGTAACATTTCTATAAGCACTAACGATGATAGACAACGGTTGATTGAATTAGTTTTGTCACTTCTATTTGAGAGGTTCGGTGAGCGTTAAAGATTGTAGAAATGTCTTCTAGGGCGGCTGTAAGGCCTAGATGACCTGCTAAACGAGGTACGAATTTCAATATTAGGTATCGAAGGTAAATATTAGGTTGGTATGATGAACTAGAAAAATCTCTGCTACTAATAGAGCAATCGATCTGGGGCCCGAGTCTGCGATTGACAATTGTTTGAATCGTCTGAGTGGGTGGCGTTAGTAGGGCCATTTTAGGATATTTAATTCATTCTACTGAAAGTCAGAACGTCAAAATTGGCCGTCCCAATGGCCAATTTTGACGTTTTACCTACGTAATTATCCTAAAATGGACCTACTAACGCCACCCACTCAGACGATTCAAACAATTGTCAATAGCAGACTCGGGCCCCTGCCTATGTTTTCGGCTGGTCGCGTCTGAAAAATTACATTTCCACGAAAGAAGTTGAAGAACAAACACTAACAATCAACATGATTTTGTTTTGAAATTAAATGGGTAACGCCCTTTTGTAATACAAATAGCTACTACACCTAGCATCACGTTCTTAAGCTTTTGCTCGTAGTTTTTACTGTGTGGTGTATGTAGATCTCTCTATGTTACATAAAGATTGAAAGAAGGTAACACATATCGATTGATTAAATTTAATAAGGTAAAACTTTTG
Organism: Autographa gamma; assembly: GCA_905146925.1. Lineage (NCBI taxonomy): Eukaryota > Metazoa > Arthropoda > Insecta > Lepidoptera > Noctuidae > Autographa > Autographa gamma. Next base: position 4,861,701 of record LR989852.1, read on the forward strand.
TAACTTACAGTCGCCCGTACGTCAGTGGTGTTCTGAACTTCTGAAATAATTTATTTTTGTCGTTTCTACTGACATGCAATTGACCGTCTTGCTACCGTACAATAAATCTTATTATTTATTATAATGAACAATTAAGCAATGTTTTTTAATCGTATTTGTTTCGAGGATGCGTTGTTAGGTTGATCGTAGACAATAGATACAACGTCTTTCTCGATCTTTGAGAGTTGTTCAGTGGGCAGGACCATGTGGTCTTCGCAGAAAGTCGCTATTCTGTGACACGCTTCTCTCAATGTTTCCTCAGGCACTGTCAACACGATGCGAACGTAGTTTGGATAGTTGAAACACTGAAATGAGATAGAAAACTTTAGATTAAAAGAAACACAATTATTTTTATGTTCTAATTTTTACGCTATAGCGGGTTCCAGCACCATAATATTTGGGAAGTGACCCTACATTTAATATGTTGAAGAGTCGTATACTGATGACAACTTGTCTAAATAGCTTGTTATATATATATGTATATTATAGAGGATATTTTTTTGTTGCAAAGGAATATTTACTATATTTTCAAACGACTTCAAAAAAAGGATATGCCAAGTAAAACTATTAGACACACAATGATATTGAAAAAAAAAAACAATATTAAAAAAAATCTAAAAACTTTCTTTAGATGGCTATCAAAATTACTAAATGTAATAAAATACATAACTACTAGCACTAAACTAACACACCTATTAGAAACTTAAAAGTCAAGTCAAGTCAAATTTTTCTTTTACTTAATTCGTCCATCCATTACACCTTGCGCCCTTAGAGCCTTATGTTTTTTTTTCTATTTTTTAGTTTATAGAAATAGAATATGTATTAATTTAATTCTTATTTATGGTTTTTTATTCTAAATACATATAAAAGACGTGTACATACCGCCCCCGGAATGCAGAGCACAGACTGCTCGTTGCACAGTAGAGTTATGAATTCCAGTTCATCTTTGATCTTGGGGAAAAGCTTAGTGTTTATTGCGACCATCATATACATGGACCCTTGTGGCATGATCGGACGGAGGCCAGGGATCTTCTGCAATTCCTTAAACGCCAACTTTGCTTGACTCTGAAAATGCCAAGAAACAAATCTTGTTGTTAAATGTTAAAGACCAATTACATACATTAGACGCCCTAATATAGCCTGCCTAACTGTATAGAACCGTAAATTGTTTCAAGAAGTCGATTTGAAGGAAACAGTAAGTCAGATTTATTTAGTAATGCAAATCATTTTATTAGTGAACAGCATCTGCAGCATACAATGCATGTAGTCATCATATTATATTTTGTAAACAAATCACCAAAAACTGGATTTGTTAAAATCATTTACAACAAAACTTGTCTCATGTGGAATTTTGTTGTCAAAGTTAAGAGTAAGTTGTAGAAGTTAAAAAAAAGAGCAACTATTCCTGCCACTTAGGAATTTTAAAGGCCATTGATAATGTCAAACAAAGCACTTATGTGATTTGCTTTATTTTTTTAGAAGGTAACGTTGCTTTATCAAACTGCAAACTATTAATTAAACGTTTTTAGAATGTTTGTGGCATTTATTTCTAATTTTAATAAGGTGTTATTTTTCTAACTAATGATCGAAACGTAAGAAGGTACCTAGGTTCTATTTAAGGATAAAGAATACTAACCGATAATTCATTACTAATGGTCTCACCTCAATAAAGGACACAGTTTCATCAAAGAAACTCTGGGGAGTTTCCTTAAGAATTCGTGGTAAAGCTTTCTGGATCAGGGTGCTTGGACCGAGAATTCTTGTTGACATGCTCAGCAATCCCTTCCGAACTTCTTTCCGTAAAATGTTCTGACGGTCGTGAATGACAATCCACCCCATCCGCCATCCTGGGACCAAAAATCTTTTCGTGACTCCGCTGCACGTTAAAACTGGGACATCTTCAGACAAAGCCGACACTGCGGTAAATTCGTGATCGGAGAAAACGAAATGTTCGTAAATTTCGTCTGCGATTATCGGCACGCGATTTCTTGATGCCACTTCAATAATTTCTTTAAGATGTTCCTTATCATACACCGAGCCACACGGGTTGGAAGGATTGTTCACTACAATCGCTGCTGTTTTCTCGTCTATTTGGCTTTCGAGACTTTTGATGTCAACTTGCCAATTTTTGTCGGGCTGAAAAATTATAATAGAAAGTTAAGTGATAACCAACTAATTCGAAACGATATCTCGTTATAGCAAATTAAGAAACATCCCCGATTTTACTTTATATCAATTCGCAACAAGGTATCCTCACCAATAAATCGTAGTACTTAATGACGATTCCCAATCCTTCTCCTAGAGTTTTATGTATCAAGTAACCGGGACGAGGAATGAGAACATTTTGCCCCTCATCTGCGATGACGGTGAGGGCAATATCGATGGCATGCGAGCATCCACTGCACATGATCACATCATCAGCAGTCACTTGTCCCTGATGCGCGCTGTACTCGGCCACGGCTTGCCTCGCGTCGAGGTGACCATTCGTAGGGCCATAGTTCCGACTTGAATTTAATTTAACTGTGTCACATATAGCTTCGATAATATTTTCAGAAGGCTTCAGATTACCGAATGCTGTTGGATCGCCTGAAATTTAAATAATTTCCTAAATCAGGATCAAAATAACAAATCAGTTCATTCGAATGGTCTGTCAAAAATATCGTGGTTTTACCAAACGCTAAATTTTTTTTTTAGAATTTGAAACTTCTAAAAATCAACGTTAACACCAATCAAATTTTTAAGTTAGCTAGTATTTTTTTAGCGTTTTATACTTGATTATATAACACAGTTGTTGTTCTGTGAGATGTTATTCTGTAGGTATAACACCGACTGGTTTGGCAAGCCTCTCACCAAGCATGGTCATCAGACCACTAATTATTCCAAAATATATTAAAGCTACATATTTGATATAATAAATCCTATTAAAATGTTTTAGATCTATGTGTGTCACGTGTTTTCTGAATATTATTTCGGTCTGACTGTTCACCTCGGCGGACACGTGGTAACAGGTTGATATAGCATTTTAAATTTAATAAGGGTGTTCCTTAGGAGACGTTTTAAGGTAGGTTAGGTTCCTAAGTTGTCTGTTGTCTTAATACTATTTGAATGACCGCCGTTTCTTACATCTAATAGATAAATCTTCCCTTCATAGTTTTTCTTTTAACATATAATATCGATCGATTTAACTTCATGTACGACAGGTAGTTTAGACAACATTCCATATCTAGTAAAAAATCCTAATATGTTATTAAACTTGGCCACCAACAGGGTAGCGGTCTACCTTCTTCATGGCCAAATTTAATAATAGATTTAGGATTTTTTCATAATTCATACATTGCTTTATTTAATACCTCGTTTTTATGCAGATTTGTTCACGTTTTTAAATATGAAATTTCCTTAGTTACATTTTTAATCTTCTGTATTTATTTGCATACATTTTCTGAAACGACGTTTTTTTTAAGATTATTTTTAATTAATTTGTTCCTTGTTATTCATTAAACATACCTATATCAGGTTTAGAACAAGAAACAGATACTTTTAAGTTATTTTAAAGATAGATTCTAGTGAGAGAAGGACTTATAAAGTCTGATAGCTCCCTCTCTTTTAAACACGCTTCTAATGTATTGACCAGTTAACGACCATGAACCTAATGGAATTTTTAGAACTGAACTGCAACTTGTCTTCTTAGCCTACTGCCTAGAAAAGGCTAGGCAGAAACCAAGCCTTCTAGGCAGTCCTATGCTGAAGTCACATTCCAGTTTCATCGCATTCAGCTGAATACCGTATTTTCTTAATGCTACTGCCAATCTGCCAGCTAATTGATTGGATTATCGTTTAAATTGCCTTATAAATTAAGGCAATTTATTTCAGTTCAAGGCTTGTTAGAATTGTTTGGAAACTTTCTGTTAAAACTGGATCATGGTACCGTCACAGTTGCTAAAAAATGTTGTATGGTGACTTCTTACATAGGTAATTATGTTAGGTTTTTCAAACAAGACTAAAATAATTGCTTCTATAATAACTCAAATGCTAATTTTATATGTATTTATTTTATAACTGCCTCATTGGCCTAGTGGTGCTAAGCGCGACTGCTACGCTAGAGGTCTTGGGTTCGATTCCCAAGTCGACCAAGGTATTATTGGGTTAGTGGGTAGTATTTCTACGATATTCTCAGTAGCAGGTCGGAGTTTGGATTTGTACGGGTTGTGGCAATAGGCTCGCCCCCTATTACATGGGACTTAAACATATCGGCGAACTGTGGGTCTACACCTCTGCCTACCCCTTCGGGCATACAGGCGTGATGATATGTTGTTGTTATGTTTATTTATTTTATGTTCCAGTTTTTTTTTTACATTTCAGAAGACATGTATAGATTTTTGCTAGGACAGTCAATCAGTCATTAGTGCCCACAATGGCATTTTAAATACTTGGCTTTCTCAATATCGAAGAAGTAAGGTTTAAAAACCTTAGGTGAATGATTGCCCCATCGACCATGCGAGACCAATCATTCATTCAAAGTTCAAATGGGTAGCGTCTACTTCAGGCATTCGGTGCCTATTTTATGGTTGACACGAAAAGTGTTAGATGAGACATATGCGTACTAATTCTATAATTTCTAAAATAGGGGATTAATAAATTACCCCTGTATTAAATAAATGTTGTAGTGTTTATCCTTAAGTCCAGGAAACTCGTTCTCTGATACATAAGCGAGTGAAACTATCATAGGATAGGTAACAATCATTAAGTATAATAATAATTAATTACCAACAGGTAATAAGACATAGGTAACAAGTAAGTAATATGTTGATTAATCGTCCTGGGGAATTACATATTGCAAATAGAGTAAGGTGTAAAATATAACCTGCCTACCTGGTATAGACGGCAATGAAAAATCATAGATAGGGATGGCATCAGAGAAAATGAAGGTTGCACTCCTTGACCCGATAATATGTGGAAAAGTTTTTCTAAATAGACTCGTCCGAAGATCGAACCACGGACTTCAGAAAACCGGTATGTGCACCACTCGACTACTGTAGTCTTTATATTATAAGAACATACTTTACAGTATTATTAATTAAAAATAGTTTTTTATTTAATAATTTTAGGACTCAAAAAATTTGCTTTATTCCATTAATCATTTATAATTAACAGAGGGCCACTTACCCATTATGCTAATAGAAGTATTTCTACTATAAAAAAGATTTGGAAAAAAGGAAAATATTAAGAGTACCATAACATAACACGGAAAAATCACTTTTTTTTTTTTTTAATAAACATAACTAAATGACTAGGGCGCCCTTTCTATCTACCACCTTCTTTGTAGTCTAATTTAATTTAAAAAAAATGTACTTACCAACTGAAAGTGGAATGTATGATTTCCCTGGATTCGGTTTTATGTCTAGGGTTTCAATAATGTCCCTTATGGGATTAAAGGTGTTTCGCGCCAATTTCGAGGCACGGACGTCCCATTCTCGCGGATTTTGCGAACGACACGACATCTTTACGAGCAGCACCACTTTAATAACGATAATTTCTATACAGCCACTTATGTATAGCAAGTATCTCGCAAAACGTGAAATGTAAATTAGTCCAAACTAATGAACCTATTTTTAATACAAATATTTTACGGAAATATAAGTTAAATTTACTAATTTTATTCTTATTGAAAAAATGCTAACGACTAAATACGTTCTACTTGTATAACATGAGACATTGGTATGCATGCTTGGGTAACAACCACTGTCCTACAGCTTAGCGACGTTCTGGGGCAACACTTTACGGGTTCCCTATGCGTGATCGAAGCACTGTGTTCGAAAATTGAAACATCGATAACTTTAATCCGAAGCCTTCATAGTGCTGATAATTTTGGGGGACCGGGCAAGCTCTGGCCGCCTTTTCATGGCTTTTCTAGGAGGGTTCACTATAGGAGAGCAGCCATGAACACATGGACATATCTGCTTGTATTACCAGCTAGGAGTTGGTATGAAATATGATATTTACTGAATTTATTTTCATATAATTATCTGCCATGTTTATTAAGTAACAGTAACAAGATATTACATACAAGGTGTATTTCTGCATTGTGAATGAACGAGTTTTACATACTGTCACCCAAGATACAGGCTTTTGCCTGATTTGGTAGGCAGAAGACTAAGTATACCCACACCTATATTTGTAAAGTTAAATGTCTTATGGCTCATTTTCACTGGAGGTTATTAGGAGATTTTCGTGTACGGGATAATGACTAGTGAAATTACCCCTGTCGCTATTCAGCATGCGGTCTCCGCCACACGTGGCCTAACAACCATTAACCTAGCAAGAAATAAAACGCATGGGTGCTAGCAAGCAACGATGAAAGTAATCGGTTGGAGCTTTACCCAAATCTCTTGCATACCGAATACAGGCCCTGAAAACCAGTAAAAATGAGCCATTACGATCAGCACAAAGGCCGTTAGGGATAAGCACACTCTATAGTTTTTACTTTTTATACTCTCATTGACTCTTTGAATTTTGATTGACTTTGACAGCTAGACAACTTGACAAGAAGATAAATTTGCAGGAGTGCTTGTGGAACGTACATTTTATAGGAAAATCAAGAAAAATGAATAAATCCAGTATGTTTTTCCACATGCTCAAACCTTTTAAACAGGTTACAATAACAACAAGGCAGCTTTCAAAAGAATCCATGTGTAATGATACGGCGATCGAGTACTGCGCCAATATAGTAAAGTAAGTAGTACTTATTGTTAATATACATTAATTTACGAAAAAATAACTATTTACATGTATCCTGTTGCATGTTCTAGTACTCGTTGTATTTTACAGATAGACAGTATGACTACGAGAATTTTATGGCAACTCTTCTTATGACGAAGGCTCTGCGGTCGCCGGCCCTGGTACTGAGAGCTTTTAACGTGGAGGTAGCTCGCGTCCAGGACCAAACGTCTGATGCACAAACTGCCGAATTCAGGTTACAATTCTGGCTCGATACTTTGAAGACCATTTATAAAAAAGAACAATCAATAAAAAATATTCCTGCTAATCCTATTGCACAAGAGTTATTCAAAGTAAGTTCAATGTTATATTATTTCAAGTTACTACAGACATTTCTTTATAAATTGCTTGTACTACATAATGCTTATTTATTTTTAGATATGTAAAAGCTATGGCCTTCAAAAGCGACAGTTGGATAAACTCATAACATCAAGAAGTGAATTGATGAGAACCAAACACTTTAAAACCTTAAATGATGTGGAAAAATATGCTGAAGATTCAGTGTCTCCGATATACTACTTACTTTTATCTGTAGCGGGTGTTTCTAATGTACATGCTGACCATGCTGCATCCCACTTGGGAAAAGCCCAAGGAATAACAAATATATTAAGGTTTGAGTCCATTATTATACTTATCAATATATGTACCATAAATACTTGAATATGGTACATTCTGTGCCTATAAACATCTCACCACGCAGTACTAGTAATTCTACATGTATTAGCCAGCAAACCACAATGTCATTTGCTTAACTAATAATTTACTTCCTCATACTTAGCTAATAAATGTAGATATTCTTTAGAGACTTAATAAAAGGTAATATTAAAATGTTTCAGGTCCGTCCGTGTTTCCAGTTACCATAAAATTGTTACCATGCCCATGGACATGCTCATGAAACATAATGTGAGTCAAGAAGAAGTCCTGAGAAGCACTGACAGTGAGAATATGAGAAGTGTTGCATTTGAAATTGCAAGCAGAGCTAATAGTCACTTGCTAATGGTAAATTATATTATTCTGCCATCAATATCCTTATTAATGTTATATATGTTGAAGATAATCTGTTTGCCTGTCTAATACACTTTGACAACAAAGCTGCTAAACCAATTATGATAAAGCTTGATATGATATAACCTTGAATCCTAAGAAATGTGGATGGAGCTGCAGGCAACAGCTAGCCATTTGGTATTTTATAATTTTAAATAGTACTACAGATTGTAAGCAAAGCTAAGGCGAATCTTCTCTAGAGATTAAGAAAAACCTAGACTGACTGAAAAGATAACAATATTTTCATATTTTTTTTCAGGCCAGAAGCATTGATGTGCCCAGTATTTCTAAGCAGATATTCCTACCTGCAATATCTGTGGACCATTATTTGACCAAACTTCAAAAACTGAATTTTAACTTATTTCACAACTCATTACTGCTTTCCAGTGCCACTCTACCATTTAGTTTATACTATAACAGAGTACTAAAGAAATATTAAAAATGAAATCTCAATTTGAAATAGCAAATGTAGCAAGTTGTTTAGTTGTAGTAGTTGTTGACTTTTATAAATAAATGTTACGAAAACCAGTTCTTTTGTCATTTCTTTTTACCAGAATACTTATAGATGATGAGATGGGTTTCGTTAATCCTATTTTTATTATGTGAGTGAAAGCAGAAAGCGTTTACATTAATAAAACAATATGTAAGCAACTTCCAACTAAATATAAACCTTTCGAGTCAAGGGGTAGATGCATGTTTATAACAATGGCAGGGTCATTATCACAACCCAAGATGCCAAATTCTAGGAACACCATTATAAATTATTTTGGTAATTGCTGAACCCTCTGGGAAAATATAAATATTATTTGTGAGGTTTATGAATAAAACAACATTTAATTTTTTTAGAAATAATTGCACTGTTTACTTTTAAGCTTCATCATGCAAATAAATATTTCATAACAATTCGAGATTCAAGCAAACTTGTTTGGCAACTTGAGTACCTTAACAGTTAAATAGTCACTAAATATGCATACAGTGGTATTTGAGAAGGTTCTATATTTTGGTGTTGATGATGCACATGTTGTGCAACAAAGACTACACATTTCTTAAAAATGGTACTTATGAATATAGATCTTATCATAATTTAAAAATGTAGTTTGTTATCAAAAATAGAATTGCAGATAAAATCATCCAATGCAATTCATATATTATACTGTTAACTTTGGTAAGGTAATCTTCCAAGATCTTTGGTTACAGACAATTCCATGACTTACTGTGATGTGCAAATATTTAATATGTAAAGACTAATGTACTTGCTCTATGTGAGTACCTACAAAACATATAAGCATCTATAATTAATAAATTAAACTAAAAAAGTTGCTAAATTTTATATCAAAACTCCAAAAAAGAGGATTGACAAATAACATTAGAAACATAATACTTTGCCATTGCCTTTTTAGTTACAAAAATCATTTTATGAAGGTGAGAAAATAAATACTAAAAAGGTAAGTACTGTTGTGCACAAATAAACTGAGCACATAAAAATGCACTTAAAAGCTAGAAGCCTTTAAAATTAGAAGCAATTAAAAATAAAAACAATTTAAATGTTGTGATTAAATAAACACAGCCGATTAGAATATCATAATGCTAATTTGGAATGTTGTTTTTAAGTTAATAATATTTAAAATGTTTGACACTTAAGCTTAATATAAAAAGCTAATAATAAGTACTACTGTTTCCATCACAATGAGCTCGCTGCATAATAAAAAGCTGCCATAAATTACAAATAGCACAACTGATTACTCAGATGGAGTCAAATCTTTTTCTGGCTCTCCCTCGAACAGTATTTGTTGGAGTAAATCATAAATGGGTTCAAATGCTTTCCTACAAGCTGCATTGGTTGGTGTGAGGTAGTCATGCATATCATGGTGACTTATGGTGCCATCAGCTTGTATAAAGCCTTTGTCTATTGGAACCATTTCAACTTTGTTCATGTTGATAACTTTTTCACGTAAAAGTTGATTGATTTTTGAGTTTTTCTCTCTTAGAGTATTTGGATATTGACCACGAGGGAGTAGACTCTGAAATAAAATAGAAAATATTATTTTCATGTGAACATGGCTATTAAATGAGAATACCTAGTTATACTTACAGGCAATACTATATAAGCACTTGGGTGTGTCTCCCTGATTGTTCTTATTATTTCTAGAATTCCTTCACACACTTGTTCTGCAGTGTGTTCCACATTACTTGTCCCGACATGAACAACAATTACCTAAAATTTTCAGTAGATCATGTTACAAAAAAGATAACATATGAATTTGCTGCACATCTGAATGAGCTGATTCTTACAGCACAGACAAAAAACGTTTATAAAAATATAAGTAAACTTACTTTAGGATCAACATGATCAAGTTCTCCATTCTTTATGCGCCACAAAACATTTTGGGTTTGATCCTTGTGGATACTAAAATTGAGGCAGTGGAGAGGTGCAAACCATTGGTTCCATACTTCAGTATGTTCTAGAGCTTGTAAAATGGAGTCTCCAATAAAAATCACATCACCATCTTTACCTTTTGCATCACTTACAAATCTATTATGCTGAAACAGATAATTGTGGACTAGTTACAAAGAATACAGTAATATATTACAGCTTTTTTACTGTACAATTAACAAAAGAAAGTAACTAAAAATGTAGATAAACATTTGAAAAACATAATTTAACAACAATCGAAAATCTTTTCAGCAATTATTTTCGTGTAAATTATTAATTCAATGTAGGTAACAATTAATAATGAACAGAATAAAGAGAGATCTACGATTATTTGTAATTTAGGTCGCAAATGCAATCAGAATCTAATTAAAATTTTTACCACGTATCCGAATCACAAAATCTAGTGTGAATTCAACCGTCTAAATTAGTAAGTTCTAACTGCTCATGAATCAATATTATAATTGAAAACTTACAATACTATTCCACCTTCCATCGCCTTCAGTGTCCTGTTGAGGAGTGGCAACTGAACAGGGATTCATTCTTTCACCGCGATGACACAAAAAAATGTATCACATTAAATATTGTATCCTAAAAGTATAATAATAATTTACCACTTCAACTCTAACCACGAAGATGAAAATAACTTGGCGGTTTCTGTGATAGATAGTCTCTTTAGCTGCCGTCACTGTCATCAATTTATTATCTGTCACAAATCTGTCAGTTTCGCTTGTTCAATGTCAAAATAATGACATGGAATAGGTACATCTACCGATTTGGAATGCACACTTACAAGAATGCAGGCACACAAAAATGGCCGCCTTTAACAAGATTTCTAAATGTTAGATCAATACGAGTAGGAAAAGACTGTGCTTATTTACCTTAGGTAGGTGAAGTGGCAAGGACTATAATCTTTGCCACTACATATGCACTTTATGGGGGATTTAACTTTGTGTTTCAAAAAGTGTTTTCCTTGACTGTGCAGTCTAATAAATACTTAATGAAAATGAAATCAAGTCCTAAATTAAGAGTTACTTACAAATGACGATTAAGTATTGGGTCATTTGTACAAAAAGTGATACAATCGATAACAACAAGACACTACTATGTCGATAAAGAACGACAGGTAATTAACTATTTAATATACGTTTAAAACGATTAACTCAAATTGCATACATTTTCCTCCACTTAAAAAATTGTAACATGTATATACATTACTTATGTAACATACGTAAAACGTAATATGTAAAGGTGGCCATTTTATGAGCCTGCGATTTGCCTGTACCGTTATTACTGTTAGGTTATGATTGATACTGACTATCAGAGTTTACGTGTTAAAGTATAGATTAGAAAGTGTACAGAGCGCATCTTGAGCTGATCGATCATTAGCAAATTTTAAGCAGTTGGTTCGGACTCGTTGAGTTATTCGGTTATTTTCCTTGCACTGACAAACATTTATGTGAAAATAGCGATGATTCCAATGTTATGCGGGTTTTTCTTTTAAACATTAATCATTTTAAGACGAAGGCTGTTTATTACTAGTGCTCACAGTTCATGCTCGAATATACGCGCTTTATTGCTAGGTATTTTTTTTTTGTCGCCTACGGCCGTTGACGTATTATATACATAGAGTGCTACTATCGCTAGTTTCTCATTGTGCCAAGCGAGAGCAGTTTTTAGTCTGAATCAAGTACATTTCGTTTTCCATTTAAGTTAATTTTCGCACAACGAGAAACTTATTTACGAAAATATCAATGGTTTTGACATTGTTAAGATAATATTAGTGTTTTAGATAGATTTTTTAAAACGGCAAGCTCCATCTTTATACATAGGTAATTCACGACAAAACCATTTCACACTAGTGCTTACGTTCAAACTCTGATAGGCTCACTCTAGTTCCTTATGTATACTCTAAGCCTATGTCACTGTCACGTCTGTCACTGACCAGCATTGACAGGCGCTACATATAGTAGGTATGTGAGCCGTTTTCGGTATAATTTTCAGTAATATAATAATTTCAACTATTCTGCTTGTTTCATTTACTTCGATTTACGAATATGGATGATTTGGCAAGCCTAGAAAGTAAACATAGAAAGGAAAAGAAAGAACTACAAGCTCAACTTCAAGCATTGAAGAAAGCCGCAAAAAATGATAAAACTAAAAAGAAAGAACTAGCAGCAGAAATTGCTAGGTTAGAGACTGAAATGGAAGCTAGACATAAACAAGAAATGGAAGGGGTACAGAAGGATACGGAAGAGGTTACTGAGATGGCAGATTCTGTCTTGATTGTTGAGAATGAACTTACAAAAGTTAAGATATCCAAAGCTCAAAAACGAAGAGATAAGAAGTCATTACAAGAGAAAGAAAGAGAAGAACAAATTAAACAACAAGAACAAGAAAACCTTCATGGCCCAAGAAATAAGGAGTTGCAGGAAATTAATGCAAAGCTAAAGGAAAGAGGATGTGAGATTTTCCTTATTCCTTCTGATGGTGACTGTTTGTACAAAGCTATTGCTCACCAACTGTTAGAAACGAAAAGGAAAGAATTATCTGTAGAAGAGCTAAGAAAGAATGTAGCAAATTATGTGCGAGAGCATAAAGACGATTTTATTCCCTTCATGAGCAATCCTGACACATTTGAAATGTTGACCGATGAAGAGTTTGAAGAATACTGTAACAAAATAGAGGGTACCAAAGTGTGGGGTGGTCAGTTGGAGATTAGGGCAATGTCCAACTTTTTAAAGTGCCCTATTAGTGTCATTCAAGCTTCAGGCCCTAATTCTATTGACCAAGGAACAGAATTTGAGGGGACACCACTAGTTATAACATATCATAGACACATGTACAGATTAGGTGAACATTACAACTCAACAGTTGCTAGTGCTAAAAGTGAAGCAGAAGATTAAAATATTATATGATAGGCTTCTTAATTGTTACTGATATTATTTGAATTACAATATGTATCTCTGTAAAATAATTTAGCTTTCATATTGTTCAATACTGAATAATTTGCTAATAAACAACACATGTAAATAGACATTACTTTTATTATATTTTTATACATTAATTATAAATTGTTTTAATTAAAAAAAAACATGAATTTTTAAATAATTTATTCATGAATAGAAAACATGTTGCGTAAATGTTATATTTCACACACTTAGTAAATAATAAAACACAAATTATGCTCCATTTTGAACTGGGGTTTCAGTGGGTGCGTTTTCACCTTCAGCATTATGCTTGTTGGGGTCATCAGGTTTCATATGAGGGAACAGTAGTACCTCCTAAACAAAAGAAAACAGGTTTTATATAAATAATTTTGCGCTGAATGTAATTCTATCAACTATAACAAAAAAAAATAGTAATTCACTAGATTTTATACTCATAATAAAGAAAAAAAATGTATCAGTAATTTTTTTAATCAAAAACTCCATAACTACTAAATTTAAAAATAAAGTATGTACCTTGATATTATTAGAATCAGTGAGGAACATCGTAAGACGGTCAACGCCTAAGCCCCAGCCAGCAGTTGGTGGTAATCCGTATTCAAGAGCAGTACAGAATGCCTCATCCGTAGGAGGAGTCTCATCATCACCAGCTGCCCGATCCTTAGCCTGCTGTTCAAACCTCTCCCTTTGAGTCGCTGGGTCATTCAACTCAGTGTAAGCATTGCATATTTCCTTCTTCATTACAAACAGCTCAAACCTAAGAAAAAAAGACATGTGATTACACAATATAAAAAAATATTTTAATATATGTATGTGAAATAAAACAGGTGAATAAGTTACCTTTCAGTCAAACCAGGTATATCCCTGTGATACTTGGACAATGGGCTCATAATCTGAGGGTGGTCGAGGATAAATGTGGGATTAATACATTTCTCTTCAAGGAACTCTCCTACTAATTTGTCCAGCAGCCTTGCTGTTGTCCTGGGTGCAGGACACTCCACCTTAAAAAAGATAGTAAATTAAACATAAGCTGCATACTTTATATTTTAATAATTAAGAACCATCTATTTCAAGCATATAAACAGATTTTTCGTCACATTATCAATTAGCTTAATACTTACTTCATGTTTCTCACATAACTGACTAAGCAATTTATTGGCTTCATCCGTATCTAGCTTATCAGCGGGCGGCAGTTTGGTGTTCAGTGCTTTCTCTAAGCTGGCAATCATGGGTACTCTTGCAAATGGAGGGGTGAAGTCTATTTCCACTTCCTCACCATCTGGGCCATCTGGACGATACTTAACCTGTGAAACAAATATATTATTACATTTAATTTTATGATCATACTTAAGATAATTTTATTTGCAGAAATCTGTAAACATTTAATTCCTATTCATTCATGAATTGTATTATTGCGTTCCAAAAATGATTGGGTGTTATCATTGTTGCAATGTCTGATAACCTCTTGTTACACTTTGGAGAAAACAAAGAAGTTATGCAGATTCAATAATGCAACATGCGTATTATAGTAACCTAAGATAACTTAAAATTACAATTAAATATATTAATAATGATGTAAATTTGATTAGGATTAGCAAATATACTGATGCTTTTACCTTATAAGATCCATGAATACTTTTCACCATGCCTGACAGCATAGTTTCAGTTATAGTGATTAGGTCATTGTAGTCTGCATAAGCCATATAAAATTCACAGGTAGTGAATTCAGGGTTGTGTGTCATATCAATGCCTTCATTCCGGAACTGTCTGCCAATTTCGTAGACACGGTCCAGTCCTCCGACAACCAACATCTTGTGGTAGAGTTCTGGTGCTATCCTCATGTACAGGTCCATGTTGAGGTCATTGTGATGGGTGATGAAAGGCTTGGCTGTGGCTCCACCAGGGATCATGTTCATCATAGGAGTTTCAATTTCAAGGAAACCCATGTTGTCCAAAAACTTTCTTACGTATGAGATTATTCTTGCTCTAGTATAGAATATTTGCCTTACCTGTACAAGAAGTTTACATTTTAGGGAAGCTAATTACCTATTTATATTGCTGACAAAGTATAACATTGATTTTTTAACTAAGCATTGTTAATGATATAATATGAACTTACCCTATCATTCAAAATAAGATCTAAGTATCTCTTCCTAAATCTGGTCTCTTTATCCTTGAGGCCAAAATGCAAATGAGGCAGCATATGCAGGCAGGGAGAGAGCAACTTAATACTTTTGGGTACAATAGATAATTCTCCCTTCTTTGTCTTTCCTGGATGACCAACACAACCAATGATGTCGCCCCTTCTGAGCTTGTCAGTATCTGTAGTAAACTTTTCTTCAGATTCATACATCTTTGCATTTGCCATCACCTAAAAAACATATAATAATATATTATTTAATAATGAGGAAAAAATCTGCATAAGAATTGAAATTCAATTATTTAATTTATTTATATACCTGTATTTTGACACCTTCACCTCTCAAGTCGTAGAAAATGAGTTTAGCACCAGACTCTCTGATAGAGTGAACTCTACCAGCAACAGTCAGTGTTACATTCTCTAGAACTTCGCCACTGTTTACATGATTGTACTTTTCAATGAATTCTTCCAATGAGATCGTAACATTAAACTTGTGTGGGTATGGGTGGTCATCCTTGGATCCCTCCTTGAGCGCCGCAATAGCGCCCGTTCGCAACTTGTAATACTCATTGGGACTGATCTCCTCTTCAGAGATTTTAGAAGCCTTCTTCTCCGCAGAAGCAGCTGGAAGTTGAGCAACCTTCTCCGCCTTTTCCTTCAATTTCTGTTCAGCTTTCAATCGCCTTTTCAATTCACTAAAATGAATATGAAGAATCACACATCAGTAATAAAATCCGAAATAAATTTATATAAAATTCAACCAACCGTTTGCTAACAGCGGACGAGAAATTTGCACACCGATTGATGAAATTGTTAGTTCTAAAAGACAAGGCACTCAGGTTCTTCAAGGCGTACATTTTGATGTACACAATACTCACTTTTTAGACAACTTTTCACTAGCAGCTTCAGCCATGACTCTTAAAGAGTAATTCAAAATTCCTCTACTATTATAAATATGACGAAAGTATTTCTAACCTAAAATCGAGAACCAAGTCTGACAACTTGACACGTTAGTTAAGCCCCAACCACAGACTACCAATAAATAGAGATGAACTACAAAAAAAGTGCTTACTATTTTTTTTTCCACATTACTTTCTATGTCTCCTTGTTAAACTGACAACTAAATAATTCAGCCCGTTATAGTCATGCTGCGCACATAACGGGCCAACTTGTGGGGCCAACAAACTCCTACGAAGGAGTTTCACTGGGCTGCGTTGGTCTTGGTTTAGCAAAAGCCAACGACCTTTTGTTGGCCTTATTGGCCTGAGTTGGCGCGGCGGCGGTATTCCGAATCATGGTGAAAAACTTAAAAGAGTCGAACTTATTGAACCATAAAGTTTAACTTGGTATGGACGGTCGGACGGTCAGTGAAATATAGTTATATTGAAATAAATTATTTACCCTCAAAGTCAACTAAAAGCCATTGCCAAAGAAGGACTGATCACAATCTGAACTTGCACACTTATTTCACTTAATCAAACATGTGGTTCCAGTTATAACGAATTTTAGAATGATTGTATGTTAAGCTAGTATGTATCGTTGTATACTAATGCACAGTGCACACGTTTAGTACAAATACATAAACCATTGGTCTATAAAGAGCTTCTTTTTACTGACCTGACCTATTATTATATTATTTTGTACGTAAATGTATGTTATGTAACTTCTAAATAAAAACTAAATAGGATATTGAGTAGGAAATTAAATCTTGAGAAACTGTTTAATCTCCAAAATACTGGCGTGACAATGTAGGCTATTAAGTATAATTTGAAGGGAGAAACATTTTGATATTGGCAACACATATTTCTATTGACATCACAGCTGTTCGTTTCGTGTGGTCTGTCTTGCTAGGGAAAATTGTAATTATTAATCTGAAAGTGAGTTATATTTAGTATTATTTGTGGATTAATCATCAAATTAGGTAAAATTAAATAAAATTTGACATTATTACTAAGTTCAGTGGCTTATCGGCAGATCGGCAAACGTTTTATAAATTTGACAAATTTCGTTTCTCCTGCATTCTCGCAAAATATCAAGAACAATCGCATCAAACACCTGATTTTGTATTTGAATGATACGCATTTACTTGTTGGTTGCAGGTACAATCTTATGTAGACAGTATTGCTTAGATCATCTGTCTAATTTATCGAAATACTATGCCTCTTTTTGGTAAGTCTCAAAAGAGCCCAGCGGAGCTTGTGAGATCATTGAAAGATGCAGTCACTGCTTTAGAAAGGGGCGATAAGAAAGCCGAAAAAGCCCAAGAAGATGTGAGCAAAAATTTGGTAAGTAAATTGGTGCACATCAGTATTGAGAGGTCAATCATTTTATTGGTAACTAAGTGGATAATTCAAAGTGTTGTTTTTGTGTCAATAGGTTTTGATAAAGAACATGCTATACGGCACATCCGATGCAGAACCACAAACGGATATCATAGTAGCACAGTTAGCTCAGGAGCTGTACAACACCAACCTGCTTCTGCTTCTCATCCAGGTAACTTAACATTTGCTCATAAAGATGAATTATTTATCACTCATTATTATCATGTTTAATGACTCATGCCTTTTACATTTAGAATCTAAACCGCATCGACTTTGAAGGCAAGAAAGATGTTGCTCAAGTGTTCAACAATGTTCTTAGACGTCAGATTGGTACCAGGTCTCCCACAGTCGAGTACATATGCACTAAGCCTGAGATACTGTTTACTTTGATGTCTGGGTGAGTAATATAAGATTTTATATTGATTTTAGTAGGACAAACTAAAAACATAATTTGTATAGTCTTTATGATAATATCTCACTGAAAATGCATGTTGCCACTATTCCATATCTTTTTTTTTACAAATCTCTGTAATAAATCTTTCAATAGATATTTATAATGATTTCAATTATATTAATAATAATGATATTGTTCACATATGTATTGTGCATACCAGTAAGAAAACCATATAAAATTTACAATAATAATATTGACAACAATCAATTTTATCTTATCAATTTAGTATCACATTAAACAATAACTGTTTGTTTTGCTTTTGAAGCAATAGAGATATGTAAATACTAATCAATTTTAAATGAAAAAACCTTATACTAATAAATACAGTAATGTTAATATACTAGAAGTATTATGTGAAGAAGACATGCCATAATAAATGAAAAATTATTAATAGACATGGCAAATAATGTTCAGAAAGTTAAAAGTATGTCTACTTACCTAGAAATCAATAAGTCGCAGGTACATTTTGAAACATAAAATTATGTCAATATTTTAATGTGTATTGTACAAACAGAAAGACTAATGGACATCTTAAAGTCTTTGTCGGAGAAGAGTATTTTATTATTACGGAGTATTTGTCTTTTTGTGAAAGATATGTTATTTATATTATTGTTTATATATTTTCAGGTATGAACATCAGGAGATAGCATCCAACTGTGGCACAATGCTACGAGAATGTGCCAGATATGAGGCTTTGGCTAAAATAATGTTGTATTCAGATGATTTTTACAATTTCTTCCGTTACGTAGAAGTTTCCACTTTTGATATTGCCTCAGATGCCTTTTCTACTTTTAAGGTTTGTTTTATTTAAATTGCTCACTGTGTGCATGAATGAATTTTATTTTTAGTATTATGAAGCAAAACACTGAAACACTTTACAATACTACTGTTCAATACTATTAAAAAGAAAAATGGCGTCTGTGATATTGCCTTATTTTATTACAGACTAATGTTTTACTTTACTATTTAAGTGCAATTGTAATCGCAATAAACATAATTAAAATGGAAGATTTCCTTTATTGTAATAAGATTTTTATTGAGTAAAAATACAATGGACCACATTTTGTCACAATTTAGTGTAATTAAAGTGGCAAATAAAACATTTATATTGTGGCCCACTTTGAGCTGAATAAATAAATAGAAAAAGATATGTATTTTCTACAGAAACTATCATATTAAATTTTCAGGAATTGCTAACGCGACATAAAATGTTGTGTGCCGAGTTTCTAGAAACAAACTACGATAAAGTGTTCAGTCATTATCAGCGGCTGCTGAACTCTGAGAACTATGTGACTCGACGGCAGAGCCTGAAGCTACTGGGAGAGTTGTTACTCGATCGCCACAACTTCTCCATAATGACACGTTACATCACCAACCCTGATAATCTCAAGCTTATGATGAATATGCTTAAAGAAAAGTCACGTAACATTCAGTTTGAAGCTTTCCATGTTTTTAAGGTATGTATAGTACACGAATTTGTTACTAAAAAATATCACACAAGAATGTTTCTTTATTTAATATGTTTCTTGTATATTTTCAGGTATTTGTTGCCAACCCTAACAAACCAAAACCCATATTGGATATTTTGCTAAGGAATCAAGATAAATTGGTAGACTTCCTCACCAAGTTCCATACAGATCGTTCTGAGGATGAGCAGTTCAATGATGAAAAGGCTTATCTTATAAAGCAAATTAAAGAACTCAAGCCGTCGGAACACTAACAATTATTGCATTTCATTGAATCGCCACTTCCTCCTCAGAAAGAAGTTAGTTATAGATGCTATTATATTTAAATGCTTCTAAGTCACCAGAGGGTGTTGTGCGGCGCCGCTAAGACACAAGGTTCAGTAATAAACATTGGAAATCTAAATAGATTTTACATTTGGTCTGTGATGAGTCAGGGAAAGTATATTTGTGCTACGAGCAAAATAACATTTTTAATAAACAATTGTAGGAATTAGTGTTACTTATGGTTTGACTTATATCTTTTGTAAGTTGTTAAAACCATTTTTAGTTTTTATGACGTGTTTAGTGACAGCTTCGGAGTCACAATCGAAATATTTATCATTTTGTCACATTAGTCTGCAAGATCCCTAAGTTTTTAATTTATTTAGATATGACTAAATGAAACTGGTAACCGTGATCTTTTAAAGAGATTTGTATATATATGACATTTTTTAATTGGAGCGTTTTGTAATGTTTATTTTTTGTATTTTAAATCAATATCAGAAGTATAAATTGTTGAACATGAAGGAAAGTATATTTTATATTGTATATGTATAACATTCGTATCAGTATTTGTCATAACTACAACAGAAGTAATGTTATCATTATTTACTCTGAACCTAACAGTAATGTTGATATTTTAACACATTTTGTTCCATACTTAGTCGTAATTTGGATGATTTTATACATGTTTCCAAAATTTGCACAGGTATTTCTTTATAAAATTAAAATTTTAGGTAGGTAACTTTAAGTTTTCAAAATTGCTGTATCATATTTTAATGTTTAATGATTATTTTGTCAGCATCATTAATGCAATTACATTCTATAGAAACGGAATAAATACAATATTTATATCATTTTCATTTATTTTTTTCTTATTAGATTAGACCCTGCTTTATAATAATTAGATAAGACTGGGAGTTAAATGAAACACTAATTCCAACTATTAGGATTTATTAGACACAAAAAGAGGATCTGTACACAGAATCTTATATTATAAAACTGTACAGTTACTTTTAACTATTCTTACAATTATCACAAAATATTTGAAAATCGAATTATTTACATAAAAACGGTAAATTTATCCGCTGAATAAATTTCATGTTGGTTTTCCATTTCATAAATGTGATAATATGTCATTTATGAAGTATTTGTGTTGGTAGTGGTCATAAAATGAGAAGGGATTTTACCAACTGGCTATCTATTAGGTGAATATGTTATGGGCCAATTTGTTTAGAAAAGGTTTGATTGATGTAGTATTCAAGAGTGGAGATTAAAGCTATGCCGGATAAAATCGCATAACAATGTTGTATCAAGGAAGACTGTCACATAGCTGGTGCGATATATTACCGCCATTGTCCTGATTGGAATTCCCATATTAGTGTATCTATTTGAAAATATTCTGCGGATAAAGTTATCTTTAACTGAAAATTGTAAAATAAATGATATCTTACGTTCTATATAGAAGTAATGAAATGACACGTAGTAACAATGTACCTAAACATTTTTAAATCTATATTAATATACTTAATATGTTTACTGAGGGGGTCAACCACAATCTGTTAAGGAGAAGCTGGGAGATCTAGCTTTTTATTATAATTATAAGGTGATTATGGATATTTGATATTGGTCAGTCATGGCGAAAATGAAAATTTATTGAAGGCAAAGAATCGATGAAACAATAATTTATTAATCTGAGGCATTATATCTCATTTAAATAACTTTACCTTATGTATACTACTTATTAAACAATAAGGTACATCTACTTAATTGTTTCTTTTATAAATTAAACAGGAAGTCGATGATTAATAGTTAACATGTTTGTCCTTAGTCAAGTCTTAATTGGATCGATATGCAAATAGGCCAGATCCCCTTGCTTCTAGAATAAAACAGTAGAAATGGCGGAAGTTTATGAGTGGTCACTATGCCAACACACTGTACACTCACTACGTAGTTAGCAGTGGACAAAAATCGGTCATTGCTAAGAACAATCTAGGCCACTAGGGTGTTTAAATATGTCGTCAATTAAACTGAAATGAATTCCTTCGATTTTAGCAGAAAGGAGCCCAGAACTCCATCTCCCCAGAGCTGACGGCGTTCATGAGGAATTCTATGGGTAATAAAAACTCATAGCTAGATATATACATATTATATAGCTATAGTCATAAGGGTCGGGAATGTCATTGAACTTCATTTTCTTCGTCGTTTAGTTGTAAAGTCCAAACGAAAACTAGATTTGGTTTCAATCGTAATGTAGCGTGTCACGACTTGTATTGCTTTCGGTTCACTGTTCAATCCGAATGTACAATACCGTTGGCCCCTGTATGTGAAGTAAACATATTTAAATATTAATATAAGTAGATATTTTTCGATAAATACTTTATTTTCTATATCCCTCCTCAAATTCACACAGTGTCACAATATCCATCCATCGTACCCTGGTTGAATCGATTATATCAGTCTATAAACACAAAAAAATCAGTCTTAGGCTTGGGCTAAGTGGCTCCGGCATTTTTTTGGAACGAGTAATTGTTACTAGTTAAGAAATATATAGATTACGAATATCTAAAGTAAATACGTACCTAGTGTGAGAATCGTAAAACCAACCGGACACGAGTCCCAGCCTAAAATTGTTTTTTTTTATTTATTATTTAAATAAAAATAAATTATACGTTTAAGTAAAAGGAACACGAAGTATTAATAGATTATATTGATAGGACCAAATAATAATAATAGACGTAAATGAAGCCAAGCCAGAATAGTTATAATATTATGGAAGAACCGAAACCACTGCCTTCGTTAGAGTATTCATGTGATGACAACTTATTACATAAATAATTTAGATATGTTTGCGGATATCTAAACATGATTGCGTGATAAATTATTACATATTTTAACTTCCTTTACAAACACAAATGATTTAATTCAAACTTACGAAGACAGTGTATAACAACAACACAAACAAAATATAAAAGAAAATAACTTAAAATATAGAATAGGTAGACTATGCATTTTCAGAATTTCTGGTTACTACTAAGAATATAATATCTAACGACTGGCGATAATATCTATACTTTTATTCATGTATTACTCGTCTCACAATGTTGCAGGCCTGGTTTAATTTAAGTTTATAATTATGTTTCCAATGTGAAAGATAATACATGCATACAAGTTTCAACTCTCGGAACTATTACATTAAAGATTTCAGCGATTACACCAAACACATCATTCAAGTCCCAACCCAATGCTTCAAGAGATCAATTACAATTTATAGAACATTGGTATTGGATATTACTAACTATTTTTATAATAAATCTGATTGACTTAAACAGACAATCGTTGATTAGTCCATCTTAACGTTATGGTATTATGATATTATTAAATAATACAACTTGACACTCATTACATAATGAAATATAATAATTGTGAATCAATGTTTTAGGAGTTATAAATAGAGAACTTGCCACAAACGCGTAAAGTATATTTACGATTGATATAATGTAGGCAGTGCGTGGCAGTGATATACAGCGTCAAAGGCTTTATTGATATCATAGTGATGACGTCACGATGTGATGACGTATCTACTTAGCTCATGATGATGAGTTGTCCGGTGTTGTTGGCATAGACGAGGCCCTGGCCGGGCTGCGGGGCCCAGCGCAGGCAGTTCAGACTAGTGAAGCCGTGCTCCCAGTTCTGTTCCAACTCCTTGATAGGAGATAGGCCAGTTCGACTAGAACTCTCTGCAAATGCAAAAACAAAACATCAATGTTATTATTTACGGATGAAATGTTATCAGCAAGAATAATGTTATTAAAATTATTTTAATTTGTGTGTTAACTATGGAAACCATTTTTAGTTTAGTGTATTTTTATAGCTCATATGTAGCACACTATTTATTGTAGAGGCATTAAGGAACCCTTTAGATAAGTAACGCATCACAGGGTTAATAACATAATATAATCGATAACCAATGCTTTAGGTAAGATTTGTTAATATGCTATTTTCTAGCATCAAAACTACAACCATTGTTATGCTAATAAAGTAATTATGTAATCTCATTATGTTGTATTTTAATTACTCTCAAATTAACAATTTCTTTGTTAGTGTGATTGCACACCCGCACTTTGGCGTATTTGAAACGCGAACGGCGTACTTTATTTGGGCAACCACTGGGCACATTATATTCAAATAAGAGTACTATAAAACAAAATTCTTGTATACGTAGTCATAATTGATTAGCTTATTGAGCGTACCTAACGGTTCGAGCCTGTAGAGCAGTGCGATGACGTTGTTCCTGCCGTGCGGGGCGGTGGTGAAGCGTCGCGAGCCGAGCCCCACGGCCAGGTGGCGCGCCGTGGGCGACAGCGCCACCGACACCGCGCTCTGCTCCAGCACGGCCGTGTGCAAGCACTGGCCCAAGCGAGCCCACTCCAAAGAATATACACCTAAAAATAGATTTTTCTCATCATGCCACCATCTGCAATATTCCTAATTTTTTAGCGCCGCGCTCAACGCCTTCGGCTTCCATTTGTCTCTACTACTCGTCATCTCAGCATTCAGTCTTCTCTTTCTCATATTATTATCATCTTTTACACAATCTATCGATCTCTTTTTCGGTCTTCCTCTGCACTATATCCATTCACAGTCATATTCATAACTTGTTTAACTTTTATTCATCCTCTTATTTTTATTGAAATTTCAATTGCTAATCTCTTTGCAACAATAAAAACATTTGAGTCGAGTGAACTGATAGTAGTTACTACATCCGAAAGGACTATTTACTTATCATTTTTTTTAAATTTACTTGATTCCATGGGCTATAAAATAAAGTGTGTTAACTTACCAAGCCAATGGTTTGTGTTTCTTAGTCTGGGCACTGGAAGCAGCGCAACTAATAGTCTGCCATCTTTAGATATGTCGATACTAGCGTCATTATGAATCCTACACCTTTGCACTACCACATTTTTCGTACCTAATAACATAAAAACAATTAATATAAAGTACTTAATTATCCGGTTCAAAGGAAAACAATCTTATATAAAGTATTAAGTACAATGTCTCTGACATTTAAGTGGCAAGTAATGATCTTCATACAGAGTGCGAAAAACATCTTATAGTTTTTTGTTTCTTGGGAGTATGAGGGGAAAGTTGTGAAGTATGTAGTGAACAAAGGTCTTACTGTCTGCGATCTCGGGCGTGAGGCCCGTGGTGAAGTCCCAGGCCTGCACGCGGTGCGAGGGCGCGTGCAGGGCCTCGGAGATGATGCCGGCGTCCAGCAGCCCCGCCATGCCCGCCAGCCGCCGCGGCGTGCCGCCCCCGCCGCCGCCGCCGCCACCGCCGCCACCTTCGCCACTGCCACCCTCGTCGTCCACCACCATCGCATTCTATAACAGTTAAAAGGTACTCAATACACTATTGTTGAGAATAAATGATTTGTTCATTTATATTTTGTAATCGTAGCAGTATTTACCTGAGCTAGGATGATAGGTTGCAGATACTCGTGTATCCTTGGCAGACGCTGCGGCGGCGCGGGCGGGCCGTCAGCCGCGGGCGGGAGGTCGCTGACCTGCATGAGCGGCATGGCCACGTTGTTGAGCACGGTGTGGAACTGGTGGCTGAGGTCGTCGCGCGGCGTGAGGATGTGCGGCCTGAACATAGCCAGCGGGTGGCGCGCGCCCTCGCTCGTGCTGGGCCCCGCGCCCCCAGCTGCCGCACCCGCGCCTCCGCTTGCTGTGCTGCCACCGGCCGAGCCCGCGCCTCCACCCGTAGTGCCCCCCGCGGCCCCACTCGCCGAGCCCCCCGCGCCCCCACCGCGCTCCGCCGGCGCGTGAGCAAAGTTTTCCTGCAGCGCGAACATCTCCCGCACTGACGACGGCGTGAATAGCCGGATAGTCTGTAGTCGTCTGAATCTACTCCTGGCCGCATTTCTAAGCCGGACAGCTTGCATGTGTGCTATTCTTATAAAATTTACCCTATGCTCGAACTCACTCATTAGCTCGCTGCCAGGTGACTCCTGCAGATTGGGGTTATCATGAGGTTGGGCATTCGAAGGGCCCGCAACGGGTTCGTTATTTTGTGACTGGACTCTGGGAGTTCTGAATCTTGACATACCACTCCTGGAAGGTAAAGAACGTAGTGCTGGTATTCTATAGTTGGAGACCGGAGGTACAGCTCTTCTTTTAATGAGAGGATGAGCACTAGGATTTGTTCTGTGGAGAGCTTTTTGCCGCCTACTTTCCATGTACAGATCTCTTCTATTTCTTGCAGTTGCAGAATTATTTTTGTTAGCGGCAGAAATTTGGACGGCCAGACGATTGCTCCACCTTTGTGAGAGTCTACTACTCCCTGAAGTAGAAGGTGTATCCTCTGGTCTGTTACTGCGACTGTTTTCACCTGTTTCTGCATTAGATGTTGATGGTGTATTGACCTCTGTAGATTTATCAGCTTTACCGTTTTGTTGGGCAGGTGCATCGGGATCTGCAGCGCCCTGTGAGGTGCTGGGAGGCATGACGTCATCAGGCCCGTCGACATTCACGTCGACGTTGTGCTCCACATTTTGAATACGTACTACATCTAGGGACTCTACAGGTTGCGGGGCAGGAGCTTGATTGCTAGCAGTGCGACCATTATTTCTATTTGACATGACAATGAGGCAAGTTAAAGCTAATGCTCTTTTCAGCGTTCTCAACATATTAATAATAAGTTGACTGAGACCCCGTTCTTCAAGACACATCATCATCATATTAAACATTACTGATAGCACTTGCATAGCCCTCATACGTATTTCATGCCTGGTGGCACTAATTTCAATCGCGCGAGCAAAGTCTCGGCGAGAGCGGTTAGTGTAACGAGGAGCCAGACGATTAGCTGTAGGGTTCCGAGACCGCCTTCTCAGCTCCTCTTCCGGGCGCCAACGATAGCTTGATTGCAGTCTTCTCCTAAAAGATGGGGAAGACCGGTTATTAGGTGAAGATCTAACGTTCGAAGTCCTTCCAGTGTGTGAAGGTCTGTTGTCAGTTGCATTGTCATTAGGCCTATTGCGGTCGCTGTCTGTACGATTTGCACTATTTGCATTGTTAGTATTTGAAGAAGCATTACGCCCTTCTGTCGACTGTCTCCTAGAATCTTCGTGTCTTGGCATGTTTCTTGGAACTCTCGCGGACCGGGTGAGATTACCTGTCATATCAGTCAGCATCATACAACGATCCAATAAAGGCCTTGTATAATAACTAGGAACATCTTGCCGCCCTGTTTCTCTGTGCAGCGCTAGTATACGTCGGCGTAGGTTTTCCCACATACCACGTAATTCTCTCATGGTGGTGCGATTGCCTCGAAGCCAAAGATTCGTCAATTGCACTGTATGTTTTTGTAATGCGTTAACACCACTTCTTACTTTTCTGTAAGCTTCGTCAGGTGGAACAGAGCTGCCT
This sequence comes from Autographa gamma, assembly GCA_905146925.1. Taxonomy (NCBI): domain Eukaryota; kingdom Metazoa; phylum Arthropoda; class Insecta; order Lepidoptera; family Noctuidae; genus Autographa; species Autographa gamma. The sequence continues at coordinate 4,889,006 of LR989852.1, forward strand.
CTGTTCCAAAAGTCATCCCTGCTAGTTGACGGTCTATCGGGATCAAAGTCAGTCGTATGCTCAGTCCGTGGCTGCGCCCCGGAAGTGCCGGGAGCGTCCGCTGCTCCTCCGTCTGACGCCGCAGCTCTCTCAGTTGTTGGCGAGGTTCTGGTATTGTTGCTCGCAGAATCACTTTGTGTTCTAACACGAAAACTATTGTTTGATGAAGTCACATTGATACCACCTGGTTCTCTCGATGGCCCACCATTCCGTGACTCTTCATTTAGCTCAAAGACCATTCTATCAGTAGCGGCTGGCAATCGTTCCGCAGAAGTTGCTGCTGGAGGACGGTCGTTAGCTCTCGAATCTTCTTCTCGGAAGGTAGTATTTCTGGTTCTAAAAATATTGACTTCGGAAGACTGATCGCTGTCTGAATCAGAACTGGAAGACAAAAAGTCACGGCTCCACGTGGAGCTGAACAGTCGTACTCGCGGCCGACCACTCCGTGTGCGGCCGCCGCCCTCGCTCTCGTCCGAGTGCGCGCGGGAACCACTGCCGCGTCTAGGAATACTTCGCTCAACGCTGGCTAACGTCGATAGTGACATGTTAGTGATTAAATTCAACAATCTAGTACCAGAATCACGAAGAATATCACGTATCAAATCAAGGCTTTCGTTAATAGTTTGTGCATCAACAGGCGCCGTCACGGGGCTCATCTGCGTGGACGAGTTAGTCATTGTAGGTCTCTGTGAAGAGGACGCACCTGATGTCGATGGTTGGCCATCGTTCGACTCACCAGTCAGGAATGGCTGGCGAGGAACGTAGTGTGGACCAGAGTTAGTTGAAGTCGTGGAAGAATCGCCACCAGAGGTGGATGGATGGGGTCGTAGCGGGGAAAAGTTGCGGCGACGAAATGCAAATGAAGAAGGGCCTCTAGATGAGGTGAATATGCTAGTGCGCGAGGTGTTAGTAGAGCTGTTGGTGTTAGACACAGGAGGGTTTTGTGTGAAGGTAACTCTGGTTGTTCTGGGAACACTACTGGACGAGGAGAAGGGATTAGGCAATAGCCGAGTGCACGTGTACTCCACAGTTCTGGCGCCGGGCCGTAGGGCGGCGGGGTCAGCGCCGTTTAGCGGTTGAAAAGCTGAAGAACGTGACCCAAAATGGGAGCGCTCGGAACTTGACGATGTTTGATTTCTGAAAGTATTAAATATACATGACTTTAGCAATGTCACTGCAAGTAAATTGGTTTTGAAAAAAATTGCATAAATTATAATATTTTTTTTAAGATAGAACATGCGTACTACACGTACCTAGAAGAGTTGCCATCGATTGATAAGACGTCTAAGTTCAAAAGGCGGCTACTGTTGTTATCAGCTTCACTATTGTCGTCTGGATTGTCACGCCGAGACGTGCTGGGAGTTGGATTTGCTAAAATCACAACAAGATTTTTTTTAAATAGTAGTTTCGTATTTTGTTTACCAATATTAGGTCTTCTTTTGTGTACATAAATTAATAAATAAATACCATTGTCTTGTGCAGTGGAAGACTGTTCGCCGCGAGAGAAACCAGAAGTGCCGGCAGTTGGTGACACGTCTGTCTCCATGGGGTCTGTGCCGCGGTCGATCTGTAAATATAACACACGAATAAGTATTCACACTACAAACATTCTATACACATAAGTGTGTATTGTACAGAAAGAAAAAGGGAAAATAAAAAGGTTTTATATTTTACCGTGCTTGGCGGTGGCGGAGTGTTGGTCAATCTATGTCTAACCATAAAAAGTCTTTGATAATTTCTCACTAGACTGTCATATCTTTGAACCAAATTTTGGTAGGAGTTCACAATCATATCCCGGGCAGAGCCGGGGCTTTCCTGAGGTCGGCTGCTGCCTGGGCTGTCATCAGAATCGTCTCTTCTGGAGTTGTTATTCTGAGTTGTAGGCCCCGGTGGAGGGTTCTGTTGAGATGTGGAGTTATTTGCAGGCCCTCCTGCACACGCCCATAGCGATATACCCGTGATGAGTTTGTAGCCAAGAGCGTCGAAGGCCACATATCTGAAATACACAAGCTGAGAGGAATGCAAGATATTTATAGTAACAATCTACTTCATGAAATCCTGAACAATGGAAGAAATACAATGCTGTTTTTTTCTGTTAGTCTTCAAAGTTTATTTTATTTGTACTTATTTATTTATCTTAATAAAATGTATGTAATAACAAAATAGGCATATAAAATAATATAAATTGCTAAAGAGCATACCTGACTTTTTCATTGACATTGTTAGTTGAGACTCTAGTGAAAGGGGCGGGGTGGCTCCAGTCCCAGAAGTAGAGCTCATTGTATGTAGCTATCACTAACAGCTGTTCGCGAGGATGAAACGCTATGGACGCTATCACAGTTTCGTTGTGAACGCTCCATACCTCGCTGCCACCCTGAAGAAGAAAACATTGTATTAAGAGTAATTTGTTTATTAATAATACATTTTTTTAAATAAGTTACTTTTTTTTACTTTAAATGTCCTTACAAATATTATCACATTTTGTATTAATCAATTGTTTTTCTTTGTATCAACATAGTAGATATAAATTACTTTGTACCCTAAAACGAATACAAAAAACAGTAATTTCAAAACACAACGATCAATAATACCACTCACACTAGCTATATCCCACACCCGGACTTGGCCGCCGAGACAGCCGGAGCCAATCAGCAGCGGATGTGACGGATGGAAGGCGATGCACCACGGCGTGCGCGGATGCCCCTTCAGAATCCGCACGTGCTTACCGCTCGCCAACTCCGATACGTACACGTTGTGGTTACCGTGCGTTGAAGCAACTTTTGTCCTAAAATTATTCATTTCGTTTATAAATATTAGTAAATAAAAATTGAAAACATCGCATGCATTGCTTTGGACTTGAAGTAAGTATAAGCACTTGTGTTATGAAATTCAGAGACAAGGAAGGTATCCTAAAAAATTGTTAAATAATATAAAAAAAAAAAAATTAATCATTCACAGTATATTAGTTTCTATTTGATTTTAATTGAGTAGATTTGTATGATAATAAAGAAGGTGATTCTGTGACTGTTTTTAGCATGAAAGATTTATTCTTGTTTTTTTTGTTACCCGACCTAATGTATAGGTATGTAAGTCTATTATTGAGTTTTAATTAATTAGAATAAGTAGATGGCTTTGTTTCCATTTATTAATATTTACAAGTGGATAAACTCAATATTTAGCTGCCAATAAGAAAATGGCTCCATGGTCTTAACATTGACATTAAGCAGTTTATCTATAAACTAAATAACTCTTAATTTGTGATTGATTCTTCCAATTAGAAAATATTGAGAAAATAAAAGGCTTTTACTTAATTTTTATTTTACATCTAACATGAAAACTAAGTAAATATTTTTTTATAACAACAACAACTTACCCATCAGGACTGAAAACCATCAAAAATGTTGATCTTGGATAGCCTGGTAAGTCATAGCTCTGTAAAGTTAAATTTCATTCAAATTTATGACATAAAAATATAAATCAATAAATCTTTAATAAAGAATAATAGTGTAATGTCATACTCTTATTTGAAGTGGTTTCTGTACAAGGATGTCTTCAGCCATGTTCTCGAGGACCGTCTTATTGTTTGGGTAGTGGGCGGGGTTGATCCCTCTCTCTCTCCACTGCCAGCTTCGAGCAACGTTGCCCACATTTTGCATATCGTCAATGGGCTCATTCTTGCAACCAAGCCATTCATTGTCTATAACAGGGTCCATTGCCCTGTATTGCAAGAAACAAAAGGTTTTTATTGAATTATTAGTTGCCCTAATACAACATTGATTCATAAGTAGTACCTAGGTAGCATACATATAAGCATAGTTTTAAATAAAAGATTTACTAACAACACAAGGAAACTATTAATCCCCAAGCATAGTTTATTATTTTGAATGCATAATAGATGCAGAAACATATTTGTGAAATGTACAAAAGTGTGTTTTGCAGACAGTTCCCTTTATTCTTTAGACTAAGTTCCTGCTATGGTGCATTATTATGCATTTCTTATGAATGGAGAAAACAAAATACATTAAAAAAAAGCATCAAAAATATTGTTGTATTGTAATTGTTGTTGTATTGTAATTACCTCAAAACATCAACTAATCTAAATAGCTTTAATACTTAAAATAAAGGCAATGAGTTACAATAAGTATATATTATGTTATTCTACATGTTTGGACTTGTGATAGATATATGAACCAATGAGGTAGATTGACTGTTGATAAAAATAGTTGAGAGCACTGCCTGCAACATTAAGTCTAATCAGATAAGCCATCTTGTCACTGTAAACAATATTACATGCAACTTTGTTATGTACAATCACTGTTTACATTTTTTTCGACTTTTTATTGTGATTTTTTTAGTGTTTACTCTGAATATTTGGCACACTTTAAGCAACATTTAAAGCATAAAAATGCATAAGGTGAAAGCACAACTGTTTGGCTTCCATAAAACCAATTGGAATTTAATCATATGTGATATTTATAGATACCTTCAGTATAAAAAGCAAAACCAGAAAATATGTGAAGGGTAGATTACATACTAATTTGAGTATTTACCTTTACATTTAAGTGATCATTGAATTGAATTGGGTGTAGAAAATCTGTAAAGAGAATTAATACCGTTTTATAGAAACTGCTTTATGATACAAGTAAACACTTATTTTTGTTGGCACTTACGCCTATACCTTCTCACAAAGACAATGTCTTATGTAACATGTTTTAAAGGACACCAGAAAACATTTCTTATTACATTGCTACTAAAGTTGATTAGTGTCGTCTGACACAAACATATCGTAACACGATAATACACAAAAGTACCTACTATACCTAACGACCGGAGTGAGCCATGTTGAAAATTGACATCATGTTATTTCACCAGATTATTTACATAAAATACGATTATGAGCCATCTAGAGCTATTGGCGTCCTAATATTTGTATTTTAATTCCTAAAGATTGTCCGAAATGTTGTATACAATCCGCATTTTTTGTGTATAGATCGAAAGTAAAATCTACGTATTTACCTTACACATTGTGCCCTGCGGGAAAAATATAATACAAACTATTACAAATATAGTAAATTTTGATTATTTTACTATTTTATCGCCACAATTTAAGTAATATCTACGCTTTTAGGTCTCAAAAATCCATAACAGAAACAATCCAACAGCACCAGCTGCGAACTGTCAAAATCTAGGAAATGAATACAGATAAATAATTATCAACCAGTTGCAAATTAAAAAAAACGAAACATCACATTCTTGTTAGTCTTACTGATAATCCAAATTCCAGTAAGAATTTGCTGATTACCTGATTGCTCTTCCAAAATTTATTAATCTTCTGAAAATATTAAGGTTGTTACAAGGATCGCAGAAAGAAAATAAAGTTTTTACAATTGAGAGTATTATGTTGGATTCAAACATCAATCGCAATGTCTTTCAACAGAAAATACAGCGATTTTGTAACATTTTAAAAGTATCAATCAACTTCGCCTCTCGCGGTACATTCAGGTCTAACCCAAGTTAAGCCATAATACCCGGTCCTTCGGTTATCTGCTAAGTAGGCTATCTTAATACATACTTTTAATTAATATAATAATAATAATATAATAATAATCCAGCCTATAAACGTCCCACTGCTGGGCACAGGCCTCTTCCCATATAGAGAAGGCACGAGCATTGATCACCACGCTTGCTCACTACGAATTGGCGATTTCAGATCCCAAAATTTTGGAATCTAGGTTTCCTCACGATGTTTTCCTTCACTGTTTGTCAGAAGTATCTTAGAATAATTAAGAAAGTACATATAACTTTGAAAAGTTACATTGGTACTTGCCTAATGTAAAACAAGCTAAATAAAAAAGAAGTTTCACTCACTCTGAAATTTTATCCTTGTGTAAGGGGAGGTGTCACAAGCATTTGTGTTATGTTGTTAAAAACATTCTTAGGTATCCACCGTCTCCTGAACCATCCTGCCTGTCTCACTGGTTGAAAGACTTGTTGAGAACCGCTATTGCTTTACAACGCGCACCTTGTGATGATACAATGTGTAATATCTAGATGCAACTTGTAAATGCGCTCCTCTTGTAATGTAGTGTTACATGCAAATTATCCCAGTGAGGGAGCAAGTTGGAATCTCAGTGACACAAAAAATCCACAAGAGAATGCGAGCATTTGTTTCCACGTGCAAATTGAATAATTTGATCGGGCGGGATTGGACGTACGAATATCCAGAGGTTTCTGGGACAGGTGTTAGTTACCCTAGTTATCTAGCGTTCTGAAACAGGTCACAGTAATTAATTCTATTGTATCAGGGATTAGGTTGGACGGTGGCTACCTGTCACTAACGTAACTACTCTAATGTCCCTAACAGACCACTGAAAGGACATCTGCTAATCTTGTCTTCGATGCATAACTAAGTCGGTACCTACCTAAGTAATAGTCTTAAGGGTTAGCCTAGGGTTTGAGCTTAACTTTGAAGCATATTAAATAACATCGTAAATCATAAAGGAGATAGGTATCTTGTTTTTAATTACATAATGATATTAACATAAGTAATAACAAGAGGTCCAATGTGCGTCACTTATGATACTTGTGTGATAAAAACGAACAAACAAAAAACAAGTGTATTAAGTACCTATCCATATAGGTGATATGCAACATAATACTTAGATCAATAACTCACAGCAGCAAATGCAGCAATATAATATTGGTATGACATAATCAATTTATTTATTATTTGCAGGTTTACCGGCTTATAGACCATTATTAGTCCATATTTATTTTACCTTTCGACCAAATTGAGTAGAACAGTTGAAGGTATAATTACTTTATGGACCTATTTTGATTGATTATCAATAAAGTAATATTAACATTAATTGTTGTTACACTAGCATGAATTATAACGATCCTTTGAGCCACATCCTTTGTTCAGAAAGAAAACTTGATTACGTGACTCAGTTATTGTTTTTCATTCAGCTACTTAGGTTCCTATCTACCTATTTCTAACAGAATCCGATAACCAGCCAAGCACTTCAGGAAATTAACTATAGATTAATGAGGGTAAAACAAGTTTCCCAACTGACCTATTGACCCTGATTGGTTTATTGAAGAATAGAACAGCCTTTCAGGATTCTCTAAATATAATTCTTCTCTAAATATATTTTTCCATGCGCCAGTTGTCTTCCGATTTTCCTAATCATTTATTTTATCAATATGAAAAAAAAGAGGTACCTCCCTGTATGCAATGGGTTTCGAGAATACAATAAGTAATGATGTCCTCCATAAGACAAATATCATCGGACGATTTTCCCTTATTTACAAATACTGCATAATGATTTTAATGTTATTTGTATAACACTCAAGTCTATTCCATAATATTTTATCATCACAGTTCCCTGTCTCCTTACCCTGTCTGCTCAGGGAGTGACGTTCGCTAATGCAGCCTCACCCGCTGTCGCCGACACGACGCTCTCCTCACCGAAGCGATTTGAATTAATTTTGGCACGTACTCACTTCCAATGAAGGCTGCATCTATTTTAGGAAATTCTTGTTAAAGTAACATTATTGTTACAAAAACTTTTCGCATAATTATGAGATCAAACGCGTCACGACATAATACAGGCCTCCGCTTAGATATCGTGTTTACGCAAAGTCTCGGCTGTGATTGCGAACATAACCATCACACAAAGCCACGCTTTGTAAAATTATACATCACATTTACATAAATAGTAATGAGATTACATTCGGTTACGCGAGGCAGGGTAGAAAATGACTCGCTCATTCCCACATGATATACCTATAAATCTGTATCTCTACATATGTACATACATTATGTAGCAAAACGATGAGGTAACGACATTTTTCGCAAAATTTGATTCCCCGCAATTTTGCGCTCGGAATGGATTATTTTTCGGAGAAGATGCGATGTGTTACAGTGATTTAATATCAACCCTATAAGCATTTAAATAATTGATATAGGTAGGCATTTTGCTGATACTTTATAATTATTATATTATTTAAATTCTATAAGTAGTTGATTTATTAACACATTTTAATAAATATAGTATTTGTTGCTACGACAGTAAAATATTTTTCATTTTTGGTTAGTATTGTGAAGTTTTATGAATACTTTTTGGTCTAGCAGTCTAGCTTAATATAAGAAGGTTTTAGGCGTCATACCTAACAATGTAATGTGGGTATGATTGAGAGCGATCGGGCGCGAAATGGCATCAATCCTTATTGAAATACTAGTTGCTCCATTCGGCTATTCCCGATCTTAAGAACCTTAAAAAGTACAATGTAGTCAAGGTTACAAACTATAAGTGTGTCAATTTTCGTTTCGGTACCTCTCCGTATTTTCTACATGAAAGAAAAGAACGAAACATCTACCCAACCTCAAAATATAACAATAATAATTACACATAGATATTCTACTGGGTTATTTATAACGTATTTAATTAATTATCTACATATTACGTACCTTGTGCCCATGTTCTTTCTTGAGGTGACAGTTTACATTTTGCCAAATTTCTTCAAAATCAGTTAAGTGGTTTTTAGCTGTAAAAGCGGATCAGACAAAATTAATTTCGATTTTTTAATGTTAAGAAGCAATATCAGGCGGTTCTTCATATTTCAAATTGTAAACTGAAATACCGTTCTTACAGCTTTTTGCGAACGGTAGACTCCTTTTATTAATGCTTAGTTATTCAGCCTAGATACTTATTTTTATCTTCCCATCTACAAATCAGTGTAAATGGTTAAACTCACTGTCAAAGTTATAAACAACGCTATTATTCTACTCTAAATACGTCACAAACTCTACTATACTCAACTGCTTATTTATTTACGGTTTCTGAGAAAACATCTGCTAACACGACGTTGCAAAATTGTAGTATGATTTAAAAATAGTGTTTGTTTGAACGAAGTTAAGCATCGCCCCTGTCCAATTAGGTAGGAGATGTAGTTTCCGAATTGCTAGATTTAGCTTTAGCCTTCTTACTTCTCAGATTCGTCTACCGGCTTGTGTCCGGATTAAATATTCATTCAATTCAGAAATAGCTGTTTCGAAACAACGGAATATCCTTTGATTTTGAAAGTGGCACACAACTCAAATCTCTGGTTATTGATCGGTGGGTTAAGTTTGTAACAATATGTCTTTATGCATAACTGTAGAATAATCGCCAAAAAATAATGGTTCCCATCTTGATCTCTGGTACCTAAGAAGACTTGAGGTTAAATTGTGTGCAGCAAAGAAGGTTTATTAAATAAAAAGTATAGCAGCCTTTTAATATGTATGTTAATTAACTCGTTTTTTATATATTCCAGTTTTTTCTCCAAAAATGATTACCACGCGGTTTGACACTGATTAACATTTGTAGTCAACAATAGACATTGTTACAAAATTCAGGTCTTTGTTCCTTATGTTGTGTTTATATCTAATAAAAGAAAACGAACCCCTTTTCTTGTGTTTTTTTTAGTTAAGTTTTTCCTTAATGAACCGTTGTATTTAATTTACCACAAAGCACTAGATACTATTGATATATCTCAATATTGATTAGAGGACAACTTAAAAAAAGGACTACGGAATGATTTATTAGTAGGTGATACGATCGGATTGAAAATCTTCAGATGAAAGGGATGGTATCTCTTCATTGGCATTATAAAAATAAATGTAAATTTAGTATCAGTAGCTACCAAGAACTCTACATTTATTTAAATATCAAGCATACTGTAAGTTTGGTTTGTAACTAGACCAAGTTTCGAAACCGTGATGAACTGTATTTAACAAGCAGCAGAAGTCTGCCGTGTGTTCTGAAACGTGGAACAGTTTTTGTCACCGTACCATTAAAGTTGTACCGTTTATAACCGGCGGGTACGCCTTGAGCGCGTCGAGAGTGATTCCGTCACGTTTAGTTTCAACTGTCGGCGAAAGTCCGCCGGCGTAGGGCCGCGAGAGGGCCGCGCGGAGGGCCGTCTAAGGGCCCTCGCAGTGCGCTAATTGTCAGCCCCGGTGCTCCGACACTAGCGTCTCCGGTAAACCTGACGCTTAGCCTGCCGTTACTGGTTCCTAGCTTTCTCTAGAGCACAGATCGCCGAGACAATCTCTCAAAAGTAAAGCTATAAAAATTGTTTAATATTATAATTTGCACATGTTTGTAAATACTTAAAATGGCAAAAGCTTGTAAATATCCTTCTTGGAATTCAAGTCCCTGAAATCCTAACTGAATGTGAGCTTAATTTAGATAACATTATACATTGAGACATACCTAGTCCGGCTTCTCTATCGGTTAACTGGTAGCCTCTTAGCCAGTTAGTGTAACTTGTAATGAATATTTACAAGTCTCCACGGAGATATTACTGAAGTCTACACGCAAAGACCCTGTAAAGTAAATGTCTAAGTTTGTAGAGACTTACCTACGAAACATACTCTATGTATTATATATCTTTAAGTTTTCTACTTTTATTGACCGTAGTGTGTTGTTTTAGTAGTCTACTATTCAAACGTCTTCATAAATATAGATATATACCTTATGTACCATAATTGTACATGAAAGTTTAAATAAATAAATAAATAAATAAATAAATATATCTATGTTTTTTGTTATGACAGCAGACAACAACTTGTTTAATTCGATATTATTTGTAAAGATAAATTCCCCCTCGCGATCGTTAAAGGTTAATAAGAAACATTTATCAGAAAGTTTAATCATTAACTTTCCTCGTTCTGCTGTTTTACAATATAACTGGATTGTTTATAAAGTAAAAGGTAGAAACATGGTGGACAACTGTCACAAGTAACTAGTGCAAACAAGATAGCTGTGTATCGAAGTTATGTTAAAGAATGAAGAGATAAAAACAGCAATTTGTTTTCATTTCTAGAGAATAATTAAAAAGTTTACTTAATTGGAACTTTTACGTAAAAATACAACACGAAAAAATGTTTTAAAGTAGAATAGCTTTTATTTACAGTAACTAAAACTTTATTACGTAACTCTACCAGTAGCAGTCACAAATATTAATTGGGGCATGAGATTTCCTGTAAATTTGATTCCTGTTTTGCCGTTGCGGCGCGCCGAGCCCCTTTGCGCCCGCGTCACGTAAGCTGATTCCTTTCATTTCAAAATTCCTCGGCTTTCAACCAACACAAAATAAAACGAACGGGGACGAAGGCACGACGTGTAATAACTGTACATTCCTCATACATAAACACAACCACACGAGCCAAATCCTATTAATTTTAGGAACAGGTAAAATATTTAAGCGAATCTGTTCTAACTGCGTAGAATGTAATTTGCTATCAAATTATTTCGAGAATGTTAGATTCAGACTGAATTCAGACGGTACACATACGCCACGGCTTTTATTCATCGCTTGGATTTCACAAGAGGCTTTCAGTGAATTGGGCTATGAAAAAAGAAATGTAAAATGTTTACGGAGTTCATTTTGTTCTGATTCAAGTAAGGATTAGTATCAAAGGATTTAGTCGTGTTAGAAGTATGTTTATTTGAAGGAAGCTTGGTAATTCGTAATTATGATTATTTACTGTTTGAAATTATTAATGACTGTTAATTGTCGTGCTTAAATATTTTCCTTACGCCGATTATTCACACATATTTATTTAAGTATAAATTATTCAGTATTTTGTTATAATTCAGTATTTATTTATAAAATAGACTAGCTACGCAATTTTTAAACTTTTATAAAATAAAATAGAATCTGCATAAATGTGGACAACATCACATACATTTTGAACTCAAAGTAAGTGTCTATTGTAGTACGTTGAGTATGGAATCAGTTAAACGATGGTACAACAATCACATAGACACGGAACAATGTGGTTGTCTACATTGAACAGTCTAATAATTTAGGCACTTCACTATTTTATGGCAAAAAGTCAATGATTGATTAATAATTATGTGCACATGCGTGTTAACCGTTCTTAAACGTGTTTTGTTGCCGTAAAGTCACTGCCGCTCTGTACACTCCATATATCTTTCGTAGAGACTTTCACTACTAATTCATTGGAGCGGAACTCGAGCTCGCTTCTACAGACTTCACTGGTGCATCAACAATTATTGCAAGAACGTATCAAGCGTTATTCATGTTTGAAAGAGAATCGGTAGGTAGGTACTTAAAAATCTTAAGAGTTTAATGACGTATTTAAGTAGCTTCAATAGTATTTTAAACAAAGGAGAAAATACTGAAATTGTATGATATTTAATCCAACATTGAGAAATAATACCCTTTCGAAAACAATAGTAGGGTTACACAAATTCGGCCTGCCACAAAAACAACGTGACAATTTTTCATATAAACTTAGATTAGAATCCTTCATGGTGACATCGGCAGGGTCTGCCTCTTCTCGTGCCTATTTGCGTCGGATCCATCTACGTCCACACATTATCCCAAAATTTGACCCTTTACCTAAAATACATGACACTTTCGGGGCACGATGTCATATTAGCATCAATTTGCAAAAAAATGTATGGTTAAAATGTATGGTTAAAAAAAGTCGGATAGTGAGCCTTTCATGCCTTGTTTACTATGATATATTTGGTTATATGATTTACGGACAAGATATTATACTTTCGTTTCTCGTAGTTGTCTTTTTAGTTGCTGAATAATTAAAACGAATTTACAAGAGATATACGTTTATTTATATGTATACTTCCTAGAATATACTAGCTACGCAGTACCCTGAAAACTTAAAATGTTTGTCTTTTCTTGTTGTTCTAATTTGTACCTAGTTGCAACAAATCGTCTCTCGTTTATGAGTATGCGGTTATAACGTATTATGTTCAAATTATACAGGCATTTATCTAAATTACAGTCTTAATGTTGTCACTATAAATCTTATCATGAAGACCTGGAAACCTGCCAATTTCGGCTAAACCTAGGTAGCCTAGCCAGAAAAGATAGGAAACATTATTATCATATTTCGATATAACGATATTTATTTCTCATTAGTTTCTGTATTGATTTGTAATCCAATAGCTCACGACCAAAATAGAAGAAAATGTTGTGCCAAATAAACTGAGCCATTACGGGCGAGTATGGAACATATTTCATAAAACAGCAAAGTAGGCACCGATACATAACAATAACAATTTGTGCTTCGACATGGATGGTTATTTTAGGTTGTTTTGTTTACATAGCCACTGAACGAGCTGGGCCAGTGGGGGAGTATGTTTTATTGAACCGTTGCCAGTGCTCCGGTGATAGCCGCGAGGTATATTGCAAACTGTTTTATCCTAAACTGCATGTCACCTTCGTGGTATTATTTTAACCATTTATTTTGTAAAAATAAACTGCTACGCTCGTCGGTGCAAAGGCGGTTAAGGAGTAGTTTTTGGAAAAATGATCAGATTTTTTTTAATACAAGCGAATGTTGTATTATTTATGTTCGATATAGCGTCCAATTTTGATTTTCTGATTGGTACAAGACTTATACTTGTGGAAAAATATGTAGATATAACGTTTACGTTTTTACCATCAGGGAAATTAAAAGTAAATTAGTGGTATTTGTTATATTTTAGTAATTTAAAAATAGCTAAAACGCATTGAAATTTTGCTGCTTATTAGTGGAATTAATTAAATAAATAAACATAAACTATCTTTATAATATTAGCACGGATTACTTCATCAAAAAGGCCAATAGCGTAGGGCAGCTTTGTGCTGATTTTGCAGGAATTCCTATCGTCAGTGCAATCTGCTCGACAAACTGGATGCTGGCAATCGCGTAATTTAATGAACACTTCCCTAATCGAGTGACGAGTCGAAAGCTGTTCCAGCGAAAAATACCATTTTCGCTTCACAGTTTTTTGGACATCGCTCTTTTTTCGGCCTCTCGCAATTTGGCAGTCTTTACAGCATTACTCAACAATTTAGGACATCATTCAAGTTTATTTACTTTTGAGCTATGTTTGATTCAATTTTCTTTTTTTCAAGGGTTTTTAATTCTGGTCAACAGTGTTTAGGAAACTTGCTAAGTGTGCTTGTGTTTCATCGTCCATGTGTGAAGTATTACAGAACATTAATTAAAAAGAAAAGCAGCATAAATTAAACGTTTGAAACACATTTATTAGATTCAAAATAATTGTGAACAATATAAAGTTGCCAGACTAACAAATTACACAAAAGTTTGTTACAGTAGATTGTTTTGACGAACTCATATTCGTGTCTACAAACTTTATCAAAATCTCTTTAGTCACGGCGTTATTAAGTAGTTATCAAAGTAGATAGAATAAAGAGGTAAGAGGTTAAATAGTTAAGTTTAACTAAACGAGGCTTCAAGCATTATATTTCAGACAGTTCAGGATAGTTCGCAAAGTCTTAGATATATCGTCAATCTAGCAGCTCCAGGTCAAATAAAACATTATTTTCACAACTCCGAGTAAATGGATAAGTGATCAATTGATCATCAAATGTGAATTTCAGTAATGTGTTTTTTGTTGTATTAGGTAGCATATGTATTGCCATACAAAAAGGCATGGCTACATTTGTAAGCAGGTCAGAGCAACGATTTATCATAGTGAAGATGACGTTTACGGCCGATAGCGACTGATTTGTTCCAGATCAAATGCGAAACCAATATTTACGCATCGTAATCGGATGGGTACGGAAACATTTAGTTACAACATGCTGAAACGGATTCCATTACAGCGCTGCCCCATATTGTAAGTTGTGTAAAAGACCGGACTTTTATGAAGAAATCAGGTATGTGTTCAAAGGTCTGATGGGTGATTATGGAATAATTTATAGCTTTAGATTATACATAACCTAATCATACATTTAATATTTCTTGGTAAAGGATAAATGAATACTGAAGACATTATAAGGTAAACAAATGAAGAACAATAGTAAAGAGGATCCCGAATTAAGATGCCTATTATTAGCATTCATTCAAGTATGACTGTTCGGAAGAAAACTTATTTCCCCCTAATTGCGAGTTATTTACTACAATTCAAAACTAAAGATAAGTACCTTGCCTTTGTTTTGCCGCATTGTTTGATAAACTTAGAAAATTACTAGCACAAACATGTTTCTGAGAATTCCGTCGAACTGTCTGTCTCAAAATGATTGTTATAATAAATATTAACATGGAAATTATTCAAAGGTTACCGAATTCAGAGTCGTGACGTCAATGGCTTGTGTTCGACTTTGTCGCCCCAGTTCAGGCTGGCTCTGTAAGATAAGCTGGCTTCCTCCCTGTGTATTGTCTAAAATTTAGTTGCTTTGTTATGTGCCTGCAACCTAGTTAACACGAGTTAATCCGACTGTGCATCCATCAGCGTGGAGGTACTACGGATGAACTTTTGGCAAACACACGTTGCACTAAATCTTATGCATTTTCACGTTGATTCCGGAACAACTAGGCAGTGTTTATTCTGCAGGTAACATTTCAGTTTCAGGTTGCACTGAAACTCCTGTAATTTCGCCAGGGTTTTAAATATTTCCCATTGAAACATTTGAATAAAGTTTCCAATTAAAAAAATACTACAGCATCCAACCGGCCGCGAAGTCGCTACCTACGAAAAAGTACGTTCGCGGAGTCAGTGGCGCGAGGAGCACGTGCGTAGCTGTTTTTCATCAAACGTTGCGTTCATTTTTTCCATCCATATCCATACCTGCGACTGATCCTCTCTTCCGCTTTGCGTACGTTTCGATTATCCAGTGGGAGCGGATTCCATATAGTATTTCATCTGTTTCTATTAAAACATTTTATCATATTGCGTAGGATTTGCTTACAACGTTGTCAGCAAACTATAAATTCAGCTGTCTGCTTTACTCGTCGGAGTAAATTGAAATTTGTTTCGTAGACAGAAAGGATTAATTTGTTTTCATTGGTACTTTACGGTACTCATTAGCAGGTAAATGAATGCTGTTAAGCATAGCATGTTTGTAGTAGTTTGTACAGAATTAGATCTCACTTTAATAATTATGTATCGTGCACAGCTAAACATATTCTTTAGTGCTTGTACATTGAAATAATAAGTTTCGGGTAAATGTTCGGGTTAATACGAATTTGTGTAATAAATTGCACTTTAGCTGTCAAAGTATACAGATTTTAATGTAAAGAAGAGTACTATGAATAATCATAATAGAGTTGAGCGTGCAGCGTAGCACTACGAGATTAGTTTTGTGGCTTTTAAACATCCTTTTGTTAATTCGCTTAAGCACTGTACTGGTAAATAGTTGTAGTCGAAGTAAGCGCTCCAACACAAACTCGTTGCAGATAATTAAGTGAATACTCCTTAACGGAGTCCAACATGAATCGAATAAATGTGAGCTAGTTTATATTAACTCAAATTGTACAAAGAATTGCGGGCTTTTGACATCGTTATGTGGATGTAGGCACATCTGTATGCCGCCAAATCGTCTCGCGTCACCCCCAGTCTTTTATTGTAGCGAGCTTTCCAATTACATCGGAGATGGATATTTGCTCGCCTCGATGGCGCACGTCGTCGGTCCCGACTTGTTATCTGTACACGAATGCAAGGGTTCATGAAATAAAAGCCTAAGCTCCCATAAAATATGATCCTATTAAAAATGTTTTGATGTACCTTTTACGAGATTTTTTATTCGGCTGTTAAATTAAGATCAGCTGTAAATTAATTAAGGTTCGTTTAATAAACGTTGGTGTACTTAATTTTACATTCATACTAAGTAATAACGTTTTGTTTTTATTTATAGCACATTAGCTGGCTAAATATATTCCCAATAAAATGTAAGGGCATTTGAAAGCTTATAAATAGTTATTGCGGGATGGAAACTGTTATTATCTACGTTCTCACATTATTACAGATTTGATTATGGTATTTGAGAGCGAAGGCCTCATCTTCGTCCTTCCCTATGTGTAAGGAAGGGTCATATTTACTCTTCGTACTATTACATTTTCTTTGATGCAAAGTCTTGAGCCTTTGCACCATTCAATGTTGTAAGGGGTAAAAAGTCTTTTCTTTGTTTTTATTAATTAATTTATTTGCTAGATATTTATATACTAATAACGATATAAACAAGTGGTTTTAAATAACCGTATAATACTGGCTGTCTGCTGAAGTCATATAAGTGTTTTCTCGTAGCTGAAAAGGTATTATAAAATTTCTGTGTAAATACGTAGATCTTGTTTCTCGAAAAGCATCTTTTCATCGATAAAATTCAATTCAAAGAAGCTTAAGCACTATTTCCATTAAGCAGACGTTCGAGAAGTTAAATAAACAATGCTTACTACATTATTTCTCGAGCACTCGAGCATCGACCGATACTTACACGTAATAGGTGTATGAATTAACTAACAGTTGCTGAATTCGTTGATCTCATTCGATGTACCTATTAATAGCCATGTTCGTTCAGGTACGAGGGTTTCTGAGCCGTTGTGTCGAGAGTTGCTAATAAAACGAGCATTATTACATCGATTCACTAGCGAGGAGTTTGGACAGTTTGCAGCCGACTTGTTAGGCGAAAGACAATCTAATCTAGAGCCAAGTTTCGTTACAGATGGCCAACGTTAACGATGACTGATCACTCTTCGATGTTTAGTCACTATCTGATTAATTTGAGCGTGGGCCTATACTTGCACTTCTCTTTAATAAATTCTAAATATACTTTATGGTTCAAAAGATATATTTATAAATTAAAACATTGAATGACTGATACAACAATTTGCATAGATGCTTAAATAAATTTGTTATCTGCAAAATTACATGCATTAAACTTTCAGTATAATATAGAGATTACGTATGAGATTGTTCAAAATATCTCAGCTTATCCTAATTGTTTTTAGTTTTTCTCACATCCTTCCTTATTCCTTTGGTAATCTGATGAAACATAAGGGACGTAAAATAGTAGATTGATAGTATCAAAGTGTACTTACGTATATGCAATACGTATATATATATACGTATGTACCTTTTTACAGCTTATCTGAGATACGTAGTTGTTCCCACCCGACCCTTTCTCCCCTTGGGTACTGACGGATGTTCGAGCACGGCTGGACCTGCTGCGGTCAACCTTTTGGACAGGAAAACGATCTTCAATCACCAAGAATAAAGTACACTCCGAATGCATTTTATTGGAGAGGGCCTTGGGTTTGTTTACGAGTACAATATACCTATTTCAAATCAAGTTTTCTAACCGTGTTGAAATGTTGCGTCCCGGTCCTAGGTATGCTGGTTTTGACAATGAAATGAAGTAAAATAACAATCCTATTTAATTAAATAACTTCTAAATCAAATCGTAGTCTTTTGACCTCATTACACAAATCTAAATTATTCCAATAAACCAACTGAACAAAGTATATTTGTTTACAAAAAGTATTATTACGAAATTGAGTCCAACATTTAATTTGTTGAAAACGAAAATAGGATGAAAATTCGATAATTTGACAGCAGATGTCGTAAATAGCGGGGTGAATGTTGCCGATATATTTATGGTAGGCATTTAGCGACGAATAAAATATTATTTTGCTGTTGAGTAAACAATAAAATGCTTAGAGATTTATTGGCGCCGTTTATCCGGATGATCCCGCGGGATCGCAAGTAAATTATCACCAAGGACACCTCGCGTCCTTCGACGTACGAAACACAAAAAAAGATTGGTTATTTTTATATACTATCCTGACGTATAAAATAAAATAGCTCATAAAACCATAATAGTATATTTTCTTCTCCTGAATTTATTGAAAATCCCAAATTTCGTTGAGGGTTGGCACAACTAGTATTATATTTGGAGCCGTGGTGTGATCGATCACAGTGCCTTAACGAATACATATTAGTTATAGTCTGGTATACCCTAGTTATATTCGGTATACAATGTGTATGGAAGCATGTAGGTACGTTATTTTTAATAAATACAAACCAAAAAGGTTTGGAATTTAATGAATATTAATTTCGATCAAATAAAGATTTAAATTACGTTATGACAATCTTCATTTTTTTTATTTAGTGCAGTAATTAGTCGGAAGGAATGATAGTATAACCACTTTTACGTTTTCGCATAAATTATGATATTTTAATAATGTAAAGGATAATTACGAAATTGAATATTGACGACGAAACGAAACCACTATTGTATTGGAACACTCTGTAATGACAGTGTGTATGTGCAATAAAAAAAAAACATAGATTTTTTACTTACGTATTTAAAAACAATTGCTACATACTCTGTACCATAAAATCACTAAACAAGTTATTAAGTTATCAAAAGATGCAGTCGTACTTTAATTTCGTTTATTTTAAGTTTAAGTATTTAAATCTGATTTGTTAAATAGGTACCTTATGCAAATTTCTTAAGATTTTCAGGTGTTTAATCTCTTAGTCTTATTACTTATGCGTCTGTCAACGTACTTTCAAAATTAAAAGAGATTTCAAGTTTGTTACTTTCGGATTAAATAAATTGAAAATACTAAATCAGCGTAGTTAGTTATCCAAATGTAGCCCCACATAATAACGTCAGTCTTTGTTCCGTCCCTTCATTGATGCGGAATCCTATTTCCATTAGCTTAACAAAGTAAATTAAACTTTTGATTGGTATTCGCAAACAAATCCGTAAAGAATATGAGGTGTAAAGAATAAATTACGAACTTTTTATTGTTTGAGTTTTATAATTATTTCCTTATTTCCTAATTAAGTAGTAAAATGCGTTGTTTTGAACAATGTAGGTACAGAAATATTTACCCGTATTCTGAAGCAATAGAACTAGGTTTTTGAAGCTGCAATGTAAATTGGCAGTTATCGTTAAGGGTATGCACACATCAACAAACGCTCGGAAAATCCACATTTTGTTCGGAAAAATGGCAGGCGTGCAATGCTTTCTTGGAAAAAATCCGAAGCATAACAAAAAAAAAAAGAGTTTGTGCAACACATTGTATTGCATATATGCTAATTTTACCAATTAATCGTGGCAAGACAGTGATACCTTATTTTAGTATGAAAGTAAGACAACAAACGTCTAAAAACATGATACAATTTGAATACGACCAAAATAAGAAATCGATTAATTAGCATAGTAATAAAGCAAGTCAAATCCAAATTATTTTATATGCGTAACAGTCTACGGTACTTTTACTTTCACAAACTTTTAACAATTACAGAATTGAGCATAATTTTTCATCAACGCTTTTCGCTACATCGAAAGCAGGTGTCAAAATTCCACCTCAAATAAATCTTCATTTTCATTACCTTCACAAAGGCAGGGAGAGGGAAGTAATATTATCGAAGACCCTCACTCATTGACTTATTTTATACGGCATTAAATATATTGTAGCAAGATACGTATAAAGGAAAAGCTGGTACCTATTGCACGGAAATATACGCGATCAATGCTGGTTTTGTCGCTCACGATTTTTGTACAAAAGGTTAAAGTACACACGTAATGCCTCATTTATACAAAAAATACATATTCATATAGAATACAAGTGTGGCTCTACGGCTACGTATTTAAATTGGGTATAAAAATTGTTAGCAATTTCGTAAACAAGATTTCAGATGTCGTTTATTGAATAATGAGGAATCAGACCCGGCCGACCTACACAGATGGGGTGAGGCTGTGCAAATGATGATAAAGTTCAAACATATTACACCGCTGACGATTATATTAACGAACCGAAAATCCTTATTTAAAGTATCACAAATAACTTTACATTTTAATTTTACAGGCGTTGACGAAGAGTGTCTACTTAACGCTCTAATTAAGGATAGTAAAAATCTCTAAAACGAAACATGGCCATGAATACTGTTTAAAAGTTTACAACAATGTCCAAAATACTAGAAATATTTTTAAATTATTCATAAATCATTCCAAACGTCAACCTGCCATTGATTCTTCCGTCTGAAAACGTGAATAATACATAAAACCTTAGCAGACTTGAGAAACAAACCCTCAAGCAATCGCGTGTCGGGACCGCGAGACTAACGAGTCGTACGTTTACGTAATTTCATAAAGCCTGAACACATTCACTACAAAACATTAGTCATTTCGTGACTAAATAATAGGACTCGTCGAATTTACGACACGTACAAATGTACGTTAGTAATCCTAAGGGAACAATAGCAAACAAAATATAATTATACAGCGGGAACGAACATTCAGCTGTAATTGACTGTCGGAATAATTAGGTACCTACGTTTATGTAGCTAGATGCTAATCCCACACGATTGACAGCTTCTGACTATTACTAGGTGATTGATGGACAAATGGAGCAGAAGAGCTTGGCATTAGGCTTGAGATACTAAAACCTTATTGGCTGTTAATGTACATAATACATCCATTGAAATGTAGATTTGTAGTACATGTGTATGTTATTAGGGGTGCTAAACGGCGTCTCATCATTAAAAATATTTTGATCTTAATCGTAAATACCTATAGATAGGTAACTTTTATATTTTTCAATTTACACCTACGTGGTGTAACAAGGAACGGGGATAAAAAGCGGACCTTCTACGTACCGTTTCGGATTATTCATTTATTGTTTGTTTTGGTACATCGTACATACGCTGAGTGGGCTTTTAGCTCCTACACAGTAACAGCGAATTCTAGGAATAGTCTCCTGAAATCAATGTGTTGGTGTGCCTGTTACTATGAACGTTCACAATAAATGTAGGTTACGTATCTAACAGGTACATACATGCTATGTGTTAGTAGTAGGTCTTCACAAGATACAAGTAAGCTTATGTCCTTTGAATATCTTTGAGACATAAATTTCAGTACCATTCGAAAGCTCTTTTCAAACTCATGATTACTTACCATAAATTTTCGTAACATAATCTACAAGTAAGGTAACTAATTGTACCTAATACTCTTTCACATTTCTTTAACTTTGAATATAAAATTCATATTCCCTCTATGTAGGTCACCGGTCATGAAAAAATGTAATAAGGCTGTATACAGGAGTGGGCTGTGCCTCACACAGGACCACACTCGGTAATAAGGTTAACGAGATGGATGAAGGTTTGAATGAGTGAAGGACTTCTTTCATTCAATTAAAAAGGCGCGCTCTCACTATTGTCTAAATAATTTTACGAGGAATAAAATCTAGAGCACTAGGCTCTGATTTCATTTCGAGTTACTTGTTAGATGTTTGGGTAGGAAATAAACTGTAAGATCTAAATAAACTATGTAAAAAAATATTATATCATCTTCGCATTGTTCACGGCTACAACATTTTGTACATTTAAAAAAAAATGTAGTTATTTTTTTTATTTACTTGTAATACTTAATTAATTCTGTATAAAACTACTTTTAGGTCCCGACGTTTCGACACCTTTGCAGGTATCATGGTCACGGGCAGATTGCCGCAGAAATCTAAATACAAACCGCGAAAAAATCCGTAAAAAGTAGTTTTATTTCAATGTCTAACATTCGCGTAAACCTAAGAAACCAATATAATTCTGTATAGTTAGTTTTCTCAGTATAAACAAATAATGTTTCTTGTACATCTACTTACCCTATCTACTAACATAAACATCCTTACAAATGTGTTTTCCTTTTATTTTAATTATTTACTCTGATCCTTATGTTCACGTTTTGCTCGCCTTAAGATACCGGCCTATGTAGTTTAGGGACCATCGCCTAGAATACTTAATGTTGCCTCGTTACATAATGTATTCAGTTAAGCTAGTCTTATAGTAATACTCGTCCCTACAAAACAAATTAATTAATACTATGTAACACACCATTTAGTCTTCGAAATAAAATAATATTGCAAAATTAGGTCTGATTTTGTGTCGAGAGATACTAGGATAACTTTTTATAAAAATAGGACGTTATACGACTTTAAGCATAAATGAAAGGTAAGATAATATTTAATACTTATCATGAAACTAATTAATTTGTTCCCAAAGTCGGCTTTTATATCATCCTCGACCGGGTAAACGGTAGAGGAACTGAATTGATCAGTAACGTATGATGAAACTGGAGCGTGGATCTATTCTTAGTAAAACTTGGGCAAAGCCGACTCGTCCTCTCACTTCGAAAGTTTTATGAGTCGGATGAGATAGATCAGGGATTGGAATGCATTATTGCCTATTCAAGATTGTGTCATTTCGGCCGAGGGAGCTTTCTTTTGATTGCCCAATACATGCGAGGGAGTATTCTGAGTGTTTTCTAAATCTATCTTCGAGGGCAACGTTTTTTGTTCGACATTAAAAACGAAAGTGAGATTTAAAACGAATCCTACTTATCACATAAATTACCTAGATACCTACACAGAGAGATATTTTCTAGGTAACAATCATAAAGGGATCTATATATAAATACTCTTTGATCGGTTTGCAAGTTGATTGCTTCGACAGTACCGATTCCGTAGACGCTGCAGATCCCAACATTTTGCACAGAAATAGAGAATTCAAGTGTCATCGAGCTCAGTGTTCGTGCCAAATACGGAAACTTTGTCAAATCACCACTCTAATCCGTATAGTGCAGCTCTGTTTACATTCCAACAGCGAGATTGGAGTTATTAAGATTGAGCTGCGATTGTGCTAAACTTGTCCGAAGACTTGAGCCCGGCTCTCATTCAGATGCAGATTTAGGTCAGACGTCAATTGACTTCGAACAGTGTAATTAAGAGACTTTTCGAAGTTTAATTGCTTAATTTAATTCCATTCACTGCATAATTTTAAATTTCATTGTCTAAGTTACGCCGTCAAATATTTTTATAACGTAACGTCGAATTGTCGTTAAATGGTGAAACTATTGCGAGAGGCGACGAGTGTTTTACCTCAGTCGCAGTTTGAATTTATTTCAGTGTTATGTGTGCAAACATTCGGATTGAAAACTCAAATAAAAACTGTGAGGTGAGTAAAAACTGTGGAAAGGAAGTTTATACAGCAACTTTCATAAAACTAGGTCGTAGCTGCATATTCAAACGTCCTATTGGCACCGTGTGCACCCTAACGTTCAATATTCTTTGAATAAAAACTGAGCTTGTTGGTACATAAAATGAGGGAATAGATTTTCATATTTTTCTACACAAAAACTTCTAGAACATATGAATGTGGAATTTGCTAAAGGTTTTTGTTTTATAAAAGTTTTCTAGATCAGTAAACACCTTTAAGCCAAACATGTTTTAGTGAAAAATAAGATACTAAAATATTGACATTGTTTTCGTATTCACTGTATCTCTGCGTATTTTGAGGTAACAAGGGCTCTAGGGATTTCTGCCTAATACTAAGGTATCAAAAGATTTCCAATGGGATATTATCCGAGAGCGGAGATTATGGCTGTCTACAGAAATTGAGATTCCTTGGAATTCATGCAAATTTTAAACAGTTCGTTTCAAATAGTTAAATAAAATGTTTAATATTGAACTCATTTACGACAAGGTGGGAATATGAGCTCAGGTAAATAAAAATATTTTCATAAAACCTAATCCCCGAAGGCGGTTGGGCAGAAAAGTACCTATGTGATGCAATTAATTTGAAATTTTCTTGTTAAATGTAATTGGAAAGCGTTGATGCGAGGGAGAGGGGAACGAGACAAGGAGGCGACTGAATGTCTTCTGATGAAAAATGTTGACTTTATATGGAAAATTTGCGCGTGACTCGCGTACGCCCCGCGCCCGCGTAAATAACGCTTGAATATGATCGAGAGATACGCCCAGAATGAAATGTTGGCTATCTATGCTCGCTCATGTTGTTTATGTTGTGTGACAACTAAAAGGCTTGAAATTAACACAAAAATTAAACAAATTACGATCTCGGTATCTACTTAGCCGACTAGCGACTCAGTAGATACCGACTTTAACTTAAAAATAAAAGAAAACCCTTTTACCTAGTTCGCCATGACAAACGATCCTTTTTACATGATAAAACCCCTTCGGGTTTAAAACCGATTATGTTATTCACCACTGTGTTTGTTTGCATAAAATGCAATAAATGTCTTATAAACGTTTTTAAAGTAAATTGACTGACATTTACGTACCAAAACAAAGTTGTTAGAGTTTGTTTTCCGATAATCCGTCGTCCCTTTGGGTAGTGAGGGGCGGCGAGGCGGCCGATTGCGCACACGTCAATCAATTTATTGTCGGTCTGTTTGCATGGCAGCGATAAAACTTTATAGTATTCCTTATTCTATGTGCACCGTGACACATGTCAAATAAAACCGTGAATATAGTGATTGTACAGCTTGTCGATAATACGATAACATTGCACTTCACTACACCAAGGTTTAAGTCGTACTTACGTTATACTTTACAACTACTAGTAAGTTTTACGAGTAAAACAGATGAGAAAGGTAATTGCTGTAGGCTACTACTAGTTGTTACAACAAAGTTTTAGCAGGGAATTACGAAAGTGAATCTTGGCCCTTTTCTTACATTTTAGAAGTACATAGCTACGAAAGATGTTAGATTGTATTGTATTAATGAATAATATTCATGTTTGCTATAAACTGATTTGAGACGACACATCTTACTTATACCTTATAATATGTTCTGTGAAGAATCAGTTCGTAATTTACGAATAGAAAGCTCATAATTAAATAATATTGCTACGTTTGATTTCCTATTCTGCTTGAATGAATTAGCTGTAGTTTCTACAAAATAAAACAGCAACATCGGTACAAGATTCTTGTAACCCTCCAGCCCTTTGTCAACACAAATGTCACCATTGACACAATTACTCCCCTGGCGGTTGTGATTATAGTCCCAAATCAATTTGTGCACGTGCTTTGAATTAATGTGATACCATGGTAAATAAACATTTATGAGATAAAATACCTGAATTAGGTCTTGAAATTAAGATTAGTAAACTAGGATTTACTTAAGAAAAGAAGTAGAAAAACATATTTTTTTAAGAAAGACGTCGGCGACGCTAAAGTAAAAAGTAGTATTAAAGACTTTGAATGCGTTTTAATTATTATCAAAATAATAGTTTTGTACTAGAATTAAGGTCCATATGCCTTTTGAAGACAGACCAGAGTTAAGTTTCATATTATTTAAGCAAGGCCGTATCTATAGATATATACGATCAGATACATTTCAATACGTCACATTACTAAGAGCATGTCTTGTGACACATACACAATATATGATCTATGTAGCTATATCTACTTAAAGTACTTCAGTTGGTACAAAATGTTCTTGTCAAGTGAAACCTTTCACCGATCCTGAGTGTTGGTAGTATAAAATGGCGCAACTAATCGCATCAGTCTGTAGCAAGACTTAATGTCATCTATTCGCAACAAAACAAAAACGCTTAATTCAATATTTTGCTTACAACATTTTGATCCAACAATTTTTTATTTTGTGTTACTATTTTTTTTAGGTGTTTTTTTTTAATATATGGCTTAATGTGGATTTGATTGACAATATGATGGAATACTCATCTTTAAACTTTCCAATAAACTACATACTCATCAAAATACCGTCAATATTTTGAACGAAATGTATTGACTCGTGTAAAAGTCATATAAAAATTAATGAATGCTCGATCACTGGCAAACATCCGGATTTCATGTAGGATCCAGGTCAAGTATTAAATATATTTTAATTTAGGCCATCGAGCACTATTTCATAAAACATGGCACCAAATGTAATGTATTTATTTGCAGCTGTCCAATTCAATTGAAATGGATTTCTGTATACATTTGAATCCAATTTATTTTGTTATGTTGGCACCATTCAGTTATATTCAATTATCAATACAATAATATTCAATTAGGTTCACATGTATGCTTGAGACCAAAATATATTAAACGAATTAATTAGAAACATAATCTCCACTGTTACTGAAAATCGTTAATTAGGTAGGATTCTCCGAAGTGTGGTTCTTGAAACTAAACATTAATTAAAAGTCTCAATAGTGTTATAGTAATGATCAAAGTGACCGGTCGCTAGAAGTGATATTAAAATAAATTGGAGTTTATTACGTTGACAATAAAATGTTTCTAGCTCATTAAATAATTTCTACCATTTCTTTGAAATGTTTTTTTGTCATATGATCAAGGATTTTTTACTGTTTACAGTTATAATGTTGGGCAACAAAGAATCTACATTTTCCTTAAATACCAATTTTATATTTTGCTTATTCAGTAATGAACCATTTATTCGAAGATTGACGTAAACATTCAAGTATATAAATTACAATACGAGAGTTTTACGGTTGAACATTACATTTGTTATTAGTATCAAAGCAGGAAGTTTGTGTAGCAAACAAACAAGTAACATTAGTCACTGTTGATCCATTACAACATCCTACTCCTTGCCTTGCTTTCTCCCAGCTGTTCTTCATTTG
The DNA here is from genome assembly GCA_905146925.1 of Autographa gamma. Lineage (NCBI taxonomy): Eukaryota > Metazoa > Arthropoda > Insecta > Lepidoptera > Noctuidae > Autographa > Autographa gamma. The sequence continues at coordinate 4,916,266 of LR989852.1, forward strand.
TCATAGGTGCGGCGCCTGTCCATCTGAATAAAAGATACCAGCCAAGAAGTCCCCACGGACCGATTTATGGTACACTCATATTGAACTAAGCGTTTTTATTTCCGGAAAGTTAAAAATAAATTTCCGCCAGCTACGTTCGTACCGAGGAAGAGCCCCCTGATACGTAAAGTGTGTCCTCCTTTCCCAATTCCGAGTCCCTCACGGTGATATTACAGCCAGAACGTACCATTAGTTATCATAGATCGTGCTAAATAATGTAACAATGCTGAAGGCGCTGAAGGCTGTGCAGCGGGCCGGTCCCGCCCACGGGGTCGACGACCTCGCACTATTCCGGGTCCCCCGCCCCACATTTTTCTTTTCGGACACTATACGGCTGGCGGGCGTACGCCTCACGAAATGTGCTACGTCGTCGTCTTGCTGAATATGCGACTATTGTTCTGCTTTTGCAATTTCATATATATAATCTTGTACGCTCATTTTTATTTACTATCCTTCAAGCAGTTTTATTTGAGTGAGTCTAAAATTACAAGCAAGCTCGCGTTTTAATGCGCTTTTCGGAGATAAATCTTAATTCCACATGACATGTTGCTGACAAGTGTCGTGTAGCTGCAGCTAAGTACTAGCGTCGTCGCTAATGTGTGTAATGCTTTGTTAGTTGCAATCTCTTAAGACGTTAGAAATAACAAAAACGCTACGTGATCCGTAATCTTAGATAAGTATGGCTTTTCAATAGTTTTTCGTTTGTTCATGGAGAGCAATTGTCGCTGACTGAACTTCATCATTTTTCATTCTCACACAAAGAACGCGATTTTCACTTGAATAAAACATACCGTTTCAGGGACCAGGGAATTTCAAGAATAACGGGTGGTCTTAAAATACTTTATGAGCTTTTTCTTGAGGACGACTGAGAGACACGACGCGACGCTTTATTTACTGACATTGGTCAAAACGTGTAATTTTATATAGAAGGCACGATGAAGGACCATTCAATTACGTGGTATTCAGTGCGTAACGAGAACGGGCGTGATTCTTAACATCAGTCAAAGCAACTAGTACTTGCGAGGATACTACCCGAGGCTGCTTTTTGTAGAGACACGGATTATAGATGCCTATGTCTTGAACATGAGATGAAATTAAATAGTCTTAATTCTTATTAATATTATTACGTTTCTGTTTTATAAATAAACTGAAGGCAGTCCTTGAAAAAGATTTAAAAGTTTAAATATGAATAAAGCTCTGCTCTCCTCGAAACTAATCAGAAGCCGCAAAAACACCAAACTTAACTTCTAACAATAAACAAAGAAAAACATTCAACGTAAAAATATGTAAAAACTTTAAGGTGTTATTTTAATCTTAATAATCAGATTACATGATTTAATATTCAAAGGTTTTAAGCGAGAATAAAATCCTAACTAATTTCTCTTAAAAGTTAAAATATGTTATTTAATTTTAAATGTTTTAAATCGTATTATATAGAAGATACGGTAATAATTTATGTCGGGAGTACGGTCGGCATCCCGCTGGTGTATTTCAGCCACCTTAATGATGAAAATCAGTTTAGTGGGGCTCGCTTCAGCGTGTAGCGTCAGTTTGCGGCCGCTTAAGCACAGCCGAGAGCTGTCTTGCTCTCACAACATTATACCTACATACACTTTGCATATTTACTTTTACTACATACAAGTTAAGTTCACGTTATTTATTTATGCTACATTTTGAATGAAGGCTGTTAATTTACGAAAGTGGTATAAGAAAGTTTAGAACATACTAATCTACTAAAAGTTTAAAACAAAGTGCTTAGATATTGTATATATGTATAGTTTATTTTTGATCAAGCTTTGTTGACCTACTTTTATAAATAAGCTACCTTTGGTATATTCTCCTTGTGAATCTTAGCAAGGTTTTAAAAAGGATTAAAATGCCTTAATCTATTTGTGGAATTAGTACAAAGCGAATTTATTTTTCAAATTAATTGTTTTACCTTTCTAACATATTAATTATTACTGGCGCTTTTATTGGATACTATATGTGTTATCAATTTGCATTTCCCCATCAAATTAACAAGACAATTATAATTCTTACTATAAACGTTTATAACACCACTATTTAATGTCAGTTTTTATTCAATAAACTACGAGTTTCTCCGTAACATAATAACTTATTACATTGTTTGTCTACAAAACCAGAAATAACTGAAGATTCCTTAAAGAATTTCACAAATATTTTGTCGTATACAAGTAATTCCTCGACAATAATCGTTCAGTTGACGACAATTTCGTCGCTTTACAGTTCAAAAAGTTTTATGCGTACCTATATGTTTCTATAATAATGCTTATAAATAATGGATCTAAACATCTACTTAGGGAACAGCTAACGATAAGATTGGACCGAAACAAGCGAGGCTTAGTCGAGAATCTCTCCGTAATTAAATACTTTAGTCCACCCTCCACAATGTCGGCCAGCATTTAGTCAAGTTAAGTTCTTTTCATTGAAACCATCAAGGAAAAGGAATAATTATGCTATTCAACTACATTTTCAGATATTTAATTTTGGAAATTACTTTGATTTTCATTTATTTTGAGTCATTTGAATCATGAACATGAACATGAATGTGTATAACATGTTTTGCCTAATTGCTAATCCAATTGTTTTTGTGTTTTGCTTTTAATCTTAAAGTATTTATAACAAGTATTTACTAAGACTCCTTTAGATACCATATTATAAGCTTTGTTTTATATCGCCAGAATAGATTGATTTTTCATTCTTATTTTGTTCTTAATAATTCGTCGCTTCTCATTTTAATTAGAATTATGTAACATTAGAGAAAGTAAAAATGTAAAAATGTTTTGGGAAGTAGGTATCACTTCTCAAAATAGAAATGCAAATGTTAACAAGACAGTTAGTTAAAGAGGTCGAAAATATTAATTAAAACGTTTTTTTACAAAAACAAAGTGAGAAGAAATAAAGTAGCTAAGAATGACTTCAATCTGACTTTACAATTTAAAAGTTGTTACCATTTAATTGAATTTAAAGTTTATATAGTTGTAAGATAGACGAAAGTCTTCTGGGGTCTTTGGTTAAACCAAAAACCCCAGAAGACTTTCGTCTCATATGTTATCATAATGTTTAAAATTCATAACTATAGTTAGTAATCTGTTTAATGATGGATATCAATTATAACACATTATGATTAAAACACGAACTGAATGGTGTTACTTTTTGAACGGTGTTAAAATCCCATAACATCGTCCCCGTGGAACCGTAAATAAAATTATAGCAGTTTATGAGGGACATTCATAGCTTCATCAATGTACATTTACGGCTAGCGTGTAACGTGATATAAACTTATAAATTACACATACATTTAAAAGTTATTGTTTTAATAATTTATATTATTTTTTCAGCTGGTCCGGCCTTTCTCATTTGTTTTATACCCGGCTAATCAAAATCCTTTTGCGTCTATATGTGGAGAGTCAAAATAAATAAATTAAAAAGGGGTCAAAAAGAGCTTCGCTTACCGCAATCGTATGTAATTGATATAATTGGCATTTAGGTTGGCCATTACGACCTTCCTGGACCGTTTCAGATACGGACGGTTTTTTTTCCATTTTCCTCACAAAAAATGAATGTTGCCTGTGCATTTTTTCCACAATTCCCTTTCAAAGTTGTACATTATTCAGTCGGATCCCTTTTAGAAATTCGGGTTTCGAAGATAAAAGTAGATCTGCGTAAACCATGTTTGTTCTGTCCACATGTAATATCGTAAGTATTAGTTTTTTAATATTATCTTCATGCTCTTCCGAGTCTTTTGATGTGAGACTCCATGAAACTAAACCTTTGATACGTTACAAAAATATGCAGTATAAGTAAAGTTATTTTTTATTTTTCATTGAAAGCGTGGGGGTTAGAAAAATATTTTCATTTGATATATTCTATAAAAGCTAGCGTTACCACACGGTTCGAAGTATCATCGTAACCAATCACGTGTCTGTAAAGGTAAACCTCGACGGATTCTAGTTTTCTATGTATTTGTTGGAGTACGCAATAAAAATAGTTGAATTGATTGCGGTGCGAGCGAGGGCAGCGCGCCGCTCGCCGCCGCCGAGCCGCTCAGGTTGGTCCACGTGCAATTCACATGAAAAATGGCCACTAAATCACGGCCGGCACTTGAGGCGATCTCCCCGACTATAACCACTACAACGATATACGAAGATAGGACCCGACAATGATGTCACGTAACGTTCGCGACTCCGTAAAAAGTGCTCTTCTTATTTCTTTGAACATTTTTATCCGTTTTCGTAGTTTGTATTGACACATTTTAAATTTATTGCTTTGAGAGTTCTATGTGTCTGCAATGCAGTTGTGTTGCAATAAAGACAATTCTAAACTTTTAAAAAGTTATACAAAAAAGAACATTGTTGCCGGTTTAGTTTGACATAAGAAGTGAGAAATGATCATGGTACATACTCTACGCACATTACTTTAAATCAAGCTGTGTCATCGTAAAGAATAAGATTTCCGGTGTATCGTTGAAAGTTAGATAAGTTTACGCTGGTGTACGTACCGACAACAAAAAGAGGGTACTGCGCCTGAAATGTGGCGATAACTTGGACACGGAAATGAAAGAGGCGATGAAGAAAAGTTGTTATTACTGTTTGTTATGTTACCTTGAGCTTATGGCTATGTCGGGCTAGGGGAACCATGGGGCGGACACCTAATGTTGGCAAGTAACGACAATCGCCACGACATATGTTACAACAACAACAATAAAATGTTTCGGTGATGGCGGCATGGAATGCGACAGAATACTGCATCCGGCACTGGTGTCCAAACGACAGGAATTCAGACTATTTTTTCAGATTTAATGCCAAAAAGTAGAAAGTCATTGTTACAAACACCTAGATAAATAAAATGCTCCAAATGTATCGACGTGTTTCATCAATGCAATGAATTGCAATTTACCCAGTAGATCTTCTAATCTAACTAGGTAGTAAACATGCATTACATCGTCACATAACATAATATTAAGAGCGTGTCATGTCCTAATTGCCGCCGGTAGTAATTTACGTCCATTTAATTGCTAGCTCCGGCATCAAACATCATATACCTACATTGGAACCTACGTAATTCATATGTAAGTGTGAAAATATTGCATGACGGCATTCCGTTTTAATATAATCAGGTGTAACGTTCCTACATAATCGGCTAATTAGCGTTAGTCCCGCGAGTGCTCGCATATTTTTTTCATCAGATTTTTAAAAGGGTTTGCATCAGACGTCAAAGCTCACGGTGTTCTCTTATTATGCGGTATTGTCACACTGGATAAATACCGGGTCCGTGGCGGGAGCACCAATGCAAATGAACGTTTTTATGTGTCCCAACGCGGCGCGGAGCGGCGGGCGGCGGCCGGCGGCGCGCCGTTGCATTCGCCTGGCGAGAATTAAACCGTGCATCTGAAAAGGTTTAAGATGAATGAGAGCCGTACGCTCACAATGCAACAACAGTTTAGAACAACTTATTCCTGTTGAGCGAATGTAAACAGTCTGAGTTTTATCTGCAGTGCAATGTTTACAAATAGGAGCCGCGTACTCGCCCGTTTCACTTGAATGAGATTATTATAATAATCCTTTCCAGTCTGTCTTAACAAGTTTTAACGAAGTACCATGATACCCCTGCAATCACGCAGTCTCGCTAGTATCGATTTGCAATATAAAGTCTATATTTAGGGGTATACCCACGGCGTCTGAGCCGCGTCTGAACAGGAAATGACCACCAGATGAGCTGTGCCGTTAGCTTTGGAGCTTTAGTAGATATTCTACATGTCTAGACCAGTTGCACTACTATATTATAATTTAAATTACCCACAGCTAAGTTATTACATTGTTTACAAACTCATTGAATAATTACTTGAGTAATAAAATAATCAATGCTAATGAAATCATTTCTACTGTATGACGTTTTGATTCAACCTTAGTAAAATTCAAGTAACGTATATCTAGCTATAATAGAATACGTCACATATGCGCGTATAACTATAGCGCACGGACATACCAAATATAACTGTAGTAAAAATATTTGATGTATCCTCTGTACCCTTTTAGATAATTCCTTTTGTGAAAGCTTTAATGTATGCACCTTTTTTGACCAACCTTTCTAGCATCATATTCCACTGCTGTGAAAAAGATTATATTTGCATCAGTGATTGTAAAAAAGACCTCCATTTTAAATGTATCTACATATCGGGGATGAGATGATTGAGGGAGCTTCGGCCCTTTATTCGCAGCTTATTGCATAGGGATGGCATGGAAGGGCAAGGGAAATATTTTGTGAAAATATACTTTTGTTAAAAACTGACGCGTGGAAAATATTTATGGCTTTATGAAAAATGCCTTTTGGACATGACTCACATTTGAATACCGATCAATATTACTCTGTTATGTAAATATTAATATGAGTAGCTATGTCTCACAAATATTATTCTGATGTGAACATCATTTTTATGTGGTTTCATGTCATTTGATGAAACAATATGTCTAAAGTTTCCTCACGTGTACTGGAAGTACGTTTTAAAATTTTCAGGTAATTACAAACAGGATGCATTAAACAATAAGAAATCATAGTTGATTTATAACATCTAGATCAATTATTTAACCTTGGCACGTTTTAATAACAATAAACAACTATTTTAAAGAGCACCATTTATTTGAACTAAGAAGTTCTCGTAAAGGCATTCTATTAATATCGTATACATATAGATTGTTGTAAGTCGTTGCGTGTTTAGTAAGCCAGATGTCGGTTATTATTTGTGCGTTTATCAAGTGTAGTGCGGCGCGGTGCGGGTCGGTGCGGCAAGCGTGCGGCGCGCGGCCGGTGTGGCCAGCGGCGGCCGGTTCTCGGAACACTCAGGTTAGTGGGCTACCCTGCGGCCCAGACGGTATTCGTTTACCTACCTGCCTCTCCCACACCGCATCCCTACCTGCCATTAAGCACCGACCATTCTTACAGTACAACAAACAGTAACGCAAAACTTTATGGAAGTCAAAAGAAAGAGTTTTCGTTTTAAACAGTCCATTGTTTTCGGTGCTCGGTGTTATGTTTTATAGTTTGGTTCCGCTTAAGTACTTAGGGTGGTCATAAATAATAAAATCGGTATATTCGGTTACAATTTGACGTTCCCCTGTTTCTTGGCAATCATGGTACTTGAGTTAACTCTCGAAAACTCTGTTTATGATAAATGAATGGGGAAGTGACAGTGACATGGACGCAGGTTGCACCCTCGGGTCCCGTCGGCGATAAAGACTCAATCACCTGCCCCTGACAGGGCCTGACTCCTTGCCGCCCTTCACTATGTATCGAAGACTTTTTCCAACATTATATTTATCGTCTATTATTATGCAAGGAGTGCGCGGCGTTGATAAGCTTCAAAGGCGTGTACATCGTACGTGTGCAGGAAAAAAGTACACAATACAGTAATACAAATACTCATGTGTATATAATCAGACGACTTTTTTTTCCTATATTTGTATTTAAATTGCTATATTTTCCTTTTACTTGCTGTTACTAGGAACTAGAAAGTTGAATCTATATAATATTTGAATAGGAGAGCTTTACTTTCAGTGGCCTAATTAGGACTTATCAACAAATACTTTCCTTTTCATGGGCCAATGGGTCGAAGTAAATATTAATATCATTAAATAAAATGAGAAGAGCCGCGATAAGCAACAAGTAATAAATATAATTTTTGGACTCTACATGTTAAATATAAATAAAAGAAAAAAAAGTGACTACTGATTGTATCACTTCATTACGATAAAAAAATGCATATTTCAAGTGTATGACTGTAATAAATAACTTACGTTCAAAATATCAAAACTGATCTCCAAACTGATAATGATGACTCTACAAATTACTTAATCCCCTTTGGGTCAACTAAAAAACCACAAACAGTGTGGGACGAGTTTAAATTTCACGCATATCAACAAAACTTTTAAATTAAGCTTACAGTCTAGTAGTTCTGCTACCATAAATGGTACTAGCCTTACCTTTTGTAGAGTCGTTAAATATTTCTGCTAAAGGAGAGATATTTTTATGGGTGGATTTATAAATGGATTTAAGGTATTATAGTAATATTGCATCAAAATAAATATTAGGTATGTTATGGTAGGTACGCGGAGAGGCGCGCGCACTGCCGGCGGCGGCGGCGGCGGCGGGCGCGGGGCCTCGTCCTCGCACTCGGTCCGCGGCGCCCTCACGCGACAGTCAGCGCCGGACCACGGGGGGACCAGTATCGCTCCCCGGCTGACCTTACGACGACAGCTTCGCTAACCTTGCGAACAAATCGCATCTCACGTGAAACATTATGTCTCATAATAAAAATAAAAAAACATTCATAAGTTCACACAGACTTTAGCGTTTTCATTCATTCTGTAGAGACCGGCTCCGAACTTGACCTGTGATTGTTTGCTCGAACTGTCAGTGCGCGTGTTGTGCTTTATCGATAACATAACCTGTACGATTTCAAGGGCACAAAAGACTTTGGTTAGATTGTGTTGTGGATGTTGTGTTGTAGGGCTTACGAAGCTGGTCTAACTTATTCTTTAAATTGGAGTGGGCGTATTCGAAAGTTTGAAAATCGATCGGGTGACGTGCGTGCGTGGGATTGCGTTTACGTAATCTTTGTTTACCTTGGAAATATGCACTGTGGTGACTGCTCGCTGTGATATATCTGCTATACGTAGTCTACCAATTTTCCGGATGAAAACAGCATGGGTAAGTCGACCTCGCTCACTGAAATGCTTAATGTTTTGTGATGTTTTGTTGCGTTTGTTTCTAGCGAATATATTATTACAGTCTTTTGTTTACGTTTTATGTTATTTTTCTTTTCAGTAGGTTTATTAGGTTAGTAAGTAGACCGTATTAATTTTATTTTTGTTTAAGTATTTAGTATCAAAGCGGTAAATAACCGTTGTATTTGAAATCGACGTAATACCTAATCGATTATTGACTAATTAGTGAAAGCGTTTTAATTTGGAGATCTTTAGAGGTTTACAGAGATTTCCTTGCCTGCCCACACGATAGCGAAATGGTATATTCAGCGTGGGAAGAAGAATAACAACCAAAATGGTCGTATATCCATAAAGGTATCTAAAGTAAAAGTAACATTACAATTTAGCTATCCCATTAACAGCTATATGTGATCGACAAGTTGAATATATTACGTTTTATATCCAGAAAAGTAGAGATAGAATGTAGAGTCAGAATTTATTTTCTAGATATTACCTACGTGCTTATTTGTTATCCTTGTAGGTAGATTGTAGCTTACGCTCAATATATAACAATATTTTCATGGCGTTATCTTCCCCAGTGCTTGGTAAGTAATAGCTAATATTCCTGAAAATAATATGAATAAAGTATAATAAAAAATATGTATTGTTGAAAAATAAAGAGCTTGCTCTCCATTGTTTAGTAAACTAAATGCATTCACTTTATCACATTACATTTAATCTCAAATGTTGCTCTTTCTTATTTAACAAAAATCCCATTCGCCTTTATTAGCGCGACTACAGTCAGCTCTTATTAATCTCGGGACGGAGAAAGGGCTTATCCAGTTGGTATTGATTTAATGTACAAAGCAATACTGGCCACCTAGTTATTTCACCCTATTAAAATTCATCTTGATGGCAAAATAAACGAACAGGTTTCTTAGCCATGAACCCCTTCTGAAGAGGTCCTGACCGGTTCAGGTACGGTAATTACACAATAAAAACAGGTTTTACAAAATTGTGTGAGAAAGCATAAAGCTAAGAACCGTTACGAGCTGTAAACTCTTGTTCACACTTAATAAGTGATGAAGTGGCTCCGTGAGAATAGCTTAACGTTTTTATTCCAAGGAGTTGACAGGTTTCGTGTTATTGATTGATTTGTGTGGCAGTTTACTTAGGTACGATAAAAATGGGATCTTATTTGTCTAGACAAAATATTTAAAAAATAAACTATGTATAGATAACACTGTCAAATTATAGAGCTATCAGAAAGACTGACAAGTTATCGATTAATGTTTAAACGAGGATTTCCAATACGACTGTTATCTTATGGGAAATAGAAATAGAATTTTCGTAACAAACATTGATACATAATTGTAACAATAACAAGTCTCAAACCTAATTATCAAGTGTACGCTATATTCAGTTGACAGCGTAAACAAAGCGGTTAAGACAAACTAATCTAACTTATGAACTTCACTTAATTGTTACTATTCACATGCGTCAAACGAATAACTGACAAGGCCACACCCACTTGGGGGTATGTTGGGCTCAAAAGGCGCGGTTATTAACGAAATGCTAGATCCTTTTAACTTATGCTTAATTAATGTTTACAAAACAAAGAAAAAAATGAAATGTAAATAACTTCATATTTATACACGTGGCGTTTTAACAAAAATCATTGATCATTGAAAAGGCTTTGATTCCGAAACTTTTGGTTTGTACTCGTAAATATGATTGTCCATTGGCGTTATGAAACAAAAGTCTGATAAAAACTACTTTGATTCAAAAAAGTCCATGTTGAGCATGGGATATTTACGGCTGATATGATAGACAGGGCGGAGGGTAGGTGCACTAGTCGTTCTTTCAGGCTATGGTGTACATATTTGATGAGCGGCAGTCGCGTTACAATGGCGTCGGGATGAGGTCGTCTGGCGGACAGAGCACGCCTTTGCTTTCCCATAATACTTCCCTATCTATACTTATTTTGTGCCCAGTACACAACTTCAACAGGTTTTACTTATGGGAGGGTAAATTTCGTGTTGTTTATATTTTTCTTTCAATATGCCCAAGTTTCATGATGAGATTAAATACCACAATGGGTCTTTACAAAACCCCTTATCCTTAAAAATTCTTTGCATAAACAGAGTGGAATTATAATTTACGGTTTTAAGTAGACGCTGTTGAAATAATAATATGCGACACAAACGTCAAAGATCCTTGAATAAGTTAAGTGACTTCAGTACAACTTTCACTCATCGCTGGTTTCCCTAAAACTTTCAACTGACTTAGAGTGACAAGCGAATCGGAGATGTGCTCATATTTTGTATATTTAGAAACAATTTTCGTAGCAGAATTTAATTAATTAGTTTACATAAGCTCGCCATATGACTTCAAAGGCATTAAACGAAAATGATGTTACATAGCAAGCCTTTATAATAACGTAGGTACCTGCCTAAGTAATCATTTCAATTTTATCTTAAAGTATCTTAACATAAATTGGTGCCTTATTTCATTTCCTCCTTCGTTTCTGGTGGGAAATAATTCAGACCGTTGTTTTACCTGTTTCCTTTCCAATTTGTTTCTGCCAAAATTCTGAGGAGTTATGTTTTGGCACAGAAATAACGAGTAAACTAATTTTACCTCCTCAATAAGAATTTAGCGTTACTTATTCCGCTCGCCTCGTCTCAGCCGCGTCGGGCTCAATGGCAGCAATTCCCAGCAAAATTATTTCGCAAATTATGCTTAAAATTCTACTGAAGTAACACAATAAATCAATTTCAAATCGACTTAATACTTTAAAAATTAATTAAAGTTGAGCTGCTACTTACTATATTCGAGATATATTGCGTTAGAAACCGAAATGGCTTTTAAGGATGTCATTAGTCCCGTGGGAAATTAGAATAAATTACATAACGTAACTGCTGCGTTACGTGTTCGTATCTAGAATATCGTACATTTTATACGAATTGCTTTGAACATAAATAGATTTGCGCCTTCACAAATGAAGTGGCTTTTTTTAAATGATACTAAATTCCGGAATACGAGATCAAATCTCTTGTTTTCAATGAAAAAGAAAACAATAAAATTGAAACGAATTTCGTTGTTCGATGTGAGTGCTGAACTGAATTTCGAAATAGTCATCGATAAAGTAATAACGAGCGGTCGCAGTGTGGTCTGTTTGTAAACAAACTGATGGTAACTCAAGCGAGATGGCACGCGGTACGGGGTTATGAGTCAGTCACAATGATGGCATCTACTCGTGGGCACGAGTGACGCCATCCTCAGGAGTACTGCGCAGTTTTACTCATGTCACAAACGAGATTAATGTTTGCCGGAATAAAAGGTCAGTACGAGACTATTGCAATTAGTGTGCACATTAACGTAGGTAGCCTCCGTCACGTCGTTCCTCTAATGCGTGTTGAATGTAGAGACCAGCATCGTGGTACATTACGCGTCCCGAGGGAAGCCGCGGCAACGTGCCCCGCACGCACCGGAGCCGCTACTTACGTATGCGTGCTCCAGTACTCGCATCCTTGGCAACAATAACAAGTGTTGGCATAATGTATCCCATAAATGTGTTTCATCAACAGACGTAAAATTAAGTGCAAATCGGATTGCGCTTAGGTACTAAAGTGCTTAATACATAGCTATAGACATAATAGAATACTGAGCATTAATATTCATTGTATCTACCTACATTTGCTGAATGACGACTCTAATGATATCATTTTGCAATGATTGCATAATTAAATCTATTATTAGTAGGATGGATCATAAAAAATGGCGTCTGAACACGAGTTCAGTTAAGCAGTTTAATTACGTTTAATTAATGGGCCCAATATCTTCTGGTAGAGTGCTTCGATACACATAGCTATAGATAGATGCTAAGCTTTGTATGTATAAAGTTGAACGGGTGTTTGTGACGCGTTTGGCGTCGTAAAGTAGCGAGATAAAAACTTGACCCTCCTTCGCCTACATCTCATTATTTATGGTTCACAGCCTCCTTTTGGTAAGTCTTCCAAAAAAGCACATTTTCCTCACCTTAGCAACTTTTCTACTTATCTGCACTAAAAAGGACTAATCATTTGATTTGTTGTAGGTGCTTATTCAATATCAAGGTTCGAGATTATACTAAAGTGGGCAGGTCAAAGTTTAATTAGTTTTCACGCGACTTCATTCTGTGAGCTCAGGTCGGGCGGCGCCGCGCACAGGGGTCGAGGTCGGACTGGTTAGTCTCATTACTGCATAACTGCGGTACATCCGATAAATCCGCATTACAACACAACACTATTTTATAAAAGGCTTCCCATAAAAATAACATTACCAAAAGGATGCTGCCAAAATTTCCGCAGTTTCCGAATAGTAATGTTTATGCATAAAGTGACTTTATCAGTACACAAAATTAAACTTAGTTTAAACATGCGGCATTAAGAAAACCTTTGTCATAAAGTGTTTTTCTTAGTATCGCTTATCGCTAAAATGAACGGAATCGGGTTAAGTAGAAATTTATCTACATCTGAGATAGCATGTTGTTAATTAATTATCATGATTCTTTTAATAGAATTTATAATGACATCACTTTATGATCTCGTCATGAGCTGTTCTTCCGCGAGCATTATGTAATTAATGTAATTAAGGGGCGATTCTTCATTAATCTCGTATTTGACGATTGTAAAAGTTGTGTAATTGTGAGTAATGTTGATTAATACTTCTGTTTGTGTTTTCGGACCGAGACTGAGACAGACCGGAACTGGTGAGTGCAGCGAAGCGAAAACCACTCAAGGTCGAGCCGCACACGCCTTAATAATTCAACTAAATTATAACCACAATGCGCATGCATCATAACTTATAATTCATATACTTACCGCAATGCATGCGTTGTACGAAAGGTTCTCGCTATTAGCAGCCAGACGAAGACTTACATATGGCCTGTCTTACTGAAGTGTTTGTGATAGTTGGTGACTAGCATAAAGCAGATTCCTAGTAAAATATATGTACGCTAGAAGAAATCTTACACAAGGAAGCGTCTGAAGCAAATAAATATAAATGTTTTGAAAGGCAAGCTGAATCGTAACAATGAAAGGCAATTAATTACGCTGTAATAATAATATCGAGGAAATGAGAGTGATGATAATAAAACAGTTGGGATGACACGTACAATATGAAGATATTTGTAACATAAGAAACGGATATTATGTTCCCGTGGAGTAAAAACCGAAACTGATTTATTGCCGTTCGGATCGCGGTCCGAAGCGTGACGGATAACGGAGTGGAGCTCCTCACCAACTATTTATTATGGATAATGGTCGCAGGCTGTCACGCCTCATCAGACAAATCTCACTAAGTGACCGCTCTGTTCCGTCATCAAATGCCACTTTACGGCCGCTTCTAATTGAATCATCTTGTCTTATGGCTTCAATCTTATCAATTTTATCTCCTTCGTTAACAGTTATTAAGAAAAAACTGTTTGGATTGAGTAAGAACGTAAATTTATAATATTTGTGTGTATTCGCGTGACTCTAGATGATTGCGGCAAAATTTCTCCGCAAAAAATAAGATTGTTTCAAATCACGGGTATTACGCGAGGAACGTCAAAATATTCTTTCTTTTTTGTTAGTTCTTGGTTATTTTTGAGAGAAAATGTTTGTTAGACATGCGATCTAAACATAGGAGCCAAAACTCGACTTCCTCTATTGCGTTATTTTTATTCAATTATAATAAAGTCGTTATACCTGGAAGGGGAAGACAGGAGAGTACACCCACAGGCTTCTGGGGACGTCGATAAAGTGTCTCCTATTATTTTTACCTTATTGTACGTGTATATTTTAACGCCTACAGCTATACATTTTTGGAATTTCTACGTGTATAATACAAAGTTTACGTTTAGTAGCTGAGCTGGCCTAATAGTAATTGAGTTAACCTTTTCTATGAAACTAATTGGACAGCGGCGGTAAACTCAAAACAAACAAGTGAAAGTGCATCGCCCACGTCACTTGGTTTGGTGCTGTTTGTTATGTACGTGGAGAGACTCTGTACGACGCCGGGCGGTGCAAAGAACCTCTAGAATCCAGATCACGTCACAGGCGGCCCCCTGCTAACAATGATCAAAGAGCTGACCTCGAACTTGGACCTTCTTTAAATACTCGCTTGTTTATTCTACAGTCACGTGTGTTATTGTAACTGAGGTGACACATTACTCGTTAAAAATAGCAGTGACGATAAATTATCACCAATTTACCGATGTACTCAAGATAAACATTTACATATTTAACATTATTCTCGACTTAAATGTAACCTTTAAATAACTTTTCAGTCGTTTCTTAAGTACAAGTAAAACATGAGTCATCGAAGAAGCAAAACATTCAATTATACAATTCAAGTGTTCGTCGGCACACTCGATCATCGCCATTTATAGCTGAGGCTATGGTTTAGTACCTGCCGGTAGTTTTTGCGGTGCGGACTGGTCGATGCAGTTTCCTTTATTTTTAGAAAATTGGCCTCTCATGGATAAATCATCAAATCCGGTCACGACAACATTCAGAGCGCGGTGTGCGTATCAAGTATCGATCTGGTGAGCGGCTCAGCTGCGTCGCCCCACATTTCACGCTCGTTGCCAATCGCAACGAACACGCTCGCTTTGGTTAGTCGCTTTGCTCTCGCCGCGCCATCGCGGTTCTATGAATGCCGTATTTATGGATCAAAACAATGGTCACAAATATAACACGCTAACGCTATTTGTATTCTATTAAGAGCTTGGCATTTCCATGAATCTCTACTTCCATGCGACAGATCACAGAGCTTTGGATAAAGTTCAAAGTTTATGACTAAAAATATGTCTCTTTTATTAAGGAAGTACTGAGCTGGGAATAATAAACCTTTAGGACATTAATGACCAAGAGAACCAAATATATTTAACTACACTTTTAAATGAAACGTGGGATTTGGTCAATCGAAGAACGTGAATTTAAAGTATAAATGCAATCGTGTATTGTAGAGGCCAAGGGAGCGTGGCTTTCTGTCAATTGATTGTTCTGTGTTGACATGTCTTGCATAACGCCAGATGTTCACTGAGTCACTCGTCTAGAGCGAGTAGGTGTCGCAGCCTTTATCGTGATTTAATTAGGTACCTACCCAGCTCTCTCACCTTAGCGTACTTGGCTTTTAATAAGTGATGCTTACGAAGATTGTGAAATAGATATAACATTTCAGTCTCGCTATATAATTGATGACGATCCTCATTCTAAAAACAAAACATTAACGCCTTCCTCATCGGCTCTTTCCTCTACGGTTGCCGGTATTTACCGTAAATACAGGTGTGGTAATAAACCACTTGATCTCACTGTAGCATTTCATACGAGTTACTTATGGGCCGCCTGCGATTACGTCGATCACAGTAATGTCTGGACTCGCTTGTGAACACCGTGAGAAACATTTCAAGAGAATTAACTTTCCGCCATTACTGTCACGCGAGAAAGAATAAGCATTGAACTGCACGTATTAAGTTTTTCTTGCATGTGTTACGTGTTGCGCATAACGACCAATCTGTGTAATCGATTAAATTAAAAAGTTTCACGTGCCTTCGCAATGATGCTCGTTATTTGGGTCTTTGAACTAACGGGACTGCGAGTGAGCGTATGCATTCTAGTCGTGTCGTGCTGTTGATTATCGTGACTTAACATTACATATCTACTTAAGAAAATAAGTAGTCAATAATTAATGTGCCGTGGCTGTTCTTGTAATAATTCGAATAACTGTAGACGTTTTCATATTAAATGTTCTCTGAGAATAGTATCTAACAAATAATTGATGAAAACCAAGATCAAATAAAGTGTATAGTCGCGGTGGCATCGTGGCAGGGTGGCAACTGGCAGGCGAGCTTTTGGCGCGAGGACTGCAGAGACAATCGGCCCTCGTGACGGCTTTGGCGGAGCGAATAATGACAGCATTGTTTGAACGCTTTAATTAATATCGATTCGGTGACATGCGATATCTTCATCGAACAAATTGGAATTCTACGAATAGTAGCGAGAAAGAGCCATCTGCATACACTTAGTGATGTAATTATGGAGTTACTGAATTTAATCTTGGTTCACACGGACACATAATAGCTATATACTTAATGCGATGCCTCAAGAAATAGATCTTTCTTATCTTTATGCATTATTTTACTCGAATATCAGCAAACTTGGCAAAGAACGTTAAGTATCGCATGTTGCAATAAAAACAAAGACAATGGAAATGAAAAGTTTTATTAATAAAACATGATTTTGTTTCAGTATTAGTATCACTTGTTTTGTTGTTGAATTTAGTTTGTTTTATTTGGCTTTGGTATGTCTTAACATTAGTAAACAGTATGTATAAGGTGTGACAAGGTCTCTTCGTGGTCAGTGATATCATAGTATCAACAACGCAAGTTAATCAAGCGTAGAAATCATAATGACGTGCTGAGCATTAAGTATTTAGTGTTTTATTAGGCGAGCTTTTTTACATTTTTGCTATGGAAACTGCCGCGTTGCAGTCACGTTCGTTAGTTTGTTTTTGTGGTTTCATAACCATAATAACATAGGAAGTTTCATTAAGTCGCATCTGCTAGCATTATGCAGGTTCCTGTGTAGTCTAGAAAGCATAGATGTAACACCTGGCAGTCTCTCTTATTACTTTAATACAATTTTGTTTGTTTTCTAGTTGGAATAAATATGCTACTTTATATTCCAATCTCCATCTTAGTTTATTTCAGACATGGTAAAATTTAAATTACTTGAACTAGGTATTTTAAATCAGTAATTTGGTAGAAATGGGATTTCTCCAAAGAAAGAAAAGTACGTAGTAAGGATCGAATAGATGAGATTCGCTTTTACTATGACATTCAAGATCCGCCATATTTCCTCGTCGTAAATGTTTGTTTACAATAAAATAAGTTGTGGGAGACGGTTGCGGCTCTATTTATTGCTGTTTAATGACTCGCTCAGATAGTTCTTATTTTATTTACCAACTTTCTAATATTATAATATGTATCGCAGTTGAAAAAGACCATTATATCGAGAACTTCATTAGTCGAGTATTTTCTAAGATTGTTTTGCAATTTTCCAATGATATCTCTATGAGTATCATAACAGTGAAGCGCAAATCTACGTATAGGCTGAGAATGACTATTAAAATCGCTGTCCAAATTTTTATTGAATATCGATGGCGTCATCCGCTGGGTCGAACGTTTATTGAAAGGTTTAGTGAGGGCATTTACGTGGTGATTGACAAATTGCCGCTGATCCCAGGGTGATGGACGTCACGCTGGGACCAGGGAACAATGATTAACCCAGACCCGACCCGCTGCTCATTTCCGCTTACACATTTTTCTTTACAACGAACGTGAAAATTTTGACTACCCATTTGTAAATAACAATATTGGGCTTAACGTTTTCCAGGTCGGAAAAAGGGTTGGAGATTTTTACCCTCAGCTTTCGGCTTTCAAAATTGCCTCTATAATGTACATTAAATTATTTTCCTTAATAGGTACGAGAAAGCAAGTAAATGTTTATTTGTACATGCCTACCTAACTGTTTGATTAACCGGGCGTAAAGATATACAGTATTCATAGACATTAAAAGTTAATGTGATTAGTTTACTTCAATTTAAGAATTAAATAGTAACTTTTTGCTTAATCATGAATTTCTAGTCTGGAGAAATCGATTCGAAAGCGAATCCGCAAATGCATTGGATGCACACTATCGCTTGGTCGTTAGCGCATTAATTACATTATATTTCTTTTTGTTTTCGTACCGTCGTTGCTAATTGTGTTGAGCTCAGTAATTCGCCCTGGAACGCGGTATGATCAAGACTGGGTCTATTTAATTCACTCGGCCTCTCTCTCTTGTATTATTGTATTAATTATGTGATTAGCTAATGAATGATAAATGTGTTAGGGCTGAGAGCGGAGTGTTCGTCGTAATATTAATGTACCTTACATCCTTTAATCTGCCTATACAAATGTGTGCTTTTATTTAATTGCAAATATAAACCAACTTTAGTAAGTGCCTGTGTTTGCATTACATACTTACTTCTCTACTTTTACAAATATAACTTTACTTATTTAACACTCGTTTTTAAATACTGTGCAAACGAAAGCTCATTCCCACGCCAACGTGTCAGTGATTATTAACTCGTATTTTTAACCAAACTTAATACGATATACGCCTGTTTTAATTCAATTAAGGCCTGCTGATGTATTTATAGTTTGGAACGTGTATTTCAAACGTTTAAAATCCGTTCGGTTCGAGCTGGAGCCGGGTTATATAATTTCGTAGTCAAATCGGGTACTGTATTACACTATTATCTTCGATCACCCCTTTCATGATGAGGGTTCCACAGAAACTATCGAACGCCACGTACTAAGCTGCTTGCAACAAGAAACCCAAATTTATTTAAATTTACCTTAGTCAATATCGAAAACACGCAACTTTAAATTAATGGTAACTTATGAATTTGGCAATTAACTCGTTTCTCATAACATAGTGTATAATTAAAGTTCATTCATATGTATTTTGTAATCTTGGCACACCGTTTATGGTTATAAATATAAACTTTGATATTTCATATTGCCGGTCACGGCGTCTTATACTACTTGTAATAGTTGAAGACCTTAACTAAACGCCTACAAACGAATATTAATACTTAAATGAAGTGTTAAATGCAGTTAGCATAACGTGGGAATAAAAAAGTCTGTAAAATACGTCAATTCGAGTGCCTAATGTGAAATCCGCCCCGAATAACTAACAACCCAGAATATTTTAACGAACCTTAAAAAACGTTCGTTAACACTCGTATGACGCCAACCGCATTGTTTTGTCATCACCTCAGTTATTTGATGTGATTTAAAATACGTTGGTTGAACTTATTTTATTGTTATGGGTAATTAAATTAATTTGCACGACAGAACATAAATAAAGTAATTTTGTACTGTCATATCCATCTATCAATCAGTGTTGCCTCTTTTTGATATTTTTTTGTACGAGGGCGAATTACCAACGTCGGCTTAAGGTGAAGTCTCTACTAAAACAATATTGCCTATAGTTAAGGACGTTTTTAAGCAATACGGACGTCGGTAACGTTAAAGGATCTCATTTAAGTGCACACTCAAGGGATAATCCCTTTTCGAGTATCTCAGCAGCTTTAAAAGCCAATTTGTTTGGAAGTATCTGGCTGTTCAAGGGTGTTCATTTACATATTTGTGTAACTATAATAGGGTAGTTTCCAATATTCGGCAGCCACAGGGTACGGCCATATTTTGTCATTGCGATTTAACCCACATATTAATTTCTGATAGGAGATTACCGGCTGTCATTTGTTATTATGTATTTGATACTTGGAAAATGTTTAAATTACAAATTCGATTATGTTACTAATGATTACATTTACTCGTCTGTTTTCCTATCCGCTCTGCTCGTTGCAGTTGGATTCTCGCACTTACACAAACATTGTCATGTCCTCGCAATTCTCTTGTCCTTGTTATTTTAAATTTGGCTTGGTTTTACGTCGGACCAGTCCCTCGATGGAGGGAGACCGATGTTAAATGCTTTTTAATAGTCTTTTCCTGTGTGTCTGATTTTAAGCTGCGATTGTTTTTCTTTTTGAATGTATGATTTTTCCACTCCGTGGTATTTAGTTTTTCGTTAGTTGCACAAGGGAGTTTATGTCGGATTTAAATAACGAACGATTAAATTCGAATAAAAGTTATGTACTTCACATTTTTTGCGCAAACAAATATTTAGTGCGCAAACAGAGTACTTAACCCCCGCGCCGCCAATAGAGTCGTTAACGATTAGAACCATAAAATACATAATTTTCCAAGTCTCTCTCCGACCTTAAAACCTGAATCGGTTGTTATACCCGCCGTAAACAGCACGTTCCCAGATTATACTACGGTTACCTTAACGAATATAATCTCAAGGTGAAACTCGCTTTCAAGACATTTTACTGTAAAGATAATCCTACCGTTACAAATCCGGCTCATTTAACAATTGAAGGCGACCGCATGTGACATGACCCGTTCTCGTCTTGAGACGGTGATGAAACTATTCTCATTGCATTAATGTCCATTAGCAAATGAACGAAACAATATCACTTTAAATTATGTTTCAAAATATAATGACATTAATGTAAAGTAATTACTTCATTAAAAATTGTTTCTTCTTCAGGCCTCAGCTAAATACATCTAGCTTGTTACGGCTTAAGAATAATCAACTTTACAAACTTGTAAATAAAGGCGCCGTCAATGTCGAACAATATGTCGACTGTTCAGCTAACGACCGCAACATCCACAGTATGGTCGGCATTATGTAAGCGCTTTGAATAATCTCCGCTGACAGCTATTGTCGATAACATCATACGCTTTAAGCCGGCCATATACCTTCCAATTTATACCCACCGATACCTTGAGACTGATTGATGATGAATTTAAAACCGTGGAGTCTCTTGCCTGTTCGTCTCCATTGAAATTACATTTGAAACGCAGCTAGTCATGGCTATTTGTTAGCACCTGTAAATGGTTTCTCTGAAGGAAATCTTTTGTTCTTGACGACACAAAATCTGTAAAGGGGAAAAAGAAACATGTAGTCCGATTGAATCTGTAAATAAGGTTAATAGCAATTTATCTAATGACATGGAAATTGTGTCGATGGATTTATGTCGTGTGTGGCTCATCAAAGTAACGAGCATAATAATGGTCGATGTTCTAATTCGTCTAGTGATGAAACTTTATGGTAGGTATCGAAATTTCACCAGAGTTGTAAGAAAAAGAGAATAAGTAAAGCACCTTTTCCATGCATATAAAAACGGATAAATAATGTTTATTGATGTCTATTACACTCCTGACCCTCAAAATCGGATATTGAATCCAGATTTCTTCTGCGATATGGAACTAAATTGCATATCCTACTCATAAAGCTGGGGTTCACGAGCTGAATAATAAAGGGTCCCGTTGTGCATATCGAGCGGCGGTCACGTCGGCACCGCCGCTTGCGCAGCAGTTCGATGCCCGGCCTGTAATTGGCACGCCACATAAAAACAAACACAATGCGTTATGTAAATGCTATAACATAATGGAGTACGTGAAATAAAAACCGACTAAAATGAAAGTAAAACAAATAGATGGCAATTATGTGATGAATGACGCGTGCAAACATGTCATGCCATGAATATTGAGTAGGAAAGTCAATGCGACCGTCAGGTTAATCTTCAATCGAATGGAAACGTTTCTGGGTAATTAATGAATAATGGATTAACGAATGTAATAAACGACGAAGTAAAGTATAAATGGGAAGCCGGAAGGGGAGTAGAATTAAAAATTGCCCATAAAGGTTGGAAGCTGACCGTAAACCTCGCCCAGAGTCCATTGAATCTCAGTCTCTAATGCTCTCTACTTAGTTAACGATGTATTCCACCACGTGCAGACTATCTCCGATACATCGCTGAAACGGATGAAAGCTGTTTACTGTTATGGTATCGCTGTGTTACGGACTGGTTGGTCCGAGAAATAAACTAGATTAATTAACCTGTCGTTTACCGGTGTTTTAGATACAATAGGATGACCATTGTGTCTCGGATGTATGTATGTTTGGTCGGCCTTTAAATTTCAAAGGATAAAAAATGAGCAAATTATTAGGTAACTTTTCACAAAAATTGCCAATGACAACAAAATTGAAGAAAATATTATAATAGGTATTGATTAATTGAATTTGTCAGAAGGGAATAAACTTAACAGATAGGTATAGGCGTCTTTCCAAAAAAAAAAGAAAATATTTAATTTATGACGAAAATTTGCTATAAATTTTATGTAGTATGTATTATATTCAGGAGTTGAAAATACAAGGGCAGTTATCTGGTGCTCACTAAGAACTCAAGTATAAAGTAACTGTAGTCCGGCGCTTCACTTCTAACTCTTTCCATCCCGTGAGACTTTTTATTAATCTACAAGGCGGTACTTCGCTCCTGCCATGGTTGTTCGAGACACAAAGAGAAAAAATCACACTCAGTAATTATACCGTTGCAAGGAAGGGTCTTCGATTGTTTATTGCCTCCTCCGCCGGATGTTTCTACTATTCTATTTATATTTCATGTTTCTTTATGCCGCAAGTTGTCAAACATGCTAGGAATGAACGGTTATTATGACAAGCAAACCGGAATTCACGAATCCGATGCGAATGAGAGCTGCGACTGGAGCCAGTGTTATAATTCTGAAATGCTCTGTGAATTCTCGTTATGCATAATCCCAACGCTTTTGAACGCCTTCAGAGAGCACAGTGACGTCTATTTGCTGAAGTAGTGCATGTTGGAAAGCGTTTACTTTCCACTTTGTGGAGATTTACAGCCTCAAGTTGTGCCGGCTGCGGTGTCTGGTGTCATCGCAGGCTTTCTAGTGAAACCCCTACCGGAGCAAGACGCCGCGCCGTCGCTCGCCGCTCGGGCAGGCGGCACTCGTGACCTCGCATTGATATCCGCCGAACTCGCGGTGTAATGCGACACCACGAATTAAGCTCACGGATTTTATACAAGCTTGATAGATTTACATCGTAAAAGGATCTACGTGATCCTATTCCAATTCCCTCTTGTGAAATTATGTTATAGACATAATAGTATTTTGTTTCAGTCGCCAATGAGTCAACGGCGTTAAAAGTGATTAATAGGGTTAAAGTATTTCTCTATTACGTTGCTAAGCTTATTGTTCAATAAGGGAAAGACAAAGCGTTGGGTATAAACATTTAGAGACCATTTAAGACATGCAAACCTAAGTGGCACGGATTAATTGATTGTTAAGGTTAGGCACGATGATAAATAATGTAACTCATAAAAATTCTGTTGCTCGTTCTAGGTTTCGATTCCCGTCGTGGTTAGACAATGATTGATAGACATATTGATGAAATAGGCCTTGTGTACGAGGTGAGCTGTAGGTGAGTGGCCGACTTGCGATGTTAGCACGTCCCGGCTCTCTCACAACGGGCTGCGCGCGCGCACTTTCTCCTGCACGAATGCCCTATTTTGTGCTTACAGAGTACAACGACAAATCACACTTTCATTAATTGAATTGTAGAGTTGACCGTTATAAGACACAATTATTATACAGTACAACTGTTTACTTTGCATTGATTTACCTTTTGCCTAATGTTGTATTTAAAGACATTGTTGTACGTTTCAGCCATGTCGGAACAAACTGTCTACAAAAATATTCCCAGGAAACGTCGAGTTGTTTTATCGCATGGGCCGTCGATGTGTTCTAAACATGGACAAGTGTGAACTATAATAAGTCCGTGTCTGTTGTCCGACACGGTTGACACGAACAGGACAGTTATAACTTTAAGGATAAATTCTGAGGTGTCAATGAACTCTCGTGAGAAAGCCGAAAGATTAGGGCATTAAGTATTCCCAAATCTATACTGACAATAGAAATGCTTTGCTTAGTCTTGACCGTTTTTATATAGTACTTCGAAAGCCCGTGAGTGAGAATAACATTAGATAGTTTATTTTTATAAGTGCGGGACTATTTCTTTATTTTTACCAAGTTAACGTTGAGATAAAACTTAAAACATTTGTGAACATAAAGAAAACTGGATATTTAGGTAATCAAATTGATGAAAAAAAATGGGTCCGTGCTTTTAGGTAAACTTCCATTTGAACCATAGAATTATTCCCACTTAGCTTTTGTTTTGAAACGAAATAAAGCGGATCAAAGTGACAAGTAAATGCACTACGTATCGCATAACACTAAACCTATATAGATGTAGCTGTCAGTTAGAGTTTGTCTCGCTTACTGAAATGTTCTGGTGTAGCACTTAGTGACGGGTCGATGGGTCCCTACTATTATGTTTGAACTTAGCGAAGCTGATATTTGTACAAAGCCAGTGAACGACTGTCATCAGAACCATTTGTCTTGTCCGTCAGAACTTTGTGTTTAAGCTGAGAATATAGTTAAGAGTTGTACGCTGAAATTAGTGTAACATTTTCGATTCGTATAACTAAGAATTTGTTAATATAGTCATAATTTATTAAATGATTTAATTCCAAGCACGTTTAATGGAATATTTAAAACCGTTTGATCATTGATTTCCATTGTATTTCAGAATAAAGTAGAAAAAAAAAATCGTTGATTTATGATCCCCGTCCCATGAAGTTACATTGGCATCGTTAGGAAATGATACTAAAAGTTCTGCAACAATGCATAATTGGCATAATACTGGCTACAAAATTACATTATTCCTATTCGTAATTTATGTTCTAATAAGTCAAGTTTTACACGTTCCTCGCATGTGAACACTTGCGCTTTCGCTCGATGCTATTAATTACTGATGTTATTCAACATGTGGTGCATTATTTCACGCTCCGGCGTCCGCGGGGCCGACACCGCTGTGTTCCGGTGTGCGATGCACTGCCGGCGCGGCGGAGCAGCGGCGTGCAAGCCAGCCGTCGCCACTTCCCAACCCAAACTCTATACACGATTTTGACATTTTTAGATCTTGCTTGATGCTTGCAACATGCTTTGAAATGCCGCGCCAGTGACGTTTGTCGCAATGCTGTTTATATTGTAACCTAACCTAAACCTTTATAGAAACGTGAAGAAACGTTAGCCGAAAGTTCGTTCTACTTCTTTTATTTATCGAATCAATAAAACCTGCATAAATAGCCGGGTTTCTAAACATAGAACCATTGCAATGACTTAATATTACCGGTAACTTTCGTTAAACTCGCGCTGTCGCTGTCATAACTTAGACCTGAACCACCTTATAAAATCGAACCGACTTATATTAGTATTTGAAAAGACCGTTCCGCAGACTGCGCTACCATTTACAGCGTGTGAGATCGAATCCAGTGTATTTTTTATTACAGATCTCATGTTGTAACGATGTGAACACAATAATCGTAAAAGCCGGTCCCCTTCTCGAGGAGTGCGCAAACTGTCCGCACCGTGATAAAGGAAAATGCATTACTTCCCCAGTGAGGGCGAAAAGGGGGTTTTCCTTAAAACAGCCCTTCAAAATGGCGGCGTAGGTCATTAATGCTCGGCTCAGGAGCTGCCCAAATTTTAAAAGTCCACTTCCAACTTAGTTATTACTGCTATGTGAGTAGCTACTACAAGATAACAATGCGGATTTGTTCTACATATTTTTTTATCCGCCGTGATAAGAGAAAAGTGGCAATGATGTGATCTACTTAATGCCCAATAAGTTTTCCCGCTACCCAAAACGCATCTACAAGATATGTTTAGTTATACGGTCTACAGAATACATTTAAGTCTAGATTTTTAATAATA
Organism: Autographa gamma; assembly: GCA_905146925.1. Taxonomy (NCBI): domain Eukaryota; kingdom Metazoa; phylum Arthropoda; class Insecta; order Lepidoptera; family Noctuidae; genus Autographa; species Autographa gamma. The sequence goes on from LR989852.1 coordinate 4,942,324, forward strand.
AAATATACTTGAATGCCTCTTAGAATCCTTAAAAAGTAGAGACAAAAGCAATTTTTCCAGTAACTCCGTCAGACATATGATTTTCTTAGATACCGTAGAGGTACCTACATAAAGTCGATTACATATGTAGAAAAGCTTTGCATTTACATTACATCAGTCTTCCTTACATTTACCGCTCAGACTGCTGCAAGCGAACACACTTTTTATTCTTCTTACTCTCTACCTTTTTTAATAAAATAAAATTACACACATCGTTGGAACGAATGCAAAAACTCACGTAACATGTGGTTATTCAAGCGGCCATTGTACTCTCAGAAGTCACAATAGACTATAATAATTTTATCGTTTACGTTTAAGATTAAATGTGAATACACCAGTAATGATGATTGGATGTTTACAGTTTTTTACACTGAGACCTGGGGATCGATGAAATTCTTTATATAAATCTTAGATTTTTTACAGTAAAGTTATAAAACAGCCATTTTGCAAACATGTTTTTAGATGTAACTAGGAAAAACACAGTATTCAAAATTAGAATGCATGTTAATCGATTATTTGATTTGTAATAAACTGGCCGATTGTAACTTTTCTGCTAGACTTTTTTAGGAGAAAATCGAAACAATAAATTGTGCACGATTTGTCCCGGCTGTTTCGCAGAGTTGGCGTCCGTAATATATACTAGTGCTATGGGCGTCATACATTTTACGTTAGAGGTCGGTTCTGCGGCAACAATGTCGCGTCTAGGGGTCGGAACCGTTTCCATTTTATCTGCGTAAGTGTGACATAAATTGTGACAATCCCTTTGTTCAAATTTGACGTAACATTGTTTTCTAAAGTCACTTTATTTGTGACTGCAGATATGCAGGAAAAGCGACGGAAACAGTAAATAAGGTGAATTTGATAGTAACTTTTTATATGAATTGTAAAACTAGATGTAGAGTGCTGTTTCATTTAAAGGTTGGTAGCTATATATTAACTAAAAAAATAATAATGATATAAACTAAAGTATTAAAAAATATACACATTTCTAACTGACTACCTCAAAAATCTCGAGCAATACTACATGGTCCACAACAAATGGTTTTCAGTTTACGCTGAGTTGTATAATATTATCTTCTATAATCTATTGTAATAGCGCTGACGTTGTTATATATATTAGATTCATGTCGACTAAATAAATCTTTTTACAAAAGTACGATAGCTTTAAATTATATATTAAAAACATTTATTTAAAATTAAAGTGGGTTTGTTGAATGCATCTAAGAGGAATCTTAAGCAAAGGTGAAGTACAAAAGTAACATTGCTACATTTATTTTACAGCCTTTTTCTTTTTTCTACATTCAATGATTTCCTACGTCGCTTACCTATTTCACTCATTTATTTCTTGCTGCATACTTTTTCCGCATTGGCTGTCCTTGGAACTTTGACAATAGCTATCATAAAATAAAATACGTTTCTTCAATTAAATACCTTTTTATTATGTCTTCGAATTAAATATCCATATAAACGATATCGCGTCAAAGGCGATTTTACTGCGCACTGTAATAAGCCCGACTGTCAGGTAATTGGCATGAAAAAGCAAAACGTAAAGCGTGCATAGAGTCTCGTAAACGAAGACAGAGGCATTTATTTATATAAGACTAGATGGAGTATATTTTTAATACCACGTAAGGCTGATAGCAAAAAATAACAAATGAAACTTAATTAAGGCGTTTCAATTGTCAAGTGTGTCAGTAATAACTGTAATATACACTGTAGTTATTTTCTACAGCTGAAAGTAGTATATCGTAGCTGTCACATAATATTCTCTTTAGTAGTGCGGTATAAACTTTGCTCATAAAATGAGACTCGCTCTAGCGGTACGTACTTAAAAAATAATGGACTGGCCCGCGGCTTTCAACGATATCTATTCATCGACTTGTAGTAAATAGATGCTGCTTTCCGATAATAAATAGATGGTGATACGGTACTCCAAATTATAGAGTTAAGTCCGACTAGACGATGCGCAAATGCAAAACAACCATGAAGAGTAGAATAGATGCTGTTTAAAGTGATATAACGGATGTAGATCTAATTATACTACAATTTTATACGTGTAGGAAACTTACATACCAAATTTAATCGTAGTGCCTAACCTCCTGAACAGTTAAACCAGTCTTGACAAAACTTTATCGATATTCCAAAACTTTAAAAGTGATGTAAAAACTCTACCTTCTAAAATATTTTTTCGTCAACTGAACTCAAGCAAAATGACAGGTACAACCTAGTAAATAATTATGTAGATCTATGACGAGAAACCTGTAAGAAGGTGCCATTTGAGACGTGGGCCTCTCATCCCGACTTCCCTCGCCGTGGAGGAGGAGGGGGGGGGGGGTTCCATCCAGGGTGGACGTGACGAGCCTGCATGATGAGTACAATCAGGACCTGTGGATGCCACGTTCGCTCCACGTGACGGTCTTTCAAGCCTCGATGAATACATGGCTCTTGTTTACAGCGAGTGATAAACTACATTACTTTAACATCATGCCGCTTATTTGTACCGCAGGGTTATTTTATTGGTTCTCTTTTGTTACACCTAACTGGATTGGCCTCTTTTCTCTAGTTTCATGGCATCGTCTGCCTTGATCGTGTACTACGTTTATTGAATTATTGCTAATACGGGGTAAGCTGATGTGATTAAAAGGTTGTCGTATTGGTGCACTACATAAAAAAAGTACCTTTCAATGTCATTAATCTTGCCAGGCATTAAATCTCGTAGCCTTTTAATAGTATACTTTTCCACTTACCTACTTATGACTAAAAATAAAGAGTTTAGATTAAAAAAAAAAGTTTGTTAAAGTTTGCCGTGTAGATAATGTAATAAAAAATTTTGAATCAAAATTAATTAAAACCGTTAAACGGTCAATGATATATTTTCGTAAGTGAATAATTGCGTGTAACATTCTTCCCTGCGAAAGTAATTAACGGTACCTACCTATTAAGGTCAATGACCGGCCCTAAACTGGCCACGTGCGCGTTGATTTAATTTTCGTTATCACACACACGTTACGCACATTACGTCATAAAAAAACCCTTTAGCAAATTAAACATGGAGCAATATAGCTGTGTTATCAAATATTTTTTACAAGCGACAAATTTAAAACCTAGTCAGACTGAGACATTAAGTAATACTACTTAAACACGTGGGAGGCTTTTATTTGAAATTTCGCTGAGTGAACTTGTAAAGGTTAACATGGGTTAGTACACTAGTGGGCGGTTAAACAAACAGAGAAGTACATTAATATAATACCTACCTACACATTTACCTAATATAGTTAAACCTAGTATATTTATATTTTGGTTATCCATATATTTTATTTAGGTATTATTTATTAGGGTTAACAGAATTCCGTCAACCAGTCTGACTATGGGATAGCGTTACTTTGTAAAGTGTGTTGCGGAGTACGCATAGGCTGTCGCCGCTTGTAAAATACAGAAGGTATATAACCCAAGCTTAAAAAAGCCTATAGATGTAGAAAATTCACGTTCGGCATAAAGAGATAAAGTATTTTGTTCTTGTTATGATAATTAAACACTGGACATGATATCGACTCTATTCTGAGTCATAATGTTTTCGTAATTAGAGCTCGCTTACATGAAAGTGAACGAGCAGAGATTGCGCCGGCCATGTGCACAACTACCGCGGCGTCGATGCAGCTGCCCGATTATCGTTGGCTGGAAGCCAGTATATCTAATTACATATTTATTTAATAGTTATTATCTTATTTTTGGACGAACTGTAGCTGAACATTTTTTTTTCAATATTTTTAATTATTTTTGCTTGGTTCCTATTACTCGCACCTAAAATGTGTGACAATATTCTTAATAATAATTTAAATTCAGAGTGACTTAAGTATTACACAAATCTATTGCAATTGGACGAGTTTGCCTGCTCTACTACAGGCTCAAACGGCCGTGCGTTACAGTTCGGAGCAAAACAAGTTCCGTGATTTCAAAGAAATCTTCTGCACATCATCCTTGACACGCTTTCCGCTGTTGCTTCTAGTTCAAATCTAAATATATTTTGTAATCAATAACTTTACTACCTGACGTGGTGAAATATTGCACTACTTACGAAAACAGATATGAATAACATAATTATCGGCCAATGCCGTTCATCTCCCCGAAGAACGGAAAATATTTAGGGCGAATTAGGTCATCTCATGTAATATGAGAACGAAACAGGAACGTCCGCATCATGCCCTATCGGCGGAGGTCGATCGTACATTTTATTTGGCTACTCGGTGGCTGTTGACAGATATTGATGGGCCCGATGTTACACTTGCAGGCTCCCTAGTAATATTTGTCAGTGATCTGGCCGAACCGCGGCCGACGCTAATGGTCTGGGAGTTTTATTTATTTGACAGCTCCATAAAGAGAGGATTACTATAATACGATAGAAATTAATGGGCGTGTTCGACAACTTAGTTTTCCGGTAACTTAATGAAAATAAATAATGTAGCGTTTTTTCCGGGTACAACTTTCGTGATAAGTTTTCATTACTTCCTTTATTAACTGTTAAACTCTTATACTAATGAAAACAGATTATTTTCTTGATCGCCCGATAAGGGATCACAAACGAGATGATGATTAAACAACGTTAACTTTAGAAAATATTGAATTTAATTCTCTTTACTTTGTTAATCAAACACGAAACTCGGTCAAAGCTCCCAAAAACATTTTAATGTCAGCGAAAATATTACACCTCAAAGTTAGGCACGAAAGTTGAAAGGGTAATGAAACAATTAAAGCTACCCGAAGCTCTTGAACACGGACGCAACACAATGGATCTGCTCAGGACATTGTCGAGAGGCTAAAGAATTGCACACAGTTTTATTATTCAGAGCACTTGACTAGGTGAAAAAGTGAAGACGGTTTGAGCACTCGAGTGCCTGTTGGGGCGAGAGTGCGTGCTGCGATCCTATCGCGACCCTCGGCGGATGTGCTGCCTCTGCTCGGCCAATGGTAATTAGATGCCTCCGGGACCTGCGATCAGTCTCTATTGCACAATGCGTAACAAAGAATTACAATGCTAATTTATAAACAATAGTATACGAGTCCTTTTTAGTATGATATCCTGCTGAGACTGAAGACTGAGTTTCCGCAAATTTACAAGCGGATACCACTTTAAGTTAATAAGTATTTTAAGTAAATAATTACAAAGAATGTGAATAGACTATAGGTACTATAAAAATACAAGAATAGACCCATAGTGCAAAGTATGACGACAAAGTATGGGGACAAAACGAACTAGAAATGTCATTTTGAATTAGACATTATTATGATACATCGAAATCAGTCTGCTTCTATCATAACGCAGTATCCTGTACTGTCAATCCTCATTGAGCCTTGTTCGATGTTCCAACGATGTAGCTACTTTATAGTCTACTAATATTTCGAATAAATTGTTTCACTATTATAACACAATAACACGTATTCCTATTGTTTCAGATTCACCTCGTTACCTGTTTTGAGCACTGAACGAAAGGTAGGCAAACTTTGTATCTCATTTGTTTATAGAGAATGTGAGGTATTAGACGATCCAGAATCCGTTATTAATCAGTAACTGGCTGTAACAACGTACGAACGGAAGCAATTACGGCAGCTACAGCTATTGGTATTTTTTCTCAAGTTTGGACGATTTATAAAACAACTCGTTAACAATTTATCCCCGTTTCGCTTTTTCCGCTCACTGTACAAAACTAGGTTATAGTGAGATAATAGCTGCCCATCTCGTTTGTTTTGCTCCATTGTTTGCATTTTCTGCCGCGCCCGATGTCCGCTACTAGTCAGTATATTTTATTGAAAAACCTTCTCAAAGTTAATAGGAGCTATGTTTGGATTTTTTGCTGGGAGTTGCGCTGCGCTGTTTTGTTATTGGCTCTTTGTGTCCACAACTGTCTATATCGTAAACAAAAATTGAATGAAAATATCCGGGTATGGATAGCTATCCCGGTATCGGTAGTTAATTCAAACATCCGTTTAATAACAGCGGGTAAGCGCGAGAATAGCAATGAGCGAAATGGTTGTTACACAATGTTATCCTTCACCGCTTGAGTGTGTGTTTAGATAATCTGAACAGTGTGTTAATTATAGAATTAACTCAGTGTACAGATAATACAGAATTTAGAATGTTGCTGAGGCACGTAATGAACAAGAAAACACCGGAGTTGTAAGACAGACTAATTAACAAGAAAACAATCTGGAATTGGTTGTGGTCCGCACTGGAACACAACATCTTTAAGCAGACATCCGCATTACGCGACCGCTGTAGCTAAATTAAAGTTTGTTTGTTGTCCGGGTATGTTTGTCACAGGCTTGCCGGGACTCGTTGTGCTGACTCCGCTGATTTAGGGGGAAAGTTTCCTTGTTTTGCATTTTACGGGAGCACAGGGAAAGTCGCCCCCGAGATTTGAATATTTTAGAAGTGCCGTAACTTTGCTAAGGTGCCTCCCTTTATGCGACTTCCAAACGATTGCCTCACATGCTTTCAAGGGAGGTAATTGGAACATGCTTTTAAGAGTTAAGTGCAAATAATAACTTGAAAAGAAATTGCCTGTTACACAGAAAACGTTTGATAAAAAGATTGTGCAATGGGATAGGTCAATTCTATTTCCCGCAGAGACAGTCATTTATTTCCTTTGTGCGCGTGTCGGTGCAGTATCAATGTGGAATGAGTGCGGGTTTTGTCTCTCTCTGAAACAGGTTAAGTAAATAGTACGATGGCTATTCATATTGGACGAATGAAATTTCCACGTTCAGTTGAATAGAATTTGCACTTTATCTGATTCAGTTTTTAATTAAGGTTGTATAACTTTTTTATTAGTAGAACAAATTGCATTTCTATTTTAGAGCGATCGCTCGCTTTGTGTTCTTTATCATACAATTGTGTTCTAATTTTAAATAATGAGTACATTCAAGCATTGTTCAAAGGATTGAGGCTTTATACATATAGTGGTTTATGGTTACAGTTTCTGCTTTATCAATAATGCTTTTGTATTTAGTAAAGTAATATCACTGCAGTCCTATTATAAATAATTAGGCCAAGGAAGCCGTAAAATAATCAAAGTTATACAGACGTTTTGTGAATACGAAAAGAAAACAAGCCGGGAATCAACGAAGTAATCAGATTACGACCTTTTGATATACTGACATATTTGGGTCATCGGAATCCTTTGAAGTTACTTACGAACAAATCGATAAGCAACCCTATTAATTAAAAGTATTCGATGATGGTAAAAAGGTGGCTCACCTTGTTGAAATATGAAGGTATAATTTAAAAATGTTTGTAATGGTTTCTAACAGCCAATTGTGTTTCATCAATGAGTTTAGTACTGTTTCATTATACTGTTCCAATATTGGGCGCATAGAAGCATCGCTCTAGGTAACGCATCTCAATGTTTATTCGTTCTATCAGTTTACGCTTCGCTGAATACTGGTTGAATATTTTTTGTTTGTATTTTTGTGAGTAGTAACACGGTTTCAAAATATTTTCGCATGATTCTTTGTTGCTCATACAGTGTATTGTTTGCTCATATTTCAACTGTTTTCTTTATATTCTGAATTTGAGGCCGGAAATTTGTTTATGTAGCTCTGTTTATGAAGCTGTATCTTATAAAATGTTTATAAGTTTGTTAAGGTTGTGCGGTCAAAGGTCTTAGCGTAATCTAATAGAACTCATCGGAGGCTAGGTGGATGTTGTTAAGTTGTTGATGAATCTGTATCGAATTATAATGCGAGGTGGCGGGCGGTCGTCGGCCCCGCGCGCCGCCCGCGCAGGCCGCCTGCCGCCTGCCGTCGCACCGCGCCGCGCCGCACTGCCGCCGCCGCGCCCGTCCGGCCAGTAATCCGGTTAGGGCGACCGCACGCGCCGCCGGCGCTGCCCTGATCGAAATGTAATTGGGTGTGCTCACCTGTCGCACCGCGCACCTATTAATATAGATAAGTTCTGATATAATGTTACGGATAACTGTATGTTAGTTATGAATTCTACTTGATTAGATACTTAGATTTTTTCCGTCCAATCCGTTTTTTTTATAGATTACTTATTTTACTCTATTAAAGTAATACATAAAACAATAGTGAATTAATAAAAAAACATATGGTAGCACAACTTTAGCGGAAAGTTATTGAATTATTTATTCGTTTGCCAACACAACAAAACCTTTTACTTGCTCATATTACCTTCAAATTATGGCATTGTTTGGAAAGGTGAAAAAATGTAAATGGGCTAAAAGGTTCAATTAAACGGGCATACACATTTGTTCACACTTGACAGCAATTACCTAGGACATTGAATGCAAGTATACATGGGTTTAGCAGAACAAAAGCATGGATAATTGGGCTAACATAATGTGGTGACCAAAATCAGCACCTGCACAAAGTCCTCCCACAACAAAACCCGTTGTTGATATTCAATTTATGTTTAGCAGCAAATTGCCATCAGTATGCAGCTCAATATCAGCTTGCAGGTTGAGCTGTCACTCGCAAGCTTAGACCGATCAAAACTCACTCACTGTTTCCCAGCTCTAGTAACTGAGCTTAACAAAGTCAAATTGAAATGTCAGCCTTTCAAATATTCACGAAACGTAGTTCTAAGTCTCTGAGACGTAAGCTTATTTGTAATCGACTACGTGTACCTGTTGTTGAGTCAGCAACTTCCTATACACAATACATACATGTATACAAGGTATGCAAGCATAGGTAGGTAATTCTCCTTTCCGTGTTGCTTAACTCGTGTAGGTAATCAGGTACTTTGTCCGGTGGTCACTTAACTGCCTTATGTCATTAGTAATTAATGGATTCTGTGCTTGTAGTGACTCTACATTTATAATTAATTTTACTATATGTTGCATGTTTTTGGTTCAAGATCTATCGACATTTCTTTACTGATTAAGTATTTCTACCATGAAATAGCAGTAAGCCTAAGTTAGCGTAAGGTCTATTTCGATGCAAATCAAAGAAAAGGGTAAGCGTTAAATGTCGTTGACGTCACGATTCAGATATAAAAGATCATTGAATGACGTCATTGAAATCGTACCTACCGCGGGCAATATTATAAGGCGCGATCACCATTCCTTTCCAAATAGGAGCGAAATTCCTAACCTCACAAAATATTTAAATTTAGTCAAAAAATGACACCTAAAGTTTAGTATTTTTACGGAAGAATATTCACGTAACTTCAAAAGTCAGTAAATTGCTCAGTATTTAAATAAAAGTTTGGAAGAAAAAGCTTTTTGCTTCATTTTAATAATCCTTTGTTGCATAAATAACATACTAAACATGTTTTACAACAGGCTTTGTGTATCTGACGTAATCTAGGCATATAAATTGTTAGATATTAAGATATAGGACCGGATACGCTCATAATTTAAAACTCTATTTTAAAGAGCGTAAAATTTGCATGCGTCAATATCACGTAATCTCATTTAAATATATTCAGTCTACGGAAGAAATTAACATATGCACAGTCAAGCTTTAGCGGAACTTACGGGGATATTTAGTTAATAAAGTGATTAATTTATAGACTCTAGAATTTTTTTTAACGTAAGTACTGTAATGTTTTTTTTAAGTGTTTGTGTGGGGACATTTATCATAATACACATATATATATGTAGTGCAGTTAACTGTTAAGTAATGTTCGAATTGAGCAGGTGTCGATTGTGTTTCCATTGTAATTTTGCTTACCTATGGATTTAGTGTGTTTTTGCCAATTTCTATTTCGTTCATCCAATTCGATTTAAGAAATACCTATGTTACGTTAATATTTAAAATAATTTATAACGTCCTTATTTTATTCATTATTAATTTGAATATTAATAAGTAGCTGTTAAGTCAAAGTCAGCAATATAAACAATAGTTTAGAAAAGTTTTCCATTTCCGAGCAATTCTATAAATAAACAGGTTTAAAACGCTTTTGTTTAAATAATAATAATAATAATAATAATAATTTTATTTATTAAGGCACAAAGTCCCATTTAAAAACAGCATTTTACATTTAAATCTTAAATTATTCACTCTTGAAATTACAATTATATTTAAAAAAAAAAGACTTATTATTATTGTTCATTAAAATACTTTCCTTTAATAATTAAGTTCCCAATCAATTGTAATTATTTATTTCTTTATTGTGTGGTTAGTAGCCAACCTTGATTCAGAGTTGTGCAGATCACCCGAAGGTTCAGGAGTCAGATTTGACATTAAGAAAAGCTGTTATAACTTTTTATTAAAATTTGAAGGAAACTGAATGTCACCAAATTGTCAACAATCACTGTCTGATCTTGTCTGAAAGTCCTTAACAATCCAATCAATTACTTTAAAGGTCAACAAGCATCTAAGGCCTGGAGGTCAAACATAGGACCTTAGAACTAGAGACACGTTGAAAGCCGCTGTGTACACCGCTCGACCACGGAGGTCGTCAAAGCACACACAAAATCAATTTTATAAACATCAAATAAGATACACACTATTAAATCAATTTCGAATTATTTGTGACAACTTCGTGCAGTAACATAGAACAACATACGTTTGTCTGTACGAGTGTAAAGGTCACAGCAGTCACGAATCAATCCGTTCCTTCAACTTTCACTGATTGTAGACCAACAAATGTCGTGGTATTAAGATATTATTATATGACTAAATTGATCCGGGAAGTAGTTTGGAAAGACATTTCTAAATTAGATTTCCTGTTCATTAGTTTTGTGGACTGTAATCAGATGAGTAAGATGTTTTTGAAAAATAAAAGTGGGTAAACTTTTTGAGGTCTCTGGTTGGCCATATGGCACCTTTCCATTTGATATTGATGCAATCCGACCAGCCTTTTTAGTAGTATTAAAATATAGTATACGAAGCCTAACCTTAAGAATTTCTCTTGTATTGTGGGGAGTTTTGGTCATAGAATAAAAAGCATCCAAAATACAGGTCGTAGTATTGGTTTATTTTAATACTGGAAGATATTTTGATTGAATGTATATAAGCTGCGTAAAAGTGATATCATAAGTTTCCATCTGACCGTTGGATTTCCTCGAACTAAACTTATAAGCGGCTGCGGCTTGAGGCTTCTTCCACAACAGAAATATGGATTACATCTATTTATTTGAAATTCAAATGAGGCCTCCAAAGCCTTCTGATTTGTAGTAATGAACTCGTTTTGTATCGGTATTAAATTAAATAAATATCTGAATTACGATCCAAATAATAAATATGTATTAGGAAGATCTTTTGGCTACAATCTGTGGATTTATTATTATTGTTCGGATTTAATTATTGTACAAAGTGAGGGTCCTTTAAGACCCATTTGCATCTACAAACAATATTAAGCAAAATTTCCATATTTAAAAAATGATAATCAGTTGGTCTTATTTAACCAACGTTAGGTATGCATTCCTATTTGTTTTATAATAGATACATTTTATAGGAATGAAGGTAAACAACCTTTGAACAAACTATTGCTTACTTTAAAACTTCAGAGACCTTCAAACTTAAACAAAGTGACAAGTTTTTTCGGTACCTTTATACACCAAAAAGCTTTTTGGCACTTAAAACTTGAAACAACGATAGTTAGGTAACGTCTTGTATAAGTATGCAAAGGTAAGTGAGGTATATATCGTCAGTGTCGACCATTGAATGGCGGCCGGGGGAAGTTTCCCTTGTGGACGCTGTCATTGATATCCGGGACATCTGGAGCGGCCGTAGCCAGCTGGTGGCCTTGCCCGACTTCCCTGCGCCTCACGACACTTCCTAGAAAACGTGGAGGCCCGGGACGGCGCGTGTGACCTTTCACCTCTTATTGACCTTAGAAAAATTATATAACCTCACACAAATAACATTTTATATATTTGCTACACACACTATCTATTGGGACAGAATACGTTATTTCTTTACCCGTGCTTGTCAGGAATATAATCCTCGAGAAGAAATATACCAAACCATAATTATGATAGATGAATACCATGTGACTAAAAGAACAATAAATATGACGATTCATATGTGCGGGAAAATATTGATGAGACAGACTGATGATATTAATAAGGAAAATAGTGAAAAGACGGAGATAAAATAATAAGTATGCACCGTTCAAGGATAAACACAATCAGAAAAAAGTCCTAAAACATTTACAAAGATCTTGTTTTCAGGTCAGTAATAGACTGGGATTTAAAGATAGTAAGGGGTTTTAGAACAAAAGATCATTATTGAAACAAAAATTTATTTCTTCCTCGCCTTCGTTGATGTAATTATAGGTAAACCTAACATCATTTTACCGCCTTCTTGTACGATTTCAGTCTGAAATATAAGAAAAAGTACGAATAAGTTGAACTTCTTAGAATACGTGTTTGATGGCTAAGACTCGATTTCACCAACTTTGAATTAATGCGAGAGGAGCTACCATAGTACTAATTTATTCTAACGATTTACTCTTTGGTTAACTTCAATTTCATTTCACCATGCTAGTCTGCGAATATCTTAATCTCATATAGCTACTCTGTAACCGTGAACGAATGTATGGAATGACATTAGAACGCTCCCAAGTCAAATAGTCAGGTTGTTCCGTGCCTCAGCAATGGCGCTTCCTATTTCCTAAAATTGTTTGGATAATACGTAAACCTGACGTTTAGAATAACCTTAAAACAGCGACCGTCTTGACTTATACTTTCATCCTATTTAGTTATTAGTTTTATTGCCGATAATTGAATGATGGTCAACAATAAAAGAAAGCGATCTGATAACCACCCTTTCTTGTCTATTTATTTAATTATCGCCCCAGAAATGCCAAACTTGTATCCTTATATTTGTTTACTAACTAAATATGTTAATATCTTCTAAACCCGTGAACCGATTGTTATGATTTAAACGGATTTGGCATTTCTGGGCGATTTCCCATATGATAGACACCATGATAATATTTTTCCTATACAATTAAAAAACTTGATTTTCAAGTTACGTAATTTTTGTGTCAATTTTACAAATCTGTGTTTTCTACGAGATTGTGTTTCCTTATACTTTACTTACTATTCCTAACTTTACTTATCATTACAAAGTCTAAATATAATATAAAACAATATATAAACAATCAAAATTTAAAGAATTAATAAACAATTATTGCTAATAGGCGGGCGGCCCAGCGGGGTACCCCACACTGCGTTAGCACCTTACATTCTAATCTGGTTCGGCGTTTAGCGCGATACCTCGCATTAAGTTAACTTTATTAGTAAAATATGTAAACTTATCATCTAAACTATTCTAATGGTATTTCTTATACATTTCTGTCGCCGACACTATTACTGCACTGACTTGGGTGAATAATTCTGTGTGCGTTTGTGTAATGCTGCCTTCTTGGATAAACGAAATCTTATCACGAAATCGTGTTCGTCGTACTCTTCAAAATAATTAGGCCTTTCCTTAAACCACCGTGGATGAGGACAAAAATAATCGTCATCTTCGCTATCGGTTTCTTTTATTAATGCATACAAACGGCGCGTCATTTTTTAAATGCTATGAACTGACTTGACTTTGACACTACTAACCAAAGAATAGCAGCTTACATGGCCGAAAACAGTGGTATATGACTTAATTCTAATATAGAGGTTTTATTCTTAGTTTAAATGTTGGTGAAACGTAAAATGGATATACTTGGGAGTAATTAACGATTTATTCTAGTACTAAGACTTATTCTATGTTGGTGAAACCGGGCCTAAGACATCGATTTCTGGGTATCTTTGATGGACTGAGGGAATTATGAGTGGTTTTTCTGATTGGCGCCTTTTTTATTACTTCCTTCAACCTTTCTGTTTTGATGCCAATGTCCTGAGAATATGTGTTACGACTGATGTCAGGTTTACGCTAAGTTGTATCCACATCGGTGCATTTTCTCAAGTTGTTAGCGAGTAACTATACCTGTTAGCTTGTCATTATTGGTTAATAGTTAACGATCGTAGTTGCGGTAGCGGTCGCTTTGCAAAAACCGACGGCTCGAAAATTTCATGTAGAAATTGTCGCGGATGCGGTTGGCTTGCGGTTGTTAAGACTAGCAATTACATAATATTGGAGGATCATTATAAAGTTTATGTTTATAGCTGACTGGCACTTTCGCCCCTTATTTTGTACACTTCGAAATTGGAAAACTTTTTTTTTATTTTGCATATAAGTTACTCTGCAGACTGGTAAGTTTCATGATTATTTCTGTAAATAATTACTACTTATAAACGCTTAAATCTTCAGTATTCTAGGGTATTAATTTCAAGATTCATTAGACTACTGTTTTCCACAGAAACATTTTTGAAGCATTACGTTATATAAATGTTATCAAACTTACTTTATTCTCGTTTCCTTGTTTGTGAGCTCGAAGTTTCTATTGAGGATAAATAAAAAAGGTATAAGCTATTTTATAGATTTTTAACATTTACGAAATTTGAACCAAAACTTTGAATATTCATAAACTTGAATAACGGTATACCTAAATATTTATTAACGCTTACCCCGTTCGCGCCTTTTTCGTCGGAGTCCGTACTTCCTGAAGACATCTGCTGACTCTGTCAGAATTGAAACATTTTATTAGTAACTAAATATGAGCAAGGAATCCTGCACAGTTTTAAAGTCCCGAGGGGTACAAGAAAAAGGTTTTCTATTGCTTAGAACAACTATCAGAGACTAAAATTGTATGCCATAGATCAAACTAACTAAAACTCACATAAACATTGGCAGGACGACGGCTTCTTTATTTCCAGTTTGCAACATTGGCCTTAACCTTTCGTGTTTCAACTGAATTACACTAAAGCATGTATAATATCCAAGCTATAAACGTCCCACTGCTGGGAACAGGCCCCTCTTCCCATATAGAGAAGTCGCGAGCATTAATCACCACGCTTGCTCTCTACGGATTGGCAATTTAAGATCCCAAATTTTGGAAATCCAGGTTTCCTTACGATGTTTTCCTTCACCGTTTATCAGAAGTGTCTTAGAATAATTAAGAAAGTACATATACCTCGTGCATACAAATCCGTTCATTGAACCGTTAGCCCACCACGACTTATAGGCATGTATATTAGAGTCAAAATATTAATTATCATTACCGACGATGATTCTTGGTCCATCTTTATTGGGCGAGGAGGAAACTTTTGTCTGTTTTGATATTCATTCTAAATACAAAAAATACACATTAAAAAGCAATAACAAAATAAACGAATTTATAATAAGTTAAAAAGCTAGACAAGATTAAGGTTGTGTTAGAAAAGGAGCATGTTCAGACTTTCGTCGAAGTGACGTAGTAGAATTGTATTAGAAAACTAGAGAGTAAGAGACTATAAAATAAATAAAACAAAAGTGTACCTGAAGCGGTACATGGTTATCGACGGGAGTTGTTTGTCCTGTAAAAAACAACGCAATGAACAATAAACACCCTCCAAAACATTTTCAATAAGTATTAAATTAACTTTATAAACAACTTACGCTGATGCTGAGCCACGATGATATTATTAAAATATTCTTCCAAAGTTTCTATCTTTTCAATGCCTCCTAAAATTATAGATACATTTTATGATGTAAACTTACAAATAGGAGTCAATGGCAATAGGTAATTAGTTCTTATCGGTTGACTGTGAGTCAATGATTGTGGGTTATTCGTCAAGTGGACACACGACGCTGGACACACGTCCAGTTGGTGAAAATCAAAATTATATATCTTATTATTTCGTCATCTGGACACATCAAGATTTTTTCGTGTGTCCAGATAGTGAAACTTAAATTAAATCACTTTTATGTTTTCGCCAACTGGACAGACCGCAAGAAAAAGGTACAGTCAGGTTTAAAAACATTTGAAATAATTCAAATATTTAACAAATAGATAGTTTTTCGATCCAAGAATGAATTTTTGTTATATTATATTCATAGCTAATATATTTGGTTTAGATTCATCCTTCACACGCCGCTATATTACACCTTATACTAGTAATATAATCTTGGAAGGAAGAAAGAAAAAAGAAAGGCACCTAATATAATATTTCAAAGGCAAGGTTTTCAAAATGCTAAAAATATGATCACTTACTCATATTTTCAGGTTTAACTTCAAGAACATGTTGCTCAACTAAAATCAATACATAGTTGCAGTGTGAGTTAGTTGATATACAAACGAGCGATCGTTTAAAACAAAATTTTCTTAGTAAAATTACTAGCGCATGAATTACTTACTTATTTTTTCGACGTTTTCGTCCAGAAGAGTGAGACCCACTATAAAAATCATACATGTTTAATATTGTACTGTACCTACTATACTGACCACAACTAAGTTAAGTCTTTAAGTTATTTACTTACGATGAAAAATAAAGGTGCAATTATTATTTTTTAATTGAGTGTTATTGTAATTAGACGATTACAGATACGTGGTGTAGAAGTTTCAAAAGTTGGACTTTTTGCTATGTAGTCCTTTGCAATAAAGAACTACTTGTTCATAGATGGTGTAACAGTTTAAAGTACTCACCTCATAAATACGTTCTTAACATGATAAATAAATAGAACAAAATACATGTTTATTACAACTTACGCATTTTACGGAACTGTTTGACATCCTCATTATGTTCGTCTTCGTTATGTGCCAAAGAAATATCTGAGAAATTAAAATAAATGAAAGATTGGGAATGTAATCTTATCTTAAAATTATGAAAGCAATAGACCGAGACTGATGGAAAGAATGTAGGATGTCGCCCAACAGTGGGACAATTTAAGCTAATAATTGTAATAGCATAAAAAATCTAAATAAATAATGATATTTCTTACTGTCTTCTTTAGCGTTGGGATCGTTTTCGTCGATGCAAGACGTGTGCAGGCGACAGGTGTCCAAGTCTCCGGGGTGTTTGCATACGTATCGCCACTTGCAACCCTTCTTCCTCCTCGCAGTAGTGAGCTGATGTTGAGCTGAAATACCGATTATATTATTTTCATTTTCAGACAACTACATTTTTTTTTCTTTCCGTAAGAACCAAACTCGTCCTTCAAGAAATTTTATCATGAGAATTAGCGAAATCGGTTCAGCTGCTTTCGATATTTGCACTTAGCAATACATTCAGCGATTATTTTTTATGTTATAGATATTTACAACTTTAGAATCGCATATTACAATATAGGTAAACTTTAGTAGCTACATCATCATTTTACGTTCACGATTACCGAGAAGTTTAGTTTCTTATTTATTAGATATGTATGTATTAAACACATTCAATACTCACTTTCGTTTTGATTTCTTCTACTTTTTATAACCGCCTTTTTCTTCATTGCTGTATAATTTTACTTTTTTTTTATTTCATCCTTAGTAAATTGTATCAATATAACATAAACGAACATATAAATAACAACTAGTAATAAATAAAATACACTTACGGGAATTAACCTTTATTCTCATACCTTTAGAAAAAGCAGGTGTTATAACGCATTGGATTCAAAATACGATACTAGTTTTTCGTTGTGTAGGTAAGTCCGTGCAAAGATTTAGAAAAAAATAGAAATAGCTGCCTAAATGAATAGGTAACCTACTGATTAATCATGGATTAAGATATATAATGCCGTAGATAATTGGGTATGAAATGCTCTGTTCTATTTTTACAATGAGAAAAACAAGCTAATAGCGTTGTTATTTTTTGGTTAAATAGCTACGTGATTTTTTTTTAATTCTCTTTTTGACGGATAATAATTTAGGCATCTTACACATTATTGCTTATTAAATAAATTATTAGGAAATAACAAACGGTACCTTTTCTGCGAATCGTCTGGCGGAATGTTTTTTGCTTCTCTAAACCCATTTCTGGTCCCATACGACCGATTTTCTTCTTTTTACCAGGGTTAATTATTAAATGGCGTTTTTTTGCCAAATTATTTTCCAGCTTCAATATAACTAATGATAAATACCTGTATTAATATTAACAATTCGATATAAAATAATTAAAGTAAGACAATTAATATGTTTACCTCTTTCCGTCCTTCTCAAGGTGTCTTTACCTTCTCGAGCGGACAGACTTTGTGTCTTGCTTAGCACTGATAATATAAACTTTTATTAGTTACGCTGAAATTTTTTATCCATTTTTATATTTACTTAATTTCGAAATTGCTTACGTTTATAAAGACACCTCCTAGGACCTCCTTCTAAACCGACCACTTGTCCTGCAACCAATCACAATAAAAATCCTTCAAATGGAAAAGATCATGTCTAAAACTGTGCCAAGCAACATTTTCAAGCATGTTCCCATGCTGAGAAAATACCAGAATTGATCTCTTGTACAATATGGTTGGTCGTAAACAAATGTATTATCAAATCAAGGTTTTCTCATGTATCTCTTTACTATAATACACTGAATCACAAAATAACTAAGACACGTTATTATTTTGTACATACCTTTATACTGAACGAATGTGTTTGGCGATTCTGTAATGGATTCACCACCCATGCGTCCCTGATCAACAGCTAAAAATTTAATACAATTTAATAATTTAAAACAAAAAAAGGAGCAAACTCGGTACAAAGTAAGCTTACTTCTATTTATAATAAAAAAAATGCATTTTTTTACTAATCGAAGAGACCTTTATATACAGGGTCAACTCACACACGGTCACCTGATCCCAAACAGCTTGTACCGTGGTAACAAGACAACTGATAACCATGAATATAATTTCAATTCGAAGATTGAACAACGCATAATCTATCATTAGTAATAAATTTAGAATAAAACAAGTTGATAAATGCTCGACAAACCCTAACATTTGATGATACAATGGCCACCAACAGCTACTTAACAGCTACAAACCGGACTAAGGTTAGACTGGTCGTTAAACTTCAGGCGCTCGTTACGGCTGTCATAAGTTCTTACGTCATTCCTGTGACAAGCAGATCGACGGCGGCTTTGCGTGATCTCTGAGCCGAGAATTGATGACTTTACTATTGTAACCATTTAGGTAATTTAGGTATTCTTTTCTTATATTAGTTCTACTCATTGAGTAAAAAACCTATCTAGGTGTGTGTAATTTTAGTAGTAAGGAATACACTTTTAATTACCTTCTCCTTCAAGAGCTAAAGCTTGTAGGGCGTCCAAGCCAGAGATGTCCATATCTATAAACATAAGATATAGATAAAATACCGTCGAGTGGAGAAGAAAATATAGAGAAATATAATTGCAAAAATATCTTTACCATTCAAGTATACAATTCTTTTTGTAGTTAAAACTGAAAAACAATATTTAACTTAGTGAATTCGGTCATATTCGAATAAAAGCTAATGAAAATATCAAAAACCAAATAAAAGTCTGCATTTCCAAAAAAAACAAACCAAGACAATGACATATCGAACATGTTCTATATTCGATTCACTGACATTCAGCTGTCATTGCGTCTGCAGTGCATAAACAATGGTCATTGACAGGTAAACAAGAGGTATCAAAGCCGGTGTTCCAGGGGAATGCGTGCACAGAGCACACACGTTAGCAACCGCATGAGCCACTGCGCCCACGGGATTATCTGCAAAACAAAACTATCGTCCCACCAGTGCGCCTATAACGGCTATTTTTTAAACAATCCATCCCCTGGCTCTACTATATGGAATGCTTTTGTTTTTATCACATTTATTTGCAGTACGAGAATTTAATCATACGTTTCTCTATGATTCCACTAGATCCTTAGTGTTGATTTCATAAATACAAGATTTGTCTATTGCTAAAATAACCAAAACAGGATTTATAGCGATTCTAGTTTTGTTTGTTTATTTCATCCTAATTACTCATTCATTCATCAAACTTGACAAGACAGTACTTTAATTAAAAAAAAAAACGAAGAATTGACTTACAGAAAGCTCCAAACAATTTATCCGCCAAATCTTCGGGACTCTTTGCTGAAGTCACAATGCCTTTCCCTTCTATAGAAACAAAAAAAAACAAAGAAAGTTTACGCAAAAAAATAAGAAGAATTGGGAATTTACTTTTCTTTATTTACTTGCCTCCGATGACGTCAACTGCAGGAAAAAAGACAAAGTTATTTATTAGTCATTATAAAAGAAAGGTTTTTCAGAACTGAAAATTAATTAGGTAAAAGGATGGGATATTTTTTGCCGCTAATATTGAGTGTAATCTGCGCAAATTGTGCTCTAAACTCTTTTCTATTAAAAGATTCCGACTGACAGTGTTGTTTAAAGATATTAATGTATAACCAAATACTGAACCATCCATTACCTACCTACCTACATAGTCCATTATCTACTTGGGTCTTTTAAAATTAAAATTATAACCCAAATGCTATTACAACTTGTAGAAAAACTTTACAAACCTTTACTTAAAAGTTTTACTGTAATAGGTAACATCTCCATTGGCGTAAAAGTGTCACCTGTGCACGAATACATTTAAATATAAATCATTTTGAATTGCACTATGTTGTAACATAATTATTTTTACATCAAATTTTACCAGTCTGAAGTGGTCTCGTGCCCACCATATCTAAGAAAAGATAAAAACATATCACATTATAATGATTTTTTTTTTCTGCATGTTGTGATAAAGATTTTAATTCAGTATTTGAAGGTCTGGTTTTGTTAAATAACTACACAACAACAAATGAAAGGCTTTCTCCTTACCATTTTCAACAACCTCCTTAGCGCCATGTAACTGGTCACTATCATGTATCATCATATCGTCGTCATAGTCAGAGATAATAGATCTTAATTTATTTTTGTGTACATGTTTATCTAAAACAAATATAGCATAATTAATACAATACTCCTTAAGTAAATCAATGTTATCTTAAGTTTGTTACCAGTTTTTGTAGAGTTAGCCGTATCGTTTTTTGAATCAGCGGTTATCTGCAAATTTTGTGTAGAAGACGATAAAAAACTATTTTAACACAGAAAATATTATTTATTATTCATATATAAATAAGTATTCACAATTACCAAATGAAACGATATAATGAAGAAAACAAAACACTTGATCGACAACATATTCACGACATTTTACATCTCTCTGCAAACACGATGGAAATAGGAAATCACATGAAAACAATATTTCAGAAATAATTACACTAGTATCTGGATTTGATGAAGGTGCAGTGACCATGAAATGGAAGTGATTTATTGGTTATCGGCCCACTGGCTTGTTAGGCATTGCTATTACATACTTAAAGCATACACAACGAAAATAACCATTTTTACTCACAACATTTTTTTTCTGCTAATTTCTTCAATCCTCGGTTTTGAATTGGTAACAGTTAAATATTAGGCTCCGTGTAACAGGTTTTATTTATAATATTTATTTCTATCACTTCGTAAAAACTTTAGAACCATGCGTTCTTTTTCTCGCATTCACTTTTTTTAACATCTCTAGTATATAATTTGACTTTAATTTGTCAATCGAAACCAATCAGTGATTTTTATTTTATATTTCTTTCATACCATTCTTGTATTAGTGTGGAAATAAGAAAGTCCGCAGTATATTTTCGTAAAAAGTTTATTTAAATCTTCTGCCATACAAATTCAATAACAATCGAATAAATAGCCACGCTACATTTTTTTATAGAAATTACTATTGATATCTATTGATCGGAAAAGTATTAATGTAAAATAGAAAAGGTAAATTTGTCATTGAATTTCTAGATGTTTATTAAGTCACGAAGAGAGAAACGAACAGTATTCCGTTTTTGCAGAACTATACTTTATTTATTTATTTTGGGAAAAGTTTAGATTTCTAAAGCAACTGTTTGGAATGCTACTAAGACGAAAATTTCAATTAATTAAAAAAAAAAAGCATTTTTTGCAATTAATATAATGGAAAACTTTCGGAGAATGATATTTCGGGATACGTACGTCATCTTTTAAAGTCGATTAAAAAGAAGTCAATTGATATTAAACTCAACTTTCAATAATCTTTGAAATCAATTCAAAATGTTTCTAGCCAGAAATAGTATTTTGTTACTATCACTTCCTAAATTTTAAAGTAAAGGTGGCAACAAACGGTTCCAAATAAATACTAACACCGAATACAAGACTGTTTCTAAATACCGTTTATTGAAACCTGAATGACATGCGGTCCTGTCATCAATTCATAACCGTTTCGCGTCCCGGGGTTAATAACTGCGTGAGATGTAATATCATAGGCAACCGCACGTCTCACCGCGTCATAACGGGGCCCACCTGGTAACCCACTAAATGCTGATTGCCTTGCTAAACACCTTGTTATTACTGCTGCTCTTTTGTTTTTTATTGTATTTATTTATCGATGAAGCTACATAATTTTCTGTATCAGACGCGAGGGCCAATGATGACGTCTCTTCACGTCATCTTGGCAGAGCAATAACAGGCCCCAACTGGTAACCCACTAAGTGCTTATTGCCTTGTCGAACATCCTGTTATCATTGATGCTCTTTTATTTTTTATATTATTTATCTATCCATGCATCTACAAAATCTTCTCTGGCAGATGCAAGGGTCAAAGACGAAGATGCTAATTATATTTACCTCATGTAACTATCGTCATGAACAAAAACGAAAAAGATTTTTTGGATCATATGCGGAGAAACTGCTGCTCCACTTGGGTAGTAACTTAGTAACATAATGTACAAAAAGAGATAAAAGTGAGGAATATTTTGTCCTCAACTGTACTACTTAACTCCAAATGCTTTGTACTAAAACAGTTGGTAAGAATGATTGTCTGGCTAAAGTAAGCATATTTCTGTATAAGTCCCGCAATAAAACATATTCAACAGTAAACACATGACGACTACAGCGACGATGAAGATAAACCATTCTAATAGAGATCGTACTAATCTGATAAACCCTCTTCCCACAATTCTACAAATAGATACAATTTAACACGCCCACATCGGTTAGTACTTAGTACGATATTATGATTCTAAATATAAAGCCACACTCATATTTGCATCAATGTTTTTACACAGTTTGCTTCATGAAAAACTGACTCAAATCTTCAAACAGTTTAAACATATTAAGAGATAGTTACTACATATGTAAGTGACGGTCTAGCACGTAACATTTACGTTATTCATTTGTTTTATTAATTAACTTCAAGTATTCAGTGTCGGTAGGATGATGTCACTGTGTAGTTTGTATGTTCGTCGCCACGGAGTCTGCCGGCTTCATGCGGTTAGCTTTACTCAATAATTAAGGGACTGGCGTGACACGGAACGGAAATAACATCTGTTTTTGTAGAGAGAAATGTAATTCTAAGTTTTTCTACATAATGGTAAAGATGTTTAACTTTCGAAAACATAAAACGAAAACTGCCTAAAAAAGAATTATTAAGTTTCGAAATTGAAAATTGGTTCCGATCACGCGTCGGCCGTGAGAAGATCTGATTATGAACAGATTGAGGCATCGTTCGTGCGATCGTCGGGGCGCGGGTGTGCAAGCGCAGGCGAAGTGAAAGGTTGCGGCGCGATGACCCGCGACAACATGCGCTTGCGCCCGCTCGCCCTGCGCACTGCGATCCAGTAGCAAACGTTTGTTCCATTGTCAGCAGTTTCACCACTTAGCACGACTCTCACCACAGAGAAAAGTTGCTAACACCTCACAAATTACTAACGAGTTTCGTAAAGACCTCATTGTCCACTTGATCTAGATTTCTTTGTTGCTCAGTAACGTTTACTCTATATAGTTAGTGCGAGTATCTTGAACAGCCTATTGTGCAACGATACATTTCTCGTCGTCGGTGATGCAAACATACTTAATGCGACGTGGGTAGTATTACCATGCGTAGGTAGGGAGCAAGTTGAATAAATATTTATTTATGGTAAAGACATGCTTAACTCACTGAAGGCGCTAGCGTTAATTAAATGATTCGTTACAGTTTTTACTTGAGCTTGGGTAATTTATTCGATTTAGAAACACTTTTTCTTTTCACCAACTTGTGGATCATGAGAATCGGTAATTTTGTGCTAATTACCTCAATGATTGAACAAGTGGAAAAGTGGCGCTTTGTCTTCCATTCAAGCAGGTAGCTAATATCTTACATTTTTTAAGGGCTATTTACTACAGTCGTACCTACTGTAATATCATAAATCAAATAGCCCACAAAGATATTATTAAAGAAGTCTCAATGTAATCTCTATATAAAAATATAAATCCTTAAATGGTATAGCCGTGAGAAAGATTTCCGAGTAATTGGCGGTGTTACGGTCTATTCAGGTTTCCAGATGGCGCGGGAAAATTCTAGTGTGCGGCCAATCGGCAGGGCGCTGTGGTTCAGACTCGCTGCGACGATCGAGCTCAACGTACCACATACATTACTGACTGTTTTATTCCTCGACTGTATGACCGTATACTTCACAATAATACGACAAATGATCAGGATCGTGCATATAGAAAATCGTCTATTGTTTCAAATTGGACCTGAACATGTTGTTTTAATTCTTGACGATAGTACGACAAACGCATTTGGTTGCGCAAACGAATAAAAAAATATTTAGATATAGTTAGGCTGCCTACTAACAAAGAGTGACACACTACTTAGCACAATTAATCTTAAAAGCCCGAAAATTAGTCTAAGTGTAGGAAAAATTACAATTATTTACATCCATCACAAATCATTACACTAACCGCCAGAACGTATCCTATTCTGACGTATGATTATTATCATACGTCAGAGACGCGAGTACAGGATACAATTACCACCAGACTAGCAAGATAGTCTGAAGAAACAATTGGTAGACTAAACAAAGGCGGCGATGCCGTCTGCTTATTGAAAGAAATTGTCTCTATTCACACATGTAAGTAAAATCGCGAACCACATAAACATGAATATCAGTTAGGAAATCCTTTGGCTGCAAGACGAAGTATTTCGTTTCACTTTTGCGTTATTTATTTTTATTTCAGACCAGACTGTCTGGAGGAAGATCTAATCTATGGTTTAAAGCTGCAATGATAACGACTCTACGAGACGCTGGCGCTATTCATGTAGCTGAAACATACATGGAGCCAATTTATCAAAAAAATACAGACTGTCTGGACGCAGTGACTAACGGCTTAACGACGAAAGGAATACGTGATTTTTAATGCTATTGAAAACTGAGCTTTATATAATCTACTTACGTGTTTTGATGCACTTGCGAGTGATTGCCACTAAGAAAGTTTTTGTTTTCTCTTATTATTTACACACAAGCCATTCAAACTATTAAAATAGTAACATAAATTACTTGTTTTACGACTGTTTTCTTAAAACTAGGAACATCAAACCATCGGAAACGATCACCGAAGACTGTTATTATTGGCGTTAAGTTGATAGAGTGCGTTGTGATATTAAATACCCGAATAAAGATCAAATTCATCCGGATATCCGAGAATGGTTCGTCGCTCGCTCACGTCACATAATTTTACAGCAGCCGATAGAGATCCGACGCCGTCTAGACGCGACAAAAGTGCTAGACTAGTTTTACAACTACTCCACCAGCAGCGTATAGCTACCGCCTTTCCTAAACTGATCGGCCAACTGATCCGATTTAAGAGTGCAGATGGTAATGCGGGTAAGGTGTGATATTCGATAGAAGCAACCAAAACGTTAGCGGTAGGCCGACACGCCGCGAGCGAAGCTTCGAAGAAAGTACATCGACATCGACATCATATCAGGCGAAATATCACTTGCACATGACGCGTAAAATAGCGTACAAGATTTCTGGCAGTGAATTTGAATTTGAAATATAAATCGAATGTAAAATACCAACATTGTGAAATCATAGACCATGACATTCACATAAGTTTATGCAAGCATAGAGCCGGTGAAGTAATCGTCAACAATGTTATTAAGTGATACTTGTGAATCTGTCCACCTTGTGGACATGCTAAACATATTCATTAGAACCTCTCGCTCGTCGCGATGACCTTAACGTGAATTTTTCTCAAACAGCTCTAACAATAACACATTCTTGGGCAGTGGAGTAAATTTAAATAACTTATTCCCGCAGTAAACATGTCCAATGAGAGTAGATAGGTGTAATTTATAGGGGTTTTACTACTAAAGGTACAATGCCATTACATCACGAGATAGTTTTCTAGTGAGAACACATTTCTAATATCTGCTAACATCGAGTAAATAAGAAAATAAGATAGCTTTGCCTACAAATTAAATTATGGTATGCTCGCATATTGCTACATTATTAATGAAGTGTGTAATGTTACATATTATAATACAGCTGAAGTCCTTGGCACATAGCCATGGCGAAATAAGTCATGTGAGTTCAACAATATAGCGATGAGGTATCAGAAACCGATTCATTGTTAAAAAACAAAACAAGTGAATCCATTATCTAGAACAGAACACTTCCTTTCACTTCAAACACACAAGCATCAATTTGTGTAATCTCAGGCCACTTACCGCAAAAACAATGAACCATTACACACGCCTTCGCTTACTGCATGCAGTTACCTCCGCCGTGCAGCCTACACCAGGAACAAACTTGCTTCACATACGGTTATATTCTGTTACAATGCTGCAATCGAAGGCAATCACCTTTTATTTAATGTAACATCTTTTAAGTCGTGTCTCTACCATATTAAAATCAATTTTTATTCACAGATTTAACGATCTCTGGTAATAGGATGCTTTCACTCAATTACTACTATTTCAAATTCAGTTCTCTATTCGATGATTCGATCTCTCTCGGTTAAAATAAAGAGCAAGCACTTACGTTTGTGTAACCGGCGCAAGTTGATGCAACTAACTTTGAATGCTGACTTGGAGCGTAGTTGAGGATATCGGTCGTCGTAAGTGCTCTTGTCTCTAAACGCATTCCCGACGTCTCAGTCCACTTGACAAAGAGAATTGAAATCCACAAGCTTCTTGTTGGCCGTAAAGCGGCTCACAGTGGCTTAGTAAAATCCAAGGCAGGTCTTCAGATAAACGCACGGCTCGCGACCGATACTATCACATCGTACATTACTTATAGTTTTGTTAAAATCCAGTTATCGAAATGAAACCCGGAATTGAGTTCTCGGAATTATTGATATTGCAAAGCCAGCATTCTGTTTCGCAGAGTTATTAAGAGTAACACATTTCCTCTCTCTGGTAGGATTAAATAAATGGGATGTGTTCGTTATAAATGTTTTGATTAATTTTCAGAGAATGCTGTGCGTGCAAAAAATATATTAATTCTTTTAAAAATACTTTAAAAATATTTTTAACTACATAATTATGAATTTTGCTAGCACAATAAATAGACAATTTGACTAACGGGTAGATTTTCGTACCATGCCGATCACACAAGTACGTTTTTATGTTCAAGACTTATTACAGACTTTGTGCCAAACAAAGATAAAGTCAAGTATTAATACTCAAGGGCGTAATACTGAAAATGTAACTCACAAACGAAGGCCGTCATGATATAAGCGTCTGTACATAGCGCGATCTCCCCGGAGAATGGTGTTTACAATTAGTCTGTTATAAGTACTAACATATATTGTATGGGTAACATAATGAAGTATATTAGAAGGGGACTGTACTGAGAGGGTCAAGGCTTAGCCGTGTCCTCGTAAATCGGCTGTGTTAAGCGAGGCTCGCCGCACGCCACAACTGCATGGCTAGAAAACCAGTGCCGCTGAATTTCGGAGGCCTGTACCGCGCTCTCCCACAATAGACCGTCGTTACATAAAGTTAGCCGCTTTAATGGCATTAACTAGAATGGCTCTATCCTGATTTATCTAAGCGTTAAATCGCCAAATTTTCACAGAAATAAAAAGTTTATTTGTTTACTTGTGACGGTAACGAAGTAGTTGTAGTGTAGTGTGTGTAACTTTGACTTGTGTGCTTTATAGAAAAGTAAGAATTATCTTACTTGTACAAAAATATATAAATCAATGTATGGAATATATTAGTTTAAGTACTAACGAAAAACAAAAAAGCTAAACTGTCAAAAACAGAAAACTGTCTTTCCAGCTGGTATGATTTAATAAATAAACCACTTAGCTATATAATATTTACCAGTAAATAGGTCGAAACTGATCACAACAAATGGAACGTTATTAAGATCGTCGTCAAACTTAATGATCCGATCTTTATCTTCAAGAGAACAATTTACAATACAATGAATTTGAAAATAAGAGAATAAATTAAAATATTTCTTTTATTCCGTAAATGGAGCATAAATAGTTTTTAAGTCTGAAATTAGGTGATTACTATTTTGTTGTACAGTCTGTGTTAAACATAATAACTATTATTAACGATAGTAAATAATGACATTACATGATGCATAATAAATTAAGCGTGAGTGGGAACTATGAATATATAGATGCTATTGTTCTATTTTATGTTTAATTAATGGAACAATTACATTTGTAGTAATTTATTATTATCATAGCATGTATATTGTAAAACAACTGAAAGCCAGTGGTCTTTGTTCACTATTATGGATATGGCGTATCTGTAATTTTAATTTGAGGGTAAATTAATTATTGGTTATTCTTGGTATATTCTGTAGTTCATTCATAGTGTTGTCATTGCAAATTGCAAAAAAAAAGTATACCACATTGGTAATAACCGTCCAATGTCGCGGTCCCGGCGGGCGCGCGGCGAGGCGACCCACGGAGAGCGAGGGCGTCGCTTTCCCAGGCTAGGGCGGCCATGACAGCTGCGTCCTGTCAGACGTGTGACGTCACATGCCATGCGCTCAGATTATCGCATGCCTATAAAGGATTTCCTCTATAACTGCATGTCGCTATAAAATAACTACTGTTCACAATTTAACGAAAATCCAGAGTGCAGTGCTAAAAAGTGAACGTATTTTCGAGATAACGAAGTGTAATAATTTCAGTTTCGATTACCTTAATATGTGTTTAAAATGCTAATTAAATGTACCGAGAAATTGTTTTAAACACTTTCGTTGTGTTCGTAATGCAGAAACTGGACTTGACTTGAGCAATAAAACGGTCAATGACATACCAAATGACACCGAAATGTATGCAAATCTAACTGAATTTATGGCTCACATGTACTTATTCGTATTTTATTTATTCATAGTAGTGGCATAAAGTGTGGTGCAGATAAAAGCAATGATTTGTGGAAAATAAGGCAACTCATATTACTTTCGAAAAGAGAAAGAGCTGTCATTAAGTTAATATTAAATAACGCTGTTAGTTTTGGCAATTGCCAATCATTCTTAGAACATTCACATGCTATTTGCATGTTACACGCATAATAATTGAGTAATAAAATGTGAGTGCTTATGAATAGCGTGTTTACATGTTAATGGTAATTTATGATGTCAGTACTCATTTCATTTTAGAATCGCTTGTTTCTTTTTTACCCATCACAAAATTCACAACATCGTTTTACGATGGGTACATTTTTTATGCTTATACCAAGCTGGGATCTTATAACATATTTTATCGTATGGATATAACACAATATATATATACATAGCCGCAAAGATCAAAAAAACTTAAATAATAACCCATCCGTAATTATCAATTCGATAAACAGTATCGTTTTATTAACGATCGTTTTTTAAGAAAATCTTTCGTAAAGTGACCATTAGAAAATAACAAATAACATTTCATACCATGTAAGTAGATAATCTAAGTGGTACATACGAACACAATTGCTTATGTTGCTCTATTAGTATGCGGAGACAAATAAAAAGTGACATGTCCGTTCAGCTCATTGCCATTCTAAGTAGCGTCGAGGCGAGCAAACTTTTCGCTTACAGCAAATATTAACTTAGCCACTGTTTGTGCTGTCTATTTGTCGGCACTAACCATATAGAGCCATTGTGGCGATACTCTCTGTATTTGAAATGTTCCCATATTTTATCAATACTCGTCCGTAAAATGGCTAGCGTTCAAAACTTTAGATAATTTATATTTTTCGAGTTTGTTAGAAATTTTCATTTCAATTTTTATTGTTGCGAAATATTTTATTATTTGTACTGTAGAATGTATTTCGAAACAACTACACTGAGTAAATTGGGCTCAATAAAAATACACTAGTATTTTTGTAACCAAATAATATACTCGTACATATACTATAATGTCCTGTCGTGTTTAAAAAAATTACAACCCCTATATCTGATATTAACACCTGATAAAACAATTGGAGGCTGAACATTCTCCCCACACAGTACTCGACCACTTCCTGTTTCCGCGGTTGATACTGACAAAGCAGGATTACAATCTGGCTCTCGGTGGCTCGAGGAGGCTCGATGCCCCAACTGAAGCTGCGATCACGATTCACTGGAGCACCCTGGAAATATCAATGTATATTTCTACCACCCCTACACCCCTCGCTCACAGCCCTCGCACTTATGTTAAAAGCTAGTTACCCAAACTTCAAAATTTCAGGCCCTCTAAAGCAATAAGCTAAAATAGGTCTCATTTTAATTTATTTCTCGCAAGGACTCTCTTCTCAAACTGCTCACCATATTTAAATATTTTATCGAAGTTTATTTAACTTTTTACGTTTGAACTTTAATTTTATTACGCTGCATAAAGTAATTATTCGTTTCAGGCAATAATTTATTATTGGGATTCATAAACCTGCTGTAAAGAAAACGAAGTGGGCCTTCATATTTTGAGTAAATAATTGTCAGATAATTGGATGAAATAAATAATAAA
Source organism: Autographa gamma (assembly GCA_905146925.1). Lineage (NCBI taxonomy): Eukaryota > Metazoa > Arthropoda > Insecta > Lepidoptera > Noctuidae > Autographa > Autographa gamma. The sequence continues at coordinate 4,972,930 of LR989852.1, forward strand.
TGTTTGCACATAAATAATATTTATAACATAATGACATATTATGAAAGAGATCCAGCTTAGTTAGCGTTTTCAGTAAAATTATTCAAATAGTATTAACATAAATTTCACAATCATTATACATATTATGAATTAATTTACATAATTATTTAATAGTTATATACCTACAATGCGGCAGCTTAGTCTTACTTAAGCACAATAATGAATTTGAATGATGTTCATTCTATTTATCTGTTAAATGTTTTCGTTTTATACTTCTGTGTTTTAAGTAGACTTGATAAGAGAAAATTCGACCTTCAATGGACCTTATCGTAATAGGATAGTAGCCCGCATTCTGGACGTTTTTACTAGCTCATAGACCACTAGCATAGTCTCAATGTAGGAAACTGGCAGAGTGCCAGGCGGAAGCCAATCCTGGCGCGGAGTCAGAACATTTTGATAGCACCCGCTTTATCAGTAAACTTTATTTATATGTAGCTACATAAGTATCATCCATTACATGAACCTAATAAATTTTGTATAATATGGAGTAACGATAATTTAGTCTTTCTTAAGGTTTGTGAATCGAGGGCTTCGTGATGAGAAAATCAATGATCGTGACAAAAAAATATCAATAAAATATTCTGGGTCACGATTGCAGTACTTTTTTTGTAGATAACGTCGTAAGTATGTTTGTTTATCTAGCTCTCTTCAAACGCTATTCTCCGGAATAAGAATGTTTATTCGTATTTTTAGGCGACAGTGTCGGAGTTTCACATGTCTACTCAAATCCTTGGCTGTCGACGCTCAGGTGTCCCCTGAGCGCTCCTGCTTTTATCATTAGTTTACCAACACTGTTATTGTCTCGTGTTTTATCTAGCGAAGCACACCTGTGACATGTGCTACATAACTTTTAATGCAAATTACTTGGAACACAAGTAGTCACTTTTACTCTTAATAAAATGAGGATTTATGAGTTGCTGTAATAAAAGTAAAATCTTAATTAAATTTAACAGAGATTTATATACGGTAAATAATAATTATTTACCTATTCGCTAGTATTTAAGTTCTCTCATGCAGTTTAATATCGCCATTCAGATAGTTTAAAGTAAATTGTGTAATGTAACAATTATGAAGAAAGTACTGGGTCTGTAAACGGTGGACGAAACGCTAAATGAGTCGCCATTAGTTTTTATGGAGTAAGAGTTAGCTGCGACGTCCTGACTGATGCCGAGTTAATCTGTGAAATTGCGTACTAAACTCCTTTTACATTTCATGTTTTAAACATAAAGGATTTTGGCTTGCTTATTACTGCTATGGACCTCACCAAATATCATCATCTTAAACATGTTTTACTTTCATAACCGAGTAACTACTACATATCTATCGCTATATTATCTAGCTACTTCATCCAGATGTTGAGAAATCGAATCGAGGTTCCCAAAACATCTTCTATCTGAAATTCTCAAAATAAACAGCGAGGATCTTCAATTAAGTTTGTAGACCGAAGCAGAGCATTAATCCTTGAAACTGCAGGTGCTCAAACTTAATCAATATACGAGTAGCTGTGTAGTTGCACCCCTAATTGCTAAATTTAGGCTAGGTAGGTATACGGAACCTGCGTTTACATGTCTGAGGCGTTTAATGACGATGTTCCGCGTTCATTAAGTCGACTGAACGGGGTTATTTTGTAACCCGTCTGTGAAATGCTAATTTGTTCCTGTACACTCAATATGGGCCTGTAACTGAACCCTTTGCCCGAGTTTTTCCGCCCGAATACGAAAGTTAAGTTTGTTTGTTTATGTTGATATCAACGCTGCTGGCATGAATCCGACGTTCAATGAAAAAGGGTTTTTTCCACGCACGCACAAACGGAATTAGGTGACTTTGTTTGACTACTTGCTCTATACATTATTTGTTTTCATAGTGCTATAAAGATTACTGAAAAATACATATACATGTAAGGAAAAAATCTTCCGATATTGGCTAGCAGGATAGGATACACAGACATGATCGTAAAAGTAAGGATGGCATTATATTATTATTTTGTTTAGTTTTTGTTACTAGGGCAATATTCAATCATTTTAATTAAATCCTAGGTTGTATGGTAAATAGTGATATAAGAACTAATAGGCTGGAGACATACACTTTTTAATGAAATCGCTTAATTGGGTAGGTATTCAACAAATTACGAATACAATTACATAATTGTCTTCAATAAAATATACAAGATAATTATTCGTTTACGTTAATAAATGGCGACGTATTTTATAGAGCTTACTGTACGAGCTCTACCTGCAAACGTAATAATAAATTCATGAACTATATTATCGCCGTAAGTTATATGGGTCACGAGTATTCCCTCACTGATGATTCTACTTATTTATTATTTGTTCTTGTACATAAAGACTGAGAGAATTAGTAAGAAATTTAGTTAATATTATTATACAACAGATTTTTATTTTTTTATTTGTATTGTTCCAGATTGTTTTTCATCTACGCCCGACAGCATATTCTACTAGAACTTCCAGGTATGTAATATTATTTTTCACTGAAGTGCATGTTTACTAAGGAAAACTTTAACTTTTGTCTCGATTCTTAAAATGGCAGCTAACAAGAACAAAAGCAATTACTTCTATTCAAAAAAGGAATACAGTTGAACCGTTGTGTATAATGACGTCATTAGTAAACGTATATTGAGAGCAAGTTGTCGCTTGTCTTTACGTATTCCGTAACATCACGAATTAGTAACACATGTTTTATATAGCCAATAAAATAACCGTAAACCGAGCGATATGCAGCGTTTACGTTCAGGTTAAATGTCCACGAGTTCAAATAATACCAAACGTTTTGTATTATGCGCATAGAAAATTTACGACATCTCCTTGAATGGTGCCTATTATTGCTGCCTGTTTAGTTCAGGAAACTGTTCTGTTTGCCCGCATTAAAATTGTAATGAGGTTCAAACTAATTTAAAGGGAGGTGATATATTATTTAAGTGACATGATACGGATGCATCGTTACAAAGTTTGAGAGGGGTTGTCGACACAAATTGTATTGTCCACTCTGCCTGGAGCTTTTTGAACTTACCCCGAACGCTTCGTGGATAGTTTAGCACCCCTGTTACTCGTGTCCATTGAACTCTTGTTCTATGATTTTTAGTACTTTAACATGTAAGAGCACTTCTACATATGCTAACTTGAATATGTTTGAAGTTGTCCCGTTATAACATCGCAAATTATAAATAAATATGAAAAGTAAGATAATGCGACTGGTTGCCACAAATAACAGCATTTAGTTATAATTTGGTATTTAATTTTTAAAGAAAAATGAGTGCCATCTAATTAATCCTAATTTAACGGCCGTTTCTTTAAAAATTATAAATACGTTTTAAAGTTATGAAAGCGAAACAGTCTAGATATCGTATTAAACGGAATTCTTTATACATTTTTATTATATGTGATACTTTCACGAATATCCAGTATCTAGTAGTTATTGAAGCTTACCCTTATAGACAGTTACGTCAAATTGTCCTTAGGGATTACAGCTGGAATCAACACGCTTGGCAGGAGAATCCAGGGTAACAATGGAGACGGGGATTTCTGGGCCAAATTGTAATAAGTTAAGACATGGCTGAAAAAAAAGGTTATTTTTTTCTATTTCAAAGTGTGAAAAATCAACTCAATTTACAATCTGGAAAATGAAATATCCAATAATTAAGTTTGGGTTACGAAGTAAATATCATCATATATCATCACGCCTGTATCCCCGAAGGGTTAGGCAGAGGTGTACCAATGTACACCCACAGTTCGCCGATATGTCTTTAGGTCCCATGTAATAGGGGGCGAGCCTATTGCCACTAACGGGCACAAATCCAAACTCCGACCTGCTACTGAGAATTTCATAGAAAAACCCAATAACACCTTGGTCGACCTGGGAATCGAACCCAAGACCTCTAGCGCAGCAGTCGCGCTTAGCGCCACTAGGCCAACGAGGCGAGTACGAAGTAAATAGTCTAAGTAAATACTCTGTTGATGATGACATTTTAATGTGATCATCAACAGAGTTCATACTATTTACGAAAATGCTTTCACTAGATGATACAATTAATTAAAATAATTAAATCCATTAGAATTAGAGTATTAAGAGATTAAGTTTTACATAATTAAGATAAATCGATTCACATTTACTAATCGATTATTGTATTCTTTAATCTGTGCCAACTCTGACTGGACATGCATGACATTGACATCGATCGACATTTGACACTAAACGAGTGTCGAATTATCTACCTTAGAGTATATAATGTACAAGAAACTAAAGAGTGAGCCTATCTGGGTATGAATCGTAAGCACTAGTATGAACTAGTTTTGTCGTGATTTTTTTATAAAGATGGGACGCGCCGTTTTAATAAATCTATCTAAAACACTAATATTATCCTAACAATGTCAAAACCATGGATATTTTCGTATATACGTCGGTCGTAGGGAAGCAATATTAAAATATTATTATAACTACATCGTAGGCAAACGGACTGTGGGCTGCTGCGCCCATGTGATGTCAATAATATGGTACCTTAGTTAGGCTAAGTACCTCTACTAGATAACATAGTACCACCTGCACAATTCTTAGATGACGTTCTTGTAATAATAGAAGATGAATAAAAATACTAATAAAATTCGATTTTCATTTTTGTACATCATCTCCTTCCCACTCTACAGAAATATTAAAAATCCTGTTTAAATTATTCTATACTCTAAGGCAGTTAAGTATAGTTTTTTACTTAAACTTAATCTCTTTTATCTCAGCTCTCAGATTGCCAAAATCTGCCATATTTTCAGTGATTGTTTGTTAATATAGTAGCTATCAATTCACACTAATTTCATCTTTTTACATTCTGGCCCAAAATTGTATGAAAGCGTATCTGTCTCCTTTGAGTTATACGTGCATAAATACAAAAATACCCCGTATTTTGCTTCTAGTTATTTCTGTACTATGAGTTTTAAAGACCTTTCAAAAGTTAAAACAAAAATAAATAGCTAAAATAAAAGAACATTAAATAGAAATAATTATATAGCTACCATTAATAAAATAAACTGTGTTTTATAATGGGTATGCTTTGACCACACACCATATTGCTTCGATTAAATACTCTGTGGTTCTCAGGCGTACACCTGAATATCGGATATCGCCTCTCAAACAGACTAATCCGATTCTATTCTACATAAAACGAACTCACAGCTTTATCTCCGCATAAACAGCAACACTCGCTTTGTTCGATAGGTATTGTAGAGCCAAGTTCAGGCTACAAACAGCTGCGTTAGGCACCCTGGATCTAATAGCATTAACACTAGGTCGCTCATGCTATAACTGGGTCATGCTGCAGTCTCTATTGTTCAATCAATATGTTGACAATGCTTGAATGTGCCATTCTATTGCTTGTTCGCGATATAGAGCACTTTAAACCTAATTCAATGGCCTTTAGCGGCGATTGTACTTTTATGTGCTTTATTGGTGGCAAATGGTTGGTACATATTTGTATTTGCATATTCATAGTGACACTATATGATTCATCACGTAAAATGAACATTTTTATTGTCTTTTTGCTATGTGACATACATGCCGATTTAGATATTTTTTTTAAGTGTAATTCAAGATGGACTTCCAGGAATATGATTATTTTTTTCATTTTCTTATTTAATTAGCTATGTTTAAGAGTAAAATAGCTATTCGGTATGTAAAGCTACGTTTGTCCATGATCTTAGCAACACAGTATATAAGCTGAAGACTCAGTCTGTAAATGCCTCGCTTTGCATCCACTGTTATGAAAATATTTGAATACAAATAGTACTAGGAAAAACGTAGAAAGTTTTTCACAATACACCTAGATAGAGTAATTTGATGCATTTTATCTCCATCGTGGCAAAGTTCAAAGTATGTTATAGGTAAATTATTTGAACCAATTTACAGCGAACAATGCATGCATTGTTTCCCGAGACAAGATTTATTTGCCGACCGCTTTCACTGAGAAACGGACTTTCTTTTGCGTTGGCGATTTGAAAACAAACTTGATCTATATCGGGAAGCTTTGTTACCGTATTCACATGTTACATAAGACACATGCCGCCATGAACCTAACTCGTGCGTTTTATGGTATCCGCTCTCTGTTGTACAATACGTCTATATTTTACTACGCCATCCGCAGTAAGTCTTAATTGATATATTTTATATTCCCATAAGTCTAATGGGACCCTCGACTCAACATCTCCACTTCCTTCAAGTTAGGGGAAATTCTTCGTTTATTATTCACAGTAAATTACTCGACTTCTACATTTTTTTCCCCGATGGGGCTCTCAAGCCCTTTTATTTATTCAATAGGACTTTATTTAAGTCCAATAATTCCTACACATTCGTAGGAAACGCGTCTTGGGAAATGTTAAGTCTTGTTCTTTAATTAAATTACTTTTATTGTTTTGTTCGGGGGTGTTCGGGAGATATATTCCCGCTTTGCCCAACCGTAGTGTCGTGTAGCCCCCTTATTGCCGAATCACTAAACGTTATCTATCACTAAGATATTCACTCGCGTTAATTTATGTGGTTACTTCCTCCGCATCTTGCCTTCATTAATTCGACTAAGCCTCTTGTGTTAATTCTCTTAAAAGGTTCTCTTCAGGTCTCGATCGCTTGCGCTCGTGAAACTTCTTACAAGCATTCCGCATCTCATCTTGTGTTCCGCAAAACTTATAGTTGAGGATTCTTACAATAAGTCGTTTGAGAAGTTCCTTTCTTTGTCTTTGGTACATCTTTAATGCATTCATGGCTAACATTCTGAATTGAATAAAATTTATTAAGTATGATTCTGAGATGATACCGTATACTCAACTCTTCCAACTTTCCCGTTTCTATTTTTTTGCAAAAAAATCCACTCCCTACACGCCGTCATTTCGATTTTGTATTTCAGATAATATCTGAAGAGGTAATGCTGTGCGGTGAGATAAACACGTCGTATATTTGGGAGCACCTTGTAGCAAAAACAAGCTTCCTCATTCCATCTCGCGTATAGTAGTTTACATGTAAAATTTGAACTAGCTAGCAGCGACCTCATATATTGAAGGGGGCCACCCTGACGCGTATCCCTCTATATGGCAACACTCGTCTTTGATACACGCCTTTTGATGTCTGCTTTCGAGCGACACAATGCCACTGTTTACCTTCGCTCCTGAAACAACTTTGCTCCCCCGTCAATAATGGACTTTTTAACGAGATGTATAAAAGTAACTAGTAAGATTTAGCTGCATCTTCTTCGTTGTTTGTTTACAAGATTCCTTAGTTTTTGTTCATATAATGAAAAAGGAACTATGAAAATAATTATAGATAGATGCTAAAAAGTATTTTTTTATATTTAGATAATAGGCGTGTCGGACCATTGTAGATAATATTAAAATGTGACCAATCGACGCTTATCCGCCGTTGAAAATGTAAACAAGCACTACTGATAGTGAAACCGACAAGCGTCGCCCCGCGCCGCTCACCGCGAGGTGATCGAGCTATAAAAAACTTTTACTATCACATTTTACGTGCAGCCTTTGAAACAAATGACCTAGTTTATGACCGAGCACTGTCGGCTTATTTTTGAAAGAAACGTAATCTCGGCAAGAATCAACAGTACTAGGCGTTATTAACTTTATTCTCAGCTCTCCTTACTCGTGAAAAAGTGTTGATAAACTATTCGGACGTTTTTATCGCAATACTAAATTAAATTTCCTCTTTATCCCACTGGAGGAGCAGCGAAGTAGGAATAAGAAGAAACTTGTTCTTTACTTAAGGCAAATAAGTTTTCAGTCGGTAACGGCATTCTACAATCAGATAAAAGTAGCAGAGTTGCGGCCACATTTATATTCATGAAACCGTAAAAGGATTGATTGATTATTCCATGTTCGGCTCCATGTGGACAAACAATACAGATTATGTTCTAAAAATTTATTTACAAAAGAGATTGATGATCGTAGTATTGTGTTTGTTTCAAAGGACTTTATGTTCCTTTCAATCCTTTTTCCATTGAATGTAACATTTAAAAAAGTAAATATTAACCTCTGACCTTTAAAATAAACACTGTTAATGCGGGCTTTGAATTCCTGTGGGTTCTTCAAATGATTTGCAAAACGGCAGCAGTTATTTCAGTAGTGTTGACACGGGCCGCAATCAGATTGTGGCGGCGCGCCTCGCCTGCAGGCGCACCTCGATAAGAGGCTCACAGCCACTGCCTTCTGAATATTGTTCATTGTTACATTTTATAAACGATGCACTTTATGCAACCGCCGCTGCCAACCACGAACATAATGAAAATAAAACTGTCGTTTGTAGCAAACATGAAAACGAACAAAACGCTCCTTGATAATGAGACGCGAGGAAATCACCGACCATTGTAATATTTGTAACAGAATGAATGCCAAAAACTTGTGCATGAGGTTTTCCTTTATGAGCGGCATTTTTAAACTTTATCAAATTACAAAGAAATTCCTGCTTTTGTTCTTAATTAATTTGGTATTGTTTAAAACATAGATTTTTATTATACGGGCAGAATATAATACTATACTTATGACTTATAAAAAACTAAGTTACCCGTTTTCGATTTTTTTTTTACAAACTATTCATATTCATATTCATATATTTTATTTGCTTTCCACAATGTTTAGACAGGTGTAACAATGGCTTAAAGCTATGGGAACAATCATGGACCCTGTTAGGGCACAGCAATATCAGGCATTTAATGCCAGTAGGTAACATTCTCAATACTTATCTATCAACTATCTATTTACATATTATTATTATTCTACTTAAAAGATTAGTTAAATAATTGTAATGTGTGTACAATATACATACTGAACTATTGACTATTTATTACTATATAATTTTAGGATATTTATATAATATTAGTTAGAATTAATATTATTTATTATCTAATTACTTATTATTTTTAAAATTATTATTTTAAAGATATTAGTGAATTTATACAATATTAGTTTAGTTGAAGTTACTAATAAGTTTATGTAGAACCTATGGTTATCTTGTCTTTCATATATTCCTGAATTGTGTAGTACGCCTTTTTAATTAAAATTTCCTTAATTCTATTTAAATATTTATTATTATTTGTTTCATTTTTTATTATGTTGTTTACTATATTAGCTACTAATCCAATTATAAAAAATTAAAAGGAAATTGGACTGATCCTTGTACTGTCATATACATAATGTAGCGCAACTGCGCTTTTCATGCGATTACTTGTAAATACAACGTAACTACTGGAATTAATTATTTGGGTTCAATTGTTACAGATTACATTATAATTTCCGTTTCAGTTTAATACTCAATTAGTAAATTCACAGTAGTAAGCTGGGCTTTGGTATTGCGAATTCGCTCGCCTTGCTCCCTATTATAAGCGTCTTAGTACACTCAATCGGAGAAATCTGTTGTGCATAGTGCATGGGTAATCGTGGCTATTCCTAGAGGCTCAATCCTCTGGGAGAGTCTACGAGATATTGATGTACACTCACTTCAGAAAATAAATATCTATGTGTAAAAATTTACAAAACCTTCCTTTCAATTATTTTACTGTACTTTTTTATTATTGCACGAATTCATACCTTTTGCCCAATATAAATCGACTCAAATTGTATATCGCGAAAAATGTAATTACTTATTTGAAGCCCTACTTATTTGACTTTGTTGTACCTCACCCTCGTTAGTCTTCCCTTCCGATTTCTTCGAAATGTTTGTAGAAAATTCACCTGCACATTTAATTAAAATTGCGTTTATACTAAGTAATACGTAGTTCCTTGTAACAATACAATATTGGCCTCATTGAATTCAAATAACAGTGCCAGCACCAATCGTATTACAGCGAAGCATAAACATATAAGCGTCGAGTTCTCAGCGGGCATTTACTGAACTCGACCTGACGGCCGGTTTCATTCTGTTTTTCAGCCCATACAACGTTTAAAAACAAGAGGAACTAAACTGGTTAACACACATGGTCGAGTCTAATAGCTCTCTCCATTGTCGCCGGCTAACTGGAGCACCGCAGCAGGGTATACGTTAGGATGTGGTGTGGGCTCATACTATTTGCACTGAGCTTGTAGATAAAGTATGCAGTCTGTGACGTCATCACAACTTTTACACGGAAGTGACAAAAATGACAACGCTTAAAAAAAACTCTGTAGATATTTTGAATTTGGCAGTGAGTTGTTATTATTTTAACCTGAATACACAAGTAGTGCCTCTCTAAAGTGTCGTGTCAGAAGATGTACACATACATATGTCACGAAATCGAATTGTTATAAGTTACTTAGCGCGGGGAGGGATGTTACTTTACAGTAAGTTGATATCGAGTGTTGCAGGATGTAGGTCGCGTGCCGAGGATGCCTTTGTTCCGACTGCCGCTGTAAATTATCTACATTCCGTTCTCCTTCATAACTCTGTATCGAAACAGACCATATATCTGACAATAAAACGGGAATACGTGCCCGATTTTTGCACGAACGAGGCTTTATTGAATTTTACGTTTAATTTCCGCCCTACGTATCATATATACCAGTATAGGCAACAAATTAGGAAGCGCACATTCGTGTTGATTAAAATACTAATCTCGCAGTGCCTACAGAAGACAAAGACCTGATGAATGTTTTTAGAATTCGATTATTAATATTTTTCACACGAGTGCAAATATTTCTTTGTATATTTCGACGTATTCTGATATAAAACCATATGAAATATCGTATTCAAAATCACGACGGACATTCTGAAAGCAACCAGCATTTTAGATCACGTAACGTTTTATTTGTTTTACATAATTAAAATGTAACTAAAATTAATTTTGAAAAGGTAAATAGTTCCGAACTATGTCACATATAATAACGGTATAACGTTTCACAAAACATACCTTTCAAAACTGTGTGCGGCATATTTTGTGGGCTATAAAATGTTTTACTGCGGCCACAGGTGTGACGTGAAAAACCGCGACTTTAGACGAGGGGTTTATATCACAAGATCACGGAAGTTTGGACCTTAGAGAGTTAATTGTCAAGTACTATGCCATAAGTATAATGTTGTATATTAATATATCGGTTGGCTTGTTTCCTTTTGTTCGAAGAGTTAGTTAGTGAAGTGATCCGCAAACGGGTCGGTGCTTGATTTGGGTCATCTGGATTGGTGTTAGCGGGGCACGAGCAGTTGAGGTCGAGCGCACTCGTCTGCAATATAGTTCTAATAGAGTATCCTTCAAACATCTACATAGGTATAGTTGTGACGTCATATCAAATCCAGCCGGCTTACGACCGCTCCGAGGTGCTATGATCAGTTTGCCCAGTTATTTTGGATTGGGAACGGATTTTGTGATATGTTGCTGCAAAGTGAAATATCTCATATCTAGATTTACACATATGATTTTTGGAAAATATGAGTATAATAAACTCAAGAGTTCTTTCACAAAGATTTATTGGAATACAGATGACAGATAGGATAGAAAATAATATATTACCTGAATAGACGATGTATAGATACAAGCTAGTCTTATCCGTAAAGCATTCTTGTACAACTTAATTATTCACTTATTTAACAACTTCAAGATATTAGATGCATTTTTACATTGATATTTCCTTCTTGCAGGTATCTGGAATGATCCACACTAAAAGGCAACACATCAAACCCCCAGATCGAATGTCCAGGTAAGTTCATATATCACTAGTGACGTCACTACACATATTCCCACGAAAACGTCGGTTTTACATTATGTAACGTAGGCACTAACATTGCATTTTATGATACCCCTCGCTATTCAGTTACAATAGAAACAATATAATGGAGGTGATATTGAGTGTATAACGTAATAAGACGGCCCGCTAACCCAAGGCGAACATAAACGTAACTTGGTACAAAATGAAATGGGCAAAGTTAAAAGGTAAACTTATCAGTTGCCATGGTAACGAGATTTGATATCAGAGCCGGCGAGCGTGCGGCGCGGAGCCCTGCGACACTCACTGAACACGCATTTGCATAAGATTTTTGCAATTTTATTCCGCATACAAAAAAAAGGAATCAGCATTTTACGACTTACTTATGCCTTTATACATAAGCACTTTTATTTTTCGTTCCATATTTCTAGTTTTTATGTATTCTCTCAATGAAATAGAATACGCTTTGTGAATACATGTTTCGTTATCGTAAAGATTCAAAGTTATATTGCTTTCCGAAACTAGCACAGTAATAAACTGTATCATAAAATAAACCATAACGAAAACAGCACGCGGTTATATTTGTTTAAACATTTTCCACGATGAAAATTGGGTGCCTGCGCTGAAAATTACAGCTAATATTTATTGTCTTACATAACTGGGTATTATGTTTATTTATGTGATCAGGTTAAAAAAAAACTTGTTCTTTCTTTTAGATATTATATCTTTTTAGTTTTACGCAAAAACACCCATATTTATTTCCCTTACCTCAGCAATATTCAGAAATAACTTTTGACGAAAAATGACTCAAAATACAAACTCAAACAGTATATGATAATAGTGACTTAAACGGGTAAAATATTCCAATCTTAATATATAAACGGATATTTTCTTAGAAAATCCAATAAAATGGCAATTGGAAAACAATTTCCGCGACAGGCGGAGGCTTGCGTCATACGAACACGTCTTCGTCTCACCACATCTATGATTACCGACACCTACACACACACACACACACATACAACATTATATCCTTGTTTATCTTCTTTAATATAAATAACATTATAACACGTTCTTTACCGTAAAATGCGTAAGAAACGTGATGCGATCTTTTCTCTTCCTTCTAAAATTTTGCGCAAAACCGTCAATTTTTGTTAGCAATATAGCCACAAATACTGCTTCTATAGATCGTCACTTGTTTAAATCCGTTGCTGTACTTTGTGTGCTTAGGCAACGTTATATTGTCACGACACATTCTTATAACGACGAACGTATAATAGCGTGGTAAACCGACCAACCCCTCAGGGAAATAGTTGCGCCTTATATAGAAACTAGAATAGGTACGTTTATTGCCGTGCTCAATCACAATCTTATGTTCCCGATACAGGCTATGTCGACAAGTGCTGGATAATGGTGGCATCGCGTGCCCATCCAAATTATCACTCGCGTTCTACGCTATAATCTGCTATATTACATGACAAAGTGAAAGCTCGCGACTAATATCGCTTGTAATCCACTTAAAAGTTCATATTGCTGCCCCTACGTACGAAACACGAAACAGTCATGCTAACTGTGAATAACTTACGTGCTAAATTAATGTAATTGAAAACTATTTTTGTGACTGTTTTCCGGGTTATCGTATATTTGCAAACGACGTAATCTTCGTGTGTTTAAGTGATTGACAATATTTTACAGTCTAAAAGTTTGACTGTGCTATCGTAACAATGTCTAATTAAATAGAACTAATGTTTTCGGTCTCGTAACTGAAACAAAAACAAATAACCTTTTTTTTATATATAAAAACTGATTCTAAACATTTCACAAGTGCAATAAAAGTCATGAAGACACTTCATAACGCAAAGCTAAATGCTCAATGAAAGTAAGATAATTACAGTGGACAGTTTGTTGAAGGCGACTCAACTATTTCCCGGCGCGGCGCTCTCGCATCGCCGGAGACACTCATAAATCCAGGGAGCTCATTGTGTACCTATCGCCGTTGATGTCGCAATTTAGAAGCTTTACAACACGCGCCGACGCTAAAATATTGTCGAGTGGCCATCAATCAAGTTCTTTCCTAAATAGATCGCTGATTAAATTGTTAAATTACTGCATTTATCCTCCTGGGGCTTGTCACGCTGGCATTACATTGATTTACAATGTATCTCGCTCGTTCTTTGTTTTTTGGAGTTCTAAATATAAACTTAATTTACTTATCTGTCTTGAGTATTTTATTGATGGCCTAATATTTCAAATACTGTTGTTCCGTAGATTTGTTACTTACACATTCTTATTAGAATAGATGTGTAGGAAATACAAAACAAGCAGAGAAAGATTTTAGGAGGAAAAGAAGTAAATTATGTATTTATGTAGACTAAAAATAAATTAGGAAAACGGACAGCCACCATAACGCGGTCTATCATCCGACTAATAACAAATTAACAGCAACCTAAACCGTATTTAGTGAGTGTAAAGACGCGAAGAAGGCTCCGAACGACTTGACGTTAATGGATGGAACCTTTTTTTTTTTCAGGGCGTGGGCGTGAGATGGCACGAGCGGGCATGCTGCACAGGGGCGGAAAAAATGGAGCTGAGTGAGTATTAGCCTTAACTAAACGTATTACCTGATCGTTTTTACACCACTTTCCAACACTCCCGGAGCAAAAAAAGGTTGCAGGCACATTCAATTTACAGATTGCGGTTCCACGCTGATTTATTAAACGTTATTCTAAGAACTAATGCATCCAATAGAAATTTTGTCATTTTGAGTAATCAATATTAAGAAAGTAACATTTCGGAATAAAGATAATAAAGATTTGAGTATTGAGTATTGGAATTAGATTAACACAAAACAAAATTCGATAAGTGATTTTATAAACGAGAAACCTGATTGGAAATTTTAAATGTAAGTGTTATTATATTATGCTTTTATTTTATAGTAATTGTTTTGTAATTTGTTGTTATGTGTAATAGTATTAAATAAAAATTTAAATAATAAAAAATATTTGGCGTCGGAAACGGCAGAATATTATGGAGCAAAATGTTTGTATGTAATATCTTAATTGTACCATATTCGAACAAATAAATATACATATCTTATCAAAGATTACAACATACAAATCACAAACTCTAAAATTGCTAATTCACGATGTACGTAAAACTATGCATGACATTGCACATAATGATCATATTGTAAAACAAACTCGAAACTCGAGTTGTAAAAGTTGCAAGTGTTAGAAAATATATAGAGATAGTTACACGGGACTTTTTACAAGCTCGACACTTACACCGCAACTTATAAAACTCAACTTATACAGAACATCACTAAAGTAGATCCCTTTTCACTTATCTCGTTACAAATTTATCAGGTTATAAATAAGTCTTATGAAAAGTTCACCAGGTCTTGGATTATATTTTTATCAAAAGTATCGATAAAATCATCCATGTACTTAGCCGATTCGAAACATTTTAAGTAAATTGAACTATTGTGAATATATTCCACTTTTGAACCCTACCCGAGTTGGCATTGTGCTGCTTGTCTGCGTCATTTCATTCAAAATCAACGATGTGTGATTTGGATTTAAAATGTTGCTTCGACTCCATCTTGTATTTATTGAAGTGTACTATCACCGTTACACGTGGATTTGCGCTGCTTTAATTAATAAGGCTTCCGGATCACGTTCCCGAGACTATCTACCTACTTTAGGCACGAAATTCCAGTCAATAAAATCGAATTCATACATATTTTTGTTTCTATGTAATGAAATAACATAACATAGTTCTGAGAGCATCGCACTATTATTACAAAGGATATTTATTTATTCAGTCACATACTCGCGTCCTACGAGGACATATTCCTCTCAGTTTTCTGCCAAGACCCACATGACTCTCTCAGCCAGACATGATTTGGCACTTAACGTAATTGGCACATGATATAAGTTACAACATTCTTACTTACTAAGTACTGCAGCACGCTCTCCGCATTAAGACACTACATAAGTTTCCTCTAATCTTCGTTTGTTTACATATTACTATAAAATTATGTATGGTTGTTTGTATACCTCGGAGACACGTGTCACGAAGGGTTTATTTTGCCCTCACTATAAATAGAACGGCATAAATATACATAAACTGCGCAGAGGAGCCCGCACGATTGCCCTTATCACAAAGTACTTAAGGGCGTGGCGGCAGGGCGGGCGGTAGGGTACGCCAGGGCGGGCGGCAGGTGCAGGCCTGATAGAGCAATTACTTATTTTAATATTTTTAATGCCGGCCTCAGGAGGCATCCAGCTCTTTTGACTCGCTGATAAAGTTGATGTTATTATTCAGGTGTTACAAAGAAACAGCTCGTGAAAATTATATTATTTGTTAGACATTAACAGGTGACAAAGGAGCGAGGCTTATTCTTTGCGATATAACTTTTGAATGGGTTTTTTCGAGTGTTAGCAAAAACATTGTTTGTGATTCACAACCACCTGCTGTATTGCTATGATTGGTGAAAGTAATGATGCCAATGCTAAAGGCATAAAATGTTTTACTAAATCAAAATAAATCAAGACATATTGTTTAGTAAAGTAACAAATCTATAGAATACGTTACAAGTCTCGTACAAGAGAACAATGGTACATAAGTTGGTTAGCGATGCAAGCTATTAGAGCGGCGCGCTATCCGTCTTGTCGCCTCAAGTCGAAGTTCGCAGACGGCTCCCCGGCGAGTATTCCCCACGTTCCTTTGATGTGGCTCACGTTAATTAGGGATTTTACTATAGATACTCGGAGACAGAACATGTTTTATTAACTAACTAAAATATCATGCTCTGTTGATATTCCTCGGCAATGGAATCTCAGAAGTATAGTACCATTATTTATTCTACAGACAAAACTACTCTGGATTGAGACTAGTTATTCAGTTCACATTTTAGGAACATTTGATGTTAGAGGCTAACTGCAGTTGGTTGGCCGCCGCCGCCGGTTAAGTTACTTACCCCAGGTTTCGGAGCAACTTTATCAATGCTGGAGAATGGTGAAACTGATGTCCGGTGCCCCTCCACCCCACTAACGGATCCCCCCACATTTTCTCACCTCGCTCCGTACTCATCCAACTAGACTAACTTTAAATTGTTAGCTGCAACTTTCCTCCCACTCGACTGAACTTTATTTGTACATTGCATACCTCTCCAACTTTTGATGACAATTTTCTGGAATAACATTTATTAAAATGAAATGTTTCCAAATTTTCGCCGCGAGTTCATGCTATTTGTGACTTTTAAACAACAATTGTATTGTTGCGAAGTTATTGTTTGCTATATTTGAACTAGAGGTGAGAATTAGTTTAAGTTTAGTTGCGACACTACGACTGCTGTTAAAACTGCTAAAAAAAGATTTTTTAGCAGTTAGTTAGTTTAGCAGTTTAGCAGTAGCAGAGATTTTACTACCCCAACATAGCTTGGGAAAAGGCAAGGCAGGAGAAACCATTCATAAGGTACACCATTTTCCTGACTTTTTATTAAGAACATTATTTATCAAAATAAAATATAACTGTTGCACATATTGTAATATCGGGATGCTGAAGGCATGATATTTGGCTTCATCTCGCGCGGTGATCCGTCACGCACAAGGCCGTGCCCTATAATAACACCCTGCTACTTACAGGTATAACTGAGAAGCATTTTCACATCTTTTATGGCACCATAAATGTTATATTGGGTACCTATATGTAACGACTTTACCGAATTTTCATTACATATTACATGCTGTTAAGAAATCTTTATTGATTGAGACGTATGATGGGAAACTGTTATGTCAAAACTGAATTAAAATTTATGGTGTATATAAATTTATTGTATTCATTTACCATCTGAAATACCTATCCCTCCGCGTATCATATCTATCTTGTATCATACAATCTAAATTACATTTGAAAAGAATAGTTTTTCTTCTTTTTTCAAATTAAACTGCATTCATAAAGTTTCCACTGCGCACTAGGAGATACTCGTATATTATTTACGATACAACAGACTTGTCATAAATCAGTATCTCGCTTTATGCGGTAAGGAAACAGCTCATAACTTTGATTGGCCTCTTCGACTCGCAAGGTCTCCAGTCGTCCAATTGTGGGCTAATGTTCCGCTCAAATATTTGCTTTGTTCATATGTATCTACAATGTAATTCAGCAGCTATATTGTACAATTCTCTTACAACAATAGAATATATACAAATATCTTCAGTCTCTAATGAAGAAACCAAAGTGCTACGTTTGCAATTATAGTTTTAATTGCCTGCTACAGCCGCAGCCATTGTTATTTAGCTAAACAAAGATTATAAAGTCTTTATTAAAATTAAACAGACGTTTCACAATATCATCACGTCTTATTGCAATGGGTTTCAGGTATCTCGATTATCGAATGTTCACGTAACGGAATACCGATTTCCTTTGATATCCTTTCACACCGTGTAAAAGGGCTTTAGTTTGTTTGCAACACTCGCACATACGCGCTATACGCAGGTGCGTGAGGTAGTTGCAAGGGTTGTTCCTCCTCAAAATAAATTGCTATTATTTTACGTTTATTTGTTTACATAACAATGGAGCCTCGCATGTTCCGTTCTGAGTTACATAGGGGAGAACACTTGAAGAAGAGCCGCATTACAGAATACTTTTGCTGGTCGTTTAGAAGTGGGTCAGTGTCCCGTAAAAGTTTCCGCGAATGTGGTCCGCCAGCCGCATTAGCGGTGCAGATCAAAGCTGCCGGCTCACCGTACAATGACCCTACAATTCACAAGAGTCTCGGAAAATCATGCGTTTGTTTTATCCCCTCGACATATCCGCATCGACTACACCTAACAGCCTCTAATCCAAGTATCACTTGACTCAAATGTTGCCAGACTTCAGGTCGCTACTACGTAAGCCTCACATTTGTGTATAATTTGTTTGCATCTAGTTAGATACTCTGGTCCATAGCACTGTCTAGGCGTCTGTATAATTATTTACAGTGTTTGTCCCTATTAACATTTGCTCGGTACGTCGCGGCGAGTTGTCTGACAAACCTGCAGAAATAATGTAATCCTGGAACTGAGACCGACCAACATCAAATGCATAAACTACTGTTTCATTAAGGACAAAGAGTTTTAAAGCCCACGTATGATAGTGGCTAGTATGATATGTAAAGATGCTTTCATATACAGCAGCTGGAACAGTCACGCCTATGACGTGGAGGTACTTATCTACAGAAGGATACAACGAAAGTGATGGATATCTGTCATCCTGAAGTTTGGAGAGATGGACCCGGCAGCGCTCGCAGATGCAAATTCTGTCGACTCACCCGGAAAGCAATTACTGAGTCTAAGCTGCCGCTCGTTTTCTGCAATGTTTACCATAAATCAATGGAAATGTAGATACGCATACAAAGGCATATATGTATAAATAATGATGCCGCCTCCAATATGAGAAAGCACGGAATATTCAATAACATTACATCGCAGACTTACCAAATGATATTTTTGTATCTTCGGGCAGATTAACAAATAGTTTCTTTATAGTAAGACCGGCTTACGTGGGTGATCTTATTCTATGCGAGCTCTTAGAATAGATTAAGAAAATGGGTTTTCAATACATTCTCGAAATACCAACCTGTATAGGTACTTTTACCTTTTACGATATCAAAACGCTTGGCATTGCTACAAGCCCCTTGTATTGTAAAGTTTAATTTATAAAAAGTCGTGTTACTGTAAATCTATATTAAGCAAAATGCCATAAAGTTCAACTAGTGTCCAAATCTCGCTTTTGTTTTCATTAACGTACGGTGGGCGGATGACCTTTTATGAGAAGATAGATTAGACATAAAATAACCGGGGCCGACGTTAACGTGTTTATAATGAAGATTATTTATGTGTATGCCTAACATAATAATAAACATTAATAAAATAAATAACCAATGTTTATTCGCTAAAGGAATTCGTTTCTTATTTCGGAGGAAACGCCACAAATTCTTTGGTGAGACATAAAAGTGTTCTGTCCGATGTTCGCAATATCGTGATAAAAGTAAACAAATACTCGCACTGGACCCATTTCAACAATTTGTTTAGGATCCTGTATTTTGTTCAGTGACACCGATGTTGGGTTTCATATACGTATTAGGTTACATAGATCCAATCTACAGTGGCCTGCGACAATTGCCTAGCCCAATGACAATAATGTAACTAATGTTTCTATTAGTATTTAATGACCCAGGAAAAGGATAATAAATTGTAAAATATCTAGTCGTTTTTTTAGAGCTTCGTCGATATACGTATATTTAGCTTGACACCCCTCTCCCAGGGGTCAACATAATATGTTCTGCTTACTCGTACAAATTAACTCCAAAAACCACCAGACAAGCGGATTAAAAGTCATGAACCGACTACATGACATTCATTCTTTATTTAGAGATTGAAATATTACTCTCTAGCATATTATCGTGGTCCGGTGGCTATAAATACGTTTGATCTTTAGAAAGGTCGACTAAAAGATTAACATTTAAGTTTGCTTGCACTTGCTTGATAGAAAATATAACTTAATCCTAAGATTAAAAACGAAATATATTTGTCATAACTTAAGGAGAAACAAGAAAAACAATTATTTGTACCTAAAAAAAATTGCAGTATTAATATCGGTTATTGGACACCGATGTCGTCTTTAAAATAATACGCGATTTAAGAAAGAAAATCCCACAATAGTTGTTGTACCTTCAACATAACAAAAATACGTTTCAGTATTTACGTCAACATTTTTCATCTAATTCCATCCTCTTTTTAATTGGAAGCCAATAAACAGGAGTCGTCTCCAGTTGACATAGCGCGTAAATTCGATTAGTTCGTTCCCACTGCAGATAGAAGTTCGCAGTTCGCACCTGCTAGACCCACAAAATCAATTAACACGGTGTTGACTGAGTATTCCAATCGAATATGGAGCATAACATCATAATTGCCCGGAATCACAGTTTCCGAACGTTTTCCATTCCCGTCTACATACGATGTGATTTCCTATGTCTGATAGCATTACGTTAACATTAGGGCGGATTAATATTTAAATGTTTGTTTGTAATTAAGTACTCTTTTCTATTCTATGCGATCTTACTTAAGAACAACTGCGAATATCATAAGATCGACTCTTTTCTAATTTTTCATTCTATCGCCGTTGCCCCTACTGGGTAAAACTATACCTACTAATTTAAATCTACCTATGGAACTGTAGGTAAAATACGAGCACGTGCATGATACCCCTGGGGAATTAAAGCGTGATAGTATGCAATAGCAAAACACTACGGTATTATGGCAACGATAGCCCCTCTAAAAACAAATTAAATACTCAAAAAAGTTTTTAATTGTACTTGTATACAAGTAATGTATTATGAAAGCACCGTAACAATACCAAAGTTGCTCTACATAGCGTTGTTGTGAGCTACAAGAGTATAAAAAGGCAAGTAGAGTTATGTTTGCTTAGAGAGAAAAGGGCAATACAAATCCAAATGTTCGATAGCGAGAAACGCTCGAGCAGTTTGCTTAGGACTTCTGTTGCTTCCGTCTACAGAAAAAGCTGTTCCTTTTTCAATTTCACGTTCTCAATACATTCAGTATTTACAAGCAACTCCAGCCAATCGTTTTGTCAATAGAAATATAACGCGTCCTTTTAGAAGTAGAAAAGATTAATTTGCCACTAATTTACTTTGCGATTTAAAAGGTTATTGTGGCTTTTAACCAAATTAGATAATTACATAATGTATATCAGCTCATTTTCCCGCCAAATTGTAAACATTAACAGAACTCTTTAGGTACCGATCGGCAAATTAAATGAACACTTTCTTGAATAAAATCATTTATGTTTAACAAAAAGTATGCACAACATATCTAAAGCTTTTTTCTCATACAACTCCAAACCAAACAAATGAATGAAGCTCTTTATTAACCCTCACATGAAAACAAATAAATTAATTAAATTGACGATAAACAAAATCTGTTATGTTGAACACGAAACAACGTGTCAAAAGCATGCATACATATTCGTTATAGTTGTCATAAATTATATCCACGGCCTGAACATGTTTTGGGGTGAGAATGATTTAGTAGCAACTTCCTTTAATCAAAGAAAGTGTTATACCGCAGATAAGACGTGGCGTCATGACCATACTAATATGATAAGCTATTAATACACATACAGATAATAAAAAACTTTTGTTTTAATTTGAAAATATTCTTTTTTTATCTAAACAGCTGAAGGTAGTGTCAATATGCAAATTTTCAGCACGATCACATGATATGACATTATTAAAATTGAGCTTACAAGATTTGACCTGTACATACAATGACAAATAAAATAAAGACTAACAATAATTTGATGAAAAACCATAATTTATTCAACGACCTGATTGTTACAATACATGAAAAAATCACACAACTAATTTCGTAACCACATTCAAACCGCGTTGCCTATAAATTATCATCATTTATTTACCTTTGATGTTGACGGTACAAACATGATATTAACTAACGAACCAATTTAGTAAATTCACACGGAGTTGTATTACAGTGGTAAAGTTATTTACACGCCAAGTGCTAGCAAACACAAAATGTAGGTTACCTATTTATTTTCATTTTATGTTTGACTAATCAAAAACACACATCAACTGTAACTGTCATTTTACACTAATGAGAGAAAGGCTACCGGCCTGTTATTAGTGGAAATTTTCAGATAACGATACTGGTAGTTTGTTCGACCATATGTTTAAAATAGATGTAAACAATTTTTGTTGAATAAAATCTTTGCATCTCTTCAATTTCTGAAATATCTACGATGTCTAAAATAAACGACTCAAACCTCGTAATTAGTCCTGTTTTAAGTCAGCCAAAAAATGTCGATTACATTCGATTAGCAAAAGATTAATAGAACCGCCTTTTAGAAGCAGAAAAGGTAATCCGTGAAACATTTTAGGCAAATAGAAAGAGAGAATATAGGCATAGTCTAGTCACCCATCCCACCTGTCAATTTCCATAATGGATGTCGGTCTCTCGCTAGCCGACTGTTATTATACCGTATAAGCCTATTGTAAGCCATATTTGATAAAATCGTTATGCAAACGCAGACGACTGATTGGGAGGTATAGTGCAATGACATTAAGGAATACGTAGATACGCATCGAAGAATCGAAGCGAAGCTGCTCAATAGAAAATGCTTTCACTTTTATCGATTATGTACTTGTGTTGGTACGTAAGATTTTCCCGTGAAAGTATGTTAAAGAAAATATTTGTATAATTATGTATGCAGGAAAATAAGCTATTTGCCATCTTACATCAAAGTCTAGACTAATAATAAAGCATTCGTATGGCATCACATGATAGTGACTTAGTTTGTTAATATTCCTATCCGAAACATTTTTACCTCAATGGGAAGTATTGGGATCTTAAGTAATATTTCAGTTATGTAAAACATTTCTGCAACGCACAGATAGTTCCATAAAGTATTACATTTAAACAAAAAATTGGAGTTACTGTCGAAACATAATAACGAAATATTCATAATATTACGATAGCCCTTCAAATACTTTTTGTATTATGATAACAGTGTTACGAAAGGCTTAACAGAATGAATTGGGAAAGTTGTGCAGTTGGGAAGGTCGGGGGCGCTGGCGGACGAAAGTGAAGGTTCTACCCTTCCCCCCCCCCCATCCACCGACACCCCCTCCGCTTCCGCCCCCCGACGCACCCCAGCAGATGCACGCCGGAGGAGCCGCAGACGCCAGGGAAAGTACTTCAGAGGAAACTTTTACATAATATCGTTACGAGAAAATTACGGGTTATGATAATTATGAGAATAGTTTGGATCGCAGTAATGTTCATTAGATTTTATTTTGGTATGGCTGCAAAGTTTTTTCTACTTACCAACCTACCTATATAAGCAGCAGAACTTTGGCTGGAATACAGCTCATAACGTAGACACGAGAAAAAAACTATTTGGATAAACGGCGGTGGCGGCGCCGCGAACTTCCTCTATCGGGTTAGTGACAGGCCACGGTACTTTGGCGCCGCTATTCCAGCAAAATGCTAGAAGATTGATCGTTTATTAATCTACTATAACAGTCTACACTCAGTCTATTCATTTACTTCAAGGTTGTTCTAGAAACTTTGAAATACCCTTGTCAACGTACAATTGTGCTATTCAACAGTAACTAGGCACAAGCTGGGCACATACATCCATTATATTACAAGCTCGAGCACTCGTTACTAATGTTTCTTTTGGCACTTCACACGTTACAGAAACTTATAGAACAGACGCTAGCATTTGTACTCGAGTGTGGAATAAAAATAATAACATTTCTTTACACTTGGGAACAAACAGTTTGTTAGATATAATAACAACTTTGTAAGTGCGATGTTTCTTGTGTCAAGCGTGTGACGATCCGGTCATTGGTGCAATGACTTTTATCACTTTCATGTGTCCTCGGGATTTTGTGGTTTAACATTTTTAGTAACTTTTAGTTGTGTATTTATAAACGCTTTCATGTTTTAAAAGGAATTTTGAGCTCAAGACATTTAAAGTATAGACATCAATACTTTTAAGATGAAATCAGTGTCTCTTATTAGCCAACGTCCTTATAACTATACCTTAATTAATAAATAAAAAAGTTTCCCGCTTATCGAAAACATCATTAGCAAGTAAGTTAGCAGATAGTTAAATTGAAACATTTTTTGCGCTGCGTCTGGCGTATTTTAAGTAAGTTACGCATGTAAGAGCTCGCATAGAGTTGTGGCGCAATTTAAGCTCTCCGACTAACGAGCAGGCACTCAAGTGAAGCGTTCCTCCAGACTAGATGATATTGTGAGATTTGTAAGCACATTGTTTTTGTTGCGTACAACGGCGTGTTAAGCTGTACGCAGTTCCACATCTCTCGGTACCTTACGGCACGGCTCTCCTGGTTACTATTGTTTCAGTTAGTGCACATAAGCGATGCTAATTCAGGAAAAATACGCTTACCGTGCAGTAAAGAATATTTTTTTCTATTTAAAAAAAACAATATTTGTATCAAGAATTATTTGATGTGTTATCCAATGATCATACTGTTGATAAAATAATTAGACAATCTGCGGAAAATAAAATTCATAGTACCTATGTTTGTAAATAATAAGTGTTATTCAGCCTAAAAATATGTCTTATACCTTATTTACAACATAATATATTTTGAAATAACCCTATTTTTTTTTCAAGTAATTAATACATAAAACCGTTTATTTGTTCTAAACAGCTTGTTATGATTGAATGCGGAGCTAGTGATGTTAGCAAACAGCGTGGCGTCGCGAGCATGTCGGACGTCAGCGTCACTTTGCGCTGCTGGCTAATTACAGGGGGAGGCTCGCAGTCTCACCGGCCTCCACACGCTCCACGCTCCACAACCCCATTCAAAATAAACCGTTAATATTTAATTGTCTGGCAGAGTTTAAGGTTAAACTTTCCCTACTATCGATCCGTCTGTCCTTACGTCGAATTGTTTTTTAACATAACATTCCACAAGAATGCCAGCTTTTCTATGAGCAAGGTGCTGAACTGTCAAAGCGAGTGTAATTAATCTAAGTTATTCGTTTGATGGCGGTAATTACAGTCTCGAGACAAACGCAGGTGGGAGGGAGTTCTCCGCCGTTTCACGTGCAGCGAGCCGACGACCCTCACAAGCGACTTGCTGTCGACGCTTACCTTCATGATTTCCACCTTATTAACATTCAACGCCTTTCACGTTTTTTACACTTCTTACCAGTACTCCCTTTATTATTATGTTGGTGACGAATGGGTTTATCTCCAAACTCGCAGACAGCCTGAATATTCAATGAATTTTAATCTACCGCTTTCCTTTAGTCTCGAAGCAAAGGATGATAAAATACGAAAATGGTAGTTAATACCAAAGTAGTATTTCGATATCGATCAACCATTTATTTGCTGATGGTTTTAATTAAAAATAATTACGGGGCTTATCGTTCCAATGGTTCGACGTGAATCTTGCGCCGGAATGGTGGCTGGGGGAGAAGTTGGTATTTTGCGATGTCTTCCCTCGTTCGTCCCCTCTACACGCAGATAATTAACTGCAGATAGGTACCCGCGCAGCCGAGCCGAAACGCAAGGGTATGAGATCAAATTTTAGCCACAAGTTATAAAGAGCGGGCACCCGTTCGGGGCGGCTCAAGTGCACCGCGGGCGCCTCATGGGGTTCAACAATTTGTTGGGGTGGCCAGGTAAACGACCGTGATTGTATTGATTTTTAAAATATCTTCGCTTTTAACCCTACAAACTGGTGTTGAAGTGATTTATTACTTTTCGTCGCCGAAAATAAACAAGTTCATTTATTGTTTGAAAATTTTGTAAATGGCTTCCTAAAATATATGTAGGTGAAGCTTATTTTAGAATTCGTTATCTCCCATCATATAATCTCAAACGCTATGAATTCGTTGCATTTATAAGTCATCGTATTTAATACCCTCGAAATATCCTTTGATATGTTACCCTATGATACTTAATTTGCATGTTTATAGCGTTTCGGGTAACATTTGGTGGCTCCGCTATGAGGAAAGAATTGTCCATTGATAGCCGTGGCTGCAGCCCCTGTATTGTTTGTGGAATTAACGCAGCACAGGCAGCGCCAGACGTATAAATCAGCCGGCTAATGCTGCAGCATCCGGCGCGTCTCGCGCATTGTGGAGCCGCGGCGACATTTGCTTATGTCGGGTACTTCGGGCCACAGTCACCCTCGTCGACGCCGCACTCCTACGATGCCCGCACAAGGGACGCGACAATTTATTAATTCGTAAAAATTACTTCCCTCTACGATTTCGTTTTGTTTACGCATCGGGGAAACGATGGCACTTCTATAAATAGGGTTGTATTCTTAGAAACGAGCAATATTATCTGAAGCTTACTGGAGGCTGTAACTTGAGACTGAAGATAACAGTCGGAAAGTAATAGGTTTGAATAAGAAATGAGAGAAAATTTGGGTTTCGGTTACAAGTTTGCCCCTGTTCCTATTTAAAGTTAAGCCAAACATAAATAATAATAAACATAACCGAAATATAAAATAATAGAACAATCAGCTTTTTACTTTCCTTAAGCTGACATGTGAGTTTACAAAGCACACCGTCCTCTATATACTTTACAATATAAAGGCACAACAATAAACATGCAAACAGCAGTAAAATGATGAAAAAACAGAATCGTATTAGAAATGTTTATTTGTCTCCCCCTTGTTACACTTCATATCAAAAGTTTAACAGAGAAATATACTTGCGTAAGAGCAAACATAAACAGTAACTCAGCAAGTTCTGAAATTGTAAGAATTGCGCATCCTTTTTATGAATCTGGGAGGGTGGTGTGTATTTATGAAGCGTAGAGCCCTCGATGGTATTATTACCATCATTCTCTTAGCCGGTATTATGTTGCAACGCTTTTGTAAACCGTTTTATAGTCTTGTGCCGGGAAGACGAAAATATAATTAAATTAGAGGATTACTGCTTTAAGTACTGAAATTATATTTGTTTTACTTACGATTACATAAGACGAGGAAGGCTGTTAATAAAAGGAAAACATGAGGCAAGTAGTAAAGAAAAATTTAATGGAATAGAGGGTGACATACTTCTACGGCCGTTTTCAATTTCGAGGACATAAATAATACACTGCACTTATATATAAACAATCCTAAAACTTTTTTGTTCGAAGCGAGATACGCCAACCTTCTTCTGTCTAACCTTTTTCCGGTGCGAATCAGTAATATCTCTAAAAATATTTCAGAAAACTGAAAGTTGAAGCAGTAAAGCTCCTGACCATGTGAAAATCTCGAATTCAAATTAGAGTCGCAATATTCGTACCTATCTGCATAAAGTTTGTCAATTTACAAATGCGAATGAGTTGTACTAGAGTTTTGTGAACAAAAAGCATAGTTTTTCATTGGCGCGACGCGTTTCGTCTGGCCGCAAGAAATCGATAGTAGGGGCTGCAGGGGCTGCAGCTCTAGACAATCTTACTGCCACTGTCTTAACTTGACTAATGTTTTCGATAGCTTTCGTTCCTGAATACAAATTGTATTCGTCCATTTAAACTCTAGAAACTACACAAAGTTGTGGCCCGCCGACACTAAATTAATTTTCAGCTGCGTCGCGTCCTTGACAAGTTTTCCAATTGCGTTCTGAAAAATATTTATAAAATAAGGTTAGACAAACTTAGTGTTTCGCAATCGTTGTTGTTTCCTAAGTTATTAATTTCAACAACTGTACAATGCTCTTCATATTATTGTATTTTTTTTGCAGAATCTTTAAAGAAATATTTTTGCTTCAAGCTGCTTCAAACAGATAATCATAGATATAACGAGCAAAAAAAGATAAACGTAGTGTGGTGATTCGTTTACAATTATGTATGGACTTGTTAACCACCAATCCTTTTCAATGGTCCGTAATTCCTTTTCCACCCTGTATCGTCGGATATAGCAATCATGAGATTTAGAGGTTCCCTCTTCTAGGAAGTCTTACAATATGCTTTTACTGCAGCAGAGAATGACATAGTAATATATTATAAGAACTATATTGGAGCACTCTACATTTACGAGCGTTTAAACACGCACTTGACACATTTTACAACCGCTTCACACCTTTATATTGCGAACACGGAACTTTAGTCTTCGTTAAACTCTCTTACAAGCTTATTCGCTACTACATCTACCTGCTTATAAGTAGATAAAACTGCCTTCCTCGAAACAAGTGCCTAGATTCTACATCAATAAGTTATATACCTATGTACAGATGTAAATGTCGTTGCAATTCGTAAGACTAAAAAAAGGTTACATTAAATTAACTTACTTTGCAGCCACCCAATTTTCTCGCAAAAGTATCAGAAATAGGATTGTTTACTTTCTCAAATATTGATGTATAATTAATTTATCTAAACATCAAAATTCAAGTTATATTGCGGTCCTTAAATAAAATGATGCCTCTCAACTACCTGAAAATTTCAGTATTATCTCGCCTGCAGGCCTCTAAACGTACATTGTACAAGCAGACGACGTAAACGTCACTAAAAGGGTTCCCTTCGGACCCTTCCCTTGCGATACTTACAGTAAAAACAGTGTCCGCTGCACTAATTTGATAACCACTAATTACACCACAAGCAGTTAAATCCATAAATACTAATCTTCGCGCTCGTACCGTAAATTACAGCGAGGAACGTTTATTCGCTAAAATATTACTCGGCCACTCGGAATTAAAATGAAAATGCGATGTTGGTACCACAAATTTAGCATTCCCACGCCCCCTCCCCTCTCTAATACGCAAGCAAACGTTGTGAACAGTTCCGATGAAATGCTCACATGTGATTTAGGGTGGAAATGTCACCCGGCCACAGATTGTGCCTACAAGCGCAATATGATATAGCTTGCAGGTAGCTACATCGATTTGATAGCATATGCGAAACTTTAATAGAGAGAATCTATCATATTTTATTCATAATACTCCTTTTACTTAGCCATTCTAGAGAAAACGGTTTCGTTTTGCAAAATATTGTACTGACCGTGTTGAAACTCTATTAGGTTACTAATAGAGTTTCAACACGGTCATCTCAAAAGTGACACAGCAAGAATCAATGGTATTAATTACCGTAACTGGCGCTGTCTGTTTTTTTTTAATATTCCTAGTAATGTCAATACTAATGGTATTTATATTCGGGTGCATATCAGATTAAAAAGCTATTTGCAGCAGATGACGTAATGTAATTACTGCAACTTTCCTGTTCTATTTTTTTCATATCTTCAATGCAAATATTCTGGGAAAACATCCAGAAATCACGATTGAATGAGAGAGACAAGCAAAATGAATTTCAAAATATGTGATTAATTCAGCTTCGTTTGCATTGTGCGTATTTAATTAAAGTTGGCGAGTCATTAAAGGGTTGACACGGTTTTATTATCTGGGTACCTTCACCCGGCCTTTGGGATTGATAATAAGGTCGCAGGAGGTTGCTTGGCCGTTTTAATGCCTTAACGAGGACGGACGAGAACGTTGAGGCCGCTGACGAGACCTAATTGCTTAATTAACACCGCAATCCGACGGCGCCTGGCGATAATCTACCCTTGCTTTGATACATCGACTGTGTGATAACTACCTAATAGTTGCTTATTGAAACTTCAAACATTTAAATGTTGTTGATATAATGTTAATCGCGTCATATATCAAGGGGCACGTATACGCGGTCAAAGATTAATTTTCTCCGTTTCGTTCAGTACAGTATTTACTATTCTTACGTAGGTACAAACGCTCAGACATGTTTTGAAGTACTAGAGCGGAAATTAAAGCAAGAAAGCTATATCAGTAGACCAATTTAGTAATCAAAACGTCAGCAATTTTCCAATAAACGTATAGGAAGACTAAATAAAATCTCAAAATTGTTTTAGATGGTAGCGCGCAGTCATGTAAGTGGTCTAGTAAGAAAGCACGGTATTTTAGTACGGCGGAACACATCGCTCCCATGAGTTGAAAAGTTCAATATTGACTCACAAAATTGCTTTAAGTCGCTGCAGCCGATAATACTAAAAGCTTATTTGGAATATCAACCTTATAGCATGCGCCGACGAGTGGAATTGCTTCCGGGGCTTGTTTGAGAGAGGTGTTGTTACCGCTCCAGCGGTTATTGGCATGTCCTCAAAGCTTCCTTCCGACACAACCAAGATGGCGAGGATTTTCCGCTAGATGTCAACCGTCCAATAATGTTTAAACAACGTTAGCTGCCGTGCACTTAGATTAATTTACTTTGTAAACCTTTCGGGTTTGCGTTTTGATACATGAAGGGATTTCGTGACAATATTTTCTGCGATGTTTTAATGATTTGGTATAGAGTGATCTGCGAAACTAAAGAAGGAATCTTTTTAAACACAGATCACCGAATTTCTGTTAGTGTTTTTTGAAATAAACTTAATTTGCCTACCTGAATTGGGATTTTGTTCATTTACCTAAGTATAAAATATATATAATAGTAGCGTATTGTTTTAATTTTAAATCCTTAAAACAAAAATATGCAAAATGCGATGTCAATATTGCTCGTGCGAAGTAAAATGCAAAACAAACATTTCATGTAAAGAGAATAAAAATAAATGTGTTCCAATCATATGTAAATCGCGGTAAAAGCTACTTTGGGATCGATCCACATAAGTTAGGTCTTGACTGTCATTGACAAAAGCGTTTCGTTTGTATTTTGTGTAACAAAGGTATTTTGTTTTCGAGTGTACGCAAGCGTAGAGAATTAATGAGTATGAGTTTGATGTAACGACTGATATGGGTTAACAACTTTCCTGCTTACGTGGTTACTATTGTGAGTCGGTTTATTGTATTCCAATTTCCTGTTTTCCAGAATTCGATTAAAACTATGAACTTGTAAATTCAGTTTGAAAACAATCGTACACTATGGTTTGTGGCTGCAAAATCGATGGCATAATTTGACGAATTGATTTCAATTTTCAATACATAGGATAGCAAATCATATGGAACCCTAGTTCCTAGTGCTTTGTTAGTAGTTAGAAAAAGGTGTTAAATAGTCATAGAGATTCAGAATTTAAATTTTAAATATCTCTTTTCAAATATTTAAGTCGTTGTCAGTTCCCAAGAACTTTTGTGGCAGTTTTCGCTTATGAACAAACATCGTTACCATGGCAAGCTCCGTGCCCTCGTTAAGCTCCAATAATCATTTTTTCGGCTGTCGCAAAAAATATTTCTATAAAACCTCATTGGAGGCCGGCTACTGACGACACTTATTCACAAGCGACAAGCAGTTTTCATTTTAGCGAAAGCACTTTCCGGAAAACTGTTGGACAAACTGATCGCTTGTATTTTGGTCACGTAACAGCCCATTTTATAGCCACGGCTTTATTTTACATTACAAATTATATGATATCTTGTCCACGTGTTAATACTTCTGAAAAGGGCTTAATGAAAATGTTTGTGAAAATGTAGGAAAATGTGGCTGATGAGTTTTGGTTCCATTTTAATTTAGACGTTTAAAATAAATCGCTTTTATACTTCTGATGAAATACAGTTTGGTGTAATAAGCTGGTCTATTCCGACTCATTATGAGCAAATAAATTTATTTAGTACACAATTTAAACAAAGGAAAAAAAGTAAAGGCTTTTTTACATAAAAGTGATAGCTTTTGCAACTCTATTGAAAATAGCTCCATCACCTTTCACTTCACCCCTGGGACTGTCTACGACGGTCGTCATTAAAACATTATTACAGTAATTTTTAAGACACTTCTGACACTTTAATGTTTCTTGTAAAAAATAATGGAACAGACAAGACACTGTTAATCTTATAAATATTGCTTAAATTTAAAGTTCCGAATATATTTAAATTTAATATTTATTGCTTTTAATAAATATGGTACAACTTAGTTACTTAAACATAACGTTCTCAGTTATATGTTATTAGATTAATTACAACCTTTTCAAACATCTAAGACACGAGTATGCTTTACATAGCTTTAAAGAATGAGCACAGGCAACATTGTTTATTACAAAGTAATGTGTGTATAGCACTTATTATATTTAAATAAATATTACATTCCTAGTATAAAGTAGACAAAAAAGGAGTTGTACGTATTTATTCGCAATAAATACGCCATTTGGCTTAACTTCCAAGAGATCGTTGAACGGTATTAAATAAAGAGTGGAAGACATCAAATCATATGTTTATGATGGTATATTATCTTGCTAACAAGTTCCTAGAAAATCATACCTACTCTGAATAACTCCGCTTTGTAATTATCATATCTGAAACATTGTTTTCTGTAATACGAAGCGTGAGAAGCACAGATTTCGATCAGTTTTCTTAAAGATTGCATCTTTAAATTGTTTGTAAGTTATCTGCATTAATTAGCATTGTTCCAACAACGACTTTCGATCATAACAATGTTTCCTGGGGTCTGACATCAACAAGTTGACAGAAGGGTCACATTACTTCATAATAAGCAATACTAACTGAGCTCATTCTTAAGGAAGCTTATATAAAATTTAGCATAAAAAATATATATAGGAAAATGGTAAATAAATTCCCATTAACGTAATTTAAATTATTTTTAAAGCATCTTGTACGTGTAATCTGCGAAGGAACAATACTCGCGAAACTCTTCCACCAACTAATTGGCCAAGTTCTCTACACTTTAACAACTAGTTGAATTATGTCCGGACTGAAAAAGTTTCAAGTTTCTACGAAGTATTTGGATTTTCTCATCTTATGCTGTAGTGCTTATCTCCTCAAATTTGATTACAAAATAAGGCGATTTTATTATACGTAGGTTTATCACATTTCTAAAAAAATCTACTGTTGATGTGTAAATAAGGATAGGTTAGTAAAGACATAACAATTTCATAGAATTCTTTTTGTACAATATAAACAGAATCAATTTCCACGGGCATATAATAGTTCGAGACATTGATTAGAACCGCTACAGTTTCGTTTTACTATTGAAATCCGAACGCACTCATGTATCAAGCGCGTCGGTTTCTACAGTTCGCATTACACCATCTACGCATCTGTTGACTGCGTATCCATGGACTCAGGTTTGATTGATCTTCGAGAGATTTTCCATAGCAGGCCCGAGCTGAGAGGCCGACGGCATTGAGTTGTTATTGTGTGTGGCGAGGTAGCGAGGCAGCGAGGCAGCGCGGCGAGTGTACGCGAGGTCGACGCCCGAGGGTGCTGCGGGGGTGCGCCGGGGTTGCTTTGCACTTCCGCCTCGCTGCACTCATTTCCGCATAAATAGTACCTGCCTCACCTATCAAGATGTAGGCCTACTTTCACATAGTCTTTGATGCGACATCACTCTGTTAACACGTCCTAAAATAACTACCAAACCGCGTGTTCACAACTACGCAACTAGCATAGAATAAAACTCCGTGACCGCTAACAAAAATAAATTGCCAACTAAACCGACTCCGTCCAACTAATCAGCGCAAACCAGCTCCAGTTAAAAAGAGAAACGCAATTTGAAGTTCCCCTTAAAAGTTTCGAAAGCGCAGGAGTGTGGGTGAAATAAAACAAAGGCAGGCACGCGCCCGCCGCGGCACTCATGCTGAGTGCTCTGCTTTGTGGCAGGCTGAGCGATACAATGCAATACGCGATACACACACACACACACAAACAACTCCTAAGTCTACTGAGCACAGCCAAGTAGGCTTCCACGGCTCGTACGCGGTCGCGCAATGCTGAGCCGATATTGTATTACCTGTAAAATTGATGCCTTACAATACGTTGCGCATATAGTAACAAGCATCGAATATTCAACGTTAGTAACTAAACTTGCAATTCTCTTAAGTCCTACGGATTTGTGTTTGGTATCTGCATCTGCATTAATAATTTAAAGTATTTTAGTACTAGTGTGCACCCACAGGCTTAACATGGGGATGACGCAACATGCTAAGCTTGAATCATAATAGGTTCAGGTCTTGAAATAAAGAAGATGGATTGATATAATAGATAATAATATATAAATAGCGTCATAATTGTTAATTGGTAACGAATAATTTGAGAAAAAGTTTGTTAACATTAAAGTAATTGAACCTTTATAAAATTACTTTCAAAATTGTTCCCGTTAAATGCCCGATGTACTCGTACATGCCTGCTATGGCAACGGAATTGCATCAATAAATTGTTTCAAAAAAGCAAGTCCACTTGATTCTTGGTGTCCTTACGGTCGAGCGTGCAGCCGAGATCATTAGTGAGGTGAACACTAATGAACCTCTCGATCCCGCGCAGATCGCCCGAGACATGCCCGTCCATCGAGATAGCGGCGACTTCACCAAATATTGGATTTTCCTCGTCAAGGATTATTACAAAAACTCGCCTCAGATTTTCAGTCAATCTACTCAAGAGGTTTTAAATTGCGGAGACTGAACTTATGCAATAAAATATGTTCAGTTATTTCAATGTGCTTTTGGAAAGTTAGGAAAAGTTTACATTATTGTAACAAGAATTTCATGAAATATTGTTCTTCTTATTCGAAACTGATTTATGGGACTGAAAACTTTCTGAAAACGATCGCTGCATTTTACTAGTGTAGCACAGTTTATTGAGCAAATACAAGAGCATGCCGTCCCCCGCCACTCAGCAACGGCTTATCGAGAGATGCCAAAAGAGCGCTCTTCTTTCAAAAGGGTTGCTTTGTGCCGCTCACTAGAACCACTTTGCAAAGCTGAAGACGTACTTCCTTTAAAACTAAAAAAAAACATATTTCTTACCAGCCAATTAAAAATAATTTACCTTCAAATGTGTCAATATCGAAACCGGTCACTTTAGTCCCTTGAGAGGTCGCTTTTATAAGGTACTCTCCTTGACCTTTGCAACCAAACACTAGCTACTACTAGACCATTAGCTGCGAAAAGTACATAAGGCGCCCACGCAAAGTAAATGTCAAGATAAATTATACCTCTTTGAACGAAAACATTTTCATTACAATAGCAAAGAGAATACATTTTTCAAGATAATAAACATATTTTTCAGACGCACAAATAATATATTTCTAGTGTCAGATAAGCAAATTGAAACAACGTTTCTAGCTTAGTCTCGTATACTTAGAATCACCGTAATAGTATTACGTCACAATTGATTGATGTAAGGATGTAGCTATATCGTTATCCTCTAATTCGGTTCTAATGGTACGGTTAGGGAGCATTCTCGAAGCGGGCCCAGACTTCGTGAAGGAAATGAGTTCAATTTACCATTATCTCGGGGAATTGAGTGGTGCGACCTCGCTCTCCACCACTGTTATACTGACTTATTTAGTATGACAATCCAACTAGAAAACCATCACGGAAATTGCACGGTTGCAAATTGGGTTCGCTATAGTGCTGTGGTGACTCCGAGTTATTGATTTGATTTTTATGGAATACCGTACTTTATGCGTTCAAGACTGTCGTGGTTTATTTCTTGGCAAAATTAATTTAAGTTTGGAATATGAATTGGTGCAAAAAGATAGCCATAAATAAATATGCTTCAGATCTTAAACTATGAAGACATCTGCAGTAGTTAAACGGAATCTCTACATTCAATTATCCTGTGTAAGCTTTATCGGTAATACGCATAGAGAGATACTTATATTTCTTAAAACATTAAAAGTATAAAATGTAAATTAAACATATCAGACTATAGCCTAGCCGCCTGTGTGTAAATCAGACAACTTTGAACGATGAACATCTACAGACAGTTTAACATAAAGTCAGACGCATAGCAACGACGTCAATCGGCTTGTCAGCTTCGACCTCGTCGCCGTTCACGCAGAAGTTCGATTATGTAGATCGGATTTCCTAAGTGTGTTGTTGGAACGAGAAATTTCTGTATCCATTCATATGTAACATCCTATCGAATATTATGTCTAGATATATTAGGCGGGAAACTGATGATTATTTTTTGAATGTTGAAATTTGGAGACACAATTTCTACCAAATTGTGTCTCCAAATTTCAACATTTCTGAGTATACCCAAACGTTTAAAATAGTCACACCCACAAAGCTGTCTTCTACTTAAGTAACTTGAAACACAAGGACTCGAAAAAGGATTCTGGTGATATTCCGGTTGCTCGCTTCAAATTCGGTGGCATCGAATTTGAATGATTTAAATGCCTATAGAATACCGTAATGAGCTATACTAATAAAAGTTCGTTTTATTTCCAGCGGGTGCGACGACGTGCAGCGTTCCTTGGAGCTGCTTGACCAGGTGCTGAGCGAGTACGACGAGGGCGAGCCGCGGTCGCTGGAGCCGCGAGCTGCGAACACCCCCGCCACCCCCGCGACCCCCGCCACGCCGGCCACCGACGACGACTCCCCGCTCGCAGGACACACTTCTGAGGACGATGGATATATGAGCATGAACGGCAGGAGGTAAGATTCTTTACTGTTTCATTCAATGTTTATGTGGACTACGGCAAAGCCCATGAAAAGACGTTCTGTAAAAGCTATTATACACATATTTTGCTACTCATGTAAAGTGACATGCTGGCTAACATATGTATTTTTTATACTAAGTACTTAATGGACATTAACCAAGCATAATGTGAAAGATAATGTAATTCGGTTTACTTGATAATTAACAATCTTTGCTTAGTGAACTTAAGCAATGACTGCTGCCAAGTTTCCTAAAACATAGAGCACGAGGTAACTTACGCTACGAATTCGCGCAGACGACGGTTAAACAAATTAGACGTGTTAGTAACTTCATTGGCGAATGTAACTCGCGTGTCATTGACGCTTACGGCCACAATGAAGTTGCTCTCTTGAACTACTGGTACTACACTAGAAAGGTATGAAAGTTGCAGCTTTTTATTAGAATTATTTCTACTAGTTTTAACAAGAGTATCGGAAATCCAAATCTGTATATAATTTATGTATATAAAATCGTATTTCGTTTCACCTATTAAAGAATTTGAAGTGCCTACTAATATTCAAAAACTTTTCTTAAGTTCCTAATTATTTTACCCCGACATTACTGTGGTGACAGTTTGAGGTTAATAGCGACGAATTGAGTTGTATTAGGACGTGTTACAAAATTCAGAAACTCTGAATTATCATTATACATAAATATTTCGACACTGTACTAATATATATATGAAACACGTTTCAGAGCGAAGTTTGCGCTGGGATTCCGACCGACCGAGGAGCGCGAGGAGCCTTCGCCCCCGGACCCGCCGTCGCCGCACTCGCCGCCGCCGCCAGAGGAGGCGCAGCGGATCATCTCTACACTACTACCCAAGTGAGCATTCCAAAACTTCATGCAAAAGTCAAACCTTACATGCGGTTCGAACGTATACCTTCCAAGCACGACTTCGATGATTGAACCACCAGGCCACCAGGGAACACCCAGATGCCGTAGTACTTAAAGAAATAGAAAAAAGTAATATCCTACCTACCAAGCCTTTTCCGCACTCTAAGGGTCGGATTCTCTTCACAATATATGCACATGATTCCGAGTATTTGAAACTAAGCAAATGCTTCGTTGACCTCCAATATCCAATTACTAGATAGACCTCGGTGAGCCTGCCTGTCAAACTTATCAACTGTCAAAGGCATGATAGCCTTGGTTTGCAAGGCACGGATGGCACTGTTTTGAAATTATGCCAAGCATCGATCGATCACTTTGT
This sequence comes from Autographa gamma, assembly GCA_905146925.1. NCBI lineage: Eukaryota > Metazoa > Arthropoda > Insecta > Lepidoptera > Noctuidae > Autographa > Autographa gamma. The sequence continues at coordinate 5,010,801 of LR989852.1, forward strand.
ATCACATGCATACAAGTATATCAGTTACATAGATACCTATGTGCAGTAGTCTCAATCGAATAATGTTATCATACATTTGTTTAATTTGCAACCCGTTGAATTTCGTAGATAACCAGATCTTCAGAAATGTAAATAATTAACTAATTATTTTTCTTATTCATGTGTGTAATTTTTCATTTACAGAGTGTCACCGGCGAATTCAGCAAAGCGAACGATATCAGCTGAGCAGCGGGAAGCTGAAGAGAGACTGGACTCCATCATCAGTGTCAATGGCATCACTACTGCCACGCAAACTACTTTCGTTAGTATATTTAGTATTATATACAGTTACATTGCAATCGAAGGAAACGAGTTTTCGTAAACCTATATCAAGATTACAATCAAAAGTATGTTTTCCATCTTTTATTTATCTATTTTGTTATTGCATTTCAGCCGAAAACAAGACATCAGCGTCCGTATGGTTGGGAGAAGGATACCGAAGCCAATGGCTTCCAACTCCAGCAGCCTCCGGTGCCTCCGTACAGGTTCGCGTCGCTGCAGCACGGCGCGCGCCCGCCGCAGCCCGACACGGCCCCCGCCTGGCTCCCGCCGAGGCACAACGCACCTCCCACCAACCTCAAGAAATCACCAAGCGTAGAGAACCCACCGATATTCCCCTTTATGGGATTCTCAACCGAATTCACTGACAAACCATACAATGAACATCCCGTCACAATATATCCGGGTCCAAATCTACAGTTCAAAAAAGAACTGCATTCCCCGACGTACAACGTACAAAAAGTTTCACCAACCAACACAAAAAGCTCTGAAAAGAAGAGCAGTATCAAACGCGACAGCAGGTCGGACGGTGAAATGTTATCGCCCAAAGGGAAATTACCTCCGCGGACTCTCGCCGGTTCTATGGAGAGACATAGAGAAGTGTGTAGAGGATCTACGGAGGACATGGTAGTGAGCTGCAAGAGGAGAAGTTCTAGTAAGAGTAACGACGAAGAGCACTTTTCGGACGATTCCCTAGAAGAGTCGTTCCCGCCGCCGCCGCCCGCTGTTACGACGCCTTCGAAACGCAATTCCATAGCTTGGGAAGTGTCACTCGATGGTGATGATCCTCTACTTACTCCAGGGAGCACTAAGGTTCATTTTAAATGTTTAATTATTACAAAAATAACTTTGAGAGCATTGAACAAGGGTTTTCCAGGTTTTCCGTTTTTTTTTTCATTTATCTAAGAAATGTCTTTTATTTTTTATAAAAATTATAAAGCGCTAAAAAAGCTGTGTGGTTAATTAATTTCGTAAAAAGTTTAGATATACAAATATTTACACCAACACTAAAACTTAAATTAATTTTCTTGACTATTTTATCCAAGATGGGAATGATTTTAATGTTTTTTTTTTTAGTTTTATTTAGTCTATTGTCAACTTATTGTATTCAGGTTATCGGTCGGCGAAGAAGAAAATCAGGTGACCAGTCCCATTCAAGTACAAGTTCCATACCACAAAGAGTAGATGACGATTGGGGAGAGGAATACTGGCCGCCACCACCACCGCTCACGCAATGTGAACCACTCGCGTCTCCCACTTCAGATGTGGAACCAGATGGTCGCCGCGCGCAAGATCTAGCCTGTGGTACATACGTCATCAGAAAAGGGAAAAATCGCAAACAGTTACCAAGTTTCAACAAGAACGCTAACAACAAATCACCCACAAATCTTCTCCACAGTCACAGTTTGAACAGAAGTCTGGATACTGATAAATCTATCGACGGGTCGAGCATATCAATCAGTGGCTCTGGGTCAGTAGGCTCTTACAACTCTAGACCCAGTTCAGATTTAAGCTTGCCGCAATCTCGATACAGCGTAGACTTGAATTCCAGACTGAGCCGCGAGCTAAACACTCCAAACTCTAGATATAGTATAGATCTCTGCACACCGAATTCTAGATTGAGTAAAGAAATAACTTCGCCAAAATCTCGTCTTAGTTTAGATCTTAACAATGGTCCAGATAGATATATCGCTCAGGAGTACTTTGGTCATAGCCCTAAAAGCAGAAAATCACAAAGTGAGAAAAGCTCTACCAAAGTTCAGAGTAAGCTTTCACCGCAAAATAGATTTGCCGATTTTAAGAAGTACTCGTCGACTTTCGATAATATTCAGTCACTTATCAGAGAAGGGAAAGTAGAGGAGACACCGGCGACGGAATGCAACGAGACCGTCAATGAACTGACCACGGTGCCTCCCAACATGGTGCGGGTCGTGTCCCTGCCGAGCCTCGGCGTGGACGGCGAGGGCACCAGCGCCAGCCGCCAGGCGCTCATCACCACCGTCGAGGAGGAGGAGGACCAGGAGAGCGGGGAGCCCGGCTCCAGCGGAGACACCTCGCCGTTACGCAAAATTGAAAACAATATTAGCGCTATATTAAGTCAAGGTCGGGACCAAAAACATTTTACCCCATATATACCTAAAGACTGGAATATTCATAAGGATGAGTACTGTGATGACGTATCTAAAGATATATTAGAAAACAATTTCCGTTATAGTTCTAGAGAGAGACAAAAGAGACATGATATACAAAAGTCTTCGAGTCACAATGAAATACAGAATCAACGATCGATAGATCGCCGTGACCGTTCCAAGAGGTCGAACAGCATGCACAAATCCACGAGCGCCAAAGATGTACCGGTTAGTCTGATGCGTCAGCCATCTTCGTCTGACTCGGCTGTATCGAGTGGCGGCGACTTCCCGTTGAATGTTCAAATTGTAGAGCATTCGTACCGGCACCCACCGTTACCACTGCCGCCATCGCCGACCCTCGGCCACGAGATGGGACCCCTGCCACAAACCCCGGAATCACCCAAGTTCCCCCCTCTACCTCCATCACCAGTGCAAGAAGTGGATGACGAATACACTGAAATAATGCAGCCCTCGGAAAAACGTCATGTAAAGAAAGCTGATACGTTACCAACACCGACGATGGAAGCAAGGAGAAGGTATATCATTTATTTTAATTGGGATAACTACAGAGGTTCGCTTATTTAAAAATAAGAAAATACATATGCAACTAACCCACAGCAAAGCTTAGTTAAAAAATATTATTTGTGAGAAGGTTTATTTTGAAGTAGTTTTTCTTTTTATCTAGAATGTTAAAACGTATGCTTATAAATTTAATTTACCGGTACAGGCCTTCAGAACCCCCTGCGGTGCCGCCGCATCGTGACACCACCAACAGCCTAAAGACGCGGTCTATGGAAACCAGCTACAACAAGAATAGAAGAAGCAGTACCAACTTTAAGACTGGCTCGACTGACAGGAGAACCTTGCCCACTGGTATGTATCACAGACTGCTTTATATCATTCAGTTTTGTATTTTAGTTATTTCAGGAGATTCCGGAGAGGCAAAAAAAAACAATAATACTCACTGTATACATACTATGTATTTCGTGGTCAATACTAGGAGTTGCTCTTGTAAAAGATTTTTCATAAAATTCAAAATGGACAGCATTCATCCCCACATAGCAATATTAGTAATGCATAAGTGTCATAACACTTCCGTACAAAAACTTTTACGTGCTTGGGGCTCTGTTAATAAACCAAAAGTGAAACGTACACCAACTCTACATTTTATGTCCATTAAATATCTCATCATATTGACTTCTTCTTCTTCCTCTCGAGTCTAATCATAACGACTCTAACGATCGACTTTAACAACACTTTCTTCAAACCTATTAAAATGTAAAAACCATCACACTATTTATTATAAACCTATCTTATATTCTTTCTTTAACTTGCAGATATAGGCGCAAGCGGTGCCAGACGCCGTACCCTGCAGCGTCAGAGCCGCGAGGCTGCGGCCGGCGGGCGCGGGCCCCTGCAGACCTCGGCCAGCCTCCCGGAGACGCCCGTGTTCGCGCGCGGCTGCGACGTGCCCCGCACCCCGCCGAGGAACTCCACAGGCCCTCCCCGGAACAACACCATGAATTCTATACAGTCGATAGGTTAGAAAAAACATTTTTAACATACAACTATGGTAACTGGTAACATGTCACTATACTCAAGATGTCTTTACATAGCGACATAGTTTTTTTTACCTATCAAGCTATAACTCTGAGAATGTATGTTTGCCAGTTTATCTTTCTTTACCTCTACAAGATTATTTAGTTAGCAGTCTAAACCTCTCTATAAACAGACTGTTTTCCCTATTCATTTAAGAAATCATTTCTGAACATTTATCAAATCGAACCAATTGACAGGATTAACGTTATTACCCATTTTTTATAATTCAACTCCTGAGGTTTAAAAATGAACAAACTTAATAATATGGTACATACATACAGGTTACTCCTTGAAAAGCTACGTAACTAACATCATATTTGTTTTTCTACAAACCATACATCACAACCACCATTTTGTTTATTTAGTTACAATCGGTTGAACCTCGCCCCGACAAAAGAAAATATTTGTCTATGAACATGTCAATATTCTTTTTTAAGTGCATATTATTGTATTGATAACCCTATTATCTATTCTTATCAGTCTGTAATCGTACATGGCTAATAATGTAGGCTATAATTATAGTGATTGATCAAGATTAGGTACGCCAAAAACGGACAAAGGAATGGAAAGTGGGAACTTTTTTTCTGGACATCATTTCTTGATACAAGTTCTCATTTATTATGATACTGGGATAAGGAAAACAAATAGTGATAGTTCTTGTTTACATTGCCTACACACATAACAGAAGTAAAAATTTTGTAAAAACCGGTTTATTTTATCAAATGCAGTTTAAGAACTACATCACTAAGAGACAAGCATTTGGATTCAAAACGTTAAGGGTCAACCACAACTTAAAAAGAGTTGTGCAACTAGGAAGCTATCCATGTGTAAAAAAATATTATAGCTATGTAGGTACCTACATATATTGCATAAAAATTCTTTAATGGTGACTAAATCGAATAAACCACAAAATGGGTGTGTTGTAGATATCCATACAGTACGATAATAATAGCTAATCTTTACTATCATGAAAAAGCCAGAGAATTTTGTTGTACATTTTCAAACGACTTCAAAAAAAGGAGGTTCTCAATTCGGTTGTATTTTTTTTATTTTTTTTTATGTTTGTTACTTGATTTCTCAAAGACGCCTGAACCGATTTCAAAAATTATTTTTCTATTTGAAAGGGTATGCTTGTCATTTGGTCCCATTGTCATCAGGTCAGGACCTGATGGTGGAAACCCTGAGAAATCGAGGGCATCTCTTGAAAATTGTAGGCGAGCATGGGTTAAAAACTTGAGATTTATGTGTATATCTGATGAGACTTCAATACTATGGAGGTTTAGAGCACATCTGATGATGGAGACGACAGAGGATCGAGGAAACTCCTCAACGGCACATCTTAACTTCCTCGTGTTTGGGCTTATGTTATTCGTGTTGACAAGGTCTTTACAGCGAGATGGGTAATGACTGCCATTGCAAGGTCCGTGATGCAAGTGCAGCACAGTTTAGGGAACTCCTTAATGGTTGATAGCAGATACATAGTGTTTGAGCTTATTTTATTCGTATTGATGCGCACATGGGTAATGTGGCATATTCGATAGTGAAGACAAAAAAAAACAGTTTAAATTATAACAATTAAAAAAAAATAACAATTTAAACAGTTAATAAAAAAATAGTGTATTTAGTAATCTCGCGCAAAATAACATTGGATTTAGATTTCCTAATTTGCGATAGGCTTTTCTCTCTTTCCTCGTTTGTCTCATTCAAACGACGATTTCACATATGAACAGCGCATTTCGCAAGCCTACCCATGTTTACGCAAAAAACGAAACCGTCAAATTCACTAAAAAATCTCGAAATAAAATAATTTTTAACAAAAAAAGAAACGACTTCAAAACCAAAATGAAATGCAGTAAAAAGGACAAAATAACTGCGTTATTTAAAAACTCTCTATTTTGAAGGCGGTGCCAAGTAAAACTAGTAGACACACAATGATAATGAATAATAAATCAATATTAAAAGAAAAATGAGTTCAACTAACAACCTTCTTTAAAAGGTTATCTAAATTACTTAATATAATAAAATACATAACTAATAGCACTAAACTAGCACACCTATTCGAAACTTAAAAGTCAAAATGAGAAACTCAGATAAATGTCTAAGTTAATTAAATTCGATCAATAGTTTTACTAGGCACCGCCTTCAAAATAGAGAGTTTTTAAATAACGCAGTTATTTTGTCCTTTTTACTGCATTTCATTTTGGTTTTGAAGTCGTTTCTTTTTTTGTTAAAAATTATTTTATGTAGAACTAGTAGTCACATAGAAACAAAAAAAAATTGTATGTTATAGTTTGATTCACGAGAAATAGTTATTTATTTACTTTAGAAAAAAAAATACGGTACCGTGCAGGACATGGAAAACCCATGAAACTAAATCTCACGGACGAAGTCGCGGGTGACAGTTAGTTATAAATAAATATTATGTCATGTTATGACGTAATCATCGCAATATCGTTCTTTTCTTTATCATATCTGCAAACCGTGTAATATTAATTGGAATTAATTAAGACAGTTATTGGTTGTACCAAGAACATTGGATTATATTATCAATACTCATGCATCGGAAATGTATTTTGTTTCCTTAAAAATATATCAAAGCAAAACAAGTTACGTAGATCCATTCATGATTCAATTATACGGATTGTACACATCAAGATATACGAATATTTTTTATACATTTCAAAACCTCACTCAGGTTCCATATTGATATTAAGATGTTATTTTTTCACTAAGCTAGATAGGTAAGGGGTCTTTACCTAACTTTTGTGTAAATCACTAGCTAGAGATCTAAACAAATAGAACATGGACTATTTTTTTTATCTAGTTACGAATTATTTGGTACTAAATTCCGAAAAGAATACTGAACATTCATCGTCCATGTCGATGAATATCTTCCATATCCTTTGTCTTACGGATTTATGCGTGTAAACTATGATTAGTTGCTGATGAAACTATGATTAGCTATTGATGAGTTGACCGAATGACCTGCTTCATTTGGTATTTTTTACGATAGTTGGCCTTCTGCCAACTGACAATGCGATAATTAGATGGTCATTACGACCATTCTCGTCGAGAGTTCAATAAGATTTTATTGTAGGCTTATCTGAATACGCCAATTAGGCACAATAATAAGTACACTGACCGACCACTGACATGCATTTAAAATAGCTGAATCGAAGCCCAGGGCCTAGGGTACCTTATTTGAAAGTGGTAAGTTGAGGCACATATTCTATATAAGTAATCCCCATTTGATGACAGTACCGTTACGTTACGTAAATTTCGATTGCCGATTTAATATTCTAGAACGAACAGTATACCCTGAAAAGCAGCAGATTACATTGAACTTTTGGGTAGAATAGAAAAAAAAAACGTTTTAGCATAAATATAATAACGATAAATAGAATGTAATGACAGTTTTCATAGAAATGTTTGCCGTCCTTTTGTAACAAACGATAATTTTAGTGCGTGGACAATACAAAATCACTTTACTAAAGTAACTATCTCAAATACTCGCAATTAACAAGTTCCCCCCAAACATAAACCTTCATAAAATTCGTATTCCATGTAAATTCGTACCTACAGCTTATATTCACCTAACCTGTCGTACATAGACACAACCAGAAAATTTGCATGTAGATAGTTTGAGTCTAGTGAATTGCCTATAAACAAGTTCAACGCTGCTTACTTAACTATAATAACAGCAATTTCTATACTTATGATGTCATAACATTGTCGAGCATTATAATAGGAATATTAATGTAAACACAAGTTTCCACTGATCCAAAAGCCAAGCATGTGCGGATTTTGTAATATTTATGTCTTACAAGAAGTACTAAAATATGTTATGGATGATATATTTATGTTATATTCACAAAATTACTCGTACTTTACAGCAAAGTATGATTTGCCTAATATAATTTCGACTGATTATGTCACGGACGAAGCAAAAATACATCTGAAATGCATCAGCAATGACACGGACTATGCATTAAGATAAGAATTTAATCACTTCGCTGTTCTACATAATGACCTCATATTTCGATGAGTAGATAGTTTTCACTGAAATATTATAAATATTAAGCCATTCACGGTTATATCTCATCAGCCCGTATTTCAAGAATTTAGCCTGACTCGTATGAGTAGTTTTGATGGCATCTAAATTTTATTGTTTCTACCCTCTACAATGAACATGCAACGGCTTTGCCACATGTCAAATCAGTAGCTCGTCAACAACAGTACTTGACAACGTCAACCATTTGAACTTCTAAGCAATTTTGTTAGATTTACTTACCCATCATTAAATTATTAAAATTGAATTAGCACTAAGGCCGTTGTATGCCATCTTTTGAACCATATTATTCCACTGCCAAATAGGAAGGGAGCTTAACAACATTCTTTATTTACAACGTAACATTAATGACTTTTACAATTCATGGCCCTTGGACGTTCTCTGACTGATAAGACTGATATCGTTACCAGTTACATGTTTTCTTCCTCTACTTATCCTTTTTTTCAAGCTACGTAAAGGGTACAGAAACTTTCACCGAACTCATCCTGGATACCATTTACGAGGAGCTTATGTTCACAACCCTCTCTTACTGTACAGTATCAGTTGGTTTATATGTTCTAAATCTGTTTGCTTTCTGTAGTTTATTTTACAGTATCTAATACTCATTTGTTTTTAAACAGGGAGCTCGGCAACGCTGGGTGGTTATGGGCGCGGCTCGATAATGGGAGCTTCGGGCGTATGCACCGGCGCTGACCTGCTGCGACTTGGAGGACCGCCACGAGGATGGTACCCTCGACAGAGACACAGGTCAGTTTTAATGATATTGTATGAATCAATGTTAGTTTCAAAGTAATTTACAATTTCGCAAGAACGAATACACCAAACGATGACACGAATGCTTTTTAGAAAACTTGAAAATTTGTTACAACCAAATTAACATCAAAAAAAGAAACTGGTATAATTCACAAACTCAGGAAGGTTAAGAGAATAAGTCATACCTACTTTGCCTTGTCAACCGGTAAATAACTTTGCACTAATAAGTTATTAAATCAATATATTTTATGTATCCGTTGATCCGTTCTAAACAATGAAAGCCAATAACTTATTTAGTTGCTGTAAATTTGGAATAACAAGGAGAAAAATTTAATCAAATCAGTCACGCTGTTTTAACTAACGTACTAGCATTCTAACAAGCTCCGCTTGCTGGCAGGCCTGCTTCAACGGAACACCTGGACAGACTAACAGCCTCGTCTAAGGTAGCGGCGGAACACCCCGTGGCTTGGGAGGGGAGCGCGTCCCGGAAGCCACTCACCCTGCCGCCCAACCTGACGCCCAAGTTCTTCCAGAAGTCGCCCCGGGAAGCACTGCGCAGGGTAACCAGCTTACTAATAAGAAAAGGTAAGCTCTAACTATAACTTATAGCTTTACTACGGCATACAACTTACACATCCCCGGTTTCTTAAATTATTTATCGTAATCATGAACTTTGTTCTAACATCATTCTTGATTAACGGCAGTATGAAGTCACTCCTTTTTATTGGCGTCCAGTTCGTCTCTACATCTGACACTGATTCTTCCAAGCTGTCTGCATTTATAGGAAAATTACTTCTGCAAAAAAAGGGAAAACTGAATTTTCCCGTATCTGAAGGGTGGTTCAATTAAATCATTCGAGAAATCCTATTACAACTAGCTATGTGATTGGTTGACCAAAAAATCGTTCAATATCTACGCTTGATACAAAATACTATATTGATTGGACTTCCAAACATAACGTCTAGTAGATGCCGTTTATAAACCAGGGGTATTTATATATAATTCCTGTTTAATAGCAAATTAATCTTAACCATGTGAACATAAGCGTTGTCTTAAACGCTATTTAACAACGGTAATTAACACAACACAAGCTATCATTATGTTTAAATACCTTCTTATATGGCCTATACAGAACTGATAGTCCTGGTATAACTTAGAGCTGTAAGTTGAAACATCTTCTATCTTCTAAATGTTAATTGGGGTAACATCAAAATTACGGGAAATATAGTCAGGCACCCTTCAATGTACCTATTCTATAAGTATATAAATAGCCTTCATTGCATACAGATGCTATATGGCTAGAAAAAAGCTTTTTTTCCTCGATTGATACCAAAAAAGAAACAAAAACAAATTCTGTTACCTAGGCGAATACTTATGTAGTATTTGTTCATATTATTCTCAACGTTATACGAAAATCAACAAAAGAACCCCCAAAGAGTATGTATCGTATAGTAAAGAAGCAATATTAGGTAGCAAAAAGAGAGTTTCATTATATGGATAGAACAACCTCGTACCTAATCATTTTCCTGAAAATTATTTACAGGGTTTTTAAATATATCCAGTTCAATCAAATTCCCGTTTGGTTATATTGTAAGAAACTAAATACTAAACTCAAGTATCGTATGTATTTATGGCAGTCTATTTTTAAGTCCACCCAATCTTTAATAATAGATAGGCAAACATTTAGTCATCTAAAAGTGAAGACACATTGTTTAATAATAAAACACGCCTACACGCCGTTTGAAGGTGAAATAATGATTGTGAGTACTCAAACCTACATAGCTAGTATTGAGTTTATGTTAAATACATGGTACAGTTAATAAAACGAAACTTGACAAAAAGGAATTCTTTTTTAATTACTTGAACACACTTATGGTAATTTTGTTTACACAATACATGAGAGTTATCAGAAACGAAACACAAAATAAGTTTATCAGTCTTCTAGGAAAAGCTACGAAAATTAGCTTTAGTTATAAATTTTTTAGGAAGGTAAGTATCTCCTACATGCAATTTCATATGCGTCAAAATATTTTTGTTCACTACTGGACATTAAAATATTTATGCTCCTTCTGCCTGAAATGTTCACCCAATCATAAAAATTAAATGCTGAAGCTTGTTCAATTCACATTTCATGACCACGCCCGCCATAAAGAATTCTATAAATGACGTCATTTATAACGACTATAATAAGGTGCCATTAACCTTACTGTATACATTACCAACTAAACGATTAAATACACGTTACATAATGTCTAGATCAAAACTACTTGGGTAACTGCCAAATATTGTTCTTATAGTAAGCCGCTAACGTTTTGATCTTGAATGTCCTCTAATAATATCAAAATTTATTAATATCATCAACCCCATTAAAGAAGTACCATATTTTTAAGCTCTGAAATGTAATGGTACCGACAGGTTATTTTCTGCTTTCTCATTACTTAACATTGACGCGAAATATTCACTGAACTCATTAAATTTAATTAACAATTATATCCAGTGTTTCTGAAACGAACATTTCAGTTAAACGAAACGTAGGTACCTGAAACTTAATAAGCATAAAGCTCAAAGCACTAATTAACGATAATTAACTGAATTATTTTATTTAAAAAGCTATAAATAAAACAGTAATTAAGATGAAACATATACGTGCGCCATGTTTTTGTACCGAAAACGTGTTTTATTTTGACCGTTATATTTTATATGAGATGTTGACAGCTGAACATAGATGGCGTTAGCAGTCTCTCTTACGTTAGAATTATTTTTGTGTGACTAATTCCCGCGAATCGCAAACAACCGCGGACGTGTCTAAATAGCTGTTAGCTTTATGAGGCGCATAAAGGAAATATTTAAAATTAATAATATCAAATATAAGTGCTCCATTATTTTGTACTACGAGGTACTCACAGGGAATTCTAAATCTTGCACATTTACTCATCGTTTAAACTATTGACCCAATCGTTATGATTATGGTTCATAAGTACGGTCAACAAATCTGTTGATACATATGCAGATCATATATAAATACACAGTATACAATAATATATAATAACGTCTATACGTATAAAGGTGGATCAGGTGGATAGAGTCTCATTTTATATGCGCACATAGAAAACGTGCGTTGTAGAAAATACATAATTCAGCGTTTAAGTATGGAAAGTAATTACGTAGGTTAAAATGGTTATGTGAGAAACTTCACTTTTATTATTAACAAAGGCGTTATGTTTTAATAAAAACTCTATTAACGTTATGGGAATCTTGGCGCTCTACTAGTAAATTACACTTAATTTAAAGTGTCCAGCCCAAGTCATGACCAGATCTATCTTCTTTAACTTGCCCTCCGTTGTGTCCATTGTTGAGCCTCAGAAGGGGCAGCCAGGACACGCCAATGCTCCATGGTTACGATGGCACTACCTACAATCACAGCTATCTACTTATAACAAACTCCAATATTTAATAAGCTTCTTATATAGGTAGATACTTGTAATATTCGCACTGAAGAACAATAAGTTGTATATTACAAAGCAATGTAAAACCTAGACAATTAAAAATTTAATTGACACGCCGCCGTGCTGCGAACTAGCATGAGTCAAAACATGAATATGTATGTAATATATTCATAATACATAAACAAATTGAATGAAACTAGTCTGTGGGCTTAGAATCCTGTTATTATTACAATCTAAATAAACCGGCACATTCGAGCTGTAACAATAAGGCGTTAACAATCGCTTACGAGGACCTAAAAAGTTCGGCTGCACAATAGTGAATAGCATACAATGGCGATTCTGTTACCTGCGACATCAATATGTGCATAATAGTATGGCGAGGCATGGCGGTGCGGCGCGCGCGGCCTGCAGTGCGAGCGGCTTACCAGCGCCGCCGGTGAATCAGAGTTCGTCGCGCGTCGCCCTGCATGACTGTCGCTCACCGCTCACGGCGCTCACTCTGACTCACGCCAGCCAGGGAGGAAGCCACCACGCCGTATTCCGTGATTAATACACGTGAAAGTAGATAATAACTCACTCCAATATTATTTATAACCCACACATCAATTACATTCTCAGAACAATACCTCTGATTATTCACACAATTTCAAAGTCCTGATCACGAGGTGAGTTTTATTAGGTAGTCGATGAAAATATCGGTGTTAGAGAGTAAACTGTTATAAAAAGAAGTTGGTCTGTTAAACCGGTTGCTTCCAAAGAAGGTAACCGGTCAGGCTTTGAGGCCAAGATCGTAGCTGTAGAGGCGACGTGGAGTGGCGCGCCGACGACGATGCCCTACATACGACCTGACCGCTATCTTCTTTTAAAACATTATACTTGGACACTAAAATAACAATGATATCAAATTTAACGAGTCACTGATTCGCTTATAACGTGACTCAATGATTCGGCGCTAAACGGACGTTCAATGTGAAAATAACAGATTGTTAAAAAATCCTATTTAAATAAATAATTATGCCTACTGGGATATTACATTATTTATCATAAAAATTCGTTCAGCCTGACAAAAAGCCTTTCAAATTGTCTAATTGAATGGTTTTTTGTATTGCTATCTTTATTGATAATTTGCCTGAATTGGGGTTCTATTGTTACGCTGCCCTATTATTTGAGAATATAAGGAAGAAGATAAAGAATATTTGCAGATGTGCCTAAATACCGGTAAGTATAATCGTTATGCACAATGACGTCACTTCTGTAGTACCTTCACGAAGTAATATCATCGGTCAAGTACTATTTGAGTGATGTTATAAGCACATCACTTGTCTTAAAATATGTATCGATAACACAGATAGCTGTTCCTTGAATCATCACTGTTATCACTAAACAAAAAGGTGTTTTTCGGTTTTGAAACTTTAATGTTTTGACAAAAAAATATAAGATTGACGATAGTCAAAGCCGAACTTAGGTACATTAATCGTAATAATTTAACTTTTGCAAGTATACCTATATTATGTTTAGTTGCACCAAAAACACAGTTAAATATAACCTGCGAAAATAGTTTGGAAGTCAGCCAGCTTTCATTCATTGTTTCTATACACTCGTTTGTTATTTAAAACTCGGCTTTGTTTTCGAGGGAAATGTCCTTACATACTTAAAGAAACCTCATTCGTATTAAGTATTGTTTTATACCCCTATCATTTTTATCCTTCCATTAATAAGGATATACATAATCCTCAGCATCAATCAATCTGGGGCCCCTGAGAGTTCAGCTAGTTGTGGATTATTTTGAAAAACATTCATGCGACTGTTATTAATTGGGCTATATTCTTAGAAAATTCACATAATGGTGAATAAACCTAGTGAGTGCAAATTCCAGCGATGAAGTGTTGCCGGTTGCATTTCAACAAGCCGCCTTAAACTTGCGTTTTATCTGCTCGCATCCAGTTGATAAGGTAATCTATCGTGTGGTATCACCGATAACGATATGTAATCAACACACTTCACATCTTAATCAACATTATCTGGCCTAAACCCTCCAAACCCATATTTGTGAATAGGTACTGCCTAAAATACTAACGAAAACGGAGACCTGAAAGTCTCTATGTTTGGTTTTTTGTTACTGAATATTAAAACTGGGTCTCTAAAATTTGTAAGTATTATAATAAATGATCAGCATTCGTTACCTCTTTAACCGGAAACTATGAGGATACATGCATTTATTAATATTAAATCATTATTAAATGTTTTAAACCGAAATAGTTTTCCTTAGTTATAAAACGCTTTGGGTCATTGTAGTATAAAACTAAAGAAAAGGACAAATTCCATTTCTCGGTGAAAGCGGTCTTTCAAACATGTTTGAACATAGTTTACGACGTAGCCTTCGTCAATTCCAACCTCATTATAAATGGCAATTGTAAATGTAGCTAAGTTGTCACTATTTTCCTGTCACCTTATTATTGAATCGAGGGACCCGGACCCACCATGCCCTAAATACCCTTTACACCATTCGCTATAATAACCCAAGCATTAACACCGATCGCCACGAAACTTTGTTTCACACATAAATAATATATTCTGCCTGCCAGTAAGATTGTTTCGGGACCTCTATAGGCATGCATTGTCTCAAGTCCGCGCGGCGCATGCAAATGTCGGCACATCCGTCTCCCAACGAATAATATATCCGGTGTGTAGTAAGGCCTTTTTAATATTCATTATAGCTGTATAGAGAATCTTGTTGTTGTGTCCTGGCTGTTCTCTGGCTGTGCCGCTGACGCCACGTACCGGTGAAGGATGCAATTCCGCATAATTATAAGTACACAGTCACTGAGTGTTGCGTTCGTACACGACACTACAAGTACGTTTAAATCGTAACCCACAAACCAGAACAGTTTTATTGGTTCTTAAAATAGTGTCAATTTATTGATTAGTCCAATCACCATGACACTACTCAAACCACTTTAATTCGACACACTTTTACAGATTTGAAATGCTAAAACTGTCTCTTTCACTTAAATACTTGACAAACCCTACTTTCGAAACGATAGATATTAGAGCAAAGCAGTTTATTGCTGTACATTAACATTCTTTCCAAATGCCTCACCTTACCTACTGCCTGTTCTATATTTAAAAATAATTAAGGGTCTTTTCCTTGTATTCTGCTATGAATGTGAAAACCGATAATGAGGACACATCATAAAACAAAGACTGTCATGAATCACCCTGTATAATTTTGTACCTATGTACTTAGGTACATTATAGTAACATACATTTAGGCGTTCACTTTATCATAAAGTGACAATAAATGAATAAATGAACCTAGTATTTGACAGACCGCGTGAGGAATATAAATGTGTAAAGCGCGTGTGGTAGTCATGAGTAAGCTTCAGAAATGTCCGTCACGTCAGTTCGGCCTACGGCGAGCTTCGCGAGTACCTATTGGAGAATATCTGTTGAATCTCAATTGTCTAACACCTTCACGGCCGACCTTCACCTTCGGGGCCCACGTGCTCAGACGATCCAATGTACCAGTAGCAAAGTACTTCGTACACGACGCTGCTCTTGCGCTCCTACAAACGTCTATGTATCTATACATAGATTGTAGTATATACCCAAGACTCAATATGTGGGATTGTGGACCCAATTAATTTAAGCAAAAGTTAAACGACCGTCGGCCTGTAGTTAGCAAATAAATCTTTATTAAAAACTCCAATAAACATCGGCGTGGCACGCAACAGTTATTTAGATTTGAAGACACGCTGTGGCCCTATTGGTCATCTGTATTTATCCATGAATATCTCCAATTTGTTTTTAATTAACAGCATATCGTTATGAACCTATAATTTTCTAATTATAATCATGACACACTTACGTTTAGAAGTGAATAGATCCGTCTGTTTCACCATAGAGAACAGGTATTGATGCGATGACGTGTTCTCGAGCTCTCTAAACAGTCCCTTAAAAGAGTAACGTTATTCAGTGTGTACATGTTGAGGCACGACCTTTGCCGGCGAGTAACCTAAAAGCTTCATATCATAAACCTTTTTATGGGTGTGACTCCGTCGGCAACCGCCGGTGCCATATGGCACAGTACAGTCGAGTTGAACTGTACAGACGCGATAAGATGAAATCGGGATATTAGTATTGACCGCATAACAACTAAATAGGCTCGAACAGCTGTTTATGTCATCTGTGAGGTGACTCTATTTTATTTTTAGTAATAATTAATTCACTTTTGTCAGTTAGCCTTGCGTCGTTATCATATCAAGCTTGTTTGAATTACTAAACTCATTCATAACTATCATCAACGACGTCTTAAACACCAGTAACTTCTAAAAATAACATTAGCTTTGTCTTGATTTAATTGTTCGCTAAGAAAGAGCTGTGTCCTGCGAATTATGACAATGGGCTGACTTCAGAACTTCAGACAATTATTTAATTTATTGTCGCAGTAAAACAGCTGTTAATTGCTCATAATGGTGGTAAACGTGTTGTGCGTGACATTACAAAGCTTAACCTTAGTGGTATCCTTTGGTATCACACGCTCGACCACGACCTCGTCGTAATACAATATGGCGAGGCGCCACGCTCGACTTACCAACTGATTACTCTTTTGTGTAATCCTACAGAATTTTCTTAATAAGTAAATATATACCGTTACTGTCAAAGCAAAACGTATGTAAAGTTGTAAACCCTTGTCTGATAACATGTAAAATAAGTTGATGGCTGTGTTAGGCCTATATCTAGCACGTATTAATAATATCAATGCAGTTACTATTGATATCAAGTTACGGCCAAACCTACATAGCTACTGATTGTTTTACCCCACGTTTGCTCTAGAAGACAGTCATAATGATTTGACGCAGTTAGAGTCTAAATCCCCCTCTGTTTAAAGTGTGACATCCGTAATAATGTCATGAATTCCCACAAACAACATATGTAACAAAAATCTGTAATATTTAAAATCGAACGAGCGGTAAATGTATTTATAATGTTGTCTCCAGTCCAGCCGCTCGCGGACTGAGTTGTCCGACCATCACCCACATACCGCATGCCGTATTGCCAGCACACCTGTGCACACACATCGTTACCGACTGCAATATTACTGTGACTAAAGCGAACGGTAGCACTTGTTACCCTACATTATATGCAAAACGGTTACACTGAGTATGCATTCAATTTGAGTGCATGACAATTCAATACCGCCTCGACATCGACTGAGACCAATTGCTGCGTTGTTCTTTCACTACAAGTGAAGTTCATCGAGAATTAGGTTATATGCAAAATAAAAACGAGAATTACGCCTTCGGAAACCATATTTCACAGAACGACATGCATGATAGCATGATAACTACCGAAAAAGTAAAAACATATATTTAAATGTAAAGTAGGTAAGTATTTATTACCAAGTAAGGTAAACCAACTAGATACCCATGCTACAATTGCGTCAGTTTGTATTTGACCTCTGCATTATTTACATATTATTTTCCTATAAACTTAACGAAGTCGGATATTTAATATCAGTAGTCCTACTAAGTGGATAGGTATAACGCTAGTTTCCTGTTGACACGGCTACATTCAAATAGATAACATTTTAATTATTCGAAGGCAATAAATAGTTAACGAATTCCTATACCTTTAATCCCAATATCTAATTTCTAATTATAATTTTATCGCTTCATAAAGTCTATTAATTTTAAACGCATGTCAATTTGGATCCCCGTTGGTTTGTCCAATTTATTATTACTAAATAACATATAGGAAGGAAATACAGACGGTATTGAGTTTCCATGTGTGCCAATTATAAAATATATTTAATATTTTGTTATTGAACATAACAGAAATGTTTTCGTACTTTGTCTAAATATCTACTTTATCAAAGTAAATCTCACGGTATTGTTGTAATATAATTAGTGTAGGGAAAGTTTCCATGGTCCAGATAAAACCAGTCTTGCTAGGGGATACCGTTTTACCAGATACATGGATTGCAAAGACCAGACACAGTCGCCCTATTTAAAATACAGGTATTGAGCTGTTTCCGGTGATATAGAAATTGAGCCCAAGATAGTTGAAGAACAACGCCCAAAATTGTTGTAATAAACTGATTGGTTATACACAACACAACAGGGGGAAAAGGGTCCATGACTAAAGGCCATTAAATAAATAATTAGGAAAAAAAAAACAAATTGTCTAAGAAGGTTATAAAAGCTTTTAAAATTCTTTTTTTATGGTAGTCATGGACTTGTTTACTATAGGACATGCTGCCGGAATTTGCGGTGGTTGTCGCCAGTCATACCGGACGTCTAGAGATTTGTATCAAAGGATGATAGTGTTGTGTGTGTACTACTAAACAATACGCGATTAATTTATATTAAATGGCTTGTGTATGGGAAGAAACACAAACCACAGGTTTTTTTCGATCGTCAAGCAATAACTTAGCATATGGTTAAAACGATGAACATGCGTTATTATAAGTATCAATAAACTTGTGTTATGGCCTCAAAATGCCCTTAAAAAATGTGGCTTTAAAGTACAATCTCTGTTGTTGATCAATGAAGATATAGTATAAATTACTATAAATAATAAGGTTTAAGAACAATTTAGAACTACATAGCTACTTTAGTTTAATATAATTTGATTAAAAGAGAAAATTGTGTAGAATAATCATTTATCTGCACCTGGTTAAAAAGATTTTTCTAAGAATTAGGTATGCATTACGAGCTAGCTAA
Source organism: Autographa gamma (assembly GCA_905146925.1). Lineage (NCBI taxonomy): Eukaryota > Metazoa > Arthropoda > Insecta > Lepidoptera > Noctuidae > Autographa > Autographa gamma. Next base: position 5,029,840 of record LR989852.1, read on the forward strand.
TTTAAGAATTTATATAATCCATGAGCACTAAGCGGAACCTATAAGGATAAAATGGCTCAAAAAAGTAAGGTTAATGTCTCTCAGATTTAATTTAGAATTTATTAAATTGTTTTTTTCACATGTTACTTACTGTGCTATTATTGATATAATAAGACGGATGTTTAAATAATATAAATTGACAAGTTATGAACAGATGGTACATAATATGGTTGTTGTGTAGAATCTATGGCGCGTCGGTTAGTAGCGATTTGAGGTTGCGAGTCAACGCCTTTGCCAAGGTCGGCTCGTCCGCCTCCACGTCAAACAATCGTTAGGTACTCGGATTCGGTGCAACCGAATAAGCTTTATCTTTGATTGATCATTCATCGCATCTCTAATGTAATCAGAAGCTGGTAAAGCTTCTTCAAGTTTGGTTTTATAACTTTTGTTTGATCTATTAAATAAGATGAAGAGAGGAACAAAAATGTAATAAGACTCTGGCAAAAGTACATTAACGCGTATATCCAATAAAAAAATTGCCGGTCAATATTTCAAGTCAACATCGGTCACCTTTGCTCGAGGCGTAACTTCTGAGAATTTGTTGATTTATTTAGTAGAATAGTAATGTAATGACGCAGCAAAATCGATAATGAAGCGAGTATCGAATAATTCTCATTTGAGGCTTGTTACACTGTATGGAAAGGCGTGCAATGTAAATTTGCGAGCGAGTGTGGTCGGGTGAACGATCGCGATAGAACCGGTCCGACAGCCAGTCGCGGCAAAAAGGATCCTCCCGGGAATGCGCGCCGCAGACCTCCGACCACTCCCGCACTCTATCTGCACCCAGATATTTCCGGTTCATATTGAAATGTAACTGGTTTAAAAAGCCACTGTACTCAGGACTTATCAGTCGGCTGGTAGAGGAAACGCAAAACAGGATATTTGATATATTTAAAATATAATGTGGCCGTATAAATATAGTAGTGATTCAGCGATCGCATTTTCCTGGAATATGTTTGTACTAATTAGCTAGGTACCGGCAGATTTCAGAGTTTAAGGGTATTATTGCATGATTTTTCCTCGGGTATTTATAACTAGTAATAAAATGCTTTCATAAAACTGATATTGCATCGATTACGATTAGGTGTTTGTAAATCGACAAAAATTCCGCACGTTCACCACTCGCAGCGTTATCGTATGCTTATCATAGCGACATTTCTTTTGAAACGTTAGTATCTCACCATTATGCTGTTTCTAGGCGAACTGACACAGAACTGACCATAGCAGTTCTGAGAACTACGCACGCACTCCCAAGTAAATATAGGTACCTCCATTTAGGATTTAGTAAATATTGTATAGCAGCATTTGAGGCATTGTTAAGATGTTGGGCTAAAGGAAATACTTAATCAATACCTGGTCTATCTGTTTTTGTTCTCAGGGAACAATGGGAAGGAGAAAGAAAATTCCCGAAACAAGGAAGCCACGTCGCCTGCAGCACGCTCCGCAAACGGTCAGTATCTCTAAAACCTATCTAAGTACATCAATCGACAACGGATAGAATTCTTCCTGATCGAAAATAATCTCATTGACTAGCATCGCGGTACATAGTAACCATGGTGATAATCGCGTATTAAAGCTTGAATGAGTGCTTAATAATCGAGCTTTGAATCGAGAAGAGGGAGCGCCCCTAGCCGGCGCGGAGCGAGGGCTGGGGAGGGCTGGCTGCGCACATGCTGCGTCCCGGGCGTCCGCGCAGCCGCGTCGCCACCCCTGCTCTCCCTCTCCCCCCCGCACCCCGCTCTGCAGGGGCGACAGCCACGCGGGACGCGGCCCACCCCATCCTACCACATTTTTGCGGAAATTGGAATCCTCCCTAGATATTTGACTACATCATATTCGCGAGTACGATTTTATTCCACATAGCGTAGACGATTACACTCTACGTGTTATTATAATATTATCATCGGAACAAAGTAAACGAGAATGAGTCATATGATAATAATTAATAGATTATATTTATGTTCGAATAACGGCTCGTCCAATCAATTATGACAATAATAATAATCGTCGCCTTGGTACGAGACAAAACAATGAACTTGATATAAGCAGAGTTTACATTACATAGTGCTAACATAACACAGTCCCGGTATCGTTTACATAAGTACCTACATATTTCAATATTATATTCTTGCACACACAAAGCATCCCAACACCCTGCTGATATGATAATACAACGTGAAACACAATGTCACCATGTCATTAGACGTGACATATCAATGGGACAAACGGCCAGATAAAAGGACATCCGTCTTTCGTGCCAACCTACTCGTATTACATTTTCAAACAAAATACAATAATGTTGTAAGATAATGAACATTACAACACGTATTCTGAAACATGAGGATGGCACGCAGACTGGCGAGTGCTGAGTGTTAACGCAAAACAACAAAATTATGGTTATTATATAGAAGAATAATTATTTGTGCGATTTCAAGTTGAGACTGTTTAGAGGTCAGCATTAATCTCATTAGATTACAGTATCATTGTGCTCGTGCAAGTCACACTACGCTATAGAGCAGAGCAAAACAACGAGTCTCTATCTCGCTTCGCAACGTGCATTTCGAAAAAGGAAAATCAATACTGTGTGTCTGCTTCAAATTCGAACGAATAGGCACTCTAGTCCGACCTTTGTTAATAGGGCGGATTCATGTACCTTAGCTTTGAAAGGACGATGACGTCATGTGCCATGAACCACCTTTCTACTGGGAATGAACAATTAGTTAATTGGTTAGAATCTTCCCATCCATTACAGTAGACCGGGTGAGCCAAGTGTCGTGGTATTTGTTAATTGATGTTTTGACGCGCTTTCATTATCAGTCGCTGAGATAGCATACCTATCGCTTGTTGACCATTAGAGACATTTGTGACTTCTTTGCTTTAAGCTGGTTAATGAGCCAGCAACTTAAAAGAGGATGTTTTAGAATGTTGCAATAAGCAAGAAAGACATTTTCTAAAGGCACAAGGCCTTTTATTTTTACCTTATTATAAGCTAACGCAATCCAAGTTTATTCGTAGCCAGAGCGGCTGATAAACATTCGCGTCATTTTCACAATTTGGATCAGTTCCAGTTGTAAACACAACAACATAACGAAATAGATACCTACACAAAATACCTATTTTTCCAGAAAATATTTGAACTATATTGAAATGAGAGCATCGTTTTCTTATAACTAGGACTCTACTTTCTAATTAGCAATAATTATCAAAGCGTTTTGATCTGTTCTGTTCCGTGGTTTTGATAACAACTCAACCTTAAAAACGAATACAAATGTAATGTTTTTATTCCTACAAAAACTATTTAATTTTGTATTGTTATTACTTAAAGTTTGAGTGACAACGATGAATAATTAAATACCAAAATATATTAACTACCGTAGATACCTCTTAAAGCTCAAGACACGAGTTTTACTAAAAATAATGTAAGAACTTCTACATAAAATGACGGCCTAGTTTTCACTACACTTTCTACCATTTTGGTTTGGTTTGAAGGTGTCAAAATTAGAAAAATGCTAATTGATTGTCAAGAATCATAGTTTAGCAGAGCGCGCAGACTTGCCGCCGTACTGTGTATGATAGACGGTGGCAAGGTCGTTGAACTCGCTCTGAACATACGCGGTACCTAACGTTTGTCTACAATTAATAATTCATGTAATGGCTGTTGACCGCGAACAAATTTGGCGAGCATGTTTCTCAATTCTTATTTGGTATAAAATAAACATTAATTTAGTAATTAATGAGATAATAGGTGATTTGTTAATTAATTATGTATAAGTAGTAAGTATTTTAACTTTTATCGGTAATGTATCATTCGTAGATTCGTTTTCGGTTTCTCGATTATATCATTATCTGCTATTAAACTTATAAGAATTATTTCAAAAATTAACGAGCCTTGTAGACGCCTCGTTAATTTTTAATCTTTGATTGCTTAAAAATCACATGAAAATAATATCGTTTACAATAAATATTGTATATCTCTTCACACAGGTATCATACTTACCTATTTGATGCACATGAACAAAGTAGCAAGTAATTACAAAGTCTTGAAATACGAATGTAAAATAAATATTTACGACAGATAAAAATCTCTCGTTGTGTTATAAAGTAGGTGTTCGTTGTTATAAAAATAGAGAGATATGTGTTTCACAAATTAAATGAATATTGAAGACGATTTAGTTCGCCAAGTGTGTCACTGCGGCCGCGCATCCTGCTGCCTCGGCATGTTCTCGGAGAAAGTGTAGAGACCACATCCACAGATGTATCCTCACATGCTTACTGACCTGCATATTATTTTAAACGTCCGAAACAGTTTCCACTTGATTATCAATAATAATAATAATTTTTGCACCTACTTATCAAAACTCCAATTAGTTTTGCATTTTGCACAAACGGTATATTGTAGCCACGATACGTTCGCCTCTCGTTGTTAATTAGTGCACTCGAGCTATTACATTAAAATTGCTTATGGTTCGAAAGCGTCTCCGCTAGTGCATACCGGGGCTACCTACTAGCCATATTTAAAAAAAGGTATATAGATAAAAAAAAGAAACACAACATTTAAGTACATTGTTGATTTATTTGCGCATATTAATAAGATACCTAAATCAATACGCGTTGAATGTCAGTGATAAGAGGTCAGTCCGTTGTTTTATCACAGATCAATGACCGGAAGATTTGCAAGGAAGAAAATGGCAATGGACAATAACTAGCAGTAAATTATCTTGGTGACACAATCGTAACAGATGAGTTATTGAAATGAAACATAACGTCGAAAAGCAGTTATTATGAATAAGGCAGATAGATAGTTGTAGGTAAATGTAGGCGCAGGCGCAGAATTAGCGATCGTATTGCAGAAACAATAGCCGGCGCCGCTATGCCGTCGCTCCGGCAGGCGCGGTCGCTGCGGCCGCACACCTACCTCACTTACGTTACATTCATCTCATATCATTGTCAGTTGAAGTAAACAAATATGTTTCATTAAAACCGATAAACCACATGTTCTTCTCGTATTCAAAATATGAACGCACTTCATAAAAAAACATAAAAACGGGCCTAAAATCCTGATCTTGCTAGCAAAGGGTCTACAAAAATGTTAAGTGCCTTTCTCCTGTCGCACTCCGATATGTAAAGGTAATTCAACAAATAATGACACAGGTCTTATATTAACATTCTTTGCATGAATAGGTATGATAAGAATTTATTTTTAGGGATCTATTTTAGAGTGCAGCTCGTTTTACACAAACATGTAGGTATGTAGCGAACTACTTCCTTAATTTATTTTGTAACGTTTTGCAATGAAAAAAATAGGGATGATTAGGTTTTAGTAGATCATTACAGCACGTGGTGACATTAGCAATTTGTTAGTTTAAAAATTGGTACCTATCTGAAAATCAAATAGAAGGTAATCGAGTTTGGAGAATACCAAAATTCGTCGTTGTAATAAACGTTTAGGAAATCAAGTAGAGATGTAGCGTGGCTCGAATGCGGGAGGCTGTGAAGCCGCGATCAATACGCAAAGCCGTCGTCGCCGCCGCCGCGCACCGCCGCGCCGCCCGCCGCCGGCCCGCCGCGCGCCTACGAAAGCGAACGCACCGACCTCGCTGCCCTTCACCGAAGTGTCGACGACCCCTGTACCCGCGCGCCGCCCCGCACGCCACGCGCCCCTCGCATCAGCCCTTCACACTTCTCCAGCTCGATCTTCGTGACCTGATTAGTTAAAATACCCTTTGTGATCGACGACTGGATGTTTCAAGAAAAGATCCCCAGTATCTATTGATAAACCGTGACAAAGCTACTGAACAAGTACTGAATCACTTTATAGGAAATATTAATAAGCTGTCTGATTCAGATTCTAAGATATTATGTAGAATTGTATATCAGTGTTTTCTGCGACTCAGAATCAAACGTTTTTCATCGTTAATATTTTTACGACCCCGAGTCATTTCCTGTACGGATTCGTCATCAGTATTCTCAAATAAACAATATTTCCGTTAACACACTGTACTCGGACTAATATTTGTTTGCAATTTCTTCAGTTATCTTAATGGTATCTCATCTTATAACAGCTATAACAAGCACTTTGTAAAAACTACCAACACTAAGAAATCCGTTTATCCGTAGAATCCCTGACTTCGTTAATATTCTGCCAACACTGCCGTGTGAGACAACGAATTCAATTGATGTAAAGATTACTCGAAACTTCGCGATTGTCTTTGAGAACGTTACATTACACCCAACCAGTTAATTTGATCGCCTTTGTTATTATAGATAAATAATAATTTGGTCATATATTACAACTAATGTGGATTATTGTGGATCAATAAGGTCGGTGAACAAGCAACACAATGTGTCTTTGCGGGGAGTCTAGCCAATGAACTTGAATGGGATGGACCTCCACTGCACGAGCTATAAATAAAAAGCTTTGCTACGTGATAATTAAAGATGATGTATAAAAACTGTTTAAAATTAAGTGGGATGAACTAAGATTTTAAAACTAATTGGAAATAAATGAAATGCTCCGGGAATTTCAACTAAAATGCTATAAAACTATGTTTGATTGACTAATCCATTTTTATCTATAGGACGTTTAATGGTTAGGTTGTGTGTTAGGGACATAAACAAATTCGCACAGCGGAGTCGAATGTCGGGTGCGGCATCTCACGTGCCTCAGTCCACGACTATTTTAGGCAGCGTGCATGGCATTTGGGACGTGTGCTGGAAACTACCTACTTACTCTGGTTTATTTTCGGATGCCCTACTAACTGGTACGACTATGTCTTATGTATGTTGATTCATAAATTAATGTTTAAACTAGATGTTTTCAATGTCTCGATCAAACAAAAACTAGATTATGGTACCGCCTTTTACCAAATCCGAAAAATAAATCATTTACGTAATACTTGGCAGATTATTAAGCTTAAAAGAAATCATTCACGGTCTCGTGAGCTTTAAATTAATTCATGTCTCTATCCAGACCATCTACGTAAAAAAAGTGCAGCTAATTAGGTTTAGCTGAACACGCCTGCGCAAGTGAACGCACATAAAGTTTTTCGTCTAACAGAGCAGCAGTCAACGTAACGGTAAATCAGCATTAGGTAGACACCTGTTTTCTTAGAACGTTTTTAATCAATCTTAATAATAATATGTTATATCTGTATAGCCATCTTTGCACAGGGCTATAAGACGAGTCCCATAATATTATTATAAACCGGAATTTGATAAAACACTTATGGTATATAAAATGTATTCATAATAATATAGAGATGCAAATGAATCCACGTTAAGATTATTCCCTTGTGTACAGACTCACATTGTCCAAATTGTTAAGCATGAATTTCATTGTCATGTGTAACTTTCTCCGTGTGAAAACTTTTATAATTAAATATTATTATTCGAAAGACAAGCGGGACAATGCAACATTATATTAGTATGTTAAAACAATCGACGAATCTGCTCGACTCCAATAGAAACCATTTTGGCTGAAAGTGATGTGATGATTCAGATTTTTTATACTAAAATTGGGCTGAATGTTTCTAAAACAGAATGGGTTAGTATGATCAGCTTATTTACGTTAGACACATAATTTGAGCGATACGTAACCAGCTAAGGTTCAGTAACGCGCGCATAGGTCTGTAGCTACGGGAGCAGTTCTCGACGCAGTACGCGTAGTATCGACCCGTTTGCCGAGACACCCACCGAGCGAGCCGGCCGGCCGGGGCGCTCGTACACTTGACATTCGCGTCCCCCAACAGAGGGTTCACGACCCTAAAATTTACGCTTCTACTACATCGGTAAAATAATATTATTTCGAAGTGGATTGTTTCAAATTGATTACATTTCTTATTGTCAATCATTCATTGGCAATTCTGCTTTCATGTCTTGCATTTCTACTTTTAAACACTTGTTATTAATTTTGAATGATAGATAAAACAGTCGGTACTTCACTAAGCAGGTTTGAATTATATAAATTAACTTAGTTGTACTTGTGGTTACAATTAACAGCAGCAGGAAAATATTCTCTTAGCGCGTTGGGATTTATCTGTCTCAACAAAGGAAGTCTCATTATCTGGTAGAACCAAATGCAAACTCCCCTGTACAACATAATTTTATTAAGCACTGATTGGAGTCATTTTAATACTTTATTAACATAATATAATAGTTTTTAACTGTGGTCACTTCCAAGACGTTACCGTTAGAGAAATAAAATTGTTTGGTCGATTTATTTCATATATAAATCGGAATTCATTTATTCGTTGGTATAATACCATGCTTGAAACAAGTTACATAAAGGCAGTGACAGCTACTTAAGAAAAAAATTGCAAAACGGAAGTTGGGTGAAGCGCCCAGACAGTCTTTTACCTGTTTTTCTACCAATACATGAATTACCAACTCTGACCCTTTTTCTAGTATTATAGATCGTATACTTCTAATCATGACTACCGGCTTCCGTCACTAAACTGATACTAAATAAATGGTATTTTTTGTTAACAGGCGAGGAGCATCCAGGACAGAAACAACGCAAAGGATTTTTCAGAAGCCTTTGGAAAAAATCTCGACATTATTCTTTAGAACACCCTTGAAGAAACAAAATGAAAGACTTTCGATTTGACCTATAATTCAAATAGGTACCTACTTGAATTTTCTTGCACCGAACGGACAGAAATTTTATGGAAGTTTAAATATTAAGTGTAGAGAATAGCAGGTTAACGAGTAAAAAATCATAACAAACGACCGATAAATGATGCACAAGTCTGCCTCAACGAAAATGTTAACAAAAATATTTTTACCAGCACGAGTTTGAGTATTATAATGTTTTAACACATCATGGTTCTCGTCTTGATCAATTACATTATGTTAATGAAATTAAAAATAATTACCAACGTACATTGGTAGGTAGTTGATACGAAAGATGAATTTTAGATAAGTGTTTGCGATAACTTGTTGGATTACGGAATCGAAATACGTAGGCTTACGTGTTGGCTTATGGAACACGAGTATTATTTGAAAATCTGATGTATAGCAATATTATACATTGTGTATTAATTTGTATAATGCTTATTATCAACGCATAATTTATTTATAAGATGTGATAAGTACGTATTTTATTCATACACGACTAAATACTTTCTTTTTGTAATAATAGGAGTGTAGAAATGTAGATAATCACGTAGCATGTTAAACTGGCGCGTTATCCTATGTTTGATATTGTTAATTATGCTCTTAGCGAAATAAATAACCATCAACTGCAATTTTATGTGAATCGGCAGAGGAACATACATTATTATAAATACTAAAACTTTTAACTCGATTTTTTCTATGAATTCTTTAAAATATTTTAAGACGTAAGTTTAGAAGGCGTTCCTAGTGTGTTGTAATATTAAAGAACCAAAATCACTTGATAGGTTATTGCTACAAGTTTAACATTTTATACCAATCCTTGTATTCGAGTGTACTTAACTCTTATTGTAGATTTTGTCAAAAGGAAATAAATTATGTTCATTAGCCATATTTTAATAGTTTTCTTTACCCATTCCTTCCTTATATTCAGATGTGTAAGTTCAAAGGAAACACAATTGTATAATACAAATCATTTTATTATTAGATAGACACAGTTCCCATCGCTTATCAGAAACAATGTACAAAGCTATAGTAGTAATATCAAATATAAACAATATGCACCCTTCGTTTACTGCAAGCCTTGTCTGAGGATACAGGGTAATTGAGCGCTTCTATTTCTGCAGCTAAGAGATAGAATAGAACAGAATGCAAATGTTTATTATTCACTACACAAGATTATAAATGCGGCACAATTAAAAAGAAAGCATAGCAGAAAACTGTAATTGCGGGCCATGTGGACCCCGCGGCCGCGGCGCGTCGCGGCGCGAGATTCGTCCGCCGCGCACTGATGTGTCGGTTACTACTCACACGATGGTTCCAGTGGGACTAGAGATCTTCAATTAAAATCGTAATACTTGGGTTACAGTGTCTTTCAATTTGTAACAAGCCCTTACACAAATGCTATTTATAATAATATATATATGTTGTATAATGTTGTTACAGTAATTTCATTACGTGATTATTATAACTTCTCTTCAAGCATCTGTACGCGGGCATATTCGTCTAGGTGGCAAGTGACGTAATTTGTAAGTCTATCTCAATAATAGTAATAATTTAGATCATTGTACACGCCAGATACATGTATCAGAATGCTTGAGAAGAAACCTAAAAAAATCTCTATACATCATGCTTTGAGACCTGCTTGCAAAGCTGAATATGCTTTACCATACTGGTCAATAAAAGCAAACTTTAAAATACATTTTAAACCATTACAGCCTACAATTACTTTATGGAAGCGGTGAGCGTATAAAAAGGGTCCGAAATCCGCAAAGTAATTGCATCTGCACGGTTACTAAACGCATCACGCACTGATGACGCCATAATTTATCGAATATCAAAACAAATGAACGGTCCTTATCACTTTATAGAATATACAAAATGCAGTTACTTATTTCCCTGTGGAAAAAATATTATCTTATAGTATTCTTAGATCACGGCGCGCTTCGATCTGAAAAAGAAAGAAGTTTTGCTTTTGAGCCGTCCACGACAAAATTTATAAGTGTACGAAATACCTACTAGCAATTTAATAAGGAACTCACCTCTAATAACCACAGGTAATTAAATAATCTCCTAACTTCTCCACTACGGACGCGGCTTGCTGGGGTTGGATGGGTTCTTCATACAGAGAAATTACGACGGCTGAAACAAAATACTTCAATGAACCAGCCATTGTGAATCATTGTCGGCCTCTTTACTTTCCCTGTCTTACTTTAAATGTACTTTCGTTTTCTAGGTAAATCATCACTTAATTTTAATAAGAATCAATCGGAGCACTACTATAAACGATTTCCTAATACAAAATGTAAAAAAATTCAAGGCATAAATGCGAAAAGGCAACTACTTATCTGTATTAGTTTATAAAATAACTGAAATAAAACTAGCTTTAAAGAGGCGTGAACCGTGTTTAACAACAGTGCAAGCACAGTTCCAAGATAAGAACCATGTTAGGTATTCAGCTTCTTTGAAGGAATGGATACGAGTACACGCGACGTTTCATGCGGCTACCGACTACTCAGCATTTTATAAAAAAACAGGAACATCAGCATCACGATGCATACGTTAAAAACGCGGCACAATAATTTTACTGTAGACCCAATGACAGTGACGCAAATGACTATGTTGAATGATATAAAAACTACTTTGACTTTAGAAATTAATGAAAAGAGAAATAAATATTTTTGTTTTTCTTTATTTTCATCTTCACGTCTTTCCAATTCGAAGACCTTAAATGATTAGATTGGTGATTATATCAAAACCATAATCTCAGTGTTGTTTAAACCATATAACGTGTCATAAACGTTTTGTAATAATAATATATATATAATAGTACATATATTTTTATAATTAATTAATACAGTGAAACTCTTCGACTAGTAAACTCCCCTAAGCAAATATATTAAAATTGTATGTGATTGTTGAGCTAAATCTTCTAAATAAATCCCAAGTGTGTGACTGAATAATTGAGTTTTCTGTTTTTAACCGAAATCAAAAAGGTGGACGTACGCAATTCGACTGTTTTTTTTATGTTTGTTACCTCAGATATTTTGATTGGGTGATCTGATTTTGATGATTCTTTTTTATTTGAAAGGTAGTGCTTTCCCGTGTGGTTCCATTTTAATTTAGTGCTGTAATGACAGTAGGATCCATAAAAAACCTTAGAAGACTTATTTTGAATTCGCTTATTTTTTTGTAAGAATGATTAATGTATGAAGAAATGTTTTCATTTTGTCCATTTCTTTATACGTCTGTTTTCTACGTCACTTTCACTTCCACATAAAAAGGCTTAACACAAACAATGGTTTAACAAAAACTGTACCACTAATTTTAGCAAACTATAAGCAAATTAGAATGTCTTCAACCCAGACAATGTATGAAGTATGGTTTTAACATAATACATAAAGAATTTAATTTACATATTATAACATAAGGTCTCCATGTTATGCTTTAAAAATAATACGTGCACCCACCAGAACATCCGAGTTCTTTCTTTCCCCTTAATGTTTATCACTGCCTAGGTTTAATTTATTTTCGCACGTTACGTAAGTTTACGAAAGTGATCATAGCTGTCCAAGTTAACAATAAAAATCGGTAAAACTAGTATTAGGAATCGCATTTTCTTGTGAACTTTTGATAATGACCTAAAACGCTTTGACGGACTTCGTAGCAAACCTAAATACACAAGCAGCAAAAGAAGCAAGTTTAAATTCTACGATACTAACATACTTCTTTTGTTTAATCCAAACTCATGCACGTTGATGGCACATGCGCGCGTTTGTTGCAAATTCTACGCAACTAATCTTGAAATAAAACAAAGACAATTTGCATTACCACGTAGATTAAAGATTTTAAAGCTGTAAATGAACTTAGTAAATCATAAAAAATTCTAGGAATAGTAGCAATGCTTACCTTGCTGTGTCTTCATGCAGTGCACGCCGACCTTGCCGAGTTTTGCGCGTATGATGCGGTCTGTGCCACTGAGGTAGATGTACCGTGTACCCGCTATCGTGAGACCACCGCTCGTTAACAGTGATTCATTGTCGAAACCGGCGACTATCTTCGCAACTTCATCTTTTGATATCTGTTAACAATTAAAGAGGATATATCAGACTAGTCGATCGTTCTCAATGAATGCGAGTCGTAAAACATTATTGTATGTTAACATTTTATTCAAAGCCTATTAATTATTATAGTTCAAAGAACTTATTTTCTTAACGGATTTCATTAGTTTGAGGTGAAACACATACGAAAGTTATATTTAATGAAAATTATTGTGTATGTTAGATTTTTTAGTCTAATTATACAGCTAGCTGTTATCACAATTCTTACATTGTGATTAAATACGTTTGTGGATCAGATTTAAAAAAAAATCAAAACCAAACCATACTTGTTAATGATTTAGTTTTTTCTCTTGTTCATGAAGTTCATAGCAGTTTCAATATTTAATACTAGTAGTTCTTCAAGGAATAAAATAGGTTTTGTTGTATGCATGAGCACTAACTACATTAATTATTTGGCTATTATGGTGATAAACAGTAATTTCTTATATCAATACTTTTAAATGCAAGTATTGTTTATAATAAACATAGTAAGTATTGCACGATATTAAAGAGGAATGAAATTCATGTTTAACAAAGGAAGTCGTGATTTTACTAGCATAATGGTTGCTTACTTTAATTTTATAAATCTAGCCTTATACAACTACGTAAAACAAAAGGTTACTAATATTGTATCTTGTAAACGATCAATAATAAATTCACACATTTAATAAATTTAAAATTATTTTTTTATACATAAACATGAAGTTATCTGGGGATTAAAATCTAAGTGCAAGTATTTATGGGAATTGCATGTATTATATGCACCGATCACGTTCTAGCTAAAATCTACGCTGAATCTGAAAGAATATTTCAAAAGTAGCACCCGACCAATGGAATCGACTGGCACGTAGATATTGTTCATAATCATAGACAGAAACCGAGACCATACCGGCCGGCGACTGTGCCTGAAGCATAAATACATCAATGAGCAGCAATATTATTGAGTGTCATTTAAAATGGAACAATGACAATAAATAATAAAAATGTAATATCGCTAAATACAATAGTTGCGCGGCGAAATCGCTTCTTATCCGAATAGCTGGCTCCCACCACATGTCGCCATCTTGTCAAACTCGCCGGATAAAGAATTCGTCATCCATCGAACCTACTATGAACTGCACGAATATCACTATTTAGCACTGGTAGTCTCACCAAGATTAAAAGTTTGCAAATCACTGACCGCGTAGTAGGTACTTGACAGAGGAAAAAACTTACTTCAAAGCCTTCTGACTTGGCCCAGACATTCCCGTCGTGACCGGCAATCGCAGCTTTTTTAACACATCTGGATGCCATTAACTGTTTATCGACATAATCTTGCCAGCTCATTTTGATTGAGTTCGACTTAAAATAAAACTACACTTGACTAAAACACAATCTACTCCTCACAACGAGCAAGCGCTTCACACGAACAAAAAGCACTGCCGTTCCAAAATGGCAGCGTAGTCATAGACACGACCGGAAGAACAGAACAACCAACATGACAAATTAAACGTTGGTTATGGTGAACTCATAGACAACACAAGTACTAAAAAGGCGCATAGCCGAATAAACATATTCATACTAATAGAACTAAATTAGTAACAAGCACTGATTTTAGTTTATAGACCAGTTTATATCGTCCAGTTAAAATAGACGAAAAAATCTTGTTAGTTTGTATTTCTATATAGAGCTGAAAATTGGTGGAAGTCTCAATAGGGTAGATGACTAGGTATGAAAAGTCAATTTTTTTTTCCTTCTTTGTGTCCTTCATTTAGATAATCAAAATATAACAGACACGTATTTTTTCTTTTATCAAATCAATAAAAAAAAAGGAAGATAAACCGCTTTAAAGTTCAGTAGTGGGGGTTTGTGACGTCACGGCTGAGTACAATTTATCCTTAAACGTGACGTCACGCAAAAATTGAAATCGCTGTATCTTCGTCATTCTTTGTCTACGGTACAAAACAAAAAATACGTGTCTAATATATTTCTTTTATCTAAAAGATGGACTAAAAAATTAAAGAGTCATCATCCCTATTATAAATGAAATATCAAACGTTTGAAAAGATCCAACTTGTGCAAGAAAAGATACACAAGGTCAAATGTCAATAAATAATATCACCTTTTCGCATTTTCCTCAAAAATGGCAAGTATTATCGCAAAAATAGGTCAGACAAAAGTTGTAGATCGTGCAATTATCTGCAAGATTGTTTCAATACTTTTTGCCTACGTATCATCATCCGGAGATATCGTGATGACAAGGATTAAAGAATATATTATTACGTATCATAGTCATATTCTACATCATATCCACACATTTCTGCACCACCTATGAGTTTTTACAACTTTCACGTTTACGACTACCTACAAATAAATTGAAGAATTTTAAGCCTGCATACTGTTGCCGAATAGAATATTTTAGAAACTTTTAGTCACTGTTTTACCCGGTTTTTCACACGGTTGAAAACAAACTAGCTGATGTGGAAAATTAATCCGGCAGTGCAGCAGTGTTAAAGTTTTTCGATTTTCACACAGTATTGATATCTGAAAAATCACGGCTTTACGATCTTGTAGGATGGATAGCGCCTTGTTTAATTGCGTCCAATGTCTTTGTTTAAAATTATGGATTCCTGGATTCCTGGGACAATGAGCTACCGCTCGTCGTCACAGTTACCATTCTTGCTTAACTTCAGGTGAAATGTGAACCTGCGCTGACGAATTCCAGCACTTCTGATAATTTGCTTTAGTTACGCCTGATGAAAAGATAGGCCTGATGAGTTGCTCAGCTGCTATCTTAAATAATGTAGTTGTTGTACGTCGTCAAGGTTGGATTTGTTATAAATTAGTGAGGTAAATAGAGATAAACACAATCAATCTCTAAAACTTGACCATTCGTAATACTTGCCGCTAAAATTGGGAATAGTTTAACCATGGAAAATCCCGTAGAACATGGTGATGCCTATAGGTAGCTATATGTTTGCGTTAAACTTACTTAGTTCTGTTTTTAATTCTACTTTATACTCTAGATGTACATCGGCATTATTGTCGAAATTATCATTCGCGATGTATTTCGTAGATCTTAGCTCTTTTTCATTGTAGCTTGTTATGAGTGCTTCATGTTTCGATGCAGTTTTAGTATTGTATCTCCAAAATTTCTAGTCTAGTTATAACAAATGCGTCAGTAACATACTCTTTTGGAGCCTTCTTGAAATAAACGCACCCTTTCGTATTTGGCTTTTATATCCTCTAAAATACGTGAATGAATATCCATGTTAATAGTAAATTTTCCTTCCAAATAAATTTTCCAAACGTTTCTGGAATCATATGAGAAACGTATTAAAATTTTCTAAATTCGTCTGTTTTCTAGAGGGAAGTCCACTTTAAAACATGGTATTTATAAACACTTTGGTCCTTACTTTTGCTTCTCTGCATTCACGAAATTCCAGTTTCCTTTCTGCAGCGCTTGAATACGAAACAATTTACCTTTAACGACATCTTTATCTCTTCCAGCGCAACTGTTTTCTAGTCTAGGCCTTCGCTTTTTTTTCGTAATTGTACATGGTCTTTCGGCTCGAAGGACCATGTACAATTTCGTTACAAAATCGTCTGAACCCAAGTGGCATATTAATATGCAATAAAACTATAATACTTCGGATTCTTAAGTGAAAATGTGTGTGATATGTTCTGGACTTCAGAAAAATACTTTTATTGAATAAGACTCATATTTTGTTATATAGGTACCTAATCAATCGATTGCGATTTTATTTTGACGTCCAATGCCATCTTTTATCAAAACACGACAAAATAAACCACAGAAATCATTGATATTATTTTATACTGGATGTATTTTTTGTATTTTGTTTGGCGTTTGAATTGTCCCGGAATATTATTATTTACTTATTATTATTATTTTAGGTTGCACGCAATGTATGAGAAGGCGATTAATTTAAATGTTATCAAGTTTTCGATGACAGCCGGTTTATACTTGTTCAATAAATTTTTATTTATTTACAATTAAATACTTAAACCAAACCAAACAAGAAAAAACACTTACAACTGTACTAAAATTCAATAAATTAATTTCAGTAATAATTATTTTTCTTCAGACGTCTATTCAAATAAATATTACTAAAACAACCTAAGAAAAAAATATTCAAATTAAAAGTATAAGTCTGGCAGTAGACTAAAAATCAATAGCACTACCGTCGTTGTATAGAGGATCTGTGTATTCCATAAATTATCGTGACGTACTTCCGCTATATAATTTTCCAAATAGTTTAGCATTATTCATCTTGTTATATTAAAGCACGTTTACCGACTTGTTACTATTTGATAAATCTTTTAAAAATATTTAAAAATTATTTTCATCAAAATTGATCATAGAAATAGTAAATTTCTGAAAACCCATAAAAAAAGCTTCTGTTAACTTAACTTGACCTTGCTTATGCTTTGCTAGTTCTTTTCCGTTCAGCTACCGCGATTGGAACATGTCTTATTCACCTGAAAGAAGGTAAGTTCAGTTCTTTAACTAGTAGAATGTTATTATTACAGATTTTTACGATGTGGAGAATAGGAGGATTGTAGAATTACGTTTTTGATTAAGTATTTCACGTTATTCGTCATATATCGAGCTCATTTTCAATGTCCCTGTCGCCGATTGCCAACATGGCGCTGGTAGGAGTACATTATTGCAAGCTCAATCAGCGCACGTGTTTTACATACATTAGACTTATTGTTTCTCTAACATGTAACAGAAAGATAAAAATGACCATTTTGTTCTTAGTTGGTTTGATGTTTAGCTTTTATTTTTGCAATTCCTTAGCATATAATGATATGCCAATTTGACAGAAGCAGTAATGAAAAGATTTATAAATTTTTGCTTATTCATACGTAGGACTTAATTCGATTACAATTAATTGTTAAATAATATTTGTTGTTTAAATTTCATGTAATAATTTACAGATCAGAAGATTGGCCGGAGGATTCCAAAAATGGGCCATCAAAAGATCAACCAAACTACGATGGACCTCCGGGAATGGACCCCGAAGGGGCACTTGATACTAACTGGCATCAAGTCGTGGAAAGCTTTGATGACATGAATTTGAAGGAAGAATTGTTGCGAGGAATCTACGCTTATGGTTTCGAAAAGCCGTCGGCCATCCAGCAGCGCGCCATTATGCCCTGCATTCAGGGACGTGATGTTATTGCTCAAGCCCAGTCTGGAACTGGCAAAACTGCTACTTTCTCGATTTCAATTCTTCAGCAAATTGATACAAGTATTCGTGAATGCCAAGCGCTCATTTTGGCCCCAACTAGAGAGCTGGCTCAGCAAATCCAGAAGGTATGAACTGTGGTGATTAGTGTTGTGTTTGGTGATTAATGCGTAGAGTTTAGAATTAACAGTGTGGTATTTTTAGGTGGTGATAGCTCTTGGTGATCACTTGAATGCTAAATGTCATGCCTGCATTGGTGGCACCAATGTTCGTGAAGACGTTCGTCAGCTGGAAAGTGGTGTACATGTGGTGGTGGGTACTCCTGGCCGCGTATACGATATGATTACCCGTCGTGCTCTGCGTGCTAACACTATCAAGCTGTTTGTGCTTGATGAAGCTGATGAGATGTTGTCCAGAGGGTGAGTCATCTTTAACATTATTACAAATGTTGTTACATCAGATGGTGCAATTTTTACTTTAAATTGATGTTGTTTTTTATAAATTTATATATTATAGAACTTTCTTCTTGTCTGTAACACTAATGGCATGTCAAAACTTCATGTTTTAAAAATATGCTTCAGCTAAATGAATCATTTTGTATATGAATACTGACTAAAATATTAATACAAACTGAAAGGTAATTTTAAACTTAATTGTTTTCAGATTCAAAGACCAAATTCATGATGTATTCAAGATGTTGTCTGCTGATGTTCAAGTCATTTTACTGTCAGCTACTATGCCTGATGATGTACTCGAGGTGTCCCGCTGCTTCATGAGAGATCCTGTGCGCATTCTTGTGCAGAAAGAGGAGGTAAAGATTGAAACTAAACTGTCCAGATCAATTTACTAAGTAACTTTTAATAATACAGTGACAGAAATGAGTGTTCTAACAATGTATATATTTTTTAGCTTACTCTGGAAGGTATTAAGCAGTTCTACATTGCCATTGAACTGGAGGAGTGGAAGCTGGATACGCTGTGTGACTTGTATGATACTCTTTCCATCGCTCAGGCTGTCATCTTTTGCAACACTCGTCGCAAGGTAATCTTGTTATAAAACTATGCACAAAATGAAACTATTATTTAATTAAAACCTTAAATATGTCATCATTATCATATGACAGTTTACTGGAAGTGTCCAAAAGGGTGGCAGCATTGTCCGATCCTTTCAATGTTGTCATGAGGGATCTTCTGTTTTAGTACAAAGTTAGAGTTACTATAATTTGTGCAATAATAATTTCATTGCTAGTCTATTAGAATCTCTGGAACTTATTTTGATGAAACTTGCACTGTTCTACAAGGAAAAGGCACAGACTTAAGAAAAAAAACTAGCTACAAGTTGTAATGACTCAATATAATTTATCTTTCAGGTGGACTGGCTGACTGAATCCATGCATGAGCGTGATTTTACTGTGTCTGCCATGCACGGCGACATGGACCAGCGTGAGCGTGAAGTTATTATGCGGCAGTTCCGTACAGGATCATCTCGTGTCCTGATCACCACTGATTTACTTGCTCGTGGAATTGACGTGCAGCAAGTCTCTTGCGTCATCAATTATGATCTGCCTACTAACCGTGAAAACTACATTCATAGGTAAGAGTGCTGATGATGTATTATGTTAGCATAACTAACACATTTGATAACATCAAGGTCACACTGGCGAATGTGCAGTGTTGATGAGCTAGCTTTAAAATTTTTGTTCAATTCTGTATTTTAATGCTTAGCATTGAAGCTCCTTATTAACTTTTTTAAATATAAAATTTTCTCTTTTCAGAATTGGAAGAGGTGGTCGTTTCGGCCGTAAAGGAATCGCTATCAACTTTGTTACCGAAGCTGATAGGAGAGCACTCAAGGATATTGAGGAGTTCTACCATACAAGCATCTCGGAAATGCCCAGCGATGTGGCCAACCTCATCTGAGGAGCCTGCGCTTACCCGGTTTATACTTTGTGTCCTGCGTTCTATTGCGATATTTATAAGGTGTGTGTATTAGGAGGAGCCTTCTAATAACCGCTGTGCCGAATTTTTCATTGGAACTCATTTCGTTCGGACCGATATAATCGTTTTAGTTTAATTAATGATTACATTATACTATAATAGACGTATCAATATAAGTTTAATATACATAGTTAGGAGTAAGACCGGCTCGGCCGGATGGCCCCCGTTCCGCGCAGGCCTCTCTGCCGCTTGCATAGAGGTCTCATCGGGTACTGGAGAGGCTATTTCAATCACAAAAGTTCTCGGAGGAAACCCACTGTATTGTAACTTTTTTTCCAGTTGTACATAATATGGTAACTGTTTTTGTAATACCCTAAATAAATATAATGAAATATCTCAACTGTATTGTTATTGATATACATACTTGAAAATTGTAGCGCTCCATTCCCGATCGGAACCTTAATTTGTCTAAAGCATTGTATTGAATTGTGTAAATTTTGTTTTACAGAAGATCTACCTACTGAGCCTGTGAAACGCACTTTGGACACAACTATGTGGAAATAATAAATCAAAATTTCCTTAATATGTTCATTACTTTCTTTTGACAGGTCCTTATTGTATCCTGTATTCCCATTTACATTGCTTTTGCATTTTACTTTTTTAGAGGTTGTTTTCTACATGGTTTTTATGTTCATTTCGAATTATTTATATTTTTGGAATAAATTTTGTTCAAAGTATTAGTGACTTTTGACAAAAATGATAATTAAGGTTCCTATGCTTACATAATATTAATTTTATATAAGTACTAACTAATATGCTGATCTAATTCCGAATACATTTAATACATATGTTAATTTTAGCTTATAAACACTTTGTGACGATCAATATTCAGATATAAACGCATGACAACTTTTATGTGTCTTAACTCTAAACATCTCTTACTTCCCATTACCAATCGCTTAAAATCATTATGCTCGCTATTGCAGATATGAAATCATACGGAAGGTGTTAATCAAACAGGAAACAGAAACAAGGATGCTAAAAAGAGAAAGGAAGAAAAATGCATTGGACTTACACATAATGAACCTGACCTTACTCGTTCCAATATTTGCCTACTAATTCAACTCATTACCTGCCGCAAGTTTTGTTTGATGAGTAGCCAGCAAGGCAGCAAGTTGCATCGTTATCTAAAGTAAACCTAAATAATATAGAAATAAACAATTCTCAAAATAACTTTGATACACGTACATTCTTCATGTGTTACTAAAAGTAGGAACAGGTTTCGGATTTAATAATGAATATCGCAAAGTATCAACCAGTCACTGTGACCATTGTCGAAACTTAATCGATCGACAATATTTTATGCATTTTTTTCACATTACAAATAAACAGTGCGTGAGAAACTGTCGTTATGACCGCACCCAGACTTGTCAGTCTAACAAGCCACCTCTGAATATTTTGTTTTGTAGGTAACTAGACTATGTAAAACTTAGGGGCTTGAACTGAGGCAATTTTAGATCTGAGCTTGTCATATACTAACCGCAATCAAAATAATTTGTAACTGTAACTAAAAAATTGTCTTCAGTTGAAGAAGGGACTCGCCTCCCATCACGTCTCGTCCTCGCGGGGGCAAAAAGTGGGCCACGGAGAGCCGTTTCGCTGCAAGAGGTTTGAATGCAAGAGGAGGAATGGATAGGTGGATGAAGTGTGTCAGATTATGGATGTCGAGAAAAATAAAGGTATGCTGAGATGGTTTGGCTATGTTGGGAGATTGGATGAAGACTATAGAAAAAAAAAGTGTATAAAGAGTGTGAATGAAAGAAGGCCAGGTCAGGAGTACCAGAAACCGAACAGCATGTATGAAGGGAATAATGATAGTGGACAAAACGAAACAAGTTTCCAAGGATCGTAGCAAGCACCTAAGGTGCTCCCTCACCGAGAGCATTCGCTTTTAATGTAATGTTACAGTTTTGAGCATTACATCAGTGAAGGCGGAGAACCGAGCATTACATTGCGCACCTTGTAATGATACAAAACGGGCATACATCAGTGAAGGAGAAAATATGTTACATTACACGCAAATTCTCATTAGTCAGGGAGGTACAGATACCGGCACGGATCTTGAGCGCTCGGCGGAAGAGTGGGGATCAAAGAGTATAATAATGTAACTGGTAGTACGGATCGCTTTGTGCATCGTGCACTTACGACAAAAAGAAACTCACACCCGTTTATTATTTATTTTTTCCTAAGTTACCTACGTAATTTCTAAGGGCTCTATGGTTGAAAGAAAGATTTTATAACCATTTATTAAATTGATGAATGGAAATTGGGATGAAAGTAGGTAGGTACTCAAAAATGTTTCTTCTAATTTAAAATATAAGTTAAATCTTGTAGTAGAACAAAAATTACAAAAATAAAACTAATACGTAGCTACCTACCTATGTACTTTTTGGGTGTGCGTTGCCCCAGCGGAAAAAGTTCTATCAAAAGAAAGAATGTTACCTAAATGTACTGCACGGCCGCTTTTTTGGAGCCATCCGAACACGCTCGGGTTATGTAGGAATTGCGATGGTTATACGTTTCTAATTGTATCGCGTTAGTTATTGAGTGTAATGAAATGAAATATTACATGTGAATAGCTGAACTAATACACTAATTATTGGAATATGTTATATTATGCGTTGCCATTTGAATCTCGTGCAATTAGACTGCTCATAAAACAGTGGTCTGGTCATGGTAAATTACCCCATAACTCATTAATTGCTAAGAGTACATCAATGATATTTGGCAAACTGTTGCAGAATCTTACAAGCTATGTATAACAGTTATAAACTAGATCCTAAAGTGCGTACCTACTTTAAGTACTAGGACCTAATAACCTAATTGTGTGTAAACGTCAAAATTGCGCATTACAATTTGTACCAAATGTATGAACTATTGGTCACAGTCGTTGAAAATTGAACCGAATCGTTCCAATGCGCAATTTGGACGTTTTGACGTTTAGTAGAATACCAATTTTCCGAAAATGGCTCTGCTGGCACGCCACTATGAAGACATTGAACCGAGTGTAAATAGCAGACTTGGGCCCCTGGCCTTCTTTGATTTACACTAGCCTTATTCACCTTTTTTTTGTCAATCGTTCTTCATTCATTCTCTCAACATAGCCAAACTTATCAAATCAAGATATATCCTACCTGGTACCTAGGTAGGTAGGTACGTAAAATCTATAATATAAAAATGAACCGTCAAATATGTTGCTAAGCATAAGGTCGGGACTCCACCAAAGCGGAGATGTGTGCTATGTGAGAAGAAATGTTTTTCAGCTCGCATCTCGGCTTTGGTGGAGTCCCCCCACCAAAGTCGAGATGTGTGCTGTGCGAGAACTGTTTTTCAGCTCGGGGTACGAAGCGATGAGTGCTCAATTCGCATTCTCTGAATGCTCTGCGGGTTCATCTCTCATCTGGGTGTAATTTATCTATATAATATGTATTTATTTAGAAATATGTAAGTATGTTTATCAGTTGTCTGGTTACCATAACACAAGCTCTGCTTAGCTTGGGATCATACAACCGTGTGTGAGATGTCCTGGAATATGATATTATATTATTATTTTCTGGATTTGACGAGCTAGCGGCGATCACGCGTTTTGGTGAACTTGCCAAGCCCATGCCAGGACAGTCTTTTTTAATATTTTGTGGCAAATCATTATAAATTGGTATTTTGAGCTTTCTAGGTATATATTTTGACACTGACGCAAAAAGAGAAATTTTGTAAGTTAACCGCATCAGTATAGGTCCATTTGTTTAGCAACTTCGATGCCACTGACAGAACTACACTACAAACTTAGTCTGGCGCGGTGACAGATTGAACTAAATATCGCAGATTAAAATACACTTCTCATCAAAAAAATCGAAACACCTCGCAGTTTATGATTTGATAAGGATTATCAGAAAAATGTGTATATTTAGGAATAAATGTAAAATGTCATTTAATAGTGAGTAGTACATCGACGTATGATATGCATAGACTGCTACTATAGCTAGGTTCCCCTTGTGCCAAGCGAGAGCAGTTTTTAGTCTGATCCTAGTACATTTCGTTTTTCATTTAAGTAAATTTAACGAGAAACTTATAAGAAAATATCGATGGTTTTGACATTGTTAGGATAATATTAGTGTTTTAGATAGATTTTTTAAAACGGCAAGCTCCATCTTCATACATAATTCACGACAACACTTGTTCACACTAGTGCTTACGGTTTAAACTCTGATAGGCTCACTCTATAGTTTCAAATGCAACCTCGTTGGAGTAGTATGAGGTTTTTAAATCCTAATGTTAATGTTCTAAATTCAAATTAAGTCTTCATAGGTTTCGTATTTTGTATAATGAGTAATTTTTACCCTGTATGGAATATGAAGGAAATGGGTAAAACAACACGCGTAAATGAAAAAAAAATGTAAGAAACGTTTATTTAATAACTTGTATTCCCTCCGCGAGCTCTTATTACAGCTTCCATACGGTTCTTCATCGATCGGATGAGAGTCACGATCACATGTTGTGGTATATTATCCTATTCCTCTTGGATTGCATTTTGCAGCTGGCTAAGTGTTTCTGGGGCTGGATCTCTTGCTCGAATTCGTCTCTTTATTTCATCCCATAGATGTTCAATGGGATTCATGTCCGGGCTTCTTGCTGGCCATACCATAATGGAGATACCGACTTCGGTAAGATAATCTCGTACGACGCCCGCGGTGTGAGCTCTAGCATTGTCGTGCATGAATATGAAGTCGTTGCCAATAAAATGTGCATAGGGCATCACATGAGGTTCAAGACACTGTTCGATGTACCGATGAGAGTTTAGTGCAGGCAGCCGTGGCCCAGACACAAAGACAAGTTCTGTCTTACCGTCGGCGCTGATTCCTCCCCAAACCGTCCACGAACCGCCACCATAGCTGATCTTTTCTTCAATGCAGCATTGTGCAAAGCGTTCTCCATCTCTTCTGTAGACCTTGTTCCTTCCGTCGTTACCATACAGCATAATTTTACACTCATCAGAAAACAGTACTTAGCTCCACTGAAGGTATGACCAAGTTAGGCGCTCGCGTGCAAAGTTAAGGCGCGCTCTTCGATGATCTGCAGTTAATTTCGGCCCATTCGCTGGCTTATGCGGTGCCAATCCGCGTTCCTTCAACCTTCTTCTTATTGTAGAGTCACTTACAGCTACTCTTCGTACAACGCGAAGCTGCTGCTGCAGTTGAAAAGCGTTAAGGCGTCGATTTCGTAAAGAAGTTGTTACAATAAATCGATCATCTCGCTCAGAAGTGACCCGATTCCTGCCAGATCCTGAACAGCGCGTGAACGAACCAGCCTCCCGATAGCGTTTGTAGACTCTATGAACAGATGATAAGCTTAGATGCAATCTTGCAGCCAAAACACGCTGACTAAGTCCAGCCAGTCCAGAATCCAGCAATGCCACCACTTGGGCGGCTTCTGCGGGCGAAGTATCCATATGTTTTAGAAAAAAAAAGTGTTTTCAGACGTCCCAAAGTCACAGTAAATGAAATAAGAAACAAAAAGTTTAAAGACAAGCGCAAATTTTTAGTTTTTAAACGAGAAACGTACTCCAACCCTAAATACACATTTGTCTCAAAACAGTGATTAATTTCATTTGTAGGATAAACAAATGAAATTCTAATTTCGAATTTTGATTTTTTTCTTCTTACTGTAAATCCCGCAGGAACGCAAAGGATAATCATAAAAACAATAAGTATCCAAAATGGCGGCGATGTGGTTCGCCACCCATCACGTCTCGTTCCTAGCGGGGGCGAAAAGTGGGCCACGGAGAGCCGTTTCGCTGCGTTGAATGCAAGAGGAGGAATGGATAGGTGGATGAAGTGTGTCAGATGATGGATGTCGAGAAAAAATAAAGAAAGGTATGCTGAGATGGTTTGGCTATGTTGAGAGATTGAATGAAGACGATTGAAAAAAAAAATGTATAAGGCGTGTGTGAATGAAAGAAGGCTAGGTCAAGAGTACCATAAACCGAACAGCATGTATGAAGGGAATAATGAAAGTGGACAAAACGAAACAAGTGTGCAAGGATCGTAGCAAGTGGAAAGAAGTGGTCTCTGCCTACCCCTACAAGGGAAAGAGGCGTGATTATATGTATGTATGTATGTATGTATGTAATGACCAAACTGCCAGCTACACAATGTTTTTTTTTTCATGGAATTAATTCTCTTTTGTAAAAAATTAGGACAAAAACAATAAAAACGAAAGTGTTTAGTTTTTTTTTATGAGAAGTGTATTTGTTTTCAATAAGAATTAGATTTAATTTGAAACAAAAAAAAATAATAACATTACAATTCCTTTATTGAATACATTATCACATCATTATTTATACATTATAACATCAATATACTCTAAAAACTTAATAAATTAATATCACACTTCTGGTAATGTTTATATTAACTAAAATTAAATGGAATAAAACTTTCAACAAATATCATAAAAACGCAAATAGGAGTATCAGTAAAAGGACTGATACAGGGAAAAGTATATAAATGGATACTCGAGGGTGACAGACAGATATTAGAATGGAAGAGTCACTGTCTTCATTTTGTAAACCTTCTCTAGTGGGTTTCTCTACTATAACTAGCTCATCACTAAAGAAATCTATGCTAAATTGACATTCTGTTTTATTAACACAAGTTTTAGATTCAGAGTTGTTTACATATTGGAATGTTGGCTTATAGATATCAAAAATTGCATGGATATCATTGACTCCATCATCAGTATAAAATATATAATAGTAATATGCATCAAGTAGGACTTCATGTACGACTTTAAGAGTAGTAGTGTTTTCTAAGTAATTTGTACTGTTGCACTGAGATGAGTAAGGAAATAGATGGTCTATTAAAATCTTGTCATGATAA
Organism: Autographa gamma; assembly: GCA_905146925.1. Classification (NCBI taxonomy): domain Eukaryota; kingdom Metazoa; phylum Arthropoda; class Insecta; order Lepidoptera; family Noctuidae; genus Autographa; species Autographa gamma. The sequence goes on from LR989852.1 coordinate 5,056,650, forward strand.
CATTCATGCAAATTATTTTCTAACCTTGATACTGTTTCCTGTGGTTGCACAGTGTTATTAAATGAATTACCACCATGGTACACTCCTGTATCCAATAAAGTATTTGGATTATGCAAAGGCAAGTTTTTTATATCTCGTTTTGGCCGTTCAAGCTTTATGTTTTCAATTTTACTTGTGTAGTCATTGTCTTTGGTACCATCATGTACAAATGAGTCAATTGCATTGTCGTTATCATTTAAGTCCTTATTCTTATTATAATTAGTGTTCTCAATTTTCTTCTTTTCATCAGGTTTCTCTAAAGTGACTAGAACTCCTTGGTTTTCCACTTTAGGAGGAACTTTTTTATGCTTATATCCTTCTAAAATTCCACATGTGTTCAATATTCTATCACCTTTAACAACTAGAATTTTCGAACCTCTATGTCGAGAACAAGCTTTTAATTCTACCAAAGCACCTTTTAACAAATAAAACCCCCAGTATTCTAATGTATCATCTAGTAATGTCATTGACTTTTTTAACCTTATATGCTTTCTCTTATCTGATATTTCTGGAGTACCTTTCATTTGGAATGCACTAAATGTAGTATTCATTTTCAAAGAATGTTTTTCACAAAAAACAGATGATTGACCTTTATGAATTTGTATAACATCTGAGTCTGATATTTTATACATAACATCTGCATATTTGAAGTTTCTTAAATATAGAGGTAACACAATGAGAATTGTAGGTAAAACTGTTGTTAACAGACAAAATGTTATAACACGCCTGGATCCATGCATTTTACTTCCATCTGAAAAAAATAAAATACATTTATTAGTGCATAATGATTAATTAGAAAGTACATCAATGATACAAAAAAAGTAATAAAATGCATACATTATTTATAAACAAATGTACTATTCTTTTTTATAGAAGGATATTAAACATGGGATTTGTGTGATAACCTCGAAGACGAATAAATTTATAAACAATGCGGATGTATGTGCGACATGTTTTATTTGCGTACAAACATATCACAGTCGCACATTAATTTGCCAGTGTTGAATTTGACGTTCCTTAAAAAAGTAAATAAAACCACCGTATAAATTAAGCTATTGAGATCATTACCTGTTATATCAGATTTTTCAATACATAAAAATATTCAATACATGATACAATGGTCGTCACTTCTTCAAACGTTCACTGATTAAAACATCGAGTTCTTATTCTAAACAAGAGATAATATCTAGGTTTCCATATCAAGCAATTATTATTGATAGAATTGAAAATATTGCAATATCCCGAATACATATAGATATTTAAATTATTCTTGTTTATTTCCAATTTCGGTGCAACATTCTAACATTCTCGTTCCTAGGTTTTGACAATACTGACATAACAACTGTCAACTTGACATAATGACAGGTGAGACTGCCATGTAAAAATAATTGATTCGGTTAGAAGTTTCAGAACGTGCGTAGGTAACTATAAACATTCCGTCCATTTTTTATTATTACTAAATATAATTACTAAAGTATTATATTTGCGATAAAAATAGCAAAGCAACGTCAATAGGTGAAGAAAAGTAGTAAAATGAGTTGTAAGGTACGGCAAATTAGTGAATTTGCACCTATTCAAATTTGCGTAGAAAACAAAATATCGAGGTGAATGTAATAACGATAGATAAAATTAATACATAAATATTTTTTTTATTTCTAATGACGTCCAGTCGCTCTTGGCTCGCTCACTAACAGCTAGACGGGTAGAACTTACTAGGGAGGATATTCTGGCTATTTATAGTGGCACCGGGGCTCTTTTTAATTAATTATGCCGAGAGCTTGACGCGTCTACCGTAGAGGTCAGTTGGGTTCTATGCGGAGAACGATATCTCGTGTAGCTGCATGCTGTTGCTAACATGGACGACGTTTTCCCTGCCAAGACATGTAGGCTTATCGCCAGTAATTGACAACCAAAGCGATGTTAAGAAGCGATATTAAATGTTAAGTTAAAGTTTCTTGAAAAACAAAGCTGGAGGTCAAAGAGTTATGTACCAGCGCAAGGAATAAAAAAATACTCCAAAAAGCACGACTGGAATCTTTATTATTTTTGAAAATGCGCCGCGATATAAAAGGCTACAAATGCTGTTTGTCCCCAACTCGACTGTGTCTGGGATGTTTGGTAGGCTCATGAAGGAGCCGTTTAGTATCCTGCGGCATAACAATTTATTTATCCATATTTATGACAACAAGGACTACTTTTGCCCAAGTGTGTAGTAGTTCTGTTCTGGGTAGCCTCTAAACCCTCATTAACGTACCTACGAAATTAAATCAAACGAAGCAATGAAAAATAACAAAGAAAAATAGGTAGCCCTCAAATCATCCGTATGCCAGAAGTTGGCCATAGGAAATGAATTACGAAAGGACGATTTGTCTTTACAGTAAGTTACTACGGTAGGTAGGTACTGTGATGTCTGAAGACAGCGTCTTCATGGACTAGTAGCTTTTTCAGGTGTTTTCGATACTGCTATGGAATTATTTTGCTTGCCTGTTGTCAAAAGATACTCACTGACCCAAATAAATGTAATCTCATCGAAAACTGTTTTTCCTACGCATCCATTACTTAATACACATAATACAGTAATATTTAATGCAAAACATTAATCAAATAGTAGTAACTATGCCTGAATATGCACCGAAATTGTTTTTAGTTGTGACTACCTCCTAGTTTTCCTTTTGTTGTTTAAGAATCTTTAGATACCCAAGATATTATTATAATCTTTATCAGAACGTATTATCTTTATTAGTTTGCTAATGGATTATCTACACTCTAAAAATATTACCTTTAAGTCCCATGTTTACTAGAAATATTTTATATAATAAGTATGAAGGTTTATTGAAACATATTTTGTTTTCTAAGATAATAATTATTCATTTACTCACATGATTATATTTATTTATTCATATGTCTCTAACCTATATAAAATACTTCTACAAGTTACAAAAACAACAAAGATAAATAGCTGAAATAAAACATATCAAAGAAAATATAGTAAGGTACTTACCCTCTTTATTAACATAACTGTATTGATAATTCGTATTATAATAGGAAGTATTTACTGGCCTTGGAATATTCTTATCCATTTTTATAATATTCTTGAACAAAACACAAGCACGTAAGCTGCAGTATCATCACTTTATATTACTTCTACACAATAATATAAATACTGGCAGCGCAATGGGTTAATGATAAGCTTATCAAACGAAATTATCAGTTGTATTATGTTGTACGTTTGGTCTGTAATTGGGACCAATATGAATACTTGCCTGACTTGTCGCGTGATTTCGCCACTCCTTTGTATAAATATCAACGTCTTTAACGTCATATTTATTTATTAATTACACCGATTTTGTGTTGTACCTACTCGTACAATGTACAGCTAAGCTATTTGTATCTGAGGTTTGATATGTAAACTATATTGTTATGATCATCGTCTTCCTAAATCAAACGTCCGCACAATTTGGAGCTGAAGGATTTAAAATATAAGTAGGTAGCTATTTTTTTAAATGTGTAAGTAGGTCAAAATTTATTCTGCAGCAATTTTGACTGATGTCTACAAGAAGATTGACGCAATTATAATCAAGGGGTTATCTTTTTGCTTTAAATGTTGTCGCAAGATGTACTTTATCCTGTTTACAAAGAAATCATTAATTGTAAAATGTTGTAGTAGAAAGCATAAATAAGCTGTTCCTAAAGTAACTAACACATAACTAAACACGCCACTTCCCGGTGATAAGCCGGTGCGATTTTTCTACAAGTTGTTGGACCCAACCGAATAATCTATCCATGCGGACTGCACGCACGGGAGAAGTGATCGACTTACGCGGAGTTACAATACGCGTCATCGACAGCAGACTCAGAGAGTGAACCAATATAAATACACTGATTTTAAATAAAAACGTATCATCACCCACTGGCACAGACCAGGGGCCGAGTCTGCTATTGACAATTGTTTGAATGGTCTGATTGGGTGGCGTTAGTAGGCCCATTTTAGGATAATAACGTAGGTAAAACGTCATTCTGACGTCAAAATTGGCAATCGGGACGGCCAATTTTGACGTTCTGGCATTTAGTAGAATGCTAATTATCTTAAAATTTAACTACTAACGCCACCCTCTCAGACGATTCAAACAATTGTCAATAGCACACTCGGGCCCCAGAGATTCCGATTTCGCTACTGCACCGGGCCGGGCCTAAAAGTACTGCACTAAAAGCTTAAACTATCGTTAAACGTTTAAAGATATAACTCTATCGATAAATTTATATACTTATTGAATATCATAAAGCGTTTGTGCGCCAGGCCCTCAAATGCGCTTGGCTCTTAAAATTTGCTAATCTTACTTTAGAGCAGGATTACATTTAGCTCTGATTCAGAATAAATAATATTTCTTATTATAGACTAGGTAACTTAATACTCAGAAGACGGAAGGTTGGCTTATGAGTGCTAATTTCATACTATTCCTACTTAAATAAAGGAGGCACAAGACACCTTCGAGTTATTCTTCAAATTGTTATGCCATCTACTCTGCAAAGCAAAGCGTATAGAACTTTTAACTATTACATACTTAATATACTTGTAGCGTCATATTACTGTATATTTTAATACAAGGAGACATTTTTTTAAATAAATCAATTTTATTTTTAATGTTTTTAAAAACCAAACCTTCTCCAAACTATCAGCTGGTGACAAAGATGTGTCAAAACAACGTCAATTCAGTTGACGAGTTGTCAAAAGTCAAAACATTGGGAGGAGCCGAACGCTAATAAATATTTTGATGATTTTAACGCTTTACTCACTTACATTCGATAGTTCTTTTCATAGTTTTCATATTCTCATATAAAATGATGAATGACATCCTTAGACCGCACGTAGTATGGATAGAAGGCAGATGTTATAGGGTAAACGACCCCTCGATTGAAATCACTTCACTACAAGAACACGATTCGTACGAGAACGGTGCGTTTATATCATTTGATAATATTATATTTATTCAATGTTTTTAATGAATTAAATTGGAATACAGTCTGATTGAGTCTTGATAAAGTTTTGGTGTACAACAGTTCACCGATTTCACAACTTCTCTTTGGATTGAGTTTTGTCCAGGATATATTCAAGTGTCTTTACTTTGCAGATACTTATGATGAAGATTTTGATGAAGGCGGTGATGAAGATTTTGAAGTTGTAATGGTGGATAGTACTAGATTTAAAACTAGTTTACATGTTTCTAAGTATGTATTGAACAAGTATTTTCTTTTCTTCCATTTTCTATTTACGCATTGAAATACGTATTTTCTATTTATTGTACAGACATTATGTGGGATCAATTATTGGAAAGAAGGGAGCTATGAAGTTAAGGATTCAGCGTGATACTAATACAGAGATTAAGATACCAAAACAAGGTCAAGAAGGGGACATAGTTATATATGGACCTACAGCAGCAGTAAATATACTTTAATTATATATTTATTTTATACCACTAGTAAATACACAATTTAAAACTTGAATTACTTTTAGAGTGTTAAAGCAGCGAGAAGAAGAATAAACATAATAGTGATGTCATCAAGAATGAAGCAAAAGTCAACACATTTTATATCAATACCTATGAATAGTGTTGATGTTATGAAAAGATTTGAAGAGTTTCAGGTAAAGAGGAATTTTTAAGATGATAAATGTAGAACTGGTTTTTCCAACGCCATGTAACTTAAGCCTAGAAATAATTTTCAATACTAAATAGGTATGTCATACTTTAATTTTATCTCTCAAATAAAATTAGCTGGTGTAGGAAAAACCAGCTCTAATTGCATAAAAAAATAATCTTAACATTTTTAAATGCAAATTTTTGAGTATGAACAGTTCATGTGGATCTGATTGTTTACATTGTGGAGATAAAACCAATATTAAGTAATAGTGAAACAAGTATGTAAGGATCGTAGCAAGTGGTCTCTGCCTACCCCTACACGGAAACAGGCGTGATTATATGTATGAATGTATGTAAACCAATATTATTGTAGTTTAATATTGTAAATAAAGTCTTGAGTTATATTTTATTTTTATTACCAGGCTGCTGTCTTGCGAGAGTGCCCTAGCAGAGGTCTGGAGAAGTCAATATTTATTGAGCCACAAAAGCTCCATCTCACACTTGGTGTGATGTGCTTAATGGACAATGAAGAGAGATTAATTGCATCCAATCTTCTCAAGGAAGCGAAAAATCAAGTAATCATGTGAGTCTTATGTACAGTTTATAATTAAAAAATTCCTAACTTGTGAATTCAATCCCATCATCATTTAATTTTAAGAAAAGGTGCTTTTCTTTTTAATTATATGAATGTAAGAATTGTAAAAATATATTTCTTTAAAATGTTTTCTACGTAATAATTTTCTGAGAGAACTGACATATTTTACTTACTAAAATTAAAAATATAATAAAAATACTATGTAAAATACTTCTTATCTTATGTAATTTATACTTATGAATCATTGTTTTCAGGCCTATACTCCAAAATCACTTGCCTTTAAAAATAAGATTAAAAGGCCTATCATACATGAATGACGATCCATCTGAAATAGATGTTTTGTATGGCCTTGTGCAAGAAGAGGGGGATACCAAAGGCCTAGTACAAGAAATGGCTGATGCATTAGTTGACTATTATTATAAAGCAGGTGATTATTATACTCTAATAATATTTCAGTTTCGATTTGAAAAAGCCAAAAATAAAAGACAATGCCCATTTTGTTAGGAGGTATAGGCCCCCATAAAAGATTGTCGTGTCATGGTAATTTTCATTTTGTTTTGTAGATAAATACATTTCTTTTCATATTATTCAAACTATTTCCATTTATTCACCCTGGTTCAAGAGAAATCTTATTTTTAGGGTGCTGAATCTCATATTCAGCACCTTCAAAATAAGATTTCTGTTATATAAATAAATTCTTTAAGGTTTATCAACTTCTAAATAGATATTTATTTACTATTTGAATTAATATTGTGGTTAATGCTTATGGTTCCCACCTTTACAAACATTTTCATGTTAATAAAAATCTCCGCCACCAAGTGAATGGGGTCGTCGACTCAAAGTGCCATCCCATTGGGGTGGTTATGTTAAAATCAATTTTAACTAATCCTAATATACAGCTTACAAAAAACATATTACGCACCTGCGAAAGAAGAGTCGATTTGTCCGATGTCGACCCGGTGTAGACATTTTCTCGTTAAAACTAGAGTCAATGCGCTCACTTGAAAACAAAACAAAAATCCGATATCTCACAACAAAACCACTTGCGGAACGGTAATGCTCAACTCAATACCAATAACATGTAATGTAACAATAATAAATTACATGTTTACATCAGACATTAATACAATGATTACGAATAACCGGTTAATTATTTTAAAAGATAAATCTACCCTACCCTTTTTTGTGTCTAAAAGTAGGATGTAGCTACTGAGATTCAATAAAATAAACATTAATTACGTTTTAAATGCTAGCGCAAAATAAATCCTAATAAAAAACACATGTACATAAAAAAATAAGATATAAATTTTGTATAGCATAAAGTTGAGACACGGCGCCACATGGGGTCTGTTTTGGGCATTCTCCTTTATACATATTCTGTAATTAAATTGATTTGAGACTGACTTACAGTTTCACATGGTGTATAGATAAGACTTTTTATGACGATGTATAGATAAGACTTTTTATTCTATAACATTACCTAACTGGGGCCCGAGTCTGTTATTGACAATTGTTTGAATCATCTGAGTGGGTGGCGTTAGTAGGTCCATTTTAGGATAATTAGCATTCTACTAAATGTCAGAACGTCAAAATTGGCCGTCCCAATGGCCAATTTTGACGTTAAATTGACGTCTCACCTGAGTAATGATATGTTTACAGGATATATGGACAGAGAACACGGTAGAGAAAACGTTAAACTGCATGTTACTCTAATCAATTCTAAGTATAGGAGTCGTTCAGAAACCCCGCATGTCGATGACCAGGCACAAAGGGCGAGACGGCCTCGAGAAACATTCGATGGTTCAGAAATACTCAAGAAGTTCGCAGATTATGAATTCGGAGTTGTGGAGTTCAACAGCATACATTTATCGCAGCGGCATTCGATGGGCCCCGATGGATATTATCAGTCAACTTGCATCATCACTTTGTAATAAGAGTAATTTAATTGTCATTTAATTTAAATAAAGAGTTTTTTTTCGTTACTTTGTTGTTTTATTTATATGGTAGATTTAGACCTTGTTTACTTATATTTACTTTTTTACTTTACTTATATAAATCCGTGTCTTAAGGAAGCATTATGATACGATTTTGTATTATTTTATGTAAGGAGCAGGTACATGGAGGGTAAAAACCGTACTTTTAGTGCCCAAAGTTGCCGCACACTTGCTCTTGTAAGAAATAGAAACAGAAATTTATTTGCCAGAAACATGGTATGGTAAGGCATGGTATGGCTCTCCCAATGTCGCCGCAGATAATATGGCTATGTGCTGGGTGCATTTTAGGCAATCAGTATTGAACGAAAAGAAGAAGAATATATGTTGTAATCATTTTCATGATTTTAATCGCAAATACGAATATTAAGGCTCTATAAAAACACTGCACGGAGAGCCGAGTGGCCGTGTATCCACCGACTACCACTAGATACTTACGCGTCCTGCTGCGGGTTCGATCTCCGCATGGTACAAACATTTGTTCGATCCATACACGTTTATTCGTAGTCTAGTGAACTTTGTGCATGCGACTTTTCATGCTAAGCTCCCTGCGATACTGGATTAAATGCCGAAGAGCGGAGGAGCGGTCATTTCATAAAAAAATTGTAGTGATCAAATCATCCATCCATTTAACAGTTTTTTCTAAATAAATATCTACTAGTATAAATAACTACTACTTACTAGGAATCATAGGTTGGCCTGTTGAGTAAAACGTGGGGTTTTCTGAAGGGCAACGTGTAGGAGTAATCATATTATAAGCAAGTATTTTAAGCCGGGCTAGGGAGATTTTCCAGAACTATGATTTAAGTACGGACACGTGCACGTGTCCCTACTTGAATCACACGGCTTATAAAATATCAAATAATATAAACTAAAGACTAGTTTTAGGTACTTTATACACCAAAGTACCTACGGCTATAATTTACCTACTAGAAAACTAAGCTGAAATCTCTAGGGTGCTTTTCGCTTTTTGTTTAATGACCCAAGCTGAAACATATATTATACTAGCTGAGCCCCGCGGTTTCACCCGCGTGAATGACAATACATACACCATCTTTATTAATTATAGCTTATGGGTTATTCCGATGTATCAGCTACGTTATTGTTAAGTTTCATTAAAATCCATTCATTAGTTTTTGCGTGAAAGAGTAACAAACATCCACACATCCATTCTCACAAACTTTCAGATTTATAATATTAGTAGGATTATTTTTTTCCTTATATGCAAAGGTACCTCCGATTAACCACTGAGTTGTAAAAGCTACATTTTAGAGAGACTAATACCTACCCGTACAAGATATATTATACACCTAATAAAAAGAAAAAATTAACACATAAGGCATATTTTTTCTCCACAATATAAATAATAAAAGAGTCATTCCTTGTCTAATTTTCGGTCGTCCCTAAACGCTTATTGCTAGTTATCTATCGAATGAGATGTGCTTTATTACAGCGGCTCTACGGCCAATATTTCGTAAGCCGGGCAAGAATATCGCTGAGATAAAGCCACAATCATCGCATTACCCTCCGAAGGTTTTAATCTGACATCGAGCCTATTCGAATTTCCGGCTAAATGGCTTTTATCGGCCCGTTTGTGAGTTAAGACTCAAAAGGATTTTACAAAAAAGGTAAAATAATTATTTTTACCCCAATATTTTTTCTTGTAATGTTCAGCCCTGTTATTAAATTTCTGTCCGTTAAGATCCGTTGTATAAATAAATGCTGAGAAAATAAGTAATTTTAAGCGATTTTTAAAAGTATTCTATGAATTACCAATCTACACCTTTAAAAAAAATGTTCTGATAAGCGGTCGTTTATTAAATTGTACTTGTGGCATAGTCGGGAATGACATAAAAATGCCTATAATAAATCATATCGATCGCTCAAAAGTCCTCCTATATCTTCTGACTATTGCAGCATTTGCAGCTAACTGTGAAATTGGATAAACTGACTGTACTCCTATTTCAGATTTATAAGAGATATTTATACATAGAAACAAATTCCTAAAATAATAAGCTATATTTATGGCAAATAAATTCCTTATCCTGTTTCTAATAACATACAACAGTCGTAAAGTGAATATTATATGCGATAAAATCAACAGCAAAGTCTCATAAGAGTTAATTTCGTAGTTCCGTGTCGCACTTGGCAGGGTAGGAAGTGAATGCGGGCGGGGCGGGCAGCGTTCGCCGCGACGTCAGGGAACGCCAGGCAACGTCACAGCGTTTCAGTAGGGGCGCACGGACTACGTAATGCGCCCGCCCTGTGCCGCTCCGCGAGCTTTCCACTACCTCGACTCATAGTGAACGTTCACGTGATTGTGTACACAACGGATTTAACTTCAATACGTAAGTCACTTTAAGTTATCATAAATGTGGTATTTGTTATTAGTATTTCATGTTTTAATACTTGATAATTTTATTTATAAAGGCAAAGTTTTTGCTGAGTGTTTACTTGTTTATTATTTATTCGAGTTTTGTTTCATATTCTGTAAACATGAATGGGAAATATAAAAGTTTTATTTCCATAACGTTAATATGTCTGTAATAGCTGGAGACTTATATAATAAAGGACATTTACATTCTAGCAGTTAGTCACCCCTCGCTTATCATAAATCAAGTCCAGATCTCCCCACGAACCTTATGGGTTCCGTTTATTTGCATATATTTTGAATATATGCATAAACTTCAGGTGTTATTGCGGCCAATATGATTTTATATTCCAGTTTTTTGCAATAAGTATAAAGCAGAATCTTGGTGAAGTCGACCCAACTCGTAAAATGCTAAATGTTTATTGCGTTCCTTTATGAAAACGAGAAAAGGACTGATCTTTTTAGAGCGGTATACATCATTCGCTGGATTTATAGGTTTTAAATTGCTTTGTGTAATGATCAGCACTGTGAGAGTTTCATTTAAAAATATGTTTTGAAGATTAGTACAGAACGCTAGAAGAGTTTATAAAATGTTAAGAATCATGTTTGTATTTATAACCACATGAAATAAATTTTATTCAGTAGGTAGGTACTAGATAGGTTCCCTAACTTGTGATGTTTGTCAAGTAGGTAAAACACTTATTATTAGGTTTTACATAATATCATTTTAGTTGGTTTGCAACCCAACATTCTCCATTGTAGCTATATGTACCTAGTAGCAACGTAGATCATAAGATTTATGGAGGCATACCTAGTATAAAAGGCAGAATAACAAAGAAGCAAATTATTTTATGAGTACAAAATTTAAATCTTCTTTTCCCTACATAAATAGCACAGCTTTTGATATATTTACTATAATTCTAGTTAAACGCTTTCGTTTAAACTAAAGCCGCTCAATCGATCAAACCAAAGGATATTCAAAACACCATTTCAGTAGCAGTTAATGCCCAAATTGGTGCCAATCAATATAATAGCGCGTTTCGGCAGCCGTTAGCTACGGCTTACATGACACATTAACTACATTTAAGCAACCATATGTATACAACAAGTACCTATATAAAGTATCTTGTACATTGTACATTGGTTAATAATGAATCGAAGTGCGTTCGAATAACTATTGTGGAACGGAGCTCATAACAAGCACTTGACATTAATAAACGCGCGGTAGACCTAGCTGTCATTCTCATTTTCTTTTTATTAGATTCGCATATAGCTGTGTTATAAAGTAGGCACTAAAATAATGGTAATCAATTAATATTTATGCAGGATAAACTAGGTAGGTACTAGCGGATACCAAATCCCGCAAACATAGCCATACTTTCTTAACAATATTTTAAACATGTGTACATTTTATTGACAACCAAATCTGGTTTTTAGAACAGGTGTGTTCTAAAAACCAGAGCTTGAAATTCTGTGATTTTCCGATTGGATTTCATATTCATAATTTTATTGTTTAAAATAGATATAGAGCTTTGGTCAGATTCACATTTTAAACTTAATAAATGAAGTAATATTCTTAGTTTCTTTCCTGAAACGTCTTGGCATAGCATTTTTCAGAACAATAAATACACACATCGTAGGTATAGAAGGCTTATGGCATACTATCAAGTATATGGAATGTAAGACACGGGGACCAAATTCTCGCAAATCGTTCTTGCGAAGAAACAGTAGTTACCTAGGTCTGAACTCTACCTAGTCATCGAGTTAGTAAATTGCCCTATTTGCTGCTGCCAGGTACCTTCGCTCTATTATTAACGCAGCATTAACTACCAGTACTTAACCCAGCGAGCATTGCCCGTAACTCTTTATTGATATCTACCTTTTAAACATTTATTGTTTTTATTTACATCTTTCGGTATAAATTACCTCCAGTTCTTAATAATAATATTATTGTAAAGCTATTTAAACATTTTAATTAGCCCAACATAAATACTTTTTCGTTTCATAGTATTAATTTTTAAAGCCTACGCATTATTTAAACAGAGTTCGCTTAATTTTTCAGCTTTGGCTTATATAACCGATTAACAAGCACGTGTAACGGATTTTCGAACCTTTTCTGTAGGACCTATAGAGATAAAAATATATAATGTAGCTCCAGATTCCTTTGAAAGAGTCTTTCTCATAGTTGGTTGAGTAAATATAAACATCGGTAAGCCAATTCCTAGTAACTATGACTGAGTATACAGAACTAAGAAGCGAAAATATATTCCTGTTAATAAAAAAAGCTTGCCACAAGTTGTAATAAGTAAGAGTAGCCAGGTCCAGGCGGCAGAGCGAATGAGCGCTCTTAAATAACGAGGAATTTGAAAGTATTATGCTAAATGGTATAACTTGTAACTGGAGCGTAACTTTCCAAGTTGTTCCAGGATTTCCTACGACTACAGGCTATGCATTTATAAAATGGTTTATTTATAAAACTCACAAATGGGCACGACTCTACGGAAGCACTGTCTAACTTGGTTTATGCAAGATCTTTTAAAGACGCGAGTTTTAATCTTTGAAACTTTTGTTGCCGCCTTAAGTAGACAGGGTCTAGATCTGGCAATTACAAAACTGTTAAAGCATTTACACAATAGTTACATTTGGTATTACTTTGACATCCGAATCACAGTATTTTTTACATTTGTTTGATGAACAATAAAATTCTTTTTCACGGGTCTCTGTTTATAAGAAAGTACCGACTACTTTTTAATTAGAACCATAAACTGACTATGTATTTTATAGTCAATTCTGAAATTGTAGGTATTTATTTACATGTCGGTAATCCAAATAACAGTAACTGTTTAGTTTCGGTACGGAAACTATTTTCATGTTTACGCGATATATATAAAAATGAATCGCTAAATGTGTTGGTAAGCGCATAAGTCAATAACGCCAGGACCGATTTAGCTAATTCTTTTTTTGTTGTGTTAGTTACTATCAGGAGAAGGTTTCTATGAATGAAAAAAAAATGAGCGGAAGAAAAAAGTAATCCTGACCTTTGTTACGATAGTGATTTGTTGGATTCATCTCCGCCCCCAATAACATAAAGGCACCGGGAACGGGACCTACGTATTCACGCGGGTGAAACCGCGGGGCACAGCTAGTAGTAATATATAAATAGCAATAATAACCAGTATGTTACCTATTAGGGTTTACTATAAAGATTATTGTTATACTATTGGTACTCTTACGAGTATGAGAAGATAAACCTATGTTCTATGGATATTAAGAGAGTTTATTAATAAGCTTAGCTTCTTTTGTTTCATTTTATTTCTAAGGATCAAATGTATCAGCACCTAGTAGGTATAGTACCCAGTATTTACAAAATTCTTACGACACACTATAATTATTTATAATTTATTTCTATTTAAATACCAGTGATTGATAATATATTCTTTTTTTGTTTGTATAAATTGAGAATTATATCTTAAAGGTCTCCAGACTCCGAAGGGTATTGACTGCGTAGTCTGTGAGTAAATTTCCAATAATCCTAGTACACAGATGACAGACGAATTAATTTTATTCATTACATACAAATGTACGATCATGTAGAGACTGAAAACTGGAGGTTATAACACAATAGTTATATTACCTGACTCAAACGATTTTCTGTTTATCTTTGTCGGTTTTTAATTCGGATAAAACATCCATTTTAGGAAAAAAAAAATATAAAGTCGCAATATTGATATTATATTATTTGAACAAGAATAAATAATTTAAAATAAGAGTACCCAGGCGTAACTACCGTGCATTATAGTGTCACACCGTTAACCAAATTACGAGTAGAAATCGAAAATTTGTAAATGATCTTCTCTCCATCCATCTGTATTTCAAATAAACCAACCCTAAAAAAAAATTGAACAGGCTTCACAGAAGTGATAAAAAGCTTTTTGAATACAAAAAGTTACACTTGCTAACGCGAAACACTCAGTAAAGGACACTTGAACGCTAATGAGGCCTTGACGGGTCACAAACCAAATACGTAAATGATTTTGTGTAAAGATACCGTTTCTTTTACCTTGCTACGTGTCTCATTAGTGATGGATGAGGCAGCAAGAGATAAAGATGATGGAATATAACAGACATTATGTAGAATAATGTTGGCGTTACACGTGTCATCGGTATGTATATTAAAATTACGTAATACGTCACGTTGAACAAAGCTACACTATTCGTTGTGACATAGTGTACCTACGTATGTTTTTCTAATTTCAAAATTAATTTTCTATTTGACAGATATCTTAACATCTGTCGACAGATATTACAACAATCCTGAAGTCACATTCGTCGAAGAAGTACGGAGTAAATGTATAAACGTAAAGTTTGTTGGATTTTGTACATTCGCCGACACGCAGCTCGTATCACCCCCACTTTATTGATACTGTGCTGTCACGCAACGAATTATATCCATATTTCTACGTTTGTTGGGAGAAGTAATTTGGAAAGTCATAAAAACAATCCGTGTATTAGCCATTTTTCATGCAAGAATTTTAATTTTACATTTCGTAACTTACTTTTTGGCTTATACTGCAATGAGAACGTTGAGGACGCCATTTGCTTTTCATGAAGGTTTTGGGAGAAAATTCCATTGCTTCAAGCCTAAGCCCTCGTTACTTCGGCGCCTAACACCTCTAGTGTGCACGTATTCACAAAGACAAGCTCACCCCTTTCTCTTATGAGGGATGGGCACAATTCGGAGGGGCATTGTGTGTAACGAGTCAATGGGCACAAAATAAAATCACCCCTTAATCTCATTATTTTCTGTCTGCATGTTCCTTAACCATAAATAACAAGTAAATAGACGATATTCATTACTTGTAGATAAACGTTTAAAGTCACGAGATCGTCTAAACGACTTCAGCAACTTTGTATCGGTGCTAGTTATAAACTCCTTTCCCATCGCAAATATCGATGTTACTAATTACCCAAGTTGCCTTCGAGACGACGCGGCGATACTGTGTCTATGTTTATTCGCAATCAGAATGGCCAACTTGTAATGAGAGAATGTTTTGCTTACGGTCTTCTGTTTGTTTTGATAATTTCGTCGTTATAATAATATTGTGACCTCCTTCAATTTGTTCCTAGTAGAAAATATTACTAAACTTATTGGACCGGAAATTTTCTTCTCGGGTACGAAGGCCAAAGACCTTGCGGATAGTAATGGGTAAACTTTTTCCATTTTCACACGTTACCAACGTTGAAAGAAAGTATCAAGGCGAGATCCGAACACCCATAGAAGTATTACAGATTGGATGATTTAATAAAAATACGTACCTATTTATTGGAGTAACAGTTATAAAAATCTGTTAAGGTTGGATGGTGTTTCAAATTAATGTGTAAAAGGGTGTTAGGTTCGGGTCGGATGATGAATAGTCGGTCGCCGCGCGCCGTACGCATCGATCCACTGAAGGGGCAAAATTCCAAAAGACACTCCACGTAGACGTACCACGATGACGCATCTTTAAAGCTGTACGACTAGCTCTTTATTTGCAGAATACGAGTATTACACAAACAAAAATATTTGTCCAAGCCTCCCTGGCTGGGAACAATGGGTAGCTGAATATTATTCGCATTTGAGATACCAAAATTCAATAATTATTGTACGACTTATCGTTTATTGGAATAAATATTCTACGTTCTCAGAATAATAACTACATAGCGTGTTGGTTATTCTCGTTCAAAGGGCTGCTCTATTTTAACAAATGAATTGAATAATGAATAAGGAGTACCTTCCTTTGTGCCTATTATTCGTATTTTCTAAATGTATCGTTTAAGGAAACAGCTATAATTAAACTCACATTAATAACGCGTAGAATGATTTGGACCGCCATAAGTCGCCGACAGGTCTAAGTTCGATAAACTTATTGATTTCTTTGTATAAGCCGAGGAAACCTTAACTGAAGCAATCATCAGTGGAATGAACTGGCGTTATGTTGGTACTCGTACAATAAAGTATCTAGTTACCGGCTTATACACGAAGTGAACCCGTAAATCCATAGTTTGTGTAATTTATTAAACAAAATTACGATAAAGTAGTAAAAACTCATTAGTTAATATTGTATTACACCCTTATTTTTACCTATTAAGGTACTATCTACGAATATTCTAAACAGATACCTAAGCCTTTGCAGAAATACGGGCGTATTCCACCACTTTAAATCAATGATACCATTTTATTTTTACTTTACCGTTTCCCTATTAAAAGGGTTAATGTTTTTCATTGCTACCGTTAAAGAAGAGGGCGATTTTTAGGCTCGATATTTATCGCTACGTCAGCAAACCATCGTAATTGGGATCAGGGTACATCATAAAAATTAATTTGAATAAAAATGCCTCGAAGATGTCCGTGTTCCTCAATACTTATAATTTTAGCAGAGGCCGAAATTAAGATGCTATGTAAAGCGCTTATTCTTTCCAAGGTATTTTTATCCCTATGTAAAGGCTAATAAAACTTACATTAGAATGCTATACTCCGTATGCTGAATCTCAAGAATTTAGAAAGTTTTCAATTATAGAACAGTCAAACATTTTAGGGATTTAGCAGTACTCTACAAATACGATATACCAATATCATAGTCATACAAATAGGAGAATTTGGCTTACTTTTGATTTCGCACATATCAGTAAAGTTACCGGTTCGCCATGGAAATCGGCATTCAAAAAGATATAATTGATAAAATGCATGCTCATTGCCAAACTCATATAAAACTCCTTAAACGAATAAAGACTAAAAACAGCGAAGTAACATGTTAGAACATTGATATTAGATGTTTATAACTGGAGTGGTGCCAACTTATGTAATGAACTTGGTCCGCCTAAGTGTACCGTGTCCTTTGACATCTCTCTACTAAAGTTAGACGTACAGAACACTACCATGTAACATTTGGCGTTTAGTGACGTTAAAAGATCAATTTATAGGCTAATGAAATTCTAAGCGTCTTCAAGGCTCTTTTTTTACAAGAAATACTTTTTACCAAAAGTATGTAGAGATTAAATATAAACTGATACGATAAACATAAATCTATTTCGAGGTTTGTTTATTTGGGATATTCTTAGCCTAAGTAACGTGCGCGTTGATTTACATTCGACCTACTTAATATATTTTAGTAATTTCAATTAATAACTTTTTTAAGTGAAGAAATATATTGCGTGTAACTCTCATTATGTTTCCTTCATGTTCTCTCAGGCAATCAACTTTCACTACGTTTTTATCTGACTTCAAAGTTAGGAGGAAGTAAAATGAAAATGGCTCTACATTAAAGCGTTTGCATTCTTAACAGGTAAAGACACTCCTTTATGAGGAAGAAGATTCTTTACGAATTAATTTGACCGTTAAAATGATTATAAAACTTAATTCGATCAACCTGCAATTGTTCACTTGATAAAGTCAATTCTAAATAATTAATTTACCTATTCTTAAAAAAATAACGTAAATATAAAGGTATTTTAACGCAGTAGGCAAGTCCAAAAATATTATTTGTCTTTGGTTCTTGTTTATGACAGCGCCAATATCCAAACTTTTGCTATAAAATGTCAGTCCGCAGATAGAATAAATAAATTCAAGGATAGAGAAGAGTAGGTATTACGTATTTGTAGAGCATTTGTTGGCAGTATTGCAGAAACGAATTTCAATATCAAAGCTGACTTTTGCAGTTCGATTCAATGCATAAAAGAGCAGATTATTGTAAAGACTCTGAGATAGAACTTTATTAGTTGCGGATTTGTTTGTATACTAAATTAATTAAATGTTTGTATGAAAGCACATGTATATAAAGGTCCCAAATCAGATTGGGTATTGAAAGGCTCAGAAATAACCTCTTATCCCGTATCGTATCTCCAATATGAGATAAATTGTAATAAGTAGGGAAGATGTCCGGCGTATTTTTGTTATAAAGACCTCGTCTTATTATTTGTCCCAAAATAATAAAACTCCGAAGTTAGCAGTTTTATAGAAACGAGATCATTCGAGTAGGTACCTTGTGATTCCCATATATTTTGGGTTCGTTTATTAGTTATGTAGTTGTTACCAAGTTTTTATTTTGTGATTGACACTTAAATTCTGCCGATTGCAGGTAGTTATAAAAACAGTATTTTTATCTATTGTGAGAGGTGTATATATTTCGTGCATCCACTAATTTAATATATATAATCTTAAACCATGAATAGTATGCACCTACAATGGTAATTATAAATTATGTATTTTTGTATGTAAATCAACCTAATCTAACAATACATATAACTAAATCTGAGGGTTTATTTCATATTTTGACATCCACTCACACAGATGATTGCACTTAGCCACCATAAGCGTCATACATTCTTATTATTTGTTACCAAACTTGGCGGCGTGAAGAGCAATCCACTCCGGTTTGTATTGAGGCTGCGCAGAGAGCCCATTGTTTGTTATGAAAACGCCTCCAGTGTGATTGCCTTGTAACGGACTCGCCGCAACACGATATAAGGCTATGTCTACATTTGATTGTACTCGTAATATTTTAAGAGCTCCCCTCTAAACATAAGGAATCGCAAATGTGTCGATGCCTTTACGACAGTACTCACAGTACCGTACTTATAGTATGTGAAGTGCTTTCAAATACTTGGTTTGAAAGTATTTTGAGGGTGGCTAGGCTAAAATGTTCTGACCAAATAATACGTGGTTATGATAAGGGTTAAGGGAATCTGAAACTGACAAGCAAGTATCAGGAATGTAATAAGAGTAGAAGGAGAGATAATATCAAAATCGTAACAACCCTTTGAGTAAATGCCTTAAAAATGCTAGAACAAGTTATCTAGGGCCCAGATCGTATAAGTAATTCGTAAATTGTGCGTTCAAAAAGCGATCATGGCAATTCCGGAATAAAGATATATGAAGCTTTAGGAGCCAATGTTTTAGTGATGAGGTTGGGGTGCACGAAAAAAAGACCCTCCCGGGATATACGATAACCTAAGTGCGTCCGTCACACACTGGCCTCCATTATGTACATATTGGATGGCCAATTTTTTACTACGCTAGGAACAATTTTCGGTTCGTTGTTTTTTACTGAGGAATTTAATCGCTTGTCCCAATTTTACAATTACACCCGTTTGTGTCCAACGAAAACTTGAAGGATGAAATGTTTTTTGTTTGTTTTGTGTATCAAGAAACTGAAATATGTGTTTCGTATAAAGTAAAAATTGTGAGCGAGTTTTTCGATGTTTGCCTTGTTTATCATCACTTTATGGTGACTATCAATACCTATGAGTGATTGTTATTTAAAAGGAAAAGTTAAAACCATTTTTCTTACTTTTTCTTTGCATAGGTACAAGCTGGTACAAAAAATATGAATCAGACATTTCCCATTTCAATTTACCAAAAGTTTCTGGTAAAACTAGTTGTATACCAGTTCCATTTCATCGGCGTAGTTAGCATAAGTCCCTAGACGTGTTTTATTTGTTTGTCGTTACTCGGGTAAGGAACCTTGACCCAATTAGTGAGCGCGACTTCACAGTGGCTGGTGACAACTGAATGCTCTCGCTCCCCATTGTGGCTCACAATGGTCCTTCTGTTCTCTGTTACGTAACAACTGGAGCTCTTCCCCTCACTATTCATTCTGGAATAGACATTATAATTAAAAGGAAAGTAGATTAGTTCCAGCGATTTAATTAACCTGGAGTAATTATATTAGTCGTGTCAGGGTGGATCGTAAGCACCCGAGGATTTGTTTTTTAATGTGTCAATTATAGATGGGACTTGAAATTGGTTCTTAATTACACGTCAGTGTTTAAGGCACTCATTGAATCACACAAGTAAACTTTCACATTATTTAACTACAGGCTTAATTTGTGATAGCATTTTAAATTTTTTCCAAATTTAAAAAAGTAATAGTTGTCTTATTCATTGGTTGTTAATATATAAGTTGTAAAGCCTTGTTTCGGCTCTAAAATCCGAAGTTTATAGGTAATATTTCTGTAGTAACAGCCAGCTGTCAGCCTTCTTCAAGAGATCGTTACGTTCCGCCTGAAGGCAGTTTGTGTAATACCTGTTTTCCAAGGAAAGCGATCCCTTACGTCTGCTGATTATTTTGACGGCCAGACGGATCTATTGGACTTCACAGATGTCTGTTCACGTTTCATGTTCCAATTACAAAGTTTTAGATTGTTTCAACGGAATGTTCCGTTTAATTGCTTAGTAAATGAAAAACGCTGTTTTAGGCGACTGAAAGATAAATAATATAGTAGGTAAGCATTCGACAAGCTTATGGTTGTTAATAGGTATATTCTCGAGAAAAATCATAACAATATCTTAAATTTCTCCGCTGCCTTGTGATTCAATTTCATGCGCGTAATGGATAATTATCAATAATATTACGTTTCCCCGTGAGTGATATTGCTATGTATAAATTACTTACATATGAATATTTCGCTTGATTTTAACTTAATACCTACCGTGCATTAACACGGTATTACACGTACTTAGTATATGTTTCCTTCAGCTTAATCCCCGATTTTAAGAGCGATTTATGTGGATACGTGGATTACGATGTTCGGAGACGAAGGAGAATTAATGTATGTTCTTAGTTTATTTTCTTAAGACCTACTTACAGGACACCGACATGTCCTCAGTATCAAGGTTGACGGGTAATCTTGTTTTCTCGCGCCAAGTTAATGTGGGACTTTTTTACTACACGGATGTTGTGGAAAAACAAACGCTTATCTTATTTAGGTGACCTGATCTATCCTTCCTGCTCGGGGTACAACTCTAATTGAGTTAGACTCTAGTATATAATTTGTACTGTGGTTGTTTTTATATTATTAGTTTTTGTTTAATTTGTGATTCATTAATATTTTAGATCTAAAAAGGGGCTAAAACAAAAGTCGGTTACGAAAAACTACAGCCATTATTATTTCATGATTGTACCCTATTAAAAAGCAATTATCATTGTAATATTATCTACTGGAGAAAGTAAATATGAATTATAATGGAGCTGAGCTCAATTATCTCCTAATTATTCCTTAATGAGTATTACAAGAATAACCTTAAAGGCGTCCCGAGTTAACATTATGGCGACGTTAACTTGTCTTAGAATTTTATGAAATGTTGACTCGGTTATATTTTGTTGTGGCTTATGTAAGAGAGAACAACGTAAAATACCGTTAAGTATTCTGATAAGCTTGCAAATGACGCCATTATACGACGAAGTAATACTAAATCAGAAGGACAAAGTTTACCTAATTAGTAATTACGTAACGCTTTCGTGATATTATAAACTTGTATAAAGTCAAAATAAATTGTGTATGTGTCAGTGTGTTTCTTATTTTCTATGTGTGTTTTTCTAATTCGTAATTCGTAAGTTATATTTTATAGAAATATTCGATAGATTCAGTTGGATTTATTTGGGGTTTTTTAGATAGAATGATGTCGTGTCTGATGCGACATGGACTTAGGGTTAGGGTGCATAAACGGATTATGCACCCCAAGTCGCCGACATGCAGTAACAAACCTTTGTCTATGGATATTCCTTGTTACTAGAGACTAAATCAAATTACTTACATGTACTAGTATCTGTTTAATGAAAATAATTGAATATGTACACTATTTTCATACAAACTACATACGATTTATGTTATGTAATAATACACAAAAAAACTTTCCATGTAAGACCGGAACTCACTGTAATCCAATTAAGTATGCAAAAATAAACTACGTTGGCTAAAGATATTGCTAATCTTTTAATCCCAACACCTGTGTTACACGCTAATTTATATTGGCTATGTATGAGTATGCAATATATTCGTAGTAAATGAGGCTCGGTGTAGCGGCCAAGTATCGGGGCACGGAGCCGAACCGTCTAGCCTGACTGCGGCAATCCATCCAGGATCCCTTATCGATTTAGATTGCCTTTGTTATCAAAACGATAGGGAATCCTCCTGTATAAATTGCGCGTAAACCATGTATCTGTCTTAAATGGGCTCCTCCTATATAATGGCGTTATAGCTGCTTAGAAAAATGATTTATCATTGATTCATATTTTTGTAGATGAAATATCTTTATTTGAATTTTTTGTTTGGTTAAATAAAGGTTTGATTTTAAAGTAGACCTTTATAACAAACAAAAGTAATGGCGCAATGTTGTTTTATATTTTTATAACCCCAGGCGAAATACAAATTGGGCTTAAAAGGAAGAATTTTGATTGAATAATTATGTTGTAATCTAAATACTTACTGAAAATGTTTTCGTTTTCGGTATAAAAACGACTCAGAATTTACAAAATCATAGCGATGTTTTTATATGCTTAAAGTAACATTTTACTCGTTAAAAATAACATTTACCTGCCTCTTTAGTGTTCTACTAACTGTTTTTTCTCGGTAAAATCTGCTATTAAGCTTTAACTAAACATTTATTTGATCTTAAAAATACTGGTTTCAATTATTTCTATACTTGAAATGTTTCGAACAATATCAAGCACAGCCAGTCAGCAGTTCAGTACGTGCCGAACATACCGTCGGTCGGATAGGTCATACTCTGCAGTTATTCAAGTAGGTTACTAACAAAATGTATTAATGTTACTAAATATAGAATTATTTATTCTTGCCAGTCCTTAGACTTAAATGCTATTAATTATAATAAAATAAAAATATATCTTATTTAAATGATTACTACAACGAATTCATAGAATTTGAAAAAGTTAACATAACACAATTTGTTGTTTACCTATGGATTCTGGCCATTATAATAGGTTATATATTATATTAACAAGGCTTAGATTACGCAATATTTTAAACAAATTAGTTGTAACTTGTTCACGAAATCTAGTCTC
The DNA here is from genome assembly GCA_905146925.1 of Autographa gamma. Taxonomy (NCBI): domain Eukaryota; kingdom Metazoa; phylum Arthropoda; class Insecta; order Lepidoptera; family Noctuidae; genus Autographa; species Autographa gamma. The sequence continues at coordinate 5,080,121 of LR989852.1, forward strand.
TAGGATTCTAGACTATGGCTTCAGTCTACCACGTTATCTCCCTCTGGGCGCGTATTATACTTAGCTACTTATTATTCTACGTAACTTGTAGATGTGTGAGTGAAGCTCTGTGTTATAGTAAGTAGTTCCAAGTATTAAGTAACTAACACCACTTTGTAATCAGCTACTTAATCTATTAAGCTCCACACATTTCGCGCGTGATATGCTTACTATAGTATGTGTGTATAGTACACGCCTACTTACGTTATTGCGTCATTAAGGCCCAAAAACCTCATGTTTTATAATATAATAAGCTGAAAGAAAGCTTTTATCAAAGCATTGTAACACAAAAATGATTTAAATATAAATTGTATTTCCGACACCCACATCTCTCCCTCGAAGATGTTATCATAAATATGTGATAAATGTTCACACACATTTTCAGAAACTCAAGATACCGACGTTGTAACCGTAGCGTTACGTAGAAGGCAAAACTCAATGCCTTAATTAACACTATCTTGCAAAAATCAACTGCTACGCTTTCGTAGACGTGCTACGAATTTACTAACGAGCTTTATTTTCGTAGCCGGTTCATTTGTTACTTTTGCACTGATATATTTATGTGCGATGTACACTGAAAAGGGAATTAGGTTTTTGAAAGAAGTTGGGGGTGAGGTGAAACAAGCTTTGCCTTTAGTAAAGCGGGTTGTGCACAAAGGCGTAAAATACGGTGCATTTATTAGAAAACCTCTCAGAAACAACACGCGTTGTTGTGTTTATACATTTTAGCGAGAATTCTCATATGAAATAGGTGAGTATGAAACAAGTTCAGCCGGGGAGGGAGGAGTCAAATTACAAAATCGATGTAACCACAATATGAATATATTCTTTCTGTTTCGGTATTGAACGCTACATTACATTTGACTCGACATTTTAAGGTGTGTATTTCAGTGACGTAAATGTATCCTGAATAGCTATATCATGTTATATCGAACAAAATTAAAAGTTGGTATTTTACAAACCGATTTGTATCCAAATTTTATTTCTAAATCTTTCAGTAATTCTTACAGTCATAACTAACAAAGCTATGGTATTTTTTTATTAAAATCGGGAAGCATAACTAAAAGAATCCAATGCATAGTGCAAAAAGGTTGTATCATCCGCGTTGCATACGTTATTTGAAGTCGACATGACAGCCGGGGGTTCCTATCGTCGCTTTCAGAGCGCGACGGACTTAGAATTCTTTATGAAGTGAATCCCGCGACGTGTTTGTTTACTGTTAGCCTGTAAAGAGGCGAGATTTGTTATAACAACAGTGGGACATTTTAATAATTTATTGAGGTACGTTTGCATTAAGTAAGGCCGGTTTTCCGCATTTCGTGTGTGGGAAACCGATTGTTAAAGTTTAATTACAATGTGCTTTTCGCCTCTTATAATCTGAATGAAGTAAAAAACTTAAAATTAACTTAACTTTGGAACTCAAATGATTTTTATAATTTATTGTAAATCTGCTTTTATTAAACTGGTGCATTCAAACTAAAACGTGTTTCTTTATCTTATAATAACATTGAAGTATATTTTTCCTAAAAAAATATTAGACACTCGGCTAACTGACCTGACATTCGTACACTGAGTTTTTGCTATATAATGTCTAAGGTCTCTTGTCAGGGCAAGAAACGTGTGTAAACAAGAGGTCTCAGTGTATACGTAGCATTATACCGTTATAACATCCTATGCCTACTAACGAATATCATCGGAAAGTTTCGTTGTTTGTAATTAAAGCCTTACGAAGGGTTAGGCTTAAGGGTTTTAAATTAAATTTCAGATTGTATTGTGCGATTGTTGGTGCTATTATTAGAGAAAACATATATTTTATATTCATGAATATATCAGCATATTAGAAGATTTTTTATCTTGCTCATAAATGCATATTATATTAATGACTGTAATTATCTTTGATGATTAATGATTTATATTTTAAAACAATGCCTGCTTTGGTATATAGATTGAAAATAAATACAATTATTTCAGTGTTAAAATAGTTCTAAGTTTATTTGCAGCACTATTTACATAAACATGTCAATTAAGATTGATAAATAATCGTCTAGTGACGTAGGTTTCATGTCGATGACGTCACGCTATGATAATGTAAGTCTGGTTTTCACAGTAGTAGGTTGCTCTCAGAAACTAAATATTTTGCTAAATAAATCCAGGCTTTTGTTTGCCCATTTTATTATTCAATAGTTTTATTTTAAACTGACTTTTGTTTGGTAACGACGATTTGGAGACATTAAATGGGCGGTCTTAAAACCTTTTTGCGCAACGAGACATTAAGTAAAAATAATAAAATATTTGTTTTTAAAATGCAAGAAATTGTATGTTTTCATTCTCTTGAATTCTTACATGCAAAGACTGTTGCCAAGACATAAGTTAAGAAACCAATATTGTTATTATTATATTTATGACGTTGAACTTGAGGCAAACGTTATAAAAGTACGCAAAATAAATGTTAATGTATATAAAAAATCACTCGTACGTGCTTGAAACACATTCGAGCACCCCCGATGCTATCGACAGCGATTCTTCCATACGATATAGTGGCTATTTCGGTAACGATTTAAATGGAAAATGTTACTTGCTTTCTACTTGACATTCGCTAGAGTTTCCGTTTGGAATTTACCAACTTCTATGTGACATTAATTCGATTAAGCCAGTTTGTAGCTGTCGCAAATGGTCAATATAAAGCGGGTTACATAAGTTTCATCTGGTTTTGAAAGCTGTTAAAGTGCTTTTACATATATTATTTCCATTTGATACAATTCGACTTAAAAGAAGCAGAAGTTAGCTCGTTCTATTTTTTACATTACTTGCAGATTTTCATAAAATTACTTTTATATAAGAATATGTTTATCTTTGTCTAAACTGAAGTTAAACTTGGTCAAAGGTTCACGACGTTATGAAACCGCGGGAAACTGACTGGACGAGCAGTAAATGGCTGGTCTTGACACATCTTGATCGATGATCAGGAACTTTGAAGCGGCCGAACTTGACTTCAGTCGTGACTGATGAGCTCTTACCCATATTCAGCGCTACAGTAACTTAAAACTTACACTTACACAACTTACTTACTTTTTTAAATTAACCTAAGTTGGTATTAAATATTTTACTTTTAGCGGTGGACATCTTTATGTCGTATTATCGTATATAAATAATTGGCATTTTATATAATTCCACATATATTTTCAGCATAAAGATCGAATTCGGTCCATTCTAAGCTAACATAACTACTATAACAACAATTTATGTTCATATCCATAGTTAAAACGTAGGTAACTGTAAAGTGTAAAGCCTACGACGCGCTATCTAAGCCTGCACGAAAACAATGCAGTAATAATGCAGAATGGTGTGTAGCTTAGTGCTTGCCAAAACGTTTTTACTGCAGTAAGTAACGAGCGGCGAAACAGACGATTTGAGCGCACTGAATACACAAGAACATTATGGTGAAAACTAGTAAAACTGTTTGGCGATGCTCGAAGCTTAAAAGAGGACTAGATAATAGAGGCTACTGTAGATAGTTTCTTTTTTATATTTATCATTACTTGTCGCGCTTTATTTCCTTCTGGTGCACAAATTTTGACATAAATTGTTGAAAATAATTCTGTATTATAGGTAGCTACTGAAGTTAAGAAGAAGAGATATAAAATCGGGAAAAAATTTGAAAACTTAAATACTATATTTTGCATCACATCACTATCTTCTTATCCAAATTTAAATACTTCAAATGAATATCCATCCTCTGTAGTAATATAACCAATTCAATTATTCCTTAGTAAACGTTTTAATTACAGGTGTACGAATACCCGCGAGGCTGCGACTAAACCTTTTCCGCCCATTGACACACAAGTAACACTAATTCTACTAATTTGCATACAAATCGTTTACACTTGAAACTCAACGTTGCTCGGTGAAATTGTCCTTAGTAATAACTGTATCGCAGGAACCGTCAACCTTGGAGCCGGTATTAGGAATAAAGAAATTCCCAGGGCGAAGAGAGACCACTTTATTCTCGCAAATAAAGTGGCTGAGATCAATGTTATTATATAAAGCAAAGATGGGTAAATACCGATATTTGTAGGTAGTTGTGAATATGAATATATTCATCTAGTAATATTATAATATTTAGACAAATATTTTAGTTTAACTGATATCTAAATACCAATGAATCTAAATAAAATATCTTTATTAATACACAATTAAATCTAATATAAAAACAAACTTTAACTATACTAAAATTAAAACTTACATAAATAAAAACTAACAGGCGTCAAAGAACTCATCGTCATCCTTGTCAATGGCGGGGAACGTGCCCAGAAGGCTGGCTGCATTGCCACGTTGAATGGCTATGCCGATTCTCTGTGCAAGGAACAAACCAGCCCTCTGATCACGAGTAGATTCTACCAAACGTTTGGAAAGTTCTTTGAATAGATTTCGTGCGCTCGGACCCCATGACCCGAGCGTTTCAACCCCAAACGGCTCGAAAATATAATCACCCACAATGTTATTATACTTCCGCCGCTTAAGAGTCTCCGCAGCTCCAGCAGCAGCGCCAGGAGAGGCTGCTGAACTTAGAACGTGGGACGGCGCAAGGGTGTCGACGCACGTTGCGTCCCACACCAAAGGCCGACCCAATTTCCAAGGCAGCAATGACATACCGTCAGGTCTCTTGCCATCGCCGCGCACCAAACCATTGGGTTCCAAAACAGCTGGTACACCGGCGGTGACAAGAGCACGACGAATTATCAATGAATGAATCAACGAATCTGAATGAAAGAAAGAATTTAAATTATTTGATGATATTGCTATTTAATCCAATGATCCTGAAGAATAGAAAGAACAAGAAATGTTAGTTGGATTACAAATTTGTGAATCCACGGAAGACGATTAAGAAATAAATAGACCAGTCACAGGTCTAATGTAATCATGCTAGTCTGGGTAGACTTGGTAAATGCGTTGTTGTCGCTCGAGATTGCCTGTTCCCAATTAGGTAACACGTTTTAATCCTTATTAGCTTTCATCTTAGAAGGTTCCGCAATCGTGAAGTTTGGAAAGAGTTGAAACGAGTTTAAATTTCAAATTGTTTTTAATTGAGTTGTTGTTTGCGTTATCGAGTGTATCGGGATTTAGAGATGAGAAGCGGTGATAAAGCGAGTAATTTTGGAAGGATTAAAAAGTGATTATTAATAAAAAAACACAACAGTTCATGTCGTCTTACCCTTTGTTAAATTACAAACAATTACACTCTTTGTTCAATATAACTCTTGTGATCACTGTATAAAAATAAAAATGCTTATTAAATTATTTTTTCGATTAAACATCGTAAGCCGCTTAATTCCCAAGACCCCAAAATTCTTTCAAGTTAATTAAATGTCATCATATTAGTTCTGTCATACAAAGATTAATGTGTCTGCTACGTCCAGTGAACTCCTAATCCCTAACCATAGACTATACCTACATAGCCCGACTGTTTTCACATTATCCGACACGATACCGATATCGGATATGATATGATATCACCATATGAAACATTGACCTGTCTTTCACATTATTAGGTCCGATATCGAATATTAGATTCATTATTTCCATATATTTACTCGCTAGCGATATCGTATCGGAGTCTGATATCGATATCGTGTCGGATAATGTAAAAGTAGTATAAGAGCTACGTGCTTGAACTACACTTCATTTTAATTGTTTAATGCACTCGGTGAAATATAGCCAGAGTCTGACGTGAGTTAAGGTGCACGGTATAACATAACGCTAAAATACGATAATGCTCAGCTTAATCTTACTGTTAAATAACTTTTTGTTTTGGTTGAATTCGTTTTTGTTTTATGAGCGCGTTATTAAATTAATTGGGAAAGTCACCTTAGAGCTTTGATTTTAACTCTAGATGTTTTGTTTTTCATTTTAAATGTATGTAAAACTGAATACCACTTAATGTTAAAGAAACATTTAATATGTTTGGCATTTAACTTAATGATAACATCTTAACTGTGATGTAGAGACTAATATCTTTACTAGTAAGGTAGCTAGATACATAAACTGTCCTGGCATTGTCCTCTTAAGATTACACGTATGTCACGTATTGTCGTTGGAGATTTCCTACTAACACCTACGAGTAACAAGCAACTATCTATAACATTAGATATCTAAACACTAAACATTCAACATGTAAGAATAAATCTCTTTATATTGAGATTTATGTTCCGAGTGAGTGAGCGATCGATTTTCCTATCTTGTGCATCTGTGCATGCAAGCACTATTTCTATTTTATTGCTCTTTATAACGTACAGTTTGTCGAGTCTACTCGAGACAAACGATTTCCAAGTTTCGAACGACATTTTTTATTTTCTTTATTTGTGCGAGGTTAAATGTTCGAAGTTTGAACAGTCTTCCTTCTCCCTTGCTCTCGTCTCAAGAATGTCGCAGTGACGTCATAGATGCTGTTGCGAGTAAATCTTTGTTTTTTGTTTGTGTTTCCTGGTTAGGGTGGGAAAATTTACTGCCATAACATTGTACCACGAGAAATGTAATTAGCGGGGTAGGGTATAAATGAAAAGGGTTCTATTGAGATAGTGAACAGTACAACAATTAACAAAATAATGATAGCTAGTAAGTTTACATAAATGAAAGTAAAACTGAAATATTAATATTTTCCTAATTTTCTCGGAAACTTAAACAAAGCCAACCACGTTTCTAAGTAGCATGTAATTGCCAAACACTGTTCCCCTTAAGCAGTACACTAGATAATGATGTAAATCGATCTCAAACGTTTTGTTGCCTAAAGGTTGGCTGAATAGGGCACGTACCGAGAATAATTGATTAACTCGGCTTTAAGCCACAGTTCCCAATTCAATTTGCCGATAAAACTAAGATTTATCTTGTCATTGTATAATGTACGACTACAAGTACAGGATTCAGTGTAAATTGAAAATATAGCTAAAAACAGTACCTAGTATATATGTATGAGATTATATACATAAAGTTCTATAGCATACATGGACTGCAATGTATATGATTTTATGTTTACTGTTTACGGCAATAAACATATTAGTAATATATTTAGTCTTCTTCTTCTTCCTCGGTCCCTCACTGCTGAGGATCGCGACCACATATCAAGCTCCTCCATAGAGGTCATTCGTACGAAGTTTGGACTGCACGGTGCATGCAAGAACTGCAATATAAGTGATGTATTCATTTAGTGTTTGAGTATAACCTGAATCCTCTCTTCTGTCTTATTTACAACTGTTTGGATAATAGAAATAAAATTTCGACGAGATTTAATAAAAGAAACCGTCTACAAAAATATGAATTCCTTTACTGGTTAATGGTGTAAAATATGCACCTTAATGAACGATAAAAATAAGCTTTATAACTCAATCATATTGCTGCTTTGGATACAAAATAATCTTTTTTAATTTTGAAATCGATATCGCGAAACTTTTCAGTGAAATTGTATTTTACGACGCGCTAATCTACGCCGACGACGGCTTGCGGATAAGTCGGATTAAGGAATGATTAGCAGCTTTCGCTTATCTCTTAATAATAACAAACTCTGAGACTGAAATAAATAAACGTTAGTACACGTAAATTAGACGGCACGTGGTTACTTTGATTATATTTTGAGAACTTTACATCATGACTCGAGACTCCAGATACTTGTCTAAAACTCAAGAAAATTCACTTAAAACCTTACTTATTAATAAAAAAATCGAATATCAGGGAAACATAAAATAATTCAGGCTGATGCACAGACAAAATTGACTGTTCTAGTTAATATATTATTGAACATAATAAAAATTATGTAAATAAATTTTGATTTGCATATTTTAGCAGATGAACTGAGCTGACCTTCGTTACTACGCTGGTTTTCACCAACGTCGAGTAACAGCGCCACCTGCTTGCAAATAAAGACACTAATCAGTAAGCGCCATCTTTTGAGGGGTTGTGCAAACCTGAAGCTCGCTCGAGTCTCGAGGTTCCTCGCAAAAATCAGAATCCAGTGGAGACCGACTGAACTAATTATAAAAGTCTATAGAGGCGACATCTAGGGATTTTCCTTTTCATTTGAGTCTACAATTTCGCATCCACAGTCCATGAAACAAGTGTACGCTACTCCGTAGTTACAATACGATCTCCAGAGGGCTTTCCCCCTCTACTCTCTACTTATACCAAGTATCTACGTAACTACTTACTATGAATGAATCCTCCAAGCCGCATCGAATGTAACCAAAGATATGAATTCCGTTCGCATTGTAGGTAGGTCGTATAAAAATTTTACAACTTTGCGTAGAGAACAGAGTCATGAAATCAATTTTATGACCGATTTGGGGGTTGCTATGGTTATTACTTATCAGAGAAAGCCTATTTAAAAAACTGTTTGCCGATTGGCAAGGTCGAAGCACAGTAAATGCGACTTAGTTAAGTATTCAAGGACAAAATACGAAAGCAACGATATTACAAAACTGTTTTCTTTTTAATCGACCGTACACTGTTATATTTTCTGTCATGTAAATAAATAAAAACATGATTTTCTAGCTTACTAAAAACGTATTTCAGAAACAAACCTAGATATTAAAAGAAGTAATAATCGCGATATCGGGAAAGCATTAGCAATTTGACGGTATCCTAGGAAATAGGTACGTCGACAATTCGACATTCATAAAACACATAGGTGACAGACCTGCGCGCTACTGATCTAACCACGAACACTGTATCTTCCACTTATAGCAACAGCTTGATAATACCAATAAACAATTTTTATTAGCTATTAAGAAAGAAATGTGCAGAGAATTGAACACTGAAAATTCTAAATCGGAAAGAGTAGTAATTATTTCCTGAAACAACATCTATTTGGGGTATTATTAACAGACAATGGAGGGAATATAAAGCAAGGCTGTCATTTTACTAAAAAGAGCATGTTTATTTGGAATCTATAAGCAATAAAGGCTGTTTTATCTGAAATCGTAGTATTTACTATGCAAAAGCCGCCCGAGCCTGCAGCCGGCGGGCGGCGCGCGGGGTGCGAGCGACCGCCACGCCACGCGATCATTTTGCACCGAAAGGCGGGCGGGGTGCACGTCGAACTGAAGCCGTCCGCCCGCGCCACCCACATACCGCGTTTCTTATACTACAACCTCGTTAGTCTAAGTGACGTAAAGCCTTCATATAGACGCGAACAGTGAATGAGGACGTACAGTTATTGAGGACAACGCAATACTTGCAACGGATTGTAGTGTACGGACAAAAAAGATAACCTTGCGAGCTGCATTTATTATTCAGTCGCTGCGCTGAAATACATAGCCAGGATGGCGCCCTGTACAGGTAAGTTTTTTTTATGGGGTTTTTTCCCATTACATTACCTACTGTATAAATATCGATATTCGATTAACAATTAAAAATCGCATCGTAATCCTAATCTACATCGATGGAGCGAAGAGCACTCAGCGTGTATTTACAAATCAGAATCGGCATTGTCATTAAGGTTCAAAATGCGATGTCAAAAAGTACAATGAATTGCAATCACTAGCGGCTGCATTTTCCGAGGTGCGCAACTCCTTGCTATTTTTACTGCCGGCATGCTTTGATTCTACGCCTGCTTTTTTCAGATTTCAGCGGAATGAAAAACTATTTTTTCCTTTTATGATGGCTTACTAAACGGAAATGGATATTCGAGTTTATATTGTACTTATATTCAAGAATGAATACTTCGTAACTGCTCATATGGTTAGGTAGCCACGTTTTCACGTTCGAAGTGACTTTGTGAACTTAAGTTATTGAGTTATCATCCAAGTCAATCTTCTCACCACATAGTAGTTCCAGTAGTGTGTAGTCAAGTACTAAAACGATTGTTGTAAAGCAGTGAGTAGTGTGGAAAGGGCCAGTGGCGGTCGTAAGCGCTATTTACGGCGCAAACGGTTCATTTACCGTCGGTCACTTTATTACCGGCGTGAACTTTACTTAATGCATGGCCCGACCTGACCCGCTGCTGCGGCGCCGATAAAACTGATAAAAGCATTAATATGAAACTATCACTCAACACATACTGCTGTCACTAGGTACTGAGGTAGGTACCAACTGATGCATTGGACAAACAGCTGCCAGATCCACGTATGCTTGTTCTAATTCTATATGATTTTTGTGTACTCGCCACAGCTCAAACCTTTATCGTAATGCGTTATGAAAAAAACCAAATAAATATTAAGAGGCATTTTAGAATTACAGTTTATAAAACCTTAAACCAAAATTCTTCTATTATGTGCTTAGAATGTCTTATTGCGAACTGAAATAAAACGAAACAAAAAATAAAGTTTCAGTTTATGTTCTGGTTTATACACTTAAACACACAGTTTATACACTTAAAAAACGGTATAACAATTAAGGTTATTTCAGGCGTCCCAGATTTATTCGCCTAATCCCTCGCGTAGAACCATCGAGACGTTTTTAATGGCCACATAAAAACGTTAGCATCTAAGTATATACTGTATATGTAAATATGTAAATCACAACCCAGCGTTGAACTATATCGCCCGGGGAATATGTGGCAGCAAACTAGATCAGTCTACACTGCGAGGACACGGAACAACCCTAGAAAATATTTCCTTCAATAACAGTTTACAAAAACGAACGTCGATTTGAAACACACTTGTGTTTCTCAGTTTCTAGATTCATTCTACCTGAAAGGCCTTTGAGACTCATCATAATGTTTAGTAAAGCGAAGGAACTCTCAGAGTTAACTGCGAATGGAGAAGTCGAAAGAATAAACAAAGGATTAATGGTATCGGGGCCCGATGTAATCGAGAAACGTTATTTACATTACGCCACTCGACATTTCTTCCACCAAACAAGTGCCTGTCTGAAAAAAATAAAGGGTCTAGCAGCCTGTTTACATACTTCGTATTAGGTGCGTGATTACATAAACCACTGACGTCACATAATTATTTTACGATCGTGGTTCTAAGAACTTAGGTATTTATTTTTCCTATGAACAACGTCGTTGCTGTAATGTACTTAAGTAAGCACTTATAAAAATAAAACCTTCTTAGAACCAGCGCAGTATAGCGATAAGGTTTCCTAGGGTTGGGTTACGTCTTACTACGAGATTGTTTAGATAGGTATTAAAAGCTAAAGCTTGGCTGTGTCCTTAATTAATGTATAAGAGTTTATTTTTCATATGGTTTTGTTAGTTTGTTTACATCAGCTGCAGTTACTCAAATATAATACAAAGAATAGAAATCGTTGATATTCAATGTACTATGTATTTAAAAACGTTTTATTACATTAAATCCTCAAAAAGCTTTCATAGAATTAAAAATGTGCTTGATCGAGACCCATTCGTGTCAAGTACACCGAACTGATAAAATGGCAATAGCACCAAAAGCAGATAACTGCGAAACAGACGGAACGAAGAGGATTCTTGTAAATCTTTTATGCGCACAAAGCGATTCAGAATAGCGTGTAAGCTGTGTCTGTTGAACTTTGTATGTAAGTAAGCAATTCTGAGGTCACGATGTAGAAACGTTGCCTCGTACAATGTCACACTCTATAGAATTATGTAGTTGCAGCGTCGGCTTATGTCGGAAAATCAATAGTAATTCGAAGCTCGCAAACACTCGTTTTGTATTTCCATCGGGTTACACACTATCGGTACGGCTGTACTTAATTTGTTAGTCTGTTTTATCGGACTACTAGTGTTTGGCTATGTGTGCCGAGGGAATACAACTATATTTTTTTCATTTGTTAAACACGATGTTTACATACCCTGCTCTACTAAACTTAGGAAATTCCTATATTTAAAACGTAAAACGACTGTGTTTTGTCTTGTTCATATCATTTACGAAGCTAAAGGATGCAAACTGATGAAAAAAGTAACGGACAGTGTCTAAATGTTTCAGAGATATTTGAAATAAGAACATAAACTTTTACCTGAGGGATAAAAATGACAAGACTGTCATAAATAAATAACATCTCTCAGAGAATGTTCGAAGTTATGTACTTACTTAAGTGCTCAATAAAAATAATTCACAGGAACGGTCAAACCACTGATTTTATTATATGTTATACAATAACATTTTGTTTTGTTGCTATAAGATAAAATAATATTTATCATGATTAATCCTCTACATTATACTTGGCTCATAACAAATGCATTCAATTGAATCGTAAATGTGTATTATATTAATGTTCCTGTCAAGGTAACAAATGAATTATCTTGCGGAGATACGTCTCCATGCTTCCTCATATGAAACGAATATATTAGTAAAAGAGTTTTCTCCTTCTGCATTGCCTTTTCCCTTGTCGGCTTCCAGTCTTGGGAGATTCAATAATGTTACACATTCAACGGCTACCTTTCTGCCCCATAGCAAACTTAAAAGCTGCTATAAGTAGTTTAGAAATCTAAGCCGATTGGTTAGTTCTAATTACTTCTAACATTAGTAATACAAAAGAGTCATGCTTTTTCACCCTCTGCAAAATCATCCAAGCAGCAATGTGGTGCTAATAGTCCGCCTGATCTTAATGACACCAATGAAATTATATCGCGGGTAATTTATTTGTTCCTTACGACCTTATTATGGGTAAATGTCGACTGACAATTTGGTGGTATAATAACGGTGCCGTTATCATCTTAACTGGTTTCGATAATGATATTTTCGGTTTCGGCGTGTAATCACATTGAATCTTCATCGTATTTCTAATAAAAACATTTATACTTTTTTACTGCTTTCAACAACTATTTAAGTACCTAAAAGGCTTTAAAAATTAGTTGTAAGAAGTAGTTTAATAGAGCGAAGAATACTTTTTAGTTCAAAATTTAATAATCCTGAAACTGCTGCAGTGAACAGTGCATTACAAGTATTTTGAGAGGAAAGTAATAGCCAATTCAAAGCTGCCAAGTTTTAAAATTACTCTTGTGGTTGCGTTAAAAAAACTTGGCTAGTTTCAAATTCTTCTTTTTAGTGCTCTTTGCTTTATATTGTGTTAACCTTTTCTTTCCCTTCTGTCAAGACATGTATTAATACCATGAAATGGCAATGGTAATGGGATGTATACTACAAGCCATGTATGCACTGCACAAAAAGTTCATGGACACACAGGTGGCTTATATTCCCATTAATAATAATAATAATAATATTCCTGGACAATTCACACACGGTAATCTGATCCCAAGCTAAGCTCTAAGAGAGCTTGTGTTATGGTAACCAGACAACTGATAAACATACTTATATATTTCTAAATACATTCATATTATAGATAAATGACATCAGACCAGAACAAATGATCGTGCTCATCACACAAACATTTGTCCTGAGTGAGAATCGAACCCACGACCTCCGGTATAGCAGTCAGGGTCACTAACCGCTAGACCACCAGGCCCGTCAAAATTAAACCTTTAATGAACCTTTCTCAGACCACAGAAAAGTTTGAGCAGCTACCAAACTTTTATAATACTGTACAGAAACATTTATCGCGATGAATTAAATTTTTAATTGGATCAAATAAAATAAACGCTTTTAAAACTTTGGTTAAAACATTCACACGTCTCTTTAACTTTGAATACGAAATTCGAGGCGAGATATAAGCTCGCATTTACAAACACCTCTAGACATTTTCGTTTTAATAATCTGTTGCAAAGTCGTAGAGGATGTCAGGGTAAGCTTGCTTTGCTAGCTGCAAAGCGAATGCGACAGAGCATCCTTAAACAAGGGCTCTTTGCATGGTGAGTTCTTTAAAGGCAAAATTTTACAGCAGCAACGATACAAGGAACATAAAATTTTAAATTAAAATGGCAAAAAAGATGGTGAAATTGTTTCAGGACATGACTGTACTTTTATAGTGAAAATAACGTGTTTGGTGATAGTTCAAAGAAAAAGTAATTTAACATTTTCTTGTAACTACTGGGTATTCACGAAGGTCATGGGGTTACAGTAGTTATTAAATGATTGAACTTTACTGGTGTCGAGGTCGCAAAAGGTGTTCATGTGAGATCTTGGGTCAGAATCCTCAGGATCGATAAATTGTTGAATCCTCGAAGGAAGTTCTTAAAGCTTGATTTGCTTACAGATATTTGTCCCAAATGTTAAGGTATTTGAGATGTAAGCTTTCAAATTCTGAAAATAACAAAATCCCAAAAAACTATATACATTTTTTACCATACTCAATACCATTTTAGTGAGATAAGAAATAGCTAATCACTTAGGTATAATGCCAAATAATAACTTTTTTTCATTTTATTTTGTCGGTAAACCACTTAAACTTCCGCCGTCATAGCACTCTGATGCCTTCATTCAATTTAGTATTGATTATGGGTGGCAATGGGTGTTCTGTGTTCGTTCTTGAAACTCAAATCATACAATCCTTTGTCACAATATCAGTACTACACACAAAATTACATACATTTTGGTACAACTAGGTTATCAACTCTGATTAAAGAACGACCATTATCAGTCAAAAAAGATTTCGATCCAATATCTAGAATACGTCCTAGCTAACACCGACCAATTTCATTAAAGTATTTTTCGATTACAGCCTAATTGTATTCGAACTATCCAAAGGGCAACCTTAATACAACTTTGATACTAAAAAGATTACGCTGCGTGGTGAAATAAAAGCGATCATTTTCATACTGGCTTAGCCTTCTGTGCATTTATCACTGAAATAATAATGGATATAAAGTGTGTGTCGAGACTAAACTGCGCCTGGCGTCTGGTAGGCGGGCCCTGGAGCTGTCTGAGTCCAGACGTCGCGACGTCGAACAGTCGACAGGACGAAATCACGCGCTTTCTATGTTTAGCATTTATCAAACAGAATTGATCAGTCTAGAAAGTTCTGAACTGTTTTAATGAGCAGTGAAAAGCTACGCAGTTACACAAACCAGTATCGATTATTCATATAGTTTACTGTTTGTGTAGGTATCTTTTCTTTCCATAACATAATACAATACCGTTTTTCTTGGCGTGATCTGCAATATTCCAGGCTTGGGTATTTTAATGTTATTTTCTTCGCGTCGTCTTTCATAAAATAACACGCAAAATGTGAAAACCCCGCGCAGCCGACCTTGAGGTTTTTATTAACGGAGGCTTTCGCATTGCAAATCTTATATTCTAATTTAATATCGCCTGTAAACTTAATCGAGCATTTATGTCAGAAGCTAAACATTAACCTTTTTTCACCTAGGCCTTGTAAAATTTTATATGTTGGCCTAAATTATTACTTCGTGTCGCTCTGGGTTTTATGATTTTTTATGTAGAGTTGAAATAATTAGGAAAGTATTCACTTCTTTTGATGAAAACCAGAGAATCCCTTTATTAAAACCCTATAATAGGTTTTTCAAGAAAGAACCCAACAGGCGGTTGTATGCTTCTAAAGGATTGTGTCATACGGGTTTCTGTCAAATTAAGGCTTTATATTGGGTTTATTGAGTGGACCCAATCCAATTTGCGGAAATTTTAACAAAAGACCTGGCATTTCGGGCCGGGACACAATTAAATATAATCAAGTTTATTCATTCACTGGCCTTACAAAACTAGTTCGTTGTTGTGTTGTGGGAATCACTATATGACTCTCGTTTTCACCAGCATTTATTGTTAGGTATTCTCTAAAATGATACGTCACTTTATTTCTTCTGTTTCGTTGTAGAGTTAGTATTTCTTACAGCAGTGCATTAAACATAACTCAGTATCTTAGAATGAATTACACATAACACGAAAAATATTATTTAACATGAGTATTACTTAGGTACTTGTTAAGAACCTAATTAAAACAAATTTAAATTGTTGACTCTATATTATGGCACTACCACATTGTACTTTTCTTGGTGCAAAGCGACAAATTTATCTATTTTCACATAAAGATCACCCATTTCTAGTTACATTTTTGTAACTTTTCTAAGAGTCCCATTTTGACAAATTCTATAAATAGAGCCTTGAAATGACAGATTGTGAAAGGCTCGGTGAAGGCAAAAGCTTTGTATATTTTTGGTAACGTACCGGCGGAAAATAAATAGTAATAAAGTAATGATCTATAAGAAAAAAATGATATATGTAATGTAAATGTTATGCGGGAAAAACATTGCAACCTGTATAGCACATGGCTACTGATTTTAATTGAAACTTAGTTTTTTTTTTTAATTACGTTGTGTTCTTATCAATTAATGCTCCTATCACTTTGGAACACTAGATTTTGGTGTGGTATCGTAGGTACCCTAGTATACGAAGATTAAATAAATCCAAAGGCTTAATTTATTGTAGTAGGTAGCTGACCTAAAACAAAAACTTTTTTAAAACTTAACAGTACTTCTTCAATATCTGTGGTTTTAAAGATATCCATAAGAAAATGGGGTTTCATGCGCTGAACCCACTGGCCTGTTTATGTAACCAAAAATTGTTGGCTTTGTTGAAAATTATACTATTGTGTAAACTTACTGAACAACAAAGCAGTGACGCAAAAGTCCGGCAACTGAAGTTATAAACGTAAGTAAATAAGTAACATTTTCGTCTGTTATCCGAATTGTGGTATTTATCCACGGCGGAGCATAATTTGCTCGAACAAACATGTTTACAGGTCATAGAATAATAATTGGAGCGTAAGAAAACATCACGACATGTTGGGAAGAGTGTTCTATTATGTGCGTGATCGTGAACCAATCTGTTCTGACCTTTATCGTGACGGGATTAGTGATGCTCTCAGCTCACAACGTTATCAGATTACTGCGGAGTAGATTGTGACAGTAAATGCAAGTGATTAATGTTTCAGTAAATCTTGATTGACATGAACTTGAAAGACAGTCGGGATTGCGGTAGTTTTCAAACGCTTTCTTGTCTGGTCTCCGGTAAGGGCCGGGTAAGGCAGGGCGGTTTTTGGCGATGGTTTAGATATCACCTTTCTAAGAATAAAAAAGGTCATATGGACACATA
The DNA here is from genome assembly GCA_905146925.1 of Autographa gamma. Classification (NCBI taxonomy): domain Eukaryota; kingdom Metazoa; phylum Arthropoda; class Insecta; order Lepidoptera; family Noctuidae; genus Autographa; species Autographa gamma. The sequence continues at coordinate 5,097,073 of LR989852.1, forward strand.
ATTAAGGTAATCAGTAAAGCGTGTTTTCGGTAAATAAGTAGAGCATAACATGACCAAAACATATTAATTTCATGTTGAATCCAGTTTACGCACATGAACAACTTCACACACATGAAGGAATATATGATTTGAATTTATTTATTTGTATTTTTATAAAAACATCTATCTATCTACGAGTTACGTTATTATTTAATCCCGTTTAGGATGAATGAATGTACAAGAGAAGCAACTGGTGTTCCATTAATAAATATCACTAGCAGGTTGCAATATTAAAAAGTAGTACGTAGCGATTTGGATATAAATAATAAATGGTAGCAGCGCTCCACTATTCGCTCGGGTATTGGGATAAGGTTCCGATTAAAAGAAGTAATTTGGTAGTCTTTCATTTTGTATGTTTACCTTTATTTACAGTTTTTTTTTGTATTTGTATAACAGCACTGTTATTTACAAACGGTGAAGGAAAACATCGTGAGGAAACCTGGATTCCAAAATTTGGGATCTGAAATGCCAATCCGCAGTGAGCAAGCGTGGTGATCAATGCTCGTGCCTTCTCTATATGGGAAGAGGCCTGTGCCCAGCAGTGGGACGTTTATAGGCTGGATTATTATACTGTTATTTGTAATACTTTGATAGGTTTTATTTTGTTTGAATTACATAAAAAATGTAACTTTGTGTTTTAGTATTAGTGGTAAGAAGCTGAAAAGTTAAATCACTTCTCAGAGAGAGACGAGAGGAAATCTCGGAAGTTACCGGGGTTTGGTAGTCTTACGCACGTATTTTGAAGAGCACGTTAATTGAGTGGTTGGCTTCACTTTCCCAGTCATGTAAGTTGGCTGTCCCATTGCATTTAGACATAAGTGTTTGCTGACAACCACGTATAGTTTATGATATAAAAGTAAATACTTACGATTTTGGTTAAATATTTTAGGTGTATATTTTTATGTTTGGATGATCATTCACTCAAAGTCGCTTAGAAACTAGAATGACCTTAATATTGTTATAAATTATTTATATTGTTATAGAGTAACGTTACCTATGTAATTCTCGGTTATTTGAGCAACTAGGAAATGTTTCCCTAACACGCACTTAAATTACATACGAATATATATTATTGACCCCCGAGTTTTTAAAAATTATAATAATGGGAACTTTCGGTTTTCATTCTGACTTCTACTTAATTCAATGTGCAAAGAAGTATTCAAAATATCTCATTAAAGGTAGGTATAATGCATAAAAGACCAATGACCCGACTGCATATCGATTTGAGTTGACCAGTCTCGTAGTCTCGAAGGGATTGCTCTCATTAACATCAGGGAATTGGTTTTCTATCCTCCGACACTTTATTTATGCGGCTTGCAAAGCACAATGATTTCATGACATATGTAGGGCCAGTATGTTTATTAAATATGCAGGACGCTACATAAATTAATTTCTTGGAGAAGAAGTAAGGCCTTTGATCACCATGAGATCCATATTTAAAATAAAACTACGTAGACGAAAATATTGACACACCCATCAAAAAGTATTTCTGGCACATAACGTTAATCTTTTAATTAATATTCGTCATAAGAATCGATCAGCCACATGCTACACCCCAATATAACTTCGAATAGTATAAAACTGAAGGATCAATACAAAACATCCTATTAATGGAGCCTTACTGTCTATTTGTGTATAACAATCAATGTCTGTATCTATAACACATTTACAAACCCTTCACAAGCGATATTATGGTATTGTTCAGTAATTATATCGACTGTGTTCATTAGTACCTATTATTGTAACACTTACATGCCTAATAGATAGATCGTGCCAGACCGCACTGAACCGTAACAATTTGTGTTCACTCCATTAGATTTTAAACCTGCTAACTGATACACAAATGAGAATTTCATTCTTCGTTAGTTACACTTGATTGCTAAATATGTAGGTTAATGATACTCTATACATAATTATATGTTATAGAAGGTGTTCTTGTTTCATGATGAGATTATAATGATCAAGATTTACGAATAATGTAGCCATTTTACCTGGGTCAGCTATTAATAACAATATTTAATTTAATATTACAGAAGAGCAAGTCGAACACAAATATACCACAATACCAACTCGTTTATCAAGTGTACTAAGTAAGTTTAAAGCTCTAAAGTGTAATAAATAAAAATAACCCTAAGTTGACTCGCGGCCGTGTCCAATTAAAAATATAATTAATATTTATTTAGTTGAGCATTCCATAAATAAGGCCCTATGGGTGTCGGGCAGCGATTGTGTCGTGCAGTACTTGTGCTATCCATCATTTTGTAGACCATTAACGCGTAGGGCGAAGGCTGAGGGCGCGCCAAGTCACGCCAACCCAACCGAGTCAACTGAAAAAGGAAAATACATATATTTTTTTTACGAAAGTATAAGCATTGCCGTAAACCTCTTATTATATGTATTTGGTTGAAACGTTAAAACCACTTTCGCAGCCTTCCACGATGTTTCTAGTAAATGTAGAGCAATTTAATAAAGTTAGGTTTTAAGTACCTAGATGTCGGATACAGCGTTACAGGTTACGATCATTTATTATTAAATAAAAGCCTTAACTGTGCCGTATTACACGCATCAATTCCAGTGAGTTACAGTCTTTTGACCCCGACGCTTCCAGCTGTTTTTCTGAACTAAGAATTAAGACAAATTGATAAAATCTTTTTATATCTGTCAACCACGGTAGAGACGAGCTCCCGACGGGCCCTCTGGGCATTAGGGCACGCAGTTCGTTCCACTATTATTATTAATAGTAGAGCTATTCCAATACATCCTCTGATAAAGGGTAGGTAATAGGGCTTGTCCTCGCGTGCCAGTTGTACGCAAGTCATCTAACTTAAGGGAAATGGTATTTGTAGGTTCTCGTAAAATGTTTTAATGGTCCTATTTGAACAAAAAAAAACTGATTTGTTACGGCAGAATTGACAAAGTAAAACACTAAAAGGTTTCCTGGGTAAAAATGTTATTGTGTCAGAAATTTTCTGTTTTTATTTACCTGCAGTTTTGATTAATACATTTAATAGATAAATATATTTATATTTAATTATACTTTAAACTAAAAACAACAAAAAGTTATATTAATTTTAATTAAGTAATTAAAGTTCAAAGTCATCTCTAAACCTAGTTTTCAGTCGTCGCTCACTCAGCACAAAAGTTTATAATACATATAATGATGTGACTTTCACTTATCATGTATCATGTACAATTTACTTTCACAAGAGTAGAGAGACACGCGACTGATTGAACGCTCTGGAGCCGAGTTTTCCCAGATCACTTGGAATTTAATTACCGATTTATTTTTGCGCTCGCTATATTATATTTAAATGGGCCATTGAGGAGGAGATAATATTAGCTCCCGTTCTCAAGGGAATGGTTTTAGCGACAATTGTCTTTCTCCCAAATCGTCGTGAGCATCGTTCGAAGCTTAAGTTTAGCGCCTTGAATGGCAGCAATGAGCGTTGTGAGATTTTCCATTTTAAAATGTTACAAAATTTAGAATTGGGTGGGTTAATCCTGTAATGAACATGACTAGTTCTGTAACATATGAACTCTGGGGTCGAAAATATCGCTAAGTAATTTTATTTATTTTGGTCCTTGATGTTGGTAGCAATTGATGACGGTCGGGTGAGGCGGCGGGCTGGCGGGCTGCGACCGCTCGCTATAAATATTAGATGCGGCTCCTCACGCCAGTGCGAGCCGGAACCCTGAGAATCGATAGTCCACAACACGTATGTGTCACTATCTTGTCCCATATATTCTAATAACACGAAATAATGTTCGCGCTCTGAGGTATTCACACCCCCAAGAGTATATTAGGGTCCGAACGCACAGTTTACGCGTCAATAATAAACAAAATGAAATACCTTCGTTCCACCCCGAGTTCCATACAAAATCGTACGGTATTTCAGTATTAAAGAGGCCTCGCAATGGATTGTTTGCTGTTTGATCAATAAAACTGTTATTACTGGACGCCACTGGTAGCAGGCCGCAGCGAAAGGAAAATAATGGGTCATTAAGCTATAATAAAAAGAAATCGTTTTAGTCATGTCATTGTCTAGGTCGAAAGAAAATTTATATTAATTTAATTAATAAAATACTTGATATAACACGTAACATGATTTTTTGAAAAAGAAGTACATTGACTAATTATTATTACTTTTTACATGAAAACGAAATTTTACTCTGTTTACTTGTATCTGTATGCCTACTTAAATATTGAAATAGGTTCCTGTTCAATCTCAAAATGAGTAAGCACTTTCATGCTTAATAGTCTCGCAGATTAGGAAAATCAATTAAGTACAGTATGAAGAAGGCTTGTGTGAAAGGTCGTTTGAATAATAGATTAACTGTTGTAGATATCAAGCGATCCGACCCGATACACTAATAGCGTCAGCCTTGTGATTTGCTTTCGGTCCGTTTCAGGCGCTAGTCATTTATTCCTTACAAAACTGGCTTAGGCCGAGAAGTCACAAACCTTAGGCACTTTAGTAGGTAGCTGACGCAAAACCTTTGTAGGCATAGAAATGTAAATGATTCTCACAAAGTTCTACTTTTCAATGTTATCTTAACGTTAGTGCCTGTGTCCCCTTTTTGGCATTGACTAGAACTCTTCAGAGTTCCAAAGTTTTTGCCTTATTTATAATACTAATAAGTAGTTAAGGGTCTTATTAACAATCTTGATTTAATATTCTTTAACAAATTTTACGTAGGTAGCTTTCATATCCTACTTTCAACTGGGTCAGGCTTTCAACAGATAGGGACAAAAGTTTTAACGAGACGAGTACCTATTGGCTCAATTTCTATAGAAATAGGTCAAAGTACTGAAACAAGCTAACTAGAGTTACAGGAGTTGCTTCATTAAACAGTTGCTAGCCAGCAATTTGGATGAAGACATAATTGTGTTTGAAAAGAGTAACCGATACCTTTCACTTTGAGTAATGCGCAGTCAAGTGGGCAGAAGATAATATACTATACAATGTATGTAAGAGACAGTGATTCAATAAAAACATTTTATTAAATAGACTATTATTTAGGATTGCTGAAGTAGGTAGTTACTAGGTTGCAGGGTCGTATATTCAACGCAACCTCGTGCATAACTATAGCCTTGACCGTTCCTAAGTACCGGCAGCGGTTGTTACTAATATTCATAAAATAATTAGGTTACCAAAACATACAATGAGCTTAAGTGAGAATATTTTTTTTGTACGATCTTACTATGTGGTAGATACTAGTTTTGTTATTTTATTTCATATCAAAGTACGATTAAATTAAAGAAAAACGTGGGCCGCTAAAAAGCTAATTAAAAAGGCTAATTAATAATAAACAACCATAAAATAAAGGAACAAAAATGTTGATTAGTTTAAAACTTGAGCCACCGAACATAAAATGTTTATGGATGTAGTACTTGCTTAATTGTAAATGTTCATTGTAGTCGGGGATGCGGCTCAAGCGGCACGCAGACCTGAATTATCCTAAACAAAGATCGTTACTGCTTTGGAATTAACAATTATAAAGCTGAATTGCTTTATTTAGGCGTCTTAACGAGATTGTTAGGAGGAACAAAAGGCATTATGCGAGCCTTCATTCGAGCGACAAAAATGCGCTTCATTTCGTCTTTTCTCTACGTAATTTGAAGTGTAAACAATTAGTTTGAAGGGCCCCGAAGTTTTCTCGGTAATGAGATTAGTTTCCGGTTGTAAGCAGGAAATCAATTTGCTGGCATCCAGCCATGCGCCGACTGGCTGAGCGAGTGAGCGCTCCTCACCTAAGTATTCTATAACACCCTATCTAAGCTTGGATATTGGCAGTTGGCTTTGTAGGCACTATCTAATACCTTCGAGAGAGCTTTACTTGAGAATTAATTCTTGAGATCGTCAGCGTACGACAAGACCTAATAAGATTTTATACTTTTTTGTAAAGTTATAAGTAGTTCAGTTCATTATCAGATACTGTAACCTTATAATAAAATAAAAGGCAATTCTAAAGGTAATGATTACATAACATCACATCTACATAGTAATATGGGTCTAATAAAACTCCCATTTCATTGTATTAGGCGACATAAAATAAAGAGGCAAGATGAGGAAAAATAAGGTTGTGTTTATATTTCACTGAGAAATTTGTAAGTGCCATTAGATACCGTGGCTTGGTGGCGGAGTTAAATTTAATTAAATCTCTTATTTATCTAAAGAGTTCGTTCTCCAGGGTTTACAATTAAACTTTTCTATTTAACAGATGAAGAGCTCTATTGTAACTCACTAGAGGCAGTTCAATGCCATCAATTTCACTTTATCGGTGTATTTAAACTTTGGCTTTCGCTTTGTTAGACGGCCAATAAAAGAAACTAGAACGGAATTTAAATTTTACAAGTATCTCCTAAGCTTCTGTCTGTTGGTTTTAGTGGACTGACTAACACACTTGACGTTGTGCCTATAAACAGAGGCCAAAGTGTAGGGTCAAGTTGGACTCGTGAAAAAGATATTTGGTAGCGACCTGACCCGACTGCTTAATTAGCTAGATTTGTCGGAGGGCTTTTACCCGTAAATACGGGCAACATGGTATGATAAAAATATGGAAAAGTTTTTACAATATTTGCGGCACTTATAATAATTAGAACTGTATGTAGGTATAACAAATTCACTGGATTCAGTTATCACTCTTTTTTATTGTGTTTTGTAAACCGTTATATTATTAAACGTCTTTCTTTTATATTGCATATTGTTATAGATTAGAAAATGACACGAGAAAGCACTTGTTTATTTTTTAATTTGACACTACTGCTAACGTTGGACAGTTTATAAATTGCTTTATGTAATAATTAGTATGCAGTGACTGCCAACGCTCGACTCGTAAATACTCTCCACTAGGTATAACATGGTAATGCTTTCCATGTACCTACTTCCGTATGTAAATTCAAGAAGCACACGTATACCAAAGTTCAGGGAATCCCATACTTATTCGATATCTTTTACTTTAATGTCGGAATTAGCATATTCATGAATTTTATATTATGTAGTTTTCCATTGCGGATCGAGAGAAAGGATTCGACATTTTCCCTCTTATTATTTTAAAAAATCGTGGGAAATGCGAGGATATTTGGTACTGAGGTAGTCTATGTTTTTTTTAGTAATGTTATCTTTAGTAAATATGGGTGAGGTCGGTCGTTTTATTAAGTGGGTGCGTGCGGGGTTGGGGTCGGGCTCGGAGACACGCCGCGCTGGGCCCCCGCCCGCCCGACTCGCGTAGCACCGCTCTCGCCGCTGCCGCACTGTGGGCTAATATTAAAATCCTCGTTCAAAATGAATGCTTGTGTCTCCATTATTTTTTTGGTTTTACTATCTACTTTTAATCATTCTCTTCCTAGAATTGTACGTTTTGATTCGATAACGGATAACGAAGGTCGCTTTGAAAATTCAACAGATGTTTAAATGGTTAATAGCTCTATCCATTTAATGTTAAATGTGCTCTTCTTTTTACTACTTTAAACTAAACGTACGTTAATCAATAACTACCAATAAAAATAGGGTAACAGAATGTGTATTGATAAGTAGGTAACTTTTTCTTATAACATAAAACCTGTTCATCAGCACTAGATCTTCGTAATATGGATTAATGACCACAATTTCGTGTTTGCCAAAATGTCCCAGTGTGTGTCGGATGAGGAGAAAACGCCCGCTCACAATATCCGGTGCTGATCCGCAATATCACCCCATATCTATGGATTTAGGACATAAAATTCAATGATTATAATACAACCATATAGGTTACCCAGACATTACGCTGTAAGATCGTTTTTTCTAATAAGTATATAGTGCCCATTATTTCCCATTTTTGTGTTACACCAAATAGAGGTAATTTTTCTCAGGTGTTTCGTGTATTAAAAGTAATATGAAGAAAAATGTTATGCCCACACACCGTCTTTGTGTCAATGTCGTTGTACCTACGGTAATAAAAGTATTTATTCTTATACGCCAGCTCAGTAAAAATATGGATATGAAAAGAGATTTTCGCATGGTGGTTTATATTGTTCTGTTGTGAAGATGTTCAAGGATGATGGTAAATAGGTTCTGCCTATAGGGCTATAAAAGCAAATGTTTCGTACCTGTTCATATAGGTTTGTGAAACCAAGGGTTTCTGATCAAATTCAAAGGACATTTTCAAAAGATTCTATTTTCGCATCTACCCTTTCTGAAATGTCAGGACTGAATGCTGTAACCAATGATTTTGGGGCTTATATTTTACGTAGGGGTATTAATATAATGTAAAATAAAAAAGGGACAGACTATCTTTATTAGAGTAGTTTTAATTTTTTACTTGGATTATAATTATGGTTTCTTTACAGATAACCATGAGGATCAAAACATCAGACAATGGTAACATCGCCGTTTACAACAGACAAGACGTTTTGTCAAACAGAAATCCCGATAATAGAAGTTGGTTAACTTCGAACAACACAGAGACAAACATACGTGAGAATTCAACAGATTACTCTCAAGTATATAATAGTAATACGATTTATAGCTCTAGAAAGAATTCAGGGACAATTGAAAATAAGGGTAGAGAAATCGGCGCAGATAGCGATGCCTCGGCCCTGAGCGCGGAGCTGGTATGCAACAGACAATATCGGATCAACAGCAGGAACGTGAATAGCGCGGAGTCACGTAATAGCCACGAGACAGACAATCTGGAGGCAACCACGGAAACTATCCGCGCTCCTTGTGAACCTTTCATATGTACGTATTTACCATTTTATGCCTTTCTGCATATGTATTTGCGCTATATGCCTTTATGTGGCATTCATATAACATTCCTGACATATAGTTTGCATTTGTTATAAATGCTTATAATATATATTTGAGTAAATATTGTTTTTGATAATCTCTGTATTTTTTTTTTGTTTGAATTTCAGCGAATACTAATGTATATACAGACACTACGCCAATTGACGAAGAAAGAGCATTTGAGCATTCTGACACAGATGAGATGTCTGAGAACGGCATCCATCCTGTGCCGAGGGGAATCGTGAATCCAAATTATCCTGGCTTCCAACACTTAGCGCACACATTACAGGTAAAGTTTCACTTAGGAAAAGAAACCTTGGAAGTGTTTAAACTTTGCTCGTTACAGCGACACAAAAGAAGCCCCAGTTGTTACGAATACAACTCGGTCGGGAACCCTACGTGCTTATTTATATCTGTGTACACTTTAGTGGTTTATTTTGTGCTCACTCGGTAAATAAACTTTTCCTTGATTAAGACTGTTCAGAATTATAACAAAGTTTTCTTTTTCCCAGGATTATTCTTCAAACATTGAAAATTTTTATCATTCAGAAAATGAAATGACGGATGACGATGTGGATGTAGAAATAACCGATCTCGCTTATGAGCCTGAACCGAATCAAAATGGAACGGATTATAAAAATGTGAATAACAACAATAACATAAAAACAGACTTAATAAAAACTACTATTTTGTCACCACTAACCAAAACATATTCACAAAAAAACCTTGTAGATAGTCAAATACAAAATGAAATACCAGATTTATTGAAAACTGTATCTAAAAATAATAATAATAATGATGAAACCTTTAGTTATGAATTAAATTGCACGGATGCCGATATAGAGAATAACTTTAACGCCAAGGATATTATTGGTGACTTTAATAAAGAAATTGAAGATGAAATCAAACAATTACTCAATTACAATATCAACATACAAGATGACCTAGAAGAATTACGCAAAGATATAAAAGATACTTTTGCAAAACCTATTGAAAATACTATTAATAACATAAGTGATGTTGTTAATCATGTCATTAAGAAATTAGTGGAAACACAAAGTGAACCTAGTGATGAAAATAAAGAAGAGGCAAAGGAAAATCTTAATCAGCAGCAACAGATAGATCAAGAAATAAACAAAATAAATAAAGAAAATGAAAAAAATACTCGAACAGAAATGAGTCTAAGTAGGCCTACGTTTTTACTAATAGAAAATAATACAAGTGGTAAGATAACGGATGCCTTCCTCTCAGACGGAAAGGATGAAATAAATATTAATGATTATGACACTGACAAATTGAGCCTTAATGTGGAAAATACTATTAAACAACTAAGTACAGAACTTCGAAAAATCATCCCTAAACTAGATGAAATGCGCGAACGTGATAGGTTATGGGCTGAAAGCAAAAAAGAAACAATAATTATGGATGGAAATTCCAATGAAGTAGGAAATAGTTCCAAAAGTAGCTGTATTATGAAAAGTATTCACTCGCCAGAAACACCTGGTGCTAGCAAACCTATTAGACAAAATGATAATCATGTTAGTGTAAGAAAAAATTCCACACACTTGAAGAGGTTTGTATTTTAATTTAATACTATTTGTGACACTGTAGGCAATAATTTTTCTGGTTAAATACTTTCTTAAATTACTAAGGATTTGTGTCTATTTGTTTTAAGTATGTTTGTTTTTTATTATTGTTGAAAGTCTGAAGTTAGGATAAGAAAATGTTGATGGTTGCTAAACTTTGCAAACCTACAAATGCAAATTATTGCCTCATACGTGTAGGTAATAACGTTTAAAATAGATTTGACGCAGCTGTCCGTATAACTCAGATAAATTGAGAAGGGAAGTTACGCTTTGTACTCTGAAACAACTTGTGTCAATTTTGAATTTAATTTAGTTTGATCACATTCAACTAGTGGAATTCTTGATCCTAAATGGGGCGTGTACAGCTATTTGTTTGACGTTGTGATATATTGTGTTAAAAGATTAATTTGTGAAATGCATTCAAACTTCAGTGAACCCAAAGCGCTAAGAGACAAACAAAAAGAAATTACTTCAAGTAAAAACTCTTACCGCACCGCTCAAAATAAAACATCCGTCCGTAAAAATGATAACGCAAAAGATTTAGATTTGGGTGAGTTCATTTATGTAATTGTTTGTCTAAGCTTATTATTCCATTGACCTGCCCTTCAGATGTTGTGTACCTACCTACCTGTTAATAAACAAGTTACAATCACATTTCCTTAATATTCAGTGCTTGTTTTTGTTAGTAGATGCACTATGTAGAAAAAGTTTAGAGTTATATTTTTATTCTTATTAGTTATTAGTAAGCTTGGAGTGTCCCCACTGTAGGGCAAAGGCCTTCCCTACCACTTTGCACACGTTTCAGGACAATATAAGTTTTGCCACTCTTTCTTATACACACCCAGATCGTCCCTCCTTCTTTGCCTGGGTCTTTCACGCGGCCTCTTTTCTATTGGGAAAATTTCATTGTTATGTTCTATTTACTTAATGGAGACTGTTGTGAGTTGGAACCTAAGGTCAATGACTGCGTACTTGCTGCGTACGTTAAGTTTTTTTTTAATGTTTAAATACGAATGCATGTAATTATTATTCCTTTCATAACACCATGCTAAGGCTGATTGGTACAGAATGTCTAAAGTATTCTAGTCCGAATAAGTAAGTAAAAATACCTGAATTATTTTTCAGAGAGTTTCGACGTATACAACATAGAGACAGCTTTACCTAAGCTGGATTTGGATGCTATCGAAAATCATTTAAGAGCAGCTAAAGAAGCTGAAAGAAGGGTAAGTTAATACCTAAAAGTTCAAACTTGATCTTATTATTATTCTAAGCTTGTTTGTTTCTGCTTAAATAACTTATTTGATCGCAAGTAATACATGCCAGGTGTTTCATCTATATTATAATACTTAATTCGAATTTCGCGCTGTTAAGTTAACGGTAACCGCACATTCGCAAATTCGCGTTTGATCCACGTCTGCCGCCGCAGCCATGTGTAACAGTTAATTATCAATAGGTAGTACGTTCTACGTTCAGCTTTCTAAGGTGATTTGGTGGCGTAGTAGGCTGCCAGCCAGTCTCTTGCTAAATACTGACTCATTCCGCAAAGTGTGCGGGTGTTGCTTGGACTGTATTAAAAGTTTCTTTTGTTTTTAATATTAAATATTCATCTATATAAGTGATGGCGTCAATGCCGTATTTTGTTAATACAGAACAAAGACATTACAAAAAGGATACTAGGTTTTTACTGGATTTATACACAATTACGTATGATAACCACGAGTCAGTTGATAACATTTGTTGCCTGGTAAGTATTTTTTACTATACATGGACATTTCCTACTTATGCGTAACATATTGTATATAGGTTAGATGGAACACGTCTTGACCTTGTCCTAAATGTCAAAATTGACAGGACTTCCATTTTTTTGTTTACTTTAGTCGTTTACAGTTATCGTTTGTACAAAGCCATCCGTGCCATATTATTGCCAAAATAAAGAAGACTGATTAGTTTTTAATATGTTCGAAAATTTAGTTACTAATATACGAAGAAAATTCAGCAATACGCCTGAGGAGATCCGAGACAACGTAGTCATTAATACTCCAGAAAAATCTGGATTCAAACGAAGTTTACATCTTTTCAAGTTAAAGCTATTTAATAAAAGTGACAGTGAAAACATTCACGTAGAAGATTGTGAAGATACTGTTTTGAGTCCAAGAGCTATTGGATCTGCAGAGTGTGCCTTGACAGAAATTGAATGGCCAAATCTTGCTGACAATAACCCTAATATATTAGAGAGATTTACAAGAATTGTTACTTTAACTGACAATGCTCCCTATGCCAAAAACGTAAGAGTAATAAATGAATATTACTTTTAGCATTAAATCAAGTAATTATACTATTAAACACAAGATACCAAAACACATCCCTTTGAAGAAATCTGCATTTAGTTTTCAAACAATTGAAAGTCAACTATACTGTAACAAACTGTAAAATTAGTTATTTGTTTATTCTAGAAACGCAATGACAGAGAAGAAATCAGAAGACGTCTGGCTATGGGGGCAGAATCTGAGGAGTACTATAGCATGGGCCACACGGACCGGCCCGGAAAGAAACCAAGTCTCCATTCACGACTTCAAAGTGGTAATTATCGTTATGTATTACTTGTGTTAGATCAAAAATAAATGGCTTGTCTGAACGGTAATGATCACACTTCCTAGAATACAATGTAAACATAATTAAAGCTATTTGTGGATATTTAATTAACATAATAATATATGAGTAGCTAACAAAATACATATTATAGTAAATGTATTGTTGTAAAGGCTAATTCATTTAGTATTTATATGTATTTTAAATGAGAGACACAGGTAATACTTTTAATGGGTTGTAAGTGGTTGTCATTTATTGATATTATGCTAATTATGAAAAAAAAAAACATATTTAATGGACACTGTATCATAATAAATTGGGTTATGGTAGTTGTTTCGGTCAATAAATCAGATCTGTTTTTAACACAAATAACCTTTATTTTAATGTTGGGTTTAAGGTTTTGACTTACTGAAATGGTAAATAGACTAATATGGGCTTTCAATCAATGTACTATGTGTAAACGTCTTGTATTTCACTATCATACTGTGATGTTTATAAATGTGTTGTGGTGTGGTACAGGGATGAACCTACAAATATGTTTCATGAATGAGACAGCATCAGACAATGAATCTCAAGCATCAGACATAGAAAAAAATCATAGTAACACAAAAAGTTTGTCACGGTCAAGCATATTTAGCAAGTCTAGCTACAACCATCCTTATCAGACAAGACCTCTGTCAGTAAACATCACAAAAAATGACAAAATTAGTACCGTACAGAGTGGTGAGTATATCCTGCCTATTGTTCCACTTTGGGGTCACTCTGTGTGCCAATATAACACCATCGCAGAAACCTTGTCACTAACATCATGCCTATGCTTCTTGTACTGTATATTAATGATTTAAAATTGTAAGAATGTCATGTAAAACTTGCTTGATTTAGAATCATTTAGCAATTTTGAACTTCTTGTTTTGTTTTTAATCCTTACATTTATGTCTGCATGAGTTGTTAATATGTGATATAATTTTTTTATGGATATCCCAAAGTATGGTCAATAAGCATGTTATGTGTGAGAGTATAACAGTATGAATTATATAATTTCTTTTTGTACCTATTGCATATTTTCTTACAGGTGCAAAATTACGCCCCACATCATTGTCACTAAAGCCAACTAAATCGAGGTCATCACATTCCCTGGGGCACATTGAAATTAAGGAGTCTGACTTCTATGTTCTTCAAGCTACCCTACAGACTGAAGCCAGGATTGCACTGGCACAGGCTAAGGAGATGGCTCGTATACAAATGGAGGTATATATCCCTGTAATAACTTTGTTATTTTTTTATTAATGTTACTGTTTATCTATAGTACATCAACTTGGTGTTGTCAGAATTTTTGTTTCATCATCAGTATTATGTATCTCATTTTTAACCACTTCATAAAATAAAACTTTCTATTTTTAACTGTATGTAGTAATTTCTTATGTATCTTCAACAATTTGTTTCCATTGGGAACCTATTATCGAAGTTATTTTGGTTTTGTAACTAATCAATATCAATCACATGCAAAGAGCATTTTAGGAGATAAAAGACTATATGAAAACTAAATAAAGACTACATAAGTAAACACAAAATGGACCTATGTTAATCTCGTGTATGTTGTTGTGCAGCGTTCGCGCCGCAGCCGCGCCGTGTCGCCGGTGACGGAGATGTTGCGGCGCAGCATGGACAAGGCCAACGCGCCGCTCGCGCCCGACCGACGCCGCGTCTCGCGACAGCTGCTCACAGATATGAACATCGCACAGCTACAGGTAAACATAATTACTACTTTAAAATAATATAAATAAGAAATCTCATAACAATATAGGCAACATGTATAGAGATTTTATTCATACCAGGGTTTTCTAGAATTTTCTGGCAGAATATAGAAGCTTCTAGAAAAAACTTGTTGATTTCGTTTAAAGGCTCCTGTTGATGTTATTTAAAAAAGTTATGTTTCATCGAACATTCAATGTTTTTATGTTATGAGAACAAAAAGTATGTCTTAATCAATTTATGGGTCATCAAACTTGGCGAACACAATAGCCACCCACTCGTAACATTTTCGTTGCATTGCCTTGTATGATTCACGCCGCTTATTTCGTTGCATTCACACGACAATTTTTCCATTCTAAAGATTCGTGTTGAACAGACCTTAATACTAGATTTGATAAACGTGCAATATGATATTGCTTGTTTTTATGACGTTTTGCCGCGGCCTTGAACAACAAGATTTGCACCGGCGCGTACTTGATCGTGCACAAAGACACTTAATACAATGGATTTTTAACCACAATGACTATTGTGTACGTTTTTTTTGTTAGTTTTTTTGTATACATATTATAATTTGATGTGTTGCTTATGCGCAGTTATGTAATACTTTAATTCATTCGTACTAAGTTCTTGCTACTTACAAAATAATTTAGAGAAATTTTCTAATGTTAACCACTTACAATTAACAATCTGAACTTTCTCTTATAGATAATAAGGTTTAATATTAAATCTAAATTGCGATTAAATAGCTATAATTTCTAAACAATTTATCAGTCGAAATCAAAAGATATTCTTTAGATATAATGTAGGTGTAGGTAATGATGATTAACTTTCCAATTTTTTCTACCTTTACTTTCTAACTACGAAAATTTTCAAGGAGGTTTTTATATTATTTGTGTGTCGATTGCAGGTGATAGTGAATGAGCTGCACTCTCAGATCGAGTTCTTGAACGACACTCTGGTGAAGTTGCTGATGGCACGCGATGAGCTGCACATGGGACAAGACTCCATGCTCGTGGATATTGAGGACCTGACGCGCTATCTGTAAGTTTATTACTACCCCTCTTTTATTATCCCTTACTGTACCATATTTGAGCAAAGGCATTTTCACAAGATCTAATAAAGATTTCGAATTATATGTAAATGTTTAAACAACCTCATTGCTTCATGACCTTCCTAATTATTTGGCCCCTTATGATTTTATCGCATAATCAACGTTACTGGGTTTTTTATTAACATTTTTATATAGCTTATGTGTAAAAAGTGTAGAAACATAATATATTTAATAATCTTACGATTTGATCGTGATAATATCAGAAATAAGTTTTGAAAATCTCTTTTTTTTTAAACAAATGAAAGTCTTTTTTTAACATATATATTTCTTCTGGATAGATATGCGACTTTTAATTTGTGTGATCCAAGCCCTCAAGTAAATGAAACCCCAGAAAATGAAATTGTTGAAGAGGAAGTCCTTGATGTAATATAATACATTAGAAACATACATTGGCCCTGATACTGTAACTCATTTAAAACTATCGGTATCTTTATCACTCGTATAGAATTAGAAAGGGACAGAAGTAAATTATAGCTGTCTAATTATGTTCCAACTTTAACCAGTCCATAAAAAGAGGACACGTAGAAAAATGTGCTCTATTAACACGAATGTTCAAGGCGAACAGTAGTTTGAAATTTCTAAGTTACTTGCTGTCTGTTGCCGTCCTTTTCTAACGCTGAATGTTAGTAAAAGAAAGTAATACTTTATTTAGTATTCGCTTGCGTGAAAAGGATCAGCGCCAATATCACAATCAAAATAGCGAATAATAATAATAATAAATAGATAATATTCCGTTATAGTTTACATTCACTATCTCTCATTACTGTACTTTCCTTGTTTGTATATTACAAGTAGGTACTTTATGTTAATTTCCGTAGTAAATCACGTAATAAATTAGCATAGAATGTGGTAAACAGCTCTAAGTAGGTTGCCAAGTTGTCTTTAATATGGCCATAAAACAATGGAGTTATAGATTAGTATCATATTAGCACACCCAGAAGAGTATACGTAATAATATATTGACAATATATGTGATAAAGAATAAATAAAATATCAAAATATTTCGTATTTTTCAGGGGCGTCAAGGAACAGACTAAGAAAACCAAAGGCACTACTAAATCAGGTATGAAGAGGCTCACATCTTTAGTGCACAAATAAGTACACAATATTTTAACGTTAGGCTTATTTATAACTGCGATCTATTTAGTAAATACAAGGGTGGTCACTATAGGGCATATGGTACAGTGCGCAAGATACCTTACATCTTGACGTGTTGAATTTATAGGGAAATTATAAAAGAAAAATAAACACGAATCGTTCGATATGCATGTGTGTCTTTGTAAATACACTGCAATTTTCATTGTCATTCCACACGTTGTACAACATTAAAACAATTATAGCGAGAAAACACTTTGTGTATCGAATCGGTTTGTACTGAAATGAGGACTTATAACTAACAGCTGATTGTTGTATTCATTCCTCGAAATCTAAGAATAGTCGACGGAACAACATTGTGTTGGATTACTCAAGGTCTGAAATTGTTTTTGTGACTTCAATCAATTTATGGTTGTAAATACATCTTCGCACTGTACCATACCTAAAGTATATAATCTGAAATGATATGTAATATTTGTGACAACAAAATTAGTTAATGTGTTAAGGAGTTGTGGTTGTCCGCGGCTAATTTCATGGCAGCAATGTATTTAAATGTTACTAAAATCCATGATGAATTCATTCGAATGTAAATTATGTATACCTAAAGAGTTAATATAACAAATTACGAAAATGACTCGGATTCAAGATAGCAATCTCACCAGTAACTTGTACTCCATGTTGCTGGCTTTCGACCAAGTTATAATTGATTCATAGAAAGTGAGGCTATAGTTGAGCAGAATATTCAAAAGAAAAAGGCGCGCTGAGAGACATTTACATACAATTACTCAGCTCGCCGCCCAATTGTTTACACTGCATGGTATTCTGTAACAGGTGTTATTGCATATTATATTTGTATATACAGTTCTCTCGTTAGTGAAGTAACTCCGTCACAGTTCCCAATGTTTAGAGATATAATATATATCGTGTATATCGGATTTACTGTATATTCATATTATACATGTCCGCTTTAAATAGATACATATTAGCCCACCTAAATATTATATTTTACAATTATTCGCAGATTAGAAAAAATATTTTTTCATTATAGTGCTCATCGTTATCTATAAATTGTCTTTGCCTTCGAGGTGGCGAGGTTGTACTTCCCAATAACAAAATAAAACTATAATAAAATCAAAGTATTGTACGTTAGTGAAATTATTTTTAAGTTAGTTAATTTTATCAATGCAATTAAAGTGTGGTGAATTTCAGTACCTTCGCACCTCGTCGCATCGTAGGCACGGACTAGTATATACTAGTATACTCACAATATATACAGGTAGGCATGTAGAGACGCACATGCCATCGACAATGTCGACTGATCTTATCGGAGGCTTGTAATTGATGTAGTTTACATACTAATAACTAACGGAATGCAAATTGAGTAATGCCTGCCTTTTCCTTTCCAATACCTCTACTGGTAACTGGCAGCCTGGTACTTTATATGATTTAACATGCAAAATCATTTTTGAAGTGTAAATTATATATATTTATATCCTTGAGGCTAAGTCTAGCTTTCATGGTTTTAGAAGTAAAATATTTCCTGTTTTATAAAATTTTAATATTTCGACTTTTTGAATGTGTTCATACTATCAACTGTATTTAGTCATCACAAAATATTTAAAAACTTTAATACACTATTGTTAGGTAGTACTTTATATCCATTTGCATTCCATAGTAAATTATAAAGTTTGTTGACTGGTATTTGTTAATAAGAACTATCTTATATTAGAGTTCCATCTCTCAGCAAATAGTTATGAATCTTTCTTGCCTTATCCAAATAATTTAATCTCGCTAAGCTCTAAGCAATATTTGTCGGTGATACATAAACATATTATACTTACCTACATATTACAATGTTAATTAGTTATGTACTGAACTTATCGTAACACTGAGTGTTGTCTAACTTAAACAAGACCTTTTTCTAACTTTAATGATGTAATGTAAGATTATTGGTCCATTTATTATTACGAATGTAAGCAGTGTACTCGACATATTTTCTTGGTCAAAAAAAAATGGGCCAAGCACACCTTGAATGCAAATTCATTGGCAACTATAACATAAATGTGATGTTTAACAGTCAAGTGAGCAGCTATTTTTAATACATAAAACCTATGTGGTAGTCACCCAGTATTTATCTGATAAACACTCAGTAATACGATATTCTTTATAATAGGTACTGAGTTGAGAGACACCAATTTTATCCGTTTTAGGCAACTAAATTAATGTACTAAAAATATATTGTATCGTCGTGGTTTAATTAGCTGATCGTTTCGATTGTTTTGTAACCTGTATTCTATTGATTATTACTTGGGATCTCAAGTGTTATTCCTACTATTGTGTACCTATTGATATTAAGTATCTTTCTTACTTTTTTATGTTAGTTAAAAACTATTATTATGTGTTACTTAGACATGACAAACTTTTGAGGTTTTGATAATCATCTACGGTTCTAAATCCTTAGAAGTTGTTATGTCTAATAAATAGTTTTGCTGTGCTAGATTTAGTTACCATTATTGTTAGCTTTATATACCTTTGTGCTTATGTATAAGATATTTTTGTGTGTGGGGGCTAGGACACGTTACATGCACTGCGTAAACTCGAGTAACACATAATTCCATCAAGGAGTATACACATAATTGACCATTGAGGTTGGTATATGTATTGGAGATAGATAACGCTCTAGGTGCTACACTATGGCACATAATAAACAATTCTCGCATAACTTCTACACCTGTTTACCAGCCTAGATAGTTACTTAACTATACTAAATAAATACCACCATTTATAAAGGCATATTCCTCCTACTTATTATCCAGCAGTGTGATGAATATGTGTCGAGCCCCCAACATTATGTTAACTGTGTACCTTTCTATCTAAATTTCTATTACTGAAAATAACAAGCATACTTTCCGCATTTATTTACCTTAAAATTCCAATAGTTTGACTCAAGGAGACTGACCAAATTTGCTTGAAGGGTATCATAGAGATCTTTTAAATAGGTCACCTTTTAAGCCCTGAGTTAATGATACTCTTTTCGAGTAGCTTAAATAAAGGTACAAACACATGGGTACAAAACAGTTTATTAATTACAGTGTGGTAATAATTAAACACTACGATATTTCGCTAAGACCTTTCTTAAGCTATACAATCTCGCAAACTCTATACAAACTCTTCAAGCACCGATGACGCACAGCGATGGACAATTTGTTAGCGGCACTTGGACTAACTGCCCATCATTTTTTCAAAGCGTCGTGGTTTTAAAACTTCATAAAATCTCCTCTGTTATACAGAGCTTTAACCGCTACATTATTTTACTTATTTCCATATAAAAATATATGATCACTGTTTATTTAGTTCATGTGTTCTCTCTAAGTTTCCACTGGTGTTGGTCTGGCAGTGTACATCCTCTACCGATGTTTGAGATACGAGAATGCTTGGCGTGCTTATTGTCAAACTTTTACCGACATGTGATAAAATATTATTGATTATCTAAATAAACGGGAAAGTGTTTAAATTGTTTTTTATTGTACATTATTCCTTACCCGAAACATTAAAATGTAAATGTGATTACATTCAACGAGAACGTTTTTGCTTACGTAGGTATTCATTAGTTCTCCAATATTAGGTAAGATGGTTCAATAAACATAAATTGGGTTATAAACTATAAACCTTTATATAGATGCACTAGACACACAATAATTATTAGTAGAGCTGTGTCCCGCGGTTTAACCCGCCTGAATGACATCTCATACACTATCTTTATAAATTATAGCCTATGTGTTATTCCGATGTATAAGCTACATTATTGTTAAGTTAAAATACATTCAGTAGTTTTTGCGTGAAAGAGTTACAAACATCCACACATCCATTCTTACAAACTTTCATATTTATAATATTAGTAAGGATAAACCTATCTACCAATTATGTATTTAAGGATACGAATACCCAAGGACAAGGTGTACTATTTACTCTAATTTTTAGATAGATTAATCATAATGACAAGAATATCTAGTACGTACCTTCAAGTAAATTGTTATTTCAGTATTTTACCATTAAAAACAAAGTTCTAGATACGGTTTTATAAGTAGGTACTGATATTCTTACTAGCCCTTGTCTTTATCTGGCAATGAAATGCATCACACCTGCACAAATTTAACGCTTCAACTTAAACGGTGTTTAAATGTATGACCTTTTCCGACAAGGCCCTAATTTATATATCGATCTCGAATTGCCTGTAGATAGAACTCGTGTAAGGTTAGTTGTTTTAAAAACAATATTTTTATAACACCCCGTCTTTATTTGTTCGACAGGATCACTAGTATAAGGGCTAGTCATGCACTGATATCGAGATTGTGCGATAATGAATTTTAAATTAAACAAAGGACAATACAAATCTCCATTTAGCGTATTATAATAGGAGCTAATTCTAGTGTAAGATTATCCTACAGGACTGCGGCTTCGCAGTAAGAATGTAACGTTAGGTTATAAGAGTGTGTAGCTTTATGTACCTTCATAAGGTAGGTGTGTATTATTGTTTGTCCTCAGTGGAATACATATCTATAGATAGATAGTCTAGGTTTGAAGTAAAAAGAAGTTAAGATATCTATAGATACCTTAACTTCTTTTATACATTCTTTTCTTCTTTTATATATACATCTTAAGTTCTTATTACTTCAAACCAAGACTAGACGCACAAGTCTGGAACTTTGTGCATACAAAACCCTCCCTTCAACCACTGAGCCATGAGGACATACTTACACGACACTTTGATGTTTGTAGTGACTGCAGTAGTTACCTGCAAGGATACGAAGTATAATGTTATTAATCATTTACCAAAACACTATTAATTACAAATACATAGCATCCAATTAATAAAAACCTAAGAAATGAAGTTGTAACAATCCCGTTAACATAAATAACACAAAACTCATTAAAACGTTTCAAGAATATCAAGCCATCTCCCTGCGAAGGGCAGTGTCAATTCTCACAATTCTTTTAAATGTTACAACGGTGTCAAAACCATTGCTGACCCCAAATTGAAACCGTCACCTGCACGGCCCAGGTGCGCCCGCGCAATTAATATCATCCTCTAATAATAGATACACCTCGCAACAATAATTTATTTGTTTTATTGTCTTTATCGCTTTCTAAGGAAGAATTCGACACGTTAATCGCATACCTAAAATATATTGTTCTTTTGTCGCGAAATGCATTTCACATTGTAACAATTTATTAGGCTTTTTTATCTTAATTGAAAATATAGATGGAAGTTTTATAATGTGTTTATTATGTAGGGTGAAATTTATTGTGTGAATAAACACATTTGCAATGTTATCTTTGTTAATTGGGCTCTACAATTTGGGGCAAATTAATTTCCTGTGGGAACTAATGTTGCGTTTCAAGCCTGCTTAAGTGTTTTCAGCAATAGATTACTGACTAATGAGACACACACATTCTACTCAATGTTTTAAATATCTATGTTTTTTTTACAAATTTGCGTTCGGTGCCTTTCTCGCATATTTTATGAAAAAATAAATAAAAAGCAGAGTATCCACTGTGAAAAATCATAATACAATCTCCACTACCTACCTACATCGTAATGTGATATGATAGAAAATGTATGAAATCTATCGAAGTACGATGACATTCTGTCAGGCCAAGGCGCCTACCCAGGCTTTAAACTTCAGATGACGCCTCCCGCAGTATCCTTTGATTAAATAACGCGCACAAACATAAATCGAGTTTGATTTAATGTCTGATTAACTCGTGCGTCATGTGTTTTATTTATAGCTTAACCGTCAAAGCTGTTAAAGTTATCGGGGATCCATCGGTTGGGTTGAGGAGCATGCAAATCACCGCACTACGGTCGAACGGCATGCGGGCGCACCGCCTGTCGACTCGCTGCCTCACCGCACTTGGGGAGACATGGCTTGCATTTGCATATAGTTTATAAACAATCGGTCTTTTTAAATGTCATTTAGACTTATCAGAATACAGTAATGAGTGGCAGGGTAGATATTAAAAGATAACGTTGGTATTTCAGATAGTTTGAATCGGAATCAGAGTCCTCAGATAAATACCCACAATCAAGTTATCTTTAGGAATCTATTGTGTAGATGATTATTAAACATGTCAATATTTTATATAGAAAGTATATAGCTAGTATAAACTTTTTTACTGTTAGAGTCACAACTCACAGTTAAGTCAGTGTTCGAATAAATGGCTTTCTTGTAAAATAAGCTAATACGCAATTGTTAAGTACGAAACAGGCACAGGTAGGTATAAAGTACCCTTAATGTATTCTATTCTAAGTTCTCCTACTAATGAGAATGGTTGTAACTAATTGTGGTATGCAATTCGTAAGATTTACCTAATCGTTCTTATGTATTAATGTTCAGTTCTCGCTGCTTACAGTAGCAGACTTGGTGTGCACTTTGCAAGGTGTTATCTTACTAAGTTATTAGTCAGATATATTTTAGTTATCAATTATTTACAACGCTAATGGAAATAGAATTGCACTTTTATTTAGAAAAGGTGTTTAAAATGCACGCCGTGATAGATAAAAATTGTCGCCAAGTGCATTTCTGTACAAAATCGGAATGGGGAGACAGGAAATTACGACTTTCTTTTACTTTGTTGCAGCTTGCTTTTGATACGCTAATGAAAACAGAGTTTTCTTACCCGACAAGATGGTAATGCCCCACTGCTTGACAAAGGTATTTTTCATTGATCTTAACGATTGTAGACCACATTAGCGTTTCTAGGTTTATGAAATTAGACCTTCGTCGCTTTTTAACTTAATGAAAATGTTATGTAATAAAATATGTTGTGCAGTAAAGTTTTACCCATCTCCACCCTAGCTCCAAGCTGTAGAGTTCAATGTCAACGGTAGGGTCGCACCGCGGTCGCAACATACGGGCGAGCGGCGATTGTTTTTGTTTTAAACCTCGTTGACATTGCTCCTATACAAATATTTCCTACAGAAAAAGTAATTTGGTAATTTTGCACGCTTAAAATTGGCTATGAATTATAATCCGTGTAGGGTGAAGCACAATGAACCCCATCAACCGAAAAATGATTAACTAGCGATTACACTGACGGATGGGCGGCGCGCGCGCACTGGCTTCTCTAACCACAGAGCTTTTAATCTACTACAGCTTTAAGTGTAAACAGTGTACGTGGTTTTCATTATTTGTTCTCCCTACGACGTTTTATAGGGTTTGTCAAATAATACCAAGTCATTGAATAAAACTACTTTTTATGGATTGTTTCGCGGTTTTAATTTTAGGTTTAGGTCCTTAGAAAAAATCCGTAAAAAGTAGTTTTATTCAATGTCTAACATTCGCGTAAACTTAAGAAACCAATAATACCAAGTCAATTAGTTTCCGTATCTATAAAGAATCAGGAATCCATTTATTTCAGTCGACACATTATTTTTAAGGAAAATGGAAAGCCTCTATCTACTCTACCTCTATCAACGTGCTTATATTTAATAATTATTTTTATATATTAATATATATATACAGCGTGATTATTAGGTCGTTGTTTTCCCGAAGCGAAATGAGTTTGTATCGGTCATACAATCGATTAATATACGATGTATATAAAAAAAATTAGACTCAATAAATGGCGGATTAACAATTGTTATAAACAAAACTCGAAAGTGACTTCAACCAGTAGTAATACATCGCGCTATACCTACGCGGGCGGGCGCGCGGTTACCCCGAACGCCGCGCGGTCGTTGCACTTCGCGTGTAAATCAGCTGATCGCTACTCGTGATTTAATAAAACACAAAACCAATAAGTAATTCAAATTTTCGCTTCAAACTTTTACGGGCTTAGGATCGTCATAAATACTTAAAAAATCAAAATAGGTATCTTTAAAAAAAGTCGGAATTTGATAATTAAGTATTTAAGGCGTAGGTATTTAAAAATGGAATCAACTTATTTACAATGATTTTGATTACCTAATCTATTTTAAATGTTTATTTACAAAGTACGAGTACTTACACTTAACGGTAGCGGAGTAATTGTTCGAAATGTAAACCACTACGTTCAATGCACAAACGAACACGTTTTAACTGATTGTCTTTCAGTTTCATTAAAGTGTCTCTGTCACGTCTCACGATATTAAAAGCGTCCACTATCGCACTTATCAAAGAGTCGCGTGTTTGGTGTTCCTCACGATACACCAAGTTCTTGAGCTCAAGCCACAAATAAAAGTCCAAGGGAGTCAAGGCCGGGCTCCTCGGAGGCCAAGGGTGTGGCCCGCCACGAAAATAAAATGATAAGGATGCAGTCCTTCTGTGTTGAGCACTTTCATCGCACATTCATCACTTGACGTCATCGACGTTCGCGCACAGAACACTAACTAATAAGTAATAGGTACTAAGCCGTAGGCACAGAGCGCAACATTTGGCGGCATTCTATTGTGTTTCGGCGCTTGCCGCGTGCATGCAAGCTAATTTATACCATATCACCATGACCGAGAGCTTATTTTCCTCTGAACATTTATTATTGATTCTTTCTTTGTAAGTTTGCCGACAACACGTGGCGGCGGCGTGTGCGTTTCGTGTTACCTACAGGTGCCTACGTGATCTCTAGTGAGTGAACTACTATTGATTATCGCTCTTTCGAGTTTATGAATACTTTTTTAATGATTTGAAAAAAAAAAACATTATGTTTTTTAAGTTAAACTTTGTATTTCGATAGTACTACTGATGGGTAATCGTCCTGCCGCGGGAAAACAACCATTCAATTTTCACGGTGTATATATATAATTAATTGTAAATAATCGCTGGTTGAATTAATAAAGCAATTAATCGTCCTAAGTTCATCAAAACCACCCAGCCAGCCAGCATCTAATTACAGAACTGAAAATCATTTTCGAGACTAGGTATTGTAAATTATTTTCAAATGTAATTAAAAACCGATAAAATTTCCCTGTATTTTAAAGCTTTTATGAGACAATAAACTATCTGTCCGTACTTACGGCTGTGGTTTACAGTTTCATCGATGAGTGAGCAGAGCGTTGGATGCGCGGGCGCACGTGCCGCGACATATGGCGGCGCCATACTGTTTGTTTGCCAATCATAACGGACATATTTCATCAGATAACGGCCCACCGCCTCCGACATATTGCTTCTATCTAAAACAATGTGTAACAATTAAAGTGTCGTCACGTTATGGGATCAATCTCGCAAACGATTCGTTATGGTTCTCATCGGAGATGAAATTGGGGTGGTTAGCGAGGTTGCTAATAGATTTCATGTAGAGCGTGTCTATTGGCTTTTATACACAGCTGGCGTTACATATGTACGTACGTAGCTATTAGAGAAATAACATAGTACATATTTAGGCAGGTTCTAAATAATGTTGCAGAGCCTAGTAGAGATGCAAACGGGCATCGGGTAACTATAATTTTATTGCTAACTGTGCGAGATAGTAACCTACTCTCATCATACAAATAGATACAGCGATGTTATACGATACGCGCATGTTTCCACCATGTAAACTGTTGGCTCACTGTACGTAAATCAACGCTTGCGCACTATATTCTGCGGTGATAAGAAAGTATAAATCGTATGGATCTAACTAGTAAACAAATGAGGTTGGTATTTAATGTAGGTATTTATGGTCGTATCACTCCTAGAGGTAGAAATCATCTGTAGCTTCTATTTCTTGCTAAACTTACGTAATTCAATTGTTAAATCAGTGTCTTAATTTGAATTTGTAGATGGTATTTTACTTGCATTTGCAAATTACATTCAAATTAGAGTTATATCATAAAAATATTGTAATCACAGAAAAAAATAATAAAGCTCCTCTGCGGGGATTCCTAACACTCGCGTGCCATTGCGTGTAAATTCGTAACGGTACATAACCTCGTCGTTTTAAGTGCAAACAATTATACTAACACCAGGTTCGCCATCAAACGTTAGGTCCCCCTGTTTCATTGAACGAGACCAATTGATATAACCTGCAATTTGGAGAGGACACGAGCGCAGGCGCATGGCGGCCGGGCGGCCATATGGCGGGAATCCATCGCCAGCGATTCGAGCGACGACCACCAAACCTAACACACACATTATGCGCACCAAGGAGTCCTGCATACTAGAACCGACTTCTTTAATATACGCATGGTCATTAGGGATTGTTTGAAGTACATTAGAACATTAAGAAGCACGCGAAAAAGGTGCAGGGTACACATGCCTGATGAGATATTAAAAAGTAATATCAATTTCAAGATGCGTTTTTTAGATTTTTTAAATATAATGTAGCACAATTAAAGAATTTATTGATGTTATTAATGTCTAGAATAAATTTATACTTATTTATTACTTAATGTAACTTGACATTCAGTTGCACATGGCCATAAACAACAACGATTGATATGGAAATCGAAACACATCAACTGTTTCGTATCGATGTTAAACGTTGTTCTACACAAATAGGTAATAAACTTAAACCTGCAAATAACACTTAACTATACATCTTTACAGTGCGGTTAATAAATTAAACATTATCCATATATTATTTTGATTGCTTACCTACTGAAACACTTAAAGGTGTTGCGAGTAAAGAAAAAGCGAGTGAATAATAATGGCAAGCCTTGCCCGATCCAGCAACAATGTTACTTTACCCATAAACGGAACCCCACGAGTTTTTTGAATAACGAAACCTTCTTGAATTTTTTAGAACATCATAAGGCATCTTATAAAAAATGTCGCGGTTTTATTTTCCACATGACTCTAAGGCGATGAGAAAGTTTTTACTCAAGTTTTTGTTTGCAGCGAATCAGAAATAGCTTTACAATAAATAAATAATAGTTTCTTACTCCACATAACGCGAATATATTCTTTAGACTTTAAAGGTAATACGCCTATAATAGTTTACTGCTTTCATACAAAGTTTTTAGCAATTCCCTCCGATCTCTACCAACTTTGCAACTAAATATTTGAGCTTGAACTAAAGTTTATAGGTGTAATTACTACACTGAACTGATTCCACATCAAAGTAGCGCAAAACATCTGTAGAGCTTTTAACTGGAGCCCGCTCGCGTTTATTATAATGGTTTAACTTTACTGCTATATATGGTAGTAAAACGTTTTGATAAATAATCCAGGTATTAGGTGTTACAGCTGACTCCACTGTAATCAACCTTCAAGTCATCAAACAATAATAATATCTATACCTAGATGTTACACACTAAAATATACAAACTCTTTACAGCAAAACTTTTTTTAAAGAATCAATCAAATTTATTTATTTCAAAATTCGAACCATTTTTCATTTGTTTTAAGTACTGACTGCATTACAAAATATAAATAAAATAGATAATGATTAAATTTTAATTATTATCATTAGTATCCATTGCCTATAGAAGGCTTGAGACATAAAGTAGGCCTGCATATGCACACATTACCATTAGGCTACTGGAATCGTTGATGTCTTTTGTTCTGCACGCATATGCACACATGTGACCGCGTGCATTTTGAATACATTTTATGTTTCTCTGTGAATTTGATAAAGTAGATAATATTCAATATCTTTGAAATTATCTGAATTATTTCATTATTTATTTAAATATATATTATGTAGGTACTACTCGTAGCTTCCCCCGTGACATCATCGGCATGTTTTAATTCCATGGGTTTTCCATATATTGCTCGGAACCACAATTGTATTCTTCAATCAATTATTTCTCAATAATCAGCATACAACATATTTGTATTTTCAACCGACTTCAAAAAAAGGAGGAGGTTCTCAATTCGGCTGTATGTTTTTTTCTTGTCTTCTAGTTAAAACTGAGCGTATAAACAAAAGAAAATCTTCAGTATTATTATATTCATACTGATATTTACCGAATGGTGCGTATGAATGAAAGGTAAATGTTAAACCACTCATATATCATTATTAATAACTGTGCATCAATTTTATAACCACTCAATACAGGTTGCAATCAGCGAAAAAAAACGTTCGATCCGAGCGTTCTAAATTTAATGGCGCTGTAAAACCTGTAGTGACGTCACAGCGATTTTAGCCGTGGGAAAATGTGAGGAGTACCTTTAATGAATAAATAGTCGTTGCCTTCGGACGGTTAGCCCGGATCCTTGTAACGTCTAATGTCCTATTGTTAATATACCATGTACGTCACATACTAGCGCCAACACTAAGTGTATTCTCTTGTAACCGACACGTGTGCATTTTATTAAACCACAGGGTAAATTGGGTGTGAACGAAACCTGTTTAGTACTGAACGTGAAATGGAAAGTGAATGCCCATCATAATTTGTAAATAGGTACTGAATACTCTCTCATTCATTGAAAACAGAAGTCGCATCTTTATGTAGAAGTAGCAGATGTTTAATGGTCGGAAACAATGACATGACTGTACTCAGCGGATGATAAATGTTTCAAGTGACTCGAAACAATTGGATTTTAAACAAGGAACAACGTACGACCAAAATGAAGAAGGTAAGTAACCCATTAATAGGGCTATAGCGTACTGAGTTAATTTCTACATTAAAAGAATAAAAAATCTCATTCTTGTTGCAGATATGAATAAAGACAAGACGTACTTTAAAAGATTGTAATGAGCGGATCTTAAACCGCAAGAGAGTATTTTTATATAGCTCAAAGGCAAAAGAAGTAAAAATCTGTAGGATATTTACATAATAAACGCGCGCAACTTGTCTTACATCGAGGATGATTGCCGACTGTCGATAGATAATTACCGCAGATGCGATCTCAGTAAGTAGACGCACTAAATACACAGTATTTGTGGCTCTATCAACCCTGTGCAGCCTTACTTACTATTTTTGCAAGAAAAGATTCACAATAAAACCTCATGTTTACCAATTTACATAACACGAAAAGGTGACCATACAGATGCAATTAAGGAAAAACAATAATTAATATTCGTAGTCCTGAAATTGATTGAATCTTTAATTGATTGACAGCCGTGTAAAATCGTTTAAGCACCTTGCAAACATCAACATGAACAAAAGCAATACGGCGTACAGATAAATAGCAGGCTTCTTGTGCGTCGATTAACTCTGAAAGGTGGATTGCGACACGCGACGCCGCGGCGTACACCCGCGCGGCGCACCGCTGCACCGGCTAGATCCCACCACTTACCGGCTAACCCATTTATACGCCGCGTTGAAAACAGGACTAAATGAATTAATGCAAATTTATACTATAAAAATTGTCGCAGGTGCGCCAGGACGAGTTCCAGCCATCGTCGGATTCGATATAACGCGCTTGCGCCGCGCGAAAGTTTTATTTATAACCGCGTAGCCTGCTCAGCTATTATACGCACTACAAGCACTTGCAATTTGGCGGAAAATTATTCACTTTCTACATAGTCCAGCTTTTACTTCACACCTTTTATCGAGAGTCACTTGCTTGTTTTTAAAGTTTAAATAAAATGTTAAATTTCATTTTACTATTAAAATCAACGTAACTATGTGGACATGCCCTATAATTATTCTTGTACGAATCGTAAACCACAATCATGGTTTTAAAAACTGCAATAAAGACCTTTTATCGAATCAAATATGGATATATTATTAAATACTCAATCGCTTGCTATGAGTGCTTCCAGATTATGACTTTCAATGTAATTGAAATCGTAAATTTTTATCTTCATTGATATGGAGCCGCCGTCAAAGCTACATTGAAATTAAATAACTCTCTTCGTCTGGCAATAACTTTAATTATGAACGAATTATATTATTTTATCCATTTTATTATTTCCATTTACCTAGAACACCCCTTTAATATTTTTAACTGTAGCGGCTAAGGTAACAGTCTGCTTTACGATTTCTTATTTTCATGAAAAGACACGACATTTCACATTGTATATAATTATGAAATAATAACATACCTAATATTTAAGTATAAGGTTCATAAATTCACCTTATTTGGGAATTGAAAAGGTCACAAGAGGTATAGACGCAATTGTTGCCTGAACGGACATAATAACAATTAAAGCAATCAAAGCTTAAAAGCTGTCTTCGCATAAGTTATACGTCATAATACGGTGTCTGAACTATATAAATTGCGTATCACATATTTTCATGTTGCCCTACACTTGTCTTTTGCGTCTGCATTACCAGTCATAAATCTCACTAACACAAACACAGCCGCGAGTAATCTATTGCTTATTTGATTGCGCAAACTGGTTAGTGGAGTCCGTTGGGTCGCCGGCAGATGGCGCTAGCAACTAGTTGAGGCAGCGATCCGCGAAGCGCATCACGAGCATGCTTGTCGCACAAACATAACACATGAAATTCATGGCCGCGCCTACTTAATTGAGGCTTTGTTGCCACTACCACATGCCGTTGCCGCCGACACTTAATTGCAATCGGCTTTAATAATTAACCGGACAGTGCGACCGTGGCGCAAACTATTTATCGGAAAACATCTTTATTAAATCGTTGACTTCTGATGGACGCAATGTGTTTTGTTTTTTTATGTTCTAAGTTAAAGAAATACCTTAGTTTATGATCGTGTTATTAGTTTTCTATTTCTAAGTAACTGCTGGTTCTTGTTTATCTTTAAATAAATAAATTTGAATTATTACATGACTAAAATACCATATATGGATAAAACAATAAATATTTTTGATGTCAATAACGCTCGAAAAAGTGTGATCAAGTACCTGCCTAAATAAAGGAACTTAGTACTTTGACTCAATAATATAAAATTAATAACTAGTAGTCCATTCAATTCACTCTATTACCATAGATTCAATATCTAACATTACCACTGCTTTTATGAATATGTAGGTCAAGTCCTTTGCCAAGCCAAGGACGATTGAAAATAATTTTAACTAGCATAAAATTCAGTAGTAGGTGATCATCTGGAAAATTGAAAGCAATTACAACTTCAAAAAAAAAACCTTTTATGTCCAAAATGTTTCTGTATTCACGTGACTCAGTGTTTTCACTGAAACGTCATATAAATAGAACAGGACAATAACTATAAAACAAATATTTACTCAGGTGAGAAATTTAGTATACAATATACAATCACGAAACGGAACAGATTTATTTCATTATGCATATTCAACGGAAAAATCTGATTTACATGCAATGTATTGAAAACTAGTTAAATATGCGCTACATGTACAAAAATATTTAATTTAAAACTCTTTGATTAGCATACTCTTTTGTGTCTTGATTTTCTTTTCGTAACTTATGAGTAACTTGTTTTTTTTAGTGTGAAAATATTTGAATCATTAGGCCCTTTTAAACATAGTTATAATCGTATGTTTCATACAACAATTGCATGTCTTCAAGTTATTCCGTTATGTCGAATTAAACCAATGAAGTTACATTACTTATAGATAACATAATCGGTGCTAATTACCTACCGTGCTTATTGATTGACTCACGAGGTCGACTTAAGTGTAGAAGTCGTTTCTTACACTGTAGACACTTTCTTTCATTGTACAATGAATCGTCCATTACGATTGAGGAATCTATAGGAATGGCACTTTGGAACCGAGCAACTAGAATCAGTAGTTTTTAACGTAACGTTTCTTGAGCGCTTTTTTTGGTTTATAAGAAATAAAAATATTTTCATTTTGATTTAATATTATCATTTAATAAAACACGACATATACAGATAAAAAAACCCTTTTTGAAAGTTTTAAAGCCTTTTTCCTTTTCTGTTATTTATTTCGTATAAGGTGTCGTGGTGCCTGGTGGCCTAGCGATTCAATAACGTATTGGTATGCACAAGGGTGCAGGTTTGAACCCAGGCAAGTACCAATGGGCCTTTTTCAAAGTTTTATGTACTTTCTTATTAATCTAAGACATTTCTGACAAACGGTGAAAGAAAACATTGTGAGGAAACATGGATTCCATTTGGGACCTGAAATCGCTAATCTGAAGGGAGCAAGCGTGGTGATCAATGCTCGCACCTTCTCTATATGGAACGAGGCCTGTGCCCAGTAGGCAGTAGTGGGACGCTTTTAGGCTGGATTTTTTCGTATATCGCAGTTTTATTCATCATATCGTCCGCCATAATAACGTCAGCCGTGAGATTGTAAATGAGACCTACATGAATGCTCTGAATGAAAAGCATTGGAGCTCAGTGGGTCATTGATTTTAATAAAGGGTATCGATCGATACATAACTAATTCTACAAGGCTCTTAGACTTTGATATCAAATCGTGTAAGTATTTATTATTATAAGCCTGAACTGTCCCACTGCAGGGCAAAGGCCTCCCTTCCCTCCTTCCGCAAGTCTCTATTAGTAAGTAAGTATTTACTTCTATAATATAAACGTTTTTTTTTTCGAAATGAAACAATTAAATTATATATACTACAATAAAAAAAACAGAAACTGATTCGACCGGATTTTCTACTTGTTAAAGTGAGAATGCTCATATTTTTGATAGAGTTACTTAATAATATCACAGAAATGTGCATAACTCTCATATAAATTGCCTTGGCCATCGCATCTGCGCATACATTTAGGTGAATAATTTATAAATGTCAATCGGCAATAATTATTGCAATATTATGTAAATTTATTTGTGGGCCCATAATAGGTACTAAATGCAATCATGGCCGGTACCGTGCGATACCCATAGGCATACATAAAATCTTTAAAATATCTTCATTTATGAATAGCGTCATCCTATATACAATTTAGTATAGCAATATGAAAGCTTAACATTGGCACTCGGCTTACGTTTTTGCATATCTTTGCGTACAGTTAAACGGAATCGTTAAAAGCATTTACGACATTATTCTGATATAGTCATCAGCAAAACTGTTTTAGAATGAAGGTATGTTTATATTCTTGCGTTAGGATGCATTTTTTTATTCGCTTTAGGTTAAATCTTTAACATCTTAGTTTACAACTCCAACAGCGCTATTTTTGCTCATATGCTGAATCATTGCATTGATATGCAATAAATGCAATGATTCAGCATTTAACAATAATACAGATAAGTAAATTGGAGGTTTGACGTAATAGTGAAATGGTATCTTTCAATATTTTCGAAGCAAATAAGAACAAATACAGAACCCAACCTATTCGGATAATAAACAAGCGACTTAAAATTTATCAGATTCGAAATCCAGAGGATGATTCTCATTCAAGATCATAAAAATATATTTTATAAAACACTTCACATGTTTATGCTTTTGCCGTTATGTGTACTTAAATATCAGCAAAGATTAAGCATTCAATGATACATTCGTTAGGAGAAAATAATAGTATAATTACTGAATTACACGTACACTTTGCCTAATCGATGTCCTTCTTTTACCTACATACCTACATAGACAGACGTATTCTTTTCTGGTAACATGGAACAAACATACTTTTTATTATGTAAATGATTGTGGCAGAGATTGAGATGAGAAAAACCATAATTAGAGATAAAATCAATATTTATTTGTGTCTGTAACTTCCTCGTTGGCCTAGTGGTGCTAAGCGCGACTCCTACGCTAGAGGTCTTGGGTGCGATTCCCAAGTCAACCAAGGTGTTATTGAGTTTTTCTATGAAATTCTCAGTAGCAGGTCGGAGTTTGGATTTGTGCCCGGTTAGTGGCAATAGGCTCGCCCCCTATTGCATGGGACCTAAACATATCGGCGAACTGTGGGTGTACATTGGTACACCTCTGCCTACCTCTTCGGGGATACAGGCGTGATGATATGTTATGTTGGGATGTAACTTCCATCCATTACATTGAAGGGTCAGATGCTATAAGCATAACACTTAAAAAAAAATATGTCTAACCTATTTGCTAGCTTTTATAGTTATTGGACGAGAATCTCGAGATCGCGATGGGCAGTTAACATACGCAGCGCATCTTTACGCATAGTAAGTTAATAGTTATAAGATTGGTATCACCTTTTGTTGTAATGAAGATATCAAACGATACCAGAGTTATGAATACAACAATGTAACTTGAATAAACATTAGATTTCAGTTCATCAGTATCCAGTTTATCCAACAATGTAGAGCTGAAGGGCAACCTACACATGTACAGAGGATATACAAAAAGACAACAAATTAAATATACAATAATGAGAATTAAATTGTTCAGAATTAAAACAGTATTGAACTCAACAGGAAGAGGAAGTAAGGGAGGTGCGAAGATGCCACGGGGCCTTATATATAAAAAATTACGCACAGTGATGAAAGTTGTTTTTTTTAAATGATAGTTTTTCAGTGAGCTTAATAAAAATCCCGGCCTTGTATAAATTTCTAGTGTTGAGTGAAAATTCAAATTTTATTGTGATAGTCATACAAATATGTACTTAATAAATTGAAAACAACATATTATATTTTGAAAATCTGTAGATTATTTACATAATTTGCCTAAAATTTTTCATCTATCTTCATACGCACAAATTTCTTCTAAGTAGATACAAAACAGAGTAATATAAGCATCAACCAAAACCATTAGCAACGATCTAGGCAGCGTAGGATTTAATGGCGAAGGATAATGTTACAGGATCAAATGACGTTAGTACATCGCACATTTAATGATGGCTGGAAATGAAGATGAGCCCGAGGCGATGTAATAGTGCTGGAATGGGCGATGCGCAGGCGGCGCGAGCCAGCGCAATGTGCGCGCGCGACCTTTTGCGCGTAATTACTGGGCGCGTGCGGCCGCGCGCCTCCAGTCTGCGCACACGCACCGTACGAGGCCCGCTAACCCGCTACCCGCTACCCAAGTACCCGCTGTCTGCCTACATATATGGAAACAGCTACTTTAAACACACTCGCCCTTTGATTAGCATTTTTTGTGTTTGATTTTAATCATACTAGTTAACTAAGTGTTTTATTATACTCAGTTCCATTATTTAACTTAGGTTTTATGTGAAACGTCCGATACATAGTTTTTCCTTAGCCTGATGACTGTAGCTATACATTTTTATAGCTATTATTTTACATAAATTAAGAGTTTTTAAATAGTATACAAAAATACATTACTTTTATAATAAAAGTGTGTCAATACAATGAATAAGCTAAAGCAATATAAAAAAGATCACCTTTTTCAACATTCTGTTTTTCAAGTATTAGTTCAATTTTCTGCTGTTACTGTACAGTGTACATACACGATCACAAGAGCTTGGTGACTACGTTAAAGTTCCATTTACGTATTTTCGCGGCACCATAAATGTTCTATGGGGCAATCTTTAGATTATAACTCTTTATATACATATTACATGCATATAATTTAAGAATAACGTAATTTTGATAACAGAGCGTATTTCTCAAAACTCTCTATCGATCTCATACCATCTTATTTTTCAATTATTCTAAGTTTAGATAACACTGAAACTTCTCAGATGTTTCCTTATTTAATGATTGATTTTCCATTACAGAAGCTTTCCTGTCCAATTACTCATATTAATTTATGTCATAAACGAAACGACTTTCTTACTCATCCAAAAATCGATTTCAGTTTTTAAAGACAACTATTAAGTGATTTCCAATATCGATACCTATTATTACCGAGTAAAGTGGGCAGAAAAATCGAGATATGCACTCGAAATAGCCACTGTGCAAAGGAAACGGTCTTGTCCACAGATTAATGGCGGCAATTAAATCGGTTCACTCCAGCGGCGGTCCGCTTCGGTTCAAAAGCTCGTTTTTTGCTACGCAACCTTCTTCTAGACTGTACTTAATGAAAATCAATGGTTCTGTAATCTGTAGGTAGTCGCAAAATGATCAGTTTAATACTTGATGCACGGTAAACATGTCTTGATATGCGTTTTATAAACGCTTACCATCTAGCTACGTGGCCAGATGCCTTTTTGTTTATGTCTATTTTCGAAACATCAGTCTCTAAGCAAAATTGAACACTCTATTATATTTAGGTGGTAACAGGTAGTACCTAGTCCTAGTGGGTCTATGAACGCCAAAAAATAGACGTCCAAGATTCTTCGTGTTATTTGGCAAATCTTAAAAATGCATAAGAGAGGAGGCAATGTGAAAACTTCGTAGCCAAAAAATACGTGGTTTTCGAATAAATTATACGTATTAACTAGCGGCCCGCCCCGGCTTTGCTCGGGTGCAACGATGATACCAAATATAACACAATCATAAAGTTCTGTAGGGCGAAGCACAGCTTTAGAAGCATTTTTTGGTATAGGCACGCGCCTCCCGGCCCCCGCGCGGCCCCCGGGCCGGAACCGCCGCAACCGCTATGTCCCTGCATTTTAAATCTGTAATATCTTCGAAAATATTCATTTAAATTACATGCTGTAAAAGGCAATATTGATCTATATTACATGCACATTTTTTTTAAGGTACTTAATTGGATAAGGATTAATGCTGTATTGCTTAAAATCGTCGTTTCGTGAATAAGTAATAAATAAAGGATAAAAAATGGTTATTGTGGGTTACCCTCAAGAGATAGACATATACCATAGCGGACTTTTTTGTTGATCTTTTTGAGGTGCACAATACTGTAGTACATTATTTTGATCTATCTCGTAGGGTTCAGCCAGCGTTTGCAATGAAAGCGCAAAAAATGTGTTGATTTACGACCTGACGTCAAAAATCTCTAAGATTATCCATGTTTCTCTACTATATTATGCATGTATTATACATATAAACCTTCCTCTTGAATCACTCTATCTATTAAAAAAAACCTCACCGTTGCGTAGTTTTAAAGATTTAAGCATACATAGGGACAGACAGCGAAAAACGACTTTGTTTTATACTATGTAGTGATATTAAATCAACAATAGAAATACAAAACCCCGTTACCTGTTGACCGTTTTATAATTATCGAAGAGCGAGAGTGGATACACACTTACTTACGGAATGAATTATAGTGAGCCGCTTCTCAGATTGGAATCAATTAACTGGAGGCGACGCGCTCCCGGTCCCGGAGTGGCCTTCGCGCCACCTGCCCGCGCCAGCTCCCCGCCGCGCGCCCAGCCCGGCCTGAGCCGCCGCGCCCCCCGCGCGCCCACCACCGCCGGCCACGGACACGCAGCTCCTCCACAACTGACAGCTCCCACTATCTGGTCGCGCGCCGTACTTATCAAAGGCGCGTGATTGCCCATTCATTATCCGCCTGCAAAATCGCGGCACCTTTGGCGGTTAATTGCGCTAACCCAATTTTTTTGTATCCGAATTTCCAAGTCGTCGCTCGGGATACCACATTGCGAATTTATTTCGATTGTAGTGCGTATGAATAAAATATTGTCGTTAAATGGAAATTATCCTTTGTATGTACTCGGTGCCGACAAGTTTAGTTTATGGTCTTACCAAAGGATGGCTTATATTTTGGCTACCTTTAAAATTTTATTGATTTAAGCGTACAACCTCTCTGTTGTCGATATTATTTGATTGCATGCGATAATTGCGTTTATCTGAATCATAATAATAATATGCAGGTGACTCGCAGCGTCGTATATCTGAGCCCGAAGGACGTAAAAGCATGATTTACCAACAGTAGTTAAAACACTCATTAAGCGGACATGAGCGGCGACCGCAGCCGCCGCCGCGGGGCACGCGTTAACTCGCCCAGACATCTTCACTGAGCGCTTTCGAGCCGCCCAAACCAGACAGATCGTTGCCAGCTCACATAAAACCTGAACATAATCAATAATTTAGTATTTTATAGACCATGTTCATGACTGGAACTGATTTTCACTTAATTAACTTCATTCTCTAGCAAGTTATAAACCTCGAGACTGCTTACCTTAATAAATATACAAAGCCTATCTACACACTACCTGGTGATACGTAAACAAATCTTATGTCTTTTTCCCAAAAAATAATCCATTAAAGATATACAACATATTTTCAAAATAAAAATGGATGACATTAAGAAAAACCTTGTTTGTATTTAGCATAGGTAATTAAAATATAAATAGCAGATCAGGAATGCCAGTGTACGTGAAATGTGAAAACAAGACATTTATACATCTTTAGGTCTAGAGCTGGTCTAAAGCCCGAACAAATCCAAGTATGGTCAATCGTTATAAAAACATAACACGGGGGCTTAATGCACCTTTCCAATCAATTACCAATAAATAGCGTATAAGATAGGCTAGAGGACGACCGCGGCGACGAATTCCGCGCTTCACTGCCTGAAGCGTGCGCCTACTTTTTGCAATGGCAGGTGCAAGCGCATATGCTATTAAATTGTCAAAGAATACACGTACGCATGCCAGTGTACGCCTCTGATAGCTTCCAATAATCAAAAGCCAAGTGAATACGCGTGTTCTTTTCAAAACCATAGATGCAACTGTAAGGCTTTACTTGTGCGCACACGCAAGCTCTCGGTCGCGCCCAGCAGTCGCTCACCGCAAGCCTGAACTGCTGGAAGTGTATTTAATATATAATTTATTAATAAAAGCTATAAAATATGAATATCTCAAAGTTTTTGTGGAGGACTCTCGTCATTACACAATTACACACGCAGTAATCGCAAACCGCAACATAGCAGCAGGAGCGGCCTCGGTGGCGGGAACATGTGCTCACTCAATATGGGACCGTAAGAATGATCGCAATTAGCGGAGAGGAGCTGTTTTTCGTCGTAATGAGCGGGCGTGGCGCGTCCGCACACAATGCGCAGCTTTGTGCGCAGGCGCGGGCATGCTATTGCGCACACTCGGCAAGCTTTTACGGTTTCAGCCGACGCCCGCCATATGACTTGCCGCGATCTGTAGCCTCCAACTGCTAAGATATGCAAGTTGATATTGTTACTCGTAGCATGCTTAGGTGACATGGTGTTACAAAGATTTTTTATTGGATGGGATTCCCTTCTAGAGTTTCGTTTCGAACACATGTTAGGTGACAGATCCGCTTTTTGTTTATGGAGGCAAAATAATGATTGCATTTCCACAGACAACGATTAGAAATTATACTCGTTAGACAAAGACTCCTTCTAATTTCGATATCTAATGACACACTCATTACATACAATAATATTTGTTTTTTTACGTTACGACGATACGTCTTTTACGTTTTAATCGCACATTTACATTATTTTTCTAATCCAATCTATTTCGTAGCCGTTGCCCGACCCGTTATTACCACAATTTATGTAAAGATTTTTGTAAAGGACATCTTTACAGAAAATTATGGACGTTATACATTTAAAATATGTAGGAACATGTAAAAGAAATCTACTTCATAAGGGGTAGTTTCACTGCTACGCTGTCTTGACATACCGTTTTCACGCGCTTCTAAACGACGTAGGTACAACGTCATCCGAAATGAATGATGGTGAACATGAAACTGTTTATACGTGGTCTGATTAATTTCAAAACTTTCTGTGAAATACATTCTTTAATATTACTTTTATTGATCATTAAGGCCTTTGTGTCATAATTCAAACTAATTTAGTATTTACGGAAAGCCATAATAGCCGAAATACAAAGAAATAAAAGCATGACAAGCTTATTGAACCCTTTAGATATTGAATTTATTATGCATTTTTGACATTTCCTTTGTAGTCTGGAATGCAAGTGTAAGCAAAACCTATGTCTATTTATGTAGGTCATTTAGTACGTGATAGGTCTTGTTTTGGAACTTCATTAAACACTAGTCGCTGGTACACCTGCGGTATTCCGTTACATTAAACTTCGATAACATTTATGTAGAGTAAAAAACGTTTTCAAAGTAGGAATAGTATCTTAAAGCAGTGAACAGCTTGTGACTGTCTTTTGTTTTAAAATTATATTTAAAAGTAACCTATATTTTAATTGCATCTGAATGGATTCTAAAGAAGAGAGTCGAACTATAAGTTATTTTAAAAGTTGTGTTATGAGCACTGTTTAACAATATTAAGCAAAACATAAAAAAATAAGGCTACGAAAAAGCAAGATAATACAAAGCAGCTAATTAATTATCGGATCATAATACAGGGGAACCAAAACCAAAAAAATAATAACTGAGCATAGTTAAGCACTTTGATATTTCTCATCTTAGATTGCATAGGTGGTCCTTACAGTGTTCCTGATCGATGAAGGCAATACTGAGAGAAAGTGTTCACACACACACACACACACAGGGTGTGTTCGA
This sequence comes from Autographa gamma, assembly GCA_905146925.1. NCBI lineage: Eukaryota > Metazoa > Arthropoda > Insecta > Lepidoptera > Noctuidae > Autographa > Autographa gamma. The sequence continues at coordinate 5,138,040 of LR989852.1, forward strand.
GTGGATGACGCACGGCACGCGCGGGCGTTTCAATAAATCCGTTAAAGGCACATGGCGCGCCGACTCGCGTGCTGAATCTTGACTTCAAGACTAAGGGTGCTCCTTAGGCGCGGGAGCAGTCGATTGTAGTTATCGATGTTTTTATCGTACCGTTAGATTTTCAAATGCTTGCATAGTCAAAGTTTAATTATTCGTGAAGATCTTACAGTTAGTATAAATATCACATGAATTTCAGTAGCGAGTTAAATCTCCCTGTAGGTAGAGAAGTTTTTCAATAACGCGATATTTTTTTTTAACTGAGTTAAATCAGGTGTTTCTAAGTACCTACAGGTAATATTTATATGAGATATTTGCAACGATTATGTAGATCCAATTGTTCTAGAATTAAAATTCTGATGTAAATTTGAAGATACAACAGCTACAAAACATGTTTGTTCACGAAGCACATAGCTAAATTATTTACAAAAGATGCTATTCCCTTTTAACATTTGTGTATTTTAATAAACAAACCTGCAGTGATGCTACTAGAGACTTAGTGGTGCGTCTACGCCGCTATGTCGATATCTAAGTCAGAACAACGCGCGCATCACTCGGCCGCAGACACCTGCCACCCGCACCCCTACACTATATTTTATTCCACTTAATCGTCCTTTCCGTTATATTACCTGTTTTTTATACATACTTAAAGCAAATATTCTCGTTTCTATAAACGCAACATTGTCTGATCGTCCTATTAACTATAATAGACACTTTTAATTGAGAATCTATAAAAGGTTTCGCGAACTGTTGGCCGTATAAGGGATAAGCATTCATCATGGAAGCCGTGGCTCTCATCTGCCCAATTAATAAAAGTTGACTGTAAGGAATGGCGTACGGCGACAGCGTCAGCCGCCTGCGCCCGCGCCGCCCCGTGACCGGTTTGCGCCTGCAGCTGAAACACACCTATCTACCCTTCAAGTGTTTTATTTTGATTTACTTATCTATCAACCATGTACTCGCATACTTTATGAACGTGTTTAAGGATTTGCATGGTTTTTATCTACAAGCATCTCTGCACACAACTACCTACCTGTCTACTTGCAGTATTCGATTTTTTTCGATAAGTTTGAATCTTATGTTAATAAAACGTACCTCTGCAAAGTTTATAATTTACATAATAGTATATGTAGACATAGGAAACTGTTATAGGTTCCTATGACTCTATCTTCTTCTAACAAGTCCAACAAATTCGTTACCGTTACACTGATAGTCATGAAAACCAGGAAACGAAAAATTGGAGTCCCAAAGGGCCATGAATGAATAATAAAAACTTATCTAAAGTTCAATCATGATATCTTAAACCCGGCTTCATTAATTCTCCAGAAATCGAAAAGGAGGATTTAATATTAAATTCGTATTTCGAACAAAGGGAGAAAACAAAAACAGCTACGGTAAAAAAGAAGGATAAAAAGTAGCGCGGGCGCGTGCCGGGGCGACATGTGCACGCGCCGAGGATCCGCGCTAACGGGCCGTGACGCGCGCCCTGCGCCCCCGCGCCCGCGCCCCCGCCGTCCCCGCCCCCGCACCCCGACACGCGCCTGCCGTTATGTTTACAGGGCCCATCTCACCCCAGCCCCCGCGCCCGCTGCACGCGCCCCCTCGCGCCTTGCACTCGCTGAAGCACTTCCCCCACCTGAAACCATACATTTTCCTTCGTAACAAAACACGTAGTAACCAAAGCAGATTAGCCGCCTAATTGAATTTCCCGAGATTGTTATTACAATCGTTTAATCAGGTGAAAATTTGATTATTGTAACTACGTAGCAGTGTTTCCTGACACTAGACAGACAACATTTTGTAAGAGATAGATATTAATGTAAGGTAAAATATTTTCTAATCAATTAAATATTGAAGTAGAATATGCAATCATCTAATTTTATAAATCTCAACTTATTTCATAAATCTAAATTACATTGTTTATGATAACAATGCCGAACAATCAGGGACGTAATTCTACAAATAGCCGCGTTTACAGCGTCTTTCAGCTTTATTAATTACTAATAACTGCATCACTTGGAATATACCCGAGGCCCACAGCGTCCACAGCGCCTTCAACGTGCCAAGATATATCGGTAGCCCATATCTCATACAAGCGCACCTTTCATTTGTCAGCCATCGGCAATTCATAACATATTTAATCCACACACGATCCACTTAATAATGATTAAAAACCAATATGAAAATGTCATCAAATGTCACACATTACGAATGTGTGATTATGGCAAAATAAAAACATGTTTCCTATCTAAAGCCAAACCTTTGTAATAGCATTAAAAAAAAACTACAACAAAACCAATTAATTTTGGGAGTCTGTTTCGTCCATATTCACTCAAACAAATGAACATTATCAATGCAAAGTAAATTCTAGAAACACTTTGTAAATAAACAAAATTAGATTGTTACTGTAAAAAGGCTTCTAAGTTAGTATCTAAGCAACGCTCCGCCCATCTCTAGACGTCGGCCAATAGCGCGCAGTGGGCGGGGCAAACGCCACGAGAAATCTAAGCTCGAGGATTTAGTCAATCTCAGTCAACATTGTTAAATCAACTATGTATTGCTTATTTACAAGAAATATTTGTAGAGAGACATAAACTGTAGATCTTACATATGACCCAAGAGCTCGTCTTGGCACCAGACCGGTCTATTCGCAACTAGCTAACTTCTGCGAGTCTTAATACGAGGGTTTTAATGTCACATGGGGAGCAACCGCTTATTTGTGGACATTAATACTTAAAAGCCATTTTTCAGTGCATCCTCCTCGCCGTCAACGTAAACGCAACCAGCAATTAAGTGGTGTATGTGAGGATGCATCGCGAGCCACCTGTCAAGTGCCTGTTTCATCAAATCATTTCTTTATTGCTCAGCCTCCGTCCGACCTCTTTTTTGTTAGCAGAGTTTTGAAAAAAAAAACGTTTTTGTGGATGAGTAGTCGGGTAGGTCGGGGCGCGCGAGCCTTATTTCAGTCAGGTGCCAGGCGCCAAACGCGACGCACCGTGCTCAGTGACGTTTTCCGTTCCTACAGAGCCTTACGATTTTCGCGACGTCATATCGTTCGCTGCATTTAATATTTAATTTAGTTTTATTTAATATAAAATGACATTATATTCATTGTGTATACTGGACTGATTGAATACTTTAATGTCAATATTTTCATAGTGTATCGTAGCAGTGAGTGAAATAGATTTTCGTAGCGCTGTAGAAGTTCCGTTAAAGGTGAGTCTATTGTTTATCTTTATATTTTTATAAAATATTGTAATCTGTAAATATATTGTCAAATAAATTATATTATATTTGCATACTCAGCAGTTACAATAACTATTAAAATGGGTAAAATTTATATCAAGCAAGAAAAAATATCTAAAACTTAATTCGCACTATACATCTCTCAGTTAATTTATGAACTACCCACAGATATATGGAAACTGTATTCATCTCGACATGAAAGCGAACATAATTATTATTAGCTCTGTACTTATTTTATTAGCTGTGTACACATGTATCTGTTCTTACGTCTTTCATCTTTTCTTATTTGAGTGCATTTATTAAAACAACTTACCCAGACCATTTTAAAGATTTTAAGCGCAATATTTAAATTTAACAATTAAAATTGGTAAAAATGTTATACGCCAAATGTATTTAAGTAATAAATAAATAAATTGGAGACATTAATTATCATTAATTTGTGGATTATAGCCGGTGTTATTTTCGCCATATAATGGGCACAAGTATTATAAGATATAGCAAGTAATACACCTTAAAGAACAATAAACTATTCTAATTGCATGAAAGTATTTTCGGTTGAATGGAATATTTTATAATATTTTCGATACTGTAAGTAGACTGAAAAATAGACTTTAGCGATGACTAATTATAACTCTTACATTTAACTTTAAGGTTTAGTTAAACATTACAACCAAAATGCGAATGTGAGATTTAGTTTAAAATAGATTCCTCATTACTATATCCCAAAGCCTGCAATAAGCTTTTCATAAGACAGTAACAATTTATTTCCGTTAAAAGAAAGCGACGTTATGTTGATAAAATATGTAATGAAACCTACTTACAACGTAATTAAAAAACAAAGCGCTGTATAAAGCCCAGTTTATTGTTCCGCAATCGGCAAAATCCGAGTCATATGACATTATACGGAAGCAAAAACTGCACATTGAAGTCCTACTTTTATTATTTACTCATGTCTATGTTTATATAACAAACAATATGAATTAATACGAACATGTTTTCGCCAGCGTCTGGGAGGATGCAGTGCTATACAAATAATCTGCAAGTCTACATTATTTAGCATTAAACAAACGAGACGACACCAAATTTGTACATGTGTTCCGAACAAGTTTCATACCTAGAATTATTGAATATAGGACGAACCGGGCACATAAAACCCCAGGCGGCGAAGTCTTCAGTCTCCGACGCGGCGACGTAGTTAATTGGACTTAAAGCACGAAACGACTGTTTTCGCTATTTTCGTATGGTGGTCGTTTCATCTGCTTGCTTTCGTCGTCATTATTTGCATTATAGAGATAAAGGTACACAATACCAGAAAAATAAATATATATTCGAATCGATGACAATGATATGTAACGAAGATATACCTATAACTGTACAAATATTCTTTCCTAAGTATACAGACACGGAAATATACATACTTAGTTGTTTTTTTCTTTTCTTTTACAGATCTTACAAAGAAAATTTCACAGATGAAGTATCGCATTTGTAATACGAATTTTACTAAATTAAAAATGTATTCTTTATTTATTTAATAAATCAATTTTATGCGTGACACACTTTACAATGGTCTAAAAACACTTGTAGCCGTTATTGTTTTATAAAACTATACTTTACCGAAATCTGTTCAAACAGTTCGAGTTAAATCTCGATTTTGATTAAATCTGTTCCCCGTATTATAATATACACCTGCTCTTAACAAACGCGATAGCAAACGCGGCGTCGGAGCGCGCTTTATAATTCCCTCACAGGTGCTCAAGCTCAGGCATGCAATAGAACTTGCGCAAATAATTGAAAATCAAGTAGTAGTAGACTAGTTTATATTTAAATATCCATAACAATTTAAGCGGTGATTGATTTTCCTAACATTTGCTCGAGTTCCCACTCTACCTCAAGAAAAAACTAGGTGGCAGTCGTCGCGCGGTAGGTAATTGCTACTCGCGATCTAATAAATAAAGACTTGCTTTATTGAAACAAGAAATTGCGACGCACAACCCTCGCGTTAGCCAACTCGTTAGCCAATTAGTAGTAATAGCACGAATCAATTGCTTTGCATTTGTAAGACAAGAAAATGAAATTGCCCCTTAGTGGGCAGCACGAATGTGATCGATATCTACGTGAACACTATTCCTTAATGAACAGAATTTGTTTTGAACATTATTGTAATTGGGAAATTTGGCAAATCATTGTCCGGCATCATTAGTTATAATTTACGACGACAAATGTGTGTCTCTGTGTATATCGGCGGGCTCCTTCACTTTAATTCCTAATGGAAGCGCAGCGGAGTGGTATTGTAGCACGCGGACATCCATTCTGTAAATATGTAATGTGTGTTAGTCTAATGAAGATTGTTTTACTCGACACGTGCATTATTAATGCGCGTACGCAGCGGGCGCCGGCCGCGACCGACCACTTTCATTATTCTGATTCTTCATTTGCTTGATTGAGCTTTTAATACGATTCGCTGTCAACAAACAAGCGGTTGGATTAATCAGCACGGGCTGTCAACAAATACGTACGTACGTAGTCGGATGGACACTAATGACGTCGGTCACGTAAAACAAAGATGATATCGCGATTTTTGAATTGATCAGAGTCGACCGTAAAATCTTGATAGCTGCAGCACTGACCAATATATTGAGTAGCCTTTGTGTATTTATTTTGAAATGTTTTAACGCTTACGTGTTCTTATAACTTAAGTTATGATAACATCGACTTCATTATTTCGGTTCTCAACTTAGTAATTTAGGAAGTGTTGTTTTAGTAAAATTAGATGTAAGTTAATAAAAAAAAATCAATTTTACTATACATGAAGTAAAAAAAGAAAACGATTATTATGAGTATTCCGTAAAAAATAAAATTAAACCATATCATAATCTTTTGCTATGATTTATGCGTGCCGAGTAATTAATTTAAATTTTAGATTAATTTAATAGCAAAACATTAAGATGTACAGAAAACCTAAAGTTCCCACGGGAAAGCAGAATGGTCGCAAACCGATCGATCGATAAGCCCCGTACTAGTTAATGACAAAGCTCAGTTGGTCCGTTTAATTGGATGCAAAAATGTGCTTGATACTTAATAATTATGATGCAGGCTTATTGTCAGCAAATCCAATTATTATTTAGTCGTTAACGCGCACAACATTGTTTATTTAGCTGGACAAATATCTTGTTATCGAGACGAAAAAAGTAATTATCTCATTACATGTATGTACGGAGATTGCTCTTAATCTTTTTCAAGTGAATCTTGATTGCTTATAATTTTGTATGATTTGAGAATGATCTAGTATACTTACAATATAAATTCTTTCTTGAATGCCTTCGTCCGCAGCCTCTGTAATCATCATAATCGCTCTTCTACTGGTAGTTTAGGATTAGGGTTGATGATGACCAATATGTAGCTTATTCCTTAAGCCATCTATTTCAGGACTATGCCTTAGGTGGCAAAAATACAAATGTTAATGATTGTTTTTGTCCTTCATACAGAATGTCCCGGCACGTGCTGCTGTCCCGGCTGGCGGAGCAGTTCCAGCCATCGTCACCACCGCCCCCCGCGCACCGGTACCCCTCGCCTGAAGGCAGCCTCTCCCCCCGCACGCCGCCCTCGCCCCGGTCCCCCCCGCGCTCTCCTGACTCTCTGTCCCACCACCGACTGGATATGCTGCAGTTGGGCGACATCGAAATCGCTGGCAGAGCCCTGAAACAGTACGCGCGAGCTACTGGTAAGTGTCTTGAAAAGGTCACATGATTTTAGTCCTTTCGTTTAGTCTTTCAGCTAGAAACAAAACAGTAAACATGATCCTTATGAACTTCAATAAGAATTTTATTAAGATTGCTTTTTGTTCGCTCTGCAATGACATGCTCACCTTCAATTTGAACACCCTAAAGCGTTGTAATTTTTAATGTCTTGTGTGTCATGTTCTTGTTGGTACAGAGCTGGGAGCCCTGATGTACTGCAGCGGGCTGGGCGCGCTGTACAGCGGCGCCGGCGTGTGGCCGCTGCTGATGCCGCGCGCCTCGCCGCCGTTCGTGCGCGCGCCGCTCGACCACGCCAGGCACACGCCGCCCAGAGATGGTAACTAGCACACTCCTAAGTTTATCTGTATAAATGACTGTTTAAAGTGTATACTAAAAACTAGGAACTCGTAGGGATTTTATACGCCTAATTTCATAGAGAAATTCGAGATTCAAGATCGTAAACTTTGTTAGTTCGTTCGTCTTATTCGTAATTTTTGCTTACATACTGTACAATTATTTTATCTGCAATTTATTAAATACCCTAGTTAAATATTCTAGAACAATGCACAAGGTGTTTAAACATTTCTAGTAAATGTCAATAAATAAAATGTGAATATTTGAAAGTATCTAGAATTACAGTGACCTACATAATTTGCAATTACTATAAGTCAAATGTGGATTAAATCAAAGTCTGACGAATTAATGTTTTTTAATACGTCAACACTGCATCTTTTAATCTTAGAATTCATACGAACGGTGTAAGTAAATCAACTCGCACTGAAAGTGTTTACGTGTTTAAGAATTCTTAAAATGGTAATTAGATACGTTAGCGGCATTACAACACATCGGTTCGCCTCGGCCTCCTTACGCGGCTTCTCCTGAATAATACTCATTAGAATAGCTATCAGTGTAAGGCACCGATTAATAACTCGAGGCGCTGATACGTCGCCGTTTACATGTCGTTTACCTCCGCCAATGGCACCAACTCGCTTGTTTCCTACACTCCAAGGAAAAGCGACCAAGTACATACGCCAGCGCAACTCATTGTCGTCAAACGAAATTATTTAAGTATTCTAATTGTTCCTTATCCGCTGGTACCGGTTACGACAACCTCGCAGATAACAACCAGCGAAGGAACCTCAATAAGTACTTGATTTTTATTTACCTGTGACTAATGTATTAATGAAATTCACTTTAATTGTTTGCGATAAACCATTTTTTCAAGATTTAATTAGGCACGATATAGCGAAGTGTTTCGTGTGTTATCAATTTTTAAGCAATTGAGTAACGGATATGTGAATTTCTTAAAATGCAAGTGCTATCTAATTGCTTATTTATAAGTAGAAAGTGTAATGTGAATAGTTAAATAACTGGTTATTTTTTAAGAAAACAAGCACACCTTCTGAAAAACATCTATTTAAAGTCGTACGGGATTAAGAGATCTTTGAAAAAACTACATAAACTCTTCATTTTAAAACTGAAATGCGATCAAAAGCTAACTGTATGTCGGAGTAGGGAAACGAAAGTCAGGACTATGCAAGCTATGAACTAAACGTTACATTATAGAGCAAACATTGATGTAACAGTCGGCAAACAGTGTCGCACCTGTACAGATTTCATAAGTCACTCGACAGACGACCGATTTGACTCGTCCGACTTTAAATTTCCTTTTATAAGCGTGAAGAACAGTCGGAGAGAAATTGACGCCGGTATATATTACAGATGTTTGTTGACACAGTATTGCAATGACTTTATTTCCTTTTACCTACAATGATAGTTCTGTACCATCTCGTAATATTAAGAAACGTTAATCTTGGATAATTTCAGACAGAGATCGGGATCTATAATTTTTAAATAAGTAGTTTATATTCGTCAACAAGGCAACCCCCTTTACCGTACTTAAATACATGTCTACCTTTCTAAAGGTAATAGAAGTAACATTTGTTTGTTTGTCCACAGATGATGAGGAAGAGCTTCCTCTTAACTTATCAACAAAGAACCGTCAGATTTGGTCGCCTGGCAGCGCTTGTGAACGCGAGAAAGTGGAGATAGGAGAAGAGTCAGCGAGCCCGCGGTGGGAGCCTGAGGACTCTGACGTGCCGCTGGAGCTAGTCAAGCGCTGCCGCAGCAACCCGGACGAGGCGGAGCGCCCGCCGAGCGCGGAGCCCCGCCGCTGCCCCTCCGCACCCGCGCACCACAACTACCCCATAAAAGCCCCACAAACATCAGACCTCAACTTCTCTCTACTCCTCAAAAACGAAAACAGAAACGAAAAATCATTCCAAGTAAGTTTAAATATCTACCATAAAATTCTCAATCCAGTCTCGATAGCTGCCTATATCCTTTAACCGACTTAACAAGTCCAGAGTAACTGTACAATTTCCGTTCAAAATGCTTTAAAATAGCAAACCAGTATCCGTTTTAGTCTCTTTAACAAATCAAATAGCAAAAACTGCCCCTGTCTTAATAAGTAGTCGCGTATCGGAACGGGTCGCGCGTCCCCCGCACGCGGCTCGCACGGACCTGCTGACTCGTCTTCTTGCCATTTTTGTGCCTTTCGTTTTTTCTACTTGCCGCCGTTATAAAAATTCGCATCGGTTTTAATCAAAATTCCAACTTTTAATATCACGGCGCGGCAGTTTATAATTGGACGAATAATTACCTTGTGTCATACGACGATAAATATGTTGTAAAATATCCAGACACTTCATTTTTCTACACTTTGTGTTAATACCTATGTATTACTCTGGGCACACTGAAAACGGTCTAATCGAAATATAATTGAGTACTTCATAAACGTCGAAAATTGTTCATAAACATAACATGTAACTAACTATATCGTAAAGAGTTGGAAGCAAAAAGTCATTAACACCCGACCAACCATCATTGATAAAAAAGCTTTTGATATTTTACGCTTCAATTAAGTTAATCGATAAGTATAATTGATACTACTGACTAATTTTTTCCTTAAAATTTATTATTTCGATAATATGTAATTTATAAAATATTTGATAGCAAAAGTATAATAATGGGTGCAAATTAGTCTGAAACAAAGGCGATGGGCCGCGATAGAGGTGGCGCGTGCACGCCACGCGCCGGTCGCGCGAGACACGTGTCCTTCTGATCAACTTACATGTGCTAAAAAAATGATTATTTTATAAAATAAGTACTCTAGGATATAAACATTCAAAATCATTAATATAATTGAAAATTCGGTTTTTACTTCTGCTTCAAGTACTAATTAGTAACAGCGCTATCTTTAAAACGTGGTCGTGGAATTTCATGCCAGTTCTTCACCATTCGAATGACATTTAAAATGGCTAGTATCGACTATTCGTAAGCACCTGTAAATGGTTAGCGTAAATAAAAACGTTTTGACTTTATTATATCGGTAACTCGTTTTCTTTGACTTCTAGAACTTGAGTTCTTTATTTTAAAGGTTTAATTCGTTTATATTTTAGTTCGTTAAGAGCTATTTGATAAACCTTGCCTTGTTTTAAAGCTGCTAAAGAAGAGTATGTTTTTCATGGTATATCAACTAAATAAAAGATTTTGCTTATTTATATTAAAAATCTGCAATCAATCATTAAATCGTTCAAAATAGATTCACAAATTATTTAGGCGCTATGTGGTAGATAGGCTACGTACACGTTTTAGACTTTTTTGATTCTCACTTATAAGAAATAAAATTAAATGAATATAGGTAAACTAAAAAAATAACATATTAATTGGCACTTATATTTACTATTAGTATTAAATATGTCAGAACCAGGTATAGCTTTCTCGAAATGATAATAAGTTCCCATTAAGATATGTAACAGTCCTTCATTTTAATGTTGCGTCTGTGGGTCCGCGGCAGGTTTCACTGGGCCGTTAAATATAAAAAGCCAGTTTCGTAAAAAACGACACTAGATTTTTTAAATTCAAACAGCTATCATAAAAAATCACCTCTCTACGTGGTACAAGCCGATAACCATATGTGGACGGTCACACCCTAGCACCTGTGTTGTTTATAAGAGAGTGCATCGATTGTATAAAAAGGCGACCAAAAAAGTAGCGGTTTTTGTGAGGCGCGAGGCGGTGCAGCTGCCTGGCCAACTGTCACAGGCCCGCTACGCGGATTTGTGCCATGGATTATCATGCCGCATACTTAACGACTAACCACCCGACTAATAGCCCTACCACATATTTTTCCCGTTCATGCATTTTATATCAGCCGATAAATAATAACGAGGATAGCTGGTTTCCTATGACTCAGGGCTAGGATTATAGTTGCGCTCATCTCATCGACATATTGATAAGATATTGCCGACATATTATTCAATCCGAATTATGTCATCTAGGACATTACCATATGAGCATTAGTTAAATGATTCATTACAATAATTGCCTATTTCAAGCTTAGATTCCAAAGATTATTTTATCTTTCCTCTAAGTTACAAGTGAATATTGATATCGTCCTTCTTGAAAACACTCCATATCTAACGTTCCTAATCTGTGTGTCATGTAAATAAACTAAGTTGGTAACGAAATTATTCCATTGCATACCGAAAACATCTGATTAAATAAATGTAAAGCAAAGTCTCAGCAAGTTCTTAGTTCAAAATCTTTTGTCTCACAAACAAAAGTGAACACAATACATTCCTGTTTGATTTTCAAGCTTTATTTAAAATTTAGAAACGAATTATACACAACATAAGTTCTAGGAACTCGGTGCTACTTACTTATTTATAAACTTAAATGTTCAGAGCATATAGCTTTAATGTCAAATCCATTACCGTAAAAACCATTTGAACAAAACACAAATAAAACAATTTTTTTTTATAAGAATTTAATTATTTTCATGTCCTTATTTAGATGTTCCGTGTAATTAGATATCCACGTGAAAATTCGAATAATAACGGGTTAATAGTGGCTAATTACTAGGCAATGAAAAATATCGTAGCTGTACGATACTAGATGGGAAATCAAAGAAAAGTGTAGAAAGGGGTTAAGCCCTGTTATTAGTTTATTACTGGCTGTCACCGTACACGTGAAGGTGATGGACGTTGTCCAGGCCAGCTTTATAATTATATCTAGCGCTGTACTTTGTTATATTTTACCCGATTTCTAAGCAATCGTCGCAACCGCACCAATCATACTGATATATTGCAATGTTCTTTACGCGTCAATCATTGGCGACTAAAGATAGTCTTTTACTGCAATCATTTCTGACCATTTTTCCATAATTTCAATTGACAGGTTCATTATTCATGCTTTTTTTTGTCCGTCCAGTGCAAGCAGTGCGGCAAATGTTTCAAGCGCTCGAGCACGTTGTCGACTCACCTGCTGATCCACTCGGACACGAGGCCCTACCCCTGCCAGTACTGCGGGAAACGGTTCCACCAGAAGTCAGACATGAAGAAACATACCTACATTCACACAGGTTTGTTCGATTCTCTTTTGTTTATTTATAAATTTCAGATAATACACAAATACATGCGCAGTCTATTTGCACCGAAGTAACGTTGAGTATACAACCTCTTTATATACTTCCCATTTTGTTAGGATGATATTCGCCACAATAAACACACGACAAACGGATTGTCATTTGCAAAATGTCGTTATATTAGCGCTCATATAAAAACAGCTGCTCATTCTCTTGACATAAATTCTTAAGCTCCTTTTACGATACCAACGGGAAGGCTTATTTAATCAAGCCTTTAAAAAGATTTGGAATAGACATCGAAAATTCATAACCTGAATAAACGTTCGTTTCTTTCAAAATTGACGATAGTTAAGCCTTTTGATTTCAGTAATCATCTCCTAAAATATTTTTTATTGATTTTAGTCGATTATAGGTTAGCGTACAATCAAATTTATAAATAATATATCTATCACAGTAGTCCAATTCAAGAGTAGAATCTACAAAGAGTACCGAGTTATAAAAATAATAAGATAAGAAATTATTGATTCAAGTTTAGCTAAGTACATGTGATACTTTTATTTACAAATCTTTATCGAAATTAACTAAGTAAACTTCCTTAAATTCTTTATAATCAATCTTTTGTTCCCAACTATACCAATATATACAGTTGCGATGCAGTTCCCAACTGCGCAAAACTGTTCGTGTACAATCTACATTTAGTGTTTTCAAGGACTGACAAACACTTATTACAGCTTCTGTTTAACAAACGCGATGCACTTGTATTTGTCGTTTGTCGCCTTACCATTGTAGTTCCACAGATAGCAAATTGACAATCGTCTCACGAATCCAAGTGTTTCAAATTAAAACCTGACCTCGTATTTTATTTATCCGTATACTAAACAAATATTCTTAAGTCTATTGAAATAATCATCATTAACAAATCTTTATCGTAATGAGTGCTGTGTTAAGTTTACTATATATTTTTTGTGTGTACAAAACAGGGATATAATTCACTTTAGATGATAGTAGTATGACATTCAACATAATTGAGGCATCGAATTTACAAATGGTCTAAGTGCCAAAACTTATTTCGGTTCTTTCCACCTTGGATATGGAATTTCTGTACAACATAGCTCCTAAAAAATGTTAAAATAAAATTTGCGTTTTTTTTTTGTACTTAGCCCACTTGTTAATTCCATGCCTCAATTATGAAATGTACTATTTTTATTTTTTTACATTTAACATGACGAAGAACAAATAGAGGGCTGTGCAATTATGATAGCATAATTTCCTTTTTCGTTAAAAACAATGTTGGCTTTAACACTTCATAATACCGGCCCCAGTGTGAAACTCAAATTATTGTGACAACTGTTTCATGTTTCACGTAACTTCGAGTGTCAACGCTTCCCCCGCTCATTACACGGGCCTTACGAAGCCCTGTTATTTCACTTGAAACTTTGATTGCTAACTTAACATGGATAAAGAGTTATTTGTTTTGATGATAGGTGACGGTTTACTTTTCATTACACGATTATTGTTTCGTGTTTCAAAGGCGTTTATTTAAATGTTGAAAATGAAAGTGTGTTTCTTAATGTTTGTAAAATAGTCTTACAAGCTCGTCGTTGAAGATATCAAACACATCTCCAGGGCCCATGAAAAGACATTTTCATTACAGCTATAACACAGTATTTAAGTGGGATGCGCGGCAAAATATGTTATAGCAAGTTTTATTGCGATAAAGAAACTCGATATCATTATTTCAGTCTTCGTCGTCATTATTTCAATCGTGTCGTCCTTTATAAGAATGTGTATCATTACCAAGTAGCTGTTAATTTATTTATTCACATAAAATTTTACTTTCTCAATTAGTCGCCTGCGATATCCACGTACGTTCGTGTCGAGCGTGTAATGATAGGTAATCTCCAACGATTGCCCTTTTAATCGGAATGACAGTAAACAGCTGCTGAAGACGTTATCCGACATTATCCTCGTCGATTTATTAAGCTGTATAAGTACATGATATACTGTTATAACCGCCGCGTAGGTTAGACTACCTACCCTGCGTTGAAACAAGTTCATTAATGGAAAACATTTGCGCATTCGCCCAATAAAAGCAATCAGGAGGCACTTCGCAGACGATACCTTGAGTATTGAATATTTAAATGGCGTGCAATTACGTTTTCGACGGCAAATCGCAGCCTGTCCGCTGTTAATGAATTACCAATAAGTAAAAAAATGGTGTTTGAGCTACGGCGCGCTTCGGTCGCGCGTCGCGCAGCCCGACGCGCGACGGCGGCGGCGACGCGCATCACAGCAGCAAATAAGTTGTCTCCTATTGTTCAAGATTATGTACAAGAGTAAAAAAAGCAAATATTTACATGAAGAGTTATAGATATGAATCTCTAAATATTTATTCCTTAAAATGAACGTGTGAATGAATATCGCAGAAATAATCACAATAAAAAGCTTAAGACTGTCAATAAGAAAATAAAAGCCGCTTAAGTTTTTCAATGGCCCGACTACTTCCAGTAACCACAACGAGACGAATTATAGTAGCTAAAAAATGTGGCGGACATATTTGTCTTGGCCGGAGACATCTCGTCACGTCCCTGCCCTGTTCCGAATGATTTACAGCGGCCTTACATGGTGCTCGTCCTCCCGATAAATGCCTCATCATCAATATTCCAAAATGCGGCTCGGCCTGCAATTAGCCGCGCAGCCTTCACAAGCCTTCACGTGCACACGATCACGGCACAAACAAAAAGTCAACTTAAATCCTGTTCTATCTATAAAATGACATTTGCATTTTTTGCTATAATATATTCGTAAACTATCTTTAAAGATTTTTAAAGTCAGGTAAAATTGTGCATTGGTATTGATACTGAAAGAAAATAAAAAGCAGTGAATTTCTAAAAAAGGGTTTTATTAATTTAAGCTGCGGCACCTAATGCTAATGCTGTAAAATATAATAACAAATATACAATCATTTTTAGTCATGAATAATATTACTCGAAATATAAAATATCAACTGAAAAGGTCTCTCTATGTCCTCAAACCTGTAGGGTTATAAAGTTTGACGACAACACGTAAGCGTTATGACGAGGTAGAACGTACAAGC
Source organism: Autographa gamma (assembly GCA_905146925.1). Lineage (NCBI taxonomy): Eukaryota > Metazoa > Arthropoda > Insecta > Lepidoptera > Noctuidae > Autographa > Autographa gamma. The sequence goes on from LR989852.1 coordinate 5,153,584, forward strand.
GATTACCGGTAAAGTTGATAAATACCGGTGTAGCTACAAGGCGACGTTGCATATTAAATCACTTCGGAAACCTAACCGTGAATAATAAATAGTCGATGATATGACAAGTATTGGCCCACTTACACAAGCTTTAATTACTTCACGAAGTGATAGATAATGTATTTAAGTGGCTTATGAATTAGGAAGTAGACATTACGTAACGTAATTTTGGTTTCACGTTATTCGGTTTTGTATAATTCTTACACGGATTTAATTTGGAGTAATTTTCTATTCTTAGCCTTAAATTGAAATTAGTATTAGTCCCTAGTACCCCATATTTCACGAGAAAGAGTGTTAATTATTTATGGATTATTGTTTTTCATAACCGTTTGTATTGTCATAAAGCTTAATCCAAACATAACTCACAACTATTTTCCGACTGACTAAAACTTTTTCATGAAACAATAAATTAAACATAAAATCTTTTGTTTTAGGTGAGAAGCCGCACAAATGCGTGGTATGTTCGAAGGCGTTCAGCCAGAGTTCGAATTTGATAACGCATATGCGCAAGCACACTGGCTACAAGCCCTTCTCCTGCGGGCTGTGCGACAAGGCGTTCCAGCGCAAGGTGGACCTGCGGCGGCACCGCGACTCTCAGCACGCGGACGCGGCTGAGCCCGCGCTGCAGCCGCTGCAGGCGCCGCACCGCTACAGGTTCTACGGCGACGAGCCCCCGCCGCCGCTCGCGCCGCTCATCACCAACTAAACAACATCACCCAGTCATCACATATAACGGTGAAAACAGTCTTTATAATCGTACAATTCCCATCTGTAAATTGAATAGTGATGGTCGCTGTACGAGAATTTTATCGATTGATTCGATACAAATAACATTTTCCTGTGCAGAGTGTAATTTTAAAAGTACATCCTTAAACCATGTTTCTAGTTATCCTAAAGAGGTCTGTAGTCATGTAAGTATAAGTATGTAAGCTTTTCAGGCGTTAAGGATAGAAACCAGAAGGTTGTAACGAGGAGTTATAATTGTAAATAAAATTATTGTTACCTTTTAGTGCCTTAAGAAAAGCCTGTGAAATGTGTTGTTACTAAATTAACTATGTTCAAAAATTAAGTAATTTGATATTGTGTATATTTTTAGCATAATTCAAACACTGGAATGTCCGTCCATACAACAGTGATAAATTAAAATAGATTTAAAATTCTTCTGTCATGTCACAGCAGTAGCAGGTTATGGTATAGGTAAATAATTAGTCTAATACATACCAAAGTAAAGTGTCTTATTTAGTCGAGTGTGAAACGCTTTATTTATTTAGGCTATAACTAAATAAGCGTCATATAATTTAGTTTATTTATTTAGTAACGTTGGCCTACATATTACGTATCGCGATGACGGATATTTTATTAATTAAGATTTTTTTCAACCGTGGGCATTATGATGAATTAAATTTTTATTTTAGTTTTTATTTACCAGTAAGCAATACCTTTTTAGTATATAAATAAGCCCATATGTTTTCAGAGTAGAATGAAATCATCAAGTACCGTTAAAGTTAGCTTATAGGGGAGACACATTTTCATGATGTAATAAAAATTATGTACTTGGAATAGTGACCAGCAATTCTGAGTGTGATAAAGCCTAACTAATGTGGTTATTAATCGTCAACCATAGATTGTAACTAAGTATACCTTCATTAAAAATAGCCTTTACCACTCAAAAGAGAAATTCATGTGTTACCACTAAATGATCTGTTACCAATACTTTAGGCCTCCGTGAAAAAGTATTCAACAGTCATATCGAAGTCGAGTGTGAAATTTTACTGTTACACCTGAATTTATGTTGTAATTATTTTTATGCAAAGTAAGGCCTACATAGCTACCTAATTAATAAAATCGTAATAAACTTATACAACACCTACCACAATAATATAATGTCACCATTTTAAACATGCAATTTATGTAAATTTTGTCTTAATGCATTTACTTTAGAAATAAGTTGTGTTTTATAAATATTGAGAAATATAGATGTAGTTCTTTAGAGGCTATACCTACCTAATTTATTTATGAGACTGCACTAAAATTGTAATCCGGACACTTTGATTGAGAAAATACGGTCTATAATTGTTTTATATCAATGTAATTGAGTGAAATATTACGCTATTGTAAAAATCTGATGTACCTTATTATGTTTAGATAGGTATACACTCGAGTGTTTCTTTAGTGCAAGTGACGACTGACGTTGTTACGTGACGTTAACGGCTAGAACACCAAAGAGAGAGCAACGGTCAGCTATGATTGGTTGTCTACCTTTACGAGTCGGATCGTGACTGCGTAGTGCGCGAGCGCATCGCCCACTCGCTTAGAATAAGAACTTACCTTTGTATAATAATACCAAATTTTCATTTGATTGCGGTCAAACCGTTCTGCTAACTTGTAATGTTTTGGACACCTTTTTTAATATTGTCATCACCCATTTGCTTAGAGTGAAATCGTCAGTCAGTTTTTATAAGTTTGATTTTAAGTTGTAATTTATTAAGGCCAGTTCAATATAAATATTTATGAAATATTGAGTTTTTTTATTAAACCCTGAAGTATGATTGCCGAAGACATTGTTGAAGCATTTACAAAAACCAAGAAATAACAATCGGAGAGGCTGCTAGAACAAAGAGTGGTAATACAAGACTAGATAGGAATCAGGCTTCCAAATTAGGTACTTGTTACACTTGGTACACTAGTTTCCATTATTATTAGTAGTTGACTAATTAGAACTGAGAAAACAATTGATAAACTTCTTGGAAGTTGCTCCAGAAAGGTTTCTTATAATTCCATGTAAGGAATTCTTATAGAAAAGCTCTAAATAAAAGTTTGTAAAAATAAGATTCTAAAGTTCATCTAATCGATATAGCTATAAAGTAAAAACCCTACATTACTTTTCCTTTTCACTAGATTATATAAAAATCTACATAAATATACAACAAACCTTTTAGCGCGATAAGTTTCATACCTCGGCTTCTAACACCAACAATCAACACAAATATATTGACGCCGCCATGTTCAAACAATTACTACATATGAAATGGACATAACACTACTCATTCGGAATTAATCGTGTTATCAAAGCATTTCAGTTCACTTCGTAGAGGTTATGTATGTTATGTACTTACTAAAGAAATCAAAATAACGACTGTCGCGTGATATCTATCAATTCACTTGTAGATGTAGCACTCAAAGAATTTTGTTATTTCGACGAATTCAATTATTTTAATAGCTTTATTAATGCCAGGGACAATGTTGATGTTAGGAGTTCACTACTTTTTATATGGAATGGGGGAAAACGGCTTCTCTCATCATCTACAAAACAAAGGTACTTTGGTAATTTAAGCGTTGCTGTCTGTATAGTTATAGCTTATATAACTCTAAAGAGAGAAAGAACGAAGAGAAAGAAGAATGAAAAATATAGATACTTTTAGAGATTTTTTGACCTTTTGTATAACTCCTTCTATTTATATCAACTTTTCAGCTTCATACAACAATAATTCATTCTCATGATTACACATTTTAATAGTTACTTCCATAGTTATTTTTACATAGAGAGCGTATCAATAACATGTTCAGTCACATCAACGCCCACAGAAGCCTTACACAGATATAAGGCGTTAGCTACACAGTTCTGTAAAATACCCCTTTATCGTCGACTAGCACGATTTTATAATACAATTAGGTGAACGTGAACGACATTAGAACCCATACAAGGAGCTGCTGGCTTGTGCATTGGTACTACCGTAATGAGATTTGTTGTTGTATCAGAGGGTTGACACGAATAAACAATGGTAAACAAGTAATATGTACTTTTATAGGTAAATAATGTAGTGGACCAATAAATGTCAGGTAGACAAATTTACCAGATTACCCGATAGTTTAATAGAAACCGATGATATTTTTTGCATAACGTACAACTTTAGATTTAGTCCATTTCTGAAAAACTATTGTAAGCTTTTCAAAACTCAAATTTTTGTATTGAGTTTTTTTTAACTATAATTATTACCAGTAAAAATAATTAAAAATCGATAACATTAATAAACGAAGCATAAACTTGTGTCCCAAAAAATAGTCAATGTTGCATTTTAATGCAAGTACTAAGTAAGATATAACAAAAGAGCATTAATTTGTATTTTTTACACATCAGAACATCCCATCAATGTTTGTTATTCTTTATCAAAAAGGTTCCTAGTTTTTAATAGAAAAAGCGCACAGATATAGAACTATATTATATATCCTAAGAAAATACTACTACGTGGATGAACGCCTTCAGATATCCATCCAAAGATCTGGGGCCCGAGTCTGCTATTGACAATTGTTTGTATCGTCTGAGTGGGTGGCGTTAGTAGGTCCATTTTAGGATAATTAGCATTCTACTAAATGTCACAACGTCAAAATTGGCCGTCCCAATGGCCAATTTTGACGTTAAAATAACGTTTTACCTACGTAATTATCCTAAAATAGACCTACTAACGCCACCCACTCAGACGATTCAAACAATTGTCGATAGCAGACTCGGGACCCTTGTCATGTGCAAAGCGGTGTTTCCTTCCTGACAATCGTTGTCTTTTAAATTGTGATCAACAATCAAGCCAACGATGATAAGCAGAGGTAGCAGACCAACGGTGATATTAGAGGCAGAGAACCTATAAGTCAGATAGGCAGCCGGTTCATAAAAAAGTCTATGCAGCTGAAGCCGGTGGTTCTGGAAGCAGACTTACATATGTTTAGCATGGCAATATGGAAATATGTTTTGCTTTAGAAAAGAAGTTAGGCAAAAGTTGTTCACAGCCCGAACTATGATCTGAACAGATAGAAGAGATGGAACTAATTCTTTTTCTAAACTGGTATGGTGTGCCATCTACCGTTCGCATTGAAAACTACAAAGGTGTTCTTAGTTTTGTACGCTAGTGACCACCGTTTGTGTTCAATCTCCGGTTCTCAGTTGAGACATTTTATTTAAGGTGCGTAATGCCCGCTAGAGGGCAGGTCCCAGTTGGCATTGCAGTCTTGTTACGGGTTTGTTGTTTCCTCCTCAGGTGACTCATGTGCTACAAATGAGTATTTCCATTTGTCAGAAATACGAGATGTTTTTCCCGCTTCATAACACATCTTGAGGATAACCAAAGAAAATTATATACCTTCCTGTTTACCTTTCTAAACCTGCATAAAAGCTCATTTATCTATTTTATTATCATTAGAGAAGAATAATTTGATTACAAAACTACCAAAAACAAAATCACGTGTAACATAAATGAAGATTCAATAATATTATTATTATTGCGTTTAACATAGCTTTGTAAGATATAATTTATTACGTTCATCTTCTGTTAAACTGGCTAGACCGGTTATGGTATTTAAAATTTAGAATAAAAAATCCATTCTGTTTCCTCATTATTAAATGAAAAAAATATTTAGTCAAAATACCCACGCAGAACTACTCATTCAGGTTTCCAATGGACGGCAAAGCATTATCTAAAGATATATAATAAGTTATACAAATAGAATTACCAACACAACACATGTAGGTAGGTACTATTTGTCGAAACTCTGAAAAAAACAATTATTAATAAGTGGAAAGGGAGAATTGAACGAAATATTTGTTCCAAATCTGGTTGTATTATGTGTAAGACAACGGTATTTTATTAGTTTCTAACGTTAAATGCAAAAAATAGGGCCCTTGTATCCATTTTCCTACCTGGACTTGTCACACAGCTTGTATGAATATTCGAAAGTGTCCACGCATCAGTTGGGACGCGCCACGTTGCCGCTGCACTTGTCCGTTGCATGCGTCTGTGCTGTTTGTGTGTGTACTTATTATTTATAAACAAATGGCTGATAACAACATGAGTGTACCGGAGTACACACCAAATACTACCACCAGTGATGAGTACCTCAGTTTTATACAACCCTTCGACTTCGTAGACTATACCGTGTTCACAATAACAGTGATAATATGCGTATTTGGTGTACTTTCGTGGGTGATCATCAAAAAGATTCGCAGTTTAAAAAACTACGTGTTTCTCAATACTATGTTTGCTACAGTTTTAAACTTTTTCGCTATTGGATTTAACGCGTACAAATACTTTGAGAAGTTAAGTATCAGTGACACATTGTTTTACTTAATAACTTTATACCAATTTGTTGTGATATACCTAAGACTAGTTGTAAGTTTCTGGTTGTTAGTTCTTTGTTGTATTTTCTATGTGGACATCGTCAAAGTCTTTAAAGCAGACGTCACCAGGAGGTACCTCAAAAGCAGCCTGTTTGCCTGGGGCGTACCTTTTATAATAACATTTGTTTTTAGTGCTCTTATTCCTATCATAATGTATAACATCGATAAAAATAACGGTAGACCCGAACTATTATTAATTATAAATATAATTATAATATTTATTCCTACCATTGTAAACGTTTTTATTTATATATTAGTGCTTTTCAGTTTGTTCAAGTCTACCAACGATAGCAGAACAGTAGTGAAAATACGTCGCGTCTACATCGCCACCTTAATATTTGTGCTAAGTGGGATTCTATTCCTCTTAGTACCAATATTCACTCTGATTGAACCTTCCAATTTTGTACTAGGATTTGTAGAATATGCACAAATTGTAACTTTAGACATTAACTTTCTTATTGTCAAAAGTAACAGGATTATTTGGCGAGAATTTTATGTGAATCAAATTAAAAACAGAAATGAAACTTAAAATAAAAGGTATGTAATAGCTTAAATTTAATGGAAAATATTTAATCTTGTACTAAAAGATATAAGATAAGTAGCATTGTGCATATTGTCAATATTAGTAAACTCATTAAAAAATGATTATGATTAGGTAAACAGAAGCACTGCGTGTTGAACCATGCAGTCTTATTGTACTGTTAGCCTGTAAGTAATGTAAAACTATTTGTTTATGCAATTTAAATTGTAATTACTGTGAATGTAGAATCAAAAATCAAAATCAAAATCAAAATCAAAATATTTTTATTTCTCATAAACCAAAAAAAAAGGCGCTTAAGAAACGTTACGTTACAAACTACTGACTCTAGTTGCTCGGTTCCAAAGTGTCATTCCTATAGAGAAGAGCCGGCAAGAAACTCCATAGGTTACTCTTTTAAAAAAAAGGTTAACATCGATGTTATGATTACATTAATTTTAAAATATGCGACAACAACGTAAACAGCAGAATGTTTAGATTAATGTAAAGTAGGACATCCAGAATGGAAGAAAAAATAAAATCGAACATTCAACTCGATTTACATTGTCGTCACATTTACAAAGGACGAACATAATATAAGAAAAGAAAAATCTCACGAAATTAAAAAAAGAAAATTAAAATATACTTTACATACAATCAATATGTAGTCCTAATCGAAACCCTAACAGAAATGTCAAGGCATGTCAAGAGCCTTCTGAGAATAGAGGCTATGGGGCAGCTAACTGTAGTAAATAAGGTAAAACACTATTAGCAGACCGCCAGGGAGGCCACATATGCAGATGATACTAATTCCACGCGTGCTTATCCTCTACGTAGTCCCTAACCGTATAATACGCCTTCTTTATTAGTTTTGACTTAATGCACGATTTGAACTTTTTATTAGGCAAACTTGTTATCTCTTTCGGTAACTTATTATAAAATCGAATAGAATTACCTAGGAAAGATTTAGTATTAGTTTTAGTTAATCTATATCTTGGGACTACTAGTTTATCTTTATTTCTGGTATTTATATTGTGGTGATCACTATTAATACTAAAACTCTGTAAATTTTTACGAATGTACATAATATTTTCTAATATATAGAGAGCTGGCAAAGTTAGAATATTGATCTCCTTAAATGTATTCCTTAGAGACTCGCGAGGGCTCATGCAGTAGATTGCACGAATTGCTCGTTTTTGCAAAATAAATATAGACTCCACATCCGCTGCAGAGCCCCACAGCAGAATGCCGTATGACATTATGCTGTGAAAATACGCGTAATAAACTAATTTAGCAGTGGGAACGTCTGTTAATTGCCTAATTTTCCGAACTGCAAATGCAGCCGAACTAAGCCTTTTAGATAAAGTTGTTATGTGAGCACCCCACTGTAACTTAGAGTCTATTGTAATACCAAGAAATACCGTATCGTTAATAAAATCGAGTTTTTCGCCGTCAAGCATGAGATTTAAATCTGAATGAGACCGCACATTCGGAAGAGAGAATTTGAGACATTTTGTTTTGGACGTGTTTAAAAGCAAGTTATTCGTTGAGAACCAATCCGATAACTTTCCAAGGTCACCATTTAAATAATTAAGATCTTTCATTTTCCTATCGATTTTGAAAATGAGTGAGGTATCATCAGCAAACAAAATAATGTCAGTTAAATCGTCCATCATGTAGGGGAGATCATTAATATATGCTAAAAATAGAAAGGGGCCTAGAATTGAACCCTGAGGCACGCCCATTCTTATTAAGGAACCCGACGAAGTTACTCCGTTTACGCCTACTGTTTGCTGTCTAGTTGAAAGATATGACAATACAAGTTCTGAGGATTGTCCTCGTAATCCGTAATGTTTTAATTTAAGAATTAGAGTTTCATGATCAACGCAATCAAAAGCCTTGGAGAGATCACAAAAAATGCCAATGGCGTCCTGTGAACTCTCCCAAGCTTCTAAAATGTGAGACACCAACTTGGCCCCGGCGTCGGCGGTGGACCTGCCTCTAGTAAAGCCATATTGACGATGGTGAAAAATCTTATATTTACTAAAATGTGACATCATCTGGTCTAGTACCATTCTTTCAAATATTTTGCTCAAAGCAGGAAGTACTGAAACTGGTCTATAATTAGATGGTTCATTCTTGCAACCAGATTTAAAAATAGGAATAATTTTACTGTGCTTCATTAAATCAGGAAAGGTGCCACAGTCAACACAGTCATTAAATATCTTTGCAAGAATAGGGGCAATAGTGTCAATTATTGATTCAATTACTTTGACAGATATGCCCCATAAATCTTCTGTGGTCTTTACTTTAATACAGTTAAATGATTTCTTAACAATCGTAGGAGATACATGATTAAAATTAAAATTTGGAATACTCCTATCAACGAATTCTTTAAGTAAAGATTCTGCTTTTATGGAAGAAGAAGGAAGAGCTTTTGTTACTTCCACAGGTATATTCGAAAAGAAATCTTCAAACGCTTTAGCAACTTCTGTCTTATTTGAAATGATTTTATTATTTATTTTCAAAGACAGGTCAGTATCTCTCTGTTTACTATTACCAGTTTCAGAATTGATAATCTTCCATACTGTTTTTATTTTGTTATCTGATTTATCTATACGCCTACTAATAAGTTTAGACTTGGCCACTAAACAAACTTTTTTAAATATTTTAGAATAATTTCTTACATAATTTTGAAATTCAGGATTAATATTAAATGATTTTTTATCATAAAGACTATAAAGTACGTCCCTACTTACTCTAATACCTTTAGTAGCCCACTCATTGAATTTTAATTTAAAATTAATTTTAATCTCCTTTAAAGGACACATTTTCTTAAACGAATTCTGTATAATTAAAAACAACTGATTATAATCCTTATTTGGGACTCCAGAAAATGAGTATTTACTATACAGATTTGAAGTAATATTATTTTTAAAATGTATTTTGTTTTAAAGAAAACCTTGGACACCGATATAAGCGTTTTAATTGCTCTTTTCTAAATTTTCAGCAGCATTTCTATTTACAGCATCGATATTTACATAGATTCAATTGAATAATATCAGTCACTTCAGTCAGTCCTTATTTAAATTCGAATATCGAAATCAAGTTTTGATTAAAGGAACAATAAATTTTGGAATTCCGTGAAATATTGAAATTGTTGGGTAATTCCTAAGAAAACAATAATAATATGTAAGTACGTCATATTGTACTGTAAAGGCCTCATCAGCCTACGTAAGCTTTTAAACAAAAAAAAAAAGCACACCATGAACGATCGATTCCTTTATCAACTACGATAAACTTTGTTTCTATTGAAATAAAACATATAGAATATTTACTTTATTGTACACAATTAGAGTTGCTTCATTAAATAATAGTACCTTATTATGTTGATATATTTACGTATTTTTACTTGTTTGATATTTTGACGTAGACAAAATATCAAACAAGGTCAGCCGTAACATCTTACCATAACTTGAAAACTAGCCTCATAGAACCTCAATCCACGATACGGTACATGTCCGAGCAACGTGACGTCGCTTGTATCAGTTGGGACGTGTCTCGAGGCAGCTGCGTGGTCGCGATCGTATCTGGAGCAGTAACCATGGCTGACAGCACCAGGGCCAGCAACCACACGCCAACCACAGACGTGCAAGTAGATACCTCGTATACACCAACGTCGCCAACTAAATCTACACCTGTGACTGACGACGGTCCCGCTCTCTTCAGCTCCCTCGACATCGAAGGCTACGTGGTTTTAGCCCTAACAGTGACAGTGTTTGCAGTGGGTGTGACGTCATGGATTAAGTTTAAGAAAATACGAACTTTAAAAAACTATGTTTTCCTCAATATTATATTTGCTACCATTTTAAGCTATATATCATTAGCATTTGATGCCTATGGGTACTTTATGTTCAGTAAAATCAGTGGCCTAACTTTAACAAGTTTAGTTATCGTTTACGACAGCACGATCTCATATTTTATGTTGGTCATACACTTCTGGTTGTTAGTTCTATGTTGTATCTTCTACGTGGACATCGTCAAAGTGTTTAGTGCAGACGTCACTAGGAGGTACCTTAAAAGCAGCTTGTTCGCCTGGGGAGTGCCTGTATTAGTAACGATTGTTTTTAGTGTTGCTCTACCCATTACATTTTTATCAGTTTCAAAATATTTTGCAAAGGAAATTAACGCTAAAATTCTAAACGTATTATTTTATATGAGTATGTCTATATACTTTATTCCATTAACGATGAATGCTTTTATTTATGTAAAAGTGCTTGTGACGCTGTTCAAAACGACTGATGTAAGTAAAACCGTAGTAAAAAGTCGTCGATACTACATAGCAACGTTAATATTCTTGTTAAGCGGCACTTTGTCCCTAACAGTTCCAATATTTGCTATTTTCGAAACTCCAATTATCATAAAGGCATTTGTTGATTATTCACAAATAGTGGCTTTAGATGTATACTTTCTGGTAGTCAAAAGCAACCGTATGATTTGGCAGGAATTTTATGTAAATCAGCTAAGAAAAAAAACTGCTATTTAGGTTTTTAATTACACTAGTAACCGAAATAATTTTAGTAAATAACTGTTGTGTCTACTTACAGTGAAAGATTCTGTGCGAACGAAAATATGTAATGAATATACCAAATTTAGAATAACGAATTACATTATAGAATAGCTAATAAAATACCTATGTAAAATACTTTCACAATTTATTGCAATTATCCCTAATAAAATATAGGAATTAGAGAGATTAGCAACTCTATTTTACTTCTTATTTATAGAATGTATTGCATAGGGAATATGTATCATATAACAAGGTAGTATGTATTACATAGGGGTTTGTATCACTGAAAGTAGTATGTATCAAATAGAGGTATGGATCACATAAGGCAGCATGTATTAATTACATAGAGGTTTGTATCATAAATTCGCTGGAGCCGCGGGATCGCTAAACATTCTCAGCACCGCTCCGGCAGGCCTCGGCTCTTTAAGGACCCCTTCTATAGGGGTGGGTGTGAAGTGCCTACACTAATTCATTCCTTCAGAATACGGACGTTTGAGATATCGCGTCTAATTTCTATATTTTGAGTCTTATGAACGAAGTGGTTTAACTTTGTAAACATCAATATTTGTTTACGACAGTAGGATATCGTATTTTGTATTAGTGTCCAACTTCTGGTTATTAGTTCTGTGTTGTATTTTGTACGTGGACATCGTCAAAGTATTTAGTGCAGACGTCACCAGGAGGTACCTCAAGAGCAGCTTGTTTGCCTGGGGGGCGCCGGCAATCATAACGACTATAACGAGTGATTTTGTGTTAGTATCCCGTCCCGACGTTTCGACACCTTTGCAGGTATCATAGTCACGGGGAGACTGGACCTTAAATCTAAATACAAACCGCGAAAAAATCCGTAAAAAGTAGTTTTATTTCAATGTCTAACATTCGCGTAAACCTAAGAAACCAATATTACTACTGCCTATTTGCAATCTCATTCCAACACCTAACAAATAAGTAGAGATATTCCTTTAAATCGCATGCCGCTTGACAACGATTTAATTATCTTACATACTTATAACAAACTGGTTATACATTCCATATAATTAGACTTAAGGTTTAACATGGGCTTCTCACGAGATCGCGAGGTAAGATATTATTCTTTCGATCGCAGTTGCTCATGGTTCGCCTTCGACGCGGGTACCGTCGCGGCGTCGCCGTCTCTGCAGCAGTTACCATGACTGACAACACCAGTGCCGACAACTACATGCCAACCACAGACGTACTAGTAGATACTACGTATACACCAACCACAGACGTACTAGTAGATACTACGTATACACCAACCACAGACGTACTAGTAGATACTACGTATACACCAACTAACTCGACACCTGTGAGTGACAGCGCACCTTCTTTCTTTACCACCCCAAACGTTTTTGAATGTGTGGTGTGGGGCCTGACAGTGATAGTGCTAATAGTGGGTGTTACGTCCTGGTTTAAATATAAGAAAATACGGACTTTAAAAAACTATGTGTTCCTAAATATTATATTTGCTACTATTTTATGCTATATAACATTGGCATTTGATGCTTATCATTATTTTGAGTACTATAAAATCAGTGGTTCAACTCTATATATTCTAATCTTTGTATACGACAGTACGATCTCGTACTTCGTGTTAGTTTTAAACTTCTGGTTATTAGTTCTATGTTTTATTTTCTACGTGGACATCGTCAAGGTCTTTAGTGCAGAGGTTACTAGAAGGTATCTCAAAAGCAGTCTGTTTGCCTGGGGATTGCCTTCAATTATAACATCTGTTTTTTGTGTTCTTTTACCAACTATTTTAATTTTCGTGCAGAAACACTTAAGCGATAACACACGTAACATCTTGTGGACTGCAGCTATTAAGCTGGAGTTGGTGGTGCTGTTTTTCCCTTTGTTAATAAACTTTGTTGTTTATATAAAAGTGCTTGTTACCTTGTTTAAGACTGCCAAAATCAGTAAGACTGCTGTAAAAAGTCGTCGCGTCTACATAGCTACGATGATATTTTTGTTCAGCGGCATTTTAACCATAATAGTACCAATACTTGACATTTTGGCAATTCCAGATGCCATCCAAACAATCGTTGGTTATTTACAAATAACGGCTTTTGACATTTACTTTGTAATGGTCAAAAGTAACCGTATAATATTTCAGAATTTGTTATGGAAATCAATTGAGAAAAAAAAACCTGTTATCTTAAGTTAAGAAGGGAGGTACCTAACATTACCAAACTGTGATTTTTTTAATGCAGGAACCTTGGTACCCTTTACATAGCTATGCTGTATTAAAATTAAAATAATTAAACCCAAAAATTATTAATTTTAATTATTAAATCCAGAGACCTGTAGTTATAATTTAATTAAATTTACTTACCTTCTGCCAAAATAGGTACCGACTTAGTACCTTGTCTAGGTATCTTAGGTATATATTATATCTAGATATCTAATAATTTACAATATTGTAAATCGGTAACTGACGGTGTACATTGGTACACCTCTGCCTAACCCTTCGTGGATACAGGCGTGATGATATGTTATGTTGTTATGTGGTAACTTGTAGACCAGAGTGAGCAATTTTGCCATTTAGGTACCATCATAGGTACTATTTATCTGTGTCAAGTGACCTTACTAATACACGGGACACAAAAAAAACCGTCTTATTTATCTTAGGTAAATAAGACTGAATTGTATAAATAAATAGTTCTACGAAAAGCAAATATCCATGTAAATCTTGTGTCTCACCTAATTAGGTTGGTCCTCAAATAAGCTTCTAGGTACACACCTTTTTATTTTAGACATTCAAGGATTTATTTATCCAAAAGAATCATGTTTACATTTGGCATAAGTAGGTACCTACACAAAGTACCCAAAGTAGATTAAAGACAAAACTGCTATTCGATTGAAGCAGGCGCAAAAAACCTCTCAAAGATGGATAACTTAAAACTTTTTAACTATCGTTCTGCATGATTGCAGTTATTCATGAAAAACTAAGAAATAAATGAAATTACTGAAGTGTCGTGAAATACTTTTGCGACAATGTGTAAAAAAGGTTGTATGAATCCTTGGTAGGAGTGTACTACGTGAGCGCGACAAATGGATGTGCGATTAACGCTTATGCGACAAAACTGTACTGCGACTCACCGTAGTTCGAATGCACGCTAGTGCGACACACTGAAGATCGACATCTCGCTAGTGCGACAAACGATTGCGCGACAGTAGTTCGACACTACGGTAGTGCGACACTACGGTAGTGCAGTACGTTGGTGCAGTATTGCAGTAGTTTGACACCTAGCAAGGGTAGTGTAGTACGTTGATGCAGTATTACAGTAGTTTGCTGAGATAAATTTTGAATTACATATATTAAATAAGTAGATATTAAATAATCAAAGGCCGTCGCTCGCTTCGCTCGCTCCATTGCAAGGTCACAATATCTAACCTAACCTAACCTATTGATCTCTGTCACAAAGTTGAACCTAACCAAGCAATGGATGTCTGGGCCTATGTCGGTTCTATATGTTTATGTTCTATTTCTTCATATCGCACTAGCGAGATGTCGATCTACAGTGTGTCGCACTAGCGTGCATTCGAACTACGGTGAGTCGCAGTACAGTTTTGTCGCATAAGCGTTAATCGCACATCCATTTGTCGAGCTCACGTGGTACAGTTCCTTGGTAGGTAGTTACCTATTATTGTATCATTAGGCTCGCCAGCTGAAGCTTATAACAGTCACATTAGTGCACGCCGCCGCGCCGCAACGCAATAATTGAATCAGTCTGCAGATACCAGTAGGTACCTATTAAGGAATGTAAATAATAAGAAGTAAAATAATAGTGACGTTATTTAAAACTACTGATGTAAGTAAAACCGTAGTAAAAAGTCGTCGATACTACATAGCAACGTTAATATTCTTGTTAAGCGGTACTTTGTCTCTAACAGTTCCAATATTTGCTATTTTCGAAACTCCAATTATCATAAAGGCATTTGTTGGTTATTCACAAATAGTGGCTTTAGATGTATACTTTCTGGTAGTCAAAAGCAACCGTATGATTTGGCAGGAATTTTAAGTAAATCAGCTAAGAAAAAAAACTGCTATTTAGGTTCTTAATTACACTAGTAACCGAAATAATTTTAGTAAATAACTGTTGTGTCTACTTACAGTGAAAGATTCTGTGCGAACGAAAATATGTAATGAATATACCAAATTTAGAATAACGAATTACATTATAGAATAGCTAATAAAATACCTGTGTATCAACTTTCACAATTTATTGCAATTATCCCTAATGAAATATAGGAATTATAGAGATTAGCAACTCTATTTTACTTCTTATTTATAGTATGTATTGCATAGGGAATAGGTATCATATTACAAGGTAGTATGTATTACATAGGGGTTTGTATCACTGAAAGTAGTATGTATCAAATAGAGGTATGGATCACATAAGGCAGCATGTATTACATAGAAGTTTGTATCATAAATTCGCTGGAGCCGCGGGATCGCTAAACATTCTCAGCACAGCTCCGGCAGGTAACACACTACTTCATTCACTACACTAATTCATTCCTTCCTAATACGGACGTTTGAGATATCGCGTCTGTATCCTCCGGGGCCTGTTAGCTGAATGGGTGCTGAGGTGAACGTTTTAGCAGACCCTATACATAATTTTTTGAAAATAAACTAATTATGTTTTGAAGGAAGCGTGTCTAAGTGAGCGTGTGTGATATTAAGATAAATCTAACGAACACCATGACGTGTCTCTCGCATATTGTAAAAATCATAAGTCATGGTCATTCAAAATATTTTAATCGTATAACAACTTAAAGAAACTTGTTATTTAACGCTGCACGTAGGTGCGTAGATATCATTAAAATCCACAGGCCAAGACAATCTACAATGTGACGTCGCGGTCTGTTTGCAGCCGTCTTGCAGCAGTGGCGCATGATCCGCCTCCGGGTACCGTCGCCGCCTCTGCAGCACTAACCATGACTACTAACAACACCAGTGCCCACAACACAACTACACGCCCAATAACTCAACACCTGTAAGTGACAATGGACCTTCCTTCTTGAATGTCCCCGACACGACATTGGAGTCTACGTGGTGTCAGCCCTGACAGTGACAGTGCTAATAGTGGGCGTAACGTCCTGGATAAAGTTCAAGAAAATACGAACTATAAAAAACTATGTTTTTCTCAATATTATGTTTGCTGCTTTGTTAAGCTATATATCATTAGCATTCGATGCATATAGATATTTTGAGTCTTATGAACAAAGTGGTTTAACTTTGTTAACATCAATCTTTGTTTACGACAGTAGGATATCGTACTTTGTATTATTGTCCAACTTCTGGATATTAGTTCTGTAATGTATTTTCTACGTGGACATCGCCAAAGTATTTAAAAGTTCGAGTAGCCATTTCTTTTACCAACGATAAAAGGGAAGAGACAAAATAAGGAAATTAAAGTTGTAGATAGTATAATTTTAAGTGTACATTAATTCCAAAACATAATAATCGATATTCATTAATAATAGAGCATTCACTACAGAGCAAAATACAAGCATTTAAATTACTACTGCCTATTGTAATCTCATTATAACACCTAACAAATAAGTAGAGATATTCCTCTAAATCGCATGCCGCTTGACAACGATTTAATTATCTTACATACTTATAACAAACTGGTTATACATTCCATATAATTAGACTTAAGGTTTAACATGGGCTTCTCACGAGATCGCGAGGTAAGATATTATTCTTTCGATCGCAGTTGCTCATGGTTCGCCTTCGACGCGGGTACCGTCGCGGCGTCGCCGTCTCTGCAGCAGTTACCATGACTGACAACACCAGTGCCGACAACTACATGCCAACCACAGACGTACTAGTAGATACTACGTATACACCAACCACAGACGTACTAGTAGATACTACGTATACACCAACCACAGACGTACTAGTAGATACTACGTATACACCAACTAACTCGACACCTGTGAGTGACAGCGCACCTTCTTTCTTTACCACCCCAAACGTTTTTGAATGTGTGGTGTGGGGCCTGACAGTGATAGTGCTAATAGTGGGTGTTACGTCCTGGTTTAAATATAAGAAAATACGGACTTTAAAAAACTATGTGTTCCTAAATATTATATTTGCTACTATTTTATGCTATATAACATTGGCATTTGATGCTTATCATTATTTTGAGTACTATAAAATCAGTGGTTCAACTCTATATATTCTAATCTTTGTATACGACAGTACGATCTCGTACTTCGTGTTAGTTTTAAACTTCTGGTTATTAGTTCTATGTTTTATTTTCTACGTGGACATCGTCAAGGTCTTTAGTGCAGAGGTTACTAGAAGGTATCTCAAAAGCAGTCTGTTTGCCTGGGGATTGCCTTCAATTATAACATCTGTTTTTTGTGTTCTTTTACCAACTATTTTAATTTTCGTGCAGAAACACTTAAGCGATAACACACGTAACATCTTGTGGACTGCAGCTATTAAGCTGGAGTTGGTGGTGCTGTTTTTCCCTTTGTTAATAAACTTTGTTGTTTATATAAAAGTGCTTGTTACCTTGTTTAAGACAGCCAAAATCAGTAAGACTGCTGTAAAAAGTCGTCGCGTCTACATAGCTACGATGATATTTTTGTTTAGCGGCATTTTAACTATAATAGTACCAATACTTGACATTTTGGCAATTCCAGATGCCATCCAAACAATCGTTGGTTATTTACAAATAACGGCTTTTGACATTTACTTTGTAATGGTCAAAAGTAACCGTATAATATTTCAGAATTTGTTATGGAAATCAATTGAGAAAAAAAAACCTGTTATCTTAAGTTAAGAAGGGAGGTACCTAACATTACCAAACTGTGATATTTTAATGCAGGAACCTTGGTACCCTTTACATAGCTATGCTGTATTAAAATTAAAATAATTAAACCCAAAAATTATTAATTTTAATTATTAAATCCAGAGACCTGTAGTTATAATTTAATTAAATTTACTTACCTTCTGCCAAAATAGGTACCGACTTAGTACCTGTCTAGGTATCTTAGGTATATATTATATCTAGATATCTAATAATTTACAATATTGTAAATCGGTAACTGTCGGTGTACATTGGTACACCTCTGCCTAACCCTTCGGGGATACAGGCGTGATGATATGTTATGTTGATATGTGGTAACTTGTAGACCATAGTTATCTTAGGTAAATAAGACTGAATTGTATAAATAAATAGTTCTACAAAAAGCAACTATCCATGTAAATCTTGTGTCTCACCTAATTAGGTTGGTCATCAAATAAGCTTCTAGGTACACACCTTTTTATTTTAGACCTTCATGGATTTATTTATCCAAAAGAATCATGTTTACATTTGGCATAAGTAGGTACCTACCCAAAGTAGATTAAAGACAAAACTGCTATTCGATTGAAGCAGGCGCAAAAAACCTCTCGAAGATGGATAACTTACAACTTTTTAACTATCGTTCTGCATGATTGTAGTTATTCATGAAAAACTAAGAAATAAATGAAATTACTGAAGTGTCGTGGAATACTTTTGCGACAATGTGTAGAAAAGGTTGTATGAATCCTTGGTAGGTAGTTACCTATTATTGTATCATTAGACTCGCCAGCTGAAGCTTAAAGCAGTCACATTAGTGCACGCCGCCGCGCCGCAACGCAATAATTGAATCAGTCGGCAGATACCAGTAGGTACCTATTAAGGGATGTAAATAATAAGAAGTAAAATAATAGTGACGTTATTTAAAACTACTAATGTAAGTAAAACCGCAGTAAAAAGTCGTCGATACTACATAGCAACGTTAATATTCTTGTTAAGCGGCACTTTGTCCCTAACAGTTCCAATATTTGCTATTTTCGAAACTCCAATTATCATAAAGGCATTTGTTGGTTATTCACAAATAGTGGCTTTAGATGTATACTTTCTGGTAGTCAAAAGCAACCGTATGATTTGGCAGGAATTTTAAGTAAATCAGCTAAGAAAAAAAACTGCTATTTAGGTTCTTAATTACACTAGTAACCGAAATAATTTTAGTAAATAACTGTTGTGTCTACTTACAGTGAAAGATTCAAATTTAGAATAACGAATTACATTATAGAATAGCTAATAAAATACCTATGTAAAATACTTTCACAATTTATTGCAATTATCCCTAATAAAATATATGAATTAGATAGATTAGCAACTCTATTTTACTTCTTATTTATAGTATGTATTGCATAGGGAATATGTATCATATAACAAGGTAGTATGTATTACATAGGGGTTTGTATCACTGAAAGTAGTATGTATCAAATAGAGGTATGGATCACATAAGGCAGCATGTATTACATAGAGGTTTGTATCATAAATTCGCTGGAGCCGCAGGATCGCTAAACATTCTCAGCACAGCTCCGGCAGGCCTCGGCTCTTTAAGGACCCCTTCTATAGGGGTGGGTGTGAAGTGCCTACACTAATTCATTCCTTCAGAATACGGACGTTTGAGATATCGTTCTGTATCCTCCGGGGCCTGTTAGCTGAACGGGTGCTGAGGTGAACGTCAGACCCTGTACATATTTTTTTGAAAATAAACTAATTATGTTTTGAAGGAAGCGTGTCGTAGTGAGCGTGTGTGCTAACGAACACCATGACGTGTCTCTCGCATATTGTAAAAATCATAAGTCATGGTCATTCAAAAAAATATTTTAATCGTTTAACAACTTAAAGAAACTTGTTATTTAACGCTACACGTAGGAGCGTAGATATCATTAAAATCCACAGGCCAAGACAATCTACTACAATGTGACGTCGCGAACTTTTGAATCTGTTTGCAGCCGTCTTGCAGCAGTTGCGAATGATCCGCCTCCGGGTACCGTTGCCGCCTCTGCAGCACTAACCATGACTACTGACAACACCAGTGCCGACAACTACATGCCCACTAACTCAACACCTGTAAGTGACAATGGACCTTCCTTCTTGAATGTCCCCGACATTGGAGTCTACGTGGTGTCAGCCCTGACAGTGACAGTGCTAATAGTGGGCGTAACGTCCTGGATAAAGTTCAAGAAAATACGAACTTTAAAAAACTATGTTTTTCTCAACATTATGTTTGCTGCTTTGTTAAGCTATATATCATTAGCATTCGATGCATATAGATATTTTGAGTACTATGAACGAAGTGGTTTAACTTTGTTAACATAAATATTTGTTTACGACGGTACGATATCGTACTTTGTATTAGTGTCCAACTTCTGGATATTAGTTCTGTGTTGTATTTTGTACGTGGACATCGTCAAAGTATTTAGTGCAGACGTCACCAGGAGGTACCTCAAAAGCAGCTTGTTTGCCTGGGGGGCGCCGGCAATCATAACACTGACTATAACGAGTGATTTTGTGTTGGTATCCCGATTGTTATAATTTTGCTTGTTGATAAGTTTAGCGAAGAAACGCACGACTTATTGTACACTGTAGATGTCCACTTAGAATTGGTAGCTCTATTTTTTCCTTTGATAGTAAACATTTTTATTTATATAAAAGTAATTGTTACGTTGTTTAAAACTGCCAATGTTAACAAAACTGCTGTAAAAAGTCGACGCGTTTACATAGCTACCATGATATTTATGTTTAGCGGCACTGTAACTCTAATAGAACCGATACTCACTATTTTGGGAACACCAAGTATTATAAAAACGTTCGTCGGTTATTCACATATAGTGTGTTATGACCTTTATTTTCTAATGGTAAAAAGTAACCGTGTAATATGGCAGGATTTTTATGTAGAAACGAAAAAAACCTTTTACATAGGTTTTAAGGTTTAGGTCAAGACAACACCTATAGTAGAGTGGTAGATACTATAGCCCAAACTTAGCTGAAAAATATATTTACGCAACGGTGTTGTACTTAATTATTATATTGTGAAATACAACTATCTTCAAACACACTGTTTTAATCCAAACCTACAGTTTCAAATAAATTATTATTATTATGTTTACTAGTTCTACCCCAACAACTATAAACCAAGAATGCAAATAATGTATCTAATGGATAATTATTTTTACTAGGCCCCTAAGACGACCAACGGACCAAAATAGTCATGTAAAAGTTCGAGTAGCCATTTCTTTTTTTTTTTTTTAGTAGCCCGTAGGGATCCCACTGCTGGGCAAGGGCCTCTCCCAAACATTTGGGAGGAATTGCCATAATCGCCACGCTTGGCAGGCGGGTTGGCGATCGCAGTAAGATGTCCAACGGTTCAGAGACGCTGCTGCCCGTCTTCTGTGCTCCTTTATTCCCTTAGTCGCCTTTTACGACACCCACGGGATGAAATGGGTTGGTACTATTCGCCGCCGGCACCACACAGCTTTCAGCCATTTCTTTTACCAACCATAAAAAGGAAGAGGCAAAATAAAGAAATTAAAGTTGTAGATAGTATAATTTTAAGTGTGCATTAATTCCAAAACATAATAATCAATATTCATTAATAATAGAGCATTCACTACAGAGCAAAATACAAGCATTTAAATTACTACTGCCTTCAAATAAAACTACTTTTTACGGATTTTTTCGCGGTTTGTATTTAGATTTTAGGTCCCGACGTTTCGACACCTTTGCAGGTATCATAGTCACGGGCAGACTGGACCTTAAATCTAAATACAAACCGCGAAAAAATCCGTAAAAAGTAGTTTTATTTCAATGTCTAACATTCGCGTAAACCTAAGAAACCAATTTTACTACTGCCTATTGTAATTTCATTATAACACCTAACAAATAAGTAGAGATATTCCTTTAAATCGCATGCCAACGCTTGACAACGATTTAATTATCTTACATACTTATAACAAACTGGTTATACATTCCATATAATTAGACTTAAGGTTTAACATGGGCTTCTCACGAGATCGCGAGGTAAGATATTATTCTTTCGATCGCAGTTGCTCATGGTTCGCCTTCGACGCGGGTACCGTCGCCGTCTCTGCAGCAGTTACCATGACTGACAACACCAGTGCCGACAACTACATGCCAACCACAGACGTACCAGTAGATACTACGTATACACCAACCACAGACGTACTAGTAGATACTACGTATACACCAACTAACTCGACACCTGTGAGTGACAGCGCACCTTCTTTCTTTACCACCCCAAACGTTTTTGAATGTGTGGTGTGGGGCCTGACAGTGATAGTGCTAATAGTGGGTGTTACTTCCTGGTTTAAATATAAGAAAATACGGACTTTAAAAAACTATGTGTTCCTAAATATTATATTTGCTTCTATTTTGTGCTATATAACATTGGCATTTGATGCTTATTTTTATTTTGAGTACTATAAAATCAGTGGTTCAACTCTATATATTCTAATCTTTGTATACGACAGTACGATCTCGTACTTCTGGTTAGTTTTAAACTTCTGGTTATTAGTTCTATGTTTTATTTTCTACGTGGACATCGTCAAAGTATTTAGTGCAGACGTCACCAGGAGGTACCTCAAGAGCAGCTTGTTTGCCTGGGGGGCGCCGGCAATCATAACGAGTGTTTTTTGTGTTGGTATCCCGACTGTTATCATTTTGCTGGTTGATAACTTTAGCGAAGAAACGCGCCACTTATGGTTGACTGTAGATATCCACTTAGAAATAATAGTTCTATTTTTTCCTTTTATAATAAACATTGTCGTTTATATGAAAGTGCTTTTTACCTTGTTTAAGACTGCCACAATCAGTAAAACTGCTGTAAAAAGTCGTCGCGTCTACATAGCTACGATTATATTTTTGTTCAGCGGCATTTTAACTATAATAGAACCAATGACTGACCTTTGGGCAATTCCAGATGCCATCCAAACAATCGTTGGTTATTCACAAATAACGGCTATTGACATTTACTTTTTAATGGTCAAAAGTAACCGTATAATATTTCAGAATTTGTTATGGAAATCAATTGAGAAAAAAAAACCTGTTATCTTAAGTTAGGAAGGGAGGTACCTAACATTACCAAACTGTGATTTTTTAATGCAGGAACCTTGGTACCTGCTTACAAAGCTATGATGTATTAAAATTAAAATAATTGAACCCAAAATTATTACTTTTCATTATTAAATCTAGATCAGTAGATCTGTAGTTATAATTTAATTTTTACTTACCTTCTACCGAAATAGGTACCGACTTAGTACCTACCTAGGCATCTAAGGTATGTATTATATCTAGATGTCTAAAAATTTACAATATTGTAAATCGGTAACTGTCGGTGTACATTGGTACACCTCTGCCTAACCCTTCGGGGATACAGGCGTGATGATATGTTATGTTGTCGTGTGGTAACTTGTAGACCAGAGTGAGCAATTTTGCCATTTAGGTACCTTCATAGGTACTACTTATCTGTGTTATGTGACCTTACTAATACACGGGACACAAAAAATTCCGTCTTATTTATTTTAGGTAAATAAGACTGAATTTTATAAATAATACTATTTATTTATAAAATTCAGTCTTATTTTGCTACTACAAATAGCAACTAAGTATCTATGGAAATCTTGTGTCTTACCTAATTAGGTTGGTCCTCAAATAAACTTCTAGGTAGCTACACACCTTTCTATTTTAGACCTTCAAGGATTTATTTATCCAAAAAAAACATGTTTATATTTGGCATAAGTACCTACCCAAAGTACCCGCCTTCATAACAAGGTATTGAATGGAAGATGAATTTAATAGACCTGCTGGTCTAGTCCTAATAGTTAGTGACTAATAGTGACCTAGACTGCTAAACCGGAGGCTGTGGATTTGGTTGCCACAAATGACAAATCATTGTGTGATGAGCCAAAACATTTGTTTCGTCATGTACCTAGATATCATATGAGCGTGTTTTGTTTATCAGTTTTTTGCCTTGCCCTAATATAATAGACCCTGCCTAGTATAGGATCTGATAGACCTAGATAGTCCTAGGAAGCCATAGAAGATATTGTTTACACATGAATTTAAAATTAAACGATTCAAAGAAATAACTTTAACATATCAATATATCATCACGCCTGTATCCCCGAAGGGGTAGGCAGAGGCGTACCAATGTACAACCCACAGTTCGCCGATATGTTTAGGTCCCATGTGATAGGGGGCGAGCCTATTGCCACTAACCGGGCACAAATCCAAACTCCGACCTGCTACTGAGAATTTCATAGAAAAACCCAATAACACCTTGGTCGACTCGGGAATCGAACCCAAGACCTCTAGCGTAGCAGGCGCGCTTAGCACCACTAGGCCAACAAGGCAGTCAAGAAATAACTTTAAGAACATACAAAAACACACACAAATATAGAGCCAACTCCTTATGAAGTTGGTCGAAATTCCGATGAAAGACAAAACTGCTATTCGATTGAAGCAGGCGCAAAAACCCTCTCGAAGATGGATAACTTACAACTTTTTAACTATCGTTCTGCATGATTGCCGTTATTCATGAAAAACTTAGAAATAAATGAAATTACTGAAGTGTCGTGGAATCTTTTGCGACAATGTGTAAAAAAGGTTGTATGAATCCTTGGTAGGTAGTTACCTATTATTGTATCATTAGACTCGCCAGCTGAAGCTTAAAGCAGTCACATTAGTGCACGCCGCCGCGCCGCAACGCAATAATTGAATCAGTCTGCAGATACCAGTAGGTATTAAGGGATGTATAGATGAACTATGAAAGCTATATAGGCGTAAGTAAAATAATAAACCTAAAATAACAGATTGTACCCCAACATATCTATATCTATCTATCTCTATAACATTATCGCTAGCTCAAATGGTATTATAGTATGTGTTATATGAAAATTGTAGGTACCATACCAGAATTAGCACCAATGCTGCAATGGCCTCCATTCTATCAATTTGGGCAAGATACCGATTTTTTTTTGCCTCCCCTGGAAACTTTTTTTTTCGTTTTTTTTTTCTCGAATTTGGTTTTCTGGTACAACATTTTAGTTGCTAAGT
The DNA here is from genome assembly GCA_905146925.1 of Autographa gamma. Classification (NCBI taxonomy): domain Eukaryota; kingdom Metazoa; phylum Arthropoda; class Insecta; order Lepidoptera; family Noctuidae; genus Autographa; species Autographa gamma. The sequence continues at coordinate 5,178,813 of LR989852.1, forward strand.
TGTAATACCACTTTTTTTAGTGCCTCTCCTGCCTTGTAATCGTAAAAAAAAATTTGACTTCCGGCACTGATGTTAGTTGCTAAGATGTTAGTACCTACCGATGCAGTTTTATTTAACCCCTAAATAGTGAGACGCAACTAGAGAAGAACAGAAAGACTTTCTTTAATGTCTTTCATGCAACTAATTGGCTACTTAAAACTGAGTTTTCAGTATTTGGCCATTAGGTAAAATAATTCTATCACATGATCCACAAAGGTTCACTGCCCCTGTGGTAGTTATAGTACCTACTGTAGTATATAGTGCGACACATAGATAACACAAAATAAACAGACACAATGCCGACGCGTTGTTGTTGACAACAGTCACGCCTCTCAATATCACTATACCTCTGACGTCACGAGTATAGGCGTGATAATTGCTTTAGTGCAACAAGGTAATTGAATTGAACTGATCCTTCATTATTAGGTAGACTTGACTAAGATGATTTATAAGTCAACGACAGGATGCAAGTTTTCCAACATTAATATTATGCTTTTTAAATTAATTCTGATTGTCTGTCTGTTACGCTTTTAAAGCAAAACAACGGATTTTGATAAATTTGGTTTCGAGTTAGTTTTAACTCTAAGACAGGACCTAGATAGGCTACTTTTGCCGCGATAACTGACAAATGCGCGGGCGGAGCACCGCGTAATAAAGTTAATAGTAGGTACCTACGTAAGAGTTTTAGAGTATGAATTTATTGTCTTCGATTTTTATAGTGCACTGACAATAAATAACAAAAGCTTTTTTCTATTACGAAAATTTAAATAATATCGACCCAAAACAAACCGACCTACAACCTCTAATTCAATCATTCAATCATTTCTTACTTTGATTACTGGTTAAACAGCATATGTAATATTGTATTAGAAGCTAGATGAATGTAGATGTAGGAGAATACCTACCTATTACACAATTTGAAATCGAGAATATAACTAACCCGAAATATATTAGAGATACAACTAAAATACTATATTTGAAAGAATTGAGGATAAATATAAAATAGACATAATTAATATAATTATATATATGTTTCAGTCTGTACATTTTATTGAACAACAACTGTACAAGTTATCAAAAGGTTATCAGCATCTGACACAATTCGATTTTGATTTATACAGTAGCACATTGTTTTAAAATTTAGAGATGCATAAATGAATTGGAATGTCAAATTACTGACCAGTTTCTAATAAGACTCAAGTAAGCCTCTGATTATCTTAGCTTTACACAACTCTTAAAAACTTTTGAAGAATGTTTAATTGTTATTCAAATAAGTGAGTATTTAAAAGAAAATATTATATTATTTAGAATATAAATATTGTAAATGTTTGAACCATCAAGAGTAAGTCTTTCACAACAGAAACCATAGTTTCTGGTAAATTATTAAGAGTTGCCCACTAAGCAAGTGCAACTGTCAGCTAAATAATCTAACATTAAAATACTGAAAATGTTCTTATAAACTTAGTTTATTTTTTAAGATTTTTTTTTTAAAGTAGGTACACTATTCAAGTAGATGATAGCAAAGGAAATTTACTCTGTGGCATTACAAATGTGCTGTTTAGACTTGAGAACTTTATGACTAACAACTTGATAACTAAACATCATCCAATCATTATATTACATTCAGACATGACATGGAAAAGCTAAAAAAAACATGTACACATATATGTTTCAATTAGGCCAACTATAAATACAGACACTGTAAATTAAACAATTCACAACCTCCATCCAAAGTATAAGTACACATTATATATAAAAACTCTGATATGTAACAAATGAAAAAAAAAATAACTAAAGGAAATTATGTATTTTTGTTTAAAGTGCATGTGACACTGATATCACAGGGTTAACATGGTTGTAACACTAACGATTTATAAAGCCATTACATCCTTAGTCATCCCAATTAACATGATGACAATCATGCCAAATGAAAGCTCCTTTAAGTGACTGGGGTGCTTCTAGCGCTAAATATAAAGGCGCTCTCGCTCCCCGCTCTGGTGTAAAGTCTCCCATACCCTTTGTCATATCTGTCATCACAAATCCAGGGTGAACACAGTTTATAGAAATGTCTTTGCCTTGCGCAATAAACTGCCGTTGCTGAACAAATGTTAGGGCTGACATGGCTACTTTTGACACTTTATAATCTCCAAAATGGCCCGCAATTGAAACAAACGAACTTCTACCATTTTTTGCTGCCAACAAAAATTCATTTACAAATGCTAAAATTTCATCAACAGTGAGATCTTCTTTAACCAAAGTATCAAGCCATATTTGTTTACGTATATTAGAAAGTAACCCCCAATCACTGCTAATGTTAATTATTCTGGCGGTATTTGAAAGAAGAGGGTATAATATCTTCGAGATCGTTAACAAGCTCATAAAGTTTGTATCGATGAGTTTCTTGGCGTCTTCATGTGATGATATAGACTTATCGAAGTCTAGAATGCCGGCGTTGTTTACCAAAACATCTATGCCAGAGTGATGTGTAGAAATGTGTGTAGCTAAGTCTTGAATGCTTTTCTCGCATGTGACATCCAATATGTGAAATAGAGGTTTCAAGCCAATATCTTGCAATTTCTTAACAGCCTGTCGTCCTCTTTCTTCGTTTCTAGCCGTTAGGTACACAGCACCATCAAACTTTTGGCACAGCCCTTTCACGATTTCAAATCCTATGCCTCTGTTGCCACCAGTCACTATTGCTACTTTGGTTTCCATTTTGTACATATAAATTTAGAAACTTAATTTTAATTACGTAGAAAATACTACGTTTACTTTGTAAAAATAAATATTTATTTTATCAATGCGCCTAGTGACATTTCTCTTTTCCGGTCATTTTTGACACTCATTTGACACTTCAGAAACTACTGGAGCTGGAGATAGCGGAAGGAAGAATTAAGAAGACTTCGTTCAAAAATTAAAACATTCGTCACACTGAAACGTTTAAAAATTCATGTTTATTTATTGTGTTGTATACAGTTGTATTGCTTAAGTCAACAGAAACTAGTTGCTAGTCTGTGCGGAACGATAACCGCCGCTGTGGCTTAAAGGGAACTAACATCATAAAACATTAAAACAAATCCATAAGAGAATTATGCAGACGGCATCTGAAAATATTACGTACGAACATATTGTATAATTACCTATCCAGGTTTTATAGTAGCACTATAGAAATTCTTCATTTTCTATTACTTGAAAAATACGGGAAATAAGCACATCAGGACCCTCGGGATTGATGTTTTCCGCCTTTCTTCCGACGGCAAATTCGTGCAGTTATAGTCATTTTTAAATCATGATTCCCAAAAATAACTAACTTTACTTTTTTTGATTCTCGATACAATCCTGATTTTTTATTGTTAGTTTTTCATACTATTTTTGATCGAGTTAGTTCCAACTCCTGCCACTTCAAGATTTGGCGCTAGTATAAAATTAAAAATTATCATTCCTATCTCAATTCGATTGAAACGGAACTCAATGCATTTAGGAGCACCGTAACGCAAGTTCCAGTAAATTTTTCTTCTTAACCATACTGTCCCACTGCTGGGCGAGGGCCTCCCAATTCCTTCCATATTAGTAATTATTTACATAGTATTTATTGCACACCACTTTTTTACACAGTAATAGTATAAGTTCTTAAATATTTATTTCGACTCTTCAGATGTAGGTACTATACAACTCGAACCCTATATAATTATGGACGGTTACATTCATCTAGACCTGACACACATGTTTCACATATTGTGTCCAATAAGAGGATCGAACCCGCAGCACGTCGCAATGGAAGTACCTACTACTATTTGCACGGCCTGTGGCACCGTGGTGACCTTGTTTTTTTTTTTCATTTTATTTGTTTTTTGTTTTGAAACATGCTAGTCATAATATTTCTACTAACGTACATTAAGTTAATCTGCCCTGTAACTGCACCTCATCCATGTGGTATGATACATTACCCGGCAAATAAATACTGGTACGTAAGTGATTAATAGTAGGTCGATAATTATCTAACAGCTATACTTCTTATCATATGTGTAATTATTTAATACCAATTATTAATTTACTTATCGTTCAACTTAAACGAAGTAACATTTATTCAGACTACTTACTTAAAAATAACCTTATTGGAATGTTCATTTAATTTTTACCTACATACTGCTGCAGGATGCTCCAGATTAGTACAACGGGATTATGTAATTATCAATAATAGAAGGAGAGTCAATACGAATGCGTGTTTTAATGTAATAATGAGAGCAATTAAAACACGACTTTCAATTAATAACAAACATGATGACAAGATGTTTTAACAGCTGAAATCAAATGCAATACCTACACGTACATACCGAAAGCAATTAACCGTTAAGTTAAAATGGAATCATATAAGCTCGTGAGAAAGCAAGCCGACAGTTACAAATATATCTACGCTTTATGTAATCATCTTACATTTCAAATAATACAAAAGGAGTCTTATTATAATAGTCAAACGATCAAGTGTTTTAAAATGCAATGTTTCAACTACATACCTATTTACAAAAAACATACACACAATATAAATCAGCAAAAGATATTTGTTCAATTCATTCATCACTCATACAATCTTAAATAAAATAGGGAATATCACTATATAAAATTAGTCAATCTTTACTGCTGCATAAATTTTTCTAATAAAAGTGTATGCGGCGAAGAATCCGATGGTGCCAGTGAGCAGCCAAAATGTTAACACCATCAGACCTGAAACAAAATTAATACTTTACTTACTTAGTCTGCGTCAAACTATTAATAGTAAACAGTGGATTTGTATTCTCATCGTTACGACTTCGATTTTTGTTTTTGTATAGAACTGCCGCAGTTAGCCTGCAGGCTTTCACTGCTTTACCTGACTAAGTTGGCGCGACAACTCTATGTTTATACGCTTAGTTCGAAATTTCTTCAACAAATAATTCATACTTGCAGTACTATGTTTTTTTTGTACTACCTAGATTAGTCAACGTCCGCACATAGGTACGTCATTTTTTTTTAATTGTGCGATGTATCTCTGTCAATCACTGCTGTTGCTCACTTGCCTTTTTCTCGGGATGAATACATCAATCAATCAACAGCAGCAAGAGTCTTTATTCATCATGCATTTTAACACAACGCAATAAGGTCTATATTTGATTGGTATTTACATAAGAATTTACGTGTATTGACCCTAAAGTAGGTACAGTATTTAATCATACATAACTGGGTTCTTTAGATCAATAAACTTTAATGTAAATGTACCGATAACAGTTCATATGCAGTAAGGCCGATAAGGGAATATTTAGATATTATATTATTGTTCCTCGATATTATATAATGATTTGTTTGCCTAGATTACTAGATATCCAATAAGTCACGGAAGTATCTTTTAAAATTGAATGATAATTCTAAGATTTGGTGCATAAACCTGTAGATTGTTGCACATTGCTAAATAACCATTATAATCATTATGCCCGTTTACAATTACATTACCCTTGTTAAACTTGGCTACAACAAAACCTGACCGATTTATTAATGAATTATTAAAAAAACTAAAAATAGATTGTTTTCCAATGTAAATATTGTTACTTACTAAATAAATGCTAAACAAGTCATATGTCTCTACTGGGCAAGCCAGGTGGATCGACAAAAGCGGCGACATGTTTACGGTTTTACTAATGTTCTTACAATTCATTCAACATTATATTAAACTTGTTAAAATATTATATTACCTGTGTAGCCAATATAAAGCAATGTGGGTATGAACTCCGTGATTTCCAGCTTCGTAAAGAAATAAAATATGGAGTAGATTAAAATATAGACTGCTGAACCTCCTGACACAATAAAGCTCTTCCACCACCAATGGTAGTCCTAGAAACAATTTAACATGATTTTAGAATACCATTCAAAATAATTAAATAACAGTAATATGTAATAACATGTAAGTACCTCTCCACAAAGTTGGAAATAAACCATGACGATTGATATCTGCGATACAGACACCACTAATATGCAAAATACAAGGAACAAAAATCCAAAGAGATAATAAAATTGGTTTTCCCACAGTGCATTGAATATGAAAAACAATTCAATGAATACAGCTCCAAACGGAAGAATACCTGCCATAAAAATGCTGAAACAAAGTTATACAAAATAAGTTATCATAAACATAATAATCAGAAGTGTATAGAAATAGATTGTGTCAATCAAAATCTTACCAAATAAAGACGTTCATGTACCAAACTTGCTCAGGGACTTTTCTTGGAATGAAATTTGTTCTCACTGGATGTTGGAAAGGCTGCTTCCGACATCCGAAATAGTACCCCAAATATACTAATGGCAGTGATATGCAGAACCAAAGACACAACAAAGCCATCATGGTGGAAAATGGAACTGCGCCACTGGAATGTTTACCCATAATAAAAAAGTTTAAAAAGAAACATGTGCCAAAGACAATAGCTGGATATAATGTTGCAGTCAGGAATGCGGCCTGCTTCCATTGTTTTCCTTTCATCGTATTGTATAAGCGTGCCGAGTAATATCCCGCAATAAGACCCATGAATACATAGAGAAATATAGCTGCAGTCATTAACGCACCGCGGCTCGCCGGTGACAACATGCCAAGCATAGCAATAACTGAAAAACATAGAATTAGGAGTTACAAGGTTATATTTTTATAAACATTAGGCAAAGGCGCAATATTTCTTAAAGGTCAATACAACCAGGACAAAAGTAAAGGTAGTCCATAGCAGATTTATTTGGCAGAGGCAAGATTATATAACAAGGCATTTTTTATGTACATATTAAAAACTAACTTATTGTACTTACATATTGTAATGAGAGCCATCAGGAAGACTTGGATACCGCTGCCAATGACAGCGGCGAACAACATTCGCTTGGGTGGTGGGCGGAAAACATCTCCATGCACGAGCTTCCAGCCAGTCTCCTCCATCATATCGTCGATACTCTCGTCAGAATTATACCGCGCTATATCCCTCCTAAGGGTGCGCACCATTATCATTGTCAGGATGCCTGGAATGTTGTTGTTATAGATTAGCCTGAGACACCTTTGAAATAGATCATCAAAAAGCATTAACTGGAAATTAAGTGTAAACATGAAATATGATCCAATTAAATATTTTTTTAGAAAAGTCCTAGAAAAAAAATACACTAAATAAAATTAAATTTCGATCACATACCTGATAAGAAAAACAGCACTACAATGGAATTTACAATAGAGAACCAATGGATTTGTACATCTTTCATGCCCAAATAAATATCCCATCTTGAGGCCCAACTTATCTCAGATTCTCCCCATTCAACAGAGTATGTAAAATATAACTTTGTTCCAGTATCTTCATTGACTAGTTGAGGGTTGGTATCCGACGGGAAATGACAAGAATCATCAAGAAATACAAGGTCATCTTTGTCTACAGATGAAGTCTCTACTTCAAATCCAACAACTCTGTAGGAATCCCTGAAAACATATTCACACTTATAATTTTGCCAATTTTTATAATAATGATGTGACAGGATATTACAAAATTTATAGAATTATTCTATTTTATTTACTTTACCTTAATTGTTGTCAAAAATCAAATTATTACAAATAAGATCATCACCATAAATATATTAAAAAAAAATACACATGTGTTTAAATCACCAAGGCTTGAACTATGAGTGAAAAAAAATTAAACTGGCCCAAAAACAATGGGATTTTGTTGTTTTGCTACACAGTTTATCTGCCACCTTGTTGCTCTATCATCAGACCAGCATGAAAGTACCTTAATAATGTTTCATCACTGAACTTTTTAAGCATGCAAACATCTCAATCATCTCATATCTCATCATCTCATGTAAATAATTGGTTCAAATTTAGCTTCAAGATAAATAAATAAAAGCTATTAATACAATGGTACAACTTCCACACAGTCATCAGATCCCAAACTAAGCAGAGCTTGTACTATGGTAACCAGACAACTGATAAACATACTTATATATTTCTAAATACATACATATTATAGATAATTTACACAGACACAGAACAAATTATCATGCATTATCATCACACAATCATTTGTCCTAGGTGGGAATAAAACCCACAAACTCTGGTATAGCAGTCAGTGACAATCAGGGTCACTAACCACTAGACCAACAGGCCAGCTAAGCTTGTATAGAAGTCAAAATTGTTGTTTTATTATTTCTTGTTAGAAAATATACTTACTGACTGTGCTTGTGATATTTCAGTAATAATTTTAGATGATTATTGATGTAAGCCTTGCCTTTTGACATGAAACCAAGCCGGTAGCCTTGTTCTATGCTCCTTTCTGCTGTGTCACTGTTTACAGTTCTAGTAGCAACTGGTAAATTATCTACAAGCCTAAAAATATGCATTAATTATAAACTGTTTGTTTTTACAAACAATGTTATTTACAACCATACTTACAAATGCACAAAATACTCATGTTCAATTCGACTAGCAACTTTTTCAGATTCTTCAACACTCCAGTTAATAGGGTTGTTTTTTTGATGACATAAAAGTCTGCATTTGATGTTTTCCGCCATATGGACTTCATAGGGAGTGTTTACTATACGATCTCCGCGTAAAACTTCGCCTAAATTTTCTGATTTATATACAAAGGTACCATTCTTGGGCAAACATAAAGGCAAAGAGTAATATTCATACGGAAGTTGTGTATGTATGCTTGTCATTTTGACTGCCTTAACTTCAATTCTCTGGCCTTTTTTAAATTCAACCGGAGCCACCCCAGGTACATAGAATCCATTGCTAAAGTGAACTAAACTACAAAGTAAAAAGCAATGAAAAAGAACCTGAAAATGGAAGAATAATACGTTGCAAAACATGGTAAATAAACTGACTATATTTCTATCATGCACATACACACCGTAAACATATTTCAATTAATATTATTCAGATAAAACTAAAGGAAAACACAATCATTCTTCTTCGATGGCTTGCTTCGTTTCCCATCTGTCATAAAAATTGACATTTCTTATTGCTTCATTCAGATTTTAACCAAGTTTAAAACTAATGCACTAAGCAAATTCGTATATATTTCTTTGCCACAAATAACTAAAAGTAAGTTATGTTTCCAAGTAAATACTTCAATATTTCTTTAAACTAAAATAGTTAAATAACTAAATCACAGAAGAATTCCACTAAATGATCAAAAACTGAGACCCATAGTATTTATTTATTCTAAGTTGTTTTTATATATAAAGTCATTATCATACTGTGCAATAATATAATATTTAAGACGTTTTCTTTTAATTATTTGGGTTCTACTTCCAACGAAATAACTTTGTGATAAGAGCTGCTTACACATGGGATCAATTGTTGGGTGTAGCTGGCCTTGTCTGGACTAGTAACGAACGACTGTTGGTTGGCGTGTACCTGCCGCATGCTAGCACTTCTTCGGTCTTAAACTTATACATCATTCTGTAAAAATGCATTAACAAAGTCGCCAGGTCATCTAAATATCTAGATGCCACGTAGGGGCCCGTAGCTCATGTCTCAGCTTGCAAATAAGCGACATTACCATTGTTGCTAAATCGTGACCAAATGAATTTCACGGCTCTATTATCAAGGCCAATAATGGAAATACGCCAGAAATACGTTTGCATATTGGCTCATTCTGCTAACTGGTTGATTTTACTATCCATTTTGCTATTGAAAACATTGACAATAAAACTGGGGTAAAAAGACTGGTGTTCAAAAACAACACACTGACCCCAACAGAAAAAAAATGACGGCGCGCGTCGTTACTCATTCAATACTCGAAGAGTAGTTTTTTATTTTTCAGTGTTTTTTTAGCATAATTCGATCGTTTATTGGGCACCGACAAGCTCTGCGAATAAATATATAAGTGGGTGTTAACTAAGTTATTACTTCTGCTCTGCTTCAAAGGAGGTTAACAGAGCAGCATCATGGTGCAGGTGATTGTTTTGAAGTTTTGTAGAACCATGTGATTTCATTTTTGTATGAAACACATTTCTTTGTAAATTTTCTATGCACATATTGAATTTTAACTTAGATTTAAAGTGACCATAAATTTCGTGTTTTACTTTAACTTAATTTTGCATTATTTAAACCTAAAAAAAAATGCTTTTCTTTTTTCTGAAACAATAAGTTGCTTAATTTTAACGTGATTATTTGGAAAAGCGAATGCTTTTATTTAGTGCATTACTTTAGTTGAATTTATTGTTTACAGGCTACAGATGAAATGGAGCAGCCTGATCTGCCTCAGGCTGTCAAACTGCTCAAAGAAATGAATATGAATGTTCAGCAGGTGTCTCAACTAGTGGATAACATGTTGGTTCGAGTCAAAAGTGGGGAACTATCAACAGACAAGGGACTCAGTTTTCTTGAAATGAAATATCAAATGCTACTTAGTTATTTAATAAACCTTACTTATATGGTGTTAAGAAAGTGCTCTGGAGAAAAAATAGAATCAGATCCTACAATTGATAGACTTATTGAGATAAGAACAGTACTAGAAAAAATTCGTCCCATAGATTCAAAACTAAAATATCAAATTGACAAACTTGTTAAAACTGCTGTAATTGGAGGTACTTCTGAAGATGACCCACAGACATATCAAGCCAATCCTGCAAACCTAGTGAGTAAGATAGATGACTTAGAAGATGAATCTAGTGAGTCTTCTGATGGTGAAGACAACAAGAGAGAGAAGACCAGCAAATCCAATGTATATGTGCCACCCAAGTTAGCTGCTGTTCACTTCGATGAGAACACTTCAAGAGTTGACAGCGAAAAGAAGAACAAGGAAAAGTCCAGAAAGCAATATCTAAACTCCAGCATTATGCATGAACTACGTGAAGAGTATTCTGAGGCACCATTGGAAGTTACCACTGGAAATCATGTTAAGCAGTCAATATCTAAGTATGAAATGGAAAAGACTGAATATGAAGAAAACTATTTGACTCGCCTTCCTGTCACAAAAGCAGAGAAAAATCGCAGGAAAAAGTTAACAACGGTAGGAATGATTGCTGATGAAGTTACAGGCACCAGCAGTCATCACAATTCTCGGAAACACAAATTGAAATCTAAAAAAGGTAAAGGTTTTAAAAAAAGGCATACACAATGAAAAAAATAATATAATTATGTAGAAAAATATCTACATGATATGCTGGTATGCTATTTATACCATCCATTTTGTAGATAAAGCTACAAAATATTACTTGTAAAATTAATTTTGATTAAGTTGGCATCTAAAGTTTTAAGGTTTATTTATCTCTTTCTGTTATTTTGATATTATGTGAGCCATTGGGCTATGATTGATTGATTTTATATTTTAGTTTTTAGTATTTGTTACATTAATTATCTCATATTATTTCAAGAAAACAGTATCCAAATATACTGTTTAATATATTGTTGCTAAAATCAAGTAATGTAAATACTCAACACATAGTTCCAATATATAAAAGGAATATGTATAGATAGGATAGGGCACAGGGTAATTTTCATTACAGATCTAAGCTGCTACTTTCTATTTGAAATATAGAGCTCATTACTTACTTCAATGGCATGGCAATTATAACCCAAAAACTATTGGACTGGCTACTGGAATGACTACTTTGATATGATGGCTATAATTGATTTGGTGCTATTGTAGTAAACAGTGGGTTGGTAGTTAATATAATACAAAATAATATAATAAAAATCGAAAGATGTAAAGTTGTCAATCAAGGAAAGATAATAAATGAATTTCATATATAATCACTATCAGTATTTAAAAATGAATGAAAGAATCAATTTATTAATACTCATAATTGGGCCAGTGGTCTATCCATCATTAATTTTCATTAAATAATGACTATAAGCCATTTACAGATAAAACAGTAACTATAATTTGGATGGACTATATTTTATTTATAAAAATGCAGCATTAAAACAATAACGTCCAAGGAGGTGCTAAGATGTTTATTTGTGCTGCATTAATACTTGCTTACAATAATCTTTATAATATGGTAGAATATGGTTGTTACAACTTCTGGAAAGCAGCAGTTAAGAGGGTTTAAAGTTATGAATGTGTGAATTATGTTAAAATTCAATACATTTAAAATATACATGGGTGTTAGTAGATTGTTATAAGATCTTCACTGCAATGGTTCATGTGTTAAGATAATACACAGTGCCAGTATGTAATGAAAGGTTGACATGACAAATGGTGTAATCCTATCATTTCACAAACAATACTATTATTATTTCGAAGTCATGAAAAATAAAATATATTAGCCATAACATGTACCAGTGTGTACCTATCCTTTGTTAGACAAGAAATAATTATGTTGCCTAATGATACAGTATGTAGGTATTTTTATTGTTTATGATATAGGCTGATAGACAAGTGATAATTTTAAATAATCCAGCTTCATTAGAGACATTGACTTGAAGTGATTAAAACAATTCTATTAAATTAATCTTATTCTCGACAAACCAGTCTAAAAAAAAAATTGTTTTGGAGAAATACTGGACAATACTCCACACACACATTGTTGTGATTTGAAACACAAAGCCCAAATAGACATAAAATTGTACCATTCCAACTATGTATATCTTTACATTTAAGGATTTGATTGATAACCTTCTCTTTTGGAAGTTGGCTAAATAACAACAATATTTCAGAAATTTAAATTTTATTTGTTTTTAACTTTACATATTTTATTTAATGTCTCCATGGCCAATGATATGGTACGTATTGAGAAAAGAAAAAATAATTATACCTTAAATTTCACGCAAATGAAGCCCTATTCTCAATATATAAACATTATTTAACTTGTACCTAATGTAATTAATTAATTAATAATTAATAGTGCATAAATCGCATGAAGCTCGCAATTTAGTACTTATTATTTGTTGTCAGCAAAACACCCTATAAATTTAGTTACTCCTTTGGGCACGGTCTTATGAAAGATAGCCTACATTTAAACCTATTATTATTAAAGATTTTAACAGATGTTTGAATGTGACAATAGGCAATGCTTGCTCTGGTTATACCTTAACACAAGTTATGTTATCGATTTATTAGAGGTCACTTAATATTTTTGTACAAATTCAGATGAATCACAGACTTTTATGTCAGGTTAATTTAACATAAAAAATTCTAAATATTTCAACATCTAGAAAGCTGTTTATTTGAGTTTAAGAGTATTTGTCGACAAGATATTATTATAGTTTGATGTGCTTGGCTAGGACTGAAATTGTTCATCACTTTCAAATTAAGTGTTGAACCATACTGATTTAAAATCGAAGTCTCTACAAATCAGTTCTTTCTATCAATACAATAGTTTAAAATTACACTGAAATTTGTAATGTTTATGTTTTCTTCAGTTCACTGTTTTCTTTGTTATATTTTTGTTGTTTGTGTTCAATGTACTTTTAAATTTCTTTGATTTTTTTCTATGAATTAAGTATAATAAAATAATGTAAAAATTACTTTATTGTTTCATTGTTATCTAAAGATTTAGTCAAAGTAGGGAAGTCTTGAAGACATGTTGAAGGATCGAAAGATTGATAACGGAAAAGTCTCATCTGGCGTATGTGTCCGATTGGCGTGTGCGTATCAAGACATTGGTAGTCGCCGCGCGGCGGAGCTGTACCATGGTTGTGTGTCAGGTCCGAGCGTATGACACGGTTCAGCAGCCATGGAGGAGATGCCATAGTTAACTGTAATCAATTAAATTAATTTTAGCGTTACCCGACATTTATTTCTACAAAGGCCTTAAGTAATGAGATATAAAGCTAAATAATGGAGTAGTTCGCACCTGTTTAGTCACCGACGGGTTAGGGTTTCTATAGTCATCCTGGTGGGTTGAGTTGTAATCCATAACACCAAAATCTACTGGCAGTTGCGCTAAGTCTGCGCTCTTCATCAATTTATTTCTTCCAGGAGTGCTAAGTAAACAAGAACAAATAGGTACTATATTCTTGCCGGAATCGCCTTTACGGGAGTGGTAGGTCATATAGGTTACCACACCTACTACAACAGCCTAACATGTTGCGGATTTTGATCCCCGTGTGGGACAACAAATTTATACGATAACTTTAAAAAACCACGGATAAAGCTTAGAGTAGAATAAATGCTCACTTACTCTGTACATGGATAAGATGTGAAGTTAACCAGTGGCTTAAAAGAGTATATGGGATCTGTTTTGGTGAAAACCTGTGCCAGCATGTAGCGAGTTTCTGTCATACGCACGCCTTGATCTTCATTTCCCCATCGCGTATAGGTACTGACATGATTGCTTAGATCATCGCGATACACATAATTATCTTTTTTCTCTGCATGTATAGCGTAGTCCCAGTTTTCAACTTTAGTTTTAGGCCCGTAAATGTTTTTTGAAAATAATATTTGCTGTGGCTTTTTTGCCATAGGCTGTTTGATTCTCATTTTGGTATATACTCACAAAGTGCTTTTTAATATCAATAAGAAATAGTTTAAATCAATTCAATAATACAAACGTATAAAAGTTTTTAGATTAGATGTCAATTGTCGTGAGATTTTATTTATTGTGTCGCTTTGGTAGGTATACTGTATACCTACCTCCTTTGTGGTCTGTCGAATTTGGTATGGTCTTTATTAAAAAAGAATTGCACCGAAAACGTAGTTATAAAATATAGGTACAAACCGTAAGCAAAATTGTATAAATGATTTGACTAAACTCTTGTGCTCCATCAACAGAAAGTTGTTAATTGGGCTGTATGGTAGTATGTTCGTTGATGCTTCACTTGGCTCCTGCCACTGTTTCTTCCGGAAATTATGCCCTATATTCTTTCGGGACAATATCGGCGCGAAGTTAACACTCAGGCTTCATATTTATAATCGAATAAAAAAACAACTAATCCAATGCATGCGTTTTGTATGATTGTAACGAGAAATCTCCTAAATGCGGCTTAAATCCATACACAGGTTTATTACTTGTGGAGGGATTTAAAAAAAATATATCTATATGGTATATGTAGGTACATCAGAGATATATACCATACAAACTTTATTAACAGATCCAGTAATTTCGTTTGCAGTCGATTTTTTACATTTGATGTTGTTGCGGCAACAGTGGAACAGCTGGCAACCGTTAAGTTTGAATATAACATATTCTGATTCTTCACAATTACAATCTTAAATAAGTGGAAGTATTCGCTGTCCAGGGGATGGATCTACCAGGGGCCCAAGTCTGCTATTTACACTCGGTTCAATGTCTTCATAGTGTCGTGCCAGCAGAGCCATTTTCTGAAAATTGGTATTCTACTAAACGTCAAAACGTCAAAATTGCGCATTGGAACGATTCGGTTCAATGTTCAACGACTGTGACCAATAGTTCATACATTTGGTGCAAATTGTAATGCGCAATTTTGACGTTTTGACGTTTAGTAGAATACCAATTTTCCGAAAATGGCTCTGCTGGCACGACACTATGAAGACATTGAACCGAGTGTAAATAGCAGACTTGGGCCCCAGTTATCTGCCCGACAGCCGGCTAGATCCACCACGGGTACGCGACCCCGGACTGCTCTAGCTGTTACTGTCACATTAAGTGTACATCCGTGATGGTAGCATCCTATAACCCGTCCTACTTTGTCATACTTTCCCAATCCTTATCCGCAGGAACGCAAAGGATAATCATAAAAACAATAATTATCCAAAATGGCGGCGATGTGGTTCGCCACCCATCACGCCTCGTTCCACGCGGAGTAGAAAAGTGGGCCACATTTCGCTGCGTCGAATGCAAGAGGAGGAATGGATAGGTGGATGAAGTGTGTCAGATGATGGATGTCGAGAAAAAATAAAGAAAGGTATGCTGAGATGGTTTGGCTATGTTGAGAGAATGAATGAAGACGATTGAAAAAAAAAAGTGTATAAGGCGAGTGTGAATGAAAGAAGGCCAGGTCAAGAGTACCATAAACCGAACAGCATGTATGAAGGGAATAATGAAAGTGAACAAAACGAAACAAGTGTGTAAGGATCGTAGCAAGTGGAAAGAAGTGGTCTCTGCCTACCCCTACAAGGGAAAGAGGCGTGATTATATGTATGTATGTATTCGCTTCGCAAAAGGTACTGAAATATGAAATGAAAGAACTAGATACTAAAATAGTCGTTAAGCTTTATTACAAACTAAGGTTTGAAGTAACTTTTACAACAGTGAAGCGCCTAGGTACCTAAGAATATCTGGTGTATATTATGCTTAATTTTTTTCTTCATCTTCATACCTTAAGCAACGCAGCATCTTTGTGGATCGCATGTTGCCTTTGGTCTCTAAATAGCACTTTTGTAAAACCTAGTAAAGGGTTTTACTAATAAAAGTTTAAGGTAAAAAAACGTAGTGAAATAGCTAAGCCCTATTTTGCCTCCTTAGACTTTCCTTCCTTAGGTAACGGAGCAGTTACAACCGGAGTACTAGGCGGTACCGAGGTTTCGTTGCTAACGTAAAATCTCTCCCTCCATTTTAATTCTTCATCCTTAACGCGAATACTTTCCTCGGCACATGCTACAAATGCTTCAAAAAACTCAAAGAATGTTAATTCGATTTCGAGGTCCATGATTTTGTCTCGTTCAGAGAGTTGTGGAAATATTTTGGAAAATATTTTTATAATGGTTTTACTCGATAAGTTACCGAAGTTAAAAAGTTTGAGGTCAGTTTCTACCTTATCTTCTGGGCTTTCAGGAAGCTTATTGCCATCTGCAGAAAGAAAGATTATCTTAACAAAAATGCCCAAAAATAGGTATCAAAAAGAGGAGGTAGAAAAACACAAGATACTTTACCGACTACAAAAGTCAGTTCATCTCCAAAAATATAAACATTGTGGCCAAGTGGTAGAGTTACGTCGAGTCCTTCAACCAGCGGGGGTTGCGGTTGGTCCACGCTGTGCGGCGAGCGACGCACGGCGCGGAGGAACTGGCGCACGGTGTGAGGCTCGCCCAGGCTACAGTATAGGTCGTAAGTCGCCTTCAAGGGTATGTAACACCCAAATCCATTCACTAAACGTCCTACAAGATAAATTCGTTATTTATTTACATTTTTTTTTAAACGTCTCATCTAGTTAATAATAGTCAGGCCTTACCCCTCTGTCGGTTTGATCCTGGAATAACATCACAGTCCATAAAATTCCTGAAAGCACTTGCTAGGATAGTGTCAGGCCTAGTACCGGGCAGTTGTCTCTTTGCGTATAATCTACTAGCAACCGAAATCAGACTGTGTATAAATTGCCATAAATATATTTTTTCGAACGGATTGTGTGCGTCTGTAGCAAGCCATTCTGGATTCTGGTGAAATATATTATCAATTTCTACTAGCGTCAATCCTCTTTCATGTACATTGCAGTCATAGTACAACTGCCATAAAAATAATCGTATCATAACTGGTGAAAATCCGATTTCGTGTGTATTACATATGGTTGCATACTTGTAATAAATTTGTAATAATTCAGTTTCGTAACACCTCAGAGCTTTACGCAGCGAGCTCTCTTCAAATGTGATCATGTTATCAAACTGTTCTGCACCTACTTCTTCTTCAGCATTGTCGTCTTTCCGAAACAATGCTGACATATCCCAATCGATATTCTTGTTATTTTCTATGTATTCACTAACCATATTAGATCTTATTTCAGCTTGCTTGTCAATATTTTTAAGAGCTTGATCTATGTGGTAAATGAGTCCCACAGTCCGGTCGCATATTTGGAAATTATATGGCTCTAAAGCAACAGCATGTTTAGACAATTCCTGAGAAAATCGTGTTTCATTATTAGCGTTTAATGGTCCTAAATTATCATCAAAAAACAGTTTTTTATCTTGTAGAATAAGTCCATTGTTAGTAACGAATTTCCCGGCGCCATGTTTTTTATTATTTTTGAATTCTCCTTTATAATGTGATCCCAAACCTAGTCCCAGATTTAATACACCATATCCATGGCGCTGGCCTTTTTCCCATGTTCCACGAAATGCATTAATCGATGGAAGTGCCATTGTGTTATTGTAACACGCGTCCCAAATATAAATACCATATCCAGACATCACTCCGTTTTTCCACTCGCCGCGATAGAACTACAACGGAAAATATTTTATAGTCACAAGCTGAAATGGTAATAGGTACTATCGTAATAATATAAATGAGAAAGGAACCGTTTCTGCCTGACTGTCTGTTATGCTTTCAGGGAAAAACCGCCGAATTGATTTGGAAGATACTTTGAGTGATACCCGAACTGGAAGAGCCGTAGGCAGCAGATAGTTACTTCATTACAGTTAACCAAACATTACTTACATCGTGATTCGGCCATATCATTAATCCTTTACCTTCTCTTATGTTTCTTTCCCATTCACCTTTGTATCCACTCAATTCACAATATTCTCGTGAGCCGTATCCAAACCGCTCATTCTAAAATAAAACAAAATAGTTAGTGTGAAACTATAATGGATCATTTTTATGTTAAGTAACAGTTTAAGTAACATGAACTGTCTTGAACCCAATACCAATCAACCACATACTATTAAAGAAAACAACGAAGGTAGAAAAAAAAATCAGGTAGGTACATATCACATACGTAAATCCAATGTCCATCGTATGAGTTCTTGAAAGTATTTGAGTAGTATATTACGCCTTCTCCGTGTTTTGTTCCATAGTGCCAGCCCCCGGCGTAGGAGCGTTGGTTTCGGGAATCCACATACAACCCTTTGCCGTGTCTGAGATTACCCGCAAATTCACCCTCATACCAAGTGTCATCTTTCCAATGTATTGAGCCTTTACCACGTATTTCATTATCTGCGAAATTACCCTATAAAATAAATGACAGTTTTAGATGCATCTCAGCCTTTGGGCTTACAGGGGATTGTATACCTAGTCAACAACTGACAAAACTCTATGGCTAGAAAGTTTGCGAAAGAAAATTCAGTTCACCATTGTATTAGAGCATGTATCTTATGTGTATGTATTTTCTATGTAAAATAAAGGATGTGCATAATTAGATTTGGTTAACTTATTAAGGTGTTAAGTGATGTTAGATGTGTAGTACCTACTTACCAAGTACACAGTTCCATCAGCCCATTGATAACGACCATCACCATGCATGCATTTCATAGAAATGTTTCCTTCATATGTGTTGCCGTTTTTGAATTTTATTATAGCTTTTTCATCTGGAGCTGACCACCAACAAGTTTGCATAGAATCAGGCTGTGGATGTAAACTGCCGTTTTAACTTAGTTCCAACTTCTTAAATTATGTCCTGCATAATAAAGTTGTAGGGTACCTGATTAGGATCCGTTAATTCTTGTTTAGATCGGCCTTGTCTTGTTCTAGATGTTTTTGCTGGAATATGGTATGAAAATACCATTAGATAACCAAGAGAAAAATCAGAACATTAAACACGTTGTCGGTCAGGAAGGTGCTAAGTACTGCACATACTTACCCATATTCTTTTTCCTTTTACTCGAAAAAGTTAGCTCGCTGCCTGTTTTGCCGATGTCCATGGCTGGAGAGCTTTCCTCAGCTTTTAGTGGTAGGATGATTTCCCATGAGTCTACAATACTGTCCAACATGGATTCAAACATCATCGTTATCAATTCTTTCCGCACTGATCCCCTTGGGCGGGGTGGCATGGACCCTGTCGACTCGCTGGTGAAAGGAAGAGTAGATTGCCCTTGGGTTGTAGACCATGTATCGAAGTCCACATCCACACCATGTTTCTTGACCACAATCAGGGAACTATCACGGCGTGTTACCGTGCGTTGGGAGTCCACGTAAAACATTCTTGATTATTCAATCCTGTCTTCAAAATAATCCAGTTTTCTTGTATGATAATGTTTGTTAATAAAAACCTAAGAAAATTATTATGTTTAAACACAAAACAACAAAATATGAGCAGGTACGTTTTGGAAATGTCAAAGCATGTCAAAGCTAGTTATTTGATAGGTCAACTAAAAAAACGAAATATATATACGAAAAAGGTTCTAATTCATTGGTTATGAATTAAATAGAAAGTGAAGTAGGTACCTAGGTATTATACCTATTCCTGCTATGCACCTAAATACAAAAGAAGTAAATGTGGGTCTTGGAAAGCCCATCTAGAAAGTAATGATGTAGCAGGGTAGGATTGAGGTAAGAGGCGGCAAGAAGGACTTATATAGAGCCAATGTCTGCGATACGGGTTAGGTATGTATAGTCTACAGTAGCATAATTATTACACATCTTGATTAAATGATTATGAAACCAAGGATGTTCTAGGATTCTGGTATCGAGTAGGATAATAAATACTAGCAAGATAAATAAAACCAAATGACTAAGTTTCAAATTGCTTTAATTTGAATAAAAACTTAATTTTGTTCTTTATCTTGCGACCATCACGATGAAAATGTCGTCTACCATGATCGTTCTCCTTCATAGTAGGGGAACGTGTAAACTTCTTATGAAACATGTTATTACCTAAAACAACAGAAAATATGTATTGTTAGCACCTTTTATGTAACGGCGCAAGCCAGAAGTAAAGGTCAAAGGACGGGGAAGGTCGCGAAAAACAGGACAAGCTGAAGACGCGACATGGACGCAATGCTTATGAGTTCTTTCGATCCCTTTCATCTTAAACCTGCTCCGTAGGGTTCGCAGCTTAGATTTATCATTATTTTTTACATTAAAGGTTTAATAAAGTCATTAGCCCTAACTCCATAATTAGGTAAAAGAAAACCCCATGGGCACGCACTACCATACTATAGATTCATATTTTTAGCCTTATAAGCTCCGTGGTTTTCTGTCTTCAATAACCAACTACAGCACTAGGTAATTTAATCCCTATACAGGGATCGTTCTATCAGCGATCGATATATTTCGTATCAGAAGAGGTGTTTCACACAGACTTGGAACAATCATTTAAAGATTTTACACAAATGTTTATCGCAAACGGGGGTCGAACCCGTAGCACGTCTTACGAAGTAGAAGTAGGATGGTGACCTATAACCACTCGGCTATCCGTGCAATAAGTTTTTTTTTTATAAAGAATTTTATTGCAGCAGCTACCAATGGAACCGCGACCTCAGTCCAAAGCCTTGGCACTTACGGCTTAAGAGTAAAAAGATGATTTAACAAACAAACTGACCCCAATTCCTAAATCGTCTCCAAATACTCCATATGCTCGCATCTGGATCAAGATCTAAGTCTTCAATCATCGTATCATTGGAAGCAGGAACCGGCGTCTCGTTTGATACATCTCCTTCAGCATACAGCTCTTGTGTTGTGTTCTCATGCCCGCCGCATAAACTGAGAAGACACAACACTGCACAGGCAATTGTCACCTTAAACATAACAATAATTTCGGTATAATTACACGAGGTACATAACATGGTTAAAAAAATAAAGTTGAACCTATGTAGAATGGTTAAAAATCTTGTTGACAAAGAAGATACCCGTATTAATTATTCATTTGATTTAAATAGGTTGTGGTTTTGAAAGGCAAGTGTAATTAATTCCCAAAAATATAACGATGCACTTAAATTTCGTTCTATTTTCACCACTCACTTATAAATAACATTTACATCAAATAGCTATGTATGTCCGTAATAGGTACCTATGTATATTAACGCACTGACACTATTAAGATTTTACTAAAATTACCTTAAAACTCATTTTGGCTCAAATTATTGATCTACGTGATTTACGTGCAAGTATCATTTTATTTCTAATCGTGAATGAATAAAACATGTACTTATATTGGGTATTTCAACTTCAGCAATGTGGAGCGGACGCACTTTCGTGTTAGGACATAAGTATTGTAACGTATTAGCAATTTCACTGATCCAAATAATCATTGTGAAAACATGTAACAGTGTTTATTATTAAGTTAATGTATAGGTAGCGTCGGGTTTACATACTCTATAATTTACGATAATTATGAGAGTTATACAGAATATTACAATTATTTTACTACTGAAGAAATGTACCAACTAATCTACTCGTACATTAGGTATTTAAGGCATAAATACTTACCTACCTAAACCACTAACGTTATATCAAGCCATTTTCTGGGAGGAAAGTCTAGGGCTAGGTCAGCGCTAGCTAAGGATAGGTCAGAGGTAAGTACGGAGTAGATGGAGCTCTTTATCTTTGTTTGCTTGATCACGCATCAGGATTTATCAATGCAACGTTATTAATTATTATCAGTAGGTATATTCATGTCTTTATTGCATGATGCATCTACGGTTCATTTCATTCTAAAGACCTGAACTAAAACGTCATCACTTTATGTTCATGCCTACATTAAACAGTAAGATAATAAAGAAAATGTTTCAAACATGTAGTTATTAGAGAAATGCCTACGTTATGACTATTTTTCTTACTTTGTAATTAAGCAGCGACTGTGCGAGCCTGACGCCCGCTATCTCGGTAATTGGGGAAATATGACAATAACATAGAAATCAGACCACGATCTTCACAAAACTATCAGCGTGTAACGCACACGCACATTGGATACACGATCGTGCATCTCAATAGTGTATCTAAAAGCGTGTGATCTTTATTTATTGAAATCAAAAGGGTATTTTTATTAACCTTATTATTTACTAGCTTAAGCCAGCGGCACCTCACGCACTGATGTCGGATCGAACATCGAGAAGGTAGATTTTAAATAAAATCATTTAGGTGAGAATGGCCTTCAGATAAAAAATTATAAGAAATGTACAATAAAGAATATTCTATCTTTCTATAAGACCCTAATGCGGGACGTGCATTATGAACTTACATAGGTATTTCCTACTGGTTTTCCTTTTTCCATAATTTATTTACCTATATAGGTAAATAGTTGGATGACGCCTGATTCTGTAAGTTAATGTCTATATGAAACTCAACCAATAAAATGATAACATTAAATAATTTTATTTTTGTGGTTTTATTCAAACAAACTTCAGATTTCACACCATAACTTTTACAATAACACCTATAGCGATAAATACCTAATCTTTAATTCTTTCATGCATTTGTGTTTACAATATCTTATACTTTTTAACCGACGAAAACAGAGGAGGTTCTCAATTCGACGCGTATATTTTTTTTTTTTTTTTATGTATGATCACGCATATCTTTTTACTGAGTAGTCCGATTTTAATAATTCTTTTTTTATTGGAAAGGGTATACTCCAAAGTTGGTCCCATATAAATTTGAAAAAAGAATTCCCACCCTAAGGGTGGAAAAACAGGGGTTAATTGATTGTTCACGCACTGATCGTAATGTATTACCACGCGTAACTTTTTACTGAGAAGTCCGATTTTGATAATTCTTTTTTTATTGGAAAGGGTATACTCCAAAATTGGTCCCATATAAATTTGAAAAAAGAATTCCCACCCTAAGGGTGGAAAAACAGGGGTTAATTGGTTGTTCACGCACTGATCGTAATGTATTACCACGCTTAACTTTTTACAGAGTAGTTCTATTTTGATAATTCTTTTTTTATTGAGTAGGATATACCTAGAAGTTGGTCCCATATAAATTTGGAAAAAATATTCCAATCCTAAGGGTAGAAAAACAGGGATATATTGATTGTTAACTAACTGATTTTAATATATCACCACGCGTAACTTATTACAGAATAGTCTGATTTTGATAAATCTTTTTTTATTAGATAGGGCTTATACCTTGAAGCTGGTCCCATATAATTTTACTCTAAGGTTGGGAAAATAGGGGTGATTTATTGTTCACTCACAGATTTGAATACTAAAATAAGGTAGTTAGCTATTTTAAAAATAATAAATTATTCAGCATGTAGCAATTAGTATATAATAGCCACAAAAAAATGTAAAATAAAAACTTTTTAACAAAAAAATTAAACCGCCGAAAACACTGAAAAGCAAAAAATAAGAAACCTTTTTTTATTTAATCTTAATAACTAAGTTCTTAAACGAATGTGAGTATACCTAAATAATTTTGAGGCGGCGCCAAACTATCAAATCAAAAACGCTATATACTATAATTATATTCTTGACTTACCACCTACTAATTCCATTGTGGAAAGCAAATAAAAGTTTTGAGTTTGAGTTTGAATCAACTTAACAATGCAATGAAATCTCCAGCGATAAACATTAAATTTTCTAAAAAAATTAAGTACCTATATATCGTAATTAATTAATTTGCCTGTTTGGCGCCGACTCGAAATTACTTAGGTATACTCACATTCGTTTAAGAACTTAGTTATTAAGATTAAATAAAAAAAGGTTTCTTATTTTTTGCTTTTCAGTGTTTTCGGCGGTTTAATTTTTTTGTTAAAAAGTTTTTCTACTTACATATCTAACGAAAATACTGAAAATATTTTGATTCGTCAACATGATTACTATCAGATATTACCTTCACTTATATTCATATCACAGTTGAACCATTTGGCTTAATTCACAAATCTATGTAGGCAAGTTTTAGAAGACATAGGTACGGACCTACCTATCTAAGAGTTTCTAAGTGGGGCTTGGTAAATGGTCTTTCTTCGTCTTTGTTTATGTTACAGCTCCATAATATCAAATTTTATGAGCAACATTGAATATAACTCTGTGGCCCTTTTAACACCAGGCCACAAAACTCTAACCATATTTAAGAAACTAATGATCTAACTGTTTTGTTTAAATGATCGATTTTATTATAAAAAAAATAACCTGAAGTGCTTGAAGTGCTCTTAAAATTATTATAACTTTTAATTACATAGTGCATAAGGAACCGATCTTTAGTGGTAACAATTTCACATTGAAAACGCTTTTAGATCAAAAGAAAGGAAAATTCTAGTATTCCTTGTTACCACTGACACGCGGTCGACTATACCTAGCAAAAACAATAATGGTCTAGGCGTGACTAGTTATATATAACGTTATACAGGACCCTGATTCAGCTATTTATGACTTGCTTGAATTAACTTCATTTGGTAATTTTTATGATAATTGACATTCAGCTGTCTTTACGATCATTCTCTTCGAGACCTCGATGAGATTTTAGGTAGACTTATCTGAATACGAAAATTAGGCACACTGACTGACCACTGACATGCATTGAATATAACTGAATCGAGGCCCAGGTCATGCCCCAGAAAGCTTGGACGATCGGATGTCCAGACATAGAGGACATCTAAAGCTACCCCCTCCCTTCCCAACTCTTAATTAAATACAATGCTTGAGCATAACAATTTTATAAATAGGGAACTAGTTACAAATCTATTCTTCTTTATAAAGTAAGTATTTAGAGAAGAGAAGGTACAAGCTATTACTCTAGTTTGAATAAATAGATAAGTATAATAAGGAGGTATATACACAAACAACGTTTAAAAACTAATTGTCTATTAACCTTTACCCTACTTACCCATCAAAGATAGATACAGAATATATACACTATACATACATACTCATCTACTTATATAATGTAATTATTTACTTATTTTTAATTTAATAAGCGTCACAAACCTGTAATTGCGAAAATGCTTCGATTAAAAATTTCATATCCGAACCAGAAATGCTTTAGCATTGTTCTCTGTAATTATTTTTATATGTTAAATATTGCATGCATGGCTACAAACTATTATCCTTAGAATAAATTCATGTCTAAGTTCCTAGACTCGTTTTGATCACAATCGTCTAAAAGACGTCAATATAATTCTGATTACCTGTCTGGCTACGCCACTCGTATTACCCGTTTATAGGTCACTTAAAGTAATGTTAAACTACCAAACAACCTTAATTAATAAACTAGTTATTAAGTCCATCACTTTAAAAGCACCGAGAGCGTTTTTAACGTATTCATCGGAGTGCTTTATATCCAGGCACTTGCTAGTAAATTGTCTACGATGGTGGCGCGGCGTCGGTGACAAACCCGGACGCATGGCTCGAAAGCCAGTCTTCGCCAAGGTCACGAGTCGTGGAGCAGGCGCTGGTAATGCGGGAACACCTCGTAAGGCGGCACGTGCAGCCCGAACTCCAGTGCTACCAACACGGCGAATTCGAATCTCATCAAATCTTTCCTATTCACTCGGAAGGTCGTTTCAATGCGCTGTAAAAATAACATGTACATACATATAAGACTGAACAACGTTAATAACAATTGTCAAAGGTTTTAAAATAACTAAATAATAATATTGTACCTCTATAAGAGCTTTTAATGCTTCTCCTTTCACGTCATTGAGTTTGGCAGAAAGAAGTAAACATGCTCCAGCACATAATTTTCTGTTGTCTTTATTTATAAGATTAGCAAGAATCAACTTCTCGAAATACACATACGCCTGTGCTACAGACAACAAATCGATTCCGCCGCTGTCATGCTTAGCTATCTTACGCATTTCTTTTTTGATGCTAAAACATAAAAAATATTAAAATTAATAAATAAATTTGCAACAGTAAACAAATTCACTAATATATTTACCTTCTTAATTTGCTCAGAGTTAACTTGATGTGTGGGAACTTCTCCCTAAACTTGTCATTTAGTTCCTTCTTGAGATCTTGTGGTCGGACATAGTCGATAATGGACGTCATGTACGATGTAAATGTTAGCAAAGTTCTATGTTTACCGGCTATAAGCTCCGGATCATCTAATACGTTAGGACAATATTGAAGCTGTAAAACAAGACATTTTGGGTACTTATATTTTTACTTTGGAACATGATTTTTGTAGTTTCTAAAGTATATGGTACATACATATTTTTGAGACAGTAATGTTCCCTCGTCCCAGTCAAACGATTTTATATCAACTGAAGAGTGTGGTGGTGAAGATGGTATAGCCGTCCTCTGAGATGACTCATATGAAAAACACCTACAAAGATAAAAGCAACTGTGATTCTGATACAATTCACTATGTTTGTGCAGGCTGTTATCATTTCAATGTTGGAACAAACTGTATCAGCATGCAACTAATATAGATAAACTGTTAGAAGTAGTTTATAACATGCTCTATTTATACATATTACAACTGAAACTTATTTCGAACCTGGGTACCTCAACCTTGTTAATTATAAATATCATGCACTCCTTATACATAAAAATGTTCCAGCAGTGTACTAGTAACTAGATAACTAGATCACATAAAAGCAGGGATATTACATGGATTGTTGTGATTAGTGGGTGAGGTGATATTTACATACATAGATTATAGCTCTTGTATTATAGGTATATTATGTATCAAATAATAAATATATTGATGATCTTCAAATATTACTTAATAATCCCACGTATCAAGCTTAAAGGTAATTTCACTGCACAACACCTAAGGTAATTGAGTACTGAGTAATCTGATTACTGACCAAAACTAAGCAATATAAAATATGTAAATGGTACAAATTCCCTATTGTACATTTTAAAAGTGATTCCATATTTTTAGCAGGGACATAGTAGCATTAGCAAAATCTAAGTGTTGCATAGCAGATGTAATTTAACTGTTCAGTGTTTACCATTTTTTATCCTTGTGCCTCGTCAATAACTTAGTCCTGAAATTCAAATTTGTTAGTGATGAAATGATTGTGAAGACTGCATGACATCAAAATGCATTAGAGAATAATGCATCTGAGTACCAGTTGGAGTAGTCAAACAATGAAAAATGTATGTGTGACAATGTGAGTAATGTATGTATTAACTGGTCTGGTACAATATGTAAATGATGGGTGCACAGCAGAAACAAAACATGTGAACATTTTAAAATATGTGTAAGGTATTGCCTAATTTTAGAAATATGATTCAACCTTAAGAAGCATGATTCAATTTTGTTTTAATATTTATTGTAATGTCCTTTGTATATTTTCATAACATTCTAGTTATAGATACTTTCTACTTCTTGATCCTTACAATGAAAATAGTTATAGAGACAGAGTGGAAAGGACACACACTTTTGTGATGACAACAATATTATGTATTGGAAAAACATTCAATAACATGCACAACATGGATGTTACAAATATCTTCAACATAACACATATTGGAATAAAATAATGCTGGACTTTCACAAAAAATGATACCATGTTAATTGTTCCACTTAGTACTTTTAGACTAGATTAATTTTTAACTTAAATCTAATTCCTTAACTGCATTTCAAATGACTCACACCAAAAAAATCTTAGATAAATTAATGTAATTACCTTGCTATAACATGTGGGTGTCGATTAGCTATTTTCCAACTAGATTTTTCAGTAAAATCACCTTCATTCATTTTCTTATACTGTTCCCTAGTACATACTTTGGAAGGCACCAAAAGTTTCGAATAAGATATTTCTTGGCCATTTTCTTCTTTTTCTAGGCCAAGCAGATCAAAGGGATCCATTCCATTGTCTGTGATAGCTGACAAAGGTCTTGGACCTGATGTATTCCTCCTTCTTACACCATCCTTCCTTAGATCAGAACTAGAAAAAAATATGTTTACAAGTAAATGCATGAATGAGTAAAGTAACAAATATTTTAAACATTTCATGTAATCATACCATACATACCGTGCATTGCGAACAGTTTTGGAGTATGGAATAGTGCTAAATATAACACAAGGGGCACCCTGTCCTGGTACTATAGCAAGCCTCTCATCTTTAAATGATACTCCTTTGGTTGGACGCACAAGACGCACCTCTTTAACCAAAGCATGATTTTCTGGTATACAAGTGTTACTTGTTCTAAATCTCCCTGTAAGCATAACAAAAAATATTTGGTAAAAGTGCTCAATCAACAACAATATATTCATTATTATTATATTTAGTATGTAATATAAAAACCCATTTACCGAAATTAAGGCTTTCTGAACTGCTTTTGTCATCTGCATTACCACCAGTGAGGGAAACAATGTGAGTTTTTCTAGATTTAAATGAAGCATGTTTGTCTTTAAATGATTCTGTAGTACCAGAAGAACACCTGTAAAAGTTGTTTTTAATATTTAAACCACACATTTAATATACTTATCACAAATTTCTCCTTTCAAAAAACATTATGCTTTACCTTTCTCTGATAAATGAATTGTTTACACCTTTGACAGGTGTAATTGTTGTTGTGTGCTCAGAGTCAGAGCTGAGAGAATGTGTATCAGTCCCAACACGGTGCACTGGACTAGACTGGGGTACTTTACTCTTATTACGAACACTGTTTCTCAGTGTTACATCTTTATCCTTGTAAACATCGACAGTTTTAGTCGCTGAATCAGTTTTATCATGCTTGGATGTTTTATTTCCCACTTGGGCTAACTCTGTATCTCTTATCTTGCCATCTAACGATATACTTGATAAAAATGTTACTGCAGCGAGACGTCTTCGAGCTTTTTCGTATTTATTACGATTGTTAGACATTGTAGATGTTTATGTAAGCTTGTTATTAAATTAAATTGTTAGACACTCCAGTCGTCTCAGTGATAATATTTAATTTTCGAGTTATACTGCAAAGTAGGTAATATAAAAATAAATCACTGTACTAAACTTCCAATTAATTGATAGTGAATGATTGATAAGATAAATCGAAGAATGAAGTTTAGCTCAAATCACGCACTCTTCGTTTGCACTTGAAATCTGATACTACGGCGCGGCGGAGAGAGAACTATATTTTTTTCAATAATTCTTTGCGATCAGCCGTGAGCTGTCAGTGCAATGTCATTGTCAACGAGGTTGCATTTGAAACTATAGAGTGAGCCTATCAGAGTTTAACCCGTAAGCACTAGTGTGAACAAGAGTTGTCGTGAATTATGTATGAAGATGGAGCTTGCCGTTTCAAAAAATCTACGTAAAACACTAATATTATCCTGACAATGTCAAAACCATCGATATTTTCTTATATAAGTTTCTCGTTGCGCGAAAATTAACTTGAATGAAAACCGAAATGTACTAGGATCAGACTAAAAACTGCTCTCGCTTGGCACAAGGGGAACCTAGCGATAGTAGCAGTCTATGCATATCATACGTCGATGGTCATTGTAAATAAAGTTTGGTGTTGACATACACAAAATAATTTATAACAACAACCTTACAGGCTGCTGCTATGCATGTAACGGACCGACAAAGACTAAATTAAATTAACGATATTTTATATCAGCATTATTAGCGTTGGATGCCAGACAGACAAAAAAAAGAAGTTAATTTTATCTAATGTAATAGAATTGTGGGTACGTACTCGCTGTCGGGTAAAATATTTTTTTGTTAAATGTCAGACTATATAATATATAAATCATATTGCTATAATTCTTCGATTCTACGATGCGATCGATAAATCGACGTTACTTTTCACGGAATTGACGTTACTTTTGAGTTTGACTTTTTGTTATTGAATGAAACTCATCTGTCAAATCAAAAGTTTTGACATTTGCTTTTAGAGCTAGGTGGAGTGAATAAATAACTTTTTATCGTGTGAAACAACTACTAACAATTGATTCAATGGAACCTAATATTCCTAGTTCATCGGCATCTTCACGGGCCACTAGATTTATGATGGAAGGAGTCGGAGCTCGTGTGATTCGAGGTCCAGATTGGAAGTGGGGCAAACAGGTAGACCACTGTTTATTTTTGTAAAAATACACTTTAATTTGATTTCTGTTTCCAAAGGTTCTCTAATTATACATTAGAACCATCAATTTTTTTTGTCACTGCATAAGATTTCTATTTCAAGAGTTATAATGTTTGTTATTCATTTATTTGTAAGACTGAAAAAGTACCATCTCCAGGCTTAGCAATAACACAAATACATAAAAATAAAGTGTAATTAAATTGTTTTCTAAAATATTTTAACATTGTTCTACAAAAATACTCCACTTATAGGTTTAGATCAATACAATAAAATCAATAACTAAACATTAACAGAATGTATTATAAACAAACATTCAACATTTCCTTATTGACTTTAAACATAATATTTTTTGAGCACTGATAAATTGATAAGTTTTTATAAACTCATTGCATTAATCATGTTTATTATTAGATCTAATTTTTGTCTGAATCTAATCTGTTTTCAGGATGGGGGAGAGGGTCATGTTGGTACAGTCAGGAACTTTGAGTCTCCCGAGGAAGTGGTAGTTGTGTGGGATAATGGTACTGCCGCAAACTATAGATGCTCAGGGGCATATGATCTTCGTATACTTGACAGTGCTCCAACTGGTGTAAAACATGAAGGTACCATGTGTGATACATGTAGACAACAACCCATATTTGGTAAGTAGATAATACATCATTCTAAATGAAGTATTAAAATTAATTTTTATTATATTTATTATATATTTTTCTTATTGGTATCTAAACAGTGAATTTACAAGAACATAGAGTATGTTGTTATACTTTTAAATAATTTTTTTAATGTTCCAGGCATTCGTTGGAAGTGTGCTGAATGTAGCAACTATGACTTGTGTTCAGTCTGCTATCATGGTGACAAACACAACTTAAGGCACAGGTTCTACCGTATCAGTGCCCCGGGAGCACAAAGGTGTCTTGTTGAACCTAGGAGAAAAAGTAAAAAGCAAGCTGTGAGAGGCATTTTCCCTGGTGCCAGAGTTGTAAGAGGGGTATGTAAAGAGTTTATATAGTAAAATTATCAATAACTTACAGTTCATCAGAAGTCAATTTATTAAATTTATCAGTTTTTTTGAGGTGCAATGAGTAATTTACAAATGGTCAATCTACATATTACAAAGTTACCAATTGAAGAACCAATGTTTAATTAGAAATAATATGTGAAAGACAGCATTAGAGTAACTTTTTGTTAGTTAAACATATTCATAAAATAAACAACAAATATTTTTACCAACATACCAATGCTATACATTCATAAGGATGAAAATGGAATAAAAAAGCATAATACATAATACAACTATCCTTTTCTAAGGTGGACTGGCAATGGGAAGACCAAGATGGTGGCAATGGCAGAAGAGGCAAGGTGAATGAGGTGCAGGACTGGTCTGCAGCTAGTCCAAGATCTGCTGCTTATGTAGTTTGGGATAATGGGGCCAAGAATCTCTATAGGGTTGGCTTTGAGGGCATGGCAGATTTAAAGGTATACTATATAATTATAACACAATTTATCTCATTATGGTACTGTATATGCC
This sequence comes from Autographa gamma, assembly GCA_905146925.1. Classification (NCBI taxonomy): domain Eukaryota; kingdom Metazoa; phylum Arthropoda; class Insecta; order Lepidoptera; family Noctuidae; genus Autographa; species Autographa gamma. Next base: position 5,210,859 of record LR989852.1, read on the forward strand.
TTGTAATATATTGTTTTTAGTTTATACATGTACCAACAACTATTTATCATGTTACATATACACAAAAGCGCAGAAAATAATCTTAAGGTTTTCTAAATATAAATTATAAATTGTCATGCATTCTCTGCCAGTATTGTAATATTATTTTTCTTAATTTAACTTTCAGGTTGTAAATGATGTCAAAGGTCAAAATGTTTACAAAGAACATTTGCCTCTGTTAGGAGAGTTGGGGCCTGGACGCACAGGGCCTCATGGCTTACAAGTTGGTGACCAGGTATTCAAATTTATTGCAATTATGTTCCTGAAACTGCCAGCCGCCACTGCCATATATGTTGATAGTTTTGAGAATATTTTTTCTGTTTGTGGTAGTTACTCCAATCTACTGTTATGGGTTTAACTCAAAAGTTAAGTGATTGTGTTTTTTTTTAGGTGAATGTAGATCTCGACCTTGAAATAGTGCAGTCATTGCAACATGGTCATGGTGGCTGGACGGATGGAATGTTCGAGTGTCTTGGCACCACCGGCACTGTGGTTGGAATCGACGAAGACCACGACATTGTGGTCACATACCCCAGTGGGAACAGATGGACTTTCAACCCTGCTGTCTTAACTAAGGTAATACATGAAATCAGTATTTACCTTATTAGTGCAAATATTTGTAAACAAGGAAATATAGCGTTGTGGATTCATACATGCAAATTTCATTATATAATGGTTGTACATAATGCATGAATAGGATTCTGAGTATCGGAATCGGAAAATCCGTTTCTTCTAATATGAATTTTGTAAAATTTCCCAGAATTTAATTGGGTATATTTTATTTTTATTTTATCTTTCCATAAAATGGTATTGAAGTAATGTATTAAAATATCAAAAAGTTCAAAATTAAATTATACTCTTTTGGATTTATTAAGGTGAATGTGGTGTGATGTGATGGTCAAAGCTGACATATCCTTATCTACAGAAATATTATATTATAGTACACAATAATTTACTATACTTTTATGAACTATCTCTAGCTAACAGCTCCATCCTTGGTTTAGGTTTGCAGCGGCAACCTAAGCGCATCAACGTCGGGCGCGGGCGCGGCGAGCGCTGGCGGCGGGTTCGCGGTGGGCGACCTGGTGCAGGTGTGCGCCGACCAGGAGCGTGTCAAGACGCTGCAGCGCGGACACGGCGAGTGGGCCGAGGCTATGGCACCCGTATGTACTACTAATATATTGGATACACGACAACCTGTGTTGCCGAGTGGCAACAACTCTTCCACATTGTCTCAAGTCTGGTGTTTCTTTTCTTTTGCTATCTCAGATTCCACAACTCAACTGATGATGTTGACCAAATGTATTTTTTTTAAATTCGAATATTGCCGCATTTTGGCCATCCCTGTGTTGCGGGTTCAAATTACATTGAAGATCGCAAAGCTTTGGAAATTGTTCGTGAGCCATACAGATGAAATACAGATAACCAAACGGGGGTTAACTCGTAGGTCTTGCTGTTGTGGTTTGCCTGGTAGCCCTAACGCCATGGGCCATATTATGAGCTGTACATTTTTAAACTGTTTAAAAATAATTACTAAATAGTACTTTTCGATTGGTAACGCTGGATGATTGATTCATATTATTAGCTTTTCATAAAATATAATTTTACGTTGTTTTTGTTCCAGACTCTTGGCAAAATTGGCCGTGTTCAACAAATATACCATGACAACGATCTCAAAGTGGAAGTGTGCAATACATCCTGGACATATAATCCTAATGCAGTTACTAAAGTTGCATCATCAGATGGCAGCATTCCTGGAAATTCTTCAGGTAATTAATTTTACTAGACACGGTAAAAAACCTCAAGCAGCATAATATTTAAACATGTTTAGAGTAAACATACTCTCTTTAAGAAGACGGAAGAGGAGATGGATTGATCGTGTGAATGATGATGTGATAAAAAAGGAGCGATGCTCAGAAGATGAGTAGTAGAGACGAATGAAATATAAGAGGCTTGTAAACGTTATTTATTTCCAGTTCTTACTTGTGCAACATCCCTACGCTTGATCTCCACCCATGGTTGTCGCAATATCCCATAAAAAAGCCGTGAATATCATCCACAATAACGTATATCGTTATCACCTTCTTACTTATTGCATGTCTTATCTTGTCCTGAAAAAAAAAACAAATAAACGAAAATATTTCTAATTTTCTCAGGTGAACGTTTGTCAGCACTTCTGAAGAAGTTGTTTGAATCTCACGTGACGGGCGACGCTAACGAGGAGCTGGTGAAGGCGGCCGCCAACGGTGACGCCACGCGCTGCTCCGAGATACTCGGCCGCACTGACGCCGCACATGTCGATGTCAACGGCTTCTATGGTGGACATACCGCTTTGCAGGTATGGGGCAATAGATTTAAGGACCAATTATTCACGAATGCAAAGACGACTTTTAAAAAATGTTGTTGCCTGTATTTATATGGATTTTGTAATGAAGCGTTTGCAACTTATTTTTTTTGGTTCGAACCCAGTATTAAGAGATCTATAACGAAATATTATAAAATAACGAAACCAAAGCGCGATCTTGCCCTTTTTGACAATCTTTTTCTTCACAGAACATATCATTCATTGGAATAGTTGAAATTCGGTCTTGTTACCTATATTGTACCAATAAATAAATATTATAGTATTATATTTGTAGTACTAAAGTGACCAATAGCTAAGGTAGATATTAAGATGCTGGTAAGAGGTCGGGAAGCCTCATCGATTTACCCGTGGCGAAAACCATGAGGACAATTTACCAAAAGTACGTGTGTATGTGCAGGCGGCGGCCCAGAACGGTCACGTGGAGGTGATCCGCGCGCTGGTGTCCGCGGGCGCGGACGTGGACGCGGAGGACCGCGACGGCGACCGCGCGGCGCACCACGCGGCGTTCGGCGACGAGCCGGCCGCCCTGCGCGCGCTGGCCGCCGCCACCGCCGACCTCAGCGCGCGCAACCGCCGCCGCCAGACGCCGCTGCACATCGCCGTCAATAAGGGACACCTCGGCGTCGTGCGCACGCTGCTGCAGCTCGCTGTGCATCCTAGTTTGCAGGTCAGATGCTATACATTCATACTCGGGTTCCGTTGACTCCCGCACAGTTGGTTACCCATAATGCACATAAATGTGTGTTTTTCACAATGGAGATTTTAGCGAGTCGCATTTAGCGGTAATTGGCGAAGTAGCCTCGACACTGTCTACTTCCAATCTTAACGAATTAAAATACCGTTTTACATAAAGCAGATGTAACGTCTACAAGCCATTTAACGGAGTAAACCGCTTAGTGTTCATAATGGGTTAGCCGTGACTGCTTTACTCGGACAAGTACTTACTAAGAATACTCAATACTATTCATAATAAATACTTCTTCTGATACTAAAGTGCCGAAAAAAACTTGAGGCATTAGGACGAAAAGGCTTTCGCTCAGCTGAAGTTATGTTTATGAAAGGTGATAATGACTTCCTCTGTTATCTTCGTTACTTATGGGATCCAAGACAATCAATCACCATGGCGATGTACTATATGGTCTTATTATTGACCGAAGAAAAAAAAAACAATTATGATGAATTGTAAACTTACTGCATTATTTATTTATTTTACATTTACTCTATAAATAATGTAGATCGAAACACCTAAAAAAAAGGAAATAAAGCCAACACGGCCGAAAGCATTGGAATATTTAACTAAACATATTAAAACTTAGACTGTCATCGTTTTTAATAATAAATCTAAAACAGTTATTACGCCGTTTTCGTCACCCAGTACATGGATGAATCACTTTATCACTATGCATTCGAAAAAACACAAACATCTTATAAATAACTCACCTTCTACATAATATTTAGATATACTTCTCTTCTGATTCCAATCCAGATTCTCATTTTAATATAAAATCAATAGTCCAAAAGTTTTTTTATTATTTATTTATCATATATTACTTGCCATTACAGATAACTTAATTCGACAAAGTAACTTAAAGTATGTTTCCTTAACTATAACTTAACTACCTACAAATCCTTACATACACATACATACTACACAGTAAGTAGCCCTTGTGAACTCAATTGCGCTCAATTTATGCTTATTACCTCAAATAATTAATCTGGCATTTCTTGTTTTTAAGGGATACCTTAAAATGTATACATGTTTACGTATTATATATTATACACATAGGAGGTAAGAAATTATTCTGGTACAGAAAAGTGTTACAAAATCCTTTTCGCTATTCATTTCCCTTATCCAGAAGGTTCTATAAAAAACAATGGAACTGAATTATAATTGTTACTCATATTAATACAATTCAAGGTTCAAGTATACTTCATAATAATAAATCGATTATACATTTATTGCTTAACTATTCATTGATATCAATCACGAATACATAACTAAAACTGAGTATTGCAAAAAGTACCTTAAAAACACGTATTTTATACGACTCTTACGTAAAGCAGCATCCCTATTTTAAGAATTTGTCTTGTAAACTGTTCCACAATGTCTATTCTTTTTGTTACGATGTGTGTCTCATCTGCAGCTGAAAAAGGACCATAAAGTTTATGTGCGATCCTTTCGTTCCTCGCATTACTGTGGACATATTTTATCAAGGATTTTATTCGAGCTACAACCTAAATTGCGAATGCTCATCGTTACTAGAAATGCGAAGTTTCTTACTTTGATATGGTTTAAAATCGATGACTGGGATTCGCTACAAAACTCCAACATGTACCAATATAGGTTGTGAGTAACTGTCGCTAGCTGAGTTTTAAACTTTTAAGTTTAAGACTTGCGCTCTTAAAAAATAATAGAGATAAAATTCGTTTTATGGATCGCCTCAATTCGTCATTTGCAATGTCGCCACAAAATTTACTATGCTTTATCTCGTAGTTTATCATTTAGTTTACTAAAAGAGATCCTGATAAAATAATAACAAAGGTCAGATAAATTAAAAAGTAATGTTACAGTATTTTTATTGCAATGTTTCATCAGGTGACATACAATATTAACGTGCAAATGAAATACAAAAGTAACAGTATTTAAACAATTATTTTTATTGCGTATGTTGACACGAAATGAGACCTCTCCTTTATTTGCATTATTTGCCAAATTGGTGTATATAACCTGCTTATAAAATAAGAGCTATATTTCTTACGGGTGTCTATTGTATTAAGGTCTTAGTTACCAATTACTTTTAGCGATTCTTAAGAGTCTAATGCATTTAAAGCAACGTAGTAAAAACTATGTTAAAATTTTATGGCACTAAAATTAGGTACGTATCGGTCATGGAGACTGTACTGAAAATCTTATTTTTACATAATTTATTAGACTAATATCATCAAGCGATGAAACAAAATTTTAAACCTCTTAAAGCTTTATTTTTAGCTTACGAGAGAATTGTGCACAAATATCACGGACTACCGATTTCGTAATGAAGATATTACAAAACATTTTACTTAATATGTTAATTGAATTCGCTTTGTACATGAATTTGTTTCATAAACGAGTAACAATGTATAATTATCGTTCAGTTAAAACCGTGAAATTGATTGCGTTGTTTAACCAAAGGACACTTAAACTATCGGAGAAGTCTTACTCCGCTATTTGTTTAGACGCTGTCTCGAACATTAATGCCCATCTTATCGTGAGCCAGGCGTGGCATTTCCTGGGACCCGTGTCTCTTGGACTTTTAATCTAGACGAGTAGAGTTTCAGTCAGTAATGAGTGTAGCGACGCTCTCAGACCTGCGGTCGCCATAATTGCCAAACTTTGTGCCGTCCTAGTCCCCGCTACCCCTGCTTGTCGCGCGCCATTGTTCGCATGGTAACGCGTGCGGTAGATGCCTTTACTCAACGCTACTTACGAGTTCACACTAAATTAAGGATGATTATGTTGCGATACAGTTATAAATTATCCCTTTCTCCGCAGTTAGACGTGAAGTCTATCTTCTGTCGTGCTTACGAACGCAAGCATGCATGAGCACACATGTACATCGCCGCTTCTATAAAATAACGGTGAAGCTGAATATAGCTCTATAGACACATTCTATTATTGGCAAAATAAGGTTATTTATTTGCGTATTAATGTCGCCCGTACGGTATCTATGGCTATAAATTACTTCTGTTGTCTCATACAGTGCAGTCACGATCTTTTACTTCTACGTTTTAAATTATCCAGATCTTAAAGTTTTCTACGAATACGTAAATAAACATTTTAAATATTGCTCGGAAGCTGCAATGCGAACCCTCTTCCCGCGGCTCTATTTCCCACTTGGTTGGTTTTATCCATATGACTTTTTCATATTACTTTAGTCCACAACATAAAATGATAATATTTCGGCATTGCTAGTGCGGGATAATGTAATAATATTTGTGTGATAATTTCAATTTCTTGTTACATGATTCGCTGAACATTAAATCATTTTGGAATAACTTTAAAGACTGATTCATGAAATGAATTACTTAACTTAAGCTTAGTAAAAATGTGAGGTAGACGAATGAAACTTGAAATTAATAAATAGTTCAACGCTTAACTGTGATGCGAACTGAACTCCAAGATCTTTGTTTAATTATATAACTATCCTCTCGAGCTACGGCCATATTGAAGCGCAATTGGGCGTAAAGCTATTTAAATCTGAATAGGGTATTGTGAAGGCGCGTCACCTTGATTCAGCGATGAGTCTCGTCCTTAATAAAGTTAGAGTGCCGTCGCTCGCGGACACCCATTCCGGCCGTCGCCCATTGCTGCCCCGGGCGACTCTCGGAATCATCTTGTACAGGCTAAATGCCTTTCTCGAACCTCTTTACACTTCACTACCTAGTTTATGTGCAATGGACCATACGTATTTGCATTAGACACAAAGGGATAGAGATTACTTTGATTGAGTAACCATAACTCTACCATGAGTGTTATGTCGTATATATAACACTCAAGGTGGAATGCGAGATTGTATCATATTGTATCTAAACATGTTCTATGTACATTTTAAATGTTTTTCCAAATATTTGAGGTCATGTAAATAAAACATTTGTTATAAATACAAGAGTTTTATTTCGTGCCAGCAACAAGCAAATAATATCTAATGAAAAAATCTTTTAGCATTCACTACGTGAACACAAAATAGATTGTAATTGAGTTTCTGCCAGTCGAGATGTATACTGTGCAGATTTGTTATGTGTACTTAATATAACAGTGCTTTGTTACGCCTTAGACGACGGTGTCAGAAGTCAGCAGAGGCGTCTGTTACGTAAATATCGGCTGGGCGTGTTGCGAATAGGACAGAATACACGATGAGGGGAGGATGAAAGTATGTTCCGTTTATTCTGTATAAGTAAATGTATTCAACAACGAGTTAAAATAAGTTTATGTTCACATCCATACGTGACACAAAATCCAATAGTACTTACAATGAAAAGTTTTTATATGGCTATTTTATGTAGGCACCTTATTATAATAAAAACTGGCTATAAAGAAACGATCCTCATTATAAATTCTACAGTTTCAAGCGTAACTACGGTGCGAAAGACGGTCAATATTGCTGACGTCCCATTAAAATCTAATTTGCGTTAAACTTAAAGCGAGACTCGGTATTAAGGCTTTTCTTTTACTTTGCTACCGCTTCAACGACTTTACTTTTTTGCCGATTTCCTCTAAAGCAGGTACTCTGTGATCGTAAATTGAACAAGGGTAACGTTGAAGTGCCTGAATGAGTTATTTTTTTAAACAGAAAGCTTTAATTGAAATTAGTAATATTTCAAATAATTTTGTATTACCTATATCTTATGGGTAACAGTTGAGCGCGACCGTTCACCACGAAACGGAAATTCACAGCCTTTCCATTTCTGGTTATGCGTCGATTTATATTCTGCGCCCACTCGCCGCCTGAGAAATCTCATGTTGGAGGTGCTCTTTCAATTTGAATCGGAACACTCGGATCGGGGAATAATGTATTTCGGTATCGACCCTTCGCTCGGTACGGATCCTCCTGTTTATCGCCGCTCTCATTTATTCGGGCGTCGTCGCGCCTTTATTTTTTCAACACAAACTCGGTGTCGCACTGTTTATCCGCCGCGCGATACTATTAGCAGGGTCTTTGTTTTGAAAGGCAGTCAGATTGCGTCGCCCTGACTAAAGGATAATTGAATTGTCACACTACAACATGTGTCCCGTAAAAGATTTTATAAGCTGTTATCAAGATAGTTACATGACATTTCGCTTCTTTCATAAGCAGTAATATTAATAAAAAAAGGCTACTTCGCCACATAAATGGTTACATGACCCTAAACCAACAATGATAATACGCCTAAAAATATTTGATGAATATTTGAAATATTCTTGAGATAATCAAAACTCAAACTGTTTTAAAAGCATTATATAAAGGCACTATCTCGTGTAGCAAAACAGGTAAGAGGCTACTTTACTAAGGTCGACATTTATAAAGACTCTCAGGGGTTTAAGTTTCTCTTAGCGATCGTCTAAACGGAAAGAAGAACTACGTTTCCTAGTGACTGGTAGCCTTTTATATCGAACGATATCCTAAGCTGCACATGTGGAAATGGCTGAATATGTTGTGTATATAAATCCATATAAAAAAAGTTCAGCTTTTAGATAATGATTACGAAAACAAGAGCAGTTCGACGATTGCCTCATCTAGAATTCGAGTCGCGATGCGGATATCCTGCGGACCCTTAACCCGCGCCCTATTTCTCCTATTCCGAGGACTATTTACGTCGTTTTGTTTGATAATCTGCCATTGTTTCGTTGGGCAACGCGGCGTCCCTGTGAGAATTATGCTAGCTATCTATACAGAACGTGGACGGCTTGCGAATATGTAATGAACTAGAAACACATCCGCGGCTCTGTCTGCTTACTTGTTTCTTTGCTATTCGTTTGTGTTAGTTTTTCTCTCCATGGCCAAAATTTTTATTCGTTATTTGTTGTTATCAATTTTATTATTTTAATTATTTTATTATGATATTGTTTTAATCGTATCTACCATCATTTCGTTCATGTTTTTGTTTTCGATATTTTGCAAAAAAAAATAGTGATAGCTTGTGTTTCGTTGTAATTCCTGTCTATATATCATTACTAAGGCCATTTTTTTATGATTAAGTTATTAAACAATTTATATAAGTACAAGAGTAAAATCTCGAAATATGTTTTGAAAATTCTTCACATATATTTATGCTGATAACTTGCAGTCACCAAATGAAAATTTGTTCTATCGGTACGTGATCGAGCTCGACTAGTTTTCTCGTTCAATTTTTCTAACAATAAATTCTTTGTAATCTTGTTCCTTGACAAACTGTCCTACGATGTGACTCGTCCATACGATTCATGAAGCCATTTCATTTCCGTTTATATGCCTATTTGTATTCTCTCTTCCTTCGCGGTTAGAGAAATCTCTATACTCAGATGCTCTTTCAATTTGAATCGAAACGGCCGAATTGGGGGAATAATTTATTTGGAAAGCTACTTTTTTATTCAGAACAGCTCTCTATGCTTAACGTCCTCGGCTGTTTTCCTCGTTGTTAGTTATTTGGTCACTGTTTGTTGGCAACATTTATTCGTAGGTATATGCCCACTTAGTTGTGTTAAAATTTCGTGCGCCCTAAAATAATTTTGCATTCTAACTAAGGTACACCCAAGGATGTTAACTAAAGTTTAAATACATACCTATGTGTATATTGTTCCAATTTATTTCGGTCGTTTCGGACTCGAGAGGCTAAATTAAATTGCGACCCCAAACCTGTTGTTTATTTATATTATGCTACTTCTATGTATTAACTTCTACCTTCTATGTTTTGTATGGCTTTGTATACGAATATTAGAACGTTATTTAATCGGGTAAAACATGCTTAACTGTTTGAAAATTGTTTCAGTAAATACGACATGCATATACTGTGGCTATAATTTAAACATGTATCAGCTTAACGTAGGATTAAGTGTTTATTTAATGTGTGTATGTAGTCAGAGGCGCAGAACTCGGGGCGCGCTCGGGTTGCTGACATTGCATTAAAAGGTGGAGCGTGACCGTCTGCGTATTACCCGGCTTCGACTTAGGTTTGTTCCATGCCTCGACTCAAGCGTCTTATTGAAATCTAATTTTCGTTAATCCTCGGAACGAGTCTGCCCGATGTAGCGAAGCCATTACCAATAATATTGTCGTTGTTATTACTCTTTGGAATGCACTTTATTCCTTCGACTGCATCAAAACGCTTTATTAAAGTTTACAAATATATACTTCATATTTCAAAATGCTTTCGGTTTCTTTTTCTAACGTATTTAATTTGAAAAACTTAAAATTTTTCGTGAGAAGAATTTTACTGAAGATTAACAGATTACTCTCAGCCTAATAGACGTTTCGTATAAAAACATATCATGTTGTATATATTGCCAGACCCACAACATCCTTATGCAACTTATTAATATGTAGTTTCTGTTAAAATATTTTTTTAAATATTTTTTATTTAACACGTTGATTCTGGAAAATAGTAACAGATTTTCTCTTCATTCCTGTGAAGTGAGTCGAATCGTTTGCTGATGTTAGTGCTCTCGTTAAGAAGATTCCCAAACTTTAAAAACATCTTGAAAAGGTTTTTTGTACAAAAAAATGTACATCTCAGATAAACAGTCGGCATAATACTTAAAGCCGATTGGTTTAATTTGTAGCGCTGGTGTGCCACCTCGTCTGCAATAGGACGTATGACAGGCGCTTAATTTACCCACGGCTTCTCTGCGTGCTGCTCGGAGCGGTCTTGCGGCGCGAGGCGCTACAGTCTGATTTATGTTATTTGCACGTAAAGCGGAATTAATGGCTTTATTACTCTTCTCTGTTTGCTGATCTCGGATGCCGAGCTTCGTCCGCGTCCACAACTCCGTTTGAACAGCCGAAAAGCCCTTTTGAATCAGCGGGTTGGCAAATATGTAATGTGTTCGTATTTAATGTTTCAGCGCAATTCATAAATAGCGGTTGTATTCTGAAGTCTTAAGATTTTAAAATTTTGCATTACACGAAAAATACGACGCGAATAAAGTTTAATTCAGCCAAGGTGTTATAGTGGCGCTGGTAAGTTAGTATGAGTTTCATTATAGAGCGTCATAATTCATGTGTGAGTTATATCTCGTGTGGCACACATTCTCTGGCAGCGGCGGCGCGCCGGTGTGCGCAGCCCCAGGTGAAAAATTTGAGCGTGGCCTCGTTGTGCCGCGAGCTTAGTATTTTATCTCGGCTTAGCGTTACGAGGATTTGTGGCTCGCTAAGTAAGGTTTTATGTCCCTGAAATGGCACCAAGTTAGTTCCCTTGATAAAAATGTATCATTGATGTGTCCGTCAACATTTGCTACAGTTTACAGCTTATAAACAAAATGTAATTGGTTATATTTAAGCACAATACACGAGTGTATTGTGCTTAAATATAACAAACACGAGTGTATTGTGCTTAAATAAAAAAATAAATATATAATAGAGCAAACATCAAAAATTAGCTGGCGAGAATTCATTGCTAGCAACAGCAAGCTGCAGGTGAATTTCCTGCACAATCCTAGTTGCGCCGGAATCACTGGTCGTAAATAACACGTCGCATTCGTGCTTCCTTTCTTCTGCTTTAAAGAGAAGCTTGGAATTTGCAAGCTAAAGTAATAAATCATCCAACTTTCTCTCTCAACTAAATATACGTATCTTTCTGTCAAAGTGAACTTTAACACAGAAATTATCACTTTATCTACATACTTTAAATACAGCTATAAGGTTATTTCCTTCTCCCTAAGAAGTGAGTTCTATTCGCACATTTATTTATTGTAAAACACTTCTAAATGTATAATGTTCGATTGTAGACAAAACTTAAGAGTTAGCAAATTTTAATAGAAATCTTACTTAAGTTCCATTTATCTTTCATTTATTATAAGGTGTGAAAAGTTTTCAAACATTTTCTGTAGTATTTACGTTTTGTTTGTAATTGTCAATAAAACTGGTGTAGTCACATAAAACTGGTCGGGAAGTGTTGTATCGAGGCAGTGGAGTGGAATGCAGGCGACGTGCCACTCAGTGTTGTGTGTCGGCGTTGTCGGTTAGGGCGAGCTCGCAGGCGGCAAACCATGCTCGCAGCTGCAAGCGTACGTATGGAATGCCGAATAGTCTACGGTTACACCTCGCATCGTCCAAATAATTTATACCCAGGCGATTGTAGACTGCCTACGTACCTTTATGGGTGAAATTGATGCCGACTAATGGTTTATTGTTCTACCACCTGACTATTGCTACTGAATTCAGATTTATCACTTGGGTCTCATGACTTTACTATAGCTTAAGACTTTAACACACGTTGGTCAATATTCACAGTAATATACTACACTACGAATAATAATAATATACAACTTTTTTCGGAATGTCCACTTACTGCAGTGTATATTAACATTGCTAAAAGAAACAGCTAGTTTAAACATTGGCTTAAGAAAAGATTCATGTTTGTTTGGATTTCATAGAGGGTACAAACAGTGGAACAAAATAATCAAATTCATCAGCCCTTTGTCTTGGAGTCGCTCTGTTAGCCTGCTCGTCGGACGCGAATTGTCTGTGTCGATTGTTTACTTCGTTAGCCGTCTCTATCTCTACCCGCACACACGTTGTTTCGACGAACTTTGATCATGTTAGATTGCAAAGGCAACAATTTTTCTCGCGAGCTCAAATTAAATTCCTCCTTAAATTACTGACTCCAATCATTAGGGTTCTGTTTACCCCGTTCTGTTGTGATTGAAATACGGCATGATATGGTAGCAGTGTACACCTAATTCATTATTAACGTAACGTTTCTTAGTTGTGGATATAGGCTTTCTCGCAAAGCCCGTATATGACACCACCTGCGCCCAACACAAGCTCGTCTCACGTAAATTTATGAACGCTTTCAACGTGCGCCACCTGACCTGGCGAACGACATTTTACTGGACAAATGTCTCTCCGTCTCCATTTATATTGGATACTTACTCTAACTCGATTGCTACTTGTAAACTAAACACAAATATTTACAACTTCCATCGAAAACAATGTATTCACATGATCACGTAGTTCCACGTACCTGTATAAAATGTAACTCGCTTGTTAGCAGTAATAGTAATTCACGCTTAGATCACACCACAATGAAACATTTTTTGTGGTATTTAACTGATAAAAGTATATAGGATTGTTTTAATTTGATTTTACTTTTCTTTGATACTTGTATACAATTCATTTCTACTTAAATAATTGTTAGATGAAACGTTTATACAAAGAAAACATTGGTATTCTTTGAAATCTGGAATTTTTCTTTACGGTTGCGTTTAATTGCAATGGAATCCTCGCTCGCTTCTTAGACGAAGTCCTTATAGAAAAACTTTTTTAATATCAAGCGTTACAGGCTGTCCCTCTGATCGGAAACACCTATCAGAGACAGTGAAAACAAAAGGCTTTTTGTATGAAAGAATCGCTAGTAGAATTGTGTTCCGACCGGGCTGCGGATAAAATTTATAGCGAAATGTAATGCCGTCCCGGGGGACTCGCCTGTGCTTGTGAGCTTCGCCCCCTCCATGCACGACACTATCTCGCATCTTGTGCTCCAACTTAGCTTTTCTATTTCATAAATTAACTTAAAATCCATTAAGGCTAATGTACCCACACATTTCTTTTTTCTCAATCTTATGGAGTGGTTTTTTGAAGATAAGTATTTTATCTCAAGCTTTTGTTTAAAACAATGATTCGTTGCAAATCTTTTTAAATTACGTTCTTCGTTTACGTGTTCTTATTAGATACCTAATATAGTTAATGTATTTGAATAATATGTGGGTATAAATTGTTCTAAAGGACAATGGCGAAATAATTGTTGATGTAATTCTTATGCGTCTACAAACGTCGTCATTACAGATTTACATGAAATAATAAGTTACGTTTTATCAAGCTTTATTCAAATAGCGTCTAAATCTATGAAAAATATATTTTAAATTGGAAATACAATTGATTAAATTGGACTTTGAGTGTTGCCATGTGAAAGTTAAATCTAAACTAAGTCATACGAATATATTTCGCTGGTATTCTAAAAAACCTGTTTTTTTAGAATATATTGAAGTTTTATGAACAAGAATAATCTAAGGACATATTATTTCTTCCCAACATTACCGAAATGAATAAATAAAATCAAAATAATATTACGTAAACTTCATAGAGAAATATAATAAGTGGGTAAACTTCATTGCAGCATGGCAACAACAACGGATACAATCAATGTGACATTTTGAGTTATGACAATTGTCATTGTTTGTGAACTGTCAATTTAAACGTTCGTTACTCCTATTATTGTTATTTTATTTATGACTTATTTTCTTTTTGATTTTGATTTGGAATGCGTATGGACTTTCTACATATCTCCTGTGACTTGTGCTTGCCAAAGGATTCCGATTATCTACCACTTACGACGATATTTTGCTGTGAACTTTTGACTCTGATCCCACTTCTTACTTTGGATTTTATTGCGTGTAAAAGACGATTTGTTTTTCACGATGAGAAGTCGTGTAAAGCCTCTCACCACTGGCTGGTTTCCTGGATGATATCGTGATAAGGGAGGATGAAAATAGATAATCAAAAAAATATATATAGCTATGTTGTTTAATTTCTTTGACAATCCCCTGTTAGAATTAATGCTGTTTTTTATTTCATTCTTGCAGATGGTCATCTATTTTATAGACGATTTTGTGCATTTAACTATATTACAAGAAATATAAGGAAACATTAACATATTCTGTCAGGATTATAGATTTTAAAAGATACCTCTGATTATTACTCTCTATATTATCAAAGCGATACCAGGAAAAACCTAGTTTAATTATATATATATATTAATAACTATGAAATGATCGCATTCAATCTTTTAAAAAATTAGTGACCAATTCACGAGGTTTACTTCTTCAACATATTTCCTATGAATTTCTGTTATAAAAATGCAAGGTCGAGCAAAAGTAATTAATTGCTTGCCTATTAATTTCACTTTTAGATACTTACTTGAATTTCTTTTAGTTTGAACCTTAGAGTATAGATAAGAAACTAAAGAGTGAGTCTGTCAGAGTTTGAACCGTAAGTACTAGTATGAACCAGTTTTTTCGTGAATTATATATGAAGATTTAGCTTGCCGTTTTATTAATTCTATCTCAAACACTAATATTATCCTAACAATGTCAAAACTATCGATAGTTTCGTATATAAGTTTCTCGTTGCGTGGAAAATAACTAAAATCAGTAAACGAATGTACTAGATACAGACTAAAAAGTGCTCTCGCTTGGCACAAGGGGAAACTAACGATGGTATCGGTCTACGTATATGTAAAGTCTATGGTTTGAACAAATCTTAAATGACAAGACACCTACTCTACTTTTCTCTATGCACCTGGCCTCAAATTCTTTAAAAGTTAAATATCTTTTATTCGTGACTTCGTTCATCAGTGAACCTTAAGACAATATTGTTCAGAAATCTAAACTCTATATTTTAAGATTTTTTTTATTAGTAGACACAACAAAATTATGTCAACAAAAATTTGTATGGGAGTTCGCCATTGTCCTTTGGGACTTTGATTAACAATGAACTTTGATTTTGGAATTTATGATTTGAATCTTTCACCTGACACATTAAACAACGTAAATAAAAACTCAATTGAGTTCAGGCTCAAATACAACTATAAAAGTACTTTAGAAAATTGGATATAAAGCTAGTAGATGGTTATACCGCAAAATGTGCCAAGAGAGGAGTATTATTCTAGCGCCACAGTCACAGCCGGTGCGTGAAACAAGAGGTAGTGGGGTAGCGATTGTGGAGCTATCGTGCCCCGTGCCTGGCTAGATTTAGTTTACAGAGATACGCTCCACTTTAATGTCCAACCTCTGTAAGGCACGCGGCTGTTCCGCTCCTATCTAGCCACTACAAACTTATGTAGCTACCCGTCTTTGTAGACGTACGGGTTTTTGCTGTATCAACTGGCGTCCACATTTAATTAATGGGCTTCATTTGAGCTAATGGAAACATTCATGAGAAAATGTACCATGTTCGTATGACACGCTGTGTATTTCCATAGAAAGGACGGTACTGTGAGCTTCTTAGGTAGGTATATTAAATTACGTAAATGAGACGTAAATGGGTTTTGGTATATTTTTATTGTTGGGTAGTAAGATAATATGACCGGAATATTTTATTACATGCGTGGGTCTCACGGGGCTAGTAGACTTGTGTTGAAATATTATATTTGATTACTTTTCTGTGTACTTTTTATTAATATTATTTTATAGAATTCATGCAAATAAAAAAAAACCTCCTTTATGTAAATTTTATCTGAAACATTGTCTCTTAAGATCTCTAAAACCTCCACCTTGGCGTTTAGCCAGGTTATACGATGCTCATGTCAGCAAAACTGTGACCAAATACATTTTGCCATTGACATCAGTTTTTTGTATCTACTTGACTAGAAATTTTGTTGGATGTCTACCCAACTATATGAAGACAACTATCATCTCCATATTCGTTCCAGTAATACTATTAACGCGAAAAAATAAACCTATGTTACCAAGTTTCAGATTAATACCCTGCTAATTACACGAAGGAAAAAACATGCGATATACTTCTTATTTGGTACGCATGCAAAATTTTCTAGCGAAACTTCTACTCGTTGTAGTGTTTTTTATGTCACGTTCTTCTCCGTTTATAGTAAAAAGTTGATTTTTTGAAAAATAATGTAAACTTCTACTAACAAATTAATATTACTACTTAACCACAAACTTAGATGAAAGGTGTCCCAAAATATCGTACTCATGAAAAATAATGTAATGTATACGTAACTAAACCTTCCATGTTGTCATTCGTACTACTCTTAATGAATGCGGCGCGGACAGTTGTGTAAACCCGACTGAAGCATTAACCCGGTACTCTTGCCGAATAGAATAGAAAATAGGCATATTCATATTCAAATATATTCTGAAGAGTATCATATACGTTGAGTAATATATTTTTTGTGTCACCCTTTACCCTCCTACATAATAGAATATATGTATAACTTATATATTATAATAGTTGGGTCTACGAAATTATTACGCACTTCTAACTAAGGTTTATAAGGTTGTGGTATGAAAAACATTTTTAAACTGTCCCAGCTTTTCATTTTGCAAAGTACTATTGAAGATTGAACATTACCGGTACTTACTATTAGGGAGTAATTTTATTTCTGTGCAAGGGTTGAATCGACAGTTAACGTAGATCGTAAATCGCTTCCGTTCTACGTGAACTGGGGTTGCTAGCGCAAAAAAAGATCAGTTTCAACAAATATTGAGTTGATTGCATTCACGTCGCGCGACTTAAAATATAAATCTACTTTATGTAACAACTTAAATTATAATCTACTTAGATTTATAATTTGAATACCTTTTCCGAGTTATACCAGGTCTTACATTTATAATTCAAATTGTATAATTTATTTTTGCGTAAGTATATTGTGTGTCGTAATAATATTAACGAATACCTCCGCCTTTCCCATTTACGTGAGGGGACTTACAGTATTTATAATTTCCATTAGAGTTTTAGCAAGTAGAACTTTGCAAGTTTAGTAAAGGAGAAGTTGTTTTAAGTATGCCGCAGCTAAGAGATGTCGGAGGCTGGTGTACACAGGCGGCGCGGCGGCGCGCGGCGGCGGCCAGGCGGGACCGACACCACGCCTCGGGAAACATCGCTATAGATGCCACAAAAACTTTACCCCCGTTTTATTATTACTACGATGCTAATTAAAATAGCTACGAATAGATTACGGACAGCTTCTGGCAGCGGCGCTTAATGCGCTGGCTTTACGACGTCACGCTTTATGCTCTCTCATTAGCGCCGTCTCCTAACTCACTGTTTTTATGGATACACATTTTCCCTGAACTTATTTTTCCTTTTTTTGTTTGATTAGTTCACGTGCGGGTTCAAAATATTGTGTAGTCAAAATATATCGGCAAAATTAGGATTGTTTTAGTACGATTACTAAACAAAATAATAAATAGACTAAAGAAACTAGAACACTATATTAATAGTGCTATGCAAAACACAGAAAAGCCTGTAGCATTATTTTCCTGAAAATAACACCGACTTATATTTACGTAGGCAATGAATGGACGCACTGCGATAATAACAATAAAATAATCCTGTTTCAGAGGCGTGTGATAATGACGCGACCAGCTCGTTAGCCACGTGGGGATTACCTATTGTTAATGTTTTAATTTGTTTCTGCCCCCGTATCCTGCCCTTCGTTATATGTCGTTTTACGATTACATTAACACTTTTGTATTTGCTTTCCTAACTTAACAGATATCCGTTTTATAATTTGAAAACTTTTGATGTTCATGTTTATTATATTTCATTTGAATGTGGAGGTTATGAAGGATTTTTTTATGGACACTTACTAAAGTGAGATTATAATACTAGTTTAAAAAATAAGCATAAATTCTTATTTAAGAAACTTATGTTTTGTAGCAGACAAATATAAAACAAAACATTAAATGGAAAATATTTAGGAATTATTCTATCTAAATCATAAAATACTAAACAATATAGGTAATTAATTAGTTAATTAATTTAAATCAGTTTTGAATAATCTCATTGCAGCTCCAGATAATTCTCACCTCTAAAAGATTTGTATTTGACAACAAAACCGCAACGACCACATCCCGCCCTATCCACACACCGAGGGAACCAAAAGAAATATTAGGAGCATTTATTTATTTTGGCTCCCTCAGTAGATAAACAGTACGGTACAGTTGCTAAAATTATGTTGCCACAACAGCTTAGTCGTGTAAGGTACGGCGCCCAGGGTGTTATCAGGAAAGCAAAAAGTCTGCAGTAATGTGTTCACCGAACATGTCAGACGCACAGCGTCGCCAGCCCAGGTTGGGATAACCGAATCATATATGTGGCTAGCTGGAGCTGGGAATAGTTAATAAAAAATAAATGTAAACAAAATTACTTTGTATTTCTGAAAACCTCATAATTTATTGTAAAGTTCCGTTTTCATCTTTGACAACCCCTTTCTTTCTATCTCGAGTTTCTTCTATAAATATAAGAACGGCACAATTTATGCTTAGTCTAAATATTGGAATTGAGTAGGAATATCATTCATTTGTTGTTGGTATTGACGAAGCCTGACCTCGTTTCCACATGTGTTACTAAGAGTTTTTGGGCGCACGTAACTTTGCCTTTTCGTAGCAATTCACAGAGAGAGCTGATGCCGGCCGCCACAGCCCCCTCGCCGCAAACTCACACCCTATTGTGTCCATTACAACCCTTTACAACTTGTAGTTTTTACTCACCTTAGTATATGTAGCACAAAGCGAGCGTTAAGGCCTTACATTGTTAGATATAGTTGTTACTCTGCCTTGTATTTTGTTTTCCTACTTTGGTGAACTGTTTTATAACAATGTTGGTTCATAGGTGTTTTTAAATGTATGCTTTGTCAGTACTTTTTATCATTTCTAATACCTTAAATATGTACTAGATACTAGTTTTAATATAAGACAAGAAAACATAATTTAGTCTGTTTTAGAAAGTTAATTACATATTTTCTAAAATGACCACAATTTTTACACGGAAACAGAATCGACCTACTACTCAGCGTAGAAATCATTCTCGTACAAACTTGTTGAGTAATATTTTTATCAGGTATCTATGTGCTGTTTTGTAGCCTGTGCTATTTACTGCTACAGAAATAAAAACACGTGTACCTACTTTCCAGGACTTGGCCTTAGCGCTTTATAGCCGGTTTGTTTATTTTAGGGGCCCGGCTCGTAAACACTAACAGACCGATACACTAAATTTAAGTTTCCCTTCTTTATATTCTCTCCAAAAATTCTTTTCCGGCAAAAACGGTTCTTGTTTCCTAAAAATCTCATTTCGTAAAAGTATTTCCTGTATAATATAGCCGTTTAATCGAGGCACTTTAGTGACTTCTAAACGGTTAATTAATAAACAACACTGTCTAAAGCTTAACACGAATAAACAACAAAGTTACCGCAGTAGACGTAGAATATACGAAGTCTGTATATAATGTGCAAACTGGAAACTGATATAAGTGCACTTGCAACATTAA
Source organism: Autographa gamma (assembly GCA_905146925.1). NCBI lineage: Eukaryota > Metazoa > Arthropoda > Insecta > Lepidoptera > Noctuidae > Autographa > Autographa gamma. Next base: position 5,230,984 of record LR989852.1, read on the forward strand.
AAGGTTTCCTGGTTGGTTGCGGTGTTAGATAGTGTACGATCCTCGTGTAAGATAGCTGGCTGTGAGCCGCGTCCCTCGCCCGTGCCCGTACTTAATTTACTGCCACGGTAACGCCACAAGCACGCTCCATATCCACCACGTTATTGCCAACTTGAAAGCAAGAATAGCATACACATTTCCTTCATATCTCCTGAATTTAAGCGTCTGCCCACTCTAACATTACATTATATTATTTTTATACAACTCGTTTTAGACGCGAATTTTATACAGAACATTCTACGGTTTGTTTGTTTCTGGTGTAAGCTTAAGTTATTTTAGTTTTTGGAAATAATGCTTTGTATCATATTAATTAATTTTATCTTGATCTTAGAAATTCTAGTCTAAGTAGGTACGTGGAGTAATGTGGTTTTGTGAATAATTTTATAAAGTAAACAAAAAAATAACTAATTATACTCGTTTTAATAGTAGCGGTAAAGATTTCTTTATCGCTACTATTAAAAACCAAAAATTAGAATTTGAGTATGATTGTATTAGGTATGTAAAATAGCATCTTCCTATAAAATAGCAATTTTGGTGGTATTGTGTGAATAGCAATAGCATCGGTAGCGGTATGCAGGTAGCGCGCGGTGCGGCATGCCACATGTACGACACTTTTATTACACCGCAGCCAGAGCCCGCGAGCGAACGTTTTGTCACCTCTTCGAGAGGCTTACACCGTAAAAAGGAGAGGGTATTTTTCATGACTTTTCCACGCGGATGCATTTCACCGCTTTGCTTCAATGGGTTTGCGAGGTACCCAACCTTTGCCGCTGAGTTATATCAAAGTGCTTTCGTTTCCACGTTCGCACTGCAAAAGCTTTAATTCATGACTGCTAGAAAATATTCTTTTGCTCTGTAGTTTGAGAAAAGAATCTGTTAAGTTCTGTGAAAATACGTGAATGTGGTTTTAACTTCGTGACTTAATTACTTCCAAGAGCGAATATAACTTGGTAATATAAGCAATTAGAAACTTATTTGACGCTGCCGGTCCGCCTGTTCCGCCTCGGGCGTAGGAATCGTGAGCGGGATGAGCCATTACGTGCTTTCGCAGAACTTTTCCTTTTAAAAGTCGTCTCTTACTCTTTTGAAACTTATTATATTGGATAATTCGGCCGAAAATATGAATATGATGGCCACAACTTTCGTAATTTTAGCGAAAGGCAGAAAAATTCTGTCGATTACGCCATGAAAAACGGTCTCCTACGGCGTTTAGCTCAGATTAAGGCTTTATGAGAATCCGCTTTATTATAGCGTTAGCATGAGGTGGCGGCGACTACTTTACGGATAAAGTTTGGACCGTTACGGCATTAAAACAAAACTTGTCGCATACAGAACTTACTCAGCGGAGTCCCCTAAATCTAAAATTACATTACAAATACTTACACTTAACCATCAATTATAGTAAGACTTTGTATGAGCGCAATCTAATCATATTATTTTGTGCTTGGTTAAAAGTAAACAAAATGGTAAATTTAACACCTAATATGTTATACTATAAACATATTTTACCAATTTTTTTCTGTATGTAGTGAGACCTTTTTTCACCCATTTACTGGGTAGATTAGTGTTCCATTAGTATCCTTATTTGGATGATATTTGGATGAGCCATGAGATAGCCGAGAACCATCGGAAAGCATAGTTTGCGTAAGGTACTTGTTGACAAAATTTTACCGTTTGGTATGTCGTTGAGACTTGAATAGAATAATGTTAAAGTTAGTCATACATTTGTTCATGATTGTATGTATGTACTTGTATTACCAATTATGCAAAGCGTCTTCCGTGTTGCGGTGCGCGGGCGGGGAGCTCGCGGGGTGCAGGCAGGGCGGCCGCTGTCGCGCTCTTTCCTCACTCGTAGCGAAATAACGACCTCAATTTGCATAACAATGCTCGTCACCCCTTATTCCCTACCAGCGACTTTCACAGACTATGCGGCAGTGTCCCACCGGACCTGACACCTTTCTTTTACTGAAAGTACCCAAGTGTCCAGAGATAAATTTCATTGAAATTAACTTAGAGAGAAAATGGATGGCAAAACATCCAATGCAGTGCTGTACAGAACTAGTTTTACATAAATCCGTATAATATATAATAAACGATGCAGTTACTGGCGGAACTGAGTTTAAGTTTTGATTTAGTGGTGGTAGAGCGCCGACAGCAGCGCGGTGGCATGCAGCCGCCGCGCGCTGCCGGGAGCGCCGGACGCACTGCGCCCGCTGCCTTGCACGATGCCGAACCGAACACTTTCGGCCGAGCTCCTAACTTCTTCCTCCAACTTTCTGTTTTAATTGAATCAAAGTTTTCGGCTTTTTGCGGCGAGCGTGCCAGCCACGCACGCTTCCTAAACTTTCTTTATTAAATTATTGGAAGTTCAGAAACGTTCGCCTTTGAACGTGAATTCTGAAACAAAATTGGGGATAGTCGTCGCGAGTTACAGAAAAGTATTTATCCTCTACGGACCAATGGCAAAAGTAGAGTTAAAAGCCATAAATAAATAATGCCCAGGCGTTTATTCCGACTGTGCTGCTGAATTTCCGGACAAAAGAACAGTTACGACAATTACAAGAGACAATTCAAAATCCGACGAGTAAACAGTTCATAAAGATGTACGATTCTCCTTGCTAACGACTAAAGCATTCGTCCGGAGCATTGTTTTGCGGCGTAGCTTTATCTGGCGCGGAACGAGTTGTCGTTTCAGTAATTTATAGATCTTTCCCCGCCCCGGGCTCTGAGTAACGATTCGGGCCGAGGAACTAGTCCGCCAGCAGAGTCTGCCCGGTCCCCGCCCGAATGCTATTAACGGTCACGTAATAGACTGACTCCTCACGTCCCGGATTCAAATTTGAGTAAATATGTCGCCGCCGACCTCTTATTGTGCTACGCCTTTGTATTTACATTTACTTTGGGCTATTTTGAATTTAAACATGAAGGTCCTCTTGTTATCTTGCATTGTTTGTGAAAGCTGTGAAGTTATTTTGCATTTATTTGTATTTCGGATTTGTTTTATTAACGAACTGACCACAAAAGGTAATATTTATCGTGCGTTTATTGTAGGTATGATACAAATAAAAAGATAATTAATTATTGCGTAGCATAATGTTTCTTTGTTTGTAAATTTGTTTATCACCTCGTATCTTCCAATCGGCTGGATGAATATTGTGAGTAAAGATATCATTAGATTCGTCTCAAAACCTTAGTGAAATTATGTTTCATAAAAGCATACTTGTATACGTGTGAATTACGTCTAGTTAATATTTATCTGAAGTAATAATTTCACAAATCCTAAATACGTTTTGATATTCCATACAAGTTTCTAAAAACAATAATAATCAAATTTGTGTTATTTATACGTAACTTTGGAACTATGTTCATGCATATGTCTTTTCTGAACCCGATAGCGACGGATATTGGAGATTTACCTAAGTGTGACGAGATCCGGAGAATACTTTGTGCGGAGCTTTAGTATCGGATCCCGGCGTCACATACAATGGCTGTTAGAACACCTAGCAATACTTCTCTTCCCCTTACACTATTCATCTTTTATTTGTGTTATTTTCCTCAGACACTTGCTATCGGACTGACATATCTTTTAGAAAAGCTTCTCTTGTAAAAATATCTAGTCTGTCTAATCTTAGTCAGGATCATCTATATAATTTATTGTAAGATTACTTTTCTGCTATATTTTTATAAGATAGATCTGTACTTGTTTCCATAAAATATATAAAACTCGGTCAAAGTTCAAGTTATGATCATAGTTCATATAAGCTCTATGAAAAAACCCATAAAATGTTACAGAGGTATAGATAACGGTGGGATAAGTGCAAGCGGCAGGTACGTGCGCGATGACAGTAGCTATGGTTCCCAGCGGAACCCTTCTGCGATCCTCGTAAATTGCGAATATTAGATTATAAGTACGGACTGCGGCGGCCCGGGCTGGCAGCACGGGGGCCATCAGCCGAATATCGAACTCGTGCGCTGGTTAACATAACGCCGTGATCTGAATCTGCTTTTGAGTTAATCCCAGTTGTGTCGCAATTCTTCCCTTCATACTTTTTGTTTGTAAAAGCTTATGAAATGAAGGTAAAGTTTTTGAATGAAAATGTATAAATATGAATTATGCTAAGAAGATATTTGAACTTTTTTAATCATTGCTAAGAATACGCACACAAAGGGAAATATTTTTATCTTATCCAAATAATTTTACGACTCCTAATCTAATATCAAAAGTAAATAAGATAAAAGAAGATTTGAATCTCAAGTAATTTTGTGAGATAGCGGAAATGCCCTCTTATACTGATCATGACAATAACAACAGCTGTGCCGGTGTGCGCCGGTGTTGGTTTTCCCATTGCTCGCTTCGTTACGGCTTCATTAGGACAGCAGTGGTGCGGGGTGCACGTTACGATCGTCTTCGTGCCGCTAAGACGTTAGCGACTACATCTATTACAGTTCTATTTATTTGATTATTTTTAGAGTTCTGTGAAATGGTAATCATTAACATAAATGTTGTTAAATTAATTGTCGTTTTGAAAAATACCTGTAATTATGCACTTGGTGTTAGATAATACTGTCAACATGAACTGAGGTATCGCTCCCGCTAGTGCTTGTGAATTGCTACTCCAAGCATAACATAACCCCCTCATATGCTAGCACACTTCTGTCTACAGTCATTATAGCCGACGCAATCTCTAAATGTTCTTCGTTCAATTTAAGTTACTTAAGCTTTCATCTACCGTTTATTACTTCGATAAAAGAAAATTTATTTCGAAACAAAATACTAAAAGATGAAAGAAACATGTCTTAACTCCAATATAATGAGAAACAAGAACACAAGATATAACAAAAAGCAAAGAAGTATTGATTAGATAAAGTGTGACACGAGGAGGTCACATTACGACGTGGTACGGTTTTGCAAAAGTGGTATCTAGTCTTGTATTGATGCAATGCTTATTGCCACTTCGTTTTATAACTTTAGAATATTAAATTTATCAATCCTGAAACTAGAATATTGGCAATGCATTAGGCATTTTGCATTTCTGCGTAGCGCGCCTCCTCTTCGGCCTCGCGGCTTTTGTGAACGGCGCCGTGTAATTACTCTGGGACTATGGGAAATAGCTCACCGGGCGCGAAAGCACTTTTGTGTTATTACAGTAAATTAAACCAGATAAAAAAAGAAAAGCGTCTTCTAAATTAAAAAATGATTACGTTCTTTTCTTGTAAATACCAACTATGTAGTTGTAGATATGGTGAAAATTTAAGTAACCTAAAATAGCTCACTTAAGTCCTTTTACTACTGCTATTACGGATATAGAAATCCAAGAAAAATATGTCTTGTTTCTCTGTCAAAGCATTGCGTATTGGACGTTTCTCTATACGTAACAACTGAAAGTTATCGTCATATCTGAGTTGGGAACTTTCGCAAAGACAAATTGGAGTGGAGGCGGTAAATAAAGTTTTACGATATGCGCGGTTATCAGAAGTGTACGTGGAAGCGTGGTGAGGGGGGAGATGTATTTATCTACGGCGCGGGTTCCATCGCGCTGCGAGGTTACTTCCCCGTACACCTGTATGTATTAAATGCCGCTCGTTGCTACTCGTTATCTTTCCACCCTCCTCCAAATTAAGAGCTTTGTATGTCGTCCCGCGTGGCGAATAAAATAGTAACTTAATTTATTATCTCACATCAAGTTACATATCGTCAAAGCTGATTGTTTTACTTTGTCGGCTGAGACGAGAATCGATGTGATTATTATGTTATGCGAGTTACAATGTATACATTCATTATACATATATTACAACCATTCTATATATGTTTTGGCCTATCTTGTAGGATGTAGATGGAATTTAAGTTCAAAGCTTGTTTTCAGTTGCGATGTGAAGTATCTTTTAAGAATTCTTTTTATATACCAACCAGGGAAAAGTTCCACTTAGTTTCGTCCGTCGTCGTACCGTATCTAAGTAAGAACTACGCGAGTGGTTGAGATATCCAGGTATGCTTTTAGGATGTTAAATAATAAATGTGAAATGCTAATCTTTAAAAACTGCCACAAAATAGCTTAGTTTAATAGTGTTACAATTTTTTCCTTCGTTGATATTCAACGTCATTAAATAAAAACAAGTTTTATTTTAATTTTAAAGTTAAACAAAACACATTATGTGAATAGATAATTACAGAATTGTCTTTCTTTAAACAGTGAAACGTTGCTAATTTAATATTTTTCCATTTGTGCAATAGCGAGTTCGAATTAAAATTTGACATTTGATGGTTTGAAATTTCGCTACTATATTATGTGCTGTAATGAAGTGTTTTGAACAGGACAGCGACTTACTTATTCTTAAATGCTTCATGTTTTTTAGATTTTAACGTTGTATGTGACAGCTTTACAACAAGAAAAAAAACAAATTAATAACAAAAAAATAGAAACTGTCACTGTGTCTACACACATGACTCACTATGTTAGTACATAGTTAACGTATGTCGGGTGATCTTTTGTCGGATATCCATCTTAAGTGTACGTGAATTCTTATGAAACGCGCCGCTCCCAGCTCAGCACGGGTAAACGTCCACGTCTCTCGTCCGCGCCCCTCGCGCTGCGCCCCCCGCCCCGCCGCCCGGGCTCACCCTACACCACGAGCTCGAAAACCGACTCCGTGAGCGAAGAGATAAAACGTATGTTCATTTTATTTCCACATTTGTCAGCGTTCGTTTTGTGCCCACTAACATAAATTGGACGTGGAGGGAAACCTCGCAGGTGAATGTAAAATAGCCGGGTTTTCCCAAGATAATACCGCCGAAATTTTACGACACCATTATGCGATTTATTGGTCGTGTCACATTCAGAAAGAATAATATTTCCTTAAATATTTTTACAAAATGTCAGTCATACAAATATAGTGTCCGATTTCGTTCTATGTTCACTAAACCAACCAAATATATAATTGGCTGATTAACATGAAGAGGCAATGTATATAGCTATATTGCTACCACGATAATATTATGTAAAGCACACATGAGGATAAATGAAAAACAAAAAAATACCCGATATGCAATCGAAGCGTAATCTAACGTTCATTGTTCGCGCTACGAGAAGCTACGTAGGTATTACAAAACGCTACGGTAGTAGATGGTAACATTGCGATAAGCGGTTCGTAGCGCGACGTGCGTCCCGATCTATGTGTCCGGACGTCGAGCTACTGCCAATAAACTGTTGTCCTGTACGTTAATGACTGAAACAGGCGTTCAATTAAACGTACCAATTAGGCTAGAGATGGCTCTGTTAAAAGGGATATATGGGTACTAGTCTGAAGTCTAGTAATATTTTGTTTACCATTTTGAAACTTTGTGAATAGGTCACTGCGTGGCCTACATTTAAAATTTCATCAAATATTAATGATAAAAGAAACAAAACAAGCTACAGAAAAAATCGAGCTCTCGTTGAACAAGCTGAAACCGTAGGCTAATAATTAGCTAATGAAAATCGCGCCCGGCGCTGTTCTACTTCATAAATATTTTCCTTATTGCCTGTTACCACGAGCTGTCGATAAATTTATGGAAGGGCCGACGTCACCTGGAATTTTATGGTTTCTTTCTTCGGCACTCACATTTTATATTTATTACCTGCCCATTTTTAGGCTTAACATATTATAATAATAGATCGGTGTAGTTTAAAATGTACGTGTCAACATTATAGATACCTGGTATTTAAGTAGTGTCGCTACTCCGTGACTCTTCGTTAAATTTATAAATTTCCTTTAAAAGGAATTGTGATAATATGTTATTTATCCTCATTTTTATAAGCTGCTAAATGCTGGGATTGCTTTTGATGGTTCTGAAAATCTTCGGTGAAATTACTTGCCTAGTTGGGATTTTTGATCCCAACATAGAGTTTTTCATATTGCCGACACCTGTGCGATGGCCGCAGCGTTAGGTTGGAAAACTACTCGCACCGTAATGTCGCACACTCGCATCGAGCCAATATTCACCTAATAAATACTTTCCTCCTCCAATATTCACGACGCTGTTATTGATAGTTGGCAAACTATTATTGAAAAGGTGAATCTAAATTCTTTTCATATCCATAAGAAGTCAGCACAAATAAAGTACTAAGGTGTTCAGCATTCTTTGCGATAAATTATATAATAACATACTTTCTAACAAATTACCATTCTTTGTTTTCCTGATCATTTTATTTAATTTCTTCAGCCGCATAATAACAACGCCACCGAAGTGTATAGAGCTTAATTAGAAGAATATGATAATTTATGAAATAACATTTTCCGCTAGGGACGACAGGACTGTGTGTACAAGGAAATTTTAAATAAACAGAGTGGTGGGTCATGTTACAACTGTACTGTAGCGCTGCACGGTAGCGTTCAGCGCAAAATCTCACAGAGTACATTAGCGTTTTCCGATATCTAAAGCACGCCGCTCACCGCGGCTGCGGTCCAGTTGAATAACAAAGAACTGCGTGGTTGAGATATCGGAACACTAATGGACTACAGAATTTATGATCCTTGCCATAAGCTTGTCGCTGTTATGAGTATTGTAAAAGTTATTACACATACACCATAAGGCCACCCATTTACTGAATGTACTGATCAATTTTCCTTTTTGTTTAAAACATGTAACATCTCAGATACGTAGAAAATAATGATAAAATACTAATTGATGACCATACTCTAGTAACTCTCTCATTCTCTGTATTAATGTCAATAGTCAATCTTGACCAGTGAATTATCGGTTTATTTGTATTCACTTTGTTCCCACATTAATGGACGTGTCAGCGGAGCTTGTCACATAAATATTTCAGTAGAAAATGGAGCCAGCGTTTCGTGTCCAGAAAGTAGTCTTCTTTTGTGTGTAATTTATCGTATACAAGCGGTGGTTAGAAATAAATGGGTGGTTATGCGAAGTGTAGCGGTCGGGAGTTAAAAGTTGTCATTAACGGGCGGAGGCGGCGTTGGCGGCGGTAGCGTGGCGGTGGCGTGGCGGACGCGGCGTGGCGCGGCCTGCTCTGATGCTGCGGTATATGGCCCGTGAATAATCCACCGTAATACTCGACTTAATGGCTCGGAATTAAACAATTAGTTGTTTTCTTTCTGCCTCGTCAATGATGAAGTCTTGCCTGAATACCACTGAACACAGGTTTTACGAAGATTGATATTTACTGCGTATAAAATGTTAAAGGTTTTCATTTAATTTTATGCTATCATGGAAACACGTCTGACTTATTTAAACATTACATTTTGTAGTTATTGTTTGATATTAATTGTCATAAGTAATAACTTCCGTCGCTTCCGTCGTTTTAATGTTTGTTTTGGGGTAAAGCTTATTTTTACTGTTTTCTGTATTAATTCGTCTGATAAGCCGGCTCTTTGTTCGCCCACAGTAACGCGGTGAGGAGACGTTTTAATCAAGGCTAACGAATTTTTAACCTGAGTGAGAGTTGTGCGGTATCTGCCGCCTCCCGCCGAGCACGCCTCGCCACTTCTCGTGCTCGACGCGTTGTTCTTATCTTTGAGTAATTACCTTGTTGTTGTTTTGCTTTTATTGTTCTGCCACCGAGTCGCTTTCTGTTTTATTATATGATTGTTCTAGCACTGCAATAAAGGTGTATTTATAATTTTCTACAATACTAGAATTAAATCTTTAGTATACGTGTAATTACTAACGTAGACTTTTAAAAGGCATTTTTTACTATGCTACTAATAAAGTTAATTCCATACCTTCTTTTGCGTTTTGTTTTCAACTTGCGATGAGATATTGTAAGAATTGAACTAGTGCTTTGCTAACATAATACCATAACTGAAACATTTTATTATTCTATCAAAAATGCTTTTTTTTTAATTACACTTTATAACGTATTGAGTAACTTTTAGACTTATGTTTAAAGATTACTATTATGTTACTTATGTATATAATTTTTATATCAACATTATGTAAGAAAACATAATCACGAAGAGTTTCTCATTAAAAAGTAACATCTATAGATTAGATTGACTCCTCCTTTTTTTGAAGTCGGTTCCTAGAAATGGCCTTTCTCTTTTTTTTAGTGAAGCATAAGCAAGAGATAGTAATCATAAATCCAAAATGCTTTTATTTATTTAATTATTGAATGGGATCAGTCATACTAAGGTTTTTAAAATAGTTAAAAAAAAAGGAAAAAATATATTCATCCTTTTAATTTTTCTTTTTCTATATGTTAAAATGAATAAGCCTTACAAGAACCTTTGTGTCTTACGGTCTTGTCTGCTTTGTGTTCATATTTTTGCTTTAATTTAAACCACGTTTATTGCGAGTGTTATGTGCGAGGCCGTCTAAGCTGTAATATGTATACGGATATTTATATCGCCGCTCCGTGGCTTGCAGGCTGCACCTCATGTGCACCTGCGGATATTGCCGCGTAAATCAAATTTCTTATTTCGCCTCAACACTTATTCGTGTGGCGTGTTTACCTTGCGCGGTGTCCACATCTACTTTTATATGAGACTTTTTAACGATTGCAAGAAATTATATTATACTTACTTAATATTTATACTTTATTAATACACTCATAAAAAATAAACTAAAATATATTCAGGTGTTTTATTATTATGTACACAAATTATATTATTTAGATACCGCCGTTCAAGTAGAAACAGAATCATATTAATACTAAATCATATACTAAGGAACATAACATGGTTATATCTGTCTAAATCTCCATCGTAATGCCTACTAAGCGCGCTCTAAACACGACGTGTAATGTTTAATTTAGTACACGAAATTGTCAACAATCATATAATTAGCACTGCATGTAATGCACACACCGCAGCATGATGGCATGAATTACAGGCCGTAATGACCATCTATATGCCAATACGATTAATATTTAATGCTGCTATTCTGCGCGGAATTACCCCGTGTCTGTGGTTGAGCTTGCACTGAATTACTGCATCTGAATGGGTGTCGGATGCTTTGTCATCTCTAATGTACCTGTGACTACACCCAGACATCCGTCATAGTTGCCTTTTCTTACTGATTTAATTTCTGGATTCAAATGTTCGCTTTGTTATTTACTTGTTTGTGAGGAACTTTGTCAAATTACTATAATTATTAAACTTAAATACCGTTATTAAAGCTTTTAAGAGGAATGTCATGCTATTAGTTTAATGTGAATTAAAAATGATAGAACAAACGTACATTGATTGACAGTTTGATATTTAATGTAGCGTTAGCAGACATACTTTTGTATTTGATAAGTGTAGATTTCTAATTTTTAGTATCTTTAAATTTGCCTAAAAAGGTTCATATTCCGTTCTGCAAGATAAGGGTTTACCTCATTAATATCCAAAAGTTTTAGCATTATTTCAATGATTTCACCAGCACAGGCTGCACTTACATGATGACTATTATATTTACACCAGTTGTTATTTCAGGCACTCATTACTTGAGTATGTATAAACTGGCACTTCAAATCAAAATCACTTCAAGTAATATCAAAGTTAAAGCGCTCATCTTACGGACCCTCGCAAATTAATTGCAGGAATGACAGAGCACAACGCTCTGCTCTCTTAATGCACGCTCACAAAGCAAAACGGCTTGGGCGGCACCGTAGCGGCACGCAGCAGCGGTGATTATGATAATGACGCGGTAGCCGCGCTTTTTGCGCCGTTCGCCCTATATTACTGAACTCGACACCATTTTCTGATATCGCTCCGCGCCCAGCAGCGCTACGTTCCGCGCTTGTTCTCGCCATAGCCTTTTGCTGCTCGCCTCTACCACTCTGAGAAGCTTATAAATTATGCAAGTCGCCATAATCCACGCCCTAAACGCCTTCTCCGCCGCCTCAATTATTCATTCGAGCGGTTTGATGTTTTAGAAAATTGTCGCGATACTCTAGATGGGCTGTGTTTCATAATGCAAGGACAAATATCGTCGCAGATGGCACACACTTGGAAACTGCTACCTAAGAAATTACATCCTGATCCATTTTTCCATGAAAGTTATGACTACTCAAGTCGACCCCACGTGTAGAACTAAATTAATGTTTTGTTGTTTTCCTTTTACAGGATTCAGAAGGAGATACGCCTTTGCACGATGCCATTTCGAAGAAACGTGACGACATGTTAACTTTATTACTGGAGCATGGAGCTGACATGACTCTTACGAATAACAATGGATTCAACGCGCTTCACCACGCTGCTCTTCGAGGAAATCCAAGGTACTGTAAAAGATTGTCATTTACTAGCGAATACAACATAATATATTTGTTGATGTCGTGAAATAAAACAACACGGTAAAAGGTGTAAGATAACAGAAGCATTAATCCTTTCTAGTATGTTAAATTACAATTTAATTAATTGACTACAAAAAGAAATGAAAAAAAATATTTTAACGGTATAAATCTATTCATAGCCAAACAAGCTTAAATTTGTTGTCCGGGCGCATTTTCGTACAGTGATATCATATGCACAAGAAGCCAAAATTAACTTGCACTTACACCCTACCGTTATCTGCGAGAGTAGTTTATCGCGCGACTTTGTCTGAAATAAACATAACGTCGCGTGTCCGACATTATCCCTAGGAGAATGGGTAGTTATGAGCGAGCCTGCCGCACAATAAACTGCTTACACGTCTAATACCGCGGTCCGAGACGATGTGTTGCTGCTCTGATGTCTTTATCGCTGCCAACATTTATATAAGTCCTCCAAACGTTTTGTTGTTTTCTTATTTTAAAAGTAAAAAATATTTGCGTGCAAAGAATAATAAAGGACAGTGGAGAATGGTAATGGTATTAGGAATTGTGATTAATCTAAGGTAATTTTTGCTATCCGTGGTTTTAACTAGAGCGGTGATGATACCAATAAAAAGTTTCGGTTATTTTGGGCTTGGATGTAAGAGTATTTACTCGATTATGTTACACTTGGACGATGATAATAATGTTACATTATATTCGCACCTAAAATGGTCTACCGAAGCCGATATAACATTTTTTCTTGATTGCTTCAAAAACAACTATTTTTTTTTAATCTACATGGGTTTTGGAAGATATTGAGAAAACTCAGCGAAAAAATAAAATATGTACCTAATATTAAATATTAACTATACTACTCTAGCTACGATATCAATTTTGTACGTACCTATATGCGAGACTATATCTCATTAAATAATGGCTGTAAAAATATAAAAAGTAGGCTCAGTAGATATAAACTACGGTCATGATATGATAGCAAAACAATAATTTATTATCGTATTTCGAAATAAATCATTTTTCACTCGTTTCGTCTACGGTCTACGACATTTCGTAGTAAAATGCTACGACTATGGCTACGGGTTTGTTGAACTACTGTTTGATAGATATACTATTGTAATAATTATATTACTTTGTTTTATGACGTGATTGTACTCATTGTTATTTGTCAGCATGGGAAAATAGGGGATTTGCTCTCCAATAAACATTGATATAAATAAGGCTAGTTTAATTATTAGGGTAAAGAGGGCCTTTGCCCTGTAGTGGGACAAAAGGAAAAAAAAAAGGTTTTTTTTTTACGTGTCATTTACATTGAGGCTTACTATTATGTATCTTATATTTTAATCTGTAAGTAACGAGACTTTCACCCCTTTATGGGAAATACACTAGTAATTTAAATATGAGTACCGTCTGCTGATAAAATGTAACTCAATGTCAGTGTCACGAACGTATAAATCGATTATCTTTTGTTTCGACCTTAGGTTTCGACTATTGATTGTTACAATTGTATGGAACTGAGTATACCCCAGCCTGAATTTTATGTTTCTAGACGCGATTTATATTACTTTTAATCGTATCACGTTTACAGTAGATGATACTGTTGTCGCTAGTAAATAAAGCTTAATTATTCGTAAGAATTTAAAAACGATTGTGGTCATTGCAAATATATAGATATAAAACCTAGGGACGCGTAAGGGTCAGATAAAACTGTTCTTGAAAAAGAAAACTTTAGTAATGTATTATGAATCGGTAAGAGTTAGAATAATGAATCTCCACTGGCGAATCGTGCGTAAAGCGGTTTATTTGTGGAGGGTCCGCGGAGTTGCTGGTGGCGCGCAGGCCCGCGGTGCGAGCGTCCACATTTATTCAAGTCACGTGACGCGTCCCAGGGAAATAATACGAAATGTGGCTACGTGACCAGTTCATTATGCGGCGGCACAGAGCGGAGCCCTCGCAGTCACCTCGGCCGCCGCCTTCGGACACTTTTTCGTATGTCCGCCGGTGCCGCATATTACAAACAACAGAACGTGTCGCGACGCACTGACCCTCTTGGATTTCCTTTAAATCAGTGAACGGTTTCCATTTTCAGAAATCAATGTACCTATTAGGTTGAAAGGGATACCCTTTATGTAAATGAAAAGAATAACTTTTATGGCAAATATCTGCTGCAGTTCAATAGGTGCTAAATTCAAATAGGCTCTTTCCTAAGAATTATTGTTGTTTCCTCTCTAATTTCGTAATTTACATACAAAAACACCCAGCACGACTTTTTTTCTTAAGATTGTTGTTTAACGGAAGGTAATCGAATAGAAGATTGTCGTAAAACGTTCCTGATTTTATCGCGGAATGAGAAGTCGCTCGCGACTTTTTCCATTCGACAAAAACGTTCGTTTCCCCCTGGAGATGTAAAATCGTTTTATTTTATTACTTCCGCCAGTATATCGTTATATCAGGAGCACCCGTTCTCCTAGATTCGGAAAGGTCTCTGCAGTAGTAGAACGGATTTAGTAGCATTTAGATTCTTCTAAATCTATTCAAATATAGTATGGAGCTAATTAATTTATCATATGGTATGATATCTTATTCAAATAGCTGCAAAAATACTTTACATTTAAAGCTTTTGATTTATGCTAAGTAAAACGTTAAATATATACGGGAGCATTCGTTATTTGTGTTATTGCACTCTATATTTTGTTAACAAAATAAAATGACAATGTTAATCCAAGTTAAACGTTAACGCTGAATTGCAAGAAAAAAAGTTTCAAATCAAGGAAATAAATAACAATTCTATAATGACGTTAAAGCCTTCCAAAGGAACTTGCCGAATTTGCCAAGAAGAGTAGGGTAGTCTGACAGTCCTTGGTGAGGAACGTCACCACTAACTACCTAACTCAAGTTTTTTCTGCTTGCTTACATTTTTATCCTACTGTAGGGAGAAGGTTTCTCCTTCCGTCTCTCGCTGTGCTTTGCTAGTTTTATCGAAAGAGTCTACCTCATCCCGCCATATCAGTCTCGTCCTGTCCCGATGACCATTGCCATCACTGACGTCACTCGGTAAGCTGCTACGCCACGAATGAACAGGGCTGGTTACATTTGTACTAGCTCTCGACCCTATATTATATCGATTTTATATAAGATGCTATCGTCTTAAAGTCACTTGAGTTAAGTAATACATTTTGATGAAACGTACAAAAATTCGGAGTCGTTTAATAAATTGATGGCACCAGGCGATAATAACCGGGGTGAGCATCTGCGTTTGTTTCGCCGCCGCTACTCATTCGATAAGACGTGTACTCGCGCCTAGCATTAATCGTGAGCTTAAATATTTTAACGCGTCGTAACATTGATTTATTCGGAGCGTAATCTCAGCTCGCGGCTTGTTTGTTCTACGTCTCGAGACGTATAGGTAAGATTATGCTACGCGCCCTCAATCCCTGACGCCCGAACCTGGGGACTCTCTGCCATAATTGTTATTGACTATCATTATTCGACTGCTTCTATAAATTTAGCTTTGATTTCCTTTTAGTGCTTATACTATGCAATATTGGTGTTTAAACTGGACTGCGTCCACAAATACCTACGTGGAATATAGAACGAACAGAGCATTCACAGAAGATTTATATGGTCATTGTGTAGCGTTAATTGCAGCGAGTCGAGCGAAGTACGATGGTATCGTACCATCTGAACGAGAAATGTAATGCCCCGTCGACTGCTTCAGTGGTGTGGAGCTCATGAGAATAATGTGTGCGATGTAAACACGTAAGCCCCGCAGTACTCGACGTCCTATTTCAGATATTAACATTCATACATGTATTTGTATTGATAAATTGTTACCATCGTGGGAGTATATATTTTTCAACTTAAAAACTTGTTCGTTACCATGATTGGAACATCCAGTAGGCGATTCTTAGGTGGGCGCGATTGAGTGATAGCTTGAACTGAATCGAAACAGTGGGTATACCAACATTGCAAACCTATTGGCACAGATATCGGCCGTGTCCGTCACACGACTGGCCGGCAACGGAGCACATTTCGGTATGGCAGATTTATGAGAACCGACCGACGGCTATAGAGAAATGGGGAGGCTTATAACCAGGAGGGACTGTGGAGAAGGGTCGGGCGGTTGCGGGAGGCTCTGTTATTGTGCGACGTTTGATTTACGCACGTACCGCTATCACCCTTTTGTTAGGCCGGATACCGACTGCTGTGCCAGTTCCGCAAGCCCGATACAGCGTCTCTTTACTGGTGTTCATCCTCTAACCAAAGCACCCCCCTCTTCTCCCACCTCTTGTGTGTTTACACATATTTTAGACTTGACCTTTTTTAATTAAATTATTTACATTTTAACCAAACAATTTACTGTTCACATTTATTCTGCGTCCCTAAGCCCAAAGCTGATAATATTTCAAAAGCATGGACTTTTTTCAAAATCACATGACGATTTATTTTATGTTTTTAACATGGTAATCGAAAAGGATATGTAGGAAGATTATTTCTGAGTGATGCGTTTGTTATGAGTACGAAGTACGAGGATATTTAAAAGTGTATAAGCGTAGATGAGTATGATCGAGTGATGATCGTTGATTTGGTGTTAGTGTTACGCTTTGGAGAGTGTGTGTCGGCGGGTGAACGTGCGGCGCGGCGGCGCGCGGCGGTTGGCTCGTCGTTACCCGCAATTAGCGGCTCTACACACGCGGATAATCCGCGCGCTCGCGCCGCCCGCACCGCCACCCGGGCCCGCACATGATTGCACTACGGATTCAGCGAATAAATTCATTTGTACGCAAATTGTATCGGCGCTTGCAATTAAAACTTTGTTGGCGCTTCGAGCTAAGATAAATAACACTAATACATTCTGCTTATTGCGGGAAGTTGCCGGATACTGGGGATATATTAATGTTGTTCATAATTTGTTTGGGCGGATTAACCTTGTTGGACTGTAAACTTATAGTTACAATAGTACCGTTGTCCCATATTATACATTCAAAGTTACCGTATCAAAAATTATGAAACTGGAATATGTTTGCATAATTTTACCGTTTATGCATACATGAGTGTACCTGCATTCTTTTGTGTTTTGTATCCTTCGCAACGATAGAAATTTGTATGCGAAATAGAACCAGTTTAGATTAATTTAAATATTTACCTAATGTAATAGAACGTTAGTATACAGTCGGTATTAGTGTTTATGTACCTACAGTCTGATGTCAGTATACAAATCTACCACGTTTACCCAAGACAAATATGTGGACCTGCAATGTTTCATTGCTACAAGTTTTGATCGAGAATGCGGGTAACGGTAGCACATGTGTGTATAGTCTACAAAAGTTGCACTCACCACTCGGTAGAAATCTCCAGCGATCCGTGGTGTGCTCACTGGTATATCCCGCTGCGCACAATTTTTCTTAACGATTTGAAGAAGCGGAACTTTGTTCGATGTATAAAAGGTACGCGGCATTTGCACGCGGCACCAACACGGACCCCGCGCCCCGCATACAGGGTTTTGTCAGCGCGTTCCGTCTCTTTGTGTGCCTTGCCATTGTTCCACTCGTTAATGTTGTTAGTGCACTTTTTCAGCGACTACGCTAATTTAAATACCTCTCTTTCCTTTTGTGAAGAGACTCGTCTTCCGTTTTCCGCGAGTGGCTGGCTCCCTTTGCGTTTGAGAAGTCCGCGTTGGGAGACTGCATTTAAATGAGACACTTAATCACCCGAGTTGGCCCCGCATTTCTTAAAGTCGTTTGTTCTATTATTTCATTACACCCGCTTTATAGATTAATCAAAGGGCTTTTATTTCCTGTTAGTTGTCGTATGGGTAGTAAAATCACTATTATTTATTATTTTCTGATACATAAACTAGTTTTATATTGATCATCATTGTAATTCGTTTGTCATATACAAAATTTCGTTCAAAACAAATTATAATTTGCATCACATTTGTATTTCAATTTCGATTATTTTTGAAGTTTGTACGACACTGCTTTCGGTTGACAAGACCGCTAACACCCACTCAAATTGTGTAAATATGAGGAAGGTAATAAACTCTTGGCGAGCGTCGTGCTCGGATTTGCCTGGAGTTGAGTACGTGCGTCCCCCCACGGCGCGGTACCCCTCCGCGCTACTGTGCTACTTACTTTTCCTTACGCCTCGTTCACATATCAAACTTTTAGTCGCGGATAGTGTTAGTGATCCTTTGAGACGTTGGTTATTTTGCTTCAGCAACCTTCAAGTGCGACTTGTGCTCAAACTGAAAACGCATACTAGCGAATATAATAAGTTTATGCTTTATGCATTTATATATTCTAACGATAAAATAACCGACCGATAAAATATCAAATACCCTGCAATGCAGGTGATATGCAGTAAGATGGTTTTCGTATTAAAGCGAGCTTGCAGACTAATATATCAACTGGTTTAGATGTACGCTCCACACTGGCACATGACGTTAAGTCTTTGCATCATCGATGCAAATGGTGAAAATTAGTGTGGTGTCGTTTTTAAACCAACGCAATATAGCATGTGAGGCTACGTATTAATATCTTTGCTAAGCTGAGTGGATCACGGCGTCAACGTGGCTTCCCCAACTGTAGCCTATGATGCATGGCGCGGCCTGACAAAGCTCGCTTAATGAAATATACGAAGCGAGAGTGAAACAGACACGGCCATCATTCACAGGTGATGTCTGTGTGCCGACTGCACTATTTCACTAGTTAACTTTGATACATATTTCTGTGCTAGAAAATGAAGACATATATGACTCAAAAATATGTGTTTTGTCGTGTGAGCGCCGTTTTTAAAATGTATTAATGTTCTTGATTCTTGATTCTTGGTCTAATTACTATAAACTGTCTCGTTTCAATGTCCCAATTAGTTAATAATTATGTCAAAAATAAAAGACAACAATCTTTTTCTAAGCAAGAAAAAAAAACATAATTTAAGACAGCAGTTAAGATTCACCGCCCTAAGTATATATTCTGATATGGAAAGCTCAGGGGAATATGAATGCCAACCTGACACCTGACTTTACAACTTTTTACGACAAACGCGTCGCGAGTCGGATGTATTATGAATTTTATACTTTGAATACTTTTACGGAATCTCTGCCTTTGAGCTTTAATAACGGTAGACTGCAAGTTTTGTGAGCAACAGTTTGCATGTATACCCCAATAGATATACATACAGTACCTACTTGTATTTTTATATTATTTTGTTGGGTTTTTATCTCCCGTTTTCTTTTCAATGTTTTGACGTCATAGGTTTTAGTACTGAAGAATTAATAATGCCGTTTAAGATGTAGGTTTGAACTAAACCGTGTAACGGGCAATTATGTTGTCCATAACTCTATTCATGGAAATAGCTTTCATATCGGTATTGTAGTTCCGAAAAATACTTACTGTAAAAAAAACTTAAAAACTTTATCCCTTTTTGATATTAGTATAATAGGTAACACCAAAGTTACGTATATTCTTAGTAGTAAAGTAAAATTGAGTAATGGTACGATGATCATAACTCCTTATTTAAGTAAATGCATGTGGCCATGTTCAGTGTGCGGAGTTCAATGTGAATAAAGTAAAACCGCGGCGACATCTGGCGTGTGCAAGGTGAATTAAAACTGAATATTGTTCTATGAAGTTATTTTATTTGCGATGGTATAGCGAGATCATTAACGTTATGTTTAAATACATTTAATTTAGTCATCTGTTATTAAAACAGATACATAGTTTTAAAGTAGAGGTTCCATTTTTCGCGTAACATTTTTTTCAATATATTGATAGCTTCATTGATTCTTATATATGATCTACAGACGAAACCTAGAGAAGATGAGATGGAGTAAAGAATGGCACCTTTTAACGGGTCACGTTTATACCATAACTTTGTTGCTAACGTTATTACGTCAGACGTGAAAACAGTAACTGAACGACGTGACCGCAATAGCAATAATCAATTGGATCGTGTTTTATTACTCGCAATACACCTATAGTTTTCTTGCAGGGCAGTGATTTCCTCCAAATATTATAAGTGAATTGCTAGCTTAGAATTGCTCCCGACTAGAATCATAAATATTAGCTATTTACAAGCCGTACCAAAAATGTGTCAGTCATAATTGTATCATGTCTTGGTTCTGAAGTTATTTGTGATAGAATTCGCAAGCCATATATATCTAAAAAATCAAAGAAAACAATCTGATGTTTTACCTATACTTACCAGAAGTTTATGTACATTGTTATTTATAAAAATAAAGCCCAACCACAAAACCCGGATGCCGTCTGGATATTCCAACAAATGGAAAAAAATATGTCATGAATTTTATTCAAATAAAAGTGTTATTTTTTATAATATATGTTGTTATAAATAATATTAAAAAACCCATTGTTTAGTGCCCGAATGAGCAGTGACGTTATACTTTATGACACGACTACGTAATCCATCTAATAAGAGGGCTACAAAGAGGAACACAATAGCTGTTGGCATGCAGAGCGGGGCATGACGCGGCTTTTATTTACCATCAGTCAAGATGATAGTTGTATTTTTCGCGGACAGCGGCCGACGCTCAGGCGCCGACTCCGCATCGTTTATCATCAACTTCACCATCGTCTCCAAACCCTTACTTATTTATGAATGACCGTATAAGTTAAAGAAACAAACTGTCTACAAAACACAATATCTATTAAAGCAAAATTTATACGCGTATTTGCGAATAGTCGACGCTCAATGTTGTACTATTTCGAAAATCAGTGAAATGATTCATGTTTAGATTTATAGCGGTGTCGGTTGTTGAGGTATATTGTAGATGGAAGCTGGAGGCGCTGGCGTTGCATCCGGAAGACGGCGTCAGCAGTACGTGCGGCCGTAGTGCGCCGCACTCGACTCGCTTCACGTTTATTATCGAGTGATTGCCTCCCTGCGTGATCCGACTTGCCAACTATCTGCTCAACGTATCCAACGTTCTTTTCCTGAGATTAGCTGCTTTTATTTCTATTTTACAATCTTCTTCGTGATTACGACGCGATGGCTGGGTAATTTTGTTGAAGACTTACATTATATTTCGTCTTTATAAATCTAATACTAATACAATTTTTGATAAGTTTATCCATATAAATTGCGACGTCAAAACTTTTCTTCTAAACTAAAAGGTTTTGTTCTCTATTTTCTACAATACAAAATTATGATAAACTGCTAAGAGCAAGCCGTATATAGCAAAGTATATGAAACATACATGTTTGTGTACAACGCATACAGAGTTCTCGCCGACACTTTGACAGTTAGTAGGGGCAAGTCTGAAATATCGGCGTGCGCGGCTTAATCGCTCAGCGTGCGATATTGGCGTTACATCATGTTGTCAGCGGAGAGAAAAATTGCCGCACTCCGCCCCCCTCCCGGGCCGGGACGCGCCGCGCCGCGCGTTCCACACGCCTCGCTCGCCGATGTCGACAGCGCGTTTATATTACTTTGGGATTTATTGTAGTTTTACGAACGCACATTTATCTGTTTCCATAAACAAAATACATTTTATATAAATATGGTTTTATCATGTAAATAGTAATTACGTTATTGAACTTGTATGTCGCAGACTTAATTGTGATAAAAACATCGATAATTTGCTGTTTTAAACACGACAAGCCTGCGAGTCATAGTTGGTAGTTTCAAATCAATAGCGTTTTTGTTGAGATGACCATAGTTTAACCCTATGAGGGTTTTTACGATTTTGCATTTGTTGTATTTGAAGTGTAACTACCAACACCTGACCCTCTTTACCGATATAATGTTCTCTTAACATGATAACAATTAAATGTTTTAAATACTTATTTAAAGCAGAATATACAGTTTCTTGGTACTTTGTTAGCGTTTTTCGTTAATATTAATTGGCTACTTCACAAAATTATTTATCCGCGTACAAAATTAGTTATCATAATAATTAATTCATTTATGACCAAATTCACGTTACGAATATAAATAAGTGCTTCGTACTCTACGTAAGTTTTAAAATAAAGTACTTTTCTTAGTAAATTAATGAATTCTTAGAGCAATGTTTTTATTACCCCGTAGCAAAAGTTTTATAAGTATTCTAGGGAGAAGTGAACATTTTCCTATACTAAACAGCGGCTGCTTATACTTGAGGTACTTTAAAGCGAACAGCCATCTCCAGCTACGATCGAATACACCGCCGGGACTGCAACTTTAAAAACATCTTTTTACAAGAATTTAAAAGCTTGGCCTTTGTCTGTTACAAGGATGTAGAAAGCAAGGAAATGTTTTGTTTTACTTATTTATAGATTTTGTTAAGCGTTAATGGGTATTTGTTAAGTTCGAAAAAGTGTAAAGGAAAGTTTTCGTTATGAAAAACGTAATATTTTCCTTCTTAGCCTTTTTAAGGATAGAAATATGATCCATGAATATTTGTTTTCTGACTGATCATTTATTTTTCTCTTGAATCTGATAATACTTTCTATAAAACCAAACAATATATGAACATCTAGAAAAGAAAAATACCTTTATAGGACCACTTTTTTGTCCATCTGTCTGTTTTATTTTATTGCTAAACTTGACAGGAGAATAATTGAACGCCCTTTAAGGGCAAACTAAATAATCAAGTTTCTAGTCAGGTACGTTACACAAGTTCGTCATTGAAATTGGTTGTCAAAGTTTGTTTTTAAGAACTTGGTAATCAAATTGTTACGGGAGCAAAGTCGCTTCAGTATGACCCCTTTATATAAAAAAAACAGTTATGTAAGATCCTGTAGAGATTTAAAAACTTAAATTTAAGAGATGTATCTGAATTTCCTAAAATACTATCTTATAATTCATGTCCATAAACGATTGCTCGTCTTGACCAGGCGACTGAGATGTAAATTGTGTCCTCATGTTTAAGCCATAGGAATTCAATTACAAGGTATCGACCATGAAATTCGAATTTAAGAATAAAATTACATAATCTGTCGCAATATGTAGTTGTAATATATAAACAGTGTATGATCTTAAAGATACTTTGGATCAATTTGTTTTGATTTAATACTAACAGTATGCAACTCAGAGTTATGCATCGTCGAAATCTATGACTTAATCTGATACTGATTAAACAATGTGTAACTAATCTTGCGTTGTCACCTATCAATGGTCCATAAACCTTGTTCTAATGTATATCTGCCTATAGACAGGTTTATAATACTCACAGGTATGGCTATAATGTAGTCTCCCGTTGTCGAAGTCTATTCAATAACAGGCGCACACCTGCTAGATTTACGAGCTCCGTAAATTCATTGTTATACTCTGCGACGGAGATTAACGCAGAAATAGTGGCGTCTGCAACGATTCTATCTGGCGACACAATTAATATTATTCGAAGTCACCAAAGATATGAATCGTCCTTAACCCAGCCAAACTAGTTAACCGCATTTCACTGTAGGTACTCGATTCAAAACTTATTCAGTACATGTGTTGTGCAGAATTCAGTTCCTATCTATAGAGGGGTGTGGGTAATTGTACTAGTAGATTGTCGTGGTCGAGTGTTCGGCATGGTCCACGTGGCACAAGATTGCGGAGGCGGTGTTTGCTCTTTGGCGGAGCCCGCAACGGGCTTACGGTTCAGCGAGCCGTGCGGCGAGCGCGCGGCCTCTCGGGTCGCGTCTCCGGCCAAATTGAAATATCCCCGCTGCCTCGGCGGCCACTACTAGCATAGAGCACCGAGCCAGTCGCTCGTTGCGGCCAACTACTTCACACATATATCTCAGAATGGACCAATATGGGCTTGAAGTACCTAATACACATATTGATTTTGCCAAGTGCCTCTCCCTAATATTTTATTTCATTCTCGTAAAAATATATATGTCACGGTAAGAGTGATTAATCGAAGATTATTAATAATTATCTAGTATTATTAATAATTACCGAAAGTCGAGGTAAAAGTGATAAATTAATCACATTTGTCGGTTTTTATTAATAATTTAACCCTAGTGGTGATAAATGTAATAAGTGGCCAAGGGTTGCGGGGCTGTTTATTTAGTATGCTTGGTTAGGTTCGACTTTGTGACGGAGATCAATAGGTTAGGTTAGGTTAGATATTGTGACCTTGCAACAGAGCGAGCGAAGCGAGCGACGACGTATATACCCATCACATATAGTTTTATAAATTAAAGAAACATTAACCAAGTGTATATGTATAAGTCAGTGTATATGTCAGGGTAAGAGTGAATAATATAAATAAATACCTGCTGGTCAAAAAACATTGGGTTTTTATTTATTTTATCACTTTTACCAATATGTGTCGAGAATTATTAATAATTACTACTAAAAGTAATAAATTTCGATTGTTTATTAACATTTACCAAAACATGTGATTATTATTAATAATTTTGTAAAATTATTAATAATTTTCAATTAATCACATTTACCGTAACATATACAACTAGTTTATACATCTGTGTATTTTAAGCGTCCTTGTTCTTCCCTATAGTAAAAAATAATAATTCAAGTAGATAGGTAGACCCGAAATGGGACGGGTCATATTTCGCTAAAAATTATATATTGGCATGGTTCTCGAACGATTCAATTTCCTTGCGCAGACAGCAGCGGAATTTACGTGCGCAGATTTACATGCCAACGAAATTATTTGCAAATGGTACCTCGAGCGATTCATCTATATTTTATGATTCGTACCGAGCACACTTTAAGGTTTCTCTCTTCGAAATGAAATTATCACTTTATATTTCAACAAGAAAAGATATTTTTCGTGTAAAATATGGAAATGTAAACAGATACTTGGCAGATTGTTAAGAACAGACTTCGAAATTGGGCAAAGTTTATGTATAAGTAAGTATAACAACCGCCTCTGAGTTCTTGTTCTACATTTTGTAATCCTAATCAATATAAACTATACCTTTATTACTACAGATGCATAACACCCATTAACAGTGTAAGGTCACTAGATTGTCGTAGTGCTAGTGTTTAGTACGTTGAATAGCTATACTCAAATATACTAACAAAATCCGCACAATACTGTTGAATCTACGAAACCTCTTTATTTATATAGGTGACGCACGTGAAAAAAGAGAAAATAAATAAGTGAAGTAAGTGACGCGTGCACACATTGTTTAAATCGATAACCTTTGTAGAGGTGGTTGCCTTACGAAGCCCTTTTGCAGGTAATCCTGCCCACTTGGAGTTATTGCCGCCGAGGGAAGGAAAGATTACCTCGGCGGGAGATAAGGAGGTCGACGGGGCTTCGAGTGCGATTGTCCCCGAGTCAGGCGTCGAATTGTGTCAAGTGAAGCGGCAAATTAAACGGCCGAGCCTTCTGCGCGCCGTGCTCACTAATCGTCACATAAACTGCTGCCGCCCGAACCTTTAATTACGCAAAACGCTTTCTTCGACATGGACTTTGTTATCCCTAGCTAGTGGTCACCTTCCCCATCTTTTTTTGCACATTTATTTTAAGGGCGACAGATTTTTTTTAATGTACTTATATTTCATAAAAAATATTATATTATGTTATCTACGCAGGTCATCTAAATTAAGAGCTTTAAAGAATCGATTAAGAATTTTAAGAACCTTCACATAATGATAATTTTAATTTTGTAATTTGAGGATATAGAGAAAAAATATTGAACCATAAAAATAATTTGATTACTTTATTTTTTATAAATTCATATAACACGTAAATTAAACATTTACAATACAATTTAGTAAATACAGAGGGAATATTGTTTCATACAGTATATTTCACAATTAATTAATTCTACCCTTCTAAATAGGATCAGTCGTGAAGATATTGCCCCTACGTAAGGTTACGTTTTTGACTGTCAGACAAGATTTCAACCGCAGTTATACGGTATCTGACCTACTTTCTGATAAAATGAAATACATTTTCATGTTGCGTATTCGTAATAAAATACTAATAATGATACTTTACATCAACCACAGTCCCAAGACGCCGGCAATAAAAAACAGTGAACACAACAATATGTCAGTCTGGAAATAAAATCCCCTACATCAATGAGGTTTATTGTTACCAAAACCAATACTTATTAATTTTATGTCATCATTATTTTCGAGTTATATTTAAGAAGTATTTTCAGACTTATAATTAGAAAGGTAATCCGGTGATTGCTGAATTTTTTTAATACACTGTTCATAAAAAAAAATGATGACTTTGTTCAATATTGTGATTAAATTTTAACGCTCCGAGTTCGTGATCTCAACCCCGATAACAAAGCGATATGAAATCGTCTAATTTACAGTTCGGATAAAGGCTTATAGCTTATAGATAGAAAAGTACTGTATTGCTTAAATCCTACTAATAATGGTGCCATACAATCATACACATCAAATGTAATGGAAAAATAAAATAATCGTGTTTGGTTTTTTAATTGCCTCTTTGATGTAAGACATCCGAGTTGTGTGTTCCGATTTTATATTCATAAAACTCAATTGCCATGCCCCAGGTAAGGTCTATCGTCACTTATCTGCTTGACCGATGTGGCTGCGATTTTGGCGTGCATGTATTTGCCTAAACAGTGTTCGGAAAAAAAAAAACAGAAAACTTCGGGACCTAAAATAAACCGCGATGAAATCAGTAAAAAGTATTTTCAATTCAATAAACAGATTTCTATAAGAATTGGATAGGTTGACAAAACTACAGACGTTTTTACTGAAGAGAAAGGCTTTCATGCCTGTTTTTGCTACGCTAAATACGCGTAGCGGGCGTAGCTGTTTCGTAGCACATGCATTTATGGTTGATTGCATCTAACGCAATCAAAATGTACAACCATTTCCCATTTGGTTATGAGTTATACATAAGGCATAACGGTTTAATAATATATTTTCGAATAATAAACAGTCGCATCTCGTGTGTATTAATACGATAATAACAGCAATTTACGTGTTAATGTCTGCAGACTATGACTATAAAACGCATTGAAAGCATAATTAAGTTTATATATCAATTAAATAGACACGGTAAACGATAGCGACAATGTGAATCGGAGGCAGGAAGCAAATTGTGAGTGACGCTAATGATAGGGCGCTCAGCAGTCGTAGTGCCACGTAGCGTCTTTCCAATTACGCTACGGCGGCGTAGCGAAGCCGGAGTCACGCTGCGCTCCATTCGTTACCGGGACGTGCCACCAACATCTGGACCATCCGTGTTATAACTCCGATAACTTGTTGCGACACAAAATTGGTTTCAGTTTTTCTGACGTCTATATACTAACTTAAATATGTTGCACTTATATATTTTTAGTCAATTACTCGGTTTTAGGCACTTTGAAAAGTACCACTAATACATTTATTTTTTTATTCATTAATCGTAATGTCTGACGTAGCGGTTCAATGTTTAGTTTGTCAGGATCAAGGTAATTTATTTTAATTATCAAATTGGTAGGTAATTTTACCGCAAAAGTTTGAAATAAAACTACTTTTTACGGATTTTTTCGCGGTTCGTATTTAGATTTTAGGTCCCGACGTTTCGACACCTTTGCAGGTATCATGGTCACCGGCAGACTGTCTGCCCGTGACCATGATACCTAAAAAGTAGTTTTATTTCAATGTCTAACATTCGCGTAAACCTAAGAAACCAATACGCAAAAGTTTGGTAATAATTAATAAGGCCATGTAACAGTATTATAAAATGGACCCGTTCTAAAATATTTTTAATATACAAATGCTGTTTAAACCGGCGTTGGCAACATCTACAAAATATTAGATATCATATAAAATGAAATTTAATAACATGTGTTGTTTCATGTGTCGTGTCATATAAAAGCGTTTCAAATATTAAAGTAATTTCCGCTTTCACAATAAAGAACTCGGGGAAATTTTGAATGGAGCTTAAAGTTAAGATATAAAATGTTTCTCAATTTTAAAGTTCATGTAAATATTAACATTCGACGGTTAGAGATTGTAGCGACGTGGTATATAAATAATGCTAAAACTTTCTTACTCGCAGAATAAAATAGAGTATTTCGACAGAACACTCCACGTGGAATACTGTGATAAGGCAAAACTTTGTCTTGCTAACAAATTACACTCTGAATTTTGGTTGATAGAGAAACTCGTTCAAACGAAATTATTTGAACGGTGGCCACGTATCTCTCGCCTTATTAAACATCATTTGGAGATCGTAATTGTGAATGAAGTGTTGGGGGCGTTTTTGGACTGCATATTTTTTTAGATTTAAATGGTACTTAATGAATTATAGATATATAGTAAACTACAAGTATGTAATGTCAACATCAAAACAAAGTTGTACAAAATATTGGGTGAGTGAATTGTATGACGATTTTACTTTCTGTATTGTACTCGAGCAACAATAAAGTTTTCTTCGACGTAAGAAAGAACTCGTCTATTGTGTACACATTGTTGTAGCAGCAAATTACTAGTAATTAATTACTCTTTCGCTACAAGTAAAAACTTGTGTTGTGTTGTTTGTTAGCTGTAAGTGTACTAAACATTTTATTGAATGTTGCATTCACATACTCTTTATAAATAATCTCTCGGCCCCATTATGATATTGCCCTGAGTGAATTTGTTTTCGTATATTTCTGTACAAAAGTAGCTTTACGAAGTTTTCGAAGCGTGAACATCATTCAACGCAACTCTTACTTAATTTTTCCCTCCGCGTCCAATCATATTTATGCTAAGTATATTACCTGTATCAAATACATTGGTGCAGCAGAAGTCTGGCGTAGAATTTAATATTATTAAAATGTTGTAGTAAGCGATACCTTACGTTTTGCGTGAAACCACTTAGTAGTTTTAAAATATCATACGTAAAACAGTGATATAATTTGTTAAACCAACCCTGGTTTTAATTCCAAAATAATTCGTGAATGAAATGATTGTTTTGAATAAGGAATGAAAATTTATGGATGGTTTGATTTAGGTACTTTCAAAGCAACACTGGCAGTTGGTGAGAACGTTATAACTGGCAGGTTAAGTTGTCAATCAGGTACATAATTGCCGGTGTGGCACTTACCGCACCTCAGCGCCATTCAGTGCAGTCTCGCTGACACAGCCGCCGCACTTGACGCGCCGCACGTGCCGATCACCGCCACTCCTCGCGATACTATCGCACACGCGCTGCTGATCATATACCACCGCTTACCCACACAAATCTATCATGTACAGCTCTCCCACATATGTATCAATGTCATACTCAATTTTACGAATTTATCCTAATAACAAACAGATATAACTTATCTAGTAATTATAACATAAACACTTAAACATGCACAGTTAAATTCTAAGCCGTATGTAATAACGTAAATAATGCTGCTCCGGGTGTTATGGAAAGTGTTATTCCAATTTCCCCGATGTACCAGAGTCCCTACACTAAAATTAATCAAATTAAGAAAGTTAGCTGCAACAAAACAACACATCGACCCTTATTTTGCGAAGGTAATTTCGCTGGCGGTCCGTTAACTGACGCAACGCGACAATTATTTTCATATAACATAATCCTGGGGCGTTGCGAGTTGTGTGTTCTCACGGGACGCGTGATTTGGAGATGGCGAGCGTCCGGGCGCGGTCGGCCGGACCCGACGCCTGCTAAACATAGCTCGTTGAAACACCGCCGCCCGGCTTGTCACTATACCCGGAAAACCGTATTAATGTAAATTAGAGTAACCTGTCCTTGCTCTCCCTCTTCAGCGTGAAACACCCTCGTCATTATATTTTACTTACTTATTTTAACAAAGCAGCACATTTATTTTTATTTCTATCTTTCAGGTACCGCCAAAATGGTGTAAGATTTTTGTGTCCATTTACTTATCCACAGTTATTCTTTCTGCCAATTTTCATCCAAAAAAGTTAAATAACCAGTTTTTTTCTTTATGTACTAATTAACCTATTTTTTTTCTTTTCAGGTAAGTTAAAAATATTTGGTGAGACTGGACTTCTGTAGCTATAAAGAACATTTTTAAAAACGAAGATAAAAAATAACAAATGTAACGCAGTTTTAAATCGTAAGTTAAATTCTAATTATACAATTCATCAGTATAACTAAAGTAATCGTGTTAATATTACTATTCGAATTATCTTGGAGCATAAATCAGAAAGTTAGCTTTGGAATCGGCATTATTTTCTGACAAAATTCTACAGATACGGCGTACTCGCTTGAAACTCTAGAGAACGGAGACATTTGATTTTAAGCCTCGCGGACTGTAAGTGTTATTTCTTCGGGAGAAGTATTATTCTGCGACAGGAGCGCAGCTCCGCCGTCTCGAATGCTCCATTTAGTTCCAAAGTTTTTCTCGTTTATCACCGTTGGGCTCTCAGAGGCGGAGATTTTTCCTCTAGATTTGTTGTCACGCCAGACCTTTTTAATGTACCTTTCTTATCGTGCCTCGATTAAGAAGGAACTTGTTTTAGATCTAACTCGGCAATTTTATTTCTTTTTTGTAATTAACAACAAGTGAAAAGGGCGATATCTAGTATAATTAGTTATTTAACAAATATAATCCTGGTCGAAAATTATGTCATATTATGTAAATAACTACTCTTCTCGTTATCGTAAATAGTAATAAATAGTAATAATAACTAAGTACGTACTCAAATTCCAAATTGTGATATTTAACATCATATTCTTCACCGTACTATACATTGATTGCGAACAAATTTATTTCGATACGTATACATAAGAAGAGGAACCGGAAAGCGGATTTCGATTGACGTAAGTAAACTTATTACGTCGGTTTGGTAAGGTTGGTGAAGCGAGCGGTTCGTTAATTAAGCGTCTGAACGCGGCCATAATAAAAAGAGGCAGATTAAGCTCGGCTCGGGCTCAAGTGTGGCCGAACAGGTGCGAGCGGCGGTAAACTACAGGCACATTCTCCCAACTCCACCGCGTGCTGCGCTTAGATAAAAGGATTAACAGACTTTCTACTCCCCGCTACAAAGTACTCACAATTACATTAAGTCTACGACTCGGCAATACATGCGTGTTTTATGCTTTTGAATTCTGAACCCAATATTTTAACATCATTATTTAATCTAAAACACTAATGCATTGATGAACTCGATATGTCATAAAATAACTAAGACTATGCCCCTATTATCTTAATAGTAAATTTCAAAACTTAGGTAAATCATCTTTAAGTAAAACGTTTGCTTATACGGTATTATATAGGAGCGGGTAGGTGAAGGTGAGATTGTTTCCCGTGACGGTTCAGCGCCGCGCCATAATGACTCGACGCGAGGCCGTCGTCGGCCCTCGCTCAGAGATTGGAAAATGCCTCCGCAACTTTTCTACTTATACAAAAAGTTAACGTGAAAACTTTGTTAATGTTTCGATGGCTTAAGGGCTATTTTTATTGTTAGGAACAGAGTTTGTCGCATTAATTTTATTGTACTTAGTATTTTTAAACCTTTTTCATTGCCGCAAAACTCGTAGCAAGTATCGTTAAAACATCTGTATTAGTGCAATAAAATTCTATTCGATATATAGATCGAAAACTAAACGTGTTTCGTACGCTAATAAAATCGATTAAAATCGTAAATGCGTTCATTCAATATAGGAACAAGATCAAAACAATATTTTAGAAACATCGCGTCTCTTCTCCCTGTGATGGTGTAAAATTTGCATAAAAATATAGTTAAAATGATTTGTGCTGTAGAAAATGTCTGACTTTTGGGCAAATGGTGCTGTAAAAATGTTGGTAGATCGGGGTAGGCAGGCTCGCGTAAACAGCTCGGTAAATCACGAGAATTGCGCGCCGCAGCTCGACTTGGACAATATTTGTGCCAATAAAATCCTCCCTAACAAAGCTGTTGTTGTCAACGAAAAGCCGCCTGACCTGATTTTAGGCTATCATGGATTTCGTTGTCATCCTTTCCGAACTCACATATATGTGTTTTGTGATTTGAGACCCTCATAATTAGGCTGAGAACAATAACTTGGCAGAATTTTCGTATAATTGATTTTTACCGTCGCCCTTGCATACATGAATTAACTTAAAATATCGAACTATTTAATTATGTCAACCGCTGTCAAATAAACACGTGTGGATGTTGAATTATTACTGAAAACTGCAGTCGCGAGTTTTAAACGAATCTGCTTAATGCAGATATCTCATATTTCACTTACAAAATTAGGTATTTTCCATTATTTTGACATTACGTATATTCACCACGGCAATAATACAAAGCAGCACGCCTGGAAGTATTCGTAGCGTATGTGCTAAATTTAAACCTTGTTTGCCTACAAGAATTTTGACTTGGAAAAATTTATATGAGAGCACATTCTAGACGTTTACTTGGCTTCTCAATAACTTGAAAACTATCACCGGCAGCTTTCGCGGGTGAGTAACTAATAAAGTAAGTTCGAGAGGAAAAGTAAACTAATATCGGGTTGTTCTGGCGACGAGCGCTGACTGGCCGGCGCTGAAGCCCAACCGAGACATCAACCCAGCTACTGACTTATTACTTTTACTATAAGCACTTGAGATATTTACTATAAATACACTGAATTAAAACTTGAAACATGGATGCCTTATAATTCGAATCTAAGTTACGACGAAATCTATTTATGATAACGTTGTCATATCACCCAAAAAAATATATTTTTTTAAGTAAGAAATTGAACAACCCCGCAGACGAAATGAATAGCTAAATATAAAAACAACTGTAATCATTAGCACTTTCATCCTTCTCATTCCGAAAGTCGTTTTGAAGTTTCTTAAATTTTGCGAAAAAGTTAGTTGCAAATTAAGAGCAAATTTTACTCCGTCCGTTTAGCCATCAGTAATTTCAAAGTTCTAATGAATTTTCTTCACTGACATTGAAAAATGAATTTCTACCCCTTACTTCTTCTGCCTCTGGGACTTCTGTAAATCACGGTCCAGGCATTGAATCCTTATCATTTAAATATGTTAATCGGTTTATTTGTGTTATCCGAGGGTTGAAACCCAATTTGATGAATTTGTCCTGTTTGACGCGCGGACAAATATTGTTATTTTTGCCTAAATTGGTTCTGAAGTACAAACATTTTCATCTTTCTTGCCTATACATAGTAGAGCAGAAGGCGAGGTCCGCCAGATCCCCGCGCCCCTCATTACCCCTAACGGTGCCCCATTAAGCGCACGGGCCGAAGTGCCCCGGACCGTAGTTAATCCACGTCCTCATTCACTGTTATTTCGAAGGTCTGATCTAATCTAAACAGGGCTTAGGATCCTACAATGCCAGTATTTCGCGCGACTCATCCCTTTTATGTATTTGACTATCCTCATACCCGGTCCCGCCGGTCGGTTGACGTTTGCCTTTGCTATAAAAGGAAATAACACTTCCGAAACTTCCGATGCGATTTTGCCTTAATGCCTTTGTATGAAAATTAATTTACTTGTATTTAGGTATTTGGGTCGGAGATGTGATAAATTGTTTTCTTTAAATAGCCTCATATATAACTAACCTCGCATGTTGAACTAAAAGCTTGTATTCTAGTCGAAACGTGTGTATAGCGATAATGCTGACGCTAGCGGCGGCGAAGGCCGAAGTGGAAGGGTCAATTTGGAAGCTATTATACGGCGGCGGTTAGAGGCCTACTTCCGGCGGTTGCACTAAGCTGGCGTGTTCCAATCCCGCCGCTCAATTTCGGCCTTTCTGCAACACCATTCATCCTTCGCACATTCAGTGTAAATACCTTTACGTGCAGGCATGTTGTCCACGGCATTTTGTTTCATTGGGGAAATAATTAATTTGCAATTTCTAAAACATGAATATTTTTCCGTTGGAGTCAGTCAGTCTTTTAGAGACAGTTTTGATGAACCAGCTTAATAAATTGCTTTAGAGGTGAAAATGGTTTAACCGTGCCTCAGCCGTAAGCCGATTTTGGATTACCTCTTCATTTTTTACGATCCTCGGAGAAAATTTACGAATTTAGATTGAGTATTTATGGATTCCATATCCGATATTCATTTATAGCTGGGTCGGATCCGCGCCCGACCCCTGTGAGGGTGTTTCACAAAGTTGAAAATGACTTCTTGATTCACCATTTGCTGAATGTTTTTGGAAGAACATGTGCAGTTTAGGAAAAATATAAAGTTTTTTTTAATATAGAATTAGAAACACTTAAGTACTTAGTTAATATACAACGCGCGTTGCTAGAACTACTAAAAATAACCTAATTATGATTCATTATTTTGTTATATTTAGTAAAAAACAAAAAAAAAGATTGTTTACTATTAAATAATTTACTTTATTATTACATACCTTATAGATTAAGGTTTCAATGAAATGATTTATACTTACTCTACACATAAACTTGATAAGTGTAGTTTAGATTTGCAAACAAGAGCTGGACGCACGATGCACCCGTGTTTCGCTAGTGGAAAAGCGGTGTAGTACATTGTAGCGGGCCAGCAAACGAGGAGTTATGATGGCGGCGGAGGATTACGTGAGTGGATGTCGTAATAAAGCTTGCGATGAAGCCGTTACCCGAAGATAAACGTAAATATCTCCGGCCGTCGGTGTCGGCGCTCGCCCGCTTTCGCCCTCGCTATATCCCTGTACCCGCTTCTACCCGTTTCTCAGAATTTGTATTTGTCTCCTTTCCTTCATAATTATGCTGCTGATAATATCTGCATTTATTGTGTACCTACTGGGTAGCGGCTAAATTAAATTTTACAAATATAAAATATAAACAACAGCTTTAAATAGTAGGCACTTTACTATTTTCTTCTTGAAGTAGCTTAAGATGATAATATCAAACTAAGAAATGGCCAACAAACAGAGCGCTGCCAGTATAGTTAAAGCATCCTTTGTGCTCTATAACGTATGTATTCTCGCGCCTGCTCTTATCTCCTAAATTAATTACATAAATCTTGTTTGCACACGTCTTAAGCTTATGACACGCCGCCATAATTCAACCAGAATGGAGGTTTACACTGCTAATGAAGCACGATTACAGTACGATATGCATCAACATATAGATATGTCTGAAAAACATGTATTGATCTGTCATGTATTGTTTATTAGAAACCTGCTTTAAAAATATAACCCATGTAACGAAATCATATTTGCGATTTAGTAAAATCAAATTAGGTTCTTTTGCTGGGACACAAAGCTAGTCGAGACGATGTCAGAATTCATCCTTTTTAGTAAGGGTAGAGAGGCGTCGGTCATGATTTCCCAGGGCGTTCGCTGTCGGGAGTTCAGTCGACAACACAGAGACCCACTGCAGTTGGCACCCCTGGATACCCGGTGGCGCTGCCTTATTGCAATCACGTCAACTATTGCCACCGTACTATGTACCACGCTATGCTTCGGTAGTCGCTACCTCGTTAAACACACACTTGTATGTGACGTGAAAATGAACGTATTTACTCATTTCAATTATTTTTATTCTTGTCGTTTACTCGAAACGTATTTATATTGTATAGTTAAGTATTCATAAGAAGTGACGTGATTTTAAAATAATTATGGACTAGCGAAACATTCGTATTTATGCATATTTTAATTAAAAAAAATCGTGAAACACTTGTTATTTCAGATGAAATTGCCTATGTACTGAAATAATGAGTCGTCTTATACACTTTTAGCAAAAACGAATACAGAGAAAAACCTCTGTATTTATGCTTTACCTTTTGATAAGGTA
This sequence comes from Autographa gamma, assembly GCA_905146925.1. Lineage (NCBI taxonomy): Eukaryota > Metazoa > Arthropoda > Insecta > Lepidoptera > Noctuidae > Autographa > Autographa gamma. The sequence continues at coordinate 5,266,834 of LR989852.1, forward strand.
AACAATATTCAAAGCACTTGTAAATAACAAAACACAAAAGATTTGATCAATTTACATTGTTACAGTTTGTTAGAGCCGCTTTTACTTAACTTACGTCGAAACGTTAGAGGGTTTGAAAATCTCAGACAAATTTTCTCTCGTAGCATTATGGCTGAGTATACAGGATATTTATCTACGTCTATTTCAATCACAGGCATCCGTTTTACACTGCCGTCTACTTGTGTAAAGAGAGTAAATGGAGAGTTCCTCACAAGTCGTTCAAATATTCCGTGAGCGCACCGCTGCAGCCGGGCCGCGTAGCGAGGACGCGGCGACGACGCGCGCCGCTCTACCCGCCCGCACCCGCGCGGTAATCAGCTTTTGTGCGCGGTAATTGGGTGTCTGAGCTGCCAACCGAAGCATTTATTCCCGATAAATTGAAAACTGCTTTGTGCTTGGAATCAGATGAATCTGCGGGTAGCGTTTTTTAACTTTAAAGATCTTTCATCGGATTTTCTTACACATGTGTGATAGTTTATTTATGAGGACTTTAATAGTTTTATTTTCTAGAAAAAACTTGGGCATGTCTGTAATTTTTATCTTTATAAATGTGATAGGAAGAGACTTATTAGGTACGCAACGGTTGAATACATGTTTGGTGTAAAGATAACAACGACATAAACATTCTTAATCCAAAGCCATATCACGTAATAATTACGAAGCTGTATAAAATTGTGATAACGCTTGTAGGTAGGTAATAGTCTCACTAATGAAAATATTGCGTCGTTAAAGATATCCTCCCTCGCAATTGTAAGGTCCTTACCGTAGTATCTGCGCGTTGGAACGGCGTCATTTACATATTTTAATAAAATAATATCGCAACTGAATCGTAACTGAGAACTTGATTTAAGTTCTTACCGCGATGAATGTAAATTCGCCACCGCCGCCGCCGCAATTCCAGATTTCAATTCTGGAATTAATGGCAGCCGTCGTGGGCCGAGCCCCGTCTAATATTTGCGTTACTTCCGGAGACTTCTCTTAAGAATAGAATAAATTAGTGCCAATAAGCGAAGCTTGCGTTACACCCTCCTAAGTGTAAAATAGTTTATATGTGATAGTGCATGTAGCTAGATGCACGACTGGTTTCAGATTCGGTGTTTTTGAGTATTCCGTAGGCGTTGCACGGCAACGCTTGGCGCTGCTAAGCGTGCATTAATATTGTCAATAGTTGGAGTTAGTGGAAGTGAAGTACGTGTTCCGCCTGCCGCTATCTACGGCGCAGCTCGCGCGGTGAATTCGAATGGCCTCTCACACCGCGCCGCACCTCCTCAGCTCCCACCTTGTGCCCTCCACCCCAGTAACGCCCCATAAACTCGCGTCTTAATTTTAACTTTATTTCTTACCGCTGCTGTGTTCCAAGAAAATTAAGTGTGAAAATACTACTCAAGGGTTCGCACGGGCTTAAGTATATTCTTGTGTCAATCATTTTAATTCTATATTAAAAATATCGCGTATTAATGATGTGACAATTTATTTATGATACTTTTTATTAAAAGGTCGTTCATGTATTAAAGCCTTCTAATTAGGCAATTAATGTAAAACTTTGTAGTATTTAATACATTTCCATACGTAATGTAAAAATGCGAATGTAAAGACTAACATTAAACACTTTATTTTGTTCTACGAGTATTCTACGAGTATTCGGAGAAATAAAGCAGAAATAGATTGGCCATTGTAGTGGTTATGTATCTGGATATTGCAAGTTTACATCGAGAGCACGTCGAAGCGTTCGGAATTTCTCAAAGGTAAAAGTTTTCTCGGGCGCATGCAATTCCGAGTTGTACGGAAGAGCTTGTGGCGCGCGAGCCTCGTGCGGAGCGCTGTCGGCAGCGAGCGCCGAACAGGCGAACACGGTAAGTTGACGAGGCGAGCGCCCTTCGCTCGCGCTGCAAACGTAGTAAACCACACAATAGCGATTATTGGGGCAATCGAGGCGAGCGAGGCCGAACCCGAGACGCGCCCGCGATGCAAATAAAATTCGGAGGAGGCCACGGCTGGACAACGCTGCCCCTCGTTATTATTCGACTCTCGCGGAATTGCTTTTATGTCCTTAATGGAAAAGCGAGATATTTATTTCGGGTTTGTGAAAAGACCTTCCTTTAACATTTTCCTTGTTATGGCTACGAACCGTAGCTGAAAATTATACGATTCCGGTGTTGTTTGATTTTACATTAATGCTAGCAGGCTAAGGTTACAATTTTCCTTTTTTTTTGCGTTCCTTTTATTATTAATGATCCCATTTAATTTTACTTTCTTAATGTACACTAACCGAATAATAAATTATATAAATTAGGTGCGTCCAGGCCGGCGGCAGCATATGTCATATTTAGAAGCATGTCCCGTCCGTACACCGCTGTCGCCACTGGACTTGGCTTGCGAGATAAGAATATCTAATAAGCAACCCCTCGTACACACCCTGCGCCAAATTTTCACGAGTTCATTAGGTAACTCCAGTCTTCGTTGTTTATTCTAGTTCACCCTTTTTGTTTTTGTTTCTTTTTGTTTGTGTTCCCACTCATTAGTTAGATATATTTATTGTTATTTATATTATTTATTTATATTGTTGGTGTGCTTCTGTTCTTTCTGAATCCCTAAGTCAAGTATTTAAGTACGTTTTTGAGATAGGGAAATGTTACTGTGTTAATAAATGTCAGAGCAAAATGCCAAACCAACATGTTTTTGAAAAACACACCTCTTTATTCATAAAACATATCGTAGACAGTATAATAATATATATTAATTAATGTTAACAATGTAGAACAAGATAAAGTAGTAGTATTGAGGTAAGTGGCTATAAATAACTTTTGCCAGTTGGTGCGAACTGCCCCTTTAATTATGAAAATGTATGCGAAGCACATGAAAGTTTCTGCAATTATGCCGTAGCCGCCGTCGTGCGGTGGCCGGCCACGTCCTTAACTACCGAGCACTGGCTTCTGCTGCTATTCAATTACCTAACTACACCATTCTGAGAGGAATTTACAAAAAGCTTTGTAGGAAATTTTACTTAAATAAATACTTTCACGTTTTAATATTTATGTTTAGTGCCGGTAATATTATAAAATGTTCACTAAACAGTTTCAACAACAGGCACACTTATTTACTAACCTTATGTAACTATGACATTTCCATATTATTAAACCTATCACAAATATGTCTTTCCAAGAAAAAATAATAATATCCTCTATCATACCCATAACATTTTTATACTTGGCAGCTCTCATTTTACTTCGTAACGTCTTCCCGGTAGCAATAAGGAAACCAGTAAGTAACCCACGACTAAAAAGGTTATTTTATGGTTGAACAGCCCGAGACGACTGTCAAAATAACATTCTTTCAGACTTAACATCCCTTTTTAAGCACAGGATGACCTCTCGATGGGTTGCCCTAAAATCCTGGATAGCAACACAAACACAATTCTGATTTATATACCTAAGCACTACGTCTACAAAAGCTTTATCTGTATTATAACAAAAAAAAAAACTATAACTATTTAAACCTATCGAATACTAGTACTCTCCAATTTTTCCACCTTACTAATACAAAATAAGCCGGCAATAAAATGTCGCGGTCGAGAGTTATTTACAACCGGGGTCAATTATGTCGCAATAAAGTTTTTAGTGTTGCACAAATTGTCGATTTGGACTCGCTGACGGATGGCCGCGAGACTGGCGCCGGCAAATGAGCACACGATAAAATTATCGTTAGCGGTAACGACATGAATAAATGCAAGAGGGTGGTCCGAAGCCGCGGCCCTACGGCTGCGCGACGAGCGAGACGAGCCCGCCTCGGCACTCGTTAGGGCTCTTGTGACGACTGCATCGTGCATGTACATTCGCCGCCGCCGTCTACCAGACTCGCTTGCCGTGCTTTCTTATAAATCTCTATAAATAAGTTGAAGTATTTATGCTTTAAATGTGATTTCACTGGTACAATTTCAATATTATACGTAGACATTTTTCATAACGCCTATAAACATTATAACCACCTAAAACAATATTACATTAGGATGATGTATGTATCTATTGAACGCATCATAGACGGATATGTAAATAACGCTACCAAAATGCACATTATACGCACTCGGTCGTATAAAACCAGCACCACGTTAACCATGCTATAAATATTCGCAAACCAGTGCGCCTAAATTATTGCACACATGAGAATTTACAATAAAAGTAGAATATTTTAAGTAAGAATTTTGATGTCAAAATATGCGAAAGCGATGTTATATCGTTCTTGTTTTCGTAGTTTGTGTAACAATCATGTAAATAAGGAGCTAATAATAGAAATTCACTCGCCGAAACTACCTAGTGTTTGCGTTGATTTATAGTGGGTTGTGGAGCGCGCCAGCGGTAATTTTAAATGTCACGCATTATGATGAATACTAGCAATTTTCTCACGGGATCACGAGGACGATAGCCTTGTAACTCTGAAACTTTTTACTCCAGTGATAAATGATATTAGTTATTTTAATCAATTCTCGTGCGGTACTGAATAACGGAATATAATGTGGACGGATTTTCAGCGGAGTAATTTAAATAAGACTGTATTATGTTAGTTAACTAGTTTGGTATGACTCTGTATTATTTATTTGGTTTAAAACTAGTGTTGGGCGTTATGAATGTGTGTATGGAGAGTATTAGTTTCGAATCTCTAACTAACGCAGTAGCCCAGCACAGTATGGATGAAGGTTATACTTCTAAATTAATGTTTTAGAAGGGGATTTAATTAACGATTATGCTAAAATAACAAAAGATTTTTTGAGAAACCTACGAAATAGCCAAGACTGGAATCATTTATGAAGATGTTTATACCATTTTCGTAGATTATGTGGGAGTTTCTGTAGAAAAACTATTCCCTTATACATCACATTACGTCATTACATTAATAAGTAGCTATTATTATATCTACGATCTAGTCAGGAGAAACGTTGATCTCATGTTCTCCGCCTACGCTTTACTAACATCTTTACAATAAGTAAAACTGTAAATAAAACTACACACAAAAAGCAATATTCAAAATGACTGTCAAGAAGTGAAGGCTAAACAATAATAATAGGTATGACGTAGGCTATAGTGTCGGGGAGAATAAGAAGAGTGAGTGGGACGCGTGTCACATGATCATCACGTAAGTTCAACCCTCTGCCTTAACCGCGTCGTCATCACGCGTAGGCATGTCGCTGCGCCGACCTCCTGCCATAAATCAGTCTCCATACTACATACACACTTTGATCGATGACGCATCTTCGATAGAAAAACACTGAGCATAACTCCTCTATCTAACATCATTATTATAATCGATGCCTTTGTTACCGATAAATATAATGTAGTAAGTCGATATATTCTACCACTGTTCGTATTGTAGCTTAATCGGTGTCATTAAATTAAAATCTGAGCCAAATATGAACACACATTTATTACAATACAATTAACAATGTTCTATCATTACGAGCTGTATAACCCACGCAACGAAAGATAATATAATTAGCCTAATGACTGCGCTAACTCTATTTTGATGTTAATACTCTTTAATCGAATAATATATTACCTAAAATAATATTATGGCTGTTCGCTATGCACAATGCAGCAGACAAAACAAAACACAAATCATTTGCAATAATAAATTTATGCCTATGCACTTATACGAGCGCGTAATAGCGTTCACTGAATAATTAACGTTAAATGAATTATTGACGAAACATTTAAAATTTGTAGTATGGCACAATTGTGTAATTTTGCTACGCACGTAATTAATGAAATGATCTAATGAAGTCTGTGTCATACGTATACGTTACCTAAGTCTCCAATAACTATGTGCGACCACACGCGTCGCAGTAGTGTATAAGTAGCGGGTAGGTTTAATTAGGCAGCGTTTTCGATTTAATCTCCCCGTCGCGGCTTGATTTTTCCGATAATTTAACGCACCCCTTTCTTTAGATAGAATAATATTATTAAACGTACAGCTTACGGCACTCGAGGAAAATGTGACTTTCTACTGAATATAAGCGAACCTGCTGCAGAGATTTCTTCGTCATAGCTTTATTCATTTAATTTTACTTTAATAATCTTCTAAAAGTTCACAGCAGGGCAACAACACAATAAGAAAAAAATATTATATTGTCTTACATGTAAAAAAAGTTACAACGAAAACTGGTTAATCTACGTTATTGATGTTATAATACACGGGCGCACGTCGTACTAGTTACAGAGTGAATGGTTCTTATTACGGCGTTAAAAAGTAAAAGAAATCCAAAACAAAAAAGAAATAACCATCCCCCGGGAGTGATAGTAAACAGGGCCTGTGACGAGGCCGCGCCGCGCCGCGCCGAGCCCGTGTAGGACGCGCGTGGCGGCGCGCGGCGGCGCCTCGCGGGCGCCCAGCGCTAACTTTTATTATTTTTGTAGCGCTCGCGCTGTTTTTATTATCGCGAATGGCTTTGCCTGCTCTATCTACTGTAATACCCTATCTAGTTGTAGCCGACTTTACAAAGGTACTACACTTCTACAATTTAACTTGCTATTGTAAAAGTTTGTGGAAAGCAAGTAAATGCTTGTATAAGTTGACATTGTTGCTCGTTGTCTTTGGTGTACTGTAGTGGAGCAACAGTGGTTTCAGTATTGAAAATGCACACCCGCTCGTTAGTCCCGGCCAGCAGCGGTAGCGGCTGCGGTCCGACGCGTGACGTCACGTCGACCCACCCCGCCCGCGCCCTCATTAGCATACATTATATTCGCCATTACGCCCAGCTCCGCTTGTGGCTTTTTGTGATGTTTTTAATGATATACCCATACGGGGACAAAATACTTTATAATTCTCACTGATTGTAGAAGAAAAAAAAAGTCATTTATTATCTAGAAACAAATAAAAAATACTATTTACTAATCCTTAAAATTACGATTATTCATTAATAAGACTCTTTTTTTAAGAAATACCTATATCCAGTAATAATAACATGCCTGAACTTAGTAGAATGTGGGCAGACCGCGTCGAGCGCAGTGGGCTCCCTGCGGCGCGGCGCGCTGATTTACGTGGTCGGCGCCCGCCCACCAGCGCGAGCCGCGCACCTTGTATCTCACACTATTGTGCTGGACAAACTGTGTGCCATACGTAACGCTCACCCACTCATCATTTTACTGTAAACAATCTAATGAAAGTGCAAAATTCGTTTACGGTATACTGGTAAATTTTTAATAAGCGTTGTAATTGCATAACGTACCGTCGCGACACGCGTAAATCACTAGCCTGCCGGTCAGCGAGCGAAGCTAATATTTGCATATCGCGATTGATGCGAACCAATCAATACTGCAAATAATGAAAATGTTATATGAAATCTACAAATAGATTTCACGTGACGTTTGTTATTTTAAATAATTACTTAATGATATTTGGATTAAACTTTTATTATAATTGTTTGCAGTTTTATGTTGATATAAACGAAATTTAATTAATTGCGATCATGTGTATTCAAGTAAGATTCTTTATTAATTTGGTGGTTATTGTTAACTTGTTTGTTTTTAATACAAAACGTAGCAATCATCATATAGGACGCAAGAATTAATCTATTGCCGCAGTTGTAGATACAGTTCCTAGTCGTTCAATTTTCTAATAAGATAATCTAAAACTGATGAGGCAAATTTTAACATTGTATACCCAATACTTGTAACGTGAATGTGATATTTACTACAATTTTTAACTTTATTAATTTTACCTCATCTGTCGATTATATTAATAGTTTAAGAGTTGTAGCGGTAAAATTGTTAGTCCCAGAAATGTAATAAGAAAACATCAAAGAGAAGCGTTCAAAATAGTTGCAGCTCATCTCTCGCGTGCATGGTTTAATTTCCGGAGGGGATCATTTTCAATAAGGCCTATCATTTTGCTTACAATATGAAAACTTCATAGTTCCTTTTTATTTAGGTCAACAAAACAAAGTAAATATTGCGGCACAAAATGAACTCTTTGATTGAAAAAGGCACTTGGATAGCCCAATTCTTGAATAGACCATTTATTATGACTCCTAGGAACCGAGCTACGAAGCGTAAGAAAGAAAGATCTCACATTAAAATTCGTAAAGCATTCCATGTATTTAGTGTGTGTAAATAGATATTGAACTTACAAATGAGCCCATTTAAATCTCTTTGTATATAAATCACTTAACTTTGAAAAACCATACTTTTTTTTTGTTGTACCGTACGTCCGGAATAATATTTCATTTTGAGCAATTTTATTAACCTTCATTTGTTGGAAAACAAATTGTATTCGTTTTTATAAGAACATTATTACAGCCAATTGTTACGTTATAATACCTCCTCAGGAGACTATCGCTCTGTTACAGCAAGGTTATTAAGGCTGTGGAAGGCAATATTCATGTCTCATAGGAGTCATAAATATTTTTTATAAGCACGAAGGAAGCGGACGCACAAACAACACCGCACAAAAGCGGCGCAATCAAAATAACACATCGGAGGCGCGCCGTCCAAATTGCTGTGTCAAAGTGTTCTCGTCCTGATTGCTCCATTCTGCTCCCAGACCAACCTACCATACTTTGCTTGCTTTTTGCTTTCTTATCGTTGACACAATGTACAATTCTTCTACTGCTGGACGAATTACTCATCGTTGGTTATAGGTTACTCAATTATATTCAAATCGTTTTATGACAATTCAATATTTTGTGTCATACGAAATCGACGAAATTGTTTCTAGTTTTGTCTGTCCTATTCAATAAATTGCTGTTCAGTGTGTGCAATGTGCATGTACAATTTTACATACCATAACATTTACATAAAATGACAAGCGATTTGTAGAGTCGCAGCGAACATAAAGTCCATGCAGTGTGGCGTGTTGCTTTATTAGATGAGCACGTAGGAAGAAGGGCGGCCGGCCGGCCAGCCCGCGCGTCGCCTTCGAACCGCACCCCGCTCTCTCTGACAACGTCGCCCGCACAGCCTAATTCAATTTCTCGTACTCGCTTAACAATTCCTTCAGCTAAAACGTCTAAGTAGAAGGGTCACAGCACCGGATTTAGTTTATTACGAGTAGCATTAAGTGAGCAATTAATCTGGATCCGAAATGGATAGAACTAGAAACGTAGGCATTTCAACAGGGGCTAACTTCCAATAATAGGTACCTATTCAAATTTCTGAATTAGCATAGTTAACGAAAGCGGTATCCATTGATTGCAGCAGATAAATCATATGGGGCGCTTGCTGTTTATTTAATGCGTAGTAATATTTCATTTAAAGGTATTGGGAATTTCCTACGCCAGTAAATTTTTGAAAATAAATCATTTTATCAATTAAAATCGCAGTACTATTATATTATTCGCTTACCAACGGTCCAACAACAGAGCGGCTATATAAAAATATGATCGAAAAGTTCGAACCATTTTCAATGTTCCCTTATTATTCTCACATTTTACAAAGATATTTATTAGGTATTATTCGTATTATTCATATACCCCGGTACAAACATATAACAAAAGTATATCGTCCTGTAGTTGAAAGTTTACTAAACGACGTACAAATAAACGCTTTACCAAATACTGTTGCAGAAGAGATTGTCTAAATTTATTTTCTTTTCATGTGAGCTAAAAGAAATGAGTTTCCGTTTTCCCCAATCGAAGTGCGGTGTCCGCAATATTCTCTTCGGTTTCGTTAGAAACAATTTCATTTCGCTCATGGTCCTTTCAGCTCGTATGTAACAATGAGTTTAATCCTATTAAAACGGACACACATTGTGCCAGAATTGTAGCGTGGTGGCTTTGGTCTGTCGCCGGTCGCATCGGCTCTCTGCATCTACTAACCGGAACCAGACCTTAAACAGAATTAAACATGGTTTAATTTCCCTACTAAAGCTACGCTGAAAAAGCTCCGCCTAGTCGAAACACAACTATGCCGGGAGGAAATAAAATAGCAAGGGAAGCGATGCGGGCGTCGGACGAAGCGATTATGCAGTCGAGAATAATGGGCGCCGGTCCACATGCACGTTTTTGTTTGTGGTCTGTGACGCGATTTATACGCGAATTTCTACCGTCGCTGAAGTGAGCACTATTCACAATAATTGCTTTGAACAAAATTCCCTCGCACGTGTCTTTTGTTCTAGTCCACACAACGTGTTTTGTAAAGTATAACATGCAATAAAATCGTTTTATGTGTGAATCGTTCCCGTGTGACATGCACACGACACATGCGCTTGTAGAGCAAAATTATAAGAATTTTCCATTTCTATTTAAATATTTTAGTAAATATTGCATAGTATTAGACACACTATGCATTATTTACTAAAATATTTTGATATAGGTACAACCAAAAAAAAAACTCCAAACGTTTATTCGACATAGAAGTGGTATAAGTGTTATCATATAAAAATAAAACAACTTTAAAATTCATGTGTAGTTTGAATTGCCTTGAAAGCTATACGAAAATTAGATATTCGATCCAATAAAACTCGACTCAGTGAACCGCTATCTTAAACAAAAGTAATATGGCAGCGAGTACCTATTTCTTTTGCTTCGGCAGCAACATTACCGTGGCGGTTAACGTTTTAGACCGTCTGTTATTGCAATCTCGTCGTTTAGACTCGGTTTGTTTTTCTCTAAAAGGTTTTTCTTTAGTATCAGTAAGTAGTATCTGCTTAATCCAGACTGTGGTTTGTGAGCGTAACTTTTAATAGCCTTATCAGTACTCGAGCAGACTGCGTTCTCTATCTCCGCCCCTTGTACAGGCTTCGTCGGTGCCAGGCCTCCATCAACCTTTATTTACCTAAGCAAACGCGGAAGAGCTATGTTTCTTATCTTTTTTTCAGATAATAATCCGGATACCAAACTTTTAAATAAATAAAACGATCATTATGATTTTATTTTATTATACTATTGCTTGAATACTGTCTACGGTATTGTAACATGCATAGTGTCTGTCACGGAAATTACGCAAAGTAAAGGTCGCTTTTTAACTATTACATTGTCGGTTGCAGGCTGTGAACATAAAATTTTATAGTCTCACTCTCTGCAGCACGGGTTTTTCACCATAAACTTTACTCTATTTTCAATTCATATCGATTGTCATTATATACACGCTGCAATCAGGAATAATTCTTGGCAATTAATATAAAGTTTTTAATGGCGATGTAACGATACAAACAAAATTTATAATAAAAAATAATACCATGATAATATAGATACGGGAATCTTGTTTGGTTTAATAATTTGGCTTGTCTTAAGTACTTGATTAATATTAATCTCAATATATATTTTTTATGTATAAATGGGATCGGATTATTATTAATGGCATTAATATTTCGCCTTCTCGATATGGGAAAAGGTCTGTGCCCAGCAGTGGGACGTTTATAGGGTGGTAATATTTTATTATTATTATTTTTAATGTTTCGTGACAAATTCAATGTGTAGATTATTGCTTGCACTGTGAAATCGTTATGAGAACTTAAAAAGACCGAATTCTGAACTCTTGTAATTTCTCACTACTGCGATTCTCGCAGAATGCTATATGCTGTGATGATACTAAAAGAGCGTCAGGTTAGATTAGGAGCTTTTAGTAAATAAACTTAAAGAATATCAAAACCTCTTTGTAAACGTATAATAACAACGCACATTGTTTTGATGAGAGCTTTAAGTTTAGGTCGAACAATATTATTTAAGCGGCTGTGCAAGATCCAATTTACGGTATTGATAAAAGAGTTAAGTACCGTTAAATCTGACATAAACAATAAAATTTGCATTCATTGGTGGCTGTCAGTGCTGTAAATTTACAGTGAGCGAACTGCCAACGACATTGTGAGTGAATATCTGGAACCATTACACGAGGAATAGTGGCGTTTCGTGAACTCACCGATGTGCATTAATTGAAATCACCAGTCAATTAAAGTCGGTAACGACAGTGAGCGCCGCGATGTCGTTGCTCTCTGCACGCCAATTATTGTCATTTGTTCAGTCATCCACTCGTGTGCACCCTTCGGTCACGCGGCGCGTTCTCCCGCGTAACATCACACAACGTATGTACCTACGAATCAAACTGTCTGTGTCAAACGTCATCAATATGTTACGAACAGAGACACACTCCCGATGAATGGCAACAACACGTTTTAATAATACATTTTAATGAACAGAGGCAACTGAAATAACAACTCAGAAATTCCATGCAAACAAGAAACAAAACTTTGCACTCTCAGCAGCATGTAAGTAGGTGTGTAAGTCCAATAATTCAAGGGGAGCGGGTGGTCGTAATGTTGGAAATTTCCAGGGCACTCCGAAAAGTTCGGATCTTCCGGGTCCAGTGAACTAGTGACGCTCACTGAATCGTTATCTTTATGCCCGTAACTGCTAAAATTTTGTAATGTTTAGTCATTTGCTTAATTAATTCAAACAAGTTACACCATTTGAAAACAGTGCGTTTTAATATTATGTAAATCTAAAATAATGGTTAATGTACACTATAAGCTACGAATGTGTACATATATTTGAGCTTAAAGGTAATATTTTCGAGATATCAGACCATCTCGAAAAAAATGTTCGAAAATAAACTAATAAAGTCTTGAATACCTTAGCAACGTGATTATAATTTGATTAAAATAGATATTCCTTTAAATATAACGACCGTCATTTGGTCGTCTTATTAGTCTACATATCATTTAACTTATAACGCCTCTTGGACTCTTTGTATCAACTGACCGCCGTCCTCTGCTGATAAGTGGCCTTCCCAAAAGAACCGAGAATCGAGAGAAACGTTACGAACCCAGTCAAAATGGATCCACTATTGGCTGATTTAGTTACGTACTCTAAACTGCTGGGCATTTCCCTGTTCTCCTTTCAAATATATTCTGTTCTTCGTCTCTACCGACGTTGTTGATGTTTTTGAAGTTGCTGGACCCATTTTGTTGTAAGTCTGGCCCAAGAGTCATTTTACATGCGGCAGACTTGTCTGGCCCAGTTCCATTTCATCGTGGCAGCTTTCCAAGTGGCATCAATTATTTTTGTTCGGTTTGTCGTATTCCTAACCCAGTCAGTAATTTTAATACCTGACTATCTACTCCATGTATCTATTATTTCCATACCTTTCTATCTTTATATATTAAGTTGATATTCAATAACTATTCAACGTTAGGTCAAAGGTCACTTCTAATGTAAACCGTAGTGGTTTACTTGCTCAGATTAGATTTATTAATTACGCATCTCTTTCAAATAGTATTTTGTTTACAGTTAAACGATGGCTATATTAATAGTTTAAAGTGTACCCAAAAGGTATTGTTTAAATTCACATTAGACTGATAAAATGTCTACTAAATGTTTATTGAGTTCATTGGCAGACAAAACACTACGAAATAATGAAATTCAGCATGAGTTTGCGTTACATGTACTCGTGGGAACACCAATACAACTCAATCTGACTTCACGTCGATTGTCTGAATGTACTATTATGTATCCACTCCGTCGATTATTTTAAGTTAGCTTGGCTGGTAGAGTAATCAAAGAAACAATTATTGGCTATGGTCTGACTTTACGAATTTTCATTATAAAAGAATACAAGTCAATCAATCATATTCTTTATTGTGGAATACAGATGTTATGTGATAAAAGGATCAGCTATGTCCTTGTAAAGGAAAAAAAATACATAAATAGTCTTTCGTATTTGCAAAAAATCAGTTTTATGCACGAATTTGCAAGAGCTCTTAACAAAAAAATATATATGTATCTAACCAAATAATAAAAATAAAATATTAAATGACAAATAGGCAGATTGTGCAACTTATGTTGAAACAATAATTTTTCATATTTGAATTATCGCTGTATTCGGCAGTTTTGCAGATTAAAAATACGTAGCCATGCGTGTACATCGCAACTGTGCACACATAAAGTGATTTACAACATATCATGGATGTCGTGGAGCGTCGTCAATTTTTTATTACGTTACCTTTAATATGACCCCTATAATGACATACAACATATTTTCTTAATGTAATTTGATGCATATAAAACGGTGATGTGTTCGTTTTGTATTAGATAGGCACCATTTGTCGTCTCAATATAAAATACCTGGTAAATATCAAAACGATAAACCTAATTGTTTAGAACGGTACTTATCTTCAACTGATCAACGTTATCAACAGTTAGAAAATCGTTTTAAATACTAGTTTGTACTAATAAGTAGGTGTGTTGGACGTCAATTATTTGTTTAACATATTCTAAACGTTCTTACTACATTAAAAACACATCCGTTCTTGATGTATGGTTTGTTTAAAATCGGCTTTCAATATAGCGGATAAAGTAAGAAGTTAAAGTGGTTGGGTGAGCTGAGCGCGGAGCGGCGCAGATACAATGGGAGCGATGGCGCGACGACGACGGAACCGGATAGCGCCTATTGCCGGCGCACTCAGTGCCGATAAGAGCCGCCGAGCCGGTAGCGCCCGCGCTGCGCCGTACCACTGCCGACGCCTGCCCCTGATTTATGTACGACGTGTCTCCTTTTTAATGAGTCCGTAAGAAGATATCTCCTTGAACACCACAATAAATTTCCGAGCTGTGACTTGCCAAAATGTTTCAACGTCGATATCTGCAAACAAACCCAGTCCTATTCCGTTAATCTACCGAAGCGAAGAACGTATCGCGTATATAAGTCGTGCTTATCTCGGGTAATGGCCGCCTATCTAGTTGATCTGCCAGTTTTATTTATGGCCATGTTTTCCTTTACGCGCTCCTTCCAATTTGTGGAGAGTGAAAGGGATTGTTATGAGGCTGCCATGTTTCATAGCAATAAACATGTGTATCCAAAATAACGACATTAACTATTTTTCTGTGCTTCTGTACAAAACTCTTGTGACGATTGTTTCCCCTTGCTATTGTGTTCGTACTACTCCAAAAGCGATTTGTCACAACTGTTACGAACTAATGTAACAAAAGAACAATACTTCACGTAAAAAACTGATTTTGTCCTTCAATAGCCTTTGCAGATCTATTTGCTTTCGGATTCATCTTTCAACAACTGCGAATATATTAAAACGTAAATTTAATATAACACAAATTGAGTTGAAAAGCCAGCACGAAAGCCTATTAAGAGAGTGTTCAAAATATCGATGGTAGATAAAGTAAAACCAAAAGGCCCAACATTACCCGGAATTAATCACGCCAAGCAAAATAAGGAGAAAATATTACCGGCCTTGATTAAAATCTCATAGTTTAGATTAAAAAGATGGCGACGTAACGGCCTACTCCACACCTTATCAACCACTGATTTGGTACTATAATAAAATACCTTGTTGTTACACCAATACTTGCATATCGAAACTAATACATGATTAATTGAACACAAAGAAATTAATCTATTGTTTAAAAGTGGTCGAATGAAGCCCTACAATTTATAAGACCAGATTTCCCTCGTAAACTCAACTTACTTTGGTCCACAACTTATTTGAATATATATCACGATGACCACTGGATATGAAAGGATGGCTTGACATTATATCCGTACCCTAAACCAGTAACAAAGCAAATAAATGTAGCTACACTATAATAACGATGTCGGGAGCAATAACATTGGTATTCATAGAAGAGTTTCTATATAGTGTAACACTGTAGGTCATTAATAAAGCGGTATAAAATAAAAATGTCCTGGGAAGCCTGAAAAACGAAGGGCGGGGGCGGGTTAAAACACAGAGCGGTGGTTGCGTGCCCCCTCGTTACGGGCACCGGCGGCGCGGCGCGGCGTCCGCGCTCGTTCTGTGTAAGTAGTGCGTTCATCCTGTTAAATTTATTGCCGCTTTTATATCAGCCGTTACAGAGAGGTCCCCTTCGTCCGTATCGGGCCGCGCGGAGCCCAGCTTAGTGAAGTCGCAATTACGTTTTACCGGCTTTGAGTCCAACGAAGGCGACTTTTGCCGTCCATCGAATCGTAATGGAATTAGCGTTTCAATGCTCTTTTAATTTGTCTCTATCCTTGTACTAAACGAATCTTCTACCTGAACTGTTTGCTCTCTACGTAACACGTTTGTGACAAAAAGAAAGGTTTCTATTTATCTAAGTCGTAATCTCAATGTACGTTTATTCTAAAATTCTTGTACGCGGGATTACCAAATGAGTCTCATTGACATTCAAGTCATTCTCATTCGTTTGCTGATAGTGCGTCTGATGTTATTTTGAAACAATTCTAATCTCCTCTCAGCTAACGATGTAATATAATACTATACACTAATTGTATTTTACATGGGACTAGGACTGAGGTATATTGTCTTTAATAAAACGGTAATTATGTGTTAAAAATAGCTCAAGTCATTGTCCTGAGATCAAGAAGTCTTATCTTCCTGGAATTGTGACTTTGCTTAGCACGTGGATGGCACCCAATTATGATAACAATATATGTATTGATAGTACATATTTGGCTTATGGAGCACACGTACTTCCTAAAATTTTACTGATACTGATGTTATTATATTAAATAACGTTGGCATACAGCAGAGCTGGAGAATATTTATTTGAAAGTGCATCTACCATCATTGACTCCGCATCATCCAAAGGTATTTTATTAGGTATTGAATGGTAGAGAATGCAACTGCTATAAAGAATAAATTAATAAAATACAATGTTTTTTGTGTATAAATCTATAAAGATAAAAATTAAAGCATACACTATTTTACAAAGTTTGACTTAGTGTATAATTTCATTTATTTGTTTATTGACATGCATGCATATAACTAGTATTACAAGTAACAATAAAAAAAATATGTAAAATTCAATATTCACAATAAATAATGGTAACTGAAATAAAAAACAACATTAAACAAATATCTTAACTAGAAAAAAGTAAGCGGCCCTTGTACATTCGTTCAGTGTATACAAAAATAAAATCATGTCATAATATTATATACCTTTATCATTGTAAGAGAAAAACACTACAAAACAAATTATTTACTCTTGCAACTGACGCTTACTTCTCTCGCTAAAATTGTTTGTAATGCAAAGGTACTCGGTGGTCACTTATGCGTAGTAATTTCGTAGCAGTGCTACGCTCGTAGCAAGAATGGTGATTCAAAAATAAGTAAGGTATTTAATTGTGTACTCTAAAGAGTTATTGTGTCCGTAAGTTATGTTCCATGTGCATTACTGTGCATATTTGCTTACTTTTATAAAATTTGTTTTTTTTTTTTTAGTAAAAACATGTATAACCAATCAATCCAAATATAAATGACGATCATAATAACGATTCTTTATTAGATTGGTCTTTCTCGTTGGTCTCAGACTATAAGCGACCACATAATGATAATGTTTCTATTAAAATTACTGTCCAATGCATTGCCAATACAATTAATGTAAATCAGACCACAACTAGGAATAACCCGTTGTTTATTAACGAGATTTTTGCATCAGTACAAATTGCAATAGATGGTGTGCATTAAAAATAAGTCGGCCGTCACCTGTAGAGAGGCGGTCGGAGCGCGGCTCATCTAACTTGCATGCGGCTCCCGGCGCCGCCCGCGCCGCCCGCGCTGTGCCGCGCATCTCATTAGCGCTTGACACCTGGCTACATCAAAATACGACCAGGAATACTACAGTAGTATCATGAAAGTAGTGTTTTATAAGTCTTAATACCCAGTATTTTCATTATACCGCTGTTTTTGATCTTTATTTTCATATCAAATGTTTTTTTTTTTAATTTAGTCCGTATATATCTGAGTTAATAATAACATGTAAACAAGTATTTATTTTGGAAAATTAAGACAGTAACATAAAAATATCTCTTACACTTTAGCTCGCTGCAAAGAAAAGCTTTAGCGGGGCAACAAGATGGAAGCCTCGATAAAGGATATTATCGGGTCTACCTTTAAAATTACATCGCTGGTATATTGTTACCTCGCCTTAAACGTAATATTGACGTGTGCATTGTTAACAACAAGCAGCCGGTACGAGGCGACGGCGACGCCGGGCGAGGTCGAAACTCGCTTTGGATGAGGCAATTTTATGGGTTTATTGAAAGATAGTCGTCTTCGACGTACAACCCTAAGTGATGAGATCCGGCCGAACCCCGGCCTTCATAACGTTTGTAATACCGTTTTACGACCAGCTTAGGACGTAACTTATACATATTTTGAATAACTTTACGCGCTGCTTAGAAAAGAATTACTACAACCCGCCCCACTGAGATAGGCTAATATATATACAACATGTACTTTATGAGATAGGTAATTGCTGACGGCCCTTTTTTTTCGACGCTTATTTTAGGCCAGCAAGTAGATATTTAGTTGTACCGTACCACAAGAACATCTTGTTGTTGCATAGTACAGAGAACAAGTAGACATTAAATTATTCCTGTAACTATTCTTAAAAATTGTATAACCTGAAATAAGAATAAATTATATTTATCAGAATCACCAATATTCACTGGCTGGGTACACCCAATTGCGTCACTATCAGATTTTATCTTCACAAAATAACCCTAAGGTGGGACCGCTACGCACAAACGTCGCACTTACCAGCAAAACGACCTAAACTCTAATACATGTTTCGCGTGTTCCCCTCCCTTTGTGTATAATAAAAGTAAACATTTTTGTAACAGTTCTGTTTTAACGAAACTATGTTTGTACGTATTGAGTAGGAATTGTATGGGTCAGCACACGTGTTCCGCACATACAATCAGCCGTTAGGGCACGCCCTGACACCCCTAAAACGATTTGATTAAACTCATAAAACTCGAGGTAGCTTCCTACCGCCCGTGGACGCTCCACGGACCGCGATAGGAAAGTAGAAGTTATATGAGCCCTTCCCCTAGGTCCGCCTGCTCCCTGAACCTCCGCTCCACCAACCACCTTTTAATAACACAGTCGAGTGCTTTCACGACCACGATTAAGATGACTGTGAATAATTACATTTGCAACTCTTTTTGTTTTCTGCTCTCTAAAGCTTAGTTATATGAAATGATAGATGAAGGTTTACTTTTCAACAGGCGTTCACTGCGTGTGATTTAGACGTAACGTAGGTTGACAAATACTCCTAGTATTATTTAACAATGTTGAACCAACTACAAGACTCAACTAAGACGCGGGCGGTGTAAAATTACTTGGTAGATGAAAAACTAAACTAAACTTCCAGTCGCCTTAGCTGCAACGGTTTACTTAAACACATGCGTGCCCTGCCTCTTTATTGGATGTTGTTACCAAGTATCGAATCCCAGAGCTTACGGTGCTGGCGCGTGCACGTCAAACTTTGCTAACCGCCCTTAAGAAAGTTGGTAAAGTTGCCTCCCGTCGGAGATGTGCTATGCCGTGCAGCCCTCGCGATGTTGCCGACCTCGTGTAAACTCTAATCCTGCAGATGATGCCAGGATTTAGCAGCTTTATATTACCTTCGCTAAAAGTTGCTTGATAAATGTTGCCTTTAACACCAAATATACACGTCAAATATTAATCGCGGTAATATTGATAAGCTAAGTTTTGCAGCCTGAAAGTTTAGCTTATCAATGAAGAACTTTCACAACAAATGAAGATCTTTTTTTTGTTTAGTATTTTCTTTACATTGATTTCGGTTATGTGTGTTTGTAGTGTAAGTTGGCTCGTCGAGTAAAAGCCGCGGGTAGCTGAAGGATTCGAGTCCTCGCACTCCACTGCGCGTGAATGGCGCTCGCGTCGTATTATCAACCGTCACTTCGCTCGACAGGTGTCGCCTTCAGCCAACTCGAGAGTAAATTACTAGCTTCGAAGTCGCTGAATCAACCCGACTCCTTAATCGATTTTCAAACCACTCGTCTAAGAGCTTGAGACACAAATGAGTATAAATGACTACCGCAAAACTGTAGACTGAGCTGATGCATTTCTATCCTTATCCGTTCCCTCCAATAAATTAAAGTTAATCTTAGCAAACTAACAAACTTGAATAGAAACCTCTCAAATTCTAGGTACAACGTTCTCGATATTTCATTTAAATACAAAACGCACAATTGAAAACGTAAATATTTAAATAACCTTATGCATGTATGGAATGTATGTTCATGTAGTAGTTGAATAGCAACATCTTGCATGCTAAGCGCGAGCTACGAGCTCGTTTTCGTATTTAAATAGGGAAATGGGAAACAGACGCGGTGAGTCGACGAAGCACTGGTGCCGTGGTATTGTTTTAATTAAAGTAATTGGAGGAGGCACGTTGAGAGCCGCCGCTCGGTTGGCATGATCTGTGCCTTGAGGATTTACACCAATTTAAGACCGAACCCAGCCAGGCGTCAATTAACGGTACGAGTCCTACTCAATCGTATAACTGTGCACAGTTTATCTTCGTATGTATTTTGATAGTTAAGTTTTAGTTTTAATGCATTTTCATGTCTGCTTAAATGTATTCTTGAATCAATAATTTTATATGCAATTTAGATATGTTACATTATTGTCGATCAATTATTAATTCAAATATTTTTGGAAGATGTATAGGTTTATTTGTAGCTAAGATTTTACAATACTTTTAACGTGAATCATACTTTCTACACTCACATAACAACGACAATGTTTCTTTGGACGACAAATGTTGCCGTAGAATATGAAAAACGAAACGAAAGAAACTGACACTAACAAAAAAAGCAGCCAAAGATAAACGGAAACGGACTCGCTCATAGAGAAAAGTAGACAGTAGACGCTCGTGCAACAGAAAACTTTGTGGGGAGAGACTCCTTAACTATCTATACAGTACCTAAATCTTGGTTAGCAAATACTTCTTATTGTAGATTTATTTAACGGACGTTCCATCTCTACTGATTCCTTTGTTGCTAGTTATGCACTTTCTTTGAGACGTCTATATATTTTTTTGCTAAATAGATAATTACATTCTAACATTCATTGTAGGTTGAGTGTTGTTCTTTAGCCTTCTAAGAAATCGTCACCTTCCTACGTAATAAGGCAAATGTTCTATTTTCGTAGCAAAGCTCGGATTAACCCTTCCCCAAGAGCGCGTTTGTACAAGTTTCCTTAAAGTAATTAAAGGTTCAAGCAATTTGAACTCTGAAATGAAAATTCATAATCTATTTATCAGCAAGGGTATCTTTGAAAGAAATTTACCCAGCCTAAAAGATAAAAAGAAAACATTATTACTTGTGTTGTGAAAAAATTTGATTAGTTGTTAATTAAACGCAACAAAAGTACAGACAAACCGACATCAATCTTTATAAAGCTAACACGTGTTTTACCAACCGCACCGGTGGGAGAGCGCGCATGCCGAAAACAGTGAATAATGCAAAGGCCTTACGAATCGGATCATATTTTTTCAGAGAAATGTGGAATCGCGAAGTGGCAAAACAGAATTTAATATTCGTAAAAGGGTTGACGTCGGGATAGGGGCAGCGCGGCAGTTGACGCGTGTCTGCTCTAGGAGTTTTTTTGGCTACTTTCCAAAATCAATATCTTCGGATACACAGGCCGTCGCGCATTTTGCACTAATCTTACCGAAAAGGCATCTTGTAGTAGGCCGTGAGTGTGAAGATTGCCAGCTACTTTTTAAGAACAATTTATTGTTGTAATTTATTTACGCTGGTGTTTATTTTATGTTATACTTATTATATTTATTTAGCTCAGCTTTACTAACGTTAAAATGCGTACTTCTAAAATGTTACAAAAAATCCCGATTTTAATCAGTGCATAGGCTTTAGTAAAGGAACCAAATTGTGAAAAGTAATGAAGAATGAAAAGTTCCTGAAACAACGTTTAATCACTACCATAAATTTGTCAATTAATCACTACCATAAAGTTGCCAACTAACGTAAATATCTTAAAAAGTCAATTAAAACTTGCAGTAGGTACATATTAAATGACTTCAGTCAATAGTTTCTAGGGCAAATATCATTATCGTGCACCAAAATATCACGTCGAAATGAAAATGCTCGAGGACACGTGAATGAATAATACATGAAAAATAAATCTTTCTAGAGGCATTTCTTTTTCTGAGTGGAATTTACAGTAGGTAAATACACCTTTAGATCAACACAAGCCTGCAGTAAGTAGAGATTCGCCATAGTGTTGATTTTCACCAGAACTGACGAAACTAAACTTAGCCTATCTTTACCGTACGAATGAAGTCTAGCCTATATCCAGGTATTTACGTATAAGTCTACACATAATCGATTAAATCACACTATAATTAGTCTAATACACTTGTCGATAAGTGATTGACGTTCATTTATACAAACAGGTAATAAATTTACCTTTTTAAATGAAATTAACACAGTTAGTGTGGAAATGGCTGGGCGGCGGAGTGGGCGCAGTCGGGTGCGAAGCGATGCGCCGTGCTCGAGAGCTCGGTTCATTTAAAGGCACTTGTCTGTAATTGCAGAGCGACTAAGACTTTACCCTGACTGAGCGGACGGCGTTATCGAATAAAAAAAGTTTTAATGGTATGCCTTTGTCGAACCTTTATGGGCCTCGCAAAACTAACTTATCTCGACCTACTTCCATTTTTATTGTTTTCACAACCTTAGGTCTCAACACGCAGTGTATCTCTTTGCCTATGAATTTATTCAACCCTTCCGTTTTATGACCAATTACATGTATCGTCGGGTTTATTGGTTATACTGTGTGACGGAGGCTAATAACGATATCAAGTAGTTTTAGTGAATGTTTGGAAGGAATGCACTTCGGAAGGATACTTAAATAAAAAATCCTAGATAGTGGTTGCAATTTCGTCGGAAACGCAATAAATAGCTCGGGCGGCGCCGCTTGACCCACTTCCTGTTACATGCCGAAACGCCTGCGATTTAATCGCACCCTGCCTCACTCCATCCTTCCGTCGAGACCCCACACGCTTCGCTTCTTTGCCCCATAATTATTAAATCCATTTCGAGCTCGCCAAGAAAGGGGCACTCCCAAATAAAAAGAGCTACCGGACTTACTGAACCATGCACGTCAATAGCAAGTTGGGAATGTATTTCAAGGTAACTTTACACAACATTCGTAAGATCTTTTCGGACAATTTCGAAAACATAGTAGTAATAAACCCGCCTATTATAGTATCGTTGATATAAATAATATTTAAAATCGATAGCTGTAACCTATTTACAGTTACCTGTTCATCAGTTATTTTCGCTGCTAAATCTAAACACACAACATGAACATCGATATTGTACTTTAAGATAACTCTGTTGTACGAAAACTGTCATCAAATCTTTTCTATTCAGTGGAGAATGCAACATCGTGTAGCTGCCACCCCGTTTCACGTTCTCGGTTGAGTTCACATGGTGGCAAGTGCGGGCGGCGCGGGCCGGCGCGAGCGTCGCATCTGATAGCGAAGCGGAAATTGCGCGGCGCGTCGCGTGCGCCGCCCGCCGCGTGTCCGTGACGTGCACTCTATTCGCTGCTTATTTTATTTCGCTTTCGTACTTTCGTCGTATGCCTCCAAAATCTTTTATAAGCGACGCGAGATTCAGAGCTCTTCTTCTGACAGGTTTTATTTTCTGTACAAATATTATTTGAAACTAGGTTACTATCAAACTGAAAAATTACTTTCACTATTAACATGGTTTTATTTTTGGTACATTTCATTGAATGAATATAACATCTCTATTATAACTTTTATGTGCTTAAATTAATATTTTAGCAGCAAATAAAACAAAGGACGATTTAAAAGAATTTATCCATAAACATAAACCAAGAACTTACTTAAGAAACATCCTATAAGAGTATTTCTCAACAAAGACGTCATAAGTAGGAAGCGAGCTTGTCTCAATATGAAGTTGATACGGGAGCGTGTGTGTTTTGTCTTTGCCGTGCTCATAACAAAGCGGACGGGAGAGCGCTCAAATATTTTTGTGAAACATTCATGAATATATTAGCTATAAATGTTACCAAAGGAATCTATTACTTCTACCAATGTCTTTGTACAGTAATGATACTTCTATAAATTGGTGTAGATTTTTTTAAGCAATTTATCACGTCATAAATTTCTAAATTATTGATTGAGCATTCGCATGTGGACAAATAATTTGTATTTGTTAATGTAACGCCTTTTAACATTAGTAAAAGATTTGGCAATCGTAATTCGTCATTAATATATTCAGGCGTACACGCTGACACGCTTACTCTCGTGCTCGCTCTCGTCATTGGGGCATGTAGCGCTCAACGCTCGTAAAATACAAGTTACACCATTACATTTTTACGACACCAACGAATGTCAAGTTTTCAAAAACTCGCCTCCTGTCCTCTTAGCCTTCATATTGTTTGTTATCTTAACCGGGACATAATAAATTTTACATTGTATGTCATGTTAATAAGTTAAATACTCATGAGTAATATGGATTATTTACTAAAACAGATCATAAAACACTTATCTATCTATATCTACAAGATAATGTAAAATAACTAGAAATATAAATTTAGTAAAACCCAACAAATAGGAAATTACTCATAGCTTTAAAATACTGAACAGATTTTCATTAATTACATATAGCCGAGAACCATTTCGATCACGATATTAGAAAGAGTTTCGTTGTTACTTTTCATTAATCGCCATAGAAGAGCGCGTTCACCCGCTTTAGGCTTACAAAGCTTAATACCTTTTAAGCTGATAACATAAAGAAATACACTGAATCTGAATATTTTTTGCAATGTATATGATAAGAAGTCGAACTTTATACCTTGAGAATGTTGAGCGCATCAGCTGCAGTAAGTTCAACTTATTTAGGAGCTACGACGCTGAATATACAACGACAAAGGTTAAAGCCCTGTTTTAGCGTTGAATTTCTAAACTATGTGTAATTAAAAATGTTAACTATTCAAACCCTAAAAAGACTAACTTAATAAACATTTTAACTGAATTACATTAGTCTTGAAACCCGGCCTAACTTACTTATATATTCTAACCAAATAATTTCCAGTCTGGTAATCCTTTACAGGCTTTAAATCAAATACGTCCAATATTTCATGTAAATTAACTGAAATTAAACCTGTCTAGTGAGTAAATTTTAATTTTATTATCAAGACAATAAATACCTAAGTATTTTACAAGCAACTACAATATATCGCCAGTACCTATTTCAGTAATAGAAACCATGATAAATAACCTTATAAGACTGTTTCGAAATATATTTTTTTATGTATTTAAATCGATGTGCTTGTATTTTTTACATCCGACATTTATCATAGCTGTACCCGGGACTTTAAGAGAGCTATAACATTTTCTGAGTTAAATGATCAACATATAAATGTATGTTAATTGTGAATTAGTTATTTGTGAATGTGTATTTTCGTATAGTTAAGTTGCAAAGCAAAGGATCGATTAGTTAGTATGGGGGCGCGGTCGCGTGCAGGAGGGCCATAGCGGCCGGGCGGCGGGCGGAGCGGCGCAGCGCGGCTGCCTTCCGGCGAAACGCGAGGAATGTTGCCGATAGATTAACTTCTGATCTCTTTTCCGATATTATAGCAGAGCGCTTATGTAAGGAATTCTAAGCGCTTCAATCTGGTTTAAGGCCAACTAAGGCTTTCCGAGAAATCTGCTCGGTATCTCCGACATAGATATATTATTCAACGTCTTACTAATACCCAAAGCTATGCGACGCTGGTACACGGATACTACACGTACTACGTTTGTTGTGTTTAGATATTTAGAACTTTACATATGACTTTCTAAATCGAGACTCACAGTTGCTACACTCGGTGGCTAGTGCCTACATTTAGATTTTATGTTGAATTTTTAAACCAGCTTTATTTAACCAAGAGTAGGACATGTGCATAATAAACTCGTCTGTCCACACGTCTAATGTAGTTACTTTGTCTTACATTTATTTGCGGCGTATTCTTAGAAGACTGTCGTCTTTGCGACACCACATAATGTAACGACATTATAATGAAATATAAGGAAGAGCAATGGTTCCCGAATATTTTCCTCCATGAGGTTTATTTCTATCTTTTTCTTTTCCATGTGACTTGTTGTTCATAACTTAATAATGTATATTTTGTTTCAGGTAATAAGTTCACATACTAACAGTGTTTGAACCAGAGTAACACCAGGCTTTTTCTCAGTAGTAAGTACGTATTTACAAGTTATAATTGTGAAATTCTCAGCAAATTTTACTGAAACAATATCATAGATAATCCACAAATGGTTGCACTTGTTCATGATGAATATTGTCTTAGACCTAGGTGAGCCAATACATCGTAAAAACAACACAACACTGGTGATGGCACTAGGAAAAGAAAATAACTAAAATTTGCAACTCGTAATAAGACATTAAAGGTGACTTGTGTTACGTAATAAACTAGTGGGGTGATGCAGGCCTGTTGGATACTCACGTCTACTACATTCAGGTGGGGCGAGGGCGTTCTGCGGCTTGTTTGCGTACAAGTGAATTCCATTAGATCCAGCGTGTGTACCGCCGCCGCAACTTCCACGCCCGCTTCATTCATATGCCATTAGCTGATCGATTTACAAGTACAATATGTATTCATTCACTTATATCTAGCTATTAGCCTTTAATGAGCTCATCAAATACCTACCTACTTACGTGTACTGATTCTAATGTTAGTGCGCTATTTACCCTACAGCGGTTACAGTAGTTGATTGCAAACGAATGTGTTTCATTGCTATTACATTGGCGTAGGCACCGATACAACTTTAGCACGATATGGATGAGAACAGAAGTTCACACCGCTGAAACATAAAAAAATGTTTGTACCGTAGAAGGTGGTTACTCTTTATGTAATTATAATAACTCAACATGAAAACTCATTTAATGTCACAGAAATGTGCTTCACCATTTAAAAGTGTGTTCAACTGTGGCGCTGTAGTCGTGGAACAATAATTAAATTTTCCCTCGGCGCTGAGTGCGGAGTATGTCGTTTCATCAACCTCGGCACTAACTCGCGAAAACGGCGCACCACCTGAAATATTTAATTCAGACCAGCCATTGTGCTTTAATTCACCGGAAATGAAAATTCATGGCACTTTCTATACTATTCCAGTTTCATCATATAAGTCGCAGCGAACATAAATATGACATGAGTCGCAATAATGACAAAATATGAATGTACTTCGGGACGCTATCATATTTTGCTAAATAACGTAATACAAGTTTGCAGATATCTTTGATCTTTTGCTATGAATTGTTACTCTTTGCTTTCTTTCCCCCTTCCTGTCCCCTAATGAGATGGGACAACCCTGCCGAGGCCCCAACACACAGAAGGGTCGCTGTACGTATCTCTTGTAGTTTAATCCGCCTCAGATTCACAGACTATATTAAAATATGCACGTAGTAATTTGCCAAGATATGTAACCTTCAATTAATACACTATACACACAGCAGATTTACATTTTAAACCTTTGGTATGAACCCGTCTACGAAAATGTTTGCTTTGAGATATTTTACTTATGTGGATATTTTATTTAATATAACATTGTTTCATGTTTTATGTCTTAAAAGTAATTGATTTTAGTGAACTAAATACGATTCTATTTTACCTTTTCTTTTGGGATACCTAAATATTGAAAATATTATTTTTGTTTTTCTAAAAGTACTGGAATTCTTAAAATTCATTAAGTAGTATTTTTACTTCGGATGACTTAAAAACAATATGTTATTGTAAAATTAATGCTCAACTATGAGGTACTAAACTAACAAGAATATTATAACGAAGACAAAAGCTACGTAACCTGTGACAGTGTAGCTTCCCGCTGAGAACACTCGACGCGGGGGCAGTAGGGCGCGCTGCCTTTTTTGCCCTACCATTATCATTTTATTCATGTCAAACGTTGAACCATGTATTTTAAATGAACTCATAAAAGAGTTACTTTAATATAGTAATAGTGCTTTTGAATAGAAGCTTCATACTTTCATTGCTGCGGATAATTTATAACAGTCAAAGTTCTACGTTTTCTACTTTTGCCTGTATTATCTTATTGAGACGACTTGGGAGCATCGCAATGAATTACCATTTTATCGGGGATTAAAAAACGTGGATTTAGTGACTTATTTAAATAATAAGAAAGCCAAAGTGAATTTACTTTATACTTATCGAAGTATGTACACTGGTGGTGTCAAGTTGCGAACGGCAATGATTGGCCCGGTTTCTTGCCACCGCCTTATTTCCATCTTATTACCGGCAGCGCGGCGATATTAAAGCGGGCGCTACGCCGCCACCCGCGTCTCCGCCCTGTCTTTGCGTCCGTGAATTAGGTTAATGGCCTGCCAGGTGATTTCCTTCTAAGCCGTATTTCGAGCAAAGCGCCACCACCTCAACACGCCAATGTCGCTGGAACAACTCGAAATTCCATTTTTTTTCTCCCTTATTATATGTACAAATTCTCCAATTACCACGTTCACATTAAAGCTTCAATGCGAAGATCATTGAAAGCATTTTCGTCGTCATTGTAAAAACATACAATTTTGAACAAAACAAACATTTACAAACTAAATTCATTGTTGATCTCTATTAGCCCAGCTACTTAAAATTCCTTTGTATTATTATCAGTGGTAGAGTGTTTTATACATACTTACATTATGCGAGGCGAGGGTTCCCGCGGGTGCTTTTGATTTATGGTACAAAGTCGGCGCCCGGCGCGGCGTCGGGCTCGGCGGCGGGCGGCGTCGCGGCTGCAGCCACTGCCTCCGGCGCGCGGCGGAGCGACCCCGCCACCCTCGCTCGGCAGTCACACTTTCCAGCCCAACAAAAACTAATCATGTAGAGCAGTCAGGAATGTTATTGAAATTACACCAACGCGAGCTTTGTTTAAATAGTTTACATTTATGTGAGCTTGACATGTATTTATATTACTAAATACAAATTAGCTATTTATTTATCTCACTATATCCATGAAGCATTTAATATACGAGAATAGTTAAAAATGACTTACAAGAAGACATTTTGAATTACACGGTATCTTCGAATATGATGAAATTAATCAACAATAATTCAATAACGTTGCTATGTGATGAAACTGATCCATTTAGAACACGGCTTATCAATGATTAACTTCAAATCTCAATAATTGCTTACATTAATTAACATTAAACTAATTAGCCCGGTGTATTTAGAGATAAATTTGTGGTCGTCGACTTGGTAATGTTAATAATGTTAATTTCACCTGATATTCATGTTAATGATGGAACTTTAATGTATTTTTGTTATATTTGGAATCACTAAGCGTATGAATAGGGCACGTGTAACTATTATTTGTTATCCTTCCTCCTCAGTGTTTTAATAACTTGAATAAAATACCCGCAATCGAAACGTACGTACCAAAATACTTGATTCTTATATCCCGCATTTGTAGAGATATCGTAGCGCGTTTAAAAAATCTATTTTTTTTATTCTGTTAAATGGTGAAGGAATCGCTTAATAGTATTTACACGATCGTTAAATTATGTATAAGCCCTCAGCTACGGACGCTACGGCTATCTGACCAATTGCTACAAAAGTGTTAGCCTTAGAAATGTAGCGTTAACTACGATCTCGTCTTATTATGACTCGTTATTTAGATTATTATTTATAGTTATAAAGACCCCGTTATTAGATGAAAGAACTTAATCAAAAGCTAACGGAGGTTATCATTCAGAAGGCTGCTTGTGTATTTAATGTCCCAGTCTACTCGCATAAAAAGCTAATTCATATGGTTTCAGCTTCTACAAGATATCCGTAAAGAATATATTCGTAACAGACAGTCACGTTATTCATAAATTATGCAGTATTTGTACTGGAGAATCCCGTTCGCGGTTCATCGAATAATCTCGTTATAATCGTCAAAGTGCGTTGCACGTTATGATCCTTCCCTCGCGTGCAAACCCAAAAAACCTTCACTAACTTCAATCAATATCACGAAAGAACAAACGACTTTATCCACTACCTTCTGAAAGCTTGTTTTCCCAAAGGTACCCCTTGATAAAAAATATCTGTAAAGCCATCAAACCGTCCGCACTAAATTCAGGTACGACTCACGACTCACGAGGCGCAATAGTTACATTAACTTTTAAAAGCCATCTTTTTATTCTCTTTTCTTTGAGTTGTGTATTTTAAGATCTTTTGCCTTTTATTTTAATATTTTTATTATTCCGTCATTTGGCAATATTTTTACTGTCTTGTTGGTATTAAAATAGAGCACACATCACATTGGTACACCCAAGCACTTCTGTGAAATCCATGTCTATCAGTTAATATATCGTGGAATGAAAGAATTAGAAGGACTTGAGAATTTCATACCCGCTTCTCAGTTGATGTTAAACAATTTAAAATAAATGTTTTTAACAAGAAACCAAAGCGAGAATCTGTTTGTATGTGAATGAACGCGAGCAGCATGCGAGTGTTAGATAATTCCACAACAATAACAGGTCTCATTTGCCGTTGTTTTCTACTAAGTAATGCATGTTTCCTCGTGTCGCAATGGGTGTGGTGAAACACAAAATGTAATTAATTAATTACGCTCGTGGGAGAACTGTTTGAATAACTCGCATTAATACATATTTACGTAAACTTACTTCTTCTTCTCTAGTCAAAACAAGAATTTAACCGTGTTTGTGAGTAGGTTTTGTAAAAAAAACATTATATTTTCTGTTTTTTAATATTTTACGTGTGAATATCGAGATGATGATGTGTTTAACAACTTTAGTATTTCTTTGTGTTTTTTTGGAACGGCAAGATGAATACCTATTTATTTTGTAAGTTTTCGTAATACTCGAAACTTATACAACTAACTACATTTAACCTTGAAATTTTAATACCGTGTGCTATGTTTTCATGTGTATAAAGTTACAAATTACATTTTCTTTGCTTATGTTGACTGCTAATTTTACTATGAACGCTTTGTATAAATGGTTTTTGTAAAAAAATACGAAGATATAGAAACGTAAAAATATTTCGGTTTTGGTCTTTCGTTCCTCTTGGTTGGCGCAATCGGAAAGCGAAACAAGTGTCAACTACAGCTGGTTGAAGGGGACCAAATGATATAAAAATTACAATTTGACCCGAAGTCAACCAGCTAAAGCGAACAACGCTCACACTTTCCCACGACGTCTGGCCGTCTTCAAATCTTCACATGTTCCACGTCTTTCAAGTTCTTCAATCACTATCAAAGCATTTTCACCTGCGCGTATCTTCTGCTTGACTCTTGATACGTTAACGCGCTAAGCAAACATTAAAACAATATTTGTAGGCTAGTAAAAATACAAATTTATGTTTCAAAAAGCTTAGTATCAGTGTGCTTAGGTTATATATATTTAGAAAGGTGTAAAATCGAGCGTTTACAGTGGAACAGATGACTCCAGGAATAGCTTGTAGTGCGAGGTGCGAGGGCGTGAGCGGCGCGGCGTGCGGCGCCGGGCGGCGGCGGGCCCGCAGGCCGCCTCCACATATAGGGCTGGCCTCAGCTCGCTCTGCAATCAGACGCAGTGTAAGCTTACCCGCCGAGAGCCGTCGAGGAGAACGCGGCGTGCCGGCGCGCCGACATTGACGCGCCGCATGTAACCGTACACGCCGCCTCGCTATTTTAGTCTCGTCCGGTGCACTAATTCGGGCAGGGTTAACGCGGTGGCCTCCCCGATTGCTGCTAGTCGTTTACACACTTCCGTCTTCGTTCTTCTTGTCGACACTCATTTTTTTTTCTTCCGGTCCGGTAATTTGTCTTATACGGGCACAACACAGTTATTTTTCAGTTTGAGGATCGGTAAAAATAATAGTTGTGGCGCAATAATAATCTTGAAAGTTTTGATCAGCCAACCACGACGTCATCGACCTGACGTAAGAACCGGACGAGGGGTTCGTTGACACCTAGCAGGTTTGACCTTGCATCTCGTCATGTTAGGCCCAAAAATAATTATACTTGACGTTTGCATCCGGGAAAATTGGAAATACGAAACAGAGCGCTATGTTTCAGAAGAGTTTCATTAATAAAAGAGGTGACCGACCTCGAGTGGCCAGGTGAGAATCGCGGCGGCACCTCAGGTCGCCGCTCTACGTTCGCGAATGCATTCCGACCGACGACGACGCGACATCGCGAACCTACTAACCCCGCATCGCGAGGGGCCCTGCGCCCCGCGACCCTCCGAATCCGTCGACCCTCCCGCCCCCCCCTTCCGGTCCATCCAAAAGCTTCAAAAATACTCGACGACTATACACGCGTAAGAGCTCAAACGATGAGGAGATAATTCTTAATTTTTTGGCGAATATGGTAAATCATTAAGTACACATGCGAATCCGTCATAGGGATGTAATTAA
Organism: Autographa gamma; assembly: GCA_905146925.1. Classification (NCBI taxonomy): domain Eukaryota; kingdom Metazoa; phylum Arthropoda; class Insecta; order Lepidoptera; family Noctuidae; genus Autographa; species Autographa gamma. The sequence continues at coordinate 5,299,033 of LR989852.1, forward strand.
CGATCGTAGGTAGTGCGAATCGTAGAGAGCGACGCGTGACGAGTGCGCGGGGCGGGCGGGCGGCAGCACGGGCGGCTAGGGCGGGCGGGCCTCGCGTCTCGACTGAGAGGCGCGCAGCATCGCGCCGCCGCGCCGGCCCGCCCCGCGCGCGCCCGCCGCCGCCGCCGCCGCCGCTGCGAGCCGCACTGTCTGCCGCGTCTGCAGCCGCGCACATCACACCAACACATCACTTTACCTGCTTATTACAAACTTTATGCCACCTGTTTACATTGAACAACACTACTATTTATGCCTTTAAACGTATCAAAGTTTCGTGCTTCTCAGTAACAACTATAAAAAGACTTGAATAAAATTAATAAATGGTACTAGAATATGATTCCGAAATTTAAGCTAAATTCGAAAACAGTTTGTAAACTGACAATTCTTCGTTATAAATTTAGAGACAATATAAGTATCTTTTCATCATTGCCATTTTATCCGAGTAGAAAACATTTTAGTTAAGCCTTGATACAGATACTCGCATAATTTATTAAAATTGGATAACAACTTTTAAGTGCTAAAAGTCTAGACATCTTATAGCGGTTGATGTTTTAAGTGTAATGTAGAGCTTCCTACGTTATATTAACTGATGATGTAACTAACTAAGTATGATGAATATTCAAATATAATGTTAGAATGAGTTTGACGAATCATGTACCTACCATTATAATTATCCAAAGCCCTATATAACTGTGAAGAGAACACATCGGCCAAAAATCTAAAAGTTTATATTCGATTATTTCATAGCCCATAACCTGCAATAGGTTGATGCAAAGGATTTCCATATTTATAGCCATTCTTCTTACCTATAGTCACATAACTTTGCATTGAAACTTTTTAAATATCACATGAACAAATATTTTTTGACCATTTTAGATAAAAATACTACATTTTTATCTAAAATGGTCAAAAAATATTTCTCATCAAAATTGTTTACCATACTAGTACTAACGGAACTGCTATAAATGTAAAAACAAATGTTTGTCACCCTCGTTCAATTTCCTGGCAAAACTTTCTGTCAATTATAAAACTGTAAATTCCAACAGAATAAAAAAGTCACGTTATCTGTTCGAATAAACTGAAACATTTTGTACCATTCTAGTAAATAAAACTGAATACAAACATCAGAAAAATATATGTCCGCATAGTATATCCATCGACTGGCAATAAGCGAGAGCTGCTTCTCGCCTGATATCCAATCGCTGAGTCGTTGCTTTTGTTTATCTACGAATTAATCTGGAGATTAATGAAAGTAATTGTACGCTCTCTCTGAATTATATAAAAGTAAACCTAATAGAGTATTCGGATCGGGAAATCCGCTTTTTCCTTTTTCCTACTTCTGTAGTTTATAAAGGTTCTGGCGAATTTAAATAGAGTTACAAGCTCGAAGAATTTAAACCGAGTTCCTTTTTTCTTAATTCCTAATTTGTAAACAAGACTTTATTTATTTAAATTGGTTTTGTAATAGTGAAGACAGAGTTATATAAAACAGTTCCTTTGACATTTCAGCGGTAATATACAAATTATTTAATTATAGAACATAACGGTTAATAATAATCTGTAGCAGATAAACGTCATCAATTGGCATAATATCTTTTATGAAAATCAGTGTAGGAGTGTTCTATAGATATACATGCGTAAACACAGATGTACTTCATTACCCTCGCCGGCGCCATGGCTGGGTAAAAACGGATCGTGTTGTAACAGCCGAGCTAGCAGCCTGTCACTTATACTCAAACGTGATTTAAACTCAACATGTTACTGCGAGTACTGCGACCTGTGGCTTCGAATGCTAACACTGCTTACTTACCTCGCATTCGTTGCCACTTGTATTACATTGTAACGCAAATGTGAAAATTTGTATTTTCGAAATAAAAAACATTTTATTGTCAAGCGACCTCTTTACATATCCCCAAACTTTATTTCCTGACATTGTTGTTATATGATTTTATTTCTTACTGGTGATAGTAGACATCAGGAAGTCTTACAAAACATGTTATTTATAGGAATAATCTTATTAACAATAAAAAACATTTATGATTAAACTTATTGTTTACATAAAGTACAATTGACCACGACAGCGTAACGGAAACAACCACAAAAACATTGCTTACCACTGTAGATTGATCCACCAGAAACAATATTCGTATATCGTACAAAGAATCAACGTAGCAGCCATGGAGCCACTATACCCAGTAATACTGTGCCGCAATTCAATATAATATAGATGATATTTGGGTTGGTATATCTTCATTGTTATCTCTTTCTTTTATTTTCGTATTACTATTGAGTGGAATTAGAGGCCGTTAAGGTTCTCGGTTCCTAGCCAAAGCAATAACATTTTATATCGGAAGATCTTTTAAAGCCTTTCTTTTTATTTCCTGAATGAACCGACGAGGTAGAGTTAAATTTAAGAATTCTGTTACAGAGTTATAAAGAATGATATTTTGTCTCGCAGCGAATAAATTAAACGGAGAATACGTGTGTATAATGTTAGTTTATTACTTCTGGACTCATTTGTATTCGCATCCGATAATATATTTGGCGCCTGTGCGACAGTATGTCATCTGCGTAATCAGTGAGCACCGATACACATAGTACACCCTGTCACAGTTTCCGTGATTATTTCAACACGAACGCAATTAGAGAGGAGTGGCGAGCCTCCTCCTGTTTGTTTTAATTACGTCGAAATATCCGTCGCTGTGTCCGCGAGCGCCGCACCGCACCGCACCGCCGCCGCCACGCCGCCCGCTCGATCCACTTTTTATTGCAAATTGCAAACCCCATTAATGATAAAACAAACCGATTTCACGATTCCAAATTACAAACCTATGTAAAGCTTAACACTGATCAATTAACGCCATTTTTAATTGAAATAATCCTTTTTATTTGGATCTATTTAATGTAGTCATTATTTCGGGGAAATTGTGATAGGATAAGTAGCTGATTACTTAGCTTTAGGCACTTAGTATAACAGATTCTAAGTATAAAATCACGTGTAAAAAATATTTTTTATGCCCAAACAACAAAATTTTCAATTGATACATTTATTTGCACGGAATGCGCAAGAAATTCAAAGCGTTACGATATGTATACGATAGTATAGGTATAATATGATGTTGTTGTCAATCTCTACACAACCCTCTTATATCAGTTTTGAGGATAATATCATTTATCGTGTTGCCCTGTCCACAACACTCGGTCCGCAGAGTTATCCGCTTTTTATATTTCAAAGCTTAGCTCCTTTTCAGGATAATATACAGGAAAGCTCTCTCATAGTGAAAGATTTATGAAATGCTACAAAATATTACAAAGCTGTATGTATGTGTGTTGAAAATAAACAAAGATATACTTAGGCGAGAATGTCATCGAGCGAAGTGTTTGGCACTCGAAATGTTAATTGCGTTTCCCGTTAATTTATGTGTGATAAGCAGCGCCATCTATCGACGTTCTTGAATAATAAACAATGCCGAAATCTTACAATTAATCGTTTACTAGATCAAATTATGAACTAAGTAATCTGTATTTGAAAATAGAAACGAATACTACTTTCTACCCAATTTTATGATGTTCAACGTCAATAGTTCTTCTTTACAAACTCTCCGAGATCGCCTTTTAAGTATCTAATGAAAATAGAAATATGCTAAATGTTACATATACAAATCAAAGCAAAAAAAGAGTAATACAAATAATAATTAAAACCCCTGCCTACGGCAAGTCTTAATGGTTCATAGTAGTTCTTTATGGTTTTTCTACTAATAATAGGTAATTGGTTTTATAATGCGGCCGTTCTAGTAACCAAGCGCCTGTAGCTTTGTATCTGTGTCTCTATATTGTCTATTGGAAACTAAACATTTACGTTAGAAACAACGACAGAACAAAAGAGCAAATAGAACGTACGTTCTTTGAAATTTGCCGTCACAGTTTTTAGTAACTTCTCAGAAGATAAATCGAATAACACATCATTTATCAAAGTCAGTACAGTGCCTTGCAGGAAAATTACAAAACAATGCAACAAATACAATATCCATTATTACGTAGATATGCGTGTGGAAAGCATTGTGAAGATTTATGCTACACTTCGCATTCCTCAGTTGACGTCTTACGATCCAATATCGAAATGAAACTCATCAAGAATTAAAAATTCGATTTCATAAATAAAATTCAAGCAGCGTTAATATATGCGTATCAATGGTTAACGGTTGGTGTATCAGTGTTAAATAATCGCGTGTAGTAATAGATAGTGAGATGATTAAGATGTATCAATTTAAATCTCGTAGATACATGTATCGATCAGGCTGAGTCAAGCGTGTAGCTAAACCCGTTAGTTGGTACGCGGCCCGCCCACGCCGCCGCCGACCGTCCGCGTCATTGCCATTCGCCAAGGAAACACGTTTCCTGCTTCATTGTTTCCTAATTTTTCTAACTTCTTTCTGCTCCTCTCTCTCATCCGAGCTTCTTTTGTTTCGTCCTTGCCTTCCGGAGAGGTTCCGGTTAAATTGTCACTTTTATTATCCGTCCCTGAGTTGGGTTCGCCTTAGGTCAAAGTTAACGAAATAAAAAGAATTGATTCATTTTACTGTCTACTGAAAGAATAATGTACATCAGTAGCCACCACTTTGATGTTAAGTAATCCTTCAGTATCTAATTGATAGTGACAAATACCTTTGTTTTTTTTTATACTTAATGGCTTATATAAGCATTTCAAAATGATAATAAAATCTAACAAGATAAGGAAGACGAATGTCAGGTTCGATTGGCCTTTGATCTAACAGATCTTACAGTCAAAATTATTTCCTTGGCTCGGTCTATAAGCTTGTTAAGTATGATTTTCTTACTTGATTGAATTATGTACCTTTGGGCCAATTCTGTTAAAGTCTGACATTCTAAAAAGCGTTTTGTGATGTATGTATTTGTTTAAGAAATTGTTAGGACATGTATAAGCATCACCGGGCTAGGATACGGTTGCTGGTTGAGTGAGGGGCGTTTAACGGGCTAATTATCAAACGGCTAATGAAGTTTGTATTCAGCGGGCGGGCACGGGGCGGCGCGGGGCTCGGAGCCGCTACGTGCTGCGACTGGCAACGCGCCCCACCTGATAACTCCCCGCCCTCCACACAAAAATTGCAGAGAAAAAGTTTCATCGCAAGGGAACGTGAATGAAATGAAGAATTGTGTCGGCCGCTTTCGGGATTATTCCCAACATAAAATTCCTTGAGAACCTTTTCGATCCTTTTCAATTCATCGAAACTTCTTTACACAGATACGATTCAATTACATAATAATTATTAAAGTTATCCAAGCTCGAAAAGCTGTAAAATACTACGATGGATATTAACCTATATCAACGACTTTTTCTAACTAGATGTTAGGTTAATAGATACGAGGAAAATACCTTTCCTCTTAGCTTTATTCAGGTAAAGGTGTTCTGAATTAATCGAGGGCCTTTTACGGACTCTGCTGTTCTAAGCATAAGGCAGAACATTATCTAAAACCTAACTGCCTGGACGTAAGGCTTTAGCAATTTTACGACTTGACAAATAAGCTGAACTGACTAATGTATGTCGCGCATGTTCTGTGGAAATTACGCTTATGGTTTAGTGCAACAGCTAATATCCAATTACTTGCTTACTATTACAAACAATTGACAAATACTAAGTTTTACCAAGTCTATCGTATGATGTAGGTACATGTAGATTTTCAATTTGTATAAATATAAGTCCTTACTATGCCTATCTTTTATATTTACTAGTGGATTATACCTACCTTAAAATTAAGGCACACCAAATCAGCAAACTTATAATTTATCAGTATTACTTAAACGCACATTTATCACAGAGATCACACACCTACGTCATTATTATTACATACACTGAACTCATGTTGTATAGTCTGCGAGCTAGCTTCAAAGACAAATGATGAATACTTCAAGTCTTTAGAATATGTCACGTTGATTGATGATATTCAACACTAGTTTAATTAAATCGAATCGTATAACTAGTCATCTGTCTACAAAAAATAAATATTTTCAACCTTCGAATGTCGCCATATAATATTAAATTTACACAGCCAATTTTAAACTATGAGTTTTCCTTATGATAAAAGTTTAGGAAATCTTAAGTATATAAAAATCTTTAACATAAATTTTTAGTACTAATAAATCTATATTATAATAAGTAATGTAAAATAGTTATTAAATAAAGACTTTCTTTTTTATTTTCCAAAGAAACTTTACCAGACAACTAAAATTGTAATGTAAATGAGTGTAGTGCCAATATTGTCAATACTTCACTTTTACAAAAACAACAGTGAAACGTAATTTCTTAAATAAATCGCTTAAATATCGCTCCTACACGGATGCGACATTTAAGTGTGAAACATAAACGGCAGTGCAACACCAATCTACTTTCAATGTTTCTAAACCATTTAGTTGTAGTCCCGTGTGCGCTGTTGCAGTATATTCAAGTCATTTCGCGCAATAGCTCGCGCCACGGGTCTCCTTGGAAAAGCACTTCCGTTCTAACGACTGCTATCATGTACCAAGAAAATATAAAGAGGTCTATTTGCTTTATGGCCAGCGCTCAACTTAAACTTTCCTCGCAAAGCTAACTTTAACAAAGACTTTTAATGAAATCATAAGTACATAATTTGAAAAGACAAATTAATGAATTCGTTTTCAATTACGAAAGTGCTTCATGAAATAGCTAAAGTAAAGAATCAAAGAGTGGTGAATTAAACACAAGAGGGTTCCGTACCAGCATAAACAACCCATGTCAAATTAATAATTAATTAACGAATCTGTTAAGGATGTTGTGAAAAAGAGACCTAATGTAATGACATTTACTTATACCGAACATTCTCGTGCTTGCGATAATGAATCACGATTTTGTTCCTGTGCCAGTACTAACAGATAGAAACTAAGAAAAATAAACTAAACAAAATCCACGTAAATCCAGCAGACATGCAATTTTGATGGTCATTTGTCACGGAAAGATAACAGAATGACAAACGAAACAAATCCCAAAGGTAAATGAGTAATAGAGCTATATTTTTGGTAGGCATTAGGTAAACCACTGACGAGTAGAGTTAGAAGCAAAACCCTACGTTCATACGTCGGCTTTATAATTACACGGACACCGGCTCCGTCTAGGGAAGAAGGCTTTTAGTGTCAATACTCTTGGGCCTCACTTGCGTAATATGTCTTGAAGAACATTACCACCATCTACCATGTGTTTACATATTTTAACATACATGTTGAGAGTGGCTTGTTGTTCGTGTTGGAAATAGAAAATGTTTGCTTACAAATCTGTAGCTCTTAACTCAAAAAGCAAAGTAATTAGACAGTGCTCTACTATGCCAATTAGCTGTACCTACCTCTTTTCTTTTGAGAACAATTAGTAAAAGGCTCTCCATTGAAACATTCACAATGAAATTGTAATATTTTGCAATATAATGTTTCGAACGAGTCTGTGGCAGTACGTTCGTACTCGTTCTAAAAAAACGCCGGTTTAATTACAGCTTGGTTAATTACACCGATATTTCTGCAGAGAGAACATTTTGTTGGGCAATAAGTCTTAGCTAATTGTTTGAAAAGATAATTTGGTGGCGGTTTATTGTGCGATGGGTGGGCGCCGGCCGGGACCGGCACGGTTTAGTGACGTCGCCGCGTCGGGGACGCAGCCACCCGCCCTACACACATATGTTACTAATTACTTATTCACTTGTTTAAGATACGCCTGTTAAAAGTTAAGTAAATAATAACCCTGCTTAATGTTTTGTTTAAGGGCTAAACACAAGTCATTATAAAAGTCATCAGCGTTTATACCGTGGTTTGAAAGTAAAAAGTATGTCGGTAATGCGTAGCATGTTCTAAAGTTTCTGTGTTGTTAGTTACAAGTACAAGAAAGTGTATTTACGCATTCTGTTCTTAAAAGGTTAAGTTAATACCCTTTAAGCAAAAGGGCGCGCTGAGAACTTGATTATCGTAGTCGTAGTAAGTTATATAGTTGATAAACTGTTCACTCCAAGCGATATCTATGACTTACATGTGATAATATTTCCGCAAAAAAATAAATGATGTATTCTAATTTTTAAATTAAAAAAAAATCGAAATTAATGCCAGATTAAAAACAGATATAATATCCGCAATATAAAACACTTAGAATCATTGCATTCTGTGCACGGATGCCGAAGTTATGTCGAAACTTGCACTACGACAAGTTTGAGAAATTTCAGTCGCGCGCCGAGAGTTCCACCTTCAGTTCTTATTATTAGCTTTTCATTATCTTTTAACTATGCTTTCGATTTAGTAAATTATCTGCCGCATTCAGACAAGTTAATGATTACTGGAAGGGTTTCTTATTGAGGAGTCATGTAAGCCAACTTATACAACAATATGGTCCTATAAGTTTGTTTTTTTCTTTTTAGGTACGGAACTCTAAAAAAACTAATAGCTTATTAAAGTTAATTTATTCTGTTGTCTTTGTGTAATATTTTCAAAGGGAGGTCTAAACGCCTCAAGAATAATATGGAAAATGGCAAAATGTGACCTTAGACACTATTACTAAATATATTTATAACTTCTGTACTCTGCAAGCCTTGATAGAAACAACACAGAAACAGCGGAGTAATCTTTTAAGGACTCTTTCTTTATATTCGTAATGTTATGCTGAGGCGCAGATTACCATTCCATAAAAACACACCGACATCGATTTACTTGGAGAGTAAACAGCCTCTTTTCTTTGCATTCATGGCGTAACGTTTATTTGCTTAAAAGCAGGAAGAAATCCACATTTCGCCAAATAGAAAAACTTTTGTGTTATGAGTAGAAATAAATTGGTAATCTGTAATGCGGGGTTTAAAATGCATACACCACCTCCTAAAATTTTAACACTGGCGAAAGGGACTTTAATTGCTATTAAATTGAAAAAATATCCTATCTAAACGAAATTAAAAGATGCACAAAAAGTTTATTTATTCATGTGTAAAAAACCCTCTGAAAGTAAATAGTTAATAGATTTTTTTTTAATTTTGATATTGTCATGCTTATTATACCTATCGTTATTTAAAATGTTTTGTGGACTTTTAATAGATCATTTATTTTGGTGAAATGATGTTAAAACTTTATCCCTAATCAAAGCATAAGATTAAAGATTAACATAATTATTGTGACTATAAAGACGCTTGCACATTTGCAAAATAAAGTTTATTTTTTTAATAGACATCCTTACATATTAATACTAAAAGCTAAAGTAACTCTGGCTGTCTGTTAATACCCTGTAAACTACAGAACCGGTCATGATGAAATTAGGAATTTGGTTATGTGTAATTGGATCGCTAGAAGATGACATAGGAAAAAAGTAATTTAAATTATAACACTTTAACATTAAATATTTCAAATATTACTGAAGTTTTCGTAACACAGTGTGTTGTTTTTGTCTATTTTAATATTAATTAGATCGTCAGCTGTCGCCATCTAGCGTGCGCGGCTGACTATAATGACTACTGTCCCATAGAATTAGTTTCATGATCTAACGCTACGATGTTAGCGTCGCATTTAAAATTTTAATATTTTTTTACTGTAAGCGATACCTTGTTTGTCGCCGTTGTATCAATGAATTTTAACATATTTAGTCATGTATATTTATTATTACATATATTTTAGCTGCTTTTTTAGGCCATCCCATTTAAATGAATGATTTATTTTATTACTAATTTGAACATATTTTCAACCAAGAAAATAAAATACACATCGGTAATAGCATTGTACTTACTTACTAAATGGAAAGCAATACTCGCTAGCTACATTTTTCTAAATTTTCACTCTTAACATGAACATTTTAAAACGTACCAACCAACGTATTTCATTTTTGTAACAAGGCGTTTGAAGGTACGTAGCCTACCGACAGTGATTAACTAATTGTAATTTATAAGTTTTAATTGTGTCTGCCATGATATATGGAAATATATGTAGAGTGAGGCACGGCGTCGGAGACTTTCAGTGGCCTCTGGAGCCGTGCCAACATTCGTCTGGTGGTTATTTTCGCACGTCATCCACGAATAACAAGACATTTACCGATACAGATTTGTATCTATACTCAACAAACTATACATAACGAATAGTTTACACCACGGTTTCCAAGCACATGTTATCATTCATAGAGCTCGTTTCTATTATATTCTTTACAAGCATTTAAACCCGTTCATACATTCAACTTCAATAAAATCACTAAACCGAATTGCACGCAAGTAACTCTATTAAAATACCCTTTGTCTAGTATTCATTATCCCCCTGTCTAGTTTTAAATTCTTTTGTTGGTCCTATTCGTTGCATGGATGCATGAATAAATTGTTTTTGAAAGTCGAACGTTCCGAACAAACTGGTAGGTCAAGATCCCTTTCTCATAGAAGACTCTTTTGTGCGATAGTAAAAAACGTTCACTATTAAAGGGCACGGCTCGGGTAGATTCTGGATTTGTGGGTAATTATTATTTAATCTACGACGGTGTAGAAAGCTGGCTTCTTGTTGTTGAAGGGACGAGCAATGAGTTGTGTTGGGTAGGTACTCGGCGTGGTCGCTGGCCGCGCCTTTTTGCTTATGTGTGAGTAATTGTGATCGTAATGCGTGCGCGCTGTCATTGCCCCAGTCCCGCCGCTGCCCCCTTGCCTCTTGAAACAATGAACGGAACCTGGTTAATGATCGCCTGTTTTGGCGTTATTGTACAATTTACCTTTTGATCATTGAATATTCAATGAGACTACAAAAAATACTGTTCCGTGATATCGAGTTACTTACAAACTGAAGTTCACGAAGTAAAAAATTGTAATAATGAAACAGCCGAAAACTTGTTTAGTTATGTTTTAACAATGCAATCATTACCACGAAGATTACATAGGTGCATTAAATTAACAGATTTAAAATTTCAATAACATTTACTTACCTCTATTTCCATATTATAGTTTTAACACACTCAATTCAATTTGTCAACTATATCTAATCCAAATCAATAAAAATCCATTCTGCGATTAACAGAAATCTTTGAAGATGATAATATTATGTCGAAAAAAAATCGTGAATAAACTGTTTAGATTAGGTATTAAGAATAAGAAACTACTAATAAAATAATGGTATTCTAAAAAGTATGTCAAGCTTAAATAAAGAAACATTATTAATTTTTCAACAAAAAACTTAACTGAAACTTACGGAAGAAAATATCAGAAAATTTTCAAAACGACTATTCGTACCTTATCTATAAAACTACAAATAGTAAAAATACCTTTAAAAAACAGCTTATTATAAGAATAGCAAAATACAATTAAAATATTTGATTATACGCCCTACATTTGTGCCCGGATGACCATCAAGATCGTTCGACAAACAAATAAAAATACGTAGAACACTTTCAAATAAGTCGTAACTGAAGAACAATATAGCTAAAAGCAAGGAACAATGTTATGTTCAAATAATTTATATTATGGGTATTGTTCGAGGAGGGCACGGGCGTCCATTCAGCCGCGACCGATCGCATAATGAGATGCAGTGCTCCTCCAGATGTGGCGCAGGCGCGGCCCAACGCTGCCGTTTTTTGCTTCCCCTTTTTTGCCATTCCACTCACTAGATAAACGCTTTAGCAATGTTTGTTACTTACACAGCTCCATCCGTCGCTCATCTACGCCTCCGTCCCATCTTATGCTAATACGATAGAGGATTTATACGGCAGTGCCGTGATTCCACTATCACGCTGCTTTTATTATACATCTAAATAGTTGTATAGATATCTAAACTATAATAAATACGCCAAAACTTATTTAAATATTCATCAAATCAGATCCTATCATACAGACAATATTATTTATCAAGAATTTTCATTTCTATTATATCTGGTACCAAACTGTAGAAATATTTTACTTCAATATATATTAAAAATATTTTAAAATTGTAATTAAATTCTATTAATTGACCAGTAAAATTTCAATACAATTTGGCGTCATAAATTATGATTAAAACGTGTTTTGTGTGTGCAAATGCACATAGATTCAGAACTGTTGAGCAGTAATTTTAATTCCCTAGGTAATCTCCCCGCGTCTACACCTACACATAATTTAAAGTTGGGAGAAGAGTTCCAAGCTCCGGGCTGCGTTAGCCTCACGTTTATTTATGTTGCCTTAGTCAGAACTGTTACCTACGCCAGATGTTATTTTACGACAGTTCGCCACCGAATAAACAATCTCTATTTTTTCTTGTTTTCATTACCCGAGTAAACTAAAATTGCAAAGCTAGGTTTAACCAAATGTAAACGTTAAGATAAAGAAATAGAAAAATAGGAATTAAATAAAGTAATTACCATAGCGCGTCCTATCATACTAACATCTGGCAAGTAATTTATCTGTCCATTTCACAAACTTCCTAAGATATTAAAAATCCATCTTTATAATTATACACATTGGTTCCGAACGAGAAACAGCTATCACACAATTTAATTAAAATAGAACACTGTCAAATGGTGATCACAAATAACAAGACAAAGCTTCTGTCACACATGTGAACAAGGATGATGCGATTTCCGGACTCGCAGGCACGCCCGCGCAGCTCCATACTTCTTTACATTCCATACGATTATAAGCACTATGGGAAGTAAGGAAGCACGGAACTTGCGCAAGGCTTTGTGTCTTCATTCTTGAGTGTACTGCAGTCCTGTGCAGTTGCAATAAGCAACTACCTGTTACATATCAATAATATGCAGCGGTCGTCCTGTCCGTGACGCCACCTCATACTTGAGAGCGACGGGAGCACAACGCGACAGTCGGCGACAACGTGGGGGTGGCGAGCGACGCGGCGTGATGGCAGCTCGCTGAGCACTGGCAGCGCGCACGCTGCGCACGCGCAGACCAGCTCTAAAAATGGAGTCAACCGACGGAGTTCGCTTACGACTCGGGAGTACCATCCATTCCAAATTTGTATTTTCCCGAAATAGAACCGGCGGCGAGCGTCCATCGGATCGGTTACCCGAACGTGCAGCGACCTGCAGCGCGCGGGGACTGCTCGAAGTGCAGGACAGGCCTCGACGGCGGACTCGCCGGAGGCCGGCTTATGTAAGGAACACCCGAACACCGTGAACCGCGCCGCGTGACGACCGTTTCGAAAATAAACGTGTACGCCGAGCACGACGCCGACGGGCGCCACATGTGCGCGCTCCCGTCAGCGTTCCAATGATCGCGCGCTGGAGGGGAGGCTATTATTAGTTGTACACCATCCACCACTGTCACCTCCCGCAGGGTAGTCGAGCTATACATAGTTCCGATCACGGGATCTGGCAATCCTCAGCGTTCACTGACCTCCCCTGAAACAACGTAAAATATAATGTACCTAATAAGTATATAATATACTCATTTATCTTAAACCAAAAGTTTACTGGAGCTTTGGGGCTAAACTTGTATAGAAGTAGTGAGCGTACGTTATATGATATGGGTTATAGATATATCAAGGCACTATTCATTAATGCAATATTGGAGATGTAATGATCTACTAGATTTACGTATGTATAGTAGAGGAGCATGTATGTGGGAGCGCGGCAGCCGCGCAGCCGCGCCTCGGCGGAGAGTACGGGTTGCCGCCGCCCGTAAAGCTCGCCTCTCCGTACACTCAGTCAATAAAAGAATTTTGGCAAACTTTCGTAGACAAACAAGTGGGACGACAGCCAACTCATCTTTTGTCTGGTTGAAAGCAACATGGTTTTGTTAGCATTTCGATACCACAATGTTTAAAAAGAGTAAGCACTTAGTATCTTCATCGTCAAAATATCTTTTACTTTGTTGGGATAGTATTAATGGTGTATCTTGCCTGTCAGAATCAACAATTACAGTTTATGATGATTCTAGTTGGAATCATTAATATTAATGTCTTTACAAAATCTAACAATACTATGAAAACAATAATGTTATTGTTTTTGCAGCTAGACTGCTATACCAATTCAATAAAAAATACATAAACTGCGCAAACATTGACGCGTCATTCAGTGTTTAAATTGAATTTAGTTGTTATAACGTTACGCTGGAACTGCAAACTGATACTGAAGTTTTTAAGCTGCAGTTATTTTTGTCAATTTGCTTCAAAACCAGTTTACAAAAGCAATCAAACTGCTTTTATAACGGTGTTTACGGTAGACTAATATATATATTACTAGCTGGGCCCCGCGGTTAACCCTGCGTATGTAGTTTTTCTTTGTATAGTTATTCTGCTATTTTGGGTACAGATAAATTCAACAAAGATCATGAAATTCGGTCCACCCGCACGTTCACAAACTATAAATTTAAAATTGGTATAACTAACCCGACTTTTATATATTAAGAAGATATGCAAAGAAGAAAATTGATGAAGGATGGTATAATGTTGTTCACTTGCAGTAACAGTTTACAGGATAATGAGGTACGTCTAGGTTTATCTTTAAGATAAAAGACTCATTGAAAAAATGAAAACTAAATAGAAATATAAAGTGAGCACCCTTTCATGAATACAGTGAGTTGTTAACTAATGAAGTTTTATAAGAGGAGATAGCTACTAGGATCTAGTGAGCAAAGAAACGCGGCGATGCTGTCCGCAGAGCAGCCGTCCGTCCAAAGAGCGTCTGTTGAATATTAATGCGACATTGTTATTGGCCACTAGTGCCCGCTGCTGCCCCAATCGCACATTTCCATAACTTACTATTCTGGATCCGCGGGGAATCAGCTCACTATGTAGGAATATGATCACTTGGGCCACTCATATTTGCCCTGTAAATTGTGTTCCGTCGCGACAATACATTACATTATTCATTATGGAATCTATAAGTGGTCGGCAACTTGCTTGTCTTACGGAACTCTCCGGACGACGCATCGTCGTGATCGTGTCCCGATTGTTTTACATCGCGTTGAAAAATATCACGAACGCTCTAGTAGTGTCGATTGTAAACAATCACTGAATTAAACAGGTCTAATGTAAATCAGTAACGGCAACTGATCCAGCTACGCTGCATTTTAAAAACAGATGTAACACACTTTTCTTTTATTTTTCTTCAAAGATAAACTTCTCCATTCAAAATTCTAAGCAGCTCTACACTGCTTTGTTTTCGGTGGATTTACTTGTTAAGTTGAATCAAAGTCGTTTTAAGTTAAAAGGGGCATTGCCATGTAATGTGTTTGGCTATCTTGAGAACCGCGTGTTTTCGAAAGAACGTTGTAAAATCGCTTTTACTAAAAAAGTTTTATTTCTAAACATTCCATGAACTTATGTGTCTATCCCGAGATACGAACACAATGTAACACAAATCTGAACTGCAACTTCGCAATCTACTTTTAGATGAATTAGTCATTGCCATATCTCATAACAAATGACTCAATATTACTAAGAATGATACATTTTTATGATAAACCGATGTGTGCGTTCTAAAATCACATGAATTTATATATTTTTTAAATCGAGTAATCTGGCTATTAATGGAGGAAAGATATGAAGCAATGATCTTTTTAAACAAATCTGCTTTAAGCCAATCTAAAATAAAATATTAAATTTTCAAAGATTCATATGTTTCTAACATTCGTGTCATATCCGGTGTATATTACTAAAGAATAGCTGTCCATCTATTTATTATGTATCGTTTGGATACATTTATGTTGCTATAGGGTAGAGACATAAAAGTATAAATAGCTTGAATTACCAAAACAAAACACGCCGTAAGTCTGACCAATTAAAGCGGATTACTCGTTAGAGACTAGTTAACAATGCACCATTACTTTGCCCTATATTGTATTATATCCTTAAACCCAACACGTTCTGCGATACGCTTCAAACTTTGGTAATTATTGGAGCTCTTCTTACTTATCTTGAAGCTATCACTGAAGACACCAGTAATAAGTTGAGACAGCAGATATAAATTGAGTTTAAGATGTCGCTTGCGGCTCATCTTAATGTGTAATGAACACTGCTCACGAAAATTACTGATAATACTCGTATTGTTTGTGTGTGTTATTGAATCTATTCGATATTTTCATCCTTCATAAATAAATGATTGTTTAATAATGCAGTTAAACATTATGAGGAGTAACATCTTAGTTCGGTTTCCCCTCATAAGCCGCGCCGCGTGTACTCACTAAATGATGGGAATTCCTCCGGGACGCCTCGCATGGAAATCACCATTAATTGTATATTGGAATCAAATTTACTTGATCAGTGTTAACAACTGGTTGTACGCTACGTTAATAACGCATGAATTGAGTTATTAACGAGCTTGTAAACATTTTTGTGACACACAACACACATCAATTAAGGGTTGACAATTTATAAGCTTTATCCACCTAGATAGCGCTTTAACCTTTCAATTTAAAAGGTTTAGATACAGGTATCAAATAATGTTTTCATCTTTATGGTTTTCATAATATAAAAAACCAATCATTCTTGAAACTGTATTTTAACATACACCAAAACTAACAGTTAATTCAAAACATTACCTCCATACAGATAATCTACTTGTTAGTCTGAACAATCAAATCTAATGCGTGATTATAAGTTATTGCTAAAGTTTTATACCATTTCGTATTCTGTTCTTAGAATTACGATCACATGTAGCAGAAATCTCCTCGGCAATAATAATTGTACTAAGTACAATAAGTACATACACATGTTTAGTTAGATACATGTTTGTATTTTTTTTTACAAATTACTTATCTAGAAGATTAAACCGTTAAATGGTCATTATCGCTTTATTTTTTTATAATAAAGAACAAGAGTACCTCATGTAAGAGTCTGAAGTCTCAATCACAATTTAACCAATCAGTATTCCTAGTTAAACATGAATCTTATGTAGTCATAATACTTGCTATCGTGTTAAATGACTATTGCAAGAAATTGATATAGTTCTGAATTTCAGTACAGTTCTTAATGTCATATCAGAACTAGAGTAAAAATATAATTAAATCGCGGTCGCAGACGCGAAACGTGCTCAATGTGTCTACAGATGTATGCAATTCTCATTAGTTTTAATTGAAAGTCTCGTTTAATTATTTGATTTGCAAAAAATTATGAAACGAGTTAGAACTTACCACTGATGAATAGTGTATGTACACAATTCATTACGATAATCAAGAGATATTCTTGGACTGATTGATATTCCATGATATAGTGTTGGTTATTTTAAAGCACTGTTTGTCTCGTGAATTAGTCACAACCAAGGGTACAAATGAACGTGAACTATTGCTGGGTGCATGTAGATGCATTGCAACACAGATGTGGTGCGCAGTGACAGCAGAGCGGGGCGCGAGGCGCGCGGCGCGCCGGCACGGACTGCTGGCGACCGTAGGACGAGCGCGGTGCGTGCGCGCGAGCCGCCGCCGCGCCGGCCGCCGCGCCCGTTGCGGTCGACGTTTGACCTTATTTAATTAGTTCGTTCGTTTTTACTCTTTGAATGTAACGTAGCATATTAAAATGTGTAACCGTCTAATTCATTGTTGCCAGCCACTCGGTTAATATTGTCAACACATAATTACTCCTAACTCTACTATTAACACGATGTATGTAACTAGTCATTTATTTATCGTTCTTACTACGATGTTCTCAGTATCGCCTAATTATAATAGATTTGTATTGAATCATTCGCACGCGTATTTTGCGATATAGCTACGTCCATGCCCGAACGAGCTGCGTCTGCTTTATTTTTCCTGTTGAATAAACTTTGTATCTACGTAGATGTAGCAACATGAACTCCTGAGCTATTTCTGTTTGGAGTTCACCCACCTCGACATCGCCGTTGATTTCTGCATCTGAGATTACATAAATTATTTGCCTACCTACTGATCATTTACTCGCCATAAATTCTTATAAAGAAATCCATATGAGTCATCGATATGAAAAAAGCAATAACTACGATCTGGTTACTTACTTGGTTCAGCAACCCGCGGTGAGGTGATGCGTTCGAATAAAGTAAGCAGTCGATTTTATTATGGGTTTGATTGTATTCGAGAATGAAAGGTCATAAGTTTTGTTCGAGTATATTCTTTAGTCAATTAAATGCCGCTTTTAACCTGAAAATTGATAGAGAATAATTTACACTGACGCGACTGATCCAACTAAAACTTGCCATTGACGTCACGAGTATCGATGCTGTCTAAACTAGATGCTGCCGATTTAAATTCTGTTCTGTTTTGTCTAATTATAAATTGAACGGTTTTGTTTTGCTAGTTATATCAACTCAAGCATTTACTAAATAAGTATCTGGATGTATATTATCATTTATCTTAAAGCTAATGCACCAATTCTTCATCGGTATATTCGTTTTTTAAATCATCAAGAGTATTCCAGAATACTTGCGAAACTAAATGCCAAGTCAGTTATTGGAGCAGACCATATAAGGGGTAGCATGGTCTCGGACTAATATAATTAAATTGGTTTGTGACGATTCGTACTTGGGCATTGTGGAGGTACGTGACAGGAACCAATCTCTCAAATTTCAGACAATAAAGTTAAAATTATAGCAGAAAATATATAAGTACCGATAAGACCTAGATTTATCTCTATAAATACGAATAGATCGGCTGAGTCATTATAGATAATTGACGTAATCTTAAATGATACATTTTAATTTATCTCTCGTGTTATTAATAGTAAGGCTCAGCGGGGGATCAATTTTTTCCTCAAACAGTCTATGAATACCCAAGGGCATATCGCCAGCGATACGTGGGGGTAGTGTAAATCACATTTTTTTCCAAAAAATATTTTGTCACAGGCAAGCGTTGCCGCAACGACTTTTGAATACAACGTAACTATTTGCATACATTTGCATATATGCATATTTAGAATTAAACCAACATAAATTTGTCTTGGTTTTTCAGTAAAAATAACATATTTAGGAAACGGTACAGCGTGATACAAACATGGTAGTGTATAATTTGTATGTTTGAGAAAAAAAGAACCAAGTTATAAAATACAATGGAATACAAAAATAGCTTGCCTCTATAGAACAGAAAAACTATTTAAAATGTAGATAGAAACCTGCCTCCATCTTTTAAACTTTCATAAGCTCGTTTTATGTGAAAATATTAAATAAATAAATTATGATGGTCCGACTAACAAAGCGATAAATTACGTGTTAAATAATGTAGGTTAGATATCAGAAAAACAATTCTAGGTATAAATAGTAGATATCATCATTCCTTTGAACTGTGTACAGTCTCAATGCATTTAGCTGAAAACCAACACCAAAAAATGGCATTCGAAAGAGTTCCAAGTTTCTTAAGAAAATTGATTAGTAAACACTATCTAATCCGAGCAATCATTGGCCACTTATTATTTTCTCTATTCACCACCAATTTGTGTTCGTCCATACAAACCTTGTCCTGACAGTATCAAAACCAAAATAATGCCCATCATACACGTGGAAATTTAATTTTATAGAAGTTTACACTAAAAAAATACTTTTGCTTTACAGTGCAATGAAGATAATGCTGGGCAAGTTACCTCGTCCGTGGATAGTGGACGACGCCAAGGATGACGGGTACACGGCGCTGCACCTCGCGGCGCTGAACAACCACGCCGAGGTGGCGGAGCTGTTGGTCCGCGGCGGCGCCCGGCCTGACCTGCAGAACGCCAACCTCCAGACCGCGCTGCATCTCGCCGTCGAGCGACAACACACGCAGATCGTCCGCTTGCTCGTCGCTCATGGAGCTAACCTCAATATCTGTGATAAGGTAAGATGCTTCTTCAAAATATCGATAATTATTTACTTGTGCAATCATATTAGTTAAATTAAATGAAAACTTTCATGTTAGTGCCGGAACTGACTACGATCTGTCAGAATATTAGCTCCAGTTCCAGCTGACTAATATTCCTGTTTATAATATTTTTTCTGATTATACCTACTTGAATGTGTTATTTTATTATTTTGCTAATAACTATTTTATTTTGCTAATTTTAATAATAACTAATATTACATTTCAGACTCTATGAAATATTTGGAAACAGTTACTCTTGTCATAGGTATTGAAGTACACACCGCGGATTTAAGTAATTTCATTTTGCAAGTGTCCTTTACGGTTAGTTCAAAGGAAGACGCTTACTAAGTTACTAAAATCTAACCAAGATCAAACAAAATTTAGATACAGTATAGAGGTTTCGAGATCCATTTAAAGTAACTACAGGAACAGTAATTAAAAGCTCCCCTTAACGTTAGAACCTCCAACCTTAAGGCGTCGCTGGAAGTCAAAAGGGAGTTGGATCTAGTTTAGATTATTTAAGTTATTAGCTCGGCACAGGTTGCCTAGGGTCGGGGGAATAGAGCTGGCTAGAAGGTTAACTGAAATATAATTACTCAAGCTTACTGTTAACAATTGCTTCCTAGACACTATACAACTATGTGAACACACTGAAAATTTAAGATACAAAATCTAGTCAATTATAATTAAGAATTAGTATTATGATGCTTATTTTGAGAATAAAGGCGTTTTATAATTGCTGATTGGACGAAGTTATCTGCAGCTTAGTGAAGTTCCATATCAATTACTGGTAGAAGTTCGTTTGAAGGCATTAGCATCGCTCCCTAATGGACCCTCGTCGTCAAATATCGCGAGCTCAGCACCTTTCCAACTTTAATGAGTCGCCGAGCTGCCAGTGACACGATCAAGAATAAACATTTTTAATCTAACTGACAATTTGATTTTATTCGCGTTAATTGTATGCTTCTGGCATGTCGTAAAAATATGTCTACTGTGTAAAAAAACGTTTTTTTTTTGTAAGGTGAATTTGCATGTTTACTCCATGAGTCCAAAGACTGTGCAATTTCGATACATCTCATATTTTTAGATATTTCAGGATCTTACGTAGTTAGTTACGCATAACTTACTTAAATACTAATTATAAATTGTAATTATTCATAGGAATAATGAATGGGAGTGTTTCGACGACTTCAAGGAGATTTCGTTACCTGGTTTACTGTAAACTAAACACATTTTTCGATCTGAATTGGACCGCATTGTTGCTATAATATCATCTCATCATATAATCAAAGATGTTATAAAAGTAAACAATAATAAAACATTATAAAACAAAACACATTTATTTAAATAATTCTTTATTTAATATTTGTCAGGACGGTGACACGCCTCTCCACGAGGCTCTCCGCCACCACACCCTGCAGCAACTCAGGCGCCTTCAAGACGCGCGCGACGCCGCCCTGCTAACTGGACTAGCGCACGCGCACGACAAGAAGTCGTCCGCCTCCATCGCCTGCTTCCTAGCCGCGCATGGCGCTGATCTTACTATTAAAAATAAAAAAGGTAACAAATAGACTTACAATTTCAAATATGTAGATATCTAATAAGGAATCTAAATGAATCCTGATTTCGTGCCAAGGGTTTTGGAATTATTTTGGCAAACCAAATTACCATGAAATCTTTTAACTTTCAGGACAAACACCTCTCGACTTGTGTCCGGATCCAAACCTTTGCAAGACATTGACGTCATGCCGCAAAGAGGGTGCGGGTATGGGAGGCGAAGGTGCAATAGAGAGCGAGCCGAGTTCGCTGAGTGCAGCGGGAAGCAGTGCAGCCCCGCCTGCAGTGTCGCCGGTGCCGGCCGACACGCCCGCCGCGCCTGCGCAGTCAGACCCCACCGCGGATGAGTGTCTCGTTTGCTCCGATGCCAAACGTGACACACTCTTCCGCCCTTGTGGACATATCTGCTGCTGCAATGTCTGCGCTGCTAGGGTAAGTGCCCTCATTGATTTCTATCTACCGACCTAATGAAATCTTTATGTAGCAATACCGGACCGAAAGGTGAACATGAAAGGAACTTAACAATACCCTTCTGATGTTATCAATGTGAGAGTGATTACTTTTTTTTTTTTTATCAGCTTTGATGAAAATAACTTATTGTAATTAGACAAACATTTAGGAATCTATCTTATCCCATTTGTATTTTCTATGAAAAGTGTGTTTCCAAAGTCCTAATCATTGATTGTGGTTTATTAAATACTTTATAGGTGAAGAAGTGCCTGATCTGCCGCGCATGCGTGTCGTCCCGGCAGCGCGTGGGCGAGTGTGTGGTGTGCTCGGAGGCGCCGGCCACGGTGGTGTTCCGGCCGTGCGGCGACGTGTGCGCCTGCGCGGCCTGCGCGCCGCTCATGCGCAAGTGCGTCGAGTGCCGCACGCCGCTGCAGCCGCTGCCCGCACCCACTGCGGCTGCCGCTGTACCTACTCCAGCTGCAGGGCCCTCACACAAACTTGATGGTATTTTTTACATCCTTATATTTATGTAATAGAAATTATCTGCCGCAATCATATCGAGAAGCGGATCCTATTCGATTGATATTCGAAAATGACTATCGTTATTTGAAATAAGGCTGATTGTTTGATGCATCACGTATTTGAAGCAACCGTTTAGTATTTACGTGATTATATCTAACCAATAAATGTTTTCCTATACCAGCAGTGGAGAAAGACAACGGCAGCAACCTAGCGCAAGTGCAGGTGAACAAGGGCCAGCCGGTGCCGGCCCAGTCAGCGCCGCACTACATGAACAACGGGTCTCGCTTCGCGGCGGCTCCCGCAGCCAGCACCGCGGCGGCCGCGCCCCCCGCGCCCCCTGGAGCTGCGGCCGCGCCCGCGCCCGCCGCGCCCCCCGCCCCCGCTGTGCCTGGGGCTGGGCCTAACGCGCCCGCCGCCGCCGATGTGCAGAAGCTACAGCAACAACTCCAGGACATTAAGGAACAGGTACATATGCACCACTTAATTATAATATTCTAAAGACAAATATCATTCATATGGTTAATCTTCAGGATAGATTAAAAAACACAGACAAAAATAGCAGAATTCTGTTTAGTTTGCTTTTCGTTGGATCTGAACATGTTCTATAACTAGAAATATATTGTCAAATTGCGCAAAATCCTTGAACACAAATTAATCTCACATTTTCATAAACTACGTCTCTTTTTATCTGTTTATGGTGTATATTTATGTATAAAATTAAACTAATTCTTGATGTATTGTCAACAGACGATGTGTCCGATCTGCTTGGACCGCCTAAAGAACATGATCTTCCTGTGCGGGCACGGCATGTGCCAGATGTGCGGGGACCGCATCGCAGTGTGTCCTATCTGCCGCAAGCAAGTGGAGAAGCGCATCCTTCTGTACTGAGCGCTTTGAAACGGACATACAACAACACCGCTTCGATCTTTTGATATAAGGCTGATTTTTTTACAATTGCGAAGTTACGTACCTTTCTCTACATATTTATTAGAAAATGTATGTATTGGATGTGCAAGTACAGTATTTAATATGTACAAAATTACCGTAGACTTGTAACACGTTAGCCTCGACTATTAGTTGCAGAAAATGAGACTTAATGGCACAATTATCTTGAATATTCTTTTTCTGTACCTTTCCAATCTTCAGTGATTTCGTGGTAAGGCTTGCTGGCCTGATATAATCACGCGCATTTATGCTGGAAGGCTGATGTCGGAACAATTTTAAACTATAATGGGTTCTTTCATAATGGTTAATTAAGGATCCTTTTAGTTAAACATTTTACTGTTTAATTCCTTTTGTTAGGTAAATGTTTGTTATCGCTTGTTTTATTTTAGGTATAGAGACAGATTGGTGTCCCAATAGAAATAGTTTTTTTCAAACTATGAAATGTAATGCAAATGGGATTTTATTTAAGTGTAATATATGAACTTTTGAATCTAATTAATTCCACATTGTTATCGTCTTATGCATTTATGTATCGTTACTATAATTACCTACTTATTTAAATTAATATTCTTAAGAATGTATTGGACCCACCAAGAGGCGTGGCATGCTTTGTAAAATTAAATAGGAAGACATGAAGCGAGAAAACCGCTGGCATGATGAAATGTAAACTGAATTAGGTAGCTTTTACCTTTGCTACAAATCTGCCGTTATTAAGTGCAATTCTTATGTTATACAAGTAAAAGTGGCAAAATAGCGTAGCTACAACACAAAACATTCAAAGCCACGCGTGTCAAGAGTACTTCACGTATTTATATCTATTATTGTTTTAAGTGCCTCCAAGTTCTTATATTATTACGGCTATTATGTAACTATATAAATGTTATACAACTATAAATGTAACGCATATTGAATACTTAATATTAAAATGAATATTATTGTTCAGAATTACATACTTTATTTTAAATATAACCAAGAGAATCTAAAGACACTAAAACATAATTTAAACTATCGTAGCCACATATTAACCGCTGTAGTTGGCCACCAGCGTGTTCTCATCAATAGCAAGTTTGGATTGGTCTGGAAAGCCCACGACCTCTTCAACCCTGGTGACCTCGTCTGTCGCCGCGATGCGGTCGTGAAGCAAATCTTTCGTCAAATCATAAATTCTAAACGACAAATGCAAGTTCTGCGCAAGATCACTTTCTTCGCTGCGCTTCATATCTTTATAATACGCATCAGACAAACCCTTTAGTTCTGGTGAAGTCGCGCAATAAAGTGGCGTGCTAGCTGCTTGACTCTGGAAATAGAAAAATCTTAAAATTATCGAAGAAACCGGTACCCATGATCTTTTTCATGTTTCTTCACAACAATAGTTGCTTATAAAGTAATAACTCAAAAAGCTAGTTCTAGTCCTGTTAAAGAATAAGGCTAAATAGCAATGCTGCTACTTACAATGGATTTGGAGAAAGGTTTCATGAATGTGTAAAGCGCTTCGTATGGCCACCAGTTCCTGCACAGCCTGGTCTTGATGAAGGATCCCGGGTGGGCACAGAACACCGACTTACCAGAGTTCAGCCAACGGTAACCTAAGTAGTGCATGAAGTGAACACCGCACAGTTTCGAAATATTATATGCTCTGATAGACGTGTACTCGTGTTTAGGTAGGGATACCATCTCTTCCGTGGGCTGCAGCTGGTGGTTGAAATCCCAGCTTACGTGTCTGTGAATAAAATGCCAATCAGTAAATAAATTTCAAAACGGAGTAAAAAAATAATAATATTTAAGGTAAGTATAATACTTGTGTGATTCCGAAGACACGAGCACTACTCTAGCGTCCGGAGCAAGTAACTTTTCGATGTTCATGAGAAGAAGGTATTGACTTAGGTAATTCACTTGAAATGTTGTTTCTAAACGATCCTCCGTGAGAGTCCATGGTAATCCAAACACCGCCGCGTTCAAAATCACGATGTCTATTTTCCTGTAAGTACGAATAATAAGATTAAGTTAAACGGGAGATTCTTAGATTGCACTTTACAAAAAGTCGGTTATAATGTAAAATACGAAATCCTAATTAGGCACCTACGGGAATCCTTAGGAAGACTTAGTTCTGTTAATTTCACAAATCATATCCTAAGTACCTACTACACTTACTAACCAACGAAAAAAAAACAAAACATACTTTTGGTCATTCAGGATCTCGTTCGAACATTTTTTTACCGAACGTAAAGACGCAAGATTGATCTCGTATAATTTAAGCAGATGGCTCTTTCCACAAACATTTTTTGCGACCATGTTAGCCGCGTAAGGGTTGCGACAGGCCATCAGCACTTTGCAGTCTCGAGAACTTAAACATCTTGTCATCTCCAGTCCGATACCACTGTTGGCGCCAGTGATCAAACATGTCTTTTTCGAAAGGTCAATGTCTTTGACCACCTGTAATACAGAAAATTAACAATAAAAAACATTTTGTGTATAAAAAACCGGATGGCAAAGAGTAGTAGTAAATTCGAAGACACAGACTTCTTTCTCAAGATGAAGACAGCTAAAACCCTAATTATTTTTTAGCCGCCCAGATTTTCATCGCGGATCAAATTCAACTCAAACATGAAACCCTGTTCAATGTCTTGTCCAAATTTGTTTTAATCCTATCGCACAATAGCTTTAGGCTCTGTGTTCAAGGGCGCATATTAGGTAAAATTTAAGCGCATTGCTTGTTACGAACCTACTTAGTAAATAAAAATGGCACGTAGTTAAAATATCAAACCTCGTCCGCTGTTGGTCCATGAATTCCAATAAAATCTATGCTTTTTCCAAGAACGCTTAAATAGTTTTCGAGTATATTCTCCTTTTTTGCTAGGGTATTTACGAAATGTTTATCCAAAGAATTTATTACTTGAGGTATACTGCAAAAGGACACGGTATTAACTAATTTAGTACCACTAGAAATTATTCTCTACAGGCGCTGCGAAACTGAAACTCGCGAGCTACACGTTCGATGAGCGTTCGCGAGATCTGCACGCACCCTTATACTAACGTTCGCACGTGTAGAAAACATTATCCACACAAACCGTCCATTTGAATAACTCTATCCATCAGTGAAAATTGTAGATAACCCGTTTGCTAGTGTTTAAGTTTTTCGCGTTCACCCGGATTATCAAACATTTAGTAGTGCCTGAACGATAATATTATTCGTAAATTTGTACGTGTATTATTAGTTTGCCTTGTTTAGTGTCTCTCTTGTTCCAAAAAAGATTTATACCTTTTATTAAAAATTATATTGATTATAAAAACAGCCCAGGCCGATCAAGGAAGTACCGAGTACCTAAAAAGGTTATCCGAAAAATAATATGGATAGGTAAGCGCTATTGTCGGAACGAGAGAACAGAGGTGTGTGCTGTGTTCAGGCATTAGACCTTCTAATAGCAGGCGATTTTTACGCTTAACCAAAGTCATACCCGAGCAAAACATTAAGAGCAACGCACAGTATTATTAAGGGCACGTGCAGCACGGGAACAAAGAAACTCTAGATCTCGGGACCCCCAAATAGGCACCGCACCGCCGCGCCGCGTCGTGGGCCAAAAGAGTCCCGAATATATATTATAATTATTATTTCTTATTTAATGTTTATATAACTGAAATCTACGATATATCTATATAAATGCCAGAAATATTTACTTACCGACGCAAATTAAATCGAAACATTGTTTCAAAACTAAATCGAAGTCTAAGGTGTTTTTTTTCGTAGCAAAATAATTATTTTCTTTGCTAACTTACTCTTTTGTAGTTTATTGTAACTGACATAAATATTTAAATTTTCTAATGTCATTCATGTCATTATAATTGTATTCATTTTCTTTTGTGCTTGTTATTTTTCATAATGAAAAAAAAACTAAAAATTCAACTACTGCCTACCTTGACTAATGTAAGAAATGTCGAAATACATCAAAGTTTTTGCAGATTTCTTAGTAAAGAAAACTTGGCCATTCTCTGTAATCTGCCTATGTTTAAATTCGAATAGGTAGGTAAGTAATTAAAATTGCTAAAACTTGTGCAAACCACTGTACTTAGTTACATTTATTTTACATGGCAATATAAAAACAATAGCAACATTTTTATTAATGTCAAATGCATAATGTTTTTGTGAAATGTCAAAACATCCTTGTTTCGTGTGTGTTGTTTGGTATTTTATTTAAAATTACTAATAAACGTATATCAAAACATCCCGAGCTATGGATAAATCAAGTAAAAGACGTTACTCGTCGTCTAGTGCTGACAGCACTGAAGAAAATCGTTTGAAAGACTTAAAAGAACGTGATGAGTTTTCCAAGAGATTGAAGAAACGTGATGAAGAAAAGGTGAAGAAGGTAACAGAATCATCCAGTAAAAGATCTTACGAAGAAGCTGCAAAGCGGCTTAAGTTGGAAGCGGAGGACAGAGAGAAAATATTGCCGAAGTTGCGCATTCACTCACGTCGTAAATATTTGGAGAAGAGGAAAGACGACAAGGTTATTGAATTAGAAGCTGATATCGCCGACGATGAATACTTATTTGATGAAAGCAGGTACGCTAAGATCTATTATATGTGCTTATAATATTTGTAAAACACTCATTAGGGTCTCCACCCTAATGGGTGGCTTACAAATATTAGGTGTTCCAATTATATTGGATTAACTCTTTTATAGATGTTCTGCCTCTTGGAAACATTTGTAATTCATGTTCTTGTTTTATTTACAGTTTAACAAAACGTGAAAGATTAGAAAGAGAACATAAAAAAACTATATTAAAATTAGCAAAGGAACATGAAAAGGCAAGAGAGTTGGAAAATGTGCAGAGATATCATATGCCTCAAGACTTGGGAAAAGACGCTAAAGGTTTGATCATTAATTTCATATATTTTAACAATTTATTTTGAAAGTATATTTGTGTTGATTCCTCTCTGTTACTGTAATAGCTCTTAAAAAGATTATAAATAAATAGATTTATTTGTCCCATACTATGGTGCATTGATACAGTGTATTAGTTTATGTCTTTATGTCTAAAGTGAATGTCTATAATATGATGTGTGAATTCTTCCAGGTGAATATGTTGAAGTTGATGAAACAGAAAAGTTACCACATTCAGAACAACAAAAATGGGAACAAGAGCAAATTAAATCTGCCTTCTTCAAGTTTGGTGCCAAAGATGCGAAGTCACAAGACAATGAGTATGACCTGCTATTGGATGAGCAAATTGACTTTATTCAAGCTCTCCAACTGGAAGGGAATAAAGAGAAAAAAGAAGAGGTGGAAAAATCTGAACACCAAAAGATACGGATGTCCATTGAGGAAACAAAGAAATCTCTCCCAGTATATCCTTTTAAGAAATCATTAATAGAAGCAATAACAAACTATCAAATATTAATAGTAGAAGGAGAGACTGGTTCTGGGAAAACAACTCAAATACCACAGTACCTTCATGAGGCAGGGTTTACAGAAGATGGCAAGAAAATTGGATGCACACAACCCAGAAGAGTGGCTGCTATGTCTGTGTCTGCTAGAGTGGCTCAAGAAATGAATGTTAAACTTGGTAATGAGGTTGGCTACAGCATTCGATTTGAGGATTGCACTTCTGACAGAACTGTCATCAAATACATGACTGATGGTACATTACACAGAGAATTTCTATCAGAGCCAGACTTAGCATCCTACAGTGTGATGATCATTGATGAAGCTCACGAGAGAACCTTACACACTGACATTCTTTTTGGTCTTGTGAAGGATATAACTAGGTTTAGACCTGACTTGAAATTGCTTATATCCAGTGCAACATTGGATGCTGAAAAATTTTCGTCGTTTTTCGATGATGCACCAATCTTCAGGATACCTGGCAGAAGATTCCCTGTGGATATATATTACACTAAAGCACCAGAGGCTGATTATGTTGATGCTTGTGTTGTGTCAATATTACAGATACATGCCACACAACCACTTGGAGACATTCTAGTCTTCCTGACAGGACAAGAGGAAATTGAAACTTGCTTTGAAATGTTACAAGAAAGAACCAAAAGAATAGGTAAAAAATTAAAAGAACTGATCATATTACCAGTATATGCAAACTTGCCAAGTGATATGCAAGCCAAAATATTTGAACCAACACCTGAGGGTGCTCGAAAAGTTGTTTTGGCAACAAATATTGCTGAAACTTCTCTGACTATTGATAATATTATTTATGTTATTGATCCTGGATTTGCAAAACAAAATAATTTCAATTCAAAAACTGGGATGGAAAGTTTGATGGTAGTACCTATCTCTAAAGCATCAGCAAATCAGAGAGCAGGCAGAGCTGGTAGAGTGGCACCAGGAAAATGTTTCAGATTATATACAGCTTGGGCATACAAATATGAGCTTGAAGATAACACCATTCCTGAAATACAGAGGATCAATCTAGGAAATGCTGTCCTCACTCTTAAAGCTTTGGGTATTAATGACCTTATCCATTTCGACTTCTTGGATCCACCTCCCCATGAAACATTAGTATTAGCTCTAGAACAACTTTACGCATTAGGAGCTCTTAATCATCATGGTGAATTAACAAAAGCTGGACGAAGAATGGCAGAATTCCCCACAGATCCTATGCTTGCTAAAATGTTGTTAGCTAGTGAAAAGTAAGTACAATTAGATTTACATATTTCCTTTTTTCATCTATCAAGAATAAACCTGATCATAAATTTAATTTAATTTGTTTTCAGGTACAAATGCTCCGAAGAGATTGTTACGATTGCCGCAATGCTGTCAGTAAATAGCTCGGTTTTCTATAGGCCTAAAGATAAAATAATACATGCAGACACTGCAAGGAAAAACTTCTTTCATCCACATGGAGACCACCTAACATTGATGAATGTATACAACCAGTGGGTGGGGTCTGAGTTCTCGGTGCAGTGGTGCTACGAAAACTTCATACAGTACAGATCTATGAAGCGAGCGCGTGACGTGCGAGAACAGCTGGCCGGACTTATGGAAAGAGTAGAAATAGACATGGTTTCGAGCTTAAGTGACGACACTAATATCAGAAAAGCTATTACCGCTGGGTATTTCTATCATATAGCAAAATTTTCTAAAGGTGGACATTACAAAACCGTCAAACATAACCAAGTAAGAAACAAAATAATTATATTAGTAACCCAAAATCAAACTGATGCTCTAAAGAATTCTCATTTTCTAAGTTGGTTTTAAAAGACTAGTATACTTTAAATGGTTCAGATATTGTCATACTTCAGTTGTTAGGGAGTACTATATTCTCTGTGTAATTCTTATTCATTTTTTTCAGACTGTTATGATTCACCCTAACAGTGCCTTGTTTGAGGAGTTACCACGATGGGTCATATACCATGAATTGGTCTTTACCTCAAAAGAGTTTATGAGGCAAGTAACAGAGATAGAGAGTAAATGGTTGTTGGAAGTTGCGCCCCACTATTACAAATCTAAGGAACTGGAAGATTCTACAAATAAGAAAATGCCTAAAACTGTTGGCAAATCATCAAACAGATAATAAAACAAAAGTATATTTCTAAACTTGTCTTTATTCCTATTACACACCTATTTTAGGCAAAAAGCTTTTGTAGGAACGCAAATCAACTAAAAATATAAACAGAATAGCAATAAGGCAATTAAACCACTAAAGATTTTTTAAGCTAATTAAGTACTTAAACCTATGCTATGTTCCTAAACTTTCTAAATCTCAGTAAAAAAAGGAACTAGAGGTAGTAAAGGGAAATATCAAAAAACAGGTAGGTATGCAGGTAGTTCTCAGGTTCACAATAGTTCTTTATAAATAAATATACACTTGTTGATGGAATGTGGCAAGATCTTTCGGAAACATGAAATCATAAGACTTCAGTGAGTGTTAGCAAGTGATATATATGTACCTATTCTTTGTTCTAGAACACAATATTATGATACTCATATCATGTCTTTCTCTTATTCAAACACTAGAATTTACTGTTAAAGATCAAATTTTTGATCTATCCATATAATTCAATTTGAGTAAACAAGATAGCAACAAAATAAATTATATAACAACAGATTTTTGATTACATAACAAAAGCAATCATATCTATTAGAACAACATTGCTAAAATTTTCTTCAGAAATCAGAACACCGGCCTTTCCTCTCCCAATCCCCATATCTTGTGGGCTCGGGACCTCTGGGCCCGCCCACTTCTCCTGTATATGGATTAGTGTCATTAGGCCAAGCAGGCAAGGGATCCTCCTTCTGTGATGGATGCATCATTGGTTGTGTTCCAAGGTCATCAATAGAAGTGGTCTCCCTCAACTTTTTCTTAAATTCAGCCATTCTTTTGGATGGAGGTCTTTTGGGTTCCTGCTCCGTATCGGGCTGCTCCTCCACTTCAGTTGTCGGAGTGTGTGAAAACCTTATTGTGGTACTCCGAAGTGAAAAATCTGAAATACATACGAACAGGGTACCTGATAAATAACAACAAACTTGTTTTACTCAGATCTCATAGTTAGTGAGCATTGAAATGAAATCCGTGAGCTCCATACGACCTTAAGTGACAATCCACAATCAAACATGTTTGATATGTATAAAATAAGAAAATAAATATTGTTGCTCCATATGTACACTATCAGCTCCACACTAAGCCCGGCTATGTTAGTATCCTTTATAGGAATTACGAAGCCCCTTAGTTAGTATAATACTAGTACGAATTTAATTAGATAATTCCTTAACTCACTTTTGGGTAACAAAACTTTAAGATTATTAAGACGAGACATGGTGAAAATTACGCCGCACAACTAAAAATATTTAATTTTCTTGATTGACTTTGACGTAAAACATATGATGATCAGATGTTTTCTGTCAAACTTTCACTCTTTATGTTTTCCATATTTTCCTTATGAATCGCCTGGTGAATTTGCTGATTTGAATATAACTCAAGATTATACTAAATGTCGCAATAAAATATAAGCAATTTTATACTATTTATTAATTGTTTTAATCCTATAATTATTTCAATATATATAATTTTTGGGACAAGGGAAGAAATCGCGAGTCGCATTGATAATTTTGAAATGACAACTCTGGAAACGAAATAAACTGACAACGTCATAAAAGTTGTTGCTTGTCAGTATTCAGTATAGTATAGCTTATATTATCAGTGCTTTCTTGCAGGTTATAAAAAGTTTAAAAGTAAAGCCCTGTGCCGATTTTTGGTTTTTGTGTAATGTTAGTAAATGTGGCTATAGATAGGCCACATGATATGGATACTTACATAAAATAAAATATTCACGTTAAACAGAAACAAACCTGATACCTGTAAAGTTACAAGGTGCTAAGTTATGATAAGTTTAAGATTGCTAAAAAGAAAAACTTTTGCACTATTTACACTACTTAAAACCCAGAAGATGGCAAAAAGTTCATTTGAGTACGTAAAAAAGTTTGAAGCAGATGATACACTATTACCAAATACATGGATAGTGGTTAGATTAGATGGCAAGTGTTTTCACAAATTTGCTGAAGAACATAACTTTTCAAAGCCTAACGACCTAAGAGCTTTACGACTGATGAACTATGCTGCATTTACTGTGCTTCGTGAATTCAATGATGTGTTACTAGCATTTGGTCAAAGTGATGAGTATTCTTTTGTATTCAAAAAATCTACCACACTGTACAAACGTCGTGCTGCTAAGCTTTTAACTACAATTAATAGTAAATTTTCATCATCTTACGTTTTTTATTGGAAGAAATTTTTTGATGAAGAACCTTTGAAATACCCTCCTACATTTGATGGTAGAGTAGTTCTATACCCGAGTGATGAAAACCTTATAGATTACATGAAGTGGCGCCAAGCTGATGTCCATATAAATAATTTATATAATACAACTTTTTGGACATTAGTTTTAGAAGGAAAACTTACCCCACAACAGGTTAGTTATTTTAACTTAAAAGTTTTACTTAACATGATGTATATTTTTCTGAAACGATATGTTTCAATAAGTCATAATATATGTTCTATTGACTTATTAAAGTACTTTTCATCTGTTCTTGTAATAAATGTTATTTTTTTTATTTCAGGCTGAAAAGCGCTTATGTGGAACTGTATCAGCTGATAAAAATGAAATATTATTCCAAGAGTTCAAAATTAATTACAACAGTGAACCAGAAATATTTAAAAGAGGAACACTATTAATAAGAAAAAGTGTTTTTCATAAAAATTTAGATAAGCATAGCAATGTTATAGTTGACACACATGATGATATGCTAAAAGATAAATTCTGGAAGGAGCATTCCAGTTTATTGTTAAATAAGTCTAAGGAAAGTTTATTGTATGATGGTCCTATAACTGATATTGTTGCAGAACAAACTAACTGTATTAAAGAATGAGTATAAGACAGATATTTTATTTTTATGTTATTACAAATAATTTATGTTTGGTATTGTCCTCATAACTGTATTAAACAATATTTCTGTAGTTGATTCAACATTTGCAGAAGCTAACTGAAGCTTCTGTTGATGCTCACATTTGACTTGTTGTTGATATACCTACTTTATATCACAACATACAATATGCCCAAAAGTATTGGCAACATTGGCAAATGAGACTCCTCAGTGGTAAACTATCTATGGAGGATCCATAAGTATTCTGGTTAGTTACCACCAAAATGTGGATAGTACCATGTAATAAAGAACCTTTAGTTCTGATCCATTTGTATTTAAGTCACAATAACAGGAACACTTCTGACACTACCAATGTTTTTTATTCAATCCACACTCATATTTTTTGCTGAAAAAAGGGTGAATGGTGTGGAAATAAAACAATTACTTGGATTATTACGAATACTTTAATTATATAACATTAAATAGGTATTCAACGATTTTAAATAGCCATACATTCAGTAAACTAATTAACACAATTTCAAAATAAATAGCAGGGTACTGTGCTATGCACTTACATTGATATCAGAATTCTTGAAAGTTATTTAAGGCGGAAGTGCCAAGTACATAGCAACAGCAACAGCTTCTATGATAATTTTCTAACAATAAGAATAATACATATTGATTGTTATCTCGAAATCTTATTCAAGTTGTGTATTGACAAATGGGTTTTTTTATGACCACTGCACATTCGGTTTTTTTTTTTTAATTAAATGTTTTTTGTGTACCTAGTGCTTTGCAAGAAATGGGTCTTATGACTCATGGCAACTGACATTTACAGATAATAACCAATTAATACTCATTTATATTATATATGAATATGCTATAAGTAATAATATAACTCTGACATTAAACAATGTGCTTGTCTACTTTTTGAAAACACATTGATGCATCTTATGCACTGTTAAATTTACATTATTTTCACCATTGTTGTGAGGTATGTACAAAATGATGCCAGACTGTATATCCAAATCTCATGTTGATGCAGACATTTTGAATATGATTAAGCTACATCTTTAACTATCTACATTTTAACAGTATTACATACATACATTTACCTGTCCTGATCAATATTATAAATAGGTATGTACAAAGCAAAAAGTATTTTTAAAGGAATTCTTAAAGTTCAGAATGTATTGTTTAGAAAATCGGAATGTAGTTGTCAATCTTAGCACGGTGCTTTTGGGCCACACACTCACTGATCCAGACGATGTTTCGGCACTCCTGCTCCTTCAGTTTTAGGTATGAGTAGAACACACCAAAGTGGAACTGTTGCAGGAAGGCATGGACATTTAGGCTTACCTGCCAAGACAAAAATACCATATAATAACATTCATAAGATTATTTAATTGATAGATTTATGCTGAATAATTTTTTGGAAAAGCTTTTTCAAAAAAAAGATTCTGCATAGCTTTGTAGTTAACCTAAGTGCATGCTTAGCAGTTAAAGCCTGCACTCAAACTAACTACAGCAACCCATTGCATTTTAACCATTTTTGCACAATGAAATTAAATGTCAGGACAAAATATAGTCAATATTCCTAAGAGACAAATTAAATAAAATATAAATTTTCATAACACTGACTATTTTTTATGCCTTTTTGACGTAGTAATAATATGATGGCAACATTTACCTCATGTTCAAAGAATTTGTCTTCCAAGGTTTTGTCACCAACATTGCTGCCAGCGCCTTCGAAAAGTGCTTGATACTCAGCATAGTACTCAGCCACAGCTTTAACCTGCTCATAATCATCAGCCCTGGCCAGAGCAGCTAATCCATCGGGGTTCAGTTTGCCACAGCGGGGGTACAACTTAGCACGGTCATCCTTTGACAACTCAGTTCCAAAAGAGTTGATGGTAATAATGATAGCACGGCGGTCAGCTTCAAACTGCAAATGATAAGCTTTTCATTAGTGACTAAATAAATAAAATTATAACAAAATTATTACTATTTATACAATACTTACAGCCAAGATTTCACACATAACATCAGCTGTAGTTCCACCAATCTGCTTGCAGAAGTCATAGAAAGCTTCCAAGTACGCCTTGTACAGGGTGTTACGAATGATCTCAATGTTCATCTCGTCCAAATCTTGCTCACTAATGCAGTCCACAAAGAATGGAGCCAATGGGGTGTCAACAAGGACAGCATTGTACAACTCAGCAGGAGTAGCGGCTACATGAATAGCTTCCATTTGCTCAAAAGAACCCAAGGGGTGGCATTTAGGAATCAACTCAGAAATGGGCCTCTGGTGAAGAGTTCCGGTGATCAACAGAATAATATTGTCGATCATGTAGCTGTATGTGATGAAGTCTAAGAAAGTAGACAGAGGCTCTACAGAGTGATTCCTGAGATGTTGGAATTCAATCACAAGTTTCTCACGAAGCTTGTCGTCAATGGTGGACACGGAAAGGGGGCTGGGCTCATTGGCTAAGAAGGTACCATAGTCAGTACCTTGCAGATGTAGTTTCAAATCTGTAAACATTGAAAATAATATATGTCAAATGAATCATTAAAATGGTCGTAGACGTAATAATTACTGGTGTATTTAAGTTCCTAAATATGGGCGGATTATAAAGTTTCTACACATACCTTCCAGTGTCTCGCACTGCACCAAGTTCAAGTAGTCTGCCTGCTTCAGGATCCCACACTTGAAACCACGGCACAATCCTTCCAAATATCCACCATCAATGTTGAAAATGCACCCCTTCATTTTGCTTGTGGGATTATATCACTATAACAGTTTAAATAAACACTTTTATTGGATATCCCAGCAATACAAACCAGGTACAAGCCCAAAGAGACACAGAAGAAGGAAATCAATTGAAGTGGTGATCAAACTTATTATATTTCTCTATGGTGATCAATGATCATATGATGTATCCATAGACATTCTGTTTCATTTTTGCGCTTCTTCGGAAAAAAAGACCATAAATTCAATAACGTTAGAAGTTTTATTGGTACTTATTGATTATTTTTATATGCAATAATTAGTGCCTGCTAATTATATGAATAGCATTGTAATATAACATATATGTACACATTCGTTTAATGAGTAAATTGATTTATCCTACATTTTAAATCTGAAGCAACTTCGTTACCTAGCAGGTAACATTTTTTTTTAATATTTATCTATCGTAGAAACTTGCCAAAATTGTATCTTATTAAGTTATTGAGAAATAAAAGAAACTCGAGATTAGAAGAGTTTCACTTTCCCATCTTTCAAGTTACCATTATTCTGAGGTTTATGGTTTATTGAGCTGGTAATAATACATCAGGCCAAACAAAAACCAACCAACAAAATTACTGACACTTACCTGTCATTGTCAATTCAGGTTACGTTTGTTTACCTCAGTTTACCTACGTGTCGGGCGATAATCTAAATAAACTTGAAATAAATACAATACATGTTAACAATGGATTCGCCGTATAATAATCCCATAAGGCAAAGAATAAACAAAATCTTCGACAGTCATATAGTTTCTGATAATACAGATGCCTTACATTCTGTTTCTGGATTTTGTTCATCGAATTCTGCATATACAAGAAGAGTTATTGTTAATGAAATTGAGAAAAGGGATATGCTTGTAAACAAAGGTGTTTTACTAGAATATAACAAGGTAAAGGATAAGCTTCAAGTATTGTTAAATTCTCTATCTTCATTAGATGTTGCTGTCAAAGATATGTCAACCAGATTGTCTGATTCAAAAAACAAAACCCATCATTTAATAACTCAGACTACTAAACTTAAAGACGAAAGGAAGAAGACTGAGAAAAAGAAGACTTGGGTTGGTGCATTTGTAAAAAGTTTTCAATTGACTCCTGAACAAAATGAGTATTTATTCAATGTTTCAGTAAAAACACCTTTAACACAGGATTTCTTTGGGACACTGTCTCACATTGAAAAGTTGTACGATAACTGTAAAATACTTATAAAGTGTTGGCATCAGACTTCAGCATTTGACATCATGGAGACAGTTGGACTTCAACAAGAAGTTGCTATTGAAAAACTGTACCATTGGACTATTGGAGCCTGTCTGAGTACTGATTCTCCTAACAATGTTCTAGTACCCACTGCTTTGGCCAAATTTCAAAACAGACAAGTTCTTTTTGCCAACATTATTGATGAGTACTGTTCAGCACGCAAAGCTACTATTGTGCAATTATTTATTGATGCTTTGACAAAGGGGACTGATGGCTCTAAACCCATTGAATTCTATGCAAATGATGCAAAGAGGTATATTGGAGATATACTTACATGGGTCTATCAGGTAATCCCAGTAGAAAAAGAAAATCTCTCTACTTTATTTAAATTTTGCAACATGCCAGAAAAGAAGCAACTGATTATAGATGCTTTAACTAATATCATGGAAGCTATTTGTCCCCTGTTGAAAGTAAGAGCTGAACTAATACTGAAACCTGATAAGGATCCTCTTGTTTTGTGGTCCATAACTAATCTGATAATTTATTACAAGGATGTTATACAAGCTGTTATATCAAATGGTCACCTTATAAACACATTTGATGAGTTACTGAAGAAGAGTGAAGATGTTTTCCTTATTACACTGGACAGTAAAATTCAGAAGGAACTAAGTCATGGAGTTAAAGCCCCACCAGTGGACCTAAACCCCTCAATTGTAGTTACAGATTTAGTTAGTTTTCTAAGAGATCTACTGGCTATAATGAACCAGTCACATAATATAAATGTAGCTGATAGAAAAATTATAATTACACATATTTTAGACCCATTGTTGCATGCCATCAATGAAACTGCATGTCACCTGAGCTCAACTGATATGTCAGTATATATGTTGAACTGTATTTATCATATACAGTGTACTTTATCCCTGTATACAATAATGGATGAATATAATGAAAGATTGCAAGCACAGTCAGAAGCCCAAATTGACACCCTAACATCAGAACAAGCCAGCTACCTTGTAGCTAACTTGAACTTAGGACCTATCTATACCATTCTACAAGAAAAAATAAGTGGCCCATTGTCTGCTATCCCAGGAATGGATACCTCAACATTGAAAAGCTTCTTGAACAAGTTTGACATGTT
This sequence comes from Autographa gamma, assembly GCA_905146925.1. Taxonomy (NCBI): domain Eukaryota; kingdom Metazoa; phylum Arthropoda; class Insecta; order Lepidoptera; family Noctuidae; genus Autographa; species Autographa gamma. Next base: position 5,337,778 of record LR989852.1, read on the forward strand.
TCTGGTGACCCCAGATGTGTACATGTTACAACAACTGAATTTGCTTTTGAGCCATACCCATAAATCATTGGTAAAGAAACGAGCATTTGAAGTAATTTTCGCCATTTATACACAGCTGTACCAAGCGGTTCATGATCCATCTAATGGCTATGCAGAACCTCAGACTATTGTACGCAGAAAACCAGAAGAGGTGAATAAGCTACTTGTATAAATATTATTAGCAAAGAATATTTAAATTATTATTCTATTTAATTACTTGATTATTGTACTCAAAATACATTAATTTTGAGTCTTATGTGATCTCTAAATGATCCAATAAAAATTTAGTTTGATGTACACAATAAAGCATACAACTTTAATGTTAATAAGGTAATATAAGAACAATTATAATGTTATACATATTACAGCTGGTTTCCTTTTGACGTCATTACGTCATTATAATAGAAGTTATAAGTTTTCTTTAAACTATAAAGTTGTTAATTTTTTTGAAATAAAATTAATAAGTAGCTAAAATCACACAACTTTTATCAATTACTCGCGATTCAAGAGACTTCATTTAAATTTTATTTTATTTAACATCTATCCAAAAGGATAGGAGTAACAGAAGATTTATCGATGTACTAATTAAATTAATTATGAAATATATTAGATGTAGATACTACATTAGTAACTTTTTGTGTATAGGTATAGTAACTATCCTTCTTCAGGGTCATACTTCGATTGTCGTCATCAGAGATTTGGATAGCTCGTGATGGTGTGTATCAAGATGATCAAGAATAATTAGTATAATATGATGAAGGAATCAATTATCAATATATCAAATATTTAAAGGAAAAGTGCATGATGTAGGAAACTAGCAAATACGCACTTTCGTTAAATGAAATTACACTATTGGCTTTTTTTCAAGTTCAAGATTTTGTTTTCAAGTTATTTTAACCAAAACTACAATACCGATCTTCATGAAATTTGTATTGGAGATGACACCCGACATGTTATGAATAGCTAATATTTTTATTTATATACGTAAATGTTACAGGCAATCATATAATTAATTATTGATACAATTATGTTACTGGGTGTCATATTGAATAAATGAACACGATAAAAGAGGGGCCTGTTGGTCTAGTGGTTAGAGACCCTGACTGCTACACCGGAGGTCGTGGGTTCGATTCCCACCCGGCACAAATGTTTGTGTGATGAGCACGATCATTTGTTCGGTGTCTGGGTGTAATTTATCTATAATATGTATTTATTTAGAAATATATAAGTATGTTTATCAGTTGTCTGGTTACCATAACACAAGCTCTGCTTAGCTTGGGATCAGACAACCGTGTGTGAAGGTGTCCGGACTGTCCGGGAATATTATATATTATTATAAGTTTGGATTTTTTTTTTATAAGGCAACCTATGTATAAATGACATTTCCGTCCTAACCTAAATTTATCCATCCTAGCTGTCAAATGTAATGTGTGTATTGTATCCTAAATAGTTTTAGTTTTCCAAACTATTGACTAAAGAATACTTTGATATGAAAATTGTCGGTTGAGCACGTTTTATAAAAAATGGGGTCTCGACAAATCACAGAAAAGTCGCTGTCCATGTTGCGGTCTTTACCGAGAATATCACTGCAAAATATTCGCGACAATCCTAACTCGAAATGGAAGGTAATTTTCGTCTATATCTCTTACTTTATGTATCTTTATGTTCTGATTTTTAACGAAGTAACTATTTTTAGAACAAACGAGGCCGGGCCCAACATGGGGGTGACAAACACGGCGCTGGAAATAAAGGTTCTGGTCAAAGACAGAATTTCATGAGACTTGGTTATGAAACAGGCAATAATCCTTTTTACTTGCGTATACCTCAAGAGCATTACTACAGGGGTCATCAGTAAGTAAACCTAAATGTCTGTTAAATCTTACATCTATGAAAAGCTACTTTTTCTACTGGGTAGATAATTTCTAAATAGTTATTTTTATCTTAAATAAGCTTAAATGTGAAAAGGAACTTACTTCACCTTTGTGGAAACCAATAACCTGACAAATAAAAATGAAATCAATCTACAATAGCCAGAGATATTAAGTTAAAACACAGTAAACACAGTTGAATCTAGTCTAGAGTTGGGTAGGACACGCGATATGAATGAGTTTGTATGAGTAACTCATTTCGAATTGTGAGATGGGACAATGTACCACCTCAAATGAAGTGGGACACTGTCATACCACTGAGACATTAGTAAGAGTTGAGATGTACTGTGACATTACTTCAAACATGAGTTGAGCTGTTATTTGTGACATTTTACAAACACACGAGTTGAGCTATACGTGTAACATTAATCCAAGTATGCAATACTAATTACAATAAAGATTCGAAGTACGACTCTATTAATATTCAATTTAACTAATCGTAGCGGCGCATCAATTCGAATTAAAACAACCGAAAGATAACGAATGTTCACGTAAAAACCCTTATTTGAGGTGTTTGTCACGCACTGTGTCCCGCTCACTCACACACAGTACAAGTAAGCGAGACGACGGAAACGCTCGCGCTCATGCTCATGCCTCATTTTTTGAAGTGGGACAAAATGTATTTTTGAGGTGATGGGACATTCTGTCATTGTGTATGGTACATTTGAGGTGACTCTTGTATGAGTTACACAACTCTAATCTAGTCTGTGCAGCAAGCTGCAGAATTTGGGGTTCTGGTGTGCATAACGACAAACTTATTTTATGTAAAGATCACTGTTTTGTTGTTATAGTGAGAAATTAACAGCTGTGAAATTATTTAAGAACATAATGTTTTTAAATGCCATCTTTATAATTCTCATTATTAATTTTATTTTCATTTTACTCTCCATGAACAGTCCACTTTATCATCATTTGTTAAAAAATGTAGACTAACTACTAATTTGTATTTCAGTCTAAGAAGAGAATATCCACCACTTTCACTGCATGAACTACAAAGATTAATTGATAAAGATTGTGTGGATACATCCAAGCCTGTAGATATTGCCAGCTTAATCAAGTCGGGACTATACAATTTCTTTCCTGATCTTAAGCAGTTTGGTATAAACCTCACTGATGAAGGTGCTGATCTATTTGCAGCTAAAATAAATATTGAAGTACAATGGGCCAGTGAACAAGTCATTGCAGCAGTAGAAAAGAATGGTGGAGTTATTACAACTGCATATTATGATCCACACAGTTTATTACTACTTAAAAACCCTAAGAAGTTTTTTGAGTCTGGTCAAGCTATACCAAGAAGAATGATCCCGCCTTCTGATCTTATTGAGTACTATACTAGCGCTGCATCACGGGGATATCTGGCAGACCCAGAGGAAATATCCAAGGAAAGATTAAAGCTTGCTCAGAAATATGGATACACTTTACCAGACATTGAAAAGGACACCGATTATAAAATGTTGTGTGAAAGAAAAGACCCAAGACAAATATTTTATGGCTTAGAGCCTGGATGGGTGGTGAACCTAAAAGATGAATGTATTCTTAAACCTAAAGATCAAGAACTTAAATCTTTCTTTAGCTCTTAATAAGTGAAGAATTATTATTAATTTGTATTAAATAGTTACATAGACCAAATAGCTGTTTTATTGGAAACATAGTTTTTGAACAATACATTTTAATCCATATACAATGTTAAACTCAGTTCGACCTCAAAGGGTGGGTAGGTTTCATAATCATTCAATAATTTTATTGAAGTGTAATCAAAATTTAAGGCAGAAACATTAAAATTATATAGACAGCATCGTTTGATCTTGCGACAACCCGGACTCAATTATCAAAAATTAATTGAATCAGACATTGTTACTCAACATTACCTTCTCGGATAGTATAGATGGTTTTTCCCATCATTGAAATTGTGAAACAATAGGGTCTTGCCAGGCCAGCACTAACTATTAACTTGGTGGCCCTTAACATAATTATTTATTCGGAATATGTAGAACCCTTAGCTAAAAAGCTTTTATTATATCTTACTTATAACTGGTCTGTTGGTCAGTGACCCTGACTACTGAACCGGTGTTGTGGGTTAAATTCTTACCCGGGACAATGGAATACAGGTCAATATTTTTTTTAATTTCCAAAATGTCGATAAAACTCGCTTCATTGAACATAGTATAGTTAGTGTAAGGAATAAATAAAAAATGTTTTTATATCCAAGATATGGTGTTTATTGTAGATTGATTGTAACATTTAACCTTAAGATAATTCTTATAAATGTAATCTTTTTTAAGGCAAGCAGTTTAAGATTACTTTAAACTGAGTAAGTTATGAAATATTGTTTAAAAATAAAACTGGATCAAGCTTCTTTTACTTAAAAATATGGTCATTTAAAGTAGTAAAAAATCTATGAATGTATGTATGTGATTAATTAATATCTGTAATGGTCGGGCTTGTATGGTCCATCAACTGGTACTCCAATATAGTTAGCTTGTTTTGGTGTGAGCTTGGTCAGTTTAACACCAAGATGGTCCAAATGTAAAGCAGCTACTTCTTCGTCTAACTTCTTAGGTAATGTGTGTACACCAACTGGGTAGGTATTGTGTCTAGTCCAAAGTTCAATTTGAGCCAATACTTGGTTAGTGAAGGAGTTAGACATGACGAAAGATGAATGGCCTGTGGCGCATCCCAAATTAACAAGACGTCCAGCAGCTAGTACTATAATGTGATTTCCGTTATCGAGCTGGTAGCGGTCTACTTGTGGCTTAATGTTATTTTTCTTGGCATTCTTTTCCAACCAAGCAACATCAACTTCACAGTCAAAGTGTCCAATGTTGCAGACTATGGCATCATCTTTCATTTTCAGGAAGTGATCCTTGGTAATGATGTCAAGATTTCCAGTAGTAGTTACAAATATTTGTCCTACTTCAGAGGCTTCATCCATTGTTGTCACTTGGAATCCTTCCATAGCTGCCTGTAGAGCATTAATAGGGTCAATTTCTGTGACGATCACTCTACCGCCGAAACCCTTAAATGCTTGAGCACAGCCTTTGCCAACATCTCCGTAGCCTGCAACTACGCAAACCTTACCAGCGATCATAATGTCTGTAGCTCTCTTAATTCCATCAAGTAAAGATTCCCTGCATCCATATAAATTGTCGAACTTGCTCTTAGTCACGGAATCATTAACATTGATGGCTGGAATCTTCAAGGTTCCTTCGCGGAACATCTTATACAAATTATGCACGCCAGTTGTTGTTTCTTCAGAAAGTCCTCGAATTCCTTCCAACAGTTGTGGGAATTTCTTGTGGACCAGGTTAGTGAGATCACCTCCATCGTCCAAAATCATGTTGCATGGCTGAAATAAAAAAAATACCATTGTTACTACTTTGCACTACTAATATGCACTTATAAGTATACCTTACTACTCATTTTGAATATTATTCAGGGAAAAGTTTGTGTATAAACAAAAATATGTCGTATTTTTCTAAGTTGTTCTAAGGAAAACCACACATACCTTTCCATCGGGGAAAATAATCGTCTGTTCAATGCACCACAGGTATTCTTCTTCAGTTTCACCTTTCCAGGCATAGATAGGAATTCCGACAGCAACTAAAGCAGCCGCAGCTTCGTCTTGCGTACTGTAGATGTTGCTACTCGACCATTGCACCTGTTTAAAAAAATACTTGGTTAGAGCTATGCTGTTATTCGAATATAATGGAGTAAATATATGGTGATATTACAATTATTTCAAAGTCTGAGATACACCAGAGGAAAAACTGTTCCGTAACATGACTCGCAACATTTTACGACATGTTGCTTGCTTCCATTCCTAGAAAACGTCTTTCGGAACTTTCCACATATCGCACGTGTTGTTACTTGTAAACCAGGCTTAAGTTTTTAGCCTTGTTTGAAGCACAACAAAAGTACGAGATTCTGAGAAAAGATGATGAAATACTTTTATTGAAAAAAAAAGCGTCTTCGGTTCCAATAACCGACGACAGGATCACCGAGCAGGTATGTGTCTGCCAAACCCTTACGAGTACGTTAGAAGATATTTTCTACAGTAAACTGTTGTCTGCCTGCATCCAGAGAATATGTATGTTTAGTAAGTAGGAGAGTATGTAATCTTTGTATACCTGTTGAAACTGCTTTTGAATGTACGTAAGACATGCATACAGTATACAATACCTAATAAGCTTATTAATAAGTATTTACAATGAACATAAATATTTACTAAGTATAGTAATATACCCTTATTTGTATGACAAAGGAAGAGATTGCTTATCATCCTAGAAAATCAACATAACAGTGACTTGAATAAGGTGCTTGAATTCAAAACATATTGCATAATAGTTAATATAACGTATATTAAAAACAGATCATGGGTTAAAGATAAAGAGGTCATCCATGACTGATATATGACGATAAAATTCTTAGTCTACAGACAAAAGATAACATATTGTGATTCTTTTATCTTTCAGACCTTCAATACCACGTTACATGTCATGTAATAGCAACAAAATGTTACTCATACTAACATACATACATTTTGTTTTTGATCTCTGTTTATCTATGTAATGTTTATTTTTTATTAACAAATGCCTTATTACTGTAGTTTTGAAAATTTACATGATGCTGATGTAACTTCTGGGTATATTAATGTTATTAGAATATTGGACTTCCATTCAACTATTATTAACATGTGGTTATCAAAAAGCTATCTTAGGCAAGGAAGTCTCTTATCTTGTTGTGAACTAAAAGATATCTAGAAACATAAGGTATCATTTAGTGATTGGATCTAATCTGGATTTATATTGACATACTGTTTAGATAACATGATATATCTATGTCACTAAACCTACAAAGAACTATAAGCTATCTGCCTTGCGTTTCTTGCAAATAATATCTTAATACAAATTCTAAGCTATGACTAAAAAACAGACAATTTGTTAGGTGTGTAAGAATTATTGTTTTATGTTAATATATTATGCAGAACCACAGTATTATAAATTAGTTCTACAGTTTCAAAGTCCCATAATATTAAACTATCAAAACAGACAAATAATAATCCTCTCAAATAAATTATTCATAACATGTTAGTGTCATTATTATAATAAAAAAATCAGTAGGTACATGACACATTTGTGAACATGAACCATGTCAAAATTATAATGATACTTAATTTGTAAACTGTATAAATTCTTAATTTACCATTTTAATGTACACAAAAATATCAATGGAAGATAAATTCATATAAGTGACTGATATAGCAACAACCATGGCTTAACTTAAAAATAACAAGGTGAACAATATTTTATGGATAAATATGGTATGCAATAATGTATGAATATTTCGATAAGAATGGAGAAGATTTAATAAGTCACCTAAGAGTACAATAGAAGCCATCCTTTACCAGTTTACTATTATTTTTATTACTTTGTCCTCATGTTTTTTGTTGCTTTCAGCTATTCATAGTTGTATTATGGTGATTATCATAGAATATGGCAGTATAACAAGACATTTAATACGAAGATTTTTTATATGAATGCCAAAAATATAAGTTCAATATTGGTTTTTACAAAAATTTCTACTTAAAAAAAATATCTTTATTATATTATGGTATTGAAAATGTATCAGGTATTTAAGTTATTTTTTTTGTTCACGTTATGTAAGAAATATATTCAAACAATGTTGTATTGGATTCAGTAATATTACCACATGGCTGTAGAGAGTACTTACTTCAGCACCAAGCTCTATGAGTGTTTCAATGAGGACAGCAGTCTGCACAGTCATGTGCAAGCTGCCAGCAATCCTAGCTCCCTTCAGGATCTTGTTGGGAGCATACTTGCGGCGGCAAGCCATCAACCCTGGCATCTCCTTCTCCGCCAGCATGATTTCATTGCGGCCAAGCTCAGCCAGCTTCTCATCAGCTATAAATAAAACAAGCAAAGGATAAATAAAGTACTCTAGAAGGCTGTGAAAAGTGGGTGCATTCTGTAGTTGTTATTGTGTAGATTTTAGTAACATTAAAGGTTTTCCCAAGGGCTTCATGCTATTTTTGAGAAGCTTTTAACATTGTAGTTGAAAAGGATTTCATAATGTTTTATAAAATTATGTCATCATGTCTTGCTTAGTAATAGTCAACAAAACAACTACCTTAATAAAGGTAATTTTATCAACTTATTACACTCATTTAAACTATTTTTTTTTATGTATTTTTGTATTATTAATTAAAATGTATGTTTCCATTAATTCAACACTAACTATTAACTATCAATTGAATAAATAATACAAAAGAAAATTAATAATGTATTTTAGATAAAAAAAAACTCTTATATTTTTAGTTTTCATGAAACATACAATGTCCAATACTTAAATCATTATTATATATATATAATTGTATAAATTAAATCATTGGATTATCTCTAAATTGAATTGATGTAAACAATGGAGATAATTTATAGTATTAATGCAATAAATACTGATAATTTATTTGATAAGGATTCCTGCAATCTGAAAGAAACAGTGTAGAAACCGGGCTGACGGAAGTCGCATGGCCATAATAACCTATAAAATATCCCACACTTAAATTTTAATGTTCTGTAGAAAAAGGCAGCAATACATTATAACTTATAATAAGGAAGGTCGTATACGTAAGATATTAATTAATTACAATTAATTACACGATTCAGTTTGTCTTTACACAAAAATAACAATAAAAAGCAAACAAAATAAATTAGCAACATAACTTACCGATTTTGAACGGGGGCTTCATGATGTTTAAATTAATGATAATAACACAGAAATAGTATTAGCACAGAATGCCTATTTGGGCGTCCGTGTTATTTTTGTATTTTGTAGAAGTCTCGGAATGGATATTGTATCCCGTACGTCCGACCGCAATCACAGACAAAGAAAGACAGACAGATCACAGATGTTTGTGTCACAGAATATAAATACACCCATGAGATGTTTGAAAAAAAAACTAGCAGAACCAATGATATTAGAATTTATTATCATTGAGCTAGTGATTTAAAGAAACCGACACTTGATATCGAGAATCTATTATTATTATAATTCAGTTGCTTTTTTGCCGCTATTCCATTGTACGTACTGATATTTGAATTACTCATTTTTTATAATTATTTTACAAACATAGCCCCTCTTGCCCTCTTCATTGTATAAACTTATAATTGATGGTCGCTTGCAATCGGTAAAACGCAAGTTTTTAGTAGGGAAGGAGGCAGTAGGTAACATTTATGAAACTGTGAATCAAAGAATTTTTTTTTTTCAAAGTTGTCCCTTTGAAAAAAAAAGGGCGTTACATTGAGTCCGTACGGAATACTACGGAAAGAGCCGTCGCTTGTAGGATTTGGAGCGCTCCTGTTTTTAAGTATAAAATTGTTGCGTCGTTGTAGTGCTATTATAACAACTGCATAGGTATACACACATTATGTTAACAGCGGTCTTCATGAGCAGAGGAGTTTTATAAGTATCGGTCTGTGAGCCTGTAGCTCTTAAACAAATGAACTGAATATGACACGGTATTTTTATATTTGAAAGCTAATGTGATTAATACGACTCTTAGCTATATTTATAAAGATCACTCCAGGATTTTTAGTTAAGTTTATCAGCAAGTTATCAGCCAAGCCAATTAATTTAACTAAGATTTCTTCATTGTCCGTGCGAAAATAGAACCGCGCGTTGCGGCGCAAAAAAGACCTAACATTACCATCATAATTTCAGTCCGGTATCATCACCCACCCAGTGTCGAGTTCCTGTCAACTTGGGTATGTCATCAACCCAACAGTTCTTTCTTGTCCTTGACTCTTTTGATGTTTCCCTGGCCACCACTTTCTTCGCTCGATTTCATCAGCAGTCCGCAGGTATGTTAAGCTAGGCATCCATCAGGCCCAATTCCATCTAAAAAGTATGGCGATACGACTGTCAGCAACGTCGAGCACTTTTGTCTAACGACGGATGTAGGGGTCAAGCTCGGCCTAATAGATTGATGCTAAGCATTGCTTGCATGCATGACCTTTGTGCCACTCAATTTCAAAGCACGGTCTCCTTTATTAGCGTCCCATGTATTGGGACCGTAGGTCAATGTGGGATAATGAACGAACGAGCGGGTTTTAAGACGTGGAGATTTTTTGGATTTAAACATGTTTTCCAAGTACTTTCCTACCCTAGCTGTAATCTTCTTTCTATTTCTATATACAGATACTCCTTGTTGAAAGACAGACCATTAATTCCTATTGCTAAAATTCAATATCATCATCTATAATATTACTTGCGAGTACGACTGTAGTTCTTACGGAGAGAAAATTAAAAAAAAATGCTCGAAATTGTCTAAAAAGAAAATCTTCGACTCCGCCCCGAATTACAGAATAACATCGGGAATGGAACTTAGGTATACACGCGAGTGAAACCGCGGGGCTTAGCTAGTTATGAACGCATCTAGAAATTTTCTATTTATTATGCTCTAATGTGATTTTAATAATTTTCGATGAAACAGTCGCATTATACCAGATAACGCAACAGTTTATAACATAATAAATACTACAGCAAAACAAAGCGGCGCACTCAATCCCACGACAGTTCTCTTCCTGCACTGACTCTTGATCTTCATTGAATTTTGAAATAATGATAAGCTCAATGTCTAGACGGAGCGTCGTATGTCCATAAAATAAATGTTCCCAAATATGTCAGGTACTCTTGGCCTTTAAATTTTTACCACTTTTGCAACTATTGTGTACCTATGAGTGAGTGAAAAAATATACCAAAATCTATCTATCCGATATCGCCTATTGGATACGATAAATTACGGAATTTACTTTATTCCACGCTCATTTATGTAAGTTTTTTGTTATTTTTGGATATACATAAATTACAAATGATGAATAATTATTTATATTTTAACTGACAACAAACACTTTATTATTTGATAAGGTGACGTCACACGCAAGTTAGCACGATAACTTACTTGCGTACTTTACGAACAACCCCAACCCGCTCTCTTTCATTTGAAACATTTCAAGTAGTCAGTGTATGGTCGGTATTAATGATAATGGTCTATAAGCAGAGCATAAATAATAAATAATTTAAATAAGTAGTGCCTATGTAGACACTACTTATTTATACTACAAGTAGGTTACTTATAAATAACATTAGATCCAGGAATTTGGAAGGTAGTAAAGAAAATAAAAGGTCGGTGATAAAAAAAAAAACAACTTAACTTCTAAATTGTTTAATCACCATAGAACAGTTTACAGGGTAGCAGATAGTCATATTCAAAACGAATGGAAATATACGCCGTAACAAAAAAAACTAATTGATTTTAGATTCGCGCAGGAAAAGTGGGTGGTATTCATTGACTCGATGCCTATGATTCTAATTCAGAACCTTTCATGGCATGGCACTAGTCCTCACATATTCACCTATCATACTTAAATATAAGTACATACGTAACTTGTATGACATTATCAAAACTTTTTGAATATTACCATATCCAAATAGCTTTCTTTTCAAATATATACGGTGTTAATGTAAAACATAAAATAATTAAATGGTGGTAATGACACTTCACTTTAAATATTCTTGCATAATTCGCGCAAACATCATTCCTATCAGTGATGCTCACAGACTAGCAGACACTCAACACGTTAACCGAAATTAATAACATCAAGGGTATTTTCATATTCTAACGCACCTAAGTCTTAAATCTGAAGAGTATAAAAAGAATTCTATCCAAGAGTATGGAACGAATTGATTAGAACATTAGTCATGAGTAATGAAATTGGACATCGATAACAAAGAGTAGGTATGAATAGTTATCGTACACGTAAAAGGCACTTATTGACAGCTTTAAAGCAAGTTTGATCGACAAATTAGAAACAATTATTTTAATAAATAACAATTATAGTGTTTGTAGCTTGACCTTTTTTCTAAATTATCTTTAACTTAACATAGTACATAAATCCGACTTGCGAACTAAACGAAATGCTTTGAGCTAGTCGACATGAAAAAGGCCTCGTGATTTTGTGACTTCAATATTCGTTATGGTCGCGATAACCTGCCAGTTACCTAATACGGTTGAAAAAACTACAGCAGTTAAATGTTACCGCGATAAGAATTTTGTTTATAAAATATAAGAAAATCGAAACGATATGATAGCATTTCAGAAATAACATTAGATAAGACAAATAAAAGGTAAAAATAAATAGAATTAAAACGATAACATACAACAAAAGACTACGTTGTTGAAGATACCCATTTGCAATTTTGAGTGAATTAATGCAATACATAAATTTGACGGTAATTTAAAAATAACTTTCGCAAACGGTCCGCATGATGTTTTTGGATCGCCAATTAACTCCAAGGCTACTATTTTGCAATTTCAGGATACATCTTAAGGGAAAACAACGTTTTAATTACATATGTACAATGTGATATTGAGATCAGAAGGCAAAAAAACTTTTTATTCATCACAAGGTAAAATAGCCAAAGGTTGATGGTCTAATTAAAGAAAGGTTTCTATGATTTGAAGACCTCATCAAATCATACATTATGTCAATTTTACAAGGACGGTTGTTTTATTCAGTCAGTTGCACTGAATTGAGTACCAGAATTTAAAACAAACTGCTGGAATGTCACATACTCAAATTAAGTTGTTCTTACATGTAGTGCAAAATAAATAACTATGATAGAACTTTTCTGAAGGTATTGTCTAGTTTTAATAATTTTTTGGAAGAGCTTGTGATTAGTTTGACATCCACTACTTTACAGCTTGAATTGTGATGAACAAAAAAGCATCGTCGCCAATATGGCGTCCTTCAGTCTCGAGTAACTTCGACGGATCCTTAACATACATTTACATACCAAATTTTCATTATGATCGACAATGCCTAAGTTTATAAAATATCTGAGATAATCATGCACGCATCTTACATGCATTCTTACCCATTCATAAAATCTTTCATACATCTTACAAAACATAATAATAATTTATAAAATTCATAATCCCTTGCACATGTGCATGCCTAAAATAACATACATCGACTTCCATACTTCCCTTTCAAATTATCACTTTATCTCACATAAGTAAAGATACCACAGCCACTGTCTGTATTTATAATACCAAATAGGAAAAAATGCTTCAACTTTAAGATAATTATGGAAAGATTATGGTCAGGCATATATTAAACAGTTTCAATATTGCTACGCTAAGTGCATTGTTTGGGGCCTAAAATCACTTGGTGATTTCAAGAAAAGGCCGTAAACAAATGAGCACTTTTCTTAAATACAATTTCACTATAATATAATCATTAATCTATATTTTATTAGTTTGGATTTCAAAATGGTTTTAAGAAGTTTATAAACTACTTGCCTTGTCATGGTAAAAAGCTCAGAAAATAAACACAGCAATGGTTTCAAATGTTGCTATGCAAAATTATGGTAACGCATAACTTAATAGACAAAATATTGTGTTCTGGATAATATTATTTATTTATAAAATAGGCCCGAGTGTTAGCCCATAAACACAAAAATAACTACTATAATATTAATGTTGGAGAGTTTAAAAACTATAAAGGCCTCTAAACAAATGCACCTAACGATTTATGAATACGGACATAATATGCCTGCCAACACAGTTGAGTTTACCAGCAGTAAGATGTCTGAAACTGCATTACGTCATTGTGGCAGCGCAGAGTTTCAAATCTGAAAAACAAAAAGAATGAATTCAAAATATGTTTACAAGATTTTTTATAGTAGTAGTAAATATTAGTTAGTTTGGGTTATGTAGTTACCAGCTAGTGAGAGGCGTCTGTAGCCTGAGCTTGCGGATCTCCTTGGTGGCCCAGTTGGCGAGCGCCTTGGTGCGCGGCGTGCGCGAGCGGCGCGCCACCTGCAGCAGGTCCAGCAGCGGCCGCGTCTCCAGCAGCGGCAGCATGCGCTGGCCGAACACCGTGCACAGGTCGCCCGCCAGCCCCGCGATCACCGACATGTGCCCGTCCGTGCGCTCCGGCTCGCACGCCACTTGCGTCATGAACGTCACGATGGCCGGCACGTGCGGCTCCACCAGCCCCACGTCAGATCGCACCTACACAAATCCTATGTTAGCTACCGTCTTCTAGGTTAATACATACAATTCAGACATCATTTACTAATGGTTACTTTTCTAAAAGAAGTACCTAAATAAATACATAGCTACCTATTATCCTCTACATTACTTACCTCGCCAGTTGATCCTTTCAAGCCTTGGATAATACCAGTATATGCCTCAAGCACGCTTTCGCGAAGTTCTCCTAGATATTCGACCATGTCGTAATCATTACGATCTACTTGAGCGTTACTGGCCTGTAAAATAAAGTAAAGTAAGAAAATATTATATGAGACATTCTTTTTACAACCAGACTATACAGGTACTTTAAGTAATAATTAAATCTAATAAATATGTCATCCTACCTGCAACAACATCTGCATCACAACATCAAAGTATTTTGCAAAGTCTGGACCAATGCTAAGTGCAATGTCACCAAATACTGACAAAATCTGTGGTTTAACTGAGCGGTGAATGGAAGGATCACCAAGGTTTTCCAACAATAAGAGAATGATTTCATCACAATATGGTAGCACCTGAAATAATAAAAAAAAAACAATTAAATTATTCATTGACGAATAATAAACTACATAACAACCAGTATTACTCATTATGATTTAGACTTTATCTTACCTTACTTTTCAGTGCTCGGCAAATATCGCCAGTTAGGCCAACAGCCGCAATACATACTTGATATTCTTGATGGTTTTTAAGTCCCACAAAAAGATACCTCTTGAAAGCATCCATATACTTAAGGAACCCTTCTCCTAAAACCTCAACTAAGGTAGAGACTGCCATCAGAGCATCCTCCTGCACGCCGCCTGCTTTGCCCGCGTTGCCAGCGAACATGGTCAACAATGCGGTCATTATTGCGTCTGATATTTGAGGAGCATCTTCAGGCGTCACTTTACGAAGGACAGATTGCAAGGTGGCACACAGTAGGCTCTGAAGATCATTGAATTGTGATCGATCTGCTTGGCTTGAAATGTGGTTTTCCATTTGCAGTACTTGTTGCAACCTCTCTAAAATGACCATGGTCGTCTTTTGAACAGTTACATAACAATCAGTAGGTGAGTTTTTGACCATTTCCATGAGTGCTTCATATGCAGCCGATCGCAAGTTATGTTGTGCAGCATCTTGTCGGTCGGTTGTTTCAAGAAGTCTTTGAATAATAAAATCGAAGTATTTGGACATGCAGTATGTTTTAGGTTGATTAGAATCTTCGCCATCAGCTGCTTCATACGCAGCTTCCGCAAGGCCTGTGAATGCCCAGCAGACATTAGCCGCAACGCGAGGTTCAGCTTTTAATCCATTAACAAGACTCTCCAGAAGTGGTTTCAGATATGTTTCATTGATAGCTGCTTCAGGAACAATCTCACAAATTCTGCCAAAAGTCCAGGCAGCTGTGTCTCGTACGGCGACACTGGAATCGTACATGGCTTCGATCAAAGTAGGCATAGCCTTTTCCACAAGAGGCTTCAAAGTGTTTGCTTCAAGACCTCCAAGAATAGAACCAAATGCCATGAGAGCCGCCTCTCTATACCGCCAGTTTTCATTTTTGATGTTTGAATTAATAAATGGAATAACATGTGGTACTACTTCATCTGCACAGCAGTTAGACAAAAGCATGAGACAAACAGATGCAGCCTTAGAGGGATTCCATTCTAATTCATCATCTGTATCATCTTGCTTTGTTAACTTCTGCATCAGGACAGGTGCAAGGTACTGCAATGCTCCTCTGGCGTAAAATCTAGAGGTACGAGCTGGAGGTCGACCTGAAATATAAAGACAAGACATATTAAGTGTTTCTCATAATACAGGTTAGTAAGTTCAAAGAATGTGGAATAACAAATCCTACCTGCATCAGCTGCCTCCAGTTCTTCAATAGACAGATCTATTTCTTCATCACTGACATTAGACCAGAACTCAATGCCTTGAAGTGAAATTTCATCAACATCGGACTTCATAGCCTCTAAAGTGATAGGAAATAATGCTTGACCCATGTATGGCTCCATGTATTGGTAGTATAAAGACAAAATTTTTACCTAAAATAAATTAAAATAATATAAATTTTGTAACAAAATTTTAACTGATAAATTGTATTTGTCCTTGTACTACTTACTAAGCACTGAAGAGCTGCAACACTAATCCTCATATCACTAGACTGTGTAGCCTCACATACTACTTCCATTATAAAGTTTCTTTCATTTTCCTTATCAAAATTGGCTTTCGTAAATTCCAGGGAGTTAAGTAAAGCTTGTGTAGCAGCAAGTCGTACATGATTGCTAGTTTCTATGGATCTCATGCCATGAATGATAGCAGTTAAAATAGGGTTACTTTGCTCTGTTAATACCTCAGCATCTATCTCTTGGCAGATATAACCTGGAAAAACAATCGTAGATATTACGAGGTTGTAGTCAATAAACTTGTAGGCTTCCATTTTTATAGGCCTGCTTCATATTTGTCACACAAGTGAATGGTCAAAATAAGGTCCTACCTTATTTTTCCGAAATATTTTACGAGGCATGCAACAAATATCGTTTAATTTATAAATTAATCAATAAAAGAATGGAAGCTTTGAAAGCATCTTGATAGGAATAAGGTCAACATTCCTACTAAAATGTTTTTAAATAAAGCATTGTCTAATTGTTGAAGTCCAATAACAGACTGAGGATAGGTATGGCCATCTAATCATGAACACAAGTAAATAAAATTAGCGTTTGATTGTAATGTTGAATAGAATAGTTTTATTTGAAATTCAGTTATTTGTATGATACTGTCTTATCACCAGTTTTTTTTTAATCTGTCTTCCTGATAGTTGTACCAGCTAATTTATCAGCTATAAACTTTGCAGAAATTACTAGCTTAGCTTATATTTAGTGATTTTGATGAATTTTATTTAACAAGGCATGTAATAATGCAAAAAAAACCCAAGGGATTGATCGATCAATCCCTATTATAGTAAAGGCTTTATAGTAAAGGTCAAATTCCACATGTTAGCCAAGTTTTGAGGATAACAAGCTCTTACTGATACCTTATTATGTGTATTCATAATTGATTATAATTTAAGTAAGGCAATATAGGGAATACTCGTAACAAATCATTTTTTTTTGTTAAGGTGGCTCAGGTTGTCAGATCAGCTATATCATCAGTTGCCAGATAATTTATACATTAGCTTTGCATAAATAATAAAATCTTACAGAGGCATGTCCACTGATGACATGACAGTGATACCTCTAGAATTCTAGCCTAAATTAGCTGTTGGTCATGGTTAGACATATATTATGCAGTAGTAAGCATAGTGACCCTAAGATGGGATGGTCTTCTTATGTGGTCACAATAAATAAATGTCTTAACCACATTGTTAGACAATCCTATATTGTACATTAGCACAGTATTATCAACATACCAATAGCTTCTAGTGTTGCTTCCTTTTTGAGTTCAGTTGATTGAGCATTGACAACATTTTCTACAAGAATAGGGATAAGGTCATTCCACTGGCCCACTGGTAGTTCTGCAACTGCAACATATGCTACACACTGCGCAGCTGAACTTGGCCTGCTACTCTCTGTTCCAATGGCTGATAGGATCTGGAAAGCAACATTTAATTTGTTTTATTAATACTAGAAAGTCTATCATTATATTATGTATTTCGAAATATTTCAAATTCTATAAAAATATGTTTTATTGGTAAGTGTAACCTATGTGTGGCAGGTATATGTAAATTTTTTGAATAAATTAATGTAAAATAAATAACATACATTTTTCTTAATATACAATCTGATGTCTTCAGGTAGTGCCAGCCACCTTTGTTGGTATTGTTGTTTTAGAGTAGGGTCTTTGGAAGTCAGGTGGTTTTTTAACTGTAAACCTGCAGCCATCCTAGCCACCTGACTGTTCCCTCCCGCAACCAGAACATCAGACAACATTTTAATAAATGTTGTGAAATTATTAACCGCTGCATGGTTAAGGTAGGTTTCTGCAGCTTCCAATTCATTTCTGTCTGTAAAAATAAATAAAAATAATGGTTTAGATTTCTTATGAGAAATAAGAAAACATATGGTTAAGTTAAAATAACTTATTAAACTTCATTGAATGAGAGAGAACTACAACACTATGCCACTGTTTTTAGACAAGCCTTTGTTTAATGTAGGATAAGGCATTACAACAAAGTTCATTATCAATAAATGTTGATTTTAACTTGTGGCTATATTGAAGTATATTGTTGTTTCCATTGTAATGGTACAAGGTAACATGTAATTTTGTAAATAAAAGGGACTATCTACCTAACACTTATTAGGAAGTACATAATGAAGTGCCGTATGCTCCTTTTACTGAATGCCAAATTATACAAATCGGATGGAATGTCAAAGGTGTTATAGATTACCTACAAATTATAACCTTCAAATCATAAGAAGTACAACAGACAATTTGTAAGAAGTGGATTGGCTATGTAAAAGCAGATAAAATTTGGTGCGGAATTCGTACATGTTTTGGCACAACTTATCCTCAAAGAAATCGTGAAAACATATATTTAATTTATTGTAGGTGAACCTAGAATTTTCCTTACATGACAGTTAAGCGTCTTTGTCATCCACATTCTATCAACGGCTATCTAGCTCGAAATAAGACCAGAAAAGATACAAGTTCTAATAACTTTACTTCATATGGAGGCCAATTTCGATAAATACAATTTAAAACAGTTACGTTACACGATAAGTCGGTTGACGACCTGGAACGCCATACATGAACAGTAAATGATTAATGCCGATTTCTTACCTGGTGATACAGTCTTTTCCAATATTTGTATAAGTGTTAACGTCGTTTCCGTATGCATTGTATTCACTGTTTCTTCAAAACTCTAAATAATAACTGGAATCCGTATTTGTAAAAATAAGTAACCGGCACACCACCGACGGAAGAACACTCATTGATAAAATGTTGCAAGCTATGAAATAAGAATAAATAACGAATATAATGTTATCAGTTGTAAAAAAACTAAAACGCCAAAAGTACCAAAACATTCTAGTCCGTGTTGGCCAAGGGTGTTGGCTATTTGTGCATCAATTATTGTTGTCTTGCTCAAACTTTGGGTAATATTTTTTAAAATGCACTTCGCTGGGCCATGAAAAACATAATTTAGGTGTTTAAAATAAAACTATGTACCTAGCAGTTTGTTTGAAAAGAGTATGGCGGTTTATGGAGTGATTTTAATCGACTAATATCACTGACTTAGAAACCTAAATGGACTTGCCATACCTACGAAATGAACGTGCATACCTACAAAAATTGGGCAATTAAGATGGCTGCCTTTCTTAGGGTTGTAACTGCCTGAAACGCGCTAGATATCGATATTTGACTTTGAGTGTTATTTAAGCTATTACCCAAAATTGTCATCTGCCACAATGTAACAAAAAAAAAAACTACTAAATCAAGTGGAATTATCTGAATATAACCCACCTGTTACACGGGCTAGTTTATTTGTTATTTTTATGTACCTACCCACTTTTTAAACAACAAATTATGTAAAATAAAACAATTTCTAGTGTAAAAAGGCATTTATTCGTTTCCAAACAAAATTAACTTATTAAAATAGTTAGCATTGTACCGAAACCTTATGCCTATGAAGGCATTATAGATTTCACAGCCTATGGTTGATGTTATGCTCTATGTTGTGCGGCGAGTATAATATTTTTTCGCTGTCATAATAGTCCGTCAGAAACTTGAAAATATATAAATAATAGTTTTCTGGTTTTTCCTGGTCAGTGAGATGAGGTTTTATTAAATTTTCCGTTTTCTTTAAAATGTTTATGACTCCGTTGGAGGCGTATTGAAGGCCACCTCGAGTCTTCTGAGTAAAGATCACTATGGTCACTATAATTATTCAAAGTGCATGGAGCAGACATGCCATATTTTATGTCTTGGGTTTATATTTTCAGAACCAATAGCTTCCATCCATTTCTTATTTGAAATTTCGTTTGCAGGAAATCTGTGGATTAAAATATAATTTCAATGTATTTTACACACTTCATTAATTTTATCGATACTTACGGTATGCGAACATCGCACATCACTAGCCGTACTTGACAATTATTATTGTTTGTAAACAATACAAAGAAATGAAGAAAGAAATGAAATAATAACGATATGAGCCATATAAACATGACACAGGTTTCAATAATATTCAAAAAGATTATCTTATAACAATACATTCTACAACATTCGAATGAATTAGTGAAAATTAGTTACTTGTGCAATGTCAAGTTAGGCTGATTTTTGCTTTTCCTCGCACCACACTGTTTTATGCAACACGAGGGCATGATTTTCCTACTATTGTCCAAACTCAAAACACCAAAATAACTAATTACAATACGTATTTCTCTTTAAATCCACAAAAATATTTTGAGCGAGCAACTGTTTGACAGCACAACTACCACAAACAACACAAGTACTTTTGTAACTTACAATGGCGACCGGCACGCAATGACATGAAGGTGACATTCCACAACAGTGTTGCCAAATTTGGTCCCTGTCAGACATTTAGTTCTCTCTCTTTACAAATTCATTTCTTGGTTAGTTAAAAAGAGACAAAAAGCTTTTTGACATGTGCGCGTCGGTACGATGGATATTTGTATAACTATTATTCATATATAGTAGAATATGCTCACTCCATGTGTATATATATCTCTATGACTAATATAAAAAAAAGTATTAAAACGCTAAAATTGCTTCAACAACATTGAGCTCACTGAAATAATTTACCATAAAGCGTTGAAAATATTTTTTTTTTTATAACTAGAGGAGCTGTAGGTATTGAATCAAAGATCCGTAGAAAAGACATAGGTACCTATTAGCGGGCCTAATTCTTACTTTGCTCTGTGGTTACCGGTCAGGTTGGCAACTCTAGTCAGTTCCTGTCAATGTCATTCTTTTACCCCCGAACAGTCTATGTCGGTGGTGGTTTGAATAACCAAAATTTGCCAAAATGGTAATAATCTGCAATTTTATTCATAATCTTACAGTGAAATTAAAGTTTTAGTGATCCAAATCGCTGTAGCAATGTTTCAGTTACTATATATAACAGTATTTCTTCGCAATCGGCTTTGTAAAATGAGTGACAACTTTGTTTCAGTCGCTGGTAATTCCGGACAAGTTTCAACACATTCTTCGTATTATGAATACGAACATCGATGGCAAACGTAAAGTTATGTTTGCCATGACCGCTATCAAGGGAGTCGGTCGTAGATATTCCAATATCGTACTCAAGAAGGCTGACATCGATCTTGACAAGCGTGCTGGTGAATGTACCGAAGAGGAGGTATGTTTTTGTGCTAAATAATGTTAAAAAATATCTTGCTTTGTACATGTTCTTACCTCATAAGTGCCTATTCCGAAGTAATATATGTTTGTTACCTTTGCAACAATAATAAACAACTCCCAATATGCGAATCAACATACTTTTAGAAGTTAATTTGATGTCGGTTTAAAAATCCTCTTATTAACTACTTCAATACTAATTAGTTTATCCCGTACTGAATTAGAATATCTGATGTGTAAAGTGACTGCTCTAAATCAACATTAGTAGTACATCTGCTTTTAATAGATTTAATGCTTAATGTTCATATTCTTGTTTCAGGTTGAGAAGATCATTACTATCATGTCCAACCCCAGACAATACAAAATCCCAGACTGGTTCCTCAACAGGCAGAAGGATATTGTTGACGGCAAGTACAGCCAGCTGACCTCATCTAACTTGGACTCAAAGCTCCGTGAGGATTTGGAAAGGCTTAAGAAGATCCGTGCCCACAGGGGTATGCGTCACTACTGGGGCCTGCGTGTGCGTGGTCAGCACACCAAGACTACCGGCAGGAGAGGAAGAACTGTTGGTGTGTCTAAGAAGAAGTAATTTTAAAATAAACATCATTTAACTGTATTAATAGTTTTATTTGTTACTTTCTATTTGATCTCACTTTACCTAATATCTTTCCAAGCATTATTACTGTGGTTACTAACAATAAGTATCCCATAAGAAATTATACATGACAAGTATTTTTTAAACTAAATCAATCTTAATTGATAACAATGATAGATGAACATATCAACTCAAAATTGAAACTCATAAAATAGTTTTAGATAAACAATACATTTTATCACCTATCATTCACACTGCATGTAGACTAAGTAAAACTATATAACACATTTTTATAGCAACAAAGTTATGTAGGTATGTGATGTTCTTTTTATTTACTGGAAAAATAGTACAATGTAAATATATTTACATCACGATTCTATATTACATTCGAGTAGAGCATTCCCACACATTGTCACAATACATCTTGTTCACCTAAGTGAAATATAATAAATTGGAGACGGCATCAAATTAAATATTTGAAGAACAGTTGTTGTTTTTTAATAAACAGCTACACAAGAAATTGATGCACAATATGTAGAAATGCTCTTTAAACTATGACATTATTCATATTGTGCTATAAGTACCATCATGTATACACCAGCTAGTAAAGCCATTATTTCTTTAATCGACTGTGAAAACTTATTGTTGCCTTCTAAAAGTTCAGGTATAACAGACACAGTGGCTATGTAAATGAAACCACCAGCTGTGAATGGTAAAATGAGGTTGGACACAAGTCCTTCACCTGATCCTCTAAGGTATATAGACAGGACAGTACCCGAAACAGCACCAAATGCAGTTAATAACTGTAACATCATTGCTTTTCTACGAGAGCATCCAGATTGAACTAATATAGCAAAATCACCAATTTCATGAGGAATTTCATGGAATAATATTGTTACAGTAGTAATAAGACCAATGCTTTGGCCAGCAATGTAAGATGCTCCAATAGCTAATCCATCAGTAAAGTTGTGAGTGAAGTCAGCAGCTAGGTTTAAGTATCCAGCAATTTTAATGTCTTCTTTCTTGTTGTCCTTGCCCTTCTTTTTCAGTTTGTCGTCAGATTTTTTCTTTTCTGGTCCATGAGAATGGCCGTGTCCTCCACTGAACAGTCGCACAGTTTTTTCAACAACTAAGAATGTTATAATGCCGCCCAAAACTCCGAGGCCGACTGTTATATCATGTGGTCCATGTGCTTCACCATCTCCATGCGAGTGACTGTGGCTGTGTCCTTCAGTGCCACCACTAGACATGAGCGCGTGAGGTATTAAGTGCAAGAATGCATCGCCAAGAAGGCCACCCGACGCGAAAGAAAGTAAAATCTTGAGTAACGGTTGTTTTTCAATAGTGCCGTCGATAGGTATGAAGAAAAGTATAAAAAAGGGTACTATACTTATAAACAGTGTGGAACTTAATGCTCTGACGTACAAATCGTAATCTGGTTCATTTATCACTTCTTCTTTTTTGGTGGGAGGTTCGTTTGCCGTTTTCGAGTACTTGAATGCCGGTGGTTCATCTCCATGAGAGTGGTCATGTGAGTGACTATGGCTATGTCCTAATGCCACTATTATTGTACATGCTAGAAATAAACCCAGTAAAATAGTTCTACTTGGGGAAGACATGGTCACAAAACTTTAACTTTTTCCTCCAACAACAGCGACAACGACAACTGTACACACATACAACACAATGACTGATGAATGACGATGACATTAAAATGACATGTCAGTAAAGATCACAGATTATATTAATTTGGGGTTACTATTCATATAATGTCTGTGGTCTTAAAATATAAAATATTTCTATTAAGTCAATGTTTATTTTAATGCTATAAATAAAAAACTAAAACAGACTTTGGACATACAATGAGCTCTCAATGTACAGAAGTCAATTTATTATAATACATTCTTTGATAAAGGTCATATACATTTTCCTAATAATGTTGTATAGAACATCTATAACCATTTGAGTAAGAGGACTATTAATACCATCTTCATCAGAATAATTGCATTACCTACCTACCTTACATTATATGTCATTACATTATGTTTAAAGCAATGATATTCTTATAAACAGATATGTTATAAGCGTGCAATCGTGAAGACTCGAAAACGTCCTAATTGGGACGTATTGCCATTAACAACATAGGTACATAATCTAAGAACAACAACACTATTTGTCTCTTTTTTTCTTATGGGTTTTATCGCGCTATCTCTTTCGCTAGCTGCCGCGCTGCGCGGAACACTTTTTTCGATTGATTTGTATGTGTATAACATATCTGTTTATTAAAATATCATTGGTTTAAAGTAACTATTCTGTGGAATAGAAAAAGGATTACATATAGGTACTATACTACATTCTTACCTATTTTTTATACCTATATTCTGTCTACAGGTAGTAATAGACACCTATATTTTAAATGAATTGAATATGAAATTCGCCTTGTATTATATTTTTACTTTCCAGCGTAAAAGGAAGCGAGGGGCTCGGAAACCAGTACAAAACTAAAATTTTGAGCGATTGCGAAATGCCTTAAAAAACAATATATTCGGGTTTGTACTTCGAAGTAGCTACTTTCATTACATATTTATTCAAAGCCAGTATTTAATCTTAATTAAATAGGTAGGTACCTAAGAAAATAACATGTTTGTTCCGGTTGGAATCTTTAGCCTTGTGCATAGTTACCTTCTGGAAAAAGTAATTTTGTTTTGTTTTCATAAGTCTGTGTATTTTTAAAACACATTATTTCGACTGAATCAACTTATGGCAGCATCACCATGAACAACTGTTTTATAAAAGACAGTTACCTTCTCCCACCAAAATTAAAAAATACTGGACATTGTGTTCTTTTTTAAACTTAAATTCAAGCCTACATTTCATTAGATACCTCTGGTTAATAATTCTGTTAGTGAACAGAGAGTACCTATGTGTAAGCAGGCTCCTAACCTACTTACCTAAGTAATGTTTCTATAGGTACATGTTATTAATATTCCGTGAAAACTCACACACACACGGTTATCTGATCCTAAGCTAAGCAGAGCTTGTGTTATTGTAACCAGACAACCAATAAATATACTTAAATATTTTAGTTATGAGTGGGAATCGAACCCACCACCTCCGGTATAGCAGTCGGGGTCACTAACAAGTAGACCAACAGGGGCCCAAGTCTGCTATTTACACTCGGTTCAATGTCTTCATAGTGGCGTGCCAGCAGAGCCATTTTCGGAAAATTGGTATTCTACTAAACGTCAAAACATCAAAATTGCGCATTGGAACGATTCGGTTCAATGTTCAACGACTGTGACCAATAGTTCATACATTTGGTACAAATTGTAATGCGCAATTTTGACGTTTTGACGTTTAGTAGAATACCAATTTTCCGAAAATGGCTCTGCTGGCACGCCACTATGAAGACATTGAACCGAGTGTAAATAGCAGACTTGGGCCCCAGGCCGGTCAAATTAAAAAATACCTATGATGTTTGGTAAACCGGACACACGTTAGGTTTTAATAGCGTAGTTATAAACAACTTGTTTGTTTTCCCAACTTTATTACTGCAAGCTCGTAAATATGATTTAAAACCAATAAGTCATTTTCATATTGCCGTGTATATCTCTCTGGGTATCGACGATACTGGATTGGCGCACTAGTTTGCGCATAGAATTGCGTCTTATGTCGGGTATTTCTGGAACTTCGTCTTCCACCAATGGAGGTTGCGTCAGTTCGAGCTGGTCTAAGTCCTCATAAGAGTCCGTCCCTGATATTTTTCTGAAATAGAGGGATTTTTTTAGAGAATGTTCTTTCGAAATAGGAATCATAACTTAACCATTACATATTCTTGTGGTGTGGGACCAAAAGGCGCTCAGGCTAACTGCATAGAATTCTTAAACAACATATAATATTTAGTAGTTTATCCAGCCAGACACCTATTTATATCTACTTATTTATGCAACGCCAGATAATTTTATGAGAGAAATAATTTTGAATTTTGAACAGATCTTCAATACAATACATTTGAAGATAGGTCAGATGGAAATTTTATTCTTCAAGTAAAAAAGAACTGGACCTGGTGTTTAAAAAACAGGCTCTTAATCTAACAAGTTTTTTTTGGCCTACATTTAACTAAATCACCACCTAGCCTAGGTAAGTATACTGAAAATGAATTTAAATTCACATAGATATTAGGTTTTATTTGCCTACTGCACGCTTCAATGCTGTTATCGCTTCGCATTCCTTACTAATGGAACATTCGATTTCATTAAGTGTGCAGTGTGTGTGAGGTAAAGCAACAGTTCATGTAGGTAGTATACAAACTTCAGATTATTTAAATAATTTACATTTTGCACATGTCCAAGTATTTTAGCTATTTATTCACATATTAGTATTTTATATTTATATCAGTATTTTAGCCTTCATGTTATATTGGACTTAAATACTTATTTTTGTGAGGTTTGACGTAGATAAGGACCACATCATTGTTAATTCAATTTGGTTTCTTTGGTCATACTTTATGATTTTTATTTGTTCTCTTCAAGTCATTAGTTGATAACCAAATACCTGTTTAGAATTTTTAGATAAGCAGTATTGATTTGCGGCAATATTGCTACTGGCCAACTTATGTAGAAGGTAAGTAGTTTAAGGTTGTTTACCTTTGGTCTCCGCATGCCATGCAGTCTGCATAGGTCCAGTCCTTGCCAAACTGTTCACCTTCTTCAGCGGTCTGTGGTAACGAAGTATGTAAGGTCTCTGGTAAGCGAAGGGCGCTCAGTCCTCCAACGACAGACACTGCGCCCATTACCACCAGTGGTAATACTAAGTTACTAGAACCCTGGAATAATAACAATTATTTGTAGTTTACATTCAAAATTAAGTGAAAAGACTATTCCTCAATAAATTACGTCCAATCCAAATCAGTGTGATGGGAATGGAATTTGTGACTAGCATGATTAATGTTTTTTAGACGATCTACTAGGAAAACTTTTACCGTCAATTCCGATACTTACAAAATTAATAACATAGCTTTTTCCTAAGAACTAATGAAGTGCATTTATGACGGCTGGGTAGTTTCAATCGAACACGAACGACGAACATAAATTAAATGTTTAGCATTATGTTATACCATACGAAATTGTACAAAGCTAAATAAATCTTTGATGATTATGCAAAAAAATGCAATATGATGTTGGATAATGTTTCGAGAGCTTTCAATGTAGAAATGAGAGACAACTCTATTGCCGTTGATTGTCATGTATCTATAGGTAAGACAGCTAAACTTCTGCTATTAAAACCCAGTCTGGTCTTCGACCATTTAGCTCGTGATTGATAGGCAGGTCTATTTGATAGAGTTAGAGAGAAGCTATACGCTTATGTTTACTGAATAGTTGATTTATGAGTTGGTATTGTTATCTAATTCAATACTACTGAGGAGTAAATGAATAATAGAATGAGCAAAAAAAAAACAGTTGATGAATAATTTGAAAATACCAAAAAGTGCTAAAATTTTTAATATTCCCATATTCTTTTGATGTGTTCCTTACCAAGTAGTTAATAAAAGGTATTATTATTAAACCCAAGCCGCCAATGTAAGCCGATGTACCAATACCGACGCCTCTCAATTCCGTTGGGTACAGTTCTCCCGCATAAGGATATATAATCAAGAAGGATGCAGATATAAAACACTTGGATATTAAATAGAGGATAAGGGTTTCCATTCGAGCATCTGGAAAATCATTATGGTCCTATACAGGTAACTATTTACAAGGGGAGTATCACTGTCTCAAATATGTATAAAAAAGTTCGTACCACTTGGAAGTAAAACGGTGATAATACAAAATATTCCACTTATAACCATTGACAAGCAAAGTGGCCATCTTCGTCCAATACGATCCATAAGAACCCAACAAACAAGGTAACTAGGTATCTCTACGGCTGATGACAGAAAGAAACTCATGTACTGGTTGTCACCTATGGCTGGCCCATAATAGCTTAGGCCGACGTAAACCATCTCAGACGCACACCAATTTAGAGTGATCAAAAATGTTTTGAGTCGCATATTTGGAGTCCGGCACAGAGCGAATACACTCACAGACTTCACTTTTGAGAGTCCTCGTTCCTTTTGTTCTATAACCTGTTTTTGTAGCTTGACTGTATACTCCTCGGGTAAGCTTTTGCCATTTACTCTCGCAATCGTTTTTAAAACATTATTAGCTTCTTCGAGTTTTTCTCTCATGAGTAACCACCGAGGAGATTCTGGTAAGACGAACCAATATAAGTAATATAAAAAGAAAGGCACTGAGGTCGCTAGGGCGAGGCTTCTCCAGTCTCGAAGTAAGTATGTTATTACTGATAGTAATATTAACCCTAATGTGTAAAATACACACGTCATAACAGTGACGAAAGATCTGTAATTAGGACCTGCTAACTCTAAAGCTGAAAACACAAATTTTATTAGGTATATTAGCTTTTTAATAGCAACTGGTAATTTTCTGTGGACTACATTACTGATACTTACAGATAATGAAGGGTATCTGATACACTGCCGGGATAGTGAGTCCCACTATAACCCGGGCCAGTGTCCAGAACCAATACTCGTGAGCATATGCAGTCATTAAACTTCCAACAAGCAATGTACTTAAACAAATGAAGAATGACTTCTTGCGACCTATTCGATCATTTAAGAGGCCAAACGTGTACACTCCTATAGGTCCTCCAACATTTAAAGCAACTAACCCTAGAGTTGGGTAAACGTCGTATTCACAGACGAGATTAAACTAAAAAGTAAATGAAAAAGTTGTTAGTACTTAAATAAGAATTCTAATTTACCAAAGAATATTTTCTGTTGCCTGAAAGTTCATAGTACATATTTCGCCTTATTTATTCAAGTAATCCACCTTACATTATATATACTGTATGCCATATGTTCATAGTTTTAATTACTTACGTCAATTACGATGGACGATGTAACCTCAGATGTATCATATTCGTAGCCCTCCAGGCAAGGCTCGCTAGGCCAAGTATCATTAGCGTCTAGAGTGATTCCCATGGTCACTATTTCAGTGAAGTTGATTGCGTATCGTGCACATTTTTCAAAAGTATTGTTGTCCTGTAATAGCGAGGAAATAAATTACGTAAAATACCCACTAAAACTTTCATACGAATTAAATAAGACATGCCATAGGTAGATTATAAGTATCCAATTACGTGCGTCCTCATATTTACGTAAACCAATATTTTAAGAACTACTATTACCTTTCGTGGTATTGATATCATTTTACGTTGCAGTTGTGTGAGGTTGAAGCCCTCTAGTTCAGGGACCCTACACCAGTGGTCAGGGACATCTGTCATAAACAGCTGATTGAAGGCACAGAAGCCGCAGGGCAGACATGCTGGCAGGCAAACCAGCCATAATAGCAGCTTCTGGTAGAGACCGAACTCTCCGATCTTTGGTAGCAAGTCATCCAAATCAATCGCCTCACTCGTTTCGTGAGCCTTAGGAAAAACACAGTTTTAGTTTTTTTAAACTTTAAGATCGTAGAGTACAATCAGAACTTTGGTGTAGATACGTAGCTAATTTCACGACCATAATTGATTAATAATTGAGATAAGAAATCTGTTTATCACGCCAGTAGCAAGAATAAATCTGTGGAACTTGCAATAGGTAGGTATAATAATAAGAATTGAGGTCCGAAATATTAGTAAGTACCAAAACGTACTAAAGTTAATCTAGTTAACACCTCCTTAATTACACAGCAAAACTTCGTTCCTGTACACCTTCTTTGTTTACAAACTGTCACTAAATATTACAAAGAGAATACCGATATTTTCTCCTGAGTCCCATAGCTTGACGATTTATCATTTTTCGGCATCACACTTGAACCGCACAAATATCACACTACCTTAAATTACGTGATATTATGGGACGTTATTCGAACGTCCATTTACACCCAGCGTTTTAGTCTCTGAGACTTTAGTGTTACAGGAAGCCATAAAGTATAAATTTAATTAATGAAACTTAACTACGCATGCGATGATGTTGTACTATCCTTTAACTTGGCGTCAGCTAAAGTTATAATATGCTTACTACTGATGAATGAAACCTATTTATAGGGTAAACCGTAAACCCTGGCTAGTAGTTCAATTAGAAGGTCGTACCAGACAACCTTTTTGCAATGTTTTAGGTAAGGATTTCTGTTTGACTATTACATCATTATTTCGTTGCTTCAAGTTAGTGCTTATAATAACTTACCTTTTCTTCTTCTTCTTGACCGTCACAATGCAGTTTTGAATCTAAATTTACAACTTAATAATCTTCGTGTGTCCCTATTTACATAATTACGTTTGAAAAAGCAAGCCAGCTATAGATGCAATATATTTTTTGTAGGTTATATCTTATGCGAACCATTTTATAAAATGTATAAACCTGGACCATCATCTTAAGGTTCCAGAACCAAGAGGTCGAGATCTATGTTAAGACTATACTAAGGCATTAACTTGTGTAATTTATTGATTGATGTAATTTGATATCTATTATCTGTTTGAATAGAATTGGTAATACAATCCTCTTTATAAAAGGTTCCATTCATGTCAGTTTCCTTCAGGACCGTTGGCAAAGAATTAAACTGAGGTACAATAAGTTTTAATAAAATTCATAGTTGTTTTGTTAAAATATTTTATTTCTGAAACGTAGATAAAATCGATACAAGTAATTAAAATTCTTAGAGACATAACTTATATTCTTTACATAATAATGAAACTGTGAAAATTGTCTTATCAACTGTATATATAACCTAACAACGAATGTGCGCTTTCAATAAGGTTCGTTGTAGGTGTATATTTACGTATCAACAGTCTCAAACGCACGCTTTCCATGCCAATATTAATAAAGTATCTAACATACCATTCATATAGTATTAACCATATAAACAATTCGATTACGAGAGAATTGACTTCATAGGTATAAAATGAAGATTAAATCTTGTATAAAAATTCAGTATTCATCGCTAGATTTTTACAATTTTAATAGAATAGGAAAATAATGCACATGCATTTTCTCGTCTTGTACATATTGCAAGCATAACAACGTATCTACTTATAGGTAGGTATGCGTACTTTGTGTTATATTTGTAAAACTTTAATTAATAGCTTTAATTCTTATATACAATTTCGAAACCAGTAGATACCTATATCTATCATATTTTGTGCATTTATTATCACTCGGGGTACGTAATATTTCAATAACTTATGAATCAACACAAACGAATAAAAATTGACAAATATTTTTTATTATTAAACTTTTATACAGCAACAATAACATTTAACTATAATATCGTCCCCATAACCAACTATATATTTGGCGGAAATAATTTGCTCATACCTAATTTAGTCATTCTCTACAATCTGAATATATATATAAGTAGGAGGCTACTAGACCGCACATAGGATGTGAGTGCAGCATCGGCGTAGTAAACTAGAAGACCGACTTTGGGTGCCATAAATATTATTTTTGTATATATTATGCATATTTTTCTCCCTCATAAACACTCGACCATGAATTCTTCGAAATCTCTCTGGTTTCAACAACACCTCAGTTGTTAAAATTACATTAAAGGCGTTAAGCTTCCTTATAGAAGGCATAAATAAACCTACAATATGCAGGTTTATAGAACAACGTGCTTCTTACATTCGAAGTTTCCGATAACCGGACACAAAACAGGTTCAATTCACTCCCGCACAAAACAAGTCGAAATTATTAGCTCGACGAAATATTTGGATAATGTTTTCACTCTTGTCTCGTCATTCTTTGCACACTTTCACAACGTCAAAGAAAAGTACACTAGCAAATTGAAGTCCTTATTGACAAATAAATACGTTTTCGTTGGATGTGTAAATGTAACTCTCATATTAACAAGGAACAAATAATAAATGTTATTCAAACATTTGTCGCACATCGAATAATATTTGGACTATTTGGTTCAAAAATTACAATTATTTACAAAAGTGACGTCAACGGCATCGGGAAGAAGAGGCGCGAGTGCGCCACACGCCGATGCTACGTGAGCAGCTTGAAGAACATGATGCCCAGAGAGATGTTGATGAAGAGCACTAGGATCACCAGCTGCTGCCGGGAGAACCAGTCCTGAAAGCGTACGGCCACATATATTATACAAATTACTCAAACAATCTTTAAAGATACTTTGAGCCCTTCGTAGGCATTTCGTAGCAGTTTCGTAGCTGCTTTAACACATGTTTTTAGCTTAGATGTAGTAGTTATAGAATTGGCCTAACCTTCACTTGCGGACTGACTAAGTAGAGCAGAGGGTTGGCCCTCAGTTTCTCGGTCTCCTCGTGCATGCGGCGCACCTCCTCGCGGCGCGCCGAGCCCAGCATGGAGACCTCCTCGCGGGACATGCCGCCGCCGTCCGGCATGCGGGGCATCCCCGCCACGTCCGGCAGCGAC
Organism: Autographa gamma; assembly: GCA_905146925.1. Lineage (NCBI taxonomy): Eukaryota > Metazoa > Arthropoda > Insecta > Lepidoptera > Noctuidae > Autographa > Autographa gamma. The sequence continues at coordinate 5,370,204 of LR989852.1, forward strand.
TTCTTACGTTGTAGGGTCTGTGGCGTGCTTAGCATCTACAAAAAAGAGAACATTAGTATCAAGTCGTTTTACGAATAGTCTCAAATGAAGATATTAGTTTTAAATATGGATAAGCGTAAATGCTAGACTTGGAAACGTAGCGTCTAAATAGTTTTGATTGTTATTACTTAAAAGAAACGAATTATATTAAGATACATTGAAGTATAATATGATTTTATGTTTGTGATTTTGAGCAAGAGCTTTTTCAGATGATAAAATTAACAACTTAAAATTACAACACAATAATTGTATGTATTTTAAAGTCATAGTTAGACCGACAACATTATTAGTTCGAAAACACCTATAAACTATTATAAAGACGTGTGTTTTGTTAAGTTTTACGGCAAAACGCCAGATTCCAAGCGGCGGACGTTACGCTGATTTATACGATCAGTATAAACAATTATCTTCATCCAAAGTAAAGAGTTAACAATATATTTATAGCCTATATTTGCATTTAGTGCCTACCCATGCGTGTCTAAATGGAGTTTTTTTAAATAATTAGTCTTAATATTCAATGGGTAAATAGAGCATTTTTGACGCAGTTATATCTAACCGGTATTCCGGTTTGAACTCTTCTCCTATTCGCAAGCGATATTATTTGACCTTTAACAGGTGAACTACACGTATATTAGTATAGTGCACCTGTATATAGCAGTATTATGTCATTGTAATTGATAAGATGCAAACTGCACGGGTTGCATCGTATATTTAGCAAGGTCTCGGTTATACCCGGCGAAATTAAGATGCTAGTAGTTCGAAGTTACTATCAAAAATACCGGTTAATGGAATTTTTGTAGGAAATTTACCTCAACGGGAGGTACATTAATCCAGCTCTCTGAGGCTCGCCTGGCCAGGATAGCTGGCGAGCACATAAGATCCTCTTCGTCATCTTCGTCCCCTTGGTACCACATTTTTAATTACACAATTTTAAATACTTTCAGTTATCACTAATCACAAATCTGTTATGTTTTGACCGAAATATCTAACGGTCCAGCGACATTCTAGCCTTGTAATTGATTTGCATTTTATTTATCACTAGTGAATCTGTCCTGTGAGTAACTTGCGGAGGATTTTCTCGAGATTTTATGTATTTAGTTATATATAGCGAAGAGGTGATACGCGGAAAGCGGCTGCGAGTGACTGTCTCAATTTAGAAATAGAACGGGCTGAGCGCTAGCGAGCCCCGCCGCGCCGCCCGCCGCGCGCGCCGCCTACAGCGCGGCAGCGTGTCATTACCAGACTCATGCGATGCCATGCGCACATCTATCGTGTCGTGACATGCATTACACGTCTAACTACACCTACTAAATTATCCATTAACGAATACTAAGCCAAGAATACCACAAATTTCATTTAACTTTTAAATAAGTAAATAAATCAAAGAATCCTAAATAAACTTTCGGTTCCCTCGAATATTTGTAATAATTTATCTATAAACAGACGATTCACATAAAATATAGCATGTTTCGATCTCCCATTTGCATGGTGATAAAACGTTCTTGACGTGCTACATTTTTAGTGTTTCGCTACGTAGGAGTAGGGTGAAAGAAATGGGTGATTACAACGGTAGTATTGACCTGAGTGACCTTGTACGTAATAAATTGACCATAATCAAGTTGAAAGTTATCAATATTATTCATGTAATGTTTAGTATTATTAGCAATTTTAAGAAACATGAATAAAATATTAGTTAGTCAGAAGTTGAGGATTCGAAAAGATGTTTTAGTTGCTACGCATTATGGCCTCTACGTAGCAGAGTAGCAAGTGCTACGAGTATGCTACATCGTGTTATACATTCATGTAGCATTTGTCGATTTTTCGGTCTGTATATGGAATAATAATAGCGATAATGTAGTTTTAAACAATACGTACGTTCAAGGTTATATATTTTTAACATTATATATTTTTGTTTTTTTTTTTCTACAATACCAGCAAATACCTGCTCGTTTTACAAAGGTTTTTTTTTCGGAATGTTCAGCATACTTGCTACTTGGATTTTGTATACATTTGGACACTAACCAATTTCAGTTTTAACGGGTGACGTGAGCGTGAAAACATGTATTTTTTATTCTGAGCAACAACTTCTTAATTATGTAACGAGTGCATTTAAAAAATTAAACGTTTGTAAAACTGTATTTTCAGATTAGTTTTTTTTTTTTTTATTGACAAGCAACTACATATTATCAGTAACTAATACATTTAAGAAAGAAATGTAGATGATATTGAAAATGTATGACTAGATATGACTTTGCTTAAATGTCCTGTTTATGTCATGATGTGCACTGCATGGATTTTAAATAGAAAATTATGACATTTTGCTATAAAAAGCACAACAATCCCTTCAACACTTACCAATAACTGTCGATACTGAAATAGAAGTATTGTATGTTCTTAGTTCGCAATCTCCTACATTCATGTATACTAGGTTTTTCGTTTATTTAGCATCGGGGGAGTGTATAAAACTTGTATTTAATATAACCTTATTACAGCCTCTACACGTTGCAGAGTTGTAATGGTTTTCTCATTTCAAAATATTTATATGTTTAACCTACTTCATAAAGAGGAGGTTCTATGTTCAGTAGTTCATAATGTAAGAATGAACTAGGAATTATATTTCCGCAAACGATTGCGCATTATGTGATTGCCTGTAAACGGTCTTTTTCTATTTATTATTATTTATTTATTATATATTTATTATATTTGATTTGTTTAGTGTCACTTACTTTGAACTCGGTTTCAAGCTCATTAATAGTATGTGATCAATTACTTTTTAATGTTATGCCTTGAATATAAAAAAAAAAAACTATTATAATCTGTGTATAATAATAATATTATAGTCTGTGTGGTGAATGAATTGAAAAACGAATTGTTAATTCCTTATACTTTGTGAAAAATTGAGCGAACAAAACCCGAAATTGTCCTATTTAAAGCACACAACTAAGAAATATAGTAACTGAATGAATCGTTAGACATTGCCATATGGTCTTTTTAGGGTTTTTAATAGAAGTATGAAATGTGAGCCTACCTTGCGACCTCCTCCACCGCCGCCACCGCCGCCGCCTCCTCCGCCACTTCTTATCGGCGCCGGTGGTGGAGGCTCAGGTAGTTGGGCCACGTACAGACTCTCGGTTCGCTTTGGCTGATAAGGCGATGGTGATATTTCCTGTCCTAGTGTCCGCTTCCTTAAAAGGGAATCCTCGAACGGTTGTGGCTCCCGCGATCCAGCGCGGGATATAGAGCCCCGGCCGGTTGCTAGGTGACCATTGCCTGCAGCCGGAGTTGCCGCCCGAGAAGCCGGCCGCGACGGGACCGCAGGCTGGGGAGCCACGGATCCCGCACGCGAACCGCCGCTAGGAGCCGCCTCTACGGAAGGCTGTCGCGACCGCCGTCCGTATCTATCTACACTTGAATCTCGACTGGGAGGTCTTTTGTAATGATCGAAGTGGTCAATGGAAGGTCGAGACCCAGCTGGCCTAGCGCCATTAACAATGTCTTGTTCGGAAGGAGCCGAAGGTCGGTATCCCTGATCAGCGGGGCCTGATTGACGATATCCTTGATTGTCAACTGTCGGTTGGCGGAAAACTTGATCTTGGCCATACCCTTGTTGATCTACTGATTGCCTTGTTTGATAACCTTGAGAATCCATTCCTTGACGGAATTGTTGCTGATTCATCGGCATTGGTTGTCGGCCAAGTTGTCCCTCAGAGTGTACATTTCCAGTACGAACATCATTTCGGCCATATGCCGTGGCTCCGCTATCCATGTAAAGGTTACCCTGGGCATCGTAGGAAGGTTGACCAAGTACACTCTGTCGTCTGGGAGGAGCCTGTGGAGCGTCCCAGTCTTGTTGTTGGGGCCTTTGATTTAGCTGTGGTCTAGAACTTGAGGATAATCGTCGACCTTGATTGACATTTTGTTGGTTAGCTGGATCCATTTGTGGTTGATTTTGTAAAGTATCTTGTCTATTAAATCTATACGCAGGCTGTTGTTGCAGTGGAACACCTTGTGGCATGGATCCGTAAGGACTCGTTTGTTCATTTGGTAAGAAAGATTTTTGACTATCCGGAGAAGTTTGCGGTGATGCGTTTGCGGATGTCCAATTATCTTGATTTGACGAATAATATGGGTCATGCGGAGTTCCGAGTGTTCTATTGTCTGTATTATAGTTAGAACTGTTCGCCAGCCGTGGATCTATTGACTGCATCGGTTTAGGATATTGCGCTGAAGGTCTCCTAGAGGATACTGCATTTGGAGCTCTATTCTGAGTCTGAGGAATCTGAGAATGCATCGGAGGGATATGATTTGGAATGCTCTTTCCATCCAAGATCTTTTCAGATTCTTGTGATACGGGTGTTGCAACTTGTGCATCGTAAACCTTTTGTCTATATTTTTCTCTTAATCCTATTCTGTCAAAGCCAGGGTGCTTAAAATCTGGGGCGAACTGCTTCGCAGTAGCTTGCGCTATATCACAGTCTTCTTTTGCTTGGTCTGCCGCTTCGTCGGCTTGCTCAGCTTTTCCTTTAGCCGTGGCGGTTCTGCAACAATTATTAAGGAGAACTTTGTTACAAAGTATTATAAATAAAGATATTGTTTTTACTAAAAAGTAATGAACGCAGAAATGTAATGTTATTAAACATTGATTTTAGCTTGTACTCCATTCTATGACAAGATTCAAAATTACCCCAGGTCTGGGTTATGTTGCACTTATGAGATATTTAACAGCTTTCCATAAATCTTTTTGAAGTACATATTTACTTTTTTGGACATTGATCTTAAAAAGAATTTACAAATTCTCGTCCTTGGGTTCTTGAATATTTTAATGAAGGCTTTGGTATTGTTTCTAAATTAAAAGGTGGTAAAACTTAGTTTTATAGATTATACTGACCTAGAGATAGCTATGTCAGCCTTTTGTAATGCTATTTTAGACGCACGTTGCGCAGCATTAACTGCTGAATCCACACGTTCTCGGAATTTGGCTGACCGCATGAGGAACAAGTGTTTTCGCTTCTGGCTGGTGATGAGTACGTTGTTCTTATATTTTCCCTCTTCCCTCGTGCCGTCTCTGAACGTGGTGACTCCATAGCCGTACTTCTTGTTCGCCGACCATTCTCCCTCATAGCGAAGGCCGTCACTGCGTTCGCTGATACCAAACCCAGTGCGTTTATCGTTCTTCCATTCGCCCATATAAGTTTCTGTGACACTCGCATCCAGATGTTCATCCTGTGAGAATACAATTCCTTTTTAACTTAATTCTATTTAGGATCATACCTACATTTAATTTCTTCTAAGTACTTTCGTTCTAAGTAGGTATAGTTGTTACTATTTATTTTCCTAAGTTTAAACAATGCCAGAAGTGTTGGAAAACAAAACCAAAACGCAAACATCGTTTTAAATATTTGACAATACCTACCACTTGTTCTCAAAGATATATTAGTTCTTAATGCATAAAGTACTCAACATTATTTAGTTTTTTTTTGCGAAATATTGGGTCTTGGCGTCCACAAGTTAGTCACGATTTTTATTTATGTGCATTCCCAGTTAGTAATTATATTTTTTTAACATCTATTTTAGATACTATTCACACAAACAAATAAAGGATTTTCCATTTCGGATGTGAAGTATGTCACTGTTAATTTAAGATTCTGGTTAGAGACATATGCGTCATAAAAATGACAACAGATTATTTCAGTAAGGACTAGATTTTCACGCACATTTAGGGTTGTGGGTAACATTCATGGATGGGGTAGAAACCTCATTTAATGTGGAGCCATGCTAGCGAGGGACTGGCCCGGGGGTGGACGGCATTAAGATGGCATTGCATCAACATGCGAACGATTATGTGGGTGATGAATTTGTGATTTATACCAAATAAGTAAAGTCCCACCTCGACAACAAAACTTGCGTTTGAGTTTGTGTGCAAAGAGGCATGGGTCATAGCGGAGTGGGTGCTGTCTACCGAGGAGACCCACGAAGAGCCCGAGCCCCCCGAGCCCCCGGAGTGGACCGAGCCCGTGCCGGTCCCGTCCAGGTCGCCAACGCTGCGCTGTTTGCGCCATTTCTGAAAACATTATACGTCGTCTTAATAAGTGGAGTCCAACTGCTTCAGAGCAGGGATAGCTAAATCTTCGTTAACGTCTCCAACGAAAACTTTTTGGATTTTGGTTTTGTTTAAATGGGATTGATTTTAAAAGTCACTGTCTAAACGTTTTCTAGTTAAGATAATATTAACTTGGTACATGTACTCGGTGAAATTCGGGTATTATATATGGCACCTCTTTTCATGATTTGTTTATGATTTCGAGTTTATTTATGATTTCATGTGCAGTGACGAGCCTTATCTCAAGATTAAAGGGCCCAAAATAATGAGAAAATGAATTACCTTGAAATAAGTCTGTTGTGAGAGAGGTTATGACTTAGTGTTTTCACTTACATGGAGCAATCCCTTTGGTTTCCCGACAAGCGAGCCGCGTCGTCCGGAGGGCTGGTCTGATCGGACCGTGAGCACGAACCCGCCTCGCGCGTCGTCCATGCGCGTGGTGCGCTGTTCGGAAGGGTCGGCGCCGCCCTCGTTGAGCGAGGACATGGAGCCGCGGTGGCCGCGCGCGCCGCCGCGGTAGTGCGACGCCAGCCCGAACGGCGCCGACGTCCGCACGCCGTAGCCGTGCCGCAGCCCGCGCATCCATTGTCCCTGGTATGTTCCTGGAAATTAACAATAACAGGTTTAAGGTATATGAAAGTCATATGCAAACGTACGTACGTACTATAAAAGATGATTCAATAGAACCGGTACATTATATACATAGGAAACTGTTTATGTACAGGGTTTTTTATATGGGGTGTTTAATAATTAGGTACCATGTTTCAAAAGCAAATTTTTCCTAATTTATAATTTCAGAAGGTAGGTTTTCGTTAATTGATTATTTTCTGCCACATCTAGAACACAGTCTACTACTTACCTAAACAACGACAAGAAAATACTTATACCTACATTATCGGGAATCACACTATAAAATCAAATGCTAAACAACAAATACAATGTAATGACGTCATCAGATTTCATCTAGTGCCGTAATGGCCTTCAAACAATATGGAGAAACTCCACGCTAATCACAAAATCTAATGCATTTGTAGAGTCAAGAGAAACCCTTTTAAATAAAGCAATTCATGTTTAGTACCAATAGAACATCGTAATATAAAGCAATTTATATAAAGCTGCAATATTGGAATAATTATTTAACTTTTTCCTAATCGGAAATGAGGAATGTGAATTCAGTCATTTGCTTACAAAAGATTAGTTTTTCGCGTTTTGGGAGAGCTTCAAAGAGCGCTTTGGGAGAGCTTTGAAATAGTCAACGATAAAATTGGCTGCAAGAAGTCATTTAGCATTTAGGTGGAAAACCCGAAATCAAACGTGCTCTCCACATAGTTGTGAAAAATATAACTTTTATTGATGCTCTATATCAATCATTTGACCAAACAGATGAAATATTACACCATGGCACTACTTATTTTTCATAGTCAATCTAGCGATCGTCAATCATCATGCATCGAATGACGTCAATGGCGTTCATGTAGTGAAGTCGTGCATCAGCACGTCTTATGTGATACTTTTAATATTAACTACTGAACATATAGCAATGGTGTACACTGTAAATATACGCCCTTTTCATTTTAACCTAGCAGTTTATTGTGCGACTCTACGTAACTTCTATAAAGGCGATGTTTAGTAATTCAGGATGTTGTAAACTTCAGCGACAAGTTTCAGAAAGGGGTGAGGTAAGCTCGGCGACGATAGTTAATATTACAACGCTTAGTGGCGGTTGGTAATCATAACAAGTATAACGATATTTTTGGGGAAAAGCTCAAAAATAGTGTGGGACATAATTACGGTGTGATTGTATAGGTAATTTTTGTAATGCCTAGTATTAAATGAGTGGTCGACATGATTGTGTGTCGAGGCGGCGCGGCAGGCGTGCCTGTGCTATATTTAAACGGCGAGGGCCGCGGGCCGGAGCGTGGCGGGCGGCAGCACACAGGGCCGCCTCACACCGATCATTCATCGAGAAAACTACTGAAAAACTTTTATTGCAGTTCATGATTCGACAGCGAACGATGGATTCAAACAAAGTTTTATGAGAACGACCATTTTTAATTGGTGCACAATTCGCGACGCTTTCATTCTTTAATTAACTGTAGCTCGTAGGCTTTCCAATTTTTTTGAGCGTGTTATAATACAATATCGAGAAAAGTATGGTCAAAAGTTTTTAAAATCACCATAAATTCCTAAATAAATATCTTTGAAAAATGTTCATAAAAGCTCGACAAGGCATAGGGTAATATATAGTAATTTTATGACAAATCTTTATCGTGAATATGAGTCAACGGAATGCCGCATGCCGTCAGGAAACATGACGTATTCAAACTTCTTCCACTTTGTACCTTAGAAGTACGACCTATTAAGGATTACCATTGACGGTAAAATGATTGAAAGTAACATTGCTTCCGATAAGCTATTCCTTTGGCACAATACGAAATTAATGACATACAAACTAGTACGTAATACACGTGATGTGTATTGATAGGTGCATGCGTAATAGAACTGTCTAAACACCAAACAGAGCCATATAAGTCCACGTATAATCACGTGGCTTTTGCCTTCCCTACGTGCGTTATCATAATTACAAAATAAGTGGCACAGTTTAACTACCTCACCTGGTTGAAGGTAGTTAGTTGGAATTTATAATTCTGACGCTCTTGTTGTTTACAGATATTATTTTCTAACAGCAAACATTGCGCAAGCAAAAGGGCTTCCTTCCTAGTTCACGCCACTAAAATCTAGGTCAGGAGGCGAACGCAGTGTATACAACAAACAGTTATGAAATTAATTTATTACAAGTAAGTATATAGAAGTAACGACTTGGACTAACCCGGATTTTCGTAGTTTATTTTTGGATTAAAACAATAGCTTTGTGCGTTATCATTGGATTAACAATAATGTATTATTTTTCTTGTTACGAACAGATCTACCTAAGAATGCCATGGCCATGTAAACGTGATGTATTTTCGTCTGAATTCCAATAGTTTGGCAATGAAAGAAATTAGATAATACTAACCGCCATCAGCGTAGGTTTCTGATCCGTAACCGTCTTGAAGTCCATTGGCCCACGTGCCTTCATACTTGGCGTTGCTGATCGTGCTCTGGCGCACGCCGTAGCGGCCCTTGTAGCCCTGCGTCCACTCGCCGCGGTACAGCCAGCGGTCGCGGGTCTCCACGCCCAGCCCGTGCCGCTTTCCGTTCTGCCATTGACCTTCGAATGAGCTGCCACTGTAAAGTAAACAATGACAATTTTAGAACGTTGTATTTTAATTTGTTAATAAGTCGCAGATTAATTATTTAGGATTACATTCAGAACTTTAGAGTATAGGAAAACGAAAAACAATAGAGTTGGCGATACTAATTGTATACTTCTTCAAAAGTTTTCTAAAGAATGACTTATTTGGTATACGAAAGGAAATCCCAGCAATATATTCTCCACTCTCGAATCTGTGAGCCGGGCGTTTGCGTGCACAAGCGTGTCAGTTGTCAAGTTGGCAACGATTGCGCTGATACCATCAGTTACGTGGACGACACGCGGCTAATTTCATCGGTTAGTGCACTCAGAAATTTGTACATTTCAACGCTACAATGCTAGCTCTATGCTTCTTAGTATATATTTCTAGGAATGGTCTGTATAGACTTGCAATAAAAGTCAGAGCGATGTTCTCCCGGTGAAATATTACCGTTTGTTAAATTTATGCCTTCGGTCCAGAAAATATAGCACGAGTACAATTGTCTAATGTATTTATTCAGTCGATATTGAGCTACTAAAATTGTGGCAATTATATAAGTAATATTTTGTAGATACACAAACTACAGCTTTTGTTGTCTGTGATTGAGGTGCTTTCAACAAAACTCATAATTAGCAGAACTTATTACACTTCGTAAATACATACATAGATACACTGAACTTTTGTAAAAGTGATATCGAGGAAACAAAAATCATTAATTAGTAAAACTACAATAGAACTTTTACTTTCATAAAGCTTAGATGAAAGAGATCCATCGAATTTCTCATTATACAAAAAGCTCAGGCTGGCAATAAACAATGCATAGTATCTTAAAATTATTTCAATTAGATATTTAGCAGATTCCAAGTACCTACTTGAATCAACCACAATGTAGTAAAAGGTGGATATTACTTTATTTAAGGTTGTTAATCATACTCGTATTAGGAAAGTATATCTCTATGAAACTGCAATTTATAATTATTTCGACGTAACTGATTTTGAAAATGCATTTACAACAATTAATTTAATGACAATATCACTTTGTTTGAAACCGCTATCGAATTATTGATAGTCAATACTTAATTGTATTAGTGCTGTATGTAAACGCATTAACCGGTTGTCGATATCGTCACTCAGAAAGCGATTGTCCTTCATAAGGAAACACTAGAAACGAGACTAATGTGTTACGTAGCTCCTAATCATGTATTTACGCATGTTCTACAACAAGATTATAAGGAACTAGTTTATTATTAGTTGGTTTAAAGTGCAGTCGAACGTGATGTAGTCCTTATTAGTATTTTATTTAAACAAGATAAGACAAAGAGCTTCTTATTAGTTGGACGACGTTTTTAATTTAGTTTTCCTAGAAAAATATACGGTTCCTGAGTTACAAAGACTTTTTTATTTATCTTAACTACGAGTACGATGAGTAAAACAACTCTAAAATTTTCGGTCAGTCATAAAAAATCTATTCATTGTATAATTTTTAATTGTAACGAAATGTAAGAAAAATCTTAAGCGCGATATGAATTTTCGAGTAGCGTTTGTAATTTTATGAGTTCTGTACACTTATAAATTACATGCCAAATTTCAAGTTTTTTTGATCGCAGATGCATACTTTTTCGTTCTCTTATTAGATAACGGTCACATACCTAAACATAAACAGTCGTACAGAGTATTGGCATTGAACGAACGATTGCAGGAGCGAAGTATTCAGGATGTTAAATATTTTAGACATAAACTTTTAGGCTTCTTCCATATGCCTCTATATAACACAGCAACAATGTTGTATTTATTCATATTTTTTATTCATTGTATGCTGTTCGATGAGTTTTTTTTAATCTTCACTTTGTCACGTCGCATTTTTATCGCTCGCACTGTGATATTGGAAAATAGCACCCTAACAGTTTTTTTACAACAACCCCTTCCTTCCTTCCGAGTCATTTTACGAGCGGCAAAAATACAGAAAAGGCACATCGAAATATATAAAATCCAGTTTTTGAAACTCCCGTATAACTTTCCAGGCAGCCCCTTTATGAACGAACACCTAAAATTCTGTACTAATTAACCTGTGACCTAGAAAGCGAGTGCATGGATCTCGTATAAATGAATACCTCTCTCTCCGATCTCGGTCATTTTAGTCCGGAGTTAGGATAGATAGAATACGCTCCTTAGGACTAAAAATAACACCAATTAAAACATCGTTAATTTTGGCTAGTAGGTGAAACTTCTGGCGCTTCGAGTAGTTTATTTTTAACATTATCAGGGTGATTTAGATTTTTATACAAGAGCACTTATGAGATTAACCGCATTACACTAAGGGTCAACAGATGAGTAATATAGATATATTTATACATATATTATGCATCGCTTAATGAGTCGTAAGTACCTTCCTACGTACAGTTGTCAAATACTATCAATAGACCAAATATTTTCCCGGTGAAAGACAAACCCGTTTAGCTGCCAAAGCTATTTTTTATAGATTCAAAAGTTGGTAACGATAATTAGAATCGGAACCCGTATTCGCTGAACAAGGGAGCTTTATAATAGTTAACATAGTTGAATCATTGCATACAAACAGAAATGTACACGTGTGTACTGAAATTCCTTTTAGTTTTTATTAGTTGCGGTAAGATAATGGATTGGTCTGTTATGCAGATGAGTACGGACGGAACAACTCGAGCCTAACCGCTATTTATAACGCATGCTACACGTACATATGTACGTCGTTACGTGTTGCCGTAACGTAACTGAATATTACAAGCAAAACCAACAGACTTCACAGCAAAGGGAATTAACCTTGAGCACAGAAATAAGGGCCAGTCCCTAAACCAGCCCTTCTACACTAGTGACATTTCTATAAGAGTTAACGCTGATCGAATCGCTCAAATGTATAGGAAGTCACGTGACTTATCGAAAAGAAATCAGAATTTTCACATGTCTACGGGCTGCAAAATGTACGTTCATAAGGCAACAGTTTATTTTCTACAGAATAATAAGTAACGCACTATATTTTTTTTTTAAACTATTGCGAGAATTTAAGTAGCTAATAATTCTTAAGTACCCGTTAGAGTTCCAGATATATGATTATAAGTATCGATCTTAACACCCTTGTTTTACTGTCAGATTTTATATGAAGACTGTCTACACTTACTACATTTCGCTTTTACCTACTGCTTGTTAGTAAGCACAGTGCGATTCACTGCGCAAAGCTTCATAAAGTCACGTTTTAAGAGTTATTATTATGCTCGAAAGTACTTTTATAGCATTTGTTTTATTTTTACCAATTGTGGTGCTACAAATGCAAAGCATTTCTACTTAAAAGTGTTTTGTAATTTATTTATGAGATGTTAATGTTGCACTTTTGCAGAAACATTTGAATTCCTGTTATTTTACTTCTTTTCTGCAAATCGAGTCAGTAGAAAAAGCTTGTTTATTTTCTTACAAGCGATATACAATTAAATTATGGTCTTCAGATAATTTACTTATGATCTAAACCTATCGCAATGTGTACCTACCTTCCTACTACCAGATTTATTAAACTAGAACAAGGAACTCTTAAGAATAATTAATTGACAATGTAAAACAAAACAGGATGCAAAGCCATTATAATTATTGCAATGACCTTAAAGAAAGCTTGAATGTTATTGCAATAATAATGGTAATATATGACAAACAAACGACTCAAAACATTGCCTCGGGTTTGATTCACAAAACACAAAACAAATTGAAGCTAGGCAATTAATAATCTGAAAGCTACTGTTTCATGCAAACCAATTTAATATTAATAGGTAAATGTAATCATTGCGAAGGTCGGGACATAACTTGTGACAAGAGGAAATAAATAATTCAGAACCCATGTAACGAACTGTTTGAATGAAATCCATACAAATTTCATATTTCGTAGTATTTGCGAACTAAATGGCATTTTATGACAACAACACATATTAGCGTAATAGAGAATAGTTTGGTTTGGAGAATAAAATACGTAATTATTCCGTTAACTACCTGTTTGTAAGTATTGCAATGCTGAACATTATTAACAAAGTCTCAGGTGATCTTAATTGCAAACTGCTAATAATAAAGGCCTTTACTCGGTTGATGGATATTATTAAGAGGAGAACGAGTAAAGAGTTTTCAAGATTAACTATTAATTCATGGTTGATCCATTTAAAATCTAAAGAGTGTACATCAACTTAAAACTGAAATATGTATAACTGTAGATATCAATCTCACATCGACTGCGTCGTGATCATTGTCTTGTTAAATTCAAAATACATATAGTGATCAGTATCGCTAAGTATAAAAATAATTTATAAGACAAATAATATCCCCTGTTATATAGTAAGTTTAAAAGTAGTATTACTTCATAGGGTTAGCTGCAGAGTTTTAACAACTACTGTTGTGTTTTACTGCCTTCAACTAAAGTCTAGTAGAAGCAAATAAATGTCACAATTTATGTCAAAGTTCGATGAAGCAGTCAAAGCCTGCGCTCAGGCTAACGACAAAGGTCTCTACCAAAAAGCAATCTATGGTTTTAAACGGTTTAAGTGTATACCTACCCCTAACTAAGATTTGTATATTATTTTCATATAAAATATTACTTACAACATTATAATTTATTTTTTATTTATTAATACACAATTAAATCTAATATAAGAACAAACTCTAACTATACTAAAATTAAAACTTACATAAATAAAAACTAAATGGCGTCAAAGAACTCATCGTCATCCTTGTCAATGGCGGGGAACGTGCCCAGAAGGCTGGCTGCATTGCCACGTTGAATGGCTATGCCGATTCTCTGTGCAAGGAACAAACCAGCCCTCTGATCACGAGTAGATTCTACCAAACGTTTGGAAAGTTCTTTGAAAAGATTTCGTGCGCTCGGACCCCATGACCCGAGCGTTTCAACCCCAAACGGCTCGAAAATATAATCACCCACAATGTTATTATACTTCCGCCGCTTAAGGGTCTCCGCAGCTCCAGCAGCAGCGCCAGGAGAGGCTGCTGAACTTAGAACGTGGGACGGCGCAAGGGTGTCGACGCACGTTGCGTCCCACACCAAAGACCGACCCAATTTCCAAGGCAGCAATGACATACCGTCAGGAAATATTACTCAGTTGAAAACTAAATGTTGGTGCTGATTAAGCTGCTCAAGATTATTGTAAGGTATTTCATTAGTCGTTAATTTAAGTTTCGTGCTTCCATGTTTTAAGCACTGCACGAAAACCCATGTTGCATTTGTTTAAAAAACAAATAATGGAATAATTACTATACTACCCAGACTTTTAATGACCCAAATGCTTAAGGCGCTGTGTATAGTAAAAATGGGCTTTTTCAAACACTTTTTTAGCAAACTGTATAAATGTCAGAGCAGCTAAAAAAATATATGTTAATCTTCATCATTTTTGTGAGATAACCTTTATTTCCAAAACACGATTTCATTAATTTTTCTCGATAAAAAAAATTCGTAAACATACCTCTAAAATGGATTTTCAAAAAAGTTTTCCGGTATTACTGATGAACCAATCTTGATAAATTTTTCAACAGAAACGTAATAACTAATAATGCAGATAACCTTTATTTTAGTTTTTCAATTAAGGTAGTATATTTCCAAATATTCAGATATTTAATGAAAAATATCACATTCCTGATAAACTAAATATGGCGTTTTGTTCGCTTCTCTTTCATTCCTACGCGGACAGACAGTGTGCGCTGAGGCGCGGTGCTAGATGGACCTGTGTCACTTTTTTTCTGATTGACAGATCTAAAATACATGACAAATCGAAAATAATTTATTGAAATCTGTCAAACAATGACACATAATGGAATTTGTAAAGTAATTACTTCCTGCTTTTTGAACATCTAATCTCTTTTCTATTGATCCTCTATAGAAGCGTAATTTGAAAATTTATGATGTAGCTACATTGGTCTAGCGGACGCGTGCTTATAAAAATTTGCGATGCGATGGCTGACCGCAGGTTCGAACCTAGCAATAGAACTTTATTGTTTTTTTATTATATAAATGTATTTTTTTTACTTTTTGTGTAATTTTTAATAAATTGTTCAATTTTAATGATAAAAAAGCCAATTAGTAATTATTGATTTCTAATAAGATGCATATTTTTTTCATTTTCATTCATGACAACTTTTTCATGACTAAGCTTATACATGGTGTACAATATTGAAGTAACTAGTAATACCAAAAGATGTAATTGAACGCAATAACTTTTGTGTTAATTACAATAATGAAGTAAATTGCTGTTTTTTAATTAATGTAAGATATTTGTGAGGAGTTATTTATTTAATGAGAAATCTTTCGGATCTGACAAATTCAGTATATGTATGGCGTCTTGTGGAAAGACGACGAAAAGTGTGCGCGCAGACAGAGCAAAGTATCTTTTTTTTTTGGTAGAGATCTTTACCGTTTAGCCTGAGCGTAAACTTTGACTGCTTCACCGGACTTTGGCGAGGACCTTAATAGACTACGGGCCCATGAACAAAATCGATGGGTCATATGAACCACCAGGTGACGTATATAGGACGATAGAAGAGCATAAAATAATAAGATTCAGCACTATGCCGTCACTTGTGATCAGTCCAACTGGGTGCTGGTGAGCATTCAAAAGTGCAGCTAGAGTGAGTACATTTTGGTCATTTATATCTGTACGGCATTGTTACCATCGAATAGATCCATGAAAAATAATAAGAAAGCGCGCAGTGCCGTACAAAAATGGTGGTCCAAAAAGTTGGTATTTTAGTTTTACTTTCTGTCAATTTCCAGGGTAAATTTGGTCATTTGATTCTGTACGGCGTCAGTTTCATACTGTTTCAATACAGCTTCTAATCCATTATTCCGCAACGCCGTACAAACGAACAAAAATCTTTGAAAAAGGGGAAAAAATCGAGGGTTGCAACCCGCCTTCATTCCGTCGTCCGAGGGGTGATTTGAACAAAATCAAATTATTTATTTTGAAAGTATTTCATGCATAGATAATATTTTTTAGATAATGGATTGAAACAGTATGAAACTGACGCCGTACAGAATCAAATGACCAAATTTACCCTGGAAATTGACAGAAAGTAAAACTAAAATACCAACTTTTTGGACCACCATTTTTGTACGGCACTGCGCGCTTTCTTATTATTTTTCATGGATCTATTCGATGGTAACAATGCCGTACAGAAATAAATGACCAAAATGTACTCACTCTAGCTGCACTTTTGAATGCTCATCAGCACCCAGTTGGACTGATCACAAGTGACGGCATAGTGCTGAATCTTATTATTTTATGCTCTTCTATCGTCCTATATACGTCACCTGGTGGTTCATATGACCCATCGATTTTGTTCATGGGCCCGTAGTCTATAAGGCCTCCAGCCAGAGCAATAAAAAGGATGGAGAGCAGGAAGGAAGTAGAAAAGGAAAAAACGAATTACGTCAGCAACGTCCACTAAGGGCAACCCCTGCGGGGTTCGGGCCTCGACTTAGTGCGTTGCTAACAATCTTAATAAAGCAAAACAACAAGGGATGGCTGGATCTAAGTTTTTATTATTTAGGGACATATTTTTATTGCTAGTTTGGAAGGCTCGGGCCAGCTTGGTCTAGGGACAGGAGGATAACATTTACGTTACTATTATTAATAATACGCGACGGGCCTCGCCGGCGAGGACGTAATATACGGCGGTTGTGTTTTGTAATGCTGCTGCTAGCTAAATCGAATGCTTCTTGGAGAAGCGTTCTTTTATCGTCGAGGTAGGAGAGAGTAAGTGTGGGGCGTTTAGTTTTAGATATTACGGAAGGTACGTATCGCGCGGCCGCTACGATTAGCGGGTTACGGTGGGTTTCGGTGGGTTTCGGAGGAGTCGAAAAATAGAATCGCCGCGACTTTTATGAACTGCTTGATTGTTGGCAGCTTTAAATCACAGTGCAACTGCAAGTTACGCACGTAACCTGGAGCGCCTGTGGCCCTACGCATGAAACGGTTTTGGAGAGTTTGTATTCGTTTGAGTCGATAATCGGGTACGTGAGAGAATACGACGCTGCCGTAAGTCATGATGGGTGTCACGCACGCAGTGTAGATCCTCTTTTTATAAGTAAAGTAAGAGTAGGAGTTTACTGCACTTGCTCAACATACAATTAAGTCGGCCGAGAGCGAAGGCGGCTCGCGCGCGTGCCGCTTTAATATGAGCTATGAAGGTAAGCTTCCGATCAAGGATTACACCCAGGTATTTGGCTTGCTGCTCCCAAGGAATAGGCTTGCCGAAGAGGGTAATAGGTTAGGGGGTAGCAGGAGGCTGCCGTTCCTTGCTGAAGACCACGGCTGCGCTCTTGGTAGGGTTGACTTCGATTCTCCATTACGTGAACCACTTCCCGAGGATCGTGACCGCTGTCTGGAGAGTTCGACCTATCGCTAAGGGGCTGCTCGTCTGGTATGAGACTCCTGGACTCGGCACAATCCATAAGACGGGAATAAATTATTCGCTCGTATAGCTTCCCAAGAACTTTGAGTAAGCTAATAGGGCGATAATTAGTGGGCTCAGACTTCGGTTTACCGGGTTTGTGGATGAAGATGACTATTGCCTCTTTGCACATCCCTGGGAAGAGATTGTTGTTCAAGAGGAGTACGCCGTAGGCTCTCGGCGTGAAAGCACGTCACTTTTTTATTGGAAATGTCATTTACAATTTCAAATTCTAACAACTGTCAAAATCCTCATTCAACTATGAGAGAGATAGCTGCCGAACTCTCTGTGTCTCACAAGTCTATCAGTACCATTTTAACTAATCTTTTGGGGACGCCACATCTTACCGGTCGGCTAGTCCCAAAAGACCTGAATTTACTCCAACAACTCAATCGTATGAGAGTCGCTGAGGGCATGCTAGAACGAGTCAATTCCGACCCAACCGACTGTTGACATTTTGGCAGGACCCTCTCCCACGACCTTCTCCCACGACCCTCTCCCACGACCTTCTCCCACGACCCTCTCCAAACTCCCTTCCCCTGACATCTTTGAAAAGGGGCTCGGCTTTGTTGCTTCCGCTTAGGGGGATAATGCCCTGTTAGGAGTGTACTTCTCTTCAAATCGCACACCGTTGGAATTCGAGCGATTTCTGGCTGCCCTCTCGGGGGTCTTGTTGCATTTAGCGTAGAAGCATGTGGTCGTCCTCGGTAATTTTAATGCAAAGTCACTGGCGTGTTATAATCCATCGAACGAAGCACAAGGCCATGCTTTGGAGGCGTGGGTGGTTTCACCTACCTCTCCCTCCTTAATAGAGGGACGACGCATATGTGCGGGTGGCTGCACGGAGGGTCCGTGGTTGATTTAACCTTGACCACCCCAGCACTTGCCGCCACCGTTGCGTATAGGCAGGTCGAGCTCGCGGAGAACCTATCCGATACATAGGGTTCTCCTCTCAGTTAGCACAGGATACGCAAGGGTGCTCACCGTTCTCGAGGTGGTCCATCACCTACTTGGACCTCCAGCTAGGAAGGCGGTTCACTGCTTTTCTGCAGAGCTGACCGATCTACGACGTGCCTGCTCGGCATATCTCTCATAGCACACATTCGAGGTGTGCACTGCCTTTGAAGCTAAGCGCCGTGTCCTACGTGGAGTTCTTTGCCCGGACCTTTCGCTCGTGGGTGTGGTCAACGCCATGCTCGCAGACGACTCGTCTGCCTTAGTGTCTTATTTCTGCAAGCTCGTTATTTCTCAGAAAAAGATTTTGGAGCGCGAGAGGGAGGCTAACCCTTTCGTTCCATTGCTCCGCCGATGGCCGATGGTGGGCAGTGCGCGGACGAGAATCCCTGTAGCCAGACCTGCCCTGGGGAGGACGCAGAGGGCGGGGACGGGGGTCCCTCAGCCTTCATTGCACATATCTACTTGGGCCGGGATGGTGTAGTGGCATGTACTGCCCCCGTTGTCCTCTCTCCTACATATCCAGCACTAAGGCAAATTATGGCACCAGGTGTTTTGCCAGATTAGACAGAGCCTTTTTCAGGGCTCTCCCTCGGACTCTTGCATCCTCACCCCCTTGGACATGCAAGGCTGGCTCATAAATGAGTTTCACGTGAATAATAAAAAAAAACAAAAGAGGTTTATCAATTTACCCTTTCGTACACAAAGAAAAAACCTACAAATATACAAGTTTTACAGGTGAGTGTTTGGACTATCTGCAGTGTGAGGAATTCATACCACAAAAGTTATTCACAAAAAAATAATAATTTTCGTTACTATTCGAAACACGCTGTATCTCCAGACTCAACCATCAAGCGTAGTGTACGTTTTTTTTTTTATATTTCACTCTTGATACTGAAGAAAAATATAGATTGTCATAAAACATATTGTTTAGGTTTTCAATTATTATATATTTTTTTTTCAGAAAATCGGAATAGGTATTTGAAAAATTATTCTAAAAATAAATCAACAACATTAAATGTTTGTTTTAAAAGTAAAAACACGATAATATGCAGTAGGTGCATAATACTTTAAAAATAATAATCCAAAAATTTATGATTGTATCGGGATTCGAACCTACTGTTCGCCGCGAAAGCGCAGCTCAAAAGTAAACATAGTCAAGCAGGGCTAAACTTACATCTAAATAATTAGCGAAATAAAGTTTCAATATTATAACACCGTTACGCATCGGACGAATTCGGAAAAAACGAGTAGCAGGGTCGGGGCTACTTCGTCCCGCACCTGCCCGCTTCACCCCTTCAATAACATCAATGCTGGCTATACACAGCGCCTTAACTGCTTTGTAAGTCATGAATTTTAAAATAAAATAGTTTTAGTGCTACACTCTGAAACACTTTACAAGGATGACAAAAAATACTTACAAAAAAAATGACTTCAAAATAAGTCTTATAATAATGTGACTTTCTTCCCACCGTCAAAACTGGATCAAATTAAAAAGAGACCACACGGGAAGCATTTCAGATCATTTCAGTCGAGAGATCTGAGGTAACAAACATACATATAAAAATTCCACAAATTGAGTAACTCCTCCTTTTTAAAATAGGGTAAAAAGCGAGGTAAAAGCAGGAGCAGCCGCTTTTGTATACATCAATCATTTTAAATTGAGTTAATGCTATACAAAACAGGCACTCAAGCTCAATTAAAGTAAAATGTCAAACGCTTGTTACGTACGAAGCTTTCCACAATACTCTCTTCACGTCATTAGAACATAATACGTGTATAATGTTCTCAATTTCCAAGAAAACGCAATCGTATCGATGTAGGTATAACGAGGTTTCATAGGTCATACGACTCATACCGGTGCACTACAATGTCAATGTCACCACGGGGTGGAGGTAGGTCAGAGCCATACCTTAACGATACTTAGTCATAGTCGCACGAACGATACGCGAACTTTTCTAAACATTCGCGAACTTAGATCTTATTTGTAAGGATTTTGACGTTAGTATCATTCATACTTTCATAAGCGGTGTAAATGAATATACTTTACATCATTACATGCGTGCAAAGTTGCGGGGTTATATACAGATGTTTAAATATATAACACTATTGTTCATAGTATCATATATTTGTTCCACAATTACAGGACGATACAGTTTAAACTGAATGAATTTAATTTACATAGTTAATAAAGTAAACATTATATTAATTAGGTATGTGTGTTGAAATTACGCTTGTAAAGGCGGTGAAAAGCAAAAAATATTAGTTTTAGAATATATTATGTGATTCGTGATTGGATTAAAAATGTAAGTAAACTCTTGCCACTACATTTATTTTAATATGAACTGTTCCACTGTTTATATTAAAATCTGCTTAGCTATTTTAATTTAAAAACTTATTACAGACTTAAGTACCCATTTGCGAGCTTGCCCTATACTACGTTTTAAAATGAATCGGACAGAAAGGTCCTATAATATTTTAGTTCTTATATCAAGCTACCTTACGTTTAAACTTTTTATTCTTAGAAAAATCCTTTGTATATTTTTAATATATCTCAGATATTTTATTAAAAAATAAGAAGCCGGAAAAACTTAGCTCGAAATTCTGAATAACAGGTAAACAGGTTTTTGTTTCATCATTCTTTGTTAAACTTCGGGCTATTTACTGGGTATCTTACAAGGAAACACGAATTAATGACTCGGTTCATTCAAATTCATTATGAATTTCCATTCTACGAAGTCGAATACACCGTTTCTGAAGTTAATTTGTAAATGAGAAGAAAGGTCAATTAGGATAATACAGCGGCTATTTATTAAATTTCTTTTTGAAACGAGACTTCATTCCGTTTCATTTTCATCTTTAGTTACCTCACTTTTACAATTATATTAACAGTTGAAACGAACATAGTAAGCAGAAACGTGCCTGTGTATATTTCAGAACATATATGTTATTTAGCGTAGCGTATGTCCATTCAGATTCTTTTATAGTTGAAGACACGTGTAAAAGAACCAACTTCAATTAAATGTGTATATATATGGGCCACCACTAAGGTATCCATAATATATATATACTAAGGACCAAAATATATTTGATCTCGAACAATGGCCAAAACAGCACTCACAATCGATTTGATATCCTTTCTTTAAAATCGGTAAAGCCGGAACCCCACAGCGGCGCACGGAGAGGCTGTGCACGTGTGTTCAGCTTCGCTTTAGTACAAAATGTATGAGAGCGTTTCCACCGCAGTGCACGGACATGCTACGCAGCAAATGACGTCATAAACACACGAACGTAGCTCAACCCACGGCCGTGCGACGCATCCGAGCTGCGTGGGTCGGCCATTTCTCTGCGACCCACGACTATGTACAGTCTCGAGCAAAAATATGTGTACACATAATATTTTTAAGAAATTATTATAAGAATAAGCTACTATAAATAAGAGGTACAATTAATTTTCCTAGTATATATACATACATTTAAGTTGTGATAAGTATAATTTGTGTAAGAACTAAGTAATTTATAATACAAATAAGTAAAACAGATGTTACTACACAATAGCTAAATTATATTGTTACTTGGAAGAGCTATTGTCTATATTATAAAAATAATATATTGACTTAAAGTAAAATATTTTTTTATTAAAAAAAATATTTGAACTATTTTATTTTCAAGTGTCATCTGTCAGTATGCATTGATTGCTAGATGGCAGAAGAGATTCGACAAAAAATCTTACTAATTTCGTTTAACAATTTCGCATATTATTATGTTACATATTTTTGCTCGTGACTGTACCCCACGCATAGCTATGAGCTGTGTGAGCGACACATCCGTGTCCGTGCGCCGCAGTGGAAACGGAGGCCGACGCCGGAACCCCACCGCTGCGCAGGCTGTGCACGGATGCGTGGCTCACCTCTGCTGCGTGGGCTCATTAGTTCGGCGGCGTCGGTCTCCGTTTCCACTGCCGCGCACGGACACGGATGTGTCGCTCACACAGCTCATAGCTATGCGTGGGGTACAGTCACGATCAAAAATATGTAACATAATAATATGCGAAATTGTTAAACGAAATTAGTGAGATTTTTTGTCGAATCTCTTCTGCCATCTAGCAATCAATGCATGCTGACAGATGACACTTGAAAATAAAATAGTTCAAATATTTTTTTTAATAAGAAAATATTTTAATATTTACTTAAAGTCAATATATTATTTTTATAATATAGACAATAGCTCTTCCAAGTAACAATATAATTTAGCTATTGTGTAGTAACATCTGTTTTACTTATTTGTATTATAAATTACTTAGTTCTTACACAAATTATACTTATCACAACTTAAATGTATGTATATATACTAGAAACATTAATTGTACCTCTTATTTATAGTTGCTTATTCTTTTAATAATTTCTTAAAAATATTATGTGTATACATATTTTTGCTCGAGACTGTACATAGTCGTGGGTCGCAGAGAAATGGCCGACCCACGCAGCTCGGATGCGTCGCACGGCCGTGGGTTGAGCTACGTTCGTGTGTTTATGACGTCATTTGCTGCGTAGCATGTCCGTGCGCTGCGGTGGAAACGCTCTCATACATTTTGTACTAAAGCGAAGCTGAACACACGTGCACAGCCTCTCCGTGCGCCGCTGTGGGGCTCCGGCTTAACACTTGTCCTCAACCGCAAGAAAGAAATCACTTTTACTTACACCTGTAAGTTTACCCACAACATTATACACGAACTTAGGAAATACCTGAGCTTTAACCAGTGCTTTTATTTATAACTAGCAGTCTGCCAGCATATCGCGTGCTTATGAGATCTATTGACGTCATCCTGATACTACAACACACGGTATTGTCTGCTATGTCTAGATCTTGTTTTGATTTCTAGTGTGCTGTGATTGGGAACAATTGTTATCTCCGAATGTATTAGTTTAACGGTTCATGTTGTGGCGTAAATAGATAGCTGTGTGCATGCATTGATTTATGTATGAGTTTCCTATTACGCCGTTTTAGTTTAGATCAAACTGGCTGACAGACTGTTGGACAGGCACACGAGTGTTCCTACAACAAAATAAACTAAGGTAGACGGATGGACAGATACATTAGCTATCCCATAAGGGATGTCTTGTTCTTTTATGTTACGGAAATCTAAAAAGGTGTTATTTTGGTCTAATTACTCCTATGTAAGAATTTGAGGAAAATATTTTTGAGAATAGAGAACCTCCTTGAGTTACTATGACCAGTGCCTCGGTCCGGTCCCTGGGCGGTCAACCTACCTAACATGATTGTTCATATACTAGATACGAACTAAGTAAGCTCTACTATGTATAAATAAAATAAAGTATCGTACTCTCATTATTTGCTCATTAAAACATGGACATAACATATAATAGAACACCATATTTACTTCAGAATTGCAAAGAGCATCGCGTGATATACATACTACCCTCGCATGTCTGTACAAGAAGTGTTTGGTCATGATTCACATTAACGTTTTATTGTTTTATTACATACTAATATTATGGTATTACTAATAAGAGTTATAATTAACCCAAAATAAGTGAAATAATGCTTAAAAACAATGTTCGAAGCAAGGAAAAAATATTATTAAAATTAGGAGCTCCAAAAATGTTGTAATCAAAATGGTCACCAAGATAGTTATATCATTAATTTACAATGTCAAAAGACATATAATAAGTGTAGAACAGTATTGGCAGGTCGCCTACTAGATAAATCACAGATGAACCGATGACATCACAAGACACTGGAGAACGATGCCGGAATGTGACTCTATGATTCATAACATTTTGCACCAAAGAAGAAGTAAGTTTGACAAGAGGTCCTAAAAACATTATCATTAGCCTTTAGAATAAACACTAAAATCACGATGCTAATTAAATATTAATAATGGAATTTTAAGACGATTCTTCATCATTGGAATTAATTTCATATTCTCACACTAATGCACAGAACTTCAAACTTATTCTGAACTAAACTGACTCTGTGTTATACTTACGGAGTCAAAGAAGTCACATCAAAGTTTCTTAGTATTTCTTCTTGTTACAGCTATCATGTAACCACTGCTATAATGCGACGACCTCCGTGGTCGAGTAGCGTACGCACCGGTTTTCAAGGTGTTGCTAGCTCTGAGGTCCCGGGTTCGATCCCCGGACGGGTCAATGTAGAAAGTGACTTTTCTACATTGTCTCGGGTCTGGGTGTATGTGGTACCTTCGTTGTTTCTGAATTCCATAACACAAGTGCTTAATAGCTACTTACTTTGGGTTCAGAGCAATGTATGTGATGTTGTCCGCATTTATTTATTTACTTATTTATTATATAAAAATAAATGATAAAATATCTTTGTCGTCTTATTTTCCTCCCAGTACGGTATTTCTAAAGTTTTCTTTTGCTTTAGGTGCCGTGGATAGAATGTCTGTGCCCGGTGACCTAGAAATTATCTCTATTCACTTGTTTTATTTTACGCTGTAAACATTATATTGGTGTGCTCTATCTTATTTTCTCATCAAACCCTTAATATTTCTGAAAACCTTAAACTACTTGATATCTTGCTCTTCTTATTATCCACTTAATTTGTCGATATACCTAATGATATATAATAATTATTTTTACAAGAAAATAAATAAACTATTTATTCAAAAATTCAAATATTTTTAAGAGACAGAATATACCTAGAAAAATTGGTATCGGTACATAAATTTATTTACTAAAATCTATTTCGTTTGTGATCGCCAACTTTTAACTAAACAAGCATAAAGCTTAATATTTCTTACTTCTGCATAAAATATATAGCCTTTGCCAACAGAAAAAAAACATTACAGAAGCAGTAAGACTAAACTATGTTACAAATTCCACCTCTTGTTCCTAAACGAAGCGTCAAAAGCATGTGATACATACTCCGGACTTAATTAAAAACCGTCTCTAAAAGAATTTAATTAATGCCCACGTGTACTTTGGTAAGTTCACAAAATTAAGATAAGATCTATCTTTAGTTCATGTACTAAGATTCATTGAACATTACCTTCAATAATAAGAATAAAAAGCTTTTATTTATATGAAAAATGCATTTTTTAATGAAAGCTTTTTATTCTTAATGTAGATTACCTGCATCATTGTTATCTAGCGATTTATTTTAGTGCATTTGCTTTTTTTTTGCATGTTTTACCTTTTTTTTGTTTTCTGAAATAGCAACAGAAACAATTATTATTTTTCTCGATAAATGTTACCATGTAACCATCCAGATCTTCTGGATTCAATTGCCAAACATATTCAGCTTTTAACTAAAAATATTGTTTGCCGATAGAGAGATATTAACATTCGTATGAAACTGCTAACTACGGGCCAAAAATCCTGAAGGTCAATGATATACTAAAAAACAAAGGTCATATGGAAACTAATACTAATAGAAAAGCAAGGCCACCATGAAAATCCCTCGGGTTGTGTAATAAATTTAGCCACACAAAAATATTGTTATGTTGTTTGGTAGTTAAAAGGTAATTAACAGTCGTAATGATGTTACCAGTCTTGTAGTTATGCTGTCTGCTCTACATTTTTATCATCCCCAGATGGCCTTTTGTTTAATATACTTAGATCATTTGCTTCTATCATTCAAGTCTCGCTAGTCGACGCCAATTCAAATCCTGTATTTAGTAGGTCATCGGACTTTTGAATTCTTTTACCAACCAAATGTTGAGCTTTGGGTAACGCTACGCCACGTGTTCTTTCCTTCCCTATTTTATATAAGTTACTGTTTTCACATTTTTTACCACTGGTATTTAACGACGGAGTTTTGCTTTGAATATATTACGCAACAACCCCGGGGCTTGTTATTCATCAAGATTGTATAACTTTATGTACCTCCTATATACCTTTGTTAAAATTCATTAGTTGTGAATTCTATAGAGAAAATTTAAATGAGTTAAAAACTTGGCTAAGAAGTGATCCACAAGGTTAATTAATTAACTAGTTTGTTTCGATACAACCGAAAAGAAGAAATTTTGTTATTTTAAAAGGTAACTGATTCGAAATTATAAAATACCATATGACTCAGAATGAACCTGCAGAGATGTATAATATACGCCCTTGTGAACTAGAATAAAAAATCTATGCGCTTTGATCACTGCGAAAATTGTACAAAAAACATTGGGTTAGAAACAGGAATTCTCCTTTTGAACGAAGCAATAAAAATAGCTAAAGTTTACCAAAGTACACACGCTTTTCATTACGACCAACCAAGAGTAGAAACTTTAATTTATTGATCCGGAAAACACACCAGTCTAAATAATTGGTTTTCAAAGGTGAAAACAGGGCATCAAAACAATGCGCAAAACCAGAAGATTACAGCAGCTAATAAAAGCGGATCTTATTTAGAATTACTTTCCTCCTAGAGGTATAAAGACCAGTTTATGTTAATATTATGCGGAATGGTACACGATCATTAATTTGCCAGCAAAGAGGCGACCCTGACATTTTTGTCCTGTCCTGAAATGTACAGTTCATGACCCATTTTTCGGAAACTCTGATTTAATTTCCCGTTACATCAACCGATTAACAAGAGACCAGCTAGAAGAGATATGATGAAAGTTTTTAACACAGTCGAGGGCTACAGTTTCTGGACTAATGGAGTAAATTGAAATAATTTGCCCATTTATACGATAAATATTTAATGCTATTTAGATATTAACTTTTCCTAAAAAAACAGAGTCATGTTTTGTATCGGTTCCACCCAAAAATTAGGATACAATGAAAACGTACGCTGTTGTCGATTACACCGATAATGATTTTATTATAAAAATAAAGCAGCTGCCTCTTAATATAGATTAGCACCCAAACTCACGATAAAACTCGTATGTATATTCTCGCGTGCCAAATTACTGTACTTATAACGAAATACTTTGTATTTTAATGTGATTCGTAAAAGTAATTAAATCTCAATCAGTCGCCGAACAGAAAAACAATGATGTTATGAATCAAATTATATTTTAGTCGGCGGCAAATAATTAGTCACATATCAGGCATAACTGTGAGTAAGAATGAGAAGAGCTGCGTTAAGAGGGAAGGTATGAGTAAACTACGACTTCTGATTAAAACGAAATATGAGTGCAAGTTATAATAACAGTTGTAAAAGTGATTCATGGCACTAAAATTCTCTCTTTACATACCAATCAAATCCAAACTAAATGCTCCACAATGTATCATTGAGGCATATTTAGAAAAATGAGAATAGTACTTCAATATAATAAAACAACGGTTTTGTTAATGTACCTTATTGCGAATGATTCATGTCAACAATCTGGCTATTAAGCTCACGCGTGCAGCGCATGGGTTTCCGCGCTCATCAATGATTGAGGATTGACCGTCATTCTCAAGGAAATGGGTCATCAATGAGATTGGCACTTTATTTCCGACGGTCAATGGTTTTATGGTGCACGTTATGTAATTTGTATAACCTTAGCTCCGGGATAAAACACTAAGAGCTTAATGAGATCGTATTTGATAAAAAAAAAAAGCTTATCATTTTTTTGGCTTGTTCAAGCAGTTACTGCACTTTGAAATATATCTATTGAGTAGAAAATAAGCTCTTTTAGTGTGAGAGAGTGATTAAAATTAATTAAATACTCAAATAACCGAATTCATAGCTTTTGATTTGGCATTGTTCAGGATTATAATACAGTTAACTTAAAAAAACAGAAATGTGTGCAATTAATTACTAGATTACAAATTTCCGGAATTCATAAACTCATACCGTTTTCCAATTAGCTAAATTCAAAGGGTCTTTGTTCTTTGACTTTTATAACGACGGCTCAAGGCGATAAATGGTAGGAAGTGCGTTTGAACTTTAGATCAGCAACCACCTGATTAGCTAAACTAATTAATGTTACTGTTCTATTAACCTCTATAGAGAATTTCATGAACCGTTGAAAAGGTAGCGACAGAATTGCTCATTTGTTTTTGTAATTACTTTAGTGAAAGAGATTCCTATGGCTATAGATATACACCCTGTAAGGCCGGGGATGCCAGTAAGGTTTAGATATTCATAAGATAACATTGTAGAGCCCAAACTCGAGGGATGAAACGACCGACCCTAATTGTTGCCATATCTTGAAGGGCAGCACCGATTGCGATTTTAATATTACAATAATAACAGTGCTTGTTCATTGTCGATTAGAATTCATTTGCATTTCACAAGTACACATACCTACAGTTTAAATATTGCATCTAACTAAAGTGCCTGCATTAACAATTCGTGTTGCTCACACTTATAATTTAACAATTCTGGTTTTAATGATGCATGATGTATAACTGAAGTCAGAATAAAATGCGGAGCCGTTGCCAGACCTTCCGGTTAAATCAGAGCAAACTTATACCAATGCGAACTTTTATTGGGTCATTGCACCGACGAATAAGTTTGCCACTGTCCTATTCTTATTACCATTGCTTAATATCTGGACGTAACATTTAAGATTATCATTACATACAAGTGTAATAAGTAACGGGTCAGTTCGCATCTCTATACAATGTGCATCAGATGGATCTTAGTTGCCGTGACCGCTTAATGATCTTGAAATATGATCAGACAACACAACGAGTATTATTTTACATAATGATGTGCAATGTAGATACTTACTTACACAGGGATTTGTATATTTTTATTTAATATTAAAGTTGTATGGAAAACCGATAAGAACAAACTTGTTCTTAGTTAGGTCCTATAATGTATTAATAAGGCAAAAATAAATAAATAACACATTAATTGTTACAATATATAGCCTAGTGTCTACTTACTGTTCGTATAGGTTTTTAACTTATAATAGGATTTTTAATAAAAATATTAATGACACCAAAATATTGAATGAGGAAGGTGAAATCATCAATTCGGTAGAATTTCTAAAATAAGACTATAAAGTCATAAACGGGTAACTGTAAGGTTGGGATGTAAATTAGGTCGACGGGTTAATTCGCAGCCACTGGCTTTTGAGTATTCATACGCATTGGAATACGTTTGAGACTACCGTACATTAAATAAATGCTTTCGGTAGTTGTTCACAACTACATAGCTTTTATCCTTTTTATGAAATGATTATGTTGTAACATTAACAAAGCAATTGAAAACGTGAAATTCCCAACACGTGAGCGCCGTGAAACCATAAAACTGAGGAGCTTTAGTTGAGCGTATACATTGTTTATAATGGGTCATTCAGTTTTATGGAAATATTTAGATGTAGCTTAATAATTATGCTCTATATAGTCTGTTTGGACTATCACCTGAACCGTCCGATTAAAGATCATAGCCTTCTAGGCAATTTCTAAGTTCAATGTGCTAAATTGTTCCAATCAATGTTTATGAAATCATGTTTCCTAGCCTTCAATTTATCAGTTGTCTAATGGATCTGTCTCCAGCAATGACAAGTCAATTGACACCAGGCTTTACTATGATATGATTCTGTTATCACGTGTTGTTATCAGCGTCTACCGATCGATATGAATATTTTCGCTGAGATTGGGCCATGAGGCACTTTCACCGCCGTTACACGCGTTTTCTAGCGAAACACCGAACTCAATTATTAATAGCAGCCTATTTTTGGAGCGGCTTCGGACGCGAATTTGCGCTCGGGCGTGTGCGAGGCCCGGGCGAAGTCACTATCTCACCTGGGCCAGGTGTAGACACCGGAAACTTCAAAGCCGAAGTGCCAGGAGCCGGCGTAAGCTCCCTGCGCTTTGGGTCCAGTACACACACCGTGGCCGTGCGCCTTGCCGTCTTCCCATCCACCACAATAAGTACCACCATCGTCAAAGTCGAAACGGCCACCGTTGAGGCCACGCTGCGGGGGGTTTCCGCTAGCGGCGTGCGCGGCGTCGGCTAGCTCGCTCGGCTGCATCACGCGAAACCGTGGTGCCGCGGAGGGGAGGGCCTCCCGCGCGCACCCTCCACCGAGCTCGCGGTATAAATAAACATCAGCTGGGCATGTCGCGCCGTGGCGCGCCGCCGAGTGAACACCACTCCGGTCCTGCGCGAGCAGCACTGCGCGCCCGCGGACCGCGCGCCGCCCGCCCGCCGCGCCCCGCCCGCCCTGCGCACTGCCTGCTGTACGCAACTCTCCGCGCACCGCCACCCTGTCGCCACAACAACTTACATTGCTTTTCTATATTACTTGCCCTAAATTAAATTAAATGCCTTTGCTACACTCAAGATAACAGCTGAAAAAAAACCATACTCTTCTGAGAATTTTCCTGGCACTTTTATAATTTTGTAGCAGGATCAAATAGAACCATTTGTTGATATAGGTACTTTGTCAACACACGTACAATGTCTTTGATATAGGTACTTAGCTATGATAATTTCATGCCATCTTTGATTTTTCAGCGATAGGTATACCTAGGTAAACACATAGCTAAAATAAGCGATGAAACTTATAAAATTATGTAAAGTCGTATTTAAAGTTTCAGATATCAGTTTTACTGATGTCTCCTTATAGGCTACGGACCTACCCTGTAAGAATTCTGCGTTTGAATAATCTTCCTATCTCTCTTCTTACATTCAGTACTTAGGTAGGAAAGAAAAATACCTATTCAAAGTGCACTTTATAGGCCTCAGTGACAGAAATGAGCTTTTTTTATTAAGGCTCTGCCTACCAGCAGAGCTTAGGTGCTGAATATTTACACTGTGCCTTCTAAATAACTTTAACTAGTATATTATATTCGATATATTTCCACATAAAAATTCTTGCTCTGAAACGGGATGGCTAGATACATTATTATATATCTATACCTATCTAGATACCAAATTAGTTTCTCAAAATCAATTAGCATATCTGACCTAGACTCCCTTTCACACTCACAAATTGATGTCCTGGTGTGACAATTTTAGATTACATCATCCCATTTTAGTAGCTATTTACGCAAAAAATACCGTGTTAGGTATGGTATAAATGACACGGTATGATGGTAATGTAATTAAAACATATTGTAAATGTATTTCTGTCATACGAAGGTATCTATTGGTAAAAAGCTGTAGGTACTGGACCTACAGTTTTCTATATATTATTACGAGAATGGAAACAGAATTTAAATGTAAATTATTTTTTATATTGCTAAAGTGCAATTAAATATAATAACAATCATGCAGCAGTGTTGTGCAGTTCCATTTTATTAGAAAGAAGGAGAAAATAATCTTTGTAAGCAGTGGTTTTTATTAGCCCGTATTTACTTGAGAAACAAAACAGTCACAGCAATTATATACCATCAAACAAAAAGGAAAAATCAATAGACTTCGCCTTAACGTCACTTAATTGGTAGATTTCAAATATGGCAACTGGCAATACAATCCAATTTTCTGACATTGACACTACAAGTGTAGTTTGAAGTTTGTAAGTTTGATAGACTGACTTTGTTGACGTGATTTTGTGATAATTTATAGCTTCATTCAGTACCGAACACTTTCATTATTAGTAATACTGACTGACGTTTGTTTATAAGTTCCTATTTTTATATTATTCTATTAATTTACCTGTAATATAAATTATTGTTAATAATGTAATTAATCGTAATGTGCTGTGTAATTTGAAGACGAATGTCGTCCGGAAACTTGTTCAATGTTATTATTATCGTGTAATTATTTAAATAGCGTAACAAAAGCCTGTTAACACCCCCATAAATTGTCATCCAATCGCATTCAGTATCATTGAAGGTCGGTCTCTATCTAATAGATATTACTTTTACTTGGTAAATACAAAAACTTTTTATACGTGTTATTTCTTTTGCAGATTGTTTTAATTGTAAACAATGGATAATCCAGAAGCTAGTGGGAGCCGCTCGGCTCTCATAGAGCCTACGTCATGGTGCCACCCTGCCAACAAAGTACACAGATTTCTAGCACTTTTGCTCATGTGCTTCCTTTGTTTTGGTAAGTTTCTCTAAACATAATGATTATAATCTTTTGTTTAAATTAACAATGTCAAGCTATATTGCTAATGATTACTAGTTAGTTAATTATAATAACTCTTTAAAAATTTCTAATTTATTTGAAGTTCAACTTATACCTTCAACAAGTTTCTAATAGACACATTAGTATAAAATCCATTAATTCTGTCTATGATATGAGTAATGATGATGTCTTAATTCATCCTGTTAAACCACATAGTTTTATCTAACAACAAAATAGTAATATTGTTAATTAATGACTATTGGGCCTGTTTGTGTAGTGGTTAGAGACCCTGACTGCTATACCGGAGGTTGTGGGTTTGATTCCCACCCAGGCCAAATGTGTGTGTGATGAGCACGATCATTTGTTCGGTGTCTGGGTGTTATTTATCTATTATTATTTATTTATTTAGAAATATATAAGTATGTTTATCAGTTGTCTGGTTACCATGGCTTAGCTTGGGATTAGATAACAGTGTCTGATATGTCCCAGAATATTACTGTATTATTTATTTATTTTATTGTATATTATTTGTTTTCAGGTTCATATTTCTGCTATGATACACCAGGAGCGTTGGCCGACAACTTTAAAGATGACTCACACTTGAACACCTCCCAGTTTGCACTGCTATACTCAATATACTCATGGCCAAATGTGGTGTTGTGTTTCATTGGTGGTTATCTTGTTGATAGGTATGTTGTAAATACATTGTGCATGTTTCTTATCAGCTAATTATTTAATAACACTGTTTCTAGTTAATTAATGGTCTTTATGCTGGCTTTGTTCACAGCTGTGTTACACTAAATTTGTAATTTTGATGTTTGAATCTCATTATTTATTTAGACTAAATTCTGTTCTGTTAGACACATTGAAAATTAGTTATTTGTAATAAATCATGTTTCATGATGTCTGTTATTAAGTCCACATTATGATACAAACTGCATATCATTAGGTATAGATAAATATGCACTCATTGCATTATATTACCTATAGGTAGGTAATACATTTGATATGATGTTTACATTGGACAATATCCGTGACCCTATTACAAGATTGGGAATGGAATTCAAATAATATTATGAAACTATAACTTGTTTGTTCAATTGAGTAAATGAATGGCAGAGTATTAAGTATTATATTAATTTGCCTAAAACTTTATAGACTTAAATCACTTCAGAAATTATTACAAGTAGTGATAAGACCATATTATAAGTATAGTTTAAATAGGTGTCGCTTTACTACTGTTTAGGGTATGATGGGACTGACATACGTTATACGGAAAAGTCCCTCTAAATAATAAGAATAAAAAAAAGTTAAGACCATTTACCCAATATTGATGTTTTATGTCCCCTGGTTTCTGTGTACAATAAAGAGTCTTTAAATAATATGCTAGTTTACTAGTATGATGGTCCAGTTGTTAGACACTTTAAAAATAAAAAGGTTTTGTTCATTTCAGGTATTTTGGCGTAAGATTAGGAACTGTAATTTACATGACAATAGTGTTTATTGGAGCTGTTATTTTCGCGTTTGGAGTGTACATTAACGCATTTTGGCTGATGATACTTGGCAGATTTGTATTTGGGTAAGTTGGAGATAAAAATAGAAGCCTTTAGATGATAGATATAAAATACGATAGAGAGCCATTCCGAACTGATTTTGTTCTTAACCTATTGACTGTATAGTCAGTATTCTATATGTTTCATGACTGTAACAATTTTACAGTTTTCCTCATGAAAAACATTGTGAATTGCGAAGTTTATCTTTATATCTCAATTGCATTTTACCCAGGTGTAAGCAGTGAGCAGAAATTTACTTTTATTAAAACCTTGTAGTGATGTCGTAATCATAAAAATTAAATCATCAGAATCATATAATATAATATTCATGTAACAATACAACACGTTTTTAACAAAAAAACTTATTTGAAAAATGAAGCCTTCCTATAAAAACCTCTTATGTAATCCATCCGTAAGTTTTAAACAAAAGGTTGTTGTTTACAGAATTGGTGGAGAATCCCTGCAAGTTGTGGTAAACAACTATGTCGTGCTTTGGTTCAAAGGAAAGGAACTCAACATGGTCTTTGGCCTACAGTTATCATTTTCGAGATTTGGAAGCACTGTCAACTTCTGGGTCATGGAGTCTGTGTATAGATGGGTTGCCACTTATTACTCAGGATACGAAAGATTAGGAGTCACACTGTTCCTTGGTTGGTATAATTAATAGATTTTTTTTTGCATTTTGGAAACTTTCTAAATCTTTGACTACCCCCACAATTGCATGAGATTACTTGCTAGTTTATTGCCATCATGATATTTTCAATAAGATTGGTTTATGTTTACCTTTTCCAAGAATCCCTTTATTAACATAACTATCTTTTTACAGCATCACTAACGTGTTTTGTTTCTTTAATTTGTGGCGTTATTCTTGGCTGGATGGACTACAGAGCTGAGAAAATTCTGGAAAGACAAGACCCACAAAGTAACAATGAACCTTTCCACCTGACAGACATTAAACATTTCCAAACAGTATTTTGGCCGCTGTGTGTTATTTGTGTGGCGTATTACTTAGCCATCTTTCCGTTTATTGCATTGGGAAAGTAAGTACTGTTAACTAATATTACATTTTAATCAAATAGATCGATTTCATTAAATATATCCGAGAAAGAAACTAACCCAAAGCTGCACAAAACATACAATTTATTACATAAGCTAATAAACAAAATATTTTAATTAGTAGGTACTGATTTTAAAGACGGCTTTTGTAAGTTATCAGAATTGAAACAATATTTTATATTTCAGGTTGTTCTTCGAGAGAAAATTCGATTTCTTACCTCAAGAAGCAAACAATGTAAATTCCATGGTTTACTTCCTGTCGGCGGCATTGAGCCCGTTCTTCGGAATTCTTATTGACAAAACAGGAAGGAATGTGACATGGGTTATCATCAGTATTGTGACAACAATTGGTGCCCACTTTATGTTGGCTTTTACATTCTTAAATCCATATATTGGAGTGGTAAGGAGACAGATTTTGTAGCTACTCTCCTACGGAATAAACTTATCTATAAAAAATAATTATATGATTTCCTTTTTAGATCACTCTAGGAATCTCATATTCCTTATTGGCCAGTGGGTTATGGCCTCTAGTGGCTCTGATTGTACCAGAACACCAGTTGGGAACAGCTTATGGAATGTAAGGACTGATTTTTAATACTTATTATATGATAACTATATAAACTGGCACATTCCTGTACAGTGACCACATTTTTGTTATAAGAAAACAGGTACAGTGATTTTTCTATCATTTCAGATGTCAAGCTGTGCAAAACATGGGCTTAGCCACAGTGATCATTCTCGCCGGAGTTATTGTAGATAAATATGGATATTTGATGCTGGAAATGTTTTTCCTGGGGTGTCTATTTAGTAAGTATTTTATTATTTAGTAAACCCTATGATTTTTTAAGTTTTTACTTATTATCAAAGGTGTCTAATAACTCGAATTTCTATTCTATTCTAGTCTCGCTTATTTCGGCTATACTGATATACATAATGGACTCGGCAAACAATGGAATACTTAATTTGTCGCCCAGTATGAGGGAATCCACGAAAACGTGAGTTGATTTCTCAATACAAATATACATAATAAAAAAAAAAACATAAATAATTTATTTTGTAAGATCCCAAGTATGTTGTTTAGCGTCTATAATTTACTCTCTGTTTAAATTTCAGGCCTTCCAGAATTGAAGGGAGTGACGAAACTGCTACCCTATTGGACAATGAAGATTATACGGACCAGGAGGAAACGGACTCGAGAAGGCCCTCTGAGTCTCACGACCAACCTTCTTCGAACCCCCGCGACACCGCACAAGCTCAGTCCGATAGGATACGAAGTAGATACTTATCTCACATACTGACTAGTAGTAACGTTTCAGAAAGACAATAGACCTGACATTATTTTGATAGTATACTGTAAATAATTAATTAAATTACTTTATTTTTAGATTATGTAGAATAAAACAAAGATCCAAGTGTATACATTTTTACTGAAAACATTTATACCGGTGAATTAAATATTATAGTAACAGTAATTGACATGTCTCATTTCTTAACATTCATATTATTTTATAACTAGATATTTAGGAATTTGGACAGTTTACAAAACTATTAAGTACTTTTACAATACATTTTATAAGCCTTAAACATTAACTAATCTAGAGATTTACTACTAGATATAATTTAAAAGCAAGTAGGTATATAATAAATAATATATTATTTGTCTACTAAAAATAAGGCATTGCTTTTTGTGATGTAGTTATAAATAGAATTGAATCATGAATTTCCTTTTTTTATTATGGCTCCAACTTACACTGTTCATGCGGACTATTTCTATAAACATACATAACCATAACGAATCATTTACAATGCGTTAAAGCTAGGTCAAGGCTAAAGATACAAATCCACATGCAAGGCCAAAAAGCACTTATTAATATAGCCGTAGAGTTGAAATTCGTCTGGGAAGTGTACAATAGTGAGTAAAAACTGTGATGGGCTATCAGCTGGAACAGTAAGATCGAAACCCATAACAGAAATGATGGTTTTTCTACTGCAATAATTTCGCTATGTGCATAACATGCATCTTTCGCAAGGGATAATGGTGCAAAGCTGCCGAAAAATTGATTACTCACTAGAAGATTGTAAAAATCTTATAGTACGAACATGTGGCCCTTGTTCTTGATGAAAATGTAATTATTTTTAAGTGGTCTTGGTCCAAATTGTATAGGGCCTTTCTGTTTTTAACACAGTTTTTATTTCATAAGGTAAATAGCTTTCAAAACTTAGAAGTAGCATATCACAGCAAGTTTATTTAGTCTGATTTGGTAATATATTATAACTTATTTTTCTATTTATTATTTTATAGTAGGTATTTGTTGGACAGAGTATTTACGATTTTCATAGCACCAGATTGAGATATTAAAGTACTATATAATAATGTGGAATATAAAAACTTGTGAAAATAATGATTATAGATAAAATGTAAAAAAAAAACATCAAAAGAAGTAAGTAGTTGTATAGGCATATTATCATTTAGATTGTCTTAAGGTTTAGGAACAAAGTTTATAAAGTGAAAGATGCACAGAAATATGCAAAGAAGATGCACATACTTATTAATTTTAAAGTGAAAACAATCTATATCTGCAGAAAGTTAGCTATAACTTTTTTACATATTGATGTAGGATCTCCATGAAACACTCCAGAGCCCAGCCAAGCTATACATATTTATACTTCAGTATACACACTACTAAATATTGTGGCAGTGTAATTGTTGCACTTCAGAGAAATACCGTGCCATCGTTTTATTAACCAGTTTCTACACACTTGTATTTAAATTTTATATATAAAATTCACTTTCACTTTTATTGTCAAACAAAAAGTATTACTTTTAGTAAACTCTGTAAATTTCTGGTTTTTAGGACTACATAGTCCCAACCATTTCAAAGTCAATATTCAAACTCATTTGTCGTTTTATTCTTATACAAATATTTTTGATCAATGAAGCCAGTAAGACTGGATGCCAACTCCAAGATAAATACTTAAAAATCCTAGAAGTTAGCCATTAAAGCTCTTTTAAGTTTTACTTAATGTTAATTTTGGTTCCATTGTTCTTAAAAGTAATAGTTGTAGAAGTTTGGCTTCAGTATAAGCTAAATAGTTTTCAAGAGTCAGACATACATTATTGTCTCTTATGTTCAACAAGCCAAGTAATACCATTGCCTGGTAATTTACTGTGAATAAAAGGTGAAATCCAAGTCAGATACCATCTGTCACCAAATACTTCAATCATATTAAGTCTCCACCCTTTATTGTGGATAAAATCTTCAGAGTAAGTACTTGTTTCTGAAACTATTCTTCCTTTTAGAATGTTATTGAAATGATAAAAGAACAAAAATCCAGTAAAGAGGCCAACTATTACATTTATAACTAGTAAAAAAGCATAGAGGCTCTCATCACCAAAGTCTATCACAATACTAGCAAGTGGACATATAAACCTTAATAATACTAGCCCATGGTTCCATGACATAAAAAGAGCAGCAAATTGAATGTTGTAATAAAGAGAATAAACCATGGATAAAAATATGTAAAAAGTGAATAGCATAAAATATCTATGATTGTAGTAGCCCACACAGCATGCAAAAAAAGTACAGTGGTGGTCCCTTTTGAGGATGCAAATATCACATGTGGCACAATGCCAGGCACGGGGTGGTCTCAAACATTCACACACGCTACAGAGAGTCCAGTCTTCTTTACAAGAACTGTCAAGCCTCTTGCCCTTAATACTAGTGTTAGTGAACATTCCAAAAATCATATTTCCTACTATATTTTGTAAAAGGAATGTTGCACATACCATGTGGCAAAAGAAGGCTAAACTCCATTGCTCTACTATAGCAGGCAATACCACACATATTTCAAAGTAGAGAAAACCAGGTATGAGAACTAAGACAATAAGAATATAAAATATGTGTTCTAAAAATCGTTTGTATTGTTTATTCTTTACCGAGTCGAGTTTCAGCAGCATTTTTTTAGTTAGGATTCTTTTTTCATTGATATTTCAAATATTCACCATTACAAATATCTGCTACATAGCTCAGCAGAATTGGATTCTTATCTGAAATAGAGATTTTAAATATAAGCAGTAGTACAGTTCTATCAATCATTGATAAGTATTTGCTTAGATAAACCTGTGGTTCACAAAATTAATAAAAGCATGGTTGATGGTATATTATTTTTCGGATTGAACTAATGTCTACACATATTCCCAGAAAACCATATTTGGACACTACTTAATTCTTGAGAACTAAAATCTGTTGGCATCAGCAGAATGGTATCAATGAAGTAGCTTCGAGCAGTAACCAACTTCTTAACAATAACACTTGCTTTGTATGTTTTAATAGCACATTTAAGCTTTATATACAAAACAAATAATGTAATAAAAAGCAACCAAAGTAACATTACCTTGTCAGTCGTTTTGAATGTCAATATTAAGCAAAATAAATGAAAATAGTAAAATTGCATAAGGTAACAAACAAAAATCAAGAAAATATGCACAAATTAAATTTATTCGTCGAATATAAATGGCAAATAATTTATAATTTTAAAGTTTCCCCGTTTCCCGATCGTCGTGAATTTATAATAACATAGAAATGTCAGTGTCAACGCCAATGTCAAAGTCACTGTTGTCGTTTTTGTTCACACAGATACTATTTTTTTTTATCCAGATACTATTCATTTTTGGCATAGGCCTTTGCTGCCTTTGGTTTTGTAATTTAAAAGTAGTTGATTAAATCACAAATAAATTTTTGTTTCACCTTTTAAAGCCTAAACCTTAACACACTATTCGTGCGATATGTCCTTGTGTAAGCAGCTTAAACCAATATCCAAATAATCGACCGTTTTCGATTTTCCTGTTAGGTTGTAATTTGAGACAAAAGTTCTTGGGTTAAGTAGGTACAAAATTTTCTTTCTTTGTTAGCTTTATCTTAGTCAAATGTTTTTACAAATCGCAATAAAAATGACAAAAGACACATATTCAAACATATGATTAAAAAATTAAAATCTTTAGCTTCACTTGACGTCTACAACCGTACCCCACCTCCTTCTTCACCCCCTTTAACTCCCCACATCACGACGAAAGTTTAGGTTCAAAGTCTGGGTCCGAAATTATTTAATTAGTGAATACTTCTCATCGTTTTTTTAGCTTTTGTTAATAAATACATTTTTCCAAAATGTCTAACAGTAAGATATTAAATGCACTGAAGATCTTAAGAACCCGAAAGGACATGAAATATTTAACTGGTAAGATTTACTTGGGTGACTTTCTGAGTAACTTTATGCCGATAAAATTTATGTAATAAATTTATTATGCTATGATTATCTTCCTTTGAGTGTGATACTTTATCGTAAGCGTCTTATTTAAAGGTCATTAATGTTTTTTTTAGGTATGCACAGTAGAAATTATGCTGCAGCCAATTTGGTTCATACAAAATGCAAAATTGTCAATGGCATTTATGTGGTTACACTTGATTCACCTAACACTAAGGTCAGTGTTGATATTGTTATGTTACTGTACACATAAACTGTTTTGATTATGTCTATGTTCAGATGAAATTGTAAAAAAAATTGTACTCACAACCAAAACATTTGTTTTGAAAAAGTATCAAAAACTGAATTGCTCAATTTTGTGTCGAACTGTAACTAAACACGCATCCTAATACCAGCTAACATTGTAAACACTTAATTTAAATAATATTTTTAAACGATTCTAAACCTATTTACCTTACATCTATAAAACCTAACAAGTTACTAAAAGTCAAAAGAAACTAAATTAACAAGTTATGATTTATTCAAGGTACCTTCTATTTAAAAAGAATAAAATTCTAATTTTGTATATTTATGATACTATCTTTGTAGACTGATAAGAAAACAAATGAAAGTGTGTCCTATTATTGTATGTTATAGGTGAATTCCTTAAACACGGCTGTTATGGATGAGGTGAGCGAGGTTCTAAATGAGATAGAATCAAACCCATCCATTCAAGCAGCGGTCCTTATATCGGGCAAACCTGGCTGCTTCATCGCCGGCGCTGACATTACTATGTTAGAGAAGTGCAAAACCAAAGAAGAATTTGTTAC
The DNA here is from genome assembly GCA_905146925.1 of Autographa gamma. Lineage (NCBI taxonomy): Eukaryota > Metazoa > Arthropoda > Insecta > Lepidoptera > Noctuidae > Autographa > Autographa gamma. The sequence continues at coordinate 5,411,611 of LR989852.1, forward strand.
CTTGTCTAAGAGAGGTCAGTATACATGTTTATTTACACATTTGTTTAAAGAACAAATCCTAAAAATTCCCATCATTCCCATCATTAAGGTTTTTCCCACAATTCTTCCTCAAGTTATGTTTCTGGTCTTTTGCCAATTAGAAATAAGTTAAATAGGATGTTAATTGGTAAAAAATATGTTAAACCATTTTAATAACCCACATCAACAGTATAAATAGATAATTATTGATTGGTTTTAATCATTATGTCCTCTATTGTGCAGGTCATGGAATTTTCCATAGAATGGAAAAGTCACGTAAACCTATCATCGCTGCCATTCAAGGCAGCTGTTTGGGTGGTGGCTTAGAGACTGCTCTTGCATGCCATTATCGTATTGCTGTTAAGGACAATAAGACTGGCTTCGGACTTCCTGAGGTCATGTTGGGTCTTCTGCCCGGTGGAGGTGGCACACAGAGGTAAAACTAAGTAACTTATTTAGTAGCATAGTGAATATAACTGGGTGAGGTAGGTGAAGGACTGTATCTCCTTGGGCCACTTGCAAGGCCAAACAAAAACCAGGATGGGTTAAATTAAAAGGAAATATAATGTGAATGGTACTTGATACTAATGAACATTTCTTCTTCTAAAATTGAAGTCTCTAATGTTACCTAATTTTAAAATAATAAATACAACTTTGATGCAAAAAGTTGCATAATTAATGAAAATGCTTTCATTGCTGTAATGCTATAGTAACATAATATACTAAAAAGGAATGTCATGCCTTAATAAAGATCATCACATCTCATATTACATAAGACTTGGCTATGAAATAATATTCTATGCAAGGTTGCCAAGTATTTCAATGTATCTATAATCAAATTGTTTATGTTAGTAAGTTATACATTATATGTATGTTTTATGTTATTTTAGTCATAATTTTGTATGACTTATATTAATTTTCCAGTCTTATTTTCGACTTATTGATTTTTTAGTTTTTTCATAATGATCATATGCATTTAAGTGGCTATATTTTGTATAGTGTCCTTGGAGAGGACAAGACATTTCAAGAATACTGAATCTCTAGCCTGTCTCTAAATTAGTAATGACTAGCTGTGCCCGCGACTTTGTCCGCGTGGAATAGTTACTTTTCGGGCAGCATATTTAGAATTAGGTTTTTATACACATACTTTCGCTTGGGTAGCGATAAATTTACTTTACAGATGCTTCTCTGTATACGATATTTCAAATTGACATAACTTTTTTATTTATGTACCGATTGACATGAAATAAACACTAAATGTTAAGTGAAGCTTACTACAATACATTCGTGAAAACCGCATCTTAATCGAGTAAGCCGTTTCTGAGATTAGCGTGCACAAACACACAGACAAACAAACAAACAGACAAAAAAAATAATAATTATAATTTCAGGTTCGGCATCGATATTATAACAACCCTTGCTACTTTTTTTGTTTATATTTCCATTGTACAGACACCACTTTTCTACAATTTTATTATATGTATAGATTATGTATTGACCTTGTATTGGAATTGAAATTAATTTAAGAGTAATACAAGGTTACTCATATTCTTTGTTTTTTCATCAACAATTTAAAATGGAATATAAAAAATATCAACATGAATTTTAAATTGAATATCAGAAATATACAAAATAATTGCTATAAAGTTATTTAATGTTTTTTTCAGAATGCCCATACTTACATCTGTACCTACGACTTTGGACCTAGCTTTGACCGGCAAGACTGTTAAAGCCGATAAAGCCAAGAAGTTGGGAATAGTTGATCTGTTAGTCTCCCCTCTTGGTCCAGGTAAATAGAAAAATAATATATAGATACTATACACTATTACACTCAATAGAGTTGTAAAAATGAATAACATCCAATATACTAATAATAAATGAAAGTGTAATAAAAACTCTTTAAAAAAATATATAATAATATTATTAGTCTTTATACTTATTAGTTGATGCTATATACTGAAAAAATTATCCAGGCTTAAGCAAACCGGAAGACAGCACAATGAAATACTTAGAAGAAGTAGCAATCCGAATTGCGGGCGACATTGCTTCCGGCAAGATAAAAGTAGATAGGTCTAAGAAGGGATTAGTTGAGAAGATCACTGCCAGTGTCATGCAGTTTGACTATGTCAAGAACATGATCTTTAAGAAGGCCAAGGAGCAGGTCATGAAGGCATCCCGTGGACTCTACCCAGCACCATTGAAAGTAAGATTGATTTAATCATTTTATTTCCCAACTTGGCGCCTGTTTTTAATAAATATATAAGTTAACTGGTTATATATTTTGGTCTGGTCTAGGAGACTTAGTGTAAAATAAAATTTATTTCTTTACTGACAGATTTACACAGTGCTTATGTGAAATCTTTTTTAAACAGTGGAAAATGTGTACTTAATTTAGAAAACTATTTTTTAGATTCTTGACGTAGTAAGAACTGGTGTTGACAAAGGCTCCAGTGCTGGATACGAGGCTGAAGCACAGGGTTTCGGTGAACTGGCCGTCACTCCCCAAAGCAAGGGTCTTATTGGCCTGTTCAGAGGACAAACCGAATGTAAGAAAAACAGGTTTGGCAAGTCCCAAGTAGATGTTAAGACGGTGAGTACTTCTTATTTAATACCTTTCACGTTGTATTTCATTGTATTCAGCTTTACTTTGATCATTTTCCTTTCTCTTTCCAACATCATCAAGGATTACTAGGTACGAAATTAATCGTCTATCTAAAGCGTAGTGCGAATTCTGTACCTAATTAAAACATGTACATTAATATCATCTTTAATGTTTTGTTTTCTCTAGATCGGAGTCCTCGGAGCTGGTTTGATGGGTGCCGGTATTGTGCACGTGTCTGTTAACAAGGGCTACAACGTGGTCATGAAGGACGCCACCAACCAGGGTCTCTTCAGGGGTGTGGGACAGGTGCAGACTGGACTCGCCAACGCTGTTAAGCGGAAGAGGATGACTGGGTAATATATACGCACCTGAGAAGCTTTTAAATGGATATTTAATCCACTTTACTTTAAAACATTTTCTTCGTAATTCTTGTTTCAAGTTACTAGTTATGTTTTAATTTTATAGCCTGCAAAGGGACAAGTACTTATCGAACTTACTGCCGACCCTCGACTACGCCAACTTCAAGAACGTAGACTGTGTCATCGAGGCCGTCTTTGAGGACTTGAGCATCAAGCACAAGGTCATCAAGGAACTGGAAGCCGTTATCCCGAAGCACGCCATCCTCGCCACCAACACCAGTGCCATCCCTATCACCAAGATCGCTGCCGGTAGCAGCCGCCCCGACAAGGTCATTGGTAAGTCAAATGTAATGTACTTTCTGTACGCGAATGTTTACGACATAATGGATTTGCAAAACAATGGACGTTATTTATCTAAATCAACAGTTACTAACTGTATGTTTTTATGTTTCGTGATAAGTTTGCCGATTACTTAATGAAATAAAACCAAAGTATTCCTGTCATATTTTAGGTTTATTCATTTCATCATTTGTTGATTTTTTTTTTGGATGTGCACATGATGTTTAGATATTTTTATTATTGTATGCAATGCAATAAAAGCATTCTAAAAAAAAGTGCTGTATAATAATTTCACACTCCTAAACAGTAATTTTTAAGGCTCATGTAGCAAGCTAACAAACTTCTGACTGTTAAGTACAATATGTAAAGTAATTCCATTTACCACCAGGCATGCACTACTTCTCTCCCGTGGACAAGATGCAGCTGCTGGAGATCATCCGTCACCCCGGCACCAGCGACGACACGGCGGCGGCCGCGGTGGCGGTGGGGCTGAAGCAGGGCAAGGTCGTCATCACCGTGGGCGACGGCCCCGGCTTCTACACCACGCGTATCCTGTCCACCATGCTGAGCGAGGCAGTCAGGTAAATACATATACAGCAAGCAAGCAAGCTCATTTTTATCTCCGCCTTATATCTAAATCCTCCTCTTATTTATGGAGCCAAGCACAAAAAGGTGTCCCAATAGTGTTACGTTATATAGGGCAAACTCGAGTATTAAAAGGTCAACAGATATTATCAATGTCACTTTCTGCCCACATTCAGTATGGTGCTTCTAAACAGATCTATTACCTTAAATATACGTTCTATCCTTCTCATTTAAAGTCCATTTTCGATTGAAACTACATGTTGTTAAAATTTCAGGTTGTTACAAGAAGGCGTTGACCCCAAGACTCTTGACGGGCTCACCCGCGACTTCGGTTTCCCAGTCGGTGCCGTCACATTGGCTGATGAAGTCGGTATTGATGTCGGCTCCCACATTTCCGTTGACTTGTCTAAGGTTTGTATATAACATATCCTAGTTTTTTTATTTCATCAACAAATTACGTGTCCCTTTTTTGTGCTACTCTATCATACTGTAGACATGTTGAGCTGTTGTTGTAGCAGGCGACCGGCGAAATCTCATTTTATACTCAAATAAATTGCATGAATTGATATGTATATTTATTTATTTGTCTTTTGAAATCATTTTAGGCCTTCGGCGACCGCTTCAGTGGTGGAAACGAGGAAATCCTGCCCGCTTTAGTCAAGCTCGGTTTCTTGGGTAGGAAGTCCGGCAAAGGTTTCTACATCTACGAGAAGGGATCCAAGAGCAAGGAGGTGAACACAGAAGCTGTCAACCTGCTGAAGGAGAGGTTCCCGCTGGAAGCCCGCGGTGCCAACACCGCTGAGGACCAGCAGTTGAGGATGGTGTCCAGGTATGTATCAGAAAATCTAGCTACTATTCAATTAAAAAAAAACTAGCAGTCATATTTTACCAAGAATGTGCCAACGTTCTATTCTGCATGACTCTTAATTTTGACTTGACATAACATCATCACTAAACATTATATAGAATAAAATAAATTAGGGGAGCATTTGTATGTATAGTGCTATTTTCTTTTATCACGGTACAAAGACTAACCCATTGGTTATGTACCTATGGGTTAGTGTTTTACCCAATCTACAATATGACACCTACGTTTCTTTTGTATGTGATTTTATATAGAATTTTAGTTCGCGTATTTGATTATCTGTATTTTTATTGTACAGATTCGTGAATGAGGCAGTTCTGTCACTGGAGGAGAAGATTCTGCACAGCCCCCTGGAGGGTGATGTTGGTGCCGTATTCGGTCTTGGTTTCCCGCCATTCACTGGAGGACCATTCAGGTAAATAGTATTGCAATCATTATTGCGAATTAAACTCAAAAGTTTTATAGTTACACAATATAAAAAAAAAACTAGTTATTTCCATTGATAAAGACTCGAGGCAAAAAATACACATTACATTTTAATAGTATACAAAGTATCTATTAAATGAAGAAATTAATGATTTTCTTAATTGTTCTAGATGGGTGGACCAATTCGGTGCTGACAAACTGGTGAAGAAGATGGAAGAGTTCCAAGGCCTGTACGGAGCTCCGTTCAAGCCCGCCCAGACGCTGGTCGACATGGCCAGGGACGGCAAGAAATTCTACAACAACTAAGCCAAAACATGCACACTTTGTTAAAACCCGTAGTTCACCCGAAAATTCATGGTCCCATCTCGTGACTGTCTATTTATACAATCGGTTCTGTATCATATTTATTTATAAGTAAACTAGTGTATGTAAGCGCATGCTGTGTGCAATAATATGTTTTGTGTGAATATTTAAATCATTATCATTGTATGAATCATAAGAATAAGTGAATGTTACTTATATTAATAACATAGAAGAATAAAAATTTGGTAAAAGTGATTTACTGATAATCATGAATGACAAAGGCCTTTTAGAGATTTCTTTGATACGTAAAACTGCCTTTTACTATGTATTGTTTTCGTATAGAAGGATGTTAACTGAATAAATTATTTTATATCATTTAATCTTTTTTTCTTTACGAAATACGAAGCTGCATACAAAATGGCGCTGGCACTTCCGTACGTATTTTTCATTTTAGTAAATCGATACGCTAAAGGAAGATATTTTTAAAATAATGACCGATGAATTAATCTAAGTGGTTGGATATTGTTATAGTCTCTATCTATCCAGCTTTCATGCATCTAAAGTAAAAACCCCAAGGCGGAACGAAGTACTAGGTATCTTGTTAAGTCGTTCATGACTTAATATTTGCCATTACATAAAAAGTGAACCCACTTTTATTGGTGGATGCTATGACCATAATGTAAAATGAAGTTATAATTTCGAATCATAATTGTAATTATTTGCAGTAAAAGATAAGGTCATAAGCTGTAATAGATGTAAGTCCATATTTTATTACTCGCTAACCAAGAAACAGGGCAATGTTTTTCTAGCGCTATTATGTACATATACTTCTTCTCTAGGGGAGCGTCCACATCTGACGAACGAGCATTACACGTGCTCGTGTAATGCTCGTTCGTCAGATTTGGACGCACCTTAAAGGTCATGGCACATTATACCGGCACCGCAACAGCACCGCTCCAAACCAGCTATTAACTTGTCATTCAATTTAGACCATTAAATCGTGTGTAGTATAATATATTTCATAATGTCAATATGAAAAAGCCAACGGCGGGCAGTCAGCGCGCTTGCCGCTACCACACAACTCGACTCACAGCCCGCGTGCTGCAAGCGAGCGGACCTTGTGCGTACAGCGCGCCGACGGCATGCTTATTACGCGCCGACTCCGAGTCGGCAGCGAAACAACGACATTGCGTCGTCGTCGTTCTTCGTCGAGAGCAATAGCGATTATTGCTAGTTCGCGCAATGTAAACCGAGACATTATGAAAACGTACAGGTCCTAGGCGTGTTCAATCATAAAAGCATAAAAACAATATTGAGTTCGCGGTGACAGCAAGCTTGCACCTCGCGGACTGTGAGCTTACAGGTCGCAGCCAGCGCGCGGACTGCGAGCTTGCACCTTGCGGACAACGCGTAGTAAGCGCGCTGGCAGCTAGCCGTAGTCTAAATTCGAGGCGACGCCGTGCTGCAGCTGTGCAGTTGCGGTGCCGGTATAATGTGCTATAACCTTAAGGTTACCATATTAAAACTACTTACGAAGCATCTAATCTCTTCACACATAACCTCTTAAATATACTACTAGGACTTACTTCTACAGTTACTAAAAAGTAGGCATCTACATAAAAGATCCTTAACAAGTCCCTATCTAAACCAAAAAGCTGAGAATAATGTCGTGATAAGTCCCACTTGTTGCAATAGTCAGCCTCCCTGAACGGTAACCATGGTAACGGTGCGGACGGCCGCCACCCTCGCCCACCCCCGACCCCAACGGCCTCTCCCGTCCTCTTGTGAAGTCGAGAGCCGAGAGTGAGCTTGCGTCATCGCGGGTAATTACACATCTAAAGCTTTTGATGGAACAGAGCTTTGTAGGGTCAGGCACTAAGGCAAATAATTCATTTCCGTTACGGTTACCAATTTCTCATGACTAGGAAATTGCTTTAGAATACAAATCATCTGGCAGTTTTGAATTGAATGTTAATTTCGGGTACATTGTAGAGTAAATGTTAAGTTACAGACAAGTTTTTAATTAGATTAAAACACTCTTCACTATAAATAGGCACTGGTGTGAGTATAGGGATATTTTTTGTTGATGAATTAGCGTAGTCACTCCAGATAAAAGCGCTGGTGTGACTATCTGGAACTATACTTTATAAGTTCCTCGTAGTCACACTAGTTAGACACACTGCACTGGTGCGGCTATCTGAATCATTTATGATATTTTTGATGAATCAAGTCTCACTAGGTTCTCGAGCGGTCGAGGTTTCTTGGAAGCCTATGTAATCTAGACTTCATCTCTAAAATACAAAGTTTTGGCTTAAGTAGCATGACTGCAGTAAGTCAGGCGACTAACGATAACACACTATATGCCATATATATCATTCTGCCTTATAGGCACCTATTGGAAGGGTGCTCACCGACAGTACTGAGAGATATGTACATTACATTGTATCTCGGTAGGTATAGTGTAAGCACTTGTAATACTACGTTCACCTTACCTACTTCCGAAGAGCGAAAATGACAATTAATATGTTCTATATAATCACGTGCTTACTAATAGCATGTAATTAAGATTAAAAATTCTACGGGGATGACATGTATGATACAGATAAGTGGGTACTAGACAGGTTGTGAAAAGAAAAGACATACTAAACCCAATAAAATAAAGTTGTCATTTTATCGTCACCCTTACCATTATTCCAGCAGAGCGGATTTTGTCAAGTCCTCGGTATCGGAGTGAAAAGGAATTGAATCAATTCGCTCGGCCCCAGCGAGTGGAGTGGGTGGCTCGGAGTAACCCCTACCATTGCATTTACACGGCCACAGCGCAGCAAAGAGATAACACATTTACAGGGTTTCTTTCAAATATATAGGCCACATTTAGTGCACATAATTATATTTAGTATACTTAAAAAGTTATTAATAAAAACATGCTATTTTAATAGGTTGAACGCTAGCCGCAAACTTCTAAACTATTGATGTATTTTAACAGAGCAAAATATGATTTCCACAAAAAACGATATTTGAAAACACCCATAGCTGCGTAGCAAGCTGTAGTACCTGCCTGCCTATTAGGTAAACCTACTTGTTAAAGTGTTACAAAATGTTTATTATTGGGTAACATTTCAGTACAGGAAATAGCACTAACTAGGACACCGTCGTCAAAATAAGGCGTACGAGGCCGTAATAGTAAATTCAAATTCGTTGTTGTGTGACGTCAAGAAATATTTAATTTATTATTTCTTAACGACACAGCGAGCTAATTCTCTTATGTAACATGCAGTTTTAAGTTACCTATGACACACACACCATTAAATCCATAGGCCACCGAAAGTCTAACGCAGAATAATCAGCCGTGAAATGGGTTAAAAGGAAAATGTGGTTCCTCGTAAGTGCGTACGAGGAGCCGAATTGAATAGGTGTGTTTTTGATTCAAGATAATAAAAGTTGTCATAGTAGCCGGTTGTTCGGGGATTTTTTATTTAGTACCTAAGTACTTACCTATACCATACCTACCTACCTACATACTAGGTAGATATCTTAATTTTCAGATAGATAAAAGTGATTGCTATGTATGATTTCTGACAAAACGTAAAGACTACTTCTTCATGTTAAGGACAAATATGACGTGTATAGTGTGTAGGCATATAGTAAAGGTTTTGCTTCTAGGATACGTAACGCCAAACTTTAGGGGTCAAATAGTGCAGTTTTGCGTAAGTGTTGTTTAACTGAAGGTTAAATCGATTAATAACGCCTAAAGAAACATGACCCTACTACTTAAACATTTCTCCTTACCTAATAAATTCAACTGAATAAATAAATAAAATATAACCGAACCATTTTATTTTTTCTTTAACAAAAGAAAGGGGAGGCGAGCTTCTAGTATCAACAAGTGGTCAAGACTGCTAAACTCTTTTATTACAAGATGAAGAAGAGCTTGTTGCATTACTTTGTATACGGTTACGGTTTCACACTTTTTAAATAAAACAGCAGCTGTTTCTGTTATCCTGACCCGAAATTATGATGATCAAAATAGCAATTGCTTTATTAGTAGTATGCAGCGATTAGTTTCGCTAACTAATCGCGTTATTTGATCATTATAGAGTCTACTTAACTTAAAGTGTATAAATTAAGAACCTTAAATCTTATGTACTTAGTACCAGTAGCTACCTAGATAATTAATCACGATGATTCAATAAAGAAGACTGATATTACCTAATTCATAGTCTTTATTCTTTCGTAACGATAGACAATTATAATTACTATTATTACTGGCAAAGGATTAAAAAATTAATTGACTTTCCAAGAATGAAAATTATCATTAAAACCCCAAAGTACCGACGTTTGTTATAAAAATCATCTGGGCAATGAATTGACGTCATGCAAGGGGAGATACAAAACTAAACTGCTGTAAGAATTTATCTGGTTTCTCGCACTTTTAGGGTAACAAGTTAAGAAGTTAAATATACGTTTTAAACGTAACGTAAATTGCCCAAACAATATCTCACATTCACATGTCATTATAAGATTGATACAAAGGTGCAAAGCAATATTATCAGATTCAAAACTTATCTATCCTAGGTCAAGGCTCTATTCACGTTAATCTGATCATACCAGGGTCTTTGTTTTAGCTGTCACTGTTTTCAGTTCAAAACTAAATATCTAACGAATCTGAAAAGGAGCTGTTTTTAATTAAGTATTATCAGGCATTTATTTTTAAGTCTGACTTCACCCTAAAAATCAGCTTGTTACTATCTCTTTTTTTTGCGCAAAGGCCTATATCAGTCACGTAGCTGATGTGTATCTACACGTACCTAAGTTAAACTCAGTTACAAGATCGTTGCATCATTTATAGATTTAGCTTTTCTGGTATCTTCACGAACAAATGTATTTTCTTTTCAGAGAAAGTCAACTTCTATAACAAAGATAAAATAAAGAAGTTCTATAACGATACATTTCCTGCGCCTAACGATCTCACCTCACCCTTTACCTATAACTTAGTATGTATCTATCAAAGATCAACCATTACGTCAGAACCGTATTTTACAATTCTATATTTCTTTCAACTTCATATTTATTGATGGACTTGGAACAGTCAAGATCTACCAATTTAAATTGGAGCTATCGACGTCGCTCTTAATAAATTGGATCGGATTCTATTGAAATGTATTCCTTTGGGTGTAACAAGCACTTCAGAGATTCAATTCTTCTATTAGCATTGGAGTTGACGGCTCATGCGCCGCGGCTAATCTTCTAAATGGAGTCAGCTACATAGTGAACAGTTCTCTCGCGGCGTAGGCACGGTATATAAAGGTGGCGAGGCTGGCGGGGCGGGCGTAGTCCGAGCCAGGCAGTGTGTTGAACGCATCGCGTTTTGGCGATCGCACAATATCGCGTAAATTCACGGACATTATTAAAAAAAAAATAGTACCAATTAACTAGGTGACGCTGGGTTTTTGTTGAACGACTACAGTTTTTGTGATTCAAACTTTTTGGTACAGACACATTTGGTAAGTGTTTTAAAGACTTTTGTATACTTATAAAATTTTCAGGTTTTGAATATATTGAACTGCATCTCATTGCATACTTTAATAATAATTAAAGTGTGCAATGTAAACTAATTACAATTCGATCTATTTCTAACGAAAAGAAGAAGAATAGGAAATAAAATTAGAAATAGAGACCGAAAACTCTGTTTCATCTTGCTCTACCTAGATTATAAGTATAAAAAAAAAACAGAGTTTAAAATTAGTCTAATATTTATTTCTTATGAATCCTACCGTCAAAACGGGACAAAATTCAAGTGGAACCACGGGAAGCAATAATTATCAAAGGCGGTTAACCTAGTCGAAAGTTTTAAGGTAACAAACATAAAATACAGTAGAATTGAGTACCTCCTCCTTTTTGGACGTCGGATAATAAAGAATACACCTCCTAAGATATAAGAATATAGCAATATAAGCAACATTCAATGCACTACGTAAAACAAATTAAAATTAAAGACATACAGATTCAGATCTTGATTTTATCTAGGTAGCAACTCATCAATAAATAATTATTAAGTATGCCGAAAAACACATGTTCTTTGATAAAATTATCTTTTGTTTTGTCATAGCAATAATTTGATTTGCGATAACATTGATATATCAGAGGTAATCTCATTTTATTAAGTCATCGATAAAACTAATTACGAGATCGATTATTCGAATTGTAATGCTACAATAGGGGAATAACCTGTTTTTTTTAACCTTGTATTAATAACTTTCAAAATAACAGTATAAAATCGTATTGAATGTGGTATCAAGGATAACGTCTAAATTATTTTCATTTAGTTAAAAATTAATAAGTAACACAAGTTAATCTATTCTATGAATTAATTGATGTCATCAGGTAAATATTTACGTTTTTGGGGTAATGATTTGGTATTAACCCAGATGGGATATTACAAAAAATACTTCGTATAATAGTCGGATAATAAAAAAAAAATTAAGGATTCATACCCACGTCTCAAGTATAGAACTACCTACTAAGCCTCCTAACTAGAACTATAACTAGATAGTTAGCGATCTAAGTTATAAAAAATAATAATAATAATAATAATCCAGCCTATAGACGTCCCACTGCTGGGCACAGGCCTCTTCCCATGTAGAGATGGCACGAACATTAATCGCCACGCTTGCTCTCTGCGGATTGGCGATTTCAGATCCCAAATTTTGGAATCCAGGTTTCCTTACGATGTTTTCCATCACCGTTTGACAGTAGCGTAGTAAAAATAGAGCTTTATATTTTTTGATACTCAAACTTACCATTTTATAACTAGATAAAGAAAAGGAGGGCTTTTGCCCTGCAAACGGACAAATATACGGGCTTTTAAGATAAGGTTACAAAAGCTTAAATATTTAAACGTCCAATATTTATTTTAGTGTTATTGTATCCATACACTACTATATATATATATGCCCTAATATTTATTTTGCGCCTTATAAAATAACTGATTCAAATTTAGAAATATAACGAAGAATTAATTAATATCTGTTAAGAAAATTAAACCGTTTTTCCATCATTAATATTTTTACATCTAGATAAAGATTGAATGTAGAGCCTCTTCTAAACTGTGTGTAAAAACAACCCATAAGCTGTTTGCGTAGGAAAACAATTTTATATTTAGTTTAAATTGCGGGAGAGTTTTATCTTTGACAATTAGAACCCACCCGCTGTGATAGGTGAATCCTGTATCTATAAGATAGTTTAAAGATACAAACAGCGATATCATCACTTGAAAAAACAATTAAAAAACCATTACGCAATACCTATTTTTCATAATTACCGTATTTATCAGAAACGTCGGATAACGCACGTACATTTTATCTTGTCAAAACACTAACCTATTAAAACTCGGATTTAAAAAAAAAACTGTGTCTTCCGATATCTAAAGATGGAACGTCGAGATAGAGCATTGATTTGATTAAGATTATTTGACATAGTGACAGATGTAGTAATTTATTGTAAACATAAATGCGTAAAGAGAATTTTAACTTCGTTATAAAATACTTAAATCAACAGGTAGATATCTACTTATGTCATTGAGGTACAGTTTACAAACACACAATTCAGGTCAATTACTCTTATTATCTTTATTTGAATCTGATAACCTTTTTATAGTTTAAACCAATTATTAAATTCTTTCTGTTTTGATAAATAGACATTATTAATTGGACTTTTATAAACTCTGGGGTCGTCAACGTGAAGCATCTTATTGAGTGGTTCGACCTATGCATATCGAGTTGATAGCCTTGTAATTGGGGCAAGTCCTGTGGCCTAACTGTCGTTATATAGCTATACCCATAGTACTATGGGTTGTCGATGAAGTATAAAAAGGGGATTTCAATATATTCTAACGTTATCGAAAGCAAAGTTCAAAGAAAAGTCGTTATGTTTTTGATCTTTCTTGGTCAAAGGGTAGAGATTGTTTAGCCCTAACAACGTAGTATGGGTTACAACAAAGTAGGTTTACATTTTCTCGCTCAATTAAGCACTGTGGTAAACGAGGATTTTGCAATTAAGTAATTTGTTGCTCTTTACAGCATTTTATTACTTAGGTAATGAGACTAATTGGTTAATCATCAAAACATTTAGAGATAATACAATAAGTTATTTAAATGTTGGAAAACCGTGATTGCTATAGGTATAGAGGCTTTAAGTCTTTCCTTTAAGGAAGTCATTGCTGGAAAAAAGAATTTAACGAGGAACTTCCTTTAAGGATGACAGTTTCAAGTAAATACAAATATTTAAAATTAAGAAAGGCTCGTAAATAAACTCCAGTTAAGGATTAAGACGCTGTGTATAGTAAAAATGGCTGCGATAGCTGATATGTCCGAAGGTACTCCTCCGGACCCTGAACTTTGACATTCGTTGGTTAGGTAAGCATTAATATCCCGAAGAGCTTAGAACTTAGAAAGTGATAAGTCAGTCAATGTAAAAACAGATGATTGGTGAGACCGGAAGAATTCATTTATAATATACCCATGACAAATAAATGAATATTCCGTTAATGGAGGAAAAACAAACTTTTAAAATGATTCATATTTCGCGCAGTTTGACGTTACCGGTCGGCGACTTGTCCTCAGAACGAGGGATTACCCGGCAGGCTGTTAACTAATATCTCACAGGGGTTTTCCTATAACGAAATGCACATTAAACTCGTTTATGTTTGTTGATTTCTTATTTGAGGAAACTTTCCTGTAGAGACTTCTTACTGAAAGTAAACATACATTTTAACACACACATTAAAAAAAAAAACCTCAAATCACTACAATCTTCACAGCTGGAAGACATGTCAAAAAAATGTATCTACAGTGTTTTTAACACCAAATGATTTTCTATTTACTTTTATCTCTATCGTCGTATCTAAGTATGGTTATTTATATTTGTATGGTATGAAAAGACCGACAGTTCGTACACAAATAAGATAATAAAGATGATAGATTCACACTTCTAAATCTCTTGCTGAGTGCCCATTGTCCGCGACAAACACAATCACATATGGCACTTACAAGTGAACGCAGAGTCTATGTGACATTAATTTCCTGCAGTCAAAGTTCGAGGGTTCGGCACAAAGCCGGAGATTTGTCTTTTAGTTTAAAGAAAGCCGGACCTAGTTAAACTTAAAGTTTTTTAAGAAGAGTAGAGTCTGTCCTCAAGGATTAAAAAAAAAACCATTTTATGTGTCGACTCTACATTTTCAATTCTCTCTTTCCATCTCGGTTTTACCCAAAATTATGCACCGATTTCTGTCCTATACAATAATAATGATTCGATTCATTGTAATGAACCCTAAAGCAAATTTTTAAACAGGCTAATTTAGAAGAGTATATAGATACTGTATATTAAGGCTAAATGCTAGCTACGTAGGTAATCGATGTTCCACTAATATGCTTCAATTAAAACTCAATTACGGTCTAATAAGGTATGTGTTACAAGAATTATTACATTATCATTGCTATATCCGGTACGTTTACAATACTTCCGTCAATTTAATAATATATGTCACCTACACCTTATAGACAAGCTCGCAGTAGATTTGACCTCGAAGAAACTCGTTTACTATGTCAATAATGTAATTGCTTGCGATTGTGGTATTGAATTAAATCATAAATATCGATATCTTGGAATTGTCACAGCGAATTATAGCTCACAATGAGTTCATTTTAGGGTTCCTTTGAGCAGCAACAGTTGAGTTTCGATTTGACAGTTGCTCTACGCGATCTAAGGGATTCGATATCAATGTTATTTACAGACAGTTTAAAAGAGATGTATAAGTACAAATGTTTGGAATAAGACAGACTGATTTACAGCTTAGTACCTAACGTAACACAAAGTAAGCTTCTTTAAAAATACACAGCAATAAGATTAATTCTACGCTGCGATAGATAAAAGGCTCTACCGCTTTGTGCTCTACATTTTGCAAAAGATTTTCCTCTCTCCCGTCTATTTTAGTGCCTTCATTGAAAGGCTTTTAATTTTAACTCCTTAAAACTATACCTACGAGGCCCATAACAGAGTCATCGTATATAATAAATGAGCAGAATCAGAGATTGTGCGAATTGCCCGCTTCGCTTACTTTTTTAGTGATCGCGTGAGTGTTGAGTTGCCTTGGCCCTAAACCTAGCGATCGATGCCGTGAAGCTGATACGTTTCGTTGAATTAAACATGCTGTTGTACCCTCAAAGAGAAGATAAACGTAGTGAATAATGGCCGACATCTCATTGACTAACACTGAATTAATTCTGGCATTGGAGCGTTGCTCGCCTGACCGCTCTCCTTGTATATTAAGTTAGTTAGTTATAATAATTACCTAATTTGAAAACTATTTTTGGTATATTGCAAGACACATTGCTTTGCAATTAAATGTACCTAGATACTGAAATAATTTCATAATGGTCAGAGGAAAGTGTAAAAGTTTTGAAGTTTCGATTTTGAACCGTCAATTTATTTAAAATACAGAATTAACAGAATGCTTATTAAATAACTTCTTTCTGTTTATTTCGAAGCCAAATTTTAGGATATAAAATTTCGAGTGCCCAACTACCTTCGCAGAGGTCGAGCACGTTGGCAGGTGTTATGTCCTTAAGTCACCCTTCTAAACACTCAGACGTGGAACAAAAACTGTAAACAGTGGCTTGTGGAGGCAACGAGGTCCATGCATAACCTCGCACCACTTGCTCGGCGGCGTACGCTCGGCGAGTTGCGCAAGCGCACAGCGGCCGCCGCTCTCTCGGCATTGAACAAAGACCACCAATTCAGGTCTAAATACATTATTTACCTTACAACCGGCAGCATTTCACACTGACATTGATCATGTCACATAATTATAATTACTATGATGTAATAAGTCATGTTCATTCGGTCAATGTCACAAGCAAGGAGATAAAACAAGTTTTGTTTTTATTATCTATTTATATCATGAATCATTATGGATTGATACGACAAAATGAATTTGACGGAAACATAAATTAGGTCTATAATATACATACTGTATATGAACTGAGTTACTATAAACTTGTATAAGCAAACTAGTCTTTCGTTCCATTTCAGTACGTTTCATTCATCCTACAAATCTCGCTCTACAATCCCTTAGTTCGCGTACTACATACAAAATATTTTCCATGTTTAGGTTTCAACCGACCGAGGTATTCAAATATTTAACAAACGAACAAGTTTTACCTAGACTACATTAATAGACTAGGTTAAAATTCGAAAGGCGACTTAAGCAATATAACTGTCAAAATGTCCTTACCTATTTTAATTTATATTTCTTACTAACTAATTAAAATATTTTTCCTAGCTGCCAGAATGTCGGATCAAGATACAAAACTCAAATTCGGTTGGTCTCAAGTCCTTCATAGTTAATGTTTATTTATTGTGATTGAATAGCACGTTTTATTTGCGTATTGTTTCGCTATGACTATTTAATTTTACGGCGTTTTATCTTGATGGTAATTGCTACTGTAGTATGCTACGTAAGTTCTATGTGTGAGTAATTTGCGACTATGTATGCGTTGCATGGCTCCTTTTGGCCTCAATCACCTAATGTAATTGTGGTCATGAATCCACAAATAAAAAAAAGTAAACTTACAGTGCTACTACCCCTCAACATCCTGACTGATACTGGGTAGTAGACTAGTTGTACTGTGAGTTGCGGGTTCGTTCCCGATCAAAAATATATATTATTTGTTAAGGTGGGAGTTATGATTTCTTTCTCTTCTACTCCTGACGATGGCACACAACACAATTATTGACAAGTGCGTTGTAAGAGAAACTATGATCATTATTATTGTAGCGAACTTCAGTATCCACTTGGTGTCTAATTACAAAATTTTAAATAATTCGTATTTAAACAAAGATGAAAACATAATATTCTAACAGTTTAAATAAGCCAAAGCTTATAAAATTTTATTTAATTATTAAGATAACATACATCTGTTTTAATTTATTAAAATAATAGCATTGTTGTCCGTCGCTCGGCTTTCAACTCCTTCTGTCGCTAAGCAAATTAAGCGTTACTTTATTGCATGTATAAGCTAAAATATGTACTAATTATTTATTATCATTTGTTTTCAGAAACAATGGAGGCCGGAGATTTTAAAGATTTCGCGAAAGCGATGACTGACTACATCGCGGAGTATTTGGAGAACATCAGAGACAGGTATATTACATTCATTTATTTTAGAAGAAACCTGTACCTTTATCAACTGATTTACCACATGTTCCAATTCAATAAATGGGCCCTTTTACGTCTGGGTATCACTGGATGCCAAAGGCGGAGAACAAAGTTCTATGACAAAACTCAACAGGCCCGTATTTAGCTTTTTTTAATAAATTTAATTCATCAAACTTTATGTTTTCAGACAAGTAGTACCCTCTGTGAAGCCGGGCTACCTTCGCCCGCTGGTGCCGGAGCAGGCGCCGGAGAAGGCGGAGCCCTGGACGGCGGTGATGGCCGATATTGAGCGCGTCGTCATGTCCGGGGTCACCCACTGGCACTCACCTCGCTTCCACGCGTACTTCCCCACCGCCAACTCCTACCCCTCGATTGTGGCTGACATGCTCAGCGGTGCTATCGCCTGCATCGGTTTTACATGGGTACGGTACCCTTTTAATAATTCTATAGCAGCAGCCCCAACCAGTGCCGGATTAACCCTTAAACAAATTAAGCAATTGCCTAGGGCACCACGTCTGGGGGGGCACCAGAAGAAGAAGCAAAAGAAAATCCCTCCTTAGGGCATCACGTCTCACTCTCACGTCACCTAAAACTACACCGAAAAAATGATTGTGTCTTAGTGTTTTGATGAACACCAGTCAGTAAGTGAGTCACTGGCAAAATGAACTAACTTTAACAAGTTCAAATTCTTAAACTGCTGGTTCAAATTGAATGAAATTTTAAGTATACCGTATTTAAATAATGCCTGTTTGGTTAATGCAAGTTTAGGCAAATTTTATCCACAACTAGGGGCTCAAATATGGCCTGAATTGCTTCGAGAAATCGATGGAAGGCCCAATCTAGGGGCACAACAGTGCCCTCGGCAAGTCTAGCAAAAACAAGTGGCACAGCAGACACAATTTATACGAAGAATAAATATTTGGTACATATTTTATTTATTTTTCGTATAAATTGTGTGTCCTGTAAAAGCGGCGATTGGTGTAAAAAAAAACCTACCCCCTGGGCTAGAAACTAGGTGGGCCTCTAATTAAATTTGTTAAACGCGATCTACATATGTCTATAGGGGGCGAAAAGGACAGCAGCGGGAGCTTGACAATAAAAATCGCGCTGCGCGGCCAAAATTATGGTCCAAAAGGAAATTAGCTATGGGCTCATTTGCTAACAGCCGATTCCTACCTAACTTGGGAGGACCGAGGCCCGGGGGCATGCTGTCACCGGGTTTTCATAAGGCATAGTGCTTTATGGGGCTCTCGTGTATGCTGAGAGGGTGACGGTTCGCGATTTGGCTCTATTGAGCCGATCGCAGAGGGCAACGCAATTCGAGACCTCTCCACGAATGGCAAATGTCTTTCGAATAACCCTTTTAATATAGGATTAAAAAATATTTTACGGAACTAAAAATTTCTTTCCTCCTTTCGGATATTTCTGATTTTAAATAGTATTCAAATATAAACCAAATAAAAGGGAAATCATCAAAATGAGTGCTGTTTCTGAGAATTAAAAAATATTGCCTGTTTTATGGGTTTCTTAACTCTACAATTTGTTAAAAATGGAGACCTTTGACAACAAAAGTTTAAAAATTGTTTTGTTCGAGTCAAATGGCATTAAAAAATCTGTTCCCCCCTCCTAGACCAGAGCTGGGTACGTCACTGCTTCTTGAAATTTTACAACGACTATGTGACCACCCCCTGGCACCAAAGCTATATCCGCCCTTGCCTGCTTGGTTATTGAAAGTTCAGGCTTCTAGTTTTATGTACAGCTAAGTTATAAAGGGTCGAAAAAAATCTTCGAGAAAAAGATGGTACGGTGGTTTTTGCTCGACTGGGTGGGAGGACTGCTGCCCGCTGATTAGGTCTACTTGCGTATCATAAGCAAAACGCGCAACTTACTCCATCTCATAGTAGTGGGGAAATTAGGTATTTGGCCAAAAGGAGGTAGGAGTGGACTTTGTAGAATCAATAGTTTTGGCGCTCTTACGCTAAAACTATTGATTCTACAAAAAAAGTTCAATACATATTGTATATTGTAGGATATTTTTGTAGTTTAATTTATTATATAACTATTTATCTCGTAAAATTAATCTCGGAGGGGGTTGTTGTCAAAAAATTGTTTTTGAGCGCCATTTTCTCCATGTAAGTGGCAAAGATACCAGGTGACAAAGTGAAAACTCGAAAAGAACATGTCGTATTCCTTTTCGAGCACCAAATGTCTGTAGGACCCAATAGTTGATAAACGGATAGAGGGGCACCACAGACGTGGACTGCTTAGGGCATCAAGTAGTCTTAATCCGTCACTGGCCCCAACTCACCATTAAATCGTTAGTGTTGCTTTTGATCCCAAGACAGTCAATTGTTTCTCTAAGACATACCAAGTTCATATAGTTTCTAGGTTTGCAATTTGTTACACAAGTAACAAAAGTTTAAATTTACTTAGTTGATGTAGGTACCTATAGGAAAATTATTTAACTTTGATTGAAAGCAAGTTTTTATTCTATAAAATAACTTTTAGAATATAATTGAGCCCGTCGATTCTTAGATTCACCAAGGTCGAGTAAATTACAGCAATTACTTACGAATTTGTGTCGACTTGCACAATTTATCGTCTATGAAAAAAGTAAAGTCTAGGAACGTTCGCTTCATGTATTTCTTACAAACTGTAAGTAAAAGGGTTGAGTTTCCAATTAAACTTGGAATTCCTTTAGCTTAATCAATTCCTTTGTATCTACCTATACTTCTATGAAACGATGCCAGTGTCAATGTCACGTTCTGTAATTCGAACAAGGAAAACTGGTTGCTTGGCATAAGCGCTCGTCAGATTTTTTCATATCAATAGTAAAAGAAAATGCAAATATTATACAGGTAAATAACTTATGTATTTAGCATCGTAAATGTACATTATCTTATTTAACTAAAATGATACACACACAATATAAACACAATAGTTAATCATAGAAATCGTGATAATCGAAAGTGTCAGCAATCGTCTGGCAAAATAAGAATAATAAACTAATTACTAGGATATCATATAAATATTCAGGTCATCAAAACATTCACAGCAAACCCTTAGAATAAATAAAAAATACATTAAAGATTTTATAATTTTTCCAGATCGCTAGCCCCGCATGCACTGAGCTCGAAGTAGTGATGTTGGACTGGCTGGGCCAGATGCTTGGCCTGCCCGAGTCGTTCCTGGCCCGCTCCGGGGGTGAGGCCGGCGGCGTCATCCAAGGTACCGCCAGCGAGGCTACGTTGGTGGCCCTGCTCGGAGCCAAGTCCCGTACCATGACACGCGTCAAGGAGCAACACCCTGAATGGACAGAAACCGAGATCCTTTCGAAACTTGTCGGCTACTGCAACAGTAAGTTCTCCCCTATATCTTATTGACCTTGTTACTTAGGTGAGTAGGGAGGACAAAAGTCTAGAAGAACATAAGTACTGTGAATAACGGATTTGGTTTACCTTTGCAGAGCAAGCTCATTCTTCGGTGGAACGTGCTGGGCTCTTAGGAGGAGTGAAGCTTCGCTCTTTGAAGCCGGACGAAAAGAGGAGACTTCGTGGTGAAACCCTGCAGGACGCCATCGAAGAAGATATTCGCAATGGACTGATTCCATTCTACGTAAGATATCTTTAGTATTACATTTAAAGCATACTTAAGAAACGGGTTTCTTGCTCAACTTATGTTTATATGGTTGTTTTAATGCTCAATTTCAATTTGTGTTACAGGTCGTGGCAACTTTGGGTACCACATCATCATGCGCATTTGATGCTTTGGATGAAATAGGAGATGTATGCAACAAGTTTGACGTGTGGCTGCATGTGGACGCGGCCTACGCTGGATCCGCATTCATCTGTCCTGAGTACCGATACCTCATGAAGGGTGTCGAGAAAGCAAGTTCCTTCAACTTGAACCCACACAAATGGTTATTAGTCAACTTTGACTGTTCCGCATTGTGGCTCAAGGAACCGCGTTGGATTATCGATGCTTTCAACGTAGATCCTCTGTACTTGAAACATGATCAGCAGGGATCGGCTCCTGACTACCGCCACTGGCAAATCCCGTTAGGACGTCGTTTCAGAGCCCTAAAATTATGGTTCGTCTTGCGTCTGTATGGTGTTGAAAACCTTCAGAAACACATTAGAAAACACATTGCGTTGGCTCATCTGTTTGAGAGGCTGTGCAGTGAAGACGAGAGGTTCGAGATCTATGAAGAAGTTACTATGGGACTTGTTTGCTTCAGGTTGAAGGGTGGCAACGAAAAGAACGAAGAACTACTGAGACGTATCAATGGCCGCGGCAAAATCCATTTGGTCCCATCCAGTATTGATGATACGTATTTCCTTAGATTAGCAATTTGTTCTCGTTTTAGCGAAGAGAGTGACATTCACGTGTCTTGGGAGGAAATTAAGGCTTCAGCGGATGATGTACTTAAAGGTCATTGAGAATTACCAATTTTGTACTCATAAATCTGACATGAACACGTATCAGCGAAACGGTGATTGCAAGCAAGGCTTTTGGATCCATGACTACAAATAACTATCTTGTAGTATAGAATAAAATCAGTCATTTATTCAAAATAACGGTTCATGTATTTATCCTAGTATTAAAATAATACTGTCACTCTAATCCCTTACTTGAGTATTTAATATTTCGAAAGTCTCAATCTATAATCCTCAGTATTTATCCAGCCGCTTATACTTTTCATGTTCAAAGTAGACATTTTGACCATATAAAGGAGCTTTTTATAGAAAATAGTTTAAATACATATATTTCTAGGTATTCAATATAGTAGTCACTGTAAAAATCGTAATAATTGCCGTAAATGACAATAACTGTTAGAAACATCAAATTAATTCCTTGTTCATCGTTATCAGTAGCTAGACTACCTAGACCAAGTAGTAAATATCTGAACTCCCTTAACTTTCTATCTTCTACAAATAATTTACCTACAGAAGATGCTTAAGTATCATTAATTACTGTCACCTACCCCACAAATTAGGTGTATTCTCTGATCATCATTCTGGTTAGGTTACCTTACTAAGTTGTGATAAAAATTGTTATTCCTTATTGGGAGATATATGATTAAATATATTTATCTGCTGTTTATAAAATTTTAACATAATGTTATATGTCTGCCTCTGTCGAGTTTAGTATGTTTATAATTTAAGGCGTTCCTAAATTAGTTCTTGCCTAATAGACCTAGATATTTATGATGTCACCTCAGATCAATAAAAAGTATTTTTAGTGGAAATTTAAATGAAAATACTTTTTGTAGGGCTGAGGGTTTTTGTGTTAGGTGCCTATCTGTGGCACCTTGTTTGTTATTTTTTGTAAGTGTCTACGAAAGGAAAATATATTTATCGATGACAATATTAAATCTAGTTTTTAGTAGAGTTGACAATTATTAAGGTCACAAAGTAAATGTTCAACGAATGTAGTGTTATTTAACTTCACGAAGGCGAAAATGTACTAAAGGTTGCCACAAACTACTGAGCTACTACTCAGTAATTCACTCCGGGTTCGATTTCTGCGCGGGGCAAAAATTTGTGTCATTCGCAAATACCAAGTTGTTTTGACGCAGAGACTTTTTCAGAGTCGTCATCTAATATAATCTTAAATGGGTAAGAAGATTTGAAAAAATAAGTAGGTATATGGAAATATTAACATCTATAAAATACTATTATGAGTATAACGATGAAGTATAAATAAAGATATTTACCTACCTACTTATTAGGTACCTACCCAGTTAGATTAAGATTAACATTTTATGTAATTCTATGTGTCTATTTATTAAATAGTTGTTACCAGATTTACTGCAAATGTAATAAAAAGCATTATATCAATAAAATGTCGACTATTATTTCAACACTTTTACCTATTATGTAGGTTACCTACCTATAATGACATAAGTGCGTTTTAATTAAACGACCACTTAGCTACCTATAGTTAAAATATAATTAAGTAACTAACTAGAAGTAGGCTTTACCCGATTGTTGGCATTAGGTGAGTATCCTACTTGTAAAATCATTTGTCATTGGGATCCGTGTAAAGATCTACCTTTACTGGCCTTTACACGGTCGCCAATAACAAATGACAAATGAGCCTACTTAAGTACTCACATAGATCAAATCAAAAAATCAAATCATTTATTGGAACATAAACCAGTAAGTAACATTAATTATGCGTTAACAGCCACATTAGTTACAAAAACTGTGTCGCAGCTTTTAGCACCCACCTCCGAGATGAGGACTGCTCCACATAAAATTATTAAGTATAAAAACTTATAACTAAGAAAAATACTGTGTGTGTGTGTGATAGGCAAACCCCAAGAAGACAAGTCAAGCAGAAATTGTTTTGAACTTCGTTAGAGGTCACATCGTAAGGAATGTAGGTTTTCATAAAAATGACAAAAGCTCTTTATAAAAAAATAAAGAAGAAAATGATTCTCTTTTCGCTCTATGGTATTTTAAACGTCATACTCTTACTTTTATGAAAAAGCTTTCTAAATTCGAGAGTGTTATGTAATTTTACAAGTTTTAGATGGCATTTATATCTGCAATATCAGAATGAAATTATCACGTATGAAACTAATATGGAAAGGGGACCTTTGGAATTTCTTCAGGAAACTTAGCTCCTGGTCAGGGAATGGCTCCAACACGCTTCCAGCGCGAACTGACAAGCGACACTACGGCTGTGCGGTCACCACACCGGGCACATCGGGACAAGAACAATGTATTCTAGACTCGTGCAGTATCAATCCCAACTGTCAAGAACCTCGTGTGATCATTGTGGGGGCTGGAATGGCAGGTCTCTCAGCAGCACATCGACTCACTCAGTGTGGCATAAGAAATTTTCTCGTCCTTGAAGCTAAAGAAAGGTATGCTATAATAATGTAATATGTAAGGTAATGTTTTAAAATCTTTTGAAAAAGATCTGTATTTATCCAACACTCAATCCTGGCTGACGTGATTTCGCAACTACCCAGATTTAAAATGGAAATTTCAGGTGCACGCCATGATAGCACCCACTGATATCTCAATTAAATCAGGTGAACGAGTACCTAGATATTTATGCACAGGTACTTTAAAAGAGTATTAACTAATTCACATGAATTTCACAGGCCCGGCGGACGAATACATTCGTGTTGGCTTGGTGATGCGGTTATTGAAATGGGGGCTGAGTGGATATTTGGCGCATGTTTGCCAAATTCTGTATACACTCTAGCGTCGCAGGACAAGCTTTTGCAACAGCCGCTGCCCCGTTTGGACGCCTCACGAGGATTATTTTGTACAAGCGAAGGAAGAGCAGTCGATTTACCTGTCACAATTACGGCTTATCATACATTTAGACAAATAGAACAACAAGCTGCCAACTTATTCAGACTAGGAGGGGAAAGGCAACATGGAACCTTATTAAATTTTATAGGCTTACGTATACAACAAGAACTACATAATTTTCCAGAAGATCAAAGATATGACGCAGCTCGCGTTATGTTCGGGTTAACAAATATTTTGAGAAACAGGTGCGGAGACGATCTGTCTTTAGTCAGTGCCGATCAGTATGGTAGTTACATTGAACTACCCGGTGGCTGCGTACGGGTCCCATTGGGTTATGTCGGAGTGATGGCACCTCTACTGCGCGGACTTCCAGACAATTGTATACGATACAATAAGCCTGTAAATGTAATACGATGGGGCCAAGGCCAAACAGGCGAAGGACGATCTCTTATTAAATGTTGTGATGGCGAAGAGCTGTATGCTGATTATGTCATCGTTACAATGTCTCTTGGCTGTCTCAAATGTCAAGCCGATAAATTATTTGCTCCACCGCTTCCCGTCTGTAAATTAGACGCTATATGTAACTTAGGGTTCGGCCTGAGCGATAAAATATTCCTCGAGTACTCTGAACCGTTTTGGGTGTGCCATGAAGGTAACTTGAAACTGGCTTGGTCAGCTGAAGAATTACAATGCAGAACTGATTGGACACGAGGTGTGTGCGCCATAGATGAACTGCCGGGTAGTAAACACGTGTTGTGCGCTATGATATCCGGTCAAGAAGCTGCTGTAATGGAATCAATGGCAGATAACGACGTCGCTGAAGGACTGACTCAGTTACTGCGCAGATTTACTGGCAATCCGTGCCTACCTTACCCACAAATGATGTTACGTTCTCGATGGGCGTCTGACCCACATTTCTGTGGATCATTTTCTTACATGAGTTGTTGCTCTACAGTGAGCCACCAATGCGAATTGGGTACCCCCGTGCCAGGTCCATGTGATCCTATACCACCGGTCCTTTTGTTTGCGGGTGAAGCTACAGTACCCGGATATTTCGCCACAGCGCACGGAGCACGGCTGAGCGGTATTCGTGAAGCCGAACGCATTATATTACTGACAAAAAAATTCGAAGGTCCTCCACGACGATGTTAACGCTTTGTGTATCATGTTTAGAAGTTGAATACGTAATGTTTCATTTGTATTATAATTATGATGTTATCCGAAGTGTATGATGTTAATTTTTATTAAACAAGAAGTCCTGTTTCCGTATTTGTTTTATTTGCTCAGTTAAAATAAAAATTATATCCAGGTATCTAAATATACCTACTTATAACAAAGAGATGACGTCACCTTTAGATACCAATTTACAATCGTGCTTAGCCATATTTACTCACCCAACGACGTGTTTTTTTTCCGACTATGCTTACAGCATACTTATTAATCATCCCAAATTACTAAATTGATGTAAAAAAATCGGTAGGTACTAAACCAAGAGTACACAATCAAAGGCAAAAATAAATCTACATGTAATGTTTAAAATCATGATTCAACCGGTACTATAAATACGAGTTAAGGGTGGGTTGTTCTTGATTGCTCAAATAAAAAGAGTTATTTTAAATAAATTATTTATTAAAATAGTAGTAGTACATAAAAATAAATAAGAACTTATCTACAGATTTAATTAATAAAGTTGGCTGATGAGATTCCTAGGACTGCCAAATAAATATCTTTAACAATAATACTTCGTCTGCCCTACTTTTAATTTATTTATAGTGCTCAGCATTGTTAATTTTGGAACTGATGGTTTATTTGACCAGCTTTCCGCATTACTCATAATAATTATTTTAATAACTGTTTTTCCATATAGTCTCGAAATTTTTAATACTTTTTGGAGGAAATATACTTATAGGTACTCTAAATAAGGGTGATTGCTGATGCCCAATTATATTCAAAGGAAACGTTCCTATGAAAGATTGCTATACGATTGTTTTTTTTTTATATACGCCTGTTAATACAATCCCCATATCTAGGCCGATGAATTTGTAAATTAGGTTTTCCTTTAATTAAAACCCAAGCTTGTTAGAGAGATTAGATTCGTATGTTTTAATATCATCGTCCTAACGTTTGAAACTATCTATTGATATCATTAAATAAGAACCCAAATGTTATTAATCTTCAGAATAATTTATTAGCTATTTCAAGTATTAACGGGGGCTTTCCCTAAATAGGTGGAACCTGGCAATCAAAAACCATATAAATTCCAATTATGCCAGCTAAAAATTAAATGAAATATTGGAATCTCTTCTACATTATCGTTTCTTCGAAATCTAATTATGATTCTTTGGTATTGACGTTTTAATTGTTTAATTACATTTTTCGTTAATTTCGGCTGTTTGGAAGACTGATTTTGCAAGTCAATACATAGGCATAACAGCGCCATTTGTAAACAATAAGTTAAAAAATTCGTAAATAAATACAAGCTTAAGATCCCTGCACAATTATTCTAAATCTTTAATATAATAATACACTCGCGCTACTAAGCCACAAAACTTATAACTATATTCCGCATGATTGAGGTAATGTTAATTAACACTTAAAATAAGATGGCACGCATTTACAAACAAAATTTTAAGCCTCCGAGGAAACTACCGCCGTTTCCAGCACTTAATGAAAGATCGTCAAATTCGATTGATACCTTATGTCCAGTATAATGATTGTGTCTAAATTCTACAACATATGAATAACTGTGGAGTCTATTACGCGGCCACTTAAAACAAATTTTGTACCATTCGTCTTTTTTTATGAAACACGGCTCTGAAAGCTCTATGTCAACCATTGAATCATAATCAACTGTGTTCATAAAATTGGATAATTTAATGAGACTATTGTCTGATTCACTTATTATAGATACAGATAATTGTTCTGAATATGCTTTTGCCACATTGTTGCGAAAGTGTACAGCTGGTGCCATTCTAGTTGGTATGCAAAGTGAATTAATAAATATAGACTTGTTTACTTTTATCCGCGAATTAATGACAAAATTATTTGAGTCAATAACTATAGGAGCTACAGACCTAATGGGACTACGGTAACAAAGATGCCAATGCAGTTTTAATAAATTTCTAGGCATGTCAGTGTGCCCAATAGGCCCAATCACATCTTTTCCATCCATATTAGAACTTTTAATAATTTTCTTAATATTTTCATATTCATATGGCAACAAAAGATTATTGCTATCAGAATATACTTCTTCTAGCTCATTAACAGCCAGAGAAAGGAATCGCAATAGATTAAACAAGCCATTCTTTTTCAGTACATCTCTTCTGTTTTCAAATGTATCTGGAATGTTAATCTGTTCACAGTAATATGAAGACCACTCAAAAACATGCTTAATGAGATCTTTTTCTGTTATATTCATTTGATCACTTTCTAGAATAGCTTTCAAACATGGGTATGTAATAGTATTCTTTTTTTCTTGCAATAAATAATTGGCATGTTCACAGAACAGCTTGAGTGCAACTGTGATCAGCTGTTTGTCTTGCATGTAGTCTGGGTAATTTAACACCTCTATGACATTGTCTACACTCAGATTACTTTGAATATGAGCAATACATAGCTCAGACAAGTGTTCTAACAAGTATTTTCTAGATGCATATAATAATTCAAATGCTTGATCTATAGTGCTTAATTCAACTGTATCTGTATAAATGTAATTAAGTATCAGTTGGAATGTATCTGGCTGGATGTCTGTTATGATAATGTCATCATCTGAAGACAATGGCCCATAAAACATAGCTTCAAATACAGGACTACTAATACCTAGAATTAATTTATGAGCTTTAAATTTTGTTCCTGATGCTGAGAAGCTGCAGTCACTCCATTCATCTGACACCAACAACTTCTTCACACGATCATATAAACTTGTTTGGTTATAAGTGGCTTGGTCACTCTTCAGGTAGCCCATCTGTAAAAAACAAGATCATAAATGGTTTTAGTTTTTTGTTGCATAGGTTCACTAGAGTCCACTTGACTTTTTTATTCCTTTAATTCTATAGAGCAGGTACCTGGCAACTACTTGATAAACAGGTTTCTTTAGTAAAAAAAATAACACTGACTTCAAAGTATGAGGATTTTTATATTTTAGCATAGAAAAAATAATTAAAAAATAAATTTCTCACTCTTGAAACGCGTCAGAATATGACAAAAAATAATGAGATCACCATGCACCAGCAAAGAAGTACCTCATTAATAAAAACCTCTGCGACGATTTAATACATTGTCTCCTAGGTCAAAGACCTTATTTATTAGCTCATTTCATATTCGTAAATACAGTTATAACTAGTTAAATAAAAATAAAACACGTTTATTTCTTGAAGAACGGTTTTCTAATCTTCCTTATCAATTATACTGACGCTGATGTGCAACATAAAATAAAACAAGTGAGGATAAAACAAATACTTATAACAATAATACATACCGTTTTAATAGTTTCGAACTCAATTTATAACCTTGAACTTGGGAAGATCACGCGACTAGGTCTTCAAAATACTAGATTTACTTTGCTACTATTTACAGCAGCCTAAACGTGTCCTATATATGAAACACTAGTGTCTATTTTATAAGATTGATATACTAATGCCTGATGCTTCAAGTTCAAATTACACTGATAAAGTGATAATTGACAACTCCACAAATGTTTGCAAACAAAGTTAAAAATAATATTGACGACAAGACTGGATTTCTGTTTTATATGTGTTGCCAGATCATAGAACGTGAATTATTAAATTTTAAACCTTCTCTACACTACTCACGAAGTTTTTCGAAATTAAGAGAAGCAAATAATCGAATCAAATCAAAAATCATTAATTGGAGCAAAATACAGGACTACTATATGTCTTTATCACAGCGCCTTCGCAAGTAGTACAGTGGAGAACTAAAGGCATTATCTAAACCAAGCCAGAATTATAAAAGTGTGGTTTTTTGTGTATGGACTCTGTTAACATGCCGCGTGAAGGTGCGTGATGTCGAATTTAATCATTCCTCCGCGCCACACCACACCTCAATTTTATAATTTTAGCTTTATAATTTAGTTTTGTACATTGCAGTAGCACATATAACCTTTAATTGTGTCGATGAATTGTACATTCATCCTATTTATTTCTATACCTATCTCTGAAATCAGTAGGGAAATTATCGATTTGTTTTATTCACATGAGCTATATTATTTGATGCGTTCATCTTTTTACGTTTATCTGTGAAGTGTGCTGTCGTTTTGATGTTTTCATAGTCTGTGGTAGGGTGTACTGTCTATCGGGTGATCATGTTTGCGCGCCGGGATATTTTCTGTGATAAAATGTGTTTAGAACATTGTTTATTTCATTAATTGAATAGTATCTGTTAATAGTGAGAATGACTTCTACATATGACGATTCAGTGCTTGATTTTGATCTAAATTTTTTGAACCAGAACTCAAATGGCGCCACAGTTGCCAATACAGCGGTGAGTGTTTTAGGTTAGATTGTATTTAGAATAAATATTTTAACAATCATTAAATCTTTGGATATACGTGTTATTAGATTACCAGACTTAGATGATAACTTTTATTTACAAAAACAATCATTTATACATTAAATGTTTTCGACACTCCCTACTGAAACACTTTTTTGTTTGTTTGACATCATTTATGTTTATTCCAATCAAACATTTCTCTTACGTGCAAACGTATAGAGTTGATAAATCAGTTGAATTCTACCAGGGATAAAAGTAGTCAAGACCACGAAATTGTTACTTAATGAAACAATAGTAAATAAGAAATTGTGTGTTACATGCATGACATGAGGCATTCGATATTACAGTATATAGTTATCTTGTTTGACAATATTTTTTGACGTAATGCATGTCTATTTATTAAAATAATATAATTCAAATATAATGTCATCTAGTTATAACACCAGATGTAACTACTACCTTTTATGTTTAATTATAAGTCCTTTTTCGTTGTGCCCTGTTACTTTTAGAAACTAATATTTAAACTACATTCTATATACAGTATGTATTCACTGCACCTGCCATATTTATCTCTATATCACCCTTGGTTTGTGTTTGTTGTAGAGAGGGCTTAAGGCCGTTTTTTTGGTTACAGATTAAATAAATAAATATATATATCAATTATCTCTCATAGCCTGAATAATTGAATAAAAGAAGAGAATCTCTAATAGCCTGAGAAAATAATATCAATCAATTTGATATAGGTAACTCTTCAGTGTTACGGTTGGCTGTTCAATACCACCGCTGTTCATGTTTTAAAACCAATTCATGTTGATATGATATGATATGCGATCATACAAATATACAAAAGATAATACCACCATAATCAACAAATAACAAATCTAATTTGAGAATTAGTAGAATTAATTCATTGCTTGAGTCTGAAATCCTTGAATTAAATGTTTTATTTTAAAATTTATTAAATAAATGTGTATACTTTCCAGGATCAAATCAAATATGACAAGCAGAAACGTAATATGTCTATCATGAAGAAGAAAATTATTGCTACAGAGTGAGTGTTTCTAAACATAATAATGAATATTTCTTAAATTAAAAAAAAAAGAGTTGGTTGATAACTAATTACAGTATTTTTCTTTATTTAATTACTATTTGAATGTGTATAATAATTAAAATAATATTTGCAGTTCACTTATTGCCAAGTACTATTCAAAGAAGCAGATGTTGTATGAAGCAGAAAAGAATTTAGCGGCAACTAAAGAAGAGTGCAAACAGATTTGTTTAGACTACAGAAATGCATTGGAGAAATGTAGTAACTTGGAAACGGTGAGTAAATGCATTATCTATCTCCCTTATAGGTGTTTTTGTCAGTATTACAATAGTACACACATGTATAATGATTATTTGTATGTATGCATAAATTATTATTGTAGTCTAAATTTGTGTTTATTTTTCAGGAAAGGCACACAGTCCAAAATGCTTATAAAACTGTTGAGGAAAGATGTGGTCAATTAGAAAATCAATGTGAAGCTTTTCAATCACACATCCATCAATTGCAGGTATGTATTATATTTTTTACCCAACTTCCAGGGCGGGCTATTAACTTGTTGGTCCGGTCCCTAAGACCATGTGTTCCTGGCAGGTGCTGGTTAGGGAAAAGATATAACTTTAATTTGGCCAAATTCATATATTTATTAATATCACTTAATAAATAATAATATAACAATGTCCTGGGACAACTTACACAATGGTCATCTGATAATATAATTAAAAACTATTAATTAGGTAAAAATAAATAACATAAATTGGTTTTTTGTTTCCCCATACAAATCAGAGGCAAGTAGCATGTTTCAGGAATGCATGCAATTTCTTGCCATAAAAGTCAGAACAATTAATACAATGTCAATTTATTCTTTCAGCAACTTATAAAAGAAAAGGACTCAACATTGGAGTCTTTACGAGTTGAAAAAAAGAAAACAATTAATGTAAAAGATTATGAAAAGAAAATGCATTATCTGGAGAAAGAAAAAACATCTTTAAATAAAGATGTCAATTTATTTGCAGATTTAATTAAGAAAATACTTGGTAAAAGTAAGTATTTGCTTCATATAATTTTTATTTTTCATTTTATTTTAGCCATTCCATTATAAGGTACATTATAAATATATGATATTTTTTTTGTCACTATATATAATACAAATATATTTAAAAGGATATACCTACACTTGACTCGAAAGAGATAAAGAAAATAGTGTATCTTATAATGTTATAAAAAAACACACTTGTTGGATTTTAAAGTTCACTATCTGGTTTAAACAGTTTTAAATGTCAACTTAAAACAATTATTTCTTTTAGAGGTAATTTAGTTTTAATTTTCAGGAAAACTGAAATCAAGATATAATGATCTATTACGGAAATACGAGGTGCGTAATGATGGATCATACAGTGATGCCAGTGATGTATTCGAAGAACCGTTATCGCCACCACTTTCTGATATTAATATTGTAAGTTAAAACACCTTTTATGCTTGTGACCTTTTGCTGAAGCGGTTGTTACGTTTGAATGGATAAATTCATTTTAATTCAGTCGGTACTGAATTTTATCAATATAATCGCTCTAATCACAAGTAGTCTTACGGAATGCGTCTTATTTAATTACCGCCATGTGAAATAAGCACTTTTATAATGAATGTTTACTAATAATATTTTACTTATTTACAGACAAAAAAATCTAGGATTGTCACCACGGATTCCGAATGTGATTACAGTATAGATACAGGCCGAGGTTCTTCCCTAGCTTCTGATAGTGAGAAATTTACGCTCAGCCCCGAGTACTTTATAAATGACTGCCCTACATCTTTAGTTGCCATAGAAAATAGAGCTAAAATAAAAGTTACAAATGTTGCAACAAGTCCAATAATATTTGAAGAAACTATTGAAGAAAATATTGAAGAACCAAGCCTTCCAATGATAGATGACTTTGAAGACGAAGATGAGTCTGAGAATAAATCTACTAATACAAGTCAATTGAGTATGGTGGACAGATGTCTTAGTCCAATCAGAATAAACACCAGTAGATCAGTAGGTACAAGCCCAATGGAAAATGCAACAATTGTCCAAATTGAAATACAAAATGAATTTGAATCTAAGAATGCATCTACTATGACTGATATTCAAACTCCTACACTATTTGTATCGAAGGATGCATCTACTATAACTGATATTCAAACTCTTACACTATTTGAATCCAAGGATGCATCTAGTATAACTCGTATTCCAACTTCGCTACTATTTGAATCTAAGGATGCATCTACTGAAACAGATATTAAAACTCCAACATCATATGAATCTAAGGATGCATCTACTGAAACAGATATTCAAACTCCAGCACCATTTGAATCTAAGGATGCATCTACTGTAACTGATATTCAAACTTCGGCAGTGAACACAATTGATAGGCATACAAGTCCGATAAACATGACCACCAGTGTATCTGTATCTACAAATCCAATGATATGCGTTACAAGAGAAATTGCTACTAGTCCAGTTATTATTAATGAAAACTTTATTCAGAACGAAAGCACACAAGACATTCACGAGAAAGAGTGCCTAGAGTTAAACAACAGTAATAATCTGCGATGCGACAAGAACACGGACTTTGAAATAGAAATGATACTGAACACAATGCAGATGAGCCACGATATTATAACGCCTATTCCGAGAACACCTTCAAGGGTACGAAATTCTGAAGTAAGAAACGAGCCTAGTCGTCTTAGTCACATTTTAGAAAACGACAATGATCCATCCGAACTAGAAGAGCTTAAAATGGAATTAAACAATATGAAGAGCATTCTCAAACAACATATCTTGCTGACAAGTAAACAGCTATCATTTAACCATGAACCACTCATAAGCAAATTAGTTACTGATAATGATAATATAAATACGATTCACTGTATGGATACCAACGAAAATACTTTATCTGAAAGTTTATTAGATGGTTCTGAAATACGACCAGAATCTAATTTAGAAATATCTCAATCTGGTTTAGTTCCTTCACCAATAGATAACGACTTGTTATTCGGATCAAGCCAATCCTCGACAGAAAGATTTGCAGACCATGCGCTAGATGATAATACGACAAGAACATCTTTTCCTAGATTACAAGATGAAAGTAGTCAACAAAACTTAGAAGAGGAAGAAATTACTACTGAAATAAATACAGAAACCTTAGAAGAAATATCTGAAGACGCCAATGATTTCGGAAATCAAGAAGATAGTGAGGAGGTAGATGAAGAACCTAAAGCTATTAAAGGAAAAAGGGAGAAAAGAAAACGATTGAGTAAATTAGACAAGCTTAAGAAGAAACTAAAACCAAAGTATAAAATAAGATCACAAACACCACCAATAGTTAAATTGCAACTGAAAGCCAAACAACACAGTTTATTTAAAAAGAAGACCAGCAAGATACTTCATCAAGATACATCATCAATCCTTAATGATACCTCAGTGTCTGTTAATGATACCTCAATATCTGCGAATGA
Source organism: Autographa gamma (assembly GCA_905146925.1). Lineage (NCBI taxonomy): Eukaryota > Metazoa > Arthropoda > Insecta > Lepidoptera > Noctuidae > Autographa > Autographa gamma. The sequence goes on from LR989852.1 coordinate 5,446,644, forward strand.
TACCATAGTCTCTGTCAATGATACATCAGCCACCCTTAATGATAAACAAGTTTATGAAAAAGCCGTAAAAATAATGGCAGAATTAAATTCGAAGAAAAATTCTCAAGGTCGTAAACTTTCAAGTGAATCTAATAGTAAATCGGTAACGCTTGCATCAAGCGAAGAACATGCTAATCCTAACAAAATTACGCAAAGGTTAGAAAAAACAAAAGTTTCTGAAGTCACATCTAAATCAAAGAAAGATGCATTGTTTGAAGAACAAGAAACTTCACTCGATGACAACATTACTAAAGTGGTAGCATCTAAAGCACAGATTAGTTCGAAAGAGGTTGTGACTCAAGAAAAACCTACTAAAGAAAAGCTTATTCGTAAAAAGTCCTGGCTTCCACTCTCGGCTCTGTTTGACGATGGAGATGAATCTTCAGATTCGCTAAATAATTCTATAGAAGGTTGTAAGAGTCTTACGTCATCCAAACCTAGGAAAGAATCTGAATCCAAAATTCACGCAACTCCGCCGAATATTGTAAATGACAGCAATAAGAGCGGTAATCAAACGAAACGTTGTGAGAGTCCTCTATTAGTGAAAGCTAACGAAGAATCTTTGTCCACAAGTGAAACTTCTCCATTGAGTACATTAGATGACAACAGTGAAACTAGTATTCAAACCAATCGTTGTGAGAGCCCTATATCATCCATACCTAATGAAGAATCTTTATCCACTAGTGAAACATCTCCATTAAGTGTTTTAAATGTTAACAGTCAAAATGATAATCAAACGAAACTTTGTGAGAGTCCTATATCATCCAAACCTACTACAGAAACCTTATTTACAAGTGAAATTTCTCCATCTAGTGTATTAAACGACAACAGTACAAGCGGTGATCAAGCCAAAGATCGTGAGATTCCTATATCATCCAATCCTGCTACAGAAACCTTATTTACAAGTGAAATTTCTCTGTCTAGTGTATTAAACGACAACATTACAGGCGGTCATCAAACGAAACGTTGTGAGATTCCTATATCATCCAATCCTGCTACAGAATCTTTATCTACAGATGAAACATCTCCGTTGAGCGTTTTAATTGACAACAGTCAAAATGGCAATCAGACAAAACGTTATGAGAGTCCTATATCGTCTAAACCTGCGATGGAATCTGTATCCACAAGTGAGACATCTTCTAGTATATTAAATGACAATAGTATTTTAATTGGAGATCAAACTAAACGTTGTGAGACTACTCCTGCATCTAAAACTACAAAAGAAACTGTGTCCACAAGAGAAACATCACCATTGAGAGTATTAAATGATAGCAGTAAAAATGTCAATCAAGCGAAACGTTGTGAGATTCTTATATCATCCGAACCTATGAAACAATCTGTACCCACTAGTGAAAAATCCACGTCGAGTACTGAAATTAGTAAAAACGGTACTCAAATGAAACAATGTGAAACTCCAATATCATCCAAACCTACTTGCTCATCTATAAGTCAAGAATCTCCGCCGATTGTATTAAACGTCAACAGTACAAGCGGTCATCAAACGAAACATAGTAAGAGTCCTACAATATTCAAGCCTACTAAAGAGACCACAATTAAAACTCCATCCACGAGTGAAACTTTAACGTCGAGTATATTGAACGACAACAGTAAAAGCGGCAATCTAACGAAGAGTCCTATATCATCCAAATCTATGAAAGAATCGGTATCAAGTGAAATATCTCCTTGGAGTATTAATAACAGCAATATCGGTAATACAAAGAAACGTAAGAGTCTTATATCATCAGAACCCCCGAAAAAATCTTTATCCACAAGTGAAAAACTTCCGGCGACTATATTAAATGACGACAGTAAAAGGGGTAGTGAAGCGCCTTCGCAAACACCTGAATTAAATCTGAAAGAACTTTCAAAAACACTAAAATCTCCTTTAAAACCCAACAGTATGTCCTTGTTTTCTAAAGACACGCCAAATGGAGAAGTTAGCAATAGCGAAAACAGTGAACAAACATCTCCCAAGAGTCAAATCGCCACTAGAAGTAAGAGCAAGTTTGCCGACCCATGTTTTGTAGTATTAACAAAAGATCCTGTTATACTTTCTGCCCTAGAAACAAAACAATCAGAATGCCAAAAAGATAAAGTTAAAAGTGATATGACAAATCAGCTCGCTTCAAGAAAACGACGAAACAATTCTTCCAATGAACCCGAAATACAGTGTAAAAGAATTTTGCGCAGTTCAACTCTGTATCAGAGGTTGAGCACAGAAAATAAAGAACAGTCTAATGCACCCTGCAATGACAATAATGTATTGATGGAAGATCCTAGCGCAAATGAAATGAAAATAAATAAAATAAGCAATGGAAACCTCATGAAACAGAGGAAGAGTGACAACCATGATACCGTATTAAGCTACGATGATTTAGATCTTTTTTCCGATGGTGAAAAACAACCTGAAAAAGTTTCACGTCAAGAAAAACAACCAATAAAGAACATCAATGGTTTTGATCCAAAACAGAGTATTTTATGTTGTATGATTGACAAATATGGCGTGGACAATGTACGAAAATTCGCGAACAAGAAAATACCAGGTATATTATTTTTTCATGTTCTTCAATAAATGCAATATGCTAGTAATTCTACAAAATAAAATAACGTTTCACGTCTTTTTACAGATGCAGTGGTAAAAACGGTTTGTGAGAAGATTGAACAATACATAAGTAACATAATTGAAAGCTCACCCGCAGAATCAAAAAATCTCATGACTAAATTTGTTGCTGATATGCAAAAATTAAACCATAAACATTTTATAGCCGGCTTGATGAAATATTTAACAAAACCAGAAAGAAAAATTGAATTATTTTCAAAAGTGGTATCAGCTCCCGCTCCACCTATGACGAAAGCTGAACAAATTCTTATTTATGTGATATTACATTTGAAAACTCATTGGCCATCTGTCGACACTGTCGACTCTGTTTTGACGAATATTGAGTACACTGTGTTCAAGTTGAACAGAACTCCAGAATTTAATATTATAGAAAGTATATCACATTTCTATGCACTCCTTTGTAGATACTTTGGAGCAAAGAGTCGTTTAAGACTTTTTATTTTAGATGCTATGTATTGCATTCAGTTTAAATCTGTCCCACTTATCAAGCAGTGCCTAGACGTGTGGATGCACATCATTCCATTAGCTCATATGGGAATTGGTAAGTGTTATAGCATTCAACTTTATTTTAATGAAATATTGAGATGAAGATAATCATAATATTTTCTTTTTGTTTTAGCTAAGTGCCCGTTGGTGACTTGTTTAGTCTATCTCCTACATTTTTACAAATGTAATGATAGGTTCAACAGGGTGCAAGAAATAAGGAACATATTAAGCCAAAAGTATTTCTATAAAATTACGGACTGGAATGAAGCCAAAATTCTAGAAATGTTTAGAAACACTATTAAAGATCTAAAAGGTAACGTTTTTTAATAAACAATTCAGATATAAGATAACAGATTTCCTCTAGTTTCTAGTCAAGCCCCGATTTCTAAACAGCTTATCAACTCAAAAATTCGTCTTACGCTTGATACATTTTTAGATTTGGATGTTTGCTGAATGTGTAAAAATTTACAATTATATTGTAATTTTTCAGATGTACCAATAGAAAGAAAAATGTTACGTATAGCTTTGATAATTCTTGCCAAACGGCATGGTCCAAAGTGGTGTCAAAATAACATCATAAAGAATTTACTACTACCCATAATAGGGAAGCAGAATGTACCGGAATCAGTCAAAGAGTTTTGTGTGTCTATGATCGGTCCACTGATGAAACCATATCCAGTTGATATGAAAGTCAACTGCGAAATTGTTATGAACCAATTCACTGAAATGCTTAATAAGGAACGTAAGTATTTAAAAAAACGAAAAGAAGTATAGATTTTCCTTCATTTTACTTTTTTGAATTTGATTTTAATCGTAAATTCTTATGTTATTTCAGCATCACAACAAATGGAGGAAGCAATCATCACGAGCATGATGTTTATCAACAGGCACAATCAACTAAGTATAAATAAAACGCTTTTATCGCGGAAGATGAAACCCCTGTCTTCCGAGTTTGAAGGAATATTACGCGAATATGTAAGAGCAATACCTTTGAAAGTATGGCAGAAAAATATATCGTATCTAGTTCACATCAATAAATTTAACTAATGTAGTATTTCTAAGTAGTCCCAACCCTGTGCCCTGAGCTCAGTACGTTTTTGTATTGAGGTCTTCATTGTATTCAATAAGTCTGTCTTGTAATGCGACTGATACTGTTCTCTGTAAGTATAACATCGTTCTAGTTAAGTTAGTTAGCATTAAAAGAATCGTTTAGTTTGTGATTGTTTCAAAGAATTTGTAAAAACTATGTAAGGCATTAATATTATCTTAGGTAACATATAGGGTAGTTAGGCTGATAGCTCACTGCTGTAGCACAAATACAGCTACTACTTTTCTAGTGACTGTTGTATATATAGTTTATAACTCAAGTTCAATTTGATATAAGTATGTTGGGTGTCTTTATTTACTAAAGCTAATAGTAATAATAAGAAATACCTCCCTCATTCTGTTTTTGGTACAAATTAATTGGAATATGGTATACAAGACCAAGTTCCAATTATGATTCATAGCGCATTAGATATAACTAGAATATATCGTATTATTTGCCGAGTGGCGTAAATCCTAGTTTGCGACATATTTAGGGTTCGATTCCGGCGTGGGTCTAAAGTTCTGTGATCTATAAATATTTCTAACAAGTGTATGTAAAGTCGCCCACAACATAGGGATCACTCCCAAGTGGAAGACTTGTTTTTTTTTTATATTAATTAGGCTAAGTGATGCCAGATTATAATCTGCTGTAAGGTTTTATTTTACTGAGATGTTTGTCTAACAAATATTATGTAAGTAGCTGCGATATTACGTATTTCTAATAAAAATAAGTATGTCTGAAAGTATTTAACCCTAAATACCCGTTTTATACTAATAATATTAAAACTCCGTGTTTAAGAGTGTAGACAGTTTTTATATTGGCCAGTATAAAACATACGCTAATATGATAAATAAGTATTTTAGATGGATGACTAGGATAGGGCTGCGCCCATGCATGACTGTAGTAATTAAACAATGGGTGGCTTTATTAATAACTTATTTTAGCCTGTATTAATAAGTCAGTGTGATTTCGATTTCAAAGAAATATAAATGTCTAGGATATATAATTCGATCTCATCAAACTAAAACTAATTCATTGTAATATAAGTAAATTTTGTTGTATTTAAAGCCAAGGCCTAGGGGTAACGAGACTGTATTGTCTTAAAATGTATAAATTCATGTAAATATAGTAAGTTAGGAAAAACGCGTAAATTCAAAATTCGTGAGTGATCACTGATTCTTCTGTGACTATGTTCAAGGTAATAAAAGTCATATTTCACATTCAATGTTTTATTTTAACATCACTGTAACTTAACAATATAGTTTTGATAAATTGCAACTGCAGATTCAAATGTGCAAATATATATTCATGATGGAGAGTACATCTGCAAATGCGGTATTAGAACGCCTGCTCCGAATATGTGATGGCGACTGGATCAGATTGATTACCGAAGATAGCTGTGACGCAACTGGTTAGCGCCCATGTACTGTTCTCAGATTTTATTAATAAAATATAAGAAATGTAATTCAGACAATTGCTGATCAATAATTTCTGAGTCATTAATAATTCGTCTTGTATTTTTTAATTTCGACCATAATAACATGGATATTGACCAGTTGTGTTCGAGCATTAGGCGTTAACAATTTAGCAAACTTGTGGTAATATTGCACGAAATTCGTGAGGGCCATTTGCAGTAAACCAGATCCAGTTACTAGATTCGGAAAGGAAATTAGAACTTCCCGATGAATTTCCTCTAAGCTTTGTTTCCAGCCAGAACTGAAAGATGCTACTAATGAAAGAGATTTTCTTTCTAAGTTGGCTAGTTCTGTCTTCTTATCAGAGTCAAGGAGTTGTTCCCCCTCTTTAACAAACTGTATCATGCCTCCAAAGTGTGGACTTAGTATTTCTTCAACATACTCTGAGCTCCTGGCTTGTAATTGCTCTCTAAAGCTTTCGGCCTCTTTGGTGTTGTCTCTTGTCCTTTCCATTAATATACTTAGCACCATGTCATAGTTATTAATAAGGAATATAAGTTGTTGAATTCTTTGCGGGAATTCAGCAGCCATTTTCAGTAAAAAGCAATGAACTTCATCTTGGAGGACTAATAGAATATTACTAAGTTCTTCAGATGGGAATTGTTCACTCAAACTTAGCATTGCAGCAGAAAACTCTGCATACCTCCGTGTGATCTGAAAAAAATAAATAAACATATTAGCATTTGGCACATACTGTACAGCCCACATTTAATGATTTAAATTGTAATGATGTTCATACATAATGTGGTCCCAGTTCCTTGTTGGATAATTTAGCTGGATCACATTCCCTTACGCTCTGTATGTTTAATTTTAACACATATTCCAATCTTGGCCACAGAGTTCCTTGCAAGGAATCCCAATAACTGAAAATAAAAGTATTTTTAATCATTAGGCTTGCTATAATTTATGCTCATAAAGAAAAAAGAAAGTTATAACATGAATAAGTTAAATACCTGTCCAAAGCAGCAATGGCTCTCTTATGACACATCCATCTGTACCTATTTATAAGTTGAATACAAAGGTACAATGCCAGGCAGTCATAACATTCCAGAACATAGTTTTCAACATTTTTCTGAAACATAAAGTATTATTTTATAAGTTGCTACACTTATCTTTTACAAGGTTTCTTTTGGAATTAATATAGGTACATACCACAAGCAATGATAGAGTCTTCCCCAGGATCCGATCAAAAAGCTCTTGTGCATGACTTCCTTTGACATGGAAGAACTCAGTCGTAAATAAATATTCCCTGCATGCATTGTCCACTAGAGCATATTGAAGGCTTCTAAATAGTGCTTCATATGAGTACTGGAACATAAGACAATAGTTATGTATTAATAAATAATACAGGTTTGAAATGGTTTTTAAGAACAGTATAAAATAAAAAGACGTTTAGTTTACCTTTGTTTTTTGTTGGACATGAGGAACTATGATAGGAGCTTCAAGTTGCTGGGCTAGTACATCTCCTCGGTTACCAATTGTAAATATTGTACTTTTATTCTTCAAGTTCGCCTTTTGAAAGAAACCTCCTTTTGACCCATCTTCAATGCCCATTAGGTCATCTTTAGTTGGGGCTTCTTCATACTTCAATTTGTCTAGTCTCGAGGCATATGACTTGAAGTAAGAGTAATAAACCTTGCTTAAGGTGTCTATGTATTCATTGCATATTTCTTGTGCAACATTTCTCTCATTTGATAATATAAATTCAAAGAAGAATTTATATTTAAGCATAGCATTTTGTGGGATCTGATAATTTGCCATCGGTTTTCGAAACTTATATATTTGCTCTAAAATATAGGCTCTTATTTTGGATACAGCCTTTATTTTCAATTTTTCTAAAACATCCTTGACATCATGGCATGCTTTTGTTTCTTTAAAGTCTTGCTCCTTCACAAAGTTAAGTTTTTGATTTAAAATTGCTAACTGCACCATAAATTCCTTGTCAGTTACAGGAACATTGTTTATGCCACTGAAAGAAATAATTATGGCAATAAATTAACAGGAAATATTATAATATAAATTTTGTGTATATTTATTATTAACATAAAAGTTAGTAATACTTACAATATTAGAGTTTCAGAAACCGCCATGTCTTCAATAAATGTTGACAGAGGCCCCTTCAAAACTTGTCTGTTAGACAACTGCACCGACATGCTCACTGAACGTTTTTGTAGACTTATTATTTCATTACTAATACTGCCTAAATCATTCTGTAAAGTAGTAGTAGTAATAATTTTAATTAAAGAACTTGGTTAAAGATGTGAATTTAAATATAAGCAAATCTATCACTTTATCCATTGTTTACTATCATGTAAGTAAAAAAGGCTTGCAACTTAGTAGAGCAATGTGCATCCTTGTGTAGTTAGTCTTAGCATGTTGTCTTTAGGACACATACATGCTTCAGGTAGATTTTACTGATAGTTTTTCTGGTTATTTATCTTTTCTGTGTTTATAAAGGTTGTCTAGAAGATCTATTCTATCCTTAGCCATTGTATCCTTTTTGTATATGATTTAATTGACACTGTCATAGTGTAATACAGAATATTCTATAGCTTACCTGGAACACCATAAGCATACTCTCCATTTTAGCGAGAATTCCATCACAGTCTTCTATTTGGTTATGTAGAGAAGCTATATTTTCGCTCTCCTTTAAGTAATCTGCCACTGAGGTCTTTTCAGCATCTTTAATGCCTTTGTCCAGTTGTATTGCATATTCTCGCAGGTCAGTCCCATTGCGAAGGACTTCCTGTATTTCGAAGTCCTCCAGATTTTTGTCAACGTCTTTTATATCCGTAGACTCCGTCATAGTGTAATTTAAGGATTTGTTTGGTGATTATTAACTAGGGATATATTTGATAACAAAGAAAATCAATATTTTGTATATTAAGGAAGCTATGTTTAATAACTTAGGAAAGGCAAGCGAATGTAGAAACGAAATAAGTTTTGAGTTGATAAAAACACTTGATAATACATAGAAAACTCGATGCTTTTGCAGGCAGGTATTACTTGTTCCTTTAGGCAACGTTTTGTTTGATATATTTTGATCTTTAGAGGTAAAATATTGTTTTTTTATCACAAACAGAACATGAACACCCAAATCATCAACACTGAGTTGTCGTCTGTCAATGTCAGCCAGTTGTCAAGTGTCAATGTCATTCGTCGTGTTATTTTTTCAACTGTCAACTCTTTAGGCGAATTTATTAATTACCTATCTTGATAAAAATTTTATTGATTAAAAATGGAATAATTTATTTATATTATTTAAAGTACAATTGTACTCAAATAATTACAGTGATTGAAGATATTGTGCATGTAAAGTGGGTACCGCATTAATTAGGATAGACGACTTTCGACAAGATGTTACTGACAAGATTCTATGTTTCACACAATTTAATGCAGGCTGTTAAAAAGATATTGCAATGGGGTGAAGTACCTACTCTGACTATATTTTATACGTAGGTACCTAGCGTGCTACCGACACGTTGTAGCCTAGAGATACAGTAAGAAAATGAGCTACAACAAAGTATCTACCATGTCTACTTAGGTACTGACCAGATTTTTTTATGTCCATTCGACTGTAAGTTCTGGCTTAACGAACTGAAGGAGATCGATAGCAGAATATGTACAGAGTGCTTTATAAAGTAATCTGCTCTTTATTTTACTATTATAGTTGACGACATTACTATGCCGTCTAATTATTTATTTTAACTAATAAGTAAATAGTTTCCCTGGGATACATGCCACTCGTTACGTGGCATACATCGGTACATTGGAACCAAGTAGTCACTAAACTACATTTTGTGGACCGTTTTTTATATATTTTTTTCATTCATAAACCAAGTAGGTACTGAAATAATAACATAATAGAACCATCGAGAATAAAACCTGCACCTCTTTGCTTGCGTACAACATTTGTGTCGTAGTGTAGCTTTAAGTTTATAAAAGTTTTCAAAGAATTTAAACTGATTGTTGTGTTTTGAAACATAGGGCTAGATAGGATATTGTTGATTAGGATAGGGTGCCGGTAAAGAAATAAATAAAAGAGACCAAATTCCATTGATGCATTTGCATCGATATTATTTTGACGAAATATTTACAAAGAAAATGTATAACATAGTATAACAAAAGCACATATAAGTATGTCTATTTTGATATTTTTAAGAAATGCAGTTCATTACAAACCTTATAGAAGAAAATATATATTAAGTACTAAACATGTCATTTAGGCTTAAGGTACAGGTACACACACGTATGGAGGGAAAATTGAAAGTATTTTCATTGATTGCTCGTAAAAAAGCTTTACACATCTTGAAGTTATAGCATAAGTAAGGGAATCAGGTAGAATACATTATCATTTAAGGAACTGAATGGGATATTTATATGTGGCTTATGGATAGATTAGGTTCTCATGCATGCTCTGTTCCGAGATGGTTTTTTTGTTTAGTCCGAAGCAGCTTTCGCCGAGTGCAATTATTATGTTGCATGTTGATAGTAGGTATTTACGTCTAATAGGTGATACAGGCTTGTAATGTAGGAATGTAATAATTCAGAGCTTTAACATCACTATTATCTTGGTCAAATGTAAAATTATTTCGGCGTTGATAGGGTAACAATAAATACCTATTTTTTGCACAACCGAAGTTATAAATAGGTACATTAAGGTTGAATCGTTAAGACATTCCTCACGAGTTAAAGTAAACGACACATAATTTCCTTGATTACCTACGCTTACAAATCTATAAAATTAATTATTATAAAGGAGTTGTGGCGTTTGAGTAAAAAGTCCAGCATTTATAATAATTTAGGTTATTATCAATTTTTGTATAAAATTATTAATTTTTATGTGTCATGATATTCTTAAACACTACGATGTAATAGACGACGTATATCACGAACTCCATTTTAAAAGGGTAACATCAACTTTAACAGTCATTCTAATTATAATAATGAATAAATGTTAAATATGAAACATTTATTCATTGAATACATCTAAGAACTTGCGTCCACTCCAAAGCTTCATCAGATATGAATCTTAAATTCTTTTACCTATCTATGTATCTACCTAAGTATATTTAAACGTAGATAGTTCTTTTTATTAAAGGTTGGACAGAGTACCTGGCGTAGCTAGGTACGTTATAACTTTCGTATAAATTTTATACCTGCAGTGCAGGTATCTAGTCTTTTAGAAGATACAAGGCAACTCTCAGCAAGACTGTTTCTGTATCCGCCGGTAGACACATTCGTGGACCCACCGTTGGTCATATTACAGATATTTATTTTAAATTCTTTGCAAAATTTACCGCACCGGGACTTTGATAAGTATCACCTATTTGGTCCAGTGAAAAACATTACTAAGTCCATGTCTTGCGCAAAATGCAGTAGATAAAAATATAGACATCTAACCTGATTATATCAGCAGTAATTTCAATATATAAATTTTAATTTCCTAAGAGCAAAACACATTTTAGGTACTATATAGCAATTTAATAGTTTATGAAGTTGTTAGTTGTGACTGCCTATGATGTGATGTAAAGGATATCAATACAAGTGCAATCACATTTTAAACAACATCGTGATATGTTTAAATAATTACTCAATACATATATAATATGTATTATAGTAAGCATATAAAAGGTTCACATAGGAAAAAATCTACACTAATTACCTATAAAGGTACTCGTTAAGACACGTTGTATTTTAAGGATTTATATTGGGGACATCGAATATGCTGAACTTTTTCTCAGGCCTTAGGTATAATTATCATAACAAATTACATTAGTGTCCTAGCGTCTAAAAATATTACAAAATAATTTAAAACTAAAAGGTAACTTCCAACAATCGGTCGTTGTGACGCTTACAGGATCATCATCATTCAGAGGCACGCGAGGCGCGGCGGACGGCGGGCTGCGGGTCGCGAGCTCCTCACTCCGGCAGGCCGCGCGTCGACAGCCTTTCTCATTCGTACAAAAGGACATTAAATGCCTTATCGTTCTTAAAGTAACTATACTTATATTAATTATAAAAAGCCCGATATTAACGAGCTAATTTTTATAACATTTCTAAGTCTTGTGACTAGATTTTTCCTATCTAAGTAATACATAAGTAAATAACATAGGAATATTTGTACGACAAGATGCCATCGATCACGAGCGGTAACTCAAATGCAGACTACTAAATACACAACATTATTACGATTAAACGAAATCACACCCAAAAGACAAATTCCTAAAAGTTTTCAATAAATTAATCTTAAATTAGAACTTACATGGTAAGATTGTCTCCATAGGGTACTTAATATTAAATCCATACGAGTAGCACGAACCGATTCCGTGGAGATCGCGTCCTAACTAACGTCCATCTATTCTCTAGAAAAATATTTTATATAATCTAAACACTTAAAAAAATAACGGAGTCGGCTCTAAGATAGAAGGAGAATGAGTTTGAAGGCGGGAGTGGTCCTCGGGGGTGGGGCGCGGAGCGTTTAGAAGGGCAGGCTGGAGCGGAACATGTTCTCGATGAGTGGCGGCGCCGGCACCAGGTCCTCCAGCTTGAGATAGAAGATGCGCTGGAGGCCCTGCACGGACAGCGAGCGCAGCTCGGGCAGCGCGCCCAGCACGCGGCTGAAGTGCGGCGCGCCCCCGCCGCCGCCCGCGCCCCCACCGCCCGGCATGTGCGCGCGGAGACATCCTATTATTTTCATTTGCAACTGCTCAACACGGTGCGGCTCTTTAAGGCCGTGTCGATCTGTTAACAAAACACACATTTTAGATTAAAATAGGTAGGTATACACTAATTCAATTCGAATAAGCAGGTTTGTTGATATTTGAATATTTAACTTATGTGGGCAAATGCACAAGACTTCCAATTATAATTTCACTGTAAAAAAATATCTTACAATGCTCTCTAAATAAGAATGCGTAGTACCTTTATAATTAAAATTTAAGTAACCACTAAATAAGGAGCCTTCATTAATGTAGTTTAAGAAAAAAGAAAATTAGTACTAAGATTTGTAGAGTCAAATAGTAGAGTCAAAATATAGGGCAATTAAAAAAAATACACACCTGTGATCAAAGTTAGTGCACAAAGACACGCAAATGTAGAAATGTCGATGTCCATAGAATGAAGAGTGTTGCTGAAGTCCAGCACAGCATGAAGCCAGTCTCCAAACGAGCGCTGGCATTGTCGCTTGTCAAGCACGAAGCCATTGCAGAAGGTTAACTTTGTATCTTCTGGTCGCGTGCGGTACGCAAGTCGTAGCACAAACAGCTCCAGACGCGCAGAAGCGAAGAGTTGTTCGCGGTCCTCAGGACACAAGTCACCATAGCCTGGTACTTTATCGGCGAATACCTTGATCATATCGATGGATGTTGTCAAGAGAGTATAAAACTGTTGGATCACCTCTAAATCGGACATCGGCGGCTCCATAGGGTTCGGTTCTCGATATTGGGAATAATCAAGATTAGCGAAATCCGGCGACGTGTCGACATGTGCTCTCACAAGAGCAGTAATCAGTGATATCGGGGGACTCGGAGGAGATTCCTGAGGACATTTCGGTTTAGAAGGAAGTCTTCCACGTCTGCCTTTTAAGGAATCAGTTCTAACAACCTCCTTGACCATGCCCACAACGAGGCATTTCTGGAACCTACAAAACTGGCATCTGTTTCGTCTTCTTTTATCAACAGGGCAGGATTTTTCGGCTAAGCACACGTATTTCGAACCTTTTTGCACAGTTCTTTTGAAGAATCCTTTGCATCCTTCGCATGTTCTAACTCCGTAATGCTGGCAAGCTGCTGTATCTCCGCACACGGCGCAGAGCTGGCTTGGTGATGATGGCGCAACACGGGGTCCTGCGCCGTCAGGCGGAGCAACGCCGGGCGAGCTAGATGCGGAGCTTGGAGCTGAAGCTTGCATACAGTGTACTCTAGCGCCAGGTATCTTGGGACTATCATTGGAGCTGGTAGACTCCGATCGTTGTACCGGCAGCGAGGCACGCCTTTGCCTTGCACTTTGGTCGGTAGATATGTGCAGATCTACGGTACTCGGGAAAGGAGGGAGAGAATACGAGTCTTGATTCGGTGTAACACCACCCGTATCGAATGTCGGGCTACACTGCTGCGCCGGTGCATAATAAGTTGATGGTACATAAGGAATTGAAGGTTGATGGTACTGATACAGTAGTTGGGTGGACGTATGTCCTTGATATGCGCTCACGTTATAGCAGTCTTCCTCCATCTTTAAACCGAACTCCGCCATCTCTTGTTTGGGATAACGAACTGAATAAGTTTCTTCAAAACTAGGCAACGCTGGGCCAAGGGTTGGCGAAGATGCTTCGCTGATAGGGGTTGCCCGTTGAGACTTAGCTTCAGGAGGAACCGGTGCGTGAAATTCGACGTCCGGGAACGGGTCTAAATTTTCTTCTAAGATTTCCGTCGAGTCTTCTTGATATTGCGGCGAAAGTAGATCAGTGAAGGACGAACCGTAGTTGCTCTGTAATAGAAATGACAATCAATAATGGAGGCGTCGTGGAAGTGGTAGGCGGCGGATGGCCGGCAGGGGCGGCCGTGACGAACCAATGGCGTGCTTATTCAATTGTCTACTGTATCTATATGTCGCCGCCTGTTCGGTATAATCAATGCAGGTGTTCTAATCAAACATTTATTTATATGGGGCTTATTCACGAAAACTGCGATTCATGATACATTTATTGACGTGTTTTAATCAAAGTCAAATTAATTCGGTTAATCTCATTGCTACAATAAAATTTTAGAAAAGTCTTTTAGCACAATATATGCATAAAAAATGATTAGATTTATTTAAGCAGTAGGCAATACTCACGTGTGTCTGCAGCAGTAGCATGCTGGAGGAGTTGGGTGTGAAAGCGCTTGGCGAGCGCGACTCTATGGCGCTCGGCCCTGCAACAACCAAACATTATCACTTGAGTAAAGAAATTCAACACAACAATTTAATTAATTAATTACTGTCAACGCCTATCTTGTTGCGAAAGTTTCGCAAACAGAAAAAATTGCCGTTACTTTTGCGCGAAACATGAAGGTACAAGAGCGACGACAAGCCGATTGTGAATGCGTCGGCAAACCGGTAGACATGTAATTGACGGCACCGTCCTTTGAACTATCACGCTACTCGAGCCATGCATCATTTATATTTACCCTCGGCGAACATACTTTGATTCTTCCTTCAACACAAGCACTCGATACAAACTAATCGATATCTACCTACTCTTAGTGGGCATTCGAACCCTGATCAGTGGTGATCGCTACTCTTCTACAGCTAACAATGACGATGCTACGGAAAGGTCTTTCATTTTATACTGCAGTTTTGTCGACCGAATATTGGCGTTTTGAATACATTGTGTCACGGTGCTTGATTCGCCACGCCCAGAAAATTGAATCCTATGTATACACCTAATCTAAGTCTATTAAAACAACGTCGCAAACAAGGAACACTATGAGTCTTATAATAACCCCTAACATGAAGAATTAAAGCTTATATTTGAATAGCGACGGGATATGAAAATTTTTGGGGCGAAAAGGCGATGGCTCCCTTGGGAAGTTATGAAATCAGTGGCATTTGCAGTTTCTATTATGTTAAGAACCATTAATTCCAGTCTTATTAAGCTATAAACAAAACAGTAGCTTTTGTTACCGTAAGATTGTTTTGACAAATAAAAAAATATTTTTATAATTTCTAAATGTTCTAAAAACCTAGATCACTCTAGCAAAGATCATTAAAACTTATCACGTAATTACAGATGAGGCGAATTTCATAATTTTATCAAAACACTTTCATACAGATGCTTCTCAAGCTTTTAGCCTTCATTAAGTAATATTTTATACTTTTAAAATGCACTGATTTTACAAAATGGATATTCTCTTTATTGAGTTAAACAAACGTGTAGGACAGATCTGCCCGTTCACTATTGATGATTAGTGCTTTTAAACAAACATGACATTTCATGAGCTTTTTATTTATAATTTTCAATTGTTATTGTTTGCTCATCAACTGGATGGCATTTGACGATCTTTATTTATATCGTTTTTCTAAACATCGTGACCAAGCTTAATCTAGGTTTATTTTCTGCGAAACAAATCAATAAATAAGATACGTAACTTGTGTCTTTCTAGTAATTGCTTCGAGATAGTTCTAAAGTTGATTTTTATAGGCTGCAAGAATATGAAAGTTAGGCTACGTAACTACATATATGACAGTTGCCACTAATTAACCGAAGTGTTACACATTAAGATGTGATATTTAAACCCAACTTTATACAAAAAAACAAACGTAGCTGGGTGTTCACTTCCAACTGTGCTATGCTACGTAGACCAATGAATATGGATATCAAACGCATCCGTAGCAGCGTAGCACACTCCTGATAGAAAAGAACCCTTTAATCCATACCCATACATATTAATCGGGTCCCATCTATACAGACCAGTCAAAACATAGCTCTGCATTGATAATACTTTTAAACTATGCATCTTTGACTTCATAAAAGGCACTGCCAACTCTTATAGACATTAAGATTTTATGAGAGACAGTTAGGAAATCAGCAAGGATTGTATGTAAAACTGATTTACAAAAAATACGTTATTCCGTATCAAGACAAGGCAAAGCAAGGCTAAACATATAGAAGCTTTACATTTTATATATGTAGATATAGCTCTATTATGATTCTGAGAACTGAATCTAAATAACCGACATTGCAAATCTGTTAAAGATCATATTAATTATTTAGATACAAAATTAAGGATATAGCCAAATATCGATTGTAAAAAAGTAACCTATGTAGTTTCTTGCCGGTTCTTCTCCATTGGAATTACATTTTGGAACCTGCATTTAGAGTCAGTAAATTTAACGTTTTAAAAAGGCCTACTTGAAATAAAAATATTTTGATTTTGATTTTCGATTGATTTTGTTACACTTCTCTAAGTAATAACTGTAAAACTGAAAAGAAAATATTTGCAACCCCTATATTGTGCGCTGAAGGAAATAAATTGGAGAAAAAGAAAATAAAGTTGATAACAATTTAGGTACTTAAATGGATTAAATAATAAAGGATAACACTTCTATTGCTTAAATTATATGTTGTAGTCATATAACAAGTGAATAATTTCATCTGTATTATATCTGTAAATATGCGTTACATAAAACAAAGACCTATCCTAACACGTATTTAGAAATGAAAAACCACGGGTACGTCACTTGAAAGTGTTATAAAAACGAAAATCAATTAGGTTAGGTACGATTGGCTTCAAATTTTTTTAAAAGCTCCTTAATACCTGGTTTTAAATGTTTCCTTATTAGAATCGGAAGACTCATATTTTGTTGTCTACATTTAATCCGAGCAGATTATCGACTTAAAAAGTTGTTAATAATAATTATTGTCCTAATTAAGTTTGTCTTGTTTTACAACCGTTGTAGCACCTTTTTAGATGAAACAAATTCTTAGTTTACAGTTTATTTTTCTTTAAAAGTTGTTTCAAACCCTTTCACCAATCACCGTCTTAGGTAAATCGAAAATCTAATCGTAAAAGTCTACGCAAATGAAATGAATTCTTGGGCTAATATAAGGCTATATTTATATACCTCTACGAAAAAAAACTGAAATGTAGAGCCGAATTTTTGGGTTTATGTGTTTATACACTTATTGGTGATTAAAAAATCCTATGTACAAGCTACTATAATAAACTTTGCCCTCATATAGTACGAAAATTGCATTGAACATATAATAAGTTAATCCAAAAAATATGAGTGGAAACTCTACTTTTTAAGTTATTGTGTGGGTAATCCATTGCAGGTTTTCGTTATCAATCACGACAACAATTAGTACTTATGTATAAATAATGGTACAATAAAATTAAGTTGTTCAAACAATTCAGCCCTAGGTTATAAACATATAATTTACAAGTCTAGCAAAAATATATAAATCTGGGTGATAAATGTATTAAAATATTTAGACCGGTTCTATTAAAAATATGTTATTTTAATGTGTCTGCGATTTATGCAGATAACGTAATACATATTTATTTTCGCAGATATCAGACGTTTTATTACATATAAAGACATGCGGAAATCTAGCTCTTATTTGAGTGGGTATATTAACTTGAAATATTAGGCAAATTAAATCTAACTAGAATAAAAAAAATGGATTTTTATATGACTATTTTATGTAAACAAACAATAATGATTGTAAGCTAAAGAGGTCTGTATACACTGCTTATACGATTGTGCATAGTCGAACGGAATGCAAATGTTTAGGTTCTATTTGTAGAGCAAACTTCGTAGATAACGAAACAAGGTTCTATGCCCTCTGTTAAACTCTACTAGAATTACAATATCAAGATAGTCAAGCACGATAACTCCAAACTGGAAAGCTACACTTCCTTCTTATAGTACCGCTATCTATTCGACAGATGGCGCTGGACAACACCGAGTAGCAATAGTATTGATCATAAGTTTGTCCGCGTCACGCTACGTCACTCGTTATCGATTCAATTTAAAGTTGACTGTACTCATCATACGCATGTACGTTATCTACAGCTTTTATGAGCTTTCTCATTATGTGACGTTTTTGCGCTTCGCCGTTTGCGTAATAGTCCCACGTAAACACATCAGTGACGAAAGTTTGTACAAGATTAGGTGGTTGTTTTGCTAAATTGCAGTTTTTGTTGAGTATCACCCATTTACGTCTACTATTGGATACGAAAATTATAATCGGCAATGATTTATCATAAATAACACATAACTATTTAATTAAGGGCCGGTTTTTCCAAGATAAGATACTTTTTGTTGAAGAACTCTCTTAAACTATGTTGTATAAGGCTCTATAAAAGTCTAACAAGAATATAATTAAGCTGTAAAACTGAATCGAAAGAAATTCAAACTTAAATTGTGTAAAAACCTATTTAAGAATGAAACTTAAGTGTTGGAAACTACTAATTCCTAATTACTAAAGCTCGTGTAAAGGGGATGGGTACAGTCTAATTCATTAAAGTTTCACATCTACGTAACGATGTCTGTATTTAGAGGCAAGCAATTGTGACGACAATTACTGTACTTATACAGAGAAAACGTGGTTTCGGAAATGATCAGCTGTTGCGGCTGCGTGGGCGAGGGAGACTTGCCAGTGACGTCATGAGCGCTGACGTCACGCCCCACCCCGCACAACCACCTCTACACGTCTGCAGGTAAAACCTTATTGAGTATTCCGCCCCTATTTCTAGTATAATTTTATTTATCATATGTTAGAGTACTAAAATAAAGCTCGCATTATGATGTTAAAAATAATAGATTCAAAAAAGTAAATTACTTGATAGTATTAGGCACTATTACCGCTCAGAAAATTTAGTCTTTAAGTATGTTTACGAAAAATTAGAAATATTATCTTCTCAGTAAGTAAACGTAGAACTTTATGACAGATTTCAGAGTTAGAGAGCTTTGTTAAGTTTCAGGAACAAACGTATTGTACTGGTTTGAATAACAGAAGTTTTCACTTTCTGTTTTGTTTTATAGTTTAAATTATTTAAACTTATAATGTATTTGATATTTTGTTAGTAACGAAAGCGACGGCTAGCTTCAGACTTGGGTAGCCAGTATTACCTTCTGAACTAAAAAGTTTTGCTGAAAGAATGATTAAGATCAAAATCACTGATCTATCACATTAAAATTCAAAAATATAGAGTCTATGTTTTTTATGCACAACACTAGTAACACATTAATTTATTTCACATTTTATAAAGTTGCCTCTAATTCTTTGGTCTAATAAATTATTTTTAAATTAATGGAACCTGATTGGTGATGAGCACAATATATTAAATATTTCGTTATTGAACACTTTCGTTTTCTACTGACGAAAAAGAAATATTAAATTCAATCAATTATATCTTCGCGAACTGTAATTGTTATATTACTAGAAGAAGTTTTGATATATTAATAAGAACTGAATTCGTTGACTGCATAGTTCCATTGAAATGGAAAAAAGCTCACTTGAGCTTTTCCGAGCGCTGTCCTGTAGCCGTTTCACACACACACACAATGTATTTTCCTATACAAAGTTATTGCAATATTTTGAAATTCTATTATATCACATTTAAGTATAAGTTTAATAACATTATTTATTATTGTACTTGTTTTTTTTTCTCATACAATTTTCTGACAATAGTTCTAGTATTATTAAATTACTTGAGATTGATTCATTCGTTCATTGCTAAAGTAACAATTATTTCCATGATTTTCTCAACATACTTAACAACTTGGACATGTGACTAAGTGTTGACTATATTACTTCTTTATTAATAAGGATATGGAGACAAAATCTGTAGTTTCTTTCAATCGTAAATAATATTTACCGTTTATTAATCGCTTATAAAATGTTCAAGGATTAACGAAGTTTAATACTTCCTTCGAGCTGTCTGACGGGAAATAAATATTTTAATTTAAATGACACTAAACGATTAATAAAAAATAGTTTTGTGGTCTGGTAATGGAAATTATGTTCTGTTTTATTACAATAAGACAGATGTTATATTGTTTGGCATAATTTCATTGACAGATAAATTTGTAGTTCTCTAATAACAGTAATTATGCCAAAACTTTAATAATCGTAGTTCTAAGGTTACAAAACAAGCCAAATCTAGCCTAATTCATCTTCAATGTCGACAACTAATGGTGATCTAAATTGCAACTTGAGCTTTATATTGAACAATGCTAATACTAAAAATGCATCCTATTTTGATTATAGCCCTGAGTACGAATGACCTCCTGATACAATTATGAATTATATACAGTTTATCAACATCATTACAAATTGATCAACAGTTTATTTGTGGTTTTCTTGTCGGTGGAGGTTTTATTCTTATTGGCCTAATACAAAAACGCACATAATTATACACCAAAAGAGCAGTTGTACAACATTATCGTGACAAGCCTAATATTTACACAGCGAGTCAATATTTTCTGATGCTAATTTTTTTTCTGGCGACTCTTCATTCTTTTATATTTGTTATGTTCACGAAAAGTGAGTCTAAGTTAGGAGGAAGTCGGTAGTCGGCCGGCAAGCCATCAAGGGCGTCCTTGAAGGCGAGCGCGCGGTCGATGCGTGACGTCACGCGGTCCTGACGTCACGGGCGGCGCTCGATGCAGAGGCCGAGGCCGCGGGCCCTCCGCTCCACCTGACACTGCCGACTACCCCACACTACCGCTTCAGACACCACCCTCATATTTTTAGACATCGTGACGCAATCTCACTCGCGCTTTTAACTGAAAGCATTAGCAGACTGAAAGACGACTTAGGGAAACGAGCCATACGTACCCACTAATGATATCTCGTGGCGTTATTTAATAATGCTTTTTTGGCCGGTTTTATGCGTTATTATAATAAAGACATTATAGAGATAGCATCAGCCATTACTTAGATACATTTAAAACGGAAGAACGCTCCCGCAGCGTGATGGCAGGGGATAGTCGCAGTATTCTTTGAGTTAAAGCGAGGGGTATGTCACCCGGGGGTGAGCCGGCGAGAGTGACGCGCTCCGGGTCGGGCTCGTGTGACGTCACCACAGCTGGCGACTGATAGCAAACTTATCAATACCGTGTTGAGGGTAAAGTGTGTCGCGCGTCATTATTTCATTGAAAAAAGTAACCGTATGACAGTTGTTTTGTACGAGCTTTTTACGACATTTTAATATATTATCAATAAGCATTTTATATTGACAAAAATGTAACGCCCCGCTATGTCCGAAAACGTTATCATATTATTTATAGAGCCGCTTTTGTCAAATATTAAGCACGCGCTTATGAAAACAAAAAGTGAAAGTTTGTTATTCTATTTTAGCATCAATTTAGATAATTCACAGTGTTTGAATTTGCTGTTAGGATTGGTTATGTGAGTATAAGGAAAACCGTAGGATTTAGATAGTGCCTCAAAAATTCAAGGTGTTCAGGTTGAATGTTCGATGTGTGTATATGGATATGGTACAATAGTAGGTATCTGTTGTGCGTCGGCAATTTGCTCAGGCTCGCATCTCGGCAGGTGCAACGTCTGCCGGTTGCGACAACCGATTGAGCAAGTGGCAGCAGTCCGGCTGAGGCCATCGGTCCGGAGCCGATCGCGACATAAACATCTCACATTATAGCCGAAGTTACCTAACTCACCTCCACTTAAACAAATCCGATTATAATTTAACAAACTACTTAATAACACTTTTCCAGTACCGAACATAATGCTTCTTCACTTACTTAAGGACTTTAAATTGTATACATTTAGCAATCAATTAAATTGAATTCTTTGTATTTAATTTATGCTTGTAAACTGTGTGTCATCTTAAACCGGCCCTACCGGTGTTGAAAGATATTTCACCACGAGTTACTTGTATCACCTAAATTCTAATAATTATTTACTGTCACAAGATATTAATAAGTTAAATTTGAATGACTTTGAGAATCTAAAACATTTATAAATATTCAGTTCGCGAGTTAAGAACCGGTAATCAGTATTATTTGTCGTACCTATGTTTTATTGCTGTTAATATAAGACAAGTTTACACTATATTTTCCTTGATTCCTTCCTTATTTTTTTCTATTCACTTTTTAGATCTTTATATTTATTACGAGATGAAACAAAAAATGTTTAGCTAAATATTTTGCAGTCTGATTTTTATAATATATTTTTTTCTGATTTTATAATTTTAATACAATTAAGAACCGGCTTTTGTTGTTCTTGCAATATATAATTATTTTATAACGGAAAATTTTGTACGCACTGAAGAAGAAAATATCCCTTTCGTAAACTGTTGTCAACGATATCCTATATTAAATTTATTTTCACTAAATTATTTTTGCCGCATGTGTTACCGGGAATGTAAAATCCGTGTTTTATTAGTAAATTACCCCTAGGTAATAATAATCAGAATATTCAGATGACAGCGCCCGGAGTTTTATTATGATTGTTTTCACCATATAACGTCACCGGTGCCGGTCAAGACTTGAAAGCTTTTCAAGAAACTTTTTGTATTTACTCTACACCATAAGTTATAATGCCTTTTTAGTTTAATTCTCCTTTGAGTAGATTACGATAATTTTAAAAGCTTACAAAAGTTTAAAACTTAAGCGTAAAGTTTTCTTTGATACAACTTTCGGAACAGGTAAATAAAAGCAACGGGTAAACAACCAGGGAAAACTTAAATAAAAATGTCTTAAATCATATAAAATAATATAAAAAAAAAAAAACAAAAAGGGGGTACGTACGTGTGTTTTGGAATTGTCTAAAGCCGCAGTGTTGGCTGGAGGGCGTCAGCAACACACCTCGCATGCTAGCCGAGGGCCATCATCACGACAGTTCCACACAGTCTACTAAACCCAGAGGTTCTACACAACGAAAGCGAAAATAAACACAGAAGTGGATGTCGGTTCGTCGTGCGGGCGCTGACCTGGCGCAGGCTTCGCGGGGTCCAGCGAGGAGGCGCGCGGCTCCAGGGTCAGACCGAGGCACGCGCCGGACAGTCCCAGCTCGCTCAGCAGGATCCTCATGCGGCCGAGCACATTCCACTCACTGCACGCGCACTCACTCACTCAGTCAGTCGTTGCGGCGGGGCAGATCGCGAGAGGGCGCGCGGAGGTACGCGCTGGCGAACGGACGGTGCGTTACTGAGGCCGCCGCCGCCGAGGCTGGTGGCTATATCGCGCCGTCTGACGTCACGACGGCGACGTCACGGGTGCGACGTCATTAACGGTACCTCCCACGGCCCGCCCGCCGCCGCCTCGCCGCGCCGCCCGCCCGAGCCTGCGCTAACGGCACCGCTAGTACGGGCCGGAGCTTTCATACGCCCGCGCCGCCCGCGCCCGACGCCCGACCGCTACTTCGTTCCTGCCTCACTGAGTGCGAGCTTTCCACGGCCGAGCTCGCGCCTCCACTTGTTTAACGTCTACGATTACTATAACAAATATACGTCATTCAACAAATACTATATTATCACGTAGAACAACATTTACAATACGATATATCGTAGATGACGTATTAGCTTTCAAGATGTTTCAGGATGATACGAGTACTTATGGTGCTAAATATAGAGTTTCAGCACCTAATCATTTCCACGTGTTGTTCGCCGAGATAAGGAAATGGGTTTTAAAAATTAAATTTTCCTTAAAAGCCTTAATAAATGTATCGTAGGTTATTCCAGTTTGTTTGCTGTCGGTGAGTTTATCTCTTGGTCTTTGGATATATTTTTGATATAAATGTTCTGCTCCTGTGCTCCTGCAAGTACTTAGCCATCATTTTATTTAAGTATATGCCTTAACTTTAATTAGGCTTAAGGTATGAAGGTTTCATAACTATTTGATTGAATCATGTAAAAGGGCTATATGTGTGTAAAGACAAAAAAAGTAAGGTATTATAGCGCATATAACTAAAAAAAAATTGAAAGTATAAATATCTGAGAATAACAACCATCATAAAACTGAATTAAAACTAGAACAAATTAATTAAAATTTCTGCATGTATGTGCACTATAAAATAAATTATTAATATGATATAGTATATTCTAATGAAATAGTGACATAAGATTTATTGAAATGCATTGATTAATATTCTGATTTTTAAATAAAAAATATTAAGTTGCTGAGAGTGTGTAACATACAAAAGTGTGAAGTTTTTGAAACACCGTTTCACTTGTTTTATTTTATCGATAAATTTTTATTACTCCTGAGTTAGTGGGTAACCTCTTTTCTGTTAAGAAGGCGTGTTATCGTTAACTCTACAATAATGATTGTGGTAAACGAACGAAATTATTTCGGCAATGATTTTCATTGCTGTACATTATACGGTAAAGATTTACTCCAAGGCTTTACGATCCGGTATGATAATTATTTTCACATTTATCTGAAAGTGAATTAATTCGGAGCGGAGATATTTTAAATCACAACAAGTAGCTTTTAATAATGTTTAACAGGGATCCTGTTTTTTGTATGAAATCATAATATTGCCAGTGAAAATATATTGCTGCGGTCTAGGTAAAATTAATAAGTAAACACGTATGTTATAAGCTCTACATTTGCTACGACGCGTCTGTTATTTTAATATACTTAATACTAATATGTAAGTTATGTGTGTTACATATTTTTTTTATCACTCTTATAAGTTTGAAATAAATAACATATTTATATGATTCATTTATTTACAGTTTAATTTTACAAAAGTCCTTTATAAAATGTCGTGCGAGTACTTTTAGAAAATAAATATTTAACGACTAAACATAGATTTTTTTAAGGGTTGCATATCATCATTTTATCCCGTCTACTCTTCAAGTGAACCTATATATTCAGTTATAGAATGGTTCGTCTCTAAAACAAGGAGATAATGTATCTGGTATCGTATCTAGGCACACATCATGCGAAACGATCACTCCGTTTATTGCAGTCTAAGTATAAGTGTTCCAGAAAGGAGTTTTTTCAAAAAGTAAGAGTAGTGTTTATTGTAGCGCGTGGAGACAAATGTGTCGGTGACGCTGATCCGGCGCGGCAGTGGGGGAGGGGGGTGACGGCTGCGGGAGGGGAAGGGACGGAGGGGGGGTCGGGCTGGTCGGCGACGTCCATCCCGTCGCATCCCGTGCTCCCATTCGGGGCAGACTGGCGAACGTTTCCGCATTGATTGTGGCCGTCGTCACACGGGGACACTTATAGCGCAGTTCGAACACTTGTTGCGGACATGCATTGGTGTGTTGCCGAGATTAAATTTGCAACCGATGTCCTACATACCTTGCCATCTACATTCCTAGTTCTCCAGCTTACTCATTAGGTTAGGGTGCTATACGACACTTCACCTGCAATTCTTCACATTACTGTGTTTAAATTATCCTAGACAACCAGGCACTTTCCGGAATTTTCTCTTTGTTAAGAGATGAATGCGAGGTGGAATTCATCGAATTATTTAATTTTGGGGTTTATTAGAACAAATGAACACGTGCTTTTTGAATTCCATTTAGACCCAATTTATGAGAGATACTAATGTAAGGGCGAGTAGAAGCGAGGCCTGCCTAAACAGACAATAGCTATGACCTCATAAGTATGTGACCTATATGGTAGAATAAACTACGGAAATATAATAATATTTGCTAATACACTAAGAGAAGCTACTGGAACTACAGCTAACACAATGTATTCCAACTTCTCTTAACTTATGTGTGTATCCGATGAGGCATAACATTATGTCATTTTTGTACGCTTAAAACCTGACTGTGTGTGAACAAGAAATCAGTCGCTACCCAGTTAGCGTTGTTAAATATTTGCAGTCTGCTTGGAATACGAAACAAGTAAAGAGTTAAGTTGGTACTTCTTACCTAAACTAACCATGATGAATGAGCTTTATTTGTTCACGCTGCACGTACAATATGACGCCTTGTTAGTATGACAGATCGCTAAACTATTTGATTAGTTCCGAAAATGTAATGACCGATTGTGTTTGTATCAGATGAAGGGGGTTGCGTGAGGTTGCTGGTTACGCAAGCCTTGCGGTGTGACGGCACGGTCGGGCGGCGCGGCGGCGGGTGGCGGCGAGCCTGCCACATAACGCGGGTCGCGAGTGCGTCGGCTGTGGGGGGTTGTTGTCTTCCGCGCTGTGTCCGCATTCAGCGCGGTGCATGTATTTGCGGCTGTTACGATTGGTCGCATGCCCCAGTACTATTTGCTGCTCGCAGAACGGGCAACCGTCCAGTTATTCTAATTTTACATTATAATCGATGTCGTCGTATCGTCGACTCATCGACAAAAGACTTATCCATCCGTCAAATATGTTTCTAAGTTATTTCAGGATACAAGCCATGCTACTTTTTGTCGAATTCCTTTTAATAACTTACCCATAGATGATTATCCTCATATACAAATTAGACGCAACTTGTATGGCGATAGAGTGAAAACTCATAGTTTTCAGTACAAAAACGCCTTTGGATGTTTTTGTTTTTTCAGTTTTATGCATATACAGTTTGCCTTCAATAATGATAAGATACTATAGGATCTATTAACTTCACTAATTAATTAAAAAAAAGGCTTACGTACGTAACTAATGTCGAAACCAGGAAAGTTGCTGCTCGTTTGTCACTAAAGTTTAATTTAAACTTATCCAAAAAAAGACATAGTATTTTGATAGTTTCTGTGTAAAACAACAATTGATGATGGATTGAAGATATTTAAAATTATGATGTATTAATATTTTTACAACCGTGCCCAGTTTTTTATGTTAACAAGTAGTGTATTTAATTGTCAAACCAATGTCTACATAAATATGTCTAGTACAGTTTGCTATAATGATGACATTGTTTGCTTTGTCGGTTCACTACTCACACAACATTATCTCGCAAAGATAACGCGGAAATTATGATTCATCAATGAATTAGAAAACAATGGAGACAACAGCTGTTATGTTACCTCATCGTGGCGTATTGTGCTAATTGTTATCGATACATTTAATTTACATACATTATTTATTGATTTTCTCAAGGTCACGTTAGGATATTGAGGGGAAAAGTAAACTTAAAGGATTCTCTTACAACTTAGATACTTCATATTAAGTGTCATTTTGTGATATTAGTCACATTTCAGTGAATTTTATCGTTTGAATAAGAAAGCAGTCATATACGACAGTAAAGATGTTTGTGTCTTAGGTCTTTTATTTTCGTGTCAAAATATAACTTTGACGTTAAGTAATGACGACAGTATTATTTATAAGACGAGTTTTTTTTTGTCCAAAGGCTCTTTTATGAATGACCTTAAATTGCAGGTAAGTTACATAAATAGCCTAAAGAAGGTGATACGCGCACATATAAATTTGATGTCGTACCGTCGGGTAGGTAACGGAGGTTCTCTAAAAATAGGCAAACCGACCTACCTGTGGGTGTAATCGGCGACTAATGGATTATATCAGATGGACGAGCAGCGGCACCTACCTACACATTACACCATCATGCAGGGAAAACCTAAAAGTCATCACAAGAAAATTATAGCGAAAAGGAACGCCCATGGTTGAAGAAAGTTACTATATTAGTACTAGATAATTATGTGTGAGAAACGGCAGCTGTGTAATCACTGCGGTCAGAATAAAACTTATAATCAAATATCTATTTACATTATTTATAAGTAATAAAACACAAGGGACTTTTATAGATAGGTTTTCAGTACTCGATCCTCGTGTAGAACGAAAAGTAGGTTAAGTATATTGTTACTAGTCTTAATAAGGAGACTATATATTTAGTTATTCACTTGCTAAATAAAAAAGGATTGACAAAAAATTCTGCGATTTTAAGCTCTTGCTTTAAGCAGGCACGCTTGAAAAGTCTGTTACATAATTTTAACATAGAAGGTTTTGTGCGAGACAAATGGTATTGTTTGTAAATTTTATTTATTATATACCATTAGACAGTTAATAACTAATTTTTGGATATTCTTATGTTTTAAACAAGCAGTTTAAACTAACTCTGGCCGTATAGAGTCACGAAAGTGGTTCAACATTCTTCGCCTCATTGCTTACACATTACTGAAAAAAGTGGAAGAACTTACATTGCCTTATTTATTAGTTTGACATTAACGCAGTGCTTTTTAACCTTTACCCTTACTTTGGCAAGTTTACACTACTTATGTAATGAGGCTAAGTGCTGCAGATAGCTTTAATTCGTGATAACAGATTAACAACAATTTTGGTATTTTTTAACACTGGTTGTTGTATTTTTCATATAGTTTTAATCAATTGTATACGATTTTTATGTTATAGGTAACTTTCTATACTTTTCCCCTTTTAATTTATGTACTTTTCCTAATTGATATTGGCTTCTAGACTTTCTGTTAGTTGTCTCAATTTGTTAAATTGTATGTGCAGAACATGGACATAATTTATATTTTTTTGATCTATAAATATTAACTTGCAATGTATGTATGTGCATTGTGCATGCTCAGGATACATTCTTCCTTAAACAAAAACAATAATATTGACGATTGTAATGAGTTTGAATTACGTGGTAAACACTTCATTAATATGAGTGATACTGTAACAGGAAAATAAAGTATTTCCGGTAGCTGACGAATCGTAGGTAAAATAGTAATTAAATAACGTGGAATTAATAGCAGAAACGATCAAAAATTTTACCGACACACAAACATTTTTTTGTATGTTCAGTTGTAACAGAAAAATATAATGTGTATTAGCAGTCCCACGCAACGTTTAAAGGTCAACCGTAGGAAATAGGTACTGGTATATATTATTACTAACTGAATGCACTTATAGTGCATGCATTGATAACAAGCTTGCTAAGTTGTTGCGACAAGAAATCGGAACACAATCGCGTTTTTCTCTATCAAAACATAATTGAATGATTTCGACTAGAACGAAATAATAAATTTATAATTAGAAAACGTGTTTTTTATTAATTTAGTTTCAGGCCGGATAAAAAAATTATGATGCTTCTCTTTTTAAAAATCGTACAACACAGTAGAAACGACGGCAATGGAAAGTAATTATTTAAAAGATGCTATTTAGACTTTACAGCTTAGAACGTTCCTTATTAAATAATTTCCTATGTTTTAAATACGTAAATAAATAATATACATGATAAGTTTGTAACAAGGAAGCATTCAATGAATCAATTGTTTTGTTTACTTAATGTTAATCCATGCCATTTTATTTTACTATACAGAGAGTTAAAATATTAAAAATGAATTAAAGTGTCTAATAATTAAGGTTTACTTATTATAAATAATTAACAAGTGTAAGGTAAATAAAACTGTCAGTGTACATCTACGCTTAATTGTATCAAACATGGCACGTGTGAGCTAATGTTTATTTTATAGGCAGGCAATAGTAGGCTTGCATAGTGCAATTGCGTTAATTAGTGTCAGGTGTTAGAGCCTCTCCATGGTCATAATAACCCATTTCCTTTAGTCTCACTAGGCAAACTGTAACTGATAGAATAGTATTTAAATTTAATTAAAATTTGCTAGTTAATAAAAAAATGTTTAATAAAATAAGCTTTTATAAGAAAAACATGTTTGATATTTTATTATAATTATGGATAGGCATGAAAAGAGATGCTTTGGATTATTCACATACACGATATTTAATTTAATTAATTTTCTAAGCCTATTTGAACTCAATAGACCTACTGTTTTGAGCTATCCATAAAGATAAACACAATCTATAAAAAAATATTGCATGCGTCTGACTTGACAACACGTCAGCTCGCTTCTTGTTGAGCTAATATTGACATTTCAAAATCATATCTATTATTGCAAACTCTATTTTCATAGTATCGTTTACCCGTGAAATTTGACTGATAAGTGATATAATAATTTATCAGTAGTTGCGGCTTCGTCAGCCGTCGGCGGCGTCATCTATATTTAATGCGTAGCTCGTGTGTGTTTAGGCGATACGTTCGCATGTGTGGGTGCGGACACATATCGGTGCGCGAACGCAGCCGCATCAGCGAGCCGCGGCCGCGAGAGAATTCCATACCGTGAACGCGACTCGCTTGTTTCGATGCCGTCAGCGCGTTGTTGGAACACTCTGTGGCTCGATTGTAAATTGTACTAATTGGGCA
Organism: Autographa gamma; assembly: GCA_905146925.1. Taxonomy (NCBI): domain Eukaryota; kingdom Metazoa; phylum Arthropoda; class Insecta; order Lepidoptera; family Noctuidae; genus Autographa; species Autographa gamma. The sequence continues at coordinate 5,476,941 of LR989852.1, forward strand.
TGGCGGTCTCCGCTGACAAAACAGTGGATCCATCAATTCCCGTCCCAGTGCCCATGTTATACAACGTCCGCATAATCGACCAGTGAACTACCTGTGTTCGATTTAACGCGAACACGACGCATATGAAACTATTCGCTGGTATTGGATGCATTATGCATATTGCGAGTGTGTGTGTGAAGTGTTCATAAATAGTCAGTGCTAGAGGGGTTCAGCGTAATGATCTGTGTTGTGAGTATACTATCTGCATCAATAATTAAACTAAGATTATTCCAATATAATCTGACGGGCGTATATTGTGTAACATTTTGAGGTTATGTTTAAAAGTGCTCGTCACTAAACACAGTTCGCTGCAGACGTGAGTCTGTGTTGTGAACCACATGGCCTGGTGCGTATATTGTTGTTAAGTCATTTCTAATCACCGTTTGATTTAGTGTTTATTTACTTTACTAAGCGCTGTAACATAAATGGATATTAAGGCATTTGATACTTTTTACTAAATACTAATAAATACTAACGAATACTCAGATCTTAACAAATTTACTTGCTTGAAACTATTTGTGTGCCTTTTTCCAAATATTCGTTAGTTTAAAATGGAAACAACAACATTGATTGGCGAACTTGTACCTTAAGAACAGGTTACCGAGATTGCTTTTATTCTTATTTATTTTTTATTGTATCCCGCATCGAAAACTTGTATAAAACACAATCTGAAACTACTTTTATCTACTTGGTAACTAGTTTTATGGCTCTCATTATGTTGAAAATGTTAAGATAAGTTAATTAGTAGTAATGTGTGTCTATTATCGAAATATCTGCTCTTTATCGTTATCAGTAAGTAGTTTTTTTTGTAATTTGGACACACTCGTAAGGCAAGTAGGCTAAGTACGCATTATCAGTGACTGAAGATGATAGGATTACTCCGTTGAGATTTGAGCAAACGACAGCGATTACTTAATCTTCAAAGATTCTGGAAACAGGTTATCTAAATCTTTTTATAGATAGGTAGGTATATCGCGTTTACATAGATGAATATATAAGTACATATGTGCGCATTAGAAGTGCATTTATGTATTACATAAAAAATGGTGACGAGGTCGAATCGGTAACATTGAATTAATAACGTTGAGGTGTAATCCGAGTGTAATGCGAGTATTTTTATTGTTTTATTTCATAATCTTGATTATTTTGAAACATTTACTGTTAAACAATGGTCAACCGGAGCTGTTATAGTTATCGAGGGACTATGTACCGTAAGATTGTGGGTTTCAATGCCATTGATTATATAAAATAACATTTTATTAGTAATGAGTTCCATAGTATTTTTTCCATTACAACATTGGATTCACGGACATTTTTTTTTCAGTATGTTTTTTTCTCTACAAACTTATATTTATTTTACCTACCACAGAAAGTAGGTGCTGCATCCATCCTACTAATTAAACCTAACAGTAATCAAATCCAACTAATACAATGTATCTAAATTCTGATTAATACTGAATCATTAAATTACTAGATTTCTACTCAACAAGGAATGAGCAATAGATAATTATAATCTCTGTTCCAATTGGAAAGGCCATTCATATTTAGGATAAGCGGGTTTGCTTAGAACCTGCGCCATGGTCCGTAGCTAACACTTGAAACCGCGCCGCGTGACAAAGCTAGTTTATCGACACAGATTACAACTTGATCACTTACACTGGCATGATTACTTCATTTATTCCGCAGATCAATAGATAAGCGTTGATTTGAATTTTATACTACTAATTCTGCTTGACTACGCCAATTGGTTCAGCGTAATGTATTTACTTTGAGAGTTTGGGAACTACAATATTTATAGACTTGATTTGAATATTTCGTTGCTCAGAATCTGTTCGGCTGTCAGGGTACACGAATATATTAAGTACTACAGAGTTATAGGATTGTTAAATAGTGCTATAAGCAGGTTTAATTCAAACAGACATCGTTTCTGAATTGCATTTAATAATGTCATTAATTAAATCAATTTTATGCTCATATCACTTATGTTAGATATCTTTCCGGTCAGGCGTACAAAAGCTGAAAAGCATTACTAATATCATCGTGTTGTAGTATTATACAATTTAATATCCTAATAGGCGCATACCATTGTAATAAAACACATTGAAGTGTGTCATAAAGTAAATAGATCGGTTTAAATAATATGCTTATATCATGCTATGACTGTTGTTCAAATTACCGAATAATTCGCGGGAAACATACAAAGAAAACGTAGCATTTTGCAAGTTCTAGTGATTCACCCAGCTAAGGCATTTCATACATAATACTGTCGCACTGCCGAGTATAATGACTGGTTTAGATTATGCTAGAAAAATCGTTCAAGTTGCAGTACATTTCCGTCTATGATCGATCACTTACAACAACATACAGAGCAAGTGCCGCAGTGTACAGCAACTCGCACGATATTCCTCGCATCGTCTAAACCAGGCCTTAGCCTCCCTCAAGTCCGTTCTTCAATTAATAATAAACTTAGAAAAAATAACATAACGTTTTGGATTCCAAAGGAATTCCTAATTAGATTCCCAATCAAATCAACCTTAAATAGTAGCTAATGTAACCATCATACCCACGTAAAAATATATGTTACTAATTACCTAAGTCAATCAAAACATCAACCCTAAATAACCACCAATCTAACAAAAAAGTTAATAAACAGCTCTCGAGACTGAGATTACACGGACCGAACACATTTATGCAAATATAAAATTACGGTTATGAAATCTGTGAAACGTGCCGCATGTCTATTAATAGAACTGAAACAAACGGTCCGTTAATCTTGGCGTCATCGATACTACTCCAGATGTAAATTCTGAGTTACTTGATAAGAATCGTTCGTAAACTCATGCGAATTTTGTTAGCTAATTTTGAAGTCACGTTTTCTTACGATTGCGCAAAATATAAATATTCGAGAGTACGCAAAAACCATCTCTTATTTTCCTTTTAAGTAACAAGGATACTATTTTAAGGAGACGGTTTATATTATTGGTTTGTAGCTTCAAATATCTGTACATGCATGTAGGTGTATCTTATTGAAAAAAAACACAGGTATTGAATTATCAAGACTATTCTAAAGTGAAGTCAACAAATTAAATGTCATTAGGAAGCAATCAGTTTCCATGGTTCAGCTCTCATGCTTAATGAGTATGTCATGTGCGCGCATCTTGTGAACTCCTCGATCAAACGACTGACCTGTGTCTATTTATTAATGCGAACAGAGTAAGTCGGTCTAGCACGTGAGCTGCCGACCCGTGCTTTATTAAAGGCTGTTTGTTTCCAGTCCCGTGCCGCTATTAGACGAGCGTCACTGAACTACAAGAATATTATTATCAGCGGGTGTTATCGATCGTACCTCCCTCTTCCCCGCAAGCTACGTCATCGTTTGCCTCGTGCCCCTGAAACGGTGACGTCACTGATTCATGACGGACCCGTACGTCACCGTTTTACCCGCATGCGCAATGTGTTGAGCAAATTTTACCTAAATTTAGAATGTGATGTCGTCATACCGAGATAAGTGGAGGTACTATGTTACTATGTGGGATAACTTGATACCGACTCTTACTTGTTTCTTCTGGAATGTCCAGTCTATTGTATTTGTTCTCGCGTTACCTAGTGGTTTCACATTACGTTCAAACTACGCCGGAACGCAGCCATGACAAATGATACAGACACTTTTATGAAGGTGTTAGGAATATTTTCAGTGGGCGTATATTAATCGATATTTCATTGATAAGTGATTTTGGGAGTTTTCGATACTTAGTTTTCCTACTAAGAAAAAAACTGGCTTACTATCGTGGTGGTAATTAAATCTTGATATTACAGCACCCATTCGAAGCGTGATGTCAGTTTGAGATCACCTGCCTCCATCTGTGATTAATTTGTTATAATAATATCCCTATGATTTCACTTTGTTTAAGGGCTTGTTCCTAACTTTTGCTAAATAATTTAATTCATTGATCGGTCAGGAGCGGGGCGGGATCATGTAATAAAACTGGAACAAATGTGAACGACCTTCCGGTTTGACCTTCAAAAATTGTTTCTATCACACAAAGTTCGCTTTCACTTGAAACAGGTGTGATTTTCCGATACATAAATAAGATAACACGTGATAATAAATGTCGTCAAACAGTTATCTATTTTCGGAGATTGATAAAACACTTAAATTATTTGTCTAATCGATTTATTTTTAAAACATTTTTTTGGTCAATATTACGCTCAAAAAATGAGGTACGATTAGCTGTACAAGAAGGTAATTTGTTCTATGGTCTTGAGTTATATTACCGATAAAACATACAATGTGAAAAATGTCGCGCATTATGTTTGATTTTGCATCGATAAAAGTATATTTAGCATACGAAGCAATTGTTCCTGTGCGCACGATCTTTCACAGTGACGCTACATTCGTCACGATGCGCGATAAACACACGGTTTATTATTACAAACAATTCTTTACCAATAATATTAATTTACATGCCTTTCAAAATAAAATTAATGTAAAATAAATATTTTATTTATTGTTGCTGCTTGCGATACATGATATTTGAACTTCCTATTTAGAAACCATTCAATTCTGGTAATCCATAAAAAATAATTAAAACTTTTATTAGTTAAATACTTAAATAAACACATTTATTTGTTTAAATTTATATTTTAGATTGCAGTCTCTGATCACAGCTTTTCAGCTCCTCTACTGAATTTATCCTCATAAGGAAACTTGCGTCATAGTTTTCATTAAAATATTCGTTGGCATGTTCATCATGCAGTATTAATTAAAGGATATACTCGTACATAATGTAAACAGGCTATTCAAAAGAATTTTACGGCAGGTGTTGTCTTACTAAATAGCCGGTAACCCTCCTAATGCTTGTCTCGTCAAAGGGGTGATACCGGTGTATCGGGTACCGGTGTAGTGGTCCCGGTGTACGGGTCCCGGTAAGGCCGTCTTAGGGTGTCTGGCGATGCACCGGTCTTGCTCACAATTCTAGGTCAGTGTCGGTTCTCACGGACTGAACGATTTAAACGAAGTCTGATCCTTCCGATTGTATTAGAAATAGTGTCTGGGAGCTTCTTAATTTTTATCTGTTGTGGATTTGGACACTGCCTTACACATTATTTATTACTTCCCGATATCTAGGTATTCCTACTACCAGACTTCTATTGTTATTGGTATTTCGAAGGTTGTTTCAGTAGATGTTTAGATTATAGGTCGAGTCGTGGAACTGTTAATATTTATCAGTCTTTATTGTCTGCCTCGAGCGTTTGTCAAGAAAAGAACATGCAAAATCCTAGTTCTAGAGAACATTTTGTTGATAGACCTATTACACAAGCGTAGGGGTCCCTATGGCTTCACTCTTAATTAGTAGCGATACCTACCCTATTGCAGCTAATACCATATACCTGACGACTATATCTGAAATCAGTTCGCCGTGACATCTCACGATTTGAAAGTCGAACTGCGCTAGAAACAATGATAGTATTCCCACCCGTTCCGATTTGGCCGGCGTGCCGCCCTACGAAGCGATCCCCTCGCCCGACAGCAGATGTCGCCCCGCGGAACCCTCGCGTAATTTGACAACCAACATGGCCGCTCATAATATCGTCGGGAATAACACGCGACCCCAGTAAAATAGTGCTCAGTCCGATCCAATACTAAATTCACAGTCATATTGCAAATCAGTGCGTGCGAATGCGTTGGAACCAAAAGATGAAACTCTCTGTAAAGCAGGTACGTTGTACATTACTTGTAAACTGCATTGTATTTGCTCTACATAAGTATTGATCAGTGGAATGGTGTCAAATATAGATTTAAATCCGCGCTTTGTTGTTCAGTGATTTAGTATTGTGTTGTTTTACAGAATAGTGTAGTATTCATCTGATACAGATAAGTTTTTGTGGATTTTTAACGTTGTCCTTAGATTACGCAATGCAACAGCAAATAGGTAACGCATGTAGTAAAATGGGTGCATTTGGCGCATTGCGTTGCTAGGCAACGATGTAAGGAGTTATGTGATTATTTTATGCCGCAGTTAAATAATAGGAAGGAGCTACTAGACTGTGTTCCAAGATAACTACTGCGGTTAGTGGTGACGACATCTAAAATCAAATAATTTTCAACTACGCGCTACACAATATTATTTTTACATTGTAATGTGTCAATACATGTGATTGTAAATGCAGTGAGTGGTTACGCCATGATCGTGTCTATATGAGTATAATTGTTCGCCAATATATTGTACATTTTATTTGTATGTATCCTCTGCATGACGCGTTGCGCGTAGCGGCTCTTGTGCGTAGGTCTTTTTAATTTAGGTTATGTATCTAGGCTAAAATGTCCGTGACCATTCCTAAAAGATTAGCGTATTAAAATTATAAATTACGTAGTTAAAGTCCCAAACCTATTTCATTCCACGATACAAGGTTTTTCGTGGTGATATAATTTGTGAAAAGTACGTACAAGTATAGGAGTCCTATTATTACTTAGGATGATGTAGCATTACTATTTTTTATAGTGATTGAGCTGATAATGTGTGCAAGGTTTATAATCGTTGATTGGTACTTGGTAGGTTCCTAAACTGGAAGTAGTTGGTGCTGAATACCTGGCGACGTTGTATTTATGCGCCGGTGCATGTGTACCCACAGCCTCGTAGAGCCCCATACACTTAGCCCCCAGATACCTGGCTGACAAAACGTTAGGGTCTATTATTATTTTATGTCTTCATACCGGCATGATTTAGTATCGAAGTAAAATGTCTCTTGAATCACTTCTGTTTCTCCGGGAGAGCCATAAAATTGTTACACAATAAAGTTGTATATGACCCGCTATTTTGTTTTAACATAATGTAAAAGAGGGTCTAACATGCAATCATATAAAACTCTCCATGTAGGATGTGACAATTTATGACATTAATGTTATTTTTAATATATTTACTGATAAAATAGCATAGTACTAAAGTGAATTTTCTTTGTTTTTCGCAGATAACTGCAAGAGGTTTCATGGATTATGCTATACTTTAAATGTATAATACGTCCAATTGGAAATATATTTGGACATGGATCCAATATTAGAAAATGAATCTGCGACTACCGAATCACCGTCTAAACATGGTAAGGCAAAACACAAAAACAAAAAGAAGAAACAATCGGAAGCGCAAAATCAAACAGTTGTTGGTGAGCGAAAGAAATTTGTTGTTACCACACTATCGAACACAGACGATAAAGTTCCTTCTAGAGTAGCAGATAGTAATGTACATACGGTCCATTTTGGAACGCGCGGAGTTGAGTCACAAAGGCCCCATGTGAGATCGATATTTAAAGACAAAAATGCTGACACATCCAGACCATCAAGCGCTGATCGACAATCAGCGCCTGAAAAAGGATATGAAACTTTCCACGGAACATCGTCTAGTCCTCGAAGTTCTATTTTTGATATATTTCGTTTACGAAGAAAAAGTGATGCTAAAAAATATGCCCCAAAACAACAGTCCAAGACTACAGACAACCAAGAAACTCCGCCAGAGGATCAGCAATATGCTGATAGTAAAGATTCACATAAGAAATACTACCATACGGTAACTGGAGCATCGTCACGTAAATATAGTCCCATTACAAGGGTAATGGATATTTTTAGAAGCAAGCCACATCCAGAAAGTAGTCAAACTACTGCTGACCCGGTGAAGAAGAAAGCTACAAAACAAATTCGGCGATCGTCTATTGAGACAACATCTCCTACTTATCATAAAAATTCATACGCTTCTTTAGACCCAACGCAAGCAAAGCAAATGTTTAGGGAAGTTCGGGGTCTTCCTAAATATGATCCATATTTATCAATTGTGCAAATATCAATAGGAGGAAGAGATAAAACAAGACTTTTATTGAACTTCTTTAAATATCATAAATGTTACGAAATTTTACCAAAGTCCGCAAAAGTAATTATATTTGATACACAATTTTTTGTAAAAAAAACTTTTCCTACGCTTATATCACATGGAATTCGTTCTGCACCGCTTTGGGATGCAAATAAAAAACTACTAGTAGGTATGATAACTGTAACCGATTTTATAAGAATTCTTCTATATCTCGACAAAGAAAATTTATCCGTTGAAGATTTAGAACGACATACACTTCATACTTGGAGAAAACTGTTACGATCAACACGAAAACCTTTATGTAGTGCTGGGCCTGATCAATCTCTGCACGATGCTATCAATTTGCTTCACAAAAATCGCGTCCATCGTCTTTTAATGATAGATCCTTTTACTGGAGACGTACTATATATTTTGTCTCACAAAAGAATATTGAGATTTTTGTTTGTATATCTCAATGAGTTTCCAGAATTAACGTTCTTTCACAGAACACTGGCCGAATTGAAAATCGGGACCTACGATGATATTGTATCTGTAACTGAAAATACATGTATTAAAACAGCATTTCAGTTGATGTTAGAAAAAGATGTATCGGCTTTACCGATTTTAGATGACGACGGTATGCTTATTGATGTATATGCAAAGTATGAAGTTTTAAATCTTGTAAATGAAAAACTGTATTCGAATTTGTCGTTGACTATAGGTGAAGTAAGGAATAAAAAGAAAGACTGGGAAGAAAAGTTACAGAAGTGTCGTTCAAGTATTACTTTATATGAGGCCTTAGAAGTTATTGTTAGAACTGAGAGTCATCGATTATTGTTAGTGAATAGGGAAGACAAACTTGTTGGAATTGTTTCTCTATCAGACATATTAGTATATTTAAATAGAATAATTCCCACGGAAAAGAAAGTTTCTTCGCTACAAGAAATATTTAGACCACTCGAAGAGAATAAAGTAGCTGAGTCACCCAAAGAAACTGAAAATGAGATTATTACGATCGAAGTTCCAACTCTAGCACAAACTGTACCTGAGGCCGACGAGGGCGCCGCTGCACCAAGTGAATCCACCGTCGCTGTGATTGAGGAAACGTCAAACGAAACAGAAACTAAAGGTGACGATGCAAATTTGAATGCAGACACAGACATAAATTCTTCTAGTAGTAACATTAATAATCAGCACGTAGACCTTGCCATAGACCCGACTATGACGACGATTGAGGAGTCGAGTGTTAACGAATAAGTAGTACATTTTTATTCCAAAGAAATTGTGATAGGTGAAACGCCGAATCGGTATATTAATCTCAGCTTTTGCTTGTTATTGATATTGTAATTTAACTTCATACTCATTAATAGTTGCATCAAATACCACGTGATTGCCTTATTATTTATTCATTAAAACATTGCTAAATCTTAATAAAATATTTTAGCAGGATGTCATAGTATTATTAATGAATACATCCAATTTTCCTGCATCCTTTTACTTCTAAGTGATGTGTCGCAAAATTAATAACAGTTCAAATTTATAGGTAGGTCAAACCGCTATAGGTAATATTTAAAAGCTTATAAAAGTTCCTTTCTTATTATATAAAACAAGAAAAAGAAATAAAGCAGAAGAACGAGATTGTAAGATGTGTCCAAAATACTGTCCCAATGACGGATAACAGTGAATGTATTACTAGAGATGACTTGTTTGACTAAACCCAAGCATTGGTTACATAATGTATGAAAACACAACGGTCAACACTACGTATTTTAGCAAATATTTACATTCAAGTTAAATGGACACGCAAATAGATTACTAGCCAACATGTTACGTTGTTTCACCTAGAAACTGTTTTATGCTATATTAAGATACTCGGATTAGACGATTCCCTAATAAGTTTTAGCAGGTCTTTAATCTTTGAATTAGATAATACAGTATACAGCGCTTAATTTAGAGTGCAATGACACATTTTGTCTGTAAGGCAGTATGTTGCAATCAATTGATGTCCGACACACTTATGTTTTGTAGGTAGGTACAGGTGAGTGCAGCGGAGAGGCGCGAGCGACCGGTCGCGGTGCAACGTGCAGCGCTGGCTGGAGGACCGAACCCGGAACAAACCACTCTGCCCCAAGGTCGCGCCGTATCTCTTACTTTTAGCCGCCAATTTAATTTTATCTTGCACCGACTCGATTTCTTGACGCCATAGAACTAATCACATTGAACATGCTTGTACCCGTATCTATTGCGATACGCGCCGCGGAAAGGGTTATTTGTTAATGGATGTATAATGTTAGATTAGATTATTTACAAAGGAAAATTATATCTTGGCAAGAAGACAGGTAACATGAGGTTTCAGTAGAAGTTCAATAGTTTACTTGAAAGCTCAGCGTACTGATACGAGCCTAAGGATATATTATTTGTATAAAAGCAGTTTACGGTACGCAAGTAGGTATGTGTTATTGTGTTTGTTGTAGTCATAACACTGGTGACTAATAGCTATAAAACGCAAGCGTTATTTACAGTTATTAGGTACGGGAAGATCACCAATGTAAAATTAGAACGGTACCGTGGTTCCTACTCGTATGGATATGATGTGTTTGTCTAGTTTTGCGCAGCGCTCAGCGGTACACAAATCTTTTTGTATGTAAATATAAAAATAGTTATGTATATTGTACACCAACAACTATAGAGCGGCGAGAATATATTGTGATAGTAATAGATATACTGGTCGAATTAACATACGAAAAAGAACTAGTAGCTGCCCACTCGTGTGAAACCGGTAAGTTGCTTGGCGAAGTGAATATGGAAGGTTGTCGCGATTGTGACAAATCTGCCTACACATCGCTCGGCAGAGCTCGTCTGATCGACGGGTAGCGTCGAACTTCGTGCCACCCGGCTCGCTCAGTAAGATGCACCGACGCGCCATATTCAATGATGACTTTATCCATACTCCTTAATGTAGATCAGTTGTACCTTCAGACATAGCTATAGATAGAATAGATGTACCTACAAATTTACAGGACTCATGAGTTTTCTGTAATCTTTTAGCTGCAGTCTTCTTTCAAGGCGGCTAACCTCTAGGGCCTAAGTTTCCCTGTTAGGCATTTTATGTGTGTCAAAGAGTAATTTGCAACAACTCATGTTATTAAAATTTAACAACAGGATGCATACGGTAATTTGCTAAAAAAAAATAATATGTATTTGAACAATATCTAAAAATAGTTTCCATATCATTCGATTTATCAAAACACGTAAGTAGTTATATGTTTTACGTTACCATGCAAATTAGATGTGAAGATTTATAAAAATAACCAGCATGAATATTACACGTATCATTAAAGATAGACTAGTTACGTACTATGTGAGTTATCTAAGCATGTACGAGTAAATGGTGAGAATTAAAATAAATAATCGTAGCTACATAGGGATTTGAATATTTTTGTAATGAGTATAAATTCTTGTATAAATTGAAAACATGGATTTGTATAGAAGTATTTATGTTTACTAAAAAGGTGTCGACGATGTAATTATACCATAACTATATACAAAATGTGTACATATGTATATATATACAAAATGGGCGTACATGTTCATGCTTATTTAAGCGATGTATTTACTTCTTAAGATAGATAGATAGAAAATTATTTATTTCTTAATCTATCAATTAAGTATTACCATAATTAGTTACTTACAAACTAGGCTTTGTAATACGGTAAATACTTATTTAAAGTAATAAGCATTAACTTCTTAATCTAGCATCAAGTCTTTCAACAGCATTACATCAGAAATCAATTTCTTAGCAATTTTGCTAATTTATTAAAGTTAACTAACTTAAGTACCGTTAATATGAGTTAAACACTTTTGTATTGGTATGGTTTCGGTGCTATAGTCTCCATGTTAATTAAAAGTTTATTTTTCTGTTTGCTGCAATACTGGAAAAAAAAATGATTCTATTCTATTCTAAAATTAGACAAATCCATGTCGCATAGCAGCTACATTAATTATTTTATCAATAAATAGGATAACTTTCGTTTTCAAAAACAAACCATATCCTTAAACAAAATAAAAAACACCAAATAATTAAATGCACAAACATGAGAATAAATCTAAAAAAACGAGTATGAGCAAAACAGTTCTTAATATTAGACGCTTGTTGCCCAATAAATAATCTAAATTAGCATATTAATCGATCAAGTGGAGGTCACACGGTGGACAATCGCGAACCGCGTTGATCTTACGCGTTCAGGTGGCTTGTTGCAAAATGTTTCAAGGATGAGTCTCTCACCTTCATTGTCTAGTGATGAGCTTTTATCGTGGAGGAAAAGATAACGTTTTATTTTATCGGTATTTAAATTTTATTTTTTCTTTTTTAATAAAATTTGATAAAATTCAGACCGCAATAGCTATTAAGATTCGACCGTAGAATAAAATAGCCTTAAATTTGGAGTATTAAATTGTTTATATTTTTATTTAGATACTATTTTATTGCAGATTTTTTTTATTTATCTCGTTAATAATTGCAGAACTACATGAAACTACGTAATTATAAAGGAACCGTGAGTCTTAACTAAAACAAACTTGTCAAAATTGTAGGAAAAATTAGATGCGCATTTTCCGGCTATTCCAGGCTAGAATTATAGCGATATAAGCTGCAATACACTATACCTCGTGAGTATATTTTACAAAGAAGACACATCAACGTTACGTAAGAAAACCTCAAGGTGCTATGATTTGTCTCAGAAAGTTTTAAGAGATATTTAGGCTTAAAACTAAAACATCTGGCTATAAGTAGTTAATTAGAATTTAAGATTCGAATTAGATATTTTGATAATGGTGATGTATTTGCATAATCTATAAATTAGTGTAAGATTGTAGAAGGTTTGTTTATGGCCATTTCGGTTAAAATTAACATTTGGGGTCTTGACGTCATCATAAAGAAACAAACCATTAAATCTTTACGTGGTTAATTATTACACAAATCAATCATCCTAAAACAATTGACTGCTAATTCTATCAATGTTTTATTAATTAGTGATCAATAGATTCAATGATGATTTGTCTCGGTGCACGGCAGGTGTGCCAAATCTAAATGGGTACACTGTATTAGGTAATGAGAGTACAACATGTGTTTGTTTTCAGGTGCAACTATAATATAGAACATTAAAATGTGAGACCTACTAAAAATCGCACGAAATAACACCCTTGTACGTATCGTTGCGCTGTAAGTTCGTAAAATGCATGCACTTTTTAAAGGTAATCTAATATCGTTTGAAAGTAAACGAGCATTTTGGCCATGCAGGCGAATGTTTAAAAATATTTCACAATATGTATATCTCGAGTGAGAGTCGTGAGATTTTACGAGTCATTGAAGACACAATTTGTAAACGTTGCCGAAGAGAATGGATTGATTACTTTTTAACTTCTATGATTATGTTGGATGTAACCACAATGCCTAAGGCTAGGCTGCGAGTTATCTCCTCTTTTATTAATGTTCCTCATTATTTTTGAGACATCAAACTTATCAAATTTAATACTTCGTTGTTTATGATATTCAGATCTATATGAGGTGATTGTTAATGTATTCATGAATATTTTGTATACGCATACATGAATATCAATTAGCATTATTACGCATATTTTGAATAATATTCAATAAACCTTATTAAAAGGGTTTCACTCAATAAAGCTTGTATTCATTTGTGCTCTGAATGCATTGATCTGCATAGAATTTCGATATTATCGAGGTAAGTACTAAACTGAGCTTAATATTTCTAAGTAAAGAGCTTATTGCATCTTGTTAGTGTAATGCAATGTACATTATAAGTAGGTTAGATATAAAAATTACCCTTTTAAATGGTATTCCTGTGTTTAGCTAGTTGAGCTAGTTCATAAACAGAGTATGATTGTGATCAGCAGAAAATATTTGAATATTAACTTGAATATAGCTAGCTTTTTTACACCTGTTATACCTATGGGTATATTATTAAACATTTGAAAGATAATTGTGATCTAGATACATATCTTAAAGAAAAATATTAAATGAATAAATAATATTAAAAATAATGAAGTCACTAATTACAACTACTTGAATAGAAATGCTTTAAATATGAGGCTTTATTTCAAGAGGATTAGACTTCCTCATTCCCTTGTGCCATTATCTTTTTTTTTGTAAAAACCAACATTCCTAAAAAGGTCTAAAAATACTTACGAAATTGACATGGTATTGACGTCAAGGAGCGCTAAATGTTTAGAGAACACTTGTAGTGTCTGTTAGGCTGGTGTTGTGTCTGTGAGTCACACAAACACAGTAAGTGAGCAAGTCGAACAGGAAAATACCTGCGATGTATCTTATAGAACAATGGTTATGCAACACACAGTAATAAGATTCTTGTATCATCTGCAGTGAGTGTCAATTTAAATGTGTTAATAAAACAACAAAATGCAGTCAAGAAAGCAACGTCTCATCAAATTTTATTGAAACTTACGGAAAGCCTAGCGCAGTCGTTACGTGAGTGAGAGTAAGTGTTTTGTAATCCTAAGTAGTGAAACTGATGTCATAGCGATTGGGAGCCGATGACCCCTTGACACACCTATTAAATATACCTAAATCGGACAATGACCAACTCAGGCGCAACCACAGCTCGCAATATATATTATAAGCCTCAATATTTACTTATTCAGACATTTAATGACATATAAGGTCATTCCGATATTCTATTTTTAGATTAACTGTTTACAAACATTGACTTACAATTATGACCAAGGCAAAATTAATGTAAGTTGTATTGCAATCGAAGTTAAGTATTTTGTTTTTCGTTTTTAATTAAAGTTTTCAATGTACTTTTTGACAGTTGTAATAAATTAGCACTTCCTAATTATGTAATTGTTGACTAATTAAGAGGAAAAAATTGAAGATTTGCAGATGCTTCAAGGAAGTAAAAAGTGTAGGTATATGAAGACAGTCAATACATGATTACATAAGGTAATTTTGTTTAACAACATAGTGAAACCTCTCGCGATGATATAATAATGGCGGGCACCTCTAAACACGGTCTTTAGCATCCTTTTAGAAAACTCCTTAGGGGTATTAACAGCTCACACATGGGTGAACATAAAACATAATTATATTGTTTGATATTTTCGCACGTAATAGGCAAGTGACTTACTTTCTTTATGGAATAGTAAAAAGGCAAACAATATAATGTTTATGTTTACGGCTATATGTACCTGTTACGGAAATACTTAGTATTTATTCAATATGTTTACAACGTAGTAAAAAACATAGTGTAGTAGTACTTTTAATCTTTAATTATCTTTGTTTTGCACTTTCAAAGGAAAATCGACGCGGTCTAACCCGTCTAACGCTACGAGTGCAGTAAATTGTACATTTTAGCACTAAGGATCATTGCTACAGTATCACAAGTAACATTCATATCTTATTATATATTATAAGGAGTCGTCAGCCTTACTGAATTGGCAAAGGCATCCTTTTGCCTATCCCTGTCTAAAGGTTCAGTGTTACTCAAGGCCAGTTCTGCGCAAAAATGACAAGTTGGACACACCATTTCCTTCTGTACCTTTCGGGATTTACTTTTTCATCAGGAATTACCTAATGTTGAGATATAAATGCCTGATATAATATGTGCTAATAAAAGATAGTCGAACTGAGTACACAAAAATAACTTCAGTATATGTACGAAGAAAATGACAATGCTTTTCGTGTAACTGAACTGTACCGCAAACTTTTCAAACTTACCATTCTCCACGCTTAGGAGCTGCAAGCTTAAAGCGTTTGCTTTACGTACTAGTTAAAATCTTACAAGACAGTTTAGCTGGTTATCAGACCTCCCTCTTAGTAAGAATGTAGGTAGTATAGTATAAATAGCAAGTATGTAGGTACCTACTATAGTATAGATAGGTTCTTAAATTGTTGTTTTGTTACGATGATTTTATCACGTCTAGGTGAAATGACCACTTCTACAACATGATTACGCTCTCCTTACAACCGATATAACATTTAATGAGAAGCTATAAATTATTTCTATAAATTTTACAAGAATGCCTACTGTAAAGTTTATGTATCTCTTTAGTAACTATAACCGTTGCTTATTACATATACGCCTATAAATAAGGTGTTTGAGGGGTTTATCGATATTGGCGGAAAATTACTTTCTTATGAGCCAACCATGAAATTTTTATGTGTTAATCATAATCAATAAATATTAAGTGCTTACATATTATTAGGTCTTAGATAAGGTATTTTACGTGAAAGATTTATGTTTGTAATTAAGAGAATGTAGTGCTGTTATGTCCAAGAAGGTAATTAGCGTCGCGGTACACTACTGAAAATATATTGGATAAATGAAAGATGAATTTATGGGAAGTGATAGTACCTACTGCGCAAATGCCTCTTGAATATTTATATGTGTGTAGCTAGGTATATCATAAACCTGCAATGATGTATAGCTACTTATTCCACACCATCAATAGGGATTTCAATGCGCAATCATTTAATGTTGGAAATATTTAATTAAAATGTAGGTGTGTTGAGTCCTGTTTACCACCAGCGATTTTCATCTCTGACAAAAAGGTAAAACACGAATTGACGAAATAATAATCAGTTTTTGTTAGCCTTATCTGAACGCTATTAAAATGTTATATTTCTTTGGTAGGCTTTTATTTTATTTACTTTATATGAAGGTGCAAAAATTACATAAAATGTCGGCAAACTGCATAACAGTTTTTTGGCTCAGCGGTCTTTTATAATTATTTTTTGTTCTATAGTGTATTTTTATACTTACAAGATAGGTCGTTTGACATTACGTGTTTGTATATTACAGGTTTTCATAGTACCTATTTTCATCACCAGTGAAGCGCATCGCTTAGACGATAAATTTAACACTGTTCTCATGGTGGTTCCGCAATTATATAGAAAGTCTTACAAGTTGTGTGGTCGACTAGAGCTGGATAGTAAAGATGTCAACCCTACGTATTGATTTCTAATAATGCTGAAGACTTCAATAAAATAACTTAATTAACGAAAGGCAGCGCAATTTCCATAACCTTACAAAATAGGAAACTTTTATTCATATTGGCACTTAATATTAAATGACATAAATCTAATCTAAGAGCTACCAAACAAATTATCTGCCTACTTCAGCAGCAGAGCTAGCGTAAAGACGATTAAATGTATAGGATATTTGCATCGTGATAAATGATAGAGTTGCGAACATGTCCATAGCTTTTTGTGTGAATTAATTATTATCTTGATGAGTTTCCATGTAATTTCACACGAAGTATATTATGTGTCCGTTCGTGTACAAATCGAGATCCCCGCTATTGTTAATAGTTTATAACATCTAAGAAAATTAGACTCCAGCCCTGAGCTGAGTAATGAACAAGTATTGTACGCAGTTACGTAGTAATAACACATTAATAAGCACTCTTATGATAAGTTGACTTACAATTTCTTATAAAAACACTTTTATATAAATATTAAACGCGTATTGCGGCATATTTTATGTTATAATCACCGATATAATCACATTCGTTTACAAAGACATATTTTATGACAAACAAGTTGCACGCTAATTCCTTTATTAACGTTTAACAATTAGATACAGTGAATATTGTCAATCAAGCATACATATTATATTTCCTTACATGGGGCAGCATATTTCCCACATGATAGTGCTGTGTGACGCTGACTTTAACTAACGATTATATAGTTATTATGGAATAGTTACGCACATTTTCATTGTAGTCACGAGATAGGAATGAAATCAAGCGATAGGTTATTACGTAATACATAAGCCATTCACGGTTTATTATATTTTTCCACGGTTATCAGGCGGTAGCTTCGCAGAAAACCTGATTTGGCCAAATCTTTCATCTAGGAACTGGTTGTGCTCTTGTTAATAAGGCACGATCAGACTTTACACAAAGACTATTGCAGCTTGCTAGATGCTAGACATAAATACTTATAATATAAAGGTAATAAAGTTTAATCCTCGGTTCTGGAAAACGCAAAGCCATAATTATTGGTTGACGCGGTCCCGTGTGAAAGTTAACAGACAGACAAGATTTCTGCCGTATTAGTACGTATAGGCGATGAACTCAACACCTGACACTGGTTACCGTGGCTGAATCAAGTGTTAGGACTGCATATTCATTTAGACGCGAATTAAATAACAAGGTAATGAATTAATGAACATCCAGTCCTTATAGAAAATCTTGAGTGTCAATCTAGGTATTTGATATTATACGAATATAATAATATCTTTGGGCAACTCACACACTATCATCTGATCACATACACAGCAGATATGGAAACCAGACAATTGATGAACAAACCCCTATCGTAATTTTGATTGCTCAAAAGAATATATTAGCACCTTTTACCAGACTAAGTATATTGAAACTTAGGCCTAGTAAAATCGCCAAACCGCATCAAATATTTGCGAGATATCATTCTGTTACAAAACCTACCACAAATATGTAACTAAAAAAAGAAAGTATACCATTCTTGTTGGCATAGGTTATGCGGTTTGTGACTGATACCAAACAATACATTTTGATGTCACTTACTGGACTGTTTACATTGAACATTACATACGTTATTTTAAATTACAGCTCTGCCCTATTCGAACGCCAGGATTTGTGAGCCAAAACGTAATCACTAGATGTATTGTAACGAAGCTTGTAACCGCACCTGTTACAACATGAATCGTCTATCAAAACGATCAAAAGTTTATCGCTTATTAGTTTAGAATAAATTATAAAGTTGTTTACATTTAGTTATAAATAAAAAGATGTGGGTAGATTACAAAACTGTTGATGGTGTTAAGATACAATCTCTTTTGCTGCCACGGGTGTTCATGGGGGTCTTCTAGGAATTGTTTAATTAAGAGTGAGTTTATACATACCTATTATGTGCATTATAGCTCATTATTTAAATCGTAATGTTATAGATACAATATTTATATCATATTTTCTTGATCATTGTGGTAGGTCAGAAGCGCTATGAGTTAGGACAATTTTCAATAACTAATAATTTTCTAATATAAGTTAACGATATACAAGTATCTATTTAAATACAGGCGCCTTACAAGATCTACTAAAATTCTAGTAAAGTCAATTATACGTAATTGATTTGTGCAAACAAACCATAAAGTTATGTGCGTACAACTGGACAGGTTGCCGTGTACATAAATATTGAACACGCAGGTCTGCTCATTGACTACCTCTTTACAGGGAGGTTACATACTGGCGGTTTGTCGCAGGTCCAATATTTGGGTACTAAATATTACAGCCTTAACTATATTCTCACAAAAAAGACCAGGGAATCTAATCAAATTAAACCAAAAATATGGTATCAATAAATTCATCCAACAGTCTGCTAAAAGTGAGGCCAAAACTCACATTGTAAGGGACTAGGTTATCTTTTAGACATACTCTTCGATGCTTCATCTTTACTGTATTATTTGGTAATAAATTGTCCCTTTGTTTTGCAATACGTTATCCGATCAGTCCCTGTAAAAGGGAAAATGTTTTGATAGGGTTAGCCGGATAGCGTTTACCAAAATCTTCCGGTTACAAAGTTCGCCGAAAAAATTAATAGAACGCTTTGTTTTTATTAATCCATTTGTTTGCACAATAATGTTTGTAATCCTTCGATGTCCGCCTATGAACATTTATGTGCTTGTAACCTATTTTATTTAACGCTGCAGTATGCGCAATACCTTATTGTAGCACATATTATAGTAACAGCTCGTGTAGTGTGAGCTGACTTGAAATGATGAATCACTTGTTGGTCAATGAGTGAGGATATATATGTGTAGTAAGAAAATATAAACAAGAAAGACTAATAACTTTACATTAACTTAGCCGCTTGGAAACAAGTTGTGATGACGAAAGATGTATTCATCTCCGTAATGGAAATACTTTAGTCTATTAGCTTCAGGTTCGCTATTAGGCTGCTGATTTTAACATGCGTAGTAAATGAGCATTTCTTTTAAAGGTAATTAGATGTTTAAGAGAGTTTCGGACACCATCAAATAGATAAGCAAGCTCTGAAAAATAGAGAAAAAAATGTTTACGGAAAACATGCTAATATTATAATAAAGTCTTGATTAATTATAATTAGCATATTAGTTCGTGAGAAATTCACATTGGAAAAATCACATTAGACATGTATTTTTCGAAATTCTACACGGGGGTGGTGGTAAATGCATAATAAATAAAACAATTTAGTGAAGGGTAAGCATGCAGATATAAGAAAGAGGAAGGTAGTAAGAAGGAAGAAGACAGCAAAAAACAAAATAACGAAGTATGTTATTTAATAAGAGACAAAAGTCATTGCACTTGGTTATTACTGTGTCATCAGACAAGTTATTACAGGAGAATTGATGTATTTCTGAACGCCTGACAAATGATTGGTTGGTTTACGTAACACCAAATTTTCTAAATTGCAGAATATGAATAATAAAATATTGAACAATCATTGCGTTGCATCTTGACGAATTTGTCGGTCTGTCTACAAAAGGCTGTCTAATCTTAGGTAGTATTTAATTCTACTCGTATATACTATTTGAGTATAGAGTATCCATGGTAATCTAGACAATTCCAGACCAACTAAATACATGCAAAAATTTGTTGTTAGAAAATGTTGATGCGTTTTCGCGGCAAGCTATAACAAACATCAAACTTTCACATTTACAACATTAGCAGGGTATAAAACCCGTCACCATCAATCCTTTTTTGTTTATTATCAGAATGTTTGTTTAGTGTCTAATATACCTAAGTCATTTATAATAAATCGGTAGTGTTACCGTAGCATTAGTTCAAAGCGAGCGAGTCATCAATCCTCGCAACTCTGAACACAAATTGTCTTGGGCAACACTTCCCATGACAGTTCAATATTAATTAATGATGTATCGGTGTGATAGTCGGACCCTCGCCGCTCATCTCGCAGCTACTCGCAACTGTACATAAATACCGTAATCAACTTTGACAATTTGTACACGGTAGAATAAAAATATACCTAGTAAAGTTTTCACATCTATGTGTTTTTTGTTTTATAAACGCAAAAGTTATAGGCGTTACGTCATCACATAGGCTGCCTATATTTTACATATTGGCAACTATTTTGCATTCGCGTGATCGCTAAGCTTTCCTTACAAGTTAGATAGAGAAGTCTTTAATTTTGTAATACCTATCAACTGTTGCATACTTCCTTGATGGTTTAGTGTATGTGAAGTGCTAAGAATTGAATGTGTGTGTCATAACATCGCAAACCTTAGAAAGGTTAATTAAATTGTTTCACAATGAAAATATGCCGCTGTCTATATTTTCTAAGACGGGCCGAGAACACTCAATAAATAACGTATTATTAATGATAACACATTATTAGCGTTGAATTCATATTAAAATATGCATATGTGACCGATTGTTATTGCGAAACAAACCAGAACATGGGCCGCCTGTTATTTTTATTCAAATGTATCGCCTAAACTCATTCTGCCCACACAGTTTTGCCTGTAAATTGATCACATGGATGATTTATGAATGCTATTTTTACGTAATAGATAGGCTGTTTGTGTCCATGCAGGCTGAGCGTCCAACGTGTTGCGTCGCAGACATGCAATATTTCTTATGAACAGAAGCAGTAACTCTTCAACATTTCAACGGTAGGTACTAATGTGACAACGCACGTATAAGACGATAGCAAGTTTAACGCCTATACAAAGCCATTGTCTACATTCGAATTAAAAAAAAACCTCTTTTTTTTGTATTTATCTTTATGTCTTTGTTTAACAACACAGCTTAAAGTATAATATAAATATTAAGTTGATAACTTTTGTCCTTGTCAAAGCGACAGAAAATGCATTCTGTGAAACTAGAGCAGCGCTAATAATACCTTGCTGTGATCGTCAAGTCCTCAATGCTACTGGTAAGTGGTTATTATAACATCATCTCGACCGGCCATCATTTAGTCCAAGCTAGGAAACTAGCGCGAACTGTGTGTGGGCTTCGATCCATATTATTATTAGTGGCAATATAGTTGGCACATTGTTTTTGCAATGGTTGGCTAGTTGGTCAGTTCCTTAGTAAATAAGGCTGCGGTTAGTCAATTCTCAGGTTCTATCTCTCAAGTTACCTAAAGATAAAAAAGATCTCGCTTAATTTTGGAACCTATTTTTTACTTGATCAAAACTTGGCTTTTCCCTATATTTAATGCAGCCGGTGTAGGTACCCTAAACAGTCTCAACTTATTTATTATTTAACAACATACTATTTATTCAACCTATTATTTTTTTCATAATAAAATCAAAAGTATAGTAAGTGATGACCCCGAAGAAGATTAGAAAAGTTCTACTTTCCTAATCCGGTTTAAATTTATACATATAGCAGATAACATAGTGAATGAATGCATTCATTCATTAAAAGAAAAATTTAATTCACAAACGTTCCACACTTTCTACAAAAACCCGATTGTTTATTAATCAAAGAAATACGGAGATACGATTAAGCGATATCAATTGGACACTAAATAAAGAAACGGAGGTCAATCGTACTCATTAAAGTCTACGAGTATCATTGTTGATCGCCGATAACTTCCGAGAGATGTATGAATAGTATTCAAATATTGACAGCTCAAGTATAAGTAGATACCTACCATCTTATTATATGCACTAAGCGTTTGCGACGCAATCTGAACAATGAATGTGAACCGTGAACCCTGATAAGGATCTCGTTTCAGCTTCATGTTTATAAAAGGTGACTTTTATTTAGTTGGCGGTTCTTTAGGCTGTTTGTGTTTTGTTTACGCATGATTTGACTGAGATTGTGATTAGTATTGCAATATTGCTATTTAATGTTGCAATTTTGACATTCTTTGTAGTGCGTTATTAGTTGAAAGTTAGCGATTTCAGAAGAATCTTATTCAAAGATTTTATTATTAAAGAAAAGTTTTAAATATTTTGTAACAAAACTATTGATTTTGCTTCTGTATTTAAACGATACGTTTTTAAATTTATGTCAAAAATTAGCAAAGCTTAGGTAAATGAACAATAATAAAGTGTAGAACGATCATGCGTAAAATCACGTTACACCTTCTACCAAAAAAGTACTTCCAGTTACCAAAACAGGGGATCTGAGATAAAATATATTTATGTTGTTTACAAGGAATAATTAAGATAGCTTTTAACTATTTATTGCAAGAAAACTTCTTTAAGCAAGTGCTAATGTATTTTTAAAGTGCAATTTTTCTTAAGGTTCCTTTAAAAGCTCCGGTTAGTTAAACAATTAAACTATGCGATACTGACCATAATACGTGGTAAATATCATAAGTTGTTTAAAAACATTAAATTATGCGTTGAAATTTACTTCTACGTTTATATGTAGGTAATCAATTTCTTTTCTACATTTTTCTATGAAATCCATAGCCTACATAATACATGTAGTATTTTTAAATTATTTTACAAAATTCTCGGATTAATAAATTTATCTTTCCTATTCTGCTGAATATTGAACAACTAGAAATTCTATTGACAAGTTCATAATAAAGAAAGGATACACGTCCAAGTTTCAAGTGACGATACTTAAGTACGTCCGGCGCACCCACCATGGAGGTTCAAGCAAATAGTTTACATACCCGTCTGAAAGTGTACAGTAATACAATAGAGCTAAATCGTCGCTCTATAACAATGAGAGACAAGCCTACAACAATGGCTAAATAAACAATTTTCCTTAAACGACCTCTTTAAAGCTCTGGAACAGTGACAGTAACAAATGTTCTCGGTTTGTTACATTTACTGCTATGTTCGTTACTTCTACCTTTAGGCTGAAAATGTTCCAGATGGTTAGTAAAGATGCGAATTTTATTTTCGGTTAAAACACAGGAATTTTTTTTTCTAAAGTGGAGTTTCTATGGCCTAAACTGAGATATAATTATCGCTATACATTTACGAATATTTTTTTTATAAATTTTTCTTTGCGATCTACTATTGTTATGTATACTTTTAATAAATAAATCTTTTAATAAATAAATAAATAAGTCAACAAATAAGCCAAAAGTAACAAATGAGTTATATAGACTAAATGAGTTATACTGACCACAAAATACATGTTCAATATTACAGCTATGTATCTCTAGTAACTTTACTCTACCAAACTCTCTAGTTCCTATATCCTGGGAAACCGTTTATTTATTCATAAATGTAAGAAGAGCCGAGTCTTTGTACGGTATTTATATCATTATACTGATGAGGCCTGATTTCCAGTTAGAATAGTGGCAGCATACAAGGTAAATGGCGCGCGTAATCCTCAATGGAACCATTTATTAAATGACTGCTCATTGCTATACGGATGTGGCCGGTGTGGGCACGCAGCTAACGATATCAATGTGTTTACATTTAATTAGATATCTGTGTAACAACCTCAGTTAGCATACTAAATTATTTTGATTTTATTTATTAAGTTTGAAAAGTGAAAGTGGTTGACTTTTGTACTCATTCTATAACAGTCAGGGGAGTGTAATCGAAGGTGCCCGAAGTGTGATTAATCTTACAAACTTTTCCATGAATATCTTATATTTTTCCGCAATAAATCTAAAAATATCAAAACATATACAGTAAACACAAGTAAATGCTTAGCCATAAAAATATTTATGTGCTATATAAATGTATACAAACTTTAATTACCATAGATATCTTAAAATATAAAAACGTTTGAAATTAAATAGACTGTCACAACTGAGATCGAATGTCGCTTTTTAATTAACATAATTATTCCGAACAATTTATTCTGTTGCGCGTCACATTGAAATATAATATGTATTAGTTACATTGGTATGTACGTATGAATAAATGAAGCATATTGCACACTTGACGCGGACATCGCCCACGCGTCGCTAGCTGTCATCTCCCAGCTATTTGTAAAAAGTTCTGCTTACACAATTCAGCTTCAATGTATCCGAGCTTTTGTCCCGAGGTCGAAGACCTTCGACTCTAACAGATTATTACATAACAACTGTTTACATAACGTTTCCTAATTAGAGAGAAGATCTTACAAGCGTAACAAAAAGGCATAGTCTATAGACAACGGACACGAGTAATACTATAATCCACCGGTCGAAAACGAATTTGTTCTCCGTTATTCAAAACCGCTTTGTCGTAAATAATAAATATGTTATAGTAGGTAAGTACGTATATAGACGATGATCTAAAAGATTGCGGTCGAGCCCGTCGGATTCAGCGGCGTCGCTCAAGGAGGACCGGACCATTCCGAAGCCGGAACCGAACCCGCACATGGAAATTCTGCGCTCACATCGCGGCATCGACCGAATCGTGAACTGTTCTTTTTAATACTTATATCAAGAGCGATTACACTCCGTCTCCCTTCATCTCGTGTATCAAACAAGGCAAAAAGATTTTATATTTGAGGTACTTTTAGTTCGTTGTCGTCTGTATTTAATTTCCAGTATAATATATTAAGTAAAATTGCAGATAGTTTCATATTTACGAGAAAAGAATAAACATTTTCATCGTACTCTGCACTTATTACATGCTTCCTTAATTTCATATCTGATATACATTATTTAGTGCGAGGAAATTATTCGGCTATCACGGCATGACTCAAGTACAGTCAACAACAATGACGCAAGTTCGAGTATGCAAAAATCTTATAATCGTATTTTACTGACAAGAATTAAGTACACCAGAATTAATTTAACTTTGCACGTAATTGAAAATTTCTGCGATGAAGTAAAGATGTTTTTTTGACGACAGAAGATCATTACTGTATTAAGCCTTATTTAGAGGGTAATTAGCTTAATCCACATGAATAACCTGCGCCCGCGGTGGGATATGGAGATTACAAATTAATGTATGTACATTATTAATATCTTATAGCCAGTAAAGGCTGATGGGGCAATGGGTGCAAGGGTAAACTGCATTTGGAGAACAAGAAAAAGATCGACGACTTGAAATAGTGATACATTAGGATTATGATGGTCACTAAAATCTATTCTCAGCAATGACGAGCCGTCGGTTTTTAATAAAATATTATCATGACGGTGACAGTACCTGTCGCTGTATTATTACGGATGCATAACGAACACAATGTATTCTTGTACCGTTCCGAGTCAGTCGTAAATTGTGTAAATATATTGAAAAAACACATTGATACATGTTCGGGATTGAATTCACGACATTGCGGTATCTCGTTTCTGTCCGACACCCCACACCTCAAGGCTGTCACCGCTTCTGTTCGATTTAACTTGATTTATCTTCGTTAAAGTTACTTATTAATGCGATCGAACACACTTAAGTAGTTTTTTTCCCGACGCTTATTTACTATGTATGTATAACGGCTAGACTGAATAATATTCCGAAATCATATTAATTTATTTGCACGTGCTAACAACGTGATACGAGTTTTAGTGGCGTTGAGTTTAGGAAATCACCGGTTTGTGTGATAATGTATGGTGGGATGCGCAGACTCGTGATGTTTATATCTACTTATGTTTGTATAAAAAAAATCGTCTATTATTACGGCTAGTATCGTTCGCTTTCACTGCCGCCCATCAAGTGACGATATGACAGCATAATTAAGCGCGTCGAACATAATCACGCACGGGTCGCGTGCACTCGGCCTGGAGGCTGGACAAAAAGATCGGTCGTGACCCCGCCTGAACTGCCGGATGTAAAGAAAGTACTCATTGCGATCTTCCGGCCTGTCGCTGCGTCGTCATCGACTGTCATAAGGAAAATGTAATGCAAAATTATCGTATGACCACGTAACTACATTAGTCACTTGAATCTAATTCCGTTTGTCTGAAGTATTTACTTCCCTCTGCTCAGTATGTATCTTCGAGTAGGAGAGCATATTGTCATTCTTTGTTATCATATTTCAGATAACAAAGACTAAGAAAATGGCAAGATGATTAAATGTAAAATAGGTTGAACCTGCGGACATTCGTGAGAATTCAGTATCTATGTAAATCTACCGTCTACATTGATCCGCAGGTTAAAATAGTGATTGGATAATCGAATTCGAAATTATAGCGATCATTCAAAACAATATAATGTTACACGTACTAATTTGGACACAAAGAAAAACTATTATTTTAAGTACGCAATAATTTGCGGTAAATTACGTTGGCATAATAATTGTGTATTTAAAACATTCCATGTATAATACAGTAACTTGTGTAACAGTCCGATAATGTAATGGTTGTCGGTGTTTTATGAAACTGTGGTGTCGGAGTGGAGGTGCATCGCGGTGAGGCGCGCGCGCAGTGGGCGAGGTTAAGCGATTGCTTAGATCCGCGTTCACCTCGCATTGTGTAACCGAGCGGTCGCGGGGAGGGGCGCCGTGGGAACCGCCGAAAGCTCGCTAACGCTATGCGCAGCTTCCGCCGTTACGGCCGCATTAACTTAACGATGCATCTCGCACGCCACCGCGACCGTACGCAACGTGCTGCTGACTCCACGCCAAATTGATTCGATCGTCATCTTAGCGACAGGAAATTATCATGTTGATGCCGCAAAACATAGCCACAACATTTTTAATGCGACTTTCTAGCCTTTCATATTGTACCTATCTACCTACATGTAGGTATAATACGATTAGTCTTAGAGAACGGAGAAGATGACCGCGTTGCTTTTGCTTGCCATAGTGCAGCGAACGAGAGCATGGAGCACTGAAGGCACACAAAGAGCATTGTGAAAGTTATGTTATGAATTCGTATTGTTTTGTAATTGTTTCTAAGCAGTACAGAGCGGTGGAATAATTCATAAGTGTTGTTGTTCCCAGCGGCGGCGATGTTGTTCTCGCGACGACAGCTGAATAGGGCAATGGTGGCGGGCCGTTAGTGCGGCGCGGGTGGACACGCGGGCGGGGGCGGGGGGGCGCCGAGGGCGGAGCACCTGAGCGCGCCCTGACCTACGACCTGCGGTGAAAGGCGCCCGCGCGGGCACGGGCCGCACCGCGCTGCTCCGCCGCCGCCGCACCGCGTCGCGCCGCGCCGACTACATAGCGTCGGGCTGTTTCGCATGCGCAGAATGACCGGATTTACCGACAAAAACAATGACCCAAAACTGTGATCTTGTTTCATTATGATTGAATTTTTTTTATGTTTAACATGTTTTTGTACCAATTTACATACCTATATGACTATAGGTTATAGGTGCGGTAAGGTCATGACTTTAACAGCAGTTTTAAATTACAGAGCTTTGGTGCTTGAACTGCAGTAATTACGTGAACCTCTTTAGTCCTTACGTAGTATCAGTACATAATTTAATAAATGGATTTTACTCTGACATAAATTTATGTTCTTGCTGACTTTTAAAGTGACTTACTTAAGTGAACTGATTTTTATACATTATCTTTGGACCAAGTATTAAGATTACCAACCAAGTACCTATGAGGCAACATTTTTCTGACCTGATGTGTCATTCGTTTAAAGGTGCTTCAACTTGCTTTCATCGGAAAGATATGACCCTGGAACCTTTTACTACCTGTAAAGTTGAGAATTATTTAGCCGACAAAAATCATTTCGCAAGAAATGCATGTTTATTAATTGGATTCATTTCTTTTTTAATGGGCCATGTCGTTTACCGGAATTTTAATTTCTGTAGAAGAACTCCTTAAGCAATTTGTTTTATTTGTCCCTCACTTTGTCGTTGTTTGGTGTTGCAAATGAGAGAGCAATATAACAACTAATATTTTCAAATTTTAATGACCAGTTATGTCGCTAAAATGAATATGTTCTCGGAAATAATTATCTAAAGTTTCAAAACAACAAAAGCAGTAATAGTTAAATAACTAATTTGTACTTACGGCAATATCATTCAATATAGAGAAATGTTTATACCGAATGTTATTGCTGTAAGTAAAAATTACTCAAAATCTTACTTAGATATATTTGACAAGTTTCTAAATAACTCTATCTTATGAAGAAAACTACAATCACAACTTCCTCATTAACTGTGCAACAACAACACGTCTAACTGACCAATATCCAAACAAATAACATTGTAAGACGTTCACATAACATATGAAACGGTAATGATGCAACTTTCACGTTACACGTTGGTAAAATGAATCGCAAGGCGCCTCTTACACGGTAATGAAGATTGATGGGTGGCGATGAGCGCGGCGATTAGCGGAGAGGCACCGTCATTTGTCATGCCTATCGTGTACGATTGTTTTATATGTAAGTGTTCACCCTTGTTTACGAGCCCTATGACCTGTCCGTGTAGGCCTTTAGATGAACTATCAGTAGATTGCTGTCTGATAGTGAACGTTTATTTTTAAGTAGAGTTTTAATTTTAAGTTCGAACAATTAGTTAGACGCAGTATTTTTTTTGTTTAATATATTTGTGAGTTGAGGTTTTCGTGGAGTTTAAAAGAGATCTTTTGCTGAAGTAGGCACTTTCACTAGTAAAAAAAAATGTTTAATTATTTTGTATCGAAATACATTTCAACGTGTATATTAAGATTCTTCAATTTCATCCTGAATTACTTTCTTTACAGTTCTTATAGGATATAAGATAGAATAACATAAAAAAGAATCACTTACTTGGTTAAAAATAAGCATTTACTGGGCTTTGATTATATTTACTCGGTATATTATTAAAATAAACTCATAACATTCTGAAATGTTTAAGCCCTATACTTAGTATTGACTATTTATCCACTTAACCAATAGACGTAATGCGCTTTAGTTAAAGCAATCGGCCGCGGCAAAACCTCGACTAGTTCGTATATTGATATGTAGAGTTTCTGGTTTTGCTCGGAAGCGACTGCCGTTTGAACTCCGTACCCTTTGATGTTACATATTAGTATACAGGTGGACACAGCTACTGGGGAAGAGCTCAGTTTATTTGGTGAAAAATAAGACTTGCAAAAGATGTAGGGTCGAGAATAGTAGCTTTTTTTATTATAGACTAGGTGGTTTTTAGACAACTTTAACTATAGAAGAGAAATACGTTTAGCAAGTCTATGTGCATAGTATATTCATAGTGTATCTACCTGTTTGTTTTGACGTACAGTTCGTCGTAATGCCTGAGGTGATATTGACGTTATTGTACGACATAGTAGAACAGCTGATAGTAAACTAAAAATATGTATCTAATAACAGGAGTGAAAACATAACTTAGTTTAAATATAATTATTTTGCATAATATAAACATTGCAGTAGAAACATACTCTACTTATTCTGTCATGTGGTCGGGTTACAGTTTTGAACTATTTACTTGTTAGGTATACCTAATTGTATTGACAACAAGAAAATATGATATCTCATTAAAAATAAACAACGCTACCCTTTACGTTACGATACAAGAACGTACATTTAGGCCTAACAAGACAATTAAAACCGTCATATCTTACTACAGCTAAGCAGCCTGTAATAGGAGAGTTAACAGCGAAAATTAATTTATTAATCAATTTGATGTTAATCTCACTTAATTAATGAAAGTCCTTTAATTGGCGTTCCCCTTAAACACTATATTAATTACCTTGTATGGAAGCGGCGAGTAACACGCGAATCTTGCGTGTTCTGTGCGACCTCTGACACAGATTTCCCGGAAAGTATTAGCTTAGGCGCTCCTTCAAATCGCAAATACAGCTCGTTATTTCGAAAGCTTATTTTACACTAGTCGTAGCCTTAGGCCACATGTCGGTAATACCTGTATTTGGCATTCGTCAAATATCCAACAAAGATAACTACTGGTAGCCGTTCGCTCATTGTTCCGCTAGTACATGCATACATTTTATAATTTGACATAAACATTTGTCTTTGCCAGTCTCGAGGTGTATGCGGATGTTCACATCGGTGATAAAATTAATAAAAAACACCTATTAATTAACTAGCCAAGAATCCATCATTTAAGCATTAAAAATGGATAAACGATAACAGATGAACCGGTGCTGATTAATATTTTTAAAAGCAGTTGACTTTGGTAGCTTACGTTAAGATATTCAAATGAAGGATGAATGTCACAAAATTATTATCGATACAATTAATAGTCGTGTCACAAGCAGAAAAATGACACCTTTTAAAATTAATTAACTAATTTTATAATTTTGAAAGAGTGTTTTTTGGTCAGCCATATACATGCAACACATGTCATAAATAAAAAAAGAGATATCGTAGACTTCTAAAAAATAATAGAATGTGAACCTCTTTTTTTGGATTTCATCAAATCAATCTGATGGATTGGCAATTTACGTACATGTACATGTCAATTTTTTTTTAAATGACTCTGGAATGGTGAGTGATCTAGTCAAGCCATTAGTAAAATACGTAATAACGAATTAAACAAATAGTAACACGGACAATTTTTCTCCAATAAAGCTCTACCCACGCAGTCCTATTGGGAAACTAAGATGTGATATACTTTTACTTAGATTTCAATGTAATATTATTATTCAATCAGACTTAAAAGGAACAACGAAACGTCATTACATAACGATGAAATGAATGACCCGTGTCCGACCGCTTTTTGTGCTCATATTGTGTCAAGTCATGTTATTCGAACAAACTCTCCAACGAATTACAGATTTCACTCGATTTTAATACATGGTTATCAAGAATGCAATTTTAAACGTGATCGATATGTAAGAACATCTGAATTTTTATTATTTACGAAATGTTATACAAGATTATGTTTTATAACGCTGAAGCAATGTTTTCTGTCTACAGTTTAGTGATGCATGTAGAATAACAATTATGACTGTTTACAAATGTTGGTCACTAAATATGTAGATGTTTCATAATCCTTGGAGTAAAGTTGAAGATAAGAGGTTTATGCAAGTGTTACATATAAGTGTTAACTCCGTCAATGTTGCGGCTGTAACGGTGCTGCGCGGAGCTTTCTGTCGATGGGTAGATAATGACGGCGACGCTCTGACGCTCGCCTCGATCCCGCTGAATGACGTGATGATGGTCGCTCATATTGCAACAAATTATCTACACTCATTTGTACAAATGAGCTAGGCATGTTGGCCGCGGGCGATTCCCACCAGACACCGTCCAACACCTCGTCAACCGCTGCTTAACAAACAAACCACTCAAATTAAATGGCAACTGCAGAATTCTGTGGTTTCATACCGACACTAGAATACTTAACGTTTAATGGACACTTAAATGATCTTAATAGCCAGTATTTCCAATTTTGAGTATCACCTCCTTAAAATGTACGTACATAATTTGAGGCCTAGTTTTTATAATCTGTTTATTTTGGACTATAAACGCCTTTTAGAGGCCTGAGATTTGTTCATACATAATCATTAATGATAAAATAAATATTTGCACATAAAACTTTCAGCAAACGCACTTCTTAGCGCAGTTTTTAAATAAATAAAAAATTAATATCTGTGATGCCATGTTTATGGCCGACCTTCTAAATATCTTATAGACGGACTATAAGCCTAGCGGAAAGTTCCTAATCTTTTGTAACTCATTATGTAATACTAAGCCATGCCTTGAAAAAAATCGCAATCAAACAAAAGAAGTTCAATTCTAGTTGACTGACCACGTTGTTTGTTTTATAGATAGTTTATGCCATTGCCAGTCATCATTATTAAATAATAGATAAAGCTATATTATATTGTTAGTTGTTGTTTATAAAAATAATTGAGATAGGTTCGAGTTAAAAAAATACTTTCTTTTTATTTACGCATCTAAAGCAGTGTCAGGTCAAATAATATAAATCAAGTTAATAAAACATTTCTACAGACTCTCATTTCTTAAAGCTGTCCCTAGAACATTGGCAAAAAGTGCTCTGATTAAAATAATCCGTGAAAGCAGAAAATAATAGATAAAAACAACAGAAGTCGGAGTACGGAAGATAACGAAAGCATCTACAATTTAAAAAAGAGACCAAAGTGTTGGTTAATGTAATATCCATTTATAGGTATCTAATACAACTTTAAAGTATTGAGCAATAGACAAAATGTTTAAGTATTGTTTCATAACGCACGCAACTCAGGTGATTGTTATTTCAAAACTGTATCGAAACAACATCCGTAACTATCTAGAGCTGAATCTAATTCCAAGAAGCCTTCAATGTCGCCGGAATGATGGTACCTATGCTCAAATCGAATTACAATAGAGAACGGCCCACGCGAGCCGCGGTGCGCACTTAGCCGCGCAACCCGGTCGGCCATCAATTGTCAAAATAGTTCCGACATGAAACAATGGCCAATAAGCTCGCTAGACTGGGAGAGAGTGATTTTCCGTAATTTTAATATAAATAATTGCGGACCGCTAGAGTGGAAGGCCTTCGGCCGGTCACGAACGTGCGTCCTCTTGTCTTACGGTCCTTATTATTCGATACGCAGAATTGTCTCTTCATATTACAGTTGTTGCGGTTTACGGTAAGCGTTGTATTATAAAGCGAAGTCAGAAGTTACCAGTTGCTACATTTTTATTGCCTTTGTCCGAAAAGTTTGACTATTTTATAAGTAAAACAAGTTTTCAAAAAACCTGCAGTATCATAATATTATTCTATTGAAACAATAAAATAGATAAATATGTGTAAACTCGTATAATCATACATATTAAAATCCAGCCCGACAAAGAAGTGTCTCATGATTTCCAGGAAATAATCTTATTATACGTCGCTTTAAACCGTCTTAAAAGCAAAAGCCTCGCATTTTAAAATTGTGATGCAATTATTTTAAACGCTGACATTGAAAAAGACAAGTTAAAATAATCCGAGAATTCCAAGTGCCCTTCACTTGCGTGGCGCTGATGCATTGTGATGGCCGGTGTATTTAGACCGTATGAATTCAAGTTGGCTGCTCGAGCCCGCTTATATAGGATAACTTGAGAAGTAATCGAGCTAATGTAGACAGCTGAGCTGAATACCAACTAGTTTAAGAAACTATCAATGGATTTTATGACTCACAAAGAATCAAGAGCTGCGTGTGATCCTTCGCTTATACAACAAAATTTTCCAAAATGAAATGCTTTAAATACGGGAACTCCTTTTTTTTTTAATAAATTATATCATTTTGAAATTTCTGTAAAAATAAAACTCATTTCATTTATCACTTTGATGTTTCATTCGCTTTCGCAACTTCAATTCTGGAGGTATTTCGTCATTTATTAACCTGGTGATATAAATTACCACAGACCAATCGAAGCCCGTAAATCATCTAAATTGCAAAGAAAATAATAAATATGCAAGTTTTATTATACGTAAGTATTTCGTGTAAGAGTAGTCGTGCGGTGTGTCTGTGTGAATCAACCGCTAGATGTAAAGTTGCGACATTGTCAAGATTTAAAAGCCATCTAAAAATCTAATCAAATGCAAAACGGGTTAATGCATTTGCCAAACTTGCATCGGCAGTGGTGTGTAAATAACAGCGTTAGGAGCTAATGCACGAAATGTGGGTAGACATGTTGACATTATATTATCAAACTAGTCCACGTTGCATTATTAAACAATTAGACAGTGAAAGTATTCAGTGTCTGCACGTCTCAGCCTGTCAAACAGGATGCAACAACCAGAATAGACGAAGCAAAAAGCGGTATTGAATTAGGATTAGACTTATAAAACCTTTCAATCTAGATGTTACT
Source organism: Autographa gamma (assembly GCA_905146925.1). Taxonomy (NCBI): domain Eukaryota; kingdom Metazoa; phylum Arthropoda; class Insecta; order Lepidoptera; family Noctuidae; genus Autographa; species Autographa gamma. The sequence continues at coordinate 5,511,414 of LR989852.1, forward strand.
GCTTGACTGATCAGCCTAGATAGGCAACTTAAATTAAATGCCAGTTTCCCAGACACCGGGGCCAATAAATTTATAATAATAAATGGATTAAAGGAACTTATCATTCACTGTTATATGAATTTGAGACATCAATATTATACCACTTTTGTAATTATCTAAAATAATTTACTTGCGAAATAATATACGTTAAACGGTTATGGAATAAATATAGTATATAATTATTCGATTACTAAATTGCTACCATTAATTTGATAGAATTAAAAAATTGCTTCAACTACTGATATATAGAAACGATAAAAATAATGAAGAAATGCACATGAACAGGGCTCGCACGGAGCTGTCACTCGTAGCTCCTCATAAGGAGGGATAAGGTCGAGTGGGTCATCGACATTCAGTTTAGTGGGTAAGGTTCGTGTAATAGATGAGTGGTGCGATTGCGGGCGATAAAGCATCAAGGCGGGCTGGCTGGCGGAGGTGGCGGAGGTGGCGCGACGGCGGCGGCGTCCCGAGGTGAGAAGCGTGGCAACAGGGCGTGAGATAGCGCGCGCGATACCGCCGCACTCGACCAGTCCTCGCCCCAACAACACTAACTACAAATTATTGTATTTCAGTTGCACTCTTTATCTAGGGCACACCAAAATATATCCATCTTGTAAACCACCATGTTATGTACGAGTATGTTTATGTTTGTAAGAAATTCTGTCAGAAATCGCAAAAGACAGAGCTTCTGCCTAGCTAATGTAGGATCGAAAAAAAAATACTGAATTTATTGCTTACCTTGTTTGTAAAGAATATATGGGAAACCACAATTTACGTTAAAAAGCGAAAACTGTATTATCTTATTTAATCAACATTATGGTAGGTATATAATTTAATTTCCGCTTTAGTCATTCGTGGCTTAGGGAATTGTAAAATGCTTGTTGATTATAATAAAAAACACATTGGAACGTGGAACATAATTATGTATATAGTTATAAATCAAAATATTATAATTATGATTTTTGTTTTTGAATAGTAATTAGGTACATATTTGTTCTTGAGACTAGGACAACCGACGATTTCGTCGCCATATAGGAAGTATTTATATAATTTAATTTAAGTGTCATGTCTGTAGCTTACCTGAACTCTATGATTACTTAATTGATAAAGAAAGAGTAAACAATTTATGCGGGTTTCGGAGAAAAACCTTAACTTGGCAAATTGGTATAATAACTATGATCTGTTCCAATTTCGATGTTGTTTTCTGTACACCGTTTTTCGAATCGACACCTTCTGTAATTAACGTGCGTCACGCGATCTTGGTACCTACCAGAAAACAGTGTAAGTAATCGATTTGTACAAGTACGGGTTTGCACAACGAACTGAGCCGTCATTTCTCCGCGCCCTCGGCGACTCGACATCAACCTTCGCGTTGACGTTTCATTTCACTCGATATGTTCACACTGTCAGATTTTTATTATTTTCACTCTTAAGGCTTATCGTATCCTTGCTTTAATTTTTCGGCGACGTGGAATAATTACTGACGGCATCTTAAAACTGTTCGCGCGGCAAGCCATCGATGACAGCTGCGCGGTGCACCGCTGCTATCTGATATTACAACGGTGGGATATAAGGAATGATACCGCCATCTGTACCGCCGTCGTGCTCCTGCTAGCTTTATTTATTTTTATTTCAGCTTAATATAAATTCATAGATATATCTTCCAAATTGACCGTTACGTACCTACCTAGCAAAGTTCATTTGAGCTTATTTAAGCTGCTTGTAAAAATGTGAATTAATTTATTTATTCATTGGAACATTCTCGTTACTCGTATTTTAAGAATATTAATACCTATTTTAGTTATTGCCAGCCACCTGGCGCCCCATACTTGCGTATTTCAGAGATCGAATCAAGAGCCTCGTTAAAATTGTCCGGGTTGTACTTTCCGAACATATCACGCACATAGTTATAATCAATCAATCCTTTAATCTCAAAGTACGTGTGCTACTTTGTGAAAAGTTTTACACCAAGCCAGGTAAGTAATTGCAGGCTTCAGTTCACGTAATGATACGCTTAGCGAGCGATGGCGGGCGGCGCGGTGAAACGTGTGAGGATTTTGATAACCTCCAAAAATTAAATTCACAAAACGACTCAGAAGTGCGATGTGGAGTAAAAATCACGCACAGTGATTACATGGGGCGTGTCCTGTCATTACGCTGTCGGTCTTCGGCACTCGGCTAACGAGCCTTGACTCGCCTGAACGAATTCCACAAGGCAAAGTCTAGTTTTCAGCTACCTTAAGCAGCCATATGTGCCGATTTTACACGACTTTACAATATTTCTACTACTTTTGAATACTGTAACGATTAGTTCGTTATAGTAATGATATTTATAGCCTGTTATTGCTAACTCATGCTTCTCATAATTATTACATATTGACAAGACATGTTAGAATATCGTATAACACAGAACTTCCCCTTTTCACTGCTTATGAATTTAAATAAGCTTCTCTAGCAATTACTCGCATACTAATTATTTTTTAATAAGATTTTGTATGTTCCTGCGTCAGCTGTCATATATTTAAATATCATTTTTGCGTTGTTTACACCAAATTATATATCAGTGTCCAAGTAATTACGAACAACACCTTGGAGCAAGAGGTCAAAAAGAAATTCACTTAAAACTGTAACACGCCCTTCACAAGAACCGACCGGCGAACCGCAGCAAATTTATAAAGTCGGGTCATTTTCGAAAACCAGTGTCCGAAAGTGAAACTACCCGCGCATTTATTACCGAGTAAAATATGTAGATTGCCGGCAAGATAATAATGATATGTGCTCGTGGTAATGAAATTTCCCGCCGTCAAACGGTGCCAAAGTAATTTGCGTTGCTTGTCTCTGGCAACGAGTGCCCCAAGGGCCGCTTTCGAGCTTGCGCAAGGCGTTAATGAGCCTCACTCAACTTTTTATTGGGAGTAACGCACGCGGCTAGGGTGGCCCGAGATCACTGTTGCGTGCTCTCTATCCGAACCTATCGGGCGGTGACTTCGCGCAATGTCTATTATCCGCTACCCACCAGCTTATCTTTCACTGAAATGATTGCATGCGGACATCGCTCGGCTCGTTTCACTTGGCAGCTCGGCAAGGGTTCTACATTGTTTTTATCGTTAACTACGACGGTTAACTATGCGTAAAACGAATGGTCGCTTAAAAATAAAATGTTTATACTCATTGCCTACCGGTAGCTTTGTAGCTTTTTATTTGTTTTCCTTCATCTACAGTTTCGAGGCGTTGGAGTCATTAACTCTGATTGTGTGTACATATAACTGAACTCCGTTGTAAACATAATAGTATCATAAAATCAGTTTGCAAATAAGTGGTTCTTATGTTTAATTAAGTGACTTGAACAGCTCAATTGGGCTGGTAATTAAAGAAATTGGTGCAGCTTTCTTGGGTAGGCTAAATTGTTGTTAAGGGCCATAACATTACAATTTCACGGAAGAGCCACCGGGCCACCCTGCGAGCCGCGCGCAGGCGATCCACTCATATTTGTTAAATCATCGGAACCCTGTAATTTTGATCGATATCTTTATTGACGGCACAAATTTATTGATCATTTCTTTGCAAACGTTCCCTGTGAATACAATATGGCGGCCTTAGCGCTGTCGCAAGTCGCCGCGAGACTCGACCTTCTTGCGATGCTGTGATTATTGCTATGGTTTCGTTTTTCAATAGCCATTTTATATCAGATTGACCTACTTTATTTCGGTTGTGGAAACTGAATTTCGCTTCATGCATAATATCTGTTAACCGATCGTTAACGAGAAGTGCTTAATTATTGTTACCTACTCTTGAAATATTCCGAGTAACCGACTGAAATAGTTATGTTCACAATGTAAACGGTGCATGTAGTTATGAAATGATAATTAATTTCAATATGCCCGAGATAATTTAACAAGCAGGTTTAAAGTGGCACTCAATGTGCCAATGATGATGGAGGCTTGGAGCTACGAGATCTGAAAGCTTTTCAACTTAACGACGTCTTGCTACAACTGAGAAATGTTATGTACAGTTACGGTATTCAGGTATGAATACCAATTACTAGGTCTAAGAATATATTTCTCGGCTCATTACAGTCAATTGATATGTTATTTGAATTACAATAAAAGGAACAAAAGCTTCAGCGAGACAATGCTAACACTTATGAAAATCACACTCGCGTTTGTGACGAATGAGCTGTATAAGACTGATTTTAGATTTTATCAATTAATATCTTCTATCTACTTATTGGTCTTTTCTGACTTCGTTGTTAATATTTCTGTTCACTAACAGTGAATTTTTACGCGTGTTCCTTGTTCAAAAGAACATAAAAAAGCCAAAGAAAAAATTTGCGGTACCATAGTAAAATATCACGATATTTTCCTTAACCTGTTACCACTGTTACTGCCTACCAACAAAATAGCTCTGCAATTCAAATTATAATTATGAGGGTAGTAAACTAGTAAGACGGTTGTATTTACTTGTGTTATTTGAAGTACCATTTATACTGAATACTATGGCTAGGTTCCTCGGCGCCTATGAATCTTTACCGTTCACATTGGACGGTAATAACCTACCAACCAGAGTTATTACAATTTAATTTGTTTATATGAGCTATTGGAAGATTTTCAAATTAACTCGTAAATCTCAAGAAGCGGGCCTTGGGCCTAGCTTTCTCTTGAACGCCTATAAAGCGTGAAGTGCGATAATCTTCTTCAGTTTCTATGTACATTGATTCAGATTTCTATTTCCATTAGTGTTTCATTGTATCAAATTTCAGCTTAAAGCTATTCAGTTCAAGTTAACAACTTATAGCTCTATTTGGTACACGTAGCTAATAAGCGGGGTTTCTTTTAGCTTGAGAATTTTTTATCGAGCAAAAAGATATTACTTATTGTGTAAAATAATGAGTACATAATAAAGCTTGAAGACTTGAAAGTTTAGGAGTTTGTAAGCTTTCAAAAAACATAAGCTTCGTTTTTAATGAGTGTGTATCTACAACAAAATGTGACTAAATACCAATCAAAAAAATAAAATTGGTTTTCTGTAAACACTGTAATTATCATTATATCAACAGGTATGTTTACAGCAAACGAACAATCGTAGCGAGATATTGCCGTAATCGCTACGCTTAACGTTCGCTGGCTACAATGGCAATTGGACTGTTATTACTCCTCTTATTTCTTTCAACACTTCGAAAAGCGACCCAACCACCTAACACAAGTCGGCAAACATTTTAATTAACATTTCTCGCCGAATAAGACGTACAGCGTAATGTCAGTACGTACACGGTAGGACTAATTAAATGTCACAGCGGTACAAACTTATCGTAAGTTAACATGGAGACACTAGAATTTTATTGGCACTAAACCGCTAGAAAGCGAATCAAAACGTGAGGCAGCTATTCGGTTGTAGTGTATATAGTTATTATCATAACATATCATGGAGGTGATTGTAAGCGCAGCGGGCTGGCTCCGTCACAACGTACGGCGCTGCCACCATGTCACATGTTGTTGGCTCATGTTCGCCACAATCGACGCTATTTCATCGATGGCCTTATCTCAGCCTTGTCGCTGCCCGTCCGCGATGATTTATTCATACCTCCATACTCCCTCCACTTTCTCCCTTCGAGGAAACATTGTCGTTAGTATTTGTGAGCACTATAATCGTAATTATGAGTCGCGCCTTACAAGTCGCGGTAATGGTAAGTAAACAAACATTTTCATAAAAACGACAGAAACATTTTGATGGGGTGGATATTCGCGAGTTAAAAGGTGCGTTAAATTTTATTGGAATACTTGTGGCCCGTTCGCACGTTGTCGAAATATCTTACTTGCTTGTACCTTAATGTACAAGAATTTTCAAGCTTTTAATTTGGGATAATCGCGGTTTCATTTTCTTGGAACGATTCTGTTGCTAGTCAATAGCCATTCACTGTTAACATATCTTATGCTCGGACTAAGAATGATAAGATAGTGAACAGATTGTAGCGCCAGTCCTATTACATTGCAACCTGCATATTGAGTATCTAAACATTAACAATCCACTTTATCATAATTAGAACCGATTAAAGCTGGCCGTTATAAATGTCACGCTGGCCGTAAATTTCACTATTAATATGACAACAAAAGGAATAAAAAGACGTTAACTTTATTTATAATATCGCGTAGGTGCGGCGAGACAAATAAAGAAACAAAAAGTGATTTCGTGCGAGGTCGGCTTTGTGCTGACGTTCGAGCCGGCCATCTTACCCGCGACGTGATCAAACCTCTGCAACTATTAACTGCAACTAAGGCGTGGGGAATTCAAAGTAACCTTGGCTTATATGCAATTCAGTTTTAGGAAGGTTTAGACGAATTCTGCGAATATTAGAGTACAATTTGTTGTGAATTATTTTGTTCGTTGTTCATTGACAATCTTACCGTCCTGACTATTATTAACAGTTTTGTGATGACCATGTCCACATGTTTTCACGGGACAGGCTATGCAATGTTACTTACTAACACACGGTAGATCACCGTAGCTTATTATTACTTGGAAAGTCATAACAATTGTTCTGAGGCCAATGTTTATGTTTTGGAAGGCTTTATACTTTCCATTTCCGCGGGGCATAAATATTTACAAATGGCATAATTGGTATTGTTTTAAGTCTAAAATACTGTTATACATTTACTTACAAAGAATATCAAAATAGTTTTTTTTATAATTTGAAGATGTATCTGACTCAGTTTTATTATCACTGTCTTCCACTGTTACAATTATTACTTAATGTTGGACAAAAGTGTTTCTTATGCAGAGAAGTAAAGAACATTGATCTCCACGCCACGTTTCTAGAGACTTACTTTTGTAGGCTTATTAAACAGTCCCTGAAAGATTACGTAACCTTGCTTGACCTATACATATAAGTGGACGTTATACGAGTATCAATTATCTCCCTGATTGAAATTAATGAAAACATCGCCATAACATGTTTACTGGGTTTTATATTATTATTACCTATAAGGTAATTTGTACCTAGATATTTCCTAACATACCAACTTTACACAACCATCAAAATTCATCTTAATCAGCCAACTCTACCAAAGATATTTATATCCCTCAATCTTTTGTTTTCATACAGGTATAATTAAAACCGAGTATTACAGGTAAAGTAAATAAAACTCAAGTTGGGAAGGCTTAATGGTCGTTGTTAAGGTATTACATTAAGGACAGGTACTCTGACTAATAAATCACAACGTCACGGAAATCACCACAGCACCGCCGTAAGCGTAGAAATTGATCACTGAAAATAAAATACAAAGTCGTGGTCCAGTTACTCGCAGCAATTATTCTTAAGCAAAATGAAAACAATAGCCGCTTTATATAAACGCACGCTTAAATCACTCAAGACTTTCAATAATTTAAAATAAATGGTATAATAAATTATACTAATAAATATGTATAAGTCAAGACATTGATGTCATTACAGAAAAATGCAAATCAAAGTAGTCAGATACCAAAAATAAAATTTTGCAATACAATTTAAACTAAGTGTTTCTATGAATCAATTATGCACGAGATTATAATTTAAATGTACCCAGAAGACATACTTTATCCTTAATGTATTGGATCGTTACAGTACAGAGTAAAGAACAGAAAAAAAGCCCGTATTTTGTAACGCAAGATAAAAATACGGGTTCCTCAGAGACGATTAAAACTCTTAATAAATGCGCCTGTAGTAATTTTTTCCAGCGATGCAATTGAATGGAACAAAAATGTCAGTTGAATTATGAAAGCGATCGATAATGAAAATGTTGGTACGCATGCAGGCCATGCAGGCCAGTAGAAAGTGTCTCGACCTGCGTGAGCTTTCGTTAATTTGGCAACTCGCGCGGGTCACTTGAACCTCGGGTCACATAAATATGTCGGCACCCTGCCCCCGGCACTACTTTGTTTCTTAATATACTGCCAATTATAATCAGAGTACGTGCACTTGCCAGTCGCTGCGATACCGATTTCTTAATCTTTTTAAATCAACCAGATTTCCTCGTTTCCGTATATCTGCCGAGATCATTTTACACGGGCCTTGGGTGTGTTTTGTATGTATGTAATTTGTTTGTTATTTATGAGATTTGGTGTGCTAAATTAATGTTTGTTTTTTAATAAAAATATGAACTTACGTTTACAGTTATTGCTTGTATGCAATTAAAATGTTATTTCTTATTAAACGTGTAAATAAAGTTGAATATATAATACCTTTAAATGTGTATTAATTAAGTATATGTTTATTCGTTGTTTTTAAATCGGAAAGTGGCAATTTATTAAGGTATGTAAAAGTGATTGCCAAACATAGAGATCGTAGCCGAAATATAGTTCCCACGGTGCGCGCGGCCGTGGCGGGGCGCTGTCGTCCATCAACATCATTATCTATTAAAAATATCGCGTCATATTGTTCGCTATTTTGTATAAAGTTGCTTTCCGCGTCGGCTCCGTCTCGTTATCGGGGAATATCTCGAAACACCTATAAATCACAACAATAGTAATTATGAAACGCTCAACTCTCACGTGTTCGGATAACTTGCGAAATTATTCGAGCACAACGCTGCTCTTTTGCATAAACAAATGATTGACTTCTTACCTTATATAAATTCGTATCAAGAGCTAATTGCCTAGATTCTGTACTATGTAATTTTCTCAACCTAGTATACATATAAAAAATGGTGTAAGATTTGAAGGTAGCTCTATTAGAGCTAAATGGATCTTCTGAAAAGATCTTGTATGGTGAGCGCTTTGAAATAAGTGTATTTAATTATACAAGAAAACTAAAAATACATTTTCCGTTTCAAATTACTTCAGTATTTACTTTTAAAAACTTTCTGGAAATTTTAAATAGAACTGCTGAAAATCCATTATCTATTTGAATTTTATGTTTTTAATTTACACCCATCGTTATCACAAACACTGTCTGGCTTTACATAAAAAAATATATTTATTTTAACATACTGACAGTGCAGACATACATACATACAGAGTGTTATGAATGTTGTTTACATTAACGACACTATAACATGTTATGTATAATAAATAAAAATACAGCATTCATGAGAAGAAACGTTATTCCTTAACAATCAGCTGGAAGTTAATAAGGCGTCATATATAGAAGAACAATTGGACCGGTTGCATGTCACTTTACCTGCCGTACGCAGCTTACGTTACTTTTTGCGGACTTCTACTTATTACGTGGTAATTTAGGTAGGAAGGTATGAGGAAGCTTTTTATGGACCGCGAGGCTATTGGCTGAATACTGCTCTCTCTGTCTGTCACTCTATAAAGGAAAGAGAGAGATATTTGAGAACGTCTCAAAGTTGAGTACCGTTTTAGTATGTGTCAAGAGGTGGCGGCACGGTCGGTAATTGCGGCCCTCTCCTGCCTCGTCCTAGAAAGCTCACCGCACGGCTTCGTTACGGCCCTTAAGACTGATTTATGTCCGCAATAAATATTTTTTGAAAGTTCCAGTGCGATAATAACTCCATTAATTTTGATTAATGACAATTTCTTAAAAGTGAATTTTTGACTTGCTATCTCCTCGCACGACCTGTCTCGCCGTCGATGGCCGGACCTTCTACATTTTAATTAACTTCGTGCTCTCTGACCGATTGTTCTTGTTTCGATTGCGGTTTCAATAAAAACCAGTTGACTTTTACGGCTAACGCTTATCACATATTTCATTACTTTTTTCATTTACTACCACAATTACTTATTACTTGCGACTTAGGAACATGTTCTATAATTCTAACTCCATGTTCACCATAAAAACAAAAGACATAAAGTAAAAGCTGTAAAGTCTATTCATTTTATTTCTTGGAAATATAGTCTGTGCGTTGTGAAGTATTTGTCCCGAAACATGCTTATTTTCCAGGAGAAATACATTCCGAACGGTGCTTATCGCGAGCGGCCGCTTCGGGTGGCGACACATTCAGCGCATTTGCAATGCGAGATATCCCGCATTACCATAAACAGTACTAGGCGGAGGGCACGCCGTCTATCGCCCGACGACATATAAATTATTCAAAATAAAGTATCGCTTAACCCCTGACCCGCCGCGAGCCGCCGCGAGTCGCTGCGAGTCGCGCCGCAGCGGCCGGGAGCGCGCGATGCTGCGGGCGCTCGGTGGGTGCCCGACACTCCGCGCTCCCTCCAGCGAACGTGACGAATACAATACACCAATTATATGTCAGCTGCACACAAATACTAGAACTGCAAGCTATAAATCCAATATAAGGAGTTTTATATCCAACGAGCTCATATGAAAAAATATAATAACAGTAAAATATGATGCCCCGCTATTAGGTATAATTTTCATAGCCGGTAATAAAAAATGCACTTGATATTTTTTAAAGGAGCAAAACACTAGAATAATACGTAAGCCCAAGAAACATGGGCTAGTTAAGTTTAAATGAGCCGCTTAACGTATGGAATTCTTATTATGAAGCATTCGCGATTAATGTGGAGCGGCGGGTCGCGCATGTGGCGTGCGGCGGCGCGTGCGCACCCGGCAGGAACCGCAGGACGCTGCTTATTTACTTAACAGCTTTCGCAAAACGGCCCATTACGGATAACTGTACTAAATAATTACTGCAATGTGCCTTTCTATTTCTATGCGCGCGCGTGCGCCTCCACCTGCCGCTGATCACTGTAATTATTTACTATGCATGAATGCGGCGCGCGGCGGCTGTCTAGGACGACTCGGACAAAGAACGGTCACTCCTGCAGCGGGCGGGCAGGACAGGTTCCGATATCAACATGGGTGTGCTGCATAGCAATTTTAAAACAAGCTCATTAATTCACATTCGCACGAAATGACTCCTAGACAAGGGCATGACTCAACGAAACGAAATTTTATTTTATTGTATTCAATGAAAAATTGATGTTTTATGTTTATTTAGTTAATATCCATTTCAATAAATGAATATCAGAATTTTAATGAGCATCATCGTTTTATTTCATAGCTCCATACAAAAGACATCAACGCTCAAATGAGCTCGCATATTTTATTAGTAACTTGGTTTATTTGTTATTTTGTATACACCAACAAAATAGTCATTTTTAATGTCCTTTATTATAAAACTGGAACTATTAAATATTTTATATGTACCTAATAAGCTGACGACGCGACGGTACATCAAATGAGTGTATCTAAGTCACATCCTTGAGCGGAATATCTTCCGGCCGTACCTCCGTGTACCGGGACATTACCGAAAAGTTTGAAACTACACCTTTACATTTCGTAAGTTGTAACCGCAAATATTATTAGATATAGGTACGTAGTCATTATTTGATTTTAGTTATTTATATGGCGGCCTCGTGTTCCCTGGCCTTGTCAATACAGACATCATTTCGAGTGGCGTCTTTGGTACCAACCTTGAATTATTGATGACTATCAGGATATAAGAATTTGCATTGTTTTTTGGTACAGGTGCTAAATCAGAATATTTAGTACTACTGCAGTATCATCTTAAAATTAAAGTAATAAAACTAAATTTAATCGATATACTTCGATCTGATACGAGATGAAGCTAGTTTGCATTGAACGTCATAAAAGGAATTCCGAATAACAATTTTATTTAAGTTTATTTCTGTGAATAATAAAATGTAATCAATCAATCTGTTTTATGTCCATTAAGAATGAAGCAGTGTTAAAGCATCGTTATTTCACGAATAATTTTATACATATTATGGGTTTAACATAATGGTAATACTTATATTAATATATATCCTGATATTTTTTCCACCACTACAGGTAATATATAAAAATCTTATGAAAAATATGGTGACTGAAATAGAGTACATGCAAACATTTCTTTGTGGGGATACCCAACTACTACGAGAAAACTATTCCTTAGCAAATCAATATTTATTATAACCCAACGATAACCAGATCAAAAAAGCAACAGTTTATAACAGAAAGATTTATTATTTATGTAAAATCGAAACCTTTTATTACATTACCTGAGGTCATGACATAACAATTGTGTAACAAACAATCATAACAACAAACAATATGTTCCTCGTATAGGTCAAAAGCACGATGTCTGCATTTTTGTAGTTATGTAAATTAATTGATGATTTATTTTCCTTCTATTACATATGCCTTTAAAATAATAGTTGTAAACACCTTTTATTATAACATAGTAATTATTTTTTTATAGACTGTGATGTAAGCAGGATATTAATGTAACTTTATTATGTAAATTATGCAAATATCCCCATGTATGAAGCACAATTTAGGTATAAAAATCTTGTGCCTAGCCGGTAAAAGTCTTACGGAATTCAGATGAATAACAATGTTTTTTAAGCATTTAATAAACAAAAAAAATATATCTATTTATTTATTTATTTATTTAAACTTTCATGTACAATTATGGTACATAAGGCGGACTTAATGCCGCAAGGCATTATCTACCAGTCAACCTTGTGGGTCAAATGGAGAAGCAGCTGGGATAGGTACAACAGTACAATAAGAAAAATAAATAAATCTACTACATCTAACGATGGCTATATAAATAATATACGTGCATATAAAAATATATTCCATCACGCCTGTATCCCCTAAGGGTTAGGCAGAGGTGTACCAATGCACACCCACAGTTCGCCGATATGTTTAGGTCCCATGTAATAGGGGGCGAGCCTATTACCACTCTCCGGGCACAAATCCATTTCTTAAAACTCTAGTATCACGTATGTTACTTAATAATCGGGGAACCCCAATAGTCAAAAATATTCTTAGAACGACACAATTATCATAATTACATGTTAACTAAAGAGTAAATGAATAAAATCAATAGAAGACAAAAATGAACATCATATTTATCTTGTCTTTACTATGACTCATGTCATCCGCAATAATCGTTATTGATTCATATTTCGGATATAGAGACTTGGTCTCATAACAGTACATCAGGGGCCCGATGCCGCTATTGTAAGTCAGTGAGTGGCTGGTTAACAAACTTTCCAGTGTACTTGTTATTGAGCCTAATTTTCGTAACCAGATAATTTTAGTTTAATTAAAAATGTACGCTTCCTAAGGGATTGTTGTCATGTGGCTCGAGATCGAAAATTCTGGCGTCAGGCGGGGGAGACCTTTGCCCAGCAGTGGAAAAATAAACAGGTTACATAAAAAAAATGTGCACCTACTTGCCACTGTTGTTATCGTAGGATTGCCAGTGGCTGTTCTTATCTGAATACTGCCACTCACTGACTTAGAATAGCGGGTTCAAGCCTCAGTGCAGTCTCATATTATAGGCGTTTCGAATTATCGGCACAATGAGTTAGGCATGAATCGGTGACGCGCGGGCGGGGCCCGACAATTGAATTGATAAGCGACTTTCTAGCGAACTCGAGCCATTGTACTAAACCGAAGTTACCGAACTATTCAAATACAATAAGGAAATACTTTTAATAATTTTGCTTAGTTGCAAAATAATTTGATTGAAGAAATATAAATAAGTAAGGAAACATCCTGTGTTTATGACCAAAAATATTTCAGGAAAGGGTTAAAGAACTTTTGAGGCTGAAAAAATTGGGGTATAAGTAGGAGATCTCCCAAAAAAATTAGTAAAACGAGAAGTGGCTTAAACAAATACATAGAATTAATAGCTATATTACACACGCATTGCAAACCAAATATGAGCTTTTAAAAATAATCGGCCTCGGTTAAAGCAATAGTTTATACTTACTTATTTAACAAGCCAGAATTAACTTGTTCTTAATAAGTATTATTAGGTCTATTTTATTTACGCAAATAATGATAATATTCTGACCTATATTTTGCCTGCTTTTATGCACCTGTTATTGTTATACTGCCCAAGTAAATTGCCCCTATTAAAGATTACAAATGTAGTGATTGTTAGTAGAAGCTATTGCTCGTACTTCAGGTTCAGTGGGCGGATACTTTCGTATAGAAATGCAATCAATTAATTAGGATATAGATTGCTATAATTGACCTAAAGGGCCAAGTGAAAACATACAGGATAATCGGTTCCATTTACCGACCTCAATATATGAAAAAATATTAAGGTCACAAAATTCGCATAGCTTTAAAAAATTAAAAAAAGGAGACGATTGAAATACGACAAAAATACCCTCAAAGGGTGTTAAAAAATAAGTCAATGTACAAAAAGTGTTAAGAAATAATAATAGCGATAGCTCCCAAAGAATCGATTATTTTTAATTAAATTAAAGAATGATTGTGTTACTTAATGAAGCAAGCAAATCAAACAGAACAAATAGTTTCGCCATTCGTAAGTTTAACTAAGTACCGCATGTTGTAATAAGGTAATTAACATGACGATTATCATAACAACTTGAATGAGCGCTACATTGTCTGAGCCGCCACGCCGCGCCTGCGCACTCACTGTCAGTCAATTATCTTCGACTGACCGTTGACAATAGCCGAAATAAACAGCTCATTCATCGGGCATTAAACCTCTTTCAGGAAATGAGGAGAAAGCCTCAATGACAATTCGGTTTTCGTTCACCGTGATTCTTATTACGTTTTATTGGTAATTGCTATTGAAATTATTACTTTGTGCATCGAAATCTGAGTAATTCTTGTATGATCATTGCCTCAGAATTGTGCGAGACAATTAAGGAAAATTACAGACCTTGTGAGCTGTACTAGCACCTTGTAATTAATTATTTACATACTTTTGCAATCATTGATTTCCATACTTTATTTCTCTTTGTGATTTTTAGGTAAAGGTAACGTTGGGAAATGCTTCATTGTTGGTATACCACAAATTACTATTGTAGAAGGAAAACGAATTCAAATATTTTTTAATTGTGATTTTTCTTTCAATGTGTTCCGTATTTTTGGATGTAAATACATATCAACTAATCTCTTAAAAAAAAAACATAATATTATCTCTATTATTGTTATATTTCATGCAATATGTCGATAACTTAACGTTAAGTAATTGTCTAGACACACACACATGCACACTCGCATTCGCTTCGGCGTTAACGGTTACCGGCCGACATGAGGTGGACGATTGGCCGTTGACACCTTGCCAAATTTTTAATAATCCAAAGACACTACCGACAATAAATCTCCTATATTGTTCTCAAAAAAGAAAGTTTTATGTATTTTTTGATTGTTTAACTATAGATGATTGACTGTCGGTAATCAACAAAAATTATAAACGCTACCAGCTTTCTTGAGCTACTGACGTAACTCGCTTTCGGTTCACACAGATGAAGCTGTTATTAAACACTACCGGTACCTACCCGGTTCTATTACCTGTGTCTGCTTGTTATATTAATATGTAATTTTGCACGAATATATGTCTAACAGGAAACTATTAATGGGTTATTTGGTATTCTTAGAGTGCCGTATTTATTCCACCCATCAAAAATGGGAAGTAATTCCAAGGATCATTTATCTTGTAAGTAAATAATTCAAATAGGTCTCATTTAAATAATTTGTTTGGAGAAATGGCCGACAAATAATGTAGTTTGAATAATATTAACTCGACGTCGGCAAAGAGCAAGGCGAACGAGTCCAGTTTGAGTAAGTAATCACGATGTTCACCACACTGGTACACATGTGATGAACAACATCATAATTTCGAAATATTCAATAACGATCGAATGAGGTATTCACCGCAACACTCTCATACATATTCAACAGGTATGTTATTAAATAAAAGTAAAAGTGAATCCTCAAAAACCATAAAGATGACTTTTGATTGATAGAGTGAGCTACATAGCGCGTCTAGGAAGTGCACGATTTATCAATATTAATTAACGTTTATTTTAAGGCGCCAAACCTCAACAAGGAGTCCAAAGTCAGATAAACAAAAAGTTGTTTCTGGTCGCTCATGCAAATTTGAGGCAGCTGCAAAAACTAGTAGTTGGTATGAGCCAACTAATAGTAATAACTGCACTCCGAGTGCAAGCATGCGGTATATTGGGCACCGCGGCGCGGGTGCGGCGCGGTGGCGGTGCGGCGGCATCTCGCTCCGAAGATCATCGTCTTAATAGCTACGATTTATCACACTTCTTTTTTAGTAACTGTGTATCACAATCAGTAAGCCACTCAGCTGCAAGGTCGCCGGGTACAAAAAAACCCGCGACTCGTGTTTTTGCTCTATTTATGTTCACGAAGAAAAAGAATATCAGAACACTTATTTGGAAGTGGCGAGCTCTCCGAGACTGGTCGATACAGGAAGTTAAACCAATTGAACAACAATAAGATTTATTTATGTGTTTTTCGCATACTTTTTTAAAGTTCCACATCGGCTATTATTTTTTGCGACTTCATATCTTTATGTTTAGTGACTACGTAAGTATCATATTTGCATATTGAATAGGAAACACTGATAAGTACACGGAATGTATGTCTGCTGGAAGAATTATGTGTACCTGTATTGAAACAGCAGTCGCATATTTCTAAGTAAGTAATATCTGCAATTAATCACATTGCCAGCGCACATTGAGATATTGATAATAAAATATTAATTTATTGGTACAACTATCATTTCATAATAATTTTATTGAGGTGACGGAGATGCTTGACTAGTGTGGTTGCTCGCCCCTCGAGCGAACTTGGTCCGCCGCGCCAAGCCGCACGCTGCACATTAGTTGTAAGCCACGGACCATTGTGCTACAACTTATAAGCGTTATGCAAAATACGAAGCGCCTTTCGATTCTGCGATATCTATAAATCGAGACGAGCGATCGTGGGATAGCGCGGGTGAACGGCGATTTGATGAGTTACTCTAGCCTAACGACCAGCTTTATTATAAAACGATCACTTTTAATTCCATTAGCAATTTTATGTTTATTCAAATTAATATCGCTTTTACAATTTAAAATCATTTTACAACATTTCAAATGAGCAACGTTATTAGAACAATTTATAAATATTTCATCAATTTAAAATATGGCATAATTGTGCTCTTTTAATTAATACTCCGCTTGAGTTCTTATCGTGTTCAAATACTTAGCATGCCAAACGCTAGCGTAAAAAAATACATCTATATCTAATTACTCAAGTTCGGTCCCTTAAACAGAAAATAGTTGAACGTAAATGGTACACAAGCGTGCCATCATAAAATTGTTTATGAAAATAAAATTATCTGTAGGCGTTATCTTCTAAAATGAGGTGGTGAGAGACCCCATATTTTCTATTGTGCCCGATGATTAATAGCACAGTTTAGTTTAGCTTTTAATACAGATATTACTTTCAAAAATCCATTTGCAATCCCATAAAAATCATAGATAACAATCTTTGGAGCGCATTAAAAACGTTTATGAGTTGCTTTATGTTATGATGGTGCCATATCTTTATGTTGCATCTCTCACTTCGTCCCGTTAATCCTAGCCTGACCTGTTCTATTTAATCGTTTAAACATTGTACTAAGTAGAGGACTTTAGTTGTAATTTATTTTAATATTATCGCTTAATTGTTATAGAATTGAAATTGTATTTATATTTTTATTTATTTAAAAGTTTTCAATAAGCTTTAGCGATTTCAGAAATAGATAGATTTACTATTCCCAGCCCTGACAGTTATGGTCAAAAGGCTCTACGCCCATACATAAGTTCTTAAACTGACTATTCCTAGAAATCAGCCATAAATTCACAATACGTATTGACGGTTCCCGAAGCAACACAGCCAGTGTTGTTGACACACACGCACATGAAAGAGAAGGTATGCCGGTTACCTCATACATTTAATTCGTTGCAATTTGCTTGCAGGGAAACAATAAAGCACAAATTTAGCTTCGATAGCCATTTGCGTCAAATCACGTTGCTGTAAAATGGTAATTGCTTAGACATACAACCTGTTTTATACTTCCAAGTGTAAACCAGTCTTTATTTTTATTAGTTTATTGGGTAGGATAGTCTGTGTTATGCAATTAATTAATTTAAGAGATATGTTTATGTTATTTATTTCAAAGACACAGTGCCCTCTTGAACTACATTGGATTATTTTAATTTAGCTAGATACTCAAGGTTTTGTGATATATATATCTGATTTTTGTTTCAATACATTTTTAATTAAACATTTATTTACATTTTAATAAACAAATTATTCTCCTACTTCTATAAAATTATTACAAAGAAGACAACAAAGAAAATAGATTTCAAATTTGACTAATTTTTAAAAAGATCGTAATTTATTGATGACCTGTGGAGACATTACAAGAAGTTTCTCATAAAATATCAATGTCTTCACTAAAATGGTTTTTTATTTATGAGCTTAATGAAAATCATTATATACAAACATGGATCAATATTATGAAAAATATACTCTGTAACGTAGCTTTATATCATGCAAATTTAGCGCCTCTAAACAATTTGTGAATCGAATCATTATTTAGATTCAACCTACAATTGGAAGGCAAACGTTTACGACGGGATTTGAAATTGATTTCATATTGAACTAATTCCCATTAAATTTAAAACATTATTTCTAAAACAGTTACGCAAGGGAAGAACTGCTTTTTA
The DNA here is from genome assembly GCA_905146925.1 of Autographa gamma. Taxonomy (NCBI): domain Eukaryota; kingdom Metazoa; phylum Arthropoda; class Insecta; order Lepidoptera; family Noctuidae; genus Autographa; species Autographa gamma. Next base: position 5,529,924 of record LR989852.1, read on the forward strand.
ATCTTAGATAAATCTAATTAAGGTCATTTAAATCCTAACCTAATCCTACTGAAATTTAGTTTCAGTTTTCAATTACCTCCTATCTACCTACCTAAGTATTTGGAAAGTGCTCTTCTATTCTAGTTTTTAGTTATTTAATGTATTTACCTTAAGTGTAAATGTAAACAAATAACATCGAAAAACATAGACTAGGTACATGTTACTGTCTATTAGTGATGTAAGCCTAACTTAATCAATTTATTAATTGCGACAAAACATTTCATAAAATAAAATAATTGAAACTAAACTTCAATATTAAATTGATATTTAACATATACAGATATTTCATAAAAAAAATATTATGTTTTTTAAATAATGAAAAGAATTCATTTATTTAAAAGATAAGCGATTGACAGGTTTCTAGATTCTGATGATTACAGTTCAGGATATTTTGTTATTGACTGGTTTATAAAACAGCTTAAATTTCAATTGTAAATACGGAACACTAATAATAGGTATTTTAAGAGTTGGACACCGAAAATGTATTATATATTTAAAGTTGAAACAAAACCAGTTATTTATAATATTGCGTTGCGATGCATATTTATTTCCGTGCATTACTTAATATGCAATTAAATAACCCATAGTTATTCTTTCAAAACAAACATCCCGTTTTGTTTCATATAAGAAACAGTAAACGTAAAGGCCAAAAAAGTGGACTTACTTAAAATTACATTGGAAAGTTAGATAAGTTATGTGCACTACGAGTATGAGATTTTAAAGCAATCCGCTTACTCTATATAAACAGTTTAATTAAATGAGTAGGAATGTTTCAGTGACAATCATACAAATCTGAACTTTGTCATCTAATTACCTTTTGTCGAGGTCTTCAGCAGTTAGCCTCGAGGAGCTTTTACCGCTGCAGTGGACAAGATCTAATTACAGATATACTTAGCATAGACCTTTAATCTATAAGGGACTTAGAGAAACTGTGCCACTAAAGCCTATTAACTCGATGACTTCTGGTAATTGACTTAAACAAAACTATAAAAATCACACAGAACATATATCATTTAATAAAAATCTAGTCTTTGTCTATGCCATTTTAAACATATTCAAAGGCAAAACCGACGTGAATAAGTCTAATGTATTATTTTATTTAACGTGTTCGTTGGATAATCGCCTCTTATTTGGGCATAACAAGTTATTTAATGGATTTTAAACACACACATTATTTAAATGTATGCATAGTTTTATTTCATATCAGTGCATAACAATTCGCTGAAGTGAATATGAATTGATTTTAAAATTCACAACGCGTTTATAGCAGAGACAATACTGTTCGCGAGGCACAGCGGGGTCTCCAGATGACATCTCGCAGCGTGCAGTCTTACTCCTATAAGCTCCGTTCTAATCACCACGCGCCAATAGCCCTTCGGTTTAATGCAATAGAGTTCACATTACCTTAACCCGTGCGCTTACCGTACATCCTAAAATACTTTAAACTTTATTCCTATTACTGTGATTGAAAATAAAAGCGTAGATAAAAAATACAGATAGAGGTACCTCGTTACGAAATTAAGCAACCAAATGTCTTTCGATATCTGTGTTCATTGTTTGATTCACGTTGTTTTCGTGTGGCGGGCGCGTTTCGGCGGGCGAGCGGCGCGGGCGCAGGGTTATCGCGGCGCGGGCGCCCGTCACGGTTCCCACGCCGAGTGGTATTTTAAATACCTATTTATCTAGGTACGGCGACAGGACCGATGCATTCTGTTTGAGTAGCCTCTTCTGGATGGGTCAAGGATTCGCAGGTGAGTGCAGATCCGTGCTCGATGCGACGCCGACCTGGCCTTGTAACATGCTGTCTCGACATGTTCTATTATACAATTCGATTGTAAACATGACTTACATTTAATTGTTTGATGTGTTTTATGTTGACGTGTGTGTTAGAGCGAATATATTAAATACATGTTTAGCCTACCTCAAATATTTAATGAATATGCTTGCAATATTTGGTAGTCTCATAGGAATCTGCATACAAGTATCATCAGTTTAGCTGGTTTATAGTTTTGTTATTGCATATATATTATATGTTTAGGCATCCAGTTATGGCTATATTGCATAGTAAAGCACTTATTAGTATTTATTTATTACAGTTTGTTCCTACCTACAGGGAAAACTAAATTTTCACACTACATGCCAAATACTACCTACAACAGCTACAAACCTTCTTCAGAAGCCCATCAAGTCATCATAGAGCTCCTTTTACAATGTAATATGGCCGTCACATCCTTAAACTTCATAAATATTGATACAATAAAAGTCATGAAATACCTATGTCAGTGTTAAAAGAAATTAAATACAAACATTGTCCACTTTCTTGCTTCTGTATTTTATTGGTAACTTTATCCGAATATAAATACACAGCCTCGTTACAATTTTATTGTACGTAAGTGTATTTTTACAATAAAAATATTTCTGTAAATAAATAATCGGCTTTATTACGTTTAAGTAGATACGTATGTTTTGTGCGGAAGACGGGCGTATTAAGTTACCCGACGATTAAGTGGGTTGTCGACAGTGAGCATGATTCACATTTTACCAGACTACATTACTTTTTCGGTGAAAAGAATGTGGAGCCGCGCAGCTGAAAAATGTACAGCAGTCGAAATATTGCCCGCCGTTGATATAATAAACATATGTTCCCGCTGTGAACTGCTGAAATATGGACGACTCTCTATAATATTTAATTAAAGATATTTAAAACAGCCAACGTTGGCCTAGTGGTGCTAAGCGCGACTGCTACGCTAGAGGTCTTGGGTTCGATTCCCGAGTCGACCAAGGTGTTATTGGGTTTTTCTATGAAATTCTCAGTAGCAGGTCGGAGTTTGGATTTGTGCCCAGTAAGTGGCAATAGGCTCGCCCCCTATTACATGGGACCTAAACATATCGGCGAACTGTGGGTGTACATGGGTACACCTCTGCCTACCCCTTCGGGGATACAGGCGTGATGATATGTTATGTTATGTTATGTTAAAACAGCAAACTGTTTTTCATCTTTCAAGATCACGTATGTTGGTTATCTGGTATCCGTTCACTTCAGGAACATATTTTATACAAATATTGAATTAAAAGCTAGAAAAGCGTAGATCGTCAAAACTACACGTCAGATAAGAAGTATGTCTCATCTTTGAATTATAACCATTGACGAGGAGTTTTTTTGTAGGTGGATATTATGTGATTGAGATCGCCGCGGGCGCAAAAACAAAGGTAAATAACGATGTTTTCGATAGTGAAGATTTATTGCAACTGTAATTATTGGACAAATATGCACAAGTGTGTATACAGATTTTAGGTAACAAATGTATTAAAAACGAATAAGAAGCATCAAGGCCTACACTATATTCCGAGTTGAATTGCATAACAAGATGAACAAAATTAAAACGATGTTACATCAAAAACTCCATCCTATCCGATGTGCAATAATATATATTCAGAAAGATACATAATTATTTATAAGCTATATTTCTCCTACAACTCCAATAAATCTACTTGGCTAACTTTTCGATCCCATTTTAAAATGCTTATGATGCAACATAGAAAGGACTTTATGCAAAGCATACGAGGACATGTTTGCGAGCTAAACGGACTCGTGAACCCAATGCGATCAAAATTCAATAAAACCGAAGAACACACGAGCTCCAGGTTGCCTATTAGGTACCCAATACATAATGTTTTCGAGATACGGTCTCATTCAATGGTACGTTTAATTTTCTATTCAATTTCTTATCTGTAAATGTATGGCACAGTTATATTGGTAACGTGGGAATCGTCATTGATTCACTTCGGATTACATCGATGGCTATCTAAGAAAAATAAATTAATAATAACTTCGATATTGGGCGATGCAATCTCTGTGAGCTTCCGAAATGAGATTGTGCGATGGTACTCGACTTAGAATTACTTGTTGTATGTCAATGACACAGTTTTTTATGAACTTTTAATAGACTTAGTACGTAGTGCAAGAATAATATCTACTCGGGAATCAAAGTTTTAGAGTCAAGTCAAAGTTCTCAACTTATAAGTTTATTTTTAGAAGTCTAACAGTTTCTAATACAGGTTCTAGATTTAAATAAATGTGACTTTTTTATAAGCTAATGAATTGATAAGACTGATAATTTAAACACGCGTTTTTATCTGTTTCTCTAATTTAAAATTAGCACCACGAATACCCTATAAATATACCAGTGTACAGCCATATACAACAGTTTAAATGCTAAGTGTCTATAACGAAATCCAGCATACCCTAAGAAACTGATTTAAGTAAAGAAGTAACTACGGAAGCTTCCAGGATACATATTTAAATACTTACTAGCTACCATTTTGTAAATCTTACATTTATAATTATCATTTATCGATTTTTATTTATATTTTTAAAGGCTATAATGTCATAGATAAATGTCACAGAAACACAGCTTAAACATAAAATTGTAACACCCCTATTTTAGGCACTCAAATACCTAAGAAGTCAAAAAGATCAAACTTCTGTATTATTTTGCTCGTGATTGTACTAGTGAGTAGTAGGCACATTAGTATTGCATAGATAATAAGTAATGGTGGCTAATAAGGTGATAAAACACACAACACAGTGACAGGTTGCCAATATATCGGGCGATCTACAAGTGAAATAGCAAGTCTTTCCTTAAATTGACGTTTACGGTTTAAGCCGCTTGCTATCCAGCTGCTCTTTCATTTTAATTATAGTTTTTACTCTATTTTATTTATTTTTATATTTATAGACGTACAGTTATCAGGACATACTTTTTAATTATTATTTACTGTCAATTGAAACTTGTGTGCGAGCTTTTTGCGTTCACCCCCTACCATGTAACTTCTTTAATTGCGATAAATTTTGCAGCAACACTATCTCATTAGGCGATCATTTAATGAGGTACCAATTTTGTAAGATTACACGGTTAATGTAACCTATTTAAAGTGTAATCCGCTTCTCAGATCGTTACCTTGCTACCTTGCTAGCCCGCGTTATCCTTCCTTTCCCTTTCCCTATCGATGTAAATAACAATAAAATTAATAATTTAGTATCTTACAATGTTTTCGAACACAAAAATCATTTCTTACGACTTGTACGGCCGCAACTCGGTGAGGCGGAGCTCATTCGCTGCATGTCCCACACTAAAACGTGCGAATTTATGGTCACTTGTCTAATAAAACAATCGAATAATTCGGTTATTGAGCCCCTTAAATATTTTATATGAGCTCTTTTGTCTGCTCACAGTTTATTGATACCTCATAAATGAGATAATAATGTGACAGTAAGCATACGCAGATTACGTATTAAGTGGGAGACTGCGCTTAACGCTGTTATCTTTATCCTGATTGAACATACGTTGCGGAAAAATATAACACGGAAAAGCTTTTATTTTTCTTTTAAGTTCATTGTCGTGGATATAAACAGCGAAGTACGAGTAAAACAAGCGATAATGCTCGTGCGCAAGATAGAGTGCGTCCGCGCGGCCTCGCCGTGGAATAAATGCCGTAATTAAGTGAAATTATTATAATTCTGTTTCAGAATTAAATGGATGTCACAATATCACGCCCTTAAGTAACCGTAAATTCATAAAATATTTGGTAGGAATCTTGATTGTCTACGTAAATGGCGTCGCGTGTATATTATACATAATTTCATGTATATTAATTGTTTTACATGGCTTTGTCTTAAGATATAATAAGCGAGAAAATTGCATGTGACAGGAAAAAATAATCCTTGCTGTAAAAGTACTGATTTAAATTACTGCCCATTAACAGAAGGCACCGCTGGCAAAATATGTTTGTGTAATTAAAGTAATTAATTTTCAAACATACGTTTTTAATTCGCTAAAAAGGCGTTATATAGGTACTTACAGTACAAGCACATCAGGAAATGCTGCGAAAGTTTTCGCTTTTAACTTTATTACATATTTGGGTCCGATGCGATTTCGGGTGTGAGCGTAGATATCAAAAGCGGCAATCGTATCTGTTATCAGTCCATTATGGTCGCAAACAAATGACGCAGCTTAAAGTCTTAAAGCTTTTTAAACGGGTGAGAGTCGTGAGTCGTCGGCGGAGTAATTAGCCGGGAGTTGTTTGTGCGACTGGCCGCGCCACAGAACATGTAATGTAAGACGGACCCGGGACAATGAAGCGTCGTACTTGTAGTGTCTAGGTGCTGTTTTTAATTAAGCCGACCAGATTTACAGCCCTCCTTAAGAGCGGGCGGTCTTTTAAGAGTTTGCCTATTTGAAGAAGTACCTACTTAAGAGGTATAAGTTTAAGAATCATGTATTATGTTTGTGCCATATAACGATAACTATCCTTCAAAATACGGGAGATGGGTATAGTTTTACTGACGTTGTTAAACTTTAAAGACTTTTGAGCTTGGCGGTCCAAGAGTATTTTTAATAAAATTGCAGTCTGTTCATATAAGTTAAACTATATCTAAGATGACTTAAGGCTGCCACAGGAACAGTGTAAACACATTCACGACGGTAATAGTTTCGTACAGTACAAGCTGTTATCGAAAAGCCATATATTTCTATACGAGTATGTTTGCAAATAATTTCCATTCTGCAGGTAGACTAGACTAATTGATAATAAATTACCATTGCTACACATTGCTTTAGGCATCGTTAACAAAACTGTTGTTGGCATTTGTATCTATTTCGCCTACAGCAAAAAATCATTAACATTTTTTGGATTTAATTAAGTTAATATAACTTAATGTTCAACATAAAAAATATATTTTGCTTTTCTAAATAATATGAAAAATAATATATTTACCGAAACAAAGAATAGACTAAGTATTTAAATCAGGAAATGAACCGACTGCACCCCCTCATAACTGCAATCTTATTCTTTGACGACATTTAGCCAAAAACGTTGTCTGTATTGTGACAAATTGTGCGATAAAGGCTGTTGAGATAAATATATCGGTCACAAAACCAGATGCAGAGCTGCCGCTTGCAATTGTCAGATCATCTGACATCTGTCGCGGACCTCGTGACGTCATCGCGATCCGCTCTAATTATTAACCGCAAAGACTGGTATAAACAGTGATTCTTAGATCCGGCAGAGTCCTATTAGCATAAAATAAAAACAAAAGAAGCACACTGCAACAGGACATAGCTACAAGGAACTTAAATAGAGACATACGAGACCTTCAGATATCATAACATGCTATTTTTCTGTATCAAGCATACGGACAGGTAGATTTTTAAAATCTATTTATATATAAGATGATTTGGCATTGTTTATGTCTATGTACCCGACTAATGCCAATGTAAATTTAATTTCCGGATCTAAATATTGATGTTCATCGGTGCCATTATTTTAAGTCAACTCTGCAAGATATGAGTTCAACTTAGTATCTAAATAATATTGACACATGTAGTAGCAAAAATTGTAGGAAATTTTTTCACTATTTTTTTATTATAAATAATTAATAAGTTACAAAAAATGTAACGTCTTACTAACTGTATAGCGTTAATTAAAGACTACTAACTTGGGAAATAATAAATTCATTTAATAATTAGGTTCGTACTTTTTCTTCGCTCATTATCGACTTATAAAATATTTTTATTAATTTGATCTAAGCCAATGCACATGACCTATATGGTTCTTTGATATTTTATTATAAATATAGCGTTAAGAAATGTTCCATTATTTATTTTTGTAATTAAACCATACATTTAAGAAATACCTGCTATTAATAAGGAAATGAGATGACATGAGAGAAAATAAAAAAATGGTTTGTTTTTTATTTTCTCTCATGTCATCTAAGAATTAAAAAAAATAGGTTATGTTCTCATGTATTTGTGTTAATATAATGTATACGAAAAAAATTAAAATTAACTAAAATTATAACAATAACAGTAGTAGGTACTATGTTTTTCAGACGATCAAATGTCCTACTTAGTTTCATTTAAGCAGGAAATTACACGAAGGGAAATTACTAGTTGACTCAATTTTGTTTAATAAATAAAAAAACCTTATGTAAAGTCGCAACAATGAAATGAATAGTAGGTACCTACGCAATAACTGAAACCTGAAAAAACACATATACCGTGCACATTTATGTACCTTTGAAATTAAATGATACAAAAATTATCAAGCTCCTAAGTTATAATTAGTTATCTAAAAAAGATGTAACTTCAGTAATAACTCAGGCCTACATCATATTACATATTTTCATTGTTCAAGCTCAAAACTGGTTACAGATCAGGTTATGACAACACTAACGACATCAGCTGAGCAACAAAAAGTTGCCCTAAATTATGCTGCAGTCATCAGAGAGGCTAAGGTACTTAGCAACTATGGTATGTAGAAATAATAATTGAAATGCTGTGGGGCAGCCGCTAGGTGGCGCTGATAGCATCAGTACAGATGGAGCCTGCGCAGACGCGACGCTCACACCACACGCAGCTCTTTGTCCCTTTTTTATACTCCCCATGTTAATTGCGTATTTTGTACCGTTAATAGTATCTGCCAAACAGTAATTTATTTAATAGAACCTACATTAATATACTGACAAACTATTACGGTACACCTAAATATACCTATAAACAACGGCGACATGAACACAATTTTCACAACTGCAATTTATTAATACATGTGCACGATTGTTCTTGTACTAGTTAATTTAAGTCGTTATGGAATGACTGTTGCAACTTTTCCGAGAGCTTTTTTTTTATAAATATGTACTAAGTTAAAAACTAGATGTAGCCAGTGCACACAGGTTATGGGATATTAAATATTAATGTTATTCTCTAACGAACGCCATTAGCGTGTTTCTACTCGTGTCACAGGTACCGACGTATCAATTAAGTAATTTGCAACATGATTTGTGCGTGCATAAATATTAAACACATCAGTGCGTTAGAACGGCACTCACAAAGCTTCTACAGATGTCTATAATCAACATTACCGACTGATGCAAGCACTCTGAATAAGCATTAGTCTAGGTTTTCCGGAGTCGGCTGCATACAAAATGGGTCTAACATCTAGCTGCGTCATACTTCCCTGTAAGTGCATAACGTGGGTGCACTGAAAGGCACGTACGTCGATCTGTTTAATTTCGCAATAATTTCTTTTATCGGCGGCCAGTACAGCGGTGTTTAGATTTCCGTATGCACGAGTCAAGCGACGTTGCGCGATGAACGTGTGCGATACCATTCATTAGGCGGCGCAGGCGCAGGGCGCTCACGCGTCAAATTAGCCCGGGCCGCGCTTAATTAGACAGAGAACGACGTCGCCTGCCCCCGTGCACCCCACGCTGTGCATACAGACGCCGCGCGCTGACATGATTATCTTAATACCCACGTATTATCTCAAAGATACAGATTACATACAAATTAAGCTAATCTGATTTACCCCTATTTATAATTAAACGTTCAACATAAACCATCAACTTATTAATTTTTTTTCAGTTCATAAACTTTCTTCTTAATTTCCTTCAATTAATTCCCTTGGATTATAAATAGTTTAAATTATTTGCAAGCCTGCGCTATTGAGTTTAATTAAAGGACAATAGCGAGGATCAGCTGCTGGGACCGTTACACAGCGGCACGCGATGCAGCGCGCATGCGCGGCGGCCGGCGATCGCGCAGGCGCGCAGGGGACGCGCGGACGCACCGCACCCGCCCGGCTTGTGACTTAGGTCAAGATCGCTCCACGATCATGCCAATTACTAGGTTGACACACAATAATTGTAACGCCTCGTCTGTCGTCAATTAGTTACAACTAGCTGACAGCATCTTGCCGGTATTAAGAACCAGTTAGTCCACTGGGCACGCGATAACGATGCTATTTAAAGATGAATATCGTAATTACTATCGAAGTTATTATATTGTATAAATTATTTAAATTTTTGTGAATAACCATCTGATACGCGGCTACGATTATCTGCTAGCTGTTTCACCGGGCACCCACAGTTAGTAATTATTAATGTTAGATAACGATTGAATTGTTACTTGCATTTATCACCATCATTATGGTTTAGTGTGATATTCTTGAGCTTTTCGCTTAAATTAGGTCGTAACTGTCTAACAAACATAAGGGACTTTGTGCCATACAACAAGTAATTAGGTGTGGTCTAACTTAATAGGTAGTATATAAATCTAACAACATTTTCAGGTGTTCATATACACTTATAAACATTCACCTCTTTCACTTTCCAATCAAGAATTCCACTTGTCTTTGGAAAACAGATGTGTCTTTAATTAGTTACAACGTACAGAAACATTGTATACATGTGTCTGAATAAAAATTCCTCGGCAAGCGAGGAACAAACGTTTCCAGCTACATAGTACCATAACAACAAAAAATTGTTTACGTTCAGACCTAACCGAACTAGTCATAAAAAATTGTTTTTTCTCTTAATTAATTGCTCAACAATTGCTAAATAAAAACGGATACGACGCTAACTAGGCTCCTAACCTAATATTTCTATAAATGTAACATGTAGTAGAACAATTAGTGTAATTACAAGAACGGTTTCTATGGGCAGGTGTAAAACATCGACCACTCATAATTCCTAGTAACGGCATTGGCTTAAGGCGATACTAGGGAAACGTGCTACTAGGCAGCGAAATTACTGGTTCACTATAATAGATCCCTGGGTAATTCTAAGCACCTTTGGCCGACCATTTTGCTTGCAAAAATTATACATTGTGCATTAGAAAAACGTTTAGATCCTACCGGGCGACTGATCCTGGACTTGGTACGTAAAACCTGCTTTATATTCTTCACGTTTATAGTGCTATTTTTAACTACACAAAACAGAAAGCTCATGAGAACCCTTCTTTGCAGAAATCATTAACGATTCTAGCAACAACAAAGTTTATGAAGTTAAGTAAAAAAAAAAGTTTTCTTTTGTAAGAAATCTTTGCCCTTAGCCGGAGCAGGCTTTAACTGCTTCACCGGACTTTAAAATAAGTAGCAAAACTGTTAAATGTAATATAAGTAGTGTAACCAAAGACTATTTTAGTCACAAATGCACATTTTTATATGCTTTTATTAATTAGTATAGTAGAAAAAACATATTATGTAGTCGGATCTTCAGTTCGATAGTAAACGTCGGGACCGTAATATAATAAGCCTGTATTTTCTTATCCTCGATGTTATATGCAAACGTTGCGTCGGTAATTATGAATTGATGAAACTTGAGTTGTTGTTAGCTCGCAGGTGATAAATAGCTTATTAAATAACAAGCATTTGAACAATTGCCTTATTTCGAAACACACTTAAGAAACCTAATGAGTTGTAGTTACTGATCGCCATTTTAACTGTAGAGTGATCACTAACTTTAAGTACTTATTTATGTACGTGTAATATTAATTTCCTAAATTGTTTTGATAATATTAGATGTCTAAGAACTAATGATTACAGTCGTATAATTCCCTTATTTGGCAACTAGAAAATTATCTTCATCAACAAAATATTTAAATTGACTATTTTTTGCAACCTATTTAACAAAGAGTTTTTAGGTTTGTGAAAAAGAAAATATTCTGTCTTCTATGTTTTTACGGACTAAATAAATTTCAGCTACCTATAAATTTATTTTTTAGCTACGCCATGGGTCCTGTCCTGTTTACTTAATCCCGATCCTAATTTTGAATGTTTATCTACTTGAAAGTGACATCAAATACAACCGCGTTTCGCAAAACGTACGGCGCACTGATAGTGTCATTATGACGAATACGGCTAAGATAAGTAATTAATTGTAGAAGCGAGTACTTAGACAGGAGAGCGTCTGTCGTGTTGTTAACGCGTTATAAACAAGTTGAGACACCGGCGAGATTGTAGTAATGCTTTGTTCTCGTGAATCGTTGCGAGCTCACTGTTGGCAAAATCTCGCGGCACATAAATTTGCCAGGTTCCGTTGTGAAAGCCAATATTCTTTGTGGCGCTGGCGAGGTCTATTTCTAACATTAAATAAATTACACCGATATTACAAGAACGAATCTGTAGAACTTGTTTTGGTCGGACGTGTCTGGTCTAGACGTTGCATCGCAAACATCAATTTTGTGTTGCCTACTTTTTGAGTTATTAACGAAAATTTGTTTTTGTTTTTTATTTGTACGGTACTGAAACTGTGTGGTGATTTATAGGTTCGTGTTGAGCCTTAGATATAAACTGTTGGTTTTGTTTATGAGTTTATATATTTCACACTTTACAATTTTGTTCATAGATAGGCTATTGACTGACAAAAAACTAGCTCGGTTCAAAATTAAATGAATCATTAGACTACTTATAAGATCCAGCCAATAGATTAGTATCTATAGGTAACTATAAAAGTAGTAATATTAAATATCAATTCCTAAGTATCCTAGCGACAGTTGAAGCGTATAATCCGATTTAGTCTCAAAGGTGTTGACCACTAATTAAATTTAGTTATTACTGTCGTGTCTCACAAATAAATGGATTAAACATTATTATGTTCGATTATCAAGGCTAACCGAAATATAACTGTTGTAGGTATAATAATAATTTCTGGTTTTAACGGAAATCGGTTTTATTAGCGCTATTCCGTATCCTGTTAGTAGGATGCATTCAAGATCGTAAGTAATTAAAATTGATGTTTTACATATTAATATTATACATCAAATTCAGACATGGAATGGAAATGATTAATTACTGCGATGACGTCACTCTCTTTTTAAATAAACTGCATTTTATTCTGCAAATTTGAATTTAGTTTAGGTACATATAAAGCTAACGATTGTTTTTTTTACATAACAACATATCACGCCTGTATCCTGAAGGGTTAGGCAGAGGTGTACCAATGTACACCCACAGTTCACCGATATGTTTAGGTCCCATGTAATAGGTTGCGAGCCTATTGCCACTAACCAGGCACAAATCCAAACTCCGACCTGCTACTGAGAATTTCATAGAAAAACCCAATAACAACTTGGTCGATCTGGGAATCGAACCTAAGACCTCTAGCGTAGCAGTCGCGCTTAGTGCCACTAGGCCAACGAGGCGGTGTTTTTTAATTAGATCTATATATGGTGTTTCTTATACAAATATATATGTTCTTTACTTAGATAGGTGTATCTTGCGATAAAATTGTTAACGCTAAAAGCTAACACATTTTATAGCCACTTAAAAACCAGTAATTAGTGTTTTTCTAGAAGAGTACACGAGTTATAACATAGATTCTCTGAATTAAGTTAAGTAAGTAATTTTATTTTTGTTTTATATAAGTTATTTTCTCGATACATAGTTGTTATTAGTTATTACTAGATATTGAAGACACAAAGTCTAAAGCATTTTAATATACACATACCGTACATTAAAAAGTTAAATAAAAATATTATACTAATTTTATCGAATTTTTTATTTCTTGTTTTTAATTCGACATCTAATAAACGACGCCTTTGATAAATAACTGAATAAGTTAGCCATCATCATTAAAAGGAGAGTGTTGTATATTTTTTGAGACTTCTTTATTTCTTGAACAGGCTCTGCCGGCGGCTCCTACATAAATAACTATATTTGCACAAACAGGTACCTATTAATAAACACATGATGCGGATGTAGAGCTTTATAAGTTTATACAGAGCCTGTTAATGTTTCTCATTTGCTAATTGGAGATACCTATACAAACTATAATTTAACACATTGTATAGTCAATACCTAGATTGATTAATAACTTTATATTGTACCTATAGTAAGATATAATTACGATTAGATAGGAATAAAGTTTCTAGAATAGTCTCTTCAAGAGCCTCTATCTTTAAAATAAAATGTTTCCAAAAAAGTTTTATTAACGAATAATATTAATATAGGTACGTAAGTAAAATATACATGACCAATTCCGTGCCTACTTGAATAAATTATAAAGCCTTCTATTGGTAGTTTGAATAAACCAATTAAATCAATTAATAAATTTAAATACAGCCCAACATTGTGACTAGAAATACGTCAGTAAACATTAACATTGTAAGTAACTACAGCGTCAGAATAGCTTAAAACGATATCAAAATATTAGATATTGCGTTGGCGGACGACACGGCTATTGGCACGTTTCTATATTATTATTTACAACATTTATCGCTTTAATAAACGGTGCAACGAATTAGACAATTCTGCAACATCTTGACTAATAGAAATATGTAATGCATCCATATAAATATCAGTATGTATAAGGTTAATTTTGGAATCCGATTCCTCCCACGTTCGAGGCAAACCTTTGCGAATTATGCTGTATCTGAAACTAATTTATGGCTCAATTCGAAAAGAGGTATTATGTGTTTAGATAGTGCATTAGTACAAACAGTGCGCTTCCAATTATTTACGACAGGCTCGCAGCGCCCTCGGGCCGTGTTTCACCACACTTTATGGACGAGCGTCATTACGGGGCCGTTGCTCAAGTTTGACGCCTTTGATTATTCGATAATAACAAACGTAATTATAATGCCTATTTATTGCTTGCAAATTAAAAAACAATTTGCTCTCACGATTAAATATGATACTAATACCGATAATAGATATTACGTTCCGCTATGTAATAGGTCAGTGACCTCGGGAAAATGAAACGATTTTCTTTTCGTCTATGGATGGTATCTAGACATAACCAATGTCAAGTAACATAAATTTACTTAAATATTTTATCCATGATTTATGCGACTTTTTCATATCCACAAAAATAACCTTACATTCCAACTTTGTGTAAATATTTTCCCATGATCTTTAATTAAATCATAGTCATTTGTATATAATGGTACAAAATACTTCGTATTAAGAGCACAACGGATCGTTCGATCATGGCTCGGCTGCGCGTGCGCCCCCGCCTTCGCAATGATCCATATTCCATCTATCACCACGTTATTATTTATGGAGCCAATTATAAAGGCCTCAATATCTAATGGTTCACCTCTTTATTTATCGTCAGTACCAATCAGGCGAACGTGAACTATTTATTATTGTTATAGGTGAGCTACTTCTAATGTGTCCTTGTGAAGATTACACTTTTAAAAAGCGTACTTTACAGTTGGTAAGCTTTAATAGAAGCTCTACACTTTCACAAAATATTTTGTGTATACGAGATTCCTTGATCTTTCAGAAGGCTTTCACAGAAGGTAACATCTACACAAAGCCAAAATTTGAATTGAAATAGTAAGGTTACAGGAAAACTTGTAACAGTTTTTAAAGACTTTTCCCATGTAAAATGTTGTCCATAATAAAATGTTTCCAACAATAATTGTAGATAAGTAGGTGCGGTAATTTATTGATCAAAAAATGATAAAGAGACAAGGTGTTAAATCATTGGGACTATTTTATTTTCTTCATGAATAATTGAAATAATACGCTATGAACACCTTTAGAAACTGTATTATGAATGCATGTGCATTCAAGCGATATCATCGGCACATTAATCGGTTGCTCTCAATGCTCTAACTGTTAACATTTAATGGAATAAATACTTTTTTCTTTAGTTTCAAGCGCATTGCTAACAATGCAAAGTTGCCATTTAACTAAGTAAAGAGGGCCCTATTTCATTCCGTCGGTAGAGACATAGTTTACACAACATCAAAACGTGATAAAGCTCTACAAAGCCTCCATTATTGTAGCAAATGACAGGCGTTTAATTAACATAGATAGGTACGGAGCCCGTGTCGAACATGGCGCATCGGTCGGCCCGCGCCACTCGCGCCGCACAACGCACGGGCTATTTGTGTCGATAGCGCTATTCGTGCCAATGCTAATGAACACGCCAATCTCGAATCTCGTATACTCGTCAATTCCAAAGTATTAAATTTACAACCACTATATTATTACAAAAGGTGTTAAGTACAATATTACACGATAAATATAGCAGATGTATGTAGAGACGGCCTTTTAAGAATTGTAACCAAGAAGTAACATTGCGAGAGCATATTTTTCATGCAAAATGCAAGTGTTTACACACAGCATAACTTCTTAATGTTATGTGAATAAACTTTTACGACGTATTCATGGTCTGAATTGCCCATTTCGAAAGTTTTGTATAAAATGATATCTGTCTGCGAAACATAAAAACACTATCAAAATAGGTACAGGTGTTTATTAGGTAGACAATATTATTGTAAATGGTATATTTCAGAATTTTTACACAGCCGTAGACAAAGGCTTTTATAACATTCTACGAAATAATAGGTTCCTTTTCATCATTAAGCGATTCCTTTATTATTTTGTATTCAATTGCAAAAACATTATTACGAACTGTATATTCGTTTGAAGTTGAACATTGCTTCAAATAATGCTATTTATCTTAAATATGTATTTGCATAAGCTAGGTAGAATTAATTATTCGTCATAACTCCTTATTGCACTTTACAGATGCAATGCTTAATTATTTATTATTATTGTCGTTTCCAGCAATAGTTGTAGCTTTAATTGATGGTAAATCGTTGTTGTCAGAAGTCAAAAAAACATGGGAACGTTTCAAACGGTATGTGCCCAAAGTCCGCACCTGCTCGATTTTCACAATGCGGTATAGACAAACCGCAGAATCAATGGTGATAATTGCACCCAGAACGGACGGTAAACCGAAACTCACGCTCCACCAACACACGTGCTTAATAAGCATTAAAATAATTGTGAAGCAGTTTTTTATACAGTTAATTATGATAATAAGAGTAAAATATGGGGCCCTTTGTGGCCACGTGTTACGCTCCACCGCTTTCCACTAATTTGTGATGTCCTGTTAAATGTTCGGCGGTGCATTCCTTCCCAAAAAACAAAAACGAAAAACGTTATGCGAAAATAAAAAAAACACGTTTTTTTAATAAAATACCTTTAAGTAAATTGATTCGCATAAGCTTCACTAGTCAACGGCGCGGCGTCGGCTGCAACCAAGGGTGTACGCAATAGCCGTTTAATCATCATTTCGGTAATTTATCAGTCATTCGCGACGTGTTTTATCCGATGCCGCAGATGATTTTAATTTGGTTTTAACGGCGTCAGTATTATTATTTATGTAATCAATCACCGGATTGTTATGAAAGTGTGCGATACGAGACGATTTCTCGGCCAAATTTGCATCATCAGTGCAACCAGATTTTGTAGAAACTTATACATATGTGGACGAGTTTGCAAATAAAACGCTCGAAATACTATCACTTGAGGTTTATTTCATGTCAATGTCGTAAAGTTACGACCTGCTACTATTTTTATATTCGTTATTGGTATCATTTTACGTGAAAATTATTTCCGACAAAATATGTTCTAGAAACTGTTTTCCTTATTGTAACAACATTCAATTAAGTGGGAATTTTATTGCCGATTTTTATCCGTTTTGTACTGACTGCTGATAGTGACACAAAAACAGGATATTATGAAATAAGTACAATGTATTCAAGATCGTATAACGAATAACATACTTTTAATTTCTTAAATAATTGCCCACTTTTGTGGTCATATTATGAATAACAATTCTCTGACCACATCTTTAAATTTAAATGTTAATGTTTGCGTAACGCTGTTAGGTACATATTTTACAAACCTTAATCTAAAGCAATATATCTCACTAATGACCAAAAATGAGAAAGGAGTGCGATTCTATTTCAGATGCAACATTTCACGTCGTTCATTATGAGATCAACCAATATGTCCTTAATTACAAATTTATGCAAATGTATCAAAATGTCTTAGAAAATTTATGAATATAGCGAAATTTATTCATTTAACTGTGCGAACTAACATTACGTAAATGACGTTTAGGATGATTAAAATATGAAATGCCTCTCACACACTTGAGCCTGCTTCTGCAATATGCATCTCGAATTAACTTTTCCACTTTCTTATGTAATTTCGAACTATTCTTAGATAACTAGAATCGTAACGATCACAGACTTTGTGATCATAAAGTTTGATAAATGAGAATTACATTTAGAAGCTCGTATTAGGGTCAATATTTATAGTATTTCGCCTCTTACGATGTAATGGCTTCTGTAACGAGGAAATGATGTTTGTTTTTTGTTGTTCAAAATGATAATTGGATTAGAAGTAAACGCAGAAAGTTTGGCCATTGGTGTCCGGAAATGTTTAAAATGAGTATGAGAAAACAAATGCTTTTTATTATTTTCTCCGGAGAATACTCAAACGCATTTTTATTTTATTTAAATACATCTTTACTTCACCTCACAAAGAGCATCAGCATTAGAAACACTTTTACTAAAACATAGCATAACTATTATAAGCATAACTATTGTTTTTTTTTTTCTGTAGAAACATTTTTCTGTTTACTGAGGTTACTTAACTTAAGGTTACTTAACTTTAAGGTAACAGAATAAATTAAACATGGTCACACAACAAGTTTAACTTTTATTATAGCGCAATGACTATTTTACCTTTTCGTATTTTTTTGAGATGAATATTATTAGTATTGGGTGCTAATTAAACAAGATGCTTCTCATTATTTTTCGCCTCTGAAAAACTACACTGCCTTCTGAACTATCTACACTACTAAATCTATGTTGTCTATGGCCGCTTTAATTTCCTTTTTTGAAACCGAAGATATGTAAATTCCGTAGCTGAGTTAGTAATATAAATGGTAGAGTAAAGAGGGACAAGTAAAGACAATTGTTGATCTTTACTTGACGCTTTATACTGAATATTTAGATGGCCATATAAAAAGACGAGATCGTTTTCTAGAGGCTCCCTTATTTGTAGCTTAGTTAAAAGTTTAAGCCAGTGGCCAAACAAAACATTTGTGGCTCTGTTTATCGTTTTCCAATCAAAATTGATGTATTACTTAAACAATATAATTACATTTCAGTAAGTACCTAGGTGCGTTAAATTTATATGGTGATTTAACTAACCATAACTAAGTTTTATGCTTAAGTGTACAATACAGTTTATACCCAGTTTGTTTTAATTAACTCTGCGCCTCAAATTGATAATGAAAATCTGTATTCAGGGGTTATCAACATTGGCCATGTTATTCCTCTCGGTGTGGTTTTAATGATGATTGTCTCTTACATTGAGTACCTCCTATGTAATATTTTACAACGTGCAATGAACACTATGTCCGTGTCAATGCAATGCTGTTCAAGATTTTTGTCATATACTTACTTGATATTTAAATTCAAGATTTTTAATGACACGCTGAATGTCGGCATTAAAATGTTCTATTACTCCGACAATACTTAGAATGACATAAAATAATTTATTTTACTCATACTTAATTTTTTTCTCCTTTAAATTTTAATCAGTTATTTAGGCCACGTTCACTAAATATATCCTTTAAAAGTTGTTGTAGTTACAGTAGCTATAACTGTTGCAATTGATACAGGATGTACCTTGCTGTGCACCTTATCTTATAGTAAGAACACCAACTGCAACCTAAATCGAATTTAATAATTGCAATACATAAATAATTCATGCCAGCAACGTTAAAACCCGACCTTAGGTTCTCTGATCGGTCCATTTGTCATCTCTCCTCGATATAATGCAACCTTCAACCGTAGTTATTACATTAATATCTTCTCAGGAGGACTAAGCACCGCGACTCATTTCTCCGAAACGAAATGAAGTTAACATTGACACTTATCTCTATAAATGAGCTATTATTCGGCGCGAGTAGTTTCATTTTAACTGTAGCTGATCTATTACATATTGTCCTACGCATCAGTCATTCGCAATCTTATCTGTGTATCGTGGGAGCCGACAATCCCGATACAGAATGCGCTCGCTGCGTTAGAGCGCGGTGACGGTGACGCCATACACTATTACCATATTTTATACCTCAGTTCATTACCTTAGCGGACTAAGATTTTAGCAATAATGAACCGATGAGTAATTTTCGTAATAAGCGATAAAGACACGAATTTGTCTACTAAACACCAAGCAGCTGCAAATGTTTGGCACCTAAATGGTTAATTTATTTGTAGTTTAAACGTGTAGCGGTTTATATTATAAATGTGTTCTCGGCACGCTTTATTTATTTTTCACTGGTATAGGCCCTCGAGCGACCTTATAAAAGACGGCGGATGATAAACTGCTAGACCGTTAGTTATGATGACTACAGTAATTCATTACACGCAGTAGCATGAGAAGCTTTTTAAACGATAGTTTTACTTAGCCAGTATTATGCAACTTAACTTGAATATGTTGCAGTAAAGTAGCTACACCGGTACGACATGTGCTCAGTACCTAATGGGATAAAACGGGAATTAAACGTTAACATCGGTAAATAATTTAAACAACAAAAACTCTATTGTCTTTTACATACTCATGTATAAGGTGCTTTATAATAATAATAATAATATAATAATAATAATTCGTTTATTTCAGAAAGGATTGCATAGTTTACAACAGTTGGGTTTAGGTATCCAGTATGTAGGTACAACTATACAATAAAGACGGGTGGTGTACTGTTCTCCTAGATAGACTAGAAATTAGCCTGTGTTAAGGAGAGACAGTGCCGCTCCCCTAATTAACGGATTATTATATACATACATTTAGGATTATTGTGATAAAGACAATAATTTGAATGAGAATTAAGATCAAAGTTTAAAACAAATCAAAACAATTTATCTCTTCTTTCTTCTCAATCTTTATGGTAATCATCTACTTCGTACTCTATAAATATTTTCAGCGGAACTTCGGTAACAAACAATCGAAACACGAAATAAAAAGTAAATCAAGAGTCATAAATGATTAATATAAAACGACACACATGCATTTTGCGTGACGAGTGTACATTAAAAGTAGCAAGAGAGGACCGCCGCCGGTAGCGACGCCCGCGCCGCGCCGTGAGAACTCAATAATTGATTTTACTAATCTCATCTATCGACCGCCGCACTAATACGTGTCTAGACTGCGCATTAGATACTCGCCTCACTTGGCCCACTTGCTTCATACACCGAATAATACCGCAAATTATTCGAAGGAAAACTAATAATACCGTAAATTGTTCGTCAAAGTTAACTCGCCTACAAAAAACTTTGGATCAAATGAGGACGGACATGTAAACTTTTGTATGCTTTTTGGGAATTAATTATGAAATAATATTGTTAAGTAAAGACTAGACTAAAAGTGGAACAGATAAATCTTGCAGAAGTCTTGCAAAAGTACCAAAAAACATCTTATATGGTAAATCTGATGAGCTCGATTAGTGCTAATAATGTAACATTGATGTTATGTAAGTGTGTCAGCTCGAATACGATATTTTGTAGATGTATAACGATCAACTTTGGTGTATTTTCATTATTTCTGTTTTTTAGACAAAAACAGTAATATTAAAGGCTAAGTTCACATGTGTGAACTGAAGCTTACAGGCGAAAAAGCTCCCTGACAGCTCCATGAATTAATTTTCATATATAAACATTATGTAAATTAATTCATGTGACTATTCATTATTTTTAATGTTGCCTGAACTATTGTTTTACAACGTAGCAAATATTCGTATTTAATTGTCATCGGTGTCTTTTGACTCCCCAAACAAAAATAAACAGAATTTTATTTACCTTCGAATCTAACCACCTGCTGCTAACGGTGATGTTCATGTAAATTAAATATGTATGAGTATGTATTCCTATGTTAGATGAAAGAAACGACGTTTTTGCTCGTGTGCCGATGTGCAAATGTCCTTTTAATTATTTCCTTTCAAGCTTAAATAAGCTAAAGTCTTCACTTAAGTCACATATTTGTTGACTAAGAAAATTGATGTCGTGTCCAAGTTTGTACCTAACACTCAACATTGTTTTAAAGTTACTCAAGGCATCGATAGGCAGTCGATGCCTGTCAGATAAGTATTCGGATCACTAAGCTCGTCGTCTGGGCAAACAGTCTCTCATAACTCCGGTGTTAGTCACCTCCGAGTGTTCATTGAAGGATTATGACTCTGTTGAACGGTGCTCACTTGATTGACTTTTTCTCACACGGTCAATAGATAAATGCTTTAGATAACTCGAAGGCGATGACTAACACGATACAATTGTTAAAACATGAATCGTAATTGTAACTATTTAATTGATTGTTGGATATATATAATTTTCTAACTACGTAACCATTATGATTATTATGACGTATAAAGCTCGCGGAGTGCATTGTTGTTAAATTGAATGCGGAAATGATTAACCACAATGCACACGGACTTCTAAAAAGTCCGGCTGACCGCAGGGACAGGACGCGCGGCCGCGCTGCGACCTGACCTTGTTGCGTTAATGCACCCTAATTTCACCACAGCCCGCCGTGAGTGCGCACCAAAAAACCGGCACGTCATTTTGTTTGCACGACTTGCCGATAAATTAATACTGTCCGAGTGCTCCCGCGAGTAAGACACGCACGATCCTCGCGCAAGTCATCCCGTCGCGCTGCATGTCGCCGCCCGACGACAGATGCAAAGCGGTAATCTTTCATGCTCTCCACAAAAACTTACTACCAGGAATTCACTTAACTCAGACCACGTTATCTTCGATTAAATCAAAATGACGAACGGAACGAATCTCTCATATTTTTGTGAAAGTCGTCAATTTGGCGGTGGATGCAAATACTGTATTGACCCGATTTATCTCGAGTATAGTGATGTTCCACGTATTGCGGATGGGGAGCTGATTAGAAAACGATCGGATCTCGGGCCGAAGGGCAGATCAGCGATAAGCCGCCGACGTTGGCAGCGCATGCGTAATTAGAGATAAACAGAAAATAATTGGCCGCAATCACGCGCTATGAGCGAACGTGCCGGGGCGGTTACCACTCTAGCAGCTACAAGCGATCGCTTAGCGGAAGCTCCGACAACACTTTGAAGCCGTTGGCGTTTTGAATAATGATTTTCTCTAACTGAGCATTTACCTCTTACAATTGCAGATAAGCCTGTGAACATAAAGACGCACTGTTGTAATTTTTACAAACGATCTTTAAATCTGACATTATATGTAATAGTCCTCGAATCACCTTCCAACCTCGTATGGATATAACAATGAATGGGCAACAGTCACTACAAACATTCAGTATGTTTCTTTTGCTTTGAGCACTACCTATCATCAAGGCATTTGCTATCGTAAAAATAAGTATAATCAATAAATAAATTATATAAAATATCTTAATTTTGACGGGTAAAACTTGCAATATATATATTGATATATATTTTGAGGAGCCGAATTTAATGACCACTTTTCGGCGCAAAAAAATAACAAATTATGCGAATCCGGTATGTATTTATATAATTACTTTTATATAGTACATAAATTAACAGGCGACGCCACATAATAATTTACTTGTATGTAGGTACTGTATTTAAGCGAACATTTCAACTTGGGATACAAGTTAAGTAATTATTTTATTTAGAGCAACGGCGACAGCTTTTATCACAAGCTAATTAAAATTTCGGTCATTTTGATTTCAGATTATGTTAATTAAAGTATTGAAGTATCACGGAACAAATATACATGATAGACATCTTAAT
This sequence comes from Autographa gamma, assembly GCA_905146925.1. NCBI lineage: Eukaryota > Metazoa > Arthropoda > Insecta > Lepidoptera > Noctuidae > Autographa > Autographa gamma. The sequence goes on from LR989852.1 coordinate 5,553,355, forward strand.
TTCATTGCAAAAAACAAGCCTTACTTAAAAAGCTCCGAACATAGTATCGACAATTAGGGCTGTGTGAAACAACGAGGCCGTGTTTATATCGCTGCAGATTAGAGTGTATCATTATGATTACATGTCGTTATCTTTACTGCGATACGTGAGGTGAGCCTTCAGTGTCGACTCTCACCTCGCCACCTCGCGCCACCTCGCGGGGACGCAGCCACAGATTAACGACACGAAATCGATGTTTGTACACGTCCGACCTCTTCCAATAATAGGAGCTGATTGATCTGAGAAGCGGTAAATTGCCAACTGCAGACACACTTGGGAAATAACGAAGTAGTATAGTATATGTATATGGATACTCATAATATGTATTTACAACTAACACGCGTACTTGTACAACAAACGCTGTAATTGTCAGTTTGTCAATGTAAATTACCAGCGCGCGTCGTCTGTTTTTATTCCTTGTGCCTGTTGACAGGTAATGTAGTTACATCAGTTATTTATTTGTACACTGGTAATCAGACGACTCCTAAAGTCGATGAATCTTCATTAGAAAATGAACATGCAGCACTATCTATGGATGCACAATGTTTGTTGAGCAGTAAATTTTGTGCGATCGACGTAGTAATGAATCAATCTCGATGACGAAGGTTTTCCACAAACATGTCCAAGCACTCAATCGGCGCCTAGAGGCGGTGAGCCCCTTAATTGACATGTGTCAGAATGTGTGCGGCTGACCCGCGGGTCATGCGTGAACATAGTTTGTAGCATTCCGCCGTTACTTTCGCCAACAGTGTACCTCTTAGAAGACGATCTCGTTTAGTGTACTGCGCCGACCCACTGACCCCACAACAAGTCCCTCATTTATTGTCAATTACATAAAAACAGAGAGTCAGGCACTCATTTGTTTATTACACTCCAATTTAAAATACACCAGGGTCATTTGTAAAAACGGTATATTTACTGATGGATAAGATTCTTCATTCCTGAATGAATCTTATTACAATGTATTCTGTGACGTTATTTAAGTGTAGTTTACTATAAAGTTACTCACCTTAAGCAGTTAAAGTATCAATACACTATTATTTAGGTATTAGCTTAATATAGGGTATTCTCAAAGTTCGTGTATGGAACTATAAAGCAGGTGTATCTTTCAAACAGCTAAGCTCACAATGTTGCTTAATACTGTAATACTAGGTGCTTAATATTGTCTGATCAGGTATAGGTATTTTAGAAATGTCGATATAAATAGTGCCTAATCGTGATTTTGTAGAGAGGTTAGTACCGTAGCACCTTCGCAAGCGTTCGCCCCGCGCCTCCGCGCCCCCACATTCCTCTCGAGTCCTGAACCGCGCTGAACTTTGCTCTTATTGTCAATTCGTGCTCACCGGTGCGTCGCGCTCCTAAACATTATACCCATTTAAGAAGTCTCCGAGAGATAAACGTCTTTGTTCGAAGGGTGATTGTCGCCGGGACGATGCTTTCGAGAAATACGAGACACGGGAACAATGCTATCCGACTTGTTGGATCATATTGTTTTGTCTAGTGGATCAACAGATTCGCGTAAAACACAAGGGACTAAATAATTCTAAATATAATTATGTCATAAATCATGTTGGCTGTCAATTGGGCGCTAAGATAATGTATTTCATTTGTCTGTAGCGATGTTGGAACGCAGAACTATTTTCGCTGTAATAATTGATTTTAGTAAAAGTGCGGCGCCAATCATCATCAATGGTTGGCAGCGAGTAACGATTACTGAGCGGTGTTTCTCAGAATTTTTATATCATCATGTTACCGACAGGGAGAACTTAATACATATTACTTTAATTTTGCCTTACAGACTAATGGGAACGTGTGATACCCTGCCGGATCTTATAACGTGTGCCTAATTTAGTTAAATATGAGGACTAATATAATTTAATTACCTTGTATCCGTGACTTCGGTTGCTTGCCCTTTAGGGTTACATTAAACTATTTATGACGTGCCTAGTTCTCCTCATCTGTGCTATGATGAACTACATATCCAATCCGGTTACCGAGGTCTTAGGGTCTGTATTAGTGAAAGGCTCATTAAATTTTGTATCTAACAATAAGAGCAACCTACGCGAGTGCTCTATGATTTTAAGATATTGAAATAATACCGTTTCATTCGCTTTTTCTATGAAAACTATGAATAATATACTATATAATACCTAATATACTATATAATATATAATACATAGTTAAAAAATGTTGTATATATCCTTTCATTACTTAAGTAATGTTTAGTTGTGCAAAATATTTGGGTGATTCGCGGATTGATAACTTGGTGTATTTAGGAAATTACTAGCTTCGACGATGGTCAATCAGTTTGTGATTTCTTTCAGGTTTGTTTGATTTTTGTTTTGTATGTGATATTTCCGGCAGTTGTAGATCGTTTTAAAATCAAACATCCAACGATTGACCTGAGAAGTGGTGCCGTACAAATTTCATTAAAGTCGTTCTTTTTTGCATTTATGTGTAATCAATTTAGTAAGTGGAAAATGTGAAAAAGCTGAAAAAGCTTAAGTAACACTGTAGTACCTACCTCAACAGGCGAGCTGACGCATTTTTTTGAGTTTATAAAGCAAACTTGCTAAACGTGACTTTTAATTAAAAGGAAAAATAATCTTTTGTACACTACTACTGTATTGAAATTTATCGCTGATTGAAAATCCAGAACGTATGTCAAATGCCTATAGTAAATTGAACTTGGCTTTACTTTGCATAAGTTACACAAAACGAAAATTACACCTTGAATATAATGGTGACTATTATGAGGCCCCAACATATTGCTGTAGGTAACAATAATACGGTACAAATTCAATTCATCGTAGCTCGAGGCAGACGATACGTTGACGCAACTCAAAACAATGGGGTTTCGGTTCACCGACCTTTTAGGATCTGTGACATCGCCGCGAAAATATGGGCACAGCATAACACAGCTTGAACATTGCGTACTCGCCGTACGATGGAGCTGCGCCGCTGATGACGTGCATGGCGCGCCGCTCGTGCCACGCTACGCCCCTTTAGATTAATGGGCAATAGTGTTGAATTTCTAATGAGAGTAACAACTTGTGAAATTGAAATGACGTTATGTGAATTAGTCATCATACAATAGATGAGGTAATCTTAAATTAACTAAAGCGATAACACTTCATTTAAACGCTGAATTTAACTTACTCTAATAGCAATATAAATTCACAACGACACACATAAATCCTCAGGAATTTAACAATATTACAGGTAATGTTGTTTAAATACATTTAAATGTATCTATCGGTACGATGAGATCTCACCTTTGAACGTTTTCAGAGGTCATCTTTGCCTTCTACTATACGCGTAGCAATTTATCATTTCGTTTTACATCAATAGTTCATTACACATTGCATATAGAGGTAAACGTAGTTCTAGACACACGGAGTTAAGTGGATTTTAGTTTAGCGGTGCAGTGCGTCGTGCGGGCTGAGGCGCGCCGGCTGCCGCCTTCGGCGAGCAGATAATGCAGGCTCCAGGCCTCAATAAAAGTAATGCGGCCTCTTTACCACTCCGTACAGAGACGTCTTATTTAGAACCAAACGCGGCACAAACGCGCCTCAAATTGAGGCCTTTCAGCGCAATTACCTCCGCGAGCAACGGCGCGTTTAGCAGCCGACTATCAAATCAAGTATGGACTTCCTTTCGCACAAACGTGTAAGTTACTCACATTAACATAGCACCTACAACCTGGTAGATGGCCGTCGAATGTACCGTTCACTGAAATTACAGGCGCGCTGTACCAGAATTTGATGGATCAGATTTTGATCCATGTTGCAAGTATTATGTCAGTATGTGTGTTTATCATAACATAGGAAAAGACAACTTTATATAAGTACATGGTAAAGAACCAGTGTCTCGATATTATCGTCGATTACAATAGCAAATTGACACCGTTAGATTATGATAACGTGTTTAGCCTCAAATAGATAAATGTCAAAGTGATCTCATGAAAATATATTAGCAATTAAGTAAGCACTAAATACTGAATGAATTCAAACGTGAACAAATGTTCTTAGCATGCACTGATAAATAAAGCACATTCAAATTTGACTTACATTTTAGATTAGATACCTTCTACGTCTACTATAACATGTAAGCTACATTTGAATACCCGTACCCATACTTCATGTGTCTACGGTTAACCACCCAGTTATTTATGGTACACCTACTTAACAAGTTCTCAATAACTATATTTGCGTCTTCACCAGGAGCGTGCTGCGACAGACAGACGCTACTAGTCCCCGTGGCGCCTGTGTCCACGCAGCGTGAAGGCTACGCAGCTCGCAGGCTGCCCGTCCCGAGAACAGACACTCAGTAGGAAGTATTCATCAATTATTGGCAAATTTCCATCGAACGAAATTGACTATTGTGCATATCTACAATAGTCCAATACAATCTCGAAAACGGCAAATTACAACAACACTCTAAAATGGCTCTCCTAATCTCAGTTAGAATTGAATTAACAGTCTGAATTACGTGCCGCGGGGATGTTATCTAAACGTTTCACAATAGTATTGTTCGTTGGCACACAATGGAACACCAAGAGCGAACCTGTAGAAGTAGGGCGAGGAGCGTCGCCGCCGCGGTGGTGAAATGCGGTGGGCGGTGCTCGGCACGCCGCCCCGCCCGGCCCTTTCACCGCCGCCCGCCCGCGGCGCCCCGCCTCGCAGCCTGCCGTCCTACCCTCAACCACCATCACTAAGCTAAATATTTCACAACCACGCTGTTCCCAGAATAGACTCGCCTCGGGCCATGCCCCATCGTGTTCATAATGAAAACGACTCTTACAAAACCGACACTCACTATACTCACTCCGTAGCTTTAGTTTCCATCCCTTGGTGTGGATTGCTCAAGTCACTACGATTTCATGATAATGATAATTTTGCAAATCGTTGCAATTAAATTAAATGGCATCTTATTTGTCTGTAATTATATACTAAGAATTTATCAATAATCTACTACGCTCAGCCGTTTGTTGGCATCGCTTACATATAAGTGGAATGATTATTTAATTTACATGCAGAAAACGTTCTTATTATGGAAATATTTATTAATCATATTACCAAATCTATAATTTTTATTACCTCTATCATCAAATATTAGCAGATACTTATACGAGCATTCAAGGTAACATAATAAGAATAAATACAAACTTGTATTTGGCTTGGCCCAAATTTTAACTTAAATATTTTATACAAATACAGATACGATTTGTGCTATAAAATCATAAGTTTTTCTTTATTCGTTGTTATCTATATTTATATGTAAACATACATAAAAAATAATTGTGTCTATATATTTTAATCAAGGCAGCAGGTGGAGACCTAAATACACCATTATATTCCTATTAGAATAAAATAACACCGTATTAGTTTTTTTTTTACAAAGTAGAATAAGATTTCAGAAAAGTAGCTTCATCTACCTATTTATGTATAGGTATAACAAACCTAGATAAATTCACCCCTACATCAACGGACTTCAGAAAAAAAAGAAACACGAAATAAAAATGATACACCATTTACATGACCCCATCATCCATTACAAATCGCTTTCTTACCATAATGTAGACTTTTCTAATGCAGGTTGAGAACAATAGTTTAATGTACTTAGTATCTCCATCGTGTTTATTGTCCCTCAATGCTTAAACCCGACAACAGATGAAAGGTTAAAAAGCTCAAATAAGCGTGCATTAGGAAAGAGGTGGCCCGCCGGGTCGCGGTTAGAATGCAAACTGCCGCCCATACATTAAATCTGCTGCATTGGAATTGCAAAGTCGTGATTTGTCAAAGCATAATCTAAGGAACCGCAATATTCGCACATCGTAATTATTATCACTGGTAAAATGGCAGCCGAATCTTTTGTTGTATCTTGTTTATCAGTTGGTGTAGAAATACTAAAACCGATGCACTACTTACGTGTATAGTGTGTAGTGTCTTGTGAGTGCAGCGACTCGGCGAAGCTTCATTAACGCATTGTCGGCGGGTCGGGCGTGCAGACACCCCTATCGATATCATTAAATTATATTCCCGGAGCGTGTGCGATGTAACCGTTACGACGTCGAGCTCCGATAAAGCTTTGATTTATAACGTCGAATATTTAATGACAACACACAATTGAAATTTATTTATAAGGCGCACCGTTTAACTCTGCATGTTACAAATAAATTTTACAGTTAGCATCACGTTTACCATATTGTTGGCTGTTTACAATAAGACTGTCGTCTAGGGCTCTTTTGTATTCCACGCGAGGATCTTTATTGGGGAATAAGGTGTAGGATGCTCGGCATAAGCAAAATAGTGTGCCCATATATGCCCTTATAAGCTTGCAGAGCGAATAATTCAACGAGAAAATTCATGCAATTGTACTTGTTAACCGAGTTCGAGTATGGCGAATGTTCTCAAGATGACACCAACATACTAACTATTTATTGGTACAGGTTCTTGCATAATTTTGATTAGGAATGCATCTATTGGAGCATCTTGCGTAGGTACCAAAGAAGGGACAATGGCGGTATTTACGACTTCGATTCCAATTACAATATCAGTCATTTTGTTTGTGTAGGGGCTTGTGCTACTTTATTGCTTATGTCTGACTCTTGTTTTTTAAAGTATTCGTAGCTGACAGCGGGTGACGTGCCTTTTATAATTTAGCTGAAATCTTAAAGCAAATGAGTTTTATATTTATATCTATATCTTTATTCTTGTTTGTCATTTAATATTGTGCTTTAAGTGTTCTTCAGCTAGAACGTGGTCAAATGTAGCCTAAGGAGTTCTTGCAAAAGGTCAAAAGGTTGGTACATATAGATAATTATGTTTACTTAGTAGTAGAATGGAATAGGCATTAATTAAAATATGAATAGGTTAATGCATTGGTATTTAACTAACAAGTAATAACATGTTTAGTTAACAGTCTTAGATGGCTAAACTAATTCTATAACACGTCGCATAAAACGATTACACGAGTCATTGGAAGCGTGAGAGCGAACTACCCTCAGCGGAGCATTCTAATCGAAATTACAGCGGGCACGAAGCACGACCGCGGCAGTATCGCACCGACTAGCACCGACTAGCACCGACTAGCACCGAGTCGCCGACTAGCGGCCCCGCGCCGCGCCCGCTCGCGACGATGCCCGACCCAGCGATTTATTAGCCGGACCAACCGACGCGCTCCTTCAATTATTAAGCATTTCATTATAGTCAGTACCGCTAAGATAAATCGCCAACAATTATTTCTAACTCCTAACGACGCAGCGGGTTGCCCAATGGCCGATATTTCGCGCTCGCGGTACTACGAGCTAATAATTGAATTTCCCCCCGAGAACAATTGCTCGATTACAGCACAGCCCGACACGGATCGACGCCTAATGAATCTCCCCGGTGTCTAGTTATTTACCGAGATAAACTCTGTGTTTACTGGGTACATGCGCATGATTGCACGAGCTGCCAATAAATTAGATTTATCAGCTACCTACGTAGATACTTATTTTGTTTGAAATAGATTTAGAGTGTTTTGTCAAATTGGCATGTAATTATGTCTATAAAGTAGACAACAAAGATTTATTCAATAAGTTAATTACCGATCAAATTGATGCTTCAAGTGTATAATAATTTACATTTTCAACGGGGATTTTAACTCTTAAATAAATTGTTATATTAAAGCTGCTGAAACCAGCTATTCAGAGTTTTTTTTACATTAAAGTACCTTTGTATTATTATGTATTTCAGTGGCGGCTAACCTAGCTCCTCACAATAGCTCCACGTAGAACCATTAAACATAATAATCTGTTTCGAAACACGGAGCAAATCAATATCGGGTATTGACCGACGCACGCGCCGGCGCGAGCGAACAGCTTCCAATCAATGGGATGCAAGCCCCATTTCACGATTTCAATATATTTTAATGAAATGTCAGCACTTACTGAAATCTATATTGTGTAAGGTGAACCGAGTTCTCGTCCTGCCCACCAAAATTAATCGGTTTACGAAATAAACAAAACAATGGAAACAGTTGCAACGATATTACGGTAATTGTAGTTCTGTAAGGCAAGAATTATAAACGGAGAGTTAGACAGTTATAATTTCAATACACCTGTATTCATACTAAATACATGTTTTTTTTTATTTTCTCATTTATTTACTTGTATTTGCTAATAGGCGTACATCGTAATAGCAAATGAGTCACCTATTAAGGGCCCAAAGCGATTACATAAAAGTAAAATGAAACCACTCTAGCCGGTGGCTGGGAAGGTGGCGGGTCTAGTGGCTGGATGTTCAATATCTATTAGCGGTAATATCTTAGCGGAGAGATGGCTCTGGCCCAGATCCGGAGCCGGTCGGACCAGTTCTCCGAGCATCCTTGCGTAACAGCCAGCGCCCGGCCGCTTGCAAAAATGCATTACAAAGCTCCCAAATAACACACGCCCCTTAAAAGCTTTTTAAGATTCGCGCTCCAAAGATTACACGTGACACTACGAAAACAACTTGGATTAATTCCATTAAAATTTCGCAATACAGGCCGATTTTCGTCGAGAAAACTCGAAACTGGAGTTATAACAGACAAATAAATCACCAAATTATAATTACGCATGTCTCTACCACGCCCCAGAATGACATGTAATTTGGTTTCGGAAATTATACAGCTATATTATTTATTACGCTTCTTTTAATATTTTTGCATAACTACACCATTTAGGTAGAAGTTGACCTCCAACTCTGAATTTTAAAGACATGTGCAGTAGATCTGCTCGTGATAGAAACAGTTTTATTTATTTAATCGGATTTGTTTAAAAATACTTCGTATAACAACACAGATATATAATATATGGACATGCTAACAGCGGTTTAATGACTGTTAATTATACTTATAAGAGCTATTAAGATTACTAAAGCAAAGCATAACTACCTTAACATAATATAATACCAGGTAGTGTTATAGAATCATGCAGCAGATTAATAATGTCACCGGTAATCGAAATTGATCTCTATATTAAGTTTGATAAGAATTACAATAGAAGTTCCTGTCGGTGTGAGCTTTACTTATCTGGTGCAAAGTTCCCATGCTACTTACACGCCGACACAAGACTGCAACATTGGAACATGATCTTCGTGATAATTTATAGTAGAGACTAAAGAAAGCGTGCGCGCAGCCTGCCCCTATTAAGTGATCCATACATCAAGAGCGCCTCTGCATCCGATTACTCGGCGAGATTAACGGTAGTATCGTCTAATGTCTAACCGCAACCTCGCACTAAACATCTTGGAGTAAACGATATACGCGCCTATACAACACCTAAGTTTATCTTCTAAAACATGGCTAAAGCAGAACATAAATAGTACAAGTCTCTAGTAAAACATACTATCAAAACACAGATAATGTTCCCTCTATCAGAAAATTTGAATAACATTTTTGGTACTTCAGTAATTTAGACACATTACGGGTATACAATTTACTTGCTTACTGATTGCTGATTGTGTAGCCTCGCAGCGCAGGCGCAGGCATGGCTGCCCTCACTAAAATGTTAATAAAATTGCAGTCGAATGCAACGGACATTATACTTAATGCGCCCAGTTAGAGCCGGTGAAGCCAGAGTTTCGTCTAATACATTCGTATTTTGTTTAATTTATACCCTCCTCTAAAGGCTGATATTAAGACATCCGAGCCTTCATTACCGTTCGCGACACCTGTTTATAAATGGTCTACTGATATGCAGGGCTGCCACGGGTAGATAGATAAATAAAACGCAATTTTTCTGGGTAATTGTTTCGAAATACAAAAGACGAAAGGGTTTGCTTAATTCTGAACTGACGTTACACACGTCGAAACACCATTTATGTGAATAAAGTTTGTTTTAGCTCAATAGGAGAGTTGTGTAGGGTCAGCAGAGCGACTCGTGACCGAGGCCCGCGCGCCGCCAACGTACCGTCACGACCGCCCTCGCCTCGTCGCCTCCAAATAACATGATATTACTCACTAACTGGCCATTTCACGCCACGTTTGCTGCAACTATCTCTATGAAAATATTGTTTGTATCTAATATGTCCTTACAAATTTTATATTTCAAACGCTTTGCACTTACTCGAACCATTAGTTAGATAAGTATCTGCCAAGTAATCGCATCCTAAGTTCGTGAAATAGTTACCTGACTCGCTGCAATAAAATGTATAAACATTGGTGTATATAATTGTTAGTTGTGTAATGTTGTTTATGTATATTACGTGTGTGTATACCATGAGTCATCATGGGTGACCATGAGTCATCGCAGTGGAAAGGCTAGAAGTGGACATGCAGCATTAGAAGTTTGATCATGTTATGTACTTTGTTCATTTTCTTAGCTCCCTTAATGCTGATATTGACTTCGTGTGATTGCATGGTTATGTCATAGGTACACGACCAGGATGACGGAACATATAGAAGATATTCGAACTTACGAAGTATCCTCGTTTGGTTTATCCAGGCTACGGACTAACACATTCATCTCCTTTATGATATATTAGTAGCATTTAAAAGATAAACATATACATACCACTCAATCAAAGACCATTCTGCATCCTCAAGTTGTAGGATAGCTCTTACGGCTTCGAAGACGGTAGTAGTAGTAGGTACCTAGGTAAACCAACTTGAAATAACCTCTTATCTACTTAAGTGTGTTATATGGTGATGACATGATATATAAAGAGCTGGAAAAACTTTTGGAACATTTTAGTAAAATATTGGAAAATATTTATTTTTGTCTCAACTCTATCAGCTAAAGCTTAAGCATCTCATGTGTTAATCCAACTATTCTACAGCTCTTCAATTACACGAGAAAATGGTGCATTAAATAAATCCTCTATTTCTTAAAGCTTTTACAAAACAAACATGTTGGTGTTAAGTACTGTGTCCAGTGCAAGTACCTGTGTCTCTCCGCCTCGACAACGACATAAACTAAGGAACACCCAAGCTACGCCGCCATGTTCAATTTGTGTTTTCTTATATTTTACGAGTATACTACCGAGCTGTGAAAAGAACTTTACACTTAAATTACGAATTAAAATATTTCGCCACAAGTACTTACGGTGAACCGATGTGCGAAAGTGCGCGGGCGACGATCGATCATGCTTTGAATCGCCCGATGTCATACACACGCAATAAGTTTTATATAATTCCTGTATTAAAGCTTTGAGGAGCGCATTGAGATTGAGTATAGCGGCGTCTTTTGTTTTCAAAGTTTGTCGTATTATCAATCCTTTTTTTACAATCATATAAGTTGTCCTGTAGATTAATGCACATGCACATGACATATAATGTTTTATGTGTTTGTAGCTACCATTTAAAAGCTAAATTTAAAACTAAGAACAACAAGCAACAACTTTAAGATATCAACAACAAGCAAGAACTTTATTTATAGATATGATGAGTAAAAGATTTTTCATGGGTTTTTTTTAATAAGCGTGATTTATATTAACAAATCTCCTATTAAGATCGAATCCGCAACTTAATGGAACATTGAAGAGTTATTGATTTATTCCAAAGAAAGTCGATGAGATAAAAGAAAGACTTCCTCTTACTTACTTCTCGTTTAGATTAAAATATTGGAAATCAAGCCATACAAATTACAACATCAACACGCAATAAACAATAAATTAATAAGCTGTTGTGATAGCTGGCCGATACGACATTCCTCATGAAATCTCAACAAAATTACCTTTAACATTAAATTCAGCCGAACCTATAGCCGCGGACCGGCGATGTAATCAATGTGAAATTCTTAATTCACATTTTTTCTGCTGTCCCGGAACATTTATCGATAAATTGACCTGAATGCACATAAATAAAGTTAATGAGGCAAAATCATGGCATACAGCATATCAACCTACATAGCTAGTTGTTATTTGAGACAACGTATATTTTAATTAAGAGAGTAATAAATATCACCCTAAAAGTATTGGCAGCGCAAAGCTTAAAGCTTTTTGTAACGCGTGGACAGGGCCGTATCGGGACGTGGGAAAAAGCTAACCTCCTGTTCATGTTGAGAGAATGCTCCTTTTTTAATATAACGCTAATAGTAAATGCCTCATGCTCAGAATATTCAATTAACTCTGCTGGAACTGGCCGCAAGTAAGATAAGGTCCGTTTGAAGCCAAAATAAGCGTAAAAAATAAACGATCCAATGACAAAAGAACAAAAAGTACGTCTAGTGTTGCGGATCCAATTAGAATCTATTTTGTTGCGATTTAAGATAGCTTGGTGTCCATTGTTTTGTGACAATGGCGGCGAGGCGGTGGAGGAAGCTGGTGCGGCGATCGGTCACCGCCTGTCACCTGGTAATGGCCGGACCCTTGGCACGCTTACCGGGGCCACTCCATCATTGACAAGCGTTTTATTAAATGTTCGGCGATAAGAACCCGCGACGGCCCACCGTTGCGACACTTTGTTAACTTAAAAAACACACGCTTCTGAATTAGCTTTTTGACTGTCACTAACATTGATTATGTTCAAAGAGCTTTAAGTACGATCCATCAAACCAAATTTTATAAATAGACAAAGCTTGCATAGAAATCGATCGAAGCATCTATTATTTGTCAGATTATAGCTCCTGTGCGTAATGTTGTTTTAATTACACCTCACATAAATAAAACTCTGATTTATAGGTAATATGCGATACCGCACGCAAATTTAATTAGTACCCACATCAACACGGTGGTAATTGTTTTAACAGTTGTAAACTTTATTGGTTTTGATAGGTCAGATCTTGACCTGGGATTTGCCCGGCTTTTAATACTTAGATCATCAAAGTTAACCTCTTGATTTAATAATCACTGACTAAGTGTTTTCCAAAATGTATTCTGCATGCATGCAGTTATTTATCTACTTTAGAAATAAATCAAACGACTGATATCATTAAGTGGTAAAATAAATGTATGGTATAAATAGTTATGATCAATAGTAAAGTTTGTAAGCTGATACACCTATGTGTTTACCTGAAATATACGTAGGAAGGCTCTCGAGCAGAAATGTGCAATGATCATAAACAGATAAGCATGACAGCCGTAGACAATTCATTCTCATTAGCTTATTCATGACAAAATTATAAAATTATTCCCAAATTAGAGTTACAAAATTCAAACATCGAGCAAACGGGTATTTTACAATGTAAACTAAACGACTTTCGGTAAACGAGATGTCGCAGGCCTTGAATCTACAAGCGTTTACAAAATACACAGCTAAAGCGTGGAGCTCTCCTTCGACGAAGCACTATCACATTTGAATTTTGCATAAATAGGTGTACACTTACATATAAAACATGCAAAAATAGTCGTCGCATTAAAGCAAATCAAATAAATTTATAATTTAACGAATGCTCATAGCCAAATCTTCAATTATGCATATTCTGTCACGGTGCGACATGAATGTTATATAATCAAAGCTTGCGTTTGAGTTGCCGGTGATAGCCTTGTTTCATAATTATGCAATAACACGTTGATGCATACTAAGAACACAAGATATTAAGTGAAAATTAATTATCTACCTACATGAGAGTAAGTAGAGAGAAAACAAGTGCATTTACATGATTAAGTGGAAATGTTCTGATTAATGGTTTCTCTTGCTGACCCCTCTGGAAAACACAGTAAGCGGTGATTAAGTTTTTATAAATATTCATTATCAATTTTATACTGTTCGTAATATACGTCTGAACTGGTCCGTTTTCTCTTTCGTCGAAATCGTGCAAGTGCAGGACAATAAATCAGAAGTGTAAAGTTGCCTCAATTTACGCTCATTATTTCAGTCTTTACGTGCAATTTGCCGTGGGCTAATTGTATTAATTAATGTCCATTAAGTTTGGATGCGTTAAAGCTGTTGTCATTTTGTTTTTCTTAATTTTGACCTCGTGCCGTTTGCATTCAGGCAAATATATGTGTAAGGAATGTTTATGCTTATTACCTACATTTGTTTTACAGCACATTTGTATTAAAGATTTATTATCCCTAAACCTAATGACTAAGATTATAACAATATGTTCATAATAATTCCATCTGCATTAAACATCGATTAGGCATTTATGATTACTTTATTCTTAGAAGGTGTGTAACATATTGTCTAAATCATTACTAAATTGACAAATTAATAATGATATTTCTTAGAAAATGTTAAGTTAGGAAAGCTATCAATAATTACTGAGGTCAGAACATTCATGTAACCAGGGATATTCAGTTAAATTCACCGAGACTGAAAGCAGTACCATAATTAGCACACACAACTGAACATGTAAATATTAATTGGAACATTTTAAAGATTTATCCAAATCAGACTATAGCTTCCTGTAATCATTTACACGGATATATATACATAGTTATGTAAAAAAACAGTTTAAAGGAAACAAAATGTCTGAACATATTATTTTTGATTGTTTGTGAAGATACGATACGTACCTGTATTTAATCTAATAATCTAAAAATCGATGAAGAAACAGTTACATAACCTTAATGATCTTTTCAAAATCCATCGATAATTCTAATGTAAAACATGGTGAAACAGGAATTCTTTACTATCTAACGTTAATTGAAAAATGTTGGCCACGTGTGAGTAAGTCGGCGTGAAGGCACCGCTCTTAAATGTAATTAGCGATTTTGCACAGCGCTGTCGGCAGCGGCGCGGCGGCGGCGATGGGCCGGGTGACCCCGCGCCCGGGTCACGCGGGCCTCGGGCCCGACCGGCTGACCGTGTTGCACCACATCCAGCTTTACTGGAGCGGACCGAAACACCTCCACCTACCACTGCATTATACAATATTTTCATATCAAACTTTACACCTTTACATAAATGCTCTTTACCAAGAAATTACACTCCATCACAAACAATGTATTAACATTAACGATGCCGTAAACGTCGAATGTCTTGTAATAAAAACTTCTGTCATAAGTTTTCTTTGCTAATAACCATCGAGACCATTATAATAGGGCTGATGATTTCCTTTGATAGAACATTGATGTATAATTTATCTCTTTATACGTTTTGAGTATCTTGGTTAGAGATCTTTGTGGTACCTATTTATGTAAATCTTAGTATGTTTGTATTTACGTTTTATACTCGTGGCAGCCCTACTACTAAACGTGGGAGAGGGCACTACCAATCGACCCAATGCATAAATATAAAACAACTTCATTGCACACACATAACACCAATATTTATGGTCAGGACTGCAGTCAGGTCACCAGAGTGCAGAGTAGCATCGCAACTTCAAACATATCTTAGAACTTACATGGCCGATTTGAATATGGCGAGTATTCAATGCTAGTAAGAGTAGGTAGTTTAATTTCAGGTGGCTGTGCACCGTGGGACAAAGGCATTGTTGTGGGCATCTGGGCCGCGGCCGCAGCACACGCCTCTGCTGCGAGGCGGGGCGGTGAGCATACCCATTGGTTACCGTCGCCAGACCGTGTCAAGTTTCATTGGACAATCCAACGAACAGTGAAAGTGACGAAACGCTCCTTACACGAAGCACCTTGGGCAAAATTACCTATGACAAATTAGGTCAATAATGAACCTGCATCCACGCTGGGTTTATAATTGCACAGTTAATTAGTTATTCTGTTTGCTGTAATAGAATAGAGATACCAACTAAATATTTACAAAATTTTCGTATATTTTCGATTGCTATGCATTCATGATAAAAAATATAGTGTTGTAACACACCTCCTAACGCCATCTGTTGTTACTTGAACACATTACATTATATTGTCATTGATCATATTGAATAATAAGGAAACTAGATGAAGTTATAGACAACTAGCGCCATCTAGGAACAGTATGAACAAATATCCAGAACAGCGCCGCCGTGCAAGTCATAACATCACCACTGCAGACGCTTACGTAAAGATATTGTGCACACATGTAAACTAGCCAGCTCTGATCCTTGTACTACTAGTTCCTGTTTCGATAGCCTAGCGGTCTTCAGGAAACTAGTTAGATAGGGGAGGTCTGAAGGGCGATAGCCACGCAGTCCCTTTCATCCCTCCACTTAGGGTTGCCACATGATATTATTGTAAACTTGTTACTTACTAAAAGTTGCCAATAAATTATCATCAAGTTCAACGGGGCTTTAATTTCACAACCAGCAACCCTACATTGGCGCCCAACGTAAATAATTCACGGATACCCACATAATTACACGGTATACCCACATTTGGAAATAATGGAAAATGTCAATCACTATGACGCAGGAACAGTTCACTGCATTAATGAACACGATCACTTCAACGCAAAGTACCATGTCTGGGAAAAGTTTTGCAAGTTGTACCAGAAAATACAATGGTGAAAGAGACTATAATAAGGTGGAAGAGTTTATAAATAGTATCTCAGTATACAAAAAAGTGGAGCACATCTCCGATGAAGATGCGTTAGAAGGTTTACCGTTATTGTTAAGCGACACGGCAGCAACATGGTGGCACGGTGTGAAAGCGGACATTAAAAAATGGAATAACGCATTGGAAGCAATACGGTCAGCGTTTGCTCCAAAGAAGCAGCCACATGAGATTTACTTAGAATTCTTTGGCAAGAAACAAACTACTGAGACAATCGACGAGTTTGTTTGTACAAAACGCGCGCTACTTTCTCAGCTGCCAAGTAAACGCAACAGAGAAGAAGAACATCTTGACTTCATATATGGATTGTTAAAGATGAGCATCAAAAAGGAAGTCGCCAGATCTGAGTTTAAGACGTTTACGGAGCTACTCGAAAAAGTTCGACATTTAGAAAGTTTGGAGAAAGAATCGCAATTTGCGACGGAAGATCGTTATGTGAAAAAAACAAAGCGTTGCGTATTTTGTGGCAAGAAAGGTCACACAACCGAAGAATGTCGTAAACGATTGGCGGAAGTTAAAAAACTACCAGCAGCGACACCTACAGGTGAGACTACAAAGGTATCATGTTATGGGTGCGGTGAGGCTGGAGTATTCAGAAGTAACTGTAAGAAATGTCAGAATAAGGAAACTCCACCAAAGCCGGTTGCATTTTACACAGTGGACACCACAGAGATAAAACAGGACCATGTTAAGATACCTACAATAGAAATCATCTGCAAGAATGAAAGAGGTTATGCTTACATAGACACAGCTGCGAGGACAAGTATGGCCAGTATGCAGTTGTACAAGTTGTTTATTAGAAGAGGTGCGACGTTCAACGAGAAAACAGCTGACACAATCCTAGCTGATGGGGCAATTAAGGCTCGAAAACTGTTAACGACATCCGTGAACATAACAATCGGTGGGCGTTCCCTACCTATTACTTTCACAGTGATACCTGACGCCACCGATAATCGTACGTTACTAGGCATTGATTTCTTAGAATCAGCAGGTATTGTGCTCAATTTACCACAACGAGTTTGGCACTTTATAGATAAACCTAATGAATTACATGGCTTTTTACAATTAAAAAATGAGAAGATTTCCTTGAAGGCAGCCGAATGTCTAACATTTAATTCAAGCCAGTCACCACCGGAATCGCTATCAAACTTTATACAGTGGGCAAAAGAACTGTACATGATTTCTCCACTTCCACAAACACCGTCGCCGTTGAAAAATTGTCAAGACAGTCCACCGCCTACGAAAATTCCAAGATGGTCACTTCAAAAGATGGACACACCCCCTCGTCCTATCCGTCCTCGTGAACCAGCGGATGAAGAATCTCAAAAAGATCCTCGCATTGATTATGTGACAATAAATCAAATGTCATTCTATTCTTTTGATATTTTATTACGTCCAAATGAAGGTCTTATTTTATCTGAAGGTGAAAGATCAAAATTCAATGATCTGTTAAGTAAATATAGCGATGTTTTTGGCAAAAATACACAACCTACACCCTATATTTTACATAGAATAGATACTGGTAACCATTTACCTATAGCTCTAAAACCATACAGATTGTCGCCTAGCAGACAACAACAGTTAAGACAAAAACTTGACGAGATGTTGAGTAATGATATAATAGAAGAGTGTGAGTCACCCTGGTCGGCTCCTGTCATTATGGTTCCGAAAGGCACAGATGATATTCGAGTCTGTATAGATTACCGACGACTAAATGAAATAACAAAACCAGACAGATATCCATTACCACGAATTGATGACTTATTACATCAGGCTAAAGCAATGCCATATATGTCTACAATTGATCTTCAGTCAGGCTATTTTCAAATTTTATTACATCCTGATGACCAAGACAAAACAAGTTTTGTTTCACAATTTGGAACGTATCGTTTCAAACGCATGCCATTTGGGTTACGGAACGCGCCTGCAACTTTTCAAAGACTCATGGATAAGTTCATTCAAAGTTTACGAACGAAACATGTACTATGTTATTTGGATGACATTATATTGAGATCTGTCACTTTTTCACAACACATAGAAGATTTGGATGAAATATTCGTAAAACTTAGAAAATTTAACCTAAAAGCAAACAGGAAAAAATGTAACTTCATATGTTCTGAAGTAAAATATTTGGGACACATTATAGTTTCCGAAGGAATCAAAACAGACCCATCTAAAATCTCAGCTATTTCAAATTTGTCAACACCAAGAAACCTAAAACAATTGATGACATTTCTACAAACTGCTTCTTGGTATCGAAGATTTATAAACAACTTCGCAGACATTGCTCGACCATTAACTAATTTAACCAGAAAAAAAACAAGCTGGCAGTGGAATATTGAGCAACAAGATGCCTTCGAAAAACTTAAAGTAGCATTAACTACAGCCCCAGTACTAAAACAAGCTGATTGCGATACTCCTTTCATTATCAAAACTGATGCCAGTCAATATGCAATAGGTGCGGCTTTAGTGCAGGGGGAGGGTAAAAATGAGCATCCTGTTGAATATGCAAGCAGACTTCTCACACCCGCGGAATGTAATTACTCAGTAACTGAAAAAGAAGCATTAGCCATTGTTTGGGCCATTTCAAAATTTCGCGGCTACATTGAAGGTACAGAATTTATTACAATCACTGATCACCAACCATTAAAATGGTTGATGAATTTAAAAACACCAACTGGACGCTTGGCTCGTTGGGCACTGCAACTGCAGCCCTATAATTTTAAAATTCAGTATACTCCAGGACGCACCAATGTTGTGGCAGACACCCTGTCTAGGCCACTATGCATACATAAGGATGAAGCATGTGCTTTCTGTTATATAGAAGTTGAGTTACCTAAATACAGTGAAGAACAAATACGCAATGAACAACTTAAAGATGAAGAATTAAAAATAATAATTAACTCTCTTGAAGAAGAAAATGAAACAGAAAATTATATTGAATGGTCTAGGAAAGGTTATTTACTTCATAAAAAGGTGTTGTATCGTTTTACACCTGAACAGGAAGATGACAATGCAAAATTACTTATACCAATACAAGAAAGACACAACATATTAAAAGCATATCATGATGATCCCACAGCTGGTCATTTGGGAGTAGAACGCACAATTAAACGTATCTCTGATAAATTCTACTGGAAAGCATTAAGAAAAGATGTAATAAAATATGTCAAAACTTGTGTAGAATGTCAAAAGTATAAACCATCAAATAAAAAACCAACAGGATTATATCAATCTACAGCAAACAACCACAGATTTGAAGTACTTTCTATTGATTTGTTTGGGCCGTTACCAAAAGCTATAACTGGAGAAAAATGGATTTTTATTGTTGAAGACACAGCTTCTCGTTGGGTTGAGCTCTTTGCCATCAAAGAAGCCACAGCTGAAACATGTGCAATTACTCTATTGAATGAAGTATTTTTACGCTATGGTTTACCAAGGAAACTTATAAGTGATAATGGAGTACAGTTCATATCAGCTGTAATGCAAAAACTGACCTATTGTCTAGAAATACAACATATTCTAACACCTGTATATCATCCAGAACCTAATGTTGTAGAAAGGAAAAACAGAGATATGAAAACCCAAATTGCAATCATGGTAAAAGATCAGCACCAAAACTGGCCTAATACATTACCAGCCATTAGATTTGCAATGAATACTAGTTTATGTCAAACTACAGGATTTTCACCTTCTTACTTAACTTTTGGACGTGAACTCAGAACTCCTTATGATTTAACACATGACTTCAGTTCAATCTTAACTCAGGAAAACTTTGTATCACAAATCACACCAACTTTGAAAAAGTTAGCTGGAGACTTGTTAATTGCAAAAGAAAATATAGAAATTATGCAAGACAACAACCGTCAGCAAGCAAATCAAAAAAGAAGACCAGATCCCGGCTACAAAATAGGAGATTTAGTATTGGTTGAAACACATCCAATCAGCAGCAATGAAAAACAGTTTACAGCAAAATTTGCACCACGCCGAGATGGGCCTTATGTTGTTATAAAGAAACATGGAGCATCTACATACGAAGTGGCTAATCCAAAGACACCACAACAATCAATTGGGAAATATCATACTTCGGCAATTTGTAAATTTGAACAAAGAGATAATTTAGTACCCAAACCTATGAACCCCATGAGGAAGAGAGGAAGACCCAAAAAGTTGCCTACTGATCCTGGTACTCTGTCGGGACGACTTTAGAGTACCAGAGGGGGAGAATGTAACACACCTCCTAACGCCATCTGTTGTTACTTGAACACATTACATTATATTGTCATTGATCATATTGAATAATAAGGAAACTAGATGAAGTTATAGACAACTAGCGCCATCTAGGAACAGTATGAACAAATATCCAGAACAGCGCCGCCGTGCAAGTCATAACATCACCACTGCAGACGCTTACGTAAAGATATTGTGCACACATGTAAACTATCCGCCTTTATAAGCAGTGCGGACTTCGAACAAATTGTCATTCACTAGCTAGAGGTTTAGAGTGCGGTAGCCACGCAGCCAGCTCTGATCCTTGTACTACTAGTTCCTGTTTCGATAGCCTAGCGGTCTTCAGGAAACTAGTTAGATAGGGGAGGTCTGAAGGGCGATAGCCACGCAGTCCCTTTCATCCCTCCACTTAGGGTTGCCACATGATATTATTGTAAACTTGTTACTTACTAAAAGTTGCCAATAAATTATCATCAAGTTCAACGGGGCTTTAATTTCACAACCAGCAACCCTACAGTGTTTATTTTTAAAAAAGCCCTGTTAGCTTTTTTAGCGTTTTTTTTTATTCGTTGGTTTTGCTGTTTATAAATAAAATAAAGAAGTGGGGATTAGTTCATGTGCGGGGTCAGGTACCTAGTTATATATATTTTTTTTCTACTTTTCATCGAAGTATTTTGTAAACATTAAATATCCGAGAAGATACTAGCAAAACTACGTCAATCCTAATTGCTAAATTGGCAAGCAGCAGCTCTTAAGAGCCTTGAGCAAATTGGGGGATAATATATTTTCCTATCAAAGGAGAGGTACAAAAAGACCGAAGATATGCGAGTCTGAATCTAGCTCGAGGGGTTACGTACGTAGGTACTATTGACGTGAAAACAAAAAAATCGAGAAAAAATTGCATTCGTTGTATTGGAGGCTCCTTAAATATTTAGTTTGTTATAGCGGCAACAAAAATACAAAACTCGTGAAAATTTCAACTTTGTAGCTATCCCGACTGTTGAGATACAGCCTGGTGTAAGACAGACGGTCGGACAGCGAAGTCTTAGCAATAATGCCCCATTCTTACCCTTTGGGTACGGAATCCTAAAAATACATTGCTCATTTAATAGAACCACTTAACCTAGGTACTTGCATTTTATTGATGTTTTTTTAGGTAGCTAGCTGGTATAATCTTATTACCATAATACCATCTAGTAAACCTAGATACTTTTATAGGGGCCCGTTTTGTAAATGAAAGTAAGTAGCTGGTACCTGGCGTATTAGGCAGGTACGTATCTAATCTATCTTAATTTCAATATCTTTGTGCTTAGTATCTAATAACATTTATGCAAGCTGACTTAATCACACAAGTCGTAGCCGTAGTACTAGGCAGGTACTCCATACTAAATATCAAAACAGAACTGATATAAGCTAGGTACCAACCTACAAACTAAAAGATAATTGCAACTTGTGTATTGGTACAAGAAAATGTCAATGAACGACGGCACCTACTTCTGAAGTACACGCCTAATTTCCTTGAGCTTTTATTATAAACAAATAAGACCACGATTACGTACAACAGAAAGCATTAAAATGCAAATTGATACAAGCATAACGACAAAATTAGCATTATGAGCGACAATATTGAAGGGTGACTCAGCATGTCAGTCCATCACCTCCGGTTCTGCTCACCGGCCTATTGTTATGCAACTAAAGCAAGGCGAATAGACAAGTCGACTGGCAAGCCCGCCCTCGATCAATAGCCGTGAAATTCGATTATAAAAATCGGGGCCATGAGCTTATTAAACTAATGTGACAGCAAGATGAACTTAACTAGTTACCCATAGGTACCTAAAGCTTCTTAACCATTTGATTTCCATAAGGTACCCACTTAGATTGGTCTATCATACTTAGGTAAGTATGATGTTGAAATTCCACTTGACCAGGTTCATAACAAGTTCCGTTTAATTAGCAATTAGCGAGGGAACCTAGTGATTCGTTATGAGCTTTTGGCAGTTGTTTTCATCAATCAGCCAAACATAGTCCACTGGACATAGGCCTCTCCCAATTTGCGCCACAACACCCGGTCCTCAGTCCACCTGGCGGGCGGGCGTCCTACCTTACGGTTGCCGAGCCGAGGTCTCCATTCTAGGACTCGTCTGCTCCAACGGCTATCGGCCCTTCGACAGACATGGCCAGCCCATTGCCACTTCAGCGAGCTAATTCTACGAGCTATGTCCGTTAACTTGGTTCTTTGTCGGATGACCTCATTACGAATTTTATCCTTCAAAGAGACTCCGACCATGGCTCGCTACATAGCCCGCTGTGCGACTTTAAATTTGTGGACGTTTCGGCACCGTAAGTCATAACAGGTAGGACGCACTGGTTATATGCTTTCGTCTTCAGGCATTGCGGTATAGGCGAAGAAAAAAGACTCGACGAAGTTTCCTAAACGCTGCCTAGCCCAATTGAATTCTCCGATCGATTTCCCGGTCGAAGTTGTTTCTACCAAGGTTCAAAATCAAAAAATCAAAAATCATTTATTTAACTTAGGCTACAAAGTAGCACTTATTAAACGTCAATTTTTTTTACAAAAGACAGCACCCTAGGGGTCGGTTCATATCCGGCGGAAAAGGCAGCGCGCAACATCGGCCGCGCAACGCCAGAACGAGCAAACACACAACAAAACATCCAACCTCTCACACCTGACGCACCAACACGTCAGGTCAGTGTGAAAGGCCGAATGCTCCATCATGCGCCCGCCCGCCCCAGCGCCACGCGACCGGCGACACGCTACCACCGCCAGATATGAACCGACCCCAAAACGCCCACCCTTCACTTCGCTTGATGACCTGCCCTAGGTAGATATACTCTTGAAAGTTGTTTTGGTAATGGTGAATGTTAAAGTTATGAGTAGTTTTAGTAAATAGATGTACCTACAACGATACTTTGAAGTTTAATAGGTACCTACTACCTACCTTCGTTTAAAAAATAAAATTACTTGGACATTCCTGCTAAATAGCGCGAAAGTCCATTTTTGTTCATTATTTAATTTTGTGTTTCCTTTTAACATACAAGAACATAAGACGAATGGTTTTAATAAAATTCACTTACCACCGTAGCTACAACATTCTCATCTCACAGAATCAGGAAAAAAAAATGGTTTCTAGATTGATTTCTAGAAGATAATCTTTTTTAATCTAGTAAAGGTGTAGGCCACCACACATTATGACAACAATAAATGTATCGTTTTAATAGAGAAAAGATAGATAATTTACTGTTAGAACTCAGGTAAATAATAGAAATGCGAATGTTTGCATGCCAAATGGTAAAATTTGGCTGAGCTCTAATAGGTTAATTACGCTATTGATATATAGCGGATAACTTACACATATTTACGAAATAAGATTCTATTCTATAATTTTATTATTCTATACCCACGTTCCTTTATTAATCTTTTATTTTATATGGCAATGAACTTATGTCAAATCTGAAGTGAAATGTCAACAGCGTTGATCTTTGTCTTTGTCAGTAGTTCTGTCAAAATAAGATTCCGGAGTTGTTTACAATTTAACGATTATTTTACCAACTATTTGTAGGTTGTAAGATTTCCAAAATGATAACTAATTTCGACAAACTATGTGGGGAATTAGAAAAGCAAGAGTTAGAGGTAATTTATTGTCAAACATAACTTATAGGTTATGATGAGAAACAGATTTATTGACACTAAAGTTAAAATAAAAAATTTTGCAGGCACCCACCGGTATAGCATCTCCTTCTACATATGCGCAACTGCTGGCAATATATTTATATCAAAATGACCTGTAAGTATGTGTTTACTTTCGACTGCAAATAATTTCAAAACCAACTATTAATAAAATTTATTTTACCATAAACATTCACATGAAATGTTCTAAAAATAAGTACCTAATTAACTTAATTGCTATTCAACCTTCTGAAACATATTTCATTACAAACATACAGACCAAACACATTAAAAAAATCCAATTTCTATTGAATAGCAAACTTTGCCCATATGAGTATAAAATCATGAGTACTCAATGTTACATCTGACACAGATGTCTTCAAAAGTTTGTGCCATCTTAATGCAAATTTAATCAAGACATCTCAAATTTCCTAAAACAAAACAAATTTCATATAAACTTGCAGATGTAATGCCAAATTCTTATGGAAAAGGATTCCTCAAAACATCACCAGTAGTAATCCTGAAATAGCTGCAATATGGACAGTCGGTCAAAAGCTATGGAAGAAAGACCTACCGGGAACATACCACTCGTTAGCTGCCTTTAATTGGACAGAACCTGTAGCAAATATCATCCGAGCATTAGAGGGTAAGCTACATACTTGTTTAAATATAATACTATCCTGGGAAAACTCACACACAATCATCTGATCTCAAACTTAGCAAAGTTTGTACCATGGTGACCAGACAACTGATAAGCATATGTACCTACATAATTCTAAAAACATTAATATTATAGATAAATTACACCCAGACACAGAAATAATGATCATGCTCATAACACAAACTTTTGTCCTGCATGGAAATCAAACCCAGGCATATATCTAACTGACATTTATATAAATGTTAAATAAAAATAACAGTCACTATGGAGCAAAAGCTATCGCACATTTGTTTGCGTCTATATGTCTGGAGCTGATTTTGGTTTCCGCAATATTCAAAGTTAATAGACATGATCATTAATTTATTACCACTTGCTTAGTTAAGATAGACAATTTCTGTATAAGACTAATTCATAATTTACTCATTAACATGATGTCATGTATTCGTTTATTTAAAGAAAATCCTTTTGAATAGGAAATAAAATACTACATTAGACAAAGGCAAAAAATAATTGTTTTTTAGCTCTTAGCTACTCACGTAATATTATATGAATAATTATAAAAGGCTTAACATTTGAGTCACTAAATCATGCCAATTATTGTTACAAGTTTTAATGTATTTTTTTATGAATGCACTACTTAACTAAATGTAAATAGAATATCTAGGATATCCTGTGAACTTGAGAATGATAAATGGTTAGTTAAGTTTATTTTAAGTAAATATAGTTCTCGTGTATTATGGAACATGTTTGTATTTTAGATATCAGTGAGTGATCCAATTAATTCGGAATTCCTTGTTTTGTAGATTTTTTATTTCTCACACATTCATTAACATTAATGTATCTTTAATACTTCAATTTATTATGTGTCATCATTAAGACATGTTGATTGACATGTTGGTCGAAAATAGTCATATTTATTGCCAATTCTGTTAACCTAGTTGGATTAGCCTCCTTTTTATACATTCTGTAGATAGAATTTATATGACTATTATTGCCCATCCTTTTCCAGATTTTACTCACATAAGAGAAACTTAAAAGATTTTTTTGCAGCTTATTTTTTATATTATTTTCCAGATAAGGTCAGAGAGCGAACTTTCAACTTGATTGGTCGGTCATACAGCTCAATATCCCTTGATGCTGTCGTCTCAATGACTGGTCTGAGCAAAGATGCAGTGTTACATGTATGCAGAGACCGCAAGTGGACGCTCAATGAAGACGGTGTGACGGTCAGCCCAACACCACCCACTCAACCTGCACCACTGCACACCTCCAGTGAGGACCAACTGTTCAAGCTCACAGAATTTGTCTCATTCTTAGAAAATTAAGTGAGGTACCTAAATATGTTTTTACTATCCATTGTGTATTTATCGACAGTTAAGTTAATTACTCACCTTCAAAATTGATTTTGTATAAAATATTAGTAACATTATCAGGTAAATGAAAAAGAACACAATTAATTTAATCTCATTTATTACATACAAAACCTAATTCGAAGTCTACATTCGTTAAAACTAAAACAATCTTTTAAACAAAGATATTATTTTAATAGGTATAAAAAGATCATAAATGTAAAGTAAGTGGCAGTGTAAATTCGTATGTTTTATCTTACAATAAAGCTGTACTTTGTCCAATATTGGTATCAATGACCGCACTTTCTGCTGTCACACACCTAAAAAAGTATATATCACAAGCAATACATTACTCACACAAATATTTGCTGAGTTTCATTCGTGTAAAAATACTACAGTCTATATTACTACTATCTACATTTGTTTAAAACTAAGCACTTTTCAATAGTTTGGCAACTCTCGTTTAATATCTATTCTGGAAGGAAACTTGGTTTTGTCTGGGCTGTAATCTCATTGCGTTGGTGTCCTCTTCATCGCCTAAGGTGGTTTCGTAGCCGCGGTTGACCTGTCCCCCGTTTGGTTCACCGAAGACATCCTTCACAGATATGTTGGCCGTTGATGTTCTGTGCCGGGGTCCGACACCTAGATTATTATTAAGCTGAAAACGAAATAATACAAATTATTTTTAAGTTAGTCTTACGATCAGGTAGACATCGACTTACACGTGAAAAGAGCAGTTTAATTTGAATAGGTTTTTTAGCGTTTACCATTCCTGCGACTCCATATTCGTTATTGGCGCCAAGTGTCTGCATCTGTGATTTCCGTCTTTCCGCCATTACGGAGTTTCTTCTCGTCTCCAAGGCCTTCAACGTCTCTCTTCGTAGAGTCATCTTACGGTTAAGTACTGGGGTACCTTTAAATAAAAAAGATTATTATTAAACCTCATTGGCATAATAATTTTATTAATATCTACTTAGTCATGGTTAGGTGTTTTTTTGTATTCATTGCTTTATGTCCGAGACAAATAACTACCCATCTGCAGCAGAGATAGCAGATAATTTGCACGGCGCTAATTTATTCATTCAAGGAGACACCACGGAAATATAAATGAATAATTTTGGCGTAAGAAAAAATATGGATTTTACCTGGTCCATCATTCGCATTCATGTTAAAGAACCGTTTCTTGAAGGCCACGTCCAACGTGCCGATGTTCCTCTTCTTCTGTCTCGCCTTCTCCAAATTGTGAATGGTCTTCCTTCTTCCGACGTTATGAGGACCAGAGCCCGAATCGTTGTCATAATCGTCGTCCAGACCATTCAACTTCTGCAGGTCTTTCACTATTGCTATTGCATTCTTATCAAGCAGCGCATCTTGAGATAAGTCGTCCGACTGAAAACATAAAGGCTAGATTAGTAACATTTCTCACATAGTTATATACTAAGTTCATATGTTGAATTAGTCACCTTCTTTGAACAGAACCAGTTGAGTTCTGTGGACGACAATATGTGCGAGATGGTTCCGAATCGATGGAACAACATAGCGGAGAATTGTATCACCAAAATCAAGGCGAAGAAGAACACGAACACTAGACCGATGGGCTCCAATTGTAAATATTCCTTGGAAATCAATACCTGAAATTTCAATAATGCTTTAGATTTGCCTAAGTTTATAATTTGTTTTAAATGTTAAAAAATATTATATGTTAAAGTTAATGGTCAAACGTGTGCTTTTATGTTTTAATGAAGTGTTGTCTTATAAAATGAAATTTTAAAATGATTTTATTCGAAGTACTTCGAATAAAATCACAGATCAAATATAAAAACACACGTTCAACCACGGAACATTAATTAATAACATAAACTTAATTGTGAAAATTATTCATAAAAATCCATATATTTTGTTATATACAAGTGCTTTTTGAAAGAAAATTTGTTATTGTAAAACACTCAATGACGGTATTTAGTTTCATCAAACACGTATCAACAATGAGTTCACACAAAAACACATTTGCAAATATATTTCGTAGTAGGTGTAGTTCTCTCCACTATAATTATCCTGGGAACCAAATAACCTCACCCATAAGGTGTACAATTACTTATGTACAATTACAAAGGAAACCAGTGTCCCTGTTACTAGTATTTATTAAAAGAAATTCCGCCACCTTAATAGACAGAACAGAAACATTAATTTACTCCTCGGTGAATTGGGTTGGAAAGTGTGCAAATATTGGGAAAGTGAATGGTCATCACATCTAAAAACTCCATCTTTTGGATACCTATTCGACTACGGCGACTGCCAACATTGACTCGGGTCTATATTTACGTAGCTTTCAATCTACGGATATGGACTGGACTGGATGGTAGGGTATCGCTGGATCTGTCTCTGTGTCCAGTGAGTGTAAAAGGTAGTCAGGAATATAAATCGTGACGGAAAAACATGGTTACGTCACACCGTAGTCGAATTTTTGTGTTATTAAGACACGGGGTTTCCATAAAACCAATACATAAGGACACCAGGTTTGGATATTAATTAGACGTAAAACCATCAGTTATTTAGTCTTCTGTGTCTCCAGGACTCCATGCTGGTGTGCCCTCCCAGACAGACCGGTTAGAAGAAGGTCGTTAGGATTGTGAAGTGACACACTTTCAGTGGTAATATTTGTCTATACCTCGCCTGTATCCTCGATGTATGTAATATTTGTCTTTATTCCCAAAGGCCAAACCACGTGGAGTTGATCTTTGTTCAGTTGTAATAAAAATACTATCAATATGAATAAAGCATTGAACATTACAAATGCGAAAACCGACTTATTGCGAAGTTCTATCAAATCTCCTGCAATGCGAGCCTGTAAAATTACATAAAACAAATGTTTAAATAGTTCGAATCAACTTTCAAGGGTGACGGGGGGCGTGGCTGGTGGTTACATTGTATTTCTCGCTAAGCAGCTCGTAGTCCCTAGTCATCGTTGAAGGCCGATCGCTGCGTAGTGGATTCTAACGTTACCTCTTGAGTAACCTCATCGTACGTTATGTTAGTTTTAACTCCAAATGGCCATTTAAAGTGAAGGTTGTCCTTGTTCAGTTGTAGCAAGAATACAATCAATACAAAGAGGGCATTGACCATAATGAAGGAAAAGACAGATGAATCTCGCAATTCTTTCAGATCCTTGGATATACGAGCCTAAAATTTGGGGAAGAATAATCATGAATATTTTGATTTAAATGGGATAAAATTAAAGACCTGAAATAAAAGCTGATTAATGTACACAATACACAAAGAAAATCTTCTATGTCTCATAAAACCCTTATTTTGAACTAATATTTTTTCATAATCTATACACATGTGTGTGTTTAAACGGTTATATATCTGAATTATTTTAAATCATGAGTATAAATCACGGTGAAGTGATTGTAATCTGGATGCCGTGACTCTTGCCAATCGTTTACCTGTTCTTCTTTGTTTGCATCAATGGGATATAAATATTTATCGATGAGATCTTTCCAAAATCCTAACTCGGCGGGACCCAAAAAGTCTACTTCACCCTTCTTTAATTCAGGGTCTTCGATCCAATATGGGTTGATTAAATCATCTCTCTTCTCCTGAAATAGACAAAAGTAAATTTTTCAAAATTTCTATGTACTCTTTACTTTTTAAAATTCGGGACTTTATATATCTTACTCTAGGTGCAGTAGAAAGAGTGTCGGTATCAGAATCTAAGTCATTGTCTTCCTCTGGTCCTTCGGCTAGAGCATCTAATTGATGGTCACCACTGGTACTGCCTCTAGGTCCAATTGATAATTTCCGTCCTCTACTAATACCATGCGGATCCACAGCTCTGAAACATTTAAATAAAAAATAAATTATATCATTGTTTAACAATTCGTAAAATGTAATCGATGTCCATAATGTCAAAGTATTTTACCTCTCGACAGTTTCAAGTTTCTTTTCCAATTTCTCAAGCGTGGATGCAATGTGCATAAGTTGCACTTTTTCTTCATTTCCTTTTGGATGCGTGCACAACAGACATTTGAATAGACCGGCGAAAGAGAATTCAATAGAGCCTTCTTCTTCGTTGTTGTTCACTCCTTGAAGGAAACCTAACAAAGTGTTCTGTTTGGCTTTTTTCTTTACTTCTTGAGCTTCTTTCTTTTCTGCTTCAATTTCCTAAAGTATAGAAATATTAATACCATACTTTTCCTCAACATTTACAAAACACGATCTCGTATTATAGTATAAAGGAACGTCATACCAACCTTCTTTGTTTTCTTCACTTGCACCTCTCGCGTACCCCAAGTTACTACGTTTAGATTTATAATAGAATACAAAATCAAAAGCAAGTACATAGAGGGTATAGATAAAAGATAAATGATGCCAGGTACGATACACCAGAACTCCTGTGGATGTAGACAAGCGGCTATGAAGAACGAACTGGAAAGTGATATCAAGAATATAGCCGAAGGAGATCCGATTCCGTCCTCGCCTAACTGAAGTGCAGTACCGACGATCACAGCCATCATTATCATAGCATATGCCGTCGATAATATCTGAGCCACCAGTAACTAAAATAAAAAATATAAGATTAAAAAAACATATTTTTTGACGCATCGGTACATAGCAGCCTAAATTATGGAATTATTACTTACTTGAATTTCTGATTTCATCGTAAAACAAACAAATATGAATAACAAAATAGGGTAGAGATTATATTCGAAAGAGGTCCAGTTATCGATTCGGAAAGCAGCCACGAAGGCACCCACCAACATAAGGAATATAGTGCCGGGTCCCAAGATAGTACCACCCATCAACATCATCTGAAAAAACAAATAAAGATTAGATCAAAGCCTCCAACACCATTTTTATACACGCGGTTCTATTTTTCAATCATATTATTGGAAATTGGAAAACAAATTCAGCGCCATCGCCAATTAGCAAATATTTTCTCTTTCCTTTAAAAAAATACGTAAGATTCAATATATATTTTTTAATTATACCTGGTATGCAATGTAAGGGCTCGAAATGTTGTCGTTGATCTTAATAGTGTGTTTACAGTCGGCTAACAAGTCCATAATGTTGGCTAAAGTGGAAGGCACCCATCGACGTCGTTGATTGTAGAACTCATTGAAACCTTCGGGACAGTGGGTATAAGCGTCGGAGGCAGCCGAGTATTCTACACGATAGCCACGTTGAAGTAGCAGCGTACACAACCAACGATCTTCCCCTGGAATTAGAAACAATTTTCGTAAGCATATGTGCAGTCAATTTCAGTACATGTTATTCGTTTCTGTTTTTTATGGTTTTCTTACCTTGATCGTATTGCACATAATGCCGGGCTTCATCAGACCGCAAAGTGTATTTCTTCATAACGTTGTCGTCCATCAAGGCCTTTCCTCTGAACAGAGAGAAGCACCCAGGACTACAGAGTACGCATCCGATCATGTGTTCAGTCGCCTTTTGCAGCCAATGACCAATAGCATACTCGAACAGTTGATACCACACCATGGGTCCTGTAAATGATCGTATATTTGTTTTAGAAAAGATAGTATATCACCAGAATAATAAAAATATTGTCAAAAGCTGCTATACACTTACCAGAGCCAACAGGATGAATACGGCCACAAGCTGCTCCCAGATTTTTGTTCTTTTTCATCAAGTCAATAAGCAAACGTACAGCGTGAGGTTGGAAGTCGATGTCTCCGTCCAAAGTCAGCAGATATGTATTCTCAGCCATGACCTCTTTACGATCCACAGATATAGGCAGCTCCATGAGACGATGTCCGAGAAGGTAGTACATGTACATCACCTGCAAATTTTACACATTTAGTATCACTAGACCAGACATGGAGAGGACATAAATGGCGTCATAAGAGTGCCTTACGTAATATTGTACAATTTGAAGAAATATTTCTGACCTGAGACCAACGTTTCCTGTGTCGAATCTTAGCTTTGTCCTTTAAGTGACAGATCATTTTCGTTTTTCCTGGCAGAACCCATGTCAAACGTCCTCCATATGGCGCTGGGTATCTTTTCGGTGGTCGAATTCGAATGTTCGTCTGATGTACCTCCGAAGCGGCTTCGTCAATCGTATCCACAAGGAGTTTTACGAATCGATTCACTTGAGAATCATCATCACTGTGGTCCGATATTTCAAACGCATCGTCCAAGAAAATGTGTGCTAAAATTTTAAATGACGTATTTAATTAGTTTGGTATGAATAATTTACCTCTATATTGTTACGTGAATGCTACCAATAAATATTGTAAAATGTCACGAGATCTTACTTTCGAATTCGTAGTAGTCAGGGTCAACCACTCTTAAATACTTTTGAGCGACACGTCGAGCGCACTGATCCTCGTCCAACCGAAGGATAGACTTCAAGAACTCCATCATCTCGTCTTTAGTTTCGTGCCACATAGTAGCGCATGCATATATTCTGGTTATCTGATCCGAAGATTTAATAGCTTTAGGTGAAGAGCCAGTATTGTCTGTGTGAACTGAAATTGTCTCGTAGTATTCGTCGCCCTTTTCCTTTTCTATCTCAGCAAGGTCCTGTAAATGATAGAAATTAGGTACATTAAGAATGGTGCAAGAAAAAACGCTTATTTGTATTGTACCCAAATTAGATTGTACTTACTTCAGTCTTAACATCTCTCTGATCATTTCTCTTTCTATTAAGGGCCATACTTTGATCTATGAGCAACCCATTGTACATGGGCACAACAAACAATTTTTCAGTGGAGGCTAAACGTTCTGCTTTAGGAGTCCAGATGTGTATAGTTATCCATGTTTGTGAAAGCAGCCACAGTAACCACACCCAAGCCATTTGACGTGATATAAAATCGCTCAGAGTAAACACTGAAAATATATACAGAACGTTAGTTACAATTTTCAACACTAAGATAGACAAAAAAACACGGATTAATTTCAAGTAAATTACCTGGTGGGCTTTCAAAATAAAGGTAATCAGGCACTGTCCCATGGAAGAAACAATTATCTCCATTTCTTATACCGCAGGCAGCAATCAATAAATTGACGACTAAAGGTATAACAAGATTTATCGGGAACGCATAACTGAAACCTTGAATGAGAATCTTGCAAGCGAACTTCCCAAATATGTAGCAGATGTATGCCGCAAATATTTGAATAAGCATCACGTAGAATGCTGACTTATAGGCTGCTGCGACTTCAACCGAGTCTCCGGTTAATGTGACGTTTGCTAAATCAGGAATGACTGTTCCACCTAGTTGGACTTGTACCTAAAAATATAAAAATCGTTAGCTCCTCATCAAATCACGTATAATGTAAACATATTTTTTCAAAATATTATGCATTAACCAACCTCTTCAACTACGATACTGTGGGGTCCGAAACCAGAATTAAACAATTGGAAGAACATGGCTGGCTCGTCACCTTCAATCCATATACTGAGCAGAATGCACATTATGAATAACAGGATTTTCCAAACAGATATAAAGCGGTAGGTGTAGTAGCGGGTGAAGATTAATTCGTCTTTCAATCTCGCCAAACTTTTGACTAATCCTGAAAAAACAAGGTTAGGTTAGTTTTGTAGGATACTTCATTGGTACTAAAATATCTCACTGCAGTTTATATAATTTAACGAAAAAAAGCGCGAGACATGCATAAATATTTTTTAGGGTTCAACGTTTCGAAGAGGTTACGCCGTCCGTGGTCGCAAGCTGACTACAGCAGCAGTCAGATTGCGACAACATAAAAATTATATTGCTTTATTTGTATCATAATTCAATTTGTTTGTTTTTAACCTACCTATAGGGCTTTGTCGTGTTACGTAGTTCTCCCACCATCCTACAGAAATACATAACGATGCAACTGGTATTAGCCACAGTACTGGCTTGTTCTCCAACAGTGGCCACACTATGAAGCCAGTGACTTGCGCAACTATCGCTGCCATATCGACGATCACTTTCATGAACCGCTTCGAGTCGCGTGAGTTACGTGACAACAAGCCTAGTATTGCAGGAATTATGCATAGACAGTTCGTGATCATGGCTCCCTTTACCACGTCCAACTCTGGCAGGATTACGAAGAAAAGTAGACCCATTCCGATTGCATGCAGTGATTCTGCAATAAATATCTGAAACAGCAAACAACGTTATTATAGCTTCAGATTTTTTTTTCGGGCGTTTTTGTAGTACATTTGCTTTGGCATGAGATCTTAGACTAAAATTTTATTTTTCACTCTTAGGGCAGTGCAAATAGTTCTATTGATATATTTTTTTTACAGTGCTCATTCAAATAATATATTTTCGAGATATGTATTTTTACTCACCACCATAAATTGCGTGCTAGACGGTCTCTTCGATGACTTGAAGAAACATATCCTGACCGATCGTATGAGTGTTCCTAGTTCTGGGATGGCAAACGCTGCTAGAATGGCCCACATCCATGCCACTCGTTCTTCATCCGGCAGACTTACTACAAATTGTTTATCCCTACCTGAAAACATGAAATAACACATTTAAGCTTAAAACGTAGTGCTTAAATTTAGACCTCTATTTAAAAGCTAGTTACGCATCGTTTGGACCGCATTCGAATTCAAATAAAATAGTAATAACTACATCATTTACTCATTTCGTAACTGTCTAAAATTATCGCAATTAAATAACTTGCAATTAAGGAATGGTTCGCAGTTTTCAGATTATTAAGACCAAATAAAACAAGAACGCGCACGGTTGAGCCGCACCGGATCCTATTGAATGTGCGATTCTCCTTAAATGTACACATAAAATATTTTATAGGCACATGTTCGCCTTAAAAAGCAAAATTCATTCGAAATACGTACCTAAATTCCTATTACAATACGCAATCCGCCTGTCCTTTTTGAGCTGCGAAGTCATGAAGAGCGTCGTGCCCTTTGCGACGACCCCGGACCCTAGGACCACGACGAAGACGACTAGATATGCCGTCACCTTCAGTAACCGCACGGTAAAGTCCAGACACTTCTGGGTCTCCATGGACCCACTGTCCTGCTTCGGTGGAAACTCTCTGAACACGTCCCATCCTTTCGTTTCTTGTACTGTCCTTTGGCTGGAATAGAGAAAATAATAGGTTATTGATACAGTTAATATAATGAAATGAACATATATTCTGCGTAAATAGATTATAAGGTATCCTAAACATTCGTTCGAGTGGGAGAAAAAGAGTGTGCTGTGTGGCTACATAACATTATCCCTTGGAACTAGAATAACTGTTATTTCAAAAAGTCATAATAATAGGCAGCCCGCGCAATTTTGTTATGAGGTATGACTCTTAATGATTTGAACTATAATAGATTTCAATCATCATCTTAAACATTTTTTGTATGTAATAAGTCACATTAAGTAGTTGTACTATTTCTATTTTTAAAACAACCATGTGTGTAAAAATGCGTCTAATGCTACACCTGCTCAGTATAGCGGCGTAGAGACAACATTGGAGCAAGAAAAACAACTTTCACACGCCATTCAGCTGAGAGAGAAATCTCGAGCAATGCTGCGTTCCGGCGCGGCTTCCTTCCGATCGGCAATATTTCGCGATGATGACCTTCGCGTGCATTACATGTTAACACGGATAGAAAACCTTTATAACGTTTATTATTGCAACATATATGCACATAGTACACGTACAGGTTGTGACAGTGGGGGTTTACGTAAGCCTGCCAGCGAAGGTGGTAGGTGACCCAATTATGTGTTGCGACCGTAGTTTGGCGCAAGTTTGCAGTTATGTGCTACTTAATATGATCAAATACTAGATAATAACATAACAATAGATGCTGAATAAATTGGATACACAAAGTCAAACAAAGATGTTCTTGGAAGTCGATTAAAAAGGAAAACCTAATGCTTAAAAATATCTTGATTTATTTTTGCATTATGGACCTGATATTTAAAGATCTTTGAAGCAAGTAAGCCCAGAAAATGACGCCTGCAAAATTGCTTTCAATGACAACGAATGATGAAGCGGATCTGTTATCCATGTAAGGTATTAGAAAGTTGTTGATTGTACATATACTGTTTAATTATGCGTAACGCCGCCATTACGCACATTTAACTAAGGAACTGTTGACGTGCCGAAGATTTACGAGACAGCTAAGCTTGTTTTACATGAATTGCTGAAATACTCCTATGTAGGTAGCAGGTATAACAGCAAAGCACCTATATTGTTTTGTTGCAACTTACTTATGTTAACATAACACTAAGTTTTCTAGAAATTTGATTTTTTTTACTTATCAAGTGATAGATAATCACTTGATAAGTAAAAAAAATCAAATGTTTATCATAATTGGGTGCTTAAAGGGTTCTTGTTTAAGGGTTGTTATATTCACACATACCTAACATTCATTTGTTACATTTTTGTCTTCTGGAATGTTCAAAAGTTATAGTGGGTAGGTATTTAGAGCTTAGCTTTATGTTAACACGACTTCATTGCATGGAATTTACGTGGTTTGGTTTTTATTAAAATGTATATTCACACAAACCTGTAAATGCTACAATAATGCAAAGTCCCATTGCTATAAATCGAATTATTGTTGTTGGCAACGTATAGGGGTTCCTCGGCGTCATCCCGGTCATAATGACTCTTACGATCGTGGTCACTCATATTTGCACACGTCACTGGGTTACCATCTCGAGAAAACTAATCACATCACTAGAAAGTTCATAAGAAATATTTTCGAGGAAATTATTTAACGAAGTGTCCAGCTTGTCCGAATAGTGTGGTAGAACTCATCGATTGTTATGAGGACAGCGAACGGTGCGATCGCAATAACGACTGCTTCGGCACGCGTCCACCGCCGCCCTGTGATACGCTATTGTCTCGTACTGGACAAAGTATGAATATTAATTCCAACAATATATGGGATAGGTACGTTATTTAAAGAAAATTGCCGGTTGGCGGGTTCGATAAAAGAAATTAGTAAGCAATTTCAAAGTAACGGGTATTTTGTGCGTATGGTAACAAGATTTGCAAATGGCAACATCAAAATTAACTCGGTTTAGATACAGTACACTGTTAATTAATATTCGGTTCTGAATAATTAACGGTGCATCTTATTGATTTGAAGAGGATGGTTCACGTATGGTTTTATAACATTTATTTATACATGCATTCATTTACATGAAGTTGCCGATTCCAAAACGAATGCCTATCACCGGGCTAATCCACGCCCATAACACACAAGTGTTCAAATTAATCTTCGTATTATTTTGTTTAACTATTAAAGTTTAGAAAGCATCCAATTAAGAAATTATTTTTTTAAGTTTCTAATGAGTCATTATTTTCTTCTCATTGTGATAATGCACAAAAATATACGTATCATAAAGTAATTGATCAAGGTATTTGTCAGATTAGAGGTAGAGAAAACTGACACCTACGTAATAAAGCCAAATAGTTAAGTATAGAAGCTTAAACATTTTGCATGTCACTATACTTATGTAAAAGAAGATGTAAGGTACGTCTTTTCTCAACATAAACACAACATTACATTAATAGAAATGTAAAAATATTTTTTTTTAAATAATAAATGTTTTCTTGGCTGCATTTTGTCCAAGTGTCGCTGAAATTGAAACAGTGTGCGGAGAGTGCTTCGTTCAGCCGCGTTGAGCACGTGAAACTATATCGTCCGCTCGCTAATTGATATGATCGCATCGGCACAACACTAGTAGTGAGTGACGCTTTATGTTTCGACACTTTCCAACCAGAATGAGTGATTCATCTTGTGTACGCAGCATCTGACTTACGCATCCTATCACACACTCCTTGGTTATTTTTGTGTAATTAATCCCAGATGTTAAAAGGGGATTTTGTAAGTTCATTGTCTCGTTCTGTATTTGTGTGTCTGTGGCATTGAAGCTTTTAGTAGATGGGACGATTGCGATTGCAAATATTTTGTTTAAAAGCTGACGTGAATGAGATGTTTTTTTCTATAATTTGTAAAGATCAGCATTTTGAATTTTATCCGTAATTTACGAGAGAATTTCTAGAATTTTAATTACTTATGTATTTCTATCAGTCTGCCTTAAAAGAAGTTGTTTGCAGACTAAATTCAAGAAAACATCTTCAAAGGTCAAGAGTCAAGGCCGTTGTCAAAGTTCTATGTTATACCATGGGCAGGTAGACAGACTCCTATTTATAAAGATTACGTCAAAACAATTTTTGTGTGTACACTGTATTGTAATTGTAATTGTCTCTTTTAATTGTCTTATTGGGCAAAATTGCTATACTGTCAATTGTACAATTGCTACTAACGTTAGCCCATTCATAAAACTATGTGTACTTTCATTATTGTTTTAATATATGCTGCGCATGATTTATTTACTAATAGAGCTTTGTCGTCACCCTGAGCTAGTCACATTCGCTAACATTTGTACGCGAGGTCGGAATTCAAATCAAAACTGCATGCAGTGACCTTCCTCCACACACGATCCAGACTGTCGATGTCGACTGCGTCTAGATAGACGTGATAGGTATTTTAGCGACGCGAGCGCAAGCGCAGCGCCTACGAACTTCGCCTCGTTCATACTCAGAACAATAGATCACTCAATGTCGCTCTACCTCACGAAAACTTACGAAAGCCTTCGCCTGACTGCGACCGTAGGCAAGCACGTGTACCATGTCGCAACACGACAATAAGACTTAACACCATAAACATAAAACAACAATTTCTTTGCCGGTATGATTGTATTACACAAATAATAGTTGCTATTTCCAAGTAGTGGGATAAAGTGAATAGTTGTAATCCGTTAAGAAATAGTTTAGCTGGCGTGCCGACAATAATTTCGTGTTTTAGGAAATGTTGATTAATTTAATTTGATGACTTTAATACTGTCAAGGTAAATAAACATTAACAGCAATTATTTAATGACGAGTCATCAATCTATAGTTCAATGTCACTGTTAGTATTAATTACTGTCTGTTGCTTAAATCTGTTTATTATTTTGTTTGGTAAACATTTCTTGATGCTTTTACTCTCATCTGTATTCAGAGAATTCCAATCGGGCAAAGTTCCTTAACATGTGGTACAAGGAAATGTTTTGTTTGATATGCGGCCCGCTACTCCAGACTCACGCCGAATGTCCAGGGGTCATCGACCACGACATGGTGTCAGACCACGCACGTCTGCAACTTCCATGTTTGTCATATGTGCTTAGCGGGAATTACGTCATAACGTGAGATAAAGCTCAACTTTTTTTCTTTATTTTTTTTTTTTATTTTTTTTTTATTTACTTGTACCTCCAACATTATCGGAGTCTATTCTAACATTGAGCCTGATTCATTCCAGTTCTATCATTTATGCCTCTCGTACTTCCATACCGCATACTACGCTTTCATACTTCATCTTTTATGCTACTTTCGGGTGGGATGCCCGACTACGGATTTTGAGCTAACTAATTTTTTACTAATTTCTAGTGTTCTTAATTTCTAGGGGTAAATGATTTGCTTAGACAAGTTTTATTTCTATCTTAAATCTTACTTATGTTCTAGTCTTAATTAGGGTGTTACAATTCTCTATTTTCTTATTTACTAATCTTATTTTAGTGTCTTATATTTATTACAGGTTTGTTTTTATTTACTATGATACATATATATATGCTGAGCTACAATATTACAAATATTGAGCCACCATATTATTTGTTACTATTACGTTTATTTACTATTTCTACTATTTTTACGCAGTACTCCATAAACCCAGTGTTGTGCTTTGATTTAATTATTGACGGCAAATTTCCAATTATTACCCTACTGTCGATGATAGACTCGATTTCGAGCCTTTGCCGAGCAAAGACCGAGCACTCCGTCAATACATGTGGCACGGTTTCTTCTATATCCGGATCGCATTGACACGATGGACTCGCTCCACACTTAAAGCGATGCAGATATTCTGCGAATCCACCGTGTCCCGTTAACAGTTGGGTTCCCATGAATGTAATTTTCATCTTCCGGATGATACTGTACGCCAGTGCTACCGAGGGAAAAAATAACTTTGTAGTCTTCGCGGTTTCGCCCATCTGGTACCTTAATTCCCATTTCCGAATGCTTTCCAGGCGTAATTCCCGCTTAATGTGCGACACTGGGCACAAATCGTAGTTGGGTTTCCTTTTGGAGCCCACAGCGGCCTCTTTGGCCAGGATGTCGGCCCTCTCATTCCCTTCCATTCCAGCGTGTGCTTTTATCCAGAATATTCTGATTGATTTGTCCTGTCGAGAAGCTTCTCTTAGGTTTCTTCTTGTCTCAACGGCTAACGGATGGTGGGAGTCCAGGTTGGTAATTGTTTGGAGAGCCGACATAGAGTCGCTGTAGACTCCGAAGGTATTCGCCTTGATTGCTACAATTTTCCTGCTGGCCTCGCACACCGCTAGCAGCTCGGCCTGATACACAGTACAATACGACGGCAAGCAGAGCTTGACTGGCCTGGCCTCTGCTCCTCTTATCCATATGGCCAAAGCAGCTCCCACTCTGCCGTCAACTTAGAGTAATAAAGTTTTTGAACAATTGACAAATGAATAAAAGAAACACAAAATCGTACGCTATCTAGGGGACGTTTGTATGGGAGTGATTATTATTAGTTTAAACGATTTTTGGCTTTATAAGTTTGGACGAAAACTTTATCAAAACGGTCAATATGAAGAGATACTAGATATACCTACACATATCTTTTCATACTACTACAGATCTAAAGTGACAGTCGTTTCGTATCGAAAAAACCTTCTTAATAGGTTTCCTGAATT
This sequence comes from Autographa gamma, assembly GCA_905146925.1. Classification (NCBI taxonomy): domain Eukaryota; kingdom Metazoa; phylum Arthropoda; class Insecta; order Lepidoptera; family Noctuidae; genus Autographa; species Autographa gamma. The sequence continues at coordinate 5,594,418 of LR989852.1, forward strand.
CTATACCAAAACTTTATTACCTATGTTAAATCAGACAATTTCATTCTATATTTATCATTTATTCATATATTATACTTCTAGTATAAAATTGAGAGCTTAGAGCCAATTACGTCACCACTTGAGATAAAGCCAGGTTCACATTGCAAAACCATTGTTTGTCCCAGTATAAGTTTTAATCAGATTGCCGTGTTAATATCTGGTTGAAACAAGTTTTGCGTATGCATTAATTGTATGAAATGAAATTAGTTTCGCTATTAGCGATTGTTCGGCACGCAACATAATGTGGTGCAGATAATTTCATTGTGTAAACTTGTATAAAATTCTTACATGAAGTTTCGTAAATACTGTCATAGGTGGTAACTTGCCTTTAGTTTATCAAGCTCATAAAAATAAAAGCTTTTTTGGTAGCTACCTATAAGGTGGCTCAAAAAATATGACACATCATTAATATTGTGTCCTTTATAACAGTTTTTTTAGAGATTGTCCAATCATTTTTAATAATAATTTTCACTTGATTTACAAGTTTATTGGCGTTATACCGGTTTTTAAATTATTGTTATATTTGATTTGTCTTCATCTTTTTCGTCTACTGCGTTTTGGTACATGTAGAGAAAATAATGAAAAAAATAACTTATCTAGTCGGTGCAAAATGCAAAAGATAAGTTATAGTATGAAAAACGTATTAAATACGCGACGGCCAAGTCAGCCTACAACCAAATAATAACTATTATAGTTGGTCAGTCAGAATCGTCAACCGTACAGTATTCGAATCACGCCCGACCCCGCTTGTCCACAGCACAAGTTAGTGCATCCTACGAAAGCGTTCCACTGTCAGATACCGTTCCAAAGAGATTGATTTATATACTTTTCCATGATTAAATACCCAATTCAACTGCTTAAACCTTTTCAAAAATTATGTTAGGCTCGTTTAATAAAGTTAGCAAATTAACTAAATAAGTAAGTAGTAAGCAGGTCAGCTAGTCAATTGACCTGCACAAGTATTTATTGCACTTGATAGTATAGATCCGGTCCACATAAAGATAAAATTATAAAACCCTTGAAATATTCATCAAGAAATACGCTTGCTAAAATTAAGCAACGCCTATATTCTCATTCTTTTGTGTGTCAGCAGGCAGTACTTTGATAATCATAAACAATTTTAAAACAAAATTATAGACTATCATTTTCATACATTTCACAAATGAAAAGTTAGTAAATAAGCGTGACAAGTAAGCAACAACAAAAGCAATATCGCCACTGTTATTACTAGATAGAGGCCTTAAAAGCGAAGTGGGGCGCAAAAATGTGGCGCAGTCGATCGATTGAAAGTTGTGTCGTCAGAGTTGTCAACCTTGGCATTTGAGCGGGTTCCGGGCCGCGCTGACCGGCGAGCGACTCGACCTCTGGCTAAATAAAGCTTAATACTAAACAATAATCTTTTACATTTTGTTAACATTCGTCCTAGACCGAAGTTTTTAGTTGTATTTTTGTCAAGTTGGCAAATTTGCATCGGAGTGTGACATTGGAAAGGCGTACTGCTTTTTTTGTTAGAAGAGTTGGTACACAATAAATATCAGGAATTTAGACTCCACGGCTAAACTATATATTATAAGGCCAATTTTTATGAAAATTATTAAGGGCTAAGCTTGAATCCTTATATAGGGTAAATTCAATATATTTTGCTGGGATAATCGATATTCAAGCATAGAGTCGCGGCCAAAAGCTCATCTAAAATAGGATATCATCATTAGATATCCAATAACAGCTTATATAAGTTCTTATTTACAGTCACATATTTAAGATTCTTTACTTGCATGTTTGTTAAAGCCATTTTGTTACGTGTCTGACAGTAAAGGTTACACCTCTCGGTGGGAACATTGCAATATCTGAATTATCATCATTGTGACCTGACTCATCTGATTTGTTATATATTACTCAACTTATCATGGGAAAAACTTAAGGACCGCCTGTTCTAACCGCATTACTATGCGTTGAGATATTGTTAACGACACATTTCCAACTAATTAGGTCTCTAATGGTGCTCTAATTGATTTCATAATCGTTGTAACATTGTTCCATAGTAACTTTACTTTTAATACAATGGGTTCAAATTAGAAAAGCGACTGTTAAATGATAATGTAATTATTGATCCTTTAACAATCGATGTATAAGCAAAGTACCACTGACTGACTCATATCGGAATCCCCAAAATATTATGTAAACTTTAAAGTTAATCATCTTGGTGGTGAAGTAAAAAATAGTGAAAGAAGTGAATGGAAATTCCAAGATAATTGACAAAGCTCGTTCGACAACTTGAATGAAAAACTATGCTGTTGTAATACAGAAGCTCAAATTATTAAGCTAAGTGGAAGAGAGTAGTAAAAAAAGAAAGAAAAAAATAATTGTTCCATGTTGGGGCCACAGTTGTGAGAAACCAGACTATTTATATCCGAAATTTAAATATTATTATCAAAATAATTAATTTTGACCTTAAAGATGCATTGCCAGCTTGCCATTTAGTAAACAACCTTCGCAAGAGGTATCACTTGACAACTTAATAGAGTCATTCACACTTTTGTTAACATGATTGACTTATTATGAAACATTCTCATTTGAAAAAGAAAAAATATGAATAGGTCAAATGCACACTTTTTAAAATATGATTACGTCTAATATCTCCTATATATTAGTTTAAGCTCAATATTTGTACATAAGCGGAAAAAAAAATATCGCAAAAATTGGTGCGGTCAGGAAACGATAGCTTTGCTCAGCACTGCTAAAAGTACAATAAATGTGTTTTTTATTATTATTATTTTTTAGCCCCATGAGCGTTTCATAATTTTCTTGCTACTCAAAACGTTTATGTGGAGATAAATAAAAGTTGTTTATTTCTCATTACACAATAACACTGATGTCAACTCCACAGGTGAAAGTAGATTATGTACAAAGCGTATGCATGAGAACCGTCGAAAGACTTGCGATGACGTATCGTATCGATTCGACAGAGTGATATCATTCGTTACGAAGGCTATTCTCGTAATATTCAAATAACATCTCATATTGAGTCGTAGTCTAATCTTGTACCATTTTGCTTGAATATTGAATATTTTATGCTGTGTTTTTATTTTATTTTAAACACGTTTTGTTGTTTCTTTTGTAGGTGACATTAGAATTTATTAATAAGGTTCCATCTGTTTAATGTTCCTGCAGCTCCGGGAGTTGTTGTCTCTTTGAAATTATTATTTATTTTATTTGAAAATTAAAACTTTAATACCTATATTCAATAATTAACTAGATATAAATCAAATATAGATGTCTAGTTATAACGAATATTTTAAAGTCGACTTGAAATCTGCTGCATGAAGGCATAATAAAAGTATAATAAAAGACTTCAGTTAAGTCCTAAACTATTCGGCCATTCCCAAAAAAAACACAAGTCAATAAAGTTTCATTTAACTTAAAAATTAATAAGTTTAAAGTTATTATTTAGTACACACCTGCCGCCATAGATGTCGTTAGCGAGGGGCGTGAGCTCGTCGTCCGAGTTGTCGCTCACCTCCTCGCGACGTTTCCCTCCCGACGTCGCCATCTTTATTTACTTCTGTAAAAAAAAGAGGAATGGTTTATAAAATAAAAGATACAAAAAAATGCTGATCAACGAAGCATGTAAAGTGCGTATAATTTTATAAACATAATTTTATGTATAGTCTGAAAGTATTTTTTTTTATATTTCCGTTTCCGAGTTTCCTTTCTGTTACACAATAAATTTATATAATAATAATTATTATGTAATTAGGTAAAATAATTATGTAACATAAAGACTAAAATGTTTATAATACAAACTGATCCATATGCATACAGAATTATCAAAGGTCACCTCAAAATAATTTAAATATTTGATCCCATCTATTCTTACATCAACGGAGCCTTCTTCTTTTCCTAGTTTCTTCAAATATGACCATTTAACAATAAGAAGTATGAAAGTCACCTTTATCTACTTATTTTGATCTGCAATTAATTTAAACCCCTTTTTAAGTTACTTTCGTTGTGTTGTAAGTATTAACCCACACTAAAGCTAGCTTACCAGTAAGGGTCTATAAATACAACCTCCTTAGACCTATTTTCTAATTAAGTAAATGTGTAAAATACACCATGTCTTTTTTAAAGTAAGTAGACTAATGCATTTTTAATTTAATTGCATCATTATTGAAGTTTTAACGAGGACCAAAATTAATTTATTTTTTTATTCTTTTTTACTTGTTAAGTAGCCTTTCATTACTTGACGATGTAATTAGTGCATGCGTAGTGTCTTCATAGTGATCACGATTCGACTGTTGGCATAGAAATTGTCGACATCACGACTTTCCATTTTGGAAGGCTGTCCACTGTCACGCTTTTACTGGCTCGTGGGTCCAACTCGTGAAGTTGTGACTGTGTGAATTTGAATTAGCATGTACCGAGTTTTTTTTTGTTTTATAAGGATGTAGAGATGGTTCTCGAAAATGATAAGCCGGTTCATGTCATTGTTTTCTTTTTGATCTCGAGTCGATGGTTTGCACTTTTAAAATTGACTGTCCCGCTACTAAATTTACCCTTTTGTATTACCTATTAAATATAATATATAATAATATTTAATTACCTTATTTTAAGTTCAATATAAATGTAATCTAGAACATTCTATAAAAGAATAAAAGTAGTAATGATTTTAAACTGTCTCTTTGTTAGGCTAATTGTTTTCTCTAACGACTCAAGTAAATTGTAGACCATCATAATATAGGGCAAGTAATGATCGATGTAATGTAAAAACCTAAATAACCCTTCAAGTTCCAAATACATATAATTTCATCGTAACACCATTCATTATCAATCTTACGAGAACTCAAATACTGTAACAACTCGATTCTAAGAAAAAGCTGCAGAAAACATGTTTAGTTTTTGTTACAATGTATGTAAGTAATGGATTGAATAAGCTGATAATTATAACATACATAACCGTTATGAAGGTATATATTGTGACGTGGAATGTTTTAACCGAATAAACAGCTTTTACTGCAAAAAAAACTATCCCAAACATATCGGAATTTAAGTTTCTTTTTTCATAATTTTAATTTATAATCAATATTCCAGAACATCCTAAATAGTCGTTAAAATATTAGAAATCTATACATATAATAAAATTGTAGAAAAGTGGTGTCTGTACAATGGAAATATAAACAAAAAAAGTAGCAAGGGTTGTTATAATATCGATGCCGAACCTGAAATTATAATTATTATTTTTTTTGTCTGTTTGTCTGTTTGTCTGTTTGTCTGTTTGTCTGTGTGTTTGTGCACGCTAATCTCAGAAACGGCTTACTCGATTAAGATGCGGTTTTCACGAATATATTGTTGTAAGCTTCACTTAACATTTAGTGTTTATTTCATGTCAATCGGTACATAAATAAAAAAGTTATGTCAATATGAAAATTCATCTATCTATACATATAATAAAATTGTAGAAAAGTGGTGTCTGTACAATGGAAATATAAACAAAAAAAGTAGCAAGGGTTGTTATAATATCGATGCCAAACCTGAAATTGTAATTATTTTTTTTTTGTCTGTTTGTCTGTTTGTCTGTTTGTCTGTGTGTTTGTGCACGCTAATCTCAGAAACGGCTTACTCGATTAAGATGCGGTTTTCACGAATATATTGTTGTAAGCTTCACTTAACATTTAGTGTTTATTTCATGTCAATCGGTACATAAATAAAAAAGTTATGTCAATATGAAAATTCATCTATACATATAATAAAATTGTAGAAAAGTGGTGTCTGTACAATGGAAATATAAACAAAAAAAGTAGCAAGGGTTGTTATAATATCGATGCCAAACCTGAAATTGTAATTATTTTTTTTTTGTCTGTTTGTCTGTTTGTCTGTTTGTCTGTGTGTTTGTGCACGCTAATCTCAGAAACGGCTTACTCGATTAAGATGCGGTTTTCACGAATATATTGTTGTAAGCTTCACTTAACATTTAGTGTTTATTTCATGTCAATCGGTACATAAATAAAAAAGTTATGTCAATATGAAAATTCATCTATACATATAATAAAATTGTAGAAAAGTGGTGTCTGTACAATGGAAATATAAACAAAAAAAGTAGCAAGGGTTGTTATAATATCGATGCCGAACCTGAAATTATAATTATTATTTTTTTTGTCTGTTTGACTGTTTGTCTGTGTGTTTGTGCACGCTAATCTCAGAAACGGCTTACTCGATTAAGATGCGGTTTTCACGAATGTATTGTAGTAAGCTTCACTTAACATTTAGTGTTTATTTCATGTCGATCGGTACATAAATAAAAAAGTTATGTCAATTTGAAAAATTATCTATACATATAATAAAATTGTAGAAAAGTGGTGTCTGTACAATGGAAATATAAACAAAAAAAGTAGCAAGGGTTGTTATAATATCGATGCCGAACCTGAAATTATAATTATTATTTTTTTTGTCTGTTTGTCTGTTTGTCTGTTTGTCTGTGTGTTTGTGCACGCTAATCTCAGAAACGGCTTACTCGATTAAGATGCGGTTTTCACGAATATATTGTTGTAAGCTTCACTTAACATTAAGTGTTTATTTCATGTCAATCGGTACATAAATAAAAAAGTTATGTCAATATGAAAATTCATCTATACATATAATAAAATTGTAGAAAAGTGGTGTCTGTACAATGGAAATATAAACAAAAAAAGTAGCAAGGGTTGTTATAATATCGATGCCGAACCTGAAATTATAATTATAATTTTTTTTGTCTGTTTGACTGTTTGTCTGTGTGTTTGTGCACGCTAATCTCAGAAACGGCTTACTCGATTAAGATGCGGTTTTCACGAATATATTGTTGTAAGCTTCACTTAACATTTAGTGTTTATTTCATGTCAATCGGTACATAAATAAAAAAGTTATGTCAATATGAAAATTCATCTATCTATACATATAATAAAATTGTAGAAAAGTGGTGTCTGTACAATGGAAATATAAACAAAAAAAGTAGCAAGGGTTGTTATAATATCGATGCCAAACCTGAAATTGTAATTATTTTTTTTTGTCTGTTTGTCTGTTTGTCTGTTTGTCTGTGTGTTTGTGCACGCTAATCTCAGAAACGGCTTACTCGATTAAGATGCGGTTTTCACGAATGTATTGTAGTAAGCTTCACTTAACATTTAGTGTTTATTTCATGTCGATCGGTACATAAATAAAAAAGTTATGTCAATTTGAAAAATTATCTATACATATAATAAAATTGTGGAAAAGTGGTGTCTGTACAATGGAAATATAAACAAAAAAAGTAGCAAGGGTTGTTATAATATCGATGCCGAACCTGAAATTATAATTATTATTTTTTTTGTCTGTTTGTCTGTTTGTCTGTGTGTTTGTGCACGCTAATCTCAGAAACGGCTTACTCGATTAAGATGCGGTTTTCACGAATATATTGTTGTAAGCTTCACTTAACATTTAGTGTTTATTTCATGTCAATCGGTACATAAATAAAAAAGTTATGTCAATATGAAAATTCATCTATCTATATATATACATATAATAAAATTGTAGAAAAGTGGTGTCTGTACAATGGAAATATAAACAAAAAAAGTAGCAAGGGTTGTTATAATATCGATGCCAAACCTGAAATTGTAATTATTTTTTTTTGTCTGTTTGTCTGTTTGTCTGTGTGTTTGTGCACGCTAATCTCAGAAACGGCTTACTCGATTAAGATGCGGTTTTCACGAATATATTGTTGTAAGCTTCACTTAACATTTCGTTTTTATTTCATGTCAATCGGTACATAAATAAAAAAGTTATGTCAATTTGAAAAGTCATCTATACATATAATAAAATTGTAGAAAAGTGATGTCTGTACAATGGAAATATAAACAAAAAAAGTAGCAAGGGTTGTTATAATATCGATGCCAAACCTGAAATTGTAATTATTATTTTTTTGTCTGTTTGTCTGTTTGTCTGTGTGTTTGTGCACGCTAATCTCAGAAACGGCTTACTCGATTAAGATGCGGTTTTCACGAATATATTGTTGTAAGCTTCACTTAACATTTCGTTTTTATTTCATGTCAATCGGTACATAAATAAAAAAGTTATGTCAATTTGAAAAGTCATCTATACATATAATAAAATTGTAGAAAAGTGATGTCTGTACAATGGAAATATAAACAAAAAAAGTAGCAAGGGTTGTTATAATATCGATGCCAAACCTGAAATTGTAATTTTTTTTTTTTTGTCTGTTTGTCTGTTTGTCTGTTTGTCTGTGTGTTTGTGCACGCTAATCTCAGAAACGGCTTACTCGATTAAGATGCGGTTTTCACGAATATATTGTTGTAAGCTTCACTTAACATTTCGTTTTTATTTCATGTCAATCGGTACATAAATAAAAAAGTTATGTCAATTTGAAAAGTCATCTATACATATAATAAAATTGTAGAAAAGTGATGTCTGTACAATGGAAATATAAACAAAAAAAGTAGCAAGGGTTGTTATAATATCGATGCCAAACCTGAAATTGTAATTATTTTTTTTTTGTCTGTTTGTCTGTTTGTCTGTTTGTCTGTGTGTTTGTGCACGCTAATCTCAGAAACGGCTTACTCGATTAAGATGCGGTTTTCACGAATATATTGTTGTAAGCTTCACTTAACATTTCGTTTTTATTTCATGTCAATCGGTACATAAATAAAAAAGTTATATCAATTTGAAAAGTCATCTATACATATAATAAAATTGTAGAAAAGTGATGTCTGTACAATGGAAATATAAACAAAAAAAGTAGCAAGGGTTGTTATAATATCGATGCCAAACCTGAAATTGTAATTATTGATTTTTTTGTCTGTTTGTCTGTGTGCTTTTGCACGCTAATCTCAGAAACGGCTTACTCGATTAAGATGCGAATACGTTACCATTGAATTACCGAATATGTTGAGGGAAGGGAGCACAATATGCCAAGTAAAATATCGAAATCAACAGTATTAAATGCATTGCTGAAATCCAGCAATGCAAGTACCGGTAGATTACCGATTTCCATGCCTGATCTAATGTCATCCGTAATTTGAACCAGAGCTGTGGTAGTGCTATGTTCAGGTCTAAAACCTGACTGGAAGGGATTGAGAAGGTGAAATTTAGAAGGAAATGCACTAATCTGCATATGGACTAGACGTTCAAGGACTTTTGAGAGGAAAGGCAAGATAGAAATGATTCGGATTCCTCTCATTCTAAATAATTTCCCATTTAGTTTTAAACGAGTCCAGTTTCCAGTCAGCCTATGTTTTGCGATGACGATTAATAAAGCCCAAGGTCAGACGTTGAAAGTTGTGGGTGTAGATCTAAGTATCAGCTGTTTCAATCAATCCTAGGAGCCTGTATGCTTTCATCCCCGATGGCCATACGTCAAATATCGTATACAGAGAAGCATCTGTAAAGTAAATTTATAGCTACCCAAGCGAAAGTATATGTATAAAAACCTAATTCTAAATATGCTGCCCGAAAAGTAACTATTCCACGCGGACGAAGTCGCGGGCACAGCTAGTTGTGTAATAAATTTTGTGGAGCATCATTTTTCTGGGCATAATGGTAGAAAATAATTTGCTTTCAATCAAAACGTTGACTTCGCTACTGTATAATAATTACCGCAGTGTAATTAAACCGCAGTTACAAAATCGACAAAAATAATTGTCTTGTGAGTTATTAATTGCCAGTCAACGTTACTCGCTTTACGTAGTAATAAGTATTATTGGCAACCGTGCATGTTGCATCTACAAATACCAAGGTTCCAATAGACCTCAAAGATTTTTATGTGTCAAGTTTTAATCCACCTTTACTAATCGGTAATAACTAGCCACGTATTTGTAAGACTACTAAAATGCCAGTGTGTCTATTTTAGGTAACTTAGGTTCATATTGCGCCATAAAACTAACTGGCTGAGGTTAGTTTCGACTAAGGTCCGGCCAAGCGGCACTTTGACAGGACAAGTATAGACATGCAGGTCAAAGATCAATCTAGCAATATTTTGGGTATTTATTTAGTAAATATACATTTTCTCATTATGATTGTTTGAAAACTATGTATAACATTTTGTCTAACCTATGTTGTTCTTGAGATAGACAATGGCCTCTCCCAATTCCTTTCATACAACCAAGTATACAAAATAAAAAGCAAAAAAAATACAAAACTCGATCAATTCATATAGTGAAGTTAATTGATATCATTTTATTGAAGACTACTTAACTATTTGTATTAATTTTTTCACGGAGTTTATCCTCAATTCACTCGTATTTGCATCGTTTTAAATGCATGGGAATTGGCTAAAAATCCTAACCTTTCAAACGATCTCTAATATGATCCTAATTTACGGAGCCCGCATTGTGCGCACGGTTAACCTTTCGAGCTAAAGGTTAACTTAAAAAGGTCTAATGGTAGGTCTTAGTTTATAGACATATTAGGTGTGTGAAAATATAATTTAAATTCATCAATGCTCATTAATTTTCTTATGGTCTTGTTAGTATGGTTATCTAAATTAGATAATTTAGCCCTATATCTGTGTGACGCCTACACCTCATTAACTAAGAAAGAACACCAATATTATGGCAATTATGACCAAAATATAATGACCATAGGTTGATAAAAACCATAGTCTACTAAAAACATGAAAAAAAAAATCGAATTACATAAATTGCCAGTCTTTTCAATCTGAAGGTAAAAAAAAATATATCTTCAATTCTGAGAATAAACAAGAATGTATCGAGTGCGTGAATCACGGCGTGTCCAGCAGAAGTCGCGCATTCCGCCGAGAGCGCTCGACCTTGCCGGTCATTCCTCTCTCCAGAGTTATGGACCTCCGCCACTGATTTATTGACCATTTATATGCCTAACCACATAAACCTTGCATCCACGCAAGTACTAGATGTTTATGTCTTCATTTCAGATGATGAGTGGTTTGTTTATTTCAGTCCTGTCGCCAAGCGATATAAGCGTTCAAGTAGAAATCGCGTAAATGTCGTTAAATATACGAAAATAAAGTCACATTACTTTTATACATTTGAGAGATTCGATCAAATGTATGAATTGAATATATGTCACTTGGCATTAGGGGCAAGATCACAAAGCTTATTTTCCGAAAATAGATTTCTATATTTCTAGAAACAATATCTTTTAGAATGTTAAGTGTTTTGTAGTATAATAATATGAGAAAACAATAAAGGGCAATGGCAAAACTTGTTTGTTGAGGAAAATAACAAATATTTTTTAGGCTAATGACAAATAAAGAGCATACTCACGGTTGCGCAAAGAAAACTTCATAAAGGAAAATGAGTAACTTAAACTTCCTATACACTACCTTCTCTTATTAAACTAATCGGGCTTTCGTAAGAAAAACATAAAAAGACAATTTTCACAAGGAAACTTATAGCGTGTTATTCAACCTTAGTTACGCCTATGCTATGACGTGTAATCAACAATTCGCAATTGAAAGTCATTGCTAAAATTCTTCATATAATATCGCAACACTGACATCCAAAATTATATAAGGCAACAATAGGCTCGCATCGCATATGTAACGATTCCAAGGTACCTTGCCGACACAAAGAAGCCATAAACATAGTTAGGGTTATTGCATTGAACAGGCGATGTCCATCGTATCAGATCTGGCGCTAGTGGGTAGACCTGCGCCCGCGCCGCAACGCCCGCAAGGTCAGCGACTTCGATCACTAGCTGGACAATAGGCCTCACCCTCACTTGGAGAAAATAGCATTAAGAACAAAGACAAAGATACTCCAATAAATGTGTTCCAATGTCTCAATTGAATGCCGCCAAAGTGACTTTTGGAATTAGGTAGGTGGTTAATAGAAATTGCAAGTGAATTTGGTTTTGAAACTTTTGTAGATGTCAATTCAATTGGCTTAATGTTTGTATTTTATCTGTTTCTATCTATTAAAGGATTGATATTGCATTTTGACGATATGTACCTATTTAAGTAGTTATATCGTAGTGATATTTTACCATCTAATTGGGTGATTATAACTGTTTTTGTTGTATGTGTACGAGTATTTCTTAATAGTATTTTTTACAAGCATTCTTGCGTATTGTAGCTGAAGATAACAACTTAATTTTGTATTAAACCATAAACTGGAACTTAACAAAGAATAAACCGTTTAAGATTAGCTAACTTAACATAACATTATACGCTATTTTTACATAATTAAAGATTTAATAAGACTGACGTAATATTACCGGAAACGTACTGATATTATGAACGGGTAACGTAGTATTCAACGAATAAGGTTAACAACCAGGCTTGTACACAATAGAAGTTTGAATTACTTTTGGATATACCTCTAATACAAGATGCATGGGTATCTTTTTTTATTACTTTCGCTTTTCAAAGAACTTCTTGTTCAAGCAGTAGATTTCAACTCAATTGACAAAGACATCTCAGGATTTACTTCGCCTAGAACGCCGTATTCTAAAAACAGCGTAATTATCCAACAATCAATGTATCGATTGTTAGAACACAATGTACATTCAAACATTGTAAATGACATCAAAGCGCCAACAGTGCAATGCAATAGTAAATCATAATTTAAATCGTATTACAAGCCAATGCAGTCGGGCTGGTGGCGAGGGCCGCGGGTTTACTTTCACTGCTTGAGGCCGCCAGCTGGCAACACCCCCCTCCCCCTTCCCCTCCAGCGCCTTCCACTCCCCCCTCCCCCCCGGCGTCCACACTGCGCAACACTGCCTTATATTCGTAGCTTTACATAGTGTCGCTATCGAGTACACGCCTTGCACAAGATGATGAGTTAACGATCAGGAATGCTTTGCCTAATACAAGCCTAATCCGAACCCAACTGATGACTGGCTAGGTAATCTTTATTCAGCTAGGAGTGCCGAATGTGCCGATTGATGTTAATTAGTTGTTCTGAGTTCGTCAAACCAGTTTGTTTGGTGATTAGATTTGTTATTTAAAAGCTATTGATTCGAACAGTTTTACGCAGTGCTATTTTATGTATTTAATTTAAGTATTTTGTCTGACTAAGGACAAACCAGTTGGCTTAATAGTTTATTATTACTAACCATATGCAACCTCTTTTATTCTTCTTTATGTATTGCCAATATCAATTTCATTACCTTGTGACCAATTAAATGATCAATTATATTCAATCAAAATTGATATAATCAATTAATACAAACAGGATACAATTACAAAACACCGGAAATATATAACCCAAATAGTGTACGACATATAATAATATATCTTGTAGAGTCAATAAACAAGATATAACGCTTGTAATGTAAGTAAATATGTATCGCTGGATCACCGGAGCGTAGCCTGCGAGTGGGGCAGGCGGCAGGCGGCTGGCCGACCTCGACGATCTACATCCAAACTACTTGAGACAGAATTATTCCTAGAAATACCTGACTCAGATCCATTCAACCCGGATGCATTTAATTTTAATGAACAAAAGGAATCTGTATCTTCAGACCTCAGATGTGTAAGCTGTGGCCGTCTTTTCGCAAGAGATCTGTGGTTTTCCGATCTAGAGATGAAAATTTGTCATCAATCCTTAACCAAAAATGAGAAAATCCCACTAATTACTATATATAGTTAAATGCCAGATTTAAATAGAAATGAGATGAATTGATAGCTCTTTGTATTTTATATAAGACTGGACATACAGGCCTTGATATAGTAAGTACAGGTACACAGAAATGTTTCTACGTCAGCAAACAAATGTACACTCGGGCACAGCATTACGAAATCAAAAGTAACGAGTTCTCAATTCACTGCATTATGGATCTATACAGATAAAGATATTTCTGTCCCACTTTAGTATCGAATTGCTCTCGTACTAGCTTAATATATCTTAAAGTATGTTTGTTGCTCAATGTACATCAAATTTCTCAATTTATTCTAAATTGAGGTGCACATTAAGGGTTTGTAAAGTGTAGGGACTGTAATTTTCATACAAATCTTAGATTAGCATCGCTATTACTACGTCTTGTCACTCAAGCATATTAGAATTTATCTATTAAATTACTGTTCATCTTACGTTATTACCTGGCTTCAAAACCTGCGCTCATATGAACTGCAAAGAAAACTTAACAAAAAAAAATAGGAAGAGCTACTAAGGTAAAATAATAAATATAAAAAGAACCATTAAGGTAATCAATATCATTTTCTAATGTACTCATAAGTGTACAGAAACTGGCTTAACTTACACATTAACATACTCAAATGTTAATAACAGACCACGAAGAAGGTCATACACAAATTATATTTGCTTTAAATCAAGTTCATAAAATATACTGAAATAATATCGACGATTAAACTAACATGTAGTATCGATAATATTAAATCATAAGTTCTATAACAGAGCGATCGTTACGTACATATTGATAAACGTTGCTCCGAGAAATTCTCTACAAAAAAAGAGAAAGTTGCTTATTAGCGCAATTGTTATTATGTGGCTGTAGTCTGTAGGCCGTGCAACCTGTCTTTTTCTTCCAGTCGCCTTCGCTATGAACCACTTGTTTCTAATCGAGGTTAAACAAATGTAAATATTTCTCAGATTTCATTGTTTTATTTCACTTTGATGTGTGTTTTATGGTAATGAAACGGAAGTATTTGAGTTATCGTATACCGTATAAAACCTTGCGCGTTTCTCAGGCTCAACAATGTGTGAGCTAAACCCTCAATTACACGAAACTGATGTGAAAACATGAGGCAAATATGCGGAATATTTTATTGTGTTAATTTTGATGGTATATCACATTGGATTTTACCGGTTTGGCTTTTACATTCTACGCCTACTTATTTACTATAGAAAAACCATAAAGTATGTGACGCCGTGGCGTATTATCAAAGATCTGTTTTTTATTATATATGACTGTCAGTTAATATGCTTGTTTTGTGTCGTAGGTTGTATTTTAGGTGACTAAGCAAAATTTTATAGGTTTCTTTCTAGTATTCATATTATATTGATATAATATAAACACTTAAATCCTACTATATAAGTAAATAATAATATAAACGAATGCGGACATAATAAAGCCACTGGCATTTCCACCTCGCATTGTTCTGCACAATGTGGGCGTGCGTTGATGTCTTTTGTAGGGCAAGTAGAGCAGTTTACTTGAGCGCGTTGTTTTTTAAACAGTCTTGCCACGAATAGGTAAATAACTTTGTTTACAGTTTATATTATTAGTTATATATATTTCTTACACTAAGAAAATATGAATATACACTCTTTCTCTATTTTAAAAGAAACTTTAATCCTTTAAAACTGTGTTTTTCTCATGTTTTTCTATATAAACAGTCGTGTAGAGTTCAAAAGTCTACAGTCTTTTTTTGTTATTTATATTTAATCCACGTACCCATTCACCGTTAGATACGTACATAGGTATAAACCGTTCTGGAACGTAAGCGACATGCTAATCGCACTCCACTTTCTTCCGGTCAGAGCAGTCAAGGTCTGCCAACGATTTGTCTTTGACTCTACCATTGGTTAGGTTAATGAAAGTAGGCATTAATGACCATGAAATACTTATGGTAATAGTCATGAGAAAAACTTGGTTAATTATACCTTAAAGACTATTTTGACAGGTCTGTCTTGGAGTTGGAAATTGGCCTATTTTCTGCGATAGTAACTATGTTTTGAAATGCTATCTCATTGATACAACAATTTCATAGTATTTTATTGGCTAAGAACATAGCTGATATTGATTTGGTTTAATACAGTATCAAATACAAATAAATGTAAACGTGTTTTTTTACTCTACCTGTTCTGACTAATACATATTTCCGCTTCAGACTGCATTTATATTCGATAAAAAGCAGTATTCAATATTTGTTCATATAAGTAGAGTCACCGGCAATAACGATCAGGAAATAAAAATAATAACAACGAAATCACGGAAACTACTTCAAGGATTACTCGCGAAAGTGTATTAATATTTATTTATATTTCCATTGCGTTGTACCAATAGATTTCTAATAAAATATGTGAATAAAGAGAGCAATGTATCGTGAAATATTTTTTCGTCACGCACGATGTTTGTTTCGTGTAATATTGAAAGGTTTGCTGTAACATATGTTAAAGTATGTAATAATTGAGCGTGACTACCTCTATTCAGGTCATTGCGACCAAAGCCTTTTGATCTTAGACCCTCGGGGTATGAATTGTAACTGACTTTTTGAGCTATGAAAAATGAGTGTATACTTATTGGTAATAAGTATATACCTATTGACCAACGAATGTACTCATTTATTAAAGGAATATATCCATGTATTAACTTAAATCTTTCCATTACTAACATACTATTAGATAAAATGAGATGAAAGTGTAGGATTATAGTAGTGTAATCATTATTCATTTGATACTCTTCACACACACAATGCTTAATGGCAGACTTTATGGCTCAAGAAATCTCTACCATTATTGCTTAGTTAATATTTTTATTATTACTTTTTCTTACATTAGCTCTTACTAGGCAACAAATATCTTCCCATATCCCAGTGTCACAACTCACATATGCATAAGCAGAAACAAAAACGAAAACTCCTTGAATGTACCTTTAATTGCTCTTTGTATTGCACGGCGCTGCGCAACGCAAAGATTATTATTAATTAGCTAATTGCACTTAGTTAACACTATTGCGGAAACCATCAAATTGTTCTTGTTCCAGTGAGAACGACCCTCTATGAACGGATGTGAGCGAGGCCTGTATAAACAAACTTACATATGTTTACTCGATTTTTAATATCGATACGCTAGAACAATCGAGGAAGTTGGTAGAAAACGTATCGATTTTCGAATTGCTTCACCGAGTAACTCGAGTGTTGGAAGACTCTTGCCTCAATGGCGTTGCTTGTGACTGATAGTGAAAATCCGGTACAAAGAAAATCGGGTCAAGTTCATGTCGCTAAACAGAGGCTGTTTACTTTAGAAGTTTAATTCAGTTATATTTTGTACTGCTCCTATACTCCAATAACTACTAGTAGCTTTATGCATTAAAAGTATATGAGGAAAAGTTTATGTCTCAAGATCTCGTACCCAGTTTCATCAAAATCGGTTTAGTGATTTATCCAAAATAGATAGGCAGACAGAGTTGTTTTTGAATGTATAACATTAGTATGGATTGTTTGATTGAGTTTCACATTGAAACCTAATTGTTTTAACCATTAATGTTCTGATACGTCTCATTGAGGAACAATATCGAACATTTCTTCTACAATTTACTGAATCATTACGTGAATAACTGTAGATATATTATGATAACCTTATGTAATACAGTAGTCAGTTACACAATGTATTAAACCTTAATTACATAATTATGTATCACTTGAGCATATCTGCTACGGTTGGTATTTAGAGGTCACTTCAGTATCTAAGGATATGACGCAGCCTTTGTTTCCCATTCTCTATCCCAGGCGAGCACCGCCTACATTCACTTTTGTTTACGAGACACCAGTTTACGCACCATACGGTCCGGATCTCGCAAAATATTTGAATAAAAATCATATTTACACACGTTGTTAGAACGGTCAGACGAAATACTTTACATAAATGTTGTTACGAAACTTTCGAAAGAGAAACCAATGTAGAGTGCGACTGTGTATTCTACACTTCAATCATAGAGGTTTTATATATGTTTTAGGAGAACATATGTTTAATAATCAAGCAAGGAACCTTACAATCCCTCGCATACTTTCGCAGCTGATCGTGCACAGCCTCGGAGGCTGAAAGGTCAAACTCCTCAAGCAGAACCAACAAAACCTAGTTTAAATAAAATATATATAAAAAAACTTACTGTTTAATATCCTAGGGGTGAGTATAGGGTCGTAATCCGTATGTGTACTGTGTATCACTTCACAATGTTGAGGTAAAGCGTGGAGTGCACTCGCGGGACGGTGTCGCTGCGCATGGTTCGCGCGTGCGTTCGGTCGGCGGGCCGCGCGCTCACTGACGTCTTAACGACCCCAAACTCGAAACTCTGGTCTCTACTGACTCACCTCGGACACTTGGACCTTAAGTTTTAAGGAATTACCCAAATTTTACTACAATTACTATTATTTGCTTTATTGGGATTTTTAATTAAAACAGGATTATATGGACATGTAATTAACATCGAATTAAAGAGTTATTATTGGTCCTGCAATACCTATTTAATCTGGAGTCAGAATTAATAGGAATTGCTCGAAGTTGAGATTTAAATTAGTTTTTTTGTAATTTAAATTAAATCCAGACTTATTTGGACTTGTAATCTCTATCGATGTGATTTTTTTATTGGTTTGGCGGTATATGCCTATTTGAACTGAAGCTACAAAGCTCTCGAATGTGTCAAACGCTAGTCTTGTTACGAAGTAATTGAGTAATGACATTAAATAATAAAAAAATCAGATAATGCATATAATAATATCGTATTAATAAACAAGACATTTTTGTTTTAATTGACCACAAAAATGATTTGAAGTGTTTTATAATGATGTTATCAATTACTAAGTTTTAATATTTCTTTTTTATATGAATGAACGTTCTACTATCTCGACCCCATTTAAAAAATATTAAAGTCAAATTATCATTTAAAAGAAAGCAACATACACAACTTAACCCATATAAATTAAAACCACCAAATATAATTCAATTCAATATTTTTATTGATTGTAAACGGTAAATAAATGCATCTTACAATCACAGTCCATTTCAAACACATTTTATTTTGATCCCAAATATCGTTTAAATTCCTACACGTATAAACAAAAACACCTACCGAGCCAATTCAGATATCTTACGTGAATTTGTCCAAAAGACTACGTTTATACAAGACAAATCTACACTGGTATATTTTTGTAACATTTTGTCGTCATAAACAATAATTTAATTTAATTTTCTGTTGTTGTTTCCAAACCAAACGCTTGAGCGTCTCGGGCGCGGCGTGGCTTCTTCGTCATCGCTGTCTATTGCTGGTTCATAGCCGCGGTTGACGTACGCGCCCGCTGTAGATGGTCGCCCACCCATGTCGTCGATCTACAGAAAATCATATATTTAGTTGTAGTGACACAGTTCCTGTTACATCTTATACAGGGTGTCCGGTAAATAATCCGACAAACTGTGGTTGCTGATACCTTAGGTCCGGCCCTATCAAATGAACGCAACATATGTTCGCCGAAAAGTTACAGGTTTCGAGTTACAATCGATTTTCGAAAATTTTAGAATTTTCTACCTTGCATCAGACTTTTCCATTTTCCTTGCTGATACATAGCTTTCGTAATACTTTTTGTGCATCAAATTAATCTTGAATAGTTACTCTATCCTTTGATAAGTCTCATATTTATCTAAAAGAAGAATATATTGGCGATAACGCCATTCGTTTTACAATTTTCACTTTCGGTTTTTCTTAGTGATCAACTTTGAACTGCAGTGGTGAAAAATAAATGTATGTAGGATTTTTGTACAACAATCTTAAAAACTTGCTTGAATATTGGTGATTTTGGGCAGGTACAATACTTGTATATTTTCTTTACAAAATTTGACAAAATAAGCTGCTGAAGTACACACGGGCCTATTTTTTGAAATATTACTAATGTAAATCTGAGTAAAAATGATACGTAACTTAACGCTGATCGTCATTGTACAATTAAATGAGGTATTTTCTTCTCGCCATTAACTCTCTAAGCCAGATTAAAAACTTGTTTTAGTATAAAGTTACCTTAACCTTCAGTGTTTTCTTACTAGATAAATCGATTTTATAACACCTTATTTATCATGCAACAACACTGAAATAGCTAGTTTTAGACGCCCAATTCATCTGCACTTAACGGGTTCCGTAGCATTGTAAAAATTTAAACGAGTATTTTTTTTTTTAATATTTTCCAATTTGAAATTGACCACAATTATTTCGTGTCACTAGTTAATCGCTAGAAAAAAATAACTTATTTCACTGGACCATAACGATCCGCGTTAAGTTACGTCGCATTTTTACTCAGATTTACATTAGTAATATTTCAAAAAATATGCCCCGGTGTACTTCAGCAGCTTATTTTGTCAAATTTTGTAAAGTAAGTATGCAAGTATTGTACATTCCCAAAATCACCAATATTCAAGCAAGTTTTTAAGATTGTTGTACAAAAATCCTACATACATTTATTTTTCACCACTACAGTTCAAAGTTGAGCACTAAGAAAAACCGAAAGTGAAAATTGTAAAACAAATGGCGTTATCGCCAATATATTCTTCTTTTAGATAAATATGAAACTTATCAAAGGATAGAATAACTATTCAAGATTAATTTGATGCACAAAAAGTATTACGAAAGCTATGAATCAGCAAGAAAAATGGAAAAGTCTGATGCAAGGTAGAAAATTCTAAAATTTTCGAAAATCGATTGTAACTCGAAACCTGTAACTTTTCGGCGAACATATGTTGCGTTCATTTGATAGAGCCTGACCTAAGGTATCAGCAACCACAGTTTGTCGGATTATTTACGGGACACCCTGTATATAAAAATGAATCGCTAAATGTGTTGGTAAGCGCATAACTCAATTACGCCTGAACCGATTTCGCCAATTCTTTTTTTGTTGTCTTAGTTATTATCAGGAGAAGGTTTTTATGAAAAGAAAATTGGAAAATTGTGCGCGATTTTTTTTTTTAAGTAATCCTGACCTTTGTTACGATTGTGATTTGTTGGATTCATCTGCGCCCTGAATAACATAAAGGCACCGGGAACGGGACCTAGGTATTCATGCGGGTGAAACCGCAGGGCACAGCTAGTAGTTAATAATTGTAACTGACTGAAACTTATTTACAAACTCTTTTCGACTTAAGAATTGTGAAGACATCGGGCTCGATTGAAATCTCAGACAGTCTATTTCTCTCATTGTTGTTTAATGACTCTCGCATTGAACCGTTTCCATATGTCTTTATTCTCATTCCGATAAGAAAGTGATTGAATGGTGTAGTAACGAAACAAAATTAGAAAAAACTGAAAAATATTGTGAAACCAGCAAGCTCATGAATTCACGTAAAAAATTCGATTAGATTCGAAACTGGTCCAAAAATCCCAAGCCTGCCAACCATGAATTAATTAATAGAGAACTTCTTCAAATAGTTCCTCAATTATAATATAATGTTGTACTTACTGGTGTACCCGGTGCATTGAAAAGGAAGTCGTTGGTGGAGTTCCTGGCCTGCAGCTGCGAGCGTCTGCGCTCGGCGATGACGGAGTCGCGGCGCGTCTTGATGGCGCGGAGCGTGGCGCGACGCACCTCCGGGTTCGCGCCCAGCGATGGCAGCCGAGACATTATGGCTGGAGTCAGATACATTCATTGTAGTGTATAGTGTACATAATATGTCGCTAAAAATAACATTACAAGTAGCTTCGGCAAATAATACACGAGCACTAGAATAAGTATGATATAGAGATGGTAAAAAAAGGAAGTCAAAGATCATTACTGACTCATATATGTCCTATATTACGCTACCAATTTTTTAGAAAAAGTCATATTATTAAAAAACACCATTTATATCTCAAAAACGTGGCCAATTTTCTTGTTATATGATTTACTAGCGGCCCGCCCCGGCTTTGCTCGGGTGCAACGCTGATACCTACACTATATATCTGTCGCAGACAAATAGTATAATATGGCATTTTACATACGGCGTCGTCAGTTTAAAAACGTTTGCGGTTATGTAATATGCCGAAGGCAAAATGTCAAATCATTCAATCGTTATAATGCGACGTTAGGGTGACTTTAGGGTGACTATGCTCATTAAAATCTCGAGAAAAACTTTGAATTACATACGTCGTCGTCGCTCGCTTCGCTCGTTCTGTTGCAAGGTCACAATATCTAACCTAACCTATTGATCTCTGTCACAAAGTCGAACCTAATCAAGCAATGAATTTCTGAGCCTATGAATATATGAATATTCGATCAAATACATGGTTTTTTGACCAAAAATACTCTGCAGGAGTCCTTCACGACCCAGGGTCTATGGATACCTTAGCATTTTTGACGTGCTGGATAACCTCAAAAACTAAATACTTCAATTTGCCTCGGCATTATGTATATGGTGTTTAAATTTTCGATGAAATGTTGAGGCATATTATAAAGTGACACGGCAATCTACATTTTGCCTTGGGCATATTACATAACCGCAAACGTTTTTAAACTGACGATGCCGTATGTAAAATGCCAAATTATACTATTTGTCTGCGACATATCTACACAATCATAAAGTTCTGTAGTGCGAAGCACAGCCTTCGACGCACTACTTGGTATAGGCACGCGCCCCCCGGCCCCCCGGCCGTTACCGCCGCAACCGCGATGTCCCTGCATTTTAAATTTGTAATATCTTCGAAAATATTTATTTAAATTACATGCTGTAAAGGGCAATATTGATCTATATTACATGCACAATTTATTAAAGGTACTTAATTGGATAGGGATTAATACTGTATAGCTTAAAATAGCTTTTTCGTAAATAAGTAATAATTAAAGGTTAAAAATTGGTAATTGTGGGTTATCCTCAAGAGATAGACATATGCCATCGCGGACTTTTTTGTAGATCTTTTTAAGATGCACAATACTGTAGTACATTATTTTGATCTATCTCGTAGGGTTCAGCCAGCGTTTTCAATGTAAGCGCAAAAAATTTGTTCATTTACTTAAATCTCTAAGATTATCCGTATTCCTCTACTATATTATGCATGTTTTATACATATAAACCTTCCTCGTGAATAACTCTATCTATTAAAAAAACCGCATCAAAATCCGTTGCGTAGTTTTAAAGATTTAAGCATACATAGGGACAGACAGCGGGAAGCGACTTTATTTTATACTATGTAGTGATTGGATTTGTGTTTATCTCGAAAGGCTGAATAACTACAAAAACGGAGGGCAGTTCGCGAGCTGCTGGTTCTGTGCGCGTTCACCAGATCTGGACGCACAGGAAACCACAAAACTCCGATAAATAAATGTACTCACAAGGATCTCCATTCTGCAGTATAGTGAGCCGCCTCTTGAAGTTAGCATCCAGGTTGATAGCAGTCTGCTTGTTGTTCTTCGACTTCTCCAGGTCGTGTATAGTCTTCCTCCGAGACACGTGGTCGTCGATGTAGCCGTTCCTGTCCAAGTCGTCCGTGTTCAGGCGCTGCAGGTCCTTCGCTATCTCTATCGCGTGGGAGTCTATGAGCGCGTTCTCTGATAGGTCTTCGGGCTAAAGACAATTTTATATATTACTCAGCTGCCATTTTCACTTTTAATATTAAAGTTAGGGTTTGTCGTTTGTTAATAAATAAATAAAATTCAATACTGATATAACCGCCTGATAAAACTTACTTAGCAAGTTTTTGTTTTTTATTGCATTCGACACATTAAATGAGGGTAGGTAATAATTATAGATACTATATTGGACACTCAATTACCAATTGTAAGTTAGGTACATGAAGTTAAACTCAATAAATACAGTCAACTGATTGAATTAAAAATCTTTTACAAAGGTTTTAACATTCTTTTTCACCGTATTTTATTTTTAACAATTTTATCATTTTGCCAATCTAATCTATAAGTAGATATGAAGACATTCTCTACCCCCATCCAATGACGTACCACACTTAAAATAATCTACAACAACAAGTACCATTTGAGAGCCACTTACTTTCTTATTGAAGTACCAATTGAGGTTGGTGATGGAGAGCAGGTGGGTGAGCGTGCCCATCCGGTGCATCAGCATGGCTGTGAACTGGATGATGATGACTGTCCCGAAGAAAATGAGAAAGACTGAACCGATAGGCTCTAGCGTTAAGTAGCCTTGGTGGATCTCGAACTGTTGGGGAAAGATAACACAAGTATAATAATGCTTATATTAAAATAAAGCGGTTTGATTCTCTTTTGTTAAGTGATGGTGTTTAAAGATGCATTTTGAGCAACAGCCTAGTTTCTAAATAGATAAGTTATAAATTAGTTTACTAATTTTTGTTTAGTAACCCATATGGATGTCGCATATCCGAATTAAAGGTTTTTTTTTTACGGATTTAATCACATTTTACAATAATTTGAAGCTCAATAAAAGGCATCCTTTAGATATTTTAATACTTTTAATTCCTATAACACTTTAGTACCAAAACGTCGTCAATAGATGGCGCTAGTCATTTCAAACCGAGAAAGCTAAAACGAATTATTTATTAACACGACCAATTAATTAATATTTGCACTAACCCTATATGAAGTCAATCTTGTCTTGAACCGAACTCTTGCTTCGAAATGAAGCTAGCCTGTTTATATCAGTTTAGTTGATGAGTTCAGAGATAATTATCTATAACAGGTTCTTCAATGCAAGTGTTTGTTTAGTAATCTAACACTAGTTACCTACTTATGAGTACATACCTGACACTTTACACAACAAAGCGAAATTAAGGTAATTTACTTATTGTACTTTACCTGTAATTATCGTAAGGAACAATTAGTATAATTAGCAAGCAAACTTTTTAAAATAAGTTTTAGTTTTCTTTTCTAAAGCTTTTTCGTTATATATTTATTAAGACATACGTAATTAACCAATTAACATAGAAGGTATTAAATTCGGTAATTTGTACAATATTACCAAAATAGTTCTATCTATTAGAAATTTTTCGTCAATAGCCACAATTGGGAAGGACCCCCAGGATGCGACCTATCCCACCACTTCACCGTGTTAGCAAAATATTATATAGCATATATACTAGCTGTTTCTTAATGTTTCTCAGTATTAAAACTATCCTTATGTGTCAATCTAGGTCATTATCATTAAATTTGCAAAATTTCTTTGAAATCTGTCACGTGATTTTTGCGTGATAGTGCAACAAACATACATACATGCTCACAAAATATTTAAAGGATAGTAGCTAGTAATATAATACTATTACAATATATCAAAATAACAATGTCATCAGCGTATAGCAGTCCACTGTTGGACATAGGCCTCTCCAATGCACGCCACTTAGTTCTTCTTTAGTTATTCTAAGTTCATAATATCATAATACATACCATATTAGTATCACTATCATAGTCGATTCTAGATTGCTGTCCGAAAGGCCACTTGAAGTGCAACTGGTCCTGGTTCAACTGCAGCAAGAATATGACTATCACGAAGAGAGCGTTGACCATCACGAACGCGAACACCATCTTGTCTCGAAGATTCTTCAAGTCCGTTTTGATACGTTGCTGAGAAATGAAAAGATTTACGATATAATTAAAAGTTTAACTTATAGCCATTATTAAATGTTTTAACATTAAAGTTTGATAAAAGTAGAGCTATGCGCCAGTTTGGTTGAAAAGCACTTTCTTTTACTTCATATTACTTGACCAAAATATTTCACACTTATAATTTCGCCTAACATGTAAGTTAACTAAAATAAAATCAATATAAAACATTTTTAATTCAAAAAGGCCTTTTTTAAAACGTTAAAATACTGACTCTAGTTGCAGGTTCCGAAATGTAATTCCAATGGAGAACAATTGGAAAGAAACTCCAAGGGTTACTCTTTCAAGAAATTTGGGCTTCTAGTAGCATATTGAGTTCTGAGGTTTACGCGAATGTTAGACATTGAAAGAAAACTACTTTTACGGATTTTATCGCGGTTTGTATTTGAATTTTAGTTCCCAACGTTTCGACACCTTTGCAGGTATCATGGTCTGTCCTGTCTGCCAGTGACCAGCAAAGGTGTCGAAACGTCGGGAACTAAAATTCAAATACAAACCGCGATAAAATCCGTAAAAGTAGTTTTCTTGCAACTTCTAGTAGCATTAAGCCTAAAGCATAATAATTATATATTAATGTACACTAATTTAACTTACGATTTCTTGTTCGTCTTCATCAATTGGCGTTAGGTAGACATCAATGAGGTCCTTCCAGAACTCAGTCTCGGCGGTGGTCAGGAAGTCCACCTCCCCCTTCTGCAGGTCTCGGTCCTCTATCCAGTACGGGTTCACTAGGTCTTCACGTATTTCCTAATATAGAAAACGAAAGGTAAGTTTTACAAATATGTTTTACAGCTAGTTTTTAATTTATTGTTAACTACAATTTTAGTTAGATTTCCATCACAAAGTGCAGAAGGACTAACAAACGTAATCTAAGGTATGTTCGATTAAAAGAAAAAAATTGAATTGGATAAAATATAAAATTACAGAAATACAAGACGTGGCTCAGAAATTGAGTTATTTTAGTGTCAGGATTCCACAATTTATTTACACTGTCGACAAAACACTTACTGGTAGAGTTAAGCACATTCGGAAATATAGTTCTGGACCAAAATAAAATCCATATATAGTAATATAATTCAGGGAATAAGCACGTACATGCATAAATACCTTGTCTGCGTGCGACCACAGCCGGTGTAACCCGGTCGAAACGTCAAGCCCAAAAAAGGTATTGATGTATGACTATAAACATGCAGCACGATAGTTTATGTTGAAAATTCATATAGTTTACCCTGGGCGTGTTAACAGAGAGCTCGCTGTCATCATCATCATCGTCTTCTCGCACCATGGGCAGCGGCCCGGCTGAAGGTCGCCGCAGCATGGCCGACGACCGCCGCCTGTCCGTAGTCTCTACAGCGTCTACCGATGCACCGCTAAATAACACGATAGCTTATTTATTGATCAAATAAACACAGTACTGCGTTCTATCCCGTAATTGAGGTACAGGAGACAATGCACTAGGAATTTATGGCTATTATTGGTGAAATGACACAAGCGTTTTTTTTTACCTGGTAAAACTTCATGATTTACTTTAATATTTTTTCTTCTATAATGAACAGGTCCTGTTTTAACCTGTCCGTTATGTATTTTAAGATTTCCGTATTTTAAGAACAAAACTGGTCAAGAATCCAAATAAAGGAACTAAAATGTTTGTGCATATAGTCGCACTAAGGTTCCTTAACTAAGTATGATGCGTAAATAAGCCAATGGCAGACTAAGTTTAAAAAATACTCACAGCAACTCCAACTGCTTCTCAATCTTCTCCATGGAGTTGGAGATCTGCAGTAAATGCAGGTCCTCCTTATGGTCCTTGGGGTTAGTGCAGCACATGCAGCGGAACAGGCCAGCCACGCTGAACTCCAGGCTGCCGGTCGTCTCGTCTCCCTTCCCAAACATCTTCAGCATGCTCTGGTTATCCATCTTCTTTTTAGCCTGCTCAGCCTCTTTTTTCTCTTGTTCCATTTCCTATAAAGTAAGGACGGTTTTGAGTTAACCTGTTATATACTTTGATTCAAGTATTTCACTTTGTATACCAATTCACAAGGTGTTCCAGAAATCATGATTACCTATGGACACACGACTATCCATACTTTCTGGGACACTCCGTAAAATAACATACAAACAATTTCGCTAGACAAAATGAGTAGGTAAAAAACTGATATATACCTTAACCGTCTTCTTCTGCGCCACTTCCCTCGTCCCCCACGACACGTTGTTCAAATTACACAGCGAGTATATAATCAACAACATGTACATACTGGGAATCGTGACGTAATACACAAATATGTACAGTAGGCAGATGATTTCTTGAGGATGTAGTGCCGCTGTGATGAAGAACGTCCCAAATATTATAACTGTGAACATGCTAGAGGGCGCTAACCAACCGTCTTCGACAATCTGCATGGCGATACCGACTATAACCATCATCATCACCATGGCATACACACACGTGATTATATTCGCGAGGAATAACTGGAAACAAAAACTTTACGTAAGTTTGACAAGCAAAAAAGTGCCTTATGAGTATAGGAATAAAATTGTTTTTAACTAATCAGATGAAAAATCATAAGACCCTCAATAAATATGTTTAGTTTAGGGGCATGTATTACAAAAATAATGTTTTTAAAACCATTAAATGGGACAAGTTGTTTTAAATCAAGGATAAAATAAATAAAAAACATAATAAAATAATTACCTGTGTTTGCGACTTGCAAGTCATACAAACGACGATGAATATGAGAATGGGTACCAGGTTCAGTAACAGGGCGTTCAGAATACTCATGTGGGTGATAGCGTTCATAGCACCCACCATCATAAGGAAAATCGTGCCGGGCCCGAGGACCGACCCGAACATTAACATACTCTGAAAATATAGAAGTTCATTGTTAATCGAGTAGAAAATAACATGGACGTATTTATGTTGTTTAGTCAAAATATGATCATAAGATAAAACGACTTCCAAATAAGTCTTATATGGTTTTCTTATGGATCCCACTATCAAACTGGACAAACAAAATGGACCGCACAGTAAGTACCAGCTTTCAAATAAATAAAGAATCATCGAAATCGGTTCACCCAGTCATAAGTTCTGTGGCAATAAAAAAGGCCAGTTGAGAACCCCCCACCCCATCCCCTTGTCTGTTGTTAACAAACGCATTAAAATTTCATATCTCAGGATATTAAGTATTGAATAATTGGGGGAGACTTTAGCCCAGTTGTAAAACCAATAATTTACATGCGGAATAATACCTGATAAACGATGTACAACGTCGAAATATTATCATTGATTTGGACGGTCCGCTTTGAGTCGCCAAGTAAGTCAAAAATATTGGCCATTGTGGAGGGGACCCATCTTCTGCGCTGGTTGAAGAATTCGTCGAAGTGTTCTGGACAATGGGTGAAAGCGTCGGAAGCGGCCGAGTACTCGACTCTGTAGCCGCGCTGCAGTAGCAAGGTACAGAGCCAACGATCCTCGCCTATAAAAGAGGAAAAATGGAATGGGTACAAATTTTGCTAACATTATTAAGTCATTTAAAATGAAGAACACTTTCCACGTCTTTAAATGGTGTCCAAAGCGACTCTCAACATTTTATTTAAAATAATAATAAAATCTACAAATATATGTTGTATTTATGTTGTGTGTGGTTTAGATTTCGTTATTAACTACTTCTCTGTCCCATGAGTCACATATGAATATTTTCATTATTTAACTATTCTGTCTACTGGCGGGACAGTTAAGTAGTTAAGACTTCTAAATAAACGGGATATAGAAGCATCCAGATTTTTTGTGAATACAATATACAGTGTAAAAAATACCAAAAACAGTTTTAACAATCTGAAAATAAGGATATTATTACCTTGATCATATTGTACATAATGTCTAGCTTCGTGAGAAGTCAGGGTGTACTTCTTCATGACGTTGTCATCCATCAAAGCCTTTCCTCTGAACAGAGAGAAGCACCCAGGACTACAGAGTACGCATCCAATCATGTGTTCAGTCGCCTTTTGCAGCCAATGACCAATAGCGTACTCGAACATCTGATACCATGCCATGAAGCCTGAAATATGAGTGCTTATGATAATATGAAATTTATGCTAAAACCGGGTAACGGGTCCGAATAACTATGTAGCGTAGCTCAGGCTAAATTTACAAGTTCAAGATATCAATTTTATTTTCCATATTGTTCAATGGGGTTTGATGTTTATGGGATGTCTACTAGTTAAAATAAAGGGACAATATCTAAAGGAAAGAGACCTTTTCTTTGGGTGTTTTCCAGGTCATCAAGATCGTTTTTTTTTTCTAGATGGCTTTGAAGTATACCATGTCCAGTCAGGTCAAAAAGTAATTCTTTAATAAAAATGGCCTGTTGTGAAGACAAACATTTTAGTAGCCAAAATACCTACCAGAACCCACAGGATGAATACGTCCACACGCTGCTCCCAAATTCTTGTCCTTCTTCATAAGATCAATTAGCAAGGTAACGGCGGCTGGCTTAAAGTCGATATCACCGTCCAAAGCTAGCAGGTAAGTGTTCTCTGCGATCACCTCCTTACGGTCCACGGATATTGGCAGGTCGATCAAACGGTGGCCCAAGAAGTAGTACATGTACATCACCTGAAATCCGTAGTAAAGTGAGTTTTATAATGTGGCCAATATAGGACATTTAAGCTACCAAAGCGGTTGAATAAACATAGAAGACAGAAGACCTTTATAAACGTAAGTATTTCTTTCACGAAATTTTATCGAATCTTTGTTTATATATCAGCATTTTTGATGATTTTGATGGCTACGTGGATCCAGTTAGAAATCAGGTTAGATTTCAAAATTTAAAAATACTCAAAATGAACGTCATGTTAAATAAAAGCAACAATAGGAATATTTCGGTGATAGCCATATCTTTATAACTTACAATCAAAGTAATCAATCTGATGTACAAAAGATTTCAATCGTACCTGAGACCATCGTTTCCTGTGCCTTATTTTCCCTTTATCTTTTAGATGACAAATCATTTTGTTCTTCCCGGGCAAAGTCCAGACTAGTTTACCACCATAAGGAGTGGGATACTTCTTAGGTGGTCTCAACCTTACGTTGGTAAGGTGAACCTCGGAAGCCGCTTCGTCAATAGTCTCCACCAAACATTTGACGAAGCGATTAACTTGCATGTCCTCTGTACTATGATCAGACACTTCGAACGCGTCGTCCATAAAAATGTGTACTGTGAATAATAAATATACAGATAAACACAGCCATTAAGATAGGTAATCCTAATTTATAAACATTATCGGACATTATTTGCAGATTTTTTTTCTGTTTTCCTTATTTCTTTGCACTTACCCTCTAGTTCGTAGTAATCGGGATCAACAATTCCAAGATATTTCTGGGCAACTCGACGCGCACTCTGATCTTCATCTAAACGGAAAATGGATTTCAAGAACTCAACCATTTCTTCTTTTGTTTCGTGCCACATCGTCGCGCACACGTAGATTCTGGTGAATAAAAATAAAAAAATAAAATAAATGCGGACACATATGTATGTGGCCGCATTTATTTTATTTTTACTTTGTACTATTTATTTTATTAGTACTTTGGGTTCAGAGCAATGTTGCTCTGAACCCAAAGTAAGTAGCTATTAAGCACTTGTGTTATGGAATTCAGAAACAACGAAGGTACCACAAACACCTAGACCCGAGGCAATGTAGAAAAGTTGGTTTCTACATTGACCCGTCCGGGGATCGAAACCGGGACCTCAGAGCTAGCGACACCTTGAAAACCGGCGCTTACGCCACTCGACCACGGAGGTCGTCGAAATAACCGAAATTTTAAGATTATCGATGTCTTCATCCAAAATACGACCCCTAAACAATATGAGTCTAAAAGATAGAATGCCCCTGGAATCGGGTAATGAATATCTTACCTGGTTATGCTATCAGACGGCTTCACATCCTTTACCACTTTGTCTACGCTGGATATCGATATGCTATCATCACCTGGGCCTTTTATATCCTAAAATACAAAATAACATAAGTTACCTAATTTTTTAATTCCTAAATAACGAACTAAACAATAAACTTCGTAAAGTAAAAAAATCCCCTTACGTCAACTGAGATATCATTATCATCATCCTTGGTCCTATTCAAGAGCAGGGACTGATCGATAACGATGCCGCTATACCAAGGCTTGCAGAACAGTTTGTCGGAGGCGGCGAGACGTTCGCACCGCGGCTGCCACGTGTGAGCCGTCACCCACGCCTGTGATACCAGCCATAGGATCCACACCCAAGACATCTCGCCTACTATGAACTGGTTTATGAAGTACACTGAAATAAAAATCACACCATGACTTGTTTTCAAACTAGAGTTCTGTACGTAAAGCACTGATAGAAGTGGAATTACCTTACACGGGAAATATGAAAGCAAGTTGTTGCAAGGGTAGCAGATACCCAAAAACAATTGTCCCTTTGAGGACCCAAAAAGTTCGCTTGGCATTACCAAAACTACTTGACTTCGAACCTCCAAAAAATGTCTCCGAAAAGAAAAGTCGTTAAATTTATTTTAAAAAGTTTTTTTTCTTATATGCTAATTTGGACTTATGATGCATGAGTATACGACTTACCCGGTGGAATATCGAAGAACAAATTATTTGGTATTGTGCCGTGGAATGCGCAAGGATCCGCATTCCTCATACCACAGAAGAGTATCAGAAGGTTAATAGTAACTGGTCCCACAAGACTGAGGGCGAAGGTAAAGCTGAAGTGTTGTATGAGGATCTTGCAAGCGAACTTCCCCGCGCCATAGCAGATGTAGGCGGAAAGAACTTGGATCAGTACCACCCATAGTGCACTGGACCACGATGCCGATAATTCTAACGGGGTTCCAGTTATTTCAAAACCTAAGAGGCCCTCAATTGTGTCCTGAACTGCTTGAACCTAAAAATAACCCTTGTTTTAACTTTCCACACTTTCGGATGGAGCTTTAGTGTAATTTATAGTCGATTTTTTTTATATGCCTTCGAGTTTGGAATTACAGTTAAAACTTTCCAAAATAATGTATGAAGGAATAATCCGATAAGAATTACAATGTATCAAAAATAAAATAAATATAACTGATATTTACCTCATGCACTGTGTAATCGCGGTCACCAAAAGCGTCAGTTACCAAAGTAAAGAAGGAGAGCGGATCATCTTCTTGTATATGTAAGGATACCATTATAGCACACATAAATATAAATATCTTCCATAATGATAACACTCTCTGTGTGTAATATCTGGTCCTTTTGAGGCTATCGCGGAGCTGTTGTACTGGTAGTAAAACTGTAATCAATACAAATTAGACATTTGGGTTAGTATTTAAAAAGATTACCGAGTTAGTGTATTAGCGGTAGATAACCTATTTGTCTTCATTTGACGATAATCGACGAAATATTTTTGTAGTTTCATGCTATAGGCAATGACTGTCTGAGGTTATCGACTGATATGATTGGAATATCCTAGGAAAACGATAAACGTTTGATACAAAAAAAATACCTTTATAATAAAGTCTAAACCCTGAATATAAGGACAATTATTGATTTACCTGACCACTGTTGTCCCGTACAACCGACGTAATTTTCCCACCAGCCGAGTGAAATGAACGCACAAGCCACAGGAATAGTCCATAAAATGGCGTCACCTTTTAGTAGAGGCCAGACTATGAACGCTGTAGCTTGTGCCGATATTGCTAGTACATCTAAAATTATCTTCATGGTATAGCGGGGCTCGAGCCGGTCCCTTGAAATGGCGTTGAGAACGCCTGGCACGAAACACATCGCGTTCATTAACATAGCGCCTTTTACTACGTCGAGTTCCGGCAGAATTATGAGCACTAGTAATGCTATTCCAATCGTGTGTAGTGTTTCTATTAGAAACGCCTGAAATATATGCCCAAGTGTTAGTTAAATCGGGAATAAATCTAAGAAAATCAGTATTAAAAAACTTATTGTACATTATGGATAAAAATAATTGTATTTTTTTTTAAAGAGTAACCTATGGAGTTTCTTGCCGGCTCTTCTCCAAAAGAAAAGAAAGACACTTTGGAACCGAGCAACTAGAATCAGTAGAGTTAACGTAACGTTTCCTGAGCGCCTTTGTTTTGGTTTATAAAAAATAAAAACATTTTGATTTTGATTTTGGATGCAGAATCAGTTATACTTTAAAGAGGTGTGTGAGTTATATGCAAAGTGCATGTACTATGTAATAATAGATTAAATTGACGTCGTTCAAGTGCTTACGATGCAGATATGATTAAGTCCTTAAATCCTATGAGTACCGGGAAGCTTATATGTAATACTGATTTATTATCGCTTAATACTCTGTGACCAACATTATCCCTACTTAGAGTAAAACAGAAAAAATAATAGTGCAATAGGCAGGAACAGTGCGCTATAATATTTTCTGGCTTCTCTTTAGTCCATTTTTATTTTATTGTACATTCTTCACAATTTGACCACACAAGCGTTTGCATGAATGGCAGGAAAACCATTCACAATTATTATAAGCCACAATTTATAAATGTCATTTAATGCAGTTTTAACAGCTATAAATATATCTATCAAAAATTAATTCTCAGAAAATATCTAATCAGTCATTATTAAAAAAATACGTTATCACTATTCTATGAAAACAAGATTTCGATAAGTGGATGCAATCGTTTTAATAAGTTTAAATAAAAAAGAAAGTATAATGAACACAAGTTACATATTACTGCATGTAAAGCATTGTCGGGTATTCCCGATATTTATCAAGATTTGCCTTCAAGTAGTTTTCAATGACTTCATAAAACGTAATTATGCGTAGCCGTGACAAATAGGCAGAGTTCCATATAAGCTACAATACTTAGTCGAAAGTAGCTTATTTCAACAAAATAAGAAAGGGTAAAAAGATGAAATTAAAACAACATAATTTTCAGGTGTAGCGGTAACTATAGGTACCTACCATAATACACTAAGTTTTAAAGAATATACAGGGTGTTAAGAAAAACGTGTACGACCCGAAAGGGTGATATGGGGTTCACAATCACATACTCAAATCTTAACATTTAGGTATATTTGTTATCACTTACCAACGCCAGCTGTATAAAAGTGGGTTTATGTGCGGTTTTGAAGGCGCATATTCTGACTGATCTTAAGAACACGCCCAACTCCGGTATACTGAACGCTATGAGGGCCGCCCAGAGCCATGTTATCCTCTCTTCCAATGTGTGTTCTGTTACAAACTGCTGGTCAAGAGCTGCAGATATAACAGAAATATTTAATAGGTATATCAACACAAAGAAAACCTGAAAAGTAGCTGCCATGTCCATACTTCCAAAACTCTGCATGGTGCACCTAAGCATACACAAATTGTTACGAAAGGCGAACGGGCATTTCTGCGAGCCAATGGCATCATGCGATATGTCATTGGTTTGTGAGGTTTTTAAGTTTTATTTAACTTTTGTTAAGGTGTAATGACAGACTTCCATACATTTCAGCCAGGTCTCCTTCGTATGGGGTATAATATGGTTCAGATACTTATAACAATTTAGCGTTTGGTGAAACCGTGTATATGAGTTTTGTTAAAATGGATGTAGTCATATGCTTTCGAGGCAGATAGTACATAAAATATTAAATATTCTTCACAAAACTCACCTAATTGTTTATTACAATGATTAATTTCTTTTCCCTTCTTCAATTGTGACGTAATAAAAAGTAGTGTTCCTTTAGAAATAACTGCAGATCCAAGTACTACACAGAAGGTGAATATATAAGCCAGAACTTTTAGGAACTTTACGCTGGTGTCTATCCAGGCTGTGGAAGCCATGGACCCGCTCTCCTTCTTGACAGGAAACTCTCGGAACAAGTTCCATCCTTTCGTTTCTTGAGCGGTTCTTTGGCTGTAAGGTGGAAAGTAGAAAAAATATTGTTTAAAAAGTTAGTATTGGATGGTGCATTACTATTAAGTTAGTATTGAAGCTCATACTTTAGAGGAGTTGTGGTGGTATCCGTCTGTAGGTACTCGATTTGCAACTCTCAATACGACACGTCCATAATGATAAACTTTCAGCTTGCGTTTTATGTTTGTTACAGTGACATCTGGTATAAAATTATGCCCTTATCCACTAACGGTGTTCGAACAGCAGCTTTTGGGCTAAGTAGGTACAACATACCGAAATATAGACAGAAGTTAAAAACCCTGTGACCTTGTCTAGCCGTGATAAAAAAAATATTAAATAAAAAAATAACATACAATGCGTAAGACCGTTAGCAGCGGTGAATAACAATTCACAGAAATATTTTTACCATAAACATGATTAATAAACAATAAAAAAGATATAAGATTAAGTATATAGTTCCTTGATAGCGCGAGACAGACTATTCCTATTTATGTCGTAGGTTAGTCACGTTATAAAGATCCATTCTTTGTTGCTTTTGTTTTGTATGATCATTGTTAAGCTTTCTATGGAATGGGGGGCAAATAGAACAATATGTTGCGGAACATCGTCAGCTAGGTACTATATGAAACGTCCCCAGCCAAATTGTCTAGTGTAAGATGTTGTGGATCACTAGGCAACACGCGACAAAAATTGCGCGACAAGTTCCGGAATTACGGAAAAATTTAATCGAGATTAATTTGCGAAATTAGTTTAGCGTAAAGGTCTAAGACCTTATTATAGTAAAAGTTGGTCGTGTAGCTTTTGTAATCACCTCTAACAAGTTACAAGCTCGTTGATGAATTAGTTAGACTGTAGTTCAGTTGATTTTGCCATCGTCACTATCGTATATACGTTGCAGTGTTGATAAGTTCTCATTGGTATATCATGAAGATCTAGATAACACATTCCTTCCATTATAATCAATTATTTATTTATACACTTCCTTTAGAAAAGATCTAAGATTAATATAATTTACGTTTCCTTTAACCGAAAAAGCTCAACCTTCACACAATCTTTGAATACATATTTTTTATTGAACATATGGCAATCTTAACAAAAACATCGATCTCCAAAATGAATAGATCTTATTAGTTTTTCTACATATGTTTTTTTTAGAAAACCCCTGCCGAGATAATGCGTAAGCGCAGTAGCCGTTTTCTATTATGTTGCATCACGGTGATTAATTAAAGACCTAAGTTCTGATTCATGTACTAAACAATGTAGATCTGTATCAGGAAACGTTATCAGTGATAATTATGATTATCAAACGACAACGCTTGTTTTCTAGAAGAGGAAGCAGTTATTTCGCAATGAAATACAGCGTACCGTAAGAATGTTTTGAAGAATAATTTTGATTGAAATCACTTCATAATAACTTAATATTTAGCAAATATAAAAATATTAACTGTTTTTAGGACCTAATCTGCAGCTTTTCGTATAAAAGCTGTACGGAAACCTATGGGCTTCCACAAACATTAAATTGGGCCCAAATGTCGATTAATATCGGTAAAAGTAGGTAGGGTTTTGTGTTTGGATACCTACATAAGAAGTTATAGAAAACTTACTAACATAACATTTCTGACCTATGAATGCATGCCTACTCCAACGTAACTACATGTGAAAGTTTGTTTTGTATATTCCCTTTTCACATGAGTGCATACCCTGGATTCATATTAAGAACACTTTGTCTTCATTCGTATGAAGTCCCGTGTGATGGCGTGTTGTCTACAGCCAGAACCAAAATGACTGTTAAATGCGGACAACATCACATACATTGCTTTGAACCCAAAGTAAGTAGCTGAATCACTGTGTTATTGTGTGAAACAACGAAGGTACCACAAACACCCAGCCCCGGGACAATGTCGAAAAGTTGGTTTCTACATTGATCCGTCCGGGGATCGAACCCGGGACCTCAGAGCTAGCGACACCTTAAAACCGGTGCGTACGCCACTCGACCACGGAGGTCGTTAAAACTAGTACATAATAAATAAGTTATTTACTTTGTATCATCGCCGTCGTCGAACAGCGGGGTATACTCGGACTCCGAGTCGTCAGTGTCATCTAAGCCTTGAAACCCAGGGGTTTTGGGCTTTGTCGCCATTCCTTAGTTGTCTGCAACAATGGTTTGAACTCCATGACCTTACACTAGTGAAGGATTTTTATTTCTTAAATTATACTTTTACGCTTATAATAAGCCCTTTTATGTATATCCGACACTTTTAATACATTATACACAACACCTCTAAGGCGGTAATTTCTACGCGCTTTATTTAAAAGATGCTGACACAAAGCTTAAAGCTTTTTGTCAGCCTAAGATTAATAGCAATTTAAAAAACAACGATAATAAATTAGTATTTTTAAATTAACATTCTACGTATTTAAATAAAAATAAAAACTTACCTCCAGATTATTTTTTTAAATACATCCACAATCACAATGTTTCACTATCTGCTGCTATATCACAACTGATTTAAGCTAATAAACAATAACAGTACCTATATTTTTATCACCGGATACTTGAAAGTCTATGAGGATATTAAATTATACTAATAGATAGATATACTAAGTTGGTACTGGTTCGTTTAAACATAATCCTTTATCAAACGACCGTCATTATTATTTATATCGCTGATTACTCGGTTATCGTAGATCGGAGATCGGGCTGTGATTTTTTAATGTTATCAGTTCATTCGATCAAATTTAAATTATTTACCAATGACTGTGACTCCCCGTGTCATTGTTATCGTTTACACAAAGAATTTTACTTATTATATTTGTCAATGCAAAGACGCGAACTTTTGTATATATAGTTGGCTGAATACTGAAGATATAAATAGTAAACCAACATAGATATAGCAAGGATCAAGAGTACTTCATACATAAATAATTATAATTTACGATGGAAGAGTTCGCATATTAAAATTGATAACAAAATCAACGATAACAATAATCTTTGTACTAGGTTAAAAGAATACAATATCAAGGTGCATCACTATCAAAATTTATTTAATATAAAATAAATATAGTAAACAATGTAAAAAATTAAAGTAGACGCACTTAGATCTATTAATACAAATCAGTTTTTGTACCCTTAAATAATATCGACACAATATTCGAGAATGACGATTAATCACAACACTACTATTATATTATTAGAAACAACTAGTAAAACTTTTGATAATACAAAGACATCAAATAATATCTTACATTATTCCATACACTGCGATCTGTAATTAATATTTTTTACCAAGAATACTGCTGTAAATAAAAATAAGTTACTTGAATCCTCAGAAATCCTCAAAAAGTCATTCATATTTCTGATATACTTTATAAATACATAACTCTTAAAATCACAGGATAGTTTTACATAAAATAAGTCAGACATTAATAAAGAAAAGATAGAAAGATAGCAGATTTAACACACACTTTTACTTTTTAAGATCAGCTACTTAATCAGATGGTATGTATAGCATAATGTTAGAATTTAAACATCGATATTGAACAGTATAGTATTACTAATTGTTTGGAATGGAATACAATTTAAATGTTATCAATTTTCGTTATCATTAGGTGGTAAAGTACTGACTTTACTTGTACTGTAGTCTATCTCTTTCGAGTAATCTTTAGGCTCGTCATGCTTGGAGAAGTTACCCATCGCAACTTGTGCAATGGTATCTACAATACTAGATGAGCTCATGTACGGATGACTAGACGGAGGTACGGAAGTCGAGAGATCTTCAGGTTTCGTTAATTTTAAAGGCTGATTATAATCCGACAAATAATCAGGCATAGTAGTCTTCTTTGTCAATTCTAGCATCTGATTTAAAAATGATTCGCCTCCAACTCGCGACGGCATACTAAAATCAGTCGCTTGTGGCTCAATGTTATCAGATTTAGAGGTCTCCAATTTCGAAGCACTACTCGGTTCACTTAACTTCAGACTGTCTAACGAATCAGATTTTCCTTTTCCTATGCTACCAAAATCTGGCGGTAAATAATCTTTATTACCTTTCAAGAGATCATGAGGGGATTTCATAAGCATGCTCTGATCTAGACCAGCTTTCGTAGAAATAGGACTGCTCGTTGAAAGTGGTTTTAAAAGAGATTCTTGCATTTTCATCAATGATGGTGACAAAAACATGTTATTGGCTGCTAATGTTGATTTGGACATAGGGTCTGGAATTCC
Organism: Autographa gamma; assembly: GCA_905146925.1. Classification (NCBI taxonomy): domain Eukaryota; kingdom Metazoa; phylum Arthropoda; class Insecta; order Lepidoptera; family Noctuidae; genus Autographa; species Autographa gamma. Next base: position 5,633,810 of record LR989852.1, read on the forward strand.
TAATATACCTGCACTCGAATATTTACTGGCAGAGAACAATGCATTAGCGATGTCAGCAGAACTCATCATAAGGTTAGAGGCAAGACTGGCAGGGATGGTACCAGTGGGTGTGGTGCTAGTGGCGGTGGTGATCGGTGGTTTATCGTAACTTCCAATACTGCTAGTCAAATTCTGCAAGGAAGCTGCATAAGACGGTGGATCAGAAAGTTTGCTACTAGACAAACTTGCTGCGAGACTTGAAGACATACCTGGAGTGAGACCAGTTAGCATGCTATTAGCAGCAGCCAAACTCTCCAAACTAGAAGCTCCCATAGGCAGAGGCATGTTGGGCGACCCTAAACCTAAAGCCATGCTCGTCAACATGTCTAAACCTGTCGGGTATGACGAAGGGAGGGTTGGTGTGGCGGATTTAGATGACGATTTCGACGAGGTCGGCAGCACGGGAATGTTTAATTGAGGAGTTTCAAATTTATGAGGAGACCCTGACCCAATCCCTGAGGATACATTAATAGGAGGCACGCCTGCTGGACGGCTAACCATCTGCTGCAGTGTACTGACTGAAGGGAAATTAGGTACATTAGTTACTTGACTTGGTTTGGACACAGGTATTGGCTGTGGAACCGCCAATAAAGCATCCAGATCCATTTTATCATCTTGTTCAGAAGAGCATCCTAATTCATCCCTTATGAAATGCCACAATAAACCATCACTTTGCTCACGCGGGAATTTAGCCGTTAAGGTACATTTTAGCTTGTCTAAATAAGTAATATCAGGTTTAAAGTTTTCTTTAAAATTGATGAAAGTATCATCAGGGTATGAAAAGTAGTACTTGATGCTTTTCCGTATTTGTTCCATGGCGTGTGTGGACAAATGACTGTCGTATATCATGTTGTGTTGCAGCAGCAAAGGTCGCGGGTACTCTGTAGGTCTCTGCTCTGGTGGGGGCATGACCCAGAAGAAAGTGAGTGATGACTCCAGCACTGGGCTCTCAGGGTTATAAGGAGCTAAAAGGTAGAAATACAATAAGTTCTAGTTCAATTAAACAGTTCAAAAAAGTCATATAATAGTAGTATTTTTACTTACAGCAAATAACTCCAATACATGGGATATATGAAATTTCACTAGGTCCACGCATCTTTATTTGATATTCTAGTTGATTATCACAATCCCTGAGACTTGGCATAGCAGGATTGGTGGGATGGGAATGGTACCAACCCAATAATGTAAGTCCCAGTTTCTCAATTTCCATTTGAATCTCTAATTCCACTAATACTCGCGGCCTGCTGTCGTTCTTACTAATTAGACAGGGGAATGTATGAGTTATCATCACATCTGGAAAATAAAAAAGGGTTATTTAACTAAATTACATTAAATAAAATGAGAAAATTACTATAAGATATTCTTTTAACAAACCAAGGGTAATCAAAATAAAACGTGAATATTTTTCTAATTCAAATTAAAGTGTAATATAACCTATTTACAAAAAAAATGGAATGTTAGCTTTGACATATAAAAGTTACAGTATATTAATTTAAAATAATAAAACTTAACTAAATAGAGTCTACATACTATGATTGTTCAAATCCCAAGTCCCGGCTAGGTAACCATAAACCTCTTCCTTTTTCAAATGGCAGTGTATATCTAAAACAAGGTTAGCATTGGAACTGACTGATACCAGGAAAGGCTGGACTTTGCCAGCTGAAGAAAATGATACCGCTTCTATCAACATGTTGGCATCACTGAAAAAGAAATAATAAAAAAAAATATTGACACATATATCATTAACAAAAATTTAGGGTATTTAAAGGAATTTGGAAAATACTATTTTAAGTTAAGCTTACCATTGTACATCAAATGTAAAATTATTTAATATCTAAAATGTAAATTGTTTGTGTTTAATAAAAACTTAGAATAAGAATTTATACTAACTGTTGCATCATTCTATTAGGAACAGTATTATGTTTCATAACAATCCTCTGTGGAGGGGGCTCAGGAGGATTTTCGACTTCCATTTCTACCTCCTCTGAAAAAAAAAAAAAACATCATAACATATTAACAAATATCCAGTCAATACATGCACACACACATACAACAATCAATACTAAATAAAATCTTACCATCAGAATGCATATTTTCTCTTTGCAATTGTTTTTTTCGAAGATATGTGGCCTTAATTGTATCTAATTTCTTCCCTCTGTATTTTACTGAGGCCCAGCCACATCCAGACCTCTTGTCTGGGTTGATAATGCGTTTACAATGTATAGCCCACGCTGAAGGGGAACAAAATATTGTCTCAGTTTCATGAGACTTAATTTTTCCATCTGCTTGCAAGTCTCCAACAAACTTTTGGCCCTAGAATAAGAATAAAAGGTTACATAGTTGTTTTCTGAAACATTATTACAAAGCAACTTTAAAAATTATACCACATTGAAATTAGTTAACCATATGCCAAAGTACAGAAACATAAATCATTAGGTTTCTGAATCCAGAATGTTTAAACTAAAGTATGACTAAAATACTATGATATTTGAACTAACTAAATATTCTATTGTCATGGCTGCATTGCCAGGTTCAAGCATTTTTTCTTCTAAAAGCATCTGCAAAGTAACTCCTCGGCCTGGCATTGATTTACTGCCAGCTTGTGCTTCAGATTCCTGAAAATAAAAAGATAATATTCAGAACATTTATATGTAGCAATAAACATAATTTTATATGTAGCATAATTTTATATGTAGATTTATATGTAGCAATAAACATAATTTAAGTTTATTTTTTAATATATTAGAATAATTATAGTTTACAGAGTAATAAAGTGGTATATAAGCAGCCAGAATGCCTGACGATATTACACTCTTATCTTACTATATGTTTCCCTATGTAAATAAGTAAAATAAACATTTTTGTTCGAAAGTTTGAAACTTTTCTGAAGCTGTTTTTATGTCCGTTTAGAAGTTCAACTAAAAAATAAATTTGCCCCATAAGTTATACAAAAAATCTGCTATTAAGCAGGAATGAAGTAAAAACTAATAAGAAAAGTAGTCCTGACCTCATCTGTGTATTCCTCTCCACTAGCTATTTCTTCTTTCTCTTCTTCGGGGGGATCTTTCGGTGGTTCAACGGGCTTCTCAATCTTAACTTCTTCATTTGGGACGTTAGGCGGAGCGGTTTCTGTTGATGATACCTCAGTAGACGTGTTATTGTACGTCGGTAAAGATGGACCGGACATCAACGCCGCAGCCAAATGAGATGTTTGCAAGTCCATGTTGGCTGACACGGACGTCGATTACTTCTTTATTTTATTCGAGATTTTTTGTCTTTCATTTACATACGTATATTAAATCTTCATTATTATTATAAACTGTTATAATGTTTACGATTTCATAAAACTAGCCTTTCGTGCAAATACAAAGCCAAGTTTTTGACATAAGTAAATCAGAGTTGCAATGTTCTATAAATTGCAAATTTATTGCCAGTTTATTGTTGTTTGCTGACTGTTTGGTGTAGGTACCATATAAATTGATACCTACACATATTTTTTTTAGCCTAATTATTATATTCTCTAAATAGCTCTTTGCTCATATTCAAGCACCATTGCGGACTGTTGTACTCATGAACGATGAAAATATTGTATTTCGTATTTATTTTAAATATCATGATCCACAAAGTGACATTGTAAAACCTGCTGGTTAGAAGCCTAAAAATAAATAGGTACCTAGCATCCAATTAGGGCCACTGTAAATTTCAAGTCAGATAGACCACCAAATAAACACATCAATTTGGCTAACAAAATAAAATTAATTAATTGAATTAATATTAATTAAATCGATTTTCATTTGTATGGATTCATAGGGTTAAAAGATTAAGCGTGAAACAACACAACGAATTTCGAGACGATTAGAGATGAGCCGCTATCATAAAAAATATTGAGTATCGTCTATCGTATCACATAATATTCACTATCGAAGAATAAGTAACAGCCTGGTCTGCTATAATTTTGTCTGTCTGATATAAGTTTTGAAACTTGTAAATGTTAATGTTTAAACTTGAAAATATCTATTAAATATTAAAGTTTAAACTTTTAAACATTATGTTTAAATAGTTAAAAGTTTCAAAACCAAATTTAATTGTGTCTGTGAGTTAAAGAAAAACCCACATATCCCAGATATTTTCACAACCTCCTATGTTTGTCGTTCCTGTGTAACGCAGGTAAATGGGTTGTGGTAAATGTTAATACAGATTGGTTGTAATACGGCTCGATGAGTAGTTTTTACTTTTTCCCCGACTAAGACTAAGTCTTGTAACAAACAATTTAGATAACAAACAATGGCTTTGCTTCTATAAAACGCAAGTGTAGCAAACTAATAAAATTCTAGACCTGATATATAAATAGCGGTCTCGCTTGATTATCGTCATTTATATCATACTAGTTACTTGTACGTGGTTCACGCACATAGACATACAGCACATCACTATTGCCAATATTATGTCAATGTTAGTGGGTGTGTGTAGCTGCGTATTTTTATGAATTAGAATAATTTATTTTGTTTTATACCTGATGAGATTTGGTATTTAGTTACATTTGACCTTGAAGAACTATTCTTGCCGTCGATTTCAAAGATGGCTATGGTAAAAACGCCTGTGTTGAAAGTTATATTGTGTGGTGAATATGGTGTTGGAAAAAGTTCTATTTTCCGTCGATTTATTAACAATACGTTCGTTCCTAATTCAGACCGAAGGTCAACATTAGGATTGGATCACTTTGAAAAGCCCTATCAACTAACAGATAAAACTGTCAAGGTAAAAAGCATTTAATTAAAACAGGATATTTGTCATTAAAATTCTATTCATTAGAGTGCGAGTTTAAATTGTTTCATTAATATGTTTCGGTTCTAGTTACAATTATGGGATACTGGAGGCATGGAGAGGATTGCTTCAGTCACCTCCAGTTACTACAAGTTTGCTGAGGCTGCAATTCTTGTGTTCTCACTAGATAATGCATCCTCATTTCATGTTTTGAGTCAACACTTGTTAGATATTGTAACATACGCTGAGAACGCTAAGATTTTTCTGTGTGGAAACAAATCCGATTTGGAAGGCTCTTCACCTCAAGTTACTGATGCTGACATTGAAACTTTTTGGTAAAATATCTGTTTTTAGACATTACTTTTATTGTTTACTTAGAACACTTTTATATGTTTAATTTTATTTGTTTCAGTGAACAATGCCATAATCTTATCAGCACTACATACAAAACTTCATGCAAGGCTGGCACAGGTATTGAAGAAATGTTCACTGATATTGCTATGCAACTGGTAGAGTCAAATAGGTCTAGGATTGAATTGCAAACTTTAGATCATAATAGTTTCAAGATATCAAACCCTGAACCAGTAGAGGAGCCACCATGTAGCTGTTGATTTTGCTTTAAAAATCTAATTTATATTATTGTAGCAAAGATGACATGTGCATAATATTAATTATAATAATAATGCTTTAATATAACATAGGTAACAACTGCATATTATTATTGAACAAAGCACTACATTAGAATAAGTTAATTCATTGAATATGACCTTGTTAAGTCATTTAGATTTTGTATTAAGAATCTCACCAGTATGGAACAAAGTATTATCATATTATACAGATTTTTGTAATATTAAATTATGCAATTAATTATTTCTGAAATTAGAACTGACATGACAAAACTTGCTTGGGGCTAGGAATAGTGAAAAACAGTGTTATTATTATTATTATATGGTATGTTAAAAAATTCTCTATTGCAGCATATTATTTGACTATTTTTTCTAATTTATTATGTGTTTGATACAAGCTTGCTTGTTTAATGTATTGTTGTTAGGTTGTGTGTTGTTTTAAAGTCCCTATTTTGCCATTGACAAGTAGGATTATGTATTATAATCTACAATTATGGAGTTATCAAACTTATTGTTATTCTTTGTTTATTATTACTATGTATCTCAAACCCCAGTATTTTGAAATTTGGCCTATCTAAAAGTATTGTATAAAGTTAATCATTCCGAGCCAGAAGGTTATTTAAATAAAAATGACTCAATAAATATTCTATAGATGTATTGATATATTAATTGGCTTTACTAGTAAATGCAGTGAGTTATTTTTTGTGGATGTTGTATGTTGATTGCAGGTACCTTTGTACTTCATTCTTAATGGTCAGTTACAATAAACTTATGTGGCATAACAAGATCGAGGTTTTATTTATTACTAGCTAATTAATAAGGCTGAAAATGTGGTCTCAAGTTCTTGTTTATAGTGAGCTTCAACCCAGGTGTGTGTATTCTGGTAGAACAAGTTTTTCCACTCACAAAATAGAATAATAACTAGAAATATGAATTATAAAAAAAAAATATAGAATCAAACGCAAAATATCTCTATTGTACTTTATTAACGTTAACAGAAAATAGACAAATAATTATAGATACACAACAATGTAGTATACACACCTACCTACTTAATGGTGGTGAAGTTTTAAACATTGATTTATTAGTGCTACCAATGCTTTTTATGCTCTCTATAATACACTAAGCAATAATTATGCATGTATATAAAAATAATATAAAATACATATTTCTATAATTTTATTTGAAGCTGCTAATATAAATTCATTACTTTAATCAATTTTTGATGATTATTTGTCCTTTACTAATTCAGTCCTTGTAACCTTGTTTTGAACAATGATTACATACTTCAAGCAAAGTAACATCCTTAAAAACTGTTGTGTAACTTTACATTGGATTGTGCAGTTATTATTATTTGATCATCTTGAAGGTCAAAAGCGAAACAGACAAAAATTTGTTTCATAATAAAAAAAAATTACAATTATTATGAAAATGATAACACAAAATTATAATTTGTTCTACTTAATTTTATGACTGTTAATTGAGGTCAAAGAACAAGTAAATTATTGTTCTTATATAAATAGCGCTTGTTGATAAATAGGCCTCCTTTATATCGGTATCATGAATTGCTATATGAGTTTTGTTTATCTTTTTATTCTTAGCAATTCAAAGCCAAGTAAAACAAGTATGTGAGCTGTCCTGTGGTCATCTCTACATTAATTAATCGAACCAGATCTTTTCCTTTAACGCGATAGTCAGTATTATCACCTAGACCTTACATTGGAATAACTAAACTATATTTATTATACGTAATGTTTCAATGCTGTGACCATTGGATTGTTTTGATGTCGACGCCTTCTTGGACCATTTCCCACAGGGGGCTCATCTCTCGTAAGCGTTCTACGTGTTTGATTGTCTTCTCTGCTGTGTAGTCAACTTCTTCGACTGTTGTGAATCTGCCTAAACCGAATCTGAAAAATTATTGACTCATATTATAGTTGGTTTCTTAGGTTTACGCGAATATTTAGACATTTAAATAAACTACTTTTATCGCTATTATGTTCATAGTTGTTTATTTTGGGCTTACTTAACCAATCAATGAAAAATATTTACTAGTCATCAATTTGATTGACTGCCTCGTTGGCCTAGTGGCGCTAAGCGCGACTGCTACGCTAGAGGTCTTGGGTTCGATTCCCGAGTCGACCAAGGTGTTATTAGGTTTTTCTATGAAATTCTCAGTAGCAGGTCGGAGTTTGGATTTGTGCCCGGTTAGTGGCAATAGGCTCGCCCCCTATTACATGGGACCTAAACATATCGGCGAACTGTGGGTGTACATTGGCACACCTCTGCCTACCCCTTCGGGGATACAGGCGTGATGATATGTTATGTTATGTTCATCAATTTGCTTGTGACAGATAAAAAAAAAATCTTTTAAATTACGATGTGCCCCGTTGTTAGCATAATCTTACATTTATCTGTCTACTATCAAGTTACCTGATTGAGCTGTGTGCCAAGTCTTCATCTGTTCCAATAGCCCTCAATACGTAGGATGGTTCCAAAGATGCTGAAGTGCAAGCTGACCCACTTGATAACGCAATGTCTTTTAAAGCCATTAATAATGATTCACCTGAAAAACAAATATTAGTAAAGATTTCATCATTTTTTACATTCTATCACTCATTGTTTATTAGAATGCCCTATTAACACGCAATTTTATGCGTAGGTACAGAGAATATTCAAAACTTACAAGATGATTGATTGATTATGTGCCAACAAAGAATATTTTCTTGTATGTCTGTGATGACATGCAACTTTTTTTAAACTATTTGACATCACAAGCCAAGACACTCCCTCTCAATTACATCATTGATAAAAATTATTTAATACAGTATCATTGTAAATAGATACACGATGCTAGTAATCTTATCTTTATTACCTTCAACATACGCGAAAGACAAATTGATACAGCCGGGATATGTTTGTTTTGGGTCTCCATTTCTTATAACATGTGTTAACTTTGAATATATTTTGTCTAGGAATCTCTGTGACAGTGTCTCCATCCATGCGTGGTCGTACGCCATTTCGCGTTTTGCTATAGCACATGCCGCACCTAGAAACAATATACATCATTAAATTATCTTTACTGACGCTGAGCATTATCAACTTGCAAATTTGAAGTGAGATAAGCTGGGACTTGTCGTTTATTTTATGATAATCGAGATCGTAAATTTAAATCCTTGTTGTTGAAAATATCAATAACTTTCCGTTATGTAGGTGTATCGTATTGGTGAAGGAAAACATCGTGAGGACCTGGCGGTTCCATAAACTGGTATTTGAGATCGCATATCGGCAAGCATGGTAATCTAGTTCCTTTTCTACTAGTTATTTACTACTATAGGAGGCCTGTTACCAGTAATGGTTCATTTAGAGGCCAGTATATTACATAATATGTATCTATATCTTAACATACTTTAATTTATATAATCTTAGTTATGTATTACTGTGTTACCTAGTCCCACAACCAGTGGAGTTGGAACAGTTCCGCTGCGCATTCCCCTCTCTTGACCACCTCCGCTTTGGATAGGCTCCACCCGCACTCTAGGCCGACGCCTTATATACAGGGCTCCAATACCCTTTGGTCCATATATCTTGTGTCCAGAAATTGACATTAAGTCAATGTTCATCTCATTGACATTCAACGGTACTTTACCCAGTGCTTGGGCTGCGTCAGTGTGGAAGTATACTTTCTTACTCTTGCACATAGCACCTATTTCAGCAATAGGTTGCATGACACCTAAAAAGTATAATAAATCAATGTCAGTTTTGGTTTTTTTTTTAAGGTAGATTTAACAATCTTTTTTAATGACGCTTTTGATGCTTGAAATCAACTTCATGTTGATGTCTTTATAACATAGCTTTGTTTCTAGTTACATTCTTCATGACATATAAAAGTAAAATTAATGTGTAACAATGTACATAACAACAGTAACATAAATGAATAATAATCAAATCAGCTCACAGTGGCCTTTAAGACCTGTTAATTTGTACAGATGTGTCAAAGTTACAAATTGGTCTTTTATTTGCTGAAGCATTTAGATAAGGTCAAATATTTTTTTTATGTACCTAACTGGTATTTTTTTACACTACATAATATCATAAAGAGTATATTTTAACAGGGCCAGTTAACAGTGCTGGTACAAAATATTTATTTTTATTTCCTAGAAAAGTGAACATTGGAGATTACCTATCTCATTATTGACAGTCATGATAGAAACCAAGCTAGTTTCAGGAGTAAGGGCATTTTCCAAGTCCTTCATATCAATGATTCCATTTTCTTTTACAGGCAAATAAGTTATTTTGAATCCTTCACCCTCCAGTGCTCGGCATGAGTCCAATACACACTTGTGTTCCTGAAATAAGTATGTTTATAAAAGTGATTGCCATGGAAAGTGATATTGATATTGAAAGAGATATTGTACTATTGAATAGCCATGTTTTAGCATCACTGATCTGTATAAAATCAGTTTTTCATAGACATTATAAACGAGTTATTTTCCATGAGATATGAAGCAATGATGTAATTGTTATTTTATAGGTTCAGTACAATAAGCATTCAGCATTCTTTATCTATCAATAGGTACACTTACAATCTGAGTAGTAACAATATGCTTCTTCCTGGGTGCATAGAACCGAGCTACACCTTTCACAGATATGTTATTAGACTCTGTGGCTCCTGATGTGAATATAATTTCTTTTGGATCTGCACCAATCAACTCAGCAACCTCTTCTCTGGCTTTCTCGACTGCAGCTTCACTTTCCCATCCATACGCGTGAGTCCGGGAGTGTGGGTTACCATGATAACTTACTAAGTATGGTAACATAGCATCCAGGACTCTGGGATCCTTAAAAAATAAAACAAAAGAAATAAAATTTTGTATTTGCAATATTTACAAAAAAAAACTTTATTATAGAGATGATATATACCACGGGTGTTGTAGCTTGAGCATCGAAATACAACGGACGTCCAAAATCTTCATGTTTTACCGCGAATTTGCCAGGGTTTGCTGAAAATCACCAGAGGTTATAAAGCTAATATTAATAAAGTTCGTTTATATTTACCTCATTTAATATACAGAAAACTGAAAGTCATTGTGTAAATAGCCTTTTATTAAACGCAACTTGTGGAACTTGCATAACAATTTTAAATTTTTCGTGTCGTCTTATGTATTACACCAAAATGAAGTCATCCATGATACCTGTTGTTAATTTTTGTACAATTCCAAGCAATAAATTTTCAAATATGGCTATAAAACAATCACTTTTTTCTTGTTAAATAATAAAAACAGAAATATTAAAGGTTATTACGAATCTAACGCAAATTATGTACCGATTTTGTTTACCTTTATCAGACAGCAGTCTTGGTCCTTGTAGAAATACAAGGATGTTGTGGCTCTGATCTTGATTACTCCTTTTCAATAATGCCTTTGAAAGTGAAGGAACGATATTTTTAGATAAACGAAACATTTTGCAAATTATAAATTTTCATTCATTGATTTTCACACTTTGTTTTTTCATTACTGTCAAAGCCAAACCCGTCAAACTGCAGCTGAGCTGACAGTTATGGACAGATAACAAAGATAAAACACGTGCAACAAGATGCGTCATTCCGTATCATGCAACCATTAATTTTATTTGCAATTAAAATTTTATGTCCACATTGGAGTTTTACAGGACACACGACTTGCGAAGTAATATTCATTAATTTATTTAATCACTTACAGCTCCCTAATCTAGTGTTTTACACAAAGCTGATATTACTATGCTGAATAATATGATTACATGGCATTTAGAATTTTTAAATCATATAGGTATCTTTATAATCAACGTAACTTAATGAGATGAAAGTATGAAGGCATTATGTATTGTAATAAATTGTATTTTAACAATCTGTTTTGATTGCTGTATGTAATGAAATTTTATGAATATGAAATGTAATGTCAAAATTTGACAAGATAGGACAACACAACAAATCGGATAATTCGAGTAATTGTTATTTTAAGTACGAAAATGGTTTATTTACATTTCCCATCCAATTTGACCGAAGAAGAGCTTATGCTACAGGCCAAATATCAAAAACTAAAAAAGAAGAAGAAAGCTTTGCAGGCGTTGAAGGCGCCAAAACAGGAGCCTGAAAAGCCGATTTTACCAAAACGTCCTACTGAAGCTCGTGATGCTCGTGAAATTGCTCGTAAATTGATCAAAAGTGGAGCTATTCAGGCTATTAAAAGTCCTCCTCCGCAGCCGCAAAATGCTACATTCAAACGGCCAAGAGCAGGTATGTCTTTATACTAAACAAATACGTATGTAAACACTTTCTTTATATGCAATTAGGTTATGTATCGTTTTTTATTTATTTTTTTAGGCAGAGAAAGAAAACTGAGTGGGTCGGCTAGTGCTCCAGGAGGAGTGGCGTCTTATCAGCCTTTCAGTGCTTCTCAAGAGCCGCCGCCACCAGAAGATAAGCAAGCTTCTCGAGTGAAGTACTTATACGACTCGTTTGTCACTGCCAGAGAGAAGTAAGTACTAGTAACAATATAATAGAACATTACAAATTCTATAAAAAAACGATATGTAAATAGACATGATGAAACTTAGTTGAGCACAAATTAAATGGCCAATAAAAATAAAATAAATAAAGATAAAGCTCACAAGGCCTTTATTTTTGTTGCTTTAAAAGGTATTTGAAACTAGTGGATTAAGCCTGCTTTAATAGCTAGAACAGTTCCATAACTTATTTATATGTATAATTCAATAAAAAATACTGTTTAGTTACCATCTACACTGCCTTAGTAAAAATGTTGCAATAAGTCATTATTAAACTCTTATTTCCAGAGAAGAGAAAGCTCCTCGCCAAGCTCCGCCCCCAGGCAGTGAAACACCAGTCCCACCTGCAAATCCTGCTGGCCGAAGTTCAGTACTGCTTGTAGTTGGGTCTCGCATCTCAGAAGAAACTATAAGACGCCGATTGGTCACATATGAACCATTCACATTTACTCAAGAACCTGAAGATGATAAGTAAGTATTTATCTTGTATGCTGCACTTGCAATTTATGTGCCAAACATGTAAATATTTATAGGTTTGAGGAAAAGCAACTGCAATGCACACAGATAAGGTTCAGATTGCCTTACAACTTTAATTTCTGTGACTTTTTTCAACAGTACTAGTCAGTCTGAAATGAACTTTATTTACAAGTACATAAAGAATAATGTTTGAGTGGATGTAACATCAATTGACACAAGAATTTAAATAAACCATAGAATTTCATAGTTCTAGGGTCTATTTAAATTCCTTTACCTTCCATTTGTTTAAGTTAAAATAACCTTTTATCATAATTCAAACAAATAGAGGAACAATCAACACAGAAAAATTGCTATGGCTTCTGTTTTACCATAAAGGTTTCAATATGAGTTTTAATAGTGATAAATATGAAAATAGTTGCATTCAAATTCATATAGGGTTGTGTTAATGACATAAGCATCTTAGTATGACAAACTTAGGTGAGGGATGTGCAGGACAGAGCAATATAATAATAATTACAATTATACAAATCTTTATCAATTAAATTCTAAATAAAACCACTTAAACAGTTTTAATGAAATTGGTATGGATCTAGCTTTAACTCCAAGATAAGAGTTAGACTACTTTTATCGTCATAACCGGCATAAAAACAAAAGGCGCTAGCGCAATCTTAAAATAGGTATTCCTAATAATTTATACTTACATTTGCTTGTGTGTGTGTCTCGTCATAACCGACAAAAATAACAAAGACGCCAGTTTAAAAAAAAAAACCTAATTAATTTACATTTCTATTACAGAGCCTATCTATCCTTCGAAACACCTGAGATAGCAACTCAGGCTCTCGCATCGATGGAAGGCCTAGAAGACGGATGGAGGGTGTCAATATCGCGCGGCAGGCCTCCGACACAGGCCCCGGGCTGGACACCAGCGCCTTCGCCCCGCAACCCACCGCCACCTAAAGACCTCAAACGTACTCTGTTGACGTATGATGATATATTTGATTAAATGTGAGTTATTTTAATACTGGTTTTATTTTTAAAACATAGAATAGGGAGTAGTTCCATTTTGTATATAATAGAGTAGTATAGTATTACTATAGCATAGCTAAAGCTAGAAGTAACACGATTGACGTCGATGTTAAGTCTCATGCTGTCTCTAAGGTGTTAAGCAGCGAAAGATAGACAGTTAATGACGTCTTAGGGTGCGTCCCCAGCTGACGAACGAGCACTACACGAGCAGCTCGCGAGCTGCTCGCGGCAAATTCGCGGCCCGCTCGCCAGCATGCCACGAGCGGTTCGAAAAACGGCTCGCGTAGTGCTCGTTCGTCAGATAGGGACGCACCCTTAGGCTGTTCTTACACGATGCGAGAAAAGCCTCAGATACCCGATGATTTTAGTAACCAAGCTATTACCATGCAAACTCTCTGGTTTCAACCTAGAGAGGATCCTACATAGGCACACATTCCGAGACAGAAGTCGACGGGTATTAGACTTGCTCCTCATCAGCAATGGAAGTATAGTGAAGTAGTAACTAGTGTTACTTGGGATTTGCTGGTCTACTTAAGTACATACTTACCTATATACTATTTCAAAGGTACCAGTCAACATAAATTAAGCATATTATGTTCAACGTTGAAAAACGTAGGTAGGTATTATGTTTGACATTGCAATAAAATGCTTGAAATGTGTAGAAGTTGGGACATTAATAATGCAATAAAATTAAACCTCTATTTAAATCTTATAGTTATTGCTGTTAGCTACCTACTATTAGTTATTATTTGTTTGTCTATTTGTTATTCTTGGACTTTGTTATATTACTGTCAATGACACTTATGCTTATTAAGGTTTCTTTTTAAATTAATATAAAATTAATTAATGTAACTGAGCATAAATAACATTTGATATGCAGTGGGTAAACGTTATGGAAAATTCTAGACTGATTTAGTTAGTTTATTTGTTTTTTAGTTGCGCTTATATCGGAATCTATCAGCCGGATTAAAAATGTCTGTTTTCCTTTCGATATCCTAATTCGCGAAAAAATATAGAGGCTATTTAAAATCGTGTCATTGGCCTTGGTAGAACATCAGGGCGAATGAAAGTTATTCAATAAAGATGGTTCCAACAATTCCAACACAGCTCAATGTAGTTCAATAGGCGAAAATGTCACCAAAGATCCCTAGCTAAAGTACTGGGGCCCAAGTCTGCTATTTACACTCGGTTCAATGTCTTCATAGTGTCATGCCTCATGATACGATGATAGATTGATCATACGATTTGACGATTGGTCATAGTCTTTGAACATTGAACCGAATCGTCCCAATCGCCAATTTTTACGTTTTGACATTTAGTAGAATACCAATTTTCCTAAAATGGATCTGCTGGCATGACACTATGAAGACATTGAACCGAGTGTAAATAGCAGACTTGGGCCCCTGCAGTCTAGTATTAGGTATCTACCTAAAGGTTGAAGTCATCATAACATAATTGTGTCAAAACAAAGGTCTATACATAAGATACTTTCAGGAAAAATGTTTATTCATCTTCTCTAACAATAAAAACAATTTTTTATAAACATTATAACAAAACATAGATTTCTGATCATACCTGGAGGTAATAGGTTTTTTTATGTTTTACCAACAGAAAACTAAGTAAGTTATCAATGCGGATGTTTATATATTTTTCTTTTATTATTTACTAATTACACCCGTCAGTGTTAAGTGTATACTTAGGAAAAACCATAACACTTTTGTTCCTAAAACGTGATGATAAGCAGGCGTCTTATGACGTGGTCTAATTCCTTGAACTAGTCTCATTTTTAATATGTTTCAAGGGCTGACCTATCAGGGGCCCGAGTCTGCTATTGACAATTGCTTCAATCGTCTGAGTGGGTAGCGTCTGTAGGTCCATTTTAGGATAATTGGCATGCTACAAAATGTCTGGAAGACTGCCTCGTTGGCCTAGTGGTGCTAAGCACGCCTGCTACGCTAGAGGTCTTGGGTTCGATTCCCAGGTCGACCAAGGTGTTATTGGGTTTTTCTATGAAATTCTCAGTAGCAGGTCGGAGTTTGGATTTGTGCCCGGTTAGTGGCAATAGGCTCGCCCCCTATTACATGGGACCTAAAACATATCGGCGAACTGTGGGTGTACATTGGTACGCCTCTGCCTACCCCTTCGGGGATACAGGCGTGATGATATGTTATATGTTATGTTATGTTACAAAATGTCAAAACGTCATTTTAACGTCAAAAATGGCAATTCAGACGGCCAATTTTGACGTTTTGACATTATGCCAATTATCCTAAAATAGACCTACTGACGTCACCCACTCAGACGATTGAAACAACTGTGAATAGCAGACTCGGGCCCTAGGTATGGACCTACCCAGCTAGTCAATTAGTTATAAAGTAATTAGATTTCTGTGTATTTTTATAAACTTCATAAGAAAATACACTAGAATACTATTTTTTACTTTGATTACCTGGGTGTTATATACGAAGTTCATTTTTGGGTGAACTTTTATCACCCACATAGAACTCGCTACGAAGCTAAAAAACACATACTTAAAATGATTGTTTTGAATATACCAAATACTAGAAAGTTTTTGTCATACATTATGTTATTAAGTTACAACCACTTTTAAAACATATCCATGAATATCTAAGATGTACACGTAATAAAATCTTAACCGTTTTCATAGGCTTATTTATATATTAATTACAACTTGACGCCAATAATTACATAAATCGATTTTATTCCATTATAACAAATAACAAGGATATAAACCGAATAACTAAAGTTGAAGGATAGGCGCAGTGGTTAAGAGTAGCAGGTTCTGTGTTCATAAATTTAATTATAAAAAATAAAAAGATGGACAAGTAGATAATAGATGCTATTACTAGATATCTAGTGTATTAATAGTTTTCGCGTGTCATTGTATCTAATTAACTTTGTTTAATTAATTACCTACTTATGTTTTTCTATTATATGCAGGTATCCGTAGAAGTTCATAGGTTATTATTATTAACACAATAGCTAGTGTCTGCGAGCCTGTTTCTGCCTTATCAATTTTCCTATAAAATCTTTTGTGTTAATAGCGATTTTTTTATTGCATTCCGTCAATTCGTTACGGCGTAATTGCATAACTTGCTAACATTCAATAAACATTATATTTGTTCAATTCAATTGTTTCCAGATATACTTAAGTGGGTAGCTATTGTTTTACATCCTGAGAGAATAAAAAAATATATAAAAATAATTAGTACCGTCATGATATCAATTAGCAAGGAGCCTACGTGGTTGATCCATCTCAGACTTGCGACGAATTCATTATTGTTCTGTAAATGAGTACAAACAAATACGCATGAATCATTTCCTCGAAACCATGTTACAATGGAGGCAATCAATGCATTACTCATTGCGGCAGTGAGTGGGTCGTTTCTCGCAAGTAGGTACACATTTACTGTCCATTGACAACTAGAATGCATTAGGTAGGTATATAAAGCCGCTTCACTTGACCTTTCATCATTGTTCGTCTATTTTTGTTCTGTGGTACGCCAGTTATTTGTTAATTAGCGGTACTACAATAACAACGTTATTTCCTTGTAGTAATAATCGGTGAACAAAGAAATAATGGAGTTGAAGGCAGTGAGTGTGTTTCTGATAATTGGGTTGTCGACTTGTTTGATACAAAATGCATTTGCTAAGCCGAGGGACAGTACAGCCGTTGAAGAAGAGAGTGTAGTGCCAATAAATACTGATACCCTGGACCGAAAGGAAGAGATCACAACGGAAGCCGAGAAAATAACTACAGGTATGTTTATCGAAGTAAATTTTCGTAACTTTCAAATTATTACACGTCATGCCTTGACAAAAAAACATTTTTCTCACATACGCAATTTATTTGGACTTTGTAAGTATGTGATAATTATTAACTTAGTAAAGACCGTTATGTTATGTAGTATGTACGGTAGTGGAACCAAACTAGTGTCAATGCTCCTTAATTAAATCTTATAAATAAGGGTTTTCATGATTTACTTGTAGATAAGGGTTGCATAAAATGTGGTATTCCATCATCATTCTTATACATTCCTCACTTCTGAGCATTACCTTCCCTTTGGTATGTGCCTTAAAAAAATATACTATAGCTGCGATTTCAATTACCTAGTCAAAGACCGGTCACAATTTTTAATTGTAAATTAAAAGTCCGTATAAGTTGACATGGTGACATCATGGTTGCCAAAGTGACCTCCGCCAAACTGATTGTTATTTTGTCGCATATTTATTAGTTAGTAGGTCACCTCCTGTAATTATTCGATGATTAAGTAACAGACAAGATTATAATTAAATTTTCTGTCTAAAATAAAAAAAAAACTATGAATAATTGAATACAGTTAAATGTAAAAAATAAATAAAATAAACTGGCACAGGACCGTAGAAAATTGCACGAAAAAGGGGAGGATGATGATGAGGATGAAATGTAAAAAAAAAATCAAGACTTATTATAGTTATAAAGGACCGCTTCTGACAGATCGCGTAACAACACATCAAACATCTCCTTTTAGGAAGTTGGTTAAAAATAAAAACCAATATGCAGACACCTAATGAGAATTCCTTGTTTTTTCAGATATAAAGATTCCGGGTCGCATTCCATGTGAATTTGACGAAGCCACTGAAGATACAGTTTGTCAAGCACATTGTCTTCCGAAAGGCTACACTTACGGCATCTGCGTTAGTCACACATGCAGTTGTATCTAAAGGAATAATCTCCATTTTAGGCTTAAGTAAACACCAATGATAATTTAAAATAAAACATCTATAATTGTATCACTTTTTATTTATTAACCTAGCTTAAGTCTACTAAAATTTGTATACCAAATTGAAACGATCACAAAACAACCAAACCGACAGTACCAATTTACTGTCTCTGTAAATGTATAAAACTTTTGAAGGACTTTTTTTTTTAATATTGAATATACAAATAATGTTACATTTGTGTTCTATTCTTCAGTGCCGGTCCTTTAAGGGTCATGTATACATAATATGGGAATATAGTCCCCACAGTTGCACTACAACTCAAGGCCCTTACCCTGGCAAACCCAGATCTAAACAATAGGTAAAGGTAATATTTAACGTACTCGTATACAGTATCACACATTTTTTAATGGTATTCCTATCTTTCTTATATAATTTTCCCGTGACTTATTCGTCCCGTTTCTTTACTTTCAATTAGGTATATTATTATACTGTTTAATTGAACAATTTTATGGCTATATAATGTTTGAACATGGTTTCGGGCAGACAAACCAGCCATACAAACAAATGAGTCACGGGTACGTTTTATATTTATGTAAAAGATTATTAATATTCATCACGATTATTTAGACTTCTCACAGACATCTCTTGCTACTATTTGATCGAGGGCTGGGATTTGTGCTTTAACGTGTATTTTGTCAGTGCAAAGCAGGTCTGCCTCATCTTTTATATGTTTCCAGCTGTAATCTATGTCCTCTTTCTTTGTCAGACGAGAACAAATGACGAATCTGATCATATATCTCTCCCTATATGTACCCGCTACCATAAAAACTTTCTTCTTCTCAGTCAAATTTTCTAGTAATTGTTTCGTGATTTTATCTCCACTCTTCAGTCTAAAGCATACCAAACCCATAGATTGCTCTGGTTCAACTAAGAATCTTTCGTCTGCTCGCACAAGTTTAGCAAAGTACTGAGCCAGAGATATTTGATCTCTGATGTGCTTCCTTAAACCTTCCGCGCCGTAAATTCTCATTACTGTCCATAATTTTAGAGCTCTAAATCTACGACCCAGGGGTATTTGCCAATGACGGTAATCGGGAATTTTCGACTGTGTTTTCACATCGTCTAAATAGATACGTTGAACGTCAAAAGCCTTAACAAGGTCGTAGCCATCTTTAACCCACATTGCAGAACAGTCGAAGCTGACTGGCATCCACTTGTGAGCGTTCACGTCGATGGAATCAGAGTATTCAATGCCCTTCATCAGATGTCTGTATTCTGGGCACATAAATGCTGCTCCTGCATAGGCAGCGTCGACATGCAGCCATACGTCAGCTTCATTGCAAACTGGTCCTAATTCATATAAGGGGTCAAAAGCGCAAGTTCCGGTTGTACCAACATTTGCGATAACATAACATGGGATGAGACCTTGGTCTCTATCTTCTTCGAAAGCATTTTTCAGTGTTTCTCCACGAAGCCTGCCGTCAGCATCTGCCTTTAGTAATCGCATTTTCATAGATCCCAGTAAACCCGCTTTTTCTACTGAAGAATTACATTGATCGGAGGTGTATGCTACTAGTTTTGGTTTGATTTCATCTTCATCGAGGCTTGGATCTGCTTTCGTTAGTTTACGAACGGTTTTTTCTTTGGCTGCCAGCAGCCCCACTAACGTAGCTTCACTTGCAGAACCCTGAAACACAAAATAATTTATTAGGTTCAAAACCTTAATATGAAAATAACTTTCTGGTTTATTTATGGTTAATTTGGATTATGGTATTTACCTGGATGACTCCTCCTCCGGGTCCACTCGAACAATGTAGAAACTCTTCAGGTATACCAAGCAGTTTGCCTAACCAGTTCATGGTGACAACCTCAAGTTCTGTGCAAGCGGGGCTTGATAACTGTAAGAGAGTAGAGAATATGAAATTATTATACATGCATTTTTTATTAATTATGCTGCTATTCGCATTGGAGACGTATCCAACAAATCAAGAGATCATTAAAATAGGTGTCATTAAATTGAGTACCCGAATATCTTATATTAAGTTATTACGAAATCATTCTGATATATTAGAGAATCTAAAGCAATTTTATATTATTGTCTGTCCTTTAACTACTTATTTAAGTTCATTAGACTGGTAATCTCATCAGTTTTTGACCGAAGTGTTAGGTTAGAAGTGGAAGATATGTTTTTTTTTTTATGATTTTAATCCTGAATAAAGTTTTGTGCACTTTTTCAAGGAATGAACTTACCCAACTGAATCCTATAACAGAAAGTCCGTCGCTCAGCAAGTTTCCTACGATGCTCGCATATGATGAACCAGTCGGATAAAAAGCGTGGAATCGTGGTGAATGCCAGTGTGTGATCTAGAAAACAATTGCAAATCATTAGGTAAATGGCGTTTCACTTTACACAACAGCGAGCGATAAAGTGAACATACATAATATGCAGGTACCTAACTATATAGAGTTAGGGAAAGCAGCACAGAATACGCTGGCGTAAATAAGGTGGTCTAGCTACCTCGTTTGTTATGTAAAAGCGTCTTGTGAAGGAACAATCGTTCAGTGTAATAAGATATTACACTGAACGATAAGATATAAGATATTCAGAAAGGCATACATTTAGGTCTACTAGGTAACCGGTCTACCGATATTCTTTTCAAGGCTTGCTTAAGCCATTTAGGAAATCTAAGCGTGACTCCGGGCCCTTGTATTTTGAAGTTAGGATTTCATGTTTCAAGTATCGTCCCACAAAGATGTGATATTAGTATATAAGAATATACTAATATCACGGAACTGTTAATACTAGTGGTAATGAACGCTCTAAACTTTATATTTCCCCTTAAGTTATAGGTGTAGACCGTGTAGATAATTGTTTGTTTAAGTGGTTCTCATACTTACACCTGGAATGATTGCTTGGTTGAAGTCTTTGAGAATCTCCTTCCATTCCTCTGGCTGTTCTGGAGCGTCTTCAGGGAGCGAATTGAGCAAGTAACCAGGCTCCACAGACGGTAAAACGTCGCTATAACAATTAAATTACAGTTAATTTAAATGATTGATCGCAACCTACATCGGAGTAATTGAATAGAAGCTGTAGAAAACTTGCTAATGTAAGGTAATATATTGATTTATAATTAAACAATTATGCTAAAGGATTGTTTTGTTTTTATTTCATGCACCTGTTTATAATATTCGAACAATGGAAGGAAAATTGCTGCAGTCAACGTTTGTAGTCTCGGTTCGTTTTTATGGTTTATCGAGTAGAAGATTTAATTGTTTAATTGGTGTAATGTTTCGTGTCAATCTTGAAGTATCTTTAGGTGAGTAAGTTTTGCGGCAGTAATCAGCGAGCATCGTATTAATTTGCAAATCAATTTTCTAATAGAATAGTTAGTAGGTTACTAATGATTGCATTTTACTGAAAAGCTAATTGTAGGTGAACATAATTGTTGTTTTTATTATTGGTTCTCATTGTTAGGTAATGCGGTTACAGTAGACTACTTGTTTACATAGCGTTATATTGCGAAGTTAAAATGGTTTGACTTTTAAATACTTAGGTATCTATACTCATTCATTAAGAGTTTTATAGTAGGGAAGCATTAATATTTTCAAAATAAGTAGATATCTAAGTATCTATAAAAAGAGGAACTTAAGTATAGAAAATAACTACTACTAGTAGGATCGAAGACTAATTTTATAAGTACATTTATTCCTAAGTATTCAATATTTAAATTTAAAAACTGTTTAATAAATTTATACTTAGAAGTCATATAGTTTAAAGCTATTGTTATTCCATTACCTACCGTATCATTATAATGTAATTACCTTCTGTAGATATATTCATGTACTTACAAATGCAATTCAAATGTAACCAAGGCCCTATATAGCTTTTAATTGTAACATGAATAAGGGGATCATAGTACTTTTCATGTAAGGAAACATTATCTTAAGCAGCCCTTCACATATACCGTTTAGCAATGTTTCGTAACACTGTTTAATAATGAAAACTTTTAAATAATGGCAGGTACACAATATATTAAGAGTCATTTGTATTACTGCACTAACGACATCTTATATAAGAGCAAACAATATGGTGATCTAACATTGCATTTTTGTATTTTAGGTCACAAGCTAGTATCCCATTTTATAACACTTTATTTTCCGCACTTTACTATTTATTGTTCAATTAAATTACTTACATAGAGTTCTTATTTTCATTCTTATCCTGAAAAACTAAACTTTACTATGTCTTAATTATATCATTGATTTTTATTATATTACAACTACAACTACTACAATAATTAAAACAGTAGGTACTTAGGCACCTATCTTAAGAGGGCAAACTACTTTTTAATTTTTGTTAAATTTATATTTTTATAATATTACACATCACGTTATAGGCAACAGTTGCAAGAAAACAATATAAATAATCCCTAAGTAACATGAAAAAACTAAAAAACGTCAGTTGTAAAAAGTACATGCTAGTTTAATAATTGTAAATTATTTAACAAGAAACAATCATGTAGCTTTGTTTGTAAAAACTTAATAATAAAGGCAAATTCTAGTTACAATCAAATGTTTACGTAATATCAGTGTCTGGGAATCGAACCCCTATCCGAGACTGAACTAAAATTGAGGAAACTAAACCAAACGACAAGAAGTATAAATCAGAATTTATTTGCTATATCCCTGATAGTTATTGTTGCTGGTATCTCATAATGTTTTTAATTATATAATTGCAACATATTGTATAAACAAAAAAAAACAATCATTTTGATTGTATTTACTTATTAATCATGTATAATTTGTAGTACGGCAGTCGTACGTCATTTCTCACTTAATTACAATTATACGATATTAAAAATGTTTTTGCCTTCATTATTTATTTACCTAAAGTTGAATAGGTCAGGTAAACATACAGGTTTTGTAGCAAATTAATTGATTTAATTTAGTACTTACATATCTCTTATGTTTTCGACATAATCAGCCAGTAAATCGATGGCTGCCTTCCCAAACTCCCGAAACTGTTGCGCGTCCATTTTACACAAGCACTGAGTTCATAAAATATTTGTAACTTATCCAACCCGACAACAAAACTAGGATTTATTTTAATTTATATTGTTATAAAGGAAGTTAAGATGAGATGGAATGACACTTGAAGTTCAGAGGACGATCTGTGAGACAATGGTGGTGCGGGCTGGCGAGAGGTGGATTTATAGGCGCAAGTCAGCTTTCTACAGCCACTGAGGCGCTCGCGCACGATCATGACAGTATCACAAGACGGGGTGAAGCGTGACTACTTCCACAGACTTCTGATGAACTTAAGAGTAAAGTCGAATTAAACTAACTTAGAAATAAACAAGTTTCTCGAATTTTCGGTTTTGTTTTTTTATGTATTGCCAGATTACTCGCAAACACCGGGACTGATTTGGATTTTTTTTTAGGTATTCGTCCCAAGTAGTCACTTGGTCATGAGGTTAGGATATGATGATGGGATCCCACGGAAATCAAGGGCAACGCTAAAATTCCTTATTGATTCCCTTTTAATTTGGAATGATGATCACTATGTTGTTTTTAATTGTAAGTAGCCTTTACGTCACAGGGTGTCTGCCACTTTAAGGAGAAACGTATACTCAGCAAAACTTTTAAAAACTTCTGAAGTTAAAGTTCATTTTAAGTATATGGAGATATAATTAGTACCGGTTTTAACATGTGCTCGATGTCAATATTTACTGTTTCCCTTGCTGCATTGATTAAACTTTCGCTAATTATACTTAAATTCTAGATTAAAAAGAAAAACACAAGTAATGCTTTTTAGTTTTTGGTGCGGCTTCTGATTTGGTTGAAGCAATATAGCATTAATTGTTATATGCATATTGAGTTTGTATAGGTCTCTTTATCCGACTGACTAAATTATCAGTATGTTGCTTTTTACTTCTTATTTTGATGATAGCTTTAAAGTAAGGATAAATGTATACAGTAAAAGTGTTCTGGTAAGTTCTGCATTGCTGGAGAGCCACGTTTGTATCGTTTTTATTATGAAGATACAATAACTTGTTTTCTCAGCGTTTATTACAATTTGCGGAGGAGAAATTTCTTAATTGTGCATAAAAGATGATGAAACAAAATGCAGAGGTTACATTTTTAAATCTGGGGTTAGTTGCAAAAAGCTTTTGTGAGTAATTTTAGAATGATGAATTTAGAAGATTCATAGAAATTATTTTTAATGTTTGAAATATAATTAAAAACGACTTTAATAGTGGTTTTAGATAAGTCATATATTTGGTTCATATTAATAAGTACATATTGCAGTTGTTACTCTGAATTGTTATTACTTTTATTTACTTAATAAATGTTTCACGTCCCACTTACGCACTTAGTGCTTTGACACGAATCAAGCGGCCGGTTTGTTTAAAAATAAATGATCAAATATCGATTGGAAGTGTTCACTTGATTTATAAAGCTAAATAGTAAATGTATTTTTTCTTCCTTATAGACCTAGGAACAGAATTATTGTAAAAGTCAAGGACACTGCAGTATGCTTGTATTGTTCGATAGGACTTAACGAACCAGTTAGATGGATGTCGTTCAAGTTCAAGATAACGTTTATTTAAAGTGGACCGATTTAAATGTATTGTGTGAGGACTAGCTTTTGTAATAAATCTGTTAAAGTCGAACGTGAGTCCTTCTCAAAGTGACTCAAAGTCGTAGTATATTCAAGACTTGACCATGTATATAGACTACTGAATTAATTTTAGGAATACTTCAACCAATGATATTATAATAAACAGATATGTTGTTAGCGCGCAATCGTGAAGACTCGAAAACGTCCTAATGGAGACGTATTGCCTTAGTCTGCGTCACGCATCTCGACGAGTGACACACTCGAACGAAATTTACATAAAAGCTTTTAAATGTCATTGTGTGTATCCAGAAACTGTATCATTTATGATAACGAAGTAAATAAAATACAAGGAATCTCATACCACATGTAAATACGCAATATACTTCGATTTAATAATATTTTTTATTTATTTTCCTAATATTCTGATAATTGGAGGTTAGAAAAAAGAAAGAGACGGTAAATACATTTTTTGTCGTGAGGACGACAAGGACGCGTGATCGCACACATATAGAATAAAAGTACAGATGCGACTATAAGGCATTAAAGTCATCATTACCCCAGAGTTCTGTTTTCCTTTTTTCTAATGTTGGATTATTTAATCATTTGTTTTTTTGAAATAGTCGATATACTTAATTATAAATTAAACATGTCATGTGTGGGTAAAGAAAATATGAATAGCTTACCCTTATTACCTTAATATATCGCAGAAAATGTTAAAATAAAACTATTTCTATTTCCACTTTGTCGCTTTAACATCGTGATTTATTTCTCACCTACCTACCTTTAGTAGTGTTGCTTAGTTGTTATAGGCACAAACCGTGGATACAAATTTAGTAGACGCGGTTTGTACCTTCTGTCTCGTTAAATTTGTTAGTCTATGACGTTTGTTTAGATTGAAGCGTAATTGACAACACTAATTGTCTCTTTTTTTCTTATGGGTTTTATCGCGCTATCTCTTTTGTATCATTTTGACATGTGAGCTGCCGCTGCTGCGCGGAACACTTTTTTCGGTTGTTTTGTATGGGTGTAACATATCTGTTTATTATAATATCATTGACTTCAACACATTCTTTTTCATTCTCCAAAATTCTGGCATTGTGGTATTTATTATTTCTTTTTGATTCAGATGTATATTTATCTAAAAATGTGTTATACCAACTTACATAATTTAAAACACGTGTATTCAAAATAATGCAAACAGTAGTTTGTAAATTGACTAGACTCTGCAACAGCCTATCATACTATGTGCTTGATTATTCTCGTGATATAAGCACATAAAAAGTTAATGATTATGTTGAGATAGACTTCCCTCCTAAGTCATTAGCTTCCTTATATTACTTAATAACTTATTGAGTAGTTATATCAGCAGCCTCTAGTACCTATTATGCTAACTCTAAGTTATTCAACAAAGCAATTGTTTTACAATACATAGGTTCGTTTATAAGTGGGTTAAACTTAACTAAAGTTATCTTGCACTATGTATTTGGAAGATTCAGGCTACATCATTTGTGTGTAAATGTATTGAACTACAAAACGTTTAATTCAGGCAATTAGGTACCTAAAGTAATTAATTCGTTTAAATCACGATTTAAATGGTAGCATTATAAAGTGCGATAAAATTATTTAGGTTTGTATTTCAAGAAGTACATTCGTGGGTGTATCTGTCAATGTCTTGAAATGCAGAACTCCTTTTTTGCAGTCGGTTAAAATGAAGAGACCTGAATCAATGGGATGATTTCCTTGTGTCATGGCGTCTGCCGTGACCGGTCAACACTCGGTGCCGGCTGAGCGGCTCGGTCAAGGCGGCAGGCGAGGCGGCGCGCGCGCATCGCCAAGCGCACGTTTCCGATGCGTTTGCGCACCATTGGATAGAGTTGCAACGCTTCCGACTAACATATACAAGAGATAGCAAGGTGATAGGTTACTGACATTTACTTACGTCGACTTACGATAGCATTTACCTATAGAAAATGGGAGAGATATAGAGTTGAAAATTTCTGGTGAGTATGGCTACAGACGTGGCTTAAACCTGTGTAATGTATGACTTAAATGCATGACTTAAAAGGTCATGTCAACTTCAATTATTAATTAGAAAACAACAGTTAAAATATAACATTTATTAAAAATTACAATTTAATATCAGAATTATTAAGTAAATATTTAATAATTAAATAACGTCTTAAACAGTAGAAGTTTTCTTAATAATTTTATCTTCTGCTGTTTAAAAACAGTAAAGACTAAAAATGATAAAACAACATTTTATAATTAAATTAATTAATAAAAATATTTAAGAGATATAAGACGATATTTTGGTACGAATATTACCTGCATTTTGGAAATATCAAAACATTCGCTAACGATTAATTACAAAACGATATTTACCATTAATTTACCTGTTACTTCGCTGAAACAAATCTACTACGATTGAGATAAATTTTGAGTACTACTCTCTATGAAGAATATTCTATATGTACGGATATCCATGCCACAGTCCGATGTGAACGTAATAGAGTACTTCTCAAACTTTTCGTCTGCTGGTATGGTCACAGGCAAGGCGAGCATTGCGTTGCTATGCTGAGTGAGGGTGACGCGATCGATGCGTGGTATCAAAGCTCGTGATGAAATCCTGAACGTACTGTCCGTGCGCAGAATATGCTGCACATCTGTCATCGTCGTCCCACCTTCGTCCAACAACATAGTCAGAATCAATTTCCCAGTTACAGACTCTGTAAACGATAAAAAATAATGAGAAAACAATTGACGGACTCATTCATTACACAGGAGATGTTACATACCGATTAATCGATCGTATATTTGCATCATCGTATCTGACGCGTGCTCGAGCAACGCATATCGCATCGCTTTCAGCATGAGCTCATTGCGGTGTGGTATCATAAGCACAGTGGTTCTGTAGCACTCGCAAGCTTCCCCGCAGCTGCATGGATCTATAGGCCACGTTTGAACTTTAGCTTGCAAGCTGTCTATCGCCAAATCCCAACGAGGTTGTGTTGTCACTCTGATGAAAAATTGACCAATATCGCTCCAAAACCAGATCCATGAATTTCCTACTTGAGTGCTGAGACAAATCATTTGCAAATACAACTTATGTTCCAAAACATCTTGAGCATTTTCTTTTGGTGCGCCAGTCAACTGTATTTCCCTGTCAACAAGATTTAGTCGGCGCAAATAAAACCTGGGTTTACGATTATCATCCAAGTTTACCGGAATCGATGGTTCAACATCTGTAATGTATATCTTAAATACCGCCGGAGCCGTGAACGGCGATGACACCTGGACATCCACCTTATTTGGTCGATATAATGGGCCAGTTACTTTACATTTTCTTACCGGACTTAGTGACCCCACATGACCACGGAGTAAAAATACAATGTATGTATCAAATATTCGTGTTTTGTTGTATCCGTGAACGAGCAAGATACAACTATCTTCGTCAACAAAATTAGCAGTGTATTTTACGTTTAGGAACATTTTCTTTCCGTTATCACCTGCAGGAGCTTTTTCGACTACGAAGTTATTTCGAGTGTTATTAAGAATCAAAAATGTATAAATGAGCGTTTCTTGACTACTCGGAGCAATAGCTACTTGTCTTGTTGAACTTCTTAGAAGAGGTGGCGTAAATTTAATAGTGCCTTTTGATTTGAACATCGGCAATACAACGTAGAGGTGAATAGACAAAAATAACATTTGAATAAAATTGGGCGAATGAAAGTCTTTGGTTGATAGAGGAAAGTAAAGTTTTAGTTGGTTCATAGCTTCAATAATAAGACAAGCGTTGTTAATTATGTCACCTTCTCGGCTCTTTTCCTGTACTTCAGAGTATAATGAGAAGTGTTCGATTAAGAATGGACAATAATTCATTATAGCACATGATAGAGCGATGCCATCGGTTAAGTCCGTCGTTAAGTTCGTAATGTGTTTGACTGGTTTATTTTTACCACGTAGATTGTTATGTTGTATCAATATCTGTTCATTGAACCAATCAATTAAGACTTTCAATATATCTCTTGGTTGTGCACTAACACATATACAGTCAAAAAAGCAGCTGTCCAACACGAACACTTTATAGCTTTGCAAAATGAAGTCGAACCAACTTTGTTTATTTAACCGATCGAATAGAGCAACATCTGATACTAGCTGTTTTGTTAGCACAATGTCCGCATTGCACTTAGGAGTCACGTTATCTGTGTAAACCACATACTGTTCGTGGCTCAACAAGAACTTTGCTTGCAAGACCCATATGTTGGCACCACGTGACCGCAAAAGAGTTAAAACTTCTCTGTAAGTGTCGTGAATTTCTTTAACAAACTTAAAGGAATCATCAACTCCGTGTACTCTGAAATATATAAAGTATAAATTAATTATATTGAAAACTGTAAGTATACGTGTTATATAATACAAATACTTACGATATTTTCCGGATATGCTTCATAAGCGGGCCTGCAATCCGACGCACAAAATTTAAATACGAAACATTGATGCCCTTCGTTTTTGCTATACCAAACGTTGTTAAAGTAGGAGATATAGCATGGAAAGTATCTGGAATAACCGGATACAAATCTCTTCGAAAGCCTTGTAGAAACATCCATTTTTCTAAAAATGAATTACACTTCTGCAGGTATGCATACAGATTGGTTTGACTGCTCAAAGGATAATATGGAAAAGGGTTGTCTTCTGGCTGCACAAATGCATTGGTATGTAATGTTAGTTGACAATAAGTGATACAAAAATGGACTTCAACATCACAGGCAGACCCACTGTCGTGGTTAAAATGAAGCATCACATTTCCGATGTAAGGAACTTGGCAAGAGACTTTTATTGCCACTGTTATAATTGTATGCATGTGATCTTCTTTTTCAATAACATTGTAGTCAAGAAACTCCACTAAAAGATTTGATTCCTCTTTTGAGACACAAGAAAACGAATCTAAATCAGATTCGTCTTCCATGTCAATCGTTATGACCCGCATGATTTCGACTCCTATTTGACAAGGCGGGAATATCACTCGGTAAGTACTGGGTGTCATTAGAGCAGTCTCTTTTCTTCCAATAAATGTTAAATTGTAATATGGTATAGTCATATTCTTGTCTAAAAACAATACAGCAGTAGAAATAAATTTTCCATGACCCTTTGGATGAAATCTTAAATTGAATGATGCTTCTTTCTTTTGATCGAGCTCGAACTTTATGTTGGTTTCCGTTATAATTACTTCACTTTCTTCGACTTCTCTTAGGTCTAAGGAAAAGTTTGGTGTGAGCTTTGCTGTAACTATACTCACGTACAAGTAATACTTTGAAATGTTTGTCATTTTGAACTCGATACAGTTTTTCCCATGTGGAACGAAATCTATTTCAAATTTGTCAACTGAAAACTCTATCCACGGTACAGTAATCACTCCAATTATACGGCAATAACTTATATCCTTGTTTACCGTTTTTATTTTTACTTTCGGATTATTTTCATAGTGTCTAAAATGAATAACTTTGAAAATTAATATCTTCTTATAAATAACATGCGAGCAGTAATTTCTACCTAAAGCTAAAATAGAGGCATTACTATTTACACTTATTATACTTTAAGTATTTAGGGGGTATTGGTCTTGGTAAACAAGTAGATTAAAGATTGTCTTACTGTTCGTGTTCTCCAATATAATGATGAAGTTCTGTTGACCAAGAATTGTGATCGGGAGGCCCTAAAAGCCCATTAATTTTAAACGGAATATACATTTCATATTCTCTTCTAAAAATGTCGCATACTTTGATGAAAACAATTTTAGACTGACCACCTTCAACACTAAAATGTAATATTCTGTGCTTTTCATTTCCGTTTGCTATATAAACATCAAACATGTTATCATCGCCAGTATCCAGAACGTCTACTTCAGCTTTCACAGTGCCATAATTTTGAAAAGTGACGGGAACATAGGTTATCATATAGCATGGTAAACGAGCCATATAAATGTTCTTAGGGTGTATAATAATTTTAGGCTCGACAACATTGCCACTGATTGGTAAAACAA
Organism: Autographa gamma; assembly: GCA_905146925.1. NCBI lineage: Eukaryota > Metazoa > Arthropoda > Insecta > Lepidoptera > Noctuidae > Autographa > Autographa gamma. Next base: position 5,664,669 of record LR989852.1, read on the forward strand.
CATTTTCTTTGTTATTTATTCGTAGAAAAATATCTAAAGCAAATTCCATTACACATGATATTTTAACGATGATATCAAAAGTCATTATCATTTTCGGTCGAATTATACCACACATGGGTTCTATTGTTAAACCTGGAATAAGAGGCTCAACGATATGGAACAAAGCAATCTCCCTTGAAGAGTTCTCCAACTTTACTTTCTCTCTGGACTCTAAGTTTAAAGGGATGTCTTTAAACGTGACAGATAACTGTAAGAACTTTATTGAAAGCTTACGTGTTATAACACTTAATTCGATGGGTATGGTTCGAGTTGTTAGACTTTCCGAAATTAAATCAACCTCGTGAATTTTTGTTTTAGTTGCCTTACAAACATACATAACCGTGCATATCTTGCAACTATGACTTGGTACGGAGCCAGACTTTGGCATTATTTCAAATGGAGTGTCTGGTTGGAATTCTTCCCATCTAAAGTCGACGGGAATATTAAAATGATTGTATATTCTAACCGGAACCGATGTGATGAAGCTATCTGACGTGACCATGCCGAATTTTAAGCACCTTTCTGGTAGCATAAGTAAGGGATTTCCAACTTCTAGAGAGTATGGATGTTTCCCCCTATAAGTAAAGTCAATTATGTACTCCATTGTCCCTTGGTAGTAACCTTCAACAAACGCTTGACAAAAAACAGTTAATTTAGCTTCTTGTAAAGATTTCAGCTTTATTAATACGGTCTTTAGCATTTTTTCAGTGTAAACAACACAGTCATCATTAAGAAATTTTATAGTAATGTCGTACTTGGTCTTATTTTTTATTGTTATTTCACCCTCTCCATAGGAAGATAGAGCAACTCTTCCAAAATCAATAATAAAGGGGAGAAATAATATTTGAAACATATCGTAAGTTGTCGCTTTTTGCTGAACCGTTTTACAAAAGTTTCCATCTTGCCTTGCAATTTTTTGTGATAGTTCTGAATAGCATTCTTCCCTATCAGTAGTGAATCTCTCAATTATAGGTGGTTTTGCATAGCACATCTTGCTTATTTTTAGATACTCGTTTGCTTTTTCCTTTCGTTTATTATGTACTTCTATTTCTTCGTCCACGTACGTGTACTTAGGAAGTTGTTCGTATAATTTATGTAAAGACTCAATTTCTACTATCCTTGGTTTTTTATCGTACGATATGTTTATTTTGTTATTGATAAAATAAGTGATATAATTTGTATCTTTAGCAGATGGTCCAGATGATTCATACTCCGAGTCATGTGGATTTCTAATTTGAAAAGTAAATGTTCTCGCAACCTTTAAACAAGTTGGTTTCACGGATATTGCCAGTCGTATAGATGAGTTAGGAGCAATAGAAAAATTAGTAGATGAGAATTCGAAACAAGTTAATCTCTCGATGTGCATTCTAGCCACAATAAAATTTGAATCATTTCTTATTCGAACGTGTTTAGTCACTCTTTGATTAATGACCACGTCACCAAAGTTAAGGACTTTAGGGAAATGAGATATTTTACAGAATTCATATTGGCCACTTATGTAATACCGGCCAATTTCTGCATGAATTTCAGCATCGCAACATTTTACTTCATTCACTTGTATTAATCGTAAGTCAAAAACAAATCTGTTATCAAGGTGTTTCGTTTTTGCTTTTGCGATACATTCATTTTTTGGATTAAATTTAATTTGGACGGTCCGATCATCTACACGAGATATTTCAAATGCTCTATGAGCTGCAGAAGTTTTACGTGCTTCATCAAACTTCTGTAATTAAAATATTACTTTTATTTATTAATGATTAATTAATATGTCACAATGCTTTAATTCCTGTCTCGTCAACTCGACGAAAAGTTATCTACGTTTCCTGGGATATGGATCTCAACAGGTAAATCGTATTTTCCGTCATATGTAATAGCAATCTGTTAGATAACTACACTTACAGTTATTAAACAAAATAATTGAAACTAATATTCTAGTTACATATCAATAAACGTAACTGTGGTTATTAATTTAATGTAAGACATATAAATACGCCGCCTTCGATCTTATTATCAAGTGCCATGAGAGAAGACTATTAGACTTGTTCGTTCCTATGACCAGCAGGTATCTAACTGCTTTTAATAAATCAGGGTAACTAAACATTTCTCTTGTGTTTATGAGACAAATAACTACAAAAATGACATGGTACCACAAGTTTCCCATCGCACGTAGTTTTGAGGTAGGCCGCGCAGCTCAGATCAACTTCCACGTCGAGAACCTGCGTTGTCGATAGCTGGACAAACGACGTCGGAAATTCCACCACTTTGAACCTCTTGAATACATTGTCAGGATTATAATTTTTACAGTTTGACATTATATCTTGTATAAAACGCTTGGGCTTTTAAAGGATTCCGTTTATAGAACCAACATAAAGACTTAAAAAACAATGAAAAAAATGTTTGTCCTGTTGTTGACGACAAGGACGACATAATAAGTAGTTATGTCAAAGTGATTGATTAGGACGCATATTCATGAATATTGATTTGATTAAATACTCCTTTATATGTATTACACTTAAAAGTTTTTATTTAGGTAGATAACTACGCTTTTGATGAAGGTGTCGAAATATTCGGTATAATAACAAAATTCTTATAATGTAAGAATTTTCTTTCTTCACAATGACTAGATGACTAGAAACGAAGTGCCCCCGCGAACGGGATAACGTGCTAGAGTAATATTGTAGATGGATGTAAGTACCCGGGGTGTGTCGTACGACTCCAGCAAATTAGTTCGGGGCGGGGGAGCCGCTCGCCGCCGCGCCTCCCCGCTCGCCCCAGGGTTTATCAGATTCAGGGGGTAAAAAATGACTTCTCAATGGGAGGCAGGAGGGCGGCGCGGCGGCGAGGGGCGGGCGTGGGCGGCGCCGCCACGTGGCTCCGGCTCTCGGTCGCGTCGCGACGCCCGCTGCAACCGCTCCCTGCGAGCCGCTCGGGAAGCAAGCACAGGTGTTCGTCTGCGTGCTGTTTACGCGATCCGGGATGCTAATCTGTGAAGGTGGCGCTGGATGTTTACAGTGTGCGTATGGGACGTAGTGCGGGGTTCATGGAAGCTGAGTACGGCGAGGTGGTGGCGGGGTGCGAGGTGCGGCGCGACGACGCTCCCATGGATGCCGGGCTGGACAGCATGCACCCGCTCGACCCGCCGCCGCCGGACGTGCTGCTCGCGCTGCTCGCCAGAAACAAAGCTCTTGAAGGTAGATGCGCTTAGATCGTAACCAGTGACCACACATACCGCTGTGGACTAAAATGTCAACTCAACTTCAATTTAATGCAATTTCTATAAGAAATAAAATGATATTTCTATAAGCTGCTGAAAAGTACAAATTCTATTTAGATTTTGGGTTTACACAAGCAAACTACATCAAGATTAAAGATGTCAATACCTAAAGATTTTGGATTTTAATTAATTGATTTATAGTTTACATGCTCTTTTGGTTATGCCAATGGTTAACGATATGCCTTTAGTGATCTTATCTCGGTCTGTTCTTTAAACATTAATATGCTAACCAATCAGTTAGTAAAATCGTGATCGTGTTTTGTTGTAATTAATTAGGACTCATATATGCAGAAATATTGTAACCAAGCACAATGTGAATAATCAATATTACATACCTAATAATTTAATTGATTAATTGCATAACGTTTATGTAAGCTTATCAATGTAACTTAGATGTATCTAACATGTAGAGCAGCTTAGTAGGTAACATTTGGTCGTAGTAACATCTGTATTAGAAATATACATGGTCGTCATCTAAATACATAATATCTAAGTAAAGCGGCTGTAAATTGACTGCAACATAACGTCTGACGTGACAAAACTACAAACGCAACCGCAAAGCAGAGAATAAATCCACGTTATTTAGAAACGCATAAAGACTATTGCATATTAGTATTTTTCTGAATTAATTAAGTTAGCAATAGTAGACGTCGTAGAAATAAATGCAAAAAATACATAAGCTTGTAATAAGCTAAGCATAAAGCCATAGTGCAGACCATTGCCATCTAAATAAAATTAAAATAGGCCTCTCTTTCGTTATAATGTCTTCAGTTTTAAGAGACACATGTTTTGCCAATTAGTTCTAGTTACGTTTTTATTATGTAATAAATACACGCAATTAGACCAGAAATGTCCTTTAATTATCATTTTTTATGAAGCGGAACTTTTGGGAAGCACCTCTTCTGCTTAGGTAAAAGTGGTCTTATGAAGCGTTTGAAAAGAGTCCGAAATGTATGCTGGACAAGTGTCCATATTGTAGAGGTTACAACAAAAAGTGTATTTCTGTTGTCATTTTTCATGAAAGCATTGTAACTATCAAAAATGCAGTAACTGTCATTGGAGAGTTTCAAAGGTAAAGAGCAAGGTCTGAAGGCTCCATTTACACACTAGACTTCACTAGAGCATACAATATTAAACAATACTTTAAACATTTCAATACATTATTCTAAAAAGAATATAGATTTGTATCGAAGTCTACAATTACGGGTGTGTGAGCGTGCGCCCGGCTTTTGGTGAAGGACGCGGCACGCGGCGGGCTTTGTTTCGACTACGAACACCCACACGCCATACGGCTTCAAATAATCAAGTTAAGTGCTCTTTACATACAGGAGTGGCGATGAGCTTTTTTGATTTTAACACCAGACAAGAGCCGACACTCGCCGCTGTTATGTCGATAACGTATTAGTTAATTGATGTACTACTAAGTACTGTCGTTATCGTTTGGTTACAGTTTTGTTTAAAATCTAATAATAAAAATAATAATAATCCAGCCTATAAACGTCCCACTGCTGGGCACAGGCCTCTTCCCATATAGAGAAGGCGCGAGCATTGACCACCACGCTTGCTCTCTGCGGGTTGGCGATTTCAGATCCCAAATTTTGGAATCCAGGTTTCCCCACTGTTTTTTCCTTCGCCGTTTGTCAGAAGTGTTTAAAATCTATTTTATTAATTTTCTTTTTTGTTTTTGTTAGTATTTCTTAATACACCTTACAAATTTGGAACTATCTCTAATTTATAAATTAGCGTAGGAAAGATCAACTAAATAATATTTGCATAGTACCTCAATCTGTATGCATGGCTGCAACATTATAATATTATTTTGACAAATCTCTCTTTGTTTTCACATATAAAACTAGGGAATGAATATTCTAAATTTTTTATATTTATTTTATTGTATTTCGTTTAAGACAAAAAAAACCTTTATTAAGAAAATGTCACATATTTTATACATAAAAAAATAAAATGAATTAATAAATAACTCAAAGTACGTCATTATTTACTTTATTTATTTTATAAACACAAGTGTCTAGATTTTTCTTTAAGTCCTGTTTCATTTATGTAAAAAACTACACATTGTTTTCCAAAAAAAGATTATAATCTAAAAAAAAATATTACGTAATGTCCAAAATAGACCTGAGTTATTTGTTCCTTTCTAATTTGCGAAAAAAATCTTAAATTGTAATTTAAATAAAAAATGCTTGAATATTAAACTTTGTGAATTTTTGATATTTTGGAATGGTTAGGGAATAATTTTGCACGAATTGCTTTAATTATCAATAAAAAAAGTACTATAATTTATGTGGTAAAATAGAATATTTATTTATTGCGCTATCGTACAGAAACATGACATCCGTCTTACGAATTTTCGAACCGGTCACGTGTTCTGACGCTAGTTTTTTTTTTTTTACCCATTACAAAAAAAGTGTTCTACGCCACTAAAGAAGTTACGCCACTAAATTGTTATGGTTTACCAATAACTGTTATTGTATAAGAATTGTGTTAACATGGAGTATATTATTATATCGCTTGGGGAGACCGACGGGCGGGCGGCCGACGGCTGCTGCCCTGTTATTACAACTCTTCTAATCTCTGACTATTATAATATCATATTGTTATACTTATATTAAGAAAACAGTAGCCCGTGAGAACGTGCAATTTTGTGAAACCAATGTACGATGATAATAATAGTCATTTCATATAGATATATGTTTTAGGTGACTTTAGGACACACAAAATAATACAAAAACATAACATAATAATTATAAGAAATGCACACCGGTACTGCTTATTTCTGAAGAAATCACTGCCTGCAGACTCGCGAAAGGATTGGTAAACAATTTATTGCCTTTAACTCTGTTTTAAGTTATATAATTATAATCATGCAAACTGAATGTATGTTTGAGCTAGGCATTCAAATGTCAGAAGCTGAATTAAACATGAAAAATACAAAAAGCAACAAAAAGCTAGATAAAAGTAACACAATAATATAAGCTTTAAATAGCATCTAGGTATCAAACAATTTCCACGACGAATACGCAATCAGATTAATTATAACGTGTGAATAATGTCATCATTTTTTATAAGTCATCGTTTTATTAAAAAGTGTGAGAAAATATCGTGGTAAATATTTACAGAGTATTTTGACTAAACGAGGAGGAGATGTCTCCTATTATATTATCGCATTAAAAGCGGAAGTGGGCACGTGGCGGCGCGTGCGCAGCGAATCGCCTCCTTCCGGTTGCCACGGCACCTATTGTTCGGTGGGACATTTCTGGTCAATTTTGTCTGTTACCTGGTCTTATACCATAAATGTGGAAATTAACCCAAATTCTGAAGTTATTTGATTTTATTCGATTATACTCATAGATAATCTTAATACGAGTACGTAGGGTAATTATAATATTTACTAATAAAATATTTCATTTCATCACATCGGTATAAAATAATAAGTAAGTTAAGAATTCATATAGTAGTAAGCATGATAGCAAGCATACCATTTAATAGCATAATATAGAATAATATTATTATAAAAAAAATGTTTACCTATTTGGACTACGTTCTACGACCTATTTTGAGATACGATGTTACAGAAAGATCGATACAGACAAACTCCTTTTTTCGGAGATGAAAAATAGACAACTAAAACAGTAGATCCACATAATTGGTATCAGAAATAATTCATATTCAGTAATAACAACAAACTTTATGAGGCGTAGTTGGGGCAGACATGATCCTCGCCGCGGGGGGCGACATCTGTTGGCTCGCGACCCCTTCGATCTCTGTTCACCTTAGCCCACCTGATTTAGATCATCAGTGACTGTATGGGCCTACACGAGGGAATTGAGATATAGTATTAAAAGGTATCGAACTAAAAAAAACTAAATTTTAGTTTGTAAATATTGTTTTACGTTTAGATGTTCTCTCTAGATGGGTTAGCTTATCAAATCTTGTAAGGAAGGAAAATTAATTATTTTCAGTGATGTAATAATTAATAGACTATGGTCAGATAATAGTGGAGCATTATGAAATAAAACGCAAAGACAATAAAGATTCATATGCGACTCTTTAAAATAAGAGTTAGATTAAAAGTTCTTATAAAACAAATTCAGAACTTCAACAACACATAAAGCAAGGGATGGTAGAGAAAAATAGAAAATGACTTTTATTTGATCCTTGTTTATTTCTAATTTAGAATTAATTTCAACTTCCAAACGAAACCAAAATGTCAAAGAGCAAACAATATTTTTTTTCGTTCGACGAAACCTCAATACATTTCTATTCCTCATAATTTTCGATCACAAAAGAGTAGGCAGTGAAAAGTTATAATTCCGTGGGTGATTTTTATAGAGGGCTCCTTTGATTACTCTCTACATAAAGGGCTTCAGTACAAAGCTCGCAGTGATCAGTATTATCCCATTGTTAGCGTTTTAATCAATCAGAGAAACGCTGCGCCCACTCTACCAGGGATGAGGGCTTAGCGGTATTCAGTATCAGTTAAGGCGATCGAGTTATAATTTTTCTCTTTGCTTCCTACTTGGAGATGCGTGGTTTTTTTTGTCGCTATATTTTCTTTTTTCTTCCAAAAATTTGGGCTAAAATAGGATTTAAAGCTACAAGTTGAATGTACGTAGTGGATGGAGCAATGTTTCTCTAAAATCTTTGAAATTACTGACTACATTTTGGACATTTAAAGATATGTTAATTCAGTATTTTAGGAATGAAATAATTCATTTCAGATTAACAGCTGCATCCTTTTGAGAAAACCATGATGAGCCTTTTTGGCATCGTCATTATTTTGTTGGACATGAATGATTTTATCTAAACAAGTATTTTCCCTACCACATTCATTTGTAATATAATGGGCGCAGCATGTGGGGCATACCGGTGAAGGGGATTTATGGTTAGCGTGGCTAATTATGAGGTAGCCGACTTTTTGATACCCATTTATTTAAATTGGAAGAAGACCAATAAAGAAAGATGTATAAATACCTACCGTACTGTATTTCATAGAGGGTTCTGCGCTAAGGGTAAATTTTCATCCATTTGTACGGTCGCTTGTATTTCGATACCCGACTAACTTCAACGAAATACTTTTTAATTAAGACCTGAAACGCTTAGCTACAATATTTAAATGCATATAAATTTTGAACCCAAAAAAGGGCTATTTAAATCAATAATCACTTTCATTTTTCCGTAGTACAGAAAGTGAAAAAAGTTGTTAGGTTTGATTTGTTGCATTTATAAACATAATATGGTAATGAATCCGGCGCCCTAGAAATAGGGCTATGTGCGAGATAGAGTTTTACGTTTGTTCGTACCGGAAAGGCACATGAGTACATTTTCAAATCGGTATGTTTTCTAGTTTTAGTCGTGCCAGTTAAAAACTTGGTATCAAATTAATCATATAAGTTACTAAATGTCTACGACATTATAATCTTTCCAAGCGAAAACCTAGCATTTGAAAACTTTAAATTGCATGTTGGCACAGTAACTTGAAATAACTTTAAATTTTCTGTCGCTTCCAAATATTTAATCTGTAGAATACCCATCTTAAACTTAATAAACTTAACTTATTGATAGCGTTAATACTTAGACACTTAATATATCATACAACGACGATAAACTTTTATGTGGACCCACCTTCCTTGTAAAGCAATTAATAAGGGCTAACAATTTACCTGAATGGGTCGGTAAAGAGCAAAATTAAGGAGTCTGCCGACCTCGGTTGCTCATTACGGCACTGTATTAAAAGCATCCGCCCTTTTGCTTGAATATGCATTTTTACGAGCGAGAAGGGCGAATGCTCGTGCATCTTTGATGCGGACAATCACGGCGCCCGCTGCCACCTGCGGCCCTACCTGCTCCTCACGTATTTCAATAGATTTCTTTTACTACTTCGTGCTTTACTGAGAATGAAAGCTTTTTTGTAAGAAAGTGTTTGGAAAGAACTGAAAATAAAACTCTTTGTGTGAATTCATACAACATGCAATTTTTATTTCGTACACACAAATTAATTCCATCTAAGTAAATAATTCACAAAAGGTTAGCAAATTCTAGCGTGCAACATGGAAGTTAAAATTAAATATTTTGTGTAACCTGAACAATGAAAGTTATACACGACTGTCATTGTGTAGGCTTATGTGTATTGCAGCCAGCGGGGAGTAAAAGGGGGGGGGGGGGTAGGAGGGTGTGCTGTAATCAAGAAGAGTACCCCCGTCCCCTGGCGCAGGCTGCGCGAACCGTACTACCCTACCCTGGCTGCCCCCCTACCCGCCTCACCTCGCCCCCTCTCGCACCTCCTCGAGGGCAATGCCTCAAACCTCTATTGACTTACCGTTTGGTAAAGAAATATTTTCACGTTTTCTTTGTTGATATGAAAAGTCAATACCCCCAGACAGAGGTATCATAAAAACGAAAGAAAAAAATTACCCAGTGAGGTTGATCTTCCACTGGATATTTTTTTTTTCTATGATTGTACGTGTTTTATGCGTTTCATTTTGTTAGGTTTACTGTGCTTGCAAAGAAACGTTTACTTTCGTACCGTAAACGCCATATTTCTGTAGAATACAAATGGTAGAGCCGCTCTATTTTTCTTACATGTTATTTTTTCTTTATTAATGTTCTATATGACGAGAATATGGAATAGATATATGTTTTGTCCATCATACCCCTCTCATTACATTTATTTCACAGATTCGGTTACACAATACACAGCCTCATGTGAACCTTCTTTAAAAAATTTAGTTTAAACTGTAAAACCTGTTTAAAAGATACATCTTTTAAATGAAAATCTTTGAGTAATGTTTCTTTTTTTTTATAATTTCATTGATTGCCTAACTTTTATAAATTATAAATGTCTATTTTATTATAATATGTCGTACAAATTATAATTAAATAGACATTTTGTTTCAGATACTTTTTTCAGCAGGTACGCTATTTTTACTAGACCTAAATATTATTTATAACATAATATGTACTTTGTAAAGTAAGTATAAATGAAAATCTGGAAACTGGGTCGTCTGAACTGAAAGTATTCAAATATCTTCATAAAATATCGAAAATATAAATTGTTTTCGTATTCCATGCGAATCTTGAGAATATGTAAATATCTTTCGGCAGAACGTCGAAAAATGGGACGTGAGTAAAAGTTCAAGTAAGGTATTGTTAAAGGTGCCTTTACTTACTTTAGTTTATCTGTATAACAAATGTTATATATATAATTTTGATATGTATAAAAGTTAAACAGTTAACATTTGGTTTTGTTACTAAGAACAGTGTATATTATCTACATTTAACTTAATTTTTTAACCATTATGGTACTATTCATTAACGGTGTGCCTCATTGTATAATTATGACGTCAAAAGGAACTGATACCATCATGCATAGCTACATCTGGTAGATAAGACCTAGATCAAAATCAAACACCTAGAGCCAAAACAAAACTGTTATAGTATTTGCTATATTACGTAAAATCGGCTTCCTACCTATTGATTAAAGATTACCCCAACATTAGAGAATGATTCGCATATTCACTTACACTTGAAATAATCGTTGGGGAACACGAAATGCTTTATAATATCCGACATTTGTGCCAACAATTGGACTGTAATGCGCGGCTTTTGTAGAATAACAAAAGTTAACCTGTCGGCTCGTCCGGCGGTAGAATGGAATGATTTTAGGGTTGCGAGGGAAGCAATGACAAGCCATGCACTCAGTGAAACCAGCGCGTCACTGCACATAGCGAACGCAACTCCAATCGAAATTAGACTTTATGTTCTTCGTCTTAAGGTTCATGTAAAGTTTTCTTAATAATAGATTTAGTTGTTCGTGCCAAAGTCGCCATGTGCTTCCTATGCCGCATGGTGCGCTGACGGCACCATACGATCATTATGCTCACAGACATTGACTTACTGATTTATTTCTATAGACTTTAATGTCGGCCGAGAACCGTGACATTGCTTTTATAAATGAAGTGGAATAAAAAAAAACAATAGATTTTACACCTGTCATTTAGGTTTTTAATTAACGTGACACTTGGATTGATTACGTTTTTTAGCTCTATTTATTTATTTATTTATTTAACAGTTTATGTACACAAACAGGAAACAACAATGGAAAAGGACATAGAATAAAAGATGTTGCTATGTTGCAAAATAAGCTCTACATTCTGAGAAGAAAAATTGTTTTGCGGTTTTGTTCTGTGATTGTTTATATGCTAAATAATTTATTTACTTAAATATATCTTACATACCTAGTACCTATTTATGTGTTTAAATAGATGAATTGGTGCAATATAAAGTTGTTTTATTAGTTATGATGTCCAATATAACTTTCAGCCGATTCCACTTAATTCTAACAATATGAATTGTAAAACTTCATTCTGGCCATAAAGTCGCAAATCGAGCGATTAAACGATCTAATAGCTAATACCATTAAGTGATAAATGCAACGGGTCGCGTATGAATAATTCCACTGGATGGATACAATGTACGGCTTTCGCTAAACGGCTCCATATTTTCAAAATCCCCATGGAGCAATAATATTCAATGAGCTGCGTGAAATAGATTTATCGGTGTGACTGTGGTGCGAGAGAGACGGCTGATGACGAGGGACATTGGATGGCAAATCCTGGAGATTAGCACGACGAGAGTGACATGTGGCCTCCCGGCACTAAGCACCCCCCGCAACACGTACACCCCTCGCATGCCCGCACTACACCTATGATACAGCGCACTCAATCCATACCCATAAATATTTATTGCGAACATTAAGCAAAGTTAATCGAAGACATAATTTTTATATGCACCACACCGCACGCGTTATCCTAACAAGTGAGCGATTTCAGAAACTGACGAGCAATGAGTGATCCTTAAAACTCTTTAGCCTCTTTTCGAGTATTTCGATAATACTAATTAAATTGTGTTTATTATGGAGTAAACAGTGAATACCAGTAGTACTCAATACTTAATGTTAATACCTGAAAGCCCAAACAGTCCGAAAGCGTGCATAACGGTAAATAGCAGTATTAAAATTCGAGGGTTTTTATAAAATGCACTTGTTATCGTTGTTTAAAATGCTTAAAAAGATTTCGCCGATTACATGCGGGTAATTTGCAAATGGATGTATAATATGTATTGAATTCGTGAATGTAACATTTGTCATTGCCGTGTAGTTTACAATGGGTGCTTTAAAGGCTAGTGTCCACTTGTGATGTGATCGGATCTGTCGGTGTGATATGGTCTAAGGTCGCTGCGGGTCACTTGAACATTCGGCACTCGGATATCGTGTACAATCGGGTACAGTCGGGTACATTCGCCACCACCGGAGCGGAACGCCTAGCGCCAATGACGCCATATGTTGCGCGCATTATGGCGAGTTCCACACCCCTCTAAGATTGATGACGATTCTCTCTTTGGTGCATTCAAACGTATTAGGGCATGTAAATGTTATGCGATCACTTAGTGTAATAGCTTGCGAAATTTTGTATGGAACGTTAATACCGGATTATGCTTAGATGTCACTTGTATTGTACCTGTTCGACGTCCATAAAAACGACCTATTAAATGGCATAAGTGTCGATAAATGATTAAATTGTTGATATATATATATATTTTTTTGGTTTATGATATTTGGTTGTATATTTTTACCAAAATTTTCTACAAAACAAAACCAAATGTGATTTACATAATGTTGCATATAATATAACTAAGTTAATACCTACCTAATTGGTATAAACTGCACTAAGAGGTTGCGTCTCCGCTCGTTAAGGTGCTTCCACAAAGGCACATTAAATTGTTCTCGCCGTCTTAATCGCAAGGTGGAGATCGTTGTCAGGTCATTGAACCCCATTCGGTTTTCACTTCACTTCATTAGGTTACTCTCGCTCAGCAAATTCACTTGCCCGCCAATAAAATGTTGAACAAGCGGTCCTGATTTTAGCCGTACTTGGTAAATAAAATCAATGAGGATTTTAATTGTTGACGAGATAAAAAGTCTGGTATTCTATTTAATTAGGTTGAAATTTAATAAATCGTTAAAAATAAAGTTAATTTTAATAAGATTACTTGATTAGCTCACGAATATGATTTAGATATTTAAGTAAAAGTATAATTAGGAGAAAGATATCTTAAAAAGTTACTTATATAAGGCGGCTAGAAGCTCTCATGATAGGTATTCAGAAATAAGAAAAAAAAAATACTAATCCGAAGAGTCAAACAATTTTTAAACGCAACAAAATAATATAAAACCCAAATAGAAACAAAAAAAGTAAACTTTAAATATTTTCCTTTCTCACAAACGATAAAAACAGTGAGAGCATGTCATTCGTTTTGTAGGGTCGTTTTCACCCTTGTTATACCACCAAAACACTTGGCACAAAAAGTGTAATGGAGTTTAGTAATGACCCTCCCGCAGGAGAACAAACAAACTGCCTACCCGCTGAGAGATGCTGCTGTTTCTACTTGTTTTATGTCAATACTCAGTTGGAAGCTATCGCCATTCTTTTAGCTTTGTATCTGGAGTTCATGACGTCATAGTACATACTCGTAGAATTAAGAGAACTTGCCTCGAACGTGTCGGTTTTAGATTTGGTGTTAAGAATAAATATTATTATCACTTCATAAAGGTGTCTCCTCTATAAGTACGTTTATTATAAATAATTAATACTCATAAATACACAAAAGAGACGGTATCGCAACCTTATTTCGACAATTCGTCAAAAGGAAACTAGCAGTTAGAAAATAGTTTTAGCAAGCTAAAAAAGATGATATAATTATTATGTCATGCTTTTCATACAGAATATTTCATGCCAGGGCCTCGCCTTTGTACTTTTTCCACGCTAGAACATTTTAAAATAATCCTAAATTAAGCCTTTATAAATCGCATTACTTTATTACAATAAGTACTGTAGAGACAAAAAATACCACAACAAATAAAAAAATACAACTGAATCGTATTTACCTGGTCGTAACAATCGTAATTAATTACATTATCGATATATTTTAATTGTTTCGAAGTATTTATGGAATATTGAAATACTATAGTTTTTTTGTTTTGTTTTTAATTATCTGTAGTTACTACTGGCGTGAGTCATTTAAATTCTTGCCTCAAGTAATCGTGTTTTAATAATTTATTGAACTAAATTAGATTAGTAACACTATAGATGCGTGTTTGATATAATATATGCTTCTAAAATATGTTCCTTAACGTTGTGGCAATACATAAAAAAAATATCAAAGTTTCTAGGTTACAATGGTCTTAAAATTTTTTCGTTTGATCAATTTTAATCAATAATAATAAATAAATAAATTATTATAATTTAAAAAAAAATGGCTTGATAGAGTATTTAGTTTGCCTTATGTGCTACGGCAATTTAAACCAAACAAATAAAGACACTTTAGTGTGGATCACATACGAATCCAATGTAACACTAATGTTCGCCGTGGGGTCGGACAGACCCTCTCGATTCAATTATCACGTGGAGCTTACAATCCATTGTCGGGTGAAAACGATACTTGTGAGAGATTGCTTTATTGTTTTTTCTCGTGGTTAAAAAGTTAGCCACGTGCCCCCGTTTTGACAAGGTCGATGATAGGTCATATTATCTTTGCAGGCAATAACAATAGAGATTTTTCGTGAGATTTGAAAAATCTTTATTAAAACAAAGAGATGGAAACAAATTAGAAAAAATGCAGGTTAGATGAATATCTAGTTTGATTAATTACTTGATTTATAAAAATAAAGTCTTACCAATGCGTCATAGTGAAGGAAATATTCCTATTGTAATCCATGGTTAACCCAAAATAGCTAAACAGGGGAAGTACGTATAATGTTTACTTGGGACCATAAATATGTTTGGATTTGTTCTTTATCTAATAAAATAGTGAACAGGTGCGTCGTGTGCGTGTTGCGAATGTATCCGAACGTTGAGCGGGAAACTGATTGTTCTCCAAATTCAATTACAAGACCACCGCAAGCCTTGGCTTTGATTCAGTAAACTACAGTAAATCAACGTGAATCCTACGCGTGCGAAAGTTCATTGTTTTTACGTAAAACCACGCACATATTTCTTTTAGTCTTAATGTAGAGGAACATGATGGTGGGAAATGTTTCTTCGAATCACAATATCGTTTCGTTATTTTATGGCGTTTTGGTCTCGATATGTGGAATGTGACAAGGTTTTTACGTTTCATTTTCTGGTAAAGTTTTTTTAGCAAATGGCAACGAATTTACTTACATTTAGCGGAGGCATTGCTTTTTCTATAATAAAAAAGTAGTATATATTTTAGCTACGGTTAGGTACCTAACTAGGAAAGTTACTTATAGTATAAGCTCCATATTCTTCATGAGGTTATTTTTAATGAATTGTTATTTACGTCTGACATTGTTACTCATGGATTTTTTTGTCCCTAAGGTCTAATAGAGAAAAGGAAAGGTATGTATTTAATTAAGTCGGAATAATAAGTAGGGGATAATAAGGGGCAGTGACATGACAATATTTATCAGAATAAGTTGTAGGAATGCCTTTCATTAATTTATAGTTTTAGTCTTTTGCTGTTAGAAGCAGTAATATGATTAATTTAAATTTTGGATAGCTCGTCGCATATGATAAAATATGTGGTATGTTTATGAATAATCCAAGATTAATGAGTTTCGTGTGCGACAAAGAAATAAATGCACAAAATGCTGTGTGAACCTGCTGTATAGTTAAAAATTAATAAAACAATTGAAAATGTATTTAATTTAATTGTCGCTAATTTGGTTACAATGTAAAATAAATAAAATTTTAGTAGACAATTTGTTCTGCATAAAGTTTTAGACTATGATAAAATGAATTATGTTTTTTTATCCAACTCTATAATTTAATTCGCGTTAAAAAGTAGCTGTCGCGACAATATTTTCATACTTCTGCAAGGCGCCGATCAGGCGTATTCATTTTTGTTGCCAACACTGTATGTACTTAGTTAGTAGTAGTTGCGGTGTTCGGTGTCTACATTGCCTGGACACCACCAGAAATGGACTTAAAAGTGTCGATAAATACCGCCTTCAAAGTAGAATTATGAAGTAATTTATGTTCCTTGTGTCTTCCATTAACAACTTGTTACCGACACTGAACACTTTTTGATATACGTACCTAAGACAATTGTTTTCACAGCGCCTTAGCATACAAGTAGGAACCAGAAAAAGAAAAAAAAACATTTTGTGAAGTTATAATGCGACTGAATGACTTTTACCAATTAAGTAATGGATTGCTTCTGTCCATACAATAGCGAAGCGAGTAAGCTGTTATACAAAGTGTATGTAGGCCTTGTAAACACATTGTGTAATTTATGTATGTAATAATGTAAAGTAAAAATAATACCTCGTTTGAAATTAAAGTGATGTTCCGGTACTTTTAGTGTCGCTACGGTTATTTTTACAGATGTCAATCCAAGCTATAATATATTTCAAGTTTAAGAACATATTAGTAGACTTTATTAGTATAAATTATAATTTATAGAGAAAAAAATATATATTATTATTATATAAATAAATAAAAGTAGCTTCAGTTGTTTTTTTACTTTATTAGGAAAAAAATTGTTCTTATTTTGAAATTAAATAAAGGTTGAAATAATATTTGCATTACTATTTTGTTGTTCTGTTTACTATGCTCTACGATATTTTACACGATGACTCATTCTTGTGACGAAGGATATAGATTCATCATATTGTTATTATATTTAAAGCTTAGATTAATGAATAACGAAAATATTCCGTCTTGGATAATCTATCCTGTAGAATTCTTACATGAGTTGTAATATGAAAAGGTATAAAAAGAGAAACAAACTAACCACGGACAATCGGCACTAACTGTTCCTTATTTAAAATTCTACATAAACAAAGTTTTTATTTTTTATTTGACGACGTCAGCGGAACGTAAGCCATTCGTTATTTGAATTGTGCGTCATGCAGCAAGGCTTGTTGCTAAGGGAGCCGCTCTATTTGCTTTTATTATGCCAAATGCCAATCATACCTGCTTAGTGCCAACTGACGTTACTTTACATGTGCCAAACAGTAATTATTTTGAACAAACAAAAAATAATGTTCGCAATTTTAATAATGAGGAATTTTCCTTTTTGTGTATGCTCTTGGTAGTTAATAACACCTAGGTACAAAATTATTAATAATCGTTTCTAAGAAAATATCTAGAATAAAATAAAACTAATTTATTATGCCCAACTGCGAATAAACCAAACCCAGGAAACATTTTCACGGTTCGATTAGATACGTGACCAATGAGCGAATTGACGATTTCCTTATAGCCGGGTACGTCAAAATACAAAATTCGCAAAAAAAATATTTGCGTCTATAAATTCTCGTAACCCATTTCAAACATGATGATGATGTGACTAGGCTCGTAAAAACCTTTTTTTGGAATCCAGGCTATTTATGTTTTCTTTCTGCTAATAAATGCTGTTTTGAAAGTTCACGGAAACTTATAACTTAGGTCTCTTAGGAATTGAGTGAAAAAAAAGGTCTTATATAGGTAATATATTAGGCACGAGGAAAATATCATAAATTTGGACCTGAACACGGATATAAGTGATTTGTATTTCAATGACATAAAATAAATGTTCCTAACTGGATTTCAAAAAATAAAACAATAGATGAAAAATAAATAAATTATTTGAATTTTTTTTATACTGTTATGGTTATTTTTTTATTATTACCCGTAGTTATCATACATAATAGCGCTTCTAGTAAATACTACATTGTAAGGCTAATAAAAAGCGTGTTATTCAGCTTTGATTTGCATAGATACATGCAAGAATTATAACGTAACACGAGTGCAGTTTTTTATGTTTTAATAACTTCAATGTGTTGTTGATAAGCCATTAAATAATATTAAATTGATTATTTTGTGGTAGATATCCGGCATAGTTAGTACATTAAAGCACAAACCCCCAAAAATAACATATTTTGAAGAAGAACTTAAGTACATAGGTATAATTATAAATTATACGTATCATTATCATCTTCAATTATACTGATTTGTTATAAAAAAAGAAATATAAGTTACATTATATTGCCAAGCCATTCGGATTCATTCATTTTAGTTTAGTAGTTGACGAGTTGCCCTAATGACAACTATAATATAAGAAAATTTCCTAATTAGGACATTTTCCACTAACAAATTCGCCATACTCTTAGATATTACATCGGTGTGTTAAGTTTCTGAGTATTTGATAATATGCCGTGATCGGCTTGATCCTTGATCAGACAGAAAACCAATTAATTATAATATTATGTAATGACGTAGGGTATGTACCATTTGCTTAGAATTGTACCTAGTTTATTCCATACTCATTAGAGTACAATCAATCTAAAGATATTTTTCCATAGTTGTAAGAAACAGGACGATAACGACAACTGATCGTTAAAGAAGTAATTATTGGTTTTATTATGTTTGAATAAGCAAATTATATTTATATGGGTTAAGGTCAAATATAGTTTTAGCTCAAAGCATTGTTAAAACAGCAACCAATGTCGTTGCACTATTATCGTAAGTTGAAGAGTTAATTTTTTATAGAATTTTTGCTTGACTATACCCACTGTCAATAATGTAGTAATTATAGTAATAGTATACAAAAGAGAAATCACAACAACTTAGTAAATTACCCATAAAATTCCATAAAAGTAAATTAGCACAGACGATAGTGTGGTGTACAATCCGTCCCATACTTATGTTTTATACCGTTTTTATTCACAGCATAAAAGGACACTTTCAGAGACGCGAAAGTTAGGAGACAAAATACGTCATATTATTCATTATCAACATTTGCATATACCTAATATTCTGTCATCCCCAGTTGATGTGCCCTTATAGAAGTAATATAGGAATAACAAATTTATGATCAAATGAGCAAGCACTTAATTAGGCAGTACCGTAAATACAGTAATGGATCTCGTACAGCATATGGTGTTTCCCTATATAACGTCAAATCACTTACTATTATGATGATGCCACGGCAATTACCGTTTTACTTGGCCATAAAAACAATGGGGTTGTAGGATATCGCACGCACGCATATGTAGGCATGTTTTTGTTTAACCGAGCTTATTTCGTTGTAGTATGAAAATTATTTTAGAACTTTAGTCTGTTGATTAAACTGCAACATTTATTACTCAGTTTTATTAAATAAATATATTAATTAGAAATTAATGATATGTTTTAGTATTTCCCTTTATGAGCTTCTATGATTTCAGTGTCATATTTCAGAACTTGATCTAAATAAATTAATCTAAAATCTAATTAGCCATCCTTGAAAGTAGTATTTTAAAGAAGGTTGGCTGTCTAATACTTTATCGAAGACATTTATTTATATTTTTGTCCCAATTTCTTTTTGAATTAAAAATTGCTATTATTTCATTACTGCAAAATCATTTCTGATGCCAAAGACATAAAAAGGAAGGAACTAAATATTAGTTTACTGAATGCAATTTTTCACATCCGCAACCATACCTGATTCTGATTACATGGAAGTGTTGGTCAGTGCGTGCGTGCGATATTATCTGGCGGGGCGCCATCTGTCGGGCAGATGCGCTGACGTCACGCGAAGCCCCACGCAGGGGCTTCGCACGCGCCACATCCCAACAGCTGACCCATAGTGATTTACTGATGGCAGTAGCTGGTTAGTAGAAGTTAATTGTTATCGTAATAAATATATACAGTGGGTAGGACTTTGTAAGCGTGAGGTTCGAAGTCGTGAAGTCGAAGTTTTTGAGTAGTTTAAAGGAATTTTCTAAACCTTATATTTGGTGTATATTATTGCCTAGCCTATGACCCACAGCTAAGCAAAGGTCTCTTCACTTCTTTTACATTTATTGTTTCCTAGAGCCTAGTGCGAAGGGTAACATTTTTCAAATTTGGTAGATAGAATATTCGGGCTCTCCTTTATTCAAATTGTTTAAAATTTAAGAACATAAATTGCAATCGAATTTCTCGCACCTTTTTGCAATCTATAATAAAATTCCTTCCTTATTACCGTTATTATGTGGTAAATAGAACCCAATATCTATTTTGCAATCATAATTTGTCGAGGCACAATTCTTATTGCGTTTATTGAGTCTTAGTACGTAATAAATGACATGCGCATTGTCCTAACCAATCAATCATTCGATGATTCATTTGTTTTCCTATATTATTGCCTTTAACTGTTGTTCTTGGTCTTGTCCTTGAATTGTGCGAACAATCTTCGCAGTCACCGTATTACCTAGTTACTTGTTGCGTAATGATGGACGCATATTATCCACAAAGTAAAGTCTGGTTTAGACGATGCGAGGAATATCGTGCGAGTTGCTGTACACTGCGGCACTTGCACTGTATGTTGTTGTAAGTGATCGATTATAGACGGCAATGTACTGCAACTTGTACGATTTTTCTCGCATAATCTAAACCAGTCATTATAATATGTTACGTTGGACTCAACCTTACTGAAAACGTTTTAGATAAAATAGTTGTTACGGACTTATTTATAGAGAGGATAACTACCTACATTCAGCTGAAGTGATGGGCCTGTAGATTTTGTATTTATAAATAAAATATCTATTTGTGTCTAATTTACATACTGTTGGGAACCTAAAGGTTATGTCATAACCTTTACAAAGCAATTATTTTATTTTAACAAATTGAATGATTATAGTGACGGCGTGGACAGACTCTTGTTTGTAAATAAAATAAATAATACGACAAAAACAGTTGATAACAAAACAATTTCCATAGTCTATCGTTTAACTAGACCAAGCCTTGACTGTGGCAGCCCATCATTACCCATTCGTTTGTTTCTAATCGATAGTAATTTAGTGATAATCATCAGGATAACAACCTAATCGATTTTTAATCGATTCGACATTCGAAGGTCGGTAAGGAACTAAGAAAGGAGTTTTGTCATTGAATACTTGGGTACTGCTTTGTTTGACCTCTGAAGGGTTATTAGTCAAAAGGCGATATTATAGTTCCTGTATTCGAAGTTAGCTAGAATCATCTGAGACTGAAAGCTCAGGTTGACCCAAACATGCTTTGGATAACAACTTAGCATAAGAGCATAAGGCTTATTAGAGCCTTTTTAATAAAATAAAACTATAGAGTGCCCCTAACTGAGTATGTACTATGATCACCAGTTTGAACAAGAGTCATAGTCAAATTAGTGACAAAACATAATAATGGTGTAAGTTTTTTACTAATAATATTTGCGAAAAACGTCAGTCGACGCACGGAAAACGTACTTGTAGCAAAAAAACTGCTCATGTCTGGCACTATGGGCTACTTGCGGGAAGGGCACTCTATGCTCGCTTATGTATCTTCTAAGCACGAAAAACATACAAGACAACGCAGTTACAAAGAGTTTGAACCAACAACTTGCAACGAACCGAAAATAACAGACAATTGAAAGAGCATGATTAGTATGATTATAGTGACGTGATCTTACACGTTGTTATCTTAGGGCATGTATCTGAAGCGTTAACCTTAGCTGTAATGGTTCAGGCTGGGCACGCGACGTCGCAACAGGCACAAGGGCAGGACGATCACTGTAATTGTGGACGATCCCGCCGAGGACATGTTTGTGCACTCTAGGTCATGTTTACACATGACATTGTGACGCAACGTATTCTTGGAAAGGAAAAAGGAAATTATGATAAAAGAAACGCATGAACTATTTTTGTGAATTTATTTATTCACAATTATTTTTACTACTAGATTCTGTTTTTGTAGTTTACATCCTCCATGCATCGTTCACTGTAGCTTTAACAATACGTCTTGCTTTTGGGTCTTTTGTTGTAAAGTACTATCACTTGTAACTTCAATTTACCAAAATCAAAAGACAAGTAATAATAAATCTATCTTTTTAATCTGTCGTTCTGTCCACATTTGAACATAAAAGCCACATCGATAATCCCAAAATCTATTATTCAGTGGAGAAACACTAAAATGTTAGTGATTTTCTCAGATTTAATTTCAGGAGTTGTGAAACATCTTCATGAGAAACACAACAGTTTTACGAAAATACCAAGATATTACATTTGAAACTAAGTCACGTGTCAAATTTATAACCACATGGTCAAAGCTGCATTGTAAGGATATCAATAGGTATTCCTTTGTTTTAACCTCGCCTTTGTTGAGTTCAAATAAACAAAGTTATTACGCCAGCATTGTTTTCCCAAGTTAATTATAGTTTGATAACTTGAAATTTCCGCTCTAAACACCGCTTTTATAACAATAATTATATTTTAAATCAAAATTGAATTTTATGTGAAAGTAAATAAGATCGCAATTAGTGTAAATTTACTTTGAATTTTTCATAACGTTTTGCAATGCTTGTTTACAGGTCGCGGTTTTGCTCGAAAATCTTGAAAATCTTATGTTGAATTTATAATTCTCTTAAACATAAATCAAAATAATCTTCAATACAATTCAAAAATAGAAAATTACGTGTATTTAGCATTCTTTGATTTATTTTTACTCATGTTTTAAGCAACGTGACTATGCTATGACGATATAATATAATAATCCTTTAAGGAATATATTAGACGTTTTCAGTTTTCTGACAAGAGAGGTTTTGCGTTTTAAATGTACCTAAACTAATGTTTTTTAAATGAATACTTTTAAATTTTTTCGAGTTTCTGGACTAGGCCTTCATTACTTGACATTCTCTACTTGGTATTTTGAATGAATTAGTCTTATTCTAGTGTTTTAGTTTTAGTTGAAGCTGTTCACAACTAATAACAGAGACAAAGCAACAGCTGTAAACAAAAAACTCTCCACTGTTTTGTGGTGAAATCTAAGTTAAACTAGTCAACTAGACATTAGTTTTCAGCAACACCTAGTTCGAGAGTTCTATAAAAGTTTGTTTACATTTTTTCCTGTCGGTGCCCGGTACAGAACGCACTAGTTACATAGTATCACAAAAAATGTAAACTTTTTACAAACGACAACGATGAGTTACGGTCAGTTTTTGTCAAGTTCAGTTATACAAAAAGTAGGCGGAAGCAACAGATTTAAATCTATTTTGTAGTACTAACTGGTACAGTTTGTTAGTCTTGTGTTGTGATTGGTGAACCGTGATGCGCGTCATAGTTTCTTTTCTGTTAAACAGGTCTTTGTGTCATTCATAAGCAAAAGTAATTCTCTAATTGATTGTTTTTATCGTCTGTCCAGATAGGGGAATAAACTGTTGCTTAAAGGAATAAAATCAAACCTTTTTAACTACTCACTAATAACAGATGATGATTATCAGAAATTGATCACTATCCACTAATTCACTGAAAACACTTAACAAACTCCATTATCCCTTTTACGTAAACAGTTTATGTCATAAAAAAAACCTTATTTTTCAGACATTT
Source organism: Autographa gamma (assembly GCA_905146925.1). Lineage (NCBI taxonomy): Eukaryota > Metazoa > Arthropoda > Insecta > Lepidoptera > Noctuidae > Autographa > Autographa gamma. The sequence goes on from LR989852.1 coordinate 5,688,362, forward strand.
CATTCAAGGGTCATTGCTAGCTATTACGTAAGAAAGTCGGTTAAAAACATTTTATCTTTAAGTAGTATTTTTTACATTGCTCTGAATCGGTTACTCTCTGCAATTCCATTTCACCTAGACATGAAACCATTCTTACAATCGAATAATATTTTCTTTATATTGAATGTGCATTGCATATTGAATGTAAACGTCACTTGTAGGGAGGCATTTAATGGAAGCATAACTAAACGCGAGGCGTCGCAGTAGGCATGCGCCCGAGATTCAATTTCTGCCACCGGAGCCCCGACCGCGGCAGCTTCGCCACGCTCGCATTGTGGGTTAATGAGGTAGCGTTAAAAATAACACTTTCTTTTTTAATCCAACCTCATTAGCGGACAAAACTGCGTAAACAATAACAACGAGTCGAGTTCCTATTGCAACCTGATGCCCAGTGCTTAACAGAATAGGCATTTATGTTTCATTGCTGGGAATGACAAATAAAGTTAACCGAGGACCAGAAAAATATACTTAACTATGCACCGAGCCTTAAAAATAATTATAAGTCGAAGATTCTGAAATTTTAATCCTAGGTGCTTATCGCCTTATATTTAATATATGAAGGTTCGAATTTAAAAATAAACATACTTTCTTTTTATATCTGTCTGTGAACAGTTGTCTTTGTGTAAACAATAAGAAACACTAATAGAACAATTAAAGCCTGTGAGAATAGAATAAGAATAAAGAAATGTTTTTGCTCAGACGATCAAAAAGACGAGAGATGAGTGCGTCAACTACTCACTAGACCAAAGTCTGCTTATCTTAATTGCTGTTTTGTTCACAAAATAGAGAATCTTTTTATGTATCATATTTATAGCTATCAGATGGGAGAATCAAACAGAAAACTCCTATTTTTTTACATATTTTGCATCACTACAAAAGAACATGCACAAACAAAGCTAAAATTAAAATAAATAATTAATTAATGTATGGTGAAATCACAAACATTACGTCACAATGAATTATTAGACAAATAATGCAAGTGCGTTTATTAAAAATATTTATTTAGCAAACATGGTTCCCCCGCCTTTGGTTACCGAGCTTCCCTTAGAGGGGTCTGTAGTGGTTAGCAAACAGAGATCAAAGACTCAAAGTTTTCACTTCAATGTAAAGTGAAGAGTCATTAATGCGTGCATTTTGCTACACACAGTTCATTTTTTATTTTTATTTTTATTTTATTTATTAGGCTCACCAACAATCAATTACACCAATACAATTACAAAAAAATATCATAGGTACAAGTATGCTATGCTCTAGTGTAACGATCCCTTACAGGTAAGCACATCATGCTCAAAAGGTGTGATTAAACATTCATGGGTAGGTATCTTCTATTTACAGAAGAAATTACAGTTATCTAATTCATAAGAGTCAAGGAAAGGACTTGTTTTAGGAAACTTGTCCTAACTCTTTATTATGATGCTTTAAGATAAAAATAGTATTTTTTTGATACTCCAAAATTTTTCCATATTATGGTACCTATGCAATTGAATAAAACCTTCATAAACACATACCTTCACCACCTATACCACATATCTACACCTTCACATATTTCGATTCGTGTTTTGTTTATTTTCGTCCTTAACTTCGGAACCAAGGTCCGTTTCAAAGTCAGCGATTCTTAAGCCAACAAGCCACCCGTCCTTCACAAGCTAACCACGATCTGGTTGACTTTGTTTGTCAAATATATTACATCTTTATTGACATAAGGCGATCATTAATGCAGGCAAGGGCCCACTTATTAATTTTAATAAGTGGGGTTCGTCGCATCGAGGGGCGATGACAGGCCTCCAGGTTATTTTGTTAGTTTTGATTTTATGATTCCTGTTAGTGCTTTTTGCCCTGCGGTTTATCATTATATCTAATTATTAAACAAGTTGTTTTAAATACATTTTAATTTATAAGGGATGGTGCATTTCAGAGCTCTCTTTTAGATACCAATCTTCTAAAAAGGGCTATCATAGTTTCCAATGGATTTATAAAATCAGTCTTATTCGTTGCACTTATTAATTATATGTATGTCAAAGACTTGAGATCGCCTAATGCTTTAATTTCAATAAAACTAAGTACCAAACGCCTACTAAAAATCTCCAGCAACGCCGTCGATCTCCAACCTCTGAAAAGAACAACAATTCGTGAAGGCGACAACAAGTGAACTTCATAAATAATTTACTCTCACATTAAACAATAAAAACGGATAGTGTCGCGACAAAAGAACAATAAGCAATCACTCTCATCCATCCAGTTATCGCCGTATGATCCGACGTCGCCGCGTCGGGTAGGGTGGTACTAGCCCCCAGCTGCTAAAGTACCATAAAAGTGTTTCGGGCGACGGCGCGTGCCGCCCGCGGCGCATCTCTAAATTGCATTTTAACCTAATTATGAAACGATATAATTTTTCGGTTCCGTCATAATCAGATCAAGCAGACATTATGAAATTAAGGCGGTCGGCAGTAGGCGGGAGCTGAACAGTCACTGTTCGACGATGCAAGCTAATTTTATTATGAAGCCATATTTTTAAGTTTATGCTAGTTAAACAATTAATGTGTATAGGGAATTATGAAGCACTTTTTGTATCCTTACAATACGACACAAGTTGTGTAACCGGACAGAAATTAGGTTTTATCTGAAATGTTTACTCCATCACATACGAAAAGCAGAGACAAATTTATTCCATTAGATTTCCATCAAAAATAAACCATGACCTACATTAAAAATTAACTTTACTATAAGAAATCTATACACGGTTTTACACAAAATCAATTAGATATAAATCATATAGTTGCCTCTGTAAATATGTCCTACAAACTCAAACTTCGATACATGTTACATAATATTTGTTGTCAATATTAGTCGAATGAGTATGGGAACAGATCAAGGTCCATTGGTATAGTTTCCCATAGAAACTGGACACCGCGGCGCAGCGGCACGCGTTCGAGAGACATCGTACAAATAGGGACAAATCTTTATCAGATACCAGATATTTATCAGCTGTTCAGAAGACAAATTGCAAAATAAATTATGCTCTTATAGATTTTTTTAAAGGCTACTATCGTCGTACTAATCTATTAGTTCTGGCAACATCTATATGAGGTAGATAAATGCCTACTTCTTGCTCACAGGTTAACCCTTGACAGTTCTTGATAAAACTTTTCTTAACCCCTAAAAAGACCATTCGCATAAAAAAGTCTCCTCGATACATAAAACTCCTAGAGTTTCACTTCTAACATAAACAATTTAGCGAGGGGCTTTCCAAGAAGCACTAATGCTTCCCTAGTGTTTCCGAGCGAGTTGGTTGCTGTCGCATCGGATGCGCAGATTTGGAGGGAAAGAAGCACCACTAGTGCGGCGTAACCGTCAATTACGATAGCACGCGCACGCGCCGGTGCCCCAGGGACCGCTGGCACACGACCGCCCCGCACAATTTATGGAACAAAGTACATCACTACGCCCCGGTTCGGTGTTTAAATTTTAGAATAATATTTTTTGAACGGGTTTAGAAACATTTTTGATTTTATTTTATGACGGGCCTGTATTATGGATAGCGAAATATTTTTTTATATTATATGGTAACGCGCCTCAGAACTTTTAGTTACTTAAAATGTACTGCACTAATATTGTTGCCTATTTTTATTTGTCATGGTCATCGTGTATTGTATTTAATATAAAGATATTTTTAAGTTGGAAGGTAAAGGGCTAGGGCAGTCTAGTACATGATACTTAATTGAACTCTACAATACTCACAAAGTTCTCTTGAATCGTTAATAATATGCAACATTTGGTATATTCCACTTTGTTCACCTGGATCGTATCGCCCCCAGGGGAACAAAGTGCAATAATATACTGCTACAAATTAATATCATAATATGGAAATGGTGATGTGTGGTTCGTCACAGGTAAGCGTCAATTAAAGTCATCTTTAATTACTTGAGGGAAGGATCACTTAAGACATCTTGATTAGTACATACTTTTTTTACCTCAGTAAATCCTCAAGGACTTCCACCGCCTTGGGGAATATTGGTACATACTGGTTTAACCAATTTTCTCTAAACGAATAAAGAGCTGTAAATTTTGATTTAGACAGCCGATAAGTAAATGTATTGTAATCATATCTACGCTCATGCTTGGGCAACGGGACCTAATGAACTGATCTATAAAACATCGTGTTGACCCACTGGCTAACATCGAGTCGAACTGAATCAAGCTTCGCGCACGTTTCATAATGTATAACCTTGTAGCGTCGGCTGCACTCGTTTAGGGTGGCAGAGTGACGCTAAGCCGTGATTTACGCCGTCGTAAAGTTGCACACGGCTGGCCTCGCGTTCACTTGGATAATTTATCGTAGCAACCACGCAACCACGGTTGACCAAGGCATAGCCGGATTGAGCCGACGATTCATATTGAGTATTTATAGTATCGCTCCACCATAAAATAGCCGAATGGATTGTGGTTGGCTGAATAAAAGTTATATGTATGGCGAGTAACGATTCCAGTTTGAATTAACGAAGCTAGAGCTTGTTAAGTTGTGTGGAGATTTTTCTAATCATCGGTTACCGTACCTGAGAAATATTTTTATTCTATTTGTATAGGTAACATACTTACATACGAGTATAGTAGGTATATCTTTGCAACTTTCGATACAGTTGCTAGTTCCATATCCAAAAACCCTTCTGCTAAGCAATCTCTTTTTGAAAACTTATAACTGTAAAGTCACTTTAATTTAGAATTTAGCTCACTTGTGTAGGGTAACGTTCATCTTATCTAAATTGTGCAAAGGTAGCGGCTGACGGTTGGATATTAGGTATATTTTGGACTTAACTATAACCTTGACCTTTCTACCACTTTCTATTTTATATAAAGAACAACATGTTATTTATGTTGTTTAAGTAACAGAAGCTGTCAATACAATTATTATATAAATATTTCAACTATCACTTTTTTTATAACGTACTCAATGCGCAATGCTTAATTCTTAAATATATGTGTAAATGAATCTTCGTAATAAAAAATATTAAAATACTTAATATAAATAGTTACAACAGAAAAATCTAATATAATTATGTAATAAAATATTTCATAACTCATAATTTCAACGTATAAAATTATTTACAAGATGTTTTTATCTTGCAATATATGTTTGTTCCAATAGTCTTGCAACTTTACAGCGGATACCTTCAGGCTTTAACCGATTGCACTGAAATTCTGTATACACGTTTTGTTCGGACGACAATGCACTTTTATCAACGTGATTTAATTCTAAATACAACATAGATTGATTTGAAAGCTAGTATCGGAAAACATAATTATTTTAAATTAAATCTTACTTTTTGTTGCTGTTGATTTATTTTCGAATATTGTTCATCGCCATATAATGTTGGTATTACCCACTTATTATTAAGTAGGTACGATAAATGTTATTCAAGGTATATAGAAATATACCTTATATATATAGAAATAGAAATGTACGCTTTTAGGGTTTCAGTAATTTCATTAGCAAACTGTAGGTATCTGTCTTCTCAAATCACAAAGATTTGAGAAGACAGATACCTACAGTTTGCTTATATACTTGTAGTGCTAGAAATATACATAAACTTACGAGATAAATATCTTTTAAGAAAACTGAATTGTGATTATTACCGAGATTATGAATAAACTGAATAATGCTGTCTTGACATGAAAAGTGATAGCCTATGAAATTGTACATTTTACTAATTTAGTAATACAACTTTTTATTAATAATTACATTTATATACTGTGACGATACAATATTGTAATGACTTATTAATTTAAATGTAAAAAAAATATCAGAAAGTAAAACAATACACTAGTAGGCAATCATAATAAGGAGAGAGCAATTATAATAGAGTTATCGACCTAACATGAAACAAGTTTCGTTCAGAATTTACAATTTGTGTCAATTTAAAATACAAATTACAAGCGTAAATAAAAGTAGAGAATCTATAAACCTAAACAACCTCGTTTAGGTTTACCTAATTAACTTTTTCATAAATTTTCATGGATAAATGTTTTAATAAAACCATGGCTAGCAATTAAAGATTCACTCAGAGATCCTCCCTCGGAGATCCAACTTTATCTATGTTATGGTAAAAACTAAAGTTTTGAACTGAGCTTATGTATGATATACAGACATAAATGACGAAAACTATTACTACTGCTTAAATATTGCTTGAAAATTAACATTTCTTGATTGCCCACTTTGGTGTGCAATCATGAAATGCTAAAAGTATTTATATACCTCTGTAACATAAAAAATAGAAAATAAACATTAACCAAAGCTCAAACACACAGTAGATCATTTTTAATGTCTCTTAAGAAGCTACGAAGACGCTACGCGACGTGCCGCACAACGTAAGCAATGAGATCAGACCTGTCATCTACACCGTAGCACGTAGCTACACGATAGTCAAATTCTGTATTAGCTTTCCACCACAATTTTCATATGTACACGGTACGAGAATAAAAGTCAAATAAAGCAACGTTCTACGAACATTTCTAGCGATATTCAGATTTACCTTTAATCCTTTATCGAAGTAAAAGAATGGTGCATAAAAAGTAAAGCGGTGTAGCGGCGCTCATCTGTAAACACTTGAGCAATGTAAAGTGTTCAATATCGGTGGGAAATGCTGCGAAAATTCTTTTTACAATCGATCGGTGGGTGTGCGCTTTGTGTGTGTGGATTGGTCGGTGGGCGTGGTGGTTGTTATCGGCGACCAATGGGAGGAGGTCGGTGATAAGAGGGTTGGGGTTGCGCGGCGGGGTAGCGGCAGTGCGCCGGACGCAGCAGCCCGGGGCGGCCGCGACCATGCTGGGGGCCATGATGTATCCGGGCGCAGAGGATGCCGACCTGGAGGACATGCGAGTGCCGCCGATACAACTCGAGCACTTGCCTGAAGTATTCCTATGTACGTAATGTTGTGTTATATGCGTCTCAGTGTTTACGCGTGCTGTGCTATTTCGTGTTCCGTTTCTGATGAGTGATCGGTTTTAGTAAGGATGTGTTCAATGTTTACTTGATGAATGTGGTTATATCGAAGGAATATGTTCTGTTCAAAATTATGTTAATTAATAATAATGTAAACAAACAAACCATCTAAACATGTGCCATTATTCGTGTTGTCTATTTTTTTGGAGTACATAGTTATTTGTGATTAATTATAAGCTATCAGAATCAAATAAGGACACAGTAGATTATCCGTTTTAAACGATTTTTTTATTCATCATAACACCTCTTGATCGCTGATTAGATTCAATTGTCAAAAGATATGCATTTTGTCTATTATTAATAATATGTTATGTATGATTAATATATGTAAGTCGGCAAATAGTGTAGGCCTACGTAATAAATAATGTCAACAAATACAATCAAATTAAAACAAACTGGTCATTCAATGAATTCGTAGCGGTCGGTTTAAAATGAATAGCAACCTCTTAATCCGTAATACACATAGACAGACAAACATTGTACCATTATTGTAACTATTTCGTTTCGCCTAAATTCTAAATAGGTAAAGTTCGGTTACTAAACTAAAAATTTTAATAATAAACCGCTATCGAAACAGTTCGAATATAGGTTTATAAAGTAGATACCTACTTTGACAGCAGATAGTTTCGGTTAATATAATTTTATCGGCCGACCACGAATCTGTAACGAATTATTTGAAACATTAATGCATTTCGAACAAGCGTAGCTTATATACCAGAATAATATCCATTGTAAGATTATAAGCAAAACCCGTGTAAATATAAGGAGTAGGTAGCTGTGATTTAAGAAGGCACTTAATAGTTATTTAAAAAATGAAGTAAATTAGATATTTTCTTATCACTATGATTTCGAGCTCGACTTTATAGGATAATAAGTACCTCTTTTACCCCCATCAACATGGTTCACGGGAAAGGTGGACAAACCCACGATGCTTATAATTTAAGGTAGATTACAATTAATTGTGACATAGATATGACACTTAAATTCTGCTGGACCCCTGACAAGTAATATGTGTACATTAATTTTGATTTTAAAAAATGTTTCAAAATGTATCAATAATCTGCGTGCATACTAATACTGCCAGTCAAGTGTATCTACAGTTTACAAGCAATAGCAAGATATTGGAGCAATTAATTAAAAATATTATCAATCAATAACATAGATATGATATATTGTGTTTATGCCTACTTAGTAAAACGTATGCACAGTCTACGAACCCGAATTTAATAAATAACCAAATCATCAACCAACAACCAAAATAAATAAGAAATTGCATTTTAAATAATATAACTATGAGGTTTATGATGTCCTGAACGCTCTTAGCCTTCATTGACTTAAGATTTTTGCTAGGAAGTATTGTCATAGAGCCTTTCATAATGGCCTACCTAAAGATTTTGCTTAGAAAGATGCTATAATTATTTAAATTCTACTTTGGTTTTGATTAAAAATTAATTTAAAATTTCCTAGGAAAAGTCTACATCCAAAACTGAAATAGTCAGATGATAAACCGAAAATAATTTACTTTTTACACGACTGCCCAAAAGGGAGTTTTATATATTCCGTGGTATCGACATTTACAATGACAATTCAAGAAGACAAATACGTGCCTAAAATGCTGACAATAAAACGTCATTTTTTTTAATGAAGATGATTTTTATCTACCTCGCCAAGACCGCCAGTGTTTAACAGCACCGTGTTTTGCAGCCAGTATCCCAAAATGCGGCGGCTGTCACGAGATGATAGTGGACCGGTACGTGTTGAAGGTGTCCGACCGCACCTGGCACGCCGGCTGTCTGCGCTGCGTCGAGTGCCGCGCCATGCTCTCCGGAAAGTGCTTCGCTAGGAACAACCAACTGTACTGCACTGATGACTTCTTCAAGTAAGCCTCTTTTAGCCTACATAGTATGTAATTCATAAGGTTAATTGGTGTGGTGTCAAAGTTATTGGTCAAAACTGGTTACGCAACCATCAGATTTGTCATCAGCAGACTACGAGTATGTCACCTTCGGGTTCTAAACATAGTTCGACTTTATTTTCTTTTACTAATTCCACATGTTTTGAAAAAAGCTTGACTTCTTGACCATAGTTAAATTGAGTATGTTTGCTTCTATAAATGAACCGAGTATAACATATTTAAATGCATTAGTTATAAGATATATGCTAATAAAGGATAGTGGTCAAGCAGTGTTGATGTTGACATAAAATAAAAATGTTAATTCAAGTGGACCTTTATTCGACGTAAAAATCTCATGAATCCTAAGAATGTCACTCTGCAGAACGACGCATTACGTTATACAGTTATGCTTGGTTTATGACCTAATTGTTATTCACCATTTTTATCTTTATCATCATCATGGTACATAAATGTAGTTGTATGTAGTTGTATGTAGTTCCTAAAATAACGTCTAAAGTTCCTTCTGCAATAAAATGTATGTAATAGCGTCTGTCACGTTGATAATGTTGTTGTGATTGCGGCTGTTGTCCTAGGCGGTTTGGTACCAAGTGCGCGGGCTGCGGGCAGGGCATCCCGCCGACGCAGGTGGTGCGGCGCGCGCAGTCACACGTCTACCACTTGCGGTGCTTTGCGTGCGCTGCATGCGCTCGGACCCTCAACACCGGGGACGAGTTCTACCTCATGGAGGATGGGAAACTCGTCTGTAAACCTGACTATGAAGCCGCTAGAGCAAAAGGTATGCTGTTAACAAGGGCACTTTACTACTTGTTTTTGCAGTTGATTTAGATTGTATACGTCTTTAAAGTTAATCCTTTTTTTATATTGTATTTCGAAACTACCTATAGGGTAACGTAGAGTAGTTTATTTACATGAGCATGGAAAATGATTTTGGATCAAAAAATCTACCTTAACTCTATACAAATTATTCACTCCTTTAGGCAAAGAAAATGGCAAAATCTACATCAAAATCAGTTCTAATATGCAATGTCCAGGCGGCGAGGGTTCCATAGACGGCGACGCTGCGAGCAAGAGGCCTCGGACCACGATCACGGCGAAGCAGCTGGAGACCCTGAAGAATGCGTACAGCAGTAGTCCGAAGCCAGCGCGCCACGTGCGGGAACAGCTGGCGCATGACACGGGGCTTGACATGAGGGTGGTGCAAGTCTGGTTCCAAAATAGGTTGGTACTCTTTTGTTTTTCTCTTCTTTTAAAGTAAAGTAAAGTAGTTTAATGTCCTCTTAAGTAACGTTTTTTGATAGAATTAGTTCATTTGCTGATAGATAAACCTATTTATTTACCACATACCTGCGGTCATCTCAGATTGAACCTTCGTCGGGGTCACAATTTACAATGTAACAAAATTTACTTGTGTTTGTATATATACACTTATTGCCGGCGTCATAATCATCATCTCCCTGCCCTGTTCCCAAGTATTTGAGGTCGGCGCAATGCGTATTTAGCTTCCATTCATCTCTACAACTCGTCATCTCAGCATTTACTCCTTTCTTTCTCATATCATCTTTGACACAATCCTTCCATCTCATTGTTGGTCTTCCTCTGCACGTATACCCATCGTATATTGCCGGCGTCACAATAACATATCTTTTATGTTGACTTATGGGGCGATACGTTATCAATAATGTGTTCGAAACCAATAGTAGTATTGAAAAAATCTGTTAATATTTTCCTCCAAAGAATGACACTTTAAAGAGACATCTAAAAATGAATTAGGAAATATACAATTAAATCTAATATCAGAACTAACTCTAACTATACTAAAATTAAAACTTACATAAATAAAAACTAAATGGCGTCAAAGAACTCATCGTCATCCTTGTCAATGGCGGGGAACGTGCCCAGAAGGCTGGCAGCATTGCCACGTTGAATGGCTATGCCGATTCTCTGTGCAAGGAACAAACCAGCCCTCTGATCACGAGTAGATTCTACCAAATTAGATTAGGAAATTAAAATACTTTTTCGCTCTCTGTTTATGCAAACCTTCTTAAAATCTGAGGATCTGAAAATAGAAATGCAAATGAGGAAAATGGTTTTCTGTTACTTCAGTTACATGCAAAGCATAAAATATGTATGAAATTTCAGCGAACCTTTATTTGTCATCCGTTTTTGAAACCTTAATATTTTTGCGTCTTCAGTCCAAGACCCTTGTGTGAAATAATACAGTGATATGTATTGCAAAATTTTCTGATTTTTGGTTCACGTATTATGTTAATTTAACTTATTGTTTTAATGATAAATAATAATTTCATTAAAAATTATTTTAACCATTATGTTACCGTCTCTACAGCGTTAAATATTTGTATTTTTTGGAACGTACCATCATTTTCTTATTAATGAGAAGCGCAAAAAACCAACCAAAGTTCTCCCGATAACATACCACGTACTTGACTCTACAATCTAGATTATATAAAAGAAAACAGCATGTATGATTTATTTCTTTATGACGTTGAAGATTTGACATGGCACCAAAGTAATGCCTGCTTAAGCGTGGCGAACAACCGCAGCAATCGCTACCTGTAATCAATCCTCTTTCAACCACACTTGGGCCACCAGTAAGTACTAGTACTTCTAAACGAAATGATTTTGAAATGCTCAAGTGACTTAACAAGACGTAAAGAGAGATTAGAGCTTTATAGCCTAACGGAGGTAAACATTAAAATGTTCAGTAAAATTAATGTAACGTGCAACTGCGTCGATTACTAAAGGGATAAAATACATAACGGTTGTTGTGGTGGTCGTTGAGTAAACATTTGGTTTGGTAACGATAAATAATTGATATGACCTTTTTTATTCGCCATTTTGCAAAGGAAACATCGTAAACAGTTGTTATATTATAATTAACTGTTTTTTGAAGGAGAGACCCACTTCTAAATGCACGATACCTCTCTTCATCGAGCCTAGAATATTTTAGAACCTAATATTTAATACATATTTGAAATATGATTCGATTGATATGCATTATCAATTGAATAATTTTTCCTTATTGTTTGACTGAAAAAAGGGCAAACATTTTGTAGATTTCATAATACCATTTTATTCATTTGCATTTTGCAATCTGTATTCCTTCAAAGGTTGTTAAGCAGGTTACACCCGTACTGTCGATTTGGTATTTAAGCGAAATCCCGAGGCGTGACTAGCTATTGGAGTCAGTCGTGTACCTATTCTTGTTGCCCTACAAATTCTAATGTTTCTTTCTATGGTATGCAAATATTAGGTTACCTTACTTTAACTAAATGCGCAACTTATTTTTTTAGTACATTAGCTTGCTAACTTAAACTACCAAAACTTAAATGATAAGTCAATAAGAAGTCTAAAGAGACCGACATTTTCATAGAAGTCACAGTAATGACCGCCAACCATAGAGCTCTACAATATGTTAGGTTCCAATTTTAAAAGAGCATTTTCTTTTTACGCGAGCATCTATTCAGGCATATGTGGCCAGTCTGTCATAATGCTGTATTTAACAATAGATCGGCCCTCGATATTCGCGTATTGTGCTTCCACTGTTAATGTGGTTTATTGGTGTGTTGAGCGCAGCCGCGGAGCTATGTTGTGTCGCGCGCGAGTGGACACAGTCACGGCAACGGTCACGCCCTGCACATCGGCCTCGCCTCGTAAAACTGAACGCGATATCACAATGCTCGACTTCTTTACTTTATGTGATCGATATACCTACACAATACATGCTCGTGTCGAACATGAGGCAGTTTGCATTATATTGCCAGCGTTTATATTGGCGGTTTTACAAGTCTGCTTCTACGTTGTTAAGCCAAGCATTTACTAGCTAGCAATTGTTTATTGGCGATCGCGAAAGGGCTGTTAATTAAGGTCTTTTTGGGTAGCAAATAGTTCAACTTCCAGTTACTTTGTTAACGATTAATGAAGTTTACTCACATGGCCTAGGTATTTACTTACATCGTCATATGCGGTGTATTAAGAGTTTTTTTTATTTATTTTTTAATTAACTTTTTCAAATTAATACTGACGTCAGTCATGCTGTCTTGAACCTCGTGTAACAATATTATTTTTTAGCGATTGCTGAAGTTTACTTTTACAACATGTGTAACGGCCAGTTTCAAACTTTAAATATCTTTTTAGAGACTTATCGTTTTCATACAAATGTTAAACCTATGTACCGGACAAAGTATTCAGTTGGGACAAGTCCTAGAAAATATCCGGGACAATGTATCAATAATCCGCACGAGGTAGATCGCGGCACGCGCTTCGCTCCCAGCGGACTGGGCGGAGGCACTTTAATTAATCAAGCTCTTTGTTGAAAGCCCGCACCGGCGCCCCGCCGCTTCACTAATAACACACGCAAAACATGCGACGAGGGTGTTTTGTTTATACTATACCTACTATTTGTTTAAATCGAAAGTAATCGAAGCGTTATAACGAGTGCGTTATTAAATCAAAGTTCAGTCATTATGCGTAAAGTAGGGGATTAAATAAATAAGGTGGTTTGAAAGTGTAATCATTTCGCATGTGTTAACCAAAAGGAGCTGTGCTTTATACTGAACTGTGCGATACACCAAGGTGTAGCCATATTCTTCTGCAAAAATACGAAACTTCTTTCACTAACTTATAAGAACAAGAAATGGACGCACTTTATTTCTAGCAAAACTCCTCCAAAACATTTTGGTTATTCGTCTTTATGATTGAATGTAATTAATAGCGACGCTATTTTAAACCTTTAATATCTTCTACAGGAGAGCAAAAGAAAAGCGACTGAAGAAAGACGCGGGCCGCACGCGCTGGTCGCAGTACTTCAGGTCTATGAAGAGTGGAAGCGGATCGCCGCGGTCTCATGACAGATTACTTGACAAGGACGAACTCAAAATAGACCTGGATTCGTTCAGTCATCATGGTAATTACAGTTTTGAATCTTTATATCCCTAGTCATATTTAATCATGGTAGCATTACTCCTTATTTTTTCGATCTGGTTATTTTTATGCCTATGATGTGTCAGCAGCTTACAAAAAATCCCACTGAAATCCGTCAAAAGCTCAACTCCTCGAAAATCCTTTTTGAAGCGAGACCTTCGGTCAGGTGCCTACAATTTGACTGCGGTCTATAACTAGCTTATGTAATTTGCAGAGTTAAGCAACGACAGCTACAGCACGGTAGCGTTGGGCGGCGAGGAAGGGTCCCCAGCCGGCGGCGGCGCGGCGGCCGGCGGCGCTCGGTACGCCGCCACCCCGCCGTATCTGCGCGCGCACTCGCCTCCGCACCCACACTACCACTACCCACCTGATCATCTTGTATATACTAATATAGGTAAGAATTGTACTAGGCTGATATATTATCAAGAGATTCTGGTGTTATTAGCCATATACCTATGTACCAAAGTCAGGAAGAGCTGATAATGTATTATATTGCATTTTAATTAATGAAGCTTCAAATGCTTACTATACTAAGCTTTTGTCTATGTTTCAGGTCAGGCAATGAGTGGTGCTGGTATTGGCGGAGCAGGCGGTGCGGGTGGCGCTTCAGACCTGAGCAGCTCTTCATCTCCGGCGGCGGGCGGGTACCCTGACTTCCCGCCGTCGCCCGACTCGTGGCTGGGCGAGGCGCACCACTACTCGCCCCGAGCCTTTCCCTAGCGGCGGCCACCGCCGGCGCATGCGCGGCCCACGCCGCCTGCGCCACCAGCCCTCGCGCCTTACCCGCACGCGCTTGCACAGCAACCGCTTGAACTAGTCGTTAAACGTGAGCTGTGACTACCCAACTGTGAACCGTGAACCAGGACGCAAAGGACTAGTGTAAGTTTAATGTGCCGCAATTTGCACAGATGTTGTGAACATTTGACACTACGCACTGTATTACGTGCACACGTTTAAGCGTGGAAACTGATCTGCACAGGTATTGATTGCAATAAGTTTTCAGGATGGTGATTTCAAGCATTTGTGACAGTATAATAATAGTTGTTGTTAAAAGTTTGCTTGATCGTGATCGGGATGTTAAGACATTACTTAAGTATACTACCCATGTCATTTTTGCACCGCTCCAAATCACAGTTTTCATTATCCCTATCACTGAGATTAATACCTTGATGTTTTGTTATACATTTAAATGCTTCTGTTCATGCCGTTCATTTTGTGTTTTTAATGTATTATATATGTATATAATGTTCGTGCACAAGTTAATTTAAACGCCTTAAACTAGCAAGGTAAATAATTGTAAATAAACTACTTTATATAGAGTCATTAATAGATGTTAAGATGTAAGAGTACCAACATTATATGTACATTATTATTACAATATTATAAATGAAAATATGATTTATGTAGATTTAACGCAGTATTTATTTACTATTTAACATTCGACAGAAATTATCACAATATTGTACATAGAATTAACGTAAGATAAGTAATTAATAGCTGATATAGGCAAGTCCATAGTGATTATAATACTTTGTGCAAAAAATCTAGTCGACAGATGAATGGTATCTATATAAATAATTGTACATGTAATTACAATAAAGTTTTATTTACAACTTATTTCTATCCGTACCTAACATAGCCTAACAATGATTTACAGTTCTGTTGTGGCCACTCCCCAATATTGTTGCATTCGACCTTCAAGGTCTAAAGAGTCCTGAGTTGATTTTTCCTGTATTACCGCAAAATCGTACTCCAAGTGATACGGCATCAACCGCTGCAGTGAACCAAAGTACGCAGCGTTCGGACCTCCGTTTGGCAATCTTCCGGATCCAAAACGGAAATCTGGTTTCAGCGAGTTTCCAAAAGATCTCGCGCTACCAAAATGTTTGGACAAAAATGGTACACCTTTAGACTGTTTACCGGTTAAATGCAATTGGGGACTACTACCTGACAGACCTTTTAAGTTTCGTAAGCTACTGACATTCGATTTAATTCCCTTCGATAAGTTATCTAATTCCTTGTCAAACAACATCTGGGTGTTTTGTTCGAGCATGTATTCCCAGCATTTGAAATTTTCTTCGGGATTTGGTAAATCTTCAACTTTATGTTCTTCTTTGTCTTCTTCGACACGAACGCGAATTGCTCGGGCGACGCCTCCTCTACAGCTTCTTCGCTCTGATGGTCTGTGAGGTGACCGCACGCTGGCATAATGTTGGTGGCTCACAGCTTCACTGGGAGGCCGGTCACTCTGGCCACTCGGTGACGACCTCTCACTACTCGGTTTCGGCGGCGACACCGAGTGACAACACGGCTCCAGACGAGAGCAGCAGCAATCGGACCGACAAACTGACTTATTGCTATTTATAGTTTGCCGCAATTCACGCATTAGTAAATCCACGTCAGAGCGAGCAGCGTCAAAACGGACGATTATTACGGAAATACAATCCTCTACACCATAACTTTGAGCCAGGTCTTGTAATCTTTTGGCTGCTAAAACGGGATTCCTTTCAGCCCGTACTTCGGCGACAGCCGTTTCAATACTAACCGCGTTCCAAAATTTACCATTACCTAATATCAAAAACTCGTCATCCTCTTTTATAACGGTTTGTATAACATCAGGATCGGGCACGGTATTAGGATACCGAGTTGAATATCCTAATCGCTTGTTGTTTTCTATTCCCAAACTTAAGGGTCCATTTCTTCTACTGAGAACTGCTTTAGTATCTCCAACATTCGCAAGTCTTAATGTATATTTCCGAGAGGCATGTCCAAATCCGTTTTCTTGACCGGTCAAAGGCGATAAATGACACATTATCAAACACGCCCCTTTTTTCTGTCCTTTTTCTTTCAGCTCTCTATGTGCAGATAAGACAACATATTTCATGTATTCATTTACCGTTTCCTTAATAGACTTTTCTTCTAATACAAGACCGGGAATACATGTTTGTAAAATCTTTGGCACTTCTATGTCGGTTTCACCGTCTATAATAGCGAACAAACCTTCCCTGTTACAAAATGACGGAAGACGAATTTGAGAACAACATAACTGTAATGATTTGTTGGGGCACTCAGAAAATCCCGTCGTCCAAGGCGTTGATCCATTTAACTCTTCATGGTAACCACTTTTTTGCGTCCATGGCAAGGAATGTCGTCCAGATACATCGACCAAACTTAATGGGCGCTGACATCTATATGCACTGAATTGTGAAGGATCTACTTGTAACTTCTTGTTACATGATATATCTAAGAACTTCAACTGTTTTGGAGCAAGCAGTCGTAAATCAATACTGTCTAGTTCATTGTGTGCGAAATCTAGAATTTTGACAGAAGCACTACATGCGAACATTGGAACTGAGCGTAATCTGTTAGAATGAGCTCTGACCACTCGGATGTTATTCAGCTGTGGCAAGTTTTCAGGTAATCTTGAAAGGCAGTTACCAGATAAAACCAGTTCTTCAATATCTGGCCAGAAGTTAATGCAAGCTTCTGGTATATTGGTTAAACAGTTATATGCAATATGCAGTATCTTTAGTCCTCTAAATGCTATTATCACATCAGCCACTTCATCGGTGAGACAGTTTGCTGTTAGGTAGAGGCGTTCTAAGCAATGTGATGACGGTCCTCGGGCGTGGGGTAGCCTACTTAATCTATTATTTGTTAGATTTAGAACGCATAGTCTATCACACGCTGAGAAGAAGTTTTCGGGCAAAGACTGTATACAGTTATC
Source organism: Autographa gamma (assembly GCA_905146925.1). Classification (NCBI taxonomy): domain Eukaryota; kingdom Metazoa; phylum Arthropoda; class Insecta; order Lepidoptera; family Noctuidae; genus Autographa; species Autographa gamma. The sequence continues at coordinate 5,705,981 of LR989852.1, forward strand.
ATGAAGGAGCAGTTCTCTTAAAGGTGATCTTAGTCTAGGCATTGATGGAATACTGGAGATTTTGTTATGGGCTAAGTGAAGGCTGCTGAGGCTGGAGAGTTCACTGCAGAACAGGTGTTCAGGAAGTGATGTAAGTTGGTTATTGCTGGCGTGGAGCGTGGTGAGATCCGAGCAGCCGCTGAGCCATTGCGGTAACGAAGTTAACTTGTTGTGTGAAACGTCTATTTCAACTAGGTTTATCGGTGGTACAGTCGTCGTTAGGGTTTCTAGATCTGAAACGAATAACACCCTAAGTAAGTATAAAACTCATTTCAATGCAATACACGTCAATGCAAACTTTAATTTTTTTTATTATCCTTTGTAATAGATCAATTACAGTGTCTCAATACAATCAAGTTCTGAGTTGAAATATAATGTATTTAAATTTTAATTGATGGCTTACGATTGTATGGCGCCTTCAATGTTCGCAGCGAGGCACCATGCAGAGCCAGGTGCTGCAATGTATTGTGTGCCACGTACAGCTCCCGTAACCCTCGGAGTGCTGACACAACTAACACTTCCACGCTGTTGTAGGACACATCCAGTGATACTAGGTGCTGGAACACAATTAAAAAATATTTAATATTCTTGATATACTACAATATTGATGCAAGGATACATAGACTACTAAGTCGTTGGATTTTTTCATAGTTTCCCATGCATCATGATATGACTTCCATGATGGAAGCGTTGGTTATCACATTATCTTCGAACTTCTGGAGGCTTTACAGCTAGTTTACTAGGTAGATATTTTTATATGATACAAAAATAACGTCTACTAAACCTCATAATTATTCAATGAAGATCGTATAAAAACAAGCAATTTAACTTCGCTGATAAAATCTACTACTACTCTGACATTGGCCTCTGTAGCGGACGCGCTTCCGAACAAAATTAGTTCATGTTTAAAAATATTGCGTAAAAATAAATTGTTTAGTATTAATACATACCTCATAATTGCCAAGTATGATACTTCCTTTCAGCTTGTTATGGCGTAGGTCGACGGTGGTGAGAGGAGCGCGGTATTCCGTTTTATTTTCGTCGTCCGGCCCCATTTGAACTCGGTTGCTACCCTGGAATATTAGTGTTAGGTGTTTGATTTCCGTTATAATTACTGTTGAAGACAAATCAGTAAAGAAAAGAGATATTTTTAAGTTTCTTTTATTGATTTCTACATCTTTTAAGTAGGTATGTAGGCCAGAAATTTATTGTATGGTTTGATGTTTTTGGCGTCACATATACTTCTATTGACTACTACGGTACCTAAGATGTGTTAAAACTGGAATTGGGAATAAAAATACATATCAACCAAGACAACTTTAAATACGTACAAATAAAAGCTTCTGTAATTAATCGCTATACCATTAACCTAACTTCTGTCATATAGAAGTAAGGTAAAGGATATAGCAAATCATTTCAGTTGCTTTTCTTTGGTATTTATCTAAATCCTCCTAAGTATAAAAGGTGAATTGTGTTAAAAAGTAATATTTTGGTGTAGTGACTTACCCCAAAAGTGTTGATAACGTTATTTGAGGCCACTAAAGTCCTCAACCTCGGCAGCCGGAGGACACAGTCGAGCGACCGCAACTCGTTGTCGCTCACCTGCAACTCTTCTAACCTGAAAATAAAAGAAATATATTTTATAATATCAAAGAAATTATGAAAAATGAGACAAAAATCCAAGAAATGCAAGCCTTCACTGTCTCATCTTGGCACCATATTAGAGGGTGATGTAATTTTAACTACCTACTGGTGAAAGACTTAAGTGGAATATTGTATAGACCATCGTGAGGAAACCTGGATTCTAAAATTGGGATCTTAAATTGCTAATCCGCAATTGAGCAAGCGTGGTGATCAATGCTCGTGCCTGCTGTAAAAGTTCAATGGTTGAAGAATAAAAAAAAAATATTTTATTTTTATTTATTATTCTCTATGGAAACAGGCCTGTGCCCAGCAGAGGGACGTTTATAGGCTAGATTCATTATTATTAATCATTGGATAGACCTAGGATGTACCTGCGTGTTTGTACCTACATAGCTACAAATAAAAATTCTGATACGTTGGTAAGTATGTTTTCCTTGCATTTAATATAACGTCATATAGGTACATATTATTAATATAGCTCTTGCCTAATTGGTCTGAGCAATGCACTATTGCATTATTTTGAATTATTCGAGAACTACGCGTAGGTAAGTTATTACATTTTTATTGAGTTGAATGTACCGAAGAATAGCCAATTAAAATATTTTAAGTGCAGACGTGCAGTTTATTTGCCTGAAATACCTGCATCGCAAGACAATTAACTTACGACATAACAAAGATCTTATCTAAACTTGACTGCATCACGTGTAGCTACTATGCAATAAGGATGCTTGATTTTACCTGTATTTTAGAGTCAACATAATTATTACAAGCTTTAAACTACATTGGTACTTAATAATGTTAAATAGTAGACAGACATTCAAAAACCATGAATATTACATCAGCTTCCAAGGAGAAACGAACCGCATCAAAATCGGTTTATTCATTTGGTAGCTACTATGCCGCAGACAAATACACTTAAAAAGATGTCACTTTCAACACTCCCTTTCTTTGGTAATATGCAGATATACCAAAACCCTTTCAGTAAGGAGTATCTAGATATATTGTTTATTGTTATTAACTGTCTTCAAAACCATCTAATATATCATTGCATAATTTGTATTCAACAATAGATTTTCACTATTTCGCAGCAGTGGCACAGAACCGCATGTTAATGTGTGGCCCAGTAGTTCAAAAACCGTGACCGATGTAATTAAAAGCTTTTTACAAGTAATTCTTATAAATATTTTTGATATAAGTAGCACTACGCATGGAAAGTTATGATTCGACGGTTTCTTTGTATGGACTCTTTTTTATTCTAAAATTGTAGAGCCCTGTACCAGTACCCGTTGGCCTAGTGGCTCTAAGCGTGACTGCTACGGTAGAGTTCTTGGGTTCGATTCCCAAGTCGACCAAAGTGTTGGGTTTTTCTATGAAATTTTCAGTAGCAAGCCAGAGTTTGGATTTGCGCCCGACTAGTTCCAATACGACCTAAACATACCGGCGAACTGTGGATGTACATTGGTACACCTCTGACTAACCCTTCGGGGATACAGGCGTGATGGTATGTTTATGTACCAGTACCATAAACTCCTCGAGTAGGATTGTTAGCGAGATGTTTAAGCAAGACGCTGCCAGGTGCAGTGTAGAGCTCCGTCTCAATTCCACAACGGCAAAAGTCCAGCTTTAAGAGTTCATGGTACAGGAACGGGACTCTACAATTTCGAAACCTTATGGTTCCTTCATCAAACAACATCAAAGCAGTAAGGGTTCGTGGTTGAGAGTGGATAGTCCGGAACTATACACAGTATACACGGTCTAGGGTGAACCCATGATATGTAGAGCTATTTACAATAATTGGACAAACAAATAAATTTTAAAAGACACTGTGGTTAAGGCGTTTTAATTCATTAAGGTATAAAGATTTTCCGGAAAGTCCTTTTGCAAGTGTTAATTACATCATGCACTTAACACAGGTATATCATCAAAGAATTGGTACTTATTATTACCCAGAAATGATTGTTCTGGTGATAGACAATCGTAGTCTATAGATTGTAATCAAGAAAACTCTCGAACGCCGTGTTTATGGCGCTATATACATCTACAAACAATGCTTTCATTACAATAATAGTAGAGATGTATATCGAACAAGGAGTATATTTAGGATTGAATCCAAAACCGAAAGAAAGCTTGATCTTATTAAAAATATCAAAAGGTTTTATTGAAAAGGAATCTACGAACATATTAATCACAGTAAATTAAGGAATCTATTTACAGAACGTGCATAATTTAATAGTTTATTTTATCCTACCTATCTACTACAGAATCTTTTATAGTCAATTTAAAGCGGCATGCCAAGCCTAATCAAATGATGACGATTTTGTTCACTTCCTCCATGTATAAATTAGGTAGTGCTGTAACTTTTTAGAGAACTGACAAGCTTAGTAATATTTGTCAAAACACAAAACCCGCCTTCTGGCGCAGTCTGGTAAAAAAGGCTGATGATTTATATAGCTACAAATCTACATTTGCGACAACAGACAAATCTGACTTTCAGGACTTCAGCAGCATAAGTTACATGCCTTTTAACTTTATAAATACATTTGTTATTAAATAATTAACGCGTTACGATGTTATCTTGGAGACATATGGAGCAACGAGAGCGACACGGGTGGTAATGACTGGGTAAACAATTATTACGTACAAGTTCATAACTGTTGGCCGACATATAAGGGAATTTACGGTAAGTCTTGTTAACTGTAACATGAAAATTGTTTGAAAACAAACGATTTTTTTTGTGTATTTTTTTTTCATTTTCCTCCTTGTATGACTCAAGAAAGGTCGACGGACTGTATGTGACTGTACATAACTTTTAGCTTTCAACAGTCATGGGTTTGATTCCCATGTTCAAACATGTTTAACTTATTTATCAACAAGTTAAATTAATGGGTTGAATTATATATTTTATTTACGGTAATGGGAGTTGTTGATCATCGCGTAAATATATAAAAAACATGTACATGAAAGTAACTCACCGGCCAAGACAACCAAATTACAAAGACGTATCGTAATACAACAAAACAGATAGACACATTAAAACCTCACATTCACTGCACCGAAACATCACAAAACCTCTAAAAAATATGTTGCAATAAAACAGTAAAAAAAATACAATAATAAAAACAAATAGAACTGCTAGTTTAAAGTAAGTGTGTGCGCAAACTGACCGCAGAGAATGCGCGTGCACCGGGCCACTGGCCACACGGCTTAGGCAAGACGATTCCTACCACGGGTTCCTACCATCGATGTTACAAGCAGGCATTGTTGTGGTTATCTATCAATGAATCTACAATTGCCTTAATACATTCATCATGTTACTACACGGTTTTCCTGCAGGTTTAGCTTGTTCGATAAAAACTGTTAAGAAATTCGTTTCCGCTATGTTCTAGATAGGTAAAGTTTAGGGTATCGTTAAGTACAATCTCGTTTGCTACGAGCATGTAATTAGAGCAGCAGAAGTGCTAAACGTCCAGATATAATTACAAAAGAAAAGATTTGTCTACAGTCTTGACAATATTTTTTTCAAATTAAGTTGTTTATAAGAGGCATGTAAAATAATTATAGCACCTTAACAAAAAACCTAATCGCACAAAAAAAAATATGAAAAATACACAGCAACCTCAAATATCTAATAAATAATTGTAATCATATTTAATGAAAATCTTAATGTAAGCATTTCCACGAAAAGTAAAAAATAAACTCAGATTTAAATACATACGTTTGCGCGTCCATAATCTATAACCACTTCAACTGCCTATTAATTACTATTGTCGTTGCAGACGTACAATTGCAATAAAACAAACATAAATAATGGAATCTTCATTGCAGGAGAATGTACGGAAACGGTTAAGGACGAATAAATACTTCGAATGACTCGCAAGCTTCGCCTGATACTATCAAATGATTGTTATTAAGCACCTGTGGTTATTTGCCTTTGGAATAGCTTAACTTAGATAGAATTTAGTTGTAGGACGAGTTACCTACTTGAATTACGACTCCATAAGAGGTCTTTATAAAGGCTTGTTTAACATTAAGACGTACATTTTTCCATACCTGTCTCAGTAAATGAATAGTTAGGGAAAATTTAAAATTAATCTCTGGAAGTTCAATAATCTTCTAAAAGGATAGTACATATTTTACACTGCACAAAGGTCATCGTGAAATTTTGGAGGCATGTCAGTTGAAAGATGCATTTCATATCATACCAGATACATTATTTGTGTGTGTGAGTATAGTAAGTGAATTTTCTCAAATCTGAAAATTAATCAATAAGTACTTGAACGTTCTATATAGATTAGCTAACAGGGATTGCGCACACGCCGAAGCAAAGTGAACGTAACGCGCACGGTCCGGCGCACAGATGTAGATACCCCCCCTCGCCCCACCACCCCGAGGCAAGAGAACGCAAGCACTCACTTAAAAAAATTAGCACACAACAGAAATTCTACGTCTTACTAACATACGACTGCTAACTGAGAAGTACATGAAAACCATGATAATGGTTTCCGATGATAATATCAGCAAGCCTATCAGTAATGACAGCAGTTTAACATTACAAAATAGGCAAAGTTCTGCTTACTACTTATAAAACAGTTTGTTGTACCAATGAGCTTGGTTCGTCAGAAACGGATGAAGAATACTTGGCGTTTGAGCTCTTACAAAGATAGTCAGAGTAGAATTGCAAGAAGTGATTATACATGCGACGACAGAAACTACATGCTTTTTTATCTCAGTCCTATTTCTTTTTTAAAGAGTTGTTTCTTACTGACATATCCCTAACTATGCCGTAAGAATATCGATAAACAGAGATACATACCATCCCTATTGACGCACACAAGTAAAGTGCAAGTAACATCTTACCGCATGTAAATAAAGTACATGCATATCGAAACAAAAGGCCGAAGGCTAAGATTGATGCGAGAGGTGCCGCGGATGCCACGCTCCGTCGCCCGAGCGTTACTGAATGAGGCTAGTAATGATCGCATATACTATACACGAACACTATACTTCGCCAGCCAAAATTATTGCGTTTAGTCTGATGTGCATTATTATTGGAACGCCATTCAAGTTTGCTTTCAAAATAAGGAATGACGTCATGATTTTCTTGACACTGTTTTGGACATTTTCATCATGTGAAAGGGAAATTATTGATGAGGTACTCGTTTTTGATAACTGTAAAAAGTGACTACTTCTTATTTAAAGAGGGGCCTATATTGCTTAAAAGATTTGTAACATTCCTGAACTTCTAAATCTCTACAAAACTCTACATTTGCAGAATCATAAAATATTTATCGTAGTGATCGAAAGAGCAGCTCCAAGATTTTTATATTATTCAATGATTACAACAATTTTTTCACTAAGTAAGGTAATAAATAAATGGAGAAAAGTAGCAATAACAATCAATGACGAAATAAAAAATCGATTATTTTTTTAAAAGGAGATTTGAAATTTTAGTTATAGTTTAAATAAAGTATAATTGAGACTTGAAAAAACTAAGAAACATCTTTGCATATCAACTAAAACATCTCGATCAAGTTACAGTTTCTAAATATATGCAACTTTTTCAGAATTGAACCTCAGTGACACAACAGAAACCATAGCAATCGTTGCAAAAACATACAACATGATGTATGGATGCACTTACAAGGAGATGTAGTAGGAAGTACTAATAAACAGCATTAGGTGTATAATGTCTTCGGGAAGCCGGTTTTTCTGATCCTTCTAAAGAATTCTTTGAAACAAGTTCAGAGTATTGGTAGATAAGACGGAATTGATAAAATAACTGAGCCTGCCCACAAAATATGTTCTAGAAAATTTATTTATTTACTGATAAAGTGTACTGCTGAATGTTCAGAAAATGAAAAATCTGCTTTTTTGCAGTTTTTTGACATATCAAATTATCTATTATGAAAATAAAGGAAGCAGAATTAATATATATGTTACTATCGTGATATAATTTGTTAACTATAAAGAACATTGCACAATAAAAGTCATGCAAGGGTTTGATGATGTTTTGGGACCAAAAGTAGCCCTTATTCATGAGCACATTATGGGATATATCGTAAGTAGCCATTTTAGTGATTTCACAGACTGAAGCTATGTCATTCTGGTTCTTTCATCATATAATACAGAACTCGTCAGTTGAATAATCATACAGCTGAGAAGATATGACTTCAGAGAGGATGTACATTGAGTACCACTCTTTATGACTAAAATCCAATGCTCAACAATGGTTTGTTTCACCACTAAGCTTTTCCTTTAGTTAGTAGAAAAAACAATAGATTGGTCTTACAGTCATACTCGTATCATATAGAAGTTATTGACGTAAAATTACTCACTGTGTAAGCTGGCATATTTCCAAAGGTAATTCAGTGATTCTGTTGTCACTGATATCCAGGTGTGTTAGGGCTTGAAGCGTCCAGGCCTGAGGTGGTAGAGACGTGAGAGCGTTACTGCGCAGGCGCAGCACGCGCACCGTGAACGCGCCGGCCGCATGCTGCGCGAGCGCCGCCCCGAGGGATGCTCTGCCGCCGCCACTGAGGTCCAACACATTTGGGGGTTGTGTGCTTTGGGTACCCTAGAACAATAGAGGAATTACGATTGGGTTTAGAATTTAGGTATCTAACACGGCTGGTTCATACACATATGTTTAAATACTGTTTTGATGGGAATTAATCGCAGTCTTTTTTATTTAATTATGTACCTACATGAATTTACCGTCGTCTTAGTGTATTTCTTATCAGAAACCTTTGCCACATTCAACTAACATACAAGTATATGTAAATCGTTTAAGTGCTAAGGCACAGACACTAAAATATCTACTTGACTTTTCATTGAAGATATAATCCATAATTATTTTATTATGCATGGTAAAGAAAGCAAATTTTAACACGACATGATTAAATTATGCCTAGAGTGAATTTCACATTACAAAGTAACTAATTATGAGAAAGTTTGTTTATGAGGCATGAACATTAACGAACCGAATGTACACATCTTTCTTTCAGGGCGTTGGGCTCCAAACTGTCGAGGAAGACATCTTCGGAGTTCGGCTGCGAGAACACATCCAGACTGTCCACCTCATCACCTTCACACCTCATCTTACCCTCTACCATCACATACAACACTTATACACAACACTAACTATTAAACTGAAGAGTTTTGTTACACCCTTTGTTACATCAAATGACATTTTAAAAGTGACTGCAGTAAGACTGTTCGTTTGTCTCGGTGTGTAACCACGGTGGGGCCGACGAACTCCTTTGAGCATTGTTATTCCCAAAGACTACGGAATAACTCCTGTCCACTTCATTATTCCGTTCACGTAGCTGTTGCTTGCATAAATGGCGATTTGTCCTTGGTTAATACTGATTTCTAGAAACCATGATCATTGAATAATTCGCCAGAATTCGTGTTCATGTTTTGTTTTAAAATGTTTTCTTAAAGCACTTCTATTATTGTTATTTTTTAGCACTAGGGTTAAAATTGAATTGTGCACTGAAGGTAAGCCCAGTGCGATCGCTACGAGTGATTTTTTACTTGTGATGCGTCAACGTGCGCGCAGTTTACTATCACCGGCGCCAGCGCAGACGTACTCTTCACATCTCAACCGTGACATTTCTTTTAGGGAGTAGAGCACACAATTTTTAATTAACACACTTTTCTGACAACCTATCATAATACAAACAATATACAACAAGCCTTATCTTTTTCAAATCAAATCGTTAACATATTATAAATTATGCGTTACAATGCTCACACGTAGTTAATTATTTTTTAAGTCTATGAATTATTTAATGAAAGTAAAAAGTACTATTTTTGTAGAAGCGAGTAATTAGCAACAAACAAGACTTTCGTGCATTGTTTCGCCAATCGAGAACCTTCGAGTACCACGAAGCCTGATCCGCGGACCGACCGCACCGCAATGGTAACGTGACTTACGAAAATGAACCTTATTACTTTGATGTAAAGTGGTTAATGTTAATAAGGTCTACCATGGTATGCTGTTCACTATACTATTAAAAAAACTACTGACTGACTGACTGACTGACTGAGACCACCTCTGAGGTATATCGATAAAATGCTGTTTTGAACTCTTTCCATCAAATATCGATATAACAAAATAAAACACACAGCCGAATTGAGAACTTCCACTTTTCGAAGTCAGTTGAAAAAGAAGAGTTGTATGATATTCTCAGTTTTCTTTACAAATATTAAAGATATAATAAAAAAAAATCTAGAAAACTTTATTATTGGCTTTTACCTAAGTAATTTTTCAGACTGGTATCTTTGTTTGCGTTACAAGAACCACCAATAATAGTTACGTAATCAAACAAAAGCTATTTTCTTAGGCTGAAGATCATACATAACATATAAGTAGCTAATTTAGCTATTGTAACTACACAACCGTACGATAATTAACGTCACATTGTACATTGAAACGTCAAAAACTCGGTAAGCTTTAGAAATTTTCTAACAATTTTCCGCAGTTAAGTTAACGGTTCGTTAGTTTGAGAAGTGTACCGGAATCAAATCCTCAATCATCTACTAAGAGCTCATATCTCGCACGACATAGAGCGCGCGACGGAACTAAACATAAAACCACAAAAGATTTGCTCCAATTACACTGCTTGAAATACTGCTTGCCAACCATAACAAACCAATTTGCCTACACATATTCAACTTTATAAGAACAGATTAGTTTTCTACACGCGCCTTCCAAATCAAGTTAATCAATAACATTTTATACGCATCACAAATTCACAGATCGACGTACCTCTTTCAACCAGCAGAACCACATATTTCTCTCCCAAATCGTACTGAATCCGAGGAAGAGATGATTCATGCTGTTGTCTCCGGAAACTGGGTTGCCTTGACAACGCGGCTTCACACAGAGCACCAGCCTTTGAGCCTTGGGTTGACATAGCTCTATACTACCGCCACTCAACTCCAACATTTCCCAGGTCGTACCTGAAATAATTTTAGTAACATGTTCAATAGATTACTAGCGGACCGGCAGTAATTATTTTTTGAACCAGATTATTACGTACCATATGAGTGTAACCTGGATCCTATCACATGAGCTGGTCTTGGTTTCCATTGCGGAAAAACGTGCCCTTTCAACACATACACCGTACCCGATTTCAAAACTCCTCCAGAGCGCGGTGCGGGGCCGGCACACCATCTTAGCGAGTGTCGCAGTTCTGGGTCCACGGCCAGCCGCAACCTACGAGCCTGTGACTTCCACCCACATGTCGCCAAATATTGCTCTTGAATCCGAAGGGGAAACTCATCAAGTTCTAACCGTCGCCCATTCTCACCACCAATTTGCATCCAAAGGGATAGCTCATCAACAAAGCCAAGGTTCTTGTTTACTTCTTCGACAGTGGTGTTCAGAGTGACCTTGATAAGTTTACTGGGTGCATCCACAGCGAAAGGTTCGAGTCCTTCGAAGACACGTATCCAGCCATATTCGTTAACTGGTCGCGGTTTGAATCCTCTCGTGGAAGCAAGGCGGCGCAGCGACTTGCGCGGCGCGTGAGGCGATGAGGCGTGCAGCGCCTGGTCGCAGACCATAGCGCGGCAGATGGCGGCAGGTGGCGGCGGGTGCGGCGGCCGGCTCACAATGCCCGCGCGCCGCGCCGGACCCGCGCCCGCCGCTGCATTACAATTGGGTCGGAGACGTGGTGGGGGTGGGAAACATGTTGCTCGGTCAGTCGGGAACATCGCTGAATACAAAGCGATTCCAATAAAATTCACGATAAATAGCTGTGCTCATCTATACCGCCTTATGTCTACATAAAATGTAGCTAACGACCAATATCTTACCATACTTATTTTTTAATTTTGTTAATCACTACCTCGGTTATAGCCGTATTACAAAATCCTTCCAAGATTTGCCTCGAGAATTACATCAACACAATATACATAGTGTACATACATACCTACTCTATGATAATATTGCCAAATTGTAGTTTTATCTGCGCTTTGTTATTAGCCAATCCACAAAGCGTTAAGTATTCGAAAGAAAGATACGTTGGGGGATCGCGGTTGGTTCCGCGTCGGCAACCACCCCACCTGTTGACTCACCTGCTGAGGCAAAACCCTTCATCCAAATAAAAATACCGGAAAACAAATCAATTAAAGTTTCTAAAAACATCCTTACCATTTGAACCAAGTGGACAAATGTTATTCCAAATTAAATTTGCAGAAAAGGTCCCTGAAAAACGCTTCTTTAAAAGCGTAGGAACCTGCAGTTATATAATATTCAAGGATTCAACTCTACACCTGCAGTAATAAATCAGTTGAAATACAAAGGCGTTTACAAGAGCAATAGTTCTCTCTATGAATTGCTATGATATTTTCATCTCACTTTTGTACAGAAAGTACATAATGTAAGTGAAAAATTGCGATTCGCACTTACTAGTGGTTCCTTTATTAGTAGGTCCATGCGCAATGAAAAAGTGAAAAAAAAATCAAACAAATATTCTAATCACGTATATATTTATTTACAGGCATTCAGAGGCTTACATGACACAGGTTATATGCAACTAAAGGAAAAACATTCGGTTTTGAATAGACCTTCATACTTTTATCTCCAGGGATAGTTCCTGTGAATTCTGCCCGTTGCACAGTGGCACGTCGCATTGCATAAGCCTTGTCTGCACACATCCTGGGTTATACTAACAAGTTCCGCGCAGTTGGAGTAGTAGTCCATTTTGGAACAAGAGTTGGTGCACAGAGTCCCTGATAAGCAGTGGTCAGGACACTCTTCACACGGCTGACCAATTTTGTATGGGTAATGTGTTATGCTGTGGTAGTTGCCGCTGAAAACAAAAGAAAAATTTGTGAATTAGGTGGAATGAGGAATAGTTATTTAAAAATCTTTTGGCATTTTAAAATGGAAAAAATATGTGTATGTGTTTAAAAGCAACCATATTATGTGTACAAATATGTGTTGAAGTACATTACGGTAAATTGGAATATATTTTATTGCCTATTAATTAAATTACTAAATTTAAAAATTAGATACAAAAAAAAAAATCTAAATTTTAAGGTAGGTACTAGGTAGGATAATTTATTTCTGTTCTATTGTATAAGAAGTTTATTCGATTTAGTACAAACTGCTAACAGAATGCTAAATCAACACGACTGCAACAAGTTGCGCATTCTAAATGAAGGCAATCGTCCAGTTTTCAAGTAACAAAAGAAAAACAATTGGTACTCCAAGTGAACGTTGAAACTATCTGACAGATAAAATAGACGTTCTATCATCGTCTTTACACAAAATATATTGTGATTGGATTAAGATAAACGGAATGCAAGTAGTAGTCAGAAATGTAAATTAGGTATGATTTTAAAATTAAAAAGTTTTTATTCTTATTCACCTACATGAATATCCAGTTTGTTTTACGATAACCGTCATAATTAAAAATATTTAATGCCTATCCTACCTACAGTATGACGATTTAGTCGGTACTTGTTATACTAGTCATTTTTCAAACAATGTACTGGCGAACAAAAGACGTGTGAGAATTCTTTCTATTTTTCATTTTTCATTGAAGTAATTCCTTCATTCTTTTATACCTTATTCCTCTGTGAAAGACTAGTACCTAATCAATGAATCTTCAAGAAAAATGTGTGCTTATTATATATAGAATAAAAGAGTTACAAAGAGCGATCATAACTACTTAAAATGATAAATTAGACATTATTGAGTATTAATTATTGATATACTGGTTAATAACTGGTAATAATAAAAAACGTAGGTTCTTTTCCCACCCAGGACAAATCTTTGTTTGATTACCACTATAATTTCCTTTGTATTTTTGTATTGTTATTTATTCACCTGTAATACGTGTGTATTTAAAAATATAATTATGTGGACTGCCTCATTGGCCTAGTGGTGCTAAGCGCGACTGCTACGCTAGAGGACTTGCGGTTTGATTCTCAATTCGACCAAAGTGTTATTGGGTTTTTTTTTATGAAATTCTCAGTAGCACGTCTGGATTTGTGCCCGGTTAGTGGCAATAGGCTCGCCCCTTATTGCATGGGACCTAAACTATCGGCGAACTATGGGTGTCTACCATTGATACGCCTCTGCCTAACCCTTTGGGGATACAGGCGAGATGGTATGTTTATTTATTCATCTGTATTACGTATGTATTTAGAAAAATAATTATCAATTATGTTTATCAGTTGTCTAGTTACCATAGTATAGCCTACCTAGTTTGAGATCGTGTTTGTTGGCCGTGTGTGGGTTGCCCTAAGATACTTAATATATTTTTTTTACAAATTATTTTAATAAATTAGAAATACAAGAGATCAGCTTACCCTGGGCAGTAATGGCACACGTAGTTATAGAACTGGCCCCAAGGCCCTCCCTTGCAGTGCGCGACACCGCAGCCGACCTTATGACTGGTAGCCCACACCATCTGGGTATAGTGCCCAATATGCTTCAAATTGTACAACGGATCTCCATACGTAAAGTTCCTATACTCAAGGAACCACGTCTTTATCGCAAAGAACCTGGAAAACATTAAAATACAAAATTCAGTACTAAACATAACAATGAAACTGTAGATACAAATTTACTCGTCTTGGTATAACAAAAGCTTACATATAAATAGCTTTTCACGCAAAAAACTGTTTGTTAATGTTCAACACATCGCCTTCCACAAAAAACTTAGTCTAGCTGTATTTGATATTTGCATAAGAATCTCAAGAAAACTATAAAAATACCTCGTAATCATGGATGCAAAGCTAATGTTAAACTAAGGTATAATATAATTATTTTCTTTACAAGTAACACGGATTAAATTGTTTAGTATTATTATACAATTGTATTTAATTTGTTTGGCTAGCCAAAGGGCAATTCCTTTAACTATTATAGATAATTGCTTGTTCACGAATTCACCATTATAGAAACGAGGTATAAAGACAATCGTGAATAGGCTGGATATCGAAATAAGGAAATAAATTGATTAAAAAAAACCACGATCATGATGGTTGTAATTGTAATCCATCTTCGTCAATTTGTATAATTAAAGAGCGTGTTTACTTCGGAACCTTGCCGTTGTTTCGAGGGTAATTTATTCTGCTACCTAGCTACTTTATTACAGGGTATTTTTATGAAGGTTTATTTCAAGGAACCCTGGAAAATATACTACAGGAAGATGTCTTTGTTCGGCTTCAAACAAACTTACAGCTAGTAGACTAGAAAGATAGATCACAAAATTTAAAATATAAAGACTAAATGAATTCGCCTTAATTTAGGTAGGATTCTAAACGCGGTTTTAATCAAGTTTTCAGTACGTAATTGAAAATTATCTGCGTCAAATTCTCGCTTTTTTGTGCGAGTAGTAGTATCTAACTTACTTCACCGTAGAACAGAAGTTCTACGGTGACTTCACCGTAGAACAAGAAAACGATAGTATCTAACTTACTTAAGTTAGATACTATCGTTTTCTTACAGTATTTCAAGTTCTTTTTATATATTTATCTACCCTTCCCTATAAACAATTCCTAATGACAGTAGGCTGCATCTCCAGCTTGCGACCACGGCGGTGTAACCGGTGGTCGAAACCACAATCCCAAATGTATTTGTGCACGTTCGCACTAATTCCCATGAAATCGAATTACTATAAACATGCAGCGCATAGTTTAATGTAACAAATCCTAAGTTTTTCATTAGAACATGCATACATGTCTTTTTAACTGTATTTTGTGTTATTTTTAATTGTTTTACACTGCAACTAATTTAATCAAAGCTTAACGTCTCGTTGACTAAAAAAATGACGACTACCAATATAGCTTCAAAAGATTATAACACGTGCGATTATTGATTTATCTCTTGTTCAAGTAAGTATATACATATATATTACTAATCTTATTAATTTTATATACAAGGAAAACTATCATCGTCTTACTTTTCAGGTTGTCAGCTTTACTCTGATAGCTTTTGTTCTTAGCGGTGTCTAAGATTTATCCGACATGATATTTATTCATATCCACACACAATATCAGTCATATCTCAAAACTACTTGGAATTTAATACCTTAGTTGCCATAACAAAATGTTATACACCTCTGAATCCGGAAAATAATCAGAATTATAGGTGTACGCGCAATAATACGAGCGGGCATCAAAAACCTTTTAAATCATCAAACGACCTTTATACACATTAAGACAAAAAAAGGCCTCGACTTTATAATATAATTTTACGAAAACTAGAATCCGGAATTCAAATAAAACTGTCTTACGATGGACATGAATAAAATCTGTAAGTTACTGTCATCTTTTTATCCGACATCGAAAGGAAGAGGTTCTTAATTAGACTGTTTTTTTGCATTCATCTTACGTGAAATGTGGATCACGAAAGTCATTGATTATTTATTGGTTTATATAAATTTTTATTTATGTCGAATCCTTTTTGCATTTTTTATAATCAATTATTGTAATGCATTAGAGTTAAAGCAATATATTTAACGCAGCCGAACTTTCACATTGATTTATATCCGTAAAATTGCTCTTTTGTTATGTTTTTTTTACATAAAGTCTATCATATTACCTCAAATACTTACCAAGGCGTCTTCTGTGCAGCCACAAACAAATTTTGGCCACAGGTGCCGAGGTGAGGCACGTTATTCTCTGCTACATCGTTATGTCTCAGGAACATACACTTTTCAGCGTAAGCCTGCGCCTGCCGAGCAGCGCCCGCGTGCCATGTCTGATAAACAAACGTATTACCCTTAGAGTATATATAAGAAACTAAAGAGAGAGCCTATCAGAGTTTGGACCATAAGCACTAGAATGAACTAGTTTTGTTGTAAATGTTGTATCAAGACTAAGCGTGTCGTTTTAATAAAACTATCTAAAACACTATTATTATTCTAACAATATTGAAACCATTCATATTTTCGCATATAAGTCTGTCGTTGTGCGCAAATTAACTTAAATCAGTAACCGAATGTACTAGATACAGCCGAAAAAGTGCTCTCGCTTGGTACAAAGGGAAACGAGCGATGCTAGCGGTCTATAGTATATCTAATTAATTATATTGTGTATGTAATGTATTACTGATACCACTAATCAAGATCTGACGTTTGTAATAACGGAATATGACGTCACACGCCGTAACATACTTCATTAACAAAGTTATTATCTAAGATCAGTTGCAGTAATCAAGGAATTACCTCACTTTAGTTTAATTGTCGCGCATTGATTTACTTAATTACTCGTATCAGATTTTTTAATTCTTTGGAAGGTCATTGACACTAAATGGTGTTAGCTAATTGATATTGAAAAACAATCATTCATCGATTTTTCGTATTTTAACAGTTTGACGTAAAAAAAATTAAAAACTTCCCAGCTGGTAACTTCTTATTGGGATTTCGGTAATAACTTGTATAAAGTGTGCATACAAGTCAAGCCTCAAAATTGAAGATGTCGATAAGGGTGACTGAGTTACAAGTTCATTTTCCCTTTAAAAGGTAAGATTGAAATGCAAAGATTTACTAACATGGATATCAACACAAAACGAAAGAAAGCAGAGGTAATCAGAAGTTCATTATCTAGAAAAGTCTAGATCACCTATGTGTCGAAATGGGTGGATCAATGAGAAGTTAATTTAAATTCTGTTTATCAATATTTTAAATAGATTAGAGAAAAACTAGTATATGCATAAAAAAAAATACCGTAACGAGACAATGTCGTTTAATTCAGTACCTACATCAAATGTAAAGTATTGTAGGCAACTACATTAAGTACGATTTAAGGGAATCAAGATATGCCATTACAGAGCATATTTAAATAATAAAGAGCCCTTGTCTTCTTCATGATTTTATAAGCAACTATTAAAATATTATGCGGTATAAAAGGCATAATATGATCGTACTCCAAACAAAAAACAAATACATACCATCAATAACATATTAGCGGCTGTGGGCCGAACTTTAGTTCTGAAGAAATTATGGTATAACACAATTTTTCTTCTCACTACCGACCTTTGAGGGTGTAGTGCATTCTCTGGAATGAAATGCGGTGGGAACAACTCTGAAACATAAAGCATACATATGTTTTTAATCCGGATTTTAGAGAAATGTCTTGCTCTTAACTTAAGCAGCTACAAGTGTTTTTACAGTACCTATAAAGCAAAACAGTTTAAGGCAGGACTTAGGTATGATTTCAGTTAATGGTTTTTTTACTGTATTTTGTGTATTTTATCAAAGGAACATGATCGAAAGTGCAGTTAAGATGATAAGGCTAAATTAAATGTTTTATTGCATTCACCACACAGCAAATGCCATAAGAATACACTAGGGATTCTACTTCTAATTCATAGTAACCTGTCGTATTCAAATCTTTGATAGTCTTGACAGTTTTATCCTTATATTCTAATGACTTAGGAATAGGAACTAAAAGTTCATCATTAAGTACCAAATAGGGCTTAAAAAAAGTTACTTACGTTTATTACTCCATTGGTTTGACGTTTCGAACTCAACAGCTGAACTTAATAAGATCAGAACTTGGATCCACAGTACACCTCGCAAGTACATGCTATAAATGAAATAAGTTATGGTTTATATTTTAATACAGAAAACATACACAACAACACCGCCAGTGAAACTAACGCAACATTTTATCTAAATCAATTAACCGTGAATTTCATTAAACAAATACTCCCCGTATTTTAAACATGAACGGTCCTCTTATTTCGTATTAACTAACTATCAATTACACACGTTTTAGTTAAGTAAACAGGCTTGTATAGCAGTGTCAATTTAGTTTAGATTTAGTCAGCGATTCGTTTATGTAGAGCAAACAGTAATTGTGCCGACGTTGATCAAAATCAATTTGCGATTCTATCTATGTCACCCAGCGTGTAGATCCTTTACAATGCTTAAACATTTAGGTATGTAATTATTGTATAATGTTGATAAAACTGTGTGTGAATTTAATTGATAAGACATTCAAAGGGATCATCTTGCCTACATCCTACATCATATCTTAGTATGAACTATTGAATTGCACAAGGAAGTCTTGCAGTCTATGCATCGTTAAATTCCTAATTGATTTTATTTAGGGAGAAGACAGAGACCCTTTTTGGCATACTGATTTAAAGTAGCATATTTCAATCCAATAACTTCGCATATTATGTTATTATAACACATATAAAAGAGCGCCTTTCAAACTAATCGAAATATAACGAAGCGTTAATTTCAGTTTAATTAAGATTACAACCATGACAAATGGTCAGCAGCATTGAAAATAAATAAACGATTTATGATTAGAATAGACCAATTTGATACTTACTTTTATAACAGATTTATTAATGCACTTTAAAATGATGATTTTTAATAAATAGTTGTCTACACCACACTCTGACGGTTGATCACACAAGACTGCTTCTCCTAGCGAAGTATATAGAAAACATTCTCACGACGAATACGCTTGATTACAATCTCTAGAGAATTTGATGATTTAATAAATGTGTGCCAATCACAGCCGCGCTACGCGAACGCTTCAATTGAAATAAGCGTACCTAGTCTAACGAAGTCGCGGAGAACTACAAATGATCCTTGATATACGTTCCGCAGCTACCTAATACAAAAAATAACTGACAAGGCATGCACGATTGCAGATTGTGTACAACAGAATTCTCTTGATTAAATATTTACATGTTTTAAACTATAAACACTAATTACTTGCTGGTTATCATGCCGGCAGAGAAAATATTTCATCAGGAAACTTAGTTTGCTTGTTCCGATATCATATACCAATTTGTTGCTATACAATACGAGTATATCAATAAACATATTGGTTCTGCATCGGACCAGTCAAGTCATTAGTTTTCAGTAAAATACAACTTTAGCTACAGATTTTTATCAGCCAGGTCAGCAGGTAATATTAGTAACGGAATATTTTCTTCCTGGAAGTCATCTTTACTAAGTTTTTTTTTAATACAAAACAACAGAAGTTTATAAAGAGGTTTGTTGTTATTTTGTATAAAAGTATTTTTAAACGCCAAGTACCTAATTCAAGTTTGACAATATTTTGCTGATTACGGTAAGACTGGAAGCAGATCTCAACATAGCTTGGGAAAAGGTTAGGTAGAAGAACATTTTAACGGAAATAATAACTGATAAAAAATAATATAGATACAATTGTAAATTAAAACTGATAAATTATTAGCAACTCTATATTGTTAGTTCTGTATTATCTTTAATTCATCCCAGCCTCTTTTCAGTAAGATTTATTTCATCACAAAATTGCTAGAGGAATCAACTCAAGCAGACTTTTCAACCATGTCACCCATAAGTTAGTCAGTAGGTTATTAATAAATTGACCTAGTATAATTATTTAAAAGATGTTTTTCTACCCAAGTTATACCGGTTAAACAAGCCATCAAAAAAATCTGTCATAATAGGTACACATAACATTGAAAGATTAGCAGAACCATGAAGACTACTGTAAAGTTTATTAGTCTTTTCAATTTGAGTAGTGTTAGCACGTTTCTAAACTGCACGTGCTAAACAAAACATATTCTTAGGAAACTATGGTACGAGTACGTACGGAAGTTCAGAACTTAATGATCACTGAGAATTTAACATGACCTTTTGATTATCATGATTATTTTGTATGAAGTATTGTATTTCATTTCCGGTGTGTTTGTAATACGATTTAAGGGTTAACGTAATCAATTAAATTTTACATTTCGCAGGTTTTTACATTAATAATAATTATGCGTAGCTACCTTTAATAGTATCTTAGTTATCTATCTAATAACGATTTGGTAAGTATGTGTAGTTTTATTTTATTTTACCAAGTTTGCTGAATATTTTTCTCGTATAACTGTGAACGTCAAAAAGTAAACATCAATTCATAATAATATTTTTTTTTCTACCCAAATGTATCATATTTAGGGTCTCTGGCCTATCTTTAACATACATATGCTGCGAACCCGTAGCAATTCGAATCGATTTAAGGAATGATGTCAATTGAAAATGCATGTAGCTAGATAGAGTCATGTGCATTGTTGACCTTAATTTGGTCCTTACCTCCTATTGGCTGCAAATATATTTTTTGATTGTTAGAATAAACATTTGTGACTTAAGACGATTGAAGTTACCTATAGGTTACTCTGCATCGTAGTAAATTCGCATGATTTAGATGTCTTTTTTCTTATGTGAGATTGAGATGTGGTTTTGAATTTTAGAAATTATAATCGGATTATGTTTTTTACACAGATATAAATATTTTTAAGTGTATAATTATCCCAAGATACTCCTTATACAGCCACTAAAATCTTGTGAAGATCAGTAAAATCATTAATCAGTAAAAAAACGGAAGTTGGATTAAAAAAGCAGGCTGAAAAATATTGAAAGCAGTTTTTGAGTAAAAGTCACAATAGATTTACGAGCTTTAAACAATTATTTGACATCGCAAATAGCCACTTAACTTTTTTATATTTTAATTTGTATTGATTAGCATTAAAATAAATTTAGTGTAAGCATTTAGGATTTCAGAACAGTTCAACTTCTATCGAGAGCTTGCGAAACCTTTCGCTTTTATTTATACCGCTTCGTAAACGCATGTTTAATTATTTTCCTTTTATTATAATATTTTCATGCTCGTTTCGGGTCGCTCAATTAAGTATTGATGAAAACATAAATCACTCATTCTTGATACAAAATAATAACTTCTGTGCTATACGCTACGTTAACGTTCAATGAATCTATGAGGCAGAAACGAGACGAATCAAGTACAAATGGTAAATTTGTAAATATAATATTAAATGTTACGGGTGCAGTCAACAAGAGTAAAAGTTATATTAAAAATTAAATATACAATAGCTAATAGCAAACCTTATAGAGTGCGTTCACTATTTAAATGTATGATAAAAGAAGACTTTGGCACCCTTTTTCTCAAAGCTATCCTCCCCTATTCCACATAGCGTCTCGGGCATATAGTGCCTGTCTCTACCATATAAACTTATTATCATCTCTTTTAGTAAATGAGGCACACACCCGGACATGTCCGGCCTAATTTCTATTAATTTTGCCAGCTTTTCTAACAGCATACATTAGATTTAACCTGGCCAAATTTCATAATGCGGTGTGTGGCGCCGTATTACTTTAATAGAAATCCATTAATCACAATTTTATTCACGAGAACTGCGACAATTACATATATGAAACGTAGTAGTCCCAGTCGTTGACTGCGGGACGACAACAATCACTATCCAATTGAAACCATTAAAAGCCAGTTATATTCTTCAATTCGCTAATGGACCGGCATGGTAATAGGTAGGCATTTAAAATGGCAAGCCTGATATCAAATTAAATCTGAGTTTGCTAAATTAAATAGGTCAAGATAAAATGCTCAGAATGGTCATGTAAAAGTACCTCAACAGCATTTTAATAAAATCGGCATTGACACGCCGTTATCTCTATTATAGGACCCAAATTGATGACTTGGCAGCCAGTTGTTGTATTGTGATAACTCTTAATGACTGAGACATAGAAATGCATAGTCAAATATTATATAAAACTATATTATTATAGGTATCCATACGGATCTAGACCGAATCATGGTATCGTCAACGAGTAAAAAAGCAGTTGAGAATTAGGTATGGTACTTAGATTAAACAAAAATCATTTAGCGTTTAATGGACTTTATTTCATGACATTTAAAAATTAACAAAATCGAATTCTCTGTCCAACTTAAGCGTTAGAACTAATGTTTCTGTGTCCGTCTCCCAGTTGGCTTTAGAACAGTCAGGATCAATTCCATGGGGCAGAGGTAGTTTCAAAGAGTACTGTGAAGAGTTCACAGTGACGCTAGTCTTATCCACGTTCAGGTCAACATTTTCTTTTTTATCCCCTGGCATCTTTACTCGCACTATAAGATTCTCGCAACTGGCTGATCCGGGTGTTTTTGGGCCAATCTGTAAAAAAAGCAATTGGTAAGTAGCTAGGTACCTATTGTAGCCATCTAAATATGTACCTAAGTAAATACATTAACTTTTTTGTCGATTACTTTACGTTAAAAACAAGCAATTAAAAATAATAAGATATGTAGTGTTGACCTGTTGAGTCAACAGCAAAACTAATTTATGAACTTCAGTTCCCATTGTTTTAAAACAAGTATGAAGTACATCTCGTTACCTGCATAGTACCTATCATATTATTATCGCCTAATATAATTTAATTATTTATGCTGAGGTTCCTACGTGTATATTATTTAAAAATAATTATCAAGGTAACGATAGTAATAACCAACAATTCCTATGTGAAAATATCAGTGAGTTGATTTTTACGATACTTCATTATGAAGTTTTCCGAAACCTACTTACGATATACCTTGGTTAAAACCGGGAAAAAAACTGAACAAGACTAGTGAAACCTAGGAAGTGTCTTAATAAGTGTAAATAATAAAGGTAGGTTTTAGGGTTGATCTTTTAAAAGGTAATAGAACCGTCCTCTACATGCTGGTGGTGATCATAGGGATGATTTTATTGTGGTAAAAATCCAGTCCACTTTCATATAAATCTCTATCCGGACACTTCAATTTCTGGAGTCTGATGAAAAAATCCTGATCTAATATATCTTATCTACCTGAAGGTACACATCTTCAGCTGATACTGACTGCTGGTAGTTCATGGTATATTCTGGACATTTTCTCTCGCCCAAGCCAACACCAACGTTTCCCAAATTATCCAACTCTTTAGCTTCCTGCTCCTCATATTCTTCAATAGTTTTTGGAACATTTTTTTCTTCTGACACACCTATCTTATCCCTATTTGATGTTATATCGAAACCTGAAAATTAAAGGTTTTCACAGAGAAATACTAAGTATACTAGAATTGTGTAATGTTCAGTTACCCTGAAGATTACCTACTTAACGTTCCATTGATTGAAAGCATGCGGAACCAAACCTTGAAATCGTTGCTCGAAACTTGTAAGAACAATTAAATAGTTAAAGGTGTTTCTTGTGTTATTGTTAGACTGAGATAAAATAAAATGATTGTTCTTAATGTACAGACTCACACATCTTTATATGTTTCATTATATTTACTTAGGTAGTTGTTGCCTCGTTTACCTCGTTACCTACACTACTGCCTACTGGGGCTGGGGCTACTGGCCAAGCGATGATGCGACTGCATTTTATTTTGTAACGCCAATTTATTACTAAAAAAATCGGGTAGCATTTTTTAGAAATAAGAAGAATATAAAATTATTATCAACGGCACTCGAAGACTCTTATATTGGTCTCTGCGAAGTACTAGCCTTTCTAACACTTATTTTAGGTAGTAAAGGTCATTAACCTAGGTCAACGCCCGCTGCCTAATTCTAATACTATGGTTAGAAATAAATAATAGGTAATATATCTACCAGTAGAAGGCAAGTCTTCTCCTTGTAAAACTTCAGGTTCGGGCGCCCTCAGTAGCTCCACCAACTGGTTTATAGTTGATGGGGTAAACTCAACCATTGTTATCAAGATCTTTTAAACAGTTCTCTTACAAAACAAATAGCTGGACAACAAGTTAGAAAAGTATATAAGAGTAAAAGCACAAATTGTTGAGCAGAAGTCTCTTTTTAATCAACAAATATTTTGGTTTCGTACAGTTGCGTATAATCAATGAATTGCAGTTGCTACGATACAGACATAGAGAAATATAATACTTATTATATTTCTCTATGATATAATAAGTAGGGTAGATACAGATTACAGACATGTGCACAAAAATGTTTTTTTAAAAGGAGGTTTTAACTATAACGACGAGAAGTCAGTAACTATTTTTCATTGCTTATTTGTCAAGCTGGGGCATAGAGAAATATAATAAGTAGAGCTGGGGACATGGTAAATGTGGAGGGATACAGCGATACAGCATAGGCATTTAGTGTAGGTGGTTAGCTCATTGCCTAGATGTACGGCTATCGCATAATTACGATAAACCAAGCTTAAACTAGCTTGGTTTATCGTATTTACGCTGCATCACTAATATCTTGAAATGTTTTTTTTTTATATTCCTATGGTCTCGAATGCCTCAGTGTGTAAGGTATAGGTGTATGTACATTGTATCTACGTATGACAATCATGGTGTATGGAGCAGATGGGTAGGCAAGTATAGCGTCGTAAAGCAATTAGCAAAAAACTAGCACTAATCCTTTAAGTTTTAAAGATTTGTTTTCATAGGTATTTGTGATTATTTTATTCACAGATCATATTCACTTTTTATTTCTATATTTTTATTACTATATTAACTTTTTATTTCTTATTATACTACGCGATAGCAAAATCATCGTTACATATTTGAAGACCTCTATGGTCGAGTGGCGCACACAACGGTTTTCACGTGGTCCCGTGTTCGATGCCAGGACGGGTCAATTTAGAAAACTATTTTTCTACATACTTCGTCAGGTCTGGTTGATTATGTTTGTTACGAGTCCTGAACACAACTGCTTTGGTACTTAGCTAGCCTTTTACTGCGGGTTCCGAGCAATTTATGTCATGTAGGTTGTTTTGTTAACATATTTATTTACATTTCTAGTAAATACTCATATGCAGAAAGACCTAGCAGGACAAGTATTCAGAATAAAGTATAATACTACTTTTCACTACGATTAGTACAGATGCAGCTGTTTAGTGATTAGGAAAAAACAAGTGTGAACCACAATTGATTATGTGTGATACGACCTTATCTGCGGAGTGAATAGAAGTGTGGTCTACTTTTTTGCGAGTCGCCACGTCCCGCGCCTCCCTCGTGCCCCTTCAATCATAGCGAACCTGTTAGTAAACATATTTGGACGTGCTAGTTTATTAGTGCCCAACCCGCATGAAAATGCTTACTTTAACTCGATTTGTAGTATACCTACTAAGCTTTAGAAAGACGTGTTTTATAATAAATAGTATTGTACTATTGTACCTATCACAGCTGCTTCTCCATTTGACCCAAAGGTTGACTGGTAGATAATGCCTTGCATTAAGTCCGCCTTATGTATCACAATTGTATATTAAATAAATAGTTGACTAGTAGTTAAATTATATTCAGTAAATGCGTAAACCAATTACACTATGTAATGGTTTATAAATAAAGGCCATATACCTAAAACTAAACACTGTCAGTATGGGAAATAAACTCCCAGTACTATGAGAAAAGTTTCAATAACACTGGCAATATTTTGAGAACAGATGTCATTCAACTATGATAAGTTGTATGTAAACAAAGTTTTCTAGTTCCAATTCAAATAAGACTAATAACATTTAGTTGGTTTTTATTATAATATTAAGGTTAATGCAGAATTAAACATCTAATGCATTACAATTACAAAATATTTGAAACACATTATTTAGAAATTGTTTAGGGGAAGCCATCATCATCTTCCTCAGCCATTTCCTTGGCCAGCTCTAAATCCTGTTGTTCTCTTTCACGTCTCTCCTCAGCACTTTCCAGCTCCTTTCCATAAGACTTGGGTGGATATCTCATAGCTTTGACACTCTGGTTATGTAAGTCCAGACAGAAGGAGATACGCTGATGGAATGCCAGTTGTGGCTCTCTTGTGCAGTAGAGGTCAGAGCTCTCCTTGTTACTCATGTATCCCTTTTCAGGGTCAAGGGTGGCCTCAATAACTCCATCTCGGATAGCCTTAGCTACAATAAATTCAGCATCTTCAGCAGAGTCCAAGCCCAATTTCCTGGCAATATCTTTTGGAGATATACGTGAGTATGACAAACCAATAGAACGGATGGCAGTTTTTATTACATTCTGTCTGAGGCGAAGAATCAAAGTGAATGTATGGTCACTGCGGAATTGTGGTCCGAAATTCTCGAGCACTTCTCCAAATCTCTGCAAGTTGCCAAGCCTAACAGCTTGGGTGAGTTGGAAATAGGGTGCCAAAGCTTTTCTTAGAGGGGCCTGTCTGAAAATAGCTCTTTCAGGAATATCACCTAAGAGCAACTCAACAACAATAGCCAACTTTTGTACTGTTTGGCGGAAACCAACTGCAGCAGTCTGAGGGGCTTTCCTCAAGGCTTGTACCAAATGCTTGTGAGCATCACTGTATTCCAGACGGGCAGCCTTTATTCTTCCAAGGTAGTACAAAAACCTGGCCCACTCATTATTACTTGCATTTTCAGGGAAGACTGACTTGCTGACTAGTTTGTCAGCTTGATCATATAAAGAGTAGTGTAGATAGTTACGCAAAAGGCAGTTAATAAGCACTGCTTGTCCTTCATAATCATTACGAAGAGTAGAAGTGCGAAGACGAGCATGAAGTAATCCTCTGATAAGATCCAACTTGTTTGTCAATTCAAAAACTCTTGAATGGTAAAAGTAGCACTTAGCAGCAATTAGGTCAAGAGTTCTTCTGTTTTGAGCCAAAACTTTGTTCATCAATTGCTGAGAACACTCAACTGCTTCTTCCAATCTATTTGTGTCAAGCAGACGTAACAGCACCAGAAGATGCAGATACACATCAACTTCTG
This sequence comes from Autographa gamma, assembly GCA_905146925.1. Lineage (NCBI taxonomy): Eukaryota > Metazoa > Arthropoda > Insecta > Lepidoptera > Noctuidae > Autographa > Autographa gamma. The sequence continues at coordinate 5,733,149 of LR989852.1, forward strand.
GGACTGGTTGTTTGGGAGCACTTCTAGAGCGAGGAGGCTCGATCTCCACGGCACCAGGTAAAGGGTTTTCAACAAACACAAGTAATCCTTCTTTGTCAGCGCTTGATGGATAAAGTTGGTTGAAAATAGCACGTAAAACATTGCCATTTAACTTCCTTCTGGTGCTTGGAAGAGACCTTAAAACACGCATAGCAAACCTCGGCTCCTTGGATGTTACAGCCTTATCAATTTGCCTTACATGTTCTCTCAAATCCTGAACAGCTAGCACGTCTGCATCTTTCTTCACCTCAGGGGTTTCAGCATCACTAGCAGCAGCAGGGCTTTCCACATTTTTCATTTCCACATCTTCCACAGCAGGAGCCATATTTTGGACACGGTTTCTTCCACTTTATACCCTATACAACAAGCAAAAGTAATCTTGGCTGAACAGATCTACTGAAATTAATGATTGTAATATTTTTCGTTCCTTTTGTCAAAAAATGCCGAGTAACTATCGTGCGTTCCACACGAAACAAAAATCATTTGTTTAGTGTTAATGTGTAGTTGTCCCTTTCACACAGACTATAATTCCAATCATGCTGCTCTTCTTAGCAATCTCAGTAAAAACTACGTATGTTCTATTTCACGAATGAATCAGGTATGGAACGAATTTAAAAAAATATGCCACGTTCGGATACTTACTGTTCGGTACCTTTCAAATAACTATGAACTATTGAAAACCATTGACATCAATGTTGAATACTAAAATTGATCACAATGCGTTAGTTAAATGCAATTAAAATGTAAAAAATCAAACAAAAGTAGTAGTGACCGTACTTGGAACTAATATATCACAGATAGTTTAAACGACAATGATTATTTATGACTGCTATGCCGGAGGTCGTGGGTTCGATTCCCACCCGGCACAAATGTTTGTGTGATGAGCACGATCATTTGTTCGGTGTCTGGGTGTAATTTATCTATAATATGTATTTATTTAGAAATATATAAGTATGTTTATCAGTTGTCTGGTTACCATAACACAAGCTCTGCTTAGCTTGGGATCAGACAACCGTGTGTGAAGATGTCCGGGAATATTATTATTATTATTTCTGTTTAATCGTTTTTTTCTCCCTTCTGAAGGGGTGGTTAGTCTAATCACACGGACCGTAGTCAAGTGTAAAAAGACGTTAGTATTTAATTAGTTGTGAAACCTACGGAGACCGATGATGTCGTCAGAAACTTGCTTATTATTATTATTTATTATTCATAACGATTTCTAAACATGTAAGCTAGAAGTACTAAGTAGGTTTTTTATTTTATATTATATCATAGATAGTACTTGGGAATATTGAGAATTCCGGCCATTTTCAATCTAATAATCTTACTATACGCTCACTGAGAGGCCTGAGAGCCCTTCAAATCGGCGCTAAGAATACATGAAATTTTTAAGAAATATGGGATATTTTATATATCACATGAAAAAATACAGAGTACTTCTTTATAATATCTAGAAAAGGTTAACTTGCTTATGGTCAGAGTTCCCGAGTTTTCCAAACAAGGATACATTTTTTATAAAAAAAAAGCATTCTTGTGAGTTTTGCGTACATTTCCACTTTTGCTTTATCGTATGTTAAAATATTTACAACCTACGTGAAATAATGATAATTCTAGACGATTACTAAAATTATGACATGATAATAAATCTTAGTAATCGTCTAAATCAACCGACATGTGTAAATTAATTAGTACCAAATTTATACTTTTATTATACATTGCGCAGCTTCATTTCATTTTGTTCTCTATAGAAGTTCCTACTGGTATAAGAGTTTTTTTTTTATATTTTTAAATCTATGTAGTTCTTGTTTTGTACATTAAAAAGTTAAATTAAGTAATTGTTCTTATAAGTACAGCTGTAGATTTTTGTTTCATCTCGGTTTATCCATGAAACTGACTGGTGGCTTTGAAAAACGAGTTTGGTATTTGGTATCTTGGGAAATAATAAGATAAAACCATCGCTAACCGCTACGGAACAAAAGACATTAGGTATAACGCATACTAAAGTAACCTACGTGACAGATGTAAAATTTAATTTTTCTATGTACGTAACAGTAACCTAAACCTTTAAATTTAATACTTGCTGAAGGAAGTGCAAACCTTTGATTACATTTAATATTATGCTCTGAAAAATTTTAATCAGCAATAATTTTATATAGACATTGTAGATAAGTAACTCATCAAAATCTGCTATAACTTTGTAGTATACAACTATACTCTATAAAATAGTAGAAATCGTCATTAATTTAGCTTATAATTTTTATGCCAAAATAACGTTAAAAAAAACTGGAAACTCAACAAGTTCGCGTGAGTTTAAAACATACTGTCATTTTAGAAATTGACAGTAGAAGATTATTTTTGAACAGTCTTTACGTAGTACCTTTGTCTATAAGCATGCTTTTGTCTTTGCCTTTCCTATTCCATAGACTATAGACGAGACGAAACTACTAGCATTGCCTGTAGTTGCTTAACCAATATACTGTACTTGTAAAATACGGATAAAAAGCTTATAATTACTAATGTTACAATCGAAAATTCTGGGATTACAACCATCACATTGTTACGAGAATTGCGTGTGCCAAAAATTATAAGCAACGGACGCGCTTCGGCTGCAGGGGACCGGTTGATTCTTTACATAAAATTTCAATGTGTTCTGGAAATGGTTTGCAAAGAGGACGTGGTATCATGGTTTAAAGAATTGGAAAGCTATAAACGCATAGACGCGATGTGTACGTTACTAAATATGTGTTTGCCATTTGAACTGCGTTTCATTGGCACCTACCTAGAGGAGCTAGGTAAGCGGGACTTTCAGGAGTTGCGTGGTGCCGAACTTAGAGCCAACAATCCCACAGACCTGGCTGCGGACATTGGAGGCGCCAACACAGATCCCAGGACGCGGCGGAAAATGGCCTTGTATGTGTCGTTATTACGCTCGTGTAATTTTGCGTGTGCTACCACATTGTACAATGCTATGGTCAGTTTGGAACAGAGTGGTCTGCTGAAAGGCTTGTATGGTGATCTCCTGGAAGAAATCCTTCTCCTATACACAATGGCGTTACATCATCCAGCGTTTACATTTGACCAAAAGTCACATTTTGGCGAAATATTAGAGAAATTAAAAATGGAAGATCAGAGAATACAGTTTTCAGAACCACAAGAGCATATAAATTTAGTGCCTGTGAGTGCTTGCCATACACAGTCTAGTATCACAGCTAATATGTCAGTACCACCACCTAACTTATCCAGCTTGGGGCCACCTCCCGGTATTGTGTTTGTCAAAACACCTGGGGTGCAGGTCAGTGTTTATATTGTTTCACCTTCATTCCATTATCATTGCTAAGTTCACATTTTACTGAATACATCATACAAATTTTGCATGTTTATTGAGGGATTATACTGATAACTCACAAGACTTCATGGCTTTATTATTTGTGGTATAAATTCTCAATACAAATGACTAGTTTAATTCTGATACTCAAGGTCTGAATAAGAATTGATGTTTAACAGTTAGCTTAGTGGATCAACTTTGGCATTTAACTTATATTTTTCATTGTTTACTAGTTTGCATTGATATATGCTGCCTTTTGTATTATATTACCAGTAAAATTTATCTTACATCTTTAATAGAATATATAAATTACTAGTGTAGTTATCTCTGCTATAGTTGATGAGCATAACAGTAGTTTGATTCTTACTGATATAATGATACTTTCTTTGACAAATTAAAGTATCTGTAAAATTTACAAAATTATTCTTCTATATCATGAGAAATATACAATTTTATTACATTTATGTTTCTACCTACCCTCATGAAATTAATATAAAGAAGTTCATAGTGCTTGTATGCTTTTCATTATTTTTGCGTTTTTTCTAACATAAACACTCTTATCTCCTAGTTTATATAGCCACTAGTAAGAGTAAAATTATTTTTTTCTTATTTTGTTCTGACCTAATTTACAAATAACTTGGGACAATTTCTTAGTAGTCTTAAATAAAGAGTTAACTCATATACCTTAATGACACTATACTATGTATAGAAAGTGTCAATTTAGAGTTATACTATTATATTTCAGCCACAAAGCGCAGACACAGTGCCTGAGCTCAGCTCTCCGCCGGTCCTGACGGGAGCCGTGCCTCTGCTGAGTGAACTGCCTCATGCACCGCCAGGCCTACCAGTACCACAGTACAACATGGAATACATGGGACACAATGCATGGCCTGCAAATATTATAGTATCGCCTATAAATCAACCACTTGAGGTAAAAAGTTGTTTCTCACTTTTGTTGTTCTTTATTTTTATATTTTGAAACATAAAAGCTAAGTTATAAGCGCTAAGCTTGTCATTTTAAATAATTTTTAACTATCATTCAAATACTTATCATAAATTTCTAAAATTTTACACATAAAAAAAAATAGAAAGCAGTATTCTTATTTTCTTTACATTAGTACTCAACATAAAAAACTAATAAGCCTTAATAAAATACTGCGCAGATCTAACTTTGATTTAATGTAACTTCTTTCCTTGTTTTGTTTGTGATTCTGGCATGGAATAGGCTTCTTGATAGATATTTTAATTGGTACAAAAAAACAAATACAGTATGAAAAATTATAAAGTCGTTATTTAGAGGATTTTAGTACCTTATTCATAAGGAAATCATGAAAAACAGTGAATGTGGTGCAAAGTTGTTATTGTAGTGAAAATGAGTAGTCCATTCTCAAAATATTTTTTTAGTGTTAGTTACAGAGTTTTAGGTCATGTTTCAGCAGAAAATCATAATATAAGGCAGCATCTACCGGAATAAAAAATTGGCAGAATGTATGATGGGTATTCGGATACTTGCAGGTAATAAATTACACGGCGGCAAGTGGTGCGCCGACGTCGCCGCTGGTGTCGTCGCCGGGCGACAGCCGCGCCGCGTCGCCTCGCGCGCGCCGGCGCATGTCGCGCGAACGCTCGCCGCCGCCGGCCGCGGGCGGCGCGCTCGACCAGCCACTGCCGCACCAACTTGCCGCCAACTTCGAGAGCCTATCAGTCGCCGAGGTGGGTCCCTCTTCCCATCAACGTGGCCCCTTCGCTGTGTTTACGACGGACCTCCTTCGCCGCAAACAGTCTCCTGCATTAATGCTGTTTTCACACGAGGCGAGTTTAGCTGCACAGTGTCGCGCGATTTAAATTCGCAAAGTGTCGTTGCGACTGTGTAATGTTTCTTTCTATCTAATACAGCAATTCACGATAGTGCAGATAGATTAAATGTTTGTTAAAATATCAAAGCTTGTTTCGACGTTTCTCTATGTGGGCTATCGTGGGTTGGTGTAGCTAATACCATATTAACCCAACTACTAATGAATCTAACACCACTGATTCCAAATATACTGCTACTGCAGGAAGACACTCAAGGGTTTGGTTGAATAAAATAGAAATGTAAAGAACATACGATTTGAGTGGATTCTGCGAAACGTTGTTCAGTATAATCCTGAAATTAAGGTGGTGGTACAACGTAAATTGCAACTTCAAACGTTAAAAATAATTGTGTAATTTTCAGATGCGTCATAATATCGGGGATGAGCGGTTACGCGAATTAAGTGCCGTACATCAGCAGCAATATAGATCGCTGGAAAAGCTGAACGGCGTGAGGCGGCTGGCGGGCCCGTACAGCGCGGCGGCGCGCTCGTCGTCGGACAGCGGGTCCAGCGCGGCGTCGTCGCCGCCCGACACGCCGCTGCCGGCGCCGCGCCGCGCCACGGCCTCGGCGCCGCCGCCCGTGCCGTTCCTGCAGTACCCGCGGCCCTTCGCCTACCCCACGCCGCCGCCCGCCTACCGCCAGCCGCCGCCGCCCTTCGCCAACGGCGAGCCGCCGCCCTACGCCGCGCCCGCGCCCTACGCCGGCTTCGTGTCCGTGCTGTACGCGCCGCCCAAGCTGTCGTGCTGGAACTGCGGCGCGGCGGGGCACGCGGGGCACGAGTGCAAGGAGCCGAGCATGGAGGAGATGACGCGCGCCGGCGGCTACCAGCTGGACTTCGGCGGCGCGCCCCCCGAGCCCGCCGACAAGTAGGCCATATCCGAGTGTGATCTGCCCAGATTAGTACCAAAGTGTGAGTTCAAAAATTGTAAATATCGACCCCGGTCGGCCCGTCTGCGTGCTGTCGGTACCCGGCGTGATGTGAACCCTTGGAACGTGAATCCTGAAGGATTTCTTTTGATGTAGAATGAGATATTAGGTAGATCTATGATGTTAAATATTACGAGCGCTTGACGGACTAATTTATTAGAGGGTCTACTAAAAACTATCTGTAATGTTTAAGGGTAATTGCACTTTCGATGTATTTATTAGGATTTAATGACATTCCAATGATTATTTAATTTTTGTTTTTTGACTGGAGACGCGTATTTCATTGCACATAATATGATTTTTAAACTTAAAATTTTACCTCAGCTACAACGATCATCACTGCAAAAATATGAAATATTTAGTAAGGTTGATACTAAATAACGGAAATTTAGTAAATTGCTAAGTTAATATAATAAAAATACATATTGTCTTAAAGAGTTTGTATGTGACAAATTGTAGGCTGCTATAATTAGGTGGTTCAAGGCTAAAAGTTGCTAATTCATATTTTGTCTTAGGGAAGTTGGTTTTTTAGATCTAATGTGGCAGAGTTTGTCCAAATCCAACTTTGTAAATACAGTACAATAGCACGGGACAAATACTTTAGAGAAAGGCCATAAAAAATACGAAAATCAGAAAAATTACTATCAATTGAAATCAAATAAATATTTTTGTTTCTAATTATTTATTGTGTTTGGTGACTGATGTGGTAAAATGTATTTCATCTTACCACCGGGCCACTAATATAGCTTGACAACTGCAAAAAAAAACAAAAAACTTATTTTATGTTCGAAGGACGGCGACGCTCTTTTTAAATCATACTAAATAGTGAGACATTTTTAAATCCTTGCATGACATTGCTCATCTTTCCGATCGCATTGCTACTGGCTGAGCGAATTTATTATTATTTTTATTTGGCCATTGTGGCCACCTATCACATCCGCCAATGCACCTGGTGACTTGTGTCAGATCCAAGCGCGGCCGACAGCTGCTCTACTTAGTAAGAGGGGAACGCCACGAATTTACGACTTTACAGAGTAATGAATATCTCAAGATGAAAAAAAATTGGCACAAAACACTAAAGGGCATCAATGTTGTCGATGTAAGTGAACATTTCGGCGGGTCTTTGATTTGTCAGCGTCTTATTTGTTAAACAAGGCACTCGCGGTGAGCGCACGGATAGTTATTATTAACTTTTGACTATGGACAGTAATTTATATTACAAGTATATAATATACATTTTAATAGTATCATTATCAAGATTCCTTAATTGCTCAGAATATTGTGGATATTAATTCAAGTATGGCAATACCCAGACTATCTAACATTAAATATTCCATAACTTTCGAATCTTTGAATTTTAAATTGAAAGTGCAATTATTTATAAACATGTATGTTTGTAGTTCTTGCGTGGAATATTGAGGGAATTCCATCTTTAGCAGCAAATGTAGGTTTGTAATAGTTACATTATTATTGGCAGCTTTACAGAACTTTAGTGTTTTATTGTAGGAATGAAATCAAATAAAAAATTGGTACAAACACTTTCATTTGATCAATTTTATTAACTTACAATGTCTATAACATTTCGAGTTAATATGAGTGCCATATATTGGTGTATAATTAATAATTATTTGTTTCATGTTTAGTCAGTATAAAGTTCTTAAAATTTATTTAGGGGATAGAGTGAAACAGTCAATATGTCCATCAATTTTATCTAATAGTTCAATAGTACCTAGCAATGTTTTATTTAAGGAATTAATAGGAACCAAACAAGCAATAAAATTAAACAATATGACAAAAAAATAAACAAGGATGCCAACTGCTTTTATTTTAATTTAAATAATGCACATGACAATTTAGTACATCTACATTAGTACAAATTGAATTTGTATGAGTTTAAAATTGGATTAAGACGATTAGTTAAGAGATGTGGTTTATAAGCTAGTATAATAACATAATAGTAGAAATATTCTAGTGTTTGTTTTTTTATTGTTAATGTTATAATCAAAAGAAAGTGTGGATAATATTAGGATAAACCATCTTCTTTCAATCATAACATCGATGTTGTGCTGCTAAGTGCATCTTGCTCACAAATATGATGGAGTTCCCTTGTATTCTTTGCTCTGCCTCGAATTTCTACAATTTATATGCAATAACTAATTTAATCTAAAACAATAGATCTTGTAAATATGATGCTAACTTCAAAACTATTCAATATACAGTTCTAAGTCGGATTGTGACGAATTATACTAAAATACGGAACTGTTTCCTTTGTCCCAAGACTGATCTCTAATACTAGAAAATTATTGGGCTTCTTCAGACTTTATATTAAAACGGTGTTCACAAAGTCGAGCGTCATCGGCCACTTTCAGAATTGAGGACTGTTTGTTCAATGGTTGAGAAGGCGCTACAGTAATATTGTGACTGGCCACATATTTATGTGATTGTACCTAGTAATGTTAAACCATTTTATACATATGAGTTGAACAAGGGATTATTTTGATCAAGCTCACGAAAATGCAATGCTCTTAATTAATGTTTATAATAATAGTCATTGTAAATAGTTACAAATGTGTAAGAGAGGTGACACGTCGCATCCGATGTGTTCGTATTTTGTAAATAATTCAGTTTATATAAATTAGTTGATATTTAGAGAATGACTATATTTGTAAATTACGTTGTAATAATTTGAGTGTCCCTATAGAGTATATTTGATTGTTTCTCTATGATCACTGTCACAAATCACAATTTGCATTTTTAAAGTCCCAGTTTTTAATGAAAAGTTCTAATTAGAAGGGTTGTATAATTGTTTTTGCATAATTATAAAAAAGAAGTGTTTTTTTTAATCGAGTCATATGAGTCACGCGCATGGGTGGGTGCTGGGTGCTGTGCTGTGGCCGATTGATATGCAGCTTGCCGACACGTTTTATTGATGTTGTTTATTAACCACTTGCCAAAGAACTGTATTCTCTCACATTGACATACGTTGTTGACTTCTTGAGCTTTGTATTTTCAACCTTAGTTAATTTGATGTGAAGGGAATACATGTCTGTGCTGTGGTTTTATTTTTAGTAGTGTTACTGTTAACAGAACCATAAGGGACTATTATTTTGTAAGATACATAATATGTCACTCCTTCTGAAGGTTGTAAGTCCACATAACGTAACTTTTGTGTTATTTATATCTTAACAATTTTATTATGGTATTTAAAACAAGTTGAAGTATAGATTAAACATAGAAAGAGTAACTTAATATTTGTAACTTTATAAGTATGCCTGTAGCCTAGCCCCAGAGTGGTACCGTCGATGCAACACATTGATAGCATTACATACAGCATATCAAACAATCATCAATTGAGTGTGATATTAAAAGAGGATTGTCTTACTGTTTGTAAGACAATCCTCTTTTAATGTTCTCTTTGTCTGCTCAATTGTTTTCAACAAAGTACATTTTCAATGAAATCGGTAAATGTATATCTGAATATTCATTTTCCACATAGACATCAATAATAACATGAGTGGTCGGAAATGTCTATGCAGCTTTACTTTGTACTAGTGGAGTCTGAAAATATTTTTTTACTTTGTACAGAATGTTATAAATGTGATAAATAATTTTTGACATAATTAGAAATTGTGATTTAGTAAGGTGTGTAGTTTGTAAAAAAAAATATGAAAAAAAAAACTCGCTTTACTAAATAAATTATACTATTCTACAGCTATGTAATGTTGTTTTCCCACGTTTTTATATTTGGGTACTTATATATTCTAAGCTGTTGTACCTATTGCTAGTAAAATACAAATTTCAGGAGATTCAATGTTTCGGCCCAGTATTGTCAAACTTCTGTATCCCACCAATGCTGTGAATCATTTGCTTCCTGAGAATAAACAACCAAAATCTACAGTTCTGTGTTTTTATTCCATATTCTTTTTAATTAGGTATATGATCCAGATTCGTATCACCAAAGTCACTGCTTGTTAACACATACACGGTGGATGGATGTAAAAATTTACCTACATTTTATTTTAATTTTAATCATACTAAAATTTAATTATTTAACCCCCGACGAAGTCATGTTTGAAATTAATTAATTAACATTTTACTTCTATCTTAGGGCAACCCACCATCGTAAAAGGCCCTTCTCAGGGCCAACCTATCGATCCTCTACGATAAAAAAAAAAGATGCCATTGATCGATACGCTAAGAAGAAGACCGACTTATGTGCCTGTCTCCACATTTTTCTAATTTGAACTTGCCAGGCGGATCGGACCAATTTGGCCGTGATAAAAGAAAAAAAAACGACGTGATTTGGGGCACGGAACCGAAAGATATTTTTTTTAAGGGGTTATAAATTTCCATGTAAAAAGGTATTAATAAACCACTTTTAATTACCTACTTGCAAAAATAACTTTTCAGAAGATGAGTCAAGTAACGACATGAAATTGATTGATTTTCGCAGTTCAATATAATCTGCGGCCATCTCATTGATGACAATTAATTAACGCCAGTCATCTTGCTTATCAATCACAGTTCCGATCTATCTTACAATCGCTTCCTAGTTAATTTATTGGCTTTTGATAGGCATGATAATATTGTGCTAATTTTCATTATGCAAATTAAATGGTATTATTGTTATGTTGACTAAAAGCTTAGTTTGTATTGTTGTAGAGAAGTACGTTAAAAATGTTGGAGGCCCAACAACAGGCTCTAAAAGGAACAATTCTCTCGACAATGTGTGCAGCATTTCCAAGTGTTTAGAACGTAGTTTTCTATAATATAAACTGCCAGTCAGACGAACACTTTGTTGATAGCGTTAGTGCTAGGGCCAGGATTTGTTTTGAAACAATCTCGTATTTTTAGTTCTTCCTAAAAGCACTAGATGGCGCTGGCTGAGAGCCAAATTGAAGGGGTGTGATCATTTCAAATACCAGCTCAGCGCACCATTGATGTTATAAAAGAAAATAACATTTTAGTAAACCTAATTAAAAAATACGGCTTAAAATGTTTGTTTTCTCACGCATAGTTCCAATGTCTTGGGTTGGTACCTACTTCCAGTCGACTCAGAATCATGAATTCGGGGCATGATGCTAGGTCTAACGTTACAAGTAGGTACATAAAAAAAAAGTTTTATATTAATTGTAGTTTGGTAACATAAAAGATCGCAATAACATATTATTATGTTATTGCGATTATAAACTGTTATTCAGTTATCGGTGAAACTGTTTTTTTTTTCAATTGCACACTTAATTTTGTATATGGAGAATCAATATAAAAAATATGTGGAACTCTCGGTGCGCGAGTCAGGCTCACACTTACGGTATTTTTACATACATATCAAACTACAGCATCTCTGAAAACGGTAGGTAGAGCACATCAATTAAACATGTCGACGTCTGATGGACGATGAATTTAGGTTTCCTGAGAAGCTGTTACTATAAGCGGTCGTTATTACTTGGCAGACGGATTGGCTGTGTTTGCACTGAAAGCGACAGCTGTTCACTGTATCGACATTATCGTAACTACCTATTACGTAGATTGTATATACTGTACAGTACCGTAACTATCTGCTAGAGTTAAGTTACAATTAGGCTCGATTACAAAGATTCTCGTAACCGTCATTTGTTTAAAATAAGGTTGAGTACTCACACTTGCAACCCCTCTACTTGATGCAATAAAACAACTGCATGGCATACCTGACCTGCATGTAAAACTGTAGTCAGGAAAGTGATATATAATTATGTTTAAAGAGCTTACTGGTGAGATGTGAGGGCCGTTAAGAAGAGCCATTTTCTATTTCATCCTGATATAGGTAGACACAATATAGTACCTAGCTAGGTGCCCCTAGGTGGGTATCGGACCGCCCGAAGAACTTTAAAATTAGATATGGTAAGGAGTCTTTGGAATTCTGTAGGTAGCTTACGTACATTTTCGACAGTTAATCGTAGTTATACGAATATCGCTATACCGGGAAAAGTAGATATACGGCTAGCTAGATAAAATAGGCATGTTACTTCGTTCATACCTAAAAGTTTTCAGGTTCCATGAGGGTAAAATGCCAGAGGGCACATGTAAGTAGATACGGCGCATAGAATCGTCTGAACTTTTCCAAAAAAGGAAAATTGATGCGATGTCGTCGGAGTTCGAGGAAGCACTTTGCCTAATATATCTAAAACATGATGAAACAAAATGCCACTAATGTATTTATAGTGTTATTTGCAAACATTTATAACCCGGTTACTGTTTACTGTTCAACCCTGGAATCACAATAGATTACCTGAAGCCTTAGAGGCCGTAGATACCTAATAGAGTGAGGAACGTAAGCTTAATCTGACGCGGTTTTGATTAATGGAAACTAGTATCTAAGCGTGATTGCATGCATGACACCTAAAATCCTTATGTCGAATTGTTGATAGATATTTCACGAATATAAGCGAATTCTACACCTACCAAATTCATTAATCAAAATAAATAGGAATTAAAAAAATATGAACACAAGCAATATATCAAGGCTTGTAGAGGTTTTTTTTTTTGGTAGAGATCTTTGCATTTAGCCTGAGCGTAGGCTTTGACTGCTTCACCGGACTTTTATGGCTACTAGAGGTATACTTACTGTGTATTATGGCTACCTACTAACGTTATATCTAGGTTAATACTGCTCGATATCTATGTAATAAATAACCATTTCAGTTCTTAGCCAAGTTTTCCACCCCAACGATGCAAATCCACTAATAAAATTGCAAGATGATCGCACTTTACAAAACAATTTCGAAGCAGTAACTAGCAACCGGTACGCATAGCGAACGAGTGTTGCGAATTGCGTTAGGTACCTAAGTAGTTGGCGCTCTATGCTATTACAGTGGCGCCTGTCTTCATCTCCCTTTCATTTACACTACTTTTCACATTACTGCTACGCGCCTGGCATGCTCATTTTGATCAGCCTTTCCATAATAGGGTTAAACAGAAATAAAAAGCAGATGTTGAAGTAGTAAGCGTTTTAACTGTTAGTTGTGATCTTAGTTGATTAGGAAGCTGGACTGCGGTTTAATGTTTGAACAAATAAATGTCCGTAGCTAATTAAATCTGATTTGTACTGGACGCAAACGCAATTTTATTTTAAGATTTCAAGGATTATCATTGTCCTTATTTTAATATCTACATTGCTTATCTTTAATCGTCAAAAAACTCTACTAGTGTATATCCATGTATATAGGTACTATAAACCAGGAATTAATATGCTGACGATGCAACTCATATTTTGAATTTAGTATCAAATAGGTACCTACTTCAAATTTTATACCTAATCGTATTCTATTCTCCATATTTTAAATCCATCGAAGTCTTGAAGCCGCAAATTCGCTCTCCGAAGTATATTTTGCTATCTACGATAATAACCATATTCAGTGTCTTGGTCTAGCTTATCAAATTGAGTATCTTAATGGAATTTAATCGTGATTGGAAAGGTCTCGGGCGTGCTTAAATCCGCTTTTAGAGTAGAGAAACAAATTAAGGTACTTAGAATATCTCAATAGTTTAATTTTCCTCTAAATATTGTTGATTGTGAGTGAGAACTTCGCCGCAGGGCGATTTTACCCTCAATTTTCAGGGAAATATTTACAAAAGAGAAAACCGACTGTCTTTTAAAAACAAAGATATTCTGAACTGACTTTGGGAACGCTAAATGTCTCATTCAGAGGCAAATCATGAAGCTGAATGTATAATTTAAATATTCTTTGACTTGGTTATGATGTCACTTCTTGTGAAACAAAGCAATTTGACATTCAAATCGATATTATTACCATCATAGTTGATTCATAGTTTCAAGGGGAAGAGTCCACTGTATTAGCCTTTGCTATACCTGCATAATTTATAAGTGTACCACGTGAGCGCGACAAATGGATGTGCGATTAACGCTTATGCGACAAAACTGTACTGCGACTCACCGTAGTTCGAATGCACGCTAGTGCGACACACTGAAGATCGACATCTCGCTAGTGCGACAAACGATTGACGAAATAGAACATAAACATAGGTATAGAACCGACATAGGCCCAGACATCCATTGCTTGGTTGGGTTCGACTTTGTGACAGAGATCAATAGGTTAGGTTAGGTTAGATATTGTGACCTTGCAATGGAGCGAGCGAAGCGAGCGACGGCCTTTTATTATTTAATATCTACTTATTTAATATATATGTAATTCAAAATGTATCTCAGCAAACTACTGTAATACTGCATCAACGTACTACACTACCGTAGTGTCGCACTACCGTAGTGTCGCACTACCGTAGTGTCGAACTACTGTCGCGCAATCGTTTGTCGCACTAGCGAGATGTCGATCTTCAGTGTGTCGCACTAGCGTGCATTCGAACTACGGTGAGTCGCAGTACAGTTTTGTCGCATAAGCGTTAATCGCACATCCATTTGTCGCGCTCACGTAGTACACTCTAATTTATTGAAGTTTACATGTATAAGTAGGTAACTGCTTAAGGTATTTTGTTTTGCTTAAAGTGCTACTTACAGCCACATAGATTTTTCGTAAAATATACGTTTGCCATAAATTCGTATAATAATATTTTCATTTTGTAGGTCTTTTCACAAAGAACTTTTGCTTCATTTCAGAATTCGTACAAGTATTTTTTAATGTCAGTAGAGACACTACTTTGAATTTCATCAGCTTTAGTCCAAGGCTTTATTTTTAGAAGAAACATTTTTTACTAGATATAGAATTTGTAGGTGTTGTTTGCGTGTTTGCGATGAAAATAAATAAAAGAATTTGATAGACCATCACGACACACGTGCAATAAACATCGCGTTGTTTTTATTTAGAAAGTTTGTGAAAAAACGTTTCATTTTTATCTAAGAACAGTTAGGTATTAGGTTACAAAAAAAAAACAAAACATAAATTCTGTATAACGGTCGCACAACACCGAATTCTGTCTAATATCGAACAGATAGAAACTTAATGTTTGAATCAAAAGTTCTTATAAGTTTAAGGGCCACGTACCTACAGTTACTGTTAGAACTTACAAAGAATAATATATAAGTAGCTAAGCGTGTTTTACTTCCCAGGCAATAGTCTGTAGGCAGAGTTTTGGTAAAAGCAGCCGGTTTTATAAAGTAAAATAAGGCAATAATTATCGACAAAGCGAGTGGCGCTCTGACTTGTCATTTTTTGCATGGAGTAATCGATCAGTGGACCAAATTAAATATTTGACTAATTTTTACTTTTTTAACGAGATTTGTGTAGGTACTTTCGTCAGAGAAGAAAAAATACATTGTATACTTTATAATATTCTTGGAAAAGGAAAAATACCTATTCAATCAGCGTATCTTCATTTTGACTTCGGTATCTACTTAAGCCAAGTAGTAGTCTAATCAAATCTAATTCAGATTTTTTGTTTACAAACGTTTATTTTCAAATAGAATAAGTAAGATAAACTAAAAAACATTATTAGACAAAAGAAAGCGTGTTTACACATCGATAAAAATATCATCTTTTAAAGCATTTTAGAGTGCGTGTTTCCGATAACACGTCATCAAAAATATTGTGTACACAACACTGATATTTTGAAACGAGTCACCTCTATTGCCACAGGCCAATGGCCACGGGGACACTTGCGCTATCAATCAAAAAGGCTCGTGTGTATCTACTGCCTACAAATAAAAAACAAAGTGTTCTGTATTTGATTTGGTTTTTGTTTTAGATTTTTCAAACCAAGTTTGCGCTGATTCACGAATATTCGGTTCCAATCACCTGTTTAGCCTGTAGGGGTCAATGTTACATGCTCACATTTAGCCAATAATTGTAAATTTTAGGTACCTACGGCTTACCACTGAAAACTCAGTTTGCATTTTAATTTTATTTTCGGAATGCCGATAGCATTTCGTAAATTAATTTAGAAGTCATGTTTGTAAAATTTGGAAATGACCTCTAGACAAAAAGTAGAAAAATAACTAGATATTTTATGTGCATATATCTATATGTAAATTGCGAAAACGTAGCTTATCGGTATCGTTGCTTCATGCGATTTGAATGTATTGTACTGACAGGTAATTTTGTAGGCAACTATCGAGTTCAAATAGAACGAATGCACATGATTTTCTTCTGACTGGTCTTGTAACTCAGCACTCACTGCAGTAAATAATACTTAAAATTATTGTTGCTCATATACCTAATGTTAAGATAGTCGAAACTACAGAAAACGCAATCACATCAAGTAAGATGAGAACTAAAACTTTATGCTATTTTATTTAAGTTGCAGCCGCCATTTGCTCAACTCACCTTTTGAAGGACATGACCAATAAAGTTCTAGGGCGTCCCTTCCCGGTATTTCCACTCCCATCTACGCCATAAATCCCTTCTGTAATAGCCTCCCATTCCACATGACCCAGCCGTGAAAACATAGTTTTCTTTATATCGTACCTACACCTGCCCACGTCACTCCTAAACGAAAAAGACATTACCATTCAAATTATTCTTAGAACCGAATATGAATTAAAATAATTATAATTAGAATATAATTGCCGTCAATATTACCCGTCTTCTATTAGGGAAGAAATTGCTAAAATTAATTTTGATTTAGAAGAGGAGATAATTTATCCATCGCCTGTTGTAATTTGAAACAACTTAAGAGCCTTTTCTTGGAAGATTTTATAATTATGGCCTATTTTTTAGTTCCCGAATAAATTAATGTAGGAGCCCACGTGCATTAATTTGATAGCTTGCGAAATTAGTAAATGTTCATCACTCGAAGGTCACGTACATAATTTTACAACAATTATGGAGAATTCAATTAACTATTATGGGAATCACGTAGTTTGTGATAGTCATGAAACTATGTCTACAATCTGTGTTCATGTTGAGTAGGTTGTCCTTATATAAACATGTGGGCGTTTTAGTGTACGACACGAATATCGTAAATATCTAAGGATTTTTTTGTATTCATTAACTAGAAATCCTTATCACATTTGAAAAATATGTTTTTATTTTCAAATTATACGTAAACAATGAATGTACAATTTAATTTGTTGTCTATTGTTGTAGTTTCGCAGCGCATTTGCGTTTCATGGGTTTCAGCTTATCTAGGATCTATTCTGGCTTATGTTTATATCTGAAGGAAAGGCATTAAGCCGTACTCGCCACGGTACTGGGTCGAACGCAACACCATTCGAAAACCAGAACCAACTCCTAAGGTCTAAAGTCTGTCAACACAACAAATTAATCTCCAGCTTCACAGATTTGGGTCGCCAAGAAAGTTCCGAGAAAGCTTGACTGATACATTAGATAAAGATGGAGAGCAAATTGCGGGAGTCGAGGCCCGCCACACGCGGCCTCCTTCACAATAAATTAAAAATTTAATTAAACTACCGAGTGGTCGCAACTGCTTGATAAACGTTTTTACTTACTTTGCTCTCGTTAAGTATACAATGGAAGCGTCATTTACAAGTATGTTTAACATTTTTATTAGGTGTATCCGCCTTCTTAGGTGATTATTTATTAAATTTGGAAGCAATTACCGGAGGAAAATTCGGACTTATTAGTAAACTTGTTGATTGAATTTATCCTTATTAACATTTATGATTCGGACGATTTTAATGTTATTAGGTTCATTATTTTGTATTTTTTGCGATGCTTATTAAAAATTCTCATGTTATTTGAACAATAGCGAGTTTTGTTTATTGTACTATGAGTTTATTTTCTATTAATAGTTTATGGATCAGTTAGGTTCGTTATCAACAATACAATTATTAGAAAAAGGCTTTCTACATAGAAGTGATAACTTTACATCGGAATATCGATGTTTGTTCCGAACCGATGCGACGTTTGGTGCTACCCGCATACATAGTTAACCATCGCGTCGTAAGTAATTGATTACAATCGGTTTAGTTGAAGAAAATAAATATTGAACAACTGGTTTCCTCCTCAACCGTTGCGGTCGTTCAGTAATCTATATACCTAGGTATATAGCTTAGATGTCTGCAAGCTGTCGGTAAAGCTAACCACACGTGTACGTAGTCCTGTGGTAGTATGCACTACTTAAGCCACTTGGTCACAGTTTCGAGTCATCTCGTTAACCTAATCGAAACCTACCTACATTGTAAAATATGGATGTAATAAAACCCAGTCGGGATACCGAACCATACATCAGACCCGTGATTAAAATCTGTCCGAATAGTTTCATGAATTATGGCAATTCTGACGGATAAAATTGTCTAAACCAGCTGTCAAAGTTCCTTCTCGGGTCGCATATGTTATGTTTGCTACGTCGGACCGCAAATGATGACCTTTTTATAAAAGGGACGCGTGTTACCATACTTTCAAAGTAAATTATAATGATGTATCTATATTTATGTAGGTCGGTTGATGTTTGCCAGATTTATGAACATGAAGTTACGTGTTCAAAAGCTGAAGTTGTCTAATTTAGGTACAAAGATCAAATGCCACCTCAAACCCTTGATTGCTACCCACATTGACGCTGCCCGAGCCCAAAGTAGGTAATATGTAAAATACCTACTTTGGGCTTAACAATCAATAGTCTATCTAACTGTATGTATATATCAATTCCCTAATCTTGTTTACTTAGCTTAGATCGTAATTTAAAGTTAGATTGCCTACGTATTACTCATATGTTACTAAAAAACCGGTTAGCCGGCCTAAGTAGCATCTGTTTGCTCCAGTTTCCCTTTTATCCAGCCTTAAAACAATATTAATGAACCTAAGCACCTAACCTAATGTAGCAATAACAAATCAAATCCTCGCATTTGTCTCTACGGAATTAACTTTTATTTATTCGACAAATAAAGCGAGTATTAAATTGCTCTTAAATTATCGTTAGTGAACAGTTTCAGCTTAAATTTCGAAATTACTTAAAGTGAATGGCAACACAAAGTTTACGTTTAAATACGGTCGTACGTTGTTCAGAAGTCGATAAACAGGACACGTGCGGCACACAGGCGTCTATCTTATTTCTGTGGCGCATTTAATTCACTGTACCTCTTCAATGGCTCGACTGCCAGCATTCGGTAAATTGTGGTGCGCCGTGTTTGTGTATTTCCCGTCTCGCTTGGTTTGGTTGTTTTGTTTAGTAGTGCGGTCACTTCTAGATATTAAGGATCTATGATTTATTTTGTAGGGGCTTGAGTATGTTTTAAACGACGTTTAGAGTGTAGAAGTGACATAGCAAAACTCATACCACATGACTTACCAGTTGCGAAAGGTAAGTAGTAAGCAAAGTACAATAATGTAACTTAAGTGACGTGTCATGGATAATAGCTGTTCATACATGATGTTTCCTGTCCTAAAACAATATGGGGAAACGTTACCATAACACACATACTACCTAGATAGCAAATGTAGAGTCAATACAAGGCTAGACAAAGAAAACTGCATATTAATATGCTTTAGTTAACAAAAATCGATTGCAAATCTCAAACCTTATAATAAAGTAATTTGTATTCATATTTCGTAACTAAAACCTTTACTTCTCCTTCAGACACGAATTTCACAAACCATGGGTCAAGTTAGTTGAGCGAACAACGAATACCTAACTAAATCCTGCTTCCCAACTCGCCTTTTATGTATGACTTAGAATATTCTGAACAGTAAAGGAAGTAGAGGAAAGTTTCCATGTGCATACTTCAGTCCGATGGCTGGCGAAGTGTTGATGTGATGCGGAGGCGGGCGCGGCGGGGAGCGCGCCACTTGCAACCTCGGATGCTTGTTGTCTCAACTAAGTATGATTTAGAGTTAAACTTCGCATCTCCTTTCTGAAATAACACAAACTAAGTTCTGAAAACTGTGTCACGTAGACTGAACATTTGTCTGATTTGCTGCACGGCGATAGCCCGATTTAGTGCAATAACTGCGTGTGACGCCACATTACTTAACTCAGACCGAAAAATCATTTGTGATCGAGTGTCTGAAGTACGTAAGTAAGATGATGTGTAGCGCGTACGGTGTTACAAGTGATATTACATACGGATCTCAGTCGTAGACGCGGAGTTACAGCTCTTCACGTATCTAATAACTATTTGATAGCGCCGGTATCAATTCGGGAACAGATACAATAAAACCCCTGAGCACGTAATAACGCACTTTTGGCGGGAGCGTTACGGAGTCAATATTTTAGTCCATACTCCATGGCAAGCACTTTTATATTATTGCGCCTTACACTTTTACGGCTTGCCAGAAAATTAGATTTTATTATTTTAGTTTAGTACACATGAGCTTAATAGTTTTTGCTTTATGTATCTTTAAATTTCAAACTGAAATTGGTTTTGGTAGTCGTTTATTTTAGGATTTTCATTTGTTAAATTGTTATTAATATTATATTTAAACGTGTCTAGTTTCTCCTTTTGTCGTATTTTAATATCATTCAGTTCAATTTAGGAAAATATTTTACTGTACTGTACATATTAGTACCTAACAATGTAACTCTCAAAGATGGCTAACAGTCCCATACTTATGTATAACTGTGAGACCATCTATATTGTATTTATTAATTTTCACCTAAACCAAAACACAAATGATATCGTTTATTTTAAAGTATCGCATCAATTATCATAAACGTTTTGACTACGAGTCCATTAAGACCTATCTTTCGGTGCACCAACCGAGACAAATTACACAGATAAATCCACATTCATTAGTTTAATCGTCGATCGTCAATTACTACAAACTGACTGAGGATACATAATGCGTATATCATACCTTCAATTAAATCCGTAGCCGTTGCAAGGAAGGCAACTGACGTAAATGACATGTTCTACAAATGTATCTCTGCTACACATGTAATGCTTAGTTTACACGAAGAGTATGACACTAGATAATAAATCCGTAAAAAATGATTTATTTCAGTGCGTCCTCACACGTAGTCACGAGCAAAAATATGTGTACGAGTGTCGGACATTTCTGCGACATACACTATTCAGACAAATAATAGTGCCGTGTAAACAAAGTAGAAAGTGTCCAACATTTATGTCAACATGGCTAAAGATAGTTACTGTTTGTCAAATATAATCGTCGTGTTCCTGAGGCTATTCGTCATAATGGCTATTATAGAAACAATACATTTGCAAAATAAATTGAATGTATCTTTTTACATCATCTTAATCAGAATGCTAAAACCAGACGTTGGCGAAATTTCGCAATGTAAGGCTCAACCCAAGTATTCAATGAAATTCTAAGCTAGACAAAATTATTCGTCTTATTTAAATAAACGATGTCGCAATGGTTTTGTTTACCATGCTTAATCATAAATAAAGAGTATTTTCTTGAGATCGATCCTTCTACCTATGCATGTAAGACTTGAATGAATGTCAAGCAAACAAGTATTGGAAATACCTATCGGACATGTGAGGCACAAATATTATACGGGATCGAGATCTCTTTGTAAAATTGAAACTGGCGCTCCCAAGCTAACTCCTAAAACATAAAAGTACGAGAGATCGGTTCGCTGGATACAACACACTGACAGTGACTGTGTGACTCGATTTTACTGGAACTGACGTACTCATAGTGGGTGGCTCGGCTATACGACGTAATTGCACACCGATGATAACCATTCATTCGATTTGACTTTGATCTCGGTATGCTACTGAATGCTGTTATCTCCGATATGTATGCAAAGTGATCGCTTTATGGCCATATGTTTGTTACAGTTCTCTTTGCGAACGTAAACCTAAATAACAGCATGAGTTTGTAAACAACTGAAATAGGAGCTAGGAGCACCGGCGGGTGCTCGGTATTACTAAGAGCTACGGTCTGTATTGACTCTAATAACTTCTACTTGGTTTAAGATAAATACATGGTCGGGTTTATTGAGAGAAACATATCAATTAGGCTCTCTAAACTTCGACAGGCCGCGAGAAACAGCACCGCAGCTACTTGAGTTTATTTATACTGAGAGACAAATTCTCTTATCTTGATAATACAAAGGCTTGCTTACTTATTCTAGTTCACAATACAGCTACAACGTCCTTAAACCTAATTCAGGACGGAGTCGGACAGAGGTCCTTTCTATTGAATTTATCAGCTTAACGAAACGTACCGTCCTCAGCGTTTTGATGACTCAACATACCTATATTTAGTGCAATACTACAGTCCATTTCACTCCGCATTCGTTCCTGCCGTCTCTCTGAATCTGCAGTTATATTTATAAATTGCATTGAAGGTTCTTTTCGGAAAGAGTTGGTATACACATGTGTGTGTCTGTACTTTTCATCCCGAGGCTCTCGGTAGTAAGCGCTCGTTCGCTCGTATGTTGTGAGTAGGTACTATGGGATTTGTACAGATTCCTCCCGTTCTAATCTAGGCGAAAGTAAAGCGAAATAGAACGAGTATGTATTTCGTGTGGTTACGAATCGCGGAAGATAAAAATATAGATGAAATGTGCGACAAGCGTTTTCGTTTCGGCTGTGGAGCGTGATATAGTGTCGCAATGAAAAAGGCGATATCGCAAACATTGGATTCAAAATCCACGGCACTTTAACTATTGGAAAATATTCTAAAATAAAATAGCTTTTTCCTTTTAATAAGCTTCCGGTTTGACAACATAGATGAAGGGATAGCTAATTATTAACTAGGTAGTGGTCAACATCGAAACCAGGTCATAGTCGAAATTATTAGGTGCTTGGACAGAGCCGCTGTAAAATACCAATATTCATCTAAAACTTTGATAAATATTCCAGTTAAGTAGAATCGCAGCTGCGACAGTGTAGTTTACGTGCTATAAGGAAAATATAATACATCAATGTTTAGAACTAAAATTTGGTACGGAATATTGATACTCGTAGCTAGGTTGTATATCAATAATAATATACATACGTTCTGTTCCATTTCCCGTAATTGTAGCGGCGTAACATTGAAATATATTGAGGTACATTAATAAGAAATCCCCTTTGCAATCCTCAGGGGTGGTACGGAGCAAGAGGTTCTTAGTGTTTCCCTGGAAAAGTAAAGACTAGGTTTCTAATTAGACTATTTCTGGCAGCATCCTGATGTATCGATATATGCTCTATGTTTTTACCCGGGACTGAGACAATTTTTGATTTATCAATATAGAAAAAGGATATTGGTTTAATCATCACGCCTCCCTCTCCCAAGGGGTAAGCCGATGTCAATACCAATTAAAATGGGTTCCAACTCACAGATCGGTCCTCGATTGAATTCGATCGTGATCTGATTTAAAAAAAAACTGTCAAAAAATATACAAAACCTAACGACTTCTTTGCTACGGGCTAGTTTGATGCATAAAAGTTTATTAACTGACCGTCGACTGACATGGCAGTCCTTTATTGCTCCACTTCCATTAAGCTAGTATCCGACGCACGGAAACAGCTAACACGTCACTATCTAATCAATTTTAACCCTCAAATGTCGGATAAGGTTTAAAATGGTGCTTTGTCACTAATTGTAGTACCCCTTTCAACGCCACCGGTGCGCGAGGGTTGTTTTGCGGTCGCTACCAGTAGCCAGGCCAGCGTGATGTTTACAGCATTGTTTTTGAATCCTATATAGCTGTGGACTCCAATAAACCTAATTGAAATATACTCGATTATTTCGAGAATCAGAGGGCTAAATTATTAGTGCGACTTATGAAGTAAATAACTATTTACGTGGAAGCAGATAATTAACTCTTTGGGAAAATGAATTACTTTTTATTTGATTCGTTGGATTAATAGTATTCTTTTTAAATGACAGTATTTCTAATCGTAATAAGGTTTTTTTAAAGTCTCGGAGCCATCAAAAAAATTGTGTATCTCAGAATATACAATCGTGAGAAACCGTGGGGTACCGCCGTTCTATTGGCGAGTTTGAAATTCTGTTTAAAAAGTAATAAAATACTTGTCCATCTATTGTTAATTTATATCTATCTATTTTCTGCCAATATACTTCCAAAATAAAAGGATAAAGTAAACTGAAAGTGAAAGTTTCACAATAACCAACGTTCATCGTTTAGAATTTCACTCAAAGTTAATGTTCAGAAAAGATTCTTTTAAAGAGAAATTATTCATCTGAATTGTTGAAATATGAAAGAACTCGATTGAAAACTTATTCAAGGTAAGTAGCCAACAATTCTGTAGGTACTGTACCTACAAAAATAAAATAAATATTCATGATGAGAGTTGGTTAAGATACTCGACTCGCATCGAGTTCATTGGTTAAAGAAATATGTATGAAAGCATTCGTATGAAACGTATGTAAGTGGTGTTTTGTCGTCGGTATTTTTTAATCCCTAAAGACTGAATGGTACCCTATCATTTGAGCTATTTTTGCTAGAGTAGAGATGCATGTAATTCGGTTATGTTTTGTTATGTAAAAACTCCGATTACTATATTTTTATCTATTCTCACCATCACCTGTGTAATTCTGGACAATTGCCGCAAAGCAAAAGATAAAGCAAAGAGTAGATACCAGCAATTGGGTATCGAGTACTATGCTAGAAAGTAACTCGTTCCAATTTGATTTACATCATACATACAGTAATCAAATAACGATACATTCCTTGTTGCTTTTATTTCTTGTTCAATTTTACGGAATCACGGAAGTCAACATTTTTTATTAGGTGAAGGTAGCTGTAAGTTGCTGTGTTTGAGTTCATATAACATACTTTTATTTTTCTTTTAAACAAACGAGTGATTTACTAACAATGCTTGTTTGATTTTAAGTGCAGTTTCATTATACATTATCAGAAAACCGACTTCAGTGATCAATTAAATTTAAAAAGTCTAAAACCGAGAATTAGGAAAATATTTTAATTTATTAATTTAGTAATTTGTTCATTATTATTAATTTATTCAGTTAGGAGCAAACCCGTTTATATGAGTATATTTTATTTTAAAACTGTACCATCACGATTAGAATCAGGTATTACAGTTTCTTGCCAGTTCTTCTCCATAGGAATGACATTTTGGAACCTGCAACTAGAGTCTGTAAATTTCACATTTTAAGAGTGCTTGGAAAGGCCTATTTGAATGTACATTTTATTTATATGAAGAGGAAAACTAAACACAAAATTCGAAAAGGCAGAGTCATTTTACTAAAATCATAACATGCCGCACTAGCTATTGTCCACGTTAACATCCGGATTATATTAATAGCATAGATTAAACGATCGATATGGACTCTGAACCTACATAATTATAACTTATTTAAAAAAACCTGGACGGATTTTACGCCGTTATTTATAAAAAAAAATAATAACGCTCCTATTTTTATACAAGTTTTGGCAATAAACGTAAAACTAACCCACAGTTTTCAATATTGGAAGTAGAGTCCATAAATATTAGTTACTAACTATAATTTCGATTTTTTTTTATTCCTTTTAAATTAAATTTTTTGTTCAATGCTTAAATAACCTTATTTACTTAAAATACTTACTAAAAACAGTAGGTGAATAAAAACATGTCTATAACCCAAGAGCACCACTACAAAACGCTACGCTTGAAAATAAATTGATATCGAATCAAATCATCGAGTATAAAAACGTTGCAGGTCAAATATGCTTCATGTGTGAGTGTAATCAAAGTCAAGCCACGGGTATGGCGGCCATGTTAGCGGCCATTGAGCGCTCCTCTATTGTTATCAAGTTTTAGTGTAAAGCTTATTCAATCCGTTTTACTGCGGATAAGTGAGTATCCATTATTCAACAGAAAAATGCAATTTGACAGCAAACGCGCTCCCAAATTCGTGCGTGGAAACTGCCTACATGATGAATTTTTATTACCAGTTGTACAACTTGTATGCAATTGCTCTCATACTGTTATTGCGTTTTAATGTCCTTTTCTATTACGCTGAAAGAATATTATAGCGGCAAGCTGTTCAGTTACATTGCTCCTTTTGTTCTTTACATTAAGATTACCTACAGCGTCGCAGAACTGTTTTTAACTTTTTCTTGTTCAGTGAATTCAGCAGATGTCAAGAGAGACGAGCAATTCTTTCTTATTAAAATGAACTAAATATCTACTTACGTAGGTTCGTAACAAGATTTTTATCGTCAAGTGATCATTGAAACTTTTTAAGCTGATTTAGCAGTTTTATTTCTAGCGAACTGGTGTAGAAAATCCAGTAATTCTTTGTTTTTTTTTGTAGTTTATGTATGTATGTGAGCGGTTTAGAGTTCTTTTCGGAATTCTTGAACTTTGACTGTTATTTCCACTTCTTATACGGGTATTACACACTAAAACATACGCCTACTCGCTACCGTGTGTCGATGAATGATTCAATAGGATTTTGTTTCTGAAAAATAAACTCGGTAGTTTTACGTTTTTCCAAGCGTATCCGACCCTCTAGAAATTTTATTTCGGGGTCCGAGATCGCCGCAAACTAACCAGACAGCCATATTTTAGTCAAACGTTATTCTAAGGGTTTATCTGAATTCAATTTAGTAATTACATTTTCATGCGACGTTGATATATTTATGATGAACCGTTCTGGCAGACTGTTGGGTATAATAGGATGGAATTACCTTATTTGGATACCATAATTGGTTGCTAATGTAACGATATTATGTGACTTATGTACTTGAGAGGTTACATCATAGATACCTTATATAATAATGACTAGATATCGTAGTAGCTTGCTGATTTAATATCAAACAACTGTCTTTTACATATATTGTGATCGAAGTTCCTAGCAGATTGGTACACAATACAAGGAATTACAATTCGAATCAAAGTTGAAACTCGGTCACACTTCCTGGATTTTTTATTCCACGTAGTGGTCACGAGGCCCACATGCTATTATCACACACTATACGCGTATTGTTGCCGTCTCGAAACCTCGATATAGCATTGTTGCCCATTTTACTTTTATTAAATTTTATAAGACTTCGTCGCAGCGGCACGTCGTTATTTCACTTAAATAAGCATACTTAGGATTCTCGGGACAGCAGCGGCACATAATTGTTCGTATCTAACAACGTTATACCCCACAAGGATTATACTTCTTTGTGATAAGTCGCCTGCAAAATATTACAGCGCATATAACGCTCACCACAATGCCTCTGCAGTGTCCGTGTGCTCGGTAATCTCATAATGTCTACATAATTTCATTAATTAAATTCGCTTTGACAGACAAATAAGTATTAAATCGTGTTCTGGGGCCATTACGATACTATAAGAATAAAAGGACAACCTTATAAGATTAAAACATTACTGAAAAATGTAAAAAGCAAAAATATACTACAATATACTTTTATTTTATTGATTTTAGCGCGAGATTGTGGAAATAATATAGGTACAGATAGACTTAAAAGTTAGGCGATCGTGAAATTCCCAAATACGATACAATACATTTGATTGAATGTTATTTGGGTGAACAGGAACACTGACGCGTGAATTCAAACGTGGAACACTTTTACAAACATGGCGTCAAATATCTGTCATTTTATAAAACCTAGTTCTATGATACTATTGTTAGTACAATCAAGCCGACTATCGAACTATGTCATTCTTCTTTTAAAAGGAAGCGTAACTTTCTTCGGTGGCTGCCAGAAAGTTTTCATCATTCATAACTTCAGTCCGTTTAGTACTTCTTCACACACGATAAAAAGTTTTAAGACTCGAGACTGCTCCGCTTCTATATGATAGCGCTCCTCTTAATTTTCCAGAACACAGTTAATAATTAGCAGTTTAAATACTTCGCTGTTTTGAACTGTTTATTGACTGTACTTTCTGAAATGTATACTGGTAATGTTATTCCAAAAAGTTTTAGACTTAACCGCAACCTTTATTCATGAGCAATTCTGAGCTTTTCAGGTTACAACAACAAACATGATACACCCCGTAATGGATATAGGGACATCAACCGCACTTATCAAAACAATTAATTTTGAACATAATCAACCTACGTCATAAATATTTTTTTAATAATTCATAGTAATATTACGTGCAGATGTCGTTCGATGTTATGTGAGCGGTACATCGACCGCGATGATCAGTCACCCCAAATTTGCTGACACTCCATTTTTTATCAGACGAAAACGTAAGCATCTTCGTTCATATTAAAGTAGAAAACTGAACAAGTACTTTGTAAAAGGCACTAGAGAAAGGTCTGATGCAGCTTTAGAAATATATATTATGATACCAACCTCAAGTACAAACCAGTACCATCAAGGTCAGACAGAATATTAGATAGTACTTGTATTGTACCTAATTAGGTCGTTAAGGGTTAGCTCTAAATTTTGATTAAAACTTTTGTGAATCAATGTTTTACATTATTTTGTATAATAACTTTCGTAGAGTAAGACTAACTGCTTATCTTCGAATATTTACGTCATATGTAAATATTGTAAATGTAAATGTATGTAAATGTACTGAAAATGTATGTATGTATCTATCACGGCACCACATACATTGTTACTCAAAGGCACCTTTAGACGAACAAAACAAAAGAACATCGAGTTCCTTTTCTCCAAGATTCAGATCTTAGGAACGTGAAATCATGAAACCTGGTGACAATACATTTTCCTGCTAAAAGTACGCTAAGCGACGAACAACACTTAGGAAAAAAAATACGGAAATTAAGGCACTGTCGCTGAGTGTTTTCTTTAAACTAGATAAGACACTGTAGTTACTTCAAGTAAACACTCAACAACACATTCGTGGAGTTGGCGAATGGTACTTGTTTTTAAAACTTACTTCTTTCTATTTCGACACTGTGTTATGTTTATTCTAAATTTAGTTTCAAAATACCTACTTTAATGGGTGTTTTTAGGTACTGAAAGGACATAAATAATTACGGACATAAGTGGTGTACTTACAGATAAATAAGTATGTACGTAAGTAATCCAATTAGGTAATGCAAACTTGTACTTAATACACTAATGTACGCTCAGTACTCTGAAATTGCAAATAATTGTTACACGATCAATACCCTAAACTGAGGGTCGTTGACCGCATTATACATAGGTTAATTTATTGTAATGTATTGTAATATAGATACCACCTGAGAATTGGTTTGTGGAGAATATTACTTGATCGTCATTCAAACAACGTGCAAGAATATTGATCAGCCTGTATGTACATAAACTATCGAATATTTACCAAATGAAGGTAGCACTAAATATTCAAGACACGGTTTCTAACAAACGAAAGTATGAAGCGTATTTTAGATGGTAAACAAAATGTTTTTAGAAGGTTAAACTTATGGTCGAAACATGTTGCTACTTTTCGCGGAACTATTAAGAAAGGATGTGGTAGCAAGGATCAAAGGCCTTTCCTTCTCAGTATGTGAAGAGGTAACTGGCTTGTAGTTTCACAAATACGGGCTGTTTTCTTAAATAAGATAAAGTTTGATTAGACAATAATGTCGAGCGACAGAGACTTGTGTACATGTCCGCATCATTAAACATTTATCTGTTCCTAATTTAAAAAAGCGACGTGGTTTAGGCGAGCTCAAAACGGACAAAGCTACGTCTTACTTCGTCAACATTTCTGCACTTAAAGCGCAACTAGGGCTAAAACAAGTTTCATATGTACTTGAAAATACAAGCTTACTTGCGGTCCCGTACGTATATTCGAAAAACGAATCGAAACGAATTAATGGAGTGGAACGGGAGATCGTCGAGTGGCTTGAGCGTACGCAGAACCGCTTTTTATTCAATTTTTAAAACACTCCCACACTGGGAATTTCTGCGCCGTGATTGGGTTTACAGGCATAAATCTTACATGCTCTAATAGTTTAAATTTAATCAATTATCTTTTAAGGGTAAATAGGCGAATGGGCCTCATTACCAAAACTAAAATTCCTTCGCTATTTTTTTTGAGTATTGTTTTAATTTAAAAGTAGGTTATTAAATTACAATTATCTTGGTACGAGAAAACAATAATAAACATGTTTTAATTTAGTAAAATAATGTGCTCTATAAAAAGATTTACAAAAAAAATGAATTTTAGTTATAACACGGTACAAGTAATTTTAAAAGCATTTTCAAGAATACAAAAAAATATCAAGTATTTTGTACAAAAACCTGGATGATATTTTCTTTTATTTCTGTGTAACTGTTTATATTTCACCGAAAACAGCGAGTCATTTTTGTTTATACGTAGCCTTAAAATCTGAATTTCTCTTGCATATGCACACATTGCTCATATAAACATCGGGACCCGCGGGAATAATCCGACACCAAACCTTATAGCTTAGCAATAATTATAATTATCTGTGTAACTAACAAACTTTCTATTAGAAATACAGTTCCTTTGAGACGAAACACTACCACTAGTATACAGGATGTTAAGAAATCCCTGCTCTACCTGAAAGGGTGATATAGATTTAACAATCACCTGCCCAAATAAAATATAAAATTAATTGTAATATTTTATTTGTATCATTATTATTGTTACTCTCTTAAGATAATAACACTAATAATGAATTTAGAAATAACATATTTTTTGCCTCTAAATTAATTAAAATTGAGATTAAAACAAAAATAAAAAAACTATTTTCGCGGTATTAGTTAGTTGCGGCCTTTTGTTTGATCATTTGGCCAGCACCCGTGACGACGGCAACTCTCTCCCTTGCAGTTTAAGATTTTTTTTTGTATTTTTTTATATTAATGTAATCAGATATAATCGATACCTAACAGTACCTTAACGGATCGCACAGGGTTTTCTTAACGCCCTGCAGAAACGCGTCCCTTCTAAGTCAATCGTGAAACACAAATTCGTTAACAATTACGCAACGTCTGTCCTTTGTCTTATTCATGGCATTGTAACGAGTTCCATCTTAAGTGGATATTCCCCGGACCCTTTGACCCTGAGCGTTATAGTTCCAATTATTTATTGTTCTAACGTTATTAATACCACTGAAATTGGTAATTTATCGATTTTGCTGTAACTTTAAGTTCCGATGATTCCTTTTGGCATCTTTGTATAATGCAGAGATTTTATGGTTTCCGTTGCCAGACGTTTCAGTATTAGAATAATGTAATAAATTTTTATGTTCTCTACAATATGCCAAATGCCAATGGTTTCTACGTATCGATTATTTCAAACGACATCACAACTCTAGCTTGATCTATTTTCTTTCGTGAAGAAAAAGCTATTTCGGGCACACGTTACCCTTATTTGAATGCCATTATACTTATTTACGCATAGTGATAAAATCTTATCGTTAATATGATTACATGAACTCATTCATTTCTAAAAATATTACGTTGGCGCCGGTCTTTTCAAAGTGTGTTAAGGCAATCCAATAGTAGTAATAATATACTGCATCGAATCTACTATAAATTTGATAGAAATTTCTAGAAAAGTGAATAAAACCGTCTATCCTAGACATTTAAGACAAGGCCTCACGTTTATCTCCCTGCCTAGCTGGTGTCCTCCAGACTAAAGAAATTACTTAAGTACATCAAAAGTTTTTGTTACTGACTTTGTCTTCGTAAATTTGTCGCTTTTCAGCTACTATCCTTTTAGAGATATTACATCCACCCTTCAACCAACATGTTATTATACTTGTTACACAATTAATCTCGTATACTAATTCTATAAACACGTTTTATGCACAAATGTTTTTTTTTATTTGATAAAACAGGCAGATTTAAATTATATATGTAAATAATTACGAAAAGAATATGATCGACAAATTCACGCGAAGGCAAATGTGCGACAAAAGTTAAAACCCCTATATTATGTATCGGTACCTATGAATTTTCTCTCAACATTCATGCATGTTTCATAAACCGCAATGCATTTTTTCTTACTTAATAAATATCAAACGTTCAGCGTATCGGTTATCGGTATTGACAAGTTAAGGAAATATGGATAAAATATGTCGGAGAGCAGTAAAGTGTAAGCTACGTCTTCACAAGTTTTACGCTCAGACCAAGCTTCGTTTGCTCTTTATAACTTTTACACCCACCAAGCCTCGTTAGCTTAATAAATAATTACCTGCTCAGTAACAAGATTATAGACATAAGACGATAAAAATATTATGAAGATACATTTATGAACATTATATGACATGTAAAATGCTCCAAATAGAATACCTCTGAATACTTGACACTGAGTTAAAGGCACTGACAGCAAATCATTTTCCTCTCAATGTGTCGCACGTCGAAAATCTCTTGTGAATTTCAAACGTATTTTCCTGTAATGTTCCAGGAAGATTTCGATTTCTGGCATTCATTTAACAATTACAATGACGATATGGAACTGCCATTGCTTTATAGCATAGGTGCCTATTAATTAATTGTTATTACTTTCATATGACCACCATACAGGTTCCATTGCTGAACAAATTCTTACCTTCAGTCTTTCATGCGATCCTGGTCTCTCGCTTCTTCCTGCCATTTCCCAACTCCCAAGGAGCCAGTTCGTTCATCTCCTGTCGCACCCAGTTGCGATGTTGTGAGGCGCCATTCCTCATATTGCTATGAGTGTTCAAAAGAGATGTACCTATGTCAGAAGTGAATATCGTAAAAGCTGTCTGAGCATTCACCTGCTTAGAAAGATCATACACATGAAAGTAAATCGATTTTATCATTTGAAACTATTGTTTGAAATACACGAGATCTCCCTTTGTTACATGCCTTGAATACAACGCGACTAAGTCTGTTCATTATGTGCCTTAAAACTGCTATTCGAGCATTGTTAAAGCGAAAAACGTTCAAAGATTAAAACAGTCTTAAAGTGGAAGAGTTTTAATTCTATTTTCTCTCCTTAATTGTAAAAGAGTATGGAGCTCATGGTTCTCAACTTATAAACGAGGTAGTAATGGTTTGCAGTTTGTAAAAGCGTTTGTAATTGATAGCTAGTCGCTTGAGAGCACAATAGTAACCCGTTTATCTTAATTGCCTTACTGCCGGCATGTAGGTACCGTGAACTTCGATTACTTGTGTCGTGGCATCTGACCCGAATGAGTGATGAGGCGAGGACCGTCACATGCGCATCTACATCTGCATTTGCATCTGTCGGCTTCAATATACCGACTTACAAAGGTCACATAATACAATGCAACATTGTCTCTTTAATTTAATTGAACAACGAATACTTTTCCTCTTTTACATTTAACATAATTGTACGGTTACGTACAAAATAATGCAAAAACAATTCTCTCTGTAAAATTTTGACGGCTTTATCGCCGAAAAGACTGATGGAATTTGGTATGCAGATAGATTGAATCCTAGCGAAGGACGTACTTTTTATTTCAGCGAAACCGTAGGAGCTTTACCACTGTGACGAAGTTGCATGCAGAAAGCTACAATTTAGGATTTCCTTGCGAGTGTTGATTTGTTTTTCACTCTTTATTTTACGTGTTTTAAATCGGTAGTTTAAATTTTGCCTTTATTATTATAGTAAATGCAAAGTACGCCGATAACAGTCTATTATTTAAAATAGATTTGACTTACTAGGAAAAGGTTCTTTCCATATCTTTATTCCGCAAAGTCGATTTGAAAGTTTCCGATTAGTCGTAAGTTAGTTTTATTACTCGGAAGATATGTGTTCTGTACAATCGCATCACATAATGCGTGTCGTTAGCTGGAGAGTCGCCGTCCAGTGCCAAACATTTTGAATTTACGCCAAGAACATTATGAGGTTCTTGACTTATAATGTGGACAAATTGTGCTTTGAGTGTTTCGATTATGTGGGTAGCTACTTCTTACATTTTCATTCAATTTTTACATCGACTTTTAAACGAGTTAATCAATTAGATTGTATGTTTTTTGTTTGATTGTTACGCGATGACAGACATTGGTTTAATAATATATTTTATACCTAGTTATAAAATTGTTTATATATAATAAATATCTTATATATGATTGAGTTTACCTCAGAAGAGATCCAATCAAGTCCTTGTTCCTTGTTTATCTTTGTGTAATCAATTATATTTAACATGGTGGAAGGTATTTTTCAATCGAATCTTTCAGAGCTTTTCTCTACGCATTCCTAAATAAAAACAATTCAAATTAGAATCTGGGCCAGCCAACAACTTTAACTAATACAAACCGAGAGAAGAATGCTTTCCACATGTAACCCTTTAACCCTTCTTCATTTAGTCAGTGCGTAAACAACTTAAATGACTTACGACGGAAGTTCAGAAACCATTAGTAAGCTTTTGGAAGTGTCCGGTAAATCTATCCAGACACAACAATGGGTGGGACATAAACGTCCTGATCCACCCCTGCGTCCAATTGTCTGGCTAACAATAACTTCACACATCATAGCCGAGCCAGCTACTAGCTATGTACCCCCTGTACGTACAATACCAGTACATTGTACTGGCTCATGTACGCCTATTGACACCTACTATGCCTGAAGGCCGCACATGATAATTGCTCGGGCTGTTAGGTCGGGTTAAATAGGTTAGGCATGATCGTAATCCCAGAGATCATAAAAGTGAGCCCCGAACCTACTTGTTTATCAAGCCTGGGTTTGATATTTCTCAGTTTATGGCTGTTACGTTTCTACCCTCTCATAAAACTAGGTGTGTATTAACATAATTCTGTAAATCTCGTTATAGTAAAACATATTTGCATAATTTTTAAACTACACATTTTGAGTTATCAGTAAGAATTAAATTTTAATCCTTTAATGTTTGGTGCGTTAAATAATTACTTACTGGTGGTCTTTCTAGTGTAATATTAATTCGATAGCAACATAAATTCATGGAAGTTCAATTTAATTTTGGGCTTTCAACGAGCTTTTGGATCCTGCTCGGCTGGGTCGGCGAAGCGATCGTTTTGCGGCGAGCGCTGCCCTCGGATCTGTGGCGGCCGAACGTCAAGATGCGGCTTCGTTTGTCGGTCGGAGCGTTGCACGACTACATCTATGTTTTAAACTACTTTCAATGCAAAGTCTATCTTATGGAAATGTAAAACTACCTTCACACTTCGTTTCTGAGGCGAGATGTGAAAAATTCAATTGTAAATTCAACGTAGAAGGTATTTTAACGACCGCATAATATATACTAGAGTCGAGTATTCAGTGTGTGCTCAGTCCCTTCGCAGGCAGTGTTTAATTTAGATTACTGGGTATTAGTTCGGGTTGCGTTGGGTTTGGGTAAGATTATTGTTTGAACTGTGAACGTATATGTTTGTATGTGTGTGTTATTCGATTGTATTGCCTACTAACGTCTGTGATATTCAATTTAAAGCGAATGAAGCGATAATTGCTGGGAATAAACTACTTAATTGCCGGAGTGAAATTAATTTTGTTAACATATGTAGATTATTGTTATCAGATAACTAGTGTATAGAGAGTATTAGTTTAGTGTTAGTTATTTAGAATTTGTAAAGCTTTATTTTTTATTAACCTTTTCAGATTTAGATTGTTCTGTTAAATAACTATACTTACTTTTCTCTGTACCATCGTAACGTTGCAGCGTTTTAGCGTTTCAAGTTTATAAATAATCGATGTTTTGTGATGAACTTTGTTTTTCATCACATACAGGTGTCACATATCACATATGTGATCTTGATAATATGTACGTTTGTGTAATTTAAGGCACATTAGTGATTTAGCTTTCACTCCTTACTACGTGCTTATAAATTTTAATAAAGTTTGATTTCGATTTGTGTTATTGTGTTTTTATAATATAGGTAAATGGGAAATCAGGAATTGAGGAATGAAACACATAAATATTTTTCATATTATTTTATTCATTCTTTTATAATCGTCAGAATTGTACAACTAAATAATCACAGTTGAAACAAAACGTAACTATATAAGGTAGGTATAATATAATTAATGTCTAAAATAAAACACAAATCGGTGTTCGTCGGCGAGATATCGCACCTCTTGTATTTTGTACTGGGGTTGTGTGCTCTGCTGTCTATGTGTGCGTGCGGGAGCAATGTGTACCTACAGCGTGTTCCATCGCTCCTGGACTTCACGGCCCAGTGACGTCACGATCCCGAATAGAATTACATCTGTGTCGTACAACTTGTCTTACAATTTTAACGTACGTATTTACAAGACCCTATTACGTAATTTCCGTTGCTAAACTCCAATTCGTAATTCAGAAGTTTTATTGGAGTTACTTAAAACCTTATGAGTCTCGAATTACGAATAGGAGTTGCATTAACGTTTGCAGCGCTTAATCAATATCGGCTTTAGAATTCAACAGCCTGCTCAGGTTGTGATGTGAAGAGAAAGTCACAGTAACTTACCTATCAACATTAAATTTACTTCGATTATTTAAACATGTATTATCACGAAGACATGACAACCCGTCGCCACTGACGGGGACTTATAGGTAGTACTTAACAAATGCTCAATTTAAAGAACAAGAAACAGTAAAGTGCACGCTTAGAGACAGCGCAGAGCTTGCGGGAGAGAACAGAACCTTGTGTGCCGCAGCACCAATCGGAAAACAAAACATTGCTTTATAAAATAGTTCAAAAACTTACAATATACCGTTGTATAAGACAGAAATATAAAACTCGGACCCAAATCGCTATCGTAATTCGTCTATATGTATGATACTGGCAGTGTAATGATATCAATAAAATAATAATAACTATGAAACCCTACTTACATGAATAGTAATTAACAAGAATTGCTTTAATATTGATGTAGGTACTTGAATATTAATTATTTGTCTTTAGTGCAAACTAGAGGGTGAACTTACATTAGGTAAGTTATTAGAAGTCTATTAAAACCGAGTCTACAAAAATCTTAGGCTCCAAACACATAATAAAATCAGTCATTTTAACATAATTCAGTATTATTCTAAAATTTACACTGATTATAACTCGATGTCGATGTGAGACAGTTTTTAGAACCATTTAATTATTATTATATTTTACTATAAATTCTTAAAAATTAATTTATAAATTAATGACTTCTACAGGTTTCAACAACTATCTCACCTCAAGATCGAAGGAAATAGTATTCTAGCACAACACTCTTAATAAGTTATTGATATTTTCCTAGGTGCGACTAAATTTATATGTAAACATACGAATAAATAAAGTGCAAACACTTAACTCTACCGTCATTAGCTGCATCGATAATGCTAAGAAATTGGCACTGTCCCACTCATAACAGCGCACGCCTGCGCCGACCGACCGCCGCACGCGACACGACACGGCCGACCGACGGGCGACGCGACCGGTGCGGCCGACACGACCGACGCGGCCCGGTCGCAGCGCACGGCTCGCAGCTCGACGCACACACGCACGCGCTCACTCACGCTCGACGAATGTCGCTTGCACGCACTCACACGCATACCTACAGCTCACACACACTCATAAATACACTCTCTCATGCTCACACGCAAACGAAAACTCCCGCGACCACGACTACTATTAGTTACCTAACGTTACGAGTAGACCGTAGTCGTTTCCAAATACTATTTAACTAGCACTACACGGAGACATTAGGAGAGGAACACCGGTTACTGTACAGTTCGCTTACACGTTAAATTTAAATTAATAGTTTCACGTTTAATTAAAATCAGGGGTAGTCGTTTCTAGGGTGTTATTGTATTTACAACCCCGTCGATTAATTTCGCATAATATCAAATGAGCATTATGTTACTCGATGTCCGAGTGGACCACTTCAAACATTATGTTATCTACCATTATTAAAATATAACATATTCTTTTATTCTATATCGATTTCAGCGGCAGGGCCGACATATTAAGTGATATCACGTAAAGCTGTGGACTTACAAAATACTCGTATAAATTATTCACATTTATAGCACACTATCTACAAACACCCACTGTTCAGATTCACGTCCGGCCCTACCGCAGAAATTCCTTTATCTCCGTTAACTTCCAATAAAATACTGACTCATAATATGGCTAATTCGAATAAAAACTTATATCAAATATTTGGTGAAGATGTAGTTTAAACTTTATAAAAACGACGCAATTAAATAGGTATCTTAAACAAGTACTTAAGCTTAACATGTCTAATAAATAAAGTCGTATAAAATTGTTAAGAGTTACAAGTGACGCGGGAAGGCATCACGTCACTGACTCACCGCACGACGTCACCGTGACGAGAGCCTGCCGCGCTTGTTTATTTACAAAACGAAAGTCTGCGGGTGAACGCGTGTCGCCCCGAGATACCAGGGTTACAGTGGCTTATGGGTACGATAGTGGGAGACAATTGACTAAATTAGCGGCGGGTGGTGTGGTGGGTGCGCCTACAGCTGCTCGTCCAGGTCGGGCCCGTACAGGTCGGCCAGCTTGTTGAACCGCGGGCCCCACGCGCCCAGGTAGTCGTACTCGTGCGTCTCGTCGTCCGTACCTAACACAAGCACGCCGCATTAGGATTTCATATGAATTATTTATTCGAACACGAAGACTGGAGATGCCTCAATTTTTCGCTTCATACATTGTGAATGAAACGCCGCAAGGCGCCGTCATAAATTTTAAAGTGGGATCGGAGGAACTAATTTTACGAGGGGTGGTGATGCATAGAATTGCGAAACTCACCGGATGCGAGCGAAGAGAGTGATCCCGCGGTGCTACCGCCGCCCTCGTACGCGTAGTTACGCAGGTCGTCGAATGGTGGCGCGTTTGGGTCACTGTCAGCACGCCGCTTGTGCTCCTCGATGAACATTCCCACGTTAGTCTCTCCCGGCAAGGGTACGCCCACGCCAACGCCTGGGGGGACGCCCACGGCTACACCCATCGGTCCCACGCCAAGGCCCAAACCCATAACAGGATCTAAATAAACCAAAGGATTATAATCAAAATACATCACAGTATATAAATGTTACAAAAATATATTTTTTTCGTACCTAAACAGAGTCGGTAAATAGTTACTTTACAAAAACCCGTAGAACCTCTATATAAATCTAAATCATTAATTATCATGGCTACCAATTGCAAACATGTACAAAACAACAGCCTCCTCGCAGACAGCTGAAACAAATGGTCCCGGATGTAGCGCCGTAATCCCTTCGCTGCTCACTCTACCCGCGTGAAACGACGGGGAAGAGCGCCCCGTCGTTTGTAACCTTTGCACAACATATTATGTTAATATAATGGTGGCGGGACTGCTTAACGAGGACCCCTCCTTGGTGTCCCGTCGAGCACGTGAAGGCCTGACAACAAGTCAGTCATCACGCTCGTTCACAAATCCGACAGGCCCGAGTCCCGACTTAGTTTATATCACGGCTTTTGGGGCCTGCTTTAGTTTATCTTTACTGTACCAGTATTTTCACTAATTGGTTTGTAGAGATCAGGCAGTCGTTCCGTGAACTTGTGAAATTCTACCGCACGTGCTTACATTGGAAGCCGACCAAAATTTACTACGGGAAGTGTGTTTAGATTGAACGTACTTGTGTGGATATAGACACGAGTATCGTTGTATTTAGTACTAGGAATTTACTAATTGATTTCGACGATCTATCTTCATTTGTGGAGCAAGACAGATATTATTTTGGTAAATACTTACAGGGTAATTTAGTAGGTGCATGATCAGGCAGTGGTCCTCCGATGGGTATCTGAAGCGGGGTGATGTCGAAGGCCGTCATATCGTCTTCGCCGCCTCCTTCGTCGTCGTAATTGATGATATTTTCGCGGACATCGTCATCAGGGCCGGGGTACTTGATGTGTGCCTCCCGACGTCGGTTGTACACCACGAACACTAACACCAGGACTGGTGAACAGACAAAACAGTTTTATGGACAGTCCAAAATGCAATCAGGACATATTGTTTAGAAATCACGATAGTAGATTTGTAGTTATTTATTTATATTCAGACCGAAATGTTGTCGACATCGTTTTCCATTTAAAGCTAGTCGGATATTACCGAGTTATTCGATTGAATAGGTCTGAACACCAAATAACTACCAATCAAAAATGTTAGTACCTACGAGATTGAGCCTATATTATAATTGTAAGTAAAGGCATGATTTTATGACTTCCTCGTTAAACAAAATGCTATGAAACGCTGTAAATGGAAATCTGAGCAGGTATGAAAAAACGTGATTATGTGCATTTCTCTAGTTAAGTTAGTTTGAGTCGACTGACCCGGCTGCTACGGGCGAGCGAGTATCTCGTCGTCGTTTTGTAAATGCGTTATTCCTTGCTTTTATTACAAATGTGCCTTACTCTATCCAGATGAATCGCATACCCGCATTTGCATCTCTTTTATCGCTCAATGTTTAATAAACTCGATATTCCAGTTTCACTTTGTCGAGAATATTGCATTTTGCTTAATAATTTTCATAAATATACCAAAGACTTGCTCTTTAAGTATTAGTTGTAGTTTAATGTTCAAAGTACACGGAATGACGTTAAAATTAGGAAAGTTTTTCATTGTTGAGAGTCTGTATCAGTAGAAGATGTCAGCGAATATTAAAACGTTTTCGTAATAAATAACGCTGTAGAATGCAATATTCTTTCATGTAATAACAAGGATCTTAGTGGGGCATCTGTAATGTCTATCAACCCCCATGAATAAGGCGTCAGTTGTTTATGTATGACAGCTATAGGGTTAAAGGACGTTTCTGTGCAAATTTAATTACATCGCTTACATATTTGGAGAATATATCGCACTTAGATAGTGCTGTAAATAACTTAACCTCTTCCAGCTGATAAGACGTAGAAGGTATTTTCATAAGGAGCTGTGTATAAAGTTTAAACGTTTATAATAAAACAATGAACTTATTATGCTTATGTTTTTTGCATAATCAACATTGATTAAAGTGATAAATAACTTTGTCTATGAGCCATATTTCATAGCTATTTGTCATTCCAAAATTGATAACAGCAAGCTTAGCGTTAGGGACTGTTTCAGTTATTTCAATTTCCGTTACATAGGCATTTAATGAATTGAAAGGAATGTGCCTCGAGGCCCTGATTTTAGAATAGAACCATTGCAGCGTTTGACGAATATTAACTCAATTACTTTGATTGTTGAATTACTAAAGGTATGAGTCAATAAATTATTTATCAAGTGATGTGAAGCGCAATACCTGATTAAAACGGATTTCGATGGATGTTTGTGGTTTTTATAATGAAGATAAAATTATCAGAAATTTATTTATTGCTACTTGTAAATTAAAAATTCCGGAGTAAGAGAATTGAAATTACTGGTTCATAAAATGATTAACATATTCCATGTGAAGAGTCTGTATACTATTTTGTGAAAATAAACAGAGTGCATTCGACTTTGAAACACAACAACAACACATAACACATCTAGTGACAGAAATATACTAATAACAGTAACAGGGTGAAGAAATGACACTTACGTTTACGATACCTTAAAATTATGTGACCACGAATTAAAAGAATTATTTTATATGATGAATTAAATGTAATGGACAGTGGTAGTGGTCGAAGTATGTTATGAGAAATGTTAATCAATAGCA
Source organism: Autographa gamma (assembly GCA_905146925.1). Classification (NCBI taxonomy): domain Eukaryota; kingdom Metazoa; phylum Arthropoda; class Insecta; order Lepidoptera; family Noctuidae; genus Autographa; species Autographa gamma. The sequence continues at coordinate 5,774,571 of LR989852.1, forward strand.
TGCAAATAAAGTCATGAATGTGGTGCTCACCTAAAAGCATGAACAAACAAACAATGATAGCTATAATGAAATCTCTGGAGGGTGTGATGATCCCGGAGGCGAGCAGCTCGAGCTCGCAGTCGTGGCCGGTGTAGCCGAACGCGCACACGCAGTCGTAGCGGCGAGCCGGCTCGCGGTCCACGCACGTGCCGCCGTGCCGGCACGGGCTGTCCGCGCACTCGTTCACGTTGGCGCACGTGCCGCCCGCGCGGACCGACCCCCCGGGGCACCTACACACCGCGCGCTTTACCTCATCGCTCTCGCGACTGCCGCGCACTGAGCCCCGACCCCATATAGCATGCACTACTGTATTACATTTAACTAGGACACGGCTACATATACAATTATACACATATAGGATGTTAGTAATGAGAGTGCGTTAGTGATAGTGCGTCGGGATGACCGTCTAGTGGGACACGACTACGTTAGTGCTCACTCATGATAATGAGGAGGCAGACGAGGATGGCCGCGAGCGCGCCCATGCTGAGCTTGAGTGTGCGGCCCTCCTGCACCAGCTCGCAGTTCTCGCCCCAGAACCCTTCGGGACAGTGGCAGCGGTAGCCAGGCTCGCGGTTCACGCACGAGCCGCCATTGCGGCACGGGAAGTACAGACACTCGTTCTTGTCTACGCACCCCTTGCCGTCCGGAGACAAAACCAAACCCTCACCGCAACTAAACACCATTCCAATATAATATTTACATTTATAAATATATTATTTATTAGTAGATATGATAACATTATATTATAGTGATATTTTATTATTAGCTACTAAAACTATGTTAAATATGTTAGATAGGTATCGGAGTTAAATAAATACACTAAATAGATTTAAATAAATATAAATGAAATTAATATATAAGTCGAAACTCAGTGCGCGCTTAAAATAAATCGTAAAAAGACATGCTTATAAATTATATGGGGGTTTCATAGCCTCTAGGTTGTATTCAGAATAATAAATGAAAGAAATTGTTTTAATGAAAGCTATTATAAATCAGATTTGATTTACTTAATGTAAGGTATATTAATTTCTTTTAAGAATTCGCCGATGACAATTATCGGACTTGATTTCCTGAGGCTGTAATTAATATTTTTTTCGTAATTGAAAATCTTGATTTTAATTTTCTAATATTGGGTTTCGAACCCAAGTATCAAGAAGTTAACTTTTAAGTAGTATTTATGTAAATAAAGATATTAAATATTTAAATAAGAACTCACGTGCACTCGTATTCATTCCAGAGGTCGACGCATACAAAAGGCTCCGTGCAGTGTACGTTGATGCAAGGACTATTCGACGGGCAGTTACGGTCGAGGTTTCTAGCCATAGTCGCCTGTCCCCACTGCGTACCATTCATCGCTGGCGGCAAAGGAAGATGCTTGCCTTCCAATCGAATGTCATCTAAACAACCCTTCTGGAAGTCAGCATATACTTCGAATGTCCTAACGCCTGTGTACTCAGCTTTACCACCAGCATAAACACCTTCCTGCTTGTCCACAAGTAGCCACTGGTGACCCTCGAAGTAGAATGTTTCGTTATATCGTCGTCCTTCTCCTCCATCTATTTCTAACATCGCAGCGCTTCCGTATCGGCTTACACGAGCAATATGCCACTGGCCGTCATCGACAGCGACAGAATTCAGCCATACATCACGCTCTTCTGTGCGCAGTGAATTTAGATTATAGCGGAAATGTAATCGCGACTCCTTGACTTCCAATATACCATACTCTCGATTGTGTTGATCGCTCACCCTGAACAGTTCACCGTGAGGCTCCCGTGTTCTAAATCTCAGCTGAATCTGTGTACTGAACCTGTCAGGTTCGAAACTCAAAGCGAATTTGACGTAACTCTGAGGCCTAAAACTGGTAGGTGTGGTTGGTAAGTTACACGAAGGTCCTGTCCAACCAGGCTGGCACTGACATCTAGCTTCAGAGAAGCTCCCAACACAAGTTCCATGTTCCCAACACCTTGAGGTTGTGTCAGCTTGGTTACATATTTCGTCAGTTTGTGGGCAGCCAGCTACGGAATTCCTTGATAGTCCAGGATGGGCTAAATCATATAACTTGCTGTTGTGAATCAGATTGCGGATGCATCCATCAAATCCTTTGCCAATTGGCATGTACTGCCAGTGATAGTGTGTTGGATCAAAGTGTTCGATATATAAACCTCCTATCTGTAGAGGAGCATTAACATTCAAATACTCATTGAATGGAGGTATTGTTCCGCTGGCTTGACATGTCGCGTCATCAAATTCGGGTGGAGTTCCATCCTCCATTTCTTGAATATCAGCAGATTTACAGAAATCAACTATCATCCTTACATTTTCTGTGTCCCAGAATATATCTATTCTATGCCATTCGCCATCATCCAAAGATTTCTTTGTTTTAACTCTTAGTTCTAAAGTACCAGAACCAAAATCTATTAAAAGTCTTGGATTGCCCCTTTCTAACTCCACAGAAATGAAATCTGATACCATTATTTCCTCTGGTTCAGGTGGAACGATGGGTCCATTGTAAAGTAATACACCTTCCGACTTCCTTGTGATAAATTCGAAACTCAAGTGAGAACTGTCACACATTTCTAGAGCAGGATACCAAGCCCATCCCGTTCCTCTAAAGCTCCTCGATGTTTGTTGACATCTAGGACCAGTGTAGCCAGGAGGGCAAGAGCATGTCAATCCATATTTGCCTTCAATACATCTACCGCCGTTGTAACATGGTGAGTTGCGACATGTTTCTGCTTGAGTGAAATTACGGGCACCACAAGTACATTCTGCAATAACGTCCACTCGGACACCCACGAGTGCAGTTTTGTTTGCATTAACCATATATGGCAGGTTACTAATATCCAAGACGTTAGTGCATGATCCTTCACACATTTGATTTTCATATAAGCACTCATCAATACCGACCATTGTTATGTTAATTCCTACAGCCCTCTCTATTTCTTCTCGGTGCATAAGAACAATACCATTTAATCGGATAGGTTTGTAGTAATGGGCTCCATGTGCGGAGAATCGAATGTCAGTCACTGGAGGATGCTTTTTCCTAAGCTGCACACTGAATATATCAATATTTTCGCGTTCAGTATTTAGTAAGTCAGCCAATTTGTCCTTGAATATATCCAATTTGCTTCTTGAGACACTGAGAGTTTTGTAATTCCAGACCCTTATGAAGTCTTCATCTGATATTCCCGATATCCGGATTGATCCCGAGTTTATTATAGCTTCATGCGATATCTCTTTTACATACACAGTAACGTTAGCAGGTACATCCGTTTGGGTGTGTTTTCGATCATAAACTTTAAACTTCAGATGATATCTTCCTTCTCTAGTTTTATGTCGCATTTGTACCATGCCAGTTTCTTCATTCAATGTAAAGTTTGGATGTTCTGAACTTTCCCAGAAGAACTTTTTGTCCGGTAAATCCCAATCGTCCAAATCATATACATACACTCGACCAATTTCTGTATCTGGTGCCTGACCCTGGTAACTATAGACAAGAATTTCTTTGGAGCCGGGTTGCATTTTATTGTCATTGACATCACCAATTACAACAGTTAATGTGCTCGTTCCAGTCATAGCAGGGTTTCCGTGATCTTTTATGATAATTGGAATAAGATACTCCTTCTGCTGCTCCCTGTCAAATGAACGTAAAGATGACACAATAGCCATTCCATCACCGTTGGCACCTTTTTGATCTTGTTCAACTTTGAAAGAAGCTCGAATGATATCATCAGCGCCAGGGTCAAGCCTAAACTGGAAAGGTGGTCCATTGCTTTTTGACCTGTCATCATCATCAGTTGCCAATATTTCTGCGACCTTTTTAGGTGTTATATGTTCGGTCAATACAGGTCTGTAATCTTTTAAGAATGTGGGTGCGTTATCATTTATGTCTTGTACGATAACTGTAAGTGTAGCAGTCGCAGTCCTTGGAGGTACTCCATCATCAATGGCTAATATTTTGACTTGATGTCTAGGTGTATCTTCTCTATCCAATGAACGTTGTATGCTGACAGTACCTTCTTGGTTGATAGAGAATTGTCGTTTTCTGTCAGACGATCTGTCAATAGCATACGAAACTTTACTCTTGCCTCCCTGATCAGGATCAGTGGCTTTGAAAGTTTCCAAGCTCTTACCAACTTCAGCATTTTCATATACCGATACTTCTATGTTAGCTCTTTCGAATTGAGGTTTATTGTCATTAATATCTCTAAGTTTAACAACTACCCACGAATAAGCTACGTGATATTTATCGTTGTCATTATCCTCTCCTTTATCATTAACTTGTATCCTAAATCTGAAGCCATTACTTTGTAATTGGTCTTCATAATCTAATGGCTGTACAATTTTTAACGAGCCAGTGCCGTCATTATTCCTAACCATAGTAAATTTATCAGCACCATATCCACTATTTTCAATAACTTTATACTGGAATTTATTCGTTTCATCTTCATCATGAACTGTTACGGTCAAGATGGGCATTTCAGGCAAATTAGTTCCATCGGTTTCGTCCACTTCGGTGAACCATTCATCTTTGGTAAATTGCGGTGGCATATCGTTTATGTCCTTTACTCTTATAGATGCTGTACCTGTTCCTTTTAACCCCCCTCCATCGGAGGCTACTATTTGTATTGAATAATCAGGCGTTCTTTCGCGATCGAGACAACATACAGCGGTTTTAATTACACCTGTTTCAGGTTCGATTTCGAATATAGGAGAGCCGGTTTCTTCCTCAATTACATTTTTCTCAATGGAGTACCATAGTTTAGCGTTATTACTTTCAGCAGGATCATCATAGTCGATGGCTGTCATTGTCATAACGACCATACCGGCTGTGCCGTTTTCTGTGACATTACCGAAATATACGCCTTGCGGGAAAATAGGCGCATTATCATTGATGTCTTTAAGATTGACTTGGACATCTGCGTATCCCACTAGGCCTTCGCCCCCTTCATCTTGAGCAAAAACAGTGAATCGCCATTGAGGTCGCCCATTAGGTTGATCGCGATCTAAAGGCTGTAGAAAAATTATAAATTAGGCACAGACTTCTGGATTCAGTAACAAAAAAACAAAATACATTTACTATACATAAATAGTGAAAGAATAATAATAGTTCGTTTCTGTTTATTGTGATTATATTCACCCACTATTACATTTTATAGGAACGGATTGTGTTACATGTAAATGCTATCAAAAAGGGTTTGGTAAATACAGAGATAGTGTTTGCTTGGTGATCTGCAAACAAACCGATCCTAAACTCACAGTAAAGTTAAAGTCACAAGTAAGTATCTTTTGGTAGCGAGACGGGACCGAAAAAGTATTCCAATTTTCTAAAGAGTAGGTAATTAACATTCAGTGGACATTCGGTTTTTCTCATTTCAGAAATTTCTGTGTCCAACTTACGGTGCAAATGGAACGCAATAAATGTGTGATTGCATTGTGCATGCAAAGTGTGCGTCCCGCTGGCCAGCTATCTCTGTTCACGAGTTAGATACTCTCATTCGAATGCCAATAGCATCAGGTGCACGTAGGTACACGAACACACGTATACATAGCACAGCATGTATTTTAAAATTAAATCTAAAACTTACTTTGAGGACGAATATTTCTCCAGTGGTGCGATTGATGTCGAATTTACTATTAGCAGGATTGTCGGGGTCAATGCCCTGACCGGTGAGGAAATATACTATATTCTGTTGTCTGTCTTTGTCGCCATCAGTAGCGGTGACCTGTACCATAAAATATATGTAAGTTTTGCGTTATACTACAAAACAATAACAGTTTGCTCTTTATAGATTAGGAAGATTAATTTCAAATGCAACTTACTTATATGCAACCGTAATGGATATAATTAGTTTTTCCAAAATACCAATAGAAAGCAGGTGAGGAATATCCACATTTTTCATGATAGTGGTGTTAATACGTTCAATACAAAATTACCTTTGGCTCTGTGTTGCGCTTGATTATAAATTCATGATGCTTGTTAGGAAAGTTTTGCGTTAATCAACGGAAATGTCTCCAGGCAAAAGTACTTCACATAAGTCTAACAATCTACTATATTGATTAGCTTTGAATAAAAATATTCATTCAACCATGCAATTTTTGGAAAGAGTTAGTTTGATCTATTACATTACTATTAATATCGAATACTTGTTATGGTTTATGTCTTTAAGACAAATTAATATTTGGATAGAAGCTAATTTTTTTGTATGTTTTAGTATCTACTAAGAAACAACATTACCCTTTCCAAGACACGTAATTTTTTGAGCAAATTTACTGTGAGCAAACTGGCGAGGAAAAGGTCGCGAGAGAATACTTCGTAAAAAGTTATTCCCAACTTATTTGTACTAATATCTTTTTCTATTTTTTTCTTTCTGTTTATCAACCTATCTATAATTCGTCCCGGCTGTACAATGTTTTCCCATTACATTTTCGCAGTAATATGTTGACTTATTCGAATTCTCAGAATTTTCCTTATGATGTCGCCATAAAACCTGCAAAACAACTTTAATCTGGGACTCGATGTGAATCTATGTATTTTATAGTGGCGAATCTCCTACGGAAGTTCTGCGAAGTTTATGAACCCCAACACCCCGTATTGTTTGCATCGGCCCCCAGCACCGGAAGCATTGCAAACTTTGTTCTTTTAAGGACAACGGCGAGAAAGCCGTCGGAATTTTATCACTATTTGAGGAGGCGAAGTGAATTTTAAAGTTGATATAAAAGCGAAACATAACAAGATAAGGGGAGGAAGTGCTCGAGTCTGGGGTAATCGAGTCGTGTGTCAAATTCATGACGAAGCTCAACAGTTTATTGAGTGTTTTATGGAGAAACTGATCCCTGTAAAATTAGGATACGTAAACTTATGGCAACTGAAATGTCCAATTACGTCAGACTGGCTGGAGCGCCTGAAATGAAGAGGGTCGACGTTTGCGTAATTACTCGGATCATTTGCGAATCTCACTCCAATTATAAAAAAAGCTTGTCACTACAAGCGACTTGGGACAAGGGCTTTTCTTTTAGTGAACGGTCAATTTTCATGATTGAGTATAAAAGTCAAGGCAAGTTGACTTTGAAACAGTTTCGTACAAGAATTTTACTACTAATTTGGTCGTATTTTTAAATTGTGAAAGGCTAGTCATTTACTTGCTTTAGTTTTATCAATTTAAAAGTATAAATTTTTAATAACAGTTATTCATTAAGCGTTTGGGTTTCGTATTTTGCGGGTAAGACTCCCACGTATATATTTTCAAGTTTAGATCATAACTGAGTGTCAAAACACATTATATGTTTGAAACAGCTATCTCACACAACACAGAGACAAAGTTGAGCAAAAGCAATTTAAAATATTTTCCCGTTGTTCAGGTGCTCATATGTTATTGACAGGATTCGAAGAAGTTGTGAAACTAGAAAGCGTCTAGAATATATAGATACGAAACATGCTGTGAAACTCCACTTTGGCGTATAAACTCTAACGATGCGTGAGTCTCTACTAAAAGCTCTCGAACGAGTCTACCTACATTAATTACTTACCTACAGAACCTGTGGATTCAAACTTACGTTAGTACTAAAGTTAATAAATTTACATTAGAAGACCCTTGCACCACGGATAATAAATAAAAAGTTTAAATAAATTTAGGAATATAATAAAAAATAAAAGTCATGGGAACATTAAATTGTAAATATTTGGATAAGTTAGTATGTGAAGCTGGATTTTTTATCGCTTCATTACAATCGAAACGACCTTTCCTAATGGGTTTCCGAGTAAGGGAAGTGGTACGCACAATTTACACGCTCAGTATTACATGCTGCGTCGGCAGGTTTATCTATGAAATGGATATTTTTATGTTTATGAGCGCACCCCCGATACTGAGTTAACTCAAGAATAAAAACGATTTGAGTACCGTTTACTGTTTCCAGCTGGGATGCTTTTAAATTTGCATGTCAATATTTGAAATGTGTTTGCAGCTATCGGCGAAAAGTATTGTAATATAAGCGAGGAAAGAACAGAGAAAAGAATTTAATTTTATAGCAAAAGAATGGAATGATTATTTTCAATTCGATTTTGGTTAGTTGGCAGTGCTATGAAGACAACTGAATTTAAATTAGTATGAAGCTAAATTGGGTCTAATATTTATAAGTTTTGAAAGGTTGAAAGCGTTGAAGGCCTAAGCCTAGCGCTTGGAAGTTGGAAAACAGAACAGAAATAAAACAAAAATAACTTAAAAAACCTGTATAAGGGAGTGTGGGAAGGGTCCAGTTTCTTCTAAGGCCTGCGTGACGTAGTTGCTGCGAGAGAACTTGGGCGGCAGGTCGTTGACGTCGAGCACGCGCACCACGACGCGCGTCGAGTTCTCGTTGCGGCCGTCCGACGCCACCAGCGTCAGCTCGTACTGCGACACGCACACATACACTCACCATGCTCATGCACCACACTCCACACAGCCACACAGCGTGGCTAGATACTAACTATACTCGTACATTATACTATTCCCAACTTAAACATTATTTCAACACGAACTGTTCGAGAATGGTCGGTACAGAAGTGAACTTTAGTCAATTATTCATAACTTTCGAGTGGAGGTATCCAACATGTGAATATGGTTGTTTATGATTTATAACTTTTAATCCCTTCCATAAAAGTCCATTTTGTTGCAGATAAGCCGCGTTACCATTCCACAGCCGCAGTTTTAACGGATGCCACGACTACGTGTAATATATCACATCGATACACATGATTTATATGTATTGGCGCACTGCTTTTATTAGACTTGTGCTATATAAATATTTATGTCGGAGTAAATAAAGTCGTCAACGAAATGTTTCGCCAAAAGCCACCGCGAATTAATCGCAATGAAGAAGTTAATTTATGCCGCGCGAAGAACTTTGCTTTCTGGCTTCGTGCAATAATTGAAAAGTACAAATTTCAAACGTTCGCTCGCGGAACTCGCACCCAGCTGCCGAACTTCTCGTCATTATCGTTATAAAAATGAGAAAAGTCGACTTCGACTATAAAATATTTTTTTCTAAGAGCTTAAATTCCGTTGGCGGCGAGTAAATAAATATTAATAACCGCAGGGCGGTTGTTTTAGAACGTTATCGTACCGGACGGGGTATTACGCGACTCACTGAATTTTAGTCGCTTCTGTTCAAAGCTTTACTTGGAGTGATGTTCGATCGGCGATTTCAATATCTGTCGCCGAACGGATTAAGGAACTGCCAGCAAAGTAAATAGTTGCTAGTGCTGATATTGACTTTATCGCAATACCTAGTTTTACTGCTAATAACAATATTCATTGGATTTCGTTCAAAAACTTAAAATATACACAAAGAACTAGTTTAGCGCACTTGAAAAGATTAGCATACTCAGACTCTAAAGTTGACTGGCAGAGAATGCCTTCCGGCATCGAGTCCGCCTTTGTCCTTTATTGAGCAAAAAGTATCAAAAAAATAAATAAAATAACAAAATCTAGTGTACAAACATACAATGCTGATAATACTTGAACAAACAATAAACCATGAAATAAATCTGAAAGAAATGTCTAATTACGCAACGAGTATTCACCGCTGTATTCTGGAGCTGCAGACCGCCGCAATAAACAAGTTGGATGCAAATAAAACAAAACAACAACAAGGACACTAGCAAAAACAATAACTACAGAGTAAAAACATTGTTGCAAACGAAATCCCCATGCCATGCAAGCTCTAATTATATCCATAAGGGTCAATACGGGGACAGGGGAGCGTCATTCGATTCTCTTTTGAAACAATTGCTGGAGCACTCGAATCGATTCAATAAAGAATCGAATGTAGCTGTAATGATCTCGAATAGGACCTGAAGCACTCGTTTGGGTAGATTGCGGTCGTCTTCTTCCGTGATCTGCGTGCGATACGTGGGCCTCTCGAACACGGGGGGATTGTCGTTGACGTCCTTCACATGGATCACCACGGTCGTGTAGTTCTCCTTCAGGTTGTCCGACGCAGCCAACTTCAGCTCGTACTGTTGCCGTCCAATACAATTTATATATTACTCGCTAATATTTTATTCGATATCATTTTGCAACCTAGCAATTTTACTATCAAATTTACCCGTTTGTGTCCTATTTTACTGATGCCGACAGTGATATTTGTTTTTGTAAAATCGTTCATAATAATTAAATTTATAGTATCATAATTTAAACATGTAACTAAATAAATATTACTGTGAATTTTAACTTTTATGTTTTGAAAACAAAAACGCTGACGTCGAAAGTCAACTCGAAGGGTTGTCCACATTTATTTCGGCCTAAGTCATCGCCATTTTTTATCGCTGATTTAGGGGAACTCTTTTGACTTCTGTAATTACAATTTAACTGGGTAATTAAAAAAGTTCATCAGAAAGTTGAAAAAAGTAATTTAAAACCAGCCATAATTAGCTTTATTTTGGTCTTTGTAATAACGAAAAAGTAAGAAATATTTATCTAATGATAATAATTATAACGTCAGAAACATTTGACTTGTCTTGTTTTGTCGTGAAAAATTAAGCTAAGTAAGTATCCCCTGAATCTTGGTAAAAGTTTTAACGAATGGACTGTTGACGAATACCGGGCGCTATATAAATTGTTACCAAAAATGTACCCAGTCCACACTTGGCTTCGAAAATAGAGTGAGCGTGTTTGCGACCCGAGGGAGTTATTGGTGTCATCTGTCAGTGTCGTTCAGTAATTTCCTCACTCGGGAGGGAAATGTTTGTTTGAAAAGTCATCTCACACACTTCATACAAGTTGGAGTGCCGAATACATTTGATATCCCATTATTTCAGATTCGTTAAACCAGAAAGCACCATTAGGGTAATTAGGAATGCTAATGTAAATTAATGTATATTGGGTAGTGTTATGACTTCGTGGCTATTACCGGTTAATATTCTAGGCGCAGGTGAGAAAGCTACGTTCAGTTCGACTAATGCTCCCTACTAAAATCCTAGTACGTATCCGTATTTCACAGATGCCACGGGGCCGCCGGATACGGCTTACGTAGGTACCTCGAGCATTGGATTTACTCGTTTTATTTACTAGTTACAACTAGGAACAGCCATGTACCATATAGTTTAGTATGTGCAGATCCTCAATAAATAAGCAGGCTCACGGCCGCGAAAACGCAATGTCACATGACGCGTTAAGGAATACGACTAGCAAATTCAATTTTCCCACGAGCTCTGCCATTGCTTTTATTCAACAAAGAAGCGCTATTTCCCCTATATATATATATAATATATATATATAACAATAAAATGTACTTGCTGAACATTTAAGCGCAGACTGGGACGTTTAAAAGCAAAAGGAGTGTAGAGAGTAAACTGGTTTACATCCATAAAAGCTCCGTGAGAATCTGCAGTTTGATGGCAATACAGCCTTTGGTAACAACTACGCCGGCTCGCTTAAATGGGTATTAAAGATTAAATTATTTATCTCGTGAAAAGTTCGACGAAACTTTCTCGAGGCTGTTACAAAGAGGGTGTTCTGATAGCCGAGCGGAGACCGCCTCCACGACGCGATGTTTTAAAATTGAAACTCGCCAAGGGGCAAAAAGTAAGCGAAACACTGTTACCGTTTAACGCTGCCGTTTATTTTAGCAAAATTATGTTCAAAGGCCGATTAATTCCCTTTTGATCCAGCCCACTCCAACTTTAATTATTGCATAACATAAAATTATTTTAATATCTTTTGTCACTTTTTTATCGTTTACACATTGTTGAAGTTTCGCCGCTACGCTTTGTTTGGAAACGCAAACATTGTGTCTAGCTTAACCGTTCTCCTTAAATCGCCATTTGTATACACGCCCACTCATTTATATAGTTACGTAAGGCAGGTATACGTTTAACACCTTTGTGTTTGTACAAGTGGTTTGTCTTTGATTATGTTGGCTTACTTCGTTATCCCTCACATGTTTAATTTGGGATTAAGCTGACGTGACATAATTGTTGATGATGAACTTAGGTGCCCTACAACTTTACGTTAAACTTTTATTTGCCTACGCTAATTAGTTTACCAGATTTACTTTATATTATAAACGGCTTAACGCGTTGCTGCTTTCTGAGTAAACGTTAAAACAATAGAAACTCAGTACCTACTACTAAATTAGAATTTAAATAAATCTATGAATAAGGCGATTAGATTTGTCTACAATTACGGGGAAAAATACAAGAAAGCTAGACGATATTACGTGAGCTAAGTGTTATATTCGCCCTTCTTTAAATGGAATGTAAAGCGCTTCAAGTATTCCTAAGGCACAACCAACTTCAAGACCTTAAAACCTTTACTTCTACATGACATTATGTACATATAAGTTTCAGTGTTAATCAAATACATCCTACCGTACATTTATGTATAGGAGTCCTAACGAAGCTATGGACGTGATTTCTTCCTACGAACGCTAAATTACGTCGCTTTCAATATACAAAGCCTTAGCGGTTCCACACCGGACACCACACTCGCTGTTTAAGAATTCCTCTGGCGTTTTCAACAAACACGTAGGTAATGTATATACATACATACCACACATTTTTCCATATCATGCCGGAACAAAAGCGATATCGATTTATTTATTTTCCACTTTATCGTGGTTACTGACTCTCTCGGGAGCCATCAGTCACTTTAAAATAGCACGATTGTTTTAAAACACTTACATTGTAAAACTTCATTATCATCCTTTATGATTAATCACCGCTATGTTTCAATAATATGGCGTATTTCATATTAAATATGCCTAGTTCGCGTATCTGAAGTGGCTAAGTTAATTTGAAACATTTGTGATAAACGTTATTTCGCGTTAGATTGAGTTCTGAAATCAAACTAAATTAAAAGCGTCCATCAACTTCAAATACGAGTGGACTTTGAATTAGTCGTTTCGACTATAAATATGAAGCGTTTCGAAATGAAATACCTTCAGTATTTATTTGAACGTTTCCAATATTTAAGTTTTATTAAAAGGTAGCCACGTTTAAAATGATTCACGGTTCTTTCGGCAAGAGCCATTGAACCGTTGTTAATGCCGTTTTGTGAAAATATGGAATTGAATAAAGACAGTTTAAGTTCAGTAGTTTGGTGTTTAATGTGGCGGCTGTCGGTTGGGGTGGATTGATATTGTATTTTAAAAATGTGGGATAAATTGGAAGCTTACCCGTTTCCTGGTTTCGTAGTCGAGCGCGCCTGCCACGTAGATGGCGCCCGTCATGTTCTTGACGGCGAACGCGCCGCCTATGTTCCCGCTCGTGATCTCGTATCGAATACGCGACGCTGCAACAAAATAAACACCATTATATATACATACGCAGCACGTTACATATTCACTCGCTTCACCCGATCACATCAGAGTTACGCATGTGTTCACGGATCAAACCGTTAAATTATTTCATAGTATTCACGCTTTACTCGAGTGTCGAAGGAAATGTATAAATCCTACAGTGTGTTATTTCCCATACGTAGAAGGAACAAGAACGCTGTAAGAACTATATTTCTACTAGATTCTACCTATCATCACGCTTTGTCCTAGACACAATTGAAACTTGCCAAGTCCTATTAAATACACTCTACCTACATTATTAAAGTTTAAATACTAAATCGCGAGAAATTTAGTCATATTTCTAGAACCTATAGAGATATATCAAGTAGCGGGTTATACGTTAACTTTTAATAAAGCTAAAACTTCACGGTTCGCCTCACAATGACAGCATGAAATATCATAGCTCCTTTCTTGAGGACGCGTGGGTACTTCATAAATTGGGTGGAAATAAAAAAAGAATATTTGAAAATCTTAACAGATTTACGAGTTCGCTGCTTGACGTGTATTCTCTCGGGGCGGTTTTATAAGATGTGATTTGTTATTTATTTTTAGGGATCAACGCTGCATACATTTTATCTTATGAAATTTTGATGAAAAATACCGTGTTTATCATTATAGCCCATTATGTTGAGTAGGTAAGTATTTTATATTTACAATATGCATGTAATATAATAAATTAATGCTTTTAAGAGGCAAGCAATTACCCTCGTTCAGGCCTTCCGACAATGTTGTGAGGAAGAGGACATTTTTACGTCACCGCGTAACTACGGGAGGGGGAGGCGACATTAGTCTGTAAAAATTAGCCCGCTCTGAGGTTTGTCCGCGGTGTCCTGGTCGTAACGTTTCGCATTGTTTATTGGCCGTAAAGTTAAAGCTTTCGTGTGTAACTTTGGAAGTCGGGACGATGGCCGCTCAAACCGCACGTTTTCCGTTTATCTTGCTTAAATAGTAATTCGATTTCCATTACTAGTAATGGTCAGGGTTAGTAGATAAGCGTCCGTGCAACTTGGAAAGGTCTCGGCCCGGTCATGAATGTCAGAAGATTGCTTTCATTTTGGGGCTGGTCGTAATCTCGGAGTATTTTTGTATGGCAAGTCGGGTTGAAGGCAGTCGGATGGATGATGTGTATTATCTCATTAAAGTAGTGTGCGTAAGTAATGTGGTCAGCGGGAACTGGTGTAAGTCACTGAAAGCCACAGCGGTCCCAGTAAGTGGGTAAAGTCCTTCATCATAGAACATTCGTACTCGGGCGTTACAAGTAAAGGACCGTTTACTTACTCCGGTTTTTCGAGCAAAAAGGTTAGCCGAGTAGTTTTTATTAACGCGGACCTACGTAAAATCTTTGTTACGTATATTATATAAGGAAGTACAGCGGGATTATGTCGGGTGTCCCCGGATTAATGGCGCAGAGAATTGACTTAAGGACATCGATATCTCTCCCCTGAGGAAAATTCAACCGTTTCAGGGAAACACAATCTTTTCTTTTAATTGGGAAGTTAATTACATTTTTGTTATAAATGATATTATATTCTTCCGTTTTGGCACTGGTATAGGTTACCTGTTAAGGTCTACTGACCGCTAATAATTAAATTTTCGATGCCACATCAGAGTTATAAAATTAATTTAACATTAAACACATCATTGTAATAAAATTACCGTGTACTTTAAGCATTCATAGCAAAAGTTTTGAATCTGGTTGAAGTACCGAAATGCATACTAAATAAATAACTCGTATAAATCTGCAAAGTTTAGCGTTTCGTTAGCTGGATGTATGCGGTTGAGCGCGTTGTAAATGAATATCCTTAAGCGTTTTTATGGTATCTCTCAGTGAACGTTTAAAACAAATCTAAGTATATAATGTATAAATAATGGGATATGATTTCGAAGTAATCTTCGGAGTCATTATGCTATCCACGATCCTGTTATAATAAATAAGGCTTAATGGTTTATTTTGGGAGCACATTGTTCTAATGCGTTACGTCTGTGACTGTTAACATTATTATTTCTTAATGAGAAAGTCGTATCACGACGCAACACAAGCCATAATGTGTGTAATAAAGTTAATATAATTAAGTGGGCGTTATGGTATACGTGCGTGCGATTAGAGCGGCGGAGCTCGCGCCACCGAGCGTCGCCGCGCGCCGCCTGCGCCCTCGTGCGGTGCTACACATTATGTCGGTACCTAATCGTCGCTGTACACCCCGTAATGAACGCATACCGTATTCTCAGACTAATTGGCCTATAAAGCAGCACCCCTTTGGCTCCTTTTGCGCCAGAATTTAACTTTACCTAACCAGAGAACAGCGCCTATTAATGAGCGGTTTCTATCTTTGAATAATATTCTTTAATTTTGCTGCAAGAGCAGATTACCTGGAATATTTAAATATATAATTTGTTCCCTTCTGCTACCCAGGAATTGTAAATTTCATAGATAACATCCGAAGGTAGCGGTGATGTAATAAAGTTGCAATATCCACAAAAAAATGTTGCGATTTTTCTCTGTGATTCTATTTTCATTTCCGCGGGAAAACTCGAGGCCAAGGAAAAGTTATTTGCCCGACCTAGCTGCTCATCTCTTTTCGTTAAGTAAAACAGATAGGTACAAGGCACTTCGTTCCAACAGGACGAAATTTATTAATAGTCACTTAGAAATTTCTGACAAGATTGAATGATGAGCTCGAGTTTTAATAGGTTCTATTTTAATGTTAGTATTTCATAATCGCTTTCAAACTATACACTCAACTTATATTTAAAATCACATAAAAAAGTTTATTTGAAGAAACTTGCATAACAAAATAAAACTCTATTCAAATATGTATCCATCCATCTCGTTTCACATTGCATGTCTAAGTCATAGCCAGTGGGACAATGCGTAACACTGTTCAAAGGGAACAGATAAGAGTTGAGACATAAAAACGTCACGGTCCGCCGACGTTTAGACCAGCCACTTTTAATTGTCATTTGTCATCGTGAATAAATGAAAGTCGTAAATTCGGATTGTGCCATGTCAAAATATACGATTTTCTTTCATAGAACATAGTATTCAATAAGGCGGGTAGCGGTGGTCGGCCGGGCGGTAAATCACCGGGACACGGACGTCCTTATAGGAATTTGGCTTGAGAATGCTACTTCTTAGGCTGCCATATTTTTTCCACTTCACATAGAGCACATTTTCTCTCGTAAATTAAAATAATAACATTTTTATCCCTTATCCGCCGGTCGTTTATTGATTTCTGCTATCGTTTTCCCCGTCGAGGATATTGTTACGATAATTACTATTACAACGGCAATAAATAATACTTCGAAGACATTATGTGGTTTACAATTGATAATAAATCCCATGGCAACTGTGAGTTATTGCTTAATGATTAGAAGCTCGCCAATCTCGGTGACTACGATTAACGTGAACAATATATAGCATTTAGGCGTACATATCTACTAAGATGAAGGTTTTCGGCTGTAACAAGGAACTGAGGAAAATAGGTATGTTCAGATTTCCTAATTATAGCGTATGCGGGTGCGGCACCCTAATTGATTATAGGAACATTGCAGCGGGAAGGAACCGCGGAAAATTATTTCAGTTATGCTACATTTTCAACGAATTCAATAAAGGCATTGTTCGATATTTGGTTTAGTTACCAACATCATATTCAAAACTTTCATAGTATTTGTATTATTTTCAACAAAATGTGTAACAAAGTAACTACCCAGTACATAAATAAAGAGACAATTTTGAAGAAACAAGAGTAATTTAGTAGTGATAGTATCAAAATCGCCGTGCGGCCGACTACATTGTTATGTACCAAGATAAGCAGGGATATAAAAAAGTAAAACGTCGGGATTTCTCGGCATGTTTTCAGGGACAGGGCTCAGGGGCCAAGGGTGTCATTTGGAGGGCGGAAATTGCAGGGAGGCCGGCGTGAGGTGTTTCCCTGGAAGTGAGCCTTCGGTCAAATGTCACCGGGAATGAGCCACGTGACCTCGGCGCCTCCCCCGGGCCTACTCATTTGTCTAAAGAATACACTGGAACAGTTTCATGATCAGCTTTACAGCACACGCACACGATTCCTTCGACGATCATTCACTCCGACGAGGATAAAGTATTCGTGCCAGTACTGTTGTCACACGTCTCGCTACTAATAACAATATGCCAGCTATTTATCTCTGAGTAATGGCAAACCGTAAATAGACCGCATGGTTGGCAATAACTAATGTACCAAAACTAGCTTCATTATTGAGTACGTGACTAATGAGATTACTAATGTGTCTATTAATGCTACATCTGTTTGTACATGTGTAGAATACAGTACAGTAATCCGATTATTAACGACCCATTTAATTCCATTTCCAATTTTACGAGGAAGGAATCTATAAGCGCGTATAAAAATACAAATGATTAAATTATTTAATAAGCCTTCGAAGAACATCAAAGCCCTTTTTCAGTCCGTCCATAAATAAGATTTTAAATAAATGTTTTCATTTTTGTAAGATAAGAAGGAGCATGTTTGTTCGTTCGTTTTACAATCCGTTTCCAGCATTTAGATATGTAGCAGTGATGTATGTAGCACAAGCCACGCGAACGGAGATCGGAATCGAGCTGCAAATATTTGTAAATGCATTATACGTTAAATTTGGCTTTAGTTTAAAATCTCGCTATAGCATTTTCCTTTCCACGTGCAAAACATGTGATTAACGTGGACAGTAAGTAAAGAGCATTACATTATTTTACTCTGCATAAAAAGCAAATGGTGAACAAACATCCGCCGCAGATGGCTCTTTGGCTTCTTTACAAAATGGCTTGGTAATGCACACTATTTTTCATAAGCGCGACGTGAGGACAGAAGGAAAAGCCTGTCGGCTGGGGTTTACAATAAAAAGTTTCAGCTTTCGAGCCTGATGCTCGCATTTCATTAGGCGAGAAATGAATGCGGAAAACGACGACGTTTTTCTGCAGTAAACCGAGTCTCAGTGTAATAAACGCTCAATGTATGCGAAGGATAAGCGCTCACAACAAACTGCTCGATGTAAATTGGTAGACGGATAGATCTGGCTCCGAATCTGGAGGACGCGGCAGATCATCTATCACAATTTATCCCAGTCCAAACAGACAATAAAAGATTGTCTTGGGCTCATTAAGGGACTAGCCGAGCGGGTCGGCGGCACCATGGTTTGTTAACTTGCCACGTTCCTAGTATGCATAAATCCATAGCTTTGAATTTATTACCCCAACTTAATTTATCGAAAGCATATTTCAATATGCAAACCGTTTTTTTTAACACAATGACGTGAAAAATTTACCTGAGTTCTCCCCCAACGAAAATAATTTATTGGATTCGGGGCTTTATTTTATACTTATCGAAATTATGGTAGTATCAGCCTACATACTTGTGTTTGTTCGCGAATAATGAGGCACGATGAATAAATTCAAAGAATGTTCAATAAACAAGGCAGGTAAACAATGGGATTAAGTATAAAAAATACATGATGAAAATCTTTTTATTATTTTATAGTCAATAGTTGTGTGCACAAACAACGTTAAGAAGCTTATCTATACATGTAGCACACATTTAAATATCATTTTATTTTCCTAATATTTATATACCTTCAAGTTTACCCTCTTCAAAAAGGATTGACACGCTGGGGTTTCATGCTACTTTCACACTGATTCGCAAACCCAAATTTTGTTATAAGCCGAATAAATTCATTTCGTAAATACTATTTTGCAGCAGTGGTTATGATGCAAACATAGTGCAATGCGTAAAATTTTATGAGACAGGATCACGTTTCATGAAAACCATAAAACATTTTTAGTAATCTATATTTTTCGGTTCCAGTAAATTTTAATTATAAAATAAAGAGTAAACTAACCGTTGTTGGTTCGATTAGTTTTACTACTTTTGTTTTATTCAAACTTGGCAATCCATTCGGGAGTAATGTGTTACCCGAACCGAGTCTATGAATACAACTCTAAAAGTATTTGACTGGAAACTAACTGAACGGTATTTAATTAAGTTTTCAAGTAACTCCATGTATATTGAACATAATTCGTTGGAAATCGGCCAGCCGGGACGGATAAAAAAAGTTCATTTGCAGCTTTGCATGGCAATATATAACTGAGCAACGAAACCTGCAAAAATTCGAATATTTGAAAATATAAAAAAGGGCGTTCTGTACTTCACAATATATTTATAAATTTTAATACTAGCTGATACGTTTTGATTACATACAATATACGTATTGTAAAGGGAAAATAAGGCAAAAATGTCCTTACAAAGAATCTACAATAAAAATGCCTTCATTTTCTCATAGGTACAATTTCGTGCGAAAAAGGCAGAATTACATTTTTCATACATCATATCACAATAACAATAAAGCGATAATGGCAACTTTTATTTCTGTGTGTAATATGACGGTTGGCTGTACATGAGCTGTTTGGCCATTGTTATCGCCCCTGAATGTTGTTACCAGCGACAGGTAGCCTCACTTCGGTGGACCCAGATGCGCAATTATGCCGTTAGCGTTTCACTTCTGAAAGAAGCCACCGCTCCGCATCATACGTATCTTTTTATACACACTGAATGGTAACATACCCTGGCCCTCACAAGTATCTAATGTATCAACGAATATTTTACAGGAAAACGTCGGTGAATAAGCGCTTCAGAGAAACGTTGAAGAGGTTTCTATAGTCTAAAGCTTCTCCGAGAAAGTTCAGATAAGGCAAAGGTTTTGCAACTTTGAAACCGCTTTATTCGAAACAGATAGATCTATTTCGCCAGAAACAGAAGCTAGTTATAAATAAGTTTAGTTTTAAGCTCACTCAATTAACTTTCCGTGATCTATAGTCTTATTTCTCCAGTTACCCTAACGGTGATTGTTCGACTCTATCGCTCAAAGTATTGCAGAGAAGCGATTGTTGATATCGCGGCAAGATTGAGGCAAAAGGCAATACATCTTGTTAATATCGGGAAGCTTTGCAAGGCAGCCACAAACTTGTCCGACGTTCGGAACATCACTCAAATCCTGTTAAAATTCGAAAGACAGGATTAGCGAGTCCCGTGTAAACAAGGGCGTGTTATCGGCTGATCAGTCGGTTCACTGGCGGGACCATTCATACATTATTCATAAGTATTGTCTTCAGTATCTAATACAAGAGGCATATTCTGTTAAAACTTGCTATTTTCTTGGATAACCCCAGACGAGAAATAGGATAAAGCAATGGATCATATCCGTTTTAGTTTTCGGTTGCGAAGATCGAAATAGGACTTGTATTTATATTAATAATGTATATTTCTGTAATATTGAAAAAAAAAAAACAAATTATAGATCCATGTAATAGAAATGTTTGTCTATACCTAAATGCCCAAGCGGAGTTCTCGAAATATATTTGTCCAGGATGCCTCAAATAACCGTAATGACTAATTACTTGTAATACTAATAAGGCTAAACTGAAATTCCCAGAGTGTATAATTCAAGTTCCCATGTAAATCCCGGTAGGACTCCCGACGGAGTTTTAATAGTCCTCTAAATACCTCGGAGCCGAGGTAGGCGCTCGGAACAATCTTGTAATTTGCTCCCTAGCTCCACTTTGTAAAATATGCCTACTTCAAATAGGCATATGTACATATTTACGTTCTAAAATAATGTGCCTAAGCCGAAGCATTAGTACTCATTTTCTCCCTATTCGTTGGGTCGTACACACGGCAAAGTAAGCGCTACTCAGACTCATATTTGTTTATCATAGCTATCCACTTTATTTTTTAACGTTTCCTTTCCTAAAGGAAACGTTAGTATAACTTTAACATTAGATTACTGTTCGAGATAAAAAGTTACTTTTTATACCTATCTAAAATGAGGTCTTATAGCTCAGCTAGAAAAGATTTCAATATTTACATAATTTTCATACGCCTTACATGTTGTTGTTATCGTATATGAAATAAAAACTATTTTTCCTTCTTATAGGAAAACGATTGCGATAAAAGTAATATTTACATATTTACCCAAGATTTTTCGGTTCGTTACCACAAGCGAGTGTCGCTTCATTAATTCTCTCGTAGGTTTTTGCGACAACAACGAACAGGTCAGCGAAAAAGAAATATTATTTTGATAAATCTGACACAACATGAAAGCCAGCAAGTGAACCTAAATCACAAAAGATCGTGTGTAGGGACCTATTTAAATTCAGGCGAGATGTGTGAAGGAAGGTTCGTGTGATTTATGTAGGCGTTGGGGCTGCTATTGTAAAAGTTTAAATATGTGGAGGCTAACATCGCGACTGCTGGCCCGGACGCGCGTTATCACCGCCACGCTAACGCGCCACGCGTCGCCGTACCCGACGTGACTCCATTTAACTTTGGAACCATCTGACACGATGCTAATCCGCATCCATTTATTCAAGGAACGAGATCATACGTGTCCACTTATATTAATAAAAACTACTTTACACGTAGGTTATTACATTATTTTAATTATACCGCGACAAACACTACAGTGGTAAAAATGTCCTCTAAAAGCAATTTATTTCTTATTTTACCTTTTTCTATTAAATTTCAAACATGTGTTACGAAACAAATTTTAAATCTCTCGTTATCCACAAAGCGTATGCACAACACTAATGGGCAAATATTTTCGAAAATGTTTTATACATGAATCGCTTAGCGCCCTTCGTATAGAATTCAATGCAGGGTAATATCCACGGTGGAATAAACAATTGGCTTAGGTGTCCGTAAGAGTGGCAGCGACGGGCGGTGGCCGGCGAGCGCTAGGCGCGAGTACCACATCGCCACTGAATTATTCAAGACTATTCAAGTGTTAAGGCGTGTGCGCAAACACTCTAATATTCCTTTAATATTAATATTATTGTCACACACATAAACCAGCTATATAAAAACACAGCTTTATCTGTAAACAAACCTGATTACAATACGCGACATTATTAGGTTCTGTTTGTACAATAAGCTAACGTATTTATTAAGAAAACAGATATGAGACTAGATATTAGTATTACAATCTGTTTTTATTTGGCTACTGGAACACTAACTGTGATTTGAAATTCGCAATTGTATTATCATAGCGTAAAGGAAATTGTACAGTTATTGGAATTAGAGTAGATTGCTTCTATTATCGTACCTATTATTATCGCTGAACTTTATTACCAAATCTAGAGCTATTTGCTTTGATTTTATTGTTTGATTGTTGCAGGTGTTTCATGAATATTTTGAATTATAAATTAAATAAATTTAATATTTACTCCTAAAAACCTTTTATGATAGTAGTTAGTAATACCATACAAAGGTACTGACATCGACTACATTGAGCTTTATATTAACTAAAGAAAACACAAGGTCTGATCACAGCATTTACATTTATTTATCAAACAGAATGTAATATTAGCACAATGTTATGTTTTGGTGGATTTCCGCGATTGAATCAACCAACTGATTTAATCTTAAATTAATGTGAAGCTAACTGTAAAGGCTTAGTTCAACCTCGTAGAGCCTAGTACAAGCACATGTTGATTCCAGATTAGTTTGTTTGTGCAGGAAATGTCGACCTCATCTAGATTAAGAAGACGTGTGAAAGTGATTGAATGTAGTCCTATTTGCAAAATAAAGAATTTGAATTTGAATTTGAATTTTTGCAAGTTTGCCTTATTTACTGACATGAGATTAAGTCTGATATCGTATCGAGATATCTTAGATATACAAGTCCGAATCAATATGTACGACATACTTTGTCATGTGTCGCGTGCGGATAAACAACGCTGCTTAAATAAAAAGGATGAATGAGAAACTTCATAAACCTGCCCATTTATCTACCCCACTCTTCCTAAATTATACAGCATTACTCTTTTCAAAACAAGTGTAGCGAGGAAATGTCGTCACACTTTTTATCGCGGCGGTGCGCGGTGGCGCGCGGCACGGCGGGATTAAGCGCGGGACTTACCAAGTATCTTGCTCACTGCGGCCTGTCCGAATTTATACGGTTATAAATTGTTGGCATGAAACAATGTGTGAGCGTTGTGAGTCGGCTGCGCGCTTTATGCCTATCGGCCTGGAATCTGAATGGATACAATCGTTCGGCCTCACACGAATTATCTCGGTGACCGACACCGAATTCCCAAAGCATGAAATCGCTCATCAAATATGCATATAATGTATGTTATCGGTATTAATACTGTCATCAGTGCGCTCCGCATGGTTTCATCCATCAATGTAATCAATTCGGATAGGTGTCCTCGTCAAATGATGAATTAAACGGCCGAGCTCAGGTACAAAAGATCTTTACGTTCGTTTGAAATTTGAATGTTAACTATTTATTGATTTTAAAAATACTCTGAGTTAAGTGGGTGGGTTCAAGTATCTACTTCATTTCTCGAAACACCTTCGCTTGATACTAATAACAAATTTCTTAGTAAAACAACATCAAAACAATAGTATTGTTTTACAAAAGCTTCTATTTCAGTAAACGAATTAAAGCTTTTTATGTATGGTAAGAAAAGATTAATAATTAAATTGGTTATTTATAAACTTGTTAATTAAGAAAACAGGTAACAAATCAAACAAAAATTCTTTATAAAGAGCTAACAAATTCCTGCCATTGTTTTATGCAGGGAGGTGGTTGCAAAAAGGCGACGAGAACAGGCCGCACATCAAAGACATAACAAAAATCTAAAGAGAATGCGAAAAGAAAAGTTCCAAAACAAAGCTAATAAAACGATAAAAACAGCGGTGAATTTGTAAGGGGCCAGAGCAAAGGTCTTCTGAAACAATGTGACTCGCTAAGCCAGCCTCTCGCGAGCTTGATTGCGCCACGCAGAAACAATTCAGACAGATCTAACAACTTCGTTGGTCCCACTTTTTGTGTAAAAATATACATGCACAGTGAACATTAAAACTTTGTGGGACTAACCCTACGTTTTTTCTTGATTTGGCTAACGACTACAGCGTCCACTTTAATTTTTGTTGAAACTTAAAATTTTCCACACGTTAGAATGGAAACTTTAAATTCAAGGCAGAAACAGTAGTCATAGCAGCGCATCTATTATAAGCGGGTGGGGATATAAATTTATAAGCAAATAAGATTTGAAAATTACATATATCATATCGGAGTAGTTTCGCATTCCATATGGTACGCAAAGTATCACGAAATGCATGAAAAGAGTTTCGCAGTAGAATATTTTTAAAGAGTTGGTAAACATTCGTTACTTTTCTTTTGAAAGTGCGAGGAATAATGTTGTAGGGATACACATCTTTTATGTTTGTTTACAGTGAAAATGTAGACGGTGGGGTGGCAACAGAGGCAACTCGAAACATACCATTGATCCTCACTTTTGTGTGGAATAGGTTTACTTGTTGTTGTAGCTGTTAGGCAACTTTAAAGTTTATAACAAATTAAAAAAAATATTATACAATTTTGTCCGCGGGTTTACGCGCGTAGATGTCGTATATTGCAGCAACTATAGTATGTTACTAAGCCGCGGTCAAAATTGAAAAATATTTGTTGACTATGTGTATTAGGGATACAGTTTCCTCCGTTTTAAAATTAATTAATAAAAGGTCAGTTGTTTATTCAGACATATTCTGAATATCCAGTAGTGCTTTCGGCAACGAAAACTCTAACAAAACATAAAACTTCTAAAAGTCTTTCCGTTAATGTGACAAAAACGGTACATAAGATTTAACGCCGTTTTAAATCTAAGTGTCGTTTCAGTATGCGACCATAAAAATATCTAACTGTTGAAAAATTATGGTATCGTGAGGAAAGGCATTAAAAGGTAAGTTATATGAATTACCATACAAACGTACATACTTACGTAAGTTATGTAATCGTGGTAATTTTCCGTTACATTTATTTGCTTTTAGCACTATTTCTATTTATGCTAGAACTATAAATTCCTCGATGTGTTTTTTGCAACATAGTTCACATATTCCATATTTACATTACGCTTCAGTAAATATTTAGATAAACACACGTGATAAACAAGTTTGTGCAACTATGATTATTTCAATTCAAAATTTTCCTATTCAAATAAAGTCATAATAAACAGTCCCCTTAGCTTTTAAAACGGTGCTTATTCCGTTGTGTAAGTCAGACAGTGCTACTGGCAGCGAATGTGCCATCTCGCTTCCACAGTGGTCCTGTTTTCAAATTTCACGGTACAGTGTACAGAACCCAGAAAAAGGTAGATAAATGAATAAAATATGAAAAATAGTTATTAGGGTATTATTACTGACAACAGATTCCATGTTTTTAAATTATTAACTGTTTGTATAGTAGACACAATGATCGAGAATAGGTACTCCAAGTTTAATATATTATTGTACAAAATCCATATTGTTGAAATCCATATTCTGTGTAAATTTATTCAGTTACAAAAATTGGAAAAAAACTCTGAACGTAATTTAATTAACAAAGGATGTTTGTTTGAACAGTACATTAACAAAAATATATCCCGGTAAAGTAAAACCAATTCTTGGAACCGATGTTTTAAAATAATGACTTTTAAAGCCAAAGTGAATGAAGCATATGAAAAATATAACCGTTTAATGATAAATAATTTAATTATTTGGAAAATCAATAACACTTTATACTAAATACTCGTATTGTAGTTGTTAAATTCATAAGTATTTATGCACAAAATTTCGCAAAATATCATCGAAAATCGTATTAGTGTTTGTGCGAGTTCGCCAGATTGCGCGATGTTCGCTTTTAATTAGTTTCTGTCGAAGTCTATTCGATGCCAACGTAGCGCCTCTCAAAGAAATTACCGAGCATCGGCGCAGACTATTGAGGCTCTCTGTAAAAAACAGCTGACAAAGAAGAAACAATGAGTACCTATCGTTGCCTACTTACAAGTTTCGCCAGGAATTCAAACAACATCGAGAAACTCTATTAGGTACCTGTTCTAGTTACGAACAAAGCAATTAGTAACAAAACCGAACTGGATTTGTTGCACCTTTATAACAGTATGATTTTATTAACACAAGGCGAAGAGAATAAAACTAATGCTCAACACGAAAAGATTCTATATTAGATTACGCCTGCCGCTGGTCATAGCCCCGAAATAGGAAAATATCTAAGTATTTTTCTCGAACAAATCACAAGAAATTGGAATAATGCCGATATGTAAGACTGGCTGACACGGCAAAAAGGCTAATATTCAAATTTTCGCTTAAGCTACTGAACCCATTCGACAAATAACGTGGGAAATAATATTCTGTCGCCTGTAAATATTCGGCTTATTGTAAGCGATCCAATAATTTGACATTACCGGTAATATGTGATTACATAACTGCTTCGAATAAATATACATGATTGTGTTTACTGCTATCAATGAAATTGGTTTTTATAATATTTCGTTACTGTACTGAGTACATACTGTGCTGAAATATGATATTTTATCTACTACAAAAAATAATCTGAATAATCAAAAGGTCGCTTAAATAAAAACAACCATTTAAATTCCCGTGACGAATGTATGTACGAACAAAACAAGATACAGCGTATAAATCAGGGCAATTGAACATGAAACGTACAAAGCAGGACAATATAAACATTACGCGCCAAATGTCATTATGTCGCGCGGTGCCCTGATCTTGATTACATAGCTCGCGGTTGACGCGGTCGCTTTATCTGCTGCGTGAAACACAATCATACCGACCCTAGCCTTACACTACGTGTCGCAAAACGACCATAACACTAACCGCCACAATTATAACACTAGTTTACGACCACAAATACGGCCGTATTAAAGCAACTCATTACACCGATAATATTTGTAATGGAAACATAAAAAGAGACAAATTGGACCCGAAATACGAAATGGTAAAATTCAGGATAGTGCTGCTCCGTAACGGTAAACACAAAATATGTAAGAGGTATAAAAATATTGTTAGCTGGAAAATA
This sequence comes from Autographa gamma, assembly GCA_905146925.1. NCBI lineage: Eukaryota > Metazoa > Arthropoda > Insecta > Lepidoptera > Noctuidae > Autographa > Autographa gamma. The sequence goes on from LR989852.1 coordinate 5,801,832, forward strand.
GTGTATGCAGGCTGGCTGTGTTATGAATGTGCAGCACAATATAGCTGGCGACTGTATAACAGTTACAACAATAAGCAGTAGCTGGACAATTTGCGCCACGTGCTCCCGTCGACACCAGCACATCCATGTACGGGGATAAATCTACCCGGTATTTTACAACAGCCAAAAATATACGGAGTTTTGTGAGAATTTTCCTAACACAAAATACCGGGACCAAATCACGGTATCAGATGTCTGAATTTAAAATCTAAAACCGTAATTACGGTAATAAACTTGTCCAGTAAAATACATAATTTACCAGCCTTCGGAAGGTACTTTATTGAGGAATTAATTTTGATTATGATCAGACTTAATGATGTAAAATAAATTATAAGAGAACGAAGAGTCTATTTATTCTACAAATATAAATACGTTTTTATTAGAATTCTTTAAATAAGTATTAATTAAGGAATCGGTTTTCTAGGAATTTCCGTCGGATTTTTAATGTGACTAGAGAAAGCACTAAAAGTTGATAACGAGGTTTTTCCTGAAAACCTTAAATAAATATAAGATATGATTATTATTTTCGTTTATATTTTTTCCAAAAATGAGATGCTAATGCCATTGTGAGTTGTGGTTATGGCGTCGCCATGCGGATATAAAGAGACTTATATTGGACGAGTAATTTTTTGCATTCCTAATATTAAATAATAACGTGATAGGTCATGGAATTTTAAGATAGTAAATGTTAGAGAGAAAAATATGTAATCTGTGTTCAACATAACCACATTGGTTTTAATTCTCAAAGCGTACGAATCTCACAGAGTCGCATAAAACACGTCTGCTGATTTATAGAACACTTAAACCAATGTCCCTCGTAAAGCTCAAGTGTTTTAAAACGTAGCGAACAAACAGTTTTATTTGATTTATTATAAAGTCTAGCTTAATAGTAAGTATATCTCATGATCAGGAATCTCGGAATATGAATGGTGTCGTAACGCTCCTATCGTGTCTCCGACCCACTGAAGCTCTAAATCGCATCAATACACGCAAATCAAAGCATGGGTATTAAAGAAAAATCTTCAACAGCTTTTGTAATGGCAACTTAATGTTTAAATGAAACGTTTTGTGGGCAATGAATTTAAAATGAAGTTTTACAAATTACTCGGAGCGGACGGTATGACCGTTCCGATTTCACGATCCATTGATCCACTGCCGAGACTGTCGCGTGTTCTAGGGTTTATGGCAAAGAAACGAAAATGGACAATGTAACGAGGCCGGTGCCGGATCGGGATGCAAATTAATACGCGCCTCTGGATCGAGCACATGAATATGCATGGATGGTCCGCTCGTTCCGGAATAATATCCGAGTGGCCTCGACCGGTCCGGCGCGTCCTGCCGGCCGCGGCCCGCGTCCACCTCGCACCAACATCCATGCAGATTAACCGAACATCCTCAATTACTACACCGATTTTAATCTTAAGCTCATTGTAATAACTCTACTACGACATCATATTACATAACAGTGCAGTTTTAGCATTAGTATTAATATCCTTTGTCATGCACCAGTCGAGTGCGAGCAGCTCTATATAAATCATGTTAGGTACTTCGTTATGGTAATGCTGGCGTGAGCTTATGTTAATGCAGAATTATATTTGTGCTCTCCACATATTTACCAACACAATAACTGCACTAAGCTATCTTCATTCCCTAGCTATAATTACAATATCATTTAATGATATCGACAATATTTATGTTTACAAACTGTTTCGTTAATGTATGTAAGACTGTTAACTGTAGGCTATAATGCTCGTAAAAGAAGACAACTTCCTGCTTTCCGGGATTTCAGCATTCGGTCTAGAGCAGCTTAAACGCATTCAGACCTAGATACTCGTAAAAATGTACTTATTATTGAAAGTTGGCATCTTTCCACTTTACCTAAATATTGCTGTGTGGTACTGTTGTAAGTAATAACAATTTGGGATAAAAGATTGTGTGCCAAAAAATAAAGCTTATTCTCGGAGATGTTATTAAAATTCATGGATAAAACGAGTGAAGAAGTTTGGAAGATTGAGAGTTAATTGGGGTTGAGACGTGAAGGTACATAGGGAGCTGAGTCCGCAGAAACTGGATGATTAAGTGGCGCGGCGTGGGGCTCAGCGTCAGCGAGTATGCCATCTCGCCAGTTATCACGTGCCGGAGCTGCGTCGCTAGCATTCCGCCGGCTCACGATTTCCTCGGCATTCCCGGCGCCTCGCGCGGACCTGAACACCGCCACGCGGCCACACGGACAGGTGTTGTAGTTTATAGCATCTTGTACCATTCATTACTTAAAGTGACGGTTCACTCGGAATGGTTTTTGCGACAGCACTGCGGCTAGCGTTGCAGCTCTGTTTTATTGTTTTCGTGCTTGTCTACGTAATGTCTGCTGAATGTACAATTAAGTTAGGTAAACGTACGGGGCGCAGGAAATGCCTGCCCCCAAATGAAATAAACGACTATCTGAAAACTCGTATGTTGTACAAATGCAAATAGGAATATTATAAGTAATACATACATAATAACATGGAATGAGGTACGGCTCAGTATAATGAGTTATGTTAATATGCTTGAAACTTTTGGGAAGGTAAATGAGCATTATGTCAATAAAGATAATGAAATAAGCTCGCATGTTAGGTGAAAGGTTTCCATTCCAATTACCACATTTCGCAACGAACGCTGCATGCTTGGTGACAGGGCGAGCTGTGATTACTCCGGCGGGCCCGTGGCCGACGGCGGAAATAAACGATTTGACATCGTCGACTCAATTACCAACCCCGGTAGATTACTCATATCAAGTTCGACTCGCACCGATTGCTAATCCCTGTCACCTGTCATCACGATCCAAATTTAACTGCATTAATTAAACTACCCAACAATGAACGCTTTGTCTGGTTACGTTTGAAATGCGAGTGCATTTTATAAAACAAAAGATTATTATTAAACTGCAGAAAGACGTATCAATTTAAACTTTTTATAAATGATGAGAAGACGACGTAGTTAGCGATAAAATTTCAATTAGAATTTCGTTGGAAAAGCGTACTCCTCAATTAAAAGTGTTTTTTTTTCGGTGAGCGTAGCGCGGCGGAGGTGTGCTCTATCTGCCTCTAGCATTCATTACTCTTCGACTCTACACATGCCGATGTTCGGTTTAATTAGTTTTTGTTCGACGATCAACGACCCGCCCGCCTTTAAAGGAATGGGATTTAGTAGTCACTATCTTTCGCAGCGGCACTCCACCAATTCCTAGTTTTGACTTTCTGAACTACATTAAATAATTTATACAAAACATTTACTTAACTTTACAGAACTAATTTCAAGTTTTGTAGATGGTCTTGGAATGAGAAAGGCGTTCTAGAAGTTACAGGGTAAAAATGAAATACGACAACTGCAAAATGAGCTAGAAGATAAAACTAGACTAAACTTATATTATTACGTAAAATAAAAAATATTACGCAAACAAGAAGACGAAAAAAATATGTTAAACGATGAGATGTGCGTAGAAAACAAACAAGGCGCCACGCGTCGCGTTGAAAGCCGTTGATTTATTGTATTACACGGATGTAATAAAATTTCACGCAAACCCAACTGTTGGAATTGCATTTGGCGATTGGTAATCAAGTGTTTTATTATGTTACTAAAGTATTGTTGTAGTAAAGAGTTCGTCGTATTTTTTCTGTGAAAGTATTTCTACTTAAGTTATGAAATATAAAACCGGAAATACAAATAACAGTTGTACAAAATTCAATTTGTAACGAAATTTAATACTGCTTACAAACGCTAAGCCGCGGATGCGACACGAAGTAAAAAGCAGAATAAAAAGTGAACGAACGTAAACATGCAAACATATACTTTATACGCTTATTCCTTGATCAAATTTAATTACGCGTTCATCTTTACATTTTTCTCGGCTCTCAGTGGCCTGTAATAAATCGATGCGTTAATTAATAAGGTGACGTCTGGTCGTAGCACGGCGGCGGCAGCGGCGGCAAGTTGGCAGGGCGTATCGGACCGCTCCACATGAATAATTAGGCAGCAAGTCGAGCCCACTCGCCGCCGTTAAAAAGAATTATTTCGGCTAATGTTCGTCTCGACTGCCGGCGGCCAGAGCTAGCAATTTGTCACAGCCCACAACCCTAGAGATGTTTATTCAAACGAGGAGATTTTATTGCAACGACATAAATCTTCCGGCCAACGAGAGATGGAAGTGACGTGGTCTCGTAATCGTGTGACAATGTGCTTTTTGCGCCTCTTCTTTCCTCCCCACCCCTCGTATTACAATCGCATGTATTATTAATTTCAACATAATATTCCTCGTGTCGTAAATATTCACATTACTTTTTCCTTGCTTGTACTCGTATACTGTACGCAAACATTTGCAAATAATGTTTATATTTCCCAAGAGGGTTTTAGTATACGGGTTAGCACATAACTACAAACTGTCCAAACTTTGTTAACAACGACTATTAAAATTAGGAAACATTTAACAGGAGCGCGGTGCAACCCTTACAAAATTAAAATCTGAATTGAAATACATATTGTCACGTGCGTTACAACAGTAAGCGAGATAAATTCAGCTGGCCGTCTGTAATCATGTCAGGTACGGGTTACGCGGCCGCGCTCTGTCGTTATCATTTTGGACATTAATAAAACTCTATCCGGCGTTTCTAACGAGCATACCACAAAGTTTGTCCGCGGGGAAATATTCAAATGGTGGTGGGATAGAACGGCGAGCGCGCATAGCGCATATTGACGCGACTAATTATCACGCTGCGAAGATCATCCCGCGACCGCCATCGCGCTAAGGCCGCGGTCGCCACCCGAGCGCACCCCGGCCCCGCCACAACATAAAGTTATATTTTCATGTAAATTCCAACCAGTCATACCTCCGCTCTCGAGCAGCTTTCTAAAAATATCACAGCTCCTTACAATGTCATAAACTTTTTTATGAACATAAACCCTCGGCAACGACGCACTCTGCCTATCAACCATCTAATGAACATTGAAAGGACATTTCTATATTTCCATCCGACAAAGAATTCTAATAAGTCACGTTGACTTTTAATCCGGAATATCCGATTAGTTTTGGACGCACTGGAGGTCCTTAAATCTTGGGTCTCGAATTAATTGACTGTTCCGTGAGTCTAATTACCGAGATAATGGTCCCGAGGTTTCAGCATCTCGATAATAAATACATACTAAACACGGTATCCTCGAATGAGGTACAGCCAGATAAGCTTTTGTTCAATTTTGGGTATTTTAATGTTCAAGTTTTGTATAGAGGCTGTTTTCTAGATACCTGCGCTGAACTGTTATCTAATTCGGAATAGTAAAAGGATACATAAGATGTAAGAATTTTTGGGAAATATTCCTTTATCCAATTAGGCTTATTCAACGATAACCTACATTTTTGTACCTGAATTTGCATATGACATGTGATTTTATCGTATCAGTATCAATCGAATCTTTCTTATTCATGAAGGAGGCAAAGTGAACGCAGGTGCTATTATTATTCAGTGGCATAGTAGCATAAGAAATCAGGACTAAGTAACAAATCGTATTTCCTTTGTATTTTTAGAATGGTATTGAATGAGCGCACTCTACATTTACGCATACCACGCTAAGAGGATTATTCTACCCCAAACTGAAATAAGCATAAGACGCCTCTAATGACGTATTTGTCTCGAGCATGATTGTGTTCAAGATAATCCAGATTACAGATTAATAGGGCTCTTTCTACGATGTTAAAAATTAGAACGACTTCGTTATAGAAATGATTGAATGTTTCGCTACACTTTTTCCTTAAGGGAGTTGGCAAATGTACTACACAGTACTTATTACAATATAAAAATGCTGAAGAAAATATCTATAAAAGCTCCCAAGATACAGACTCAGCATAATTTGGGTCCGATGGCAATTGAAAAGGTTATTGATGCTTATGAGTTATTTATTTAATAAACCTCCATTCATTTCGCAAGGGTAAAGGCGAAGGCTGTGATACTTTACTTAATTGAGAAGTGGCACTTGATATTCTCATTTATGTATCTTAGATACACTCAAAGTAACATACGAATATGGTCTGATATAGAAGACGAATTAATATACTTGAAAGTATACCAATCCTGTATGTGTATTTATAAAATTATATTATCGTATGTATAGTAGAGATTTAATGTGACATTATGATAAAGTGCGGTGTTACCTAATTCTGAGAGAGCTAGATTATATAAAAGGAACAGAATAATGAGAGATGAAACTATGGAGAATTTGTCTGCGTATTTTGTGAGTATTTGTGGTATCGGAACGTTTGTGTTTCGCTTTATTTTTGTGGTCGGCACAGAGATTAATGGGCGCGGTACTAAGAAGAGAGAAAATTTTGCTCTCGCTTTTAACATAAAACCACAAAAATATTAATTATTCAGTTTAAGTTCTGAGCTATTCAAAATAAAGGGCATGGAATTAACAAAAATGTTACAGTAAAAACTTTTTGATTTGGACTTGCAACTACCTACTTTGTGCCATAAAAAATACTTCCCTTATATAGTTTTATTTAACATGCTTTAACATCACAAAATGTCATATTTAACTATATAAATGCTTGTTTATTTTCAACGGATGAGTCCGTCCACGGTAAAATATTTCCCAGCAAACACGGCGGCATTGTGATATAAATGTTAGCTAAAATAAAAGATATATTTATTGCGGAATAGCGGCCACACATCAACGCTTCCTTGCGCTGGAACACAAGCGAGCTCCAAAACAATAAGAAAGACTTCCGTATAAGCCGATTACATCAAACAGGGTTATTCAATAACATATTATTCCTACTTTACAAAACTGCCTCGGTGGCCTAGTGGTGCTAAGCGCGACTGCTACGCTAGAGGTCTTGGGTTCGATTCCCGAGTCGACCAAGGTGCTATTGGGTTTTTCTATGAAATTCTCAGTAGCTGGTCGGAGTTTGGATTTGTGCCCGGTTAGTGGCAATAGGCTCGCCCACTATTACATGGGACCTGAAACATATCGGCGAACTGTGGGTGTACATTGGTACACCTCTGCCTACCCCTTCGGGGATACAGGCGTGACGATATGTTATGTTACAACCGCAGCTATGTTACAAAAACATAACTTATCATCGTTTGTTTGTATAATACTGGCTGGAGAATCTTTTCGTTTAATTTTATGTTTTATAAAGGTGCCAGTGTGTGTTACGCGTGCATTTTATCAACACATTGTGAGCGAGGCGTTTAAGCTTAGCCCTCAATGAGCGACGCGTGAGTACACAGCGGCCTGATAACACGCTGAAAAAAAATATTATGAACACAAAGAAGGATGAAGAATGTGCCTTTTTTTAAAATACTTTTTAATGAGGTTTGAAAAGATTTCACGGTTTTTTTGTGCCACATTCTTTATCTTTCTCTGACTACGGTTAACGGAATGATACTGAACGTATAAGTAATTATAAATCACGCCTCATATAGGTAAACACCACCTAGTAAATAGGTTAACTAGATACAGAAATGTAGTCCGCCGTATAATATTAACTAGAAAAGAAAAAGGGTTAGAAAAAGCTTATTACAATATGAATGTATACTTGTGTGAGAAAACTGAATAAAATGAGAGCAGATTTATTTATTGCCTTTAGCAAAATAATTTGTGGAGTGTACTATTTAGTTTCGTGTACCATTTTACAACAATATATTATTCTGAAATTGTTATAGCGTAGTTGGCACAATAATTCATGTTTAAATTTAACTAAATTGTAATGGACATTAGTTGTGAATTATTATAATGACAAAAATAGAACTCTATAAACATAATTACGTGACTAAAATGTTTTTAAGTTCAATTTATACATCTGTCTGAAAATATCTAAGCAGAGGAACAGAAAAATAATGGTCCTGCAGTACTACGCTACGGTACTAGCATAATAAACTGCTACGCCTCGTAGCGCATCGTAACTGTGTAGCTCGCGCGTAGCACGCTAATCATAGTGCTACGATTGTTTCAATGCGGTGTTAAGGCTTCACGTGTTCTAAGAAGGAGCATTAATCATAATAAAGCTGGGTGTATATGAACATGATAATCCAACGGATGACACATTTTTCTCAATATAAACAAATAAATACAAACTTTTGTATTTGCTTAGGTAATTCTTTGAAATGTAATGTTATCTATCTCTACATCTGAATTATCATAATGACGTATAATTTATTTAAATTCACATAATTGTCTCTTTAATATCCATCGTAATTAAATACGAATACTGACAACTGGAAGGATGAAAACGCGATCAAAGCTCATGCGAACGATAAGCGCTCATTACAATAACAATTTAATTAGTTAATATTGTATAAAGCGACATTCAAGCCATTGTAGCAATATTCATAATCAGACGTAATACAATTTTAATGCGATAATAAATTTAAATGACATACAAATACATTTTCGATGTCGGGTAACATATTTTATTGATGTAGCTCATGTATTATTTGGTAGTAGACGAAGCCATTAAATTTATAGTAGCTATCAGTTGAGGAGTCGTAAACACGCATCGCCTGAGAATTAAACCTCAGCGAACTACTCGTAACATTGTCTCCGGGTCTTAATCAGTGGGAAATATAGGAGGCGTAAGAAATAAAGTAGCGACGCAAGTTGGACAGCTTGACAGCGCGAACTCGAGCCCCGAGCGCGGCCGCGAGTCACTCGCTTCGTTACTAGCGAAACTTGTTCCACCCAACTTAACCGCTGTATTACCCAAAGTAGGTAATGCACGATCCATTCGCTCATGAGGAAAAAAAGTTGCTCGATTCCTGCCGACACGCGTATGTTGAAAATGAAGTTGGAACTGTGTTGGGCTGACTCCGCAACAAAATCATAATGTAATTTATCAAGTGTCACGGGAATGCGTACACACCTCGCGTGGGAATACCGCCCGAGGATTATGCCCATGTTTCTGGCTTATATTGATGATATCGGCGCGACGAAATTGCCTTGATTCACCTAATGGAATTTACCTTCATTGTCTTATTAGATTTTATCTACTTGGTATTCAGGACACGCTGTACCTTTTAAAATAATCTACCATAAATATTCCCTAAGTCGTTCTTAAACATTTTAAGTAATAAGGCCTTTATGTGCTCAACGTACAAAGTACAATGCCGTCAAAGACATATTAATTTCACTAAAAATATAATACTTTCCCATCTTAACTTGCAAATGCCTCTTTGCGACTGAGATGAGAAACTTTGGAATTTTTAAATATTCATACACAATTTAAATATAAATAACAACCTTATGTAGATTTGTTGGTTAGTCTGATATAAGACGCCTTTTTCACAATTTTCGTTTCTCCTTTGTTATTCTCTACTCTACGGTAATTATTTAATTAACCCTGTTGATTTAAATTTCATGCATCTAGTTTTATCTACATGAAAATGCTTTTATGATTCCTTTTGCGAATAAAACGTTCTTGTTAGTAGGATAGATTAAACATTTTATACTTTGTACATAGCAAGATAATTAATTACTAATATCTGTGATTACTAGGGGATGTTTGATCGTTATCGAGCAATAAGCATGTAGGGCAAGCAGGAGATAGCGGGGCGAGGGGGGGCGGTGCGTCGGTCTCTGATCGTTTACGTCACGGCGAATTAGCGAGACAATCACTCAACGTGACGCTGTGGGTCGAGCGGCCCTGCGGACGCAAATGGAGGACTCCACTCCAGACGAGTGACCCTCCAGCGAAGGCTGACCCAGATGTGTCCTGACCGACCGCGTCATCTGGCTGACTTCGCCAGTTGCCACTATTTGGCGCCACAATTACACCAATCTATTAACCGAGTCAACACCCCGCAAATTATTTTTGTCCTTTTATCCGGCACTCAAGACACCATGCGCCCATTACATACGCCTAATGTGTCATCTATTACAATTTGGGTTGCTAAGTACATAACGCCGCAAACAGAAATTAAGAATGTCAGCATATGAACTATATCCGAGACATTATAAAGGGCTTTTAACGAGCGACTATTTAAACATACGAGTGGTTAGAGGAACCGTGTAATTTATCAAGCATTTCAGAGGGTTTCCTTAATTTATTCCGTTGTTAGCCGCGTTGACGTTGGTTTTATCATCCATTAGCGGCAGTCGGGGAGCGAGGCTCTGCACAATGTAATCGCTGGAGTTAAAGATGAGAGAAGCAAAAGACGTCCACAATTAAAGCACGTTATTAATGCGTCGGCTGCAGAATTAATTAGAGCAACGCGCACGCCCGATAGTGCACGCTGCCGGTTGATTTATAGCTTCCATTCGAAAAGATACTACCAGATCTGAGGATCAACTTAACTCAAGATATAGAGTAAACTTATGATTTATGAGACGCTCTAAATTATACAATGATTTATAACATCTACTTAACGACTACAAAGAAATTTTCTCTTAATGAATAATGAAATTTAAAGTTCCGAATATACATTATTTTTGTGCTCTGAAAAAGAGAACTTGTATCAAATATACGTTGGGTTGTTGATATTTTATTGAGTCTCGGCAACTTTATTACTTATGAACTGAAAATTTAATTTGACAAGCTTTTATTAAGATTTATACATTTTTATTACTGTTTTTCGAGCTTAATTATTAAGGGAAAGGTCGTGTTTAACAAACTTGCTTATTTTTGTAGGGTTTTCACTTACCTAAAGCGACAACACGAGATGGGAACGTTGCCTATTTAACACGGAGGGTTCCGAAATTGTTCTCAAGTTAAATTTAATTGCTTATTGCTTACATTTCATGTATATTTACATTTTTAACAGACTTAAAAAAACAGGGTTCTCAATTTGTCAAAATATTTATTTTTAATTTTTTATGTCCATTCCCCGTTTTGTATAACATTTATGTACAATGAATGTTTTTCTACATGAACTTAATACGCCAAATACATAAGCTTAAGCCATACCGTCGTAAGAAACAATAAATTAGGGACGTTTATCATTATGAATAGCAAACAGTTACAAGGTCTTCATTTCGTCCTAACTACAATCACGGCCAAACTAAATGATAACACGTCATAGTGTAATTTTCTCCTATTTGCGTAATTACATATACTGTTTACTTTAATTTACGTGCCTAGAAGCCGGGTTAGAATATATTTTCTCATAACTCATTACCTGTGACAAGCTCGCGTGAGTCTCACCGCGAAGAATACAGCGTATTTCACGACGTTTATATTAATAAATACTTCACGCGTTGGACGTAAGGTGGTAGTCAGAGTTTCTCATTACCGTCTGTAGTTGCGGATAATCGCGTGTGAGAATATGAGTTTGCGAATGACGCCTAATTAGTCATAGTGGGGGCCGCCGCCTTGCAGTGATTGCTTCATTTTCTGGCCTCTTACGACTACGATATTGTGTAATATGTAATTATTCTAAGACACCACCGACAATCTGTTAAGGAAATATGATTTCCTAAACTGGAATCTGAAATCGCCATCTACCAGGAGAGCGTGCTGGTCAAAACTCGTTCCTTTTCTGTATGACAAGACATAATTATCTACTAAGATAATTATAGTCCTATGTTTTATCTTATGGAGGTTGACAAAACCTCTAAAATGTTGTACTAGTAGGTAAAGATTTGTCTAATAACCATCAAATTGTTATTGCTATGTAAAATGTGTATCCAAATAGATTTCTGTAATAAAATAAAACTTGATTCGTGCTGTAAACTTCACTAGATTTCTGAGTTAACTTTATGCGGTAAACTCCGCGTAGTTAAAGAGCCACGCAGTAAAATGATAATCCTTTTACGACAGTTGCCGTAGAACTTCTTGATGAACTACTGATTTTACACCACTTAAATGACGAAGACTACAGCAGTATTGTTTATTATCAAGATAGTGACGATAAAGGTTATTTGACGTTATATAACGAATCTTACATAAATAAATTTTGATGATCCAATTAAAGCATTCATTCAATAGGGATAACCATATGATCTGAATCAGTGAGTAATGTTCTGAACAGTACGATAACTAATGTCATCAGTCAAGTGGGGTATAACGCGCATTGTCAAGCTCGAACATTCATTATGATGGCACAGAATTGATTAACCATTTATACCGAAGTTAAGCCGGAACCCCACCGCTGCGCAGGCTGTGCACGGATGCGTGGCTCACCTCTGCTGCGTGGGTTCATTAGTTCGGCGGCGTCGGCCTCCGTTTCCACTGCGGCGCACGGACACGGATGTGTCGCTCACACAGCTCATAGCTATGCGTGGGGTACAGTCACGAGCAAAAATATGTAACATAATAATATGCGAAATTGTTAAACGAAATTAGTGAGATTTTTTGTCGAATCTCTTCTGCCATCTAGCAATCAATGCATACTGACAGATGACACTTGAAAATAAAATAGTTCAAATATTTTTTTTAATAAAAAAAATTTTTTACTTAAAGTCAATATATTATTTTTATAATATAGACAATAGCTCTTCCAAGTAACAATATAATTTAGCTATTGTGTAGTAACATCTGTTTTACTTATTTGTTTTATAAATTACTTAGTTCTTACACAAATTATACTTATCACAACTTAAATGTATGTATATATACTAGGAACATTAATTGTACCTCTTATTTATAGTTTCTTATTCTTATAATAATTTCTTAAAAATATGATGTGTATACATATTTTTGCTCGAGACTGTACATAGTCGTGGGTCGCAGAGAAATGGCCGACCCACGCAGCTCGGATGCGTCGCACGGCCGTGTGTTGAGCTACGTTCGTGGGTTTATGACGTCATTTGCTGCGTAGCATGTCCGTGCGCTGCGGTGGAAACGCTCTCATACATTTTGTACTAAAGCGAAGCTGAACACACGTGCACAGCCTCTCCGTGCGCCGCTGTGGGGTTCCGGCTTTACGGTTAAAAGGTTCATAGTTCAAACTAAGGTTACACAAGTTAGGCGCCAAAATATTGGCAGTCTCTGACACGGAACATTTTAAAAACTTTACCAATCACGTTTGGTATAAGTTGGCCGAAAATAGAGCTGAACTTTTAACGATCAATTTTCCTGACGGCAGCAAAGGGAATTCTTTCAGCGCCTATTTATTTAACGTTTCAACACACGCGATGTTCAATTGAGCGGTCATTAGTTTAGTTGCAATACGATGTGATTAATATCGATACCCACTTAACAAGTGTGTTGCGAATCTAAAGATCAATCGATTAGTAGTAAATGCGGGCAATCCATTGAATGGTGAGCGTAATCTTCATTGTTTAGCGTAACGATCTCGGTGTAATGGTCGCGAGATCTGTTTCGTTCTAGACAGCGGCACTTATTTCCAGACTCGCTGTTAAATGGAGCGGTTAATTGATACCCCTTGGAACAGATATTAACTGATTATTCAACATCTGTTGCTCGGCCTGTCAGAGGCAAACACATTGCTAAGGTTTTATTTCAAAATTTTGTTGAGTTATGACTTCTAGAAGTGAATAAAATAACAATACTCCTATAGAACCCAAAAAAATCGGAATGTAAAGACGAATTTTGTCCAAAACATAATTAAATAATGAAAATATTTTTTATGCACAAACGCCATACTGTTTTATCAAGACTTGAAATCAGTTGGACATTTACAAAAATAAGTTACTCTCTACGTTTGTAGCCTGAACTTTATAGGTTATGTAAGTGGCGCAAAAACACTTTCAAACTCAACACCATTTATTTTAATTACTATTAAGAAATTAAAAGAAAAAATACAGATTAATGTACAAATGGTGTTTTATTACTATAAACAACATCGTTTTCCTTGTTCTTTTAACAGTTGTATAGCAATAAATCCTTCAAGGACCGAACACGCTAAGCCTTGGCTCATGATGAATCGCTCCAAGACAATGTGCCTCACAAAGCGCTAAAGGTCCAGCCAATGAGCAGAGCAATATACCATTTATGATAAACAACTTGACAAAATCTATGTCACTGACCCATAAGCGTGTCTTTTGTATCATATCATTATGCTGTCGGAACAAATCTTTATATAAGCTTTCAAGAGGTTATAAATGTGGAAGTGAATGAAACCTACAAAGACAACGTTATTCTTATAAAGCTGAATCTAGCGTACACCGAGAACTATAAAAGAATACAATAACATACGAATCCATTTATCCAGTACACGAAGACTCTAGAATAACGAAACATTATACGTACTACCTATTCAGAGCTACGTCGGTATATTAGAAGACGGTAAACAGTTCTCACAAACAAAAATATTTTCACACGCCAGCTATTACTACTCGAGTGAGAACCAAGTTGCTATAGCACGTACGTACGCAATAAACCTGGGCGTTATCTCTAAAAATATTTACAGTTCCCCGGCGTTGACTCTATTTAAAATGAAACAATAATTCAACTCGAAATATACGCAGAGCGATTATATAAGTCCAGTTACAACGACGGATAAAAATCTAATTTGTCCCGAACAAGCGGGATTACTAGTTGTATATGTTTGATCGCTTACGCTTAATTTTCTGGAGGAAGAGAAACGGAGGCTGTTTAAAAGCGAGATTGAATCGGTACGTCCCGGCGACAGCTGTTAGAGACGCTCTGAGATTTTAATACGAAAGAATGCAGCAGACAAGCCCGAAGCAATGCCACGCTACTTATAAAAACCAAACCCAATAGATTAAAAAATAACAACTTCAGAGACGCCTCCCTATTGCGCAATTTTTAATCTCATCCTAAACTAAACAATGTGACTTAAACAGACGGGTGACCTCTACAAACATTGAAATTCTATCCTAAGATCCCAGCAATTACATGAACTTTGACACGCCAACTTGTTCGATTTAAATCCAATAAACTCGGCTAGTATTTGAGAGGCACGATGTTTTTAAATAACTGTAGCTAAGTCGAAGATGTTACGTTGCTGTCTTTACGTCTCACTGGCTACGCTTATGATACGAGACAATACTTAAGCTTAGTTGCAATACGGTTTCATCTCTAAATAGTTACGTATTTTGCGTACCGTAGTTGAAGACTGTTCTGTGTGCAATAGTAACTTTGTAGGTCGAATGGCATTGAGAGCAAGCGCGGTGTCGTTTATTCTAAGTAATAACTCAAGTTGTGGTGAAGTTACGCGACAGTTGTAAATGCAGTATAACAAGACAACACAACTACTCACTAGTTCTACCAGCCACGGTTAGTTACACTTTTGTTCGCACACGTTTATTTGCCTTTTCGCCGAAATTAATTTCAGAGCGAAAATAAGTATGAGATTTTTTTCTATTTGTACAAAACTAATATAGAAAATTCGGTGGGCTTACGTTCTTTGTGATGTTTGTTTGTAGTTGAAAATATCCCAACTATGTTGTTACAATAGAAATAGAGTCGTCGCTTATTACAAAGTGCTATATTTATGCGGGTATTATTTAGAGATTACTTTTTGTAGCTTACTAGAATAGTTACAAAGGCAACCAATTACATCTTTTACTAATTTAATCCCCAGAGTTTGTAAACGTGTAGTTATAAAAATATTATCTTTGTATTTTTATTAAAGAAGTAGATATCGATATTCCTTTTCCCAATGTTTACGCTCAAATCCAAACAGGTAATCAGAGAGTGACAGTTCAAAGATCCTTAATTGGAATAACAAATATCAAAAGACAAGTCACTCAGAAGATCGTATCTAAAAAAAGAATCATTCCGAAAAAGACGGAGAAAATAATAAAAGATTGAAAACACTTTTCGACCGAATGTAAGAGTGCTCTTAAACGTTCGCAGCTTCTAACATTTTGTAAGTTTGCCGCGACGAAGGGAATTTATAATTTGTACAAAATGGATTCTCGCTCTATCATCAATTATAACAACTAAAAGTAATAAATTCAAATGAATGTTCCAAAACACTGTGATTAAAAACAAACGTAGAAAGCAGTTTTAGAAGTAAAATGTTTGAAATGAACTTGTTGTTCCGTATCTCTGATATTTAAGGTAAAAGAGCCTTTTAATTTATAAATTGCCTGAAGTTACAAAACAGATTTAAAATCGGTTTCTTTGTGTACAGGGGTGACACAAAAAATAAATTCAATTTCGTTATTGAGTAGCACTTCGGGAAAACAAACGGCTGGACATCAGCGACCCCAAAAGATTTACGATGTAGTAAGAGAAAATTTTATTATACTTTCAATTCGTACCCACCTCCGAAAATAGTCCAGTGGCATAAATAATCTCATTCGAGAACTACCGTTCCGGGTACTAATATATTTTCATCGTGACCAGATTGTAGGTAATTTAAAGTATAACCACCTAGAGTTAATCATATTATGAAGTCTCACAGAAATTGCGACGGTAATGTCGTTATGAGAGGTAAGGAAAGGTTGTGAGTTTAATAAGGGCTGGAGTAGACGTGGGGAGCAGGAGCGCTGAGTAAAGGCGGAATTCTCCAGTATAATGTATCGCAGCAACTGCGAACTCATCGATCAAATGTAAGCGCTACAGTTGTTAGCGAGTGACGTTGTACGTAGGCACACTTCCCGCTTCTCGTGTGAAACTTTGGTGTTCGGTGTTCGACGATGACAGTGTCGATGCCAGCAATATTCATAACGTTGAATCTACTTGGCACTACAAAATAATAACGCAGGCGATTCCGCGTCAACGCCTGAATAAGCGATATTATGGACGACGCTGCGCTATGCGTATTATATTTCTGCTCGGTATTCTCTTTCAAATAGTTTTACGAGGAGAGATAATACGAGTACCTACAAACGAAATGAGGGTTGATAAAATAATGTCAGGTTTGTTCTCTATCTTTTGACTTTAATATTGTTTTTTTATTTGTTCGTATACTTCTTCTTCTTATCGAGTCGATCATTGGCATTTAAATTTTTCCCGACCAGTACTCAGCCACGCACACGGCATTGTCCGTTGCCTCATACAGGTCTTCGCGTGTACAGGTGGCAGGGCACGCTGGACAGCTCATTAAGTGAGCCATGGTTTGGGGGAGGATGCCGCACTCACACGGCTCAGGTGTGCTGTAGCCCCACCGGCACATATTCGGTTCGTATACTAACAAGTCAGTTTAATAGTCAATATGTTTTATTGAATTTATCTATTTGAACAATAACATTTTTTATTCATTTAGTTCGAAATCTCTCGAGTTGGCAATCGGATTCAATAATAAATACAGGTGTGTATACGATAATCATGAATACGTCAAGCTTTAAAGCAAGCAAATACATTTTCAAATGAAAGTCCTTCTCGGACATATTTACAAAAGAAAACGCTTATGCGGCTTATCCCAATGTAAAATTTATGCCTTTAATATCTTGAAAACATCGTCATAAGATATAAAACACACAGATTTGTTGTTGGATGGTACGAGTGTACCAAACCGCGATTTTTATTTCCCCAGTTAATCCTTTTGAACATTAAATGGTATTTATTGGCGTTACCATGGAGTATTTAAAGCGTCCGTAAAGCTGTTTTAAAACATTACGATTCCCCCTTTTATATTCAATTCTGTTGATTCGTTGTTAATTTTGCACCGGAACCTACAACAATGCTTACTTTTTAATAACAATAATAACTACGTCAACAATTTCTTAGATCGACTTAAAAGAACACGGACAAAGCGTAGCCTGAACAAAGCGTGTGAACAATAGCTTAAGAAAAATACATACTAAGTATAAAATGCTTTGTCAATCCAAGCTTTTAGCGAAATTCATTCAAAAAGATTGACTCTGATTTCAATTATGTTAAAGATTTGTCGTTGGACAAGCACTTGTAATCAGACAATGACACTCATATAAACATATCTGGATTTTATACAATCCCATCGACACATTCGTATAAAGCTCATTACGTGGATAAAGTAATTAAATCGTTAATATTTAATAACATGAAACTATTATGAATTTCTGATAATAAACTACGGCAGCATGATTGAAGTGTCAGTTTTATTACGAAGGATATAACATTTATGTAAAAAATAATTATTGTTCGTTCCCAACATAATGTTGTCGGCATGTAATATCTCAGGTAATGTAGCTCTCGGCTTTGTTACATTGATGAGAAGCGGGTATTAGGTAGTTACGGGACAATCAACGTCTCGATTCAATTTCAATAAATGGCTCAAGATTGAACCCATAATCTATGTATACAGCGCTGTCAGGTGAGGTACTTTCTAAAGGCATTCTTAATATCAATGTACTTTTATATATTCTTTACGGAGCTAATACCATTCGATTACAATCCTGTGTACGGCGGAATATCTCCAGGATACACAGAGTGATTTTCTTTGTACAAAGTTAAGCGGAACTTGATCCGATGGCATAAAATATAGCGGCCATGTGCGGACTTTTTGTTTTGTTTTAGATGTTCTTTTCATGCGTAGTGTTGCCTCGTATTAAGGTCGCATACTTTTGTATAAACACCCCTTGTTTTCTTTCAGTTATGGAAAGATTTCGAGAAACAATTTTGTTTTTTAATATTGTTTGGATAAACATTTGTGTTGTGTTAGTAAAGCTATGTACTTACATTCGTCGTGATCTTTGGCGGTGACAGTGAGAACGGTGTGTTGGATGTCTTCATTTTCGTCGACTTCAGCCTCGTATAGTTCCTTGTCGAAGTAAGGTGGGTTGTCATTCTTGTCAGCGATGCCGATACGGATGAATTTAGTCACTGAAAAAGAAAATAACATTTAGTATAAAGCATTTACTAGTGAAATATAAGCTGGGGAAACTTTAGTGGGTACATAAGTAAGTGGATACTTCTTATATTTAGCTTTAAAATAAAGTGATGTATCGCCCGAGAACAGAAGAAAGCTTTCACTGCGAAACTAGCATAACGTATAGGGCATGAGCGTTGAATGCAAAGCTACTAAATATTCTCCACAACAAATTTTTTACAAGCATCGATATCGGCAATCGGAATATATTTTCCGTGTATTTCATCATATTTTACTAACAGGTTATGCTGCGAAAGCGATCCGTCAAAAAATTTACCATTTTTACGCATAAATAATTTCGTCTAATGGCAAAAGAAATGGCAAACAGCGAACAAGAACTTGTTCACGAGTCAGTGGTTATCATCGGAGGTCTCTCACTCCGATAGATAAGTAAAAAGCAAAAACCTTTACAAGAAGCTGTACGTCAACGTGAATTATGCACAGTCCTATGAATTTGTGTACCTACTCGCCTTCAATTTATTTACAATCTCGATAGTCTCGACATCTAAAGCCTACAATGTTCCCGTTTATTGACCATTACGTTACTTTTGATGGGCATTATTCGCTCGTTTACAACTTCTGAGTGAGGCTTCAAAACTTATGTATTTAATCTAGTTCTAGTACTTTTGTCATAGTTCAGTACCCTAGGTAGATATTAAAAATATAATTTTCTTTTAATATTTTATCTCATTTTACAGATCCTACTTAAAGTTTAAAACTCTGTTCACATTTAGAAACAGATAAAGTAAAAGATAACTTAAAATCCCAGCTTTCACATTTATATTTTTAAAAACTATTAAGATGGTCGCTGCATTAAAATTATGTTCACAAATAGCGACACTTAAATGAAAAAAACAAAATGCGTCCGATGAACCATTGCCAGCTCTCTCCACGACGGTCATTGGCTATATTTTTCATCCACATAAACAACTTATTAGTCTGTTATTCATGTTATTTTCATACAAATAAGAGGTTATCTACTCAATAGAGCTATTTAGATACTAGATGTAAGATACAGGCAGAGGCCAATCCATTTATCTTACAAAGGATCCACGTGTTAGGTAAGGCTGACTTTTTGTGGGTGAGATAATTGTTTACCGGGTCTGTCGGTGTACTGTCTATTCCATTCTGCGACTACCAATCGAACTGTCGAACGGGTATCTAGACTTTTTGTTTGACCTTTTGCGTTGGAAACGCTGGAATGCTTTTGTACTATATGCTATGGTATTTACAGTACACCGAAATGCTATGTATTATAATTAAATACTATGTTATAAAGTAGAGAATGTTGGGACGTGTTTTAATAGGTATCTCCGAAGAGAAAATCAATAACGATGATTCACAAAAAATACGCCTCATGTATGAGTGGTTTGTTTACCAGTTAACGCAAAGTTGATATCAATTTTGTATGATCGTTATCTAATAATAGACTGTTATTCCTTACACTTACCTAGAGAGATGGTGTAAGGAATAACATTGTATTATACTTGAAGCAGTATATCGAGACAAACAATACAATCCTTTAATTTCCACGTTTCCGAGTCTCGAGATGTTATCCGTATTTTTACACAACTTCTCCTCGCTTCGTTCATTTCCGTTTTGACAGACAACCTCGCCAGTGGACACCTTTGTGTAGAATTTATTTTTATTTTTTATTTCCATTAGTTCTACAATAAATGGTTAAAGATTGCAAGAGAAACTAGTGGCGCTTTTTCCCTTACGTACTTTATGTACTTTGACCCAAAATGTTAAATAAAATAAATCTTATAAAAAGAAAATGAATCTGATGCAGCAAGCTGTACGTATGGAAAATTTGATCTTGTTCTTTGTGAAAGCTTCTGTAATAGAATCCTAATTGGACGACGTCAAATGAACTTTAAGCTGAGTTCTCGGGAGAAATCGTATCTAAAAAAAAGGAATTCTAGACGGAAATTGCTTTCGTTTGAGGCGCACTCTAACAATGATAAATTAGGACCCCTCTGGGCAAAATGTCCGACGGCTTTATTAGCAAACATACGGTCGCTTTTAAGCTGAGCTCCAGTAATCTAGCCCTTATCGTCATTGACATAAAGCCGCGGGCGACGCCGAAAACAATGGAGGCCTCACCGACCTGCCTCCGCTAAGTCCGGCCTCATCTGTAACGAATTGGTGACAAAGCTAGGTCACTCAACTTATGCAAAATCACAAATCAAATTTTGTGTGACCAAATTCATAACTTGACAAAATTTGCTTAGTTCAATGAGGAACTTTACTAACTAGTAGGCTGCCCCATTTGTATATATTATAAAGTACTGTTTGAATTCGAGTTAGTTATCATCTCATAAATATTTGTCCAAAATTATGAAGCCTCTGAATAATAGAATACCTACTTACTGTGACAAGCAAAAACGATTGAGTTGTCTATGACTTCGAGTTGTTTGAAACAATTATTTTATAACAATAAATCTAGCAAGTATTGTGTGTTGTTGAACCGAACATAACGCTGAATTTTACATTGAATTCTAAATTAGATCGTTTCGAAACTTTGTAGAACTGTCGTTACGTTTAAGCATGACGGTGGTGTTCACGGGGCGCGATCCCTTACTACCGTTTAGAGAATGACCACAAACCGCACCGCATCCCTGTTCTCAGTAAAGCTGAGTTGAATTAGCCTACCATAAAAACTAATCAGGGACGCTAAGAGCGGTCTAACGATGTCAAGAGCGACTTTTTGACAAACACGCGAGGGGCGGTCTATCCCAAAGTTTGGCGGGACAATTTTGTTAGCGAACTTCCCTGTCAACGCTCGTATAAAACGAAACTGGCATCACCAGTTATAATTAAATAACCCGAAGTCGATAAAATCAATATACTTTTTACTCTTTAGTGTACGCTTTATGTGAAATTGAGTTTTATAGAGTTGTTTGTGACCGCGTTTACGTAAGGCGACTGCGTCAATGTACCTTTGCCATGGCATGACATAATGTCACACAAATTGTTGATAAACCGTATACGTTGATATTACTTGGTAAAGAAAAGTAACTGAAAATAATTTATTTGATTACCATAACTTTTGTGTTTTGATACGACATAGTAAACAAGTTCAAAATTGCTTTTAGTCAAACAAAAAAGCGCTATTCGGAAACTAAAATCGTTTACTAATTTTGTGGGCATACTCGTAACATTATTTGTACAAGCGTGTAGTTCAAAAAGAATATCATAGAAGTTTGTTATTTACGAACCAGGCGTTCTAAATATATAAGCAAACATTTCAAGCTTCTTAAAATAGAGTAGAGGGAATAAGGCTTGCTTCGCGATTGGCAACCACTGAATCCGTTTGATCAGTCGCGTAGGTTTCAACATTAGTATTCCCCTTGCACAGCAATCAAACACAGCGGCACAGCGGCGTAACGAGCTTCCTACAAACTATATCCTGTTACCTACAGTGGCGTACGTATTCATACTAGAGCCCTAAGGGCACATTCACATGTCGAGCGCTAAGCGCGTGTTAAGTTTTTGAGCTGTGTACACACGCTGAGTGTTTATGAAGCTGTTTACATTCCCATTCCGGACATTCCGTGAAGTGACAAACAACCGCAAGCCTGTTCCAACGCGATGAAAGCGCCCAACTATAATGCGTCAAATGCTCGCCATCCAACATCGCTCGCGGCAGTAAGCAATAACCACTTAGCCACGTAAGAAACACGTATTGTCTTAGTAACAATAATCACAACAAATGATGATATTTTCTTTTATTTATGAGTAATTCCGGCAAACAAAAACAAAAGTCTTTACAACTAGTGGCTCTGTAGGTATTCCTCAAATATTCCCATATAATTGCTGTTAGTAGTTTCGCAATTACTATTTCGAAATGTTAGTGCTTTAAGAGCATTTACATCAAACTATATTTACTGAAACTAAGCTGCGAATATATTTGTAGTAATGGGTGTTCTGGTCCAATGTGTTGTTGACTTGCAAAAAGTAGTCACAACTTTAGTAGTCTAGCTTGAATAATCGATTTTTCATTTTCATCTGCTATTTACATAATCTCGAAAGTTGACGCGGAGCTATAACACAACAAATAAGAAATAACTTTTTGAATGTCGCTCGTCGCCACCCTAATAATAAATCAAACACTGATAATTTGTTTGCTTTTTGTTTAATGCATGAAAATATCCACCTAACAGTAGCTTGTTAAATATACTAAACCCACTCTGCTAATTAAAGCGGTGGTTGGAGGTGTATGCGTTTAGGTTAAGAGAGTTAATTATTTCAGCGGTCCTAAGTTAACGATTTAAATATTCTACGAAGCGAGCTTGTTCATTAAAAGTAGCGCAGGCACCGTTGTCCGAGGACCTTATCTGCAGGACACATTCATACAGCGGTGTGCTGATAATGAAATTCTTCATCAAGAGGTGCACAGAGTGGCGGGACGTGCCTCCACGCCGGCGGGGCTGCCGGAAGGTCGAGTGCCGGATTATGGAAACAAAGTAGATATGACAGTCTATATTGGTCACCCGTACAATTCTTTTTCGCCATCCGAACCCCTTAAGCACATAAATCTAGCTGTTATTGTCGGAAAAATAGCCAGTAGAAAAGGTCCGAAACCAGAACTGTGAGTGAACTAGGGACTATAGCGTATGCCTTATTTAAACCTATTCCGTTTATGGCATTTAGCTTTGAGCGGCAACAACGCTCTGCGGGTTCCACTTACTGACCTCGTAAGGGTTAATAGCGTTTTGATCCATTTGGAATTGTGTATGCTAACAACACAAACATTCCTTTGACTCCTTTTTAAAGGGGAGTGCCTTTTCTGCCCATTAAAACGTAAATAAAGGTAATGTGAGGAATAATAGCTCGTTGGAATACTAACCAAGGAGATTTTGGATCGCTCGTATGTCTTGCCCGATTACGAGCAGGAACAAGGCGAGCTCTGACTTCGCGCCTCGAATCCGTAAAAATCCAAAGACCCTTCTGCGATCATCTTATCTGATCTGCCTGAACTACTTTAGAAGATAAATGGGGATTGTTCTCTTTCAGTGAAAGCGATTGAAAACCAGTGCTAAATTTTAAAATCTATTTTCTGATTCAATAAATATTCTATTTTGCGAAAAAAGAGATGAAACTTTTATTCATTTCAGATTCGTGGCTTATTCCACAGAGTTTGCTTAAAGATTTTTAATTAATTCAGTCATAAAACTGAAATGTACTCTCAGTGTGTATTTTTCCATTAGTTGATACAAAATTGTTTTTCATTTTCTAGCAGCAACATTGGTCGGCAAAATCTCTTCAAAATACTGTTCACTTGCATAGTGTTCATTACTCCGATCCCAGTTTCAATTATTAGTAGGTATGGGATTTTTGCGAAGCTTTCGAACGTTTCAGCGGTTCGCTTTTTGCGTTAAACGGTGTGTATCGTAATGGTCTCGGAAACAATAAACTACCAGCGATATAGCTTTGCGAGTTTGTACATGACATAAAACTATGCCCAATACTCACATATGCGAAAATAGATGCGTATGGTTATTCTGATTGGAGGAATTATCGTGTAATTAAACTGTGGTGAGTAGAGCTTTGAAATAGTGTGATTATAATTGCTCGCCTAGAAAACGCAAACTAACTATTAAAACAATTGAAGCTAGCATGTACTTTAATTTAGTTTTGCGAATGCGTGGGCACCGCCTCGCTGTCTCCATTCAACGACCGTCTGCAGATCATTTAACGCTTTACAGCTCCCAGAACGGGTCAGCAAAGTTTTAATGGATGAGTGTAAAATTCCTTAATTGGATTGATTGACGAGGTATGCCACGACAGTTTGTCATTGTCTTTGAGCTGTTCTACCGGTTAACCGAACTTTCGAGGCAAAGACAAACTGTGTAATAGCTAAGAGTTGGGACAGCCTTCGAGATATATTAGTTTACAACACGAAACGGAAGTCATGAATATCCTTCGCGAACTTTAATGAGGTTGGAATAAAAGCTGTGTTGTTTCTTGGAAGCGTCATATCCTATCTCTATGAAGTGTATAAATATAAGGCAACAAAAAACAGATGAAGAATATCACAAATCGGATTTTGATTTCCCCTAGGAATGGTGCCGATCGCATGTGTATGAACGCGGTCATTTCCTATATGCCTCAGGATGATTTCAGAGGAAGTCCCGCAGAAGCGTGACGCGGGTATCTGTCTGTAGATTGGCCGATACAAAGGTAAATGGAAAAACAAGACAAATTTACGAGGGTCCGTATTCGCACATTTTCACGACGAAGGTACGCGATAAACCTAAACTGCTCCGACTCGCAATATTCGATTCAGGACGATATAACTTTAAATAAATCGGAAAACTTTAGAAATAAACTTACCTAGGTACGGTTACGATGAAGCGAAATGATTTAAAAATGTCTTAAAATATCAAAATTGCTGTTGGAAAGTTAGGATCTATTCAATTTTTCTCTATGAAGGAGAAAAAACAATTTGCCAAAGAAATATACCTTACAGCGGATCGCAATCGAATAATATTCAGATGAGGAGCGCAGGATATGAAAAATGTTATAGATTCTTTTATATAGCGCCCTGGGCTACTCTGCAAAGGGCTGTAGTGATAATACAACTGTGTTCATCTCCAGCTTGACGCTGAATAACAGACAATATTGCGTACCTACGGAAATATCTCAAGTTACAATTGAGTTAAGACAATGGCTTTTAATATTGGACGCTACTTGACGTCATTTGTCTCATTTACATTTAGTGATTTGTGTTTCTAAAGGGATATAGCCTAGGTATGTCTCTATAAACAGTTTACGTACGTAATGCTGTGTTGGACTCACTTATTTTATGCACCGCAATACCTGCTTTAACATATTATAATAACATGTTCTCGTTCATATTGTCTTTGTAATTAAATGGGAAATTATTCGGACATAATTGTGTGACCTGAATTTCTAGTGCTCGCGGTAGAAAATCTAACTATAACAGAGGCGATGGCTTTTTGTTTGAAAGTATGTACTTAAGTACAGCCCTGAACATTTATTTGTAAACGGTTCAACTGAGTCCTAAGTATCTCATATAAATTTGAGGTTTTTACAAGTTGTATAAACAAGTTTTGTGTCCCACGGGCTGAATTTTTTGTGGGACCTCCCAGCCCTGAAGGTTATGGATGTAGGTGTTTTTATTTATTGTTGACATGCAAACGAATCGTTGTGGCCTTTTCTATCATAAATTATGCATGAAAACCTATCAATACATCGTTGTTTACTTAGTAAAATATACGTAGCAGGTGATCACATATTATAGCTGTATTTTACGATCTTGGAAACGATATTTAGTTGTAAGATAATCTGTGTTGTTAGTATCAATTATTATCTCTAAATTGAAGCTACAAATTTATCCAAGGCAATATTATGTATGCTATACTTCCGACTAATAACAAATAATAAATAAATAGTATCTGCACTTAAAACGAGTAAGTTATCATAGTTCCAAAATCCGTAACAAATGATATTTATAAACGGGTCGACTGAACCCCTATGGCATTATTATAGGCGAACGATAAACCACGAAACTTATACAAGTAAACATGTTTCGATCGGACAATATTATTAATATTGGAAACTTCCTCCAAATATTAATTTCCAGGCCAAAGTATCAATCTGTAGCTAATATTAAAGTGTGCGGCTAAGTTTAGTGAGCTGCAACAATTCGCGCCGCAGAATAGCCATCAAGACGTACAAGTTTAAGACAGACATCCTAACTTCAAGGAAACTAATAAATCCAATTACGTACTTGTAGTTAGTTATCTGCGAGAAATCGTAGGTTGTGTAAATTTAATTGATAGAATAGGAATTTAATAATGTGGGGTACGTAGGACAGTCATGCAAAGGGCGTTGTCAGTTTGCAATGAGGTCCGCGTAGGCGAATTATATAAACAAGGCGTTGTAAGTGCAGCTCTTCCCACACTGCAGGGAGGCCGGACCGCATAAAAATGCCGCTGTGTAGGGGCGCGTGCCGCTGGCGGCCTCTTGACACGTTTTCATAATGATGATTCACTCGATTGCGTTTATTAGCGTACTTACACGAATTAATTGCGACGTGCATTATCATAAAGCATGACCAACGTGATGTTCGAGTCGGCGAATTTATTTATAAAATCCCCGGAATATGCAATTACTTTGATCCGTCAAAGGCCGGGAGACGAGGTGTGATACGTGGGCTTATTGGAAATATTCCACGTATTTTGGATGGTGTTACAACATGTAAGTTTCCCAAAGGCATATTTTCTCACTACTGTAAGAAAACTAATTTCGCGTGTTTGCTTGGCAGGGGGCGCGGCAACGGCATTCCTAAGAAATGTGCGGATCGCTCGAATACTGCGTTTATGTGTTTGTGATACATCGGTATGTCTTACGCAGCAATAACCGTATCTCTTGCTCTTATTACACGTATGGTTTATATCAACCTTTCGAATACCGTGAACGTTCATATATGTTTCCATAATACGGCGTTTTGTGAGTGACCAAACATATTTACCTACTGAAATACAACTGCACATATTCAGTTTAATACGTCTCATTCGTCATTTACGATTTAATAAATGGATTGTAACCGCAAAGAGCACGCATCCCTTTTTTAGCAATTAAAAGAAACGAAGTGGCTTTCAACAACAAAACAAGTTTAACAATACCAGGCTTTGTGTTTGGTATTTTTAATTGATTTTTCATAGATTCTTGCAGCGACTAGTAAAACGAACCAATATTTTTTTGTCAAACAGACAATATATGTGCAAACGCGTTTTGTGTGTTTCGTTCGTATTTTTCATTGTTGTAGGTGAGATTTATTGTTTAGGTTTATTCAGATCAATTTACTTCAGCATATGGTCAAACTTATTTACGTAACAACATTTTAACATATTATTTAGGTTATGTTAGCTTATAGAATTGTGGGCTCAGAGCCGGTGCATATTTCAACAAAACTCGTTGGCTCATGCGTTTGATAGGTATGCTACTTGACTGGCAGATGCCAAAAAGATATGCTCTTAATTGGATACGCCATACATGCAGAGTGACGTTATTTACTAAACAAGTTGGCAATGTAAAACAAAATTCTGAATCAATGTTACTGACGTTCCATTGCTGCAACCAAAAGGTATGTAAATTGTTTAGTAAACAAGTTTTAATTACGCAAATATGCTATTTGTCAGTTTGACCACACAATTTAATAACGCGATGGATAAACCCGTGTGAACTAGCTCGCATGGGATCCTTCGTTAGCAAGTGTAGCGGTCATTTTCAATAGGACGCATTAGTATAAGTGGGTTCGGATGGTTGTGGATTGGCCATTGTGCTGGATTGTGTCGATTACATTCGCGCACACCGGGGATTGAGTTATTGTCTCCTCGAAGGCGCCGGCCTGCCCAACCGATGCGCC
This sequence comes from Autographa gamma, assembly GCA_905146925.1. Classification (NCBI taxonomy): domain Eukaryota; kingdom Metazoa; phylum Arthropoda; class Insecta; order Lepidoptera; family Noctuidae; genus Autographa; species Autographa gamma. Next base: position 5,829,963 of record LR989852.1, read on the forward strand.
ATCGAGTCTGCTCTCAGGTGCTCGATGTATCACTAATGCATTTTTTCCTAATAAATAGCATTTGCATTGAAGTGTTGTTTTCGATGCATTACGTTGAGTGCTAGCTATTTGTTTACTGTCAGCTTATTGCATATAAAATTTTAAGACCAAATTCTGTTACGATTCAATGCGAAGAACTGTGTGGTTTACATTTTTAATGATATCTACAACTCAGTTGAATGGTATAAATAATAAAACCTCCTATATTACTTGTAAATAGTCCAACAAGATAATGCTACAGGACAAGAGTGTTAACAATTGATAAAGTAACAACATATTGTTAAAACATTTCCCTCTGTAAAGTCCGACAGGAGTGTTATTTCATGCATTTTCACTCTTAACAGCTATCAATACCTTACTCGAATTTAAATTAAATGGACTTTACAGGCAAGTAGTTATTATATAGGGAGAAGTTTCCATTGAATTCGAGAAGTAATTTGAATTAATTGGTTGGAGCGTATGATATGAAGCTGATTTTCCGATCGTCTCAGACTTCTGCTGAATGAACTGTATGAATGTCTTATAAATTGGTACCTAAGCTACATGATTCGGTGCTCTACGGAGATGTTTTAGCTGATACATATAATGAATCGCGTCATTTACCGGTGGCTCGTCACTCGCAGCTTTGATCTGCTCGTCGTAAAAGATGAAAGCTTAAACGGTTTCTCTAATGGCAGAACCCGCAGGTAAAGGCTAAAACATTTTTATAGAAGGAATTATTTTTAAGATTTTATTACATGAAAGTTTACCAACTCTGGGAAAATCTTTAAAATAAATCCAACATGGCCTAGAAACGCTGCGTATTTAATGGATTTTATGTTATACCTAATCCTAAGGTTTTGGTGATTGATAAGGGTACGTTATTACACAATGTCCAGAACGGTCCGGATTGTGCGAGTATGTTTGCTAATTCCGACATTGAGTAGGAAAGAATTGTTACAGCCGATGTCTGTGATTGATTGTGCCTAATACCTACTCTTATACGCGTAGATATAAAGTAGCAGTACAGTGGTACCTGACACTAGTTTGACCCTTGATCTAATTTCAAAAGGCTATCGCCAATATCAAAGGAAAGTGAAATAGCATCCACTCGTAAGGACAAGGGTTGGGTTTAAATTATACCTACTAAAATGTGCCTTGAATTCCGGGTATCATGTTTGCTTTCGTATGAGTTTAAAACTTTCTCAAGTCTTAATACTGTTACCTAAGTACCCATACATTGTTTAATATATTAGGTGAAAGATCAAAGGTTACTTAGTAATAGGCTTCTCATATAGAAAAACAGTGTAACAGCTGAATGAGCAGGCAAACAAATTGCAAGTGACATGTAAGGAAAATGTCTTAGTTTATTACTAGGCCAGCGTCGTAACACAGACAAGGTGTACATATTACATTGTATTAGTTGGTAAGTGTCGCTTTTTTACACCTTCTACGTAAATACAACTAATATTTTAGTGTCGTATGTGGTACCTAGTAACACATTTGATGATCTAAATATATTTTGGAATTATTATAACATTTGATATTTTGATATAACTAATATTTTAGTGCTGTATGTGGTGGTAAAACATTTGATGATCGAAACAAAGTTTCTAATGATTATAACGGTGGATATTTTGATATAATATTGATGTTGGTAAAGGGTGTTAAAATAGTATTAATTTCTAAATAATAGTTAGAATTACCTAATCAAAAATTCTGTAACATTATCATTTGTTGGTTTACTGATAGCTCACTGATATAATACGTGCCTACTTGAAACTTTTACAATCTGTAGTTTAAAAATCTTCTAGATATGTTATGAGATTATTAAATATGCTTATCTCAAAGCTTAACATGAAAAGTTTGATAGGCAACAAGTACAAAACCGTTACTAACATCAAGAAAACTTCCGCCGCACTTGTCTTAAGCAGACGTTCTGTTTAATGAAATTTCGAGTATTTTCCATCCAGGGTAACTAACTAGCGGAACATTGTTATTGAACTTACCAGGTACTTTGCACAAACTTACAAATGAACTCAATCAGAAATACAAGAAAGCGGAGCATTGCAGGCTAGTCGCCGCGTATTATTTGTCTTATGATTGTATATACGTTGTAGGTACCAGATACTGTGAACGACAAACAGACAACTTAAAATTTAATTAAGCAGCGAGAGCTTTTGTCACTGTAATATCTTAGGGGAAAACTCAAACCTATTTTCTTCACTAAAACTGCTGACTTTCGAACTTATAAAGTTCGACGTCGTAGTCAAATATTACGTGAATTCTGTTCTAATAAAAACACAAATATCAATAATTCGTGTAATAAATCTGATGTATTTTTTTCCTTATTAGGTAGGTTTATAGGAAGGTCGAAGGAGCTTGACTATAATAAATTTCCTTGTAATGAGGCCCATGGTTTGGATGCATAGCACAATGCCGACAATAGGCTTCATGACTGAATGCCTTTACAATAATAGGGTTAAGCATTGTTCAAAATAATTACGACATGAAACATAATTATTTGGAGATGTAATGGTAATAAATAAATAATTATACTGACAATAGGGAGATTGAAACTTGTTAGCAGTAAATTACGGGATAGAATCATTAAATATGTTATTTAATCGTTTGATACTTTTCAATTTCATATAATAAACTTTCATAAATCACGTAAATAAATACAAGTTAACTGTTATTTTACGAGTACATTTTAAAATTGTTACATTTATGAGAAGACGTGTGAAAAGTCGCCTTTTTGCCGAATGCGAAATGGGCCATAAAAAAGTCATAAATGACCCACCTACTACGGATAAGATAATAAATATGATTATTGGAAAAGTCGTGCCACTGGTTTCATATGATGGCAGTTGTCATTTCAGTCGTAAAAATAAAGAGCGAATGCAGTACTGCTCTTTATTTATTTGGTTTATAGCTTAAAAGTTAGAAAAATAATAGTCATACCTAGGTAAGTGCTATTTGTTAAAACCCAAAATATTTTCAGCGGGTCCACCATATCCGCGCGTGCATGTAGCACCGACGGCGCTTCACCGCATGGCGCACTCTAACTGTCAACGTTGATTATTATCACACACAGACACTGCCTTCGCAACACGTAAACAGCGATTATTCATAATATTAAATCACAAACTACATGCGGTCTTATTCCCGACTCCGAGCGAACGGAATTAATTATCATTGAACTGAGAGTGGGAGAGGTAGCGGCGCGCGAGGCGGGCGGACGGCGAGTTGCCCAAGCCGAACTGCCGCGCGAGCCCGCCCCGGCGAACTCCCCGCCTGGCCGACGCGAACACAACCACCATATTTTTCAATGATAAAAACAGCCCTCGATAATACTAATGGACACAAAATCTTCATTAATGGTGACATTATAACTATAAAAATAACTACTTGCCGGGAAACGTCTAGCAACTTTCCAACTTTCTTACATCGTTGAGTTCACAAGTAAACACGTATAAATAAACTCTTTTACTTTAATATTATTTTATGCTCACTGATTTGAATAATTATGCAGAATACATCATAGAATAATCTGTTCAATATTAGCATATACCCGACTTCTGGTTGCTTGCGCACAGATTCAGATCACGAAATTAATTATGTTTTATAGAAGATTTAATCAAAGCGGTCCCTACAAATAATCAATTAGGTACAAATTAATGTATTGGAGAGTTAATCTGTGTAATTAATTTGCACCTTTCGGACTGCCGATTAAGTCCGCAGCGATTGCCGTTAAATGTATAGTGTTGGAATCTGATAAGATTGCCATTAATCAGAGAACGAGTTCCGCCCAGGTCCCGCCAAGTGCGACGTTCCATTAGTCAGGAAGTGAGTCGCCACGGTTCGTGTATAAACAGATACGTCAAACATCGCAGGCCAGTGGGCAGCGCGCCGGACACACTCGCCGACTTACATCAACTACATAGACAAGCACTTCCACACTGACGCGGCTATGAAACATAATAAATTACAAACGTTTGATAGGGAAGCCACGAAAGCTGTCTAATAAAAATCTCTTTGAAGATAGCTTGCTGTCTGCATACAAAACGATTAATTAACAACGTCAACAAATTTTCATGAAAGCAGAGACTGTAAAACAACAAACTCTAAGAGTACAAACAGAAAGATAACATTGCTAGGTCCGAAATGGGACTGCGTTCATTATTGTGGTTAAAATTTAGTATAATACTTGGTAGCCTCAAACTCGCCCACAAACTTTTATTTTGGCTATTGTAGTCATAATCACAATGTTAAAGCACGCCTAGATTACAAACCTAAGTTATCACGAAACTTTGTGTTAGTGTTTATGGTACTTGAAAAGGGTTGAACAACATCACGAGTTTTGATATATGTTTATTATAATTTACTTTTAGTAAAGATTAACACACTGTTTATATAATAACAATATTATAATTATATGAGGATAACCAGTACAATTAACGCGCAATCAATATGTTCTCATAATTTTAATGATATCGTCTACCTATCTATATGGTAGATCCACCTAGTTAGATTTATTTTTATACAGGCCATTGTTCATGGTATAGTGAACGCACTCACTAGTCAATCATAACGAAGTTGACGTATTTAGTGACAGGCCTATAGTGCAGCCCTTTACGTCTAGTACCGAACAATAGTGCCCTAATAGACGAGATACAGCCATCAGGGAATGTCACATAGATCACTGGCATGTGTGTTTCGTAAGCTTATGGTAATTTTAAGCAGAAAATATTCTAACTCGTGTTGCCACATCCAGTGAACCAAAAATAAGTTTTTAATGCAGCGAAGCTCGCAAAACTTTATTGCAACAACATGGCAATAAAGTATTTCTAAGTAAATCGAAAAGTTTGCGATACAGTTTTAAATGAGACCTAGGAACTTGAGGCAGCACGCATTGGACACAAATAAATCTAAGCACTTTACAAATCGCATGTAGCGAACTTTTTCTAAGTAAACATTACTCTGTTTCCAATTCCATTTGCCATTTAGAAAAAATATTTTTAATACAGCTATGATCAAAGGTTGTCGTGTCAGTCAAATTGTAAATAAGCATCTCAGCGTTGATTCTTTGCGTAAAATGAAGACAGCAGATTTTTAATAATGAAATATGTATTTCTTTTATATTTATGAAAAGCTTTTTGGTAGCAGGTGGTTTTTTTGATATGGGAAAAAGCATTAAGTGCTTAGCATAACAAAATGGAGGTCATGGGAACCTTAATGATGATGAGGGTCTCATATAGGACTATTCTAATAAACAAATAAAACGTATTATACGCACTTCGATACGCCGTAAAATACATTGATGAAAATAACTTTCAGCATATACGGCATAGGGTTGATTGATTGACGTGTAGTCATTAAATGATGTTATCTACGATTCAAGACATTTAATACAGATTGACAGTAACGAATAATATGGAAGAAAAATATGCGAAAGACATTAGTAATCCTACTAAAGTAACAGACATTTTTTATTATTACCAAGGGAGCCATGTAAATAGCCTTAGGCAAGGAAAAAGGCAACATTGAAGTAATTCCTGTACTTAGGTATTTATAACACATTGGAAAGATCTTGAGTTGTTATTTTTCTAGAAAATATACTAGATATTTGAACAACTGAATACCTACGTTAATGTGACAATATTTCGTTAGCTTACTTTCATACTTTTATTTTCTTTCTTGTAAGCTGTGATGGTAAATATATTTACTGAAAATTTCCCCATATTTGTACAAGCCTTTTTCTCTGTTGTGCAAATAAAGACGCTTTTATATTGACTAAAGCTGGCGCTACTGTGTGGCGACGTTACGAGTTTGAGTCTAGTGCCCGTTTACTCCCACATAAGATTGAAGGATACGAGTATGTTCTTACCTAATGATTCAACTCACAAATCTGTTCCAATTTCCGACTCTAACAGAATATTAGAAGCAGTAGCCCAAACAGTGCCCGCAGAAAGTAATATCATGTGTACAACTTAACCACACAAATGTTTCGGCTTTTACTCTGCTACCTTAATAATATCGAGAATTTGTGCGCAGCAACGAATATTCTATATAATGAAAATCTTAAAGAACATTTGCGAGGGACGACCTTGTATATTGTATAAATAAAAAAGTTTGCAGCTAATTTAACAGCGAGTCTTTTCCTCAGTCCCCTGGGCTTGTGCGATTATTCTTGAGAAAACAAAGAGAAATCACGCAAAGCTTGTGGTGTAGGGCGGGAGCCAAGTGGTAACGTAGCGAAGCAGGCCGTTAATAGAAGGACCTGGCCGACGGCCGATACTTGGATTACATAATACCTTTATGTTGCGGATAGAAGAATTCCCACTTTGCTAGTTCAGTATATTACACCAGTGAAGTATGTACAGTCATAAACTTGAGGCGATAATCTACGATTATTGTAATGGTAGTTATATACGTAACTAACACCGTATTCATAAATTATACAAAAATATTGGCGGTAATAATCAATTGTCTGTATCTCCCCTATAATCTCTGAAGCGGATCCTACCGAATAATGAATAAACACGTCATATCGGTGCGCGTAATGTGGCGTTGTCAGGTGGTTCCGACCTCAAAAATCATTTAAGAAACTGTATATATGTTGTTAGGTACTAGTGAATATACCTTCTTAGAAGAGATGGTCGTTAATTGTTAGGTAAGTGACACTCCAGTGAACTTTTAGGTTGATCACGATCGAACACAAAGATATACCGGTGGCTAGCGTGCTAGCTTCGGAATAGACTCACATGGGACTGGAACTATTACGCTGGTATATAAATTTCTATGGCACCGAATACCGCTTCGGCCGGGCCAAGCTGATAGCTATTTTGTGTATGACCTCAAAGTAGTTTGAACGCTGTGGGGGACAATGCCGGGACTGAACACTGCACGTCACTGTTTAGGCTGCAGTAGTGCAGATCCAACCTAGATGTGCATATAACCTAGTCATTCCATTAAGCATACGCCGTTAATTCATTCGCTCCATTATCTTTGCACGATTTCAGAAATGTCTTTGTAATATTGCGTCAGATTGTTTTAGAGCGAGCTAAAATAGTTCCTGCCTTAAAATTATTAAAGTGATTCTTTCGTTGCAGTCTCAGTTTTTATCATCTTCGCCGAGATGCAAGTGAAATAACACTTCGAAATAATAATTTCCGGAATGGTTTGAGGGTAGCATGTTTGAAGTAAGACTAGGTAAGCAAAGCGTAAAACTTTAGTGTTTTCTGGCTATAAGATTTTTATACGTTTATTTTCTATACTTTACGGTATATTATTTTGATATATATAGTCGTGCATTCAATCAAAATAAAGGTCTACAGTGATGTTAAGAATGTTAGTACCATTTTATGAAAAATGTTGGTAAAAATGACCATATGTTTCGTTGGTCTATTTCTGTGAAAGTGATGAATGGAAAACGATTAATAAATCAATTTATGCGTACGTAGCGTACAAATTTTATAGGTAAATTAAATTGAGTCCTTTATAGTCGGTTTTTACTATATATAGTCAAGTATTTTGCTGTAGGTAAATATATTTTATTTTTGTATGCTGAAAAAAGCTACTGAGGTGCTGTTAAATTTTATTGAAACTAACTCTGCTTTGCTTCACCCGGAATCGAATCGACGGCCGATCAGGCTGTATTTGTTGTGGCGATGACCTATATAATGTACGCGACTATTTGGCTGTGATATAGTTGTGGTTTTATATAAATGTGAAATCGATACCGGATTACAGTGTCACAGTTTTCATCATATCACTTAGTAGTATATGTATTACAAACTTCAGTTTGTTACATTTCACTTAAGAATACATTATCTATTAGACAGTGACAGCTCCGATTTGTTTCGCTGTTCCGTGTTGTAGTCCGACGAACAAACCATGTTTCTTTGATTGGATTTCAGCATTTCAGTTTCCGTTTTAATTAATTAGCACAATTTAACCGTCCAGTATTCCAGGGAATAGGAAAATGGGTCGATCAAAGCCTATTAATCACAAACTAAATACAAAACACAAGCTGTGAGAGCTTTACTAGTAATTCTTGCTTAATACGGACGCTGTCCACCAACATAATAAACTATACACAGAAAATGTCATTACGAGTACAATAATATGTCGTTGTTCCGCGATAACAACGTTTTAGTGGCGTTTGCAATGCTAACAGTGGGATAAGTGCGAGCCTTTATGAAATATTGACGACGTTGACAAGTACGAGATAATTGTCGAGACGTGCCATGAATAGTAATTTCATTACTGGATAATAAGCTTGGTCGCGGAGGCAAGAGCTAGCGGCGCGCGGCGCGGCGCTGGCTCGCGGCCGCCAGCCCGGCTACAATGCTCAGCAAACAGACCGCCTAATGGGATCCAACGGCATTAAATTAAGTTTTAAAATTAACTTTTCAAATACCTCTTTGTAACCCGTTAAAAGCAAAAAACCACTTTCCCAAATGTACCAAAGATTAAGTGAATAGGCACTTTATATTAAAAAAATACAATATCTCTCCTATTTTTGTAAAGCTGCAGGTACTTAGTTTAAAGTATTCATGGACTCAGTTTCCACGAAGAATATTTTAGTACGAAACTTTCTGGCTATAAAAAAAGTTCGTGAAACGAAAGATATGGTTGTAATTAATTAAATAAATCAAAACGTACTTTTTAATTAATTTGTGCGACTTTGGAATGGGAAATTATGTTACGCTACTGATTATATAAGTGGCGCACGGACACCCTCTGCGCAAAATGTTAAGTCATGATGCGAGCAAAAGATCTACGGGATACATAACGTTGAATGAGCGAATTTTTTGCTGGCTGTTAGGGAGAAATAAGCCTGCATGATGTATATGCTCCTACTCTGAACTTTTATCTAGGAAACCGTACACATTATAAATAACGCACAGGCCCTGAGCGGTTGAAGTACAAAAAATTGAACCGAAACTAAAGATCTGTACGTTAACCTACAAACTCTGTGACCTGAATTAACAAACAAACAAAAAAAACTGATTTTTTCCTCGCAGTTCGCAGTTTTTAGCAAGTCGACTGTACTCTGTGTGACTGGACTGGTCAATCCGTTGGCATTGTATTTCAGCGCCAGTATACAAAGTAAGTCGGAAAAGGGGGGATTACGGCGCGTACAAAGAAAAATAAAAAGAACCATTTACAACTGAATACTCTTGGGAACCAACAATTGTTTGAAGTCATTGTAATAACCATGTTTTGGGAAAACTATTTATATTTAATATTCGGGCATTTCGAAATACCTAAACACGGCGTTTTCGCTTAACTAGCCAGGAATTCCATTCTGTCTCTAAGTTGAGTCGTATGTATGTTTCAGTTACAAGTAGTGCGACAGTCAGTTGTAGCCAGTAGGGACGTACGGTACATATATACTGCAGTTGTGCTGATAACAATATATTCCAAGCGGGTTATGAGGGCAATATTGTGTCTATGCAGTGTACACGAAGTACGGTCGGCTGACTAGGCAGTATCAATCTAATATCCCTGGTAATTTATCCTCTAGGGACATGGTCTTTGGCACGCACGAAACTTTCTCCAGTAAAAACATACAGCAGTGTGTATATTTTAACAGAGAGGCCCATCTTGGTTACACATGGGCGACAGAATGAGTTGTAACGGCTGCAAGGCATCGTTGCGTTTCTAACAGACTCGTGAAGTGTAAGCATTAAAGATGGATTTATCTTCGTATATATTATTTTACGATATCAAAATATTGTAACTAATTTCTTTAAAGTTTTAAATTCAATTTACCAAACTCCAGTGATAGAAAGATGTTTTTAAACGCGTAAGTTCACTTAATTTTTTAGTAAATATAATTTCAATTCAATCACGTCGCAATGACCGCCATGTAGAATGTGCCTAATTTATTAATGCTTAGTAGGTATGACATAATGTAAGCAGGTACATTTCAAACTTCGAAAGTTTCGCAGATAGAGCCTCAAAAATATTTCATTGATGGACTGAACTTAATCTTATAAAAGAAATAAGCACAAAAGAATTAAAAAAGATAAATTGACTGAATAGAATCTGATTATAATAAGCTATTATTATAATAAGGATCGCGTATTCAGAAATACGATAATAATTTAATGTAGACCAAACTTCAAACATAACATCTACATAATTAAAATAGGAGTTTGTAGGTGTAATGCTAAGAAACACGACAATATAAACAACACCGAAACCAGATATATAACAATGTAATCAGCGTGATTTTGTAACGTATCAGTAAATGATTCAATACACAGAATGCTAATTATATGATACATGAGTTTGCTGGATGTGTATGCGGGTTGATTGCGTACTCACCAGGCGTTAGGCACACAGCACATCACTGACGATAGATAATGCCGATGTATGATTAATGGCAACCCGGTTGAGTTTTCACATTCAGTCGCGAAAGGAAGGGTGCGTTATAGTAGATATCACTCTTATACCACACAAATTACCTCGCAAATATAACCAGAAAAAATCTCCCTTTTATTCATATTAAGTAATCTCAGATACACAAAAGTCTCAGACATTAGACATTACTCAGCCTGGCTGGCGCATAATTCAATGTTAATAAACCTAAAATTAGCACTACAGTGCCAAACGTAAAATAAATTTACTCAAAAGTTTTGCGGCAAAGCTGTGTTTATAAAGTTATTTAAAAGGTAAAAATTCCGACGCTCAACAATTCCGTGGTTTGTGGACTCAATGCCCTTTCATACCTAAATAGAACTTTAAACTGTAAGCCTGAATTCCAGACATTAAACAATAACTAAAAATCTGTGGAACTTCACTTCAGATTTACTTCGTAGTTTGCTAACAGAATTGAAAATCAATTTAAACATTGTCTGTCTGAACATAGAAGAAAGTGCTCTAGTGTCTCTGAGCAGAAGAGTAACTACAGTTAGTGCGGTCTCAAAGATAAAGGCGTCCTCTCGTTTCTTAGCACTGAAGGTGACCGACCAACCCTCTCAAACAGATAATTAAAACACACAGTTGCATTTGTAATTGTACCCGTCGGCTTTGAGCCATAATAACCTCGAGCAAGAACCCTCAACTCCGCTAAGACTTGAATATAATACCTTATAAAGATTGAGTATTCACATACGAAGTTTAAATGGTGTTTCACTTATTTAATTCTAAAGTAACGGAAAAATCGATAGCTAAATTGGAGTTTGTACGAAGTTAGATGCGGAGTAAGCACACGGCTCATTAAACTTCAGCTATCCACATTTGCTTACGTCTGGAATCAGGAGGTTCTCGACGATCGCAATGACACTTGTTCGTTTTATCGCCGACCTTTTAAGACGTAGGTATTCAACCCACTTCCGCGGGGAGACGTATAAGAAAAAGGACAACCATAACATTGTTGCCTACATTTTACTATTACTGCCCTATAAACGAGCTAGTACACAAGCACAGATAAAAAACTGCAAGTACGTATCTTCACCCGAATTCACGATTCCTTTGTTCTAACTTAAATCGTGGCCATAAAGTTCAGCCCTATACATCAAGATACAAATGAAACCTTGTACATAGAATCAGATAAACCTATCTGCTAAAATAAAATTAACGATGCTATATTGCTTCATAATTTAAAAAGAGGAGCTTTCATGGCTTAGTCTCGATTTAAATGTAAATTACGTAGCGAAGGCACAAGCCTCTGTGTCCGCTGGTCATAACCGAGTCAAAAGGCGAAAGCCTTTCATGTTTATGAAACGCTATAAACTCAGAATTACTACTACCAATAGTAGACCTACTGTAACATTTGGGTACACTCATCGTAACTATTGTAATGAAATCAACATTACTAGTTACGACGAATCCCGAAATACGACCATGAATTTGTTGGCAGTATACCTAAACCACACAGTTCTTAATAACATTGATGGTAACAAGCTCAGAAATCTGTATATCAGCTCGTTCCTTTTAAAACGGAATAAAATTTTATTGAGCGTTTCCGAACCTTTTTAGATTTGGTCCTGCATACGAATAAGGCAATAAATGTTGATCAGGACAACAAAAACAATTGACCGAAACCTATTATCAGCTATATTGCTGTTAGTGAAACACTACGAAGTATCGAAGCTACCGGGCGCAGAGCTGAACTATTGATTAAACGTTTGGGAAAGGAAAACAAATAGCTTTTTATATTATTCTTGTAAGGGAATAAACTTATCATAGAAACGAGATACATTCGGCGAAAAAATAAAAGAATTCCAAACAATAGTCGCAATAAAAGTCAAGTTAAAACGTTGTTTAAAATTCTTAATAGAAAGAGCAATAAGGAAAGTATTGTAGTCGTTAAATGTTTCTGAACCCCTTCAAATCCGTCAAAATCCTATTGAGAGTAGCACAATGAATGTTGACTTCATCTTTGTGTTATTTCTTGTTGCGTTCGGGGGCCAGGGCACTTGAATAAAAGATTCGTATATTATCCCAGGCTCGGCCGCGGTACAATGGGACAGCGACAACGCACCCACTGTAATTCAGTGAGCGGCCTAGCGACCGCATTGTATTATTATTATATAGCTAGATCGCTACCGACAATCTAATTTAAAGGTGAACATAGAGGATGCTCGTACTATCTACATAGCTACGTTCAGTATTGGAGACTCAAAATATCCATGAATTCGAAATTTTCTAAGCCACACAGACGTGGGTAGCGAGTACCTCGCTGGCGACGCGTTCCCAAACTCAATTTACCGGAGAGTAAATATAAACAAGTGTTAAAATACATCGATATTTTAATTTAACTTGTGACATAACAACATCATGGAAAGTTAAGTCTATGAGAAAACTTTAAGCTATTCTCAAGTTGATCAGCTTCAATACTTTGGGGAAAGAGTCTTCTGCTTTTAAGTTTAAGTAGCTGGGGGTATACAGTAAATAAAGAGACGGACACACGCTACTCGAATACACAAATGAGATCCCTTCTCGAATCCGGAATCAGAGTATAGGCAAATTGTGATCGTCACAAAAACGACTAAGGTCACGCATCAGTGGCCTGACATTATTTGTCAGAGTGGATCGGAAAGCAATTTCGCCTAACTCGAGACTATTTGTCACACATAAAACGTGATCTATGGAACCGTCTCAGCCGATACATCCCGGCGACCGGCCGGCCCGCTCTAACGTGAAAAGATTTTTAACGTGTGACATGATAATAAGATTTGTCCTTTCTTGAAGGTGTTCGTTTGTTGAATAACGTTACAGCACCTTAGGCTTTATTAGGTGTTACTACTTTAAATTCAATGACGTTATTTAATTTTATTGATTTCACGAAAGCAAATAAGTTAACAAGGATGTAAAATAACAAAATAAACAACAATGTATGAAAACAATTAAAGCATTGGCGCAAGGGATTACATAATTAACAATTCATATGTGCCTAACATGTATGTATTGGACGATGCACGAACAAGTCAAATAACAGAGCAACAAGTCTATAGCGGTAGTGTTGTCAGTATAATGTCAGGCGGGAATGGAGGGCGTACAATGCATGTCGGCGATGTTCCCAGTGTCAGTCGGGCGTCGACGGCCAAAATGGTCCTTGTGCAGCGCGCCCGGGATTTTCGGTCCGGGATAGAAAATTGGATTGGCTCGTATCGGTCGCGGTGAAACACTGCCAGGGGTTTGGCATGGAAACTTATTCTACACGACTTATGGCGTCGGTACTCCGATATTCTCTAGCAACATCCATTGTATGTTATATACTAAATTACTTGCTTGAACTACATAAATTTAGACCAAACTTCGAACGATAGCTCTATCCCTGTGTAAAATAACAACTCAGCATTGAGTTATCGTTCAGGTTATAAGAATATCGATTACTCGTCGTAAGCTCTTTTCACTAAACAGTCGGCGACAACGATCGGGTGACAACCAAGGGTTACGAATTGTAAAATTCCAAAGCACTCGGCTACCCTCCTTGAATGCTCGAGGTGAAAACTTTTTGATTAATGAGCAAAAAGCTTTCGTCTGCTTATGCCTTTAATTAAAACTAAAAACTTTTAGAGAGTGAATTTGTCGAAAGCCTAGGGGTTAGTAATTAATAGAATTGTTTGTTTGCATTGTGTGCATTGCCACAGAATTGTAAACGTTTTGTGTATAGTATAGTGGTAGCACTTAGTCGCGTGCAGCCAGAGGCCCCTCTGTGGACCTCGTTTGCCAGACATTCCCCGCATCGTCGCTAAGTACTTAATTGTGTCAGTGGTCCTGAACACGGCCAAACTTAAATGAAATACCCGTGTTCCCCTAGAATAATCGTCTGCCATCAATTTTCTTACCTAATCGAAAGATGAACTGAGTCGACCGCAATGAATTGATCTAAAAATAATTTAATCCTTTTTATTCGAGTTCTATTTTACAAAGTTTTTATAAGTCACCAATTGAAGGGGTCAGTGAAAATGAATATGATTAATTGATCAAAGAATTTTTTGAACAGGAAAAAAGTATTTTCAATACCAATCATAACAATATAACATTTTTAAATATTATACAGTTATATACAGTTACAACGTTTCAGAAGCCTAATTTCCCACGGATAAGAAACTATTATTCTATTATTATCGAGTACACGGATAATAATTAGTTCCTAATTAGGCATGCTTATCACTAAATAGGCTGTTACCGAGTATTCCATCTATGTTTCACTATAATTTAGTAAAACATTTACCTAGGCTAGTAATAAATTCAAATTTGTTCATTCGTAGCATGTTAGTATAATTAGGATTATTAATTTCGGCTATTTATAGACTTTCTCATTAATGCAGAGCACTCAAAACTTCAGCGAAAATTGAGGCAGTTTTTATTAGTTTAAAGCTTAGTTACAATATTAATAGTAAACTAATGATAATAATTACAATAATTTTGTATGTTAACGTAGTAATAGAATTTTCAAATTAATTGGGCCATAATGTGTGCAATACTTGCATAATTTATAGTCAATAGGGACGTACGTCTCTCTGATAGTCGAAATATTTTCAAATAGTACAGCGTTAGGTACGCAAGAAGGTACTGTACATACCTAATATTATAAATCGAAAATATATCTGTCTACCTTCTCCCCCTGTGTCTAACCCATGAATCGAATTTGATGGAAATTTGCTGTAGATTAAGATTGGATTCCAAGAAAAGACATAGCAATTGTGTTCGCGATAACCGACATCACACGAGCGGTTCCACGGACTAAAGCTAGTATCCAATAAATCCGAAACACGACCATAATCCTATCAATGCTGTATATTTTTCTTTGATAACATCTAAGTCTTATTACCGATTTATTTACCTTTACAGATTTCGGGGTCATAATTTCGGGGCACGAAATATGTTATTTTTACAAACGCTTGTATTTTCATCTAAACATTTCTCCAATTCCACTGTATATACAAAGGCTCTGTTATCTTTAATACATTTCATACAGGAAATATAAATATTAGCAGCTTTCATAAAATGTTTGTTTTCTTGATCTGTGTGTATAAGTTTTTGAGCTTAAAACTGTTTAGATAGAAAAAAATAGACGTCACATATTTATGAATTAATATGAATATGTATACCTAAGTGAGCTAATAAAAACGGGGGTTTAATAAAACGTAGAAATATACTACTAAAATTTACATATATTTCTTGTAAACAAAGTACTTTTTACGTATTTTATGGCGGTATATATTAGTTTAAATCCCCGAAGTTTCAATATATTTATTGCTTTTTAATATAGTTGTATCAAACTCATTTTCTGTAAGGTCGTAAATGGGTAAGCTAGGTACAATATAATAGTGAAACCGCTTTACCTATTATCGTTTGGTTTGGTCCACAACCCGTAATAACACGGGCGACTCATACAGGTACAATGTTCTTAAAACCGTTGACCTCTATTCCAAGCATATTTTAATATAGTTGGATAAATATTCCGAAATAGCGCAGTGAAACAAAGAAAATTAAGCGTCATTTTCTGCTAGACGTACAAAACAACCACTAATTTGTTGTTACAGGAATTAGTTTAATAATATCTTTGCAAGCTTAGACACGTTTGCTTTTGTACTCGCAAATAAACTACGAGGGTTAACTTGATGCCAAGTGGGTTTCTTCAGCTTAAGTGTGATACATACTCTTAACAACCACACTCGTTAGACAGGATCAAACAGAGCTCATGTCGAACATACCCCTTACAAGCTCTCAGACGATATTCTAATTTAAATTAATAAATCTGATAATCTTCAACGATTTTGTATGAGACCACCGAAGATTATTTTGCTTTATCGTATCGTAATACACACAAAAACGATCATATCATCGCAAACTTTCCAGGTTATAAAAATAATTTAATTTAGCATAAGTTTCAAATAATTCAATCTTGTTTAGAAAATCGAACCCTGCAATTGGTACTTGTGCCTTGGTTACACTTTCACAAATCAAAATTTTTCAGTAAGCTGTATCCTCAATATAGACACAAAATAGTATTGACAAAGTAGAGCAGAGTATACGGAAACCGAAGATGTTTATTTATGTACCTATCTCTCAGTAATGTCAACAAGAAACACTTGTGCCGCAAGTCGTTCTACCTACATCGGGGCAGCCATGATAGTGTAAGGTATCTTCTAACAGTTTAACGGTAAAGCAGATACTAGTATAACTGAAGTTCGTAAGTACATGCTGCGAATAAATCAGAGACGCAACATTTGGCGATAATTTAATATGATGGAAGAAAGTGGCGCGATAGGCCGCGAGCACCGTAATATGAGGATATTAAGTCACGCACGCATCGGCACTTTTGTCTGAAAAACCTTTACGTACCTTAACCCACGTTTACCTTCCCTCATTTTAAGTATCAAAGTCTAGGCGTATTAAGGTCAAGCTCCGTGCCTCGGTGAACATGATAATTACTTAGATTATGATTAGGACGACTTTGCTACTAAATAAATAGGTACAGATTTTTATCTTTTTCAGCAAAGGTTCTTTAGAGGATTATCGGGTTCCATTTTGTTTATGTAACTGTACGTAAGTAGGTAGTATCTGCCGGGAGAGAAGACGCTGATATCCCATCTATTTCCCTAGTAGAATTCTCTAAAGGCTTTGCCGGTAAACACTGGGTAAAAAGGGGTGACTTATTATCAGCCGAAAGTGCTTCGCATTCTTTTTAAATAAATGCATAAAATTCTAAGTATAATATAATTTCCTTGTAGTTTAACAATAAACATTACGTACTCCCATTTTTCATTGTAACTTATCGCTAATGGTGTGTATCTACAATGTGTATCACGTATATGCCAGTAATATATATTAATAATCAGGAGATAGAACAGGAGCGCGGCGACCGTTAAACGCAACATCGTTAATCTTCCTCATTCTTTCACTGGTATAATATTTTCCTTTCATCGACGTCTAATGTGTAAGACTATGCAAAGTATACATTTTTCAAGAAGCGTCACGTCTTTGCGAGATCATGATAACAGCAACACATTTCAACATACTACACACCGTCACATGTCTTTGCTTTCCTTACGTGACACGACAAAGCGGAGTCCTTCGAACTCAAAATAAACAAGATAAACTCGTGACCGCTGCCACGCTAGCGTAATAAATTCTTATTTTTACGGGATAAAGTATACTCTATGTGTTATGCCAAGTTATATTTCATCTTGGCTTAATTATTCCATAAAATTAAATTCTGTAGGTGAGTAAGATACAGCAAAGAAAAACGTTTGCATTAACACAATTTTCAAACTTCAACTTTGATATAATTAGGACGTGCCTTTCCAAGGTTTAATAAGTTACATTTTGTAATTTATATAACCACAAATTAGTAAACCAAATAGGCGAAGAGCCAAGAGCCAGCTATTTGCCGTACTTTCGGATTATACTGAATAATAACTGCTCCGTCTACAAATAATAAAAAGGGGAGAAAACCATGGATTATAATTTCAAATGATTTGAAAGCTAAGTAAACTGAAGAGAAGAAATTACAGATTTTTAGCCATTATCTTTTAGTAGACCATAATGTGAAAAACTAATTTACATTAGATTTTACGGTCGTATTGTTCGCAGTAGAAGATAAGATTTATTACGTTATTGTTACGTCCTTATCAAAAGTTAGGAACAACGATTTAAGGGTCTGCTTGTTTATTTAGGAACACAAGGAAGCGTCTTTGGTTGTTCAATTTATAAGTTGGGTTCATAATTGGAAAATAGAGAGGATAAAGCGAAATCCAACATCAAATCTATTGCCGATTGAGAGGAAAACGGCTGACGGGCCGTGTTACCAGTCTGCCTTCACTTTACTTGATGATATTAATAAAGTTTTATTACTACGAATTTCAGATTAGATTTATACTGATCAAAATTGAAGTTTAGCGTACATTTTTCAACTAATATTAAACATTATAAGTTACTCAGCGTTTGATCTTATATTTTTTATTGTTTATTTTACATCAGATAAATCGAAGCTCAAATTATGGAACTTTTACTTTTTGTTAGTGATTACATCATTACTTTAACTACTATTTCATGATAACATTATGTCATTATTCCGGTTAATTCAAATGTCACCACTAGATCTGCGTACTCGAATTATTTTAACATAAACAGGCCATGTACACAGTAAACACGTGTTAATACAATTAAATATTCAATTCTGCTAAGCTATATCTAATTAATAGCATATTTAATGGTTGAATTCACATTAGGCGATTACATGATAACTGTCATTGGCATAAGTGGTATATTAACATTACTAACGAAATTTTACATCGAATATGCGTAGGAATGCTCTATACGTTGGTATCTATAGCGATTGAAACTGAGGAGGCCGGGAGGCAAATGTGCGCAGGCTGTGCCTCATTAACGCTAATAGAGAGACATTAATCTATGTTGATGAAAGTAATAATGAGCTTCTTGTTTCTTCGATCGATCTGTGAATTCTAACGCTTAGAGAACATCAGTCTTTGATCCGTCTTTTCACTTGGCGCGTTATAGGGTTGGCAGCGTAACATAATAAAATTATGCGTTGAAGAACTTGAAGGAGTGTAAACTGGGTTAAGGAGTCCAGCGGCGTAGCTAGTTAGTGACAGGTTGTATCCCAACCTTCGAACGCCTGCCCTGCATGACCTATTTCTCGCGGCTTGCCTACTCTTACAAACTTGCAGCGGGATGAGCAATCTTTCATTTCCAGATAAACATGGGAAGTTATAGTTCCTAACAAGTTAAATCTACCGGTTTCATTTATAAGAAGTTAAAACTTAATTCATTAGAAAGTCGGTAGCATGTTTAATACTTGAAGTTTCTATAGCGTTTCGAGTAAAGACACCATTCGGGGAGTCTATAAAAATTAGGTACCAGAATATCATAAAATAAAACGCGGGATATGCCAAACGTGCCATAAAAACCACGTAGCGTGAATAATGCGGTGTTCCACGGCAATCAGCCATACGTAGGTATATAAGGGAGAATATTCCTCGAGCGAGAAACACCACCAAGTCACAATATTTATATCTCTGACAATTAAAAAGAACATTAATCCATGTCACCAAGTATCAAGTTATGTAATTCGGAAATCCTTCCATGGACGTCCTTTCATGAATATTAAGATTGTTTTGTTCGTCGTATTGGGTATAAGGGTGCTATAGGTATGTGTAGGGTATTTATGTATGGTAAACACAATCATAGTAACATTACCGAAATTCCGAAAGGGCAGTCGGTTGAGTCCCATCATACATTAATTTCTATCTACAAAGTTGTTTTTGTGACCTAAGTTCGCGAAATTACGTCCCCAGTCCGCAGCTGTTGTTGTTTTAAACAATTTTTCTTTTACATTTTGTCAGTTTTTTTTTACTGGCGTGATGCTCGTGTTACTGGTTAACAATTTTCATAAATTACGAAATTTCGGCCGTTAAAAGATATTTGATGCTAACGGGCGGTTATTTTATTTTTATTTAAAAGAAAATATTTTATTTATTGCTCTGTTTCGCATCTTTAAATAATGTATTTTAATTTTTAAAGCTGGGAAAAGTTACACAGAGATCGTTTTGATGAATTCAAGCTGCTTTGTAAAAAAATATAACGAAAAATAAATCTCTGATTTAAATGTTTTACATATTCACATGAATGCAATTAGCAGAATATAGCAAAAATGTTAAATCGTAATAACACTTGATTTAATGACCGAAATTGTCATTACGAGTATTATTAAAAAATACTATGGAGTTAAAATCTATCCTAACTTTGAAAAATGTTGATACATAAATCTGCTAAAAATGGTTCTCTTGCTAATTGCTTTGCTGTAAAATTAAAGCAAAACATATCTGGCGTATGAGTGAGATTTTTCAATTTAGCGGCATTGTCCAAAGCTAGTATTTCCGACACATTAGCAGAGCGCGCGTGTAGCCCGCAGCATCGCTCTTCTCCCGCCATTTTCACTCTTTTTTGGTTTACGTTGAAAGAACGTCAACAGCTAAAACAAAGCATCAACTGGAAAAGTCTGTGTGGTTTTCACTTGTTTTACGAAATTCATAGCTATCCAAACATCATGCATGTATTACAAATTGTAATGAGAGCTACTGACACACATTTTATATGAGTTTCCGTGTCGCCAAGTTCTGCTTTAATTTTTCTTTTCTATTATATTTTCTTGCGTTTATTTTTATTTAAATGAGCCCATTCAAAATTTGTAGCGCGTAACTAAAATGTTACTGAGAAAAATCTGTAGTGCATAGTGTTATTATAAAAATAATAGTTGTTGAAAAGCTTAATCTGCGGTAAGATTGCTAGCTTTGCGGCGACGAGCCTTCAGTATTGATACTTTGACGATTGTATCTATGTAAGTAGGTCAGGTAAGCAACGTGTAGGTCAAGCAATTTTGGCTTTGAAGTAGGATGGTCAATTAAGTGTGATTAACATTCTAATTTAAATTTCAGATAAGGACCAACAGAATCTTTGAGAGGTCGGCTTACTCAAACTAATTCCATTTATGTGTTTTCCTCTATACCTCGATAAACAATAAAATAGTATTATGGTTCATATGTTTTTTATGGCCGTCATCTGTCTTATTTGGGCTATATAGGCAATTTGGAGCGTCACCAGAAATAAATCAGATTTGAAAGTACTTATAGGGAAGTAATTTTTTATGTATCGAATAATCGCAGACAGTTTGTGCACAAACAAGGTCGTTTCCTTCCTCCGTAAGTATTTACGAGGTCGTTTTTTGTAGAGACTTAACCTTGTCACGTACCTATCATATATTTAACAATGTATTTCAATATTAAAATTGATGTTCCATTACATGCTTACGCGATATATCTCCGAAATTTCTTTTCTGGAGAGCAATCTCCATAAAAGTAACGTCTGGTGCCCGACACCTTGTTTATGATGTAAAGCATGCCAGCTTGGCTGAGAGCTGAAATCTGCCAAGTAAGTAGTATTCTACTTTATTAACCAGCAATATGCGCTCTCCTCGAGGGAACCAGAGAACCTCGCAAAAATGAGTAATAAATACATTGCGGATAAGAATTTAATTTTATAGAGCTGTTGTTTTAAGTTGAAAGTTTTGAAATATTCTGAAAATGAGAAGACGGTACCTATATAAAGTTGCATTATCAAGGAGTTACTTTAGAGCTTTATTTTAAAGAGCTGAACCAGTACCTACTATGTAAACATTTGTTTCTGCAAAAGGCATATAAAGAGCGAAGGTATGTAAATATACGCAATATTCGTCGCGCGTATTCCTCGGTTGGCAGTGGCTGCGTTGTGTAGCTGTACATAAACACGTGTCTGTTAACCTGGATAGGCGCCAGGCGGTGGGCGTTAAACAAGCCACCTGTCAATGCCGGTATTAGCCGCAGAGAACTTGGATGAACTCCTTAATACAGCTGACTTAAGCTAAGTGGATCTTACTAACCGAATAAATAACACTTAACCGTAGAAAACACTTTCAAAGTATAAATAATCGTTATTTACTCTAGATAAAAACAAGGAATATAACTAAAATGTTTATGAGCAGAGTCTTAAAATGTTACATCGTACATCAACGAAAATCCGACAAAGCTCGCATTGAACAAGCGAAGTATTTAAATTCCATATCGCAAACGCTTAAATCGAAAAGTCCCAAGATATTTCAAACGTAACAAATACCGGAAACGTGCATACAAACTATGCTTAGAATTCTAGCTTAGTAGCACAGGACGTGCTCGAGTGACCGACTTTCGGAGCCTGCCGGTATCATCACACAACTTACGGAGACATTTTAGAACTATGTGACGACATCAGAACATCTGCGCTCGAAATGCAACTTGCCTTAGTCACTTTAAACAGCACTGTTGCATTCTAAATAGATAACAGGTAGGCCTGCGTAATGTCGACAATACTTGTTTTATTTAATGCTCTGCTTCATCATATACATGGGTATCGTAGGTTTGTAAAGCCTCATTAATATTGAGTGATAAATTAGTGTATGGCAGCATGACGGGAAACGAGTCGAGTCGAACGGAAGGAAAAAAACATTTCGTCGACCCCAAATAATACTAACTTGGTACAAGGGCAGAAAGAAGAACAAGTTTAACCCCATTAGCCTTTACTTAACTAACATGATTGCAAAACTTTATTTGTACTACTGGAAACCCGTAAAGAGAAATAAAGCTGTATTCTTTTAAGTAAACAAACAGCAACATGGTTCCGCTTTTACGATGGCTAATACTTCATACAAATAAAATGTTCAGATAACAAGAGGTACTCGAACCTTCGCGTGTCTCTAAATTGTGTAGAAAATATACAGGACGTAAGCTCTGAGCGCCAGCTAGAATGTCGGACGTGGGATCCGCGGGACTACTAAGACTGGGGAAGCGGGCTCCGTTCGGTAATCGACGACGACGGTCGCACCCACACACGCGACAAACGCAAGGAAATTGCTCTCTTCTGCCGGGAAATTGAGACGCTTCTCGTAAAATCGAATTCCTACATTCTAAATGCAATCATAAAGCAGATCAAACAGTCATGTATAAGCACTTTCAGCACTCCGCCTTTAAGCGTCGCGGCAGCAATAAATATATTTTGTTCCTTTACATTTAGAATCTGGCACTTGACAACGTCTCTTACAACGTACTTATATTTTTTTGGCAGCTTTTAATCATAAGAATTTACAAAAGCCACAATTGTGTTAAGCTCTTTCTTAATGTAACTCACAAAAAATAAATAATCACCGCACTTATCTTAAAACGTTGCGAAATAAATGTCTGGCCAGCTCTAACGTGATTAATCCGACAGGACAAAACGACATACATAATACAAGGATAAAATGTTCAGAGAGGGAAATTGCAACGTTTCGTCGAGACACTGAAATTGCGGAGGCAAGTGGCACGCTAACAGCATCAGTCGAACAATATTGCAATTGTGTGAGGCAAAATGATACAATTTACACTTCCTTTTTGGAAAATAGATTGGCAATCTTATAACAAACTGAATCAATTACCCTCGGGACGTCGCCTCGCGGGTCGAGGTCTGTTTACCGCTTCATAACTGCAGGTGATTTGACGAAGACGTAGTCAAATGCGAATATTAAATGAGATAACTATAAAACAAATAAGTGTGTCGCAATCTCTGAATGAATTCAAATGGAATTATTTATAAAGGAGTAATTGGATACTTATATTTGAAGTGAGTTGAATCACGGTCCTTTAAAATTTATAGAGAACTCAATTAAACTTCTTTCTTAACAAATACTGCTTGAAACTTTTCAAAACGCGACGTTATTTTATACGGTACATTTTTGTGACAGACGGACATGAGGAAAATGTAACGGTTTTCTATTATAATACTTAGCCTTAGATTCTGTAACTATATTCAAATGATAATCTCCTGTGTCATAAACAAGCTACAGGAAGGGAGACATTTGTTTATATTTGAACAATAATAGGTATATTATGGATAACAAAACAAGAAGTGTACTTAAATAAATCCGGGCGGTATAGATTTATCCATGTCTCGGTGAACAGCCGAGGAAATCCGACTTTTAAGTACATTTTAACCTAAAGCAACTTATGAAAACCGCTGAATACAAAACAAAACTATGGAGAAAGGAAAAGAAAGGGATTGAAACTCCAACAAGAATTGTTCTTGCGAACGTTTTACTGAAATACCTTGCTCGATTCTGTTTCAAACTTTCATATAATTTTGTTCTTTATCAATTGTAGGTATAAAGGTACATTATGGTCAAATATTTACTTGGTTGAGTATCTTGATTATAATTTATGGCAGAAATTACAACCGCTCGACGTAGATAAAAATAATTACAAACATTAAAATATTCAGATGTAAAATATATTAAGCTAGACAATTTAAATTTAGTACGCAACACTAGTGTCTGATATGGCTCTGGTTGACGGAGTTGGAATTTAAAACTGTCACTGATAAGCACACTAACTCATAATAATGGTTTCGGCCCACCGCCCTGTCTGCCCGCGCCATACTCGTGAACCTTCAACCTTTACGTCCACTCGGATTCCAACAGTATTTATATTCCATGAATTTAACCCCTCGGAACAAATTACCCTTAAGTGAGGTACTTAAAAATGATACACTCGATTTAGTATGCAAATGTTTCACCCACCCGTCGCCACATGATGTGCTAGCCCACAAGCTCACCGGCTTGTTGGATCACAATAATGCTATTATAAAATTCTGAAGGTTTATTTCACTTTTGATGAAAGTAAAACAATTTTGATAACAACAAAGTCATGATCAAAGAAATTCTTATCAACTAACTTCAACAGTATTCAGAAAATAAGTTTTAAAATAAATCTTGAGACGCGTAGTAAGTTCAATTTGTCTGTAGAACTTGGACATGCACCACCGTAGTCTAAAATATGCAGATAAAGTCGCGTACAGGAGCGTCAACGAAACTTAGTTTTATTTGAGTTGCATAAATGAACGAGGTAGGTTTGTGTTATACAACTAGCTGAAGTGGAACCATGTCAACAGACTTTCTAACTGCTCCCAATCTTACTTCCCTCTGCGCACTAACTTTGTGCCTACAGTAATTGTATAATCTAGTACCTACGTATAGATTCCACGAGGAGGTTCAAACCTATTAGAAAGTTTAGCCACAAAATGTTCCCAGAGTATTAAAGTTAAATACCCGCGAGTGATGTACAAAATGGGTATTAACATGTATTATGGGGCAGGTGCGAGCAACACACCCGTATCACCCCGAGCGTAACACTCGAGAGAAAAATAATTTCAGCTTATTATGATTGAGTGTGTAACTGAACTAAAGTGTGACGGTCACTGGATATAACTTATATAAATATTATAATTTGTATGTAAAAGCGGGACTGTTATTGTTATGAAAGACAGTTATTGTGCGTCATAAACGGCTGACAATTGGCGTTATCTGAGACAAGCCAGACGCGCTCATAACTCCGCGAGAGCTTCGATCGATGCGCGTTTGCCGCAAATCTATCCGAAATCGTGTGACGGTTTATGATGCTGCGAAATAACGCTATTTCGACGAGCGAAATTACGCTTGCGGTTCGTACTATTCAGTGCATCTCACAAACTGAGCCTGTTCACTGCACACTACCGCTGTGTACTGCTTATAGCTAGGTACCTTCTGTCTAAACCGCGTCCGTCTGACGGTGCCGCTGCTACGTTTTGAAATAACATTCACGGACGTGATTAATAGTTGCAGCATCCGCTATCATTATTTAGTTGAGATTAAAAACAGAAACTGCCAGCAACGTCTTAGTGATGTGATTGTGAACTACGACGTTGCAATTAGGGGAGGCATAAGTAGGGAGCGACCGTCGTCTTTATAATACACGTCGTATTAATGTCAGCTAAAGACAATTTTATGAAAAATCAAGCTCGGATTTCTGTGAACGACATCTCTAAACCAAATTGCAAAGCTGAGTAAAAATTACTTTACATCAATTTATACAAAATTTATGAAAATAATAAAAAGTACTTTAGTTTAATATTAAGTGTAAGAGAGTAGATGAGATAAATCATCGTAAATAAATGCTTCAGCAGAATAGTTACTTGCGAGTGTAAATAATAAACAAGTAAGTACTATTTTCAGCGGAGGGTGAAATACCGGACCGCAAAGTGCTGGCGCTTTTTGGGTTATAACTGTGGTGACATGTGACGAATAGTATAGCATGTAATGCAGGCCAATTTCGGGTATAAGCTTTATTTTCTCTGCCTTTATGGTTCACTAGTTTTGAGCAATTTACAGTAGTAAACGGCTCACGTACTGCGGCCGAGCGCGCACAATGCATTCCGGTAATTATGCGAGAAAGGCTACGAGCGTTGAAACACGGCCATGTGGAGCACCAGGACTTACAGGTCATCAGTGCAGGGCGAAAAATGTACCAGAACCCTTTGTATCGAGCATGAGGTCGAACACAATGAACGTAACAGAACATTACGGGTTATTCCCTCTATTAGCTTTTTATGCACAGTATTTTGTATTCTCTTTGTAAGTAACAGGTACATTAAGTGCAAGGACTGCGCATTAACCTACTTAATTTAAGGAAATAAGAACTATATAATGTTCATCGTGTTTACTGTTTAACAACACTGGGACAGTGATTCGTGCTTAATAAGGATTTTACACGTTTCAGTGACAAAATCTTATCAATACCTTAATACGGCAATATTCAAATAAGACGGGACGATAACATAAAATGCCTCGTGGTTTTCGACAAAGAATAGGGCCGACCCTCTCCTCCCATGGGACTCGTAAAAAGAGGCTAAGGAAATGACGCGTAGCATTTCCTCGTGCCCTAATAAGAACATACTGTGATCAGCAATCCACGACCGTCCATTGCAACGGTTTATTAAGAGTCTAGTTCGCAAGGGACCTCCGAGTTAACCTACAACGGATGCTAATGAACCAGGCAGACATACGTATTTGACCAAATATTTAATTACGTCCTAAATACGTTCAGTATGTGAACAGGGCACAGCATCCTAAAACCAAACACTCGCCGAAACGGACGCTTGAATGCAAGCATTTAGCTCCAGATAAATGGGAACACGGACGGCGCCCTCGAGCTTCGCAAAAAATAATTATTCCGCCCGCAATCCTCACACAAAGCCAAAACTCATTTTTAACTAACGTCGCACGTCAAAATATCAGAGACGCTTCGTTGAAATAATATTTGTGAGAAGCTCGGAATTCTTAGTAATGTATACTTAATAATAATTATTGTTACATTTCTGTTTGGCTAACGAATCGAATAACGCAATTAGTTACCATAATATTGTATTCGTAATAAAAAGGAAGATATAATCAGAAAGTGAAATCCAACAACAGTTCTTTTTGTTTCCGAGAGTACATTTCTGCAGTAGCATTATCGTAAATGGTTGTAACAACAACTCTAAGAGGAGCTGAAAATAATGATGTCCTGTAATTACCGGGGTAGCCGGTCGATAACGAGTCCCGTTGAGCGTTAAACGTTCTGCAGGTGAATGGTGAGCATTGGACACGGAAATGGTAGCAGCATCCGGCCGCAACAATCGGCGTTCCCGTCCGTCAACCACTCGCTACGTAAGCACCGCCCACTGCTGTACTGTTATCATCGTACACATCGATACAACGGGAAACTGGCGTCCCGACACGAAAATAAAAATAGTTACACTTACTTCGGAAGCTGTTATTACGCTGTTACGTATCAAGGATAAATTTCAACTACGTGGTTTGAATTACTCTTGTATAGTAGAAGTACGTGTAAAGAAAAATTCAATCTGAAATGCAACTTTAGCGAAATGGACCGCGAAGCCCTATTTGGAATATGCTTTTAAAGGAAAATAATGTTTTAATATTGTGAGGTAAACACGATTGCGGCGCGCGGTTTGTGTACTTTGGAAATTAGGCAGGAAAAATGTAAAGGTCGCAATGTTGCTAAGTGAAACTTTTTGGGAGAGCTGTATAAGTTATAAACGAAACACAATGTTATGAAACATCTCGCTTTTAGAACAGCCTGGGGTTACTTTTACAATCAAAATTAATAACATGCACGAGAAAGTCTGATATGCTATTTAATCTTCATTTATCTGTAATGATTTAGGGTTACATAATTCATTTTTCCTTCGCTTTTGCCACGGGCTTAATTTGTATGTAAAATTTTCCTGTATCAATCCCGGGATAAAAGAACCCTATATATGCTTCCTAAGGGGCCTCGTCGTTGTCATGTTCAAATTTATTAAAATTGGTTTCGTGGTTAGTGGATTAAAATGAACATAATGATATAGGTATGGCATCTTTGTTCTCACGTTTCGAACGTCGATAACTGGCAAGGTGTTTGACAAGTTTACGAATACTTTTTACCGAATTCCATGTTTACGTGACCTAGTTAGTATACAATGGCGACGACCAGGTACCCGTATGTAACATATATGTATCATGCACGATTGTGTTTTGTGACAATCAATATTGCCTAGCCTGACGTATTTCCACTTCGTAGAAAAATCAAAGTTATTTACAAAAGAGCTAAAAGTCTCGTTAAACCCGAATACAATATCCAAATAAAGTTTATTGTTGTCGGAACAGATTTGATAATAAAAACGAATGTCGCGTTACGTTACAATTTGCGATATGTTACCAACGAGAAATATTAGGGTTACTATTCCGAACAATGGGAGCATTGAGAGGGCTCTATAACGCGCGCTTTTTCAGGAAGAAGCCTGTCAATAGTCAACCAGTCCTATTGTCTTTTGACATGTTATTTGTATGTAGTGCACGCGACTTCTCGTTCCGACAAACTTTTAATCCCTTTTGCAACTCAAATAGAAATGAATTATGTGTGTTTACTGTCGAAATTTGTGGCATAACCCGTTGAGTTTGGGTGTTAATGTGTCAATCAAACATTTAGTTTCTCGCCCAACTTTTATACACTCAATTCAGTTCTTTGTTTATTTAACACAGAGATTAGAATTTTTATACGAATATTCACCTTTCATAGAAAATATAGAGGGAAAAGTAGCATATTTCAACACAACCAAAATTGTATAGACAATCTCATCAAACTCTTGTGAGACTCGGGTAAATCACATTCTAAAAACATAATAGCGCCGCCATAATGGACGGGGTGTTCCAACTTAACAATTTGTTCCATTAATGTAATCTCAAACTTTATAGAGGTATTTACTGCAAATTAACTCTCAGCTTTACAATAGGGATTTGCATGACAATAAAGGGTGACAGTTTACTGATTGTAGCCCCTAATAATTAACAATACAAATTAGCACTTCTGCCTTCGACATGTCCACGATTGAATTACAATTGAGCCTATATTAGCTCGTATAATAACTAGTTAACTGCCTTGGTTGTGGCTAATTTAATATGGCGGCGGTTCTAGACTTTTGTGGTTAGATTTTGTGTTAGACTATAGGGATTACATTTTGTCTGAAAGAACAATTACTAACATAACGCGTGTTAGTTTTATTTATTTATGTAAGATTTAATTTTAGTATAGTTAGAGTTTGTTCTTGTATTAGATTTAATTGTGCATTACTAACGAAAAGTGAAGAATTTAGCACTCTGAAGAACACAATACGCTGTGGATGCTGTTGGATCTAGTCTCGTTTTTTTAAGTTTTTAGACAGTAATCTTGGAAAAAGTTTATTCCGCTATACCAGATTAAGATGACAAAACTAAATAAGCCACAATTGAGAATTATATAGTCGCAAAGATTTATAATTATGTAACTTTTAATACCCACAGTGACCCATATATATCACGAAATAGCGACCTACATATCACGGAATAATCCTAATTACTTTTTATCGGATGTTTTAATGAAGGATACGGAATCTTTTACGCCGTGATCTTCACAGACAAGCTGTATTCCGAGATTACTCACATTAATCAAAGCGACTGAATAACGTCTGTATAATTTTCTTTTATATGTAACATCTTGATTTATGTGGCTAATATTAGTACTTATAAATCGTACTTCACGAAATTTAATTCAAACATTTTTATTTTATTTGTTTCTTTAAATATATTCGTTAGGATAATTTTGGTATAGTTGTTAGTGTTTGTTGTTATATTAGATTTAAGTATTTAATTGTAAATAAAGAGACCCTATATGTTCGTTAGGATTAAAAAGAATATTTTATGTAGCTTTTACATTTACGAAGACAAATAACAATAATGTTACTGTGATAGTAAAATTCGTCAGATATGTACCCATTTGTATGTCATTTATTATATATATGTTTGACTTTGTGAGTAGTTCCTAAGCTACTTATTGGATTCGACACATTGATATAATAATATATCTAGGACTATTTTAGTTCTATACATATTTTAATAAATAATAGTGTGTAGGTTATTTCTTTAGAAGAAGCATATTAAAAGAATGGGATTCTGAGTATAATATTTTTGGACGCGCCTACTTAGTTTGTCGAGATTCTACTAGCTCATATTTAATTTGTAGGCGTTATTTATTTTTAATTCAGTCAAAATAAATTGTCGAAATGATGTTTGATTTCTAGTTATTGGATAATTTTATGTAGGTAAACAATTTTTTTACAAATTAATTTATTGGTTTAGCAATTCCGCGAATTAAACTAATCAATTGAAAACAAACAGAATATTGTTTTCAGAAAGAAACCCGATAACTAAATTTGGAAGTATTAAATAATATTATCGAAGTCCGTACGTAATGGGTACATAAATTATTTCAATAATTATAAAAAAGGAAATTTTATTGAATAAGCGTTTATTATATGTATTGTTTTCAAGAAAACCGTAGATAATAATTAATTTAACAAACCGTTATTTCTTAATTTTGCCAGAATTTCGTGAATCATGAAACATGGTTTCCATTTTTTTCAAACCCCATATGCACTGATACTTGAACCCCATATTTAAATGCAAGCTTATCTTTCAATTATTTACTCAACCAGTCTATACAGAAAAACAACGTTCACTAAAGCTGTTTTCCACAGAGAATTGATTTAACTTTCTTAGAGCCCGCACAGAAATTAATTAGTAGTTTGCGAGCTGTCCAACATAATACTGGGTTCATTCAGTCAGCGGTCAGCACATAGAACAAAAGTTTTATTAAACTTTAGATTACAATACTGGAAATAGCTAACATATTTAATTTTGTTCAGAAGATTGGTCGATATCGAGCTTGTAAACCTCTAAATATAGCGTTGATGATATTTTTGATAGACTTGAACAATTAATTGTAAAATAACGTCGAATAATCGTAATTTAAATGAATTGAACTGAATAATAAACAGCCAAGCATACCTAGAGCGTACATTTTCACTAACATTCTTGTGAAAGATCTACTGTTCAACTAAAAATGTATTTTCACGAAGATTTGACGGAACAATGACCAAATGCTTGGCTTGACAAAAAGCACTCTAAAAGCTTCCTTTTCTTTGGTAAATATTGTATTATTTACTAGAAGGCTCATTACAAGTGAATGCTGAAGTCTATCATCATCACCAGTCTAGAAGCAGATTTTTTCCTAAATATCTAACTATCTTTGTGTACCTACTTATACTTAATCATATTTTATTTACAATACCATCTCAGAATTTGCCTCATTACTTATTACCCGTTCTCAAGTGATGCGGTTTAGATAACCTCAAATATGACTATATTAATTAGTCATTAATAATTCATTACCTACGACCGTACGCTACAGAATTCCATTGCCGTACCTGTGAATTGTATATGCTATAAGTTGCTTTAAATGTTCCTCGTTTTTCTTCAGGGGTAAGAATAAATTCTCATACTTATCTGATTTCCTCGCGCTGAAAGGTTCGCTTACCTGAGAACAAAGAACAATAATTGATTACATGCCCTCATGAATAAGTCGAATAAAATACCGCAGTTCATTCTATATTATTCTGAGTGATTGAACATTTTATTCCAAGCATGCGCTGGACATTTATAAAGTTTATGTAAACTTCAAGATTGTTTGAAATAAATACTGAGAAACAAGGAGTTTTACTTCCGCTGGCGTTAAGATAAATATTTCTTTATATAGGTGCAGGTAGAATTTCTCATTTTATACAATCTAAGAAAGTTGGTAAGTACGTAAATTATTTTTATAAACATATTTGTTTTGCTTCATATTGCTTTTTATTTCTTACTTCCTCCTATGACTGAAAACCTAGTTTAGTTTATTGAAAAATAGAAAAATGGAGTATCCAAACAAAAATAATAACGACTATTGACAATATCCTTACTGTATTTCTTTCAATAAGGTTAATACCCTTTTGGACCGAATAGTATTTTTATGGTATACGACCAGAAATAGGTTATTTGTGTAGTTTCCGGCTAAGAATAGACCGCTATCCTTTATAGAGTACCTTTTTAAGAATAGAATAGAATTATTATTTATTGTATACCTAGACCTACATCTGAATGTGAGATGAAAATATTAAATGTACAGTCGAATACACTTTTGTGGTAATTTTTTCCGCATTCATGGCAGTTATCTTGCGAGTGTTATTTCTCAGAAGTGTCGTAAACCCGGAAAATATACCACATGGTCTATTTTATTTATTGTTGCCAACACTTTCAGTTAGGTATATAATCGACGTCATACATTAACATAATCTTTTCAATATATCTCCTAATCATTCACAGAATTAAGGTTTTCTAAAAGTTATCATTATTAGGAGTATTTCGAATTCCAACAACAAAGTTTTTTTTAAGAAAGCGGCTGTTAGGATGCTTAGTAACTACCTGCTATCCAAAATATACTAGGAAGTACAAATATTTACTTTGAATAATAAATAAGTACCTTAAGAAGTAGCAACAACAGTAAACACAAAGTTATGAGTTCAATAACTTAATATACCGAAGTAACAGAATTTGGGATCGATAAACATAACCTTTAATACCTACATAGAACCTATGCGGAACTAAATCCCTTCCCCAGAAGCACAATGCACTTACCGGTCTGATAAAGAATTCATAGAAGTTTTAACTATAGTTATCGATAGAGATTACAGTGAATTTATTGCGAACTGAACCAAGCCTTTGTATTCAAATCCAAGTAAACTAACGCCATCTACACAGCTACGTGAAAAATGTAATTTAAATAACTCATATTAAAACTTTTGAATAAAAACGAATCGTTTTTCCACGGATTGCTATGGCTATTATATTACTATAATTGAATATATATTTAGGTTCTACTATATAAACGCGATTTGAGCAACTGAACAGACTAATTGCGCCATCTGTCGAAACAAGATGAAAACCTTATCCCAGCCATGAACGCCATCTGTCTGGATTCCTGAAAGTAGTTTTTACTTCAAGCAAGCTGAAAGTTAGTTTTTCACCAGCCACAAGCTGCCATCTAGTAGATTTTTGTTGAACTTAAAACTTAGAATAACGCCATCTAGCGGGTGGTCGGAGAAGGTTCATACTATAATAACGTGTCTCAGTCTTGGATAGATGGCGCTAAAGCCGAAATGAAATTCTAATTCAAGCCAATTTGGATAGATGGCGCGACTAAATAGGGTCCAAAACTCGGACTTAACTATTTTCACCCAGGTCTGAATCCTGGAAAACGAAGATGAGATAAAGGTACATTTAGAACTCTAGCAAAGAATACAGAGAAATAACATTGTAGGTTACGTAGAAAAGTGCCTTACAATAATAATTTTAATTCAAAAGAAAAGATAGTAGTTTTCAGTGCCCACGATTTCACGAAAAGCTTTATTTCAAAATTCCAGCTGTTGCAAAAAGAAATAATATGAATGGTTGGAAAATAAATTGCAATGGAACGGGTCACTTTTCATGTTATCATAGGCTATAAATTACATACGCCTAGTCGTGCAGCTCTAACAGTATGGCGTATCATTGAAATTATAGTCTTGCACAGGATTGTCACAGATATATTCTTATTAAATGCATTTTAACCCCGACGCAAAAAAGAAACGTTATAACTTTAGCGTGGATATTTGCCTTTGTGTCTGTAACCTGCGTTGCATATTTCAATATGTTTATAAAATAGGTATTTATGAACATTTCAGAAAGGCAACTATCTATTTCTATTTTTTTTCTTTTACATTTTGTTAATACAGTTGTTCAGAGCAAAATAGCAAAGACAACTGAAAAACAAAATTACTGCAATCGGGGTGAAACTTGTTCTCTGCACATTAGTCAATTTGGCAATTTACTGTAGTCTCGTAAATCTATCTACGAGTCAAGAACTTTTTGTAGTGAACTTAGTTAAGAAAATCGCAGCCCGTGGAAATTATTTTGTGGAGGTTAGCTGTTCATTCTTTTAGTATTTTAATTTTAAATGATCATATTCTTTTTAACCGACGTGCTACGTGAACTGTATTATCCTGACCTAATAAAAATAGTTTACAAAACGAATACATATGATTCGATCACAATTAAAAAATGAGTAAAATTATAATTAAAACTTGTAGATATTGCGACATACGAATACAACCGACTCCAAAAAGAGGATAATGTTCTCAATTCGACTGTATGTTTTTTGTATTTATATTCTGTGATACATAGGGCGATTGTGAGGTGATTTAAAAAAAAAACTTCCTTTTTCAAATCTGATTAGTGAATCCGTAGAAGTTTTAACAACGTTTTGTTTTTATCGCTTTTAAATTTATGTATAATGAATATAGTTGCATTCGTTCTATCGAATGGGCGTAGCCATAGTTAAATGTTAGTAGAGAAACAATGTTGCTATAAGATATACAAACGCAGTATAAACTAATAATGTAAGTATTTAGAAAGCCAGGACCACGTATGGTAGGTAGATTAATTTCTTAGGCGTTGTAATTAGAGGTCTATGCACAAGGCTGTGAAAGCGTAGGTTTCTTGGTTATTCTGAGACATCGCTGA
Organism: Autographa gamma; assembly: GCA_905146925.1. NCBI lineage: Eukaryota > Metazoa > Arthropoda > Insecta > Lepidoptera > Noctuidae > Autographa > Autographa gamma. The sequence goes on from LR989852.1 coordinate 5,864,845, forward strand.
CTAATTGGGGTCTATACGAAGCATGTACTATACAGTCTAACACATACGAGTGTGGAGAATGTGCAATATTCTGCACATTTGCCTTAGGTATTTGTAGAATGGAAATAAGTGATACATATAAACTTATTTTAGTATTGCCTATGTATTTACACGTTAATATTATTATAGTAAATCGCTCAACAAGCTTGTAGTCCTGGTTTTTCTGTTCCGTGCTTGTACTCTACTATCATTTTTTAATTATAAGTATATGCTCGGGCCTTCTCTATATGGGAAGAGGCATTCGCCCAGTAGGGGGACATTTAGAAGTCATCATAATCAGGTAGGTGGAACCTACATATACTATTAACTATTTATTATACTACTGTATATAATGATCAGTTAACAGTAACAGTAAATAGCATTAAATGTCAAAAATACTCTTTTAGCTAAAATACGCTTTAGAACTGAATACAAAAAATATTGATCTACATCTAAATTCCAGCATTCTCTCATTGCCAAACATTGTGGTTAAAACAGAAAGGAAATAAAACCACGCCGAGACATCACGTATGACTTTGTTCGCTTTACCCATCCCTTTGCTAGTACCTTGATTATTATTCAGCATGTATTTTCGCAGTCTGTTAGCATGCTATTCATCCCACTATTTGGATTTACCGTCAACGTCAGCCATGTTCGTAAACTGAACAGTACGTGCCTGGGTATTTGTCAATGTGTGCCACATCAATGACTGTTATGTGTAAAATTGAGTTTCATTAAATATTTTATTTTTATGATTGAAAAATACGACAAAATATTTACAATTGTTTGTCGCTTTAATTGTTTAGTGTTTTAGTGCTTTGATTTTCTGATCATTTTATTTATTTCCATAATATTTATTACAGAATATGAACATCGACGATTTTAATAAATTCGTTTCCTGCACTTTCATTTATTATTAAAAAAGTAATTTACGGCAGTCGCATTGAATGACAATTTTTAAAGTTTAACTGTGGATGAAAATGGCACTCAAGCGTCAACTGACATCATAATAATATTATTAAATTCCATGACGGCAGCGCACATTCTGTTCATACACCACTGGGAAAAAGGTTCTGTACTCGACTATGAAAAAATGCAATTGCATCGTCAGTAACGGACTGCGGTAAAGGACGTCTATTTATTTCTGTTATTTTTTACGTCGAGAACAGAAGAATCATAATCGGATTACGGAAGCAAAAGCTTGGGCAGGACAGGTGGAGGGCGCGCGCACGCTGACCGCAGTGCGCCGGACGGCCGGCTGCCGGCTGCGGTCGCATCGCGCGCCCAGATTTGCTAATTAATTCCAAACGCATACCGGCTTTAGGCAGCACTTAAATGCTACACACAGCTCTTCAACTACGTCACGCGCGCTCCCGAAACCGGCTCGCCTAATGCCGCAATTTACCTACATGACCTGAACATTACCGTAAATAGGAGAGGGATCCCTTGTATACGTGTGTATTAATCTTAAGTAAATATACTCGCTTAAAACAATTTCACACACGTGGTAGGTAAAATTTATGGAAAATGTTTCCTGTACGTGGCAGAAAAACAGGATACTTGAGCTACATTATGTGGCAAGTAGATAACGCCAGTAAATATTTTTGTACGTTAATAGTCGAGAGTGCATGATTTATAAATAAACAACAGGTACGACCACGGTGTACAACTAAAGGAACTATAAAATTCAACGTATCCGCGAATAAATTACTGTTACTCTATAAAATGCGACAGGAAAATATATGGAAGAAATAAAATATAGAAATGGAGCAATCAAAAGACACTTGTATACACCCGACGCAAATAACTAGGATCCCTCCCCAGAGGTAACAAATAAATCGGTGAAAATAAGTTATACCGACTATGCTTTATGGGGGAATCATGTCGAGTAATGAAGTTTGAGAGTAGCTAACACAATAGGGGGAATCAACATTCAGGGCGTGAGCAAGGCAGCGGGTAGAGTGTGCGGCCAGTACTTATTAAATCTCACATTATGTAGGCAATAGAGAGGCCGCGTCTTGGACTCGATGACGATTGCGGCACACACAGTGCTCCTCGGCTCACAAAGGGACCAAATTACAGCCACTCCGTTAGTCCGTGCTCATGCCCTTTGTGTGTTCGGCAGTATTGTGCTGATCAAACTCTGTTGTCTCTGTTTGCCGCTGTACCAACCTACTCTACACCATATATATCCAACGCTCACCAAATATATTTTAGCAGTAGCACGAACGTTTTCACAAACTAATGAAATCAATCAACAAATCTGATTCAAACATTTAATAGGATTTAATTGTTCTCGTTAGAGGATAAAGGGAATTGAAATTTTACATGGAACTCTAAAACAAATTAATATAGCAACATATTTACGCACAAAGTTGAATATTTATTTCATAAGGTAACTTTATGATATTAAGTGGCACTCGCAAAGGAAAGACCTGAATGCAACGTAGTTGAGAAACGCTATATTAAAAAGATTTCAATCCAGTTAGATTCGAAAGTCGTGACCGGGCAGAATCAAGATGGCAGTCGCTGCGTCCCTTTACCATTTCAATAGTAGTTACCTTTCTACCGTCACTTAATCATTAATATAACACTAAACACGATATCATAAGTAAGATTGATTGAATTCATTGGAGACGAAACTTATTAGTATTATGATCAGATTACACGGTACTAACTTTTTGGGCATGGTAATACGATTGCGAGTAAAACCCCTTATCAAAGACGCCTAACTTTAAAGCCTTGTCAACCAATCCCCAAGAAGAAATCCAAGTACCTTCATGTTCTCTATTCGATGATATTAGCGTAAAATCGCTAAGTTATAAAGGCTGAGCCCGTCGCTATAAATTCATTCAATCCAGTGAAAATCCGGGGTATAACTGAGAATGTTTGTAACAGAAAAACTCAATTAGGCTTCTCTCGGCCACGAGGACAGAATAGCGTACGCTGCAATACTTAGTACTTCAATAGAGCCGTTGAATTTAATTAGTTTACAAATGAAAATCTAATATGACTGTCGTGGCTTTTGTGGTAGCGTACTCTCTCTAATTAGTTTTAAAAGGAACTTACTTGTGTATATCAAGCCTATATTTTCTCGAAAGGGTAAGCTGTTGGCCTTATTGCCTCATTACAGTCTCACATTTTACATAAAATCTGTTAAGATAAGGCGCAAGGAATTGGGGTGCGAGACAAAAAGTCTCAATAACCGTTTGTGCCACCTTTAAATCGAACCGAAAACCTCTTGAATGTTGCGGTTTCGATAACACGAGATTATTTGAGCAGTAACAACAAACATTGGAATAAATTTATCGCATCATAACTTCTAGACTGATCTGTAAGGCGATTGGAGTATTTATATTTATGTATAGTAAAACAAACTAACTGTGTGTTTGATAAATGTTGCCTGAGTCTTTATCTTTATATATCATAAATAAATGCGAAAAAGTATTTTAGTTCTTGGACAATTGTGAGGCGTAGTAATTAACAGCCTCAAGCAATATTTAGCGCGCACATTAGCCCAGAGCCTACCCTAATGAGCCGTACGGTCGTACCCAAGGTAGTAGTAGGTAGTGCCCATCTCCCAAGAGACGTGGCGTGAGCTTCATGTAATCACTTTAATACTAAGTGTAATTAACGACAATGGTGGGCGGACGTGAGAGCGTTACAAGATAAACAATATTCATGATCATCTCCCAAACAAATTCCAAGTGAAAGTGCGGAGATAAGAATGTGACCTAGGCACGTCTAATTATGAACCTTATATATTACTTAATTAAGACTTAATATTCCTTGAACGTCTCGCATGTGTACCCTATTTATTATATTTTATAAACCACGCAAGAATTAAACCGAAAATCTAAATCCTAACAAAAGAGCGAGTTTACATTTATAGTTTTTACAATACAAAGTTAGAAATAGAAGTCGAAAAGCTTTACAAATTTATTTATTTTCCTTTTATATGATGTAAAATGAAAATGTAGGGCAGATGCTTTTAAAATCTAATGTTAGCACAGAAATACAAATGAACCAAATAATAAACCACGAACTAATCCGAATAGATTTTATTCGGATGAAAATATATCTTAAATTAATGATTTTATTATTCTCTTTTATAAGTCATTAATTTTCGAATTAAATTGCAATTCCTGAATTTATGAATGAAATTTCAGCAAGAATTTAGTAATCTTACAGTTACTCAACATTTTAGTATTCTCTTGGCTGTAGAGTAAGTACACACGACACTTACTTGCATAAGCACTAAGCAGTGATATAGGTTATCCAAATATTTAAGGCGTGCACGGGATTAAATTATGAGCTTTTGCATATGAAGTGACTCCGTTATATATTTACAGAATCTATATATTTTCACTTCCAGCTAAAACATTATAGATGAAAGGATTCCGAGAAAAGTAGAATGCTTTCATTTATGTTACATCAGAATCAAGAAAACGCTTGATACATTTCTTGAAATGTGAGTAAACAACTCTTTCTGTAACTAATATAAGTAAAGCTAACAATAATATTAGAGTATAGCTCTACAAATAGCTTCCTACCGGGGGGTCATCGTAATTCAATACGTATCCGCTGTTCTGACCTTGTGACGTCACCGTTCACTCAATGTTATCAAGTTACAGTACCGTCCCCTAACAAGAGGTTAACTAATTGAAACATAGCTATTATACCTACTACACGTAGCTACATGTAATTGGAATGTGCTGAAGATATAACATTGTATTTATAGTCAGATTATATTGATTTGTAGCGTTGTATTACGGACTCACTGAATACTACACAATTAAGCTGTTGCACATTATACATATTCCATAAGGGTTAAGTAATTCAAGGGGATTTCAAGTGATTCTGTATCTGAGTTTGTTATGTAAATTACCTTTAAACTAGAGAAAGGAACGTATGAAACATACAGAAAATATTCTTTAAACAAAGAGAGTAAGGTAAACGCATTACTACAGACCTAAAATATTATATACCTAAACGACATTAAAAAGTATTTAACGAGAATTAAAAATACTTTTTTGTGTTAAATACATGTGAACATTAAGAAACCGCAGCCGTAGACTAGTGGCAGTATTCGTGGCTTAATGAAAGCCTCTGTAGGGTTTCGAAAAAGTTTAAAAGCCGTGTTGAGGTGGCGCAGGTCGAGTGCGAGTCGTAGCTCTTGACCCGGCCGACACGAGACGCGCCCGCGCCGCCCTGTCTAAATCTTTCAATTACTTTAATTCTCTACTTAAATTCTTCCTTCTCCCAACTTACTTAAGTTATCAGGAATAAATTATACAAAGGAGCTCCATAATATTAGGCCGTAAGAACGTAAAGCAATTATGCTTTCTCCTAAAAGGTCGTTAATGTGAAGGCTCGCTGCCCCAAAGCTCACAGACAACAATAAACTCGTCCAATTGATGACGCCTCTTAATAATTACGGCCTTAACGAAGGCATAAATTTTCTTTCTTGAAACTAGCGTTAGTTCTAAATTGAGGAAAGTATGCGAACGTTACTACCTACCTACTTAGATATCAGGAAGTTTCAATTAAAGCAAATCAAGAAGTTTCCCAACTCGTTCTTGGTAGAACTGAGAGTTAATAAAAATAGAAAAAAATCTAATGCGAAGTTGAAATTGACGTTTAATATTCGATTTTAGTTAAAGGTTTATGAGCTCTGCGATATTTTAAATGGCTATACCTATGGGTGATATTACCTTTGAAACTTTGTCATTTCACTCTGAGTTATTAATAGCTGAAACACGCATTTTCACGCGTTTTGGAAAAATAATACATACAAACCGACTGTTAATTTGAGCGTTCAAAAAACGCTTTTTGCATCATCTTACCTACATTAATTAGTACAGGTTAAATTAATCTACCAGTTCAACGTACTCCAATAGAATTAAACTAAGCCTTCATACATTTAAGCTCATTAACAATGTACAAACTAAATAGCTACTTAAAGCTAATTTTAGGAAACAAGATTCGTATTTATCTCAGTTTATAACAAGATTGTGAGCCGACACGATTTCTATTGCTGTCAACTCTAGTTCATATTTATGTCGAGGCGCTCCTGTTGTGCGAACAAAGTGTTATTGACATTTTTCCTTATCACTTTATTTATTTCTAAGAATCTATTTTTATTTATCAAGAGCAATTTCTAGCGTCCTTTTATGCAATAGGGATGACGACTAATTTTTATTTTTATGCCTACTTTAAGATAATAAACAAATATTAGATACGTATTTTTTCTTTCGTCCAGTAAAAAAAAGACGATACAGCGAGTGTCATTCTTGCGTGACGTCACGTCTAAGGAAAAATTGTACCTTCCCCTGTGATGTTACAAGACCCACTCCTGAACTTTAAAGCAGTTTATCTTCGTATATTTTTTAATATTTGATAAAAGAAAAATTACGTGTCTATTATATTTTGATACCTAAAAATCTATATTCTTCATTAAAGTGGACTTAATTGATTCGTTAAAGATACTGTGGTAAGAATGGTTGGATATACATTGGCCTGCAATCTGCAATACAATGGACGTGTGTATACATGACAACTAGGTGTGTATACAACTGTTTTGTAACTGTTCATCGGAGCGTGATCGGCTTGCTCACCCTCTATGTATTGATGCTTCTATCAACTAAAACAAATGGCAATTAAAGCGAATATTATTACCTACCTTTATTACAAAGCATATAGTTAATATACTGTTTATTGTAAAAGTGTTATATGCATACAGTTGGACATACATTAGAGTCATAAATATAGTCTCTATTTAAGGTTCAAACTCCTGTATTAATGGTTAGACTAAATAAACTGCAATTTAAGTTTGAGGACACGCAAAGTTTTAGCATAAAACATGTGTCCGTTCCAGTTCTGTATGAGTTCAGCTAATGTCGCTAGTGTATTGCGGACAAGTAAAACTGCTGTCAGAACCAATACGAGAGATATTAATTATCTTCAAAAGTTAATAATTAACTTTAAAGTTTGCCGTGTGCTGAGTTTGGCACTTCATTCGACGCTGTGCGAGGTAGATATACTGCAGCAATTATGTACCTAAATTGTCGGTGGTTCGCTAACTGATATTTATTATGAAACCGATGCACTGCATATTATTAAATTCTAAGCCTTTGAGACCAATAAATTAAGTAGCTTTCTATAAACTAGAACGGGAACACAAACGTAATTCCCCGGAAAAATCTTAGTTTATTCTCCGTACGCTAAAGATGTGACGTCACAAAGCGGGTTCTACTAAATCTAGATCAATTAAAGCTACAAGTGTTTGAAGCATGTTTAATGTACTGCACGAATGTGGGCGTACTAGTAGCGTCGCTCCAAACAGAATCTGAGTGGATTTATCGAGTAAGAAGGATTAAAGCAGAATTTGTAAATCCTTTTAGCGTAAATTATAGATACAAACATAATCCCATCTTTAAAAAGAGTAACTATAGAAAAAAAATTAAAAGGAAAATATCAGTGAAACTGTGAAACAGCTTTTTCTATCAATGTAGGGCAAAAGCAAACTTGAAAGGAACATGAATAAAATAACGGCAGGTTGAAAAACGTGAACAAATACCGTAGGCTGAATAAAACGCTCCACGTCAAATTGTACGCCGCGATATGAGGTGGAACAGTTGTTTTTGTCACCTAGACGGCGACAACAATAGCAGTTGATGCAGGGAATTAGTCACTGGTAACAGCTGCACGAGTGCCGCAGGGCGCACCCGCACCCACTGCGACGCAGCTAACCAACTTTAGTTTAATGTTACGAGTCACTTTACATACGATCCCATTACATTTAATTCAAAACGAAACGACTGTGGTGATAAAAAGTAACAGTTTAATATACGTAGAAGCTAACACCGCCTTTCCTAAACAAACTCATTAAAAATTGCCAAGATAGGAAATAAGTTCGTTAAAAAACACTATCCGTAAACAATACCCTAATAATTACTGCTAAAAAGAACGTAATAAGCGTAACGTTCATTCAAATTAAACATAAGCTCGGAAACGGTTAACATAAGCGGAGGCGAGCGTTTTGTGAAGTGTGCACACCAGACGAACGCATTAGGAAGATTAAAACTTGTAAAAGCAAAGAAGCGAACCAACTGTCTCTGCACTGTCACACGGTACACACACATGTGCTAGTACTACGTAAATAGGAACACGCCTCGCATAACCGGGCACACGAAATAAAATTATTCACGTATATCGAATATGTAACAAGCTCGAGTGACTTCATTACTTACCGACACATTTTAAAAATCGAGTCTAGGGATGCGACTTCCTCAACCGCAACATTTAATCTTACTAAAAGGCGAAAACAAAAGAAAAGAAATTAGTAAGCCATTTTAACAGCACGGTCCGAGCCACATCACGAACATACGTAATAGGAAACTACAAAAGAGAAAAACAGTATTTTAAATGTTGATACTTTTGTCTCGTTTATTATCACAAATGTGACAGAGACATCGCCACGGGCAAGATTTATGTTCCCTAGTACCAATTTCCTTTCACATTTTGAGGATACAAAAGACATTATACAACTACCTTCGCAGGAACAAGAGTACATTAGTGCGTATGTTGTTTATTTTCTGGAACACTATTACATTTGATGTTAGTGTACATCAAATTGATTTACATTTACAATTTATTGTGTGTTAACAGTGGTGATGTATTATGGCAGGTTTCGCGTGATAAATTGATACTGTTGTAATGAGTGCTACAATGTACGCTATCAATGACCATACTCAGTCATTCGTTTTGTCTAACATCTAATATATTATGTATTCCAATATGGTCAGGCGTTTCGATAACTCGTGAAATTACGTTTTGAAATATTCTTTAATGGAAAATTGGTCTCACAATATCGATTTATCTCATTCCAGAACCTTTTTATACTACAAGAGTTGTGAACGATTATTGTTTCAGTGCGTGACGGCAATTCCACTTTAATTTCGCTTGTTCGGGGCACGATGTATTCGTCAACTGTCAGTCAGCCGTAGTTTGCGGTATTAGGTAGTTATTTTCTGTAGCCACAACTATGAGCGCAACAAAAGCTGGATGTAAACCTCAAGATCCCTGCAATCTTATGGCTAACATTAGTTTCCTGTCTAGACTTTTATATGTAAAATGTACTTACATACACTTTTGCATGATGTAACTTCTTGAATAAATTCTCGAACATGAATAAAACTTTAACCTAAAATCTTCTGATATTTTCTCATTTGTTAGAAGTTCTCATATTTATAACCCTCATCTATATGCGTCAGCATTAGCTCGTGTCATTTCTTTGGGTGCGACATAACGAATTTAAGGCTACAAGCATTTTTGTGATTCTGCTTGAAAGGCGTGATACACAAAGTAATATCCGCATCTGTCGTACAGCATCCGCATATAAGATAAAATGAAGCGAGAGCTCTCATTTTGCGACGACGTGCGCGATGACGATCTTATACTTGGAGCAAACTTCATGGAAATATAAGGATTATGTTCTGATTAAATTTGTTTGTTGCGGCACGTAAGATCGTGTGCTACATCACCGCTGATGACGTCATCGAATCCTGAATGGGTAAGTGAGGTCACAGTCTCACAGTGTTCATACATATGTAGATAGATAGGGGATATTGCGCACCATAGATACGGACACTCGACATTGTCAGTCGTTACGCGACCCGCCGGCCAGTGCCACTTGCGTTTTTAGAAAATGTCAACCATTTTTACCGCAATACCTACACCAAAAACTCAATTCTCTTCATCGTTGAAATGTTCGTGGTTTTGCCAATATAAACTACCTGAGTAATAAGAACCTAGACAGTACATTATTGACGAAAGAAAAATATTTGTCGTGTACCAACTACATAATGAAAACACGTTTCGTTTATTTTTCTTTCTTGGTAGTAAACGTAATATTTTCGTGTCATACCTTTTTCCATGTAACTAGCTTTGCTTCACTGAAATGTTATGAATAAAATCAAGTAATTATAATGAGAATTTCGTGTTAAAAAATATGAAAGAGGGGAAAAAATGTTTACTTTTAATTAGGCAACTCGGAGGTCCAAATTACGTTTCTTTTCAACCTTTACAAGAAACGTACGATTAGTTGGAGCTTAGATCTTCGTAATACGCATTATTGTAAGAAGCAAGTTGTAAGAAAACTTACAGAAAGTCTTAACGGAATTGTTTCCAAAAACAGCACACGTGTCGGTAGAGACCGACAAGTTTGAAAAGTACGGAAAACATCTTAATATGATTACCTCATAACACGATATATATATATATATAATGGAACAACACGTTGTATAGTAAATAGGTCACTATGCTTGTATTATGCTTACATAAAACATAAACGCATTTTAATATCCCCGCTTGCAAGCACAACACTTTCTTTTGTTTTTATTTGTAGTGCACAAGACACTTAGGACATTGTGAATGGTTGATTAGGTAAATAGCTCAGTGTTTATTTTATGCAGAGAGGCCTAGATTTCATCGCGTATACAAGACAAGATTTATGCAATTTGAAAATGTTTTACATCTTTCATATAGTGCAAATAATTCGGAATGGATCCACCTTAGATGAAATATTCCATATTAATGAGAGGGAATAAGTTTTCGATTCTTAGTAGATATTACATATGAATAAAAGAAGACAATTTGTTTCGGATTCTTGGTAGAAAAATGTTTGTAACTTACCTATGATAAGCCGAAGCAGGCTAGCAGCAAGCAGGCCCAGGTCTGGAGAGTTAGCCATGGGTCTCTCTCGCACGCACACTACCGACACGAACCCGAGCCATCACATTGACGATCCCGCCTTTACCGCACCACGTCTAATCACACTGCTATCACACTACTATCACACGCTCATCACGCGCTATCACACTTTAAAGTCTAACACTGTGCCAGTTTGTTAAGTTACTGCTTCCAGTCTTTGTTAATCATTCTTATTGTTACACAAGATTTTAGTTTTAAGTCATTATTTCCTGGGAGTTAAACAAATTGTTTGGTTCAAGTTTCATGTGATTTAATAATTTATACATTATTCAAAAAATAAACAAAATACAATATAGTGATTTTGATGCGTATTTTGAATTAATATTTATGCCTCATTTCCATATATCTTACGTCCAATATCAATGTTAAAAGCAAATCTAAAAGCCAATAATTCACTTAACCAGTGTCCTTTATTGTCCGAAATGTGAAATGGACTCCAATATCCAAGTAACACATATTATATCAGTATATTTAATTTCTTCCAGCAAACTGGCGAAATGTATGGTGACACTAGTGGCCAACGCTTGTGTTAACTTGTATTGTAGTCAAAATTAAACGTAGTTTAAGTCTGCGCAGGCGTAGAACAACATACAGTGAAGAGATACGACTACAACGTACTTACGAAGAGTTGTAGGCGTTGTGGAGTTGCTCTAAACTACCAATTTATCTACGACACTAATCGAGTTAAGTCAACGTTTGACTCGAGTTGTTTTTGTCTCGATAAGCCTGAATTACTATTCGCTTCCGTGGTAAATAATTGTGATTGAATGTGTAGATTGTCGTGGCGTTATATCCGTTATATCTGCTACTAAACATACTACACACTACTTTCTCAGTATACGCATATCATTGATTACACATTAATTAAAAAAGAACCGATTTCAATGATGTTAATATGGGATGTTCCCTGTCAATGACAGAAAGGTCAAAGAGATGACGTAACATAAATAGAAAAACCAGTCGAATTGAGCACTCTCTCTGAAGTCGTTTCAAAATGTAGACGGTGAAGATAAAAAGTTTTTCGAACTAGTACTTAAAGACTGAGACTACTAAATCTTCAATCCAGCAAACTAGTGAACATGTATTTAACTAGACCTGATAATCTAGATTTGAAGTAAGGTGCGTACTAAATCATTAAGTAGGTACTTGCTACTGCATTTGCTAACAGCTTAATAATGAATTGAATTGGAATCTATTTGCGAATGGTTGAATTTTATTTATGTAAAATGCATAAAGCTTTGAAACGCTCCATAAGACCGCAATAATGGTATTTCATTCTGTGTGGGTAAAAACATAATAATAGTTCAAAATATTTGTTTTATCTATCTATGAGTCCAAATTCAGACCACAAAATATGTATTTATAGGTGTACTAACAAAACTAAACATCAAATAAATTAAGCACATACCCAACTTTAAATGTGACTAATAAACAACAAATACCTCTAATAAATAACGCAATCACTAATTTATAAACTCAATAACATTTATTTATGATGCGGGTCATTACTAGCTCGCAAATGTTTTAATGATATGTATGTGGAAGTCATTTTATGAAGTCACATAGTTTAATCATGCTGTTTTAGGCAATCATTATTAAACACATGCATGTATTCCTAGCATAAATAACGTTATTTCATTCCATTTAATCGGGCGGGAGCAATAATACAATTCCGGGCTCTTATGGCACTTTTATTTTGATATACGGCTCTGTGGCAACTCAATGGCTCAACATCGAAAGCTTCAGCGCTACTTGTACTAGAACACCACAACTGAATATTGCACAATAACTCATTCAAAATTGGCGTAGGTAACTTTTTTAATTTACGCTTCAGAATAAATGCACGCTCCTCCGTGATTTATTGCGGGACACTGTTTGTAATATTTTAATCAAAAAAGTAAGAGCACGTTATCGTTGTAACGCTATCTTGTAAGTGTAATCACTTCACGGCCCCGAAGGAAATAAATTACTTTCATATTCTTTAATAATGAGTTACTTTTATTGAATGGGTATTACCTACTTACAAGTATCTTTTGTCCGAGTAATATTTTATTTTACAGATATCAGAATAAAAGGTATTGTTCTCATAAAACCACAACGCTTTTCATATCCGTTGGGGCGAAAAAATATTGTAAATGTAAATTAAACAATGAAATATGCAACAAGAGAGTAACAAAGCCCGCCTTTACATCAGATTACTCAACAAGGCATGGATCTACGATATTCAAACTAATCCTACAAAATTCCTCAAGCGCTCGCCTCTATCTAGACCATCGCAAGTCTCACGAGCGGCGAAAGCCACTATTGTCAAAGTTATCAGCACATGTTATACGGAGATTTAGATAGTTTCAAAAACATAACTTATTGTAGAGTGAGCCCGACTTTGACTAAGTTGCCCGAGAACGCCCTCTGAATCTAGATCAATCAATGTGTTGCGATATTATGTTACGCCAGTTGTTTCATTAGTATCGTAACTATTGTTCCACGTGTGCTACACTCATGAATATGCGGCGGACGAGCCACGGACTAAACATTACCATTTCTACAATAACTGGTATTTCACAGGTGCGCGATTTAATGAAGCTGCTATAATGAATTGTACCTGCGAAAATTTAGTTAAAAACGAGGGAAAAGTTTTATCTCGTTGTCATGGGAAAAGATAATATTATTTCTTTATCTTAAAGTTCGTGCAAAAAAGGAAAATTATGTTGTCTCCGGTGGGTCCAGGGGAAATTAGAGGGCGCTACGTGGAGCTGGTCCAGTTATCAGTTGGTTAAAATGCAAATTGTTCTCTTTTGTTTGCGAGTGCCGATCGACAGCGGCGCTCGCCGGCGCTAAACAAAAACATGGCAAAAATGCTAAAAATTCTAAACACTCATTTATAGGCGACGCAGACATATCCTCTTTCATCGTTAACAGAATTTCAAAAGAAACTATTCTGTTTACTATCACAAGCAAAACTCAGGTATTGAAACAAATATTTTTCAGATTCTCTATTTTTGTCGGTTGTTCTTGAAGGAAGTTTAATTGCGATAAATTATTCCAGTGCGGCCGTTACATAGATATTTGCTATCTACAAAGCAAATAAACTCAGTTTTTTTTTTTACAGAAATACAAAAGAAATACATTTTCAGTTCGATCTGGTTTTTTTTTTGTACGAGGTAATAAAAACTGTTACGATATGTTTTTTACAACTAAAGATCTTATCAACAGTACCTATTTTCATGTTTCAACGAAAAAGTAATTATATAAAACCAAATGTGAACACGCAACGTTTTATTTAATAAGTTCCGTAGCCCAGAAATAATAGTAAGTACTAAAACAATAGAAACCTCAATCTTGGTCCATCTGAAGGACACGCATGAACGCGGGAGAGAATATACCCGAGCACTTTTAGAGCCCCATTGAATAAGAACTCTTAAATCAGTTTCCTCCACGTCTGTACTTACCCTACAAAATAATATATTCGGAAAGTTCGTGAACGGAATACAAACAGGCGCGGGTCGCCTGGAGTGCCACTGGCACAGCATGAAAGGTCCCGAACAAAGCGGCCGAGGGCCTCATGCCAACCTTACGTTACGAGAACGTACGTACTTTTGATTTCACTTCAACCATTACACACAACCTCTATTAATTTCGACCTCTATTACACAGAGTGGAAATCGAATTACAAACTTCAAATGAAAATTAACGTAATTAAAACAATTTCCCTCGAAACAATGGCCGGATCGGGCTGTATTCAAATGTTATAAAATAATTCGCGTCATTATTCGATGAAGCGTTTTCATATCCCCTTTAACAGCAATCAGCTCAGCAAAGGACGTTAAGTAAATATTCGAGATTAAATAGATTAACGAAACTCCTAAACGGAATAAAAACTAGAAGCTTTTAGATTACTTGAAGCACAGCCACAACAAAGTTTTAGAACAATAATTCACAAGAGGATTAGCAGTGTGGATAATGCTGTCGCAAAATAAATCACGGTTTAAAAAGTGTTTAAAAGGGGTGCGTCGTAGTGATTTGTGTGGTGAGCCGTGACGCGGCGAGGCGAGACAGGAGTGGTAGCTACAGTACAGCGGGCGGCCAGGGCCTGCCGCCGCCGCCGCCCACTGCGCCACGCCTGCACCGACAAGATAAAAACATGCTGCGATGCCGCGTTTGAACAAACCGCGCCCGACCACCGACCACCGCCCGCCAACCCGTCACAAACACACGAAATCGCTCCTCTTCAACGACAACTAAACAATACTATAATACTCGACAATCACATGAAATGTTTGAACGTAAACGTCGGAATTACGGCGGTAATGTTTACCAAATGAGGGGACGAAACCATTAAATAAAAACAGGTCAGGTATACACTTCACCGAATACGGCTACGTAACACCTATAGGATTTGAAAGGGACCCTCACATTTTCATAATTGTAATCATATGATTTACAAACAGCCTGCTTTAATTACGCGTACCATACAAAAGTCGTTTGTATGGTTTAATTGTAACAAATTCGTTCCTTTGAAAATATAAAAAACATTATATTTACCTCATTGTTCTAAGTATTACGTATTTATTCTGAGTTTAAAACTAAATTAACTCTGAAACACTACATTTTGAGTAACATCTTGTTTCTTTCAGGAATATCCGACTGCGCATCGTAATGTTACCGCCAGTTGTTGTAAACAACGAAATAATTCGAAACACGGCAAGAAATATGAAACAGAAGGTAAAGAATTTGCAACATTTACAAAAGAGTGGGATTCTCATTTGAAAGCTAAGAGATTCCGCGAGTCTCGGAAAAGAAAGGTTCGGTGTGAATTCATATCTATAGCTACAGGAGTAGTTCATACACACAGTGTTTTAACCGAGCCAGCCGCATATTTATCATGCTGTGTGTCGGCGACAGAAATGTAAATAAATAACGTTAGAATAGTTTAAGCAATAGGTTTACATATTTTCTAATAAAGATTTATTTAGGGTAAGGTATCGCGCTAAACGCCGAACCAAACTAGGATATAAGGTGCTAACGCAGTGTGGGGTACCCCGCTGGGCCGCCCACTTCTTAGCAATAATTGTTGACTAATTTTCTAAATTTCAATTGTTTATGTGTTATTCTATTTTATATTTAGAGTTTTATAATGTAAATTAAACCTAGTAATAGTAGATAATGAATAAGGAAGCGCAAACGCGTAGATAATACAAAATTATAAAATTTCGACGAAAATTACGTAAGTTGAAAATCAAGTTTTCCAATTATGAGGGAAAAATGTTATCATGGTGACTACCATATAGGAAATCACCCAGAAATGCCAAATCCGTTTAAATCTTGACGATCGGACCACGGGTTTGGAAGATATCGACATATTTAGAAAGTAAACAAACACAAAGCTTCAAATTTGGCATTTCTGGGGCGATATTTTAATAAATACACAAGGAAGGGTGTTTTAATTGTGTTAAATGTATAATAGGGGTCTTATTGCATAATTAAAAACCACATTGTAAACCATATATAATATATTTGGAAAATAAAAGGACGAGAAAAGGGTCGAGCCAAGTAAAAATAGAATCGAATTAGATTCAAATTAGAATGGCGCACGCGGCGGTAAAGTGGCGCTGTATATAAACAGCGTCATTTTCCGTCGTAAGTCAGTTGCAGCTCCACATCGGTAGTGAACACACGTATGAAGAAAAGGCAAGACCCGACATCTCTCAAGATCAAGAAATCTGTGTTTCATTGTTTCTAAGAAGATAGTTAGAGACGTGGGGGTGTACCCTAGCATCTGAACCTCTACAAATAGTACGCATCGAGGGGTGCGTGGGGTACGTGTGTACCAGCGTTAAGCAGCGCACGTACCAAATACTAGGGAGATCGTCCCCGACGGACAGACTGCGGGATAGCCCCTAGTGGTTACCCCTCAGTAGGTCCCGTCGACAACAGTTGGTCCTTCGAGCCGGATCCCTCAGAAGTTCAGAAGTTCAGAAGTTCAGAAGATCAGAAGATTGAAGATTGAAGATCGCAAGATGCCAGTGACCAGGTCGCAGAAGGATGCTCCCTTACGCCCTCCGTCCCGTCCTTCGGATAAGGACGCGGCGGCTCCGACGTCAGGGTCAGAAGGGGTCACGTCTGCGTCAACATCATCAGCAACAGCGACTTCGTCAGAAGCGACGACATCTTCCGGAACAGCAACTACGGAATACACCACCACCACCGAGACGACAGTTGAGACTGCGACCACGGCGGCGTCAGAGAAGAGCACGGCCGCGAAGAAGGCGAAGAAGAAGACCCCAGAAGAGGCCCTGGAGAAGGGGGTGCCGGGTTCATCCGCAACCCTGAAACCAAAGGGGGTCAGTCGCCGAGCCAGGTCTACGAAGACTACCAGTACCTCAGCCAGAAGAAGGGAGCTTGAAGCCAGGGAAGAACTGGCACGTCTGGAGCTCGAGCAAGCTCAGGCGGCAGCTAAGTTGGCACGCGTTCGTCTGGAGATGGCGCAGTGCGAGGATGAGGACTCGGTGGATGAAGACCTGGAAGAAGAAAGGACAGCCCACGTCCAGAATTGGATCGAGACGTCGGTGCTGAAGGAGAACACCACCCAGGAAGCAGCTGAAGATCAGCGACAGCAACCGCCAGAAGAACCGAAGGTGAAACCAGAAGAGGATGGTTCAGCGGGGGGAGCGGTCGCCGGGATTCAGGCTCTTACTGCTGCTCTGAAGGAAGCCTTCTCTGGAAGAGAAGGTACTACGGGGCAGCCGAAGTATATCCACGAGTTGCCGTACTTCGACGGCAGCAGCAGCGAGTGGACAGCCTTCAAGGTGGTCTATGAGGATACGGCGGACATGTTCAACAACGTGCAGAACATGGCGCGTTTAAGAAGAGCGCTGAAAGGAAACGCAAGAGAAGCAATACGGAGCCTCCTGTACTCAGAAGCATCAGCAGAAGAAGTGATGCAAGCCCTGAAAAGGAGATTTGGCAGACCGGATGCTCTCATTCTTGCGGAGCTCGAGAAGATAAAGGCCTTGGGGAAGATAAGTGAAAATCCTCGAGATATATGTGTGTTCGCGAGTCAAGTTAACAATAGTGTTGCGGCCATAAAGGGCCTGAAGAAGTTGCAGTATTTACATTCACCGGAAATAGTGAAGTGCATTGTGGAGAAGTTACCAACAGTGCTCAAGTTCCGGTGGTACGACTACACTGCAGCTGAGGATGATGGTGAGTTTTCAAACCTTAATTTAGTAAGCAAGTTCCTGAACCAAGAAGCGGACAAGTGTGGGGCTTTTGCTACGCTCGAAGAAAGGGGTAAGAAGACCTTCAGACATGCTTCTCACGCTACAAGGGACGCGCCAGAGAGAGAACCCAGGCAGTCCGAGAAGACATGTCCGATGTGTGAAGGTGAGCACTTTCTATTTGAATGTAGGAAGTTCCTGAAAGCTTCAGTTCAGGACAGATGGGTGGCAGTGAAGAAGAGCCGAGTGTGCTTCAAGTGCCTACAAGGAAGGCACAGAAAGGAGACTTGCCGGAAGCCCACGTGCAAACACTGTAAGAGGTGGCACCATCATCTGCTGCATGTAGACTCGTCAGAAGAAGCATCACCACAGAAGGAGCTCACACCAGAAGCAGCAAACGTAATGGCGTCTGTCAACACGGTGTGTAGTACGCGAGCATATTTGAAGATAGTGCCAGTTGAGGTCTTCGGAGCAAGGGGCTCCAAGAAGATACTGGCCCTGATGGATGAAGGTTCAACGGTCACGCTGCTGGACGAGAAGGTAGCCGAAGAGGTCGGCGCTCAAGGTAAGCGTGAAGAGCTTGTTATCGAGACAGTTGGCGGCAGACTTATCCAGAAGAAGGACTCTCGGATGCTGGACCTGACAGTGAAAGGTGTACACAAGAACACCAGGAAGGTAATGAGAGGAGTCCGTACGATGGAAGGATTGAAGCTGGCGCCACAGTTCATAGATAAGGAAAGGATCGAGCGCTGCAAGCACTTGAAGAAGCTCACCGACGCGCTGCACTACCAAGGAGAGCGACCTCAGCTACTCATCGGGCAGGATAACTGGGAGCTGATCGTATCACGGGAAGTCAGGAAGGGCAGACCTGGAGAGCCAGTAGCTTCGAGGACAGAACTTGGCTGGGTACTGCACGGAACAGACAGCGGAGCTGTTAAGAAGGTACAGTTTTTAAATACATGCCTTCATGTCAACCCGGCTGAAGAGGAGATGCACCAAGCCATCAAAGAGCACTTCGCGATCGAGGCGCTTGGTGTGCAGCCGCGAAGACCCACCACAGATTCCGAGGGACAAGCACTCGCCATCCTGGAGAAAACCTGCAAGAGGTTAGAAGATGGGCGGTTCGAGGCTGGACTTCTGTGGAGGAACGAAGAAGAAAGGATGCCAGAGAGCTACGCTTCTGCCAGGAATCGGCTGATCAACATTGAGAAGAAGATCGACAAGGATCCTCAACTGAAAGGGGAATACGGCAAGCAGATGCAACATCTTCTGGACAGCGGATACGCAGAAGAAGCTCCTACGCAGCAAGAAGACTCCAAGAAGAAGTGGTACCTGCCGCACTTTGCCGTCGTACATCCTCTGAAGAAGAAGATTCGAATCGTGTTCGACGCTGCGGCTAAGTCAAAAGGAAGGAGTCTCAACGATGCTCTGCTGCCAGGACCTGATCTACTACAGTCACTCTTCGGCGTGCTGCTGAGGTTTCGAAGAGGACCCTTGGCGGTAGCAGCTGACATCAAGGAGATGTTCCTTCAGGTACGTATCAGACCAGAAGATCGAGACAGCTTGCGGTTCCTGTGGCGAGGAGATAGACGCGACGTGTCACCGAGGGAATACAGGATGACGTCAGTTATCTTCGGCGCCACCTCATCTCCTAGCACAGCCATCTATGTGAAGAACAGGAACGCAGCAGACTTCAAGGAACAGTATCCGGAAGCTACCAGGGCGATCGAGTTGAACCACTACATGGACGACTACCTGCACAGCTTCCACACAGAAGAGGACTTCAGAAGGGTGACAGCTCAAGTAGATCTCATACATAAGAAGGCAGGATTCGAACTCAGGGGATGGGCATCAAATCAACCTGAGCTGTTGCAAGACATGAAGACCGAGACAGCTGAGAAAACAGAAGTCAACCTCGGTGAGAAGGAAGAGAAGACTCTGGGACTACGCTGGTTCACTGAAAGGGACTCCATCGGCTTCAGGGCGAACCTACGGAACACGCCGGAAGAGATTGCTCGAGGTTTCAAGGTGCCGACGAAGAGAGAAGTTACCAGCGCGGTCATGTCTACGTTTGATCCGCTGGGACTAGCATCACCAGTACTTGTGCAAGGTAAGAAGTTGCTTCAGAACATCTGGCGCAGTGGTGTCGGCTGGGATGAAGAGATTGAAGACAAGGATCACGCAGCTTGGAAGAGTTACCTCGAGAAGATGAAGCTGCTTCAAGATCTTCAGATCCCGAGATGTCTGGCGCCACATAGCACCGAGGGGGAGCTGCACACGTTCACGGATGCAAGCGAGACGGCGTATGCAGCTGCTGTCTACTGGAGGACGCAAGATCAAGATGGTACTTACCTTGTCAATCTGGTGGCGGCGAAGGTGAGAGTCACTCCGTTGAAGCCAGTGTCGATTCCTAGACTCGAACTTCAAGCTGCTCTCCTGGGAAGTCGGCTGGCGCACGCTGTGGAAGAAGAGATGGACCTGAAAGCAGTTAAGAAGACCTTCTGGACAGACTCTAGCATCGTACTCTCTTGGATCAAGACGGACCCGAGGACCTTCAAGACGTTTGTCGCTCATAGGTTAGCTGAGATTGAAGATCTTACTAAGCCACAGGAATGGAGATGGGTGCCGACGGCGCACAACCCTGCAGACGACGCGACGCGCGACGTGCCAGAGGACTTCAACTGCAACCATCGCTGGTACACCGGGCCTGACTTCCTGCGAAGAGATGAAGCTCACTGGCCAGCAGCGAGGAGCTTCAAGAAAGAAGTCACCGGAGAAGAGAAGCCTACAGACGTCGTGGCAACAGCGAACGTGGTCGACCCGTCTCCAGATCCTGAGAAGTTCTCATCATGGACAAGACTCCGGCGAGCAACAGCAAGGGTGTTACAATTCATCAGACTCTGCCGACCTACGGGCCGAGTCAACGTCAGCAAGACCGACCCAGCCTGGAGGTTGGTTACGAAGAAGACGCCAGGTGCGAGATGGCAGCCAACGTCTAAGAAGGAAGAAAGAAGGTACTTACCTCTAGATGCAGACCTACTAGAACAAGCCGAGACACTGCTTTTGAAAGGGAGCCAAGCGAGAAGTTTCCAAGAAGACATCAGACACTTACGAAAGGGGAAGCAACTCGAGGGCAGCAGCAAGTTGAAGCGACTCGACGTAGTTCTGGAAGGAGGCCTCATACGAGTAAAAGGAAGAATCGACGCGATACAAGGTGTGTCCAGAAGCTACAAGCGACCCGTCGTGCTCGACAGCAAGGAGAAGATAACACGACTCATCTTGGAAGAATATCATCGCCGCTTCAACCATGGGAACCACGCAACGGTGATGAACGAAGTTCGACAACGGTACTGGGTGCTGGGGCTGAGGTCAGCAGTGAAGACAGTCCAGCATCAATGTCAATGGTGCCGGACAAGAAGAGCGAAGCCTCAAGAACTACCGACGGGCAACCTACCTGCTGAACGGCTGATGCACGGCAATCCACCCTTCACGTGCACTGGCGTTGACTACTTCGGGCCAATGTCAGTCACCGTAGCAAGACACCACGAGAAGAGATGGGGCGCACTGTTCACGTGCCTTACGACGCGAGCTGTGCACATTGAGCTTGCGCCATCGCTCTCCACCGACAGCATGGTGATGGCTCTAAGAAGATTCGCTGCAAGAAGAGGAATGCCGAAGATCATCTACTCTGACAACGGGACTAACTTTGTCGGCGCCAGCAGAGAACTACAAGAGGCGCTACAAAGTATGAAGACAGAAGACCTCGTCTCAGAAGCAGAGAAGATCGGCGTGCAGTGGAAGTTCATCCCTCCTGGCGCGCCGAACATGGGCGGCGCTTGGGAGCGTTTGGTGCGTTCAATCAAAACCGCACTAGACACCACCCTCAACGAAAGGCATCCACGAGAGGAGGTTCTTCACACCCTCCTGTTAGAGGCTGAGCACATAGTCAACTCTCGACCGCTCACTCACCTCTCCGAAGACCCCGAGGAGGAAGCACTCACCCCTAACCACTTCCTCCTTGGACGATCATGCGGCGCAGCGAGACTTGGCGACTTCAGCAACAACGAGCTGGTGGGCAAACACACATGGAAGACGACGCAGCGGCTTGCCGATCACTTCTGGCAACGCTGGCTGCGCGAATATCTGCCCACCCTGCTGCCGAGGAAGACACCTGGAAGAACAGCGCCTGCCGACCTGCAGGTCGGAGACATCGTGCTGATCGTCGACCACACGCTGCCAAGATGCACTTGGCCACGCGGCAGAATCCAGCAAGTGTATCCAGGCCCAGACGGAAGAACCAGGATCGTCGACGTCGAGACCAGAGGCGGCGTGCTGCGGAGACCCAGTTCACGAGTGGTGCTGCTGGTGCCGAGGAGATCGCCGAGCCAGGAGGATGGTGCTGCGCACGAGGGGGAGAATGTCGGCGACAGAAATGTAAATAAATAACGTTAGAATAGTTTAAGCAATAGGTTTACATATTTTCTAATAAAGATTTATTTAGGGTAAGGTATCGCGCTAAACGCCGAACCAAACTAGGATATAAGGTGCTAACGCAGTGTGGGGTACCCCGCTGGGCCGCCCACTTCTTAGCAATAATTGTTGACTAATTTTCTAAATTTCAATTGTTTATGTGTTATTCTATTTTATATTTAGAGTTTTATAATGTAAATTAAACCTAGTAATAGTAGATAATGAATAAGGAAGCGCAAACGCGTAGATAATACAAAATTATAAAATTTCGACGAAAATTACGTAAGTTGAAAATCAAGTTTTCCAATTATGAGGGAAAAATGTTATCATGGTGACTACCATATAGGAAATCACCCAGAAATGCCAAATCCGTTTAAATCTTGACGATCGGACCACGGGTTTGGAAGATATCGACATATTTAGAAAGTAAACAAACACAAAGCTTCAAATTTGGCATTTCTGGGGCGATATTTTAATAAATACACAAGGAAGGGTGTTTTAATTGTGTTAAATGTATAATAGGGGTCTTATTGCATAATTAAAAACCACATTGTAAACCATATATAATATATTTGGAAAATAAAAGGACGAGAAAAGGGTCGAGCCAAGTAAAAATAGAATCGAATTAGATTCAAATTAGAATGGCGCACGCGGCGGTAAAGTGGCGCTGTATATAAACAGCGTCATTTTCCGTCGTAAGTCAGTTGCAGCTCCACATCGGTAGTGAACACACGTATGAAGAAAAGGCAAGACCCGACATCTCTCAAGATCAAGAAATCTGTGTTTCATTGTTTCTAAGAAGATAGTTAGAGACGTGGGGGTGTACCCTAGCATCTGAACCTCTACAAATAGTACGCATCGAGGGGTGCGTGGGGTACGTGTGTACCAGCGTTAAGCAGCGCACGTACCAAATACTAGGGAGATCGTCCCCGACGGACAGACTGCGGGATAGCCCCTAGTGGTTACCCCTCAGTAGGTCCCGTCGACAACACTGTGTCTGTAATAAAGTTTTCGTGGGGACTGCACACACTAGCTAGAAATATGGTACGTCGACTTTCTGCCTCTTTTTATAAAAACAACAAAGCTTTACGCTTTGAATGTGGTCCACGCGAACGTGGCGATTTAACGCTGGGCGAATTTAAAAACGTGACGCCATATTTTTCATATAGGTCGAAGAATAGCACAAAATGTGCTACTTATAAACTGTATTTTTGTGCATTGTCTTTGAAGCCTTTTGTGGGAATGTTCCGGGTACTTTGAACCACTAAGTATCAGCACCATATGTTGTTCGCGCCAAATGTTACGAGCAATAAATGCTAACTTATCTAACTTGTCCGCTTGGTAGTAAAGGGATTTTTCGCAGAATCTAATGTTATTTCCCGGGCAATGTCTAGTATCTCTCTGTACATTAGCCGTAATATGAAATAAGGCTATGAAGTGTGACTTGCGCTAAACATTCAAGACGTGTAATATCGCAGTAGAGCAATTACATTGAGTGTTCCACAATCATCTTATAGACATTAACATTAGCAAATTACGCTTTTAGCTTTCATGGATACCCTTGATCCGGGCGTGTTTTGTGTGTCATTGTGCTTAAGCTTAGGAAACTTAAGCAATAGTTAAATTGAATTGTTTATAATAGAAAATATATTACTTGTTACTGTTAAATACTAATATTTAATCAAACAAAAATTGGGAACTTTCATTATATTATTGTGACATAATTTGAAAACAGATTGTACATATTATATAAGATTTCTCGAGATATTTATCTTAAATATCGACTTAAGTAGCAAATTGACAGCGAGAAAAGTATTATTGAGGTCGGAATTGTAAATAATGGAGATAATCAAACCATTCCCTTTTCCTTAAGGGTATTTAATGACGACGGTAATCACCTAACTTTTCTTGGTAATGTGGGGCATGTGAAATGTATACGGAATACGCATGCATACAATTAATGCGCAAACAAAATTAAAGTTGTTTGCTATTAATTAAACCATATGTCAGATGTCCCTAAGCTCTCCAGATTTCAGGATAGTACAATAGCGCGGTGTTTTATCTTTCGGAGCAAATTAGTATCAAGTGTTACTCACAGCCAGTGCGATAATAAATAAAGAGATAATTACGTGACTAACTGACATCAATAAGACCTTAAGGTCATTACTATTACAAGCGCCAAGTGCCAAGTAACGTTAGAGTTGCCTACGTTTTCTGAACGCCTGGTACTCACTGACGAATTCGTTTTTATAACTGCCTCACTTAATCTTACCCATAAATTATATTTGGGCCATCAGATTTTTATCTCCATAATAAAAATATTTTCCCTAAACGTATTTTTTTCGGAAAAGAAACTGTATTTAAAAGGTGTATAAAGCAGAGGAATACAAAAAATATAATGTACAGTATTGGTACCGTCGTCAACAGTAAACATTTAACATTTACTTAACAGAAGTTATAGAGACAAATAAATACACTCAATGTAGTAATCCTCTTTGAGGTCGACAGTATCCGCAATACTTACATTTTATTTGTATATAAAAGGTGTTGTATTTACTGCTAGTGATTTAAAATAAAACATTGTTTACTTTCATTCGCACATTGTAGTGATTTACGTCGTCGTAAAACGTTTTTGTATTGTTTAATTAAATGTTTTTGCTGTTAAATTAAAGTGTATTAGATAAAGGGTGATGATAATAGGAAGGTTCGGAGTTTCGTTTTGTTTACGTCTACATAAAATTGTTTTAAATTTTCAATCGTTGAAGCCAGTTGGGGCGGGGTCTTAGATAGTCGTCTCTGCATGTTTAAGATGGCAATCAAGCTCAAGAGGGGCAAGTACTCGTTTCTTTGGGCGCTAAACGCTAAGTACGCGGTGAAGCCCAGCCTTAAGGAACAGATTAATTACTTCCCGGCGTGCCTGCCAAACTCTATCTCGCCTCCAGCTGATTTATTTTCTTTTGGCACATTACAGCGTAGGCATTATCTACTTCAAGGTACTATTAATACTGTAAGTAATTTTTTCTATAAATCAATTTATTTTCATGTTATTATGGTAAGTTGGAAAAAGTGTTCAAGGTTCCTAAATCAGATGGTTATCAAATCAAACCGCATAAGTTATGAGGGTCAATTGAGGAAAACGGGGTGATATGGAAATCGTGTGCACTGAGCTAGCAACCTGTCACTAAAGATGGAGATGTACAACATTTTTTACAGAACCCGAAGGTCTGTTTAAGGTAAGCACCTCTTAATGTCTTCTGTTCCTTTATTCTGTTGTCAAACCAAAACGCCTGGTCGGATTTAACCCTAAAACTTGACTACAATGCCGCTTCAATGAATACCAGATTACTTCCGCGACCCTTCTTCATTTTAACGGTTTCCTATTGCCAGACTCCGCATTGTTTTAAGGAAGTGTCGTACCCTCATTAGCAGCCATACAATAAGTTTCTTCGATCATGATATACCCAAAATTGTGGTTTAACTACGATTAAAGTACGGTGGAAGCTCAAAGAATTATTGAAGCCACAATTTAATTTAGCTTAGACGTTGCCATGTGAAATCAGGAACTTTAATCAATTAAATGTTAAACGGTATAAGTCTCGAATAATTAATAGCAGTTATAACATTCATAGATGATGTTTACATTTCGTAGTTCGCATAATTTACCGATTGAACGGCACTGGGCATGCGGCTTTGGTAATTTACGCACCTAATTACTGAAGCGAGTAGTGAATGTAAATGTACATTTGCTAAGGCAATTATCTGCATGTGATTTTAAAGTCGGAACAATTCATGTGTTGGCAACATGAATTTTCCAATAAATCTGCGTTTTTTAACAAGGATGGAATTTGAAATTTCTAAAACATGTTTTTAAAACAAGTTGCTAAATAACTAAAGGCTGAAAAACTGATATAGACTGAAACAAGAATATTTTAAAAGAATTTACTTTTTGTATTCACATGGATTAAGAAAACAACTTTGGAATTTATTGTCTGCGAATATCAAAACTTCGCAGTACACACTTTATTCAGAACAGGGACCACTACAAGGCTGTTATTCGTTGAATTTTAGAGAAACATGCTAGCTTATTGAAGCAATATTTTACCGACACGGCATTCTAAATATCTGAATACAGGAATCGGAAAGAAAAATTTAAATATCGAGGTAAAGGGATAATAATAAAATAACTTCATATATATTCCGAGCATTACACGCACGATAGCAATAATAGTCGGGGAGTTTTATTAGACTCATAAAATTATCGGTTTACGCCCATTACAGGGCGGCCTTGTCTGATTGGTGTCATTCTCGGAATACTGATCACGGTTTAATAGCTACCTAATCGAGACTGTAGGTGAGTGAAGTGATGCGAACAAGAATCTCGATCCGTACTTAAGAGCTACTACCCTTTATATTCATTGCACACTTTGTGCTAGCTGAAAGACTGGAATGATAAATTATGTAATAAGTCTTTCGCCTAACGGTTGCGCAGAAAACTTGATACAAAGTATACTTTTATAACTACGCGGTGTCTAATTAATGAAAAGTTTTCACCGACAACCTACGGAGAAATGTTTTTATAAAATAGACGCCTATTAAAAAATAGAGAATAAAGCGTCGACAAAGGTAACACAGTTATGTTACATGTTTAAGTATTTAATTAAATTAAATTCTAGTATTTAAATAAATAACTAATTTTATAAGGTACATTTTCTAACGTAGTTCTGTGCTGTTTCAAAAAGGATTAGAACAGGATCATGATTATTTATAGCGATTTGTCTAAAGCAAACGTTTGCAACACATTTAGTAAATAGTAACTTACGAATAGGTTTCGGTGTGTTCGATGTGGACAGATGATGTGTACAGTGTACTAAACTAACTTACCCCATTAGTATAGCTAACTAACTCGGGAGCAGTAATTTATTAACTGGAGAATGAATACATTTGGACTTCATGCTATTTACGTTGAAATACAAACAAATGGTTTCCATTAATGAGATCTGTTCATATTGATATCGGACCTCTAACAAATGAACCTACCATAAAAATATATACCTTTTTGTTATTCATTCACAGTGCTATTGAACCGATTTCGTTAAAACTTATTTTGATAACGGCAAATACTTTGGGTGAGAACAAAGGATTCGGACTTTTTACCCCAACCTTCGAAAACTTTTGAACATGACCAACCCAAGAGCGTATACTAACACATTATTCATTACATTTAGCTATCTATTTGTAGTCTAGTAAAATAGAAAATAGAGAGAATACGCAAAAAAAAATACTTCTTTACTTTTTCTGAAGGAAAGTCGGTTCGGTTTCCAGTCTCACCGGATTCAGGGGAATAAAAGAGGAATACCAATATAAATATTTTATTTGACATACTGTAGGAGTTTACCACGTTTACAGAGTAGTCAAAAGGCCAGCTTAGATCAATCTGTAAGCAAGGATCATCCCAGCAACGTTCCTCCTTTGAATGGTTGACCATTCCTTTCACATCGGGGTCCCTTCGCCTCGAGAACAATTTAAGCCGTCGGCCCCGACTGCCATATGAATTTGTATGACAGTCGTTACTCCCGGTCTAACCTTAGGGTATTCGTATGTCCTAGTAATTGAATTCCAGGGGCAGAATAACAGTTGGACAGTAATATATTGGCATTTGGTAGCAGATGCTTCCAGATCCGTCAGGAAGCTGACGCCAATGTTGTTTGGAACTCAAACAGATGGAGGAAACAAAATCAAAAATGTATGTTTCAAATAAAGCATGAAAGACCTTTGCGGATGCCGATTGTTCAATCCGTATTGTTTACGAAATCTTAGTCAGGATAGGGTTAGGATAGAGTTATTTTGTCGAAGTATTTAGTTTTCAAGAGTTACACACCTATTAAATTCAATTGAACAATATACGCTTTCACAAAATTTTACATAAATACTTTAATTTCCGCACCTATCCCATTTAAATCAAGAACAATTTGCGACCAAAAACCAATATTCACGAATCAGGAAGCAGTAATCTACAACTAGGGTATGGACCTAATCATGTCTGACCGAACAGAAATCGCTTTCATTTCTGCGAACTTAAAACGTCCAATAAGACCGGTTTCCGATTTCCATTGAAATTACGCGATTAGAGTGCAGATCAAAGGTTGGTTACGTTGAACAATCGCGGTGAAGCCCACCCCTATACATTTACGAAAAATAAAAGGAGTGTCAGCGACAAATCTTCATTTGTTTTGATTAAGAACGGAAAAGATTGGGCAGCGGACTTATAAACAAAGTTAGATTAATTTTAATTAATTAACGCCGAGTGATTCAATTTGCAGCTCAAGGTTTCTTTTTTATCCTAGATCAAACTCTCCATCGCAACTAATGTACATAATTAGTATGAAATTAGCTATTAGGTATTCATCTTTTCTCAAGTGAATTTCAAACCAAGATAACCAAAGACGAAAGATGTAATGTGGCGATAAATTACTTCTCAGAACTTAGTTGGATACTAATAGATGTAAATTTTCCAGCAGAAAATCCCGCAAAATTTGCTTGACCAAAGAATTTAACCTAAGGTCTTGTCGCTTTTATAAAGTGAGGGCCAATAAAGCTTCTTGCAAGTTGAAATTAAATTTTAGGACGGAGAAGGTTTAAAGCTAAGGATAAAGTACAGAATCTTATCTAGCCCTTACTAATAAAAGCTCATCACGTTCCTTAAAACAAAGGGATCCAAGGCCATGAGATCATACGTCTAAACAAGAATGTAATTAATAGGTATTCAGTAAACTGATGTCTCTAAGTAAGACGCACAAGTAAAGGAATTCTTCTGTTCCTACTAAATGAAAGAACTGTTTTGGGGCGGACAAGAATTCAGTCCTCGATCACAGTAATAATATATAACTAGGCATGTCGAGTCCGCTCAAGCAAATACTTTGAAAATATCTTAAGCTACAGTATTCAGCACAATTATGGAATCTGCAGATTTGTTAAGGAATAACAAACATTTCTAAGAATTTAAACTATGCGACAAACGGTAAATGGTACAAAGAGTTCAGTCGGAGCTGTCCTAATTAATTATAAATAATTGATATCACGTTTATTGCCGGCGATCTGTTTGTCTTGGGTGGAGGGTTCCGATTTTCATTTGTTAAAGCTATTCTATTAGCGGGCAAAGCCGCAGCTATTTGTCTTTAGATTACAAATGAAATGCGAGATTTATTTTTAAATCGATTTATATACTTTCTAAGTTATTCTTATATCTAGATAAGAGCTAGCTTTTTGAACCCGAGTTCGATGATGACGTTAGATCGCGACGTGATAGGGAATCGCTCTATCGCTGCCAACTGACAACTATTCCAGCCAAACTATAATAGGAAAAATCCAGTTATATCCTCTTCAAGCGGCACTTAATGGTTTTCTGGATAGGTGTCTACTTATATCTGTTGAATCTTTTCGTACCTACATTAAAAGCGTCTCGACTGACAAGTAAAACAATTAAACCACTATTTCCTTTTCATTTACTTTAGACGCCCTGTTATTATTAAGCGAAACATGTAAAACACTTGAAAATCAAAGAAATCCTTCGTATTAATGTCCATTCTGAATGAAAAGCTTTAATCAATATGGGTTTAACAATAAAAACACAGAAATATAGCTTCGGTATTCCTCGTACTCGTTTCGAATGTTAGTAAATTCCTGCTAGGCCCTCTTTTCCATAGCAAAGCTTTTCGAATATTTCTCGGGAAGTACTTGACACAGGACAGTTTTGATCTGCAGAGATCAAAACTGTCCCGCGTTTATAATATAGAAGCAAAACAAAACAGTCGAGTCGTGAAAGCGGAACAAACAAACCAACTTCCATGAGCACAACATAATATACTTACTTATTAATATAAGAGCAGGATTAGTCTGAATCAAAGCCACGGTATTAAAACCGACAGAACTCCTCTAAAATTAAATAACTTATTCATTAGTAGAAACAGCATTTATTAAATTTGTGTTTCGAGCATATTTAAGATAACATAAGGAAGGTATTTGATTGTTCAGCTCTAACAGCAATAGTAAAATTGCTAGCAAACAGAACAGTGCCCATTTACTGCGAAACAGTTGGAAAACATTAAGAGATTTTGCAAACTGAAAGCTTTGTAACGCCGGATCGATTTAATTGTTTTAAACGCGCTACGGAATCAAGTCTAAATTCTTGATTTAGCGTGCGATGTGGTCTGTTGATTGTGTTTCAGTACAATTCACACAGAAATATAAATAAAATGTATTAAGACGACTGTAATAAATCTAGTGTCAGAAATAATGATAAGTTACGAATAAAACTACGTAGCGTGTCGAGATCTATTAAGCAGTTCGTAATAAGAATATATCGACAGCCGAAACAAACTCTAAGAAAAAGGAAAAACATTAATGATTAACGGATAAACAATTCAGGGCTAACAGCAGACGGTTAATCACGAGTGTGTAGGAGTGACAAATTAGCCCTTCACAACTTGTGAAGGGCGGCCGGTCAATCTCGCCTTATTAAAATAACGATCGATTTTTCGATTCTCATCTATAACCGTAGTGGATTTTGCCGACAGCTGTTGACATATTTTGAATCAGCAACAGACTGTCGAACAATTTTTGTAATAAAAAAATATTGAAGAGGTCGCTCTACACGGAAATCTCCTGCCGTCAAGTTAAAGGGCATCGGTGCGAGAGGAAAATGATAGATGGAATCCCGGTGCTCACAAAAGTAACGAGGACCAGCGAGGAGAAGAAATATGTGAGGTCAACCGACTGACGTCGGTCACACGTTGTTGGGATCGAGCACAAAATAGATTACGGTCGCCGTTTACAACTTTATTCAACCTGCGCCGGCCCTATTCAAAAGATCAATATAAAGCGCTTTGATTTCAAATGAGCGCTAAACGATGAGATCTGGGACCTGCCTGGCATTGTGTAAGCACTTCGCGTATATTGACAAGTTTCTTTGACGTTCTCTGAAAAGAGAGCACTTACTTTAACATCCTTTTTAATTTAATCCTCTATTGAGACATCCCTACAAGTAACAGCAAAGACTAACTTGTTCGGTACTCGAGTTAGGTTTCAACACCTCTGTGACCTATAAGTAACCTGTCGTAAATTATTATTACAACGCTATTGAGAACAGTAAGAAGCAAACAAGTGCAATTTATTAGAATTAAGAACTCATTCCACGCCGACTCCGTTCGTAATAAACCTTTCTAGGGACGAGAAAACAAGATACATATATTCCGGTCTGATCCGCCAATTGGATCCCCGAGTCAGATCACTTGGATTATTTTTACTCCGTTTCAATTTCTTTACCAAACAAATTTAAAACGTTTAGTATATACTTATGGTTTCAATTTGTATTTTCTTTTACTCCTTTGAGAAATTGGCAGCAATTGCTTTGACGTTTAGTGTTACATTTGAATATTGTGTTATAATAATATTGAAAATATGATTCATTGCCCAAACATAAAAATAATATCGTTCAATATCTAAGCAAACGAAAGCCTAATGCTACGAATGCCACAAAATAATTCGCACGTTCTAAAAGGTGGGAAATAAAATGAGAAAATTGCCATCTTCACTTGAGTGCTCACAACATTTTAAGTTCTTTGCTGATATAATCGGCCGTATTTAAATGCGGGAGGAGGTAATAAATTTTCCATTGACGACGAGACGAAGAATTGAACAAAAACGGCTCTTGTTGAATTCGGAGCTCAACAATAGATAATTTATCGTGGTCGGCTCAGGCACGCCGTTCTGCGTAAAATAAAAACGTAGGTATCTATCTTCGGAGGGCAATAACTACTTTTATTCCATGAGGATGTGGACCATTTGCGATTTAACTTCCCGATATACGATAGCTCTGAGGCCGACTCAGCCATTATCATCCCCTAGTAATCTTCGGCAATAATTTGAAAGGAGAATTATTAGAATTAGAAGTAAAACCGTTTGGTAAGCTTTCAAGAAAGAAGATTAAAAAAAGATTACCGTCAAATAAGTATTACTGAAATTAATATCATAAAATTAATAATTTAAATACAAACTAGCAATTCCACTAAGTGGTTTTCGTATCGTAAAGGTTTCTGCAAGCTCAGCTTAAATATACGGAAGATTCATCATTCTCTTTTTCAATTCATTCGGCCAAATTAGCACTCACTTCTTTACAGAAAATCAGAAGCTGTCTTTCGCCCGGGAAGTCACATTTTATGTGTATTTCCTCCTTTTTAGCTGTATAAATAATACAAACGAATTCCTACCGAATGATATTAACACTGAATGAATCTGTGGGGACTTAATATCTTCAATTTGTTTTCGGTTTCTTTTGAATATTTTATTTCTATGAAACGTATCTGGCTTTTTATTACGGACCAGTAACATTATTTTGTTTCGTAGAGCAAAATATTAATAAACCCGAGAACTTAGCAGGCCGCTGAAGTTAGAGGACTAGATCCTTGTTCGTGGAAGTTACATTGTATCAAACGTTGGTTGACGTAAAGCTATTTAAAACAGATTATTATGGTTCAAGAAACATAAAATTCGTTCATTTTTTAGTAATTCACCGAAATCAGGTTCAGTACCTACAAAATTAACGTCCCGGACACATAAGATTGTTTTACGTAAGATAAATTATTCACAAGCAAAACAAATGCATGATAAATTTTATTGGTTCAACACTAAACGGGCTATATTTGATCTTGAAACCCAGCAAGTTACTGTTCAATGTTCTGGGCCCATTGTTTCAGAACAACTTGTAGTAGCAATGTTACGATACTTCGTACTACGATCCACCCGCAAGGAAATAAGCACGGAATTTATAAGGATGATAAATAAAGGCTTGGGCGCTCCTTATCGTTTTACTTTATCTACAATAGCTAATTATGATGAGAATTTATATCGTTGAGAATTATAACAACGGCTG
Organism: Autographa gamma; assembly: GCA_905146925.1. Lineage (NCBI taxonomy): Eukaryota > Metazoa > Arthropoda > Insecta > Lepidoptera > Noctuidae > Autographa > Autographa gamma. Next base: position 5,898,250 of record LR989852.1, read on the forward strand.
TCGTTCAAATACACCTTTGTCTCGTGGGATAAAGGATGGCAATCATTGCTTTAATAGCGTAGAGATCAGCGCTCCTTCGAAATTTGTCCCTCATTTCGACTTATGAATGATAATGATTATGTAATCTTCCTCTTTCATACTTTCGCGTCCCACATCCGCCAATTACGCCGTAATCACCTTTTTGTCGCATGTATAAATCGCAAAATACATACTACAAAATATTTAAACTTAATATTTTACGTGGGTACTCATTCATTTTCCCGATTACACAAAGCGCGACGGTTTTGGACGCGACGCACGAACCTTTTGAGATACTGTATCAAAATTAAAGTCTCTTTTAAAAACCATAGTTACATAATAAAATGACCACGTTCCCGACAATATATGTGGAGTCGGAAATGTAACATAGATATTATGTTACATAAATTCGCACATCCTTAGCCACGAAGTTTGATCGTTAACTAGTATTAAAGGAGATATAGAGCTGTCGTAAACTATACAATAACTTATTCGGCCCACATGTATGTGGGACGGAGCTCACATGCTCACCAGTGGCAATAATTACGGCCTTTGTCGTAATACCATAGCGATTTGTCTTTATCATCTTTGATTGTTGTGCCCAGTACGAGAATTTGGAGTCAGTCGCAGTTGGAATTCCAGATAACCTTTAGCTTCAAGTGAATTTACTTTTTTATGGTCAAAGGAAAACCGAATGTATTTAAGTCACGTTCCAAGTCCGGGCGACGTTAGCCGATTGTATACGGAAAAATCACGCATGGTAATATCTGCGGTAATATGTTCCCGAAGTTTAAACATTACTTCCATTTATTTCTGATAATGTTAAAATCTATAAAACATTGTTTGTAGTTTGTTTTTCGGTAGCACAATGAAACACATTTTTGCTCTGATCATAATACGTTTTGTGGTTTTGTATTTATTTTTATTTGAAAATGATTTAAATTGCGAATATTTAAACCATTTATGTTCTATATTTTAATAGCAAAATAGTTCCATTATTCCTTTTAAACAAATAGCATATAACTATAAAAACAGTATCAATGTACAATGAGAATGTTTGATTAAAATCCTTGTAATTCTCGAGTAATAAAATGTGCGCAGCAACAAATAGAAACAGGATTTAGACCTCAAATGGAAAAGAATTGCGGTTAAATGTGTTTCTCAATCATGTGACCAGATTTCAATCCATTCATCTAACACCGGTTCGTGGAACGATTGATGTTTTCAATCCACTCGCGATAACTGTTTGGACTGAATGTTTCGGAAAAAAGTAACCGAACAATAAAATAAAGCTAATGTGATTAATCGGAAAGCACTAACACGCTTTTATGTTTTTAGATTGATACTGGTTGTACATTGTGTTTTATAATATTTTTTATAGTATACTTGATGTAAGTTGGTTTTTAGAGAACAAGCTTTTGACATAATACATGTGATGTATGGTTATACTGAATTGGTAGATGACCCAGCAGTCAGTTCGTTGCAGACATGGCATCACTTCATTAACATTAATGAAGCAATTATTCTGTAAAAGTACAATGCAATTATTGTCACGAAGGAATAATTTATTATTCTCGCATAACAATGAGATTTTAGTAAAAACAAATACATTATCTGAGTCCGTGTCAGTGGACGCCCAAGTGCTGTGGAGATATATATTTTTCCGGCTCGTATTTTCACCGGGGCCCGCTTTTTCAATTTATTTCGTCGTTTTAGCCGAGTGACGCCGTAATTACGACACCGCGCCACGCGGCTCGCCGCATAATCGGCAAGCTATTTTTTTAAATTCGACCGGTCGGCTTCACGATACCTATAACAGCGGCGGAAATCAAGCGCACGTATCTGACATCTCGGAAATTCGGTGTCGTAAAGAAAAAATATGCCCATAATATTAGAAACATCACCTAGCGGATACGCCGCTCCGCAGAAACCTGTGTATGACATAAAATGATAAACGAGTGATCTGAAACCGGTTTGAGTGACTACAGATTTTTCGTATTTCAACAAGAATGTTTTTGCCTGTAATCGATCAGGACAGGACGCGACCTTTGGGGCTACATTTTCTCGCCATGTTATCAACGTTCCCTCATAGAAAAGACTATCAACTAGAATTTTATAAGAAGAATGATAGCGATATAAAAAACAAAGAACAAGTTTAACATAATTTTACGGGAGAGTGGGCGCTCGCTATAGGAACTGTTGGGATACGAGGCGGCGTTCAATTCTCCCCGCTATAATGCCGCGATAAAAGAGATTGAACTTACTTCGTCCGTAATAAGCACTCCCTGTTTCAGTACGAATTACGGATAAGCGTTGAGCTATTTCATTAAAAAAATAGTTTCCATATATTAAAACGAAACCAGAACATTATCTGGTGTACAAAGTTTCAACGGAGGATGTTAATAATTTAATTAAAAAGATGGAGTCGTGCAAGTGTTGTGTCAAGGTTCTCGGACCTAGCGCTCTCCTCGACGAGGAAATACCCCAGGATATTGGTTTCAACGTGTAAGGAGTTCAATCTCGTCGCTTCCGCTGGGATAAAGTAATCTTTGTAGACGATAAAAGCCGCTCTGTTTACAGATGAAAGGGAAGTCAAACCAATTTACGAAACTAGACGTTGGAATTCTGGCAACAAAAGTAGCCAATCTATTTGGTTCTGAACCTAGTATCCCAATCAATATTAATGCGAGCCTACAAAGATGCTGTTTCTTGCGTACTCAAGGAAGGATTGAAATATTAAATCGACACTGATCGGTACCTCATTGTTTATTTATATACTTGTAGTATCAAACAACTAGGATATAACTTTCAAAAAAATATTTTACCGCTTTTCCTATATATATATTTCCGGTATATTACATACCGTAATCTAAAAACTAAAAGGCAAACATGTGGAAGTAAGTACATCATTTGTTACACAGTAATATTTGTTAAGACGCTTCCTTTAATGCTTACCCACATTATGGGAAAATGATTCATAGCAAGAAGTGGAGATGGTGAATGGCCCGAGCGAACCTTGATTGTGGGACAAAAACAATAGTGTCTCAAAAGACGGAGCCGGAGTCCATTAGGGGAAATGTGTTTATGACAAGAGTGTGATCAATAGAGGAGCCTGGGGTCGGAAGGGCGAAAGGTCGACTGATTCGGCGCGGGTGATACAGGCACACACGGACACGTTATTAATAGTCGCCCCGTGGCCGGACTGAATGCCACCGGATTCCGAGCCACTAAATATTGTATAAATTTACTATATCCGACACTCAATGTCTATTCACACGATATATGAACTATTAATGGTTTTAAGATAACAGAATGAATTGACGCGTGCTACGGGCCACAAACAGTGATGTATTTATTTGATTTACCAACAGATATACTTACATACAACTTAATTATAAAGTTTATTCTAAGTATTAAATAACTTCATTTATTTATACACTACTCAAAGTTTTACATCAAACGGTTTGGTAGACCAACTACATCCTCAAACCTCGTTAATTAATCAAAAGCTTAAATTTCAGAATTCACAGGTACAAGTGTAGATATCTCGATTATTTGGCAACACGAATCAAATGAGTTTTATTGACAATGACTGAAGGCAAACAACATGCGCTCGCTACGGCGTAACTGTCATAGTAACGTGAAAAATTCAATTTAGCTATATGAAAAATACCGGCAAGTTACGAGATCGCTGTCAATAACGAAATCCGATAAAGATGCAATAAAAGAACTTTACATTCAATTCGAATTGTACGGCACTACCTTTAGAAACATCTGAAAGTGTGCAGTTGTCCTAAATCAAATTGGAAACGACGTGGAAATCTGCTACTGTAGTCAACAATCTGTTCGTCCTCGAATAAAGCATTAGTGAGGAATTTAATTTGTCAGTATGATGCGCGTACAGGTGGCAGTGTCGTTAGCGAGCGCGTGTCGGTGCGCAGTACTACCCCGTAGGTCCTACCGCGTACCGCGTACTACCGCACACACATACCGAGACACGAGATATAGACAAGTGTGTGCCGCTTGTACCAATCCCTAACATCAAAGTTCGACGAATTACATTCACTTACCACGTATTCCTATGTAATATAAACTACCGCGTACAAAGCTAAGCGAAATGGAAAACTTTAGTTTTCAGTTAATTCGAGGAACCTGTTTAAGTGAAATGTTCCCTTTAATTTGCTTGATAGGTACGTTAGTTCATGATTTCACACAACGTTCCAAACTTTCGAAATGAAAACATCGGGCATGATGGATAGTGGCTATTTTATGCATAAGGCTCGAAGCGACTGTAGGTAACATATAACTGACTACATAATTTAAAGCTGTATTTTAGTGGTTGGCAGTGAACAAATGAAAGAAGTAGTAAGTAAGCAAGGAGATGGAAAACAGCGGATGTTGTACGGTACCCGCGTCTGCCCATTAAACTGGGTCGAGACGGAACGCGCAAATTCTAGCTAAAAAGAGAAATCTACTGAGCGGACTTGAAAGATACAGCGACGTTGCGTAAATTGCCGCTCGCTACCTACTTGAAACAGGATTAATATTGTCAGATTATACGGGCGCAAAATATAAAGCATTTCAAATTGCAATCTGAAAATCACAATTAAAGTTTCGAGAAAGGAAGTTGTACTTATTTTGTCGAATAAAATGTTCTGTTTATGTTGTGTCAATGTAAATAATTTATTTGCACTATTATATTCCAAAATTGAATTCATTTATTCGTTCGAAGTGTTTAAACTCATAGGTAGCCAAAGATTGTTTATCATCGAGTGCACTCTGCACTTTTCGTGAGTATTATATTTGCAAGATATTTTATTAGCATGAGGTGCGAAGTGTATTGCCACTAAGTTCTAATGCAAAGCTTAGCACCTGACTGCATCCGATTTCCGATCAGCAAAACCAAATTATTCCGTGCCCGACCCCAGAGAGGTACCAGAATTTGCAACCACTAGACTATTCAATCGTTCGCTTCATATCTAACATGAATTCACATAAATATTGCGAAAGCACAAATTTTTCAATTTTCAACAGCTCAATAAACTGGATCGTTCAATGCAATCATCGTGTAGTTCGATAAGCCAATTTCATAAAATATAAATCAATGGAATGAGATTTCCGAGAACGCAAAGAGATATCAATTTAATATTCAGTAACGCAGATCTAACGAAGTAGTCATAAACGTCAGTGGCATGCGTCATAATGTGAAAAGTCGACAACCAACTCGGAATTCATGAGGTATTTTATGTAACGTCATTTCAAGTACGAAGTCGTAGAAAACTTTCGAGTCGGTATATGAGAGTAACAAGTGGGACGGAAATCATAGTTCCAAGTGTGTTCGAGCGCAGACAAGTGTGCGCAGTGCTCAGACGAAATCATTTTATGCATTGTGCTCAGTCAATCTGGGAGCGCTTAGCAATGCAATCTGTCGCATAATTCTTGAGCTTAATCTCTCCTCGGGCGTTGCATCTCAGCCGTGACATCGACGCCCATTTTGCGAACGGGAACAAGTAGGTACAATGTAACACTGTCGCCAATCATCTACGTAACAATGCCGGTACGGAGTTAAGTACAAAATAACATCCACTATTCAGTCATTCAGTTAATTATACTCGACGCAGGTGGTTAACTGTTAAACCACTAATAATACTGAACTGACTGACTGATCACTACGTACGAAAATCGTGTTAAATTGCATTAACCTAAATAAATGGTACCTTTCCGTTTGTGTGCAACGTGCATATGCAACGAAAAACAATTTCAGAGTCGATTTAGTAAACGCGGAACCGATAAAAATAAATCTAAGTTCCGAGCTACAAAACATCTCCCCTGCTTTGATTTTCAATGACCGAATAGTACAGTAGGTAGCTTTCAACGCCTAGAGCGTAGAAAGATACAAATCGAAAAAGACCGATGAAAACATGGAAACTAAGTTACCTACCGCTCGTATAAATCCGACACAATAAAAGTACGCCTCTATCGGTGCTGTCATTTATTTTTAACGTACCAGGAGAGGTTTGTGAAACCGCGTCGCTGGTATTGTTTAAACAAGACACGAAATAAACCATTCCTTGTTTCTGTAGGACGAGATCGGGGGACGGCGAGTACGTCAAGAGCAGGTTTGATATAATGTCGGAAACATCGGTTGGGGAAAACATCCGGGCGGGACACGCGCCCGTCCGCGCTCCGGAGTGCGACGCCCAACCTTCAAGAAAGCAAATAAGCTCTAACGAAATGAAAAACAAATACCCTATAGGTACCCAAGTTTTAAAGAAGATTCTTTGGTTCGAATCAAAAATAAATAACATTCTTATTCACTTTTCGATAAAAGGGCCTGAAAATGATATGGACAAAAATATTGACGTTTTTTTTACCATGTTTGAAACCCCAAAAGCTTTGTTGCCGTGTATGTCAGATTATCTTGTCACAATCGAGGCCACTTTTGGCTTAAACGATTACTGCGTTATTAACTGTGGGAATTTCTGAAAAAGCGATTTTTAATCAAATGTTTACAGGTATAGGTATTCACGCGTTTAACAGAAATTAATCGAATCTAAAACCATCTCGGCAAAAGTCACAAACCCGAAACCATCATTAACAATTATCTTGTCGACGATTATCAGTAATTTTAAGATTGTAAACAAAATATTAACAAATTTTCCGCAACATTTATAAGAAAGTAATTCTCTTCAAAGGTCTGTGAAAATAACTCATTCTCTCTAGAAAGCCGTTACGTACCATTTTATTTAACCGATCAAACGTAATTTGTTTAAATTACCAAGACCGTGGAACAGGGACCCCAGTTTAAAAAGCATTTAAAATATTATAAGGGATCTACGAATTCAGGTGTTTGATACCGGCTCTGTTAGCTTAGGCTTTAAACAAATTGTACCCGGGCACCCGCAGATTAAAGCTCCTTTGCATTTGTTTCCCGTTTTTATCAAAACTCCGTTAGGTATTACATAATTAATCCTTGATATCCGGCATTCATTTCCTAATCTCGATTTTTATTTACATTTTCCTTGTTTCGCTACCAAAACAAAGAAACATTTGAGTTCCACGTTTTTGTGCGCGCATGTTTTGAGTCTATCGAATGAAATTCAAAGTAGGCTTTATAGAAAGGAATCAATTCACGGCAGCTTCGGTGAGTAAAGGCGTCGAGAATACGACGTAATAATTCTACGTTCACACAATACACAAGTTCGATTTGTAACTCGAGCTACGATAAACATGTAGTTAATGTGGAGGGGGTGACTTACATTGCCATACTTGTGTTTGAGTCGAACAAATTCGTGACATTTGCTATAAGGACGCGAACAAGTAAGGACTTGTATGAAATGTTTGTGTCATAAAGGATCATATACGACAAAATAACTGCACAACAACACTTGCAATCAAATACAGCCTATTTACAAAAACCATTTCCAACAATGGCGTGTAATAGATAAAGAAAATGTTATTTTTCTTTATAGGGGCTGCCGCCTAATGGTTGTCAGTTTGTGATTGTTGTATATTTACATCGTTTTCGTTTCAAGTTATTTTTTCTTTATATCTATCAATTGTGATTTCATTCACTCCCTATTGTTGTCCCCAGCGTAAAATCCAGCGGAAATTGTATTAAAGTGTCCGACACAAGACGCCTCGTAAGATAGCGTCAGTCATTATCAAAACAAGGATAAACCAAAGTAACATGATATTATGCTTTGTTATTTATATTTATTTATTTAATGTGAAATACATTTAATTTTGTTTGCTACTGATATGGGTCGCTACTATTGCTATTCGTTACAATCGTTGCATTTTATCGCATATACGTGAGGAACAAGTTTTATAGACCAGCATCGTATAATAAAATTATTACGTAGGATATAACCAATACCAATCATATCTGGCAGTTTGCGATTCAATGCATTTTACACACTTATCCACTGAACCATGGCCGCAGCATAAATGCCAGTAGTAACTACGTCACGTCCCTTTGTAATATTGTTAAAACGAACCAACTATTACATCACTTCGTCAATTAAAAATAGCTATGAAAACAGCATTTAACGGCCGAAGGTTATAATTAAATTAATGTTAGCGCTTAACCGGACCCCGCTCAGCATTTTTTATAGCAGGCAAATAACTTTTTACGGTGAATACTTTAAAGAATACTAAATGTATTTTTACCAGCAATCTTAATTTTGATTCAAGTTTTTTAGAAGGACGTTCTGTGATAAGACATCCACCACAATTGTAAAGCAATTTCAGTCTTTTGTGTTGTTCACACAACAAAAAGATTTTATCTTGAGGTTCCCCGGTGATTATGCCATGAGTCGCGCAGATTCCTAAATAAGCAATTTACAAAAATGCCTCGAGAAGTGGCTGAGTCGTTAAGTCGCAGAAGTAGGTAAGGACGAACCCGAGATGGGTGCAGATAGCGAGTTTCATACTGTTCTGTAGATAGGTACGGCTGCGGCTAAAAGTTTGGTAATCTTGTCAGTCGTGTTGGCCGTCCTCATAAGCCGCAAGTTTCGATCGCAGCTATCTCCGTAGTTGCAGCCTAATTAGATTGGGCGGGGCGTTCCGACGAGGAATACTCAAACGCACACGGAAAGTGCAGCTCACTACGTAGAAACGAGACAAAAGGTAGTAATCTTAACTCTGTATAGGTATCTAATTGCAGAGCATGCATAAAGTAAGTGAAGCCGATGTAAGTAGGTTTTACTATACCATTATTCCAATGAAAGAAGTAACTTACTTTTATCTTGCGTGAGAAAATATTTAAATTTAATTTAAACTAAAAGGACTTGTAAGTACAGACTTTGCTGTAGTGAGCGACGGTCGTATAAAAAGGCAGTATATAAAAGTCTCTCGAGCAATCAATAGATTAAGGGAATAGTAATACATTTGTGACAATAAACGATGGTGCAAACTGTCCTCAAGTCGATACAACAATCTATTTACGACTTGCTTATCTGCCTTGAGAGCTCTTCCGTTAAAAAACCTACATTATTTCTTTATCCTCGACATTACATCTACAAAGACACCCTTTAATACATTAACAAATCTAATTTAGAGTTGGCTATACAAAGTGTTACCGCAAGTATGTAAGGGAAATCCTCATATTCGAGAACTAACAGCAAACACAGCTGTGGTCATTACGGTTCCTCGGGGGCTCGCATGCTAATTAACCAGAAGCCTCTTAACGTTCAAGTTCACGTCAACGACATCCGCTTAACAACTTAACCTACAGTTAAATCACTTCCAAAACTCGGTCAAAACGAAGCGTACAATACGAAAAACACCTCTTCACACATATTAACCCTTTCAGTGTACGTGTGTACATAGTTCACGGCCCGTAAAAATGTCACCGGTTCGGATCGGGCTTATGATAAAATAAAATACACAAACACAGAAATGTATGACGTGTTCAAACACGATTTTCACAAATTTGTTCAGTGAATCGTGTCGCGCTGCGAGTCTAGCAAATAGAGCCACACGGACCGTTGTCGACGGAGCTCCTCTAAGTTAAATTCTAACTGTTCCACGTTTATACATTATAATAGTGTTTGAATATCTCTCTCAAAGGTAACCCAATAGACTATCTACATAGATTCATGAAATTATACTATACAAATGAAATAAATGTATGGATACGTAGGGATACATAAAGTCCTGAACCCTATGCAATAACTCGCTTTTTATGTGTCTATTGACCGAACTGGACTATAAGAAATGTAAAAGTTTCGTGATCTTCCCCAGAAGACTAATAAAATGTTCTGTAGAATGTTTGTACAGTGAGTTACATCATAGCCTTTGTTAGTGAAGCTACAAAAAAACTAAACATTAAGATAATAACCTCATAATACAGTTAATTTGAAAGCACGCGTTCCCTAGAAAAACTCGTCCATTTCAAGTTACAACAAAATGAGAAATAAAACAGCGGCGCTACTAAATGAAATATCATACAAAAATATCATCTTAATTTAATAAATGGTGTGGGAATTTTAAATGTACCATATTTTAGTATCTACAAAATGAATAGGTATTAAAGGTAACTTAGTTTCTCGGAAATATGATATTGGTTAATAGTCAGTGAATTGGAGCGCTTCCCTTAATGACAGGTACAAGTAGGAGCGCGGGCTGACTCGTTCACTAGGCCCCCGGGGTCGCCCCAGCGTCATCTTCATGGCACCTGCCTGTCACACACAACGCTCTCCACCCCTACAAGTTGTTATACCGGCAACGCAATTAAAACGATGAAAATTCCCCTCTATACACCTATTGTTTTCATGGAAACAAGATAAACTTAACAGTTGAACAGCAAATATTTAAGTTACTCGCACAATGTATTTGCTACAGCGATAGTTCTACACTTAATTAAACCAACGCAAACAAATACTTGCTCGTTGTTATTCCGAAGTAGGATATTATAAAGGACAGTGGATACCTAATGACGAGTCGACAAAGCAAAAGACTATTTAACAGACTCTTTGAAGACTGATATCAAAAGCGGGTTTTAATCAACACAAACATTCACCAGTACCTTTGATAAACGTTTACTTAAAATAACGACCTGAAAAGCGATTATTCTCTTATAGGAAGGCACTTGTTTTATTTAGTGTGTAATAAATGATAATAACGCTTTGTCAGGCCACCGAGAAACCCTTTTCAGAATAGCTTCCATAATATAGTGAGCTGTCGTCCATTCATCGAACGCGGTGTTAGCGACTTTTTTCTACTGTTCCGCCGTCCTTTTAGTGTTTTCCTTATCCATGGCCTCTTCAATATCCCATTCTGGCGCGGTTCGAGTGTAAGTATCATTACATCTCATGCAGCTGTTACACTTTACGACCGAACTTGTATTATTATGTTCCTAGCATCATTGTAAACTTCGCAAACGACCTTCAATTATGGTTGTAAGCACGTACATCGTTTAGATTTTTTTACTATCTCAATTTCTAAGAAGTACCGCCCGGCAACCCTGCATGACTGTGCTATATAACCGTTTTTAAAATGCTGCGCTAGATTTTTATATTTCAAATGCGCCAGAGGAAAACGTACTATCTTATTTTTCCAATTTGCGCTGGATCAAACATAAACCCCACTTCGCCGTCAGTCGCTGTCCTGTATTTACTAGAGTTCTGGGCCACAAGCAAACAAATTTTTAATCTATTTATTACACTGCAATTTAATTTTTCTGTTTCTAATATACCAACATAACAAAGAGCTCATGAAACGAGCATTGTAAGCTCTACACATGTGTACATTGTGAGAATTGAATCTAGCCACGATTAATATACCCAACGGCTTAATTATAAAGTACAAAAAAAACCTCTTTTATGTCAAAGTCTATTATCCTGCGACACGATTTCTCATTTATGTGGGATAACAATACCCTTTGTTTCTTTTGACCGGTAATTCGGGCCCACTATTATACCGTGCATTGTAGTTATGAATATTAGATAATAGAAATCCGCGTACTTAGTGACTCCTCAATACAATATGCTACGAGTATTCTCTATTGGGGGAAAAAGGACCAAATCCTCGTTTACATAACTTTCTAAGTTATTCGCAATTCGGGATTATTCATTTTAATTTTATTTCTTTCAAGTTCAGGGAACGCAATGGTAAAGTGTATAAGAGTGATTTAAACTTTCTAATTCTTCAGTTATTAATAGCTGGACGAAGAACTTGGATGGTAAATGTCCTAGATAAGTTTAACTGCGATAAAATATTTTATACGAGCCTTTACTTCTGAATACTACGATACAAAATTTGTGTATAACACGAGGACATGAAAAAGTAGGTTCTAAAACATATCTACTTAGTAGCATTATTAAGTTTGTATTTTCTTAAGAGCAAAACAACTCAATAATTATGTTATGACTAAATTATTTAGAAGAAAATTATAAACGATAAAAGATGAATTAAACCTCTTCTTATGTCCTGATTTTATAATTGTAGTTAAAATGTCCTAGACAATCAAACTAAACGCAATTATATTTGCACACAAATATAGTTTGGCGTATAACCGCGGGCCTGATTCCACGTAGCACACAACACCGTAATTTAGAAGAACCGTAATCCATTTACATCCCACATTCTCCTGGGAGAGTATACCTAAACGGAGATCCTTTATATAAACGTCATTTTCTAAATTAACAACATCTATGGTAAAGTAAACCCGATAAGAGCGAATACTTGTATTGAAAGGTCTTTTAGATAAAATCGAGATTTAAAAGTTAGGGTAAGTGCTCTTATTTTGTCCCGCAATCGACGATTTTACAAATTTAAATGGTACTTCGCTGCCGGAGATTTATTATATTCGATTTGTAATCTACAGTGCTTCACTACATTAACGTTTTAAATAAATATCATTTTTTATATTTAGGTTAAAATTATTGTAAATTTCACCCCTTTACACAAAATATACAGATAATAATTTCGGTAGACCCCATTGTCTTAAAGCTTATTGTCTACGACGACACCTCTTTAAATGCGAGGACGGAGCCAAAAGATTGTAAGCAGATAAACAAAAACTATACGTTGGTAGGAATTCAACGGAGAGTCTTTTGAAATAGCTCTTATTTCCATCGATCTGTATTAGGTAACTGATCGGCGGATAAACGGCCATATTTTAAACGTCATGGGTAATGTGTCGCGGTGTTTTCGGGATTTGCAGGTGATTGCATTTAAAGCACATAAGCTCGAATGACGTCACTCGACCTGGCCCGGCCAGTTTGCATTTTTCGTGATTGACTGGCAGTTCAACGAGCCGCTAATCCTACGTCAGTTTTAAACAAAACCTCGCGAATGGATACGAGTCGTTAAAAAATAATGTAAATCTTTTTTTCTGGGGTATATTGCGGTTTATTCAAATATTTTTAGGGAGTTAGCTGCGTCGGTTTTTTGCGAGGTAGGTGAAGGGTTAGATCGGCGACTAAAATAACACATAGTACTAGTATAGTACAACACACGTTCAGAATTTACCTAAGTAAAAATCAAGCTACGGCAAATATATCAATATACTAACAGAAAGCTTCTTCAAGCGAATTATTGACGAAATTCACTCACAAAAGCTTTCTGATTTCTCTGACACGTCACACCTTAAGGTATCCGAGACCGGGTTAACGATATTATTCAATATCACGTCCTCATCCTTTGAATCACTCTAAAGACAATCTTTTACGAAAAATACGAAGATATGTAAAGTAAATGTCGCGAGGGATTACAATATACTATTTCAATAAAGATCCACTCGGGACAGTGTATCATGGAAAAGCTTTAAGTATTGATGATATTAATTTGCGTATAGACTAGGTATTTGTTCAGTCAAGTATCTATCAATTGATATTTTTATCTATACATATGATTGTAAAACTAAGTCACGACCGCGCCTGTCTGTCTAACATGATAAACTCAAAATTATTACCATTATGATTATCATATGGTTATCACCAATAGATAAGGTGATTCCAAAGGGGAGGTCGTTTGTTAAAAATATATCACAATTTACATGCGAAATTTTCTCTCCGCATTCCTTAAAGTGTCAATATTTCGAGAAATTTATGTTAAGGTCTTTGCGAGTGATCAACATTTCGTTGAAGTAAATTCTATACATACGACAAAAGAGCATTTAAACAAAAAAATAACAGAATTAATTGCAAAATCCTGTTTCCTACGAACACTCCACAGAAAACAGAAACAAACGAAACACTTTATTAAAATAAAATCAGTGTAAATCGATTACAACCGAGCGGTATCGAGAATGTAATTAATAAATACGTAATTAAGTAATCACATGTGATTCGTATGACGGATGACAAATAGCCATTAATGTCGCCGGCGAATCCTATTAACTGGCGCGATGGATACGAGTGTGGGTCATGAATGTACGCTCAATAGCTTTATTAGCGGACCAATCAATCAGTTTCCAAGTCAAACAAACTACCAATCAACTGAACACTGATCCTTGTCGATACTTTTAATTAACCATCGCGAAAGTAGCTCCTTACATAATGTTTGAACATGTTTCTTGTAAATTATAAAGGAGTTAATAAGGTTTCCACCACACAAACATGTCTTGTTTATTCTTGACTTATAGAAATATTTCCATTAGGGAATGTTTAAGCTCAGCCACGGTAACTTTATTAAATATTAACATTAACTCGTTTTTGCTCTTTCGACATTTAATAATAAATTACCCAATTTTGCTTCTGAAACTATCAAAACTAACTTTTGGATTTGCAAAAGCGTAGTTAAATAGAAATCATTTAATATATTACAGGAGCCTGTCAAATGACACGGTTTGGTGAATTTTGTTATAAAGTAATAATTGAACGTCAGTTTCTATATTTGCCAAAATTATGTTTGTTTAATTCTGTCTGTATAATTCTGTTGTTGGTAAAGGAGAATTAAAATTAAAGTTTAAAATTAATCAATTTGCAGTAAGTACCTTGTTATATGTTACTATGATTCTGAACTCGATACAATGTGCTTGTGCACGTATCTACACCTCAATATAATATTTGCATATATTTATTCTACGTCATTACAGCTCGCAAACTGTAGGGAATCCCGTTCTGAAGTGGAATGATGAAAATGATATTTTTCGCTGCCCATAGAGACATACAATATCATGTTTTTGTATGATTGTAATTAATTACATATCATTAGTAACTCCGTTTTGCGTAATGGATATTTTTGACAAGGAATCATTTCACCGTTGTGTTCACGGTCTGTTAAACAAAACGAAAAGAAAGCTTTTATCTATATTTATGTAGTGTGTGTCTAGAATGAAGTACCTGATATATATATTTATTTATTTATTTAAACTTTCATGTACAATTATGGTACATAAGGCGGACTTAATGCCGCAAGGCATTATCTACCAGTCAACCTTTGGGTCAAATGGAGAAGCAGCTGGGATAGGTACAACAGTACAATAAGAAAAATAAATAAATCTACTACATCTAACGATGGCTATATAAATAATGTACGTGCATATAAAAATATATACCTTCATAAATATACCTATATGGGTAAATAGTATTATTTTGATAAATAAATTATACAGATGTAACTACTTAGATATAGATAAAATATATAAAATATGGATATATAATATGACATGACGACGACCATATCAATATTCGAAATCCTAAGGAACCAGTGTTTTCAAAAAGTATTCCCGAACTTGTCGTTTAAACGTAAATTTACTGGGAGCTTTTTTAATGTCAAGGGGAAGCGCATTCCAGAGTTTAATTGCCGTGACCACGAAGGAATTGGAAATAAAACCGGTACGGTGAGAAGGTATCTGAAGGAGCAAATTTTCAGCAGCGCGAAGGTTACGATCGTGCGAGCTACCCAGGAACTGAAAAGAACTTTTTAAATAATTAGGAGCAGAAGGATCGTTAATAATAGAGAAAAGCAAGCAGAGTGTCCTGAGGGATCTTCTCTGGCGAATAGGCAGCCATTTTAGCTGAGAACGGTAACAGGAAATGTGATCAAATTTTCGGAGTCCGAATACAAAGCGAATGCAGTTATTCAAAAGACGATCCAATTTGTTCAGAAGATTTTGGGATACATCAGAGTAACAAACATCCGCATAATCAATAATAGGGAGCACAAGAGCCTGGACAAGCAGTAGTTTAGTGCTAGATGGAAGAAAGTGCTTAAATCTATAGAGAGATCGCAGTGTGACGGTAACGTTCCGACTTACCATATTGACCTGCTTTTCCCAGCTAAGTCGATCGTCGAGATATAAACCCAGATCCTTAACGTGAGGAGACAAAGGAATGATGGAGTTATTAAATGTAATAGGTACTAGACCATGAACATTGAGGCTACGCATATGGTAGATGCTACCTATTACCATGGCTTGGCATTTACTCACGTTAACTGATACCCCGAACTGCCTGGACCAGTTACTAATACTACGCAGGTCACCGTTTATAGTGGAAATACAGTCATCTAAGCAGTTGACATCGGCTTGAGCGTAAAGCTGCAAGTCATCAGCATATAGATGGTAAGAGCATTTGAGGATGTCAGTAATGGAATTAATAAAAAGCGAAAATAGTAAAGGAGAGAGTATGCCGCCTTGTGGAACGCCAGCAAGCAGATCATGCCAGTCAGAACATGCCTGCTTAACCCGAACCGCCTGCCGGCGACCACGAAGATAAGACGAGAACCAATCCCGTGATGAATCCGAAATCCCAATCTGTGACAAAATAGCAAGTAGAATGTCATGGTCAACGGTGTTAAATGCGTTGGAAAAGTCAATTAAAATTAAAACCGTCAACTTGGAACTCTCCATGCCGGACCTGATATCATCAGTGACTTTAAGTAGAGCAGTAGATGTACTATGTCCTGGACGAAAACCAGATTGAAGATGGGAAAGACAGTTATTTTTCAAAATGAACGAAGAGATTTGTTTGTGAGCAACAGCTTCTAGAATTTTAGAAAGGAAAGGGAGAATGGAGATCGGCCTAAAATGACTAGTTGAACTGGGATTTGGAATTTTTGGAAGAGGTATTATGAAAGCTTTACGCCAGATTAGAGGAAAGACACCAGAGTACAAGGAATAGTTAATAATATGTGTGAGAATAGGAATAAAGCAATCAAGGATTAAAGTCAGCATCTTCCTGCTCACTCCATCACATCCGACAGCATTTGTTTTAATAGTCTTAAAGATATTGAGAACTTCGAGTTCAGTCACGGGGGAAAACGAGAAAGTGTTTGGAGAAAGTGATGGCTTGGAAGATATATTAAGAATAGTGTCTCTTCTTACATCATCAGCCAGACTGGCAGTTGCCGAAAAATGTAAGTTAAGGCTATTCAGAGACACATTCGAGGGTAAAACATTGGATGGCGACTTAGATATGCCAAGTGATTTAAGAAACTTCCAAATATTAGCCGGTGAAGAGTTGAGAACATTCTCACAGATGTATCGGCGTTTAGCTACTCTCACCATCTGATTACACCGATTTCTTGCCAACTTGTACAGACCCCAGTTTTCCTCACTGCGATCCCCTCTATATTTTCGGAAAGCCCTATCGCGCCGCTTCATTGCCATCCGAACCCCCAAAGTTACCCAAGGTGCTGGGGGACGCTTAACTCTTACAGCTTTCAAAGGTGCATGTGAATCATAAAGCTTTAATAATGAATTATTCAACAAAGCAACCTTATCATCTACTGTCGGCGCCTCAAGAACATTAGTCCAATCTATAGATTGTGCATCCCTGTTGAGTTTCTCTCTATCCAACCTCGCAAAGTTCCGGAGGAAAATTATAGCCGGCCGCTGCTTCGGGGGTTTAATTTTGTAGGAGAGAAAAATTAAGTCATGTCGCGAAAGCCCCGGAGCTGCAACCTGACCGTGATTGGCAACTAAATCCACAGAGGAGGTGAGCATAAGGTCAAGCCATGAGTCGTCAGTATTATCATTCTGATGTGTCGGATTGAGATCAAGGCAAAAGATATTAGTCGACTCTAAGATTGCCCTCAGCTCACGTGATCTGGATGTATCTTTTACGAGGTTGGTATTAAAGTCACCCATGATTATGAGATGTTTGTACTCTGAGGAAACAGATTCCAAAAGACTTTCTAAACTGGTAAAATAATCAATAGTGGGTGGGCAATAGACTACCCCCAGAACGGCCTTAACCCCTTTGACAGTTATCTCAAGTATCAAGAACTCCGGATTACTGTTATACTGGGAGGGGGAAGAAAATAAAATTTTGTATGGAATGTCACTACGGAGATATATAGCAACACCACCGGCCCTTTTCCCTGTGCGATCGTTGCGAATTAGGATATAGCCCGGAAGACTATAAAAAGTTGAAGGGAGTTCGGGTTTTAGCCAGCTTTCGGAAATCAAAATTGCGTGAAAAGGAACACCAGTGAACATATCCAACAATTCCGAATGGTGTTGGGGAATACTTTGTGCATTAATATGACAAACATTTAAAAACTTTTGGTACCTCTGACATTCTTGTATTAAATAACTATTTACTGAAAAAGAATCATTCAGAGAAGTATATGAGTCATTAGAATTGTCAGTAGCAGAGTAAAAAGAGTCGTCAGACATCAATGTAAATATAACTAGATAAAAATATGTGTATATATAAATAATAAATACTAATGGTACAATAAAAAGGAAACTAAAATGGAATTCTAAAACTAACTTGACTACAGTTAAAATTGCATAACCTGCCGGTCGACTGTTTACAAATAAACTTAAAAACAAAAATATCCGAACGCATCCTTTAATACGACTTTTCTATGCGTAGACTTTGTTGTGTCTATGATAACATTTGACAACTGTCACTGTCAGTGTGCAATCACTAATAATGTCATCAATGAAATTGAAAATATATTTTTATAACAAAAATAAAAGTCAACGGACGGTAGACCGCAAAAAGGAAAACATTTACAAAAGGAGTACAATCACTTCTTCTGAGCATTGCGTTTTGGCCTTACCGACACCTGCTTCACCGGCGACGGACTCTGAATCTTCGTAGTAGCTGTGGGTACAGAAGGAGCCTCAGTTTCAAGCAACTTGCCATGTTCCTTACCCAGCACCATCACCTCTTCGTGACTAAACACACGGCGACGGTTACCATCGGGGAGCTTGATGTATATAGTGCCGTCCAACGTCCAAACATTAGTTACGCCGAACAGCTTACGGGCCGTTGTAAAAGTCACTTGTCTCTGACGCGTGAGAAACTCCGACAGCACAAAAGATGAGCCCTTCAGCTTGGTTTTGGACTTCCAAACCTCAGTCCTCACCGCAAGATCAGCAAACCGGAACAGTATAGGCCGTGGCCGGCCCTCGGGTGCTGTACCAAGTCTGTGGCAAACAGTAAGGCAGGAAGGTTGAAGATCCCCCAGGCCCAGGTTGCGTTTCATGATACATAGCACTGTATCTGTCAGCTGCTCATCTGGCTTCTCTGGGACACCACCAAGCAAAAGGAATTTCTTCCTGTGCCGCATCTCAATCACGTCAATACCTCTGCTGACCTCCATAAGTTGTTGCTGAAGGACATTGAAGACACTCCACACATGATCCTTGAAACTATTGAAGTCTTTCCAGAGGTTAGTCAAGTCAGCTCCAGGAGACGATGCCTTCAGATGAGCTTCAAAATCTGCCATACGCTGGCTGAGAGATGTCAATGCAGTTCGCTGGGTCTCCGCAATATCAGCAATAGTGGTCATTTTGCTGGCAGTTTAATTTTACTTCCTATTAATGTTGTGAAAGTTTTAGGTTAGAAGTCACCGGCAAGTAAGTGCAATTTTCTTGACTTACAACATAGGTTTCTTGTTGTCCACACAATATATGGTTTATAGCAAACTTGTAGCAAATTTTATGTTGTGTTTTTATCATATCTTGTTACTGAACACAATTCCAAATCATGGTTAGTTTACGCAAAGGCAAGTGGCAATAAGCTTGTATTAGGTAGACGGTTACATTAGCATTTCCATCCACGCACAAGCATGCCCCAAACAATATGTGCCTACAGCTCAGCCCGGACCACCTAATGTATGCTGACAACGAAAAACCTTTGAATGTAGTCAGGTAACGTGACGGAGATACTGCGTAATCCTTGAAAAATAGTATTTTATCTACATCTATGACGTTTAGGGATCCGAGGTTATCCTTGTGTACGGACAAAGAATACTAATCGCCTCACCCGTGGACAATTTAAGGCCGAGTTACCGCTACACCAGGTTCTTGAATAGGGTTTCAGGCGATCCTAAATTAGGGGTAGGTTAAACGTGTGTACGTATGACGTGCTAAAGTAACAAGTTTAACACGTCCGTATCTCGGGCTGCAGCTGTTTGCCAAACACATCGACAACTATTGCTTTTGTGAAGCGTGTTTGTTGAATTGAACACGTAAGTTCAGCAACGTATGCGCGCCGCACTTTGTGCTCTCCGAACTACAAATGCTACAAAGCCAGATCTAATTTTGAGTCGAAATAAATTAAAACCTCTCTGTGGGTTGTATTGCGATATAAACCAATGTAACGAGACGTGGCGTGGTTCTGCTGCGCTGACGGATTTATGCCGACACACCTGAACGAAGCTGATTTGGGTATTTTTTCATGGGCACGTTCGCGAAAACCGAGAGACTGTTAAAATTCTACTTCCAATAGCTATTCAGTCACGCGGAATAATCTTTTATACCTAAGGAATGTTTAGAAGCGAAAGAATTTTACAGCGACGACATTCGCATGAAAATACTCTTCTTCGCTTTTAAATTACTTTCAGAACAGTATTTTCTATCAGATGAAGAAAATGCAGGTTTACTATTTGGAAGATATAACAAAGAAAACTTGTATAACTTTCGCAGTCATTTGCAGGCGTTTCGTGGCGTTTCCTCTAAGAATTAAAGTTGAAAATGGTAATTTCTTGTTCTTTACCAGTTTATTCAAATTAGTAGCTTTGTTTAAATATTTTTAGATTAAATTTCAATTGGACGTGGAAAATTTGTTTCCCTCTGAATACATAACCGCAACTACTAGTCCATATTACATATTGAAATGACAAAGAGTTAGTATTGTTTAATCATTTAAATTTGTCCTTTGAATTGACTTACGCGTCAAAATGAAATCATAAGTGACGCGAGTTTCACATGCAAATGGCTAACACGTATTTATTCATTTCTATAACAAAACGAACAAGTACGGCCTCAAACAAGTTAAAAACATAAGCAAAACTACTAGGCACTTTGTATTTCCCATTAAATGGCCGACTTTCTTTCCACGGCCATTACTTGGACTTGTAAGCTCGTTGTTAACTTTTTCCTCCACGTTAGCAAAAGGATCTCTTTGTTTTTGGCAACTATTAAGTGCCCACGAAACCGACAAGACAAGAATCATATATTTCGTGCGATACATACATAATTACATACATTTGTATTTTACGACCCAGTTGGCATATTTTATGTGAAAATTATGGCATCGGTAAATTCGGCAGATTTTATTACGTGTATATAGGTCGAGCACAATAAACAAGATGGATTGTGGTTAGGGGCAAGCGTGCCAATCACCTGTCCTGCCAGCGAATATCTTAAGCTGAGGTTTAACTAACAAATAGACATAGCTAGAGCAGCTGAATCGCTACGACACATGTATCACAACTAAGTTAATACACAACGGAGCGAGGCTTATAGCTGCCCGCCACGCCACCCTGGTAAGCACTGGTTTTTGCAGGGCTAATGTCTTAATGCCTCGCTCCTACTAGATCAAAGAAAAGTATATACGAACGCTACGCTACAGATTAAAACTATGAAACAGCGGAAATATTGGGTTTCCACTTCCCTGGTTTTCTGCTTCTCGTAATATTAGATTCTATACAACTAGTTGCAACATTTCTTTGTTCTTTGGACAGCTTTATGGAAGTGAATATTATAAACAAAATATGCATAAATCAAACTAAGTTGATAATTGGGATTTAATTATCATTCATAAATCCTAATTATGCTTTGCAATTATTTTAGCCGTAGCTTCCAATAGATAATTAGAACATGTAGGTAATAATTACTCTGTTAATTATGTACCTACTTTGTTAATTATAAACCACACACAAAATCACAAATGTCACTGCGATAATTCACTGAACGATCCTCATTAATCCAGTTTTCACGTGTTTTGGTATTGAAACTCGCGGGTCGTTGGGGAAAGTTGGGGGGAAAGCTCGGCGGGTCGGCGAGGCGCGTGGTCGCGACGCGGGCTCTCGTGCCACTGGTCGCTCGCGCGGCGGCGGCACCCGCGCACGCCCGCCAGCCGCCACCACGCCACCAACACGCTGCCGCCACGCGCACAAAACGCCACACGCGCTATCCTACACACTAAACCCTAGCATTACCCATCTTTTTAATTAAAATTTTTGAGCGTATACTTAATATTTAAATTACTCTTACACCAAATGATAATTCCCGGACCCACAGCGGTAAACTAGCTTCCACAACTTATTATGTCTTTATTTATGTCACTTAGAAGCTTAATTACGTTGTACCTTAAAGTTGGGCAATGCCCTCAGCGCATGTAAAACAAAACCATCAAGACAATGTAGAGACGACCTCAGCGACACAGCTACAATAATAAAGATAACGATTTGTATTTTTTGTTGTAATTTGTTTTCATTGGATAAAGTGTCAAATATTTTATATAGCTATATAGCGTTCTCTTCTTCTTATTATCATAGTCTGTTGAGCAAACTCATCAAACTTCAGAGCTGAGCATGTGATAAGAAGAATAACTTGTAACCTTATCTTAAATGCCAATATATAATATAGTTTAAGCTCAATATAAATCAAACCTGGTAAGTAATACTTCAACTTTGCGGATCGAATGACAGCCTATCACTAAGGGTTTAATTATTCCGGCGTCAAGTGAGATTGCGATATATTTACTACATACGTCACGTGTCACCTATACCAGGGATGGATTGTCCGCAACCCGGATTAAGTCAGCTGCGGCGAACGGGTTGAACCGTCCCTATGAGCCCACGTACTAAGTTTTTTTTAAGAACTCGACCTCACGTTCCGGACCGTGTAAGTCAATTTACCAACATATATGAATAAAACAAAAACTACAAGTTCCCTTTTTATATGTAAAGTTTGAGGGTAAGTGAGTTTCAGGTGTTTGTAATATGTATGCAACCGGCTGTTGAAGAAATTTACCGCGCGTTGTAAATTATAGGCGTTCGCGTACTCACGGCCAACGTAAACCAAAACTATCTATTAAGCACCTAAAGTCCTTTTTACATAAGGTTGAAGGTTCAAAAAACTAGTAATTGCCGTTATGACACTCAAAGTCGTAAGTACTATTATCGACTGATATAAAGATAAAAAGGGTTTGATCGCACAAAATTGTCGAATCGGAATGAATAAAATGTATAAAAATATTCTCATCGTTTCACGATGTAAAGCGAGAAGACTTTTCCTCGTATTAATTAAAGAAAAATATGATCTTTTCAGAGGCCTGTTGAAAAATGTTTCATGTATGATTAACATTCAAGTCCCTAGTAACAAAGTGATCCCTAAAGCTGAAAGGGGTCACCTTCAGATTTCATGCCGTAACGTGACTCTTGTAGTAATAATACCTGGACTATCAATGAAAATCGCTTTATTTTTATCTTTTTATCTTAACGGATTACGTAGGCATTGAAAAGGCTTATCAAATATATTTTAAACATAAGAAAACAAAACATTTCAACATGTTTCAATACTACGAAAGATTGACAAGAAGTTAAGTCCAAAAAAAATCACAACATTTACAGAGTACCTATTTGTAATACAAATATTAAGATACGCAAAACGGAGCATTATCGATAGTATCAAGTAGTTATTGGAATGGCATAAAACCTTTTTGGTTGAAGAGTCGAATATCTCGTCAAGAAACATTTAGTTACATTAAGTATCGACCTTTTGTATCAGAAATAAGCAAAAGAATCTCAGTTATGTGGTACGAAGGTCAAACGGTCTCCAAGGTTTATAATCTGTGGCGATCCCAAACACGAGGGTGGTTACCTCGTGTTTTGGATTACTAACCTTTCTTAACACAACGTGGTCGAACCACAGAACAGGCGTTATTGTTTTGTTTCATGGAACATGACAGCATAACCTTCATTATAAACGACCTTAGGACGTGTAAAATGTCTACGATAACTATAAATACCAATTCAAAAAATAATTGAAAATTGATAATCTTAAACAGTATAAAATGAAAGTAATCCTATTAAAAATAAAGATTAACGATATTATATAACAGCGGTAAAGACAATCTTCTTCGAGCTTCGACAAAGAAAATATTAATCTTGCCAAGGAAAACCTAGTCAGTATTAGATATCAAAGTTTTACTGCCGACTTCCTGGCACATATCCTATGCATTTTGATGGCACTAAGTTCTGAATAAGCAAAATGCGAACGTGTTGTTCACTGCAATATTATGATTTAAATCCACACTATTGTTCAGTGCTCTGGCGTTTAGGTATCTACTATGCATGTAACGGACTGCATAGCACGAATGTATGTTTGAGCGAAACGCGATGAAGACGTGAATGATTGTAAGCGTTCCACTCACAAAGGAAGCAACGCTAAAAGATGGCCTATATAAAATAATACGTCTATCCTGTAATTTTATTATCCTTTGTAAGCTCTGAACTATCGACCTTTTATGTGTACGATATAATTTACGATGCTAACAATTCAATTACAAACGCTGTAAAAGGAGAACCTAAAGGCAATCTCCCTATTTACGACGAATACAAAGATAACAAATCAGTCACAATAATCAGACAATGTTTTGTCTTGCTAATGAGAGAAATATTTAAAGAATATGTACTCAGTGCTCTAAAGAGGCCACGCACGTCCACACAACGACAAAATGATAGAAATATATAGCCAGAGTAAAAATTAGTATCGCCACCGCGCTCGAGCACTCCAAATGTTGTATTGTTTTCATAGTAAAAGCCTTCAGTCAAAGTAAATAGTGGTCCATTAGACCCGACGGTCGCCTGACAGCGCTGGACGTTTCCTTTACCGACGAAAACAATGCGCTTTACGCTTTTTGCAGCGCCGGACGCTTCTTGCAGTGCTTTCAAACGTAGAATGATACGCTCCGATATGCTCCATCCGCTGCCTCAGGTGTCTTGTTTGTAAGGCACACAATGCGATATCCAATCCGAAGCCTACACGAACTCTAAACAAAAACAATTGTTTCTCCCATTCCGAAATCTCTTTATTTTACTCCACACTCAGATAAATAAACGTTTGAATTAAATGAGTAAGCTTTTTGCTTCAACTTCTAAAACGAGTACAAACATTTCATCACATTTCACAGAGTTTTTAATTAGATTATTTCCTAAGCTAAAATCCTCGCACGTATTGGAAAATGTTGAACTTTGGAAATTTATAACGTTTCATAGGAAATTCTTATAAACTGAGGTAGGCGGGAACCGGTGAAATATATTTTTGGTTAATAAATAAAGTTCACCAAGAACGGAGTATAGGTCTACTATTGTGTTACAGCCAAATTAATTTTAGCGGGGAGCATGTAATTTGATTTTGAGGCTTCGTCACAGGGACAGAGCACGCGCGGTCATGCAAGGTTGACGCTACCCATAAATAATATAAGAGGAAAATATATGAGCTCCTGAGTAATACGTAAATAGTAAGACGTTTTATACAGTCACCTGTCTCCTTATCTGTGACGGATGTGACGAAATCTAACACTATCACTCTTTTGTTAGAAATAAATTGCCAACAATCTTCCAGTAGCGCTGTATCCAATTTTTACACGTTTATTGAATGTTTATGGTTATTTTTATACATTAATCATTTTTTACGACCCCCTAGCGTAACAAGACTATTCTAACGAAGAGGGCAGAGATACATAAAAATACATTACTTACCTATCTCATACTCGTACCTACTACAGTTGTAATTCATAAAATATGCTTGTTATGTTTACATACAAAGATGACAGATGCTAGAAACCTACTTTCAAGGAACGCTAGAATTTTATGATCAAAGAACAAACTTGTGTACAGAGAAAATCATGTTACAAGTTATTCATAATGAATTTTGAGAACGTTCACTTAACATCTTTCTCTTTAATTATGTTATAACCTCAATTGTTGTGCTAACCCAATTTAATTCTAAAATGATAATTTATACAAAATAAGCATACAAGTAAAACACCTCAACCGCTCCTAGTCGGAAGATTTGAATAAAAGTTACAGTTGATTAATCATTTAATGAATAAATAATATTTACCTTTTGCGTTGAAAATAATTCCATGGTTGAAAAAACATTCCGCTTACCTGGAACAAACAAATGAATATTTAATATCATTGACCTATTACGTTTAACTGGAAAAGCGTGATTAAGGTAACAATGGTCGGCGGAAGCTTGTTCGACTCGGATGTAGCATCGACAAATCGTCGGTTAGGAAACTGCGAGACGTCACGTCAGCGACCTGAAGCCGACGGCCCGACGGAAAATATGATGGCCGCACAATACCAGCGGTGGAGACGTCCAAATCATTATTTATTGTTTCGTTAACGAGCTCGAAAGAAACGCTCCCGGATCCGTGGCTCGATGCCCGCGCGCCGGAAACACTGACTCATCCAGCCGTTATATTTCCACTGATACATCTTAACCCCTTTTTAAATGAGCTATGCATGATTTTGAGCACAATGCTATTCAATCAGAGTGCTGAAACTAATTTTGTTATCCATGAATTAGGTTCGGTAAATTGTGACAAGCGTTGCATGTCCCGGTGTGTGGTTCATTTGATGTAACGTGAAGACAGCTATGTGCACAGACTTGCTAATTTCGTTGGATGTTATATTATTAATAGCAGACCCAGAAGGTATTTATTGAATAAAAGTAGCAGTAATGTCTGTACTTGTTTTAGGAAATATTTGTATTTGATTGTTGTATAAACACCACAAAAAAAATATTTATACAACGATCTGTTTTCTGTTTTTTAATCTATTTTTATTTTTGGCTGATCACATAAATCTAATAATTAGGTTTGGGCATATCAAATAACTACCAAGCATACGTAAACAAGTACGATGAAGAAGATATTTCCCAATTCTTCCTATTATACCATACTCTACCTAACATAACCATTCTTAAGAGTCTTTATACAATGAAAGTGGGTGGATCCTCGTTACAGCCGCGTACCAACGTAATGATAATGCTGTAGCCTAATTAACATCAGCCAGGTAGTTTACAGGAAAGGCAAAGAATTCTTAATGCCACCACAACTGACAATCTTGACATACTTCCCTCGTTATGCTCATTTTATTTCAAAAGCATCGCTTTTAAAACTGATCTTATATTCAATATTTTTGGCACAGACTCTAAGGACGTCTACAAAATGGGACAGTTCTTATCGATTCACAGTTACTTTCATCCTCGCGTTAAATTTACTTCTCGAGCTCGAGTTGCGACGTCAATATATTTACACACACAAACACGATCTAATTAAATTTAAAGGTTTGTTTTCATCTTCAGAGTGAAATAGTTTGCCAAGTTTTTCTCAGTGCGTTCTAATATACGGAAAGTTTAATTAGTGTTTATAAAGTAGTATGTACAGTGTTAGTTGTAGGGTAGTTCAGGAAGTGCGCTGATAATGTTATTACATAAGACTTTGATAGAATTGCAAGATGTTAACCTTGTTATGCAGACGACGGCCGTTTCCTGTCGCCAGTCACTGCCGGCCTGCTGTCTAATGGAGTAAAGACTACGAATACTCATCACTATAGATAGAAAATTGAAAAATAATTCAAGTCAGCCAAAACGCTGCAAGTTTGAGAATCAAAACACACTGTTTTGCGAAACTATTGAGTAGGTATTTCAAACGTGCACTTGCAGTTCATCGAATTGTTAAAATTGATTATTTTTTGCTGGTGTTCCATGGAACAACTGTTTGAAATAATAAATCATTAAACAGAACATTAAATTCAGTGGTAATCCAGTAATCCTGTGTTCATCTAATCCGATAGTAAATTCGTTGTTAAATACATGTTATTATGGGTAATAGTCGGAAGGGATATTAAATTTATATTCGAATGTGCTCATCGATAGATGGATAAAAGCTATATCTTCGTAAAACTGGGTGCTGTCAACGTAGCTATCATACATTCATTATTATTCAGCTTACTACAGCGAAACAACACGTGACTGTGAACTCAAAAACAAAAAGGGTGTCAGTAAACCGTGATAAATGTTCGTCAACGATTTTAATGTTCATAAATATTTGTCACAATTTTTACGCGTTATGTAAATATCTGTCGCTTATGGGACGACTTTAAAAAAGTAATGTTCTCAAATCGTCTATATTTTACGTATTTTTATATCGCCGGTGTTTTATTACAATTTGGGATATTTACTTTTATGCACGCCGTTTTTTAAATGGTTATAAGTTCAAAAATAACAGATATTCACTTTTAAATTAGTACAAAACATTCATTGAATAAATAATGGACTTTAAAAGTTCATAAATTAATTAATTCATTGTTATTAATTTGTGTTAACTATCCTCGAAAGCTGATCCTTATCAAACATAAAACGTTTTAAGTTGTTTAATTTTAAATTAAAACATCCCTTTTTCCCCAGATCCATGTGAAACTCCAAAACTTACTTAATACAGATACCCTTTTTTCTATTCAACGTAAAATTACAATACATTAAATAAATCAAAAGTTTTTCAATTAACAAGTAATTGATTAAAAAGTGGGAGGTTGAATAGTCGACACGGCCGGTGACACACACATCACGGGATTTACCGAGGTCGTAAAGACATTTTACACGCATCGGCGGCTGAGTGCCGAGTTCGTAATTCGTTGAGGCACCCACCGAGACAGGAATGAGCTAACTTTTAGGGAAGACTGCGGGCGAATGAGAAAACATTGGAGAAGTTGCTGCCAAGTGATAGACAAAAACGGCGAAATATATGTTGGGGCTTAGTGAAACACATATGACTGCAGAGTTTCGAGATACGCCGTGAATAACAATATGTATGCCCAAACTTGTGCAACTCGGGCGGCAGATATCATCACAACTTGACATGTGATTTATGTGTATAGATAAACTTTGAAATTATACAAATTAATCCGAGTTATACGAGTAAAAGTAATTAGTCTACACGGGTGGCAAACAAACAAACAAATTGGAAAATTAAAAATCCTTAGTAAACGTAATGGTTGACATAAATAAACACAGTATAAGCAATTTGTAACCGTAGAGTAACAGGATGATTGCAGGCTAACGGCTCAATAAGCGTCAAGGATCCCTTAACGCAGAAACAAGGCTGGCATATGAAACATATCTCGCCCCGCAGTCGTAATAAGCACCGCTCAACCCGATCATAAATAAAAGGCGAGCCGGCATAATAGGCGCTTCAGGCACGTCATCGGCAGCTGTCGCGACTTCCCCAATTCTGACGAAGTCGCTCACATCCGATAAAAATATCTTTAACGGTTCTATCTAAGCATTCAAACCTTGCCTCGACGGAAGCACATTCCGTACCGTTCCGTTCACCTATGCAAAACAACATTAAGGTCTTCGAGTTGAAACTACTTACAAATACAATATTCTCTGCTCTCCACCTCCAACTTTCCTTTGAAAACTTGAACGTGAGAACATAATAAAATGTATGTTTGATGTACAAAACAGAAGTCCTGTTTAAAATAAAGCTACTGTTCTTGATTTAACCTCGTTGGGGGGTTCTTTGTAATTTATCACAGCGATATGTCGGTGAGAGGAAGCTGCGACGATGACGTCGCATGCGACCGGTGCCGGCCCGGTGTCGGCCCGTGCCTGATAAATCATCGCACTTGAATGAATTTATCTCATATCGAACTGTGGTATTTCTTTTGTTATCATTGTATTCACACCCAACCCTTATATGACCGGTATTATTTATAAAACATCCTCCCGAAAAAAAATGAAAATCTTAAACTCTTGAAAAGTGGTTCGTAAAAAAATATTTATCCAATAGAACTTATGACGAGGATATGATAATATTTTGAAAGTATTAAAAGTCGTTGGACGTTCGGGGCTCATAAATATTTAAGAATAAGGATTTAACTTTCAGGGTCACAGGAAAACGCCGCAAAATTCAATTTTAATGATTTACTTTAAGTTGCTATCGATAAGCAAAGGATTAAAATAATACAAATTTCTTGCAGAACTAAGTCCGGTGTATTTTGGGATCAAAAGCAATGTGCTAACAAGCTTTTGTTTTCAGTACAAATTTTGATAACATAAAGGTAAAATTAAAATATGCTTTTTGTTATTGTAGTACTTACTATCCTAAATAGCTTTTTTCCGTTCGTTTGGCTTTTACTCTGAGCCGGGACAAATAAAGTTATGGAAGCCTTTACTTTGACACCTGACAACGAGTACATAACCAAAAACCTTGATTTATTGCGTGCAAGGGTTACGGGGTCACCTATTTTTTGACGCGTTGACGCAATACCGTGACAAGATATGTCATCCATTCTGTCATATCTACAGTGAGATGATATATTCAATAGAGTTAAACGATTTTGTGTGAAAGTGCTCTGAGCTGGTATCAATAAAGAGCGTTGTACTGTGAAATAAACCCTCAGACATACTATTTAGTACAAAGTAAATGAAAATACCAACAAATCTATTCTTTAACGCCACTTTTTTAGCTGTCGAGTGAAAAGGAATGAATAATTCATCGGAAACAAAGAAGCGAAATAGTACGAAACTAATAAAGTAAAACGCTCGCACAAAATTCGAGATACGAAAGTGTAACAGACACAAAATAAAAACAATTGAAATAATGGATTTATGCGTTCACGTTTTTAATATCGACTATCATGGGTGTTGCAAGCGTTAGCAAGCAAAACTAGGGATCGTTACGAGTCACGATATCCTTCATTTTTTCTTATAATTTACACAAAATAGTGCAATATAATAACTTTACTTAGATACAAGATTATCAGATACATAAGTACCTGCTTACTACCGTAAGATGGAGGCTATTTTACAATACTATTTTAAAAGGGGTTTTGGATTTAAAAGACATTTCTTATTAAGACCTCATGTGGTAAACCAGGTATAAGCCGATAATCTTATACAGCCATAGCCATAGCCTTAAACAGTCGTTAAGTTTTTTAAATAAGTACCTCTGATACATACGACGCAGTAATTTAAGTAACGTTATGTAGAATTTATTTCATCAGAGGCGTAAATAAAGTACGGGACAGGCACAAATTTCTGACGTTCTTTGCAAACTATGTCAACACAGTCTACTTTAATTCTGAATGCGACGGAAGTTTCAGTAAGAAACATAGTAAACTTTCTTGAGTATACGTAAAAGAGGCTACTAGCACTATCAGTGAACTGACAAATAATTTTATAAAGAAATGGATTTCTCTAAATAGAAAGCAAGGCGGTGAAGGTGTCTAAGGTTACCCCTCCTTTTTCGATCTCATTATAATCTCTACTTTACTCGAATGACATTCAAGATTTAAAACAGAATCGTTTATCTTTCAAAGTACTTTCGGGACTCTAAGTCAAAACTTAATATTTAAATAAAAATTTGTTTTCGTCTTTCCTAAGTTTCCGTCCATTAGTCAAGTTTCAGAACGGTTGCAAGAACATGCGCTCCTGTCATTTAAGAGTTAACGACTAACAAGGCCTTTTGCTTAGATTAATTAAACTCTTTAATTGGTCTTCTGGGTAGCAGGTAGATTGTCGGGACGCGTCCAGCAGGCACGCTTTTGTTATCAAAGATCACAATATAATTCTCTAAGATTACAGTTCAAACAATTTCGGAAACCTTGAAAGTTGTTCGACTTTTGTTTTATAATTTAAAAGCAAAAGGTTTTATACTTTTATGTTTGACATTTATTGTATTCATTTTAAATTTGGAACTTCGATTGATTTTATTTTAATAACTTACAAGTTATTTTTACGTAGAACCTTACATAAATACTTTTTGGATTTATGGCAGTATTGTACAGATAATATAACGTTTGATAGGATAACAAAAATAATGAACGAATGAAGTTGTGTAAACAGGCAAGTCATAAACTTAAGTACCGTTCTGTGTCCCAAATAATGTGGCACTGATTGTATTGGAACGATAATGACAACGATGACAATAGCCTAACGAAATCTCGTTTGCACAATAATTATGTTAGGCATCTTAATAAACAGAGGAGATGTATTTAAATAGAAAAAACATAAAATATAAATAACTGCAAACAGACTTTTTCAAGTACGTAAAGTAACCAGTCAAGGTAGTTTCCAGATGGAGCATGCACGCAAGTTCAACGGTTCTTCTTGAGAAACTTTAATAATCTAAATCTGTATCAAAACTTTAAATTACAAATACTACAACTAGAGCTGCCTCACCTACCACAATTTAATTAAAGCCGTGACGTATTTACGGTCAGAAACTTCGTAAATTAGTCCCTCATTTTATATCGACGGTCTTATTAAAAATGTTATGGGAACAAACGGCGAAGTTACGCAACCTGCATTACACGAAATCATTTGTTACCAAAGTAGCTACGTCATGGTTACCAAGATATTATTTCCACCACAAATACGATGAGCAAAACATAGGGGCTGAAAGGGGTTTCGTTGGGTACATTTCTAATGGCACCTACCTACGTAATCTTAATTAATAAATAAGTAAACAACAGGTCGAATTACAGGGCGGAGCTTAGTTTAAGTAAGTGGTTGTTTAGGGAAAGACACGTCTTGAATTTTAAGGTTACAAGATGCTACGAGTGTTTAAGATGTTTCTGTTTCGTAGTGCTACGACCGTCTACGGTGGGTTACGACTCGCTGCGATGGCGTAGGCCTGTGGGTTAGGGTTATGCCGGCCGCGCGGTCGGTCACGCTCTCGCCGTCTATCGCCGACACGTACCGCAACCTTAATTGATATTTGCCCCAACGAAGACGTACTCATCGCTAAAATTTCAATACTACAGGTGACGGCAACACAAAGGAAATAGGTGTAAACAAGCAGGTGCGCATTGAAGTTGCCAAGTTCTAGTTTGCTCTACTTTGTATATCCAAGCTTCA
Organism: Autographa gamma; assembly: GCA_905146925.1. Lineage (NCBI taxonomy): Eukaryota > Metazoa > Arthropoda > Insecta > Lepidoptera > Noctuidae > Autographa > Autographa gamma. The sequence continues at coordinate 5,930,846 of LR989852.1, forward strand.
ATAGAGAATTGTTCTGTTAGACTATAATATTACTGAAAATTGAACAAGTAAACCGTCATGATAAAACCCGACGGCATCCTATTCGAAAAAAAAATGTAAGAGTATTTGATTAAATCGTTACGTGGGGATGTTACGCGGAAAGATTACACAGCAACTGTTTTATACTGGATTTTAATCGTTTTACCAGAGACATTCCAGTCCTGTGATCAAAGTCGATTTAATTAAAAATCTTGCAATAGACGGTTGTCTAAATTCCAAGCAAGGATGAGATTTTTTCTCTTTTTTGAAAGGAAGATTTAATGAAATCCTATTCAATTTAGGTCTACACTAGTACTTCTGTCGTAAATGTTTTGAATTTGTCGAATTTATTTTAAGACGATTATTGTGAAAGGGAATTATTTGGTTGGATAAATCGCTACAATATAGAATCGGCAAGACTCGATATTGCAATACAACGCAGAAACTCTACGTGATTTATATAGGTATAAAGGTGAGCCAAATCTCTCTATACCTGTCTTATACAATTCAACATAAATTTCGCCGGTAAAATCTGATTTTACTCAAGGTAGAGTTAACAAATGCAAAAATATATCCTCGCAATTTCTTCACGAGGCCGCATATTAAATTAGACTGAAAGGAGTAAAATAAAAATGTAAAACGGATCCGAGTGGAAGCGAAGGCGAAAACCCGGGTTCGAGTCAGTAGCAGCTCACGATTAGTGTTCCGTATAATAAAATTTCTTGTAAAAATAACATCGTTCACGGTATCCTGAGCAATACAGTTGGCCTTTTTCTTCCGCTGCTATATACCGCAGGCGTGTTGGCTTTTATAAATGGTTTAATATCACAACATTTACTGCGGTAATATCAAATTCTTACAGCAGAATGCATACCCGCAATCTGCACTAATTATGTACATTTCGTACAAATGTTGATCATAAAATATGTGGGTAAATAAAATACTTTGGACTTACCCAGTATTATATCACAATCAACGTCTGAGTTAACCGATACTGCAAAATTTCATTTTATCATTTGATAGAGAATGCTAGAAAAGGTGAGGATTGTAGAGAGAATTTCCGTAAAGTGAGGCGCTGTACGGGATCGGTCGCGCAAAATGAAATTTAGTATCGAGTATTCGGTAGCTGACGTGCCTGTGAGAGCTCTAGCTGCTATACCTCCTAACTGCACCTAGTTACGAACTGTAGAACCTTATTTTTAATACGTATTTGAAACAAAAAATAGTGATATATTTTAGTGTAATTAATATTTTTTGTACAATAATTTAATTGCGAATATATACAGTTTAACAATTAATTACGAACTATATAATTTTCTTAAGCTATAGTAAATGTAATCTAAGGTATACGAAGTTGAGTGTATCATGAAAACGAACTTTTATGATAAGCGTAGAACTATCAAAGCAATATAGAAAGCAATATGTTGCTTTAATGAAATAAAATACTTATAGGAAGGTTAAAAATTAGTACATATCACATAAGAAACTGGGTGCTTTTATTGTAATCTATTCAGGTGTTGATTCTTAAGATTTTCTGTGTTTATGCATTCTTAAAATAATGTTGCTATACCTATGAGTACATTAAACTCAAATTAACTTCATATAATACAACATTAAAGTATTACCCAATTGTACTCATTACACTCCAACCGTAATTGATAATAAATTATCGACAGAAATTTCCTTTTACAATGCAGTTTTAATTTGTCAAAACTGTACATAATTTAAACGTACGATCGTACCGAACAGAATGCATTGTGCAATTACTCATTACCTTTATATTATTACGTGCAATAAAGAGATAATAATAATAATTATGAATGAGGCATCTGATAAGGAATTTCCATCTTTCAAAGCTGTCTTGACGCATTCCAGCTGAAGTTTATTGAGAATAAACGCAATCAAAACAAGAAATTATTAACTGAATTAGAAGAAAATTACTTTTATAGAGAACTGGGAGATAATTCAGAGAAGTGGCTCTACTTTATTTTAAAAGCCATATTTCTGTCCAGTCAAGGGTATGGCCATTCATATTCGTGTCACTTAGCAGATATAGATAAGTAGGTGCATGTGCAGGCCAGGGAAGCGTGCATGGGTGCACGGGGCGGTCTGGCGGACCTTATTTATGACATTACCCCACCGTCAACTGCTTTACGAGTTGGCGACGCTCGTGGGCGTGAGCTGCCAACGTAAATTTATCTCGGGCACCCATACGGGACTTGAGACGACCCGTTACGAGTGTGTCCGCGTCATAAAATACCTTTCCAATTATTAAAACAATAGTAGAACAGTATAGAAGAAAAGAAATAGCATGTACGCGTACAATGACCACTTTTTAGAAGTAGAATAGTTCTTAAAGTCAACATAAACAACGTCTGCTTAAAATAGTGAGAGAAGAAAGTTCACCAAGTATCAATAAATCACACATTACTATAATGGTATTTTCAAGTGACATAAAAAGTTACTTCTTAATTAATGCTTTTCAGACTCTTAAAGATAATAACATTTAAGCGGCGCCAGATGTTAACGAGTGTAATAGCTGAGTTATGAATTTAATGTCTGCTCCACGAAAATCAGAATGAATATTGGACACAGTAAAAAAAGGAAATAATTAAGCTCGAAAAGGATGTTTCCGCCACGGAATGGCTCAGCAACTCTCGGGAGCAAAATTTACGACGAAAACTGGAAAATAATTAAGATAGAATCTCATTAGGGAGGTACACAGTGCCCGGACATAGTCAGAGGACACACTGAACTAGGAACGTCTAGCGATAGCATTACAAACACATGATCTTTATATTTTCACTAAATATATTGAACATTGTATTTTACGCCACTACGTGCCATAAAGAAAATTATACAAATTCTTCCATGGATATAAAAAATACTGTATCCGTAAAACATTTTTTATATAATACGCAATAAAATCCATTTGTAAGAGCGCGGTTGAGCATACAAATGCACGTTAAACGCATTAAAGATAATAAAATTGCCGCTGATAGATATATTTGGACCAGGTCCAAACAAAAAGCAAACTGTCGTAGATCTAAGCATTAAGGCGAATGGGTAATACAATTAATTGTAATACTTGGGCCTTAAAATTAAAAGCCCTATCTAATTTAAATAAACATTTTAAACAGAGGAACTTCGGGACCGAAAGTTCTATCTAATCTAAATACATCGCATAAAGTGAAAGGAACGGATATACCTACTTTATTTATAAAATTAATGAAGAAGGTTTCTTACAATAGAGCACAAAGGCAAAAATTGGCAGCCTTGGCGTTAAGACAAAACTAGGAGAATGAAGGTAAAGGTCTCGTTAATAGTGATCGTCCCCCGTCGGGAACAAAAACAGAAGCAGTATCTCTGAGTGTAGTGTCGCCGGGGGAGCAACTTTACAAATGCCATACGCTTACACTCCTCAAAGCGATGACTGAGGCCATCAGGCGAACGACTGCTGCCAAGTACCTACTGCAGGTACGTCGTCGAAGTCAATGTATAAACGCTATTGAAAATGGCTCCAACGTCTAACGTTTGCGCACAACAGATGTGGTGTTTATGGAAGTACTAATGCGTTCTGTGAGCCGTTACGTGTTCTGTAGTCCAGAAATGTGGGCATACAAACAACAGGACGATTGTAGATCTGTAGGTACCTCGTGACTCTGTTTATGTGACGGTAGCTCAGAGCAATACCGCAAATTGAGCGAGCGACTGGACCTTACGCCTCGCTACGTGCATTAATGGTGCCATAGAATCCTCTGCGAATGTAATAAACACTATAACCTGGTTGCAACGCTTATACACGCCAATGATATTACTACATACTACGTCTTGGTTGCAATTTACTTTAATTTTATGGCGATGTGAAGTTTAATGTTTGATGGCGGTTCGATAAACAATTTGAGCATTTAGTGATCCGTTTGCCATTCATGCGATACTTGAATCATGTGTAAACACATGATTCAAGTAAATAGAATAAATATCAAATGTTATAAACCACGAACATATATTTATTTCATAACTGATGAGCGTCGTTTCTTGGAATTGGGTATTACACAACACAAGTTTATTTGAGAGCTACTGAATTCAACGCAAACCGTTATTCCGCTCGGCAAGGCTATCTACTAAATTCCAAATGTACAACGAAAATTTGACAGTAAATTGATCATGCGTAGGTACGCAGGTAACAAAACGATGTCCCAGAGGAGTTGCGCTGCAGCAATCATGTGCCTGGCTGCATTACCGATGGGCAGCGTGGCGCCACGATCCCCTTTGTGTACTCATTCGAATGCCGCTCATATCGCCGAAATGCCACACGCCACTATGGGCCAATAGCGCGAACAACACTCCATATTAAAGGCCCCAAATTGCAGTTTAATTTATTCCGGACGTGTCTCGGCAACGGAATCGCAATAACCGGCAAAACAATACCACCGTTTATTGAGGCCTGTTTGATTGCACTTATAGATAACTACAACTACTATGCACACAGTTTTATCCCGTGTTTAGATATTCTAGATTCACTCATACATGGTTGCTATACACACTGTTTCTACATTGTTGTTCTAATAACTCCTACGCTGAACACTTAGCATAACTTTATTGTTTTCCATCCTCACATTGTATTGCTTGCTAATATGGAAAATACCCACATCAATAAAGATAGAGGTGCTTTTATCTTGGAAAGTTTTCAAAGTCTGAGTTCTACCTAATCAAAAAACAGATATTGAGTCTGGGAGGTTACTTGAGAAGTTGTAAAACTATTTCTGTACGTACCTCTCTATACTAGATTCTTTTAAAGTTTTTACAAAACCTTAACTTTGGTGAATAACTGTTTATTCCCCATTTTATCGCAAAGGTTTCTATAATTCTATCACAGTTTATAGAGGTCTAAATATTTACAAAATAAACGTAAAAGAAACAGAAATTCCAGACCCCATTTCGGCACTATCGAACGAAAATAGCGTTGGAAACGTGAATCCATATACACAGTATAGTGGATTGGATATCTTTTAAGCTCCTCACACACAGTCGTGTACACGATCCTTTCGTAATAGAAATATTTAAAATACTTTATCCCATTCGAAGCACAATATCCCGAAGTCATACTAGTTGGAGTTTAGAATCCATTTCAGAAAGGCTTCCAACTGGGACTGAGTGTTATTAAGCTCCTGTCGAGTCAACTCCCTAATTACAAAGCTTTTTGCCGCTTTCCCCTTTTGCAGATTGGACTTAAAATACAAAACTAAAAAAAGAGCAAAAATCAAATGGAACACTGAAAGAAAATGTTTTTCTGCATAATGTTCATCACTAATTATGGCTTTTAACCAACCAGTAGCTAGTTGTGAAATGAATGACGTCGACGCTGACGACCCAAATGTACCGCCAAGTGACAGCTTTTAGAGCTCGGAATCGAATTGAATGGAGCCAGGAGCATGATACTTGCCGCAGAATATTATTGTTGCATGTCCTATTTACACAAGAAAACATGCATTACAAACGTCCAACAAGGCACGAATTTATATTTTAGGTTTCACTGTAACTTAATTGTGAAAACTAAGTTTGCTACTCGAAATTCCCATTTAGGTACCCAGGCAAAGTAGAAAGTCTTTATTTATGTACCTAGAAACTGTTCTTAAAAACACACAAGTTATGAGAGTAACTAAGGACACGGCATGGTAAACAAGCTTTTTAATATACATCATAAAGGCTCAGTAACAAATGTCATGCCGGTATAATAGGATTATAAAACGCAATGTTTGAAAGACAAATCTGACGTCCGCTTTTTCATTATTTGATGAGATGTAGATGTAATAGGAGATTTTATTGCTGCCGGGCGTCCCGACCCACAAATTCGGTCCGACGAATGTTTTGAGGGACTTCATTAATTGGAATAAAACTGTTTGTCCGATAGTTTGTTTGCGCAACCAGTATTGAAAGGAACGACAATGCCGGTTGGGTTTGACATGAGAAACGTACCGCTCCAGAATTGAATTCATGTTTGCCATGGCATTCAATGTAAGCTTCCACTAACCTAAATAAACATTCATGGATAACAAGTATTTAAGTATTTATAAGTATTACCTTATTTAAAATTAGAATCATGTCGTAAACATTTTAGTTAACAGGTGAATATTGTTTATCGACTCCAACATAAAAGCTGGATAGGTGTAAATTAAACCAGCTCAGCTTCAGCAATAAACTATTGAAGAAAGTGCCCATAAAATAAATTTTCTCCTTCTAAGACCACAACTTTATTCTATCGTCTTAATTCGGACCGATGCGTTATCGTGGCGGAAATTAAAACCAAGCTATCTTCGAACCTGATAGATGTACTATTTTAGAAAAAAGTATGGCGCAGTTTTCACGAAAATTGAACGAGCTAACGCACCATGGTGTCGCTCGAGCCGTGTTAATGAACGGGGATGGTCCTGAACCGAAGCGGAGCGACAAGGAAAACTTCTTCGCTATTGTTTCGGCAACTATTAAAACTGGTACCCATACCTCTAAGTTCGCTCTTGGATGCACTTTGCGAATGTCTTATACTTTGAAAATTTTGTCGGGTTGAAACTTGTATTGAAACTTTCGAGCTTTACTTTGTGTGACAAAAATCTATTCTTTTTTGATGAAATCTAGTAAATAGTTGGTACACACGTCAAACGGAACGATCGTTTAAATAAAGTTAGCCCCGGCGGATATATTTAACATTTCCTAAAGGCAAATAGTGAAAAAAAGGTTTCACTTAGATATTTTAAAAGGATTAAGGGGTCTTGTGTGGTTCGCGATTTATCTTCTTAACGACTTCCGCAATGTGACGCGTTCGGAGCGGGCGAACGGCGCGGGCGCGACGTCTGGCGAGCGTCGAGCGGCGCGGCGCAGGGCCACGCCGCGGGCCGACCCGCTGCCGCCGCCGCCTCACTTCCCACACACTAACCACTCGCACGTTCGTCGTCATTTTTCATCTCGACATGCATATTCAACGCAACAATAAATCATTTGGAGCCATCCCCTCGCAGCCAAACGAAATGACCTTCCTGCTATGTCGCTAACTGTGAAAAATATCTCGCAAAAATGTATGTACTCGTAAGTAAACAAACGAAACCGAAATATAACGTTAATAATTACCCACCCTTTCGAGTCGTTGATAAATAGCGTCATTATTATCACCAACGCGTTGAAAAATGGTTCCCTCTCTTGATACTTATTCAAATAGCTAGCCCACGAATATTATTTTTATAAAGCGGACGATTTTTTCCGTTTCCCTTTTACATTTTGCAATCGCTACTTTTACTACTGTTCTGGGCGCTTTCATTGAAAGAATAGTAAGCAAAATAAAACGCGAAGGCACCTTTCTGCTGTTATTAATGATTTTTTGCTTCACTTGCTGTACATTTAATCATTTCTCTGAATTATACTAAAATGCGTCTAAATGTCCGTTTGTAACAATTTTAAGTAACCGTAAAAAATAAGCGAGGCGCGCTGTGGTCAAATTAATTTGGAGTTTGTTAATATGTTACGTATGCGAATATGAACAACACCAAACATGTGGAAGTTTATGACCATTAGAAACTTTTGAGTGTTCCGCATTATTTCATCGCAGTGCCGTAAAAGGACAGTCCTGTTTTTGTTACATGTCCTGTTAACAGTTTATGTTGTGTTCATTTAGTATTGTCCATGTATTGACCAGAATGCTGTTTTTAATCGAGGGTTCTCGCATTGTGCTAAAATTGTCCAATCAATTCTGCACATTAAATTCGACGACATATTCTATTGGCTCAGCCCCGATTTCCGAGCACCCTATTTACATAATTATTGTCGTTCATGCACGTGACGCGCCCGTCATGGGTCATTATACTAATCATTGTTTTAGTACACATAGGGAAATTACATGAAATGCAGTTAAAAATTGCATAACTTTACATTTATACCAACATTTCTATTAATTTATAAATATAATACAACAACAAAGAAATTTACACAATTAATGAATACAGTTGTTTGCATACTATGACACGCTTTTAATGTTTAACTCTTCAGACAACGGGAATAGAAGCCAAGAACTGCAAAGAGTTTTAAAACAAAAAGTGTAGAATACCCGAGATCGCTTGTTTTATTAAAACTTTAACTGCTGCGAATAAATTAATCTAGTTATATTCTAAAGCCTTAACTTTTTTCATTTAAAGATTTTTACGTAGATTTGTTAAAGCAAGTTGAGTTGTGAACTTACTTTCCCATCACCCTGATATCAATTCCATAATTACGCTCAGGTGCCGTATTATGTTAGTTCATTAATATTAGTTATTTGATCCCTCTCTATATCGATGAGTTACTCTATACAAGTGATAAGTTGTTTGAAACTTGCTAAAATTGCTATAATATTAATCGGAGCCTCTAACTTAAACAGCTACGTATTTATTACTCGGCAACAAATATCAATGATAACAATTAATATTACAGTTACGAGAATAGTTGAAATTCACATCAAACGTACCGACCCGTGCGGGATAGCAAGGGTGTCATGGAAGGTCATATGCCTAAATCTTGTTTATTCATGACGTAGGAGTGATTTGCTGAACATAAAGTTGGAGTAATGAGGCGTGACACTACCTGTGCGTGGTGCGGCGAGCGATTTGTTAGCAGAACGAGGCCAACCCTTGGGATCCACTCCCCCCCCCCCCTCCCCTCACAGACATCCCCGCCCCCACGTTTCTTAGGAGCTCAAACATTAAGTACGCAATGGACGATTAAACGGCTTACTTCAGAATTACATAAATATCACAGACGTCCCGCCGTCTGCCTAACCACATTTGGATTATGACTAATTCTTAAAAGAGATTTTATTTGCTACGCTGAACTCACGAAATTTCAAATCCTCTCAAAACGGAAGGAATAAAATATCCAAAGAGAATCTATTTGCAAAATGAGAAAAAGGGTTTAATTCAATGACCGGTGTAGGCATAATTTGAGTAGGTCGGTATCGGACTGGTACACAAGTTCTTCGCGATCTGCGCTTAAAAAATGTTTTTTTGTAAAGCGGCGAGTTTGTACCTATCTACAGAAATAACAATAGCGAATATTTATAATGAAATGGAACGGCCACGACTAATTAGTTGGACAACAAAGTCACTAGTTGGCATCAAGGGTTAATCCGCGTTGAGTTCTAGCTACAATGAAACGGCGAAGTCAGTTTCGAGTGAAGCGGACTTCCAACTTTGTTCAACCGAAGGTAAAATCTAAATCTCTCCGCAACCACAACCTAATAGTATTAAAGTATCGACAATCCTGTTATGTAACAGTACTCGATGACGTGAAACTTTCTATTGAAAATAAACTAACATCTAAGTTTAATGTCAAATATTTACAAATTTTGTTGACCCGTTTTATTGTACTGGCCAAGCAATAGAATATCGCAAATATGGCGTCGCTTGGAGTTTGACCCTTACATAATGCTTGTATTCTATCAACGTAGGTACTACATATATTTTACTAGAGCTGAAGCAAAATGAGTTTTGAGTACTGAATTGATTTATTTGTTCAGTTTGTTTGTGATCTACATTAAATGTAGCTTCATAATTCAGTAATATGAAGCGTGTAAGCCTATCTTAAGGAAAACACGGAGCTATGTATTCTAAACAAGAATGTAAACAGTCACAATCAAGATTTACGAAGTACGCTAAAATAAAACTCTTCTAAAACCTTAACAAAACAAAAGTATTACGCGGTGCGTAAACCCTTATTATCCAAGAATAGCCCAAGAATTTGGATGTTAATTTACAGTGAAATCTGTAGCGTTGTAACTCTTAGTTGGGATGGGCTGACACAAACATTTAAACAAAGTTGAACAGTTTTAATTGAAGCGCCCTCGTCATGGACCGGGCGAGGCACGCAGCCTTTCTGCTCGATGTGAATAGGAGCATAAAACCATCGCTACATACTACCTCCTACTAAATAAACTTCTCCTTACTTGTATCTATGGCGTCTTGTGTTTTCCATTAAGTAAATTAAATTCACTTTACTACTGCGTTTATAGATTCTTAAAGAGCATCCCGACTTCGAGCTTTCTTTGACTGTTATTATGTTCAACAACGTTTGAATGTTTAAAATGAGCGGTAAATTTTTGTTGTTTTTGGTTCTTGAATAACGGTTTTTCTAATATCTGCTATTATTCTGTGATGTAAAATCTTATCTTTTCGTCCGTTTCGTATTATAATAATACCGTCAAGGTTTTTAGTAAACAAATAACCTTCAAAATGAATGTGGCTTTTTAGGTAATCACATAAATAAATTTGATGGCATTACGACCCACATGTAAAGCTAAATCTTTCTGAGATATCGCAATTTAATGGAGCCTCGTCAACGGAACCGCCGTGGTCGTCGGACACAGATTAATTATGTAAATGAAGTTTGGGCTGCAGATGGCCGATAGAGAAAGGTTCTTACAAAACGTACCGCCCGCCGCGACCAACCACGTCGCGAATTAGGACCACTCTCAAAACTTCGTTTCGTCTTCAATAGGCCCACGATCAATCCGAGGCCCATTATCAGCCGGCATGATTCACACAATTTGAGCAATGGATCAACTTGGCTCAAGAACGAGCGGCAAATCCGGATAAAGATGAAACGAAACTGAGAAATTGGTGGAATTTATACTAAAAATATACAAGTACGTGCACATGTAGCTTTATCGTGCAACCAAAGGATGTTACAAATCAAGATTTGTATGAATTGGTTTTACCTTTATATCCACCGAACGAATCGACAATACATTTGGCGAAACATTAACATGTTACAATTCAAATCGATATTATGAATCTAGGTACAAACCATACGTGTATTATACCTACATTATATCAAGCTGCTATTATTGTTAAGCTCGTGTATATTATCTACAACGCAGGAGACAAGCTAGTAACTAATGAAGCCCTGCAGACTATGTAGGTAACATAACATTCAGAATTTGCTAAGACAATAGTGACGAGAAACAGAGATAACATAATACAGCGACGTACGCATGACATCAAAAGAAAAATGTTACCTATTTTCTTTAACGTTTACAAAGGGATCCTGAAAATATCATCTGCGGTGCTTGGTGCGCGTTACATCACAATTTTAACACACAGTTTTTGCTTTCCGCCTTGCTAAAATACTTTTTGTTATCACACATGCCTGCAGTACATTTTACTATCTCCGCATTTGCAAGATAACATTGTGGGAATTCGTCACCACGAATAAACAAACGATTCTATTTGAATACGTAGTGTAGTACGCGAAAAGAATTACTAATTCTGAAAAGAGGTTGCAACTTTTGAAGGAAGTTGCCGCAATTTTTTATCCATTGACAAAATCCAAGTTGAACATTCATTAAAAATTCAAATAGAACGCCAACTTAGTAAACTAGGAAACTCTTTGAAAGTTTTAAATTTGGAACAAATTTTCGATGTTATTTGCGCACTAAATTCCCATAGGGGTGGTTTATTTTTAATATGATGTCAACATCTTAGAATTTTTAAAATGAATTGCTGCTTTTCTATTAAACTTTAGAGTTAAAAATAAAGTAAATATATCAAGACATTTTCCGACGGACGTACATACTGACATAAATTAAAACTATGCACGTGACACGGGTTTATCTTTCCTGTTATGAAGTACCTTTCCCGAGTATCATTAAGATAATATTTCCATTAGTCACCTTCCGCGACATCCAGGTACAGATGGAATGATGCTACTTTTTCTTGTGGCATCAAACGTAATAATGGGGTAATGTAGTTTCATTGAACGTTCATGACTCTGTATACCTAAGTGAAATTTTGATGTGGTATGTATTTTACAAACTAAAAAAAATATCATTTGAAATAGGCTCATAATTTTTTTAAAAGGTATAATTTCACAAAATAGTTTGCCTGATTGTGTTGATCTAAAAACAAATCCATTTATCGGTATAGACGCTTTACTCAAATAAAAGACAAAGTCAAGTCTAATATTTGTATTAATTGTATATTCTGTATAAGTAAGCTCTTTTGTTAATATAGTAGCCTACTTGTAAACAAAGACTAAATCTCATAATTTATATGTTTACTGTGTAGAAATAAGAGCTTATTACCAGACACATAACTTAGTAATTCATTAAATCTTTAGTAAAAGGTTCCTTTTAATGTATAAATTAAGTTTACATCATAAATTTAATTCTCATTTAGTCTTTTGACTTAAATATGTAAACATTAATAATGAATACATAAAAATGATTGATTACAACACAATTCTCATTCTAAAGGTTTTCAAATTGTTAAATGATTGTAAATTTACATTTAAAGTTCACAAAACATTCGTCGAATCTACAAATCTTAATGAATTGTTAACATTTCCGTTTGTTCCAATGCTCTATAGAGTTCGTACACTCTGTAGCTTTGGCATAGCTCACAAGATTCTCGAGAATAGTTAGTGCAAACAGCCACATAGTGCGCATAGATAACACCAGATGTCTGCGGGCTAGAATAACAGACCTAAAATAAACGGAGCGCTGCATTCGCTTCTGAATGTAATATACATTAAATTTTATTTTTAATATGCTTTTCGGAACCCATTTTCATGGAAAAGTATTAGGCCTGTCACACAGTAAAGTCTCTAAGACCACATAATGTGGAGGATATAAAAATTCTTTCCGCGTGTTGACAATCGTAACTGATTTTTTCTTGCTCTTTTTCAACGTGAATTAAACTCATGGCAGTGCTGCAGATTCTTGAGCCAAATACGCGAGATATACGGCCGTTTCGGTACAACCAAAATGCTTTTATATTTAAATCTGTTTGTTATTTATAGCAATTGCATTGCAATAACTATTGATTTTGATTTATTTTGCTTTGTTAAGCGTACATAAATATGCTTAATAAACGAAGCGTATTTAAACTATTATTATTCAATTATATCAAGCTCTGTTTTGTAATTCTCTACAATTAATATTACATAATAAATAGGTAATTAGTTATTGGTGTTTTCTGCAAAATTAGTGGTTTTTAGTATTACCTTTCGACCTACATATTAATGACTAATTTTTCCGATTCCTTTTCATTTTGCGAAGGCCAGTAAAAGTAATTATCATTTCTCCGGCGTATTATCTATTAACAACTAACTAACATGATTAATTCAGTTGCTTGATTGGGTTTATCATTAAGATTAATGTATGAACTAATATTACGGCTATACGTAATGAACGTGGAACTGCGAACGTGAGTTGTACCTACGATGTACGTATGAATGGAAGGCCTATTCAATATAGACGCGGCCAGGGAATGTGAACTATGTGTTGTTGAGGTCAGCGCGGGAATGCGCATAGAAGTGACTAGTCTATCACTTACTCTGTGGTCTTTATATAAACAATATGCGGTTGGTTTCCGTCTGTACATTTTTGTAAAGAACAAAAAGTGAATTACAGTCCACAGCGAAGAATTCACTTTACACACATTTCTGTCACTTATTTGTCCTATAAAAGAATATACCATTAGAAATTACTCATTTTGCCAGGTTAAAATGAATAATATGACACGGATTTCATTTTGTGACACAAGTCAAAATAAATTGACATGTGTCAGGAACGCATTTTCTCAACAGCCGCACTATAAATACGTTATCATTAAGAACCAATGTCAAAAACACATTATCATTAAGAACCACTATCAATTCGTCCAAGGTCATGATTTTTAATAAACAACCTTCTAAATACCGAAAGGTCTTGGTATTAACATTAGTTTCTTAACTAAGCCAAGGGTTTTCTCTAAAGGGCTCTCCAAACCTCAAAAGGGTAGCAAGTCCGAGCCTATCACAATAAACTCAACGCAACAAGTACATGACTTCACTACTAATTGCTCCGTTTATATTTAGCTGTGTCTTAACATCGTAATTAAAATTATACCTACTATAAATATGTATATAAACTACAGCTATATCAATCAGTAAAATAAAGAGATGGTGAAGGTTGTGACGTATAAGGAACTTCAGGAATTGGCACCCGATAGGGGGAAATGGAAGGAGCTGCACCGACAAGACCTAGGCTCTTAAATTAAGAGAGATAAATATGTATCCACCTACAAGACTTTAGAAGTATAAGAAAAATAAGATACAAATGTATGGTACCGTAGAATAAAATATATTTTCTTACATAGAAAAGGAACAAACGTTAATCAATAAGGTAGTGCACAGCGTGATGTCAAGTTCAGATCATTAGGTTCGAGTTACCTCACAATATTTTCTCGTACTGTATACATTAGTAGCACTTATCAGGTATAAATGGCGTCATCAGTGTATCATATTCTTTACTGATGACGTCACAAATAAGATTATAAGGCAATAATTAACTTTGCTGATTTTGATTTTGTACCACATGGCGCAAATGTTTATTAGATTTTAAAGATAAAAAGCTGAACTCAGTTACGTGACTACAAGAAATAAGGTAAACGACTTTAAAAATGTACCAACGAAAAGTTAATAGACGTAGGGGACAAACACTCAACACGTTCACACAGCAAACACCACTGACTTAGGTAATTTCACTCAAGGGAAGTCAGAGGGTCCACTCCTAACACTTCAATTTCGAAAATAAATGAGTTAATCAAAATAGAACGAGGTCTATACAAAGTCCCTGAAGGAAAGAAATAGAGAAGACAAATAGGCACAATTTAGAGGTATCAAGACTATTTTACGCATCGTTTGTTTGCTGCAAATGACGTGGAGGTGACGGAACTACACCTTAAGCTGAAACTAGATGAAACTTGCATCAGACTTAAGCAGATTACAGACTATGCTTTGAAAACTTTGTTATACCGCGAAATCACGTTGAACAAGCTACCTTGATCTGTACTTTTCGTGGTTTTAAATTATAAGTGTCAAAACTTTAATCAATATTTTTATATTTTCAACTTGTACAATACCTTGAAAAGAATAGAGATCTTTCTGATTCATCAATGTTTTCCAAACAGGAAGATTCTGTAATAAGATACTAATGTATTTAATAAACATGGAAAATATAGCTTACCTTCCTAAATATGTTGTTAAGTAAAATAATCAACATAAAACAACCTGAAATAGATTTACTAAACAGAAAGATCACTTAAAATAAAAACTTCTAAAAATATTCCAGAGCAAAACAAAAATAATAATAAGATAGAGTTTCAGAAACTCGAACATTTGAGATGGCCACGAATAAACATGAAGGCATTGATATGATAAATAGTCTGAGCGTAGAATTCTAAGTAGATATTTATCAAAGGTATTGATCAATCTCTGATAGAATATAGTTAATTGATATATATTCTCTCACGTGTACCATAAACGAATTTTCTCACGACGGTAAAGGTCTTACATGCGCTATCGCCTGGGAATAAAGTACTAACGCGACTCAAGTTGACTTTTATCGGACAATCGAGTTATACAGATACATTCTAGTCAGGTCAAGTACGGGACACGCTAAGAAGCGTTTAGTCTCGAACGTTTTTTGTCAAATAAACTTGGGAGGATTTATAAGTTTTTGTTTGGACGTCGTTAAATCTAGCTTAGAGTGTATTTAGGTATAAATTTTATATCAATATATGGAATATGGTAGAAGTAATTTGATGTAACATAAAACACTATCAATCATTGGGAGCGGCGGCGCGCGCACTGTTCCACACCGCTGCCACTGCTGCCGACGCCGGCAGACGATCATTCATCACACTTCGAGCTCTCTTAAGTGCTTTAGTGCACTATAATCAGCTCCTTATATCGGCATTTTGTTAAGTAGGCTTCATAACATCATAATTAGGTGTATGTAGCAACACGTAACTATGTTACAAATCATGTGCCGTTTCTAACCTTGTATTGGGCTGGCGAAAATTAGTCATACCTAATATAATTGTCTCTGACTTAATACGATTAGCAGTTAATATTATCCTTATCTAATAGATTATGTGGTTAGTCAACAAGGTTTACATTTCCATATAAACAAGAACATTGAATTCAAGTCGATGAACTGTAACGAAAAATCAGAAATTATAATAACGATAAAGCGCTTGCCAGCTAAATGTTTATACCACAAAAGCACATGAATTTTTATGAACATAAACATTTTTCGTTACGACCTGAACTGAGCATCGTTAAAACTCTTATCCATAATCATACGGGATAGAACAAGGAAAATGTCATTCGTCATGCTTATAAAGATTAGATAAAGAGTTCGGCTGCCGAGGTCGTTAGTAAGTATGGTTTGAAGGGCTGGAGAAATGGAACTGCTCGTATGGAGCTTCACAAACCCATAGGTATTGGTACCCATAGGTATATTACACCCACTGGCGCCAAACCGCCGCCGCACCTGTTATGTATAACGATCTCTCCTTTCATAAACGTTACATAAGTAGGTCATTATGTTTATTTGAACACAGAAATCCAATTACTTTTAAGCAGAGAACTAATTAGTTTCCAAATTAAAATGTATTTACTCAGCTACACAGAGTTGCGCTCTATTATTCGCAAGTTCAAATTAACATCTAATAAAATGTAAATATTTACACGACATTAAATTAACAACTATCTAATAAATTACTCTTGTAACTAGACGTAGGTAAGGAGAAACTATTAGAGCGACCACGAATGTTAAACGTGTGAGCGTAGCATTATTAAAATTAATGGCTTTATTAAAGCGGCCGCGCATCAAAATATGTAAACTATGCCGCACTATCCATATGAATGGGCGTGAGCTGCGGCAGCGAGTATGACGGTGGAACCCATATTCGGAGCCGACAGCGGTCGACGTCGGCGCGACGAGGGCGAAGCGTATTAGGGCCCACATTCATCCAACCCGTCCCGAATACACGTCTTTATCAAAGACGTTATTAAACCTGCCGCCAGTAGAATACGTAAGACGGTGAATCGATTTGACTAAATTACCTTAGGCACATTCCGAATCCTCACACTTCATCCGTCCATCGCGTCTGAATTTAATGCGTACCGCACTGTTTTTATATCAACTGGGTATGGAAAAGGATATTTTCCAACCTTTAAACGCATGAGCCATTTCTCAAGATTGAGCGCTGAAAGTGTCCATGAAAACATAATATCTCTTAAACAGCTGACTGGGCGGCACTCTTTTATAGATTTTACGAAGTGGGAAAATTCGTTTTATCTATTTCAGAATTTATTTTCACACGCCCTCCACCGTATTAGATAGCGAACATATAGTTCAATAACTGCGAAATCGTACTGGCTAACGGGCAAAAGCTCAAGTTCGTTTAATTGCAATTTAGAGTAAGCCCAGCGATCGCCACATAAGCTGGCAAACAGAGAGGTCGAGGGTCTGCGGGGGACTCAGATATAGCCGCCGAACCGAGCGCACTCGCTGGTATCTAGTTTCGTATAACAAATGGCGGAGCAAACCACTCAACTAAGCTAGTGCTCGCTGCACAAGAACAGTTCAACGATGTCGACCACCAACTTCTACCTACACTTGTGTATAAACACACTTGACAATTGGCGGACATAGCTCTTTCCATTATTCAATTGACAACAAGTTACTTATCACATATTTTTTATCATAAATGTTATATTGAATTATTCTACAACAGAATACAGAAATCCACTCCTATTTTCCTCTCGACTCCTATTTTCGCAATTGATTCTATAAATCTAAAGGCAAATTGAATTTACCTGGCAATCTAACATTCCGATACGTAACGTACTGACACGTGGCCGCGTGTGCACGTAAGTTACACTCCGATATGAAAACAATAACGATTTAAGCTTAAAAGGATTGTTTATGGTAGGTGTGACAGGTAATGGGGAAACGCATTAAGCCACCTACGAAGTTGAGCGGCGCAGCGCGGATCGTGAAATAAAATGCACTAATGATTGCCGGGACCACGCTCTCCCGGTAACGACCCCTTTCGATTAATGCTATATGATTCCTTCGCGCATATATTAACATATTCAGTCATTACAATACAAGAAACCTAATCCCATAAATAAATGAACTAACATTACCAACATTATCATGATTACTGATTACATCTCTCCTCCGGAAATTAGATTTTTAATGACAAAATTCGTAAATAAAATTAAAATAATCACAAATAATTTTCGTCGTAATTCTGTGAAAATTATTCATAAACGCAGAATGTGTGGTATGTGGTACAGGTCCGTTTTGTGCGTTAAGTGCGAGACGATGCGTTACTTGGTGCAAATCTTGATATTTTTCTCTTTAATCAGTAGAGGTATTGGTGAAATAGACAGTAAAAACTACGTGAGTATTTTTGGGTTAAGTAAGGTTTATCTCCTTGGTTGGTGTTTCTTGTGTCGGTTAGATCAGATTTCCGCAAACATTGACTTTAGCTGAGCAACGGTTAACATTAGCAGAACGGCACGTTTACTTGTCGACGCGCCGTGTCGTGGTTGCCCGGCTTGAGTCCGAGGTCCCTTAGCTAACTACAGACATTTTCTCCCGCACATATATTATACTTGTTCCGTTTGAACTGAAACGGTAAAATTAACTTTTTGTTTAGATATTTTGCTGCCTCTATTTTTGTCAATTATTTTGTAACTTATTGCCTTTCAAAGTACCTACTCGTTAATTGCATTAGTTTTATATAAATAATTGAAAACCATGGAACATTGTTTAATTTTATTTTGCTAGTTTGAAATACTATGTTGAAATAAAACTACTTTTACGGTTTGTATTTAGATTTTAGTTCAATGTTTCTAGTTAAATGCATTGTTATGTAATTTCAGGGTCCTTACAATATGAAGTTTAAAACATTTGATGTGTGCAAAGGCCCCAAATCAACAGAGGCCGGAATATTTGAAATAAAAGACTCAAAAAACATGTCTCATGTGATATTAAACTTGGAGTTAGAAAAGGAGGTTCACGCTACAGCGGTATTTTAATTTTAAAACTATCTTATAATTAATAACTTCTCCCGCAGCAATTTTTCAGTAACAAATTTATGTTTTAAACAGGGAAAAATTGCAGTTAGTTCGATAAACAACAACGTCACAAAAAAGTTGTACACCCATGCTGTGAACAATCCGTGCGAACATTTTGTTTTGGGACCAGTTCTATACGACTTACTCAATATGACTAAAACTTGCAAAGTTCAAAAGGTAAGATTTTGAAATCTTAAGCTAAAAACTGTTATAACATTTCATTTTAAATGGTATTTTATTCACAGGGCATCTACGAGTTGCATCTTGATTTTCAAGCTAGAGCTAAGATTTTCCTGGGAAAGAGCTTTTTTTACGGCTCTTACTTGTTCAAGACGATGGCCTATAATAAGGTAAACAACTTCTTTTGCCTGAGCTGCATAGTAGAATTTACACCTAAAACTTAAAAATAAAAAACTTTATAATTATTTTGCACATTTCGCTATTTTAATTGAGAATGTCTGCTCAAAATTACATTTTTTTTAAACAAGTGCGTTTTATTTAATGAATACCTGAAAATTCCATATTGAACTATGACGAGCTCTACTACCGAATGCTCGGCACGCGTGAAACATTTTATAGAAAAATTGACGTCATTTATTCGCATTATTGCTTTTTGAGTAACACTGCAGTCAGTTTTATCTTCAAATATACATACATTCAGGTGTGAAATTTATTAATTGGATGGCGGGTCCGGAAAGTTGCGTCGTTTTTATCAAAGTGGCATAATTATCGTCTTTCATTTAGGGGTGCACGACCCTCGAGCCCATGAGTCTCGTCAGACTTAATAACCATATAATATAGTCGGCGGAGCGGATAGACGCGTAATATAACTAATTTCCGTGTCGCGATTAAAACTCGTTATAAATGGTAGCCAGGGAAAACTCAAGGGCTGTCACCATTACCGCAAAAAGAGGGAAAATAGAACCGAATTTAAAACGCGCTGTAATTTTGTGGAACGGAGCCCGCCATACACGACGAAAACAACTGGCGGACATATTATTTTATGGAGTTTTGTACCTCGTTTACGAACCGCAAGACTTTGTAGTCCCGCTTATTCTTCGCAACTTAAAAACATGATCTATCTAACGTATTTCCTACTTCTTGAACATCTGGCGATAGCAGATGTAATTCCCCAAATAGAATATAAATGTTCAACTTATTTCCCTCGCAGCTTTCAATACCACCTAATTATACTCAATGATGCTTCATGATTTCTCCGTGATTCACTGAAATTGCGATTGTAATTACATACCTACGTTTCAACACGGAGCATAATACATCAAAGTAAATTATGACAATGAGCGGTTTGCAGATAGTTTTTAATATCAGTTAATTGATACCGACATTAAACAAGTAATAACGAAACATGATCACGCCAGAATTCATTAATTAATTAGTACTCATTCATCAAAATGAAATCATTGTTTAAATTTCAAAATTTCCTTCTACAAAAATGAAAGGTAGTTGTTTTGACAAAACTCAACAAATCCGCCTGTTCGTGAAATTCCATAATGGGAGGTTACTAATACATTTTTAATGAGCTGTAATAATTATAGAACAAATTACTCTTGTAAGCAGAAGAGGGAGATCTGCAAAGTAAATCTGGTCGGTAATGGCGCGCGGTGGCACCTGAGCCTGTGGCGGCCGCTCCGCTAATTTCCTAAAGCACAATATAAATTACCGCCTGAAAACAATGACGACCACTAAACTCGCCGCTTGCACCCTCCAAATTATAATGTACACGCTAAAAGGATTGTTAGCTTTATATAAATTATATCAAAAATACGAACGCAAATCAAGAGCAGTTCACTAGATCCTTTTTAAATTGACTTTCCTAAGTCTAAGCAAATCCTTAATTATATTAACACTGAACAGTACTCAACAGGAGGATTATAACTTTTCATAATCTTCGTTCTTCCAGACTGGGTGCTTCGATTTGTGTCGAGTCAGGCAGTTAATTATTTCCTACGGACAATGAATTGCCAAAGTCCATTTATTATCTTGAAATGAATCGACATTTTTTTTGCAAATTTTGATTTAAAGCTAATCTTAAAAAGATACCTCGTCGTTATTTAGAGACGGGACAACAACATTGTTGGATCGAAATAAGGAAGTTTATCTTTCTTGGGGAGAATTTTTGATAACAATACTGGATAAACATTGTGTTATTTTGGTGTACAAAGTAAGATAAATATAAATGCACTTTACTGTAAGTAGATAAAAGTGGTGCGTCCGCATAGTAAGGATAAGTTTCCCATTTTGTTAACATTTTGGCAACCAGCCTAGGCTATTTACGAAACATATTTAACATCTTTGTTCGACATTAACAAATGGTTTCTCATAACATTGCGTTGGTGGGTACAATAAAACACTATGTATCAAAGTACTGACTTTATGGCCGCAGAATGTAAGCAACACGCTTACTTATTCACATCACCTAGCGGGTACAATTGGAAACGGGAATAGGTAAGGCGTACCGACATAAAATACTATGTAGCAGCGTATAGCTGCATCACAGTCAGGAATGTTATTCATGTCCAGAATAAATCAGCACCAACCTGATATAATGCAGTGTTAGCGGGATAAGCTGTGTACACTGCACGTACATAAATCTCCGAAAAGGAAGGAAATGAATGAAATTCGTATGAATAAACCTATTGTAATGGAATAATCGATTGGTCGTGAACAGACCGCCTATTTAAATGCGTGACCCGTCATTAGACACGCGACCGGAGTGCTCAGGGATCGCTGAAGTGCCCACGCGCTCGATGGCTCCGTATAATCGACCTGTTAACTTTTCGACGTACATCCTACACCCAACCCCGTTTGCCGTCATTTATTTTTACTGCTTACTAGGCGGAATTCGGTCCTCGACGACGACGGACGCAGGGTAAGCGATCGATTGACAATGGCCCGGCCGTTGTTACTAAATATACGACAAATGTCACACCAAGAATACTTAGAGCAGAACAAAGACAGAAAGATTCATTTCGATTGCTAACAGTTTCCGGATATTTAATTGCGTTAATATCTTCTTAAACAGCTATTATGATAATAAGATCCGTCTCCATCTATTTAGTGGGTAATGTAATAAAGACGTGACGTTCTAAGCGAGTTACCATGTCGGATGTCAAAGCTATTTTTTGCCGACGGCGTCGTCCCGATAAGACTATTACAGTGATTTGTTGCGGTCACAGGACTCGGGATTAATATGCTTTAGATGTAGATCATAGATCATCGCTTTGAATAACTTAATAAAATAATGTCAGATGTGGTTCTTAAACAAGGTAAGTAATTGTTTCTCCGAATTATTTACGATATACATATAATATTAATGTTTTACTTAATATTCGTTTAGAAAAAAGATTTATCACAAGCTGAAATGAAATTCACGTAATGTATTTTCTAAAAAATTATGTACTCACCTATTGAAGTTTTTTGATATAAAGAATCCAAGCTTACCTGAAAGATAGAAAAGAAAATTAAAACATTTATTCTATAAGACATGCTGAATAATTTCATAAGAACAAAAGAAAAAACTTTCGAAGGTAAGTAGACTGTAAGATAACCCTTTATAAAATAAGCTTCTTGACTAAGGTCACAATTCTACCTACGAGCATTTGCCGTCTAAAATCTGATCTAAATATACACTCTCAGAATACTTGTAATTTTCTTTACACTCTAATAAGTAGCCTCCAGTGTAAATATGTTTCTCAGCAGACATCCTAGAGTACTTCGCATGCTTTTAACAGGTTTTAGTGATACGATCCCTGGCGAATACACTACTCTTGTTGGTATTATACAAAAATTTCAACCGACGAAAGGATTTAGCGCTGAATCTTCAGCCTTAAGCGTAACATAAGCGTCCTATACACACAATAATGTGTGTATTGGAATACATAATATGCCATGCATGTGCAATATTATGGCGTAACTTAGAAGGTCTATACATGGGTATAACAACAAGGAATGTTGGTTTACGAAGGCCTCGGCGAATTGGCCTATGTTGACTGCTATAACAAAGGCAAGGTTTAATATAACATTAACTTCTCCGACCTCTAGACTTTGCATGGTACACGTACTCGAACTTAGAAATCTTGTGGGTAATAATTTGTTAGTTTTGAGGCACCTCACTGCGTTGGATTGATGGTATCAACACGCAAACTTCCTCTACGCTTCATGGGACAAGACTGCTATAAAGTTTATACTGTTAGTAACAGTTTAATTTAATTAAATATTATTAAGCTTGTATACCTAAATTCCTATATTTAGAATCTTTTTTGGTTGAATTGTTTTAGGATTTTGACCTTACATTTTTTATATCTATTGAAGGTGAACATAAATATAAAACCCGAGTTCTTTTTTAAAATATAAAATACGTTGCTCCGCACTGGGTTGTCTACGATACAAGATTGTGGGGTGCCTTTATGGACATTAATCTTGCATGAGCTTAGTCTCAGACTCTGACCAAATATACAAAGACGACACTAAAAAAATATAGTCTTGATAAAGCTTAAACTTGTCTTTCTCGAGAAAATTCAAGTAACAAAACGAAAAATAAAATTTAGAACGCTGAAATATGCAATGATTACAGGCCCTTAAAGCAGAGTTGTTTAAACACCCTCTACTTTCTTTTCTAATAGTATTATTCGAGCACTCCGCATAGCTTTTAAGTACTTAATTTATATTTATAGAGCAAGTGCTCGACAAAACATGACAATAAATTATATACGGCAAAGCTTTTGAATCATCGTCACCATATACATTCAAATAACGGGTATATTATGCGCGGCATTATATTCCATTGTTACTAGTTTATATCAGACCATATATTTGAAACCATTTCGTATTTTCGTATTTCAATAGCTTTTATTCTGTCACCCGTAATTTGTTGATTGTAACTTATATGTTGACAAATACGATCGTGATACTAACCGACAATCGATCATCAATTATCAAATCATTTGTTTGTTTCGATTTACAGAGTTGATAAACTCACTATATCTATTTAGCAAAGAAACATGAACAGCAAGTGAAGCATGTGCGACAGCCGACAATTCTATTAGAAGTTGATCTGAGTTCAATGACAAACAATTTTCCGGGACAGTCATAACACGGAACTGCGAAACACTTACGTTATTGCCAACATTTCATGATGAAACATTGCCGAGAAACAAAACTGTACCTAATAAAGGAGATTATCTAGACGAAGATGGGGGTAAAAACTAGAATCTCGCTGTGAATGGAAGCACAATCCGCAATGTCGCACTAAGCCCCCGATGGCCCCGGATGGCCCCTAATGATCCGCCCCGCTAAGATAATCGGAATTGCCTAAGAAAATAACCGCCGTATTGTGGTGCACTGCAAGAGAATGCATATAAATGCAATCTCGCAATCGATTTTTTTATCTATTCAATAATCGTTTTATGTAGTTCCATCGTAGCTACTTTCGTTTAGCTATACGGAAACTAGAAGGTATTTTCAGTTCAAGTGGTAGGTATTTGTACATTTTATCAACAAATGTATGAAACATATAGTTGCATGTAGTTACTATACACATACTAGAATTCTGGCACGTGCATATGGCACAATGCGTGTATAAAAACAAATAACAATAAAATGAAACCTGTAAAGCCATACATGTGAACCAAATCTATCTAAAAATACCGAACTGAATAAAAGAACAACCGAAACGCAACCGTGTCCGTCCACAAATGTGAAAGATGAATGGAAAAGATAGGTTGTATTCGATCGTTTGGCTTCCATGTTCGGCTGGATATGAACATTTCATTATGTTCGGAAAAAGCAACGTGGAAAACGAACACAGAAAGAAAGAAAAAAGGTATAAAAGTTTATTCCGCGCAGGACACTGTCATAGCCGATGTCGCCGACTCACAACTTAGCAATAATTCCGCATCATTTCAGTGGTTCACCTCGTAATTTTCTTCCACCGACCCTAACCGTTAATAATTTCGATAAGACTCGAATTTTGCTTTAAGAAACAACTTTATATAACCAGCATATTTCTGCTTTACTCGCCTTTTACGACCATAAGTAGTCACCGTTGTCAGTACAGGATAACAAGAAATATATGGACTACGCTTGTTTATTTTTACGATTTCGACCGTGCCATAATTTGGTCTTCTAAGAATTTGGTACCCGAAGCGACGAGGAGGAAATGATTAGAGAGAATTCAATAAGCAGAATATTTCCACATAAGCACATCACTACACGACACAAAACGATTTCAATATTGGCTTTTAGATACATATAAAGGTATTTTTGGTGAACGAAAAACATTGACACAAAAACAAAGTCAATATAACCGGAAGCGATTTGTAGCAATCTCAGTGTACAACACTTTACGTCAAGCCCGTCAGTCACGACGCCTGTTTTCCTAAAGCGTTCAGTAATACGAGTTCCTCTTTGTTGTTATTCACGAGAAATGTATTTTAGAAATAACGCTGTAAACCCCTAATGCATAAATATGCTGAATTAGTTCGAGTATATCGTATATATAATACCATCTTGTTTGTAATAAGTAAATTCAAGACATCATAGTGAGTGATGGCACCAAATAAGAAACGTGTCCCCTATAAACAATATGTACGTGTTTCGGGAGTTTTCATTTCAGGAGGAAACGACGCTCAGCGTGTTAGTAGCATAACTCGTTAGCTAAACCTTCAAGGCACATCTAACACGTCAGGTTTTAAAGTAGAACAGTGAAGGCAATAGTAAGTTTGAGCACTGCGTTAAGCTTATTGATTTCTTGATGTTCAGATGCACAATTGTGTAAGTGAAGCAAAAAACAACTTAGTAATATAAGCAATTGCTACGCCAATGTTCTTTTAGTCTCGAAACAAAAGTGGAAACTTTCCATAAAAAGTATAAAAGTTTGTTGGAAAAAACATGAAATAAAGTTATATCATTTCCCCCAAGTCATTGTTGAGTAGTCACGCGCACATTAGCCGGGCTCCACACCTGTCGGCGGCATTTGCCACGAGGGACCGCACTACCTACTAACTATTTCTTTGTATCTCTCCCCGCAACAACTTTATTTCATTCTTCAGTTGGCACTGGAGAAAACAAGCCTCAAGTTTGTAACCACATTCAAAAACATGTATAGCACCTGAAATATAGGAGCTTTAAAACTTACTCGGACTTTTACCAAACATTTTTATGTCCACCTTTCCGATTCACGTCGTGTTTCATAAAATGTAACATGGATTTTTTTACGAAAGCAAACCTTTTTTAGGATTTCAAAAATTTCCAATTTTGATGTCCAAACTGAATTCGCCGTAGTCGCAACTGAACGTTTCGACGCCAGCACACGGCATAATTTATCATGATTGATTCGTTCACCTTCGTGTGCTTGTGCCCCAGAGACTCACGTTTTGATTTATCACATATCTATAAATTACCACTTACATTGTGTATCTATTTATCATCTGGACGCCTACGTATAAATCACCAATGACCTGAGATACAGGTACCATACAACAGGACTTCATGTATTTATGTTTTCAAAAATATTTTTGAAACTTCTTGAAGATGTTTTCTCGCACAAGACTAACTTAGACAGAATAGTTTCCGACAAGTACACGTTCTAAGAATGGAGAGAAGAACAAAACATGTTACCCGGAGCGTTTTCACAGCACCTAGCAGCTACATACGTGTGTACACAGCACAAATGAAAAATTTTATGCTAGTAGTAGTGTTCTTTCTATAAAATACAGACGGTACAGGAAGAAAATACTCATGACTAAGTTTATTTTAGTTATATTTCGGGACAGTATTTTGTCTTTAATGGTAGAGAACAATAACCTCGTCTTAATTTAAGTAGATTATCGGTTAGTTAATTTGTTGGAAATTAATCATATCAAGGCAATGACCGAGTAATACGTTTTTAATGGCCTGAATTGCTAAACATACGATTTAGCAAAACTTGATTGAATGTTGCTAGTCTCTTAAGCATAATAAATGCTTTTATATTTAGTTTATAGTATTTTAAACTCCTGGATATTATGTTTTAAAAGATATGCAAAAGCCAGAATAAGACACATAAAACTACTTGAGCAGTACCTAAGTATAGACATAAATCGTAAAACTTTTGGATCGGATTAAACAGATTTAAGAAACATACATATATTGCGACTTAACTTCACCCGCACACAGAAATTTAAAGGCAGAACACAAAATTCAGCAATTTAGTTGCGCAATTCATACACAAACCGCTCATATTTTACATGTTTAAGCGCTTTGACTCGACATGGAGCTTAGAATTATATCAACCGCTCAGTGAAGTCACGCCCGACGTTCGTAAGTCGGGCTCGAGCTGAAGCAGACTACTCAATACTAATTGCGTATTCTGAGACTAAACTTCCACTTATTTTCTAAACAGAGCGCACGGTTTAAAGACTTCAATTAGTGTAACATATCCCGATGTAGCCAATCCTAACAACCACATTACAGCGACCCATCCTCTTTGTTACTTTACTCCCTAATTCTATAATATGTACATACACAAGAAGTGCGTACGTGATCTACTAAACATAAACGTTTCATTTGAAAGTCGACCTTCGTGTTCATCAAAGTACCAGACTGAAAGCAAATATTGAAATCAGTAGTCATTACTTAAAAATAGCGAATATTGTTCCAAGATGACCGCAAAACCAATGTTATTACATATTTACTACATGCGACATTACATGCGTAGTTACAATATATTTTATGGTTACAGAACGATAAAACCCGTCTTGGCAACAGAAAAAAACGTTGAAAAAATATATAAATGTTCAGTATGGCGATCATATTCGTAGCAATAAGTAACCATAAAGACGGTATTTCATATAAGCGAAGTGCCTGGCTTTTACGTCTTGCCGAGAACGTGAGCTGAAAGGCTTGCGAAGACAGCGTTTATTGGTACACCTGCTTACTGACAACATTTCGACCAAGCGTTTAAAAAAGCTTGTCAAGGCGCGAGTGTTTCCGCTAGCTGTTCGAGTGCTCTACTCAAATTCCACTTAGAACAAAAATAGCGCTTTATTTTCTACAAATAAAATTGTATACTATTATTTGAATATTTATAATTTGAATTTATATAAAATCAGCGGAATGCGTGTGGGTTCTTTATGGAGTTTTTGTCGGTCAAACATACATGTCACAAACAGACAGACGGGACGTCGATAGCATTCCAGTTTCATTGCCCAGTCAAGTGTACAATGAAAAATCTAATAAAAGCCCAACGTTTTATAGTCGCTGAATACATGAATATACGTGTAATATAGTAAGTAGGGACATTTATAAATATAAAGTTGACTAACGAAAACCCTTGATGTTTTTACTGTTGTATAATATAAAAAGATTTTATCCAAAATTACTCGCAATAGAATCCAATTTTGTGTACGAACTTTTAATGATACATTGTATATTAATAAAAAGTTTTACATAGTTTTCGTCAAAAGTTAGTCAGTTTTCTATAAGAGATACGCGTACTTATTGAAAATGTATATTGATAGTGATAACTCACGTGTTACGCATTTTGTTAGATTTAGCAAATAAAATACCGAAATAATCGTAATTTAATACATGTTTTAATTATTTGAAAGAGTTGAAACCTAACCTTAGCGAAACGGCCTAAATGGGTTATCAAATATTAGGGTCAACCCCTCATATCCATAACACTGAAAAAAGTTAATTAACTTTTATTTTATATACTTTCTTTATAATATATACGTAATATGTTAAGGTTTTTCATTTCAGGTCCGCCACAAGTCGTCGCGTTGTAAGATTTATTAGAATTGCATTTAAAATTGCAAAATGCTATTCCACGCAGCACGTTTAAATTACGACCCAACACAATTATTCACTGTACGATGTTGCAAAGGAAAATACCGTGTTATGTTTTCTTTTAATTAAACTAATGATGAAGGTATTTTATCCTTTACGAAGAACCAGTCGATAAAAGGAAAAGAATTATATAAAAAGTATGCAAACATCAAACATATTTTCATCGCATAAAAATAGACTAATCCTTTTTCCGCCATTGACAGGGATGACGATGAGTTCTTTGACGCCGTTTAGTTTTTATTTATGTAAGTTTTAATTTTAGTATAGTTAGAGTTTGTTCTTATATTAGATTTAATTGTGTACAAGTAGAAATTTACTTTTTTCATAAAGTGCTAATCCTTTATAAATGTATGTTCTGTCCATTATTACTCTATACAAGTTGCACAACACGGAATCTGTTGCAAAAGCGTTTCAAGTTACCCTATATCAGTTACGTAGTACATTACAATAGCACGTGAGCTGAAAATTCTAGTAGAAAGTGGGTAAATTGAAGACACCGACGTTGTGTCCTATAATTTTACACCTGCTGCGGCTCGAAACTGCGGATTTCAACAAAATTAACTGAAATCTTCGAGAGATTGCAAGGTGTAAAATTTTACGTTCCGGATAAATTAATGAACAAATTTGTCGGCACAAACATTTTATTTAACTTCGAATGGTTGTAATTTCTTTGAATGGGTCTAGTTGGCCAGACTGGTTTTATGCCTAGTGTAAATGTTTCAGCTTTTCAACGTGGTTTTGTTATCCCACTGTTTTAAAATACGGTTAATCATTTTTATGCTACAGTACGTGTACTACAGTATCCATTTACTAATTATAAAACTTAATTTAACATATTACATTAGTGTTCATGGAAACAAATTTCGCACACAAGTTGAATAAGTATACTTAGAAATGCTACCGCCATTTCCATGTAACATCATTCATAAAAAAATGCTATATATGAAGATTTTTAACTCTTATTTATTTACATATCAATGAAAAAGGACAAGGTTTTGTGTAGTTTATTTTGAGTATAAAACATTTATGAGTAAGGGCGAAGGCAGCTTTCTGAATAGATTAAAAAGAAGGATTCCGGGGTTTCCTAATCTAACTTTTATTAAAACTACAAATTGGAAAATAGATCTTTATAGAGATGACTGAAAATATGAAATCTTGTCATTTGAATTTAGGTAGAGTTTTGTTAATTAAATCCATTTTTGGGTAACGTTTGTTGATGGTATTTATACTTAAACGTTACAGCTGTGTAATGGCGGCGGTTAAACAATAATCTCGTTATTAGTATTCACGCCGACGACGCCGCCGACGCCGCCGCGGTGCTACTTCATTAATTAACGAAGCTTCAGCCACTTTAGCTCTGCGTTTACGTTTAAGAATTTAAACATTCCCCTAATTTCACTTCAGAAAATCTCACAAACCAACTTGGGAACAAGTTCCAACGTTAATTTATAAATATACTAAAGAGAAAAGTATATTTAACAAACGGACAGTATCTGCCAGATAATATGAATAATTTAAAATAATAAAGAAGGAAATGTTGAAATGAAGAAAGGTTGGCCATAAAACTTTATTAAAAATATATTTTTATAACATCCTAAAATGTAGGTAGCCCGACTGGTATTTACCCAACACCTTTAAATAAAACGAGTTTAATATTTTCGTGGTACGCACACTCTGCGCATGTGTAAGTACATTTCGCGAAGATTATATTTGTATGGCATAATTTTGCATAATAAATTCATATGTTTAGGAAGCAACTCAACCTTCCAAAAATGTATTACCTTATTTTTCGAAGAGTTCTTATAAATAAACGTGAAATACCGGGAAGGTAGAATTGATTGCTTATGTTTTATTTATCGATAGTAAGACACTGCATTGCACGAAATTTTTAATAATGGGTTAAATCGCAATAAGTCACAAGAATTTTCAACGCAGTCGTTTTGACAAACTCAATTTTGAAACAATAAAAATGGCTTCCTGCGAGTTTATTTTCGCGACGAACACAACATGGGAAAGTTCGGCTCGAATGGTACAACAATAACTTCCCGTCTTTCGACTTGACGAAACACTGCATTAGTTCAAAAGTCATATTTACTGCTCGCAAGTTGCGTGTAACGGCTTCTTACACACCCTTCTTCACAAGCCATTACGTTTCTCCCAACTCATCGGAGCGAACTGTTACCCGTTTACAAGCTCAGTAATTAAGTAAACCTTGAAAACTTTAAACATTAGCTAATTTACCCGGCGGGACCGCGGCCCTACTTATTGGCTCCACATACAACCATAGCCTCATTGAATCCCGATACCTCTCGCTACTTCAAATAAATTCGGATATTACAAATTCTCTAACAGTAATTGGGATATAATTTGGCATAAAATGTTTATTATTTCCCAACCGCAAACGACACATAGAAATCGGAGCTTAGCTCGTTACTGAACAAATATTTATCTATAAAATATATGAATGGCATCGTTATGCTACAAAAGAGCAGTGTTTTTACTGAAGGTAGTATTATCAATCATAGCATTTCTCGTGACATAAGTGGACCCTCCTCATGCGAGCTCAAAGTTACATTACTCATGACGCCACGCCCAATACTGATACGCTCTCCTCCAGCCACTCAGACATTAACCTAGCGAAACCGTTACATACTATGAGCTCAAACAAAGAAATAACTGAAGGTTGAGAGTGCGATAGCTCAACGTAATATCTCCCTGAATTCAATCACTCAGACGAACGAATTTACAAGAAAATGTTACAATGTATATCTAAGTGAAAGACAAATGAAGCGATAGTTATTAGAAGTGACTTTCAAAAGCCCAAATTTATCACCTGTCTGTCTCATTTTAGAAAATTTTAATCACCAATTAAAATAACTAATGGAGCCTAGACACCGCAAACTTCGGCTCTAATTTTCAACTCCGTCGGTATTCTGGAACCACCTTTTAGTAGATCTTTTGCTTAGTCAAGTTTTAAACTCACCTACTATCTATATAAAACGATGCGATCAGTTCGTACAAGTTCCTTGAAACAAGTGCTCGATAACTGCGGAAAAGTAGAGCCTTTTAACTTTAAAAGGATTTGCTCTAAATTTTGTAACAACTATTAAAGTTCATTCGTTTGGTATCAGTTCCTAATATTTATTCTACTTATAAACAATATCAGTGCACTTCATTTTGCCAGTTTCCATCTAAGCGACAGCAGTGAAAGGTGTCGGAAACGACATAACATTAAACAAAGCAATGTTATCGTTAATGCAAATTTAACGAATTAATTATTATAGTGTTTTTAATTACAGCCGCTTAGAACCGTCTCCCGGTAGGCAGTATTGGAGCGGAGCGCTCCGTCCGACGAGCGATGCTCTGTTTTAATTAAACTTACGCCCGGCCGGCGATAGCTTTCTGTATCTCCCTTTTATAGCCTACAAATTCAACTCGAATATTTCTGCACAATCAAAAAATCATTAGAATGTAATCAGACGAATAATGAACGTTACCACACGAGTTTCGTTAAGAGCAAACGAGCTTAATATACACAAACGAGATGGGTGTGAAGTGATTTTTATGACGGCCAAGGCGAGTGATTCCTGGAACTTATGGCGCCCATAAACCCGCTCGTGACGACTTGACGATTTAGCAAAAATTTCGCTTTTCGCCTCGAGTTGCCACATCGAGTCGAGAAATCTTTCAAATTACCCGAATCCGTCTAGTGAATAGTTGTGGTAATGACGGAAAACCGTGTGGACGTAATACTAAAAATAGTTACAATAAAATAAATAGAACGCTACAGAAAATATGGGGTTTATAAAATTTGTTTTTTAGGTTTTTCGACCAGAATAACAAATAAAATGTAGTTTACAAAAATGTTAAGCAAATAGCACGAACCAGGATTTAATTTCCATCGTTACGATTATTGTGTACCCAGTACGCGACCAATATTGACTGATTTGTATCAAATACACATGGTTTGGATGTATCCATATTTATTCGTTAGAATATGTTAGCAACCAATGCTTGTCCTACATCATCGTCCGATATCGTAAATGCTAAATACTATTTTCTAATCTAGACATGCCATAAACGTTTTCATACAAGACGCTAATATTGTATTCGAGGATTGGATCGAGGTGTGACTTTATGGTGTGCAACCGTCAGCTATACCATGGCGCAACACATTGTATAAACGATTGTCCTAATTACCCTACAATAATTTCAACATAAAACAGTCATAAAACCAGGGAGCAATGTTAACATATTTTTGGGACCATTAAGGTAACTTTAGAGCATACTTCAAGCTAATTAAAAGTCAAATACAATCGGAGCGCAGCAGTCGGCACGGATTGTTTAGTAAAGGGCAATATTTAATAGACGCTGACAGTAATCCTCGGCAGGCAGTGCACTCGGGCGCGTCCTCATCACGAATTCCCGAGGGCGCAACGTTAAATGTAGGCCACCAAGTTCCCGCCGCCCGCCAAGCGGAATATTGCTTTGTCACTTGGCGACATCGCACAGCTTCTCTAAGCCCAAGTAATTGGAAATAGTTGAAATAGACGACTTATAGCAACATCGCTCCGCCCCAGAGCCAGCACTGAGCACTGCTCGAACATCTCAGTTCGAGGCTCGCATTGTAGCTACCAACTAAACGAGACGAAGGCAATTTATGTCAGCAGAGTTATGCCCAAACTAACGAGCATCGTGTTCCACGAAAAAGTTTTAGTAAACAAAGTCGTTTTTATTTAATTAAGACTCTGATTCTTAATTCGAAATATTACAGCAAACAAACGATCAGGAAGTCTAATTAAAACAGTCGAATAAATAAACGATAACAGTTACCTAGGGAGCTGCGGGTCGGATGAAAACACCGCAAAACATAGACCCAAGGAGACCGACCGGGTTAAAAAATTAAATTTGATACCGGTTGCTTTGTTCGGAAAAAATAAAATTTTATGAAGATCGTAACATGGCGCTTTTTCGAATTTGATAAAAGTTATAAATTTAGAATAATTTTAACGAGTAACACGATCTTTTTAGTTATCTGTAAAACAACTTCAAGAAAAATAAATGTACAATTTAAAAAATACGGTACGGATATGATTTCAAATTATCAGATTTTTTAAGATAAATGAATGGTGCATGTTAAGCATACTAATAAGCAGTTCATAATACTACATAACCAGTGGTTTCTATATGTGAATAATTAGTAGTAAGTAGGATAAAGGACAAAAAATAGGATAGTAAAATTTATTTGGGACATAAATTAGCAATTCAGGTCAATAACTTAATTGTTATATCTAGCGGAGATAATAAATACTCGGAGAGAGAAATATTAGGCACAGAAATGTAATCATGACTAATGAAAATTTCTTTTTGCGGCAAAAAATATGTACCAAATAAATAGACTTGGTTACGCTCAATGTGCGAAACGCGTCAGATTTATAGATAATCCTGTATTATGCTAATAAGACTAAGATGATTATCTTGTATTGCATAATAATGAGATTAGGATCATAACATCAATGTCTGGTGTTGATTGATACCAAAGCCTGCCGCGACCAATCAATTAACGACGAGCACAAGCCGCGTATCTACTTAATTACTAATTACGTTTCGATATTAATAACATTATATTTCAGTATCTTACTAGAACAGACTTCAGATCGATTTATTGGGAAAATACATTATCTACGGGGCCTGGGAGCGTTCGGTTCAGGACTCGACATTAACGCAAGATTTTAACAGTAAAGTGTTTAATGTTCGGTTTTGTAAGATGTAACAAGATATTGAGAAGACAATAGACTGCTCTTGATTAGTAGATAACACAAGGAGGCTTTATTGTCAAACTCAAGTACATTTTATAAAAAGAAATATTCGATCCTTTTTTATAAAACATATATTCATGAAATGTAACAACGAACGTGTTTCGGTTTAATGAATTCAGAAAGGACAACTGATAATTATAATTGGTACACCGACTTTTCCGATGAAGAATAAAATAACGATTTCAATTCTACATTATTGTTGGAAAATTCAATTTTATACGTCTGTACTGAGTTTGTCAATCCTTCGAATCAGATTTTAATAAGAAAATATTCAAATTACAATATGCTCTGTATTGGCTTAGTATATAACTGCTGAAAAGAAATTCCATTCCATTCCAATCTATTAACAAGATACAAGATACTTTCTTGTTACAATAAACATATTACTTTTTTGTGCAAAATCGTTCAGTGATCTAACATACTATCCACAATTAAATAAACTAAATTCGAAGCAGATCATGGCAGTTTAAAAACCTATACTTATTTATTTAATCCCTAAAATTAAAATTTATCATCTTTAAATATTTGGTAAACAAACTCAGTACCTCCACGTCAGTTTCCTTACAGGATATCTATCCCTATGTCAAAGCTTACGTACAGCTCTTAAAAAGAATTTTCTAAAAGGGGAATCCAATTACAATTTACGACGGGCAGTACCAAAATTGCTCAAGCGAAAACTACATAAAAATAACCAGTAGTATTTATATACACGGGTTTATTAATGGGACTATTCACAGGTAAAAAGTATTTATTTATAAACGCAAAAAAATGCGTATCCTAAAATAAAATGTGAAATGTTTGTGAACATTCAAAAGCTAGGTATGTTTGTGTGCGTTTCTATCGATCGTTAGCCGGTATCAATGTGATTTAGAGAAGTAAAAACAAGCAAAACATTTATATACACGAATAAAATAGTTATGAAATCCCTGGGCTCGCACGACCATGCAGTAAAATAAAAAAATATTTGTGACCCGAGGTGAAAAGTGTTATGTTCTGAAAGCTTCCGCTATTCCATATAACCAATCTATTTAGCCTTTATAGCGCTTTAAAGTAACAAACATTTGAATTTCTATACATTTTAATATCCTCATTCCTTGAATGTCGTAGAAGGCGACTAATGGAAATATTATCTTAATGACACCTCGAGATCTGTGCTTCACAACGGCGGCGAGTTGACCCTTGTCACGTGCACTTCTTAATATTCATTCGTTAAACGTGAAAGTTTATTTCAAACTGGGAGACCGTGTCTGATTATCTTTTCGGTGATAAGGAATGTATTAGCATAAGAACAAAATGATGGGAATAATTTAACAGCCGATGGCAAATTTTTGATGATTAATTAACAGCATTGCAGTAAGAAGAGCGTGTCCTTATGAAGCCTACCACGTGGCCGGGCCGATCAGTATGCCCGTCACGCGTGTAAATACCGCGCCACGTCTCCACACCACCAGCTGCAATACGCTGAAATTGGTACGTGGCCCGGAGACACAATATTCTAGCTCATACCTAATATCGACCTCACGTTTATCATTATATGATAATATAATCCATCTCACATTTCGCCGTAACGCACGCACTATTTCAATAAACAAAATACACGCGAAAATTAGTATTCAGAGCGTGTGAAATAGCACAATGCTGTGATTGTAATATAGTTACTTTGACGTTTATTGCAACGTATGAATTCTATTAGAGACAATAGGGGAGTAGTGGAACCTAAAGCTAGCTATTGTCCGTAAGACAGAGATAGGGATGAGTAGCTTAAACGGATTAAAGCCCCGGGCGACGTCTGATTATTCTACTGCTTGATTTACGATGACGATACGGCGCCGCGACGCCGACCCGCTTACCTAATAGACGCAGTTCAACCCAAAACGGACAATTTATAGTGTGCCACGTGCCTATACAATCAATTCCCAGCGAATCCCGACGAGGAAAAGGAAACATTGTGAAATATGAGAGCCACGTGACAACATGTACATCGTAAAGGGTTGGCTGCGACGGGCTCACCACGCACATCGGACAGTCCACATAGTTCCCACGTTACGTATATTTACAAGAGACAAAAACACATTTAAATGCGGGTCGCGGTTGTGATTAGCCCAACGACCGGATCGCCTACCGCCCTACGACCCAACATCTGCGCACGTGAATTGAACGATTCCTTCAGCTGCCGACGCTTTCCACATTACCTATGTACCTTTTTCCAAGTCGTTTTGGATAATAAAATAACTTCCGCAGGCCCTTCGATATAAGCTTTTGGGATCCATTTCGGAATCTACATAATGCCTACATAACTCGACTGACAGGTGAATTGATGATATTTATCAAGCCATAAACGGTAACGCGTTTATCGCATATACGGTATTAAGTCAACGCTATTAATATGTGCCGTACCCAAATAAAGTGTGAAGTGCCTGTATTTTTATGACGTTGACCCGCGTTTACATATGAATTTTATACTGTTATAACCTGTCAACCTTTCTCCTGAAGGTTTCGGAACGGCCTAAAATTCTGCTTTATTTGTCACTACGTAACGTACTAACTTTGAAAAACTTTAGTCTTTGTCGATAAAATAAAAACTGTTATCAGCTTACACAAGATACATTTAACGATAGAATAATAAAGGCAACTCAAAATTGCTAAACATTTATACGTTACCGTAGTATAAACAACCCTAACATTGAAGCATTGAAATCTACCTTCCTTCTCTAAGTAATCATCCTTAATACAGTTGGTCCCTTAAGGGCAAGAAATTATTTTCCTTTTTCTAAACCATCAAAAAATGTTTTTTCTTGCTCTTAAAATAAACCTAAATAGCTTCGTTCATCTCATTACCATCCTTAAACTTTTCCCTTGGTGTCTTTAAAACAAAAAACAGTTGCCGAGGATAAATCTGTATGTAGATAGGCTGAATCAAAATATTAAATCATATTTCTGAATAATCGTGCTTTATTTAAATAATATCACAATTAATTGTTTGCAATTCAATTAACACTCTAATAATTATGAAACTAGTTTTATAAATATTTAACAATATGAAAAAAATTGTTCGTTTCCCTCGAAAATATTATGCCACATGTAAATCCTGGTTTTAACAGGGATCGTTTCAAAATAAATGGGTCCATTTCATTTGTTATAACGAGAGATCCTACTCAATAGGCTTAATTAAACACCAAATTCACGATTTGATATACGATCAAAAGTTACTTTTTAAATAAAGCTTTTTAGACGGCAAACGCTGGCCTATATAGCCTACATTAATAGATATATACGTAGCAGTAATGTTTCATTAGAATTGAAATGTTGATGTAGGGTTTCATTTGTTATTAGAAATGTGTTATCGATGATCAGGTTCCTAGAATTCTGTAAAGTTTACATGATAACTTGGGAAATT
This sequence comes from Autographa gamma, assembly GCA_905146925.1. Lineage (NCBI taxonomy): Eukaryota > Metazoa > Arthropoda > Insecta > Lepidoptera > Noctuidae > Autographa > Autographa gamma. The sequence continues at coordinate 5,968,868 of LR989852.1, forward strand.
ATAGTTCAGCAAAATGAAAATCCTACCTGAGTTGGGTTGGTTGTCGGAGTTGGGTCGCGCCGAGGGTGCTCCGTCCCGCGCCTCCACCTCCAACGCGTACGCTCCCTGCTTCTCTCTGTCGAACACCACCTTCGTGAAGATCTCGCCGGTCTGCATGCTGATCTCGAAGAAATCCTTGCCCTCGTTTCGCGGCGAATCAACGATGTAGTAGTACACCTAAAACAAAGAATTTATTCATAAAGACCGCACCACGATCCGCATATCTCAAGATTTCCGGGCTCTTTGTTTACTTTTACAAACAAAACTAGCGAACCCTTCATAAAATACGTCAGCTGAAATTCAAAAATCCTTTCGTTTGTACATGCGCCCCTAATAAAAGTTGCGCTCTTACGTCAGAAGTTCAAATCACAAGGAGTCCTGACGGAACAATAAAATAGTTCTCGTATACCACGCAACCAGGAATAACGTTAAAACCACGATGTGTAACGTGACGTTTTAATATCCGCAAATATATAAACTTTCGGAGATATTCTATAGATTCTGTCATGTTCCTGTACATCAAAGCCAAATAATGTCAGAAAAATGTGTAAAACAGATTCGCGAGGGCTCCAGCTGCCGTGAAAGTAGGTATATAAGGTGACACTCGTCAAAATACCGAATTTGATGGTAGCGAAGCCTGCCAATGTTATATCTGACACGCGTCCAATTAGATTCACTAGCTTTTATTCACAGAAAACAGGTGGAGATGATGTCAGACGGAAAAAAATGGTGGAAACGAATTTCAATTCTATATGACTCGAAATACAATAATGGCTGAATCTAATTTGTTAAGCCTACAATCTTTTTAAAAGCCAATAATGAACCAGGTAGGAGCAAGTTGCCTTAGTAACGGAAAGGAGCTTTACTAAACATCAGTTTGAATAATAGATAGGTTCCAGGCAGTCAGGTCTGTGCAGGAGAACTAACTACCGAACGAGCCATTACGTACATACCTACCAACTACCTACATTATGTTACTGAGTAGACGTTAGACACACTTTAGGCACCCTAATGACGGTTGTAAACTTGTAATACATGGAGATACTCGGGAGCACAACTATAACAAAACTGAATACTTTAACACTTTTTATTTAGTTCCAGTTCAACATTTCGAGTTAAATTTACGCCCGCCTGCAGAATTTAATTTTAAAACTACAACTGAATATTTCGCCCAAGTATCACAGTTTTCAGGGAAATCTGTATGAAATAAAACAAATAGTAGGAGAGGAATACAGTTTATAGTGATGCAATAATCTCAGCTGTCTGTAATATTTGAGCGTCGGAGCATATTTCCGTGAAGTACCGCACAAACTATATTCAACACAAATATTTAATATTCAAAAGCTCTTAAAGGTTCGCCGAGGAGTTCATGATATCGAGCGGGTCTCGCATCTGCAGTTAATGTTCAGGTTAAGTAAATCTTGCTATCGCTTCAATCCAAGCTGATGTTCCGCGTTCAACTAATAGAACGTATACACTCTAAACACTTGCATGAACTAGAAAATAACACAGCCAATTAGGGGTGAAGGAAACATTCAACCGTTACAATGTTTATGTGAAAGTTTTCTAACCCAAACGACTACTGCACACAACTCTAATCACGTCATCTAAATTGTTTTAGTTACAGAAACATGATTGAATATGACCATTTAACCACAATAATGCAATTGACAGGTATATTAATGACTGTCTCAAGTTTTAATTAACTGACTGCTAACTCAATAATAGTTTAAGAACTCGTCATACAGGTGGAGAGCCAGAGGGGAGGTGTAATACTGTTCAACTTTCAATTAGGCTCGTCAGAAACACCGCCGCAGGACTGGAGCTATACATCAAAAACAAATCGCCCACTCGCCCATACCACCCACGGCTCACGGCCCAAGGCAAGACCCTTCCGTCTTTTGTCTAACAAACCCCCAACAGTCTACTACAGAAAGTCAGAAAAAAATTAAGCAGCTTTCAATTTACACAACCGGACACCGAACATCATTAAAACGAAAATAAGTCCATCAAAAGGCTAATTAATTACTATTTACAAAAGGTCGAAAGTGTTAATAGAACTCAATTTAAATTTCTTGCCATTATCGCCACTTCCGCAAAAATAAATTGTTAATTTACGATATTTCTGTGTATTTTAACAAAATTTAATATCAGATTCCAGCTTTGAACTGAGAAAAACGAAGACTGTGCGTAATGTATTTTCCTTGTTACCTGTTTTATTTAAATGTTATTGAAATTCAAATGAAAAGGTGTTTAAAGGGTTATTCAGGCAGGAATCCTTACCAAAATTCTCTGTTATAAAATGAAATAGTTTTTGTATAGGTTCCAATTTTATTCTTCATTGGCAACAATTTAATATACAATTTCCATATCAATGCATTGCAGCAAAAAGTTTCAAAATGCGCCCATACACTAAACGAAGGCAATGGATGATGCAAAAATATTTAATTATTCACGATCGTGTACCAATCCAAAGCGCAATCACAACGGGTGAAAATTGCATTTTTATTCCCTGGCGCTCACGAAAATTATAGGCACAGTAAATTGCAACAGTTGCATATTTGTACAAATATATAACGGGCTGAGCGGCCGAGCCGTGTCTCTGCATGTTATTGTGGATTAATTAAAATTGTAGGTTTAAATATACAGAAATAATTACGGGACGGACGTGCGCTTGTAAAGCACGTATGACGGCGATGAATAAAGAACAACCAATATCATTATACGGGCAAGTCAGTATCGATCGCGGCCATTGTTAAAGTCAGACGTTTCACATGGATTGGTATAAGTCAATGACAAATTTTCAACTGTTTATCCCATAGATTTAGCATATTATAAAGTTCAAAAGTTTATATAACCATCAATATAATGGTAGCATAAGCAGATTAACGTTTATGACGCTATTTATCTCCAAAAACTAATAACCTTTTATAAGGGTCTGAACCCGTAACATAAAATCTATTAAATGTTATGAAAACTGTAAAAGATTCAATAATAACAATTCTAATATAAAAATACGAACCTATTAGAATAAAAATGGAATAATAGATGGCTCAACATGGATCGAAAAATAGTCTGAATAATAGAACGACATTCCATTGTGATTTCAAAAGTAAAAGCTAATTTAATCTGTCTGTTATATGATCGCACATAACTAAAACATTTAAATAGTTTTTAAACTAAATATAAACTTTCCTAGAAGTATATAGAGCGCCCATTTTGTATTACAAAATACTTGGAAAGTACGTGATTGGATGCGCAAGCAGCTCGTAAATATATCTACCATAAAGTAAAGATTTGAAGACTAAGTAGGAGTTGAGAACAAAAAGGATATAAAATATACAGCCTATGAAAGTAAGTACCATCGAGGCTGAATACTGATATCAAACCTCTTTAGTTTACAGAGTACATAGCGCATTAAAGTCACAAGTACCTAGACCCAGCCTTATCGCCGCAGTTATGACGAAAAAGGTCAACATGGGTTTTATGATGCCTACATAAATCTTGGAACATATTATATGTATAATCCTAAATACCGAAACTGTCATCGGCATTAACATTTAAACAAAGACGATGGAAATACGAATACATATCGTAATGTTTCAGTAACTTATAGACTACGCTTGAGGCACTCTATAATGTTGACTTGATCTTCAATTGACATCTAAATTCAAATGGAAAAAAAAACCGATAAGTGGCGTCTAAAAATTTACATTAATGACGCTTTTTTTAATTACTCAATACAGATTACAAATAAATGTGTTTTTTTAGAAGAGATCTTTGCAGTTAGTCTGATCGCAGGCTAAATATTTTTACGTAATCTAATGAATCCACGAGTTATTTTACTCGACTTTGGCTATAAATACTACTCCATCAACTCTGTTAATTACCGAATATCACAAACAGTTAATTAAGTATTTTGTGTACAAGCTACAAATAAACCGACAAATTAGAAATAAGTGCCCTTAATATAATTATGTAGTACGAGACGTACGAGTACCTATACAAGAGGCAGCTGTTACAATTCTTTTTTTAAGGACTAATATAAAGTAGTAGGTACTCTACAAAAATCCATATTCGAATTCACTATTATTCCAATATTAAATTCAAAACTTTATGTTATGATAGCAACACAACTTGGTGAAAGCTCGGATCGAATAATATACGTGAAGCAGTATGTATACAAAGTAAAATAAAAGAGAATTCCGTTTCGGATTAATTACAAGGAGCTTTTGGGGGAGCTAAACTACTCTATAAATAATATATAAGCTTCCTTCGAGATAGTACCGTACAGTACGGTGCAAACTTAATGGCGGCTCTGAACACGAGGCAAGTCGCTGCGCAGTAACAAACTTATGCGCCAGCGGGGGTGCGGCGCGAGATACTGCGCAGCGTGTAGCTAACTTCAGAGCCGCCATTAACTTTGAATCCAACTATACTTGTTCGTATAGCGATTGAACAAGCAAATTGATTACAGTTTACTTATACCCCTACGTGAAGCGTATCCCTTTAAATAAGTGCAATGCAGAGTGGGTTCGGGTAAACAGTATTCAGTTATTGAGGATTTACACGTTACTGCTTCTTTTGTGCTATTAATATTTATGTACTTTTTCACTTTATGAGCTTTCATTGAAATTTTTACGTAGGAGTATTTTGATTAAGGATTACAGTACATTCTCTTTCACAGACAACCAAATATGGATGGAAAGAATAAACAAATAATGGGGATTAAAAACGAGCTAACTGAAATGGGACTGTCAAAATAGTAATTATTGTTAATTAGCCGACCTAAAGTTTGTGGTTACACTTGATTGGCATATGACAGGAATTCACACGCAGTTGCGTGACCTTTGCTAATTGTGCTATAAAAATATGGACGATTAATTCAACTGACGGCATTTTTTTAAATCAAAAGCAAATGGCAAAAGTTATATGTACTTTCTTAATTATTCTAAGACACTTCTGACAAACGGTGAAGGAAAACATCGTGAGGAAACCTGGATTCCAAAACTTGGGATATGAAATCGCTAACCCGCAGAGAGCAAGCGTAGTGATCAATGCTCGTGCCTTCTCTATATGTGAAGAGGCCTAAGCCCAGCACTGGGACGTTTATAGGCTGGATTTTTATTATTATTAAATGGTAAAAGCGAAACATAGTTTATCTAAAGTATGAAATCCTAAATGACCCCGTTTTCCAAGAAATACCTGAAATTTCCGGTACATCTTCGACATAGCATGTCTTGTTAGTTTCGTAATTGTACATCCTTGCTCATTGAGCTCCAAACTCGATTAAAGGGTACAAAGTAAAACTTGTAAGGGCATCTACATAGGTAGAATGTAACTTAAACGGACCCGTAGTATTACATGGTCAAAAAAGGTTTACATGCGTTTAAAAACAAGTGAAGTCTTGTTACAAGTAAACTTTGGATTGATTGCATTAAATTATTATTATTATTATTATTTTCTTTTTTTTATTAACGTAGTTTTATTGCGGTGTTGACGCATATATTTAACCAATAATGTAAAAATAATTGTAATAATTTTGTTTTTAAAAGAGTAACCTATGGAGTTTCTTGCCGGCTCTTATCCATAGGAAAGACACTTTGGAACTGAGCAACTAGAATCAGTAGAGTTTGCGTAACGTTTCTTGAGCGCAATTGTTTTTGGTATATCTTACATATAAAAATGAATCGCTAAATGTGTTGGTAAGCGCATAACTCAATAACGCCTGGACCGATTTCGCTAATTCTTTTTTTGTTGTGTTAGTTATTATCAGGAGAAGGTTCTTATGAAAAGAAAAATGGAAAATTGTGCGCGATTTTTTTTTAAGTAGTCCTGACCTTTGTTACGTTAATGATTTGTTGGATTCATCTGAGACACCGGGAACGGGACCTAGATATTCATGCGGGTGAAACCGCAGGGCACAGCTAGTAAGAAATAAAAACATTTTGATTTTGATTCTGAAAGTATGTTTAACTTGCTTGAAAATCGAAGTAGAAAGACACCGTGAAGGCTTTAATACATTTTATTCGTAACCCTAAAAAAGTGCTTTACACGCGGTCGACACCGCAATAACAACACATACTCGACAATACACGTGCATTTTACATGTGTAAAACCATACATGTTTTATATAACCGTAGCGTAAATAAAGAACGATTTTGTACCACAAAAAAATAAAATTGCATTTTTTGTTACATGTTCCTTTGTACGCGATAAAAATACATTTTTAAAGTTTAATAAAATGCTTTATAAGTCGAACAAAGTTTTACTTGGTTGGCTAGTTTGCTAGACATGATATTATTATGCTTCGTCTCCTCTGCGAGTGCCGTGTCCCATATTAAATTAATCTGGTGTCAAGTTTGACTTAGTTCTTGGTATACTGAAGGTAAAATTTACAGGTCGACTGCGAGAAGTCAAATGTGCCGAGGAGTCAAACAAATGTTTATTTATGTGTCTTAAATAGTTACCTGGACTACATTCACTACAGATTAAACTTAATCGCACTTCAAAGAAGGTAATACCCCTTTAACAAGTTGAGTAAAAAATCAATACATCGCGTATTCATATAGTTCTTAAGTGCTGAGTAACAAAAATATTAAAGATTGGTGTAAAAAAGGGCTGTTTTGACAGTGAGAAAATAAAAACTTTTTATGTACGTACTCATTTAATAAAATCCTAAAGGTCACAAGAAACTACACAAAGTTACATTATCTCTCTCGTTATAAAAGAATTGTATCTCAAAGCGAAATTATACGAAACCTTACCTTTATGTATAAGACTAGCTTTGTGTAAGCTTAACGGGGTAATAAAAAGGAATTTAATGAATAATAAACAAACAGTGAAATGGTTTTAGTTAATTTTGACCTAGAGGAACGCGGTATTAACGCGAAATCTTCCTTTAGCAGCCTATTTAGAAATACTTAGTACACTCCTTTAAAAATATATTATTTGCTTAGGTACAGAGAGAGAAAAATACTTGGATTGCTTGAATGGAGGAGTTCTATGAGACTTATAAGCGGTTATCACGCAAACTATGCGACTAGCTGTGGGTTCTTTAATAAAAGGAGGTTTATTCAGAGTCTAGTTCAACTTTTTATACCACAATAGAATGAATTTGAAAAGTTCCGTAAGACATTGGTCATATGCAAAAAGAAAGAAAGAAAGCAATCATTTATTATCACACAAGTACAAATAATGAAACCAAAAAAAACAAGAACACAAAAACAAGTTGCACAAGTGTGACAATGAGGTTCCCATTCAGCTTTATGCTGGTTATGACCTAAGCCACGAAGCAGCGCTGATTTTCAGAAAACAAAATCGACTATTATATGCTCCGTGATTATCAATGTCAAAAGAACACAGTACACACCCTCTATATACCTACAAGTTAATAGATATTATCCACCGTATTGTTACTCTTTGATCTAATGTACACAACTACACAAGCAACTCGTCTCGAACAAACATGTATCTGTTTGTCGTGGTGTCAAACCCTTTTCCTTGACGGAAAAGGACAAACACTCCTTGTTGATGCTCAAAATAATCGCATGATGGAACATTCTTTATCTATCCTGGTGGCCAAGGATTTTTCCTTAACGCCCTCTCTGTCCGACTGTCGCTTACATCTGAGACACCACTTAACGCGATTAATATAATAAGCAGAAATTATGTTATATCTACATAGTATAGTATCGTGTATTCCTTCATTTGTCTGTTTGTCGAGGAGGTATAGATCGCTTTATAGAAGTGTCTTTATATTTGACTCATTTGATTTTACAGATAAAAATGTGTAAGTAGTAGATGATAGATTGAAGAGATGTTAACATTGGACAAAACTGCAAGAATGCACTCTACATAAACACAACTACCGTTTGGAAAAAAATCTTTGCTAAAATAATTATACTAAACCTAAGCAGTCTTCTATGTGAGAAAAAGGAACTCAAACAGATAAATATATAATGTGATTATGTGAACATCGGTACATACTTGTTTTTCACAGGCAAAATATATAGTAATTTCTCCTCTGCCTCAATATTAACAAACACTGGACGCATCAAATAAAGAAAATCCGCTTACATCCGTCAGCATCTTCGTTTCAAAAACGATATTAAAAATAAAATAAACAAAAGACAATCACAACGTTAGAATGCCTTACCTGATTATTGGGGAAGGTGCCATCCTTATCGATAGCGTTGACCTGCGTGACCTTTGTCCCGATGGGCTCTCCTTCCAGCACCGTCTCTTGCTCCCGCTCCGTGAACAAAGGGATCTCGTCGTTCACGTCCTCCAGCATGATGTAGACCGTCGCCTCCGAAGCCAGTTGTTGCGCCCCATTGTTCTACACAATAACACAAACAAACTCTCAATACCCAATCCCAATTTCAATTAAAACGAACCATTCACCAATTTTGTACGCTAACTAAATAAATTAGTTAAATGTTTTCGAAACTCAATATTATTTCCGACCACAAAATTATTTTAGTACCGGTGCAACCGAATAATAATAAATTGCGAATACGCGTGTAATCTAATTAAATATCGATATTAGGAACATTGAGTTAACAAATAAAATTATATTTTCATTGAACAAAATCAATGGAGTAATAAAGAACATTTAGGGTACATGAAGAGGTTTTCCAGGGAGTTGAATTAATAACAAAATGGGGTTATGTTACTCTGAAGTGATATGGGGTAGCTTATGTCATGTTATAAAAGCATTAAGCGCTCACCTCGACTCGGATCGTAAGATTATATTCCTTGATGCTCTCATAGTCAAGTGGATGATTAACTTTTATATCGGCCCATGTAAACCCGTTGTCGGCCCTTTGTTGTAAATAAAAAGTGTGGAATTTGTTGGTTTGTGCCGTAGAGCCGGGCATCAGCCGGTAAAACACGGTCGGGTTGTTCTCAATGCCCGAGCTGAAAGTACAACAATACATTATAACATCCTTTTTTCATCAAAATATTAAATCACAACAGAAACATCTACGTTAGGTACATGACGACATCGAAATTGCGAATCTAATATTTGGTTGAATGAAAAAATAAATGCTGAGGGACATTAACAAAATAAAATGGCTACTAGTCTTTAAATAACTTTGGAAATTATAAAATTTGTTATTTAAATGAAAATACGGTCAAATGGTTCCCATAAAATTGAACAAGTAAATTTTCCATTCGAAAAGTGTACTTGCAGATGAAATAGACCCTAAATAAATAAACAAGACATGATGAAAAGTAAATATTGTTGTCTTGATATATCGATTCTACCGACCGAATATTCGGGGCAGTATTTTTCTAGTTGCTTTAGTGTGCCTGATAGGTCAGCAACGTTGATTGCATAGCAAATGGAAGACTTGTCTCAGCCATATTTTCATTTAAATAACTCTCGCACAGAATTATGCGAAAACAGAGAAAACAAATAATAGAGAACAATAATGAATACAAAACAGTTAATTCGAGTAACTCCTTTACAGTTTGATAAGTTTATGTTTTCTTGGGTCCAAAGGTTTAGTTCAAAGGAATACTTAAACACAACTAAACGTAGAACAATATGAAAAGTAAATTTTATGGATGACGTAATTTTCAGACGTGATAATAAAGGTATTTTTCAAAGCGTAGAGTAACAAAAAAATACATCTTTTTGGTTATAGCTATACATAATAGTCAATAGTTTTTGGTCATAAAATACCGCGCACATATACCTTGTATTTAAAATTAAACTGGACAAATTCGAATGTGCTCATTCTAATAGTTAACAACGAAACTATCACGCTTCACTGATTCTTTTATAAGAGTGAGTTTCTACCTAGATTAGCAATTATCGATCATAAACTATATCCATTCAAATTAACTATACCAAACTGTAATTGAGTTACGCGTTGCAATTAAATAAGCTCTGCGTCATTTGAAATTATCACTAATTAGGTGACAGTTTCAAACGGGTATTTATTATGAAAAGGCTCATGCCTCATTTCGAGGTGATGCTACTTTTATTGCTCAGTTCAAGGCATCAGCCGAGGCGATTTTGCCTCGAATTGAGTAAATTACAAAATTAGTAAGGTGAGTTAGTAATGGTTTCGTCTTTATGTAATACTTTGTGAGTTTGAAATGTGTGTTTTAGGACGAACAGATAGACCATAGAGATGTGAACCAAACTTGCCATCGACCAGCACTCTGTGATTGATGCACTATTAACTAATATTGCATAACAGTTACATAATTATTAATAGCCCGTGGCACATAAGTGATGCACATTCATTTATTTTGATAAACAAAACGAACTTGCCGGTATACTTACCTACTATTAAACCATTTACGACACTAAGCGTAAAATTGATAGACGTATAATGTCTTAATCCTACTTATTAGGAAACGATCTTTAGATCGATGAAGAAAATACAAATTTTATTTAATGGTCAATTAACCCATTCTCTGCTCTGCCTACTAATAATTATCTGCCTCTCTTTAGAGCTGTTGTTTAACTTGATAGAGAGCTCAAGAAATAAGTTTATATAAATACTAATCTCAAAGGACTGAAACTGTTAAGATTACAACCTCATTTAGAGAAGTTTACATTTCATAAGATTTTAGCACATCTCAAACATTGAATCTTATGCCATATAACATAAGGAAGTTTGTCGTCTAAATCAAACTATGATTCTGATTAATTTAATAGAAAAACAATGCTCCAGAACTTAAACAAAAATCCTAGGTTTCGAGAACAAATAATAATTTCAAGCACTATGTCAATCTCAATGTTATAAATCGAAATAAAAAGAACAAAACGTGAACGAAAAATAATCCTACAATAATCTACGAACTAAAACATTGAATACTTTCATAACATGCTGATTGAACCCTTAAATTCAAATCTCGTAAAATGTTAAACTTAGATAATGACTCATAATGCACTGATGCCTCAGCCTACATGCAAATACAATGGACACAGACTTTTTAATAAATAAGTATATACTTAAAATACCAATTCGATACCTCTCACATTTCGTTCAAAAACATCTATTCATTCTACGTAAATGAACCCGTGCGTTGCTAGAGGGGTTACGCGTAGTTTTCGTAAACCATCGCATAATATGAGATGCTACATCTACAGTACACAAACACATTAACCAAACATTACATGTACGGCAGAACAATTTCTACTGTAATGAAAGAATAGATGTTTTTGAACTTAGACAACAAAGTGTTCCCCGTTCCACGTAAGCAGTGAGCCCTTCTAAATGCACGCTTGTGAACGACAGTCCGCGTGTGCCATAACGATGCATTATTATTCACGGACATTGACAGTAACATCGTATTCATATCACCAAGTGAGAGGCAAACGGTAATTGAAGTTGCACGCGGCGCACCAGTAACCCGCACGAGCCAACTCTCTACCTCGGCGGATCAGAACAAACCTGCACCTTGTCCGTAATCACCACTGCAGCGGATGATATTCTAAATGGATTTCTCATGCGACGAAGTAGAAAGTTGACCGCACTTGGGGTCTTTCACCAAGGCCTCCAATCTTGTTTCAAACATTAAACCATTCATTAACATTTGATACAAGCCGGTAGGTCCCGGTGCGCGACCCCGCCACTTTCATGCCACCTGGCGCTCGGCCGTGGCGGTGCGCCGCCTGCCGCACCGTGCGTGCAGGTGTGGGCTGCGTGCGGTGCCCGTGCCGAACAGTTCCACGCACCTTGCTTTTACGGACACCACTTTGGCGCCCACGGGCAAATTCTCTCGAATGTAGATCGGGCCGTACACCGTGTGGTCCCACACGGGGGGATTGTTCGCGCGATCCACTACGTCTATCTGGACCTCCACGGTTCTGGACAAGGGCGGGAAACCCTTGTCTTGAGCCATAGCCTCCAACTTGTACGTTTCTCGCTATCGGGAAAAGAGTCGATGGAAACAGACAAAACCACGTCGTTAGTAGTGTTAGGGAGTGGAGGAGCGGCGGGCCCGGAGGCCCGCTGCGCCTTATACCAACCTGGCTTTCACACTGGTCACTACGGTACCCACTGTGACATTCTCTTTGATGTGAACGGGGCCATACGTGGTCATGTCCCAGATGGGGGGCTTATTGTTCCTGTCTACCACGTCTAATTCAACGTCCACGTCTGCGGAGGAGGGCGGGTCGCCTCTGTCGGAGGCGCGCACGCGCAGTCGATACCTGTCCCGCTACAGATACACGGGTCAGAGGTCAGCGGGGAAAAACAAAACATAACACAACTAAAATATAAACACATAAGTACTCATTGCTAATAAACAATTAAAATAACTTGAAAATAAACTGAAGTACGATTCACTTCCACATTATTGGCTGTTTGCAAATATTTTAATTCACAGTATAATGTGCTAAGAAAGTAAAAGCTTACACTCATCCTCTTGCATTCAGTAAGCCAAATAAAAACATGAGAAGAAATATTATAATATATAGAGAATAAACTTGTAATAACATTACGTCCGCTCACGTCGTCTGCTCCCATTCACAGGCACTGTCGTACTTACAGTAGAGAACATTCCTTACTGTTGTAGCCAATATTAGATGGTGCAAGAAATAAATTGGAAATAAAATGTTTATCATATCTTACAAGTTCGTCTGTACAATAAGGAGAAATACAAACTGTACATTATAAATATATGGTACTTTTTACAGTTATCAAACTAAACTAATCTTAAAAATTAAAAAAAAAATAACTTAAGGAAAAGCAGGCAAATGCATGCGGCTCTGCATACAAGACATGGCGGAAAGGTCAGGTTGTCATATGAATGGTTTAGTGACCTCTTAGATACTACAACGAAACGACACTCATTGAAATGAATATATTACAAACGATGGACGTTACGTTAAACTGTACAAATTTAGAATCGCGAACGTTGCCCCTTTCACAGAAGGAATATGTCACAACTGGCCAGATGGCCAAACTGCCTTGTGGGCAATCTGACCATCTCAATAATTATTAACTAATATTATACAAGTATATTTATATAGCACTGCCACCCTGGAAAAAAGTCACAATTATCATGATATAACTATGCATACGATTTCATATTGCATGAGTAGTCGTCTAGATACAGCACTGCGATGATGACGCGGCCGGGGTCGAACCGGCCGCGGCGGGAACTACTGCTCCGCAAAATAAAATCAGAGATTAGTAACAAAACATGTACATACATATAATACTGATAGGTATGTTTAAAAGCGTAAGCTTCTCAAATCAATTAACCGATTACAATAAATAAAACTCTGAAACTAGTTTGTGCGAAATATACAGAAGTGCTGTTACAGAAACTGTACATGTTTTAGAACTAAACATAGGTTTCAATGGTGAAATATTTACAGCAGTATTATTCAGGTAAGTATTATACACAAGTTGTATTCATCTGCAAGATAGTCAATGCAAGACGGTGCTGCGGAAATAAATCTTTACGAAGATTTTGTGCGGAGCCGACGTTGGCGGCAACTCAAACTAATTGTGCTGCAAGAAGAACAAGCCCCCGACGGCCGCGGGGGCCCGCAGGCCGCCCGCGAACCGTTCAATGGACAACTACTCCTCACAGCCAGGATTTACCCCCTCCACAGCAATTTACAGCAGCGGTTAATTTAGAACTATTTACATGTAAATAAACTTAAAGTAAGTGCCAATTGAATCCTAAGGCCTGTAGGTAGCACTCATCCACCAAACTTTGTAGTAAAGTTGATCCCTTCCATTCATCAATCTTATCAAATACTCTCACCAGTGTTAAGTGTATAGTAAACGTAACAATACTTACGTCGAGTGGCTTCTTTAGAACAATCCAACCCGATTCGGGTTGGATTTCGAAATACTCAATATCGGCGGGATTATAGGGAGCACTCAAAGTGTAAATAATAGCGCCGTTATTGTCGGCATCCTCGTCGGATGCAGATACTCGCAATATGTTCGTGCCAATACTGGCGTCTTGTTTAACGTTCTCCACATATTTCTGCAAGACACATTAATGACAGTCAACAATCGCGATGGATCGCTAACACATGCAAACTAGTGATTTCATGCAATTTTGTGCGTACTACACGCTAATTTGTACACTATATGCTTACTTGTCTGTCGAATAGTGGGGGGTTATCATTCACGTCAGTGATTTCGACGGTGAACGAGCAGACACCTTCCAGTGAAGGCTCTCCTTGATCAGTCGCCTTTACTGTTACCGATACAAACTTTCCGTCGTCACCTTCCCTGTCAAACACCTTGTTAGTCGACACTTCACCAGTTTCTTCGTCGACAGTGAATTTCGTCCCTTTCTGATTAGGTTGCTGTACTATTGAGTATTTAACTTGACCGTTTACGCCTTTATCTTCGTCTGTTGCGTGTACTTTGATAACAGGACTACCGTTTGGAGCTCCTTCTTCGACTTTTGGGAAATACGTTGGACAATCTTTGAATATAGGTTTATTATCATTGACGTCTGTTATGAATACGACTACGACTGCTGTGGACGTGTGTATGGTAGCGTCGCCGTTGACACAGCAAGCGCCGTCATCCATAGCAGTCACGTTGAGTTCGTATTTGTCTCTGTCGAGCGATATTGCTTTGTTATGTAGTCGGATTACACCAGTTATTTCTTCAATTACGAATTGGCCGGAGCTAGTGCCGCCGCCGACGAAGCCAAATCTTACGTTGTCTCCATCTTTGTCTGACGCGACGACAGTTGTTACGAGAGTGTTTGGTCCAGCGTTTTCATCGACATTCGGAGTGTACACTTGCTGTGAGAATTTCGGTTCCTCGTCGTTCTTGTTCTTAGTATAAACTCTGACGGTAGCTGTGCCTGTCTTAGCTGGTTCTCCCTTATCTTTGGCGGTTACAACGAATTCGTAGTAAGCGTTGTTATTGTCGGCGTCGAGTTGCTTGTTGTTTGTGATGATGCCGTTTGAGTCAACACTGAAGTGGTCATCTGAAATGATAAGCAATTGAAATTGTTAGTAAAGAATACAAGTTAGTAAGATCTTGATTAAAGAGAACTTGACTGTAGAAATAATTTATTCATTGAACATAAATAACCTAGTCTATTGAAGTTAGTAGGAGCTCGACCGTTCGAGAAAAAGGTATATAAAAATTGCAAGAAAGAATTTGAATTTGAATCAATCATTCACTCCTAAAGATAAGTTACATAAAATGAGAGTTTACACCTTTAGGTCAACAACCTATTCACATTGTTAGTACAGCGCCCTCTACGCCGCTACGAATGAACTATTCATGTAATTACAATAGATGGCGAACCAACTAGATGGCGCTAGGCATCGCGTCCACAACAAAACCGCGCGCTAACACGATGAAAATAAAAAACCTTATGTACCTTACTTTTACACTTAAATAACTGATTCCTATGAGATAAATCTGTTTACAGTTAATATATTTCAATATAAGTTAGATAAAAACAAGTGACTATCCAACATTTGATGAACGTATATAACTTGGTGAAATCTGTTCTGTGTAAACCAATGATATTCTACTAAATTATTAGAATATCATTGGTGTAAACGAATATTGTCGTAACAAAAAAAAATGAAGTATTATTTATTTACCTGAGACTAAATATTCAATTTCAGCGTTCTTCCCGGAGTCAGCGTCCATGGCCTTGACCTTGAGGATGCTGGTTCCGAGAGGGATGTCTTCATCAACGTTGTGCGCTTGGTAATCGGGAAGCTCGAACTTTGGTGCGTTGTCGTTGACGTCCGTGACGCGAATTGTGAGCTGGAAAATAATCATGGTTTGTTAAGGTACTTTACTATTAGGTAGGTAACGTACGTAAGTTAGATCTACTAGAACGAATTGAAGACTTTCATAAGATTATTTTAAAATAACAATCATTTAACAATTTGAATATATATTTACGGTTAAGCAGGTACTCGAGACTGAGAAAAGCAACATTAATATCGAAGTATGCGTCTTTTAGTAAAAAATATATATCTCAGAACAAATTTTTAATCGTATTGTAGACCAGCCCAACAACATCGTTGCTCGGCGGACCGATGACCTAATAAACTTTGCAGGACGCACCTACATGCAGAAAGCACAGGAACAGTCAATGAGGAAATCCTTGAGGAGGCATTCGTTCAGCACAGGACGTCTTACGGCTAAGATGTTGATAATAAAATAATTGTCAAAAAAAAATGATATATACCTCAACAGAAGTAGAGAATCCTCCAGAATCTTCAGTAGCAGTGACGACCAGGGAATACACATGGGGCTGGCGAAGGTCTTCGAAGTCTAGTTCTTTGGCCAGTTTGACTATGCCTGATGTGGGTCCAATGTTGAAGGTGCCGGCGCCTTGACCCTGAGCCTTAAGGGTGTAGCGGATCTCACGGTCGGCGAAGGATTTGGCTTTGACGGAGATTATGCTGAAATAAAAATAAATATTTATGATTTTTTGTTACGATAAATAGTTAAGAAGTAGGCGCAAGGGACAAGGAAACTTACAAACAAATGAAATCGTAATAACTTGTTGGGCACCAACATATGTATTTTGAATTATACCGTCAGCGTCATATTGAACGATATATGACGGTAGTAGAAAATTACTGTTCGCTGCACCGTTTTATGAAAATCAGAGAAATAATCATCGAAAGAAGTGTTAATTTTACGTATTATACATATTTTTAGTTAAGGAGTATAAAAAGGGTGTAAATTAGAACCAAATCTACTACTTAATGGTGGCAATCTAATTTCCTTTTATCGTACTCCCATTACATCAGATTGATCCACTTCAATTCAATCCAAATATCGTATTAGAATGGCCACCAGCTTTTAAAGTTGTAATTAAACGAGCTATTAACATTAAATAGCCGTATAATTAAGTAATAAAACACAAAGTTTGTTTATTCGCCATCATATTGCGAACGTCATAACAGTCTGACCTAGTTTTTGTTTGTTAGCGGACATGTGGCGATTAGTGAAATTCCAACAATTGAATGTGTCGCCACACTCGCTGAATCAATTTAGAACGAATTGAATCAAAGATCAACCGTTCAGGAGACTGAGAATGGACTTTATTCATTTGCATATTAGTTTGTTTTGACATTTCATTTTCGAGGTGGTCAGTTAGAGGAAATTCATCATAATCATACGTGCATGTATAACAGTATGAAAATGTTAGTAACACATAAGGAAGAAAAATAATTCAGTATTTTATTTATTCGATAGGAAGGTTCTTAGCTCTCCAAGCATTTTACGAAATTTTAAGCACTTCTCTTAGAAATACATAGAAGAAGATTATCTTGTATTGATTCTATTTATAGTAAAGAACAATCTATCGTGGGTGTTGGTAAATGTAGGAAGATGCCGAAATTTGTTATATTTAATACTGTTGTTGACAGAATTTATCTGCATCAGAATTCGTTTATAGATAGGGTAAAAATAGGAAGAGACAAAACATTAGCCCATTGGAATTCGGAGTATACGAAGGCCAAGTAAACAGTTTTCCTCAATCGACTTTTACTACTTAAGGAAATATAAACTGTATTTGTTTTTCGTGTTTTCCCTCAAAGGACTTTTGTATCCCTTTTTAATTCGTTTGTTCTTACAACAAAGTAACGGTAATAATTTTTGATCTTACTTGAGTACATAATTAAATAATATTTATTTCTTGTATTTTATATAAACGAATATTACGTAATTTAAGCTTGTTTTTTTTCACGTGCCAGTAATATTAATAATAGCAGCAGCGGAGTAAGACCTCTGTTCTAAAAATACCCTGCTTAGTAAAGAAAACATATGACCTACAGGTACAGAGTTTAAACCCTCACCTATTCCAATCAGGGTAATTCCTATTTTCTACCATTTACAATTTAGTACTATGTAAACATTGACTGTTTTGTGTGACCAGTACAAAGTGAATACAAACCAGAATCAAAACCAAAACCAGTGCAAATTGAAGAATGTAACCAACTCATACTCATCCACAGTAAATAAACAACTACGTCAAATAAATGAATACTTACTCTGAATCTTTCTTCTGGTTCTCAGCGATTTCTGCCTCATAGCTCGGGAGATAGAACTGCGGTGCTCGCTTGCCACCCACTATGCTCAGCCGTTCTTCAGGAGTGGACTGGAACCGCCTCTCGTCAACACGACCGTTCTGAAGTTGATAGGAGAAAAAAATTACATCATCGTAGTCAAAAATATCTCCTATAATGTAAAGTGAGTGTTTGGCGATGGTATCACATAAAACTACCTTAAATTATAGCTCATAAACTTTTTAAACAAAAACCCGTCTACTAAAATAAATATCTAATCCAAATTTTGTTTCAAAATTCAAAATCCTATTTGTAATAAATAAAACAGTACTATATGCATACGGGTAGACAAGTTATACACATACAATATGAATGGGCTTTATTTACTAAAAATACAAATACCGACATCGAGTGAAATACTGTAGCGAAAATCGAACTAAAGCGCCGCATGTTTAAAAAGTCCAATAAATTATTCACCACGAAATTCAGTGGTTCATTCGTATCGTTTTATTCAAATATTTGACCACCTAAATTAGCAATTGCATTTAAGGGTTGCCAGCAAAACCATGAAGATGCATGACTCATATAACTGTGGCATGTGCATAAAATATTGAATTACATAATTAGGTCAAGCGCGGTTTCTTTCTGGGAAGAAGCAGTAAAGTCGAGTACTTCACATATACTTTTATGAGAGGACTACATGAATAAGTCTGTTAGTAAAAAGCAACAAAGTGAAAAGTTATGTGCCTTTTCACGTCTAAGTTGTACTCAATTCTGAAACTGTGTCAGCATTTTAACAAGGTACCTTCCTACCTATCAAACTCAACAAATAGGTGAAAGATAGTTCGTAGTTAGGGTTCATTATTACCTGATCTTCGGCTTTCACATACAGCACGTATTCCATATCCAGCTGGAAGGGGTCGGTTCCTCTGGTCCTCACAACTCCTGACCTTTCATCAACCTCGAACCTTCCACCAGTCCTGTCTCTCACGATAAAGTAGTGGATATTGTGGTCGGTATCAGGGTCCCTCGCTTGTAGAGTGAAGACGGGGGTATTTGGAGCCGCGTTCAACTGTACAACTGTCTGCATCGGCAGTGGACGGTTGATGAAGTAAGGTGGTTCATCGTTCACATCCTTGACGTGGATAATTACTCGCTGGTTGTCAGTATCTGGAAATTTTTAAATAAGTATGTCAAAATGAATTCTTGCTACTGTTAGTGGGCACGGAGCCGGAGATATGAACGTTATTCAGGTATCTTGCAAGCGCTTTTCATAATTAAATACAGAAATGAATTCCAGTTTCAGGTTTAGAATTTACTTTCCTGTAGCTTTCTATATTTACTTAAAATGGAAGCATAAATATTCTGCAAATGTTATAACATGGGCATATAAAATGCATGAATCAACGCGAGCTTCCATTTTCAGAAAAAGAGGAGTGTGGCGTTGAAAGTTTAGTTGAATTTAACGCAAAAACCTGATATACGGTAACAGTGGGATACCGTCGCGAGTGGAGGGACAGAGGAAACTTTTTTTCGTCTTATTGTGTGACCATTCACGTGTTTGCAGTGCACAGGATTCGCTTATCGTAGAGACTTTTCTCTCCAAATTGAAATAGCGGTTGGTTCATCGTATGTAGTTAGGAAGAATATCTCTTGTAGACCATAGCATGTTTTTTATACTTATAACATTCACACATAATATGAAAATATTCATAATATTTACATAGATAAGGATAGAGTTAATACTTACATTTGAGGGCAACTGTTTGGTTAGCATGGAAAGAAAACAACAATTAATTAGTAAACCTTCACCAAAGTTTGAATACACAAACATAAAAAGGAAACATTATATTAGAAAGAAAAGAAGTAAGAAAAGCGTTTATTTAATATAAATGCAATGCATTAAAAGGAAAAAACAATAAATAAATAAAATATACATATTAGAAAGGTTGGAAAAATAAGCGATACAACCGTAAAAAAAAGTCAATCGCTCAGCAAAATGCCGAGAATGTTATCTACCTATCATGTAAATGAGATAGCCACTTCACATTTTGTTTATTAATTCCACTTATTCTATTCATACTTGTAATACCACTAACGACCTTAAGTTTACAGCAAGTATCTACACTTGAGATTTTAATTACCACTTCAGAATAATCATAATTGTTTCAACAACTATATTACTGCAGAGTTTAGCGAGTAGTATAATATGCACCAGTTTCTAGACTAAGAAATGATGGATATAAACTCAAGCGGTCAAACACACATAAAACAAACATAAAATTTTGGTATTACTACCAGAATAGTTACTATTGCCCCGAGAATACTGAAAATTTTACACGTTCTTAAATCTATCTGTCGCAACTTTACTCCTTCAAGCGAAAGAGACAGCACGAGAGTTAACGGCGACTTAAAACTTATTAATGGTTTAGTATTCAGCCCTTAGTCCATTACACCTATCTCAATATTCTCAACGTTTAGATATATTCTTCTCGAGTCAATTGTCTACGAACTTTAAAGCACATTCGACATTGAAAGTCACATTGATGCATGCTAGGTCGTGAACTCGCAACCTTGTACTCGATTAATCGTATTTTCTTCGCATTTGATTACCTTACACCACACAATATTATTAATACATGCAGTATATACAAGTAGCAGCGATGGAAAGTCAAACAGATTTCGATTAGTGCAGGATTTCCCGCCAAGGACTCAATTTCCACTCAGGATGTGATTTATATGACTTTTAAATTGTATTCGTTCAGACTTCATATCTTAGGTGAGATTGCACTGGCTCTAGATATAAGTTACCCAGCCTTTAAAGGAAGGAAAACTATCAAAAAATACTAGATGAAAGATCATAAGGTTATTACAAAACATAATATTTGTCATGGAACACAGTGCGTTAACCCTAAAACGAATTAACCGAATAAATCAAAGCCAACTAGTCAGTTATGTAATAAAACATAAAGCCGTCAACAAACAGAATACAAACAGCGCATATTATCAAACATTGCCTCTAATACTACTGTATCTATGCGGTATCCTTTTTGTCCGATGGGATTTTCCTAAATCCTCGGTATAAATCCGCAGTTTGGTGTAATCCCATTCCGCGGCTCCGGTTTCGGCTATAGTTTCACACACAACTGAACATTACAATACATTGACCCGTAAGCGTCTTATTAAGATTTTATCCTTACGATTCCATAACAGCAATATTTATGAACGACTACTAATGAAAATGAATTGAAGTCACGACATAACTCTTATCATTAACCACCCGCCTGTTTTTGTAATGTTGGGCCTTTTTGATCTGACCTTTTGCAAATGCGTAGGTGTAGATGAATTAATTATCGCTATCGAAATAAAATAATAAAAGCGAACTGGAAATGTTAAAGTAACATGATAATCCTCAGATAATTTGATACCTCGATCCCTTATGAAAATGAATTTCAGTTAAGTAAATAAGTCACGGATAATCAAACTCAAGTTGTTTCGTTATGCCTTTGAATAACTTTAACACATTAAGTTTAATTCAAAGGTAGTTTAATTGGAACTTTTAAACAATCCCCTGAGAATCGTAAACATGATATATTGTATGTTTGTTGCGAGCAGATATATACTATCTTCATATAGAATCGACTCAAGCTTTGCCATTTATTGCCAGCATTTAATGTACGAGGACGAAGGATAACGCGACTAGAGCCATTAATTTAAATGCTTTTGTATCCAAGAGCGGCTGTCAAAACTGCAATTATGCCGTAGTAAATCGTAGACTATAAACAAAACACAATCACATAATTTAAGTTACTCATGACAACAACAAGAGTCTAACCAACCGAAGGAGCATTTGTGGGGAGCTGCACAAACCCTGGAGGCATGCCAAATATCTCAAGCATATGTAGTATATGAGTATATTGATGTATGGCTAGGTAGTATTTGTTTTGAATGTGTGCCACCTCAGTCTATTCGCTTTTTATTTACTCTACAAACGTGCGCCTCCGAGCATGCAGACCAATACAGTTTTGTTCCATTTATCCGTCGCCCAGTTTACGTCCACAGAATAAACAAGCCAATTCGAAATTACAAAACTAACAAAAGATATTGTGGCAATCACTTTTAGCTGTCATGTTTGCCACTTTAGTTTTTGCTATTCACAAATAACAATCTTAAGTTATCGAAGACAACTAGACAGTAAGTGCCTTAAACTTGAAATCAAACTCCGTTGACCCAACCCTCCTTACCGAAGTCTTGGCAAGCTGCCAATCGCTGATAATAACAGACCATGCCAAGATAAAAAGCGCTTTTTAGAAGACAGTTTTGTCAACTAGAAAGCAATTTGATTAAACTGCAAAAAACCTTCGAGTAAACCTCCCAGACAATTGTCTTCTGAGAAGACAATCGACAGAGTCAATAAAGCTTTCATTGGCAGTTCTAGTTAGTCACGGCTGAAATAATATCAAACAATCAATTTTCATTCCTTGATTGTTGAGAGAAGAGAGGCATAAATGACACTCGTTGGAAACCGTGAAATATCGCAGGTTGTAACACGCGGCATGCAGGTGTGGGGCGAGCAGGTGGCGGGCGGGGGCCCCAGCCCCGGCGCCGCCCGCCACCAGCCGCCAGCCGCCGACTGCGCATGCGTACACTACGCCGACGTGTTTTCCTCGTGACCATGCACAACTCGGCTACAACTCAACTGACTGTCCATACGGTCCATACTACTTTGCAGCAGCGAACTTGCCCCATAATAATAACCCACAACTGCTACGCATAACGTAAATTAACTACCAGAAAAACGCGGGGCCTTATTACCCAACATATTTCATGCGACTATTACATCGTTTTTAAATATTAAACAAGGTAAATACGTTGTTGCCTGTAATACCATTATAGCAAAAGTTTGAACAATCTAATAACCGGCAGTATGGTTTTATGAAATCAGTCTAATCAGCGCGCACTCGACAGAAAATTTATTCAGTCTGAGCTAAAATGTGCATGCAAAGTGGCTATTACTTGTAGAGCGCTCGATATGAGCACAAAGCCGGTGCACCAGACAATGGCGCGGTGAAACTTTAATAAGTCGAACGAGATGCGACGTAGTAATGACAACCTTGATCTACGTGCATTACTATTTCATTGTCTTTGTCGGGACTCGTTAAACTCGGCTGTGCTCCTGGTGCAGCGGATATGGAGCACTCTACGGCCTCTTTTATGCAAACGAAGCTCATGCTCTCAACACAAAACATGTCAGCGCCTAGAGCCGGGGAGATTAGACTAAAATACTTTATTACTGAGAACGTACGAACGTAGGAAGGAAACTGGATTGTTTTCCTAAGTTTTATAATGAAAACGGGATTGAGGCTTTGTGGGAAAGACAACATTTATCAATTTTCTTAAAACAACTACATACTGATGATTAAATTCATGTCCCAGGTTTACCACTACCAAAAATTTACATTCTCAAAAACATATTTTAGCCAGGAGCCATTTAACTTTCAACTCTATGCCTCTTGTAGCAACAAGCACGCAGATGGGTAAATTATTATCTGTGCTTGCTTGTTTGAACGCAAGTCGCATTCTAACCACTTAAAACCACGCCTCTATTGAGTTTCGAGCTTCGATAGAAGAGACAATATTCCAGCCAATTGGGACGACACTTACTCGTCAATTGAAATAAGTATTAGATAGTTGGAGAAACTGTCTCGTTTGATTACCTCACTTTAAATTGTTTGCTTTCAATTTTATAATTGACAAATTATATCGATCTGATACAGGGGAAATGGTTCACATGTGAAAGTAAAAGATACAATTGAAACTTAGATTTTGGGGACATCTACCGGAATTTTCTATTTTACAAGAACATTTTTATTTTATTTAAATCATGAAATGTTCACATTTAACCAGAATAATAGACTAAAATAATTCTTGTTTAAGCTAAGCAATAACTTAAACACCGTTATTAAAAATTTAACAATGCCATTTAATTTGTTTGGAGGCTTAAACTGACTTTTACTGAACGCTTTAAAAGCACTAGTGCAGAAAAGAGACGCGCTCCTCAAATCTCTATAGAAATAAATCTTTTAATTAAATGTTTTGAAGTTTACTTCCAGTTCGTCTATTAAAAAAAAATATGCTACTTGATATTTGCATGGTTTCATGATTGTTGGAATATTTCTTAATTATTTGCAAAGAAGAGCGATCTATCAATCCATTTTAAAATAGTGAAATTCGTTTGTGGCAAACATATTATTTCACATCATAAAGTTAACTTAATTAAACATACATTTAATAAATTCTCAAATACAGAGACAAGTTCAGTAGTAATTGTCGCTGACGTTACCGCTCGCTCAACGAAACATCATATTTCAAAAATGTGTAGCAGTAAATGCACATTATTCCATATTTCCTGAAATACTGTTTAACATTATCCAGAAACTAGTGCAACGTCCCATGTCGTTATACTTTGTAATGTATTTTAGTGTATGAATACACGTGGCGAAATGAATATTATATTCATATGAACTATGAATGTATTTTGTATTGGAAATCGTATGCATTTCGATTTGTTTTGATTAAAACGCTGCTTTTATGTAGAAGTGGCTATCTCAATATACCTTTTACTTTACCCACGCTGATAACAAACTCGAATGTTGTTTACCTGAAAAAGAAAATGAAAATCGTTATAAATCAGTTACAAAGATTTTGTTGAACATTTTCCTGTTTTCGAACGAAGTGTGTAAATAGTCTACATTTGCGTAATAGGTACGTTAGCATAATTCAAATCAGCAGTGTCATCGTGTCATCTCGTCACGTAAGACGCGAACGTTAGCTACCAGCGTAATTTTCTAGGACAGATAAAAATCACTGAAGCTAAGAATGAATAACTTAGTACAAGAGTCCTAAGTGTTAATCCCTTGACGATTATTGTATGAATAATTTACGACATCTTTAAGATAGTATAGAGAAGATAGTTCTAACAGAATGAGGTCGGAACGCTGTCTCTTAACATATTTTTAGTATAGTGATGTTATTTTTAGATGATCGGGATATATTTAGCTTTAAAGAAATATTTCTTAAGCCATCTAATGTGTGTACTTCTGAACTTCAGATGTACTAAATACGACGGAAGCGTGCGCTCGTGCCACTCACGATATTGTCCCGCTAACGTAGTCAGCGCAGATTGTCATTTCACCTCTATGAGAGCGATAAAACTATTAATAACTATATCCGGCTAACATGCATACTTGCGCCACATGTCATTATTCTGCGGTACGCAAACATTTCATTTAACTAATAGAGGTCACAGACTCCCACAGTTTTGTTTTGTTTCGCGAATTCATCCATCCGTCAATTTATCTCACTCGGTACATTAATTTTACTATGAGTTGACTGACCTAGATAACTTCTAATTGATCTAATATAGAAAATACTGTTTAATTATTCGTCATCTCATTTATCATTCATATGACTGAGAGCATATAAAGGAAGACAACATATTGCACTCAAAGTCGTTTTCCACTGATGAATATTCAAGGATATTCACCTTTTATTATGTGTGGCAGCAGCCGGTCGTCATAACCGGGTCTATCTTCGTAATATCCTGGTAGAGGCGAACCCTTACTCTTTAACTTTCCGGACTGATAATATGCAAGGTGTTTACGGTAAGGTTTTCGCTAGTCAGAAAAAATGTAAGCTTCAAAATATAGAAAATATTTGGTCCCGTGTCACGTCCCTCGCAGATGTAAGGTATTTATAACTGATGCTATGTTACTGCAACTGTGCTAATAGTTTTAAAATTATGGTGTGTGTCGCAACCGCTGTTAAATTGCACATTGCACGGTCACTGAACTAAAACATTGTACGAACGAGTGGTCGTTCTATCAACAATTATGAATGTAGCACATGCCATACTGGAGCTACGGAACGGAATTGTCGCTGAAATTGGCACCGTCGACGGCTACTTACTAATAATTAATGTCTAGTTTACTGTAATCGTGCTTGTGGACATAAAATATACTCTATAATTATTATAGCCCGCATAATAATATAGGAGCTTTAATTAAATTCCGCCGATTACGTACTCTCAATACTAAACATCAGCGCCTTTTTTTTCTGCATACAAAATGAAGTTTCATGCACTGTTTGAAAATTACGTCCACCTAATCTATTCTAATCAAACTGCAACGTATAATCGCAAATGTTTTCACAACATCAATCACTGCTAAAATCATAGTTTTGACAAGTTTTTCTATTGAAATTCAATTTTGTAGAGTCATTATTGAAAATGGCTGTACAGTGTACCTAGTATAAGTAAAGCATCGCGTGAGCCGGTCAATTTGTTGGGTCATTTGAGGGCGTCAGTATGGAATACGGGCCTCACTATAAGGGCAATTAAAACTGCTTTGTAGGGCTTCATTAGCCAACTTACGAGCTTCAATTGCTTTCGAAAATGACGATTATTATTTTTGTGATAGTTTTGACAAGCAATGCGTGCGCCACTAATTATCGGCTTTTACTTAAAACGTCTGGGTTATTTAAGAAATTACGATTGAGTGCTTTACAACTACTTACTTGAATTTAAAATCATTGTTAAACATGGACAAAAATATTTACGTTAGCTTCATTGAAGTCTTAAATTTGTAAGTACACAAATATAGCCACGTTTTGTAGCGATTTAATCTATTTAAGTTGTTTTTAACATAAACCATTTTACTGTCTCGCGCTACTTGTAAAGGGTCGGTCACCTTTACGTTAATTTTATCTTTATGAATCTAAACAGTATTAGTGCTTTGACACCTGTCGTAAATCTTTTTAATACATCATTACTTTAACAGTCTGATTATAATTTATTTGGTAGGGTAAATAAACCACTTAATATTTTTTGTGTAAATGCTAGTTAACCTGAATCAGAATGTTTATTAGAATCCAAAATATTCTAATAATTTTAATCTGATTCTGTTAATGTCATCGACTTCTCATATAGCGTAACATAGGTTGCATTGAAAATTAACATTCGCTCTAATTCGTAAGCCAAGCGTAAATTTAGTAATCAGGACATTAGAAATGGGGTTTCGATGCACATAAACATTAAGCAGGTAATATTCCGCATGAAATTAACTATGAGTTCTGTTCAGGAAACAGTGATTATTTTTCATACAAAATCTACACGAACATATTTTATGAAGCCATTATAATGATTGGAGCCTCAATACAGTTAAACCTGATTTCATTCTATTTCGCTAGAGATTCGCAATAAAATAAGCAATCATTGCTCGAATTGAGAGGTTTGCATTTCGGAAATAAAATCAAAATGGCGACACCTTTTTATTTCACATCACGGTAAAGGAAATCCCACATCGCATCAAAGCTTTAAAGCTTAGTACATTTCCGTTATAAAGTTTTACGTGTGAATCATTTTCCATTTAATACTTTTATATACTGAACAACAGTATTTTCGTATTAACTGCGTTTTTATCTTCAGGTAGTGGAAATTTAATTTGCAAACAAAAACCCCGATTTCATAAAACAAGCGGAATAAATCTTCCTGGAATCTTCGTTGAAATCCTCGCTGAAATTAAAGCCTTATTGAGAATAAACGAGAAAATGGCCGAGATTGTTGCCAAAGGCTACGTCTAGTAGTCGAGAGGTCCGCACCCAATTTTGCGAAAATGAAGCGACGAGAGGAGTCAATGCACGTCCCCTAAAGGAGAGATCGTACAGTCGAGTCTTATTTCCTAAACGACATGTAATTGACAAGTCGATCCAATACCGAAGTCGGTTGCTTAATACAATCATAACGCGGCGTCGCGGGGGAAATGCATCGATTTAGTCTGATCGCAATGGCCAGGTTTAACATTGTTATTATATTTCTAAATGGACCTCAATTTGAGCTAGACAGACTCAATTTCAACAGACTTTCCATACTAGCTACAAAAAGTAATGTTACCTTCAAGCGTAAGATTGTAAATGTAAGACATCGCCAAGGGTATCGTACATGCAGATCTTATTATATTGATTTATAAGGGATGTCGTCGGATACACCCCATCGCATCGCAGAAAGCTTTGTAATAACGAGCGCGGACGGAGATATTACTTTTAAGGATAGGATTCCGCGCACTGTTTTCTGTTTGTTTGATATGTTTGTTACGTAAGCACTACATCAACGTCGCTGTATCCGTGCCCAGGTATTGTGTCAGGCTACAGCTTCAACAAACAGTGATAGCGGAACAATTTAAGTATGAAACGTCAGTTACGGGTGGAACATTGTATAAAAGGGCACAAAACAGCTATTCCGGACAATGGTCAGTCCCACGCACGGTATGTAACATCAAACAAAAAGGTTCCTGTAGAAAATATTTACAGACGTGCTACACATTGTGGGTTGTGTCGATGTAACAAAGAGCACATTAGTTCGAGATGAACTATCGTAAAAACCTATGTAGTCGAGTAATGAGAACGCTGAGTATAAATACATCAACCGTTTAGCATCTGGTTTTCGTGAAAACTGATTAATTCGCCACACACTTTCTGCTACAAGTCATAAACTTTAAAAAAATGTGTCACTTTATTAATATGGAAGACTTTTATGCAATAAAACGTTATATCCTAAACTCGACGAAGTCTGTGCTGGTAGCTTTAGAATTAGAATAAACTGGCTAGCTTGTGATATGTACATAATTTAGTATTTCACATGTATCCGAAAATACCAGTACCCTCTAAATAACACAAATAATTCTACGAAAGTGATCGAGCCGACACATCAAAGTCTAATTTAAGTCACTAAAATTCAAACCAAAATCAACCTTAATAACATTGGATAAACTGAATACCTTATATGAAAACCTTACCTCACTTTAAGAGTAATTTACATATATAATCATTTTAATATATTCTACTAAAAGCCAGCGAA
Source organism: Autographa gamma (assembly GCA_905146925.1). Lineage (NCBI taxonomy): Eukaryota > Metazoa > Arthropoda > Insecta > Lepidoptera > Noctuidae > Autographa > Autographa gamma. Next base: position 5,997,823 of record LR989852.1, read on the forward strand.
TCGCTAGAGAATTTCTCTTGACTGATCACCACTGAGACTGGCTAGATTTTATCCTATATTAAATATTAACAAAATGTAATTCCTGAAAATTCTTGTACATTTAAGGTAATATACTTTTAGTAATAATAGTACAAGAACATTACATATTCAACACCTACACAAATGAATAAAATTTATTTGTTATTTCATTAACAGTTTTCTCTAAATGCAAATTAAATATTATATGACACTTAAACAAAAAAAAAACATTTTAAGTATCTTTGTCAAAAATCTCTAAAACGGCTGGACCGATATTGACGGGACTGACACACTTACTGTCAATAGCTAATGTTATAAGAGCAACTTAGGCAATTTTCTTATTTTCGAATTGTGTTCATGTTAAAAAAGGTTTAGCTACTAACGCGAGTGAAACGGTCGGGCACAGCTAGTCGTATACGATGTGATACGAACTTCGTTTTCCATTTGCCACCGTTTAGTGTCGACAAACTTTGTGGCGATGTACGATAAGACTAGACACACTATTATGTCGATATCAATACGTTCGCAGACAATAAGAGAAACATTCATGCTAGATGCATTGATAGGTTCACCATTCAGTTTATCTTATAGATCTATCAAAGGGGACTTGCAACTGTGTAGAGTTTATAAATTAAAATGGTTTATCATATCAATGGATCGATGCACTGATGTTAGTGAAATAGTACATTTACCTTGAGATATTGTAGATGGAAACCATAATTGTATTGAGAATTAATCCCATATGGAACATAGACTAATTACTGTTAATTGGATGGTCGTTGAGAATGATGTTTAGATTAATTTGCATTACATAATTGATTACACGCAAGAAAGTTTTTAAAGAAAATCTAGGTGATCCTAGACATACTTTGCAGATTTTGAGGTAAATCCAATCGATGACGAAATTATTTTTTGTAATCCTTCCCTAATTACCTAAAATACATTATTATGCGTAACAAACAATCCCAACAAAACCAGACGAATTGAGAATCTCCTCATGTTGAGTCGGATAAAAAACATCGCTGATTAACTTACTTAACTTATGATATTTCAGACGAGGAGTTATATATGCATTCACCAAAGTACGTCTATATAGCTATATGAGGTACATAACTTACTTATGGAGGACTTAAAGCCACACTTATCTAATATAAAATGTGACTAGTAAAGCGTCGCGGGCCATCGCGGATGCAGCGGCAGCCGTTCCATGACAGCACGTGCCGACAGCGCGACTAATGATATACACCGGTCTACTAATGCCAGTAGCCGTTTATTATGCCAGTGAATATGCCAGTGAATATGCCAGTACATATGCCAGTGTGTGCCAGTACGTATGCCAGTACTGCGCGCCAGTAATAACGGTCTTCTGGGAAGTCTCGCCGCTATTCCCAGCTTAATAGCCCTAAATTATTATGTTATGAGTTAGCTTGCAAGGTGTTTAGGTACTGGTGTTTAAAATACAGAGAACACTACACATATGCGTATGTTTACCGAAACTCAGTAATTTATTGTGTTTTGTTGATATACCAATGTATATGATCAAGCGCCAATCAAATAAATGAGACGAACCACTGATATACAAAGTTCGATTATTCAATTATTTGTTGCAACTACTTGCAACGCACAAAATCCCAGCATAAAATTCTAAATGTAAATAAATCCATCAGCGGTATTTATGCATAAAGCGTTATACCTATGCATACTGCAGAGTCGAGAGTTTAAGGCGCTGTGTATAGCCAGCATTGACGTTATTGAAGGGGTGAAGCGGGCAGGTGCGGGACGGAGTTGCCCCGACCCTGCTACTCGTTTTTTCCGAATTCGTCCGATGCGTAACGCTGTTATAATATTGAAGGTTTATTTCGCTGATTGTTTAGATGTAAGTTTAGCTCTGCTTGACTATGTTTACTTTTGAGCTGCGCTCTCGCGGCGAACAGTAGGATCAAATCCCGATAAAATCATAAATTTTTGGATTATTATTTTTAAAGTATTATGCACCTACTGCATATTATCGTGCTTTTACTTAAAAAAAGCATTTAATGTTGTTGATTCATTTTTAGAATAATTTTTCAAATATTACTATTCTGATTTTCTAAAATAAAAACTATAATAATTGAAAACCTGAACAATATGTTTTATGACAATCTATATTTTTCTTCAGTATCAAGAGAAAATATTAAAAAAAAAACGTACACTACGCTTGATCGTTGAGTCTGAAGATACAGCGTGTTTCGAATAGTAACGAAAATTATTATTTTTTTGCGAATAACTTTTGTGGTATGATATCCTCACACTGCAGATAGTCCAAACACTCACCTGTAAAACTTGTATATTTATAGGTTTTTTTTGTGTACGAAAGGGTAAATTGATCAACCTCTTTTGTTGTTTTTATTATTCACGTGAAACTCATTTATAAGCCAGCCTTGCATGTCCAAGGGGGTGAGGATGCAAGAGTCCGAGAGAGAGCCCTGAAAAAGGCTCTGTCTAATCTGGCAAAACACCTGGTGCCATCATTTGCCTTAGTGCTGGATATGTAGGAGAGAGAACAACGGGGGCAGTACATGCCACTACACCACCCCCGCCCAAGTAGATACGTGCAATGAAGGCTGAGGGACCCCCGTCCCCGCCCTCTGCGTCCTCCCCAGGGCTGGTCTGGCTTCAGAGATTCTCGTCCGCGCACTGCCCACCATCGGCCATCGGCGGAGCAATGGAACGAAAGGCTCAGCCTCCCTTTCGCGCTCCAAGGTCTCTTTCTGGGAAATAACGAGCTAGCAGAAATAAGACACTAAGGCAGACGAGTCGTCTGCGAGCATGGCGTTGACCGCACCCACGAGCGAAAGGTCCGGGCCAAGAACTCCACGTAGGACACGGCACTTAGCTTCAAAGGCAGTGCACACCTCGAATGTATGATATGCCGTGTCTTCCATTTCGTAAAATTAGCCTTCCCAATGCGCCGTTGGGGTATGCGCAGGAGAGACAAGTTTTCTCTCCTATAAAGAGAGCCCTATATTGAGGCTCATTAGCTGCTTTTAGAAGGCGTGTGGCAAGCATTTGGGCGCCGTCCTCTTGCACTTAGACAGGACACCGCGTCCCCAGAACTCTTCCGGGGACAGCAGGGAATTGTCCTCCGATGAGATCATCCCGTAGGTTGAATTCAACCTGGGCATGGTAACGTTGACGGCTCTCGGGAAAAACGCCTGAACCAATGAGATCAGTCTGAAGGGTCTCCGTCAGTGGAGGAGTAATGAGGTGCAGATTGTTGCGCAACATTTTGTAAGGTCTGACCCAGGGATTGGCTTTGAGACCCTCCAACATCGCCTCCCTCTCCCTCTCAAATGGCGACTGTCAGCGGCTTCTTCGCCTCTTGCTATTGCAGGTGGTACCGGGTTGAACCCTAAAGATCTCGGTTCTGGCGACGTCGACGAAGCCACTCATAGCTTATTCTAGCGGCCGAGCAGGCACGTCGTAGATCGGTCAGCTCTGCAGAAAAGCAGTGAACCGCCTTCCTAGCTGGTGGTCCAAGTAGGTAATGGACCACCTCAAGAACGGTGAGCACCCTTGCGTACCCTTTTTTTTTTTTTTTTTTTTTTTTTTTTCGGGGGGAAATCCTCATGGACTTCCTCCGCCTGGGGAGAGGCGGAGGGGCATGCCGGACTCTTACCGGCTAAAACCCCCCGGTGTCTCCTCCTCGCACGTGCACGTGGGGCCGCGGGAATCCAAATTCTTCCGCAGCCCCACGCTGGTGCTGGCCCGGTTGTCCGAGCCTCATCTCGTGCACGGGGTAGTGAGGTGTAAGACTACCCCGTGCTCCGCCTCGGAGGCGCGCGCCGACACCCGCGCGCGCCTACGCCTCGGGTCCAGCGGTTAGGGGGCGGGGACTTCCCCAAGTCCCTCGCCCCTGGACCCATTCATGGGGGGCGGAAAAGGGCGTTGTCCGCCCTTCTCCTGCGCCCGGTGCGCCTTCTGCGGCCGGGGAAGAGAGACGAGATCTCCCTCTCCCGTTCCGCAGTCTCCTTCTGCGACATCACGTCCTCGCAGAAGGACACCACCGCGTCCCACGACTCTGCGCTACCGACCATACTCTGCACTACGGCCGGCAGCGACAGATCGCCTCCTACTTCATTTGTGAGGACACGGCGCTGCTCCTCCCAAGCTACACACTCAGCGAGCGTGTGTTGCGCCGTGTCCTCCCCGCAATGGACGCAGTGGTGGCACCGAGCGTCCGGCTCCCTGCCCATGCGACACAGGTACTTGCCGAAGCACCCATGCCCCGACAGCACCTGCGTCACCCTAAACGACAGGGAACCGTGCCTTCTCCCGAGCCAGTCGTTGAGTACCGGCCGGATCGCCTCGACGGTAGCGAGGCCGGCGGCAGGGCGCAGAAGCCTTTGCCGCCATTCCGCCACCAGGACCTGACGGAGCTCTCCTCGGCGCAGCTCGATCTGCCGCTGCACCGGCGTCGAGCCCCGCGCCCGCTCTTCCTCGCGCCATCGGTACAATGACGCGAGTACTTTCGCCTCCAGGTCCCAGGGCGGGGATCCGGCCAGGACACAAGCCGCCACGTAGGAAATCGTGCGGTACCCGCGGGCGACTCTGACGGCCATCGCCCTCTGCGGCTTTCGCAGAATGGCGAGAGTGCTGGCCGTCAGGTCTAACGCCCAGACGGGAGCCCCGTAAAGGGCTATAGACCGCACGATTCCCACGTACAACCGCCTACAGGCGGCGCTCGGGCCCCCCATGTTGGGAAGCAACGTTGAAAGCGCGCCCGCCGCGCCCATCAGCTTGGGCGCTAGCCGCCGGAAGTGAGGCCCGAATTCCCACCGGCTGTCGAGCACCAATCCCAGGTACTTCATGGGGTACCCGACAGCTATCCGAGCCCCACCGACCACAATGTGTGATCCCGGCGCCGGCGCCCGTCGGGGGCCATAAAACACTATGGCCTCCGACTTGTTTAGGGCCACCTCCAGGCCCAGGCGCCGGATGCGGTTCACCACCTGTGACACCGCAGCCGTGGCTATCAACGTCGCTTCCCTAAGTGAGCTCCCCCGGGCAGTGACAAGCGTGTCGTCCGCATAACACGTCAGGTCTGCACCCGACGGGAGCTCACCTCTCAGCACCCAGTCGTATCCGATGTTCCACAGGAGCGGTCCCAAGACCGATCCCTGTGGAACACCGCACGACATGAAGTGCCGAGCAGCACCGTCACGTCCCCGATAGGTGACGCATCTGTCCTCCAGATAAGCCCCTACTGTACGGCGGAGGTAGGGAGGCACGCGATGGTATTTCAGCGCCTCCCGAATGCAGCTCCAGGGTAGGGTGTTGAATGCGTTGGAGATGTCTAAAGACACCGCCAACACCACCCCACCCCGAGACACCGTCTCCTCCGCCAGGGCCCTCACGCGCATGATTGCGTCTATGGTGGAGCGCCCCCGACGAAAACCGAACTGGTTCTCGTCCAGGTCCGGCCCCTCTCTACACAAGTGGCTGACGAGGCGATCCGCGATAATCCGCTCGAACAGTTTGCCCGCCTCGTCAAGCAGCACTATGGGCCGATACGCGGACGGTGAGTCCGCAGGGCGCCCCTCCTTTCTGAGCAGGACCAGCCTCCCCTCCTTCCATACGCCGGGAAACTGACCCCGCTCGAGACATGCCGTGAAGAGCCCCCTCAGCTGGGGCTCTAGCTCCTTCAGAGCCAAGACGAGAGCTCGGCCAGGAACTCCGTCGGGTCCGGGCGCTGTGCTCTTCGCCCGGAGTCGCGACACGGCCGCTCTCGTCTCCTCTTGCGTCACCTCGGGGACATCGGTGCTCTCCTCTTCCGGAGAGTCTGTGGCTGAGGGCGATGCCATCGGCGGGGGAACATGTCCCACTCGCACAGGGAAGAGGGTCTCCACCACCACCTCCAGCAGCTGGGGCTGCATGGTCTGCGTCAGTGGGGGCGCCCAGGGACGCAACTTGCCCCTTACCCAGCGGTAGGGACGCCCCCACGGGTCCCGATCTAGGGACCCCAGCAGCTCCTCCCTGGCACGCGACTTTGAGTCGCCGATGGCCAGCCACAGAGTCTCCTTGGACGCGCGGTACACCTCATACAGCGCGTCCTCCTCGGCGGAATCCCGTCGACGCCGTCTGCGGTATCGGGCGTACCGGCGGCGGGCCGCAACGCACGCCACGCGCAATTGCGCGATCTCGGTGGTCCACCAGTACACCCGGCGCCTTGCGGACTGTTGGCGGACACGGGGCATGGACGCGTCGCAGATCTGCGTCATCGCCCCGCGAAACCGCAGCGCCACCGCCTCGACGTCGACGGGGCCGTCCGTCGCCGACTCCCAGGTCCAGGACTGGACTAAGGCTGCTTCCTCGAGTAGTTCCCTGTCGATGCGCTTAAGCGCCCAACGCGGGCCGTCGTTGATCGGGGTTGTTGGATGGCGGCCGCCCGTGGTCTGGGCAGAGACGTCGAACCGGATATACCGGTGGTCCGATAGCGTCTCCACCTCCACAGCGACACGCCAGTCGCGGACCCGGCCGGCGACAGAGGGGCTAGCGAACGAAACGTCCACTATCGACCCGCCCCGCTGTCGCACGCACGTAAATTCCGAACCCCGATTCAGGACGACCAGGCCTGTCGCAACCGCCCACTCCTCCAGCACCTCGCCCCGAAGGTCAGTGACCGGAGATCCCCACGCCGATGACTTGGCGTTGAGATCCCCGACCCTTGCGTACCCTGTGCTAACTGAGAGGAGAACCCTATCCGTATGTATCGGTGATCGGATAGGTTCTCCACGAGCTCGACCTGCCTATACGCAACGGTGGCGGCAAGTGCTGGGGTGGTGAAGGTTAAATCAACCACGGACCCTCCGTGCTTATATGCGTCGTCCCTCTATTAAGGAGGGAGAGGTAGGTGAAACCACCCACGCCTCCAAAGCATGGCCTTGTGCTTCGTTCGATGGATTACAACACGCCAGTGACTGCATTAAAATTACCGAGGACGACCACATGCTTCTGCGGTAAATGCAACAAGACCCCCGAGAGGACAGCCAGAAATCGCTCGAATTCCAACGATGTGCGATTAGAGGAGAAGTACACTCTTAACAGGGCATTATCCCCCTAAGCGGCAGCAACAAAGCCGAGCCCCTTTCAAAAGATGTCAGGGAAAGGGAGTCTGGAGAGGGTCGTGGGAGACGGTCCTGCCATAATGTCAACAGTCGGTCGGGTCGGAATTGACTCGTTCTAGCATGTCCTCAGCGACTCTCATGCGATTGAGTTGTTGGAGTAAATTCAGGTCTTTTGGGACTAGCCGACCGGTAACATGTGGCATCCCCAAATGATTAGTTAAAATGGTACTGATAGACTCGTGAGATACAGAAAGTTTGGCAGCTATCTCTCTCATACTTGAATGAGGATTTTGGCAGTTGTTAGAATTTGAAATTGTAAATGACATTTCAAATAAAAAAGTGACGTACTTTCACGCTGAGAGCTTACGTTGTACTCCTCTCGAACAACAATCTCTTCCCACGGATGTGCAAAGAGGCGATAGTCATCTTCATCCACAAACCCGGTAAACCGAAGTCTGAGCCCACTAGTCATCGCCCCATTAGCTTACTCAAGGTTCTTAGGAAACTATACGAGCGAATAATTTATTCCCGTCTTATGGATTTTGCCGAGTCCAGGAGCTCTCATACCAGACGTGCAGTTCGGTTTTAGAACCCAACACTCATGCGTCCAACAAGTCCACCGCATAGTCGAGCATATAAGCGCTGGTTTTCAGCGTGGAAGGCTCACTGGCGTGCTCTTCTTCGATATAGCAAAGGCTTTCGTCAAGGTCTGGCATAATGGCTTGATCTTCAAGCTTTACCAACTCGAGGTGCCAGATCGTCTCGTGCTCATCTTCCAAAACTTTTTGTTGAACTTTTCCTTTCGCTATCGCGTTGAGCCTCACCCGATCCGCGCCGCAGTCCCTCAGGGCTCCGAACTCTTTCCACTCCTCTTCACACTAACGTTAGCGACATTCGTCGCGGTGGCAAACCCCAAATGTACGCTGACGCTACGGCCATCTATTATTCAGGCACCAGCCCCTTAGCTATAGGTCGAACTCTCCAGACCGCAGTCACGAACTTCGGGAAGTGGTTCACGTAATGGAGAATCGAAGTCAACCCTACCAAGGGCGCAGCCATGGTCTTCTTCAGCAAGGAACGGCAGCCTCCCGCTACCCCTCCACCTATCATCCTCTTCGGCAAGCCTATTCCTTGGGAGCAGCAAGCCAAATACCTGGGTGTAATCCTTGATCGGAAGCTTACCTTCATAGCTCATATTAAAGCGGCACGCGCGCGAGCCGCCCTCGGCCGACTTAATTGTATGTTGAGCAAGCGCAGTAAACTCTCTTACTTTACTTCTTCTTCTTTTTCGGTTCGCTCTTGACAGAGCGGTCGTGGTCATCAAGTAGTCTGGTTATGGGCAGCAGTAATCCACTTCACGATGCGACGCCATCCTCCCCTGTCGGTCGTGATACGGGTGCACTCGTGTACGGGGCCGCCTATTGCAGATTTACTTTACTTATAAGAAGAGAATCTACACTGCGTGCGTGACACCTATCATGACTTACGGCAGCGTCGTATTCTCTCACGTACCCGATTATCAACTCAAACGAATGCAAACTCTCCAAAACCGTTTCATGCGTAGAGCCACAGGCGCTCCAGGTTACGTCCGTAACTTGCAGTTGCACTGTGACTTAAAGCTGCCAACAATCAACCAGTTCATAAAAGTCGCTGCGATTAGATTTTTCGACTCCTCCGAAACCCACCGTAACCCGCTAATCGTAGCGGCCGCGCGAAACGTACCTTCCGTAATATCTAAGACTAAACGCCTCAGACTTACTCTCTCCTACCTCGACGATAAAAGAACGCTTCTCCAAGAAGCATTCGATTTAGCTAGGAGCAGCATTACAAAATACAATTGCCGTATATTACGTCCCTAGACCAAGCTGGCCCGAGCTTTCCAAACTAGCAATAAAAATATGTCCCTAAATAATAAAAACTTAGATCCAGCCATCCCTTGTTGTTTTGCTTTATTAAGATTGTTAGCAACGCACTAAGTCGAGGCCCGAACCCCGTAGGGGGTGCCCTTAGTAGACGTTGCTGACGTAATAAGTTTTTTCCTATTGCTCTGGCTGGAGGCCTTAAGGTCCTCGCCAAAAGTCCGGTGAAGCAGTCAAAGTTTGCGCTCAGGCTAACGGTAAAGATGTCTACCAAAAAAAAAAAAAAAATACTTTGCTCTGTCTGCGCGCACACTTTTCGTCGTCTTTCCACAAGACACCATACATATACTGAATTTGTCAGATCCGAAATATTTTTCATTAAATAAATGACTCCTCACAAATATCTTACATTAATTAAAAAACAGCAGTTCACTTCATTATTGTAATGATTACAAACGTTATTGCGTTCAATTGAACGCAATAACGTTTGTAACGAGTAATACCAAAATATGTAATTACATATTTTGGTATTACTCGTTACTCCAATATTGTACACCATGTATAAGCTTAGTCATGAAAAAGTTGTCATGAATGAAAATGAAAAAAAAAATGCATTTTATTAGAAATCAATAATTACAAATTGCTTTTTTTATTATTAAAATTATACAAAAAGTAACAAAAAATACATCATTGAAAAAAACATGAACGCAAAATAATAAATTTCTGTTGTTAGATTCGAACCTGCGGTCAGCTATCGCATCGCAAATTTTATTAGCACGCAACCGCTAGACCATTGTAGCTTCATGATATATTTTCAAATTACGCTTCTATAGAGGATCAATAGAAAAGAGATTAGATGTGCAAAAAACAGTAATTAATTTCTTTACGAATTCCATTATGTGTCATTGTTTGACAGATTTCAATAAATTATTTTCGATTTGTCATGTATTTGAGATCTGTCAATCAGAAAAAAAGTGACACAGGTCCGTCTAGCACCGCGCCTCAGCGCACACTGTCTGTCCGCGTAGGAATGAAAGAGAAGCGAACAAAACGCCATATTTAGTTTGTCAGGAATGTGTTATTTTTCATTAAATATCTGAATATTTGGAAAAATACTACCTTAATTAAAAAACTAAAATAAAGGTTATCTTCATTATTAGTTATTACGTTTCTGTTGAAAAATTTATCAACATTGGTTCATCAGTAATACCGGAAAACTTTTTTGAAAATCCATTTTAGAGGTATGTTTACGAATTTTTTTTATCGAGAAAAATTAATGAAATCGTGTTTTGGAAATAAAGGTTTTCTCACAAAAATGATGAAGATTAACATATATTTTTTTTGCTGCTCTGACATTTATACAGTTTGCTAAAAAACTGTTTGAAAAAGCCCATTTTTACTATACACAGCGCCTTAAAAAATACATCCCTGGTGTCCAAATTCCACCAAGCCACAACTTTATACCGGAAAATAAAGTTATTCCTCAACATAGTTAACGCAGTTCGCGATATTTCCCAAAACATAAATAACTTATACCACGTGTTCCGAAACACAATATTCGAAACCAATACCAGAACGTGAATTATTTCAATCTGCGGGAAATTGGTTCACTCGCGAAAACTCGCACCGAGCACGATGGGACACTTTCATTACTGCGATGTCCGGGGCCACCGGTTCAATGTCCGGTCCACTCTATTTTTAACACACCCTACCCTAGCTGGACGTCAGTCGATGCACATGTGTATGTACGAACAATGCGCTCAATCCAATACCACACTTTGACCTTTCAAATGAAAAGAAAATCTCGTTACGGCCCGAATAAACCGTTTACGAGAAAAAATAAGGTTCACACGAGATCCCCTCTACTAAACTAATTAGCATTTGCAGTCACGTATCGAAGTAACTCTGTTAATGAAGCCATTCAAGTCATTAGCAAGAAGCTCGCTACACCGCCAGCGGCCCTGCAATGCTCCCCACTTAAGCTTGAGTTACTCGTGAAATATGCACTTAATGTGTCTTTAACTTTCTAGTCTCTAAATAAAAAGTTCTACTAACGACACAAAAAGGAAGAGATATTCTGACCTCACCAGAATATTGCAGAGGTACGGTAAACACTGTTTTACATTTTATTTTAATTATTTATGCTAAAGAGGAAAGTTCAAAAGTGTAACTTCATTTAATTGAAAAACTGCTGAATTATGTTTATAAGTAAGACTTTCCGTATTTCAGAAAATAAGGAGTGCCAGTGACTGTGACGGTAAACAGGACAGGTAACAGCTGCACTCCACCGTAGCAAATATAAATGTTTTGATGCGCAGAGGGGATGAACTAACAAGCCATTGTATACTTACGAAATCCCTTAATCCTGATATATTACAGAATAATTATAACGTGTACATTAATTATTTTGTGCCGTGTGGCCTCGGCGGCGACTAAGGGATTACATCAGGTGGCCAAACCTTTACCGGTAGTCCGCTATTAACATCATACTGCGATCACCAAACCGCTTCCCATAAAACGATTATGACATTCTGCCCTTTTTTAAGTGTGGTAGGCAATTTTCAGTAATACATTTTTACGGCGATCGCCGTTAAAATATACCATTATGTATCGTATTTTTGTGGTTTGATTAGATAGCATTTGTGATTCATTGTTATTAGTGAACATTGTTTATGTTATGGGTAGACAGTTAAACTAATTGCTTATTAAATTAGGTGTTGGTTTTACGTATAAAACATTAAGAATTAATGCGGTTTTATGTTGAAACAATACACGGTTCGCAAAGTCATCGTTACTAAGTTTATTTGTATAACTAAGAAGATTTATAAGAGCGTAAATAATAGTGAAAGATAAGCAATTTGTCTAGCAGGGGAAGCGAATGCAAAAGTTTTCCCTCGCTACGCTGAAATCAATAATTTCGTCACTGCGTCCTCGGATTTCGCTCCTTGGAACATACTTTGGGTTTTCTTTTTCTAACTCGCAATAAACGCTTCAATACGCCGTTTCGGTATTATAGCTGAGTATGAATTTAATTTTAAAGTAGTACAAGGACAAAATTGCAAAGCTTAAATTAATCAAATTAAATAAGAGCGTGTAATTAACAAGTTTCATCTCAAAGTTAGTACGACACATAGCCGAGTTGTAGAGCAGCCAAACGATCTTAGGTCACAAAACTGCACCTATCTCTACAAATACGTTATCTGAGAAATCTTTTTTAAGGATAATTGGAATACTGAAGACTCTTTGCTACCATTTCGTTTGCATGATGGATTAAGTATAAGTAGTATGTATTAATATTATATATTTATTGGGTTTTCCTATTAAATTCTCAATAGCAGGTCGGAGTATGGATTTGTGCCCGGTTAGTAGCAATAGTCTCGCCCCCTATTACATGGGACCTAAACATATCGGCGAACTGTTGGTGTACATTGGTTCACCTCTGCCTAACCCTTCGGTGATACAGGCGTGATGATATGTTATGTATGTTTTATGTATTATATCATTGTAGATACCATTCCACTCAATATACGAAATGAAAAGGTGCTAATCCGATCACCTAATCTAGTGTAAATCCTTTCACTATATAACCGAAATTCCATTTAAATTCAACGAGCCGTGATTGTGTGATTAGGTGACAAATCAACACACGTAAACTAAACCGTCCGGAATATTAATATGAAGATATGTCCGATAATATTTTGAAGCGGGTTTGATTTATCAGCCCTCAATTACGAATATGTAGGACTAAGTTTACTTCAAATTAAAGGATATATATATAATATATAAAGGATATGATACAGAGGTCTGCTTTCCAGACTTTGAGAAAATCAATCAACAAGTAAGGCGGAGCTTTTCTATAGGTATATTTGTTCTTGCATATATACAACAGGACAAAGACTATTCTTACTATAGATGTAATAAAGAATGTCTATCTGTCTGTAATATTTTATGATTCATACCACCGAACTAAGTGCAAACTTATTGTAACTCCCAAAGTAAAAACCCAAGTTGTAATGCCAAGTCTTTCGTGATGCTGATTAATTACATTTATTAATATTATTGATATTATTTACTTCCTATATGTGTCCTCATGTTGTTCACACACGGCATACTATAACCGAACCCTTTGTCTCAAAGCCCGTTCAACGCAGACAGCCAATTCTCCACAAAGTTTTAATTACTTTGGTCCTAACCGCACACATAAAATACGAAAAGTTTAATTCTACGTTTGTATTAGCGTTTCAAATATACAATAAGCAAAGAATACCGTCGAGTTTATAACTAGAGCTACTGGTGTGTGATGTTAGGTAAACATCAATTTAACTTCACAATTATTATTGTGTATAACTTTGATGGCCACTTAAATCCTGCCTCAATGTTTCAGTCCCTATAATAACGACTATTACTGTCTGAAAGAAGATGAGAATAAGCATCTTATCATAAACAAACATGTATGACCATGACCATGCTGTCTGTTGATCTTTTCAGTGACTATCTTATGCTTCAATTAACTCAGTTTCACCATCGATTTGGTTCCAGGTTAGTGCATCATAAATCGGCCCGTGTCCCGTCACACATACCATTTAGCGTTCGGAACACGCCCGCAACTAGGAACAAAACACACGACCAAAGAGAAACTTAGTAAACTCATCAGATGGCCCCCAGAGCACGCGCGCTAGCTTTACTTGTGCGAAAACTTTCTTATATTGCACCAACTTGCTACTTGTACCTATCATAGCAGGAGTTTGGAACAGCTTGCTACGATTTATACACACTAGAAGCTTTTTAACTCCTTACCAAAGCCACAAAGTAATGTCTTAATCAAACAGCTTTATGTCTTCATTTACTTTTCATATAACATAACGCCTTACAATAACGACATGCTTCGAATGTGGTCACATATCATATTTATTTGACTCGCAACACGTAAAAGATAAAAACACATATGTCCTAATAAATGTGTGTTCTGCAAGTTTCCAACATCGCCGGTACTTATGTCGAGTTCCCGTCGCTCGCAGACGAGACGTCTCAAAAGGGTGTTTTAAAAGAATGCGTGCACTGACGCCGAGGGATACCGTTCCAACCTCTCTTACACTACAAAATCACTCCCCATTTTCATATACCCGTACCCTTTCAGGTATCAACTCGCACCACTTCAAAATATTACTATGAATACGTAACACTCCACAAAAGAAATACCTTGAAGCGAAATTTTCAGTCTTCAGAACATCGTAGACGTAGCCTTAATATTATACTCGTAAGACGTTATCAACATAATTTGTTTAATAACAACGAAAAATGAGGAAGGCAAAATAAAGGTGCATTTTCACCCAGTTTGCCGGTAAGATGGAGGCAATTTACTTGAAAAGGATTTTACATGGACGCAAAGCACAGCCGAGGACAAAGCGGAGGTAATAAACCTTGTTTCAACGGAACGAAAATATAAACAAAGGTTTACTTATGTTAGCGCTGCATAGCCATGCGTACCGACTGCAGTTACTGAAATACAGACGCTATAAATGTACTGTTTAAATACCGTCTAACAGATTCGATGTTTCAGAACTAGAAACCATAATAATATCAAGTTTTATACGAGTGACGTTCAAACAATTGACCAGAACAAACGGACAATGCTTTCACGTTAATGCATAATTATTATCTCTTATTACGATGTCGTTATAAAGATACCATAAAAGAACGTTGTAAAAATGTGATATAATTTTCCTTTTCACTATAACATAAAGAAATATGGTCCGTGAATTACTTTTTAGTGCTACGAAGCGTTGTTATTTTTGGCCCAAGAATATCAAATTATTTTTAAGATGTAAAAAGTATTTCATGCGAATTGTATAAAATACAAATTGCAAGATCTCGCTCAGTGCAACAAAGTAGTATTAAGTTTAATATAGCTCTTATCACGACCACCGAACTTTATTGCGAGCAAACCTAGTTCCAAAGTATTATAGCTGAACTTTTATTATGCGGTCACTTTGCATGTTACGTACAATTTCTGTGAATGAGGCCAATTATGCAACAAAAGAATGACATATTTTTATAATAACAGCGCTTTGTTATCCGCAATGGCATCAATATAAAAGCTTTACTAATTACTGGTTACAATAAATAAATAAAGTACCACGAATATCGGTATTACAGATTACAGATAAGTATTTTTTGTTTCATATTCCGTGACACGGTCGTCCATAGTCAGAAGTGTCAGAATAGCCACCTGAATTCTAATGCTGAATGGAAATAAATCATCCAAAACTATGCGACCACATATTCATCTTGCCGACGTAAATTTATTCTAGACCGGTCAGCACATTTGTAATGGAGCTGAATACCCAGTTATGCTCTTACACAGTTTATAGGTATAGTCACTGGCTTATTAGTGTGCACCCCAATTCCATAATGATCACGTAGCAAAATTCGGAATCGGACTCTGATAATAAGCCCAACGAATTAAGTAAATTAGCGAGATAACAATTGTGGCCAATCAAAACTTCTCTACGGCACTAGAACAAGCGCTAACAAAATTCGAGCTCACTGCGTAATGGAAAGTTGTCGTAAATGAGTAAATTAACAAGTGGCTGAAACGAAAACAAGTATGAGAAAATGTTATCAGAAATCTTAACCAGATTCTGGTGTATTATAAAGTTTATGTAATGAGTTAAACTTCACAACTCGCTTTATTATATATACCGAATTCAATAAGAAGCTGTGTCTAGGTTCTTGTACTTTATTTGTATACCCATATCTCAAAATAATACATACAAATATACTCTAGTTTTAAATAGACCTACAATCTGTTTACATGTATTAACATGTACTATTTGAATAGGATGTAGAAAGCATTATATGTATTTGAAGTTATGTCCTCGAGTGTTTATTACACTATTCAAATTGTAGGAAACATAAATCATAAACAATTTAGGAAGCACTGAAAATATCACTAAATCGGAATCTTCATGCGAGAAGTATATCTTCAGATATACTAAAAACCGGATAGTGTTATAAGCCTTCATAAAACAAGACATACAATAATTCATAAACTACATTCCGGTATTAGAGTTATCTTTGATCTAATTCTAAATAGAGGTGGAGGTTACGACTTGTAGCCATTATTTAATCTGCGGTTAAGGTGACCCTATTCCGTTGACAAAACAACCTGCCCCGAGCTTCTAACAACAAGAGGGTCGCGACTGATAATAAAATCGTTATTATTGATTTTACTGTCGAGAACAATCAATCCTTAAACCATGACACATCTAAATCGATGGTATCCGCCCGTCTTTCCTATCTGAACAAAAATAAGGACGTGAGCTTAATTCCACATTGACGGTAATCCCCGAAACTACTGAACTAACTTTAATTAAACTCTACTAGCTTTGTTTCCTAATATTATTCGGCTACGTTTGTATACAAATAATTAACTAAATAAGAAAAACATTTTCTAATTTATTAATTTAAAATTTCGAAAAAAAAATGGTAGCTATTTTATTCGCAATAATTTGTTCTAAAACAGTTGAACAACGGTGTCCTTTCCAGTGTAGCTGCATCTGTATGTCGCCTCCCCACTGTGGCAGCAAGCACCACTGCTACCCCATGCAAGGACTGCAATGCGGAACCAGAACTATATTTCATTTTTAGAACGCGAAACGGTCGCATTAAATCGTTCCTATTGTTAAAATAGTATTTTATGACAGCTTAACGAAGCGTGATGTAGGATACAGTCCTATTTTATAGAAATGAATTACAGATTTATCAAGATTGTTTGTACTTTTAAACCAGTAAGAAGATTAGTTTGATTGACTGCAATCCTGTTTTGTTCTGTATGGTAATTTGTTATTGTATTTTTGTTGATACCAAAAACAAATAAATAAGAAGTAAAAAGCAGTTTGTTTTTATAGTACAAAATAACACGACGTTTGCACTATACACACTAAGATTTGGATCTGAAGTCAAGCAGTTGTGCCCATATCCTTAGAAAGTCTAGGATTATTCTCAACAGTATTATTTCTAAAACAGTACATTTTGTACACGCATTACCAAATGGGATGAAAGTAATTGTTATACGTATTATTACTGTTCCTTTATGGTATTATTTCCCATCGGAACGAGTTCCGCAAAGGCTCTTAGAACATAAAAGTCCGCCCTCGCCACTACATTCGCATACAAGATACGCCACTCGGATCGCGTGCGTTCGACAATATTTCTTGAGGAATGCGTCGATATATCACTGCGAGCCGCCCCTCGATAACTTGCCTCCCAGTTTCCGCTGACTGGACGAAACAGGGGTTAACATCTCAGAACATTCGTTTAGAAAAGCTTCCTCTTGGCAGCACGCCTCACAAACTAAGACAACAACTACGACGTAATCCCCAGTACGCCATCCTAAACAAATAAATAACTACGAACCTATAAATATGATCGCTTCTCGGTATTCTATCATTTCCAAAGAAAAAGCCAAGCGTGAAAATCTCATTTCCTGGAAACATTGGATATTTTTAATGTCGAAACTTTAGTAATTGCAAACCAGTAGAAAGCAGTTTAAGAATTTATGTATATTCAAACTTATTTCATTAATGTTTCAAAATAACTTGCTTTTAAGTAAAAAGGAGGAGTGGCCTGGAAATACCCTAGAGCTATAAATTTGTTTAACCCGTCTAGATCTTCCGGTAACTATCTTAAGCTAGTCCAAATCAAGTGCCCTTAAGGACCACTAGACCCGAAACTAGAACATTCGGAAATCCCCGTCCTAAATTAACTGGTACTGGTTTGGATTTAGCTCAACCTACGTAGCATCTGATGTATCGAAACCCTGTGTATTGTAATGTTGAGAATATACCTATGGAAAAGGGGGTACTTATATATTTAAATCAAAGAAAGAAGACATAACTTATGGCAACTACGATTGCAATTGAAATAATATAATGAGTTAAAAGAGCAAAAGCGAAAATTGCAATAGAACTGCAATGTATCACCGTAGACACAAGCCTTAATTCAGATATTTTCTTTCTAATCATATGTTTTGTAACAAATTTTGAAAGATAATAATCAACTTTGATGAATGATGGATCACAAAGAATGACTAATCTCTGTTGGGATATAATCAATACTCACAAAAGTAACAGTGCCCGAGTGGTATCAGCCCTCCGTCACAACGAAACAATATCGCAGGGGAGTTGATCAAACTATCTTAAAGGGGATGAATATCGAAAGTTACTAAAAATAACAATATATAGTGCTAGTTTAATTTTAGCTATGGGTCTGTGCCAACCGAAATAAAAGTATATTATTATAATCCCTTTGTATTCGTTTAATGACGAAGTTTCTGAAATAAAGATATATTAAATAGATAACCCTTTGCTTTTCAGATAAAACAATCCTTTTCACGGAATATAATCCGTCGCATAAAGACAATCATATAATAATATCATTTATTATTCAAAATCATCTAGTTATGTCTTCTGACTTGCTTGCAACATATTAAAACTTAAACCGACAAAAAAAGGTTTAAAACTCGCAAGCGAGCTTGCCAAAAGGATTGCCAGAAAGGGTAAACTTTGGAATAATATGAATCGGTTAATAATATCAGACTCGCTCCACAGCTCTAAGAATTTAATCCGTTTTTAGAGCAATGTATGTACGCGCAAATCTTACTAAAGAAATGCATTTTTAAAATCCTTTTCGTTCTTAATAGGATGAGAAGGAATAGATCGATAGATATCTACTTCAAGTAAAACTTCGAAAGCTTTAAAAACCATTAGCTTAATAGATTCGATATCGCAAGTGGACGATCGTGAAGCATGTTTCAAGCGTAAAACTGACTCAGGGCGACTTATCGAGTGAAGTGCAGAAAACAGGGGTACGGTAACCAATAACCTGCTAATCTAATAAAGATGTAAGCATAAGCCATCGCTCGATATTTACCGAATTTCTCGTTTGCGCTACCCTAAGGACGTGTTACGTCTTATTCGATTCACGTCACGACCATCGCAACATTCGCGATTCCAGATAAAACTTATATTAAGACTTACTATCTTCCAACGTTACGTTTTGATGGTTCCTTTTACGTCCAATTTATGGTGCGCCTGAAAGGATCTCTTTCAATGGCCGTGTGAGATCTAAAGTTTCCTCGGCAAGATAAAACGATGCTCATAATGAAAATCTAAGCTGTCTAACTAAAATATGATAGCAGCTTCTAATCTTCTCATAACGACATTAGGTGTTTTCATTCGCATTTATATTTGAGAGTGTAATTTCGAAATCAAAGTAAGTTCCGTTTGAATATTGTTAAGTTAATTATTAGGAACTACAGTAATTAAAAGCAATTATGTACATTTATTGTATATAAATATTAAAGCGATTGACATATAGAAACAAATAACTATTTTTGTTTCTGTCTTTATTCAATCGTTTAAGGTGCCATAAAAATGTCAACAATCGAACCACAGAAAGAATGAACAAATAATAAAGACGTGCATAAATGTTGAATTAAAAAGCGTACAATAACAATTTGCTTAATAAACTCGTCGCGTAAGATCTTAATGAAAACGGAACGTGATAAAAGATATTGGCGTTGATGTGTCTCAGAGGCCCCGATACTGTCGATAAACGGGAGGAAATATTGTAACCAGCCAAGCCACCCTTGAAATCGCTTCCCCGTCGCGCGGACGGCAAAGGGGGCGGGGGGGGGTGAGGTACGAGGGGGGAGCGGTGCAGGGGCACAATGCCGCGGCCGTTGACACGAATCTTCCGCACTATGTTTATGTATCCCATTGGATTTTTTCCCTACGCGTTTACCGTGAACGGCTGTTCACGAATGGACCGTTTGTTGTTAGATTTCAACACAAACAAAACTATCTAATGTTCCAGCGTTCTATTATAACATTTTATGTGGTTTCCGATTAGGAATGTTACGGAATTATGTTTGGATAAAAGTAGCCCACAAATTGGTAAACATAACTTCTACCCATTAGCATTCAGTTTTTATTTTACGGTGACAAACATTTTTGGGTGCCGGTCTTAAATAAACAATCCCACATAACAAACAGTAGCCTAACTCAAAGAATCATCAATTACATCTAAATTCATACATAAATAATAGGACTTACTGTACAAGAATAAAATACCTTAACATGACGCATATTAATCGCCTAATTAACTACGCGAGTGAATTAAAAAATACAAATTACTGGTCCAGAGCTATTAAACCTACTTTTTACCGTCCACAGGGCTTTGTGACATATGCTTACTTAAATAAGATGTTATCGTCATGCTCATATTAAGCTGAACCTTACACTGTTGCCATTTATGACTATTTCACTGGAACTCATTAATAAAACAAAATGCGAACGGTGACGTCAAGGCGCCGACAGACTTTTGTTTATTTTTAATCCGGCGATATCATCGCTTGCACTTATAAACGACTGTCTCTCCACAAACACTTTGATACTCCTTGGTACATTACTAGGAACCGAGTGTCATTTAGTTAATATAAACATTATATCAAAAGGTCAAACAGGTTAAGGAAGTCTTGTATGATTACGAGACATGGTTTATAACGCGTTGACTTATAACGTAACCCGTCACAAATAACATTTTAAAGCGACTAAATCTAACCAACATTAATTTTACAACTCCTATTACACCAATAACTTTTAAACTATCGCGCTGCATGTTTATATTAATATTATAGAACGGTCTGCTTGCGACCACGGCCGGTGTAACCTGGTCGAAACGTCAAGCCCTAAAGGTATTTATGCATGTTCGCGCTAATCACCGTTCTATAATATTAATATAAACATGCAGCGCGATAGTTTAAAAGTTATTATTGCTAACCGCTACGGGTCGGAAAGTTTGAGTCTGCTTGCGACCACGGCCGGTGTAACCTGGTCGAAACGTCAAGCCCTAAAGGTATTTATGCATGTTCGCGCTAATCCCCGTTCTATAATATTAATCCTATTACACCAATTTAAAAATGATTTCTCATAGTTTTAAAATTGATAGAGCTTTATAGAGGGGTAATCATTTAATTGAACAATTGTATCTTTATACAAATAGAGTCGCATCCGAGTCGACAGCGAGAAAGGGAAACCTAAACAAATTATGTTGATCAAAGTGCTTTTAGAGATCGATTACATTGTACGGTAGCTTACTACTTACTCTACTATCTCGTAGATTAATGGAATGAAAATACTGAAATATCTACAAGAAACTAGCATTGTTTTTAGGTTAAAATTGCTTGTTTGTAAGACTTATTTCTTTTCAAACGGTCTCATGTTTTATTTTCTCGCGATGTAGGTACCAAAAAGGACACATTTCGGTCAAAGTAACAGTAATTAATTTTCACTATCATATTAAAGCATATAAAGATTAATTGGCAGCTACTACACTGTTGTTTACGAGTTCGTCAACGCTTCGGGTTAGATAAATATTGTCCCATGTTTCCGAGAGATTAATCATATAAGAGAGAGATTAATCGTCTCATCACGATCCCAACGCTATAGTAATACACTACCCGTGACCGTGGCTCCGCTCGCGCCCTTTCGAGTTCGTCAAACTACCGTTCAGCAAAAAGTTCAAGTAGTTTCGATACTCCGACGCCTGCTACGTGAGGACAAACAAACTGTCAATCGGATTTATTTTCGTGTAACATTTGTCGTCACCGCTTGTTGCTCTCGTCACTACTTTATCATTCCATCAGTGTTCGAATGGAGCGTAACAAGTAACAATCCAATCTCGCTGGAGATCTAGAGCAACTAAAAATTACTAGCCTAATTCTTTTCGGTCTCGTCGTGAGTGTCGGGAGCGAACAAAGATCGCTGTGAGCTTTAAATTGACATTGTTCTATTTTATCTCGTATTTGTGAATGGTAGTTACTAGGTAATTAATGGCTACTAGTGTTGTTTATACATAATAACGATAAAACATAATGCAAACAATTTCATGTAAGGCGATGTTACTTTTGAAGTGCAATGAATCTTTTAGAGAAATATTTTTTTATTACAAAAATAATGTTGTGAAACAGACTCATATAAGTTCAAAAATGTAAAGGATCATGTTTCCTCTCGTAATTAGTGAGAATTAAACAAATGAACTGCACGCGTATCCGCAGTGCCCAGTGGTCAGTGGCGCCTATCACAAATTAACACTCGCTATTTTTAGCCAACCATTTTACATACCCACAACATGTAGTAAATATACGTACGTAGGAACTGAAGCAAATGTTTATTGTAAAGGCCCACGAAGGCTCTGAATAGAGTACCCACGTTACTTGGCTCGGCTACGCATCTTGTGCTATTGTTGGCAACTTGATATGGAACTTGTAAGTTTCCAACCGCTACCCTTCCCCAAGTGTCATTCATGTTTAATTATCTATGACGTAATTGTACACTGTATGTATATCCTCTGCACAGTTTCAACTTCCAAAGAACACTAAGGAAGGAATATCTATTGTAATATTCTAGTCTAGCTCAAACTTCAGCTACACACGGCATTTCAAATTTATGTTTAGATGATTTTCTGTTCTGCGTACTGCATAATACTTATTGAACAAAGCACTCTTATGCTTATACAAAACTTTATTTCATTACAAATTCTTTAGAATTTTTATCAAGTTGAAGACTCGCTTTGTTTTTATTTGTAAGTTTATATAACGTTGGTATTTCTCATTCTCTACTCAATCAAACTTTAACATTTGACCTACACTTTCGTATAATAAAACGCTTCATTTGTTGCTTCTAAAGCTAAACTTTTAAGTTAAATGTCATGTTTGTTATAGAGTCGTTATCTCTTCAACAAAGGCATTTGAAAGATAATTCATTCTCTTCATGAATATGAATAGGCTGTAGACACAGGTGCAATACAACTTCTTCAAAGTTCTCTTATTATGTCGGTAGGTAGGTGCACAGTGTGGATTAGTCGAGGTGCGAACAATATAACTTACACGTACGATGCACACAACCCATTATATCAGATAAGCCGTGAGCTTCACACCTCGATACATCAATCGATAGATACTATCTTCTTTATAATGTGAGAGAAATTCTAGTTTGAAGTGACTAAGCCCGAAACTGAAATGATGAAAGTGAAAATAACCAATTAAAAATAGTGTCAGATTAAAACAGGATTTATGGTAAAAAAAATTGAGGTTGAACTCAGACGAATAATTAAATAGGACATACGAAAGTTTGATGAATGAAGCTATGAAGAATTTGAGATACAAAGACAATCAAAATACTCATAACTTAAAATATGTTTGTAGACTGGTTAGAGCAACAAAACCACTATGCAAAAGGAAATCAAAGCCTGCTCCTAAAACAAGCGTGACTAAGGGAACGAATATCACAAATAGAAGCATCTCGAGATCTCCAGATAGATCATCTCAGTCACAATTCACAATTAAATGCCCTCACGATGTAAGTCTTAATTCAAAACAAAGCGGAGTGGCGAGTTATCATCGCTCCTGATCGTCTAGGCGGTCACGATGTGCGGCGGTGGGAACTGGGGCCTTAATAGACCCTAATACGGCATCAAAATCTTTTTGTTCTGAGAAATCTGGAAGGTAAATATTTATATCATCGTCGGCTGGATCTGTAGTGCTTGTTGTCGGTTCCAGTGTGCGGGTACATAAAAAAATATAAGTAGCTGCATTATTAGTTTGTATGGGGTTGAGCTTTGAGAACCAAAATGGTGCAAGTTGGTGTAAATGATTTAGGTTATTGTCATGTTTTTGAATTTTATGTGGAAGTTGTCTATAAGAAAGTATTTCCACCAACATATAAATCAGAATGCAGATTAAGCTCAAAGTGGTTTAGCCATGATTTGTAATTTTCATAATTCCAGAAAAACTCACTAGCCATTTCACAATAGTGACTTTGACCACAATTTTGCGAGTTATAAATCACAACAACAGTTAATATCGATCGGCGAGTTTCCATGTGACCACACCGTTACACACGCCCGGGCGCGCATGGTAATTGAGCCGCTCACTTCCTTCCGGAGACCTGCCCGCTTTGATGCCCATTAATACACACAAAACGGGAATTTATAAACAAATGCTTTTTACATTGCAATGTAGATACGCTTAGAACGCTGTTTTTGCTTTATGTTCTCGCTAATGTTTGTTGTGGTCTTAATGATAGACATAATCTTTGGCTTCATTTCAAGAATGAATTATTACGGCATGTTTACTGGCATCAATCGTCGTAAGAAAATGTTTAGTGCCTGACCTATGTTAACCCATACCTACTTCCAACCTAATAATATTAATGCAATTGTAATTCCGTCTGTCTGTTTGTCTGTTACGCTCTCACCGCAAAACCGCTTAACGGTCTTTGATGAAACATGGTATATGTAGAGTAAGAGTTTGATCCTGTGACAGAACATAGGCTCCTTTTTGCATGGATAACCGACATACACGCGTTCAAAGCCGCGGTCAAAAGTTATACAAGGGTAAATAAGATAAGACAAATTCTAATTTTGTATCATTATGTGAGTACCGTATCCGTAATGTGAGTCTTTCACGTAAATTCCCTTTCTAGATCATCAATCCACCGTAAGGACTACAAAGAAGCCTAAATGTCTAATGCTAGAGTTCCAAGTTTAGCTTTACAAAGCTTGACCCACCTACGCAATATTCTATCATTCATAATCTTTAGATGACGTACACGTAAAGGTTAGTTCAAAGGTTATTTCAGGATGCTAGCAATAGACGTGTAAGATAAATATGGGTTCAAGTAATTGTCGTGTACGGATTTACGTACAAAATACATGTGCATTGTGCAGTGTGCTTCAGATCCAAGCGGTATTAACACGGGATCGTTCGAGCTTTGCGGCAGCAGCTTAGTCGGCGATCAAAATAGTAACAGACTAACAGTTAGACTGTCGCAGTTTAGCTTATACAAGCAGAGTCTGTGAGGTGTTTCTACATGTCTGCCTCTCAATGGATTCATGGCTCAGCAGACAGTGATTCATGCATTTCTTATTCAGTCTGTCTAGAAGACTGGATGCCAGATTTAAATAAAATATTACGTAGATAAAACTAGAATGTGTTTGTTTAATAGAAATTCTGTCAAATAAAATCTTTATTCAATTATATTTTATTTTAGGTTTCTTGGCTCTGAATTTATGAGTTTGCAAGCAAGTTCGACAACCTTAGTCGTTTTAAATGCGTAACTACCACATCTAATTACATTAGTTGCTTGAAGACGCATTTTGGCGCTCCATCCCCTACCCATACTCATTTATTATAGTATAACGATACTTATTGATATGTATATGCACGGATAGATGTTGATGTATCATCGCGTCGCTTCTAGAAAAGTGGTGTCGGGTTCTAGCAATTGTTCTCTCGTGTGTACATGTGCCTCAGCGGGCGCCCGCCCCGATCGATGTCTGACCCCGTACAATGTCGCTCTCGCCTTTAGCACCGCCTCTTTTGACGGGTCAAAGGACTACACTAATTCTCTTACTAAAAGTAAATCTAAATTGTATTTTTTGGCACTGATTTAAAAAAAAATGGGCATGGTTTTCAGTGTTATAAATGAAGTTTGTAGACGTGATCACAATTCAAAAAGTTTTATGCCTTGATTCGACAACAAACTGGGATGCAGTACGGAATCGATTGGAGAAGACAAGTTAGCTGCAGTGTGTACATTTCCATATTGAAGCAATCATAGTCAACTTCACACAATTCAATTTATTCAAGTTCCATTTCCGCTTTACGCCCACTAACACAGCCGCTCATCTATCCACACCGAGTCTATTGAGAAAAAATAAACGAAAGCTCATTGCTCGATGAATACGTAATAGGTTTGTGCTCTCACGGTATTGTACAGATGATAATGGACAAGGTTTGGAGCCAATATGGCTATCTGTCCCATCCACGAATTGTAACTTATTCGTAGATTCAACCAGATGCCTATCTCATCTGAAGTTTGATGGTAAAGTGCATTGCATGTTCCATAGATAAAATAATTGAATTTTAAGCGAACTTTTTTTTATTTGTTACTTTTCTACTTCAAAAGGTGGTCGTGACCTTACTATGGAACAAAAATGTTATAAATAAAAGATAAACAAAAATAATAAAATATTTTTTTTTTATTACTGTTACACAACACAAAACATACAGTAAACGCAAAATTATATCGCAATATAAACTCGTAAAAATACTTTCTACGCACATTGGTAACATGACTGCCTATGCGTCGATTCTGTTTACTCAACGCGTCTTGATCTATGTGCGTAACGCGCACGTGTGGTACGCGCCGAGCGCCAGTCGATCGCATTGTTTGGAATTTCACGTTCAATATGGGGCGTAAATATTTCGACAAAGCTCTAAAAGGGAGCGTCTATAAAAGAACAACTAAGTACCGATATCCGTTGTGTGAACGATATAAGAACAAATTGATGTAGAAATGTAAACAAATCACAATACGGTGTAAAAAGTGTAGCGCATTCAATACAAATAGAAAGTAAAAAAAACTATTCAATAAAAACCAGAATCATTTTAACGAAATAATATTTATTATTTACTTAATAGAGGAAATACTTGAAATTATATTTAACCCAATAAATTAATATAAAACGATGAGTAAACTAAAGTAAACCACGAACGGCATTGTCGTGTTTATTGCCTAATGAAATCTGCGGGTGCAATGACGCAGCAGGGGCGGGTCGGACGCGCGCTTCTGCGACAAAACGCAACGCAATAAAAAGTCGACGTCGCACACGTGCATCCGTTCGCCACTGTGCGAAGTTATTTATAATAATGCACCAAATAACGGCCTTCGACGTTCCGTGTAGAAATTAAGTTTTAACTTAGAATCCTTTTGTTATATTGACACATATGGTGTTGTTAACAATCATGGTTAATTTGGTCGCATGTCTTTGTAGTAAAAAAAAACAATGGATATTGGTTCCAAAGATATTGGAGTTGTAAATAAAGTTTGCAGCAAAAGGCAATGACATAATTAGCCCTTCACTTCTAATACATATTTTAAATTTTCCATCACAAGTAGGTAATTACAACTTACACAGAATTAAAACAATCTTACGGTGCGAAATAAAAAAATCTTTACAAGACTATTTCGTCAATTTGAAATGTTTATATAACATTTAAATGAAGTAGCAGATGTTTTTGTAATAGACGGTAATTGCTTTCTTAACAAAAACAAGGAATCAGGATTAAAGGAAATTCATATTTTTCCTCAGCTTTGTTTGTAGTAGATTTGAATATTATTATGTTGATATAATATTAGATCAAGCGAGCGAAAACTTAATACATCCTATGTATAATAGATCTGTTGTATTATATTCAATAATAACATTAGCATGCTCACAATTCTCACATAGTTAATCATAGTTCGATGGCTTCGGGCCACGTGTGAATGTAAGAAGCGTGTCCAAATGACTTTAACGCCCGGCAAGCTTCGATTTAATGACCAAACGTGTCGAGTTATTAAAAATCATCTTCATTTAAGCTTATAAGATAAACATTTTTTATTTACCCGCCGCCGATCGTCCCGGCTTAATTATGATATCAAAAGTTGCATCGTCAGCTTTCTCTATCACATGCAATTTATATAGCGCCCTCTCGCTCTGAACGCAGGATGAGCCCGGCCCATATTGCATCGCCAGCATTGACGATTAAACACGTTTCTATGCGCGGTCTCGTACATTTTTTATGTAACGGCTATAGCATACCAGATCCTCAGAGAACAACAGACCACTAAACGAGCATGCCTCCAATTCAACTCGTCGCTTTCATAAGCCGTGTGAGAGTTCAACAAGATGATGCGGCGGAACATTGAATACGAATCTAAGAGGTAATTATACTTTTATAACAATATACACGAGTGTCAGCGCTCTATTGGTAGGTTCGGTAAGGTTCGGAATGCACGTGATGACGCGTCTACATTATCTCCGAAGGTTCGGTTCACTGAGAGGGCGTGAGAATGTTGGTGGAGTTCGTAAGCCGCGTGCACGCAAATGAAGTGCAATTTCGCCGGAGGGATTGCGGCCAAGATGTTCGCGAACGCCGAGTGGCCGGCGATGAGTCTCAGCTCCCCGGTCACGAATTGCATTGTTGCAGATAATTTCATTAGGTGCTCTATCGTGGAACCGGTATTTCTCCAAATAACTTCTACAGATACTTTGAACACCACTAAACAATGGACTACAAGTGCTCTCCAGAACAATTGACGGTAGTTTTCTCTCGATAAACTTAATACTGTTTCAATTTAACCCAATTAATCAACACTTCCAACACTGCGGCTGCAATAAAAGAAAATGGGATACGTTTTTCACTGTTCGCGAGCTCATTTTTTACTTCAATTTCGATTTAGAAAGCGTTATAATTAGCGATTGTAACCATTGCGTGCATTATCTTTGAAAGTACCATCAATCGAGAATATTTCCAAAACGTGTCGGGTTAAAGGTCGGTGATGCTACATTTATTCCTAAGATCATTTCATATCCAATCCATTAAACAACAGATATTATACGAATTGAGTATTGCAATACTTTCCAAGTTTAGATGGTAGATACATAGATTCCAAGAAAGAAAAACTACAATCCTTATTTGTCGTGCACTAGTTACAAGTGCTGTGGGAACCAATACTGTTGACCATTAGTTTCCGTCTTTTCTAGTGGCGCTACTTATTACTTTTCTCGAATATTTCTTTTGAACTCTTCGAGGAGAGACAAATAAATATGTAACAAGCCTAAATGAATATGTACTTCACCTTGTTCTAGAATAATAAAGTCACCACACATTGTCTACATCTTACGTAACTCTGCGATGGACCATTAACTTATCAATATTTATTCACAACTGCGATCCGGTACTAACGCACCTATATATGTATGAGAGCACAAAGATAAGAAAGCACGGTGATAAACATTCAACGATTCAATGTTTTGATATCATAAAGCAATTCTAAAAAACATAACCCATTCTCGTAACAGTAGGTGTCAGGACCCCTGCTGACTCTAAATTTCGATCGCGTGTCGGACCTATGTTTCGAAATGCATTTAACAGATGAAATAGTAAAGCTTAACATAATATTAATAAATCAAAAGTCTTTGAATCGATACTTGCATATTTAATTTGATAGATTTGAGCGCTGCATGCCACATGGTGATTATTGGTGATGGTATATCTAGCGTACATAACCAAAACAAATTTTAGAATGTTCATAATGTTTCGTGACGAGAGCGGCCCGTGTCGAAACTCAAACCTCACACCAAGTTAGCAATTGAGGTTTATTATAATCGGGTACGAATCAACCAAATAGTATGTGCACGACAACAGTGGGCAGAGTGAAACCGTTAATTTTAGGCATCGCCCGTCAACCAGAGCAAATGTTGGTCGACATAATGAACACTCGTACAAAAACCGACATTTGTTAAAAATGTGATTGCGCCAATTAAGCGGACACTCATCCCAAAAACAGTGTGAGCAGAACGATTAATCAAAAGGATTATGTCGGTACAAAAAATCCGCAAGTTTAAATTAAAAGGTGAAATATGTTTTATAATCATTTCAAGTGATAAATGGATCGTTGTTCTAGCCGGTTTACATGCTGTTTTTGTTTATTAATGTGACATGATTAGTATCGTTGCTTATTTCTGAGTATTTTTTATTAATCCATAAATTAATGTGTTCAACGTATAATTTAAAATACTAAACAAGAACTTATGTGATATGAATACCAGACTGGTTTCCCCTGCCCCAACAGTTTACAGGCAGTGTTTTTACTAATGGGCCAAAACGCCTGTTTGAAATTATTCTCAATAATGTTTACAAATAATCGCTACTGGAGCTTCTTTTACTTGAACCGACTCATTTTAATTCATATACAAAACCTTCAATTATTTTAGACACCATTTACGGTTCATTCATCTTCTGACATTCAATTAAAACACGAGAAAGATCCCACCACTTCAAAATAATTATATTAATTACTTGCAAACGTCAAGTTAGTAGATAAGGCTGTAAGTACACAACATTAATGTGGTTTAGCGGCGTCACTAACATCTCACAGATTAAATTGATAGTAATTAGACGTGGACATTTGTTACGACGGATAGCGGTTATTATTTTTTTACTTCAAATATGCTACAGCTCCATACAAGTAGCAAGAGGCCTTTCTCACGACTGTACCAGTCCGTAATATCGCACATTCTCTTAAATGACAGGATACATAAGGATCGCAATTTTCATTTGCTAGCTGTATTATTTGATGGGACGTCTGCAAGGGTCAGTGCCGCACTGTGCCCTTATATTTCCCATGGGCGTCAAAGAGTCTGCAGATAATTGCACCCAGATCCCCGAGGCGTTGTAAATCTTAATAATGCCACCGAACATAGACCCCGACGTACCAACCATGCTTAATAAATTAAACTTGCGCCAGAATACCTTCCCGTGCTGCAGAATAATAGCGTGTAACGTTAAACTATGGAATCTATGAATTACTTTAACCTACTTAGTAGTAGCAATAAATTGTATGAACAATATCCGTTATTTAGGTAAAGTATCTCATTTTTGCGATTTATATTATTTTTGTTAGAACAAAAACATTTTAAAAGGAAAGCAGGACAATGCTTTAGTACTAGAAAGAAAGCTTCGGCGTGATATAACAAAGATCCCCATATGGCCAAACGTCGGCTATAATTAGAACCAACTGCACAGTGTACACTGTACAGAGTATCGGATGCTTCGTTTGAGTCAGCCGGTGGACGCGCCCTGCGTGAACCCGCGCCGCTCTCCGGCACTCCAACGCAGAGGTGTCGCACTTGATGCACACTTGATACCAAAACCTCACCAAACCACACAGACGAACGTCAAGTTTTATGTCAAGCGCATTAAAAACCACAAACGTTGTCACGTCAGACATATTAATGGGCATCTGCTCGAGCGACTAACAGTATGTTTTGGTAAATGAGCATCTTAACACTAGATCTGACGTTACACGTCATATCAAATTGTAATCAATTGACATAATTAATATAATCTGATACTGTCCGATTCAATACCTTTGATCGTGTCAACGATATTAGTTAATATTATCTTGTAGAGTTCATGCAACATTTTAACAGTTCGATGGATGAAAATGACAAGCAATTCTCTTCCATTATACGTTTTGCAAATAAACTGATTCGTAATGTATGAACTGTTCGTGCAGGATTGGAACGTTCAAGTTTAACGCGTCTTGCACCCCATTCTTAGCTAGAGGGGGGTGAACTTTAAGCCGTCTGGCACAAACTGTGAATGTCAATCGTGGATGTGGCTGAAGAGGTCTCGAGTGCGGCCATTGCGAAACCGAACAATGCTGAATGAAGTGCATGCACGACCGCATTGCACACGCCACGTTGTACGCTACTCATGGCCGCAACTCTCCTGCCACACCCCGATTACCTATACGGTTTCACAGCTACAAAACTAGTGTATTTTATAAGCATGAATAAAACTTCCTAACAAACTCTTTTAACTGCATAAACGTAGCGAACGTGACCTAACTTTGCTTCGGTGTGCGAAAACATTATGTTGTTGGCAGAAGAGTGAATTTTGGCTTTAACATTTATTTTTCCTAAACACATTTTTGACTTAAGTGGCAGTTGAACGAAATGTACATTGAATGTGAAAATCTAGTCTAATATTTTGTCTTATAGCGTTGGACATAAAATTTGGCTACTATGCTTTATATGAATGTTTGAATATTAAATTACATTGTGCACCCTGTTTTTATAACAGAGTTCAATATTCTTATATTACAGGCCTCTGCTCGTACATGGAGATTGGTGTTAAGTTACTGTTAAAAAGGTACATGAATCTTACTGATTTCCCTATCGTGGATTAGATTATTCCTTATAGGTATTCCTTTTCTTCTATAAGCTCGTAATAAGCTCTGTAATAATGTATAAATTTTAAGTCATTCCTAAGCTGAATATACATTCCTTATCCGAAAACGTCGAGGTCATGTGAACAGTCACTGTAGTAAGAGCCATCTTCCAACGTCGGAATTACACGCCTATTAATGTCTTCATGCTTGCGTGTTAAGTAAGGTGGCGTGGTGAGTTCCGACAATTGATAGCCGAACATCACCGCACTGCGATCCGATTGACGGAGATCTATTGCGACATAAATCAACTACGAGTATAATCGTTAGTTGGTTGAGAGTGAGCGCCAAAACTACGTGTAACTCGTGTAAGTAACCTCTGATTTACGAGCACGTTTACGTTGAATCGATAAAACGAGACAAATTTGACGACGCGTCACCGCAGGACAAATTAGGGGTCGTTTAGTGATAAGATTTGAACTGTGGCTGCGTAGGTCGAGGCGATATATTTTCACATATCCTTCGAGATGGAATACGTTATGGGAATTAATAGATCAATTGCTATAATGGGAGTTCATTGACGTGCTTGTTAATATGAATCTATCCCGTAAACATACTCATAGATTCATAAGCACGTTTGAGAGTTCAAATCGTGACAAGCATCTAGAAGACTTTGAAACTTCAGAATAAAACTTTCGAGCTAGTCTGGTTTTGAAGGTTCTTTGATTGCGCTGGAGTTAACAAAGAGATCTTCTTTAACAAAGATGGTTATCCGAACAGCTAATGAGGAATCAATTACGAAATGTGAACCACCCAAATGTAGCAGTAATGGTCAAGAAAGGATCGCAGTTATTATACCGTATTTACATAAAGAGCAGAAGAAACAACTTTTCCGCTGACACTTAAATGAACAAGCAATTTATTACAGCAAATAAATTGTGATAATCTAACGTTGGTTGGGCGTGTAAACGCATCGCGGTCGCTCGCCGTTTATGTAGACGAGCAAATGACCGCAATCAAATCACAATCAGAGTGAAAGCCTATAAATGGGCAAGTCGAGATCGGTGCACTCTCGCACCGACGCCTCTGCTGTTTACCAATGCGTTAGATGTAATTATAGGAGATGTGTGCGCATCTACAGACAACAGTCACGACACTACGTACTCACGTTTGTACTCTGTTTGATAACATTAATGTGTTAAAAATTTACCCAATTATGTGCCTTTGCTTGGAAAGGAAAGTGAAGATGATTGGTCTTTGTTTTTATTCCAGTAAGAACAATTTGTGTCGTTGTTCTGGTTGAACAAAATATTAGTTACATGCAAACAAATGATATAGATAAACAGGAGCCATTAATTACTCTACTGATTTACAATAATGAAAATTAGTTAGACAAATAAACCGAAATGTATTACGGGAATTAGCTAATGGCACGATTATTCATAATGGGTCCACCGCCATTCACCAATAACAGTTATATATTGTTAAAACCAAATCATTCAGTACGAAACCAAACATCAAATAAAGTAGTAATTTAGTCGTGATAATACATAATTTCAGCCCGCCATAACATGGGTAACTGGATTGGCCGATTGTTAGGAGCACTAATTACGCCGCAGCCGCGCCCTACACAAACCACTACACCGTAAAAAGCAGAAATGATTTTAAAATTTTCGCAAGAATATTTCGCGAACAAAAAACCTTTACTAAATAACGAACACCTTGAACTAATACATATTATAATTATAAAGCTGTAATTAAAACAAATTCTAAAAGGTAATTAAATAGGTAAGTTATGGGTACGCATGCAAATAAACACAATACGTGAATAGAAGAATTCGGGACGAGAAGTTTGTTATTACGTACCCCTATCAACAATGACTCCGACCTATTTCCAACAATAATAAATATGGACCCCAGAAATAATCAGGGTCGGCCACAACGTCCACAATACACAACTGAGACGTATTTTGATTAAAATAAATGAGGGGAGTGAGTAAATTTTATTAACGGCTCGCAAAGCCCTAAGCACTGGTGGAAAATATTGCTAAAGTTCGCTAACATAACCAGTATTACATGATTACGATACATAAACATAATATATTCTGAATATTAATTATATCGAGTTTAATCATAACAACTTATTTACTAGTATTTTTTGTGCAGGCAGGAGTTACATAAACAACTTTATATACTAATGATTGTTTGATAGTATCAATGGAAATATCATATTGCTACAATACAAAACTTGTTCGAACATCAAACTAACAAAATAAAAATAAAAGAAAGTCCCTTCTCATGACCCCACACTTGAGTTGTACTAATTAAGCGTTTATTAAGAGTCAGGATGCATCCTCATAAAGGACAGTAAGGACAAAAAGATGAGAGTAGCGAGCAGATGTGGTGATCATAGCTTTGGGGTCGAGTATAGGAAGTGCGCATACGTAATTGTGGCGAATGGACACAATGAGGGGAATTGGCCAGTAATGGCCAGTGCGGCGATTGTTGTGCGAGCGACGCCCGCACCCACCGCCATTGATTGAATGACGACTGAATTTAACAAACAACGCACCACAAACGGTGCGTAACTGGTCCGCGACGTAACTCTATTACTACTTTAGTTTGTATGCTTCTGATTCCATTCAGATAAGTCACTGTCATCGCTATCAGTTCTCAATATATTCCTCTGTTACCTTCGGTAATATACTAATCGTTAATGACAATGTAGACACCAAATGTATCTAGGATATATGTATTTATAAAAAAATATGCATGTTTATTAGTTGTCTGGTTACCATAGTACAAGCTCTCCTTAGCTTAGGACCAGAAGACCGTGTCTGAGTTGTGTCAGAATATTATAATATAATATTGTCATTAACGAATTGCTCGAAAAAAAACAAAAAAAAAAAAAAAAAACAAAAGTTACTTCAATGATAAAAATCGGATCAAAATACCTACGCTAGAGTAGGATTGGAAATCAACTGTTATAGTTTTAATTCAATATCCGCACTCTGATTCAAGCCAATATTGATATTACACATACATTTCTATTAACTCGAACAATCAGTAAATTGTCGGAATTCGTTATGAAACCACCAGAATAAATATCTTGGTGAGACTAGAGCAGATAAGTGATTGCAGGCTTTGATAAGGCTATGGGTATAGACGGTGGTCCTTACCAATTTTAAGAACTCGATGTTTTTGTTAGATGATCAGAAGCAGAAGTTTGGAAGATTACAGTGCTTTTGGGCAACACTTTGGGATACATCCCTCAAAATAGAAACGTGGGTACGCTCTAGGGAAAGGTATGCTTTTTAGTTGGTATACTTTGTATTTACTTCTCTATTTCTCTACCCAAATATTTAGAAAAGCATATAAACTAAATAATATTATTGATAAAAAAGCTAATTCTAGAAGGCGTAATGTTGAAACGACTTTGTAAACATAAAAACCTAATTCAATGCAAAAAGAGATGTTTTTGAACCCACTATCGGCAGCTCTCGATATTTTTCTTCCATTAAGAGTTTATAAGGTAAGGCAGGAAGAATTATTTATCCTGTTATCTATCACACTGCCCAGTACTACGTATATCTAAAACAGAGTATTCTAAATCGTCTCCCGGTCAGACCCCAGTCCGGATGTGCCAATTTCTAACCGACGCCGACGACGGAGCGCCTGACATACGTCACACCAGCTATCGTTTTCAATTATCGATTCGACTTGACATAGTATTGCAGAGCAAACCTCCAGGCTCCACTCAATATCCGATACGATACATGCACCTAAATTCGGATACCTAAAATTAAAAACTGACGCCGGAAAATGGACGTTCATTTTAATTCAATCAAAATGTAGAGACAGCACTGCAAGCAATTTTCATTTCATTGAAAGAAAGAAGTTCGATCTTTGCTACACACCGATTAATTGGATAAAACTATTTTTACTTACGGAAATATTAAAAATAAACAACAGTGCCCTAAATCTACTTTACCGTTCTCCAGAAAATCAATTTCCAGTCGACATCAAATCTACAAACCATAACAGACCCTTTTCTATTACAAAATTACTCAACATTTCAATAAATATTTTCTTTAAACGATAGAAATTGTGACATTGTACTAAGAAATAACAAAATCGTTGAGACGAAATGAACTACAAATAGTAAGAAGTGAGTGACCGACCTGACAGTCCGTTTGATACCATGCTTCTTGAAAGTAACAATTGAAGCAAAAAGCTTTGAGGTAAAAACAGTCGATGTTATAAGTTTTAAATAAGCTACAGAAAAATATAAAAAGTGTGCGAAGGAGAATAATGGAAAAGGGTAAAATTATAGTATGTAGTTTAAAAATGTTTTAAATTCGTTACGGTTATCTTGGTGCAGCAGCCCAGTAATTGATAACTCGTGGGATTGAACACTCCTTCTTCGTTGCATTGCGCTATCCCTCTTGCAGGATTAAAATGCCACCTTGGTATGCGGAACACCTGTGCCACTTTATTGCTTGAAAAATATATACCGCGAATTTCAATATCCGTGCGAAATAACTCCATATTAAACATATTGAAAAATGTTATTTCAATATTGGGGACATTAAAACATTTTCCAGCAAAATCAATGCAACACGATAAAAGTGAATGAGGGTACTGAAAACACTTCAAAGTGTTTGTCGATTGCCGGTTCAAAGAGAAGCGGGGCTGTTGGAAGAGAGTAGAGAATTAATTTGCCAATAGAGCACGCCTTTCAGTAGACAAAGGTGCTTTGACGAGGCTCCCTCGAGTACTTTGCAGCGAACCTGCTCGTGGGCCGTTGAAATTGTTTTATCGGCGTTTACTTAGATTACTGAACCTACACGAAGAATAATACACGAGAACGTTATTAAAACCACACACGATACAAGGATAATAAAGGTAAATTGGTTTAAAAAATGGTCTATTCTGTAGGTAAGCAAAGAAATCCTGCATGCTCACGATTCTATAATTGAAACAACTATCTACACAATAATGATAATGATTAGATTCCTGGCCACGGCCGCGGCCGGGGTGATCCGACGCCCGCGGCTTGCCTCGGCCACCCACCTTGGACGCGCCTGCCCAGAATGTTGTAATTAAACAAACCCTTTCCGATTTATTTTGATAATGTCCGATAACACTCAACTAGTCCCGTTTAATACAGATGCTCTCTAATTCGTGTTTTGGTTTTCAATCGTTACTTTGATTGTTTATGTTTTATTGTTTATTTGAAATCTATAGTTTTTTTTTTCAATTTTGGATTGAAGATTGATGATTTCTGAATAAATATACGACATCGTGTTAATTTGTTTTTTTTACATGATTTTCCTAAAATTGCGTCATCGACATAAAAATCGCAAATATTCATTTCACGTTCATCTTGAAATCTTCTCAAAATAAGCTTTTAGAAACCTATATCAGCAGCAGCTTCCGCATCTCCGACTGTCACGAATCACGCTTCGAATTGGGAGACTCGGAGCGGAGCGAGGCCGTGCGACAGGTCCCTGATTATCCACGCATTCAGCACGGTCCACGGTAGCCGCAACCTGCCACCATTCTACCATTCCACCTGACTATTGTGCCTAATGGACATTCCACGCGCCGGACACTCGTGCCATCGCTAATTCACGGGATGAGGCGTATGCTATTCGTAGATTAATATCATGCTAGCTTAAAGCCAATGTACGAGTGACAGCAGACTTGTGGACAACAAATTACTTTATACACTAACGTAATGACGAGATTATTTCTAAGTTATTTTTATTTTAGAAATAACATAATTATTTTAAGGATGCGCATTGCAAGTAATTATTTCAGAAGTAACTGAGATCGAGTAAATTGAATCTATGATAAATAATAAATTAACAATTTGTGGGAACTTTAATGAATTGGATTAAATGGGAAGCAAAACTAAAGCTCTGTCTATTCAAATTTAAGCCATAAATCCAAAGAACTTAAATGATTATGTCATAAAATTCTCTGAATGGGCGTTAAGTTTTTTTTAGCTCATTATGTGCAGACAAAAAACTGGCGTAGCTGCACCTAAGGCGTTTTATCTTTAATAAACTCGTACTCGTACCATAAACAAAGTAATAACAAATGGAACTTGTGTTCTACTAGACAGGATTATGAAATGGTTCATAAAAAAAAAGTTTTTTTTGACAAAGGGCCGAGCTTTTTGTAGTTTTAGCACCAAATGTAGCTGAGGCCGCAAAATTGTTTTAACAGCACCCATGTTTGACCTAACATAATACCAAAAAATCTTCTTCCTGCGATTTATTTCAAAACTGTTTTTTCGTACTCATGAAAAAATTACTAAAAAAGACAGTGTTTAAACATGTTAAATACTAATTAGTATTCAAATGTTAACATGCTCGAGGACAAGCTTTGAAGTTGATTAATTAATTACGATCTAAGTTATCACGTTACAAAATAAACACTTCTAGGTAAAAACTGCGTAGCTCATAAATCTTTAATAAACTTCAAACCTACTTACATAATAATATGATATTATGTTTAAATATATCTGTTTTACGATTTCGTTAGTGTTTAAGCACTAGAGAGATAATAAAGCTGTTACTCTCAATTGAATTCAAAACGATAAACAGTAAGGAAGGTAAAAGCAAATTCAAATTATAAACTTTTTGACGCAAAAATATTGTAAGCAACCTGAATACGAATCGCTTAATACAATAATTAGGTAAAAAGGGTCTTTCCTAAGGCTAGACACGTTCCGGCAGAGTAAACAATTAGTGAGTCGTGATGGGAGCGACGGAGGCTGCCCGTAGTGCCGGTAGCTCGTGATTCAGTGTTGCCAGCTGTGACAAATTTCGGGACGGAAGGTAAGAGAGGGTAAAATCGGGAATTTTGTGAACAAATCTGGACCACAATCATAAAAAAGTAGGAATTCCATAATTATAATTATCACAGACAAGATGAGAATGACTTTCGATTAGATCCTGACAAACTTCTAGATCAAAATACTTAAAAAGATGAAAAATCAGGACGTTGATTTACGGAGCTTGATGAAACATGAATCGATATTTCCCGCGCAAATCGGGACACCTGACAAGTGGCGAACTGGCAACACTAGTCGTGAGTACTCGTGACCGGGTGGACGGCGGGACCTGACCACGATGTCATGCTCCACTGCGCCATTCGATCCGACAGGTGCATGCGGCACGTATACAATATAACGCACAAACCTTATTTTTAATACGGAAATCAATCGACTGTGACCTATCTAAGGTAAGAGAGAAATGCAACGAATCATCGTGATCATGAATTAATGCTGAGCTTTGGGATTTGATTATACTTAATTAAAACGTATAACATTTGCAATAACAAAACGCAAATGTATTCGTGCAGTTTGTGTATAACCTAAACATAACGTGGGTCCTTCTTTTTCTCAATGTTTTAGTTGGACTATGTCAATTACATATATGCGTTCCTCAATTATCTTAAAAAAAAGCATTGGAAATAAAAAAGGACGAAATTTAATCGTTTTAGTAAGGACCGAATAATACAGAAACATCTCACCCCACCCCATTCTTCCCTATCATTATCTCAATTTGCCCTTGATAGAGACATTGGAAAGATGGATGGATGAATTATAAAAAATGGAACGACTCGGCACGATAAAAAATATTAAATTGTGTATTAGGTACACCTTTTCTTTGGAGACGATTAAATTGTCTTGAGAATTGTTCCAATTCGATGTTTTTATGAGCTGATGATCTGATGATTTTTGATGTTTCACTTCAAATTTGTCATCTGCACTGATAAAATAATGTAGATGTTTTTGATTAACTGGTTATGAACACAACTGAACGCGTTGTTATTCTTTTTGCCGTTTTGTATATATTTCAGCCGTTG
This sequence comes from Autographa gamma, assembly GCA_905146925.1. Taxonomy (NCBI): domain Eukaryota; kingdom Metazoa; phylum Arthropoda; class Insecta; order Lepidoptera; family Noctuidae; genus Autographa; species Autographa gamma. The sequence continues at coordinate 6,037,534 of LR989852.1, forward strand.
TTTTATTTTTCCAGCGATAAGTAATTTTTCAATTCCTATGTTTTTTTAAATATTAAATAGGTAATATACAGTGCAATCTATTCAGTTCTGTATCCTAGAAAATTACGCTGTAGTTCAAATTGGTAGACTTCGTCATTAAAAATGCAAAATATATAGAAACTTACCTCCGTTTCCTGCGTTGGTGATGGTCACCCAGAAGTCAATCGTCTTCTCCGGTCCTAGCTCCTCATAGTCCCACTTCTTTTTAACTTTCACTACACCACTTGGTTCAACGGTAACCCACGGATTTTCGTCCCGAATTTTAAAAGTCTCGCGGTCAGTTTCCTTTTCTAAGGTAAAAACGGCACGTCCTTCTACTTCCCCATCAGCCTCCGTAAATTCAATGCGTTTGGTTGGTCTTACAGCGCGTGTTACACGTCGTTTCTCACGATGTAGAACCGGCCAGTCTCTCTGATCACGAACTACGAATTCCAAAAAGACTCGAGCAGGTTGACTCTTTCGTTGGGGAAACCCGGTATCATGTGCAACCACTCTCAATTCCGCTTCATGACCATCTGGTTCACCCGCCAATATTAGTTCACCAGTCTGAGGTACAATCACTGCCAAATTACTGGGTGTTTGTAAAGAATAGTACACCCGATCTCCGTCAGCATCGTAGGCGTGGACTTGTCCAATATTTGAGAACCTCTGCCAGTGAGCAGTGCCGTTTGGTCCATTTTCATCAGTAGTTCCGTTTATTGCAAAGTAATAGAAGTCTTGGTCGAATTGCGGCACGTGATCATTTTCATTAACCACGTCTATTCTTACCGGAAGATTTGCTTTATTCGCTCCATGAATATCTGTTGCTTGTATTACGATCTCATATAGATTCTTTTCTTCAGCATCTAATGACTTTATAGCAATCATTTCAACATCACCATCGGTAACAACCGATTTAACTTCTGGATTTGTATCGGTTTTTCCTTTTTGTCGTAATGAAAATATAGAATCTTCATTTCCCTTTATAATTTTGTAAGCTAACGGACCGACATCTACAAGTGCCGTAGCTTTTATAGGAAGTAGATCTACAACTGATCCAGGTGGAGCGTTTTCCGATATCTCTCCTATTAGGCCGTTAGCTGCGGTGAAATGTAGCATACGTCGGCGATCCATTACCAGAAGGTGAATGGCATGAGCCGAGCTGCTATAAGGAGTTTGTTCTAATACGGCTAGATTGATAGGCTGATTGAGCAGAGGTGTTAGATCAGCGGTGGTCATGAGTAGGCCGTCATCGAGAAGAGTGAAGTAAGGGGCGAACTCCGGGTCTAGGAGCGTGTACCGCGAGTGGTTGCCGATGAAGTGTCTGACGGCGTGCCCGGGGCGCACGTCGTGCGGCAGCAAGGTGAGGGCGCGCGCCTGCAGCACCGCGCTCAGCGCGCAGAGCAGCGCACCGCTCGCCAGCACTGTGCGCGCCATTGCTCTTACGAGAATACGGTACAACTATCCCGACATTACCTACAACAAAAGTTTTATCTATTACTATTAATTAATACACGAATCGATAACTATATTGCAACACGAACGCGCTTTATTCTAGTCATAATAGGTAAACGAAATTTATTAAACAAGATAAGTGCAGTGGTCACACGTTTATCGAAATATCTTAGGGCGACCCTAATCATTTAAACCCAAGTCTATGAAATTAGGAATCAAGGAAAAGCGAGGTGCATTATAAATTATGCAGATAAAAAATCTGCTAATAAAAAGTGCAATGAATCGCCAATCTGCGAGATAATTACATTTAGTCTCAGTTATGTGGTCGTACCTGCCTACCTACTTTGCTATACTACATATTAGTTACTATAAAAATGATACGTTAATTAGTCCATGTAGTAAGACAGAAAGTCCTAGATATGGACCTTGTGAAATACGATTATACCTTTATGCATTCACAATAGGTATCAATTCCAAACCAAATAGGTATAGTTAGACTTCAATTTAATTTAGAAACAAGGTTATATCTCGGTTGATAAAACTTATATTTGGGAGGTAGGCGTGCGCTAGATCGATCCATCAGAAGATTCATAAGTAATCAATTCTAGAACTCCTATGACAAACAGATATTTTATGCATATTTATGTATTTAACTATACAGATATATCAAAATCTACGTGCATTTTACTCATTAAATACTTAAAATATTTTTATACAACAGAGTTAAATAGTAATGCTCAGGTGAGAAGATTTCCGATTTATGACTGTTCATTTATAAAAAAAAAACATCCAATAGGTAACAGTCGATATGCCTACTTATGAATATATTCTAATACTACATACAACTAGATCTACCTTTTGATTGAAAACCCGCTAAAACTAGGTAGGTAACATGAATGAATAGGTAGCTAGTTGGAAATTGGAATCCCATTCAATTGACATTGAATAGGTATTTTAACGGTTTAAGTGAGCAAAATCCTTCATTATTCAGTGCCTATCCAAATGGTATTTGTTTGATCGATATCGTATTAGAAAAGGTAGGTAGGTAGAGGTACTATTGGCTCCATTTACATATTAAAGCTTCGTGGAATCATGTTCTAGATGTTGTATTCTAAATATTTGACGAGCAATTTGTATGTTTTGTTTGATAATCTAAATGACTCAGTATGTGATTGTTTGATGGTCGGCTAGCGCATTTTTACGCGACGTCCGTCGGTAAGACGTTGACGTGACGGCGGCAGCGGCGGGCGGCATCGACGTAGGGCGGCGAGCGGCGAGGCGGGGCGCACACATGCGGAGCTTTATTTAGGCGGCGGGCGAACGCCGGCGTCTCGCGACCCGCCGCCGCCGCCGATCAATACCCTCGCTGCGCCGTCGCGCGACGCTCAGCGAGCGAATCTCAACTCTACACGCGCTCCCGTTCACGACACACCATCAAAAATTCACACACTCATTTTACTGAATAAAAGCACCCGCTATTTCTTCAAAACTACACAAATCTCCGAACGATATTTGAAAAGAACATCTGAAAGCACTTCACATCATCAATTCAGAAGTTATGATTTTTGACTAAAACTGTCCTAGTTTAGAGACCACGACTTAATGAAATCGCATTTTCGATAATTACGGAAGACACTGCACTTATTTTATAGTAAACTTCAATGCAATACCTATAGTATTGCATATCAGAAACAAACCTAACGTAACTCGTAAACATGTGGTTTGAATGTAAACAATTTAATTATTACGATAAAATTAAATTATATCACTCACGATTCACAATAAAACTTATGTTAATTAATAATTTACTCTAATTTTAACATATAATATACGTACTTAATAAGAACGTAAGTCTTTTATATCGATATCGTAGCGTTTGACAGATGCGCGCCGACGAGCGTGACACAAACTGGGCGCAACGACGTCGAAATGCGACTGGCTGAAAGCGGAGCGCGGCGCGCGCGCGTATCGAGCGCCCTCCGCCCGCGCCCCTGCACCCCCGCTTCTACAACCCCTGATTGTCCCGCCCGCGCGCCCGGCTACTGAAGCTTTTTGGTTCTTAGCTTTAACCCTCGGCGGCTCGGCGTGCCATGCTATTACTGCATCTACTAACGCGGTTAATTCCCCTCCAATACTTTTATTATTATTAGATTTTTGGCTTACCCTACACTACTATCGCATTTTTATTTATTAATTTGAAGTTCGCGGTATTACTTGTCTGTAATAGAAATTGATAATAATTATCAATCTAGTAACATAATTTATTTACTTCTCTCCATATATCTTAACTAACTATCTTTAATCTTAATGCTTTGATAAAAAAAATCCTAGCAGTAATATTTAACAAATAAGTCGGGCACAAATCTCAATTGTACGTTTTTTTCCGCTATCATATCGTAGTAATTTATTCAGTCTTATGCAAATTATTACTTATCATTGATAGGATGTTGTATTATTTATTTGCTGATGCCTTAGGTCCTTTTTAGGCCTTCGTGTCTCGGATCAAAGGACCTCTTATAATAATATGATCACATAGTTATCCAGTTTTTTGGTCTGTCAATATAGTAGCTACGTAGGTAGCTAAGTAATTTATTACTCTGATGGATACCTGCAAATGTAATATAGGAAATTGAAAATGGTAAATAGTAGATATTAATACGTAGCCACAATTGCAGACGCTAACTTGAGCGTTTTCGGCATTAATTTGATGGTCTATCTTAATAATGAATTGTATTAGAATCCAATTGGTATTAAATAATAACTTTATTTTAATGTCTTTACATATAGGTAGCCCGTAAGAATATACCTACCTACCCGTTTAGCATTGTTAGTATAAAATATTTTTAGCTGATTTTTTTTTTCGTTTGCAAGTTAGATACAGTATGTTCATAAAATAACACACTAGTTTTAGGTGCATTGTGAATTGCCTTGTATCGTATTGCCCAATACATAATAATGTAATTTGGGCAATTAAACCAACGAAGATGTCAGTGGGTAGGTACAAAGATGAAGGAGATTATAGTCCCTAGTTATCTAGGTGTTTTCTGTTTGCGTTGCAAGTCTACAACAGGAACAATTTGCAAAATTTACTTACAGTAGACTTTTTAAGATAATTATAAGTTTTAGACAGTTTTTTAGTGAAGTTTAAGTGGTATGTTTCTTATTAGGAACTTACATCGTTGTTAGTATCTACTCAATTTCATATCCTTGCCTCTCTAGTGTAGGTAAAAATAATATCTATTTCTTTTTCAGCGTTGGTAGATCTACGAAAGCTTCAAATACGAAATACAGAGAGTTATAATTTTCAAGTTGTATTTTTCATTTTGTAGTGAAACTAACTCACTACATAGTACAATTTTAGATACAAATAATTAGATATTAACCCTCACGACTTCTTATGTCCTTCTGCTGGAAAGCTCCAAGCTACTACACTGCCATAGGCCAAAGCTATATTTCGCACTGTTTATCTGTGCTCGTTTGGAAAATCATCATCAGTTACTAAATAGAAGTATTGTCAAAAAAAAAATTGTTACAGAACATGTTTCCATCTTATACGAAGAATTAGATAGAATATATTAAGGATCACACTAATGTTTGCTCCAGTCGGGGATTGAACCCAACATACGATGCTTAATGTAATTTGGCGTTACGATCTATACCACTGGGCTATCCACTTCGAACATTGAGAATATTAAATATTATATTTAATGATTTGTCTCAGTAGTAGACGTCTGCTAACCTTCTAATCACTTTTTTAAACTACTACTGACTTGTAGAGCTTTAAAAATGTCTAAGGTCTAAATTATAAAGGCCATCAATAAAGAACTTGTTTTTTTTTCATGTAGCTAGCTATATGTCACACGATTTTCTAGTGATATACTGTTCGTGTTACGCCAAGTATCACAAGGAATGTATAATACTTAAACTAAGATAGCTTCCATTAGGTTTAGGCCTCCGGGGAAAAAATGCTTAACAGTTTTTTTTTTTTGGTAGAGATTTTTGCAGTTAGCCTGAGCGCAGGCTTTGACTGCTTCACCGGAATTTTGGCGAAGACCTTAAGGCCTCCAGCCTACAACTACGTCAGCAACGTCCACTAAGGGCAACCCCTGCGGGGTTCGGACCTCGACTTAGTGCGTTGCTAACAATCTTAATAGAGCAAAACAACAAGGGATGGCTGGATCAAAATTTTTATTATTTAGGGACATATTTTTATTGCTAGTTTGGCCGGCTCGGGCCAGCTTGGCCTAGGGACGGGGGGATAACATTTAAGTTACTATTATTTTTAATACGCGACGGGCCTCTCCGGCGTGGACGTAATGTACGGCGGTTGTGTTTTGTATTGCTAGCTACTGCTAGCTAAATCGAATGCTTAACAGTCCATGTAAAGACGAGCATTTGACTTTAGGTAAGCAGCCGCTTGCCTTCGTGTTAAATAAAGCTTATTAAAGCTACTATTAATAACATACTGTAAGTTTGTTAACTAGTTAATAAAATTTGGTTTTCTTCATAAAAGTAACGGATTATAATATTTGTTTACTATCGAATCTTGTAATTCCATTAGTCACAACGCCATCTCTTGGTGACCAGTGAAATTATTATTTTATAAGAGAAAGTCGATTTTCCTCTCTTTTGTGAGGCAAATAATAAGAACTTTGCATTAGGAGTATTTCCTATGGGCCATGAACATTTTTGAATAATGAATGAAAAGAATGCAAACATAACAAATGGACTACATAATTAGTTGTTATAAATTATATTCATTAGTTTCATTGTTTGATGTCCTTTCTGCCGACATGTAGTTTATTTTATCTTTTTCTCCTAAGTGCTAAGGCAAGTACTGGGATGTTAAACACCCTATCACCTTTCTCGAGAATTGGACTTACAAATACAAAAATATCGTTTTAAATTTTGCATCCCAAGAGCAGCATATTCAAACAAACTGTTTATGTGTATTATACGAGCAAATGTGGCAAAATAAATAAAAACAAGATATATTGGAAACAATTTTAATATTAAAACAGTAATATTACAGACTAGTATAAAAATAGCCAAAGCTAGCACTGAGCAATATCATTTGTGACTTAATAAAAATAGTAAATAAAAATATTTTCTTCATATTAATATAATAATAGCTGTTTAACATGTACTATATATAGACAGTTCTAGGCGTTTGCACTATGTGCTCAATTGACGGTAACTTAAGTTACCATGTGGCTATGACTAAATATGATGGGTAAACTGCTTGGGTGCAACATTGTCATTTGTGTTCTTATATCTGATCTCCTTGATAGTCAGCTGTTTCCCTTGATGTATTCTTTGTAAATGACTTCTCATGTCATAAGACCGTGAGAATGATCGGTGGCATACGGGGCATTGTGTTTTTCCAGCGTGCGAGTCTTTGTGCAATGTCAGTGAAGTGGGATGCTTGAAACCTTTTGGGCATAGTTGACAGCGGAACTTGGCCAGCTCAGACTCTGAAACAATCATATAATCTCAGTTAGTTATTTATACTAGTCACTAAAATTGCTTTATATTGAAGAGTAGTATTTTTATGGCATTATCAGTAATTAAATAATCAATCATGATAATAAAAGTGAAAGTGTCAAATAAAACTACTTTTTGGAAATATAAACACCATCTAAAATAATTTTACATATTCGTCTTCTTATCCAGCTCCACATATTCTGTAATATAATATAGATATCAATTTCACCTACCAGAACTATTTTTTTCAGATAAATCTTCAGCCGAAGTTGACTGTGTATCAACTTGCATTTCTTCACTAGCAGGTTGTATTGTTTTCAACTTAGAGTTCTCATCAGACTTTGAAGTTTCAGGCTGCATTTCAATAATTGTACCATTTTCTTGTTCTGGAATACTTTTAACCGCACTGGGCTGTGGAATGTACTCTTCTCTGGAAGTTTGCATGGTAGCCAAGTTAATTGGTTCATCAGACAATACAGGCACAATATCTTCAATAATTCTACTTGATTTCGAACTTAAATCTAAAGACGTGTTATCAGTGATTCTCAACTGGGTCTTAGATGATTCATCCTCAACATTGTCTGTCAAACCCTTTACCTCTAAAAGCTCGGCTGTAATCAGGAATGATTCCAATTGTTCTTGAAATATATTCACCTCACCATGATACATAAAGTTAATGATCGCGTTGAGGTCTTCGAACTTGAAGTTCCTGAATATAATCACAGGATGTTGACATGGATTCTCTTTAAATATTTGCTTGAAGTAACTACTGCAGGCGGACAGCAACATTTTATGTGCTTTAATTTTACCTCCATCGCAACACAGCGTGACATCCACTAAATCGTTTTCGAAACGGAGAACATTGAACGCTTCTGTTACGTGAGATACGTAATTATTCCACCGTAAAGAGAACTGCGGTGCATTATTCATCTTTCACCAACTATACCAAAATAACAGCTATAATAGTATAACACTCAATCTTTAAGTAGCACTTGTTAGGATTATCTTATATATTAGATAAGGCTTAGGTAATTCTTCTTGTTTCAAGTAAATATCCGCGTTTCTCTTTCATTTACTCATATTGGTTGTCAATATTCACGATTGTCAATGTCAGTTGTTACACCTTTTATTGTTTATGTCATCACTATTCACTGCTGCCAAATCGCCCATGAAGGGTGGGAAGTACAACTACCTACTTGTTTATAAGCTTAACCGTGTACCGCAGAACAATTAAATTTTATTTTAATTCAAATGTTTTAAATGTAGGTAATATGACCTAAGTCAAAAGTTAGGTTTGTCACACTATAAAAACTAAAACAGTACTAATACTAATTTAGAGAGTGTGACGAGAATACAGTTGGTTTAATGCTAAGTGAGCACTTCAGAGTATGAATGTAGACACTGTAGGTATGAACTAGTTTTTTCGTAAGATAATGAAAAAACAGAGCACACAGTTTTAATAAAACTATTTCAAAACGTAGACAGATAATAGTTTTATATGTATACGTGACCAAACCCTATATTACCTTACTAATATTGGAACTATCTAACAATATCATTCGCAGAATTCGGTCGTTGCAGACTCTATAGTTACTTTTTTCTATACTCTAAGGTTAAATGACACTTTGCAGATTGACAGTACCTACCTTAGAGTATACATAAGGGACTAGAGTGAGCCTATCAGAGTTTGAACGTAAGCACTAGTATGAAATGGTTTTGTCGTGAATTATGTATGAAGATGGAGAACACCGTTTTAAAAATCTATCTAAAAACACTAATATTATCCTAACAATGTCAAAACCATCGATATTTTCGCATATAAGTTTCTCGTTGCGCGAAAATTAAAGGAAAAACGCAATGTACTAGGTTCAGACTAAAAACTACTCTCGTTTGGCACAAGGGGAAACTACCGATAGCAGCAGTCTATGTATATAGTACGTCAATCGGACCTACTTTGACAAACTGACAGACAAAGTCAGATGAATCGTCAAATAAGCTAAAGGTTAACATCAAGTCTACCAAATATTTGAAGAAATAATTAAATTTATGTAACTTGGGAGCCCGTTTACTAACAAAAAAATTAATAAAACACGTATTCTATTCTTCCACATCATTTGGTTAAAAGACGAGCAATACTAATTGAAACATTTCAAAATGGTATGTGTATCTTTTGTAATCTTGTTCTGGTTAAATTATCTATCATTAGGTGTGTATAACAAAGAATTATATTTTATAGCACGGAAGAGTTAAGGTACGAACTACCGAAGAAGAAAAGGCGAGGAAGGAAAAAGAACGTCAGGAAAAATTAAAAGTATTTAAACATGCTATGCAAAAGATCTTTCATAAAGTAAGTTAACTGCTAAGAACAAGTAATTATTGTTATACTCGTGACGTATTATGGTAAATTAATTATACTTATGATAATATTTTTCAGAGGAAAGAAGCTGAGTTAGATAAAGAGCTACTGGAACTGACTGGCAAAGTATTATCTTCAAACCCTGATATCTACACCCTATGGAACATAAGAAGAGAAATACTTATTATTTTCAAGTGTGTATATATTTACCAACATCCTTCATATAACATTATTGGTCATAACTTAAACACAATGAGACAAAAAATCTTTTTCAAACATTTCTTGCATGATTTGTTTCACATTACAAAAAATTCACCACCAGTATATTTTCATCCTCTGTAAAAAGTATATCTGTCACTCATAATAAAAAAGCAACATACTCTTTTTAATATCTAAGTAAATACTTCTTTAATAATACTTTCAGGAAAAGTTATGAAAGTGAAGAACTCAGCCAGTTGTATGATGCTGAACTGCATTTGACTGAATATTGTTTGAAGATAAACCCTAAGTCATATTGTGCCTGGCATCAGAGAGAATGGGTGCTTACTACTAGGACTGACCCTAACTGGGAAATAGAACTGGGTTTGTGTAATAAGTACCTGAAATTGGATGAAAGGAATTGTGAGTATATTTATTTCTCACTATTCTTGCTGCCACTATTTTTGCTAGGGCTAATGGACTACATGAGTCCATTAGCCCTAGCAAAAATAGTGAAATCAGAAGATAGTTAATTGGATGAAGCCAACAGAAACATATTTACATAATATTCAATATAATTTCATCTATACCTTAGTGGAGCCAATGTCTTATCTGTAAAAAATGTGTTTATCTATCACACACATTATATGATATAATTATGTATAAATCAATATTATATACTTGGTCATTATTACCATTGATGAGGTCTGCCCTAATGATTTTTTTATAATTTTATTCACATTTCAGTCCACACTTGGGATTACCGGAGATTTGTTGTGAGCCAATGTAAGCCACCCTTGAAGGATGAATTTGACTTTACAACTGAGAAACTACTAGACAACTTCTCTAATTATTCTGCATGGCATTATAGAAGCAAAATGCTTGTAGAGCTTTACCCAGACTTGGAAGGTAATGTTTATATACAAAAAATCATTTACTTAGCTTTTCTACTGTTCTGTTGTTGGCTTTATTCATGTTTTATGTTTCTTTTCTTGCAGGAGGGAGACCAATTGAAGACAGCCATCATAAACATGAGTTGAAAATGGTACAAAGTGCAGCTTTTACTGACCCAGATGATACCAGTGCCTGGTTTTATCAAAGATGGCTGCTAGGTAATTTACTAAACTTCTTTAAATAACTTTCACTTTTATTTCCAGGTTTAGGGTTCAAACCTGTATGTGTTTGATTATGTGGAAATCATCCTTGACTTTTTGGGAAAATTCACATATATATAAGGTCTGACCAGCAATAAGCATAAGAAAGCTTCTTTTTAACCCTTTTCACAAGACCTAGCAGACAAGACACATTACATTTGTAATCTTAGTGTACTAAATGATATATCTTTTTATTTTACAGGAGCTGTGAGAATGGATGTACAAGTAGCAGTATATGTTATGTCTCCATCAAAAACGACTGTCGCATTTAGCAAACCTGTGGATCATAGTTTTGTCAACTTAAGAACTCGCTTATTTTGTAATAATGAATTATTGAATGGTAAATGGCAGACTTCTAGTGGAAATCATTATGACGTATTATGGGTTTTTAAAAGTAATACTGTAGATAATGAAGGAGAAGTAAAGGTAATTAGTTTTGTCTGTAATAATAATATATTATTCTGGGACATCTCACACACGGTTGTCTGATCCCAAGCTAAGCAGAGCTTGTGTTATGGTAACCAGACAACTGATAAACATACTTATATATTTCTAAATAAATACATATTATAGATAAATTACACCCAGACACCGAACAAATGATCGTGCTCATCACACAAACATTTGAGCCGGGTGGGAATCGAACCCACGACCTCCGGTATAGCAGTCGGGGTCTCTAACCACTAGACCAACAGGCCTGTCAAAATCATCATAATCATTCTTAACTTTTAACTTCAGTTCATTCAGCAAAGCAATAAATAAAAGCCTCCATCAAGGCTACCTATATTTTAAGTCTGTAAACAATATACATGCATACATGTACATATAATCACGATACCCTTGTAAGGTTAGGCAGAGACCACTTTTTCACTTGGTAAGATCCTTACACATTTGTTTCTCTTCATCCACTTTCATTATTCCCTCCATACGTGCTCTTTGGCATGCAACCTTATAATGCATTTGTTTGTTTTGCTTTTGTATTTATAACAATCAATTTTTTTTTCAGTTGGAATTAGACATGGAGGATGGAAGTATACAACAGCTTTTAGGTGTTAAAGTGAATGCAAATACTTATGTTGGGAAAGGAGAAATAAGCTTTACAAGAAAATACTCAAAGCCGGTAGTTGAAGAATTGAACAATCAGTTGGAATCCTGTCGGCAGTTGTTGGCCATGGAACCTGATAATAAATGTAATGTATAAAAACTATCCTTCATCTATAAATTATTATAAATGCAAAAAGAAACTATGCCCGTCTGTTACACCTTCATGATTTAATATGTAATTAGAACACTAAGAACGGACAGAAGCTTATCAGCATAGACTTTTTGTCGCAATAACCAACTTTCACGTGGGGTAAAGCTTATTATTTTTAAGTGGCTATGTAAGGGAAATACTTAGAACAAAACAAGTAATTTGAGCTAATCAAATACATATTACTGTGAAGTAATATCATTTAGATCTACATGAACATTTTTTTTCTGTTATATAAGGTGGAAGAGCATATTGTTAAAACAACAGTATTTAGTGTGTTAACAGTTTATTGAAATAACATAATTATAGTGTATGTTGTACTTACATACATGAACATAGTCTATTCAAGATTCTGTTACAAATGTTACAATACTGTTTTCTTAGCTAAGTTTAATACATAATACTATGAAAGTAAAGTAGTATCTATAAATCAATACTACTTAATTTTATTGTTGTTTATTTTCAGGGACACTCCTTACAACTACAGTCTTTCTTCATTGCATTGATGCAAAAAAATACCACAAAGAAGTTATAGAAAATTTACAGACATTAAAATTAATTGATAAATTACGGGCCGGGTACTATAGTGATTTGATTACTCAATGGAGTATAGAAGATCAACTTGTTACCGATTATACAACTGACTCTCTTGATTATAAAATTAAATTTGATGAGAAGATTATTAGCTTGCCGCATTTACAGTATTATAGTCACTGTGAAAATGTTGATCTGTCAAACCAAGAATTGGATTCAAGTGTATTGCCCTCTCTAGTAATGTTGCAGCATTGTAAGGTGAGATTTTAGTGCAAACGTTTATAATTAACAACTTAAGTTATTTATCCTGATTTTATATAGAAAGGATTGAGAAATCATGGTAAAACAAAAGCTGAGTTGCAAGCTTGCAAAGCAGTTCTTTTTTTATTGAAACAAGCCTTTCTACAACTACCTTATGAATTTGGAATGGAAATCATGAAGTATTTTAAACTAATCAACTGTTTCTTATTTCAGACACTATCATTAGAAAACAACAAGCTGACTACATTAAGCAAGTTTCCCCAGTTAAATATAGAAGTATTAAATTTAAAAGGCAACAAAGGATTACTTGAGGAAGACATAGAGTTATTTAAGAAAAACAATAAGAATTGTACAGTTATTTTCTGAGGTATATTACACATTTTGGTGTAATAAATATCAAAAGTTAATCAACGCCTTAAAGTCTAATATAATAAAATTTATAGATTATCTTAACATTTTAGTGGTGGCTAAAATTTACCAAGCAACAATATTTGTACTATCTTAGTGTAAGTAGTCGATAAAACTATAATTAAGCAATTATTGCATGTTCATGCCTATCATACAAAAATACATTTATTAAAACTAAGAATGCAATCTTTACATAATACAATCAAATTTGGATCTCATTGAAGGAAATAAAACAGGGCCTGAAGCCTTTTTAGGCACTATTCAATCTTGTGGTCAATTGAAAATATAATGTAATACATATAGGCAACAATCCGTTGCTTATAAATGTAAACAGACAAAATATCAATTTTGCCATCACTCAAGACCCTTTGGTAACTAGGTTATGGTTGAAGTATATCATAGATTCATTGAAAAAGCAATGCTAGTGTGTATTATGACCAATATCTTCTAAGTACATTTTTAAAGTTTATGTATTTATTATTGCTTCGAGCTAAAGCCACTTTATTGTATTGGCTTATGTCAAGTTATTAAATCAATGCTGAGACAAGCTTCTCTGAAAGGAGCTATCAGGAATCAAGATCCCCTAGCGTCGCATTAGGGCTATCTGTCATTTCCCCCCAATGACCAGTGAGGGAACTACTGGCCTGTGATTGGTCGAAATTTACAGATAGACTTTATGCGAGTCTATCGACCATAGCGGATTTTTTATTCCTAGTATCCCATTTCGGGAACTAGTTATGTAGGTATAAGGTTGTTAATTAATTTTCTTATGAGCACATACTGGTAATGGATGTATTGTACATATTATGCGTATTCAAACTGCCATTAATAAGTAACACAAATTAAACAATAGCATGGCTAGTTACGTTTTCTATTTTATGCTCAAATAATAATGTTGTTGGGAACTGCTTTTACCAAAGAAAGTGTGACCTTATACAGTTATTGTCAACAGTAATTTTTAGAATATAAGATTAATTAATTTTATACCATATAGGTACATTCAACTGCATAATTCTTTACTGTTTACGAAATATTTACAGTATTTTAATATTCAAGACTACATTGTTATTTACATGGTATATTTTGTTCCACAGATCTTGTATTGCAATGTTTCACTCATATTCATAATTATAAAGAATAATTAATATATCTTATGCCTGAATAGAATTTAAAATTACTTGTTTATTTTTGTCTAAAATATAATGTTATAATTTGTAGATATTATTTACATAATTATGTATAGTTTCTCTCAGATCTTAAAATACAATGTTATCAACAAGGACTTTTTTGCAATGACAACTTCAACATTTATTTATAAACTATTTAATTTTATAATGTTGTAATTTATTTACATGGAAATAAACTATTTTGGAAAACATTGGATATTTTACTTTGGACAACACAAAGCTTACCAGATTTTAAGCTTTTTGAAGTTGAAAACAACTTCACTGACTGGTTTTAACAATACATCTTCATCCCAAAATAATTTTCCACAATCCTCACAAAGAATTGCCGACTTTTTTAAATCTAGTAGCTGAGAAGCATTATGTATTTCAATTGGCACATTCTTTTTCGTAGTCAACTTTTTTCTTGGTAATGTATCGGGCTGATACAAGTCTTCATCACAATCTGAATCACTCAAAAAGTTATCACAATAGGCAGTTTCATCATCGTCATATCCACAACCAAATCTGTCTGGTGTCGTAGCATCAACATGAACCTTGTACTCACTACACATTTTCACAACATCATTAGAATCTAGTTTTCTTAAATCTTTACTGTTACAATTAATACAAAAACTGAACAAATTGTCTTGTTCAACTTTTATGTTAAAACTATTAAATATTTTTCTTAACTGTTGCATTATTGTATCCTTGCCAACTTCTAATATAGAGCTCTGTGGGTAGTTATTTGTTGGTGAAAATTTTATTTTACATAAGAGTACTAAGCGTTCTTCTGATATTGCTAAATTTATTACATCATGCCATAACAAAGTAACTGGTATCACAGTTGTGTCTATTCCACAATATCTTAAATAAGGCATCAAATTAGATAACACAGGATCAACTATAAACTTCACCTCATGAACTGATCTGGACTGCACCATTGGTATGTTAGACTGAAATCTCTCTATAACTTTAGGTTTTTTTGTACATTTCTTCTTACTCTCTAACATCACATCATTGCAAATTTCCTCAAAGTTAATTTTCTGTTCCAAACATAGTTTCTGAAGGTATTCATATAATTCAATCAGTACATATGCATCTAAAGCAGCATAAAGTATTTGCGTAGTTCTTAGTGGCCTCAGTTCCCAATTAGAACATTGTTCAGACTTTTCAAGAGGTAATCCAAAGCATGATTGTACAAGGCAGCTAAGGCTATTGCCTCCAACTTCACTGTTACCAGGCAAAGCTAGTCCATTACTAAGCAGACTTTTCCAAAATATACCAAGATCTAGTAATCCTTCACCTTGCACTTTAATATTCCCTAATCCTACTAAACATGACTTCATTTCTTTTAAGTCTTGCTCAAGACCAAATCCAACCTTAATGATTTCAGCATTGTCAAGGAGTGTTTTATAAAATGTGTGCCAGTAAGTTGAATATTCTGTTTTGTTTAGTATTAAAGTATCTATGAGATACACTCTATTACTTGTAGCAAGTTGTATCAATGCAACTTGGGATTGTGTAGCACCAAATGATGGCTTCCATTCACAGTCAATGCCTACAATACTACTTTTAACAACTTCTGATATCATTAGGTCATTGAACTTCTCTCCTGTATCTATCATTATGACCTGGTCATCAAGTAATTTAAACTTATAATACTCTTGTGAAGAGCTTTCATTATCATCCCATGTTTCTTCTTCAGGTACATCATTTATAGATACTTCTTTGAGTGCAAGAGGTAGTTCACTCTCTGCCATGTTTAAATATGAAGCCCACTTGAGAGCTTCACTTCTATCATATTCCACCAGCATATCAATGAACTCTTGCCCTGAGCCTGCATTTTGCTTCAGAGAATCCTTGACTAAGTCTTCCCATACTGAAGTGCTAACATTATGTTCTTGATATTTTTGATGTATTAAATATCTTAAGCCACCAGTTGTGCGGTTCTTACTAAGATTCTTGCATGTTTCAATGGGTATATTAAACTTATTACATAGCCGGGCAACTAGTTTTCCTAATGGTTTGTAATGTAGCTTATCATACTTGACATGGGTAATCTTATTGTCATTAATATAATGCTGTACATAATCACGGATGCTGACAGTTTTGTCTAGCAAATTGTCTAGGAAAATTAACAGTGGCTTTACCTGACTTGGACATTCATTTAAATATTCATCAATTAAATTTGGTTTGTCTTGCAAGATCAATGGGAAAATAAGATCTTCAACTGGTATGTCATCAAACAATTCCATTGCTATTACAATCTGAGAAGCTTGTTTACAATTATCTTGACTGACCATGTCTCTAACTATAGGCAGAATTTGTTCTTTAATTGTAGATACTTTGTAGGTTTTAACCAAAAGACAAAGGAATTGTTGATTTCTCTGCTGTGTAGCTATATGGAATGCTGGCAGTTTGAGGTTATCCTCTGGCAGATGTTTACGTGTACTAGACCACTTGAATAATGTTTCCACAATGTAATATGGTAATGTTTTTGATTTGCAATCTTTATATTCTTCACATTTTATGACGAAAACTAAGGCTAATCTAAAGCGGTCTTCAGTAAGTTCAAAAAATGTTTCCATCTGAGCTGCTACAGCAGGAGTCTTCTTCCATGTTTTCCAAGTTACTTTAAGTTGTTCAAACCATTTTTTGGAGTTGGGATCTAGGCTTACATCTAGACCTATTGACGTCAAAGAATCTTCTATAGATGGTACTATTTTTATGGACTGATTCTTACTGACAAGTTGATTTATATCCATTTTACTATATTGTATCTTAACTTGTTCTTCTCTCAGTTGAGTAGTGCACTGACATCAAGCTAGGTCACGGTTCTTACGACATGATTAGTTAGATTTGAATAACTAAACTTAAGTCGATCTCTATAACTCGTTTTTATCTAACACTAAAGAACACTGATATTATCAGCAAGAATCTAATTATTTTTTTGAAATAAAGAAGATCTTATGCACGGTCTTATATTAAAACAAGATTTAATTTAAATCTGTGAATGATGTAAATATAACGTTCTATACTTGCTAACACATCTCGTAACTTGATTTCTGTGACAGCTGTCAACGGTCCTAACTACAATTTAGGGTAGTCAGTATAGTTACCTACTACGGGATTATTGGGGTCAATAAGGGATAAGGGTTTTTCTACCCTTAGGATTGGAATATTTTTTCCAAATTTATATGGGACCAACTTCTAGGTATAGCCTACTCAATAAAAAAAGAATTATCAAAATAGAACTACTCTGTAAAAAGTTATGCGTGGTAATACATTATGGTAATATATTATTCACACCCTTAGGGTGGGAGTTCTTTTTCCAAATTTATATGGGACCAACTTTGAAGTATACCCTTTCCAATAAAAAAAGAATTATCAAAATCGGACTACTCAGTAAAAAGATATGCGTGATCATACATAAAAAAAAATATATACGCGTCGAATTGAGAACCTCCTCTGTTTTCGTCGGTTAAAAAATATATACGACTATATTTTAGTAACGATTTTTTAAATTGGAAGAGCAATTAAATCATTAAAACTGAATGCTCCTTCTAGTCGATTTCATTTTCTCAATAAGTCTACGTGGCCTGCTCTACCATGTTTTGGGGTTTATTTATTCTGTGGTGTTAGTGTTCCATTTGAAAAGCCTAGCTAGTGATTACTTTTAGCATTGATCCATGTGCATCGACATTCATTCACAATACGAGTAAAGGAGATGAAAACCAATTAAATGCTAATAATTCCAACTTTGCTATAAACAGTAATCAACACTGTCTCACACAGTGACTGTTGTTTTTCCAAGTTATTGCAGTCAGAGTTAAAAAGATCTACAAATTTATTGTGTTGATCACGTTATAAAATAAAGTTTATTAAATATTAATACTTGCCTAAAATACTCAAGATGGAGCTATCTGCTGAAGGTAAAACTCCCGAATATATGGAACTGGCTGGAATCAAATTCAAGCTTAGTTTGCCGCAGTTGAAAGATGATAAGCAGCTGAAAGAACAGCTTTTGCAAGGCATCAAGAATGGAAACATGGCACCTTATTATAAAGAAGTTTGTACCGATCTGGGATGGCCTTTCGATCAGAAGTTGTTCGATCAGATGGCTAAAGAGAACGAGGACAGG
This sequence comes from Autographa gamma, assembly GCA_905146925.1. Lineage (NCBI taxonomy): Eukaryota > Metazoa > Arthropoda > Insecta > Lepidoptera > Noctuidae > Autographa > Autographa gamma. The sequence goes on from LR989852.1 coordinate 6,055,961, forward strand.
TTAGGCAAGTTCCAAGAAGACGACTCAGAGACACCTGTTTGGCAAGATAGGTAAGATTTCAATCTCCATTTACTTAAAAAAAGCCTAATAAACATTTATCGGAGGCAGTGTAACTGCAGCTACTTATATTTCATACTTTTCTTATAGTTTCTTTGTTACCTTTCAATATTGATACTTCTTCTATTTCTATCATCTTTTGTTGCATTCTAGGTTGGACTACCTGTGTTCGATAGGTGACAAGGAAGGAGCGACTGCCCTGGCCACCACAAAGTATGAAGATGCCACATTGACCACAAACAGGCGTTTAGATGCTGTATTTGCTCTGTTCAGGATTGCTTACTTCCATGGCTGCAATGTGAAAGAGATGGGAAAGAACATAAACAAGGTATATTAACTCAGACCTCTTTAGAATCCTTTTGATTATCTCAGAAAATTGTATATTTATACACTCAATCCTATTATGAGTATCTGATCCCCTTATATCCTAGGGTGTCCTCTCAATCTCATTTGATTTTGTGTAGAGAAAGGTATTGTATTGATTTCTGGTATAGTCAGACTACAAAGATCTTTTAGAAAAGTGTACTGTATTTCACTAATTCTCAAATCAAATCATTATTGAATACACATTTGAAGCGGATACAACATACAAACACATAAAGAGTCCTGTCTCAATAAACCAGTGGCTTGCAAATATCCCAATATTTTGCAGTTTTATTATTTCCACAACCAACTTTACCATATTCATCTATTATTTCAGGCTCATGAACTGGTAGATAAGGGTGGAGACTGGCGTTCCAGGAACAAGCTGAAGGCATATGAAGCTATCTACTGCCTCGCTGTCAGAGATTACAGCAAGGCAGCCGACTTATTCATTGATTGTGTGTCAACATTTGAATCATATGAGCTGGTTGACTTTGGTAAGCTATACAAACTACTTCTAAAATCAGTTTTACATTAAATAAATATAGAAAATATTAATGTCCCAAAGTGCTTGGTAGGCTGATACCATTCAGGTAAAAGTAGATTTGCCTAAGACCATTGGTACACCTAAAAGTCAAATTTTATAGGGGTGCCTCCACATATGAAAAACGAGCATTACTCAAGCAGCATGCGAGCACGCATAATATATTTAAAATTCATTAATTTATTTTATTTTTATTTTATTTTATTTTATTCAGGAAACAAACAGTCATATACAAAAACTTAAATCAGGGAACATTAGGTTCATAAAGACTTAGAGTTCCATACAAGTATTAAACAATATACGGTATTTAAATAAAAACTGAGTTCAAGCCTACATAATTAGGGAAGGTACATACATACATGCAGTCAAGTGTACAAAGGAAAATTCACAGCAAGTAGGTGATCTTCAAGTAAAATATTTTTAGGTGGTCTTTAAGAGTTGATTAAGCAATTTCATTTTGTAAGATGCCAAACTGTGGCTAAATATATCTATTTCATTAAACTTATCATTATAAGTGCTTACGCTGCGTCTGAAGAAGTTATTACTGGTGTAAACTGATTGATAGAAAGGAACAGAAAATATCTTTAGAGAACGAGAACCAGGTCTGGGTACTTTTAAGGCTATTTGTTGCAAAATGTCAGGGGCGTCAATAAAATTATTAAAAATTTTAAAAAGAAATACTTGGTCAAACATCACACGTCGGTCGGCAAGAGTAGTAAGGGAGTGACGAGTGAGTGAATCCACGTATGATATGTATTCATGATTTCCACGGTAATCCAAGGATTTAACAAATTTCTTTTGCACTTTCTCAATGCGGTCAATATGACAAGCGTAGTATGGACTCCAAATAGTACAAGCAAAATCTAGCAGTGATCGGACGAAGCTAAAATATAAAACTTTTAGAGTATGTGGCCTTTTAAATGGTTTTGAGACCCTTAATATAAAGCCAAGTTGACGGAAGGCTCTGTTAACTATGTGGTCTATGTGTAAATTAAAAGATAATTTAGAATCCATAATTACACCTAAGTCGCGCACAGATGTTACCCTACTTAGAGATTTGTCGTTGATTCTATAATCGAAAGTTAGAGGGTTATGTTTACGGGTAAACTTACAAATAAAATGTATATCTCCTAACAATCTCTAAAAATAACTATGTTCATATTACAGGTACTATCATCCAGTACTGTGTGCTAGCTTGTGCACTGGCCCTTGAGCGTCATGCCTTACAGTCCGCCTTGAGGCGTCAAGGCGCGGCTGTCCAAGCCCTGAGGTCTCGCTTCCCAGAGCTCAGGGAACTGGTAGAGTCCCTTCACGAGTGCCGTTATGCTGACTTCCTGAAGAGTCTTGCTTGGGTAATTATGATGTATAATTAATCTTTGTTTATAAAAAGTGCCTATATTGAAAGGTATATATTTAGTAGTATCCCCATTAAGATACAGCCAAACATGAAGTTTGTTACTCTTTCATGTGAAAACAAATGAATGGACATGGATAATATTTTGCACACGCATAGTTTGTAATCTAAATTAACAGAGAACAATAACGAAAACTATGAAATCTTATCTAGTCTTGATTATACTGTGATAATGGTTTGTATATTACAAACATTTCAATTCGGTAGATATTTTTAAAAGTTTATCCAAGTTATTTAGTACAAATACTAAAACATCTTGTCTTTTACAGGTAGAGACCCAGATCTGCGTAGACCCCGTCTTCCGCCCCCACTACCAGCACTACGTGCGCGAGGCCCGCATCAAGGCGTACGTGCAACTGCTGCGCGCGTACCGCTCGCTCAGCCTCGACAACATCGCCGACACGTTCGGCGTCTCCCGGGAGTTTGTTGAGGAGGAAATCTCCAAGTATGTATCTGTACACGTACTTAAACTATAATTGATCGATACTAGTATACAATTCAATTACTGTTGATATTTTAAGCTAGGTCTATATAATGCTCAAAGCAAGTGTTTTTGTGTGTCTGTATGTATGTTCGCACATCACACTAAAACTGGTTGGTGCATAGAATTAAATCTTGTTTTTGTAGTTTTGATGCTGTTAGTTTAAATTGAAATATGGAGCATGTTCTATGTAAATATTCTGGCATACCATAACCCAAGATGAAAGGTACATTGGACACGGATATATCCGGTATAAAATTCTTGGTGGTATAGTTTGATCTTGCATACTAACAACCAGTAACTAACAACCATGAAACAGACTATTTTTTAATTTTAACTGCATATAATATTGTCTTGAATGTTATATTGAAGCTATTTTTATTATCCTTTCTAAACACAATTTATATTTCCCAGCTTCACCGCCGCTGGCCGCCTTCAATGCCGTATCGACGCCGTCGCCGGCTGCGTAGTAACAGGCGCTGGGCGCGGCGCGGACGCCGACCGCTCGCAGCTGTACCAGGCTACCATACGCGAAGGAGACTTACTCCTCAACCGCGTCAAGAAACTAGCCAGTGTCATCAACTTCTAACCTTTATGTGTGCTTGGTAATAATATAATGTTTTAGTATTTATTGTTGTTTGATTTTAGTGTAGAGGTTTTAGATATAGTGGGTCTGTAGAAATAATCTGTAATGTCATCGTATTCAACATGTAACAGAATATACGCAATTCCTAAATGTAGTTGGTGGTTAATGGGCTTCTGCATCGATTTCTGGCGTTCAAAGTAGTCGTTATTTTTTAAGGAAATATATTTTGAGCCGCCCGCGCCGCTCGCTCAAACGTTTTACGTTTAGTAATGATAACTAATTTGTATAAAATTACTAAGCCAAACTTAGTGATTTTAAATTAATTTAATTACGGATGTCTAAGATATTGCCTTTATTCTGTCACACCTGTAGAAAGTATTTTTAGCATTTGATTCGTATTTATTTTATTTTAAACCTTGAGGAACTACATTGGGTAATTTCCTTGAGTTATGATGGAACGACCTTTCAGAGTAGGGAACAATACTATATCGTAAACATCGCTCAAAACCTTCCCCAATATCCCAAGGAAGTGACAGACCAAAAGCTACCTGGTGGCCCAATGTTAAAAAATAAATAAAATAATTGAAAATCCTTAAAACAAAATCCAGAATTGATCTCAATGCCACAAATTGGTGGAAAAGTGGAAATAAAAAGGAAGAAAATATTTTTTTTTTAGTTATTTACTTCTCTAACGTATCAATACTATCATTCAACACAGTGGTGTACGATTGCTAGTTTTCTATAAAAAATATTGAATGTGACTTAAATAACAAGTTTTATTTTATTCTCGTTTAATGAGAACCCAAAAGTACTGACGTAAAAAACAAACCAAAAGAGGAGAAGGGAAAATAGGGGATAAGGAAGAACAAAAAAGAAAATAATTATTAGTATAATAATTGTTTTTTTAAATAATTTGAATACTTTTTGGACATTTACATAAACATTTAATAATTTACAATGATTATTTATACTGACATGACATGACACATCATATTCATGACTAATACTACTCTCTAATATCTATTTGCAACTTGATATAATAATTAGCTTGTAGGTGCTATGAGAATTTATTCTAGACAACTAAACTGTCGCCGAGGCCTATCGCCCCGCAAGCATCATTATAATACTAAGAGTGTATGCATGATTTATAATTTATAAATAATTTAGTAGGACATTTATACACAGATAACTAGTGTCGAAAGTATAAAATACATATATAGTTCTTTAAAAAATAATTATATTTATTAGCAACTGGATTACGGCGTCTACTAACAAGCATTGAGAAAATGCATATTTGGAAAGAAATTGATGAATGTGTGTACATAGTCGTGGTCAGTCTGCGTACAGTGCGGTGATACTACAAAAGTATATTACCGTTAGGTCAACGTCTCGTCATAACGCCAGTCGCTCACATTTTTACAAAGATATGTTGAAGTATTCTAAAGCAATATAATAGCTATGACTCTAAATACTTATAACTATAGACCTCAAATGCAAATACTTTTAATTTACATGATATGAATATGTCATTAACCTCTGTTACAATTAAATGTATTGTAATACAATATTGAATACCTAAAGACAATAGATGCGTAGGTAATAGAATTGTCAAGAAATTACATTTCAGTATTTTCATACAATGTGCAATAGGTTTAAATCGCATGGAATAAGTATTAATTTACATTTTTTGTTGTTATCAACTGATGATCGATATAATTTAACTGCTATCAAAGAAAACTAGTCGTTTCTAAACTTGTTTTCTTATTACATCAATTGTTGGAATGTGGCAAAAGACAAAATCATGCATATTGCACTCCAGTTGTAGTCGTACAATATAATATCATAATATTTTATTAAACTTTATATCTACTCGTTCATTACAATACTATTATACAAATTATGTACATTTAATTTAAAAAGATATAGTTTTATGAAAATTATTTAATTTTTGGGATAATTTATATTTAATTTTTGATGTCATTGCACATGAGACTGCATCGATAAGACGACCTCGCTTCCTCCGCCCACCGGTGCGTCGGACGCAGCCTCCGAATGTGCACTATCACAGAGTAATGACATAAACGTGGAGCTCGCGACGAGCCCCCGATTGCCCCAGGCCCGTACTCGTGCATAATAAGTTACTTACAGTAATACTAGGCGTAATAACACGTGGAATAACAACGGTACATAGCGCTACACCTCGCACATAATTACGCTACAATATTCGATCGCCTCTTCGCGAATCGTCCGCACTCTCACTCTAGACTAACTCTTTGTACAATATGGACACGACGTCGCCGGGCCGCTCGGCTACGGCCGGGCCTCTGGAATGTAGTGCGCGGCGGGCGCGGCGGGCGCGGGCGCTCACACCGTGAGGCCCTCGGTGCGCGCGGGCGGCGGCAGCGAGCCCAGCGGGTGCGCCAGGTGCGGCGCGGGCGGGGAGGCCTGCGCCGCCGCGCCGCCCGGATGTGTGCCGTGCGCCGCCGCGCGGTACTCGCCCTCATCGCGCATCTGCCGGCTGCGCTCCGCCAGCTCGCGCCCGCGTTCGGCCAGCTCGCGCATGGCGGCCTGCCGCTCGTCGCCGCCCTCTAGTGACGGCGGCCGCTCCAGGGGCGACGCGGCGCCCGGTCGAGCGCCTCCGAATGCTCCGAATCCAAGGAGACCGGGGAATTTCCCGGCTACGCCATTCTGGCCCGCGCTCTGCTGTATTACTGATATCTCATTCAGCTGTTGACAAAACATAGTCGTTATAGTACTTGCAATTAGGTAGGCAGGAACAATAAAAAGACTCAAATCTCTGCTGTTATGGGTATTTCGGCTCACCTTCTGCTGCATGCCGTTGAGGAAAGGCGCGGGCAGGTACGGGTAGAAGAGGTCGGGGCGCCGCAGCAGGTCGTGCGGCTCGTGCAGCGGCCGCGGCGGCAGCTCCAGCGACATACGCCGCCCACGGCGAGACGCGCCGCCACTCCACATATGGGTGCCCATATGCACCTGTGGGTAAATATACATTTACATTAAAAATTTGCTTAAAGTTTGGATATGAGATGCATCAAGAGTTTCTGTATGGAGGTGGACCTAGTCTCAGTCGAGGTTTGAAGACCAAATCTTGAAAGAAGTTATCTGGATAGATAAGAAACCGCTGAAAAGTATTATGAATATCAGAATTTAGACATACCTTAAGGTTACCCTTGGTAGTGAAAGCCTTCTGGCAGACGGCGCACCGGAAGGGCTTGTCCCCGGTGTGCGTGCGCATGTGGATCTGCAGCGCAGAGGACGAGGAGAAGTTCTTGCGGCACACCCCGCACAGGTGCTTGGACGACGCCGGCGGCGGCGGGTGGGTCGGCCCGCTCGGTACTGGGGAACAAACTCACAATCACAATCTCATCTCGCTAAACATGCATATCGCGCACCTAAAAGCTTAGGGTGCAAAAGGTCAGGAAATTTTCGTCCAAAAATAGTAGACCATGATTATTCATCACTGGTCGGAAGATGTCTTGTGAAAATTTTGTATTGAATGTAAAATAAATATTTATTTAACATACATAATACAGAAAAAATACTTCTTTTGTTTAATTATAAGTGTGTCTGCTATCGGAACTGGACATGGGGTATTAATTGCATCAATTTCATACTTCATGGTCTTTTAAGACAGTTGGTACTTACCACTGGGCCGTTTAGGCAGTGGTGGCATATCGATAGGTGGGGGGTGCGACATAGGCGGCGGCGGGTGCGCAGGCGGAGAGCGTTTCAGGTCGAGTTTGTCGGGCGACGAGCGACGGTCGGGGCTGGGCTCTCGGCCATCATCGGCCCCACTTGAGCGGCTATCAAAGCCGGGCGGCACGTCACGGATCTTGTGCGTCAGCATGTGCTGCTTCATGTTGCCCTATGAACGATACATTCTTAAATTAATAAAAAATATACACAAAAAAATATATTCGTAAGCGAAGAACCTAATTCATTAAAATATGCTTGGATTTTTCTATGACCTAATTTTAGCAATGAATACGCTTATGAATGCTTCTAACTACGTAGCTTAATATATTAATATTTAAGTATTATGTATGGTTATGTGATGCTATCAAAAATTTAGTAATAAAAAATAATAACTGAACTAAAGAACGGACTCTACCTATATCAGGAGCGCTTATGCTTAATTAAGGAAACAAAAAGGCAATTAAAGTTACTAGGTGATTTTGCAAATTGGAGGTCATGCAAAGTAATGTAAGCAAATAAAACGCTCGTGATAGAGTGGGTCGCTCCTCGGCCAGGCGTCACTCTCGCATACCGGGTAAACGAAGGCGTTCCAGAGGTCCAAAGCAGTGGCGTGCGGGGGGCGGGGTGCGCGCGCGCGCCTACCGCACCGGCAACCGCCGCCACTGCTCTGGAACCACAAATACACAGGCGTTACACACGCACCACACGCACACAGCACCGTGGGACAAATACACACAGTTATAGACACGCCAATTCTTTTTCAATATTTCCAATAATGACAAATACATAAGACTTTATCTCAATATAAAACTTAAGATTTATATTTTACTTAATTTCATTAAAAGGTCCTCTTTTCTTAGCTTTAGCTGATAGTTACAACAATAGTTTCTTTTAGCTATTTTTAGGTAGCTATTTCAAGTATGAGTAACACCGTCCAACATAATTGTCAAATCATCCGATAAAGCTACGGTTTTTGTAAGGTAGTAGATTGACAATTTTAAAGTAACGGTGTATCGTGAAACTCATTCTTATTATTAGTCTGCATTATTGGAAATCGTGAAAAAATATAACGTAAGTAATACACATTAACATCACACAAAGATACCAACAGTCAGAATTCAAACTACGAAAGGGGCTACTCTACAGGCGGGATAGAGTCAAAGATTTAACTAAATAATCTTACGTGTAAAAAGTTTCAATTTATTAGTTTTTTTTACTAAATACCATATTCAAAAACGTATAATTGAGTATTGATTAAACTGTTTGCTATTCGATAATTTAGTCGTGAATATAAAATTGTTAAAATTAGCTCGACAGGTGAAATTCCGACACTACTCGATCGACTTTAAAAAACAATACATAGGTATACAAAACATGAGTGAATATTAATGAATTAATGATGACATATTGGACATGTCCTAAGCGTTCTTACCTAGAACTTTATTAAGGAAATTGAGTACTACAATTTATAAAGAGTGGCGCAGAGTAGAGTAGTGTAGGAGAATCCCAAAATGTTTTTTTTTTCGTAAATCGCAAAGAGTTCAATGAATACAAATTGGACCGAAAACAGTTTTTGAGCCATGCTACAGCCATGAATCATATTCAATAATGTGAAAGTGTTTTTATTCAAAAAATAGAATAATAAAATTATGTTAACGGTGAAGGGGGTTAAGCATTAAGTACGTATAAATACATGTAGCTGTATCGGAATACCTCTTTATTTTATTAAATACATGATACCTAAGTACTAATGTTTTTTCATTCTTTAGTTTATACCCAAGCAGTTTAAAAACTTATTTTTAAATCCTTCTTATCGCTATATCTAAATCTATACAACCGAATGTCATAATTCTTTAAATTATAAACTAATATTTGCAAGTCATAAATTGATAATAAAATGTTTTATTTTTAATTAAGTATGAATAGATATATTAATAAAGAATGGTAATATATGTACATTAAAGTATAAGGCCAGCGCATTCTTAACGATTATTTGAGTAGGTAATTCATATTCTCCGCTAATATTATTATGTATCCCCCTTTATAAGATACTATATTATTTTAAATGCCACTTTATATATTTGGCATTCAGTAATCTAGTATTTTAATATTTGTATTGGCTATCGAAACTATGTAGGTCTCGTATTAACATACAAAGCCTAATTATTCATTACACTATAAATACGCAGTAATAAATGCCTAGGCAAAGCGCTCTATCAATTCAATTCCTTGCCTATATTTTGAAATAATTATACTCATGTACAAAACTTCGGACAAGGTTATTTTTACGACGGAACGCTAAATATTAATGTTCTACATTTAGTTTAGCGCCGCAGTGGGTAGATGCAACCTTAGCGATAAAACTGCTTAAAATTCCGACTAAATAGTTATTTATAGTCGATCATTGTTACATCACATCCTAGATGATCATTGTTATAAGACATTTTATTTAATTTTTGCTATTGTAATGTAACAAGTATTTGGGTCACGATTAATTATTTTGAGAGCTCCATAAAAAGTAAATATTTTTTATAAAAAAAAGATTTGCGCGATAATTTACTTTATGAGCTACTTATTCACAAGAAAATTAAAAATATAGGTACATTATGTCCGTAAAGTAGTTGTGAAACAGATATTAAGTTTTCATAATGTAATTAGCTATCAAGTCAGGTACCGTATGTATCAATATTAAAAGAAAAATGTAGGATAATTTTGCAATTTGTCATTAGCTGCCACGTGTAAAAAAGTATTAATGACTCAATTCCCATGTTAAACGTGTAAAAAAACCGGGTATTAATAAAAAAATGGGTAATTGCAAATGTCTAATGTGCTGCCACGAGAATTCTAACAACACAATGGCTATATATAAAACAGGTCGGAGTGCTTTAATTGTTTAATGTTTACTCGGTAAATTAAACATAATTTTAAACTCAATAACTACACGATACATATATTAAGGTCTTCGCATCTAGGTCATTACTTCTATACTAACGATAAATAACTTTGCATGTATCTAACACTAGTTCAGTAGCTATGAATCGCTAAATTGCTTTAAAATTTATTAAGCTGTTCGGTTGCGTATAAGCCGCCGGCAATTTAGATTTATTTAATTACTGATAAATTCTTGTATCTAAGAATAGATAGAGAACCTTATAAATGTAGGGATGGACGGGTGTGTAACGATAATTGGAACTGTGGCACGTTTAGCAAACGTCGATTTTATTTCCACATATTTATATAACAAAGGATATTTAGTATTGGTTGCCAGTTATTTTGTATTTTAACTTTAAATTTATCTCCCTTTTTAACGTTTTTTGGTTTACATATGTCGGCATTGCACTAGCCGTTGGTTAGTGTTTATGATGCTGCAGTACGAATATAAAATAATAAACTTTGATTTACATCGGTCTTAGTCCTAAAATATGAAATACTTAAATCAATAACCGACATCGGTATCTCAGTCGCATTTATACGATACAATTTAAAATATTATCAAATGCTTCATGTTTACAGTGGGCATTGGTTGTAAATTAAACTTTTATGAACGTTAATACAATAGCATGTGATATATTGTTGTTTTTATTTATAGCTATTAAGTATTAGTTGTTATAGTGTCGTTATCCCTAAATAAAGTATGTATGAGAGTGAATGAACCTCGTGTAGTACAGGAGATTGGAATAATCGATAGAAGTTTGGCGCTTGAACTTTCTTGGGTGGAACCGACACTTATTGTAATTTCAAATGTGCTTGTAAGCAGTTGGTTGCAGGCACTAGCGGTTACCTCCTAGTTGCCATCTTTAAAATCACTAACCCGAGCCAATGAGATCTGAACCTTGGATTTAAATTGAAAATTAACGTTTCATTTTAATATTTATGAATGAATATAATTTGTACGTTTATTAAATGTTTTCCACGTTTACTCGATAAGAAAAGGAACCTGTTAAAGTATAATGCTTTTTTAGATATTGTAGCGATTGTAGAATTTTCGTTTCGTTTTAGTGTGAATCTTTAGAAAGTATATAAATGTTGAAAATTATTTACTCAAGTAGTATTTATGTAGACTCTTTTGAAATACGTAGACACTTAACTGTTTCTTTTTGATACAACTGAAAATCTGTTGTTTTTATTGAAGATCTCAAACAATAAGCGCATTTCGCTTCAAATGCATGCTTAGTTTTGTTAGCACATTGTCAGTTGTCTAAGTTGGTGTACCGACAAGTGTGTCTGTACTCGCAGCAAGGCACTTTGCTGTAAAGGCATTCACAACTGCGTGGGTCGCGGCAGGTTGCAGGCTTGTCTCTCACTGCCATCACTGACTTATGGCACCCAGAAACAGTATTATTGGGTTTTAAAACTATAATATTTCAAGTAATACAGATGCTGATGGTACTAATCCGCATGATTATATTATAGGCCAACGGATCAGTTACCTATAGCTTTCGGAATTTGGAACTCTTCAAAATACAGCCCAAATTCACTTCTTATGATGAAACCAATGGTACATATCTCACGGCATACCACAAGTTTAACCATCAAGAGATCTTTCCCTTACATTCCTTCACATTCTGATGATTAAAAAATCGATTTGGAAGCCTAATTTTCTTATAAAGTATTAATGAATTTTAAGTAGACAGTTCCGGTCCTCTTCGACTTAGAGTGACAACTACGAATGGCTTAGCGTCAATATTAAATTGTTGTGTGTGTTTTATAAACATAATCAATTTGCAAGAATGATTAATTGGAGCTGAGGTCGGTGCCAATTCTCGACAAGTATTTTTCATGCCAACGAATAATGCTTGATAATGATAATTTGATACCATCTATGGCTTTCTTTATTATTTAAGTAGGTGTTAGCTGTCTATTAGATAAGTACCAGATTATGAACGATTAGGTTTAGGCGTAAGGTTTTTATATAAAAGGCATAGTGATAGGTGTTTGCTTAGGTATATGATTCATTTTTAATTGGAAGAAATTCGATTTGCAATTTTGATATAGCTAATAATCCCACCCAAACTCTTAATATTCCGATATTAAAATACAAAACGGCTATCCTCTAATAAATTAATAAACACAATCAGTATCTAGATACAAAGCATAAGTTATTAGGAATCTAGTTTTGCTTAATTGTCAGTTTAGTAACGATAATAATTTATAGTATTATGCGCTAATAAGCGGTGTCAACCTGTCATCGGCATAAAGCATTATGAGTCATTATAAGGAGTGGTCGTATTGGGAGTAACATTGGCTTGACATTACATGACCAATGAGGTTCGTTAGGTATTTAATACTCCAACAATGTAGATGATGGAGTACATTACAACGCTATTTAGTTTTGATAGAGTTTGTCAGTACCAGGAAAATCGTTTGCGGTTTTGCGAAAAGTGAATTATAAATTGATAAGGATAAAAAACGGTGTATGAAATCTTTGTCGTGAAATGCGCAAGTTTATAGCCTTTTTTTCTAATATGGGAGGTTTTCTAGTGTGCAGATTAGTAGCAGTAGTATTCATTTTATTATTTCCTCATTTAGTATAGTTTGTTTCAACCTCGTTTTTCTTATCTATTTAATGCATTAGGTACATAGTTTCACAAAAATAATATTATGAAAAAACTACAAGCGTCCTAATACGTTATGAAACGCGTATAATTCGTGTTGATATCTTGCGTTATAAGTTTAACTTTTATTTTAGTATTTATCTGGGGTTTTGGTTGAGTACGAATGTAAATCATAGTAGATACTAAAGCGCCGCTGCATTAATCAGAGGAGCTTAATTGAATAAGTGAGGCACGTAAGGTGCCTTTGTGGGTTTTAAACTTTTAACCTCGGCGCCATCGTAAATAACCTATATTTTATTGATAAGACCCCTGGTCACTTTCGGTACCATACGAAAATGTTACTTTGTCGAGCATAAATAATCTTTTTATGACGAGAAGCGTAGGTACAGGCTCAAGGATTTATAAGCAATAAATATTTTACGACATGAATTAATATTCCGATCGTTTTCCGTGACGTTGTTTTTATGACTTATCATTTTTGTGGCGCGACGCGATGGTGCGTCGCAAGCGCAGCTTTACGCTACACTCTTGAAATATTGGCCGAACCGCGTATAAAACTTGTATCATCATAAAAATGCTTTTAACAACCTTTATTTATTGTCTAAAATATTAAATTAATTCACTTTGTTCGTATCTACCTGCTAATAAATGTTTCACATTATTATTTACTTATTTGTTTAATGTCCATAAAAAAGTTTCTTTTTGTTGGTCATTAGTAGGTCTTAAGTGCTAACATTCAGATTTGTAATAGGCATGTATGTAATTAAACAGTTTCAATCATATGTTATATCGATAACACTAAAACCTTTAAACGTTTGTTAATTGCGAGTATTTAAGAAGTAAAGTGTTGATGGAGATAAAATTAATATATTAATAATAGTCATAATATGCATTAAAACTCAACTTGGTAATCAGGTTTCACCGCATCAGGGAATGACAACCACGACAGAGGTCTCTTTAAATTGGTTCCGAACTGTAGTAAAAGCTTTTTAATTTAAACTTTTAGCTACTCAGTCTAGTCCAAGCGTTGTATATATTTTTCATGCGGACATAAGTACCTAATGTATATCATCATAAATGTGCGTTTTAACGGAAGCCTATTCAAGAGGCATTGCGGTCTGCCTGCGTCTTGTGGTCTGGGTGGCTTTCTTTCAAACAAAGTCGGTTATATGATCTCCTCTTAAGCTCATCTTACTAATTGAGATGTTAAACTAAGAAAATAAAACAGGAAAGAAGGGATATTCCAGGAAACCCGTGGAATGCTAGAGGTACAACATACGTTTCATATCGATTAATGTAGTTTGTGCCCGTATGATATGCAAAATACGTTTTATCGCAAAGTAATAAATTAATGACATGACGTACAGTTCAATTTGCGATTATCTATAAAGCAGCGAAGTTGGATAATAAACAAAGTTAATTATCTGTAGATGGAAACGATGTTAAATGTGGCCGGTACCACGATTAATAAGTGCTTGCATTTCGTGCAGATATGAAACACCTAACCTTACAGATAGCTCTGGCAACTTTAATACAAAGGCTCTGCGTTTTATATTAAACCACGCATAAAACTGTGAGTGCGATCAATAATGCTGTACATAGTTTTGATTAAATCGGAACAAACGAGCCTACAAGTTTGCGCAGTTAGTCGTCAATTACTCGGCGAGCCGGCAACAGCTCGGATGCGACGCGACGGAGGAAGACAACAGCTAAAACTAATGCGAACTAGAGGCGCCGACTAGCGACTTGTAATTACTGCCTGCAAAATTAATGCACTGAAACTTGGATGAAATGAAACCGGCGCATGAAGTTAGTCGCGCGCGGCGGCGGCGCTCGCTTGTCGATGTCTCGGCTTAAACTTGGAATTCGATGCCCCGCTTACTGCATCGTGTTATTTATCAAACGCGGACTATATACGCCTGTCGCAGTAATACTTCACGTCTAACTCATATAACTACTTGTATGCAAATAGAAGCAACCGCGCAGCCACATCCTCGCCATGATGCGGCAAACGAAAGACATGCAGATTTATAAGGTTATTAACAGGACTGAGTTCAAAGGAATTGTAGGTATTATTTATACCGTACTATAACGTAATTGAAATGTTTATCGCTTTTGGATTTCTTTATGTTTCTTTTAATGATTTCGCTTTATATTTAAACGTGCAATTAGTGTAACGTAATTTAGAACGAGGAAAAAATTACGTTTAATTTTAACGCAAAGACATGAAGTAGAAATTGTAGTAATTATTAACCTACTTGTAACTAGGTAGAGCTGCAGACTGTAGCTAGTATTTTGTATTCAAAACGATTTTATTATCAATGAATTTCTTTAGATGTAGTGAAAATTAGTGAAAATGTCGTAAACTCGTTCGTCTCGCTATTTGTGTAACAATAAAGTATGAACTGGCTAAAAGCCAAAGTCACTCAATCTGAGCTATGAGCTTGTAGGTACGTGACTATTACACGATAGTCATATCACGCTATTGTGTTAAACACGGATACATCACTCGCTAAGTAGGTTCAAATTTACTGTTGGTACCTAAGCTTTATCAATTCTTAACACTTCAAAATAGGGGTAGGTACACAAATATACACAGGGTGAATCAAAGGTTATGATTAAATAAGTAGTTTTGGAGACAAACCTTGGTGGAGAATCCGCGATCGCAGACGGTGCACTTAAAGGGTCGCTCCTTGGTGTGGCTCCGGTAATGTATCTCCAGGGCGGAGTTGCAGGCGAACGTCTTGTAGCAGAGGTTACAGGTCGTGTTGCCGCGCACTGCACACAAATAAACCCATTGTTCATTGCGGTTTAGTTGGCACTATTTGTACAACACTCGGTACGCACGATTACACTGATTATGACTGATAGGTATTTCTTCCATATTATTTTAATGTTGTTCGATACATTGACGTGTATTCGAGCGCCCGGTGATTAACTTATTTGGTGGGCGAGGATCATAGCAAGGAAATGGAAATGCGGGCGACCGGGGCGGACGAAAATATAAGATCCCGCTATCGCATACCTGCGGGAGGAAACGCAAGTCCGAGCGGGCTGAAGGGCGATCCTCCGAGCGCCCCGAGCGCGGCGATAGGCGTGGGCGGCGACGGCAGCGGCGAGTGCAGCGGCAGCCGCGGCGGCGTCGACAGCGTCGACATGGTGGGCGATGGTGGAGAGGCCCGTGCGCTGCGCCCGCTCTCCGAACCTGTCGCCGATGGGAGGGAAGCCGTTGTGGTGATAGTTTTTATTTCGCTTTCGGACGCCGAGGCGCAGACGGAGAGCGGCGAAGTTCGACGATCCTTCATGTCTAAGTCGTCGTCGAACTCCCGAATAGCGGGCTCGCGCTCGTCCCGGCCGCTCTCATCGTCGGTCCCGCGGGAGTCCGCCCGTCGGTCGCCGGGAGTGGTCGGAGTGGGGAACATCGGGCGCGGGAAGGGGCGCTGAGCTTGATAGTCGCTGACGTCTGACCCGTTACTTAGAGATGGAAAACCCTCAATATCAATACCTCTGATATGATCGTAAGGGACGTGGGCGCGCTCGCCTGTGTGAAGTCTTATGTGTTGGTGTAATATGGTAGGATCCGAAAATTTCTTATGGCAAACCGGACATTGATGTAACATTTGAACTGGCGGCTTAATGCGATGAACGCCCATATGCGTTTTCAAATTACCTTTAGTCGTAAAAGAGCGGCCACACAATTTACATCGAAAAGGTCTCTCGCCCGTGTGCGTACGATAGTGCATTTGTAACGCACTCTTGCAAGAGAGAACGCGGTGGCATACAATACATTCGTTGGGATCGGAGACCTTATTGTCTATATTATCGACTAACTGTTGAAGCTTTGATGTTTCAGAAGTTTTAGTTATTTCTATTAAACTCTCCCACGAGTTATCATTGCTGCCTGGCCGAGGCAATAGTGAATTATAAAATACGGGATCACGTGCCAGATCTACATCAACGACATTTTGAATAGTGTTTGGAAAAGGAGTTAAACTACCAGAGGATATACTACTGGGTGGTGACTGAGGGAATAGAGGATACGAAGGAAAAGTACGCAGTCCCGTTGCTATTGAAATTGGCCCGGATATCGGTGAATTCTTACTTGAGAGATTTTCCGGTTGATCTGGATCGGGCTTCACATGAGGACTCTCTCTGCCGATTTGTTCTTCATTGCTATATTTCGAGTCCATGCTGCAGTCGTCGTAGGGCGATGTCGAAGGATATCTATCTTGTTCTTGATCTTGAGTTGCGTCGTTTTCATCAAGTTCTCGCTTAGGAGATACGCGGTCTGTATCTTCAAAACTGGATTCTCGGTGGCACTCTTCGTCCTGTGGTTCAGACTTAACCTCGGGTGCTGATCGAGAAGGGCTCGGCGCGGATGGTTTACTGAGATCAGCCGGAGCGTCTTGTTCCTCTCGCATTGTAAATAGTGGGTGAGGTGGTAGAGGTTTGTCTCCGAGCGGACGAGGCGGCAATAAGTCATGGTGTGGGGGTCTGTACAACGGCAAGCTTGGCGGAAAAGGAGCTGGCGCACCCGGAGGGAACTGAAGTGGGTGTGGTGGCATTCCAGGAATTGGTCCCGGCGACAACTGCGCTAACAGTGGGGGATGGTATTTATCCAAATGTTCTGGTACTGGATTGGGGTTCATCTTGACGTGTGGAAACTTTGCTGTGTGTCTTTGGAAATGTACTTTTAAATTCCCTTTGGTTGTAAATCGTGATCCACATACATTACATTTAAAAGGTCTTTCACCTGTGTGCGATCTAATGTGGATTTGCAGCGCAGAGTCGCTTCCAAATACTTTTCCGCAGTAACGGCATCGATGCTTGAAAAAGGGTTCATTTCTTCCTCCTGATTTTCCATCATAGGGTGACATTTTTCCCGATTTACGGAAAGCAAGTTCATCGGCAAGATTATTAGCTAGCAGACCTTGTGATGCATTATCTAGCACTTCTTGAGCTCTCTTTTGTAGCATTTCTAGCGTATTAGGTTCGTTGAGAGACGGTGGCGGGTCGTTGTTTGTAATAATTGAAGAAGCTAACGACGAGGAAATGGAGCTGTAAGGTGGATGGGACATCATCGGTGGAGATGAGGTCGGGAGTTTGGGAACGGTAATTGGTTCCGTCTTAGGTGTGAGATGCGAGTGGGTTGACGGCAAGCTTTGACTAGTAGGGGGAGTGGGTGCGACAGGAGTGGGCTCCCGTGGCGGACGCGGCGGCGACGGTGACTGAGCGGGGGCCGCTTGCGCTGGCTCTGGTTCACTCGGCGGCGGGCTCGGGAGCTGGTCATCTTTTCGCCGCGTTAATGATAACTGGTTTTGTAATTGGCGTATTAATTGCAGCTGAAACACTTGTTGGTGTTGGAGCGTAAATAACGTGCTTTGAAGCACGGCCAGTTCATGTAGCGCCGCTTCATTATCTGCGTTGTTTGCCATTGTTGTCGCGGCGAATTGCGCTACGGCTACTTTAGTGTTTTGTAAAGCTTCGAGCGTGACATGGCCGGCCACCGGGAAGGGAAGTCCGACTGGCGGCACGTCGGCTTCAGGCACTTCTGCCTCGCCATCTTCGAGGCTGTTATTATTTTCCGCATCTTGTCGATGCCGTCGGACTTGTTCTAAGCGTTTGTTAGGTCCATCCATTTCTTCGTCGCCAGAAACGACCATTTCCTCGGGATCCGAATGCATTCGTTCCTCGCCCATTTGCAATGCTTTCTCATCGCACAGTCGCTTGTGGTACAGAAACTCATGAAGGTTCTCGAACTGTTCCTGACAGCGCGGGCACATGTGCGCTTCAGGCCGGTCTCTCGTTTCATCACACGCATTGTTTATATCTTCCTCGGAACACGATCCGGAACTTTCACCTAGAACAAAAGATTCATTCGTTAATATCATATTGTAAAACTATATAACCAACGAGTGATCATGAATGACATTTAATGATGATGCAAGGAGTTGTTTGAGTATATGAGTATGAGGGGAAGGATAAGATGGCATGCTGTATGAATGTGAGTCAATATTGTTTAAATTAAGAAACAATAACATTGTATTGTCCTGTTAAACCCCACTCTTTCGCTAATATTTGTAACTTTCTTTTAATCAAACAATTGTGTGTGTTCAAGCTCAAGTGCTCATTATAACAGGAATTCCACATGTTCGTTAATACCTATTAACTACTATTTTACAATCACGAAAGTCATCTGATTCTAAAGAATAATATTCAGTAAAAATCCACAGGCATAAAAACATAGAATAGTGATCAGTATCATATTGTTCTTGAGTTGTAATAATTTGTTTAGTTAGGCCTATGTCACTTGTAGAGTAGTATGTATAGTTAGGCATAAAACATAAATAATGTCTTTACATCAATTGATTAGTTTATTAACTGACTGATTGCTGACTTAAAGCTCCGATTCCACTGTAACCGAATATATTTTAGAGTTACTAAATAACCTAGCTCTTAGACCACAGTTATTATTGCGTGTTCATTGCATTTGCTGTAAATAAGTACAATCTATGCATTTGGCCTCCTTGGTTCACGAATCCGTAAAATGTTGTAAAATAATTGAGTTGAATATTTAGTATAGTTTTGCAGTACCCATCTAGTTTATTTTGATGTAAGACGCCTGATATATCAGCGATAAATCTCAAGCACTTTTGTTTGATGTGCGTCCCTTTCCGTGACAGGTATCGCAGACGGGAGTTTTTGATATTCCCACGAGCGTGTTAGAATAGGGATAGTCAACTTGTGACGCCGAATAAACGAGGTATTCGGTCTCTACGTGTGTATCCGTAGCTCTATCTAAAATGTACGTACGTAGGTAGTTTTATTTCGTGTTTTTCTACAGAAATCAGTAGCTGTCGTAGCAAATCATTTTTGTGGCTATTTATAATTGTAAATTGGTAGATACTGCCCAAATATGTGTCTCATTTGTGTATTTATTAACTGAATAAAACTAGCACAATACTCTATATTGAAGTCTGAAAATTGAACCTAAACACCAGTTACACCTCTTTCCCACAAAACTATGGATAGGAAATTTAATAAATTTTGATACATGTAACAAAATCTTAGTTGCACCATACAAAAATAGTATTAACTAATTTCATATGCAATAACACTTTCCTAATACTCCAAATATCTACTAATTATTCTACCTACCGAATAGACGTAGGTAAGCTACGCGCTACTCGATAACAGATGTCGCTAGTAGTAGCTTGTTCGTTTCCTGCCCCGAAAACCGTGTTCGGTACAAACTTTGTGACAATAGACATGAAAAGGGTACAAAGCCAAAAATATCTCCATTGAATTCTCGCTTAAGCTCTAACGCTAATAATATCGTAAGATATGTGAATATTTAAACTTGTTTTATTTGTAATGTGCATTGCTATTTAATCAGTAGATAGGAAAATACTTCAAGCTTTATGTAAAATATTTAAAGATTCCTTGCGATTAGAATGTAAAGTAATTTTATACTGTTTTATTAGGCAGATATGTAACGTTGTTTACATTTTGGTTCCTCCTTATGGCAAAACTTTTGTTTTTATGAAATATAAGGCTAGACTTAACTGAAAATAAACGCGTAGGTGTATATAAAAATAAATTATTATGTCGTTATTTAGTCGCGATACATTGCTTCTAGGCCAGAAATCACTAGTTTGTTTTATTTCAAAGTAAATCAATTTAAAAGATCCCTATGTATAAGTACTTACAGTACTAATACTTAGTCTATTATTTCTTGACAATTAAGACCTTGGCATAAAATAAATGCTTCTATATTGTCACTAAATAACAAATTAATTATGTTTATCTAAGTTCTTAAATTTTATCAGCATATGCAGTAGTTAGAACTCTATTCTATTTTTACTTTTAATATAATTCGGGAAACAAGAATTTGTTTAATTATATCTTTGTTGTGTGTTATATTCAATTATTTTAAAATCGTATTACTATTTATAATTAAATTCAAATGTTAATAGAACTGAATACAATAGGAGTGCATTGTTGGATTTAAAAATAATTGACTTTCTTAGGTCAGTTGAGTTTCTTCAGAGACCCACAACTTATTTTAATTTTGGTTGTATTTTTAGCAACAAATGTAGGAAATCAATATTGTATTCAACATAGTATAATTGCCGCGTAATTATTATTTAAAACAAGGAGCTGGTTAAGGTGGCCAGTAACATACTTTGGTTGATTTTTGTTTGTTAATAATTTATTTAAAACATTTCTAAACCGTGAACTAGTTTCTTTTATCTATTGAAGAAATTGTCATTTATATGCATAATGTGCGTAAGTGTTAGAATTAGATTTACCTACTGATAACGGAATGTAAAAATTGGTTAGCAAAATATTTAATTTAAATAGCAAAACAACCAATAACATAAATATTTAGATTACGGTAAGATAGAATTGACCTCTATAGTCTAGGCATAAGATATCTTTTTTAAAATCTATTCACGTTAAAATACAGCCGACTATCTCCGTAAGTTAGGAAAGGTTAATTGTTGTATCCTATTCAAAAAAGAAGTCGTAATAAAAATAACTTCAATACAAGTATTGTAAAGAATTCGGCTTCAATTGACCCTTGAGACAAAACGGTAAAGTCAAACAAAACGGATTCCTATATAACTGAGGTAAATTGCAGGTCAAGGGTATCCGGCGAACGACAAAAATATATATTTTCGGCGTTAATAGCGAGCTTATCGCGCCACACGTTTTACATATGCGTAATAAAAATTAGCTGCTTATTGACAATACGCCCTGAACATATCACAACTCATCGATAACTTATCTCTATAAAGTTCATAAATATCGATAAAACAATCCAGCCCAAGACTTTCTTAATTAGGCCCACGGCTGGGTACATTTACAAAATATACACATAAAAAATATAAAGTATGTGTACATAAGTGCTTCCCTGCATATTAATTTATCGAGATTCCGAAACATCGACTCCACTTACCGGCCCTACTAGGCACCAATATTGTTAAATGCAGGTTTCCCAATACATTTCGTTTGTAAATTTGTTTATCACCAACTTTCACCGTTTCAATATTTTAAATATGATGTCTTTTTACAGATATTACCTGACCGTGCCGGTCGGTGTTGAGTTTTCAATATCGTCTCATAATACATATTTTTTTGGTGGAAGTTTGTGGTGTTTTGAAAGGCGAACGGATAAGTGAGCACCGACACAAAACATGATATAATCCGGGATAATGTTGCGGCGAGGATTAAATAACTCATTTGTTGCGAGAAGCGGCACGTTTAACTTGTAATAAGGAGAAGGATTAGTGGTGGCTGTTTGTTGGTGTTAGTGAGAGGAGCAGTCGGCTGCTGTCGGCACCAGCTCGCCAGGAGCGGCAGCGTGGGTCGCGCGCCGCTCGCCGCCCGCCGCCGCGTTACGCACTTTGCAAAAGGTTTTAGTGTCCGTTGCGGATATTCCTACCCCGACATTGTCCAACTTTTACACAAAGGAAACTTATCAACAACGAAATCTTTTCTTGTTTGTTCGGTTTAAGAAACATGTTTACAATTATTGTGAGATCATTGGCCAAACAATCCCGGTCCAAATGTTGGACTCACTGTTTGTAACAAGTAGGTGTCGTTAATGTTATTACAATCGTCATTAAAATATTTCGATTTATAGTTGGTCGATGCTAATTAATCTAGTGACAGAAAGTCTATAATTTATACATCAACAGTAATTATTATTCATCATTCAAGGTAAATGAACGGCGATATGCATAGTGATCTTTCATTTTAGTCCAAAATAGAACCGGCTTAGATATTCGAGTTTTGTTTTAAATTTATTAGTCGAACAAACAAATACGGAATATAAGTATTTCATAAGAATATGAATAGGTTATTTCAATCGTTAGCTGTTAGAATGTGAGTAATAAATATTTTATAGAGCACTCGTAAAATGGGGCAATGAGATAGTCGAGCATAGCGGCCGGCGACTCTATCATAAAATTTGACAACGTGTCATTCTCCTCAATAAAGACATTTCTTTTTAATCAGTAATGGTCGATTAAATAATATTGAGGCGTTAAATCGATTCTTAAACAATTCCGTGAAAGCATCTACCTGCCAATGGGCTATGTTGAATTGATATCATAATTTTCTTTGTAACTAAACTTCTAAGTGCAAGTGCACCTTTATAGTACCTATCTATTAATTATCAGACTGTTATAGTGTGTAATGTGTTGACACTACACTAAATCAGTTAAGTATCTGAGTTATTCAGAAATCTGAGTAGTTGCCTAAATAAAATTATCTATTTATGTATTCCTAAAGTCTATCTAAAAAACGTCTTATCTACTTGACCATCACCATTCTTAATTATCTTATTAATAAAGCGCATATAATGAATATTCCTTCTAATCATAAAATGGAACAAACCTAATTATTAAACTCCTACAATTTAAGTCAAATGTTTCGAAAGAATTCCTCAATTTCCATAACCAGAAAGAAAATTTACCCGGAAGTAAAAAATCTAAAGAGGAAAATCAGAAACGATTAGAATTTTTTCGTCACATTAAAATATAATGAAGGTGAACCAGGCAATCATTAAATCAGTTATTACTATATAATTCGTTACTGTACGGTTCATTATTTGTGGGCAATATGTTCCTACCAAATATACAAAAAACCTTTTTTTCTACCGACCCTGTGTCAATACAAACATACAAATAGCTTACAAGGTTATAATATTATTAATAATGTCACGCTCCGTGAATGATGATCTGTGATATCATAAAAACGGACGGCGCCGCGGGGCGCTACTAAATGTGCTATAAACGTTACATTAGACGGACATGCAAATTATTTTAAATACATCTTTATTAAACTAAATTAGACATTTATGATAGAAAATATTTGAGTTTTAAAAGCCTATCTTTATGTTATCTTTAGGAAACCTATTTTAGTTTGGTAAGCCGTTAAATAATGTGACCTTAGATTAAAATTAATTTAGATTCTATTAGATTTTACATTATGATAAATTTTGTTATCCTAAACGGATTATAGATGTATTTATTTTTAACTTAAACAGCTCAAATGCATAATCATAATTAAATACCTATTAGTTATGGATATTGTTAGAGAAGATATCTTAAAAAACATTCAAAAATAAAAATGTTTAATATTAGGTATCTGCCGACATTAAGAGTTTTAGAAAATATTAGTTTTATGAGCTTTTTAAAATTTAAATGCGATATCTATGAATTCTTTGCTAATGGAAGATATTTTTATAATCTTATAATAACTGTTATTATAATCATATAAAAAATCATAAACATAAATCTTAAAATTAATGTATCCATCTGTGTCAAAGTGTAAATGGCTTTTTAATTAATGATATTTTAAAATTTGATTAAAAAACAAAATGATAATTCCTAAATAAGTTATGAATTTATAGATAAAACTTTGACAAAATATGAAGGACTTAGGTAAATAATAGCCAAGTTTCTAAAACAGGTGCCGACCGAGCCGTCGCAAAAATTTATACACATGTGTCTTACATGTAAAAGAAAATACGTTAAATATTCTAAACCAACGATGAGCTATTGATCAAATTTAATCTATTCAATTAATCAGGGTACAGGCACACTTTGTAACCATTTTATATTATTGACACTAAATGTCACAAAATTATTTAAAAAATAACAATGTTTGTCAAATAACAGTCGCCTATAAATATTATTTTGTTATATTATTTATGGGCTCACAGTAAAAATGACATCGTAAATTATAATATAAATAGTGTTTGAATGATATCTGTCCAGATTATTAATAGTTGTAGCCATAAAGTTGGACGGTGGCTAATAGTTTAAAGGCAACAGGCCTACAAATAAATGCTAAGCCACAATACACTTTCTATTTATACCAGTGGTAATAAACATTTTGAAATTCGACCTATTGGTTGCTCGTAACCGTTTTTTAATTGGACCATTTAAAATATTTAGCGCGCGGCAGTGTGACAGCCAAGCCCGCAACAATGTTGGATGTGCAGATACTTCACAACTATTTATTTTTACGTCTCTCTCTTCCTGGAAAAGTTGATTAGTCATATTTTGACTGTTCCGGTCTGTTTCAACATTTTCCGGCAATTAAAAACTATTTCAAAACATTTTCTAAACATTTCAGTCAAATAGAATTTTATCAGACATTATGTTTAGAAAGTGAAGCTTTTACACAAACACAAATTTGTTAGCTACACTCAAAAAATATTTATCAATATCATTTTAATAATTTTAGGAACATATTTTTTTCTGAGCAACTTGGACACTTTAATTTCATTACAAGCTTTTAAAGTTATCTGAAGCATTTTATAGAAAGAGACTCTACATACCTCCCTAGAACCGTGTGTTTCCTTTAACTAACAATCTACAATATATTATTGTGATAATTCACTGCACTGTTTACTCACCCCGTTGGTGACGAATTTTAGTGCTCACTTTGGCATGTATGCCGAATTTTATCGTCGCTAACTGAATCATTTTATCGTTACGAATATCAAATCGTGGATTCAACATTAACGTATCGACAAAAACACATATAATTCCTCCTGAGAGTGGGGTCACAGGTCGTCGGTAGTGGCGGATGTGGCGGATGTGGCGGAGACGTCGTGTGTGATGTGGTGAGATGTGTCGGAGGAACGCTAAGTACCGATGGAGACGCGGCGGACGCAGGAGGGCTTGACGCGCGGCATGGTGCGGCGCTGCGGACTCGGCTCAGGGCCGGCGCATGGCAGGCGGCGGGTCCACGGGCACTCGCGGCGCCGGCTACTCGGCTCGGACGAAGTACACGGTACGGAGCGGACGCGGCGTGTGACCGAGCGCACCACTCGCCATCTGAAGCGGGACTGAGCGCGAGGCGAGCGGCGGGCGGCGGGCGGCAGCGCGCGCGCGCACCAGGTATACGGTTATGACAGGGAGGCGGGGCCGCGCCCGGCTCATAAATCAAACTTCGCCCATTCGCACGCGCTTCACGGGCCCCCCTCCTCCATATTCCATATTCGGGGCGGGGCATATTTTCATAATCATAACGCCTCATATTCATAAGCGACATGTGGTCGCGAGGCCGTTGGCGGCGTGCGAGGCGGCGGTGGGCGGCGCTGACGCCCGCTAGATGGCGGCCGCCGTCGCCCCGCGAAGCCTCCCACACCACACACACTAATTGAACTTGCACGTCATAAGTTTTTGTTTGTATTCAATAATTATTAAATAGCTTTTTTAATTGCTCGGAGATAAGTTCTCGGTTATTTACGAGTACGAGAGTTTGTTGTTAAACTTTGTGTAAACTTAGAGGCAGATCGATTTGCATTTATTCAATACTAATTACTTATGCTAGGTATTGTTACTTGAGTGTTGTTGCAATTTTGTATTTTATTCTGTAACTTATACTTTATTTTGTAGTTGCAATTAATAGCATTTAGGTGTATACATTATCAGTACTGGCATTTGTGCATGTATGTTTTATAAAAAATAAATAAGTAGGCAGGTTAGTAGGTATTTGAACTTTATTAGTCCTTATTTTACACATGCATTATAAAAAAGTCTGACACGTGTAATGTTGACAATAATGTGAAATGTTAATTGGAATGTACTTTCATATTAGTTTGGTAAATGTACTTAGGTTTTATTTTTTACTATATTATAGACTATTAATAAATTGGACCCCCAACCTTCACTTAAATAATAATAATTTTCGAGAGCATTTTTTTTATTTAGTACTTCCTAAGTCAAAAATAATTAAGTTTGGGTCCTTGACACAAATAAATTTATGATAACTAGTTATTTGCTCGAAGATAATAGATTTTGCAATAAGTAACAAAATCTTAAACAGAGGAAATGAGGAAAGAGAGTCGTTTATTAACAAATCATTATTGTCATCTTATGACATGGCTTTAATTTCATAATTATTTTCTTAAATGATTAAAAAAAAAAGAAATATCTTACCCAATATCCTAAATCATTGTTAAGCGCCCATCATCGAACTATCAACAAGATGATTATAAAAAACGTGATTATAATTAAAAAGGCGTCCTGCGGTTCACCATGGGATGATAGCACATACCACGGATCACAACACGGGATCCGTGAAATCCGACATCCGTAACTAGACCCATTCACAGCCCAATTTTAATTTCTGAAACAAATTTACGAGGCGTCGTTATGAAAAAGCGAATGCCGGGAGCCATGTCAATCGCATTGTATGCTTTAAATTAAATATAACGAATACGTGTGACTGTAACTCGTCCGATATTAATGTGATAGAATCGATAGAAGCAATTTACTCGATTCTGCCAGTCATCGGATCGGTATCGAGTAAGCCGCTACTCGATACTATTTCCTTCATGTCATTTGGTTAGATGTTGGGGTGGGTATTTTTTTTAATTAACGAACTATGTTGTTTTGTGATTATATTGTGTCGGTATGCTACTGTTTTTTACTTTCCGTTGATTTGTTTTGTTGGATAGTGATTCAGATTAATTGTTGTTGAAATGATGAGTCGTTTTTAACTAGAGATTATTATCACTATATTATTGTAACCTCTTTTCTATAAAGACTGAATGACCACAATCAATGCAACTTAATTGAAATTATACTTAGATATTGTTGATTAAATTCTATGTTAAGTAGAGTCATATATAAATATTATCAGAGTATAAAGGAGCTGATGGTTAAAAAAAAAGTACACTGGAGGAGAGTCTTAGTGCTTAGATGGGTTTATTTTTCTGAAAATTTTGTTTCTAGAATAAGAGTTTTAGTTCTTGTTACCTTTATTCAATTGTATTTAAAAACGTCGTTTTTAAAATTCATCAATATTTTGTTTTTTTTTGTCCTTGTTAGTTATTAAGTCTCTTGTTAGATGTTATTACTCAATTTAATCTGGTAGATAACAGAAAAAAAAATACTGCCTGCAAAGTCCATTGACAGCTTACAAAGCCAACTTTAACACAAACACGGCGACATGACCCCATCTGATTACGTGCAATTTAAAATTAATAACAATTTAAATCCTTGTACGTTTACTCAATGAAGTTCGCAATTCTTTGCAAATAGATCACCCTTAGGTGAGGGGTGTTTCTTGAGGTTTTATCTCTTTTAGGGGTGGTTTGAAAATGACGTCACATTGCTATCCCTAATCTCTGTTCAAGTTATGTTGATAATTAGTTTAGGTTATTGAGGTAGTCAATTGTAGAGTTTTGATTATTATTAAAAATGTTTTTACTAATGTACAAAATATATTTGTTAGATATAAATATCTACTTATATCAGATCTTTACAAAATGTTTACTTAATCTAACTTACAGAATTTATGAGGTACTTTTTGACTCTACCTTATTAGGGTTTTCTTGTTGAATGTCATATGACAGAATTTTCATTCTTAGTTTACTTATCTGCAGACCTGATTCTGAATTTGGTTATCTGTGTTTTTTTAACAAGATTACATATAAATAAATAAATACATATTACATCCCTACCAAGTTATTTTGAAAAGGTTATGAGAAAGTAGAGTCAATGGTTTGTGACATTGCAACACGCAACAACCATTAAAATTATTAACTTAAGTATGCTCTTATTTTAGTTTATAATTTACATTTCAACACATGGTTGGCATTGCATAGTTAGTACCTATGGTGTGTATAAGTATAACTCTTATAGGTAGACATAGAGCGTTTCCAATTTGGACTAATCCGTTTGTTCCAAAGCATATATTAGCGACAGAGGCATCTCCCCTTTTGACTTACAGAAGCCCACATTATAATAAACCGAACGTTTAAGATATTTCAGTCGGAGCACATTAACCGTACTATAATTGCCATTAAAAATAATTAGCCGGGAGCTATGTTGTTGTTTTTAACCTCAGTCGACTAAATAATTCCTGTTTATGATGACACCTAATCCCTTATGAATTTAATGTGAGTTCCCTGAACGGCACTATGGAGGTGTTATTTCAGATCCATCAGTGCGGCAGTTAAACAGAAATAGCACCAGTAACACAAGTCACATACGATTTAAATACACAAATTTTTGAAAACGTCTGTTTATTTAAGCTAAAGCACGCGTCGCCGGTCGCCCCCCGCCCCGCGCCCTGCCCCGCTCGCGCCCGCTCTCTTGTCTGTGCTTATTTTGTTTGTTAGTGTTACAACGTGTTACACATTACTATACATTCATAAAGTAACGCTTCAAACACCCACTACCTGTGTATTATCACCGAACGATTTGATACTGTTAACAGGTGTCAAGTACGCGGACAATGTGGAGTTAGTTAGAGCGGCATAATGTTGGTTAACGTTAGGTAAAGCGGGGGTGAAATTTTTAAATTGACCGTCAAAATGAGCGGTGAGCCTGGCAGCGGCGCGGTGCGGTGCGGCGCGGCCAGGCGCGGCGGCGGAGCGACGTGGCGCGGACGCGTTCATAAATTTGAATATGGAAGTGAGTTCTAATGGTGTCGCTGTTTATTTTTACTGCACCCCCAGAGTCGTACGCCCGAATGCGACGCCGAATTTATTTCCATGCATTTTAATATCTCCCTCTGAATAGCTATTGCCATTTTCACGCGGTTTTATTGCGAACTCTATGGTCGTGTTACTCTTTGTTTTGGTAGGCTCGCTTTACGATCGAGTGCGATGGACAATATCGGGCGGTGAAGCCTCGTAAGGTTTCGAGGGAGCACCGAGTGTAATTAGCGCCGGCCGGAACGCACATTGAGGCGATAATAAGAGTGCCGTAATCATGTAAATTTCCTCGTTTATGAAGCGAATTTCTGAAGGAATACCGAGTCGAGTATGTCAGTATTAAGTCATTAAAAGTGGACATTGATTGATTGGAGCTTGTGCAAAGCGCACGCATCGCGGAAGCGCACGCAACTCTTGTACGAAACACTCGAGCTGGTTCATTCACTTGTTTGTCTACACACCACTCGAGCGGAACTCGTCTTCCTTTAGGACAATCCTCTTAACGCATGAGTAACGTGGGCTCGACCTGCCTTCTACCTAATACAAAGTCACCTTACAATAATACTCATCTTGGAACGGTTATTAGTTTTACAAATCAACGACATGTGCCTCATGAAATCTAAGTATAAGACTAGAATTATGAGAAAGCATAGTTTTCACCTATTATAATATACTTAGCTATGCAAGTTAGATATATTAGTAGAAGGCATTATAATACTAATTTGCATTCCTTCATATTATTGACGTTATTAAGTGTGAAGTTGAGAACAAGCCCTTACTCCTTTTTGTTCCAGTAATTTTTAGTCCCCAATGATTTCACACACAATCAGTTATTTAAAAGTGTTTTGCCTTGATACAATGTTGGTTACAAAGCGGCGACGGAGTCGTGCGTGTTAACTCATTATTATGTCTTGCCCCAGACATCGAGATGAAATTATAATAACGAGAATTATACAGAAAAATATTGTCGACGCAGCTCGTTTACAAACAACACTTATCCTGTCAAAACGGCTGTATGAGAAGAGCTTAAAATACTCCTCGCCATGTTTTGCTGAACACAGTAATTATGGTTTGTTAAGTAAATGAGAGTATACGTCTTTATCAGTTTTAATATACACGTCGACCTTCAATGTTTGAGCCTCTAAAAATGTATTTACGGTGAGTTTATGCACGTGTGAAGATAAGCGGAGATAATATTCACGAATTTCAAATATTCTTAAGGAAGGTTAATTAGGATTTTTTTGTATGCATAAAATTTAATAGTAGATGTATTCATTCATATATCTATTACTATCAAATTAATATATCTATTACTATCTTACTTTTTTTCGTAGATTATTGAGGTAGTTAAGTATAATCTCAATTCTAAACCTTACTGAATATTTCCGAAATATTTTAGCTCGTGACCTTGACACGACATTTTGCAAGGACAATATTTCGAACAGGACTATTTGTGTTTTTGTGGTAGGGTAGAAGGTTTTTTCCTACTAACCTTCCAACAAGCATTTGTCAATTTTGTCAAAATTTACGTATATCGGTATATGAAGGTAGTTGGCAATTTTTTTTTCTTTTGTTTAGGTTGACCGTTTAGTTCATCAGTTTTGTTTGAACTCTGTGCCCAATCAGTGATTTGTGACAATGTGGTGATATTTAAAATCATTTAGATTTGGTGATTGTGTTATTTAGTGTAAACTTGTAAGTGCAAACATTAATACTCGAAGTAATTGACTAATTCGCTGTGATTGGTGATACGTTTTTTCATCTCATCAAGGGGCAACGATTTACAGGTAAGTTTTTTTAATGCATCATCTGACCCTTAGAAATGTTTACTTAATTTTAGTATTGACAAGGCAAGAATGATACTGTAGTACCAAGATTTTAGTACGTGTTTAGGTACTTAGGTTTTAAAAAATGTTAATGTATGACAATATTTTTGTAATTTTTTTTCATTGCAATTGTTGTTTAAACTTATTAATTTATAACAAATACTTTTAGAAATAGCGTGTGACATAAGTTTACTTTTGTTTTTCCTTTTAATTTATTCTCGAATAGATAAACGCAGCAACAATTTTTTGTGACTTCCATAGTATTATTCTAAGGTATTTGTGTATAAATTTAACGCATTCGATATCTATTTATTTGAACGTAAATATATTAAGAGAACCGGTTTGAAATAATTATACGGCTTCTCATTATATGCCTGCCTTAGTCATTGTGTCAATGCAAGACATTGTTCTTTATTATGAAGTTGTTACTATGTAGATATCTTACATTAATTATTTATGGGAAGTATTAGTTGTATAGATATTGATCTGACACAAGGACCATTTATCTTTACTGTTTTATTATTTAAATATTTACTTGTAGTACATACTTAATTGATCTTGTGGGCGGAATTGTTTGAGATTATTTCTGTGTTTGTCTCATATGGATATATTTTAATTATAATTAAGTATGTGTAGGGTATCGTAATTATTAATGGTGGTTTCTTAGTTACCATTCCCCTCATATTCTAATATCTTACATAAAATACGAAGAAAATACTTATAACATACTGAAACTCTTACTTCCTAATCCAGTAGATTATTTTAGTGTAGTGCATACTCCACGTAATTTTTCATTGAAACCAAAAGATTATTCATGTACGAAGCATAACGTCGGATGTGTCCAAGCTTTAAAGGGATAAGTAGTGTAGCAGTCAAAATATAAATCTTGCGTAGGGGGCAGCCGGGCGGGGTGGTGTCTCTTGAAATATAAAAGTGTCCGGGGGCACTCAGCGGCCGGACGCTCATATTTTGTTATTTTATTTATATTAAAAGTAATGGTTCGCCGCGAGCCATAATGTCCTAGATGGTTTTTGCGCATTTTTCTCTTTTCTGTGTGTCGTATATTTTCACTTAAATGACGTAGGTACGTGACCCCTCTTCGCTGCTAGTTCGTAACGTGCTTCATGCGCTTAACGACCCTTATGTATGGCTAGAAGTTAATCAGCGATAGTGAAAATGATAACCATGATTTGGTTGCGTTTGTAAGTGCGATTTGTAGAAAGATTCACTAACATTTACTGGTATTATAGCTACCCAAGCATTTTATAATTCGTGATACGTAGCTAGTCCGATCAGTATCAGCTCAACGCGTATTACCCCTTAGCACTATTACTGCTTCCCATTCCAATATATCACCTTAGAAACTACATTGTAAGCAATAATTTCGTTTAATTACATTCAGTTACGTAGTGTGTTCTAAAGATAACGTTCAGTCTCAAAAATACAATGTTAAAGAACAAAACACGACTTGATTTATTAGTGGATAAGTACACATTAATGTTAACAAAGTGTATCAAGCGGTAGAGCACCGCGTAGCTCTGCTGTAGACGTGCTACACCGACATAGCGCCGTCAATTTACCTACCATAGTTTTATGCTATCATAAACAAGAAATACAGACATCTTCACTATAATGTAATGTAGGAAAACGGTGGGCGCCGTGTGAACCGAAAGCAGGCAAACGTCCTCGAGAGATGGTCGTATTGCGTTTGTCGTAGAGGTGATATTCGCGGGTCGTGTAGCGTCGCCGCGTCGTAGCAAGTGCGGGTTGGCAGCAATCTGCACAAGCAGAAGCGAGGTGTAAGCTCGGTGCTGTGGAGGCGCAGGCGGGCGCGGCATAGTGCACCCTGCGCTGGCGGGCGAGGGGCTGGATCCGCGCGCCGGCGGCGGCGGCGGCGCTCTTCCGGGGAAGGCACTATCTCGGGTGCAGCGGGAGGCGCCACCCCCTCGTAAATAACGCGCGCTGGCGAGCCGGCGAAGCACCCGTGCCAGATTCTACAGCTAGAAACAGTTAAACGCTCATAATTTCGTGCTGGTTAAGCTTATCTTTGTCTCGTGTACGAAATTTCGCTGTGCCGTCCCCCTCGCGCGTTTTCGTGGACATATTTTATTTGTTGCAACACAACGTTCTGTCGCGTCCGGGGCCAAAGTTATAATTGTAGTTCGACATACCAGTGCAGCTTCTGCATAAAGTTGCCCAGCGACGTTTACATTGTTGAAATAACTTTATCTGGTTAATGTTTTAAGTTTACTCACTTTGATTTATCCCAAGTCTCAGCTGAAATAACGGTGGTTATGGGTATCGTAATCAGTTTTGATAACTTTTCAGTACGTAGTCATCACAAACCCTGCTAGTTGTATTAAATGGTTTATGTCAGAAGATAACCTCACCAAGTAAATTAAACAGCGGTGTCATAAATAAGTGTTACCTAGTTAACTCGACATAAACATTATGCATAACTAGAGTGTCGTACGTAACTTTTCGCATAGATGTACGGTGAAAAGGCATTCGAGCATGGTGCGATAGTGCGCCGAGGGTTCCGGGAGTGGGAGGTCCTGGGCGCGGGGGGAGGGCTTCCGAGAGGGGTTGAGGGGGGGGTGTTAAGCCGGTATCATCCCGCCTTATCGCGGCGCGGCGGTTTCATAATAATTTTAATACTCCGGGTGGCAACCCGCGGATTTCCGGCGCATACTTTTATAAGCGGTTTTCGTTCCCCGAAGAGCCGGGTGTCACCCTCGCGTGCATGCCTTCAATCTCCACGACACGACGGTGAGTTGCCGCTGAATACACCCGCGGGATGCTTTTTTACTTTTCTTTTGACATTTATTGCCACGTTTTTGGCTTGTTTACGTTGTTCGTTTAGGAAGATTTAATTTGTTAAATACGTGATTTTTATTAGATTTTTATTACCATTGAGGGAAGGTGCTTTCAGAAATTAAGTTTAATGCGATTTATGGTTTATACTAATTGGAAAAAATACACAAACAATACTTAAATAAGTAGGGACATGTCTCGTCAGGAGGCAGCATAATGAACACTCACTTATATCTGACAATCATTTCTATTAGAGATATTGGGGTTGGAAAAAGCCCCTTAATTACCTTTAGCGTTATGCGAGATCTGCCAATTTGGTAAAATGGATCCAACAAATGACAGGAGTAATAGAGGCGCTTGAGTGTAACATTAATAGAGAGGCAGGTAGAGCCGGGGGGCGGCACTAACGACCGTTTTTATCCAGGCCAGGCGGATGATAGATGGCTCTACTTCCGGCCGCGACGTCCGCACTTCCGCAGTTCCTTTTGTATATTTATCAACATTAATTTCAATGTGCTACAAGATATATTTGCCTGTTTTCCTTGAAGAAAATTTCAGGAATTGCACGTTTGTTGAACTGGCGTATTTTTTTTAATGCTGTTTGGTTTGTTAGTATAGTTTTTATGTATTTTTAATGCAAACTACTTTAAGCAGTTTTGTGTTTAATTGAAATAGTTTACACATTTAATATGTCGTTCAGACTCGGTTGGATACATGCAAAATAGGTAGACCTGTTTTACTAAAATAGTAAACCTATTTTACAGTCGATCTAATTTATCAAAAAAAGTAAATAGATGAATACACGGCAAAAGCAAGCGGGTGAACCAAGCCATGAAAAAACGTGTAAGCATAACATCGACAACATACCTGTCCATAAGCGGTTGCTTTAATTAAACTCAGCAAAACCATATCTCAAGCCATCGATATTAAGTACTCATTGTAAGTATCATGTACAAAGGCTGAATATAATCACGCCACCGACCCACGCTCATTCCTATGTGTGACTTTCATAACTCATGTAAGAAACAAACAATCTATAAAACAATTTAAATAGCAATTTATGCAAATAACTAAATGAATTTATATTCGTGTTCATAACACGGTTTACATCGTGCGTCCTATAAGTATATGTATCCACAAACGGCCTAATTGAATTTATAGCCACGTCGTCAAATGAATATGAGTAGTACACTCGCTTATTTCTATACTTAATGATGGCTTATTAAGTATTCGTTGCGCCTCTGTGGAACGGTGAGAACCTCGTAACATAAATTTTGCGTATTATTTACGTTGACAAACGTGCATTATGAAATTATAATGTCGTGATTGATATGCGGGAGAGCGCTCGTTCGCGACAGTGGGACGTGTGAGCCGATGTCCACACGTACCTTGTTGTACTAAATACTTGAGCGATGGACGGTGCCGTGGACTCTAGCGCCACTATCTGATCACTGCGAACTTTATTGTTCATATGATCTAAATTCCATTGTTTTATGACCATATTTACATTATCAATATACATCGCAACTATACTCCCATGAATAGAAATAAGGTCAAACATTGGACATAACATACGCATCCGTGTAGACACAAATTACAAAACACCCGCATATTTACGCTCACCTGCAGTCGGTCTGATCGATAGAAAAACATGTAATCTAATATATTAACCTACTTACGGGCTATGAAAAAATTAGCGGTTCAAATGATCACAAATGTTATTACTCAGTCGAATAACGAGGTCAAAAAGTCACAACAAATTGAGGAAAAATTTGATTACAAAATATATTTAGAACATTACGAAGAAGAGTATGATCTACTTACACATACATTGACGTAGTTTCGTGGATAGATTCGCGCGAGTCGAAATAAAGCGAGCCAATCAATATTAACACGCCGCAAACAGCGTAAATTGTTGCCTAATGCCATACTCACACACGCGCGACCGAGCCGTCCGTGAACTAGCGCCTGCTCTAACCAGGGTGCTCGCTTTCATACCGCGCCCGGAAAATATGCCTCCCATATCACCGGCACTTGTAAATGTGCCTTTCCACGATCGAATATACGACTCGAGAAACGAGGTTTACTGTTCTTATGATGTAGTTTATTATGAGAATGAAGCGATTTATGTGTTAAAACTACCGACGGAATGACTTATTCGCTTTAGACTTTTTATATTACTAGCAAAGATTTGTTTCGAAAACTTCACCGAAGTGAATCAGCAAAAGCACAGGTGTACTGTATCACCCTGTATGCATTGCGTATTACATTTACACAAGAAGCACACGCGCACAGGCGAGGGATCCGTGTCGCTACACACGCATGCACGCACACCACACACTCCGGCCGGCCTGTAATAACTCGGAACCACAATAAATCAATGTGATTAATGTCATTAAGCACTGTGTGCCGGCCTCTCTATATTCCGTCAATATGCACTGTT
This sequence comes from Autographa gamma, assembly GCA_905146925.1. Classification (NCBI taxonomy): domain Eukaryota; kingdom Metazoa; phylum Arthropoda; class Insecta; order Lepidoptera; family Noctuidae; genus Autographa; species Autographa gamma. Next base: position 6,092,229 of record LR989852.1, read on the forward strand.
TTACGACATGCCGCGCCACGATAATTAGTCAGCTTTGTTAGGACCGTTGACGAATGTTATGTCCGATCCCAACGCTACGTAGAGAAATTAGAGCAATAAAAATATGTATACGAGCGCCATCTGCGGTTCCAATGTACGAGGAAAACTACACTGAGACACGAATGTGACATGTTAGATGAGATCAAAGAGATTTTATAACGGAGCATTCATAAACACGTCACTCGCGCAAAAAATGATCTCTGCTATTTCTCAAACTGTGAACACAGTCGGCACGCGGAGATTGATAACTATTGCCTTTCCTTGGTCAGATTCCCGAGACGCATGTTTATCATACGTCCGTTTGATGGATAGGCCGTAATTATTACGATTAGAACGGCATCGCAAATCATGGGAACGGCGAGGACAGGCTGCACTAGTTGACATCGTTATCGCCGCTTCAGATCTCGATTGTTGGCTCTGGGACCATACAGTTGTTCGTAGCGTTCGGAACGCGCGACCAGTTTCATACTTTATTTCATCTCTTGTTCACGGCGAATGATCAGAGCACGATGCGTGGCTACACTGTTACGAATGTATCCAGCATCGGCTCTGTGGCCCATTTAGATCGGCGATACTGCAATTTGCTGACGGACAGGAGTCGCGCGTTGGCCGCCTCCGACTTGAACGTAGGAATGTCTCGAGCACTAAACGTGATCACTCAGCTGATTGTCCCAAATTGATTGTGTTCCGACATTATTCAATTCTACGCACGCTAACTTTAGAAACGGGCTTTTTTGATTGACAACTATTTCTAACTTACTTTTTGCGGTTCAGTTACATTCAGCTTACACGATATAACTAGAAGAAGTAATAGTCCGATATTCGAGTGTAAACAAATGAAAATTACATTAAACATCTATTTTGTTCGGTTACAGAAATTATTCCAATTCCAGTGAACAAATTGCTCCATTATTCAATTGTTCATTTCAGTTCATTTTAAATCCATACATTAGTGCGAAGAGATATAAATAATTACCGATGTTTCGACATCGTGCTGGTAGCTACACGTCCCGACACTTTTGGTTTCGGAATTTGGTTTTAAATGAAGGCCCGGCTATTGGCAGATGAATCTGGCAAAAATAGATTTGAATTAGTAACATAGTCTTAATGTGGCGAGTTGAGGTGGCGGTGCTATTGTGGCGGACTGGCGGCGGTCAGGATGCCGATGACCATTTCGGTTGCACGCTTGTGCTGCAAAGTTCGCAATCAAATAAATATTTCGGCACAATTAAGAAAACGCCGACGAGGGTAGCACTCGTGACAATCGGCCAACAGTGAGCTGTGGAGCTTCTGTTAGATCTACATTTTTCGAGCATTGTTCTAAAATTTTAAGGATTAGAAAGTTTTTAATTTTGAAACAAACTTTTAGTAATATTAGTAATGTTTTACTCTTGTATTTTAATAAAAACGAATTATTTTTAATTATTGTTGAATATTAAATTTTAGTATGTAAAAAGCGCGGCTATTTATTTGGAATGAATATTTTATTATTTAATAAATAGACACTAGATGCATCATCTAGTTAGATGCGAGTGATCCTGCGCAGTCCGCTCCACGCCTCTCGGAGTGCGTGCTCTCCGCTCTGCCCACATCCGCTGAAGTATTTTGTTTATTGCTAATGCGATTTTATTTTTTATTGCTTTTTATTTATCTTTATTCAGCGATTGCGGTTTATTGTATTAAAATAAATAAGAATTCTTGACTTTTTAATTTTATTCGAAGCGAAGTACACGACAGTGCCGCGAGGAGAGAAAGAAATAAATTTTAATAAGCGTTTCTTTTTTAAGGCGTGATTCTTCAGTTAAAAGCGATTTATTTTTTATATAAACTTGAAGATAAACCGTATTCATTAGAGATCGACTGGAAAGGGCCTAAAATAAAAATAAACGTGGTCAAGTTGGTGTTGTCGCTGAGTTATTGTCGTTAATCAGGCCCTCTTCTGAAGGCATGTTGATTGGAGCCCGCGCGGCGTGTATGGATGAGCGGCATTGTTCTCTTTATTAACATTTGCCTTAATTATACCGATCATATAGGTGCATTCTTCGTATTTACTTGCCGCCTTGCACCTTTTATTTCTTAGACGTATTACTTCGACTTTCAATTCTCCTACTTTGGTATTAGAGTCCGTATTAAGTCTAGTAAGTTTGATATTTTTACACAAAGTTGTCTATAAGTAAAAAGGTGAAGCTTGTAATGTGATTGTGTATCCTTGAATTATCATTTAATTATTTTGTTAAGTACGTTCCTACTTTAAGTGTACTTAGTGGTTATAGGAACCTTACGCTATAATTGTTGAGAGTTTTAAGATATTGAATCCGCCTGAAATTGTTTGCAGGCATTTAAATGGTTTTGTTTATAAATGTTTAAGGAAGCTAAATAAGAAGGTTCACTTCTATTCCAGCTACATGACTACTAACATATTCGGAGCGTATTTCTACGAATTTGTTCACGTCCACGAGTCCAATCGTGTGTTACCCAACGGAAGTACATAAATAATGTTTATCGATCGATCATCGCCGAGCCAGAGTGACGCACTCGTTAGATTTATGCCTTCATTGTCAGCGCCGTAAACTAGATCTCCATAAAAAGGGACATTTCCTATTTAAAATTTATATTAAAAGACAATGGTTAACAAAAAGTGGGCGCCTGATCGCGAACCAGCCTGGCTGCGCGTGCGCACCACGGCGCCAACTGCCAAATCTCTATCGGACGTGCGTAAATTACGCCTTTTTACCTGGATTCCTGTTTTGACATATTTAAGGCATTAGTAATAATTATGAGTGCTCCGGGCGGACGGTAATGCCTGTGTGCGTGCCACTCACTTCTGACACTATCTTAATGACGGACGTCGGGTGACAATAAATATTGAATCGTTATCGCTTACCTATCCGAGGTTGCGTCACTTGTGTTTAAATCCTAAAATAGACCCCCCAAATGGTTGGATCGCATAGTTCCTTTGAGTTACTGATTCAGATTTCAGCATAGTTCCGAAATGTATGTAGTGTACGAGTAACGAAACTGGGTGACGGCAATAGGTGGCTAATTGCAAGTATTGGGGTGAGTGCAGAGGTCAGTAAGGGTCGCGCACATCTGCCGTGTTTGTCCTCCCACGCGCTGCAGTTAACGAGCGTCGTCCAATAGTTTTAATTGCAACCCGATATCTGCACTTTTATGTCATTGCAAACAGTGGAAAGATTTGCTATTAGAACGAGCCATCACGAGATTAATGGGAAAGTATTGAGTCAGAAGTATTACAAGTGAAAATCTAATCTGAGACGTCAATCAATTTAAAAATACATCTTCTAGATTCTTAAAAAGCTAGATGATGCAACTAAATGTTAGTTATAGAAAAAGTATATCAGTGTATACAAAACCGATCATGTGTTTCGGGTGGTATGAATAAATCAGATATAGCGAGACTGGCGTAGGCGCCAGGCCCGAGCGGGAGATCTCCCCGCCGAGTTATAAAACCTCTCAAAAGGTGAACTGAAAGATTCGTGCGTAAATATTAAGGGTTTACGATGGCTCATTCAGTCATTAGAGGGCGTCTTTTGTTTATAACCGCGTCGTAGACTTGTCGCTATTCCGAGATAAGATCTGTCTCGTCGGGTCCTCATTATTTATGTGAATTTTGACAGAACAGCACTCTAAGGACAGCATGCACACTAAAATGGTATTATTTATGGCAAGTGTGGTCCGCAATAAATTACACGTCATCGAATTAAGACAAAAGCTAGTGGCGATAAGGCGCGCGATTAGGGCACGCCTCATTGTTCTGACGAATGCGATACTGATATAGCCTATATTTTTCCACTTTTACGACTTCAATACGAGATTGCTTCGTTCGTACCGAGCGAACTCGTACTTATGAAATTTATAATGTCTAATGGACGTATTCCTCTCTAACATAAATGTGTATAAATAAAATTACGATAAATAAACAACGGAAAGCTTTGGACATGTCGGACGGATATAAAATTTATAACCCTTAATAGGCTATGGAGGGAAGGGTGGATGAAATACGGTTAATGATAAATCCACAAATGAGATTTGCCGGACGTCTGGCCACTCAAAACTGTCGCTCTATTGTCACTGGACACTCTCACCTTGTATTACACAGATCAACCAAATATAGCGTGTTCATTCTGATCTACAGGGTGATGTTTTGTTTATTGCAACTTGTTTTTGATGCACTGATTATTTTCTTTTGTTAGTTATTTCATGATTATTATTTTTTATATTGTCGCTCATAGACACTGTCAACAAAAAAAATGGACCAACAATTTTTTAGGTATTTTTTTTCATCAAAGCTAAATTTGGTTACGTACACGCGGTATGTTTTCAGCGGTGTGGCCGCGACAGCGTAAAAAATAAGTCTTTGCTCAGTTACAATTTAGTATGAACACGACTGTCGATTCGATGTTATCTATATACTAATTCAGGTTAGTTTTTCTTACTGAAACATCAATGTATCCTTTAGTAGATATGCCATCAGCCTGTAGAGATGTCACTAGTGTAGGTGACGAACCAGATGGCCACGGGTCAGCAGCTGCGCGGTAATTAAGAGGTGGCTGGAAGTGGCATGCGCCGGCGCACAATGCGGTTCAATTGAATGAGAATAATCTTTGCACCCACGCGTCTTTTGTAAGCGTGGGTGGACGATGACCGGTGCGTGCACGCGTTGAAAGTTGCTCTACTTTGAGTTTTCGATGCGTTTAATGTACTTAAGTAGAAATAAAGAAAAAGTTTTGTTTTGGTCACATGGTAAAAGAGAAAATTGCGTGATTTTGAGAATTTAGTAATTTTCGGTTATCGAAAAAATATTCAGAAAGTTATCCAACTATCCACTCTTTATACACGAAACAATTCCTATTTTTGTTGTAAATTGCCACGTACAAGTAAAACGTTTATCAAGAAATACACAGTTTAAGTGGAACAAGTTTCCTTAATACCTGCATTATTAATATCGCTGTTGAGCTTTAATAGAAGATCGATAATACAAACAACATTCTATTGTCATTTCGAATGCTATCTCAAACTACTGACATTTACAGCATTTATACCCAGTTGCGTTAAATTAGATACAAGTCACATTCAAATTCAAATGTTAATAAATATTTGTATACATAATTTACGCACGAATATAAATAAAAGGGCGTAAATTAATATTTGTAATAGTTTAGCAGACTTATTGTATCATAATCTGAAAATAATTATTCAATAACAATTTGAATCTCTAAAGTAGAGCATACTTTGTAACGGTGTCGCTTCGCACAAAGGCAAACAATTATTGCAAAAATTGCTTTAATGATAAATTGGTGACCATTTCTAATGGCCACTGGGCAATGAGTGATTCGACCCGGAATCGAACCCGTGCAGTCATAACGTCCTCGACACACAATGAAGCTCTCTCGATGATTTATATCTTAATTTTGTTCACCAGCATTCCGTTAAAGGCGGTTTTTATATTATACTCATAATTCTTTGGAATTCGATAATTCAATGTTGTTAGACATCGATTCACCTGGTATCTTATTGGTGTATCGCTAATATATTAGAGGTCATAATATTCTAGATAAGTATTTACTATTTCCTGTCGTTAAGGACTCATGAGACATAAAAAGTTATATTAGGTATGTTCCCTTTGTGGAGGCTCATTAAGTGGCTTTGATTTTGTTTTTTAATACGGATAGGTTTTTGTTCCTTTTTGGGTCAAATCGTTCTGAGTAGCAATTCAGTGCTTGAAATAATAAAAAGTTATTCATATTTACGTTAAAACAGGGTCATTAAGTCATTGCCATACTGAAAATGAGCTTTACCATGTTACCGTGTAAAAGAGGTTGAAGAGGTATCAATGTAAAATACTGTATTCAGCTGAAGCCAGTAAGACTGATTACAGTAGAGTAAGTAAGGAAAGGCGGCGCAGAAGATTAGAACAATATAGACGCAATTTATGATCAGTTTTGACATTTATGCAAAATTGTTATCAATTGTGAACATTAGTAGGCTCTGTTCATAAATAATTAGAAATGTAAAGTTAGTACCTAATATAATAACAAATTCATAGACCTGACATAGTCACTAAAATGTGTTATTGATGAATCGCTAAGATATCGTTAAAATAGTAAGGGATTATAATGAATATTGTTCTTCAAATTAAAACATAGAAGACTTTACTTAAATAACATAACATATCATCACGCTTGTATCCCGTAGGGGTAGGCAGAGGTGTACCAATGTACACCCACAGTTCGCCGATATGTTTTAGGTCCCATGTAATAGGGGGCGAGCCTATTGCCACTTACCGGGCACAAATCCAGACTCCGACCTGCTATTGAGAATTTCATTGAAAAACCCAATAACACCTTGGTCGACTCGGGAATCGAACCCAAGACCTCTAGCGTAGCAGTCGCGGTTAGCACCACTAGGCCAACGAGGCAGTCGAAGACTTTACTTACTTACTGTTAATAGTAATAACTGCATGTTACTTTCCCAAGGTCTTTTCTCATGTAAAGATAACAAATTTTATAGATTTCCTATCTTGTCAACCCTATACATCCCATTTTTTATTATTTTAACCCAAAAACATAATCACAAATATGAATTCATAAAACACAATGATTTATGCAACGAACGCTTCATTTATTAGATGCTATGAACATACATTTCCGCCACATAAAGTCGCAAGTAGAGTATTAAATCGGGGAATTGCAACATATCATGTCGCGTATAAATAGATATTAGACGATTGTCAATAAAAGTTGTAAAGAAAACTAATAGTGGCTCCTTCGCTACGTTACGACTATTTTACCGTTTTTACGCCAAATCAGGGCTCACAAACTGTTGGTCTACATAGAGTTTTTATTACCTGTAGCTTTACTTCCGTGATTGCTTTCTGAATGCTTTTTTTGTTTGCCATTTAACATCTTGAATTGCACTATTAAAACGATTTGTTTAAGATTTTATACTTTGATAACTTTAACGTTAATTTAAACATTTTACGAGAAGTAATAAATGTCTCATAATGTTGTTTCTACGTATTTTTAATGTCATATTAATAAAATAATATATCTGTAATAAATGGTATGAATTATAAAAGTCATAAAACTTGTTATGTTTGAATATTTTTTCGTTGGAATGTAAAAATGTTGGCGACGTCTGGTAGAGCCTGCGGCGCGTGGGGTTCCGTCTTACTATCGATATCAATATGGGGGAGTAACTCTAATATTAAAGTTATTTATTGTAAATCGCTTCCTTTGCCGTCTTGTGATAGAACAATATTACTGTTTTCGACGTATGAGCAAACTGCACCTCTGTGGGTACACCTCTGTGGTTTGTTTATGAAACATGGGGTTAAGTTGCCATAAACTGGATATACTGTATGTTATAAATTTGGCATTGTCTTTAATTACAAATGTAAAATAATGAACTTACAGTTTATTAAATTACTGTTGTATATTTTATCTGTTATTGCTTTCAAAAGCTTTAGCAAAGCTTGATGCATTTACTAATTAGATAGACTAAATCCAAAAAGCATACGATTGTCGATTTATTATAAAGCAATAAATTAACATGCTTAGATAAATCAAAGCACAGTGAGATAGGCAAAACATAGTTTAATAGCATAGATATGCACGAAGCGACAGTAAGCAGACGTTCAGCACTCGCAATACGAAGGGGAGCGTGTTTGCCCGCCGCGGTATGAATAAAGATATTCCCGTTATTTGTACTACAGATGTCATGTAATTTCATTGTGTCGCACAATATTTAGTGTAAACACGCGGGGAGACTCCGCCGGGACGATAGATAACATCTCATAGTTCCGATGCACGTCGCGTAACAACTAATAAAAACACATTTTTATGTCACAAGAAAAAATTCTGCTTTGCTAATAAGGGATTTATGCGCGATTATTTGTGATAACATAAAAGAGATTAGCCCCCGTTGCCGTAAATACGTTAAAATTGGGTCACACGACAATGCCAATGCGTACAATTACAATTTTGACAACATTTCTTTACCAATTGTGTTCGATGACAAAATAGGATAAACGTTTACGGTCTTTTTATTACTTTTACTTGATTTCATTCGAATGATGTCTCATATAGTGTTGTAACATACATGTGTTAACTCAATTGTGCTCGTTTAAATAAATATGTTTCTGTAAGACGCAATCTAGTTATTCTGCTTTTGTTTCGAAACTCTTGTGTTCACGTTGTTAATCAGATGCTTTACTTAATTATTGAATGAGAACCTTGCTCACGCAATTCAATATGTAACAAAGGCTTTGCACATTAGCAAGCCAGAAACAAGTTTAAAACAAATATAAATATTTGATTGTCATTTAGATTTCACTCATGAGTCATGCGATAGAAAGCCTCCATATATTATGAATAATTTATCAGTCTGTCTATCTAACTCGCAAATTGAACTAATAACTGAACTTGCCCACTCTTAACTTAAATTGGCACATTGGAACATTACCTTCTGAAATGAAACCGTGTAAATTATTTACGCACGCTCGTGTCACTGTGAAATTTCCCAGGCCGCAGCGAAACATCGATATGGTGTTAATAAAATCATGTCAGTCATAGGCAATCGGGACAAGCAAACATGAGCCCTCCATTAAATGATAATCCTGCCAATTTATCGACGGAGCAAAAAATATACGGCATTGTGTTGCGACTTGTCGAACATGAAAATTATTTTATATAAACACATTGAATATTCCCGGCGCACCCGCGCGCTCTCGCCGCGCTCCGCTCGCCCGCTCGCCGCTCGCCGCTCGCAGATTACACGAACCCCCATCTTCCTCACTCGTCATCTGCTGACATATTTTTTAAAATGGGGTGACGGGTAATGGAATAATAATAAACTGGAATTTACTTTTTGGTCATCGCACTGAATCAAAAACAGAAAGGGGTGTGAACATATTGCTCGTTGTAGATTGTTTTCATTGTCGTCCAACGGACCAATACTGTGTAATCAACGGTTGGATAAAATGAAATGAAATTCCCAGTCTGAGCTATTTGTCGCATGTTTGACACCAATAACAGGGTTCGTCGGGCATTAAAGCCACCATATGTCGGTCATATCAAATTTATTTCTATTATTTTATTGGTTTGGTCGCCGATGATTGCCTTCATTACCTTTATTGGAAGTCACTGAGTGAATTTGAATTTATGGTTAGCGATATGGGTGATAGCTGAATGACTATAACAAAGTGAACAAAGTAATAAAGGTAATAAATTGGTTTCACGAGGCTCAACATGTCGTCCACTATTATTTAGCTACACGCCATTAGGGACCTTTAGGTAACAACCACAAATACTACTCTAAACCTGTGAGCCTGCTAATTAATAGGTATTTTGACATATGACTGCACGCACTTCCAAACTGAATATGTAAATCATGTACATTTACTCAATACACTGTATTAAATCTGTATTCGTCGTCAAAAGACATCCAGCCAGCTTTAGCATCAAACAGTAACTACATTAAGAAGAGTACAATAGCTCCATCAACTGTATGAGCTTAAAATCATCCATTTAAATAACGTTTTTAAATAAATACTCCGTAGATAATAGGAACAATGCAATATTTTGTCAACTGCCGACTCTGGGCCGCGGAGGGTGCACCACTGCGTGAAGCGGAAAATCCTCGGGACATTTGAGGACATTTTTTGTGGGATGATATCCGCACGACATTGTCAACCGGCTATTTAATACATCAAGTAACACAATACTTTAAATACTCGTAGATTTGTGCAAAATTTGAAATTGTTACGCTCACTGATTTTGTATTACACGATTGGATTAATATGTCTGTGTTTCGACCGAACATCGAGAATTATAGGCGTAAGCTTTGTTGTCTGTTCAAAGCGGGGACATATTTTAATAATGTTAAATGGATATCTATTTAACATTACCTATCATTGAAACGCAAAAAGGCGTAATTTTTTCAGCGTCGAGATAATTTTCCTGTGTTAAGTTATCTTTAACATTAACGTGGCATACATAAAACTTAACAGCGCTATAAAGTTGATAACAAAGGTGATAAAATTATGGATTTTCATTTTTTTGTTTGTCGTTCGAGCTAAGAAGTTTCCACCCTCGTACATTTACTAAATTGAATAGCTCCAGTGAATCCCGATGGCAGTAATTCTCTATTGAGACGCAATAAAACAAGATATGACAAAAATATCCGATTTCATAAAGCTTTGGTTTCGTGACACGTAATATTATATTATTTAAGGGACATTATTCCGCCTTTTGTTTGTGATTCCTTGCCATGTTTTATGTCACCAAATGAGTCGGAGCACACTACGTGAAATAATTTTCTCAAATAATTTACGAATTATGTTCAGTTTATCATGAGATTAAATCAGGTGTTGGTTTTCATATGGGTCGATATGTTTGTAAAAATCAATAAGTGTTCTTTATTTTGATTTGTGAGAACTAAACAATAATAAATCGTTTTGTATATCTAAACATCACTCGGGACGTGTCGATCGACAATTTCGTAAGAACCGTAATTTATTATGAAAGTTTTAATACGACTGCAATATAAGTACAAAAGTCGTGCTGTGTGTAAAGCGTTTGTTTGTAAGCAGGTACTTGTACGTAATATGACAAGAGAAATTATTGGTAAAGAGGGCTTGGCTTCAATGAAAAGGAAATATCACGACAATTATGAAGCATTAGTGCGGTTGACAATGGCGACATATTTTTTGTTAAGCTTTCATGTGCGGCTTTCAAACAAAACACACAATACAACCTTCGTTCTACATTTGGGCCGGTTTAATTAATTATAAAATGTACAATAGACGCGTTTAATCTTTAGAAGTGGGATTAATCAATAGTTATGTAAGAGCAAGAGTCTAAGATGAAGGAGAGCTTTTATATGTAGTTAGGTATATACAACTTATTGATATAGTGTTCCGTTTTTAAGAGTTGATCGAGCAACATATTTAGCACTACAGAGTAACTTAAGTGATTTGACACTCTAGTATTGAGTTTTGGTTCTTTTTTAATCACCTCTTTTCTTTTTAACTAGCAGTACACATTGTGCTACTGTTGAGGATAAGTACTCAATTTTACAGTTAGATGTCCTTCACAAAGAAGTACATTCATGTCGCAATTCCACCTGGGTATTTTAGACCGACAATTCCGACGACAACACACATAATAGAGTACATTACCGTTAACCATTCCAGTAAAAAATGCTAAACAATAAAACATTTGATCAACAATACTTTCTGAACTCGTTCGAAGCGTGTAAGGCTCTGTAATGGAGTGTAAAGATATAATAAGCGTGGTGTACATGAAAATTCTTGCATGTTTCGATCGCTAATGGTATAGGGCGCGATATAGCGCACACTTGTTAGTTTGGCTCCTTACAACTTGTTATAAGGCGGGTGTAAACACGCGTGACGGTATGGTATCACGTCATCGGGCACGCGAGCACTCCTCATCCCCATAATACAATTATAAATGCGAAACTGGTCGCGTTTGTTTATTTGTCAGTAAATCACGTAAGGTTTAAGAAGTAGGGTGTAGGTGCGACGCAATGTTTGCATGTGAGGGATTCAATGTTGTTTTTGTTAATATTTTATTTGCGTGATTTGTTTCTTGTTCTTATTTTGGTTAGGATGAAATGACTTTAACTTAAATAAATTAACATGCGATATACTTGTTGAATTTTATTTAAGATTTTTACTGGGTTTTGAAATATAAGCTTAAAAATTACTCATAATAAATTCAATTTAAACCTATACGATAACTTTACATCTGCTCTACAATCAGTGAAAAAAATAACAGCAACACTTCAAACATTTCGTTTTAATTTCATTGTTTTTTAATTTTTTTCCAGTCGTTATTTTTATCTTCAAGACGAACTCTATATAGGGATATAGAAAGATTAATTGATATAATTAGGTCATTACAGGTACATACGATGAAACCCGTGCTAACAAGACAACAAGCGCAATAAAATGGCTCCTTGCATCTGTATTGCAGAATGCTAAAAATGACGAAAAAATCTATATTTATGTAGGTGAGGTAGTTGCGTGCAGAGGCTGCGTGCGGCGGGCACATTCGACTTCGTGCATCACATCGACACCCTAATTAATATAAGATCTCAATTAAATTGCGACACATAAGAGAAGCGGAATTTTTACACACACGCTTAATATATGGCCAGAGTTTTGTCTCAGAATAAGGCAATATCCACTCAGAATCTGAGAACTCGTTTGTCCATGTCACATGCGAGTATACAAATAGAATAAAATGTATTTTAAAATTTTATGATCCAGCGATAAAGCTGTGAAAGTGCTATCGCGTTTTAATCAAGATTAATTAATGCGATCTTATAGACTTTATTACGTAAAGAATTAAAAAACAAAGAGTTAACACTAGTTAGAAAAGTTATCGGGTGTGGGGTTGTATTTATAGCATAGGTGATGCATACATCGCGAACATCTCATGTATTAAGTGGGACTTGTACAAGTACATATCTCTATAATTACTAGACGCCTCTACGCGCTCTTCTTTTTTGTGTCTGTAGCTTATTAATTATACAAAAAGAGACCTCACATTAATTTCCGAGTGAGCTTAATTGACATCGTTTTTATTATGACTGAACAAATAAAATATTCAGGGTCTGAGTTATAAATGTTTACTTTTCCCTTTAATGGTGTCCACAGTTACTTAGTTTATTCGGGCCGGTGTCGACGTCGACGCAAGGTCCTGACCAAGTTTTGAATCGTAATAATTTGGGTTCAGATTACCGATGCTGATAGGGCGTCATCTCACCTCCCGCCAGGGACAGACTCGAACGCTTTTCCGATTCATTAAGAATTTTGGATTTCCCTTAAATTGGTTGGTTTAAATATGTCATTGTACTTGTATAAGTTATACAGCTGGGAAATATTCATTGCTACCTATGTTTATTACGAAATGTAACCTTCCGATATGTCTCAAAGTTAGGGATCATCGTAACAAATATTTTAAATATTGCATGATTTAGTATGCTTCTGGGTAAGGTAGTGTAACAATAAATTCAATATTAATTCAATTATTCAATTTCCACGTGTTTGATCCCAATCAATAGTATGAATATAATTTAAGTTTTAATTTTCTTGATGATTAGTGTTGTCTAAGTCCACACCTGTAGTGGCAATGGTAGAAGGCCACACGCGGTCGCGCGGGCTCGGGCGAGGCGGGGGCGAGGTTGGGGGCGCGGGGGGCGCGGGCTCCGCGGTTCATTCATGTTGTTAGATCCGACCGCTCATAACTTAACTCCTAATTTATTCGTCTCCACTTACAATCCAGTTTTGGTGCAACCTTCTTTGTAGCACCTTGATTTTTACTATGACTTTTATTAAAACTCTATTTTGTTTGTAAATTATAGGCATCGTAAGTCACTGTGTCGACAGTTTATAGGTACATGAACAAACAATAGTTAAAAGCCTCTTTTCCTAGTTTCACTAACCTTTAACGAAGTTAACATGTGATTTTCCTTATAGCAACATCAGTGTCTGCTGTGCATGAGATGTAAAGTACACGTTAGCATAACAATATGGAAATCATTTCGCATGACGTTCTCGTGCCTGTCAAAAAGGAAACTTAATAGGCATGGCTCGACAAACAGATATCAGCTATTCCGAGCAGCGACACAACAACTTTACACCTGTATATAGACGTCTACATAAAACCGTGTAAAGGCCCTTAGCGTAAATAACGCTTGTCCAACTATCCATTCATAAAATACTCTTATAAAAGATAAATATACAGTTTGTAACGTAACAATGAAACAGTACGGGCCGATGGAAAATATCAGATTTCTTTCCGATCGTCAAAAGAGTTCGACGGTACAAGTTTGATTCAAAGTTTTTTTCTTTGATATTTATGTTTGTCTTTAATTTTTACTCCTTCGCCGCTGTCCATTTAATATCGGACGGGGACAGTGTTAACGATCACTATATAAAATTTTATTTCAACGCATCTCGCCTTGCTTTTTGTGTATTCAACACGTCGTTGATTTTACTTTTTATTAATCACTCGCGGCTTTAAGCCGGAACCCCACCGCTGCGCAGGCTGTGCACGGATGCGTGGCTCACCTCTGCCGCGTGGGTTCATTAGTTCGGCGGCGTCGGTCTCCGTTTCCACTGAGGCGCACGGACACGGATGTGTCGGCCACGCAGCTCGTAGCTATGCATGGGGTACAGTCACGAGCAAAATTATGTATACATAATAATATGCGAAATTGTTAAACGAAATTAGTGAGTTTTTTTGTCGAATCTCTTCTGCCATCTGGCAATCAATGCATACTGACAGATGACACTTGAAAATAAAATAGTTAATTTTTTTTTTAATAAAAAAAAATATTTCACTTCAAGTCAATATATTATTTTTATAATATAGACAATAGCGCTTCCGAGTAACAATATAATTTAGGTATTGTGTAGTAACATCTGTTTTACTTATATGAATTATAAATAACTTAGTTCTTACATAAATTATACTTAACACAACTTAAATGTATGTATATATACCAGGAACATTAATTGTACCTCTTATTTATAGTAGCTTATTCTTATAATAATTTCTTAACAATATTATGTGTGTACATATTTTTGCTCGAGACTGTACATAGTCGTGGGTCGCCGAGAAATGGCCGACCCACGCAGCTGGGATGCGTGGGTCGGCCACGTGGCTGAGCTACGTTCCGCCTATTCGAGTTAGCTACGCGTGTGTTTATGACGTCAATTGCTGCGTAGCATGTCCGTGCGCTGCGGTGGAAACGCTCTCATACATTTTGTACTAAAGCGAAGCTGAACACACGTGCACAGCCTCTCCGTGCGCAGCGGTGGGGTTCCGGCTTAACAGCTTATACTTATGTGGTGTAAGGAATAACATATCCGTCTGTTTAATTAAATTACCTGATTATAAACATAGATATACGAAATAAAATGTATGTTTATGATATTTTGCTTTAAGCGCTTTTAAGACGGGATAAGGAGTTTTAAGGGATACTCAGTAAGAATGTCTTGGATTTTTTTTTAAACTTAAAAGTAATTAGGTTACAGAATTTTTAGATATAGAATAGGTATAGGTATCAATAAATAGAGTGTACTTTACGACGACAAGACTTTGTATCAAGAACATACAATGACATGTTGTAGGTTATTTCAGTCATATTTGTTTATGAGAACGACGATCGATGAATATTTTGTTCATATTTAATATCTATATCTTAATTGTATTCAAATATTTTTACAGAATTATTTCCATTAATTTTGAATGTACCAACTTTCTGTTGCAATATACCTAAGGCTTGTGTAAAAATACTCTTAAGGCTAATCACGTAAATTCATGTTTCAGTTCTATTCTAGGTCAGTTCTGTTCTAGTATTCTCGAACTGTAGATTTTCGTTTCAGAAATGGTCAAGATAGTTTACTTTTTAAGACTATGTTTTAAGATCTTTTCAACAAAATGATACATTAAAACCTTTGATTTCATTAGAGCTGTTTCAAAGAGACCTACTAAGAACCAGTTTCTCAACAAACCTTTGCTTAAAAATTAAAAGTAAATAAAAATAATGCAAAGGTCTACGCAAAGTATGCACGTACAGATTTATTACAGTATAAATTAATTTGATTTAAAAGCTAGGCACGATTCTGAAACAGATAAACAATTATTCTACAATCGATCGTATTTAATACTGCGTTCGTTTAAACTGGATCGCCCGCCCACGCCAATAAACAATTTCCATTTTAATTAATGAAATAGTTGCTTGCTTCCATATTCATATAAATTGTCTTAATGTCTTAAATTAATATTGTGAACTGAGTAAACATTCTGACGCGTGGGACGTCGAATGTTTATGAGAATTAGGCACTTTGAAAAACCGATGCATTCGTTTCTCTTATTAGTGGGAAACGTATCTCTAATATTGTTATTATGGAAAACAAGATCGTATATTAGGTTAGTTAGATGTGTACGTTGGATGAGAAGAGAAATATTCCTATCGTAGTGTTGTGTATCTTCTTAGGTTCACTTTTCAGATGCTTCAGACGAATGTGGGACTACTTTAGAACTTGAAAAATATAGTTGACTTTGAACTATATTTTCCTTTTTACAATGTGTAAGGTAGACATTGATCTTGTATTAAGATTAGAAAAAGGAACCATAAATACGTCCATATCGATTGGTAAAAGCATGTGAAAATTTATTTAACCACTTGGTCAATAAATCGTATGAATATCGTGTTAAGTGAGTGAGACACATAAAAGCAGCAGCAACAAAGGTCGCGAAGATTTGTGCGAGCTATCTGCGAGGAGCGCGCATTCGTGTAGGCCGATACGCGCAGCACCGGGCGCGGGCGCAGCGGCGAGCGGCGCTCCGCCATCGCGCCCGCGCCGACATCTACACACATTAAATATATCCATTTAATGATTACAATTTCTCGTTATAATTTATTTAGGCCGAAGCATAACAAGTTTTCGAATCAAATATGTCGCCCATAAAGATGCTGACTCCGAGGGTTGGACTCTCAAACCTGTTAATTCTACAATGATCTTTTGTCCGATGCGACTCGACGATGAAATGGTCTCTCGTATCATGGATGTAAGAATTAAAACCGGTCGTTACGTCTCAGACTAGAATGATCGTTTTGAACGACTCGAGCGCGCCTCGCTAAGAGTTAAAGGGTTTCATGAGCGTGTGCCGGCGATAAATGAAATATTTCTTCTTCGGAATAAATTAAAGTCCATAATCCAATTTCGCCGGGTCGTTGTAAGAACCGTTCTTATCGAGTCCTTAGAGGGGAACGGATAGATCGAGATCGGCCGGAGAGTGTGAATGAGAGCATTACGATCAAAAAGGGAGGCGGCGGGCGAGGAGAGTGAAGAGGCTGTTGGATAATTCTTTATTCTTTATGAATATGTGAGCTCGTTATCTGTGGGCTGACGTGGCCCGAGACATTCGCGGCGGCGGGTGTGTGCGTCCTGCGTGGCGGTGTGTGGCTGTGTGTGGCGGTGTGTGGCGCACACAGCGCGCAGGGCTCACGCTGGCGCGATGGCGCGGTGCGTGTGTAGCCCTAGTGCTGCCACTAAATAATACATAGGTATCGACAGCGCCGTCTGCGAAGAGCGGCGGGTACACGACCGGATCAACATACGGCATCGACGCCAGATTGAACGATAGTTCCCGAGGAACTGGTTATCGTTATGGGGCGACTGGCGGATGAAATTTATTGGCAGCGCGTTGGAGAAATGTAGCGAGCGGAAGGGGCTTGCGATTTTAATTAGGTAATGAATGTCGATGCAGATCTGCATATCGATTTAACGGCTAGATTTATCCATTCGTTCCATGTCCGTGTTTCAATTCTAACTAAAACCCCAATTTAACGATTTGTTCGAATAGATATGTAGATAAATTTATTGTTTGTTGTACTGTAAGCTGACAAAATTAAATTCCATTATTTATGTTAGTTGACAGTGTAATGTTTTAACGTTGAAATTGAGCCGTATCTGATTAGCCTAGAAGCCATCCCCAGCATCGGGAAACGGCAGGGCTTATAATGATGTTGGATAACTTATCTCCTAATCTATCTCATAAATCAAGCTATTTAATGATACACGTTTAGTATCTTAGTTACCTACTGTGTAGGTATATGAATTCACAAAAAAAATGCAACGTTTGTCTACTTTTCACTTTCCTGAAAAACATACTTGACTCTTGTATTGAAAAATACTGGACTTGCTTGTGTAGCCTAACGCACAATTTTTCAAAACAACCTGTACACTTGCGTCCTCTCCGGAGAATTTCAGACATCTAGTTGTTGCGCCGTTTTGAACTCTATACAAACACGATGCATAAAATAATGTGTAGATTCTATCAGCCTACATGCATGCACTGCACGAAAACATTTAAAACGAAACAATTTCTCATCATCTCGTGATAGTAAAACTTATAAACCGCTTAGATTAGATAAAACTTTAGACGCAGGTGTTCTGCGGCGAATACGTAATACTACGGATACACAAGGTCGAACTAGTATTTTTCTCCAACAGTGAATTCAATGTCAATAAACAAAACACAGATCAGGAAATTCATACAAAGACTGTCTTCGGACGTAGGTGTTTATATATATTTGGAATCCACATTTGAATCTCATTAGTTATTGCTAATATGTTGTACAACACAAAACGAATACCTACTTGTCTGAACTAAGTAGATATTAAGGTTAAAAATACCCACCCAACATTGTAATGCTACATATATTCCTTGCAATTTGTTACATTTAAGAGCTCAAATGATAAAAATAAATGGAACAAAAGTATGAAAGGGGATCTTTTGGACGGCACATTTCTCTTCAAAATTGACGTTTTTCAGAAGCGGTCGGTTTTTAACGTTTTAATTAGGGGCGCACATTACGGCACGCCATCACGTTCGCCCCTCGCTCTTTGCCTCACATTTTTGTATATTTCCGTCTATTTGGGGAAATTTTTATTTTTCGACCACTGTGTGCTATTTTTGTGTCGCGTGCAGCCGGCGCGCGGTCTTATGTTAAATCTCTGTGGGAAACTTCTCTGACATTCATTCTTATCTATGTATTATACAAATTATGTTAGTTTTATTAAATCAGTTTTAATGGGTTCAAATCTGGCAACGTTGGATGTTGGAACAGAAATCATAGGTGGATTGCATTAGTTTTTATTTTCTTGTTCTCATAATAACTTTAAATTATGTGCATAGATAATAAAAACGAGATCGGTAGTGTTTTAAAATGTAGTTTATGTGTTGTCAGCCAGCAGGAAACGAAACTGTGATGGATAGTGGCGACGATTGACACTTTCCTTCTGTTTGGTAAAAAATAAGTTCGATTCGTTCAGAACGTGCACTTGAGTCACATTGTCTGTCGACACTTACACCATAAAAGTTTGTTTAAAATTAATCACTTTTGGTGTTCGCTTAGTAAGAATATGATATACACATATTTCATCATGGAGCATTAAACTTCAATACTAATTGTCTATGCAATAGGAAATTTTTATTCTTTTAAACTGACTCTTCAACATAAACAGAAAATTTAATAGCTCTACATTAATTGCCATACAAAGTTGTGAAAAGGATTTATAATTAAGAGCTAATGTGCTAATTTTAATTATCAAGCTGTATAATGATTGACGCAGTAATTAAGTTCGATAAATAAATTTGAATATTTTTTTTTCTTATATCTCAGAAAATTGGCGTTCTCATTTTACGTTTAAACTTCCAACCATAAAGATGTTAAACGAATTATTTCTTGCTCTTTGCCTATACCTATATATACGTAGCACCTACGTATGTGAAGCTATGTCGACACATAGTCGCGTCACGTGACGTCATTTGTCGTCGTTAGCGATGACGCATGGCGGCGCTGACCCCGGCGGCGACCCGCGCCATCACTCTTCCATCAGTTGATGACGACACCCTGACACCTAGCTTTGTGCCACATTTCAAGTGATCACCGAATTATTTTGGGTTATTTTGACTAATTGGGTGGCTTGATGGTTTGGAGGTTACATAATTGCGGTCGAAATTTTTGATAAGTGAACTAAAATTTTTCAAAAAGTCACAGTCACTCTTGTTTATTCATACCTTCTTCATAGGCAGTAATTACCATATGTAGAAATAATATCAAAAGGTCTAGGTGTTCGAGTAATATTAAATCTTTATTTAGATTTCACTTTTCAAAATATAATGAACCAACACCTACGTTTTTTCGGGAAATAGGCAACGCCAGACCACCCTATGAGAAGTAGTAATACGAGAATGATCTCGTTAGTTTTAACAAAGCTCATGTGTATCCTCCAAATAAACAATGTCAATATCAACATATTCAATTATATATTTTTTGCGTTAGTCTAACTTACTTCTCTCTAACTTCTTCTTAAGATTTTTAAGTAAATTTTATAATCACAAGAAAAGATATCCTTCAAATAACATGTTAAAAAACCACATAATTAAAGAAAGATAAGTCAATTTGTTCTCACAAGTCAAAGCAGGTGGCAAAACAAATGTCACCATTTCGCACACAGCTTTCTTTTCGCAGAATCGTTTACTCGGCTAGGAGTTTTGCAAAGCCATATACCTCCCACCGCGATGCGTGCACAAATGCCAAAAATCTATATTTGTATAATGATCCTGTATTGAGTAACAACGACTGCCATTCAAGAAATATTTTCTAAAACTGATTTATGACGATATGCAACCGAACAATCGTCCCGTTTTGACTTATGATAGGACGAACTGAGGTTTTACAGCTACCCTTTCAGTGCGGCTTGAGACAAACCCTTTCAGAAACGGGGTAATAAAATTTTATTATTATATTTGCAAAAGCCAACTAAACAATTGTCTCCTGCACCCCGTCGTTACTTGCCTTAGCAGCACCAATTAGTCATGAGCACAAAAAACGTGAATTTACTTAAAATTAGGCACAAAAAATGACACGTTTACAAAATTTATGGCACGACCGATGGTCATAAGCATTTTTTGGTTATTGTTTAAAATGTCAATAAAATTTTAACACCTTGAAAGGATGATTTTATTATCTAAAATTCTGCGGAAGGATACCTATATAAAATCGAGTTGCTTATTTAAATATTTGTCTTAGTTGCGTAAAGGCAGGTAAACAAGATATTTTATTAGAATGGATGTTTTTTGTTCAAATGTTTCATAATTTTCGTTTTTGTACAAGTAGTCTCGTTTGTAGACAGGCGTATTGTCAATGACAGGCGTTCTGCGCTTGTAAGTGACACGGTAGTCATGGCACGCGTTCTTAGACATTTGATATGACATTATACTATTCCTGTAGTGGGCCCGCACCCCACGCGGGATGCACCGCGCTGCGCCCGACTGCATGCAAATGGTGCGTGGAGATGTGTGACGTAGACTCAGTGCCTTGTCTTCTACCCTCGTTACCACATAGTGGATACTCACTCGTACAAAGAAACACATAGAGTCGCATCCATCTTATTATAATTTACTTTACTTAAAACAGATTGAAATTGTAATTAACATTCCAAAGACACATATTCTTAAATCTATTTTTATTCCGCTAAAAGATCGCTCAGGTTTCCCATTTAAATGATGCACGAACAACATATTTTTGCTCAAAAAATATCTGTAACATGTAGCAGAATGTCAGACGTTGCGACTCCATCGACTTGTTTTTCAGTCGTTTAGCAGAACCAAAAATTTATTTAATTTGCCGCATTATGCAAACCGAGACATGCCTTTCATTATTCTTGGCTTTTCGATTCCATATCCGAGTGAAATAAGTTTTTGTGTCGTCCCGACACGCTCCAGCGGCTGTGCTGTCGTTACATTGTTCCCAGGAGCCTGCGGTTTTAAACAATTTCCATATCGATGTACACACTAGTTAAATACATTTTAATAATAATAGGAAACCATTATTTTTTGCGATACATCTTGCAATAAGTGAAAGTGACGTCGTGTGCGGACCCAAACGCTCTGTCATTCTAAATCACCTTCTTTGTTATGCTAATGCTCGTCGATTTTACAGCTTTTCGGCAAAAGGGCTGCAAGTGAAGTCATTGTCACTACTTTTAGCCAACTTAATATGCTAAACGTTCTCAGAATTTTAAATACTTTTGTTTTCGTTTAAGAAAAGGAGTAGTTCGATATTTGTATATGCAGATGATTGCCAACCCTTCACATTCCACCGGTGCAAAGCGCGGTTTCAATGCAGAGGATTTGGCCAATCAAACTGCTTCGTATAGGACCGTGTTCAGTCGAAAAGAAGCACCAAAAGGCGCACCGCTACCCATTATATATTAGTTAAAAATGTAAAGTTTATGATGAATTGATTGAATACGTATAAAGTGATTATGAGGGTGCGGTGTGTGGCGCAGGGCTGAGCGCCAGGCGGGCGGGCCAGGCGGGCGCAGGTCGCGGCGGTAGCGTCTCCCATCTCGTCTAATGAGCAAGCGTGTTCGCCTCAATTGCACACAGCACTCTTATTCACCGGCAATTTATTTCATTTTTGCCTCTGATCGCGCCTTATTGAGCGTCTTTTTATCTTATTGCCTTCGTGGGTCTATAATACGCATCCTGTTACTTGCAAATGAGACACACACCGAACATGTTAGTGTTGGCTCGCTCATGATGTAGCTACGAATAATTAAAATTTCTTAATGCATTTTTTTAATTTAATTAACTTCATGGGAATCTATTGACTTATTTTGCTTGTGTATGCATACACTTTTACTTAATTATATGTGGATTTCTTAAATTGCTGTAGACATTCTGATCCTATATTGGCATAAAGCACAATATTGTTAATCAAAGAATTCATTTGTGTTTTAATTTAATGTGACTTTAATGTTTTGACGAGTTACGGCTTATTGAACATATGAAGACATTCGCCAAGGCAGTGGTGTTATGAGTAGAAGAGTCATTATGATAATAACAATTTCTGAATCTTTGCCAAGCACTTGTCAGTTTCGCGATAGGGAGTGGGCCGAACGGACGAATATTTGTATCAAAAATAAAAACAATAAATTTTTGTGCTACGGTTCTATTAATCGTAAATCATACATTTTTAGAGCACTTCATAGTTTTCAGGCTGGTGTAAATAGCTAACAAAATTTCATAAGAATATTAGAATCCTGCCCGTCACTTGCCTATATTACCACATTATTCATGATACAGTTGTAAGGGCCATCCTTCATGTTTATTCAATAAATAAAAACTCAACATCCAATGGGACTATGTAATTTTTGCTTGTTTTTGTAACATTTTATTACATATGGAACACTAGGGTAGAACCGTAAATTAAATGAAAGATCCGTCAGTTCGGGAAGAAGTAAATCAAGACGGACGGATTGCCCCTAATAAAAATTATAAGAGGCACAATGCTTCGAATGTGAGCCGAGACCGTCAGGAGCTGTAAAACCTTGCTATGTTTGTTTATGGTGCACTAAAATATGTTATAAACTAGATAAGTATAATCTAAATAAACTAACGTATAATTAGTATCATGATATTTGTGTAAAGGTCCCTCGACATCGCCTCTCTTGGGTTGTTTTATTAACTAACCTTTATGATTTTGTCTTTCAGTGAAGCTTTTAATATAAAAGAATATTCTTTATAAGTTTATTAAGGAACGGCCGAGACAAAAATTGAACAAAAAAGTATTTTAATAGCAAATATGGCGTGGAGCAGAACAAATAAACGCGTGGTAATATTTCTTTGTTCGCCCGACCAATGGTGCGCGGCTGACGTTGACATGTCTTGCTGAGCTTTTTGTGATGCTCTTATTATATTTTTTGGAGGCACTTTTTGGAAGATCTTATTTGTTGGCCCAATACCCGGTCGTAAATCTGTGGGCAAGTATGAGAATGAATATGCAGGTGTGCCAACCCTTTTGCCATACCTGTACAATATATAATGTTCAAGAAGATTTATATAAATGATGACAATGGCAAGCTCGACTGAATTCGTTCGACAATTATTAAGCACATAACTAGTACAGTCGTATTAAAACACAGTAATTGATCACCGACATACTTCATATAGCTAGTAGAGTATTATTAGTTTACATAAATATTTGAAGAACGCGGATTTGCCATATATTTCCAAGTAGACAGTTTCTAATCATAGATAGGCAGACGCTATTTCAAAAGTAGACTATTTTCGTCAGTTTACTTTTGTATTTAGAAGAAGATGCCCCATTTATTACATTCACAAATGTAAATGAACGCTTTCGAGGTACTCGTTTACGTGAGAATATTTGTATTTATTTTATTTATGGCGAGCTGAGCGCGAGGGCAATGTGTTTAAATATCTGTAGATTTTAAATACGAGCTCAGTTGGAGTAACTCAGGAATCCATTAGGTTAATATCGGTTATCTTTTGTATAGATTAGTCTTCGAATTCGTTAGTGAATGAAATTAATTTGTCGAATTTATATCTTTAGAGTAACTTTAACGAATTTGAATTCTTGAAAGTATTGAGCGTGTTTTGTTTATTATTGTGTAGAGCGTCAACATTGTGAGCTAAGGATTTGGATAAGGAATCCTTTTGTTGTATAGAAATGAGGACCATGAGGTTTTTAAATTATACTTACTTCCGTAGACTATTATATCCTATATTTTTAGAAGAAGAGAAAATATATGAAGAAGGCATTTATTAGTTCATCTTGTGCGGCATAACACACTGCCCATTAGCTCAGCGACGAAAACTTATTGTGCCTCGAGCCGGTTCCAAAATTTTATTTCTTCTAATATTTAGGATGTTTCTGTTTCACAAAATTTCGTGACATAAATTTACCTACACTATCTTCATAATTCAAATGAAAATGAAATGGAAAATGTAAAATATTACGCATTTTTTACATAACTGACTTTTTTTATGAATCGATGGAATCCGCGCCTAACGAATATGTGTGGGTATGTGTTTAATAAATTAATACATAATAGTAGGAAAAATACATAGTTTGATAATACTAACATGCAGTATTTATATGCAGCTTTGAAACTTAATTAATTTTCTTTAGTTAATTGTTACATCACGCCCTTGTACCTACTACATTCACCTCTTATAACATTTTATGACAGGGAACTTCTAACAAAATATATAGTATATAAAAAAAAACAACTAATGATGTCGTCGAAAATTGGCAACGACGCGTAGGTATTCAATTAAATCAAAGAAATGGTAATTTTACAATTATTGAACTAATAAAATATATAAACTACACACATTATAATAGTAAACCGGATTTATGTATAAATGAAACGTAGTAATTATTTAATTGTTTGATATCTTAACAACTACACAACCTCGACCTGTTTTATATTTGTAAAGAAAATGTTAAGCTGTTATAATGAATAAGATGTTATTTCATCGTCTGCGCTACGATAGCAAAACTGGTGATTGCTCACAATAACAAACAACACATTATTTTACAAATACACAACTTACATGGTGATGTAAAATAAACAGAACCAGGAGGAAGGAACCGAGGAGTGAGTCATTAGAATCTGCTTAAATTATTGCTTTATAAGATGTTCTTTCTGATGTCAACTTTAAAATTTACTGATGTAAATTATTGTCGTTGTATATTCGTGACGATTACACACGTGCTAACGAATTTATGTCTCACTTGTCTTTGCGTACTTTGCGAACATTATTATCGTCGGAAATCAGTATTTTCGGTTGTTTATTGAATTTCAAAAGAACTGTGAAAGAGGATTTGGTGATGTTTATAAAGTAGTAATGAGGAAAGAAACATCTCCGATGCGGGGTTATTATAGCTTTTCGTTTTCATTTCGAACGTCAAACTGTCACTGGATGGCTCGTATATAACATTTGGATGACTTCAATTGCAAGCATCGTTGCATGTAAATTAAATCAAAACGTGTTATGTATAACGCGCAATGCAAAGGCGGTTTTCAAATTCAC
The DNA here is from genome assembly GCA_905146925.1 of Autographa gamma. Classification (NCBI taxonomy): domain Eukaryota; kingdom Metazoa; phylum Arthropoda; class Insecta; order Lepidoptera; family Noctuidae; genus Autographa; species Autographa gamma. Next base: position 6,117,743 of record LR989852.1, read on the forward strand.
AAGTATTTACCTTTCCTATATTTATAACCAAACATCTGCGCATTCGTATGTAAGTTACTATAAATCAGTTTACTGAGTGTTAATACGTTAGAAATGAAAGGAGCCGAACAGTTTATTTATTTACTGCTGGAAGTGGGAGTCGGTATGAATCTAACATTAATTCCTGTTAATACTTCTCGGCTCTCATACATACAGTTTCTGACACATGTACATCAACATGATTCGGGTCCGTCTGCCACTCCGTAAAACATAAATATTATCGTGGAGAAGGCCGTTCCCGATCGAACTTATTTTTCCGTCTGCCGACAGTTATTTCATATAAATTAATGGCGCGAGTCGTCACGGCGCAGACGCCGAGCTCTATTTATAAACTGACGAATGAGACGCGCCGAGCGCACGCGCACGCGTCTCGTCATATTCCAATTACAAATAGCTGTCATCGTCTTTACATGCCCAACATGTTCTGTTTCTTGTATTCAGAGTAACTATATCTTTCAATTTCACATTTCAGATTATAATTAAACCTGGTAAACATTCTGCTCTTTTCACGTGTAGCTGTTTCGCGGCGAGAGAGAGTGAAACGGAAAATTCAACGACGTAGATACGTATATGAATGTGGTCGACGTCGGTCGTAAAAAATAAAATTATGAATTATGATATTTGGAGCATCGAGCGTCTCTGTTCGTCTTCGGGGCGCTGCGGGCGCGTGAACGAGACGCAGGGCGGCGCGGCGCGGCGCTGCGCCGTCGAAAGGGTTATTATGTATGAATTATGATGACGCCGCGGCTCCGTCGGCGGCAATATCGTTATGAATATGCTGAGCTCTGCTCGCCCATTGGTTTACAGCATATCCGCCTCGATTGCGAGGGAACGCCTCTGGTGGCCTTTTTTATTCCTGTATTGACATTCAGTTATGCACATTGCGAGTGGCGATGCACAAACTGTAATATTTTGCTTGGTACAGAGATAAGTCGGGCGAACGAGCGGTTCGCCCGAACATTTGGGATGCAAATACGCCTGACTGTCGTATGTAAACGAACTTATGCTACTCATGCGGTATAGGCTCCCGCTATGAGGCCCACTCAGACGTTTCCTGCATTATATCAATTTGCATTTCAGCTGCAATACCTACACGAATTGAATATGTAGACATGACGTTTGTTATCATATTGGTAGCGACGTGTTCATTTAGGTACCTACACTCTGAATGCACATCTCAATTGCAAAGCGCAGCTTTTAAGGCAGTTATCTACGTTTTATACGGAGATAAGTATTGTTTTTGTTTAATAATGATGTCAGTCAATTAACAGATAAAGTTTCGAAGCGATTCTTATAAGACCGACATGAAACATGAGCATACGAAGACAACAATATCTGAATATGTATCGGAAAGAAGTTTTTAATTAAGAAATGTCACTCGCACAATACGGTAAATGAAACTTATGTAAGAACGTTACATTTAAGTTACAAATAGATCTCTATAAGTATTGATTGTTAACTTGGATTTAAAATGAATAGAAGTGCAAAATATCTTATTCTAAATCCATCTCATCATAATGACATAGCACCCATAACATTTAGGTAGCTATGACCAATCATTACCCATCTATTTATGAATAAAGTCCAACAATATTATAATAGTTCCGCGATAAACACATAAAACTAATATAATGCTCTAGAAATCGTTACGTAGTAGTACAATGAACTCTCAAATTCAGTGCCAACGTGTGATCGCGTTGATCCGGTTACACAGGAATCACAGTTGCCGGCAAACTTCCAAAATTAAGCGTACGCGCACCACTCATGTATTGTGCCAAATTGCAATCTTGAATTGTTATCTTACGGTATGGGGTTAACTTAATCATCTCTTTGTTTACTATAACCCATTGTTATAATTTGATACCAGATCGTGAAGAAACAACGTCTTTCTGTCATTATGGGGTTTAAATTGTAAAGTTCTATAGCAGAATATACATATCCACAGCGTTTCTTACTCAAATTGCAAGAATTCCTGTATAAGTGCTTTAAATGCTTACTCATACAGTAACGGAAAACAGTATTTTACTTATTAGTATACCTACACAATGAATTGTTTAGATTTCTTGTAAGCTTAATTAGAAAGAAAAGTGTCCTTAAATAATTTATAATTTCAAAAATTATGTATTAAAGTTCACATCTTTTAACACTCTACGTAGAGTCCTTATAGAATAATTATTATAGATAGTCGCATCTGTAACAAGATTATTTCTAGACAGTTGAATATAAAGGCATATTACGTTATAACCATTAACAAAGAATCTGCGAACAGCAAAAGCGGACGTGTAAAACAAATAAACGCACCCGAAATAAAATCAAATGCTATTTATTTCGTCAATGTCATTGCCAAATGGACGATTGAAGCACGTAACAACGTCGCAAGTAGGATGAGCACGATTTGTTTCACAAAACTCGGTCCCAAATAAAAATAACCTTTATGAACATTTCTAGCAAGAAGCAAATACTACTCATACAGCCGCAGCAAGATTGTTTTCACATTCGATTCAGAAACCAGGTATTTATTATAGAGCACCTAAAATAGAACACTCAAGAACAGCAAATGTTTTAGATAATTTTCTCGATATTTAGGTAGAGACATCTAGTTACTCTGGTTGTTGTAAACCGCGCCATGTTTTCCCATATTTCGTCGGTATCGATATCGTAGCGTTATCGTGCTGTGTGAAAATACTCGAACAGCGCTAAAACGTCGGTGTAGCAAGTGTTTCTGGCGGACAACAGCGCTAAGATGGCACGAGTGGCGCGGTATGACTAGATAAGCGGACATTATGGTATCGAGGGCAGGATATATTTCCGTGTGTTGGGTAAAGTGGGTTGCTCGACCCGCTGCGTGGATCGTGGCATTCACCTTGTTGGCGAGGGGCCAGCAGCCCTGGTCGCCACCCGTGTCACTGCTACCGGTGCGCCACACGCTGGAATTAAGAAGCGTGTTTATTGGATTGCTATGTGCTTGTTCGCTTCTAATACATTAGTCAGCGTACGAGTGTCCTAATTTCGCTTCTAATAAATCACTGATTGTTTGTAAAACGGTTGCGGGAACTTTACAATTTTTTGTTACGTTTGATGATTTGTACGATGGTTTCTTATTGGAGTCTGTATAAGAATTTAATTGCAATAGTTTCCTTTGTAAACCGAGCACAGATGCGTTTGATAAATAGCTAGTTTTCTATTTCAAGTTAACAATAAGAGAGTAATTCATATTCATGTATGAAAATTATATTAGATGTAACTAATGACATCACAAGTCTAATGTGTAAGTCTTGAAAGCTACCTCTGCGGTTGTGCCAATAGCAAGGTTTCAATACTAATTAGATTTCTTGAAACACCCGACATGTAATAAGGTTCATATTAATTACGATGGAATGGGTTCCTAGTAAAGTTGGCAAGCTTAGCAAGACTGTATAAAATACTGGCTACAACTGAATAAGTTAACAAATCTGGGTTCTTATGAGCACGTACCATGACGAACAAATTACATGGCACGTAACGAAATTTGATTCGATAAACATTATCTGACCACTACACGCAATTAACTCCTTTATTTATTACAAAAAACGGTTGAACTTAATTATTTATGTACTATTTATGCGTATAGTAGAATGCTTACTTTCCAATTAGAATAATAGTTATGTCCAAGTGGGTTGTGGTTGGCTGTGAATTTGTCAAAATTAAAATACAAAGGCATGAAGAGTGTAATTAATAAAAAGCATTGCGGTGAAAATAATTAGCCATTGTTGGGTCCATGGAAGCCTCTGCGACCCGGGGCTGTTCACTGCAGCCTGTCTCAGTTTGGCAAGCTATTAATTAACCGAGTACTTGTAATCTTTCCAAGAAATAATTATGCATATTATTTTTATTGCTCCATACAAATAATCCGGTTTAATGGAGTATTGTTTTTGAACCATCAAATTAAATTTCACGTTATGTAATACCTTAATTTGTCCCTGGAATCGTGAGTACACAACATCTTACTAAATATGTTTAGCGCAACCATTTCCCATTCCCATTTATGGCTGAAGCTCATTACATCTTTAGTATACAAAAAGCATTAAATTTTAACATCGTTTACTTTTACAGACCTTGACAGTCAGAAATACTTAGGTATTAAATGTTAAAAGCAATTAATGTGCAGTAATGGTGACAGGGGAAGAAATCTAAAAAATAAACTTGTATGGCTATAAGTACTTAAGTACAACAAAGCAAACGATGCCATGAATAAGTTATAGTTTGGACAATTTTCCAACGCAAGCAACGCTCATTGTCATTTTAAAACCATTGCATGTCGAAAGTCCTTTTAAAACCGAATAATTTCAGCATGCAAAACAAAATAGACATAATTATACAAAGTAGGCTTAAATAGATGCGATTAGATACATGTTGTTGTACCTCTGTTGATCCATTGCCGGCTGTAATGAATGTTTTCATGTGACCGACTGTCGTTAAATGCAATGTAATTAATTTTAACTTTATTACCGTTTTCACTTCTTACGGGGTCAGCATAGAGTTGAGTACAAATGTAAAAACAGATTTTAATAATAGGACATTAAATTAAATTTCATTGTCTCTTTTTGATTAACACATTTAATTGTTGATTGTTGGCTAACTGTGTCCTGAATGTTAATGTTTTATTATTTAATGCTGTGCTTTCGACTCTTTAATTTTGAGCATTTTTCTTGCGTCGACTAGTGCAAACCAAGTCAGAAAATTTGAGATTTGGATACTTATATCGATTCTAAGAAACCCAGTATCTAACAATTAGCACAGTATAAATATTTTACGACTGTGCTATTTACCTATAATAAGTACTTATGTTTAGAAAAATGCTGTAAAGTAACCTTACGGTTACTAAAGAAATAAATCCATATTCTTGTTAAATTATAACGCCCCACATTTTAAATGATTTTTCTTGTACCCAAAAGATATAAATCTTGAAAATGAAATACTTTTAATATTGTATCCGTTTTTGCAGTCCGAGTTTCTAAACCAATGCAAAAAAATATATAAATATATAACATAATTTTACATAGTTTCAATAAAGTTGCAAGGTCAGTTTGTTGTTTTTTTTAATTGTTATATACTACTTGTTAATTGGTTGAAGATAGTTTATTGTTTTCTGTTTGGAATAATTTAACATTGAACAATTAGCTTTTTAATTGTTGCTGCGTAGATTATTCACTGTTATATTTTGAGTTTTAAGATAAACAGCTGATACTCTATAATTTTCCTTCATTGTCTGAGCAGAATGGAATTTAATTCAACGCAGCAAATATGTCGTTAGTTTAATTAATGTAATGTAACAGCTGCAAATTGTTTTTGCTACACGTGCCGTTGGTACGACGTGAGCATGTGGACTAACACCTTATTGTACTAATTTTAAATAAGTAAAGAAACAGATACAACAATAAGGGAAGCATGTTTTCAATAGCGAGCTTGCTTAATTATGTTACTCGGTTTCGAATTAGTAATTTTATGCGGCAAGTTTTCGGAACGATTCAACTAGGGCGATGTTCTGTCGGAAGTTAGCAAATTATCACTCGCTCGTAAAATTAACGCTTCTTATCGATCGAGAAATGATTTCAGAATTAAATGCTACGCACGAAATTGTACGCATTGAGTGTGCGACGAAGGATCAAAGTCGCGCGGCTCGGCGCCCGACACCACGAAACTTATTTAAAAGGTAACAAAATGTTTTCAATTTTATTGCTGATTTTATGTTGAATTCTTTAAACATGTACGGTAGGGTGCGTGCGTACGTGTCCATACTCACACCAGTTCCGCGCGTGTTACGTTAAGCGGTAAGTGGCTTTCGGCTGAGCGCAGTAGAGTGCAAAACCGCCGACGACTCGCGGGGAATCTGAAATTTGCCTGCTGGAAGTGGCAGTTCCGAGATAAGATCTCACGATGCCGCAATAAAAAGCGTTCGTACCTCGTCCGTTGTGTAATGTGCATTCAAATTGCATTGTGCGAGAACTAATTCGCCTTAGGCCGATTCGCATGTTACGATAAACACATGTTTCGATTAAGTGTTACGCTAATGTCTCGTGCTTATTACCTACTCAACTCATGCGCACCCATAACAATTGCGTTACACTCTTATCTTTATTTAACCAACCACGTAATTATTTACCACTTAAAAATTGAAATTGAAAACATAAGGATATAAGTTTCTATAATAAAACGTTAGAAACGTTATTATTTGAATTAAAGCGTAGAACGATTTAGATAAGGTTGATGTGAACGTTATAGTGCTTACGAGAGCATTTTGAAGAGAGACAAACGTGGCGCCCGAGATAAGGGTATGACAAAAGCTATTGTTCTCCACACCAATTACTCGCGGCCCGCGAATTACCTAAGCCTCATATATAAATTAAGCAGCGGCAAACAGCGGAAAGATTTCTCTAGTTATACGCCAACACAACAATTATTCGTAAATCACTTTACTATATGTTGAAATTTACGAGAGCTCGTTCGCTGAACCGGCGACCCCGACTTTAGTGTTCTATTCCACGCATGCGAATACTAACTGATGGTCGAGGAGGGTAAGGTTTACTTTGTTATTGTTCCGGCCCGCCGCTACGGAACATGGAATTCTGTAGCAAAAGAGAATATGCATGGCGATTTCGTGATGAATATTCATTTCCTACGGGGCATGAAATTTATTGTGTTTTACATTTATATTCAACTCAGCTGTCTTATGTAACGGTAGCGACGCGGGATTAGCGAATTGTGAACGTTCACATTACGATTGTGTCGCACGATTCTCATTCGTGAGCGGTTAATTTTAACCGTCCTTAATAAATTAATGAAAACTCTGCGTGACTTTCTAATGACGTATATTTGCAATTGTTTACCGTTATCGGATAACAGTAGGCAGGGAAATAATTATTTAGTGACCGCGCGTCCGTGTTCATGTAAAACGTAACGTTGTCAGAGTTAGATGGTTTGCGGTATGATTTAGGCTTTCCGATAGGCCGAGTGGCACCGTGATTGATTAGCAGTTATATCGAGTGTGTCGGCGCGCGGCGCGCTAGGCCGGTCTGGGCGCAGGGCAGGTGCTCAAATTATTTGACATTTGAAATAAAATTTAGGGCGTAGTTAGTCATCGGCGATCGAACTCTACGATCGACACACTTGGCACCTGTCGAATATTTAGCGCATAAATCCATAGCAACGGTTCGATCGCGTCGTTCGCTTGATGGATTCTGAGCTATATTTAATCAACGCGGGCGCGACACGCCGCCGCATTGTTCTCTCGATTGGATTGCTGAAGCGTCTATCGATACTTATTTTATGAGGTGTCGACGAAGATTCATTATAGCTAACGCAATAAAATAATTATTGAAACATTCGATTAATGTTAAGCGGCACGAACGTGTGACTTATGTATGCATGATTGTTGCAAGAAGTGAAGGGCTGCGAGGCGATGTTCATGTTTCACATTATGACCGGTACCGAGGCATAACTAGCGCGCGTGGGGCGGGCGGCGGCGGGCGGCGCGGCGGGGCGGGCGGCGCGTGATTGCAGTGGTCGCGTCAAACAATTGATTAGTCGCATAAACTCGGTTTGGCGCGCGCTAACGATGCATCATCCCGACTGATAATTAAATTGTAAATTAGCTAAGCCGATGCTAGCTCACCGCCGCGCCGCTCGCTGCCGGCAGCGTGCGGTCGCGTGCTGCCACCACCGCGCCTAATCCTCGCCCGCGGTTTGACGTCCATCGATACTTTCACCTGTCATATTAACTGCGATTTTTGATGCCTTGCCACCTCGTTACAATACACCTATACAGTCAACTGTATCACTGAAACTTCATACAAATGTGGCACGAACTACAAATAAATCTATCTATTTTTCCATAAAGACACAAATTCGTTACGAGCAAGCTTCACACGCGTTGATTGCGAAAAATTCAATCTTGTTTCATGGAAATTTAATTTAACATACAAAATGAAAAGCTCTCTCGTCGGATATGAATCGATGTCGGCTCACTGACTGCTCGCCTGTGTTTGTGGACGCGATACTGCTTTGTGTGCATATTGTAATCAATTGTCGAATTGTATCAATTTGAATTCACAATTTGCAATTTTGACGCGAAATTCATTAATTTGTGAGCTGAATATAATCATAGCTTTTTCAGGTAGTTAAGCAGATGTAGATTTGTATTTTGCTATTTGTCTGTGACTAATTGCTATTAAGTGTGAATTGGGAATGTTGTACATATGAAATAAGTAAAAACAATTAGAGCTTTTGGGCTCCGTGTTTACTTTCGTCACATTTAACTTGATTGTTTGAAATTTGATTTTTATATTAATTGGAAATTTAGCTACTTGAGCCAGATGTTAGAGCGATTAAGTTGTACTTAAATAGATGTTTGTCCCGCAGACCGTTGGTACCGGTGACCGTGCAACAATCCGTCACATACCTGCATCGGCCGTCGGTGCATCGCACATAAAATATATTTATAGCAGTTCGTCGCACCTACCGCGGGGAGAATTCGCGTGCCGATGCCTTGTCAATAATCGTTAATAGATATTTCAGAAGACAATGCAATCGGCTAAGTATAGCCATCGTGACTAACGTCCCGTCAACCGAGCGGTACACGCATGCTCAACTCTGTTAATCTTATTATGGCAACAGAATTTATTTGCTATGCCATGGAATCTGTTTGACACCAACGTTTCATTTCTCTATCTATTTGTATAGGTTTTTGGAAAATAGTTTCTAGAAGTGGTGGGCTAACAATAGCGTTGCGGTTTCTCTCTCTTTCATACTTGCTCAACATGACTTAGTTAATTTGTTGAGTGGCAGTATGCACCTGTATCCATGTTTTTTGGTAAAATGTTCAAGAGTTTGCTTATAAGGAATAATTTAGGAAGTTAGGACAAACCCAAGCTATTATGTTGGAGAATTTCCCGTAATTAACAGGTTTGACGACCTTAAAGATCAGGTGGTCGTCGAGTTTTATCGTCTATTTTTAGATTAAGATAAGTCGCATTAGAAAATATTCAGCACAGGACCCATATGCCGGCAGCCGTCGGAAGTCGTAACTCACAGTTATGAAGCGAACGACACCAGTTTCATAAACATTGTTTTTCTTCGTTTCGCCCCTAATATTTATATTTATCAATCCATCTACACATTTATTTATAGTCCAAAATAGCGAGCATCCGAGGGTGCCCTGGGGGCGCGCCGTCATTACGATTTATTGTTTTCTTTGGTCATAGTTTGGGGTCTTTCTTACAAGAGTCCTTAGACGGATTTTAAGATTACTTATTGTTGACCAAAAACTGGCTAAGGTCCCCCACGAGTGTATTATAGAAGCTTCAATATTTATTGTTTTGTACACGCGTTACCGAGATTTTCATAAAAAAGTTGGATGAGAGTAATGTAAACAACTGTGGTTTAATTGAAACTTTATTTACTGTACTCGTAAACTGGTGCGGTATTTGCGTAGGCTTTCAATAACAAATTCGATATCAAGAACAAAATGGATATTCATATGAACATGGTTGGTCACCTCTGCGTTTCTATTTTTGGAAGCAATATTTCACCTACATTATAATTTTAAAATAAGCTTGCTTGTCGTCTATTTTTGAAGTTTGCGCACGTGAACACGATAGTCAAAATATTCTTACGATTATATATTGCAGTCATGGAGAGAGGGTGTGAACAAATATTATTACTATCAATAATCTGTGAAGGTTTAAGTGTGTGTAAAGGATGGCGCGGCCTTAGTGCGACATCTGGCGTTAGATGCGCGTGCGCAGATCGATCGGGACGACCTTTGCTTTGCTGAACTTTGAAGGTGTTAGATATGGAAACCCGATCCAGCAGGTAACTAAATTAGGAAATAAAGCTTCGTCATAATCTTTTTGTAACTAATATTCTCTTATTTCTGCTTTATCTGACAAGTTCATCTAGGATAATGTTTTGGTATTTGGACTCTTTACTTTTATTAAAATTCTCTAAACAATAGTAACTATCAATTATTTTAAAATTAGTTTAATCACCATGATACCTTTGGTAGCTACTATACTGAAAAACAAGGAACTAGATATTATATTAGGGGCTAATATCACTATTATTTAGTATGCACTATTTTCGTCTACACACACAAATCCGGGAACAGCAAAATTGTTGGTGTCAAAAATTCTATTTGACTCGTGCCGTTGTGTCTGCACTTCAGTACACTTGCATACGTACTCACTACTTCTTGATACTATATAATTCTTCACAGCAAATAATACTGGTTATGAAATGCAACTCATCTGTTATAGGTACTTTTGTATTGTTTTTAAATAATGTATCGAAGATATAATGATTGGACTAGAACTAATTTATTACTTACAACAACACTCACATTTATGACATCACGTCATCAAAAAAAAACCTATTTCATTTAATGAACGTACTACTTAATTTGATCCTAAACACAAAGTGATAACTAAATTTTCAAGTCAATATTTTTCAGGAAGCGTCCAAAACTATTTTCAGTAACTATTTGACGTCATCAAATATCAAGAATCTTGGTGACGCTATAATACGGCAGCTTCTCAATACTTGACATATTTATGTACACAGTAGGTGCAACGCACGGGACATATGGCGGACCAATTTATGAACCCGAGGGCCCATTACCATTTTAAATATTATTTTTAGGGAATTTCGTGTCAGATCTCACTCGACGGCGGCCCGTATATTAAAAGATGTGATCCTCTGATTAAGTCGCCCTGATATTTGTGAAGCCGAGTACGTTAGGATTTTCTGTTAATTAAGGAAACACACTTGTACATGAGTTCATGTTGTCATAGATGTAAGTTTATTTTGGGACGCGATAAAGTCACTGCGTATTTTTTTGTAGAATACGACATTGCCTTCTTAATTATTTTGTGTTAAGTTTAAATTTATTCTGCTACATACATGTTTGTAGTTTTTGAAACCGTGCATTAATTACTGATAATAAACTTACATTTTACAAATATGGGGAGAGTTGTTTAGGTTTACATGTTGACGCTTCACAAGCAATTAATAGTTAACCAGAACGGCTATGAATGGTGCAGTTGTGGAGTCGTGTAATACAAACAAAGCTGGGTCAACCACGCCATTAAAGTTTATGAAACGGAAGCCGTCGCCGCATGTGCAGCTTGACTCGTTCTTCGATCTGTCAATACCATCGGCGCGTGCGCACACCTCCCGTACAACGTAGATCCGTCACTAAATAGTAATTTATCTCGCATTTAATTCCAAATTTGGTTCCGTTCGACTAATAGATTACAACTTTACTGCTTTTGTGGCGAAACGACTTTTTGAATTAAATGTTCACATCCGTACAGCTGTTTAGGTTAGATTTAATGACCCAAGTTAGTCATTACATTAAAATGTTTTCTAGGTATTCTATTAATTACATGAATAAAATGATATCATTTTGTTCTTAACAGATTTTAATATGAATAAATGGTTGAGTCAGATGGTTTCTTTATTCTAAAATATGATAAAGCACCTGAATCCAATCGTGGTATTGTGCCGCGGTGTGCAGTGGCTCGTGACGCTGCCACCGGACATTGTGGTGGTAGCGACACCTTGTACACTCATTGTACACTCTCCACAAAAACTGCCACACTGTTGTTACAAGTTCACCTCATAATAAATTATTTGTAAGCACACCGTTTTTTGGATGACTCGTAACATCTTATTGGAACATTGTTATTTAGATATTAGAATTTTGTAGACAATTTCCTCGTACCTTCTTATAATGACGGTATTTTTCTTTCCAACAATTTTTAAGGTTATTTTCGTGGTCGCATACACTTGTTTTGTTAATCAGTGCATTGTCGTATAGAATTACTTTATATGGCCGTTGTAATCGATTGTACTTAACGAATAATAAACAAGCACAATATCAAACGGAAATATCGGGTTCGTCGCCGCCATTATATTCATAAAAAGGTCACATCGTTTATTTTACCATACGAAGTCACATTCGATTATTTAGTATAAGTTGATTAGGTAATGAAGATTGAGGTATAAGTAAAGTGTAATTGAGTCTTATATTTCTAAACATCTTCTTAATGTTTATACTCAGTTAGGATCCCGAAGGAGAGTAACGCACATAACGCACTTGCTTATAAATTAAGTATTTAAAGTTGTTTTAATGTAATTGGACATAATTGTAATGAATAAAAAATATATCAAACAAAATGTCGCACCACAATAAGTGCTCTAACAAAGTTAATCTGCAGCCGCCCCATATATCACATTCAAAAATCTTTCTATAAATAAAAGATAACGTACACCACTAGAAAAATAAATCTCAAATACAAAATTCCCTTTTGACGGAATGCTCAGTATAACCGTAGCCAAAGGAAATATAAATGCTGTCCAAAGGCGAATATGCGGCAATCCCTCACACAAGTGGGTAAGACGACTTGAATTTTTAATGTTACACTCAGACCGTTGCAAACCGTAACAGTTTTCTTGTCATTGGTGGAGTGGAGATGTGAGATAAATTTTGCAGAGTGGCCCCATCTTTTCGTCTGACATCAATCTTTAATGTGAACACGGGGTACACTCTATACGTGGCGTGTCTAATGCTATTTGTGTACAAAGTATGAAGCTTTTACTTTGAGGGCCAACATAACCCAGTCCGCCGTCCGAGCTATAATAATGTTGGCATTTAATAACCGTGTTCGAAGGGTATTTCCAAGAATCGTTCGGTGTCGTACTTACTGTTTTCAAGTCTAATTACTTATTGGAATCTTTAAACAAGCGGTTAGATACCGCTCACCTTGAAGCCGTCAATTAACTTCCTCGTAGCGGCTGATAATAATGACAAGACTAAAACAATGGTTGTATTAGTTTTTATTTTTCGCCGCTATCGAAGGCCATGTTCAACAATACACAAAACAAAGTTGGAGCGATTCGTCTCGCCATATAATTTCAGTAATCAAACGCCACGTCACTACGAGGCGCGGTCCGGAATCGATTAAGCGTTCCATTTCCGGTGTTTTTATAGGGAATAATTATTGGAAAACTGATCAAACAATCAAGGACTGCTTGTTTCCGTCGTTCTACTAAGATATTATGAAGAAAGAAATCAACTCATAGAGCTGTAGATAATCTGTGGATACAGTCAACTGTGACCGCTTCCTCGATAGATTTTTATTTCTTCTTTGATAATTTGTTTTTACATTCGACGTGACGGTATAGTTTTTCCTTATCGCTGAGCTCGGCTGTCGTCTTGTTGCACTCGGCTCGGCGCGCGGCGCTGCCCGCACCTGTTCGCGACTGCGATGAAAGCACCGGTGGCGATGGCGGTGGTTTAATTATTATCTTGTTTTTGTAGGTACGATTTAATATTGCGACTAGGGAAGTAGATCAGTTCGTTGATTACGAAAATCTTTTTGTTACTGTTTTTAAACAGTAAGCACTGGAGCGTTTCGTTATTTTTTGATCCGACATTTACGTTGATTCGTCATCGATATGATAGCATTTCATAAACAGAATTATGAAACCTGATTTTGAATTTATTGCACAGATACAAAAGGTTTATGTAATCAAATGTCAACTTTTGTGTTTTCTGATGGAATGGTTTTAGTCAATTTTTGGTTGCTTAATATTTCATCAATCATTATAGTCGTACGGAATGTGGCTACATGAATGAAAGTGAGAAGACGCGCGTGAGACCCTAAAGCGACATAAGGGTCAGCACTCATCTTTCGAGATTTTTTTTAATAACCTAATTTTCCAAATGGACCTGATAAATGTAAGTAGTAAAGATTTGTTTCATTTAAATTACCCATTATTTTGAGTGAAAGCAAACTATTGTCCATTCTGAAACGTAAGCTTTACGAACAATTGAAGCAATTAATGCTACTTTTCAATTTAACCTAGATTACCGTGATCTGGGTGGATACCGGTTTTCTATTTTTGACATTCTCTAATAAACAATAAAAAGTATGAGTTCATAATAGTTTTAACATTTATACACAAATAAGGTAAAATTATAAAAGATAAGATACTAACAAAAAAATATTGTTCTAAACGCAACCGTTGAGTCTATTTAATAGGCAACTTAAATAGAATAAATTAGTTGTTAATTAATGTTAATATGATGACATGGTTATTATAGTCAATTAATATGTTATTGAAGGCTGACAGAGTCTCATAACTGCATGGAGATGGCGGCGACAAGTGGACCCGATGTCGTTACTGAGTGACGACCACGCCAACGCCACTAATGGACTATTAACCTCCTCCCGCTAATTATTAATATTTTATTTTTATAGCATCTGTCCAATTTAACGACTACTTTCCGGTTCTCGTATACAGTTGATATTTTGAAATGCTAATATTTGCTCAGCGTTGATTGAAAGGTCAACGATTTTGTCAACGGCATTGCTTTAACAGACCCTAATAGCCCGACGCGATATAGAGTTACAGAATCATCTCGTATTATGTTTCGATGGAGATATGACGTTATGAGAATTTTTGTTATTAATATTAATTTTCATATATAATGTATTTGGAATATGATATTTTCTGACATTCGAATTTTTTAAACAAATATGAATAGTAATGTTGTCATAATTTGTTTTTAACTTTATAATATTTTGATCTCTATCTTATCTAGAAATAGATGATGTGATCAGTAAACAAATTAGTTATACACTGTTAAACATATGTCCTAAATCATTTTCAAGCACGATCCGTCAAAGTTATCACGTATGTCAAGGGTTGACAGTTCGTGGCATCCGCTCCGGACATCGGATAAACCATTACAATGTGGGGCAACTCTAGTGTTACAAACAAAATACGTTCTCTGGCGACCGCATACGGCTCGGTTTGTTAATAACATACTTGGCTTCACATACTGCTTTTCTAGGAGCGGATCATTTTACTGACACTTTTCAAAAAGCTTAAAATTACTGTGTCGTATTGGAAATTGTATCTTCGTGTACTGTAATTAGGGTTGTATTTTGTTCGCCTATTCAAATCATAACTTCACAACGGAAGGAATAGCTCAGTGTGTGGCTGTGCATTTGTGTTATTAAATGATTTATGAAGCAGGATTACCGGGCCGCTGGGTTGTTATACAATTTTGGAAGCTATTAGTACGGTTGTTGAGTATGATTTTGTTTGTGACATGTGCTTGTTAATCATGCACGGTAGCCGTGTGTTGATCTCGATGTAATTGAGTTAACTGACGCACTGATGACTTATTTGACAGAGTGAGTCGTCTGTTTCACTGTTGTGTATTATTTTAATCTATGAGGGATTAGTTTGTGTTTATTATTTGTATGCAACGGTTTATAAACTCAAATCTTAATTAGGTGCTTACCATTTACTGTGAAATTGAGTTGATTGAATGTTTTTTGCATGCATCGCTGATCGATAATTAAACATTTTTGATTTGATTTAACAGGTTTGTTTACAATTAAGTAGTGAACATTAATTACACGGTTGTAGTTAACAAGTCTTAATAGGTGTGTAATAAAACATTGTCAAATTAAATGTAGTATTAATATCATCGGATTGGTTTCCATTATATCCCGCAATCGATTCGACTGCGGCGCATTATGTTTCCACATCGAGATATCAAATTGATAAGTGAGGCACATTCGCAGCGGGCGCGGGCGGTTGCGGGCGGTCGCTCCAAGCATTATGAAATTGGCCGTACGTTAGACGCCGTTACTTCCGATAAAATATAACCGGCTCGGCCGCTCATATCTGTCGGACGAAGCACCTAGCGTTACCTAGTGTACTCACGTCCCGGTACAACCATCATTTTACCTTATTAGATAATCAATAACAAGCCAATAGCTCAGCCTGTTTAATAGTTATGACACAACAGGTTTAACAGCTTGTGATTTATTTGAACACGATAAGATACGGAAAATATGTTTTCACTGAAACGCGACGTAACGTTGAGAGGTGAAAGTTGCGGTATTCAAATGAGTAAGTTATGTCCACGTGTGTCGCGTAAACCCATTTAACTTGTCATCTTCATGGGAACCAATAAAGTTGCGACATTTTTATCAATGAACGTTTATTTTAATATTAAAGTGTTTACTTAAAATATTCGACTGCGGCTTGCATAAAATTTTGTCTTTATTTTTAAGTAGAAAAATAAGTATTATTGAAAACAGTTATTTAAATAAATTAAATTACCTACTGATAAACTATATCTACTTTTACAAACAAAAAAAATACTTGTTTGGCATATTCATGATTAGCAGTCAATAGTCACCAATGTTAATTTTGTTGTTAGGTAAGCTAATAGGTAGGTAGATAGGTACTTAATGTGTTACCCGAGTTCTCATTGTAATTCCAGTATATTGATGTAGCTAATTAGTTTGATCTAGTAGATGTAAATAAACCGAGTGGTATCGCAGAGCGCTTACCCGAGCTCACAGGAAGGCTTGCACAACACTAGCTCGTAATGAATAAGACTCAATTCACTGGGCTGAGTGGTATCTCTCACAACATCAGATGTGGTGCACTACATCGTAGGGGGTAGTGAGGGGGCAGGGGGGGGGGGGCTCGGCGTAAGGTCAGAGATTTATGTTCTCATAACGCGCCGTTCCTCGCCAACCAAACGTTCAAACGTATTGATTTCATTTCCAACATTCATTTTTAAATAGTTCTGCTCTTTTAGCTGTAACGTAGTACCCACCAGTAACGTCTAAGCCGCAACACTCCGCTAACTTCAGAACTCTCTGTAATCTTACTTATCCCAACTGAGTGTCCGCCATAAAAATAATTTATTTTACAAGATCTCAAGAATGGAATAATAATCAACCTTTTGCTTAATGGATACTAAAAATACAAAACTGACCCGAAACCAAGGCGATAAATAATATTAAATTAATATAAAGTGGGCTATAAAACAAAAATGTATTCATTACACAGATTTTTCGTGGAATGCGGCTTTGAGATAAGATATTTAGCTCAGATGCCAATAACAGATTAAAAATATGAATTATTTAAACAAATATTAACTGACTGTGGACTTTTAATTAATAGAAGACTTAATTAGGTAATTAGCTGTCGCAGTAAAATGGCGTCAAGAATATTCCGTAAATTAATAATTGATTTATTTTATTGAATGCACTAAAATTTAACTGTCTTTTAAAGGATTATAAGAATTATAGATTTTAAGATTAGAAGAATTATAATTGTCATCACATTTATTTCTACAAGTAGGATTCTAGCGTAGCACCTAATTTTTACCGATCTAAGCAGCTCAGGATGCTAAGGTCTTACGGATAAGTACCAAAATCGGTTTAAATTTCAAAGTAATGTACTATAAGATAAAACTATTACTCATAATCTTATTTGTTACATTGTTCTACGTCCACAGGTGCCGTTGACACCGAAGCGTTTTGTCTTAAAGCCATTGGTGGGCTGCTATCGCGAGTAACTAAAAAGGTGTCGTTAGTAATGGTTTTTGAGACATCATAAAGATGTCATGGTGGCTGTTACCCGATTGTGGCTATCGCCGCGGCGTAATAGGGCGCGCGTAAAGTTAGCCGCGAGATACCGACCCAACTGAGGAATCTTTACGTTGGACACCTACAATAAGCAGGAAAATAAATAACGCGACTTTAAAAATACATGTGTGTATAAATCAGAACTTTATAACCTATTTAACATTTTGGTTAATTTTCAGCACAATAGCCCAATGTAGGTAAGTTACCTTCAAGTCCGAGAGAAGTAGATGATTGATATTCCTACATTTTAATTTTCATCATCGTCATTATTTGCATAGCTCCATTTTTATGCACGAGCAGCTATAAAAGCAATAAAATATAATATATGAGGATCCAAGTTGTCAGTTCCGTGTACAATATTTCAACAATTTGTTCGGCGGTTACCGCGCTGTTATTGCTACGTCAGCAGAAAATTTAACGTATTTTTCGATAACATTAAAATATTTCAACTTGTTTGTTAATAAATGCTAATTTACTATAGGTATCTACAAAATATATGGCGATTTATGATCTGTTTATTTTTTAATTTTTAAGTTACAAGTCGTAATTTTGGATAGAAGATGAGTATGGTCTAACATATTGATAGATTGTACCTTAGTTAGTTCCATCACGTACTTAACTTAGAAGTAGGCTTTGATTGAGACTTAGAAGCTAAGTCATTTTGATTCGAAGACGCAAATAATTTTAAACCTAGACTTAACAAAAGACTCGAAAAAAAAACAACTGAGAATTGTTCTTAAGCATATCCCTTTCAAGGTAAACGTGAATATTTAGTGGTCGATGGTTGCCGACCGTACACAGCTCTTTAATCACTTCATAAGTCACCAGCGAAGCATTGTCGACTCTTATCTAGTAATTTTTGATAGCCACCACACACTTAACACTTGGAATTGTTACCGATAGTTGTTTATTTATTTTAATGGCACCTTGCCCGTTAAAGAGCATTCCACTAATCAAGGGAAGTGCACTCACAAATGAATATGATGTGCAGTAAAACTAATTGATAGTTATTTACTGAACCAGCTTACTATATCTACTTACTTTAAAATAAGTGAAAGGCATGTAATGTTGCAAGCGTAATGGAAAATACGTCATATTAAATGCAGTTATAGTTATTGCAATGAATTCGTTTAGTTCATAACATACAATATTCATACCAGCTTTATCTCATAAATTCGTGTTACTGCAACTTTTAAGAAATTTTAATTTATGCGCTAAGTTGTTTGTTTTTGTATCTCAGTAAGTTTTTGCAGCAAAAAACTAGAGTCGGTCACGGAAGTTACGGAAAGTTGCCTTTTGACGAAATAATAGATGATTGTGATCGATGAACGCTGTATTGAACATCTCCATCTTTTTTCTACACAATTATTATCTTTCGACAGTCGGCATGATTTCATCCGGAATGTTACTAAATTATCTACATAATGTTTCACTAGTGATTTGAAAAACGTCAGTCAGCTGATAGCCGAAACCAATAAATTTCATACTGCAATAATTGGCTACGCCCGGAATTCTAATCTGCGCAGAGTGACTGAGCAAAAACCAAGCACAGTATTGCAAACTTTTTTCTTTCAATTAAAGCCTTTTATCTTTCGGATGATTTACGATGCTTCGATAACATTCGGTTTAGGGAAATGAAACATGTTTAATTTGTTATCGATGTCGTTATTAAAACGTGAATGCGTAGGTACCCGACTATTTTTTGCTGTTCCAACGTTTCGAATAATTATTTTTGTTTGGTTTATAATGAAGAGTCGGCGATAACAATATCGATTGTTCATGGATCGAGCGGAAGTGGAAATTTGAACCTTGTCATGGCGAGGCTCCGACTACCGTGACTGAACCCACAAGCGTTTCACCTCACATTTGCTTTTTATATTGTTCTTTATTTCAATAGTTGACCTAGCGACTCACTTAGCTGCTTGATGTTTTTCTACAAGGAATCTTATTGCAGACGGAATAAAAACGTTAATAACTTTGCAATAATATTTGCCAAGGTCATATTTATGTTTCTTGACATTATTACACATGGTTCGCTTAGCTTGTCAAGGCAGTCATCGGTGTCGTAGAATGCGCGGGGAGCAGGCGTGTCGGGCGACTCTTATCGAGATGTTAGAGTTCCGAGAACAGAGCGTCTGCTACCAAATATCATGACTGTCGTCTTACAAATGAGAAAATTTCGCTCTAATTATTTATGAATGTGTTATCGTCATATCTCTGGAGCTCACGATCCGGCCTCCGTGCGCACGACACGAGCAAAACCGCAATTAGCAAATGTGGCTTTCTTTGTTCTCGCTCGCACGTTTCGCCATCGTTTAGTATCTATTACTATAAGTATGTATTGCGAGAAGAGTAGTCGACGATCGTTAATAAACCTCCATTACTTTCATTAAGGGATATCTGTGGACAGTCGCCGTATCGAGATGTCGGCCGGCCGTCATGCCATCGACACATAACGAAATTAACCGCGATGACGCTATCGAAGCGCGCGCATCGAGCGTTCGCTGCTCGTTCTTCGCCGCTAACCGCGCGCGCACTTAATTGCAAAATGCCAATGAATGTCGATAATATATTTTAATCGCGACACCGAGCACTGAACGCGACGTCATCTACGTAATCCTAAATCTCGTTATGGACACGACTCGAATACCTAGGCATCTGTTATAAATTACGTTTCAGATTATCGTATGATCCAATCGTAAATTAAGACAAGATACATAATTAAGGCGAATAAATAAAATGGTTGGCATTTCGACGGGAGCACGTTCGATTCTGCCTCGCGATATTCTCTCCATTTTGAGCTATCAGACCCTTTTAATAAAGTGTAGTTTGATTCGTTACATTTAATTGCGATTCAATCGCCAACAATATTGAAGGAGCCGGAGAAGTGCGGGGGCGGGACGGGACTCTGAATGTCACGACAAGATTTTTAATTACGTAGAAGATATCATCTAAGAACTGCGTCCCATACTATACGAAAGACATCGCGAAATTACAATTCAATAATTATATCTGCGGTAGAGGTTAAAGAAGTATTTTTAATTAGTGACAGCTTTACTACACGTTAACACGAAAATATCGGACAGTGAGTAAGGTAAGTGCGCACGTGCGGCGCGGCGCGCTGCGGGCTGAGCTCGGCGCGGCTCGGCAAGGCGCGGCGCGGCGCGGGCGTGGCGCAAACGCGCTGCTGCGGCTGCCGCCTGGCTCGGCCTGTCCAATATGATCCCCGGTTTATTTTCGTTCTTCTAATGCGTCTTCGCTGTCGTCCGGAGGACAATTAAAAATACAAAAAGTGAAACGTTTGTTTCAGACGTTCATTGTCTCCGTTATTAATAAATTCATTTTACTGAGTTGAAGTCGACGTGTATTTTATTCGCTTTAAGTGGTTTCACATTGTTTTATATTTATGTGTGGTTATTTTTGGTACAGACATTATAATGCAGTTTGTGGGGGACGATACGTAAAACGGCTCACTCTTGCTCCATTAGGGATATTTGAAACTTTGAGAGTGCACTCATAAATTCGCTTTTGTTGGTAATAACATGAGTACTAAGAATAGAATCTATTGTTATTATATTTTACTTTAGTGACTAAATATGTTTCTTCGTTTTATGTGACAGACTTGTGTATATTCGAATACAGCGTGCACCGCCAGCCAAAGAATCATCCCCTTATTGTAAAGGCGGCTAAATATTAGGCCTTAATCATTTTAAAATTGAATTATTTTATGTGTGTGGAACGTTTAAAGTAAAACATATTTCCGAATTCTGAGAAAGAAATCTGATCAGAAATACGGTTTCAGGAAATTGAGTAACAGGGGAAAGAGTCAAATTACTTAAACGTACAACTCATTGTGACAACTGTGTATCAAATAGACATTTACTAAAATAGATACATTAAAATCATGATATTTCGTTGTGTTACTGAATTTATTGTATGAAATAAGTTTTGATTCCCAGATTTATGTTTTAACGTAGGTCTCACGCCATTCCAAAGATATTCAAAGTTTATCAAATTAGCAGTTAACGTATAACTTTCCACATTTCCTAGTTTCAGACATTAATGAGCACATCCAAACAAACAAACAAAGACATTCTTTCAATTCGTATATTAAAAAATATTAATGTCTGACTCTACTTTTCGACTAAAACCATTATCTCTAAATATGAAGGCCCAAAGTAAAAACTAAATAAGTACTTCAATTCCACTTGTGCTTAGGTTTGACAGTTTAACTATCGGGCGTTTATTTGTAGTGTTACTTTTTTTCCTTATTTTATTAAGTCTCTTGTCTGTCCTATGAAGGTCTTGATCCTTGGTCCGATGCTAGAGTTCCAATTCCAACCAATTCTCTTCCTATCTCTTAAGTTCTAGTTTTACCCCGATCTCTGTTTCGTTTCCCAAGTTATTTATAACTTACTTGTAACTTACCTACTCACTTACTTTTACCTTAAATATTTACCATAGTACTGATAAGCATATCGTATGTTGTAAAAATAGAAACAGTTCTATCATTTCTATTAGACTGGCTTATTAAATACGTAGGTAGTTCCCAATAAGTTTTCTAAATAAAAAAATAATACAAATGCGAGCTAATACATCAGTAATAATAATAAGATGCAAGAAAGATTTGTTGTTTCTTAATCTTCTTGGAATGTAGAATAGTATAATTGGGTAGCATTTCCTGAATACAATAGCCAACGAATTCTCCGTGGCTTTACTATTATTGTTTCATAAATTAGTTGTTTTAATATGTTTGATACAACAACGTTTATTTCAGTTTCACCAAAATAAATAATGGAATCCATTGGGTTTAATGCTTCAACCTTTTTTTTGGAAACAAATATTGTTTTAGTTTACTAGGAATTTAGTTTACATATCATTTGTGTTTTAGATATGACAAACAAAAATTCATCACACCATAAAGTAAAAATTTAGTATATTCTTTGAATACATTTAAATAATCATAACATAACATAACGTATCATCACGCCTGTATCCCCGAAGGGTTAGGCAGAGGTGTACCAATGTATACCCACAGTTCGCCGATATGTTTAGGTCCCATGTAATAGGGGGCAAGCCTATTGCCACTAACCGGGCACGAATCCAATGGGGCTATATATTTAAATGTAGTAAATTTTTTACTTAATATATTAATCCTACAATAGATATACGGTACATAAATGTCAATAAAAGCCAGCAAGTCTTAAGAAGGTCCTTGTCACAGTAGTGTATTGTTTCATTAGTGTAATGAATACACACTAACCAAACCGACAGATGGGTTCACCCGGGTGAAAAGTCCACAGTTTTCCCGGATAAGACAACAATCTACGAGGGGCAAGTTAGAGAAAATTGGTAAACGGATTGTTGTACTCCATATTCGTTTTATTATGACTTATAAAAAGCTAGAGTTTTGTAATGTTACATTAATAATTGTGTTTTATTGGTTTAATAAAAAAAAAATATTAATATCATTTTGGGTGCTCGGAATATATTCATAGTTTTTAAAACCCTTTTGAGGATTTACTATAAAATAGTTTTATTTTTTGTAGAACCTTATATAATATGATAGCCCATAGGAATTTTTAAGATGTACTCGTTGTTAATCATATACGGTTTGTATAGGCAGAAAGAATTTCTCATGAGTCATCAAGAGTCTTTCCATGTGTCCTTTCCTAGTTCTGGTGTTTCCATAAAGTTAGCTTGCATAGCCCTGTGCTAGCAAATATTGAAAGTTAATGAAAGTATTTGGGGGAGACATTCACTTAAATTAACCTGGTCTTTTATATAAACTCCAATAGTTGGACATATGAATTGCTTCAATTCCAACGATACTAAACAAAGAAAATGTAAAAGTGTGTCATGATGAAATATGAGGCTATTCTGTACTCTTAAAGAGACGGTAAGAGTTCGAGGCACGTCCTCTGTCTCACTACCACTGCATTTACTTTACTGCTCTGATATTTTACTGGTAGTGCTCTTAACATACGTCTCGCTTTTATAGTGCGCACTACGCGTTATGGCCTAATGTCACGTGATTCACTGATTTCGCTGTCCACTTTTGAAATGCTTCCATTTGTCTGCTAAAAGAAGATTTAGGTACTTACTCAAATGGACATTCAGTTTAAATGCTCAATTTAATGCACGAAAAAGATATAACTTTTATGAGCTTATTTCCATACGTGAAGCACGTAAATTACAAAGCTGACTCTCATGACTCATTTCCTGACATAGCTTACTTTATCTCAGTTTTGTGTAGTCATAGTATGTGAATTTACATATACCTTTTGAAATGTACACCGTCTATATTCACACACAAAAGCCCATACAAATTCCTCATAAATTTTCCATTAAAAAGATAGAGAGGCTCCGCAACAAAGTGAAACAAGATCCACTCTACTAATCCGACAAAAGCGAGCCTTGTTACCCTTCAAATTTATTTATAAGAAAACTCTCGGACAAGTCGTTAATACCTATAAAGTAGGGGCGAGAGAGGCGCGAGCGAGTTTATAACTCACGTACCGAACTTTACTCGCCGACACATAAAATAATAGGTGTAAAAACTTACACGGGAATGTACTCAGTAAGCGGACGAGGCGCGAGATGGACGGTGCCGCAGGATCCCGCCTCGCTTCACATTCATGTACCCCTGGTACCGCGCCGCGAAATATTATCCGACCAACCTTTTACTATGCATTTATCTATTTTATGAAAACGCTTTATCGATATTATTATTACCTTACAGCTGCTTTGCGATTACGAAAGTATCGGTGTTTGCGTTTCATGTATTTCTTGATTCATTGTAACTTGGTTGGTGGAAATTAGTAGGTTCCGTA
The DNA here is from genome assembly GCA_905146925.1 of Autographa gamma. Taxonomy (NCBI): domain Eukaryota; kingdom Metazoa; phylum Arthropoda; class Insecta; order Lepidoptera; family Noctuidae; genus Autographa; species Autographa gamma. The sequence goes on from LR989852.1 coordinate 6,142,119, forward strand.
CTGTCGGTTCACTTTATATTGAAATATAGAGTCACATAAAAAAATACTTTGCCATGAAGGAAACTAGACTTTACTTTGCTTCATTTTTTTTTCATTTTTTCCTTGAATGATTAAAATACTTAATCAAACGAGACACCAATAAGGAGAAAATGAGTTTTATCTAACTCCTTTTTTTATCATTCCAACAAAGCGACGTTTAAAAAAAAATCTTTTTGTCGATGATGATTGTAACTGTCTATGTACACATTGTCACTTCCCTAGATGTTTGAGATTAGTATATACCTGTTCTAAATTCTGGAATGAATAAATGTAAATGCACTTCGTAAAAAACAAAAAGCTTGGAAAAAAATTAAACATCGTTATTCTAAAATTCAATCACTCACTGCGATATGACGATAGGAATGACAAAAAACTTATTAATTTGTCGACTACTGCCTTCGACCCGAGTTCGTTTAAAAATTTTAATCAGTACAATAGGGCCTGTATAAGTAACATATTATCTTGCATAAATCATGTTAATGAGCACCTTTCGAGCATTTCGTATCGCCATTAATTCAGATATCACTGCGGAAACAAACGTCGGTTTATCCCGCCATCTGTGGCGCATGCGCGCACCGGTAATCGTTAACCCCGAGGTGATATTATTTTGAATATCCATTTCCTTTTACATTATTATTCAAATCATCCTTAAGCGGGGGTTTTAGAGTTCAGTTTACATAATTCTGTGTTGTTGTTATTGTTACCTAAGCATAAGATGTATGACACGAATTTGAATTCGGAACAGATATTGTAGCGAAGCCGCGGGCGACGGGCACGTGCGTACGCGCACCTTGCACAACATTCGGCCTCTGAACATAAAATTAAGTAGTATTTTATTTATAGGGCATTGTTGTTAGCTATTTATAGCGATATCATGTGCTTGGGAACTTGTTACAATCTTCTTAATCCCTATTAACTTAAACCTTTCGCACCTCTGATCTTAAAACACGTTCCCATGCGGTGCTCAATTAAGAAACTTAAGAACTTTTCATTCCTATAGTCGTTATTGACGGTAATCAGTGTTGACAATGTTAATTAAGCCCACAATGTCAAGCCACTGCCAACTGTGAGTTGTGATAAACTGCATCTCTTCGTTTATTTATGTACATGTGTAAATATTATGTAGAAAAGCTCATTTTTAGCATCCCTGCGAACCAGTTATCCTTCCAGTGACCGAGGTCAATCAGCAACTATATCCAAACTATAAATTTCATTTAATAAGACACAAATACAACTTTGTGCTCGTTTTTGAATCGCCAACCAAAGAAATTTAAATAAAACACTTTTATCAGATTCGACAGGTGGAGGTAGTCTCTCTTGTTCTTTTTAGCTTCGCTGTAGGTTAAGGATTAGCTAGTAACTAATCGATTCCCGATACGGAAGGGGAAGCGTTCTTTTATTAGTACATACCGTGAGCCATGACCAGACGGTGCAATTCGTTATCCGGCTATTAATATGCCTCTATGCCGAGACCTGTCCACAAACATTTTAATTTTCACTTTGATGTCTTAAATGGCATCAGCGTTAATTAGTTACAACATTAGATCGTTTTCTTTTATGAATATTTTAGAAGTTTTACTGCTTTTAACATTTAGTTTGGGTTAATAATGTTTTAATGGGAGCTTGTAGATAAAAGTGACACATAATCTTCCCTATTACTTCAAACGAGAATCTTAAAATCACATTTCACGTAATAACGTTCAAGTTAATCTTCAAGCTAATATGAATTATGAAGCATTGCGATACAGGATCTTGTATAAGTAATAAAACCGATGTCCAATTACCCCCATAATCAACTAGAGGAGGGCGAGTGCACTCATACTGGGAACGTCGATAATCGCATGAAGGCAAGCAGATTAATATTCATCATGTCTTAATCAGGAGCTGGAAGCCCACCCACGTCTGAAGCACGCTTACCAATTCCACCATCACCGGCGTACCATCGTCATACTAATTTAACAAACCTCCTGCCAATACACTATGTGCAATAAATATTTAAGATTAATCTGATTGTACCTCGACCACTTGTTAGAATACTAATGCCAGCATTGTATGTTGGTAAAGCAATGTCTAATTGTGCTGGAATTTCTCTTTTAATTTGCTGCGAATGTATGCTGGTTTTTAGATCGCAGTTACGGGTTAATTTGTATGTACATAGACTGTTGGTGATTAGTGGGACAACGGTAAATAAATAATAATACAAACTGTTTAACATGTTAGTGATTTTCTGATCAGGATTTACTTGAGGTACTTCCTCAAGTAACTTTTGGTCACTAAAAACGTTATACTAACTTCGACAAGTTTATTCAGGAAGTACTGTTAGGAAAATAGACCTTTTTGTTAAATTTTGGCGAAATATCTAGATGCATCGGGAGTGTCTTTAAATGAAGAAAGGAATAAAACCTTAAAAAGCAATCTTAAAAATGACATATTTTTAATATAATTCTTCGTAGTCGTAAATAATATAACCCTACCTATTCTATTTATCTACATCTACTAACGTTAACTGGCTGAAAATCGATAGTAAACGATCGTTTTGAATAATCAGTACATTTTATACAAACATCATCTGCACTAAGTGGACTCTGGTCAATGTAGCGCTATTAATTAAAACACTGCACATTAAATTTAAACATATCTTTCTCCAAATATCTGCATAAACACTGCACGTAATTCCCTTTAACAAGGGGGTATTAACAAGAGATTCGTTAGACTTATGCACCTATCGGGTTACAAATTGTATATCTTAGATCGATACCGTCGTAATGAAGAGGGCTTAGCATTTAAATACATTTGCATATTAGACTGCGTTCGCTCTATCACAGAGCTAGAGCTACGGAGCGCAGTGCACTAACGTGTCCAATGCTGACCATCAACAGACAAGTTTTGTTACTATTCTCTGATAAGCTTCAAGTTATAAATAACACTGCGCTTTCAAGACAATGTAAAACCTTTTTGTAAGTGATAACTTTTTCTGTCGTCGAACATTGTATGTAATATGATATATGTTTGAAACTTCACTTACTTTAACATTTTATGACTGGCTATTATGTAAATGCAAGAAAGTAGGTTCCTTTAAAATGCCAATTAAATAAAAGATTCTTGGATCACTGGCCGATGACTCACATAGCCTAGGAAAGGGTTCAATTAAAATAAAAGAATGACGAAATGAGTTTAAGTCCGACGGAGTACTAAATTATGATAGTACGCCACATATAAATAAGAATACTCATTTTAATTTAAATAAGATAAATCGAGCTTTTAATTATACGCCTGTTAGGCTGTATCGCGAACCATTAATTATATTGCAGTTGCTAGTTTGAGAGACGTTTGCATACATATATTGTTGACATTGCCCGACCTTTAGGATGGAGGAAAGTGGAAAGCTTCAGGTATTTAAAGACAAGGCATAAATAAACGTGATGTGTATGGCAATTAAAATATTTCTTCAGTTATTAATTACACGTTAGACGAGGCATACGTCATTTTGTTTGTCTTCTCGATGTAAAAGTTGTGTGACACGTTTCACTTGTGACTTCGATGTACCTACCACAAATATTGTAGGACTTTTAAATTAGAAAAAAAAACGCGCGTAAATAAGAGCGTAAATTAATTATCATATAGAATGCCTTTTCTACTAATTTATCAACGTAGATACTCGTAGAACCATCGTAGCAATTTGGACTTACAGATAACACAAATATAATAATAGATAATATTTCGTCGAGAACCTTTACTTACTTATTTTTATTAATATACTAATGTTTATTCATAAAAAAAAATATGCCTAACTCAAAAAGTATTCATTATAATTTAAGCAACAGTTTAGAACTTTTGCCTCCGCCTTAATTTAAACAAAAATAGAGACGCAATCTAGGTTCCAAAGTAAAAAAATAAAAAGCCGTATCTCCCTCGCATATTTTTCTATGAACAACACGTATCTACACAACATATGGTAAAACGCTCGTACAGATAGCTGGTGGAAGCTAGGTCGCAGCCGATGCGCGGCTCGATAGCGACACCAATTAATATGCAATGTCGTAGCACTCGTAAACTAGTCACGAACATATGCCAATACGCTGGTGCAGTTAGGCAAACGCTATTTGTATAATTCGGACGATTTACTTGCGGCCGAGCGCCATCTTGCCATCGCCGACGTTACATATCGCCATGTCTTCACGTCATTTTCTTCCTTCCAATTGAAAAGGAAAATACAAGTTACGTCAGTCACTTTGAATAATATTAACATTAATATGAATAATAAAGTCGTTTACTCTCGTTTGTTTCTTTAGATTTTCTTTTAAAATACAGTAGTAGGTGATTTATAAGATTAATAGACAAGAGATGTTAGAGGTATCAATACATTAACGCGAACATAAATTTTCAAAGAGCAGAAAATTCACAGAACATTTGTTAATCCATACATTATAACTATTCTAAAAGAATTCCTTGTACTTACGGTGATTTATGTGAAGATGTATTCATTTAGAAATTACATGTCCCTGGGGAACACACCATATGGGTCCACACATCAAGGTGACGAGTAAAATAGGAACAATAAAATGTTGTCTCTACATTAGGCATTATTTACAGCTAGGAAAGCGGACATGTTTTTTTCAGTCTATTTCTATGAATGACCAAACAAATGATTAGCAAGGACCTAATAGTACGTTTAGTTGGCGTGTAATCGCAGATAGTTGGAGGCAGCAGTGTGCGAGCGTTATGGTAATGCGGTATCACACATCGCGCATGTCGCGACGCCCTCTATCGGCGTCATCGCGGAGGCGCCGGCGCCGGCCGCACGTCCTACCGTCATAATCAACTTATTCATTCTTCTTCATTATCAATTACAAATTATTCACGCCCATATCGGTGATCGGAACTTACCGTTCAATAGAAGGCTCTTATGCGAAGCCTAGGCGCCAGGCATAATAATTTATAATTAAAATTACAAGCACCGACAGTATTGACCGATTCGACGTACAGGTCTTGTTCATTTATGATGAATTGACAAGTAATAGATTCTAATTTTAACGATGTTAGAATAATTTAATCGTTTCCTTCAATTCACAATTAGTTATCATAACAAGTAATGAAACCTAACCCTTGGCCCACTAAAGAACAATGAAACTTATTTTTGAAATGTATTCTTTCATGAAAATTAAAGGTTTTTCCACAAGCTTCATTTAAGTGCATGTAATAGTGGTGTAAATAAACGGAGTCGCGGCACAAAGCGTAGTCAAGTACGAGCAGGTAGGCCTCACTCGCTGACGTTAAAGCTCGGAACGCACAGCATAATAATTAGTCATTAGAAAGTAGGCAGCTAGGGAGAGAGGTGGGGGCGGGAGGCAGGGGGCGGGGCTCGTCTGTTTCAGCTTATCTGAAATTACATCTTTTATGGGTATCCGCGATTATTCCGCGCTGCAGCGACTTGCGGCGCGTTAGTACCGCCTGGAAAACAACTCGGCATTACCATTGGTGTTCTACATAATCCCTACTATTGCTTTTTATTAGATTGTCTCTACTTTCGCTCCTCATTTATCTTTTTTTGCCACACATTAGATTTAATGATAATGTTACCATTAAGCCGTTTTGTCAACCACTTCTTCCGTTTACATTCTCTCACTTGTACGTCCCGAACATTTCTCCGGCTCGCCTCCACTCGTACATATTAACCAAAATTTATTCATGGTACTATAAGACAAGAATCTGGTAAATTCTAATATCCTTGTTTGTTACACAAAAGCGCTGCTTACAACAACAGACAAACAATTCAGTGGAGCTAACTTGAATTCATAATCAAGTAATTTATGTGCACGGCGAATAAATTAGCCGCTCGAGCCCGCGCGCCGCCCATAACTTACCCCAATAAATTGCCCAAAGCGGGCCAACTTCATTTTATCTCCAAATACTAATAAGTACTCGTACTACCTACGTACGCGGTTACGCAGTCCGATCGGCTTTTATTACGATTTTATTTTTTAGCATTCAGTTAACTTATTTGAACCCCCGATATGAGCGTTTTATGATGGCGTTGCGCGATCGACACCCGATAAGCGGCGTAGCGCTTGTAAACTGCCTCAAGTGCACGGGAAACTTAACGAAAATGTGACTTACAACGACTTAAAATAGAATTACCATTATTGTATTACAATTTTAGAGCTTAATATATTCCAAACTGCTGGAGCGGCTGAAGGTTATTGAAACAAATTTGTTCCTTGTATAGGGTGAGCATTGAACAAATTTTCGTGAGGCTCTCCGGCGAGGCTTACTACGTTTCTAACCCTGTACGTGAACTCACGTATCAGGTAGCACCTGCTTTGCATAAGGCGTCATGTCGAGAACCCCACGTTTAAAGTGTAAATTTTGCGATTAAAGTATAAAATTGTGCATAAACACTTTGAACAAAATGCGTCTCGATAAGAATAATAAATATGCAATGGTAATTTATGTTACAGAAGGTTGATTCAAGGTGACCTTATTTTAATGTGGAATCTATTGCAGCGTTACCTTCATATTTTTAACACTAACTACCAAGTATGTGCACTGTGTGATACGTACACGATGACAAATTGGTATTGTGAATATATTTGTACCGAACATCGAGATCGAATGTCTAATGCATAGTTAATGCACTTCTGTTGGGTTAGCAAATAGACTGAAGATTCTAAATTCTGAAGAGTACAAACTGTAGCACTGTCTACTATTTTAGAAATCTTACGGCCTTATTTATAGCACGTTAATTTTCACTTACCTAATACAATAAACAATCCGTGTCTGTCCAAAAGTTAAAAATAAAAAGGGCGATTTATATTTACATTATTCAAGTACTTTCCACCCTAACAAAAGTTGTCACGGTGTCCAAATCGTCCAATAGAGTCGACAATAAAATTAACATACGCCGAAGCGAGGTGTCACGCCGCAGGAAGTATAGTGTAATTTGTAAGCTTTGTGATTAATAAAGTGTACTAAGTGCGGCCCCAATAGGACAGATTAGCGGCCACTTTATCACATCTATTCCGAGTTAACGTCGCGTGACGGATCTCGTTTGAAACTCATAAAGAGTCCAAAGCAAAATATACTCGTAGATAACGCTTACTTTACGTCTCGGGCCCTTTTCCACTTGCTAAGTTTAGACCAAGTCGGCCGGAGGGTAAACTCACAACTTTATTTAAGTTTAATACTATTTTATAATTAAATTTTCACTTTATAATCAAGTCAGTGAACGAGTTACGATAGCTTTCAATGTTAGTCAAGGAAATCCTTTCAGGTCATGTTTTCCTATTCACAAGCGTCTAGTTAATAATCATAATTCAGTCACAATGTGTTCGACTCGGTAATATTGCACTTAATGTATACTAGATATAAGTTTACTTGAAATATACCGTGTAAAAACAGTTGTCGTAAGTCGGAAACAGTGGAAAACACAGTTGTCTAGCTCACATTTGGACAGATTGATGGAATTGCGTCGGTCGTATACGTACAACAAATGCTTATAAAATAGCTTTTATCAGATTTAGCTGTGACCTTTCGTTACTAATAAAATCCCATGTAAAATACACGTATTATCGTCGTCTGCAAGCTGTTAATTATTCGGTTAATTATATTCAGTCGGACATTGTATTCCATTTACTTATAAACAAGTGAATAGTTCGTATAAATGGAATGAAAAGATTAAATAATGTTTCGTATTTGTATTATTGTAACATATTTCATTTATACATAACACTTAGTCTAGACAAAGCAGTACGTTATCTGCGGGTATAAGTCACGTTCCCGCCGGTATCTCCCGCAGGCTCACATTATGAAGGTGTTTACTAAGGATTATGGATACTTTGAATTTACATAACATTTTCTGTCATTTGCTTATCGCTCACGTGACAATTCTCGTGCATTAAACATGAATATATTTGACAAGTTTTAGCAAGAGCCGGCGTGGAATAGGAATCCAAGAATGTGTGCGCGAAAGCCGGCTGCGAGGAGCGAGGCGCTTGGCTCGAGTATTGCGATGAGCATTTGAATAATCGCGCTGTGCTCAAAGCCCGGGGTATTATATGATAATAATTTCACGCGCGAGCGCTCCAGGCGGGTGCCAGCCCCCACCCGCGCCACGCCACCTCGCCTCCCTGGAATGTGTGAAAAAAATTACCAGCACCATAGATAATAACTGAATACAATTCATTGACCATCCGCTTCGACGCAACAAATTTAACGCCTATATCGACTGCATTTATTAGTAGCTGCGATAGTAGCCCTCTGTTATTCAGTAATTAATTGACTTCACTCTACAAACGTTAAAAATTGGTGAAGTGTTAAAATATGTTAGGGTCTGGATGTCGGCTGGCCCCGTACTGCCGTAACATAGGTATGACATATTGTGGTGTTACGAAATGTTATTTTAATCTTGAACCCTGACATTTTGTTATCATACAATGCTTAATCCATTCTTGAATATTAAAATGCAAAAAATAAGTATAATATAAATATTGTATAATTTATTCACCCGAGTTAATTTAACAATGAGTAAATTACCGAGGTATGTACATATGTAAAATGTTAAGAAACATGCATAAATTGTCTTACAATTACTGTAGCGTTTAAAAGGCGTTAAGTGAAATGTGTTAAGTTGTTAAATGGACGTATCATAAAATTATAACGCATAATTACATTACATAATGAGCGTCGTAAAATTAGTAATTCATAACAGTGTTGTTTTTAGATCGCGTATCGGACGTGGAGTGTTGCTCTGATAATTATTAATATGTTTATTAAACGAACCGAGCACGGTGAGTGAGCACCGCTTTATAGTTCCCTCGCTGCCTTTGGAATGCCTTTACACATGTTCAGAATTTGTTTTCCTAGAGGAAGTATATTTCGTCTATAAATCGTTCGCATTAATCAATATTTATAAACCAACGAAAATTACGATTGTAAAACAGTTTGCGAAAAAAACATCATGTTATTGTAACAAATCATCATACGAATTGATCTAAATACCTACAACTTAATATAAGGTTTATAAGATTATATTTCTTGCTCTTTAATAATGTCATGTCATTATTCTTCAAATTTTCTTGTCCCATCTCTCTACTAGGTAGAGATGCTGATTGATCTATTATTGCCAAGCAATACATAATCATCAAACACTTTTTTTCTATTGCTTCTTACCTTACTTAGGTGGAAATAATAACAACATTAAGTTTACATAACGTTCGAAACCCAAACAAATTATTGATAGCTATACTCTTGTGTTATAATAACACTTAAAGCTCACCTGTGCTGCAATTTCATGGTTCAAAGAATACAACTTGGTTTGATAAATATTTGTCTGTCCACTGATAAGCCACTAACTATGGATAATTTATACACTTCCTTTTAAAACGATAATGGTTAGCTTTTGTGGTAGTTATACGCATTTAAAAAGCGAATAACTATAAACCTATAATTAACGACAAACTTCATGCACCAGTAAATGTAGACATTAATTTCCACACTAGTTTATCTATTTGGGCGCACAAACCGCCTTTATCTGTCATCATTCGGAGCCTTCTCAGAATAAGACAGGCGTAATAATAAAATAATCTCGAACTGATATTATATTAAAGTTTACACGCACAAGGTTCATTTTACGATGGCCGAAAATGACGGTGCACGCGTTTTAGAAACAGCCGAATGCGGGTGGAAGGCGACTTACGTATTGCGTTTACTCGAAATTATTTTAATATGCAAATAAGAAAATGTGAAGGAGAATTGTGTTTCGACATTGTTGGTAAAGTTGGTTACGCAGACGTATTCTTTAAATTAATGGCAGTGCGAGATTAGAGTACTGCTAACTGCTTTACATGGAGCGGGCTTACACGCCGGGGCGCGCTCGTTTGTTCCGAGAAACAGACAAATGAAAGCACATAATTACTAGGCCGCCCCGTTCTAAATGCAACAAGGATTAGAATTTACATGAGCGCGTTAACAAGCACGCGTATGGCATTTATGACTTTGATATTTAAATACTATGTACAGTACCTCCACAGATATATTTTATTTAACAGGATATTACCTGAGTACGGCCTGTAGCCCGCAGCATATATCATGTGTCGAATGGCCATTGTTACGTGTACACATTATCTTTAGATCTCGTTCAAAGAATTAGATTTAACGATAGTAATTAACAACTTTAGAGAAATAAGATAAAAGGAGTTTAATACCAACATAAAAGAAAGCTGTATAATTTAATGAAAGTTAAATTAATTATCTAAACAATAATTAAATACTTTATTTATTTTAATACGAGACCTTACTTTTTATTTGTAAACAGATTTATTTTTATTATGGAAAACAAAATATAGAGCTAGGTTTGTAAGTGAAGAAGAATTATCAAATTGTTTGGCTAAGTGATATCTCCTCTCTGAAACATTGAACTATTTTATAAGAACAGAAATATTTTATATCGTACTTAGTATTCTATGAAAAGTCCAGGCAGCTCATGTCTGCCTTTAATGTAAGCCCAGCATTACTGTAAGTACTAAAATCGGGTACATACAAATACCTGTAACACAAACAGGAGGACCAGCTTTACCTATATGCTGATGACATTTCTGCATGAAGCAACACGAATGCCGCGCGCTTCGAAGATGACAAAGAACAAAATTCACCTACCTAATTCGGATTCGTACGATAATTAAACCGTGGTATTCTTTCAATGTTGATCCAATTAGCGTGTGTACGCTCAGTAGGGCGGCACGGCAATCCCGCGCCGTCGGCAAGCCGCGAATATGAAGTGATGGATGAACTCCATACCTGCTTTACATACAATGGAAAAATGTTAAAACAAACCCCTCCACCCGACACGTTACTATGAACGCTAATTAAAACAGCTATGTCAGTTTATGCCGTTTTGTTACGACCACTTCCCATTTCTCGATGTATTGTGAAACATTTTTAGTGATATTTATGATCTGTGAGTCGGCCGTGTACATTTCCATGACCATTCAATGCAATCTGAATATAATGCTGTTTGTTTTTAACTTGTACTTAATGTACACTAACTGAGACTTTAAAATATTTTCGAATACTTAAAAAACCTTTTGCTGAGGCTTGTAATTCCTAAATGCATATTTAATTTTACGATTGTCAATAAATGATGAAATTTGGGGTTAAAAGCTGATTAAGGAGAGCTTAATTATTTCATTAAGTTGGAAAATATTGCGATGATATTTGAATTTTAAAAACACTTTTATGTCTCGTTACTTGTTGCAACTTCAAGGAAATTACATATTTTTACTCAAATTCTTCAAGTGTTGATACGTTCAGAATTCACGTTGCGATTAATATTTGTAGTTAAAAATGAGCGGGTTAGTTACAAGTTTCGAGTGAATATATAATATTGTAACGGACAAATAAAATAACAATACGATACATAATATTTTTATATAGATATAGACAGATAAATGCATAAATCAGTGCTGTATTCTTGTTGTGGTGCGCTTTGGCGTTTTTCTCGTCAGGAATCGAAGCGTAATTATAGTCGGCGCACCGATTAACATCTGTCGACTATTAAATAAACTCAGATTATAAGGGTTCAATCAATGTAAGTAATTATTCTTATCCGTCGGATGTTTTCAAAGCGGCCTGGCTCGTCTGCAGAATAATTTTCTCATGATTCTCGAGGAAATCAAACTGCCCCGCAGTCTACCCGTTTATTAGGCAGTCACATTGACGAGCCTGCCTTATGTACATCACTACACGTCTACCATGTAATTTGTTCTACTTATGTAAGCTCTCTGGAGGTTGCCCGTCCTTTGGCAGAACCTTGTTTTCCATAAACTGACAAAATACGATCAGAAATTACAAAAACGACACTGTCATAAAAGTCTTTATTGAAAACTTCTCAGTCGATGTTAGCTTACATAAGTCGCTTAACACAAAGAACGTGCTTCGCAATTCCTAGAAAATTCCTGATCAATCAGTTTCAATCGTAATAGGGTGTTCGGGGTTGAGTGTGTGAACGGTGGCGGTACGCAGTCGGCTCCCGGTGCTCTTGCAAAAACCACTGATGCTAACAGAACGATTATAATATATTAGTTGGTCTTTAATTGCGCCGATATAATTACGGCAGTGCGCGGCGCATACGTGACAATATCCTGACCGCTCAGCCACCGTCGGCGCGATATTAAGAGGAATAACTTGAGTGAGCCGATCGAATGTTTCGCGATAATGAGCGGCGGCCGCGATCGAAGTGTCATTAGGAAGTCGTAACCGACGATGTGCGCCCTCAAGTTATGTTAACCTTCGGGCACCGAGCAGATTAATCTTCATAATTACACGCATTCACTCGCTAAGTATGGAGAGTGTTAGTTATAACTCATTTGTTTTTGCATCGCGTATTTGGATGCGTAATGGTCAAAATAAGCTTCTTTAGTCATGGTTCTTGTATCATTAAATGACGGTTTAAGAAATACGTTTAGCATACAACAATGTAGGTAGCTTCTCACATTAACATTTTTGTTTAGAGATAATTTCAGTTATTTACATCATCAATGACCAAATAAATGATATTATACATGATAGTAATCTAAAGTTCTCATTTTAGTTAACTAATATTGGATAACTAGATGCGTTGCCCAACTTTTCCCATATACAGATACTAAATTAGTGCGATTCAATTAAAATGTTCAAACAATGTAGCTATGCAATGTAATTCTCATGGTTAATAATACTTGAGAAACAATTTCGTGTCCGAGGGCCAATGGAACGACATTAGACGCGATCAGTCGTTGTCGGCGCGAGGAAACAGGGTAATTTCCTAATGATTCAATGAGGTGATACTTACCCATCGTGGGAATCAATCCAATACTTGTGAGGTAACTTGAGGGATAGTCGTGCCCGTAACGGCAGCCCACTCATAAGAGACCACAACACATTACCCAGATAATTGTGTTCGTATGGTAATTAAGATTGACGTATTTAATTGTGTACATTCCGAATCCAAAAACATTGAATACATCAACATACACGGATAAAATTATGAATTAATCCTGATAGGGCGGCACCTCTCAGTCGCGCGACATACTTCGGCCAGATAAGGGAAAAGCGTCGCTGGCTTATAAATGACTCTTTATTAAACGTGAAAGGAGCGACGTCGGCTAATGGGCCGATCATGCGCTCCCATTAAACATTATTTAATATTCAAAAGCGGCCGACGATAAATCACGATCGCCCGCCATGCTTCTTTGACTACACCCTGCACTTTTGTTCAGACGTATCATTTTGTTTCATTCCATTTTATCTGTACATATGTACCTAATTATTTCTTTAAATTAATACTTAGATACATAAAAGGGATTTTATGTTGTGTGGTGTTTATTACCGTGGAAATGAACGCGGTTTGAAGTAAAACACGTATCAAAATGGTTCCAGTGTAACATAAATGGTATCAGAAGCTGTTATGAGCGTAAAAGTGTCGCAAATTGGCGTCTGGCGTCAGCTAGTTATGCTTGGTGGTTGTTTGGCTGCCGTGTGTGGCCGGCCACGATAACCATCGGAATATCTCTCCGGGAATACCTTCAATCGTATAAGGCAGCGTACGATGCCATAACACTTGTTCCATCTGATGTTAACAGCGATAGCAGCCGCTCGGCCGCTCCGCGCTTTAGCGGGACGGTTATTAACTCAACCAATGATCCATTCACGTCTCGTCTTTTATAGTGCAACACTTTTTCTAGCTGTGTCTGAATTGTTTTAGTATGTAATGCACACTTCTAAAACATCAGCTTTTTGTTCTGTTCGGTCACATTCTTATAATTAGAATTGTAGAATCCTCTATTTGTTATCCTGCGAAGGGACAATCTTGTTTTGATAAAATCTACGTAAACAAAAGCAAACAAAAGCGTTGTATCGAATAAATTGATTGTCATATAAAGTTATAGGCACCTACGTTTGAGGATAGCCTTTTCTATTTTTTGGGACAAATGGCAAAACAATAATTCGTACCCTTGCGCGACTGAGCTAATAACAATAAAATAGAAAGTCGATCACGAACGCGGCCCGGCGACTGGTTCAATCAACGCGAGTCAGATTTATTTTTATGAAAATTGGCATAAAATCGGGCGGGTCAGCGGGGGCACAGGGCCCGCGGGACCGCACGCCCGACCGTTTACTGCATATCGTTTCCTACGAGCGCTCGGCCGCCTCTCGGAAATATTGCCAGCGGTCATAACTTTTTATATGCACCGATGACATTGCAGAAAGTGGCGGGTGTCTCGGTTATACTTTAGAGCTGCTATCACCCTCTAAAATGTTTTGCTGGTTTGTTGCAAGACGACTCTTCAAAACACCGTGCCTTGTCACTAAATTGTTAATACAAAGTCACAATAAAGTTAAATTTATACGTTTTCTTTCGCACGTATAGTTTTTTGTTTTTCAGTATTGCAGATTCATACACACTGCGATGACACTTGTCACACATTTTTCGTCAATGTCACTGTATTTGCAGCTCTATAGTGGTCTGGTTCACACTGTCGGTGTAGTGTTGATGTGTCAAGCGGGTGTCGAACTCGTAAAGACGTTTCTCTATTATCGTCCACTCAACTTGCGGGTCTTTACCTTAGGGCCCTCAGAGATCATTTCGAGGTGTCCAGATATACACGATTAGATGTAGATCAAATCTGTTTTCATAAATATTGATACATTTTTTTTTTGTACAAAATCTATCGAAGTACCTATCTTTATTTTCAACGTTTATTACAAGACTTGCATATGATATGCTTCAGGCATGTATTTTATTTCAAATCAGATTGTGCTATTGTTGATTTGGAAATAAAACTACTTTAATATAACTACGGATTTTATTGCAAAATTGTTTAGATTTTAGTTCCCGATTGTTGGTTTTTATCCATATCAAGTACGTAGGTATAGTTAGGGTAGCTTGTTATACCAGTGATTGACCATCAGCAAATGGATTAGTCTTTCCTTTGAACCGTATCACTGAACAAAAAGGTTTAAGTAAAGGTAGCCAAAGTAAAGTCAAACATAAAAATATCGCGTGTTATAACAATATCAATCACAAAAACATTTGCGGTGCGTTCAAATGAAATGCTACTTCAGCTTGCCGTATGTTGTCAGTGATAAGAAAAAAAAGGGTGTTTACTTACTTTTTTTTCTCCTGTAGCTGATTCATAATAATTAGGTATAACACTAAAATAATGCCTTTACTAAATAGTTTAAAGAATCATAATACAAATGCACAATTTCATCTTTATTTTTTTATTTGTCCTTTTGTAACATTTGTCTACTCCTTCACACTTTTGGATAACAATAATCATTATTATGTTACATGCTGTCATCTAAATGTCTTCATTCCCCATTACAAATAATGTTTATGAAAATCAACACATCATAAGGCAATCACAATATCATAGAGGTCCCCTTTCCCTACTCAGTTATCGAAAATAGTTGATAACAATAAAATGGCAGGAACGAAACAAAGCACGACATAAAGTTTTACGTGGTACATAAATCTGAAAGTTATTCTCACGGGATGATAAGGGAACACGGGATCGCGGGACTCCGGGACTCTGGGACTCCGGGACTCCGGGACTCCGCAACCGCGGGATTGCAGATGACGATACGGGGGCTACACTAACTTGTAACGCTCATAAGGTAGCATATAATCTAAATGTGAATAGAAGAAGCTGATCATAAGATAAAAAACCAAGAACAAAAACCACGTTAAATTAAATTAAAACATTATTACTAGTCTTAAACCCATAACAACTTACGTGTTGAAAAACTGTCCGTAATTTTCAGTTTCTATATATTTTTGTCCTACTGACCAAATTTTATATCAATAAGCCAACTCTTTTTATGAACCCCCATGATGTATCTTAGGAAGAAGTTTATTCTGGAAAAAGCAAGTGGACGCTCTCTACACCCTATCTATCATAAGATTGAAGGTAAAATGAAACTGCAATTTGACACGATAGGGAATACATCACACACAGGCATCCCCACTATATTATCTTCCGATTTATCCTATCAAAACTCATGAGAAAAACCTCTTTAAAATAAAATTGCATCTATAAATATTTAGTCGTTCGTATATTAATTTACTTGCCCATTAGGCTATTAACTTACATAAATTAAGCATATAAACTAGTGCCAAGTACCTTCCAAAGTATATTAAAAGGGATTGAGGTTATATCACGGCAACGATTTGGCTCATCATACTACTAACTATTTTGTTGGGTACTAGCCAATAGTAAGTTACTTCTACGTGCATCGAAGAATAACTTACTGTTTTGATGTAATCTTGTATACTAATGAAGCAATGAACGTTAAAGTGTGCCAACTTAGGTTGATATGTACTTTGTAGAGATCTAAGCTTTAAGAATACCTGGTACTTGTATTTGTAGTCTGTTACTTTCTTTAAATGAACAGCATATGGGTTTTACTTAAGTATAGGGTAAAAACGTCATGTAACGCGGATTTACATTGGGTAGTATAATTATTACTAATGATTATTTAATTATTACCCAATAAACGCAGAAAGTCAAATTACAATTGGACCTTCTGCGTTTAGCTTACCCAACTCATGATACAAGGTGTGGTGGCTGAAAAAGTCTTAAGTAAAAAAATAATACGATAGTGTATTAAAATCATGAAATACCATACGAAAAGTAGGCAAATAGTCTATCTTCAGCTTTGACATAAAAAACCACTCGTCTAGGAACGTGTCATCCGTATATTCAATATTATCGTCCCCTGCCTGCCGGCTAAACCCAAATTTTCAATCTTGACGGTTATCATTTTACCAAAGCTAACTCCCATAATATTTGCTCGGCGAGTCGGAGGCGAGACTCTTCGAATTTCATATTTATTCGCGGAAGCAAACAGCGCGGCCCGCACCCACGCCGCCGGAACTGATATTATTGTGCATTCCGTATAATATTGTTTGCTATTTGGCACATTCTCTGTTTGTTTTCGTCTCTCATATGAAAGGGGAGCTATAGACGTGCAAACAGATGGGTGACAAGCGCACTCTTCACCCTTTGTACCGAGAAATGCTATTAGGTGGGAAAGTTGAAATGTAAATTTTATTTTAGGTAAGCTTATTGCGACATTAGTAGTAATTCGTAATAGTGGGATGGCACAAACACGCGTGTAGGAAGCATAAAGCGTTAAATCACTATACGTGATCATAGGAGCGCAAACATTGTGTACGTTCGGAATATGAAAGCGAGCAATCCATTAAGTCGGAGCGGGCCATGAATGGCGGCCGGAGTCTCTGAGACGCGACTCTGCCTCTGATAACCCATAATACGCTGATATTTTTGCTTTGCTCATATGTTGGAAGTAATGGCTCGTGCCTGTCAGCTCACTGTGGATACGCTATACATCTTCCAGCGTTCTCTTAAATATTTTGTAGAGTTTAGTGATTTAGTACTTGTTGTCCAACTGGAAATGTGTATGCTATTTGAGTTGCTCTAGAAATAAAGTGTTAATATATTATATTGAAAAATATAATTTAAGTCGCTACTGTTGCAGACCCTGAGAGCTTTCTAAACAAGAGTTAATTAAACTGGAGTTAAACCGGCTTCGTAGGATGCTTACTTCATATTCCAACTCTGTCATTGTGATCACAACCAGGTAGCTTTTTGAAATATAACTAAGTCGTATCCACATTATGATTGAACAAGAATTGTAAACCATAATATATTATATTTGGCATATAAAAGGCTCGCTTATCTAAGGGGTTTGACTGGAAACGAACATAAAGGGTGATCCTCTGTGACAAATACCGTGATATACCGAGCGACAGTCGTAAGGGAAATATTTTTATAAGATGAAACATTATTATTTTTGGGGGTGCGGAGGGATCAGAAGTCGCTTCGATGGATTTGGCAATGTTCCTGCGCTGTGTCAGCTCAACACAACAATGTTTTGTGGTTTTGATTGCTCTACGTCACATTTGAAGCTTATTTTAGCTTGTGTTAGGTGTTCCTCACGTAACGATTAACTACTATAATCATTGTTTAATTCGCTTTCATATTGTTTAGTTCTATTTAGCATGGAATTAGTAACAAACAAAATACACAATCGAATGATACGAACCAGAGCAGTGACGACAGGAAACGGTTAAACGTTTAAAGCCGTTAATAAAACAAATTAATGTGCGTTAACCCTAAAATTGGACAAGTTCAATGCAGAGGTCGTTACCACTATAGGAAATTTATCCCTGGCAAGTATTAACACTGAAATCCGTTCGTTGTATTCGGTGTCATTAAAGTTATGTGGCGGCGGCGTCGAAAAGTGTGTTTTATGCGTTAGTGGGTTAGGGCGGGTTTGTGTTGCGGGGCGAGGCGACAGCCAATCAAAACATACAAGGAGCATATTGATTCCGAGAAGTGTCGCTGTTAACGTGGAGGCTGAAGCTGAATACATTAGCCGGCGGCGTAATGAAGTCTCGTTGCTTGTAAACAAACATCGCAGGGCGCGCGGCGCGGCGTGCCCCGGGGCGCGCGCGCACCACTCGCTTACAGGAATTCTATTTCCACGACAAGCGTCATGTGTTAATTAACTGCTCGCACCTACGATATTGAGATATCGTCGTCGATCCCGCTCTTGTTATTAGCTGACGGAGGCTTATTGCTTACCCTCTGTTCCGCTACATGTCTTTATTGAGGCTCCACCTCTTGTTTGATATTGTTTCTGTAATCCACAAACAGATTGTCTGCAATAACATTCTTACCTAAGTCATTTTGTTTTAATTCTATAATGTTAAAAGTGATGTTTTTATGCATAACATATCTAAAATTGATTCGTATAGAAATACAAGATAAAAATAAATTACACAAATACATCTAAATACGGAAACTTATAAAATCCAGTTAACACTAAAATGAGCGTGTCCTGCAATGAAGCGTACACACTCATGTCATTGACACATGCTCATAGTCACTCAAGTTACGGGTGTTCCAAATTCGAAAATAAACAAGATTATTAAAGAGAAGCTGTTCAGAAACCACATAAAGTGAAGCGCCAGCTGCCGCTACCGCGCCTTTATGATGAAAGAGGTAATCCTTAAGAACCCGCACCCGCCGGCCGCGGGCCACTGTATCACGTTTCCTGTTATGACTTCACTTTTTAATGGGCCTTTGTTAACCTTTTTATTATAAAGAAGCGTTAACAGCTCTAAATGCGTCCGTCAACAAATATTGTAAATACACCGCCGACGTCTAAGTTTTATTGTCTATTCGTATTTTTTACTTTATGAATGTTCACACAATGTAATACCGAGATTCGAGATGGCGGAACGGGATGACATCGGGTGAATAGAAAAGCAGGCTCGAATTATTTATATGACCCGCACCAAGCCGTACGATAGCTAATATAGAATATATCACTTGTACAGCGATATTTAATTCAATAAACAAGAATCGTGCAAGTGTAGTCGTAAAGAAAACAGACATGAGATATTTATGGCAATTTTTGTGCAAGAATGGAATTGGAAATTTGACGATGTCTGACAACTGTCCGTAACTTTAACATAAACAAATTTATACGAGACGAATAATTTAGTGCGATGACCTGGGACGTCGCCATAACCCGTAGCCGCGTATACGATACGTATTTCCTATGACATACTCGTATCATGCAAATGGAAACGCGACGAATGGCTCATAAAGTTTGCTATTTGTTCTGTTTACGATAACCGCGGTTTTATACAATTTTATTATGTGTTGTAGGAATTTCGCGCATGCTGCATGTCGACGTGGCTGTCGCGTTGTCGTCACGCAGTCGGCTCGCGATGCACGAAATCCGTCTGCGGTCTCGATAACAGGTGGGCCGGTGTGCCGGTCACTATCATACTCGCCCATTTTATTCGGCGCGTGCATAACGTTCATGTCATTTACGTCGTCCTAAATTACCAGTAAGCTATCTTAAGCCACGCCGAGCCTCCTGTCACCAGTATGTAAAAATGTAGATTAATGGTTTTAGTGCTCACTAATAAAAACGACTTGATCTTGAAGTAGGATTACACTGAACAGTTAATTAAATTGTGTCGAACAGAGCTTTTTTACATTTTAATTCTATGTTCCACACCCTTTCGAGAATTCGATCGTTTAGTATTAAAAGTTAGGTTTATGATTTTATTTTTATTTTTGACTGTTCAGCGTTAAATAAAAAACAAACATATTACAGATGATGCAGGAGAAAGTGATGGTACGCAATAAAATCCTCTGACTTTACCGTGATGCGCTAATATTTCAGTTTTGTCCACTCACTTTTGCAGTAATATGCAATATATGCATCCCTAAGACATAACAGTGATGCATTATTTAATAGTTACTCAACTCCTATTTGAATTTTAACAATTGAGCCGACAATATTGCAATAATACGAGAGTCACGACATGTTGGCGCGAATTAGTCATTCTGGCAGCGAGTCAAAGCGAACCAAATTAAATTATAGCCTCATCGTAAGATTTCGACTATTGTTTTAAAATGATCGTCAAGATCCCCTATGTTTTGTTAATTGTATATTGTCACATTCTCTATTTTGAAGGAGGGCGATTAAAAATTTTCATTTTCAACAATTTGTTGAGATTAAGATCACGTTGAAAAATATTATGTTGTTAACATTCCGCCCGAGATGATGTTGATTTTTGGCACAGAAAAAAATGTTATGTGTCGCAATTTTATAGTCGTCAAGACAAGAGTCATATTATGAGGACGCATAATTGATTAGTAGGACAGCTGTTGTGGGTTTTCTTCGTATGCGACCACTTAACATTGTTCTAAAATAATAATAACTACCTGCTCCATTATGAGCTCATTTGAGAACAATATGAATACTTTCATAAGATTGGAAGGGGTGGCGCACGCATCAAGAATGCTCTGATTACGCTTTCGGCAAAACTTTTTCCATACACTTCTTCCGATACATAAATTCGAACCCAGATTACTACTTACATGAGAATATACTATTTCCATCGAATTGTTTTATAGGGACAGACATATTTCTGGCTGCAGTGATGAAAAAAATATGCTTATTGAATATGTTTGTAACGCTTATGGAATATATTTTGTCAATTTTATTGAAGTACCAGATTTACATAATTATGAACACATATATTTCCATAATTGTAACGCTTACAGTGTTGTTTGTTGGGTAATATTTTATTCTCCGAAAAGTAATAAGGAATATTGGAATGTAGTTACAAATAACTGCATAAGAGAACGATTTTAATACATCCTTGTGCCTGAAAGTAAATAACATAGTAGAATAGATACTAAAACCCGTTGCGCTAAGTTTGTGATATAGATATATGCAGCAAGTTTAATAGGGCTATGTTGTGACTTGATGTGAATACAGATTTATGACATCACGAGCAAAGTAACTCATGAACGAAGGACTTGTTTGTATTACGAGCGCTCAGCTAATAAACACGTCTTAATTTCTCGTTGAATAGTGGGCTATTAAAATAAAGTTTTAAAATATGGAACGCCAGATTTTATTTACGTCTTACAATTTATGGCGTATGGATGCGTGACGCGGCGCTGGCGCAGCCTGGGCGCTAGGCGGGCGCGAGCGATGCGCGTGCGCTCCAAGACACGCATATGACACAGCGCTGATGGTTATATTTTCCAGACGATTTATTACATTATAAGAGTGGCGGTGCGTGCCGTTAATACGCTCTCAGATACATAAATAGTAGTGATTTTATTTTGATGTCTTACAAGACAAGCGACGACGTGTATAATTGTTGAGACGTGTCTCTTAATACCCCTACCTACCTATTCTTAGTCAAAACTGTCTTTGACTGATACTTTATTAACTTGGCGTTCAAAGTTGGGAGCGGTATTAACGAATGTTCTCCTTATAATAAACGAGTGCATTTTCATTGAGGTGTTATTCTGTAAAACTGTTTATGTGGTTTCGCTCACAAATCAGACGGTTCATTGCGCATTATTTTCTCGACACAATCGTTGACATCTCATTGTTTTGAGTTTTTCCGGCGGAGCTAAATCAGGCACTTAATTGAAATAATATCACGTTAGTGGCCGCATAAAGACATTACACGGCGTCGAGAACAAAAGCTTAATTTTCTGTTGAAACCTCAAAATATTGTAATGTCAGATATAAATGTATAATTATTTAGTTGACTCACTTTGCCAAAAGAGTGAAATGAGTTCGTCGAAAAAACATTTAACTAAGTAACAACACAATGTCACACCTGGACGACAGTTTCAATGTAAATTATTTGTATTATTGAGCTTTGAGTTGGGTATTTTCAATGCAGTAAAGAGTCAAATATTTAGCACAGTTGAACACAGACTACATACAACATATATTTGAAAAATCACATATCTCGTAAAGTTTTGGAACCAAAATAAAATAGTCGTAAAATATCTGACCAGCAACAAAAACAAATGAACAAAGTTTATTCTAAACTTGAAAGTTAAAAAGTCATGAAACCCCACAGACGTTTCACTTCATTAGAAAGAAAGCATCGTACACTCCCTTGAAACAAAGAATGGACATCTGATGGATAAGAAATCATAGCGGTCGCTCGTAAACGGCGTACAGGGTGGCAAAGCATATTTCATATCCGGTAATGGAGAATTTACAGGCTGTCGGAGTGAAATGACTCCCAGCGGCGGCCGACACGATGCTACACTACTATAATAGCCCTCGAGGAACATGGTGTAAGTGAAAACGTACTCTATTTAGAATAGCAGTCTTTTGTTTTTGATATAAGTGTGCTTTGCAGTGCGTATCAAATGTTGTTTTATGAGAGTCAGATAATGTCAGTATTCTTGTGTAATGGCAAATAGCAATTTGACACTGGCTGCACAAGAATAAAAGCTCTTAAATTTAGGCAATATCGTACAGAATTAAAACTTAAACATCAAAATAACAGTAACACAAGTTTGTATAATTATTTTTTTAATGCCATTTTTTTTAAGTGCCGAGCTGGACGAGTTTTGATATTTAATTTTATGTAATAATTATTTGTTTAATGAGGTACTGTTTGTAGGTTAACTCTATTTTGTAACTTTCTCTACAAAGCTTCTGGAATCTAAAAGTTCATATTCAGTAGTCCAATGTGTCATAAGTGTGCCATCTATAATTACTTTTGAGAATTAATTAAGCTGAATTTAAATGAAAAATGTATTGTGCGGTCAGTGTTTATAAGTACAGTAATGGCCCTGTGGTGTAGAGGCGAGGCGCGTAGTGCAGACACTTCCCCGAGCGGGCGATCACCATTATTATTTATACCCACAGAAAAGTACATTTATAACAATATTACGCCGGACCGCGCCCGCCCTCGGAAAATGATTTTCCCATTTTCTGAAGATTGCAGGTGTATTATATTTCATGATCGTTATTTATGGTGAGACTTTTATTACAAATGCGTGCAATGTCTCTATCCGTTTTTTATTGCCAGCGAATTATTTGATGGAATTCTTATTTTGTGACAAATACAGATAGGACTATTTATTGGCTATCTTTCGTGATATGTGTATCGGATAAGAACTCGGTTATTGGTTTTTACCTCGGCGTTTTATTATTGACATTATTTTTTATTCTTGTTGCTCTCGTCGTAATAAAATCTGTTTGATGTGAGACAGGAATGTTCGTGGTGTTTATTCATTGTTTCTTTTGGTAAGGTGTCGAGACGACACCCTTTTGCGATTCATAATTTGGCAAACGGCTGCGTATTCCCCGGAGACGGATATATCCGTCAGTCGCGGCACCCTCGCGGCCCAAGTCCGAGCGTTACGAGGCTCGCGGGACCGCGGCCGCCGATCAACTCTGTCCATAACCAATAATCGTAAATAAACGCAACTCCGACGCGCCTTCCTATTCCTTCGCGCAACTCACAGAAATTATAACAAAATCGCAGAAGGTTTGCACAACTTTGAATACACTGGGGAACTCTGACCGGCGATAGATCCTCTTACTAGTACTTGTTTTGTAAACGCAGAAATACCCTCGGCAGACGGTTGAAAGGAATGTTGGTAATAGCGACGAAGCAAGTAATATTTATATTACAGGAGAATAGGATGACTGTGGCCTTATAATAAAATATCTTGCAGCGATTGGTCGAGTTGGACTATCGTTTATTTTTACCTGAAGCTCGCGATCCCGCGCATCTCTCCCTATTAAATTTTGTTTGCATTTATTTTAAAGGTGCGACGCTCGAGAAGACGTGGTATGTGAAAAATTACACCTCAGCCCAATATTTATGGGTGATATTCGGCAGCGGTTCCTTTGTGAGATGAGGGTGTATAAATAACACCTCTTATCGCGTGGGAGCCTACCCTTAAATGGGATTTATTTTAATTATATTTATCGGTAATGCTCTTTGAAAACATTTTGTGTCCTTTGAAATCTTAGTCTGATCATAATGAGTTCATTTCTGAGATTTACAATCACAGTTAATACTTGTTCCTTATGAAGCATGGATATTGTTGTTTATAACTGTGAGTGATTGGTGCAGGAAAAGTTCAAACATTTCATTTGTATGCAACTCAGTAATGTAACATTTTAGAGACTTTCATCCTGGTGTGTTATTATCTAATATAATAAATTCGTCGTCATTATTAACGTTACTTAGTTATTCTAGTGAGGAACTTTATAAATTATGGAAACGGGGAGCAACGCCAGTTATTTTTACCAGCACATAATCGCCGAGTATGACCATAAATTAGTTCTATATTTGGTGGCACGTTGTTTTGCATACAGACAGGCCGTCTGCACATGCGTGCGACATCAATCTCAATTCCGAAATATTTTTCCGTCTGCGGCGCAATGAGGCGCGGTCGCATCGCATTTGTCGCAACTCCTGTGTGATATGCAAATTTTTCTTTAATTCCCTTTTAAGGTATATGAGGAATTATTTAATTAAAATCTTGTTCAACAATTAAATTCATTGTAGTTTAATAAAGGTGTGCTTAATTTTACCATATTATGTAGTGTGCCTTTATTTATGTATATCAATCACTAAATACAAAAATATTGTTGACCTTCTAAGTCGTAATTGCGAAGCTTTAATTTGTGCATTTTTTCGACTAAAAATGCTCACCGTATGACGTAGGCCTTATACATCTTTTGCGACGTCGGTAAGTAAAAGCATACCTCTGCTGTCAAGTGGTTCTTATGTGAAAAGGTTTACAAGGAAAAATCAAGAAAAAAACACAACTTTAAAACAGTGTCATTACTTGTCTATATGATGATAAACATTGATGTTATCGTTTATATTGTTACGGCTAATCGTTCTCCAACAAATATTCCCACAAAATAATAGTTTTCGTGATCGATAGTTCTCGTGATTATTACCCACTTAGCTGCAGGATGGGATGGAGCCGTCATGTGAGCAGTTTCCATGTAACATCTTCGAGACGGATGGACGGGGCTTACGCACCGGAATAATGTCTCGATTACTCTCACAGTGACTCCCAAGCTATAAGCGACTGGCGGGTTGCAACTTACAGTAGTCTTAAGTTCAAAGAAATGCGATAGCGATCTCGTATTATTGGCTAGCTGCCATGCTTAGGGTTATTAAGATATAAGATGAGTTATGAACTTAGTGATAATTTTGCTGTTGATATTTTGATGGATGACATTTTCGTACAGGAACAAATTTTGATATTCGATCAATATGTTTTGTCACTTAGGTTATTTTGCAATTTCCTTTCGGATACTAAGAAAGTTTCACGAATGTAGTACAAGGAAGTTATTGTCGCGTTGTTGCCAGCTTGTGACTTGTACCCAAACTCTATCAGCTGACTAGTGGGGCGACCTCGCCGAGGGGAAAATGATTGACGGCGTCGAGAAATTTCATTTTGCGGCTTGTTGAGGGCCGTTGTGAAGATTCGACGTTTCCACTGTCAAACTTGATTGCCTTCTCGAGTACCTTTGTGTTGTTGCTCTTAAGTTACACTTCATTTCGTCCATTTTGCGCTATTAATCACGAGTGATCGGTCATTTGAGGGTTACATGCGGCGATTTGGTGAATATTTTATCTAGCTTCACCTAAATGATAATTGAGTGAAGTGCGCTCTTCAGTTGGCTACTTTATCTAGTACGCTTCAATAAATCGAGGGTCAGTACAGGCTACTTTGTATTTGTTTAAGTTATGCGAGTACAATCTTTCAAATACAAATATTCTTTGGGAGCATCTTGTAAACAAATCCCAATACGACCTTTTTGTGCTCATTCAAATGTCATATAATTTTGCATACAATATTTTCTTAGGGCGAAATGAGAACAAGCCGGTGACAGGGGAATTTAATAATGACAAAATAATACAAGGTAAGTTTAAGGGCAGCCCTTTCTGCTGTCCGTCATACGGAGCGCTATTCATGCACATAATATTTCTGAGATATTTGCCGACCGCCTAACGACTGACTAATTTATTTACTCACAGCTATTTTTAGCTTCATCCATAAAGATAGGCTAAAGTTTTCAGCCACGAATACAATGTGACGGGAACACCTGCAAATAAACAGGACGCTCACGAATCGAGAGAACAAGACACATTTATTATTTTGGTGAATACTTCCTATTGCTTAATATCGCCATTCAAATAATAATCGAATTGATTCAATACAATAGAAAGAGTTTCTCCGAGTTAATCGCGGACACGATGACAAATGCATATCGTTTCATCTCGGGCTTGGAGATTAATGTGCGAGAGAGGCGAGCGCGCTAGACAAAACCTGCCGCCTGCGCGTACGCAACCAACAATTCACTAATTCGACCCGCGACTGCAACGTAAGCGCTCATACGACATCCATACATTGGCTTGTAAGCAATGCCGCTTATTATTTATCTGTCAACTGTTCACAAATTAATCGACACAACTTAGACAAGTACTAAAACTTATAAAAGACCTTTTGGGGAACAGTTTAGAGTCTCAATTTGATCGGCTCCATTATGAACTATAGCTTTATTCGAGTCGCCGTTGCAACCCGCAGAGACAATAATGACGTGATCTACATGTAAGAACTATAGTTTGATCTAAAATTAAGTGAGATGAAAGAGAATTTATATTTGATACAAAAAATATTAGTAAAGTATCGAGCATTGTCTGAGTGCGTTGCTTTGTTGGGGACAAAACTATGTTAACACACAAGCATTCCGCTCGATTAACGTCATAAATGAGAGAAATGTCGGATCAAAAGAATAGCAGGTGTGCCCTATTATTATAATTTGTCATTTGTGCTCATTCCACTTTAATGTCCTTTTGTTCGCTGTAGCGCGCTTAATACTATTGAGCGAGTTTTTTCTTTTATTTAATGACTAATTTAAGGTGTTAAGATATAATTATGATTGCTTTAGCATTCTGTACGGAGCATTATGTGGGCAAATGTGTCTATTAAGAGTCGTTTATGGCACATCGGTGATGAACTTTGTAGAATCGATAATTATAATTGTATTGGTGGCTATGGTGTTTTATTGTTACAAGGTATAGTCATTTGTATCTGGTGTTAGATCTGCTCATAGGCCTACGTCTTACAAGTACGGCTTCAGACGATAACACTTCTAAGGTCCCGTTCATTGCCAGGGTAGGGTCGTTACGACTGAACTTAACCTTACTATTATGGACATACATACATCTGATGGTTGCGAAGAAAGATGGCGTTTGTTCTTTTAGTAATTATTAGAGATGGCTTACAGTAAATTATTATACCAACTATGACAATTACAGTATTTTACATTTTCACAGAATCTTACCTATGGTCTAAATAGCTCTTTTTTTAATATGGCTTGCAAGTTATCTATTTTTTATAGGTTCTAATAACATAACATAACATATCATCACGCCTGTATCCCCGAAGGGGTAGGCAGAGGTGTACCAATGTACACCCACAGTTCGCCGATATGTTTAGGTCCCACGTAATAGGGGGCGAGCCTATTGCCACTTGCCGGGCACAAATCCAAACTCCGACATGCTACTGAGAATTTCATAGAAAAACCCAATAACAGCTTGGTCGACTCAGGAATCGAACCCAAGACCTCTAGCGTAGCAGTTGCGCTTAGCACCACTACGCCAACGAGGCAGTTAATGGTTCTAATGAATATTCTAATTCTATGATAATATTAAAATCAAATTCAATTTCAATTCAATCAATACTAAATGTCAAACAGAGTGCTTATCTACCAATATTTAAATGACAGCACATCCTTTCATAATACAATAACATTATGACAGAGGTATCCTATAACAATAAAAAAACAACGACGGATATATTGTTATTAGGTTGGCTTAAATCGTTTTATTATTGTTTCCCAAATGAAACAAACTTTAGGGTCCGTTAACTGAATAACAATGACCAAATATAATCCAAATCTAAACGCCACAGCTTAGCTGACGGAATATAAATGTGAGGCTCGATCCTGGTGCCTTGTGAACCGACGACGTGATGCGTCGTTATTAACACAAGCCTGCATTAATGAACACATAAACATTATACTTTCACATGCCTACTGCCTACGTACTGCCTAACGCACCAGCTCGCCTCTCGGCCGGTATTGCCGGTATACTAGCATCACGTATTCGCATACACCCGAATATTCCGAGACCATAATTCGTTACAACTGTTAAATTTTATGTGCATGGCGTAAAAATTCTCAACGGGTGGAGTCGTAGTTATACCTTATTAGTGTCGTTTTATCGGTTAGAATTATACAATTTCATCTGTAAGGCGTATGTTTTATTGAAATCGAGATAATTAATCGACAATTACGATGCTGGACGTTATAACGCGGGTATACCGCTGTGCGCGCTGCCCGCCGACGCGGCTTAGGAACTAAATGTTCCTTATAAATCGCGCCGCACGCTCCAAGCGCGCTCACTCGCCACACAAATATTGACATTTATGCACATATTGCTCCATATACGTTTTTTATGATTGTAAAATATGAAGCTAGAGCGCTGCGTATGTTTGGCTCTTTAAATCGATACGCTCCGTAAATAGTCATAAAAATTAGCATAATTGAATGTTTCTCGTTGTAAATACAAATTATTTGGTTGTTTAGTTAGAATAAGTCTTTGTTTATGTTGCTTAATTTATAGTTAAATGACTACGGATTCTCGAATACTTATAAAGTAACATAAAATATATTGTACCTACTGGTAAAGGTGCGCTTGGACCTTTTTACTGTCAAAGTTAGTTACATTTATAATTTGTCAACAAGTCTAAATGGGCTTATTTTTAATGCCAATAATGTGTACCTGTAACAAACTCACGTACAAGTTACACTCGTTTGCAGAGCGCAAAAACACTAGAGACAGTATCTCATTAGCTGCTAGCATTTCTGATGTGAGATATAAGTTGGTAGTGAGCTTATCGCGCGGAGATAACATCGCTTCAGTTCGTGACTGCATATCGTCATCTCCTCGTCATACGCGGGTCCTGGCGGAGGGTTCCCACGTGGTGGGCGGCTCGCGGCGAGGCGCGGGTCGGCGCGGCGCGGCGTGTGCCTCCGCCGCACTGATCTGATAACATACCCTCTAGACAACAACCACATGCTTATCTGCAGACGTGGAATCAATTCAGCTCGCAGAATTATCGCAGCATTGCCTTCTCCTAATTGGACATTTCCTTGTACGTCCTACCTCCCGATATTGCATTTTAATTCGCTGACAAATTACTTTTCAGTGAACAGGAAAAATATAAAACGCAAATATTACCACGAAAATATCTTTATGGATAACTATTGTCACGTTTTTAAAATGACGCGACAGAATAACAACAGAAATATAAAAGTCTTTATATCACAATTAATCACCACTTAGTCGAAACTGAATACTTTATTTTTTGCTGTTGAAGAATATGCCGTAAGTTAAAGATCGTAAGGTCTTGTTTTGAAAACGGGCACAATTGTCATACACGGTAGCAGGAAATACCGCAGTGGAGTCGTGTCAACAAAAAATCTAAAAGCTCACATTATGCTGTTAACTGCGATTTAACATATTTCATATTTGAGACGACTTCTGTTGTCTTATCCACTTAATTTTATCACATAATTTATAGTGCGGCTTAACGGACAGACTAAGAACATGTATTTGTATACCGGGATTAATTGACACTGTTAGTTTTTAAGTCTATTGTTATACCAACTATATTTAGTGCTTCACCCTTATGTCTAGCGGGGAATGAGTATATTGTAGTCACATGAATATGACTCTGTTAATAGCTCTTCAAAATAAAGGAAAGTAATGCGGCCTAATCAGATTGCTCAAAATCTAAATTGTGATCGTGATTTATGAACAATTTATTTCGAAAATAATTTAACAAAATTAAATACGTTTTAAATATTTACACAAGAAATAGAAATAAACTGGAGTCTATCATCATAATCATGATTGAAGTAGACATGTTTTTTTACGCATAAAAATAACATAATAATATAAAATATCTGTTGTGGCAAAAGTGCTATAAAATTAAAATAAGTAGATACTTTAAAGCCACCATTTTCTTCATACCTGACCATTAAATTTGACAGGCAGGTGAACAAATTATACGCGTACTCCAATAACGTTAGAATAAAATTAAATACAATGCAATATTAACATTTATGAAATTACGTATCTACGTATCAATAACGATGAATTCGAAAGCAATAACAAGTAAGCGAGTTGATGACATTTACAAACTGCATATAGCATTACAATGTAAACATTGGCTGCATTTAAAATGTATAAAGTCAGTTCGACCTTTAATATTTTTATTCGAACTTCATTTCATTTGTATAAATATGAAATGCTACTCCTTATACAAGGGCTGAGTGACGTAGATGCTATCTGTGTCAATGCTAGGGCTGTCACATAGACTAAACATATACATAGACTGCTGTTATCGCTAGTTTCCCCTTGTGCCAAGCGAGAGTAGTTTTTAGGCTGTATCTAGTACATTCGTTTACTGATTTAAGTTAATTTTCGCGCAACGAGAAACTTATATACGAAAATTTCGATGGTTTTGACATTGTTAAGATAATATTTGTGTTTTAGATAGATTTTGTTAAACGGCAAGCTCCATTTTCATACATAATTCACGTCTAAACTAGTTCACACTAGTGCTTACGGTTCAAACTCGGATAGGCTCAGTCTAGTTTCTTATGTATACTCTAAGGTCCATGCTAGGGCTGTCACCTCACGGAGTGACAGTGTCACTTGACGTATAATAACTTAACGTTATTTTTACGTTTTTCGGTAGTCTTTCATGAATAAATCCTTATTGTTTGTGAAGGAAAGACAGAAATATAACTTCAAACTAGTTTGATAAGTTGTGTGTAACGAGCAAAAGTATTTCAAGATTGTGTTTAATTTAATTTGCTTAATTAGTACAAAGATATGTGATACAGTTAGACTGCATAAGTTTTTGTTTTTTTGTTTCAACTTATAAGCTACTTAATACACAGGTGCACTAATAGATGTTAGTAACGTAGATATGAATTATTTATAGGACTCAAAAAGACACCTTATAAAATCATTTTTACTTTGTTGTTTATTTTAAAATTATAATGTAAAGACATTTGGCGTTATAAATAAGTTATTGTGGTAAATAATTGCAGGGAAAACAAATTGCTGAGAACTTGTCTATCCGGACAACCATGACTAAACATCAACAAACAAATGACTATCAAACTGTAAAAGCTAAACAACCACATTAAATAAATTACAAGTTTTAAATTAACGTTTATCCCTTGATCCCCAGGACTATCTATTATTAAGTATTTAGTGTCACACATCATATCATGCTCCTTATAATTACGCGCTCTAATACTACAAAAGAAATGTTCTAGATATTAACCACCGGAATAAATGAAGGGCGCATCAAATACCTACATGACTCGTTTGTCTCTAATGATGATAAATTATAGTTGAAAACACGGCGATTCAAGGTGTCCCTATAAATTAATCTTACTGCTGTCACACTACAGTGAAACGGCAATTAAACTGTCGAGCGAAATTACCACACAATGTGTTGTGTATATCATCAGATGACATCCATGCAACATACTGCAAACTGAGAACTAACCATTCATCATACACAAGTATTTTGTACTATGCACAGATCTACAGGATGATTCGATATGACAAGGTTTAGGACACTGGTGCAGTAGGAAGATCATAGAGTAAGAAAAGCTCTTTTTAAATCTACACACTGGTCATTAAGTAACTTTTTTGGCTAATCCACAACATCAAACATTGCTTTTAAATCTAAACACTTAACTCCATCTTCTCATGTTCCATTGCTTACCATACCTACGTATAAACAAAAGTGTCTTACCTAAAATACAAAAGGTTTACTTACCTAAAATACAAAAAGTTTTCATCATAAGAACCTTTTAATCTCCATGAACCAT
This sequence comes from Autographa gamma, assembly GCA_905146925.1. Classification (NCBI taxonomy): domain Eukaryota; kingdom Metazoa; phylum Arthropoda; class Insecta; order Lepidoptera; family Noctuidae; genus Autographa; species Autographa gamma. Next base: position 6,174,537 of record LR989852.1, read on the forward strand.
ATTTGAATACATAATAATCGAAACTCATTGTAATATTTTCGGCTACAATGCTTCCGTAATTACAACAGCTGAAATTTATAACCGTATTCCGCATTTCGCCATTTTCAAACATAGGAATTCGTTTAAAATTGTTTCAGCCACCTACAAGATTCCTACAGTTGAAATATGTTATTTGGTTCCTACTTGCCAACAACTCTGATGCATCAGTAACTTTTTAATACACCATAAACGTGGTTAGTCATAAAATTTGTGGAATATTAAATTTATATTTTGTTGAAATATAAATGGACTGCCAATTGACATGTGGTGCCGTTCAGCCGTTGCTGAATCAAATAAATTAAATAGAAAAGAACGCGTCATATAGTTTTTATTTATGAGGTTTCAGATTACTTAAACCATTCTCATAAACGGTTACAAATACAAACTTCAAGGTGCTTCTGAAATCTGGTAGTAACTAGTCTGTGCGTCCATTCAGAACACAATTACAAGTCCGGTGTTTGTTTCCAATCACATAACCATCCATCACGGCAGCAATCCTAGTTTTTGCCTCACACTTCATAACACACTGGTCTATTGATAAAAGCTTGAATGATAAGTATCGCTTCTGTTAGCATACAATACGTGATAGATCAGCCTGTATGGCGCGCGACCGGCTCGGTGCGCCGGCGACTATGACAGCGGTTATGAAGCCGCGACGGAATGCGTTTAATGAGCACCGCACTAACTTATACACAACACGTTCATTTACGCTTTTTGGAATTTCATTCACTCCCCCTCGTTTGCTATGAAAAAGAAAGCGTTAAATTAATTAGCGCCAGAATGCCTCCACAATGATCTACGGCCGCTGGAAGATTTATATGAACCGCTGACCGTATAGCTTTGTAATTAATTATTATTGTATTCGAGTTGTGTGTCGTATGAAAGCTTTGTATAAATTAATATTTGTTTAAATTACTATGTATTAAAATACATTGTAACGATCTAAGATAATGCCAAACTATGAATGTGTTATGTAAGACATATGTATTCTTAAACCACCGAAAAAACTCGTAGCTGAATACTTACATATTTTTTACTGTATATTTTCAGGTAAAAAAAAATAACGCCACAAGTGAACAACGAATCAACAGTAAGTGTATAACTCATATACAATTCTAATAATTTCTGAGAGGTATTCAGATCTAAATTCAATCCCGAATGAGACCTTGTTATTATGTGAGTAAAATTCTTTATGGTAATGTCTCTTATCTGGGACCGGTTCGGATTCATAATAAAATGATGTTCATGCATTTGTAAAATATGATTTTTAAGTGGCACGTGGCTTAGAACGTGGGTCCCGACCGATATTCAAACTGAACTAATTTCAATTTCATTAGCCCACAGTCTATTCATGAATTTACAGTTTCTTGTTTCAGCTAATGTGTTTTGTTAATTCACCCATAATTTCCTAGGATTTTTCATTTAATAGGTTTTGGTGCTTAGGCCTGAAATATCTGTATAAGAATGTCAAAAATATTTGAAAAGTGCTGATCATTTCAAAAACGCTGAACAGATCTTTATTTTGTCGTTTTTTAGCATAAGAAGTTATTAATATGTAATAGGATATCATTGACGTTACTTACATTTTAGATGATATTTAAATTTTTGACAAGAAAAAACATCGGTTTATGAACCTTAACACTGTACAAACTGAGTTCTAAATAGATTGCTTACTGTTTATTTTTAAATATCTTTACATGGATTTATAAAAAGTAGTACATAAAAATGTTGAATACTTGGAGAGTATGCCTTTATTAATAGTTTATTTTGTCCTTATATTTCTTATGGCTGTAGCAGAGCCGCTCTAATCAATGCTATATTTATCAATTGTAAATATAATCATGTTACATTATCAGGTATGTGAGCATAGAAGTTTATGAATAGCACTACGATCGCTGAAAGAAAAAATGCATTTGATGTTTAATTGTAGAAAAATGTTAGGAAACTATATTCCATAGCCATAACTTTAGTGACTACAACCTTAATATATATAAATTACCATCTAAGTTCTCTCGCACTCTTCCATCTCCATATATTTGTGCACTTTTTTCAATATTTTGTTTAAAAAGTATTGCAATACAGCGCAGGATAGCCAAAAAAATAAAAAGGGTATATTAAATTATCCTTGCTAAGTATGTAATAGGCGCAAAATAGTCTATTATATGGTGTTCGTTCTAAATATGGTTTAAAGAGGATAACTTTTGAAACTTAATAATTAAATAATTAGAAAAACCTTTGCAAAAATGGAACCAGTTATTTATTTATTTTCCTCTTCTGGCAATCAATTAATATTTTTAGTGGCCCATAAAAATATTCACGAGTAGGATGTTAAAAACATTCGAGCGTTCTATTTTAGCAGCCTACAGAGTGAATTGATTAATTTCGTCCGTCACTCACAGTGTAACACGTGAACTTTAATCAAAATTTTATTTTAAAATCACAAATCATTGGATATTTCCATTTATATTTCCAAAGCCGCGATTAAATATTGAACTGAGTTTAATCCGTGAGCCGCTCAATTATACATTCGTACCATCTAGTCAATCTTTTATTTACTGAATTAGGTACATGTCGTACATACGTATGTAGATCCGTATCTAGGCAGGTTTAGGTGGAAACTTTGGATATTATGTCACTTGTATCGCCCCTTATTACATGGGACCTTAACATATCAGCGAACTGTGGGTGTACATTGGTACACCTCTGCCTACCCCTTCGGGGATACAGGCGTGATGATATGTTATGTATTGAACACGCATTTCTTAGATACAAAGGGAAAGTAGTCGATGACTGGCTCATCTATAATCACCGATTTGTTTGCGCACCGAGCTATTCTCGATAGCCTGTTTGCAAGGGAAAATAATTTATTAAACTAGATGATTTGCTACTTAGAAATAACTGTTTGACTACATAATTTTTACATTGTTCAATACTTAGTAGAAGAATAATTCAATTCATATTTATTTAGTTTTTTCGAAATTATATACGAAATATCATTTTGAAACAAAACCACCTGCATAGTTTTTTACTAAGACGTTATTAAGTACGTAGACAATGTAGGTGTCCATAGTACTTCTTTAAAACCAGGAACTTGTTATTATTTCTATTTTGACACAAAATATATTGAAATATTCAGATACTGAGTTTTCGAACTATGTATTTGTAGAGCCGAATTAATACTAATTAATGCTTATAACAATAGGTGGTAGTAAGTACTGAATATGAAGCTCACTGAATTATTAAGGCTATAAGTGGCACTTTAGTCCAAGGCTTCTTTCACTTAGATCGTAAAAAGAGAGCTAATAAAAAAATATATTTTTTGAAGAATTCAATAAGGCACATTATGTGTGATATCGCTATAAAATTAAGTTGAGTTGACTTATATAAGGTGTGAACGTCTGATGTTGAAGTTCCCAAGAAATAGTCGCTTACAATATTTCTTCGAGACATCATCCCATTGTTATTACTTCTAAACAAACTAGTCGCACGCATATATTCGACAAGAATAAATGTTCCCATAGTGTCGATGTAGACAAATTATGTGCAATATCAATACGTTATGACGCAAACAAGGATATTGTTGTAGCCCGAGCAGTGCCCGCAGCGCACGTACGTCCATCTACGTCTAGAATGCTAATGGCGTTACGTTTCGTCCGAACTCAGCGACGATCGCACCCACTGCGGGACAATGTAACCAGACCTCCCTGTTCCCAGCCACCAGACGCAGCAGAAGGAGAGCCACGGCTCAGCACTATCTGGATGCGCCGTACGCAGCCCGCGACCGAGTTTACATGACACGCACTAGTTTTATTACCCTCATGTTTCTAAATGGCCCTCATTTCGGTTCAAACAAATTATTTATACATATTTTACTACATGGACAGATCGTTTCCCAATCAACTGCTGACCTAAAAAGCATTTGTGTAACGCAGTCAAGCGTTGACAAATTATGTAGACAGTATCGATGCGCCGCCAATTGTCATACGACGGACGTACGCACGCACATGCGTAATATTTACACTTATTACCTACAAATGTCCATAGATTACGAGAACAGTAGCGTTATTCTGTATAATTAGGCCACGACACACCTCGCACGCTACGAATCAAACAAATGATTAGGCATGTTATGCAATGCCACGGATTGATTCAAATTCATTGTGGATTTAGAAATAACTTTTATAATTATACTTACAGAACAGACAATGACGACACACGAGCTCATCCTGAATAGAAAATGGTGACAAACATCGGTCAATAAATATTGAATACAATACGCATCATGTCAAGTGACCTATAAAATTATAATCTAACTATCAAAATTCATTAAATTAGTACAAGTGGATTAATAGAGTAATTGTAAACAATGACTTTAAACGTTTAAAATTAATTGGAATTTTAAATTTCGAAATGTAATTGAAAATAAGTTAGTACATAGTGTTTGTGTCATATCCTACTTGTTTTAAAACAATGAGGCTATCCACAAAAGGAGCATTGAGTTTATCGGCCCACGCGATGCTCAGTGAACCTCATCAATATCAATTAAATTAATAAAATGGTTATAAAATGTTCCAACGACAATAAATATCCACTATTATTGGTCGTACTGTAATTCGAATCTAATTGATTGTTTACTTCAAATAGCTCCAAAACAATGAAGTGAATCATACGATACACAGGGTGTCCACTAAACACAAACATTCAGAACCTCGTAAAAAAAGTTGTCTTTAGAAATGCTGACATCCATAAAATTATCACTTTACACATTAGAAAACTCATGAACTAAATGCTCGCATAATTAAGAATTAACGAGTAATAAATTATGTACTAAAACAATAGATTTGTTAAAGCACTTTGTGGTTGGTCTATTTTTTTCAGTGTAATTTATTACAATGCACAATATGGCCGATTTCAGAGGCGATGACTGAAACTATTAACGCATAATATATTCTGGTGGACATTAATGTTGCCAACCGCCGGCCACTGGCGGAACGTTCTAAGACAACCGAATTAACACGTGTCACCTTTAATTTGATCATTCACAAATAATTATTTGTACAAATTCTTGAAAACTATGTAAACACATATACTAAAGTAAAATATCACCGAAATGACAAAGGTCAAAAAATAAACTAAAATTTTAATATTTGTTGTGATACCCGTGTATTTGGACACTCTGTTGTCCGGGAGTTGCGCTTGCGCAGCTGTTAAGATGTTGATTTACGTGGGTATAGAGCGCGGCCAATTATCTTATTAGTGGCCAATTTATCGTTCGTCACATTAACATATGGATGAGACATGTTAGAGGGAACCACTTTACAATAGAAAACTTATTTGGTCAATAAACTTTCAACAAAGGGGTTTTGTGCATTTGTTTGATTTGAATTATCATTTTGTACAATGCAAGCATTTCTCATTTTTTTATTGCTTCTTTATTTAAGAATGTATTCAGTCTCAATGTGTTGGGCAAGTACCTGTATAATAAGTTATCGCACCTGTTTGTGTGCAGTCGAATTGGGTGACCCAAAAGCTTCGCTTTCTCGACCCAATTATTATCGGGTTGATCGTCATCATAAAAATAATACGTAATGTTGTTTGCGGGTAGGTTGGAAGTGGCTGGTTCTGTTCCGTGATGGGCATCATCAATAATTCGCTTATTCCACTATCTGCGGGTCAATATTTTCTCATGAAGCGCGACGTTTTGTCACACAAAATAACGTGTTTTATCGCTCAACGCTGCTCGCTAAATGTTTTACGGCAATAACAATAAAGAAAAACAAAAGCATATTGTCTCCTCTTCCCGTGCATATTTTCTTTCGAAAAGAATGACATTGGTACTGTTTTATTAATATTTATTCGTCTTGGCCAAAATACTTCAGCTTCTCAAATACCACCTTGAGTATTTAGTAGCTGTATTCATTTAACGGGATGTCCATGGAAGCTGTTCCAAAAGTTTTTCAATAAAACTGTAAAATAATGTAGTGTCATACTTTCACTGCCTCGTTGGCCTAGTGGTGCTAAGCGCGACTGCAACGCTGGAGGTCTTGGGTTCGATACCCAAGTTGACCAAGGTGTTATTGGGGTTTTCTATGAAATTCTCAGTAGCAGGTCGGAGTTAGGATTTGTGCCCGGTAAGTGGCAATAGGCTCGCCCCCTATTACATGGGACCTAAACATATCGGCGAACTGTGGGTGTACTTTGGTACACCTCTGCCTACTCCTTCGGGGATATAGGCGTGATGATAGGTTATGTTATGTTCATACTTTCACACTAACATATTTAAATGCCAAAGAATCGACGTTTGTCTGTCAGTTTGCTTTCTTAGCTAAACAGCTAAACCGATTTTGATAAAACTTGGTATGGGGTAGGCTTGTATTCTAAGAATAGACATAGGATACATTTTGCCGCAATAGCCGTCACCTACCCGGAGCCACGCATAACAGCTAGTATTCTATATTTACCTATTTATTTAACTAACAGTATAATTCGGAACTAAAGTAGGACAAAGCTTCATTAGATTATATTTGCTTTTAGTGGTAAAAGATAATTAAAAAAATATTCTTGTGTTTATATGAGCTGCGTGGGCAGTAATTCCTCGAAGTCATATGTTTGCAATAATAATTTCATATCGGCGAGCGCTTAGTGACCGTAATGCTTCGAACAAATGGCTCTCTGTGCACTTCTGTGAACCTTTACATTTGTACCGAGCCGACCACGAGCAACCGACCTTATTTACTCATAACATGTTTAATAATTCTATACTGCTGTCTTGTACTTTGTTTTATTAATATTAGGAAGATATATTTAATCAATAATAGGTACGTAAACCTATGCCACTAAAATCAATATGCAAACAAAATATCTCTTTTTTTTTTTCTTTTTATTCATTTATTTGTTGAGGCTTTTTGCGCTCGTGCGCCAAGACAGCCTCGTAAGGTAACACATTTATAAATAAACAAAAGTAAAAATAATCTAATCCTAAGACTTAAAGTTAACTTAAAACTAAGACACACCCTTGGAATGTAGCGCCTTCTACCAGGCCACAGGCTAGAAAGCTACAGACCCTACGTCCAAATAAAAACTAAAAAATAATTACGTATCCCTCCTTAAAAACTCTCCTCTTACAAATTTGTAAATGTTAAGACTCTGTTCCGAAAAAGGCCTCCCAAGCAAAATATTAACCCCACCACTATACACATCGTTACGGAGCATCCCCCCCAAGAATGGCCTCGAATCATCGAAAGCGCTACACTCCAACAAAATGTGATACAAATCATCCAATTTATTTAAACAAAAATTACAAAGAGTGGAAGGACTTACGCCCATCAAATGTAAAAAACTGTTAGTAGGCACATGTCCAGACCGTATTCTAAACGCTAAAACTAAAAGTTCTCTTGAACAGCTAACTACATCGAACCAAGGAATTCGAGGCACCTTCTGTCAAAATATCTCGAACAAGTTTTAATATGGGTGAACAAAGATATAATATTCAGGATATCATAATTTACCGACGAACGTCCAAGGACGATTGAAGGTAATGAGACTTGTTTACATTAACATATCGTTTAGTATTTATTACACGTAGTACAACAAAACGAAGAGGAAGAATATCATAACTGTTCCAATGAAATATGACCGAATAATGTTTGATATTCAAATAACAGAGGGGGCTTCCGCTGGGAACGGCGAGTGCCGGCGCGGCAGCGTCGTCCGCGGACTCTCACAAACACTCGTATTTTACGGCTACAACCGAACTGAATAATAACACGCTACATTAGTTTCCCATTATGCCTTCGAGACAATAAAATTTGCCCAATTTTACGATCACATTAATAATTTTATGAATGGAAGCAAACGGCTTAAATCTTTAAATGTGATGAAATGAATAAAAGGCATTTCCGACGCGATGCCGATGGGGCGATCGAGGTCGTTCTTGTAAATTAAAGGTGTTAAAAAGTAATAAGGTGAGGTTGGCAATATTCCTACTGCGGTATTAAGCGAGGTTATGGTGTCGGGGTGATGTGAGGGGTAGAGCTGGCGTCGGGCGGCGGAAGGCGCGCGTTCCCAGGGTATCGCTTGCACGAACACCGGACGCTGGCCACTCACTAGGTCGTACCACCACACACTTTCATCCGATACATATCTTTGTTATCGATTTAATTGTGGAGTAAGGAAGAAATCATGATAGTAACATCTATTAATATACCTAATTGTTACATTTAAATGTATGTAAGTTTTTTGTTAACTCCTCCTACTCTTAAGTACTTGAAACAATTGTTGGACTAATTTAAATGTTTAAGTTATAAATTGACTTTGTTTTTTTATGAATTGTACAAAAAGTAGTAATAACAAAACAATCTTGTTTACAAAACCTAACCGTTCGTTCAGGATCAGATAAAAAATAAATATTAATTTATAATAATTTACTCGATTCTAAAATATCGATATGTCCCGGCACTGGCTCACAGCGGTGAACTATAAGGATGTGCAAGTAGAGTATACGTCTCTATCAAGTTACGCGAAATGTAACCACAAAATCAGCGGCGGCCGCAAAACAACGGAAGCCACCGTCGAGGGTTCCCTACTCTCTCACGTACCTCTGACTTATTAACATACACTCAGAAATCTACCTCCACCAACTGACAGCCCATAAACAATTCAAGTTTCTAACACAAATAATAATACATCCATTATTCGCTCTACCAAACCCATTTTTCACGACATATTTCATTGCAATCTATCGATTAAATTCACTCTTGCATAAAACAAACACTAATTCGGTATCAGAGCCAAATTGCAGTCATAAAAGTGAAGACCATTTATAGCATTATTCGAAGGCATATCGAAACTGTGCTTTCTATACCGAATTACACTGCAGTGCAGTGAAATTGACCTACGCATAAAGTGTTATAAATGAGCAAGAGAATAATATTTAGTTTTAGCAAATAAAATGTATATTTTGTTATGTATGTTTGTGTACGGTGCTATTTATATTTTTTTTATTAATTACTATGTTAATTTTTTTTCTTAGGTATTGAGATACGTTCCAAAAACCACCTAACACTTAAATTCTTAAGCAAATCGTAAGTTCACATCCATTAGGCGTCGTCACATTTTTGCGTTCGCATTGCAATATCCCTCCGAAATGTTTGCCCACCTTTTTGGCCCGAAGTGTATGTGAGAAGTTATAGGTTTCATTTGCGGGCTATAGACGACAATTTTCAATTTTCTTGCGCGTGCGTCCCATTTGAATATTTTAATTTGGGGGGCGGCGCGACTATTTCAATTTATTTTATGAGTCCCGAACCCAGAAGGGGTTCGCGCGACGCTCTCACCGTTTCAGATTAGTAAATATTTGATAGCTTTATTGCTCAACCCAATATATTTATATGCTTTTAAAATAAAGTTGGCTTAGAAACGTTTACATGTGTGTATAATGCGGACGAAAGTAGGGTTTTATTGCATTTCTTTGTTACCGTTGCTGGATATGTTTGCTTGTGATGTGTTTACATAGTTTACTGTATTATTCTTGTGTGAAGTTTTTTGTGTGTTTATGATATAATTGTTACATATAACTGTTCGTCAAACTTGGTCTTACTTTGGAAATATAAAAACTGCAAATTACAACTCCATAAAAATGTAGAGCGCGTTACTTTCACGCCGCTCCATTTATGGAACTATAAAAAAGTTTGAAATTAAATATCAAAAGGCAGATACCTTATTCTACTTTAGGATCAAATTATACGGCGTGTTGATCATTGAAGGATTAATAGACGGCCGTTTGATTGCAGCAGTAGGTACATTGATGTAGGTATGAAAAGCGGGAGAGTGGGCACCGCCCGCGCCGCGCCGATGCAGCCAGGGGGCCGATCCGCCTGTGTTTAACCTCACATAGCTATGTTTCATCTAATAGAATTGCGAGCTCGTTATCTGCTCAGATTAAAATATTCAGTATTTGAGTGATTTCACGTGCGAGTGAGCGGCAAAGGGTTGACTAGTCGTTTCATCCGCTTTGAACACTTGTGGGGGAGTCGTGCCGGGGTTGCGCGGTTATCGGGTGTGAAGTAACTACTACAGTTATCAACTTGTCTCTTTAATAACACTCGCTGGAACTCGTTTGCGAAATACTTTAATTCCAGTGCAGTTATGAGCGTACTCAAATGTCACGAGATATCGTTAACCCAATTATCGAAGGTGAAAATAATTCGAAATATTTAATACGGTGTTGCATCAAACGGCAATGAAGCCGCAACACTCACACAAACAAATGAATTGTCGATTTTCACTGGCTTTTTCCGGCGTCTGGCTCCATGAATAATTCCATTTATATAATGGCATCGACCGCATCAAATATTTCATTCTGAGTTTTGCATATTTAATAGTGACAAAAACAATGTCCGGGGATATTTTACAGGATATTCGAACCGCTCGTTTCCTTTGCAAATGTCATTTGTTTTCCATAATAAATCAATTATTTTAATCGAAAAGCTTTTAAGTCAATCGCTGTAGTAGACACTACCTATTTAAATACTAATTCCGATACTAAATTCTGTATACACTATGGTTCGAACAACTGTCTCTCTACGTCGTTATAATGGGTACCTATGTCGGATAAGGTAGAAAGTATGGAGTGAGAGTATCCACCGATGTAAACAGTTGTTATGTTTTCCATCTGATCGTGAATGCTTATGTCCCGGCAATAGTGTATAAACAAGCGGATGCTGCCGACAGTTAAATATTGCACTCCACCCATGAAGATCTAATTTTATGAGTGAAATTAGTTATTCACCTGTTGTTGCCATTTATTATAGAGAGCACAATGCGAGCGGCAGCGAAGCGAGCCGGCCGCCTGCCGCACCCACCATTATTTGCGGATAACTACATCAAAATCGCCTCGCCTGCGCCGCCGTCCACAACACTGCCGTACTACCACTACATACCACCGCGTGGTTCTATTCAAAACACACTTTGAACATTTTGCCTTCTACAACTCTATTAGATATTGTCCAGTCATCCTCTTCAAATCTGACTAACTGCGTAAACCGTGCTTAATTCGAACATTCAGTGATTGGATAATAGGCAGATAAGTTTTCAAAACAAAAAATCATCTCAGCATCGCATCAATTTAGATTTTCGTTTTAGCTTAGATGGGTAAGTTTTTATAATTTTTGAAGTGGTCGATTGGCTTCGTCCATATAATTCGTGGGGTACGTGACCATCATTTTTTTTTTAAGTGTATTGATAGTGCGATAGCGCAACGATCCCGCTGCGTGATGATATTCCATTCAAACAGGTTCACTATTTGTGATCGATTTTGATCATCATCGTCACGTACTTAATGGTAGTTAGTGGAACCTCATATAATGCGAAGTGCGCACACAAATATTTGGGATTTAGTAGACATTAAACTTATTTTCATTAATTATTAAATACCGCACTACAAAGAGGTAATAGATAAAAACATCATAAAATATGTAATAAAAAAAAATACATCATTGTCTGAGATAAGTTTAATCTTTAATTTAAGCCGTCGACATATAATCGAACCGCAAGCGATACTCATCCGTGACTAATCGATTACACCGCGCTACTGGGCATCTCGCGCTTCACTCATAAAACATTCTTACAATCTTCCACAACCGATAACTTACTTTAACATAACATTATAAGATCTTCTTTCTTTTATCAGCATTCTGAATTTATTACCAATAGTGAACAAGCAATTATAATTTCGCTCTTCTCAATAATTTACAATTAAAAGTAGAATATAAATCGTGTTTAACCAATCGTTAATGTTGTTATGACGCCAGATGAGTGCAAATCGAGAAATTATCATTATTCAGTATGTGGATCGATTATTTTATAGATACTATTTAGTGTTGCATAGCTCATGGTACTTTAAAATGTTTATTAATTTCCTTTTCTTTTGACGTGCCTGGCTAAATGGACGATTAATAGGATACGTTACATACTTACTTTTTTGTACTGACAGTCATTGTAAGTATATCTGTTACCTTTCTCGTAGCAAAATCAGTTGCATCTGTTTTTTTCTGTGGGATACACTTAGTCTGTTTTTAAATAATTTTTCATTAAAAGCGGTAGTAAACAGAAGCTTACGTATCACAGAAGCACGTATCGTGATGGTGGACGTTGACGGACGGATCGAATGCAGTCAATAACTCGGCCACAATGAGACTAAATGCCGAACTGTCTCGCGTCGCCACTACGCGTGACCATTACTGGACTCCCTGAACCATCTTGATACTTTGGACTTTTATTGAACCTTTTTACCAAAAGGTAAATGTCCAGCACTAGAGTTAAATTTAGTGTTACGATAAAACAAAACAGATTTCAAGGGTTTGACCCATAAAATTAGTTTTCATGATTTAATTTTTTTCTGTTTTTAAAAGCATCATATCCGTTGGATAAATGTCATTTAAACGCGTTCGATGAACTGTATTTTATGCCTAGAAGAGCACCTTTTCACATTTATAATATGAGTGATTTATCTAATTTTATTAAACCTTAGATAAGATTTTTTTTAGAGGACGGTTTTTTATTACCTAGTTGATAACTCAATCTGTATTTTACAAATCTAAAGTACCAAGAACATTTAGTCGTTGTTTGTGTATTGGTAGCTGAAGGAAAGTTATTATTTTCTGAACTATGGTCATTAAAATTTTTGATTAACAACGTTTGATCCGTGTCGATAAGATGACGGTGCAAGTCCTTCTCATATTGTCCTTTTTCTTCGAGCCGTAACTAAATGTTTATACATTTTTTACATCGCCTTAGATATAGGAAGATATTAAAATATTATGCCCCTAAATATCAGGAATGCATCGTTGCTTCTTTTATTTCACTCGATTTAATAACTTTTTAAATTATGTTTTTTGTACGACATATTTTAGTAAACATATTTTTTATGATGCAGGTGTGAGATGTAAGATGTTACTGATTAGAAGGTAATATGAACACGGTATGTGGACCTTCATATTTTAGGATTTTAAATCAAAACAAATCAAACAAAATACTGTTAGGAAACATTCATGTTTACGCGTTCATATTTGCATAAGTAGCTCATTAACGATTCTATATTTTAGTAGCTAGTCAGTCAACTAACCGTTTGATGTCGTGAACTTCGTCACTCGAGGTTGATTTTTATCGGGCGTTAATTTATCCAAACTAGTGCGGAATCCGAGTGATGTTGTTGTTACATAAATACATCAAGAATGGCTCACGTATCGTGTTTGTGCGTTTGGGGCAACCTTCACAATAAGAGCCCCACCTCGCCAGCACGAGCCCGGTATAGAAACTAACCATTCGTCATCCATTATTCACGGCCTAAATTGCACAACTTTAGAGCGCCATTTCTAAATGACATCTAAATCTGTTACTGTATTAACATTGTGAATAAAATTCATACAATCAATCTACATAAATGTCCGTGAGCGTCCGTCCATTAGTCAGCTGGAGCACAAAGGGCACACGCTCGTCTCGTAAATCAGTCGCATGTACTCGTATTGAGACTGCTTGCTCAAATCGCTCTCAATAACCGAAGTGCCCGCCGCCCGCGCGCCGCGTCCGAGCTGCGTCCCCGCTGCGACCCCGTTGCGTAGTCGCCTCAAAACTACACTTTCCAGCCATTAGCGACCCCTACGATCAACATTTGTCATTAGACAGAGGTCACGTCATTGCTACAGTCTTGAACTGCTATTCAAATTTTAATAATGTGCTTTGGGTCAATTATGTTTAATCAAAGTCAGTTCTGTTAATTACTTAAGTTATTAATTAATTTAGGACCAATTAATATGATTGAAACAAATACAACAATTTTCTGTGCACTACATGGCCTGTTCGTATGCTAGTGCTGTTGCGCTACGTAAAGCGACGTCCTACTTGGAGCGGAGAGGCGAGCATCAAATTGAATTTGTAAATGAGATAATCTGAGATCGATTTGTTAAAATGGAGTGTATAATTATTCAAAGTGCATACTAAACACACCCTAATCGGTTATTAAGATATTAAATATTAGATGTGCGGAGCGGGCTGCGGCGCGTGGCTCGCCAGGGGGCCCAGCGGGGCGCGCTACTGGCCGGCCGCGCCACGCACTGGCCGCGTCGCGCGTCGTGCCAACTAATTGTTATGCCCGACCCCCGCCACTGCCTGACACCTTACAACACTATGACAAATGTTTGCTAATGCCACCCGGCTCTCACCCTGACTACTCATACACTACTTATAGTTACAACTAAGACCTAGAACCATTGAATAAAAACCCGCGTCGAACGACACTTCTGCTATAAAATGCGATAGCATGACCAATTTAGTACATCTATTATAATAAAACTTAAAACAAACATAAATATTTAACTTCACGGACACATCCTATCCATAAAGCATAAAATAATAGATATAGTAAAGTATCGAGTTACATCAAACCGCTTTAAAAAGAGCCTTATCTCGTTATCTGTTAAATATTGTCGCCACATCTCGGGCGGCGGGCGCGCACCTACAAGAGGTGACGAAGCCAACTTTGAAACTCAACGTATTAAAATAACGATGGGAATAAAATAAAAGAGTACTTATTTATGCATAATAATGTTTTCGGGTGAATAAAAATGAGGGGATCCGTACAAATATCTAAATAAAAGAGTGTAACATCATAAAGCGGACGGGCCGGGCCGCTAGATGCCGCGAGCCGATTGCGCCCGCCGCGCGCCGTACCACCGCGCATCATTTATATCATTTCATTGCGGCTGTTTACATTTCATTCATAAGCCAGATAGTCCTATCATAAAACCTAACTTTATATTGCCTTTTATAATTTCTTTGAATATTTTTGCATTCATTTTGTGTTTCATTGCAACGAGTGAGGTTCCTCAGCGTTGTCATCTGGTGACTTCAACAACAACTTGTGTTTTTTAAACGTGCTCACTCACTACATAAACGGATTTCTCTGGAATAATAAAAAAATAATTTGCGATACAAACAAAGTTGTACAAGTATGCATGTCCTTATACAGGTAAGTATGAATTTAACGACTTGCCTCGACAATTAAAATATGAATATAAAACACAGTGTAATATTGTGAACAGCGATCGTATTGATTATTTTTTATTTTAATAAGCCTTGGCATGTATGTGTCGCCATCCGCCGAAGCTCGCACGTTGCTCCTTATTTATTGACCTATTAGAGATAACATTAAGATCAAGATGCACGGCCAAGGACCTTTGTTATAAAAATGTCTGCTTCATTATTCTCGAAAAAAATAACGCGAGGATTAATGTGGATTGGATACAATGGGCACATATTGTGCTATAAATATTTTTTTTATGTTATAAGGAAATTAATTATGATAACGAATTACGACAACAAAGATCGAAAAGTTAATTAAACCGCTTTATTATATTACCTTTAGTTATTTATCTAGTAATTTATACAGGCCACGTTCAATGTCAAAATAAATATTTAATTGTGCAAGTAATTAGTTTTTTTTTAACAGTCCAATTTAACTAGTATTGTTTAAAGTTCACTATTCAGTCAGTTCTAATAAATTCATGTCCACGTTATTTCAGTCGTAGGCAAACAGATGGCGGCATCCTCTCGTTATAATTTTTCCCAGATTTTTAAATCCACGTAATTTAAATCAATACTCATTATAGCTTTTCAAAGGACCGTCATCACGAATTTTTAACACAGAAACAAAGAACTTGTTTTATAATCTGATTTTTAAAGGCATTTTAAGTTTTATGGCTCTCGTGGCTTGATAAATAATCAGAAATGTCGACACGGTTCCATAACGAAAATCCGTTTTGAATGTGCTGTATATTGAAATAACTTTATCGATAACAATCTATACTTTATATCTGAAAAGGAAAAAGGTCGTAGATTCGACACAATACAATCACGAGCAGATGTTTATGTTTGACTGGTCTAGACTTAGCGCTGCAATTGAGATTTGTTTATTATGGCCGCAGAACTGTTGAATAAGTTTTGAAGTTGTAACACAAATCAAGTTTCCGAAGCGAAGCATTCGTGACTATTGGATAACCCGGCGTTCAGCGCGGAACTTATAGGCGGCGGAAGTTGGCAATAACCCGGGGACGCTTAACACCCGTTTATGACTCGTTATCAATCGCTATAAAAATGTAAATAAGCTATTATGAAGAATTTAGGTAGAGCTATCGTGTTGAGCATCGTGCCCGACAGCGGCAGGTTTCGCGAGCGGACTGTGCAGGTACACCTCGGTCCGCACTGCAGCTCGCTGACACGATCTACGTGGGCGGTCTTTAAGACTCTATTTTATTGAGCGGCCGCAATCCCATTGATATAATACAACTTTAATTTATTAACGTCGTTATCATACTTCATTATGTGGATATGAAAGTGTTCATGAGTATGGGAAATGCGCTGCATAACTTGACACCTGATTTAGATTGATTAAATTTTACTAGCGGTCAAACCGGTTCGGGTCAAGCTTTTATCTCGATATTTAACTAATGAATGGTTAACAGGGGCAAGGCAGGGAAGCAGCGAGGTAATAATATTAACCCATAAAACAACTATCGGCCACAAAATATTACGAGAATTGTATACTTACATTAATGTCGTTTAATTTGCAATTCAGTTGCTACGTAATGACGCGTGATAATAATTACAATGAATTAACTTTAATTCACGCAGACACATTAAGGCTATTTTTAATTTATTTGTCTACCTTTAAATAACCTAAGACTATTAATTATATTACTTATTACTGGTACTTAAATACTTTTAAATGTTGCTTAATAAATTTGAAAGTTTTTGTAATACAGTAATTGTATTGCTAAGTAGGTTTCAATATCTGTCGTTGTGTCCTAAATTATTGGATATAAATTGAACTTTTAAGAAATATTTTTTATTTCCTTTTGTTTTAATGCTCTGTATATTGATGACACGGTCGTGTTTGTTAATGGTGACTAGTAGCGAGCGATGATATCAAAGGTACGAAGCTTGGCCACCGTCAGGCCATGGTGATGGTAGAGTCGCGATTAAATCAGGAGCGGTAGCGGTGATCTTCTAACCATTGTTATAAGTTATAACTTCTAACACTAAACATTTTCTAAGAAATACACGATATTTTATTCTACCTATATAATTATACATATATCTTTAAATACGACATTGATAGAATTCAACTTTTTTTTCACTTAGCCAATTATGATACGTAACAATAAATTAGAGTAATTTCATTGATACGTAAATTCTTATCGTCATTGTAAGCTTCTTTCCATATTTTATCGTACTTCTAGGTATATTATATCCTCTACACCTTTAAAGCTGACTCTACATTTTTTATAGTCTATTGTTTTATTATCGATAATTAATGTAATAATCTAACAGTCTTGTCAATATGCTAGCAATCTGCCTAGTGCCCTAGTCGCTAATCCCGCTCCCGCCTCCGCTTGTCACTATTGACGACAACGCTTGCTAAGGGGTAATAAAAGTAGCGTAATAAATATCCAAGAAAGTTGTTTTAATTTCTTCTTAACACGGAGTAGATTAGGTACCAGGCGCAATCGGCAAAACTTCCTTGTTTTTAATTTTCTTTAAAACATCCACTTTTTTACATTTTATTTCCACTGAATAGGTGGAAAGCTTTCTCACTTCCAAAATGGTTATTTTTCTCTAAGGATGTAAATCGTAATACAATTTTGAACTTTATACTCATTGTACGAAGCTTTATTCTGGAAACAAAACATTTTTCTTTTACTTTTTAATTGCTAAGTAGAAGGCTAACTTTATCGGCTGCTTCAATTGTTTTTAGGAATTCGTATCCCTAATTCATCTAGACGGTTTTGAAAGGCTTATCCTTTATACGAGTCTTTAATTAATTCTTCTATACAAATATAGGTAGAGTATACAAAGCTAACGTTATGTTGGCTACTGGTGGAGTATTATGACTTTGACAAAGATACAGTGAACGATCGCTTTAGAGTGTACGTCTAGACATTGTTGGGGTATCGTTGGGTTACATTCTCGATCATGGGAAAATAGCCGATGACCGGACAATCGGGCGGTAGGTCGCGCACCGCGGGCAGCGGCCGGCCCGCGCGCCTTATCACGGTCCATTGTGCCGTGCCGGCTTATTCCTGACATTCGCAATATTCCATGCCGTTCGACAAATACTCTCTAGATTACAGTAGGATGATTAGAATGTTTAGTACCTACCGACCATATTCATTCGTCCCGTAGCAACGCTGTCCACTGATTTATGCCGAGATCCATTCGTAGAAAGTTCAGCAATAACGTCGGCTCATAACTTTGTCTTTATAAAATGAATAAAACTATTGAGATGACTGGCGCCCATTCTTCATCGCGTGGAATTATGACACAAAAAATAAATAATATGAATGATTACGGCCGAGGTTCTCGGGACCCCTTTGTGAGTGTATCATAAAAACTGATCCTGTTATAGTTTGCGAAAGCAATTAAGTTGTAAAACTTAGTGGTCTCTACTGTCTTAATGAAATATTCCACTTTGATTATTAATGTCGGTCATTTATTGGAGTGCAATATAAATCGGATAAAATAAATATAGCTAAGTCATCGATTTTATTTTTGTCCGAATTCTTACGACATCTTTCAATAAATAACAATGCAGAACAGACCCTTATAAAGCCGAGTGAATGAATTGCCTGTAGGTATGGCTTAAAACGTACCTCTATATATACACGATAATATCATTGTTACAAGGAAACTCGTTTGCTCTATCTAAAGGGGAAAGGGCGAATTGACAACTGCACTCTAAATTAGGATTAGGTATTTATCGTTAATTACACGTTCAATGAGAAGGACGCAATCAAGAGAGGATCAGTGAATCTTGTTGCGGTAGAGTTGGATCAGAGTTATAATAACAGGTTGATTATTTTCATTAATATTATGTTTAATGTCTGTCATAGACTCGTACCCCAAATTAGGAATCATAAAGACATAATCAAGGATGTAATATATTTCGTGGACAGTCCAATTTAGACTTCACAAAAACACCGTGTGCAATAAAATAATCATACACATCAATTATGTATAAGAAGTTAAATGTAAAATATTTATTGGTATTTGTAAAATACGGGGGTGGTCCAATTACCAATTATTTAGAAATAAAATGTACTATAAAGACAATTCAGTTTGAATTATTGAAAGGTAACGTAATATTAATAAATTTTCCAAGGGAACGCGGGCGTGTATGTATAATGTATGACGAACGAACATGACATGTCTCTCGGCTAATTAATGTAAGCACTGCGCAGGAGTTAATTAATTGTCGGCTACCCATGTAGCGCGCATGAAACATTTATAAAATTCATAACAGAGCTAATTATGAAACATGGACGCGCCTGCGCTTTGCGCCACCCGCGGGGAATCGGCCGCGAGCCGATCTCCACTTTAGTAAAAACTAACAATTCTCCTCCGGCTTTTCTTGTTTATTAAATTACTGTTGTACATACTCTATAGATATTCCCACCACGATCATAAATTGACTTTGTACTTGAATTAAATATTAAAATCTCGTATAAAAACTGCACTACGTATGTAGAGTCAGAATACCAGTGTTTTTGCGTGGTCTGCTTTGTACAATATTTGTGAACTTGCGCATTGGTAGGGACATTATAGTTTCTACATGTAGCAACTTGAATTCATTGATTAGATACTTATAAAACAAAGATATCTGTAGTACATTTAAGCTTTGCGTATATACATCCTGGAGAAACCACTCGTATGAAATGTGACAGCATGTTTACTTTTATTGTGATCTAAATTCGTCATCATATTTGACTAATAACACTGTAAACTAAATGTTACGATGTTTTAATATAAAACAATAAAGAAATTCCTGATTTAAAATATTATCTTGAAAGAGATCATTTAGGCAATGTCTTATCGATTCACTGCAAAGATTTTGTCCTGACCATCGACACTCGTGTAAAAACAGATAATGTTTTACGCCTCGCCTTCCAGTTTTGAACAAAAACATACACACATAAACACAAGCCGCGGAGAAAGTCGAAAGATAGGAAGACACGACGTCGGCTCGTCACAACAACAGTCAAAACCATAAAATTTCCTCGAGTAAAACAAGTAGTTAGCAGCCATCTGCAACATTGGCACGTATATGGTGGTCGTTTAATATTAATCAGCAAATTAGTATGACTAAACTAACGAAATCAATTAACTTATATTTTTTGCGAGAAAACTGGTTTTTTTCAAGCTGTTCCAGGATTTGCGGTGACAATCGAGTTCCGCTGTCACTGATAAAACAATACAATGTCGTGTCGTGTAAATATTTAATTCATTCTTTAAATGTCATTACAATACTTAACATACATACATGTGTACATAAAGTCGAACTTAAGCTCGTAAGGTGTTCTTTGAGTGAATTCTTCGGCATTTTACGGCACTGATTCTGTCGGTGGAAGGCTGATCAAACATGGTTAATGTGTAAACCTTTATATATAAAATAACAATATGGTTTTGTATGCGGGTGTTATCAGTATGCGTCATTGGCTGTTAACTTCCTATGATGTGTATCTTTATGGAACTCTACATGTCATTGTACGTTACGTTTTCCACTTAATACGCGGTTTCGATATTGATCCAAATTGAATGTATTTTAACAATTAAACTGAACACATAACACTTTAGTGAGTACAAAACTAATAGGTATCATGTAGATTTTCAATAATTGTTTCTATATTTAATAAAACAATTAGAGCATTAATTTTAGGTTGACCTGAGTGGTAAATAGACGAGAAAAATCAAGGCAGTAGTTATGTTCAACGTCGAAAGAAGCAGCTTTGATCTCTTCCAACCAACAACCACATAAATGTTATAGAGATATTTGTTCCGACTGCAGGTGTTTGTGCCAGTAAAATTTGTGTAGATACAACGGAAACATACAGGAACTCCTCGTGTGGGCCATAGTTTATAAAACAACACAAAACAAAGGAAGGTGTACCTCGGGCATCGTTCACATAAACAGAGGCGTACTTTTCTAACGGACTTTTTGATATTACGGTTATTCTACTTTTTGGAAGAAATTTGGAAATTTAGAAACCGTAGCAATAGCAAAAAGGTTCACGTGCCGGGTCGATCACAGCGATTATACAAACATCACGTACTTAGTTCTCCTCATTTTTTACCTGAACACCATGCTAAGGCATGTTTGCAAGTATTTTGATCTATAACTGTTCTGTTCTCTTTAGGTATGCCTGTTACAGATTTTTGAGGACACAAGTCTTATTAGATGGAAAAGACTTACATGATGGCAATGATTCTGGCTAATGGTTGCTTCGTTTGTTGCTCCGCTGTGCATATGCCAAAGAGTTCTTGTACCACTGTAAAATAAGACATTATCCCCTGATAAAATGCAAAATCTTATCTACTCAATACATTAAGAAGGTTTTAGTACTTTTTTGCACATTGAATATTTTCATGGGTTTTCCTTCATTTTGCTTTACTGAATTGTTATAGATATACTTTAAGTAAAAAGCTTCACCATAAAAACCTTATTGCTGTATCACAAAAAACATCAAATAGCTCCAAAATTTTAGCCTTTAAAATGAAAGGAAATTTTGGTTAAAGAGTTGGACTGAAAAACGACAACAAGTCACAAAATTACTTGATTTTATGAACTAGTAACAGTTTTCAAGTGATCTTTTGACTATTTTTTTCGTGCATATTGGTAGAACTGACAGATTTTCATATGTGGTAAAACCAAGGGGATGGAATTGTCAGTATAAGTTTATTTTATGTTTGATTTCAGACAAATATTTTAACTCCTTAGAAAATAGTTAAAAAAGTAGTTTATCGAGTTTTCTGTATCTAAGACTTATCTAAAGATGTTCCTAGCTTTTGCTACCTTTTTTTGGAACGCAGTCCAGGAAAAGGGGGAGTACATCGATAAATTCTATCTAAATCTAAAACAAAAACTTGTTCAACAAACTACAAGAATCAAATAATTGTAAAACAAGCATCTAACTAAATACAAACCCATCGAGAATACAAAACGACTAACAGTACCCACTCGACGAACTAACGGACACTTCTGCTCAATAAAAAGATGCAGTTGAAGCGTGCAAATTCAAAACTTTATCTTACCTTACAATAACGACAAGGACGGCGAACATGCCACCTCTCTCGCAGCCCATGAGTTTTGCATAGTGGCCAGTGGACACCTTACATCAAAACAAGTGAGGTCTTGGAGCGAGCGGGGCGAGGGCGCGGGGGCGCGGGCGCGGGGGCGTGGGGCGGGCCGGGGGCGTGCGGTGCAGCCTGCTCGCGCTGACCTCCCGCCTTGAACGATGCACTATGCACCACCGCACTACTTGCACCGCACTCATCACTACATCAAACTAAACTTCGAAAACTCTCCCAAGATTTCGATCTTCATTCCTGTCACTTTAACATGTTATTTTATTATTATAATTTTACCTAAGTAATCTAAATATTTCAAAACATGACAAAAAATATTCAATCTTATTTATTACTTACTTCCCAAAAAACAAACAAAGAATTTTGTGAATGAAAATCGTATCAAGATTTTTAAAGTAACTCGCCAAAATATTGTACGGTTTTGAAGAGACACGTAACGCCATCTGTTAGACGATAGCGGAACCTGTCGCTCGCACATTCAACGCTACTCTACCAGCTACATGTAAAACGGCTACACTAAACGTTTGAATTATGTAAATTAATATAATAATGTATCGTTTTATATGAGATCCTCCATATAAGTTTATGTTATAGTCTTTTAATATATTGTTGGGTCTTGTTGAATTCATAAAACATCTACTGCCTATTAATTTTTATGTGAATTTTTTTTTTCTTCTAGTTCCTGTTCGACTGGACGACATTAGTAATGCGTAATAAAATATAAAGTGTCGGAAGAGGTAGTATCAATTATAATGAATGTAACACATGGGCCTGCCTGCACTCATGCAGTTTGTTTATAACTATGACGATGCACATTTACAATTAGTAATTGTAACATCCGCGGATACCGGCGTCATTTACATGCAAATACATCGACATTATTACTAAAATGAACATCCTGTCGCGCCGCGATCGATTTGCATATTTTTTAATAATATCAGGAAAAAATAACAAAAGCGGCATTTATAAAACGGACGACAGACAATTGTTAGGATTTCCGGAGCAAAAGTAAATTATTCATAAAATTTAATCAGCACGTCCTCATAATCAACGTGATTATTATGTAGGTATCATTATGAATACAATGAATTTTTAGTGGTGTCACATTAATACCTGTCACGTGATGTGACCCGCTACGCCACGCCGACACGCCGGCAGCCAAACATGACGCGGCCACTACGCGCTGTTTATACTTTGACTCATTTAGAAATCATTGTAAACAGTCTAGTCTAATTCTATTATATTCTATGAAACAGATATTTTCTCATAAAAACCTACGTGTTTCAGGACAACATCGTCATCATCGTTTGCGTGTTTTATTTTAGTCGGTAATTTGGACCTGTAAAAAAACTCATCTACAACATTTATATTGTTGCAGATGTACTGCATGGACTACATCGGCAACAGTTTCACGCAGCATCAGGTGAGCAGCTTGTTGGTACCTATGTTTGATTCTCTTTAATATCTTGCGCCTATCTTTACCCAGACATTGTTAAGTAATAACCTTATAGATACAGACTGAGCTTTTGGGCTCTGGTTACAAATGGTAGAAAAACCAACAATTTTTTTTTTGTTTTTGACCCCCTTGTTGCAATAGTAAGTGCGTGAATGAAGATCTTGATGAAAATAAATGGTAACAAAGAAGGTCTACTTGCCACTTGACCACAATTAGTGTGCTGTGTGAATATAAAATATTCTGAATATAAGGTATTCAGAACAAATATAATGGAAAAGAAGGTAGCCTATGTTGCCAGAACCTGTGTCCCCAATAGAGATTTTTTTTATGTATCCACTCTCATTTTTATTGTAGTTACCGATAAAATATTACCGATTAATTAGGTATATTATTTCCTTATCTTACTTTAGAAATAACGCCTAGGTACTACCTTTTTCTGGGGAAGGAGCATAAAAAAATAACAATTCTGATCTTTCATACCTCATGACCTGTGAACGACCTTTATGAATAACGCGTTATGTCAATATCATTGGTTATTTAATTACATTTAAAATACTATCTTTGTGTAATCACTTTTGTATACAGAAAAAAACCTGACGATCTCAGTCTAAGTGGAAGTAATTAATAAGATGCAGAAATAACTACACAAGCGTTAGTAAGTGCATTTAATGAGTCTTGCACACACTGGCGATACTTAGGCGTTAAACATTATCTGGGGAGCAATTAATTTAGGGCCAGAGACACCATGCCGTAAGTAAGTAGAAGCCTTATACTTAATAAATTAAAATATAACACGGTCGGAGTGAGGTGAGAAGATGCTATCGCGCCGCGTCACCTGAACGGAAGCGGGACCGTGTCACTAACACAAAAACCACATTAGTACCCCAATTATAATTACATTGTTATTTATGCACGTTGATCTATCGAAGTTTACAAACAAGGGGCTATCTCTAATATCACATTAGTTGAGTGAACACAGAACCGGGTTCAACATTGCCCAAACCTACGCATATTTAACACGGTCATAAAAATAAGAATATGCGGATTCAGTGCGTTATAAGAATTCTCTGAAGTCGGTATTAAAAATTACATTCTTCAAGATGTAATTGGGCGGTAACGAAAGAACTAGATAAGCAGACCTCGTCCAGATGTTTCAACGCCAAATTATTTCTTGAACAGTAAATCTTATTTGAAATAAAGTATTCGTGTATTATAAACACCTAAGTCTGAATAAACATACATGCAGGTAAATCAGAATGGTAAATGACTAACTGTAATATAAATATCTGAAATAGTAAAACTAGCAACATGCGTTCGAATCAAACAATCTTTCAGCCGTTTCCACAAAGCTTAACATTTTAAAATGAATCCGGTGAAGATCGTAAAATATTCGATAAACAGGGCGTGTATGTTTGCTTTCGCCGAGTTTAACATTGCTATTAAACAGTCGTGAAATGGACAGAAATAATCGGGTCGATCCGTTATATCGCATCATTCGTATGACGCTGGCGTCTCTAGACGCTGCCCATTGCTATGCCTGGTGCGCGTGCGACTCCCGCGATCGCACGATTACTTTATTCTTCAAAACTTACATGCAAATGCGTTCTGAAATTGAGTAACATTCAAAAAGTACTTTCCGCTTTGTATTCACTGGGTGATAACTGAAGCTCATCTCGAGTTAATGCTTTAAGCGACGTCACGATGCAGTTCCTTGCGTCATGAACAGGCTGCAGTTACTTACAAGGCAGTGACGTGGCGGCGGCGGCATGACTTGGCGGTGCTCAATCGCGAAATTTGCGAATGTTTCATGGCGGTAGCTACGCGCTGCGCCCGCGCACCAGACGGCTTTGTTTTTGTGAGTCGCGACGCGCGCCTACCGGCCGGCCTTTCGCCGCCGATTTTAAATCGACCGAAACAATACTGGGAACTAGGACATTTCGCATCAAACACATACCTGCCTACTTTAAAGATGACGTACGCAGCAGACTACGACTGCTTTTGTTTGCAAATTGACATTTATATAAATAACAGTGTTTGTGCTACGCTACAGCTACACATAGAGGGATGTCATCGGACAGCTGTGCGCTTCCGCCGGTCGGTGTATAATAAAAAGAACTTCTACTGAACATGAATGACTCCTGGTAAGATTGATAAAAGCTGGCGAGTGCATCGCATAGTAGTGAACGTTTTAATCGCGTGATTCAGTTGCGCATTAGGTGCGCGGCGGCGGGGGGCGCGGTGGGCGCGGGGGCGCGCGGCTTGCGCTGCCTCCCGCGGCGCTGCGCCCGCTCCGCAACTTTTTATCCGCGCATGCTCGGCTCGTGTCTTTTTCGCTCTTCCCGATTGGAATTCGTTGAGGGATCGCCGCTGCCGGTGGCAGACGTCTTGTGACATGTCAGCGGTGGTACGTGCACTGCGTACAAGGCAATTAACCAGTCATCTCACTCGAATCCACCAGTCGGACGGAATCTCCTCGGTGCGGGGAGATGTTTCTGAGGAAGCTCGTCTTTATTCAAGGAACAACCGTGAAAATTCTTCGACACAGAAATCGTTAATTGATATCGTTAATTGTCCATTCTTTAAGCCTACATCTCGTATTTCACTTGCGAAGTCTTTTTGCTTGTTTAATGGACAAATGCGATCTTCTTAATGAAAGTACGCCCTACATAGATGGCTGGGACTGTTTACTAACTCGCGTCGAACTAACTTAGGTACACACAATACATTAGCGTCAATATGTGACGCACACATGGAAATGATTACAGTTTATATGCTCTCACAAAATTCCAACACCATCCGTGATCAGAAATGCTATTTTCCTTAACTTGAACCAAAACAGGAGCATTTCAAAAATGTTTTTTGTGCTACGCCGAGGTGGTAGCATAACAATGACAGCTCCTACAATAGAAACTTATGTTTGACAAAAGGAAAGGACAAACTTCGAGCGTGTGAATGAAAATACAGGAGAAAATAATGGAGACAAATCACGTCAAGCAACTTAGAGGCTGCGAACAAAGTATTTCTAATTTATTGGCATGTTCCTGCAGGCCGCGGGATATACCTAGTGGAAGCACTTCGGTTTAAGTAAACCTACATGCTATAATATTCTAGTTACTGTTGATAGCATCCTACATTTTTTAAACAATAGATATTTTATATTGCGTCTACAATATTTGGAATTCTACAATTAGGAACGTTCATTTTAAATAATTATTCTATGAGCCCACCATATGTCACAAAAATCATTCTAATAGACTACGGGCCCATGAACAAAATCGATGGGTCATATGAACCACCAGGTGATGTATATAGGACGATAGAAGAGCATAAAATAATAAGATTCAGCACTATGCCGTCACTTGTGATCAGTCCAACTGGGTGCTGGTGAGCATTCAAAAGTGCAGCTAGAGTAAGTACATTTTGGTCATTTATTTCTGTACGGCATTGTTACCATCGAATAGATCCATGAAAAATAATAAGAAAGCGCGCAGTGCCGTACAAAAATGGTGGTCCAAAAAGTTGGTATTTTAGTTTTACTTTCTGTCAATTTCCAGGGTAAATTTGGTCATTTGATTCTGTACGGCGTCAGTTTCATACTGTTTCAATACAGCTTCTAATCCATTATCACCTGCCAACATACACCCCATGTAACGAAGTATACTTTCTTCCCAAAAAATACTTATTTCTGCATACTAACTATACAGAATAGCTTCATACCTCCGTATATTCTTATTAGTACCTCAGAACATTTGACATAAAATAAAAGCGTAACGGAAAAACTAAATACTTACCACTAACTGACCTAATACCATCAAACTCCCAACACATTTAATAACACGAAAAGTATAACAAAACAATAACAATTTACACAAACGGAATGGAGACAATGTTAAATTGTATTTATTAGAGTTTATTATTATCGCATTGTGAACAATAAGTAGGTACGTGGCTACCTATAGACAATTATGGTAAAGTCTGAAAGGTGTCGCTGGTGGTGCGAAGCCGACTACTACATGTGTTACCGACTTGCATAATGGATGATTCAGGGCTATCCGGCCGGTACACTGCCTTACTGACTTTAATAAACCTTATATTTATAAATGAGTTGTGTATATTACTGCTATATACTGCTGCCTACATATTTTGTACATTGCTGAAAATTTTAAAATCTTAACTTTGAAATTACATGTAAAAAATGGCATAAGACTTTCTTTTTAATAATCAAATTTTTGATTCCTACGTGTAAGTGATAATTCTCGTAGCAAATATTCAAAATTTAGTAATTTCGTAATATAAATTATATCACGTCTATGACATCTAGAACGTATGCTCTCCAAAATTCTTAACTATAGACATAAGAGCTATCTCTCATCATCATGTAGACAAGCAACGTGACACAAACTTTGGGTAGAGCTCAGTTTTAATGGAAAACCTACCTCAAAGTAATTTAATTACCACCTTCTTTGTATTGCAGAAATCGCAGTTGTGTTCTTTTTTTGTTTTTTTTTGTTTGTTTTTAATTTTTATTATTACTTTTTATTTAATGTGTGTGCCTATAAGTGGCAGAATAAAAGCTTTTTCTTTTCTTTCTTCTTTCTTTTCTTATTGTGGAAAAATAACGAGGAATAGGAAATATTCAAATGACTAGAAAGCATTTAACAAATAGTTAGGTACTTACTAATCACCGACTGTGCCAATATATTTGAATATGTTAATTTTACTTACAATCGAATATCACGTTGTAAGCTTAGTCACGACCTACTTATCATGCTATTAATATTAATAAAAAGTTATTGTGAACACAAAGATATGAAGAATATTTTGGTGATGTCGGGAATATGCGGCCATATATAATATTAAAAATAATAAAAAATGCTCCCGCCAAATGCCCCGGTGGTAACCCTTGGAATAACAGAAAGAAGCCGCTTGCCTTTCCATTGAATCAAATTCATATATTTTGAGATTCAGTCGCCAATTTCATTTGTACAGATAGTAAAGAAAGTGTTAAATAAAACATCTATTTACTTTCATGTTAAGTAAGTTAAATGCTATATTTTTATTTTAATATTCTGAGGCTAATCCTATGTTATAACAAATTCTGACCAAATAGTTCTACTATTTGTGTATGTTTTAGTTAAATGTTGGTTGCTATTGCAGTGATCTTCCTTAAACGGATTCAAAGGTAAAACATTCAAAACAGATGGAATAAATGTTATGCTTTGAATAGAATCATATTATAAAGTTCATATAAGTGCATGGCGCGTTGAACATTGTAATAGGCAATGACACATATTGTTCTGACGGTACATTCCGCGGATTGTTTTATTGGATTATGCGACGAGGCCGCGAAGCAGCTATAACTATTCAGTGTCGTCTTTTGTGTTATGGAAAAACTTGTTCTTGAACCCATGTAGTGTGAAAGTCTCGTTTATTTTTGCAGTTTAATGTTACATATGTACACATATTATCGGGTGCGCGGCGCGGCTGTCAGCGCCCGCGCACCGCGCATCGACACTGCGCACACGCCGCGTTGTTAACGCGGACAATGCAACGCACCCACGGATCCTTCATCATTACCCTTTTGATTTCTCACCTTCTTCGATTCGGTTTTGCATATTTACCTACTGGCTTGAGCATAACATACTTTTCCTTATTTATTTTTATAATAACTATTCCTTTACTGCTCACATGCATGTCCACCTGATTAAGTCGCAATTTTTCGTACACCTTTTATCTTAGTATCTAAGTGGTGCAAGGAAACAGTGGTATCTGACGAGAAAGGTCACTAGATAAAATAAGTACTCATAAACGTAACAATTTAATTGCGAGGCCGGCGGAACCCTGCGAAACCTTATTCAGTCGGTCGTCGACTAATGTTTATTTGGACATATTTATGGCTATAGTTCCGCTTTTTGTGCAGATGGAAATATGTGTGGCGGATCGCACGTCTGCGTGAGATTTCGGACACCTCTCCGCTTACTAAATTTAATATCGTCGGCTTTTACGCCGACGACGGACGAAATAAAAAAACTATGAAATCGCCATTGTGTCGGCGACACGAACGGCAGTTCGCGCCTACCGGCCACTCATGAAAATTATTTTGTTTTTATCGCAAAATGTATGTTTATGATAACACCTGTTTCGCTGATGCCTCCGCGATCGGTGTCAGTCGAAGCTTGTCTCGATTTTTTGCCAATTTAAAGACTATAAAGACGCCCGCATCGCCCGCTAATTTAACCACTGTTCACCGAATTACGCATTCGTTTGCTCTTGTTCGAGGGACGAACACTCCGACTTTACTTATGTTACTTTTCATTTCAATTCGCGCTGCATTTATTTAAACTAATCATTTTCTGTCGCGAAGGTATATGTGACTTAGATACAAATGGAGCTAATCATATCCTGTGATTACTAAGTCCACAAATATTTCGATGAAGATAATTCATATTTATTAACAAGTCAATCGTATAAATCTTAGTTTATGTCAACTATAATGATGCGGTTGTCAAAGGACAGCCGCCACGGCCACGGTCCAGCTTTTTGCATAATTACGTCGATGGAATGCCGGCCCTTTAATATGATAACAAAGAAAGATGACCGACTATATGATTGTTTAAATTTATAGCCATCCTCAGTAAGAGATGTTAGCTGCCGATTGTGAGAACTACGGAGTCTTGGGACCCTGCGCCTCATCTTTTATATCCATTTACATATCTACGATATTAATAGGTACAGGCGTAATGTTTACTAACCACCTACTACCGGGGTACATATATGCATAAACCTTACAATTTCCAACTTAGTCTGAACCTTATAAGGTTTTATTATTAACTCCATGGTAATCGTGGATCTTGTAAAGAGCACAGACATAGATTAGGCGCGCGAGAGCAAATATGTCTATTGGCCTGTTCGAATTGATAAACAACATGAAATCAAAGATAGTGAAACCCTCCTTAACGTAGGCCACGAGTTATATATTTTCGTAACGCAATCCATAAGAAAACACTACAATAATCGTACATTTCTCTTGACAATGTTCCTTTGAATAAAGAGAGTTAAGGCGAACAGATACAATGTCGAAGATTTGTTTACTCAGCGCTAAGAGGCCAGCATTGCGTGATTACCTCCTCGGCGCGACCGCTTGAAAAATAGACTTTCCTGCGTAGATATATAAGGAGAAATTCGCTGTATTGCAAATACGACTCTGTATCTATGTGCAGATAGCGCACCGGCTTGCGGCCGCTCTTGTGGGGTTAAATTAGTACGTACTCAAATGTCATCGTTCACTATGATATCGCAATCAAAATTGACGTGGGAAATATGCTCGTTTGTGACTGAGGGCACGCAGCTGATGTCCATAAATTTTACAATGAATTATATGAACCGCTCTGCTAGATACCGACGTTGCATAATTCAATCATAATGCTGTCGAAGCAAGCGCCCCCGCCGTTACTGCGCACAGATTATAAGCGGATTCTTTTTAAAATTAAATATGGTGTGCAGCGATAATATAATATGGCTCGATGCTAGTAAATGAATATGTCCGGTAAAAAGTGGTTTGTACATGTCATAATAACTGGAAAAGCTAAAGCAAACAAACAGGTAACACACAGTATGCAGTGTCCGGGTGCGCATACGGGATGCAACGGTCGATCTGTACCACCTTCCTGTTTAATAAGTACCCAGTTTTTATACACGACAATCAGCTGCATTCGTTTAGCTGAGTAGAACAATCATTTACATAATGCGTGTGTCGTGACATTGTGATTGCAACGGTATCTAACGTTTGTAATTTGGTTCAGGTTTGTTGTACAAATAGCTTTTAATAATAATTCCAAACCTACTTACAGCTTTTATCAAAACTTATCATTGGCAGTTACACGAAATACAATTCCTCCAGTTACCTACATAACTTTTTTCCTTTAACGATTGCATCAGTAGAAAACAAGAAACACATGAATTTAGAAACATGCTTACGACCAGACGTATACTAACTTTGCTGATACAATATATTTGTTATGTATCGAGATCTGAATACAAGAATTCTCAGAGGGCTCATGATTGTATTCTCTTATAAAGAGCCAGTACTTTCCTTACAAAATTGACATCCAAATCAGATTAATCCAATCAATGGAAATTTATGACGCACCGAAGAGCGAGCTCGCTGCTTGCCATTGAGAGATCGGCGCAGGGCTCGCTAATCAGTTCTCAGACCAACAAACTATAACCTACCTGTTGCTCCGCGCTGCGTCTTATACGAAACTGTCTCAAAACAATGACATCCTCAACCCAATTAGGTAATCTGCTATAATCCCATACGTCTAAGTGCTATACAAAATTGAATGAAGAACGTTCAATTAAATCATACCATGCCCTCAGTAGCGCCCTGCATGGGGTACAACTACCGCGAACCGCTACTGGTACGGACGACATTGTCACACTATGCATTTCGACTTAAAAATTATTCGGAAATTTGCCAACGTCTTCGAAAATCACACAATGTGTGTTTTTGCAGCAATTACAGAGACGTGCGGAGCGGTCGCCTTCTTTGCAAACATGTCTTTGATTTATATGTCTGTTTTCGGCTCTCAGGATGAGAGTAAAATATGAGCCGACCCATCAAATATTCAACCTTTTTGGGACGCGGGAGCGACTCTTAATGCTCATTATAATAAAAATACGATAGTTCATACTGAAACATATAACGTACATGTTGCCTACGTTGGTATGTCAGTCCCATTTTGGAAGTCAGCATATCTCTATATTAGGATTGACCAGTTTTGATACTCTTATTGGCGATATGGTCTTGAAAAAGTGCTGCATTTTTGTTAGGACACTTATGGGTTTAGATAGAAAATCTACATAAATGTGCTTGAATATTGTTTTCTACAATTTACTACTTTGCTACTACAACTTTTATTTTTTACCAAATACTCCTGTATTTTTTTTTAAGTTATACCTATGTCCGTTAATTTAAAAATAATAGTTTTACCTGTTCGTGAAACTCATTTTCGTCCTACTATATAAAGTATAAAAATTGTCAGAAAAAATAATCCCACAAAACCCAACTTTAAATATTCAAGTATCTAGACGTGGCGGTCTGTGGGAGACAAGTTGGTTATATTTCATCAGGACTTGTTGTCACATGATCCGCGGGGAGATTCATCTTTAATTGGGTGAACCAGGCCAAGCTGCTCCTTTACATTGTGGACCTTTATTAGAAGCCTGGCTGGGACACAAATGTCATACCTACCTGTACGAACCATCGCGAATCCGGCTGTATTTAAATCAGGCCTTGTTCGCGTGTATTTTTAACGTGAAATGGGATTAGATTAATAGTGATTTGATGTACCTATAGGTCAATGTGTTTTAAAATATTATTTTGTTGTTTTTTTCTTTCGTGTATTTATATTTAACTCTTGTTATTCATCAATTACAATTATAGATATGTCGTTGATGTGGATGTTTTGGTGATGTCTATACATACATACTCATACCATTCAAATAATTGATCTATTACGCAGCCAAATCATTGTATAAATAAGAAGGCGAAAGGTCTGACTGATAGCTGACCTAGATACAGTTAGGTTAGCTAGCCAGTACAAAATCTTTGCTGTTAATATAATTAAATAATAGGTATACTTCTGACATAGCAGTCGTATACATATATCATAATTCCTAAGGCATACTTGTTAAAGAATAACATGAAACATTTTATAAAAATGGGTACTGTATATAGGATAGGAATCAATTTTAATCAACAATCGAAAACATACTTCGGGAACTTTCCGTGAACATCTTGATGTGTTTATAAATTCTAGATGCGAAGGTAGTTACGTGTTAAATGTACTGTAATATTATTATGGGCCATATTTACGCGGGCCAGGGCCACAAGCCCGGCCGTCAACCGTCCATTTGCGAGACTGTCATCGCGACTTGTGACGAGCAATTAAATTCAATATTTATGGCCTTATTAGAACACATAAATAAGAACATGACATTTTTCAACTTGATGTCCGCTGACACTCTTTCAATAAATCATGACAAGTTATGTAAAGTTAAATGTCAACACACGCGTATTTATGAACATTATAGAAGAGGTTATTGGGATTTTAAGATTGTTCAACTGATATATTTTCCAATTAAATTTAATACATCTGACTTAATATGAATGCATGTTGCAACCACTTAAGCACTTTAAAAGTATGGTTTTGTTATGACTCATTAAGGTAAATAACGATCGTTGCTTAATAATAAAATCCAAATGATTAATCTTTCCGACAGTGGGGACCGACAATTAGTACAAAATCGGTACGACAAGGAAGTTACAATATATGCAACCTTATTTTGAAGGTATGTCACTTGTACAAGAAGGTATTCTAACAAGTTGGCTTTGTAAGTTACTGTTATAGCATCAAGTTATTTATATGGAAAATTTTCCGTGAAAAATTAATTGATACCAAATCGAGTAAGGACCAGCATTCAAGCTGTGAAGCGTAATGTTCGCTGTTGCTATATATCATTCATTCTAGTTTTTTCTCTAAGAAATATTACGTATTACTCATTTTAAGTCGATGTCTTGAAGAGGAGCTAGGTGACGAAACATCTTGTCGTACCAAATAGGAATCTACTGCATTTAGTATCGTACTTGTAAGTCCTCTACATACCTATCCACGATTTTTATGAGAACGAGCAATGCATATCTTGTTTAAGTATTTAAACGTTCACAAAATTAAGTGACGATAGTGTAGGAAACAATTATAGTCTTAGTGCGTGTAAATGAAGTGTCTTAAACATTTAATTTCGTACACACTTGTCTATTTCCCCAAGTTAATGCACGCACACAGAGGAGAGCGCGCAAAACGTCAAAGATTCTTAACTAGGACGAGTTAAACGTATGACGGTTGTAAATTTCATGTCGCTTATTCAATTAAGAGTCGTGGATTGAATGACATAAAACTTCTGAGATAGTGCAATAAAATACTTGGCAATTACGGGTCAGTAAGCAGCGGCTCAGTGCTTGCCGCGGCCTGCCGCACACGCCAGCCGACACCGTGTTTACTTGCCCGCCGCCAGAACCACTATTGTGATTTTGAATGTTCGCTTACAAAAATATACGACAACCAGACACATGCATGCTCATCTCGGAATAAAGAGAATTGTGTTACGTGTAATCCGACAAACGAAATACTTATACATGCGTTTTTATATAGTTATGAGATAAACCACTAAGCGTCTACATTACCTCTCTTTGTTTATCAACGTAGTTTTACTATAATTTTAAGGCAATATAGTCTCAAACCAATATTCTGATGAGCAAATTATTAAGGTATATCGAAGTTACTTATGATGTGAGAACAAATAAAATAGTTTTAGCACAAAGATCATATCTCTCATCAGGAACCATACTCTATACATGAAAATTTGTATCCAATGCTTGTTACTACATTACGTCATAATGGCTGAACAGATGAGGTTGAAATAATGATGAAACGTACTTTGTTGCCTGAAATATCAAAAAGGAGATTTTTTTGACCAGCAAACTTATTAGCTTTCTAAGGAGTCATCAAATAAAATTTAAATTTCTACGAAAAACTGAAAAACTTGTACTATGGAAGCATTAAATTGTTGTGTTATCGAAAACGGTGTATATTTGCAAAATGTTATAATTTGTCTCTTAATGTTAAATTGAATGAAAGCATGTCGTTTTCTATCTTAGCATCTGACATCAAAATTAGCCATAAACATCGCGTATATTTCATTTGAATTATTTATGCCTGATTTACCTTTTCAAATCGACATTTGGACGTAGTCACGGGCTGTAACTAGTTCATATAAAATATAGTGAATATCAATGATTAAAACCTTTTCGAAATAGCTGTTAACTATTTCCATGTAATCCTTATTACCTCGACCATTGTATGGAAATCTCTACATAATAATAATCATTAAATTTCAGACATGATAGCGCTCATCAAACTGACGTTAAGTTATGATGATTCTCGGTATCGGCAAAAACATATCGATGGAGGCTCATTATTAAGTTTAATTATGACAGTTCGCCATATATGAATGGTTTACTTGGTCGCGTCTGCGGTCAGCGGACTCAAAAAACAGGCATACGTCCCATAAGAGTGCTCCTATATAGAGCAACTTGACAGCTTATAAAAAAGCTTTATAGTACATTATCGTAGACGCGAATGTCAACGACTCGTGATAACAATTTCAGATAAGGCAGCATTTTTGACATGCAGATGGTCCGGCATTGAAAGCCAGTTCAGGCTTGCAATCAGGTATTTAAAACGATATGTTTGCACTCGATAGGCGTGTTATTGTTTGTGAAGGCGTCACATACGTTGGATTTCATCTTCTAGTTTTTATCGATTCTTATGTCCGAATGTGCAGCAAGGGCCTGAGCGGCTCGGACGACCATGTTTAATTGCAGCTATTAGAACAGATGGCTTATTCATTTGTAGAGCAGTCGGTCGTTGCGCTCATGTCGTAAACTGGCGATTCGTTCCCGTTCTGATGTTATTGTAGCGTTTTGTCTATGCTCCGCCATTTTATTGAGCTATTTTGTTGTCTCTGCTAAAATTCTAAACGTGCACTCGAACTGTTTATGTTTTGTTATAGTAATCGTTTTATCTTTGTATAAAACGGAAATGTAAGTCATTATTGCGAAATATTCTCAACAGACAATATATGTAACAGATTGACTAAAATATTCACGTTGTAATTACAGAGCAGTCATGATATTCAAGTTGGAGAGACTTAAAACTGTGCATCGACTCTTCATAGTGACTACAAGTGATAAAAGCGACTATTTTTCAACTTATGTACTTTACTCTGGTGGAAAGTGATCTCCTGATCTGCTTTGATTCATATTAGATAGGTGCACGAACCTAACATCGTCCGGTCAATTCACATTATATCACAAAATTGTTCTGTAAATTATCAACATATAAAACCGTGACTGGAAACAATGTAATACCTAACATTCCAAATTAATCAACAATTACTAAAGGAATGAATACAATCAACATATTTCAATTGGTGTAAATTAATTTGTGATAACAAGTCTAGTGGCGCAGTGGGATCATATTTTACCTGGAGGACGAGTGACGACACACTCTGTTTGGTTCAAAACAACTCTATTAGCATTTTCATTGTTGTTGATTATAGTGATAAGGACATGGAACCACTGTCACGCCTTGTCAATGTAGAAATACTGACGTGTGGACCGGATTCAACCACAAGCAACTAGCCATATTTACGACAATTCTATATTTCAACTTGAAAACACTACCACAAAAGATCTTATTCTACGGTACATATTATTAGAGAGTTTCCTCAAATTAAATAGGTATATTTATAAACACATGCCTTTTCATACATATGTAGAGACGTTTCACCCGCTCTGAATAAATGAGCAACAACTCAAGAGTGTAGGTTGTCATCATTATACTACATTTAAATGTCAAAACGTACATAATAAGTGTTGCACTTTGCATGAACATGTCCACGACCTATTCGAATTCAATTTTGCTTACGTGAGTGGTAAAAATAAATAAAGGCGAACGAAGCTATGATACGAGGCGGGTTGCGAGTTATTGGTCCCCGTGCGCCGCGGCGGTCGTTCAATTTCTCTAATTAATTAACGATCCCTTAGATAACACACGCTGACAACCTTATTTGTGGCGAACAAATCTTTCAAACATAAATTTTAGTGTACACGCTCTAAACTTGTAAACTCTATGCACGTCTAGGTATCTACATGTACGAGGCCCGTAAAAGATAAATTTATTATCCAACCAGCAGGGGTATTCGCTAACTCTCGCGAGGGTGAAAGCGACCTAGACTTTTGTAAAAGAACTGTCAAAACGCAAATTTCGTATTCGCTATCGTCGGTGTCTAACGAATGTGACGTCATCGTGCGACGGTGTATTTGAAGGCAACTGAACACCATTTTGACAGTCGTTTCTGTATCGATAAACTCAAAATTGCGATTCCGTAAGCCTAACTGCTTTCATTTGACATTTAAAATCCGGACTACTAGACACCTAACTGTATTCGCGAAAGCAACTACTCACGGGTAAACGTTACAGTATTGAAAAAAAGATTTTGAAGCAATTTTGTTGCTTATGTGACTAAAAGAAGCAAATTTCGTTGATTTTTATTGTTTTTCGTATTTGTCTAGAAGATAAGAACGTTTAATATTAAAAATTATTGTTGGAGAAATGCATACACCTTTTGCCATTTTTTCATCATTCTCTTTCACGCGAAAAAATGCTCAGTAAATTATTATTGTTCCCTTCGATATTCTATAAACAAATACCAATTTAAATTTGATTTACTTAAATTGGTAAACGAAACAGAACAATTTCGGATATTTGAGTACCTGCCTAAATGGATAATTTTTTATCTATCGATCAACAGAACTTCAGCATATTTAATGGGAAATATCAATATTCAATCAATGATTTAATAAAAGTAATTTATTAATTTTGTGGAAACAAAAAGGTTAAATAATAATTTGAACAGTTAAACCAAAAACTCTTTATTAAATCCTACTTACTACTAAAATCACTACACATGGTGATGACGGCTACAAAGATTATAAACGTCAGCCTTTTTCATGTGTGTTTGTATACTTAGATACTCAAGAAAAAATACTGTTTTACTAATAGAGGATGTAATTCGATTACCTACTTAAATGAAATGGTAAATTTTATTCTACGAAGTTTCAAGAATATGTGTTAGTGAACAACATTCAACAAACTAACTTTGATGGACGTTTGTTGTGTTTATTTTTCATAAAATAATTAGGTTTTTCATTTTGCCTTAAGATAATATTGTAAACTATGTGAATAAAATAAATTAATAGGTATATAATCATTGTTTTAATCTTTTCAAACCTATAGGCAGGGTACACTTTTAGAGACAATTAATAAAATTGTATTAGTACTCCACAGTACTGCACATAAAACTATGACAAATGTTAAGGATTATAATAATTAGGTACTACTGCATCGCCAGAATAAGCAGGGGGTCGCATGTAGATCCTGATGAAGTGGTGCTACATACCTACGTGGATCTCTGTAAAATGTAACAAAAATAACGTTATGACATGACGGATGTATTATACCTTAAAGACAACTTAATAAAGAATCAATAAAGCGATAGGATTGGGGAAAGTACTGAAAGTTTTATTCACATAAAATAAGCAAGAGGAATACGTTATATTTGCACCCACAAGAATCATTTAATGTGAATGCATATGAACATGAACATAACATATTGGTACATGAACATAAAGGTATGTAGGTACTCTTGATTCAAGTATGCAAAACAAGAATTTGGACAAATATTGAAGCAGGCTTACCTTCCACATTAATAAAATAATCGCCATCGT
This sequence comes from Autographa gamma, assembly GCA_905146925.1. NCBI lineage: Eukaryota > Metazoa > Arthropoda > Insecta > Lepidoptera > Noctuidae > Autographa > Autographa gamma. Next base: position 6,213,638 of record LR989852.1, read on the forward strand.
CTTGTCACTCTGCTGCTGCGGTTTAAGGTTTTATATTGATTAAAGTCCAAAATCCAGCGTGCCATGCGGGGTGAAATGGTCACAACCTTCTAGTCTTGCCGAAGATCTTCTCAAAGGGCATAATAAATGAAACTTTGGTATCTTGAAACACATTTTAACTCGAGTATATTATACTGGTATTCTGGGTTAAATTTGGTTTTTCATTATTTTAGGACACGGATAAAGCTACATCGCTGCACTCCAGTTGCAAAATAACTCTTAGTAATAGTCAGAACCAATAATATTATGAAATAGATAAAGAGATTTAAACATAACGATTGTTTGTTTTGACATGTAACGTAGTACAAACCCTCTTAAATAAAATGTTGTCTTACCAAGAGTATTACAAAGCTCAAAAAGTGTCACAGAATTAAGCCGTATAATAGTCGATAAAAAATAGAGCCGCCTCGAAAGCAGTCGAACCCGAAGGAAAGCAACCGGAAATAGATACAGAGAAAACGAGTTAGCGAATACCAAAATTTTGACAACTACCCGCGACAACGAATCACGGTCGCCTTCGATTTCGCGAAAGCAACTGTTGTCTATGAAGTTAGCGAATACGGCTGCAGATAGATAACCGCTCGCGAATGATGCCGATATCCACACTAATTATATCAGGCCATTTTTAAACCAAGATCGTATATTTTACCATTTCCAAAATGTTTAAGTAGGTAGTAATCCTCATTCGATGATATATTTATTACGTATTCGCGACAATGTATCCGCGATTAGAAAAGTGCGTAATTGAATATTCACACGGCGTGTAGCTGAGCGTTCTCGCACTAAATATTCGTGAAAGATTCACCCAACAATTTACATTTGTCACATAAATAAAAGAAGCAAGCGGCCTCATTAGGCGACAGCACGCCGCACCGCGCCGCGCCGCGCCGCGCCTGCACGCCGCCGCTACCGTGTCCCACTCCTCACCAATAACGTGTATTTGTCAGGAAATTTCCACATAATTGCTCAGAGCTCAGGCGACTCTGATTATTTTATTCATTCTTTTCCTTAGGGTTAGAAGGGTTAGCACGACTCGATACTTAGTAAGATGCACTAAGAAATCAGATGGAAGTCGAAATGAATTCGTTAAGCCATTAAAACATTTTTTCTGCGGCTCTCTTTATCTTTATCTCCGTGGTTCCAGTTAAGTGACGAAGGACAAAACTTTAAAAATCTATTAAAGTGTATAATTTATTAAAGGCTTGCACTATCAAGTGGAGAGCGAGCCTGTGGGTAGGATCGTTCGCTATCGGTCTGGTATAAGCATCGGTCAATTTGTTGACCGTTCGTCCCTATCCTTTATGAACATTTTTTGTCAACCTATTTTTCACTGGAGACAAAGTTATGAGGTTTTTAGAGAGGTATACTTTTATTGCAGTAATTAAGATATGAAGTTATATTAGAGCTTTTAACGTGAGAGAGATTTATCCGAACCATACATTTTTTATGTTTAATATTGTTCATAATTTCTCTGTCTCGACTGTTTCAACTCTATCTAGAAACTTAATGACTTGTGAGATGAATTTACAGTCGAAGGAAAATGAATATACCTTTGGCATAAATATACTGCTGACTCTATGTAAGTATTAAACACTGAGGCACTACACAGCAGGCTTGGCTAAAGATTATCTTAGATGAAAAAAGAAAGTAGAACCTCGATTGTTTGTGCTCAGAACTAAGTGAGCGTGACAAATATAAAACACTAGAAATGCGAAAGTTATTCCAATTTCCACATAGTTGGGCGAGCCCACTACAACTCATTGCGACGGTCAGTGGATCCCTTCTCATTGTCGCAAACATGTCACAACCGAATTCGTGACATTAAGTTACACCGATCCGTCTTATCAGAATACAAAGGATGATATTATCGACAGAAGACGGCATAAATCTAAAACACGGTTAGCCATCAATTATCACTTTACGACCTTGGGAACCGCTGATCGCGGACGTAGACCGAAGCTGACCGAGCTACTGTCGACCTGGCTCCGAACGCCACCATCATTACTGAATAGAAATGACCTCATGAACGTCAACATCTGTTTTACGTACGTAACGGTAGCCACTCATATGACTCCAGACTGTCATGTAAGCAGGTCAACTCTGAGTAATATACTATTTGTTGGCTGTTGTTTTCGTACCTTTATCTGTTTGACCCCATCTAAAACGCTACGATAGTGATTGTAACGAAAGATTAAATGATTTTTATCACAACCATGTAAATACAGTAGGGACTTACTTGTAATTCAAGGCATACGTAGAAAAATATTATGATTATTTTCTGTTACATTAAAAACATTCCCATGACAATAAAATATGCTTCGCGACAATGATTGAAAATACGCTTCAAGAATAAAAATATGGTCGTTACTAATTCTCATAGCGGTTGACATATCATTGCTTAAATAACTCTACGAGTAACGAACTAATAAAATATTCTATAAACATTGTGACGGTCGCGCAATACAGACGCCGATCGACGATTCTGTGAAGTCGTTTGGAAAGCAGGCTGTGATTTGCAAGGTCACGCGTATAACACGGATGTTCCCGATATTGAAATGTACAGACGTGCTTTATTCACCTACATATCAACACATGCAATTTGAAAAGATCCAAGCCTGGCATTCATCTCTTTATTAAAACAAACCTTATACGCGGCACGGAAGCTATCGTTTCGTTCGGTGAAAACTCGCCGCTTGAACGTTGCCCAATGCGACAGTAGTATGAGAATCAAATACTCATATTGAATACGAAGCAGACGAACGGTACGACACTTCGTATGGTAAATTCCGTATTGCGAATTATTAAATTATTTATGCCGCATATCGCGGTGCGCCGACTACCGATCGCTGAACCACAATATCGGGAATCCCTGTTCGCTACTAATGCAATAATTTGGCGTATTTTGCAATCGCGTATTGAATATTGAATAGTTGGTAAATAGTTTATGTTCTGAACGTGGATTTCAGAGTACGTGATCCGGCGCGGCGCGGTTCGTTGTGAAATTGCACGACACACGGATAACATACGTTAACAAGTGGTCGTTTCGAATAAAATTTTATGTTCTCGTTGTGTTTAGATTTATAACAGATACGCGATGGATCTCTCGATATGCGCTGCATTACGGCACTGCGGCAGCGCGCGCACTCGCCGGCTGCGACGTCGCGGGGCCGGGGCTGCCGGCGCGCGCGACTCATTGCCATCTACACAAACCCAATAGGTGCTACATTAAAATTTCAGCACTAAAATAGCTATTATAATTTCATTGCGAATGAACACGAAACTGATGTGACTAACAAATCATGACGGAGCGTGTTTAAAGTGTATAAGCGTGGATCATATCAATGTTCAAATTTAAGTAAAGGTGTTCATAGACATGAATCACGAAAATGCCATTTAATACTCGAGCTTAACGATTTGATGCAAACATTGCCTATGACCCTATATCAATGCTATCATCTTTACTATTTATAGTCATAAGTGTTTGCCATAAACTATCTAAACCTAATACTAGTATCTAAGATGCAAGTTTTAAGTTGAAATAACTTGTTGAAACCGATTAAGTTTCCTTAAAAAAATTGTAGCAGATTTGTAGTAAAAAGAGAAACTGTATCTGTTTAATCTCTCCCAGTGCACCTATGTGAAACATGCATTTATTGAGATGTTTTGGTAGAAAATTGTAAATATTATTGTGTATCGATGCGATAAACAAAATTTAAAGATTACTTCTAGCCCTAACTTGGAATAAAAAAACTTTGTACCTACGTTAACAAAATCTTGAAACAATAAGTCAATAAGTTAAGTAAGTCAATTTGATATTATGATGATAACGAAGGGTATCGCGTGCGTACAATCGCGAGCGAAGTAGAAATGATTTAATTTGTTCGTAGAGTGGCTCCGAGGGAGTCGAGTAGTCGCGGTTATAGACCCGTGCTGTGCTATCATTTGTCGTTACTTTGATGTCACTATACAACAACTTACAGTAATACCAATCAAGAAAACCATTCAATTAATTAAATAAAACTGTCTGTCCCACTGGGGGCCGAGTCTGCTATTTACAATGGCTCCAATCGTCTGAGTGGGTGACGTTAGTAAGTCCATTTTAGGATAATTGGCATTCTACTAAACACCAAAACGTCAACATTGGCCGCCCCAATGGCCAATTTTGACGTTAAAATGATGTTTTACCTACGTAATTATCCTAAAATGAATCTACTAACGGCACCGACTCAGACGATTGGAGCCATTGTAAATAGCAGACTCGGCCCCCTGTATGCATGTGTCCCAATGTATAGGCTCTCAATCCTCCTTGCATTTCTGTCTGGTTAGAAATGACCAAACGAGTTTGTTACTTTTTTGGACCACAAAAGAGAAGAGTGGGCCCGTAGTTTAGCTTAAAATATTAAAAACACGAGTTCGTTACGTTAGAAGTGAGCTTTTCAAATGCTTTAATATGCTAAATATATTAAAAGAAATCTGAGTTATACGTTTGAAGCTGATACAAGTCAATCTCGAAGTGCAACATGTTCAAACTATTTTAGAAATCACTGAGATCTCGACAGATTTCCTTGTGTCCTCAGATCTTACTAAAGTAATAAATTTTGGTTATTTACTCTACATCACACTATAAGAGTATCAAAAGTCTCAAACCGAACTATGAGATACCAAAAGTTTAGTAGCATAGAATAGTGTTAAGACTATTGCACATCATCTGCACATTGGCGGTGCATCGCGTGACCCGACTCCCCAGTGTTGACTTAATGGAGTGCTCGTGAACAAATTTAAAACACGCCTTGTTATGACTTACATGATTTATAATTACCTCCTCGTGATTGCGAAGTGACAAACACGGAACACTTACCTACTATATGGGAATCGTTTATAACGTTCCCATGGTTTCACCTTTGTAATCGTTGTCATTGCTTATTATATTATGGTAATACATTTAAGTTTTGAATCCCTATGGTAGTTGTTTTTAATGCCAACTAGTTCGAAATTCTACTTTCACTTAACCATCAAAGGCTCGAGTGTTGTTTTCTCTATATACGCAAGATCAGCTAAGGCATGTATTATCCTGAAAACTTACCTTCATTTCTGCGTCTTACAGCTTATTGAAAAAGCTTATTAATTGAGATGTAATCAATAAATTTTGAAATGTTGCTAGGTTGACATTAGACCTATTTACAAGAATTTTAAAAATAAATAATATCGAACAAATCATACACCTAAACAAACAGGAAAATAAAATAATTGAATACCTCGGGTCTTAAAAAGTTAACCCCGAGGCGACGGCGGCTCAGGGGTTCGTAATTGAAAAATAAAAGGCCGTAATAATAGAAATTACATTACGCGTTTTCCAATGACAAAATTTGCCGTCTGTCTGTTTTTGTCAGGAACAGCATTGACTTCACATACATATTAACATCTACAACAGCACCCCATTGTGGTCCAAAAAGAGGGCCTTTTTGTCAGAAATCTAACGAGAGAGCGAACACGGACAATGTAGTAAAACATTATTAGAATTGTAACTAAACTAAGTAAACTTCCTACATAAAATGTCAAGATATATATCTACTGTTCGTTTTATGCATGGCGCAATATTAGTATATATACATTTCTTACTCAATTTTCATATTTAATTCTGAACATACGTACGAAGTCTAACAGCAATGTATTTTAAATAACTAATAGTTTACATATTTATTCATCAATGATGTACTCAAAATATTTATATGAACTGAGAAACAGCAGATGGCCGAGCTAAGCAAAGATGGCTGGCATTTGCGATCACATACCGAACCGAAGTTCCCAAACATTTGTATTCAGATATTACGGTAAAGTAGGATTGTTTCGTGCATCGCCCGACATTTCCGTACAATAGATTGGCCGAGGCGTGGTGCAGCTAGTTAGCCGTAAAGTGAGATGTAAATATGCGCGGGCGCAAGGGTCACACATTGACTCTACCGCATTGTGCCGGGAAACGTGCCAACACACATACTCGCAACATTGTCTTGTTATTGATATATTACACAGGTACAAAATTATTCAGACCAATTATAGAACTCAGTATGCTGCACCCTTGCAAGCAATATAAAGTACAGAAGGAACCTCTATAGCGGCTACATATATAATCTCTCCTCCATGTGATAGGAACTAATCAATACCGACATGCCGACATAATAAAGTGATTTCGACGTCAGGACTCAGAAGCAAGTGTTATCTAAGATGTTTCACTGTCAATTAGTTATTTGTACGGCAATACTTCAGTCGCGAATAGACTCATTACGTATCGTACTCATTGCTTTCGTACTCGCATATAGTCGTGTAGAGGCACATGGCACGGGACGCGCTCTTATCCGATCGGGAAAATTGATAAACGTGAATGAAAATCTAAATCGAGTAAGTAAGTTTATATTCCATGTGTTAGTTTTACAAGATTCATGAGTACACAGACGTAGATTAGCCTAACGACATATAAATAGCAACCTCCGTGGCTAGCACCACTATAATAATTGCCTACTCGCATTTTATCCGCGCTATCATCTGCGAATCAATCAAGTCTGATCCGTAGTGTCTTGCCGAGGAAATTTATAGCGTCTTCTCCTCCAGTTATTTGCATATTATCTTAATGATGAAGAACCACCTCTTCGCCACTTATCGCCATATTCCAATTAATGTTGGAAATATGCGCTGGCTCCGCGCGACGCCGTGTTTTATTAACCTTTCATAATGTACGCCCTTTATCGCTTGTATTAAATCGCCCTTAATGTGGAGTCTTGTACAGTTTTTTTAACAGTTTGTTAATCGCTTACATATAGTGATACAGAATTACTTTTGAGTGATTTATATTCACTTAAATTTATGTATTTTCTTACTTATGTCAGTTAATATTAATAGCTGGACACAATAATATGTGCCCGGTACTGTGTAACTACTATAATATTTTTTCATGATTTGGCACTGCAAGTACCTTAAATTTACATATGCATAGTATGTAGTAATTCGTTAAAAATTAAATTATCTCTAACGTAAAAGTTATAAAAGTAAATAAATAATAACGCAGACCGTTAAAATTAAACTTATAGAGAAAGCTTTCCGTAAATTATGCGAATTATAATAAACCGAATGACCTTTAAGCACTATTTCATTTGCAATGTTTATTCGCGGCATTGCAAACATTTCAATAAAATATCTTTTATCTGGCAAGTAAGTATGCAAAATGTGTGTTAAGGTGGCGAAGAGGTCCATAATTATTCTGAGCGGAATACGTGTATGCAATGGTGAAAATAATAGGCGCAGACGCATCGCTCGCCGCCGACTCCCGCGCCACACCTAATTAACCCGGGACGTGACATGCTCGCGTTATAAATTTTAAATCTTTCCGAAGCCACTGAGAAAAATAAATGCACTTCTCTTGAAAACAAACGAGTGAATCGGGTCTTCGGTATAAGGGAATGTGTGGTATGTCACAAACTTATCTACATATTAAAGGTAGAAATTACTTTTTCTTGTGTTAGGTACTATATTTATCTAATAATGGTTTTAACACAATGCAATAAGACCTAAGTTTACTTTCTGACTTCTCTGAAATTTCTATATAGCCACGTCTGAGATTGATGACAACCCCATCGATGACAATAATATTTTTTGGAAACAAACCATATTTTCCAAAACAGGCAAAACACTTAAATGTCACAATGGCTGACACATTGTTTAATTACAAATGTTAGGATGTCTGAATTAACATGCAGTAGTCAATTAAAATATTTGGATCGGATATTTTGAAATTTAAATTCCCTTTTTGTCTGAAGGTTAAATCCATTCATCATGTATTATAATCGAGTAAACATAAACAGTTAACAATTATAGTTAATTTAACTTGCTACCTAATCAACGATCAGTCCTTATAAAGTGTCAAAACGCAGCATATATCTTTATGTCGTCGATCTCTCAACCATAAACGAGGAATCATGGCCAGGTTTATGGAGAGCACTAGATTTTGCATGCTATATCGAGCTGTAATACAGGTTGTTGTTTATATGTAAGGTGTTTTAGAAAGTCTTATTATTGTCACTAAGAATAAATATGGTGGTTTCAAATAGTAGCCTGGAAAGATATTTATTGGATATGAGTTTACGCGTTTTGTAAAATTAATTAGTTCTGTAATAGGTAATAGTAGACTAGAAGTGGATTTATGTGATGGACCATGTTCATCAGTTGTGTTTTTCAACCCTATTTTGTTACTAATACTTTAGAAACCGTAAGTAAAAAAAGTAGTTTACCTATATATGCCAAAGCTTTGGTAAGCTGTCTACTATATGAGTGAGGTCTTTGAAATCGCCCATTCATCAGACGCAAACGGCAAACGAGTCTTTTGTAACAACACGTTTTTTTTATGTTAGCTATTACTATTGAATCGTGTCCAGAATTGATAGTTGCTACACAGCCAGTCACAAAATAAACAATAACATATATTTGAACTGATTTTGAAGAAAAATGCTTGATAGGTATTAGATTTGTAATGACACCACTGTAAGGTATCTTAATGACATCCTGTATAGTAACGCGAATGCGATGCTTTCTGGCAGTTGTATGGTGAATGTAGTAGCAGCTACCGATCATCGAGTGAAATATATAAATCGAAGCGTTATCATCTTCGGCGATCACCGCAGACGGCTGCGGCGGGCTGCCGAGACGTGAAATAAATATCCATTTCCATACTCAAATGCGGCAGGGTTGAGCAGGGCGCGGGCGCTGCGCCCGAGCCGGCCCGCGCCCGCCACCGCGCCGCCCGCGCCCGCCTGACAGCCTCACACGCCTGATCTATAACTCCTTATTATTATTTGAATGAGATCTATTGATCCGCGAGGTGTGGAACCCGCAATCCGCTTCGACGAAGATCATTTTGTTCGACTGGAACGACCGCTTTTGAACTAACCTGACGTTACAATGGTGGCCGGTGACGGCAATGATTTAAAATCTGTTAACAGGACGGTTCTCTTTTTAACGATTGGTATACAATTTCCATAAATGGTTTTCCAGATTATCTCTGTATTCGAAATACATTTAACATAATAAGGCATAACACGTCAGTGCGTAGAAATAACACCGGTCCCTTAGCTATTTCTAATTCCAACGTAGTCTGAATGCGAACAATGATATGAGGGATACTATTAAGAACGAGTCTGAAATCCCCGCTGTAATGAGGCCCCGGTTCGTTGCTCCCCATATTATCTGTATCTCGAGTAATTATCTCCTCGTCTCGCACGAGCTCGGTACTTCATAATGATATCGACATAAATACACTCGCCTACAGAAAACGCACCAATGGAAATTAATTTACTCGTATTAATTGATGTCATTGTTCACTTACAGGCACTTCAAGTAATATGTTGTTTTACCTATTTTAGTAAAGTATCTACACTTCAATACTAATATATTGTAGAGAAGGTTAATTTGATTACAGTCAACACTAAATTTATTATTAACGGTAATTCATTGATAAATTTAGTGATTCAAGTTATCTTTCAAACACAATATTAAGACCCTTGGCTTTCAAACAATCGTATTATGTTTTAAACTACGTAATTTTATGAAGTTGTGGCGTTATAAATATTTCCAAGAAATTTTAAAGAAGACGTTCTATCTTAGTCCATATAAATAGTAAAACCTGGAACTTAGCTAAATCTAAAAAATATGTACCAGTTAACCAAATAGTGACCAAGTGTGTTTATATTTTAATATACCTTAACATTTAAAAAAATACTAACATTTATACGATTACATTATGGCGATTAAACAAGGTATTTAATTGTTATTTTATTCGAATTAGTGTCTTATTAATAATACAATAACCAATTAACTTCTTATGTACGAACTTACTCTATTTTAAGATTCAGGTACATCTGTTCGGGCTTTAACAAACGCAGATGAGTACCTAAGTAGTTTCAATAAAAACTGTAGCAATTCGACCTTCAGTTTATTTAGTTGAAGTGTGTGAGCTGAGCTCTCGAGCCGAGTGTCGGCCCGTGCCAATCATCAGTGATAACATAATGGCTTCGATGCAGGAAACGCAGTTATTCGCAACGAGCCGCCCGCGCATGGGGGCTTTTAATCAACACTTTATTGTTTAATGACCCCTCGTCCAACTCTAAATTAAAAGGGTGACGGCTCAAACCCTATTGACGGATGCGTAATATGTGAGCGGATTTGCCTGAATATTTGATGATAGATAATAGCTGCCTATACGATAGAGGTTCGTTTAACTTATGAAAGTGAATCGTAAGCGTGTTTCATAGTCGTGATAAATTACCTAATGGTTAGTCTGTGTCTCCTTTTTGACAATATGGAATACAATAGCTCAAGACCGGGATAATTGGAAGAAAGAAAGGGAGGCCTTTGCCCTGCAGTGGGACGACAATGGCTGAAAATAATAATAATTAGTCTGTGTGTCGTTAACGGAACTAACATACAAATTATTCCATAAAATAATTATGAAGGTGGCATCTGAAAATATTACGTTCAAACATTTTTTAAAAATTACCCTATTTTACAGTCAAAATAATATATTTTCTCACAGACTCAACATAGTCGAGCCATTACACGTGTAATTAGTAAATATGAGTGCAGATTAAGTAAGTAGCGATGGTAAGGCGAGCCGGGGCGGGCGGCGGGCGTCGCGTGCGCCCCGCGGCTGCGCGGGTTTAAACGCCTTGCACACCTACGAAAACTTTGGAGATTATTACATTTTAACTAGTCCCATATTTATGTGTGGACAAATCAAGATGTACATCGGTCCATTTTTTTTTCGGTTAAACAGTTTGCAAATCACGTTAATCATTTTCACAAAAACTTGTTATCAAAATTGCTGTTACTTTTTTAAGTACTCCACAAATCTTTATAAATTAAACTTAGGACCAACTCGATCACGTCAGTTTTCAGAATACCGAAACTACTGACACACCTCGTTTAGTGTTAGGAGAGAAAATAATTTTGTAGAATAAATGTTAAAAAAACCTTTATGTATCCTATTTAAAATCGGCTGCCATCTTAATTTACTGCCCCTTATCCTACGTAAAAGAACAATTTAACCATACTTTAATAACTATCATTTAGTCCAATGCACTGAACACTACCTAAAAGAAAACATTATCCAATAACAACAACTCCATAGTTTTCACATATAGAATTAAAGGCATTTGATCCCTGACTTTTAATGCTTCACCCCGGCATTAAAATTATGTGTATATTTGTATCACGCTCGCGATTGTAGGGCCTCAACTACAGACAGGGAAACGTACACCGGCCGTCAAGGTCTTCGCCATCCACTTAATGTATTATCATGTATCATGTTTACAACACTATATTACACAATTCACAATCCAACTTCCAATTTAAGACAGTAGATATTGTAACTGATGATTCACAACGATCACAGTTAGTAAACATTTATATTTGATAACAAAAATAGCAATCTGCCGACGGCGTTAATTACTCGAAACCTGATATCACTCATTAGTCGAGCCCTAAATTATTGCGCTCTGCAAAATTCTTAATTATATCTCTTAAATTTCTAAGCAAAATTGTGCCTAGAGCGTTGGTAGGACAGCAAAATGATATGTTTGTAAACAACGAAAATTTTACCGTTAGGCGCTAATTAATACTTAGTGATACAACAGAAACAGTCGGCCCGCGTGGTCGATCTCAATAACTAGTTTGATGTTCCATCGTAGCAGTTCATATGAATCATCCCATCGCACCTCAATTAAGCTCTAACATTTATTTCTATAAATTATGCCGACACGTCATAATATTTAACTTTCACTACCAAGTAGAAAATATAATTAACACAGCTCATAAAAGTCACGTTAAACGGTTAGGTAATGTGTTAAAAGGAGCAGATCACCCCTCCAATTAGCCGGATAATGATGGTGTTCAAAGTTATTAAATTAATAAGCAGGGGAGACTCGGGTGACTCGGTGTCAGGTGACTCGCGCCTGTCACGCACTTGTTACTGTTGATGTTTTCTAGTTGGGGCATTATGATACGTTAAATAGAGGTATGTAGAATGAAAATCCAAAAGGTGAATTTTAAATGCTTCGAAAATACACTGTCCCGTCATTATTTAATTCATACGGACATAAGAAATAAGACTTCTTTCACAGAAATTTTAATTTTCTAATTCACCCTTAGTGAGAGCTCTCGCAAAGCGAGTAATTACCGTAAAAGGTCTTAAGCATGAATGTTATGACGGTGCTTATGAAAAGTATTTCCCTGCTAACATAACGAACCACCTAAATTTTCCTTTTAAGAATTTGAATGCTTACCACACAATAAATTTAGGGCGAAAAGATCTATGAATTTTTGCATTTCGCAAGAAGGTGCACGTTTTGTTTCACATTTTAAAAACTTGTTTATTATTTATCCTTATTTGCTCACACAGATCTTTTGTGTCATGATAATAATTCGGAGGGAAGAAGTCGAATTTAATAGCAAGTTAAATTATACGTGGCCTGATTGGAAAATGTATGCTTATTCAGGTCGAGCGAGGCGCACCCTCCCCGACCCTCCGCACGGCTGATTTGAAATGAATGGTAATAATGGCCGAGCATCCCGCTCGCATCGTTTTGTATGATTATTCCAGATTAATTATTTGTTGGAATTTCGCTGGCTAATTTTTCGGAACGAGATTTTTCCTTTTTGAGTGACGTTTTAATTCTAACTCGTCATGGGGAGAAGATGTAGGTGAATAGCTAGGTAGTACCATACTTTTTATGCTACTCACACACGCATATTAGACGCGCATTAAAAAGTATACACATTCCTTTTTTGGGTTGATTAATGAGTTTAATTATTCTACTACTTGAAACATTTTTATTTAACACTTAATTCACGAAACAGGTACTGTTCCGTATGCTAGAGGTTGACTTTGTATGTAGGTATACAAGGATAGATAGGTCTGTGTGCATTGTTTTTTCATCATAAATATTCCAAAATCATGAAACCATACTGACTATCGACTATTACGTAAGAAGACGTATGTATTCCTCAGCAATCTAAGCATGATCATAATAAAATACTTGAGTGATTTATCCGGGTGTATTTTCCATAACTGTATTCACTATCAAAACGTCGATCGTAGGATATAGCTATTGAATCACGTCGCAGCAGTCCCGAGGGCCAGCCGCTGATGCGAATATCAAATCGTTGCCACCCCTTGACTCTATAATTCTGATCCATTAGACGACAGGGCAAAGCGACACCTATGTCCATCATGTGTCACTCAGTTTTGTAGACAAATCAAAACATGATATTTCCAAACACATTACGGATATAGAAAACTAAATTACTTCATTAACTATGACACTATTAATTTACCGACGATTCTGCTTTGTTAATCATTGATAAAAGAAACTCGTTTCTGTGAAAGCACTCCAAGTGCTATTTTTGTGTAGCAAGCGATCGATGTTTGTGCTCTCGACTGGACTCTCCCAAGGGGCCTGAGCTGGCACATTCTGACGACTGAACTAAGTAGAAAGATAGAACAGAATTAAGCCGGCCAATTATCCCGTATTGGATTTATTGGTAATCTCTGCACGAATGGGCGCGAGGGTGCGAAGTGAACCAACTTTTGATGATGCCTCCATCGGCATTATGAACAAAGTTGTTGCAATTTTTATGTAGGAGGATTTATTGTTCACCTTCGTCTGTTGTTTCGCCCTCGGTTGTGCGCAGACAGATAAAAGCGAGTCCAAAAGCGTTTTATTACAAATAAATCAACCTTCAATCAAAGTATGCTTCCGTCCGGATTAGCCGACTTATCTTACTAAATAACTTTCTTTTGTTTCGATGATCCGGCTGTTTTCTTTATGTTTGGCTGATTGGCTGTTGCTAGTGTATTTACTGTCATAAAGAGAATGCTACTAAACATAAAAGTACTTCGCTCTTTATTCAGACAGTTTCGTAGAACATGACATGTAATACCTACTGTAGTTTAACTTTGCACTTAAACTATTCTTATGAGAAGTATTTATATTTTAACTTACAATCACATATCGTAAATCAAGGAGGTTATTTACATAAATACTACCAAATCATATTTCACAAACATTGTCAAATATTTGTATGATACGGATCAAAATAATTCAATCTCAAGTGACCCACTATGAATCTGTTCCTCAATTCTCCATAAGAGGGGTCATAGCGAGATTTACAACCGCGACCCCTGTTGACTAACAGCCTGTAGTATGAAATGCGACAGATCTCTCAATCCGAGATATGGAGACAGTATCGCTACAATGACCGCTCGTCCGTCATTCTCATAGGCATTTCAGAACCCTAAATTTTTTGTACATATTTCAATAATTATGAGTTTTTTATTTGGATTCTTAAACTTTATTATTTATCTTATTTTTCGTGTTTTCATGCATATTTAAAGCATTTTCCATTCATACTTGCACGCATTTAACCTTTTTGTGTAGCATATAATCCGGTCTTTAAATGACATGTAAGTGACTGTACTAATGTCAAAATGGCGAGAGGATGATATCAAAACTAAAAATAATAACATCATAAACTGAGTACCTTTTTAAACAACTTGCTTATAAATATAACTTAGTATTTCTAAGGCATTTGTTTGTACCCTTGTCAATAAAGTGTCTGCAAATAAAATAGTTTTTTTAAGAAAAACGTCAAAGCTTATAAAAGAAATTGATGTATTGATATAAAAGCAAAAATATGTTCTCATTGTATTGGTAAAAAATCTCAGTGATACGTCATAGCTGTCAATCCGAGGCATTGCCTCTAGGGTATTGCATAAAAAGTTCGCTACTTACCCCTGTATGTCAACAAAAATAAGTAAACTTATAAGTTTGTAGAGCAAGCCTGGAAATACCGTGTTTGCACAGAAAAATATTAAACTAACAGGCACTAAAAACCTACATGTCAATGTCTACAACCTTTTTGGTCGGAAACAGCTTGAAAAGAAGTTAGGTCATTGACACGAGAAGAAGAAAAATAATGAAGATAAAAGGGACAAAATAGTTTTTCTTTTTGTGATAAAGTGCAACAATTTGAAGCTCTTAAGTACAGACAAACAGGTACCTGTGGCAAAGTTCTTGCATAAACATCAATAGTTTTGTATAGATATAAGATCTACTGGTTCTCAAAACGATATCCATAAATTTCGGTCTCAGCTGAATATTTACGATGTGCAGGTACTGGTAATTACATATCAATATATTTTGGTAACGGCCGCATTAGGGAAATAACTTCCCGGTTCTCATTAAATATTAACCTTCATGCCATACGTTCGTGAATGTCAGTTTTGTAAATGAAAACAAGGCACAGTTATACACTTAGGTGCAAAAAATAGAAATTGAATAAAAGTAATTAAAAAATCCGGCTGATAAGTAGGTAACTCTGCTGATTATAATGTATTTCGGGATTTCTTCTCTTCTTGATCTGAATTTAATAAAAACATGGCATAATAATATGTTGCTTTAGACGTAATATTTAATAAATATAGCAATTACGTTATGTAAAGATTTTTCGCAATAATATCTCCAGTTTTATTGCCCCAAACGGGGATCGAACCTAAGGCTACATATTGTTTTCTCCTCGTGGTAATTTCGTGGAAAACTATTATACTACTCTGCTATCCGCGCAATCAATAAAGGTTTTTATTTATTGTTTAGCTTAGCACTTCATATTAATGATACATGATTGATATTCCTAATAATCAAAATTCATAACTAGGAAGAGCCGATCTAAAACATAACCTTTTTGTTTTTTATCCATCACGAAAGATTATAAAATATAAATAAAGTATTTCATTATATAACTTTTTATAACTACTTAAGTTGAATTCAATCGACCACACTTTTTATTAGCTCAGTTTGTCCATTGCTGAGCAAAGGACTTCCTCGTGTTTTATTCTGATAGTTTATTATTTCTCTCAGGCATTAAACAATTTTGGAAGGCATAGTAATGATTTGATGTCCTAATAAGTTGAAAATCGAATATTAAAAACATGTCCATGATACTTAAAAATCAGAATTTATATTACATTATTCCCATTAATAGCTCTCTGCACCTACATCCGCGCGACCCTCAGCTTCTTCGGCGCCCTCCTCCGCGTGGTCCTCCTCCGCGTGGTCCTCCTCCGCGTGGTCCTCCTCCGCGTGGTCCTCCTCCTGGTGTTCCTCAGACTGGTGTTCCTCAGACTGGTGTTCTTCAGAGTTGTGTTCTTCAGAGCTGTGTTCATCAGAGTTGTGTTCATCGGAGTGATGCTCCTCAGAATCATCATTCTCAGATTCCTCCTCGTCGGATCCATGCTCGTGATTCCCACCGGTGGTCTTCTCAGCAGAAGAACCTTCACCACTTAGATAGTAAACAAATTCCCCATTTATCACTTTCAGTTTACCGGGCAAGGTACTAGCTTCAGGTGTACTGCCGATAGCCCAAGCTGGTTTTGTGGTGGTTGGATACTTGTACTGAGTTACTATTTGGTGATACTTAGCTTTTTCACTGTTTTTTATACAGTTACAATGACATGATCTATTTGATATGGCTATATCAAAATTGCGTTTAAGGCAATTAGCAATACATTTATAAGCTAAAAGAAAGTCTTTGCACTCATATGTTCTGTGGTACCCAAAACGTAGCATTGATTTTGGATCGAAACCTGTTATAAAAAAAGAATAAATGTTAGCAACACTCTGTGCTGTTTTACTTAACTTCTGTTTATTAAAAATGGTTATTTCAATTAATTTGAATGGCCATTCCATTCAAATTAATTTAAATAATCATTTTTAACTCTTTAAAGTAAATATATTATCATATAATTCACGGTTGGAACCTAAATGAGGTTTGATCAGTGAAATAAACCACCCGTGATAACACATATATAAAAATCACAGTTGAAAGGAGAAACTTCTCCTATTTGAATGCGGTTACAAATAACGTGATAACGTACCTTTCAACAAAGGGTCATTCAGAATTGAATCAGGTCCTGAAAATATAAAAAAAAAAATTGTAGTGGACATTGATGACCTTATATTAAATTATAAATCATTTTTTATTTCTAGAAATAGTCTGTAGTGTAATTTAAGCACCACATAGGTAACCTAAAAGTATTTTTTAACTAGTGGTTTGTTTATCTTTTTTCACTAGAGTCACTGTATATAAAAGGGTGTTAAATTAATATAACGATATCACGGTCACGACGTTTCGACTCCTTGATATAATACCTGCAAAGGTGTCGAAACGTCGGGACCTAAAATCTAAATTAAAATTAAACCTTGACGAAATCCGTAAAAAGTAACATTAATAACATTTGCGTAAACCTAAGAAACCATTTTTTTTAATTTGAGTTCAAAAATGATACTTTTTAGTCTAAATTATTATTATGAAATTTCTATCCACCTAAAAAATAATTTGACCTCTTTGAAAAGACGGATTTGGACTCTTTACTAAATTATCATTTCTTCACGTACATACCTACCGTTTAAATTTGTCTCGTTTATATAAGTTGAGTTGTTTAATATAAATTGAGTTGTTTCTGGAAAATAAAAATATATTATAAAATATTTGCATCGTTTGTAGATTGTGCTAAAGAATGTGTGAATACAACATAAATCGGTATGCGATGCCTAAGAGTCCCAAAATGTCCTGCATACTTCTGTTGATCATATTGATAAAATATATATAATTAGTTCAGTTGATAAAGAACTACACAAAGTTTCACATAGAGAGATATTGAAGAATGACACAACGAATGACCGACAGATCTAAATGTGGGGTCGTGGTGAACAGGCAGGAATTGCAACATGTCGATGTGTACTTGGACCAGATTGTCTCTCTTAGGAACTGGCAGAAGTGTAAAGAAGCGTGAAAGAGAAGTGAAAATTCAATGATATTTTTTTCCCGCAATTTGGTCTAATCGCAGCCAATCATGGTCCCCATCTGGAAAACTTAAGGACAAGTCAGTTCCAATTGCCATCGGTCCCACGTACGTTACTTAGATAAAAACAACTTGGTTTAAGTTTTGTTTTCAATGTGTATATGAAAATATGTGTATCTACAATCTAATTTACACAAATTCCATAGTTTTTTGAATAAAAGTACTTCTAGTTCAAACATACCAATTACACGGTTTTCCTTCAGAATTGGAATCGTTGCTGGGAAAGAAAATATTATTATTAATCGTCGTAGATTTCGCGTCGATTTCGAATCGATTGAATCCTAGACTCAAAGGGACCTTTTTGTTTAAATGTTTATACTAGGTGTTTAGAAGTCACAGTCAACATTCAAACGTACCATTAATAAGTGTGTCATCCACAGTTATACTCGTTACTGGAAAATAATAATTATTTTAGTTAGTCATAATTAGTGAATTACTCAATAATATTAAATAATTAATTTTGTATATACTGCATGAACGTGAAGTTATGCGGGACGCAGGTGAACAGAAATCGTAAAGAGCAGATAGGTTTGGGAAGAGAAATGAGAGGTCTCTGCCCAGAAGTGGAACCAAACAGAGGCAAAGTATATAAAATGTAAAAAAAATACTTTCTTCTTGGTTGGAAACTGCTATGCCACTTGATATAATGATTAAAACTATTTTTTCATTTTCATTTTTATTTGGTAGATGTATCACTGGTTTTTGGCAATAGTAATACTAACCACATAATGACGTCTTGAGGTTAAGAATGCTGTTCTAAGCTTCTATTACCAGAAAGTTTACGAATTTCGATTCTCTACTGACAACGGATGATATTATACATCATTAAATTAAGGTGAACTAGAAGATCATAATCTTTCAGTTCACCTTATTTTAAAATCTTTCGAAAATTAGTTACTGAGATAAAAACAACTTGTTTTAAGTTTCGTTTTATTTTCAGTATGTATATGCAAATATGTCTTTATCTACAGTTCAAACATACCATTGACATGGTTTTCCTTTAGAATTGGAATCGTTGCTGGAAAAGAAAATATTATTATGTCTCAGAACCTATTATTATTATATATGATGCTTAATCTGATAGATATACCTGGACATTTTTTTTGTTATTGGGTACAATTCCAAAAGCACAACCGGAATTATTAGAATTCGAGAGATTAGCTAACTAAACTGCAGATATTGAGATAAACTATCCCAAGTAAATGATGGGATAGTTTATCTCAATATCTGCAGTTTCGTATTAATATATTAAGGTAATAAATAACTCAAAGACCTATGTACTGGGTATTGGAATTATGTATTACCCTGTGAAAGTAAGTTTCTAGACTTCCCCCATGTCTGCATTTCCTTGGAATCGCGTTAATCGCTTAGTTTCATATTTTTCTAGTAGGTACAATTTACACAAAAAAAATCCCTGGAATGGATTAAATCCTAGACTCAAAGGGAACTTTTTGTTAAGACGTTTATACTATGCATTCAGAAAATAAAAAAATTATAAATTTCAAACGTACCATTAATAAGTGTGTCATCTACAGTTGTACTCGTTACTGGAAAACAACAACTATTTTAGTTAGTTATTATGTGAATTACTCAATAATATTAAATAATTAATTTTGTATACACTGCATGAACGTATTTCGTCTGCATGCCCATACATTTTTTTCCTGCAATTCGGTCTAACGCGACCAATAATGGTCCCCATCTGGAAAACTTAAGGACAAGTCAGTTTCAAGGGCCATCGGTCCTTCGACAGAAATACCTGCACACATACTCTTACTTATTCGGTAAATCTATGTTGGTCTCTCTGATTCAAAACTCCGAAAATTCGCTCAGGAGTAGATACATTAAATTCTGACTTATTGCCCTGTATTGGGTGATTTCATCTAACAATACGTACGTTACTTAGATTAAAACAACTTGGTTTAAGGTTTGTTTTCAGTATGTATATGCAAATATGTGTGTATCTTTAATCTAATTTACACAAATTCCAAAGTTTAATAAAGGTACTTCTAGTTCAAACATACCATTGACATGGTTTTCCTTCAGAATTGGAATCGTTACTGGAAAAGAAAATTTTATTATTAATCGTCGTCGATTTGGCTGACCATGCCCGGGTACATTAGTGTCAGAACCTATTCCTATTCTATCTGGTGCTTAGTCCGGTAGATATACTTGGACAAATTTTCTAGTTATAGGGTACAATTTCAAAAACATACCCGGATATTAGAATTCGGGAGATTAGGAGCATATGCAAGTAAATTGTGGAATATATAGTTTATCACAATATCTGCAGTTTAGTATTAATATATTGAGGTAATAAATAACTCAAATACCTATGCACTATGTATTGGAATTATGTATTACCCATTCAAAGTAAGTTTCTAGATTTCCCTCATGTCTACATTTCCTTGGAATCGCATTAATAGCTAAGTTTTATATATCTAGAAGGTAAAAATTTACACAAAAATGTTCCCTTCGATCGACTAAATCCTAGACTCAAAGGGGCCTTTTTGTTTAGATTTTTATGTTACTGTAAAGGCCCGAACTACGGTAAATCCTAAGATTTACCAAGTAAATAGTGGTAAAAGTAAGAATCGCGAACTTTTTTGGACATTTACCTTCAAGAATTGGTTGGTGGAAAATCTTAAGTTTTACCGTAGTTTGAGCTTTAACAGTAACATTTATACTAGGTGTTTAGAAATCATAGTGAACATTCAAACGTACCATTAATAAGTGCGTCATCTACAGTTATACTCGTTACTGGAAAATAGTAATGATTTTAGTTAGTCATTATGTGAATTGCTCAATACTATTAAATAATTATTTTTTTATACACTGCATGAAAGTATTTCTTCTAAATGACCATACATTTTTTCCCGAAATTCGGTCATAACGCGGGCAATCGCGGTCCCCATCTGGAAAACTCAAGGACAAGTCACTTCCAAAGGTCATCTGTCCTTCGACAGAAATACCAGCTTAAGCACCTTAAAAATTCGGTAAAGCTATGTTGGACTCTCTGATTCAAAACTCCGAAAAATCGCTCAGGAGTAGATACAATAATTCTGACTTATTGCCCTATATTGGCTGATTTTATCTAACAAACTTACCCATCTGAAATGGGTTCAGATGAAATGTAACCAATTGATATAAAAAGAACAATTAAACACATAACACCTAGACTTACAGTTATCAGAATCATTTCCAAAGACGAATATTGACCATTGCATTAAAACAAAACAAAAGATTAACCAAACTCTGGCCATATTTATGACACTGAATTATAATTTTTCACATTCATTTATTATTCGTTATGATTGTGTATAAAATTTATGTACCGTTAAATTAATTTCATTTGCATAAACTGCGTTTTACTTTTGCCTAATAACGAGGTAACTGTTTAAAACGATGTTTTAATAACTAAAACACATATAAACAATTTGATTCTGTATGAAACCTCACTGAACATAGTATAGCTTCAGACAGTGAACGCGTAATCGCAGTAGATACTGGGTACAAAAAGTCAAAATCAATTTAGTCATATAGCTATAGTAGCAGCGGGATAGTTTAAAAGTTTATAATTTAGTCCACCATTTAGATTATAAAAATATAATCGTCACCATGTTTTTTCTTTCATAATATCAATTACAAAATACGAAGATAAACGTTAAAGTTCAGAACTAGGGGCGTGTGACGTCACGGCTTAGTACAAATTGTGCTTAGATGTGACGTCACGCAAGATTTGTACTTCCTGGATCTTCATGATACCGGACAAACGAAAAAATACGTGTCTAATATTTTTATATTATAAAAAAAGATGGACAAAACTTTTTTATCATTCCTCTTGTCAAATATGCTTTAGGATGTTTATGCATTAGAAGTGCGTGAGGTAGAATACATCAACGTTTTTCCTCTCTGACTGTATACTATGCTAGCTACCGTGAGACACGCTATAGAGTATGTACCAAATTCTTATCCACGTAGCGCTCAGAGTATAACTGAACAAATATATTACATAATTAATTATGTATTATTGATTAAAAGACCGAATCAATCTCTTCTTATTAATAAAAAAAAATGTTTCCTTTACTCACTCGACCCTGCCTTATTTTAAAAACTTAGTTTATTGAAGAGTTAAACGTGCAAAACATTATTAGATTTGTAGTGTCATTCACACAACAAAACTGGATGCCCAACCTTTAAGAGTTAATAATAATATTCCGGGACATCTCACACACGGTTGCCTGATCCCAAGCTAAGCAGAGCTTGTGTTATGGTAGCCAGACAACTGATAAATATACTTATATTTTTCTAAATACATACATATTATAGATAAATTACACCCAGACACCGAACAAATGATCGTGCTCATCACACCAACATTTGTACCGGGTGGGAATCGAACCCACGACCTCCGGTATAGCAGTCAGGGTCTCTAACCGCTAGACCAACAGGCCCGTCAAATAAATACATATTATATATAAGAGTTAAAGATAACACATGCACATTTAGTATGTACGAGATATACCAATGCTGCTTTCATGGTAATTTTCCATTATTATGAGTACGAGTCGGCCTGTCTGTGGCACCGTAGCTCGTAAACGAATGGACCGATTTCGATACAGTGTTTTTCTGTTTGAAAGCTAACGTGCTTGAGATGGTGTTTGGCGGCGGTTAATGAAAATAATGCAACAAAATGTTATTTTGTATTCTCATGTAAGTGGTTTTATTGTCTTTTTGGGAATAAATGATATAAACACATGATGAGACATACCTATAAAAAACGGAAAGGTAGCGAAAATAAAAAGAAATTTTTCAAACTATGACAGGGATTTCTTAAATTGTTTATTTATATTTATAAACATTATGATATGGTTTTATTTAAATGATCCCTCATTCAAATTTTTCTTACAATAAAGTAACAGACTGAGTTAAATAAACGATTTAGCCTTTTAGACACTTATGATTTTATTATGGTAAGAGGGTAAAACTGGAGACTATTGCTAAAACTAGGACTCAGCAGTTTCAGTAGCACCGGTATCAGGACCATCGCCGCCGCCCGGTGATGCGTCTCCGCCGCCGTCCGTGCCGCCTCCGCCGTCCGCGCCCGCGCCCGTGGTTGTATCCACCCCACCAATCGTGGTCTCGTTATCGGCGCCGTCAGTATAGTCGATATAAGTTGCAGGTGACAGAGTACCCGCGACGTGATACAATTGGGGGCTAAAAGTTTTCGCCACAGATTTCGTAGTACCATTAGTTCTCCATTTAAAGAATGGCAACAATGTTGTAGTTTTCAATTCATGACAACTACATCTACAAGAAAAGTCCAACCTAAATACCTGAAATCCAATGCTTTTGCAAGCACTCAAACATGTAAAGGTTTTTATATAATCATTACAATTTGCATGAAAACTTAAACCATAATGCTTTCGTGACTCGTCGCTGTCGCCTAAAAAAACGTGTTTAAATTTAGTATTTTGCGCATAATAATAAGGAGAATGTACTTTAATATACAAAGATATTTAGCAACGGATACAGCTATATTAGGTATTTAGCTAGAAATAAGTATTAAATACTAACCATCGCTATCTAGTGAAAGTACAACGGATAAGAGCAAAGTAAACGTAATTTGGACTTTCAGTTTCATGTTCAACCCATAAATTTTCGGAATTCACGTACACATTTTGAATTCCACTTAATTAAATATTAAATACGATCCACACTAAACAAAACGATATTTTTCCTTCAACGAGTACACGTTATGCACATGGATAAAAAAAAATTAATAACAACCATTAAACATTCCTGCTCAAATTAAAAACAAATTAGTTTTGCATATTTATTACGAACTTCAGTAATAAAAAAGTAATTATAGTATTTATCACATTATTACTTACCTAACCAATTTATTGTCTGAAGCACTTTTTATTTAAGCTGGTGTAGAAAATGGTTATGGAAGACGAAGTTAGGATAGATAAACAAATATATCATGAGTCCTTATATAAATATCAGAGTTAAAAGAATGCTCTATAGGATATGGTATGCTTAATAAGCTCTTTACCTAATTCAGTGACGGAGGGAACATTTCTAGCATTTTTCTTTTACAAAATTGTTAAGAACAATAAAAAAGAGGTATTTCTTCAACTTTAACACATTATCTGTCAATCTTACATGGGTAGCCCGTGTCTTGTTAAGTATCCAATATACCTGTGCTGAGAGATCCCGCTCTTTATAACATTATAAACATTGTAATACACTCGAGAGCAATGAATCCGGGTCACTTAAAGAATGTTAAAAATCTCGGAAACTAAAAATGCTAGGTTAATGCAATAAATTGTATTTAATAGACAATGTAATACTCCTTAAATGAAGGTATTAAAACTTCTTAGTTATTGTAAAGTTATATCATAAAAAAATCAAATTTGAAAAAGGGCCACTTTCTAAGATGGAGCTACGAAATTACAGCATTTGGTTTTACTTTTGTTTGTAATCTGTCATTTATATGGGTCATAAACCATGTTGATAGTGCTCTATATTCATTATTCAAGCTGAAATTATGTCGCTTACGCCTGAAGAATGCACCAGAATACTTACAATGCTGGAAACCGGCCGGAGTCAGCGCGATACAGCCAGGACTGTCGGTGTGTCGCTGTCAACAGTACAAAGAGTTCTCCGACGTTACGAAGAAACTGGTTCTAACCTACGCAGACCAGGAACGGGCAGAACCAGGTGTACCACAGCACGAGAAGACCGATACTTGGTGAACACCATGCTTCGAAATCGCTTTCTCACAGGAACTGAACTCACAAATCAGTTTCGACGCCTCGGAGGAAGTAACCCAAGTGCATGGACAGTAAGACGTCGGCTTGCTGAATCTAACCTAAAACCCCTTAGACCTGCAAACGGCCCTAAACTGGAGCGTGGGCATCGTATTTCAAGACTAAGATATGCCCAGAGCCACGTAAATTGGAGTATTGAAGATTGGTCAAAAGTTATGTTCTCCGACGAATCAAAATTTATGATCTACAAGCACGATGGAAGACACAGAGTGTATCGAAGACCAGGGGAAAGATTCAAGCAAGCATGCATCGAAGAAAAAGTAGCCTACGGTGGTGGGTCTGTACTTGTGTGGGCCGGAATTTCTTCTGAAAGTCGCACAGAGCTGGTGATCATAGAAAACGGCTCTTTAACTAGCGAAAGATATGTGGAAGAAATCCTCAATGATCACGTTGGTCTATTTATGGTCAATTTAGGTGAGGATGCTATATTTATGCATGACAATGCCCGACCTCATACAGGTAGGATTGTGAATGACTACCTTCAAGAGATGAACATTACTCGTATGGAGTGGCCAGCGCGCAGCCCGGATATCAACCCGATCGAGCATGCTTGGGACGAGCTAGGCAGATGCGTAAAACAACGAAACCCTCCCCCAATCACGCTTCGTGAGCTCAAAATTGCTCTCACAGAGGAATGGGAGAATATTCCCCAAAATCGTATAAGGAACTTGGTGCACAGCATGCCAAACCGCGTAAACTCAGTAATGGAAGCACGAGGAGGTAATACGAAGTATTAAAATTCAAGAAAATCGTAATAAAGTTCAAAAATTTCATGTTTTCTATTTTTGTTTTAAGGAGAGATCAGCAGTTTTTTTCTTTATATAATTTTGTGTTAATAAAATGTATGGTGACTCATATTTTTTTTACTTTCATTTAAGGAGTATTACATTGTCTATTAAATACAATTTATTGCATTAACCTATCATTTTTAGTTTCCGAGATTTTTAACATTCTTTAAGTGACCCGGATTCATTGCTCTCGAGTGTAAAAGTAGTAAAACTACAAATAAAACAGGAAATTCAGAATTATAAAATAATAAAATGTTGTGTGTTTATGTTAGTAAAGATAAATATAATAGAAACATTTACGGTGTGACAAACAGTAAAAAACATGAGACACACCACTTAAGACTAAAAGTAAGTCCTACATTATAATTCACTAATTTGGACACCAATATTTAAACATATTTTCAAACATGTTCTTGAATTAAACCTTACAATATTTCTAAACTGATTCGTGTCGATTTATATTCAGCAACTAATTAATAAATCTGGAATGTGATAATGACATCGGTCACATGGGACAGGAACAATTTAGGACAGCGTTTGAGACGAATTTCTCAGAACTAAGTTCTCTATGGCCACCCAAATGATGATTTCATTATCAGTATGATTTTGATTGATGTTGCAAAAGAAATTTGCCGGCAGCCGAATTCTTTTCATAACAAACGTATTTGCTTTGTTTATTACTCGGAACTAATTGATCTGCGGCGCCAGAGTTTTTGGTCGGTCCCGAATTTGATTAGGAATCTTAAATAAAATGAAGGCGTACAAAACAGAGACAACTTTATATTACAACTAGGCATGTGTTTCCTGAAAATATGTTTTTGACTGATAGGAATATTGTTATACGTTTTTTGCATAAATTCGATCCAGAGTCTACACCCAGCTGAAACCTACATGTGGATTATTTATCACATTCTTAAATATTTTGCAGAAAAATATGTTTGGGTATGTGTTATTATTGCATACGACGTATTAGCATACCTAGTTGGTGACATGTAGGTATTTCAATTATTGCCAACTCAATTTACTTTTATTTGACGAATGTAATATTTTTATAAGTTATACCCAAGTACTTATTACGTAGGTAATAAAAATATTAGGTACAATTATTGTATGTTTTTAGAATTCAACTCAAATTAATCAAAAATACAAAAAAAAACATCTGATAGGTAAAATTCATATGATCTGAGATTAATTAGATTGCAACTAAAGTAGTTGACATAAACGTGATCAGCTGAACTTATAGATGTTATAAACCTATTAACAAACAATACCTATGTATTGTATATTAGGCCAAAAAAATATTGTTTCGGTAGCCATATAGCGTTAAATTTTCGTGATATATATTTAATATAATTTATTAATTCGTCAGTCAAGAATAAAGGTCCCTAAGTTGATCATAGTTACAGTCCAGTATCTTTCTGACGCGATTCCGACTTTTCACAGTAGGTATACCTTTTGTATGTACTTTTGTATGATCAATTGATGCATATCACTGTCTTTTTCTGCATTAAGTTCATAATCGTTAAGTGAGGAAGCTTTAGCAGTCACAGTAACGAATGCGCCGCGTGTCTGTGTTGTGGGTACCGACTGCAGGCGCAGACGGGAGCGGGCGACGTCAACCAGAAAAAACTACCCATTATCATAAATGCCATCCAATACGACGAACATTTATGACGGGGACATAATTTTGTCATTGGATGTCACCAAGCTCATAAATCAGACTCCAACATCGATTCATAATCATTCTTATTTGGCCGATACAGGCGGTCTTTAATCTTCATTTAATAATTAGTTTATTACTCCCCATGACCGATTTCTTAATGTAAAAACGATCGTAAACTTTAGTTGTTTATGTGTACGCGAGCAATAAAATAGGCATTGAACAGAGAGAGACGGCCCGTCGGAGAGTAAAGGTGACAGGTCCCCTCGGCTTACGCCAACTACGGTACAAATTGCGATATTAAGCACAAGGCGTGATGAAAAAACACTAGCTGAATATAAATTAGGAAGGAGGAGCGCCATAATCAATATAAACGATGCTAAAGAAGATTAGAAAAATCCTGTAAGAAAACGAATTTCACGAGATCTAAAGAACACGTGGAACTACAGCGATGGGTGAATAATTTTTGTTTTCAGTTTTTATGATTCAAATGTGTAACACGGCAATGAAGGCTTAATATTAACAGACCTGCTATTGTCTCTAGTACTAACTCAGGTCTAACTGTCATTCTCAACCAATGAGAAGACATCGGCCTGAGGTTAGAGGAAGTTGAATGATAGACATTAGGCGATACAAGCGATCCTAGTGGATTTTTCATTTATTTAACCCTCAAAAATATCGTCGCATTCTTCAGTACCTAAATTATTGTGTTTATAAGTACATAGTAATATTATGTGAGCTTTGAAAATAACAATGGTGTTTGTAGGATTTTCTTTGGTTAATTACCTCTCAGTCAGATATTATATTCAATCCTTTTTCTTTTTATTAAGTAAGCTCTATATGGCGTACTTTCTTCAACTTTTTAAATTTGATTATGTGCACTGTCTTTCTTGCTTTCTAGAGATTTAAATTAAATTAAATTACTAAATAGGATATTTCAAGGAACGTATAAAGTCCTTACCAAAAATAATAACTTCAAGTTTATGATCATTGCAACACTCAAATCATACTCTCTTTCTATTCTCCTTTCTGTCACAGGTATCATCAAATTATCACGTTATTGCTTTAAAAGTTGGAGTTTTTTTTTTGGATATATGTGAGTGACATGACCATGATACCTAAATTTGGATAGAAGTGAGTGACATTCGTCATAAGAAAACAATCACATTAAAAATAAACAACCAAGATTGAAGAAGTATATCCTCCTTAACCTTTCAGTAAGCACGGCAAAGTAAAGCGGTCCTAAAAAATCGTGTAAAAAATGCAAAGACGAAATTGAATTTGATTCCGATACATAAATTTTACTTAGACTATTTGTCTCTTTCGGATCAAGCGGGGAAATAAACGAATGTTAATTAAATTTGTTTGTTGAAAAACAAAGTCGCCAACTGCCCTCTATTTAATTGTTTGTTTTCTTATTTTTGTGTCGCTACGTCATCTAACATTATTAGTGGGAAATAACTCGTATGACTTCTAGTAAAAACTCGTTGTTGTAAAGGGTTCTGCTAACATAATTATGAAAAACAATTCAACTTCTTTCTTACTGCAGTCAGTCGAAGTATATTTGGCTAGTAAGCACGTAGCATATGTGTACATAATCTTTAATATAACATCTATATATAGAATATTTATACTTTAACTAAGAACCATTTCGATCACATCAGCTTTCAAATCAGAAATCCCCGCATCATAATTGTTTCATTCGTTTAAGTACCTACTACGATGACACAGATAAACACGTCGAACTTAAATTTATAAAAAAAAATTCATGAATCTGTAGGTTGGTATAAAAATTTCAGTATCTATTCAAGAGGATTTTTAATTAATTATTACCATTGTTATGAATATGCACATAAGGAAGTCAAAAATACAAAAAAAAAGGAGCAGGTTTAATTCCGATAAGAGAATGCTTAGTTCCTAATTTTATTAACATAATTCATACTAATCACTCTTATTTATGCCATCGTGGTTTTCCTGTGATAAACATGATTTGTCTAGGTTTAGGTTCCTGAAATTGTGTAGGCCCCTAATAAACAAAGCGATACAATGCATCCAAAATGAATGACTTTCGAAATGAGTTAGAACAACAGATATAACGTGTTTTTATGTTTGTTATGTTTACATAAAGATTCTTTGTGTGGGGTGTTTTATGGTTTTCTGTTCAACCGATTTGTATACGAATGAAAATAGATTATAGCCAGTTTTTCCCGTTATTAGTAGCTATAAATCATTGTACATCCGTAGCGACTGATCCTTTAAATAAGATCTGAAGTGGAGAGTAGGTACGTCGATTGTTTTGCTGGAGCCCACGTCGTTCTTACTCCGTTATGTATTACTAGCTGTGCCCCGCGGTTTTACCTGCGTGATTGGCAATTCATACACTATCTTTATAAATTATAGCATATGTGTTATTCCGAGGTATAAGCTACATAAGTGTAAAGTTTCATTAAAATCCATTCAGTAGTTTATGCGTGAAAGAGTAACAAACATCCACACATCCATTCTCACAAACTTTCACATTTATAATATTAGTAGGATTATACAATCACATATAACTAGCTGACTATGTGCTGACTATGTGCTGACTATGTGCTGACTATGTGCTGACTAATGTGCTGACTATGTTCTGACTATGTGCTGACTATGTTCTGACTATGTCTGTAATGTGGTGCCTGAGAGTGTGAGATGGGTGCGCACCTCCCCCGTAGAGATGCTGTGCCAATCTAAGTTAATGCTCTGAATTCAAATCTTCCGTATCGCATTAATCCGGCCGGGGGTCGGGCCGTAATAAATTCCGTATTATACGCACGACACGCGTATTAAAATAAACATATAAACATGTTACACCCTCGCGACATAAGTACACCGGCAGGCGGCTATAGCACCCCAACTTATTACACAATATTCCTATAAATGAGTAGGATTTAAACAAATACTTGTTATTCATTATAAGTAATATCGATACGGTAAGGAATACTTAAACAGAATATAACGTTACCTAATTCCTTAATTACACAATAACTGGAAGCAAAATGAAACAAAAATAAAATATAGCAGAAAGTTTCATTTAATTTAGAGAGTAAGACAACAAATTGTTCACCAATAAAAAAATTCTATAGTTAAGTACACAATGTAATTAAAATATTGTATGTTTAAGAACACTTAAGCCTGTAGGTGTACCAATACAGTGAGATGGCATTTTATTATAACAATAGGCGCAGCTTCCGAAGAGCCCCGCCGAGCTCCGCCGAGTCCCGCCGAGTCCCGCCGGGTTCCGCCGGGTCCCGGGGGAGGAGCGGCCCAAATCAACGGTGCAAGTGTATAATTTACATGACACATTGTCGCCAAATGCACTCACTTTATTTCGCTACATCAATTATCACGCAACTTTGGATTAACAAATATCTATCACACGCATTGCTTTCAATTTACGCGTTATATATGATTTTTTTTGGCTATGTATTTATTTCTGTAAGAATGTTGATTAGAAATATGATTAAGAAACTTAATTAAAAATAAAAATAGAAAAAGAAGAAAACTTACTTTTGCGAACTATAAATCAGCTGTAGATAGTGGTTGTAGATAGTATCGAATATAATATGCTATCTTATCTATCTGAACTCAATAAAGGAACAAAAACTGTTATGAACAAAACCACTAACCTAAGAAAAGCAGATTGACCAAGTATCCTCGCTGTCCAATCATGCACTAAACCTATTTAAAGACAAACGCTAAGTTTTACCAATATAGAATAAATATGCTGTTACGAGTAGGCAAAAAACAACACAATTCTTTAAATAACCCCACCCACTTCACTAAGAACCGTTTAAACCTAGAGAATTCCCAAATCGCGCTTATAATTTATAATAACAGGGAGGTCCCTTAACGAAGAGACCGTTTTGTAGATAGGTATCTATCAAATTACGCCACCTTCCCCTTCGCAGGAGCCCATTGTTGTCTAACACGGAAAATATTCATTTGAATATTTACTTAACATGGATAATATTTTAATCTTCCCCTTTGAATTATACATTTTCCAACGGAGACAATTTCACGCCCCTTCCAAAGTAACGATGTAACTCCAACGTTTGGCGCAATCAATTATATGCCTTTGTTTGAGCAAAATAGTATGATTTAGAGTTGAAATTCATGTAGCAGCAGCAGCGATATCAATTTAACAAGATATTCCTTTTGTTAATATTCGCACACGCTTTATCAAATTCTCTAGCGGGGGTGACAATAAGCTGCTGTAAGTACTCTCCCTGACATATGTATAAAAGCTTTCATTTTACTCTTAGCTCTTTTGAGTGTGATATAAGTAGATAAGTATTAGTGTATTAAAGGAATGGATTAGAAAATTACGAATTAAAATTCTTATTCTTTAAAGCTAATTAACTTTTGACAGAGAATTTGGCAAGTAAATAATTTACTATTTACGTAAATGACGTTACTTGAAATGTAAATAAATTCAAGTGACAATTAATTTCGTCTTGGCCTGGATTTATTTTAAGAACATATATTATAACTTGAGTAGGTAACTAAAATATTCTACATTTCAATTGTTACTATCGTACTATACTACTAGATTCAAACTTTATAAATTGATACTCATATTTGTTTTTATCAAGTTACAACGCATGACAACCGGCACGGCTGTTGTGTCAAATTATATCATAATTCTATTGTGAAAACTGTTAACTGTCTCCGAGACGCCCTCTTTGTAAAAAAATAGCTGCAACGGGGTCCTGCCCTCGCCTGTTTAATAACATAATAGCACAATTCCCTCGCCGCATGATTCAATTTGGATTTCCTCCAGCCTCCCTAACGGAGTCTAAAAAATGACAACTTCATTATATTGTTCGCGCTCCCGAGGGCGACTTGTTTGCCAGAAGGATTATAATGATTAATTCCGTAAAATATTAATACACATCACACCCGCGCCGAACACTTGCGACCTTTTATGCACGGCTTATTGAAATTATAACGCAAGTGCACTTTTGTTCACGCGCATTTGTCAGCAAGATAAATCCGTATAGACACATACAATGTTTTGCATATTTCAAATAAGCATGATGGCTATATGCGACCTGGTGGATATGAGTATAAATTAAAATTACAGTGACAGACACATAAAAATAGCTTATATTTACGGTTAAATGTGACATATTTTTAAAATAAATGAATTGGGTAAAACACGTGAAGTGCATATGAGAAGTACGTGAAGCAGAATATCGCTTATTGCATGGCCAGTTGTCTTCCGGGCCTTTGTCTGCGCAGAATAAAAACTTCATCTCTCTCCCCGAGGAATTTAATTTGGAGTAATGGAAGTGTTATATTGACTTAACAGGCTAGAAGCTCCCCTCGCACAGTTACAGTTATTAAAATGGAGAAATTTATTATTAGCATTTCTACGTTCCACTATTTACATTTAAATTTTATTTGTTCTGTGATTCCATTAGTCACGACTTAATGCGTTAATTCAATAAAGCTACTTATAAAATGAATGTGCATTTGAACCAAGATTCAATCTAAGCTGTAATTAATCAAAGTGAATTGTTCTCGGGTATTGTCATTGCATATAATGTTATGTAGTAACGATTTCCAAGGACTTGTGAAATATTTAACAGATTAGGGTTATACTAAGTTAGTCATCAGGAAACGTTTTGTTTTATGTTTTTAACTGGTCATGTTAATTTTAATTACCATTAAAAAGTTTTATACATAGTTCCTGTTGAATAAATTGTATAAAAGTATAATATGCTATCAATGTGTCGATTTTGTTGACATCCGCTAAGTAGTTTAGCATGAAAAATACCATAACATTATTAAGAATATTACGTAGCATTTTTTTCTATTTTCATAGATCTTAATTATTGTGTGTTCGTTTTCTTCATAAAACTTTGATTGCATAGCATTGACATATTGATGTTAATAAAATCAGGCTGTGAAATATGCAAGTTAATTTAAAACAACAAATACAATTATAAATTTTAATTATACCAGTTGTTGCCAGGTTTAGGAATGGACACCCCAAAACACACAGAGGGGACAATAATTTTTAAAACTCGTGTAACTAGAAGCTCGACACACTTGCACTGCGACCCTGAGTATATCATTTATAGACCTTTTGTCGCCGAAATTATATTTACAGAAGTGAGCAGACAATTTCACGGTCTCTTCCCCGCGCCCCTACTGCGGACTCTAATCAGCCACACATTGATTGTAATATAGATACGACACGATATCAAACTTAAAAAAAATTACATCACTAACCTAAACACGTTTTAAAAAAATCATATAATTTTGACAGTTTATGTTCAGTGGTGATGCTGAAAGAGTTGTATGTTTTTAATACAAACAGAATTATAATGGTAATGTCCACACGTTTCTCTCGACTTGCCCCTCGACCAATAAAAGGGTGTGCACACATGAGCGTGAAAGATTGTCCACATGTTCGGCGGGGACCCCACGGCGTGATGAGCCGGCACCGCTCTTCCCGATCAGTTTATCTGCAGCACATCAAATTACATAATCTTCGCGCCTGTCATTTCACTAACGCGTACAATGAATCACACTGTTTTCCCGTCGTTATCTCATTCCGTCTATATCGGTATTTTCTAATTTGCTTGATTCTTACGGAAATCTTTCAAAGTAATTAAATGTTAACGTTAATTGTAATCCACAAACATTTATCAATATTCTAGTCATGCATTCTAAGTATAACCGGGTTCTTCAAAAATAACATTAACTCCGTTCGCATGATCTAATCGATCTACTCCCATAAGAGTCACGTGACCTTTTCCTGATATTGACAAGCAAATAAATTGTGAGATCAAAGCTTAGTACGTGGAAACTGCTGTGCCGGGGGCGGGCGGGGCGGGCGGACCCTGTGCCATGAGTAGCAGACATGATCGTGCGGAAACGGAAGCAGTGACAGTCGCCCAGAGGAAGCGATGCATGGCACCGGACGAGCCCACTTCCGGTGCGCGATGCCTTCACTTATCCCAGCGGGGCGCGAAAAAATTGACCCCTGTTATGTCATAATATAGGAAATAATAAATCTTTTAACTTCCAATCGATTAAACTGCCTTTAGACATTTAAGCATTACACAATAAGTCAAGGGCTCATTCTAAATATAAAATACCAACTCACAAACATACTAATAATAATTTTGGTTTTATTTCAATTTTATGATAACCATCTGAACAATCATTGATAAAACATCTAATAATTGTAACTGACATAAAAACCGCAGAACTGTTGAAAGTTATCAAGAAAGCAATTTGAAAGCCAAATCGTTTGTTCTATCGCGTGTTACCGAAATTAATTTCTTTCGTGTTGATTTATTCAAGGGGGTTCTCAAATATGTAAACAGACAATCTGCTACTGAGGGAATAAGTGGTAGCTCGATTTGACCCGCGTCATTTGAGGACTTTAATTATGTCATATTATAATGTTCTACAACTTTCTAAATAAAATCCAGTTTTGCTTAGTTTTTTTTCCTGCATGTTAAGGTTTAATTTAGATGAATACCCTTTACCACAATATCTATAATATCCGTAGTCCATACAAAAGAGGAAAACTCTAGTCAAAGTCTTAACCCTTCTTTTTGCTCCTCCAAACTCAGTTACAAAATAATTTGAAACCATTGCATGACCATTTATCTAGAAAAGAGTTTTCGAAATTAACATTCAAAAGCTACAGTAAATAAAACTCTCTTTTTAAAACAATATTAGATCAGATTCGTTTTGTCACTATGTGCTACACGCAGGTTCAAATAAATTATTCTTGGCACACATAGATAGTATTAAAATATTAAATTAGTATTCTACCCATGGATGGTTCTGTCATTATTTTCGTCATCTTGTTAAACCCAGTAAATTATAATCTTTGGAAAATACTGACAAGTACTAAGGTATTTCCCATATATTATTCACCTTTTGATACATTCTGTTTCCATATAATAATAAACAGTTTAAATGCTCTGCATTTATTTCGCTATGGGTTTGAAAAGCCTGACAATGGGGCATTTAGAAGTTTTGCGATCATAGAAATAATTGTATTACCTATAACATGTAAATAATAAATATTGTAAAAAATAAATAAGTGTGTAAAAGGTAATTGAACACATCAGCTACGATAAAATTGTAAGGCCCTGCGGCCATCAGCCGAGTGCTGCGCCAGCTGCTGGTCTGGCTTGATGCCTGACACACTCGCGTCAATCAAAACTTGTGAACGAAATTATGGTTTTTCGTATCTTATGCATGATTATTTAAAAAAAATGTTTAATAACGCAATTTTCTAGCTTAAGCACTGACTTCTTAAGAAATCATCAGCAATAACGTTTTTTTACTGACGCAATATTTTACATTTACATACAAGTAAGTATCACTATATGGTGGGCTACTGATTCAGGTTAATCGAGCGAAAAAATGGTCACCAAGATTTGCATAAGGAATAAGTACGACCAGTTGCACAAGCCTTTACTTTAGAATGTATATAAAAACACAAGGAGAAAATGAATAGATAATGTTCCAATTTTCCGAATAGTTTGAGACTTGCAGGAACACAATTATGCAATGCAATGAGCAGAACTGACGGCTTGACGGACGCTGCGATCGACTGCGCGTCCGACTGACACCGCCGAAGGGCTCGCACAAATACAATATCAAGTAAATGCTTGACTAACGACTATTTACCTGGACTTTAGTTCAACCATAGCGAGGTGCAATATTCATATCCTATGTTCATCACTAACGGTAGCAGAAAAGAAGACTTAAACGACTTTACTTGATCAAATTAGTAAATGTCAAAACATGCTAATCGGATTTTAATTAAACGTCTCCATTTATTTATATGTGAAATAAGCACTAAGGGTAAAGGTTACAACATCCCAACTGAAATCTGTGTCGGTAAACTCTTTTATCAAATACATGAATATGGTGTGAATTTCCTGCTTAGATAATATCAGAAGGTACGGGCGAGTCACGACTGAGTTAGATAAAATTAGAGGAAACATCATTACAAGGCACTATCATTATTGTTTTATTTGCAAAATTGCTCGCTCCACTTAATGCCAGGGTTCGCTATTCACACGGCTCCGGCCATTGGCGCGCACTTAACGACGACTCTTTGACGTGACAAGCCCCACTTCTAATGTACCCGGCTTCGTAATTGTTTAGTCAATCGTAAATGATACAAATCGTATGGAACTATCTTACAAGTGCGCAACTGTAATACGAACTCGCATTATTCACTTTAATATGGGCTTAAATCGGATGAGCAGAATGAAACCTCTGAATAAACAGACAGCTCTGTATTAAACAACTCTATGTAATTTAAAATTATGCTAGAGTTGAACAAAAAGTGGCGGTCGATAAAATTAACTTGGCTATACCTAGGTAGCTTAATAGTTTTAAAGAAATTATCAGTACTGGCGCCGGAGAACTACAAGGATATAGAGTTCAAATTGGCTTTTTATATTCATTGTAATGGAATTTAAATTGCTGCATGGAATAGCTTCCTTTAAACCATTCCAGACTCGTTTACTGTGAACTCTTCTATAGTCACGATGGTTAATTATATTTACATATAATTCGTGGCTATTTAAAATCAATACTGGCTACTAGGATCAGGGGATAGTGGGTAATAGGCATACTTCATGTTGGTGGGTTGTGTACTCAATATTTTACTGACTGTTCGTTACCTTGTGTCTCTGTGTAATGCAGGCCATTTCACATAAATGATTTGAATGAACAGAGAAGACAGTTTTCGCCAAGCAAACCTCTGTACTAAATAAAGTTTCCTTCAATTTCCCCGTCGTAATCCAGTTTCCTATAAGAATTACTCAGAAGAAATTATTCTTCTTCTTCTGCTTTCAGTCTCACCAGATACGCCCAAATATGAGTTATTAATAAAGTTATTGGATTATTAGCAGTCATGTAACATGTGAGCCCTCCAAAGATTCAGTGAGGCAGCAGGCAGGTGTGAGGCGCGGGCCACTGCCGGCACCCCGGCCTGAGCGGCCTGAGCGGCCTGAGCGACATGAGCGAGGATAGATAACGCGCTGCACGCGCCGCGCAACCCAATGAGTTCTGAAACGGGCGAAACATTCAAATTGCAAACCGCCCGCGCCCGCCCGTATCAAATGTTGTTTTATAGCTAATTCCCAAATTCGGTTATGGCCTATAAACGATCCGCTGGAATAATTTAAATGCGAACCCGCCTGTATAATGTGCGTACTTTACTCCGAAATTAGGTATTTGTATGTGAAATGCGTTTTGAAATAGGATTCTCTGTCGACTTTTATTTCTTGTGTGCGGTGATTCCACGAGTAGCGAAAATTCGCTTGAATACTCAAACGTACTGTTGAACTATATCTAAAACAAATTCCATTGGGTACGGGGTTTATGGCTGACACATATGTTAATGAACTTTGATCAGGAAATAAGTACCTAAATCAATTTAGACAATTATTGCACGCATGGCGTAGTCGTAAAGCTACAATGCTAAAAAAAATTTTAATTAGTTTTTAAAAGTACTGCGTATAAGTGGATTCCACAATGTGTTTATGCTAAACCTATACGCAGTACACATTAGCAATAACGTCATAAAAATGTGAAAGCTCTGTAGTGGGTCAGACGGACAAGTGAAACACATTAGGCCGAGTACCTTTCTTCAATTTAAAACGTTTTAAATATAATAAACAAGTTGCTTTTAAAGGTTTTCCCTTGTTTCCGAGCTAATTTCTAGACGGACATTTCCGGCCATTCAATATGAACAATTGTTTATTGAGTGACTCCATTTTGCAAGACAATTGAGTAAATTACTTAGTTTAACGGGACAGTGTTACGTCTTTGTAGATTTGTTTGTTTATTGTATATCATTTAACCCATTTTAAATTGTACTTGCTACATCAATCTGATTGTTCGATAGAGTTTGTTACATGCGGACACATCATTTAAATAAACTACTTCTATCTGTGTATATGACTATGAAAATGTATTTGGAATGTAAACCTATGAAATAGGATCGGGATGTCCACGCTAACACTAATAACATAAGTCGCGTTACACAACACCGTGGCTGCGACCGAACTACATTATATTATTATCAGATAACAGCTCGGACGAGTGATATCACTGTTCAAATTCTATTTGCCGGATTATTAGACACATTATCCGTATACATTCACCGATCGGTATAACGGTGTCCTAATGGACGAAATTTAATCACGACAAATCGAATGCCACCTATTTATGAAGTCGAATGACTAAACAGCTTTTTAATACGATTCACACGTTAGCAGTTATAGTTAGTTAAGTTTTTGTATCGACACATTTCACGGTGAGATGTATTGAACTCTTATTATATTAAATGTGATGCCACATACCGGCCACTGATGGGATCTATTATTGTTGATCCACGGATGAATATTCAATCATCACGCTACTTCACTTCCACTTGATGGATTCTGTGTCGTTATAAAAACATTGGGCTATTTATAGCTACTATTTAGTGCTTATAACATTTTATAAATTGGATCTTGTAAACATCGGTAACACGAAAACTTCTTTGTTGTGTTTGCAAATCTACAATAACTATGTAGAACGTTGCCGTCTCTTCTTTAAACAAAAGACTGAAAACAATGTGATTGTACTTACCGTAACAAAAGAAAATAAACTTAAAGAATAATCACAGAACGAGAGCACCTTAATTACAAGGCGCTTTTGACTAATCTATACAAAACACAGAAAATCAATGTATCGGTAGAGCGGCCAGTACCTGCTACAGGATAGAATGAGTGCAAAGTGCATACAAAATCGTGATGTGGCCTTTTAATCGGTTTCACGTTCGTTCTCGCGTTAGTTTTTGTATTCCAATTTCACTTTGCCAATCTGTGGGCTTACTGTCTGACCGGGACTCTTTCCTTTTGAAACGTATGAAAATATGCCATCGGTCACTAGCATAGAACTCATTTCCGAAGATATGTTGAAGGGCTCGGTCACGGCAAATGCTGCAGTAGGTAATAAGATAAAGAGGCGGACCCATTTTGTTTTGCAGCAAGCTCACTCCAATTTACGCGGGCCGGTGGCCATTAGCATAAGTCCGGAGCGAAGCGTGATGTGCGCGCGATTCGCCGTCGCGCGGCGTGACGCGGCGCAGGCGCAGCGCCCGCGCGCCGCCGCTCCGCCGCCGACGGTGTAATTGCGCCCGCGCGACACATTTGTTTACTATTGTAGCCGTGAAGATGCCATCGCGCCGCAACACTCCCGCCGACTCTTTCAAATTAGCTCGCTAAACGCTTCCACCCTCTTTATTTACGTTTTGTGATTTTCTGGTTCTTTTCCTAACTTGGACTAACTCAATTTTGTATGTCAAGTAAAATATTTTATGCAAATGGTTTACCCATTTAATTAAAGTGATCTATGTAAATATTTAAATATTCAACATCGAGAATTAATTTACATAAGAATTTCTTTAAGTTAGTAGTCAATATGGTTACGAGCGCATATCAAAATTCAACCGCAATTGTAGATAATTACACTTATGCGAACATGCTCGATTCATGTCCTAATAAAATACATTGACAAGTAATTGCTGCCTTATAGAAGTTATAGATAATCTAATAAACTCGGTGAGTGACGCAAATCATAAACTGTGAGTAGTGGCCGATCTAGTTCGTAGCTAGTTATAGGCAGGGGCAGGTCGTGATGTGTGGATGTCGACTAGTTCGAGGTGCGTTTCGATTTTT
The DNA here is from genome assembly GCA_905146925.1 of Autographa gamma. Taxonomy (NCBI): domain Eukaryota; kingdom Metazoa; phylum Arthropoda; class Insecta; order Lepidoptera; family Noctuidae; genus Autographa; species Autographa gamma. The sequence goes on from LR989852.1 coordinate 6,253,675, forward strand.
TTAATCAATTCCACATTAAGGCAAATATCAACGCTAATGTTCTACTTGTACAGTCCGCTGCATATGTAGCCTACATGGTACGATCCATCTGAAACCTCAAATCCGGTTATGTAAATACTATTTGCAAACGTGCATGTTATTGCGACTTTAATGTCATGAACATAATTTGATAACCTAATATATCTCTGCATCTGACACCTACTCACCTCTTATTGCTGTATTTATACAACTGCATCTGCATACTTAACCTAAACATTAACTATTCTACTTAGTTTCACCGGATGAGGAGCAGGTCTAACATGCGTTGCTATGAGCAGACATTGAAATACCAGATATGACATCGCCATAGTTTTTCCCTTCGTCAAAAAAAACATGAATGTGATAGATACTTCTTAAATAAGAAAAACCAGGCAAATAAAAAATCGAACCGATCTAATATTAAGATAGCGTCATTTTCGTAAAAAAATGCATTATAATCGGTACATTCGTTTAAGAGCAGCTTTAGTTCAGTCTAGGGCATCGAGAACCGGCCCATTTTTAGGAACCGGTTCTTTCGGTTCCAAACTCAATCTGGAACCGGGTACCCGGTTTTTTCGGTTCTTTCGGTTCTTTTCGATAAATTTTAGTTTAAAAGCTGATTTTCTACTGCCATAACGAATAAAAGTGAATGTATAAAACACACTTTATTGGAAAAAGCATTTGTATTATTTTTATAATTATACTCCAAGTTACAACATCGTTTTTCAGTAACATTAAGCGATAATCAGTGCACTAAAATCAGTCTTTTTGAAGTTGTTTATAATTCACTATAGAAATCGAAAACTGTGTTTGAAATAAGGTATTGAAATAACTCAAAAAAAAAAACAATAAATTCCGAATAGACTTTTCAAATTCTCTTTAAATTCTGCTATTACTTTAATTGGCTGTTGTTTTGCTCTAAAATTTACATTACGTTAACGTCCATGTTTAACGTAACATTGGATGACCTAGCTTGGACCCAAGCCACGCTGCCGATCCGATTTGGTCGGCTAGGTGTACGTAAAGTTTCCAGTTTAGGCTAACCAGCATTTTTGTCTTCGGTCCACAAAAATTTAACCAGGCAAATCTTAGTGTCCACTCTTGTTGTTTTCCAGATTTTGTGCATGACTGAGGCTGTAAATAGTTGGGAATTGTCCTGCCCGGGCGTAGATCTACCCGAGCAACGTTCTTCCCAAAGCCAGTGTTACGAGCCGCTTTGCAGTTTGATACGGAAAGAATTCATTAATACGTCGATCAACACTGCAGAGCGTGCGCGTCTCCTGGCTGAGGGAGAATGGGAATCGGACCTCTGGTAACAGGCACTTCCATCATCCACTCTTGGTACGATTTTGGATGACAATACTTTCCGGCTCGCCATCAGTTTACGTTTAGGTATACTTTGTTTCGCATGTCATCGTTGTCAACGCGGTGAAACAGTTAATTGCCTCGGTCGCCATGGCCTATCCTGCAGCAGGAGCGTAGGGCGTATATCCCGTCACGCAAATAATAATGTCATTATTCGTCACTGCCGGTGTACCAGCTGTTTTAGAACCTAATGGTTAGGTGCGCGGCGATGGTAAGAGATCTGAAGGTATGTCATTGTTGCCTTGGAAATTGGTTCGGCCTTTGGTGCGGTACGCAAAGTGCGTCGACACCCTTGCGCCGTCCCACTTTCTAAGTTCGGCTGCCTCTCCTGGCGCTGATCCTGGAGCTGCAAAGACCCTTAAATGGCGAAAGTATAATAACCTAATGGGTAATTATAAATTTAAGCCGTTGAAACGCTCGGGTCGCGGGGTCCGATTGCAAGAAATCTTTTTGAAGAATTATCAAAACGTTTGGTAGACTCCACTCGTGATCAAAGGGCTGGTTTGTTCGATGTACTGAGAATCGACATAGCCATTCAACGTGGCAATGATACCACTCTCGGACAGAGCCATTTCTACCCTGAATGTAGTACTCAGTACATTCGATATCAATTCAGAAGCAGAATAGCTTGACTTAATTCCTTATTAAGTTCCTCTTTATTTGTTAAAGAAGATACGTGTAACAATATTATATGATAATAACTTGACATTTAGCGTGAATTGAGGTATTTCTAAGTTTATTTTAAGAAAGAAAGATAGAACCGAAAAACCCGGTTCCCAGATTTACAGAACCGGTTCTTTCAGAAACCTCCAGAACCGGGAATTCCCGGTTCTTTTGGAACCGGGAAAACCCGGTTCTTATGCCCTAGTTCAGTCACATCGTAGCTCTTAAGCGAATGTACCAAAAACACAAAATCAAACTTATGCACACCTCCTTCATGTCTGGGGTAAAAATAGAGCCTTACTTTCGTACATACCTTCATAACTTATGTCAAATATTTTTCATTTTATTTTGCCCTAAATTATGGAACTGCTCTACCTTTTGTAAAACCACAGTTAGCCGGAACCAGTATTGTTTTTACATACACAGGTAGTTGAGGCGCAAACTACAAACATAGTTGCATTAATATTGATTTATACCTCTCCATTCTCGATAGCTAGAGTCATTTGTACTATGTGTTATATCTGTAAGGTGTGGCGAGTTGCCTTGTTAGGGTTCACGTCTCGCACTTAAACGTTACTACTTAACGAGGCAAGTAATTATTCGGTTTAAATATATAATTTAATATTGAAATATCGCTCTTTTCGGGATCTCATGAGATTTCACACACATGAGTTGGTGATTTTAGTGGATAAGAAAATACAAACTTCATCAGGTCAGTCGGCACACACCGTGCTCCATATTCAAAAATATCTGATACTTTATTACTGTTAAACAGTTTTACAATTTAACGTAAAAGCCTATTCAGTAGTATTACACAAAAAAATGATTGTCCAGTAATGTAATCGCCTCGGACAGCCCTGAGTGAGCGCTAGTACCGGCGCACGCGCTCACTTGCGAGCCATCATTAGAATGTAGCATCTCGAGCGATTTTCCTACTTTAGATACGGTAATGGTCGTAAAAACAACCACTAAGGAAAAACGCACCGCATAAAAATATTGTATCCTTGCTGCCTATAAGACATAGCCATTTCTGAAAATCATACGGAGCGAATAGCAGAAGCGAGTCGGTTCACATATTTTGCCTTACACAGCCGCCGTTAACGAATGCAAGGAGGATTTTAATGCTTCTAATGTGATTCTCGCAATATACACTTACGTACCCACTTATGCTTGCATAAACAACTTGTATTTAACACTAAATTAGAATACCTGTCGGTTTTGGTTAGTGTGTAAGTAGCTAATTATTTCACGCACGTAATAACATCATAACAATAGTTTAAAGAGCAACAAAGGTCACTATTGTGAATAAGTAAATTGCGTCATTATAAAAATATAAATAATGCCTAACGATAATAACTATACTACACTTGTTTACTTTGCTTATTGAAGTCTTTAAAACGTGAAAACTAATTAAATTGAATCATAAAGCAGAAAATTATAACTCTTCTTATACATCTCTTCATCTTATACAAGCTCGTATGAGAACTCTTACTTTTAATAAATATGCAACTATTTAGTAAAAAGTAAGAGTCAGCCATATTTCTCCTATTTGATTATACTTTGGTAGATAGTTCATACCTACCTAGTAATTTACAAGTGAATAAGTTACAAGCCTGCAAAACGATGAACAAACACACTGTTCCTCGGTGTATTTATATAGTGATATTGGTGTAGGTTAGAAATAACATTATTTAATTAATACAATCAACTAATTAAATTAAACGCCTAATTTATAAACAGAATAATAACATTAATCAGCCGTTTAGAATATTAACCAATATTTAAAGTATAACTAAATAAATTAGCTGTATAAGTATCGGCAGGGTCATGCCATAAGCAGATAAATAAAACTCATTACTCACTACAGGCACTGCTATAAGAGTCGTGGACATAATATTCAACAGAAATAGAAGATGAATATGATTTTAACATTGAATACCTGTTATCGCCGTTATATGACGTCCCGTTTGCGGACAGCCACATCGGATGCAAGAAAAACGACAAAAAGTCGCATTTCGAAGTACCGCCAAATGGGGATACGATCATTAGATCCATACCATAACCGACACATCCTGAATAGGTAGGTGGTGAAGCGTGCCTGCCGTGTCGCGCGCTTCTCGCCCGCTATTTGCAATTTTTGTTCATTCATCTACAGACACTTGATACATTTTTTCGGTCGCATTCAAAAGCTAGCCGCTCTCGATTGAACGCTGTCAAGACTAAGCACATATGTGGCACAAAGTACGCTGCACGTGAAAACCTCCCCTGGATAGATGATAATGGACTGTAATGGCTTCACCTTATACGACTAACCTTACCAGAGCACTTTGCTTTTTTATTCTGCTCCGAAAGGCCAGCGTCCTTTGTTTAAGAACCTCTTAAAAAGTCGAGAAAATTCGCGCTAATTATAGTGTTGCTACGTAAGAAAGCGTGAAAGCTGTTATTTACAATTAACACATTAATGAAATATAAATTACATTACTTGAACATGCTCACATCATTAAACCTCTTTGTATTGAAGTCACGGCGGACGACTTACGATTGTTAACAGTCAAACATGTGTCAGTTGTTAAAAACGAAAATAATAATTAGTTGAAATGAAGAAGTGGCGTGAGAACGTGCGGGGTGGCCGGCGCGGTGGTCGGTGGTGGTCGGCATACAAATTGAAACTGTCAGATCGCCGATCGCCGTCCGCCGCTCCGCGCTGCACCGCACCGCGCCGCGCCGCACTCTCACGGAAGCGATTACCCTAGCTGAGACAATGGCCGACAAGACATGCATCTATTACCCTTTTTAAAGTTGTAACTGAGTGTTGCCCCTTGTAAAGCGGTACCAATGATATAATCGACGTTTACAATGCTTAGCATGCACAACTCTTTGTCTTTTAATTGTAGAAAGATTGTTTGATATATCGTGATGTGCGTCAGGAAACAAATACTTCTAACACCAATATCAAAAGGCATTCACACATAAGGACCAGATGCGAGATGTAAAAAAAATACTAATGTTAAGTCACAAGGGGTGGTTTTAATTAAAATACATTACAACTTACAACTACATTATACTTACAACATTATAGGTAATGTTTAATTAATTATGCTCATTGCTAGTATTTTACGAATAAAATTTATACTTATGTACCGTCGACACGACACTAAAATACCTCCCCTAAAACCAACTTTAGGCTTCGTAACTTCTGCTTGAATATAAAACTAAGTGCAATCAAAATATCATTTGATATTCTGTCAACAATAAGTGCAATATTTGTGTGGTAGCGGCGCGACGCTCGCGACAAACAAATGACGTACACCGAAATGTACTCGCGCACCCCACGCCTCCCGCTAAGCCCTATGCAAAATAAAACACTCGATTGACATCTCTTTGAAATTTATTAAATATTCAGACGGCTTTAACTTTAAATGGGGGGTTAAACGATCAAGAGAAAGGATTACATTACGTCTAAAATGCTATTGACTTTGCTTGTTTTGTAGATGTTTTAAGAAATCAATATTCCTTTTAAATTTTGCACTTATATCATAATTTGACTCGGCACGATTTTATTTACAAAGTAAAGATTTTGCTTATTACTGGCAATGTAAATTATTTAAATATGTGGAGTTTTATTACAATGAGGCTCTCCTAAACAATAAGATTTAGTTTCTTAGAACAAAGTATTTTTAAAAGCAATCCGGTGACTCAAAAAATCAATTACATATTTTCAGTCTCTTTAAAAAAACAAAGTAACGCTTCAATTGAATAACGAAACAATGATATTGTGAAGCTTTATCAAAGATGGCGGGTTTATCAGTTTATGATGATTAGGTAGCGGGTGGTTGCCAGGCAACGGGTCGGGGGGCAGTGGTCAGCCGGGGGGGCTCCGTCTCTCATACTCGAGGACCCCCGGCCGGCAATTATTCTCCTCGTACGGACCGTGTTAACTTTAATGTTACTTTACATGTTTCAGCTGCTTCACAACACTTTACATACATCTGTCCACTTTAATTATGTTAACTTTAGCAAAACTTGATAAGCGCTAAAGTTTTTATTGTTATTTGTGCCTGCTAATTAGTCACATTTTTTCCCAATTATACAATAGCTATGTCTCAAGTAGGGTTAATTGTTAATGACATAATATTTTGTACGAAACGTTTTATTAATTAACTATCTATTAATTGATGAAGATAAATTACCTCCCATACTGCGACATCTCTGGCAACTATTTTAAGAATGTAGATCTTATCTTCTTAAGTGGTCAAGAATTTGTCTCATACATGAATAATATTGTTCTTATTACACAATTGTGTATTCGGGTTACTAAACTGTCATATTTTACAATAGGTAATAATAGGTTAGTGATGAGTCGATAGGATTCTCAAAGCCTTAATGTTAGTCAATTCTAAACAAGTTCATGGCATATAATATTCAATTTCATTCAAGAATACAAATTTGCTTAAGATTTTAGTCAATTGAAATAAAAAATAAAGCAGAAAATTAAGGAAACATTTAGTAAAAGAGTATTCACTAACGTAATATTTATTAAGTGTTACCAAAAAGCTTACCTTATCGGTCAACAGTGTTAATATTTGTTTCATAAATATCATAATTACAGGGAAACACAAACAGCTGACGACGGACGATAATGCTACCTCATGAATATTAAAATAAAATTAATTGCAAGGGCATTACCACGTTTAATGTTACAAATTTTAATTAAAATACATCTGTTCATACGTCAATATGATAAGCGGTAAACGGTGTATTAATAAAGGCATTCAAAACAACTAATGTAACGTTAAAAGGTTTATATTACGCGAAAATAATTTTAAAGCGACGTAAATGTACAATAGCGATCAAAAATATATAGGTAAACACTCGCCAATTTTTTATTGAGTTTATCTTCAATCCTAGATTCTTGTAATGAAGAAATGATTGAAAACATTTTTTTAATCGTGTGCACATCTATCTTTTTGAGTCTCAAGACAAAAATCACTGTAAATTTGTTTAACAATTTCGCTATGTGTAGGTAATATTTTTGTTCGTAACTGTACGTGTGTCAGAGTATTCGTTTCACAACGAGATTTTTCGCCAATTCCGCCTCATTTATGCTTTAAATGAACGAATTCACTGAGTAGATCTCTATCGGAGCCACGGTCAAGGGGACTCATCCGATTCTATTCCGACACTAAATAGCCATGGTTTATTTTGTGGTGGCAAGCTTTTTAAAAATGGCATCCAATTCTCTGTGACATTTCCTCGTTACTTATAAGCATTTGAGCTTTAATTAAACGGGGTTGTTTTTTGCTATCATGCTTGCAGTATTTCGTGCTTATTTTGTTTGTAGTTATTGTCGTAACTTATTTTTTAAATTAGTTAAAGTTGTTCCCTGAAACATTTGTATTTAATTACAAATATTTGATCGACAATAATCCACATGCATTGATGTGTAATAAAAAAGCATTATTAGGCAAGGCTTAACAATCGCTATTTTAGTAAACATGATAATATATCGTATTTACATAATATGTATAGTAGAACAAAATTGCCTAAAACACAATTTTGTTCTACTATACCTACAAGTATAGGTATAGTAGAACAAAATTGCCTAAAAGTTATATTCCAAGTAAATTGTTTTACAAAGTCGCATTACCTGATTTAGGAAATGATATACCTAAAATATGTTATACCTAAGAGGGAACTTCTCATTCGTAATTTCCATTGATACGTACAATAAAGATTACAATAGGGATCTCCCTATTCTAGATGTGCTAACACCTATATTTTAATAAATACAGTTGGTACACTCCGAAGTGAATATGTAGAGTCGGTTCAACGACCATTTAATAAGTAATTGCTATTTCTCGACAGCTATTAAATTAAAGTGATAGTTAAAACTTCTTCAAGCATTAATTGGTAATGTTCAATATCCACTTACAAATAAACGGATTGACAAAAACTATTGACAGATGAAATTGGACTCTACATAAGTCTGTCCACCCACGTCCGATAACCAGTGACCGATTTTTTGTAGGCGAAAAATAGAAAATACTGAAACCAATAGTGCAACGCACATGTCCTACAAATTTTCGGTCAGAAATAATATCAGGGCATCCCGACTGATCTTTTATCTTTTCTGTTTCTTAAAAGCCAGAGACAACCCTTGTTTAGTGACGGACGTAGGCGTTGAGTCGACCACAAAATCGGTCCAAAGATCAGTGGAAAAATCAGAACGATTATCTATTATTGCCCAAACAAAGACAGTTAGTACTTGCTTTCTGATGGGTAGTATAGAGTCTGAAAACTAAATATCTTTGATTGAAATAAAATATAATAATACTCTTTCATTACTCGAACAAATCGGTGACGAATCAGTATTCAAATTTTAGTACATTTCGTTTATTCAAAAACAGGTAGCACACAAATAAAGTTCACTACCATTCGGTTTAAATCATAAAAATGCTGCTTCATCGGTGCTGTTTAACAATCAAACAATAGCTATAATAATATTCTGAAATTCTAATATCACAACGTTTAAAATACAATAAACTATCGTACTATCAAGAGTGCATTCAACTCTAACGCAGTACTATTATTAAACGGAATTCGATTTAAAGCCGAACCCTCCTCGTCGTTTGTGAAATTGACATTTATTCTTCGTTTTTCATTGTTGCTGCAGTCGGTTTCGATCTATTGTTAATTAGCTCAAACGGCCCATGCGCTATGCCATGCCAAACAAAACCTGCCACTACGTACATCGCGACTTCAAGTTACTTGGACTAACCGCACTAATTACTAATTCAATGGGTACCTATTTTTTATAACGTTAAATACGTCAAACTTAAAGACATAACATAAGTTAGAAAGCATTTATAATGTTTCAAGAGGAACAGTGCTCAGTGGCGCCATTGTAAATGCGGCAAACACTGGAACTAAATGTTGTAGGCGTGCTTTTAAGGTACTCGTAGCGCCACCTGTTGTCGGATAGAAGAGAATTCTTACGAAAGCAGGAAAATTTGTATTTTAAGTGTTGTTGTGACGAATGTTTGTTTGTTTTATACCGTGTAAGATGTATTATCAATGTTTTTTTAACTAAAAGTGACTGTAAAATTTACTTATATTTTCAAGTTTTCTTTAAGTAAATTTTGAACGTTTCAATGTATTTTAAGTTCCAAATAGGATGATATGATGAGTACGCATTGATACCTTTTCATATCCACATAAACATTCAATATATAAAATCAAGCTACACCATCCTTCAAAAGTAGCAATTATGTTTCTGCTAATAATTATAATTGAAACTTAAATACTAAGTTTGAAAAAAAAACTAAAATCAGGTAACCACTAATTATACGAAGTGAAAAGCTGTACAGCCCCCCTATATATTATATATAACCTATATACCAATTCGTATGTTAGCTAGACGTATCGACGTAGCAACGTTATTACATACGCGAGTTATTCGCTCCCCATCAGGCGAGTGCCTCGATTAAAGCAGTAAATACTTTGAGATTAATTATCTCGTAAACAGTCGCAAGCGCGTCGCGACTCAAATCGCTCACCTACGCCGTGAACGCGATACAAATTCAACTTTTCCAATTAAATTTCGTGAGGCATTAATAATTATTTGGGTACATCAATTTGTTTCGTCGAGGCGTTCTACTGCCGCCTTTGGAAGACGCCGCTACACATTGTCTCAAGTGTTGAGATGCTTCTTGAGATATATTAACCGCATTAAGGCATGCTTTTATTTAGCATAGGACTTCTTCATAGTTTTCACCTCTGTATGAGGTTAGTGATATAGTTTCAAGAGTATAACATTAATTAGCATTACACATTCGACTCTACAAGAAATTGTAGAAGAACATGATGGAAGATAAAATAATCAGCAAGTAAAACTTTTTATAAGTTTAGCACTGTAAAAACTGATAGTTATTTTAAAGGTATTCGGTACTTTGTTCGACTTTAGAGATAGTCTGCCTCATCAGCGCTTGAGAAATAACATTTCATTTAAATTATTTTAATTAATAACATAGGGTGTCTACAAATTTAATCTGTAGGTACACAAAATTAACTCTCTCAACATCAAAATCTTTATTATAACTTTGGGTCACATAGCTATAACTTTCTACACAATTGGTTAATCATAAGTCTCTAAATAACTTCATTAAACGGATAATGAGTGACATATCTTAAGAAATATCAGCGAACCCCACCCGCGCTAACGCCATTCCGACGAATTCTAACTTTGGAATTAATTAAATTAAAGTTGAAAATGAAATATTAACACTTTAACGTATAAAATTTAATACCGTTAAGTTATAACGTGATTATTCAACTCCTCGGCAATTTCCAAAAACATCTAGAAAATTAAATTGGTTCGCGAAGGCAGCGCGTCCTTTGAGCCGAGCTTCCGCTTTTGTGCGAGCGAGGCGCGGCGCTCGCCACTTCGCACTGTGAAATTAATTTTCTTCGTCTTTATGTAATTTAATTATAAACATTTCAATATGGCGCTCGGGGAATTTCCGCCCGGGAGAGAAGTTAAATAGAAACGTTTGATACTTATCTCCTAATACACTTCTGGGATGATTGCGCGATTTCAACGAAATTAATTATTTTATTTGCTAAAGAGAATGATTACAGCAGTCATTATATCCGCTAGATGTGTAACTTGGCAACGCTCAATGTTTGTTGAGCTCGAGAAATAAATTTACTGTAGGGGTCGACGGTTCTTAAAATCTAACATTATTTTGACTTAGTCGATACATAAGTAGTTGATGGTTGACACTCTTATCTCTCTTTTGTTATCAATTATTTATATTTACGTAGACTAACTGCGATCTTAATCTACTAAACATTGGGGACACCTTTTAGCAAAGATTTAAGGAATTACAATTAAAAAAGTGAGAAAAGATTAATACTAATTATCCGACAGTAGCCTTTTAATCTCAAGAGTTTTAAGTAAAGTTCTCATACACCTAATGATGCAACTTGGTTCTTGATAAAACACACTCGAAATTACATTCTTGAAACATTTAAATATCAGACCTAATAGGTCAATCCCTAACTGTGGGTGTATGATAACACTTCTGCCCACCCATTTGTGTATTATCGGCAAAACAATATAGCAAAGTTATCAAAAGCTATTTATTTGTTCACTGTTTTTATCATAGGTACTAAAGATTCTCTTAGCGAATTATGTTCTATAACTACAAATTCTACGTCGTTACAGGAGTCGTTTTTATTTTCATTCCATACCTGTGGGTGATTAAACATCATTAACTTTGACACATAAAAATAATAAAACATGAGTAATGTTTATATTGACTGCATGGAAGATTAATTATCTATACAGATCTAGAACAGGGGATGTTCCTACAATTCATTTTTTATTGAATAGCGTTCATTGAATGACATTCCATCTGCGAAATTAAAAGTATCTATTTGTGCGGAGTGCACGGTTAACAGATGCCACTAGCGTTCGTGCAATTTTGCTCTTAAACCGTTCACGCTCCGGTGACGAGAGGCGACATCAAACATACGCGGTGCCTGCAAACCTTTTGCCAGCTTATCTCCCATTCACTATCTTCGCAAAATATCTACAACCGGTCCCATTGTTCGATGTTTATTAAATTTCATTTTACGTTTATACAACAACACTTTTGTCGGCCGCTTTTTGTACCGATTTGGGACATTTTACGGGTGGATTAGCTTGTGACGTCTACTTTTGTAGAGGCCGGCAACGATGTCTTTTTATGCGTCTCCCGTATTATGGTTTGGTATTGCGCGTATTATGTCATAACACTGAGGTACTCGACGCACTCGCTCCAACTTTTTTTGTCGATCTATTTTATTCTAAATTGAATTCTGAGTTGACAATAACACTGTAAACATCCTGTCTTTTTGTTAAATAATAATAATATGGACGATGTCATTTAAAGCCCAAGCGAAGTAGGCACTCGAGGATTTTGAGCTTAGATGGAAAAGCAGGTAACATGCCATTATCTTTCTAATTCTTATGTAAGAGTGGTATACTTGTTAACAAGTACTACATATACTGTCTTGATCAGTTAATCTGCTCTACTCTGATGTTCTTCGAAACCATTCCTCTTTAAAAACTCTACATCCAACCCCAAAACAACACCTTAGATTAAACAATCCAGCCCTACGCCGGCACTAAAAGCAATAAGACTTACAACTCCGCCCCTACCAAAACAATCCTGTATCTCGGTGTCTTCACTAATGGCGCAAGTTCGACAGTCGAAGTTAGTTGGAGTGTTCTACGGCTGCAATAAAGATAAATCCAGCAATAATATGTTCGGTTGGCCTTACGTGTAGGATTGCTTGGGCACGAAATTGAATTTGCATGGAGTCTTAAGTCGACACCGATTGAGAGTCGCGCCGCGCTCGCCTCGCTCATCCAGCGGACAATTACGAGTTCACCAACTGTTAGGGTACGGCGCGATTACGCACCGAAGCCTGTTGAGCCCCGCTCTCTAATTGTTTAGGTAGACCTAACTGCACTTCGATCCGTACGTGATTTCGGACGGTATTCTCTAGATCTCTCTGCCCTCGTTCTACGGCGTACACGTCAGCCAAAACAGAATAGTTTAGTTGCCATTTGCTAGGGAACAAATTCAATCTATACGAGAGACATACGCGTGAAATGTAGTAGGTGAGCGACAATCTTCATCAGTAGAAGGCGCACTAATCCAGACGCCAGAGGGCCAGTGGCGTATGGAAGGACGTTCCTTATCCCTTGATCCCGTTGTTTACCAGACATTAAACAGATAACAAGTCCGCGCCCTGATACCGTCTGAGCAGATTAAAGCCCCGGTGGCCGTAATCCGAACTTCGATTAATTTCATCCAATACTTAGTCAGGGAATGCTTAATTGTTCGTATTGTAAATTGTTATTTATGTAGGTATGTACTTAAAACCTACAAAAAAGATTTAACTTGTGCTTAGAGACTCGGAAGGTATAGGCTGATCTTGAATTATCTCTATCGTATTTTTATTAGCTATCCATCTACTCGTGCAGTGAAAGATTTATTTAAGTTTAAATTCACAGTACGTTCTGAAAAACTGTGAAGGAATGGCCTTGAACTTGACTTTTCACAGTAGTTCGTTCTTGTGTAGCTCACAAATGGAACAAAGTTGCCCCAAAGAAAGTGTTTGCTGCAACCGCGGTTCCAGGCGCTAGTTGGCGCTACCATAGAATGAATGGTTTTATGTACGATAACCAGTTCAAAAAGAAGAGGTTTTCAATTCATCCGTTTTTTTTTTTCATATAATACATGTGTCCGATATCTACACTAAATAGAGACCAATTTAAAAAAAAAATCTAAGTTAAAAAATATATCTGCAAACTACGTCCGTTACAATAATACAGTATTGTGACATAGTCATTTACATGAAATTGAAACATGACATCATTTTGATATAACACACGTACAATACTGTACGTTTACAATGTCATAATAAGTGTGTACGTATGAATAATGATTTTGATACAGTGACTCAGCGGTTGGTCGAACTTGATTTTAATATAATGTAAGGTCAAAGGGTTTATGTTCTACAGTAATGTACAATCAATAAACAATTAAAAAAAAACAGATAAATGTTTGTCGAAATAGTAGTAGAGTCTGCTTCTTATTTAGATACAGAAAATGACCAAAGTACATACTTTTTTTTTTTTTAATATGAGTAAAGATTTGTTTATGCGTCTGAAACTAGCCCTTTGTAATTGATGTAGCTGTCTAACAATCTTATAAGATTATTAAAATCTGGTGTGAATTTCTATTTGGTATTTGTTTAGGTTCGTATTACGTGTGTTTATTGTTTAAATATGTAATATTAACAACAATATATAACTGTACATCGCACGTGTCCATAATACCTCATATTCAATCAGTGCTTACCCCAGTAAGCTCATTTAGCAAGGAATGGTGAGATAAAGAGACATCTGAACATCAATAGAGTGCGTTGCGCGCTGCACAAACACTACCAACCGGGCATGAAATGACGCCGCAATCATACCACCCTTACGTATATCACACATCATGGACAAGCGATATATTTAAATTACATTTTATGTTTGCATTCGTTGGCTCAAATATTTATTTGACAATGGCATAAATTTATTTATAGCAGTTAACGCGATTTAGTCAACATGAAATGGGCAGTTACTGCATTTTATTGTGCTGCTTATGTTGATTATGTATTATTTAATGTATTAATAACTATTAAATCACCTGCCTATAGCTATAGTAATTTAATAGTAAACTGCCATTAGGTATATTGCTGTAAAACAGTGGTACTGAAAAGCTATATACGGTATTTAAGAGTTGTAATGGGGTTTTGACAGAAGAGAGATTAATTTCGCAAATACGAGAATCGTATAAAACAAATATTGGAAAGTGTAATAAGAACTGACAGAATTTCTGATGAATTACTGATTTTGAATTTTCATCTAAGAAATTCATATTGCATTAGTATTTAGTTAAAGGAGTATAATTAAAAGTTTATTCTAGTTAGACTTCTGATTCCACTCGGAAAAAAAAACATACAATTTCGCGATTGTTACTTTATTTATAGTTAATTAGATCTCAACTTGAATCCATCACATGTCTTCTGTGTATATGTCGTGTACAACAATAATTCTAATAGAATTTTCCTTCCTTCGTCCATCTCGTCATCCTCTGCTGAGTTTTTTCTCTATATTTTGAATAGAGCTGGAACTTCGCCTCCATTACTTATTTCCTGGGTAGGACTGTAAAATATTGCTAAAAAAGAGAATTTAGAATTAGTTGTTAAACTACTTAAAAATGTTATCATAAGCAAACTTTGACTTAAATTTATGATTTAGAAAAGTATTCTATGGCAAATAAGATATATTATATAATTCAAATACAATTTATGTCTCGATTATATCTAAAAGAATATTTATAATTCTCATTTATATTGCACGTTGAAATTAAGTATTCAAAAGCTTATATGACTAGACTACCCTATATGACTGTAAACTCATACCGCGCCTATTTAGTTAGTAACGTTGATCCACGTACCGTCACTGAATATTTGAGTTCCACGTCAAACCTCTAATTGGTATTGATTCATTAATATTCAGTTTGAATAAAGTCCAGGCCTATCTAATTAGATCTTCACGAGCCAAGACGTATTCCAATATTTGTGTTGAACGTCTTAAATCACATTTACGTACCTCTGTAACAAGAGGCCAGGTATGTTTGTGGACCGATAAAATGTAGTTTGGTCTCATCGGATTCTAGTCATGCACTCGGCGAACAACGGTAACCACACACGATACTCGGCCGCTCCACATACAAAGTAACACATCCTTTAACATATTACGTCACAATATTGTGTTTATGACTCCTTTATGGCACTTTATGGGAATCTTCCCACCATGAGCAAGATTCATTTGAACAGATTTATCGTAAGATTTACATTATGTCTTTTGATAGCTATAAAAATTACTATAATAATGTTCAGAGAGTAATACAAACAATACATACACAAATCATGAATTGTCTAAATGGATGATAAAATTTTAAAAAGTATTATATTGTTTACTTATTTAAAGAACGTGCACGAACAGCTAAACAAACAGCAACAAGTATACATTAGTGCACAATTAAGTCTTCATAGCAATACTTCTAAATATAAATTATACAAGTAATGTTTACAGAACATTACATAACTTGAAAGGACCCTAATGGTATTATTAATAATATAACTTCTAAACCGCAGTCACACGAATGACTAACTGAGAGACGAAGTCTCAATCTGCAAACACAAATATAAAGCTAATTAAAAAGTTTCAAACTAAATTATGAGAGGGGTTGTGCCGATGGACTCCGTACCAAGATTGTCTGTAAGATTTAATCTGAAGGGGTGTTATCGCCGGGAATGCGAACTAGTTGGATGGAGCTCGTCGCATGGAAGCCGGTCTCGTGGTACCGGAACGAGTGTTTGTTCGAGACAGTTGTGGCAACAAACATCGGTGTCACACTCGGAGAATCACAAATTTATATTAGATATTCATAACAGGTGCCAAGTATTTGTTCTTTTCGTAACTCTCAGCACAATAACAGTTACTTAATACAGGCATGCGAAACAGTTATCAGAAATTTTAATAAAGCTGGCCACAGACAGCTTCGTTGCCCGTCTTCGACCTTATAGAGGTCAGTGGCGGTACATTTTTATTGATCGGTGATATATTTTTGATTTGAATTGAAGTGAAGCTATAAAAACAAAGAGCATACGGTCCCTTAGGACTATTAATTCAAGTCAAAGCTAAAATGCGACAAAGGCGAGTCAGCTCATAAAATTTATAGGCGATCGAATGAGATAATATGGTCGACGTTAAGAGCAGCTTAGACAGTTCGGAAATTTAAATGTGAAGTAAGTTTTGCGAGATTGCGCGGTATAAATCAGCGCGAGCGGCGGTCGGCGGGGCGGGAGGGGGGAGAGGCGCGGGCGCTCGTCAGCCCGCTGCGGCGATAAATCCGCGACTCCCTCGGGCTTCTTAACCGTTCTCCATCTTCATGTACACACCAACACCGACGCTCCGACGCTCCGCATGCCCTGACTTACTACCTAAGTATACATCTTTTATGCAGCGTCTCCAGCTTGCTCTTTTATATCACGACATTCGATTACAGGCAACGTTTGTAAAAGTCCACATAAACACAGCGATGCCAGTGATGATCAAAGCTTGTAAGGCTACGTCAGTACAGACACGCAATAATGTCAAGTAGACAGAGATACTCTTGTAGCAAACTGTGTCGTGACATTAAGTTAAATAGCAAACAAGTTTTTAACATTTCTCACTTATCCCATCTGTCAGCTTGTAGCGTCCAAAGTATTTTCCGCGTACTTCGCCCTAATTCTTTTTCACGCTACATTTCAAGAATCTTATTTTTGTAATTACAAAAATGTCTAGTACGCCGACGTTATCCTTAATTGCTGGACATAAAAATTCCATTTAAATTTCCCTTTTAACGATCGGGGAGAAGTGTCTAATTGTATAATACACTCGTTTGCGTATTTTTATTGTTGGTACAATAATTAGAACATAACGCGACTTCGCCCTTTTTAAGCAGGTTTGTAATTAAACTTTTCTTAGGAGTTGTAAAAGAATATAGCGAGACGCGAGCGTACCTTTTAGCAGGGGTGCTAGTGCCGGTCGGGCGGGGGTGGGCTGGTTATTTAAGAAATGGAAAGAAAAGCAATTTACTGCTTATCAGCGGGAGTAGCGACCCGCGGGTCACTGCGGATAAAAAGTATCTTCCCAATGTGGAGGCGAAGACACCCGAACACGCTCGGACGCCGCCGCTGCAATCAGCTTCCTGTGTAGCTGGCCACGCTCGCCGACAATAACGCTCTTCGTACATAACTTGTATTTAATCCCTTCACTGAAGTTGGAGTGTATCTTAGAATGAAAAATAGATTAATCTATAAAGTTACTCTATTATAAGTTGTTGGAGGAGTTAAAGTAAAATTAGCTTAAGTCGACAAATTCCTCTCGTAGCTTAACGAGTACGGGGCTCTCGAGTAACTTCTCCCGGGGTCCGACGCGCTAGTGTGTGTTTGAATGCGACATCTATCAACACCACTAAGCAAACAAATTATTGACGTAAGCAAACATCCATATAACTTTATGTTTGGAAGAAATTATTATGGATAAACGTTTCCCCTTGGGGTCGATCGGTTCATGCATGCTGCATGTAACGATCGACGTAGGAAGTAATATTAATTATATGTACTGCATTTTTAAATTACAGCAACACACTTGAACTTATTTTACAGTCACTTTTTCTATCCAGTTTTCATATCCTAAAATTAGGCTATTATTACAAATAAGTATAATTATTTAATGTTTAATGCATTAATCTATAAACTATGAAAATGAGTATTTAAATTTTCTGGAATAAATAGAGAATTTTCTATTTTTATTTTAATACAGGTTCGTAGCTAACATGTCTTAATTATTACAGAAAAGTGATGTGTTATATCGGGAACAGCTTCGTCATCTTTGGCCATACGTCTTCTTTATGAGATAGAAAGAAGGGCTCCACCTATTTATTTACCTTAACAACCACTTTATTTTGCATATGTGTCGTTACACTTGTTATTGATGTTTGTAAAGACTGAGAATATGTATAACACTGTCAGTGATAGCTATTAGCGTATACCCGTTTTCAAGGAGTGGGTTGCGTTATCTGAGTTCCCAGGTTCGATCCCCGAACTGGTCTATACAAACCAATTTGCTTTAGCTACAGAGCAATGCATGTGTTATTGTCAAAAAATAAATAAACCACAAAAATTCGGAAGCACCCATATGATTAAAGACTTATTCTTTAATCATATTTTTTACGCAGTTTTGGGTTTTTCGGATAAGTAGTGCGTTACAAGCATATCGACGACTATGAACTCACAATTGCGAGTTAGTACAAAATCTTTCACTTTACGTATTATTAGATGTACTAGAATTTCTTAATTGATCACAGCAATGGCATAGTATAGAAAGAGAGAAACAGATAAATATGATAATATTAATATAAACCATAAAGCCGGAAACCCACAGCGGCGCACGGGGAGGCTTCGCTTTAGTACAAAATGTATGAGAGCGTTTCCACTGCAGCGCACGGACATGCTACGCAGCAATTGACGTCATAAACACACGCGTACATAGCTCAACCCACGGCCGTGCGACGCATCCCAGCTGCGTGGGTCGGCCATTTCTCGGCGACCCACGACTATGTACAGTCTCGAGCAAAAATATATACACACACAATATTGTTAAAAAATTATTATAAGAATAAGCAACTATAAATAGGAGGTACAATTAATGTTCCTAGTATATATACATACATTTAAGTTGTGATAAGTATAATTTATGTAATAACTAAGATATTCATAAGACAAATAAGTATAACAGATGTTACTACACAATAGCTAAATTATATTGTTACTCGGAAGCGCTATTATTTTTAATATTAAATTAATGTATTTACTTTAAGTATTTTTTTTAATAAAAAAAAATGTATCTTAACTTTTTTGTTTTTAAGTGTCATCTGTCAGTGCATGCATTGATTGCTAGATGGCAGAAGAGATTCGACAAAAAATCTCACTAATATCGTTTTACAATTTCGCATGTGTATACAAATTTTTGCTCGTGACTGTACACCGTGCATAGCTATGAGCTGCGTGGATGACACATCCGTGTCCGTGCGCCGCAGTGGAAACGGAGTCCGACGCCGCCGAACTAATCAACCCACGCAGCAGAGGTGAGCCACGCATCCGTGCACAGCCTGCGCAGCGATGGGTTTCCGGCTTTAAGCCGGAAACCCACAGCGGCGCACGGAGAGGCTGTGCACGTGTGTTAAGCTTCGCTTTAGTACAAAATGTATGAGAGCGTTTCCACTGCAGCGCACGGACATGCTACGCAGCAATTGACGTCATAAACCCACGCGTAGCTAACTCGAATAGGCGGAACGTAGCTTAGCACACGGCCGTGCGACGCATCCCAGCTGCGTGGGTTGGCCATTTCTCGGCGACCCACGACTATGTACAGTCTTGAGCAAAAGTATGTACACACATAATATTGTTAAGAAATTATTATAAGAATAAACTACTAAAAATAAGAGGTACAATTAATGTTTCTAGTATATATACATACATTTGAGTTGTAATTTATGTAAGAAATAAGTTATTTATAATACAAATAAGTAAAACAGAAGTTACTACGCAATAGCTAAATTTTATTGTTACTCGGAAGCGCTATTGTCTATATTATAAAAATAATATATTGATTTTAAGTAAAATGTTTTTTTATTAAATAAAATATTGGAACCATTTTATATTCAAGTGTCATCTGTCGGTATGCATTGATTGCTAGATGGCAGAAGAGATTCGACAAAAAATCTCACTAATTTCCTTTAACAATTTCGCATATTATTATGTATACATATTTTTGCTCCTGAATGTACCCCATGCATAGCTATGAGCTGTGTGGGCGACACATCCGTGTCCGTGCGCGGCAGTGGAAACGGAGGCCGACGCCGCCGAACGCAGCAGAGGTGAGCCACGCATCCGTGCACAGCCTGCGCAGCGGTGGGTTTCCGGCTTTACACTTTCTTAAAACGTCAAAAAATAAGCAAAAAGTGACAAACACCTAGTGTACTACATTATGTACTCATTTCAATATTTTAAATAAAAAAAAATGCACGAAAATCACATCTTTTGTTTCAATAATAGTTTGTACACGGCCATAATGTCCGTAGTATTCATTTAAAGCGTTATATTCCCCGCAGGGCAACACAATGGTTTATAGACACTGCGCGCCAAAAATTTGCAATGATTAGTTGGGGTGAATATATTTTTACAGGGGTCGTCCGGGGTGACGGGTCGCGACCCGGCCAAATATTTGGCTATCAATGACTACCCTCGCTTTGTCATAGTTGATGGACGGACACTGTATGCACACGGAATAGTTACTTTTATGTTGCACTCATTAACATTTTATTGCCTAGTTGAAGCTATTCAAACAAACTGTTAGGGTATTTTAAGTTTAAAAGTGTTAATTAGATTTTTTTTAACGACGCAAATTGTTTATTATTTCTCCTTACGGAACTTCTGTTTTATAGCTATACAACTTTATGTAACTCAGGTTTCATACATTAAAATACTTAAACTTTATTAAAAGCCTAAGATTATATTATTTTAGTGTTATTTCAAAGAGAGCAGTATTAAAAAATATATATATACTCTAGATAAAATTCCGTTACAACATTTTATATTTTATGACCTTTACAATTACTTACATTATTATTGAAATTTTAAGACTCCGAGAAATCGTATTAAATTTTTTTATCGCGATTTCTTGAGCTAATAATTCTTAATTTGACCTAAATAAGATTTTTAAAGAGAAATACGTAATTTTATTGAATTAAAATACCTTAAACAGCCAATCCACCCAGCACATAGCGGTCCATAAGACTTTTTTAATAAGGCTACCTAATTTATACAAAATAAACAATGGTTATACTTTTAGGCAGTTTATAATTTCATCAATAATGTTTCAAACTCAATATTGATGCGTTATCCTGATGGATCCGATCGAGGGAGGTCACTAATGTTTATTAACTGTATAAATTATACAAAAGCAAAATTTACGCTCAATCACTTATACCCAATATAAATTCCGGCGATGTTCCTTGAAACGCTGTGTCAACCTATCCATCAGTGTAAAAATTCCCTGTTGATCCCCTTAATTTAATCAAAAGATCGATTTAGCTGGTCATGGGCAAGAAAAAACGGATGACGTAACGTAACGACTACACGGTGATATAAAATTTTCATCGAACGGAAGTCAGAGGGGGTGGGGAGGGGGGCGGGTGGACCTCCTGGTGTAATATCCAAGTCGATCCGGGTAACCAATAAATTACAATTTGACATAAACAAAACCCCTCAGCTGCACGTAGCCGTGAATTACTTATTTATTTGATACAACACAAACGATCAACCGACGGTTTTATATTATTGTATTGGGTTACCTGAAGTTTACAAATTATTCATTCCGTTCATATAAACCTAGTTTACTGGAACTCATTTATTATTCAATAAAACACAATTAAAAGCATAAAAATGTGTGTGTAATATACCGGAAGCTCGTAAAGACGTAGGTATAATTGCCATGAGATTGAGTTGATCAGAGCGGAGAGTAGCGGTGACCTACGCGGCCCACTCCCTGCTCTATGTAATAAAATTTGCATACTTTTAATCAAGGCTCGTGTTGTGGAGAAGTTTCCCAATAACGGAACGCCGTGATCGATTTGATGCCCAGTCTAGGCATCGTTTTTGCATTTATAATGGAGTTCATTGCGTAACGTGGACCGAGGAGGATAGACGCACGTTTCAAATAAATAAGGAAGTGAGGTATTATTACTTTGTAACTTTGTCAGTTTTAGTTTAATGGGTTTTAGTAAAATTTATTCCTCTTTTTCTTTTAGATTGCACCATGTTGGTTTTGTATTAATTTGTGAGGTTTACATAAATTCTATTAAATTGTGCACTCTCCAATGGAGCTTCATAAATATTACAAATACAGGGTCGCCTTCAATATAAGAGGATTCCCGTAGCTCAGTTTGCAATAAATTAGCTGGCTTCTAATATAAAACGACAAAACCCCGACGTTCGCGTCACGGCCCCGCCGCCGCTGCCTCCGCCTGTCCATCTCCGGCCCGCATTAATCGTGTTTAGTTAGCGGATATTGGCGGCGGAAATTCAAATGCAATCAAATGAAAATAGAATTCGTAAAAAAGCAAAGAAAACAAACCGACAGGCGTCAGTCTAGCGGGAGCGCGCCGCCCGCCCTCGAGCGTCGCCCGCCCAGCGCCGCGCACCGCACGCTGACCGTACTTACACGATTTTAAATTGTACATATCTGAAATTCCGATCTGTCGCGCACCCACCCTGCGCTATGAAATGAAACAAAATAAAAGTGGAACGACACGGCACGCTCGGAAAAAATCAAAATCGAAATTAAAAATAAAAGGTTTTTCCGACGCGGCGAGGGAGGCGGATGCAATGTTTGCGGCCGTCATTCGATGCAGTCCGCAATAAAAACACGCGCTCGACTTCTACATATAAATATGTACGTTGGGATTGATTGGAATTGAATATGTGTGGGTGGGGGTGGCGTGGTGCAGGAATCGAAGGTGAGCGCCGCTAAGACTGTAATCGGTTTTGCCCGGGGCCGGAGCCGCCGAGCGCCCGAGCCGCACACCACCGCTCACAATTAAACTTTGTTTGTACATGTGTCGCTCGAGATTAGCCGCAATGCTCTTTTAAAGTGGACCAGCTGCAGTCCCGCATGCAATTTAAGAATGTGAAACACAATTTCGGCAATTAGTCGCCGGAGAGATACGGTTTGTTTTCGCACTTGAAAATTCGCGTACCTTTATTGGATGAGGAATATTAGTGGTGCCTATTAATAACCGCCTCCTCGAGAGTCGCAACAGAGTACATGTAGCAATCGCGGCAAATGTTCGAAAGATGTAAATGCGGAGGAAGGGCGCGGCGGCGGAGCGGCGCGGCGGCACATAAATCATCAGGAGGGGGCGCTGATTGCCTTCAATTATGGCATTAACTTTCATGCCTAATTCTATATTGCTAGTTATTGCCTAGCTCCCCCATTGCGGTCAAGTATTACGGTATTTATTAGCACACCCACAAGTCTTGTAAAACGGAGTGCTATTAATTTAACGGAGATTATTTCTTCTTTGGCCCTAAAAATAGGCATAGAATTACATTATTAAACATTTCCGTGTAGTAGCATAGTTATTGAATATAAGTTCTGAGAAACTGCATGTAAAATCGTGATAAGATTTAAGTAAAGAGACTGAAATCAAAACCGGTTGATAAGCAATTCTGTTTCTAGAAGCATATTCAAAGTTGTCGAAATCTCTTCAAACTTAAATGATACAATGAATTATGTATATTATGACATAAATAAATAATGTGCTGCGACAATAATTTGTTCTTGTAGGTTATGTCTACAAGTGTACTCCCGCTTCATTTGGACAATATTCGTTCTGCTGATTATGAATAGTAAAAAGCTACACAAGGCTGTGTAACCAACCGCCGAACATTATACATACCAACATCATCTCCTAACAAGTAATACAACACGGTAGAATTTTTCACCCTCCAAATTGTGTAGGTACTAAGTAGGCGTCCAAGTACAAACGCAAGGAGTTTCAATCGATCAATCACTCCCAGCATAACAGTTACAACCGTGAAATCTTCAGGGGCAAGACAAAGATAATTCCCGTTTAACTTCCGTTTCCAACTTATCGAATAATTTAACTGAACATTTATTTTTGCGCGCTCATCAATCAAGCGAGCTCGCGCTTCGCCGATAAGCCGCGCCTCGACGCCGAGAAATGACTAGGCATTACATAAATCCCCTCGGATGATGAAAAGTGAAGTCTAACAGATAAGAACCTACAAAAAGTTACGATGAGAAATGAATCGCGATTTATATCCGCCGCCGACAATCCCCACGCCGAGCCGCCGAAGCGCGTCCGCGCAGCACCAGCCTTCAGATGGTTACAGCGGTGACTTATATTAATGACAACCGTTACAATCCTCATATTAATTTTATCAAGGTTATATATAACTGAAATCAATCTATTATATACTGCAGCAGTTGCTTGTTTACAATCATTTATAAATATAACATGAAACCATAAACTTAGTAATTAATATGTCCTTCCAAAACAAATGAAACATCGTTTAATGATTCCAAACGATCTGTTTGTCTATATCTGTTTTATGGTCTGCGATAAAAAGCAGACAAAAAGCTTCACAAAAAGCCAAAGTTTAATCGAAACTTTTCTCCAGGCGGCCATTATTAAGATAAACAGTACAATACATAAGCCTATCTCGACATTTATTTTATCACGGGTTCACATCACGCGCCGCTATTCCCTGTTATGATACGGCCCGTACCTGAGTGGAGCTGAAAGAAAAGCTATAAACCTGTTCGAAGCGTTTCTTCCGGCGCGCCGGAGCGTCGCGTACGCGCGCCGACTGGCAAGCAGCCCCCGCGCCCGCGCACCCCCGCCCGCGCCCGCCGTACCCGCCATCGCCCGCGAGCGCCCCCCACATCTGCCGACCATATTTTCCACTTTATGTGTGACAGTTGAGGTAATATCGAGACTCTCGCCGCTCTCTGATTGGACGAAAAATACACATTAAAGGAACCTGCCGGTTGTGAGCGAGCGATTCGAAGCTGTATTCCCGTGGAAAATGTCGGAAAATATTGTATTATGGGGGTGGAAAATTGCCACCCTCCCGCCCGCTCGCTCAACTCCGACAAAAACTGTCGAGTATTTGTTTTTGATGAAAACGATTTATTATTCTACGTGGGTTGGAGGCAATAAAGATAAGCCGGCGAGGTGCCGGAGCCTTATTACGGCTAACCCTCGCCTTTGTTTCCTTATAAAGAATAATAAATGAGGCCGCACGCTTATTTACCAACTTCCTTAATTATTTATTTATGCGGAAACGTTGTTGATATTTATTAAATGCAAAATTTGAGATCATGAAATTCTGGAATCAACTGAGAGAGAAAGATGTGTCCATGTTGTTGGCAATCGGTACGAGTGTTAACTTGTATAATTTTATATAGTAGATAATAAATCATGAAGTGGTAAATCCCGTTTGCGACGCGCCGGCGGATAGCAATCGCCATAACGCTAAATCCTCAATTTGCATTAATACCCCAATGCACGGGGACATACACTCTCACGATGCTTGGCTATTGTGGAGATTTAACGACACAAGATTCATACGATGATAAGATTTATGCGCATAAAACATTACATTATAAATAAATACTTTATTTGAATCAGAAAGTCTTTAGGACCATTTGTTATGACGTACTCATATGTTTTATTACAATAAAATAAAACCCTTTATTTACTAAATACATTCACCAATTAGCAAGAACACAGGAAAATTTTACTGTCAAATAATCAAATATTTTCTCAAAAAAATATCACATAGCAATGAACTGCTGCTGTGACAACATACATTTATCTGAACGATAATAACTTCAAACATCCGCGCTCGCTACGTAGCCCCCCGCTGTGCGCACGCGCCGCTAAACAAGCCATTTAGTCAGATTTATTAATTTTGTCAGACATGTGGCTACTGTGTCAGACATTTTGCTTGTTTATATCATCTGTCGTGTTTATTAGCCACGCTTTTTAGGGTTACTCAAAGTTTTTATCATTCTTTTTTGTTGTAAAGGTGTCTATTGTTGCCAATATTCGTCTATTGTTATGGAATTTTTCGTATATTGATTAGTGACTAAAAGTTAAAGATAAAAAATTATCTATACTTAATATATCAACGAAAGGTAATATTAATAGGTATATGTTTCTCCTCTATATTTCTGTACATTTTTGTTATTACAGTCCAAATCACATCTTTATCTAAGTAATAAACGCTTAAATCTATTTCATGTCAATAATAGCTCAAAAAAGGCATGTGAATGCAACATAATCAATATGTTCCCTGCACGAAAACGATCATCATAACTAAGTTTACAATTGTGTGACAAATTTGTATAAACAAATTGGTTGTACAGAGCCACCCGCTGTCTGGGCGACGTTTAAAAATTTAAATATCGACAGGCGACCCCTCCTAAATTAAATGAACGCACATCTGAAAAATGCTCATTGCTTCATGTACAAAACGTACCGTGTTCGTACTCGTCCCTTTCTCTTAAGACAATCTGGTTCTGAGCGCCTGTCTCTGGGGAAGGTTTATGCAGCATGTAGCAACGATTAATTTTACATTGTAAAATTAACGTGTTTCGTTGTACACGTTAAGCGTATTCTATTTTAATTATTTTTTTTGACATCCAGTGATAAATACAAATCTGAAAATATATTTAATTAATTAAATGTAATACTTTAAAGCTAGTAAAACACAACACGATTTTAAATTACCTGATTTAACAAAATTATAGTACTCTCAACTCATGTACACTACTGTGTTTGATTAGCCCCAATTAATGTACTTGTTTATGTACACAACACAAACAATGAAATAAACAAAGTAAACCTGCATTAACGATTCGCTCTAAAATATAGGCGTATTATTTAGCAATTAGCATTAGGACATAAAGCGGTCCACAGCACCCCTAAATGACGCGTAGCGGATGCGGTGTAAGTTAACTCGTACTATTTAACCATCCGTTCATACAGCCGCGATGAAACAACACCCTCGCCGCCCTACGACACGAGAGAGACAAAAATATCGAAAAAATGAAGAAAGACAGGGATGAAAGCGCACTCATCGGGGCATAACTCATAAATAAAATACAATATGGTGAGCAAAACATTGAATTATGCCGGTATTATGTCACATTTGGCCTTTGTGAATTAGTCACTGCATATCACTAGGGGAGTAGATTGGATGTTTGTCACTGATGTTAACCGACCGATGTAAGGATTTTATTACTATTGTATCTGTTCATCATATTAGTCATCACATTCATCATATGTACTTACCGTGGTGCCATTATGTTATCTTGATTTTTACTAACTTAGTCATATTTATGTATTTGAATGGTTGAAATTAAGTTTGGTTATTAATTAAGTCCTAAAACTGACTCCTTTCTAACATTTGTACCTAATGAAAATTATACACATTTACTGAAAAAATATACACTTACTGAATACAATATAGGTATCCGATATAATTCGATCGATGTTTCAAAGAGAGCTGATAGCAATATTGAAGACACTTCAATTTATAAACAAAATGCTCGGCTCTGCTAAGCTATAAAGGGGGAAACGACGCGCCCGATTCAGCGAAATCATAGAAAAGCACATAAATTGGTGCGCATTAACATTTCCTTTATCCTACGTGTCGGCGTATGACGGGGGCGCAGCGCTGTGCGCGCCGGGGCCGCCCAAGACAATAAATTTACATATTTCACCCCTCAAACAGACCTTTTTTGCCATTCCGCAGAATTACGCACATATGGGAATATTCTGTTGAATACATCAGCAGTAAGGAGAGATACTCTCAGAATAAAATTATCTTCCACGACGCCACATTTGGAGATAAAGAGCCGCTACACTTTGACGCCTTTCATACAGACGACTGAGCTGTTGAGTTGCCAGAAAATATACCACCCTTACATATGTGGCTGTGTTTTAAGTTGCAGTATTATTCCTCTCTAATATTTCACCATTTTTAACTAACATTGAGATAAACACGACAACAAATTTACTTGATAACGCTTTGTCGAGACTTAATACACTGTTAATTTAATCACCTGCTATACAATATTGTGGCGTATTAGGCACGTATACCAATGAATATATAGAAATGTAATTTTGCGGTGGAAGCACCCTTCAAAGGGTCAAATCAAAATCATTTTCACAGTCCAGTGAAGTGATGTACGGTCGGCATCGCAGAGCTACGAGTATGCGCGTGTACTTTACGAGTTTCTTATTAAACACTCGAACAGTGTACATCGTAGTGTACATGCAAAAGCCGTTTTATGTGTTATGCGTTATTTTAGGTTTTTAAAGTAGAGAGCGATGTTGATTCAATAAGTGATACCAATATTAGTGTAAGCACACTTGAATTCGAGATGGAATATAAAGAACTTCGATACTTCGGATGTCGGTTTAATTGAATAATTTAGTTTCTGAAAACAATGCAAACCATTCTTATGTCTTAGGGGTCGTACCCAAAATATGTAAAGTTACTGTAGGTAAAACACTAAGTACGTTGTTAAAGGACGTCCACTGTAATCCCACACCCCATACATATAAAGGTACCTACTTAAATACGAGTACAGTTTGACCCGCACTTAGGTATTATGCACAATCGTATTACCTACGAACGCCGAAATAGGAGGTTGCTTTATAGAATGTAGCGAGAGAGTGGACGGTACGAGGTAGACGGACGACACTAATACTCATTAGAATTACATGGCGGAACGGTCCGGCCGGGTCCGTGCCGCGCCGTGCCGCATGGCCGCCGCACCGCCGCCGCGCGCTCGCCGAGTCCGGCCCGGCCGCGCCGCCCACACGGACCGGTGCCGTTTACATTTGCCTCGCTGACTGTCACGAGTGGATAATCAAGTCCACTAAGAATTCGGTCTAATTACTAAAACATAATTTGTGAAAATTAAATTTCACTTACATTATTACTAGACACTGAAAAGAAACATTTTATTTATAGTTTGTAAAAATGAAAAATATACTATTTCTCGCTGCAAAAATAACATGCAAATTTTAATAACATAGTTTATTCTTTACAGAATATAACTCACAGAGATTTATAGAAACTGCGTACTGATGCATAAAATGTAAACGATATAAACTAAATGATAGGAAACTAGGACACATCAATATTCATAGACGAGCAAACTACACGTCCGACTAAATAACACAAACAGTGGACTAGAACTACAAATATTATAGCTGAATATATTCGAGCGTATTTATCTTCGTTCACCTCTAAATCAACAAACGCTAACGAATCACAATGCTTTAAACATTAAAATATAGAAATATAGAGCTACTTATCAAAAATTAAAAACAAAATGCTAAGTAATTAGTCGGTACATTTTTTACAATACCTGACAAACAAGAAAAAATAAATTGATTGTACCAGAAAACATAGTTATTCGCTACGACCTATAACCTAATTTGTAACAGACAAAATTCAATATTTTTAATTAAATTAATTGTAGTTAAGTGACTTACACGTGAATCGTTCTAACTCCGAGAGTTTGGCACACGTGGAATCAATCATGTTATAAATCCGATTAAAACAAGAATACATTATTGCAATATAACCTAAATAAATAAATATATCGGTAAATATAAGCAAAATAATTACCTACAACAAATATACCTAATCAGCCTTATTTATTTTATCATGTCAAAAAATGTGTTATGTTTAGTTTAATAACATGAGGCCCCTGAAGTTAAAGTAAGCGCCTTGATTCATAACATGTCAGTCGCATCTTAAAACAATGCAATCATATTTGCAAAGGCGCTGTTAAGAACAAAAATAAAACAACAGAGTTGTATGTTGTGAGCATAGCATCATAAATTAGAGTACCCACGTTTCCTGTTTTGTTTCATCTTCTAATATATTGTTGGGAATTATCGCATTCTGTGCACGAATTCCACCACAATCGATAAGAGAGATGACCGCTGGCCGCGAGGAGGCGCGGGGCGGGGGCGCGGGGCGAGGGCCGCCGATGGGGAGACTGTTATTTGATTAGTCTTACCGAGAATGAGCTCGCCTCTACTTAATGGGGTGAGGGCTTGTAACTGGACCACGTATAATTTTCACTACTCCGCGTTAACAGTGCTCGCAGGAAGACAAAAGCTCAAAACCACTTATCTAGAAACAATAAAACGATTCACGGCGGATCGTAAGAGCAGACCCGAAAGGCGTTCATCCTATCATCGCTTAATAGACACGCATTTCGACATAAATGAGTTTCGCTTTAAATTAATTAGTAGCACATTTTCCATTATAAGGACAAATGTAAAAGCGACCGCTTAATAGCGCGGTGGAAAACTCGCTAGTTTTCGCTCGCGAGAATAGGGCCGGAGAGAAATTGCGGATAGACATAATCAGTCTCCTGGCTTTGAGGCCGCTCAGCCCCCTAATGTGCCACACACCTCTCCAACTGATGAATACGGTTTAGACACACGCGCCTCACGACTGATTGAATTCAATATCAACATTGTAATTAAACAACCCGCACTGTTTTGTTTAAAATGATTACCATGAGGGGTACAATAAATTTGCCTAAAACATTTGTACATAATGTATCCCTAGCTTTATTTGAAGCCTCAACCTGTCTTAAGTTTGCAACCAAATGTCTATAGTTAACTACTACAAGAAAAGTTTTGAAGCAAAACGGGAGGTCGGTTTGTGAGGACGGTCCGTAATGACCCTGTCCGATCTTACAAAAGGCAATTACAATAAAGTTCCATTCGCACATGGTCGTTAACTGGACGATATATCTTGGATTCCCTCAGTCAAGTCGGCTTTCGCACTCGTTTCATCTCACCGCCTTGACACACGACCTCTCATGACAATTTTTATTTTTATTGCTTTTTTTTCATCAAACTCTTATTTTGAGTCGTATAATTGCTTTCTTTTGACATAACAATCAACAAGAAACATAGAAAAAAATTAAAAAAATTGTGAGAACTTACTGCTTCTCATTAAAATTATAATAAATGTTGGCAATATAATATTAATAAGAGGTAGTGGTAAGCACGTGGAGGTAGATATTGGAAGGTGTAGGTGTGTCCCGCAGCGCCCCGCGCACCTAACTGCCACGAGCACACTTTACGAGGGGGGGATTAACCCGTGTAACGAGATTCATTAATTCTTGTCGTTAAAATTTGTCGTTCTCGATTAATAAGGAAGTCCCAGGCGGCGGGACGTTATTATCACTGGACCGCAGCCGGGTGTCGCCGGCGTCGCCAGGGGCTGCCTCGCCGCGAAACTTCCCACTCCGCCCGCTTTATTTACACTATCGAGTAAATTAAACTCGCGCTCGAGTGTCGGAGAAAACTTTAACAGAACTTTGTGTGTAATAAGTGGTGCAACAACACGAGTGGAAGAGCAAACGTCGGACGCGGTCTCCGCTCCGCACTTCTCTCCCACTTAACTCTTTGGGACATATTTATTCGACCCTCCGGCGACCACTGCGGAGCTTACCCTCCCAGGCCCCTCTGAAATTAACCTAACGAATCAAAGCAGCCATTAAATAGTACCTGAACAATTCTTACGTACAATCTGCGCCAATTACGTTATGAATGCTCGCCGCAACCTCGATCGATCGGGCACGTGCGCTTATACATTTTTGATTGGTCTCGGAAACGAATCGAAACAAAGAAAGTACACAGCTACGTTATTAGCGTCCGTTTCCTCTATCTGTTTGTATGTAATTTTTAATGCGGGGTCAATCAGGGAGCTATATCGTAGATCTCCGTCGGGCCGAGACCGTAACGATAATGAATCGGCACTGTAAGAGCGCCGGACCGCACTCACGAATTATTAATAGCTGTGTACGCGCACAATGCCGTACTCCTATTTATTAAATACCGTCTTATACCATCCTGGTCTTCAATACAGATCACTTTGTAGGCAACTGGCCGCACTGTGACAGTCATTAATAACTTAATGCATAAACTGGTTCGATCCTTGGAAAGGATTTAAATTTAAGATTAAGCCATAGTCAACGCTGTAAGCGGTTTCAATTACATGGCATTACTAATGCATAAAGAACATGTTCTGTGTTCACACCGGTCGCATTTCCTTGTCCTTTAAGATGACCCTCCCCCTGTGGGGGTAGAGTGGGCTTGTCCACTATTTGTTTTACCTACCTGTGACCCTCGTACAACTGTCCACTAAGTGTTGATTGCTTGTAAACAGTGTTTGTAAGCATTTAACTATTTACTTTTAACAAAATCTTACCAAAACTTCTCGCCATTTTAGGTGATGTCGTGAACCTTCCGCTATTTATAGATAACACAAGTTAGAAGTTTGCGTCATAAGTTTATTGTGCGATTCGAATCCCATGCGTGGAAGGAATTGATAAGGCGCGCTCGAACCTTTGCGTCTATTGCTTGAAATTTATTGCTGTTTTGGGTTTTTATTGTTCCGTTTTACGGCCTCCTCGTATATAAATCGTACAGATAGAAGATGAATTCCGCGCTAAAGCGACCGCTACCGACGTATACCATACATTTGGGCGATACCTTACGTCCTCGTATAAATACAAACACGTAAAGTCACTATCCAGGTTAGTTTATTTTTGCGACACGGTCCATATTGAAGGCAAGCTGTTTGAACAGAGGCTTTATTTGCTTCTAAATGCCTCCTAGTAGTTTCCACGGACGTCGGACAATTTTCATAGAGGTCCATCACGACGACCCAAGCGTGTGCGATATATCACACGAAATTATGCTTGGGCTGCGTTCCTGTGCCGAGCGCGACAGAGACGGCGCACGAGACTCGCTGACCCTTAGCTCATAATGTACGGTCCGGTTAGGTACACGACTTACGGGAAATAGGTACGTATGTAACCTCGGACCCCGCGCCCGCACCCCGTGCATGAAATGCTTATTATACGCGGCACGTAGGCCGGCGCGGGGTGGCGCCTGGCTTGCTCGCTCGCGCCACCTGACCGCCCGCCCAGACAGGGACGCACGACCGATATTATAGCAAATCGAGGATTGTTATGTCCGGTCCGCCAGAGGTCGGCGTAATATATGGCCACGGTATTCCGGGCACATATATTAACACAGAACTCGCCTCATACAAAAAGATCTTACACGATGGAAACAAATGGCAAGGAAAATTTTGGCAGAGAAATTTATTGAGATAGACGCAAAAACGGGTGGAAAAATTACCGTAACTTTTCTGACTGATATGGCTACGGTTAACGTCAAATTTAGTGCTGGTGAATAATCGCAACAACAATAATGATAGGTATCGGATATTCTGTTTCAATATCTTACACGAAAAACAGACCCCTCACACAGTACACTATGTAGTCACAAGGTAATCTATTAAATAATAATGGGGATGTGTGGTCAAGTGGATGATCGAGCCGGGAGGTTGGGCAAATGAAGAATGATGAGCAGTTGCAGCGAGGGGCGGAGCAGTGCAGCGCGGTATGACGCGTCGCGCTAAGTGACTGATGACGCCGCCAAACAACTCGCCTCCTACTACACTTTAAGACCTCTACTACTAAGACGAAATATTTATTCCTATTTTATGTTTTAGCCAGGATAATATTTTCTGCTATTGTTAACCAAAATATATTTTTTTGCGATCACATTTAAATGAACGGATAACATACATGATCTTAATAAAAAAACAACATTCGTTAATGTGAAATAGCAACGATGTTTGTTGTGAAATACATCCTGCTTATAAGTACAAACACGCCCTCGCGATAAATGTCTAGGGGCGCAGTCACCCGCACCACCTAAACGAATTTAAATAAAATCGGGTATTAAAATCTCCAGGCGATCTCACAAAAATATACCTATGTCAGGAGAGATTTGAACGGAATAAAAATTCCTGAGACTCGTCGCATTATCGAGGGGCGGGACTCCTGTTTTCTTTTATGGCTGTCGTAAGGTATAATCTTCAAGAAAAATGCGATATTTAAATGAAGTGAATTCCACGAAGGGGATTTCCTTAATACCCAAATTTTTCAGTTGCAATTTCATTTGTTAATTCACTGAGGTCGGATGTAATCGTGTTTGGGGTGACAGGGAAACATCTGTCATTTTAATTTTCGATTTAGCTGTTTTAACTGGTTCATATTACGTATTTGGTGTAGGGTTGCAATAAAATGATAAGCATTTGATGTTTTCTTTGGATGCGATAGCGTGGTGTCACCTCATGTCGCATACAGTATAAACATTGGGGCCTAATGAGGGCAGTGCGGTGGTGCGGCGCGTGCGCCGGCTCCCGCTGCAGCGAGGCTCCGGCGCCACGTGCCCGCCACGCGCAACACGTCTGTAATTGCCCTACTATAGAGATTGTGACAATATTGGACAATCCAGTGAAAATAACACCCGAATATTGTTAGGGTATAGTTTGAGCCGACAATAATCTCTCATTTTAATAGATAAGTGGAGGCGGAGTCGCGTGATTTGTTACTCACTACTACCGTAATTCCCTGAGCTTTGTTGGCGTTTATTTAATCCTCAACATAATATCTGATACCATGAAACTTAAATTGTCTTTGTACTCTGTTGTCAGATGTTATCTGAAAAGTTTAAAAGTAAAAATAGCATGAAAAAATAAAGTGGAGGCAATCCTCGGTTGGTGGCCATTTCATTAAAATTAAAAGAAGTTAAGTCGCGACACAAGACAAACTGCCGCCTAGAGAAATAAAGAGAGCAAAGCAAATGAAAAGAACTCATTTGGGCGGCCGCTGAATTGTGTTCGAGAGGATAATAAAAAGGGAAGCCATCAGTGACACGCACAATAAGCATCAACCTCAAGAATATCATAGATAACGGCGCGGAGCCGCCGCCGCAGGGACCTCATTAGGAGGCCGCAGGGAAATTAAAAAGAAACCAAGATCTTGGACTCGATTGCGACCCGAGAAAAACGACCGGCCTTCCTCTCATAACATTACATACAGCCTCCGTCGATTTTCCGGACGATTATTATTTTGTGGTGCGTAAGACTTGCCCGGAAAAGTAGTTAATGACAGAACAGAGGGCGAAGGCGCACAGGCGCAGCATAAATCAGTCTGGAGCAGAGATGAATGTAATTACCGTGCCGGACGGGACAAATCGGATCTGCGCACAGCGATGCTCGCTTGCCGCCTACACATACATGTTAGATGATCTAAATTATTATCAAAATTATAACGATATTTACAACACTATGGCTAAGGTAAACTTGTTCTTACCAAAAGACTTAAAACTCACCCAAACTAGGATGCAATAAAAATGAAAGCTTAATAATACATCATAAGCTAGGGGTTCATTTTTAAACTTGCACAATGTTGTGGCTACTTTGCGAATGAGTGTGAGCTAGATAAGAAGTATCATTTCAGTAAATCGCAAATATTAAAATACGTGTTTTATATTAACATGAAACTAAACAACAGAGCATACCTACTTCAATAAATATTGCCTAAATAAATAATGTGCATTTATCAGTAAGTAAGTAAGTGCTGACAAAATAACTACATAGTTAATTCCCACGCACTTTTTTTGTATCATAAAAAGATCTTTAAATCTCGGTACCTTAAAACATTCAAAGTGTACACAAAAGAAGCAAAAATAGCAATTAATTGCCCCTTTCGAGAATGAATTCCAAGTCTTTGGAACTGACTCGATTTGCTAGGAAGAAATCTATAGAAATCTTACATTTATGCAAAACAAAGGCAATCAAGGCCCGGACGAACAGAAGAAATGAGCTTCATTAAACGACGGAATGAAAACTTTAATAATGTAAGATGCAAAAAACTCGACAAAAAATACTTAAGAAAATCTGACGACATAAAGGCTGTTGTAACCGGGGACTCGCCGTAAAATCATTAAGATGCTAATAAAAACTTCCTTTTGTAACACAGAGACGAACTCGGGGACCGGCGACAAAAAATATTCAAATAAAACTCAATCGAGAGAGTGGAATGGGAAGCGGTACCATGATTATTCTTCAAAACATAATGAAGAGAATTAATGTAAATATTCTTTTTGCTTAGAACTTTCCGCCCTCCGGAAAGTTTTATTTTACGGCGCGTCGTTTAACAGCCGTCCCTACTTATTGACATTCAATTCGGGGGAAATTGATTTATGAAGATTGTCGCCTTAATTGTGAAAAGATTTTTTTGGAACGATGTAAATCTGTGAAATATTTGGAGAGAATAAATAAATCACGGAGCGCGGAGTGAACCAACATAGATTTATTCATGTTGGTATTAGCATGTTTATGTGTAGCAGAGTGTTTTAGTAGAACAATGGGTGTGCATTGTTGCATTATTGAGTAGGTCGTGACAGCCCGGAGCAGGGCCGGCCGAGGGCTGCAGCTGCAGTGTCATTACGCTGTCATGCCAGTCGTACTTACTGCACGACAAGCGGAACAAATGTACACCATTTCATTCATTACCCATATTAAAATATCAATGACTTTATGCATAATTTGTACAATTTCGTGCAATGAATTGTTTATGCAACCTGTCCCAAACTTTTACTAAATGGGAATATAATGTTCGATATTCAGAAGGATTTTGGATTGATGAATAGTGAATTCGTCCAACCTTGTTAAGTCAATAGATTCTATACAAACAAACATATACCACATAAGACGATGAAAACATATAGGCCCTACTCAAGCATAAAGTAAGCACCGTCCCTTTTACTGGACAGTATTTTTCGGGATTTGGAACAAAATATCCGTAAATAATTGGAATCTCTCCAGAGGAGTTGTCGTGGAAGGGTCCACACAAGGTCCGGCACCTTTTTACGGTCGATAAAAATAATAAGTCGGTGCTCCCGCCCCCTCCCCCCGCGCAGACGAGCGCCCCGCTCCGCCCACATTCGGACACCGCTCATTTTTTGTTCGGAACACTTTTCATTTGTCTCCGAGAACCGAAGCAGGAACAATCTATACAATCGAGCTATTTCTGGAACCGCAACAATACTCAGATATATATCTCTCGCTGAAGTCATGTCGTAGACACAACCTACCAACAGACATTAGGCCAAGTTACACACATTAAAAGTTCCCGAATCGACACCTAATATGCAATCACATACTTTATACAAAATTTATCGTACCTATTACAAGATTCGCATTAAACTACCCAGAAAATCTTTAACCTAAGCTTTAAGCTTATAAAAGCTCGGCGCTAATGGCCGGATACCGGAAATTGCGCTCTCATATATCTCCCAACAGATTTATGAAAGTACCCACACATGAGCCGATGTCTCTTGGGCGCACACGCGTCGCATCAGTGAGAAGTAAACTCAACACACACACACTCGCAAGCCAACGCTGTTAAACTTTGACACTTATTAATTTAAAGGGTCGTTAATTCCATAGCTTATAGAGTACCGAATAGTGGTATAAAACTAAATTGTTAATCGTTCATCTATTATTTTAGGGTTTTCAAATATTACTAGACAGGAAAGTTGTGAGAATGCTCAAACCCAAAAAATATTATAATAGTAACTGAGAAAGATGTATACAAATATTCATCAAGCTCTCTTCACAATTGCCTAATGCTACGCGCGTAGCAAGTGTGCGCCTCGTAGCTGCGTAGCGGATAATCCGCGTCCAACGGCGTAGTCTCACGCCTCCTCCCGTAGCCGCTGATATGAGTCTGATGGTCTTTCCCTGTCATGTTTAATGCATCTGTCAGATCTGTATACATATTTAACAATCATGAGCTTTACACCCTGTCCTGTCCAACACACCCGACGTGGTGACGTGTTTGTTCTATTTTAGCTTATAAGTTTAAATGCATTGCTAAGTGCTATATAAATGTAATCAAGAGTACAAACAATGTAAGAACGAAGTACCAAACAGCTATATCGACACCCTAAGTCAATTGTGAAAAGAATATTAGGTATATTCGCGAGTGGAGGCTGTTTTTTTAGGATCGTAATCTTTTCCACGTATCCCGTCTCAGCCCTTGCCGACACGTACCGGCCATTGTGACGCGGAATACGTCTTCCGCGGCGCTTCTTATATGAGCGTTACAAGTGCTTTCTAAATAATCTAAGTCCAGTCGAAGAGAGCGTATTGTATTGACACAGTGGAGTGGTGGCCGGCCGTATAATGCGGGTGGCGTGTGTGCGTCGTGTCGGTGCACGGGCTGTGTGTGTGTGCGTCCACGCTTGATAGAATAAGCAAGTCGTCCGGCGCCGTGGGGGGGGGAGGGCCGCCGCCCCCTTAAGTATCTTCAAGACTGGACCTCCACCCCCCTCCTGCCCACTACACGTCTTCTGTAGCACTTCCCGTAGCCACATCGGACTCTAATGGGCCTTTATGTTATGTTGTAAAGTTATTTTTATCATCATATAAATATTAGATAGATGTTCTTCTACGAGTACTTAGTATATTACTAAATATTATTATTAACAACATTTGTTACATTACATTTGCTGTAAGTCTTAAGATATACACTTTTATAACTGTATATGTGAGGGAATACCTAGTTCTAAAATGGTGCTAAGGCTTAAGAAATCTTCAGAATATAATAGGCGGGTAGGAAAAACATCCATTTGCTCCCCATTCGGCTATTGTTACCCTTTAGCCGGTGCGCTAGCACTTACGAATTGGGCGACCTTTTTAGTTTTAGTTAGAACTGCTAAAACGATAATTCACTTATTTTGTTACTGATTCAGTTTATTGTTATTAGCAATCATTATGAATTGTCTATTAAAGATAACTTTAAAAACACTTTTATTATACACGTATTGTTTTTATAGCTTTGTGTGAAGATTATTTGCTTAAAATAATATCCATCGTCTATGTAATCTAGTAAGGTTTATGTTCCATATTACTTTTGAACATAGTGGCCACACATCGTAATGCATATTAGTAACTTTGCAGTACATTGTGAGCTAAAACAAAAGTTTGCAACAGAAATTTTCCTGCGCTAGTAATATAACAAAATGACTTTAAAATTCGTGGCATGGCTGATTTAAAATAAGCAGAATGCACGAGAACGAGGCACTAGTTTATTAAGTTGCTTAAAATGTCAGCAAGAGCGTGCGAGTGGCGTGGAGCGGCGAGAGCGGCGGGAGCGGAGAGAGAGGCATGGAGCGGCTGCGAGCAAATCATATTAACTGGCACCGGCAGCGCCTCTGCTCCACTATTCCGTCGCTAATTCTCAACAACCTGGACGCACGTATATGTAGTCACATTTCCATTTTGATCAGGAACACGTTAGTTTGCACTTTCAGAACTTCGTTGTAAGTTAAACTCACATCTTTTGTGCTCCTTCCAAAGACTTATTGGAAAAGATTCTTGTTTTCCTTGAGAATAAACTTTGCTTAGTAGAAATACTAGAGAAATACAAATACACAGAAAAATGTATACTGTCAAAAGCAGTATATCTGTGTTTATAAATAATAACAGCATGTCGAAATTCAACCCAACCAAAACTGACAAAATATCGGCCGGCAAAAGTTCAACGAAAATACGTAAACCGTACACAGAAAAACAGAAAAATAAAAAGCATTAAAACGGAACGTTACCAACAGTAGGTACATAAGGTGCTCGAGCCAAAAGTTATGTCGGAATACTTCTAACGGGCGGGCGGCAGCTATGAGTAGATTTACAATAAATACACCAAACAAAGAAAAAGGAATCTCGCTGCGGGGAAAACTTCGGCTTTGTACTCCACTACACTGTTACGGTGAAGTGCTCGCTTTATACGTGAAATATGTGTACGTACATCTACATGTGCCGTGCTGTTACTGCTTATAATAGCCACATTATTTTACTACTTATTTTTGTACATTTTTTTTTTAATTAGTTTGTATTATACCCAAAGGTAACTAAGCTGGATAAGTGGAATAGATTAAGGCACTTTTTGTTCCCAAAGCTAAACTATAGGACCTATTGACATCAACAACTAAAAGACTAGTTAAAAATCTTATGTGTCTGAGAAAAAATAAAAGAAGCCAAGATGTACAATACAGTAGTAATAAACAAATGAACACTACTAACACCATTAAATAAATCTTAGTTCTGTGCGCTCGTTCAATTTACCTGTACAGTGTACTCTTCCCGCTTTTAATGTATCACTAATTGAAGTTTATAGCAGCATCGTAACCTCAGCATAGAAAACGTTACATTATAAAATTAAGAGAGCCATTAATTCGTCAATTAAAGTGAAGGACGAAAAGGAGACTCAAATCACTAACCGATTAATAAACAGAGGTTCAGAGCTGTCCAATCCAGATGAGTAATTGAACGTGTTCAAAGAGCGTCGACGTCTGCAGTGATTCTTCAGGTAAAGGGTGGATGCCGTCGGCGGGTAGCTCTCAGGGTAGGCTGCCACCTGCCAGCGATATAATTGGACTTCAAAACTGCGCGGCGGTGGCAGATCCCCAATACTTCCGCCTGGCTGGCTCGCTGCCGCCCTCCTATTTATTTTGTCTGCGTTGTCTTTGCCGCTGTCACGGCTCTGCCTTTTGAACGGTTTTCAATCCAACGCATTATATTGACGGTATCAATTCCTTTCACATAATGTACTGATCAGTCACCAACTTATATCCGTTCTGCTGTTTGTTTTTATTGGGTTTGGAAATCTATATTACCTTGTTGCTTTGTTGACAGAATTCAATTACGAGGTAGGCCTATAAATACGTAAATAACCTTTTATGCGAAGATTACATCTAAAATTTAGAGTGTATTTATAATCTCCGTTATTTAAATGTCCTTACAGTAAAACTAACAAAATAAGTCTTACGCATGACATTATTATTATCTTTAGACAATCTGTAGTAATAGGCCAGACTGTCCAGTTGCATAATTATAGTACCTAAGTCAATACTACCTTCTATAAATACCCACTCCGTATCCGGCATTCTCGAAGAAACCGTCATCTCCTTGATTTAAAACGAAATACCCAAATTCAGCTCATGCAAATAGAAGTGTCGTTTCGGCCACTCGAGTAGCAAATCAAGAAAGAAACCCCGACCGGCGGTCGAGCGTCGTTCACGCCTCAATCAACTGCCAGTTACGAGCCTTTGTACAACGAGTGCCCCTCAGCCTTACCACACAAACTTCACCGTCTCAAAAACATTGTCCTCATTGAATAGTTTCAGAAGTTTCAACATAATTATAACATTCAATATGAAATACAAGATAGACGTTCTGATTCTTCATGTCATAAATATGTAACTTCTATTACATGTACGTCTCAACATATAAATCATCAAGTGGTGGGGTACACCGACTTCGCAAGTCTAGGGAAGAAACGTCAGACGTGCACAGTGGCCTGCAAACGACTTGAGACCGACATTCCAAATATGAAAATAAAAAGAAAATAAGCTCTCCCTGACCGTTCATCCAATCGCGCACCTCGCTTTTATTACATCCATAAATTCATCATATCGCAGCGGCGGCGGCGCTCGCCATTGGCCGCGCGAGCGGGACGGAGCGCTGCTCTCGCTCGCACCTCCTTCATATTAATATTGAATTTTTCTCGACCCCCGCCCGCCACCCTCGCGGGAGGCTCTACACTCGCTCGCCCCCGTATTGTTGTTATCTTTAATGTTGTGGAAAACGCGTTTTCTTGTGTCGTTAACTTTTATATTGCACGAGTGATACTTTTACGGGTTTGATACATAACTTATACCGGAGCTTTTACTACCATATATATGGTATATAGAAAGGACATCTTAAGCTACATGTATGGCATATCATATCATATTATCGTGTCAATAAACATTGAAGTGTATAAATTATATTTACACTTGGTGCATCTGTTTTTAATTATCCAGTTTATTATATTACTGATTACTTAAAAGTTCCTAGACGGCAGTAGATTAATGCTGGTTATAAAGTGAGCTACGTAAATAATAAAACATCCTTATTGTTTCATGTTACCAAAATCAAAACAGAAACAAAGAACATAATAAATTAATCACTTCGAAAAGGGGTTGGAATTCTCCCCTTTAATGTTTTCCTTTGGTGCATTGTCTGCCTGCCAAAATTAAAAAAGAGGAAACAACCCGTCTCCGTGTTTAAGCGACGGTGACCTTTCTCTATTAGACTCTGACTTTTTAAAATCATTCTTCCATTGACTTTTGCACTTCTACAACAAAGATACTAAAGTAATATTTTACTTTAAATTTATTTACTGTAAGTTTTTAAGTACTTTTTAAAATTCTTTTAAAACAGCTATTAAATGCATCATACAAACAAACATAAGACATTGATACTCACACAACCATTTAAAACTTTCCACATTCTCTAAGTAGTAAAATACTACCCTAAGTAACAAATACTCAACTCAGTAAGTTTTTATTTCTATGTAGAAAAGAAAATACATGGAATCTTTTTAAATTCCCTCCCTTATATTTCAAAGCTCAAAAGAAATCGCTAGCAATATCTGTCTGAAAAATATATCGGATTGCTTTGTCGCAGCTTTGGAAATCGAAATCTATTTTCCTTCAAATCTAAGTGAATCCCGTGCGGATTGGAAATGTACCCTTTACCTACCGCCGGGCGAGGCAATTGATATTCCAACAATACAATGTATGAATAAAATATAAACTGAGTTCCTATCAGGCGTGTTCGTCGCGATCGCCGTATGGATTTTGAAGAAATCTCTACATCATTTGCCATAAACTACGAGACATTTAAATAATAAAAGCTTTAATAATAATTAATATGTTTACTAGTATTTGGTATCGAGTGTCGGAAAGCCTTGATAAACGATTACTTGGCGGTTTGTTTTCTTTTCTTTAGGTCTACGAGTATTTGTTTAGTTTACTAGACACTGACATTGTTTACCCACTGAGATTGGGGATGGTGGGTAGTTTTGTTGTATTTTTTCGTTACTCACGTATTCGCTGAATGAATCACTAGACGAGTACTTTAGCACCATGCTAACGAATGCTAGGGATATATGTAATTAATCATCATTATAAAAATACATTAAAGATAATTGTTTTTTCCATGTGATGTGAACGTCTTCTTATGAACATATCCTAGTTTCATATTTTTTTTATGTGATGCCAAGAAGTAGAGTTTGACATCTATGTGGACGTCAGTATTCTAGTTAGAATTCGGAGTAGTAGAAAATAACAATAGAACTGCCCGTACTTTTCTACTCTGGCGGTACATACTCAATAGACTCTGAAAAATGTCGTCGTCGGTCTACACATGGATAAAATTGAGGTTATTTATATCATTCATCCATAACTCACTTAAGGGGTTTTGTGTTTTTACTATGGATGTTGTGTAATTTTACGTTGACCAGTTACTTTCTGATGAAATCTCTCTTCCGGCTGTCATTTTAAAGACCAATTTATTTTTATTTCGTGATTATCATACTTTCTTTTTCAAATTTTAATTAAAAAGGAAACGGTATTAAACTCTTAAAAACGTATAAATATATCCTAAAAATAACTTCAATAAAGATACGGCGTACTAATAAAGGTGGTGTAGGTAGGTCGGTATCGTAATTTTCTTTATTGTTCCTTACCGCGACGGGTAGTAACAAATCCAGAGGGTTATTCTGAGGCCCGTCACTATTTCTGTAGCACTCTTCTTAATAACAGGACACGCTATTGTCATTGCAAATAAATTAAATATTTTTCCGTACTTCATTTGACGTGCAGTGTAGCACATTTTATTTAACACGTCAGTAATAGTTGTGTTTCGTGATCACTGAATACAGATCATTTAACACTCAAGTTTTGACGTTCGATGTTCATTGATCTTTAATTCAATTAAAAAGTAATTATACAACTGGTAGTCGAATTATTTGAAATATCCGTAATCATAAACATATTGTGGTGGATACTAATGTTATTGTATTAGAGATTATCAGCAAATATACTATATGTCTAAGTATACTATTTAGTTTTTGAAAGAATAGTGAAAACTAATAGAAAATATAAAACTATTTTATATAACGTTTCACATTCCACAGATCCATGTACGGTAGTTAATATTTTAGGAAAAACAGGACGTTTCGTCCTGACAAACATTTAACTACACCAAACCACCTTGCGTGCTTTACAAAATAGTTCATCAAACACAAATGGCTTCTAAAACAAGACATAATCGCAAAAGCGTTCAGAATAGTCCCGCGTGGAGGTTATTCGCGTCCCCTACTCATTTAGCTGTCGGAGAGTTATTTAATACTGCTAGTGACCCCGGGCCCCGTTCTCGCCTGGACTCTAAATGTATTGAACACATCTGCTGGACAAGACGTACTGCCGCCAAGATAAATTAAATAATTTGAATTTATTTCCTTCCCATTACATTTTCGTATTGTTATTTTTGGAAGTTTGGTTTTTGCACGTGTTTACTTGTTTCGTTTGGTATTCTCTGGTTGGCTATTTTTATTTTGTTAATTTTCAATCACGGATTTATTTATTCGATATTTTACGATGATAATTAAATATACATTTTAAAAGTAAGATATTTTGAGCAAATTGATACTGAAACACTAAAGAGCAATGATGAAAAATGCTTGTATTTTATTTTTAGCATCTCTACGTAGCGTGCTAAGTTTAGACTGATACAGATAAGGTATTCATAAAAAACTCTCTAATTTGTATGCAGTTGTAAAATAATCAAGGCAACTTATTCCAATCGCTGTAGGAAATAAAATCAAACATAATGTTTAAAACTTACTATAAACATATCCATGAGGAAACATACAAATGTTCTAAAGCATGTATTTCAATAACATATAGAGATAGTATGTCAAAGTTCGTCCGTCGCAAGATGATGCATGATTGATAAGAACCAGAAGTTGGCCGAGGGCAATGCTTAGAATAAGCACGCATCCAGTATCCGTAATCTTTGAACATCTTAAATAAAATAGTCCGGAGTAGTGTTGTATGGCCGGTTTCTTATGAATTAAATATGAGCGCTTTATTCGATTCCCGAGTCCCTCGATATCTGATAATAAAAAAGAAATTTATCGCGCACATACGAGAA
The DNA here is from genome assembly GCA_905146925.1 of Autographa gamma. NCBI lineage: Eukaryota > Metazoa > Arthropoda > Insecta > Lepidoptera > Noctuidae > Autographa > Autographa gamma. The sequence continues at coordinate 6,298,492 of LR989852.1, forward strand.
GCAGGCCGAGTCTCATCGGCCGCTATTTTTTACGGCGCCCGGCGTCCTTCCATCGACAATCACTTCATAGCGACCCCTGTCCGAACGTTCGATGACAGAATTATTTATCAGTTTGAAAAATGACGGGAAATTGAATGTAGTCGCAATGTTTACAACGCATTTTCTGTCCAGTGTCCTCGGGGGCTCCTTCCCTCGCGTTCCGATGTCCACTTTTCAAAGAGACCGCTCGGACGAGGGTCGAAAAAGTGTCCCCAGAGTAAAAAATAAAAAATATATAAATTGTATCTTCGTTCAACAAATGTTACATTACCCGTGTACTGAAGATTACAAAGAAAGCGTCGTTGGAGATGAAACGAAGTTAGTAGCGGAGGTGGATGAGTGATGCGATATTTATTTGGTGTGTATAATTGTGGAGCGCTCGGGGACGACATGTCGCTATGACGCAATCAGTTTGAGTGACTCGGAGCCATGTGTCCATGTGTCGGCCGCCGGCACCGGACCGGCACGCCAGCGCGGCAGCGTTGCGATTGCTTCCGACTTCGATTGTAATTCGAACTTTTTAGGACACGCTTCACATAAAACTAACAAAACATAGACACGCGTGTATCACGGATGTACGAGTCTATTTTGTACATTTCTTTATTGATTGGTAACGATAATAAAGAAAGTGTGTTGTATCGTTTCCTTTTTACCTTATGATACTATAACTTTTTAGTGTTGGATCAGAAACGCTACCTCATGTTACTACATAGTAATTCTATTACCTACTCAACGCAGCATGTCACGTTTCTTAATCATTCTTTTATCATTTAACGTTTTCCATGTATACAATAATAATGGTGCATGTTAAATCTCTATTACTGAATGAGTTGCAATAAGTCTTTCATACTTATCAATAAATCATAAGTTTGACGTGAAACTTTGTACTAAAAGATTACATCATAAGTACGGATACGAAACCAGGAAAACTGTTTTCCCAAACTCTTCCTCGCTTCATACATTGTGTCACTACAGACTACGTTGTTCACACTTCCTAAAAACTGGATTATCAACAGGTTAAAGGTCTGAAAGTCATTATACAAAGTTTTCTATTAAATATTGTACTCAATGTTATTATTCAAAACATCAATACTTAGATTAAAACGAAGCAAAAAAATGGAGCGAATATAAAACTGAAATTGTATTGAAGCTGTTAACACAAATGCTTAGATTTTATTAAAAAATAAATATCAAACTTATAATATAAAAGCTACTTTACAAAATATTATAATGTTGAAAAACCTAGCTACCTACCTACTGAAGTCCTGTCCACTCATATTAATAATTTACTAGTACCTTTAATACCTTTAGTTTATTACGAAATTAACGTACATGAAAATTAAAATCCTTATACATAGTAGGTAGAAATACGCTTGTATAGTCTACTTGGGTAGGTACGTTCAGTGTCCATTGTCTTATGGTAATGAAGTTTTTGTCAGCACATTAACGATATCGGCACATAAGGGGCAGGTACAAGTGTGCGTATTCAGTTTATACTTTATTACCTGTAGCTATGTACCTAGCCATGTGTGTGCGTGTATGTATTATAGCACCCATGGCCGCTCGTAAAAATGTTTTATTCACCCCATACGGCGTCGTAAAAGGCGTAATAACGCGAGGAGGTATCGTGGAAGCAATTACCGATCTGTTATAGTTTGTTACAAAGGCGCTTGTTTATTATCGTTTTATTATCAACTCATTTGCTGAACAAGGACGCTGTTTAATTCAATACGCTTTTATTACAACAAAGTCAAAGCAATTAGGAAGTAAATAATTAGTTTGTTTATACAATATGATATTTTTATCCGGACTACTACGCCTGTTTTCTATCTCCTGATAAATTTGTGATTATACGCGACTGATAAATCCGAGCTAACTTCGTAACAGCGTAACTTGTACTAAGAAGGTTGAATAGTATTAAATCAAATCAGGATTATCGCTAGGCTCGACAAAGTCACAGATGAAAGTTGCGCAACAAATCCTTATCTACGTTTCAGGTCACGATTCTGCAAAATCGACGAAAATAAAATCAAACGTTCCTCCGCTCACAGTCGAAATGGAGAATGTGATATTGGATAGAGAGCGCCGTTGAAATGTCATCATAAGACTCAGGCTGACGACCAGCGGATGCGAGCGAGTTTGTTGTGTTGTGTAACCACTCAAATACTTTCCAGTTCTATAACAAAATACTCTAAATTAAATACTTGTGGAGAACAACAATTCACATCATTTATTTCGCTTTAACATGAGTGCAGATAGGTTTTGTTGTTAAAATAATCTACCACACATTGTGATTATGTACCGAAAATTTTGTGTACATATTGTAAACGCATAATTCCCAACCTCATCAAATAATATATTAAAATTCTCGCTATTCATACCGATACAACAGAAAAATCTTTTGCAACTACAGATTACACAAAAAAAAAGTATTTTATTCCTTTCATATGTCCAATTGAAAATATCCTTCCGGGTCTAGAAACTCGACTTAATTTCCCAAAAACAGTATAACTAGTAAATAATAGCAGTTTTCACTCCCTTGAGAAACATACAGTGCCTTTTCCCATGGAAATCTGTAATGTGATTTCAGTATAAGTTCGCGGAAACAAACATGTTACGAAGCATAGTTTGTACCTCAATCCCCGTGGGTATTATACCCCATGACTATTGAAACCCGTGCAATATTCAAAGATATTTTCAATAGTGAAGCGGTTTACTACTCTGGCTTATAGATAAACTTTAGAAGTCGAGGAAAATGTAAGAAGAATATTTTCATTTTCCAATTCATTCTTTCGTATTTATGACAGAGCCTTTTTTCTAATATTGCTACTAAAGTAATAACCCTTCAATGGTACGATTTACGTATTATACTTATAGTTGAAAGTTTATCAACAACCTGTAAGAATTTCATAGAATTAGTTAAAAACCTAATTAGTCTTGTAATAGATAAAGTAATCCTGTAATCTTATCAAGAAATTAAAGTTCTAATACTGAGCTATTACCTAAAACACTGTATGTACGATTCCCTTAAATACTTCCGACGTATATACCTTGTACCTGATAGGTATAACTCGGATGCTCACCCTATTATATTCATAACTGTACATCATAAAACCGCCCGCCCAACCAGGAAAAGTGTCGGCTGCACTTCCCTGCCCGCCTACAATATCATAACGAGCGGGGATTGGCCGATATGAGTTGATATAATATCATAACGCGTTAGGATTGGGCGAGGAGCCGCGGCGCGCGCCCCTCCGCCCTGGCCGGCGCCCTACGCCTCTTATTAAAGGTTAGTGCACCGAAGTAGATAGTCTGCGTCGTTATAATAAGTTTTACGTCGTGTGCCGTCCCGCGCGCCTCAATAAATATGTCGGGCGGCGGCCGGCCCCCGCCCGCCCGAGTATGAGCGGTAGGAAATGCCGACCGCCGACCGCCCGAGCCGGATCAATAATAATACTCGGCCATATCTGCAGTGGACTGGATCTGCTTGAGAAAGCGCCCCCCTCCCCCCGCGCCGCTACACAAACAATATAAATCATTTTCTCGTGAAGCCGCGGCCACACGCAACCCGCGTCCGGCGCGCTCCTGCCGCCCGCACTACCGCCACACTACCGACACTACCCACCCGAAACATAACATTCTTGTTTTTCCTCCTTCGCCTTCTTTTCCTTATATTATATATTGTTATAATATCATAAAGTTATGAAATTATAACACGGCTGTGGCGACATTTTTATGGATTTTGTATTCGATTAAACATAATTGAATGTTTACTGAAAAAGAAAAAAGTAGAAATGAGAGAAAGGCAATAAATATATGTATGTCAAATTTACAGACAGGAAGTAATTTATCACTAACTGAAAATTAATTGCTATCTTAACAAGGCACTTAAATCATTTTCAGCTCAAGCACTTTTCTTTGGTGATAACCGAAGTGCAATAACAACTAATTTTGATGTTGAAAATAATAACAAGTGATTGAGACAATATTTGGCCGAACTTTATAGTACAACAGTAGTTATAAAACATAAATTCCATTTTCTAATATTGTGGTTACAAAAAATCCACGTCGTAAAACGTAAAGCGTTACATAGGAGTATAGTGCGGGCGCACATCCTCGTAAAGACACAATTTTGTGGTGTGCACTATACACATAACTTGCGCCCGGTGTCTCCCGCTCCAATATAACTCGCGTCCGGTATATTGCTGCTGTTCATTTTTTATCTCTAGAATTCAGTATGTACTGTGTTTTATACCTTTGATAGGTATAAGATTTCTAAAGCTAAAATTCGATGCCAACAATACAACACCAACAGAACAAGTTATGAAAATTATGTTTATGATAATTTCTTATGTTCGCTTCATATACCTACATACATGATACATTATGTGTCCTGCAATACCTATGTCGATCAAGTTGATGGCAATACTGAGCAAGCGAACTTTGTACAATTTATCAAATTGAGTTACCGAGGGGCAATATCGCAGAGCGAACGCAATATTGCAGCGCGTGACCGCGTCTGCAATACGCGCTCAATACATCGGCCGGCGCCGGGCCGGCACGTCCGCCGCCGCCCCGCCCGTCTTCAGCCGCCCCACCCGCCGCCCAACTGACCACCTAGATATTTAGCTAACAATGCTTCGCCGCGAGCGACGGCGACCTACCCGTGCGCCGTCCCGCTCGGCCACCGGCCCGGCGCGCGGGTCCGACAGGGACCTCGCCTCCGGTCATCGCTATATTTATTGGCGACGCTCATAAGTACGCGGGTCAGGTTATAAGTTTCTACAAAATGAATGGCCGAGGCACGTAGGAGGCGAGCGCCCGCCGCCGCGCTTAACAAGAAAGCACCTCCACCGAGAAACTTGGCAGGGGGCCGTCACCCCACGGACGCTGGCGTTATAATTAAAAAACAAAAGAATACAGAGCCACTCAGCCTCTTGCCGGCCGACGCTGCTCGTTCGACTTTCATGCGAAAAAATGCAACGACTGACAATTAAATACAAAAGAAGAATGAAGAATTCTACAAAATTAGGAACTTTCTTTATAGGAGCGCTTCCACTGTAATTGGGTTTTATGAATTCCAGGAGTTTCAATGCCTTGATGAGAACAAATAGGTTACAACGCTAATGCTTTAATAAATTATTCAATTTATTGTTAGCAAATTATGGTATTTTGAAACAAAAGACTAAGCAAGTGGATTATCTATGTCTTATGAAATCTTTTCATGTAATAGAAATACAACACCATTATCTGTATGTGGTATTCAATTTATTATTACAGAGTCAAGTTCAATAAAATTTTACAAATAAAGAAATGCTGTTATTCTTTTAATGAAACAATTAAGTACGTAGTTACGTCTCTCCATTATAATTCTGTTTAAACCATTTCCTTAAGTGACATAAATATTAATTGTTGTAAGAGCGGACACAATCGCGGGGATTCGGACACAAACCAAATTAATGTTATAAATAAAGCATCAGAGGCATGTGTCGTGATCGCAGCTCATGCGCACCGCTCCTATTACAAATACCATTACGGACTCGCAGATGACCGCACGGTTTTATAATGCGAAGGCACCGGCGAGCCTCTCCCCCCCTCCCGCGCACCCTCCGCCCCGCGCCCCTCGCTCGCTCCCTTGACCATCGACCGACAATTGTAAATGGCACATAAAATAAATGAATGTGCAGCGGGACTCGCCTCTGCAGCAGACAATATAAATTACGACCGGACGATTATATTCCGGCGGGAATGAAACGTTTTCCTTCAGATATACACTTTACATTGCGCGGGAAGGCTCTCCCGTATAAATTCACGGCTGCCCACCGCCCGCTCTCGTTAGCCGTGCGTGTAATTACCTCCTACTGTTTTCGGGAACTACTTTGATTAGGCATATCTTATACACTTACACGAATGTTCATTTTTGTTTACCGTGACTGGGAAGTCCATAGGTATTTTGAAATTTTTGATAAAAGATAGTTAGTTTTCTTACTCTAAACATATTTGATTTCTTTGCAATCGAGCAGACAGATCCCCTTATCCAAATTACCAATAACAGTTTTCTAAGATAAGATCTTGATGTTCTAAAAGGCCATGGCATTAGAAATCCAATACACTGCACTTAGTAATTAATGAAATAGGTACTGCTAATAAAATCTCATTGGTGTTGGTAATTGAAATTAATGGTATGTTTAGGGCGACCGATTGGTGATCTCGGTTACCGCCGTCTGTTATTATTCATACGGAATCTCATCTGATATTTACACACTAATGTTTCTTGATCATGCACTATATGTACTAACAGTGAAATTAACCGTGAAATATGACGAAGATAATAGTTGGAAAACATGAGTTCAGTAGTTTTGTTTCATATTATCGACTCTAAAATGCGCTGAATAATACAAAATAGTATGCATCAGGATCTAAAAATAAATAGTTTATTTTCCGCCATGCCAAGGTGTTTTGTTAGTCAGTCTAATTCGCTACTCGAATATCTCAAAAAACCAACCACATCAAAGTAAGTTCAATAGTATAAAAACAAAAACAGATAAACCTAAGTGGGATGATAAATAAACCAGGACAACAGGTAAAACCGTAACTGGAACTGGAAATTACCTTTCTACATAGACATTGATAAAACTAAATAGTCTAATCACGAACGGAATGAGTCATTCGATATCGCAGACCAGTCATTTGGTCAGTGTCGCAAAACTAATGACACATAATGACGGCTGGGCTGGCTGGGGGTGGCGAGGGGTCAACCCGGAGGTTCGTGTGTTCGCACAATAGTAGCCCGTAACGCTGGGCTAGAGAGCTGTGCCGGCCGAGCGAGTCAAGGTCTGTTGGCTGCCTCCGATGCCCCCCCAGGAGGTCTTGTCCCTGCTGGCCGACGACGACCACCTGACCACCCTGGCCGCAGCTAATTGGGGTCGTCTACCAACCGCACACCCATAGTTTTGATATTTTAAACTGAGCCTACGTCTAGCTCGACTACAATATAACTTCAACATTTGGAAGACATCACTAACATGTCTAATATTTCGTACAGAAAATTCAGTGTTCGTGTGCAATTCAACTTGAACATGATAAATAGAAAATTATCATCAATCATCATCAAACACAGTAATGAAATGAAACTGATAAGTAGAAACTTAAAAAAGGCTTCGGAACAATTGCAGTTATCTAGTTTCCCTCACATCTCACAACACTAAAAATGTTACATGATTTTCACAGTTGATATCTTTACGACTCTACAAAAAAAGTTTACTTTATTAAACTTAATCAAATCATACATTATTCGTACCAACTCAAGTCTGCTAGTCAGCCTACTCCACTGCACCGATTAGAAACAGAATTATACATGTGCAAGTGCACGTACGCAGAAAATAGCACTTAATACTACGTTATTGTAGCAAACCGTTAGGACTCCCACTTACCTACACGGAAAATAGAATCATTGGCTTACTAACATCGATCACTAAATTGTTTTACATTACAAATTTATTGAAGTACCGTGAGCATAGCTCGGCTGTAGACGTATATCGTATTCAATTATAACATGAAAGACGAACTAAGTATTTATGTAGCTAAATGAAATATCGTATCAAATCTGAGATATGCTGCAATTATGTGTAGTTAGTCCTTATCTACATACATCATCATGCCATACTTGTAGATTAATCGAACATGCTTAAAAAAGACACGCCTAAAAAGTCTATTAAACAGGCCAAAAACTGAAAACCATTTATCATATGACGTGAATAAAATACATAAATAAAAAATCATGTCCACTGGAAAATTAGAAAGTAAGTTGCAGTATAGTGAGCGATTTAAAATGCACTTAGATTTCAATAATTCCATTAACAATTGAACGCGCGCATGCACTTACTTTCACTTTGCTAGATTTTCCACACAAGACGAACAGTTTATTATCTGACGCCGGCCGTATACTCAAGATAGATAATTATAATTATATGTTTATTAATTATTATGTCAGGATCGTTTAGCATGCTTTCATGGATGAATTTTCTTGCTAAGGTTTTCTTACAGGAAAAATTGTTTACAAGTTACTATACATTAAATTAACAGCATATCTTGAAATACCTATAATTAGTATGAATGTTTTGTTCGCTATTGATATTATTCCCTACTATATTAAATAAAAAATACCAAAATGAATACAATAACTTCATCAAAGAACCACAATACGTCCAAGTGTTGAGTTTTAAAAACGATGTCCTTAATTTTCTCGTTATATTATTTGACTAGCTTGAAAGAAAAAATATGAGTAAAACTCATATTTTTTTCACCTTTATCCTGTAAGCAAACCTCTCTAAGCTGAGTTGATACATAAGATGTATGTAAATGATATCAGCTAGGTATGAAACACGGGTACGGATGGCACTCCTCGTACGTGTATGGGGCCAGAAATGAAATTGATGAACTTTTCTCCCAGCAATAATGGCTTTGGCACGTACCAACATAATTCCGACAAAACTTCCTCACATAACCCCCCACCCACCGCTAGGGTTGTTAAACACACATTCAATCAAACTACGATATCAATTTTCAATTCATACGAAATTATAAAATCTATCGAATGAAAATTTTATCGGTGTTCCATATAAATAGAAAACGAATGAAAGTAAGGTAGGTGGTAATCGGATATCAGCACATCGTATCGGGAGTAACACGAGTCGAGCAAACCGTAACAGAGCGAAAGTGTCTTCTGTAATGAGCGCGGATTAGACCAGCTCTGTAAAGGGGTTAGTTAGAGGCAGTTTTTTAGTAAGTGCTCCGTATTATTAAAAAAAACAAAAGACTTCGATTTTCTTCAAAACAAAAACGCTTGATAAATATTTCATTATTACGGAGAAGAACCGACCAGGAACTTCTAAGCATAAAAAAATTATTTATTTGAAAAAGCTATTTTCAGTTTATTTTCCTGTTATTCACCAAATGCTCTATACATAAGCGTGCGGAAGTCTGCTCCAAAATAAAATTGAAAATCCCCAAATACGTTACTAACATATTTTTAGATAAAAAAATAAGATAGACATTAATCTATCCTGGAAATAATTAAAATTGTGTTCTAATTTTCAGAGCGGAGCAGCCCTAGAGCAGTGGACAGCGGCAGCGGGTGAAGGCGAAGAAGGGAGCGCACATCCAATATAAGAAGAGAACAAAATAGGTTTATGTCGAATACTTTGACCATTCGCCCGTAAAGTAACTCCGCTGTACAAGTGACGCCCGCAGCCTTGCGACCAGTATTTACCTAGACAAACATATGGACATTCACAAAATGCAGCACTTTTTTTGCAGAATAATATCTCGGACTTCAAGAATATAAATGATACGATTCTCAACTACGATACACAATTAATCATGTGGTTTCACATATTGAATTATGATACGAAGTGTTACTTTTTCTTAAGATCTACTACTGGTCAGAGTAGTCTTCACATGAAAAACGTGAAGAAAGACTTAGCTTTGCCAACCTGTTAGAATATTTTGGCAAGTATGAAATATCCATATGGCAGTATCATGACTAATGACTATGGATCAAAATTATTGGAGACTTGAAAAAAAAAACGCTTTGAAATTTTCACCCACTTTTCTGAAAATCCGTAATGAGATTTAACAAACTGATCAACAACTCAGCCTGCGTAGTTACTTTAACTAGGCACAGTAACATAAATTATAAATTCCGTTTACATAGTATGGCACTATAATATGCGCATTTAGCTAGCTTCAATTTAGCAAACAATTTGCATTAGCACCTAAATCAGTAATCTATGGAGACATCACTTGAATAGCCTAATTCGAGATGTAGACACCCATCAAGTATTGAGTGGCCGGAGTGGCCGGCAGATGGGTGGCGGACACCTGACTCCGGGACTAAGGTAAGTAAAGGTAATATTAGCCCAGAGCCACGGCGCCTGCCCAACTGACATCCCGAGAGAATGCCTGTCAGCTGTAACACATTGATCATGGGTACACAATATACGTACAAACTTAGCTCAGGACCTCCCGTGTATATAAACTATAAACGCATAGTCATATAGGTAGAACACCGGATAAGTATAAAACACAACATTTATGTCTTCCTTAGCAGTCGGGTAAAAATATGTTAAAACATATTTTGTACATAAATGTACTATAGTTACGAATGGATAAAGTATAAATGAGTGAAATTTTGACGGGGAACCGTTATTCCGACATAAAATGAAGTTATGTGTAGAGAATTTTAATTATTGGGTATTAATGTTACAAATATAAATAATTAAACAAAAAATATACCTAGCACAATCTATTTTCATGATACGTACCTATTTGAACAGAATGCCAGCAAATAATTGAGGCACCTGTGTATAATTCTAAATAAAAACTTACAAATAATGATGTTTCACCTATCTAATCTGCTAACATCATATCAGTTTCATTCCAGCAGATACTCATACAAAGCAGGATCGTATGCGTTTGACAAATAAACATACAAGCTAAAACTAATCAAGAGCAGCTCACAATTCCTGATACAGAAATGAAGCAAGCGCTACCGCCGCTGCACCGCTTAATCAGCGTTGGTCCGCCCGCCCTATATTTGCGTATGCAAAGAGACGCCAGCCGCATTAACGATGCCATATAGCCAGCGTAGCGTGCAGCGATTGGGCAAACACATATCTGCATTATAAACAGCGTCCGGGCTCACAAACGTGCACTGTGGTCGGCCTTTACCGGCGCACGGCTAATCAACGAGCTGACCTTCCGCAGCCGAACAAACGCTACACCACACTCCGCTGTACCTCTCCCTGTAAAATGGTCGACTATCTAGCTAGTTAACTGCATGTACACACGGATCTCGTCATTCATTAACAGATTATTTATTCGCCTCTAATGAACTAATCGGACGCGTAAGTAGATCACTTAGCCCCATTTAATACATGCTACGATAAAGAAAAGATCATAAATAGGTATGCACTGTAACAGTATTCGTGCATGTGCAGTGAATCGATGAAAACTTTCTACTTTCCACGTTCAAACCCGTTGCACCCACATTAACGGAAAATCTCGACACATTTCTTGGACTCCTCTCCACTAGAGCGTGTAAAGAAAGCTGCTTGTCGCAATAATTAAAACACCATCTATGTATGAAAAACGTGATATGCATGTTAATTCGTGCAAACTGTAACATTGTTAGAATCACATAACAAATGCAGCTCTTAAAATGCATGCTGCATGTCGAATACACGAAATTGCGCTTCATAGTCGGAACTGAAAAAATAATGTAGCAGTTAAATCTCTTCGTCAAGCCTATGTACCAGTGAATATGTCTGCACAAAATGTATCCTAACGTGTCATATTTAGGTAGATAGCCCTATTTGTCTTTTTTCTTTACGTGTATCCATATTAACCTAATTTAGCTTAATTATGTTGCATCAGCATTATTCAAGAGTACTTGTTTGATTTAAGGTGACGATTCATTAATTACACTGTGAGAGTGTATTTTGTGAATGAAACCAGATTGAGTGTAACATCGTTTATTATTACCTCTTACATCACTTTAATAAATTAATTTACATTAAACATACAACTGTAGTCACAAATAAATAAATTACATTAAATAATTTACTGACATAGATTTGAAATCGAGAATGGACGACCGTTTCGTCTGATAAGGATGTCCGGGAGAGGACGGTACTTTGGTTTGAGGTTATTTGTGTGTCGGCGCGGTGGAGTCGCCTGTGTGGTGGCCTGGCTGGCTGGTCTGGCTGGTCTGGCTGGCGGCTGGAGCGGGTCCCGACGCGTTGACGAGGGCTACACGCTCGCCGTCGTCTGCTCGCCGTAGAAGTAAGGATCCACCGCGCCTGCCTTCGCTGGCCTCACCACATACAGATTCCGCCTTCGAATTAAAGACTAGAATTGAAATATTTTGGATTAAAACATGGAGCGCATGCCTTGTTGTAAAATATAACAATTAGATTTTTTAACAACCATCAAATTAAATAAATTAAATATTTTTTTCAAATAGTCAAAACTTTTAGAATTTTAACCAAAATTAATCTTTGTAACTTCAGACTATTGATATTATTTATGAAAATAAACGAAGAAGTAGATGTTTTCCTTACCTATGGTGTCCATCTGCATGCACTTGGAAGGTAGTTTCAGCGGGAGCGCCATCATGACTGAACAATTTCTTCAGGGCAATAATACCAGCGATGGTAAGAGCCACCTTACTGGCAATGAGTGCTTTACCGGCAATTGCTGCTAAGGTCTTAAGCGCCATTCCTCCCACAATGGTTACAGTGGTGAAAATACCAAGTAACAGGTAAGGTAAGACCTTCTTACCTAGAATAGACATATTAAATACAAGTTAGTATAGCTAATGTGGCTGGTATCGGATTATATTAAAACGCTCACCGATACTTAAAACATATTTACCTCTGCCCCTGCCTTCCGAAGCCAGATCCATAGAAATGGTGTGTGTGTTCATCAACTGCTCGAACCGTGTGCGCAACATGGTGTCGAGCTTGTCTTCTGTGGACATGCCAGGGAAGAAGCGCGGCTCCGCAACCGCGGAGGGTGCGTCAGCTTGCTTCACCAACGTCAGTCCGTCGGCAATCTGAACGCTCTCCTGTACAGCACAAGTAAAAATATTATTACACTGTCACTTTACATTTTAGTATAATATAGAACACTAAACACAGGACTGCATCACCTGCTCCACTGCTCTGGTGAGTGCCATTAAAGCCTTGCCCTTCAAGCACATGGACATATGCTTCTGTGCACTGCAATCGTCGTAGAGTTTCTGTAGAACAGAAAACTCAGATGTCCACCACCACGAGCTATCTTCAGCTCGGCCACTGTCAATTTCGTTCTGTGCATAATCATCGACCTCCATCCTGCGGGATCTTCGAGGCCCGTGCACATTGCCCGCGGCGACTGCCACACAGATAACTGATACAACGTATATCCGGAAAGCGGAACACATTTTCGTTTTGTTTTTTCACACACAACACTAAAACTAATTATCAACGTGTATGAGGGTGGTCCAGCAGCAACTGACAGGCGGTGGAGCGGGTGAGAGCTTATAACTGTGCGCCACTTCGCCGTCGAGCACCACCAAACATCCGCTATTCCGCACTAATTCTCCGCACGCGCACTTACGTAACTGAACTTGAAAATGATCGAGAACCATTTTCCAAGCCAATTTCTCCGATAAAATGCAAGGCAAAAAGCAAGACACATATCTGTTACCAATTGCAACGAGTGTTGTACCTACTTCACGTTCACGTGTGTGAAAAAGCGTAATTACGAACTGCTTGCGTGCGGTATGAGCACCATTCAGTCCCACATTTCATTCGTAAAAGACGGATTTTAGTTGATTAGTTGCAGTTGCAACTGATCTAGTGGAAAATATTTCAGTCTTTAACAGCGCTTGCGCAGGGTGCAAGGTTGCATTGTAATGGCCTCGTGTGAACTGTACCGGCCGTACACGCATTGCCGAGGACGTAAACTAACGTTCAAGTTTACAAGGAACTACGACGATAAACTATTTAAAAGAAAGTAAAAGCGGTGCGTAGTCGCGTCCATGTAGATAGTATGATTTATTGTTTAAAAATATGACACAAATAAACAAGAAACAAAGGACAATGGCAGGTCTCCATACTAAGAATTGTCTGAGATCAAATTGAAGCGTCCCTTAATGAAAAATATGTTAAAAGATTTGGCGTTAGTTCTAGAATCTATAAATGAGACTATTTTCATTTGGGAAAGCCGGAAAAAAAAGATTTCGGTGTTAGAATTTTATTATTTAGGTTATGAATTAACGTCAATGTCAATAGCTATATCTATAAAACATAACGCAGATCGAAATTATGTCCTTAAGAAATGATAATGTGGTGTGGTCTAAGTGAGAATAAGAGTATTTACGGATAAATGGGAAAAACCTAAATAAATTCTAACACTCGATGTAGAGTAGTACTCAATTTAAACTTTTAAACTATCGCGCTGCATATTATAGAACGAAACGTCAAGCCCTTAAGGTATTTACGCATGTACGCGCTAATCCCCGTCCTATAATATTACTATAGTACTCAATTATTGAATGTTTAAGAAAGCTGAGCGCGTATTAAAAAAATGCACTTGCCGCGTAAACAATAGAACTATGTTAGGGCAAAAAAAAGCATATTTTGTTTAAAATAATTATTTATTTCATTCTTCATCTCATTATCATCATTACACATAAAATGCGCGTGCGACGATGATCTCTATCGTAATCTTCCATAGTTATTGTTATGGGTTTACAACAAAAATCCAATTCACTATATAGGCACAATCGAAGCAAAGTAAGATTAGCTTATGCTCATGCAAAAGCAATATCGTAGTCCTAAGGGCACGCACTAGTCACACAAGGCAGTATCAATCAGTCCATAAACAGTCCAGGTAGGGTAAAAATAAATAGAAAGCCAAATATAATCATAAAACACAACCGACATAGTAAACACGGAAGGATTTTGTAGCATAGAAAAATATAATGGAGGGTAGTTCTGTAGCGTCTTCACTTGACAGACAACCACAGATAACATTCACTGTCCAAAACAAAAGTAGTGCTGCACTTTTGGATTCGTTTTTCTTGAGAATCGATACGACACTGAAACGATCCTCTGATATTTTGATCCATTATTAATTGGATTTAAAAGTAGGAGCATTTCTTCAAACATATCATTGATTAAAGACGAAAGAATAGATAATTCTAATATTATGTTAAAAACAAAACGAACTCTACACGGGTCGATCGATCGGTCGATTATATCGATCATTCGTTTGATTATACAGCGTCACACCACTATTTTAATGGTAAAATGTCGAATGTAGGTAACCTAATTCGAACATCATTTTATGAGCTTTTAAAAACATAAAAATAACTCCGGCTTTTACAAGAAGAAGTGAATAATTGAAAAATCGTAGAAAATTAATTAAATTTGATTGATATTTATGAAATCTATGGACGCCAAAAAAAGTCCAGACCAAATTCTGCCATTGTTCTTTATTAGTTAATAAATTGGCACACAATGGCTAAAATGTGTAATAAACAATTTCACATTATCAAAACATTCCTCTTTTTTTCTGATTTTCTTCTTTTTTTACTAATATATTATTAATTACTATATTATTAGTCAATTTCTTCATCAGTCATATGATATACTGAAATATGTTAGAAAGTGCTCAAATCAATTCTGCTTTTCTGTATGATCTTTCTTTTGATAGACCCCGTCGGAATGCAACAGCCCAATTTTTCTGTGTGCGGAAATTTCAGGTATTAGGTATCAGGTAAACTAGGACATTTCGATATATTCATTAAATAAATTATAGATGAATTATAATTAAAAAAGAAGGAATTTTAAATCAAACTCATTGTTGGCCGGTTATTTAACTTTTTTGCCCCGCTGGATTTGAATGGGTAGGTAATAGAATGTCCACTTGTGTAGATTGATTCCGTTGAGATTGGCCGCCATGACTGAGATGAAACTAGATGCTGGATATAGGATACAATTATTCGTCACTAAGCACATCCGTTTGTGGCAGCTTCTAACAATCACATATAATTGAATGTGCAAAACAATAATTTAATAGTAATAATATTCAATAAAAGTATTTAGGTATCTGAATGTAATTCTAGATAAGTTCATGGTACAATTTGTTTGAAACTGCATGCACCTGCACACTGTAACTACAAAGTATCGTTTTAGTTATTCTGACTTTTTGTTCATGCTCTAATCCTCTCATTGTATGACCCCATAAAAGCAACTGAAAGAAAGAAACTGAAAATGATATTTTCGTAAACTGTATAAAAATAAGAAGTAGAACTCTATTACTTATTGTAGCTGCCAATGCTACATACAGTAGTATTTCACCTATGATGCCTCATTGCATTCTAAATTTCCTTCATGTTACGCGGCACAAGTGATACAAATTACAAGGGTTACCGATTCTTCCGTTGTTTCAATAATAGGAAAAAGAAAGCTTACATGCGTGTGCACGCGTTTGTATTAGGCACGAATAGGCAAATCAAATAATATAATCGCTTTTCCATTGCATTACTGTAGGTGATTATTTTTAAAATTCAGACATTTTTATGAACTGTAAATACAATTTACCAACATTTACTAAAACCATTAAAAATAACCAACTAACTGCGTTATCGGAATAATCCCGACTCTCACCAAATCCCCTTCTGTTGTTGAGTTCAAGTAGGTAGGCTATAATTTTGATTTTGAATTTTAGTCAATGAGTGTATTTAACAAACCAGTAGGTATACACATGCAGAATAAATATAGGTAAGTATAATTAAAAAATTACGTTCGAGCAAAAAACATAAATGGCCTACCCGAGAGTAGGTAGAAATAAAATAGTAAGTGCCTAGCTACCTACTTCTTGGTCAGTCAATCTTTCTTTCGAGAAGGTAGATGGGAGATGACATACGTACCTACTTCATGGGAGAAGATTTGTGTTTTAATAAAATTTTGTAAATCGCAAACCAAATAGGTTGCTTCAAACACAATTTGGCAAAATGGGAAAACCCCATTGACACTTCAGATACCCGGTGTGAGTGCAGTGTTCCCGTCCAGACAATGCCACACCTGCTGGAGTGCCCAAAGTGTCCGGACACCCACACTTTTCAAGATGTAAAACTCGCCTATGACGCTACAGGTCGTGTGACCAACTAGGCGAACCGTATTTAAATTTTAATGAAAATACTATCGACTTGGAAAAGAAGACATATCTAAAATGCTGTCTCAGAGTTTCCAAGTAAGTGTATATTTTAATCTTCGTTATCTCATCTCATCATCAGTCATTTGCTTCTTACTAATAACTTCTTGCAAATAACAATACACTAGCATAGGTGAGGAAATACTTAAAAGTCTAAAATTAGATATTTATTTATTTATTTAAATAAATAAATTTATATTAAATATTAATAATTTATATATTAATGATTTAAAACAGACTAGCAATTATTTATTGTTGTTATTACTAACTACCCACGATCAGATGAAAAAAAAAATGCTAAAAGAACGAACTACCTTACAAACTAGAAAAGGCCGTTAAGCTGTGCCTGTTATTTCACTAAGACCTATGTAAGACCTTAACATGCAAATAAAGATTTTGAGTTTGAAACTACCTCCCAAAATTCCGTAGAACATGTTTTACGTTAGTACTGTCACATTGACGTTTAGAATCGACATGAGTAAGTGCTGCCATCTGTCTAAGACTTATTGAATTTTTAGCATTTTTGGACAAGAATTAAGAACGCTTTCTGTTTTGTACATAAAACTTTTATTAAAGTTAAATTATTAACATTTTTTAAGTACAAAGTAAAAGCTCAGATTGGCTTGCATGATCCTATAGAGTACACGGACGGAACAATAGTCAGTCAAGCAGTGACGTTGACAATGACAACTTGACACCAGTTGTGTGTGTTTTGTGGACATACTGGATATCGATATTTATTAAATTCTCGCTGTTAAATTTTAAATCAATATTTTGCCAAAATAAATAATGAAAAGTGAATGTGATGACACAAACAAAGATCTGGATTTCTATGGCTCTGACCCAGGCGCTGTTAGATATGGGAACTTCATAAACTACTATTCATTTCACGATGTTAATGAAAGAATAAATAACCTGCATCCAAAAATGTTTCCAAAACAATCTAAAAAGCAGCTTATTTGCCTAGACGTCGGATGTAATACTGGAGACTTGTCGAAAGCACTATACTTGCACTTGAAAAATACTTATCCAGATTCTGACATACATATGTTAGCAGTCGACATCGACCCAAAATTAATAGAAAGAGCGAAGGAAAACAATGAATTTACTGATGTAATCAACTTTAATACTTCCAATATTATGGAAGAAAAGGACCGCGAAATGATTCAAAATTATTTAACCTCCTTTCACCGCACTGCATTCGATTTCACATTTTGTTTTTCAATAACCATATGGATTCATCTAAATAATGGGGATGTAGGATTGTTAAATTTTTTGAGATACATTAGAAAAATATCTAGAACTATAATAATTGAACCACAGCCATGGAAATGCTACAGAAATGCCCAGAGGAGGGTTAAGAAATCTGGTCACAGCTTTGAACTCTATTCAAGTTTGCGAATAAAAGGTGATGTTGAAGCTGTTATTGAATCAGTACTTTCCGATGAAACTCATTACAAAACTTATCAATCGCAGGAGTCCTCTTGGAATAGAAAAATTCTTAGCTTTCAGAGTGAAAAATATTAAATTAAATTTTGTAATAATGTCTGATGTATTCATATGAGAAAAGAAATGGAATATTTATGATGATAAAATATGCAGACTAAATTATTTTTAAGAGAACACTGTGATTACAGTAGTTATGTATTTATTTATTGAAATATGGTATCATTACATCTATTACATGGTAAATATTTTTTTGTGGTTTTTAATGCTGAGGTTTATATTTTTGGTACTTTTATATTAAATAATTCCCTTAATTTTTACTTATGTATACATTCAGATAAAATAGATTAAGAGAAATTAAACTACTAGTTTTAAATCAGATATAATTACTTTTAATCCTTAAAGATTTTATTATAAGTTATAATCTATTTAAGTTTTTAGCTTAAGAATACAGTGTCACATCAACCTTAAAAAATGTACTTAAGTTCTAAATTATGGATGGCTATAAGGATGTGGAAGAATGATGACCATGAATACCTTGACTGATGTACTAAAAGATCAACTTTACCTACTTAAGAGGCAACACTATTAGAAAGGAACTTAAAAAAATAGGTGTGTCACCAAATCTTGTGCTTTTTTAACCGACTTCAAAAAAAGGAGTTCTCAGTTTGACCTGTATGTATGTATATTTGTCCACGATTATGCCTCGTTTGGCTGAACTGATTTTGATGCGGTTTTAAAATAGCTTTTTATTTTTAAAGAAAAAAAGAGTCACATTATGTTAACCTAGATTGACACATCCTTCTTCTTCAGCCTGTAGTCACCCATAGTCGGGTATAGGCCTCTTCATGAGCACGCCAAGTATTGCGGTTCCGTGCCACATACACATAGGGTATGTAAATTTATATGAATATAAATTTAAATAATAAATTCATTTTCCACAAAGAAAACTGGGATGCATTTGTATAGTTTCTAAGGTAGTGTGCCCTCATAAGAAATGACAAAAAATACAAGCATATATTAATAATGAGCCATAGAATTCAAATGTAATGTATGATCTCAAGTCTCAACAAAAATGATACAGTGAGAAATAAAAGTAAAGTACCTATAACATTGTTTTTATTTTAAGTAGTAACTTCCTCTGTGCTTGATTCAAATTCTAGTTTAACATCACCACCCAGGCCATCTGCATCTATCTCTGTTTCTTGAGCATTTAACATATTTAGTGTCACCTATAAAGAAAAAGAAAAATATTAAGAAACTGTCATTAAAATCTGCAAAATGAAGAATTAAATCATGACAAAGTAAATTGATATTGTCAAAGTTGCGGGCACCCGGTGGATGCAATTGGCGAGTTGTCATGCATTATGGCGTTCTAGGGGGGAGGCCTTTGTTCAGCTGTGGATGTCTTCTGGCTGATGATGATGATGAAAGTAAATTGTTTATTATAAAAAGTAAAAAATAATACCTTATTATGTTTTGTACTTTTTTTATTAAGAGTTTGAGATGTTGGCTGAATTATGAGTTCATTAGCAATGTTTTATATGAAATAATAACCTGCTGAGATAAAGGAGCATTGTGTATGTTATGCTGAGTGTGTCCTGAAACATTACTGCTGGCCAAAGTTCTCTCTTCCGGTAATTTCTTCTTCACTGGTGTTTTGGGTGGTTGGCTGAAAAGCAATAAAAACATACATAGTAAGAATAGTAACAGAAATAGGAATAGTTACGAACTATAGCTTTTGTGTGATATATAATTATTATTGAGCTTCAAATGATGAATAAATTTAATACAATAAGAGTAAGAAATCAAAAAAAATATAGCACTGGTGGCATACTTATTAAAACCCCGTTTTTTACATTATTGGCATGGCTAGAAAAATCATCACTGTGATTTCGATTTGTTAACAGCGTATTATTTTTAGGAAATGACAAAGATTAATATTTTACCTAAACCCCAGCATTGAAGGAAGCAGATTTAATATTTACCTGATTGACGAATCTACCATAGGGTGCAATGACATAGCCAAATCTGCAAGTTTATTGAAGGCAGCACCAGCCTCAGTAAATATTTCTCCAACCTGAAACCATGTTTATGATTACGTTTGTTATTTTCCTTATGTCAATACATTAAAATAAACATTGTCGTTGATAGGTATCTAGAGAAAGTTACCTGAGCAGCTGAATTTGCTGCCGAGTTATTCATATTTAAATATTAATTGTAAGTCCTATTATATTTCACTGCCACAGGACAATATGGATTCGTAGATATTTAAATAAAATTAATTCGTAGGTATTTTCCGTAGACAGATATCCAGTCAGAACTAGTACTCTTATCTATGGTCAGAACTTTGAATCTGATTTTGACATTCAAAACAATATTTTTTTGCATTGGTGCAGGCTAAAGTCTTTCGACCATACCGCCTTGCCAAATACAAAAATATGGGAGATTGCTAAAATAAATACTAATACATTAACACGAAGTAATAAAGTTTTATATAGCTTAAAATAATCAAAATACAATATATTATTAGGTAGTTATGTATAGAATATTAAAGAAACAAGAAATACCTCCACAGATTACTTAAATATTGTTAGAACTATATAACTTCCTCTACCCTGTTATGTTACTGTCATGTACTCTGTGGTATATTGTTTTTAAATAATAATTGACATTAAATTTGTTAAAAATTACTAAACAACGTTCTGTGGTGGATAACCTCGTGTGTCTGTGTATTAATGTTATAATTGCTAATTTTATGGTATAATTGTTTGTACCAAAGCTCAATAAAGCTCGATTTGTTTTATTAATTAACTGCTATTAAAATAAAGTGTCATTACCTCCACGCATTGAGTTGAGGTTATGTTAATGTTTACATGTAATTAAACTTTCATAAAAAGACAATAGACGGTTTGTTACTTACACGATATAATATCTAAAGATGAATAGACCTCCACGACCCTTTATGAACAATAATTATCGAGGCCCTCGACCTTATAACCAACAATTTAGGCCAAACCACGGCCCACCTGCACCATTTCCTTGGAGACCTGCAAACTATGGATATGACAACAGGAAAGAATATAATGAAGAACACTGGTGCGAGACTTGTGACCGTGGCTTCCCTACAGCAGAACTTCTTGCTAAACACAAACAACAACACCAGGTAAATATAATCAACACCTTCACTTGAATTTTCATTATAAAACGTAACAAAAATGTTTACTAATCAAATAATGTTTATTACAGAAATGTAACATAGATGGTTGCCAGTTCATTGCACATCCTAAAGTAATTACCAAACACATTCAAATGCAACACTCAACTGGTTTGTACAAAAAGATAGCAAATTTGAACAATCCTGAAGAAATACAGAAATGGAGAGAAGAAAGAAAAAAGAGGTACCCTACCAAAAGTAACATAGAGAAGAAAGCTGCAGAACGGAAAGAAAAAATTGAAAGGGGTGAAAAAATGTTTTTGAACAATGATAAAAGGGAAAGGCAAAATACTACAGGTAATATACTTACATTAAGTACTTGATGTGTTATAAGTTTGTATTTATTTTAAGCTTTAAATTCATTTTTCTGTTGAACAGATCAAAGACCTGGCCTTAAGAGAAGACATGGATTTGATAAACAAAATCAAAACCATAAGCCTAAAAGACAAAATGTTGATTCGTCAGTTCCACCTAGTAACAACAAACCTATGAAAGATAAAAAACAAAAAGTTATTCCAAGCATACCTAGTAAAGTTGAAAAGAATAAACTTAAGCCATTTAGTGGAATTCTAAATATTGTTATGGATAATGAAATAGAAGATACAGTTGAAACAACTAATTGTAGTGACTTAATTGAAGAGGATTATTATGAAGAACCCCAAAAGCAAATAGTTGAAACTCCAAGTACTCAGGAGCCAGTGCTCTGTGGGGCCTTAACTACACTAATGTGTGAATATGGATCTTCTGATGAAGAAACTGATAGTAAGCAAAAAAATATACCTAATGAAACACTATCGAAAAATGAGCAACCACTTGAAATACCTCAAAATATTAATAATGATACGGTTAAAATAGAATCTACAGTTGTTGATAATCATGATACAGAAAAAGAAACTAAGGAAAGTGACGATGATGCTCCCGATGAAGTAAAAATAGTTAAAACAAATGTTGAACATGATGACCAAGAACCAGCTGTAATAGTTAAACAAAAACAATTACCACTAAAGAAGCACACTCCAATTAGAAATGACCGTAATCAAAATCATATGAGAAGAAAAATACCATCAACTTTGCTTCAAAAACTTTTGCACACTGAAATGCGTAAGGAACGTAATATAGTTTTACAATGTATTAGACATATTATAAAGAATAATTATTTTGATAAGACCTCACAATAAACTGATGTTAAATATTGATAAAAATCTATTTGTTAGATTTTAGGCAAGGTTAGTGGTGTCTGCAGGTACATTGACAGAACTGAACTTCAAATTACTTGTTTCTGTTGATAATTTAATTTTTCTAGATAGATTTTTGCAAACTCATCTATGATCATGTTTTTCAATCTGAATTAATTGTGATTGTGCCTGTATATTCGTTCGTTTACTAGTGCTTGATTATTATTATTGCCTATTTGAGCCATTAGGTGTGAAATGGCCACCTGAGTGAATTGAGCCTAGGAACGCTTCTACAGTAGGTATCCGAAACGACATCAGGGGTAAATAAAAGTGTGAAAATAGGTAGTGTCGTAGAAAGTATTATTTACTGGCCTGTTGGTCTAATGGTCAATGACCCAGACTACTATACCAGCGGTCTTAGGTTCTACTCCCATCCAGGTCAAATCTTTGCGTGATGATCATTTGTTCAGTCTAGGTGTATTAGGTACTAGTAAATGGTCGTAAATTGTTAGAAAAACAAAAAAAAACTATTTCGGCTGATAATTCTGTATTTGATTTTTATACTTGACACTAGATGGCGTTAAATACAAAAAACAACGTTATAATATTAAAAGTAATACATATAAAAACAATTTAAGGCAATTTACCAGTAATGAAATAGGAGTACCTACATATTAAGTAGGTAAAAAATATGTTGTGTTTCATCAACTGTAATGCCAGCTAGAATATCAGCGTGGTCGTGCTGGGAAGAAGGATACTTCTTAGACTACGGGCCCATGAACAAAATGGATGGGTCATATGAACCACCAGGTGACGTATATAGGACGATAGAAGAGCATAAAATAATAAGATTCAGCACTATGCCGTCACTTGTGATCAGTCCAACTGAGTGCTGATGAGAATTCAAAAGTGCAGCTAGAGTGAGTACATTTTGGTCATTTATTTCTGTACGGCATTGTTACCATCGAATAGATCCATGAAAAATAATAAGAAAGCGCGCAGTGCCGTACAAAAATGGTGGTCCAAAAAGTTGGTATTTTAGTTTTACTTTCTGTCAATTTCCAGGGTAAATTTGGTCATTTGATTCTGTACTGCATCAGTTTCATTGAATACTGTTTCAATACAGCTTCTAATCCATTATTCCGCAACGCCGTACAAAAATCTTTGAACAAGGGGAAAAAATCGAGGGTTACAACCCGCGCCTTCATTCCGTGGTCCGAGGCGTGATTTGAACAACATAAAATTATTTATTTTGAAAGTATTTCATGCATAGATAATATTTTTTTGATAATGGATTAGAAGCTGTATTGAAACAGTATGAAACTGACGCTTACAGAATCAAATGACCAAATTGGTTTAGTCTAGGAATGACTGATTCGCGAAATGACTACATGGTCTATAATTGACCAATTCTTGAAATGTACAATTCTTGAAATGACTGATTCTATAAAAGACCGATTCTATAAATGACCTATTCTTCAAATGACTGATTTTTCAATTCTATGAATGTGTGTGAATATCGTAAATAAAATGCTATGTAAAGGTTGGTTAGTCATATATTTCAACTAGTTTCAAAAAATAACTTGTATGATGTCACGTACTACATTTTGCAGAGCAAAAGTAACCATTTATTCGGTTTCTTTGAATAAAATCATCAATTCAAATAGTCATAAAATTAAAAATCATCGATTATCAAAAACTAAGAAAAAAAGTCACTGAGGAATATGTGGTTATAGTGTTACGTACTGCATTTTTTTCTTTTTAAATCAAAAGTCATCAAAAAGTCATAAAATCAACAACTGTGATCAATGCATTGCTACAGAGCATTTTATATACGATATTCACACACATTCATAGAATTGAAAAATCAGTCATTTGAAGAATAGGTCATTTATAGAATCGGTCTTTTATAGAATCAGTCATTTCAAGAATTGGTCAATTATAGACCATGAAGTCATTTCGCGAATCAGTCATTCCTAGACTAAACCACCAAAACCCTGGAAATTGACAGAAAGTAAAACTAAAATACCAACTTTTTGGACCACCATTTTTGTACGGCACTGCGCGCTTTCTTATTATTTTTCATGGATCTATTCGATGGTAACAATGCAATAAGTGGTGTAAAATAAAAGGTATTTATTACCATCTTAAGCTCAGATCACATCAAACAAGGGAGATATGTTATAGCGCCCCGGCACGTGCGTACGCATCTGGCTCAATTTGCACTTGATACCGATTTTTGCCGCCAGTCAAAAGTACCTACACGCTCGCGTCACGTCTCTCGATTTTTGCCAAAATGCCGAGTTGTTCTGTTGTTGTTTGCAAAAATACAAGCAAAAAAGTGAACTACGTGAAAGATGGAATCTCATTTCATGTGTAAGTATTACAATATTTACATATTTCTGCTATAAAACCACAAAAATAGAAATTAATTATAACATAAATGACATTAAGTGACAATTCATCCTTAGCGTAATAATAAATACATTGCTTGCTAAGTAAGTATCATTCAATTATTCGTTCCGCTCCATGGCGCAATGGATGCGTGCGTCACCAATACTCACAAATTCAAAATGTAATGTCAGTCGCGTGGTACCTCCGCTGTACCCGGCCGTAAAATAGTGATGTAGTTTCACGAGTGATCTGTCGTAACGATAAAACAATGTATCGATATAGTGTTAAAGCGTGTGTTTTAATGTTTTAGTTGTTTATTTAACTTTAACCGTCTTCAAAAAGGTGGTTCTCAGTTCGACCCGTATGTATATATCCCGTATGTATATGTCAGCGAAACACGACGCCGACACTTCGTGTACATTAGTATTAGTTAATTATGTAGTATGTATTTATAGTATTATTAAGTTGTATTAAGTAGAGTATTGTTTATATTTATATAGGCCTTGATGCCTGAAATAAATGGATTATTATTATATGTATGCTATTGCGAGATTATCTCGTGTTCGGCTAAACCAATTTTAGTATGGTTTTCAGAAAAGTATTTGTTTCGTTTAGGCGAAGGTACATTAGTACATATTGTAACCGACTTCTAAGAAAAGGAGGTTATCAATTCAACCCGTATGTATGTTATATTTCCAGAACTGCGTAGTTTCGTATATATTAGTCTATATCAGCGTCTGAACAAATGTGCCCAATTTCAAAAGTGTATGTATGTATGTTTTATGTTTGTATTCGCATATATGGAATTACCGAATTACTTAAGTCGGCAGGAAATATTTTTTGTTGTACTAGGTATTATTCAACTTAGGGAATGCTGCAAGCTTTATTAAAATCGGTTCAGTAGTTTTAGAGATACGACGGTGTCAGTTTTTTAGCAAAAATTAAACTTTATCAAAGTTGGTACAACGATCTGAGCATGAAGAAGTAACAAACACACATATTCACAATCTTTCGCTTTTGTAATATTAGTTTGATTAGCAGTGCGCCCTGGGTTTGCTCGTGGTACATACATAGTCTTTTACGCTCAGGTATAAAATACTTTACCTTTCTAATTTTGACATAGGTCCGATTTATCCTGGGATAAGCGCATTCAAACAAACCCTTCAGCTCGTTAATATAAGTGTAGAGTAATCTACCTACTCATTTGTTTAATTTTTCAAGTCAAATAGATATATCAATACCGAATAATACCGGCTATATAATATTTTTTTATTTATTTGATGAACCATATTTTGTTGTCTGTTTCATCGATAAATATTTTATCGACCAATTTTTCCCATCATTAGCGTGTGTGAAAAATGCCGTGATTGGAGCATTGATTTGTGTGAGTTAACAGTAACAATGATATTGTTGTGTTTGTGGCAAATCACGTTGACTTTTATGTTTGTGTGTGCGCCTGTTGAGATAATCGTTTGGGCGTGTACAAATATAAATGTGTGAAAAGTGGCGACATCGGGTACGCATACTAAAATTACAAGGATAGCAAATCTCCCTTGTTTGATGTGATCTGAGATCTTAAGTTATAGTGAATGCATTCATAGGAAGGAAGTATAACACGATCTAGCAAATGAGGGAAGGGCGCTGGCATATGGACGAACCCCCTAAGAATTAGACACTTCATCAAAGCAGATGTGTGCTGTGCGAGAAGAGGTTTTTCAATTCGGGTGCGAGGCGTAGACTGCTCACTACGCTTACTCATAGGCTCTGTGGGTAGCTGGCGGGCTTCGGGGAGGACCAACACCGCTCGCATCTCAATTTCCATCGCGCCATACAATTATAACAAATCTCCGCAGTTATCTTGACTGTAGCTGAGCAGAGACGTGTCAATTCATTCTCATCTGTTGCTTGCTGTGAGAGGACGTGCGGTCGGTTGCTGCGGTGTGTTTGATTTGTTTAATTTTGGTTTTTGGGTGCGCGTTCTGGAGAGCTTCGGACCCTCTCTTGCTATCTTGTGGGGATTGCCATTTACGACAGCGTCCATATTGGATTTTGGTGTTCCATCTCGTTCACGCGGGAGGGCACCGAGGCGCGGATTGTAAGTGAAATATTGAATTTGTGCTAAATTTGAATTTGAAGAAACATTGAAGGGGTTCAGGTCTTTGGCGGGGCTCGAGCCGTCGACCGCCTCGTGTCGGGCGGCCGACAGGTTGAACGCAGAAGCCATTCAGCCACGGTCAGTGAGCGCTGCGACGTGAAATTATTGACCACTACCTGCATGTTGGTGCTAACCTGTTGTATGTGTACTTTCCAATAGCTCATGTAAAACTTAAAAACTAACCTAAACTACCATTTAAACGAAAAATCAACACGAATAGTGTGTTAATTGTACCAGGAACACATACAACTTATAACCTAGTTAGTAAAATAACATAATTATTAAAAACGACCGCACATCAATTGAAGCTTTACAATGTTGCGGTCACCAAATAAACAAAGCTCATCTAACCCAGACATACCTTCAACACCAGAATTCTCTCAAAATGTCACTAGCAGGAAACGTAAAACACCGGAAAGTGAAGCTTTGGATATGTTTAATGCTTTTAAATCTGAGTTGTTGCAAACAATTAAAGACTGGCGCCAGGATATGAATAATAATTTCGACCAATTAAATCAAAATATCAATAGCATAAGAAGCGATTTTGATCAACATAAAATTGAAATTAAAAAAGAGCTTCAATCATTAGTTACGGAGCAGACAAAAATTGCGTCTCAGTGCGCAGAGTTGTCAGAGGAAGTTACCAACCTAAAGAATTCAAAACAATTCATGGAAGACCAGTATAATGACCTCAAAAATCGCGTGGATGATTTGTCCTTGCAAACAAATGCACAATACGAAAAAACTGTCCTAGACTTAGAGGCGAAAATAGACCTGTTGGAGCAGCAAGCAAGGCAGTGCAACGTAGAAATCTCTAACATACCTGAAAGACGGAATGAGAACCTTATTGACCTGCTTGAATGTTTGGGTAAGCTGATTGGATACAGCATACGGAAAGAAGATGTTGTCTCCATACACCGAGTTCCTCACGCTGCGCAGAATAACAAGCCTAAGAATATTGTTGCGAAATTTACAACAAGAATCTTACGTGACAATATAATTAGCGCATACAGACTAAAGAAGGGACTGTCTTCCGAACAACTAGGAATATCAGGTACCCCACAGAAAGTCTTCGTGAACGAACATCTCACGCTACGAAATAAGCAGCTCTTTCGGAAGGCCCGCGAAGCAGCAAGTAGTGAAGGTTATAAATTTGTTTGGACTAAGCATTCTACAATACTCGTCAGAGAGACTGAAAATTCTGCTGTGCTGGCTATTCGGACGCTTAGAGACATCGAGAAAATTAAGGCTAATACCAAAAGTACTAAGACTAACTCCGCCACGTAGAATAGAAAATCATAACAATAATTTTATTTACTTATTTATTTATTTTGCCCTTAACCTTATAATAAGTGATTTGTATTTATTAATTTGCATTATTATCACATACATTACTATATTGTTGTTAGGATACGTGCAGAAGCATACTACATATATAGCATTTTCTTTTATCTTCTCAATATCTTTGACGTGTATGTTGGCAACACAATACTTTAATACTAATAAAAAAATACTAATACTAATGCTACTTATGAAATATCTCATAAGTAATGGCTAATCACAATATAAATAACTTAACAGTCTACTATCAAAATTGTCGCGGCATGCGTACTAAGTTAAAAACAATATTCTTTAACATAATGTCCAATTCGTATGACATAATCATTTTGTCGGAAACCTGGCTTAACGATAATATATATGATGAAGAGTTCATAGACCACCGATATATTGTTTACAGATGTGACAGGGACCTAAAATTAACGCAAAAATCAGACGGGGGAGGGGTTTTGGTGGCAGTCATGAAGTGTCTCAAACCCAGTCGTCTCACTGTACCGTCACTAACACCAATGTCCAAGTTTATGGAATTGGTTCTCGTCCAGTTACCGAGTACCGAATTAACTGGCTGTTATTTGTTTGGAGCTGTTTACATACCAGATAAGTCACCCACAGCGGTTTATAATTTGTATTTTGAAGTTTTAAGGGATATCGTGAGAGATTATGGCATATTCAACCTGTTACTAGTCGGAGATTACAATATACCTGATGCTTGTTGGCAACATCAAACGGACTCTACTGCCCTTGTTTGTACGGGAACATCATCGGTTTGTGACGGGCTGCGTAGCTTTTTGACTCTTCACAATGCTTCGCAATATAATGCTATCAGAAATTCTAATGGTAGAATTTTGGACTTATGCATTACAAACATAACTGACTGCTCCGTGTTGCAAGCGCAGGACTCTATTTCTGTCCCAATAGACGGTCATCATCCTCCATTTTATATTATGATTCCCTTCACATCTAACATTAAGATCATGAATCGTAACTCCGTAAGAAAACCTAACTTCTCTAAGGCCAATTACGATCTTCTAAATAAAGAATTGATGGACGTCTGTTGGAGCATAACTCTTGACCAACTTCCAGCAAAGAATGCGGTTGACCTATTCTATGAAATTATTTACGATATTGTCAAAAAAAATGTACCACTTTCAAAATTTAAACCAGCACGGTATCCAGCATGGTTTAGCCCATCTCTCATACATATATACAAAAACAAACGTAAGGCTTGGACCAAGTGGAAAATATACAAAAATGACTCAGATTATGAAATATTTTCATTATTCAGAACCCGTTTTAAAGGTGAGGCTACAAAATGTTACAATAAATATATTAATTCTGTAGAGGACTCCATCCCCAAAAACGTTAAATATTTTTGGTCCTATATAGCAAACAAAAAAACCAAAACAGGTATACCGTCAAGTATGTCATACAACAACCGTTGCTCGCAAGATCCCGAAACTATTTGTAACTTGTTTTCCTCATTTTTCCAGTCAGTTTATCAGCCGTCTACCTTAACTCCACAATGGTCACCACGTTATGATTACTCAGATCAATGTGATTTATTACACCATATATACTTTGACGAAATTGCTATTAAAAAGGAATTACAAAAACTAGACCCTTCCAAAGGTCCAGGACCTGATGGCCTACCAGCAGTGTTTCTTAAGCATACTGCTGATTCAATAAGTAAACCGTTACACATCGTATTTAACAAGTGCATCACTGAGGGTTTCTTTCCAGACATATGGAAAAGCGCGTACATTGTCCCAATCCATAAAAGTGGTTCAAAACATGACGTCACAAATTATCGACCAATATCTATCATCAGTGCAACTTCAAAACTATTCGAGAAACTTGTTCACAATGCCATCTACCCCTTCATCCATAACTATATTATTCCTGAACAACACGGTTTTGTTAAACAAAAATCCACCATGACGAACTTAGCAATTTACTCTAATTTTCTCTTCCGTAGTTTCGAGAAGGGAGTCCAGGTAGACGCTGTTTATACAGATTTTCAGAAGGCATTTGATAGAGTAGACCATGAAATCCTTCTCAATAAAATAGCTTTTAATGGAATTAGGGGCAATCTTTTGCGGTGGTTTTGCTCATATATTACTAATCGCAGCCTGATAGTCGTGATTAATGGGTTCAAATCGGGAAGTGCTGGTATGTCGTCTGGTATTCCCCAGGGTTCCATATTAGGACCTCTTCTCTTTGTTATTTTTATAAACGACATCAATAAATGCTTTAAATATACAAACTTTCTTTTATATGCTGACGACTTGAAATTATATAAAACCATAAAAAATGATAATGACTGCTCAGAACTTCAAGATGATCTTAACCGACTCTCTGAATACTGTACAATTAATAAGCTAAATTTAAGCATACCCAAATGCCATGTCATCAGTTTTACTAAAAACAAAACTATAATAAGTTATGATTATAACCTAAGTAGTACTATACTAAACAGAGTGACGAACCTTAGAGACCTGGGAATACTATTTGACAGTAAATTACATTTGGATCTACACATAGAAAACATCATAACCAGAGCATTTAAAATGTACGGATTTGTAATCAGAACAGCTAACGACTTCAAGCGCCCTTGCACATTTTTACATCTGTATCGTTCACTTATTCGCTCACAACTCGAATATGCCTGTCTGATATGGGATCCTTTATATAACAAATACAAAATAGCCATTGAAAAAGTACAACGAAAATTCTTAAGAACAATGCAATTCAAATGCCAACTTCCACGCGTTATTTACAAAGACCTTTTAGAAATGTATAATTTGCTCTCACTTGAGAAGAGAAGAATGCTTCTGCAAGTAATGACACTGCACGACCTTTATCATAATAAGCTAAATTGTATAGATCTTAGTAATGATATTAAGCTTGTAGTCCCTAGATCAATTCATCGTCGTGGAGTGCGCGACTACAAATTGTTTGATCAGGCATCATGCCGGACAAACGCAGGTAAACGTGCGCCCCTTCAGCGTCTGACGCAAATGTACAATGAAAATTTTATAGACATTGATATTTTTGCGCTTAATAGAAGTGCTTTTCGCAGTAAAGTTATTAATGTACTAAAGAGCTCACATACATTTTCTGGTGACTGACCAGTTTGTTAGTTTCTTGCTAAAAATGTATTTTTGAATGTGAACAATAACTAGTTAACCGATGAGTCCTAATCATAGCATTCCTCTAAGTTAATATGTGGAAAATGTGGTGGTTATTACATTGATTTTGTTTTATATAACTTACTGATAAGTATTATATGTAATGTAATATCGTTTTTTTTCCCAAATAAAATAAAATAAAAAAATAAAATAAAATAAAAAAATTCATTCACTGGTTTCATATGTTTGGTAAAAATAGTGGAGACGAGGCAATGAAACAAAGCTGTAAATTTCACTTATTTTATTAGTCAAAGATGTCTTATGACTGGGCAGGAGCAGCAGCAGGTGTCGTGGTAGCTGCAGCCTCTTCACGGATACGATCCTTTTTGAGTGTTCCCATGAACGCAGCCTTGTCAGCCGGCGTCTGGAAGCGACCGTGTCCAAACTTGGAGGATGTATCGATGAACTTGAGGTTGATTTTCTCAAGAGCAGCCCTCTTGGTGTGAGTACGCAGAGACTGAGAAAAAAAGGAGTAGTTAGAATCTGGTATACTGCAAAAGGATTATTTGGATAAATTATATATTTTATGCAATATTTACCTTTCTCAACGTAATAACACGTTTCTTAGGTCCCATGCAACAACCCTTGATCATAACAAAGTCATTGTTCACTTCACCATAGTGAGGAAAACCACCCATGGGGGTGATGGATTTCTCAGACAAGTCGTATTCAGTGGAAGCGTTGTTCTTGATAACTTTTCCATCCTTAGTGTGGATTCCTGTAAATAAAAGAACATATAAGTTTCAATACTCTTAAGTTAATAGCTATGTGCTGGTTTTACTAGAAAGTTACAAACTAACCTTGTCCAATACGGTAAATCTTCTTGTTCATCTCAGTACGGTGGTGGTAGCCCTTTTGACCAGCACGGGCTACAGTGAACGATACTCTTGAAGGATGCCATGCTCCAATACAAGCAACTTTACGCAGACCCTTGTGTGTCTTGCGGGGCAGCTTCTTTGTGTGCCAACGAGAGGTGACACCTGAAAACAATTTCCATTTAGTTAGCATGGTTAATATATGTGATTAAATATTGAATTGGGTGTATGAAAATTGAATGTTAAAAACCAAACTAGTGTATCACATTATATTACTTAATGCAATAGTTGTATAACAAGATCTAAACAATACACACCTTTGTATCCTTTACCCTTGGTGACTCCAATGCAGTCAATCATCTCATCCTGAGTAAATACTGAGTCAATAGGGATAGGCTTCTCAAGGTGTTCCCTGGCCCACTTGACCTTGTCTTCAATGGTTCCACCGTTCAGTTGGATTTCCATGATGTGAGCTTTCTTCTGACGCTGCTTCAACAGCTTCATCTGAGTGTGGGCAATTACCCTGACCACGCTGCAGTAGCGGATCATTTTCTTGAAGTCCTTCTCAATGGACTTCCTACCAAGCTCATCTTGCCATTTTTTGCTGGCCTTAGTGAAAGCCTTCTTCTTGCATTTGTACCTGATTAAATCATATATTGAAGTGCCTGCTGTAAGAAAAACCAAATGGCCTCATCGTGGAGCGGAGACCAATTGGTGACAATATGCTCTGGGCATATTTATTTGCAGGCTCTCATTGGAAAGAGGAGAGCTTTAGGAGAAGATTAGACATTTTCAATAAAACACAATTACAAGAAAGCATAAAACATAACTAAATTTAGTGGACACTTGGAAACTACTATGCACAATATTATAAACGAGAATTATTACTTGTAAAGCTAGGAAAAGTATTTACCAGTTCTTGTAGAAGCGACGGCGGCAATCCTCGGACATGTGCTCAGCCCAGACGGTAAGCAGAGCACGAAGACCGTGAGGAGTTTCGATGTAACCCACCACGCCAACGGCGACCATGGGAGGCGTCTCGATGATGGTCACAGCCTCTACGATCTCTTTCTTGTTGATCTCTGGAAATTAATTAAGATTAAGAGTTTTAGATAGTTTTTCACCACGTGTGCATTGAAAATATATTTCTACAGTGCCATCAGCATGTGCGATAGTGCAAAAGCTACTTACTTGATCCAGGACGGTCAGGTTCACGGACCACGTGGGTCATACCGGCCTTGTAACCGATGAAGGCAGTAAGATGGACAGGCTTGCTGGGGTCATCCCTGGGGAATGCCTTGACCTTACCACGATGACGGCGGGACCTTTTCTTGGGGTAGAACCCCATAGATCCATGTCGGGGCGCCGAAAACTTCCTATGCGACTGAAAACATACGGACACGTTACAATCATGACAGAAAAAAAAATTAATTATAACTAGTATTTTGTTGCAATCAGTCCGCCCTAGTAAAATCTTCACATAGAACTCAGGTTCTAACCGTATATTTTTAAGATAGGGTATCATCATTTTATGCCACACTTCTAAGTCTCTGTACATAACCATATTTCACAATAAAATACACATAAATCATAAGAATACAAACATATTCATAGTTGAGACTTCAGAAAAAGTTAATACCGAAAACTTTAACAATAAATTAAGTGTGATTAGAAAATAAATTATAGATTTAATTCACAGTGCAACTAACCATGTTCGATGACAGTCGCGACAAAAATGGCCGAGTAGAAATAAATTTATCCAAGTCCTGACTTACGGAAGGGTTGCTATCAGCAATTGAAATTTTGGCCAAAATGAATAAAATAAATACCATAACTAAAATTATTTATTATGTGGGTGTGAATCGTTTGTTTATCGTATTAATTCATATTATAAAGACTTTAATTGAGAATTTTACATAAATCATTTAAATAAAGGTGAAAAAGGGACAGAGACAGAGGGTCCATCTCGGTATTGGCCCGGTCATAATATAGACCAGCTGGAACCAAGACGATGAAGATCACTAATCACTCCTAGTTCTACCTGTCCGGTTCAGGCAGATTATAAGTAGAAGTGTTTCTCATTTCATGATTGTTTACTAAATATGTCATCGATAATACAAATTTCGTTGTAGAAATTGTTGTTTTCATTTAAGTTCGATGACCAACTACATTTACTCCAACGCAATTATAAATCACTAACTTTAGCTTATATTCTTGTTTTTTTTTTAACTGAAAATCGCTTGATTTAAAAAAGGCAAAAGCGTACCTTACGACATCCGGGCACTCATTTATTATTTGAAAAGGCTAAATAGTTGGACCATATTACGGCATATTAGTATTTCACTTGCCTTTCAGAAAAAAGCAATGCTGTTTACCACAATTACAAATTTCTATAGAAGACGCTATTATTAAAATTTTCAATTATATAAATTAGCAAAGCTGTTCTGAACTAAAAGTTCTTTTTAGATTGCTGTAATAAAACATGTTTTATGATAACTTATTGGTTGTACTCTAATGGGCATATTTCATCTAATAAATATTGGAGGAGGGGATGGATTCCTCACAAATTCTTCCCCGTCCTTATTTGGTCACCCTTAACATAGGGTAATTGAACTAAATCATCTGGCAACTTCACAGCTAGAGTTCAGAAACTAAATATTAATTACTTAATACACAACCACAGACGTACTAGAGATGCTACGCATCACACAACACAAATCTAGGTATCTTTAAAATGATAGTACCTACCTATTGATACTGAGTTCTTAGTATAAAATCAAAATCAAAATCAAAAAATCAAAAATCATTTATTTAACTTAGGCTACAAAGTAGCACTTATTAAACGTCAATATTTTTTTTTTTACAAAAGACAGCACCCCAGGGGTCGGTTCATATCCGGCGGAAAAGGCAGCGCGCAACATCGGCCGCGCAACGCCAGAACGAGCAAACACACAACAAAACATCCAACCTCTCACACCTGACGCACCAACGCGTCAGGTCAGTGTGAAAGGCCGAATGCTCCATCATGCGCCCGCCCGCCCCAGCGCCACGCGACCGACGACACGCTACCACCGCCAGATATGAACCGACCCCAAAACGCCCACCCTTCACCGCTTCCTAAGTGCTCTGGCTGAGGAGAAGAAACGGCGCAACAAACTCCCCAGTAGCACGCTGTCATTACAATAAAAATTATATAAAATAATAAAAAAAAAATAAAAAATAAGGAACCGTGCAAAGTGAACGAGTAGTTAAGGTAGATGGGTATCATACTATAAAAGAGTAAAAATTATTATATCTACGTGGTGACCAAGGTCAGCAGAACGACCAGTCACCGCAAGCGGCACCCGTTCACGAGTATGACGCAAGGGTCAGCCATCCCCTCCCTCGCCATATTAGAGGGAAGGAGGAGACCCGACCCCAGACGCCACCGCAGGCAATG
The DNA here is from genome assembly GCA_905146925.1 of Autographa gamma. Classification (NCBI taxonomy): domain Eukaryota; kingdom Metazoa; phylum Arthropoda; class Insecta; order Lepidoptera; family Noctuidae; genus Autographa; species Autographa gamma. Next base: position 6,334,465 of record LR989852.1, read on the forward strand.
ACAACTAAGGGAGCATGACGAAACTGCTGCCGGTTTAAAGAAAACATTAACAAATTAGGAAAAAAAATACCCCAAGCACTGATTCACTGCACAGTCCCTTATCAAAGCGGCATTAAAATAGTACATTAATGTACATGCGTATAACTCCATTAATAATAAAACAAATTAAACAATATAATGTTGCATACAGAGTGTATGCCAATCAATTTGGAACAATAATAAGTTTCGATAAACTAATATGTCAATTCAAAAAAGATAATAATAATAATAAAAGTTAATTATACAATAGTATAATTGTATCAAAAACAATAGTATAATTAAATTTAATATAAGAACAAACTCTAACTATACTAAAATTAAAACTTACATTTATTAGATTTAATTGAGTATTAATAAAGATAGTAAACATAAGAGTCAACCTAAAATGGACGAACTAAAAAAATATGAAAACCAGATTTTCTGAGCCGAGATGTCTTGTGTTCTTAGTATTGAAATCCACTGTCACGTCTTCAAAAATGAGACATCATCATAAGAAAATATGAGGATTTCTTGAAAATAACCCTGCTATGGTCTGTGGAGTGGTGATAATATTTTATTTCGTCTATCTATGATCGCATTTTTGGACATATTCTACTTTATCGATGAGCGTTGATTGAACGGTTAACGTAGAATCAACGTTTCGACGGTCCACCGTCCACGCGTTAACTAGTCGAATCTAGTAGACGGCTGAACTAGATGAGCACAACGTTCATATCTACGGCGACGCTTATATTTAGTCTTAGTAATATAATATTTATATTCAGCCAGTCCTAAGCCTTGGAATAAAGTATGAAGGGAAGATCAAAGTTTTAAAACTTCGCAAATACATGCCTAAGCTGACTACAAACAACAATATTCTACTACTCGAGTCGTAGAAATCGTTGTAACACAAAGCTTGAACGTGAATTCATCGAAACGTGAAGTCGACTAGTCGACGAATTCGACTAGTTAAACGACTAGTTGATAAACGAAAATGGACGGTCTCGTTCGAACGAAAAATGCGTCGACGACCCATCTCTATTCTACTCTGTGCTCCAGTCTACATAATAGAATCTGTGCTTGCTTGATTGTCATATTTATTGACAGCAATGACAGCGATCATAGAGAAATATAATAAGACAGCGATAGTCAAGACAATTTTGTTCGACCTTGTGTACCTACCTACGTGATATCGGCAATTTCACTAATTTCAGAACTATTTACTCAACTGAGTTTTTCACTGTGTTGGTAACAGTTAACCCACATAGTCCTGAAATTAATTGCAACGAACTATTTCCATTAGTCCATTGAAAATCTAGGTTCTCGTTACTGAGAGCATTGAAAAACAACAAATTCAAAGAACTAAATAGCACCTATTTTATACCAGCTATTCCATCCAAACTATCAGTACTTGATATAAAAGAAAGTTCATCAAAGATCTAGATATAGTTTGCATTGAAGTGTGTTAAAAGGCATAAATATTGAGAAGAAAATGACTGCCCCTATGGAAAGAATTCAAATTCTCGATGATATTGAAAAAGATATTATAACATGTCTCCAATGTGCAGGTAAACATGCAAGTAATAAGATGTTACTCAAACAATCATAAAATAAATAACCTTAAAGCTAGTTGTCATCATTGCATTGAACTAGCTAGTTTTAAATGTGGTTTAGAAATATTTAATGATCTCATGTTATTTTCAGCACAAGCCCTGCTGGAACTGAGCAAAGAAAAGTCTGGTCAGAAACAGGCAGAAACAAATACCTCACAATTTTTAAGAACATTAAGCCAAGTGGAGTCAAAGCTGAGTGATCAAATAAACTATTTGACTCAAGTATCTACTGGTCAGCCTCATGAAGGGTCTGGCTATGCATCACAAAAAGTGCTACAAATGGCTTGGCATCGGTTAGAGCATGTCCGTTCATGGGTAAATGAACTGGATCGCTTGAAAGCATCTCATCTCGCAGCCACAAGATCTGTGTCAGGAAATGTTCAAAACGGGAACATGACATCTTCAGGAACCAGTACCTGATACTAGCTAACCGCTCCTTATTGGTTTTCAATGGAGATATAGGTGTTAATACTGGACAATTAAAACCTAGTTTAGCTTCTTAAGAATAAACCATGTATCTGTATAAATAAAATTAAACTTGTAACACTACAAATATTTGGATATGTAACATTATCATGTGTGTCCTCTGTTTGGTAATTGCAAAAAACCTCATTTATATTAATGACTTGTGTCCTTGCTACATTAATGATTACTCTACATATTTTAATAAGCCACATAGTTTTCCGAGTATTTATTTTTAGCTATAGGTAACAATAATTCTGCTTAGATGTAAGTAATTATATCTCTATTTGGCACCTCATAAGGTGCATAAGCACTAATGAAGTTGTAGTAATATTGTTTTGACTTCTTTCACCAGTTATAAACCTTTCTAATTCCTGTTTAGAAAATTTCATACACCAATTTAAATTAGGCAATTGGTAAATAACCTGATTGTTAGATAGATAAATGAGAGAAAATCACATGTTTTGTAGTAATAAGATAAGTACTTTGTATAAAACTATTAATATTTCAGTGTGATGTATTTAGTATAGTCAAACTCCAATGAACTAAAATAGGTATGTCTTTATGTGGAAAGAAAGGATTGTCGATACTGCCAAGTAAATTAAATTGTTGTGTGCATAGAAGCCAACAAATGTCTAATACCTTTGCTAATGCAATTGTTTGGCAATGTCAACATTTCCTATATGCTAAGCAATAATATATCAAATATAAATGTTCTGTAGTATAACCAGGATTTTATTTCATAACCTAAATATTTTGGTTTTTTTACTTGCTTTGAGGAAACAAAAACTATTTAATTTTGTTATGTTTACTTCCTGTTGACGTGGTTTTCAATAGCATCCAAGACTACGTAAAATGATTCGATAGAAGCTAAGTAGTCTTCTTCGAAGATCGCTGCTAATTGGCTTTTTTCTTTAATTTTGTTTAGGTAGAGATGGACACAAAACAAATCAATGAAAATGTCTGTTATATGAAACAGTCATTTATTGCAAAAATACGAAATTAAAAACTTATTGGATGCTGAAAATGAGTTTTTAATTCAATACCAAGAGTTCTTGGAATTATATTTTGAAAATCGTTATAGTAAATATATATATAAATTTCCTATTAAATTTAACATATGCTTTAACAACAATATTACCATTACATTTAACCATTGACAAATATTATTGGAAAAAATCATTTGAGATACAGCAATTAATTACATTAACACCACTCTTATGTACAGTGTGAATAAAGTTTGGTGGATGGTTCAGCATTAGATCTTTTTGGTCACCAGTGAGGGCAGATTCAACTCATCACAATGGAGCAACAATACTTTGGAATGCACATTTTGCCAGTACTCATTGATGACCAAATGGACAGCTGGTTTCTGTTGTCTTGCATTGTACAGCCACCATTGATTATAAACTTATAAAGTGTATCAGTCTTCTTAGCTGTAATTCTTGGCATTGAATTGAAGGTTGAATGAAACTTGCCAACTTGATTTCTATCTTGCATAAATTACCTTTTATCACAAAATCTTGTCATTAAATTTAAATCATCTAATTTTATACATAATTAAAGTTAATACAATTTGTAATCCACAATTACACATTTAACATCTAATTCTTTCATCATTAGTCACAGTCAAAAGAATACAGCACAAAGTAATTTTAAAAGTGTTCCTTATATTGTGAAACAATCATGTTGCAACTTTACAATACTTTGATTAATAATTACTATGAAAATGTACAAAAATGATTGTTTCACAAGGGATGTTGCAAAAAGCTCTGCCACAATACAAAGCATGAGATACAGTTCAATGTTTGTCATATGAGGTAATTTATAATCTTTCCCAAAGCAAGATTTACTACTGGAAACCCAAATACATTAAGCAATACCTACATTAAATCTACATAAAGTTAGATTTGGCGCATTGAAAAATAGAATCATATCATCAATCTTCTGATAGCAATAAAGCTGATAACATAATCATTTTTCTTAGACGCCAAAAACTGACTTTAGTTATCTGTGCCTTTATCAGAATTCACTTTAGTGGGCATGCTATTATGCATATATTCGCCAATAAAAATATGCTATTAAGACTATTTAAAAACAAATAAATTACAAAGTTACATAAATTAACTAATAGTCATAATGAGACATATTTTAGTGCATGTTGCATGAGTTGTGTAGCACAACAGTTTGATCACTCCTCTTTTCAGCTCCTTTGGTTTGCATTGGCTTTTGTGAATTTTTCTATATCATCAAGTGACCTCTTTGCCTTTGTTGATATATCATCCATTGATCGCCTTGCTGTTGAAGTTATGTCGTCAAGTGATTTCTTTGTTTGTGATAATAGCTCATCTGTGCTTTTACACGCAGTACTTGCAAGTTCCTTTATTTCTGAGTCTATTTTGCCTATCACCCATTCTATTGCTTGTCGACCTTTACCAGCATTCAATGATATTTTGTTTGCTAATAAATCTTCCATGTAGCTACTGAGAGGGACGCCCTGCAAGTATAAAAAAGGCCTTTAAATACACATTCTCCTATACTTTACACATTTAATTCAATATTGTACACAAAATAATATATTTTATAAATGAGGGTATTTATTAAACCAATAATTTTTAACAATAAATGATCGACTTACTTGTACTGTGACTACAGCCTCTTGTGTCAGTAGAGTTTTGGATGTATCAGAAGGGTGTGGTGTGTATTTTACAGTTTCATCAACAGCAATATATCGGCAAAAAGTCAAGTTTGTGGTTTTTAGAGTCATCTGCCGTTCATTTGGGTTGACTTCTGATTTTTCGCTCGCATAGCAAATTTTCGCCGTGCCAATCAACTAAAAATTAATTAAAAATTATAAATAATATCATTTATACCTCCTATTCTACAGAACTAGGCATATTTTTGTTATTATACCTATATCACATTAGAGTAACACGTAAAAAGATTGCGAAACTTACTGCTTGTGCCCATCTCGGAAAAAACCACTTTGAACTGACAAGTCTGTGTGTGACTAAAACCCCGTCGATAACCTTCCTTTCGATTACATCTGTTCCAATAACTGCAGGATTCATAGGGTTGGGATATTTTCGCCATGCTGCTTGAGCAACCGTCTCCCACGGATGGCTGAATTAAACACAAAAGACAAAGATTATTAGACTGATAATATTATGAGGTTTACATTCAAGGTTGCGTCATAGTCATCGTCTTCAACTTACTTGAAAGTGTGTTCTGAAGTCCAAATCTTCATTATTATTGCTAAATATCTACGAAATTAATCAATAAATTTGAGATAATTACAAAATTATCTCATTAGAATCCTGGTTTTTTCCTTGAACTTCAGTTACATAGTAACATTTACGGACAGACGACCTTTATCCTCTCACTGGAGGCTAGAAGTGGCCATTTTCTTATCAACGATTCTACTAAGAACATAGCATGAAAACTACTAAATAGCTATATCATGTTACACTTCTTTGTTACGTAAATATTATTAATTAAAATATCTACTATACCTACTGCTGTCCGTTGCTAGTACTAATGACCTAACGAGAGGCAATCTAATTTTAAGATAGTCTGTCTAAGTGCCACAGAATGATCTAAAAATACATTGGTGCTAAACAAAATGAATAAAACTCTCGTCAGACTATTTTCGTTCCGAAAAGAGATAAGTGTTAATTTACTCAATATTGAGGTTAGATTAATTAAAACCTGTTTAGTAGGTAAAGCCAATGGTGTGGCTATGTAGTCTTAGTCGCAGATTCAAGTCCTGTCTGAAAATCACCATTTTTTTCTCTACTTAGGTATTTAATTATGTAGAAGGACTCGCTTAAAAGGCTTTATTCATGCAAAATAAATAATAATAATATTCCGGGACAGCTCACACACAGTTGTCTGATCGCAAACTAAGCAGAGCTGTGTTATGGTAACCAGACAACTGATAAACATACTTATATATTTCTAAATACATACATATTATAGATATATTATAACAATAAAAGTAATTAGTCTAATAAACAGATAGTATTAACAATGAAGGACAGTGGATCTCCATCTTTCTTTCTCATAATGGCATAATTTTCACCTTACCTACATGAAGCCATCTGTTAATTTCTATTATTTGTTAATTATGAATAATTCAAGTCATTCGAAATTCTCAGTAGCAGGTCGGAGTTTGGATTTGTGCCCGGTTAGTGGCAATATGCTCGCCCACTTGCCCCCTATTACATGGACTAAACACACCAGCGAACTATGGGTGTACATTGGTACACCTCTGCCTAACCCCTCTTTATGTTATCAACACACATGAGAGTAAATGTTAAAGTATCATAGCAATATTAATAAATGGTGTGATAATATTGTTAAATGCGACTCAATCATTCATACTTTAAAACTACCATTTTTTTATATTTTTTTGTGGTTGCAATATTACATTTTCATATAAAGGGTGGTACATACTGGACACATTATTCTTAATTTGTCAGTTTAGAATAGTTTTATGTGAGTATTGTTGGTTTTAGAAAATAACTTATAAACGGATTGTAATGACTCCAGTCAGTGTTAAAAAACAATAAAATATTGGCCAACTTTCTGCACAATAATGTAGGTATACCAAATATTAATTACAAAGCTACCAACAGACAAGACCTAATTTATTTCTGCAAAGTAGAGTCCCAATATAAACATTACATGTTTTTGGTTTGACGCTCATTAAATTATCATTTAAATATTAACGTTCGTGAACTATAAACCTTAATGATTATTAATCGACGGGTTAGTTATGTCTTTAATGTACTTTTCTTTAGTTCTAGTTTTAGTAGTAGTTTAGTCCAAGTAATGCTAAGAACGCTCCATTGTTAAGCGATAGCCGCAGATATAATTTGAGTTACAAAATAATGGTAAAACCGCAATGTTGCCCTGTATCACCAAAGCAGTTTATTGTGATTAAAAGGATCCGTGTATATCAAGCCTAAGGTTCATTTGAAGGTTGACCGGTTGACGTTGTTGACAGCTAACAATTTGACATTATTTTGGATTCAGATGTTGATTTTTGTGGTGTAAGGATTTGAATTATTTTTGTAACAAATGTTTATAATATTTGAAACAACAGATTAAATACATTGATTATGTTTTTTTAACCTACAAAACTTGTCCCGTGTGTTGATGTTTATGTATGTATGCTTTTGCCTTTACTTTCTTCTACTGCTATCTATTAATCTTTATTATTTTCGAATAATAATAAGAATTGTATATAATATTTATACAATCGTGTCGTTCCCGCCCACATATTCAAATATTTAAGTTGTATTTAATTGACACCTAATTAGTTCACAAAAGAAGCAGAAACTGTAATTTAAAGTTGATATTTTTATCTACCCACAGTAATAATAATAAAAACTCATGCAAGCTTTTTTATCATGCAGTGTTTCGAGTTGGAATAGTTAAAATGACTACGGAGTCTGAGGAGAAGGCTCTGCGCTATAGGCGAGCACAGAGTGTGTCAACTGCCGAGGAGATAACTGAGACGGAGAAGAGAGTCAGGAAACTGCAATTGGATAAGCCGTGAGTATTCATGATATTTTACTTGATAATAAGTGGTATATAAACCTGTGGATAGAGGAAAGTCAGGCCATTGCCCTGCAGTGGGACAGTTCCGGCTCTAAATATACAATAATAATAATAAGTGGTATAAGAGGTGTCTACACAATTTGACATCTAGCTAGATTTCTGGCTGGAGGCGTATAAGTAATGTCTCCCCAACTTAGTCCAGTAAAGCAGTAACAGCCTACACAAGGCTAACTGTTCAAGTTCTCTACCAAAAAAAAACTATTATAACTACTATATTCTATTGTACCAGAGGACTAGTGTCTGTGCACTCATATACTTGTACGACCATGTGTACATAACTTGCTTGTCAATAGTGTATTTGTGGATGGACATAACAAATATTCTGCAATAGTTTTTTAGATAATTAGAGCGGAAATTGCTTTCAAAATAAAAAAGTGTACCTGATTAATTGTATGGTAATTATCAATCTAAGTAATAATTAACTAGTGGTATGGTATTTATTCATTTAAACTTATACTTAAAAAATATGTTGGTTCTAGGCAGAGTCTTTTATAATTAATAATTGGTTTTAGATAACATGACAAATGACCTAGTTTCTTCAAGGTAAAGTTGACTTGGAAGTTTGTAAAGCATAACACAAATTAAAACTTTTGCTTATTACACAAAGAAGATAATATTTATGAACAAATTACAATTATTATTTAAAGCATAATTTAATTAGTTAGACATTTAAAATTAGGACTTTAGCAACACCATATTTTTTTAGTTAAATTAAGTGAGTTGTTTAAAAAAAATAATAATTAATAGAGTACTCCCATGAACACAAAATAATTTAATGGTTACTGTACATTCTACCTTGAAATTCTTTACAGTTAATTAATTATGGTAAGTCAAATGTGGAGTAAAACAAGTTTTTAATGGGTAATGTTCATGGTCTTTGTACAGTAATAACATAAATGTTTTTCCTTGACCAAACGCCAGGTATTGTAAAAAACATAGCAATTACATGTTACAAGCGTTGTTTAATTATGTGTCTTTATATGTTGATATAAGGTTGTGTTTTGCACAAACTTTAAGACTAACACTTAGAAATGAAATAGAGTCACCTGCATAAATACTTTTTTGTTTATCTAATTGATGTCATTCTTACGCCCCTGACTTTACATTTATTAGCGGCTCTATCGACATTATCATAGCAAAAAGTTCATTATTTACTTTCTTGTTGTCCAATTTATTTAGTAAATGGAGTAAAGAGCAAGTAACCCATGATTTTTTTATCATAATCAATACAGATGTGAAAGTGTAACAGACAGCTACTTTCGCGTGTATACCAAAGTAGCGATTTATTTATTTACTATATGAAGGTCTCCTAACAGATTACATAAGCTTAATTAAAAAAAAATTGTAATCGTCAATCTATTTATCCTCACAAACTTTCTCAAGTATAACATAAGGATGTCTACAGTCTAAACATTTTTAAATTGATTCTGTTAAAAGCATAAGCTTTAAATTATAAATAACTAGCGGCCCGCCCCGGCTTTGCTCGGGTGCAACGCTGATAGCAAATAGAACTACACAATCATAAAGTTCTGTAGGGCGAAGCACAGCCTTGGACGCACTATTAGGTATAGGCAAGACTCCCGGCCCCCGCGCGGCCCTCAAGCCGGTATCGCCGCAACCGCTATGTCCCTACATTTTAAATTTGTAATATCTTCGAAAATTTTCATTTAAATTACATGCTGTAAAGGGCAATATTGATCTATATTGCATGCACAATTTATTAGAAGTACTTCATTGGATAAGGATTAATACTGTATTGCTTAAAATCGCTTTTTCGTAAATAAGTAAAAAATAAACGATAAAAATGGTTATTGTGGGTTATCCTCAAGAGATAGACATATCATCACCATCGCGGACTTTTTTGTAGATCTTTTTAAGGTGCACAATACTGTAGTACATTATTTTGATCTATCTCATAGGGTTCAGCCAGCGTTTGCAATGAAAGCTCAAAAAATGGGTTTATTTACGACCTTACATTATAAATCTCTAAGATTATCCATATTCCTCTACTATATTATGCATGTATTATACATATAAACCTTCCTCTTGAATCACTCTATCTATTAAAAAAAACCGCATCAAAATCCGTTGCGTAGTTTTAAAGATTTAAGCATACATAGGGACAGACAGCGGGAAGCGACTTTGTTTTATACTATGTAGTGATAAATAATCCAGCCTATAAACGTCCCACTGCTGGGCACAGGCCTCTTCCCATATAGAGAAGGCGTGAGCATTGATCACCACGCTTGCTCACTGCGGATTGGCAATTTCAGATCCTAAATTTTGGAATCCAGGTTTCCTCACGATGTTTTCCTTCACCGTTTGTCAGAGTATCTTAGAATAATTAAGAAAGTACAACTTTGAAAAGTTACATTGGTACTTGCCCGGGTTCGAACCTGCAACCTCGTGCATACAAATCCGTTCATTGAACCGCTAGGCCACCACGACATTTGGATTTACATTAAGAAGAAAAAATATTGTTTGCAGTATTCACACGCCGAGGGACTCTCTATTCTCATGGAGCTCAGAATTCAACAACTTCACCGGTTTAGTCAACTGGGGCTTCTTGATGCTCTCCGTTGGTGGCGTACGATTAGGACTTGAAAATTTCCTGAAGTAAGTATAGATGTACGCATAGTAGGATTCAAACTTATTGACGGCTCTGAACACGACGCATGTCGCCGCGTACTTACTAATTTATAAACCAGCGGGGATGCGGGGTGAGGTAATGCGCTCGTCAGATCAGCCAATAAGTTAAAATCCCACTATATTTGTGCTTTCCGTAGTTTTGTAGTGAATGGCGTTCTTAAATAAACCTGCTTTAACTTTATTGCTTAGATGAATAAGGTAAAAAATTAGGTTTTTAACTACAATCGAAATATTTTTTACTCAATCTCAAAAGAGAAAAGACAATGTAAGTTTGATTTTCTTCAATATGGTAAGGCCATTATCATTTACTTGATAAGAAAAATAAATGATATCAAGTTTCTATTAAATTATAGTGATAGTCACGCATATTTCCTAACTAGGGTACGGTAATAATAAATAAAACATATTTAATTTAGTAAAAGCCTATTGCATACTTAATATTCATGTTTGGGTTCGATTTTGTTGATTTGTTTAACTGTGATATTGAGCAAAACAGTCCTAAATGTTAACTAAGTATTCCCGTTGAAGGTATACTGTGCCGTTTAAGTTCGGGTTAAAACACTAAAAAAGAAAGAAGTCATGTCTTATCACAGATTATTTTTTATTAGAATCCATTTCAAGATTAAAATTGTATGTTGTAATTCCAATATCGTACGATATTAAATGCATTAGAGTTCTGTTTGTAGATTAGACATGATTTGTACACAGCACATTCCTTATTTAATACCTTCTAAGAAAGGCTAAACTAATTACCTCCTATTAGGTAATTACCTTTTTGTATGTTGGTATGGTATACAAGGATATCAAATACGCAGGATAAAGATAGTGTCCCTACTCCCTGCTGCAAAATCGGTTATAAGGGAAGCAATAAATATTGCTATAGTCAAGGATATTCCTCTAGCCTTCTACTAACTTAGCTAGAACAAACGATTAAATCACAGATAATCGAATGTAATAAGCCCGTCTGCTTCCACTGCAGAGCATCGGCCTCCCTCTCTTCCACACATTTCCGTTCAGAGCTAGGATGAGCCATTCCTTCTGATTAAGTTAGTATAGAATTAATCGAAAAAAACCTAGATTTTAAGAGCATCTCATTCCCCTCGGAATTGCTAGAATGCTACTTAGTTGGTAAAGGCACAGTAATATTAAGATAATATTACCGTGATAAAGGTGTCTTGTGTTTCAAGATTATGTAGATTTTTTAATGCAGTCGACCTTACAATCAATTGTGGCGTTGACCTTGGCAGTCCTTTATCAAGAGGAGTTCTATCCTATAATTTTTATAGTATTTCGTTTAATAAAAGATTAATAAGTTGTTTGATAGATGTAAAGAAGAACGCATGAGCCAAAGATTCCAAGTCAATGACGCATTTCTCTATTTCTAGCGGCATTATTTAGAAAACTAATTAGTGCTTGTGATATTCATCACTCGTCAACCACGTTCCTACTTACTTAGCATGACGTGAAGCTGCCTAGTTTTAATTTTTAATACATTTCTTTAGACGGTAATTACTCACAAATGCAATTGTTTACCTCATGCTTAGAATGATTTAATTTTAAGTACACTCCAAGTACATACACATTCTTCTCTACTTATATGAATCAACATATTTTCTGAATATGAACAAAAGTAGGTTAGTGGTTAATGAAGTTATAGGTACATTAATTAATAAAATAAGAGTAAATTAAAGAATAGAAACAAGGTTAAACTTTTAGTATTGTTTCAACAGCTGCATTAGATAAGAAAACTATGTCGCAACGGAATCAGTGACGCGTTTTCTGATGAATCATTTTAGATTTCTTTGTAATATTAATTTTTGTGAAACCCCAGCGACTGTGGAATTTAATACAAGTATAAGACATGCAAAATAAAAAGTACCTATTAGGTATTACCTATATTATTTGTATGTTTTTAACGACGTATATTTAAGAATTGCAGTTTCAAAATGCTGTGATCGTTTTACAGATATGGGCTGCGTGTAAACCCCTTCGAATGGTTCATAGTGTTGACAGGATACAATGAGGGTAACACTAGCCAATACCCATCCGCCATTTTGATAGTCTGTAAGTATCTTACTATGTGCAATTTTAATGAAGCGCTTACATGGGGAGTTTTGAGATATCTGCGGGTAGAGTAAGATCAATGTAGAGTAAATTTTTGAGGAATCTTAGACAATTCCAGTAAAGTCCTTTTTTTGCCAGTATTGCTATAATGAGGTTTTCTATTTTACCAGTTTCAGTACTTACCACTGAATTGGTATTCACTTGGTATGACCGTATGAAATAGTATGAATGTATCATCTTTCTGCTTTATACAGTTCCACATCATTGTGTCGTTAAGGTGTCACATCATATTTAGCAACAATGCTGGGAATTGCTGTAAATAGCCCCCATGTTGTCGTGACGTCATTCTTTTGTTTCTTTGTAATTTCCAAGAATCGAGCAATCAAAGTTCGCGTAAGCGGACTTTGTCAGTGACGTATATCCGTTTTATTGTATTGAGGTCTCATTGTAAACTATTTTTTTCAGTTAGCATCGTTCCTATAGTTACGAGTCTTCTTATTGAAAAGGGGATAGCCGTTGTAAGTGAATATTTTACCTTCTGAATTGTTATTTTTTGACTCTTTAGGTAGTATTATAATATAATTTTTTGCTTTTTAGGATTTTCTGCCAGAGAGGTTTGGGGTCGGATTGCAGATATTCAACATGCTGTTTTTAGTATCCTTACCTCCTGTAGTTCTGCAATTTAAAGGGAACGATTTTAGTTTTGGTAAGTAATTGTAATTATCAAAAGCAATAGAAACAATAAATATTGTAAGGTTCGCTTTTATCCATCTTCATAACGTTAGTTATAGCAATTGTAACTCCTTAGATGAAATAAGCATAATTAGGTACTAAGTATAAATAAATGTTTGTTTATTTCTTGTTTTTTTTTACATGCATTTGTGATTCAAATCCAACTATAGTAGTCTTCGAGATTAGAGCGCCTTAACAAAAAAAAAAAAACAGAACGTATTTATTATGTTATGTATGTATTTCTTTTTCATTTTCAGTGGGTATAACTTCAGTCTGCATGCTTTACCTAATAATATTTCTAAAACTTTGGAGTTACACGCAAACGAATAGCTGGTGCCGCAGTGGCTTAAAGAAAAAGTATTTAGACAACAAACTAAGACGGCAGAGTTTATCAGCACCGAATTGGAGTAAGTTCAAATTACCGTTAGAAATACCACTTTTATGTGACAATGATAAAATAAGAATGTGTAATACTTTAAAAGATATTGAGTCTAAAGGTTACCTTAAATTACAGATAAACTAATAACGGCCGAACATGAGCGTAAGTTAATAGTTGCGTGCTTGAATGTCTGTATGTTTGAGATTGTAGTCGCTTTCCGTGTTTTTTGTCATGTGCTCACAAGTAATTTTTGTACACTTTTTTTTGTAGCTGCACCTTTTTTATTATTCCTATGATATATATTCCTATTACCTACAAACTGCTGTCAAAATGTTTTCTTTATGAAAATCATAACACATAGCCTTAAAAAAGGTATATGTACTAAATTACTACAAAGGCATATATATGTAATTATCAAGATTTGCTCTTCAAAATAAAGAAGTTTAAATAAATACATATAATTAATTTAATTAAACAATATTGTAGAAATGCAACCAAAATGATGAGAATATTTTGCCTTCAAATTTCTACAGATCGGTAATATCACAGGAATACTTAAAAATAAATGCTTGGTTGCGGCTTATTTAATTTCTTTTAGGTAGAAGTGTCGCATTATCTTGCCTATATGCTTCACCTATGTCGTTATCGCATCCTTATACAATCTATATTTATCTGTTAATCCGAGTGTTGCGTGCCAGGCTTGTGTAACTAATCGCATTGGACGTTTTCTATTCATTGTAAATAAATAACACAATTCTTTTTACTACAGAAAGTAAGGAAGACTTGATAAATGATTCGCCGGCGGCTGCTAAGTTGACGAAGTATCCGGATAATCTGAATCTGAAAGATTTGTTTTACTTTTTGTTGGCCCCTACCCTCTGCTATGAGTTGAATTACCCTCGCACTGAACGGTTAGTTCCATATTCCTGTATTACATTTTCCCATATAGCATGTACGGTCGAGCACACGTCTGTAACAACTGCTTTAAAATAATAAAATACTGTCAGTGTATGATTAAAGGTACGGTTACACTACGACACCTTATGCGTCACAAATAAGAGACAGACATTTCTTCCTTTTTTGAGTAACTTAGCAGAATTTTTCAAAATCGTTTAGTGTCTTTTGGAACACAATTCGCGCTGCAAACTCAATCTGAATACGTACATAGAACGTACGAGTATAAAGCTAAAAATTCTTAATGCCAAAAAGTTGTGCTCGACTGTACAAAATATTTGCAGCATGGAATTTCAGTAAGGCCTGCTAATTTGACATTTGTATTATCAGTCACTTCCTATGTCCTATTTGAATAAGATGCATGCGTTTTTATTACACTATTATAATATAAAGGTAAATAGGCATATCAAATAAAATTATATACAGGTGCGATTTATTAAAAAGAAAGCAAATCCTCACGTTTTGTTTCACGTGTTTACTATAATCATGTGAAGATCTACATTGTTATCTGAAAGCGACGCGTGCGCATAAACTTATGTTGATTTAAAGTGTATTTGACTGATTAGCAAGAGTCAAACCAAAACACGTTGTTTTTATCGTATTTATAAACAGCCCACGTTTTTGGTGATTATATTTTTATTCAGTCACGTTTTTGTTCCAAAAACCTAACGATGAGAGTGTATTTTTTCGGCGTAAACTTTTTAATTAAACGTGAGGATAAAACCATAAACTCAAAATATATATTTTTCTTGTGGATGTACAAATCTGAGAGCTATCTGTTTATTTGTCCTAAATACCTACGGAAACGTGAGGAAACCTGGATTCCAAAATTTGGGATCTGAAATCGCCAACCCGCAGAGAGCAAGCGTGGTGATCAATGCTCGTGCCTTCTCTATATGGGAAGAGGCCTGTGCCCAGCAGTGGGACGTTTATAGGCTGGATTATTATTATTAAATAAATACAAAGCTTTAATACTTTTGTTCTTGTTCATTTCAGAATCAGGAAGAGATTTGTCATAAAAAGATTGCTGGAGTTGTTATTTGGGGTGAATCTCGTATTGGCGTTGTTCCAGCAATGGATGATTCCGACCATCATCAATTCTGTGGAGACGTTCTCCAAAATGGACCCCATACGGATCACAGAGAGATTACTGAAGTTAGCTGTAAGTAACTACATCTTTTTGGCACATAAACATAACTGTATCCCCGAATGGTTAGGCAGAGGTGTACCAATAAAAACCCAATAACACCTTGGTCGACTCGGGAATCGAACCCAAGATTTCTAGCGTGGCAGCCGCGCTTACAACCACTAGGCCAACGAGGCAGTCACTTTCTCTCGAATAAGAAGACAGTATTGCTTTTCAGCTTCTTAGCATGTGCTTAAGGCGCTGTGTATAGCCAGCATTGATGTTATTGAAGGGGTGAAGCGGGCAGGTGCGGGACGGAGTAGCCCCGACCCTGCTACTCGTTTTTTCCGAATTCGTCCGATGCGTAACGGTGTTATAATATTGAAGATTTATTTCGCTAATTGTTTAGATGTAAGTTTAGCCCTGCTTGACTATGTTTACTTTTGAGCTGCGTTCTCGAGGCGAACAGTAGGTTCGAAACCCGATAAAATCATAAATTTTTGGATTATTATTTTTAAAGTATTATGCACCTACTGCATAATATCGTGTTTTTACTTTTAAAACAAGCATTTAATGTTGTTCATTTATTTTTAAAATAATTTTTCAAATACCTAATATATATATGATTTTCTGAAAAAATAATAATAATAATAATTGAAAACCTGAACAATATGTTTTATGACAATCTATATTTTTCTTCAGTATCAAGAGTAAAATATAAAAAAAAAACGTACACTACGCTTTATGGTTGAGTCTAGAGATACAGCGTGTTTCGTATAGTAACGAAACTTATTATTTTTTTTGTGAATAACTTTTGTGGAATGAAGTCCTCACACTGCAGATTGTCCAAACACTCACCTGTAAAACTTGTATATTTATAGGTTTTTTTTTGTGTACGAAAGGGTAAATTGATCAACCTCTTTTGTTTTTATTTTTTATTTTTCACGTGAATGTCATTTATGAGCCAGCCTTGCACGCCCAAGGGGGTGAGGATGCAAGAGTCCGAGAGAAAGCCCTGAAAAAGGCTCTATCTAATCTGGCAAAACACCTGGTGCCATCATTTGCCTTAGTGCTGGATATGGAAGAGAGAGGACAATGGGGGCAGTACATGCTACTACACCACCCCCGCCCAAGTAGATACGTGCAATAAAGGCTAAGGGACCCCCGTCCCCGCCCTCTGCGTCCTCCTCAGGGCAGGACTGGCTACGGAGATTCTCGTCCGCGCACTGCCCACCATCGGCCATCAGCGGAGCATTGAAACGAAAGGGTCAGCCTCCCGCTCGCGCTCCAAGGTCTCTTTCTGAGAAATAACAAGCTTGCAGAAATAAGACACTAAGGCAGACGAGTCGTCTGCGAGCATGGCGTTGACCACACCCACGAGCGATAGGTCCGGGCCAAGAACTCCACGTGGGACACGGCGCTTAGCTTCAAAGGCAGTGCACACCTCGAATGTGTGCTATGCCGTGTCTTCCATTTCGTAAAATTAGCCTTCCCAATGCGCCGTTGGGGCCTGGGCAGGAGAGACAAGTTTACTCTCCTATAAAGAGAGCCCTATATTGGGGCTCATTAGCTGCATTTAGAAGGCGTGTGGCAAGCATTTGGGGGCCGTCCTCTTGCACTTAGACAGGACACCGCGTCCCCAAACTCTTCCGGGGACAGCAGGGAAATGTCCTCCGATGAGCTCATCCCGTAGGTTGAATTCAACCTGGGCAGGGTAACGTTGACGGCTCTCGGGAAAAACGCCTGAACCAATGAGATCAGTCTGAAGGGTCTCCGTCAGTGGAGGACTAATGAGGTGCAGATTGTTGCGCAACATTTTGTCTGAAGGTCTGACCCAGGGATTGGCGTTGAGACCCTCCAACATCACCTCCCTCTCCCTCGCAAATGGCGACTGTCAGCGGCTTCTTCGCCTCTTGCTATTGCAGATGGAACCGGGTTGAACCCTGAAGCCACTCATAGCTTATTCTAGCGGCCGAGCAGGCACGTCGTAGATCGGTCAGCTCTGCAGAAAAGCAGTGAACCGCCTTCCTAGCTGGAGGTCCAAGTAGGTAATGGACCACCTCGAGAACGGTGAGCACCCTTGCGTACCCTGTGCTAACTAAGAGGAGTACCCTATCCGTATGTAACGGTGATCGGATAGGTTCTCCACGAGCTCGACCTGCCTATACGCAACGGTGGCGGCACGTGCTGGGGTGGTGGAGGTTAAATCAACCACGGACCCTCCGTGCAGCCACTCGCACATATGCGTCGTCCCTCTATTAGGGAGGGAAAGGTAGGTGAAACCACCCACGCCTCCAAAGCATGGCCTTGTGCTTCGTTCGATGGATTACAATACGCCAGTGCTTTCACGCCGAGAGCCTACGGCGTACTCCTCTTGAACAACAATCTCTTCCCACGGATGTGCAAAGAGGCGATAGTCATCTTCATCCACAAACCCGGTAAACCGAAGTCTGAGCCCACTAGTTATCGCCCCATTAGCTTACTCAAGGTTCTTGGGAAGCTATACGAGCGAATAATTTATTCCCGTTATATGGATTGTGCCGAGTCCAGGAGTCTCATACCAGACGAGCAGTTCGGTTGTAGAACCCAACACTCATGCGTCCAACAAGTCCACCGCATAGTCGAGCATATAAGCGCTGGTTTTCAGCGTGGAAGGCTCACTGGCGTGCTCTTTTTCGATATAGCAAAGGCTTTCGACAAGGTCTGGCACAATGGCTAGATCTTCAAACTTTACCAACTCGAGGTGCCAGATTACCTTGTGCTCATCTTCCGATACTTTTTGTTGAATCGGTCCTTTCGCTATCGCGTTGACCCTCACCCGATCCGCGCCGCAGTCCCTCAGGGCTCCGTACTCTCTCCACTTCTCTTCACACTAACGTTAGCGACATTCATTCCTCGCGGTGGCAAACCCCAAATGTACGCCGACAATACGGCCATCTATTATTCAGGCACCAGCCCCTTAGCGATTGGTCGAACTCTCCAGACCGCGGTCACGAACCTCGGGAAGTGGTTCACGTAATGGAGAATCGAAGTCAACCCTACCTACCCTACAGCGCAGCCGTGGTCTTCAGCAAGGAACGGCAGCCTCCCGCTACCCCTCCACCTATCACCCTCTTCGGCAAGCCTATTCCTTGGGAGCAGCAAGCCAAATACCTGGGTGTAATCCTTGATCGGAAGCTTACCTTCATAGCTCATATTAAAGCTGCACGCGCGCGAGCCGCCTTCGCTCTCGGCCGACTTAATTGTATGTTGAGCAAGCGCAGTAAACTCTTACTCTTACTTTACTTATAAGAAGAGAATCTACACTGCGTGCGTGACGCCTATCATGACTTACGGCAGCGTCGTATTCTCTCACGTACCCGATTATCGACTCAAACGAATGCAAACTCTCCAAAACCGTTTCATGCGTAGAGCCACAGGCGCTCCAGGTTACGTCCGTAACTTGCAGTTGCACTGTGACTTAAGCTGCCAACAATCAAGCAGTTCATAAAAGTCGCCGCGATTCGATTTTTCGACTCCTCCGAAACCCACCGTAACCCGCTAATCGTAGCGGCCGCGCGATACGTATCTTCCGTAATATCTCAGACTAAACGCCCCAGACTGACGCTCTCCTACCTCGACGATAAAAGAACGCTTCTCCAAGAAGCATTCGATTTAGCTAGCAGCAGCATTACAAAACACAACCGCCGTATATTACGTCCTCGCCGGCGAGGCCCGTCGCGTATTATTAATAATAGTAACGTTAATGTTATCCTCCTGTCCCTAGACCAAGCTGGCCCGAGCCTTCCAAACTAGCAATAAAAATATGTCCCTAAATAATAAAAACTTAGATCCAGCCATCCCTTGTTGTTTTGCTTTATTAAGATTGTTAGCAACGCACTAAGTCGAGGCCCGAACTCCGCAGGGGGTGCCCTTAGTGGACGTTGCTGACGTAATTAGTTTTTTCCTATTGCTCTGACTGGAGGCCTTATGGTCCTCGCCAAAAGGCCGGTGAAGCAGCCAAAGTTTACGCTCAGGCTAACGGTAAAGATCTCTACCTAAAAAAAAAAAAACTTTGCTCTGTCTGCGCGCACACTTTTCGTCGTCTTTCCATAAGACGCCATACATATACTGAATTTGTCAGATCCGAAATATTTTTCATTAAATAAATGACTCCTCACAAATATCTTACATTAATTAAAAAACAGCAGTTTACTTCATTATTGTAATGATTACAAACGTTATTGCGTTCAATTACATCTTTTGGTATTACTAGTTACTTCAATATTGTACACCATGTATAATAGACTACGGGCCCATGAACAAAATGGATGGGTCATATGAACCACCAGGTGACGTATATAGGACGATAGAACAGCATAAAATAATAAGATTCAGCACTATGCCGTCACTTGTGATCAGTCCAACTGAGTGCTGGTGAGAATTCAAAAGTGCAGCTAGAGTGAGTACATTTTGGTCATTTATTTCTGTACGGCATTGTTACCATCGAATAGATCCATGAAAAATAATAAGAAAGCGCGCAGTGCCGTACAAAAATGGTGGTCTAAAAAGTTGGTATTTTAGTTTTACTTTCTGTCAATTTCCAGGGTAAATTTGGTCATTTGATTCTGTACGGCATCAGTTTCATTGAATACTGTTTCAATACAGCTTCTTATCCATTATTCCGCAACGCCGTACAAAAATCTTTGAACAAGGGGAAAAAATCGAGGGTTACAACCCGCGCCTTCATTCCGTGGTCCGAGGCGTGATTTGAACAACATAAAATTATTTATTTTGAAAGTATTTCATGCATAGATAATATTTTTTTGATAATGGATTAGAAGCTGTATTGAAACAGTATGAAACTGACGCTTACAGAATCAAATGACCAAATTTACCCTGGAAATTGACAGAAAGTAAAACTAAAATACCAACTTTTTGGACCACCATTTTTGTACGGCACTGCGCGCTTTCTTATTATTTTTCATGGATCTATTCGATGGTAACAATGCCGTACAGAAATAAATGACCAAAATGTACTCATTCTAGCTGCACTTTTGAATGCTCACCAGCACCCAGTTGGACTGATCACAAGTGACGGCATAGTGCTGAATCTTATTATTTTATGCTCTTCTATCGTCCTATATACGTCACCTGGTGGTTCATATGACCCATTCATTTTGTTCATGGGCCCGTAGTCTATAAGCTTAGTCATGAAAAAGTTGTCATGAATGAAAATGAAAAAAATATGCATCTTATTAGAAATCAATAATTACTAATTGTTATTTTTTATTATAAAAATTGAACAATTTATTAAAAATTACACAAAAAGTAAAAAAATACATCATTGAAAAAAACATGAAAGCAAAATAATAATTCTCTGTTGCTAGGTTCGAACCTGTGGTCAGCTATGGCATCGCACATTTATGTAAGCATGCGACCGCTAGACCACTGTAGCTTCATAATATATTTTCAAATTACGCTTCTATAGAGGATCAATAGAAAAGAAATTAGATGTGCAGGACGTAATTACTTTACAAATTCTATTATGTGTCATTGTTTAACAGACTTCATGAAATTATTTTCGATTTGTCATGTATTTTAGATCTGTCAATCAGAAAAAAAGTGACACAGGTCCGTCTAGCACCGCGCCTCAGCGCACACTGTCTGTCCGCGTAGGAATGAAAGAGAAGCGAACAAAACGCCATATTTAGTTTGTCAGGAATGTGTTATTTTTCATTAAATATCTGAATATTTGGAAAAATACTACCTTAATTGAAAAACTAAAATAAAGGTTATCTTCATTATTAGTTATTACGTTTCTGTTGAAAAATTTATCAAGATTGGTTCATCAGTAATACCGGAAAAGTTTTTTGAAAATCCATTTTAGAGGTATGTTTATGAATTTTTTTTATCGAGAAAAATTAATGAAATCGTGTTTTGGAAATAAAGGTTATCTCACAAAAATGATGAAGATTAACATATATTTTTTTAGCTGCTCTGACATTTATACAGTTTGCTAAAAAACTGTTTGAAAAAGCCCATTTTTACTATACACAGCGCCTTAAGCTGTAAATGCACAGTGACCTACGAAAGCACGTATTTTTTGCTAGACATTTTATCTGTTAGATACTCTTTATTATTTTGAATCAAAGGACACGTCCTGTAGCTCTCATTTTTTTTAAATAAATACTTACATATTTACTTACATCAATGCTTACAATACTTTTGAAAATAGATAGAAACTTATTTTTGTAATTCTTAAAATTATTTTGTATCCCTTCCAGGTGCCGAACCATTTACTATGGCTGTGTTTCTTCTACCTGACCTTCCATTCGTTCCTGAACCTAATGGGTGAGCTGCTACAGTTCGCGGACCGCAAGTTCTACGGCGACTGGTGGAACGCCAACAACATATCCGTGTTCTGGAACTCCTGGAACATGCCAGTACACATGTGGGCGGTCAGACACGTGTACAAACCTATCACTGGCTTGGGATACACTAAATTCTTTGCTGGTATCGTAGTGTTTGCGATATCGGCGCTCTTCCATGAGTATTTGGTTAGCATTTTTCTGATTTTCATTGTTGTTGTTTTGAGACAAGCTTTCACCAATTTTAGAACGATATATGAAAAAAAGACCTTTTATTCCTAATTTTTAAATGCTATAATGTAAAATCGACTTTCTACGACATTGGTCTTATTTACCACCAAAACCCGTTGGTTAGTTTGTTTAGTTTTAATAGATCAAGGTGTAAACTGCGTGCTTTCTTTATCACAACAATTCAAATCCTTAAACTAAATATTTTATTTATTACAGGTGAGTGTCCCACTACAAATGTTTAGGATTTGGGCCTTCCTAGGTATGATGGCTCAACCGCCACTAGCGATAATCTCCCGCCACGCGGAAATGCGGCTCGGTCCTCGCTGGGGCAACATTATGGTGTGGAGTTCCTTGATCCTCGGCCAGCCGCTCGCCATCATGATGTACTACCATGACTACGCCATGCTGCATTTCAAACCAGTACAGTAAAAAAGAAAAAAGTAGGCGGAGTATACAAAACAAAAGACGAATAACGCGTGATTTAAAGTCACAGAATTATAAAATAATACTGGTTATAAAAATAGACACAAATACAAAAAAAAAAGATGAACGCTTTCGAAATTTAAACTTCGTTACCTTGTTCTAGCTGCGTGTTGACGTTTTGGTGCTCCGCCATTTTTTATTTTGTAAGTGATTTGCCTTTTACCGTAAACTGGGAATAGAAGTAATGGGTAATTTAGTCAAGCATAGTGTAAGAATAAGTGATTGTCCAAAAAGAGCCTATACAAACCTAGTTTATTAAGAATATTTGATGCCATACCAAATTAGTGTATAGATTATGTATGAAAATTGAGATTTATATTTATGAATATATTAATTGTAACCAATTCTATTTGTAGTAGTTTTGGTGTTCGGTGTTTAGTGCGTAGTATATTGGGCTTTTATTAGAGATTTTTGTAATGATAAAGATCACAAATTGTAGTTTTGAACGAAGACTGAGTATGCCTCGATGCTGTTATTTGTAAAAGTCAAGTCTCGCTAACACAATCGCTATACTAGTTCAAATAATGTGTATTTTTGTATATCAATGTTTTAATTTTGAATTTATTTATATTTATTTAACATTCCGAAATTATACAATTTTAATAGTACAAGATTTAAGAGATTTTATAAGTACAAAAGTTATGCAGGTTATTTTTATGGATTTTTAATACAGTGCATTTTATATTATTGTGTATAGAAAAGAAAATCATATACCTATTTGTTACAATAGTCGTACCTACCTATATTTTATATTATTGTATGCAAGGCATTTAAATGAATTTAATATTGTTGGATTTTTATGTACAATGTTTAGTATTAATCACATATTTAAAGTAATATGTTATATTTTCTACTTTTATAAAATAAATTATGTTGGATTTGATAACAACGGTATTTTACTTTTTAAGTACTTACCTCATTTATGAAAACTGACTTATACCCAATGATAGTCTAATAAACAGATATGTTATAAGCGTGCAATCGTGAAGACTCGAAAACGTCCTAATTGGGACGTATTGCCATTAACAACACTATTTGTCTCTTTTTTTCTTATGGGTTTTATCGCGCTATCTCTTTCGCTAGCTGCCGCGCTGCGCGGAACACTTTTTTCGATTGTTTTGTATGTGTATAACATATCTGTTTATTAAAATATCATTGCTTATACCTGATATTATATAATTTATACCTGAACCCGTTTCGTAATTAGACTAGCGGTGGCAATCTTGTTTATTAACGAAATTGTTATATCATTAACTTTTATTATTTTTAAGTAAAATGTATTAGAAATCATGATAATACTATAGTTTCATGTTAAACTCAAAAATATATACGTAAGGTACATATTGCACGTTAAATATTAATATTTATCGGTATAAAGCGCGGGAAATTAAAATAAAAACGCACGCGCATTAGCACGTGATAGTAGAATTCATGTTTATTTCTTCGATTAGATTTGTTTGTTCGGTTCTTTTATCTGTTGTTATCACCTTAAATATACTTAAAATATTATAGGAGTTAGCAAGTCTGGGTGTCGCACGGCAATCCTCGATACTACTTGTATGATAATAAAAAAAAACGTTTATTTAATTGTTTCTGAGCATTAGATTAAAGCGTGTCTGACATAGAATTTGCCGAACTTCAAAATCTTATGCGTGACCCTATTTTATACCCACAATCAGAAATCACGGATAACTAGAAATTAGAATCCTACGTAGATAAAGCATCGTATCTTTGACGGACGTTCGTCCACGCTGCAACCTTTGGCGCGAAGTGGCCATGTGCAGAGGCCGACGAACTGTTATCAGATCGCCTTGAACGTCAATATATTGATCTAAACACGGGTCATTTTGTTTACGATGCTACTTTGTCTTAGAATTCCTGTTATTAATCTATAACACTAATAGTTAAATAGCAAATTACTTACACGCTTATCTGTCAAACATTTTAGTTTTTTTGCGAGAAATATGTGTTATATCACGTAAGGTGAAAGATTACAACTTAAGATTTAAAACTTTATAAATTACCTAATGAGCAGCCATGCATCTCTAAGTCTATCTTATGCAATATTTTTTTTTACTATTAGGAGTACCTGCAGTGCCACCTGTTAAATTTACGATGAACTAACACAGCGCCACAAGTAAGCACTTAATATGTCAAGAAGCTTCGATTGAAGGCCACAAAAACTGTAGAGTAGGTACTTACCTAATAAATTGTCTCAATGCGATGTAATATAATAATAATTTATTAATTAAACAACATTCTCCTGCTTCCATGGCACTTTAAATACACGTTTGGCTGTTCTTTAATATTATTTTTGTAACAATCTTATTTACTTCTTTACTGCAATATTTATAAAATATACAAGGCATAAATTTAAAACAATTTACGCCTTGACAACAGTACTTCACTTTACTTTCATGTCTATGTTTTCCTACTCGTATAAAAAGCAGTTAAAGCAGCATACTTAGTGCACATCCTAAATTAAGTTTCCGCAAAGCTTATACGTAGGCTTTTTATTGTTAAGGTATAGAATTACACCCTACAAAACAAAAAAAGAAATTAACTCTGTATGTAAATATAGGTGGACCGTATTGTAGTATCTGCTATAATGAAATTAATGTTAAACCAACCATTAATATGCTTCGAGATTTCTGATAACTCTCGTTACACTTATTTCTTTTTGAATCGAACCCTTTGGAGAGCTAGAAGTTCAAAGGTAAGTACTTTTCCTCAAGATTAACCTGAGATAATCGTGGAGTGGTTCGGTAGGTTTTCAACCCTTTTCTGCCCTGACGACAATCATGTGATTTTCAGAACGGTACTAAGGTCATCGATCTTGATAGATTTTCAGTTGCATGCCTGTACATACCTAGGTACATATTACATAAGTCTACGTGGCAGCGTTATTACTACGCATACCTACCTGCTATACTTAATCGGAATGTTTGTCTTTATTTCTTTAAAACAAGTTTTTTAAAACAAGCAACTTTTCCTCTAAGTCAAAAATAGAAATACACATCTTCTGACACACATTTATTTTACAAATCCGTTAAGAACGTTCGTAGTTTTGCGGGAGACGGATCGAGGTGAACCGAGGGCAAGGAATCAATTGATGAAGAGGCCCCGATACGCCGCGAACGTGTCCCGCCCGTGGGAGCGAACCTCTCACCGCCGCCGCTCAATTCTTATCACTCTCACCGCTGAACCACGATAACAATGGCTGTACTATACGGACCTGCACTTGAATATTTGACTTAGTTTATTGATTTAAAACATTTTATCGAGTAAGAATTATTGTCGCGTATATTTTTAACTCATTGAAAGAAAAACTTAATCCTACGCTGCTTTTACATTTCACCCCTAAAAAGTACTATAAGAATAGGTACAACTATAATATTGTATTAAAATTCAATAAGATTCACGAAATGACCTTGTTCCCGAACTGCTAGTAAAAAGCTAGAAAAGTGACTGTATACTACCTAATAGTGCGAGACTTGATTGCTCTACGGCAGTTTTTCCATTTTCTTTACTATACTTGATACTACTCCAACTCACTTGATGTTGTTACAAACGACAAATCAAGAGACATTTTTGTTGAAACACTTTGCGTAACCTTTTCATTTACGTGTAGAGAAGATATTTGGAAATAAAATAGTTTACAAAGGTTGACTTCCTATAGATATAGTATTTTTTCTGTCACACAGTCATTTTGTAAGTAGGTACCTAAAGCACACCACAACATTAACATTCATTGAATTGTTTTCCTATCTGTCAGACTTCGAACGGGTTTGTTTGCTCTGCTGAAATAATTGATGTACGCAGTTTGAAAGTGGGCAATTAACAAAGCTAGGCCAAACAGAAGTGGGATACGTGTTAGCTCCGGGTTAATCATGTAATAACATTTGCGGGCTGGGAGCGACTAACAATGTTGACCGAGCGAGCAAACAGCGGCGGCAGCGTCAGCTCACGGCCCGCCGCACCCGCGCCGCACTGCCGCAACCCTATCGCTACTTATACTTGCTACCGCGACTTTGTCTGCAACCATTTCGAATATAAAATTTAGTCTCATATTCAATGTTACAAAAGTTATAGAATAGTAAAATTAATGATTGAAAACACAAATTTAGTAGCAGAGATATTTTTAAATTTAAATACTTATTGTGTTGGTAATGTAGTTATTTGATACATTAGGAATTCTGCGTTTCCATGAAATATGTTTGTTATGTAAGTGACTAATACAAATCTCATGTTATCATATAGCTGCATACTATGTTATTATGTATTCGTTTTCTTACACGGTTATAGATAACAGGGGTCTTCTATGAACAAACTTGTTTATCAATAACAGATGCAGAACATGCGTATGCGCCGCAGGTGTCATTGTACCTTAATGTTCTTAAATTACTTTAAGTTAATTTATTTATTTCAATAAAATTTCGTGTGAAAAAATTTAATGATTAATACTTCAAAAAGTTAGTTTTTTCATTCACTTTACGGATAGCAAATGATTGTTGAAGTGGACTTTGTCAAAGAGCACGATATTTAAATCACATTTTATTTTCACAAAATTAGCATTATACAAAAAAAAAAAAATCATAAGCATTGAACCTTGAAATTCAAACACTAATCACAACCGTGTCTTACATCGCGCATCGTTTCAATTATTTAGGGATAATAAGGAAGGGTTGTTAAGTCAGTGAGGCCACGCTTACGCGGTGATTAAATGTGAGTCGCGATTACCGACTCCGAACTCCTGACCCCTGAAGGGCGGCCACGCGTGAAATCACTTTGTTCTACAGTTAGCCTCCTTACTGCCTGCTACATCGCTATGCATATTAATTAAACGTATCATATTAATTGGACAACACATCTCTTTTGCAGTTATGATTTATTACTACTTTGTGTATGATTTTACTTTATGCAAAAATATTGTATGTATGCGTAATAAATTAATAAAATTGTGTCCGATATGTTTAAAAATATGGTATGATTTGATATTTAGAAAGAACCAAATATTAAGCTTAGGCAATTTTAAACGCAAGATAAATTGTATTCATGTAGCAGAAGGTTGCTACGTAAAAATGCACGGTGTAGCGTAAGTGCTACGAAATAGTTTAGTACCTAGATAAAAAAAATCCAATTTTAGTTTTTGTTGCGAATAATTGTTTATTAATTCTACGGTTTTAATATAACTTCTTATTGCAAATAAATACATTTGCGCACTTAGATACGTGATATACACGCTGAATGTAACTATACAATACCTACATCAGTACACGTACATTTCGTAATGTATGTCATGTTATTATTATATTATGTTATGATATTATCCTAGTATTAGCGAACTTATGTCAGTGAAAATAAAGGCTGTACGTTATATGCGCGCGTCGCGAATCGTCATTGGGTCGGAGGGTGGAGTCTCGCGCCGCCCTGTGCCGCGGCGGCAGTCCGCTCCAGGCCGGCGTGCGCCCCGCACGGCCCTATGGTGGAACGAGCGCATGTCGACTGTCCTCAGGCGAGCGCCATGCAGACCTTGCCCCCGCAGCCGCACCGCGAGGCCGATGAAGACCAGCTTGCCGACGAATACGTGCAGAACTTCGAACTCGATCACCTTGAGGACCATAATGTTGTGAAACGTGAACCTCTACGAACAGGTTGGCAAGAAATGGTAGAACCTCCTCCGGCCTGTGCTCGCGCGTGTCGTCCGTGGCCCGACGCGGGACCGTATCCCCAGCCCCACGTAGCCATCGCCGTCGACCCCAGCACACCACCTGAAACCCCGCCAGCTCTCGTGCACAGGAGCCCGTGTCGCGCCGCTCTCGTTGAAGACGTCCTCTGGTTGCCTCACTCGCGCGAACCCCTCGACATGCGTACCGTACCTTGTGGCAGTTTTGAAGAATGGGATCGCCGGGATTGGCGGGAGCAGGATCACCACATGCAACAGGTCGCGTTGCGCCCTGCCAGTTCCTGCTCAGCAATGTCCCCGCGGACAGGACCGCACCCGTCGTATCAACCATCCTCTTGCGGAGATGATCTCATAAGCGATGATCTGCTTATGACTTTAAGCGTACGAGAACTAAATAAACGCCTGCACGGGTTTCCTCGAGAAGACGTGACACGATTGAAGCAAAAGAGGCGCACGCTGAAAAACCGCGGCTACGCGCAAAACTGTCGCAGTAAAAGGTTGCAGCAGCGCCAGGAGCTGGAGCTGACGAACCGGTCCCTGCAGGACGAGCTGCACGTGCTGCAGCTGCAGGTGGCGCGCGTGACGCACGAGCGCGACGTGCTGAAGCAGCGGCTGGCGCTGGTGGGGCGCGAGCACGCCGTGCCACAGCACGCGCCGCCCACGCCGCACTCCTCCCCCGAGTTTTTCTCGGAGCTGTGACGGCAGGGCGCGGCGCCGCGACCCGGCGCCTCCGCCGCCGCCTCGTCCTGCGCCTGGCAGCGCTACTAACCGCCCGGGCCCCAGGTGCAGCGAGCCACTACGTAACACTCGTGCTTTTGTTAAGTTTGAAATGTAATTATCATCAGTTCCAGTTTTATAGTTTCTTTTTATTAAGGTGGGACAATGTAGCCGTCGATCCCGTCGGGAGCGGCTTTCTTACACCGTGTTAAATAATATATGGTTGTGTCGTAAGATATGCATAGCTTCGTTAAACTATATGTATTATTAAAATTAAAATTTATACATAAGTTAAAATGAGTGAAGACAACTGATTAATTAAATAATTGTAAATAGATACATAAATAACGAATATTATCTTATAGGAGGATTTGTGTTTTCCTAATAAAATATTTCTGAAAATATTCTTTTATTTATCTATTCACACAATTATGATAAGTACTAATACGAAACAGAACAGTAAATCCAGTGAAAGGAGCATAAAATGTTGGTGCTTTCTCTATCATGTATTATATAATATAACTAATTAATAATTAAACGACTGTATACACTTTGATAGTGAGGATTTTGCTATTGACAACTAATAAATTCTAATAAGAATAAACTCTGTCTAAAGTGTTTCAAGCTGTACATATGTATATTCTGCATGAGGGTAACTATTTGCTACTTGCGGCAACTGTACATTAAAATTTCTATCTGTAGCTTAAGGCGAAGAGTTCGAATAACAGAAATAACTCTTTAAAACTTAATTTGTATTATTCTCTTCCATAACTAAAGGTATTTAGAAAGTTAAAAAATAAAAATTATGATTTGGAGGGAGATTTGAAGCAAAGAAACATAAAACTCTGACGTTTTGATTAACTTCCTTTAAAAAGACTAACCAAGTCTTGAATTTAATGAATCCTTATTTGGAGTAGACAGGAATGAGGCTAAGTAAATGAATATACGATATTAATATAATTTATGATGTTTTATTCATGTGTCATCATCATCTGCCGGCATTTTTCCCAAACTATGTTGGGGTCGGCTACCTGTCTTACCGGATTCAGCTGAATACGGCATTTTACATGTTTTATTCATGTGTATTACCGAATACTTATTTTTCTCTTTAATTTCGTGACCAAAACATACAAATTAGAATATCTTGAGGCAGGGTGCTGTTGCGACTCTATGCTAAGATGTTAATAATGATATTTATCAGTGATGAGAAACTAATACTGATAGATCATTGAAGTGATCTAATGTATTTTATCTTTAAAAAGTGTTGCTTTTGTGGAATTCAAGGTAAGCGACACGCAAAATGATTGAAGATTATTAATTTGTTGGTGTTATTTGGGGTTTCCACTTAAGTTTGTACCACAAATTGATAAAATCTAGTGTTATTAAGCTTACTTATATTATGTAACAAAACTTATCCAGTATCTCTATCATGACTCTACCTATCCCCCTGATTTAGATAATCGTGATGACGTTATAATTTAATTATTAAAGTACGAACACAAGCCTTGCGATTGTGCAACTTAAGTTATCGTCGCATCAGTCGCTTGCATCGATTGCTCAAGAGTTGCGGGTAAATGAGGTCGACTGAGGCGTAGGTATTGTATTGTATTAAACTAAGTAGGTGTCGAATTAGGTATTTATTTGAAGAATTATAAGTAGGTAGTAGGTAAAGTGGACATAGTATGTTGATATATTGGAAGGTTGGTAAACCGCATTAAATCAGCTAGGCAGATATCATATAATTTAGATGTTAGGTAGTAGAGGAAGGAGGAGAACACTGGATCATGATGGTAGTAACCCTTTACCTAAGTAGTACAACCGTTGATGTTGACGGCTCAATGAATATGTGATGTTAGATGAATAAAATTCGGTAGAAAAAAAGATCTAACTATGAAGTTGATGTTTGATTCATAAGTTATGGTAAGTATTTGTAACTTGTAACTAATATCATATTAAGCTAACAAAGCAAACCAATTTCGTATAGTTTTAATGGAACTACATATAAAATGAAAATCAGCGTTAAGAAGCCAGAAGTTTAATGGTAAGTGACCAAAAAATTCTGCACTTTTATTTATCTACATTTGCTCAATTTTTTATGGGATCTTTAGCATTTAGTTGTGGTGTCACCTGTTTCACAGCAATGGTTTGCAAAACATGGAAGCCATATTTTTGTTTACATCAAATAAATTCTTCAAAGCGTACAAAAATACTTAATATTTAAAAAAAGCTAAGGATCTCTATTCAAAACGATTTTGAAAAAAAAATGCCTTGTTTATACATAGACTCAAGGTGCTTATTAAACTTTGGAAATTATTTTAAATTGAACATAGGTAAAGTATATTAAATTGTTCAGGCCTTTTTTATGTTTAGTCCTCGTGTTAAAACTCTGAGTCTGAGAAATAGGTTACATATAGTTGCTCATAGATACGTGAATCATTTTCATTGAAGAAATTGACTTCTTTTCGAATAAAGACCACACAAAATCTTAATGTAAACCAAAACATAGCTATCGAAAATAACATAGCAACTGTTATCAAGAATATGATCAAGACAAAAACTCTTTCTTAACATTACGATAACAACAAAGTTGCAGGTACTTTATAAGTTATTGTTAGACATACACATAACCATCACGGCGACGTCGGTAACCCGACACTTAGTTATTACGAATGTCCGTACAGTCACGATCGCAGGTATGTAAACATGACATAGAAATTAAATAATCATTTTGTTTTTAATGTTCCTATGAGTCGGTATTTTTGGCTCGAAATGATGTAGCTACTATGTCAAAATTAAGCATTGAATGTAATCGGTTTGTGGATGATAGGCGTACTTAAAGGTATTTTGATGTCCATCTGATAAAAAAAAAAGGATTTTTCTTTTTTATCCAATCTGAAACCATCGAAACTAATTTAAAATGTAGCTTGTAGTCAATATTCTTTAAACATTCAACTGACGAACTTAATGTATTTCCTTTGTTTATACCCTTTTATCATCCATAAGAACACCGAGATCAATTAACATAAATATACATAGATAATTGTGTCCGTGACTGTACCAATGGCGTCAAGTTCTTTGATGGCGATGCGAAATAATACCAATCAGTGGAGGATAATGTTCGTTTGTTTATAATGGAGTATTATTGTTATTGAGACATCGTGGAATATGTGTCACGGGCCCTTTGAACAATCCGTGTTTGGTATACCAGTAACAGGAGATGGGAGTTCTAAATCATATCTAAAAATATGATTTGGGTTCAAGGGCGAAGTTGAGTCAAATGATGATGAAGTGAAATTGTTAATTATGCAGTTAGGAATTACTTTTACAAGTACAATCACTTTTTTGAGCTGTCTAGGAGGCGATATTTTATTTTATTTAGAAGAAATGTCGAAATAAATTGAATATATTTTAAATCTAAAAAAATGAAGTTACTAAGCTTAAGTTATAATCTGGCGAATAACATAGGCAATAACCATGTTAAAAGAAATCAGTACATAAATTTGAAACAGTAGGTAACGGTGTAAAAAGTAAGAGCCTCTTTATTTTATTAGGTACCTCTTTTGAGAAGTTGAATCCTTGCAATAAGCGACTAATTACAGATTCTATACATATAACTTTATTAATACGAGTTTGTAATATAATAATTTTTCAATACCTCTACATTCTACTCTTTGTGTTCCTAAGCAGTTGTCCCATATTATTTAAAAAGTGTCCAAATTATAGTTTGCCATTTGTTATTTTGACATTACGTTAGTAAAGGTCCTTGAATATTTCTGCCACAACTCATTTTACGCTCATAAAGTCAAGTAATTTGTAAACATACTACATAGTAACATGACAACTAAATTGTAGGTACCTAATGAATCTTGGGGATTTTGACAAATATCAATCAAAACTTGTGTTATGGTTCTATTATAGTGTAGTCAACAGTAGTATTCTCTTAAGGCTTAAGGAGTAGCATAAGCGCAAAAGTGCCAATTCCTCTGTGAAAATATAGCATTAAAGTATTTTTCTAAAATATTACTAGGTTCACATCTATATATTTTTATACATCTAAAAAATTCTATTTTTGCACGTAAAACTAAAATAAAACATAAACCGCATTTTATTTGTACATTTACCAGCGACGTCTGAAGTCAACATAGTCGGTCCATATCTCCGTAGCGGGCTACGGGCTACGGGCTACGAGACGCGGCGCGGGACGCGTGGGGCGTGCCCGCCGTAGCCACGCCCCGCCAGAGCGAGACCACCACCGCGCCGCCTACCAGCCGCGGAAAGCACAACATTGCATTTTCCTCTCACCAACATGCTCAGTTTTCCTAACTCGTTTACATAAGGCGCATTTTCTTATGGCAAAAATTTGTGGAAGTGTAAAGGTACGTGTATGCATGGACTTGTAATGGTATGTTCTAAGGGTACAGCGTACAGCCACCTCTCTCGTACCAGCGGCCGCTTATTACGGACCTATAGCGGTACGTAAGTACAGGCTGTCATGCAAATGGAGGCCTGTTAATGAAGTCGAGGAGAATTATGGGCATTGTTACTGCGGCCCCGGCCATTGTAATGGCCCATTTCGTAGGCGTACATCATAATAATATATGGGACAATTATTTCTACGATGCCATTGGGCTGCATTTCTGACCAAGGATTTTTGGTGACGGCTATTTATTTCCTCGATCATACATATTCCGTACCAAAATAGTGTAGAACTTAAAATATGAGGCGGCTACGAAATTTACATAAATATTTTATTGATGTCCGAGCAATCTGTTTTAATCTCATGCCTACAAAATTGAAACATAGTCAAAATCTAAATCCATTTGCTGATTGGTAAAAGGTCATTAACTCCGTCCGTCTGTTGAATAACATTAGGTCTTGACTGTTGTAAAGACAATAAATATTCACACTGATTAAGTTAATCGCAGACATTCCAACCAATACCTAGTCTTTTGGTTGTATACAAAGATGTTTAATAAAAGCTCTTTGAAATATAGTTATAGTCTTCTCGAAGGGTAGTTACTGAGATGTGACTAACATACGTTCGTTTATTTGTTTGTAACAATAGGCTTTAAAATGTAACATGTTAATTGTATAATTGTGTAGTGTATAAGTAGCCATTTGTAACATGCAAGTAGCTTGGTGACAAACTAATTAACTACGGACATGGCAAGTATAAAATAAGAAAACCTAATTAAAACTAATTTATGCCCCTTTATGCACTATGTACGTGTGCAATATGTACCTAAATATCAAGAAATACTGCAAATAATGGCAAAGATTTTTGCGTAAATTGATAACAAACAGATCCAAATATACCGAAACTGTTTTGTACTAAAGTGTGTACCTACACTATTGGTAAACACACATATAATTGGTATGATATAAAGGGTGTATTTTTCATGCAGTATCATATACCTATGACATTTTGTTCTGACTATCACGGTAACGTCCACCTCGATCGGCGACGTAGCACAGTTCTAGAACGAAAATAAGAACGTTGGCGTTAGTTTTTATTTTTAGACAGTGTTCTATTTCAGAATTTACTACAAACTTTGAATATTAAAATAGTAGGATGCAGTATCATCTAAAAAAGTAGCTGTTCCTCTCCGAGTTGGGCGACTTTATAATCAGTCTCATAAAACATGACGAGAGATGATGAGATGATGAATGCAATAAAAACAATAGCTCAGAGCCATATTAAGGCAACATGCTAGCCATATAAGTCTTGCAGCATATCCCAGGTACGGGAGCGATGTCCGGGCCTCGTTGTGATGAGCCAGCACCCCGCGACCGACGCGGCCCATTTTTCTAGTGGCAAGGTCGCCAGCTAGCGGTGACGTCACCATTCCATACTTTCCATTTTTACATTCTACTAAAATAACACTTTATTTGATGTTCTTCGGTTTTCAGGTTCGTGGTAAGTTCATTTACGTTGCCTTCAGAGAGCAGTCGTTTGAAGATAAAATTTAAATTCTTGTTTACAGGATAACACTATTTTCGAAATCGAAGCATACCTACACTGAGACAGACAACATATAAATCCGATATGAATGTTGTTAAAGAATTGTTGTTATTCCACTGAACACAGCAGCAGTCAACTTCAAGAAAATAACTGCTTTCACAAGCGATCAATAAACTGTTAGTAACTTTGTAGTGAACCTATAGTAACAAAAAACAAACAATAGTTACAAAGCCTTTTTCGTAGCTGAACGTTCTTCTCGTAGCCATTCGTAGCATTAACTTTCCTTAAAAACAAACCTACCAAGGTACAATGGTACAACGATAAATCTTAACTTATGACGCAAAAATAATAATAATCTTAAAATTAGGTCAGTGAAATTAAATAAATATGCTAAGAATAATTCGTTATTTAAAAATATGTTTACATCGAATATTTTGTTTTGAGATCGTTCTAGAAGAATAAATATATTTGAGTATAGCAAGACACCTGTTATGAGAATAGAGCGGGAAATATACGTGAAAAGCGCTGATGGAGTGCGCGAGTAAGCGAGGGGCAGAGGAACGCTTACGCGGAGCTGAGCCAGCACTCGGCAGGGTCGCCGGCGGTCGATACTCCCGCACTAGGTCGCACACCAACTCAACTGATTCCTCATAACTATACACTTTATTTTACAAAATAATTGTTTGGTGTGAGATGACATGATTTGGAAAAATAAAATAACGGAAAATTTGTGGAAATTAGGCGAAAATTATTGGAAATAAAAAATCATTATTTGTTTAGAATAACATTATGAGATATGTTTTTAGGTAGACTGGACTTAGAATGAAGTATTTGTGCTTTATAGCAAGTGCTTATACAAGCAATTTTCAAAGCAGTTTTGTTAATCTGATCATTATGTTTTGGTTTTAAAAAGATCCTAAATGAAGAGGCTTTTGCCATAATATTGTATCTTTTATGTACTTAGTACTAACCAGCCATGTGTTAGCTATTTTTGCCAAATTCAGTATCCCGTACGGATACTTATATGTATGAGCAAAAATAACATTTGTCAAGATTCTACTGATTTTAGGTTTCAACTTAACAACAACAACAATATACTATGTTTGTAACATGAAATCTTTCTTCATCGAGTTAAAAATAATACGAAGATGCAACTTTTATGCAAGTAAAGGTTAAAGGTTTGTTTTGAAACGAAGCAGATTCAGAGTAGAACAGCTGTGCGGGTGAATACACCCAGTACAGTGCTGATCAGACAAGAGTTGGCGAGTGCTGACGACGGCTGACGCTGTGCCGTCGCTGCAGGGTCGCGGCTTGCGTCGACATACTACCATGAACATACAAGGTTGTACCAAGACTACTTTACAAAAGTTACCGTGTTTAGGATGAACTACTATGACAAAGGATTGCGTATGTGTTTGCAGACTCCAGTTTATGTTCAACTACAATAACAGTAATCCTACATATCCATACTTATTGTCTCTGAAGACGGTTCATGAATAAATTAGATAAGCCAGTATTGAACGTAGAGAGATCTAGATGAAGTGTGGCGGGCGGGCGGGGTCGCGCGGGCGGGGCGCGGATCGCTAACGAGGCACTATTGCCAATCGATAGGGCATGAGCTGGGTCGCCGCGCCGCCGCCGCCGCCGCCGGACACGCGCGACTCATCACTTTAGATGCTGCTACGTCAGGTCACTCTCCTTTTCTCGATGTCCTTCAAATTAGCTTTGTAGGTCAGGTTTTCGTTGGTTGAACTCCACGTGGTGTTGTTGACATGGCTACTGTTATATCACCGTGCGACAAACGCGATTGTATGCTGTCATTTACAATTATTGCTCTTCCCAAGAAAATATGTTTTAGAGATCACATAACGAAGAAAAAAATGGGCCCTACAACTTGTACTTTACAGCATCTGTCTGCTTCAATAAAGTCTTATCAAGACCAAAAGTCACTTTTGAAATCAGCTGAACTATTTTGCTGATATCATTGTTTAGTCAAAATGTGTGAGTGCATTGTACTGTTTACTAGAAAGAAATCGAACTACGTTCTCACTTGTTCGCTTTCCGTATAATCTTATCAACAGTAATGGGTTCAAGGAAATGACCTGCTAGACATAAATAAGTAGCAGTCTGCAGACTCAGCGGACTTTCACTTGTCTAAGCTGCAAGCGTGCAAGTAATTGTGTCAATATGATGATAGGAGCCAACGAACCGGATGCATGTTATTTGATAGTACAAGTCTTCTTAATCTGTGACATAACTATAATATTATAATTTTCGTAAAATAAGGTCCTGGCCCTGACTAAAATATATTTTTTCTTTTAATTTTTTTATTTTTATCTACCATTTTGTATCATTTTATATAGATTTAAGTAAACGCCTCTTTTACCGGGTGGAAATATCAAAATTGTTTGACCTTATTTGGATAAAAATTGTTCACATGCAGATAACAAATATTTGAGAGAGCAGTCGGCGCTACCGTTGCCACAGGGGTGATGCTTGTGTTTACTTATGCAAAATCTTGACGAGTACATTTTGCATTCGTCTTCCCGCATGTGTTTTATATTCGTTTACTTCGGTCGGCCGAGCTTGTAATCGCCGCCGTGTTTGCGAGGGGGACTCTGCTGACTGAGCCCCACAAATATATGTCGTAAGATTTAATAGACATGTAATGGATATCTGGATGACGTTTTAAGGATTTGTGCAAACCGAATATGTCATTTCATATCTGTGTAATTGGAATTTTATTTGCCGGATTTTTGGATGATCGTCCTTTCAATTCCTTTTATAATAAAGTCGCATCGACAATGTGAAGGTATTGTTATGGCTCTTGTATTGGTATAATAGCCTTTTTCCTTGTACAAATGTATTTTGATCCTTTTGTCTGTGGAGTGGGAGATATTGAAGTGCGTCCAAGGTAGAATATTGCAAACTTGGGTCACTACTTTTAACTTATGATTACTTCTTTACTACTTGATTAATACAAATAAAAAACACATGGTAAGTTTATAAAAAGCCATAGGTAGTTGTTAGAATATGTAAAGCGTCGGATAAAGGTATTAAATGCGCGAGGTGTCGCGCCAAAGCCGCAAGTGAAGCTCTTTTGAATACGTACGTGATTTAAGCGTGATTTAAGTGAATTATGCCGCCCTTCAGGCGCGCCGCAGCCCTGCACTCTTTCGAGTCTTGTTTAACGCGTCGCGGGAGCCGCATCAAAGACACTGCCATTCCATCAAGTTAAATAGTGTGGAAGGAACTCCGGCGGTGTCGACGGTTTTCCTAATACGCACCAATTTGGAAATTATATTGGACAGGTATGATAAAGGTTTTTTTGATTTAGGTGCGTTTATGTGAAGTAACAATATTATTTTTATAAGTTTTATAATGTTATAGAAAGTGTTCTTGACTAAAACAACCTGGACAACACACCAACTAAGTAAGATGTTAAAGACACAAGATTTTGCCTTAGATACATTTTTTTATGTTTCTTTACAGAATTTTCTTACTAGGCGGTTTTTAACAATTTCCTTAGACTTCTACCTTCTACCTACCTACCTATCATCTAACATAAAAAAAACAGCAAGTTTTTCCCGAGGTCCGCCTCCACAGTAGGTAAGTTCGGGCCGCACGGCTGGGCGCGCTCACGCCGTCGGCGCCGCGGGGATGCCGCAAACACGATTGTCGTCAAACGAACCGGCAGACCGCGCTGCCGCACACCTGCCGACTATTGCCAGTACTCCACTATTGTCGAACATCACACATACTTGACTTTTACGCACAAACTTACATGCTCTTGTAAAGTTTGATGTAGGAAAAATACCTTTGTAAAACAAAAGGAGATACGATAAGCAAATGTCCATACACGCATTGGGTAGAAAAAACATAACATAAAAATATAGTTTCTTTATAGTGACACTCATCTGTCTAGTCAGTTTTATATCTGAGAAAACGAGTAAAGTTCAAGGAAAATGGTTTCAAAAATAAAGTCATATTTAGGTAAAGTTTTCTATTATGGAGGATTTATTATTTCTGTTATGTTTCATAAATTGTCTTTTTTTCGCATTAAACTGTACTAAACAACGTTGAATTTATAATTTGTCGATGTGTTCGTGACAATAGAGTACTTGTGCCAGCCATCGCTCTCTGCATCTATGCAAATCGTTCACAACTGTTCAGATAAGTGTTCAAGTTGTTTACAATCACTGAAATCTCCGCAGGACGTTGTGACTTGGTCTTGTTACGTTGTGAGTAAACAATAGATTCGCTGTTTGATGCTCTTGTAGAGTACTTGAATTGAATTTGAATTTTATTCCTAGCTTTTCTAGGTAAGGTAAGATAAATAGAGGAAATTAACTAAGAAGAGATTAATTTATGGAGTAGTAACGAAGGATTATTTTGGAATGGATGATGGTTGAAACGCACCAACTTACAATTAGCCGATTTTTTCTGTTCTTTGCTTGTATTTTATATGAGACTTAACTTTCTCTTTTCTTTAGTTTACTGTTGACTTTAATAACATTGTTTTATGTGAATCTATTTTGCTGAATTGTGAAAATATATATTTTATTTCGGAAAACGAGCGATTAAAAGTGACCTAGAATAATAGTTAATTACCTAAGCATTACATGCAGCGCACGCAAAAGCGGACACATGTCGGAACACGTGTAAAAAACGTAATAAAACTCTATAATTCGCTTTTATTATTACAAATAATTGTCCCAAACATAAATTACGATAAGTAAGCATAATAAATGATCTTGTAAACAATGGTTATGAAACAAAGCATTGGATATCTATGTGAAACAATGTAGCGTATTTACACGTTGGCGGGCACACAGCGATCGAATTGCATCCGACATCCTGTTGGCATTACTACCTGGAATTATGTTCCGAGAACCGTGACAAAGTAGCGAAACTATTTTATGTCCATATAATGTAACAATCTTTATGTTATAAGTATTATAACACGCTTTTATGAATGATAAACTTTTTGCTATGTGAAGCAAGTTATGATAACATGTTTATTTAAAGGGATACGTTTTTCGTATACATACATAAGCGAACACAGTTTTTCAGCTTTTTAAATGTTTGACTTTAGAATATGTATGAAAAGATTACAAAAGATACTTTATTATCTTTCATACATGTCTCTTTTTTTGAAAAAACATATTTTATTTTCAAAGAGTAGGTAGACCTAAGACAAAGAAGAGTAGGCGCTTGTTAACTTGTATGTTTTGTATGCTTGAAACATTTTTAACAACTTAACTGTCCCACCAGTAGACACAATAGTTAAACAATGGTAATGTTTATATGTGACTCCAGGACAGGGAAATGGTTAATAACTACCATTTAAAATTGAGATTCTAACTGCTCCGCTCTTCAACGCCTAATTCCACTGCTATAAATGTCAGTTCCAGTAGTCCTTCTTGGAATACAAGAGATTAGAATGAACACAATTGTATTAGCAACCAGAGTGTGCTACATGTTGGGTCATTGTGATGTTACTTAACGTGACAATTAGTTGATCCCGGCTTACGGAAGCGCGGCCTCGACGGATTGCGTAAGTTTCGTTTAAGATTGACGTACAACCTGAGTTATTTATAAATGAAACGTGTTGCGATCGTGTTGTCACTCTTTCTATGAAACCTTTTTATGGATCATGCATCTATTGAGTGCATTATAAGGAAATGTAATTTTCACATTTCATGGTTTACATGCAGTTTAAACTGGATCGATAAAAACAAAATAAGTTTTTGAGGCTTATTTAGGAGA
Source organism: Autographa gamma (assembly GCA_905146925.1). Lineage (NCBI taxonomy): Eukaryota > Metazoa > Arthropoda > Insecta > Lepidoptera > Noctuidae > Autographa > Autographa gamma. The sequence continues at coordinate 6,375,285 of LR989852.1, forward strand.
GTATATTTTGGTGAAAGATAGGCACTTAAAAATATCAAAAAAGTTGTTAAAAACATATTTAAGAGTGATAGTATTTTACACTATACAGGAAAAGGTATGTTAGGAGGTTTTAAAGTCTCTACATTTTCCAATAAAATCAAAACAGCTTAAGATATAAAATAATACAAACCAATAATTTAATATGCATAATTTAATTTGATTTACAATAACCGATCACGTGTACATAACAAAGTGTCCATGGATCACACGGTGTGCTAAGCGCAATGGTGTCGGGTTCGCAAAAACAGTGTGTCGGCGCGATCGCGTTGCACAGACTCAAGGTGAGAGCTTCATAACATTGACACCACTGGAATCCCTGCCTCACTTACTATGTAATTGTTACTTAATAAACAAAATATATTAATCATTTCTAAAACCATAAATACAATAACTTCTGCACATAACGGTTTTTATCATAACAGTATTATTAACAAGACTTACTTTTAACTAATAAGTAAAACAAGCCTAGCCTTCATTCCATCTTCTGGCAGGGTCCATAATTGTGATCATTATTGACTTCCTTATTAAAATGTGTACATTATTATAAGGAATACATTATTATTATGAGGTACACAAAAGATTTGTAACTGTAATCGCTTTATCAATACGTATTCAGTGAGAATCAATACGCAGATCTTACTTAATAACCTTGTTTTCTAATTATGGAATGGTTTTTTTTGTAATATTTTATGTTATGAAAGGAGGGAATATTATCATATTTGTTAAATAAGGCAAAAAACATATGATTTAATGTTGCCTGCTCCCATAGTTTAAGTGGAATACTACCAATATCGCAATCGTTTATGATTCAAGTTCATTTAATTTTTGTAGTTTTATAATATCTTTAATATTCTTTAAAATTATGCCCCTTCTATGTAACTGCATAAAGATTTTTTGTAAATTTTAGTATATACTTAGTTACTGTAGGTAGTACCTGAGTCCATTGAAATTGACGAGTAATTAAAACATGCAGAGCGTACGTTTTCAGTTTAATGTATTCCTGTTGTTTGTTTAACGGGAACAGTGGGGAATTCCCCTTCTCTACGGTGGTAATAAGAACTGTATCAATTATCATTTTGTTACACAAAGCTATACAATAATAAACATAATTTTCTTAGTATTGCAGGTACGTCTCATCCAGATAATATGAAACAGAAATCGGTTTCTTGACACCATACACAGATAAATAGGGGGTAATCTGTGACACCATATAACTCAAGAAGAGATGGATCGATTTTTACGATATTTGTTTTGTTGGATACATACTAAAATGAACAATGTACGCGGGTAAAACCGCGCTGTACAGCTAGTTAATTATAAACAGGTACCTGAAAATCGGTTCACAATTACAAAGCGTGGTGGCCAGTGTTTTAATACTAACAACAAGCATGTCATATGTATTTTAAGCTCTACTAAAACCTACAATACCTGTAATCCAGCACACTCAGTGAAATGGTTTAAACAAATCGGAATGGTGAAGATAAATTATGTCGAAACAAGCGTTCAATCAGCGTGCGGTCAGGCTAGGGCGGAGGGCACACCTACCGCGCGGTAATCGCGGGTCGCGCTAAATGCCGGGACAAAACCCAAAACAATTGGGCTCTAATGACCCTCGCCAGACAAAACTATTATGACGATCAAATTCATGTTAATCAATTAGGTTATTTAATTGATATATCCTACGTATGTTCAAAATAATTGTACATGTATTGTACATGTATAGATGTATAGACCTATGTTTCATTGAATTAAAAAAAATGGGTAAACAAACCCATGACGGAAGATTTCTACGTCATTGGAAAGTTTGGTGAACCCAAGTGATTCTTTTGAGTCGATTTGTCTACGTTATGGTGTGATGCGATAAAAATATATAAATATTGGCTGTGTAACAGAAGAATGAATGTAGATATTTCGTATAAGGCAACATCACAAATACTTTCATAGAAAACTTTATTTAAACCATGTGTTATTTAAAACAGGATGTTATACGTTGCACAACTATAAACGTACAAGTTTAGAATAGTGTTAAATATAATGACCAAAGGTGTGACAAGTATCGCCACATTTTGAATTTCTAAATTAGGTACGCCAGAAAACTAGGAAATAAAATAAACAGAACATTGTGAAATACACTGTCATAAAATAATAACAATAAATTAAATTAAATGATGGAGTGTAAATTTTGCTTACAATCGATATGAAACGTTAACGTAAGCAAAATGCAGTTGCAATGGTTTTTTCAGAATTGCAAAATATTAATTCTTAATGAGGTAAATGTGTCTCGGGGGCATTCACCTTTGTTGCTACAGTTTTAATTATCTGGCTGGTTATAATATATTATTAAAATAAATAAGAGACTTTAGGAATATTATGTATAGAAAAGTACAACAGTATTTTCATTTCTTTTGTGTGACCTGTGTTTTAAGTTAAAACAGACAGAGAGACGCGACAGCTGACTTTGTTTCATATTATATGTATAATATATCTATTATATAAAAAATAATCGCTAAAGGTGTTGCTAAGCGCATAACTCAATAACGCCTGGACCGATTTCGTTAATTCTTTTTTGGTTGTGTTAGTTATTATTAGGAAAAGGTTCTTATGAAAGAAAAAAAAAATGGAAAATTGCGCAGATTTTTTTTTTTAAGTAATGCTGACCTTTGTTACGATAGTGATTTGTTGGTTTCATCTGCGCCCCGAATAACATAAAGGCACCGGGAACGGGACTTAGGTATTTATGCGGGTGAAACCGCAGGGCACAGCTAGTTGTTTATATATATGAGAGAATATTACCTTGATTCTAAATGCGGTAAGCCAACAGCGACTATGTAACTAATGCGACAACAGACTAAGGAAATCTGTTTTCCATACTTCAAAGCGTATTACTACCGACACGGGGCTCAGCTAATCCGAATAAGGTTTCACCTTCATTATATTTCTGGAAGGATAATATTTATAATGTTTTACTAATCTCTATTTAGTAAAACATTATGAAAACTAACAATTTATGAAAAGATAAAAATTGGTTGATTATTTTCGGCAATATTGTCAAGGATTGTTGAAACAGAATGGTTATAATTGACGGGCAATAAAATAATTATTATTTTCGTTATTTATTCTTGGTGTAATAAAGAGTATGTTAGATAATTGATTGTGACGTGTGCTAAGTACCCGCTAGGCGTTGAGCCGAGGCTGGCGGCTGATCCAATCACGTAATTGGACTTAGCGATATTCATTGACCGGGTAATGACTGACGCTACCGGCTTCTATGCGATAGTCGATACTTACTAGTTAATAGATGAAAAATAAAGCGGGTTTTCCGGAAGAGTAGGCTCCAAGCACGGATTTTTATTTGGATGCCGTAGTCCTGGTTAGATAAATTCTTGTTACAGTGAAATTTAGTTTTACTCAAATATCTAAGCATAAGGTTTTTCATTTGTTTTTATTTTGAGAGTTTTGGGAAGAACACGGCAATTAAAACAAAATGTCTTATGTGTTTTCACACGAATAAAAATGAAGGTAAAATCCACTTTTTTTATTTATAGTCTCTAAAATTATGTATTTATGTAATTTATTACATTGAATCGTGAAATTAAGAAATAAATAAATAGGAATACACACGTTTATTACAAACCATAACACTAAACATTATGATAATGGCTTTTATTCATGTCCCGCCGGATGAAAATTTACCGACGGACATCGTAAGGAAAACTGATTAGTAGATAGTGAGTATTCTTCTTACAACAATTTTTGTCATAATTGTTAAGGTGAGATGGAAATATTACATAAATTGCCTACAATTTTAAATTAGATTAAATAATAAATCTAAGATACCATTAAATAATTTTCAGTGACAATTTCATCCATTATAATTATTGTATTATGATTGGAGCGTAAATTGCACTAAGAATTTATATTATTGTAAAAAGACGTATTTTTTTTTTATTATTCCATATCCGGCATCACGTATTCAAATAACACTAAACACATTATTTTGCTACCAGCTATATCCACCTGCAGTTATACCATCTGCATAAAAATCAACAAAAAGTGATTAGATAAATTAAAGCAATGAAGTTTGTTCCGTCAATCAGTGGCAAGTTGCAATGATCACGGCTGTGGGAGGGCCTCGGTGACAGTGACGACTCATTAGCAGCATCGTGTGCCCTGGGCCCCGGCAGGGAGGCCCCAGCATCACTCATCTGATGCTCGTTTAGCAGCCATTACTTTTACAAATGATCTCAATGGTTAAAGGTTAATTCATGATTTGAGTCTTAAATAAAATTTATTCATTTTATGAATTGAAATATACATTTGTCATTGAGTGTGTTGATTGAATAGTACGAAAGGTTACTAGTTGGCTATAGCCAATAGTTGAAATAAGTAGTATTTAAAAGACATAAGTTAAACAAGTATTTATTAATTACTTTTACGAAAATTTCTTTTTAAACGGAAACAAGTTGTTTCCTTTTTCTTAATTAATATCCATATTTTATAATAAACACCTACCAGTTAACCTAAATTTGTTAACTTGCAAAGTTGTAACATTCTTAAATCTTGAAAATACGAATAGTGGGTCGACAGTAGGCATATATCAGCTGTATGATATCCCATACAAAAATAGTCTCGTGGAAAATTTTATAATAAAATATGTACTATAAAATAACGATAGGAAAGGGTGAGTCGTCCGCGTTCGTTCCCAGCCTCCCGCGTACTGCATTGACGGACAAATTGCCTTCGTTTTAAGTCACCGTCGCACTTGACACCCGGATATGACGTGATATCCGGGATTTATACTACCGACAAGTGACTGGCAGGTGCTCCGACACTATGAATCGTAAATGTAGAGAAATCAGTAAAATAGTACCTAAGGTAAAGTTCATCTAAGTTCATAGGCAACGTTATGCACCAAGCGACAACATACATAAATCTCCTTGTTAACTAAACATATTTACAGAATAAAACTGTAATGATCCCAATCCATTACTAAATTATCTTACAAAGTAGCGCAATAAATATAGATATCTGTCTGTATTGATGCAGTGAGCGGAGACAATATTTACTGGACTACTCCCCTGGTCCTGCCGAACGGAAACTTATAGTTTTCTTGAGGCGCCCGCCGAATAAAATACTGCTGGTTGGGACATAAATCAGATCGTGTCGTGGTCGCAGCCGGCGCGGAGACGCCGCGCGCCCGGCCCGCTCCCGGCCCGCGCCCGGACCTGACGCCCTGCTACATTTTAATAACAGGACTCCGCCATAAATGGTCACTGACAGATTTTATTTCAACTCATATATTATCTCTCCAGTCGTGCAAACTGACTTCTTTTTATTAATATTTGTTCTGTTAGATCCTTCTCTTACCTTTCTTTTTACTTTTAGGTACATTTTCTGACATCATACATTTTAAAATTGGTTGTGATGCTCACAATGTATATGTGAAATTTACATAGGTACATGACTTTTCTTCTTGAAGTATGTTAATTTGTCTTGTCAGTTTTAGATTTCTAATGATTGTCATAATTCAGTAATTGAATATACCAATGGTAGCTCTCATTTAATATATTAATTAATAGGCGGTATTTCTGCATATAATTAGATGATAAATAATATATTGTAATGTTATTCTATGCAAACATTCTGCAGAGTAATCTGAATAGTAAGGAAAACGGTTTTCTTTTCCAATGACCTAGAAATCTCATGCATAGGTACAAAATAATTTGTATCCTTACAAAATTTACCTTATCAAATCCGAATCAGAGAATCCTCGTTTCTTCAGTGTACACATAATCAAACATCTGAAAAATGAAAATCTTAAATAATATTCAGACATCTTCAGGAACTAATCTTAAGTCTAAAATTATGAATCTAGGTAGTTTCAATAATTGTATGTTTCGACGGTGGCGGCGTGCGGCGGGTGTTTTATGGGCAGTTTTAGTGCGGCGGCCGTCGTCATCGCCAACAATAACGGTGACCGCGAGGGTGTCAGGGGGCACGCCGCAGCTGTTTTTTACACGTTCTTATACAACCTTTACCTCCAAATGCAGGGACTGGGAAAAACTTTGGAGACTTTTTATAGATAGCTAACAGGATAAGGATTAACAATGAAGAATGGCTTTGGAGAATTGCTGTTGTTTTACGCGAAGAGGTGGAAACTAAATAGGGATAACTGATTTTAAAACTTTTCAATATTACTTATATTTTATATAGTATCTAAGCAATCAATGAACAAATGTGCACGTCAATGTTCTTATCAGACATTTGTTTACCGGGATTTTTTCTTTAAGTTTCTTGTTGTTTTCCTTAATAATATCATAGACCAAAACGACCCACACAAAAAATACCAAAATTATTGACCGACATGAATCCATGCCCTTTTTGTTCCGAGTGACCGTAGCCATTACAATAAAAATATTAAAAACCGCATAAGTAAGAGGCGGAGGTCGTCGGCAGTTCGGTGCAAATGTCGCCCCGGACACTTACATTATTCCTTAGTGGCCCTGGGCAGCGGCCGGCGGCGGCGGCGGCAGCGGGGGGAAAACCCCTGCACCTATTATCTCGATACTTTAGATAGTCACCGGGACATTCACGGTCTCCGATCGCTTTCCCAAATGACCACCCATTTGTCCAGATCCGATTAATCATGATTGTGTTTGTGTTGTACCAATACTATAAAAATATAATCCCCGCTGGACTTTAATATGCGCAGCTCGAGCGGAAATTGATGAGGTTTCGTATCGAAGACGTTTAAAGGATTGAGTTTCATCAAAGGAAGTCATTACAAACATCTTATACATTTAGACTGGGGGTTTTCTAGGAATTAAATCGCGTTGCTTCGTAGTTCTTGGAAATTAATCTGATGGATTATTTTACTTCAGTGGCTATGAATTACATAGAATACTGACTGGAAATATTTTGCATAAAGCTACAAAGTTAATCTCAACGACATTGAATCAGCGTTTTCAACGGTACATCCATCCCATAGAAACCTAAAGGAAAGAAGTATACCATAGAACGGTAGTCAATGTCAGGAAGAATTTAAATAAGTTTTTGTTCGTTTCTCACTGATTTATAAAGTAAAGAAAAAGGTGACAAGTTACATGACCCTTTAGGATCTATATGATAGTTCCATTAATACCAACTGTTTTAAGACATACAGTATTGCAATGTAACTTAAAAAGTATTCTATTACGTTTTAGATAATTTAAGTATTCAAATGAATAATACTTACATATTAATGCACAATATGCAGTTTGCAAATGTAGTCGTTCACAAAATGCTGACTTGAGTAATCGTATATGTTAATATGACACTACTTTGTACTTCGTTGGGTAACAAACATCAAATTCACAGTATTGTTTTATTACATTGTTACCGTTCTACCTACTTCTTTGGTAAAGGAATGTTCTTCATAAAACTATAAGACGAATTTTACAGCATTATTTTATTTCCTGCACCCATCCAACCAAGGGGTATGATCGTATTCTCACATAATTATATTACCGATTTTTTATAATTACCTGCACTTAACCTACGTATATGTGTTCTATAGTAAGCCTCTGAAAGTTTGTTAATAATTTGAAAGCACAAAATTTTTCAACTGAACAAGTGTTACAAAAAAGGATGCTCTCACACAGAAAAAATCCATTTAAAATAAGAGGTGCAATGAAATTACATTTATTTTACTTGTGGGACGAACAACGTATTATTGGTATCTACTATTGATAGATGAAATGCAGGTACACAACGAATTCATTAGGTTCAGGGCCTAGTATCTACAATGTGATACTTTTCTTCTCGAAAAATCGTTCTGGTACTGTCAAACGTATAGGAATGATCTATTCATGAATTATTGTGATATTATAAAATATCTTCTGTATCCCTTTTATTGAAATGCAAGCTATCAGTTTACAGTGACAATCAATAGTGCGATTGATGCGTGCAGGGGAGTCGGTTCCGGTCGGTTGTGTCTATCGGATGAGCCGATTGGGGAAGATGCCGTTCTGCTCCATTATACCTTGCAATAATCCTCAGAGCAATGTACATTGGCTTGTACTGGCTTAACTCGAGAATATATGGTATGATTGGTATTTCATGAAAAAAAAATGTGGGAGCTAACGTTGTTTTGTTTTAATGATTTGTGTGTAGTTGCAATTTTTCCGAAATGACTCGTTTCCGGTCTTGCTATATTTTAATTATACTGTTTGTTTCACACCATCGAAGACCAGATGAACTTGAACCGTGTTTTGTCAAAGTCAGTTTTATTGATTTTTTTTCATTTTTTCAGAACAAATTGTACGTAACATAACATAACATATCATCACGCCTGTATCCCCGAAGGGGTAGGCAGAGGCGTACCAATGTACACCCACAGTTCGCCGATATGTTTAAGTCCCATGTAATAGGGGGCGAGCCTATTGCCACTAACCGGGCACAAATCCAAACTCCGACCTGCTACTGAGAATTTCATAGAAAAACCCAATAACACCTTGGCCGACTAGGGAATCGAACCCAAGACCTCTAGCGTAGCAGGCGCGCTTAGCACCACTAGGCCAACGAGGCAGTCTTAAAGCAACTAAATCCAGTTATCTAAGTAATTGATCTTTGTATGCAGTACAAGAAAATTCCATATCTGTAACTAGAGTAGGTCACGCATTCTTACGTTAAAAGTCGGATCAGTTACATAACTTTCTTCACACCGACATTTTGATCGTATAAAAGAGCACAAAGAGTTTACCACATTTAAAAAGATATTAACATCATACAGTGACGTGTTCTGGGAGTTGCTTGGAGCGCCTCTCTACGCGGGCCACGCTCCGCTGAACCCTGATCCTATCATAACGCAATCGCACATCGCGCTCCATCCTACTGCGACACAGTTCCATCGGTCCATACCTGCTGAAATTTCAACCTTATGCAGTAAGTGTTTAGGTTGATATTTGTATCAAAGGACGAGTTAGGACCATGTCTTTGTAAAGCATTAAAAATCTGCAGATATTTACGTTGATAGCCTTCCAGCAAAGAAGTGGAGTAGATACGTGAACTCGATCAGGGACCATAATAACCTAAAGCTCACGTTATTCCTTCGATAAATGTAACGTATGTATCCACAGATTGAAAACAATCTTTTTGTGAGTTATTAGATTTTTGATAGGCATTGAATTTTGAAACGTGCCCTTTTCATTAAATTCATTTTGGGTTGTATTTGTAAGTAGCATTTTATATATCCTCGCGCCTATTATACCATAAATATGACCAGCTTAAACTTTTGCTTATATCTGCAATTGTAAATATCTTTTCTACAACTTAAAATTTTTGGTGTAGGGTCTGATTGACCTATACTCCTTATTAGTCTTTATCACAATTGTTTCATATATTTACATAAATAAGCAATAACATTATAACATAAATTCATGGCAGGTAAATTGAAATCATTTTGATTTTAGTAGGTGTAAATTAACTTGAAAGAAGTTTTACTTTCCTTCAGAGGGTATAAAATAATTTTACAAGTGCTCAGCAAGATATTGTTCGTAAGTGTTTCTGAAATTTCATTCAATAACCGATACCATACGCTAGGAATTTCCTTAGAACAAGTGCCCGTATTAAGGAAAAAATATAAGGAAGTCCACAAAAACCATAAAATATCCCCCTAAGCTTCCGCTCACCGATAATCCCTTTAGCGAGGGAAAAAACTTCAAAAAGTTTGTGCGGGCCTTGTGGGGTCCTGAATTTTTGATCTCTATTAAATTGTTTCAAATCGTTTAACTTGTCGCGGCTCAATCAGCGCGAGCCGTGAGCCGCGTGCCGCGTGTAGTGTGCCGAGCCGCGCCTCTGTTTCACGCTCGGTGCGCCGCATAGCATTGCTGAGATTGCATCCAACTAACGCCTTACGCATGACGCTTTCATGTGTTTAATGTTCGATCAAACATTTTATGGTTTTTATAGAGTTCCAGTTGTTGGCAATGAATTAAAGATTAGGAGTCTATAGAAACCTAATTAAGACGCTTGGTTTTAACTTTGTTACTAATTTTACGCAAGTACTTATAATAACAACTTTACGCAATGCCATGGGAGCAAATTCATTGATTTGTTCTAGGACCATAATTGCGTTAAAATAGTCAGACTGCATTTATCATAAAAATAAAACAAATAAGTAAAATAAAAAGTAAATAAATCGGACCTTATTAATTTATTAGATTGATTGGTATCAGACGTTAATTCCCTTTGGCTTTGTTTTTAGATGCGGACAATTATTATTTTATCTATTACACAATATCGTATGAGCATAAATCGTTGATAGTAACGGTAGGTGGAGGGTTGCATCACGGCGAAACTGATTTATGCACTGGTGATATTTTATAGCGCAGTTTGTTCCGGCCGTTATTGTATTAGGGCGGCTGTATGTTACATCGCCTTTGCCCTCGCCCCTGACATATCGTAACAGTTTTCTTTTAAATTCTTTAATTGATTCAATAATATGTTGTGGTAAACCTTTTGTACCTTAGCATGTTTTTGGTTTAGCTATGAAATAAAAGGTTACGATGCAAATTTTGACGATGTTTATTAAAATGTGTCATGTTTTAATATCTGCAAAATACAAAAACAATAAAGAAAAATTCGTGGTTCTTACTAGGTAGGTATTTAGGTATCTAAGCAAATCCTCTCAGATGAGATCCTTTATACACTTATTTAGATTGTATGGCTTTTAGAGATACCGCGCATAAATCAAATAAATAAACATGTATTTTGATGTGTTCTGTCCTCCCCTTTCAAAATTGACTCCCTAAAATCGTTTTAAACTTCATAACTAGATCTTAATAAAAAGTAACGCTTCTGACTGGCCCCCAATTTTTAAAATTGCGTGAAATTAAATTTAGAATATACTCTTTATCCCTCCGGAGTCTGACAAATAGCCGAGAGAGGCGGCGGCGCGATTTAGCCACGCTGTAATTGGTTTTTTAATGCGGTACTCGCGAAGTACCACCTTCCGCTTTATCAAGTGAATACATTATCAAATTGTTAAGCGGTCGACGCGACCCCCGCGCCATGAATAAGAATCAAATGCGTTCGTCGTTCACACACCGCGCGCCGACCGCAACGGAGGGGTTGCAAATTAGTGATTGCGCTTCGCGGATCCGCATTTAACGGTTTATAAATACAAATTAAACCATAATACTTATTATTATAGTTTCGCGATGTTAATGAACTCTTCACATCCTCATTTATAGATCATAGATTTGTTAGATAGAACAGAGCCATAATATTCGAATCTGTCGTAGTTATTTTATCTTTTTTACATAAAATATAGACTACATTGAGTGATATCGACAGGGGTTCGGCTGATAGTGCAGATGGAGGGCGCATTAGATTTGACAAGTGAAGATATTCATAAGGTATATCTGTAGGCGTGGGTTTCCATTGTTCGTATTTCAGCTGTTAACTCGTTCACGGATAAAGGTTCGAATCTAAAATTATGAACACAAATAAACCTTATTCATTTTCGCTGTTTAATATGGCCACTGTTATTTCTCGTTATAAGCCTTGTTTTGGAGATAGTAAATAGGTTATCGTGACGCAATAGTGTGTATAATGGAACTGCGCCTCAGTTTCGCGGGAGGAAGGACTCGTGAATCCGGTCACGTTCCGAGTTACGTCCGATCCTCTGTCTAACATCGTGCCTATTGCCGGAGAGCTCTGATAACGAGCCTATTGCCTACCGACCTATCTTCGCCCTCGTAAAACCTCTTATGTGTTGCGACATTACAAACAGCAGTATCCTAGTAGCGTACTCTCCACTTTATTGACTACCAATTTATATGTTTATAGTTAAAACCGACTTAAATTTTACTGTCGCTGAAAAAACAACATGTAAAAAGCGTGGCAGGACTGTTATCCCTCACATAAAGATGGCTAATGTAGTAAGTATAGGAAATCTACGCGAACTGGGAGCTGCTCTCCGTGGTTAAGTGGCCCATTCGCGTGCAAACGGGTGCGCACTTTAAAAATAATAAAACCCCTTCAATATCTATGGCGCGCTACAAGAGTTCGCTCAGAGGACGTGTTTCGCGGCGTACCTACATTTAGGGTCGAATATCTTGATGTTTTGAATATTTCCGGCTATTTTAATTTTGCACCTATCTATCAATGTACCTACCTCCTTAAAGCTTTTTGAATCAGTGTTCTGTAGCGACGTATACAAACAGTCCTCGTAGATGATTGTATTACACTAACTCGGGGAGTGAGAAGTGTGCACAAGTGATCAACTGACCAAGGCGGTCGTGCAGTGTAAACACCGCCTAACTAACCGTAACTTCACACCTACTCCGTGGTTTAAACGTGATTTAGAGAGTACTATGTATTTTTAATAATAAATAACTGACTATTTATTTTGTGGTGTTTTATTCACTGTTGAAGGAAATATTGTTTTAATTGTTTATAAAAAATCTAATTTAGAGGCTTGCAAATTTTGGTGTATAAATCCAATAATAACAGCATAAAATACGGTTTTCCTACATTTTTAACAATATTCTTTGGGTTGTAAAAATACTCTTTCACAATCCCGATTCATATAACAATAAATATATTTTACAGCACACACAAAAACGATTTAAACGACACAAATCCAAGATACAGATGTACAAAACGTTCAGAAGAAAGAGGCCCGTATTTCCTTTATTCGTGTGCCTCCTCTATCTAGTTAGAGCGGTGCACACGGGGAAAAATGAAATATAGAGGCAATCCAAATAGATTGTTATCTACCCGCGTGTTTACCGGCGACGGCGAGCACGTTCGCGCTAACAAGCGACCCTCGCGCCTTAAAACACGTCGAACGGTGACAGACACCCTTAGCACCAGTCCCTACACCCAGAGACAATTGACAGCACTGCCTCTGACAGGTGGACCCGCTAGCTTTTATTCTATCCCGGTAACACAATAAAACTTAACTTTGACCGCACATCAGCGAAATAAAAAATAAGTTCTTAGATTTTTTTGACATAATCGAATGTTAAAGGTGTCTTAGAAGTTAGAACACCTTTTAATCGTTATATCTCTAGAGAATATTGCCTAAGACATCAATTAAATTGGACATAAAACATACGACTTCCTATCAACCCCCATAAAAATTAATGTGTCAGATAGCACGCACCTCCGAGGTATTAATTCGCGGACCGTTGCTAAAACTATAAACGTCGGTTAATCCCATGTATCATAGCAGGGTGGTCATTGATTTGCTGCTATCGGATGGTCGCCGTGACTTATTGGCGGTCCCCTCGCGTCTCGCGCCCATTACCTCCGCGCCCGGCCACCGCCGCCCAAATGAAGTTCTCTAATAACTGCACCTCTAATACACCTCATCTTTTCTTATCGACTTCCTATTTGTTACCGAACTAATTGGGCATAGGCGTTGTAGATTTGGGTTTATAGTCGCTACTCTATCAACTTGGTCCCCCACATTTTTTCACATTTCTATTTAATGCTACCCCATTATACTTGATGTTAAATTCAATTATTATATTGTAGCAGAGCTGTAGGTAGACAAAGCGTGATAAGGGAATTACAAGACGCCATTAGCATAATCCGGCGCGGGCGCAAAACAGATAGCGGTAAGGTGCTTAGGTAAATTAACTAAGCGCACCGTCTACGACTTCGCTACGCTCGTAGCGCGTAGTCCTCGCCCGTAGGCTCGAGCTTTATCATCTTTATTGGCTTTCCAGTTAAATTTTCACCTAATTTAGGTGAATGTTGTCGAATTGTTTCTTATTGCAAACATTTACATTTAAAAATATCCTATTTTTATCATCTTTTTCACTTTTTTTTTTGTTTTATTAAAACCATCTAGTAGAGTAATAAAATTAGTAGTTGTCGTCAATTTGGTCAGTGATCTGTGCTGAAGCGAACGTGGGCGTGTGTCGTCGTGATTGGATTACACTCGTCGTGTGCTGACGAGCCCCGCGGGACCGGAGCCCGCGGCCCACGCCGTGGACACCTTCGCCACATTCCTAATACCGACGTCCAACTCAATACAAATAAAACCCAGCACTGAAGGTCATTCACTCGGATCACATAAAACTTAACGAAATTGCCGCTTTTTTATTATTCTTTACACATGATGTCCGTCATAAAGCATGCTACGTTTGGATTTTAGTACCGTATCAAAGAAAACATAATAATCTAGCGAGGACAGTATACTGTCCGGGTATTGTAGCTATTTAAAGAAATTATTAGGTGCAATTACGCAGCTTGTTGTGCGTGATTGGAATGCTTGCGGGGAAGGGCGAGGGTCCGACGACAAATTCTTACAAATTAATACATCTATCTTGGAGCCACCTCGCGACCGATGCGATACGTGTGGAATACTTTATTATCCCAACTTCACAGTATTCTCTCGAGATTCCGTATTTAAGATAACTAAATGTTAGTGACCGCTTAAGGGGGCAGTTTAATAATGACTTTTTGAACATGTTCGTCTGTCATTAATACATCTCGAACTCCTACAATTTTATGACTTTAAATAATGTAAAATAGTCTGAATTGAATTTAAACTGAATTCTAAAAAGCCAAACATTTTACATGGTTTATGATAACAACAAAAAAATCATCGAAGATAAATGGTCAAACATGATAAGTAAGTAACTCTCACGATTTATCGACATGCTATATCTGTAAGAAAAGGGTTGTTACATTTGTTACTCACGTGATTGTTTATATAAGACGTAGCAAGTGGCCGTCTTGAAGTTTAGGCAGAACTATACAGGGTTATATTATAAGTGTGTTTATAGCAGACAAGAGACAATGCCGCAACATCGCGGGGAATTCTATTTCTAATCTGCGAGTATAATCTGCTTCGTCAGCGCGACACTGCAATATGCGTCGCCCGCGCCCCCCGCCCCGCGCCCGCGCCCCGCTTCACACTCGCTGTTTCGAGAGCAATCGAGGCGCCAATAAAAAAGGCGATCGTCGCCCCGAGCCCGGCATCGACTTATTTACAGAACACCCTGCCGTCGCTATTTATTTTATTGACTGCCATTTGTCCTGACTTTTATCGCTGCCCACTTCCCGGATAAAACAACAGCAGCAGGTAAAGATTGTCCAAAGACTACCTCTATGATAAGGGTCGTCGAAGTAATCAGTATAACTTGCTCCGGGGCAATCCCAATAAAAAAGTTCACATTTGCTTGACGATTGCAATAAAATGCATTGATGTAACTAATGTTTCAAAAGTATAATATGAAAGTTTATTTGTTGAAGGGGGACTAATGGGACTTATTATAAGGGTTATTATTTTATTTTAAACCACACCATCTGACCTCTTTGTATCATGTATAAAATAACAATAACAGTTATTGTAATTTAATTTTACTTAACGTAATGCAGAGTCGACATCTTTCTATTTCCAGTAATGAAATAAACATCCATGTTAAAAAAAAACACAACATTCATTCAACACTATCATATTGATGAGCACAACATGCAGTAGATAGATAAAGAATATAAAATTATGAAAGAAATCACTTAACATTCGTGTAATTCGTTTTATTGTAATGTCCGCGTTTGGTACCGGGCAGGTCGGGCAGGCTTGCCGCGGCAAGGGGTGACTCCCATTTTCCACACATCATTGCATCGGGCCGCAGATTTATTTGCATGCGGGCCGCTGACCAGGATCCATTACAGCCATTATGATGCTATCTGATCAACCGTCACGAGAGTTATGGCGCTCTTGTTTTTCTTAACTACATGAAAAATGCCAACAAAGGAAATACTGCATATTTAGGAAACAAAGCAAAGAAAATTGGTTACAGGACGGGTTATAGTTTCCGGTATATTTCTTTTGGGGCAGTTATAGGCAATGGTCGAATCGGTTAACAAATGTGCAGTATTTTTTTAGGGTGAATAACATTAGAATAAAAGAGATCACTGCTAAAGCAACTTTCTGCTTCTCGAAAATAAAAATGTACCAAACTTATCACAGCCGAAGTAATCACGTATCTTACAACGATTAGTTGTATCAGATACTCGTAAGAAAACTTCGGAAAGAAAAACTTCTCAACTTGACTTATGTCAAACAAAGTTCGTAGGGCGGGAGGCTATTTGCTGCGATTCATTCAGATTTATGCCGCGCGGGCTTGGGTCACTATATTCTCAATACAGATAATGAACGGGGCGGAAACTATAAATCTACTTAGTCACTGAAGTTGCGTAACAGCGTAATAGAGATCAGTCGGGAAAGTATAGTGAACGTAATAAAGTGTTAAGCTGGTTTGTTTAGTCGCTCATGTTCACAGTTCATCCGTCGCGGCCCGCCGGTCTTCCGCGTGCCATTCGAACCTGCTTAGTGAGGTTTCCGCTTAAGCGTATTAATCTGAAATTAGGTCGCAGTTAACACCGTAATGTTAAGTATGTCACTAAGGGTCAGTGTTCCCTCCTGTACGTATTCTGGTAAATTGTTTAGTATTTGACAGGTTGTGTATTCATTCAGAAACTTGTGATGAAATGAATTGACATTTGTGACTTAAATTTTGTATGATATAAGGGGTAGTGTTTAGTATATAGATTATTTTGAAAAAAGTACAGTGATTACCTTACAGAATAATGTTATTGAACGATGTGTTATAAACATTCAGGTGTGTTATATTTAGCTAAAAAGAATAGCATCTGTAAATCCGGTAGTATTGTGTTGTTTCGTACAATGATGATTATGCAAGCGGGTCACAATAATAGTGGAGATGTGTTTGACCGCGTGTGGGGGCGATTTTATTTTACTGAGCGCTTTATTGGTTCCATATCAATGGCCTAGTGCGGTGCCGAAGTCGGTGATTGGTGTATCGATATTTTGCAGATCATTTGTAGATCATCTTACCTGATATAAAAGTATTTTTGCTAGAGAAAAAAAAAATCTTGTCGTTTTGTTTGCTTTTACAAACTTAGTCACCATGGAAAAATCTATTAAACCCTAATTTTGAATTTGTTAATTTTGTTGGCAGTATGTATATGAAATATAAATACCTATTACTGCATACAAGTAGATACTCAGTTCGATATTAAGTTACAGTATTATTAATTTAGTAAACCTACTTTTAAGCAAGTTTAGTAACAACACTAGGGGTCATAGATTCGCGTGGGATGGACGCGACAAATCAACCCGCGAGCTGCAATGGGGCGGCTCCGTATCGACAGCACTGATTTATAACGGAGCAGCGTTATCGCACGCATGTCTCTGTCCTAGTGTGGACTACACTATGCCATGGTAAGCTTGTACGCCTACTAGACGTAACAATGGTACAATGAAAATATTGCTACATATTGCGACGAAATCGCGGTCTGAGTTTGCATGATACACAAAACCATTTTCAAAATACTTATGTCGATTCTCAATTTCATATGTGCAGGTATCTCCTAACAAATACTTACGAAAATTGTGTTGATATTAAAAAATAATGTGAGATGTTAATTTATTATAATTAGAATTTAAATAGCCGCTGCACGTTATCGCAACAAACCCCTAAACATTAATGAAACTTTTCACAAATGTTTTAAAATTCAAGCGGTCACACGGAGCATTAAATTTAAGTTCTATTTGTAGAGGACGTTTAATCGGTTGTTAACGGTCGGTGACCGTGGTAAATCTGGGGTAATCCGGTGTAGAACAAATATAGTTGAGAGGCAGATAAGGTGCGTCCGTGCGGCCGGCTCGGACGCGGCCCGCTAATGTGCCATTTGTATGATGATGTCGGCCCGCGGCTGAATGTCGTCCCTAAGGTCCACTCTATATTTCCTCGCGTGAAAGTGACGTTGCTTACCACAATTGCTGCTCGTTATTTATGGTGTTAGCTTGATGGTTACCGTTAATACTGCATAGTGAATTAGTTTATATTCCTTTATTTACGACAATGTTTTGTCGTAGGTTCCTAAGTAGTCCCTATACCGAAACTAGGATAGTACCTACACAATATCGGACTACAGTAAATATTTATAATTTCAGTGCTTCATTGGGTTAGAGATAAGGTTCAGGGTGTCATTGAGATAATAGTTGTTTGCTACGGAGCTACGGCTGCTACGGGCAGTCGCAAAGTTAGTGCAATATGTTTGAATCTATGAAATAAGCGGGAAATAAATTCATAAATACTAACTCAAATACGATACTTTCACACAATACAAAGAAAATGTATTATGTATGAAATATTATTACCTACCTATTAACATTTTAAAGAATGTAACTAAATTACAGTTGTCGAACTGTGATTTAAAAGATATGTATTAATCTTGTGAATTACACCTTATAACAACTGCTTAGATTTCGTTGAAACCTATAAGCACATTTCTAAATTTCAATTCAAGGTAAAAGTACATTTTATCAAAGGTACTACAGCTGGTGTGGAGTTGAAAGCGGGCGACAGAGTAAACAGGGCGACAATATTTGCTTTTTCTGCTAAAAAAATGAGCGGCGGAGGTCAGTTAATTTACATGGTAAACGTGCGCTTAGAATGGACCGTCACGCGCGGTCAGTCGCTCACAAGACCGGCTATCAAGGACAGGGACCGCTACAAATTTACTGCCTTTTCATATTTTTGATGGAAGAGAAATACTTTTAATGAAATCTGTGTTGACTAGAAGTTGGATTTACGATTTGGCTGACATTAATTCTGAAATTTTATGCAGAAATGCCGATACGTAATAAGTCCATATTCTGATTATACTTAGGTAAGCCATGTATGTGATGTAATTGAGTAAGTGTGTATGTAAGTCAGAGTCTAAGCAGATTTTAATAAACCTGGTTAGACTCTCATTGACTTTCGAGTACAGAACGCAGATTGTGTTACCTGATATTGGTAATAAAATGCTTAGACGTAGAGACTAAGGATTTCTGTTCTGTTCCTTAGATATACTTATGATAGCGAGAAGATGATGATTGAGAAAATCACCTATGTAGCTAAGTGTATATCTACAAATGTTTTAAGAAGTAACTACGAGGAAACAGCATTATGATAACATAATATTATGTGCCTAACTATTTTGCAATTTAAACCTTATTACAATATATCACACAGATTATTGCAGATCATAGTCTCAGCGCATAATGTCTGGCGATAATTTAATTTAGCCTTGATGGTGTTGCGGATGAGTCGGCGCTAAGAGTACGTCATTAGCGGTTATCACTTCATTCCGGGTGAAAAAACTTCAACAGCCCTCGTCGCCTCTCACGTGCGCATTTGATTTATTAATTTTCACCTTCATAAATATGGTGCACGCCTATATAATGAACTGAGTCGACAATATACAAATTATAAGAAATTGTGAATGATAGACGGTGATTTACTGCTAGATGAAAGTGATCTCTCTAGCTGGTCAGATTTTTCCAGCCTACTTTTTATCTACCAAGTAAACCACTCTACTTCTATTCTATACACTATTCGGTAAGTGATTGTGTAATGTAGTAAAAAATTTTACTAATGAAGAATGAAAATGTTATAGCTCTGTAACAAAAACTAAATGATATCTACACAATTCAACCTTAAAACAATCCAACTGTCACCAAACTTATTAATCAACGAACAATTGTTAGAGACAGATGTTTTGTTTTGATATCAATGTCTCGACTCTTGTTCGTTTAAACTTTAACGATTTATTAAGTCTTCTGGGATGCTGAGTTTCATAATTCTAAAACTAAGTAGTAAATATTTACATTCTAAAAACTTATAAAACATTTCAGCCTATTACTTAACTATTCAGTAACGAAAGGCAGAAGGAAGAGTACCGTATAGATAGGTACAGCGATGGCTCGGCAGGATTGCGGAGTCAGCAGCTTGCGCGATCGATAGGAACGCATCTCCGCCGGCCTACTCAATAGCTTTTTGTTCTAGCAGCCTTTTATTCATAACTGGCACCGTTGAATAATTATATTAATCATTTGATATTTGAAGTCTTACCTTAATTTAGTAATTTAATTAGGTAAAACTAAGTTGGTATTTGGTTTACAAGTTAGTAACTAGGTCTTAAAATAGATACTATTAAAGCTTAAATTAAAAGTGGTATTTTTAGTAATTTAAAAGCCTTGTGAGAAATACTACTTATGTGCCCACCTAACTACTTAACTAACTATGCAGATGTAGGCACTCATCAAGAACGCATTACGATCAAGATTAGAGGAAAGTAACCAAATATGGAATACCATTTTGTTTTTGTGTTATAAAAAAAAAAGATATTGTAAATTAAAAACTTTTATTCTTATTTATTATCAGTCATACAGTTGCGCTTAACTTATTGACAGTATTGTTTTACATATATTAATTTAAAATATAAAATTTTCTCAAAAACAAAATCAACATAAAGGCACCTAATTATGGAATAGGTACCCAAATATGGACTACTATAAAACTATGAATAATAAACCTTTATTTTTATGAGATCTACAGGAACTTTGGTCAATTTTAAGAAGGTACTTATTAAGTTACTTGCAGAAATCACATATCCATGTATCGAACTCTGCACCTGCGCAATCACCATGTGCCCAGAGCCTGCACATGAGGCATTTGATCCATGTCTCTCCTTGAGTATCTTGAGAAAACAGGCTGTTACAGAACATACACTCTGCATCTTCTGAGTCAGGAACTTCCAGTCCTATAACGGCATCAGGCTCACTGTCTGTGTCAAAACGTATTTCTTTCTCATCGTCAGAATCAATGGGACTATTTTGAGACTTGATTTTCTTATTTTGCTGTTTTCCTTTAGTTTTCTTTTCTTTCTGTTTTTTATTTTTTGGCTTTGATAATTTATTCTCTTTTTCTTTTTTCTTTTCATTACTGTCAATGAGTTGATTTTTATATGGAGAAGATGTTATTATTTAAGCATTAGTTGCTTTTCTTCCTCTATTAGAAATTTTTCTTTTTTTAACTGGCACAGGGCTGATGTCATAGGGCGACACCAGATTTAGAGTACTGCGAGCAAGCCTGGAAGTTGAGGGTTCTGGATCAAATTCTGTGTCTTGTCTTGGTGTGAAAGAAGTTTCAATTAAAATCAAACTATTATCAGGTGGTCTTGCATCGTTTGATTCTTCAAATTATTGCGTTTGGCCAACATATACGCCATTCTACGAACATCATTCCTAGTCAAACCATGAAACTTGCTCCCCATCTTTAAAATATATTCTACTAGTAGATTTTCAAGCTGATCACCTAAAACAGATTTTTTTCCTAATTTAGTGGCTGCAGCTTCTTCTGGAGATAGCTTATTTTTTTGACACAATCGAAACAAAAAGTGTTTTGCTGCTTTAAAATAACCCATTTTTTTCTCTCTAACCATTTGTATAGCTTCTGTCATGTGATCTGTGTTCCATTCTTTTCGTTTTCCTTTTGAACTCGAAGACGCCATTCTTAAACCAAAATATTAAATTTGAAATCTAGCCAGATGACATTTTGATATCCAAATTTGGAATAGTCCATATTTAGATCCCACGGACTGTCCATATTCGGAAATTTCAAACTAATCAAAACATATATCAGATTTTTTTACTAAACACAATCAGACAAGAAAAAACCTCTAAAACAATCAAATAAACATGTAATCAATGCATAGTCATAATATACAATATTATTTTCAATCACGTTTTGAAAGAAATACTTAGTTTTTACGTACCTTAAAAACTTTTCTCACAGCACCAAAACAAAACACTCTCACCGCAGCCACAACGTTCGCCCGACTGACAAGTCAAAACCTGTACGCGAGTATAATGATGGAAAGAGACAGAAGATCACTGTATTTTGCAACTAGGAGTATTCGTTTCCGAGAGATGGCGGTATTCCATTTTAGGGATACTATTCCATATTTGGTTACTCTCCTCTACAGAGATTTGTTACTAATAAGTAGACTTAAGTATGAAGGTAGCTTCTATTTACACTTTGACTTTTTTTCCTTTAACTGTTGAACTGTTAACCTACCTAGCCTGTAATTAATTAAATTGTCTTCAGATATTTTCTTATTAAATACACTGTAGGTAATGCGTTAACTAATCTGACCCCCATATTACCTCTGAAACGAAACGACTAGACAGGTAAAATTATCGCAGTACTAAGCTGTGATAGTGCCTACAGTGTACATTCGCGCACAGTTTACCTGCCTACTACGTTTTAAAATTGTATGAACATGATGACCTACAATTAATATTAAAGTCGTTTGCGGTATATTATCATGTTGTAGTAGTTAAAAAGGTGCCCTGGGCCAGGTGTAGGTGGGTACATACGTTTCAATAGAACAGTTAAGTAAATAGAAGTAGATATATGTATGTACTGTGGTTTATGGACTGGATTGGCGTGCACATGGTCGCAGGTAAAAGCTCAGGCTAGTAGCTACCTAGTTATCAATATTACTTTTAAATTTAAAGGTACCTATGCATCATCTCAACTATTTTGAGGTACCCCCGACAATTCTTGGAGCAAAACGTTAAGAAAAAATCTGGATCCCAAGGAATCTGAAATAGCCAACGTGCAGATGACCAGCTAGCATGGTGAGTTGCTGAACAATGCTTGTTCCTTGTCAATAAGTTTGAAAAGGCCTTTAATCTGCTATGTGGGCCGATAAATTATAATTATATATTTTGTTTATGATAAAACAATAGTTAATATTTCTATTTATTAATAAAAACAAAATAAATAATTAATTATTAGACCCTATTGATTTACAGATTTATTGTAAGCGTATTAAAAATTTTAGCGTAAATTACTTATTTTTAAGTACTGGTAATACTCATACATATTTCTATTCTTGCCAGTCTTTACAAAGTTCCCTCATTACAGTTAAATGTAAAACCTACAGGACACAAAAACAATATCGTAACAAAAATTGTGACTGCGCATCAGACTGTTACTAAAGTAGTTATGAAGAATTAAAATAAGGTATTCAATGGATGATATCCGTGTATCGTAGTATGGTATACATGAAGTTGGTTGTAGCAAGCCTTTTCTAAGTCTATTTCTGGGAAGACAAATGCACTGTATGGATATAAAATAAAATTATATTAAATTTGTTGGTGGTAGTAACATTATTAGGTGATAAAAGTGAATTAAACACAAACATTTTTTCTTTGAAGTTAGAAATATTTGGGAGTACATTTTTTTCTGTATTGATTTAATTTACAGTTATATATAATAAAGCGATTAAATGTGTTTAGAATGTCACTGTAACCTTGGTAAATATTAAATGAAATTAGGAAAATGTAGAAAATTAAAAAAGTCAATAATATTTATGGGAGTTTCCAGTTTTTAATTTGGCAACCCTGATTTATATGTCAAACGTCAAAATACTGTGATGGATCTGTGAATTGTTTGTTTGTAAGAAAAACTCGTTAGAAAGTATTTCCCAACCATTAAAACCAAGGATTAAATGCAAATAACACTTGAAGGCTTTATCATTATTTATCCATATCAAAAGTTCTGCATGCCTCTGTGGCATTATTCATCTAAGTGGTTAGCCTTGAAGTAGATGTCACCTATTAACTTATATGAGTGTTGTTTAATCTACATTTCAGTTATATTAGGCGCAAATTCACGATTATATGGCTTTGATATTTGACTTATGTCTTACGACGATCCGGAAGAGGCATGTTTTATCTAAGTGTACGGGAGAAAGGTGCTGGTTTAGTTGTAATCAGTTGGATTTGCCTGGCAGTGCTGTGCGCCGCATCTACTGCACCTTGTGACAAGACTCGCAGGGTGTTTACCGATCAAAGTGGAATTATCACAGATGGACCGACTAATTCAAACTACACACAAGTTAGTGCAAACATATACAACATGTATTTGTCATATTTTGTACTTGTAAGGAAAGTGTTAATGAACAATCTGGTTTTAGGATTCGCACTGTGAGTGGCTCATCAAAGCAGCTCATAAAAGTCAGTACATTACATTGAGTTTTATACGTATGGGTACAGAATGTTCCTATGATTATGTTTTTGTGTATGACGGAGACTCATTCGATGCTCCATTGCTGGGAAGCTTCAGTGGTAAAACTGAACCACAAAATGTTACCGCTTCTAGTGGATATGTAAGTATATAGCCACTTAAATCATGTACTCCACTATAATCTTTATGACACTGAAAATAATAGGTTGTTAACTGTAATTTTCCTTAATAAATAAGATTAAGAAGAAAATCACTTGATATTTCTTAACTATAAGGAAAATGAGTTTATAATATCTTAGGTAATCATTATCTTTGTTTCTAGATGTTAATATTATTGTACAGTGATACAAATTATGTGCTTGATGGCTTCCGGGCTACATATGCCATTCACAACTGCCCCAACAACTGCACGGGCAGGGGGCTATGTGTGTCCAACAAATGTTTTTGTGTTGGAAACTGGGGTGGCCAGGATTGCAGTGTGGAACTATGTCCAAATGCATGCTCAAATAATGGACACTGTAAGGGAGACAGATGCATCTGCAAAAAAGGGTAAATCTTTCTTTTATATTTTCCCCAAATATTGAGTTTGTTTATTATGATTTGTTAATGACTCACTAATATAACATGTGATTAAGTAATTGAACATAAACAACAACAGTAACTTGTCTTGAAGTAAATGAATAGTTTGTTTTAATTTTAATGGTTTTATTTACTTAAATTATGGACATTTTTCTGTGTGAAATTTAATAACTTTTTCAATTTTCTACATAAACATAAAAATGTAATATTTAAATACAAACAACAGAAAGTGAAATTTGAACCTTAGGCAGCATTTAAACCTGTAACTACTGATTAAAACACCAGTAAAAATTATACATTTTCTTAGGTACTCTGGTGAATCATGTTCCTTAAAGAAGAACGACAAGGAAGGCAACAGCTGGCACTGGCTCTCTCACACGGAGAGTGGGATGACCAAGAGAGCAGCTCACACGGCAGTCTACGTGAACCATACGGATTCTCTCTATGTGTTCGGAGGATATGACCTGAATAAAGTACTCGGTTTACTAGAAGTTTACAAGTAAGTTTTATATATATTTTGGATTATGAGAGTTAAATTAGATATGTTTCCCAGAAAATTGTTGCTGTTTATTTTATATATACAGCAACAATAACATTCTTCTCGTCTCGTTTCTAGTTTACTGTTAATTTAGAATTCACCACTCATTTTGTCTCTCCCACATATCTTTCTCAGATATTTTTTGTTTATTTCTATCTATAATTGTTTTTTTAGTTAATAATTGAGATTTGATAAGTGTGCCATACAAAACGATTTTTTAATTACTTCAAATATATTTGATTGGTCATTATTTTTTATTAATTAACTATATATCTTAATAGGTTTTCAACTAGTCAGTGGTATGATGAAAATGGAAAAGTTTTACGTAGATATCCTACAAATGAAGAAATTGATAAATCTCTTCTGACTTTATTTACTAAGGTAAGCAAATATTGGTTTAAACTTTGAGTTACTTACAGCCATTAAATACAATTTAATATATTCAATAAATAATGAAACCCAATGCAATTAATTTAAGCAACTTACACATTTTCTACTGGATTTTACATGGTTGAAACATTTTCTTTTTAGGGTAATGACGATGGCAGCTGGCAAATAGGCAATCGAAGTTCGTTATTTAATTTATTATTATCATCATTTTCGAACCATGACAAAACAACATTACCTCTCATGTCCTCTCATGCCCCGACGCCATACTCAGAAAGCTATTTACATTTTACCGAGCAGCCAGAGGTCATGAGTAATGTTATGAAACAAAACATAACTAAGCCCGAGCCGAGGTACGGTCACTCAGCATGCGCGATAGGAAGTGGCTTCGTACTGTATGGCGGCAAACTATCTGACGGAAGCCTGTCCTCTGAACTGTGGCTGTATGATGCCATATTGAATGTCTGGTACCTAAGAGCGGCCAATGCAACTTTCACCCCTCCCGGACTAACTCGCCATACGCTAACAGCTGTCGGACATGAACTGTATTTGTTTGGCGGAAGTACCGTAGACGGAGAGTTTTCATCAAGGTGAGTAATTACATTCAATTGAGGTCGTTTTATTTATGAGTTAATGATTGAGTCACTATTCGTGTCCTTCCTCCTGTTGTTTGCAGTATGTACAGAATTAAACTTGGTGATGTGAACACAGAGTCTTGGGAGAAGGTGCAAGTGCGAGGGGGCAAGGAGTTAGACGTGCGAGTGGTGGCGCACACCGCGGTCTATCACTCGCATTCTAACTCCATTTTGGTTTATGGAGGAGTAGTCGCTAGTGTAGCCCGGTAAGACAACATTTTCAACAAGAGTTGGTGGTGGTGGTCTGAAATAATTTCTATGAATTTCGTATATTACATACTTGTAATTTTCTCTTTATTTACTGTCGTTTTACATCTCAGGTTTTCGAAACTTTCGGATCGAATGTTTGCCTTCGACATAGACTACAAACATTGGAGTGAAATACATTATCCTCGAGCGTATTTGCGAGAAACATACGTACCACGAGAGAGAGCGTTTCATACATCAACTGTTATCGGTAAGAAATGCAACCTCCTTTAAAGGTTACATAAGATCTCTAGTTACTCAGAGATCGACGTTAAAAATGCCTTTATTGATTTGCAGGCAATTATTTGGTCATCTTCGGCGGATATTCACATCGTCATAACAGAGAGGAAATTTGTTACGACGGTCAGATGTACATCTATCACCTTGGCTGTCATTCATGGATCCCACTGGACGTGCTGGGTAAAGTCCGTCGGTTCTATCCTAAGAAACAAGGCGTGTTCGCTCATGCTGCAGCCTTACGTCCACCATCTACTTTGTTGATCGTCGGAGGTTACCATGGTAACGTAAACGGTGAGCGTACTTTTTAGTATCCTTATCATTATGACGGTACGAAAAGTTTGTATCTAATACACTATTAATTTTTGTTGTAGGTGATTTACTAGCTTACATGGTACCTAGTTGGCAGGCGGGTATAACTAACGACGATCCCGAGTCGGCTTGTCGGCGTCATCGATCACAACCAGAATGCCTAGCGGACCCTGAGTGTGGCTGGTGTTCCGCTGATGATGTATGTATTTACTTTCTATTAGGCTAAAAATCATACACACATAATACATAGTGTGCATATGATTTGTCATGATTTTTGTCATTACAGACTTGCTACGGAAGAAGAATTGGTGCCAACTGCACGACCAATCTACAGTCAATTCGATGTGGGGGTATCTGCCCGGCTCTCGGCGACTGCCATTCTTGCCTCATCCACGGGCCGCCGCCCGGACGACGGAACAGCACACGAACACCTTTACCCTCTGTCAGCACCAAGCTAGGCCTGGACCAGTGTAACTGGTGTGTACAGAATGCACGATGTCATCACAAAGATGGTAAGGAATCTAAGCATAGTTATAACGTCTGTGTAGTTTCCGTCAAAATCATGATTTACTTTATTTACTTCTTTTAGATAATTATGGCGTCTGTGGAGAAGACACACCGTCTGAGAATCCTGGTTGGTGGGGCACGACGGGCACAGAAGTAACAACACCAGACGAATGTAAAATCCTAGACAAACGGCCCGGCCTCACATTCCTTAGATATCAACAACCGGCTGATTGGAACCATCCTGACGGAGTGTCTGTAGTAAATGCGACGACTGTGGACTGGGTAACCGGCGGCGGAAGCAACCATATATTCAGCGGTGCGAGTGAAGCGCGCCTGAGAGGCTGGCTGCATATACCGCAGTACTGGAACGGCACTGGTGAAACATTGCACATCTGCGCCGGCTACTCGAACATATCCCTAGCGCTGGGCGACAACAGTGGGCCGGTAGCCAACCTGACCGCTCAGCCGTCGGCTTGCTCCCTCGTCGACTGGCCGACTCTGTTCCCCGGGCGGCTCGCGGTCGACATGCACGCTAATGACTCTCTGCATACCGGCTTATATCCATCGCATCATCATGCTAAAATGGAGTTGCTACACAACAAGTCTCAAGAAAGTGCAAAGGTATCAATATCATTTGTTCATATGGCATACTTATAAACATAATATTTGTACAGTTGTATTTTATTGCGAAATTCAAAACAGTTATAAAATTATTTAGATAATAAATAGACAGCTGAAAATATTTAGTTTCGTATTTATAACGAGAAATTGTTGTTTTAGGTATTCACCTTCGAATTTCTGGAGCCCTACTCAGACGGTCAGTGTTCCAAGTATGATAACTGTCTTTTATGTCTCGCTGATGCCGCATGCGGTTGGTGCGAACTTACGAATCGTTGTGAACCAAGAAATGTAGACGAAACAACTTCATGCGTCGCCGATGGCGAATGGAGGTACCTCACCCTTCAGCCGGCGGCGTGTCCCAATTGTTCGAACTACATCAGCTGCGAGCGCTGCGTGATCGGCAACTACTGCGAGTGGTGGGCGGACGAGGCGCGGTGCGCGCGGCGCGGGCGAGCGGGCGGCGCCATCGCCGAGCCCGCGCTCTGCCCCGCGCCCTGCCGCCTGCGCGCCGACTGCGAGCATTGCCTGGACGAGCGCGGCCGCTGCGTCTGGTGCGAGGCCACGCAGCAGTGCTTCAGCTTCAGCGTCTACACCAGCGAGTACCAGTTCGGCCTGTGCCGCGAGTGGCTCGACCGCGCCTCCTCGCCGCCCGACGAAACGGCGCGCAAGTCCGGTCAGTGCAAGTCATGCCGCCGCCACGTGCAGTGCTCGGCGTGCCTGCGTAGCATGGGCTGTGGCTGGTGCTACTCACACGATAACCCGATTAACGGTGCCTGTACGGAAGGTGACTTTACCCGATCTCATGCTGATTGCGCGGCTGTGTTGAACGTAACTTCTACTGACGCTGGTTGGGCGTATGCACAATGTCCTGATGTTGATGAATGCGGCCTCGGCTTGCACGACTGCCACGAGCACGCTATCTGCAATAACACCCATGGATCCTACACGTGTAAGTGTAAGCAGGGTTATATCGGAGACGGCAAAAAAAGTTGTATGCGTACCTGTTACAACAACTGTATTCACGGTTATTGCCTCGGTGCTCCCCACTTTAAGTGCTACTGTGACTTAGGATGGACGGGTGCGGACTGTTCTATTAACTGCGGCTGTCATAACCACTCAACGTGTAAGACAGGCGTTGGCCGGTGTGACGAGTGTCAGGACTGGACTGAAGGGGAGTTCTGTGAATCTTGCAAGCCTGGTAGCCATGGCAATGCGACAACGGGACAGGGTTGTCGAAGGTGTGATTGCAACGACCACGGTGATGAAGCACGCGGAGTCTGTGATGTTGCTACAGGTGAATGCTTGTGCAAAGATAACACCGAGGGACTTAACTGTGAACGCTGTAAACCAAAGTTTTATGGGGATCCAAGACATGGAGGTCGGTGTTATTATCAGTGCGAACCTAGAGGAATGTTAAATGCAACTCAAACCGAAGGCATTGGTTCGTACAAAACCGACCCCGATATTAAAGCGATAGGACCTTCCAAAGAATGCTTGTGGATTATATCTGCTGAAGACATCAATGACGCTATCATCCAGTTCACCATAAATTCTTCAACGTTCGACGTGCCATGTGACGAAAATGCAGTGTATGTTTATGATGGGCTTGGTGGTGTGCCTGATCTGAGTAACAACCAGCAAAGTCAGTTGTTGGGTGTATTTTGTAATGGAGCTTCCTCAGGCGTCATAGAGGCTCGCAGCGGGAATTTAACAGTCCACTATAAACAGGGTCAACCGGAACAAGGGTTTGAAGGAAGTTACAAGGTGCTGGCTTGCGATGGCTACTGTTCCTGGCCAAGAGTGTGCTCCAAAAGGCACTGTGTCTGTCGTGAAGGTTACGGCGGACCAAACTGTGAAGTTGAAATTTGTCGTAACAATTGCAGCATGGCCGTCGGAGCCGGCGTATGCGACGCGAGCTATGGAAGATGTTTATGTAATGAAGGATTCGGCGGAGACGATTGCTCAATCAGACTTGATAAGGCACAACTTGTGTTTACAGAACTTTTCAATTCTGAATATTTATCCGATGGTTTAGATCATTTAAGAAAAACTCTTCCCAGATTCGGACACAGTTTGGTAGCTGATAGACGTGGTCTATGGATGTTTGGAGGATATTCCCTCTCTCACGGTCCGTTAAATGACATACGATTTTTTGATACGAAGAATAATACGTGGATGCAAGTTACCGTAGAGGCGACCCCAGACGCTAAAATGCCCGAAGGCCGCTATTTCCATGCAGCTGAGATCTATCATTCTAAACAAAATATTTATATTTATGGAGGACTAAGTTTACAAGAAAAGACTGGACTAAATAAAACACTTGGAGATTTCTGGCAATTTAGCTTAAAAGACCAAAGATGGAGTAATATCCGAAACAAAGATAAAGATGGTCTGCCGCCATCGCTCGCCGGACATACTTTAACGTTACAGAAATACTTAGATTACGAGAGTTTAGTTTTAATTGGTGGATTTTCCCTTGAAGAGGGATTTATGTCTGATGTTTGGGAATTTGATCTGGACAATGAAAAGTGGATAAAATTGAAGGATGAAGGAGCGAAACTTTCAGGAATAATTGGTCATAGCACTGTGTATCACGCACCTTCACAGAGCTTATATGTGTATGGAGGTATACTATATACATACAATGGCACATCTATATCTAACAAGTTATATTCATTCCACTATCCTTCGAAAAAGTGGAGTGAACTGCCCACATTTCCATACATCAACCATGTTTATGACAATTTGCCGCAAGCCACATACTTACATTCCGCGGTTACTACTAATGACTACATGATCATTTTTGGCGGCAGGACCGATCCTGAAAATAGATCCGATTCTCTTATAGCGTATCTCTATAATTGCCATCAATGGATAAGACTCGTTAAAGGTTGGTAATGTTATTTAAGATATCATTATATAGTTGTACAATATTGTAAATGTATTACAAATGTCCTGCCTTTTCAGGTATAAGTATAGTCGGCCACCCACCGCCGCCTACAATAGCTCACGCAATGGCTATCGACATAGAAACTGAGAACGAGGGTTACATTTACATAATAGGTGGTTGGACAGGCAGCGCTCATTGTCAAGTTACCCGTATTTCTCTCCCTGAAGACCTTTGTTCACTATGGAGCTCCAACAAGTTCGAATGTCGTGGTCACATGGGCTGCAGCTTTTGCAGTACTGGGAACTATACCAAATGTTTTTCGGTTGAGAAACCTGGGTGTGAAGGGAGCGATAGTGTTTCGGTGAATCCCGGAACCGTGTGCGACTCAGAGATCGTATACATGCGTCCGTGTGAAAACTTTACAACGTGCACTTCGTGCTTGGCCGCGTGGCCCATGTATCCTGAAGAGAAACCGGCTTGTCGCTGGTGCGAATCTTGCGCTGCTGCTGTTGGTGCGTATTATTCCTTATAATAGTATGCATAATTGTTAAATATTCGCAAAACATAAATGAAAAATTCCATATTTCAGGTGAATGTGTACCTACTGATGAATCGTGCACTAGCATGAAATGTAACGCCGGCACTACCTACATCAGTAACGTTGATTACTGCCCAGAACTGAGGTGTGCGTCGTCAGACTGTGAGACATGCGTCTCTAAAGAATGCACTTGGACAAGACATGCAGTCAGAGAAGGTAAACTATATTGTGAAACTCATTTATTGCCTTGATATAAAGCTCAAAATTACCTCTTAGAAGCGAGAAATAAGAAAGAGGAAAGATCCTCTTACTTATTTCTCTATTTATACATTTTCATTTTCAGCCATCTTAAAAAAAACACACCAAAATATATTTTATTTGAATATTTCTTCATTCTGAACAGGCCAACTTACCAGAATCTCGGAAGATGCTGTTGAACTCTTCAACTGGACGTGTGCGCTAATAGAAGAACCCGGTCGAATAAGTCTACGTCCAACAAAGAGTGACGAGTGTCCCAACAGATGTACAGTTTACGACGACTGTCAGTCATGCTTGAGCGCCGACGGCGGTGAGGGCGGGTTCGCCGAGTGCCGCTGGGCCACGTACCTGGGCAAGTGCATCTCGCCGGCGTACCAGCCGGTGTACTGCGCGGGCGGGGTGTGTGGCCTCGTGCTTACTAAGGCAGACAAGAGCAAGTGTCCGGCGCCCTGCGACACTTTCGAGCAGTGCTCCGAGTGTCTCCACCACTCGCACTGCGGCTGGTGTGCGCTACAAGGCGCCAATGGACAGGGTGTGTGCTCTGAAGGCTCCATCGACTCGCCCCTCGACTATTCCACACGCACAACCTGCGCCGCAGTGTACAACAATGTTCACCAACATAACAACACCAACGACAGCTTCTCATGGCATTACACACGCTGTCCGCCGGAGAACGAGTGCGAGAACAACCATCATCAATGTAAAGCTGAGTCTGAGGTAAGCGTTTTTACTTTAAATGTTTTTTTTTTTAATTTACATTATCTCGCCAAAGAAAATAGATGTGTGACTATAAAATTGTTTGGTTTGTGCTAGGTGTGTCGCGACTTGCCGGAAGGCTACGAGTGTGCGTGCGGGCCGGGTCACAAGCGTGCTGCGAGCGCGGGCGGTGGCTGCGTGGCCGTGTGCTCGCAAGGCTGCGTGCGCGGTGCGTGTGTCCAGCCCGACGTGTGTCGCTGCGAGTTCGGCTACGTCGGCGCCAACTGCACCATCCAGTGCCAGTGCTACGGACATTCCGACTGCGAGGGACCCGATAAACTTGACAAGTGTATTGAGTGCCATAATAATACGATGGTATGTATCTTTCTTGTTTTTTCTTGTATTAATTTTTCCTGTTGCTCTGGCTAGGTATTTACTTAACAACGGCTATCTCGTTTATACAGGGTGACCAGTGCGACAAATGTAAACCGAACTTCGTAGGCGATCCCGTAAACAACGTCCAGTGTGTGCCATGCTCGACGTACTGCCACGGACACACGACCATCTGCACGAGCGAGGTGGACTCGTCTGCGTCGTCGCGCGACGTGGGCGGGCCGTCCGACGCGGACGACTTCTTCCGCGACGGCACGGCGGCTAAGGCGCGGTGCGTGCGATGCGCTAACAATACCGACGGCCCGCGTTGCGAGCGATGCATCGAGGGATACTTTAGAGGATCCGATGATTTTAGGGATCCTTGTAGACCGTAAGTATACATTTTTGTATAACCAAACAGTCACATACTCATATTGATTTTAGAAATTCCAAGAAATATTTATTATATAGTTTTTAAATATTTTATAAACACATCTCGTTGTTTCAGATGTGAATGTCACGGCCACGGCGATACTTGTGACCCAGTAACAGGAGAGAAGTGTAACTGTGGGAACAACACCGAGAGCGACATATCGTGCCAGACGACAAGCTCCAGCAAGAATTCAGCGCAGGAGTGCTGGCGATACCAGTGCGTTAAGTGTAAGGACCTCTATATGGGAGACCCCAGGAACGGACACCAGTGCTATAAAACTATAAACATAGAGAATAAACTATGTTTTGATGGAAAATCTATTGGTAAATATTTTTTTCACAATTTACAAAGTAATGTATAGCCAAATGGAAAAATCATGTAATAATAATAACCTTTCTTTGCAGATGAATGCAAAATTAAGCCGAGACCTCTTTACCCTGGTCAAACAGTTTTTGTAGCGGTTAATCCGCGATACATGAACGTCGATATAAGGGTGATAGTGGATGTGACTCAGGGCGCTGTAGATCTGTACCTCAGCCCGAACGATAGCTCCTTTGTGGTGTCTGTAAACTCGACCAATGGCGACCACGCGGTCGAGTTAGACCCCACTTACCATAAACACGAGCCGAGTCGTAGAATGCCGTCGTTTGACGAGCACGTGCCAGAAGAGCCTCGTGTGACCTGGTATTATGATAAAACTGAGTACACTCTGGCCGACTACACGGCAAAAGATCTTGCCACCTATGTGACGGTAGACAGGAGGAACATTCTGCTTCGAGTCAGGAATCTGCGAAACCGGCTGGTTCTCACTCTGCCGCAGAATGTTCATGACCTAACACACACCAAGTTCTACATCGTTATTCGTGCGCGGCACACCGACGACGGCGCTGCGGGCTTCGGCGTGATATTCTTCCGTCAGGACCAGCTGCACATCGACCTGTTCGTGTTCTTCTCGGTCTTCTTCTCCTGCTTCTTTCTGTTTCTCGCGGCGTGTGTGGTCGCCTGGAAAGCGAAGCAGGCAGCCGACGTTCGTCGCGCGAGGAGAAGACACGTCGTCGAGGTAAGGGTTTTTCTAACATGGCTAATGATCATACATGTTTTGAATCATTGATATCTTGAAGGTCTCGCGTACTGTTCAGATGCTGCACATGGCGAAGCGTCCGTTCGCCGCGGTGACGGTGATGCTGAGCGGCGGCGTGACGTCAGCGGGGCTGCGTCGGAGGCGCCCGCCCGACTTGCGCCCCGTAGCCATCGAGCCCACCGTCGACGGCCGAGCAGCCGTCACCTCAGTACTCGTCAAGTAAGTCACTTCATTTCTCAAGTCGAATATAAAACAACTGCAGAAATAATATATTCTGTATTAATGGGTATACTTAGGATTGGCTAAATGTACGTGCTGTATATTCCGATCCTTAGCTTATTATCTCTAGTGTCTCGGTTGTTCTGAGCGTGCATGTAATTCGGTGTATGTCGTCAGGTTGCCGGGCGGGTCCCGCGTGCCAGTGCGGCTGGCGCTGGGCTCGTCGTTGGTGCTGGTGTCGCGCGCGCCCGCGTCCCGGCCGCGCCGCGCTCCGCCGCTGGCTCGCCTCGCCGCGCACACCTAGCCGCGCTCTACCACCGCCGTGCGACTAGTGCTCAACAACGAATCTCTGCTCAACAGAGCCGAGTAGAAACCGGAACCTTCATTTCAGTTTAACGTAAAATGTACGTATACAGGGCTGCGATTGATTATTTCATCATCGGCCGTAACAATTTAAGTTAATTTTCAAACTATTTAGGACGGGTGTTGTAGATGTTTACGTGTATGTATATCGATCGGTGAGTGGTGCGATTGGTCTCCACTTACACAATTTTTGTCGAGGATCTGCCATTTATCTTCGCTATTTATTGAATCTCATAACTGTGTCGTTTCGATACGAGCGAGGAGCCAAAGGTATCAAAATTGAGCGCAGACTATGCGCGGGTTGTGAATAGCCGATATCCGCTAATCTGTTGTGTTGTTTAAATCGAAATTTTATTATGTAATGTTGACGCGAAATTTTGTTAAAGGAATGTTATTGAATGTCTATTTTATGAGTTAGCTTCAGATCTTTATTTACAAGTTTTTAGTAGTCTGTAATATCTCAGCTGATAATTTCTAGGGTACATTATAAAACTATGTTCCTATGGATAGTTGAATCTCTTAAAAGATATTATTAGTTATTTAAATTTATCTATGGGCAGTTATTTTCTAAATTAGTTACATTTATGTATGTTATTTGTATTTTAGATAAATTATTTAGAATCATGTTTATGGCAACTGAATTATAAATATATCTCAAAGTATTTTACAAGATACCACAGTTACAGAGAAAAGGAAGGTTTAAGATAATGTCTGGTGAGCTCAATTTTTAGATTATAATGTTTTACATTTTTTTTAGCAACCTCACTAAAACTAAATAAATAAACGCCGCCCGCCGGTCAAACAGAGTTTTACTCTATTCGTGACCATCAGCCAATTAAAAAAATGAAATTAACTTGTAACTGTATTGAACACACATCAATGTTACCAGTTACAGTATTCTCAGTGGGCCAGAGTTTTCGCTCTAGTAAACCGAGACTAAACCATTCATGCATAAAAGATAAGATTTCTTTTTTCTCTCATTACATTATGCTCAGCACATATTTGCGAGCAATCTCATCAATCAGACAAAAATAAACTTGAGATTATTAAAAAATGTACGTACCTACCCAATTAAAAACATAATGTTTGTGTGAGTATAGATTTTCCAAATGCGATGAATTACGTAACTGCTGGTCATAAGTAATATATCTACGTATATATGTGTTTAACGTGTCTGGTATTAACACAGTAATTGCTAGAATACAAGTTGTTGTACCAGTTTTAGTTCGGCCGAACGAAGCGTTTGTCAAACGTGCAATATTTGTATATTGAGATGTAGAATATTTTCATTTATACGTATAAATCTTTAATAAATCGATGTCTCAAATTAAATCGATCCATAAGCGTCGGCCGGATGTAATGTGGCCATGTTGTATATAATAAAAAAATACAGTATTCTATAGCGAAGTTGTTAAATATTTTAAATGATGGCAGACAGTATCGCCTCGTATTCGATATGTCTTATCTGAAGATGTCCCATGTATTATAATCATTATGTGAATAGTTCCAATTTTAAATGCTTGTACAGACATTGAAGCAATTAATTTTCATGATTAACTTGCTCATTAGTAATCAGCAGTATTGTGTAAATGGATTGATCAATTATTTAATGTATAAGTAGAAATGTAATAAATAATTAGGTAGGATTAACTTTAACATATTAAGAGAGTACTGAATATTGTTATGGCTACATTATTAAGTTATACATAATCAAATGAATTGTACTTGATCAAAGGTATAAGCCGAGTCCAAATTACATTCCAATTGTATAATATCTTTGTACATAAAATAATGTGTAATAATTGTGTATTACCAAATTTTAGATCAGGTATCAAAGAGCTTTAAGGATATTTATACTAAGAAATTTATTGCTCATAACCTTCGATTAGAACTTTCTGATATACATTCAAATGCATTTATATATTATTTTGATAAACTAAAATGGGATTTCTTTACATTGACTGTAAAATACCTAGTTAGTATCTCATGTGTGGACAAAGTAATGAGGGTTCTGTGTAACTAGAAAATTAAACATAAGTGAACCATGCATTTTTAAACTTTCAAATTATAGCGAAATTATTCATGCTTTATGTGTATATGCTATTAGGTTTATTCAAATGTAAAATGCTAGGGCTTCTAGCTCCTACATTATGTGCAGTAATCTCTTTGAAAGTTGATATAAAATGTGTTATTTATAACCTGATTTCGTCCTATTTTATGCTCAATGAAACCCTTATAAAATGATATCTGATAGGTGTGAATTGCGAAAATGACAATGAGGTAGGTCTTCATCACATAAGTATTGTTTATCACTTTTTCTTACTTGCTCTCACAAGAATAGTGATGTCCATTTCTATGTAGTTACTAGTTTATATTAATTATTGAATTTTATTACTAGGTATTGGGTTTACCTTAGAAAAATAAGCATAATTTTATTTGCTCAAAATATTTTTATACGGAATTATGACAGCTCTGTAATGCATTTTATGAAGGTATATCCTTTGTACAAACTTTCTGTATCTGTTATTTCTTAGTCTGCTTTTCTGATGAATGTCATGTTTAGCTAACTAATAGCCATCCTTGCTTTTCTTCAGGTGTGATATTATTTTTAGTGTTTACTGTAACAACCTATTTAAAGATGCCCATTCAAGTAAACAATTAGATTATGGAAATGTTTTATTTTATAGTTTTATCTATACTATATATTTGGTACATTTGATTATGTAATAGTAATACTTTGTAAAATAATATAGGTACATATATTTATTTGGGCAGCTTTATCATTAAATAAGACTTAGGTGTGCATTTTAATGTGATTTCATATTAGTTTTTATGTTATGAAAAGATCTGTTTTAGCACACCACTGTTGTAACAAATTGTCCATCAAAGACTTTCAACGCAATATTTACTTTCATTTAAATGGAATCTTATGGCAGTATTATGTACAAGCAATATATATTTTTGTTTAACCTGAATGTATAATAAATGTTTATAAAATAAATATACTGTTGGTTGTAAAACGATTGTCTTTTATTATTATTTTAAATGCAAAAATTATACAAATAGTGGCTTTACTAATATTAATTAAAATTTAAGTTCTATTCTATAGTACTGATAAAATCAATAACTGTCACCTAAAATTAATAAGGATTATGCAAATTAATATAGCATTCTCTTATAAATCACTGAGTGGAGCAACTTAACATAGCAATGACAGATTATCAAATATCAGTCCTATTGATCTTTTTGGGTAAGAAGATATGTTTTAATTTTTTGTAGTAGTTCCTTTTTTACTGTGTCTGGTACCAGAGCACGGGCACGCGGAGTCACCTTGGTAACCAACATATCAAATGTGACATTGCTATTTTCATTTTCTTTAACAGCTTCTCGGCAGAGCATTCTAACTTGATCCCTCCAACCACATTCAATTAAACGTCTTCTTAATAGTTCTCTAAACCTGTAAATGAATGTGCATCTTTTTTATTTCTTGCATGGAAAATGCAATGGTTAGTAATGACACCCCTTTTTCATCATTCTTATAATAACTTTACTCCTATTTACTGGCTCTTGTACATACTATTACTATAGGTATAATAGATCAAGTCACACGATTTACAAGCGAAAAACAATTTAAGCAGTAATTGTCGTACTAAAATGAAGAAAGAAGCAAAAATTTTTACCTTTCGCGATCTCCACTTAGAACCAACCGCTGATGCGCAATAGTGTTGTTTACAGTCATTTTGACCTAAAAGAATCAGTGATAAATTAATATAAAACCTATACTGTAATTTAGGAGAATGCAAAATACCAGAAACTTAATATGAATTTTAACTTCACTAACTCGAATTAATACGGACCTATTTCGTGTATTTGGATACTTCTATAGCTTTTTGCTTTAAGGCAATAGATAGCCTATAGAAATCGGTTAAATAAATAGTATATTTCGCTTCTTTTCTTATTTCTAAATTCAATCAAACAAATTGGCGATGTTTGACATTTGTTTCATTTTTTTTTTTTGATGGATGACATGACCGTAGAGTAAAAAAAGTAAGAACTATTGTGTTCGCTTCTTAGAGTATGAACATCATTGCGGTGTGAAAAATAGATCGATATTTTCTTATATAAGTTTCTCGTTGCGCGAAAATTAACTTAAATGAAAAACGAAATGTACTATGATCAGACTAAAAACTGCTCTAGCTTGGCACAAGGGGAACCTAGCGATAATAGCAGTCTATGCATATCATACGTCGATGGTTGTGTCTATGAGCTGGACTGTCAAGCTCACTGTCAATAATGTCAACTGTCGTCTGTCCATATCAAAACAAATACATTACCTCTATGCAGTAAAATAAAAGTGATCTGTATGCAGCTAGCCAGCTCGATATCACTTAATTATTTAAAGGTCTGCTATTGATTTTAACTGGAACACTTAGCATTCTAGTTGAAAAGGTAGCTGCTCCGTTATAGTCATTTATATGCTGAACATTTTCCTATTGGCGAAATCGTTAAGAATTAGTAATTGTGTAAATAATATGGAGTTTAGACTCATGTTAGCATGATATAAGTAGTCAGTGACTTAGACCAACTCAGGTGTTAAATGTAATTGTTAACTCCAGACACGGCTTTAACTAGAAATAAAGCACTAAGTAGACCATGGCACACATCATGGTACTGGATGCCATAGATGAGGATATTTTTGTATGTGGCCGGTGTAAGAGTGTGTTTTACTCTTTGCAAATATTCCTGGATCACAAAAGATCAAACTGTAGCAGTTATTCTGGAGAAAAATCCACAGAAACCACTGCTGTGCAGCCAATAGCAGGAAGTAATTCTTTATCTAGTAGTGTTGCAGTTTTATCGGAGAGTGTTAACCCTGTTACAAACCATACATCTGATGCTACTACAGAACAAATATGGCCCAAAGACCTTACTTGTTCACTATGCAAGAAGAAATTCAAAAAGTTGAAAAGCTTACTTACTCATATGAAAACACACAGTGAGAAACCTTACCAGTGCCCTATATGTGGGAGGTGTTTTGTTCAGAACTCACATTTACAGAGACATATAACTTCTCACAAAATGTGGCCTGATGGTGCTATGGAAACCACTGCAAGAACCCTTGAGGTAGATCTACTAAGTTACACATGTCCATATTGTAACTTAATATTGTCTAATTATCATCAATACAGGGCACATCAGAAAAATCATTCATCTCTAAAAAAATACAAATGTATTCAAGGAGAGTGCATGGATTTTTATGATACAGTTGAAGGCTTGCTGCTGCATGTGACCAGCTCTCATGTGAAGACAATTTATACTTGCCATATATGCAATGCGACATTCAATCTTCTTGAAGATATTGCAATACATCATCATTGTCATAGTCACCGGGGTAAAGAAATACAAACTAATGTAAAACTATTTAAATGTCCGCAATGTGATGCTCGATTTCGTAAATCTGAAAAATTGACCCTCCATTTGCTCACAGAGAATCATAACAAAATGTGCATACATTGTAATAAAACATTTGCTAGTGACAAGAGATTACGTCTGCATTTACAAATTCATCGAAAATTAAAACCATATCAGTGCTCCGTATGCAATAGTAGTTTTCATATGAAGAAATATTTGTCAACACATATGCTGAAGCATGGAAATAGCCAGTTTCAATGCCCTGTTTGTAAGAACATGTTCAAAAGACAAGATCTCCTACAAAGGCACATGAAGTTACATCAGAACAAGAAAATGTTTAAATGTCCTTTTAAAGAAACATTGGATTGTAAGAAGGAATTCAGTCGCAGTGACAAATTAAAGTTACATATTAAATGTCACACAAAGAATATGGCGAAGCATACAAGTAGTAAAGTCAAGATATTACAGAATGAGTCTGTTGAGATTGGTATAGTACCATAATACACAGAATTGGGACAATTTAAGAAAATTAAACATCATGTTTAAGTTACAAAGTCATATTTTGCCTAAATGAAGAACAAATAATGCACTAGTATAGTATTTAAAAATTACACCATACAAGTACTTATTTATAATCATATATGAGTTACCAAAAAGGTTTGGAAATGACGAAGGCAGTAGTAGTTGTGCTGTACTATGAACATGAAAGGCTTCTTTCATAGACAGCCAGTAATATCTAATTAACTAGTAAGCCAGTGTTGCAGTGGAACTGGTATAGAATAGACACCTTTAACAAAACGGGACATAATTATAAAATTGTGAAATGGAGTTTCACCATTCATTAGTATTTCTATGCATTGTATCAACAAATCTGTTATTATGTGAAGTAAGTGGATTTTCTCAAAGCTAAGCCTTATAAACAAAGTGCTAATTTTGCTTGAAATTAACTTTATAATTAAATCTCATGAAGAGAGTTATAATTTTCATGTTTTGCAGGCCCGCCAGTTCCGTGTTACAGATCAAGTGTATTTTGACATAAAAAGTGAGGAAAAAGATTTCGGTCGCGTCGTAATAGGTTTATTTGGAGACTTAGCGCCTAAAGCTGTGAAAAACTTTAAAACTTTGTCTACTACTGGCATACAGGGGAAGTCTTATAAGGGCACCTCTTTTAACCGCATAATTAAGAGGTTTA
Organism: Autographa gamma; assembly: GCA_905146925.1. NCBI lineage: Eukaryota > Metazoa > Arthropoda > Insecta > Lepidoptera > Noctuidae > Autographa > Autographa gamma. The sequence goes on from LR989852.1 coordinate 6,416,734, forward strand.
TGGTACAAGGTTGGTAAAATGTTCTATATCTACTTAATTGTTCTTTTTTTGATATATTGAGCCTTTATGTTTGTATTTTGTAGGTGGTGACGTGGTAGCAGATGATGGCACCGGTTCTATCAGCATATATGGTGACACATTCGATGACGAGAATTTGGAAACTCAGCACTCTGGCGCAGGGTTTGTCTCTATGGCTAATAAAGGTATTATTTATATATATCAACATTACACACACGAGCAGACCCATGATGCTAGCGTTAATATTACTATTTATCTTTGTAGGTCCAAATACAAACGGCTGTCAGTTTCTTATAACAACGGTTGGGACACCCTGGCTAGACAATCTACATACTGTGGTGGGAAAGGTACGTATTTTTTATTACTTAGATCGCCGCTAAGTTCTTTCGAACTTATTGATTTATAAGCACATGTACTTGTTGCAAGGTACTTAATAGCTATATAGTGATATGATGCTGATAGTATGATGTTTTCTTGTTTAGGTGGTGGAAGGTCAGAATATAATACACATGGTGGAGCACACGCCCACTGACGTGGACGACCGGCCGACGCTGCGAGTGTACGTCGCTGACAGCGGGCTGGTACCTACCCCGCAACCTTATTACATATCTGACGATCCCTACGAGTAAGTTAAACTGTTTATATAATTTATATTTAGTAACAGTAGTGTGGGTACGGACGAACTTGAATCGATTTTAGCAATATGGCCACAATAGCTCAAGACCGGGAGAATTGGAAGGAAGGCCTTTGCCCTGCAGTGGGACGACAATGGCTGAAAATAAAATAATACAATAATGTGGTGGTTCTCACAAAGTCAACCTTACAGCTTTGTCATAAATTACATTAAAATAGTTATGTTGCTTTTATTCGGCTTCCAATAATATTTTTAAGCCGTTCTTTTTTTAAGCGGATTATCGGACTGTTGTTAATAACTACGAAACCACCAAAAAGGTAGTTTTTAAACAATCATAATTCATAAACTTTATAATAATATGGTTTCTGCACTAAGTGGTCTGTGTTGGTAGTCGTAAGTTGAGCGGACGTGAGAATTAAATAGCTAATGTATTGTTTACAGCCTGTGGGCGTGGATCAAAGCGTCGGCGGTGCCCCTCACCATGTCCTTCTCAATCCTCGGCTTCTTCCATTGGATGATGAGGAAAATGGAAATATAAATCACTTTGGTAACATTTATTTTCCTACACAGTCAGTTTAGTTCGAAATCAATTTAAATTAAATTTTGTAAAGGAATTAAATCAATAAAACAATGAAAATTTAAGTTTAGAATGAAATTGTTTCTTGTTTATTTTTTAGACACCATGAAAAAGAGGTAAACAATAATTATTCATCATAAAATATTTTATTACTGTACTTCACTGTTTAAATAAATATATACAATCATTCTTATCTGAAGTGTTATAAATTAGTTCTTTGTTGTAAAAGTAAAACCTAACTTATGTATGTATATTAACAATTATTGGTAAGAATGTTACCTTGATCACTTACAATAATAATTATGCTCTCCAATGTTAATTGAAGACAGCGAGAAGTGCACATCAGTTTATGAAACTTGAAGCTCTCAGACTTTACTGCACTATAGTCGCCGATAATATTTGGGTGCTGGTAGAAAATAACTTAAGTTTTAACTTAAAAGTCTTCAGTGATTTTCGATGTTACGATCACTAGCACATATATTTAACTATGTTAGGTATTGACTATAGTAGCAAGAGCAGTGCAGTGAGTAGTAGAACGGCGGGGGTTAGTGCATGCACGTTGGCGGCGTCGGGTGAAGCGGGCGTGTTGGCGTCAGCGCCGGCCGCCGTGCGTTGCGCGGCAGTACCGCAGGCGCGCGCACAGGACTCCCACACGCGACACACGTCGCACGCGCTCGCAGCGGGCGCGGAGAAGAACACGCGGGCGCGGTGACCTGTGTATTTATGATGATGGGGATAAAGTACAGGAGTAAGACAATAAAAAGACTTTCATGTGAAGGTCGATTTTTCTCTTGGGAATACGAAGGGTGTCCCTCCAAGTCCCTCCCAAGGCTTCCTGGTCAAGAGGGTAGCTGTGTTAAATGCACTTCCATTCCTCATATTGAGGATTTGGCGAGAACGAATTTGTAATCTACCGCCATGGCGATGGAGATCTGTACATGATCTAGATTGACTGTGCCGTACATTAAAATTGAATGTAGCCATTTTTTTATTATATGAATCAGTAATATAATGGTGACTCAAACAGCTTATACTCTCGAATCTAGTCAACCCCGGTGCACTTTGCGCAGTGGGTTGGTAGTTTATTTCTCTACCATTAAAATTAAGCTGTAATGTTAAAAAAAGTTCTAAAAAGTAATAGTTAATATACTGACTGGAGTCATAGAGGTCCTGCAGCGTGGCCCAGGCCGGGCGCTGCCTGGCGACGGGGTAGGCTCGCGGCGCGCCCAGCGTGGCGCAGCGCTCCGAGCGCGCCGTGCGCACTCCTGCTAGTACCTGCGCCCCGCCCGACACTACGCGCGCCCACACCACGTGGCGTACCGCCTGGAGGGAAATATACCGTCAACATACAAAAAATATACAATAGTTGTTTTTTAATTATTTCTTTATTAGGATAAAGAAGCAAAAATTTTTAAAGTATCGTCAAATTCTAATAATTAGATCGACGCGAGGTGCTGATTTTTTTTGGTATATTATATATGGGGAAAACATATATTTCGGTTTAAACATCGTGTAGATAATTCAGATAAAGGTAAACTTACCGTTAATTCTGTGAGTGTGTTTATATCAGCCACGTATCCAGATGGAAGCTGCACTGTGAGGAGCGTTAACCCACTCTCTGTCTCGTTTCCTTGCGCCACAAACCTGATAGTAAATAACGGTATAATTTATTGAAAACAGATAACACTGAGTAAAGATTTTATACTTTAAACCACAAGCTTGAGCCAGCGAACCAACACCGTTACCTGAAATCTGTCTGTCAAAATAATGTTGAACAAAATCAGCATCTTATCGAAAACAACTAAGTAAGTAAATACTGGACAAGTCACTTACCCAAAGCAGATGGAGAGTTGCAGCCGGTCTTTAGTGGAGACCTGGTCGACGCGGGGGTCCAGCGTGTACCGCGGCCAGGCCGCTGTCACGTTGGTAGAGGTGCGCGTCCCGATGCCGATCAAACCCAGTCCGCGACCTTCCGTCACCGCGCTCACTGACCTACTGTTGCGAATCTAAGTGGAAATGGAACATATGAAAATATGCAAGTAGCCGAATGAAAAAGGAAACATTCATGTATTTTTCATCAGATAAGGATCATCTAAATGTTAGGAAGTGTTTGTCAAGCATCTTTGTAGCTTAGAGCAGGAAAAAGTCCATGAGGAATTCTATAATAAAGATAAAACTTCTGCCCGACAAATAACCTAAGTTCAGATGTACAAGAAGGTTTTTAAAAATACATTTTAGAAATATGAAAGACTTAGGTAAGAGAACACAATTTACCGATTTGGTTTGAATGACGAGGGCATTGTTCTCGCCGATCTGGAACTGCCTCGATTCTTCCGATCCCGTTTCGTTCACCGACACTCGTAGTTTTGATGTCGTTTTCACCGTTTCCGCGTACTGCGCTATTGCGTCAATCTGAAAGATTATTTTCCAGTTGACTTGGGGTCGGCACATAACGTTTTGTGCTTTTTCTTTAATATGGTTTCTTAGGCAATCCATCCATCTTTTTTATAGTCAAAGCAAGTACGATACAAAATCACTAACCCAAAAGGAGCCCACTTAGGGAGGCAGTACTTACGACTTCAGGATCGGGGTTGATAGGCAGGTAGGCAGAGTTGAGCAGATATCTCACGACGGGCGTGGCTTCCTCTACTAGCCGCGCGCCCAGCATGGCCCGCAGCCCCCACGCTGCAGTGGTGGCTTCCAGGCTGTTGCCCTTCAGCCAAGGGTTGCGCCACTCGTTGCCAGTTAATGTCCGAGACCAAAATAGCGTGGAACCTGTGTAGCAGATGATTTGTAGTCAGAATTATGTAAACGTTTTAGTCGATTGAAAGAAAAACTTTCCATAGTAACTATGTGAGTGTGGACAGTTTCACGTCTAAGTCGGAGGACAGGTTCACGTCTTAACGACTTTTTTGACTGAAAAGATTATCTGTTGTTGACATTTACTTGGTGGCGATTTTGTGACAATTATTTCTTGCTCATGTCGCAAAAAATATACTATTTTCCCACACAATTACTTCGTCTTATTTTGTCTACTTGCCTGAAGTGTTAGCGTATTTGTCCATCATTTCCAATGTCTGGGTGAGCTGTGGATGCCTCGCGACGGCCAGAGCTCCTCCGATCACGGCTAGGGAGTAAGCGTCCAGTTCTGGAGATATTCCTTTTGCTACAAAGTCTAACGCTTTGTTTATGTGGTTTTTGTAAAGAACGTCGCTGCCCTGGGAAATTATATTTTTTGTTTAACAAACAAGTCGGTCATGTACTTGTTTTCTGATAGTAAGTGGTATTGCGTCCTTGTGGATGCATTTTCAGTTTTAATATTGGTTGTACTAACATTGTACCCAAATAAAAATTATAAAACTTATTTGAGTTACCTTGGCCTGGTGCAGAGCAAGCATAGCCTGCGCTGTGAGCGGCAGTGGCGCCTGTGCATGAGGATCATTGCGAGCAGTGGTCTGCGCGGGCCAGCTGCCGTCCGCCTGCTGCTCCTTTGCCAGCCACACCGCCGCGCGCCTCGCTGCCTCTGGCTCTACTGATATGTAGCGCGAACAACGGGATAGCCATCTCGTAGCTACCGCTGTCATCCTGTGAAAGCACACCACAACATTTTCTCAACAGAGCATAATAAATATTGGATTTACAGGCAGAAATTGGTAGTTGGCGTTGAACATAAAAAATATATACAAGTTTGAAATGGTATAAAGACTTACCATACATTCCCTTCAGCGTCTGCGTCAATCTCAGCCGCAAAAGAACCGTCAGGTCTGCGGTAAGCCATAAGTCGTTGGTATCCATTGGATGCTAGCTCTCGTACTTCCTTAGTAGTAGCTACTTCTTCTTGGCCAGTTGCCTGTGTAGAAAAAGAATGTTATATTTTCTTAACTTGATGAACATGACTTGAAATTGTAATTTCAACACACCCGTCCAGTTTAAGTAGTTCTCTTAGAAGACCGTCTAGACCCAAGTAAAGAGTTACTCTAAACTCTTGATTGAAGATGCTTTTAGACGTAAAAAGTTCCTACCAACCCGTCTCGTCCCGAGATCGCAAGAAAACTATAAAGATTTGCGCGACTACCCATAAGTTAGAAATTATAACACGAAGTAACCTGTAAATAGTCAAGCAGCACACAGGCGAGAGCCAGCGGCCTGGCGGCCTGCGCGGCATCAGTCGCCGGTGCGGTGGGCAGCGTGGCGGCGTGCAGCGCGCCGGCCAGCAGGTCGCCGCCCGCCTGCAGCCACGTCGGCCCCGCGCGCTGCCCCGCCGGCACCTCCACGGTTAGGTTGGCGCGCCCCACACCGCGGCGGGCGTCGAGCAAGCCCCAGGTGAATAGCTCCTCTTCGTAACCATCCTGGAAAAGGAATATTTTGTAAGTCTATTACAAAAAAATATTGTTGCCGCATCAATTTCTTATTGAGGTCTCTTTTGTGTCAGAAAGTAGTAGGACGTTGTCAAGACGTAACAAGACAAACTATGACTGTCAATATTTTTTAATAATATATGGGTATTCTATAAATGGATTTAAAGGTCATGTAAATATTCTGCTAAATGAACACCAGGGGTTTTCACATAATCATATAGGTAACCCTAGTCTAAATCGAAGTCTAATTAACAACAAATATCATGTAAAAATAATATTAAGTCGCATGACAAAATCATTTAGATAACCCTATTAAAAGCAAAACATATCATTGAGCAGTTTCCTGTGATCTTATTTAATTGCAAGTTTGCAACAGATGCTTTGGTAGGTAAATTTACAGCACAGTATTATACAAGGCTTACCTTAACTTGAATGTTTCTGAAGAGTGAGTCAGAGACGCCGTTGCCGCTGGCCTCGATGATGATAGGAGCACTACCACTGCGCATTACCGTCAGCAAGAACGCCGTACTTACTGAACCACGGGCTGGTACCGTTACTCGCACTCTTCGGAATAATTCGATTTCTACAAAAAAAGACCATTAGTCAAGATAGCTCGGTATGGGTGGATGTCATGGTGTTCATAGTGATCTTGATAGTACTTACTCTTCTGTGAATCGAGTTCGTTATCGAGCGGTTCGAATTCGAAAAATAGATCGCTGTTGTAAAATGTGACCTCGACCGACGTGTCCACGGCAAGAGTAGTCTTCAAAATAATGACTGCAGCCACAGTTTCGCCTTTTTGCAAAGTTGTTGGAAGTTCGGCTGATAGGGATAATGGGACAGAGGTTGTGAACTTCTGTGGGGAAGCTAAACCTAGACCGAGGGTAGGGTGAACTGAGAATGCTCCGATTGAGAATTCTCCGGGCGTTACGGGTGTCCAACGTTCTTTTGCACCGGTTCCATCGTTCCTGTAACAAAATACGTGTTGATGACATGTGACTTTGAATCTTTTAAGATGCTTGACAGTCATCATAAATCTATGAAACTCACCCAATAGTAAGATTGGCAACCATCCAGGTAGGCTGCGGCTTCACGGTGAGGTAATATCTCGGTGAGGGCGGGGGAGGCAGTCGACTGAATGCGTAGGGCCCAGCTTGCGGTGCTCTTGTACCAGTTTCCATTGGAGATTCCGTAGGGACAGCACCTGCCATAAAGAGGTGGTATTAGAATTTTTATATCTCAAAATTCGGGTATCATTGACGCTAGCTTAGGAAGTAACTTACCATCTGGGTCGTTTTTCACAACGGCGCCATCTGTGAGTATTACCACTCCTGCGTTCTAAAAATCAAAATTATATTATTTTCTGTCACGTAATACTATGAGGTAGAAACATTTTATTAATTTGCCTTACTTTGAAAACATCAGAAGTAGTATAGCCTCCCAAATCCAGACCCATTCCAGGGAGATGGTCGTCATTTTTGAATAAGGAGTGCGCTAAACCATTGAAGCTTTCTACTTGTCGCTCAACCTGGAACAATAATGACGCAGGTTTTATGTTATATTTTTTTACAAATTGGAATAAAATATTTTAAAGACAAATTAGCGTAAATGTGCCTTGCATGTTTGTTGAGAAAAACGAATTAGTTTTTTTTTTTTTCTTTTTTCAGTACTAGGATCCGCGTTTGCACACAAATATTTTTTTTACGGCTATACACTAGCACTCACCGATAGCATATCAAGTCCACTGCCTAATCCATTATGACCGGCCAGTCCAGCTTGCACAGCAGTAACGTCTTCAGCCAGCAAGCCCACCATGGCACCAGCGTCGCCTGTCACTTTCAGCTCTACTAGAGTGTTAGGACGCGTGCCTGCGCCCGTGCTTGATACTGGAGATATAGCAACCTGAAGTGATATTGAGTTTTAAAGATTTTTATGTTGAACCACCGAGCGTCCTCCTTTTTGGAAATCGGTTAAAAATACAAATTAATGTATATTTATCGCACTGACTTCAATTTTTAATTAGGTAGATGAGATCCTTAAATAGTGCGTATTATACTTATTTATGAAATGTAAATTAGGATTTCCAAAATATCGAGTTATGGAGGATTGGTCCGAAATCATACTTTGAATGATTACGAATAAATGCAAGACAGAGAGAGGTGTAATCAAGTAGGTACCTCGTTTTGCAGCAGATTGCCTTGTGGAGCGTATACGGCAGCTGAAAGCACTTTGTTGACGTCAACTCGAGGGTACCACGCTATGATGACGCAGCCCGGAGACATCCGTGACGTCACCGATACAGTCACATCCACGCTGCGGCGAGCTGGGCTCAACTGCAATAAGGCAATTTATCGTTTTATTAAGCACTGCTGTTGTATAAACTCAAAGTGATATAACAGCATCTTCTAGGTAACTAATATGAATACGTAACGCAGATTAACATATTCATTTTGGTTTAAACTACTCATTTTTCATCACCTTGTAAATATTTTTTCGATAAATCAAATTTTAAGTTTTTACTCTGGTTCTTGTAGGCAGTCTCTGGTTCTTAAGGCAGTTTGATCGAGGTTTCATGACTTTCCATAACATATTTTCTTGTTTCTGAATGTTTTAATAAACTTACCTCAACAGTTTTCGCGACAATAATATCGCCCCTCCCAATAACGACATAGTGCACTAGATCCATAGGCTCAGTGGCGGTGATCCTCGCTCGCATCTCATCACCGACTCCCGTGCCGCGTGTCAATACCTCCACTGTTAAGAACTGACCGAATGAATATTCGCTGCGTTGGACATTCACTACCCGTTCTGTTACCTCCTTGTATTTAATCTGTCCAGAAAAAAAGAGGGTTGTACTGTAATATTTATAAAATCATAGTTGCTGCTTTCCTGACCTTACATTTTAAGTTCAAGATAGTTTTAGTGTAAGGGCAAAATCATAGTAAAACCCCGCATACATTTCTTCAACATTTAATTTTTTTTTACGATTCAGTCTACCTTAATAGACAAAAAATAAGAAAAAATATAAGTACGGAGCCCCAAATAATTTTCGAGTTAAAATCTCCAGGAATAAAGATAACAAATCTTAAATAGTTCTTAGAAAACTTTTGATTTGACAAAATAATTCAATGGGTTTTGAACTTACCACTAAATTAAGTGTAGAGTTGATATGCGCGTTGTCGGGCACCACTGTGTAGGTCGCCACACCTTTGTTCAACGTTACTGTGGTCACATTGACGGGCGCACCATCATCCCACAGTCTCTCCACTGTGACGTCACCATTGGTGGGCATCACTAGTCCAGATGGATCTACCAGTTCGATCTGCAAAGTGATTTTTAGATATCTAGATTATATTACATTGATTGAAAGAGGAAATGAGTAAACAAAACGAATATAACTTCATGTATTTTGAGGGTTCTATTCTGGTTCTAAATTGGGATCGGGTCTGGTTTTCGGAAATAGTGTACACATGTTTAACAATGTGTGCCTTTTACTAGTAGTATAGCAGGCTTGAGCAGTATGATATTATGTTTTAAGTGATAAATTACCTGTACAATGTATGGTAGAGTTGGCTTGAAGTGTTCTGGCGCCGATACTTTCAATCTATACGGGGCTCTTAACAGTAGTATTCTAGTTGTTACATTTTGCTTGATGAGAGTATCTTTCTCTTCAATCACAGCTTCTACGACGAGCGGCCTCGCAGCATCCTCAACCAGGTCGAGGTCAGTTTTGAGGTCAAATGTTACTTGGGTTTGACCGTTTATGTTGATCACTTTCCTAGTAGGGGATGCCACTACTGGTTGCAAAACTCCGGAGAAAAATACCGGGTATGCCGATATAGTTAGCTCACCGTTAACCGGAATTCCGTTGAAGTGCCTAAAATTCGTAGATATCATTAGAATTGCCTTTAAAATTATTGATGAACATCTAACAAAAAGTGAACATAAGCATGTCTATTATAACACAAGTAGCGTGTAATAATGTTCATTCGATAACTGATGTTTACTCGTTCAATAAGGTTTTTATTAAATTATGGCCGCTTGATCGAATTGTGTTGATAAAAACTGACATCGCGTTGCGTCTACAAACGGTTCTTGCTTATTTACGGAATTATTATTCTATTGAATTCGAGAGATGAGTTTTTCTTTAATGTAATGAGAAACGACAGCTTTCGCTAAGAAAATTTCTTTGTTTATAGGAATGATGAGAAAAGTTAATTTCAGTTTATTATAACCTACGTTGTTTTTATATCCAAACCAATACTTATAACTAATAATAATTCTGGATTATCAAGATTGGTAAAAGAAGAAAATATAAAACCTGTTTCAGAACATACGATTTGAATATTATTCTGATTAACAATGTCGATGACAACATAACATGTTCTTAAAAGTAAAGTTCACTTGTTTTTTTTGCCAAGATTGTTTTTCAAATTTCCTACCAATTGGTATTCCAACGATTGCTTGGGTAGATTTTACTAGTTATAATACTTTTACGAAAGAACGTAGCTTACTTTGCGGTAATGTTGATGTCGAACCGGCCTTCTGTGAAGAGCATTTCCTTGGGCATATGCATCTCCATATGGAAGTGCGGCTGAACATAGTCTGCCACGAGGATGCGGTGCGAGTACTTCTGCCCACGAGCCTCCACCTGCACGAGTTATGCAAACATTTGTATCTGTAAGGTCATCGTTGAGTAGGCGAACATTTTTTCGACGAATACATTCTAGCGTGCTTCGAGGCTAATCGTAGTTTCCGGAATTATTCAAGCAAACTAAATCGTGTTGCTAAATGTTGTTACGTGTAAGTGTCAGTCTTAAAGGGCAGATTAAAAAAATACACAGTTTTCAATATTGTCGTATTGAAAAACTGTATGACAAAACAATAACATACAACTATTCTGTTCACCTAGACATTTGCGATTTGATAACAATTTCGATGGTAATTACTGCTGAGCATCATAAAACCCGGCATGGTACTTAATTACTTGCTACAAAGTCATGGCTAAAGACAATACGAGGAAGTTATAACAACATACAGTGTATTTAATAGTTGTTTTCCTTCTCACCAAGAGCAATTATATATTAATTTCTCATTACTTTTAATAAAAAAGTAAGACTGAGTTTAAATGCATTATGCATGTCTTAAATTAAAACGATTAATAAGAAAAGCAGTTACAGTATTATGCATAAAAACATTAGATTTTAACTTAAATGTTGTCACTCAGCATTCGAATTGGGAAAAGTAAATATTACTTAACTGGCCTTTACCATTCATTCGTAATATACGCCTACGTAATACCAGATAGTCGCTTAAGATAAGTATACATTAAAAAATGAAAGTTATCTGCCCAAGTTCTTTAGGTTCTCTACTTTAATAAGTTTAAAATTGGTAATAAAATTGTATTTGTTCCTTGAACAATTTTCTTAACTAAATGCCTGATGTAATTTTACCTGTATAGTCCATTCTCCCAGCGCTGGTTCGTCAGCTAAGAGTAGCTCCTGAGTGAGAACTCCCCGGTCGAGCTCGGCCCCCACCCACTGCTGTATGGGCGAGCCGCCGGAGTCCAGCACGCTGACATCCACCGCAGCCGACAGCGGCAGCAGGTACCTGCGCCAGCGCACAGGTCAACGACCGCCTCACAATCATACGTAATCTTACGCGCACAAGCTGGCGTACAGAAAACGAAAGTGTCTACCATTACTGTACCAAATAGCCACCTTAATGGGCTTAGGTTCTCTTTGAATGTTTTCCTCGCTATATGGCACAAGGACACAGATGTTCTGTGATAGCCAAACAATCGATTGATGTGTTACGCATTAACAATTGCGTTAATGTTTTGTTTTACTATAGACATAATTAAGCATCTGACCTTACATTATTTCTATGCAACAATCGATTTTTCATGGAGCCAATCAAGCTTGGATATGTTATGTATGATTTCATTATATCTATTCATAATTTAACCATAAGACTTATAATTTTTCGTGTTTTTTTTCAATTAGTTCAGTACAGCTAGATCAATATGGGGTGACACACATAGAAGTAAACAAAAAGTATGGGTATTTTCAATTGACTCCGGTCATTTGTTCGGTATCTCTTCAATTATTTATCATTCTCGAGGTTCTCACAATAGTACCGTACGTGAAAACTCGAAGATTCCCTATGTAGTACAGCTATACAGCGACAACTCTTACTTATCTAAGGCGATGACCCTAAAGTTGATGGTATCTCCGGGTTGGTAGACTCGTTTGTCTGTCTGCACGAAGACGCAGAAACTGCGCGGTTGGTAGAGCAACGGTGACGACGACGAGAATAGCGGGCCGGAGGTTGACCGCGCCACCAGCGCGTACTGTCCCGGCCCAGGGTCACCGATCTGCATCAGGTGGAACAAATTCGTTACTTTTTTGGGAGACCAATTTGGTTTGTAACTGTTGTGGTTTAGTACTATAAAATAAAATCAATACAGATTTTGGGACAGTTTGGATTGACCTAATGATCTAGGTTGCTAGTTATAATGATAGATAAATCTCTGTGGAATAAATAAGGCATTACTAAAATTACTGAAAGGTTTAAGTTCGTATGCGTGTGAATGCCATCCCGTAATCTACCGTTAAGCGGTACTCGGTAACTGTCACTTAATAAATAATACATATAAATCGTAGATACTCACTTCAAGTTCGATAAGTCTGGATGTGGCTGCCGGGACCTGTACCTCTCTGCCCTTTGTAAATTGTTCTCCGTTAGCCCGGCGCCCCTCCACAGCGACATACAGCGTGTATGCCCTGGATCCGCCTGCGATGGCCACTGTGTATGAGCCATGAGGACGCAGGGCGCGTGGTCCTATCACTGACATACTGTGGATGATATTGAATGTTTTAAAATTGTTTTTAACCGGCAAATTATGTTTATTGTCTGTCTAATAAATATGATCAGTAAAAACTCTATATTAATTATTTATTTAGTTTTACAGAGCAGAGAATTTAACATGTTATGAATACCTTTAAAAGCTTTTTAAGATAAAATCGTACCATTACAGTATGATTGCGAGTAGTTAAAAAATTATCGTACTTAACAGTCAGTTAACTCTATTTTCTATATGTTGTGCAATTTCGGCAAAAGATATTTTTAAACAGTTCAGAGTAATTTTTTTCTATTATATAAACATTACATAATATTTCATGTATAAACTCAACGGTCAGGCGTCAGGATGCTAATATTTGGCCTTAAGTGAGAAGTATTTAGGTATAATACGGTACTATATGTTTGACTTTACAATTGAATACATATTCAATGAATTAAATAGTATTGTACGACTTACCATTGTACTAGAATTGGTGCTGTGAGCGCTACGATTAAGTAGTATAGAGAGATTTTATGACTCATCTTTCTGAAATAGAAAAGAAATACATTAAAAAAAAAAATGTATTCGAAATAGTTAAATAGTTGTAGTAATGAATGAAGAGTTTGAAAGAATGTTAATTGCTTAAATGTGGTAATATACTACACAACTATCCCCATTTACTTGATAGTAATACTGTTTCTTCATTAACATTTTCTTCTTGACTCTATTTTTCTTAATTTTCATTTGTATTATTTATTTAACGATAACTTTCGCCAGTCGTGATATTCCCCGTTTAGTTTACATTTATTTCTTTCCTCAGTAGTACACCTGTTTGCTTGTAATTGGTCTTATCTTCTATAATCTTGGTCACTTATTAACGCTCTCATTCAAACTTTACTCACGTTTAGGAAACGAAAAATAAATAAAAACTTGAGTGTTTGTGTTGCAAGTCGCAAGTATTGTAATTATCAGCATCCTACACTTGTTTACGTTGCCATGAAGGGGATCTAACAGCCTTCTAAATGGTCACGCTCTATATGGTCAACATAAATTTAAACTATGTTCATATAACGTATTAAGCACATTTATCCGCTGCTTATATGAATGAAAGGATATCGTGTTGTGTAATGATTTTTGTATATGGAGGCATGTCTCAAAATTTGAAATTATATATTTATTATTCTTATTTATTTCTAAAAATGATTTTTTATGTATAGATATTCGAGATAATTTAGTTTTAGTAAAAATACATGATTATGTGTTTGGTCTTGTTTGTGTATTCATTGATGTCACCAGCATGTATAGTTCCTTGCAATTTACTAGCATAAGTTATGATTTGTTCCAATGTCGTGGGTGAGCTGTCTGTTACCTATGTATTGAATTCACATATTTGTCATATGTACAAGTAGAACTTGTGTCCTTGTGTTGTATCTGACTCACTATGTCAACATTTGCGTGGGCGGAACAGCCTTTTAGACCGATATGGTAAAACGTTGCTTATTCCTTACAAAAAATAACGCTTAATCTTAAGTTGATATAGGTACCTAAGGTAAATATTTATTAAGGTAGATATCAACATATAGTTGGAAATGCTCATGAATTTGTGATAAATATTATAACTAGCTAGAGTAACGTAAAACAAGTGCATTGTTTGGAACTTTCTCCAGACCCACGACGTTGCTTTGAACTGTGCTGTGTTTACCTCTCCTTAGGCCACAGAACAATCGCTGCAATACATAGAGGAGGTATTGGTAGAAGAGTGCGTGACTCCGTGACTACCCGTTTGAACTACTTACGTACTTACTAAGAAAAGTAAATAGATGTGTTTGTAAATAGTTTTCGAGTTTTTATGGAAGTCAACATGAAAGGTTTTAAGCTTGAAGTCACTTTAAATATCAACCTTAAACTCGTATAAAAATAGAAATTACGCACATCACTAAAGAAATGCACTTTATCCAAGTCCGAGTGAGCTCACCTGTTAAGCACTAGAGTCACGTTTGAACACTTAATTAAATATAACTTATCACTATATCACAGATCGATTGATTCGGGTGCACATAGTTTGTGTGGTAGCGTGGAAGCGCGACACAGCGTCGGCGCGGGGTGCACTGTACAACTAACAATAAGTGTTGCGGAGTGAGGCAGCGGCGCCTACGCACAGGTGGGGCGCCGCGAAGCCTTGCGAAAACTCACCGCCGCGCAGTATCTGTGAATGTGCAGTGCATACTCATACTATGCAGCGTAGTTGGTTTCTTTATTGATGCCAACGTAGTAGCCGGTCCCCACTACATTCACGAACTCGAACTTTTTGTGATAAGAATTGTGCAAATTGTTGCAGTAACATATAGAAATAAAACATCCTGATTATCGCGTTTTCCTATAAACAACCCATTCTGGACTAGCATGTTTTGCAAATACTTACTACAACAAAATTATACCAGCCTTAGATTTTTATTAGCAAGGTCTTACATTAGTAACAACAGTTATTGCACATAATTAGGTAAACACATAGACACGCTAGATAGTCATCTATTATTCAAGTATTTGTTAAGCAACGCAATTTAACGTAGTTTTTACACTATATGTGTTTATTACATGTTTTATTTATCCAAACAGGTTGTTTATCACGCATAGGACGCGCACATCTCAGATCGTCGATGATATGTTGGAGCTAGTTGCGAGTGAGTGCAGTGCATTCCTAGGAACCAGTTTTAGTGCAACACTCCATAATAATCGCTTAGGCAGACAGAGTTACAAACAGTTCCTATTCAGGCATGAAATGCTTTTGTTGTTTGAGACTATTCACTGTACCCTAGGCAACCAAAAGTATTTAGTTTCTCTATGTAGGTGAAATGAAGTGCGTGCAAATATTTTAAAAGTAAAATAAGAATTTGGTAAAAACAATACTCTTGTTTCTGGTTTCTGGCAGTCTATAAAATGCATCATGTAAATGGTAAAGAAAAGCACTACTATCAATCTCAGTAGGTACCACGTAGGTAGGTACTTAACATGAGATTTAACAGATGGTAGTTTATCTGTTTGTCTGCCTTTCATAAAACAGCGGTTATTTTCGTCTAAAGATGAAGTCACATAGGATTTCTTAGGACGTGTTGATACAGAAAATCTACAAACCACGTTTCTGTAACGAGGAAAAACTGACTCGTGAGAAACATCAATAGCTTTCTGTCAAAATTTCCCTAACAAAATATAGTTATTTACTTTAACGAGTTTTAGTTTATCCCAGGCTTCGAAAATAATTACCCTCTCATTTTTTTCTTTAATTATTTTTCATATGCTTATCATAAAGTTGGTTCGGGGTATATGCAAAAGAAATTACTTATTTTTTAACAATTCATCAAATAGTTCTTAGTTTTTCGTGAAGCAGTATATTTGCTACACTAAACAGGTCGGAACGAAAGCATACATTTATAAATTCGTGGAAAGGACAGCATGACCTCTAAGTTTTGGACATGCGAGTCGCGATTATAAAACCTGTTTCAAATATAAAAGTAGCTTCGGAGGATTCCATAATATTGTTGTCCAGAGAACTTTATATAGCTCGTAATATTATAATTTTGTACGGTGACCAAACCGAATGTAACTTTATCATACACGTTTTTGTGCCTCTGACTAATAAATCATCCTAGCGTATCCAAGCTGTGTGATGACATATGCTCAATGACGTAACTGTCGCGGATGATAGGCTTGAGAGAGTATGTTACATAAGTGTTGTAATATACTTGTCAGTAAGATACGTTTTTATGTACCAACTTCCTATCGGGGCTTTTAGATTTTTTTATGTCTGGGTTTCGTGAAAATCCCTCCGGAAAAGCTTAAGTTTTATTTTTATGGAAGATGGCATATAGTATCATGGCATATAGGTTTAAAGTTTTAAATAAAAGTTATGTTACACTTTTTATTTTGGTTTTATTTTTAGCTTAGTTTTAAACCACAAAATTTATTACACAATATGCATCTAATGTTCTAAGCAGAAAAAGGCAAGAAACTCTTGTTCATTTATTAAGCCAAAAACGAATCAATGGGACAAATGTTAGTAGAAGTAGAATCTGACGGTGACAATGCCTTGTTTTCCCCATCTGGGTTATCAGTGTTATGCAGTTGCGCTGCAAGTCTTGCGTTGTCTTCTAAGGCGGCCGTTAAAGCTTTCTCCAACTTAGCTGCACCAGCTCGCTCGGCTTCTAAGGCAGCTCTAACTTCAGAAAGAGTTTCTACATCAGGGTCTATAGGTTTCTTTGCTTTGTTAATACTGTACTCAGATAAGTGTAGTTGTACGGCTACTGTGGCACGGAGTTTGCTTATTTCAGCTAAAATGAAAATATAATAATTATAAGTTCCAGTACCCTTCGATAGGAATAAAGTTTTTTTGAAAGTTGTTTACCATTAGCAGCTAACAGCTCCCTGTTGGTATGTTGCAGTTCGGCGGACGCTAGGCGTCTTTCTCGCGCATGCGCAGCGGCCGCCAAGCGCGCGCGCTCTCTTATTTCCGAACCAGCGGCCGCGCATTTCTCTACTCTTCTCAACTCACTTTCGAGTCTAGTTGACTCTCTGTTGTATTACAATGATAAACTTAATAAGTATTTAATTTCTTATAACGATTAAACAAACATCGGAAAAATGTTGCGCATTACTCATTACGGACTGTTTTTTATGTTAATTTGCCGAAACGTTGAGTAATTAGTCATAAATTACCATATTTCTGGGTACTATTGAGCGTGGGTAAATACTTACTCATAGTAACAACACTAGTCATAATTTTTAAGTTATAATATATAACAAAGATGTTTGCCTGCGGGCTTCCTCGGTAGCGTTGCAAATGCGCTCTTGCAAGTCAGTGTATTGTCGCTGCAGGGTGGTATGCGAAGATTGCAACGGTTTCAGTTGCTGTATTTGTCTTTCCAATGAACTTATTTGTTCCGACATTTCATAACATCGATCTTCTAAATGTTTACGCTGCCTTTCCTAAACAACATTTTGCGTAGGTTGTAGGATGATTTCATCACGTCGTGGAGTAGGTAATCAGTTAAATATTTTTATTAGTTTTAATTACTTAGGTGCTTATTAATAAGAGTCATCTTAGCGAATTAGATAATTATTGATAGCTCATATATATACATACTTAGACACATTTCCTAACATGTAATATTTAATACCTTTAAAAATAAGATATGTATCAACGTTTTATGAGAAAGTTACGTATAAGTCTAGATCGTCACAATGTGACTTTCACATTTTAATAAAACCTATTTTTCAATATTACCTTAATAAATAAATAGAAAATCTCCTAAGTCGCACATACCGTAAGTTCAAGATGTATTTTAAGTCCAGTAAGATGTTCCTGGGTGCTGGCAAGCGCAGTGGTTGCCTTGGTAACAGCGGCAGTGGCAGCGGCTGCGCCATTACGGGCCTCCGCCGCGGCCCGCTCTGCCGCCGCTCTCGCTGCTTCGGCAGCTTCCGCACGAGTCGACTCTGACCGTAAAGCCTCACGAAGACGACTCTCCGAAATCTAAAAGTTTGTTATTTAGGTAGAACTTTTGTGTCTTTTAGAATTAAGACCGCCCTGAATTTATAGTTCAGGATGTAACAGATTCTTTAGGAGGACATTATAGATATAATTAATTTTAAGATCTATTTTCTATACATTAAATACCACAAAAAAGGGTAGCTCTACATAAGAAAGAAACCTAAACCTAAGTTATCAACTTTTGAGTTTTTGACCGATCAATATTATACATATTAATATTGAACTGGAATGTACAACATTAATAAAGAACATTTTTTTACAGTAAGTAAATAACAAAAATACACATACATACCGTAATAGTCCTAAACTCTCCTATAAGTTCAACAAATTGCTGCTCCAAAGTTTCAAATTCCGATGTTACACCCATTTTAAAATTTAACACTTTTTTATGCCTACTCACAAATCTAATTGAAACAGCAATTGCTTGCACTCGTATTACGTATTTATTTCGTGATCAGTTTTGGACGCGGGAAATTGTAACTTTTTTTTAGTTTAATTACGATATTTGCAATTCAGCCTTTGCTTAGCATGATAAAGCTTGGCAAAAAAAAAGAACAAAATTTATCGATTTTAAAAAAGGAACTTTTTATATTCTATATCTTAATTTGATACCTAATTATTTAATCAAATTGTATATCTTCCATATTCAAAATTATTTTTTTCTTTTAAAATTTGTTACATATTTATTTTGAACCGCGTAGCTAGTCAAGCAAAAGAGAAAATAAACTTCTAAAAATATTTCCCTGGCTCTAATGGAATCAATTTGTGCGGTTATAATAATTGAAATATGTCAATTACTATGGTATTTTATGAGAGCGGACAGGCTTTGAGGGGAATATTAAAGAAGGGAGAGATGTTTTCCAACGGGAGCTCTTGGGTATATAAAAGACGGTACCTTTCCTAAACAATCATTCTGCCACTTGGCGTGCTGGTACTGGTAAGTCGCAATTCTAGGTGCACTTATTTAACTTTGTTTTACATACAGAAGATTTCCAATTTTTCATTTTAAATTCAATGTTTGAAATTTTTGTTGGCAAGTTTATAGTTTATGAATAAAATGCTAGTATATACTCAAAAGACGTCTTTGCTTAGAAAGTGTTGCCAAATTCTTATATTTATCGTCTAACGGAATTCGAAAGCTCTTAAGACCTATGCTGAGTCTAGTCAAACCGTGATGGGCTGAGGCAGATACTACTTAAAATTTCTTAGTTCAAAGTTAGCGTGAAATCACTGAAATTGGCTTACACAAAAAAATTGAATCTATCATAATATAATTGTATTTTTGTTCTACAGAGACGTACTGCAAGATGCGTGTCACTACTTTAGTTGCGATGGCGATAACGGTGGCGTTGGCGATGTTGGTGCGGTGTTGCGAAGGGGCCAACGTCCGCGGGTTCGCGCTGCCTGACGAGGACGAGGACTTCAGGCCGCGGCCCTTGTACAGGGACTACAGCTTAATCCGCAGGGCTGCGCGCGCTGATGACGCCTTCGATGACTACGGCCACCTGCGCTTCGGCCGCTCTGATGACTGACGCAAGCGCGCCTCACACAAAAGACGTCTCCCAACACTCCAGCACAGAGAACGACCGCCAGACAAATTGTGTACTTAAATCATATCTATCTATCTAAGTATGTAAGCGGAACCTGCTTCCTATTAACATAATTGCGTGTTACTTGTGTAATCTGAAGTATATTTAAGGCTGGTTATACTCCATGTTCTCACAAGTATCTATAATTGTAAAAATATATATTTCTTTTATCTAATCTATTTAATGTAAATTGTTTGAATATAAAAACTAGTTATGATAGTGTAGCTAAGTAGAAATAAAACACATACGATTATTTCCATGAGTATATTATTACCCAATAAATACATTTTACAACAGTTATTATTACAATAAAATGTGTTATGTTTATAGCGTCACGAACTGGGCACAATGACAAACATAATGGTACCTTAGGTATTCATTTACTTGCAGTTTACACATTGTTAAGGCATTTATATTTTTATTAAATAGTAGACATTTTTAAATCTTTATGGAATTCATTTATTTATTCTAACCAAGAAGCCAACATTTTAATATCTCAGCATTAAGTATTAAGGCAATGATTTCATTTTTCTTACAAGTAATAAAAGCTAGTTGGTATGCATGAATGATAAAACTCATTTAAAAGCTGCCTTCGATTTAGTTTTTACACAAGAAAGTAGCTATTGCAACATTAATTAATTAGTTTATCTAGAATTTATATGATTAGCCTTGTACTATATACGATTTCGTTTCGTTGTACTGGTTACAATGCATTCGTTCATCAGTGTTACATGGATGTTCACTTGTCTTTGTTAATTGACTTTGATATCTAGTTGTGGTGGGACTTCATCATAACATGCACTGGATTTAGTTTAAATAATCTAATATTCATTAGGCACACGTAATATCACTACTCTATATTAAATAATATGAGACTAGTTAGTTCCTTCCCTAAACTAAGTTATAATTTATATTTATATTATGTATGTAGTCATCTTCACACACATTTATGGTTAATTGTACTTGGTGAAAGTGAAGCGTATCGTGGATAAAATCTTCGGAGACAATTAAAAATAAAAAGATCATGACAACCTTATCCAATTAAACATTTAAATAGAATGCGACAGATAAATAAAACATGTATCTTTCATATTAGAATCGTATGTTACAACAATGACGACACTTTCTTTCATAAACTTCATTTTAAGTTCTTGTGTTTTACACTTAATGCGTTTGTGAGTATTTCATTAGTGGAATATATTTTTTTTCAAAGTCATCGTCGTCTTCTTAGATGATATCTTTTTTCGGCGTGTTTCCCAATAAAGCCTGCAACAAAAATATAAAAATGTAACTGCTGCGTCAACTAAATATAAACGTTTATTTATGGATAATTTAATGTTTTTATTTTATTTACCTTGTTAACAAAGTTGACTATAGCCGTGGCTGGCTGTTCAGGCTCCAGCTCAGCAAACACATGACACTGGTTGTCGGCACCCGATGACGCTCGCGCGACGAACGCGAATATCCTCCTGCAAGCAAATACATTATTTTAAAAGCTGTTCCTTTGATATGTTCAGATTTTTGTATGGTATGTCAATCTAGTCCCTAGTTATTTTATACAATATAATATCATAGGAACAACAAAAAAAAATTTTGCTCTGCTCTTCATTTGAAGTTTTTAATCCCGAAACGTTTATGAAAAAAGCATCATGAATAAAATCTGACCAACGCTGTATCTCTAAATCAGGAATTTGTTCTATTATACAGGCCAAAATAAAACGGAAATGTATGGGAAACAGAATCATTGCTTCAACATTGTCGATAAACCCCAAGATAGGAAAAATAACTATTATGGCATTTTGGCATCTATACCAAAATCCATATCCAAAGGAGGTAGTGTAATGGTTCTTTAAAAAAAAATCGGTAAAAAATACATACTTTTCAAACTGGGCGTTGTTGTCGACATGCGTGTAGCGACGCTCATCAGGATCGACGCCTGCGTACGACACGGCGGCCGCGGGGTAGTGGCGCCGGAAGAACAGCTTGCGCGCCGAGTCCGTCAGCGTGATGCCGCCGCCGAACACCTTGAAGTGCACCACGTGTGCTGGACCCTGTATGAAAAACTTATATTACGACGTGCATATAACTAAATTCCAATCTTCACGTGTCGATACGTGGGGTGTATACTTTGACACAGGATCTTGACGGTTGGGAACACGTTTGTGTCGTAGACGAAGCTAGCTTATAGTTGGGCGGACTTAGGATCCTATCAAAATTTATCAAATTTTGATAAGATCCAAATTCTTCGATCTTTTGAATATATAACCTCATGTATTCAGTTTTACTGACCTTTTTGGTAAGAATGTTGGTGACAGCCCTCTTAACAGCAGCTGGCCCGGTTAACGCTTCAGTGTTTTCAGAGCCAAGCAGTAACACGTGACACGCAGCACCGGTCGCTAGCAGCGCACGAGCTGCGGCATTCGCACTGCCACCCGTCCATGGATCTCTATTGAGGATAAAGAAGAAGTATTAGTTTAAATGTCCAGTAAATTAAGTCCAAATATTATCCTTACACTTTTTACATAAAATTCATTTTTACACATTTTTTATGTTATTTACCTGTCAGGTAGCCTGAGAGGTACGGGAAGTGCTAGTGGAGTGACGGTATGCTGGTAGACGAGAGCGGAGAGAGAGCCGAACACAGGCTCATCAGGACAGCCCCGCAAGCGCACTCCACGTGCTGTTGGTTCCACTAGGAAGTGTCGCACGCCACCCGCACCACCTGCCCTGACCGCCAGGCCGAACGCTCCCGGGAATGAGTTCGAGTCCCGAACTATGAACGCACCTTCTTCAAGCTGCAGGAGTGCTGATATCGCTGTTGGACAAGTATGCAATTAGTCTTAATATATGCTTTGATTGGAAGGTAGACAGAATTATTAAATTAACCATTGCTTTTTCCCCAGTTTCTATGATTACCTACCACAAAGGTCACCATATAACTATTGGCAATAGATGATAAGCAGATCTTAACTTTATAATATTTCACTTGTATATTTGATTCCGTACCATCATCTCTGGAGATGTTGGGCTTGTACCAGTAGTGGCTGGTGTCGCGGGCGAAGCGCACGCGGTCGGGCGCCACGTGCTGCGGCTCGGCCGTGCCGCTGACGCTGGAGCGCCGCGACCCGATGCTGCCGTTGTATGTGCGGTACTCCGACTCAGGGCTTACTTCGCGTTCCTTTCTATATTTCGGAAAAGATTTTGTTATACTGTGTTATAAGATTTGTTTCATATCGTCACATGTTTTTTTTTCATTTGTGGGAAAAATATGTTTTCTTCCGTATGTAACCAACAAATGTTTCCAAGTTAGGTAGTACTTCTGAAGAGTGACTTTTGTAAATTTAACGAAACCAAGAAGCGACACTCAAATAAAAATCAGTTCACACCAGTATTAAGTAAAAATAAGTTATAAATAAATAGAAAAGTTACCCAGAGAAGAACCTTAACCCATTTCTATATTTCAATTCTGTACCTCAAATCCTCCAGGTCAAACATATTGTACCTGGTAACGGAGGGCGAGCGCGGGGGGCGCGCGGAGAGCGAGGGGGTGGGCGTCGGCGGGTACGGCGTGCGCGGGTGCGTCGGGAAGGCCGGCGTGCCCGCGCGGGACTCCGTGCCCGTCCGCGACTCCGCACGAGACCACGTGTCGGCACGGTCCTGGAATTACAGGGTGTTGTAGAAAAATCACTCACTCACTCACTCAACCTCATTATTTCTCTTAGAACTGCAAGAAAGTCAACAATATCGGAGCAATCCACTTTTTACATAAACTTTATACCATCTAATTAATAGAAAATATACCCGCACTGCAATCCCGAAGAAAAGCTATATTTACCTACTCATTTACCATCTCTAGTAGAAAATGTAACAATACCCCAACTCACATTTTTTTTGCATTATTCAAATAAGTGTATAGTATACTTACAACAGTGTCGGTGCTGAGGGGCTCCGCTAGCGACAGTAATCCAGGCGCGGGAGTGCTGTTCGGTGTACTGGTTGTACTCCACTCGCGCATCGTCATCTTTTCATACATGAATTTTCTAGATGAGGTTCTGTAAATAACAATATTTACACACTATCAGAATAAAGTATTCACCAGATTTGTAAGTGCAATTATGAGGACTATCAACATAGTTCAGAAAACTACATATTTAATAAGTTATAATGAATACCATGGCGATATAAATGGATATGCACGCGAACGTGCTAGAGAATGGTAGTGGTACTATATTTGGGATTATATCTATTATTAAAACAGCTATTGTATCCATTTGATTAGGTTTTCTTTTTCATGCGAAACTCTCATATTTCTAAATCACGGTATACGACCTCCGGTAGGCCAATAAACGGGTACCTATATTCCACTTTGTCCACCTGGGTGATATCACCCAGGTGAACAAAGTGGACTTTTGTGTCTCCCTATTTCACCTCGGACTCTGAGTTGACTTTTTCTGTGTAATTTGTTCACCTGGGAATTGTATCACCCAGGTGAACAAACGCGACTTTTTGAATTATTCTAGTCGACTTATATCACCCGCATACAAAATGACAAGAGGTTCACTAAATTATATTAAAATTTACTTTAACGTTACTGATTGTTAATTACAATAAATACACACAAACACAAAAGTCTACTTTGTTCACCTGGGTGATATCACCCAGGTGAACAAAGTGGAATATACCAATAAACGAACCTGTCTGGAGCTTGAGGACTGATGGGGTCGGTCCTGAGAGGAGTGCGCGTGTTCACGTGGAGTGGGACACTGAAGTCGTCGTCATCATCGGCGAATGCCGTTGTGTCACTCGTGTAGCCATCCACACTGGAAAAATAATCAACACTTAATAGAACGCTCTTTGTCTTTATCCCATAAAATGATACAGTGGGGTCTGTTGTCAATTACTCTTTGAAAGATGTATGCGGCTCACTAGATTTATTTAGTTGTTTTTAAAAATACAATATAAAATTCAAGTGTGGGAACAATGTACATAAAATGGCTTTTGGTCATACCGATGACTGGCGGAGCGGCGCACATGTCTGGAGGGAGCAGTATCCCACTCGAGCGGCAGTCGAGCGACCCTCTCCCTGGCCTCCTTCCTCTCTCTAAGTTTCTGTTGCTGTCTCTGCAGCCACGTCAGCCCGGAACTGCCTTCCACACTGCTCTCGGAGCGGCGCGGCTCCCTGGCTCGGCTGCTCTCATGCCACCCCAGGGTGCTCGCTGATCGCCAGGTACCATTCTCTGGGGGTGTTTTCCGCGTACTGCTAGGCGTTCGGTCCGCCCACTCCGCTTCACCGTTCAACCATCTGTTGACAACATTTTTGATGCGTGAGTAATTATGCTATATTAAAATTGTTTATTCAATAAATATTGCTTCCTTAGTAAGAATACACAGGCCGCAATATTTTAAGCAACTCTTCCGAATTAACGAATCAAGTTTTCTTATTATTATTGTTTCGAGTTTTAGTGCTGCCAAAAGTAATTTACTAAGGTGAACCAATTGGTCTTCGAAAAATAACTGGTTCCTAAAAGTGTTACATTTAATGATAATATGTTTTTTACGATCCGCAGTCTGGTTATCTTCGTTGTTTTTGTTCTTATTTGCGTGTAGGACTTGAAGGTCCGAGTGATCTTATTATGGCAATGTGGAACCTTGTATCCGCGTGTTAAGAATCTCTAAACAGTGGGTGTTTGTTGTAGGTATGTATAACTTATAATATGCTTAATGAATTAAATTTGAATATTAATCACCTCCCGTTCTAAATTTAATGTATTCTGTATCTAATTCATGAAACAGCTGCGTTGATAAATGTGGAAAATACAAAAATCTTAACAGAACTGTACACACAAGTTTATACCTCCGTAAAAACCGTTTTAATTAACTGGGAAGTAATAAGGGTTTAGCAAAGCGGTCTTTATTAGAAAGTAAATAGTGTGTCGTGCAGTGCAGTGTGTGGCGGTGAGGCGTCGCAGTGTCGTGGCCCGGTCGACACCCGACCGTTTATGGCTACGTTTATCTCGAAATAGTAACTTGTTTGGGTCATGGCGCGACGCAATCACACACCATCGCTCCAAATCAAATCAAGAATTGCGAGTGGACAGTCGACATCGCTATCCGACGTGAACCTATGTATGGCGACGTGTTCGACTACTCGATTACATCTGCTGATTATAACATTAAGCTGACGTACGCAATTAAACGTTCACGAAATGTTATGAAAAGTAGATACTTAGATGATCTGGCACCATATATAGACGTATTAGAAAGGATTTTTAAGCGACGCAAAGATGCTGTAAATTACGAGTTTGTTAGCTAAAATTATATAGTACACCTTGTCAGTAATTTGATTGGTAACTTAAGAGCCCATTCATTGAGCCGGGCGCCGCATAAATAATTGGCAACAGGCAGCCGCGGCGAGTACCTCATGAGCGGCAGGCAATGTTGCGGAACGAGCGGATTGATACTTGCTTCGGTTCAGCCCACGCCTATCGCCGACTCAATTAACGTGACGAACACTTCCGTCTCTTAATTCCCTCGTAAATGGTTCTAGATTCACGGTTTAAAACTATTTCGTACTAACAAATAGAAAAAAGTATTATATAGTTGTTATATATCGCATAAGACAAAATATTATAAGAGTATAGACAGCAATACTTACTCTATATGGATATATTATTATTATGATGATGTAAAAAGCTACTTATTCAAAAACCGAATTTAAACTGAGCTTAGATACAAGACAGTACATGAATGCATGTATACGTTGGTGTACCAACATATGAGTTTAAGAGTTGCATCTGAAGTCGCTACCTAGGCAATAAGTAACTCTACACCGACATTATCTGCAGTTTGAGTAGAGCTCTATTCACTCTAACCATAACAAAGGCATAGTTCACATTAAGTGCTGTGATTACAATGCATTACGGCGATATGATTGACAACACAGATATCGTATAGTGCCATTTATCAAAACGTCGATCAAATTTGATGTCAGGCCAACAGAAATGCCATACCACACCATTGTTTGCTTATAGAAACAAGTATATTTAAATAACAAAACACTGCTATATAAAAACTAAATGTCGCTCCTACATAAGTTATGATATTTGATAAGTATTCGCGCCTTGTGAGCTTCTAGGAAAAACATGATATAATAATCAGTATTCTTGCTAAGCATTTAAAGAATGTCTGTGTTGATTGAATAAGAATTGCACAAGTTGAGACGAGGAATCTTAATGCTTGGACTCAGATAATAAACACCGTCAGGTTTCGATATCTTTACAAAGGAGAGCATTATGTTAACGTAGGCATGCGCTACACACAAATTGTTGATAATAATTTGTTCCTTGTTTCATTTATCAGACCACATTATAAATTACTAAAATATGTTTGCCTTGTGTCACATAAAAGCTTGATATAACATGGATATTTACTCAAATATCTTTCATACTAAAATCAGCAGTCGTAATTATTAATTATATCATTAGTATTCTGCTAATTTTCAGACTTTGATTTATTTTTACGGGATTTCTGAATACTCTCTACAGATAACTGTCGAATTTTTATCGTTCATTATTTGCTCTGTAGTAGTTTTACGTCAACGAATTTATCCAACGATACAAATTCCGCGCTCTAATTTAAAATAATACTTGTCGTTTTATTACTGAATGCAGACAAAAACAGTGGATCGGTTATTTCTTGTTTTTATTGTAATCATTGTATATTTACACCACGCCTACAGTGTTGGCTCCTACGCTCCAATCTATAATTTACTGCTCAACTAGCTGTTACCAGTTAAGCGTTTTTAAAATACTTATTGTATTAATTTTATTGAATTTATTTTAAAATACTTTATATGTCAAAATGTAGCGTGGTGCCCATATTTCGCTTTTTCAAAATATTGCTGGAGTTTTGACATAATTAGTACCATAAAAACATATATTTGTTAAGAAAAAAAAAAATGTTATTAACTTTGTGTTTGGTACGTTGATCGAGTCGTTTGTTATTTCCAATAGCAAGGATAGTTTACTGAAGGAAAATAAACAGAATATAGGTGTGATCATTGGCAGGATTCGTTTTCCATGGCTTTATTCATAGATTAAAGTAACTAACTAAGTATTGTCACTATCTTCAAATAGGTGTGTTTTACGCAACTCAATGACAATGAGTGTATTTACGTACTTGTGCAATATCTTGCATAATCAACTAAGTTGTAGTATCAACTATGTCAATATTATTCCTCATCTGTTTATTGAAAGGTGCCTATAAATTAGTTCTGTATACATAGGATTAGTTAGTATCTAGTTCATATTGCGTGTTATTTAGCACCTAGATGAAAAGCCGTTCTCGATGCAATTCCTATAATTATGTACAAAAACATGTACTTATGTATAAATCCAATTCAACTAGATGCAGTTCGACATAGAATAGTAGTTTTACCCCTATTTATTTACAAAACTAAGGAATGAAAGAGACCATTAATAAGAGAGCCCGCTAGTGGTGTAATGATCGTGATCGGTAATGCTTTATTTTATTGCTCGTCTTCATTGACAGTGAAGTGGGTCGAGCGGAACGCGGCTAAATAAATTAAGAGGAGACCGACAGCACTCCGTTGTGACTTGCTTTGAAACAATTTGTTACTGATTGTGTTGACAGATACATGCTGTGCGAGCCGTTGTTCCCACGGATCTAACTAATGCTTAACTGTCGGCTGACGTTACATGTTTATCGTACTTGAGGTTTAATGAAATAATGTTTTCGGGTAAATCAGATGAATAACCAGGTTTCGCTAAAAATAATCTGATGGCGAGGTTGTGAATGTAAACAGTGACCAAAGCGTGTGGTGTAGGCGGCGCGCGGCGGCCTCCACGCCTCCGGTACAGGAACACATGTTTACATCTGCCACCAGATACCCTTCTTTTAATTACACTAATACATTTTTTATGATTTGCCTTTGACCCCAGTAAGACAAGTCAACAACTGTAGTAAATAAGTTTACATAGGGTAGTGTTTCAGGATTGATCTTTACGAGCTGTAATATTTATCAGAAAATTTTACTTAAAGTAAATACTAAACATATGGGACTAAATAACTTATTTTTCCACAGGAAACTGTGAACCTGAACTGGTTTTGAGAGGTTGCTTTTATTTTAACAGTTGTTATTAAAATATTTATGACTACTCTTAATTAACTCAACTTTATTTATCACGTAAACAAATGTAAATTATTTAAAGTATCACTATGAATGTAATATTTTTTGGATAAATTAACTAACCTGCCATTTTTTACTGGAGAAGCTGGTGGTGGCACAATATTGCTGGTGGTGGTGGTGACATCTTCGTGTGTGAGCTTGCGCAGGGTGCGCGGGGAGAGCGGTGTGTGCGGCGTGCGCGGCGACGGCAGCTCCGGGGTGACGGTGCGCTCGTCGTCGTCGTCCTCTATGGGGCGGTAGTTGCGGTCGCCGCCGAGGGCTCGCCGCACCAGCTCGGGGCTGGCGAGGCGGTTGGGTGCGCGGAGCATGCCTGGGCGCAGGCCGGGCGCGCCGTACGTGAAGGGCGCGGAGTCGGCGCGCGCGTGGTACGGTATATCGGGCGGTCGGTCTGCGTGCGACTGCGGCTGCGGCGTGTGTGGCGCCGGCGGCGGGTCGGGCAGCGCGCTCACCGTGCGCAGCATGTCGCCCAGCAGCGCGTCGAGCTCGTCGGGCGGGCTGGGGGCGGCGCGGCGCCCCGCCGACGAGATGCCCGAGTCCATGGACGCGCTGAGCGGCGAGGCGGGCCCGCCGCCGCCCGCGCGCACCACCGTGGCGTAGATGGACCCGTCCAGAGGGCCGAACGTATGCGCCGCTTCGGTTCCGTCGCCTGCTTCTCCTCCCGAGCCGGAACCTTCTGCACTGCCGTTGTTTTCACCTGTACCGGATTTAAACACTTCAGACGATCGTATTTATGATTTAGATGCTAGTGATGCTACATTTTAAAACCTCATTCCATTTCGTTGCAATTTCGGGCGACGAAGGCCGATGTGTTTAGCGACGGTTTAATTACGAATAGCTTTTAAATTGGATTCGATTCGCTCCAATAAACTGGCGGGGCCTCTTCGTAACGATGTAATATCTAGTTAGACACGTGTATAATTTTCTACTGCACTTTGTACATACGAGGCTAGATTAAATTAACATGAGGTAGATTACGCGACGATTTTGTAGTATTAAAATATTCACACGTAATAGATAGACTGCGAGCAGCGGGTGTTTAATTAGCCGAGTGCCA
Source organism: Autographa gamma (assembly GCA_905146925.1). Classification (NCBI taxonomy): domain Eukaryota; kingdom Metazoa; phylum Arthropoda; class Insecta; order Lepidoptera; family Noctuidae; genus Autographa; species Autographa gamma. Next base: position 6,446,558 of record LR989852.1, read on the forward strand.
TCTGGTACAGTAGCGGTTGCAGTTAATGTCTCCCCGACAGATCCAGCAATTCCTAAAAAGGACTAAGTTTGCTTCCCGTTATGCCAGTGGCGGGATGACACCGTTAAGTGTTGTTTGATGAAGTGCCGGTACACCGTCCCACTTATAGATAAATGTAGATATATTCTTATACGGAAATCATCTAAAGAAACATGTAGTATGCGTACGGGATATATTGGTGCGCTAGCCTGTGTATAAGTATCTAATTTATAATTTAATAAAAGTATTTAATTTATAATTTTTTAATATTAATGGTGTATCCAGTACCTAGTCAACATGAAATCAATACATGAAAAGTTTCGAACTTCAGCTTTTTCGCTTGCTCAAATGGGAGAAGCTGTCTTATCTAATCTCGCAAGCAACTAAAAATTAGAAGAACAAAAATATTTTTTCATTGACCTACGATAACCCTTTTGTACCAAAATGTCTCAAATATACCTAAAAGACGAGTACATCAGTCAGGCAATGGTTCAAGGTGATCCCGCCAAACAAGGAAACGACCTCTACGTGCCAGTACCAACCTACAACTATACTACCTGTTTAATTTACGTAGTTTATATTATATTACTCAACTGGATGTATAGTAAACTTACTATTATGAACATAAATGAAAATGTTTATGATCATTTTACGTTTTTAAGTGACATGTGTTAAACTTACAATAAACTAGACCGCAACAACCCACACAAATATTTTGGGAGAACCGTTAACGTGATGGTCAAAGTGTCAGACCGTATAAATACTGAATGCAAATAAGGAGGAACGACACTATTACTTGGTTAATTTACATAACGAGCGTGTCTCGTTCGCGGAGGAACGTTTATGTTACTATTAGTAATTTTTATGTTGGTCAACAGCGAAATGATTGAAACGCCGCCGCTCCGAGTCTATTGCGACCACGATGTTCGATTTCGAAACTGAACTAAATGTGAGGCTGTCAATAACGCAATTAGTGTAAAGATATCAACGTCAGCGTCTGGTGACCGTCGGCCGAAGTTAAGGAAGATGCGGTTATTTCTGTTTTGTCAACGAAAATAACGCGGTCGGGTGTGGAGCGAGGGCTAGTGTTACGAAATATGCAGCGCAGGAAGAGGATGTGCGCCCTAGCGTCGCCTGCGCCGGCGCCAAGCCCACTCCACGTGCAGATGAAAAGATAATCGGCTAGTACTCAACTACTACAGTCCGAGATTAGTTAGCAGACAAGTCGGAACTCTTTAACCCTTTTTATTGCCTATTGATATTACGGTAGAGCTAAGCGACTCTATATTTACAACGCCCGAATCTGTAAGAGCACTTGAAGCGTCACTTTCACACGTATATGAATACTTTTTAGTTCATTAACGATTGAAAATGAGCGTGACTGTTATGGAGAGCTCTGTTTTGGATATGTGAGTGTCAAACCGAGCTCGGCTCAAGAACTAGACACAAAATATACAGTGTCAGTTGGCGGTCGGTGGCAAGTTTTTACTTTTTAAAATTGTCGCGATAAGAGACGTTACCTATGAAGGTGAGCGTGTGTTCGCGAGCCCACAGTGATGTCATCAGGCTCCACCTTATGTTTCCGCGAAACTCTAAGCTCTACTGCATTAATATTCCGCACAGCTCGCTCGTTTGGCTATCTGCGTTCGTTATCCAATGTTAGCGCCGAAATCTAACCAGTTTGGGGCTTTTGCCTTTTTTCTAAGTGAGGAATGTGGTTTATTTTGGGTAACATTAGCATGGTAATTAACTTATACTGAACTGGAAATATGTGAACGCAAATTATTAACGTTTAAACTTCTGATAACACGACAAGTTAAAATTATTTCTTCTATTATATTTTTCAACACAATCTTTTATGGCATTACACTGTGTTGTAAATCAGAGTAATGTTAATTAAGATAGCTTTAATTAGTCACTTATAAGCACTAAACACAAGCACGTCCGACACATTAATACCGGTGTTATGGACTGGAGGTACATCAGAACTAAAAGCTTCGGAGATAAAATAATTCTGATAGCGATCGCGGACAGGACATGTGGCGTAATGTCAGGGTAATCAACAACACGGATAAACAGCCAACCGATCGATACTGTGCCGTACACTATACACATACAATAGCCCGAGAATGGATCAGATAATGGATGGACACTTAAATAAACACAGGTTTAACAGACGTCTTTAAAATTACCACATAACTCTTATCCGACCTGTTTTAACTCGAGTACTTCAAACATCTATCTCTGGTTTACTTCGGTTGCAGATTGATTATTTAACTTGAGTTCAACCTATAATAGTTTTTGCACAGCTGGGGATGACGTCAGTGTAAACATAGCCTTGCGTGTGAATACGAAATTCATTAGGTATGGGCCGGCACGGCTGTCATACAAGTACGAAGCTTTGACCTCACTACGTGTGCACAGGGCTATAATCTAATAAGTACGTCTTTTGTTTATACTACATAAACGTCTTCTATGATTAATATCTGGTGTATTTTACTCTACCATTACTTTATCTACTAGTAAAAACATCTGAACTCTTGTTTCTTGCTGTGATTATCTTGACTGTAAAAAGGTTCATTACGTTTCAGTGATTCATTCAATTCTTGTATCGAATCAACTTGATGTGTGACAAATGGCCCTAAGGGCATGCCTGTCGTCCTCGAGTGCAGAGGACATACATCAGCGATTCTCCGCGCTGGTCAATTAGAGGGCAGCGCTGCCCGGACCGACTCCAATCTCATTTGTCGTTCACACTAACGCGGCCTATTGTCATCATTACTATTGTTAAAGATGAAAAGCCGGCGATGTAGACAGATTCAATTTATTTTGATACACTCTTCGTACTGATTCTGTTTGACACACACGATCAGTCATCGCTACATATATCCAAGAGTACATACACTGTGTTAATGAATTTACATTCACTAATAAAAATGAGCTATAAAACTAGCAACGAAATTAATGTCACACTCACCTCGATTGTGATTTTGTGAGCCAGCCTCGAAATATCCGATAGAACTGTAATCTAATTATCTTCACTGAAACTTTGGGGCTCTACAAATTACTGAAACTGTTGGCTATGTAAGTTATTTAGTTATAACAATATTATCTGACTATGTTTTTTTATGTGATGTTTAAAGTTTGTATCGATAGTAGTGATAGTGCGGTGCGCGCGCGTGCTCGCTCAGTGGCCGAGCGCGGACTGGTCTGGGCGGGCGGGCGGCTGCCGCTGCCGGCGTCTCGCGGCACATCACTAAAATAGCCCGTCACCTGCACCGCAACCGCGACCTCTCGCTAACCGGTGTAGTTAGGTCGCTTTGTCACACGTGACACATTTAACGATCATTTACGGGACTTTTAGTTATAATTAACGCTACTATTCGTAACGGCTCTACAAACTCAAACGGTTTCGTAGATAAACTTTCGGGAATTTAACACCTACTTAACAATTGCAATAAATCGTTGTTTACTTATAGTGTACACTTTAATATAAGCATAGACCTACACTGTGTTTGGTACTTTGTTTTTATTACAATGTTGTTTATATTATACTTGTCTGAAATTCTAAGTTTCAATTTTGGACCATTTTTTTTTTGTGAATTATTTAATCGATATACCTGAAACTATACAGGAAATGCGGGATCGCTCTCGTTTCGGTTCCTTTCAAAGGGTTATTACGCAAGTTAGTTAAAGTAACTGAGTCACATTGTTGCCGGTAACGGCAGACGGATGTTCTGGCTCGTGGCATTGCCCACATGCGGGAACCCCTCACGAATCGTTAGACAAGCTTCTAATGTTTTACAAGAATAGATTAAAACTTGCGGATGTTGAACTAATAAAACGCAGCTAAGCGAATCTTATGAAGTTTCCTATTCCATGTACTAGTGGTTTAATATAAACATGTGGCAGTATTTACTGCTGAGCCATTATATATTATTATGTATTTATGTAATTATCTAAGTGTGTAAGGCAATTGTATTGTTTTATCTTATTGAAACGATTTACTATCTCTTTGCTTTGAACTGGTCAAGGTCTTCACCGGGAATTCGAAAAAAAAGCATTTATCATTACAATTTGCGATTATATAAAGTGTGTCGCGTGACCACAATCAATGAAATAAGACACAAGGAAAATCGAAAAACAGAAAAAAACAAGCGTGTAAAGCGGGGATCGAACCCGCAGTACATTGCGCAGTCGGCGTATCAACCCCTATCTCACCGGTCTCTCCTTGCAGACATTTGATAATACGTTACACATCTAGATTGGATACATGCGTTAAAAGTAACTAAAAATTAATACTCCCTTAAACATACTCACATAAGCTAAGTACATAGTGAATTACTGTTTTTGAAGATTTTACACATATTAATATCGTTTTCCCCAATTTTAAATTACAAAAAAATATTTTTCTAATTATTAGATACGCTTTGCAAACCAAAGGCACTTATTTCACCAAAGGAACTAGAGCACTAATATCTAAACCTACAACCTACAAGGTAGAGCTTATGTAAGCTTGGCTTAGCTATATCCTCAAAAAAATCCTTAGTGTCCTATACAAAACATGTTATTTACCTCCACATTCAGGATTTCAACTAACAGTGATGTAGATCAGACACACATATTATAGAAATCTGTAGTAGACTAGACTTTGTTTCAGAATTTCTTTTTTCTGTCTTCATGTTCTAAGAACCTATACGAAGGAATTTGATGCTTAACAAATTCGAATAAAGTTCAAAAGATCTTACCAGGATCATCATCGGTGAGTGTAGACAGCGGTCGCAGATGTTCGAGGGAGTCAGCTCGGGCGAGCACATCGGGAGCTGCGCGGAGGGGTGCGGCCGGCGTCGGCGCAGGCGTAGCGCCACCGCCACCCTCTCCGCGCAGGAACACCAGCTCTACTGCACCGTCACTCGGGAACGACGGATCTGAGGAAATAATCTTATTTTAACTTTCCACGAAATTGAGCCAAAATAAAGAATGTAAGTAATATAAGGGTCCGGTACGTAATATTACTCTACTTTATTTATGTCTATTTTAGGTTCTACTGCTAAATTAGCCTCTCCTTAGTTACTGTACCATGTCTGTGCTGTGGGACATATTTTTGGCGATAAAAAAATTCTCCATTCGTGGACGTCTGTGTTTCTTTATTTATGAAATGAATATTATCGTTAGTTAACACTTTTTTTTATTTGAATGAAGGAAAATGTTGGGGTGCTATGGAGTCCCAATAAGTACAATGTTGGATACTGGCTTCTACTTGGAACGTTACTGGCTACTTTTAGAACGTAAAATAAATTAGTTCTTTCCTTATTCCTAGTTAGATTTATTGTTTTGACCTCACACCTAATGGCTGTAGCAATTTTCCTGATAACAAAATCATGTTGGCGTAATTGTGTCCAATTGTAGACAAGATTTATTGAAATGGCTGCTATTTTGTTGTAATATTGTTTTATTTACGTGACTCATGGCTTAATGACTTCCTCATGTATTGATCAATCGATTTATAATTCAGCTGCAGTGTTATATGTGTCATGGTCGGTGTAATAGTATAACTTGATAACAGTACTGCCATGCATCGGAGGGTTAAGCCAAACGTTGAATGAAGAGTTTAGAGATAGATCATTTTTTTATTTAAAAAATTTTGGAAAATATACTAAACAATATTTTAGGAATAATTGGAAGTTTTGATGACATTATATCTTCCGTTTATTAAAATAAAGATAGAAAGGATTTAACATACATGCATTAGAAAAGCAAAACCGCTAGCAATCTGTTTTTGCAGATGTTGATTGACGTCACTAAAAACTTTATCTTTATGTAAATGTGAAACATTGCAAAGCTACAATTCAAACCTAATAATATATTTCCAACATAGGTTTCTTTGGATTGTGTTTAACATACAATGTACAGACCAGCGGATCAAATAAATAGTTATAATTTGTCTTGGTATTCGGTCTTTGACTTTTCCTTCCAAAGCATTTGGACACCCTATTTACACAATGTAGGTTGCATTTATTATAGAAACAGATAAAGCGACATCGAGCACATAGAGGCTGCGAGTCATTCCGCATGCATTATGCTGCGTTCACACTACACTACTATACACTGAGGCCTGAGGGTACCACATCAAGCGTACGTGTAAAAACAGGAATGTTCCTGAGGGTCACGTGTATGGAAAGGCAAGTTCCAATAACTTAATGTGAACATAGCTTTACAGAGACAGTCAGAAAATATCGGAAAGGCAGAAGAAAATGGTGCTGGTGTTTACCGTGCACAGCGTGATCGAGCTGCTGCTTGGTGAAGGATAGCGTGTGGTCTGCGACGGCGCAGGTATGGAACTGACACGCGAACACAAGGCGGCGCTGCGCGTGCTGCGGCTGCGTGTGCGCAGGTCGCCGGTACGCGCGGACCACCACGTCGCCGCGAAGCGCTAGTCTGCCCACCCCGACGGTCCAGCCACCGCCGTTTACCATGTAGAGACCTGCATACAAACAAAATATTTTTTACTTAGTAGGTATTTTTTTTGTATCAGTACTTACTAATTCAAAGGTCCCATCTCTTATAGGAACCAAGAAAGTAGAGTCACATTATGTTGTGTCTTAAATAAATCTGTATATAAACTACTGATTAAAATATTTAAAGCAAAACTTTAGGTAAAGAAGACGATTTAAACATTTAAATTTTTGACGAGACAAGGATCTCGTCAAAAATTTGAATGATATGTCTGGTAACATTTTTGTTTACCTGAAGTGTAGACGCAGACGAAGTTCTCGTATATCTTGAGGAAGGCGATGGTGGGTGTGGCGGGAGAGGCGAGCGAGCCGGCCACACTGACGTGAGTCAAATGTAGAGGTGCTGCGTTTACTCGGATCTGGCCGGCTAGGAGACCAGCGAACGTGTCGATATACCTGGTAAGAAACAGAAAAATATTAACATTCAACAATGCATGGACTTTCTGATACTCGTATGTGATCCAGATACAAGAAAGAATGTAAATCCATAGCTCAAAGATATTGCACAAAATTGTTCTAGTATTGGAATGTAAATAAATGATAATGACAGCTAATCAATTGATAGAAAAACTTGATTTTATTAACACGGCGAATATGTAAACTTTACGGATATTTACATAATGTCAAGCATGAACTGCGAAATATCAATTTGAATGTGGTGCCCTTTGACTGAAATGTCAAGACATTAGTTTCCATGTGTATTTAACACATTTAACATTTAGTCTACTATTGAAGACCTTGCTTAGTTTGTTGTTCGTTGATTTTGAGCTGTACAAAGTTATGTGAAAATTGAAAACATAATCTTAGGTATAGCTTTCCGAGTCTTGAAAGTATTAGATATCGTTATCAAGTTCTGATCAGAAGAGTCTAAAACCGAGGAGTTTTCCTTACCGTTTATTGGAGGGTAGTTGGAAGACCGGCACGCGATCGTCGAGGTACCGCCGCATGGCGTACCGGTCGAGCGCGTGCTCCGGCGCACCGCAGATGGCAGAGTAGTGCATGTACGCCGCCACCAGCACACCTAGACGCTCGCGGTTGCCCCTGGAAACAAGAATAATGGACATTTAAACTATAAAGTACATAAAGAAAAATATGTATAGTGCCAGAAACTTTTTTCTGTACAGGATTGAGTGAAGTGTATTTGATTTTGTAATGTACCTAGCATACTGCAAATTACAGCAGGTATTAATAAATCCAAAGATTTAAGTTTGATATAATGATGATAAAAATAATAATGACCTTCAGTAACTAAGTATTTGATTAAAGTATTGGATTGGACTTTGTAAATGATTGCTATACAAGAATGTGTAAAATATGATGTTATTAAAAATAATGATGGTAAAATACCGAATTATCTATCTAATTGCGGAGGGGAGTGGTTACGCGTTTGCCTTGGGGAATTAATATTTGTATGCTCAAGACAAGGTCCTTTAGTCTCTTGTATTTATTATCAGACGGAGTTTATTTACTATCAAAGGACTTATGAATATAGAATTAACCACTAGCTTTCTTCTGTGGATTAGCGTTAAAAGGTCACACATTAGGCGATATGTTAATGTATGTTGCTGCATCTCTATCTACTTCATGTAGTTCACGAAATTTATCGGAATTTTGCAATAATCTGATAATTACCATGCGAGTAATATGGCGACGTTTTTGGGATGCGCTGCAAGCCAGCTCTCGATGTGTTTGCAAGCAGCGCAGAGTCGCTCGAGCGGCGGCGCGAGGTCGCCGGCCCAGCCCAGCGAGCGCGCGCGCCCGAACACGCCGCGTGCGGTGCTGCTGCTGCCGTTGTTGTCGCAGCCACTCACTTCAAACACCTGGAAAATCACACAATAATACGTTAATAACATCTCTATAAATCAAGTGTATGTTAAGTACCTACTTTACAGGATTTTAATATAAAAAAAAAGACAATAATTATGATACAAAAGATTTACTTCTTAAAACAGGATCCTTAGATACAATTACCTAAACTAGATGAAATCTAGATTGTTCTACATTGTCTCACTAAACTCAGGTGCTTAAAATTTAAAATACAATGTAAAAATCTTGTGTTTAAGTAATGAAAACACTAAAGCAAGTTAGTCTGGCAAAAGATCCAGTCTCGTAGTAATTTTTAAGGGAGATAAAGCTTCGCGTAACTTTGACCTAACATTGAGTTAGTGTAATCCTACTTTATGGGACTTTTAAGTAAAGGTCTCGCAACTTATATCACCTAGGAGACCTAAGCTTACTCTTATTTGTAGCGTTACGAAATACGTGCCTTATAGGGGCGCCAGTATAATTTACATCAGACATTTATGTACCCCTGCATTGTAAACGCTACCACGACAATAATAATATATTAGATAAGTACTTAATATCTTTATAGAGTTAGGTAAAGTTACACAAAGTTACCCGCCTAAACATTTGACGCGATTTAATATGTTCAAATAAATCATGGATTTTTTATGAGCCTTTATTTGGATAATAACATGATTTTATATTCCTACAACTGTTCGAATAGCTGTTCTCTACTATTTATTTCAAATAAAAAAATATTTAACTGCAGACTACGCGCGTCGCGCCCAAAGCGTGGGCGGCATTTCCTTTAATTAAAATGTTTAAATACACTCGAAAAGATGTCTTCAGAATTTAGAACAAAAATTAGGATAGCCTAAATATAAAAATATTTTATGAATAAAAATGTATGATATTTAGTAGGTACTCATAAAGACAGATTACAGAGAAGTATAGACACGTGTAGTAAAGGTATCTCGGATCCTCAACACACATCGCTGAATCTTTGATATCCAGCTCACAGACATTAAAAGGCAGACAGAGCGCAGACAAACTAAAGAATTCAATAACGTGTACGCTTGTTCAGTTTTCGTTCGTCATTTGTTTTTTATGACTTGTACTCCGCTTACCTTTATGTCTGGCATCATAAAATATGAAACTCACCATGAAATGTTCTCCGTGTTTATTGGTGAGCATATGCGCAGCCTGGGCCTCAGCATGTGCGTCTCTCTCGGGCAGGTGCAGCGCCAGCATGCGCTCCGCCACATAGCACAGGTCTAGCCGGCTGCCAGGCCCGCCCGGGTAACTCGCCGACCGGGACCCACCCTGGATGGTAACGAAAAAGATCTGTTAAGTAACTATTCAGTTATAAAATATTTTGATTTCACAGTGTCAAGAACTAATTACACCAAATAAATAAGTCTATTCTCTTCAAGGTTACGAGATAAAAAAATAATATGTCACTTTAATAATATGTATTAAAGATGTTTCATTAAAATAATCCGCACGAAGTTTCCCTTCACAACAATTAAAGTAAAAACAGTTTAAAGTTCTTTATCGTCCAAGTTTTAAAAGACTTCACAAAAGTTCGTGCTATATTTCATTTTTAGACCTTGTGCTTGAGAACCCGGTCAGTAAATCCATGGGGTGCGGGTAAAAATGGGCTGGTAGCCAAATCCTAGACAAAAGAGATCGCGTTCGATCTGCCTGGCAGTACATTGTCCGTTTCAGTGATCACGTCGTTATCTGCAGTTGCACTACAATACTCTTATCTACACCAGTGACGGTATATTTAAATATATTTATACCTAGATAGCATATTAAATCTCTTAAACCAACGTAAGCCCCATAAAAAGCCCGAGAATCCGTTAATTTAATGTGATGTCACAGGTCCGTATAAAATACAAACATTTGTATGTATATTAGTGGACGGGAAGACGATCCAAATATAGATTGTTGTGGGAATAGGACAAAATGATGATGACAGGGGAACACGAAACACATAAATTGAACAGTTCCTATGTTTACTTGTAGACGGTGTGGAAGCGAGCAAGGACACTAATTGAGCTGCAAGTTGCAGTCATCGCGACCTAGCTCCGGTTTAAACACCGTACTCAGATACCTCTATTTAGTTCGTAAGCTAATCTGCTTGTGTAAAGCCGTATTCTGCGTACAAAATTGTATGCAATTTGTAATTGAATTTCAATTTGAAAGTGATTAGTTTATAATTATATTCAAAATTATGATTGATTATGCGGAGCAGCTTCTTATTTTTTGACCAAATTACCATCCCTGATGACGATACAAAAAATCGCACATTAAATTAGTTGACGAACCGGCTTTGTGACCTTATGACACTGTATTAGTCTTAACTTTTAATTGGATGAGGTAAAGTTAGTTTCTACAACTTCCAAGGTCAACTGGCAGGAAATAGTCAAATTTTACACGGCTATCACAAGCGTTCACACAGAGTTATTTTTGGGCCCCTCTTTTAGATTAAGCTATAACACAACACGTGTTACTCGGCCGGGTGTGAACACTGAAGGACTCGTAAACATTTGTCGGATATACAAAATATATTTTAGTTAGCTAATCTCGTCATAATTTCCGCTTTATGGAATAAGCCGGGCGTGTGGAAAAGTAAGTACGTAAGACATAATGGAGCTGTTACGGTAAACTAGAATGGAAAGGTAACGGCGAAGAGAAAAGCCCTGATTTGTCTTGCTTTTAAGTGTTTATGTCAGAGCGAACATGAGGTCGTAGGCGCGCCATAATTCTGTGAAAGTGTCTCAAGCGGTGCGTAGGCGCAGGCCACGCAGCCGCCGCGTCGCGAAGCTGCGTACTATGCGAGCTTTGCCTTCGACGCAGGTAATCCGATTAGAGTAGTCGATGCGTAAGCTCTACTTCCATATAATGTAAATTAGAGCTATTTGTGTACAAGACGTTTATTTGTGTCGATGGGCTTTAAAATAGCTTATTACAGTTGATTGGACATAATTGCTAAAATTATGGCAAATTAAGCCTAATTTCCATTTGAAATGTAAAATGCCTTTCCAATTACAGAAACAATTGTGTGTGAAATCTACGAATCCATTACAGTCGGCAACAGTTGTTTCGTGAGTCATAGACATGTAAGTTATTTCTCATAAATAAAGTCTGCAGGTATGTTGCTCGTATGGTACATACACATACGTATAAAAACATAGTACCAGGTAACATTTTCTCGCATAATTATTCAATAAAACGTGTGTAAAAACAAGTATAGAGTAATAAGAACTGTTATCTAAATCTCGAAAGTCTATATCTTGTTAGAAATGTCATAAGCTTGAGCTAACTTTATGGTGCGAACGCGTAGTTGTCATTTTATTCCATCGGAGCGAAGTGTGAGCAACATTATGATCACATTACGTAAAACATGAATTTATCTAATTGCTCACGTCAGAGCTGTTGTTGTCGGGAACCAGTGATGTAGATGTAATCAATTAGGTTCCACTTTATGCATCGACATGGTTACGTGATCACGATCAGACACTAATATCGTCTCGCTCAGTAAAACTTGATGCAATATCGTTTAGGAACGGTCGATAAGCTGACAAAGATATATTGTGTTGATAGCCAGCCTAACAATGAGTTGGTAAATTTCGAACAATTATTTACCTGTTCTCTGGAAAACGTCGTGGAGGCTGGGGTGGCCGGCGCACTCGCGGCTCGAGTCTAAAACAATAGAACATTATGTTATTAAAACGTCAATAGCATAATGAAGCAAACCTGTTATTACTGACACAAATCTCGCAAAATAAATCTTTGAAAAGCTCCGCAAGGCCGAGCTGTCATTAAAATGAAATCAAAAGTTGTAATTTAATCCTTGTCATTTTTTCTCAATGTCGGCGCGCGGTTGATGGGTTTTCGGTTCACAGAAATATTATTACATAGTGTAGCGACGCACGACGTAGTATTCAAGAATGCATTTAATTTTACTATCTAATACTTCTAAGTAGTTGGAGTACAGTGCGGTAGGTAAATGATTAATTCATACGAAAGTAACTCATTTGCAGGCGTTGTGACAGTTCAATTGGCTGCTTTAATGATCGTTTCTTCATCATGATATAAAGACATTACAGCGTTAATATGAAGTTCGTTTTGAGCAAAAGCTGTTCGTGTAGTTATAATTAAGTTCTTGCAAATGAAAGAGGAAATTAAGGTTTAACAGCTCGCAAAACCTTTTTTTGCTTGGTGGTTATTTTCTCCCTTAATTTTTTTAACATCAATTTTCATTCTATCCGGTTTGGGGTTCTAAACAAGATTTACCTATACATTCGTGAAACGATAACCAAATAGTCTTAATCAGAAAAAGATTATTATTAGAATTGTTCCACTTCAGGTTAGGCACTTCATAGTTCCGCGAAGACACTTACCAATAACAGTACTACATAAAGTATTATTTTCTTAGAATAACGTAGTGTGTACTTATACAACACGTTTTGTTATGAGGTTGAGACAAAGTTGGTCAAAGTTGACCGGCCGTGGAGCGCGGTATCGCGATCGGATGGACAGATCCCTTCAATAAATCTGACAAATGAGCACCACTAGGTGCGGCTTAAGTGATTACTGCAGCTTTTAACGCTTTATTATATGATCGCTATCAGGTTAATAGTGGACTATCATAATTATTTAACGTGACTAAGTATCTGTGAGAACAGTTTGTGTAATGTTTCGATAGGTATCTCTACCAGTTTCAAAATTATGATAAATTGGTTTGCCCTATTTAACCGTACATAAATATTATCCGTATTATCTCTCCATTTTTTTTATTGATGATGCAAATTTCTTCACTCTTATACTGACTTTGTCTACCGTTTAGAAACACCAAAGTTAACAACTCGTTTTTTTTTATCTAAAATCGTAAAGAGATATGTCAAAATTTTGGTCCAACTTGAATCGCAACGACCGCCCGCCATCCCTTTTCGTCATATTATTTTTACTAGCAAGACATAGTCAAATATAGAAGGATTTAAAAATATAATATGTAATGTAAATGAGGTCGCGAAGACTCTATTTAAAACGATATGTTATTTGTGTCCCGTATGTAGAGTTAGTTCCATGTTAAATACTGGTATTTAGCTGAATGACTATATTGTTTGCGCAAAACTTCTGCGGAAAAAGATGTTACATGAGTAGAATTAGGACAGACCACAGTGGTAGCCCGCGTATGTGGCGCTAGACTGCGCGAGCGCAGGCGCGTGGCCCTCGCGGGCGCGCGCTGCAGGTAGAACACGGCGCGCCACAACGCGAACGCCAGGCGGTGCAGCGCACGCGCAGCGTCCGCGCCGCGCCCGCACTGCCCGCGCATGCTCACTCACTGCCACACACTGCCACTCCACTAACACTTTCTTAGGTAACATTTAACTTGTCACCTTGTTTTAACACTACGTGAAATATAGCATCACGATTAGAATGGATTACATCATGTCAAACTGCGATTAAATTTAGGATACTTTTAGTAAGAGAATTGAACACATGACCATTAACTATATTAAATAGTAGTTAATCTGTGACATAACTATCATGTAAAACGTCTGTATAAAAACTAACTCTACAAAAAAGTTTCCCAAAAAATAACACCTACATAATCCTACTTGAGAATAAAAGTAGTCTGGAAATAGCATCATGGTATGCGTTTGTTTTACCAAAAACAAAGGATGAAAGGACGGTGCGGTCTGTAGCCCGAGTGGCGGCAGGGCGGCGGCGCCCGGGGCATGCGCCCCGAACCCTGCAGTGCGACAGCCGCGGACACGCTGCACTACACTAACGTAATTATTATGAATGTCTGCGATGACAGCCGTGGTAATCACAAATATATTAATGTGGCTTTTTCAGTGCAAAAAATATATGCATGTAAGTAACTGTTTTTGCAAATGCATTATTTTGCTAAAATAAGCGAAATTTATGTACGATTCATATAGCAATATATATTGCATCATATATATTACGTTAGTGTATTCAAAAGGACGTGAGGAGCCCGTCACTGCAATAACCCTGACCTTCCTAATAAAACGTGTGGCTAGAACGCGGGGGTGAATAACCTCGGGGGTGTGCCATCCAAATAAAAGACCGTCATATGACGGGAGTCAGCGGTGACCGAGACGACGAGCCGCCACCGAGACGATTCCTTTCAATGCGCTGCACTTTTTTTCTTTCAATAGCCAAGATTACAAATGACTGGCGATTGAAATCTCTTTTAAAATACGCAAAAAATACACGCAAAAACTCTACCTTCCACTTTGGAGACTAGTTTAAAGTTTGCTATCCGCTTATACTACAGATATTTTGTACAATTAATTAGGTATCCAGCATTGTAGTCCGCTTATCACTACATTGCTATGCGGTTATCAAGTAATGTAATCCTTGTATTGTGCTCCTTTATCTTATCAGAGAACATTAAAACTACATCTTAGTAAATGAGATAAAATCGCGCAAAAAATTAAGATTATTGAGAGTACTTTTTGGTGACTAATTTAATAAAACTTTCCATAGAAGAATGTAAGTAACATTTAACAGATACCACTGAGAAGTAATGCACTTGTCACAGAACAAAACTTCACTTATGAACTTATCACTGCACTTATGTAAACTAATTTCAAAAGAAACCGGACCGATTTTTTCTTTGGCACTGGCCTAAGGGTGTCGAGCCAAGTTGCTCTGAAGCAGTTAGTTTAATCGAAATATATTTTATTAGAGTGTTGTCGGCGAACACGCGTGAGCCGAGGTCGGGAGCGGCACTGGCGGCGACTGTCCGCCGCAGCGTCCCGGCGCTCCTCTCGGCGGCACTCTGGCGTCGCCGCGTTGCTAGGCAACCGACGACACACTATCACGCACACTAAATCCTGCACCATCATAAAAAATCTCGCAATCACAGAGCAAAAATTTACGACAAATATCTCGATTTGCAACGCAATGACGCTAGATATAATTGTAGAGTGAGATAATTGTGGTAAAATATAGTCGCAAGCGCACATTGAGCTCTTTTAAATAACAATTAATACAACATCGTAAAAGCCAAATGTAATTTTCCAGGCAGTCAGTAAACCGAACCACCTTGTTTTATGGTTATAACGTCGGTGTGTCGATCGTAATTTCATTACGGTTACGATAAGTGGTATGCGAAGTGCAGGGTCCTGGGCTACTGCGGTTATTAAAACGGAGTTATTTAAATTTAATACGATACATACGTGTGTATGTGTTAGCGTAAAAGTTTAATTGCTGTGCTCTTCGTTCGCGTATAGATTGCGAACATGTATTTATGTGAACTATGAAGCGTGTTAATAGTAGCTGGCTACCTAAATGCGTGCATCGGTGTTTTGATATAAAAGCAGTAGTAATGCGGCGCATGACGCAAGGCTGGCGTCCATTCATGTGTGCGGCGCAGGGCGGGCGGCGCGGGCGGGAGGGCGGGCGGGCGGCGCTTCCGTAAACAAACGCGCGTGCTACCGCGCTCGCGTTCGCACCGCGCTATGCTTCTGTACCCAAATTTTTAGTCAAACTAATTTCATATAAGTACTGGTAGTTTTTTAAGCTATTATAACAAAAAATACACATTATAACAATATAAACATTTATTATTTATTATACATTTATAGAGTTTATTATATTTAAAATTTTAGTATAAACTCTACACACTCACTTATACAATGCTCTTCTTGCTACATATGTTTGTAAGAAAAAATATTTTAAGTTTACCTTGAACATTTACCAATATATTATTTTTAGTACCGAAATATGCATAGATATATTGTGACGTTACTGCAGCGTAATGTCCCATATTCTGGACCTATTTATACGTATTTGTTGATCAACAATGCGACATTCTCACGGCATGCTCTAAGTTAAGGGGCAACTCGTGAACGCCAATCACGTGCAATAATTTCGTCGCCGATAATAACTATCTATATCTAAATAATACTTTACTTCGTCCAAATATTAGCAATAAACACTCATGGAACATAAAAAACCTAGAATACACTATTACATTTAATTATTTTACTTTGCGGCTTTCGTTCTGTTTGTTCTCTTTATTTTATTTACATTAAGGCAAAAACAGTATCATGTACATAAAAGGTGCCTTAACGAGCTGTTGAATTAAAATTTAAAAGACTGTGAACGTCCCTATTAAACCTCTTTTAAACGCTTCATTAATTAACTCGTTTATTTTAACTCCTATAAGGGCCGAGACTTCCAAGCCCAGGTGCCGACGTATCTACTAGTTAACCCAGTTGCTTCCTCGCGTAACAAAAATAAATACTTATTCCTTTTAAATTGAGTTTCTGCTGCGTGAAAATACAAGAGCAGTGATCACTAACAAGCCTTTGAAAGTGGTCCACGAATGTAAATATTACTTTTAAAAGCAACTAATGTAAGCGTAACGTCCACCAACAAGGTGGAGCCCAAATATTTACACGGACACTTATATTTACATAACATTTCAATTCTATAGAATAAACTTTCTATTTCTACTGTTTGCTTCAGAAACTCGGTGCGGATAATTACACACGCAGAATATTGTGACTATTAATTAAACATTTTCTTCGGGTTTATTTGTTGTTACGAAAAGGTGAGTTTGTGTCTACGTAACAGTAATTTCGACTCAATGATCAGTTTGCGTAATCGAGTTTATTGACTTATTTTGGATCCGGTAAACTGTGGAATAAACAACTGGGGTCTATTTAAGCGCAGAGAATAATATCAGTGCGCTAAGGCTCGAGTAAACAACATTATCTCTCGCTGTAAAAGGAACTACAATATTTCGTCGGTGTTCCCGTAAGCCAGGAAGAATAGCCGGCGGCCGGGCGCGCTCCTATCGGCTCGGCTATCGTGAGAAAGTTTCGCGATCCGCCGCCCAATCACTTATCTAACATTAATCCCGGCCCGCGGCCTCTTTGACAGACACTTACGGCCGAAAGCAATTTGTATTAATTACACGCCAACCTATATCGATAACTATTTATTTAGTTTTGCCCAATTTTGTAAATTGAATTCTGTGATGTTTATAGTACCTAAGTAACGGTTAGATGGTCATACGATAAGTATAATAGTGATGTATGTAAGGTGACGGACAAGAGGCATGCTTGTGTCGGAGTGGTGTAGCCGGCGACCGGCGACCGGCGACCGGCAGCTAGAACAGGTTGTCTAATACGAAATGTTTTGATTGCGGAGGAGCGGATGGTATCGCTCGATCTCCGGGTCTGTGGGTCGGGTCGGCCGGGTCTATTGTTTAAGTGTCGAATCTTATTTATGGCGACGCCGGGAACGCTGGCCTGTGCCGACACCTGATGCCGTGATCAGTATCGCGCCGGCCGCCGGGTGGTCCGCTCTCAAGCCGCGACACGCTCTACTCTACACTTGTACCTTACTTTGAAAGAAGGTGTTGTATTTGGGATGTTACTATGCATTTAAGCTACAAAATTATGAGAAGTACCTTTGCCATTTTATATTTTTGAAAAACGTTTTTTTATATTCGTAATTACTTGTTTAGGATACTAATACCTATTTCGCAAAATATAAAGTTATTTGTATAATGACATCATGGAAGCTCATACAAATAAATAAATATCATTGGCATTCCAAACCTTTGACATCATAACTCATTTAACATTAAGTTATGTAAGGATCGTGTATTTGTTTTATACGAACTCACTGTGATTACTAATTAGGACTGTTTACGTTGATAAAATCTTAAGCAATTATACTAAAACCGAAAACACTAAAATCGAATTAATAGTGTCGTAAATAATATAATTATCTTACACCGCACACAAACATCCTACACTAGGCAGGTACTTACTTACTCTATATGTCAAACCCACACGAAAACATGTTACGTAAGAGTTTTCCACGTTATTCTTCGTCTAGAAAAGTATTTAGCATTGTATTGTCAGTCAGAACTCGGAGATTAGATCATTGTATTTGCAATGCTAAATGTTCGACTTCACTCGCACAAAAGGCATTAGAATTCCATAAACTCTTCAAGTCACTGCTGTTGTCTTCCGTTGAATAGATAAATATAACACGTTATGTAATGTGCCATTCAATTGTAAAATACTCTAAAACTTAGAAAGCCGTATAAAGTTAGCACGCGCACAGCGTACTGTTTTAGGTTTCCTGGTATACGCAGTAAAAGATATGCCGCTGTAGTCCGCTCCACACAGTAGGATTTAGTTCTTAGGGACTTAATAAATATTAATGTTCCTTCCACTATGTAGATAACTCGGTTTAGTTCATATTTTATTTTCAAAGTCCTCGGAACTCCGTAATATCTGTCTACACAATCTTAGACAGCGCTCGGCAGTCTCAATTATTTATTCTTGACTTCAGCAGCTAAAATACGGTCTCATCTGCGTATCCCTTTCTTTGAACGTCATACATAATTCATGAGGCCGATGTGATTTTCTTTGCAGGTTCGTTCTACGTAAAAACTTATGCCAACCAGAAACTTGACTAGTTAGTTATAAATAATACTTCTTTCCTCGTAATTTAATTTCTATTGTGAGATATCAGGATTTCTTTCACACATACAGAGCCTACTTTTTAATTATCCAGCTGTTTGTATTTTGTACTAAGTTTAATGAACATTAATTCAAAGTCAACAAAAGTTAAAAAAATCTCAACTGCTTTGATAAATAATAAGCTCTGATAAAGCTATTTAAGTGTTTTCTACATTTTCATTAAAATAAATATCTGGTCTTTCGTAGTTCACACGCTGCTTAAGGAAAACCTAGCAGATTTTTATGTTATGCGACCGTAAAAAGGTAAGCTTATTGAAATATTACGTCGACTCGAGTCGACTTGTACGCCTATGCATATAAAAGAATACTTTATCCGCAAAGAGACGATCTTTTATCATAGAAATACATGTTGTTATCCGGGATTTAGATTCAAAGCGAGTTACATATAACTTTTTGATCGGTATCATTCAAACAAAGTATATAAATGAGCTGTATTTACTGACTCGATACTTGTTTGCTCCATAAAATAACAGCAAAACCTTAGATTATTCTTAGACTTTTGACATCATTCAGTAGAGTCAAATTTAAGTTTATTTGACGTGCCTTCCAAACATAATTGTCTCCGCTCTCCCGAAAGGCAAGGCTTTAAACTTCACTAAACAATCGGGAAACACAAGGCACATTGTCTCTTATTAAATAGAACATGAGCATTAATAGTCGGAAAGTGGCAGCGATTGGTTCATCAATTATTGGCGAACACAATCACCCCATTAGCTCAGTCCGCTCCGCCCGGGGCTGCCACTTACTGCGCCGGAAATTGTCATAAACGACCTTAAGGGTGTTCTATATAGTTACGTCACAACCCTCAATGTTTTCAATGTAAGATACTCGATAAAATATTTTAGGTATCGAAATATCCGTTTAATATTTATTCTGACTAGCCTTTATTTTCATATTCTTTGCAATCATATCATATTAGTATACGACATCTTATATACGTATATTACATAAAACAATAAATTGTTTCAATTAAAATATCAATGTCTGTGTTACACGATATTTGCATTGATAAATGTTCTAGTAATAGTTATAAGACACTTATAATTGCATTTAGACACTCAAATATATACATAATACATTGTTTGGAATGAAGAACTAAGTGCCCATAATTCAATATTCACATCACGAATAATATAATTCGATTGCCGCATAACTTCATTGATCGAATGTTGTTTATTATTAGGTTTAACATTCAAATGTTCATCTAACTTAAATGATTTACTGAGCTAATTTATTGCCCGTCGAATCTTTACGCTCAGTTGAATGCATATTGTCGCTTTGCGCATACCAACCATTAAACTGTGAACAATAGCAAATATTGAGCTAAAATATTAGAGTGCAGAACACAAGTCGCGTGGGCGACTGGGAACAGAATAGCCGCCATGCTCCATGGTGTCCCGGCAGTTACAGCACTCGCGATATTAATGGTGTACACATCCGGCCCAGTTCGCCCGCACTCACCCTTTACGCACTAACTTCGTATTGTACTAACAAAACACATTTCTACAACTTCAACCATCGCCAGTCAGATTGACTCTTTGTTAAAGGACAACTGTTTGGCTTGCAGTTGTTACTTCCTTAAGGCTTTGAATTCGTTACTACCTGAAATACTATTGTTTTCAGAAGCATTGGGACGTTCATATGATGAACGCACAAGCAAGTAGGTGTTACATGTACGTGGAACATTGAATGGCAGTCTAACTGAAAATTAAATGTACGTAACATAGAACAGTGGAGTTTAGTGACAGCAGGCGGTGCGCGGCGGTCTGCGGCCACTAACCCTCATTTTACGAGCGTGCGAGCACAAAGGTACATTAGCGAAACAACAGGAACTCGCGGCTCGTGAGTACGCCTCTAAGCCGCCGGAGCCCTGGGCCGGCAGATTATGATTTATGACCAGTTAATGCAAATCTATAGTTCGAAAGCCGAGGTTCAGTTTCTATGTCGCCGTCGTGTACGGGCGTGCGCGTGCGCCGGCCGCACTGCGGTGCCGTTTGACGGGTTAATACCACGTCCGCATACCCGCTTATTCAATTCAATTTTAATAAATCAATTCACACATTTATTCATTTACCTGGTCTAATACTTGCTTAATCATCAGAATACGATCATAAACACACATAAACACGCGTTAACCCGCGAACTTTTGATTTATAGTAGAAATTTCCTCAATTATCTACCTCTCAAGATAATTGCAGATAAATATATAGGAACATGACGTGCGGCTCTCTACTCGAGACAGATAAGCATTATACAAACAAACATTTGACAGATTATAAGCATTAATATACTCGTATGCTTGATGTTGAAAAATGTACTATGAACACCTATTACAAATTTATTTTCTCCGCCGTATAATCTTTGATCGGTGTGATTATAATAATTAACTATCACCGATAAAAGAAGATTCTATATCTACAGTGCATAAGAAAATAACGACCGGTAATAAACTTAAATTCGAAGATACAACTTATTCAATTAGAGACTGCTCAAGCCACATTTTTTTAAGAATTTGTCAATATTGTATGATTTATTATCATTCTGTAAGTCGCTTCTTAGCGCGTATTATCGTAATAAATAATGTATTTAATGTAATACACTTTATCTCGGAGTTCTAATTAAATTCTGTTTGCGTAATTATTTATTGAGCTCTAACCTTCGATCCCGATTACAGCTACTGTTTGATCTTGTGTAGTAATGATATATTTATGATAAGTCTTATTTTAATATTGATTAGCGATGACTTCACTTACCGTAATGGTGTCATAGATGCCGTTCTGTTCGGAGCGTAAGGTGACTTGTGCGCTGTCGAGCGGAGCGGGTGGCGGAGCGGTGAGCGGCGCGGGCAGCGACCGCGAGGGCGTGGGCGACAGCGGAAGAGTGTCGCCATTGCGCATCCAAGTGCGGTGGATTTGCCAACTTGTGTCCGAGAATCGTGCTCTGTCCTGTGAAAAAATGTAACAGTTAATACTACATTCAGTGATCTTTACTAATAAAGACAGACAAATAAAGTTTCTGGGAATCTTTTCTTTATAATGTCATCCCGAATAAGTTATTTTCTTTTATTTATTGTCATATATATTAATTTCACAAAATAATGCAAGTTCTTTACGCCAAAATAAGAAGGAAAAGTAAAAACAATTGAATTCAATTAAATTGTCTCATTCAAGTTCGTCTGTTTTTCTATGGCTAAAAAGAGGTTAGTGATAGTTGTCGCAAGTGAGTTATTGTTGCCGCAATAAGTGTTTAGACACGGCGGCACGCGGATATTGTCAGCTACTTGGTGATGCCTTGTCCGGTAACAAAGGCCCTCAGGTCCGGGTTGAGAGAGGCTGCGACTGTTGCAATACCATTCAAACTTTAGATGAGCTTCATTTTATCTGAGATTGGTATCATATTGTACAGCTTTTTGTGACTGATTCAAAAATATACATACATTGCTAACACTCTAAATTTTGTATTACTTGACTTATTTGTTTTTGAAAGTCATTTCACATTTCGTATTATCTGACTCAAGTGTCAAAATCCTTCCAAACAAATCTCGTATGACGCACAATATAATCTGATATAAGATTGATTTTATTGCAATATTTATCTTCATTACTTGACACATATTCAATATCGACACACTTAAAATATAATCTGCGTCTTGAGTGTAAGCCAAGATGTTAATTATCATTTCTGGACCAGTTTTTGAGTCAGGGTTGTGATTAAGTCGTAAGCAAAGGCCAGAACATAATGTGATTGTTTTTATTATATTCACAGTTTGGTTCCGGAGCTATGAGCACCTAATTATTCTGATCACGTCCGAGGTTTCTCAGCTGGACATCTTTGTAACACAAACCGCACTCGTACAGGATATTGGCTATAACTAATCTAAAAAGGCGCTAGGCACGTCGCGTCTCGGTAACCTAATGACACGCTACCGAGCCTCACTATGGAACTTCTAACTGTTCCAGATTATTTTGTGTACCACCAGCAAACTTTGAGCCGAATACTAATCATTACCTATAGAATCGGAACTTAATAATTAACCACCAAACCAACAGTTTAATTACATGGTAACAGTAAGATTGATTTATGTGAAAAAAGTTCGAGATGTTATCCATTTAATTGGGGTGAAATTGAATAATGATTGGTTGATAACTTTAGAGGCGACGCCTTTCGTTCCTCAAGCGAAAATACTCGGAATATTAATAAATTGCTTCTAGGTAGTATTTAAAAAATGTGGAAATTATATCCGTAAAGATGAAGGTAACTTTAAAATTGATGTTCAAGATAAAATGAAACAAGATTTAAATATAGTAGATTGTATGATCCGTGCGGTAATGTAATACATTAGTAAACTAGATATCGGTCAGCAGCGTTTCGACAAGCGTAACATAAAAATAACCACGAAACAGATGATTTCGATGGTGCTGTTTTGTAACAACCACAAACAATGTGTAATTTGTAAGGCGGCGTTATAAATTGCTCGTGTTTCAAAATCTGTGGTCTACATTGTGTGAAAATAGCACAGCGGATTAACGAGCAGGTAGATAAGATAATAAACATCCCACGTGAGGTAAGCGTCGCGCGTCGTGCCTGTGTGCAGCGGCCGCAGGGACATGTTCACGGGCGGCGCGGCGTGGGCGCATGCACTTAACATTTCGTTACTGCTTTCGACAAGTATCGGCTAGATAAGCTAACTAGAGAAATTAATAACGTTATCCACGCTTCCAGT
Organism: Autographa gamma; assembly: GCA_905146925.1. Taxonomy (NCBI): domain Eukaryota; kingdom Metazoa; phylum Arthropoda; class Insecta; order Lepidoptera; family Noctuidae; genus Autographa; species Autographa gamma. The sequence continues at coordinate 6,470,155 of LR989852.1, forward strand.
TAACCTCTCACTCGAACCTTAATGCAATTAAGATGATTTTTACGGGATTCAAGACCAATAGTGTACCGTTGCTCATTTTACTGTATGTCAGTGGCCTAGAATTTAAATTCTTTAGACTTAATATCTTTCTTTTATCTTTTCATCCACAGTGACCATCACTGTTATCAAAATCGTTTTATAAGTCTGTTTTGTCCATTTAAAAACAAGGAAATAGCAAGCCATGAGATATCGTTGGCTATTAGCCAAATCAAAAATTTCTTTTGTTTTGTTTTTAGCATTAATAGTCAGAAACACATGTTTATAGGGAAGACGTTTCATCCAAATGCATTTGCTTCTCAAGTAGAGTTACTCACGACCACATGTTTACTCGTATTCTTTCTTCGGAGAAATCTTGAGTACGTGGGCATTAGAAATGGTTAAAAATTCTAAATGTCTCGGTGCAGCCCACGCTCATTGTACATAAGAGGAAGGTTGCATTGATTGATAGTAATAAATAGGCAACACTGTTACTTTAATACTCGTAAGTATAAACGCAGACATTTTTCATATTATGTGGGACTTATACCCCACGTACTGTTCCAGAACAACAATGTAATTGCCATCGATTCGACGGATAAGAATCATTGTGTCATCTTAATTAGTATGTTTTCGTGGCCACCCAAGAAAAAAAAATAAAACAAAAAGTCTCCTATTGTGCCCAAATTACGAAGCTCTATATTAGGGTTACGAGAATAAAGCTATGGTCCGATTACTGTTTTGAAATTTATAATCTGCCAATGATATGGACTTGCAAAGCGATTCCACAGTTTAAGAGAAATTCAGAGTACGAATAGATAGCCTTTTGGATTCCTTTATTCCGGAAGCAATAAATTCTGATCGTGTACTATAATTGATATCAATAATATTTATGGTGCTAGTATTACCTATAAATAGATATAAACCTGAAAGCAAGATGACCGCATTTTAGAAGGTAACTAATTCATCACCACCAACGTTAAAGCGTGTCCGATGTAGTTCTTAATTAGGAAACTGGAATTCAGTGTCACAAATAGATCTTATAGAATATCAAACTATTATAAACTAGCGTTGTTGTAAATTAGCGTGAATATTCAATAAATCTTTGTATACACAATATGAAGGCTAGCCAATGAGACTTCGCTATATATAAACTATGTATAATGTAAGTAACTTTGCGCTCATTTAATTAGTTAAAGTAAATGGGTAAATCTGTTTGCATATTAATTTGCCCGCATCCTGAAACAGAGATGTATTTTATACAAGTGTTACTTTATTGTTCTTTTATAGTAGTAACATAAAAAGGATGCAATTTCCTAGATGACGGCTGATAAAGATAAATGGCCAAAAGGACGAATGGTGAAAACCGAAAATGAGGCAGGATAAGGGCCCCAAAAAACATGATTTATGGTGGCGTCTAAATAGACGGTAGGTATGTCTCAAATGTAAAAAAAAAACAATGTGTTTACAAACACACATTATAAAACTTTAAATTGACAGTATAACCTTCTTCATCGTTTTTAGTGTACACAAGCTAGCCAGCTCTCCTGTTAATTAATAATTAGCACATTATTCTAGAGCAGCCTCATTAGTGGCTCATAAAATCATCTTCAAACTACTTATTTCGTAAAACTTGACTTTAGTACTTAAGTGCTTATTATTTCCATTTTCTCAGCAGTAAATATAAATAGCAGTAGCTTGTTTAAAACCTCCTTGTAATAAACAAATGATAAATGGCAACCATCTTTCAGTTAAAAAATAATAATGCAAGCGTATTTTATGATATTAGAATTTTAAATTAGATTATGTTAAAATTTATGTTAATTATTTTAAGCAAACATAATTCTTTGCATTTAGACAACTTCCTTGTTATTTTTTAATGTTACAACGCAATGTTTTTCCATACAATTATAAAGTTATTAATATATGTTGTATAATGTATGAGTCATCTATGGGTGCTATGGTATGCCAGTAAATAGAGTTGCAAATGACATAGGAAAACACTGCATTTGCAACATAAAACCTTTTAGAACACAAACTCTTATAAGTGCGATGGAATACGAATGCAAGTTGATCACGTAACAGACTGGAGGCCAAGGACAAACGGTCACAAACATTAGCATGCGATTGTGTCCGCTGATTGCCGCAACACAACCTCCCCACGTCCACTGCATGGGCTTCTTTATCCCCTGCACCATCTCTAAGTACTGCAGGTCAGACAAGACCTCATTAGACTCTTACAGCTCGTTACCCGTACATTCGAGCACAATAGCTACTAATCCAGTCTACGAACGAACTATGTTCTAAAGTGTACATCTGACTTGTTTTATTAACGTTTGGCATTGACGTGCGGATTTAAACATCTGTATAAATAGCTTCCAGTGTAGAATGTAGGTATAGTGCTCGTGAGATCATAAATGCCTATTATTTCCATAACAAAGATCTTTGATAACAGAACGAAAAACATCATCTGTTTTTGGAATAAATTCGTAGAGTTTAAAAATGTATCTTTGTTTTTGTTTCCAGTCGTTGACTAAGGTGCAATGTAATGAACAAAAAGTAATGAAATAAGTTAGTTTCAAGTACCTATATTGTATTCATAGGCGTGACTAACTTAGTTTCAGACTAATACTGACCGATTTAGCGGTTACGAATGATTGCGTTGTATAAACTCTACATGATTGGAGACGATATGTTTCTAAAAGCTTAAAAATATATTCAAGGTTCTAATAATTCGTATTATTTAGCGTATCTTGCAGCTGTAGTCATCGGAAGCGGACGCTAGAAGCCATACATTTTCGATTCGCAGAATAAATCGCCAGTGGCTAGCGCAGTAGAGCACTACGTCGCGGCGTCGCGGCCTCCGTGTGATAAGATAACCTTGCCTTTCAATTTACTTTACTAAACCGAACGACTTGGAGTCCGAAACACGCTTACATAAGGCTTATCAAACTCATCAATGTTATTTAAAACCATATAATCGGTAATAACAAAAGAAGCACGGCGCATGTTCTGCTCAAAACTTCCGGTCCGCTATCGTTATCAACAAAGACCGAGGCTATTATAATGAAGGTAGGTACAATGTTTACGTAAGAATGTTTATAACGTCTGGAATCAAGTTTCGTGTGTATGTTCAATGTAAATACATGTTTGTACTAGGATGCCCTCCATGAGCTATGATGTCAGTTGTAATTACGTGTGTACGCAAATACAGAGTGATATGCACAAGATGTAGAGTCCTCAGTCGTGGTCCACTATGTACCTCGTGTTCAAAGGGATCGTCTGTCCGGGGAGGAACCTGTTTCTGTTTATCTGCGCTGAACGACAGCCTCCTCTTGAACAACTTCATCTCAACGTAGTGGTCGCTGTCGTAGGTGTCCTGCAGAAGTCACTTCTTGTCTCAAACGTGTAACTTACTCATTGCAAGTAAGTTACGAGACCACAAATTAAGGCTGTGTGTCACAAATCACGGTAAGATAACTATAACAACTTCTCTTTGGCTTATCAAAGAAAATAGTAATCACTGCAACACTTTGGCAAGTTAGCCGCGATTTCAGTAAAAAACCGCGTAAACTGCCGGTTTTCGCGCCATGAAGCCGCGCGTTGACGGGTGGCGTGGTGAGCGCGGGCGACACTAGCGCATGGTGTGTGGCGGTGTGCGGCCTGGTCGCGGGCGCGGCGCGCACTGTCCGCGCTGCAGCACGCCGCGCGCCCGCCGGCCGTCACAAGCCGGCAGCCGGCGTCGTCACCGCGCCTCACCTTCGCACCGTACTACAGTGTAAACCCGCCCCCAAATGTATGGACATTTATCTCCATCAACACCTTTCATAAATCAAAGATCACATAACCTCATGTCCGTTTTTACAAACAACTACTGAATCTTGTGCGTAAATATTACTAGTGAGCCAATAACACTTAAAAAGATAATGTTTTATCGTTAACTGACCTATAAATTTGTAAGATAAAATAGCGGCGTAATAATTTCATTTTGATCGCCATGGAACTGAAATGCGTATGAAACGATGGAACAGCATCCGTTGTTGCCATAAACAATTGACTAAAATAGGTCGTGTACGGTCGTGTAGGTTTGTCTGTTTGACAGATGTCAATTACTTGCGACGCACAGATTGCTATGTACGGCGGACCACACGTCTCAACATCTCTTTATGAAAATCTTGCTGAATGCATTTGAATAAAAGCGCTTTCTAAGTCAATATTATCAGTGATAAGTTTGGTGAAATTATAGGTTTTCAATCCTTTAGCTGTAAAACTTTTCTAAAACATAATCTAGTTTGTCTAGTCGGAATAGAAATTGTAATTTGTGTACACAAAATATAAAAGTCTGTTTATCTAGGATGTCGTAGGAGGTTTCTAAGAACTTTATGGGTCGCGTTAAAGTTATTTGAGTTTGAAAAAATATTTGGGGATCCATCCAGTACACACACTAAAACTCTTAATAAAAATAGACATTTGACTATAAATATTAAAACTAACCGCATCATAAAATAAGCCTTGTACTTTCTATAAACAATTGGTCCAGTAAATATAAAAAATGTAAGACTTGTTCTCCAATAAATAACCTATATTTTTGCTCTTTTATTCTAAGGGAATCAAAACGATATTATATCGAAAATTAGTTTCTCCACCATATCGAGCATAACTTCTTATATTGTTCGTCCTCTACTAAGTGTATGCGTATACGTACAGTTTAGATTCTACCATATTATTATAGATAACCTATAATTTAGGAATTCTCAACTAATTGACATTCAGCGATACTGCAGATATTTCATTATGAACCGCAAATAATAGTTAATTGATTTCAAGAGCAAGCCTGGAGCGAGTCTGCAATTTATTTCACTTTATTTAACAACGGCAATAACAGCTAAAGCGATTTCAAATTGGGTACTCCGAAGTAACATTAATGTTAAAAAGTACAAAGTGACCGTTACACACATATTTCAAGAAATATAAATCGACGTTAAACAACCCAATTTATCGACTTCATATGAAATAATGTATCTTTCATAAAATTATTGTTAATATTTCAGAACATCTTTATTTTGTAACTGTCTCTATATTTTACTCGAACGTTTTACTCAACCATTGATCAATATTTTTAGGTAGTTATTTCATTCATTTTAATATTCAAAAGGCATTAAAATGTGACACATTTTAAACGCAATGCAATCTATAGAAACCAACATATCAAGCAAACTCAGCAAACTCTTTTATTAAAATTACATGCGTCCTTCGGCACTAAGAATTAGTCACAAATTCTAACCCAATGCGTCTACTTCCAAGTAACGTTCTCAAATCTAGTTAAAAATTTAACTGGTCTCGTGACCTCGGCGTAAATCTAACAGAATGTAACTTTGATGGTTTAGTGTTTGTACAAAAATCAAACAGGAAAGGAATGTAGAGTCGGGAATGTAGCGCTTGTGTGATGTTCATGTTTGATCTGTTGTTAGAGCTTTCTAAATCCTTACTCTGGACTTAGCTGCGAAGGTGTTTGAACGACAATTGTCGTCTCTCATTCATAAATACAGCCATATCTGAGTATGTTGGGTGAATGAAAAATAAACCATTGATAAATCATAAATTCATTATACGCTCCAAATCCTACATATAGGTATTTATATTTTGACTTTCAATAACATTAAAAGTAACTGTTTTTAGAATATTCAAAGAGGCTGAACAAAATTTGAAAACTTAAAATTTTAACGTTCTTATAAATTGATCGTGGTTTAAAAATGATCAATCGTGGATATATAATGCAAAAAATAATGCAAATAGCTACAAAATGCTCCAAAGTCATATTTGGCAAACTTTCTTAACATCGTAAAAGTTTTCCTTACGTATTATGTAAGTAGACAATTTTCTTCATGGAACACGTTGAAAGCGCTCTCAAAGTTTTGTATAGCAGAAAGACGCATTCACGATACCGAAAATTAGCCAAATGGCGTGAAAATGAAGTCGATGGCGGCGTGAGCCACGTTTTGACCCGTCGTCGGTCGTGCCACTTTCTTGTTCACGTCCCATAATCATAATGGGAAGTAATATCAGCAATTTCCAAGCAAAGAGGCCCTTATATCAACCATATCTCGCAGCTCATATCCATCGCGATATTTCGAGAGCTGAACACGCGAAAGTTAATGATCGAACTCTTTGAAGATGCCTCCCGAAATAATTATAGCGAATTCATTTTGTATCGTGTTTTCAACAATTATCGCTTAAACGTACCATACAGGGGCCTCTTTAAAGGTATATGCGATATGATTTTATATTATTATAGTCATAAAAATTCAATAGGGCTGATAAGATTTTACTGTTATGAGTATGGAATCTGTTTACGGATAAGGTGATGCGGTGAGATGATCATCTAGCACAGTGCGGTAGTTCTCCAAAGTATTTTCCGGAAGGCGGAAAAAGATGAAAATATTTAAATAATAATGATTATAGAAAAACCACATAAATTTAAAAAAAAAAAGTACAATGTCATTAAAACCAATATGGGTCTTCTGAGGTTCTACCCTATTGATGCCATAATTATTTCTTAAAGTCAATACTCAACAAGATGTCGAGTAACAAACAAAAAGGAACACCTTCTAATCGAGGACGTCCTCCTTTTCTAAAGTCGGTTAAAAAGATATAAAAATATGTAATACTTACAGAGTTCTGTACTTGCGCGAGTATCTGTGCGGTATTGGCGGAGTCTGTGAGCTCGACCGCGCCGGCCACCTGAAACATATCCCGTGCTACATTAACTGGGTCAATTGTTCCCGAGGGAAGACATATGTAGGAACATCACGAATCTCAGCTCTATTTGCTGCCTTGAATTGTTTACTTAATTTGAGACATGTAACACAAGTGTTCTTTTTTTCGTTTTAAGGAATGGTTGAAAAATGTTTTTTTTTTACATAGATCAATCTTATGTAGAGGCTTCATCAGAATGACATATGACTGTATACCACTACATTACTAACATTTTCGGAAACCACTAAGATTTTACAAAGACAAAAAAAAAAACTTGTTACATCTATAGAGTTACGTTTGAGACTTATTACAAGAAGCAAAAAACAGCCTTGACATTGCTAACAAAGGTCTAAAACGAGAAATAAAATGTACATTCCATCTAAACCACGTATAGCAATAGAAAGAGCTGCCTACGCCTAAGGCAGGGCGCATCGACCTTGTACCAGTGCCTACGTAACTACTTGCGAATAGACTCACCTTGCCAAAACACTGCTATATTCTACTGCAGAGCAATCAATTATAACTCGCTGAAACTAATCACGGGCCTAAGTCATCGACCACAATAGAACTATGATCAAGACAACTTTATAAAACAACGATTGCACAGTATTAAATGTAACATAACAGTAAGAAAATAAAATGTTAGTAGATTTCTGTTTTATGAAATAAAAGCAATTTTCATCCAATGAGGGTTTACCTAATTCTTATCCTGTCAAATCCGACCTAATTTACTTGATAAGGGTCAGAGAAACCACTCTGCGATAGGTCCGAACTACACAACCTTATAAAATATAGTTTGATAGAATAAGATAAGACAATGCCTAGCTTGAAATAAACAATAGCGCCGCCACCGCCACTGTGGATGTCTATTCACGCTGAAATTACTCAGAGGCAGTAAAGTAGGTGAAAGTGGTAAATAGTTCACAAATGGACGTAAAAGTCGGTTTACTTGATTTCGTGTGGAGCGAGAATCAGAATGCCCCGGGGAAGTAATTTGTGGTTATTGTCTGGTATCGGTATCTCCGCATTTGTCACGGGACCGGTGCCGTATGCATGCCGTATGCCGTACGAATCGTGATGATATTGCGTAGATATACGTACTTACTCGATTCTTGATACGTTTGTCACGATTCAAATCCTATTTCTTGCTCTAGAATTTAGTGAAACGATGGTAATGTGTTGTCTCCATTACTAAAGGAATTTCAAATGTGATGCTACTTTAGTAAGGCCTCGACCTCACCTTTGGGATCATTCCTCACCGCAGGACAAACTAGATGTAAGCCTTTGATGCAAACGATATGTTTATTCGTGGAAAACTACACGGCTTGAATATAAATTATGTATAAGTATTAAAGTATGAGCTGAGTAAGCTGAACTTTTGTTTGCTCAAACACCCAAAAACAAATAATGGGTAGGGTTTTAGAGAGTAGCAAGATACGTGATACCAAACAAGTAGACAGTTTTAGTAAATTCCTATTACACAACATTTACCTCACACCGAAACACATACATAATAACTTAACAGATTGCATATTTAAGAGGCCAATGTTTCAACAACGTAGGAAGAGAGCGAATAATAATTTTATTCTGTAATTGTTTTCCGTGAAACGCATCGATGACTTAAAACTCCTGAGGCTAATGGTATAATGATGGATGGTACGGTGAAAACTTCATGTAACACTTAATAATTTATAGTAGGCAGAGAAATCCGCTGAAATTACAGGGGTGCCAACTTGACAACACAATCTACGAGAACTCGACAGGCAGGAGGCCGCCGACGCAATTATAAAACGCATCTTCGAAAGTGTTAACGCATTCTTTATTTAATAAATAAGTACTTGATAATACGTCTTTAAACACCGACGTTAAAAAAAATACTTAAACTTTTATTTTCGTAAAACTTAATTAATGTTTGCCATGTTTGGTAAGATCTTCATTATTTTATTGATTGTATACTATTTTCATATCAGAACTGTTGTGTGCTGATGATACTAAAATCTTCTTAAATAATTTTTACTGCTAAATAATAATGTTTTTTTTTTATCCAAACATTTTTTTATATCTGCGTATAATAAAGGCAAAAGGTACCTAAGCTATCTTTAATGTGTTTTCTTCTTCTTACTCTACTTCTGTAATGTAAAATTTGATGTAAAAGTTGTTATCGAATACCATTATCTACAGTTATTTCACATAACCATCAACATTTATATTCGAGGTATTAATGTAGCGTTTCAATAATATAGGTCTTATTAAGTTATAGCAATATAGCCTATAAAGTATCGTTGTCGCGATACAATTTAAGAATAAGTGTAAAACAGCATAACAATTTCTCCTCAAACAAAGTGTGAAACGTGGTAAACATAATCTCAGCTTTTAAAGTAAATGGACGCGGTAAATCTGTAAGTACGTGATATGCACGCTTCCGGACTTTAAAATAGCTGTTGACCCTTTCTCTAGGCACGATAAGGTTAATTTCCTCGAACCAGCGGCAAGCCCATCGCCCATTACTTTCCATTAACTGAGGAAATTCATCACACATGCGGTAAATAACTTGGAAAGAGGACGCCAGTCTCTGAGAACTTATAACCAGGCATCGGTCACCACACGTCAACATTTTTCACTCTCGCAACTAATGAGATTCTTTACTACGGACGTCTGTATTCGTTACGTGGCATTGTTCTTTGTTGTTACACGTGAAATTAACAAATCTATGTTGTACCATAACATCGGGAAGTAAGTTACCCAACCATGAAAAGTGATTCGTTAAGAAAGTGGGTGTGAACAAAATGATATGTTGGAGGCCTGCAGCATCTATCTCATTAGGACATGTTTGTTATGATGACGTGTAATTTAGGGCGTGAATAACTGACACGGCTATATGGCGTCTTATAGGTTTAATAAAAAAGAATAAGCTATAAGAGGCTAAATGAAAAATAAAGCACAATGCAGACGTGTGTTAAACACTTCACGTGCCGCATTGCTGTAAAAATAAACCTTAGCCGTTCCCCGAGCGTCCCGGAGGAGACGTACGGCTGCTTGTGTTGCTTGATCAACTCCAGAGCCTCACTTACCTATGTTTATTAGGTCGATCAGGAAATGGCGAAGTTGTAATACAGTTTATTTTCATTCGAAACTCTCAGATGTTCTGAGGTTACGCATCAGCCATTCAAAATTAGATCTCTATTGACGAATGATGAATCAAAGAGTACCATCAATAAGACTGTGTGGTTTATAAAAGGAAATGAACTCGAAACCTTTGATGTGACTTAATGTGCTTTTTAAGCGTATATAATTCCGCCCTGCTAAGTTTACTGCATATTTGGCAAATAATTTTAAAGGTGCTTAAATAAAACACTAATCAAAAATTTACGATTCAAAATATTAAGCGAAATAAAAGGGTTTATAAGACAATAAAATAAAACAACATCCTTCACGCGATCGGTATTTATGGCAGGCTGTAATTTGGTTTGTTCAGTGGTGGGCAGAGGGTGTCCTATTACCGGCGTGTGTCAGCTGAGCCGCAATTTGTAAGCATGCTGTTATTAATTACGCCGCGCGGTGGTCCCGTCTCTGGCGACTGCGCTCGGACTCCTCTGACAAACCAATTTCGAAACATGTTTATGGACTCTTGTGAATTTACCTTAAAGATCGTACTTAACCTACTAATGCTAAATGCTTAAACAAAAATTAATTTATTCTTCTGTTATCCTGATAAAATTATAAGTATTATATTAGCTTGTATTGATCATGGTTCACATAATTTATGTTTTTATAAAACTATCCCAATCGCTTCGTTTTTCTGTTGCCACACTTCAAATTACTTATAAGCGCACCTTACAAGGCAAGCAGCGACGTTAAGTGTAATTTAATGCACAATTTAAAGGGAAATGCATGAGATTAAATAAGTATTTAAGTTGTTTGCGTGCAATGACCGACGTGAACGTCTCAATCCGCTGAGATGACATCGGCTGTCTCTACAAATTAAGGTGTAAGCCGTAACGGAATACGGACGGAGTACTTTCGTACGTTCACTTGATACGGTGCGGTAAATTGTGAAGGGATCGACCAAAATATTTGGGAGAAATCACCATACGAAAGCCTTGTTTCTTATACTACTTACCTACTTCGTCACACAATATTAAGACAGTGAATAAGACAACTCACAAACATAGTGAGAACATAAACATTGCCTGCTAGAATTGAGCCTGGTGTCTACCCTGGGTCATTACGCCTACGATCTATGAATTCTGCATTATGAAAGCCGTAAATCTTTAGTCATGGGAATGGTAAATGTATCTGTACGAAATATGTACGTAATTCTATTGTCATTTAGGTTGTTACACTATTTACTCCAATTTGTGCCGCTCTGCTGCTTCTCTTGACGTTTTATGAATCTCATCAAATAGAGTACATGATCTACACTATATTTAAATGTGAATTGGTTGCGTGATTTTTTTACTAAATTATTTTTGAATTAGTAAGAGCTGCAATCATAACATTATAATTATTTTAATCTGTATTACACGGTAACAAACAGATTGTCAATCCTCTAAATTTCTAATAGAAACATGATTATAAAGCCATATTAAATAACGTTCAAAAGAGCTCAGTATATTTAACGGGACCGATGAGCAAATCTTACCAGTGAATTCTATCGAATAAAAAAGGAGTTCGATAAAAAAAAAAGCGAAGTGAACGTTATGAATTAGATTCGAAAACGCGCCTTAAGAGTCGTTAGAATTGAATGGATACTAACAAGAAATCGATTATAATATTTTTTTCTCATTCGAATCACGGTTTAAACCTAATTCAAGTGAGCAAAAAATATGCTCGTCATAAAGGCGATTAGCAAACGAACACAAATATCGTGAGATGTTCAAGATCAAGTATTTGAAAAAACTTATATATATGTATAGACATATTCGTACATAGACAGTAGACTAGTTAGTGTTCTCGGTTTTGCTTGCGTTTCGTGCGGAATTCATTGAGTCAGGCCGACTCCGACGAGATTGAATTGTAGTTCCGGGTCATTCGGCATTCATTGATGTTTTTATACCACTGTTATAATTACGACACGAGCTCTAGAATATAAACGATATAATACGAGATAGAATAGCCCACGAGATACGAATGATAAATATCGACATACGATTGAACATATGTTTAACTTTCATTCTCATATTAATGTAGAAATAAAATATGTATTAAGGACTTTCTAAATAAATTATTGATTGATATACCGTATAATGATTATTGAAATGTAATACATTATAGTCCTATTTTGGGACTGGTATTTGGTATAAAATGACCTCTATCTAAAAACGCAATGTTTCATTTTTTTTCTTTGATATTTGGATCGTCCCGCTTTTCTAGTAATTAGCATTAATTGGAATAGAAACCCGTAATAATGTTAAGATAATGAGTAACGGAGAAAGCTATGCCTTACTTAAAGGTAATCTAATTAAACTGCCTATTTCTATTACACAGTACATACGAAGCTTTCTCATTAACTTAATGTGCTCCTTAACGACTGAACCTAAACCTCGTTTTGTAGAAGTTTGAAAATAAAGAGAAATAGGAACAGGAAAACCGTTCTATAAAATGACTTGCGAGAATCATAAAAAATGTGGTTCAATGACCATTCCAAAGATTTCAGCAAATGTCAAAAGTATCATTCCATCAAGATATATAACTTCAGATATAACGAAGGTCGTGCCGGATATTGTTACTTATTTTTGTTGTGTTTTATATTTCACTTCGTGTCGTGGTGCCCTAAAGGTTTATGTCGCTGATTCACGTGAAAAAAGCAGGTACCTGAGTAGCAAACAATCTGTGTTAGTCAAAGTGCTTTTTCTTAGATATAATTACATTATTTCAAAAACCAAGTTTTGTTTATTTGAATAAACAAAGGTCTGCTTGACATGTTCTGAACATTGATACGCTTACAGTTAATGTACTCAAAATCCTGAAATAGAATACCCGATGCAGAAAGTTCATCTTAGCAAAAATGTCAACAATGTTGCTATTTAGTGTGGTTGACCGTCCATAAACACGGTACCGCAATCATGCAAACAGACTAACACAATCAACGAATACCACAGACGGCCGTAAAGTATAGCGGCGGATATAAATAAGTACGCCTGTCTCACCGATCTTACCAACTTATCTCGAAAATATGTCTCGTATCTCTTTCTCCGGACTTTCATCTTTACCAAAGCTTATGACTCCAATATGCAAGACTTTTTTCTTCGAAAATGCACCTCTATATTAAATTCTCATCTTACATCGCACGAGCGAGCGCCTCGCGAAATTCTGCAAACAACCGAGACGACCTTGCATTGTTTGTTCCAGACTCTTTTGGCATGAATGATTACATGTACTTGATAAAAGATTGGCCATATATTACACGAGTAACTGGCGAGACTCTCGAATTGTTAAGATGCGACCAGAGTATGCCACGGTACAGTTTTTCCCGCAAATGTTTGTTGCACTGCGGTTGAGTTAACGGAGTTAAACAAAGCCACTTTGCATAAACTGTACAAACAAAGCAGATTAGTTTAAGAGCTCATAGAACTTTCTAGAGATAAGTGTAATGGAAATGACCGACATTACATAGCATTATACGATATAATATTTCAATGCAAATATATATTTAATTGTTACCTACGTAACAGTAAATTATCTAAAATTGTGATTACTATTTACGTACTTAATACTTTTATCAACGGCATGCACATACTCGTACTGTCTTATTATTCTACAGTGACTTTCTTTATTTTCAGTGACCTAGCATCATGCGTCATGTTTTAGTTAGTGTTGACGTTAGGCTCTCGGAATAGAAACAAAAGACTACAGCTACATAGAAGTTCAAAAACCTAAGAAATGTAGGTCATTGTGGAACTCGTAGACTCCGGATTGACTCGAACACAAGAGACATTTTCATTGTGACGTCATGTTTGCTTTTAAATTATACTTTAGCTAGATAATGTTTGAATGTAAGTGTTAACTTAAACAAAGCATTTATCAAGAACGTAATTACATTTGAACAGGTTTATGACTCCTTAAAGTCTGAAACATTATGACAATAGTAAGTGTGTTGCCTTCTGCTTAAAAGGTCACAGAGACAATCTCTAGCAGATTGTATCGACGCTTATCGTAATCACAATACAGATAGAACACTTTAGACTGCTACATTCGGATTTTCTTTCTTATATTGAATTTACGTACGTGCGTCGTATTATGTTCTTACGAGTATATACGTTGGTATGTACATTGAACATCGCTTTACGTCACTCAGACGACGTCGTATTAATCATCCCAGTTAGAAGGCAATGTACCCGGAAACTGGGTGACATTTAAAATATCGATCGACCTTTCGGAAGAGGTATTAGATCCACACCCCAATACAAGTCGCGTTGACGTCGACCTAATAACTGCAGCGTAAGGCTGACAACTTCCCTTTGAGCTAACCACGAGCATGTTTTCGAAATTTATCCGATATTGAGGGCACCCTAAAAATGCTACTAGCATAGCTGTAATAGATTCTCAATGCAAGGATTCTTGAAAAGATCTTATAAAAAGCAAAAAGCTATCTATTATATTATATTCCATTTTACAAATTAGCACAAGCAAGCACCTACGTAAGTATTGCACTGATCTTTCTTAGAATAGAAAAGTTATAGAGGTATTAACCCGGGTGCGTGGGCCTTTCTCAAAGGCTTAAAGCTGTCAATAGTATGCTCAATTCAGATTGCAATAGCACAATAGGAATTAACGACTCATTGCCGGTCTGTGCTATATTACTGTCATGACAAGCGTTTTCGAAACTGTAAAACTTTTGCAAGACGGTGAAGGTTTGGAATGTTCTTACGTAGGTTACTAACTAATAATGCCTATATGTTAATGATAACAAATATACATAAATGACAAGGACTAAGTGAGAATTGCAGACGAGGTGAAACTTTACCGATTAGCGAAAGGCCGTGCTTAGTACCAAATAGATTTCAATCCTATGAAAATAAATTTTAAGTAGATATAATCAAGCGTACAAAATTATCGTAATTTTGCAACAATTCTTAATTAAGAACTTTTTAAATTGATTTACTGAAAAAATAAAATGCCAGAAATGTTATGAAAAAAAATTGAAGCTACCTGTTAAGTAACTAACTATTTAATGTTAAACAAGTATCCAATGTTATATTCAGAAGGTTAGCGTTAGGTTTCGGGTATCGATCGAGTAGGGCGTTGGAGAAAAGTCACTGGACGCCGGGTCGGAACGCGCGCTGATTTTCCCGGGATCTGTTACGTAAAACCGCCGTAACGACATTCCAAAGCGGTGTCAATCTACATTCTAGGCAAATAGGAAAAGGTGTTACATGAAACACTAAGTTGGCCGTCGCTATCTGCTAGCATATGACGTTAGTTACTAGCATATGTTACCTGTGTGTGGCGCCTTGTATATTTGACACACACCCTATGTAATATACAAGTATACCATAAGGTATACTTGTATATTACATAGGGTATGTAACTAACTAAATAACTAAATAACAGTGCGTATTTGCCAATAATGGCAAATACGCACTGTTATTTAATTAATTTGCTTCTATACTCTTTAGGTTAAGTCTAACCATATAATCAGTTAATTTGAGAGTTGTATTCCTACCCACTTTGTCGTCCCAAGATGTCTGTCCAATAACGTTTAATCAGCGATCAAGCAATTTTTTTCTTATAATAAGCTATCAACCAATCCTCAAACATTGATATTAATATATGCAATACAAACCAAATTAAGGAAGCATCAATTTGGTCAAAACAAGTCGTGATTACCAATTGATGAGACTCTCCGCTCGACGCTCGCCGTGAACGGACGTGCCGCTCTGTGGCGCGCTCGCTCTCGACACTCGTCTGCTACCTGTTACGATTGCGTAACGCTCTGCGTAGCCCGCCTACGCACATCGATAGATCTAAAGCTGCCTTTTTCAAGGCGGTGGCAGATCAACACTGTTTCTTGGTTCGCGAATTAAATTCATTTGTCCCTTCAGGAAAAAACCGCAGTTTCGCGGTCCTCGGTGGATATCCTAACGGTGCCAACGAAACCGAGTGGGGTGTTGTGCCCAATCACACCCGCCGAGCCTCTTTAAGGCAAAGCAGTCAATTGGACGGGACCTAGTGTATCGGCCTTGGGGGGTCTCCTAGTCGATCCTGGTGATCTGGTTTCCTTTTCAGCTACTCACCTAGTGTCGGTTGGGTGTGTCTACACCCTTCGCGCTAGACTGGTCAGGGCCTCGTTCGCACATTAAGACTGGCGACGAGTACATCACAGCTTAAGGCACACCATAGGTACTCACCTCCCTGCTTAAACCCAGCAGGGAGGGTTACACATCCCCGGGCGAACCTACCCGGGGAGATAGATTTAGTTAGGTTAGTTTTGATGCTAGGCGCGTCCCCTTCGTCATTACCTATGTTAGGTTTTTAATTTTAACTTGTTTTTACCTTTTACTTCTCGTTTTCTCGAGAAAATGGACGCCCTTTGGCCCCGTTTCATCGAGGAGATGAAGAACTCCCAGGTCATCCAAGACCTCTTCCAGGCTTGGACCCGCAACCATAACCCTTCCTTGCTCTCAGAGCTAGATAGCCCGCGCCCTCTTATCGGCGCCGACAAAGGGATTAAAGCCCGTCAAAGACCTATTGTCTCGACTGCTATGTCGAAACCTATTGTTGGGAACGCTATTGTTCAAAATTCTATTATCTCGTCTCCGAGAATTACTTCGCCGAGCTGCACACCTGCGTGTGACGCATCACCGGCATCCACTTCCCGCCCCCGCTCTGCTTCTCCGTCCCCTGTCGACGCCGAGATGGCCAACGCCTCCGATTACTCTATCGATGCTCTTTCCGCATCCGACTCGTCGTGCTCGACTGATGGCTTTATTGAAGTCATTGGAAAGGGCAAGAAGCGTACCCGAAAGGCTAAATCCCAACAGGTACCTTCCAAGGCGGCTAAAACCGCCGCCTCTCCCTCCTATGCTGAAGCCTCGGCATCTCAGCCATCAGCCCTCTCGGCCTCACCCTCCTCTTGTTCTGCCCCTCAGGTGACCAATACCTCCCAGTCCGACTCGTCAGCCCCTAAGAAGGGTGGCCCGGTCCCTCCTCCAATCTTCCTTCAGGAGAAAGGAAAGTGGACCGAGGTATCATCGTGGTGCACACAGCACCACATTAACTTCTCCAGTGCCCGTTCCGTCAAGGACGGCATCAAAATAGTCGTCCCAACAGCGGCCGACTTTCGGTCGCTTACGCGTATGCTGCAGGAGAGAGCCCTGCCATACCATAGCTTCACTCTCCCAGAAGAACGCGTCCTCCGCGTGGTAATAAAATCAGTCCCCGTAGAGCTGTCCTCAGAGGACATTCTCAAAGACCTCTGTTCGCAGGGCATTCCAGCCCTCGAGGTACACCGGATGTACCGTTCGCGAGGCAAGTTGCCATACGAGATGGTCCTTGCCGTCACCGAGAGATCGGCTGACGGTAAGTCCATCTTCAACATTAAATCAGTCTGCCAACTTTCCGGTATAAAAGTTGAGCCGCCACGTAAAACCGGCACTGTCGGTCAGTGCCACCGCTGCCAGCTGTACGGTCACTCGCAGCGTAACTGTTTCGCGCGCCCTCGTTGTGTGAAGTGCCTCGGCGAGCACGGAACGCCTGATTGTCCCCGGCCCAAGGACCGCACCCAGTGCGCTGAGCCCCCTAGCTGCGTTCTCTGCGGCGAAAAGGGTCACCCAGCAAACTACCGAGGCTGTCCAAAGGCCCCCAAAACCGTCGCGAAACGGCCTGTCGCTCGTGCACTGGCCCCCGCGCAAAAACCCGCGACCGCTCCGCCGCGTCTTAGTCCACAACGCCCAACCGGGGCTTGTTGGAATAGAGAAATGCATCTTCGTGCGTTCCCGGCCCTCACCTCTCCTCCGAAGGAGACAACATCGATCACCGCGCTCCAAGGACCCTCTGTCCCACGCATACCTCTCGCCGCGTTCAAACCCGCGCCTGTACCGAAACCTGCGCACGCATCACCGTCGGCCGCGGCCCTTATGGCCCCGACGTTCTCGGCCGACATTACTGCGTCGGTTAAAAATTATATCGAGGTGTACGAGTCGTTTGACTTTAATCGTATCCGCCTTATGGCTGAGGCGATTAGAGCCAACCCCTCGCCTCTGCACGCGCCTTTCATTAGGGAGCAGTTCAGCGACGTATTCGCCGCGTACAAAGCCGCCGCGTTCTAATGGCTACAACCGCCGGTAAATTCAAACCCCGTTCCCTTAAATTAGGTTTATTTAACGCGCAAAGTATTAATAATAAACGCGATGAAATCGCAACGTTTCTCCGCGACCACCAACTCGACGTTTTTCTTGTACAGGAGACCTTTCTTAAACCGTCTCATAGAAACCCGCGAATCGCGAATTATAACCTAGTCCGTAACGATCGTACCAGAGCCGCAGGCGGCGGCACGCTCATTTATTTCAAAAGGTCACTGTACTGCGTTCCGATGGACCCACCTACGCTGTCGCACATTGAAGCCTCTGTCTGTAGGCTAGGTATGACCGGTCATAGACCTTTGTTCTTAGTCTCAGTTTATATCCCTCCGTCACCTCAGGGGGTCGACTTACGACCTGACCTGCAAGCTCTTCTTGCTCTCGGCGACTCCGTCCTTCTGGCGGGAGACCTGAATGCAAAACACGAAGCGTGGAATAGCCACACTCGTAACATCCGCGGTAGACACCTAGACCTTCTTAGCTCCGAGCTAAACTTTGACATCATCGCGCCTATGAATCCAACGCACTTTCCCGGTAACGTAAATCACCGCCCCGACATATTAGATATAGCTTTGCTTAATAACGTTAACTTAGCGCTTCGGTCCATTGAAGTTATTCAGGAATTAGATTCCGACCATCGACCAGTGATCATGTCTTTCGGTCCGCGTGTAGGTCCCCCAGACGCTGGTCAGCCCATCCCCACCAAGATAGTTACGAACTGGACGAAGCTTGGGACCCGTCTTAAGTCAGTCCAATCTGCGCATCTCGACTCAATCCCAGACCACGTAGAATCCGCGACGGACGCTATAGGCGCGATCGACTCCTTCACTGAGCACGTGCAGTCCGTGGTGAACGAGTGTTCACGGTCGGTACCGGTGACAGAAGACGCTCGCTGGCTCCTTCCGGACGACGCCCGTGCCCTACTGACGGAGAAGAACGCGGCTATACGCGCCTACGACGCTTATCCCTGCGACTCTAATCGCGTCCGCATGCGCTCTCTACAGCGCGCCTCTAGGAAGCGCATAAGGATATTGCGTGACGAACGCTGGGATAAGCTTCTCGACCAATTAGAGCCCAATCATCACGCGTTTTGGAATCTTCAACGTAAACTACGTAGTTGTACCGAAGTGACTATGCCCCCGCTGAACCGTCCGAATCAGAGCCCTGCCTTCGAAGACGACGAGAAAGCGGAATGCCTAGCCGACAGCTTAGAGGCCCAGTGTACGCCTAGCGACCTTCCGGTTGATCAAGCTCACCTCGCCAGAGTTGACGCTGAAGTCGAACGTAAGGCCTCGCTCCCTCCTTCTGAGGATCCGGAACACCCACTCGCGCCGGTAACTATAGACGAGGTACGCTCTCTGATCAAGGAACTGCATCCACGTAAAGCCCCTGGCTCAGACGGAGTCACCAATAAGGTGATTAAACTCTTTCCCCCAGCATTAGTAATCCTCTTGACAGGCATCTTCAATGCAGCATTAGGCAACAATCTCTTCCCACAGCAGTGGAAAGAGGCGATAGTCATCGGCATCCACAAACCCGGTAAACCGAAGTCTGAGCCCACTAGTTATCGCCCCATTAGCTTACTCAAGGTTCTTGGGAAGCTATACGAGCGAATTATTTACTCCCGTCTTATGGACTATGCCGAGTCCAGGAGTCTCATACCAGACGAGCAGTTCGGTTTTAGAACCCAACACTCGTGCGTCCAACAAGTCCACCGCATAGTCGAGCATATAAGCGCTGGTTTTCAGCGTGGAAGGCTCACTGGCGTGCTCTTCTTCGATATAGCAAAGGCCTTCGACAAGGTCTGGCACAATGGCTTGATATTCAAGCTTTACCAACTCGAGGTGCCAGATCGTCTCGTGCTTATCATTCGAAACTTTTTGTCGAATCGGTCCTTTCGCTATCGCGTTGAGGGCACACTCTCTTCCCCTCACCCGATCCGTGCCGGAGTCCCTCAAGGCTCGGTACTTTCTCCACTCCTCTTCACGCTATACGCTAGCGACATTCCTCGCGGTGGCAAACCCCAAGTAGCTATGTACGCCGACGATACGGCCATCTATTATTCAGGCACCAGCCCCTTAGCGATAGGTCGAACTCTCCAGACCGCGGTCACGACCCTCGGGAAGTGGTTCACGAAATGGAGAATCGAAGTCAACCCTACCAAGAGCGCAGCCGTGCTCTTTAGCAAGAAACGGCAGCCTCCCGCTCCCCCTCCTCCTATAACACTCTTCGGCAAGCCTATCCCTTGGGAGCAGCAAGCCAAATACCTGGGTGTAATCCTTGATCGGAAGCTTACCTTCATAGCTCATATTAAAGCGGCACGCGCGCGAGCCGCCTTCGCTCTCGGCCGACTTCATTGTATGTTGAACAAGCGCAGCAAACTCTCTCTTACTTGTAAGAAGAGAATTTACACTGCGTGTGTGAGACCTATAATGACTTACGGCAGCGTCGTATTCTCTCACGTACCCGATTATCGACTCAAACGAATGCAAACACTCCAAAACCGTTTCATGCGTAGAGCCACAGGCGCTCCAGGTTACGTCCGTAACTTGCAGTTGCACTGTGACTTAAAGCTGCCAACAATCAAGCAGTTCATGAAACGCGCCGCGATCCGTTTTTTCGACTCCTCCGAAACCCACCGTAACCCGCTAATCGTAGCGGCCGCGCGATACGTACCTTCCGTAATATCTAAGATTAAACGGCCCAGACTTACTCTCTCCTACCCCGACGATAAAACAACGCTTCTCCAAGAAGCATTCGATTTAGCTAGCAGTAGCAATACAAAACACAACCGCCGTATATTACGTCCTCGCCGGAGAGGCCCGTCGCGTATTATAAATAATAGTAACGTAAATGTTATCCCCCCGTCCCTAGACCAAGCTGGCCCGAGCCGGCCAAACTAGCAATAAAAATATGTCCCTAAATAATAAAAATTAAGATCCAGCCATCCCTTGCTGTTTTGCTCTATTAAGATTGTTAGCAACGCACTAAGTCGAGGTCCGAACCCCGCAGGGGGTGCCCTTAGTGGACGTTGCTGACGTAGTTAGTTTTTCCTATTGCTCTGGCTGGAGGCCTTAAGGTCCTCGCCAAAAGTCCGGTGAAGCAGTCAAAGCCTGCGCTCAGGCTAACTGCAAAGATCTCTACCAAAAAAAAAAAAAAAAAAAAAAAAAAAAAAATACCAATTGATGAAATGAATAAATCAAATAAAACTGAAGTTCTCGTCCGGTGGGGACAGGGCCATTAATTTAATGAAAATTGTATGTAAATTTATATAATGAGAAAAACCTTGTGTCTGCGGTCATAAGATAAAAATAATGACAGACATATTTTTAAAGAACACCTTTATAGACGACTCTTACATCTTTCCCCATTCATTATAGTATATGTAAAGTTAGTTTAGCGTATGGCACCAAGTGTTCCGGTAAGTTAATACAAGTACAACTTTATCTGCGAGCTCGATCTTTTAGTACAGCATTAATTAATTATTTTGAAATTATTAGCTAAGCCCCATGATTAGTGCAGCGGTAAATTAAGATATAATGTGCGTTTAGGCCGGGTATTGCACGTACAGTCGTGGCCGCCGCCCCAGGCTCTGTGCACATTCCCGGCCTGCGCAATGATTATCATAATTCCTTTTTTGTGAATAACAGTACTATTAAGTAGATACTATAGTTTTAGCCTAAAACATGTTTCTTATGCAAGTAACAAATGCATGCAGTCAAACCTAACGGCTATGATGTCGATATTTGGGAGTTAGTGTTCAAATAATGCAAATGCAAGTGATGAATCAGATGAAGAATCAGTTAGTCTGTTAGTATTTTTTGTCATCTTTTTAATCATTTGTGGAATATTGTTTACATTTATATCCTATTTTGTACAAGTACGGGTACCTTCCGTTCTAAGAGTCTCTTAGTGAACAGCTCTTAATGCCTTCTTTGAACTGAGTAAATACTTGTGTGAACCTGTTTCAGAATGAGTATCTATTGAAGATGAACTTTGTACAATTACGTAGTTTAAAAAGTTTGTAAAGAGATTTAAGAAAAAGTAAAGAAAAATAATTGGCAAAACCATAAATAGATTTTTTGCTCTACGTTTCGATCAGAGCTCAAATATCGTTTAAGTAAAGCACGTTTAAGGATTTCACAAATGGTATTTCTGCATTGTACCATTGTGCTTAGTGTTTAGCAAATAAAGTGGGTCTGTGTTAGTGCATTGATCTTGTGAAGTGAAGTGCGCAGGCGACGCGGGCGACATGGCTGCGAGCCGGTAACGTACGCCCGCTGCCCGCCGAGCCAACCTATCATTGTATGCAATCTTTGACCCGCAGACCGCAGCATAACGACGCACTATACTGCCGCCATTAACATGCTGTTAGGTTAATGTAATTCATCATCATCATTCCTTCTAAATATTATCAGACATTTGGAGATTAACTATCACAAGATAAAACGTTATCAATTAACTTACCCGTAAGTCAGAACTACCCGACGACGTGGACGTACTACTGCTGTCCAATCTCCCGTTGTAATACATCTTTAATTAATAACCACTAAAACACAAAACTTCTTTAAACACTAAGTATTTCACAAAGAGACCTATTTTGAGTACATTTCGGTTCTTAATTTTTATTTCACTAACAATTTTCTGTGTTTACACAATAAGTCACAATTAGCGAGTAGCGATACACAAACACATTGTTCCAAGTGACCGATTAAATCGTCGTCTTCATCTTAATAAACACTTGACACCATTCGAACCGGCTCTCGGTACGAAGTAGAGCACTCCGCGTCTACTTCACGACCATACACTTCTCGGAAATTAGAATACAATATTTAATCAATACGGTTATATAAGATGGCATATATTTACAATAACAGCATTAATCAGTCAGCTAACGGAGCAGGCGTTGCACACAACACCTGTGTATTGGGCAATGGCTACGTGACTCAAGGAGTTCGTTTATCGATAAAACTGAAACACAACACTGTTATCGCATATGATTGTCATTCGCGGTAATATTCAGAAATATTTTAGTGTGATAACAAAAAATCGTTTTCACCTTGAACGATTGAATTGAGCGATTGTTTATTAATGCTATTACGCTGATACGTTTTGGGTTTCCGGTATATAAATCTTGGGATTTGCAAGAATCTGAGACGTTTAGGCAGTTTACGAAGTCTTTAGATAAACATTACCTTATTTTTACATAATTTAGTAAATTCTTTAGATAAGATTTTTTATTTACATTAAAGTCTGTACGTAATGAGGACGTGCATATATGTATTAAACATGAAATACAAAATTATAATTCTTCTTATAAAAAGCTCGCATCTCACTGGTTCAATTTATTTTAACTGCATCCTCTTTATTTTGTTTAATAACATACAATGTATTAATCATTTGCAATACGCTCACTTTAAAAGTTTACTGTTACAATATCGCTAATACAATATTTATAGAAACATTATAATCACCCAAGACGCCTAGCGTTCAGCTCTCCTTATTCGGTTCAGAGTTGCTATAATAGTCCAATATCTCAAGTTTATAACATAACATTTGCACAGATTTCGCGGACTCGCTAGAGCACATCGGCCCACCGGTTGGCGTTATTTATAGAGCGACCGAGCTTTGCTACTATAAAAGGATTTTGTTTGAAAATGGGAAGCTGTTTGCATTTGTGCGAATGTGTATCGCGAAACGCAGATTTGGCGTGCGCGTGGGCCAGTCAACGCGCGCGGTGGCACTGGTCGCGCGCCGGGCGCCCGGGCCGCGCCGCGTGCGTTGCACCTGCCTCGCCCGCGCCCGCGGCCGCCGCAGCCACCAGCTTCCACGCCACTTCCACCTACCTATTACGGGAGATAATATCCCGTATGTCGCACTACCTCACCGCCATTCACACTACTTTCTTCATCGTTAATTCGAATGTTGTCAATCATCGGTCCTATCTCAATCAACCTGCGAGTAACTGGCAGCTCTGCGTGTTCAAAACCAATTTTAAGGAAGCATTAAGATAAGTAGCCAACATTGTAAAGATTACTCTAGTTTATATTTATTGTATCTCTAAATATTATCTAAGAAATAGTAGCAATAAAGAAGATGCAAAACTTGGAAAAGCTTTTTGTGTCTCATGTATGTACCTACAATAGGGTGAGTCAAGAAGAAAATCTATGTGAATTACAGTTTATGTAACAATTAAAACATACAAAATACAACTTTAACTTCTGATAACAAGATTTCCTAGTAATATGAGCAAGCAGTGAACACATAGTTACTTTGCATGCTGCTCCTGTGCGCCCGCGCGTTTCACTCACGCTTTCCGAAGTGTCGCCTTGCAAAAGCTATTGCCACATGTGAGTAATCTTTATTGCCACATTTCTATTACAGTACGTGATTTGCAAAAATAAAAATACTAATTGCTAATTGCTTTTATGTATGTCAAAGAACAAAGTTTAGTACCGGAAGGACTCAATCAATCACCGTCGAAAGTGTGCTTGTCTATCATCGTATCTCGTCCTACAAAAGTAAGGAGGCTACTACTGGTGATTGTGAAGTATAAAATATTAGCGCCCAAACAAGTTTGTTTGCACAAGTGTTTCAATGAACGATGACGTCAGCCGTCAGCGTGCGCGGAACGTTGACACCGAGTTAACGGCATCAGCACAACAACACCCTCATTATACCCCAGCGCTCATGAAATATGAACTCTGGTTAACATCAATCTCTTATCAACTTTATGTCAATAATTTGTTTGCAATCTCATAAAACCACAACAAAAATGAGTTATTAATAAACATAAAGAGAACAAAGCTCTTTAAAGTTGGTATGTTGGTTAAAACGCAGACATTCTTGTTTGACTGCGACAGTTTGTTACTGCACAAAAAACGTGAAGCGTTTATCGATACCCCATTTATCAAAGGCTGAATCGCAGCAATTACAACTTCTTTACACCCTTGATGCTAAAAATACACTTAATTAACAAAAAGAAATGTTTTTTGCACCTTTAGTGATCTCGATCTTGAAGAACATCGTGCATTCCGGCGTTAATTATAAAGCAAAATATTTATCGGATTGAGAAGAAAGCAGTATTTTTTTGATGTTATGCTAAACTTTACCTTAAAAAAGTCGGAAATAGCCAATTCAAACATTTAAATAGAAGATTTTGAGGTGCCTAAACAACTGACGCAAAAACCGCAAAAATTTCGGTGCAATGCCATTGTCTTTTAAAAAATACGAGTGTATTCCACATTAACATGTATCGCACATAAAATCAATGTTCCGGTGATCGTGGAAGCAAACTCACACGAGTGGACACTGCATGAAATAAAACGGTTATTGCTGATCGTGGCCGATACGCCGCGCCGATATCACCAACTTCGTTCATTTTACACATGCTTTTTACCGTAATATTTTGACTTATATTTTGTGAAATTTTTCGCTGGTTGAATGGTTCTGAGTTCTTACCCACTCAACTTGCAGTTACTGAATGGATTTATTTATGCTCCATGCGTCATAGTTAGACATGGAGTTCGAGCAGCTACTGACAATTACAATTTATAATGTTTTTGAATTTAGATAATTCTTTACACTTTATGCCACACGGTGTGAATCTAGAAAATGTAGGTATACATATTTTTGAAATGGCAGCCGTCGGCGATCTTGGTGCCAAAAGGGGATGGAAAATGTAACACCTTTACTAAAGTTAATACTGTCTTGATTTTCATTATATTTCTATTAAATATCATTACATTTGATGTAATAAAGTGATTGTCACTAAGCAATTTCCTATGCCTCTCAAGCACCTTGTGCTCGGGGTTATGATGCCCGTGCTACGTTGTGCAGTAAAATTTACGAGCTTTTTACGATTCTATTTACATTTAAAAAGCACAAATAACGGGTTGTCTAGTGATCTCTGTGTTTTGGTAATGGCACTACAGAATGTTCAACAATCGCTTTAAGTATTTGTATAACTAATAGTGTTTGTATTCGATGTTACGGATACAAATTTAATGCTATCAAATAAGATAAGTTTTTATGAATGTGTATGTGTAGTTGTTAACATTTTCAAATTTACATTGAGAGTTTTATATTTCATATGAATTAATGTAGTGTGTATTCACGTTCATCGCACTCTAACTGTAATTTATTTATGGGGAGAATATTTAATCTTACAAAACCTATGAAATCATAGAGGCATGATTTATATGTAACGCCATCGAGTCAACACACATAACAACATCGTCCGAAACAAGTTTAATACCTTAAGAATAAGGAAACTTCATTCAATTTGAAGGTTTAACATTTAGCCGGTAGGTATATAAATAACTATAGATACCGGTACCCGGCACGTTTCATTAGCATTGCAGATTTACGATACTGCGAGAAAACCGCCTTCGCCACGTATTACTGAAAACCTTGGCTTATTCAGCTTATTGTAATGTTTCACAAAGTAAAGCACTCTTCACTTTAGTTTCAGAGCTGAACATTTTGAATGTAACTTAGTTCGTTTGTAGGCATGTCATCCTTTTGCTTGTAAGTTAGTTACTTTATTATGTTGTCAGATTTAGGATCATAAATAATAATCAATGAAACATTGAGATTAATTTAAAATTTTGACTAATAACTGCAACCATTTATTAAAATTAAGTGATCAAGAAAAAAACATTAGCTCGACATAAATTAATACTACATCTCTCTGTTGGGCTCTATGTTATGTTAGATTTAATTAATAAAACAGATATCATTGAAGCTATATTCAATTAATTTAACAACAAATTATTGTTAGAAAATGCATTCAGTTTAAGAGCAACAATATCGATTGCAGGCCTGCACTTAACGATATTTCCAAGTTTCAAGTGGTTCGCGTTACAATATGTACGAAGCAATTGCACCAACGGAACGCGAGCATGTACCTTACTTTTCTTTATAGCATTCCACTTCTACCTTAAACAGTTTACTCTGATTCAATTACCATGAAGTGTGAAATATACTTTAATGCAACTTCAATAGTTGTGCATTTATTGGTAAAACTGTCCTCCATTATTCTGATTACCAACACTGCATCACACTACATTTTGAGTTACATACATTTTATGTGCTTAAGTTGAATAAAATGTTGGAAATTAAATAAGGAACAACTTTCTCTGCCTACCCCTTAGCTGTAGAGACACGTAAAGATATAATCGCAGGTCTCCTGTTTACTGAGACTAGAACCCTCAGGGCATCAAATACTGTCATGTCTTACCTGAATACAGTACCTCCCTACTACCTTCATACCTGTAATACCGTCTACCTGTTTATGGTAATACTTAAGGTTCGCATACATTAATATTGACTTCGCCGTAATCGGATAAAAAGCGCTCGCGTGTATCAAACTCTACGGAAAAGTTTAGAAGGTAGCTTTATGGGTGTTTGCGAAATTCCGCATTGCTTCACCGAACTTATAAACATTTTCAGGAATACATAAAAGTAATTTGAAGTTTACTTATCGAAGTTTTTTAACCGATTTATTTTCAGGAATGTTATTTTAAAACCGTACAACAAGCTTCTGAAGCACCAAAAAATAACCGTACAAATAAAACCTATTTCATTTTACCCATTTAAATTATACGAAATCTAATTCCGTATAATCTCTTGGTAAAAAACGGTATCTATTCAATCAGCTTTAGAAAACTCCGACCTATTTCGCTCTCTTTTCGTGGCAGTTAAATTCCCATTGGTAGCGGTCCAAATACTTATGTACTAACAATTTTCTTTTCCACTTTCCTTGCTTTGCTTTCTTCACTCTCACTAAACGTCGGTATTTTTTCGAATAGTGATTAAAAGACGAAAAATATTTCATATTAAATACTCAATACTCAAATCTTTATTAGCATGATATGTGAATGTAAATTCCAACCATATTTTATGTGTTTTCATATTAAACGTCCTGATTTAAAACCATAATTTAACATAATAATAAATGTCCTCATTATATTGTAATTAATGTTTAATTTTAGCCGCGACACGCTGAGGGGATGGCATGTAATTACAAGAACGAGAGTTCAGGAGAACGACGCTACACCGACTGTAGCAAGATTAAACACAAAATTGTATCTTAAAATATATTAATAGTTCGCCAAAATTTTAATAAAATATTAATTTCATTTAACCCTTAAAATTATGCGAAGATAGTTTACTTGCTCATCTAAAACGAATTTCGTGATAGATATTTAGTTTTTCTTAAAAGAGTCTGTCTATACATAACAGCTTCTTGGAAGGTACGAAAAGGATCAACTCAATTGGAAAATTGGAACTTAAAACAACTAGCTTAATACAATATTCATAGAAACAATTACTACATGTTTGTAACATGCTTATAAATTGTAAATTTTGAAGGAAACATTA
Organism: Autographa gamma; assembly: GCA_905146925.1. NCBI lineage: Eukaryota > Metazoa > Arthropoda > Insecta > Lepidoptera > Noctuidae > Autographa > Autographa gamma. Next base: position 6,498,609 of record LR989852.1, read on the forward strand.
TAACGGTGCTCTAACATTGTTTGCTCAGCGTCCAATTTGGGTAAGACGTGAAACAATGGAAGCGTGACCAGCGACCACCAGCTGATTGCCATCAAGAGCTCATTGCGAGCTAAACATGGACAGGCGGAGAAACAGAACTGGACTATTATCTAGTTACCAGTACCTTGTACATAAGTCTAAGTAGGTGAGCGTGGATAAGACCCTGGTATGACGGCAACCGCTGCATCGGGTCACGAACATCAATGATATCACTGCGATACTAATAGCTGACATGTGCAATAACTATTATACTTACAAGATTATGATTTTTACACCTGTGTAGCAAAAGATTACAAATTGGGATAAAAAACTGTGGCTATACACCTACTTATTTTTTTTCTTGAAATAATTATTTCAATACCTATACCAAAAATGTATTACCTATTTATACTCATATTTTAATACACGAAGATACAAACGCCATCTATCGACAGCTCCATAGAATTATAGCTTCAAAAGAGTATTACAGTGTGCGCAGACGCATGCGCTCCGCTCATAATAATGAATCATTCGTACGATACGCAACTCCAAAAATAGATGGCGCTACTAAACATCTATATATCCATCTGCCTTTTTTTATTCAAAATATAAGATAAATTACAAACATAATAAAATATGTTGTATCCATTGTACGCATAATAAGACGTATATAGAAACCATAGGTACATACAAATCATTGGAGAGTATTCCTGACAGGACGCTCCATAATTATGGGCGCATTATTATGCACTGTTGAACCTTGGCACGGATCGCACTTATTCTAGATATAATTCTAATTGCATGCACGTTATTACTGCCGTCCTCAACTAAGTAACCATCTTGCTTCGTTACGTACCTTACTCTCGCACGTCGTGTGGCAGACATATTTGCACACTGAAACAAACAGAAGGTAATTAACATAACACGCCTATTTAACACAGCATGGTTTTTAAGATCATTCCTATAATCAGTGATTATTTTAAAAAATCCCCTGAAATTCAATTGCAAATTCTGTCATCTTTGCTGGATTATAGTTACGATTAAAATCTTTTAAACTTTATTTTTTAAGCGAAAATTGTTTGATTAACATCTTCATTATTTTCTGATTCAATGAACTTCCTACGCAGCGCAGTCGCGGAGAACTACTTTCTAAGTATAAACAACATTAAAATGACATGAACACACAAAGTAATTGAACATTCTGTAGAATATAACTATTTATGCATGTCATCGCCATCGCACTGCATACATAGAGCTAGCGAATCAAATATGAATAAAACAAAAATTTCGTATGCAGAAATCGTTTCACGAAAATGCTACGCTGGAATCGTTATTCCTGATATTTGCAGCAATAAAAACGGCTAGCATTTCGCGGATTCTTTGATTCAAGCCCCGACAATTGAAATTTCAGCGTGACCTTTTGCTTAAAGTCTTGGGTTTGTAATTCTGTCGTCAATGACCTTTGAATGTCAGCCTGTCGAAAATTTGAATTGCAAGTCAGGTACTCTACACTAGCTAAATAACGTGATCGCTGAATAAATCGGTCAAGATAAATACTTTCTAACATTTGAAGTCTCTTGACATTGTGTGTCGTTTAAACAAAAAAAGAGCTAGTTATAAATACAGACCTCTGCAGCAGGATCCCTGGTTATGTACCGGCTGGTGGCACCAGTGACATGGCCGAGGCTTTCGAAACGATTTACTTCGGAACGCGTGAGCCTGACCAATTCCTTGCTTCTGTGAACAAAGAAACATCAATCATTGATTTAGCTACTAACTAGGTTAACAGAAGAATTCTAATTTGAGAAATCAAGATAGAATATTCCATGTGTCGTAAAACGTGTAAAGGTGCTATTACTGAGATGTCTTTGTCCTCGGTGTTTCGTTGTTGTGACAAGAAGATATTTTCCCAAGACTAACAAGAACAAATAGCTTCAGGCGAACTACGAGACTAGTAAACGTTTAACACAAGCGCGTGAAATGACAGGGCATTGTTGATAGCCGGCGTTAGAAAGAGGCATGCGGTGGATATTTATGACGGTCGGCGCGAACGGCCACCTAGCCCTACCTGCTCTATGAGCTGGCTTACCCTTCGTAAGCAAATCGACAATGGGAAGAATATCATCCCATTCAACTAAACACAAACAAGCAAAGTTAGGCCGCTCACCATACTATATGTACTTATGAAAAAAATACCCCTGGATACTGTAGAAATATAAACGTTACTTTCATAGCTTTCCTATCGTTTCATTTAAGATGCGATGCAAGTCAATTCTGCCTACGCAAAGGGTTTTCTCTATTTACTAACACAACACCGGCCGCAGAGCCGTTGACAGGACAATGCGTGAGTAAATAATTAGTTTCTATTCAATCTATCTCCAATACGATAGTTGTCGTTTCAGTTTGCAATTTGCATTCAATAATACAACTCGGGGCCATGATCTTTATCTTAAGCCATGACATGTTTTACACTCGTTAGCAAATTGTAACTGACGGCTATAAATTTGATCTTACTTTATCTACGGACCTAACAGTGGCCACAATGAAAGGATATTGGTCATTTAGCCCGGCCTGATTTATTAAATCTGTATGTAACTTTCAGTTCGCACGCAAATTGGTTCAACAATGTTCTTTGTATGGGGTCAAAGTGTTCGAGCTAATGACGTCATCGATTCCTGCGCAGACGCCGCCGACGCATGCGCGGGGCCGACGCTCCAGGCGCCACATTTGCAGCGCACATGATACACGGCCGATGTACTTGAAGCCGATGTTTGAAATAAATCACTCCTTTGTGTTATCAGCGTGAGCCGCGAGCTGGTCACTCTCAAGTGCTTTAATGCAATTGCTGTAAGTCGGTAGTGTTTGTGTTGGAAGGCTGATTAAGTTATTTATGAGCTCTTGTTGTATTGAAACCACAATACGTAACACAAAACTTTAAATAAATGGGCACAACCCGCACAACACTTACAGTTGACAACCCGTCACACAAAGGCATGATTCAATTAGGTAAGTACTTCCGCTTCAAAAAATCTCTTATTACATGGTACTTCGCAGCTTTAGTATACGAATGAATAGAGCTGTATCTTAATAGATTTACAAAACTTATGCTTTCAATAGTGTGTAGACGGACACGTGCGACTGTACGCACCTGCTTGAAATCGCAACAAGCCGAACAGCCGGCGCGCGTCGGTGGTGCCTGCGCTGCACACCCGTGCCGAAACTCTACAAAAAACGCATCCTCACAAAAGGTGAACGGTAGCGCAGGAACAGATTGACTCGCATCTGACAATACATTATACACCTATTACACACATCCCATTGAATAAAAGAATCAAATTTCATTGAACAGCTGAACATAATGTATTTTTTATTAAAAGAGCCACTATCTCTCTTGACCATTGATATCCATTCCCAAGATAGTTTTCAAACCGAACTGTATCTAGAACCAAAACTTGCTAAAGTAATAAATAAGATAGGTAAGCTCAGCAAGCGGTGTTGTAAATAACAACGAAGTATCCGTATTTCTGGTCGATACAGTGCAATATTCAGTATCTAGTCCAAAATGTATGTAAAAATGTATAACAATGGACGTGTGGTGAACTAAAGTGGTCCCTAATTCTCGGAAATGTATTCATCAGAGAGTAATTCGCTATATCCCCGCGGTAATTGCGCCGGGTGGCCCCCCGCGCCCGTCCGGTGCGGCCCCTGCACACCGAACGAGGTAGCAAGACCCTCCAGGCCAAACAAAACAACATTAATATTACACTGCCATTTGTTTTTAAAGCCAGTATCTGTAATAATGCCGCATTGCTGATAGGTTCTGTTCCTGTTATGTCATGATTGCAGTTTTTATTTCCTGTTCCAAACTTGTAACAACAATCGTTTTTTGTAACCTCTTTTGGGGTTTGAGTTATTTCTTCCGACGAACGTGTAGTGATCTAGCTCTACTCGTTTTAGAAAAAATAAATAAAAAATGAGGTTGGGGTAGATCCTTTATAATCCTCAGAAGTATGTGGACGTCCGAAGCAGGCCTACTTTACGGAGCAAAATGTTAAAGTCGTTGATCAGTGAAGTCAGGTTGTCAGTTAATATTCAGTCGTCACTCATAAAAGCTTCTAGTTCTCTGAATTTACAATCAGTACATATATCTCCGATGTACGACGAGATAGGTTTAATGTCCAAAATATTAAAATGATTATTATTTAAAATGCGTGCCGCCGAACATCTGACTGGCCGACAAGTGATTGAAGCTGCCGTACTCTATGGAAGAAAACAAAGGGCTCAGTGTCAGAATGATAAATCAACCCAACGCCCTGCCCTTTGGATATTTAACTCCATTGTTTTTTAATGAATTACTGCTGCGTGTACGTCGATAACACCAAGTTCCCGAAATTACTGTATTCTTCATTGTTAGAAGCAAATCTACTTAGATATGAAGTCTACATGATATAAGACAGGTTAGACAAGTTTGTTTTGTTACTGTTATATTTGATACAAATGCGCATACTTCATTAAGCATGAACTGTTATAGAAACTCAAACTCAAAACTCAAACTCAAAATCTTTATTTGCATGTTAAGGTTTTACATAGATCTTATTGAAATAACAGGCACAGCTTAACGGCCTTTTCCAGGCATAGCAAATATGAGGGCTAGTACTAAACTTATCACAATTTACATTAATTAGGACTTAGCATAACTTATACATAATATGAATAAAGAGTAAGTATATAATATTTATAAAATGTAGTATTTAGTTGGTAGGTGTTTGTGGGTGTGTATGGGGTAGGTTTTTTAACATTTAATTTTGGTGATTTGTTTTTTCTTCGAAGAATTCTTTTATCGAGTAATAGCATTTTTGTATAAGGAACTTTTTTAATTTTCTTTCAAATATTATTTCTTTGGTTTATAAACAAGAAATATGGAAGATTATAAACAAGAAATATTGCATTGATGGAATGCTTAGATTCGGTTCACAAAAGGAACCATGACTGTTGGTTTAAACAGGAATGCGCTGATGGATAACTAGCGTCAGTAGTTCGTTAAGTATTACTTAATATTAAAGAAGGTTCTACTTTTAAAGCAGTTTAATGTTAAAGTAGAAGTGCTGATAACGAAGTTATAGCCGCTATAAGTATTACAGCGATGCTCCAATTTCACGGTTATCTGGTTACTCTAAACAGAACTTTCGTAAGCTGCTCGCATACACTCTTGTTAAATTAAACTCGATGTAGGTATCTCGAAGCAAATGGACGAAACCTTACAACTCTTGCATGTTTCATATCGCAGGCTAATATTAATATTATTTGGGCGGGGAGCCATCTGTTAGAACGAGCGGTGCTTTCTCAAGGCCTTCGTACGTGACATCCGTTTAATATCGAGGCGTTATAAGCTATACAAAATTGTCTCACGCGTGGAGTTACTCGGCCCGAGCCGCGACCCGGCACTTGGCATCGGCCAACACTGTCTCCGCCATTAACATACTGTTTCTGGTTACTTGCTTATGTACATTAATTCCAAGTTCGTGAACAGCATACAGTATACACATTATCGATTAGAAACTCATTAAATTGTAAACCGGAAAATGACGTCATCGAATGTCAATAGCAGACATAAATCAACTGATTCGAAATGTGTTAATTAAAGCGATCGCCGCCGCTTATTCATGTAAAGATGATAATTTTGTATTGTAGAGCATTATCTGTGTAACTATGTAGTAGCTTTTTTGTAATTCGGTAAGTCCTGTGAGGTATATCTGATATCCTCACGATTACTTGCACTTGTAAGGCTGTAAAGAAAGTAGAGCTGGTAGATCTGCTACATGTATGTATTAGATCAATCTTAGTTACGTCCAAACAATCGATCAAGTCGAGTCACTTTTGGCTAAAATTGGGTGCCTGATGAGAATAAAGTACAATACTAGATTGTAGCGAATTTCGTAGCATCAGTGAAACATAAATTTTTCTTCCAATATAATCATATCAAACTCTAGGTAGGTACTTACGTTTATCAAAAACTGTATGCTACTTAAATACTACATTAGCGCATTAATGCGAAAACGAAATAATATTAATTTCGAACGAAGTAGAAAAACTTCAATTTATAGTTATGAGTTTAGTTTGTTATACTATATTTATGGATTAATAGTGTCTATACATACTTATTGTAATAACATTAGAGTGCAACCTTTATTTTTATAACCTAGTGTATGCCTTATCTTTATTGTTTAGTTATTGGTGCGCGTGTTCTGCTGCGTTCAGTGCTGATAAAAAGGTAATAAATAACACAACATGTTTTCATACAGCAAAGGAAATATATATCGAGTGTTCGGTTTCAAGGAGACACAGATCGTATTAGAATCGGTTTTAACAATAGCCGCCCGCTGCTCGGTCACTGACTTTAATTAATTACGAGTACCAATTAAAGTAGGACGGACCCTTTTGTAACATTTATACGCCGCGTTACGGCTAAAATTCCTTTTCATTGTTGTAATTTACGCTGTTATGTAATACATTTTTTAGTATCCAGAATACCGGCACCATTAAACACAGTAGAGTAGAGTAATTAATTTGAAATTGTACTTAGAACATTGATCAAGGCGAAATCGGTATTGAATTCAAGATTCCTACTGAGTTCCTGTATTAGTATGCAAAGTACACGTGTAAAATGTCATTGTTTGTTTCATTCAATGTAACAGTCGCAAATTAATTGGCATTGTTATATAAATCACTGTCAAGTGTTGTCCTTTTAAGTGTAATCTATGCTTAAATCGGGTTTCATTATTATTTAGTAGCGTATTTACCTCCAAAAGTATACGAGTACGAACTACGTTCTATTACATCACGCCAAATCACACGTGAACTGTAATTTCGGCAGTTTAGCAAGAAGCAGAGTGGCGCAGTGGAAGCGTGCTGGGCCCATAACCCAGAGGTCCGTGGATCGAAACCACGCTCTGCTAGAATCCCTTTTTGCATTTTTATTTAATTTTCTATACAAAATTCTCAACAGATTTCAATATGTATAATCATTCACTTTAATGTATAAAGCCGATAATTAACTAAAGCATAAGCTCGCGTGACTAGATGACCCTCCGCTGTTTAAACTTATCGCATGAGGCAACCGGTTATAAACTAATATTGTCTTCTTCACCCCTGTGAGTGATGATGATGACCGGCCGCTCCCTTGCTTCACGGTTATTATAAGGGACGGACCCTCACCTATCAGAGGGTGCATTACCGCTCACGGCGAAGGTAGAGCCACTGTTACGTAACTTTTCAACATTAACGATTGACTTAAAATTAAACAATAGTTACAACGATATTGATAAACTATTGAACCCTTTTTATCGGTGCAGCGTTCCATAGCCAATAATATAGTTGTCGATAGCTGTTGCAATATCATACGTCCAATGATTCTGGGTGGTTTCAATAATATTTTCATAAACAACTTATCTGCTGTGCACAAAATTTCCGATCAATTAATGCGATTATTAGCCTAAATTACTGTAACTTGCAAAAACATCTTACTTGGATTATCACGCTACGATAAGGTGATAAGCGGCAAATAAATAATTAACTTTAACAAATAAAATACCTTTTACTGGAAGGCTATCGATTTCAATTGAAAATAATTAGAATTTCATGACAGTCTACAATTCAGAACAGAAAATATCTGAGAAACTAAAATCCTAGAATCTAGAAAAGTTTACGTACCTATCAAAACCAGTTTAAATGCATCTGTGTTTTTCCAACTGTATATTAAATGTGATAAAGTGTATTTAAACGTAATAAATTATCATTTGTATTTTATTATATGCATTGTTTTTAATGCAGTATAGTTTGGGAGTATTAGAATGGTGTTTTTATAGCTTCATTAATTCTTCACGGTTTACGGTTTCAACGGTTAAATGGGTTTTGATGTCTAAATGTTTCCTAATATAAACCGATTCCACGTAGGGATACAAAAAGTATCATTTTTTATTATATAAAAGACAATCTCGTCCGCTGCGAAACTTATTTCGTTATCCGTAAAAAGCGAGTTTTTGTAGCCCTGTTTGTTTATGAGAATATTTGAAATGCCTGGAGAATTTAAGCTCAGTTAAAAATAAATGAATATTTGGAACAAAAATTTGTATTTTTTAATTAAGCATATTATAATCAACAATACGTAACATGTAGACTAATATTTAAGCTCTTGTTTAATGGAAGCCAAATTATGAAACACACTACTGAGTATACCTACACTAAACTTTAAAGTTGTTTCAATCCAACTACAAAGTAACCTGATGAGTAATCCATATGTAAGTGGAAAGGTACATTGTTTCTATTTAATTTCATAGAAACGTTTATGTTACTAATAAAATAATGATAAAATGCTACAAATATGGTTCAGTAAATCAAATCGATTACCATTTCAAATAATAGCACCATCTAGAAACCAGAACTTAATCATAAAAAAGAATTTATTTCCTAAAAAGAAGAACACCAAAGAAGCTCATTCGAATTCAATTTGTAAATTGTAATATTAGCATAATCAAAAAGAAATCTTGTATGTGGGTGACGTCGAGTTGAACATGTTGCCGTTACTCTTGATTGATTGTCAAACACTTACGAGTGTCGCAGAGAAAGTCTAGATCACATTCATGCTCATGAAAGTTCGTAATGTAATGTTAAACGATGCTACAAATGACCGGCCTTCTAAATGCCTTGGAATGGATGTGACGTGTGTGGGTACGGGCTCACAAGGGGTCTACAAACGGGCCATTAATGTAATTTGATTATGCAGTAGAACCAATACGAGTCTGCGGTTACACCGCACGATTTCAGATGGAATGTTCTCTCGGCTACACTCTTGATCAGCGAGCGTTGCAGCCACGGCGATTTCGTAAGATTCATAATTTCTTTATTTATAACCATCGATACTCTGCCGTTCTCAAATATTTGTACAGTTATTTAAAGTAAATCGCTGTACTATGTGGGGTTAGCTTAGCGTATAGCTGGTGCCTATTGGGACTGCGTGGCGCTCGCTTATTAATATAAATTTACTGAAACTCAGTGCTACAACAAAATTGCCAAAACCAACTGAGTTATGTAATTCATGTTCGATATTAGTTCTCCAGAGGAAATTGATAATTTCTCAGTACTCGCACCGATTCCGGGAGACCACCCGTGTCGTGGGTAATGGAGGAAAGGCGTACAACAGATATTTGTGTCGGCCAGTATAGCATAGGAATAGGGGTCGACGCGCGCGGGTTCGGTACGCTGTACGCAATCCTACTATGACATCTCTAATACACTATGATTTATCCGCTTTACTAATTCGATTACTCTTATTTGGGTATTCTACTCATCCCCGCAGAATGTCTAAAATCCTTATTTCATTATGTACCCGTAGATTCAAAGAAAACATAATTTCTAATCTTTAAAGTCCAAAACTTAATCTAAATTCTATTCGTCTTCGTTAAAATGTACTTATCACAAGGGGCTTCAATTAAATTAAATCTTCTGCTATACGGGTTAAGTAATAATAACTGTACATCATCGTTCTACGAGTATAATCGAACTCTATTATTGAGAGATAAACCATTCACATTCTCCAAATTCGATTCTGTCATAAAAATAAACATAAATCATTTTGTAAGACCTCCTGCTCTGCTAACGTTTTATATGCAAATTTATTTCCCAAATTTCATTGTTTGTCCTGGAAATGAGAACGCAATGTGTGCCAGAGGCTGGCTTGCGGCTTTGTTTACTCAGTGTTGAAACTGTGATATGACGTCATATAGGTACAGTGATACACTTTACACTCAGACAAACTTGCGCAACGCTTTTATTAGAGGGAACTTAAAATTCATGAGATTTTAAATCCCTGAAATATGTTTCTTCTTTAAACTACGCGCCAATTTACAAGCCAAATACTTGTAAATTCACAAGCAATTGTTGATAACACGCATGTTAAGTAGACTAAACAGTAAACACAGTAGTTAGAACCACCATTAAGCAAAAACCTTGTCCGAATGACGTAACCCAATTAGTTTTCGTTACGATCTTTAATTGTCTGAACAATCATGCCTTTTTCATAAATTAAATCTACATGGATTACCATTTTCGTCTAATAACAAAATGGCTTGCGCTCAACCAGAACCAAAATTATACCTTAAAAAGACAGCCTTATGAGTATAAACTGTATGCAATTGACGTGATTGTGATTGTTTGATGAAATGTTTACTTCAACGCTTAAAGGCAATAACGATAATGCTACGCAGTGACAACTTAATTGCTGGGGCTGTCAAAACGAAGAGTGAGGGGATGCCGACTGTTATAACCCCAGCACCATTCGAAACCAAAACAAAATCCATCGTCACTCTCAATGAAACAATAATTGAGTTTGAATAATCAATTACTTTAATTCCGCTGTAATCTTCATGCAATCGTGGGTAACAATAGTTGTTCAACTGGTATTCTTCCTATATTTTATACCTGATCCATGAGTAGCATTGTTGGTAACAAAGCAAAGGCATCAGTAATTTTGTAGTCAATGCGTTTTCATTAATTGTCAGGTTCAACATTTTTGTGGTCGAGAATAAAGGGACTATAGAAACGTGAAAATATTTGAGTTCAACCGATTATATTTTTCTATTCTAAGCTCTGTGAATTGTATCATTTCCTTACTTTTTATTGATCCTATATTTTCTAAACTATACAGCGGTGCAAGGAATTTTCAGGTACTGTCTTAATTTCGCTTTCTTACCCAAAGTTAATATACCTACGTAAGTACATACTTTTTTCGTCGATTGGTTTTCTGAGGAAATAATAAGACCTCCCACGTTGTTAAATGGTCTCACCGTCTACAACGCGTCTCTCAGTACCGATGTTGGTGCGGTCATTTGGGTTAACTGGTGACCACAGAACGAGTTGCATACTGTACCAGCATCCGTGCGTTATTCAATAAATACTCATAAATAACTATTAGCTACGAATTAATTCTTAGTCTTTGTTTAACGGCAATGTTTACCCTCGACTAAGTTTCATAGAGGTAATATCAATAAATGTGTCCTTTATAGAAGCTTTGAGGGTTGATTTGTCAGCCGCCACTTGAAATATCTACCCAAGGACAATTTGTACTTTAGAAAAATAGTCAAGGGTTATATTTGCGGTTGCATTGTGTTGAACTTAAACACCCATAAATCACGTTCCCTGCACTCGAAGTTATGAGGAGAGTGGTGGCCAGGTGGTCCCAACTATTTTTAAACTGCGTTTATGCACCAATAAGGGAATAAAATATATTTTATGAGTTCCTTTCATATGGTTTTGATTCATGGTTAAGAATTACTATTACTTTTACTACCTACCGGGTTCGTTAGCAAGATGATATTGGGTGCATTTGTACTTGGGCTGACGTGTGAAACCTCTGTTGTAGTATAAATACTTAGCAGTGCTGCTTCCCCTGAGCGCCTCACGTCTGGGTGACAGCTGGTGAGCATGTTTCGCCAAGCGTAATATTTTTTGCGGAGACCTTGTTCTGAACACGTATTTGAATTTCAGCAACGAAATTTAATATGACTAGAAATTCTACACCTACTACATTTTCGCTATTGTAATTATTTTGATATTCGTGACATGTTAAATACTTGTCTGCGGAGACCGTAAACTACAGAAATTCCTAGCGTTCTCAAGTGTCATGTAACGTGTACATAATTTACTTAAGAGAATTTAATATTTCAAATTACGTAATATATTGAAACGTGTAGTTTAAATTCCTTACATTTCACATAAATAAATGCACCATGCCCAGTGATTTCTCAAGTAGGTTAGATCCTACATGCTATGCAAAATGCGCCCGAAGCTAGCAGCAATTACCAGCGCTACTGCTGCACTAATTGTGCGCAATGCATTGCGCATTACCAATAATAAGGTTCGGTGCCGCTCCTGTGCGGTTCGTTAGAGGTATCATTATGTACCTGCGAGCGTCCCGCGTCTCAGCCCGTTCCCCTCTGACGAACTTCCGGTCAAGCGCTTTAGTTGGGCAGCACCATTGCACTTGCGTAACATCCGCTTGGTATTACGAACATAAACATGAAAACATTTTAAAAGCTCACGCCGTACGCGCTATAATCGTAACTCGAGTTTGATCAATTCATAAGTGTTGGAGAAACTTTTATACATCTGTACTTTTACATTACGGAGGAGCTACGCCCACGTACCTATCCTAATATGCAATAAACCTGTGCTGCTATGTTCCGGGAAGTTCTATATAAGTAGCTGCACGTACAATAACGTAAGCTCCGTCTAAATAAATAATAAAACTGTAATACTTCGAGGACCTCGCTTCGTACAAGTTTGCACAGATGTTACATTATTAAATACGTCGATAACATTCAAACTAAACGAGAGATCGCAATGAATATTTCAATACATTTTATATATTCATTGGTTGTTTGCGTACGTTGTCGAGCACAGTATGGGTGCGATGACTAATCTGCAGTACTTCGTGCGCCGCTTGGCCAGACGACTCCGAGCCAATCCGAGCCTCCAGTGCCGGACGGACAATATACCACAAAGAGCTTTTTCTGTCACCAGACGTGAGAAGTAATCTCGTTCCCATCGTTGTGCGCAGGCGCACTGATGGATCTTTGTCGCGCTCTGCCCAGGAATGTGTCGTAAATCATCGCTTACAGGCACTTATAACCCTTCGCGGTGGACTCATGTCTTCTGACACCGCCTGCCGCCTGTCACTATCGGTAATCTATAAGCTGATAAATGTGTTCTAGTTACTTAAAAAAAACATTTATTGTTACCAGATTTTGTTATTGACATAGCTGTTTAAGTACTTTATGAACAATTTAGCACAATCGCATTTTTACTCCTCCCAACGTCATTTGAATGGAATACAGTTTTTTTTTAGATTCGTAGCATTATGGTTCACGATATGCCAGAAGCGGCACCAATCGGCCTAATCCACTCGGAATGCGTTAAAACTCTCCGAAGGCGTCACACTAATAAAAAAGATCGCAGAATATACCGCGACAGCGTCATACTACAAACAGAATAACAGAAGCCTGAAGACTAAGAACCGAGACGAAGCGTCGAGACGCCAACCAAAATAATCGCATACTTTTTAACTTCATGCGTGCAGTATTCTCGTACCAAAGGGTTCAGTTTATTCTCGTGAGCTTATTCATGACTTTTATAAAGACATTTGCCAAAACAAATTTATATCTGAAGAGTATTTGAATTTACGTCACATATTTGCATTTAATTTCGATACCTTATAAAAGTTTCCGGTGCAGTAAAAGCGATTTCAGACTATTTCTTCAGGGAATTTTCCTTGTAAATTATAATAATTTTAACTAAAACTTATCCAAACCATATTTTAACATTCATAATTTAAATGTTTAAAATTTTTAAATCGTTTTTAGTGGAAAACTTAGAGAGGATGGACTTTTCTACTATACGGAGGACGCATTCTTCCTGGAGGTTGCAATAAACATATTGATATAAACAAATAGGTTTCGGCGTGGCAGTCCAATCAGTACCTTTTGACGGACTGCGATGGAATGGAAAGCAGGCTCTCCAGCTCTAAGAGCACTAGTATCGGGTAGAATTCAAAGGTACCGCCCGCTGAAAGGCTTATTGTCCGCCCGCAGGGATGCGCGCGCGCTGCCCCACATGCTCTTAATTAACTTACAAATGTTGAATAGATAACACGAATCAATGTATCAGCTACAACCGGTTCCTATTACATCTCTATCGTAGCTCGAATAATCAGCATTATCTTATTATAATGCGCCATAAAATAGAAAACTACGCATTAACGCATCAAGGAACATCGATTTCCGTGTCAAAATAAACCTTATTATTTAAATACAAGCGAATTTTTGAGATTTTCTATGCAATGTTTTGTTCTTTTGAAATACGCTTCGACAATTTTCTAAGATCCCGGTCGTTGCTGGTTAAGTTTAATATTCTTATTATAATTTATTATAATCAGTCGACAATGAACTTGTCTGAAGATATTTGCTTAGAGTAGCGACCGGTGACGGCGCTGTCGCCGGCGCCGGCCCGTGGGCGGCGCACTGCGTTTGCGCAACCTTTTGGGAAGCTAGGCAGCGAGTTCATGCGACAATGCTACGAACTCACCTCAACGCATTAGCATTCTACCGTTAACTATACTACCTGCCAAGGTAACCTAATGAAACAATGTCACAACAATAAAAATATTATTGTATCTAGTTTTGCATATAAGTATGTATACCATGTACGTTCGATTTGTGTAACATAATATGTATGTAAATTATCTAGCGTAGGTATATCAACGTACACTTCAGCAGAAATAAACTTTGCTGCTCATGATTACATAGCTTTCGTGTTATTTAGATACTGTTTATATTTAAGGTCCGTCATTGATATCCTCGAAAGTAGAGTTATTATTGTGAATCTTATGGAATAGAATATCAGCCTTCTTATATAACGCGGCGAAGGAAGTTCATCTATAAAAATACCAGCATAGGTACCTAGAAAACCTAGGTAATTATTTCCTACAAGGCCATAGGAAATTATTCATTTTATCTAAGCAGGTAATTCAAATAACTCCATAGATATTAAATGTTATTGTTATTTCATGGGCTTTTAATATTTATTACGTCCTATGAGATAAAGATACCATTATTTTTGAATGGTCTTTTCTGGAAAAAATATATTTTATATAAGTGTTTATATCGAGTCCAAACTGCAGGTCTTCGTACCTTCTTTCCAAATTTTCTATTTTTTTTAACGTCACATAACTAATAATTTATTCATATTATTTAATCAAATCATACATGGTGCACATATACTAACACACAGTACTAATTACGTGATAAATTTATATACCAAGGAGAACATCGCATTTGTAAATGTTCTCATTATAAACGTCGTGCAGATTTCTTACTCTCCTTTTACTACAACTTCATTTAAGTAATACATCGAAATGTAATGTAAGTAAAAAACACGTCTCAGTTCTTAAAATAAGACAGTGATACACACTAAAATATTTTTTATATGAAAGGAAAAAATAAAAGAGAATTGGGCTAACGAATACTCGGAGGTGCGACAATAATAAACGCCTTAGTTGTCTTTATATCGAGTATCTAGCATTGTTATTTACATTGCATATCATTAATATTTAACTTGAATAATTATTTAAATAGAAACAGACTACACCAGAAATGAGCACTTACAGTACTTGTAATTTAATTAACAATTAATTACCTGTAATATTAAATGCAGTGGTCCACTGACTCTGCAGGTCGGTGCGGGTGGCTGATATCCCCAAAGGCAGTTCCAAGGCATTTTATAAATTCATTTTAATACAATAATTATTTTAACGCCATATTTTATTACTCTATAGTCATCACATATCACAATTATTTTTAATTATCACTAAGTTTATTTTAATGTCGTCAACATAATAGAACACGTTAGGTTTGCTGCAGGCAGCGACGTCGCATGCGGCCAGCCGCTGACACAAGCAGCTTGTGACTGAGCTCATGAGCTGTAACCCGCGGCTCAGCTGATCCTAATCTTACTCCAGAACCTTAGCAGTAGCTTTATCAAACGCAGCTTGTTCACGCATTTGTCATTTGTAAATTCATTTCCATGAATGAACATCGCTTTTATTATTCTAAAGATTTTCGTAAAATAACAAGACTTTGAAATTGTCACGTCTGTACATTTTATAATGAAACAAAATATACCTTTATACTGGTAACTCAGGTAAGATGCATTATATTATTGGTTAATGTTAACCTTTCTTGCTCTTCCTTCATTGTTTGCCCTTTGTATAAAACGTCTGTTAACTATTGGGACAATGCATTTTGCTTAAATAAAAGAAACACTGAAAGCATGAATGCATCTACATAAACAGGCATTCCATCTTCTGTTTAAAATAATGTACGATATGATATATTGTTCGGTTCCTAATTACACTCACGAACCACATAAGGCTTAGATATACGTCAATATAACTAAAATACTCAGTTAAGTGAAGCTGTTATGCCCATCATCGGTAGAGCTCATCTCTACATTTTATGGGCATGATATTAACACGCGTATACCACTTTAAATCCATTAAAACATTCCCGGGATACCAGCTCACTGCTACCACTATTATCGTAAGTAGGATTGTCCTACTATAGCTTTCGAATCAGAAAAAACAAGCATCAGTCTGTCGCTTATGAATTTCTTAATGAGTTTATTGACTATCGCTATCTTCAAAATACTCTAATAAAAAATTTAGAGCGTGTGGCGCCGTCACTTAAGTAACTAACGAAACTTATAATTATATATGAAGGTCTAATTATAAATGATGATATCATCGAACTCTACCGTACTGAACCCTTAGAAATACTTTATTAGATTCGTTAATATTAGCGAGAATGCTATTACCGAAACTATTCACTAACACTCAAAAAAAGTTTAAGATCCTAACTTATATTTAATTTATCGGTTGTCAATTTTAATAATTCAAACAAACCTGCGTCACCAACTGTAGAGGAGGACTGACCGCAAGTGGATGCTGATGGTCGCGTGACCACGGACAGCTCCAAGGCATGCTTCTGATCTGGCTAATCGCTTTTGCACTGCTAACATTACCACATAGTTCTTGCGTAAGGTTAATTCACCACTCTCATTTTCTAATAAAGTCAATAACAGTCTATCAATTGATTCTAAACCAACTATTTACAATTTTATTTGGAAATCGTGAATGACAATAATGTTTTGATTGTTATCTGTTATCTAACGTAGCGTAAACAGATCGCGCGGCAGTGAAAGGAGTTAGGACTACGTAATGCGTGCAACAGGATAGTAAGGCAGACGCATGCGTGCGGACGGGCGGGCGCGCGCCTCCTGACTACGCTAAACGGGCACAGCCCGGCTCTCCAGGATACTCTAGTACGAAATCCCAAACACTCCCGACATTCGGGCACACGCCCCCCGCCGGGACTGCGGGAATCAAATGAAAGGGCGAGTCGGCATAGTATTAAACATCGCGAAGCATCTCGAGCGTTCCAAAGTTATTTTAGCTTCAAGTACTTAGGAATAAACATACATTTTTACATTTTAATATAAAAATGTGTTGATAAGCTCTTAGATTTTTTTGTTGTACATACGAATATGAACCCTTATAACTAGAAGAAAAAAAGGCCGTTTATAGCGGTCTACATTTCGAATCTAAACTAAATCATTTGGACGTAGAGCATAACTAGGTGCGCTGAGTTCACAAAGTTAACTACACGATGAGAATTAAAAAGAAGTATATAATTAGATTTTCGTAACTAAACTCTCATCAAAAACAATTGGTTAATTTGTCGTGTGACATTGAATCGTCTGGATGTCGAGCCCAAATTGCTTAGGTAGTTGCTCATCTGATTCCACAACTTGATTTAAGACGTTTTAGGTTTATAATTGTTGTCTTTGCATATGGTCTTTACTTTAATTTTGCATGTATCTAATAAGGTAGGTCTAACTAAAGCTATGGTTTTTACGACTAAAATGACCATCCATTTTATTGAAAAAAGCATTATCACACAATAACTAGTAAACTGGAACTTTCATCAACCTGCCACTCACTGACTTAAACGATCGGCATCGGGTCCCAGCACATTACAAACTGCGTCAACTGTACACGACTTTCATAAACTAACAAAGAAAAACGAAAGGATGAAGGCTTAGATAAATAGGTAATAAAAATACTTAATTTAATGTCCTGAATTGCATTAAAAGTAAGAACTCTATTTAATGCAATTATTAGATATTATTAAGGTTTAATTTAAGGCTTAGATAATATGTGCAGTTTTTCATCCAAATATTCATACTGTAAAACGACTAAACCTATTTACCCGCGAAAATTCAGAGCAATTTACGTTTTGTACGAAACCAAGTGACCTCATCAATTAATTTACTTTATCGACGGTGAATACGTTAATAAGCCTAAATTAGCATTTACGTCAGCTTTTGAGGCCATCCTATGCAACAAAGTACCTACCTAACTATTTATTTCAAAAAGTACCTGTTTATTCATTGAAAGTACAAAAAAAGGTCAATTGATTTTCATTTTTAAACTATAATACCTAGCTATATCTTGTTTTAGTTTGTGTCTCACTGAATTATTATAGTGTTATCTTGTTGGACAGTTTCCTGCGCAGCGGTAGACAAGTAAGGAATAAATTTGCAAAAAATAAATTATATCCAGAGATATAAGAAATAATCTCTGTTGTTTGCATCTCTAAACATCAATCTCCAAAAATAGCAGATTCTAAATTATTTTTTTCTAATGAGAATTTATTACTACTATTTTGAATCGGCTAAAACTTCGCTAATCACTATTCAGATTTATATTTATAATGGTGCTAGTGTATATAACTAGCATTTTATTTTACCGTCAATTACATAGCCCGCCAATTTTCCAGAACTACTAGAAAATACTTATTTGCTACCTTAAAAAATATAAATGATCAACATGCAGGTACTTGAATAAACTTACCCCTGTGTACAATAACAAAGATTTTTCACTGTTCCAAAACCACCGGTGCACCCACTTCATTACTTTTAGAACACTTGCTATTTTGTACAAAATACTTAAAGTAAATAAAAATATCGAGACAAATAAAATGATCTGCATCATCATTTTATATAATCCTATAGCTTTATGGCTTTATTCTAAGTTGAATGAATTTTAAACTAATAAGGAATATTTGAAGCGTGCGCACACCACCGGCCTCAACGGGTCCAGTAGTAAAATGGTTGATTGGTATTTAGAAGCTATGCCTATAGATATTATCATAGCTCCAAAAACACTTTTTTGGTAGCAGGGCCCAAGAGGGGTTCCAACCATTATAATAAAACCTCTCACCAGGTACCTATCTACTTCTAATTTTCGATATCATAGCCAGTAAACAAACGGCCTTAATTTAGGGTAGGTGAATAAATACTCCACTGATTCATAATATTGGTTATATTAGTGCTAGCGGCTATATTATTATCAATAATTCGGTTTGGATTTAGATCTCCAAAAAATGTGTTCCTAACTAACACAGCCCCGGAAGTTATTAGGTGAGAGTGTTGCAGTCCATCGGGTGTACGTCCTCAACACGACGTTACAACATAGCTAGGTAGAATTGTAATTAAGGCATCCATGTTGTGAGGGGAAAACTGGCTGTCGGGATTTTAAGGACTTAACCATCGTTACAGACCTGACTTCGAAGATTTTAGTGATATTCCTAGCTTGTTTAGTTTCGGCAATTTATTGTGGACGCATTAATAAAGTCCATCAATATCACACCTTAATATCGCGCATTAATAATTATCCAGGGCGTAAAAAACCCCTGTCCAACCCGAAAGGGTGATAGAGGGTTCATAATCACATGCCCAAATAAAATGACAAAGGACAATGCCAGATCGTGACCCACCTATTTACAAAAAATGTAAATTAATGAAAATAATCTTATGAATATAAGATCCTTTGATAATGAACTGTAAATCTGTTATACTTGCGGATAAGAAATGATTAAAAAAAGGAATTAAACCCCCGGGTCTATTTCCCGTTTTTCTGGCGACCATTTGCGTTACTTTGTACGCATAAAAGACGGACTGAAGAGATCTGTTAATAAAAAAAAATCTCATGTAGCGTAAAATATTTTTTACAAAACATAACATGTATTTTATTCAAGTATAGATAGTTAATTAATAAAAAACAATTGTTATGTAAATAATTGTGTACATTATTATAGTCAATTACAATCATTGTTATGCATTCGCGCGTTTGGTTATTGGAACGTCGTTGACATGCTATGTCAAAATGTCAATGTCATCAATCACTTTTATAAGTTGTCTTATTTCCTATCAACAGTCCTACATCAGTAGTATTACTAGGGTCGATACTGCCGGGTCTGTATCTATAATAATACCCTCTTTCCTCATGCTGAACTCCCGCCCAACAATGGCATTATAACGATAAACAGCAATTATTTATTTATTTTCACAATATAAACTACACCTAACCTAATGCTGTCCGAAAACTTAAGGCACCTAAATGTAATTATTGTTCTTAGATTTAATCAGAAACCGTAAGTTCTAAATGCATTAAGACATATGTTTCGTTATCAGTAATAAAACAGCAATAAAGTGCTGCATATGGCATGCTTGTAAACGATTTTTACTGCATGGGTCAAAGTTCTATAGAGTTTCTGGCATTGTCCTTTGGAAAATTCATGATAGAAACAATAATAATGGATATTGAAATAACTATTTATTGCCCCGAAATTTGAGAATAAAACAAAAACTACAACACCAATTTCGTCGGTATTTTGGGAGCCTTTTGTTTGATAATAAGGAAGCACCCGTGAAGACGTCGTCTCTCTAACTCGACATTTTAGAAAATGTTTTTCTTTTTTTTCCACATTTTTATAATCAGATATCGATACCTAACAACACCTTAACAGATCGAACAGGGGTTACTTAACACTCTGTATATGTATAATAAGTACCTATAAAAAGTAAAACTAACTAAAAAAACGTTTTTAGAAAGTTGCTTAAAACGATTTAACGGAAGCGAAGTATAGTACTTAGTTAAAGTAAGTAGTTATAAGTATAAGACCTACCATACTATGGACTACTTATTTCCTATGGGATTTACAGTCTTCAATTGGGTAGTGAACTAGCATTAGGTACTTGACTAAACATATAATTACTTGATAAGTACTTCTCACCACAGCAAAAAAGAGAACTTTTATGGGGGCCCCTGTTGGCCATCATGTCAGTATGTACCATACTTCTTCAAAGTTGCAATAGTAAAATTCTTGAAACTCTGACTAGTTTCCGTATTTTTTTTACTAATCGATGTAGTTTAGCATTTCAAGCATATTCAATGATTCTGGCCGGGAAGCTCCCTTGAAAGCTGACAACAGGGGTAAATTATTGAGTCCGGTTAGCAGCAACGGAAAAGTAATAAGAATTCGAATACCCAATTTGAATTTAGTAAACTGCGTCTTTTTTTAACTTTCTTATGAAAATCATATCAAAACGAAAAGATATTTCTCATTAAAAGAAGTTTGGCAGGTAACGAGGACTAGACTAATTTCTAAAGACTTTCTTTGAACGCACAAATTTGATTCTGTTTACGTTATATTTAGCAGATGAAGGACATTAGGAAGGATTTAACTAAAACCCAATTTATTTAGATATTAATATATTTTCGAATCTATAATGTACAAAAAAATACAACTTAAATGTTATGTACTCATAACGCCTGATTTCATCAATGAATAAAATATTACATTTTGAAGGTATTAGTACTTGTCGCGTATGTTTTCTTAATTGACTGTTACCAAGTGGCAATCACCCGTAGCAAGCTATTAGGAACAAAAGGAGTACAACCTTACTCCTTTTCATTGTTTGCTTATTTATTTTTTATACATTTGTTTGTTGACAATAACGATTTGATTCTTAAATCGGGGATGTTGTTAAAATTGCTCAGACAAGACATTGGATGTACTGGCATTGCAACTGTACAGATTAATTTGAATCTCTTCTTAAATAAACATAACGACCTATAATTAAATTTCTTATTTAATCAACCATCACTTCATAACAACTTTGGTTGTGTATGCTAATCGTAAAAATATATGTATTTTAGCTATTTACAATATTTAAACATACATACATACAATGCGTAGAAATGCACAGAAACACAAAAGGCCTTAATTAACATTTGAAGAACTAAATAACACAGACTTAACGGCCACTCACAAAAATGATAATTGTAGATACAAGGACTAGGTGTCTATTATTTCATAAAATGTATTTTATATAATGATTGTCTTATAAAAAGTAATTAAAAATTTGTCGGGATTAATGACTTAAGGAATCCTGCCTTTGAGCTTATCTCTACAACTGGAATCACACGACTCTGTCACTTAATAAAAAAATCCAAAAAATCAAATCTGTGAGCGACCAAATCTAATATCACTTTGCAATGGTTTAGAAAAACATAATTAGTTTATTTATAGCAATATAACAGAATATTAAACCTAAGTAATATTCACAATATAAAAATACCCTTGTACGCAGACGACAGGCCAAGACAAAAGGCATGATTTTATACAAAAAATAAAATCGGCGACGTACGAGAATGCCTCATTGTGTTAGCGACTGTCATCCTTCTATAATAAATATTTTATCACACAATCTTACCTCCAAATAGAGGAATTTTAGAACACCCTTTCTTAATATCAGGACAGTAAACAATAACTATAAAATAAATTGATTTATAGTGTAACATAATCTGAAAAACAAGACTCTTTCAAACTAATTATGTTTTTCATTAGAAACAAAGACTCCCGTACCCGTCCATGTTTCTGATTAAATTAGTGCACAGTGATAGTGATCCGTAGGCCCTTGCCGCAGAGTAACTTTATATGAATGATAAAAAAATATTTCTATTACACATCGATATATCACATTTGTTAATGCAGTCCAATTGAATTTATTCTGCAAGATTGGATGGAATTTTGGACCCAATTAATTATATTTTAATTAATTAAATTTACTCTGAGACAATGGGTCATAATATCTTAAATACAAAATGAAATCGTAATTCCAATCTTCATACATAGAATTCAAAATCATATTATTATGTAACATTTAAATATATACCGATTTCTCCAGAATGTGTAATTATATAATGTAAAATCTACCATGCTCTTACAATATGTTCGTTTTAATAACCATTAATTTCGAAAATTCCATTTATTTTTAATAATATTAGAATCGGGTACCCCAATTCGCAAATCAAATATATTCTAAAAGTAATTAGAAAAAAATACTTATATGTTTATCAGCACACACTTGGTTTGTCAAATGTTTATTCGTCAACCTATGTTTTAAACAGTAGCAGTTTGTACAATTTTGTTATGAACTACAAAGTTCGAATTGATTCTTAAATGAGGTAATTCATTACACCAAGACGAATATCAGTATATAAGTAGACGAAGTTTCTACATGTAATATCGATTTATAAAGCCCACTTTAAAATTTTAATTTCCCGTTATCAAAATATTATTTTATATTATAGGAATACTTTTTTCGTTGATGATTACAAATACGGTGCAGCGCAGTCATAAGTTTGAGCACGTCTATCTGGTTGTTACAACATTGACTTTAGTACCTAAACTTTAATAATTTAGAAGATGGGAGTAGTAGGTAATTTAGTTAATAATATTGAGCTTCAATACATGAATATAAACATAAATGTTTATATATAACAATCGTTGTACAAATATTCCTACCATCAGGCAATGGTTGTTAGTGTCGGACTCGATTATACCAAGAAGAAACAAAATATGTAATAATTTTTGCTCCTAATCAGATTTAGAAAACGAAGTGTAATTTAAAAGAGTACTTTGTAAGTAGGATCAGAAAAGGTAGACCCTTATTTAAGGCAACGGACCATGTCAAAAGTAAATGGAAGATAAGTATGTATGTTTCTCTTATAGTATTGTATTTTCATAACAGGTTTGCTAATTCTTAATATTTTAATGCACTCTAGATCTCACAGACTGTAGCTAGCATATTAAAGGCATCGTGGTTAGTCATTATTAACAAAAATCTACTGAGAAATAATCCATTTTTGCATCTCACAAAGCTTTACATATTTACGTTGTGCTAAATACATATTTAAATTTGATTCCAAAATAGAAATTATAAAAGAGAAGAGATGAATATAAGTCACTCCAGACTTGTTAGTAGGAATTGTGGAAGACTAAATAAACCAAATTTGACCGTAACTATAACAATAGCATATACATGAATTTATTAGGGTAAATGGGCATATTATTTAAAGCATAGGTTTAAGTTTAGTCTACCACCTATGAGTTAATTTCTACAAGTACAGTCACATGTAAAATATTTTTTGGCTTGTAGGACAATTCGAGGTTTTGAAAATAATTTAAATCCAAAGGTTCATAAAAATATCTTAAGACATTAAGTGAAAAAGTGCTGTGGATTAAATGCCATACAATCAAAATTATTGTGGTGTACGTTTACACGTGACAGTACCTGGTTTACAGTATAAATTATTGTAATATAAACATTTCAATTCTAAATTTTATGGATCTTATATACAATGTTGTCGATTTAGGTAAATAAGAGGCTGGCGCTTTTATGAATATTTGAATGTTTTAGTTCCTATTTATTTTATGTGTAGTTGCAGACTTATGACTTTAGTCGACATTTTATTTCTAAAATCTATGTCAATATTATCAAGACTCGCTTTATTCTATTTTAAAAGATGGCATTGAAAAAATACTCTTTTATCTATGATTTTCAGGCACCTATGCTTTATTACGGCATGACGTTATTATTTACATATAACGGAAAAGTCGGTTTAATCATGCAATGGACGTGTTCTCAAACGTTATAATATAGTTTTGATTACATAGTTATGTTACCGTAAATCTGCAAAAAATATAACTTTTGTGTACATTAATTCTCATCGAGACGTCGTAAACTAAGTGACGGCATTTAATGCTGTTCCATCTAGCGACCAGTTACGAGTAAATAAATTTTGTTACCATATATTTATGCATATTGAATGTATTTAGACACGACTACTTCCTTGCCTATTTCCTTAAACTTCCATGATCAAGGCCCTCACTTGTACTTTGTTTGAAATTTATCTACTAATACAGGACTCGCCTTTCTATAACCATCATGTGGAATGAATTATGTAATTATGGTCATCAGATTACGTAAAGCTTAGTTATCTCACTATGTATCCACGTTAAATGACTCAAACTATTTATTTATTTTTCAATTTTATCATCATGACAAATTAAATTGGTCAATGGCCTACGCTTCTTACTATTTTTTTATTTCGTATGGTATAAAAATATTCTTATTATTATATTTTATAGACAGATTACTCGTTTCACTTGGTTTATGGTTTATCTATACATATTTTGTACGTTTATTATTTAGTTATAGCACATCACAATTTACTTCTTTAACGTATCTACGTCTTACATGTTATGGTTGGTGTTTTGAAAAATATTTTTATAGGAAAGTATTTAAAACATATCTGGAACCTTACTTATATTATGATCTAAATTGAGTGAACCCCCTAAACTCTTTTAAGTACTTTAAAACGCTTAAGTTGTTGCCACTCGCCAACAAATTATAACGACTACATAGAATTAGTGCTAACAGGTATCTATGGTAAACGTGCAACAAGTCCTGATTAAAAACATAAAAGTCGGCGGTAGCATGTACCCTATTCTCAAGGATTTCCATCACAAAGCTTCAAACTCTTCATTGTAATTCAAATTTGCACTGTTCGTAGCGTTCAGGCTAGATATGGTCCCGAATATACATAAGGGGAGCATCTTTAAACTTATCAATCCAGTGGCTTTACTTATGTTAGACAATATTTTAGACCGTTTCAGGATACATACCACACTCAAGAGGTCTTATCGTCATTTAATTATAATTATACTTTAAAGTTTACATACAATAATAATTATTAGATAATATTGTGCAATTCTAGTATGCTTAATTTTTAACGTCAAAATTACGTGCCATTTCAAGCAATATTTGCTATATATTATTTTCATTTTGACTTTTTATTAACTAAAGATGTCAAACGATCTTAAACGTAGTATTTGTAGCTAAGTACATTTGTAACTTCAGTAACTAACCTACTTCCGTCACCATATTAAGACAATTGTTAGTCAAGTTTTTAAATAATTTTACATTCTAGCATGTATACTGCCTGAAATGGCCAAGTATGTAAATACTGCTAATTTCGTGCCTAAAACTTAATAAATAGTTTCTAACAATGACATTCAACATTGATGTTTTTCGCATTGGCAAATTTACGTCATGGCCACCGCACATATAACTTACACACACAGATCATTACTTTAAAAGACATTAATTATAAACATTATTTTTATTAAACCATCAACATTTCTATCGTAGATAAGTATAAAATTATATAAATGAACTTTTTATCATTTCAAATATAAACAACGTTTATAATTAAGACCGTGTGATGTACGAGAAAAACATTAACTACCAATAGGTAAATACGTTTATCAATAGCAAAGAACGATTTGTATGTCGAGTCAATTTTGATCGTGACGACCATCATGGGAATAAATTAGAAACGTCGGAAACAGAGTTAAAACTGTGTGAATCCTCATTGGCCGTTTTATTTCGATACATTGGTATTTCCTTAGAACTCATTGTTATTGATACGCAATCACGGCGACTTTTATTGTAGACAACCATACTGCAAAATTTTATTTTCAAAGTAAATTGTTGATATGAAAAGATACACACGGAAATACAATGATATTCTGTACTATGACATAAAAATATATGTTCTACAAAACGTAGCAATATCAAAATCGTTATATTCGTGTCAAAAACTTGTATAATTAGCCATTAAATAATGATTTTACCTATGGTGCATAATTTAGATCATCAATATTCTGTCATTCATCAATTTCAAGATATGCACAATATGTAATGAAATAGCGAAACATTTTTTAGTCAAAAATATTTTATGTAACATTTAATTACCAATGCAAATAGTATTTTTTTCGACAAATATACGCCTTTGTGTTACGGTACAAACATCAAATAGATAAGTTAGTCCATTTATAGAATTCACATTTAACAATATTATAGGGGGGTTTACTCTTTCTCCAGAACGACTTGATTTATGTTATAACCACAATAGCAAATAAAGAAGTATACAATCTTAAGAAAGATTTTAAAACATGTTCATTTAAAAACAAATTACTATTTATACTACATATTACTTCACTTCAGTTCATCATGGAATTAAAAAAAAAAGTTAAAAAGATATAAAACGCCTCGAAAACATAACAAGTATTGCGATTATAACAAAATTAGGTCGCAATAAACAAAATCGAAATAAGAAAATGTAAGTGGAGAGGTAAATGTTGGGAAAAAACATAAAATAATATTTGTAATGATTTAATCAATTTCATAATAAGATTGAAATAAAAAAATTGTACCATGCACGAAACACAATGAAATATTTTAACAAAATATTTACAATTTAATAAAGCAACAGCTATAATTTAACAACATATTATTTACACGTAAAAATAATATTCTCCATAAGAGAAACTATTTCACTCGACGTCTCGTCATCATATACTATAATACAAATTACTTTGTCATAACAGGTAACATCTGACTTTCATACTATAATACATAACGTTCACAACGCCAAAATATGTGTTTATTTCTATACAATATTGCACGCGGTATATTTCTATTGTACATTGTGTATGTGTACTGGGCGTACGAATCAATAAGATAATTTTAAATCACTATTTTTTTTCCATCACAGGAAGCTACGAAATTCGCATCGATTCGTTTTTCGTTAAAATTAGAGCATATAGTTATACATATTTATAAAATCTAGTTTCTCAAAGAACTTAGAAGTAATATGTCATTAACGAAACGATTTATACAACTCGAAAACATCACTAGCACTACTAGACTACATTAAAGGTGTCTATAAATACGCGTATGTACTATATTATTCTCACATCAGTGAGATTTACAGCCGCAGAGGTACCACGTAGATCGTAACTCGGAACGACGACGTTCGTTACGCTGGAATCTAAGAATCGTCGGTAAACGTCCATCCGATGAAGCGAGAAATTAATAAATGCAAACTTCAGCGAGAGAGTGGCGCGGGCAGGCGGCCTACTGCGACAGCAGCTTCTGCAGCAGCGACGCCTTCGCCGCCGCGCCCGCGCCCGCCGCCGCGCGCGCCTCATCACCGCCCGCCGCCGCCGCCTCCGCCGAGCCCGCCTCCGTAGTACTCTGCACGAACACAAACAACACCATGTCATGAGTCCTTCTGGGTACAACTAAACGCGCCAGTCGTCGTGCTCCTAACGACACCTTTGTGCGGTATACATCCGTGGTATTCATGTTTTCAAAGAATTAAACGGACGTTCCAAAATATTATGCAGATCATTCGATGATAAAATTACGTTTTCTTATTAAGTTTTATTCAACAGAAGATATTTCTATTAATACTGACTGCTAATTGCATTGGCATAATTTTATTGATTCCTTTTCATAACTTGTTTACTGTACTTTTTTACGAATTCAAAATATAATTAGCAATTCCTGAAATAAACTTTAAAATAAACGTGTTTTTACTATAGAATTTTTAAGCAAAAATAATGTATTTACGATACACGAGGATCGATCAAAATACTTAAAATGGGAATTAGAATACAGTCATACAATACAGTGAAATGGTTTATCAACGTCTTATTAAGCAATGAAATTAACTATTAACGTAATATATAAAATACCTTTTTGAATATTTTTCATTCCTAAAAATTTGCTACATAAAAACAAGTAAGTAAATGTTCACACTAGTATTAAGCATTTTTTTTTATCTACTATAAAAGCGGAGAGTAACAAAATTTATTAAGTATATGACAGTAATTAACTACCTATAATAAATAAACCTTGATCGCTACTCGTGTATGAAATTTCTAACAGAATCCGATTTACCAGTCCTATAGTACCGCCATGCAATCGTCTCTTGTATGTCTACGAAAACTGAATTAAAACGCAAATCTTCTAACATTTCATAAGCGAACAAGAAGCAAACTATTGCAATTAGGTATTTTTGAATAATTACTACATAACGTCACAAAACCTCCACCACACTTTACTCTGTGCATGCGATTTCCTCCCCGCAGTTCAACATAAGCTTAATAATAAATATTTTGGAAGTTAAATCTTAAAAAGCCGTACAAATCATAATGTCATAAGTTATTTTAAAATTTCTAAGAAATATTTTATTGCGTTATTTCTTTATTAAATAGTTTTTTTCTAGGATAAGAAACATATTAGACATCACATCACAAAAGCTTATCAAAATCCAGGAATGTACCAATTTTAAGCTTTTGTAAACCTTTAACATTAACTTTTTGGAATACGACGTAAAGTATGATACTTTACGTCGTATTTGAGTCATAATTAAGATCAGGTTCAAACCGTACAAAGACATGTATAATTAGCTAACTTTGGTACATTTCCTTAAATCGGCTCTAGTATCAAGATGATCGAATCGACAAAACACGCAGCAGAGCAGACGTAATAATTATAAGTAGGTCTACAAAATAATGAAAACCGATAAGGAAGTGAAGTGACTAGATGAGATTTTGTATTCGCTGATCGCGTCCCAAGCTTACCGGGGTGCTCTGTTGCGATTCCCACGAATTTGTCGACGCCGAGGACGCTCGGCCCCCCACCACACTGCCGCCACCTACGTACGTACACACGTATACATTGGCAGTGGTTATCCCCTACACTGACAATGTTAAGAAAACACGCTCATCGAGCATTGTTTCTTTATGTCCCAACATTTTTTAATATAATTGATTATATTCCCGTTTTTCTCGACGAAATGGTCTTTAAAACCATGATTAAGTTTATGTATCCTATCATGTATCTGATGTATGAATAACCATATTTTTTAAGCAAACTCTCATATAGACTGTCAAAGTAATCACATAGGTCTAAATTGTTGTAAATATGGATCAGGGTTGAAAAACACTATAAAAAACTTCAAGAACTTTAATAAAAATCATCTAAAATAAAATCATAACATTGATTTATTCTTCAACGTCATATTGAGGAATAAGTGTTTCAGTACCTATACAAAAGAAACAAATACGACATCATAAAGAAATATGATGCTATGTCAATCGTTTGTTTGTCATAGTATCATATTTAATATCATATGCGTATTACGAAACATAAGAGATTACATAGTGATAAATAAATATCATATATATCCCTATATCTGTGATTGTATGATATCTACTTAGACACACCTGCTAACAAGCATAAAAACTTTTTAATCGAGAATAACCCTTCAATAACAATTATTGTTTGTTGCATATGTTTCACAACAAACGTGGATTTTATTTCATTTTTATATAATACATAAAACTAAATCATATGTTAATACTGAAATTACTCGCCGTGGGAGGAGTACATATTTCCAAAATGGTTATTTGCCTAATAAGTGTATTTCTTAATTTTTGGAGACCACTACCAAAAGCAGTAAATGTAAATTTGTGTTTAATAACTTAATGTGCAATTTAGTTATAGTGATAAGTTGAATCATTGTTACTATCAGAATTCAAGCAACCCAAATTACCTTAGTTTAATTAATTCACAGTTTACTTTCACAAAACCATCCGTGAAATTAATAAGAACATAGTCAACTCGAATAATTTCGCCAGTAGTGATTAAAAGACAACAATAAGTTTCATTCTAAATGAAGAGATAGTTAGGTCCAAAAAATAGGTAGTTACCGGGTGGGGTGATGTCGAAGCTCATGAGCGAGTCCATGTCCGGCGGCTGCAGCGGGTGCAGGTCGGGGCGGGCGGAGCGCGCGCCCACCACGGCGCGCAGCTCGTTGCGCACGTACTCCGACGTGCCCGCCGCGCCGCCGCTGCCGCCGCCGCTGCCCGCGCCTGCAACACGCCACAGTCACCGCCCGCTCCATGCCCAGAGCTAAGCTCACACTCTGACGTTACCTTCACTACGCCTCCAGTTATGCACATACGTGTTCGCAGGTCAAACCCTTATTTTTAATGCACTCTTTCATATAAATCATATCAGGGAAGCGTAAGGATGTTTAAGCGCAGAATGCAAAAGATCATTATTATTCATGCAGAGCGATAGGTACCGAAAGAAAGTATTATTGTTAAAAATTTGAGCAGATCTACTCGATGTCTTACCTCACTCGTGCCAGAATTGGCATTTAAATCAAACATTTCGACACAAGTTCAAAATGGGAATTTGTCTGCATTGTAGGTTTAGTGTCAGTCGTTCGCACTCAGGGAGTGGCAGTCGGCAGCAGTGGGCCCCGGAATACTCACATGCGTGCTGGTGGTCGAGGGACGGATGAGGCGCGTGGGGCGCATGCGGCGCGTGGGGCGCGTGGGG
The DNA here is from genome assembly GCA_905146925.1 of Autographa gamma. Taxonomy (NCBI): domain Eukaryota; kingdom Metazoa; phylum Arthropoda; class Insecta; order Lepidoptera; family Noctuidae; genus Autographa; species Autographa gamma. The sequence goes on from LR989852.1 coordinate 6,529,689, forward strand.
CGCGTGCGGCGCGTGCTGCGCGTGCGGCGCGTGCGACGGGTGCGGCGTGCAGCGCGCGTAGTCGCCGCAGTAGCCGGCCGCGCCCGCGCCGCCCTCCTCGTAGTAGCCTCCCACTGCCACACACGCCGAGTTAAGTACTAGGGGAAGCGGGCAAAACGCCGTGATCCCTGCCCGACCTACCTAATTCGATGTGTCTGCTCCCCTTTACGACAGAATCGGGGAGTAAGGGAGCCGACGATCCGATAAATGCTAAGCAAGAAGGCGTTGTCGGCGAAACGATGACCGTATCCCATACGGCTACTGAAGTTGCACCTTTCGACGATTTCTATCTCGAAATGGAGATTGCGACCGCAAAATTCTATTTTATCGTAGAACTACCGACTTGCATTCAAAGATTTTCATAGATACCAGATAGTGAAGCCATAGACATGCAAATAGGTTACTTTTGTCTAGAATTTTAAAAGAGTCCCGTTTTTGACGGTACACGCTAATACTAAACTCTACGGGTCATGCGGCATTTTTTTATTATAACATGCTCTGAATCGAACTAAAATCACTTTCAATGTTCTAAACTATGTCTACCGTAATTATAAGTAGTACTTTTTTCTGTAAAGCTATTTAAAACTATTGATGACGTGGAATCAAAGTTTTTAACTTATGTGAATAATATCTGTTTACTTTATAATAAAGTAATGATAAGCAAAACTACGCTTGAAAACCACTAATCTAAAACCACAAGACCACCCTTATAAATAAATTATACACTTAATTATTATAAGGAAATATAAATACCGTGTAAAGTTTATTAAGCGAACGTTAGTATTATAAAAAAATGGGAAGTAAATTCTATCGTCCAAGAGGTTATGACTATTAAATGTTGATTATACATATTTCAACAATGTCGGAGGATACTGTTCCAATTACAATTTATTCGATTATTACATCTCCTGTTCAAAGAGATAAATAGGAAGTGTACTTTGATAGGTGAGGATTGATTGTAATAGGTGAGCTGCGTTACCTAGATGCGGTCTGGGCGCGAGCGGTGCGTGCGGCTGGTGCGGCTGCAGCGGCTGGTGCGGCTGGTGCGGCGCGTGCGGCGCGTGCGGCGCGTGCGGGCGGTGGTAGGGCTGCGGCGTGGACGGCGGCGGCGCGGGCGACATGGGCGTGTGCAGCGCCGCCGCCCCGCCGCCGCGCGAGTACGCTCCCGCTCCTGCCACCTATGCACAGTCACACCATTACACTGCTGCCACAAACCCTACTTTTGCATTAATCCAATTGTTATATTGGCAGATCTCCGCTTCTATGAAGTGATTAGGTAGCCTTCTACTTGTAACACTTTTAGTACAACCTATTCCGAGCCTACGTACATAGAACTCGTACACGCCGAAAGCCGGACCATTGTGGGCGACAAATGTCAGTTTATACCGATTTTCCCGTTTCTTTGGTTTTCTTTGAATACGCTCCACTTGTGTAGGGTTTAAAAATTCATTGAACTAGGAAAAATCATCCACTTTTGCGCAACTCAGCAAAACTCTGGTACGATAAAATTATTAGTTATTTATATGATTTAATGAATGAATTTCATTTAACTCTCCCGACTTTTAATATGTATATGTACTTGTCATGTCAAAAATTCCATAAAACCGTATGTTGCCTTGAAGTTTCACAGCTTATTTCAAACGTTGAAGCTTGTTACACTTACACAAATTATAAAATAGTAAAGCAATACATACACTCAATTGTCGGCTTAACATTGGATTCTGTTGCGATGTTGTTATTTTATTCGTACCATAATGTGGACCCATTTGACCTGTAAAAAATTTGATAAAATATATTACAAAAACTGCTAATTTAGTTACTATCAAATTTTTGTTTGTTTTATGTATGTTTTTATAGTAATAATGTTTATTGCAATTTGTTTTGGAACTTACTGTTTTGATGATATATCTGATGCTGATAGTCCGTACGTGTTAAAGTAACGTTAGGGGGCGTCGCCGAGACCAATGCATTAATAGTGGAACCTAAATCAGCTTGTGGTTGCTCAGTAGCCTGAAATCAATATTTAGCATGTAAGTAATATGCCAGTAGTTATATTTAGCAATAAAATATACAACATGTTCAGTGTAATTAAATATGGATGCCGCCTTTTGGAACAAAATAATATTCAGTTATTAAGTGTAATGGTGAGTACCTCCGGCGACACGAGCATCTGCTGCGTGCGCTGCAGCTCGAGCAGGCGCGCGCGCTGCTGCTCCACGAGCGCCCGCGCGCGCGCGCCGTCCGCGTACAGCGCCGCGCCCGCCTGCGTCTGCAGCGCGCGCCAGCGCTCGCGCGACTCCGGCGACGCCGCGCGCGCGCCGCCAGCGTACCCCGCGCCCGCGCCGCCGCCACTGCCAGCCGTGCCCGGCGCCTTGCCCACCGTTTCGCACTGCATCAGGCTTTGTCGGATCGCGTTGATCATGGCGTTCTTTTCTTTCATTCCCTAATAGAAAAAAAACATCACGTTACGACACTATTACGTGAAAATTAAACAGTTATATTGGTGCACTAGCGATTGATTGAATTTAACTACGACTTATACTGTTATCGCTTACTTGTCGTTGTCGAACATTGACGTCGGGAGCCGGTCGGTCTGCATCAGGCATGTTATCGATCACCTCATCTAAGATGTCGGATAATGTCTGGTCGCTGGGTACTTCACTGTCGCCTCCGCCGCCACCTCCTTGCGCTCGGGTACTGCCACTTCTGCAACAAAATTAAAATTTCATAATAACTCAGCATTATTAGCGGCGTGGAGCCGTTTATATTGAAACGAAATGGCTATTAGTTCGTAAAATTATTATTGTATGTACCGATAAACAAAGAACAAGGAAATATAAGATAGAAGCTGTGATACGTACGGCGGCTGGTTGGAATAGGAGAGGTGCGGCGCGGTGGTGGCGTAGTGCAGCGCGGCGGGCGCGGGCGCGGGGTAGCGCGCGCCGCCGCTCTGCAGCACCATCTGCAGGTGGCTGGAGCCCGCCATGCTCACCGGCACCTCCGCGCCGCCGCTGCCGTTCATGTTGCTGGCTCGACTGTCACATACAATTTTTACTGTTACCATGCGATATCCATTATACCATATCAACTCATGTAGTTCATTTCGTAAGTGTCAGCACAACACAATACAAAAGGTTCTTATTATGATAGATAGTACGAAATAGTACGATTTTTTTTTTTCGAATTTACCTCATTCGTAACCCCTGCACACTGTAGGTACTATACCTGAACTAATGTTTCTATTCAACATTTTAATCATGTGCCAAGTGGCATTCGACCAATTAATTCAATAGTTATGAAAGGCCACCAGGTAGATTGGGCAGAATAAAGCCCGATCTGAGGTATTGTAACGTGAAGTTTTTTTTACAATAGAGATATAAATATTGTTACAGGCAAATGTTTATAAAACGCTAAGTGCACAGGGATCCTAATCTATAATGTAGTGATCGTACTAATCCTCGCTGTGTACATCGTTTGCGAATGACACTTGCTAGTATTTTACTAATTTCATAAAATGTAAGAAGAATGATGTGATACTGACTGATTGGTGCCGGTGAGTATATTGGAGAGCGTGGAGACGTGGTGTCGCTGCGGCGGCGGCTGCGGCTGCTGCGGCAGCTGCGGCGGCTGCGGCGGGCGCGGGCGCGCCGTGGGCCCGTACGCGCGCAGGTTGGGGTTCGGCAGCGGCAGCGGCGTCGTCGGCGTCGTCTGCTGCCGCGCCAGTAACGATACAAGGATTTGGTTCTTTTGACACAGGAGGCTCTGTCCCAGGCTACTACTGGTCGCCGGACTGCTGGCCGTCGAAGACGCTGTCGACGATGCCGCAGGAAGGGCGCTCGACGTGACCTGATCGATGATATCCATCATTATTGCGCGAAAATATAACTGATATTAAGAATTCTTAATATTTCTAAAATGCGAATCTAAACCTGGTACCCCATCAAACATACCTTATAATAATTTGTAAGTTACCTGCTGGTTTTCAGGCGTAGCTCTCTTTGAGTTGCTAGACATTCCTTTAGCATCATCGAATTTTCTTTTCACTGCGGCCATTCTTTCGAGGTAGTTTTCACTGCCGTCGTGAGGTCGACCATTTCCTGACGGCCCATTACTACTTGAGAGGAGCTGTGAAAGTAGAGCACTAGGTTGTGACACTCCTCTGTTGCCGTCTCCTGAATTTCTTCTGTTTTCGTCTGCGTCCTCGTCTGACTTGTCATTTAATATCTAAACAATACACATTACAAATTAGCACCATTAATACATTTTCATAAAACATTCGATGTCAATAACTTAATACGTACCCTTAACAAGACGTCAGAGTTGTTATGATGTCCCTGCTGCATAGAATGCGTCGCATTGGACATGTGCGACCCGTGCGGCTGGTGCTGCTGGTGTTGTTGGTGCTGCTGGTGCTGCTGGTGCTGCTGGTGCTGCGGGTGCTGCGGGTGCTGCGGGTGCTGCGGGTGCTGCGGGTGCTGCGGGTGCGCCTGGTGCGCGGGATGCTGCGGGTGCGGCGGATGCGGCGGGTGCGGCGGCGGGCGCGCGTGTGCCTGCGCCGTGTGCAGCGGCGAGAGCGCGGCGCTGGGCGTGTGCGGCGTGTGCGGCGTCAGCGGCGTGTGCGGGGTGTGAGGCGTGTGCGGCGCTGAAGTTTCGCTACCCGTAGCTTCCTCGTCTTCTTGCTTTAGCAAATCCTTGAGAATCCGATTATTCGAATTAACCCCGTCGTTACCTGTTTGCTTCTTACTAAGAAGCGTTCGAAGCCTATTGGGCTCTTCTGCGGGCGGATTAGAAGGTGGACCTTCACCTGGAGTTGGAGGTGCACGCGGAGTTAATGGTTGTGAAGGCCCTTCGACACTGTCTTTTCTGTCTTTCGACTCCTCGCTCGACATTTCACCCAACAAAGAAGAAGCCCAAGGTTCCAAGTCAAAATCATTAAGAAACGGTCCTTCATTGGGACTTATGGGAGAACGATATCTCGGTTCACAGTTCGACGATTCTCCATTTCCAACAGACGCCATAAGCGGCCCACCGACGGGAGGGCGAGGTCCGTCCGCTTCTAAAAGGTCCATATCCTCGTCACCGAGTACGGTGTGCGTAGACATTATAAAATCAGGTTCTCCCGAGGATGGCTTAGCTCGAAAAAGACGTGATCGAGCTATAACTCTAAAGCAAGGGCTGTCTGGAGTAATGCGCAACCGAAAGGGTTCGCTAATCGCGGGCGGTGCGGGGAGACACACAGCTTCTTGCAAGTGTGCAGTAACACGAACACGATCACTATTCTCAACTAGTTCCAAATAACGACTACCCACGAGAGGTATAGCAGTGTTTATTAAGTTTTCCACTCCACTCAAATCACAAACTGTAAAAAAAGACAAAAATCAATTAAAATCAAGAACACAGGTAAGCTCACCACTACTCTCCATTAAGGTACATGATTCTATGACAACATACGTCATTTGGATGTGTCAGATAGTAATATCTTTAAGCCAAAAGGGGTTTAAAGATAGGCTAGTTCTTGATCAGCTAATGATATTATCAAGACCTGTTTAGATACATTATTTTCAAAACGAAATAGCTTAGCATGGCTATTCACATTTTTGGAGGGGGCTCAAAAAGAACAGAACATGGTGAGGTAACTTACATAAAATAATGAAGTTGCAATCCAATCTGAAGACGATGTGATCGGACTGTTTGGCGGTGATGGCGGGCGGGCCGCCGTCGCCGGGGAGAAGTGCGGCCGACGCGTCCTCGCAGCGCCGGATGACGCACATGACGGAGCCGGCCTCCTCCGAGGACGAGCCGCGCACTGGCGCAGCGTGGATCACGCACTCTGCGTACCTAAAAACCAAACACATCATTATTTGTAAACAGAATAAAGTCAAATTTAACTGGGCCGATTGTAGTACCTATTCAATTCCAAATACAAGATAAAAAATAATCTAATAATTGAGTACAACAACGTACACTTTGTTAACTAAAACATATAGTTAGAGTAAGTACACAAGCAATATGCGTTCTGCGTAATATTCTTTGTGATTGCCTTTATTTGTGAAATAGATTTGTACAGTAGTTTTGCATTACTCGACGTTAATACGTATTAGTTACATGTAATCGGCCTCTTATCGTGCGACCGTCGTCGACATCTACTATCACGATGAAATAGCAAAATACGTTCGCATATCAATGTTACAGTGGTACATGATGTGTCAATGTCTGACTAACTAATACATTTTTATGAGATTTTTATTAAATTGATTCTTTGACACTGTTATGCTTTAAAAAGAACTTACCCAACACTGTCAGTCCCATTGGAATTTTTGATAAGAAGTCGAGCTTGTATAGCTTGAAATTTGTCGATTTCTCCCGCACCCCAGTTAAAAGTTTGTATATTTCTTAACAATGGCCGTAATTTTGCATGATCTTTGACATGCAAAAGTGAGAAAATCGATTTCTTATACAGCTCAGTTCTGTCCTGCAGAGTGAGCTCTTTAATATTTTCAGTAATACATTCAATTTCAGCCTTTGAGTTTATTTCCAATAAAACCCAACCGAGGGTGCCGGTGTAATGCTTGAGAGCCTAAAACAAGCGAACATTTATTATAATACATCATTTTACCTTTAAAGTATATCCTTAATTACTTTACTTAAATTTGTAAGCAAGGAAAATATTATATAATCCAGTTCATAACTTTTGTTGAAAGAAGACGACAATATCGCAGGACATGAGTAACCTCATTCTACGCTACGTATATAATCCTCTCTTTTAAGGCCACAGGGTATTTGATACATTTAATTAAATACCTCTATGAGTGAGGTGAGCTCCGAGTATTGTAATCCAGCGCAGGATGGTTGCGTGGAGCTGACCTCGCCGGCCTGCACGGGCGAGAGGCAGTGCGCGGCGCGCAGCGGACACTCCTCAGGGCACTCCCGCCTGCGCCGCAGCACCTCCTGGATCTGCCGTGTAGCTTCGCGGACTATTCCGTTCTTGTCAGGCTGCTTTACTTCAGCAAGGCAGGTACCCAACAGCTCTTCAAGTTGATTTATGGTTTCGTTTTCGAGTTCCCGTCGCTTCTTCTCGGTGATGCACTTATTTCTGAAAAACAGAAACAATAGTAATGAGTAAGGTTTCAGGTTAATATATAATTAAATTTCACTTTATCACAATTTCCGTCATCGTAAAGCTGTTTAGTTTGTAGAATCACAAGATTATTTTACGTGTTTGTGTCTCTCCACTAAATCTGCTGCGCAAAAAAAAAAAATTCTTAAACATTAACATTAACTTTTAACTTTGTTTAAAAACTATAAACATCTTACCGATTAACGTGATAAAACAAACACAACATATATTGAGGCTTTTAATTCAATAACAAGCTATTACACTGGTATTGGGTTGGTCAACTATTGCTATAATATAATTACTTAGCTACAGTTACCTATAATATTATCAAGTCGTTCTTTCTTATATTGAAAATGATAAGATGCTAAACAAATTCAATGCATGATAATTCGGCAGCCGTTATCCTAATGTAGGTATGTATTTCTTCGTGGGTTTCAAGTTTAGTAACGTGTGTCATTTATAAACACTCATTTTTCTTTCATCTAGAAATAGATATTATTTATAAGCGCAACTTCACCGAGACAGTGGCGATCAAAGAATCCAGATTTTTAAGGATTTTATATCTTACCAACTTCAAACCTAGCAAAGGTTCAGAGAGGAAATCAACGCAATTCCGTGGGCAACGATTTTAGCGTGAAATATGGATTTATTACCAAATTGCGAAGAGAGTTTATTTTCATTTATTTACTGACTGGCTTAAATCTTCTAGAGGTTTTGTCATTCTGTCAAAAGCATAAAATTTACCGTTCTTTGCAGACTAGTAACAACGAAACGCTGTATCCTTTACGTAAAAAAAATTGCGAGTTAAAATATTTGAGGAACATTTTTAATCTATAAGTTCGAGCACCATAACAATTAAAAGACAAGCTACTTGGAAATCAAGATTTTACATACGGTGCAGGTCATTATTAAAGAAATAAAAAAAGTAGTTAGTAGTTGCAGGTATCAACATAATATACAAAGAAATCACCGAGGGACATTTCCGATGTCATGATGAGCTGATAATTTACGCGACTTATCGTAACAGCATTTCGTGACGTATCAGCCGGATATCAAAATATGTGGCAGAAGCCACATATTTATTAAGAATTAAGAAAAACAGTGAAAGACTATCTACTAACAACTGTGTTATCATTAACCGCTCTGCACTAAACTAACGACTACAAAAAGTAGCAATTTATGAATTACACATTTGAGAAGTAATTCAATTCAAATATGTTAATTTAATAAGCTCAATAACGGCCATGAGACAGGCAAACAGGCTACTCTGAAGTAGGACCATTCAACATGGTCTCTTTGGTTCCCACACCTTTTCACTCCTTCTACCTTTCAGATCGTTTGTCCATCTGGCTGGTGAGATGTCCAGCACTACGATTGTAGATTTGCAGTCGGCACACATGGACTGGTCCGCTCCGACAGCCATCAGTCGTCCGACTGACATGGCCAGCCCACTAGCAACTTAGCTTGCCGATTCTGCAAGCTATGCCGGTGACCCCAGTTCTTTTCCGGATAATCTGGTTTCGGAAACATTTCGAACATAATATGTTTGTAGTTTTGTTGTATTATTGTATTTAAAAAAGTAAAATACTGCGTTATCAATATTAAGATGTTATTTGTAAATCACAATATTCTTGCTTTGCTTTTGAAGTTGAATTCATTTTTGCTGCTCACGATCACGTGAACATATTGTTTATTTTATTCTTTATCAGTTTTAGAGGTTTGTGTTCTCTTTTTACCCGACGGCCAAGGAAGGGTTTTGTTATTTGATTCATATCTACGAGCCCTCTTAACGTACTATCTATCCACTAAATTTTCATAATAATTTTACCTTACATAACTGAAGAAATTAATAAGAATTAGTATTTACTTATATCCTTAAAGAGAGCCTTAACCTTAAATAGGTAACTAATTCTAAAACTAACATTAATTACTAGTAGTTACACAGAAACAAGAATCCTCAATAGCAATGATTTCCGCTCTTCAGTATGGATTTAAATCGATCAGCCAGCCGTCTTCAAAACAATCTAAGCAACAAGATATTTGTTACTATCAAAGTGACGTTTAATATAACAGGTGTAGATATAGATAGAAACCTACTAGATAGTACTAAAATGATAAAGGAATCATCAATCATAAGTGATCAACGAGTTAAACAGCTTCTAGTCCATAATTTTCTGTGCAGTTTACATGTTAGTTGCCTACTTACATCATAATATAAATATAATATTGATAGTTTCGCTAGTTAATTAAGTCTAGTGAGATAATTTAACTGTCAAAGTTTCTACGGGTTGTAGGTACATTTTGGAGTCAATTTGACACTTTACAACTATATTGTCTGTTGCTTCTACTACCCTCAGTTTATAATCTCACTAGACTACCAGAAACCAATTACATTTAGGATGGACCAACAAATCGCTACGCGCATGCAAGCTAAGAGACAGTTGATCATGCAGGGGTTGTATTGTAAAATCACTGCATAATTGATCGCCGAAAACAAATCTCAAGTTATAAACAAGTGGGGGCGCATTTTATAGTCTAAATGATTTTTTATATAATAATAGAAATACGATATAAATAAAAAAAAAGCGTAAACGGTGTGAAGCCTCACTTAATTAAGCCCAAATACTGATCAAAATAAGAGAAAAACTGACAAAAAACGGAAGGCTATAAGCACATCCAAATGTATGGGATATAGGTATAAAGTAAAATCTAAATTTTAAAAATATAATGAGTCGGGCCTAAGCCTTTCTGTGTCATATATGGATAGATGTACGTATAGTTTGGCCAGTCAACATGTCTGAATAGGGCCAGGTGCACCGACCACCAAACTAAATGTATAGGCAGCCATTCAGGAAGACTGCTTCGTTTCCTTTATGATATGTATTATGTATTTAAATTCAAGCTATTTTAGGAATTGGAGTACTATAGTAGTGACAAAGACACATTAATAAATAATATAACGCTTTTAAATTTATATATATATATTACAACAAAAAATATGATAATAGACCAATGTTTCATATCGTATATTTGATGTTATTCCTACGACATATTAACCTACTGATTGACTATTGATGATAATAATATGTACTACATACTATCAATACTGCATTGAAGATAACGATACATGTGGACATAACCTTCAACGCCGATGTGTTCATTTTAATATAACAATAAGACTTTATACTTAGCATTACCTCTCTTTTCTTCAAATTTTGTCGTAAGCTTGCTTAAGTATTTTGATGAGTGGATTACATTAACGTTGCCTTTGACTGTGACAAGCAGTTGTGATAGTAATAATTTACCAATAAACCTTATAAACGACATAATAAACATTAAATTCCGTGTGAATTGTATGTAAATGCTCTTAAAAATATGAATAGTATAAGTAATTATTCGTTTACGTAATAAAATCTTCAATGTACAATAAATTATACACATAAATAGTAAGCTTATATGTCAATCATAAGGGTATTCACGGTGAGGTTTAGAAAACGACAACAAAATAGAAATATACAAGTACCTATAACATCAACATAGCATAGGTACCTACCTGAAAGTGTACGTAAACGTTTTGCACATCGACAGTATATAAGACTATTCAAAATGTTATTATGTACGGTAAGAGTACGGAATAGGTATTGCATGGATTTAACCACGAAATTATTGCAATGCACGTGTAATTTTCTTGCAAAATTACTTAAAAAACGTGTTTAAACCTTACAATAAACCTGCTTCCAACCAACAAAATAAGCACGGATAACTACTTAAAAGTTTAAATAAATAAGGATTTCAGAAAGTACATCTCAAAAACCCAGACATTTCCACCAATGTATACACATGTTAAGCGTATTAATACGTACAGTTGTGATTGTGGCTTATTGTCTGACTTTTTTCTTATCTTCTTAACCGGCGCTGTCACGCTCATCTTGCCTTGCATCCCCCTCCATGTGTCTCCCAGTTGGAGGTCACAGGATTCAATTCTACAGAAGCAGCAAACAAAATAAACTTTTATTAAAGTACGATGAATTTAAAAACTATTTAATTATAAAAATGTATTTCGATGGTGATTGATGAATGGTGATTTAAAGACATTTTATGTAAAAAATAATCATACTCTATATTACATACCTATGTATGTATTCTAAATAAATAGTGTTATAGTGGATGTATAAATCTACTTGAAAACTACTTAAAATAAATAATAACAAAGGAAGCATTCTTTACTATGCCGACGATTCCCTCATCTTGTTTTTACAATAGTACAAAACTGAGTCATATTTGCTGCTAAGCGAATAATGTGTTGTATTTATTCAGGTTTTTAACTAAGTATTTAATATTATTATCTAAACTTTAACCAGGTGAGGATGTACACTATCGTAATGGACTGACTATCAAGGAATAGTTATGTTCACATTGGCGCGACTCATATCAAATGCCAAGTACAGAATAAGCTGAACCTAAAGACGCTTGCACACCAATACCAAACGAAGTTGCGATACTATACCATAAGAATTTGAAATATTTATGCATATGAAAGTTCTGTTGACAATACGTTACCCATATTCATTATATATTTATAAATGTAATTACTCGTTTTATTACGTCCTAGGTTGCGGTACTTACATTAATTTGACATTTTCATTATATGGATCGATCATTAATAGGTACATTAACATTATTATTAAACGATGCCCACAAATGTTAAATTAGTCTTGGTTTCCCGGATTTGATTATAGAAATAAAACCTTGTTTAATTCACGCTTAAACATCAAACTGTTTTTCTTTCAAAATCTTCATCTACGTGTTTCTTTGACCGATCCAATATATATCTTGGAATCCAAAATAGTTATCTTGGAAACATTATTAATTAGAAATGGCTTGTAGGTATGTATTACAGCGAATTTGGGGCTCTGGAATTTTGCTTTACTTTTTATGGAACATCTACGATTCTTATGCGGTTTTTACTGCCTGTAGCAAATCGACAAGTTTCCACAAAGCCTATACAAATCCATATTACGTACATTATATGATATAGCGTCGAGTCTATAATTTAATATCGAACGATATATCGCATCTGTGTGGGAGAGCCTTAATGCAAAAGAGGGACAGAGATACCAGTTGAACGACGCCTACCGAGGAGCCCCACTACGCAACCTCACTGCGACGGCCGCGCAACCTTGAAATAATAATGTTCGGAATAACAACAACGCGCCACAAGCGTGACCAGAAATAGTATAATAATTCTCGAAAATGTTTGAAGCCTCTATCTAGTTCCTAGTATATGTTCATATCCTGTCTGAATTTGAGTCACACAACTCAGACGATATTCAGTGACGATACATACAGGTGTACATAATTAAAACTTGAACAATATAATATGGAAATGTTAACATAATTAATTGAACAATGCTAAGATCACATTGTGTCTATACAAAATTATTTTAACTACATTTATTTAAAGTTTTAGTTAAGCTGACACTTAAATTCGAATAGGTGAAAGTTGGTAAGTATTGTCAGCGGTCCGCGGTCGAAGGTTTCGCTTTTTCAATCGTTACTCAACAGGTATTCGTCATCGAGACAACTATACTTGACTACCTCTACATAAGCAACTTTATTGTAACTTCTTGTGTCTGATTTTATTACACCGAGTAAGGTCGTGTTGCTTATCCTACTACACTGTGCACTAGTTCTGACATAACATAATTAAACAAATTGTACATTATAAGCAATGTAAATAAAATTGTGCAAAAATAAACGGCAACACGATTTTCTCTTGGATTTGAATTGTTTATGCGTAGGTACGTCATTTTGGTTTTATGTAACAAGTAGAAAGCCAGAAAATGACGTATCGATTAATATGACATTAAACTATTATTATGCAATCGTAGGCCTGAAAACTTGCTTAATGGATATTCATTATTATTTTTAACAGGAAACTGTTGGAGAGTAAATTCGATTTATGTATAGGTTTCTAATATCATAAACATCTGTTACCCTTAAACAGAGTCTATCTGCGCCTGTAATTAAACAGACAGAGCTTTTTTTGGACTCAAAATATCCTAAAAATGAGGCCTGAGTAGAGTATTCCGTCAAACCACTGTTACTGATACGTGCCATTGATAAAAATGCTCACAAGCAACCTTCAAGATTTAGGAGCCATCTGCAGAACTATTAAATCTATTAGATAAGATTTCTTCTCAAAAATAAGCTCAACACAATCCTGTCAATCAAATGTTAATATTAAATTTCTTAACATGTATGTGTCATTAGGAAGGAATCATACGACCTAGTATAAGATGTTTTTACTCCGAGTGAAGCCATGTAAGTAATAACAGAGTTTACGATCGCAAGAATGCTAAAACGTGATAATATAATCCATCCATTGAAGTGAGTGACATATTATTATATTATTTTTGTTAAGTACTGCATATGTAACCTCAGACAAGTGACTATTATTAAAAATACTTAACACATAACATTACCGTTTAACATTATTTTAAATTCGATGATAAATTTAGTAGATTACCAACATCTAAAATGTAAAATATTTACATAATTTTTAACATATTTTTTTTCTACTTATCGTAGGCTGCATTTAATGATTTTAGTAAACAAAAAATACCTCTTTTTGATAAGCCACAGACAGCCGCTAAGAATTTCCTGCATAAATAAGATTATAAAACCTATTTCACAACATTTTTTTAATGAGTCATCTATAAATAATAGGTATAAGTACTACTTAAAAAGAGCTACATGAAGTCTAAGAACAGCTTATTTTAGCATTTGAATAGTGAATAGCTACTACGTACATGCCGTGTATTTTTACTTATTCCTATAAATAAATAAATCATTTTTATTTTGCATTTCTGTGAAAACTCCGAAATACGCCACTTACCCGCATCAACAGCTTGAAATTTTCAATAACACAAAGCCCACGAGAGTCTAAACTTTCATGATTTTTTTTTATTTATCACATGCGTGGTTTTCGCAACATTTTAATAAGATACCTATTTCTATATGACGTAGAGAGTGTTGCAAAAATACTAAGCCCATTTAAAAAACTTTCACCTCTTATGAAAGTTACGGCGACTGAAACGAAACTTACGCTTAAACACCCTAGTTTATCCATGAATCCTTCGGTTAAGGGATGACACAATTTCAACCAAATTTATTTATTAATTATTCAAGAATTATTTAAATATTGCAAGAAATCGACTAGCCGAAAAAAAAATTTTCGCCTAGAAAGTTTTCTAGCCGAAAAGCCTAAATTGCTCTTTGCTCTTATCTACCTGCTATAAATCTCATTAATATCAGTCTTTAAAACATTATTAATACAAAGCTTTTAAAATCTATCGCGCAAAAACACAAACTTGATAGGCTTAGAAAGGCTCTTGTTTTAACATTACAAACATACCTTAATTTAATTTATTTGGATGTGTTCCTTTTCAATTTTATATTTTTATTGTGTTACTTACTGTTATACTTACTAGGTTTTACTTTTATTGCTAATTTATGCTATAAATAGCAAAATTTAGGACGATTCCTACAAATTGAACAATTGTGTGTTGTCATTAGGTAGGTACTTAAATAATATATCATTTCCCACGCCTTGCAAGTCATAAGTATATTTATCTATTCTTGTAGTTTTAACCAATTTTAGACAGAAGACCGCGTAATTTCAAAGAATCAAGGAAAATTTTACATCTAAGTTATTATATTTCTTAGCTGCAATCCCGTCGCCAGACTTAAGAATATTCTAAGTTTGTTTGAATAAATTAAGTGTACTGAAGTGAATATGGAAGTTAACCAAATTAATGACTTGAAAAAGTTGAAAACAATTGAGTTTTGCGGAAAGGAAATTACTTTTGTCTTTCAAGGAGGTCTGCATTTTGTAAACCTTGAAAACAAGTTTACAAGTGATACACACGTGTTTGAACAGTTCTACAGATTATATTAAAAACTAGCTGTGCCCCGCGGTTTCACCCGCGTGAATACCTAGGTCCCGTTCCCGTTGCCTATTTATATTATTGGGGGCCGAGATGGATCCAAAAAATCACTATCATTACCAAAGTAAGGATTACTTAATATGGTTAAGTATTCTTAAATTTTCTAATTTTCCGCGCAAATTTTCATGTTTTTTTTTTTCACTCATAAGAACCTTCTCTTGACAATAACAAATAAACCAAAAAAAAGATTTAGCGAAATTGGTCGAGGCCTTATTGAGTTATGCGCTTACCAACACATTTAGCGACTCTTTTTTTATATAATAATATAGAAGAAGGTGTATGTTAAGTAAATATTTTTTAATCTGTCAATCTTCAGCAAAGTGGCTTAAAAAAATCGAGTTACGGAAACGTGGTATGTTAAAAATGCCAACATAAAGCATCGAAAGACCATAATACTGCACCAGCCGTACATGCTGTAAGCAGAATCTTATTCTTCGTACTTATTCCCTATTTTACCACGCTCCATCTCTACTTTGTTGTATATGGCCCAGGGCCAGGAATATTGGAAATACATAGCATTTGCTTAACTATAACAATTTGCCACTAAGACCTAATCATCGACTTACAGTATTTGATGGTCTCTGCTATCTAAGATATCGGATGGTATCAGTATCTCATTGAACTTCATCGCAAATTTACGACCTCACGGCCATTTATGAAGTTAGGTTAAGGCCTTAAAAGTTAGCAAGTATTGTTATCGCTATCCCTGTCCAGACCGCCGGCTCAGGAGTTCAGGACGTTATGTGGGAGGAGATGAATTCTCTCGGACCTCTCTACTAGCGCCACAGCTCATATAACATAATTATTATCCCGCCATTTCGTAAATTAGAAATGTGACATTCAGTACTAGACATTAAAAAAAGCCTCAAAGAGCTCCGATTTTCTCTTCCTACGATTTACGATTAAGACATAAATATATACTCCTTTGCCGAGTTCACTCTCATCATATGTTAAATCTATGAATAAGCACTAAAGCTGTTTTTATAAAGAATATATCAATTATGATAAGTATAAAATGGGCATTTAGATCCGTATGGTATCATAAGATTCGTGTTAAGTTAGAACGAAGTTAAGAAATGCTGTTGTTTAACTGGTCATGTACTTTTGAAATCCTATTTCAATTGCCCATGTTTTTACTGTAGAAATTTGTTCATAGAGAAGGTAACTATTAATTTCTTTTAATGTATGGATAGCAAATTATATAATATCCATTTTATTTCCGAATGGATTTCGACCTACATATACCTTTATACAATACAGGTTTGATATGGTACCACTTGTTGTATATTTATGCTTTCAGAATTATGGTTATGTTTAGACACACTAGTTGCCGTTTTTAAATATTAATTTTATGTCGAGTTACGTAACGAATACCACGATAACGACATTTCTCTTGGATTTACATTAATCATTCGTTTCTTATTACGCAATGTTTTTTATATTTTCCATTAGTCCCTTTAATTATTTTCTCAAACATAAGATCAATTCCTAATGGATTAGCTAGCACATATTGTTGGTATAATTATTTCTTATCTTTCGTAATTACTAATTTTATCTACATTATGTGACCTGCAATCATTCTGGGTCTCGCTGTTGTATGTCATTGGTCCGGTCTCCGGTGTTATGACTTGACTGATTACAATACCTATCGTTTGAATCACAGGGTAAACTCTGCGAAAGAAACTGTTCAGCACAAAATCAACAAAACTGAATAAGTTGATTTCTTACTCAAATTACGCAGTAAGTTATACTCTTTTCATTACCACTGAATGGTATTTATTGTACGATAAAAACGTTTGTACGTTCATAACAGAAGTTCGAGTACTTGATAATAATTATACTATAAACCTAGAAATATATACAATATATTATGTCGTTAAGTGTGAAGGTTTACCTGGGCAAGGTATTGACAGCAACATCAACATCGAAGAATATATCCACTAGTTCATCCACATCCGAATCTGGTGTAAGCGAGGGTGGCAATGCGGCCGGAGGAGACGCAGCCACATTGACCGAGTGGACCCCGCAATTGAAAAGCACTGGTTCTGTTTGTACCATAGGCAGCATGGCTAGAATACACTTAAACGTTCACTGCCACTATTTAAGAAACGTATGTTTCTCTGGATCAATTTTAAACAGCACAATACGTATCCGCATCCAAACATACACTGCATTGCGCCACGACCGCCGCGACGCTATTTTTTTAATACTACGAAGGATTCTAAATTCACACTCTTAATTCGACAGCTACACAAATAAACTGAAACTGCAAAAAATTGTATTACGTATCGGTAATTGTTAATATTTGTCGACTCTAACATGCAATAACTTTATTACGTAGTGATAGTGCAATTTCCTATCGATATCCGTGCGAAACGTTCGCTACAAAACGACGATGAAAGTCAACTGAAAGGCGAGACGTAGATATACACACATCCTTTTCGTTCGCCGCTTTACAAATTATCAACACCACGGGCGGCGCGGCGCGACACGACGCAGATCGTCGACGGTGACGACGACAGCGATGGCTAAGAGCGTGAGAAGGTGGACTGACGGACTGAACAGTATCGCTATTATGGTCACACTAACGTTACTCTTCACAAGACCCACTCTACTGCGATCTCGCTCATCGGCACGACCGCGTCGAGCAAGCCGAATATAGCCGACCATTTACGATTTAGAACAACGTATAAATAATACACACAAAAAATTGTTTGCTATTTTTCATTAGCCGTCATTTGTTGCGAAACACGACCGAATAATAATAAACAATTGGTACGCATAAAGGTGCAGACTATACAAATTATATGATTAGATATGAGACATTATTATCTTGTACGTATTTCTATCTATCTGACCGTGTTAAACTTTTAAGACACCTAAAACATTTCACATACCTACCTACCCTAAAATAACCTTTAAGATGTTGCATTTCCAAAGACATAAAAATCATATCTAACGGTTTTAAAGATATCCTAACCTAATATTCAAGGTTAGCGTCTTTTCATTATTTTAATAATCATTTTAATTAGGAGAGCCATAAATGGTCCATTCTCATTGGCCATTGTCAAAAAATATTTTCATTCTATTTTTGATCATTATAATACTTCAACGGTGCTAAAAATATTATCTTTAATTAACAAATTATTATTTTAATTAACTATGAGTAGTAATAATATAAAAATAATGTAGAATAATTGTATTTGTACGATGGCATGTCGCGCGACTAACAGCGATACGTTGTAAGTCGTGACGTAGGCACTCGTACCTACATGAAAGTGAAATGGAACAGTATTTGTGTCAAGTGCACAATTTAGATAACAAGGTCATCCATTGCATAACTCAATCGCAACATTTTTATTCAATTCAACGATAGGTCTACAAAAACTAAAACCGAGTGCTGTTTTTTTTGCAATTTATTGTGTCTATTAACCTAGTAACTAAATTATGATTAAAAATGTGAAGTAATGTACTGCAAATAAATAATATTAAAATACAATAAAAAACTCTTCATTCAATCACTATTTCAAAATGTATTATTTTTTTATTGAGTGTAGTCTAAGAGCAAATATTTACACATTATCCTCTTCAATTTAAAGTTTGCCCAATTATAAACTAGTAATTTTAATCAATGAGTCAAATTCCTTGAATTATAAAATACTTGTAGGTAAAAGAGTATAAAGGGGCAGTAGAGGAAGAGCGCGGCGCGTGCAGATATCGGTGCAGGCGGCCCCGCGGATCTATGTCAGTGGGTCACGGCAATGACGTGGCACACGGCCGCCGCGACTCGCGCCGCACACTTCATTCTAATTCCGCTTCACCGGTATCTTCGTGTTGACTAGAGGGCTATTTATTTATTTACATGTGTGTTAATGCGTTAATCCATCTAGATATTTAAAAAATATTTTATAAGTTAGGAAAACAGTACCTACATTTACATTGAGGTAAGTATGAAGTCGCAACCCAACCAAATGTTTTCTTCTCGGTAAGCAAAGCAGGAATTTTACCTATTTTTGACATTGACCGACTAAAAATGATTCACCTGAGCATGAAAAACCATTTTAGTGATTTACATTCTGACCTGGTTTTTCCAATTAACAAATTACTAGAACTGTACAACACATAAACCAAAGTCTTTTTATCAAACTAAATGTAGACCTAAAGACTGGATATTTTTTTGTTTAAGTGTGACGTTGTAAAGAAGATGTCTTCATTAGAATACGAAAATTACGAAATAAAGTGAATTATTGCATGTCACCTCAAATAAACTGCAGAATCTGCGGAGTCTTTATGAAGTTCGTCTAGGATCAAAATATTTCATACAACACTAAGTGCATATAGTCTTACAGGGAAATTTCCGTAACAAGACCAAATCTGCACCTTCGGCACGATACTCAACTTTACTCATCATAAGCTAACTTTACAATCTGTTAACTTTAAATGAAACTCATCCAATATCATGTTTACAAGAAATGATGAGCTTCGACCTCAAGGGAGCATAAATAATCTGATCAAATGAAACGGCTAATGAGAATATAAATGGCGTAATATATTGGTAAGGGACCGAGTGGGCTGCTCTCATCTCAATCAGAAAGACAATATATTTTCGAGAATATTTTAAGCCTATACTTAAATAAAAATTATAAATTTACGTATCTTCCATCCAATCAAATGTAACCTATAAAAAGGTCTGTTTTTGTTCAAACTATTTAACTTATTTGCACCAATCAAGCCACGAAAAGAATGAATTATTTATTAATAATAAAACCCTGTATCGTAAGTTTTAATGTTGGAATTTAAAAATACGAGTAAAGAAATATTACCGACATTGAATAAAATACGTAGTGCAACTCCTACTGTTCAACCTACCTAGCCTACCCTTCTCTCCTCATCTTCTTGAAGACTAAGGCTGAACACAGGCTTTTATGTGGGACAGATAATCGGACCGAATTTTCCTCCGACTCTTAGGACAGATTTTGTGTTCGACTCAACGCCTACGTCCGTCATTTTGTGTGTATAAAAGGAGCAGCACGTCATGGACTGAAGGAAGGTAGATTTACAGATAAAGGTTTGTCTTAAGCTTTTGAGGAACACAAGAGGGAAAAGATCTCTCGGGATGCGCCACCTTTATTTCTGACCGAATTGTTGTAGGTCGTGTGCGTTGCTATTGCTTTAAGTTTTCTATTTTTCTCCTAAAAAAATCGGTACCGATTTATCGGAAGTGGGCGGGCATACTTAATGAGTGATTCAATGTTTGTATAATAAAGCGCAAATCTGTTGTATGCATAAATAAAGAATTAAAAAAATATTTGCTGTTAATTGAGATTTAATTTAAGTCATCAAAGTGTTTTACAAAACATTAACTTCTTCAAAGATAACAAGAAAAACCGTTTAATTAGCTGAAAACTGCAACGTGGTTCAATGAAACCCCGTAAGATGACCAATATTGCGGATCATATACATATTAAGTGACTTCATACAATCAAGTATATGTTACGATAATCAACATTTTATTCATGTGCATGTAACCAAAATTTCTTTATGCAAGGATTGTAATCTGTTGCTTGAAGGATTTTTTGTGCTTTAGAGCATGCCTGCCTGCATGCATTAGCCCTAGAGCATGCATGCAAGATTACTTGATTTTAGGGGATCAGAAACATAGCAACCACCTTCGTGTTGATTAATACAATGTGTCTGGATGGTCCAATTCACCAATATGCACGTTCTTGTTTTTTGCCAGTTCTCTCCCACAGCTGGGCTTTAATATATCTTAATTATCCCTAAGTTACGTCTGCATAAGATTTAGGCCACGTATTAAGGAACTTTCTCTTTTTACACTACCAGTAGGATTTGTGGATGGATCATTGTTATTCATCACTCAAAAACAGATTTCAATAAAAAAATGTCGAAAATTGAAAAAACCGTGTTTTAAGCCGGGATAACCTGATAAGTCTACAGGAAAGGGACAACCGAGAGCAAAGCGGGACGCTACTTGTAGACACTAATAAGATTATCGTAACGATAGTATTATATACCGGATGCGGAGGGAGGTCTTCATTCATCAAGTGAATACAGCATCTCTAGAATTACGTTCCCGAATTCAACGCCACTCTCTCACAGCCCGCTTTGCAATGAACATAAATAAATAACAGGATCGAACACTAAAGGGGCAGACATTGACTTCAGCAAAGTTTGTTATTCATAAGGAGACTACTTATTCTGCAAAAACTAGACCACAATACTATATTTCTACCAATTAATAAAATAAATAAAGAAGTCTTTGGCAAAGCTATTGTTAAATCCTAATTGTTTTCGTAGGTTATGCGTATGGAATACACAGTACATGTATCGTATTGAATTTATGTTTGAAATAGTTTCGGCTTATATTGTGTACCCTGTAATCATGTGTAACTGATTTTAAAAAGCCTTTGATCAAAAATTTTTCACAATCTCAAAACAACCGCTTAATTAAATCCTTTTGGCGTTTTTGACAAAAAAAAGTATATTATTATATGTGTGGTAATTGGCTGCCATCACTGTTTTACAGCGTATTCAATTATAGGCACATTATAATATTATAAGGCATTGTTTGGATAATTTGTTTACAAAGTCATCGTCAATGAGGTACTCTTTAATAATCAATCAGAATATTGTTTTACTGAGGGATATTTGAATAGTAATTGTGAGCTCGTAGTATAATAAAGACTTTGAGGTGTCCGCAAAGAATCCCCGCAAATGCGTTGCGTCACGTGGGCGGGCAGATCGATTGAGTGAGCGGGAATGTTAGCGCTTGCGCGAACCCCATCTTATATATCGACCGCCAACTTTTAACAGAACGCTTTTGGGGCAGGTTAGGCCTATACTCTGGGGTCAAGGTCACGTAGCCCACCACTGAAATTATAGCCTATAGTACAGAAAACAGCACCCAGTGCCAATTTATGCAAAAAAAAAATATTAACAATCACCTAGACTTAAATTAATTTTGCCTAGGTATTCCTAATGAAAAAAAAATATAGTATACTTAGATTAAAAGTAACACTAATTGAAAAAATCTTGTCAAAATTTTATATTGTCAGAGCTGATAATCTTCAAACAGTAGATTGATTTGATTGTGTAGTACCACCACACAATCATCATCATCATATTTATAATAGATTATTATAGCTCCATTTACTTTTTAAAACGAATGGAAAAAAAGTCAGTACACTGATGTGGGAGGTACGATACCTCTGGAAATCACTCATACAATGACATACACTGATGATCCACATGTTAAACTGACAAATAACACCACATTATTTTGCATAAAGGTTTAGAGGTTAGGTAAAACAGGCCATATGTCTACACTTGCGTGCAAAAAAATCGACCCACCCCATACGCTTTCGTTTAGCACACGATAAATGAAAATCTAAAATTAATCAATGAATACTTTTCAGGTTGATTATTAAGTATCATTCTAAGGTTACAAGAGACCGGTTGTTAGTGTTAAAGGTTTTCGTTTATTGATTTTACAGACTGTAAAACAAAAACAGTTAAAGTGGCAATTTTTTTTTACTGACTAATTCGGAAGTAAAATTGAAAAATGCCATTAAATTTTGAAAGAAAACTTTATTCAGTAGCTTGAATTCCCGCCACGTGCTCTTATTGCTGCTTCCATCCTGTTTTTCATTGACCTAATTAATGTTTTTATGAATTCTTGGGGTATACCATCCCACTCCTCTTGAATAGCCACCTTTAGTTCCTGGAGGGTTTCTGGGAGCTGATTTCTGGCCCTGACCCTTCTCTTCAGCTCATCCAATAGATGTTCAATAGGATTAAGGTCAGGGCTCCTCGCTGGCCACTCCATAACAGGAATTTGCACCTCACGTAGGTACTGGATTACTATCGTTGCTGTATGTGGTCTGGCTTGTCCTGCATTAGCGTGAAACCCTCTCCTACAAATCCGGCGTATGGCATGCCATGTTATTCGAGTACCTCTTAGATGTATCGATGTGCAGTCAGATTGCCTATCCGAGGTCTGGATACGAACTGAAGATCAGTTTTTCCTTCCAAAGAAATTCCGCCCCAAACGGTCCACGAACCTCTTCCAAAAGCCACTCGTTCTGCAATACAAGCTTGTGCAAATCTTTCTCCTTGTCTTCGGTAAACTCTCCTACGCCCATCATTTCCATGAAGACTGATTTAACACTCGTCCGAGAACAGTACGACCTTCCATTGTTCGAGTGTTCAATCAACGTGAGCACGAGCAAGTCGAAGCCGCGCTTGGCGATGCGCGGGGGTTAATTTTGGACCATTAACGGGTTAGTGAGGATACAATCCACTTTCTGCAAGTCTCCGTCGTACAGTCCATTCACTTACAGCTACACCGCGAACATTATTAAGTTGCTGTTGCACCTGAACACCAGTCAAATGCCGATTCCTTAAACTTGTAGACACCATAAATCGATCATCTCTTTCTGAAGTAGCCCGATTTCTTCCCGAAATTTATCGTCTATTGAAGCTCCCAGTCTCTAAAAACCTTCTGTACAATCGTCTTACTGCTGATCGACTTAGGTGAAGACGTCGGGCCACGACGCGCTGACTCAATCCAGCCTGGATCAGTGCTACAACTTGAGCACACTCAGACGGAGTAGTATCCATTATCGCAGAGAGGAAAAACAATTTAACTCAAGTAAAATGACCACTAAATCAGTAAAAATAACCAATTATTGAATAATCAATAAATTGATCATCTTTTAGCAGAAAGCAATGTCACTGAGATTGCGTTCTTAAAAATGAGAAATGAGGGTGTCTGAGTAATGGAGTCAATATCATCAACAACATCCCGTTTATTGAAGTGAAGGGTATGTCAAAATAAAGTTAATTAAACATACCTTCAAATTAAATTATTATATCTTGTTTGTCTGTTCTTAATTTTTATATACTATGTTTTGAATCGAAACTTAGAGGGTGGGTCGATTTTTTTGCTCGCAAGTGTATATATGGTTAGTGTTAATAATATTGTATAATTAAAGTCAATGCACCTAAAATTAAATTAATGATAATATGTATTATCTAGACGCTACGTATGTTAGTACGGCGTAGTATCATTTGACATTATGCCAATAAGGGAAATATATGAAATTAAATCATTGAAATGTAACACTAAAAAGCTTTAATTATTAATTAAACTTAAAGGCCTGATTAAATTAGTTGTGAGTTATTGAACAATTTTAATTATTGTTAAATAACCTTTTTTTTGTCAGTTAAAAAAAATGCATGAAGATTAAATTATTTAAGTTAATTGTAAAATTAATTAATTTCACTGCTGTTGATCTTGCACCACTAGATTAGTATTGTTTTGTACGTCAGGGCCGAATGATATTATTTTTATGTACATCTAGACATGCGACTTATGGATACACGGTGTCAGTTTTATCTCAGAGAACAAATTACTGATCTTGTGCTCACCAGCGCCAACGCTGACACGTTGGCCGTCAGGTCGTGAAACTCGTGAAGGATAACCGGCATAGTTTGTAACTAGGTTCGGGCGCGAAAATGAAATTGAAATCGATTTTGATATTTAAAAGAAACTTTCACATTTTGTCACGGGTTTGTAAACAATAAAAAAAAACTACTTAATCTCAGAATTCGCTGTTCTTTTAAACTTCTTAATTTTGCGCCGCAATTCGTAACTTAGCTTTTGAAGCAATGATTCGGAACTCATATTTACCGTGATAATAAGATGTATTGGAAGATATGGGAAAACATTTAGAGTATTATTAAAGAAACCCGTGTATTCACTTACAAACTATGTCACTCGCGACAAGCGCTTCTAGTGGCGAATTTATACGCGGTAGTCTCCATTCAGTGGTTCGCAGGAACTAATATAGTGAAAATGTGGCCTTCGCTAATTTCAGCCAATGGAAGATATTACAAAAAAAGGCAGTGTTATATTATTCTTTAAAAGTAATAATCAGGCAGGCAGAGCATTTTACCAAAAATACATTTAAAGAGATTGCCAAAAAATAAATGTTTGGGAATTAATTTTAATTTAATACACATGCTTATCAGGATTAAAAAATTGTTAATGTACCCATTTCTAATCGTCCGCATTGAATTTAAACATAAATACGCCTTAAAAAAGACGATAACAGACCATAACTAAGTGTAATATTGATGATTTCTGTTTTTAACGTTGTTAGTCTGTATCATTAAATTAAATCATTAGGATGGTATATAACGAAAAATTAAATAACAAGAAATTGATTTAAATTCTTAAATAAAAATAAAAATATTAAGTTTTCTTCATATGTATTTATATTTAAGAGACGTTAGTTGCAAACGAAGCAGGACCAATGCCAAGATCAGGAAAAACCAACCAAGCGTTGCCAGAACTACATGTTGCGTTAACTTTATTGTGTAAGTTACATCGCCGAGTTACGAAGATTAAGCGATGTTATCGTAAACGAGCTCTAAGACAGTAAAAACTTTTTTTAGTTATTGCACTACCAAATAAAATACGCGACTGCTTAGTGCTGCTAAGGGCCAATTTTAGAATCGAACATCGTCTTACAGGTTTTGTACTAAAGATATGTCAAACTGCAAAAATATTCATCAAATAAAATTATCTGGCGTTAGAAAAATCATCCTTAGTCAGTTTGCATTTTATTGTTCTTTAAATCAAATATCTCCCTAAAACCTAAATTACTTATCATGTCAAATCATGAAGATCGCATTGTAAAACAAAAATATGAAAGAACATGTGCGCGAGAAGAGTGCGCGTTGACCGCAGCGGCAAGCGATGGCGATGGCGACGGCGGCGACGGTGGCGGCGGGGTGGGCGCAGACTTCCTCCGCCCGGGATTGATCGCACCCGTACCTACGCCGCGGTTGGAGGCATGCGAGTCTCCGGTGTCGTCATGGAGACCGTCTGCCGCTATCGCCGTCGGAACGTCGCCATGAGAACCACGCGCCAATTCAATAGCTCAAATATTCACATAAGTACAAAATTCTATGGTCTTTCCTAATCCGCACAAATACGGTCCGGGTAGCAAAAAATCACGTAGAGCTGGTATTTTGTACGATTTTTCAAATTGGTCTATTTCAGTACTATTACTTTCCTTACACCCTCAGTGATAAAATAAAGAACGCAATTTCGGTGCAACTTCAGTCAGCATTCAGTGCAAGTTTGTACTTAAATTTGAGGGTGCGCCCAAAAAACCCACCAAATTTAAAATATACAGATAACTTAAATGGAACATTAAGAAAATGTCCTCTGGCATTAAATCCACTTATGAACCCTTAAGTATTAAACAATAAATAATTAACATAAATCATTCAAAATTATCAAAAAAAAAACCGGTCATACTAATATTTTCACTTGTCATTATATTATCAATCTTTTAAAATAATAGAAAACTTTAAGGACATTCAAAAGGCAGCGCAAAAATAGTCCACTTACACCCACCATTTTTAATGCTGCGTAAGTCGTAGCCATATCGGAATAGTATATACGTGCTTATATGTATGAGTAAATTATTTATAATTTGTATTTATTTTCCATTTATTTATTTAGCGAATAGATCAATTTATCAGTTGCCCTTTTTGTCAAGCATGAACATACCGGTACGATACCATACATTATTTTTTATTATTTTGACACATTTGATTTTAAAAATCATGTACATTCTTTCATTATTACATACGGATAACTGAAGGTTCAGACCCTACATAATAAATTTCATCAGTACGAGGATGATAATGCACAAGAACGACATCGCTATAAGATAGTATGAATGAACATTTATGAAGATTTTTCAAATAAAAAACATTTATCAATAGAAATAGTTTGAATCTAATATTAAATATTTTTAATTGCTCAAACCAAATTAATTAAGCTTTAATTCCGGCCCGGTAGAGTCCATTCGAGAATAATCCAAATCCGCAATTGGTCAAATATCATGTAGTCAGGATTATTGGTCTAACCTGGATTCAAAATACAAATTTTCGCAAAAATTTTGTTCAATAATTCGTCTTTGGGATGAATTAGAAAATGAATGATATCAGATTCATAAAAACAAACATATAATATGAGCACCACGTTAAAAATGGGTCTTACCTTGCATCTTCAATAGCCAGTACTGGCATATATGTTTCATTGAAGCTATTGGCGCCCGTTAGCGCTGAGTTCTGGCGCTCCGTGGCGGTGTTACGTTATTATAAAAGTGCAAAACCGAAATAACCACCTGTAACAAGTATGTTAAATTTAATAACTTAATCTTATGAAATTTATATTTTAGGGAACTTTATGCATATGTAGGATAAAGATAGATAAAAAATAGATAAAAGCAGCCTCGGGCCGAGCGCTGCCTCGACCCCAGGCTGCTCTAGTGGAGACAGTGCCGCAACTCGAACAAAACGAGGCAGCCTCGCAGCGAGCAGAATTATGTTGGTAAATGGACATGCTAAAAGTGCATCAGTGTAAGCCGTGCGTTGAGTGGTGACGTTTGTGTGTGCTCGGTACGCGGCAGATAAGTTTCTTGACTTCAAAGCGATGCATCTTTTTTCCAGTAATTGAGTCAAGCTTGGTACATAGTTCTTAAAAGGTTTCAGGATTCATCATTGCGATCAGGATCATTCTTGCCGCTCAATACTATTCTATGTGGGCTCAAGTGGAGACGCATGAACTTTCCGCAGCCCGAGTCACGCTCAGGATAAGTCAGCCCGGCTCGAGGCTGCTCAAGTGTATACTTTTAGCTTTTTGCAATAACTTATCAAATTATTATTAGTGCTCTTACATACATGTCACAAAGAGAATATCAGCGTATCGTATGTTGTTTGATATCAAGTTAAGTCTATCTGTTTACTTATCGTTATAAAATATGAATAATTATAAGAATAGGCGAAGTCTTATGAACCACAAGTCAACTTCATAACAGTTGGGAAAAGTGCAGTCGGCTTGCTAACATTAAGGATACAGTATGTGCTTCAGAATAAGAAAGTCAGGTTTGTTTTGACTGGTCACACGCTCATGGGGAATCCCCGTATACGATAACGACTAATGAAAGTGCGCAATCGATATCTCTCAGTCAATTCTACAGGCCACCAAAAGTCTCTATGGTCAATATGCAGCACACTGGTAATCCCTGAATGCGGCCTAAAAACAAATAAGATTCAAATTAACTAGTTTAGTAAAAATAGAGATGCAAATCAATCATCCCGCATGCGGGCCCAATCGGATATACCAATCCCAGCCGCATGCGGTTCGTATAGCGTAAATGAAAAACCTTCGGCATCCGAAATGCGAGATCGAAGGACCACTGGAAATGAATGACCCATTTCTAATGGTCATGTCATATCAGTGCATTTATTTGCGAATGTTAGCACTACCTTACGGTTGGTTAAAGAAGCTGCTAGCATTCTGGCCTGAGGGATCTCAAGTATCTTTTGTAAGAACTGAACAGAACTCAATGATGTACCTAGTAACTTATCCTAAAAGCTATGTTGGTTGCTCTGCTTCTACAATGGATAATCTAGTGTCTAGTCTTTACCTTTATACACTGTACATTACTCAACGTATCTTGCTGAATAAGTTTTCAGACTGTCCACGCTTTACGTACGATTGAACTTGTATTATAATCAGACATTCTCACCAACAGTTATTGAAAGTGTTTAATTATTTATTAATGATAAATACTTGTGAGATCATAAAAACAATGGTTGTGATCATTCCAGAACCTGAAGAAGCTACTAGACTATGATCTAATTGTTAGAGCATGGTTGGATGATTGTTTCTTTGTAATTTTTTCTCGCAAAAACTGCTTAAGTAATGGATTTGGACGTAATTTGGGACTTTTTAAACTTGATTAACACATAGAATACTTTTTATCCTGATAAGTGTAAGACAGGAAATCATCCACTCTCTATACATTTTTGGTCCAAATACGAAAGTGCCAGCAAAAAAGAAATGTTATATTCTGACAGAACTTGTCTTCCTAAGCATTTCTTAATATGGCACCAAAGCTGTAGCACAGATCAATCAGATTTTGTCCAAGGGTAAAAATTCCGAATTTTCATACAATGTTTCGATCACATGCCACAATATTATCGATAAAGTTTTCCCAGTAGTGCGATCACCCATAAAGAAGACTTTTCTATTGAACAGATTATATACCACCTGTATTTAACAACTAGGTAATTTACAAGTACCATACCTCAAAAGGTCAATGTTGGTCGCTCACAAAGGAAGTAATACGAAAGCTCCAAATGTCTCAAATAAAAATGGAAAGGAGCATGCTGGGACTAAAACTAATTCAGAGAGTGCGCAACACAAAAATACGAGATAGAACTAAAGCAAAAGACGCCGCTGAATTAGCTTGTCGATATAAATGGAGATGGGCGGGCCATGTAGCGCGATCTACATCGGTACGGTCGCTGGAGTGAGCGAGTGCTTCACTGGTGGCCTCGAGAAGACAGGCGACGTCGAGGCCGTCCAAGACGCCGTTGGAGCGACGACATCATACGAGTGGCAAAAGGAACCTGGACGAGACTAGCAGCCGATAGAACGGAATGGCGTGAGTTGGAGGAGGCCTTTGTCCGAAGAAGCTGGATTCCCCAATAAAATAATAGATTGTAAAATATAACACATTACATTACCTATAGTTTAAGTGAAATAGTTAAGTTAGTTTAGAAAAATAATATACAGGTAAATAATCTTTGTTAATTGGGAAATAAAAGGCTTTATTATTATACCTCAAAAGGTAAAAGTAATTTGCTTAAAAAAAAAAAAAGGACCAATTCAATTGAAAGGCGAACTTGCATTCCTGCTAAGAACCAATAATGTCATGCTACATATTTTTGAAAAGGTTTTTTTTTTGTATATTTCGACAAAGTTATGGGACAATAAATGCAGGTATCTTACCAAAATGTGTTTATGTTTATATGCATTTCATAGGGTTTTTCAGTATTTCTTTACAAACTTAGTAATAGGAAAGACTTTCGAATCCCACTCATACGCTGAGGGTTCTAAATGTTTACAAAACCTTAATTTTGATTGTTGTTCCACTATGTTAGCTACATGAAAAGAACTCTAAAAATAAATACTTATGTTATGGTGGACGATGTCTGCTTTCATTGTGTCTTAACTTTTCAACTTCCCAGCCATTACACATGTTTAAGAACTTAAAAAATGCTTTCCAATGATATATAGTATGTTGTTATTGGTTACTAGGCAGGCCCGCATACATTTCTGCTCATTCTCCTTTGGTACAAATAGGCAGGTATTTTGGTGACCCAGAGTCACCAATTTACTGACATGTTTTCTTTTTGCTACCACTGTAAGTTATATGTTCCATGATGCCATATATGTATAAAAACCTATAGACTTAGCTAATGTTTAAATAAACTATGGTTCCACATCCTAGTAAAAATCCCACAGATTTTTTTACACATAGGTTTTAAAGCAAAATGAACAAAATAAAATGTACAGGCTACATTTTATTTTGTTCATTTTGCTTGAAAGCCCTAACTGTAGATTATCATATGTTAGATAAATACTTGTTGAATTGAGAAGTGACATATCGAAAATTATAAAAAAAAATAGATGATGTCTAAAATCAAAGTAAATTAGGTTTCTCCTTGTACAACAACTGCTATCTGAGATGGAAACTCCCGACAATATTGATTCAACTGAGATTCAGAGATCAGCCACAACAAAAAGACTGTAAATATTTTAAATTATTTTTAACTGTTAATTGAAATTACAAACATACATTTTTGTTTATTTACTGGTATACAAACTATTTTTAAATATTTATGTATCCATTCCCTATTTTAATCGAATTGATTGTATTTACTCTATTGTCACCTAAAAAATAGCCTAAATTAAATGATATTTTGTTGTTTATATAGATTATTAAATTAAATAAAATTCTGTAACATAAAAGTAGCATTAGGTACTCCTTGAAACATCAGCTGCTTAATCATTGTCAACTAGTGAAAAATTTTAAGAGATTAGCCAGAAAAAAACAGACACAGCCAAACAAAAAAATAGCCTAAGTTAGACCTCTCAAAATTACCTATCTGCTAGTGAAATATTCTAACAAAAAAGGGTCCAGCCATTTCAGTGATTATCCAAAACAAACAAACACTGCAATTTTACTGCTTTTCTATCCTACATGGACATTAGGGAAAGTAGGTACTTAGTATGAAATGCTAAACACTGGATCTAGCAAAATTATCTTCAAAAGATAATATCCTCCATTGTAAAAAAAAACAAATCTGCAACTGCATTTTTATTTGGTAAAGAGTTTACACATCACAAATACTGTAAGTTAAGCTGATAAACTAAGAACTAAAATAAATAAGTTTCATTGATCCAGCCCTTGCTGTTTTATTTTTTATGATTGTGAGCAACAAACTAAGTCAAGTTCGAACTCTGCCGGGGGTGCCCTTAGCTTTTGTTGCCAACGGCGGCAGTCCTCCACAGAAAAAAAATTGCCAATCTATAAACTAGAGTTTATTTCTAAGCACTTTGGAAAGTAAGCTTTCAATTATGAATAATTAAGGGAAGGGCATTAAAAATTTGTTTACATACTTCTCAGTCAAGGGATATTTTAATCTGGTACTTTTAATCCATAGCCAATAATATTTAAGCACAGAACAATATTTAAATATTCTTACAAAGACTTAGTTAATGCTGATCTAATTTAATTTAAGAAATCAGCATTAAGTCAACAATAATTTCTTATATAGTATAATTTAAGATATAGGTCACAGGAAGTACTTTATATTGCTGGTATATTTGCATTAAAATTGATAATAAGGTATAATACTGATAATAATAACTTATTACAACTATAGAGGATCCCTATAGAGGAGCAGAAATTACGCCCTTTATTATCCCATATGTAAAAGTGCAAGTTGGTATTATACCATGGTGGCGTTAAAAAATGACATATTGTTATAAAAGCTAATAGAGTTATTAAATTCTATTACATGGTTTTTATATAATAATAATCAAAGTTTTATAATCCTGGATTAATAAATTAATAAGTATGTTTATAAGAAGTCAGGTTACGAAGAAGTGAGGTGGGAACTCATAATTTTTTTCACAGTTCAATCAACTAAACCACAGGCATGAAGTTCCAGGCATTTCAGTAAGAATTGTTCAGTAAAAAAGCATTTTTTTTATTTAGGTACAAATGTACCAATAAGGTAATGATAACCATTGGTTACTTTGACAAGTATAATTATTTTCTAATTGTTGTCACAAAATTCTGTAGGAATACGCAGGGCTGTACTTTTTAAAATATTAACAACAATCAGTTGTTTTCATCACATGATATTCAAAATGATTAATTTTTCTTTTTATCACAAAGGTACAAATTGGATAAATAAATGCTATTGTGGTAAATAGAAAACATTACCTTTACCTAAATGCATTATGGCATTTCACCTGTTTTCAAAATTGTTTTAAAATAAAAACATGCTGTAACAGAATTGAAGAATAATAATATCTTTTCCACATAAAAACTTTTTTGTCTCTGAGTAACCCAGTGATTGTTAAGGGAACAAAAACTAACCTAGCAAGTGATGTGATCAAGGCTAAACAGAGACCTTGATAGAACTTTATAGGTGAAACAAAGCTGAAATCATGTTTTGTTTGGTCATTCATCAAAACCAAGTGAAATGTGGTTGTAAGGTCCATTTTTTGCAATTAAACAATCAGCAACTACTTACACATTATGACGTCATTGCATAGACAGTCAATACAACACAGTAAACAATATAATCTCAAACATTTACAAAGAAGAAAACTAACTATAATTATATTACTTTAAGCGCAGCAAAAGCATCTTAGAGCGTTTGTTTACTTACAGGTTTTCAATAATAAATATAGATCCTCCAACTGTATCAGGGCCAGCCACGATCCGTAGTTGACAGCGAAACTGCGAATCCTAAATAACATGGCGGCATTTTGTCGCAGCCGGTGTATGTAAGTAATCACTCATTTCAGACGTTTTACACTTGTTATTACTACTCACAGCTTCAAACACTCTTTGAGTTAAAAACACGTCTCAGTACAGAAACAAAATAAGTAAGTTTATATCACACACTAAAAGCAAAATGACGTAACATTCTCAACCTTCACGGTCGCACAGTAGGTATAAATGGTAGTAAAAGAAATTATGTTATTCTAATAATTAATCATTGGTACTGTTCATAGAGCACTATTTATATAAAACTTAAAAGTCACTGTTTTATTGACAAACGACTCATTCCAATGCAAGAGTTCCTGTGTATAGGGCAAAATAAAATCAAACACGAAAGATTATTATGCCTAAGAACAAACGTGACACGCAGTCAAGCAAGCCCGCTGTGTTAACTCTTTTTTTTTTTATTTTAGTGATACCCACATAAATTATTTAAAATCTACCTTCAATGGTAAAAACAAATGCCATATATTTTTCTCTTTAATTTTGTTTTTGTCATGGGGTCTTTAGAGATCACATGACGTTTTACGTTTTTTAATAGAGGTAATTTGTGCATTTGATAAAGCTATAAGTCTAAAAGTTCCTGTTTATTATTATGTTCGTGTAAAACGTATCCATATAGAGTAGGCATGCCAACCGCGAGTTAAAAATCCGCTAGGGCTGTCATTTGCTACCTAGTGTGCCTACTGCCTTCTGTCATTAAATTCCACTTGATTAAGGTTTCCTCAACGAGGTTGCATTTGAAACTATAGAGTGAGCCTATCAGAGTTTAAACCGTAAGCACTAGTGTGAACAAGTGTTGTCGTGAATTATGTATGAAGATGGAGCTTGCCGTTTTAAAAAATCTATCTAAAACACTAATATTATCCTAACAATGTCAAAACCATCGATATTTTCTTATATAAGTTTCTCGTTGCGCGAAAATTAACTTAAATGAAAAACGAAATGTACTAGGATCAGACTAAAAACTGCTCTCGCTTGGCACAAGAGGAACCTAGCGATAGTAGCTGTCTATGCATATCATACGTCGATGGGTTCCCTGGGTTCCCTCCATGGACTTTAGATCATAGACTTTAGATATACTATAGACCGCTAGTATCGCTTGTTTCCCACTGTCCCATTCCCAAGTTCCGTGCATCGATAGAAGTTCATATGAAACTATCGGTGATTGCGAAAAAATTAATAGGGTCATAAAATCGATTTTAAGTTTTAATATACCTGTTAAAAAAACAGGTTTATAGTGAAAATATAACTTTATTAATCTATCCAGCAGTTACCAGCATTAAATTTAGTAATCATAAGTTACCGTAAATGTCCATACAAGCGTATTAGAAACATGATTACATGATTCTAAAAGATCTTGTAGATTTTCAAAAACATTAAATTAACTAATTAAAGTTTTAGTTTAACCCTGGCAGGTGTCAGGAACGCATTATCTCAGCGGCCGAATGATAGTATGGTTGAAAATTTTAATGTTAGAGTTACTATATAGCTACATGCCATAGGTATATTACTGTGTACTCTGTGGTTTGAAATCTATTAGTCTGTGGCAGTCTGTGCAAAAAGAGAACCTTGAGAACCTTCGTGGAATAATCTCCATGATCAAAATATTCAAAATGATAACTTAATCTATTATATCTATATATCTAAGTTATAAACACTGTTGCTTTATATCGCGTGATATTTAAAAAGTAATGTTTCAATGTAAATAATAATAAATAATATTTTCAAATGCCATCTTCATACTTGCTTAAAGAGAGATTTTAAAAATGTTATCATAATGAGTTCCATTATATGTCACGAAGCGACTATGGTTCTGTTCCGCACAAACATTCAAAATTGGTAGGTATCTTTATATATATAATTCTTCTGTGAGTGTGTATGTCACTGAACTTCTCTCAAACGACTGGACCGATTTTGATGAATTTTTTTGTGTGTGTTCAAGGGGATCTGGGAATGGTTTAGATTCACAATTTTGTCCGCTGGACAATGTTTTTTTAATTAATTTTTAATTTGGTAGTTATTGATTTTGGAATGTTCTACATTGGATCCGACAGACGGCGCTACGATCGCAGTGTCAAATGTTTAAATAATATTCGAATTTTAGTCTGTCCCGACAGTTAGCGCTGCGATCAACTAAAAAAAAAGTTTTGTTATCATTGTGTTATTGTATAGACCATGTGCTGGATCAAATATTAAATTAAAAGGTACTGAGTGTTTTGATAAGAGTTTTGAAATGTGCCTAAAAAACGATACATTTTGCAGGGTTTAACCAAAAATATTGTACATCCAATGGCATTACGATAAATTAAGTTTTTGTAAATAAAAAAATATAGTGTTGAGAGTAGTTTGAGTGTAAGCTTTTTTACCTTTAATTAAAACAAGTTGAAGATTTCATTACACATACTCACACGCTATCGATTAGTCTAATTGTAATAAATTTACATGTAACATAATAATACACATAATTTTCATCAAAATGGTCCAGAATGTTCTATTAAAAAAAGTTTGAAATTTTCAAATTAAAGACGTGTAGACAGGACAACGTCTGTCGGGTCCGCTAGTTTTTTAATATATTACAGATTTTCAAGAGACCAAAGTATTGCAATAAATTTAGGAAGATCAAGGGCCCAAGTCTGCTATTTACACTCGGTTCAATGTCTTCATAGTGTCGTGCCAGCAGAGCCATTTTCGGAAAATTGGTATTCTACTAAACGTCAAAACGTCAAAATTGCGCATTGGAACGATTCGGTTCAATGTTCAACGACTGTGACCAATAGTTCATACATTTGGTACAAATTGTAATGCGCAATTTTGACGTTTTGACGTTTAGTAGAATACCAATTTTCCGAAAATTGCTCTGCTGGCACGACACTATGAAGACATTGAACCGAGTGTAAATAGCAGACTTGGGCCCCTGATAAGTATACCCGCGGTTCTGAAAAACATATTTAATTCGTTCTATAAATTTTGGAGCTCTTAGGACGAAATGTTATTTTTTTTAGATTATTGATTCCTCTCTGGATGAGGCTGGCACAGGACCGTATATTATGGCACGAAAAAGGGGAGGCCTATGCCCAGCAGTGGGAGGAAAAAGGCTGTGGATGATGATGATGATGATGATTGATTCCTACCAAAAATATTTTATGTGAAGTAACGCCAAGACTGAAAAAAATATGAGATGTTGTGGAGAACTATACTTCTAACTCAACGTTCGAACTATGATTTCTATAATGAAAATGTGTGACTTAGCCGAAAGTATGTGAAAGGTACCAAAAATAATTTAGCTGATCATCAGGGGCGCGATTCCGCTACTTTAAAATCAGTGGGTGGCAGTTTAATAAATACATGTTCCAGGATACTTGTCATTGTGCCTAATTTTCGTATTTAGATATTAGTAAAATGACAAATGTACATCCATTTGCCACTGTGGCCATTGTAGGGCTGCCACTTAATGTTAATTTTGGGCTTAACTGAATACGAAAATTATGCACAATGACAAGTACAGTACGGTGCTTAATGGCGGCTCTGAACACGAGGCGAGTCGCTGCGCAGTAACAAACTTATGCGACAGCGGGGGTGCGGGGCGAGGTACTGCGCAGCGCGTAGCTAACTTCAGAGAGGCCATTTACTTTGAATCTAACTATACACTGGAACGTTAATTAAACCACCACCCACTGACTTTAAAATAGCGTAATTTCGGTCAGTGAGTTAGTAACGAAATCTTCATATTGACTATTTAAAAAGCATATAATAGCTATACATTTGGCACGGAAATAAGTAGATACAGTACGGTGCAAACTTAATGGCGGTTCTGAACACGAGGGGAGTCGCTGCGCAGTAACAAAGTTATGCGCCAGTGGGGGTGCGGGGCGAGGTACTGCGCTGCGTGTAGCTAACTTCAAAACCGCCATTCACTTTGAATCCAACCATACTTAACTAACATCATTAAAAGATCAGACCGAAAAAAGTATTAAAATAATGTATAGTATAAAATAAATGGTAGGTAGTATCCTG
Source organism: Autographa gamma (assembly GCA_905146925.1). NCBI lineage: Eukaryota > Metazoa > Arthropoda > Insecta > Lepidoptera > Noctuidae > Autographa > Autographa gamma. Next base: position 6,566,846 of record LR989852.1, read on the forward strand.
GTAGGAGATTTGGGATATGCAGGAACTATCTCTCCTAGGTTAACTAATAAAAAGACAAAATATACAACTATTGACATTACCTGTCTGTCTTTCATAACTTTCTTTGAAAATCAGCAAGGACCTACAACCATAAAACCTACGCGCGAGCGAAGCCGCTAGCATGTTTATATATTACTACATTATTACTATATACGTGCATGCGCACGAATACGTCTCTTCCAAGGTGCATAGGTACATAGTTTAATTAAAACAAATTACAATAGTTCTTTTTTATATATTTCAAGTTATAAGCTTGAATGTAAAAACCTTAGAGCGCGTCCTGATCTGGTCGTGCAGGACCGGCGCACGAAAATAACATGCACGAGCACGCGTGCATGCAATGTGCGGCTTGCGAGATGCACATTCGCTCAATCGGGACCCACTCTTACATTGCAATTATTTATTAAATAACGTAAGAAACCAGAAAAACAAAAATAAATTAGCTGAAAAGTAGCAAAAAGTTACCTAGAACTGTAAGAAAATATCTACTTGTTTCAAGATTTGTAGCATTGGCTATCAATCTTTAAGAAGATAACTTTTATTTAAATATAATCCATAATTAAATATAGTAAAGAATATTTTTTAAATTAATTAAAATTAATTAGGTATCATAAATTAATAAGATTCAGTTTTAATTTTTTAAGAGTTCTAGCAAGTTTTTTTTTTATAGAAGCCAAATAAGCTAAGAAAGTAAATAGAAATACCTAATCTACGGTAACTGTGTTACGGGAACTGGCATACAAAAGTCTAGTACTATCGCAATATCCCACTCCCCGCCGCGATCCCGTGACTAAAATGTAAGCATCGCCAGCTCTTAAAATCCTTTTTGCTTTGCAATAATCAAGAGCTGCATGGACACGAGCTTCCACTTCTAACGTCCAAGTTCCTTTAGCGACTTCAAAATAATGCATGGCACGAACCCCTCGCCAGAAACGTAACTGACGTGCTGTATGACAGGCTCTTGTTACTGCAACCACCGGACAATGGGGTTTTGCGTGAGCAATTAGTTTTGCTGTTCGTCCGGAGCTTGTTAGGCATATAATTACAACCGCACAAGAGCGCATAGCAAGTTCACATGCACTAATAGCTATAGCTTTTGTAGGTTCATCAAGTTGACTTTCCATTAGTTCGGTATTGCCATACACGTACGGCTGCCAAACAATTCTTTCCGCATGTCTACAAATAACGGCTGCGGCGGCGAGACAATGTTCTGCCATTTTTACGGAGTCATACGATGGCGCAAATTTTTTCAGGGGAGAATCATAATGCAGTTCCAAACAAACAACATCTGCTCCATCAAGAACAAGATTCGCGATATCCGTAACGCAAAGTGTAGGAATCTGTTCATTTATAACAGCTTTACAAATACACGGTTTACCGATTGCGTTACATTTGGCTAACATTATTTTCTGTGCTATAAATATTTTCTCTACAGGTAAATCAGTACTTAGAATGCAGCGGTCTATATAAATGCCATCAGCTTCATTTATGATGTCATCAATATTGTCGAATCCTAATACTGAGTCAATACAAGCGAAAACTAGAATATGTTTCCCCTTATCTGAGAGTAATTCTCTTACTCCACGGATATCACTCGCATTTTGGGTGTTTGGAACTAGTACACCATCAACATCAGACCCAATTGCCCAAGCAATTTGCTCGTCCATGTGTTCAAAAGGCTGTTGTGAAGTATCACTACAAGACAAAGATTCACAACTATCACCCTTTCCTGCTTTTTCCACTTCACGGGGTACTTGTGAAATACGCACTGTCATCTTAGCACCAATCGTGCCGCCAATAGCGATTGAACATTCGACAGAATCATCTCCGACTTCAGAAACCACTAGTTTTATCTTACCAGGAGTCAGGCTGTCGATAAATATTACATCACCGGAATGTAAATCAGTTAGGTGATCATAACCGATGTATAAACAGTCAGGTGTGCCACTTTCACGCCAACTTGTATCTGTAGTTAACCGGATTGTTTCATATTGGTTTAAGTCAATAGTTGACTTAGGGCCGCCTTTAAGGTCTCCTGTTACAATATCTGGTCCTCTTACGTCTACCATCAGGGCCAATGGATATACGTATTCCAATTCAGCACTATAATTATAAACAGCTTGTCTTATACTTTGAACTAACTGCGCGCAGGCATCAGGTTCGAGGTCTCGCATATTAAGCCGTGCCACTGTCAATCCAGAAGCAATCAATCTCTGAATTATAGCAGGCTCCCGATTTGCCACTCCTATATCACACATAAGCCCTGTTTGCAATTCTTCACATGGAGTTTGGTGTAAGTTAATATTACAATAATGTTTTAATAAATTTGGTTGCGGCGCAGTGCCTTTTTTTTTTACCTTATTTGTCAGTGCTGTCTCCAGAGGAATATGCCAGGGTAGAGCCATTGCATGAAAAAATGTTTACAATGGTCAACCTTTAGAAAATACGTATACTTCTATAAAACTGCTAAAATGTAACTGCAAAAATCAAAATCTTTTGTATTGTTTTTTTTTTGTTATGTAAGCTAGTTGGCCTGCCTTTTCATGAAAAAAAAACTAACGTATATATTTCTGTACTCTGTGGAAAATACAAAGATACACTTTGGTTGTGGCATATTTTATTGTAGATTAGTTATTTTACTAATCTACAATAATATGTATTATCGTTAAATTTTAATGTACTAAAATTAGTACATTAAAATTTAACGATAATACATACTTTGTGATAATATTACGAGTCTGTACTAAATAGAACCATCGTAGGATTTGAGGGCGCTGCTGTGCTTACAACCTCATTTGTTATAAAAAAACTAACCGTTTATACGGTTTTGTGGGGCATATTTTTGGCAATGGTATTTCATTTAATTATTCTCAATATAGACCATACCATACTATGCCATTGTATGTCCTTTGATCATATTACAGTACAGGTAGCGTCTGTACGGAAAACAATTAAATGATCCACAAAAATCAGTGTTATCACCCAGGTGAACCAAGTGAAACATATTAAATTTGACAAGAACCGCAACGCTCTCAATCCTACGTCAAGAACGTACAAAATTGGGGCTTTTCAGCACACACACCACACGAAAGTGCAAATGTCAAACTCAAATTTGATCGTACTTTTATTACCTTAAATAAGTTACGGAAAGAAATTGTAGTGTGAATGTTTGAAAATACATCATCTAGTCTCTATAGATTTTTGGTCCAAATTCGAAAGTTAGCCAACCAAAATAAATGTTTTAATCTGATAGAGCTTGTCCTCCTAAGCATTTCTTACTGTGGCAACAATTTTGGTTGGTAATTTGCACCACAAGCAATTTGGACCAAAATGGATGATGTCCTATAAGTTACAGTAGGTCAGAAAAAATATTCGGCAATCATATATTTTTTTGTCATGTTATTAAACTGTTCTTTTTTTTTCACAGGCAAAACACGAACAATCAACAAAAACAATAGGTAACAGCTATATGATAAATTATACCTACCAGTGTTTGGTTCTTTTACGTCTTAGTCCATCCTCAAATATAATTTATTAAATTATATAGTCATAGAATAATATACGTGAACATAAATATTTTTCTTATGACATGTAGTTATATTCCACCAATTTGTCTCAAACTGATGAGTTGCACTGCAGCGCTACACAAACATGTTTTATGTTTGTGTTGTCTATGTAAACTATTAAAAAATCCAGCGGTAAAAAATCTTCTCGCGACAAAAACGTTTGTAACTGAGAATTTCAAAGCGTTTACCTACGCGTTTTATGATGCAAGGTTTATAGATTGGAGTACGGTTCACTAAAAGTCATTGTACCGAACGCCCGCCGTATCTAGTGCGTAGTACCTACCTCATAGATAGTCGATAAAAACAAAAAAAAAAACAATATTACCGCGATTTTACGAAAATTAACTAGTCTTTCGGGAAATATCGGTAGCCGCCCTTACTATTATTAAGAAATGGAAAAACGTGCAACACTCGAAATGTCAAACTACTGTCACTTACAAAATGACAGTAGAGTCAGTGGCATGCATCGACGTATGATATGCATAGACTGCTACTATCGCTAGGTTCCCCTTGTGCCAAGCGAGAGCAGTTTTTAGTCTGATCCTAGTACATTGCGTTTTTCATTTAAGTTAATTTTCGCGCAACGAGAAACTTATATAAGAAAATATCGATGGCTTTGACATTGTTAGGATAATATTAGTGTTTTAGATAGATTTTTTAAAACTTGTTCATACTAGTGCTTACGGTTTAAACTCTGATAGGCTTACTCTATAGTTTCAAATGCAACCTCGTTGGTGGCACGACTGCATGACAGTGAATGTAGTTTGACTGAAAACAAATCTCGCGGGAAAGAACAAGTTCCGTTTAAGTGTTTTTAGTGTTATTAAATTACTATATAAATGTTTTAACTTAGAGTTATGGAACTAGAATTGTCGATTAAAGAAGCCGGTAATGGCCTCAAAGGCATGCGAGTTTCTGATCGGAAAAAGAATGCAGAGATTATAAAACAATATCTAGCAGATGGAAACGCAGTGCCGTCTTTGTTATCCGAAAATACTCTTAAAAAACGAGGATATACATGGAACAATCTTTTTGACGACATCAATGATTACATTTTTAAGGTAATTCGCAATTTATTTTCATCTATTTTAAAAATGGACTATTTTTTTGTCTTGACTATCACTGATATTTTCTGTCTGCATTCTATAATTGTAACTATTTATTACTGTTGAAATAAAACATTTTTTTACGGATATAATAACGTCTCAGAAAGAACAAATATGATATTATTTGGAAGATAAAATAATGTACTATGGATAACCAATACAGGAATTATCTTTTTAAGAATAATTAAATATTGTTTTAAAGAACATATTATTAAATATAAACTGAAACCTATATTTATACCGCGATATATTATGGATTTATTATTTTATTTTGAAAGACTACATGATGCATGTTTTGAAAGTATCACACTTGACAGTCTGCACTTAGATACAATTGCTTGTTATCTCTTCATTTCCTCAAGTGCTGTGGCTGGACAGAAGAAGGAAAACATCTTTTATCATTTACCTCCCAAGGAACAATACTAAGTGTATAATTAAAGCCTATGTACCTCTTTAATGACCATTCTCATCAATCCTTATATTAGTATTTTCTGTGTTTGAATTTATAATACAAATTCTGTTTCAGGAAACTGAAAAATTTGAACAGTCAAAAACTTTTGAAAACTCAACTAGACCTCTTTGTACCAGCCTGTTACATCATTGTGTAGCTGGTTCTAATAAAGGTTATATTTGCTATGAAATACTATTGAAATTAATTTAAATAGCAATATTTTATTATCTTTATTTCCAAATTCACTTCTTTAGAAGATGTATAAAATTGTATGTAATATTGTATGTGACTATCATTTCAGGCAAGGCCTATATAAAATGCGAGAAAATAACAGACACAAGTCTATACATACTAAAAGATAATCGTCTTGCAAAAGCATTTGGTGACAGCTACTTAAGTTTACTCCTTAAGCATGTCTTGCCATATAGACATTACTTGGGTCACATAACACCAAGCACATGGAAAGGTTAGTGAACTATTAATATATTTTATACTACATGAGCCCTATGGTTTTACCAGGGTTCTTCTTAACCAATAATTTCAGCAAAAAATAAGACCTTGTGATTCCTCTTTTTAGCCACTTACCAGTAAAATGTTATAAAAAGATTTGGCTGTTTTGAAAAATACCCAAAATAAACAGTCAAATAAAAATTAACTGGGTTTTAAGGCATAGGTATTCAGCAAATGTGTACTTAAAAAACAATTGACATTACCAACAGACACTACTATCCTATTAATTTAGAGATATATACTATCTTATTAATTTAGATAGAATATTCTTTGTAGTACACCATACAAGCATACAATGGTGGTAATTTATTTATTAAAGTTCATTTCATGAGCTGATGAAATAATTTTCTTTGGTTTCCAGAGTTGCTAGATGTCAGTATTGCTGCGTGTTTTTCTACTGACCACAAAATGGACAGTTACACTAAACTGAGATTGATTCTGCTTATTATGAAAAGTGGAACGGAAAACTGCCAGTTTGTCAGACCTCTTATAGAGTCTCTATCTTCATTAGAAACTTATTTTGGTCTTGTTGCTAATGACAAAAAAGTACAGGATGTAGTTATTATGATAATTATTTTGTTATTGGAAACGGTAAATCAATAAACCTTTTTTTTTTATTGTTTTTGTTTGTATATGTTAAATTTCAATTTCTTCAATATTTTTTTAGCTATCTTCTGAATGTCGACTTACAATGTGTCGTTTCATTGAGAGTTTCCTGCCATCATTATTAAAATTTTATGATCAAAACAAAGATCAGAAGAAAAAGGTAATATTACGATAAAGTTTTTGTTTATAAAAGTTTTACTTCATTTTCAAGGAGAACTTATTGTTTAACCTGCACTGCATTATATTAATTTAATCTTATATTCTTTAGTTTCTTCTAGTTCTTTGACTGGTGGAATCCCATTTTAGTGCAGACTTTATTTATTTACAGACATCACTTTTCAACCTGTTAAACCTAGCAGTAGCAATTCACCACCCTCTGGGAAGACACCAAAATGAAGAAGGGAGTCTCGCAAATAATTGGGACATCTGGAATAAGTACCTTAATAGCATAACAGAAATTATTTGCTTAGAAGTAAATTATTTGCAGAAAAATCGAAAGCAAAATGATAGAACATTGCAACAATGCTCATATTTCCATAGTCTAGCTGCTTCCGTGTTTCACCAGGTTAGTAAACAAATGTATTTGGGTTTTTTGGATTATTATTTTATTTCGATGGCTGGTTCGAGGTGGCGCGGGATAAAGTAGTATGGAAGGAATTGGGGGAGACCTTTGCCCAGCAGGTGGAGCAGTATAGGATAAGAAAAAATATATATTATGTTTTTTGATTGCAGGTATTTAAGCTATCCGAAAGAAGCGGGAACGACACAGAAACTCCATCAAAGAAATTTAAAGTCAGTGTTAACAAAAACAAAACATTTTGTGACCTTGTAAATGAACTGCAACAAAATCATGTGCCTTGGTTGGTATACACGGATCCGTTTTTCTTTTGACGTAATACGACGACCCCCATAGTGCCTGCTCTTAATCTATTTAAGAAGATATCTAATTATAAATACCTTATTTTGCTCGTCCATAAGTCAAGCCAAACTTACAGTATTTGCTTTCTTTCGATTTTAGGTTGGGAATTATACATGAGTATACTAAAGCTTATGGTACTGATATTACTCCTACTGAATACCTAGCATTACTGAATTGTCTTCAGATAGTGCTTGCAAATAAAAGTGGTAATTTAGACTGGGACATGTATAAGAAGTTAGTTTGTTTAGTGCTGGAATGTTCTTATGTTCAGATGAGTGATGCTGAAGATTATAAAAACAGTTTGCTATCACTCTGGAACAGCTGTGTTAGGTAAGAATATAATTTTATTCCATAATGAGGCTATCCTAGAGCCACTTGGGGTATCATGTTTATTATCCAACTATGTTTTCAGATGTTGCACATCAACAAATACGGCGCACCCAGCCATACACATGATTATGCATGGTGTATTAAACTGTAACATATTGGAGTACCCGACACATCTTATTAAACAGTATCTTGAGAAGGAAATGCCTGTAACCACCCATAGTGTTACTACTTTAACTCATATTTTTCAGAAGTTCTACAGGAAATGTAGTTTTAGAGAGTTTAAAGTTAAATGTCTAGCTTGGCTCACAGCTGGCGATAGTTTGTCCTTTTGTGTGGCTGGAGTACCTGAATTATTATTAAGGATCATTTCTAATGAAAACATAGTATTGAATACAAAAAGAAACATAAATTCAGAGTGTGACCAATTACATGAAATTTTATTCAATTCGTTGGAAAAGTGCATTTTGTTTAGTGAATTTGAAATTGACGATTCTATAAAACAGCCGGTCATAGAAAACGCACTTGAACATATCGAAACTGACTCAGATTTACAACAGCAAATACAAGAGTTCTTGAGAACTATGCTTACAGATAACATTTCAAAGCGATTACAAACTCATATTGAATTATCAATGACTATTAAGTTGATGAATGTCGTTTTGACTTACTTAGATTTTTTAATAAAGCTGAATATCAAATCGCACGATGAGATTAAAACATTTGATATTTACACATTATTGGTAACTGCTTTAACCCGCATGTATTCATCATTCAATGCTATCTTAGAGAAAGGCACTCAAATACAGTTCAAAGTCGAACTTCTTGAACTCGTCAAAGAACTTTTGCTTGCGGAATTCGATCCAATGCTGGCTGGATTGCTACGATCAACAATTGATGCAGACATGTTCCACAGTATTAACAATATATTGAATACAGAAGTTGAATCTGATGATGACGACATAATAATTGATGGAGATGAAGATGAAATGAATATTGAAACATTGAAAAAACGTTGTCTGCTAGTACTTGCTGCGTACTGCAGAAAACATGCAGAATATCGGGATGATATATCGAAATTAATTCTAGATGAATATGTTTACAATTTTACATCTGACACAGAATGTGCTTTTCAATGTATTGAAATGCTGATAGATTCTAGAGTACAAGATCCGCCTTTAGGTAAAACATTTTATATTGTATTTTTTAGTTAGAAAGGTTTCTTCTAATTTTTTCAAATTTTTCAGGTTTAATATTTACACTCATGCAGCGTATGTGCCAAAAACTGTACAGAGATTCGCAGGCAACCTATGGAATACTCAAAATATTGCTTAGAATTATGGATGCTTTATGTTCTGGCGATAGTTCTATGAAAGACAATTGTTTTATAATGATCAAGAGCTATTTGCAGTTATGTCAAGACACGCATTACCCACCGAGGGTTGCCTCTTTGATCTTCGAATGTGCAGCTAAAGTTATACTAATGAGTCGCAAACACGATTGTGAAGAAGCTTTTATCGAACAATTTTTGAAAACAATTAAATGCAATGTTCATAGCATACGCCTTTCCTGCTGTTATTTGTTAAAACTGATCAATATTTTTTCTGAGGATAAGGTTGATGACTTTTCAGCTAACTTATTGGAGATATTCTTAACTGAGGTAAGAGAGTCTACTTTAATTTTGCGAAGATTATTATTATTTAATTTAAAGTAATCACAATACTGTTTTTGTTACTAGTGATAGCTATATACATTACTTTTTTTCAGTTACCAATTGCAGAAGAGTCTATACTCAAAGATGAATCTGCTAACAGGACTTTTACAGTTCTTCATTGTTTTATCGCGTTGGCGCAAACGAAAAAACTGCCCTCACTGACTATAATACTTCTAGTGATTCATATTCAAAAAGTAAAGTGTTTCGATAAACATATTGTTTTGAAGGTCTTAAATCGGATTACGCATGCTTTCGGCATAAAGGACCTGGCAACTTATTTAAATACCAACATAGTGGCAGTTATTTACTTTTGGTTTTCCAAACAAAATAAACTTGGAGATTTACCGATTAGCTTATTTGGATTCGAAAATATAGAAATGTTTATAGAAAAACATATGAAGTGGTTGATAGCTGGTGAAATTTTATGGAAATGTGAAGGAGCTATAACTAAAAGCTACATCTTAAATCAAGTTGCAAAGAAACGCAATAAGCCCTTAGAACAGATACTTGAGGTATATTTTTGTTTTTTTTTTTTTGTATTAGTATTGATTCTGAAAAATGGAAGTTAAAGTAAGTGTCTACTTTTTTCAGATTTGTTTTTCTAATATAATGTCTTTATGTCTGCCTTATGTGGTATGCGAAAAATATGATATTTCTTGCTGTGAGACTAACCAAGCTGCATTTAAGAAGTCAATGAAGAACGCGATTGTAATGTTTCAAGCGACTGGTGAAATGTTAGGAAACGATAGATGGAGTAGTATATTTGTAGAGAATATTGGAGAATTGCTTTTACTAACTGCAACTCATATGAGTGACCCTAAGGACACAGAAAAACTGTTTGATGTTAAATTGCCGCGAAAGAATCAAGAATATGTGTATCCGAAGCAAATATTTTGTGCTATCCTCAAATATTTCGAAGTAAGTATATGATGGTACGAGTATGGTGGTATGAGTTAATACATCCGTAATCTAATACTAATAATGTTGCAACAAATTGCCAACAATAGAGAAATATGTTAAAAGTGATAAATTTATTTACGGTTCCGTTGTTTTAGGACCTTACAGATGGAAGTGTTTTACAATACCTTTGTAAAAATCAAACGGTAACAGTGTTTAAAATCTTATTTAAACTATGGAAAGCTGTAAATGAAAAAGACGAATTTGAACTGAAAGTGCTAGCTCTCCACGCGTTTGTGGTTTTTATAAAAAATATACCTTTAAATCACTCTTCAGACGCATTCATATGTAATTTTGCGTGTAACGGTTTAATGCAAGTTATAAAAGATTGTAATAGTAAGGACGAAATGAGGTGTTATATAAAAGGCTTGAGAATAGTCCTCGATTATTTGTTGCCACACACAGCAGCATTGATGCGAAAAGCGCTTTTAGAATTGTTACCAATTTTATTAAAACAAAAAGAAGCTGGCTTCGAGCAGGAATGTTCAGAATGTATAAATTATTTAACAAATAACATGAAAGAACATATGAGGGAAAGTGAAGACGTCGTAGATTTTCTGGGTTCAATAAATGAAGCTATGACAGATGATATGCTTTGTCCAGATTTGACTGTATTCAAAGAGAAATTAAAGACCCACAAGATAAGTTTAAAACGTCCTAGGTAAGCATCATTTTGTTCTTTATTATATAATGCTGTAACTGCCATGGTGTACTTTAAAGATTATTATATCTGTGTATACTATATACAGGGTGCTACGAAAAAGAGCTGATCATATTTGAAGTACTTCTTCTACTCGTGGAAATAAACAACTTTCACCACATAAATAATACTGAATTTTGAAAAGAAAATGATTTAACTGTTTTTGTGTAAGCTCAGGCCATTTTTTTCCGGGAATTGTTTTGTATCCTTTAGGAAGTTGTTAATTTCTATGAGTAGAGAAAGAGTTTCTCAAATATTACCAGGCATCTTTATAAGACTAGAGACTGTGATATACAAGTTGCGGTTGTAAAATATGTATTTTTTTTTTTATTAAGTTTTTAATTTCTTCCTCCCTTTTCCAGCCATGAAACGTTGTTGAACATCCGTCAGTTTTTATCGTGTAATACATCTCATATACAGCAGTTGCATCGTGATTTGGATTCTCAAAGTTTTGCAGAAGAGTGTGAGACCACGATAGTACATCATTTCGTTCAATCACTGTGTAATATTCTCAAGTCAACATGTGATGACAAGGTAAGTCTGCTAAATATATATATAATGTTTTATAAACTATCGTGTTATTCTCAACGTTTCTAAAACTAAGTTTAAAGTTTTATTGTTTAGTAGTAAAGTTGATTTTTCGAAAGCAATTTTTCCATCGTATAAATAAGCGATTAACAAATACTTCTTATTTTTCAGACAATCATAGAAGCTTGTAACTGTTTATCCATCATAAGTTCTTATAATTTAAAGACGTTGGTGACAGTACCACCTGCTTACACGGAACGAGTAAAAACAGTGAATCCAACGCGCTTCTTTTTGCAAGTAGTTGGAAAATCTTTACTAGAAGTGTTATTTGACCAGGATGCTGCAATCACTGACGAAGTTTCGGAAACACTAAAAAATTTGTTAAAGTCTCTCGATATTGACGAAATTCCAGGTATGAATTTAACTATAAAATATAAAGATTATAAGTCCATTTTTGGTTCCATAATCTAAAAGTTGAAGATGAGCAGAAGTTTAGCCTATTGGACTATAATCGTAAGTGCCTCCCCTGCACTTACGATTATAGCACTCTTTCGTTTGGCGTAGAACCGCGACCAGTTCAAAATTTTACGGCCAACTTTCGGTATACATACAGGGGTTCTTATCCCAGCAGATTTCTATTACACTACGTATAATCGTGAGTAGCTAAGAATTACCGGTTCTGGACCACTTAAATTTACATGTAATTTGAGCCTTATAGTCGTAGGAATAAGGTCTATTTTAATTTGTAAATTTAAGGTGTGAGGTTTCAAGTAATGATGGTTGGTGTTTCTTTTGGTAGGGGTATGTATGGGATGGTGAGACAGGACTAGTATATGTTAAGCTGAGCTCTGCAGGCATAGATGATGGTATAGACGCAGGAGTCTTGGTACATGGGTGGAAGTGGATTCGTGTGAAAATGGACTTTAAATTGTAAGGTTGATAATACCGAATTTTTCTATGAAAATTTCCATTTATTTTAACAATTTGTTGCTAGGCGGTGTGTGTGAAAAAATATATGGATGTTGAGACTGATAGATAAAAGATGTGTGTGACAATGGACATAGAAAAAAATTGGTTGCTAAGGGGTGCGTGTGAAAAAAAAAATACATAAAGGGGCTCCACCAGTGTGCAGAACTGTGCGGCACTGTGCCGCACAGTGTGCGACACAGATGTTCACGTTGGTGGACTCACACGAGCAAACAATGACAAATTGTTCGCGAATATCTGTGTACCATTGTGCGCGCACACACGCATGCAGTGGACTCGTTTTTTATAGAGTTAAATATTTTTATCATAAATATATTAAAATAGTTTCTACAAGACTAGTACAGCACCTTCTTTAATACGAGTATACTCATGTAATGTTCTTTCTTCTTGGATAACTGTTTTAAACTCATAATTTAACTCACACTCAACTCTAGATAAGCCTGCTGATCTCCTGCCAAAGCTTTATCATCAGCAAAGCATTATAATTTTTTAGGAAAGTTAAGTTGTTCCTAATTAAAATTTAAGTTTGTTTATTGTTACTTGAGTTACTTTTTATGTGGAGTCGGAAGCAAATGCAAATGCAATGCAAATGTTTTTCACAAAATGTTCGTAAACAAATGTGCTGCACACGATTTTGGAAGAATCGCGCATTAAGGTTGACTGATGATACCAAATTTTTCATTGACTATTGATAATTTTAGTAGAGTTGTGCATCCTACAGGATGTGTGTTTGATTTGATAAGCAAAAGAATAAAGGAATAATAGGAAACGTATGATACGTTTTTATCGAAGTGGGATGCTGTGGTGGAAAATATAAAAGGATTAACTTTAAATTATTCAAAATTACTTTTTGTCTATTAATTGTGTTCGATAGTTATCGTTGTTAACGATGCGCTTAACAAGTTTATTACCGTGGGTGGTGGTGTTACACTTGCAAGGAGACGATGATCGTGCTAAATGGTATCGAAAAATATCACTCGATCCATATATGAAGATTTGCGTAATCTGTATAATGATAAATCGTGGTTTATTAAGAAGGTGGAACTTTTTAACGATAACGGTATTTTAATGAAAAGATGGTTGATTAAACTTTACTTTGACGAAGTCGAAAGTCATGATGGTTTAGTGGTAATAAGAGATGGTATGAGAAAGCGTCACTTGAATTTACGTTTGTTTTTACCCGGAATTCATTGCTACTGTAGAAACAGAAGCCACAAAGTTTTTACATCATCGTTCGAGACGAAGCAGTGATACAAATACCACTTTACATCAAACTTGAACATCTGATATGTCTGAACAAACGTTTAAAGATGAAAAGGGTTTGGAGATCATAATGAAGGTACCTGGGGTGGTACTCATTGTAATCATCACTGCAAATCTAAAATTAATAAAGGAGGAACTGAGATGGTGACGGACGTGAAAAGTGTCAACGATTCAGTAATTATCACAACAGGATGAGATAACATTTTTTTCCATGCAACTATGTGGTGAGTTTTTACAAAACATTCCATTTTTTTTCATTTGTGGGAATTATTGTTATCTTTTACAACTTTGTAGAAAAAAGGGATAAGGGTTTAGTATATAAACCACAACCGTTTAACTAAATGTTATTAGCGAATAGTCACCATTGTGCCAAGAAGTATTACAGTGTCAGATACTTATATTTTGTTGTAAGTGTAATATTTTTTTATTAACACAAAAATATATCTTCTAATCATTGAAGCGTAGTAGCGCCCTTGCCCAACTTAATAATCGGGGAAATAAAACCTGGAGGAAAATAAGTGATTTGGATATAAATAAGCCTTCGAACTATTCAGCAGATGCAATGCAGACGGTGCTCCATCTGAGATTTAACGATATAAACGAGCTAATGCAACAACTGAATAGTGGTGTTTATATTGTAAACAAAGGACAAAGCGGATTAACATGGATAATCAACTTCTATAACACTTCTGACATAGACTCACTGAAGACTAATAAATACTTATGGTATTTTTCCATTGCAGTACCAGTTCCACTGGCAAAGTTAAACGGAGACGTGAACGTTATACTGAGAAGTTTATACGATGAAGTTGGCTACACTGACGTGAACGATATAACTGTTGGTGATGTTAATGTCGATGTAAAAGAGTGGTTAGCAGCGTTGAATAACACACCGCCAGAGTGTTTCAGCCATGAACTGTTTTCGGAACATTTAGGAAACGAATTAGTAAACTGTGTTTTATTTGCCGTAAGCGATTGTGGTATAAACGTATACTAATTGGTAAGTTATGTTAACATTTCTAAGAATAGTTGTATTTTCATATTTTATATTACTTTGATCATATGTTTTTTTTTGTATACCTAACGTATTTATTTATAAGAATGAGAGTGGAGAGAATTAAATACATAATCGATATAGATGGCTGCCAAATAGCGAAACTTTTTTTTTGCAAAGATTAATTATTAAATAAATGATTTTCAGTTAAAAATCCTTTACTAATACTATATAAAACTCTCGAATTGGTTGTTAGTACAACATAAAAATGATAAAACAGTAGCACAAAATATATAGAATAGAATAGAAATCTTTATTTGCATTGAATGTAGGTAAATATAAGGTGTTACATTTAAATTTAAATCCGTTTACAATTCTGCCTTAATTTAGCATGCAAATATTATTAACAATGTTTAAATAAAACTTGAAACCTACTTTATCTTAATTAAATTATCATCTATGAAATCTTGTACTGAATAGTAACATGTATCTAGTAGTAATGATATACATTGTTTTTTAAACTTGGTATAAGGTAGGTTTTTTATTGGTTCTGGAATTTTGTTAAAGATTTTAGGCGCCATGTACATTACATTTTTCTTTAGCAAAGTAGTTTTGTAAGCTCCTGTGTACAAATAGTTTTGATATTGTGATCGCATGTGTGTACTACGGTTTCTAAAGTCTTTTAAACTAGTAAACAAATTTTTATTGGTGTACACAAATAAAGCTATTTCCAAGATATACAGACATGGGAACGTTAGTAATTTATGAGACTTAAATATAGGTAAACAACTATCTGTTGCTTTTAAATTAAATATTGCTCTAAGACAGCGTTTTTGTGTTTTGAAGATGCTTTCTTTTTCACTGCAGTTGCCCCATAATATTACACCAAATCTTAAAACTGAAACTACTAAGCTGTGGTATGCGACCAATATAGTAGGAAGATTTACCTTTTTTGGCAGGCTATGCAACATATAAGCTGAAGTGCTAAGTCTTTTACAAATTTCGTCTGCATGAGCTTTCCAAGTAAGTTGATGATCAATAGAAATTCCTAAAAATTTGGTTACATTAGCTTCCTCTATAGTTTGACCTTTATAATTTATATTCATGTCTTCTGGGGGTAAACGTTGGTGAAAATGCATTATTTAGTTGCAATATTAAATTCTAAATATTGATTATTAAGTTATTATTATTGAGCCAGTTTATTAAAGATTCAATAGTATTATTTATATCGTTCTCATAAGATTATTTATTAAGACATTTAATAATTTATGTTCTATCATCTGCAAATAGTACCATTGGATGAAGAGTTTGACGTGATAAATCATTAATATACAAAATAAACAGTAGTGGACCGAGGACGCTACCCTGCGGTACACCATATTTTATTTCTCTACACGAGGATAAGTATTTAATTTCACCAATTACGACAAATTCTGGATATTTCTGTATACTGTTTACGACCTTTTAAATACGATTTTGTCAAGCTATACGCTGTACCTCTGATGCCATATGCGCAAAGTATATTTGGGAAAACGACTATATCGATATAAGTCACTCGGAATGTTTGAGAATATTAAAGGGTTTGTTCGACCTAAATCAACAGTACCAATGAGCGTACAAGAGAGGCATCTTAGAAAAACAATTATTAGGCAGTTTAGGCGTACAATTTATAAACATAGAGATATTGAACGGTCTGGTCGGTCATTTGTTCGGTGTCTGGGTGTAATTTATCTATAATATGTATGTATTTAGAAAATATATAAGTATGTTTATCAGTTGTCTGGTTACCATAACACAAGCTCCGCTTAGCTTGGGATCAGATAACCGTGTGTGAGACGTCCCGGAATATTATTATTATCTGTATCTCTTATCTTTCACGGGTTATCCTCAGCAATGAGAATACCCCATCCTTTGAAAGGCTTACGTGGGGACACAGGTCCAACACGCAGCACCCTTGTTGAGAAATTTACTCTAATATGGGATGGGGCATCTACCAAGAGCCATTCACCCCTGCCAGTAACAAACATATTGCATTCAGAGGACAACCACCTCGCACCATGTACATAAAAAAAAACATAATAATGTATAGTCTAGCTAGTAATAGTAAGCATTAATTTTTATTTTTTTAATAGCTATAAGATTTTAATTTTAGAAGTATTTTAAGAATTTGTATATTTTATTCTGTTAATAGGTCAATTAAATAAAGATATTATTAATTGAGATTGTTTTCTTTATTTATCCAATTTTTTGAATCCATTCCGAATTTGAAATTGTATTTCCTGTTCATAAAACCACCACATAAGATTGGTTGCTTTGCTTCGTCTTGCAACTGATAGGTTACTGGATTGGTTTTGTTCACTTTCACCACTTGAAATATTTCCGAACTCCAGTTTCCTGAGTAGCCTTTGGAAAAAGTTGACTTGTATTTACTAATCCTTACATAGTCACCACATTTGCATTTAGCTCTAGGTCTCACTTTGGTAGACCTGTAGGTAACAAAGCGGCAACGTCGCGCGTCTGAACACATAAAGTGAGTTCAAACGGAGTTAAATTTAATTTAAATCCGTAAACTATTTAGGCAGAAGGCCTATGGAAACTGTGCTCGATTTTATCCTTTGTCTTAAACAATAGTGTTAACACATTTCAGATCTTGAGTTACTCGACAAACAAATAATCAAACCTTTTTCGTCGCACTCTTCTGCCTCTACTTTCGACACTGTGACTGATGGCATGAAGTTTGAAGAGTACTGCACAATGTGTCCCGAGGGGATATTCCTAACGGCTTTGTTTAATAAAAGCAGCAATGACTGGTTAAAGGAAGTGACTTGTACGCTTTTACAATTTATTTACTCACCGACAAATTATGTAAAGAATTTACGGCAAGTTTGCTCATTAAAGGTAAGTTTTTGTTCATCTTCCACATACGGGTGTTTTGGACTATTTTAAGGCATTAAAATTCAGAAACCGTTTACTAGTCGGATTTTGTTTGTTGCTATATGGTCGTACATTGTAACTTGCAGCACTTTTCTGAAGGAACTCAAAATGTTTTCGCCTTTATTATGACAACTTATAACTATGCCTACATAAATTTAACTTTTTTAGTCAAGTGTATGCAGAAAAATATTACCAGCGTTAGTTGGATTGTTAATACAAGGATTATCTGAAAGACACGTAAAGGCAGTCGGTGTCCAAATCAAAAGGTTTTTCAATTACATATGGGACCAGACCTTTGATGAAATATTAGAAAACAGCGGAGGAAGTAACATTAATTCTAGAACATCTGAAACAATGACACATAACTTCATGAAAATTATTCAATATATGCTCGATATCTTGGACTTCATTCGCATACAAAGAAACTACTACAAGTCCCGGTATGTATTATTTCAGTAATTTTATTACTTATCAAAGTTCCATCCATGAGTCTTTATGTTATGGTTTCACTTTGTTTTAAACAACAATATTCTTAATATCAGGCCAGGCACTGCGATACAGAGTCTGAACTTTTTGCATCTTGAGTACGACAAGGTAGCTTGGGCAGCTGCGGTAATCGACCAGAACTGGGCAGCCATTTACTATGGGGAGCTTTGGGCCATATTCCAAAACAATGGTGTATCGCCTTCCTCACCAGAAATTACATCGAGTCTCGTCGGAGGTACAAACTTACAGAGAATTTTCAGAAAAGTAAGAATTTCTGTTAATTTATTTTTCCACCTAGTTACAAGCTATGCTGCAATCAAGTCGTTACCGGATACAATTGAATTGTCCACTTTTTTGACTAGGATATTTTTATTTTTTTTGCCATTCCGCTTTTAATCTTGGACGATTAATAGTAACATTTCTACCAAATATTTCAGTGTTTCGTATCAATTGGAGAAACGGATGCTATAGAGGGCTGCGGCACCGCTCACTTGACGATAGAAAATGAGAAACGCAAGCATTTGATAAACACGGGCCAGTTCTCGGACGCGTTGTTGTTACACGACATTGCACTCTCTTGTGGCAGTCAGACTGACCCCGACCTACACTACGGTGTGGTCAGATCACTTCACAAGTCGGGCATGCATCACCTTGCTCTACGCTACATTAAGTCTTTGCCAGAAAACGATCAGCTCAATGACGTTAAATATGATTGTTTGGCATTCTTGGGTGAGTTTAATGAATTTGTTTTTGTCCTACCAACTTGCCTCATAATTGATAGAAGTAATTTTCTTATTAGCGTATAATATATAATCTAAGCAGTTCTTACTGTACTCATAAATTCTAAATTACTATTAGAGGCTTGTTTGATAATTCGTGTTTGCAAGATACATAATACTTCTGCGGTTTATAGTTACCATCTGTATTCTTTCTACACAACTTTCCTTCCAAATTAAATTACTGAATATTAACTTTGTATTCATTTCAGGCGACTGGAGTGATTTCGTCGACACAAAAAATCTAGAAGAAAGGTATAAGCAAAAAAACTGCAATCACAATTCAATAGTGAAAGAATTTCAATATGCATGTCTTAAGAGTTGTCTTAACATGCAAACCACTTCCGAATACGAAAATAAAATGCTGCTGCCATTAAACAAAGCGAAACTGGCTGTTTCTAAATTGTGCCATAATCTTAATATGAAAAACTGTCAGAACATTTACAAAGTCTTAGAAAAACTGCATATTTTGAAGGACATCGAAGACTATTCTTCAGTGAGAACTAACCGTCTCCAACTAGCAGAATTGCTTCGAAAATGGGATATCGAAAACCTACCGCAATTTATGGATTTCAAGCACATTGAGACGTTCTCATCCCAACGTGTTTTGTTACTCGAGCACGCTGCCAAAGCCCACAGTGGCTTATTAACAGAGATAGTGTCCTTGCAGACTCAATATTCACGTGAGTTTCCATACATTATATATTCTTTTTAAGTAGGCATTTGATAAATCATACTAATATGCGTTTATGCATTTTAAATATATTTGTTTAATTCTAGAACTGGCACTAAATAACCGACGGGTCCAGATGGCGCAACGCCTGTTAGCTGTGGCGAAGAAGTCTAAGCTGTCTGAAGATATAACGTTGGTGGAGAGTGAGATAGCGTGGGCTAAAGGCCACACTGAAATAGCCTTGTCTCTACTTCGTAACATAATCGACAATCAGTCATGCGATGTTAAATTGGCTGCTGTTTCTTTGCGGTAATTAATACAAGGCGTTAATTTAATTTAATGATTTAATAAAAGATATAAAAAAAACGGGAAGTAGTTCATTTCGAAATTGTTTTTAAACTATAATGTTCTCAAGTGTGACGTCAGCACGTTCCATTTTTTAACGTAAACTACACAGGACAGTAATAAATCCACTATATTATGCTTCCTTTCAGGCGTTATGGACTCTGGATGGCAGAATCAAAACGCGACAATCCTCGGGAAATAATACATAAATATTTGAAAAAGAGTCTTGACGTTCTCAAAAACGATCACATAGATGTGAAACTAAAGGTTTATCACGATATTGCTAAGTTTGCTGATGCTGAGTATAAACAGGTAAGACGGCATTAAATCTACGGCTGCAGAACACAATAATTGAGCTTCACATTAACTAAACACATATTTCTAGGTGGTTGCGTATATGAATTCATCGATATATGAAAACAGAGTAAAGTGTTTAGAAAATATGAAGGGTACTGCTTCCTCTTTAGGTACCAAATCCACAAAGGCATTGACAAAGTAAGTTTTGCAAGGTGTTGTAAAGGTCGTTTGGCATTACTATTTTCTGTAATTTTAATCAATTTATAATTTTAGGGAGGAAGGCAGGGCTTTATCTACAAATAGAAAGTTCAAGGAACTGGATGAAGCTGAAATAGCCAACACGCAAGTAGAAAAGGATAATTACTTGCACTTGGCAATGCGGTACGTAAAGCAAATAATTTGGAATAACACATTGCTTACATTACGGCCAATGTAAATTGCTGCAACTGAAAAAATATAAAAGTTATTCATTGAAAGTACTCAATAATTTTGTGTGAAACAGAGATCACCAAACAGAGACTTAGCACGCTATATCGGCCGCACAGTACAAACTCTCCTTAAATTAAACCATCATTCATCTTTCACAGATATTATTTACTGTCTTTAAAACAGTGTGACGATAACAACTTATCGGTATTCAGAGTAATATCGTTGTGGTTGGCTAACCAAAACTTTGCATTCCGACCAGAAGAAAATTACACATTTGAGGAACTTTTAAATACGATACCATCTTGGAAATTTGTGACAGTGCTGCCACAACTTGCCCCGCGGCTAACTAATGAAGATACGGTGTTTATGAATAATTTGAAGAATATTATACGTATGTGTGCATTTTATTATAAATCGCAGTATATTTGGCTAACTTCTACCTACTTTCGATTTTATTGAAAAACTATGTAAAAGATACCTAACTAAACTCTGGCTTGAACCCACTGCGAAAACAGATGGACATTATAATTTTATTTACGTTCTAGCTTTACTATTTTATAATATTTTATAGAACGGTGTGCAATCGAACATCCACACCACACCCTGCCGATCCTGTTCGGGTTGAAGAACTCTGACAAAGACAATGTGATCATGAACGCGAGCGGCAGCAGCGTGAGCAGCGCGCGCGCGCGACAGGCGCCGCCGCCGCAGCCGCGCGTCACGGCCGCGCAGGCGCTCGTGTCTCAGCTGCGCGCCCCACTACACCACCTCACTACTATCATCACACAAATGGAAAAACTTTGTGACGGTCAGTAAATCTTACTGTTAAAAAATGAAAAATGCTTTAGCCATCTCTTATGTATATAGCTGTTTTAATATGTATGTCTTTTTTCTTATCTTTTATAAGTTTTGCTTATAACATGTCGTTTTTATTTGATCAGCAATCATAAGCTTCGCGAATTACGTGCCTCCATCAAGGCAAAAGAAGCAGAAAATACCTGACGCCGAAAATATACACAAACTTCGAAATTTAAACAACATCCCTATTCCAACGGTAACATTGGCTATCAGGAAGGACTGCAAATACACATACATACATAGTAAGTCGAGCAATATGTAAACTCTGTGTTAATATTTCAATATCCATAACTCACTGGTTAACATTAAACCTGTTTATTTTGTTTCTTCTAGCCTTGCAATCATTTGATAAGTTTTATGAACTAGTTGGTGGTGTCAACTGCCCAAAAAAGATAAACTGCACAGATTCTTCCGGGAAAGTTAATATTTTATTAATAAAGGTATGTATTAAATATTGTTTTTTTTTTACATATCTGGCTCGGCTATGAAAGTAAAACGTTTTTTCCTAACTAGGGTGGAGATGATTTAAAGCAAGATGCTGTGATGCAACAAGTTTTCAATATTGTTAATACATTGCTCGAGAAAGACCCAGTGACTCATAAAAACAAACTGCTCATTCGAACTTACAAGGTAATACTCCTTTACTACTGATACTACATATTATTATATATTTAAGGTAATACAAATTTGGACTTTGTCAAACATCAGAGTTTTGTCTATTGTTGTTCCTGTTTGGTAGGTTGTGCCTATGTCTCGGTTGTCCGGAGTATTGGAGTGGTGTGAGGGAACGATCCCGATGGGGCTGTACCTCGCAGCGCCTGATAACACCGGCGCCCACAGCCGGTATCGCCCTCAGGTAAGAAACAGCTCCCATACAGCCCTTCTTAAAAATATATTTTTATAATATATATGTTTAAACTTACCCCACAGTTATGCAAAGCAAGAGCTCCTCTCGTAATTTTTTTTTTTTGTCGTAAAATCCCCTCATATTACCTATTTTTTTGCAGGATATTTCATGCGACATTGCCCGAAAGAAAATGATGGATAATTGTAACCAAAGTCACGAGGTCAAGTTGGCGGTTTTTAATCGAATACTGAAAGAATTTAAGCCAGTGTTTCAGTACTTTTTTATTGAACATTATCTTGATCCTGTTACATGGTACGAAAGAAGATTGGCATACACTAAGAGGTAATTTTTCAGTCTTAATTTCCGAGATAGCTTGGATGAAAAAAGATATTTTATTAATTTTATTTTTTTACAGTGTTGCTACGTCGTCAATGGTAGGCTACATACTCGGCTTGGGCGACAGACATATGTACAACATTTTAATTGACAAAAGAACCGCTGAAGTGATTCATATAGATTTAGGTAACCTAACATTAATCTCGCTTATTATTGTTTGATTTGAATTAAAAATATTTATAGTTTTCTAAATATTTCAGGTATTGCATTTGAACAAGGCAAAACATTGCGCACGCCTGAAACGGTGCCATTCCGTTTAACACGGGATATTATTGCTGGTTTTGGTTCCAGTGGTACCGAAGGGACATTTAAACGGTAATTTGTATAGCTGTTAGGAGCACGATGTAGTTTACCTACATCATTTTATATTTTGGAGCAAATTTTAAATCATGCTATATACTTTCAGGTGTTGCGAAAAAACAATGCAACTTCTCCGCGATAATCAGGAGACATTATTGACGATTTTAGAAGTTTTACTCTGTGACCCTTTGTATTCATGGTCAGTTAAAACTGCTCAGCAAAATGCTCCGAATTCCAGCATTGACACTAGCGCTGTCTGTAAGTGTATTTTACACATACCCACTCAGGTTTAATGTTCTATTATTGGAAAATTTATATTAACTTTCTTATAACTTTCTTTGTCCTTGCCCTCGAACGGTCAACATACCGTCATATTTGCTCTGTGATTAATTCAGTAATATACGTTTTATTCCGAATTAAACGTTAATAAAAATCAACCCAGTGTCTAAATATACAACAGTGAAACAAATTTCATTGTAAAAACATAAACAAAGTGCATTAATTGGAAGACTTTAAGTGCTAACTGTTTACGTATTTGAATGCAATAGTGATCAGCTGTCGGGTGAATGACACAGCATTCGCGGGTGGTGCACGGGATTCGCGCGGTTGGACAGTGCGCGCTAGCGTCAAAATCGCCTGCGCGGGCGCTTGGTGACGCATACGACGGCTCGCGCCAAAGAATACATAACGCAGAGGGACGAACATATTATACCTCGTTAAATTGCCTCCAGGAAGTTTTCTTATGTTTTTGTGCATCGTGCTTCACTTAACTATTTATTATGTCTGATAACGCATTACAATGGGGCTGCTGCACAAACATAGGTGTAATGAATTCTGATGAGAAGTCCATCAAGTGTTCTTCGTGTGGGAAATCCTACCACTATGCATGTATGTGTCTCAAGGAGTCCCCGATTAAATCAGGTTCTTCTACATCCTGGAAATGCCCGACATGTTTAAACGCCACCCCTAAAGTGCGCAAGGACGACTCAACGCCGATCCGGAACATTTCAATGATAAGGGGGTCCAAAAGACAAGCTGTTGGTTCACCCTCACCACCCGCTATACAACACGATAAAGGCGAGATGCATCTGATTATACGAGATATTATAAAAGAAGAACTTGATGAGATGCTGTTAAAACTTAATAATACAATTACTACCACCATAAACAAAGAGTTGGAGCCGATTAAGAAAGAAATGGAAGAGATTAAGGATTCAATGTTCTTTATGAATAAAAAATTTGAGGACATCAATAGGGAACAGCAGTCTTCCAGGGAGATAATAAAGAAATTAGAATCGGAGAACACAGAACTTAAGGTAACAATCGAGGACCTTCATGTAAGGCTGAATAACTTGGAGCAGACGTCAAGGTCAAATAATTTAGAGGTGCAATGTGTGCCCGAAAACAAAAACGAAAATGTGTACAATATAATAACACAACTGAGTAACGTAGTTAAATATGAACTAAATGAAAAAGACATCATGCACTGTACACGTGTGGCAAAGACCAACGCATCTAGCACTCGCCCTCGGTCAATAGTTGTTCAGTTGGCCTCACCCAGAATACGAGACCAGTTCCTTGCGGCCACCATCAAGTACAATAAATCCAATCCTCAGGAAAAACTAAATTGCTCCCATTTAGGATATGGCGATACTAAATCTCCCGTCTTCGTAGCGGAACATCTCTCACCTGCTAATAGAACACTTCACGCAGCAACCAGGATAAAAGCAAAGGAAAAGAGTTACAAGTATGTATGGGTAAGAAACGGCAGAATATTTGTAAGGAAAACAGACGGCTCCGAAACAATATTGATTAAGAACAAAACTGGACTAAACAAAATCGTGTAGTTTGTAAGTAGTTGTAATATTCTAATATAATCGCATGTAATATGTCCGTATCTGTATAAAATTCAATGAAATTCTAATTTATTATCAAAACTGTAGAGGGTTGCGAACAAAAACTAACAACTTTTACTCTAATCTTTCTTGTATGAACTACGATGTTATAGTACTGACAGAGACCTGGTTAAATAATAATATAGGAAACAGTGAGCTATTTGATGACCGATATGAGGTGTATAGGAGGGACAGAGAAACTACTCTTTCTCATTATAAAAAAGAGGGCGGAGGCGTATTGATTGCCGTTCGTAAAAATATTAACTCAACTCGCGTCGACCGTTGGCAAAGTGGTTGCGAAGATCTTTGGATCACTATAGATATATCTACATCCCATGTATCACGTCAGATTGCCCTCTGTGCCGTCTATCTACCTCCACCTGTATGCGCCGCAACTGTCGATCGTTTTGTGGAACACTGCAATATGGTCTTTGACTCAACAGATATCCCTGTCTGCTTAATCGGGGACTTTAATCTAGGCCAAATAAATTGGAATGTAAAAACTCATAGTAACCCTGTGTCCAAAGCTTGTCAAAATTTCATGGATTTTACTAGCTCAAATGGACTGGCACAACATAATTTTGTGAAAAACTGTTCTGGACGTATATTGGATTTGGTTTTGTCGACAGTATCACCTTGCTCGGTTGTAGAATCTCTCTGTCCGCTTACGCCTGTTGACAAATTTCATCCACCCCTTGAAGTATCTCTATCTTTAGCAAGGGAGTGCACCCTACCATATAATAAATTAATCTACAGACCTAATTTCTATAAAGCAAATTATACTGAAATTAATAACTACCTCAATGACATAGATTGGGATAAACTTTTTCATAACACAAATAATGTAAATGAGATGTTGACAGTATTTTATACGATTATTAATGATACTATTGAAAAGTTCGTACCCAAACACAAACCAAGAAGTTGCCGTTATCCACCATGGTTTACCAAGACACTGATTAAGTTCTTAAACGAAAAAAATAGACTAAGAATGCGTTACAAAAAGTATAGAAATCCACTGGATGCAATAGAACTGACATTCATTTCTAAGCAATGTCAAACTTTAGCCAAAACCTTATACAAAGGATACGTAAGTGACCTAGAAAAGGACATAAAAGACAACCCCAAACTCTTTTGGAGTTTTCTAAAGGCTAAACGTGGTGGTTCTAGTGTCTACCCCTTAACTATGACCAACGGACAGACTACCACATCTAGTGGCTCCGAAATTTGTGACCTATTTGCTGACTATTTCGCATCCGTGTACGTAGCCGACAAGGACTCCGTTTTTCAATGCAACTCCGACTATCTTCAGTCATTATCATTAAATGGTCAATGTTTAACTAGCCCCATAATCGATCGCGAATGTTTGCTTAAGAAATTAAAAACAGTAAATATTAATAAGGGACCAGGACCAGATGGCATCTCACCTGTTTTTATTCTTAAATGTGCGTCAAGTCTTGTCACCCCTCTATTAAACATTTTTAACAAGTCGTTGGGCTCAGGAACTTTTCCGACTGAATGGAAAAAAGCAAAAGTGGTGCCAGTACACAAAAATGATAAAAAGAATGTTGTCTCTAACTACAGGCCAATATCGATCCTTTCCACTCTTGCAAAGATTTTCGAATCTATCATCTGTCCGTATATTCAACAGCATTTCAAAATGTACGTCAGTGAACATCAGCATGGGTTTGTTGCGTCAAGATCAACAACTACAAACTTAGTTGCCTTTACCGAGACCCTTGTTCAAGCTGTAGACGCAAACAAACAATTTGACGTCATTTATACTGACTTTAGTAAAGCCTTCGATGTTATGTCTCACTGTGTGCTGATATATAAGCTATCAGCCTATGGGATCACTGGACCTCTTCTGGAATGGCTAAAGTCTTACCTGATGGGAAGGGAATTTTATGTGGTGGTTAATGGTTTTCAATCTTCAAATTATAGTATATCGTCCGGCGCTCCCCAGGGGTCACAACTTGCTCCAATTTTGTTCAATATATTTATTAACGACCTACCTCAATGCTTTCGTTCCTCTGAACCTTTTCTCTATGCCGATGATTTGAAATTCGCTCGGGCAATTTTATCGCCAAATGATAGAACTCTCTTACAGGAAGACCTTGACAATGTTATTAAATGGTGTAAAATCAATAGGATGCAACTTAACTCAAATAAATGTTACCATGTGAAATTCACGAGAAAAAGTAACGTCTCTAACACAGAGTACTTCATAAATAATAAAAAGCTTCAAGAACTTGATGTTATAAAGGACCTGGGAGTGATGTACGATAAAAAGGTAACTTTTGAGCAACAAATGGAAAGTGTCATTAAAAAAGCATCAAAAATGTTAGGATTTATATTGAGGAACACCAAGGGCTTTCATTCTAAAACTAAAATAATGCTGTATTACAGCCTAGTGCGAAGTATCCTAGAATATTGTAGTGTTGTGTGGAGGCCCCACTATGCCACTCATACATTCAGGCTGGAGCGAGTCCAGAAACGTTTTCTGTGGCACCTAGCATTTTGCGAAGGAAGATCTAAGCGCCTACCTTCCTATAGGATGCGTCTGCACGAATACAAGATGCGCACTTTGTCGACGCGTAGAGATTTGATCGATGCTGTATTCTTGTACAAATTATTAAGACACAAAATAGATTGTCCTCAATTGTTGAGTCTTATCAGAATTCGTGTCCCATCTAGATACCCCCGAACCGCAATAACACCATTCTGCCTTCCATTACGAAGGACTGTATTAGGTGCTAACTCGCCAATTCCTAGGTTATGTAGGATTTTAAACCACTACAGTGATTTGGTAGACATATATCAGGACAGTACCAGTAGACTTTGTCAAGTGATTGTTGATAACCCCATTGTTACTACATAATATGTGTTATTTATGGATAATAATAACCATCTACTCAAATTGCATTTACTTAAATTCATTTGTATTTCATTTAAATTGTTTTTCATTCAAATTTTAATTTTATATAATCTTTTTTAACTCAATTAATATATTTAACAATTTTAAAAAACCTGTGACAGATTTTTATGTAAAATTGTTACCGTTTTCTTTTGCATGTGGTGCTAGCCTATAAGAAATTGTTGCACCTGCTTTTATATTTCTCATGTTTGTTAAAATGTACTGTGTAAACAATTGTTGGCTGGCCATAATAAATAAAATAAATAAATAAATAAATAACCTTTGAGAAAAGAAGGCTTAGTTTAGTTTACGCATGTATCCGTTTGTAGTATTCTAGCTCTCAAATGGTCAACCTTTTGATCTTTTTTTTTAACTGGAAATAAATAATGTTATTAAATTATTTATATATAATTAATGTTATAAAAAATCATTAGTTTTGTCGCGATAATTTTTCGTTAGAAGTGTTCTTCAATTGTTGATTGCTTTTAAATTTTAAATATAGGCATGACGAGTCCGGCCAGTGGTCTGGCGGAGCGCGCCCTGCTGGTGGTGACGAGCAAGCTGTGCGGCACGGACGACGGCGGCGCGGCGGGCGTGGCGGTGGCCGGGCAGGTCGCGCGCCTGCTGCACGTCGCCACCGACCCCTTCAACCTGTGCCGCCTCTTCCACGGCTGGCAACCCTACTTGTAATCAATGTGCCTTATGTTAACGTTTTTCTAGTAATTACTGTGATCAATTTTATATGTATCCAAATAAATGTTTATTTTATATATGGCTAATTATTTATTGATTACCAACTCGCTTTCGCTCATGGATGGTCAAAAAATATTACTGCCACTGATCGACACGAAGATGAAGCTCTTAGCTGTTATCGAATGAGTGACGTACCTACCAGTTTTTCTAGTTAAATTTTACTTGATACCTCCTTTTTTTTAGCGTTGAAAACGATATATTTAACCGGGTAAAATCACCCAAGAAAACAGTATATTTTTGGTGTCCTCATTCACCTCGGGAACGAACGAACTAGGTTAATGAGGACACGATATTAATGTTATTTGTTCACCGTAGAACTAATCTACCCAAATCGTACACAAAGGAACTAATAGGTACTATTCTCTCTCTATAAAGTTATAGCAATTACGTCCTAATATTTAATGTACTCGCATTTATTACTATGACCGGAAAAGATTTTCATCATCATCATATTAGCCTGTTGCAGTCCACTACTGGACATAGGCCTCTCCCAAGGAGCGCCACAGCGCACGATCTGCAGCCCTTTATATCCAGTCACTGTCAGCTACCTTCTTCAGATCATCGGTCCCCGCATTTGCCCAACAAATGTATAAAATTTGCAATAAAAGGAAAAATCATTATTTTTACTTTAGACATTCTATGTCCGTCTCCTGGTACCAAGCTACCTACCAACCAATTTTTAGCCAAATCGGTTCAGCTGTTCTCGAGTTATAAACTATGTAACTAACGTGACTTTATCTATATAATATTATATATATTATAAAGACCATACAGGACATCTATATATTATTTAGATGTCCTGTATGGTAAGGAAAAAATACCCGTACAGCCGACTTTCAATGTGCCTGGCAAGATTTAAAAACCTTTAAAACTGTGCGTCTATTTTCATGATCTTTGATTTGTTGAATTTGTCTCCGCCCCGAAAAGGTAACTAATGTAAGGTAACTAATAAAGACATCGTAAACGAAAACTAGGTATTCACGAGGGTGAAACCGCGGGCCTAGTTAAAAATAATAAGGTTAAGTAGAGAGGCTTATGACTAAGTGTACGCCATACGGTTAGACAAAAAATACAGGTTAAGCCACGCTCGCCGCGGTTGGTCCGTAGATGGGGCACCATTTCTAATCATACCGAGATCCGGCTTGAAAGCTTTTTGGTACTCAGGATTATTTTATTTAATGTCTTGTACGGTTTTAAATTGTCTTTTCTGAAGAAAAAATAGCACATACAGCAGACGTCTGGCAGATGTTTAAATCGTTCAAACTGTCCGGCATTTGAGATAACGTCTTTTGATAGGCTTTTATAAACTGGCGAAGGTCTGGCAGTCGCTGGCTCTCGGAATAATGTATTCCATAATATCCTACTTATTAGGTACTTTTCTCTATGTTCCATACTCTGTAGTCTGTGATGGCGATCGTTGCCATGGTTACTGTATTTGACAGACAACAAACAACATAATGAATTATTGATTTGTATTTTGTGTTGTGAATTGTGATTGCGAGTGCTACTAAAATACTAAGTAAATGTAGTATAAAGAATAATACAAGTTTTAAGTTAGGTTTAAGATTTCTCATGGCAGAATTGCATATTTTAGGACAAATAAAGTGTGCCTCTGATTTTGAAGACAAGTCTTCACTATTTTGCCGCTATTCAATTCAATCTGGTAATTAATTATATCTTATATTTATGATTCATTGCAGATACTCAGTATCAGTGAATTGTTTTAAAATTTTTGCTAATCATTTTAAATTACATGGATTAAGCTAGACACAGGAGTGTAAAAGATTATCCTTCAAAACTATGGTGATTTAAAATTAATCTGATTTAAATTTTTAGGTCCTAACTGGACTGTTGTTTCTGGTTGGCCAGAAGGACAGACAGTTTCAGGCAAATTAGATTACGACAAATCTGTTGTCTGGGCTCATCCCTTGGATATTCATTATGTAACCAAAGGAGTCCAAGGTATGTAGTTTGGTGTGCAAAGTTATTGGTTGCTAGTGTACTCATACTACAAGTTTTTTTTTTAAATTCAGGTTGGCCTAAGTTAATATTTCAAGTGAGCTGTTTAGATTCTATTGGGAGGTCTTGGATAATAGGGTATGGGTGCTGCAGCTTGCCAGCGGTGCCAGGGCCTCACACTATTCATGTAAATTGCTGGGTACCAACTCCAACTACATTGACCGACAGGATTCGAGAATATTTTCTTGGTGGCTCTCATCAACTTATTCAAAGTGATGTGGTTAATTTAGGTTTAAATAGGTAAGTATTTAAAATTCCCCTTTGGTTTGTTGGATTGTGTCAGTTATATCTAAAGGGTAGAAAAATAAATGGTCTCAATAATTTAACATTATTTTTAATTTACAGATTTAAATTAAAAACTAAATCGAAGGGCTCTATTCAAATACAAGTAACTTTACTGCTAAGAAATTTTAGTCAGTTTGGTGTAGAGTATAAGTAAAAACATGAATGTAATGACTTATCTAAGTTTTACAGTTCTGTCAATATTCATTCAATTTTGTGTTATGGATTTTATTCAAGAGAAGTTACAGACTGGTGATGATGTTTTACATCTCAATGTTAGCCAAAAAGAATCCTTAAGTGAAATATTAAAAAATATAAGTTACAAACCACATGCTCTTTACTACCGAACACAAACAAGGAGGTCTCTAAAAGTTGCCTCCCCAAACATTTCTAACACTTCCACTGCACTGGTTACATTGGGAACAACAGAAGCAACAACTACTCTATTTGATGTTCTGTATGATGATAATTCATCAGACTCAGAAGTTACTTCCACTACAGAAATGTATTTTACGAGCACCGACTATGACAATATTACAGAAATAACATTTTTTGAAAACAAGAATAAATCGTCAAATACCCCACCATTAAGCACGAAACCAAAAACTAGTTTTACTAATCGCTGTGAATGTGACTTATTGGTAAGTACATTATGGTGAGATATATAAATATATAGACCTGATATGCAGAGTTTAGTATTTATACTTATTTTGTTTTGTTGCAGTACAAAGTTTGTGACATACATTGCTGTTGTGATCAAGATTGCTCAGATTATGAACACAATATATTCCAGTGCAGTAATATTGCAAAGGCCAATCGTAAAGAACCAGAGAATGATGGCTGTGTATCCCATTTATTTGACGAGCAAAAGTATGGAAGCACTACTTTGGATAACCTGTTATGTATTGTCAAAACAAATTTGCCAGTTAAGCGGAACATTAGAAAGGTATATTTGGAAAACATCACATAAGATTTATGTCAGCAAAATTTACTCTTAATTTAATATGTATTTTTTTGTAGTTTGATCAGTTTTCAGTAGATCAATATTACAAGTGGCGCAGTTATGACCAGAGGCAAACATTATATGAATTTATAAAAACATTGTACAACTATGCAGATCCTGTTTGGTTATTAAAAAATGAAACAATATACTATCTAGGTAAATAGGTAACTTATGATAATAGTTTTACAATAACATTCATGTTACGCTTATGTTTTTAACATTATGTAAAATGATTTCAGACTTCCCAACTTCTTCAGTGAACAATTATTGTACTGATAGAGAACCAATAAAATTTCTCAAACAAGAAAAATCCACGTGCACTGTCAAACTGAAGGATCTAGAAATGTTCAATATTTTAAAAACTTCAGAAGAGGCCATGGTTATAAGTGCTACTGATAAGACAGCTAACAGCTCTGTATTGGTAATAAATAGTACATATTTTAATGAAACAAATAATAATGTAAGTAAAAAAAGAAGATCACTGAACTAACAAAAACTTTTTTTCAGAATTGTTCTAATCTTCACTGTATCAATTGGACTATTTTGATGTGTGAAAATGGTTCTTGTAAAAATTTCAACAAGAGTGAGGATGAAG
The DNA here is from genome assembly GCA_905146925.1 of Autographa gamma. Classification (NCBI taxonomy): domain Eukaryota; kingdom Metazoa; phylum Arthropoda; class Insecta; order Lepidoptera; family Noctuidae; genus Autographa; species Autographa gamma. The sequence continues at coordinate 6,599,318 of LR989852.1, forward strand.
TCACATGCACTGAAAACTCTTGCACAAATGTTGCATTGAAAATAGATTATGAATTCTATTATTATGAATTAAAAATCATTAATGCAACCATAAAGCTATATGTTCAAAATATATCTAGTATATTGCCATTGATGTCACAAGAAATTAATATAAACTTTTACATAGCTAATAAATCTATTGATCTTGTATTACAATTAAGTGGGAATCCAGGATACATTAACGATTTACCAGTGATAGTATCATATGCTAAGAATAATCATACAGAGTTCTTTTACAACAATACTTTAGCATATAAGAGCAATATGGTTTTTCCCGCTAACAAGAACGGGTTGTGTGAGATGACGGACTCTTCCAATAATGTTGTAAGATTTGGACAAAACAAAAGAACCAAATGTCTTTACGTGCATCTCTATGAGCGTAAAGACGTACCTAAAACTGACGTTTGTAAAAATATTCAAAGTCATATTAACGCATTGTTAAATCTTAATAAAAACGTTTCGATTTCCCCGTATGGAAATCCTCGTGATTTAATTGACAAGCAATGGTTAAGCCTAGAGATAAACACAGAGAAACAAGAACCAGTATATGGACAGTTCAATGAGAAGTCCCTAAAGCTTCATTGTTACAATTTGATTACGAGACTTTCTGTAATTTTTATATATGCTAGTGTGGATGAAAACGCATATACAGGACAGAATAAAATTTTGTCTGTTAAGTACGAAGTAACTGCTAATAATCTTAGTTTTCATGTGGAAGATGTTTCGATCGTCATTAATATTGATATCATTTTTATGGATATGACGAAGCCAAGTGTATTTGAATATGCGGGGAGTCCCCATTTGAACATTTATTTACCAAGAGACTTCTTCTTTCCTTTTCCACCAAATACTTCTTCTCACATGACTACAACGTGTATTATGATATTATTCTGTTGTGTAATAGTTTTTTTTGCAAATAAAATAACTCTTGAATAATAACTAATAATTTTTATTTTGAAATAATTTAAATACTTTTGTTACTTCTATCACTTCTAACTTGGCATCCCCTTCAAGGACTTTTAACGATCTTGAGTATGTGATGGCCTGAAAATAAAACCCATTTTAGGTTCGATTAGACCACGGCGACCCCTTGTGAGTTTGGTAAGTATTAGCGTAATTTATGTGGCAAGAGAATTTAATAAAACATTGTGTTATAAAGGAAGTTTTTAATATAGCCGCATAAAGGAAACGAGGTAAACTATCATAGTACATGACGTGAAGGTACTAGAGCTATATTGGTATTTACAATATTTTTACATAATTAATCTTCAAAGAATATTTTAGTCTAATAAAATATAATGAAAAAGCAAAGAAGACAGTAAATATAAACTGAAGCTGCTTTTACAGATGTCGGTCGGAGCAATGCTGAGATGTCGCTACAAACCTATGCGACGTAGGTGTAGACTTTGCGGTCGTCAGGCGTGCGCGCGAGATATTCACGTTCAATAAGCCCTTCGATGCGTTTCTTGATAACCACTGGCGACGGAAGGAAACGAGCACGTAATTGCTCCGTCACTTCGGCGACTAGTAGTGTATGCTGTAGATAGAACAAGGTATTAAATGAATAATCAAGTAAAGTATTGAAAAAATATGATAGGCATATAATATTACTACGTACCGCCATTTTCTTCCTGGCCTTCATGATACGCACGATGGCTGCTTCTATTTCATGTTTACGGTCCTCGTCGACTTTGTTACGAGTCTCGCGTCGCTCTGGTTCTGATTCGCCTTTAGCTGCTACCGTCTGGATCTTAACTCTATGAGAAAAGCAGAACCATTATAAATTTTCGGTATTAAATGTGGCTAGTAAATTTTTTGAAGAGATGTGGTAATTCTCATTGCCAATTTAGTAAATAATCATACATACCTATGTAACTTAGATGTAAAGGCGTCGTTCACGTAGAATTGATGAGATGGTTCAATCTCTTTAGTTTTCGGCTGCTTAATAAGCACCCTCTGAGTGGGCTTTCCCATCGCTAACGACTGTAGGGCCCGGACGAGATCTTTTTCCGGAATATCAGTCTCGTTGAGTATCTCCTGTAAGAGAGCAGAAAATGAGTATTGTTTGGGGTGGAATGTCTCGGTCGGTGGGCGTAGGAGCGGTGTAGGAGCGGCGTGGGAGCGGTTCGTACCTCGTATGTGAGCCGTTCGCGCTTGTTGAAGAGTAGGAGGACGCACATCTGGAAGGTGGAGACCTGGATGATGTGTCGGCGCGGCGCGGCGGGCGCGGGCGGCGAGCGCGGCGGCGACGCGGCGGCCGCGCGGAACGTGGCGTTCAGGTCCGCGCTGCCCAGCTGCGGCTGCAGCGACAGCTGCCGCCCCGAGTGCTTCGCCAGGTAGAAGCTGACACAACGTACCAACAATTACCAAATATCCTAAATCACTTTTTAATTGCTATTAGAAAGCCAGTAAAGTAAGAGGGATACATTGATTATTAATATAATAAAGTATAAAAAAGACGTTTTGTAGCTAAGAATAATCACCTTCTGAATACTTCGAATGCATTTCGCGGCGCTGTTGGTATGTTGCATTTCGGCGTCGCGCTTTGTGTGGGCCAGAAACCGGTAGTGAGTACACGCACTGATAGATCTACGCCGTGAAGGTTGATCTGAAATTATAAAACATCTTTAGCATGCAACAATTTCAAAGACCTTAATGATTACAAAAAAAAATTGTTTATACAACGATTATCTCTGAGATGTTATAAAAGGGTTAAATACAAGATAACATACCCCGGATGACAGCACATGTTCTTTAAACTCCTCCATTATAGTGTTTGACACAGTCATGTCTTTGAACATTCCTTCCAGCTTTGATGTAAACTGACAACCGCATTCAGTCTGAAAAGTTATTAAATAATAATCATCTTATTAATATCTCTTTCATGCATACCCAATTTTCAACACACTTTTACTCATATTACTCCAGACATTAAATAAAAACAATAAGTTAATACTATACTGTCTCTGGTTCTATAATTACAATACAGGTAAAACTACACGAAAGCTAATCAACAAACAAAATTAATCCTGCTTAAAGTCTTAATTCTCTGCAAAATTCTTTACCTAAATGTTTCGTAGGAATATATTGTTACTGTTAATTTAATTTTGGATACAAGGCGTAAAGAATTTAAATAAAAAAATATTTCTAAAATCCAAGACTTTAAGCAGACTTTTTTTTACTATAGACAAAGAAATACTGGGTTTTGCATAACGTGTTAGGACACTTACGAAAAATGTCCATCTATAAATGGTAAAGAATTTTGCAGAATTATGTGGACAGGATGGGGAGGTCGGACGGACTGTTCATTTAATCACTTATTGTATTCTCTATTTGCGAGACATCTCCGATTATACAATGAAAGTCTCGTGGTTCAACGTCCTTAAGTAAACCTTCTTTCTGGGAAAGGTTAAAACCAAATATACATAAACAAAAGTCGTTTAAATTTGGTCAATAACTTATTTAAATAACAGGGGCCTAGGACTAACCTTCAGTTTGGAGATCATATTTTTCTCACTGTCATCAGAGACTGATTTGTTGAGCAGTAATCGTTTCGCTAAATGCTGTTTGTAGTAACGTTCAAACACATCCTTCTCTTGTAGGAATCTGAACAGTACCATAGTCTTGTCCAACACAGCTTCTATTTCTTGTTCACTCATCTGAAAAGAAACCACGTAAAGTGTTGACATAGGCTATAGAAACGCAACAAGTACCTCTGTATAACTAATACTTACGCCTTTTTCACCCTTCTTGAGCTTTCCATCAATGAACAGTGATAAGAACTCTGGAGACTTACTGTTCAAATTGAGGAAATATTCGAAGTCTGATGCGATCATGTGTTTGAAAATTTTATCATTATTGAATGAGTTTTGAAGGAAATGGTCGAATCTGTCCTTGAGGTCAAGTAGATTCTGCAACACAAGGTAAAATAAATTATAATGAAGTAATAGTGGTAGTAGTGGCTTATTTTTTAGGTGAATATGGGGAAACAAAGATCGCAGGATATATTTGAGTTTGGCGATAAACATCCCACCTCTCTCAGACATACCTGCACGAAGGTGATGGCGTTGGTGTTGTGGTGCGTGTCGGTGACGAGCGCCCGGCCCTGCTCGCGCAGGTGCGCGGACACGGCGTCGGCCACGGTGCGCAGGCCCTCCGCCACGCGCGACAGCAGCTTGTACACGCACGCCAGCTCCAGTGTGCGCGTGTGCATCAGCATGTGCACCACGCCCGAGTTCTCCATCTAAAACAACATGCATCATTAACCCACGCACGACCGCTATCTCATGCTATGTTATGAAATAAAAAATACTTCTATAATTATTTTGTCATAGTGGCTAGAAATGAATGTGTGTTACCTCCACAATAGTTTTCATATGTCTTTCGATAAGCTCGTGCTCAAGCACGGAGACTACGCGCGGCTCCGTGCTCTCGTCGAGATAGTGCCGCGCTCGCTCCGCTTCCTCCGCAATGCGAGCCTCCACGCGGTTGATGTACACCGCAGCACTGTTCTCAGCCAGGAACTTTTGAGATTCCATCTACACAAATAAATATTTGTATTAATACATTATAATAAAAATATTTTAATTCCTAAAACAATTACACTTCTTTGTGATTGTTGTGTACAACTATCACAGTCAAACTTTTAACTAACAAAACAATGTTATGTTTCATCATAATAGGAAAAATTATGATGAAACATGTTCTTCCTATTTTTAAGATAATAGCAGCATACTTGAAGAAACATTACTAAAATATATATATAACAAAATACCCTGTAAAACTCTGAAGATTGGTGTAAGAATGGTTTTTCGAAGTCTTCCTCATAGACAGCGCGCGAGTTGATGCCGAGCACCATGAGCATCTGGCAGGCGTTGCGTATCGCGAGCCGGTCCACCACCTCTCCGCGGCGCTCGCGGGCCACCAGCTCCAGCAGGGTCTGGCGGAGGTGGTCGCGGATGCACCCATAACGCACTACCTGGTTGACAAACACATAGCATTTGGTTAATACTAATTCTAAATAAGATTTGAACCAGCCAGGAAACAAATTTGTGTCAGATATCTCAACAAAATTGTTTCACAACACAAAGTTACAATCTCTAAAATTGCATTAACACTTATCTCTTATCAGACAGAGTCATTACATTTCAAAGGACCAACCTGATCTCTGAATATAATAAGTCCGAGATTGTACACATTGTCCACTTCATTCTGTTGTACATACACTCTGTCCATGTACATAAGTATGTCTCGAATCATGACCATACTAGTCTGATGGTCTGTCCAAGCATTGTTGAGGGTCTGAAGGAATCCATTGTGTAATGAGTGCAGAACATCTTCCCTGACCTGGAAAAATACAAATAAATTATTAAAATGTAAGTTAGGAAGTATTTATTGTGTGGGTTACATAAAAGACACTTACAAAAATATTTAACAAAACTAGATAATTGTTGATGTAATCAGTTACACATATAAAATTAATAACACTGACCTTTGTTTCCAGATGCTGAGTGACCACTTCCTTCAGCCCAGTGTACAGCCGTTCACCATGTTTATGGAGAACCATGGTGTAGGCATTGCGATAAAGTTCTTCAAAGGAGAGACCTGAGTTGTTTTTCTTTTGAATCTCTTGTATTGCATTCTTAAGTAAACTCCATATGCTCTCCACATACTTCTCATCCATAGTCATCTGTAATATTAACATAATATGATATTTTGTAGTTCACTTCTCACAAACAGTAGGCTTATTTGTTTAAGTTGTTTCTGTAATCAATGTTGGTGCGTAACTTGTAATACAGACCCAAGTGTCTGGATACATTTGGTAATATGGTTCTGAATAGTTCCACACTTGAAATTTTCTTGTCATCTTGAAATCTTTAATAGCGTCGCGGGTTAAACAAACATTGTACAAAATTAAAATAGAAGTTCAAAAACATTTAATATGAATAATATGAAAAAATACGAATGTTTATCTTTTGATTGATTTTCACTCCTGTCATCAAAAATATATTTATGACATATTGAATACAAAAATTTTGTTCTAAAGGAAAATAAATTAGTTTCTATTTTTAAATCACATTGACAGTTGTGTACATCAAGTCATCAAGTGTTGCCAAATGACCTAATATCATTATCAACCTCTTTACTTTTTTAATATTCAAAAGGTCTTTATACATAAGGATATAATTCTATTTTTTTAATTACAATAATTAGTTTTTAAACTAACAGGACTTTATACTGCTATTAGATAAATATTCTATTGATCTAAAGATTAGTAAAAAATATAAAACAAAATTGGTCCGCTGTTTCATAACATGAGTCACAAATGCATTATAATGAATTGTTTAAAATACTTTCCTACACACTTCCTTGAATTGAATTTAATTAATTATACAGTGACTTTAATCATTCAAGAAATATAACTCGTCATACCAAGTTAAATTACATGAATTATAGTGTTTTAAGGAACAAACCACAGATTTGTGCAATTTTTAAACAGTAATATATGAAAATACAAGCCAATTTAAGTACATAATGCTTATACAAACAATAATTTCATTGGATCACACAAACAATAATTAGAAACAGTTTACACTGCTTATAATGTATTTACAACACCCAAAGATATCACATTTTTGGATGCATTCATAATAGCTTTGTCATGTGATTATTATAGTACATATTTATAAATATCAATGGAAAGAGGAAAGTTATGTTTAAATGAGAAAATAATTTTAGATTGAACTTACTGGGAAAGCTCGGATCCTCATCTTGCCAGGTTTGTCCTTAGGTAACGTATTCTTCATCATTGCGGCTACGATATTTTGTACCAACGAAACACTACACAATTAAAGGCAATTTGTTCACTGTTCATTTGTTGTCGCGATAACACATCGTTACTCTCATTTACACCTGCAAAAGGAATAGTTTAGTAAACACAGCGAACAAAAAATATTTATCTACTTGATCACTAGGGGACCTTTGTGCTCCCGAAGTATTCGAGCTATGAAAAGGGTGTGTTGATGATTGAAAAACAAATTCTATGGACATACGATTTTGTGATTTGGATCGAGTAGATAGGTGTCAATTAAAAATAATAAATTCTAAGACTCGGTCATAATTGTGAACAGTCTAATGACATTGACAGGTAAAATAACTTGCATCTCTTTTTCTCTTATGGACAACGTCGTATACAATAGCGCCACCTCACGTTTTGTGTGTGACGTTCTTTTTTGATTTCCTTTTCTCTGCAATGGCTATTATTCAGATTCGTGCAAACACAATGAGCAAGAATTTAATAACTTACAAGTAATGAGATTATCCACAGCTAGTATGGTCACAAGTATTTCACTATCGCAATATTTAAAGTACATGTATTTTTCTGCTTTAGCATGCCTATTATTTCTTCAATTGTTTCAGCTTTCTGACGAGACCATAAACAAGTAGGAGCCCTTTTTTAAATACGTTTGGTAAATGTTTGGATCATTGGCTTCATTGCGTATGCAGTATTGTCGATGGTTTTAATCAAATGGTAGAAATTTATTTTAAATGAAAACGAAATCAGCTGCTATTTCGGTATCAATTATGTAGAAACTAGAAAGTACCTCTTGTTCATGTTGTTGTTATATCCACGGGGACAAAGTATAAAGGCGAAAGAGCCGAGTGAAGATCAAAGGTTTAGATTGTAACTATACATCGAAAATAATAATTTTACGTGTATCTTCAAAACTTAATATTAACACCGTGAAATTTCACATTTCAATAATAATTCTACATTCATATCGTTAGAGGCACACGACAAAACCATAAACTTTTAGTTATGTTAGTTTCCATTAAACAGAATAGATGTCACTAGCGTTTGTCTTGTAGGTGCTTTATCAAGGATAGCAGTTGGACTTTCAAGTTTGGGATTGTACTCTTTACTTCCGAAAAAAAGTTTAATTTTCTATTACCTCCGAGAAGACCAAAGCTCCCGTGCAACGCCTATTAGGGCACTTCGCAGGGTAGACTGTAAAGGGGTGTTCGTCGATCCTCACTGTTCACGGCAGCATTGATCACTGCTGCTGTTTTTTCCAGTTCTGTTTTATCTCACTTGATAGGCGGCGGCATCCCCTCGCTGAGCACACCATACCCCCAAAGGCTTGGTAGAGGTACAGTCCCTGCATCGAGCAGCTGTTGATCGACCTGACCGTACCTATCTACGTAGCGACAGAACTTGTAGTGACTGAGTGTGCGTTTATTGGGGACATAGATACAAAAAAAAAACTTTCATACTGTAAACAGCTGATTTATTTAAACGGAATATGAAAGGTAGCACTCTCAAACCCAATCGTAAGGAATGCTAGATTTAACGGCTTTTGTACTTTTTGAAAATTTCTTCATACCAACCTATCTCCTCCTGGTCGTGATCGCCTAGCGGTTCAATGAACGGATTTCTATGCACAAAGTTGCAGGTTCGAACACAGGCAAGTACCAATGTGGCTTTTTCAAAGTTATATGTAGGTAGCTAATGTACTTTCTTAATTATTCTAAGAGACTTCTGACAAACGGTGAAGGACTACTGAAGACATCATGAGGAATCCTGGATTCCAAAATTGGGACTTGAAATCGCCAATCCGCAGAGAGCAATGTGGAGATCAATGCTCTTGCCTTCTCTATGTAGGAAGAGGCCGGTGCCCAGCAGTGCTCCTCCAGCTTACCTACTTATTTGAAACGGGTACCTGCCTTTGCGTAACTACCAAACCTAATAAGATTAATGTGGCTCTTATTGCATTTCATCTCATATGCGCAGGAATCTTGTTTCCAGTTTAGTTGTGCCACAAACTTGCAAGCTACAGTGAGGATATCGCATAATTTGAATCTGGGGCCGACAAATAATATTTAGCTGTACATTACTACAGATCGTTATTTGCACATTTTTAGTATAAATTGAACCCAGTTTTGTATACATAAAAGTCATCATATCAGTACAAACGAATATCTCTGATTTCTGGCACCGTTTACAGGTAAATTCGTGTGTTCTGATTTATGAACTCGCGTACAAATGACACTAAGCCCTCTTACGCACTTGCGGTTAACCGCGGGTTCGGCTAACCGCGCGTTTCAGTTTTTATATGCAACCGCTTGGCGGTTACCTATGTGCGTAAAATCACAAGCGGTTGCATATAAAAACTGGAAATGCGGCCGCACGGCTAGCCGCCCCCGCGGTTAACCGTAAGTGCGTAACAGGGCTAAGTGAGTTCAGTAGGCACATTTTACTTTTTAGTTTTTCCAAACATTGAATATGGTACTTGCATAGAATTTCACTGTTGCTGTAATGGAAAGGATTTAAAGATTTCTTTAAAGGATATGTTTGTTTTATTCATAGAAAATAATACAAAATAAACAATGAATATATTTTATTGTTGCCAGATTTATTTAACATTTATAAAATATATCAGAATAGATTTGTTGTTGGCTATAAATAAATAACTTACACAAAATTAGGGCTACGATTGTATCTAAGTTTAAAAGTTATCTTTGGATTATTTTGTTGTGGCAGGCGTAGGACAATTTAATTTTGATAGAAGCTACCTACTGCTATTAAGTAGGTACTTGTATGTGCGTTGCGTTTAGTTATCTTTAATATTCAGTAGATTCTGTGCGTAAAGAAAACCGCCGTGGTATTGCGAGCTCAGGGGCCCAAGTCTGCTATTTACACTCGGTTCAATGTCTTCATAGTGGCGTGCCAGCAGAGCCATTTTCGGAAACTTGGTATTCTACTAAACGTCAAAACGTCTAAATTGCGCATTGGAACGATTCGGTTCAATGTTCAACGACTGTGACCAATAGTTCATACATTTAGTACAAATTGTAATGCGCAATTTTGACGTTTTGACGTTTGGTAGAATACCAATTTTCCGAAAATGGCTCTGCTGGCACGCCACTATGAAGACATTGAACCGAGTGTAAATAGCAGAATTGGGCCCCTGCTGTGCTCAGTTCCTGTAGGTAGGTATTTCTTTAATAAACACTTCCGTAAGTATAGTTAGACTGTATAATCTGAATATTTATTAAATTCCTTTAAAAAATAAAAGTTTCAGATGTCATTTTCATAATTATTTTATGGAATTATTTTAATGTTATCATTATGTTAGTTCCACTTTACGCCACGACGCGCGGCTGTTGCCTTTCCGCACAGACTCTATCGCTATTTAATAATAAAATTTATTTATTTATAATATTGGATAGTGACAAGTGTACATGCTAATTAAATTCAGATTGTTTTTCAAGGTATAACCAATGATATTCTAATAAACAGATATGTTATAAGCGTGCAATCGTGAAGACTCGAAAACGTCCTAATTGGGACGTATTGCCATTAACAACAACACTATTTGTCTCTATTTTTCTTATGGGTTTTATCGCGCTATCTCTTTCGCTAGCTGCCGCGCTGCGCGGAACACTTTTTTCGATTGTTTTGTATGTGTATAACATATCTGTTTATTAAAATATCATTGGGTATAACCTATAAAAAGTAGCAACAGTGAAGTAACGATTTTTCTTTTATTAATAGACAAATCATCGAAGAATATTTTAGATAACAGTCACAACCACCATTACAATTAATAAATAAGTAAGTTGTGAAAGAACCATCAAAATCGACTTACCTTTTATAAAAATATATATATTTTTTTTTTAAATCAAGAAGCCATTTATATTTATTTTATTGTGCACTTTTTACAAAATTGTTTAACCTATTTAAATTACACGGTACAAGACAGGCACGCATTGTGGCAGCTTAGAAACGTATTACACTATTTAATTTTAAGGAATTCTTTTATTAAATCAAGTTTATATAAAGGATGTGACAAGAAAATTTGTTAACTTTGCTAACTGGCTGCCAGTACACGTACCTTGAGCTAAAAAGCATTATTTCACTTACAAAAAATAGTAACTATTACCTGCTAAAGTTACGTCACAAATTGCTAGTATACTAGAAAGACTTATGAATAAATGAGGTTGTTTCTATCACTCATTGTATGCTGGATGTGCGTGGAGGACCCATCGAAACAGCAACAGAGTTAGACAAGCTATCACGAAGAAGGAAATCATCACTCGTAGAGTCTTTTCTGAACGTTGATCGCGTTCACTGGCTCGCAATCGGTCCACCAATCCGTTCTGAAATTTGAATTGTATTTAGTACATACACCGACATTTACAGCTTATTTGTACTTTGTATTTATATCGTAGTTTCCTCTTACCTAGATGGAGAGTATATTATAAGATAAGATAAAAAGAGAGATTATAAGATAAAAAGATAAGGGACGAAGATTATAAAACGTTATAAAAGTTTACAATAGTTAGGGTTGATCGCGTCAAAGAGCCTCTCTGGCTATAATTGATTTAGAAGCGTTACTTCGAGGGCAATACTCTCGAAAGACAACAGTAGGGTCGAGTCAACGTCACTTGGATGATAGTAATTTTTTCGTATTCAAAGGAACTAGCTAGAATTCAGACACCTATTGATGTTTTCTGTTCATGTGATGTACCTACGAATTAACGACGAAGGAAACATGCTAATTGATTCAATTATAAAATTGTTTTAAAGGGGACGGATGTCTCGGAAGATGGTGGAATGTAGTGAATAAATAATACAAATTCGTCTTTACAAGTCACGGCGGTTGTACTGGTTACAGATTCCAACTTCCGATCAAAAGCGGTTGGTCTCCTGTGCGACATCGACATGGCTTAACTAACTCAAAGTTCTAAACTTATTTAGGTATCTACATAGTTTATTAATACTTGAATGTATACCTTATTTGTTTGTGAAACCCTTTACAATTACCTAAACAATTATTTTGGGACGATAATTATCTATATCAAATGATGGACATTAATTGCTCCTATTTTAGATTCAAATATGTATCATATATTTTGCCATTAAGCATACCCATCCCCCATGAGATGCGATCCAAGAGCCGGGGTCCTCGTGCAGCAGGTCAGCCAGGGCGGCTGCCGGAGCGGACACCAGCTCGAGGGCTGGCTCTCCGTCCGCAGCCTCTGCCGCTTCTCTGGCTAGAGCACCACAAACGCAGTATACTGCTGCTATCTATAACCATTTTTACCCATTTGAAATATCAGTTGAATATCCATTTATTCGTAGAGGTGCGACACAGCTCGCATGCTGAGGTCTCAGGGTGAAATAAACTTAAAACTACGTCTAGAAGTTTTATTAGGTAGGGTTACACACACGAATACAGTAGGTATTATTATATATTATTATTAATTTCAATAACTAGTTAATTTATAACGTTAAGTTCTAGAATTCACGACTGTGTTGTAATCCTCGCCTAGTATGATAATTTTATTCTTAAATTTAAATGTGTTTAAAAACTAGCTAGAGCTTTTTCTTTGCATCCAGTAAACCTCTTAAAACTTACTTAAGCTTCTAAAGTAGTTTTTTGTACACACTTGTTTGAAAAGAATAACGTTGAATAACCTAATTCGAAAAGTTTTAATTGTCTAATTAAAAGGCTTAAAAAGATTCATGCATAGTTTTTAAAACTATTTAATTTTTAGATTTTTAACCTTCAATTCTAAATCTACACTTTACCTAAGCCAGGAAAAGCCTAATGTAAAGCTTATGTAGCATTTCAAATTGGATGAGTTTGAACTAGAATTAGACTAGTTCAACCTAGAAGTTTCTCCTGACGTCTAACTATCACAACTTTTGAAATTACGAGATGTTTCAAAATAGCTGTGGGCCTACAATTGTTTGCTCTTGTCAACTTTATTGTGAATAGTAATGGTTACATCTGCCTAGTAGAGGACTAACTTGTTCGGGACGTAGAAAACAAATGCGTTGAAATAGTTTTAGAAGGAGTGGGTTAGGTGTTGTGGTATTAGAAAAACTATTACACAGTATTACCTTAGACCAGGTGATATTTTCTCTAGTTATACGCCTTGCTAGTGCGAGCGCTAGTTCCGCTAATGCGGTTTCTGAACGCAGCATAGCAGAGGGCGCGCGCGTCGCTTGTCTCGCAACATGGCGGAACGCGTCGGGCCTCTTTCTCTCCAATGCAGCACAAAGGGCTCGGAGCCCAGCCAGCACTCCAGACTCTGTGTTACTCACAGACTCTTCACCACATTCAGTCTCCAACATTGTTTGTAGGCGTTTCATGACTATTTGCTATAGAAGAAATTACAACTTTAATTATTACAAAGCAGAGTTGATTCATTTTGCAGGTAGCTCAACAGTTAGATTAATGTTATATTGCTCTAAAAAAGATACTACGTCTTTACCTTATTAGCGCATAAAGTAGATCTCCTAATTTGTGTTTTTATGTACTGTAAGCAAAGGGCGCGTCCCTGTCGGACTATTTGGGGCTTGACTTGTGTAGGGGAGGCCAGACACCAGCCGATAGTTGCCGAGAGCCGCCGGGACACGGCTGCAGCTGCCGCACTCGACACCATCGTGCTGAACCGACGCTTCGTCCGATCCAATGGCGACAGTGTCCTCGTTGGCGAGGTGCGAAGATCTATTAAAAAAACATTTTTATACAATTATACACAGTCAAACTAAGGTGATACGATAACTAAGAAACGTTTGATAATTTAGTTCGGAGTATTCCTGCGGAAATTTTCCAATCAATTACTACATTTTCAGGTTTTGGTAGATTGAAAACTATTTCATATAATCTTAAATTGTTGAAAATACGGAATATTGAAACCAAGCTTATTACTCTCTTTACAAGGTCTATCGGCTGTGAAACAATAACGAACTGAAACTCTTTGAAAATATGTATTACTTAGTCCAATTATTAAATTCCGTCTCAACTAGAAATACTGGAAACATAAGGGCAAGTATTTATTAAAACTTTCTCCAGAAATAGTTGATTTTAGGAAGGCTAGTCGTTTTTTCCGGAAGTTGAATACGTTATGTCCTCCCTGACACAAAACGTCCTTCTTTATCTAAGTAATTAGTTTTATATATTTTCTTATGAACCTAATATTTTATGAAATACGAGTATCTATTGCTTGATGTTAATTGATAATGAATTTGTAAAAGACGAGCAGCATACTACATGTTTATATGCTACATATGTTTTTCTTTAATTTAATTGAAGCCCAATTAAAATCCATGAAAATAATGTATATAGCAAACAATCAAAGTTAAAATATTTCATTTACACTGTCTAGTCATCTACTTATATATCAAAATAGAGCATGTATTCAAACTAGAAGAAACTACGAATAAAGTAATCTAGTACAACGGGACCCATTTGGCTTTGATCAAGGAATTTAGTTCTCTAACGAGGAAACCTCATTTCTGACTAATTCTGACGCAAATTGATGGAACGCTAGCCGTGCCAATGCCATACACTTGTAGCTTGAAAATGTACATCAGTCAAGTAAAGAATTTAGATGCTAAACAAATCTTTGAAATATTATTTTCTTTTCATAAGTTGAGCGCCTCATCTTGGTAATTGCTTTTCGAATATGATAATTGCTCATTAGAATGAATGCGGCCGTCATGCATATAAATCAATGCAAATAAAAATATCTCGTTTACGACACTGTACACGTGTAACCAATGTTCCTACTTAGTTGCTTGGTTGAGGGTTTATGACCCTATAAATCATAAAGGGTACGCTGACAAAAGTAATTTGTTTACTAAGTAGAAAAGTTACGTAGACCAAGAAATAAAAATCAGTTTCTCACAGCTTCTTATACGAAGATGTTTATCTGCGTATGTTTATGTGATTAAAGAATGAATAATTTACATATTTTAATTTACTCAACTTTCAATTAACTTCCCATTTAATTATGTTTTTTTTGGATAAGCTGAGTATCGCTGATGATTTGAAATCGTGTTATAAGTCTACTCTTTAAATATGATGGGTTGCTATGTCAGAAACATAAATTTTATAGCTGTCAGAGTTGAGAGAAGATTTAGTATTGTGTAAGATTCTAAAGTATTGTATTACTTGGTAAATTAATCAGTCCATCTGTGATTCCGGGCAGAGCGCTGAGCGGCGTGCTCCGTTTGCGGCGCATGCGCAGCGCAGGTACGAACTTATCTTCTTCGCCATCGGGTGGAGTGACTTGTATAGCGATGTTGTTCCCCGGTGGACCTCTTGCACCTCCCAGTGGCCATCTTGACTCAGTTAGTGGCCCTATCTGTAACAAACGCACAGGTATTATAATCCAATAAAACTCATCCACATCTAACTCGGTTTTTTCAGATCATTATTTACAAACAACGCTAGAAAAGTCAGTGAATTAAGAAAGATTTACTTCTTGTTAGCAAGATTTATAGAGTACGAATTTAACCAAACAAAAAACAGGTACCTAGGCAATAAAACGGTAACCTAATTTAACAGCGTAGCAGTAAATCATTACAGTTTACCTTAATCACAATAACAACACGTTATAAGGCGTCAATGGCGTAACAATACAATCCCAGTAAATGCAGAACCTGGACAAAGTCAAAGAAAGCCCCTGCGGTATTGTGCGTTGTTCGACATCGTGAATACATTCATAATTGAGTGCTTCGGTGGCTGGAGCGAAGAACGACTGCCATCAACAGATATCTACTCTCCCAGGGGATTCCGCGGTTATATATTGTGTTATTAAACATCTCCAATCTCAAACGTCGGTAGATATTAGAACTTGGATAAATTGAACGAAATGAATGGGACATTATACAAATAGAGAGTTTAATATTATTAAGTACTTGCTTTAGCCCGTGGTTTTGTCCGCGTGGATGTCACTGATCGCGACAAAAAGTGGCCTATGTTCTTTCTTATGATCCAAGCTTATTATCTCTTACCAACTTTCATCAAAATCCATTTAGCAGTTTAGCTGTGAAAGCGCAACAGACAGACAGGGCCTTGATTCAGCTATTTAAGAATTGCTTGTATTGACCAAATAACCTGCTTCATTTTGTAATGTTTACGCTATTTGGCATTCTGCTGTCATTATGATCATTTTCTTCGAGAGTAAATGGGATTTCATCGTAGGCTTATCTGAACACGAAAATAAGGTCCAATGACAAGTGCACTAATCGACCACTGACTTGCATTAAAAATAGCTGAATCGTTGAACGTTACTTTAGCTTTTATAATATTAGTATGGATTTTATTTCACAAACATATTTATTTACTTGTTGTAGAGTACATCTAATAAAGTACAATAGTGTGTACATCAGCTAATTTTTAATTTTTATCAAGTATGCTTTTGTCTGTATAACACTGACCGCTGTGCTATTGAATTCAAAGACCTCAGAATTTTCCTTAAGCTCCTTTCAGCCTTTGAATCAACTTCTTTTGTCGGCTAATAGCTTTTTGCAGATGTAGGCGAGAGCTTAGTGTCTAGTTTTTAATTCTAACTAAACTGATCTTGCTGTGTAAAGTATGTTGCTTATAATTTTATGAAGGAATAATTTTCGCTAACATAGGAACAAATAAGAACTAAATTATAAAATTTGGTGGAACTAATATAATAACAAACGAGTACAACTTTGTACAGATCTTTTGCAAGGTTACGTCTCTACTGTATACTCTAAACCTTAGGCTTTTAAATCATAATTTATTTATTTGAGATAAAAACAGATACCTTTAATGTCGTGGAAGTTATAAGGATCTCGACTGAGAGTCATATAATTTCGTGGAATAGTGCAATAAATTTATTTTATGCAGAATTAAGTTTCATAGCAATAAGAACCTTGCCTTTAAAATGGATGGAACGTCTGTCAAGCATTTACCCGACTCTCCGAAACGAGAAGGGTAATGTGTTTCAGTAGTGCTCATTTAGTACCTAGTTTGTTGTAGGTATTTTTATATAAATAGTATCGGCAATTCGTAGAACAGTTTTCGATATCAATGAACCTTTTT
Organism: Autographa gamma; assembly: GCA_905146925.1. Classification (NCBI taxonomy): domain Eukaryota; kingdom Metazoa; phylum Arthropoda; class Insecta; order Lepidoptera; family Noctuidae; genus Autographa; species Autographa gamma. The sequence goes on from LR989852.1 coordinate 6,616,233, forward strand.
CTATTCAATTGTACATACATAACTCTCGTATCTTGTATTCCTTGTTAATCGATCAGAGACTCGTGTATAAAACCCTAGAAATGCCTTTCTATGAAAAAGCCTGTCTACGTAATAATGTTTCGATCTTACCTGATCACGTAAAGAATGATAGGTTTAAACTTTGTACAAAAAATTTGATTAAGATATCGATATTAGAAGAAAAGATTATATACAGGATATTATATATAATATGTAGGTATGGTATACCTATATACAGTTGCACCCACGAGTACCTAGTTATGTATAGTATATACTGTATGAGTACACTGATGGATGTCATGCACCTGTGTTTTGTGTATCACCCGTGTGTTTGTATTTAGAAGACACATTAGGTCAATGAACGCTTACAGCAAAGATTTCAAAACTACAATGCCAATTAGTGGTTTCTGACAGTAAAGACATTACTAATAATAATTTTCAAAGACGTCTGATTTTGATTGATAGTCTCGCTGAAACTATTCACTCGTCAAATTCCCAAAAATCTCGAGACATACATAAATATAATCACGCCTGTTTCCCGTAGGGGTAGGCAGAGACCACTTCTTTCCACTTGCTACGATCCTTACATACTTGTGTCGCTTCATCTACTTTCATAATTCCCTTCATACATGCTCTTCGGTTTAGGGTACTCTTGACCTGGCCTTTTTTCAAGACGTCTCCGATTTGGTCTAGAAACGTCCGCCTAGGTCTACCCCTTCCAACACTTTCATTCACACTCGCCTTATACACTTTTTTCGTCATTCATTCTCTCGACATGGCAAAACCATCTCAACATACCTTTATCAATTTTTGTCACTACATCTTCTTTCAGACCACAACGTTTTCTTATTTCACTATTTCTTATTCTGTCATTCAGTTTAACTCCTATCATACTTGTTAACGCTCACATCTCAACTGCATTTATTGTGCTTTCATGTTTCTTCTGCCATACCCAACTTTCACTTCAAAATCTAGATACTAGTTGAGATTTTATTACTTTTGTTATTAACATTTACGTTCTATTTTATTATTAAATAGGCAAAGCGTCTTTCAAAGCTCTGGCTTATTTCACTCATTGTTATGTAAAGAAGGTAGAGAGCTGGCAATTAATCAGCCCATTATATTAACAAGTGTAGAAAATTACCAATTAGGTGACTCACTCCTAAGTTTCGGAATGTTAAACATTTGAATTCATGTATCTTCTAAATATTAATGTAGCGTCATTACTACGCACTAGTCTGGACAAATATCTTAGTGAAACTAATGTTGGTCGTTAGTCTAAACCTTTTCATAGTGTTGTTCGATCGACATAATTTCATGGAAATAATTCATATCAATAATAACAGTTAATTTAATGAATTATTTTTGTAAATTTAATGAGTCAATGAGATGATTTTGTAAACTCAATGAGTGTAAAATTACAACTCATTCATTTTGTAAATGAAATGATTATTGTCTTACTGCCGGGTAAAAACTTCTTATTTTTGTTGTGTTTAATGGCCTCTTATTTAAGTCTCTGCAAAAATAAAAACAAATTAATCTGCGATAAACGTAAAGTTATGTGAAAGCTCTATGTACTTATTCCACCCCAAAATAATAATGTTTATACAATGTAATAAAGAAGAATAAAAGGCTCGAGAGTTTGTAACTTCATTTATTTACGATACAAAAAGATTTGACTATTTTTATTGAGAGATCATTTGATATAAGATAAAACTGTTTTATTGTAAATGAAGATCCAATTACTTATTCGCCATCGAAGACAGTTTCCTTGTCTTCGTTTTAGGCCTAATTAAGAAAGGTAAGTTGGAGTACTTATAGCAGGAATTAAGCATGCTCAAAGTTATTTCAACTCAGAACAAAATTTAATTTGCTCTGCAAATTGTTAACTAACTTTCACTGAACTTGTTTGTACGTATCCAAATTATATGCAGAGAAATGATCAAGTACCTAGGAAGTACCCTTTTGCTTTAATTAATTGTCTATTTATCTTTGTTTTAAATTTAATTAGTTCGACGTCTTTTGGGTACGTTAAAACTGGCTCTTCACGATAACGTAAAATTAGTAATTCCAGCCTATAAACGTCCCACTGCTGTTCACAGGCTTCTTCCCATATGAAACATGGCACGAGCATTGATCACCACGCTTGGTCAATTGCGGATTGGCGATTTCAGATCCCAATTTCGGAATTTACAACAACGTATCTAAAAATAAAATAATTAAGGAACTCACCTACGTACTTTTTAGCGAGTCTTTTTTTATCATAATCCGATCGCAGTGTTTTAGTGTTTATTTTTTAATAGAAAAAGTGAAAGAGTTTATACCTTGTGTGTGGGATATTTTATTTAGGAGTACATGATAGTCTTTTTGATACTATACAGACGTAGAAAAAAAACATAAAAGTCTGTAGTTTAAATCTTATTATAAACAAGCGGCTTAATTAAACGTACTTTTATATAGTATTCTACAATCTAAAATTGTTAGGATAAGAGAACGTTAGGCTACATGCGTGGTTACTTGAGAATTTTTACAAAATGATTTTGAGTTCGTTTAGAAAATAAATACTGTAAACTATTTAAATTCCATTGGGCATGCTTTGCCGGTTCTTCTACCTGAAATATCATTTGTTCTTTTATGCAAGGATTAGTCCAGAGCTAATGATCAGTTACATAAAAACGTGAACTATACGCTAGTCGAAATAAACCAAACAAAACAGACCCAAATCGAATTATATTGATGTTTCCGATTGATGTACTGAATGAAACAGCAATAAAAGCGAGGTTTGATATCGATTCCAATGTCAATGATGTGTGCGATCGGTCATTTGTTTGGCTTATCGCTCGCTGATACAATAACATTTGCATGTGAAGGCTTTCATTATGTCCTAAGAGACTTCGGCGCTGTATATTTATTACTACGATCTTTCACATATATTTCTGTACGAATTATACTCAACTTGACAGTTAGAACAATTCAAACGTGATATAATTATGCCGATAGCATTTACATTCAAACATCGTGGATTGTTTTCTTTGTGTATTTATGTTATTGGCTCTTTATTATTATTAGGCTATTGAAGAAACTGTTTTGTATATATTTATTTTGGTCTCATTTATCGAGTCAAAAGTTCCAGTAAAGATAACTGGACAAGGAGTTAACGAATTGGAAAAGAAGTATCAAGATTTGTTAAGTAATTTATATTGTTTTTGTCATTCGTATAAACAGCGGGTTTTTCCTTACTTTTTAATTTACTGTCTAGGTACATAACTGACGTTTTTAAAAATAATATTCTAATAAGGTTTGTAAAGTAATTGGTTAATACTCTTGTTATTATTTACTGGTATGCAAATAACGACGGAACCGTGTTACAAGTAGGCACAGTAGGCATCACATGGGCCGATTAATAATGCCAGCCTGCGACGGCCGTGACTGCCGCGCTGCCGGCAATGTTAATTCAACAATTCAATGTTACCGATATATCTGATGTCATCGGAATACCAAATAACATCGCAGCTTAAGGAAATACAGCGTGAAATTAGAAATGATACGGTCTTTCTACCGGTTTATTTGCATGTATGAGGGATGGAGGAAGTTGACAGATGAGTCATATATGTTGATATGGATCACGGAAAATACACAATATGCCTATATTGGTCATACTTTTTTATGCAACCTGAAATATAAAGCTTCTGAACATTCACCCGTGAAGTGTGGAAAGTCACCATTATTCTTTTCTCTTTTTTCAGTAGGAGATTCGGATAATGCATGCACAATCAACAGTGTTAGGTTGAATTTGGTTTTGTTTAGAAATAAAAACAGCCGAAAACCTACAATATTAAGAAAACTCATTTATTTTTCTTTGTTTTTGCTCAAATTGTGGAGCTGTGTTATACAGATGAATATAAACTAGAAGCCAACATGCGAATAAAAAACGCTGGCATGAGAGCATTTCAAAATGCTGAATACATAAACTTAACAATTTAGTTCAATCCAAAACTCATAAAAAGGATTTTACATATATTGGATAGGATTATCCAGACTTTTTTCTCCTTTGTGTAGAAGCTATACAACCTATATAATCCGTAAAAAGGCACATAAAGTTTTGACTAGAACTCACTAGGACCTCATGACCTTGCACAACATATGAAGTATCATAGAAACTTGAAGAGTCGTTTATATGAGCCAGTACTATAAAATTGGCGGAAATCCCCGCACTGATAGTGACTCATTGTGTGATAAGCGTTTGATTGTTTAGCTCACCTTGACTAAACACATTTTTTCAAATCAATACGAAAACAATTTACCAAATTAGAGCTACCGCTTGCCTTAATTTCTTTTCTGATTTGAATTTGATGATGCGTTTACGGTATCTCTGTAGTATGATTTTCTACGTATCCTACAAGGCTTGGTAAATATAAAGAGCGGCGTATGAAGTTTATGTATTTTGTTTTAACGGTTTTGTGATGTGAAAACATCCTATGGGTCATCTGGCAGCTTTTATCCCGACATGATATTCAAGGATAAGGCATAAGTTTTTACGACCACCGAAAGCAGGGTGGGGCAGTTGCTCATTGCTTTGAGTATTCCATAAAAATATAGCCACCCTAAGTACTGGAATCACATAATAACTTCTAATACTTAATATCGGGTTCTTTTTTCCTTTTTCCCCTCGAAACCACCGAGTTTAAGAGTAAAATCTAAATTTCTAATTCAAGATTGCAAAATGTCTTCTGAATCAGTTCATCTGTAACGGTGTGGTTGAATATTAATGTGTTACATTTCGATGAACAAATGAAGTGTATTCGCATCGATAGTAACACAAGTAATTGTATCAGTTACCTCGTTAATTTGGGATGATCAAACTTAATTACCTATGTTTCGGGTATTGTTTATCGGCCGCGGCGGCCAGAGCCGAGTGCCGACCGATGCGGTTGCTTTAATTTTATATTACCCAGCGTACACACAGGAACGCTTTCAGGAACCCAATGTTATTTTACTAGACCAGTTTTGCTCACTTGTTAGCTTTATGTTATTGCCTTTTAAGCTTCCCCAGATAGACCCTGTGTATAAATGTAAAGTGAGAATTAGGTACTACCGAAAGGCTGTAAACAATATTCGGCAATGGCAGCAAATGTACATCGTAAAACTTCTCCACGTCGGTAAAATTCAACATAATTTGTACATAATTTTTAAATACGAAATATTCCTATGTTGTGTGTACATAAATGATTAAATAAATAAATAAATAAATAATATGTAAAGTCAACAGATGAAATGTAGAAATAAAAATATTTGTACATTTTACAAAGTGACACATTGTTCTAAATGCAATTTTGTTCTCTATAACATGAAGTATTTTATAAAGCCACCAGATATAAGATTAACACGTAAACTGTTACGCATAATGCAAGTTAATCTAACTGACGTAAAAAGTTAATCTCTTCAAACATGGATTTGGGCATGGAGTCGGCGAAACTTTCCAGCGTTGCTTGTTGGGGCTAGTTATCATTGTGTTGTTAAGCGTTTATCAACGATACGATGCCTGATAGCACGCTAGTGCGTTATGATGTTAAAGTTAATAGCCCATGGAATTGCGGCCCATTTCAGCCAATCGAGAAATGCTGATGAAACCCTTTTATAAAAGATAGATGATGTTTTGATAGGCAGTTTATCGGCGCGTGGGCGCCAATGTGTACAAGCGTAGTAATAGACTATGTTGTGCTTCAGTTCATGGTAGAATCAAAATACTGGGAACACTAGGTATACATAATCAAAGAGTTTTGTCGGTGGTTAACAGTAGCTATTTCTATTATTTACCACTTCGTGCATATTTTCAAATGCAAAAACTTTAATACAAACTTTTTTAAAATACATACATACAGCTGGAAATAGAACTTCCTCATTTTTGTAAGTCCCTTAAAAAGTTTCCTGATTGCCGAAAAATAAGTGTCTAGCAAGTTTTTTGGACATCTTATTTAAAAAATGCACTATGCCTATCTAGAACTACAACAACCAGCAACAGTCGCAAAATAACTTTACCAAAAAGTGACGCTATCGTGCCTTATTTCGCGAAAATGCGCTCCATTCGAGCCAAAAATAGTCCTCTTACCGGGATCCCGAAATATGCATGTATAAAGTCGATTTCACGTGCGGGCGCGCTACACTATCATACGACGAGACTTGGGACGAGGCTTGTCTAGCCGTTCGTTAGGAGGCAGCGGCTATAAAACCTTGTATCTCTCTGGAAATCTTGCAGGAACGATAGTTTAGGAGAATTTACGGCTATACATGACTTTACCGGAATGGTGGTACTGTATTGTATTGTTCCATTGTGCGATTATGGAGAGCTACGTTTTAGGATAGGTGTGTTTTAAGTATATTTTTATTCCTTTCTATGTTTTAGCTAAAGTATGACTTCGAAGATTTGTTACAAGTATACTTGGAAATTTTCATAAACTTTAGTGTAACGGCACGAGTAAATGGTTTTATAAATCTACCGTAATTTTATTCTCATGTGATCTCACCATAAATACCTAAAATACCACAAAAGATAAACCCGTCACTGTCAGTACATATAGTCCACAAAAGATTTATTTGTAGAATAGTAGGCGAAAACACCTTCTTTAATGTATCGTAATGTACACAGATTTATTCATAAGGTTACTAGGGTGAGCTAACTCGGTGCGCCTATGTCACGGCTGATCTGGTTCTTGATATATTTTGAGAGATATTCCTAGCTGATAGCCAAATCGTATTATCCCAGCGAGTCTATACATCTCATGCGTATCATATATTTTAAAAATATTCTGTTTTACATATTTTTAATGTATATTTACAATAAAAAAATAACAATGGCTTTACTGTTTCTGTGTATGTGAATTGGCAATACCTACACGATCACCCTGCTCTTGCTTGTTTTGGTTTATTGAAGAACAAACTACATATTTTCAATTTATTGTAAAATAAGTTTCACAAAATAACTAAGTAGACTGTTTCATCTTTTAGCAAACATCAAGAGTAATTAAATACACAAAGTTCGCTTCCCGGTAAAAGTTTGCAAAAGCCTCGGAAAGAAATTCAATAGAGAAAAGAGCTGACATGGCGCAGTGAGTAGGTTGGAGCAGGTAATCGAGAGAGCAGCCTGCGAGCGATATACTCTCAGATACAAGGTACACCGCAGCAGAGAATATCAGTAGGTTCAATCTACACGAAATGGAATGATATTCACACGTGATTCCAAACGGGCTAAGTCACTTTAAATTGAAACATTACACCAAGAATTATAAGAGTGAAGAAGGCAAATTTTTAATTATTTGTCTTTGTTGTGTTTCGAATCAATCGATTTTGTAGCCATAAAAAAAAAACGTTTTAGGATATTTCCAAAAACCAAACCATTAACCATAAAAAACGTTTAAAGAATTTTATAGTCATTTAGTTTATTAGTGCACATAGAAATGCTTTCTATGCATATTTTATATATTTTTTTGAGAAACTTCTCTTTATTCATGCTATGGCACGCCGTAGCACCGGTTTAGGGACCTACACATCCACCGTCGAATTTAATTTGTCAGGTAAAACTTTAAAATCGATTCCAGTTGATATTTGTTTGACCAAATACTGTTCATTGTTTATCTATTTCTCATTTAGTCACGAAAGCAAATGGAGATATATTTGATAACAGTCCTTCGAAGCAATTTGTAGTCAATTGAAGGAAATGAGTTATTATAGTGAACAGGCGATGTTCTATCAACGTATTTATGTTCAATTGTGGTTCTTGAACTCGTCATGCTTGTCCTAACTGATACATCCAGTACATGCACTATTACCATCTGCAATTCTGGTTTTTGCATTCGACTACTTAAACATATATTTTTATTTATGTATAGCCCTCTCACTGACAAAACTTTTTCACAACGAGGTAGGTACATAATCTTAAAATCAGTGATAAATTTCACCATCATTACTAACCATGCCGGTACTAAATCAGTAGGAAATAGAGACATCGAATTGAATTAAACAGTTAATCGTTTTCCGATCGTTTCTGATCAGACTCTCGTGGAATTTCTATGATGGTATTTTGAAATAGACATAAAGTACAACTTTTGGAATGTGACGCCAAAGAACAGTTAATGGGCCAAGGGCTTTGCCCCGTTATAATGCCAGTCAGGTATTTATGCGTTTCTGATAACAACTACTCGACTAACTAATGAAGGAGACGAACGTTTATCTGTTTATGACTCGAAACTTCTATCAGGAAAATAATATGAACAAAAGTAGGGGCATGACGCATCCAAATAATATATTCTGTTGTAGCAATGAAAAGAGACATTGAATCGTGCATTGTATTGTATTACGGGCAGAATATTATACTTACATAGATGTAAGGGCTGCATGACTGACCGAGAATGGTGCACTGCGGTATGGACCAGCTGTTGTAAGATTACATTTGCATATTTTCATTGTTTGGTGAGACGTATTTACCTGAGTAATATCTTATTTGATATTTGACTCCTTATGTTTTTGTCTTAATCACATGGAAAAATATAAAGACAATATCTTACACATTTAAACAAGAAATGCGTGAAAAAGTTGACAGGAATTTATTATTTACATCGTTGTAATACAATGGCAGCGTGTGGTTTTTCATATACGGCGCGAATTCATTTCCTGTACGTGAGAAGCAAAAGTACAAAGACTAAACACGAATAAATAAAGTGAACATTGTCAATAGGATCGAGGGAACGGGTACACATGTAATAGACTTGTCACGTATTCTTTGTAGTTCTTGCATAAATCATATGCGCGGAACAATGCAGGTTAATAATGGTGCTTATCTCCATGACAAAACAGGGGTTGTAAACTGTTACATAAATGGTAATGCCTCAAACGTACGCCCATCTCGGAGTATCACACTACTTATCTAAGCACGCATTGATGTTTTCGTAACAATAGCTCTTAAAACTACTTTATGCGGCATTTACTTATTATGTTTCTAAATTCTAAGAGTAAAGTTTAAATTGATGTCGGGACAGGTTTCGTACAGTAGAACCTTAACTCAATTAGGTTGTTACAAAACTTGGTTGTTGCTTCATTTTAATTATTACTTATTGTTTTGTTGAAAGTAAAGCCTAGTAATAATTTTACTATACAAACTGATTAAATGCGGCTGATATTTTGTATTAAAATTAATTAAATTTGCTTCTCTTAAGAATGTTTACATTTAATTAAGAATCTGTTTAGTTCTTTTATTGGGGAAACCACCATTATTCAGTTATTAACAAGTATAAATAAACTATATTGGGTCAACGTTCCTAAATATCATGAAGGTCGTGGTTGACGGTCAGATGTAGATAAATATGAGTAACAACTAAATTGTACTCAATTTTCCTTTTATAAAAACTTGTGAGTGATTCATACTTCGGCGACTTTTTTATGTCTATACTAACGTGATAAAACTGCAGTTATTAATGTTACTCAAAGCATCAAAAATTTTACACTTGATGTTATTTTCCTCAAAAAGGCGCCATAGTTTTGATGTCTTAATAAATAGTTGTTTAAAGTATGTCTTTATCTTATTTCCTATTCCAGTGTTCTTCCGATTCATACTCTGTGTTTCGTATTATGCTATTAGCAGGGTGCTTTTGGATATGTCTGCTATTTTTCGTGCTCGCTTTGACTTCAATTCGCGTCCACCTCCAATGCGTGGTGCATATTAAGTGTAACATTTACATCCTGGATGGTACACATGTTTCCAGGTCATTAAATATTAAGCCTTACTATTATTTTATGAAACTATAAATAATTTTAAGTGTAATGCAAAACACAATCTATGTACCTATGAAGGTAGAATGCTGTAGTGTTCCATATTGCATACTTTTTATGCCACCACTAATACCTATACATATTTGCATTTGCAATAAATATATTTTATCTTTATATTATATCAGTATTAGTTTTGCAACATAGACGGCCTATCGAAAGAAGCCTTTCATTTTCTTGAACAAAAAGGAACAGAAACTGAAGTTAGGAAGCTAAAAGTTTCCGAAACTCAAGTTTTGTTTAACACTTACACAGTTCAAAACTTGTGTAGGTGTTACAAAACATTGACAACATAAATCTACGCGATTTAGTTATGGCCTGTCAGATGCTGTGACACATTCTATAGTCAGTCAACCTTACGATGCAATCTACAGATATATGATTAATGGATAAAGGCCCACCTCTGAGGCTATTTTTTTTTATCTGGACTGACGGTTGTAGGTTTAATACCAGTTATTTTTAATACAAACTTAAAGATTAACTAACTGCTTTATTTTTAAGAAAACATTTAAATTAATTCTCGTAAATCTCCTAATTTTTAATTAATATAAAATATATCTTGTCAAAATTAAATAATGCTTCGAAATTAAAGCCTTTTTTTACACTTTCGTCGAATATTCTATTTCAGCATCTTTGTAATATCTTAAGTTATATGATAGTACTCAAAAATTCTTCGATTTTTTATTCAGCGTAGAAGAGATATATTAAACCTTTTACTTAATAAATGGAAAGCATGCAAGCAAGCAAACAATATTTTACAATTATATTAGCTACAAATATCTATTATTTAAGAAATTCTTGTGAAACCAAATAAAACGCATTGAAAGGCTATGAGAAGGCTCCATTATGTTCTCAAAAATAAATGAGACGTAATTTTTAAGCAGTCTTCAATTATGATGGTACTTCTAAAAGGCTTCAATGTAGCAGAAATCCACAATTTTATTTAACGAAGGCTAGTTTAATTCCGCTTGTGTTTTTACATAGGCGTCCTAATTTACCAAATAGTATCTTTCCACTCCTAGTAACGACGAACAAAGAGTACAGTAAACAGTCTGCCTACTTCCTCTTAAATGCTTTGTTTACAATGGAAGAACAGTTTTTTTTTAAATCTATCTGCAATGTCCCCGTTGGCTCTTTAGGCACATTAGTAGAAATGATAAATAGGTACCTGATTTCGATTCCTGTATTCACGAATAATGCGCAGTTCGTCGTCACTGTCACTTGATTCGTCAAACTCATGGTATTTGTTATGATGCATGATAAACTTTATAAATAACCCTCCCTTTTTAAGATTCTGCACAGTCGGGTAAAACTTATACTAATACCACACTCTGACGCTAGTTGATGTAACTTACACAATTGATTGGTAACATAAAGTCGTCCCAAATGAACGAATACTGTTGTCATACTAAATGAATACTTAATTAATATTCTTTAACGATCATTTTTAAATGACTGGTAATATATTTTTAATGCATCATTAGTGTTCAAGCCCAATTTACTTAGAAGGCGAAAGTTAGTGAATGATCATTGATAACACATAAATAATTATTTGAATAAAATGGACCGTCTCCGAGGTTTATCTTGGATAAAAAAAAACTTTTAAAATCAACCTACAATGGTAGGAAACAACGCGCAAAAATACAAAAAAAAAATCAGTCTAATTTAGAGCCGCTTTCATTTAAAGTCGGTTAACAAGGTGAAAGGATTTAAATCGTTTATTGGATAAGGAAACAAATTGCAATTGGATATAGTAAAGATGAATGTAAAAATGATTGCTGGAACATTGCAGACGTAATCGAGTGTAGTCGGAGCTTACGAAGAGAGGCCGCGGGCGTAAGACTGAAATTGGTGTTCGATATCGTGGAAACTTTGGCAGATATGTAATAAAACCTTACCGACTGGAGTACGTGAGAGTAACATGTGCGAAGCAAAGATTTCTTATTGGTAGGTAGCTCTATTATTAGTGAATTATTAAGAATAAATCCGCTTGTAGTAATACACTCTTCTTATCTAGGATAAAATGATTATTATGTATATGTTGGCAGTAGCACATCTTTTTATTATTTTTGTATATCATGCGGTGACGTAAAAGTAGTTGCATAGTACAAATATTATTCTAATTATAATATAAAAAACACGCGATGCCACGATCGTGATGGTAGGGACTACAGAAGCATTTTATATACAGAACATTTTATTTTTGTGAAAGAAAGTCGCCCTATAGTATTTCTGAGAAGGACTACATTCGTTTCTAATTTAAGCACCTAATAAAATAGTCTAGAGTGCCTACCTCAAGGTTTGTTTGTCAAGCAATTATTTATAGCTGTTCGTCTTTGTTGACATATCTTGTAACAATTAACTAAACGTACCTACGCCAGTGTTTGTTTGACTCGACTGGCCACACAACCCCTTATTTGTATAAACTATTGTTTATTTACTTATAACTTGAGTAGCTAGTTGGCTCGCACCTGTTTACTCAGATTAATGTTTTGTAGTTTGAAACTAAAGTTCGAATTCGTTGGTTGCAATTTGAATGAAATATGTTTAGAGAACATCTTTTAATCCTGATTAGTTGGTGAGCAGACAATGGCAGGGTAGACTAGAGTTTGTGTGATGAAATGACTTTTCATGAGCTTTGGACACTGCAATAACGTTAAATAAAATACAAATAAATACATCATTTATTTCTGTTAGTAGATTTCAAAAGACATTTATCTGTTTTTATTTAAAATAAGTAGAATGTGCTTGTTGATATTAAGCTTCCCACTTATTGGCGTTGCAAATCACACGCGCTGCGGGGGACTATACCATTTAATCATTACATCTAAAGTATACATAGTATGCAACAACCATGTTCACATGTATAGCATCTAATACATTAGTCTATGATTACATAACGTAAGAAAATGATCGTTTTATAATGTAGGTAGGTGTGTTTGCAGTCGTAATTGATGACCTATGTCTATGTAATAGATTGTCAAGTAAGATTACATGTATTTTTCTTGTTCAATTGCTATAAGGCCCTTTACCATCATCAGTCAATTATATAAAATACTTTGGACTTATGTAAGGTCTAAGATAAATTATACTACGATGAAAATTATAGCTTTTTCTGAAGTAGTAATCGTAGTTTCTATATGTTTGGTTTAAACATTCAATTAATCCCAGTATTAAACACCACATTCACTCGATTCAATAGAACAATGTATATCTTTTAAGCATCCTTTTCACAATTGAAGTTTGTATACTGAATTAAGCTGTCAAAAGGTTTTCTTGTGTATTCGTAATCCCAACAAAAGTCAGCATTTTCACACAAAACTGTTATTATGTTTTATTCTACATGTTTATTATTTCAAGGATTAACAAAGGTACCAATAACCCGGTTACAACAATCTTTGTATCACAAACAACAGATCCGTCTAAAACTTTGGACAGGCGTAAATTGTACCCTTTCATGAATTCACACGTTAAGCCGCAGTTCTTCTATGTATAATAACATTTTATTATTACGTTAAAAACAATAGCAGTAAGGTCGCAATAATGTACATAAATGTAGATTTTGAGTTTCGATATAAATTATCTGAAATCAGATTGATTGATGACCGGAAGGAACCGGAAGGTCCAAAAAGTAAACACAATTATTATTTCTTAATTATCAGATAAGGCAGTAAATGTATCTTTCTATTCATAATAATCAACACAATAAAATATAGCTATAAATATAGACTGTTAGATAACCTAAGACACATTTTACAAAAATATACGATTTACAAGGTAACCTTGGTCGCCCGGTGTCTTCAATTAAAAACGCATTTTGTTTACAAAAAGCAGACGAATACAAATCACAGCTGAATCGTAGACACTGGCGCCGCCTCAAAATTATTTAGGTATACTCACATTCGTTTAAGAACTTAGTTATTAAGATTAAATAAAAAAGGTTTCTTATTTTTTGCTTTTCAGTTTTTTCGGCGGTTTAATTTTTTTGTTAAAAAGTTTTTATTTTATATTTTTTTGTGGCTATAATATACTAATTGCTACATGCTGACTTTTTTTATTATTTTTACTACCTTATTTTAGTATTCAAATCTGTGAGTGAACAATAAATCACCCCTTTTTTCCCACCCTTCGGGTTAGATGGTATGGGACCAGCTTCTATGTATCCCCTATCTTATAAAAAAAGAATTATCAAAATCGGACTATTCTGTAGTAAGTTACGCGTGGTCATATATTACAATCAGTTAGTGAACCATCAATAGATCCTTGTTTTTCTACCCTTAGGATTGGAATATTTATTCCAAATTTATATGGGACTAACTTCCAGGTATAGCCTACTCAATAAAAAAAGAATTATCAAAATCGAACAACTCTGTAAAAAGTTACGCGTGGTAATACATAACGATCAGTGCGTGAACAATCAATTATACCCTGTTTTCCCACCCTTAGGGTGGGAATTCTTTTTCCAAATTTATATGGGACCAACTTTGGAGTATACCCTTTCCAATAAAAAAAGAATTATCAAAATCGGACTACTCAGTAAAAAGTTATGCGTGATCATACATAAAAAAAAATATGTACGCGTCGAATTGAGAACCTCCTCTGTTTTCGTCGGTTAAAAACAAAGATTGACTTATTGCGGATTTCGATCAAGCGAATATTACGTGGTATTATCACTTAATTTACCAAGCTTTTTTATTTATCCTATTCTATCTTTTTATAAAATTTTAAAAGCACATTTTTTTCTCACTTTAAATACGCCAGAGTATTCAAAATCATAAAAAATATATGTCGATGAATATTCAAATTGTGTTCAGAGTGTTTATTGCTTGTTTTTGCTGTACTTACAAGTTATAATTGGTGGATTTTACATGTACGCAAAATTAAAATCTATTGTTAGTTTGTTTTTATACCGATCGAGAGATGCAAAAAGGCTTGATACGTAGCCAGCTAATATTTATCTAAAAGTTTTTGCTGAATTTCTTGACCTTACTTTATAATGGTAATTCAAACATATTTTGTAGATAATGTGTGTTGCAGGCTACCAGGTGTCATATGTACGCATTTAGGTTACTAGAGGTATGTTATTTAAAGGATTATTTTTGCGAGTTTTTTTTTTTTACTTTAACCTCTTAGTAGCTCTTTAGTCTACTATTAAACTGCATGTATATGTATCTACCTAGGAACGTACTATTACTCATAGCACCTTCATTAGTTCCTCATAGCATCAGATCATTAAAAATATTATCGACACTCAAAAAAGTATCGCAACCTTTGTTCTTTGTTTTATGTGATAATTGTTTACGGAGTGCGCAGGAGTCGTAAACGGAAACTGACGCGTTGTATCTGCGCGTACGCATATAGCGATAACTCTGTGTAAACGGAACTGCTATCTAATGATGACACGTTATTACACTATACTCTCCTCGTGTTTGTATTGTGAAAATTTCGCAGCAATTAAGAACTTTTTAGAGAGTGTGTATAAAAAACCTCTGTTTTATGTATTTTAATTTTATTTCCTTAAGTATTGCCGGTTTTGTCTGCTCTCTGATCTGTGCCCTATCAATTAGGCTAGGCAAATGTATTTTTCCTTTAATTCTACTCCAACACACATCTGAAATGAGAAAGAAATAGTCACATGTCAATAGTCCCCTATTTCTTTTTCAGTCCATCCATTTCGTTTTCCACTTTTAATAACTATTTTGTGTAGTCACCGTCATGTCCATTGTTCTTACAAATTATTTCCTAATACTGATCAAATTATCTACTTAATTTTGTATTTTAAAGTTGTAACAGACAATCAAACATAAATCTCCAGGAAGCTTACCTAATTTAATTACTTTAGCAATTACCAACGGCGATGGAATTGCCCACGGCTCTGTCCGCACCACGCTTCGCGTTGTTACAATAATTCTTAGAATTATGAATATTTCAGAGACTCCTTTTGGGATTTTTGATCAGAGATTTTTTATCTAGTAGCAATCTTGATTTTCGAGCATATAGTATTATTTCATCAAATCGAGCCTAATCAGTTGGTAAACCGTACTTTTATTTATGACTAGCTGTGCCCGCGACTTCGTCCGCGTGGAATAGTTACTTTTCGGGCAGCATATTTAGAATTAGGTTTTTATACATATACTTTCGCTTGGGTAGCTATAAATTAACTTTACAGATGCTTCTCTGTCTACGATTTTTCTATGTATTTCTATGGATTTATTTATGTACCGATTGACATGAAATAAACACTAAATGTCAAGTGAAGCCTACTACAATATATTCGTGAAAACCGCATCTTAATCGTGTAAGCCGTTTCTGAGATTAGCGTGCACAAACACACAGACAAACAGACAAACAGACAAAAAGACAAACAGACAAACCGACAAAAAAAAAATTAATTATAGTTTCAGGTTCGGCATCGATTTTATAACAACCCTTGCTACTTATTTTGTTTATATTTCCATTGTACAGACACCACTTTTCTACAATTTTATTATATGTATAGATGATTTTTCAAATAGACATAACTTTTTTATTTATGTACCGATTGACATGAAATAAACACTAAATGTTAAGTGAAGCTAACTACAATATATTCGTGAAAACCGCATCTTAATCGAGTAAGCCGTTTCTGAGATTAGCGTGCACAAACACACAGACAAACAGACAAACAGACAAACAGACAAAAAAAATTAATTATAGTTTCAGGTTCGGCATCGATTTTATAACAACCCTTGCTACTTATTTTGTTTATATTTCCATTGTACAGACACCACTTTTCTACAATTTTATTATATGTATAGATGATTTTTCAAATAGACATAACTTTTTTATTTATGTACCGATTGACATGAAATAAACACTAAATGTTAAGTGAAGCTAAGTACAATATATTCGTGAAAACCGCATCTTAATCGAGTAAGCCGTTTCTGAGATTAGCGTGCACAAACACACAGACAAACAGACAAACAGACAAACCGACAAACAGACAAAAAAAAAATTAATTATAGTTTCAGGTTCGGCATCGATTTTATAACAACCCTTGCTACTTATTTTGTTTATATTTCCATTGTACAGACACCACTTTTCTACAATTTTATTATATGTATAGATGATTTTTCAAATAGACATAACTTTTTTATTTATGTACCGATTGACATGAAATAAACACTAAATGTTAAGTGAAGCTAACTACAATATATTCGTGAAAACCGCATCTTAATCGAGTAAGCCGTTTCTGAGATTAGCGTGCACAAACACACAGACAAACAGACAAACAGACAAACCGACAAACAGACAAAAAAAAAAATTAATTATAGTTTCAGGTTTGGCATCGATTTAATAACAACCCTTGCTACTTTTTTTGTTTATATTTCCATTGTACAGACACCACTTTTCTACAATTTTATTATATGTATAGATAGATGATTTTTCAAATAGAGATAACTTTTTTATTTATGTACCGATTGACATGAAATAAACACTAAATGTTAAGTGAAGCTAACTAAAATATATTCGTGAAAACCGCATCTTAATCGAGTAAGCCGTTTCTGAGATTAGCGTGCACAAACACACAGACAAACAGACAAACAGACAAACCGACAAACAGACAAAAAAAAAATTAATTATAGTTTCAGGTTCGGCATCGATTTTATAACAACCCTTGCTACTTATTTTGTTTATGTTTCCATTGTACAGACACCACTTTTCTACAATTTTATTATATGTATAGATTAATAACAAATTTTCATACAACTACCAAAACATAATACTTTGATACTTAGATGTTTTTTTTTAAATTTCAATAAATAAATAATAAATAATAATATTCCGGGACATCTCACACACAGTTATGGTAACCAGACAACTGATAAACATACTTATTATATTTCTAAATAATACATATTATAGATAAATTACACCCAGACACCGAACAAATGATCGCATGATTGTATTATACGCACCTGAAAAGGTAAAATTGGCATCAAAACTTATTTCAAATTTTATCCATTTTAATTTTGGAATCTACGGTATTTTCTTCATATACGCATCTTACTTACTAGGAACAATAAAATAAAGTACGTTAAAAAAAAAAAAATAAGTTATGGTCCACATAAGTAACTTATTACAAAAATTGAAAGACCACCAGGGCTCGTCGATACACAAAATCCCAATTTACGAAATTGCTAGATAGTTGAAAATTTGGTTGTGACAAATGAGCTTTCAATAAAAATTGGAAAAATGTTTTTTGTTACCGAATACTTTCGCATTTCTCGGCAAAGGTAAAGGATTATTATGCCAGCCTTTTCTAAGCCTGCACTGTCGCTTATGTAGCCTTGTTAATGTCTTTTGACAAATTTCGTCTAAACTTTGTTAATTAACTTACTGAAGTTAAATTGCAGCTTTCCTTCAGTATACTTAGTTCCAAGTATGTTATTTTATTTCCTTTTCCTGTATACCTAAAAAAAGTTTTCCTCTCGTCTACATCATTGTCTTTATTTTTATTCATCAAGTGTAAAATATGTCCGTTTTTTTTATCAAAGAATTGTTAAATCACATAAAAGGATCTATTTAGAAGTTAATTAATGAGGCCCCATTTATTAGGAGCTTTATTAAATACCCACATGCTCGTAGTATCCATGTTAATTTGTAACACGGATATTGGATAAAACCACTCAAGTTTCACTGTAAAATTAATGGAAATGTTAATAATTTATAAAATTAGTGAAGTTGATTTTATAAATTAGACTTTTCTATACCTTGGCTGTCCTTGACCCTGTACTGATTAATGAATACCTACAAAAGTTTTTATTTTATGTGATATCTGGCTGGCATAAATAAAAAATGAATCACCAAATATAAAAAGTTTATTACACCTTATTTTAAATTTAGAATGTAATAAGCTATGTCAGTTGTAAAGTATAAACAAAAGAAGATTGCCCATTTGTACAGATTGGAATAACAATATGACGTATTTTATTATCAAAACCCTCACAAAAAAGTTGTTTTTGAATTTGGGTTCACTGAGTTCTGAATATTGAATTTTCAATTTGATTTGCAACGTATCATTACCATTCGGCCGAAGAGGACTGATCTCAAACTCATTTGTGGTATTCGTGACTTATTTTTGTTTTGAAAAAGTGAAGGAAATATCGAACAGAGTTTAAAGGTAATTTAAAATTGAAATAAATTATAATCTTAAATAACGAATAAAACATTTTTTCGGCGTTATTTATGGCTCTAAGAACTTTATATAAAGAGCAAAAGTTAATAATCGGTAAAACATTTTCATTGCTGCGATTAAATATTCATGAATTTAAAAAGTAGCGATAAACCAATTAGAATTCATAAATTGAAAGTAAGCGTTTAATAATTTATCTGGAAATTCAGTATGATAATGTATAATTTAATCTGAGTATGTTTACGTATTCATTGTTAAGTTTTCTCAGTACATACGTTCAAGGCTGAAATATGCATTAGTCACAAAAAACCGGTTCAGTAAGTAAACTGTTTTCCAGTAACAAGGGTAATTATAATCGCATATTAGTAATTTAAATAAAAAATGCCGCCAATGAATGTAACAATTAATTATTAATCTACAGTTTTGTCTTTTATGTGAATTAATCTGAAAAATCAAGTAGGTCCTAGCTACATATTTATTATTGTAAGTACTTATATTATTTCATATGACCTGGCAACTTAGTTGTATAATGTACAACTTGCATTTCACTTTTTTTTACCTTTGAACACTTTGTTCATCTCTTTTCTTGTTTTGTAAAGCACTAGCTGTGCCACGTGGTTGAACTCCCCTTGTTTTGCTCACAAGGCACAGTAACGTTATTAAGTAGGATTTCTCGAAAATTAAGCTTTATAGGGCAAAAAAAATATAAAGCGTACAATATTATCTATAAACATGTAAACCTTGTGTGTGGTAAAACTTTAGATCTTGAGGTCTGTCTTTACCCTTGATTAAACATTAATACTTTCAGCTCCTTCTTAAACAATTAAACTCAAACTACAAGGGACCAAAGTGTTTCAAGTGGTACAATTACTTATGCGCAAATTCAAAATCACAGCTAAACATTGTATTTCGTTCCTTTATCTTAAATGTAGAATACATGTATAAGCATATTATATTCAGTTTATAATTTACATAAAACTGTGTGTCGGGTATTAACATAACTTTTTTCAAATATATTGAACTATTCGGATGTTTTTCGTATCATGGCCGCGACGCGATGGTTCCGTACTTGTTTATACGAGGATTATACAGAAATTGAAGTTACTATAGGGACGAAGCTCGAATATCCCGGATTTTACGATGTTGTCCTTTTTAATAAATTTATGCTGGTTCTACGGCCGACTAAAATAAATACAGATTTTCCAATAATCTGTTTGTTTTACTTCCTTGAATTGGAATTGTCTGCATCATGGTTGACAAAGAAGATACTTAATTTATAAAGGATAATATGTTATTAGGTATACCTTCATTTGAATATGAAGCTTTCATACATGAATACAATTTTGTATTTATTACAGTCCGGCCGCTGAAAGCATGCCTTCCTGATAAGACCAATTAACGAAATATAAATAACTATCGCTTATTTGTTGTCCTATAAATGAAAAATAACATTCATCCAGGGATATACGTGTAGTTAAGAATGTTATTTTTCATTTATAGGACAACAAATAAGCGATAGTTGCAATGAATAATATAACGCTGTTTCTTATTTGCCCATACAAATCAAGACCAACTGACATGTGTCAGGAACGCATTCCCTTAGCTTTCGAAATATAAGCAATTTACTTAGAGAGAACTCGACTGTAACATTGTGAATCAACAGAATATATATGCGATTCGAATGGTCAGTGATTTAAAATAATCCATGATCATTGATCTACATATATACGAGTATTATTTGTTTTATTTGCGCTTTAAGAAAATTACGTCTACCCAATATGTGTGTGTATCTTGCGTCTGCTTGAGTAATGTGAAAGCATTAAATTGGAATTATGAAGGTATTCCTTTCAAGGTCCAGAAGATATTTTTCTTCTAATGAAAAATAAATAAACGGATGTCTACGTTGAACAATCACTATTACATGTCTTCTTCTTCCTGCCCTTTTCCCAAATTAATTGGGGACGGCGCAGAATCAGATGTCACATCACATAGTTTCATACCTACATATTCAATACACGGAGAAGTTTCAAGAAACCAATACCTGTTGAAATATCAGAAATATCAGAATTTCTACAAGTTCATCTATAGTTTCGTGTTCAAGTTTGGATCACTTTTTGAACTAATTTGTCTGTCTGTGTCGTTTTAATACCGAGTCCCATCCATTTCTGTGGCTGTCGTACTGGCAGCTGAGATTAAGTGACGAAGACGGGTCACCTTTTAAATTAATTATTATTAAAAATTCATCGAATGATCTAAAAAAAGATTGATGGTTGACATAAATTATAAACGGACGGATTCCGCATACGTTTGCTAGGTATTTTAAACGATTTACTGATAATAATAGTTATAATCAAAGTAACAAAGAACAACTGAAATTAGAACAAACAGTTGGTGGATCTCAAATATTTGACATAATTATGCTTGGATCCAAACCCCAAACCGCAGCTCCACCGCAGTGAGATTTAGCCTTTTCAGGTCTTTCTCCTTTACCTTTCGCGGAGTTTGTTTTATTGGTTAGGATTTGGAAAGTTAAATTAACGAAGAATCTTTTAGCCTATAACAAATGTAGGGTTAAATACAATGATAATATCAATAAGATCGTAGCATCTAAAGATTGTCTTGAATCAAATTAAGTTATCTTTAAGCTTAAAGAAACATTCGCTCTTTTTGATTTTTTGAAATGATTGACAAAGAAATACAAGGAAAATAAAAAAAGAAGTGTAATAAAAGGACAATAAGGTTATTTTGTTCCATGCAAAGGTATTATACAGATTAGATGACCATTTTTCATTTTGATGGTCTGGTTTAACGACCAAACGAGAATTTGGAAACAATTGTACTATATCCGTATCGTCAATGGTATAAATTATATTTTATTATATATTATAAATTATAACATTGGCAAATTCGTGTTGAATTTTACCGTTTTTTTTGCATATATTCATGGGATAAGCACGACGCTTATTAAAAGCTATAGCAAGAAGTCTTAGGTACTACATATTATTGGTAAACACCCTGCAATTGCAGCAAATTAAACATTAACTTTGTAAACAAACAGTGATTGTTTTATTTTGTTGAATCTGATTTGGACAGTCTGATCAGATTGTACTTCTCAAGATCTAATTAAAGTGTGAGATATACTGGGTTTTTATGTTAATTTATTTAATCTTGGGAGCCAAATCTTTGGGATCAAGTTTTGTTTTTCTAATAAGAATAAGTCTGAAAACTGTAATGGGTAAGTGCCAAACTATTGATGTTAGTTCATATAAGCAACGTTAGTTTAAAGCGCTAGAGAATTTGGTACTCTGTTTATCAACCAATGGCTGAAGATATTTCGCTAAACTAGCAGCAGAACAAACTATTCGACACTGCAAATACTTGTTCAACAAAAGTCTCCGTTACTCACTTGAACTTGTTTTTAGTTATATCAATCCTGAATGAAAGGTCACTAAGCTAAAAAATGTCAAAAATGCCTTACCACGTTTTTTAATGCGAAATTTACAGTAATTTAGATGAGTATTTAGGTAATGTTCTAACTGAATCTATTAAAAAAATAAAGTTAACCAGAATTTCAAATAATGTCAACCTTGACCTACTTTGATTAAAATTACAATTTCTGGAGATTTAGGTCACACCTTCTGCTTCTTTTCACAGGATTAATGATACAAAGACCAAGTTTAAATAAGAACGATTTTCACAGATAACAAATCTCAAGTTCACAAGTTGTTTGTAAATCCAAATACAATTCAATTACGAGTTTGTTTGAACTGCGGAGTAACAAGGTGTTTGCGTGCGTGCTTTTTACAATGAAGGGAGAAAGATGGGGGGCGTATGAATTTCACTGAGTCGATTTTGTTTACTTTTCAGTAATACTTGAAACTTATACGCGAATTTTCAAGTTGGTTTAACAAAAGTTTACAGGCTCGTTGTAAGAGCATTTTCCATTTAATATCATAAACAATGATTTACTATGATTTAAACCATGTATTAAATTCCATCGCTTTAACTAATACTCCTCAATGAGGCACCAACTGCCTTCAGATTGGAATACTATCTGCAATCTAAAATCATTACATGTCATGCGACAAATTGGATAAGATTGCAGAATATCATAACAATGTAGTATAAACCATTATTTGAAGTAATATACATTTTGCAAGTTGCACTCAAATATCTGTGTTCGAAGACGACCCTTATAAACAAGAAAATAGCGAGAACCTTAGGGAGAAAGATTAAATAACAATCATGAATCTTATCTGTCAGACCAATCTCCTCTTGACAAAGGTCATGCGATTAATACATTTAAATAAATTTAATGGGGAATTATATTAAGGTAATTAGTACGATTTTTTCTGGATAATGGAATTGACTTTAGCTCTAAAGTCAATCAGTTTTCTTGGCATTGGATGTTGAAAACCATTAATTGGAAGGTAAGTAATGGTCTCTGTTTATTTGTCCTTAGTTTTCATCAAAGGAGATCGAACCGATTTATGGTAAAAAGACGGAGCATTTTGGTAAACACGTTTTAGTCATCTAGATTCCAATAAATTTAATGTGTTGTAACTAACGCAAAATTTATGTTTTATGCATTGGTGAACTTCAGACGGATAAAAAAAAGGATCTTATATGAGAATATGTTATGAAAAAAGTATTTATTTAAAAGTTAACTACTTATATATATGTATATATACATTTTAATACGATATTATAATTGTAATATTATCGAAAGATACAGCTAAGAGGTTGTATAATAACAGGTTTAGTTTTATTGCACCTGCACCGCGATTTATGACTGTTTGAAGCGTTTGTTATTTTTTTGACATTTGACCTTAAATTCCTAGACCTCATTATAATTATAAAGTGTTGATATATAAACAAGTTTTAACATGATTCATGTTTTGATTAAAAAAAAATTGATTATATTTTTTTTTATGTTTACGCTGTGCGGTTGGTAAAATATAAGAAGGTAGTATTATAGAAGCATTTATTTGTGACTAGCTGTTACCCGCGGCTCCGTTAGCGTTGTTACCGGTGATATACCATACCATAAGCCTAAAGGGACACTCCATAACAATTTTCATTATAAACGTTTCAGCAGTTTATCCCTTAAAGCATAACAGACTGACAAACTTTTCTTTCACTTTAAAAAATGTTACAAAACGTAAGTAAACACCAACTCTCAATACGAACACATCGAGACAGTCATTTCTTAGTAGCATTATGTATTTAATTTAAATGTAATGTAAGCTTGTCCTACATTTTCCATTCATTCCCTGAAGGTTATTTTCATAGCTTTTGCGAGATCTTTCAAGGTAAGTTTATTGTCGCCCCAAATAAAATCAAGTTGATGCGTTATTTTTCTTTTCATCTATATTTTATTTTACCAACTTAAAAGTTCGGCTAGATTTATATATATTTATCAAAGTTGACCTATTAGACATTATATTGTTGAAAGTTTTGCATTAACAAGTACGAGTTATCAACAAACTAGGAACATAGAGAGACTTTATCTTACTCTTAGTTTTCTGTTCCAGTTTTTCCGATAACCTGTTATATTTTACAATTTCTAGTTCTCTTAAACTAAATTCAGACGAACATCTTTTGAAGGAAAATCCCAAATCGCTCAAATTGTTATGTGACATATATGA
This sequence comes from Autographa gamma, assembly GCA_905146925.1. NCBI lineage: Eukaryota > Metazoa > Arthropoda > Insecta > Lepidoptera > Noctuidae > Autographa > Autographa gamma. Next base: position 6,640,893 of record LR989852.1, read on the forward strand.
CAAAACGATTATTTTGTATGTATAGGTAAATAAGTCTATGTACTAATAATATTCCACCTCTTACCATAAACATGCCAGACATAGACAAGGTCAGTCAGTTATTTTAGTTCACAGTTTGCGACACCCAGATTAAAGTTAATCGTTCCAATATCCACTATACTCGGTAAATAAAAAATCTGAATAATTTCACAAGCATGTACTAATTTCGAGTATGTGTGATTTTATGAATTCGTGATTCAACTAAAATGCTTATAATTATAGCACTCGCGACAATCTAATTATGTAAAGTGACGTATGTTTGATACCGGTAGGTTGTGTACCCCTAACAATTCAATACTCAATACGTAGCCTTCCTGAATGATTCAGAATTGAGTTTTTTGCCCGCTGTTAACTTTTCAAGTTTTATCAAAATCCGTTTAGTAGTTGATTTGTGAAAGAGTAACAAAAAACAAGACAGACATACGGTGCTACTAGTACATTAGTATGGATGAAGAACATTATTTCACTCTAAAGTTTTGCCATCATCGTGATAAAAATATGATGAGTCTTAGGAGTTGAACCCCTAAAATCAGCTTAAAGGTTGTAATGATCTAACTACTGTGTCAATGGGTCTACACTCAGTCAATAATGTTATAAAGGATGGGAGAATACAAAATGTATTTAAAAGATGTTAACATCTTCCCTTTGAATAATGAGATTACTAAACATTTCCTTAAACCGAGTTAATTTTGTAATTCTCATAATCTGGGTATAATCGCGCTTCTGAGATTACCGCTAACATAATGTTTGTGAAGATTACTTTGATTTATGGATGAAATTAAAGAACAATTCGCGAAGTATTAAGTAAGACTTGTATTTAAGAAGAGATTACGATCATTAAGACGATGATCGTTGTATGAACAGTGACTTCATAGTATGTGCTTTTAATAACCTTATTTTCTTATTGTCTCGTTTTATTGCAGGTGATGTCCATATAATAGTTTCTATGCAAAACATTTTACTGAAGATGTCCGAACAAACCAATTGTTGCCAAGGAAAACATAATAGAGCTAAATATTAAAATGCAATCCGCCACGGATATAACCGAGCTCAGACATAATCGAAAGGAAATTAAGAAAACAAGTGAATAAAGAAGTATTTACGTTATAAACAACAATGTGGCGCTCGGTGGTGCGGTGCGAACTACCTATCATACTTTTTTGTGGTAATGACGATGTTGTGAAACTAGAAGCGAATTAGGTACCTGTGTATAAAGAATAAACTTCGACCCTCGACGATGCTCATTTAACTTTGTTAGCAAGCGAGTTTGTTATTGTAAGAAGGTTCTTGATACTCATGAAATTTCGAGTGTCGCCTTACGCATCCATTCTCGCATAAATCCATACGTATAAACTTCTTCGCATCCATATTCGAGCAATGCACTCGTCCCTTGTCTCCAATACATAATGCATTTATGTAAATAATAGAGAATAGATGGTTATTTGATATACCTTGAGTCAATTGTAATCACAATTTCTTGTGATATATGGACCGGCTCCCCTCGGCTGTGTCAGTGGCTGTCGCGGGAGAGGTTACCAATGTATTCTTGATTCCACTTAACAACTTTTGGTCAGCATTGACACCACTCGGAGTAGATACACAAGGGAACGAACTGAACTGGTATGTGATAAGAGGCGTGCGCGTGTGTAGGTGGTCGTGCGAGATGCGCGGAGGCACATGCGTCGCGCGCGGCTAGCGGTTATCAACTAAACACATTAAAAGTCAGCGTTGGTACACAACCAGCGACTACTTTTCTTAAAGTGTATCTTAACAGTCCGCTGCATTGTTGATTCGACAAGCTGTGGTCATCTCTACTATATTTCCTATTCGATTCTTTTTAACTATACGTAATCGATTTGCAGGCATGAGTAGCATTATCTCAAGGTCACGTTGATTTCGATCGATGTTTTATTGTACTGATATTACTACGTTTAGTGTAACGAATTTTTGTTACGTTATTTTTACGTACCTGCTTTGTGTATTCACTCGTATTTACGTTAGTCATGTTTGCGCACCTAGTCCTAAACACATTTATAATTCTTTAAAAAGAAACACATTAGTCAATAGTTTGTTCGTCTCGAGTCTCGTCAAAGGCATTTAACAATGCAAATGTGCTCATGGGACAGGAAAACTGTCAGGGACCGTATTCCTTACCTAACTGTAAAATACAATTATGAATTCAGGGTTTTCTTAATGTAATCTCAATTTAAATTTATTGAAGTCTAAAATTCGCGCCTTTCCATCGTTTACTTAAACTGGTTAGTAAATATTGACGAAGGTTTGAGCAACATCAAGCTATCAGTCAGCTCATTTTGATATTATCTCCTTCCTTAGCTTGGCCTATAATTTATAAGGTTTCTGATAAAATTAATTAGGCAAGTGAAGTAATCAATTTCGCAGGGGCATCCAGTGACCAAGTGGAAGGAGTAAACGTTGTTACAATATAAATGAGAGAGGAAAACGTTAAGGATATGTGATACTTGTACCGCGTTGTGTTATGTACTAAAGGTACCAGTACCGTAATAGTTTTCGAAGGACTTCTGACAGGATCATATTTAACCACATGCCAAGAATAAAGATTATAAGGACCTATATTATATTCTAATTTTCATTGTCTCTGTATGATTTACTAACAATGATTTGAATAACTATTTTCCTTAAGGATGCAAATTGAAATAGATTTTATGAAGAATATGCTGGCTTTACCAGATTAAGATACAAAAACTTCCTTGGTTGATTTAAGATATTCAGAACTTAGGCTGTCACAGTTGTTGTTAGGTCGCTTGTTATATCAAGTTTTACAATCCTAGATTTGAGCAAACAATTCGCAGCCAAAGACCTAGAGTCCCCAAAAATATAATGTGTTAATTGATCAATGTCTTTTAATTGTTCACCTGTAAATTAGAAAAAGCAATGCTTGGCAACTGTCGGCAGTCATTTGTTTAGTGATTGATTGACGGGTTAACGACCTTTGCGGTTAGTTGGAGTGAAATAGACATTCCTATCGGCTGAACGGTTGAAAGTATGCTGAACTATGCTAAGTAACATTTTGCTAATGATGTTTAATTAACTACTAGGAAACAAAAACTTTTTGATTGATTGAATTGACGTTTTTATTTATGTATCTACAAGTCGTAAACAGCCATTGTAGTTTCAATTTAACTGTGCCTTTAAACAAAAAGTAACTGAATAAAGACATCTGTTTCGAGACTTTTTATTTGGAGAAAAAAGGTATCATTAGAATAAGGCCCATTACTTCAGTTCAGGAAGGGAAGGGAATTCAGCATAACGAACGATCCCTTGGGAATATTGGCATCCCAATGATAACCAGTTCACGATGGTAACGGCCACATTTTCCTTTTATAATCCCATAGATACTTAAGACCCCATATTTTATCTTTCGGGTCGGGATGATTATTTGCAAATGTGGATAAAAACACATGTAGCCCATAATTATCATCGATCATCTAAAGCTCGCTCGCGAATTAAACAAAATGTCAGGCATTATCGAATAATATAGATGTATCTGAATCAGGAAAATGTTTAACTTTTATTAATGTGATGATGGTGATTGTACTACGATACGCTTCGGGTCAGTGGCACTTTGACATTGAAACCGTCATTCTAAAGTAATAAGTTTTTCCGTCAATAATAATGAATAAAATTTAAAGAAGACTTGGAAGACTTATACAAAAAATGTGGAACATAGCTTTTTTAAAATGCTTACCATGAGTTAAGTAGGTAGGTGGTTAACTATCTTAATAGGTCTTTACTCATTACTTAATGAGAAGCTTATCTTAAGTAAACTTCCTAGTTCTACCTGTATGGTTTTTGTTACATGATGAAATAACTATGTCATTCAGGGTATAGTTCATATAAATGAATTAATTGCATACTTCGATATAAGTATTTTACAGTCACTTAGCCCACAAATTTGAAAGTTGAAGGATGTCTAAAAAACGCTTTTTTTTGCAGTTTTATACATTCACTTGTTTTGGTTTCGATATGTTTAAAGTTTGATTAGTTCTTCAATATTTCTTTTTGTAAATGTATTTTTATTGCAAAATGATTTTTATTGATTCAGTAATGTTACCTTGATACGGCATTTACGACGCTTGAGCCTATTCTTCCTGTTTAGCCTTGATGCGAGTGCCCACAAATCTGAATTTCATTGCTGACTGAGCCAGAATCTGTGTCGTGAAACTTGTGAAGTATACGTACGCACATAAATTGTGTTTTCCGATGGCTGCTTCGGGAAAATGGTGCGAGTTTACGCCTGACAAAGAATATAAATATTTTTCCCTACACTTTTACGGAAAATATTCTTTTTATATATTGTCATTGCCTGGGTCTGCAATGTCCGCCTCCGCAACCAGATAATCAGAAAGTTATTGCCCAAATGGTTAACAAGCATGTTATGAGTTTCTACTGGACTGTGTCACTAAATTATCTAGGTATATTAGTCTCGCGGAATTGAGGAAGTTGCACAAATTATCCTTAATTTAATCGGAATTGCGTTAACCGGGCATGCCATATTCATACTAGGAATGCACTTGTTCCAAGTGGGACATAGTTGAGGTAAACATTACTAATTGATTTGACTGGCCTGGTGGTCTAGTAGTTAGTAGTCCTGACTGCTACACCGGAGCTCGTGGGTTCGATTCCCAATTAGGACAAATCTCTATAATGATGAACATGATTATTTGTTCTGTGTCTAGGTTATCTATAATATGTATGTATTTAGAAACCTATTTTTATATTTATCAGTTGTTTGGTTACCATAGTACAAGCTCTGCTTATTATGGCCGTCTGTGAGATGTCCCAAGATTTAATTATTATATTAATCACATTTACATAATAATCAATAATCGGACCCAAAAGTAAAGTGGCTTAAAAAAATATACTCAATCAATAATCTTCATTAGGTCACAAACACGTTTGTGTTCACGATGTGTAGATGCTCGCGGTAGAGCAATACTCGAGCATAGCAAACACTGCTAAAACCATAGTTGATTTACACGACCAGTCGGGACAAATCGCAGTGCAGTATCGGAGCAAACGTTATTGCATTTCATTGGATTTTAGAGCCGAACCAAGTTTTGGGAACTTTCGAGAGATTGTGTTTGATAATTCCAGCTCTGCAGTACTCAGCAGTTCACGCAGGTTACATAAAAATGAACTAAAGTTTTTAACACGTAAATATCGTAAGCTAACGTTTAGTATTAAGTTAAAAGGCAAAGTTAGGCCATCTTAACTAAGTAAATAGCTTTGAGCTTATCCAAGTTGAATTTAATAAGTGGCCACATTATTGTCTTGTTATATTCTTACTAATTATAATCTGCCTAAAAGGTAAGCGACTATATGCTACTACATATCCCCTAATTGTAAAAACCAGTAAACCTTTAAGGTTTTCTTCAGTCATTTAGATTTGTATAAATCCACACGCCAGAGGATGGATCGAGCGTCCATTTAATTGGATTTCGGTGGCCAGATGACAGTTGTTTTGTGTAAAATACGAAACGTCACGATGCTAACTAAAAGCCAACCCTATTGTGGTCGACGACCAGGCTGTTTGGAAACGGTTAGTTGAATTCGTGGTAACAGACGGACGAATAAATGCATGACAAGAATGAACCACGCTCAATCAAAAATTAAGATAGTTTGTACTTTTTAAAAATGCTTGTGGTCGACCGGTCAGCTACTGTTTCGTGTAAAACTTCGATCTTTCGAAGCTGCTTAGTTTGAATGTTAGCATACATTATATTATTATGACTACAATTTTCACATAATAGGATGTAACTATAAAACCTAAAGTAACTCACTGTTTTAGTGTAACCTACACCATAAAAAGTATGTGACAATCGTTAACTAAGTTTTGTAAGAAAATACGCATTGAAATAAAAATACTCTTTACGGATTTTTTCGCGGTTTATATTTAGATTTTAAGTCCCAACGCTTCGACACCTTGGCAGGTATCATGGTCACGGGCAAACTGACTGGCAGACAGGATAAACCGCGAAAAAATCCGTAATAAAAACTTTTTAACAAAAAAATTAAACCGCCGAAAACACTGAAAAGCAAAAAATAAGAAACCTTTTTTTATTTAATCTTAAAAACTAAGTTCTTAAACGAATGTGAGTATACCTAAGTAATTTCGAGTCGGCGCCAAACAGGCAAATTAATTAATTACGATATATTGGTACTTAATTTTTTTAGAAATTTTAATTATTATCGCTGGAGCTTTCATTGCATTGTTAAGTTGATAATCTCGAACTCAAAACTTTTATTTGCTTTCCACAATGGAATTAGTAGGTGGTAAGTAAAGAATATAATTATAGTATATAGCGTTTTTGATTTGGTTGTTTCTTTATTTTTAAGGTAATTTTGTGATCTTTGTTAATTGATAGTTTGGCGCCGCCTCAAAATTATTTAGGTATACTCACATTCGTTTAAGAACTTAGTTTTTAAGATTAAATAAAAAAAGGTTTCTTATTTTTTGCTTTTCAGTGTTTTCGGCGGTTTAATTTTTTTGTTAAAAAGTTTTTATTTTATATTTTTTTGTGGCTATTATATACTAATTGCTACATGCTGAATAATTTATTATTTTTAAAATAGCTAACTACCTTATTTTAGTATTCAAATCTGTGAGTGAACAATAAATCACCCCTATTTTCCCAACCTTAGAGTAAAATTATATGGGACCAGCTTCAAGGTATAACCCCCTATCTAATAAAAAAAGATTTATCAAAATCAGACTGTTCTGTAATAAGTTACGCGTGGTGATATATTAAAATCAGTTAGTGAACAATCAATATATCCCTGTTTTTCTTCCCTTAGGATTGGAATATTTTTTCCAAATTTATATGGGACCAACTTCTAGGTATATCCTACTCAATAAAAAAAGAATTATCAAAATAGAACTACTCTGTAAAAAGTTACGCGTGGTAATACATTACGATCAGTGCGTGAACAACCAATTAACCCCTGTTTTTCCACCCTTAGGGTGGGAATTCTTTTTTCAAATTTATATGGGACCAACTTTGGAGTATACCCTTTCCAATAAAAAAAGAATTATCAAAATCGGACTTCTCAGTAAAAAGTTACGCGTGGTAATACATTACGATCAGTGCGTGAACAATCAATTAACCCCTGTTTTTCCACCCTTAGGGTGGGAATTCTTTTTTCAAATTTATATGGGACCAACTTTGGAGTATACCCTTTCCAATAAAAAAAAGAATTATTAAAATCGGACTACTCAGTAAAAAGATATGCGTGATCATACATAAAAAAAACAAAAATATACGCGTCGAATTGAGAACCTCCTCTGTTTTCGTCGGTTAAAAAGTAGTTTTATTACAATGTCTAACATTCGCGTAAACCTAAAAAACCAATAAACTACGTATTTTTTTTTGTTTTCCCCCCGCAAACTCGTTTAGTTGATTGTGGAGTTCGAGTGTTTCTTTCTCATTCGTAAGAGTTTGTGATATGTTTTGACGAGACCATAAAAGATATTGTAACAAATAAAAATATGCGAGTATTTTTGGTTTAAGTGGGTGATGTGCCCCGCCTATGTTCCTAAAATAGACCAATAATGCCTTATATTATTCCAGTTAAATCAAATAATTGGGAAAGTATCGAATAAGGTATACTTGTAGTAAAAACCATTGGTTTTCGTAACCAATGTGCGTACATGCGTGCGTTCGTACATAATAAGATTTAATGGACATATAACTCTGTGATCCAGTTCACTCCAAAATAGATGATTTAATTATTTGACCAATGCGACAAATGTGCTTTGAAAGAGTTCCGGTAAATTTATTATTTAAATTATTTTCGTAAGAATACTTACAAGTAGTTACAAGTGAGTGTAGATACAGATGTGTAGTAACATTCCTTTTTATCTAAATATTTGATAGCAAGTTAAGTAATCTATGTTTGTATAGTTACTGGGATCGATGGGGTAGCTAAGTGGGTGTACTTTTGAAGCGCCACTTCTGGCTAATCTACGTTCGGAAAGATAAAGCACCTTTAGGGTGTTTTATCTTAAGAGAAACGTATGGCCTCTGTAATGATAGTGATCGGGTAAAAACCTTTATATGAAAGATATAGATGTAGCATCTCAAGTGTTTTACTATAGTAATGTGTATCGTGTTACGTATGTTTAGTGTCGACAGTGTTTTATATCTTGTAACTAATCTTTAAATATCTTCGAATACAATAGCAATGTAATACAATATTTGCTTTAAAATATAAAGGTATATGTTTCTTCTTAATTTTAATTCATTTGCGTTTTTATCTGTATTATATGTGCAATAAAGATATAAATAAATAAGTTTGTGGTTGTACGTTATGGGATATATTACTTATTTATTATACGTAGACTTCAATGAAGATAAATTACTTCGGGTAAAACTATTATGAAGTTCCTGTAAAGAAGTCTTATACAAAACTTTTGAATATTTCAATAAGGTTTCGTTAGTTTATCGATAAAGTTTGTAATAAATAAAAGCTCCATTATAATATTTTCGATAGACTTGGCGTTTTCCGTAACTTAATCACCTAGATAAAAGGTTACTGACGTTTTCTTATGAAAGTTGATAGATTTTGATCTAGCTTTTTTGTCAGAGACTTTTTTTAATATATTTCACACATCATGAAGATCTATTAAATGTTATTCGAATCATAGTTTTTTTTGTGCAATATCTGTTGTTCTTTATATTACTTAAATTACTATTAGAGTTACCTACTTATAAAGCCTTGCTAAACTGTAACAACTGTCAACAAAACAGAATCTATTGAATAAACCAAATGTTGACCATATTCAGCTGTTTATTTTTATTCCTCGAACACTATGGTAAGTACCCACCCCTCTTTTAGGGACTAATAGAAATCAATTGAATTGTCAACTTTGGCCTTGGGGCGTCCTGCACAGACATGGGTCGCCAATTGCCAATCGAATGTAGGTTAAATCTATAAATGAGTATTTCTTATTGATTTATGTCTACACAGTTTATTTTCCGACATTGTAAGGCATTTCTTAGATGGAAATTGTACCCACATAAAACATACAAAGGACCTTCAATGGTTGGGCCTCATGTGTGGCCGTAAAAGGTTTCATCCTTTACAAGATTTGTTGTTGAATATATTCCAAAATATAATATTTTATCATTTATCATAATTGTACATTGGTTATTTTATCAGATAGACGCGCATAGGTACACCTACGAATTTACTGACAAAAATGTTACTGTTAAAAACTAGTTTCTTAATTTGTTTTACTACTTAGTATATATTTAGTATATATATATATATATAAATAGGTATTTTAAGGCGGCCTGACTTCCTGTCGATGCTTTCGTAGAAAGGGACATACTGGTTGACAGAATTTCAAGGCAAATATTCTGAAGGTACCGGTATCTATAGCTTAAGGCTTGACGGGCAAAATAACCCAAACAAGGTCTATATGATACCGTTTATTGTTTCTAGTTCCCGCAGATATAATGCCTAAATGTTAGGCATAATGTCGTATTTTCGTGAAGCGTAACGTAGGTACTATCTAAGTTGCAGCTAGCTAAAAATATGTATTTAAAGCCATTTCTCGTAAAAACGGTTCTTGTCAAGGACATATAAATGGATATTTGCACAAGCGACATTCTGTAGTGGCGCCTGCTCGAAACGTTAGAGCCACGAAATGCGTTTGTCCTCTATCGTGACATACGCAGATGTTTCCTACAGGCTCTGTTGAAATGTTATAATATTTAAATGTGGCCTTTGTATATTTTCTTGACCATAGATATGATGTTTAGTTATAAGAAAGGAAACAAACCTATTTCATTTAACAAATTAATTAATCATCTCCATATTTCATTTAGCTTCCTTGCACGCTTAAATAGAAAACCAAATAAAAATCTAACAACATTCAAGTAAATATCGATGCATAACATATATATCGATTTTATGTAGCGAATACGTAAAAAGATTAATAAAACACTTAGTACACTACCATTTTATTATCTGTTTGAAGAGTTTTGTTATAGCTAGAAGGTCTAAACTCTAAAAAGTCTTTAAGAAATCGTGTGGAACCTGCTTAATGACCTATGCACGACGTTACGCGATTTTAAAATATTCTGTAACCCTGGTTTCTTAAAAGCTTTAAGTTAGTTTCTTACTTAGCGTTAGATAACTTTCTTGGCAACACAAATTGTGTTATGCTTAATACTTGTTTAGTCCACTTAAAAAACTTAGTTTCATATTGATTTTCTCTGTATTAATTTGACATGAAGAATTATAGTAAGTAACATTACAATATTTAATGAAATATATTTTTAAGGAAAACTTTGTCTCAAACTTGTTCTTCGATAATTTGTTTGGGATTTAAAAGTTTGTGAATATCTTCTACAAGAAAAAAAACCCAGTTATACATAACATCAGTTTAAGCTTTAATAGGAAAAATATTAACAGCAAGAAATACCTACAATAAAACAATCTTCAATCAAGAAATTATAATGACAGTAACTCTTCCTCTTCAAGCAATATTTAAATTGTAAAATAATCAAGGTATTGCGTGATTCAACAAACACAGCTCGATATTGTAATCAAAGTTACATGGTTCAGGAATAGCTAATACTATAACGAGACACACGACTATATAATACCACAGTGAGATTATCCAATCCAATTATTATTGTCAAACATGTTGATTACGTAATCCGTTATGACAATCTATTGTGGCTTCCTACTATGAATACAGTAATAGATTTATAAATAACTTAACTAGTTACATAAAAATATCATACAACATTTGAAATGCCTAGTTAACGTAAACTGCTGTGGGTATTTGTCAGTTTTAAATGAATAATTAACAGTAAATCACTGATGTAAGCCCATATTGACGAGCCTGTTGGTCTAGTGGTTAGAGACCCTGACTGCTATACCGGAGGTCGTGGGTTCGATTCCCACCCGGGACAAATGTTTGTGTGATGAGCATGATCATTTGTTCGGTGTCTGGGTGTAATTTATCTATAATATGTAATAGTATGTATTTAGAAATATATAAGTATGTTTATCAGTTGTCTGGTTAGCACAACACAAGCTCTGCTTAGCTTGCGATCAAACAACCGTGTGTGAGATGTCCCGGAATTTATTATTATTATATTACTAACCTAAGTATATTTTTATTTATACATACTTAAGCATATTAAAATGGTAAACCATCACAAAAACGCCAAAAATAAATTCGCGCCTCTTGAACCCCGTATCATGTTTGGTAGGCTAACATGCCGGATGTTTGCAAACTTTGGATACATTTAGAAGTTATCGATAAAGAGGTAGGCATATATTTTGTAAGTGTCCCCCACTGTAGCAGTTACCCTTTCTAACGACATTAGTTCGATGTAGAACGACGCTTGAATCTCAAGTGTTGGTAAATGGATTTTTACTCCGTGATTTAAAACTTTTAGCTAACTTGTAGAGTTGAGGACTTAGTCATTTTAAATATTAAGTAAATAATCTTAGTTGTTAGTGTTCAACAAAAAATACTAGTTGTACTAAATTTTTCAAGCATCGTTTAAGCCCTAATAAATTAGTGTTTTTATTAAACTCCGTAAAAAGTCCAACAAATTCAATCAATCATTAATCAAACAAAATCAATTCAACAAGAATTGATTTGACTAAAACCATAGTCACCAATTAGGTATGGAGTAGAGTTATGTCCTGTGAGACCAACAACTGAATCTATTGACAACAGAGCTTTAAAAGTTAACTTGTGCTTGGACATCATTATTATCATTTCAGCCTATGTAATTCAATACTAAGTACAAGTCTACTCGTTCTCATTTGTTGTATTGTGTAATATTTTAAATAGTGTATTTTTGCCACACATAACAGACCCGGCTACCTAGTCCACCTATTTTATCCGCTTCCGTTACCTTTAGACAATAAATCATAAAAACCTGTCGTTAATTCGAACATTCTGAATATTCATAAGTCACAATTACAATTAAAAGAGAAGTAACAAAGTTTCATATATTTATAATAATCCCACGAATATGCTAATTAACAAGCTGTCTAATTCACCTATAAAATTCCAGTACTGAATACTGAAATTACTCCGTTCAAGTTTTACTACGCTGGGATGTAGAATTAAGTAAACATTAAAGTGAACATTATTCTAATAACCTGTGGAAAAAACAAATTAAATGGAAGTCCAGGATGGCCTTGAATAAATAATTGCTACATGAAATTCAGGATGGAATCTGTAAACCCATCTCCGTGTAACATTCGATTTGGCATCCTAAATGCCCCAGAGATACTTTCGTTAGAGTAACATGTCACAGTTTAAATTTTGCCACATTTATTTTGTTTTATTTCCTGTGGCAAGGAGACAACTCGTGGAGTCGTGCTAAGAATACTAACAGAACAACCTGGAGATAAACTGATAAACATTTATGTGTATTTTCATTGTAAAAAATATAAGATGTAAAAAATGTCTTACACAACAAAAAGTGAAGAGTTAATTTGGTAGATTGCGTTACGGGACGTATTTTTTTGTATTGATTATATTGATATTGATGGATTGCTATAGCTCCAAGAATCTTATATTAAATCATCACATTTATAAGACCACGGAACATCGAGTTTCTTTCATATTACACTTAACTACTGAAGCCGACCCGAATAGTGTCATATTTCATATCAGATTAAAAGCTTTAGGGATTTCTACCACCCTTGTAGAGGAGCTCTTTGAAAACCCATTCAGCCCCTCTCAATCTTGAACTATTCAGAAAGTATGGAAACAATGTAATAACTTACCGTATTTATTCGTACACACTATTACGAGGAACAAAGGGGTTTTTGTATCTCACTCTATAAGTATAGCACCTACTGTTTAAATAATGTTATGTATTCTCGCTGGCTTATTTATAAGAACCCTTAAATTGGTCTGTAGCTAGAATTATTTGAGAAATAATGAGGATCACAATTAAATCATCTTAGGTCTCCTGTTTCAGGACCGCAAGCGAAATCACTGGAGGATTTAATAATATTGGTAGTGTGATGTACATAGCATGTGATAAATTGTAATATTGATATCTGTACCTAATTGTTTTGTCTACAAAGGTTAAAACGAAATATAATTGGGGTTTTCAGGTACAATTGAAATGTTTCGCAGTGCCAGCGGCAATAATGTATCTTTGTAAACAAGTTATCTTAAATAAGGTCTAAGTCACGCAACCAGATGTATCTTTAATCAAAGTTTCTATACGTGACCGAGACCGGAATGCGAAACCCTTGGAAGGTCCCAGGTCACGCACATGGATACAATATGCAAGTTGAGGCATCGGTTAAGCATCCTTAAGGAATAATGGTAATCGGAAACAGAGATCTATGAAACTTACGTACCGCGCTATCGATTCTATCCACAAAAGTATAAATAACAGAACACAAACTTCTTTCTTATATGTATGGAAGTATTTATACTTCTATTGCAGATCCTTGAAATCTAAAAATAAAACCAATTCTTTCATAAAAAAAGAAACTAAAACAGGCATTTATTATATACGAGTAACTAATACATGTAAATTGACTTTTAGTTAGAGTTGTATGTAAAATTTTGTTCAAAAGACATGGACAAAAAAAAAGGATAACATCACATACATTAATCTGAGTCCAAAGTAATTTGCTAAAACTCGTATTTAAAGACAGCGAAGATACCACAAACACGTAGACAGGTAATCATTGAATAAACTTCAAAAACTCGACAACTAAGTACGCATTGATACAACGAATCTCCAAAAAAAAATTCAAGCACTATTCAAGAAGTAAGTATTCGTTCCACTAAATAATTTAAATTATACATCATTGTTAAGACTCTTACTTAAAGTCACTAACGATCATTATTCTGAAGAGCAACTTTAAGTACGCAAAGAATTTAAGTTAACAAAATCATAATTACTTAGAGTTCATTATAATCGCCTATAATTTTTAATGAGTAATTAATTACTGTAATTAGTTCTGTAGCGGTATAAAGTTTTTAAAGACTAATACTTTCAATACTCTGTTTATTAGATGCTTATAGAATAGACAACGTTTTTATATCCTGCTAATAAATAATTTGAAAGATTCAGTCAACAATTATATACAATTGAAGGCATATACTATATTTCTGTATGTAACTAAGTGGGTTTAAAAAATAGCTATAGTAATATAAAAAGGGTTTTTAATAAAAATATTTATGTCGTTGATTTTCAGTTTAAATGATGCCTCAGCATAACTTAGTAGCTGGATTTAACTTAGTTTTAGAAGTTTAAGTGAGATTAGTACTAGGTACTTTTAGAATAATTTTAAGAAGGTTATCACTGTACAAAATTGACGTTTTATAAGAATAATAGATAGAATTTTATTAGACTCTATGAATACATTATATAATAAGCTATCCTTAAATAACAGTAACATATCTTTCTACAAAATAAACACGATAAAGCAATATATATTTTTGCGAATTCAATTTCTACAAACGCGAAGGTATAAAGAATATTTGTGATTAATCTACGGGTAGCGATACAATTCCTTTACCAATTTTCGTTAAAGTAATAACTCTGAATTATTTATTTGTGATCGGAGTCCCATCCTTAACTTCCGGAATGAGGGTATTAATGTGTATTGTGTCGCTAGCTGAACACTGCGCTTAATAAATTAAAAATACTATTAACAATATTAACTTTTAAACTATCGCGCTGCATGTTTATAGTACCTAATAATAAAAGTATAATATAAGTTAGCAAGCAGACTCAGTAGTCTGCTTGTGACCACGGCCGGTTTAACCCGGTCGAAAAGCATGGGATGCATGCATGTACGCGCTTAGTCCCGTGAATTTTATTACTTTAGCTAAGAACAATCTCAATCACGTCAGCTTGCAAATAGCGTCCGCGTCAAAATCAGTCAATTCGTTTTGCTACGAGCTACTATGCCACAGACAGATTGACACGTCACACTAAAATACCTTACTTTTTGCGTCGCGGGTTAAAATGTAACCTCGTAAAGGGTGGTAGGCGAGCACTCCAATTTTTTTAATCATCGGCTGACTCAATAGACCCGCATCAAATTAACGTTATTGGAAAAGCATTTAAAACGTGCAGCGCATCTATATATTTGTTTTTATATCATGCTTTTTCGCGGCGCAGTGATTGATTTTTCACTGCAACTGCATTATTGCAGGTTTTTGGTAATTGATACTTCCTCATTCTGTAGTTATAAAATACTTGCATTAATAATAAAAAAATCTATGTCACATTTCATTGATTTAAGCCTCATAAAACAATCAACTGCCCAAAGAATACCCCAAATAGATTTTCACTTGCATTTTTCATTCTGAAAATCCTTTTTTTGTTTTGTTCGAAAGTCAAAAACAAGTCAAATTGTATAAATCGGGCATCAATCATTTTGCATGCAAAAATCTGTTCGTAGTGTGTAGTTGTGTAATAGGTCACGATCTCGAACACCGAACTAGTTGTTTTTTATTTCATCGTACAAATGGTACGGTCACGTCTGTCATGTCAAGCTTTGAGCTGTTCCCAGAAAGCCTTTCTTTACATGTAGGACTTTCATCAAATTGTTTTAAATTTGCGTCTTCATCAAGCACCCACGTGGAATCTTAAAATCTTATACAATAAACAGGATATTATAAGGTATTAACATTATTTCATTTTGATGCATGAAGTAATACCCGGATTCTACAGAAATTAGGTATATAATTGGTCATTCTTTCCGTTAAAATAATAATACCCTGCATTTTATATTAATAATAGCACTCCCACAAGTATATAATAAATCGTGGTAAACACTTTCGTGTCACAAAATAAATTTTAATGCAGTACATGATTTTGCCCCGTTTGGCATGTGACGTCACAAAAATAAAACCCCGATATCTGTAAGCTCATGCTTAAACTCCGATCTATAAACCTTTAAGCTTCCGTGACATTATGAAAAACGGAAGTCACGCTTTAGGTCTAAAAATAACGAGCTTTACACAATACTGGGCTTATTTGCAATGCTTGAAACAAAAAGGTTATTATCATGAACGTTACTTGTTCATAATAATTACATAGTAAAGTTTTAAACAGAGGAAGTTGGGAATTCTAATGAAGAATGTCAATTAATATCGAAAGTAAATTTAAAACATGATTATTAAAATAATCACAATTATTCATGTTTTATATAGCTTGTTTAGTTATTCTGCAGTTTGTTAGGCATTTTTCCGAAGACTGGCCCTATTATAATGGAACTTTGGTCTACTGGTCTACAACCTTAGGTGGGGAAAGTGGTTAGTGGTAGCTATAAGAACTTTTGCTCTTACTAGTTTTAATTTCTCAAGATAAGATTTTTTGCTACTAAAAACTTTTTTGGTAAAACCCATTATAAAATCGACCAGTCATAGTATAATCTCTGTGAACATAATTTCGTTTGAGGTAGCTAACAAAATGGGCTTACATTAGGTCAGAGAAAATGGTGCTACTGTGAAAATACTAGCAGTAAAGTGGCATTAGTGGCAGAGAAAAAACGACCCACTGACATTGAAAAAAGATCTCAATTCCTAGCGTTTTAAGGAACACCGACGTTGTATATTTTCAGTATCACAGTAAGGCTCTTATATTTTTTTATTTTAATCTGTTCCATTCTCATATTTATGTATTCAGGATTTTTTCCCCTATCTCATCGAACATACATATTTATTTCCTTAATAATGAGTTTTCACAAAAAGTATGAATGCTCATTAATCATTAATTTGCGTTTATCTGGATAGCGGTCATCTTATCATAATAACATCGGGTAATGCCTGAGTGTCGTTGAATGAAAAATGATTCGAAACGGGAAATGAATATATTTAATAAATTCGAGCAATCAAGTATTATTAAATCGTTGGTCCTTTAGCTGTACCAAGGACACTCTTTCAACAAATAATTGAATTTTGAGTAAGCACACTCAAAATAATTTCTATAACTCGAGTAATTCATTTAGTTGAAAGGAATACAATTTCATTAATAATAGAAACCAATAATTTGAAACAGAGCTCATTGAATTCATCAAAATTCTTCTCATTTAATTTTTGATGAAAACAAAGGAATCGTTTGAAAGTATTCTTTACATATTTTTAAATAAAAAAAGATAGGTTTAAAAATAGGCAAAGTGAGACATCCAAAGAGGTTAAATTGTAAGAGCATTCACATTAGTTCCAGTGGTAATACCATTTACAGGCAGTTTTTAATGGTTCAGTGCGGTTGGTTCAAGAGTGGACTTAATTATTCTGCTTCACCGGGCAAATAAAAGGCAGTGAGAAATAAATAACGTGCAATCATATAATTCCCTTTTAACATGCCAAAAGCTTTTTGTACAAATTTTGCATTTATATGATCAAATTATAGGTTAACAGTCACTCTTTAATATGCACTTAGGATTAACCTAATTTAATTATGCATTTCGCATGCTGGGGTCAGCGTTCAGTCTCATCGGATGTAATTATATCAGTACCATGGCCATAATAAATGTTATGTTCTTATGGTATCAATTGACGTTTGCTTTACTTCTTTTTTGTAACTAAAATCTTAATATATTTGTGAGTTCCTTACTTTAAACTTCGTGAGCTAACATTTCTATAAAAAAGCACGTTTTTGAAAACACTGAGCCGATCTAGTCATAGTCCCTTAACAAATTGTATTATCTGGTCAAATGACCGTCTACCCTATTATAACTAACTACACGTTCAACAAAAAAGTTCAGCATAGATATACAGTTATAATGTAAAATAGTTTTCCTGCAAGCCTGACAGAAGAGAGGTTCTATTCTATTTGTTCTCAGCTACAAGGTATTGAGAGTGAATTCTCAAGGGGCCTAAGTTGGTCCATGAAGTCAAAGTGCACACACTCTCGACTCGTTGGAGCGGTTATAAGCTAACACTTGAGCCCACTATGCAGTTCCCGCTAACTTTTTTCATTTCATTTTAAATGTAGTTGAGTCTGCTATACTCGAGCTAAGACCTCCTTTGTTGGGTCTGCAATAGAAAATTAGGGCGAAATATTGAGCATCCGGAATCTGTTTGGAAAACTAATCTGATAACTTACTTGCAGACTTGCAGTGCTTTAGATGTAGCTATGAGTAGTTTAAGAATGACTTGTCATTTTTAATTTGATTGCTTATAAAAACACTCAAATACTTAAATCAAGGAACAGCAGTTTTAGCAAGTAATTTTTATAAGGCTGGTTTTGTTCAAAATAAATAATACATACGACATAAATGGATTTAATCAAGAGCTTAAAGCATTGGTTTAGAAATTTTCAAATAAAATAAGGATTTTAATAGAAGTTCGGCTTATGCAAGTCACGCTCATGTAGAACTTTTAATTAGTTATGTCACTATCTATCAAAACTGAACGCTTCGAAGTTACTAATAGGGTGAACTAGCATTTCTGTCGAAGTACTGAATTTCAGGTTCTCATACAAAAGTAGGATCTTTCGTGTTTGATTACAAATAATACATTTGATACGTGTAAAATTAGTTTTTTTTTTCTTTTGAATATGTTGAATTAATAATCATGGAACTGACAAATTGCAGATCAAAAAAGATATTATCGAAGAAGCAAATTAAATTGCTTGGGGTGCTTCGGGTATCATAAAATAATTACGAAAGTAAACTTGATGTCAGTGAAACGTTCGCTTTTTCTGAGTAATTTTAAATTGGGTTTAGCGAACAATATTATTCGAAAAAAATATAATACAAGGTTTATTTTTATTGTAATTTACGATGTCAAATTGTCGAATTTTAATAGAGTAAACGACAAGGAAAAAAAATAAATGTTGTTATAAACATATTATTATTCTATTATATTCGACAGCGATGTGGATGAATTTTTTGATGCCTTATTTTAGTTTATATTTATTCTTATTTACTGTGTAGGCTTAGTTTTTTTTTATTACCTATTGTAAATATCTTAAGTTTAATTTTTAATTCTATTATTGTTTCTTTTAGCTCCTAACAACAGCCTATGTTGTTTCTTAGGATACAAGCTTACCCTGCTTAGTTTGATAAAAAACTTTTCAGGAGCCTAGCTCCTTCGGAGTTACATAATAATAACAGCGAATATAGGTACTGTTGCAAATATAATATTAAGTATGACTGTTTGTATGTGTAATATTTGACCGTATACAGCTTCTTTTTCTAAAGAAAAGCCTTCGAAAGTCGTTACAATACTTACAATGGAAACTCAATAACACAGCCGGTCTCGGCTTAGCACTAGACCAATAAAATGGTCTAACAATATTGGAATTCAATTCATTCGAATGACGGAACTGTAATGTGTTTGCTCCAGCACGTTCACCACCAGCTTGGACAAGGATATAACAGTTTTAAGGAGATAATATCCTTACTATCGTTACCTAAAATTCTGGCATCAGTAACTTTTTACAGGAAACATTTTACGTTAATTTTTTACAGGAATAATTTTACGTTACATTGTAATAAAAAGGTTAGTTTTATTTTCTGGTGTCCGTTTCCATGAGTTGAAATTAGTTTATGAAATGGCATTATAAGCAAGAAGTACAATACAAAATCAATTTCATTTGTTTGTTTTGTGGTTGTGGAAAAAAAACACTGTAGTTAACGGTTGTAAATAATTACAAAGCCTATTTGAATTAAATTTATCCAACATTTGAGCAAAAATAATAAATATTTTTGTGGAAATCTAGGTGACTCCTATTGAGATTTAAGAACCTATTTTAAGTTAACACTATATTAAAGTTTTAGTAAAAACATGCTACCTATTAGCTACGAATGTTTATAATGTTGAGTTTCGAAGTACTAACAGCTTAAATCCAAACGCCTCTAAAGTTAAGCTGTTTAATTTATTGGAAGTCCTTTTTAAAGTGTCCTTAATCGCCCGTAAACTTTCCCTAGTTGGTTTTCCAGTTTTTCACTAGAAAGTTGAAGCCATCTTGAAAAACTTCGTTCAACTTGAATAGCGTAAACTCATTCACTTTTGACCCTCCATAATTGAAATTGATTATAGACGCTAATATAAATACAGTGAACCTAAGTGATTAAAAAAAAAGGTTTTGATAAGATAGTTATTTAAGTTTTATACATCTATGTTTTATGTAGTTAAAAAGTAATAATGTGCCCGATGCAGCGATGGCTTGAAAATTAAAAAAAAAAATCGCGACGAAATTGATACTTCCGAAGCTGAACAATTGTGTCGCTCCATCTCAGGACATGGCACATCTTCTGCCCTGCGGTTCTCGCACTGCGCCCTACTACCTGAACCATCCAGGACGTGATGAAAGTCATTTACCGAGCCATCCAGAAGGCTGTTTTTGGTGACGAGCAATAATTAAAGGTCATTGACACAATAATTAAAAGAAAATGTTGTTTATTACGTTTATTTTAGTCCAAATGTTTTTTTTTTTCGAGAATAATCATTTACGAATTCAATTTAAGGGATCATCATTATTGTTCGAAGCTTTTGGGCGTAGCTTTATCTTTCAGAAAGTTTTGAGCCTGTTCAAAATTTTATTCAAATATTGACTTGTCTTAAATTAGTTCTTAAAATATATGTACCTTTGTGTCTACTTTGACTAACTTGAACTGGCTAATGAGTCGTGCGCGTAATAAACGAGTTCAATATACCTACTTAATTAACGTTTCTAAGTATTGATTAAATATATTGTTCTTAATAGATGTTAATAAAAGATTCTTAGATCGTTATGCTTGCAAAACTGTATAATTATTAGAATTCACTCAATTTATACAATGCGAACTGATTACGAAAATAATTAATTTGATGTTATTTACTAAGCTAGGTACATAAAATAATGAACATTGTTTTAGAGAATACGATTATATTAGGGGAATGTCCTTTTTGTTACTTATAGCCCCACAACACCAGAAGTAAGTCCAGTAACCGAGTATAATACAAAAAGTAAATGTGACGTCATCACGTTGGTTGGTAAAGACGAATTGTTCAATCTTGTTCGGTAATATGTCGGCTCCCGGTGGCACCAGATGCCACTTCATATCAGATGCCTGACCCCACCACCCAGCTGACCTAAAACTCAGATTAGGTCTCAGGCACTAGGATTAACATGTATCTAGATGGCTGGTTTTTCTATGTGCTTTCGTTTGTTTAGATTCTATTGTTTCTGTTAATAATTTATTTACATCTCAGTGGTTTATACTAATTCAAAATTTGTGTCTTTAAACGCCTGTCTTAAAATGTCTTAAACTTAAGTTTTTTCTTAATTAAATTGTGTACTAAAAATACATTCTTCTTTATTTATAATGGAGAATGTATTTTTTCTATACATTCGATGAAATGTTAAGGGTAATTTAGGTAGGTTTGAAATGTGCCTCTAAGGCAATTACGTGAACTTTTTAGTCACTGAGTCCTGTGCCTATAAGAGTTAGAGCGTAGCACATTCTATTTTATTATAAAATTCCAAGAAGACGCATAATTACTTTAATTTTACCTAAATATTCACTATAGATTCACACAATAGTAGCAAAATCTTTGTGTTACGAATTCCAAGAAAACTTAAATTTATTTACCTCACTGTAAAACAAATATTTTTTAAATTAAATTACATAGACATGAGAAATAAATATTGTACTAGTAATCGTTCAAGAATCAGAGACTCAGCTGAACTCGAACGTTTTGCCTTCAAGACATCGTCAAAGTTTGACCTTAAGGCTGTGTTAAACGTAAGCGGGGACTTGTCTCTATCGGTTTACGACATATTATATCTTATCGTCATGACGTGATTAATTAATGGCTTTCTTAGACGTTGCACATGCTCATGTTTTGATTTTGTTGTATATTTAGATTTATACAGAACTCTTAACTGAATATTACTTAGAATTTTATTTATTGGAGTGACACAGTAGAAGAAAATGCTATCCCTGCTTCGGATAGCTCGTTAAGCCGTAGGTCCTAACTGTCATGCTATGATCTTTGGCAGTTGTTTACTCAATTCTGACAACCAGCCTTACTATGGGATACTGTGTTATCCAGTGAAAAGGGGTTGTGGAGGTCAGCTGGATAGACAGTCGCTAAATGTAAAATACGGTATTCAGCTACCGACGGTAAGTCTGGAAGCCGAGATGATGACAGTAGAAGAAGAAGATGCTTAATAGATGGCCAACCTAGTCTTAGTATAAATTGGATATTAAATTAACCTTCAGAAATAAGAGATGAGAGAAAGAAATGTTCTGGTAATAGCTTTGAACGACACAATCCTATTTCTTTTTTTAGATCTCTGTTTAATTAGCTTTAGTAGAATTATCTTTTTTTTTTTAATTCTATAATCCTAAATAAATACTGATAGTATCTGTATAGATATAATAATGTGTACAAACATTATTTAACACACATCATGTTTTAAAGGGCGGATCTGTGTTTACGTTGCCTGGTAGGTAAGCTCAGAAAGGTTTTTAATAAAGAGTAATACCGCAAATGGGGATATACATATTAATCAGTTTTCGCTTAAAAAATTCATGGACCTAAGAAAATACTCTGCAATAATATTATTTATCATCAGAATGCTTACAAAAAAAATACCTGAAATTTTGTCTCTTCATACCCATAAGGAAGCTTGCGTTTTGGAGACAAATCTAACAACAGGTACTTACCTCTGGTAGTACCTGTTAGCCTTAGGTAGTAAGTACTGTCAGGTAGCTACCAACGACTAATACGAGGCTATATAGAAAGAAATTGAGCAAGTTAGTACGGCACTCGGTAACGCAACTTTTGACATAATATCGTAATGAAATTACGCACAAAAAAGGGGTATTTTTTTAAATAAGCTTAAATTCTTATTTAAATACTGTAGAGTTTTTGAAAAATATATAATTACGTTAAATACCTTTTGAGGATATGCTCCATGGAATCCGTTGCCTCTCTGATTTGGCGTCTAGGCAGCAAGTGTGATAATAAAAGAGAAGAGTTTTAAGTCTAGAACAAATAACTGTGGACATAAACTTTCTCATAACAATTCACTTTACACTTCACACCACACACACACAAAAAGTCAAATTGTTCGATGAAGTTAATAGATAAGAAGGAATCCTAAAACTCAACTCGACACAAATTTATATTTGTTAATAGAGAGCTAAAACAATATTCTCGGCTTACCTTGCCGGTAAGTCGAGAATATTGTTTTAACACGGTAAACGGAAAGCACCATTTTGTTTGACATTTCATCGAATGTCAAATTATCTACTATATAATGAAACAAATGACGTACCTATTTATCGTATTAAATACTTGAAAGCACAGGACGGCCTTCATCAGAATTATTCATCTTGCAGCGTGGGTATGTGGGTAATCCGAGTAGGGTTATTTGAATTAAAGGCGTTATCTTGGAGACTTTAACAAGTTTACTTGAAATATAACTAGAATCACATAACAATAATCACTAAAGCTCTAATTAACACTCAATCACTCGAAAGTACTTAGATTTACACAATGAATAGCGATTCGTCGGAAAACGTGGTGCGCCAGCGACCGCTCTATCATCTTCTATATCAAGATGGCCGCCTCGCTACCATCGACTCGACGCTCCGCTAGAGTGACAGAGACAAGCTGCCACTCTTGATATTGAACCTCCTTGTGTGCGCCGACACGGCCATTCTGACATACGACCGTCCTCGGGCGTTATTGTTTTTCTGGAACATACAATGCTTAATCACCAAGACATCCGCTCGTCCATCCTGCTACAGGACTTCACATGGATTTTCGATTGTACCGTCAAACACAGAGTCAATCACAGTTAGACATTGAAATGAACAAGTGCAAGCTTTCAACCAGCCCGTAATGGGTCAAGCCCGGACGACACTGTCCCCATCGGCTTGTCAACCAACAACAACACATCTGGACTGGACGAGTGCATCCCTTCAACCAACCCCACTGGGTATGGCCCGGACGACACTGTCCTACCGACCAGGATCGACTATAACACATCTGGACCGGACGAGTGCATCCCTTCAACCAACCCCACTGGGTATGGCCCGGACGACACTGTCCTAACGACCAGGATCGACTATAACACATCTGGACCGGACGAGTGCATCCCTTCAACCAACCCCACTGGGTATGGCCCGGACGACACTGTCCTAACGACCAGGATCGACTATAACACATCTGGACCGGACGAGTGCATCCCTTCAACCAACCCCACTGGGTATGGCCCGGACGACACTGTCCTAACGACCAGGATCGACTATAACACATCTGGACCGGACGAGTGCATCCCTTCAACCAACCCCACTGGGTATGGCCCGGACGACACTGTCCTAACGACCAGGATCGACTATAACACATCTGGACCGGACGAGTGCATCCCTTCAACCAACCCCACTGGGTATGGCCCGGACGACACTGTCCTAACGACCAGGATCGACTACTTTAATCATTTACACATTCTCATACACATACAATATAACATAGGTATCCATTGTTATGGACGATCTTGTTCATTAGGAATTTCAACTTCATGTTCTACATTAATACGCACAGTAACCGGATACCGTTTATAAAGACTTTCAATCAAAAGCGAACAAGATGATCCACTATCGAATAGAATAGGAAACCGCTCACCGGATTCAACTGTTAAGTGATCAGTGGCTGGCCCCATAGTACAGGCACCCAACCGGCACTCGACTTTGCCGCTGCTAATCTTGGTGTCTTTTTCCGGGCAGCGAGCGGCGATGCGACCTGGCTTGCCCAAGCAGTAGCGCGCAGGCGACAAAGCTTTGTTTCGTACACCGTTGCCTTGGGTATCTTGCTGTTTGTTTGTTGATTCGCACGTCCTCGTACGACTGTTCTCGCCAAGATTTATCTGTAAAGACCAAATACAAGTCTGTAGTACCCGTCTGGGCACGTTCGTCCATCCCTGACTAGCTACCCATTTATAACACCATGGACTTTTATCTTTACCCCTCACATCTGAATGAAACACACTGTTGCACTGGGCGAACTACTGACCAGGCGTCCCTTCGACTAAACACCAACTCGCATGGTGCGATAGAGTACAACCACACTACTCTCAACTACTTAAAACAATAGAAAGTGGATCACCGGATGATGTAGTCGAGGTGCTCCTTGATGAACGGCGATGAGCTCACGGCGAATCCCGTCGTAATATCTTAAGACATTTCCAACAGCGGAATGCGTTCGATGAAGTTCCAAAAGCGCATGACCGCCTTACTCGCGGTGTCTTTTACAATACTCTTTCAGTGCTTTTGTAAGTGCCATTAGTAGATCGACGCCATCAAGATACTTCTTTTCCACTATTATTTTGTTGACTGGGGCGTGGATGTCAATCAATCGGGATAAAAGCGACTCCATACTTGACAATAGTTTCATTGCTGGGTCACTTTTTTTTATAATTGCCTATTCCTGGCTTGACCATCGTTCGA
The DNA here is from genome assembly GCA_905146925.1 of Autographa gamma. NCBI lineage: Eukaryota > Metazoa > Arthropoda > Insecta > Lepidoptera > Noctuidae > Autographa > Autographa gamma. The sequence goes on from LR989852.1 coordinate 6,666,387, forward strand.
TCCCACTTCTGATGAAAGCACAGGACGGCCTTCATCAGAATTATTCATCTTGCAGCGTGGGTATGTGGGTAATCCGAGTAGGGTTATTTGAATTAAAGGCGTTATCTTGGAGACTTTAACAAGTTTACTTGAAATATAACTAGAATCACATAACAATAATCACTAAAGCTCTAATTAACACTCAATCACTCGAAAGTACTTAGATTTACACAATGAATAGCGATTCGTCGGAAAACGTGGTGCGCCAGCGACCGCTCTATCATCTTCTATATCAAGATGGCCGCCTCGCTACCATCGACTCGACGCTCCGCTAGAGTGACAGAGACAAGCTGCCACTCTTGATATTGAACCTCCTTGTGTGCGCCGACATACTTATTATGAAAATAGAAACCCCTTAAATTATACCAATGAATTAAAAACAAACAAAAATATCATGAATTATACATACTATCAAATGGCCGTACGCGTCAAAAACTGAATCTATAAGTGCCCAATGTCTCCAGACATAGAAACAAGCCCGAAAATTATAACACTTCCTTGGCAGTCGGGCAAAAGCAGATAAAAAGTTTTATTGTGAATCTATTTTATGATATCAAACTAACATGATTATCAAATAACATCGAGTAAGGTATTCCCAATAACGCAAATAATTCAAGATGAAAAATATCCAGAAACAACACATAATTTTCTTAAGCCAGGCTTCTTTGTGAGGGTAACATTCAAAGTATCGGGATATGATCTCGTTTCTTCGACAAATCGTAAAAGGTATTCATGAAACTACCGACCGCATTATCTATTTCTTACTCGACTATCCTGCATGTAAACAATAACGTGGAAAATAATTTATACGTAGTTTAACATGAGATGGTTGAAAACCATCATTTCCAATTTTTATAGCATGTTAGCATACATATCATCACGCCTGTATCCCCGAAGGGGTAGGCAGAGGTGTACCAATGTACACCCACAGTTCGCCGATATGTTTAAGTCCCATGTAATAGGGGGCGAGCCTATTGCCACTTACCGGGCACAAATCCAAACTCCAACCTGCTACTGAGAATTTCATAGAAAAACCCAATATCATCTTGGTCGACTTGGGAATCGAACCCAAGACCTCTAGCATAGCCGTCGCGCTTAGCGCCACTAGGCCAACGAGGCAGTTTAGTTTAGTTAGCATGTTAGCACAATTCTGAAACTCATTGCGATTTCCTGAGAAAAAAAACCGTTTAAAGAAATAAATAGTTTGACAACTTATTTACAAGTACTCAATAGAATCATCTATTCACATCGATCGTATCTGAATAAAAAATTACCTACCATTCGAAGTTAAAACAATTTTTGATGATAATTGTACCAGTTGTCGTAGATTAGTGTCTGTTTAAGAGTACGACGAAACTTTTAGAAGCATACAGAACAATATATTTGGAACTAATCCGTAATTGATGATACCCCAGGGTCATATTAAACCCGGTAAAGTACTTATTTCTCGATGTGTAATCTGAGACGTCTAAGACTCTAAGTAATAGTCTATATTCGGTAGAAAAGGGTATTTACTTTTACATATTATACCGATACATAATTCAAGATGAGTGCAATAGGCGAGTGCGGCATTATTCGACTAGATGGGTTGTATCACTTCTTAAAAATGCAATACGAATAACAATACTGACTGACTGATTGCATTATATTTATCATGTTCGCATATTCAAATGCACACTACTGAATATAAATCGCCAATACGTTGAGGTTTCCTCGAACGAAAATGCAATGGGGCCAGATTGAGTATATAACATTTTCTTGAAATATATCTAGGAACATTATTTCCGTCGGAGCGATTCTGACTAAATGGTGGTATTACAATCCTTGTAGTCGTATGTAACGCTCTTGTTCTCGTTGTGAGGTATCTAGGTAACTTCCCAGTATTGCAGAGGTCACGTACTCGTCGTAAATTGTTTCCAAGCACACGGACTTCCCTACTTAGGCAATCTGATGGAAGTTTTCTATGCTGCCTACATCAACCCGAAGGCAAGACTGACAGTAAACCAGAGCATTATTTACTGGAAAATTAAAAAGATCAAGGAGGCGTCAACATGTTTCTCAGTTCATTAATAACGATGGCTTGACTTTGGTGATTAATCTCTTTTTTCAACAGTTTTCTTCCTTTTTGCTTGGACTCAGTGTTTATGAAACTTTAAAGTTTGAGTTTTTTGTTGCTTTAACGTTAAAATCTTGCTTCTTTTAATTTAGCACAGATATAGGTTTATTAACATACATGTATGCATAATAGCGCTGTTTCTGTAAAGAGATTGTTACTTATTATATAATAATAACTAGCGGCCCGCCCCGGCTTTGCTCGGGTGCAACGCTGATACCTACACTATATATCTGTCGCAGACAAATAGTATAATATGGCATTTTAAATACGGCGTCGTCAGATTAAAAACGTTTGCGGTTATGGAATATGCCGAAGGCAAAATGACAAATCATTCAATCGTTATAATGCGACGTTAGTGTTATTTTAGGGTGACCATGCTCATTAAAATCTCGAGAAAAACTTTGAATTACATACGTCGTCGTCGCTCGCTTCGCTCGCTCTGTTGCAAGGTCACAATATCTAACCTAACCTAACCTATTGATCTCTGTCACAAAGTCGAACCTAATCAAGCAATTAATTTCCGAGCCTATGAATATATGAATATTCGATCAAATACATGGTTTTTTGACCAAAAATACTCTGCAGGAGTCCTTCACGACCCAGGGTCTATGGATACCTTAGCATTTTTGACGTGCTGGATAACCTCAAAAACTAAATACTTCAATTTGCCTCGGCATTATGTATATGGTGTTTAAATTTTCGATGAAATGTTGAGGCATATTATAAAGTGACACGGCAATCTACATTTTGCCTTGGGCATATTACATAACCGCAAACGTTTTTAAACTGACGATGCCGTATGTAAAATGCCAAATTATACTATTTGTCTGCGACATATCTACACAATCATAAAGTTCTGTAGTGCGAAGCACAGCCTTCGACGCACTACTTGGTATAGGCACGCGCCCCCCGGCCCCCGCGCGGCCCCCCGGCCGTTACCGCCGCAACCGCGATGTCCCTGCATTTTAAATTTTTAATATCTTTGAAAATATTTATTTAAATTACATGCTGTAAAGGGCAATATTGATCTATATTACATGCACAATTTATTAAAGGTACTTAATTGGATAAGGATTAATACTGTATAGCTTAAAATCGCCTTTTCGTAAATAAGTAATAAATAAACGATAAAAAATGGTTATTGTGGGTTATCCTCAAGAGATAGACATATGCCATCGGAATTTTTTGTAGATCTTTTTAAGGTGCACAATACAGTAGTACATTATTTTGATCTATCTCGTAGGGTTTAGCCAGCGTTTGCAATGTAAGCGCAAAAAAATTGTTCATTTACTTAAATCTCTAAGATTATCCGTGTTCCTCTACTATATTATGCATGTATTATACATATAAACCTTCCTCGTGAATAACTCTATCTATTAAAAAAAACCGCATCAAAATCCGTTGCGTAGTTTTAAAGATTTAAGCATACATAGGGACAGACAGCGGGAAGCGACTTTATTTTATACTATGTAGTGATAATAATATAATAATCCAGCCTATAAACGTCCCACTGTTGGGCACAGGCCTCTTCCCATATAGAGAAGGCACGAGCATTGATCACCACGCTTGCTCTCTGCGGATTGGCGATTTCAGATCCCAAATTACTTACTTCCCAATTGTTACTTATTATTACCGTTTATATATTTTTTAACATTGGAGAAGTTCGACACAAAATGCAAACGCATCAATAAGTTTTTCTTTTAGACATAGGTCCCATTTGAACATTAAAGCCGACGGCATACATTTGGAATTAGGTCCACAATATTTATGACTCCAGATTTCGAGTGAGTAGCCAACACACGTCCGGAAAAGTACCGCGGTTGGTTAAGTTTCGGGACTTGCATACCCGACCGGGACCGACTGAAAAATTGATTAGGCTTTACTTATTGTACACACATATTCTTTAATATAAGGTGGTCACGTGAATGAATTCTGGAAATTTGTGTTCCATCCCAACTAGTATGGACAGCAAAAGTGATTTATACTACACTAGTGAAACCGGCTTTGCACGGTATCCGGAACTGCTCGGCTTTTCTGTACTAATATGCATATAAATAGCTTCCTCTGAAATAATCCTAGCTACTGATAAAAAATACACTTACCTTGCGTAGTTTAAAAGATTCATGCGAACGGACAGCAGAAGCGACCTAATTGTATATGTAAAACAATGAGCATTAACTGACATTTTGTGGAGGACGGAAAGCCTAGGTATAGGATTTTGTACTTAGTACATACGCTTGACATAGACAGGCAAAAGATAGAAGATTCACCACAACATACTCCCTAAGAGAATGCTGTCAACCCTTCAGCAACACACTGTTAATCAGACATACACGGAACAGAATTATTGAACCGGACGTTCAAGATGCGGTCCATAAATCAACGATATCCGCGCTTCCAAAAATCCGGAATTCATTTAGAATTCCAGAATGGAATGCCTGATCATGGAAGCGCCCGGTCTTCGCTACGTGCACACAATAGGTACGTAGGAACCGAAAATATCGAGAGCATCTCCTTCACAATTCAAACGTTATAATACGGTAGAGTATTACAGCGGGTTTCGATATGCATGGTTTTTGAAAGTGAGTAATGTTTTATTGAAGTTCGAATAATAAGTTTGCTTTTTATTTAACTCCTTATGTGTTTGTATAAAGTAAAAAAAAACATGTATGGTTATAAGTATCTGGCGGAAAACAAGTAAGTAGGTACATGTGTTTGTGAGCCGTGTATGAAGAGCACATTATGATACTTGTGCTGTTAGTATATTTGTTGGTACACGTAAGTGTACATAAAAGTTTGTCAATATATTAACATATCTTCCTATTTTTATTTTGTAAGTCTTAATAAACTTACTTGGACATTCACGTTCACTACGTTAGGTAAGGCAATGTCATAAGTTAGTCAATTACGCTTTTCTTCTAGAAAGCAACTTAGTATCATGCACCAGAGTTGCCCTTAAAAAGGATTATTAAAATCAAATAGAAATAATGACAACAACTACACTGATCTATATCTACACCTCACAGTAATCAGGTAGCATGTTCGTTCCGCTCGCCGACCCAGTTAAAAGTGACAGATTGCAGCTGTCCCTTTTGCATTTATAGCCTTGTTGGGGCAAATCTGCCTTCGTTTTCGGCTTATTTTGTAATTACTTGCACCAAAATTATCAATTCCGTTTAAGCATCAAATAAAAAAATCTAATTAAGCAGAAGCTCCTTATAAACCGCTTGGTTAATAATAAAATATAATATGGAATACCTCCTGAATTACATCAGTACTCACTACTCTTTTCCTGTTGCGTGTGATAAGTGCAAAATATGTACATAACGTCAATTCCATCCCCCATACATAAGACCATAAATGGACCTTTATTCCAAAGCAATAAGGTTGATTTTCGCTATTCCTTATTTCTACTATAACGTGTACTATACAATACGCAGTCCACGTCAAGTGACGATACAGTCAACAAGCTCATTACTCTCCTGACACTTGGCTCTCAAGTAATGGGCGGACATGTTTAGTTTTATTTTTTTAGGCACGAACTCCCGTAATTTATTCTCTCAATTTCACGAAAGTACGTAGGTATGTTACGTACACGGATGGCTAAAAAGTATTCAGGTGCGTAATTTAGATTGAACGAAGTCATTACCATAAGCACTCACAGGGTCTAATCCCTTTAGACCTAGCTTGCCGCGCGGTTTTATGTGCTCATTGCTCAAACTGTGATGAGACGGTAAGCGATTCGGTAGATACTTAATAAAGTATAAAGTTAATAAGTTTAGAGCTTAGTTGGAATCTTATCTTATTTCTTGTTTTTTTTTTTAAAGGGGACTAATGTTTGGTACCCTTTTTCGCAATAACTGAACTGATGTTGAAGTTGTAAAATAAACAATTTTACATTTTGGTTTCATAACATGAAGGTAAAATGAAATCTGTATTGGCGTGTTTGTTTCAGTTTCGATATACGTAAGGGATAGTATGTTCGTGCACCACAAACATTTTTCCGAGTCACTGAGTTTATAGGTTCCTGCTTCAGTTACATTTGTGATTGTAACAAGAACCAACAAGCCATATGGAATAACGTGTTTTCATCTGATGACAAAAGGCGTAAAATAAAAGACAGTAACCCGTTGTACAATACGGGTCCTGTGAGATTTAAATCTGTCTACCAATTAATAATCCTTTGAGCCAATTAAAAGTCAAATTAAAGTGACAGAACTACTTAGACCAATTATTGAAACCTCGGGGCTATTTATCTTTTTAAGCTCAAAAGGGTTTGTATTTTTTTCTTGTTAACGTGTAAATAAAAAGCTCTTACAAAAGTTTCTGTACCACTTTAATTTATGTACTCTGAAATAAATTATTGTTTTACTAATTCTGAAATAAATCTTTAGGGTGGTTTTACTACTACATATTAAGGAAATTGTAGATTTTAAATGCATTAAATAATATAACACTTTATCGTGACTTCGAATTTTCATAACTAGTTTTACTTTTTGTAACTAGTTGGTGTTTATTTGTTCGTGACTTACGTTCTTGCTATAATTAAAAACAAATTTTAGATATTATACTAACAATGCTGGTTAAATTAGCTAGCTGGGAGAAACTTTTACCTGAGTAAATAAAAGTAACAAGTCCAAAGTTTGCGCATATGCGGCGCTGCAGATAATATTCGAGGTTAAGTGGAAAAGTTATACACGACGTGTGTTCTCGTAATCATACTAATATCGTTCTAAATTGTACTCGAATATTCCTTATATATCTCCTAAATAATCGAACACCCCTCACCCGAATAACAATTACATTTTCGCTCTAAATTCGCGAGGTGTGCATTTTAACGAAAGCTCGCGAATACTAAACAAGCCAACAGAGCAAACTCCATATAAATCAAGGGTTTGACGATAATTACAAGTTTGTTCAGAACGACATAGTATTAGTTTAAGAAGGATCCCTAGATAATTAATGGCTTGGGACACAGCCTATGTGTAACGTAAGGATCAGGCTGTCAACCGAAATTTAACATATTGCTGTTCTTTCTCTATAATATAGGTACTAGGTCTATAGTATAGGTACCTTCTGTGTTTTTTTCCATAGTTTCGTGAAAAAATATACATAGTATGAAGGAAAACCTCGAAGTCCTGTATAAAATAAAAAAAAAAAACAAAAAAATAATTCAACAAACATTTTAGTTACATGAGTGACTATATTTTCAATAGCTAGGTAAATTGCTATTTGGACCCACACGCCACGTCTACTTACATTTCTCTATATTCCCAACTTGAATGAATCGGTTTGACGACATACATGTAAGGACCGTTTTGTAAGAAATATGACTGTGTTGAGGAAAATCAAAATTCGAGTGAAAGTTTCACGCATAATTTCCGCTCGACTGGTCAGAGAGGAAAACTAAAGATATCATAAAAGTTGTCAAAACGGCGACAGAGAAGGGCCAAACACGATGAGAACTTAATCATTGGCCTTATATTCTATACATAGTAAGTATAAACATATGTAGCTTCCCAAAGTAAATTAAAATAAAAGAATATAAAGTAAAAAAACGGTAAAAAAAGTATAAAGTGGCTTTATTTTTTCCGAGATTTTCCTGGATAAACCAGAAATGGAGCTACGTCTTTTCTTTTAACATACAAAGCTTTCCAAGAATATATCTCATTTACTCATTGGTTCAGAAAAATTACGACTATCAAGCCGAAATTTTGAGGAGACTTAACAAAAGGACTGAACCTAAGGATTTATGACGGGCATCAAATAATAAACACATAAAAACGGACCGTTAAGCACGGCCGAGGAAAGATCAAAGTATCGACTAGCTTTAAGGAACAAAAGTGTCAAGGAGAAAATTGAAAGGAACGGATGTATCACATTCAACTCAACCGTGGTCAGTCCATATTTTGACGCAAACCTTCTAGTGACCCAGATTTTACTACAAAATAATGGGCACTCAGAGCTGAATCCGGAATTTGGACCAGGAGCTACTAAATTCGGAAAACACAAAGTCTACAATGCTGTGACTTTGGAGCGTTAGCTAATTAGTGTGGAACTCACACACTCAACAAAAAAAAAACAATATTAATTGAAAATAAATATGCAAATTACAAATGCATCATGCTAATTATGTTCACTATGTGAATCAAACTTTTTAAAGTAAAGGGTTAAACAAGAAATTCAGATTCAAACTTCCTGCATAGGTTTGATAATGTAAATTAGGATATCTTTGGTACAAAGTCGTGTTAATGCAAGCCAATGCGTGGGGCTGGAGATCGAATATAAATGAAGCGGAACAAGGGATATCTAATCTCAGTTAAGACGGTGTAAGCCGAATGAGAATCTCTGTTCTAAGCTGTAAGCTACAGTATGGCTCAAGTTTCATCCGTTCCGGCTTGTAGTCCCCACTGGCTACCTTTTTATTAATAGCCTTGATTAAGTCTGACGTTGAATGATAGCGCCTGGTGTCTTCAGGTGTAGTTTGTAACACGTACCAAATTGGGCAATCGCCAAGTCTTTTGTGAGAAAATGATATATTAGTTGCAAGAAAACTTTACGGAAAACATTTCTCTTCACGTCATTTGAAGATCAAACTTTTGGTACCTTAATTTACTAACGACTTTCTAGTTTGTTATTTTATTATTAATAATTAAGCCGCAAGTGTAAATAAAACAAGGAAGTCAAAGTTTCATTTCAATTCCTCTTATTGACGCTGTAAATCAACTTTCTATAAAAGTCCATTGCATTATAACTGGCGCACATTTGTCTTAAACTCAGAACATCTGTTTCAATAAGGGTTCAAAGCTGTTTATTGAAAAAGTTAATGACGAAAATTTTCCGAAAAAGTTCAATGTTTGCCCTGAAGGAAAGGAAATGGTAGTTATATTTTGCGTAGCTTTAATTATGTCTGAATAACAGGCTGTTTAGTTGGCCTCGTGATATAGATTTATAATTTAATTGAAGGTTAATTTATACAGTTACTTTGCGTTAGTAGTTCCTGGTTTGTTCATAGTATTTTGTCAATTTATAATAATATTCATGCGAGATTGACGCTAGGGCTGGATGTAAAATCACAACATGTTTGTGATTCCTTTCACAAGTTAGTAGGTAATTTGTTGTTGACAGGTAAATTACCTTTAATATAAAATTTAATCAATGAGTTATTCGACATTCTTCATTACGGCAAGCCTATTGGATAGTACAGGGATTAATACTTTGGTCGACAGCTGAGAAATTAATTCACGAAAACGAACCGTTTCAGTACGTTTCATGCGGTAATCTATCAACGCCATATTAATCACACATTTCACGAATGATTATTGTTTCTCTTCTAAATTACGTTATTGCGATGCGGGTTTTGATTGGCGAGGTCAACAATCATATGACCGCATGAGTTAATCCAGCGATAGATCAATCCTCGAGCTAACTGATTGTCACATAATGACACTCGCGGGACCAAACGCCCGCGATTAAAATGTAAAAGCTTGGGAGCATTGAACAAAACTGTTTTTGCTTTTTATGTATTTATTTAAAAATGGATATCTAAACCAGACGTTATTCAGTTGTGATAAATACAAAATTGTAAGATCGATGGCTACGAAGCGTTTATGTATTTATTTAGAGCAAATAAAATCATTATAGATTTAACCATGATATATGTTTTCATATTAATGATAATATCATACCTACTAATTTACAAAAGGAAACTATTTATTTTATCAATCACTGTGCACCGAACATTTTAGTTCAGGCAGGTTCTGATCCTTAAAGTGCATCGGTTTAGTATTCAACCGTCGCAGCGTCCGCGTCTGATAGAATAGGTTTGCATTCCGTAAATAAAAGACCATTTATCAAAAACTAACAATGTTCGGTGTTCTCTGCCAGAACGTTATTTGTGCGACCAGTAATTGGGTCAAAAGTACTTTATCATTGTTCATTGTTTATTTGTACCACAAATACAACCCGGAGTACTACATTTCCATTTAACGTGACATTGATGATTACTGTTCCTATTTAAAACGAAAATAATGCCGATGTCACTTTCACCTTAGGTGATGACACATACCCCCAAGTCCATCTGGCACATCAAAAATATTTTAAATGTAAAGCATGGTAATTAACAAAAAGTTTTGAGTTCACAAATTCACTGCATTCAAAAAAGGAGTTTAATTAGGTCCATATTAGGCGTTGGCGAGTAACATTAACAGAATGGTCGTTAATGTGTGCCATTCACGTCATATCTCCGTATGCAGATGACCATTAACCATTGTTTCTACTTATGACCATATTTGAATACGTCGGCATTGCAACTGCAAGCAACTTTGGGCCTAAACGTCTATATATTTTTATAGGCCTTTCATTTTACCGTTCAGTGAATTCAATAAACTTTTTGTTTACGTAAATGCTAAAAGTATAAGCGAGTGAAAGTTAACGAGTCGCTAACGGCAAAAATACTGTTTATTCACTTTGAAAAGCTTGTCCGATAAACCGATTATAACGATGTTTGGGACAAAGCGCTTTTTCATAGTTACACTTAATTAAAATAGAGATTTACTCTTTGTCAGTCGAACGCTTCGTCTAACGAGGTAGTTTTATAAAATTTTACGTCATAATCTGTGATGGCTTTAATTTAATTGTTGACAGAGTTTCTAGCTCAGTTTATTAGCTGCTTTTCATGCACATTTTAAATTTGATTTATGGTCTAATTTTTTCAAATTCGTGTTTTGTTTTTACTTGTTACGTGGGTGTAGGTGTAACTCTAGTCGTATCATGAAACTGACTTAATGCCTGCTCTGTGTATATTATACCAACAGCTTGGATTATAAAATCAAAGTATTTTCATTTTTAAGTAGATAATTCGAACGGCAAATAGCTCTGCTAAATGTGGAAAACATCACATGGGTACATTGATCGGAACCCAATAGCCTTCTATTTATTCATGTTACATGTTATTTTAATTCCTAAAGTTATGATATTATATCATAAAAAACAAACATTTGAAATTACCTAATATACTGTCGCACAGTAAACATGATAAACACAAACTTGAATAACAAAGAGATTGAATATTACTTGTAAACAAACAAATATGTTTGTAAATTAAATTGGCTCGAGACTCGCGATTATTTTATTAGACTCATAGTGGGATAAATATCATCAAAGCAAATATTAATTTTGCGATAAGGTAAACATCAAAACAAACGGTATCTCTTCGGGGTTACTTTTGTTAAGTCATATGTGATTTATTAGCACTCGAGTGTATCGTATTGCTCAAAAGCAATTTGTTTCAATCAATGATAATATATTTGCATTATTTGTTACAGCGTACACGTAAGAAGGATTTTGAGACTAGTCTTAATAAAACAATGTGGATGAAAGTCATGATATATTTTTTTAATTGTAGTAGGATTATGTGAAGTACCTATTACATTTTAAGTAAGTATGACTAAAATAATACACTAATGTGACAAACTCATGTTTTGATCTATATTAATAGAAAAAAGCAACAAATGTTTAGGATTTTTATTTGCGTTTATTTCAGAGATTTCTTGGTCTTGATAGTGGAATCAATGTCACGTTATAAGTATTTTGATCTAAGCCGCTGGGCACAGCTGTATAGTACATCAACCTGTAGCTACCCCAGTTCAAGGTTGAAGAACTCTCTCACAGTACTTAGAAACCGCTTCATTTGCTCAGGGCGCCTTGTCGATTTCATAATATTAATTATCTTATGTTCCATGTTAGTTAGTGTATTTACTAGTAACTTGATTAAATTTCTTGACAGACAGTAGTTGTGTAATGTATTATAGTACGCGGATACCTATTGTGAAAATATAATTAATACTAATCTATATGGTTTATAAGCATCTTGTAATATTGATTTTAACATAAAATATTATGAGGTAAAGCAACACATTCTTATAACCCTTATGCTACTTAAAGTTTCGATCATAACAAGTTATCGTCCTAACTAAGAGTACATAAGTTGGTTTGCACCCCGTTGAGTTTATTTCATGTGATGTAAAGCCAAACTAATCTACTTACACAACTGTATTACCAAGTATGTAAAAACTTTTGATACCGAGTAATAAAGTGGCAGTACAAATGTAGTTTCTAAAGATTGTGGACAACGATAAATATAAAAAGTACCAACTGACTCCGTAGCTCGCTGTCTGACTTCTAATTGCGGCAATCAAATGTTTCTTTATTTATTTAAACGAGGTAATTTATTTAAGACAAATTGGTAATGCTAGTTTTTTGATGTAGAAACATTTGTTCTGTTCAGGAGTTAGAACATTTATTGTTCTAACTCCTGAACAGAATTGGTTAAATAGATAGTCTCCTTTCCTGCCCTAGGGAAAACTAAGGGCAATGCGGCCAAATTAGCTAGCTCTTATTTATTAACCCTGTTGTAGATCAAAATGTAAGTGTATCACAACGAATAGTAAAAATGTACAGATTAAAGGTGTATAAAAAAACACGTCTAAAAATAAGTTTTTAAGTTTACCCAAATTCTATAAAAACAAATAAAATTTCTATGAACTTTTTTCGGAAGTCACGACCTTAGGCGAACGTGGCCACAAAACGTAGGTCAATATTCGGAACAGTGTCAACAGCAAAAAGGTTTTCTTTAAAATCATCTGCAAAAGAAACCTTGACCCATCAAAAAAAAAAAATATATATATATTCGTCAAATACCTCTTGAAAGCAACTGTAGGTTTATACAAGAACCTCTATGCTAAATTCCATAGAAATAGGAATTCATTTAGATTAACTTTTGAATCCCATTCGTATCCTTGAAGAGTAGAAGTCGGGCAGATTTATTACGAAAATGATTTAGATGCCAGACCCTTTTTTATCGGTGATATTAAGATTTCAAAGTGGCCCTAGTAACCTCTATATCTTTATGGTATATAAGACGCCGAAATTTCTTGCCCTAATGGTCAGTTTATGCTTCTTAAGTTTCAAGCACGCGTGGACCAAAGGGAAAACCCAAAACTTTGCTTGAGGTTTCCAACTACACAATAGCAACAAGATTTGCTTAAATTTTACACAGACATCATATTATTATCTATATATTTCTATACATTTAGCACTTTGTAGCAAGATGTATACATTTTATGTGTCTTTTTTGGTCTTTATATTGTCTTTTATCTCCACATGGGTGTAAATTGCTCACCGTTGAACATTAAATGTGTAATTACATTAATTATCCTAACTCTCCTGGCATTACGACCACCAACGTGGGTAATTCACCTCCTTAACGTAATCACTATACTTTATATATATATGTCACGGTAAGAGTGATTAATTGAAGATTATTAATAATTATCTAGTATTATTAATAATTACCGAAAGTCGAGGTAAAAGTGATAAATTAATCACATTTGTCGGTTTTTATTAATAATGTAACCCTAGCAGTGATAAATGTAATAAGTGGCCAAAGGTTGCGGGGCAGTTTATTTAGTATGCTTGGTTAGGTTCGACTTTGTGACGGAGATCAATAGGTTAGGTTAGGTTAGATATTGTGACCTTGCAACAGAGCGAGCGAAGCGAGCGACGACGTATGTACCCATCACATATATTTTTATAAATTAAAGAAATATTAACCAAGTGTATATGTATAAGTCAGTGTATATGTCAGGGTAAGAGTGAATAATATAAATAAATACCTGCTGGTCAAAAACATTGGGTTTTTATTTATTTTATCACTTTTACCAATATGTGTCGAGAATTATTAATAATTACTACTAAAAGTAATAAATTTCGATTGTTTATTAACATTTACCAAAACATGTGATTATTATTAATAATTTTGTAAAATTATTAATAATTTTCAATTAATCACATTATCGTAACATATACATAAACGACCTTTATCGCGGCATGTTATTATTAAATAAACGGACATAATAAAAATAATGTGGGATTCATAATTATTATGTAATACGTGTACGGTCTTGTACACGCATTGTTGTCTTGTACGGATCCAAAACTTAGGTAGATGTTAGTTGATCCTGTTGGGGAATGATTTACCTCCTTTTAGCGTTGCTAATGTTTTGAACCTGCCCTATTTGCGACCCCTAGCTACTCCTCAACCTTTAATATTCCCTCTTGCATCTTCATTGGTCTTCGCTCTATTACTTTAACATTTTGTTTACGGAAATACACTTCTCATCAAAAAAATCGAAACACCTCGCAGTTTATGATTTGATAAGGATTATCAGAAAAATGTGTATATTTAGGAATAAATGTAAAATATCATTTAATAGTGAGTAGTATGAGGTTTTTAAATCCTAATGTTAATGTTCTAAATTCAAATTAAGTCTTCATAGGTTTCGTATTTTGTATAATGAGTAATTTTTACCCTGTATGGAATATGAAGGAACTGGGTAAAACAACACGCGTAAATGAAAAAAATATGTAAGAAACGTTTATTTAATAACTTGTATTCCCTAAGCGAGCTCTTATTACTGCTTCCATACGGTTCTTCATCGATCGGATGAGAGTCACGATCACATGTTGTGGTATATTATCCCATTCCTCTTGGATTGCATTTTGCAGCTGGCTAAGTGTTTCTGGGGCTGGATCTCTTGCTCGAATTCGTCTCTTTAATTCATCCCATAGATGTTCAATGGGATTCATGTCCGGGCTTCTTGCTGGCCATACCATAATGGAGATACCGACTTCGGTAAGATAATCTCGTACGACGCCCGCGGTGTGAGCTCTAGCATTGTCGTGCATGAATATGAAGTCGTTGCCAATAAAATGTGCATAGGGCATCACATGAGGTTCAAGACACTGTTCGATGTACCGATGAGAGTTTAGTGCAGGCAGCCGTGGCCCAGACACAAAGGCAAGTTCTGTCTTACCGTCGGCGCAGATTTCTCCCCAAACCGTCCACGAACCGCCACCATAGCTGATCTTTTCTTCAATGCAGCATTGTGTAAAGCGTTCTCCATCTCTTCTGTAGACCTTGTTCCTTCCGTCGTTGCGATACAGCATAATTTTATACTCATCAGAAAACAGTACTTTGCTCCACTGAAGGTATGACCAAGTTAGGTGCTCGCGTGCAAAGTTAAGGCGCGCTCTTCGATGGTCTGCAGTTAATTTCGGCCCATTCGCTGGCTTATGCGGTGCCAATCCACGCTCCTTCAACCTTCTTCTTATTGTAGAGTCACTTACAGCTACTTTTCGTACAACGCGAAGCTGCTGCTGCAGTTGAAAAGCGTTAAGGCGTCGATTTCGTAAAGAAGTTGTTACAATAAATCGATCATCTCGCTCAGAAGTGACCCGATTCCTGCCAGATCCTGAACGGCGCGTGAACGAACCAGTCTCCCGATAGCGTTTGTAGACTCTATGAACAGATGATAAGCTTAGATGCAATCTTGCAGCCACAACACGCTGACTAAGTCCAGAATCCAGCAATGCCACCACTTGGGCGGCTTCTGCGGGCGAAGTATCCATAGGTTTTAGAAAAAAAAAGTTTTCTCAGACGTCCCAAAGTCACAGTAAATGAAATAAGAAACAAAAAGTTTAAAGACAAGCGCTAATTTTTACTTTTTAAACGAGAAACGTACTCCAACCCTAAATACACACTTGTCTCAAAACAGTGATTAATTTCATTTATAAGATAAACAAATGAAATTCTAATTTCGAATTTTGATTTTTTTTTTCTTACTGTTATGTCCAAACTGCCAGCTACACAATAATGTTTTTTTTTTCATGGAATTAATTCTCTTTTGTAAAAAATTAGGACAAAACCAATAAAAACGAAAGTGTTTCGATTTTTTTGATGAGAAGTGTAGATTAAATACAGGAGGTTTATTTTTAAACCACTCACCTGATTACAGGTACCTCCTACAGAAAAATAATTGAGCTAAAAGCGTTAATTAGTTCCGCCCGACCACTAATAGCAATTAACACTTGGGATCCATTGATGAGTACAATTGGCTTTACTTTCCACAGCGTTGTATTTAAGCCTCCTTGAATAGAGGAAAATACAACGACACGCAAAAGAAATCACAGAACATATTTTCAAGATAGCCTTCTTTCGTTTAACTTCTAAAGCACTAGCATGTGCATGCACAAGAAATTATAGCCTTAAAATATAGCCTTTATTTCTTAATCAGAAACCACCATCAAACTAACATTATCACTAAGAAAAAAAAATGATAACTAGTTTGCCTTATTCATAAACAATATTTAACAGAGCCACAATATTTTTATAAATTAAAAAAATAGTTTTAAAATTATGCGAAAATGCCAGTTTACAAAATCTCTATTACGATGCCAAACGCTAGCTGTCATAGAGATTGACAGGTAATTAGCCACTGTGTTAAATCAGCAACATTCTTTGACGTATTATTTAATTTGCTTTTTAAAATAGATCTATAGCGTGGTATTCATTTTTGAAATAGTTTGTAAAATATTTTCAGGTATTTGTTTGTGTGTAATTGTGCATCCATTAATTATGCCGAGATTACAAGAGTAGTAGGGAACCTGTGAAAAGAAATTGACAAAATCTTTTCAGTATATTTTTTGCTACACTAGAAGTAAATAGGTACTCAAAATATGCCTTCGTGAAAAGTACTCAGATTAAACGAAGCACTTCCAAGGAAACTGATCTTCATACACTGTAACGAATAACTAACTTTATTTTGGAAAATACTGTAGTACGAAATATTCAGATTTTTACAAAATTAATATTTCGCCGGTTATTGAGAGTAGGTGGAACATACCATACAAGCATATAAATAAAAAATATAAAGATTTAACATGATAACGTATAAAATTATTAATTTATTTAATAATTTATGTACACACAATACTTTAACAAATAATATTACATACCTATTTAAAAATGATGTACAAAGGTGCGCGCGTAATGAGAAGTCGTGACTCAATTTATAATAAAAACTATAAATTATAAAACATACATATATATATAAATAATATAGATAGACCTTAATGACCTAGATTGTAGGTGAATATAAATGCATTTAAAGAAGGCATTATAATGAAATTGAAATAATCCCATACAATTGTTTTTATTATATTCGTTACCAATACCTTACGTACCAGAAAAATATATCATAACTTATGTAAACGTCAACCCTTTTCTTTGTTATAAGCAAGGCAAAAAAATGCGGACTACGTCACACACTACTAGGTATATTGCAATGTACGTCTGAATCTAAATCTAGTCTTACGCCCCAGCGAAAACTTGCCTGAAATATAGCTAGGGTACAGTTTATGCGAGCAGTATTATAAATACGTTTGGGAAAATATTGTACTTTTTTAGTGTTTACTAGAATAAAACTGTTGTAAAGTACAAGTAAGGTGGGTAGACTTAAATTTCAAGAAATATGCTAGCATCCACTATTCTAAAAATTATGATTATATTAGTGTATTGATGTACCCTTTTAAATAGGTATCTGGCATCTTTTTAACCCAATTAATATTTGTTGATCTTTTTAATTGATGTTATCATTTAATCTACGATTTGGTGTTAATTTGTGTTGGCCTATTTAAAAAACGTTGTGTCTTTGTTTTTTTTTTGTAAAATAAATACCTTACTTAAATTTACTTCCTACAAATATTATTATAACTTTGTCAAGTTACTATCCCTTTGCATCATCCCTTAATGCAACCTGTGTTATTCCAAGCCGTATAACCTTATACACTTCAGCTGATGTAATGAAAGACCGTAATATAAATTTTATTTTTCGTCGGTGTAATAGGCTAAGTTCCAGGATTAGAGAGGCACTTAGAAATCCCTGAAAAGCTAGTACCTTCGGGAAAATACTAAGAAAGTCGGTGTTGCTCTTTACTGCTGAGAGGTGAGATAATTGCAAGTCTGGCAGAAGAATTAATCTAGATTTGCGGAGGTTTTATTTGTCTGCGACTAATCGCAAGAAACAGGTAGTAAGTAAGTTTTAAGTAGTTCTAGCGGTAAATCAGTTTGGATAGTCTCCTATTAAATGTATTAAGAAATAGATTAATGTTAATGTATTTGCGTAGAAGATTTTTAAACTGTTTTATTCTCCAACATTTTACTTGACTGATTGACTATCAAAGCCAAAAAGTTTTATGTATGTACAAAGAATACACAAGCCTTCTACTTTAATGAAGGCTGTACTTTGTATTTTCATTAATCATTTTAGGCATTGCTGGCCAACGTCCGAATACCTATAAGTTCTAATTATCGTCGACCTACTGCCAACTACTCCCAACTTGCCTACTCTTGTTTCGTTGCGAAGGCGTCGTTAGGCAAACTTGTTAACATGAATAGGTAAACTTACCTGTGCCAATTATGTTGTATTAGAGTACCTACAAAGTGAATAAGTAATGCTACTTGTAAAGGCTTTGGTTTTCATAATGATGTTGACCTAAGGGAATTGTCCTCAGATATTGAATTATGTTTTGTAGGCCCCGATGCTCCTTTAAACGTAGTTGTTTGTAATAATTTGAACGTTTCTAAGCAAACAGATGTACAAAAATATTCTATTTTTGTTAAAGTATAACAAAAGTTCAAGAGATTACGCTTACCTCCTTAATTTGAATGTGGGTGGATATGTACTTAAATTTAAATAAAATGTAAGAATAATTATTGAATAACTATCTAAACAAAACTTACTCCCTCTTACTCTCTTATTATGACGACACTGCGAACTTTTGGTACTTAGTAGAAAACTACTTACGTTGTAATTGTTTCTAGGGTTATTAACATCTTTCATTCCACACCTTAACCAATTTATGTAGCACGTACCAACCATCAATTTTAGCTTATTTTGTTACAATTGTTGAAATATCAATTAAATTTGAGTACCTACACCATGACTCTAGCGAATAAATCAAGCCTGCTTATATTTCGAATGGTAATCGATTGCAAAACTGTTTTGCCAGACGGCGTTTTAGTTAAAATGCTGACGCACTTAATGGTAATATCGTTTTTCTTACCTACCTTTGGTACAGAACATATCCTTACTAAAAATTCTACTGGTTTTGTAGGTTGGTTGGTACATACCAAAAAATATTTTTTGTCTGGATTTATGATAAGACCTATTTCTGATTTGGAAAAATCTTATCGTAATTGAAATTTGGACTGCCTTTGGATGCCTAAGGATCGGCGTGTTGTCATGGAAGGTAGAAAATACTTTATAAATAATCACAAATATAAGTTTGACGGGAACGTAAAAGCTTTTAAAGCTGTTTTGATGTGCCAAAGGTTGTTTAAATATTGTTCATAACATAATGTTAAGGTAGGTAATGTAGGTGGTAGTATGGTTGGTGACGTGGGTGCGTTAAATGAACCAGACTTATTGTATTACAGTAAATACATAAGTCGGGCAAAGTTACTCATTAAATTAGCCTACGTTGCTCTCGTTTTTATTTAACAGTAAGATTTGTCTCGTTTAAACCAATTTCTGCAATTCCAGTGGGTGTTACAAAGTTAGATATACGTAAAGCGTATTTACATACAGACAAACGCAAATTACCATTCGTAAAGTCACAAAGGCTAACCTATTAGACTTCACCTTTGAGTAATTTTAGTATCAGAGATCAAAAGGTCTTGCACTTAGAGTTATAATTAAAACAATTGCTGATGTATTTAAATATAATTATCAATTTTATATTACAATCTGACATGCACAATTGAACATATAATAGTATAAGCATAAGACAATGTATAAAACAAATAAGAATAAGTGATTAAATTGCACATAATTATGTTTACATACCGCATTCATGCAAATAAAGGAGTAAATCAAGAAGTCCAATGTACAAATTAATTATTTCTATGTATCTTTTTGTTTATTTATATATACATATCATCATGCCTGTATCCCCGAAGGGGTAGGCAGAGGTGTACCAATGTACACCCACAGTTCGCCGATATGTTTAGGTCCCATGTAATGGTCCATGGGACGAGCCTATTGCCACTTATCGGGCACAAATCCAAACTCCGACCTGCTACTGAGAATTTCATTGAAAACCCCAATAACACCTTGGTCGACTCGGGAATCGAACCCAAGACCTCTAGCGTAGCAGGCGCGCTAAGCACCACTAGGCCAACGAGGCAGTTATTTATAAGCTGAGGTATAACTGTATATTGTTAAGTCATTTGCTATGAAATATTTGGATTATAGTAATTCACCACAATTTACATAAAAATAGTGGGCTCTTGTAATGTGGGTAGATAAAACATTAGGAGTCAGGGTAACAGTTAGTTAGGTAAACCAATAATAAAGTCAGACACAAACTTGGTGTTTAAGTTACGTAGTCAAAGTAGTACGCAGTAGTTACAGTGCTTAGCAGTTTCTTCAAATGTTAGCTGCCTACTTAATTATGTAGGTATCGTTTCACGGTTATTCCCTGTAGATAGAAGTGAAAGGTGAGTCGTAGGCGTTCTAGTACACTATTACATCTGCGGTGTACCTAACAGAGAGAGCATATTGCCGGGTAATAGGGTTATGACAATTTTTTAATTTTTGTCTATCTTTTCGATAATTTAAAAATATTATACGTGATTTTTTTTCGTTTGTTCCTTTAACAAAATATTATGAAGATACAGTGAGCAGGTACAAATCTCGCAAGACGTCACGTCTAAGCAAAAATTGTATCAATCATTCTATCGGTTTATCTTCGTATTTTGTGATTGATTTGATAATAGAAAAAATATGTGTATTTGTATTTTGAAATCAAAATTTTGGACTTAATTGTTTTAGACTTTTCACACCCAGTCATCTACTCTATTAACTGTCTTTAGAAAACAAAGGTGCAGCTAAAGAACTCATATGGGAAGTAATTTATCACCACCATTAGTATGAGTTGACAATTCACATAGTCACTCAAAAGAAGAAAAATTTAATTTAATGCATTTAAGAAGTTAAATTCCGGAACTAGTCAAATGATTTTTTTATTCCGCATTTTGTCATATATTTGTGACCTGCATTTTGTAGTTAAACCTTCCCATTAAATAATAGTACAAGAAAAAAAAAAGGTTTTTTAGTGGAAACTAGGTTAGAATGTGGTATGAAGGTACTAAAAGTGGTTTCATTACTGTTTTCACACAAAAATGGCGCACACCTACTGGTACTGTTGGAATTTTTACGATTTCCCACAACGTGGTTTTAATTTTTATGGCTCGACACTAGAATGTGGGAGACATAATTTACTTACATCAGTAAATATTTAACTCTGTTTCAAAGTACGTACCAATCACAACCTTTAAGTATACATCCATAGAAATAATTAATTGTATCCCAAAATAATATTTATTTAAAGGTCCAGTTCAAATAAGTTATTACAAAAACATGCCCACTGTTAATTTATAGCGCCGAATCAAATACAGACTTAAGTGATTAAAACTAAATGTTGACCCGGGCTGAATGTAATTGTTTGTGCCAAACCTACGCGAATTATTTCAATTATTTAAAATGTATTAATAAAGACGAAGACTGTTTTTCCAAAATAGATGGTAACTACGAATTTGTTTATTTATCACCGTATTTTTACTCTTTTAGCTAATCAAAAATTAACGACAATTATTTCGTTTAAGACGTCTTACTACTTATTATTTACTTTTAATTCGCTGTATGTTACTCATTGTTTTTTTATTTAGAAAAACCCAAAATTACATTTTGGTTTTTTATTAATTGTCTGACTGATTAAATAAATTTCCCCTTTTCATATCCCGTATTCCTTTTGTTTACAGGTGCCTACATCAGATTCGAGATATAATAATAAAATTATGTAAATACCTATCCCTAAACATTATTTGCATTTACATGGAAATATCGAACAATTTTAAATCTTCTGAAAAGGTCTTATTACTGTAATACAAATACGTTCTTTATTTATTTAAACGAAAATCTTCTATATTACTTTTATGATATTTTATTTCTGTCTTTCATTAAAATACTTGCCGATATTGTTTGCATTGTAGAGAAATATTAAAAACAGTCGCTACGATCAAAACTTACATTTCACCAGAATTTAATACAATATTAAATAAAGCGATTGTTGCTTTTATTCTCGTTGTTCATTATTTGTATAGCTGAATAAATTAAGGTGCATTAATTTATTATATCATGAACATAAATGTTAAAATCATTCTTCGAAACACTTATTATTGGACGTTTGGTTGTTAAACATTAAATAAAACAACATAACGAAAAGTGGAATTCTAGGAAAGGTATTAAAATCGAAGGACTCCTGGTACATAGTTTGCTATTTACCTTTACATATAAACATAAGTTCACGTTTTGATAAAAAAATTGCCTTGTATGTCTATTCTGTAAATAATTTCGACATCGAGCTTCACATGAGTGACAATAAAGCTCATTTCAAAAGTTAACCCAATTTGCCTTGATTTAGAATTCAAATTCGAGAATACGTATTTGACATCTCACCGCGGATTCCGCTGTCGAGATATGAAAATAATGTTACAGAATGGCCATTCTTTAGGCATACATTTGACTGTTTATTTGTAAAAGCATTCGTGGCACAACAAACTGTTATAGTCTGCTATAACCATAAAATAAACTACACTTAGACTAAGTTCTTTGAAACTGCTCTCGTTACACTCAACCGTTAACAGCACGTAGATGCTCTATATTCCTTACATTTGTAACCTCAAAACGTTAAAGACTTTCAGTTAAGTACTCCTTGTTAAAGCCTATTTATTTGCTAAGGATAAACCGATAAACCGATTTCAATAAATTTTTAAAACGGATTAAATTTAAACCCATAATGTGTTCGTTAATTTTTTTGGAATAATGTTCTATTTCATTTTCATTTTTCATTTTATGCTATATTGTACTTTTTTTTAATGTTAGAAAAAATTGTTAGTAGATTATGTTTTACTGATTTACCGAGCTAACGGAGGGATGGCCTGGTGATCTGTCTCACAGGTTTCACCTACTACAGACACCAGTCTCTATTTAACGTGTATAAAAATTATGTATATGTAAGAAATTATGAGAAAATAAAGACTTTTTTATTATTTATTATTATATTATTACTTATTAATTATTTTCCGTCTTTTTTTTAATTTAAACAATTTTAAAACAATTATATGTATGGAAGAAAGAAAGGGAGGCCTTTGCCCTGCAGTGGGACGACAATGGCTGAAAATAATAATAATAATAAATAAATATATGTTCTAAATGAATATTAAGCATCAACTTGCACATTACAATGATAGAAGGCATTTTTATCTTTTGACTTGTTCAAAATGACTTATGACGACACTTAGATTGAAAAAAAAGGTAAGTGGTACTTTACTTAAATATCTTTAAAACTTTTCTGATTGATGAGTTTCCTGTTGAAAAGTTACGAAATCTGCAAGCATTTAGGAAGGCTTTTCATGAAGTGTTTGTTTTAGATTGGATTGAGATTGGTCGCTTTATCTTATCTCCAAGCATTTATTTACAAAATACAATTCGATTTTCTAGTCTCTATTAATCATATTTATATACTTTTATTTGTACTAACGTCCGCCCTTTATAACTAGGAAGTGTAAGTATATAAATTGAACATAACATAAGTCAGATCTAAATTTTTGTCCATTAATGTAGACCTGTAGCATTACGTAGCTCGTAGGCCGTAGCCACCTACTGAAGAAGCGGTACACGATATTAATATCTAAATGCCTACGAAAATAGTTGCCAACTGTGCTTGCCAAAGTATGATAGCCTGAACTTTAAAAGTAATAACAAAACTTACATCGAGCGTGGGCCGAGATTAAGAACATTCAGTGAACCTACCTAATACCTAACTAATGACAAAGTAGAAAAGCAATTAGGTACTAAGTTCGAGACATAACTTAACTAGGTTGAGTGTAAAGCTGAGGGAAAATGAAATTCTCGTGAATGTATTCCTGCTTCTATTCTATTCCTACCTATTTCACTTTCAAGTAGCCACGAACACTAATATCACCGCAAACAACCCAGCAAAACGTAGTTCAAGGCATTTTGAAATTTAAATCGTAAACTCGTGAGCGCAATTTCCTTTGTCCATGATATAATTCCATTTACAATGAATCTGTGGTACATTATGTTTAAATCCTAGACTTTGGTTCGTAACACCTATTTAATAATGATATGTTAAACATTATGTTGGGATAATAATGTAACATTTATCATTTAAACTGGACCTTTAGAAATAATATTTACTGCGAATTTCAAACAGATTTACAGGGTGCTACGGAAGTGCTTGATCATATTTAAATACTACTTCTACCTCTAGAAAGGTACTATTTCTTCTAGAAACATTTGTTGGCCTCACCTTTCAAAATGATCATTAGCTGAACGAAATTAACAAGGAAGATTAAAATTCTGCATAAACAGTATTTCAAATATGATAACGCATTTCTTTAGCTTCCTGTAGTTACGGTATTTAAATGAAAATGAATAGTACAATAATAATATGATATCGTTTCAACACCGTATTTATTTTATTTAGGTAAAAAGTATTTTCAAGAAAATCCTTTTATCATTTAGGTCTTATAATTATGTAAGTCAACATAATTTTTAAAACATTTTAAAGTATGATACATAAGTATAACCTTTAATACAGTACTTGACGTTATGTAGTATCCTTGAAAGTTTGTTAACAACTTTTAGACAGAACATATTTTGTACGACATGTGTACCCCATTACTTTAAAAGTAACTTTCTCTTGAATTACATGAGCAAGATAAGAGATTAGCAAAACATAAATAGATGTAATTACAAAAGAATTCTTTGCGATATTTTGATTAAGATTCATTATTTTGTCAAACATTTAAAAACACTTTTCTGGCATGCATTCCTGGTCATTATTGACGACGTTTTTCCAAAAACATAAAGAAATAGTTTTTAATTCTGATATTTAAATATACATACAAGAATAAGAACTCCTAACGTTGATAATTCTCATTACTTTGGTTAGTAAATGTGGCCAAAATAATTACAATTAATAGAGTAGACCGGATCAGTGTAATGTTCTAATGACTCTATAACTCACAAGTGAGTCTTAGGATAGTATGGAGGCAATAAAACGAGGATCTCATGTATAAACGACCTATGGAAGGCCTTAATATGTTAGACTTGCTAAGTAGTTGTTACGAACTGCCGTTAAGAGTTGGTACAGTCAACAAGAAAGGTAGTCGCTTGCCAAAACAAAAATATTTCGCGTGTTCCTATAAATCACGCAGGTACAGATGGAATTTAATAATATTGGCAGTAAAAAAAAAGTTGTTGCTATCGGTACGTTTTGTCAATAAGTGAATATATATAATTTGAGTGTCCCCATTAATGTCAGTCTCTTTGTAATATTAGCAGCAGAAAGGCTAAATTGTGTTACACTAAGTAATGAAGGTAGGAAGAGGGTTACGAACCTAGAATTGGACGTAGGCTACCTTTCGTCCCGGAAAATTAAAAACTTTTATGCGGGCCGAGCCGCTACGTCCACAACGGTTGATTATTTAAATATGTTTAGGACAGCTAAGTAAGTTCGTTTGTTATTTTACCCAAGGGATTTTCTTTTTAACGGAAGAAAATAAATATTTGTCAAAGTCAAGGAAACAGGAAAGATAGAGGGACGGAAATAATGTGTACAAGTTTTATAAAATCTGTTGACCCAAGCAAGGGGATTGGCCAAAAATGTCTGTCAGTGGTACTCATCAAATTTCAGTTTAGCGAAATAGTCACTCAAAAAGTTTTCATTTGTTAAGCTGGTCAACCGCTCGTCTGTGGTAAGAATTAATTACGAAAATCACTCTTACTACCGCGAAATTAAAGCTGTCAAAGTGTAGCCACTGCTATTCACCTCATAACTTGAAACGGAAAGGGTCAGTTTTAACAAATCAAATTTTAATTAGGGCAAGCCTGTCTAGACCGCCCCAATCACTTATCAAACGCCTTTAACTTCTGTACCTACTTACAATTCAAGTTTAACCCATTTCAAGACAAACAAATTTATTTTATCGATTATGTCTTTGATTTACAATGACCTTGTTTTAGCAACGGTCCCTTAAAATAGAATTATTTTCATTGAAAACAGTCTACTCTATTAACCAACAACTTCTTGAATTACAATTATATAATGTAATATTTATATGACTTTTAACAATGACTTTTTACGACATGAACAACGTGGGAATGATATTTGAACGAACTTTAACAGACGATAAACTTTCATCTAATTTTGAAATTCTAGATATATATTTAAACACTTTGATTTTGGATCTTTTACACCCATTCTATATACAAGGACTTCATTCATTACTCGGTAATAGTCGCAGAAGAGTAATAATTATAACGACATTTTCCAATCAGTATTTATTACGAACGAACATTAGGTGGGCCCAAAGTCAAAGCCCATTTATGTAACATACAGTTCACATTAAGGTGTAAATAACTATAATTTGGTTAAATTTTGTAGAAATATATAATTACGTAGATACATTCATTCGCCATCGCATGTGATCTGCAGATATTGGTAAATCAACAAGTTTTATGATAATGCTTATTTGGCCATGGGTCGCTCTGTTTCAACTAGTTCAGCTATAAGGCGGAACTTTTAACAATATTATTTACTTCAACTTTATTACATTAGTTACGTATAAAAATGTTTAGATATGTTAAATATTTACATCAAGTTTTTTTACCAAAACTTTATTTACATTTTCTTATACTTAGTCAAGTTTATCGATAATTTTATTATACATTTTTTGATATTCAAATTAGTCGACTAGATCGTTATTTTACGTAACTTATTAGGTACTCGTATCGTGTAATATTTGTAGTTGTTATTTTAATATTGTCAGCTATCACGCCCCTTTACCTCTATGTTGTCAAGAGAGCAGCCTGCCTCTGCTACTGGCGATAGCGCTGTAAGCCTAAGTACCTATTGAACATAAATATTGGATTTCAAGTTATGGCATATCTAACTTGCAAAAGTTTACATACTCTCTACAAGTTTACAAATCTCTGCTCTATCAATATGACAGGCTGCTGTTAAATATTAAGTGTAAAATAGCCATTTATATACATCTGATCATTCATGTTCATATGTCTAATATGTTTTTACATTTTAAACTTGGCAATAAGTTTCCTACTGTAATTGGTTTCCAAAACATATGTATTATGCAGACCTGTCACAGAAATTTCGAACAATAAGTAATTTATCATGAAGGAGACCATAGTTGGTTCCACCTACTTAAAACTACAATAATGTTTAATTCTGAAACTGGTCACAAGTGGTATATCTAATATTATTGATAGTCAAGTTAATAAGTATTTATACAAACTCACTTTTACAGCACAATTATACATTATTTTAACAACGTTAAGAAAATACAACAGATAGTCATCACGTATTCGATTAAAAGATAACCATACAAGCGTAGGTTCTCGACTCACTTACAAGCACTAGTTAATCTAACAACAAACACGCTTTAAGCTCGTGAGATCACCATGTTTACATACACTCACACTCCGATTAGTTTGTTTTGCCAGTCGGCGAAGTTCACTAAGAAGTTCTTAACAAGTCTTATTTCTATCACTTAAGTGTTCGGATGCCGTCTGTCTGTCTCTTAGTCGTACAAATCACGCCTAGATATGGTAGAGACAGTGTAAAAGCCGCTGCTATCCGTCACTTCGTCGGTGCTCTCCGTTAATCAGGAAATATCGATGTTTTCCACCTTATACAGGAAGCGCCGCCGACGCATGTCTCATGACTCTCCGTTGGGGGCTATGGTGACAGTGCTGCAGTTGGCGCGGGTCGAGCGGGTCGAACTCCTGCGCAGACCGACACCACCCACCGGATTCAGCAGAATTAAGTTCTCACTTTTCCTCTTTCCATGACAGTTGCAGAAGAGTAACTCTTTCATGCCTTTCCTAAAATTCTTAGATAAGAAAGCGTATAGGAGTGGATTGATGCCTGAGTTGAAGTAAGTGATGAGGAAAGTGAGCGGTGTGAGGAGAGTGCTGAAGTCACTGGAGCCTTCGTAGCCGCTGGACCAGTACTGCCACATCTTGCGTGCGTGGAAAGGTAGGTTGCATATGGCGAAGGTGAGCACGACGACGATGAGCATACGCACGACGCCGCGGCGCGCGCGCAGCACGTTGCGGGAGAGGTGGCTCAGGTGGTGGCAATTGCGCGTCTCGTGACTCCGAGTCTTCGGCGCACTGGTTTTCCCGACGCTGCTCATCGTAACCACTTTCTGTTTATGAAAAAATTATAGTATTAGATCATATTAAACACTACAAGCCTAATATATTGTGACCTACAGGTATATAAATACTGTAATTTTTTTTCCGCATAATTTACAAAAATCCATTTTAAATTTTTTTCTCAAACTTACACGCAACAACTCTACATTGGGACATTGAGCAGTCTTCCAAAATATATATTTGACAGAATTATTTTACCATAAAAATCGAATTGAGTCAACTGATCTTTCGATTTTCCAGCCCACACTAAATATTCAACGAGTAGAAATGGTGCAATACCTGCCTCTAGAATTCAGTTTAATATTTATGAATCGTCAAACCGCCATCCACATATATCACAGTTTGTCTGTTTGCGACGCCGAGCTTAAAGTAGCGTCTTTTCATTGACTGAGAGGAAAATGTTTGCCGAGTTAGAACTTTACAGCCTCGCCACGGGAAGTTCGCCTTAGCCGACACTACTTTAGGAACGATACACGGTGAAACTAACACATCTCTATACGATACAGGCTTTTCTAACAATAAAGAGAGTACAATACACAGAAATGGGCACTATCGTAGGCTTTCCTGAAAGTACAACTACAATAGTGAATCGTCAAATAAAAAGCAAGTAGACTTCTAGAATAGCGTGGTATTCGCGAGTGTCGGCGTAACCGTTTCCCAAAAGAACATTAACGTGTTATATGAAGCCGAGCGCCGGCGGCGTCACAATCCGAAGAGCTTATATCCGCCAGACGGTTACATAACCGTTCCAGCTGTTTGTAACTCCGAACACAAACTTTATACCTGCCAAATAATTCCGCAACTTGATCCGATTTATCCACTGACAAAGAATATAAGATCAAAGCTCTTCCTTGAGTTAAGAAAAGGTTTTAATACAAAGCTTCCTTTTGTTCACTAAGGAGGTGTGGCTAATTGATATCCAAAATTCGATTCTCATTTGGCTTGGCGTTGGTAAGAAAAAAATTGATTTCGATATGACTTCAAAATGCAATATAAAATATGTTAGCTTTTTAAATTGGACAAATAACGACAAAAATAGGTACCCATTGACTTTTAGAATCAATTCATTACCCAATGTATAGGTCAAAGGCATGATTAAATATTTAGATGATGTTGCTATTGCACCGAGCCACATTAAACGCGAATTGATCGTATCAGTTTATGCAAACGAGGCAGATAGTGGAACCAGTGTCGTTGCAAAGCCTGTTTAGCAACCAGCCGCTGAAATATTTGGCAGTTACTATTTGCAGGAGTGTGGGACTTATAACGAGATCGCTAAAACAAAGCGTACAAAGCCAGAAACATGTTGCTAAATTAAATCCTTTGTAACGTGGGAATATAAAGGCTAAGTGCTCACACTTCACGGGTATGAATAATTCAATGGTTAATATGATAATGTTAGACTGAAGAGCGTATTTTATTTGTCTGCTTTATTAACATTTGTGGTGTGTAGCCGCTAGTTTGTGTGGCACCACAACTGACGTGGCAACGGAAAAGGTTTTGAATATGTGGTCGGCATAATGGAACTTCACACGACCATAAAAAGAAGTCGGAAAGGCTACACGTCTGAAGGTCGCGACTGTTTCCAACCCTACAACTTAAAAACAAATGTTAGAAAAAATGAACCCTCGTGTGCTGTTCTTTACACCCATATTTCTAAGAATATATTTTTAGGCATGTAAGTTTTTTTGTGTGTGGCGAAGGTATCTGCGTCTGTTACTTAAATGCACATTACAGATGAAAACATACTACTGTATTTTTTGTAGCGGCTCGGTTTGGTTGCAGATACAAATATTTTTAAGTACAAGAATGTCACGACTGTTTCTAAGCCAACAAGTAGAAAACGAAAAAAAATCTCTCGGAGTTCTTTTCACCCATATTTCCAAGAATATACTTTAAATATGTATGGTTGTATGTGTACCTTGTCATCGGTGGTGCCAACGAAGGTCTGTTGC
Organism: Autographa gamma; assembly: GCA_905146925.1. NCBI lineage: Eukaryota > Metazoa > Arthropoda > Insecta > Lepidoptera > Noctuidae > Autographa > Autographa gamma. Next base: position 6,696,725 of record LR989852.1, read on the forward strand.
GGCTCGTAAGCAGCTGGGCCTGGCTTCTCCCCGCGCTGGTACTGCGTCGCACAGCACTGAACCCGCTCCAGGTGTTGAAGCGCGTGGGAACTCTGCCACAGACCCACTGCGATGCGAGTGTATAATACCTGACAAAACAAAATAAAAACAATTGAATATAGAAGAATGTATACTTCAATTATTATATCTAAATTGAAATATCAGATTAAATAAAAATAAAATAAAGATATTATTTTGGTAATTTTAGAATTTATTTTAATAATGTTGCTCTCAAATAATTTAACACTGTTAACGGTCTGGAGTCTGTAATGAGGCAGACTTAAAGCGAAGTTTTATTAAAAATGTATTTTTAAATAACAATATGTTAGGATTTAGTATAGGTAATTTAAATAAGTTTAGGTTGCTAAGTAGATTTATGTACTATAAAAAATACATTTTAGTACACTTAAATCTTAATACTCCACTAGACTAGGTACGCCAGGTTTAACATAGACTAAAACATGTGACGGTTCTTAAATACGTTATCATCAAAAACATAAAGTTATTCATGTCTATGTAAATTATAAGGGAGCACTTGTATTTCTAAAGGCCTATTGCTTTGTGAATATGACCCTTGTCATTTCAGGGTTAAACATTCCGTCATCTTTTTGTCGATTATACATTCCACCGTAAAAGTAAACCGCAAAAAGGTTGGAAAGTTAGAAAAATAAGCTTTGTCGTGAACACCATAACAGTAGCAGTATTAGCGTTGGGTGGCCTTGTTTGTTGGGTCTTTTCTTATTTCCATGTATGATAAACGTGTCTGCTTTTTTCGTTAGAAACTGCCTATCAGGCTAGTTTTATTTTGTCGATGTTTTCTATTATTTCTTTATTATGTTAAGTGTGCAAAGTTGTTCGGATCCTTCTAAAATAAAGCTGCAAGATTTCACAAGATTAAAAAAGCAAGCAAAGAATCACAAAGCCTTTTTAGGTCTCTGTAGCAGAGACAAAGTAAAAACAAATTACGAGACAGTCAATCCTACTATTCAACCTCTGCTAAACAAGGCTAATACATAAAACATAACCAAGTTTGAAAACAGTACGATATCGGCTCCGTTTACAAACGCAAATGTAATCAATTTATTCCTTTACCTTCCAAAGCAATTACTATAAATACATGTTATGAAGGAGATTTACCAATATCAAACAAAAACCGATGCGTTTAAAGATGAAAATCGTATCCTATCGTATCCTTCCATATTTTCGTTGAACCCTGATAAAAATACAAGGGAAACATACCGCTTTACCGGCTAAGCCGTATTGTGAAGATCTTATACTCCCGATTCTTGTTTCACTTTATGGGGTGCACAATATGTCGCTATAAAGTCGAGCTAAAGCGCTGTACTCGTTGCAGGAATTTACATCGCAACTATAAATATCAATGTAGAGAGAATGAAAATCTTATAAGTATAATAAATGACAGAGGAATCTGCGATTGTTCCTTAAGTGTACATTACTGAAGAAAAATACCACTTTATTATTTTTGGCTTTAGTTGGCTAAATGTTATTTTAAGGACAAAGAAAGAAACATTGTGCTCTGAATAAAATGTCTACATAAAAGTTATGTAATATGTTGCTACGTAGTAAATACGTGGTTAGGTAGGTAGATGTTTCTTAAATGATTTATTATTTGAATACATAATAGGTATCTATAGAGGATGATTGCTAAACCGATTGTGATCCTAAATCAATATGGTAGGAAATATCTCAACCTGTCAAAGTTAACTGGATTTATTAGCGTGTTTACTTGCGCGGTAAGTTACAGTTCCACCACTTATAAAGTTTACGAATGTTACACAGTAAAGGCGAATATGTTCAGACAAGCTAACTTCCTTAAATACCTCGTTCCTATGTTAGCTTTGATAAAGGGTAAGGGTGATGCCCTCGTAAGTAAATTATACAATAGATAGGTACAAGATTTATTTAAGAGCATCATCTTGTTAGAGTAATGGATTCGGTGGGTATCCCCAGCTTTAACGGATATTAAAGGTGAAAGGTAAAACTTCATGATTTGTTTTTGACCAGACCTAAGTACCTCCTCCTTGGGAAGGAACCTCCTCCTTGTACAACTTATTTATAGAAATACTTTATTCATTTTCCATTCACCTACAGGGTGTTTTCTAGATATGTTCCTGGATAACTGGTTCAGTGCTACGATGATTGCAATCAGAGCTGAGCCATCAGAAGTTACGTGGTCCAAGTCGGTCCAAGTCGGCATGAAATCGATGGCTCGAGCGAGTCGAGCGCTATTTTCGCAAACGTCGAACATCGCGATCCGCTAACCTATTTTATCTCTTACTGATATTTCATTTTTGTTGTTGTTTTGATTGATTTCTGACCTATTTTTATACACCATTAATCATTTGTAAATTTAGTTACAGAACTTAAAGGAAAGACAAAATTTTTCCTATACTAACTAATTAGTCAAACCAAGTCTGACTAATTAGCTACAAAGAAAAAACCTGGAGAGTGTATAAAAGTGTGTGTTAATTGTTATGAAGCATCCTGAATGGATCTCTGTTTATTGTAGTCCATACAAACAACGTTAATTACCTCATTGTTGATGTTAGTTCCCTTATCAAAACAAACGAAAGAAAGCTAAACAAAAAAAAAATACACAAAAAAAAAATACATAAAAAAAAAAGATTTACTTTTACTTGTTTGCACTAAAGTAACTAATATTATATTTGTGTTGTAAAATAATTAATTGAAGTAGATAAATTTTCGACTCCCACGTATGAACAAACTATCAATGCCCTTTAAAATACTAGAATAACTAAATATTTAAGCTTCATAATAAAAGACTGCTTATTTTTGATTGATAGTTTATTGACCCTCAATCTACTGAATTTAATTAGTTCATAAAGCATTTTACATTGATAGCGTTTTAGGACGAAAAATGAAACCAAACAATCTATTTTGGTGATTATGTACCCTTTATTTCTTAAAAGCGATCAATGAACTCTCCCATGGAACCTTCAAGGTTTGATTGAAAATAATGGGGTTGAGAATTTAGGCTGATGCAGAGCAATAAAAAACATACGTATAAACTAAAGCCTATATAATCTTTTATTCTTCAAATTTAAATCACTACATAGTATAAAATAAAGTCGCTTCCCGCTGTCTGTCCCTATGTATGCTTAAATCTTTAAAACTACACAACGGATTTTGATGCGGTTTTTTTTAATAGATAGAGTTATTCACGAGGAAGGTTTATATGTATAATACATGCATAATATAGTAGAGGAACACGGATAAGCTTAGAGATTTAAGTAAATGAAAAATTTTTTTGCGCTTACATTGCAAACGCTGGCTGAACCCTACGAGATAGATCAAAATAATGTACTACAGTATTGTGCACCTTAAAAAGATCTACCAAAAAGTCCGCAATGGCATATGTCTATCTCTTGAGGATAACCCACAATAACCATTTTTTATCGTTTATTTATTACTTATTTACGAAAAAGCGATTTTAAGCTATACAGTATTAATCCTTATCCAATTAAGTACCTTTAATAAATTGTGCATGTAATATAGATCAATATTGCCCTTTACAGCATGTAATTTAAATGAATATTTTCGAAGATATTACAAATTTAAAATGCATGGACATAGCGGTTGCGGCGGTAACGGCTGGGGGGCCGCGCGGGGGCCGGGGGGCGCGTGCCTATACCAAGTAGTGCGTCGAAGGCTGTACTTCGCACTACAGAACTTTATGATTGTGTAGATATGTCGCAGACAAATAGTATAATTTGGCATTTTACATACGGCATCGTCAGTTTAAAAACGTTTGCGGTTATGTAATATGCCCAAGGCAAATGTAGATTACCGTGTCACTTTATAATATGCCTCAACATTTCATCGAAAATTTAAACATACACATAATGCCGAGGCAAATTGAAGTACTTAGTTTTTGAGGTTATCCAGCACGTCAAAAATGCTAAGGTATCCATAGACCCTGGGTCGTGAAGAACTCCTGCAGAGTATTTTTGGTCAAAAAACCATGTATTTGATCGAATATTCATATATTCATAGGCTCAGAAATTCATTGCTTGATTAGGTTCGACTTTGTGACAGAGATCAATAGGTTAGATATTGTGACCTTGCAACAGAGCGACCGAAGCGAGCGACGACGACGTATGTAATTCAAAGTTTTTCTTGAGAGACTAACGTCGCATTATAACGATTGAATGATTTGACATTTTGCCTTCGGCATATTACATAGCCGCAAACGTTTTTAAACTGACGACGCCGTATGTAAAATGCCACATTATACTATTTGTCTGCGACAGATATATAGTGTAGGTATCAGCGTTGCGCCCGAGCAAAGCCGGGGCGGGCCGCTAGTATGTTATAAATCACAGTCTCATTTAAATTCATAGACTTTTAAAATATGTCTAGGATGAAGTGAAATGTCTTAGTTGAGAGTTTAAAAATTAAGTTACGGAAAAGCTTTTATTATGCTCCAAAAGATAATAAGGTTTGTGTATATTATGTCAGGGTTTATGATATAACCTAACCTAGGTACTAAACTTATCTCATTGTTCAATTTGTTCCAAATGATATCAATCTTAATTCATGTTAACATTGTAATAGGCATAAGTTACACAACTGTAATTAAACTCAATTAGCAGTAAATTCAGTCATTACAGCATGATATATTAAATATGGTTGTATATATCATTTGTAAACGATACTTGCCAATTAACCATTAAAATCATTTAAAAGAAGTTTATCTTGTTTCTTAAGAAAAGCATTTCCTATGACGTGTCTGCTGGCGACATGCAGTTGGCTGATTAGAAGAGTGGTTATATCGAGAAATACAGAAGCATATCATTTCAGTAAAGAATGAGCTATCAGGTAATCCTATGGCTTTTTAGAAAGCCTTTATTTTTGTGTATATTTCAGGCAACTTTTTGCTAACTAGTTAATTCCTAAACATGTTTACCTGCGCGAATCCGTGCGTCCCAGTAAGCCTAATTTGATGGCACCGAGTATTTAGGCCAATCTAAAATCCCGTACGTTACAATGTACACTTAAGTAAAATTAACATTAATCAGATTACCCTTACATCTGGACAGTTGAAGGTGGTGCAGAACAACGGGTACTAATACTAAAAACAGTTGGGAATACAAACTACATATCCTTACGAAATGCTTCGCTTTTTCATTGTATATATCAGAAGGAATAAAATGTCTTTATAATTGGCACAATGGATAGATTTAACTTAAAAGACTTCAACTATTTAGATCAGCGATAAACCAACCTACTCGTAAACTTCATTGAAACAGTACAACTGCTCATATAGGTACGGACATACATTCATAGTAACTTAAATTTTCAATACCGACTCTAAAGTACAATCGAGCCGCGAAGTAAATTATTTTTGTACCAACAAATGTTTTTTGGAAACAATGTAAGTAGGTTACTTTGAATAGATAGCTCACATGGTATACTTCCTACGTTAACCGTGGCGCGGCGGCTCCACCGCGGCATGAAATATGTCAACACGGGCCAGATAAACCCTCCTTGTGTAAATAACAATAAAAACCTCTTTGTAGCGTAATTTACATCCTTTCAATGATGGCGAGGGTTTGTCAAACAACGTATCTCGTTCTTGCAATTTAACAGGAAGGTAGCTTTATTCGTATTTGTATTTTCACAGGTATTTTTGATGTTGCTGGTTACAGCGTGATTTTATTTAGATACCTACCCTTTGAAATTCAATCTTTTTGTTCGTCTTTCAAATGTGCTTCAATTGTTTCAAAGATCTTTTTATTTACCGACACGGTTCTGTCTGTCTGCATAAACGATGTTAGAATATTTTAGGGTTATTTGAAACTCATCTAAAATCTTAGTCTACAAAGTTACAAACCACATTTAACGCTTCCACCGTCTTTGAGTAGTTTCTTGCTGGTAACTTCGTAACCTGTTATTGGTCTATACGAAATTAAAACACTTTTAACTTTGAACATGTGAAACTTAAATTGTAAATTAACACAAGCTATTTAATCACGCAGGCAAGAACGTGTTAGCGTGAAACTTTAGTTTTCAATTTGTTCAAAGACGTGAATATAACTTAAACTTTATGAAACGTTTACTTGTACTCAACCTCTAAACGAATTTAAATTAGTTATTTAATATACCTGCGTATGTTTACGGAATTTGATTATCTATAATAATAATATGTAGGATAAAGTATTATTAAAAAATCTTACATAAAAGAATAATAGGGAGTTTTTTTAGATAGAAGATAATGTAATATCATTCTCCTAACTTATTATAACTCTTCACGGAAATCTTAACTAAAATTAATAAATTGTCAAACAAACGACTGACGGTTTTGTGCTCTGTAATAGAATTTCTAGTGAAATGAAGTGAAAATATTACTAGACAGTGAATAATAATAGCTAAGGAAATTAAGGCCATAAATAAATAATAGCCATTATATTAAATTTATGTCAGTAAGCTGACATTAATAAAGGCAATACAAAAGGGTAGTTGCGTGCGAGACCTAGGTAACTATGTCCCACGTTAGCAATATAGGTCTTTAACTTAGAGTATACATATGAAACTATAGAGTGCGCCTATCAGAGTTTAAACCGTAAGCACTAGTGTGAACAAGTGTTGTCGTGAATTATGTATGAAGATGGAGCTTATCGTCTTAATAAATCTATCTAAAACACTAATATTATCTTAACAATATCAAAACCATCGATATTTTCTTATATAAGTTTCTCGTTGCGCGAAAATTAACTTAAATGAAAAACGAAATGTACTAGGATCAGACTAAAAACTGATCTCGCTCTGGCACAAGGGGAACCTAGCAATAGTAGCAGTCTATGCATATAGTACATTAATGGTCTTTAAATATACGTCACTACAATGTTGAGATATTACATTATTATAAATTCAGAAATTAAATACAGTGTAATAACTTGACAATTTAATCAAAAGTGTCATTGTTATATAAGACCACAAATTGTTTGTGGGTTTGAAAGGAAGGTAGCGCATTTAATGTGAATAATTTATTAAAATCGTAAATGTTGCATGATTAAACTTTGTCGAGCCGTGTGGCGTGCTGTACCGGTGTAGTATTACCGATATATTTATTCAACGTTATTATAAATTGGCTGAAGTTAAATTAATTGTAAATTATGTTTTTATTTATAAATATGTACATACATAGCTTTAGTAAGAGAGGTGATTGAATAACTATTAGGTTATTCAATCATAACTATTAGGCAATTTTCCACCGCTACTTTGCACGGAAAGAACTGAATCCCATTTCCACCAGATAATTTTATGTTACCAAATTACAATTTAGCTAAATTGTCTCCGGTAGGCAATACACTTTTACGCCGGGCCTATAATTACAGGCTTCCGGCAAATGGTAGCGTAAAGCCTTGTTCCTTTGGGAAAGCTATGATGTATATGTTTCTTATTTAAATTAACTTCTGGTAAGCTCGGCTGATGCCTGTTCGAAGTGTTTGAACGCGGCTGCATAGTAATAAGTCTTGTAACCATCCATTTGTTCTCTCTACCTTGGAGAGCGCCATGATGGATGATGTAGAAGTCTTTATGTAACTTTGTTTATTTAAAAATAGGAGTTATTGCCGTTCCGATTTTCAATGATTAAGAGGCTGGTTTAAAATATATATGAGTAATAATTTGGTACGGCCTCAGCGCTCTCACCACGAAATCATGTTTCTTAAACACAATTAAATGTTCATAAAAATAAAATTAAGTGTACTTAGTACATAGACCGACTCTTATCTCTCAAATGCCAACTCCTTTCGCAAATAAAAGTTAATTACTTCTAAGCACACTTCATAAGACGCAGCAGGGATGCGTGACAATGCAGAAAATGGCCGGCAACACGATCCCTGTTGATTTAGAAACGAGAAGTGCATTGTGCAAGCCGAGAACTCTGATCGCTGAAGTTTCATTAACTATTGCTCGAATGTCGAATTAAACTTTGCTGCTGTTTGTCGTTTAGCGTTTGTACGAATTAGTCAGTGGACTTTGTTGAATGGAAAGAATTTGGAATGTAGTGAAAGGAAATAGAAATTCAATTGGCAACAAAGACTAGATGGAATTTACTATAATAGACACTTTGTGAAGGTATCCTTTTTGACTTCTTTTGTCTATTGGAAACCGTATGAGGTGGATTTGTGTACATGTGCACCGTGCAGGCTAGAGTCATTGTGACTTTTTCAAAATTTGTCAACCTGCAAATTAATGACAGTGGGATATTTCTAGGCAGGTAATATTATCATATTCTTTACTAGAATTGTTGCCTACGTTAAGTTACGTTAAGGTATTTTTTTTTAATATTATTTAAAAAGGAATAAAAGCATTTTAATCTTTCTATTCGGTGTAATCTTAGTCTAACTTAATGCAAAGGTCAGACAGAAATCAAGATTATGTTTCGAAGTATTTGAGAATGAAACGTAAAACCAAAAACAATAAACGAAAGTATTCGACCACCTTAGCAGAACAAGAGAGCCTTCTTGGATTATTATTATTGTTTTTTATTACAAAAGAGATTTTTCAAGAGAGCTTTTCAAGACATATCTTCAGGATGAAAACGAAGACGAGGATAGTATATAATAGGTACCTATTCAGTTCTTTTTGTTATAAAGTATTGTGTTTTTTTGGGATTTTGCGTTTCATATACCGTTACATAGCCGTGCTATAATGATAGCACGTAAACAACGCAAAAAATGGAGTACATTTCTTTTTTACCTATAACTTCTTTCTGTCCCATCATCAAAGGTGCTGTGACTACCATCGTCTGTGTTCGTTATCGGAAGCGCTCCCCATACACTATACACATACATAGCTATATATATGGTTATTTAATAGGTACCCGTATAATGACAATAGGAAGGATAACACCCCTCGGGGGTTATAAAGAAGGAATGACTCTCAAAAATAAATGTGATCAGTTCCATCAGAATGACATTAAAACTCGATTAAAAGTGTCTCAATGAAGTGCGAACAAGCAGACTGTAATAATGAGCCTAAAAGTTATATTCAAGAATCATTTACAACTTTTTGTTTCAGTTTTTATTGGGTATTAAGCTGTTTTATGAATATTAAGTGAATTCCGTTGAGGCCCAAACTTACTTTCGTTCTCTTTAAAAATATTTACATTAAAAACTTCCTAAGTTCTGAACTTCTGAAGTAACTAGATGGCTACATCATTGCGGTTCCTCTGTGGTATATAAGCTAACCTTATAATGTAATTAATTTTGTTCTCGTTACATCAAATAAGGCTAAATTCATAGCCCACAATCACCCAGTTTTTAACACAATAATAAAACCAAGAGTTGACCCTTATCGAATATGTTAAACATACAACAGTCAATATGAAAGGGTATATTAACCCCTTAATATATGTGTTATACGGACATGTTTTCAATAATAAAATAATCATACAAGTCTAATATATCCACGCGATATTGCTTGTACCCATTTATCAGGATAATTTTATATTTTATTCAAACTACAGATTGGGCTAATATAAATTTAACGATACTTACGCACTATGGCATTATACACCTCATAGTATCACAATGTGTAACGGTCTATTCTATATATAAAACTTCGAAATGGGGAAATTCATTGCGATAGTCGAGCATTATCCAGACAAATAAAGCCTCACTGCCGTGCTCAAGTAATGGTTACTTAATCGATTTAAATAAGCTACCTCTTAGACTTCTGAGTCTTGGCTCACTTACGTCTCTTGGTATTGATCTAAGTAAGTCAACTTACAAGACTGAGAAGTTGACTACTTAAATCGAATAAGGAGTGTTTAACTAAACATCAACGTCTCTAAGTACAGTAGGTAAACGTAACTAATATGCCGTTTTCTGTGGTTACAACATTAAAAAATGCTGCTCAAAGCCAGACCAGACGGATATATAAGACGAGTTTAATTTATTGCCTTACATTTGAGTGATATTAAACAGGGTGTAAAGTCCCGCTCAAGCAAAATTCTTGAATGTAACACATGCCGTCACCACTTTGTGCAAATCAGCAATTTCTAGAACGAATGTAACGTAAGATCTTATATCTTGCAAAATATATAGGTCTTCATACCCTAGTTTGAATGCATAACATAACGCCTACATCAACATTGTGGGTAGATAGATATTATTCCCTAAGGCTATCATCGCTTCTGAAACTATTCATATTTGAATGTCGATAGTTTGATGGAATTGATATAGACACATGCCTACACATACAGTTTATTCAATTCTAGATTACAAATAATTAAATAATTGGAAACGATTTTGATTATATCTAAAATTAAATCTCAGTTAAACTTGCACTGATTTTCAAATTTAAATATAGTAAAAGATAAGATAGTAAAAGGTGCAGATATCCTTTCCCCTTTCATTATTAAGTACAAAACAAAACGAAATCGTAGTTCCACGGGTCTTACAGTTTTAAAGCTTCCTCTACAACGGTTCCGTATGATAATAGAATATTAAATATTCGGTTACTTTTATGTCGTTGTGTGGGAAATGAGCCGAAATGTACTGGGTCGGGAATGGCGGTCATGGGAACACAAAGGAACATCGCTTGGCCGGGTATCATGTGTGATCTTGATTAGACCCGGCTGCGGTGCATTTACATGATTAAACCATTGTTGAAGAACAGTTGTGTATCAGTGTAATTACGTTAATAATCTGCCTGTTGTGAGTCCGCACGCTACGAAACTCCTGCCATAAATAAGTGTAACAAACACCAGGCTAATTACTGTTAGCTGTTACGGGAATTAAGGAAATGTGTGTGTCGTGGTATGGGGATGAGCACAGCCGTAGTACAAAGACGTGTGATTATATATTGTTATTCATGCTTGTAATAACGATAGACAGCATCCGTGTATTTACAGGCTATTCAGTATAAGGAGAACAAAAGCACACCGATCAATATTATGGTCATCTTATCCAAAATGGAGGAGTGTATGAGATTACCACCAGGATAATAGAAATACAGTAGAAACATCTGAAAACATAACAGGCCATAATATGAATCACGTGAAGTAACACTGGCACCGTGGAACACATCTACATAACTGCGAACGAAATGTTTTGAAACAATATAACAATGGCTTAAAGGATATTTCACTAACACTGTAACAAATATACAATGTACGTACTTTGCTCAACAAATAAGTGGAAAGTACTATTGTCGGGTTTGAAAAGGATTAGGGCTGCTCATAAATAGTGGCGGTAACTGTTTAGCATGCAGACAGAGTATTATTTGCAACAAGGCTTTTAAATTATATTCATCTACATACTTTTAAAATTACTCAAGTTTAAAACGTCCACTGTAGGGTAAAGCCTTTTCATGTACGGAGAAAAACGAGAATTAATCAGCATGTTTTTAAAGTATAAAAATCACACCGGCATTAAGCTGCGTTTTTACCTGCCCCTTGAACATATTTTTACCTCATATTTTAATACGGGAGGCCACTTATAAACCATACAAATGTATAAGTAAATAAATAAACACGATTATGATATGATAAATACCGCGTTAATTTTTACTAGACAGATTTTTTACATCTAGCCTTGTCCATATTTTTATCTGATATGAATAATATGGGTGTAACTTATAAACCGTATATATTTGTCAATCAATAAGTACACACATTTGTCCAATAAGCAATCCCACAGCACAAAAACCTTAGCCAATTGCTTTCAATTCTTTCCGCTCACTGTCTATTGAAAGTCTTCGAAACTGGTATTATACAGGGACTCTGGAAATTAGTGACCGATACTTAAACACTTGATTGTACTCATGATTTTAATAATATTATTTAACATGTGCGGGGCCTCGCCGCTAACAGCTGATCCGGCGACGACGCGCGCGCGAACTGAGTTTGAACTTTATAGGCGTGCCAGCAAAACATTTTGTTATAACGATAGAAATAAAACTAATGAGTATACAAAAAAAGTTTCTACGAGAAAGTTGTTTGTAATCATGAGAATCAAGTGTTTATGTATCGGTCACTGTGTTTATGTATCGGTCACTAATTACCAATCACCCTATATATGAAACCTATTTCTCGTTATACCATCTTAGGTATTCGGGTATCCTATTTTAACATTCAAGTGGTGTTCTTATAAAGTATTTCTATTCTATTCGTCTGCTTAACCTGACGGCTGGCGGGGATCCGACCTGCCGAGTTACGAATTAAATTGTAAAGGAATTGAGGTGTTCGCAAGATTAAATCTATTCTGTTAATAACTAGTTTATTGGAACTTTTGATTCTAAACAAAAAACATATACAATAATAATACATAAAACGATGACATTATAAAAGAGTTATAATTACAAGCTAGTCACTGCCACGATGCAAATTACAAACCTATTATTTTCAGGCCAAGAATATTTAGAAATCAAAATTGTAGAATATGAATTTAAATAAATTCTGCAATTTGTTTAAACAATAAGTATTTATTAATTAAAATAAATGACAATTCTAAAACATAAATAAACAATACGTGTCACTTGAAGCACGTGTTTTAAATTAGTGTTTGTTGGCAAACCTATTGATCTATTTGTTATGCATAATTATGTAATCAGTGCAGACCGCAGAATTCATACGCTAATGTACACCTAACTGAAAATTCAATTAACTCATCTCAATAAGCCGGTTCGCATCGAATTTTCAAACAAATTAAATACAAGTTCTCAAATTATACATTAACAGTTAATATTTTGAGGAATATACTGATTCTATTTTAGTATAAACTTAGATTTGTTACCAAATTAGAATTTTTTAACTATATTAGAATAAATTAATATATCAATATTTATTCATTAAACGTTTTGTTGAAATTCGAGAACATCAACGAACCAACGCCAACTCAACAATCAAGATGATGAGATTAATTATAATCTTGCTCTGATTAATAATGTATTAATACATCTCATCGCCTCTTAACTAATGAGGAACATACGCATTAACACAACACGGTAAATGACAGGCGAATACGCTTTGATGTGAGCAAGAAAGGCGCTAATAGATCCAACATTTAATGCCAAAAGTTATTATTGAATTGCCGACATACGAGAGTAAATACTAAAATTAGTTTCGTCAAGACTGAGATCATTCATTCATCGCGTGATAGGACCATTTACTTCGTGTACTGGTTTGCGTTCATTTACTTACTTCAAAAGTTAAGTTTTTTTTTAATGTAAGTTTCTGGTTTTTATGCGCATTTTCAGGTCTTACATTACTCGATACACGTGAACGAAATCCGTGATATAATCAACTAAATCTATGGATCTAAATAACCCCGGAAGTTGAATTACCACACTCCAACACAATACAATATGAATTTATAATTGAGGCTTAATGTATTACCGCGTTTAAACATGTCTTCGCCTCTGCTCCGGGAAGGATAAACGGTTAACAAGAATTAAACATAGTTAGGGATGTTCATATTTGCTTACAAGGTACGTTTCTAATTAGCAGAGTTTGAACTGATATAAACACTTTTAACCGTAGATTTAATGAAAAATCAATCGTTAATAACGCCCTTCCAAAGGTAAGATACAGACTATCAAAATTTTATTAAGACAAGGTATTGTAATTCGTATTTTAAAAGAGCCAAGTTCTCCATTAATCTTTAAAATAAATGGCACCTATTAACGTCATTAGGACGAGTACCTATTTCCCTCTTCATGAACAGTTTGAAACAAGTGCTCAGTTGAGTGCGGTAGACAATAGCCGTTTCATTTGTTTGACCACTGAACAGTCAGCCGCAATCAATCGTTCAGCCATTGTAACTATCTGTCAATAATGAACAGATAAATAAGCATTCTAACTGTTTAAAAATAATTTACTTTTATTTGTGGACTATAAATAAATTAAAGCTCTCTTTAAATATTATTTTACTTATTATATTCAATTTGGTTAGAGGCTAAAGGCGAAATCCAAAAGGGCAATGTGACCTTTATAATGAAGTGTAAGTAAACTCTACCAACTTGCTAACTAAAAATGCAAACAGTGAGACGAAGTTGGTCAATTAAACCTGCCCTCGCCTGAAAGTTTGGTCTAACCACCAAACTAGATATACTCGTACCTACTTATTGATTAAAGCCTAGGCTATCGAGCAGTGAATGTGCTCAAGTAGGTTTAATACGAATTCTATATTTATATACAGAGGCGGATATTTTTGTCTTAATTATTTAATTTAGTTTAATCTAATACATTATTCATTTTATTTATTATTTTACAATTACTCAGAAAAAATACACAACTTTTTTGGTAAACCAAAATTACACTATTGGCTGTCATATTTGAATTTTTAAAGCTTCAAATAAAATGAAACCTGAATGAAGTCTTAAAAACTATCAAAATATGCTCCGTAATATGAAAGTAACATTTTATTACATGAGCTTTTGCTTAGTTCATACTTTGAGTATTCTGTAAGGCGATCTTAAATTAGTTCAAATTGCTTAAGTAGTCCAAATTTTTGTACCAAAATTCTCAGAATAAACAATTATGTAGACAAAGAAGGCTAAAGTTTTAGTTCTGTCCCGAAAAAGAAACCTTTTGTAACAAATATTGTAAGACCTAAAATACTTTTATTTTGTTTATTTAATATCTTATTATGTTACTTGTTCTTTCCGAGACAGAACCCTATACATTCATTGGGTCTCTTGAATAGATAAAAGATATATTTATTCCGTAGTAGAAGCACTTTATAAAAACTTTTTTAGGTTCCATTTATACAAGGCAAGTCAATATTTGAAGGATTTTAGGGATTTCAATTTTTGTAATGAAATCGTTATTATGAGATACTTATCGAAAAGTTGGAAACATTATTTGGAAGCTTTCCTCGACGTAGTGGTTTAAATAGGAACAGATTTTGTGTATTCTCAACTTATACCACATTTACAAAATACATTTTTAGCCATTTAGTTTGATAATAAAATTCTATTCTAACAGCTTAGTCTGTAAGTGAGAATAGTTCAATATATTTTCCGCAGTAATTTTGGAATCTGTTGATATTATGCTAAGTCAATGGTTCTTACCAATATTAAATGGTAAAGGTCGCTCAGAATCTTTATTCGGAAGGTCCATTCCATAGATCAATATTCAGCGGCAGTGTTTATTCGTGCAAGTAGGATTTATGTCTGTTAGAATACCCGTACAAACCGCAAGCGCACCGCATTTGCAATACAATACTTTGGGGACAATCAGCAATATTGCGAAATTCGATTACAAAAACAACATACTGTGTTTTCGGATATCAAAACACGGAAGCTAAGGACTTAGGCATTTAAATCGGATGCAATTCAATTCTAAAAACAATTGTTGTGAAATAAAACGACCACACTTGTGTTGTTTGTTTGAGATTTACATGTATATCGCATCAGGGAAGCGCCGACATATAGGCTGTAAAATCCAATGGAATTGATTTTCGGTGTGCCCTTGTTACCGCGTTAGCTCAATGGCCTGAAAGTATTAGTTTGCTGTTTGTTTATTTTGGTAAATTGATTGAAATATATTATTTTTCACGGTAAACTATTTTAATTTTATAGTCCTAATTATTGTCTCTAGAAAAAAAGCAACAATTTTCATTTAATAATCTCATGCTGACTCTTCTACCTCGAATAACGTATATAGAATATAGAATAAATAACAGAGTTTCATTCTAAATTGACTATTTACACCCATTCACACTCATAAAGAGCAATTACAAGAAAGATTTTATATTCAATCTAAGATGTGCTGATCCAATTTAATATAGCTCAGAAATACTGCTGAGCTGTTATTGAATGTTCTGACGTAGGATCAAAGCCACACTTAGATTTACTAAGAAAAATGTTTTACAAAATCTAGACAATTTAAAAGCAATTTTTAGGTTGTCACATAACCCTTATCTTCTGAAAACGTTTTCGAATTTATTTGTCACGTGGGTTGACAAAGATTAGCTTACAAAGTCCTAAAAGGTCAAATGTGACTTTAATGTATAAAAACCAATCTGATTCACATTCAAATAACCTAAGGTAGTACGATTTCTTTTATTTACCTAACCTACCCAGCTTTCGTTTAAGCTAAGGCGAATACACGCTTAATTATCATTATTTAAAACAACGAAGGGTAAAAAAATGGTACACAAAAACATAAAGATGTACCCTGGATTAGCATAGAATTAAATGTCATCCTGAACAAACAGAAACTTTTCCACTGGGAGGGCTTTGGGTTCAACTCTTAGCGTTTCATGTTCGTAACCCGGCAACAGAGAGTTTCGTATAATTGGCCGCGCGAAATATTTACTTTACTTTATTCGAAAAATATAATAAAAAATAGATACATAATTTGCGATAAAGCCGAATCAATCCGCTTTTAGAATCAAGATTATAGATTATGGAATATTCTTTCTTGTACACTACAAAAATAACATAATGCGGAATAAATAAGGTCCTATTACAAGTAAATCTTTTAAATCAGTTAGACTCAAAATACAATTAGACAAAAACAAAAAAAAAACAAGCCCAAACAAAATGAATTAAGTGTTTCGTGACAGACGACTATCTAGAAAGAGCATACGTAAGCAAAACTTTATCACAATATGATGTCGAAAAGAGGTTTTAATTTTACGAGATTTGACCTAAGTAAGCTCTAATGACCGTATTCTAACGTAGTAAATTTTTATATTTGCTCCGTCCGGAGGCCTCTTTAGTCTCGGCAAATAGTCCAGTAAAGCCTCAGGCACAGTGTTCTAGCCTCCCTCGAGGCTTACTATGGCAGAGCTATTAAAACGAGTACGACAGTTACTCCGTTACACCTTAAACCAAAACGTAGTCGGATTTGAGACCTAAAAAATAAATCACTTTACACTCGGGACTAATTAATAAAACTTTATTTTCATTAAAGTAGAAAGTTATTGTTGATATTAAATATAGCTAAAATTATAAGAACCTTAGTTTATATATGTTTTTCATTGTCAGTGCGATGTTTAAAATAACATTAGCAATGTTATTCAAACTTCTTGCAGACAAAGGACGCACGTTTGTAAGTTATGGAGGTAACTAAGCAAAGGTTACATATTTATCGCTCGTCATGCCCAGAAACCCGTTATTTATGTATTTACCTCGACACATAAAAGGGAAGAAACCTAGTGAAGGCCTTTATTACTGGGACAAAGAAACTTAGGGCCTTTCTTCAGTGTTAAAGATAAACGACTAAAAGAAATTCCATTAAAATCAGATAAAGCGATTCATAATAATAGGAAAATTATTTCTTTTGAAATAAAAAAACAGGCAATTTATGCGTAAGCATATGCAGGTTTGTACTAAAAAAAAGTGTATACCTTGATTGACTATTCGATTTTGAACTCAAACGTATCTACCTAAAATAAATAAATAAATAAATGCGGACAACATCACATACATTGCTCTGAACCCAAAGTAAGTAGCTATTAAGCACTTGTGTTATGGAATTCAGAAACAACGAAGGTACCACAAACACCCAGACCCGAGGCAATGTAGAAAAGTTGATTTCTACATTGACCCGACCGGGGATCGAACCCGGGACCTCAGAGCTAGCGACACCTTGAAACCGGTGCGTACGCCACTCGACCACGGAGGTCGTCAAAAAATCAAGACAATCACATTAAAATTCTAGTAGGTTTACAAGCCCTCCACTTCATGCTTGACTTCTACTCTTGATAGGATCCTCTTCAAGATAAGTTCAAGACGAGTTCAAACTTAATGACCTGACGATCACCAGACAACCCTTTGTCTGTCGAAGCTTGCATCAATCAGACGCCACGTAATCCACAGACAGTCGTAAACAAGGCTTTGTTTCTTGTGCTAATGACATCAGCTTGCCATTTCACGGTTTACAAACTTTTAATGTTAACTACAGGTGTACCGAATTAATGAAAAGGAACAGACGAGAGAGAGGAGGAGGGTTGAACGTCATTTGACCTTTAAGTGGTCAAGACTAATTATTATGTAGATATCTATTTAATAGTCTTAGTTAATGCTTTTAATCTTTTTCTGTAGGTTTACATTCAAGGTGAAATTCAGTGAAAAGGTAAACAGGAAAATACAAAAGAGGTATACAAAACAAAAGAATAAAAATACCGAAACGGTAATGTTTGAAATAAATAAACTATAGATGTCTTCCGTTCCAGAATATGCTATAACCAAGCCTCATGAGTGCTGTAAAGACCATTGAGAGACTATATTACGTTAGTGGCCTCAAATGTGGGAATGTTATGGTATCATTATATCGGAAAATGTTCTGAAAGAGTCGAAAATGTTTGCATGCTTATTATGTACCTGAACGCATACGTATACAGTACGTTTCTATTTTACACAAACTCTTTATTCTAAACAACACTTTAGTGGATTCTCGTTCTTAGTACCAAAATGGATTTTGTGATTCTAAATATAACCAAAGCTCTTCGCATATGAATAGCAATAATTGATCTATAATGCCACGTCTCCTACAATATCTTCATACAAAGGATGTCTCTCTGTATATAGTCCTATTATACGATTTATTTATTATAATTATGTTAACACGGCTTTTACACCAATTACATTAACACACACAGAAAACAAAAATATTATCAACTATACACTATTACACAAAAAATAAAACAAAAAGAAGGGTAAAAAGACACAACAGAAATATTATATACGATAAAAACAATCTACATTTCAAGTATTATATATTTGAACTTCTTTAATAATATACAGTAAAATTATATATGTATTTTTTTTAAATAATATAAAAAGTTAAATGTAAACATACAGAAATAGAGACACAAAAATACTTTATATATAATGAAAAGCAAATTTAACTACGAAATAAATATTTTACTAACACGTTGTATAAAATTTCTCGTCGTTTCTAAACTTGTGGTCAGGGTACATCCGTGACGGGGACGATAAAAAGTCTCACGCGACCGACTTTTATGTTCGGGAGTTAAAATTCAATGTTGGTCTTGTAAAATTGTTTTTTTTTTTAACTCAAGTAACTTTTACTTTGAGCAAAATTTTCAACTTTTGCGTAATATTGACACTTTTGGACAGTTTAAAAGTTAGCACTTTTCCCTGAACCAGAAGCAAAATGTGGGAAAAATACTGTCGAGACAATGTTAAACAGCGTGATGACAAAATCTGTCAAGAAGTCTGGAACATACATTTATTATACAGGCAACCCTTAGGAAAAAAAATTGCTCCAACTCTGGACGCTAGAAGTATAAAAAATAAGAAAAGTCTGCCTCGATACAAAAACACGATTTTTACATTAGTCTAAGAAGCAAGTTTTCAACAAATAATAGGTGAGCAAACGTCTGTAACTTACACTAATTTTATTTCGCACCTCTGACTAAGCTGCTTAGGTATCTCTATTTCTTTGTTGTATTGTATGCCTGCCATAATTTAAATAATCACCTTTTACGACACTTAAGAGGTCGGCAAAGTATCATAAGCCTAGAAAAGGTCAGTTTTTGCGAAGATAGTAAAATATTCAGAGGCAATATTTTTAACCTAAAAGAAAATTGAAAAAGTTTTAGAAAAGTTTCATCCTTGTCACTGCTTTGGATTCGCATGCAAAAAGTTTGGGGCTGAAACGGTTACAAGCTAGGGTTAGCAAATAAATAACGAAGTTTTAAACACAACATATGAGAGACAACTTACCACAAACTTCTGATTATTTATTTTAGTATGTTGTTCTTTAAGATATACCTACGACATTTATAGACTACGGGCCCATGAACAAAATCAATGGGTCATATGAACCACCAGGTGACGTATATAGGACGATAGAAGAGCATAAAATAATAAGATTCAGCACTATGCCGTCACTTGTGATCAGTCCAACTGGGTGCTGGTGAGCATTCAAAAGTGCAGCTAGAGTAAGTACATTTTGGTCATTTATTTCTGTACGGCATTGTTACCATCGAATAGATCCATGAAAAATAATAAGAAAGCGCGCAGTGCCGTACAAAAATGGTGGTCCAAAAAGTTGGTATTTTAGTTTTACTTTCTGTCAATTTCCAGGGTAAATTTGGTCATTTGATTCTGTACGGCGCCAGTTTCATACTGTTTCAATACAGCTTCTTATCCATTATTCCGCAACGCCGTACAAACGAACAAAAATCTTTGAACAAGGGGAAAAAATCGAGGGTTGCAACCCGCCTTCATTCCGTGGTCCGAGGGGTGATTTGAACAACATCAAATTATTTATTTTGAAAGTATATCATGCATAGATAATATTTTTTAGATAATGGATTAGAAGCTGTATTGAAACAGTATGAAACTGACGCCGTACAGAATCAAATGACCAAATTTACTCTGGAAATTGACAGAAAGTAAAACTAAAATACCAACTTTTTGGACCACCATTTTTGTACGGCACTGCGCGCTTTCTTATTATTTTTCATGGATCTATTCGATGGTAACAATGCCGTACAGAAATAAATGACCAAAATGTACTTACTCTAGCTGCACTTTTGAATGCTCACCAGCACCCAGTTGGACTGATCACAAGTGACGGCATAGTGCTGAATCTTATTATTTTATGCTCTTCTATCGTCCTATATACGTCACCTGGTGGTTCATATGACCCATCGATTTTGTTCATGGGCCCGTAGTCTATTATAAGTGTTATAGTATTTTATAATTTTCTAATTATCTATTATTAATATCTCGGAGTTGTTCCTATTGGAAAAACCATTATATAATACAAACATACTTTACGACATTTTATTTATTAAAATGGCTCTTGGGTTGTCGATAACGGGCAAGCCATTTTGTATCTTCCCAAAGGTGTCGTAAAACAAGGATTATGGCGAGATAATGGCTTGCAGGACACCCTTGTGCGTTAACAACATACAAGCTAACAAATTCGCCTACTAAAAGTCATATTTTTGTTTGTTTCTACTATCACAAATTTCCGCATATTTTTGAAAGTAGCTAGATGATTTTTTTCTTACTGCTCATTCATACTGAATCATTTCATGTCAGAGAATATCACGGAAAAACAAATACTAAACATAATATTATAGTATGTATGAATGTCTGACGCATATATGGGAATTCAATACACTATAGAAAATCCATACATAATGCTACATAACGTTTTCTCTAAGGAGAACGAGTTCAAAGGTAAAACGTGTCTGTAATATGAGAAGTTCTACGACGTTATTACATAAAATCGTTCTCTTCCCTGTTTTTTTTCTATACGTTTGCTATAAAATTATTAATGTTTCCAAGAACACCCGTTAGATAACAGAGGAACAAAACATCGTTCAATAATCTGAATACAAAGTAACAAGAGACTTACTTAATTTAAATTAAAAAAAATGCTCGCGAGTCTCGCCTTCGTAGTGTTAAAAATATCAATTGATGCGAAACTAGGCCACACTAAAAGTTTTCACTCCTAGCAACTCATAAATATTCGAATTATGAAAGTTGAGTTTGAAAAAAGTTCTTTATAAACTGCAGTTCAACTTTTTCGCGGCAAAACGTTTGTAAATTTAATGCGAAAAATGTCGTAGTACTTGACACCTAGTGCATTCGTATATTCCTTCGTACCTAATAAATACTGCATAATTGAAACAAAGAGAACAAAAAGTTGAAAATAAATCCACACTTATATATCTTAATTACGTAGAATACATTCACCTGTCTGTTAATGAAGAAGTAAAAAGGCAGAACATGTTACATAAAGGTTAATAACCTACGGTACAACAAACTTCAATCAACTGTACCAACAGTTCAGGTATTTTAGAAAGGACATTGATTCGAAATAAATAAAACGCCTATGTGCCCTTTCTATCGTTTTCAGGAGAGGCCACTGAACTAAATTAATATTAATATATGTCAGTAGACGTAATCTGAAACTCCAAAACTTTATGCTACACAACCAAGCCCATTTATGTACGTGATGCATACTGTCATGTCATGTGATAAGTATTCTGATTAACTCATTTATTTATTATTTTTTATTAATCTTTTTTTTTTTAAACTGAAACGGATTTTGTCGATTTATGTCCCGCACTTTCGAAACCTTTACATCATTGTCATGGGCAGACAGTCTGCCGACTGCAGTCGGGACCTAAAATGTACAATGAATCGCGACAAAATTTGTAAAAAGTAGTTTTATTCAATGTCTAGCATTCGCGTAGCCTAAGAAACCAATATAATCAGTGGTGGTTTTTTTTTTCAATATTTTAATTTACTTATTAAGAAATAATTCGTTTAGAATGGAGACTAGATCTTTAGCGGTAATCCATCTGCTAATTCACGAACACCTAATCTATGATTAATTTGAGAGGCACGCGTCCTTCGTAAAATATCGACATGGCCACCTTAATTCGCAATCTCGTCAGCCTCAAACATAAAAGCAAGGGCAGGCTTTTCACTACGTGTATAGACTACAAAGCCTGATAAGAAAAATGGAGAGTAGTGATTGATTTGTTCGCAATTCTAGAGTTATTCGATTAAATATCGGGTCTATTTGTATCAGAGCGATAGTTATATATCGTTGGCATCGACCCTCTGTCGGGCTTGAATCAATTTGTTGGGTAAATAGAATCGATGCCGAAAGGATGGCCGGTGAGAGGCCACCGACACGGGCCGCACGGCCGGTAACGATCGTCCACTTGCTTTGGAGTAAAATACGAGTACTTTTACATTTAATCTTTTAGCGAATACTAGTGGAAAAAAAAATATTTTCGTTAAATTCATTGACATTTTCATTGGCCTCAATTGGTGATTCAATTATTGTTGTCATGTAAACAAATTCAATCAAAGCCGTATCCTGTTTTAAATAAACTATGAAAATTTCGTGTGAAACAGTGTATCACGTATTTAAAGAGGCACGAAAGACTGATGGAGCATTATTACTCAAAAATTTACTTTTCATGAACAATGCTGAGGTCATAAAATAAATTAATGATCGAAGGCAGCACTATTTATTGCTGCAGTAAAATATTGATGAACTTAATTGAACACTTTTTACGTAGTAAATATAGGTAGTAAAGATTTTCGCAGGTCTCACAGAGATCCGCTTGAAAAACTAATTATCTCGCAGTTCTCAGTTGTTACCTAACTGAGCTAACAAGCTTTACACCTCCATGTATAAATGCAGTTATGATGTTCATGCATGTAATGTTTGCAGTCATTTGCATAGTGAAAAAGTTTTGGTCAACCCAAATATGAACTTTTAACTAGCATTGGACACGGTAATAACGTTCCGTTTTTGTTACACTGCATTTCGTCCTATTACTGTTAAACTTATTTAGTTTCTAGGTAATAATAACCGGTCAAGTGCGAGTCGGACTTCGCGCACGAAGGTTTCCGTATCGTATATTTGAGTTGATTGAATGAAAGGTATATTGCGGTTGACAATTTATGACGTATTAAAAAAGAGAGTAACTAGATCTCGTTTAATCCAATTTTCGGTGGAGGACTGCATGGTAATGGACTTCATATATTATTTTTAATTTTATTATTCTCTTATTTTAGAAGTGTCTCCCGAGCAAATTACTTAGTTTAGAAAAAAGCCTGCAAAACATAATTGTAATTAATACAAAAGATTATCATAATATTTAGCCAGCAATATGGACATTGATAATTAAAAAAAAATCGTTGTCTTTATTGCAGTGGTTATAAGATTGTTACAACCTAACTTGAAGAATATTGGAGTTCTGTTTCTTGTTTCTACTTGTTTTACTCCGCAAATATTAGTTGTGAGTCTGGGCGTTATTGTTTATTTTTATAGTTTTATCATCTAGATCTTTGACCTATTTTGTATGTAAAAGTATAGTTTATGAATTTTAATTAGATAATGTACTCTTGTGTTTTTTTATGTATAGGCCATACCTATAGCTTTTTTGTTGACAAGTTCCCTTTTAGTCAAATAGATAATAAAATATAATTACAAATATATTTAACATTTTCTTTAATCTTAATTAGACAACTGGTGGAAAAAATAGAAATTAAAATTAGATAAACATAGCTTACCTTCTATTTAATTTCGTTACTATCATTCATCAGGCTATCAAGCAATTCAGGCTTAATTTTAATTTCGAAGCGCCGATATTAACTTCCCCGTAAAATTACACGTACTCACATGGTTGAATTGAAAGCGTAGCGATGCAACTAAACCAGACCAGCGTTTAGATTTTAACGAGTGATGCCAGCGTTATGTTTCATCTCTTTACATTTTATTTACTGGAAACACCAGCCCGGTCTTTATATCTGATAAACGGGTATCCAGTTTTCGGTATTCAAATATTCAGCAACTGAGGGTAGATAAATATAAATAAATTGCCTCTACTTAACGTTCCCGGTCTACATTTGTCGGTCTCAGCTTTTTAGATTGTGACCGAGTTTTATTGTTTCGCTGTCAAAGTTATTAAATATACGCTGTTACTTAGATATATGTTGCACAAAGCTATACATTGCAAGCACTCTAACACGTTATCTGTTACAGAATGCATATTCTTTATCAGTACCGTATCTTGCATATGATATGAGCCAATAGAGTGCCTCTAAACGAATTCGTGAATGAAAACATTTATTATTTTTATTGCTTATTTGCATCAAAATTTGAACTTTGTGAAGTATTGTTATAAAAGTGATCAGAATTTATTTACGAAATTGAATTTGCTTCTAACGGCTATTCCTGTTTGGTAATTGTGTGTCCAAAGTTTGGTTTTGTGAGCGGTGAGCTGTAATAGGCTTGCGGCTTATTAAGAGAAACCAAATGCGGATTATTTCCAAATTTAGGATAACATAGTGGTAATAATTTTTAGAAAGATTTAACTAAACATAAATAACGTTAGGCCAATCGGATTATCTAGAGTAGCAGGTTGAATCTGCAGTAGCAACTTCGGGGATGACGTCAGAACATAAACATTTATGTGCTATATACAACGAATAAAATACTAATTTTCGCAACTAAATGTCTAAATTTGCAATTCATAAATAAATATTTTTTATGAGAAAAGTCGAATGAAGAGTGGACATAAAATTTTGAGGAATAAAACGGTGCTTACATAAATAAAGTACGTGACTCCAAAAAAATACGTGCTCAATGTTCATAAAAATAATTGATATTGAAGAAATCTTTTCTTGTTCTTAAAGTAAGAAAAAATTACTTATTTTTAACTTTCTATTCGTGTAAGCTATTTCGTCGTTGAGAAGAGTTTTTTTGGAACAAAACGCCTGCCTATATATGGAAAAAAAGAAAACAAATCTAAGTATTGATACCTTTTTGGCAACGATGAGGAAAGGACTTTGGTTACTATTGATCTACGTAGCGGTAAAGGGCTTAATTAGACCACTAGAGAGCAAACAAGAAATCAAATGATTTCTTGTTAACTCAAGTGTGCGCAAACTAAAGCCAGACCAAGACCTTTGTTTCTAACACTTGGTTAAATATTATTTTATTAGAAAAGTCATAGAGGATTCGTTTTCAAGAAATTCATCATTATAAGATTTCTTGAAAACGATAAAACTTCACAAAGTTAAAGTAAATTTTATACTGAAACATTTGCCAAAAGATATGAGAATTTAATTATTTAAAGCACATACGACGTCAAGTAAGTGCTGTCGCTGCTGCCTGTTCAGATTTTGATCCAATAAGCTGTTCGCTCCGTTCTAGTGTCCAATATCTGTCGCAAATTGCATCCATCGATTGTCAGCTAACGCTGTTGCACAATGAAAAAAAAGTCGAAAGTCCGGAGCAGCACTTAACACGGAACGAAAATGAGCAGCGAAAATGTATCGTGATTATGAAGTAAAATCGATATTGATCAAAGACATTAATATTATGTTTGTTATGTTTATGTCCGTAAACTTTTGGGTAATATTCTCAAATTAAACAAATATTTTAATGATATACAACTGTGTATGCTACATTACTGTAGTTTTTTAGGGTTATATACTTTTTAATTAAAAAATCATAAAATTAGATTTAAATGTGTAATATTTAATAACAAAATTACCAAACCTACCTACGAATTTTAAAGCGGATCTTTTTCTACAAAGATTTTTTCATTACTGAAAATTTAAAATTTCCCGGATAATACTTAGTAGTTTCTAACGAAATAACACTAAAAGGAAATTTGTTTCCTAAATTTAAAAATGTGAGAGGATAAAAAAGGTTGACACAAGGCACGCAAGAGAAGTCACAAACTTAAACATAGCTGACTTTAAACCAAGATTATAATTTTATTATATATATATTATATTTAATTAAATTGGTTTAAAGTAAGAAGATGAAATATTGGTATAATAAAGTAATTTGAAAATAAACTTGTCTATTTTAATTACATGTAGAAAGACGAGGTCTTTACTAAATCAAAATTTTCATATTGGATTTCTACTTAAAAATGTTATTAATAATTAATTCTTTCGATGTATTTATAGTAACCCAGGTCTCCAATCTTTATTATAAATATAAAAAAGACACAATATTGGTCTCGAAAAATCACATGATTCAAAGTTATTTTAGTGTTATAAAATAATGACGTTACGTTTACGTTATAGCGAGTAATAAATTCAAAAACCGTTCAAACAAATGCCACGTTTGTCTGAAGTGGAACACCTGAACACGCGTTATCGCGCAACCAGATTTGAAATTACAGCGAATATTTTATGAAACAAACCCATTTTCCACTATTAATATGACAATCAAGTCTACATAGGTAATCTTTTAAACTTTTTTATATCCGGGGACATACGAATAGTTTAGAATTTGCCAATGACAGGAAAAGACATTGAATAGCTTTTACAGTTGGAAATAACTATCACTCTAAGAGGAACCGCAGTAGATTACAATACGAAACGTATGAACTTAGCTCGAAATCAAGTAGGTAGTATTTGTGGTACCTTCGTTGTCTCTGTCTACAACACAAGTGCCTTTAGCTACTTATTATGAGTTCAGAGTATGTATGTGATGTTGTTCATATTTATATGTTTGCCACTTACCGTCATGACACACAATGGGGTCACATAGAGCAGTCCGAAGTTGACCATGTCGAAGAGCTCGGAGTTGTACTTCCGTCGATGGGGTATACATATGGTCTCCATGTGCCCGTCTCCGAGGTCGTTCGT
The DNA here is from genome assembly GCA_905146925.1 of Autographa gamma. NCBI lineage: Eukaryota > Metazoa > Arthropoda > Insecta > Lepidoptera > Noctuidae > Autographa > Autographa gamma. Next base: position 6,723,890 of record LR989852.1, read on the forward strand.
GATCGTCTCCACCCAGATGAACTTAGGAGCGCTGTACGCTGCGCTCGTGATCCATACCCCGAGGATCACCAACTGGAAATGAATAGGATGATGTAGACTAAATAAAAGGTTGCATTCTACATGCTTTTATTTAATGCATTGTTTTATTTTTTTGGTTCGACGTTAAAACTATCGTCAGAGGTATGTCACGTTCATTTCGAATTCAATCTTGTAAGCTGAATTGGTTTAAAGTAGACTTTCATTTTTACGTGTATCTTATGAAAGTTAATCCTGTGGTCTTCTAAATACATAGACTGGAAGAGTCCTTAAGCATAATAATTTGTTATGATTCCTTCTCAGTAGGACTAGGGCCACATATTGTTTATCCTAGGAGGCAGTTACGTACCTAAGTATATAAATTTTGCACATGTTGGAGAAGTGTGATATATTTATCTACATAATAAAATAAGACAGCTATTAGGTCTTTGAACCTGAAATGTTTTGATTAAAGAAACATTAGAAGTTCATGTAAATCTAAAAGATTTACGACTTATGTGACGGTTAGTACTACGGAACGTGATGTTAATAAAAATGTTTTCAGTTCAACTAAAATTTATTTTCTTCCTTTCGCAAGCGATATTTGGAAAATACCTATTTAAATATTTTTATCCACATAACATAATCAAACAGAGATCTTTCAATGAGAATGACAACTCATTAATATTTAGATAGGTTACACACAAAGAACCTAAATAAAAATTAATATGTCAAGCATTCCCAGACTACGACAGTTTTGTTATGATAATACACAAGGTCCACAAAGCAAGAGGGGGAGAAATCAACATATTTTCATCGCGCACCGCCGAGCTGTGGCAAAGAGCTTCCATCTAGCTAACTCACAAATTATATTATTTACGCGACGGTGGCGCCATCGCACAGCAATCCGGATTAAAGTTTGTTGCATCAAACAATTTGCTTCAACTGAATCACTCGGAACACTAAAGCTGTCTCGGTAACCAAGATATATAAGTGATCTCCCAGCTTTTGCTTTTAGTCCGTTTGAGAAACACAATTTGTCAAGAATTCGTGACTGATAAAGTTCTTGTACGTTATTGATACAAATAACACAATTTAATTCATATAATTTTGTAAATAGCGAAAGTAGGTTGTATTTATCAACCAACCAAAGTGTAATTTAGCTGAATTCAGTACACAGAAGAGGAACAAAATTTTACGTAAAACGTTTTCCGGGTATCATAAAAGTGCTTAACTTGATTTGACAAATAAACGTTATATTTTCATAAGCAACACATGCAAATTACGACGAACGGCGGCGGCGGCGCGAAATCAACATTCTTTGTGATTTGAGTAAGGAAATGCCAAGATACACGATTCTAGGAAGGGAAGCCTATTTGGTGAAATGTAGAAAGTCCATTCAAATGAAATGGTTCCCTCGCGTCCCGTTCGCCGTCTGTCGTCTGTAGAACAAGATTCTTACCCTAAGTCTTGTTGAAGTGAGGATCTGCTTGCAAGTGATAGGGTGTATAATAGCGAAGTATCTCTCTGTGCATATCACCACGAGAATGAATATCGATGCCGTGTAGCTCAGGGAATGTACGAACTGGTACATTTTGCAGAGGAAGTCGCCGAACACCCAGCTGAAATGGAAATATAAATGTTACAAATTGGAAATTTTCACTCATATTTCGTTGGTTTGCCGCAAGATTTCAGCGCTATTATTGCATTGCGAAGCTCGTTTGGGGCTTGGGCTTATATGATGAAAGTGAAATTGCAATATATCTACATGTATATCTAACTTATGATCGTATCTGGTATCTATAATAGGTAGTGAAAATATTAAAAGAAGATAAGTTTGCTTTTAAATAATGGAATATTATTTTTCGGTTGACCTAAACTACATACCTAGGTAGGTCTACATATAAGGTCAACTGTTACTCAGCTTTTTATGTTAAAGCTTACATTAAATTAGTATCGATAACGCTATTTCAGCTCAATTTCTTGTTAAACCTAATTGCATACTAAAATAACGTTAGAGTGCTCCCGATACCCGTTTAACTCGCGCCAATAAAAACAATTTGGAGCGAAGATAAGCCAAGGTTAGACTCGACTTCACGAAGGTGTTAACTACACTTCCGTACGTCGCCTCCCTTCAGCAAGATATGCATCTATCGTTATCTAGGTGTAAAGTGATAATGGTTCAGGTCTTTTAACGATAAACTTTTGCTGTTAGGTAATAAATTACAGTTTGTAACTGTAATGAAACATGAAAGAAAGACAAAAGTCTATCGAGGATCGTTTCTTTCAACCAATCGAACACTCACTCAGATATCTATCTTGAACGTATCTTGTAAGATTATGATCAAGACAAGATGCTATATATGAAAGACTTCTGCCTATTTCAATATCGGATTCTAGAGGCGTTAAGTATCAATATAAATTGCTCACACATAAATCTCAGAACTTGAAGTGTTACTTCGTTATAAGCGAACATCGATATGTATCCTACTTTTTCTCATGGCTTTAGCGAACCATGATCTATCACCTCACAAGGCCAGGTCAATTCGTTACGATTACTCGTCACGTTCCCTCCTAGCGATACATAACACAGCTCTTAATATTTCCTGATCAAAATAAATAGAATTCCTCTTCCGCGAATGAACGAATTCGTCAATAACACAAATAAGCTATGTCAATGTAATGTGTTTTCGCGTATGGGTTCGTACTCATGTATAGTACGTCAAGTAATTACACGTCAAAATACGGAGTTCCCATCAATCTAACATAATACTCACTGAAATAAACATACAATTTAACTGTTAAAAACAGACAGTAGTTGACGCACAAGAAAGAAATGTTTACCGGAACTTTTACGATGTCGTGTAATGAAGTAATAAAACCAAATACACAGCTACTCGTGTAATAAAGCAATAAATTGCGCAATTTTGTGTTTTCTTAACTTTATTCAGAATGTTTGATCTTAAACTCATAGAAATCTAATTTCAACGATTACACTCACAATATTTTACATTAATTTAATTATTTGAAGAATACTTCTCCTATACAGATCAATAACTTACTTCAAGATATATTATCGCTTTGAAGACGGCTCAATTAAGTTTAATGAAAACTTAATATTGAGTTTATTACAAGACATAGGTGGGAAATATTTGAGGACGTTAATCACAAACATCAACAGTGTCAGCACACACGAATATTGTATAAAGTCCACACTGTAAACGTAACGTAAACAAAAAGTTCATTTCGGATTAATTAAACAACCGCGCGTTCGACATTAGCCCTTGTTTGCTTATGATTTGGTTCACGCAATATGAGAGGGGACATAATGTACGTGAAGGTCTGTACACTCAAAACGTAATTTATATGGGTCAAGTATTTTTCAGTCGGGCGTCGGGTATCAGTAGCGAGAACACAAGACATCGCTTACGATTACAGAATAAGCTTGCCGTGTACAACGCCCCGAACTTGCCGGTTGGGGCCCTCAACCAGACGCAATAATTCATTCAGCAAGCTCCGTTAAACACGGTATGTTTACGTAGATTGTTTACGTGATTCGATTCACTCACCTCGGTATAAGATATATAGTCAAATTTTGGAAGACACAAAACACACCAACGCATAAATCTGCCACGGCGAGGTTCGCCAGAAAGAAGTTGGTTATGGAGCGCAGGCGCCGCGATAAAGTAACCACGAGGATGACGAGCAAGTTGCCTGAAACAAACAAAAATATATGAAAACTCTCGCCGTGTCGATATTTATTCAGTTTAACATAGGTACAGGAAAGTTCAACTAAGTATAATAACAACGAAAGAGTTATAACAAGTTAGCACTCGTACGTGTTGCTAATCTGCTGGTAATGATCAAAGATGTATAATAGCAAACCAGCACTGTGATGTTGTAAATACTCTATTCCAATATAATATTATTTATGTTATTTTTTACTTTATTTAATTTTCACCAAAAACGTGTTTGAAATAAAATCTTTCAAGCAATATACCTAATGTATTGTACAGACTATGTATTACGTGCAATAAATTACGTAGCTGCAACAATACACTATTCAGTAACACGTTAATACGAATGTGAGCATTACAGACAATGCATTAGTCGCTACAGCTCTGCCAACTGAGAACATAATAGTCTTTTACTTGCATCTGACAGATTGACAATTATATTTAGAATTATTTACATGCATTCATATTAGATCGCTCGTGTATCGCAATAGAAAATCAAAATTTCTTGAACACCTGATACATTATTTTATTTCTAAGATTTTAAAAAACGTGTTAACGAATAATAATGTCATATAGGGATAAATTAAATAATAAGATCTATAACACTATCGAGCATACAATAAAAGAGATCAAAAAGCAACTATAATTTTTAAAGCCTTTATATGAATACAATCTTCGTAAGTATAATAAATGAATTATCAAGTGTTATTGCATTATAAAACGCAAGCATTAACAAAAATCATTTCAATCACGTCTATTGTTCAGTGAGATTTAACTCGGCTGTAGCAAATCGCAAAATAAAGGGGATTCATTTAAGATTTTCGTCCGACTATTCTCTGGCGTACTAACGACGTCGCTACACTTTATTTAGACTATTTGGTCAGACAAACTGTTTGCCTGTGTCCATCTGTTGAAAAATACAGCTGTGTTAGTGACTGGACTGAAAGGCATGTAAAGTTTTACTCTTTACAGTGTTTAAATGCAAATCAACACAACAGTCTATGACCTAATCGAAATTGATTAATGAATTTAGTTTGCATCATCACTACATATTATAAAACAAAGTCGCTTCCCGCTGTCTGTCCCTATGTATGCTTAAATCTTTAAAACTACGCAACGGATTTTGATGCGGTTTTTTTTAATAGATAGAGTAATTCAAGAGGAAGGTTTATATGTATAATACATGCATAATATAGTAGAGAAATATGGATAATCTTAGAGATTTCTAATGTAAGGTCGTAAATGAACCCAGTTTTTGAGCTTTCATTGCAAACGCTGGCTGAACCCTATGAGATAGATCAAAATACTGTAGTACATTACTACAGTATTGTGCACCTTAAAAAGATCTACAAAAAAGTCCGCGATGGCATATGTCTATCTATTGAGGATAGCCCACAATAACCATTTTTATCGTTTATTTATTACTTATTTACGAAAAAGCGATTTTAACCAATACAGTATTAATCCTTATCCAATTAAGTAACTTTAATAAATTGTGCATGCAATATAGATCAATATTGCCCTTTACAACATGTAATTTAAATGAATATTTTCGAAGATATTACAAATTTAAAATGTACGGACATAGCGGTTGCGACGATACCGGCTTGAGGGCCGCGCGGGGGCCGGGGGTCATGCCTATACCAAATAGTGCGTCCAAGGCTTTGCTTCGCCCTACAGAACTTTATGATTGTGTAGTTATATTTGCTATCAGCGTTGCACCCGAGCAAAGCCGGGGCGGGCCGCTAGTATGAAATAATCTATGAATCATAATAACTCAAACATTTTTCAGCGCTATGTATTCATACAATTTTGAGGTTATGACGTTCAATTAAAGCTGTCATAATTTAATATTCACGAGTACATTCCTTTCGTTGAACACTTTACAGAGAGTTGATTTCGGGGAGACTAAATGATTTTAACCAACGCTTTGAAGTTAAGTGTTAAATTAATATAATATGAATATTACATGTTTGCTCAATTATTAGACAAATGTATAGAGGTATAACATACATTTATATAACAGGCTGAAGAAAACCGAAGAAGAGATGTATGGTAAATGATGATTTAAGGAAGAAATAAATAAATTTTCAGATGACGAGTACAATTTAAAGTACTTATGTCGCAATATTGAAACGACAATAATGTCCTCAAGAAGCTTATGTCATAAAGTGCCACTCTCTCTTTCAAATGTGAAGTACCGCCATGTAGACATTAGATTTGCTTCATCCACACTTCCAGTCCTATTAATTGCAAAAATATGTGTATTATAACTGAATTAAAACGATAGAGCACAATTGGGTATTAATATTACCTTCTCATAATTGGTCTGTAGCATGTCCATAGGCAATTAAGTTACAAGTAATCTGAGCATCAAAGCTTAAGGATAATTGCATTATAACAAGTTATTACTTCTCTCGTATCAATTACTAACTCAATAAATATATTAAACTTGTCCTTGTATATCTCTCCTAAGTAGGCACAAAAATCGGTCAAGTGCGTGTTGGACTCCGTTCCATCGCACAAGATAGGTATTGAGTCCGTTTATATTTATAATTTTTAAACCTAAGAAACAGTGAAAATGGTAAAAATATTCATCAACCACTTATTAAATTCATAATCATCATGTACACAGGCAAAGCAGTAATCGCGAAATGTTTTTGGAAAATTGTTATTTTCAGCGATCTTGAAAATTCGGGCCCTATTCGGACATTCTGTCAGTTTGATATTTGAGATAAAGTAACAGGAAAACGGGTCAGTTATAATAATCAAGTTATGGTATTGTTAGAGGACCTCTTTGTTTAATAGAGGAAGTTTGCAAGTTTAAGTAAATGTACGGTCAACTACAGGCAGCGGTAACGACCAATTACAAAATTGAACCTTACTGCTTAGCCTTAAGGGCGGTTATTAGGTCAAAGCTTTGTCTTTAATGTGTGGTCTACTGTTATAAACGAACTTGATTAAATATTATTATTTTAGGTCAACCTGTCAGATGGGAATTCAGTAGTTACTTATAAACTCTAACTATTTGTACTTCTATTTTTTCTTCAACCTTTCTTTTTACTTTTGCAGACCACACTTTATTACCTAATGATCTAAAAATAACATTTCTAAGAAATTAAAGATGTACACCTACCTACTTGCCAAACTACAGTACTTTGAAACATTTCTTTTCTTCAAAAAGATATTTCTGTAAAAACTTTTTCCCTAGTAGCTACCTATGGTGCAAAAATACAAAGTTTACTTTGAATTTTGTTTAATATTGTTGTTATTAAGTACACAATGCCGCCCTAGTACTCAGTTATAAAACTTCCGAAGCCTGTAGGCCGTATCTACATCCATTGATCTACACACATTTCATTTTGGCTGGGGAAAGTTATTACTCATAACATAAATAATCTCATTACTTGAGTTTCAACAAAGAAATTTATCCGTGCATATGTAAAAAGTGTCAATTATTTAAAATGCACTTTCTCCTTACAGAAGTTTTCGAGTCAATGGTAAGGAAATCCTTATGAGCCACTTAACGGTTGTTTGCGGCGATGTCTTAGATAACTGCAAGAGCTCTTGCACTATTACAATCTTGAGGCAGTAAGCTCAAACCATCTGCATATAAATTAGTTGCGGTTTCAGAGAGCAGCAAGCAGAGAGCAGTTTGCAATGTAATGGAAAACTACGCGACTAGCCTCGCCCAAACGCAAAACTTTAACAACGAATATATTAATTTTATTATTAGTTTAAATTAATTTATGAATTTAAATTAGCTTTTGTTTTAACTTTTCTTAATTAAAAAGATATTAAATTTGACAGTTCAGTTAATGTACACTCTAAAACTTAATAACTTTAAACAAACTTAATTAATCAGTATCATACTTTCTGTCAAATTATACTATTTAAACATATACATAAGTATTTACTAGTATATTATAGGTTTTATATGCAAACCAAGGAATTACAATCCCGATACGTCCATGAAGTCCGGAGCATCGTACGATAGTGGGAACAAAGAATTACGAATATCGTCGATACTCTTTTCATAAAAAAAGATATCATGACAATATCAGGCTGAAATATACTGGCTGCGGAAAATACATAAATTACACCTACTAAATTCGCGGAATCCAAGTTTTTTTATACCATAGCAAAGCAATTACCGGCGCATATCAACCTCTAGCTTATCCATATAGGCAATAGGTATATATTTTAATAAATATGCCTACTTTATACCTCTTGATATAACTTGACACACACGAATAAGCTGTACAGGTGAACCGTGAAACAGCAATATAATATTAGTCGATTAGGTTATATCTGCCTACGTGCCTTATAAACCTGTCGAGTGCCTAATTTGTATATTGCGACTATTTCGTAAGTGTTAAGTGAAAGTCAATACACGTGTAATGAATGGTATTTTCCAGAAATTTCGATTGTTTCGAGAATGAATTGTAAAGATCTGATAACTTCACTAAAAGATGAATCAAATTGGTTCGACTACGTCTTTATAGCTTTATGTTTTTTTTTATTATTTTTTTAATACACAAATTACTAAACAGTATTTGAAACAGTTCGCTAGTTTATTATGTCTGTTAAAACTTTGCACATGAAACGATTTTTGTGGTAAAAGAAATAGCTAAGAACTCACTCCTTTTTTATAATTTATATTTCTTCTTCCCGACCCCATCGTTATATAGGGCGATGTTAGCAAGTCCGCTTATTATTAAAAATGATGTTATCAATAAAAATACAAACGAGAAGGACTCAGAATTGATGAACTCATTTCCGAGCCGCAATTGCTAAGACAACTGTAAATAAATCCTTAAGTCTCATGCTTCCTAACATTTATTAAATAATGATATTTTATATCACAAAATAAACGTAGTTTTAATGTTATTTTCCTGCAAAAGGTTATAATTTTTTTGTTTATATTTTTGCGTGTATTTTGTTTGCATCAACAAAATTGTATCGCATTTTATTACGGTATACGGCTTTGAAAATAAAACAAAGACCGGTTCATAATATTGGTAGGGTTTCATCCCATAATTGGCTAGCATATCTTTCCTCATGGCAACTTGGACCATACAAATTACACATGTTAAATTATCATATACCTACAGAAGGAATACGAGCGGAATATTATATAGGTGCCCACATCCCGACTATATTATGCTTGTTTTTGTAAAATGTGTACACGTTGACTGAACCGAAAATGAATAATTACATCTTGTTTTGTTAAAATTTTGAATTACAGTTTCAAATATTTCACTGAGTTTTCCATGTTTACTCTATAAGCTCAGTAATAACTTTCTCAAGCAATTATTTAATTTGAATCAATGATTCATGAAAATCTGCTTTACAGTATAAAATAATATAATAAATGATTAATAAATGAGTTTATAACAAATCTGAATTATAAGAACGTGTCGTTTTATTTTAGAATTATAGCATTATTAAATTAGAATATACGGTATTACCACGTCCCTCGAAACAACAAACGAAAATATCCAAATTCTTAATGTTCCAAAAATGACATTACTTACAATGGGTACAGCTGTATGAATAAATTTTAAAACAAACGACTGACGGCCCCTATTTTTCCTAAAGCACTACTTTAACAAGTGCTTCACATCGAGAAGGAAAATCCATAGATAATCCCACTCGTAACCGCTATGCGCCCGACTTCTTTATTTTTGTTTGGCACAGTTTTCCACGTAAACCGCAACTCTGAGTTACTGGCCACCGCCTAACGTCATACCTTTTTATAAAGAATACCAAACATTGTCTCTCCTGGAAAGTTTTCTTCATGAATTATGAACTTCGTAAATATTTAGAAGAGCAGTTTATATTCAAAAAGCGATTAAAAAGTGTTCGTATTATTTGGATATTTAATTTATATTTTAAAAACAATGTTTGGGCAGAGTATCGCTCGTGCTTTATGTGACTTTATTAAAGGTTGTTTCTTAGATCTTCGGTTAATATACCTTGACTTCTTGATACCTGTCTGTCATTAATGTGATCAAGTCATCATATTGGCCGGTAGAATTTGCTTATTACTCTTGCTCTTACTATTGAGCAAATGTAAATTCTAAAATAATAATTTACTTTCAAAAATCAATGTACCATAATAATTAGGCAATTTGTTCTAGAAATAGTTCCAATGCGGGTGATATGCTTAAGAATAGATTGAACAGTATTTCATTAGAACAAAGTTATTGGAACAGATGTTTCTTCTCATAGATAAAGCGCTCCACAACACATGTCAATTTGTCGGCTGATGAAAACGCTTCGATTCGTTGACAACTTCTATAAATAAATAAGGATCGAGTTTTTATTTTCCTAGAAATTATTGATCAGTATAAAATGTTAGATTTTTGATTTTTATAAAAGTAAATCAATATATTACAATGTTATTTTTGTCAAAATAATTCAATCAAAAAGGGTTGCCAACACGAATTAGCTCATACAGCCACACCCATTTCGCAGAAGTCTAATAGGCACAAAGAGACCACAGATTAGCTTCGATCCTTGACATTCAAATTCAATTCAATTTACTAACATAACCCTCGCATCACTTCAACAAAGATAAATTGACTAGACTAGTTCAAAAAAATATCTGTTTGATTATGAAAAGCTTAAATTAATCAAATAAATTGTTAAGCTCAAGAAGTTTCACAAAAAGGGCAGAATGTTACATTTCAGTAAAAATAATATTTTGTAGCGAATTTCGGAACGCTGAAAGAACGCAATAACATCAACAACTTTTTAAAAAGTAATCAATTATGGTAACAAAAAGAGTAGCTTTCTCAGATACTTGTAGAAATTCAACTGGAGACAGCGCGATTCTGTAATTTATATTTCAGAAGCTGAAATATTACGGTAGACCACGCTTTGATGGTAACGCTTTGACAATTCCAACGCCTTTATTTGAAAACTTGGTTGGTTTATTTTTTTACTTTGTTATTACTACCACTTAGGTGTTTAAAACCAATTGAAATTAACATAGGTTCAGGGGGTGGATCTACCAGTTATCTGTCCGAATGCTGGCTAGATCCACTACGGGTACGCGACCCCGGACTGCCCTAGCTGTTGCCGTCACATTCATTGTACCTCCGTGATGGTAGCATCCTATAACCCGTCCTACCTTGTTATCCTTTCCAACGTATCCTTTCCCAATTCCTTATCCCGCAGGAACGCAATGGATATTCATAAAAATAATTTAATTATCCAAAATGGCGGCGATGTGGTTCGCCACCCATCACGTCTCGTTTCTCGCGGGGGCGAAAAGTGGCCCACGAAGAGCCGCTTCGCTACGTTGAATGTAAGAGGAGAAATGCATGGAAAGGTGGATGAAGTATGTCAGATGATGGATGTTGAGACAAAAATTAAGAAAGGTATGCTGAGGAGGTTTGGCTATGTCGAGAGAACGAATGAAGAACGATTGACGAATAAAGTGTATAAGGCGAGTGTGAATGAAAACATGCCAGGTCAAGAGTACCATAAACCGAACAGCATGTATGAAGGGAAAAATGAAAGTGGATAAAGCGAAACAAGTGTGTAAGGATCGTAGCAAGTGGAAAGAAGTGGTCTCTGCCTACCCCTATAAGGGAAAAAGGCGTGATTATATGTATGTATGTATGTATGAAATTAACATACGTGGTAAGTAGAAAAATAAAATGGCCGGTTAGATAAAAAATAAATCCCCGTAGTGGAGCAGTTTGATATTAGTTTAAGTCTGCGCGGAAAGAGAACTGTCTTGGGACCTGAGGGCGCTGATGTGTTTAATAACCCTATTTGTAATGTTAAAAATATTGTTGCGTCATCATTGTGCGACTGTAAAACATTTCTATTTTAAAATGTTAGAACTTAATTTTTAAAATGCCATGCCATGTCTAGATATTCATAATAATTTTCAACAGGTCTCGGTTTGTACAATAAAATTGGTACAATACATAGCTATAGCAGAATTGGTGTACTTTTTAATTTGTTTTAATGCAACAAATCACGGTGTCGAACCACACAAACCAGAAAAGGTTCGTTCATAAATATACAATATCAAACAAATCATAATGTTTAAAAATTCTATGTTTAATAATGGAAGGAAACATTCATTAACGTGCTTATTATTTTTCATCGTCGCTACTCCCCTACAATAATAATGAGTTGATTTATTATACCTAAGAAATTCCTACCTCTACAATTCTCGAAAATCAGCTGTGCTAATATTTTATTAATAGTGTTTTACTCACCGAAAAAACAGCAACAGAACACGATCGTATACAAAGTAATGAATATGGCTCTAACATCCGTTCTATCGAATATGTAATCGTCATCGCTGGAGGAGTACACAGTCTGGTTCACTCTCGACACGTTGACAGCGCCTTCAAACGCCTCCGTCTTATTGTAAGACCCCCATGCATTGTTCTGCTTCAAGTCGTTGCTGACGAACAACTTGATACCGTACATATTTTCAGATACTGTATCGATCACGGTTCGTTGTTTGTTGTACAGCGCGCCGCGTCGCCCATTTTCTGAAACAAATATTTTTGCATTACTTAAAAATTCTCTGAGTAAAGACGATTAAAGAACGAAAATACACAATTTTTAACATCTGGTATATGTAATAATAACAAACATAAGTAATCGAGGAAGAAACACTGTCGTAAATAAACAGGTGTATCCTTGTATTCACTGTAAAAGCCACGTGGAAGTTATTTGCGTTTTTCAATTTTCCAACAGATTTATCTTTAGCGTGCTGAAAGAAATATCTATCTAAGAAACTGACACAATTTATGCCAACTTTTACAGCCTCTCGAGCAATGTTGGAGGAATAATGTGAAGCGGATTTCAATCAATAGCCCGACAATAGACCTGTCTAGACCGTTAACATTGGTCAAGTGTTCACAAGCACAAATAGGGCCCATTTATTCCCTGATAGAGGGTTAATAGTATTTTTTTCTGTATATAGGTACTGAATATCAGTTGGAAATTTCTATTTCCTTCCTTAACTGTCTCAAACGATGTTAGAGAGTCAACTTTTTTCCCACTTTCAATTACGAATGTCCATATAAACCGCTTTAGAGACTGCATGTTTATGAAACAAACATTCTACTCAAAGCAAAGACTGTTCCTATATCTAGTTAGTAGACTTTTGAAGTATAGAGCTTTAGTATAGTTTGTTTTTATGCACTATATTTCCTGACGTATACACACTTGTTGTCATATGTGGAGGCAGATGGATCTATTAAAAGCACCATTGAATTATGACAGCTTTGGTCAGATCTCAAATGTCAGAACGTAGGTGAACCTGCATTAACTCGATATCAAGATCAAAAAGTGCAGGCGAAAAATTCGTTAAGGTTGTGCCTTTTCAAGTAAGTTAGTTACTTGTTAATATAACATTTGCATTGTAATGTCGTTGAAAACAAACTTTTACTAGATAAGAAATGAGCAACAAAATGACTGTAACTTATTAAACTTACGCTAAATAAAGCGTAATTCTGAAAAATTACCGTCATTTACCTCTGTTATGAGGGCATTTTAATATCACCGCGTAATTTTGCATCTTTATCTTAGACACAATTTTGTAAGCAGGTGGAATTTCTATGTCAACGCTAACGATAAATTGTAGCAATATGAAAATATTATTGTATTGTGTCTGTTTCATTCTACTTCGCGGTTGTGAGCGGTCGGATTACAATGATACGAGCAGATGCGCTTTATAGAAGTTAGTTTATTGAAAAATTGCACTTGCTTGAATATTAGACTAGTAGGTCTAGATTTCTCATCACCCTTCTTTCTGCTTCTACTAGTGTGAATTATAATAAGGTAGATTATTTAGGTGCGATTTTTAGAATTATTTATTTAGTCAAAGGTTAGCTAAATAGCATTTTGTTTATGTTGGTTCACAACATTATGTTTGCCGATTACGTATCCTATTTCTATATTATACATAAGTAACTTTGTACCTTAGTGTACGAAATCAGTAAATCTTACCGTCACAATGTTAGTTCTAATTATGCAAGGGCATTGAAATAAAAAATTAAATAAATAGGAAGCAACAAGGGCTGTCTAAAGTTAATAAAACGTTTGAAACGCCTGAATATTTAATACTCTTCATAATATCTCCATGTCTCGTAATGTCAAACGAAACTCACGTGTTCGAGTGTGATACCAGCAGTATTACCGGCATTTACCGCTTCCCCCTGCATTTATCTCTAACAGGATATAGTGCGCCCAACGACGCGAGAAACACATTAACTTTAAGGTCGTTTAAACTGACAAATTGTCATCCCATCGCCTTACAGCGCTTTACGAATACCTACCATTATCAATAAAGAAGAACTTGTGAGAAAATACACGCCGCTGTTATCTTGCGTTTTCTTTTATTGGTCACTTGGGATTCCTCGAGATTCTGTGGAGGTTTTATGTTTTGAGACAATCTGGCTGCTAAGTGTTTTTCGATCTCTCTTTACATTGTGAAGTTTTATAGACTATTAATTTAGAGAAAATAGCCCAATGTTTTCTTGATATTATTATTGTTGAAAGATTTTTGTTTTCCTGTGAATCGTTAGTATTTTCTAAGAGCTCATACTGTAACGATTGTACAATACACGTTCAAGAAATTCCTCGCCTTTTTTTCCTGTTCGAAAATGCCTCGAAAATGCCTTGTCAATCCCGCAATACGGCATTTGTGGAGTCGGAATGTTATTAAAATTTAGCTGACACTGTAAGCATCTCTGAAAAAGAAGTTGATCCCAATTTCAGCGAAGACTTGAATACGAAAATAATATCCGGAAAACTGGCGCAACGTCAGCTTACGACTGACCTCAACCATGTTTAAGAGTTTATAAATCCTTTTGAACGATACAAAGTTTAGTATATATTTTATTCTAGTTTTAGAATTATGAGTGCAAAGCGTTATGAAGTCACACTTGGGGAACGATATGTATATCTCTTTTTGTCAAATTGTAACGTTACTTTTAAATAAACTAAATAACTATCAGATGCGTACTTTACTAATAAGTAAAGTAATTACAGCATGTCTTTGGAAACCAAAATAAATTTAATACCAAGATATCTCATAAATATAATCAAAAATCGGAATTTTAGTTTATCTTCCCACAACATAAGCTTAATAAAGTTTTTATGTAAAAGAAAAACAGGGGTCACTACAAAAATGAGGGTCGTAAAAAAATACCAGAAGGCATATTTTCCGTCAGATTCTGTAGAAAATTAAGAAGAATAAAAGGCTAAAACCCAAGTCAAAAGTCAAGCGGAAGCGGGTCATCATAATCCGCTCTACTGTCAAATCCGCAGGGATCTCGCAAACCCTGGCAATTGAGCATGATAGCATTAATCCGAGGAAAACAAAAACCAAGATATAAAAGAAAACCTCTTTATTATAAGAAATAAATAGTATATTTTACCGTAATGAGACAGTTGTACTATGAAATTCTACCAATCAAATAAAAGTAACAATCGGTACGTATAAATATTCATTTCGATCGAATTATTAAACTTTCAATCGTATTTTGTTAGTCCAGTTGAGTTCGATTCAATATAGCGCGGACGCCTAGAAAATAGGGATTTTGATGTTCATTTACATCTCCGCCTAGCCCTAAGGGAATACCAGCCCGATTTTATTATTTTAATAAATTTGTACTGTTATTAAATTTCACCGCCATAAATCGTTATCCCTAAACAATTCAGTGAATGTGTAGATTGTTTTGTAGTTTATTTTCCTCACCAAAAATGTGTTGAAACAACGAGCAAAACGAACTGACGGCCTAAAATTTATTCTTCCGCGAAACTAAACGTGTTACATAAATGTCTGTGTCCACGTTTATAGTTTAATAGTACCTCCGTTCTTTTATTGTATGCGATGTTTATTATAAACTTTTCACGTAAAAATGTGTATAACAGTAAAAATCTTGATGTAATACGAGAATCAAGCCAATAAAGGGAATGGCGAAGTTTCTATGAAATATCATTCATACTTTATTTTATTTATACTTTTATTGGTATGAGGTATTGTTATAGTTGTGTATGCTGTGATCTATCGTTTATGTACTACGCCCACAGTATTTACACTTTAGTGCATTTTTACCGGGAATCTTTCTGTTTAGGATTTACAGACACTTATTTTGTAAATTCAGAAATATAGCTTCGTATGGATAACCAAATCGAAGTCTAAAATATACGAGTTTATCTACTGCAAATAATGTTCTTAAAATGAATAGTGACTACTTAAAAGCCAGACAGCTGTTACCACTATAAAAGTTAATAAAGAATAAAATTAACGCAACAAAGGAAACAAGATTTAAAAGCGCCGTTGATATTAATCCAGGTTATTTTAAAAAGAATTTTATGATTTATGTTAACTCGTAAAAACTATTACATCTAGACATTTTTGTTGGAAACATCTCTAATAAAATAAATCATCAAATTTTCATCTTTCTAAGTTTTAAATTTCATGCTTAATCTTTTTAGCTATTACTTTAAAGTACCTTGAGAATGGTTGAAGCATTGTTATAGTTTTTCAAGTTGGCTCTAACGGCATGTAAATTTTGTCAGGCTGTAAGTTTTGCCGACCTACTCATCTGATATAAATAGCCAATTAATTAATTACCATGAAAGTTTTGTGCCAATAATAGTATATCTCGTTAATGGCAACATGACTCCGTTTTGGTTACCTAATCCTGTGTTTGTGTACCTTTGGTAAATACATTTAATAGAAATCTATTTAAGCAGAATCTTCTTCGTAGGATAATATTTTGTTGCCTCAGGGATAGTTTTGAATAAATAACATTACAATATTTATCACGTAGTATTTGATAAACATTGCGATAACAATATTTAAGCTTGCGGCAAAATATTGTTTGTGTACACTTTGAGTGTAATTAAACCGAATGATTGAAGGATTTGAAAATTAAAACAAATTCAGAGAAACATGAATTAATAACTTAAAATACTTTTGTATCTTCTTTTATTTTGAAGTGAAAAGTTCAGTCTACTTCGCCAATCTAATGGATTGTTGTCTAAAGTAACCGTTTAAACGAAAGAAAATTCATATTTAATTGATTGTCTTGTAAATTACAATGTGAGCAGGTGTAGGATTTCTAATAATTATAAACTTCAATAAAATAATTTAAAACAACTTCAAACTCCAATCTGTTTATATAATTTATTAAACAACCTTTTTCTGAAAATCCAATAGACATAAAATGGTTTGAGAGCTTTTCGGTTCTAACGAAATTAATCATTTTTTATCCTTTGGTCATAAATCAAAAATATTTTCTGAAAGCAATAAACGGTCGGAATAACTAATAAAAAATCTTTTGACCTTGCTAATCGAGTACGCATCGATTTCAGGAACCCTTTTGGACCTGAATTTATTCTAGACAAATTAATTGCAGAGATTTATGTTTTTAGGACTTTTATTTTTTCATTCGCTACCTGTTCCCTAATAATAAACCTCTTTACTAATAACTACATCAGTAAATTACGACAAAATAGATTACGATGTCAATACCAACTACTTATTCTGTCAACATTTTTATTTCTATAGAAACCAGGAAAACCTCCGGATACGAAATCGGTGACCCACAAAGAACAAGTATGGTTATCTTTGCCCTTTCCTTTTCTATTTTTCTTGCCCCGCGACGTGACAACTTAAGTTTCGATTCAAACCGCAATAAAAGGAAAATCTTTATCAAAAAGAGCGAGCTTGTACAAAATCTAAGAGAATACTTACCTGGTTTAATAAAAATATATAGCTTATATAGGTCTTTTAGGTAATGGTATATTTTTTCAAATCATATTTCGCTTTAAGATATACTTGCTCCATCCAAATGTACTGGTTAAATGAATATTCAATCATTCATATCATATCAGTAGTAACATATTGAGTACATACCATTAAGCACCTTCTATCAAGATTGGATTACGTTCAAAATAACGTTACATTTTATAGGTAAATTGGTACTAGGAATGTTTGCTAAAAGAAAAATTGTATTTCAGTATACCATTAATCCTACATGAAGGTGATGTGTCTATTCCTACTACAAGTATACCAGGTGACGTGCGCCTAGAAATGAACATTATTTTTCAAGAGCTCTAAAGGAATCCTTACAACAATGCGTACGTGAGTCCTTCATGGGTACGAAGTCTCGCTTCAAGGCTCTATTAACAACATTCTGTCGCTCAAAAGCAGGAAAATGTGACGAAAGAAAATATTACAACAAAACAAACCAATTTCTACTAAAGTATGCTTAAAATTAACTTTGTTTACACAGTGACAATCAACCTTACCTTTTATTTGTTTATGAGAACCATAAGGTTTTATAATTTTGGAATTTTTGGTTATATTTAAACGGGAAATAAAGGCGGTTTTGTAACCTTGCACGAAGTTACGACACGGACTATATTCGCAATTCTATTTCCGAATCGAACTTTACCTGAGAAGATACAGGTCAATATTAAATCGAGCGGCGGCCTATCGGAACAATATGAATGTCTGAAAAGGTATTTTAAAACAAGTTTTTTATTAAAATATGTAGCTTGAAAACATTCATTTATACCCATATGGTGTGCATTCAAAAATTATAGTCCGCTATTCTAGGTGTTCTAGCCTCATATTAACTGTCTATAGATTACCATATGCAATGTCAATTTCAGCTCAATCGGTTAAAGACATCTTATTTTAATGGAGTTGCAAGATTACACCTAAACAAACATAATACAGACATACACTAAGTATGTATACATTGCAATGCAAATAAAAGTTTACAAAAAGTATAAATTTCAGGAATTGTATGTATGTATCTTAGAATAATGTTAGTACCTGTAAATAGTCAAAACGTCAGCCTTATCGGATACCAAGTTAATAATGCGTAATTAAAAACTTCAGATACGTAAAAGTAATTTATTTTTTCATTATATCAATCATTTTAAATTCCGTAAAATGTCGGAGTTTCATATTTTCTTATGCTCACTGGCAACAACGAAATGAGTTAAGCTACCTAACGACAAATTTAAAATTACTTTTTAAACTAATGTTTACGTTTGGAGTATTTAAAAAATAGTCTAATTTGTATTCAAATACTTTCTTATCCCTTGTGTATTCAGAGCACGAAGGTCGCTGAGGCAGGTTTTAGTTCCTTCCTTGTTAGTTTAGGAACTTAAAACGCAACTTCGTTGAAAATTCGTTGAGACAGCTATACTCATTACCTTCATTAATTCTGGACCTATAGGCCATTATCTTTTAGTAGTAGCATAAAGAATAAATTTTCATTTAATAACGATATTTTCTATTAGTTTCTGGGTACTAGAAATATTGACTAAAAATGTCTACCTACTAGTATAAAAAAGGCCAATATAGAATTATCATTTATATACATATGACAATATATTTATTGACTGCCTCGGTGGCCTAGTGGCGCTAAGCGCGACTGCTACGCTAGAGGTCTTGGGTTCGATTCCCAGATCGACCAAGGTGTTATTGAGTTTTCTATGAAATTCTTAGTAGCAGGTCGGAGTTTGGATTTTTGCCCGGTTAGTGGCAATATGCTCGCCCCCTATTACATGGGACCTAAACATATCGGCGAACCGTGGGTGTACATTGGTTACACCTCTGCCTTACCCTTCGGGGAGACAGGCGTGATGATATGTATGATATTTGTTTACTTTTCTATTTGATAAAGTAACTCAACAAGGTACTTAAACCTCACTCACTCACTCCGTTTAATGTTATAAAAACACATTCTTATACATCTTTAAGCACATGTGAGTAAATTTCAATTAGGTAAGAGTCCTTTTAAGACATTTCCGGGGTCTTAGATCAACCTCTTATATCCTCGAGATCCCTTAAGTAAATCTCCTTTTATTTTCCATTGACTAACAGAAACATTTTTCCTCGTTGTAGTAATATTAGGTATGTTTACTTTAACAATTATTTAATTGTTTTGAAACTTATACTATTTATTTTTGTAATAAGTTTGATAATATTTTTTTTATTTTTATTGATGTCTATAATTTTGTATGCATTTAACAAAGGGACGGGTGTGTTAGTCTAGTGGTTAGTGACCCTGACTGCTGAACCGGAGATCGTGGGTTCAATTTTCACCCAAAACAAATTGTGTTATGAGCATGATCATGTTTTCCGTGCCTACCTGTATTCAGAAATATATAAGTATGTTTATCAGTTGTCTGGTTATCATAGAACCAGCTCTGCCCAGTTTTGGTTCAGATGACCGTGTTTGAGTTGTCCATTTCCAAGGATATTTTTTTTATTTTTATAATGTTAGTAATTGAGTGTACCGTATTGTATATGAATAGTTTTATTCTATAGCATTGCTTTTCAACTCAGCAACAAAGTGAAAAGCACTGAAATAGGGACGACATCATTAAGCCGTATGGAAGTCGGTAACAACACGGAATGCTGTCTCGAAAAAGTTACGAGTTTCAACGGTTTTTAACACCAATTCGTATTTTCTAATTCTGCTGTTAGTGTTTTCTTTCCAATTAGTCAGCCAGCTCTTAGGGCGGTTTGGTTTGATGATTTATGATTATATCGTCTCTAATTACTTAATCAAAGAATAAAGAACATAGAACACGCTAACAGTTGTTAACACGCTCTTCGCATGCACAATCAGATAACAATCTGTTTTGTATGTTAACAAAACAATTGCAATCATTGGATCATATTGCTGCAAAAAAAATTAGGCACCGCAGAAAAATTTAAAAGTTAACCGTTCACTGAATATTTAAAGGACCCTCGAACGATTGATTGCGGTTTTTATTACGGTTTCGAACATGTTTGGGCTGCCTTAGAACCTTTTTCGGCGTGTATCTTCTTTTATTACAAAAGCAAACCAAACGTTTTTAGTACTAAAGTAACAGTACTACAGCCGTCTAGTTAGGTTATTGGTGTTTTAGGGAGTAATAAATAATACCCCGACGTTCTTTACCGACTGGGAATAGCTCGTTTTTTGTTTTATGCGTAATAAATTTAAGTTGGGACCAATATTTAAATGTAAATAGCGTTGTGATAATGAAATCGAGATTTGAGATTTAAATTCCGAGGTATAAATGATAATGCTTTTTATAGGACTTTTTCCATCTTTCCTTCCGCGCCAATATAAAACCTCATTCATACTATACTGTATCATTTATCGGGCAATTGCAAGTGGCACACAAACTATACATGATACAAATCATAATCTTTTCTTAGCTTTGCACACGCTTTATACTGAAACAGCCATCAAGATTACAGGTATATCGGTAAGTACGTTCCCGATTCATGTCGCCCTCGACAGGTTTTTATCGAGTCAAGAGCCACACTTCACGTTGAAACACATGCATACATGTATAGTACGTACCGCGCGAGCCTACAGGTTTCTCTTCACTCCACTACACTAAACACTCGGCTTAAGTGGTATCTATTCATTGACACCGACAACTCCCGAGCTATTTTTCTGTCGTGTAGAATTTTCGACACTATCTTGTTTATGTTTTTGGAGATTAAATTGTACTACTGCGTAATGTAGCCAGTAATAAACCTCAAATAACAAGGAAAAATACAAACCCTATTTAGTACTTTTAAACTAAATTACGAGTTACACTTGAATACAATGTGAGGGCAAACTTTTATTTCTGAGTGTAATAAAAGATATCGACAAAGTTTGCAAGATGAAAGTCTTTGCTATCCGAATGGGTAGGAAGTTGTTCATCTAGTAATAATGAGCAGTATAGATATGACGAAAGCATACGATAGAGTGCAATACAACATACTATTAGATAAATTATATAGAATAGGGATACGCGGAAAGGCACATGAGTGGTTTAAATCTTACTTAAATAATAGAGAACATCAAGTTGAAATAGAATTCTTTAATAATAATAGCAAAGAAATACAAAATATTCGTTCTGATGTAGAAATCATCAATACGTCTATACCACAGGGTAGTGTCATAGGGTGCCTACTATTTCTTGTTTATATTAACGACCTTCCAAAGGTTTTTCAGGAACATTGTGTGTTGTTTGCCGATGACATTTCCCTCTTATTTAGCTGTAAAAATAACATAAACTTAAATGAAAAATTAGAAAATCTATTAAATAAAACAACAGTCTGGATGAATAAACACAACTTAGAAATTAACTACACAAAAACAAAACTAATGACATTCCACCCACCACAAAAATCCCCACTCACTTTTAACTTTGTATATAAAAACTCAAAAATAGAAACGGTTCAAGAATTCACTCTGCTTGGCTTAAATATAGATACCCACGTTAACTGGAAATCCCACATACAGAAAATTAAAAGTAAGTTATCAAAATTCTCGTATGCACTCCGAGAAACAATAAAGACCACTAATTTAGAAACCGCGCTTACAACATATTATGCTTATGCCTCCGCATGGCTAAATTACGGTGTCACTCTATGGGGAAACAGCACAGACGCCCCGACTATGTTTACTCTGCAAAATAAACTAATAAGAATCTTAGTTAACATTAAGAATACTGAAACATGTAAGCCTCATTTCCAGCAGCTTAAGATATTAACCCTCCCCAGCATATACATACTAGAAACTTGTAAATTCGTAAGAAAACATAAAGATTTTTACACAAAAAGAGAAGAAATACAAACTAGATATGCCCTAAGGCATAAAAACAGATTAAACCTACCTAGCTCAAAAATGAAAATGCATTCAACTAGTCCATATGTTATGTCTATAAAAATATATAATAAGCTACCAGAAGATATTAAAAGCGTAGATAAAGATAATATATTCATAAATAAATTAAAGAAATTATTACTACAAAAAAGCTATTACCACATAAATGAATATTTAAATGATACTTTTTAATAATCCTATCATCAATTTATGATTATAATACATAAAGATAATAATAATGCCTACCTAATTTAATAAATTAATAAATAAATGCCAAGAATAATAAGTTATTAAACCCTGCAAATATCATCTGCTACATACAGTATATGCTATAATAAATAAATAAATGCTATAATAATAAATAATTACTTATCTCTATGGGAAACTACATAAACTTTTATTTCCTATTGAATATTCTACATTATAATTATAGGTTAAAAATTTATATCCTGTATATGTATATTATGGATATACACAAGTATATACTTACATATATCTTTAAATAAATTCAAAAACAATACTTACACTAAATTAAATAAGAATACCCTACAAATATAATAATATCACTTAAACATGTATACTTACTGGCATAACCATACCATTGTTCTTCCTCTCTCCTAAATTTTGCGTGCCCAACAGGGTCCACGATGTACTATATATATATTTTTTACTTACCACCTACTAACCATTGTGGAAAGCAAATAAAAGTTTTGAGTTTGAGTTTGAGTTTGAGTTTGAGTTCAGTTGAACGTCGCATAATAAAATCTAGACGTGACAGAATTTATTGAAATGGTCGTAAATATAGATTCAGTGAACAAATAATTAAATCAAAGCTTAAGTCGTAGATTTTCACGAATTTACTAGACTGAAAGCCCGGTATTATGCATAATGATGACAAGTAACTAAAAAAAATACACATTACATAATTTTTATTAATAACATTTTATAACCCATAAAAAATGAAGGTAGTTTCGCGTCAACCGTTCTTTTTCGATTCGGACCGCGAGTGGGACCGACATTACTGTGAGTTTTCGTGAATATGTAAAGTATTATTGCTAATTTGTGTAATTTGTGTAAGTAGTAGATGCTATAAAATACATCTAGTAATATATGAGTAACCCCGATCAAAAGGAGGAGGTTCTCCTTTCGTGTGCATGTTTTTATGTTTGTAATTTGTCAGTGACCTTTGAGACAGGAGTGCAAAAATTGGTTAGAAAAAAAATTATCTTCCTTAGATAAGTAAAATTCAAATCCTAATGTCTTAGATGTTAATTTGAAATGAAAAGAAGCAAGCTACTATATCACTGGAGTCCATTAATCTGTAGAGCCGTAGATCTACGCCTGTAATCTGTCCAAAGCAAATTACATTAGAAGAGGGTAAAATATCATACGAAAGTTTCGATTCTATAATTGAAAAAGAAAATAAATTATATTATAACACTCAAGAGCTTTAGCAAATCGTGTTAAATAAACGTATCCATTTGTAAAGCGATTTGAAATAACAATACTTAAGTGAGTTCAGCCATAAATTTAAAAAAAGATATATCCATCACTCTTTGCTTTTGATTTGCTATGAAATAAAGATAAAAGAAGGTGAGTATTTTTAAACGTTAGGGTAACTTATGGTTTTTCTTGAAGTTTTAATTTTATCTATGAATATAATATAAGACTTACTTCACTTAATTCTGACGTTTATTAGCACATATTACTTTGACGTCCATTAGCGGTACACATTTTAATGAATCGTAAAACATACCATTTCTTAATTATTTCAGACCATCTAGACAGCAAAAATGAGTTATTTTTTGTGCTATACTTAGGTGCTTGAAATCCGATTTTTTTTTTCATTCATAGGATAAGTAGTCGTAAACGCTATCCGATACTTCAGATAGGTATCATTAAATATTACATTTCTGTACAAACTTCTACATATTTAAAACTTGGTCAAAGTTACCAGATTGCTTCCTGAAACTTCGGCTCTATCCTTAGTGACGTAGATTAGATTAAAATCTTTTCATCCTTCACGTGCAGTACACCGTACAAGCAGTGGACAACTTAGTACCGGCCATAGAAAGTCAAACTTTTAATTCATAAGTTTGTTCTCATCATTTTTATATTGGATTTTAATTTTATGTTATATACATTTAGGTATATAATGTGTTAATCCGTAATTTAAAAAATAAACACATAATTCATATTTTAGGGTCTATACAAAAAGCACGTCGATGTTTTCAAATTTAATGTAATTTTATTTTCAAATTTAATTTATATGCATTGTTATGCGACTAAAATATTGTGATTTAATAAAAAATTGTACATCTTATTTAATTAAAAATTATTCGATTTTCCTTTCAGAACTTTTAAACGCGCAATAAAGTAATGATGAATTTGGTGAGTTAACAGATTCAATGAATAATATTTATAATTGTATTAAAATTTATAATTAACCTGAATTAGATTTACTAGAGATATTTTCTCGTTGATTGAATTAAACAATTATATCGAATCGCTTGCTTTCATTGACATAATAAATTCTGAACGGGCACATGATAAATTTTAATTCGATTGTAACGTCTTTTATATAATAAAACAAATATAACAATTCTACTGTCTTGCAAAGTCATGAAACATTTAAGGAATAATGCTAAGAGTTAATGGTAAAAGCAAGTAGCATTCTAAAATATACCTACAGCCTGAACAAATCCAATAATGAGTCTTACTTTAATTATAATTTAAATCGCTTCATTACATTACATGGTCTTTTATTGTATTAAATTGATTGCTATTTCTTCATTTAGAATCAATTATAAAGGGTTTGGCATTATTTTGAAATGAAAAGTG
The DNA here is from genome assembly GCA_905146925.1 of Autographa gamma. Classification (NCBI taxonomy): domain Eukaryota; kingdom Metazoa; phylum Arthropoda; class Insecta; order Lepidoptera; family Noctuidae; genus Autographa; species Autographa gamma. The sequence continues at coordinate 6,749,157 of LR989852.1, forward strand.
TTTCTTCTGCCGCGTAAATTGCGCATCAAATTATACGAATCGAATTTTTAACGTTTAAGAAAAGTTAATGGAATTATTTCTTGCGGTTTCAATATTAAATGTTATTCTAAGCTCTGCCGTGACAAAAAATGTGCACAGATATTGGACTGGTATTACTGGGAATACGCCATTAGATGCCGTTGATCAAATGGAACAAAACATTGGTCGATTGCATGACTTTCTTGTTATTCTTCGTGCACAATTTAGATGCTTATATGTACACCAAAGCGCTAATTCGTTAATATAAAAAGTAACATAATTACGAAATAGATACTTATAAACCCTACGTCTTGTTTTGGATTTATAAATATATTTTTTTGTATTTTTCCACTAAACGAGACTGTTCGAAATTCTGAGCATGAATATACTATTTGGTTTACAGGTACAGGGATACAAATCGGTACATGTTACCTTTATCTAGATTGCGGAAGGGTCAAAGGATTTCGGTGGCTCCGTGATACCGCCGCTCCATTTAACGCAAAGAGCTGAACCCCTTTTCAAATGCTCTACAGATATTGAGTAAGGCATTTATTGTAAATTAGGACGTGGTAAACCGCGGACGTAGCCGCCAATTTGTAAAATGACAAGGTAGTATGTAAACTAATGTTTCATTGAATTTATATGTTTCCTGGAAGTAATAATTTTGCGTAGCAGGTGCTAGTACCCTATCCTATAATAGATGAGCTTTTAAGACATGTCGGTTCAGTGTTTGAAATGGGTGAAACTTTTCTGTAATCCTTTGTTTTATAGATCCTCATATAAGCTCATTTGACGCCGAGGATATAAACTCATGAAACGTAAGTTTGAAATTTATGGTTTGGGATAAAAATAATTATAGAAGCTTGCTCTCCTTTGTCTTCTAATGAAAACATTTAATGGCGCCAGTTTATTAAAATTATGCGGTATCAACCCCACACGTACTCCTTAGTTAGGAGTGAATCTAGTTAGCATATCGTACAATCACCTAGACGAATAAACACAGCAGGCTGTATGCAAATGAGTATTTAATCTATCACACTGTTCCACTCTGTCGATTCATCAGTCTAGTGGCCGCATGTGCGACTGAGGAGACTGACATCTATCTAATGTTCAATTGAATTGGATAAACGTTGTGCTTTTTGACAGAACTTTTTTTACTGGCAACGATTGGCAATTGCTTTTGAAATGTTTAACCTACAGCTATAAAGGTAAATGTTATTAGGAGCTTGAGGATTAAACTCAAGGAAAAGGAAGTAAAAAAGCGTCTGGTACATCGTTACAATAGACCATCTCAATAATATTTTATAGCAAACCATATCTTCGGAATGTTTTCCGTTTGTGGTGTATCAAATATTTAAATAAAGAAACGACGCAAATGTCAAACAAAATTACGCCACGAGCCTTTGAGTAAATAGAGTTAACATTGTACTCGAAATAGCAGCAGAACGTGATGTTACTAGGTACTGCATTCTTTATTTAAAACCGTAAGCTGTTAAGAATAGAAAAAGTTATGAATACAAACCTTTTTTGAGGGAGTGGACCACAACATGTTTTTTTAAACATTTATTTCTAAAAGACTTAAGTAATAGATCAAAAATTTCTTTATATGCCTTTTTTTAAACCTTCACTATATGCTTGTTATGTTTTTAAACAATCAAATTTGTAGACTGATGGCGGTTACAAATTGTTCCATCCCCATACGCGTTTAGCATATAACCTTTATGGTTTTACTTGCACTTTTAGTTATACGCTTGGGAAATACAGGCGTGTTGTTTATATAACTAGCTTACTCCCGTGGTTTTGCTTATGTGGATTTTAATCACAGCAAAGTGTTCTTTTTTGAAGTAATAGCATACGGATACTAAGTTCGGAACTAAATAGAAAATTAAATCACCAATGAGTACCTACTAACGATGAGATCTTGGAGTATGAAGTAAAGCTGGTTAGTTAAATAGCAAAGGGTTCGATAAATAGCAAAACGTCGGCCGGCAACCGCGAGGAATGTTTTGCCGTCGCTACCTGCCCTTTCTAGTGAAATAAGGTAATAAAGGCACCTTCACACATTTGTCATTGCTCAATTGACCCATATTCTGTAATACGTGCAATAAATCTGTTTCACACGTGGCGAACTTTCTTCTACGAGTTTTTAATTACTTGCGGAAAATGGGGACAGTTGTTTTGTTTTTTAGATTTCTTAATTATTTATAAATGATAAAACTAAATAGTTAGATATAATGTAATCACTAGAAGTTTCTAAACCGATATAATGATTTCTATATCCGTAAACAAAAAACATTCGCCATCCATAACAAAAGCAACTTTCCAAAATTTTAACTAAATAAAACGAAATATAAAGTAAGCCATATTTTTCATCTTCTTTAATAATTAACGTACCGGATACGGGTCACTTTAATATCTCCGCTTTGCCAACAAAATGCGGAATTTCATTCATGAAATAATGGTTTGCATATTTTGGATCGATAGCTAGTGAATAATCAGTTGCTTTTAGCTTTAGCCAAGCGAGATTAACCAGATCAAATTATTATAAAAACAAGCGTGGGAAGAAACCGTCAATATAAAAAATAGTGCAAACAACGTACGCCCCACACCTCCGATGCAGCCGAATACATTGTATTTATATCTACTAATTACGTCAACAACCGACAATATTCACGTCAAGTAGTTTATGGTAAGCCGACAAATGAAAATTGCTTTTCTCTTCTTCTTTCATAATAACTTAGAGCTGACTTTGGACTCTTCAATACTTCCAGCATGCCGAAACTTGAAGCATAATTGGCACTAACAGGTTAATCAAAGCTTTAAAAGCTCATTCAAACTGTAATTTTGAAATTATAGCACAACGCCGAAAACTATGCCATGAACTAAATTTTATTAATTCTACCTTCTTGCATTCTCTTGTCTACGTAAACACGGGCAATATTGGTGTTACGAAGTAATTTAAAATGGGAATTGCTGCGTTATTTCAATGTTTGCGAAATAATTAAAAACAGAACATGCACCTAGCTCCTTGCTTATTTATGCTTTACCCAAACACAGGCCATAATTAGGTTTTATTTTAGGAACACGTTCCTACATTCCCGCGTAAAGGTACCTAATGAATACTATGATACATTCTTTTTAATATACCGAGGGTTTCTTTCAACAAATTACGCTTAGAATTGTGTGTGTAGACATTACTTCTTTTTATTAAAAAAGTATTGTGTACAAATAACAACTGTTTTTGTTTGATATATTGAATTTCTCTGTACTTGTCAGACTTCTGAAAGTTTTTTAAATCTTATTGTGCACTCTTAAGACACTTTCATTATAACTTATACTTAAATACTTGAAACTCTTTAAATTTAAAAGCTTTCCAAACAATTACTTATTTAAGTCTCTATTTATTTTTGAGGCTTTAATCAAATCTAGCAAATTTTACAACAATTGTGTTTTATAGTACCTATAGGATTAGTCAAACAAACCATACTTATTTAAATAATATGTATATGAGCCTACTTACATTTACGATGCGGTCGTACTCACAGCCCGTCAATATTAATATTAGAAGCAATATGCATAGGGGCTCACACGCAAATGTTATCTTATCAATTATCCGGATATTGTGAGCCATCATAAATTTCTAAGCAAGATAATTATGGTATTATGACACATCAGGTAACATCGAATGACAAAGTCATATTACGGCACATGATTTGACTACATGGCACAGAAGCCGAGAAATGAAGACAAATTTAAATTATTAATTTTTAAAATTATCCATTATTTACCGTACAAATTTTATTTCAATATATTATCTAAGGTGTTACTTGCATTGGTTCTCTACATTTTATTCTTAAAGTTTCCGAGACTTGACCACTGTCACTTTAGTTTACGTTCGCTTGACTTCCTTCTTGTTTATGTTTACTACTTTTTATATGTTTAAATGTTACCACTATTACGCGGTTGAGTGTACCCGGGTAATCTGTCTCCTAAGCGCGCCATAGCTCGTCGACAGAACTAGGGCGGTACGCTTGTGAACACACGTGTATGTTCCACATTCACTAGTGGGCACACTTCTAAAAACTATAGCGCCAAAGTTTATTGTTTTAAACCAGACAGGTCTGTTTAGCATAAATATTTAAAGTTTTTAGAATATAGTTTCTACAAAACGGTTTATTGATAAGAATGAATAGAATGTTTTTTGTATATCGCATATTGAGAATCAGGTGTTACGTTTAATATTTATTCTATTTCTAAGATAACATGTGTATGTATGTAGATCCTATTTAGGTTGTATATAGAAATCAGACTAACTATTGTTCACTAACGACTGTCCTCAGCACACTCGATACAAAGTGCCCAACATAATGAGGCTATTACCGTCATGACGTGTTAATCATGAGACAACCAGCACTGTCTGCGCGCCTAGTAGCATTCATAACATTTACATACAACACAAATATTTATAACGTACTTAATAAATGTTCTATTTATTTTTCTTTTAAATTTTAAATATTGGCAAGGTACGTCATGTTTTTTCTACAATATGCCACGCACACACAAAGAAATAAATGATTTTTCGGCATTCCGCGGATCGTTAACTGCGTCTACATAAACAAAATATTCGTGATATAGAACAAATGAGGTTTGCTACAATATTCACGTGCTAACGAAGACGGAAGAAATGGTCCCGCAATGTAAACAAACTTACGATTTTTATATAAATAGAAGCAAGACTTATGTAGATGAAGTCAGACTGTACCAACCGTCGTACCTAAGAAGAAAAACCACCAGACATTTGAGATATTAATTTGCAATATAATTTATATACCCACCTAGTTAAGCCTGGCATTCTCTTCAGGGATTATATTTTCTATAGAATACACACCCTATTTCACCCGAGGGTTTGTCAATCCTCTTAGATTGTTTCGATAGTAAATATCTTCGAAACTCTCAGGCTTTGTTAGTGAACAAGTACAAAATCGATTTAAATGGGCCAAATTATAACCTTTGACTTTGTATTTTGCAGTTTGTACTCCCTTTAATAATTTCATAATTCAATTAAACATGTACTACATACAGCATAATAGGGCAGAAGAGCACACTAACATATATATTTATTAATGCAAAATGTATGAACATAAAATATTATCTGTAATAACATAATTATATTGTATGATATGTTTACATTTGCCGTGTGAGATTTACCTTTGTAGTTAAATCTCATACGGCAAATATATTTTTATCACATTTTAACTTTAGAGGTTTCTCGCCGTCTGGCTTTGTCCGGGTCCGGATAGGTGTACATTCAGAAAATATCATTCATACATCTTTTTTTTATTTACTTATACAAATTATTTACCACATGTGATTCGTGTTTAATCCAGGGCTGGATTTAAACAAGTCAATTGTTTTTTTAAACGCTCTTTATAAAAGTTGTTTCTTTTACAGTTTCTTATTATGTCATTTGTTAAATGTCTTTTCAGATTACCTCGTTTCGCCCTGCATCACGACTATTGGAGGACTCGTGGGTGCGTACCACGATGATCTTAGATGACGTATTTGATCAGCACAAACTGCTGAGCGCCAAGGTACGGTTTGGATTCCAATTGAACTTGTATGCAAGGCGTGCAAGTCTCTGATTCTACGTAAAGCACTCTTGCTCTCTGGTAAGTGTAATAAGGGTATTTATTTACACCCCTAGATTTTATTATATAACTAGACGTACGCCTTATTTTTATCTAGAAATGTCTATTATTAATAACTAATCCAATGTAAATATTTTAGTCAATCATCATTTTAACCAGTAAATCATTTTAACGTGACTTAATATGTACACATAGTATAATTACACGCATGTACCTACGTATATTTGTATTAAGAAATCAATGTCTTAAACCGTAAAATGTATGGGTGCCTATATACCCGGTCTACAGAAAAATAAATAATGAAAAAATGATCCATTCAAAAATGTAACAAAAGTCATTGCGCCTTTTGTTATATTAACTTGAATCAGTTGGTATTAAGTCCAATTACTTTGTTTCCCAAAATCCCTACAAACTGAACAAAAGAGAATACATTCGATTTAACGAAAAAAATAACGAATTTTGTTTTACCTTTCGTTCGCTTTTTGTAAATAAGGTGAAGGAATTTAATTCATCTTTGTCACACAAATAACAGGTTGGAGAATGAAGTCCAATATTTAGAAGTGCTTACAAGAATTCTTTTCATATTCGTTCCCGAGGATTCCATTTACAACAAGAACAAAGTAAGTACGTAACCATATTCAATCGACCTCGATATGGGCACTTCTCTTTTATCTAAATTCACACTGATCCCTAAAATCCATTAGCTTTCATATCACAGCAACAAAAAAATACTACGGTGAAACAACAAACAGTTTTAATGCGAAACAAAAATAACTGGTCGTTTATAATGAACGAACCATTAATTTGAATTGTATACAATCGTGCAGTCATGTGAAAGATAATTTTATGAGTGTTTTTAAACGTGGAACGTCTGTCGTCGGAAGGGCGTCTGCAAAATTGGAGCTCGCACACATAATCCGGACACTGGCACGCAACAGTTAGTTACCGAAAACTACCAGCGATATACAAATAGGTATGTACGAAACTCTCACTTATATAAAATGTGTATATATTTTATCTAAGCCTTTCCTTATAATATTTGATGATATACATTATGAAAGTCTCTCCAAAATGAGATAATAAGATTGTCCTTATTATTATCATAGATTTTATAGTTATGTTAATCTTAACTGCTTTTACGACCAATATCCAACTAAGTCGATTCGTTTTCTATAGAATCGATACTATGTGCATGTAAAATAGCAATATGTGAATATTTTGGCATTATTTTAAAGGTAGCAGTTTCAATGTGTTCCTACTTAGATATTAATTAAGCGTGCGTCCCAAAGGCGCTTCAATTAGGACTACAAGCTCATATCAACATTTCAGCAATATTTTCATGATACTGTTGAGCATGAAATGCAATCAATAGTATCTTTTTAAAGTTAATGTTATAGTACTTTTGAATTAAGGTACTGAGTGAATATTGTATAAAATATTACAGCCTACCTATCTAATCAAATTGTATCCTGATTTGTTAATCTAAAGTCTGTGAAAGCTTTTTGTTTTTCTTTTTGAACAACTTTTACTTTCGGTGACTGCTCTCTGCTAATAACGTTACGAAACATTGAGGATTAAATGGCAAAACTCAAAACAAAAGCGGCAAAAAATATTAAATGAACAGTATTAATAATAAGATTGATTTCAGTAATTAGATTTCACTGTCCTTTGGTATACCATACAAAAATGAATCATACCATACTATATTTTGAACCGAGTTGAAGGTAATTATATTATTATGATCATCGTTATAAGACGTTAACATAAATAACAGTTTCATTACCTGTCCGTGCAAAAATACGTCTTTACGTAATACTTCATATCCTAGTGTAAGTATCTTAGATAAACTCTTTCAGGCTTACGGACAAATAGCTAGTATCAACGATACTGCCGACATTATTTTTTACTAACCCTGCGAGAGCTAGCGTCATAACCATATATTATTAGTTGTTATCGTGCTAATCAAATTACAAAGGGAACATAAAGGAGGTAATTCTAAAAATGTTATGTAGACTCCAGTAGTAAATCACATAACCAACTATTCCCACGTAGGTAAAGAAACACATTTTTTATTTTGATTTGATGTTTCTGCCACTCTATGGAGTTCAATTCCTGTGTCACGGGGTTTCACAAATATTCTGATCACAGGCATAAATAACACTTGGATCGGGAACAAACACTTGTGGATGAAACAAATGACAGTGTCACTGTGTACTCTATCCAGGCCATCCAAGCCATTCCAAGCGATCTAGCCTAAAATATGTAACCACAGGGTGTAACCGTAAGCCTGCAATATAGAAATTTATCGGCTCCGTTTTCGAATTCTGTTCCGATGCTACGTGGTATTTAGTCCTTAGGCATTTGCCTAAGAAACAAAAGCTAAGTGTTCGTGACGTCATCAAAGTAAATTCGTCATCTGATTTTTATGGACACCTGCATTTAATATTGAAGAAAGGTCGGACGGAACTAACCAACTTAGTATTTGGCTATCCAGGAAATCCTTTCTATTCAACTATGTGCCTAGGGAGCTTTGGTATTAATGTATTCAATTTAAATAGTACTTGTATATTATTATTACGTAGGTGTATATTATTTTAACTACTATGTAAGTAAACTAGCTACATTTTGCGTGCCTTCAAATCCTGACAGCAAGATGAAGCTTCAATTGTAATAAGTGTCTTCAACAAATTCCTTCATGTCGTTCCGCTTCAGAATCCCTGACATCCACCTATTTTATTATTAGTTCTTTAGTACTACGGAAGTGTTTTATAGTTATAACAAAGGTGCTTGAATGTAGATATTATTCCGCTCACATAAATAAACACGACATCGCAATATTTATTATGATTAAAAAAGGCATATTGTGCTAAAGGGGATAAAACACGGTTGGCTGGTGTGCAAACGTGTAAAATACAATGCGAAACAAAACGGCTTTAATATAAAATAAATCGTCACTAACTGATTTCTTTCAACGCACTAACACTTGTAATTGTAATTTATTATAAGCGAAAGACAACCTTAGTGCTTCGAAATAAAGGCTATGTTAATTTGATCAGTAATAAATCTAGCTCTAGTTATGTAGCAATAAAGCTAATACCATTAAGTATATTAGAATGGATGTTTTATGGCCTGGAAACTTATCCAAACGGAAATATTCGGCCCTTCACCCTTCATTGACAATCTTCAACTTGAAAGCAGTCACGAATTACTTTTTCTGTTCCATTTCTTTGTTGGCATTAAAATACATGAATTTCTAAAATATAAGAATATTAATGGATTTTAGATCGGGGAACGGATTAGTCATCATTGTGCTGCTGAAAAACAAAGCGTTCCTCAGTCTACGTGAAAATGTCAGTTTCATAGATTCTATTATTAGAACAGATTATATTTCTGAAACGTTTAAATATTGTACATGATACAAGTTAATTCATGTAAGACAAACGCTTTGATATGTAAGTAAGGCTGGCAAAAAAAAAAAAGATTTACAAAAAGATCCGATTTGCAGATTTAAAATTATCAGCTCGCTTGTCTGAAATGTCTAACATTGAACAAGAAACCTTGATTAGACGATTAACCATAATGCTGTCGAAGCTTTTTAAATGTATGTGAGCAGCACAGCGTGAAGAAATTACAAACGGTTTGAATAGATTTTGATGATTCGTAATTGAGGTTTACCTTAAATCATTATATGCCTAAGCTCTACGTACTTCAGCAAATTGTTGAATATAACACATAAGTTCATACTTATGAACAATTAAATGTTATACTTAAGTATTCTTAATAACTAATATAATATTTCATTGTTCTATTGGGAGACTTCTCACGAGCGAACTACTAACATTTGCTAAGTCTAATTTACCCTGCCACCTAATATTTTCAGCATATTAACTATTGAAATGTCTTTTTTAACTGTAATGAATTTAGGTTATATATTAGCATGAACATAAACCATTTTTTTTGGCATGAGTAACTCTGCTTAAATCATTATTTTTGTTCGAGTATAATGGATCAATAGATTCCAGAAATTGTGACAAACATCCAGATTTGAAACTTCTAATTCTCAAAGCTGAGATATCATAAAACAACTGTTCTCATGTATGTAATGAATACCTTAATCCGTCCTAACGATCTCTAATTGTTTGATTGACTTTGGTTATTAAACTTCAGATATTCTCTTTATTAACTTCTCATAATTATATAGAGCCCGTTTCAAAAGGCTGCCATGAATACTTACGACCTACAAATATCTGTGTATTGTTTCTCACGTAATAAACTGCGAGTCGTGCGATGGCAAATATACGTCAGCTAATGTAATACAATATATTAAGAAAAGAGAAATTCACGACCTAGCGCTGAAGTAACTCATCTTATTATGTAACGACGCCCTTTTACTCTGAAGGGTTCAATCGATAATATTCTAGAACCCAAAATATCTTCGCACTAATAAATGTACTCTAATGTAATGTGACCTGAACTAGCCAATCAAAAGTTTTTAGATCGAATTCAAGCACATCCCTAATTTGAAATTGTTGTATCGTAACCCAAGAATTTGATACCCTAACTAAAATTGAAGAACCACACTTTGTACTTATAACATTAATTAATACACCAAAATAGATGAGTTGAATTACTAAAGGATTAAATAAGCACCTTTAACAGAATTAAAAACAAATACATGTGGATAATGAAGTGATAGACTAAACAGACACTTTCGCATCTAAAAGTTTTTAGAAGCACAAATAACCGCTGAAGTTTTCTTAAAATCAATAAAAACAATTAATGTTATTGTACCTACATACATAGCGTTGTACAGATTTATTCAAAATTCCTGTATATAAATATCAACGAAGCATTTATATCTAAACACATGGCGTGTGGATGTAAAAACAGCAGTCGGCGAGCTATCACGTCTAGTTCCACCCTAATTTGAATAGAGAAACGGAACAACTATGATAACACCGTAAATCAACAGCTTTATAGGTGCTTGTAGATCCACTTACACACATTTACTTAGGCAGACGTCGTGAGTATGGGTAGCCAAGAATAACGTATTGAGGTATCGAAGCTCCCAACTTGCGACAGTTTGCTACTTCTGTGTGCTATTAAGCGTATTTTAAAACTCATCCATTTCAGAACTAAATGAAATCTCAAATGTATTTAGGCCTATTGCGCTGGGCATTTTAAGTATAATTGAAAGTAATTGATTCGAAATTATTTCTTTCTCTAAATATTCTAAGAAGCCAGATAAAACCACAGCTGTTCAACGAATTTAATCTCCAAATAACTTCAAGAAATCCTAGGAGGCACATTATTCCGGTGTCTGCTCCATTTAGTAGAACTGTTTGGTGAAAAAATATTCTTTTTGCTTTGTACTATATAAAATATGTGGTTTTACGAAACCAAGATGAATAGAGAGTAATGTATATCTGATTGGATCTTTGAAAAGAAGTTATCTTAATTGTTATTTTAACCTAGGCCTTACGTGAAAACCCAGACAATGTAGGCAACCAAATAGGCATTACGTAAAGCTGCGATAGGCGATATTCGGGTTCTTCTATACAATGTACTACGTGCGACCTTTATTCTCCGCGTGGGATATATTCATTAGTGTTACAACATTATCAATCATGGAGTTATCTGAAACAAACAAATCATGTATTCAGCAGCAAAGGGAGACATCTCATTTAAGGCCATGCGACAGGTTGCTTGAGTAACGCCCCCGCACTGCGTTGATATTACTTGCCTAAGGCATACACACTTTTGAGGTCACTGCTCATCGCAATGATGGTATTTTCTAGGCAACCTCTGTAATCGTGTGACGCCTCACCTTTTCAAATCATGGAGCAAAGTGGCAATGATAATTTTAATGTTATATTTGACATAATATTTGAATCAATTTAAATCCAGTCATATAACCAACGTAGTTACTTATACTTTGGGATATCATATAATTATGTCGAATCTAAATTTAGCGGCCTAACATTGTGTCAACATAATGCAAAAATCTTTCTCAGTTTCCATCCTAAAACATGTCTGTACATGATCTTCACAACACTTACAAGGAAAAATGCAATAACTTTTAAATCCCCGTAACAAAACAGCCATCTAATTAAAAAGCCTCTGCCAGACTGTATTTGTGAACCTTTTTTTCTTTGATATTATAATCCCGCTGTAGCCTTTACAACACCCAAGGGGCAAGATGGGGTGACTTACTTAACTAGGGACAACACTTTTTCAGGTTTATTTTAAAACCGTTTGTTATGTGTACAATTTGTTTTATTTCAAAACTAGATTCCAGACAAATCGTTAATGTGCCCTTCACACAGAATAACTGCTTTGTAGCTGTTTAACTGTGTGGTCATTAAACAAATGCTACTACCTAATGATTGATGACGATGATAAAGTAAAATAATGGCCCTACAAATTGTTACCATTATACCAAACTATTAAACCGCACTTAAGCTATAAAGCTAATTAAACGATTAAAACCATCCAATGGTCTTCAAAGCCTAGTTTTGTATGTAAATCGCTTAATATCACTAATAGGGTACCTCTTACTTAAGCACAGAAGCCTAAATATTAGCTTGTTATAATCAAAATTAAATGAAAACATTAAGAGCTGTAAAAGTAACGTTTCTCTGATTATTATTCCGTGCGCTTCGTATACAGAATGAGAACTGTTTACTGTACCAACAGGCGGGTTGGTAGGGGGCCAGGCCACGTACTGCAATATTTAGTTGGTTTAACGATCATAATAGTGCTTACGTTGTTAGTTAGCCGGCCTTCACGACTCGGGTATGGTATTTAAGCTCCCATTCGCCATACTTAAATGTGCTACGAAGATAAGCTTAGCATATTAATTTGTCTTGTTTATGGAATACTGTGATGATAAAATCTTATCGTGGACCAATCTTATCATTTCAGGTAATGTGGACCCTTTGTTCCAAATATAAGGAGGCAGGAACATCCTGATGATTTCAGCCGGTAAGTGTCTTCTCTATATATTATTCTATTACCCTAACTAGGTGATATTTAGATGGGTTAAAAAATTTAAATGCAGGATCCTAAGTACAGTAATTATGATGTAAGTGTATCTTCATCACAAAATCCATTTATCTATCATTAGAGAGTTACATACTTGAACACCATTGTATATACCCAACACAATAAACTGTTAGCTGTCTCTTAGCAGAATGTGCAGAGCTCACGTTACATCCACGTCTTAATTACCTGTCCTATATATCTTCGATGCACCTCCGTGCTATTTGAGTTCACTTCTATTTTTGGTACTCGATCAATCTGTTCAGCGTATTTACGAGAAAACCACTGAACTGATGTATCTGATCTCTCCCACAAACGTATTAGTTGACATTTTCACCTCTAAAGTAGTTAAATTTCCACGTGTATTCAAATGCGGCTTTATTTCCTTATACCCAAACAGCTCATAGGGACTTAACCTTATGTGTTAAGAATCAGGACCATAAATCCTGGGACACTTTAATAATATAACCTTATGAGATAGACGTGTAATTTTTCGGAGACCGAGCCTACGAAAGATTTATAACATACGATAGGAAAATCACAGCTTAAGGCAAACAATTTACTTGATCTTTCATAATTTACAAGACTCACTAAACGTTACTATTTCATATTCTCAATGATGGGCACAGCTGTTGGAAGACGTCCAAAATCCTAACTAGCACAATGCGTAGACAATATAGAGGTAGGTATGCCTATTTTATTCATCCCCTATTATTAAAACGTATTTTTTGCCTGCGATCAGAAATTGCATACTTATTAATATTTCCTATAAAGTACGGAGCGATATTGTTTGGCAGTGGGCCAGCAAGTCGTTAATACTTATGCTCTTAGGCCGTGTTCATTAAACTCAGGTGCTTGAAAAACCCTCGCTATCAGGTATTGGGAGGAATATTAATAATCAAATATTTAATTGATTCTGAAGTCGTTTTGCCTACAATTTTTGATTTCAATTCCGTAAATAATATTTTCGATAAACCCATAAGCTGGTAGCTTGCTTCGATAATTTTTATCTTCCAAAATACTATTTCTTCCAGTCTGAGCTTGTAGCTTTTTTGTGGAACAAACATTATACCAATTGGTGCTTCAATCAAAGCCGTAAGCTTTGATTTCTTTTTATTTGTCAAAAGATTTCTAGTTTTCAATAGATGAGCCTCGTCTCTTGACTATATTACTATAAAGTAGAATAAAAATAGACTTTGAAGTTAAAAGGAAAGAATCGACCTCTATTTCAATGAGATCAGTTGCTTTGCCAATACTTGCCTTTGCTTAAATGCCTAATGTATTACGAATTGACTGATTAGATATTACATAAAAGGTTCAAAGACTACCTACGAGGACCAATTTGTTTGTAGTTTTATATTTTCTGAACCATTTTTTTTGGTGAAAAGAAATCCGAGTAGACCTTTAAATCCAAGGCTGTAGTTTTAACCCCTGACGCAGGAGGGGTGTTATAAGATTTACGTGGGTTTGTATCGACGTTTCTGTCTATGGCATCGGAGCTCCCAAACGGAGGGGCTGTTTTTTATGTGTACTAGTATTTGTCATAGTGTTCTTGAGTATTTATTATATTTATATTTTTATCATTTAATATTATTAATTAGTTCTTATTTATTCCATAGCAACCATATCAATCCAGGTAGAACATATCAGAACCATGTTACAGAGAAACTAAAAGATATAAAATTCAATAGGACATCTCTTTGTCATTAGTTTAAGCACAGACAGAAACTGAGACTAATATTACAATTTATATATTTTTGAAGAAAATTTCGTTACGTGTGCTTACGTTATTCGTAATTTATTTTCACATTCTCGAAGTAATATTTCAAGACGGAAGCTTCATATTATCGAAAACCGTTCCATAATTAAAAACATTATTACATAATAATTAATAAGAGCTACCTTAATCAAATACAGTCCTTATGATGCCCTTTGATTATGTATGGAATGTTCATTACTTCTGACCTGTTAACTTCCAGTAATTACAATAGCTTTATTAAGTCATGTTTTTTTTAATATGTGCCTATTACGGAATTCTTTTTTAAGTACGTCTGAATTATTTCCAGTTTCCAAGAAACTTCCATCCCTTCTTCCGATATTTTTTTATCAACGAGGCCTATTGATGAATTGTGATGCAAGTAATTAAATAATACCTAATAATTTCCAGATTCTGTTCATTCCAAACCTGATCCTCAATTTGATATCCAAGAAATTTCATTACTCTAATGTCATCGCGCTTTATGATTTTGGATTGGAAAATTTTATATCATTGATAAATGATTCAGAAGTTTTCCAGACACGGTCCAAAAAATTGTCGATGATTGGTATGACAACTAATAAATGAAGCAGCCGAACTAGATTATCATGAAACTCTATTTATTTGAATGACCCTACTGTAAGACCTGGCTGACGCGAGGTAATAATTTCGTGCGAGTTGCAGTACATTACAGGGCGGCACGGCTATGGTGTTCTAAGATCGATCGAAGACGGCAATGTGCTGCAATCCACACGATATTTCTCGCATCGTATAAACCAATAATTTCAATATTAGTCTCGTTCAACTGTCTGACGTACGGTTTGCGTTTCACTTCCTGTGGACTATAACAGTTTCACGTCATGTGATTAAAATTAATGAAAACATTCTGGTGAAAACCATGCTCTCATTTTTTAGACAATTTTGTTGATTTTTGTATACAGTGAAACATGCCAACAGGTAAACATCATGACGTTAATTATACCCATTCGTACCCGTCCAACAAATATAATTAGTCAACGTCTTTAGAATCTTAAATCATGGTTCTGTTTGTCAAAGATACATTTTGGCTAGCAAATGCTTACTCTGTTCGTTAGGCACTGCTATTCAAGAATTCATAAGCTTAGAATTCGATACAATGTCTTCGCGAATTCGTCGAGTCCTTAATAGAATCTTTATAATTGTATCAAACCTAATTTAATATTTCAGGAAGCTCCTTCGCAATTTATCGAGAAAAATATTGGTCCAGTTACCTTCAGAAATTCCTTTTTAATATAAATACACAAGTTAGGTGTCAAAAGTACCACATGTAATAAATATTTTTGGTTAATAGAAATATTTACCTTAGTCCAAAAAGTACGGAGCCAAACCACTCAGCAATATAGGATTAAATTAATCGACGCGTTAAAATTTACGTGGCCACAATACAAAGTTCGATTGAAAATGAATAATGCATGCGCTCACAGCGTAAACATTTAAAATCCTTACGGTAACTTAAATCTCCACTTAAAAGCTTTGTGATCCTGATTATTTATTTAAGTAGTTACTAAGTACTTAAATCTTCTCAAAATTACACTATAGCAATTCTGCTAATGACTTGTTTTACAAACATGTTGCCAGTTTGTATAAAATTCCCGCCAAAAGGTTTGTATTCCATCCAAAAGTTGGCAACGATGCTAAAATATTTTCCTATTCTAACGTCGAAATTGTTAAAAAATCGTTTAGCCCTCAGCTTTAAGTGGATTCGTCTTGTTGACGTGGAATTGAAAAGCTGTATACGTTATGCTCATCTGAAAATATTTATAACTGTTTGTAACCTTTTGAAAACTGTTAAGCTTCGCGTAAACTGATTGCTTTTAATTTGAGCGAATTGCTTCGGCAGCATTTAATAAATTAGAGCGTGTTACATATACAGTAATGTTTTATGCATGTACACATACATTAGTGACGTAGAATGCATCGTATAACAATGGCATTGACAATGTGTTTGAAGCCGGCGTAAATAGATTTAGTAGTAAATAGTTCTATCTCTGTTGAAGAGCTGTTTACATGACAGATGCTTTTACGTTTATCACATTTTTTATAAATTTATGCTCTATCAAAAACATTGTTTAGTTCTAGGACTAGTCTACTTAGTCTTTTAATATTTTAAGTAAAGAAAGAATGAGCTTGTATCTTATATTTTTATGGATCCTCTTTTTGTTTCTAAGTAAGATAATAGGAGCACGAGAAATTTGGTAACACGGGCGTCGGGCATGGTAACAACGTAATAATGTTTGTTAATTACTATCAGATGAACCAATATCGCTCGTAGTCTACCAAGTTAGGTATTCCTGGCCAATTAGGATGCTAATGAAATAGTTATCTCTATAAAATTATTACATATAATTCCAGTATCTTTCGTACAAATAAATACAGGTATTCTAATAAATTTATCATAATATAATGTTCAAAGTTATATGGACAACTTATATTGCCAGGTTTCAAGTATTTTATAAGTATATTTCAAAGTAATATTTAAGACTTTATAATTGATACTAAAAACCTGATGATACTTGAGGAATTTCCTTCCAAAACATTTTAAATACAAATCCAGGCTCAACGAAAACAAAATACTTAAATAAAATAAAGATAAAGAAAATTAAGTCAGCGTAATATAACAAAATATGAAACTAAAGCAGAATAAACAAGTTTGCCCTTTACCACTAATGCTCAAAGTGTTAATTTAAACGCGAAGTAGCGTGTAAAAGTAATTTCATTTCAAAGCTGACAGCAGTTTGGACAAAAGTAATACAAACTTGGATGCGACGACTTCTTCGAGAGAGAAACAAACATTTCTCAAGTCTGCTGTTTGTTGTGTAAGTTATTTTAAGCTTTTTCAGATTCACGGCAGTGTTCCTTTAACCGCTTACTGTGTTTGTAGTAAATCCTGGGTGCCTTCGATTGTGTTTATTGATGTTAGAAGTCTGTTCGACTGACCAATTTGAAAGTAACTCGAGCCTATAATACATTCGTCCCTTAAATAAACTTTCGTCTTTTCAGAAGTCTGTAAATATATTAATAATTTGCACATAATAACTGTTAAACGAGCCTTTTGTGGAAAAGTCCTACGACATTTCCAAAGTAGAAACTTATATGAACAAATAAGACATCATATAAATAGATAAATCGAGATATTTGTTTCTTTTTAGGGCCTATTTATTTAGAGATAAAGGTCGCGAAATCCTCACGCTTTATTTAAAGAGTGACTCGATAACCCTATTTATTTAGCGCCAGTCACGAAAGAATTGAATTTAAGTACCTATCCGATAGTATTGGCTGTTTCAGTTGATCCGAACCTTTGTTATTCTATTGTTTTAACTTACCTTTTAGTTTAGAAACCTCGAAATAACTCTTCAGGATGGATAGGAATTAACATTATGTAGATTTTACGGGTACCGGTTAAAATAAAACTTTACTTTGTCTGCAAACTTTAAATATACACTATATATTTTGGATACCTATAAATACATTTACTTCTTTTTAGAAGGGAGTATATTACCTTACCTAAAATATACAAAACTTTTACTTATGAATATCTACTAAAACTAAACCCATATCTTTTTTAATAATGTTCACTCTAACAGTCATTACTATTTAACATGAATCTGTGTTAAAACCTGTGTTGTTTTGTGTGAACAAAGTACGTCTATTTAAAAATAACTTCAAATACATACATTTATATTGAAAATAACTTTAATACGTTAAAGTTAAATGGTTATTACGTGCGTAGGCCGTACGGTAGGTGAAACTAACATAGAAACTATCATCAATTTAGTGGGATCCTAATAGTTGCTGGACCTCATGAAATTACCCCAAAAAGCTATTATACAATTACAATTCGGTGGAGTAATAAAACCTTTGTGAAGAGCGAACATTCGTACGTAATCGTAACCCTGAATATACCAAATACGGCACTTAAGATATTTGTACTATCGTTATAACTAATAACATAATGAAGCATTCGTGTTACGGCTTTAGAAAAGCCTTTTGTTTCTCAATTTGGAGAATACATAGATTAATTCATGAAAAATAAATGATACATATATCATCACGCCTGTATCCACGAAGGGGTAGGCAGAGGTGTACCAATGTACACCCACACTTCGCCGATGTGTTTAGTTCCCATGTAATAGGGGGCGAGCCTATTGCCACTAACCGGGCACAAATCCAATTTCATAGAAAAACCCAATAACACCTTGGTCGACTCGGGAATCGAACCCAAGACCTCTAGCGTATCAGTCGCGCTTAGCACCACTAGGCCAACGAGGCAGTCAACTAAATGATGCCTTTGGTATTTTAACAAAAGATCAAAATTACATCTATTTAAATGTGTTGAAAGTCGTAAAATGTATGTTTAGTGTTGTTTTCACAGTTCATGTCCAAAACAAATATTTTATTTCCTTACATTGACCTATGTTATGTTGATTTGATTTACGACTTTGATTTACTGTTTAATGTGCCAGATGAAACGGACATTGACACCCGGGAAGAGGACTCCGTACCATTTATCACAGATTCATCGAATAACATGTGTTAAATATAGGAATTTGGAAATTTTAATGTATAACGAGTGTTAGTTCGCCTTTAAAGCAAAACAAAGAGTAATATAATTATATAAAATAATAAATGAATAAATGCGGACAACATCACATACATTGCTCTGAACCCAAAGTAAGTAGCTATTAAGCACTTGTGTTATGGAATTACACCCAGACCCGAGGCAATGTAGAATAGTTGATTTCTACATTGACCCGACCGGGGATCGAACCCGGGACCTCAGAGCTAGCCACACCTTGAAACCGGTGCGTACGCCACTCGACCACGGAGGTCGTCAAGTCAAGTCGTCAATATTATAAGTAATTTACCTTTGTTCAGCAAATCAAATCATTATTATAATTAGAAAATCATTTCCTGTATTTCTACGGGTTATTTAAAGGTTAAAAGTGTAGCATATTTGCATACAAATAATGAAACTATAATGTGCATATGATGCAAGTTTATGGTAATTAAATGAATTATTTCTTGTAAGTAACTTTCTGTTTTACATATTCGCAAATTACATACTAAATTACGGACTAAATATAAAATTATTTTAAATACTAGTACGAAATAAGCCATGGTTAGAACCCATACAAAATAAAAAAATGAGATATTCGTACAAATACAATACAACCCACATACGAGGCTTTTAGAAATTTTAATCATATAATTGTTTATCAAAAAATGTAAAATGAATATCTAATAAAACAATAACAAACAAGATGTTCCTTAAGTAAAATTACTATCGTATTGTCTTGATACTCAGAACCTAAAGCTACTAATTTTCAAACTATATTTCCAAACCAGTATTTCAATAACAAGTCAAAGTAGACGTATCAAATATTTTGTGAATACAAACTCTAAAATTCTTAAGGTTTCAGAAAAAGATGTCGTTTTAGGCATTATTTCAATTTTAGCTTAACTCCAATTGGAATAAGCTTCTAAGATTGGAATAAGAATAACACGAAAATAATATGTATATCACAAAAAAAAACTTTATCATAATTACTGTAAAAATGGTTTTCGACTGTAGCTATTTTAATATTGTGCTCTGTAATATATTCGTGGAATGATTTAGATTTTTCTTTCCTAAGCTTACCAACTAATATATTGAGGTTCAGGCAAAGGTCACGCTTATAAACTGAGTGAGTCGTAGAACAAAAGGTATTAGCTAACAATAGTAAATAAATGTAGCCATATATAATAAATATTGATCAATAAAAGAAAACATATCGATGTTTAAGTAAATAAACTATTTTCGCCAAATCCATTAATAAGGTCAAGAGGTCATAAAAGGTCAGTCAGGTTCGTTATTCCATTATCCTGATACGGATTTACCCTTATTTACACGAATCATTCATAAATAATTTTCATTAACTACATTAAAAATATAAGTGGTGAAAAGGTCTATTAATAGCTTCGTCAAAGCTTAGGAATCAAGTAGGTTTTTTTCTCAAGTACATATTATCACGAATAAATAAGAGCTTTTATTTTATTTTCTAAGTTAACCAGATTAAAACACCTAGTTTGCGTGAAGCCTTTCCTTTCTGTTATTATCATATTATCCCTATAGGGTTTTCGTCGCAAAATTTTATCCAATTCCAATTTCCATCTATTAAGATTCTGGGAGTTCATAACAAACAGTTACAACTTATAAACTTTACCAATTATGAACAAAACAAAACATTATTTGGTAGGTACGAAGAAGTTATTTCACGCCTTGATTTAAATCGTAGAGCCAATTTCATAAATAATTATGAAGCTGTCAATAACATTATTTTCTCATGACTTGCCTCCCGACAGTACCACCTACTATTATAGTATGAAACGCCAACGCTACAAGTAATTTTACTTCCTTCTCGATGCTGCCTAACAACTAAGTCAACTTTCATTAACAAGGCCACATACAAATATAGCACGAATTCCCGTATGATTGCGACAATTTAGATACCGTATTCCGACACTCTATAGTCGTTCCGTCTCTACGCCTACAAGTTTCCTACACTACAGTACGTAGCCGTGTCGCTACTTGTCCCAGAGTTTTTCATTTGGGTCCAACATAAAGGCCGAGACGAACTGATGAGGGCCACGGTCTGCCGTGGAAAAGGTTTCTTGTGATATAGACTACACCGTTTGTGAAGCATACAGGGTAGTATATTTAGAATGGGTTAACTTTTAGCGAACCAAAAATCCTTTTAAACTATTTTTCATTCAAGTAATTTATCTAAATATAGTGGAAAAGAAGAAGAAGTGGAATTGAAAGCTGTCAATCCAATTTTATGTTTATTAAATAAATTCCTACTACTACGAGTATCTATAAATTACAAAGGTCTTTTTGTGAATGTGTGAACGGAAAATGTAGCATTTCTTAGAAATCACCATACTGCATTTATATTAAGAGAGGGCCCAGTTATTTTGGGACCGATTTAGTTCAGTTTATAACCATAACTCAACTAATGAGGAATAACCTCTAGTCCCTAAGTTTAGTCCCACAAAACTAGTTTGAAGATAACGATGATAAGCAACGTTCTTGTCCCAAAAATGTGGTGGGACTAAATTACGGTCCAAACAACCATTACGCGAGTCTTCATGAAATGTGTCGAATGTTAGGGTATTACAGTTTATCACAAATGGCCGCGGCGGCTTTGTTTACTACGATAAACTCTACAAATTTATCACCAACTTTGTGGACCGATCTTGTTTATGATGTGTTCATATAGTGCACGTGTCTATTACACATGCTAGGCAGGTACTGCAAATCTTTGTTACCTATATTGTTTTTGTTTTGCAACAGGATCTTATCATGCATCTTGTCACAATCGCAAAAAAAAAGTTGTAAAGTTTTGTTTATGGTTCCTCAAGTTTTGCAAACCATAAAGCCAAACTTTCCTCAAAGATCTTGGTATGTAAATCATAAATTATTGTTATAATAAACATCGTGCTTCATGGATATCTTTATTCAAAACTCTTGTGAAAACAATAGTGTTATAGTATTTGTTTTATTACCTACATATACCTATTTATTTGGGCAGTTTTAAATAAATATCTTATCACCTTAGGTGTCAACATCTAAGTCGTATGTTATTCACCCTGTACTTAGTACAAAAAGTGTTATTAACCTTATTGTTTTAAAAATTATAATTATTTTCGAAAGATTCGTCTACGTCTATGATCGAAAACAATAGCCATGAACACAATACATAATTTACTTCAAAATTTTGTATAAATAATGAATTGTTTCAGTCCATGGAACTGAAATAAGAAACCCTCAGTTATTCATTTATAATACAGAAAGGAATGGTAACATATGTCTTTAAATAATATATTGGCGCCCACCACACAAATTATCTTGGCAACCGATTCAAAACAGTTTACCTAATGGCAAACAGTTAAATCAATCGATATTTTACTAAAATCGTTCTCAAATGCATAGTAGGTGATGGCTAAATGGTTATGAGACTGACAAGCGGACTTAAGTAGCTAAATGCATTCCATAATACGAACCAATAAGGAAGCTCATAAATGCTAATTCAGATCTGAACGTAAAGTCTGTGTATAAAACCTGCTACGTCATAAGGAAATATAATGTGGTAGATATGCGAGGGATCGATATGTCATTAGAAGGACTATGGTCAGAAGCATAAACGTTTATGATTTGATGTACTTAATCCCTTCGCAGTTATGCCCAGAAAAATATGATTGTCACGCGCTCCGTGGTCGTCAAGCGCCAGACGCGTGGGCGCCAGGATTTTGACGCCATTTTTTATTGATGCTCGTTATCAGTGACAGATCGTATAAAATCAGTTGCAAACTTATCACGCGTGATGTGTTGCCGAACACAGTAATAGAGCGAAATCACACGTTGTTACAAGACCTGCTGGATCGGCAATATTTTCTACTTATTTCTTTAGTAGGGAGATAATAATATATGCCTCGTAGAAGATGAACACGAAAATACATTATTATGAGAATCAATGTAACTTTATGTCGAAAATGTGTGACAACATTAAGGACACTTTAGTTAATTATAACAAACCATAAAAAGACACTTTAATTACGTGTATATTAGGATAGTAACCTACTCGTATAAATGCATGACGGTTGCAGAACATAATATTCTTGCCTTACCGTTTAAAATAAACTTTATTGGGATCGGGTTGAAGTACATCGATCATACATAATTCATTTTTTAATTATAATTTTACATAATGTTAAATAAACCTAGTTGCTTAACTCCCTACAAATACATCAACGTAGTGCTAAGTTTAAAAAGGTTGTCGGATAGCTGGAGATACGAATGAAACTTAGAGATCGGAGGAATAAAGTTGACCGATGTTACTGTCATTTACAAAATATGAACCTATTTCCTGACATCGGAAGCACATATAGAGTTTTCAGATAGTTCACAATAAAGAAGGAATACTTCCCTGTTTGTGACAAAATTTAATGTTTACATCGAAAATTGAGAGTTCCAAACCCTCAATGGTCGTTGTGGTAATCCGCAATGTTATATTTACGTGTTATGCCATGCGTACGTGAATCTATGTTTTGTTTACGAAATGAAAATCTTGAGACCACGTGGGATATGTAGGTCTTGCATTGACCAAAAAGAACCTAGTCCCGTATGTATTGTACCTATTCTTATGCACTGAAAATACTATACATATCTCATGTTTGCTGCTTCTATATATATACAACTTATATTGAATCATCTCACTTTCACTCAAAGGTTTGCTGAAGAAAACTCAATTTTGATTTAAGCTCGCCTCTGTACATCGACTTTAATTAAAGTACATCTTTTAAATGTAATGTTTATGTGTACAATAAAGAAGTATTATTATGAGTTGTGTATATTTATTATTATTTTATATACGTACAGAATCAACAGGATGTTGCTCTGGTAACTCTCACAGTTCGCAGAAAGGGTTTGTTAGGCCCGTAAACAAAACAATAGCCATTCAAATAAAATATCAAACATTGTTCACAACAAACAGAAGAAGCTTAAATTTATTAATCCTGAAACAAAGCATTTTGTTTTATTTATATCATAAAGCATTTATAGATTTATGTAACCAAAATAACTCTTTCCGCACCGTTTGTAATTTATTTTTGTCATGTCCATTATATATATTAGATAAATAATTTCAATTTACCAAAGTTAATTTAAAGTTATGTTTCTTAACATAGGAAGTTAATAAATTAAATTGTCTACTCTTGTATATTAAATTTCAACTTAATAATATCAAGAGCTACATAGATAGGTACTTATTGCTAATCCATAAACTATGGAAACAAGTGGTTAGCACAACTATTCCAACTGTCAACATGTACTTATTCATTTGTAGATATCGGCAACATTCATCTCGATAATATATCCTAGCAACAAGTAAAACTGAAATCAACGCCTGTCTAGTACATAATTAAGTAAAATCGTTTCGCAGCAAATAAAAATAACCTAGCACACGTTCGTTCCAAGTATATCAGTAAGTATTGAAAACGTATCTATGGAAAAAATCGATATTTTTTTTAATTTTTTTTTTTTTTATTGATAACCCTGTTATAGTGTACCTAGTCTGAACTGACCTATATAGGTACTCGCAAGTTCGAACATATTCATTGAAATGGTTTCTTTCCCTTCACATCTTTTTCTACTGTATTTAAATTTGCACATTTTTTCTGTTACATAAAATTATATAACCTACGTAAAAATCACGCTGGTTACACCATGTGTTGCCCTTTACAAACAAACACACGTTTGAGAAACTCTTGGCTGCATGCCATTATTATGCCGAGTTTTATAGGAAATACCATTCTTTTCACATCAAAAGCCGCCCAAACGTAAAAGAGCTCGTCAAACCGCTGTTCCGATTGTCGTACGAATGCCAATAGCGTTCATCAGCATTGAAATCCTAGGTAGTCAGTAACTTGCAAAGCTACGTGCCTTTGGTCTCGGCAGACAGTATTACTATCATACAGCATATAGGTATGTATATTAAGTTGTTCCCAACAAGACGGCAAGTCATAAATTACGGGAACACATTTTCATTGCCTAACTAATCAACTCGAAAATCATTCAGCACGTCTTTGAGATTATGAAGGCTGAAGCAAGATTAAATATTCATGATTTGAATACAAAAGCATGCGGTAATCAAAATGCGCAGAAATTTCAATTATTTTCTGATTACTTATGTCACATCTCTTTTTATGAAATTCCATTTCGGAAAAGAGCTTCCCTATTCACGTGCAAATTATTACTACTTAAGTGTAAAAAATCTTTTTAGAAATATTTTATTCTCACCTTTAATTTTTCTCATAAATAATATTTTTCGTCTATCTTATGAATAATAAATTAGATTTTAAGTGTTTCAAAACATTTTAGCAATATTCTCAATAATTTGTATTTGGTACAAGTGATGCATCGGTTAGCGACCTCTTCCAAAACGTGCCCAATCCATATCCGTACAAATATACTGATATAACTAGCACTGCGTCTATGACGATTTCTATAAAACTCGACATGGAAGAAAGCTTCCCAGGAAAGGAAAAGCAATTTTTCATGATTACCAATATCGAAGCCGGTTAAACTGGTCAATCCTGGATCAGTAAAAACTTCATTGTTAATCCTCGAAGTACTATAATGTTATAGACACTGATGATCAATGGATGTATCAAGTACCTAAGCACAGTACAGTGATTACTTAGGGAAGGTGGGATGTGGCAAAGTACGCAATATATGATTTCACATACATTTTGGGTGTAAGTTTAATGTTCTATCTGTGGTAAGGTTACGTGTAGGACGATTTACCTTTCCAAATTTCCGGTCTAAAAATAAAAGAAGGCTTTTCGAATTCAATTATTATTTTCCTTGGGTATTGTTTATTCTGTATACTCAGTGATACCTACTCATCCCTCCTACAGAAGCTGTTACGGCGACAAAAAGATAATCGTTGACAAACTGATTTTGTACGTTCGCCCACAAACTTATTTATATAAATAGTGGGATATGCTTTAGATTTGTATCTATACGTATACACATAGCAATAAAAATATGAGTCTGTAACTGTCTCACAGCTGGGCAAAAGCATCGCTTGCTCACTTGCAGTTTGAAGATTTCAGAGTCCGAGTAATCTTGTTCTCCTCAGGATTTCTTTTTGAAATCATCCAATAAATTACGAAAATAGGCAAGCTAAAACAAAGTTGTGTGTCAAAACCAGTACTTTTGAATTAAAGCCAAAGTATTCGCTAATCATATAATTGTTGTACCTAGTTACATGTCCTAACAAATTAAAATAATGCTCACCTCGCTCGGAATAGGACGCGAGAAAGCGATTTACCTTGTAACGTAGTGAGAATTATAATGAAGATTGTATGTAAGACGAGACACAAGGTAAAACTGCGTATCTTCGTCGCGAGTATTCCTTGTCAAAGTCTAACTATTCCTTGTTCATTAAGAACATTATGTCTACGAATTGTAGAGTATTTTGAATAAACAAGAAACTGTGTTTGTAAATAGTCTTCGGAGAATTTTTCACGAAAGATTTGTACTCATTATGTTATCCAAGAATTGGGACAGCATTTTTTATTCATAATCTTAGTGGGTACTCAATCAATCAACCCATCCTGACAAACCCAAAGTAAGAATAATTTAAACAGATTTTTCCAACATTTTGCAAAAGTTTCCACTTCCACACAAAATTTGTTTAAAATATAATTTCTCGTTACAGATCCGGCAGAACAAATAACTGTCATTCCATCCTTTTTTATTATTCATTTATACAAATAAAAACAATCGTCAGAACCGCTTATTTCATACATTTTTTTTTTAATTCTACGTAACCTGTAAAAATAAGAAAACAGGCAGAAACAGGTCACTTACAATAGTACCTAGTTCCGAGTAGAGTTCTAAACATAACATAAACCAGGTAATCTAACATTCACCAGCTTGTTATAGGCGATAAGAGACTGCGGTGGGAGTGTGTCAGCGCCGGCAAGTTTAGCAGTAATAGTGGCAGCTTAAAGACCCACACTCGTACTGCAGAACATTTTAGAGAGCGTGACAAACTCAAATGCCAGTTAACTCGGTGTAGGTTACATTACTCGCTACGTCACGACGTGCTTCACGATTCCCGCCTTAACATAGGTATTAAATGAATTGAGGATTTAATGTTCGAATTTAACTTCCGAATAAAAACGGAACAAAACATTTTCTTCATTTGTAACTTTCGCTACTATGCATCAAGTAACGGTTAGTTTCAAGAGTTATAACCCCAGCATGTCCTTTGTAGGTACTGTATTTTTTTAGAAAAAAAAAACTGTGATCTCTTCGCTACATCAAAATTATCCATTGTATTGCGAAAAACATAAAAGAAGTGTGGCGATACTACAATCCTTCTTCAATAATTTCAAGAATGAATATGCGTTCAGAGTTCTTATCTTCAGAAATGTTAATACTTACAATAAAACAGGTAGAATGGGTACAACAGTCTTCTTTATTATTATCGGATATCTTTTTTCACGTTGCTCTATCAATAACTTTCGGGAGCCGAGACATATTCTATACTACTTTTACTATTATTTTATTCCTACTTATTGCTTTTATGTTGAAATAACACGCATGTTTACATCGCAATTTTGATATTATAAAGGTACATTATGTTAATATAAACGGCGAATATTTGTATATTGATATCCATAAATACCTTAATGTTTTGGAAAAATGTTAGAGCCCGCATCGTATACAGCGGCTCACCCTTTTTAATCTTTTTCGGCCTCTGATCCGTACAGCGGAACATAGGACATAAAATATTGAGAAAACATTCCAGGTCTCTCAAATTTTATACCCAATTCTCGTATGTACTACGAAATAATTTGAAAAATTGCTCCAATTTAGAACTGGTAATGTAAAACTTATGTAAAGTTAAGGCATAAAGCACTACTATACTACATGATGTGTACTATATACAGCGATTTAATGCATATAAGATGGTTTACTAATTAAGCTAACTGTGTTCAATTGCTACGCACTACTATTGATATAGAATCGATTAAAAGTAATGAATGCAACCATTAAACTGTAATCACGAATCTATTACTTAAATAACTAAACACTACGCCGAGGTCATAGATTTGTTTGTCCTTTGCAGAAACTTTGACACTGAGCTTAAATTGAATACTTAAGCCCTAAGATAAATATATGAATAATTGTCCCTCCCATCGTCAAAACATCATTAGCTTAAATCAATTCATTCAGTTTATTTCATTGAATAAAAAAATATAAAACGAGATTTTTTAACCTTATTCGTTGTGGTAGGCATTTAAATATGTTGTAAACGTCACTACTAAAAAAGCGTTCACATTTAATTTTATTAACAGAAGTTAAGTCCTACTCCTGATACTAATTTTTAAGGTTTATTTTCTGCATTTTTTTTTTCGTTTTTAATTAAGACATAATAGTCAAATATTAACAACTTTAATTAAATAAGCTGTACATTTTAATTGTTTCTATTTAAAACGTTTAATTTATTCGTAAAGAAAGTATATTTCGTTCATTAAATATCTTAAATGTTTAAATTAAAACTCATTTCTCACAACTTTGTTATTAACAAATCTTAGCGACTGTATCATGTTGACGTTCGCCTCATACTAACAAATATCTTCGTGGAAAGTATCTACTAGCTTTACAACATTTCAAAGGCTTGGATACAGTCAATGTAGCCTTAAAAAGATATTTTAATTTTAATTGCAAAATATTTATTACAACACACTCTTCGCGAGCAATGGCTCGCGAAGATATTGCACGCTAATAAGAAGAAACTAGAATATTCCTATTCATTCGTCCTGTGGTTGTACAAGTCGATTTGATTAACTGGATATGAGAAATGGAACACTGGGGTTTTAATTAGAGAATCTATATAAAGAAAACTAGAAAAACCTTAGTCAGATCTCATAACCGAGAGTCAATAGATGGTCGTTAACTCAGCAAACATTTAATAATATAAAACGCTATAACAGAGCCATTCTGTGTAACTTACATAAATACTGTGAAAACTCAGCTCTCGTTTATTAAAAGTTAACAAAAGAAACTGCTCATTAAAAGATATAGTTATTTTGTTGACACTTCAATTTCATTCATAAAGTATATATTTGTGTTACGTGCCCAACTCCTAATCAATAGCAATTTAAACATTGACAGATTATAAGTCGTTGAAAATGTCGACAAAATAATGTCCAATTTAAAACTATTTTGTAAATTATTTTCTTCTTTACTTTAATCATTTTAGGCAATAAATTTAAATTAGGTTTTGGAAATAAAGAGGATTATAACAGAAAGTCGACTATTAGCACCAACCATTTTTAATCGATTGCGAAATTCTCTTATAGTTCGTTAGTTATTTAAGTCTAACATTTACTTTATAATAACAAGACTTTGCGTATATACAAAATCGCATTATGACCCTTTGTTTACAAAAAATTACATTCCTGGAGTAAATGAGTCACCATCTTTCAATAATTAAGTTTATGTTTTCCCTCAAGAGTGTACTTAAAGTGTGAGTAGTCGTTGTCCTTTAAATGAAACTAAATGTGTCTTTAAGAAACAGCCACATTAGTCTATGCCATTTGTTTAAACTAAAAAGACATTTTAAACCCTCTCTCGACTAATTGCTTTCGTTTTTAGTTTTTAAGAATTCATTTTCTAGTGATAGACCAATAAAAGAGTAAATACTCTAAAGTTACCTTCTGATGTTCTATTGTTATTTTATAGGAAGAGAATGGAAACATCCCTACATGCAGTTGTACTGGCTCTATAATAGAATATAAATCAAAAAGTAACTTCCATACAAACTCAAACCTGTACAACTGCAATAGTTTCGTTGCTCACAATATTATGTTTGATAATATTACCATTTAACTCTAACATATACCAATGTTGGTAACATTTCCTGGAGTTTGTGTATAGCGTTCATTTATTACAGCTGAGCTTTCAAATGCGGTAAAACCCTCTTCCTTCGAGCTCGCACTATACACATTCCATTCATCTTCCCTTCAGCCTCGCTTTACGTATATCTGCAACTGGTAAGTACTCGAACTCTTTCGTATTTTGATTTCAGGTGTATAGTAAGGAGCGTGTACCAGCCTAAAAGCTTTATTTGGTGGAGAATGATAGATATACTCGTACTAATGCGACACTAGCATAGAAACATAGCTGATTTTTAAATAACGGTAGCCTCTATTCTCTACAACCTTCGCGACATTGACCTTTTCTGCTTATCGGAACTTGGATCCACATGTAAAGTAACCCCCTATTTACGATTTCGGAGAATACAGACAGTTTGAAACTATTTTAATTTGAATTACATTTGAATTGTGTCGGACGGTTCCGTTGCATAGTTACTACAGGTTTGAGAACGTTATGCGAGCTTAAACCCCCTTTACCACTGAGGAACTCACCTACATACCTTCTATTATGAGATGGTTAACTATATAATAGGTAGGGTTAT
This sequence comes from Autographa gamma, assembly GCA_905146925.1. NCBI lineage: Eukaryota > Metazoa > Arthropoda > Insecta > Lepidoptera > Noctuidae > Autographa > Autographa gamma. The sequence continues at coordinate 6,779,696 of LR989852.1, forward strand.
AAAAGGTATACTAAAAGTCATTTATTATGTGTACAGACTCGACAATATATGCAGAACGAATTGTATAACTCTACATTCTATTAATCTCTTAACCTCTATTATTATAATAGTTCACTAAGGATTATATGTTTACAACTTTAGCTGGTAATATTGTATGATAACATCCACGTATAATAAACAACTATCAATTGAACGTACTGAGCACAGACTACTCAATAATAAACAGACAATACTCACGTCAGCAGACTCGATGTTACATTAACTATGAATGTTTCTACTGAATACCAAATATACTGAAGCCGCCGTATAAAACGGTAACACAACTAGACGTCTTGAAGAAAAAATAAACTAAATATTTCTAAATAACCGAAATAATATAAAAAGCATTTAAAAATATTCAATAAATGTAAGTCTTCTGTCTTGAACTCTTGACCTACTTTTATTACCAAGTACGAGTATTATAAGTATTTCACGAAATACGCAATCAAAAAGGTTTCCTTTAGTATTAAAATCACAAAAGAATTTTAATAGTACTTAGGTATAGCATTCGAGTAACTCTTAAATTTCTCGACCGTGGATAAATTATTAGAAGTAAGAATTTAGCCGCTCTAGGGAAATTGCGAGGTTTAAAGACTTAGCAGAAACAATTCACCTCGATAATGTAAAATTAAACTGAAATGATATTGATTCAAGTCACCAGATTTAAAAACGTACTTATAATACGCTTTAAGCCCAACCCAGAAATGGTTGTCCTGTCGCTTCAATCGTTTTACCCGCATCAGTAGTAATAAAAATATGAATATATATTTTTCTATCAGTTTTCCCTATGCAATATAAATGCTAAAACGGAAAAGGTTGTGCATACGATGAAGTTATATCTAATAACTTACTTACAAATTAGTTAACACCTCTATAAATCTTTAACAACATATAGGCAACTTCACGAAATGAACAATGTAAAGTTTCACTTCACTATGTAAAGAGGTGCATTCTATAAAACGCGGTTGTGATGGCTCTGTTTGACAACAAACCCTATTTAGGTATTTATGCGCCATAAATAAGGTCAGCTTCCTCGTTTACTGTGCGATGTTACCTGGACCCAAGCATCCGGAAGAGGGCCGCAGGAATGTTTTTATTAAGAGAAAAATTTTGAGTAGTAAAAGGTAAAGACAGGCTACACTGACAAATATTTCTAGTAACCAGCAAATTTTCTGATAAAACCTCTAGATAAGTCCTTAACCACAAATTTTCCCTTTGTTCAGCTCTTAGCAAACATAAAAGGGCTTTAAAAATAGTTCTTGTTCCAAACGGTTTAGGGACTTGTAAGATTTTTGATGGTATGTGTCTACATGGCACTAAAGAAAATCCTAGCGTAAGACACAATTCTTCGAAAGTATGAAGAAAACGTTAGAGTTTCCATTACACCGGCTGTATTATAGGATGAAATGTTATGTAAAAAAAAATACAGCCGAATTGAGAACCTCCTCCTATTTTGAAGTCGGTTGAAAACGTAATTGTATTGTGATCCTTGAAAATTAGGATTAAAAGTCGTAAAATGGCTCAGAAAAAATAGAATTTGTTTGGAATGAGTAATTTGAGTAAAAATGTTTGGGCGAAAGTTATTCGAACTCCTTTATTTAGTGACGTCGTTATTTGGCCTAGTGGGAGTCCAATCGGACAACAGATTTATGTAGTCATTATAATATGGGATTTATTATGTCAGTAACTATGCAATATTTATGTGTATGTGTCATTCGTTGAATACACACATTTCACTTTCGGGTTTTCAAAATGCTCTACGCTGAACTACCAGCTTAATTTTTCAGAACAAAATGGGATTTTCAAAACGGCTGACTGACTAACTGGCTAATAGAATTGATTATTAAATTATTATAATTACTGTTAAACTTTCATTATGAATTCTGCTTAAGCAAACTAAAAGTTGGCTTAAACATTAAATCTAAATGCTAGATTGCTTTCACACTAGAATTTTCATTGATCAATTTAATTACCACGTAGTTTTATATATACCATAAGTTTTAATTATAGTATAGTTGTAAGTTTTTACAGTTGTATAAAATCTATTTAAATTGTAACATTACTGCAAAAGTATCGTTACAAATCGATTACCGAAAAGTTACAAAATCGAAATATTTGCGTTTTATAACTTAAAAATTCGACATTTAAGATACCTATAAAATGTACTACTAAAACCTTTTTAAGAACCATTACTTTATTAATGAAGTGAGAGTAATAAAAGTATGTGACGCGCGACTTATTGGTCTGGTGACCGCTAGCCCGGGCAAGTGTTTTAAGTTTTCTGCAAAGAACACTCCAGGCAACGTTAAATACAGAAGTGTTCAATAAATACCAATTACTACGCGCCTAAAGTAATTGTTATAAAATAACTCAAAGTTTTTACTAATAGAAAAAATAACTACCTGAGCATTTTGATTTTAAATATTTTAATTTTAAACGGGTATAAGTTACTGGCCGATGTCTTCTATCTTTATCTATCTACAGACCTATCTTTCATTTTAAGTAGACATAGTTTCTGGGCCAGAAATAAGAACACAAATTTTACTTTATTGTGGTGTAGTAATAAAGCTCCTTAGAAAATGGATTTGCGGATTTTAAAAATTCACAGCAACATTCGATTATTTTACGAAGCGGCTAAACTCTTCATAAACAATTATTGTAAAAAAACAAATGATTCTACTACAACTTGGGTAAACCCACTAACAGAGTCGCGTACGAAAGCAAGTATGTAAAAAAATCTGTGTGTTTATTAAAAATGTTCTACGTGCTCTAATATACCCAAAGGAAAATCTGATAACAAAGCACTCTTAGCACTTTTCTTTGCCGACACAATTTAGTTTTTGTGACAAGCTAAGATTCCTTGCCTACATGAAGGATATTCGCTGTCTCGTCACAGAAAATGCTGTATTATCTACGAAAAAATGTCTGAAAGGTACCTTTCATGAGCGACGTAGACGTATCCATAAGATTTCAAGAAAGTATGTAAAAAGTAATACATAAATTAACTTTTTTTTCATTGCTATAAGAATAATATAAACCTAAGCAGAATTAAGTGGATTTAAGCTGAAATACAGGTTATTTTAGCTACCTTTAATTCTACTTGCTACGCCACTGAAGGGAGTATAATATGCAATAAAGTGTGTTTTTATACAAGTACCTAAAGTTTTCTGACGATACTACCACTAGTTTGGCAATTCCGTTTACATTCGTTGAAATGCCTATGTAAAAGCGTTTGCTCACGGCCACAGAAACGGGTTGGACGACAAAATAACATTATCGGATTTACTCTCGTCAACTCACTTAGGGCTACACATACTCCACTACCATAATCCGATCGTCAAACGTACCCAGAAATATGCCACTGTTAACAGTTATTCCATTTCATAAAATATTCTCTCGTAAATTATTCATACAATAATATCAGTTATCGTCAAAGAAAGTAGCTGAAACTACGTGAGAAACATCTCGAAATAAAGACGAAATCATAAGCTTTAGAAGCAAAATTAAGTCTACATGAAAAATGTTACGAGCAGTCACCTCCCTAGAGATTAACATGAGCTGTGAAAAATGAAAAATTGCTGACAAACTACTCGGCTTTACTTTGTAGTTCCTCTTTTACTCGTACGTGCTTGTCTACCACTAGGAACAAGTCACAAGCGTGACTTTAAATTACTCGTCTAAATCTAAACACCTACACGGAAAACTATTAAAGCAAAAACAATAAAAGTTATTGAAGCAATTATGAAGAAAATCACTGGGAAAATGTAGGCATTCTCTATTCATACTACATACCGCTATCTTTTTACAGTTCACAAAACGTATTTTTGGTATTTGAACATAAATCCCGATTAAAAATGGATGATTTTTCCGCTTTTTGGTGATTCATATGCCTTGCGTAATAGGATCAAAATGGTAACGATAAATACTTAAACTGCCGACTCCCGCCCTCGGATCAGCCTTTTTATGTGAAGCACTCCGTCATAAAACATTTTTGAACATGCCTCTACTAATGTTTGATGAGTTACCTACACTTTCGACCTAACTATTAGCTATAGTGATCTATACTCTCGTAAGCAGTATGTGCATAGGCATCTCCGTGGTTTTCTTAAAGATTTTCAAATGAGGTGTGAAACCTTCAGGCGGCAAGCTATAAATAGAACTATTCAGTAATGATCGTGCCCATATAGGTAAGTTTTTTAATGTTTATTAGTATTATATTTAATTTTTTCGTCTATAGTTTTTTTTTTGTAGTGAAGCACCGTAGTAGGTCTATATTTTCTTTTTTGATGTCATTAGTTTTCTATTAACTTCATATTTTTACGCTTATTATGTAAGCTATATTTAACTTGTAGCTTGTAATATAAAAAATAATTTTATTTATATACCTGTATAATAATTAATATTCTTAATTACTTTACCTAAGAACCTAATTAGGTACCTACGATTCTTATTTAAGTAATTAATATAAATATACAATTCATTAAACAATTGTCAATTTTATTAAAAAAAAAACAACTTTTATAAAATATAATCAACCTTAATAACTAACAATGTCAATTAACAAACGTAAACTTACCTCAAAATAACACAAATATAACAAACTTAACTTCCAAAACTTTTATTTAAACTCCCATAAACAATAGTCTAACTTATTTCTCATCCATAAACTGCATCACACGTAATACTTTAATGAACTTCGCTTAACAATTTCAGCGGAACTTGGAATATTCGTGTGTTCGCGGCGGAGCCACGCGGCGACGGCTGAAAGAACTGAACCGTTGGCTGGCTTCACGAACACTGAATGAGAAATGAGAATCACAGCGCAGCCCTTCCATGGATGCGCTGAAACTCGCTAATATCAACATTTTTAAGTGTTCTAAATATGAAATTCATTCATGGTCAAGCGTCAGTAATGTAGTGGACAAGAACATAACACTGGCAATGTTCCCTGTAATTAATCCTGTACAATATCGCCGACTGCCATCCACTCAGTAGCGGCGTAATGAGTGAAGTAGGAAAATAATAAGCGTGGCGTTCCGTGGTTCTAGCAATTAGAATGAGTACCAAGTTATCAAAAACACAAATCTATATTTCTTAGTAAAATATGTACACGTTACCTTTGTACTTTAATTCTATCCGTTTCAAATATTCCTCTAGATATAAAGCCATTCACCTATGAAATGAATACGTTATCAAATCGAGAGCAAAGTAAAGGAAGTAAGAAAGACCGTGATTACCCAATTCCAAGTAACATAAAATATGAAACCTACAAAAATATTTTTACGGAATATTCGTCAAAATCAATTTTCTTAGTACATACACTTCCGAGAGATTCATATAATGAAGCTGCCTATCTACTGAATTCATACGCAAAAGATTGAGATATCGGTATTTTTCTCTGCGACAATGTTTTTTAAATGAGAAATTTTTTTTTATCTCTATAGAATCAGAATGTTCTTTAAAATAATATACAACAGTGAAAGGGCACAATGGCGGTACATTTAATTTCGCCATAGTGGAAAATGAAAAGTTTGTATTAATGCTCATTCTTACAGAGAAGCTCTAGGTCATGTTACTCAATAAAAAGCTGTTTTATTTTATTGTATTGATATTGTGTAGGTCAATATTAGACACAGATGCAATTAGACCAAAATTCTAGTTATTAATACCGTGGCGATTAATTATCTTTATTGTGTCGATAAACTGTAGACGCCCGACAGCTAGGTGTGGCATCCCAGTGTGCGGTCTTGGATTCTATTGCGTCGTGGACATAAGTACTGCAAAACATTTCTACTACCCCTAAAGGACGTGTGTGTCACCTTTGATAACGTACATGTATGATTTTAAATGAGGAACAAATAATTGATCTGCACTTGTTTTGTTGCCTTTTGGATTAAAGTTTAAAGTCAGTTTCAAAATTGCCACGTTTTATTGTTTTATAGCAAATGTCTTAATATAGTTTGACATAAATTGCTCATGATATTGCTGGTCGATTATTTTATAATTGCCTAAACGTAGGTAAATGGTCAGTTTAAACCATGATTTAAGTGTTAGAGTTTCTGACACGAAATTGTGCGCTGAAAAAGCAGGACCTTACCAAACCGCAAACCACATAATCATTTATATTCCAATCTATTACGTACTTAAACAATCATTGGTTAAGAAAGTTCTCATAATTTAATATTACACTTGTAAACCTAAGTCGCTACTCAAGTTAACCTTCAAAATAACCAATAAAATCGATTCCAAGACAGCCATGAAAGAATATTATTAGGTGATTGTTGAATTGTTTATTATGCCATAACTTGTATTACGTTGTTAGTATAAGTCGGTTTAATAAATAATATAGTTTGCTTCCAAACAAGTCCTTATTAATTCAGTAACGAATTAGTGAGCGTTATTTTTATAAATTATCTTACTATAGATATCAATAATGGATATTGTTATTCGTAAAGGATCAAGTTATTTATTCTTCTATTCCAAAAGAATAAATCGCGGAATAATCGTGAGATAGCGTCAGCATAACTTCGCTGAACAGGTGGATTAATGATCCCGTACTTAATATATTTCGGTGAAAGGAGGCTACCAAGTTACCGACCTATTGCTTTTCTTTATGCGAAAATTCCCCTTTTCTTATTAAAATTGCTTGCGCATTTGTACCCTATTTACAGAAGATACCGGAAATGAAAATTGTTATTTATAAGGTTTAATCTAAACTCGAAAAATAATGTACAGACCAATCTGAACAAACACAAATCTTGCAGCGAGAGTTGTTTTTAATGTTTTCAAGTATTTTTTTTACTTTCTCTATGATATTTAATGTTGTTATAAAGTTGGTATCTTGACCAATCCAAATAGGGGGGCAACAGAACACTGTATCGAAACTACAACATTTTTTATTTAGGTATACGTACTTTCATCCTAGAAATAATATAATTTAAAATTTAGCTATTTTATGAAATCATAATCAAGGATATTGATCAGAAATTGAGTTTGCCCTATTATATACACCAACAAAAATATTTATACGGGACAAATTGACGTCCGAAATTGCGGTCCCTTTTCTTCAATCAACTATTGTTTGTTTTAGATAAACGAAAGCGCTTTCCCGTACATAAGTAGATAGTTTAAAACGATGAATAGATTAAATAAGTTATCACGACATATTTTTGTTATGATTGTTAAATGTATTCGTCTAGAAACGTAACTAAAAAAAGTTATTTGTGTTGTGTGATAAATCAATTATAATGCCTATTTTATTTATCTTTACATTTAGATAAGTTTATCCACCTCCTTTGTTTTTGGTTACTCAACCCGCTTCCAATCTTGCTGACTACTGAATGGTTCACTGAACGCCAGCGGTTCCCATACAGCTCCTTAATGAAGGTTCACAATTTTGTATACAACATATATTTTTCAATCAAGTATCTTTTATTAGAAGCTTCGCCCCACGTTTTTATATTAGCCAAGCTGCGATCAAAACTTTTCCCTTATTCTATTTCTCAAAAGGCATAATGTAGAGTTCATTATCACTTATCATCCACCCATTTTGGGAATAAAATAAACAGGTACATAATACACCATTATATACTTACCTACCTATACATACTCATATAACCATCACTACAAACATCAGACAATACAAATGTAAATGCCTGCAGCCGTAACACACGACTTCTCTTTATAAGATCAGCACGACACAAATAGGCAATACTGAATATTGATGTCTGTCCGTCATAGTCTCACAGGAAGGCACTTAGCCAACGACATCATTTGCAGTGTCGCCTGACAACACTACGGCACAGCGAGCCGTCAATCAATTGGAAATAGGGATGCTACGAATACGAGAAATTGACTTTGTGCCTAGTGCCTACAGTCTTGACTATTTATACGGAGCTCTGGAAGCTAACATGAATAAAAATCTTTTTGATTTTGATCATGCCAAAGAACGGAATCTAAAAATGGAAATTAGCAAGGAAGTGAAAATTTCCCTACTTCGAAATGTTTTTTCACTTAGCTACTCATTTTTAGTCAAGGTACTTAGTATTTATTAAGATCTTATTATTTACCTACATAAAGATTACAATGTTTAGGTATAGACACTATGTACCAAATTTTAAATATAGCGCAACTTTTTTCTTTTGTTTTTCGAAAATGCATTTACTAAATTGCTTTTCATTTTGGAACCAAGTCAAAGGTCAAATAAAAGAGCGGGCTCCTTAAGAAAGGATTTTGCTTGACAGCGATTTATTGTCCAATTCATATTGCCTACAAATTGCTTCATTATAAACCTTGCAAAGTCAAGACAATATCTGAATATCTAGGGGACCCTGCATCCTGTCTAAACGACCACTTTATAGTGTGTACTGCAGCTTCCGTATGTACTGTGTACTGCGGTGTACTGCCGGACTTGATCACATAACACTTCAAACCAGTTCAATTAAATTCATGTGTGATCAAATTATACAAGTTTGGATCTATATTCTCATTTAACCGAGTAGACTAAAAGCTACCAAGTACAATAGCAGACCAATTACAAAATCAATGGTAATAACTTATTTAAATTTATTTGTGCCTCAATGTTTTTAATAGTAGCTATTAAGATTTGTAATTACCAAGACCAAACAAACCTTATATTAACTTAAGAAGTAAATAAACCATATATTTACACAATTAAAGTAATTAAAATGAAATAAGTTTTGTAATTAGTATAACTGATACAACTGGCGGTATTTGTTAAAAAAACAGTAAATTACTAAATTTGGTATTCCTTCTGTTCATTGATTGACCTATTTGAATACCATCCACTAGCCACATGTGGTCTGTAAGGGTAACCTGTAAAACAATAGGATTACTGACCAGTTTTATCAACAAAGTCTAGGTACGTAGTATAATCTCAAACTGAGCCAAAAACATTATAGTAATTTTTTTCTTGTATCTGCACATTGTTAGAATGTCTATACCTACAAAAATATTATATGTATAATTTCTTTCCGTTAATTGTAAGAAAAAGATTTCGTCAACCCTTTCTTTCTGCAGGTCGTTGTCAGGGCAATGAGTGATATAGAATCTATTAACAAAAGAACAATATTATGTTATACTTTCCATTGAATATCAATTTCGTGATATAACAAAAGCATCGACAACACCCTCTACATAGGTAAGGTGTCAGAGACAACACAATAGAATGTAGCATATATATACGTATTTATAAACACATTTAATAACATGTTCCAAAAATATTTTAACAAAGAAAAAGAAAACACAAATCATACCTGAAACTTAAACCTGATTCACGAAAAAAGATTTATCGAAAAGAAAATTCTATCAAACATGTTAGTATCAGTCTTTTTGATCCGGGATTAGGGATCATGATCACCAAGATTCGTTGGACCCAATAAAATAACCTCAATCAGTGTGACAGTATACTTTACGCAGCCGTTTGTTCAATTTAATTAAATACTTGCTGAGTAATTTATCCTAAGGCCTTGTACGCGACAGACGACAAAAACTGTCAACGAAAGAACATAGTACTCTCTTCCCACTGTCAACTGTTCCTCTTTGCATTAAATTCAATACTTTTCGTAAACCCTGACATTTTTTAAATGTAATTTTTAAGAAAGTAACCTAAATACACAGTTTTTTAATATTTGGTATAAATTACATCTCGCAAGTGAACAAGTTTGGGATTAGTAGGTACCTACTTGTTTCAAAAAAATATGAAAATAAGCCTTTTCCCGGCAGTGAGATAATTACTTAATAGCCTTTTAAATAATGATTATATTATAGAGGTGAGTGTTCTCTTTATTGTAGGTAGCTGTGTTATACTCGTGAAAGTTTTCCCTAAGGCAATCAGTATGTAACAGTGAAGGAGAAATATACTCATACTTCCATCGGTTCCATGAAGTATTGCAAGTTAACTGTGTTGCTTATACGTTATTCAACTCCGGAGACTAAGAAAAATATTCAAAACATTGTGCACGTTTTTGCATATAATAAAAGCTAGTGTCAAAACTACGATCTACATACTTTAAAATCGCTTCTTTTAACGAGACTCTGACCCCATTTTAAAAAGCAGTAATTAAGATTAATAAGCACAAGGATTGAATCGAATATATTGTATAAATAGGGCGTTTAATCAGTTATTTTCAATAAAAATACTTCTTATTTAAAAGTCACGAACTAAAATTGAAATTAAAACTAACTTACTAGGTGCCTATTTCATTTTAAAGGGAAATTGGAGACCCAAGTTGAGATTGGACATTTTCTCTAAAACCCGATATTGAACTAGCTAGGTACGAAAACTTCTGAAGTATCTGCAGAATTAAGACGTAGGTATTCTAATCCTTTAGACTATTAACTTGGGAAATGCTAAAACTATTTTAATTAATAATGATAATTTTAAGCCTAATTTAGAGCCTAGAATGTCACTAATTTAATGAGGAATGTACCATTAATGTAGGTTTGTACCAGTTCTATTTTGCACTTTTAAGGCAGGCATAGTTTTCTGTGCAATACGATCGCTTGTTATTCTGTCGAGGCTATATTTAAAGTACAGTTATATTGTAATAATTAAATATGGTTGTCAGATCTTTGTGAGAGATTACATATATTTCGAATGCATGTCATATGTGTTTTGTGTCTTGCTCTGTTATTTGGGAGGGTAAGAAAATATTTCAGGTGATGACTGTATTTTACATTAAAGTATAACTTTACCTGCTGTACCTATATTAAAAGCTGAAGCTAACTTACAGTCACGCCAAGTTTTTAAAGAATTTGTAGCTAAGTGTTTTCAAGTAAGGTCACATTGTTCCATTATTCTTAGTAGCTAAGTAATGTAGTAAGTTTAACAACTTAGATCCATTTTCATGCCAACAATATTTAACTATTATAATATTTTGTGTTATTTATTAATATCGCTAATTTGTTTACTAAAATTATACATAGCTACTATACTAAACTAAGTGGGTACCAGGGTGGTTATTATTTATTTATAGGTACTTAATCGAAGTGACCTTTTCAAGTTCGTCCTTTAGATGTTAGACGTAACGCTATACTTCTCAAATTTTGATTGAAATAATATTTTGTACGGATTCTTTTTTTATTGAAATAAAAAATCAGCTAGGTATTAAAAATTCATAATATATTAATTTGAGAACGTATTCGGTAGATCTTCCTAAACAAAACACTTTATGGAAGTTTTTTTCATATAATCTTTCAGTGGAAAACAATTTCAGTTTAGATGTAGGAAATTCTTTATGAATGTTCTAGTGCGCTTGTTCTACATCCGCTTTTCCCCAAGCTCGTCGCCAACGGGTCCATAAATGTAAACATTTGATCTCTGAGCCCGGCCAGTGAACGCGATCAGAAAATACGTAGATGTAACATACTTAGCCCTTATAAAATGAGGTCTCTTTTACAAAAACTTAAAAAACATCTAACCTACAAAATACTAATATTTAGGTTCAAATATAAAGACTGATAGGATAAAACGCTAAAATATTAATACAGGTTTTGTTCAGCCCTTCCGAATTTAATTTTTAGTACATTTTGTAGGCCATATAAGGTATCTAAAGTATTTCAACTGTAACTATAAAATAATAATGTTTAATGTTATGCAAATTAAATGTAAATAGTAAAATGACAGTGTATTTTTGGTTTAGTGGGTCGTCTGCATTTAGATGTTCAACCCATTTATCTTAAAACAATAGAAAATAATATGCTACGTTCACATCATTATAAAGTTACACTGGCAACGTGCCAATCCTCGAGTTTTGGCAAAGAATAGGTCATCCGCTTTCATCTCAGTGTCGTAAAAGGTGGTTTAGGCAGTCAATCGAGAGAATAGACATCCTATTATCTTTTACACTTTGATAATAACCTTTATTTCAAACCAGTTAGGTTGATTTTCCCAATTCATTGGTGATGTGCGGTCGATCGTGTAATAGGTTACAATAAAAGATCAGTTTGTTTAGTGGTTAGTGCTTATGGCGATCATAACATTTCACACAGTATAAGGAATAAAAGTACTTCAACTGTATGTAAGTACCTTACTATAAGGCCAAAATGTTTGTATAATAATATACCTGCTTAGTGTATCTCATATTAAAATATTTGTACTTACAAACAAAAGAGGTAAATAATTACGTTCTTCTAGAAAAATAATTCAGGTATGAGATACACATAAGCGTGCAGTAAAAATAGAGATCGTGAAAATATTATTTTTGCAAATGTCAGAGATCATGAAACGTCCTTTACGAGAACACACATGAATGTATGTCTTCCAAATCTTTCAAAATGTCAGTGCACAAATGTCGTGTAGATAGGCACCTAGTTAAGCCTGCCACAATGTAGGAATCACACACGACTGACTCTCATTAACTTTCATGAAAATATTTTCCTACGTTCTTTTCAGTACACAGAATATTTTTTTTCAAAAGGGTCGCGTATATGGTAACGGAATTAAAGCAGCCCCTAAAATTCATAAAAAAAAGTTATAATTTTTACTTTAACATGACTTTCCTGCAGTGATTTGCACATTGTCTAAGTCTACATTTTGAAAACAACTGATCGGTTTCGTATTTCGGTACTTGCTTAATAGTACTGAATAAAAATAATGCAATTTCCTAGCCCTTTACAAATAACAGATGCATACTCGTACATAAGCCCACACGAAGTTGCTGAATAATAACCGCAGCTTTAATTATGTTCTAATTAGCCGCGGTCAACATAAGAAAGAATAACCTTCTATAACATTGTTATACAAAAACCTCGCCGCGTCTGTCAGTCTGAAAGCGATTTACTCAAAAACTACCAAACGGATGTCCATACGGTTTTCGCCAATAAACAGTGATTCAAGAGAAAGGTTGATGTGTATAATTCATTAGTATTTTGTCTACCCATCCAATACAGAGAACGGTCGCTAATATTATATAAATAGGACCACGCACATGTATAACTACTAATAGCTATGTACTATTTACATTATACCGACAGCCATTTTCTGAAATTCTTAGAATACTTTAGTTTGATCTCGAGTTCGGCCATTCCTTTTGACCTCAAGTATCAGATTAAGTAGAGTTTGGAGGACTTACTAAATATCCTTAATTTAATAAACAATTTACTTCTACAGAAATATACCTATTCGAAATAGTTTTGCAAATGCAATCGAACCTTTCCCAAATTTAGTTGAGATTTATTTAATAAAAACATTGTTAGTTGAAAGGTATTCAATTAACTGCTGATTACTTCAAAGATGTGTAAAAGTAAGTAATAAGCTTTGGTATCAAATATAATCACCAAAATAGCACTTGATAAGTGACCGGAGAGACCTAGGCACACTTCGTGTTCTGAGCGTCTGTTGGTGCCTATATTATTTTAATATGTCCATAGCCAGTTTATTTAGAGTACATTTTGCTACTAAAAATGTACAGGAACACATTTTGTAAGTCCTGTAGTCCGGTATAGTCCCCGGGGTTGTTCGCCGGTTGTACCCGGCCGGCTCTTGGGGACTTTATTGGCGTAATATTTTATACTATCTCGACACTACTGTAGTACACATTTTGTAAATTGAACACGTATTGACTTGGTATTTTACATAAGTTACTTTAAAAACGCTACCGGATTGAATGGGGTTTGCATACTGGGATTAAAGCAAAGGTCTTTATGCTATAGAAGCCTGAATCAGGACTAATTCGGTGTGCTTCCCAAACAGGTCCTGAACAAAAGGTTATCTATAATGTCAAAATAATATAAAGGACCATCCTACAAATATTATAAATAACTTATCTCATAAGAGAAAATTGCAATCCAGAACGAATCCTACATAACCATACGGGATCCTATCTCTCCAAAAAAGTCCAGAGCATATACTGAGCGGTTCAAATATAAATTAACTAAGAAAATACTCAAGCAAAGCTGCGGTCTACCACTAGTTAACGACAGCTATCCAATATTAAACAGGGCCAGTACCTATCAAGTAATTACGAAAATCATGTTAATTAGCTCTGATATTGATATTCTCTTTGATAGTGCCTTTTGGGACATACACGAGGACACGCGTCCTCATTTATGAGAAGGTATTCAAATACCCGTTCGTATTAATACCCTCATTAACAGGGTATTCCTTATTAATGAGTGAGTATGTCAATAAGGTATTCTCCAATTCATTAAATCAATCAAGAAATCTTTAGCTACATATTGGATAGAGATACGACTCTATTTAATCCTTACATTGAATTTATATTTATCACAATGTAATGCCTATTTATGCTACTCAATAAACCTAAAGACATCGTTAACCCAGAAGATATAATAATTTGCACTTAGATTGTGATTTGCACAGAGAATCGGCATAGCCATTCAACGTGAAATGCTGCCAGCCTTCTGGGCACGTTTCCCACCATTGACAAGGATGACGATGAGTTTTTTGAGGCGTGTAAATGAATTTTATTGATTGATAATGTAAAGTAAAATTTCGTGATGGTAAAATAAGTAAAAAAACTTGTTCTGTAAATTTAAATAAGTAATTATTGTTCCTACGTAGTTTAACGGCCGGAATATCTATGGCATTTATTCACGGGGGATCCCAGCCTATAACAAAAAAACATCGAATCTGTGTGCCAATTCAATGCGACCGACCCACCTACTTCGCAATTATGTCGACCAGGTTCCCTCAATGACATAGATCCTGTGTATAAAGCTTTACGAAATACAGATGTGGAACATCCATTCACATCAACAACCCATATGGCTGAGCTTATTCTAAAACACTCACAAAACGTAAGGAGATAGATTGAATAAATAGTGTTTACACTATGACCATAAAATTGTTTAAAAAGTTTTATTTTCAGAATTGGAATGAAAATAGGTTCAGGAATTCTTGCGGCATTGGAATTATTTCAATAGATGATCAACAGAGAACTTGCTGGTATAATATCAGAGTTTACCTGCGTAACCCAACAACGAAGTTTATACAATTTGTAAACGTTTTCAGAACTCCAAAATTATTGCAATTGTAAGCAGAAAATTGAATTTACATAAGTGTTTTCCCACCACATTCAAGGCTTCCGTCTTTGTACAACTGTAGACTCAACTTACCTTTGTGTTGTATACTTTGTATTCATTGATTCGATCGAAATTACTTAAAGTCATTGATTTCACGCGTTTTTGGAAAATCATAAAGGAATAAATTTTTTTAAGGTGATCAGTCAATTGCCGCGTAACAAACATAGAAAACAATCGATAGCTGATAAAATATAAGATTAAATAAGGCATTAAGAATATTTTTATTTAGATAATTAATTAGGTATTGAGAAGAATTTAAAATACCTAATATTTGATAATAACTAACTAAATAAAGACGTAATCAAATATGTGGGTAAAATACAAGATCATTGCCTTTAGAAGATATTAAAAAATAATTTAATGAATACGGAATGAAAATAATTAAGAACAAGATTTCGAAAAGTAAATTATGTCTAATGAACCTAAGACGTTATTACATTCAATTCCACTTACAGTAATTGATATTTTTGAGGGTCTCGGAATAAAAAATAGACTCTAATATAAACTTGTGAAAAATATAGAGTCCAATAAGGAAAATCTTTGTCCAATTAAATTATTCAGTAGTAAAGAAAGAAAATCGGTTTGTCAGTCGAGTTATCAACTTATTATATTATACAACTCGAGCCCCTTATATTTATATTTTAGATACAACTCTGAATGGCATAATAATGATTACTTACTTAAATAGGAACAAAGCGCTTAAAAACTTAAGGTATCTAAACCTATATTTACGTAAGAAAGAATGTTACAATGTCAAAGGTCATGTAATTGTGCCTATAATTAAAACATTACAAATCGTTTTAAGTTAAATCACAAAAGGGTACTTAGCCTTTGTACCTTTTACGGGTTCTTGAATAGGTACCTAAAATCTTACCTTACATTAACCTGATTTAGTGTCTAAATTATTTTATGTCATCAGAGGTATAATGAAAAAAGGGCAAGTACCTACTTAGATACCTATGTTTTAAGAAAACTTGAAAGAGAAGTTCAATCTAACCAAGGCTTGATTGGAAAAAGTAATTGACAAAAAACACGCCGATTGTAATTCCGGGTGGAGATTTTAAAATCTACTAGGATTGCCACAATCCAAATAATAAAACCAATTATGTGGGTTAGAAGCAATAATAATAAAATGGATTAGGGCTAACTTTTCTACAAGAACTGTTCCAAATTATCTTCTTCGTAAATAGTCTAAATAAACGTATAGATAATTCGATCTAATGTAACTTTATAATTGCGGACATAGCCAAGTCAACAACACAGTCTAAGTTGGGAACAATTCCCACAATTAACAAATCTATGTAGCGTGTGCAAGTCTAGTGCTAGGTTTGCCACAATGACTGGCAGGAAATTAACGGACTGACTCACTTTTCACCCCTATTTGAATTAAGATGGCAAGCAATGTGCGTGGGGCATTGTGAATGTTAATCAAAGCATTCAAAGCTTATTAGTGTTTATTTTTAACGAAGGTTTTATTTAAGTTCTAAGTTTTTTTATGTATGTACCTAACTACCAGGTCTCAGGTAACATGCAGACATTTAAGGGACATTTTCTTTAAAAATCAATCTACAAAATAATGGTCAGTGTATGCGTGGGCGCGTCGTCTGTGTGGCCTGAAATTATAATTTAGTTACAAAAGAAGGTTAATTATTTTTTTTAGTTTAGACTTATATAGAAGTAGTTTAGTGATCAAGAATATAATAGCCTTCTTAGTAATGTGCATTGTACTTGTATTGCAGTTGTATTTCACCTGTAAAATACCTGCAGCAAGCAATTACAATAAAAGCTCCCAGCGAGTCTCCAAGCGTCGCTGCCTCTTAGCTTTCACGCGCGCGGTTAAACACAGACGTCGAAAATACCGTTTTGTTTCATTTCACTCTGACTGCGGATATGTAGGCAAGTATTTAATAACTGCGCCATCCCATGTCTCAAATATGCCAAATATTTTAACGTTGCAGAATTTGTACCTAGCTAAGATTGAATAGGCTTGCGTTACAAGACAACAGTATTCAGTATTTCGTACAATTTATGTCCTAACCATTTTCTAATATCGAATGCACATTCTCTGGTGGGAACTTTCCTATTTGAGTTTATTAAATCAGTCTCAAAACATTAGACAGGACTAATTTAAATAATTTATTAACCTAAGTAGCTAATAGATACCATGTGGTACCTTTTCACACGCAGAGTTCATTGCTAGTTGCCTAATTAAGCTGTCAAATACATCGAACTGAAAACACAATGACAATCTGCATGCCTTTAGCATCGAGTAATCCATAGTAAACAAATAATAAATAATAATCAACGACGGAATAAGTATTATAGGCAAGAAATAAACGTGTGTGACCTGGGGGCCGAGTCTGCTATTTACAAGGGCTCCAATCGTCTTAGTGGGTGGCGTTAGTAAGTCCATTTTAGGATAATTGGCATTCTACTAAACATCAAAACGTCAACATTGGCCGCCCCAATGGCCAATTTTGACGTTAAAATGATGTTTTACCTACGCAATTATCCTAAAATGGACATCATATCTCGTCACTAAAAGTGCAATCAAGATTATAGTGACCTAAAGTATTATCAAATTGAGTACTACGAATAAACATCCCAGATAGAAAACACTTCGTTTCCTTCCTTGCTATGTGATGACTACCACAGTAAAAAGTTATTTTATGAGTGAAATAGTCAATTAATTAAATAATTTAGGTTTCTATTGGAGTCCATTTTTATTGAATCCTTTTTGAATTAATTAAAGATAACCTCATCGCAAGTGGACAGAAATCGCCAAAAACAGAGAGGTTTGGAAGAAGACAGGGGAGGCCTTTGCCCAGCAGTGGGATCAACAGTAGGCTAATAAAAAAAAACTCATCGGTAAGCTAGTTGAGAGTATAAGTTAACTTTAATAATTTGTATTCTATGGTACTCCAAAAAAAAATAAACTCAGAAATTACGTCACTTTTTAGAATAGAGATTTTCACTCATATTCTTTGCTCTTTTCCACGCATAGGAATTTTCATATGCTATCCTGCAGTAATGTTCAACATATCCGTTTTATTCCGTTCAGGAACTAACTTGTTAGCTCATGTTGTGCCTAGCTAGCTACGAGCGAGTACCTATCTCGTTTCTGCTCTGTGTCTCACTGTATCGCATTGCAACGCAATTTGTGTTTGTGTTCAGCTGTAAGTAATTAGTATTTTGTTAAATAATCATTTTATATTGTAAAGTATACGATCTAAGTGCAATATTATCCGTAATCAATGCCCTACATTCTGATTAGAGGTAATCTAGCATCGTATGGACATAAAAACCCTTGGCGTGTTTTGGTATCCGGCTTAAAAGGTAGATGTTGACAATATTATGAAAGTAAAATGAGAAACAGGAGAAAATAATAGCTTTAGTAACTGAATACGAGGTCTAGTCATAAATGATGTTCCTCTTCTCATTTTATTATTGAATGGATTCGTGTTGGTGTCGTCATAACAAAAGCAATTTCTTGTAGCTGGTGACATAGAACAACTCAAGAGGTTTGCATGTGGAGGCTACTGCGACGATTCTACTATTGTTTATTTACAACATCCTTGCGTTATTCTTAGTGCACTTGAGGTATGTACTTTTGACTTTTCTTTTATAGTTTCTTCCATTTTAATATTTTTAGATATGACTCATGGCATGTAATGTACTAATATTGATTTATTACATTACAGGTATTGGGTTACAAGGTTGTAGCATCTAGCTCAACTGCTGTAAAACAAGATTATAATGAGTACATGTGGACTATGAGAAAAGAGTTTTCTGAACCAGAACCTTCAATAATTGTTGAACAGGATAATATCACTAACTTCAGCAAAGAGGCTATGCACCTTGGCAACTACCAACAGCCAACAAAAGATAACGAAGTTTAATTTTGACAGACATATCCTAAGACTAACTTTTCATTTATACTATGGACACAAAGGGCAGTCAAAATCTATCTCCAACCAACTTGGCAACAATACCATTAACAGAGGAAGACGGAGTCGTGTATGTAGCCATTAAAGGTTCTCTGCATGCTAATGACTGCTCTGTTTTTGGTTTAGGAGCTGAAGAGATTAGAGCCCTTTCTAAAAAGTTTCCTGGATCAGGGAATGTTGTGAATGGTGTTTCCATAAAATCTAATGTACTGAGCGCTCTTAATTCACTTGGTCAGCTTGGTTACAAAATAATTTCAAGCACTGGGGAAACAGAGATCACTTGGACTCTTCAGCGTGACATATAAATATAGAAGAAATCCTCAATCTCCATCATTTTCATATTGCATTAATTAATCTAACATGGATCACCCCCATGAATGTGACCACTCAAGCTGCAAACATGCTAATGCATCTGTTAGTCAAACACTGTCTGAAATGGATTGGGAAAGGGGCTTGTGGTATGCAGGTAAACAAGCTGTAAATGTTATCTTTATTTGTACATAAAATTGCTACTTTATCAGCTATTATCTCTGTTAACTAGTGTAATGAGTACCTACAAACATCATTCTATCTCATGGTTGTTTTCTGATTAGATTGCTTAACACACATGTATTGATACCTTATGGTACTACAGTAATCAATTATTCACATGCATTCAATAAAATGTTATTAATTTATTGTAGCTTTCTATGGTGATGAAGAAAAAGTAAAATCATTGATAAGCAAAGCTAGAAACAGCAGAGTTATTGTGAACACTCCAGATGATTCTGGGTACACTCCGCTGCACTATGCTGCACGCAAGGGCTATGTAGAGATTTGTAAGATATTAATACAAAATGGTGCACAAATTGATGCGCAGACCAAAAGTGGACTAGCAACTCCTTTACACAAAGCTGCTGTTGCAGGTAACAATCATCACCAAGATTTATTACATTAGACAAATAAAAACTTCTGTTTCATTGAAATTTTATGTGGCATGCATGTATCAATCACTTTTACTACAACTCTTTCAAGTCACTGATATTGCTTGAATGTGTTTTTATGTCCACATTAATTGATAAGACCTTTAATGGTTTGACTGGTAACTAGTATGATCTGAGACAAAGGAATGACTTCAATTAGTTTTCTTGACCTTTCACCTGTTTTATACAGTTTAGAACTTTTTTAATGAAAAGATAATGGTTTGTTTAGATTTTTACTCTTATTTGTTTTAGGAAAAATTGAAACAATTAAATTCCTAATACAGTCTGGAGCTTGCATTGATGTGCAAGATGCTGATGGTCAGACAATTCTACATAAAGCAGTAGAAAATAAACACTTTGATCTGGTCAACTATTTGGTAGAAACATACCCAAAACTAAAAGCCATGACAGATGTTAAAGGCCGCTGTGCAACTGATTGTATGTCGAGCCCTAGAGATGGTTGAATTCCAACCTATAATATATCAAGTAGATGGATGCACTATTTTCACATAACACCTATTTTATATTCGAGATATTGCTGTTAATATATAAGTGCACCTTATAACTGCAATATATTTGTAGTTGACTTTGCTTAAAGCTGAACCTATTTATAGTATTTATTTAATTTTTTCAATACATATGCATGTAAGTTTGTTAAGTGCTATATCTTTTAATGCTGTTATATTATTCATAAAATGTTTTATCAAATGTTAACATTCCCCATCTCATTTAAATTATTATTTGTTTAAATAATTATTGTGATTTTAATTTTATTGTATTGATTTTTTACCATTAGAATTAGTTATACAATATTTAATGAAAATGAAATTTTAAATTGTATGTGTATAAAATTTAGAATTACTTTTCTGCCATTATTTTGTATATTTCACTTATTGACGCTTTTTTTTCGTTTGCTAAATAGCGAATTACCTTGATATAAAACCTTATAAAAAGCGAGCTCATTGTACTGTATAATGGAGGCACTGTGAAATTTAAACAATTATTTTCATATGCATGTACTTTATTAATAACATAGGTACATTATAATTTACTCACCCTGTGTAAGTAGGTTTAATATGCTAATGTTACAATAATCTGTGTTTTACTACGATTATAACTGAATTCATATCATTTATTTTTAATTACTCATTGTATATCACTACACTTCTTAGAATAAGACTAGATTATTATATTAACAACTACATTATACAACTTTAACAAATAATAAGGAGAATGGGTGTATAGTAAATTATGCACAGGAACTTATAACAGATATATAAATAATCACGATTTATGTGTATAAAAACAAGATAATATAAATGGTGGAACAAAATACTTCCAAAATTCGTTATTATTTCCTTAGTAGATTAACTTAAAGATAATTTAATTAATAGATTCATAAATTAATAAATAAACAAAATAACAGTAATACTCATTCTCCATAAACAGTTATTATGATCTTCTATAAATACAGATTTCACTCATTTTGATGACTTTTATGGACAAATTGTGTCATAGATTGTATTCTTATCAACAAAAAATTATATTTTACCCTATGTACACCTTTGTACTACTATGTACTTTACTAAATAAAGATGCATACATATATTGTATTTCTTACTTAATATAATAATATAATTTATTGCAAACCTTCATCTAGCATAAGAAGGTATCCTTTTAAGCTCTTTGGTATAGGAAGAGCCTGTATGTAACGATACAGTTTTGTAGGTGTCTCTACTCCAATCATTCTTATTTTAATCCTACAGAGATCTGAAAGACTGAGGGGATTCCTAATTGCATGGTATAACCAATGTGCTGCCGTATCCGGCGGAGGCACAGGTTCACGTGGATTAGGCACAGGTAGTAAATGGCCAGCCTTTACCAACATAGATACTAAGCAATGAGATTTTCTTTTCTTAGCTAGATTTATATTTATTAGGCTTTTCAGTCTTTGCTCGCATTTGTTGACATCTGCTCCGTAGCGAATAAGTAAAACTGCTGCACCATCTCTGTAACAAATGATAGTTGTTTATGGTGTTAATTACTCTGCACACCACATCAAAGCCAGTTCAATATTTTATAAATATCTACTTTATATATTAACCATTTACTATGGTTGTTCATGGGAAAAAGCAGAGTAAATGGTTAATTATATAAATTATTTTAAAAGCCAATGGTGGCTACATAATTATGTTTAAAGAACTTACTTGTTTGAAATCAGAGCCCGGTTTAGCGGAGTATCGGCGGTTAGAGCGGTAGAATCCATATCGATATTGTGGTCACATAAGTCCCTCAAGAATGTTTCAAAGTTATCCATATTAGTCATGCTTTCAATAGCGAGGTGTAAGCAACTCGCGCCAGTTGTATTGTTATGAGCATTCGGATTTGCACCTGAAACGGAATTGATAGATCTTTTGGTAAGGAGAATGTAATTTTGCACACATGCAGTTCATCAAGTTTCATATTCAAAGTACAAGTGTTTCTGACGTCATATAGATACGAAGAGATAAAAATCGATATATTTGAAGTTTATATTTACCTCTCTGTAGCAAACACTGCAACAGAGTTAGATCCCCTAATCTGGCTGCTAAAAGAAATGGGGTATCACCATTATCGTTGTATAAATTTGTACCCCCACTATATGAAATAAGCAATTTGACTATTTCAACCTGAAATATAAATAGATGAATGTTAATAATGTGTAGATTGATATAATATTACTGATTTTTTTAAATAATCCAGCACATTTAACAGATTCTATATTGGTCTTTATGATTTCATAATTGGTCAAATTTGGGTTTGATTTACTTACTGGTTTTCAACTATCTTACCATATACTTTACTTGCATAATAGTGCCAGTTTGTGGGCGGCAACTTAGAACGCGCATTGATTAGCACAGTTTCGAATTCATTATAGTCAAGGGGACTAGAATTTGTTAAAATAATTAAATGGTTACGCGATCTACTGTCGCTTCTTATCCGAAAATTCATGTATCTGGCTACTGACTTAAATCAGAAATTAGGTTTAAAGCTTCTAAATATGTTGTGTTTATACCTGTTTCTGTACAACTGCATTGTGTAGTAATCTGTGAGAGTGAGTTATTCTTGCGCCGTGGAACAGCAGTAATTCTACATTCTTTGGATGTCTGTGCCAAACAGCTTCACAAATAGGTGGGTAAGCTGAAAAATGGACACAATATACAATTACAGTGATTATAAGGCCTGGCCATAAAATTAAACATGTAAATATTGGGCATGTTCTGTGTAGGAAGAAATCAATATTCTATTTCTAATAATTTTATGTGCTTGCACCAATAACATTTTTGGAAAAAATACTTAAATACACATTGCATTAGCTTAATTCATTAGATTAAAAATAGGGTGCGTTGAATGTCTTTCATAAATACAGCATATAATGACGTACCTAATGCACTACCAAGGCCATCTTCACAGTTGACATCTGCACCAGCTTCAAGGAGATATTTCAATATATCTGAATTTGGTAAGGTGGCTGCAAAGTGCAGAGGCGCTCTGTCCGCTACATCTCTAGCTCCTAAATTAGCACCATTCATTACTAGAATTTCAACCTGAAATCATTTAATAAATTGAATGATAATAAATAAAAAACAGTTAAAGTAATATACTTTACATTAATATCTAAATAAGTTTGCTCCAAGAAAAAAAATACAATCATAGTAAAGTCAAGTTCGAAATTAAATCTCATTAAAGAAATCGAAGATCTAAATGCTTCTTACCAGATCTAGGAAACCTTTTGATGTTGCATAATGTAATGGTGTCATATTTTTATGAGTTTGGGGGTTTACATTGGCACCAGCCTGTACAAGCAAAGTGACAATATCTACATGATGGTTCATAACACTCATATGTAGGGCTGTGAAGCCATCAGTTGTTTCAATATCCACTTTACATTCTGAAACAAATTCATTGTTTTTTATTACTCAGTAGAAGACTTGGTTTAAATTTAAGATAATAGGTGATTAACTAAAGTTAACAATAATTAAGACACATGAATGCTATTGATGTGTACAAGTGATTACACATTTGTTTTGATATTATTTTAAAGGCTTTTAAGCCTGAGGTAAACATAAATATATTTACTGGCTTCAATCAATGTCCTAACAACTTCAGTATGGCCCTCTTCCGCAGCATAATGCAAAGCAGTTTTCTTGTAGCCATCAGGTTTGTCTATAGCTTTAGTAACTAGATGTGCCGACGCCAGAACAGGTCCTGTGCTCTCCAGTATAGATGCATACCATCTGGAATATTCCAAACAACATGATAAGAGAAATATGTATTACCAAATCGCGTAGGACATGGGCAGATAATACTTAGTATCATTTATCAAATATAAATACTTGAAAGATTACCCAATGAGGATATAAACTAAATTTATAATTAATTCTAAGAAATAAAATCTTTATCACTAACTTATACATTGTAGACCAGGTCTCGTCTTCACTAGTGGTTGGAGCAACATTTACTATGTCTTCATCCCACTCTAAATCAGCTTGAGGCGACGGGGTCATTGATGATGATGTTACTGGGGATTTCAGGCTGCTTGTTTTACTTTCATCACTGCTAGATCCTTCACTATGGGTAAAAACAAAGTATCCCTGGTTTGCATCGACTTTTGATGTCTTGACTTCATATGTTTCCAAAGCACTGGAGTCAAGATCTTTAGAGTTTCTGTATTTCAATGATTTACATTTAGCAACGGTCTCATTATGCTGGGCACTGTGTCGTAACTTGCGTTTACAGCTTTTCGCATGCCTATGTTTAGGAGAAACTGATTGAGTATTTTCATATCCTTTTTCACTGCCATAATAAATAAACAGTTTAACCAGATCAACATTTCCCAATCTTGCAGCTTCTCCAAAAGGGGTTATTGTTTTGTGGATAATCTTATGTGGATTTGCACCTGCAATAACAAGATATCAGTAGATAATTTGAATTTTTTCGTCGTATTTCTTAGTTCCAAGATTTATGTATTTTACCTCTAGCAAGCGCGCGTAAAGCAGCGTCTTTATCTTGTAAAATTACTGCACTTTGTAAACTCCAGTCAATTGGAAGTTCCCTGGTTGACTCCATGGTAAAATTATCTCAGATTCTTGATTTTTATAACAAATTACAAACACATCAGATAAATTAGTTCATAATAAGTCCGGTATTGGTTGCGTCTTGCCTTTCAGAAATTAATCAAAGCCTTCTGATAGGCATATTTTTAAAAGAAGCAGTATCATTTTGTTCACTTAATCAATATTTGCTTTCCCTCACATTACTTTAGCGATTCGATAAATCAATATTTGATGTTGTTGGGGGTGAAATAGGCTGATTGAGTGTTATTTCGCTTTAATGCACACTGGAAATAATACATTTTAGATTTATTCATTTAAACCGAGGCTTTACACACACGAAGTGGAGTATATTAAAGAGAAATAATTTGTAGTCTTTTATTTGATTTGAAATCAACCATTTCTATCTTATTTGACTTGACGTTTGCTTAACTTGTCAAGTGTTACCAGTTACCAATTAAAAGTTTTCAAATATTGATTTTACCTACATACAATTTATAAATAATAGTGGTAAATAGTTTGGGTCGGGTGTGGTTTGTCAGAATGGTGTTAACTAACGAACTTAGAGTAATTACTAAAGCAGTTAAGAACCATCAATACAAGCCAAGCAAATCTGATACAGGAAAGTGCTAAAAATAATATATTCCGCCAAGTAGTGACAATAATTCACTAATTAAAATGATGGAAAAACGATTCATTCAAAAATATTATTTAAAAATGAGTTATATATGTTAATAGTACCCACTCGCAACTGGCGGATTCTAAAATAATGTCCAAAACGGGATGTGTTGTCAAATTACAACTTATTTTACTTACCTAATGTTTATATTAACTGTTTATTGGGGTATTTTTTTTATCGTTTTGAAATGTATTTCATTTAATATGATCATGACATCAGATTTAATATGATCTTGCATATTATAAATTTCGTACCGCACATTTCATAAATTATCGCATAAAAACGAATATCGATAAAGTTTATTCAGTTTGATACCTACTAGATTTTGAAAAAGTATAATTACTTTCCTATTGTCTCGCAGATTAAGCGAGAGCTATTTACACAAAACCATCATATTTTTGTACTGGTTTGTGCTGTTGGTTTAGAAACTTCGTGATCTGAAAATGGAAAGGCTCATCTCATATAATATTGCTATTAATGACTAACAACTCTCAACTAATATCCAAACAAAGCTGATTATATTTTCAAAGTAGTTTTCGTTTTACTTTACTCTGTGGTTTCATTATATTAGGCAACACGGGCAACACTTAAAAGGAGTTGTTGTTTGTTGCACGCTTCACGCTTGCTTACCGTTGAATAAATCGTTATTTCGTTATTGATATAACTTTTGCGAGTCCGATTGTGTATTATTTTGTAAAGTAAAGGCAAACAATTCGTTAAAAATGTCTAGTACATCACAGAAACATAGGAATTTCGTTGCTGAACCTATGGGTGAAAAACCTGTTACTGAATTAGCAGGCGTTGGTGAAGTTTTAGGAAAACGATTGGAAGGCGCGGGATTCGACAAGGTTAGTAAGTTAGTGACACAGCGTTAGCGCGTAAATTGTTGTAGCTTGAGTCTGTGGTGTTATGTGATGCATTATTTTTTTATTTGTTATTTCCCTCCTCTTTATTCATTTTGGCTTTCACAAGCCGTTGATAGATTTTATGTAAGGCATTTAAATAGTTTCTGCATCACACATATTTTAAGAATCAACCGATTCCAGAATACTTTTCGGACTAGTCTTTTGTAAAAAAATATACTTATATATTTTTTTAGTTACTACATTTTCAGTACATATTAAGACGAAAAATAGTAGGTTGTTGAACTATCTGAATGACCAACAATAATAATATCTGTGTTGTAATGTAAAAGGTTAAATCAATAACCTAAGGTTGAACCTACTTTGGGTTACTATAGCATATGCCTATAGTTTAAATTTTAATACAAAGTCTAATATTATTTGAATTAATGTATGTTATAATAATAATTGTAATTTTTAAATGATTGGACTCAACACCAGTCTTGAGAAATGATTTATCTAACAAAACTTATCATTATTTTTTTCTTATCCAAATGTTTTATATTTGCAGGCTTACACAGTTCTGGGACAGTTTTTGGTATTAAAAAAGGACAAAGAACTATTTCAAGAATGGTTGAAGGACACATGCAATGCTAACTCTAAGCAATCAGCAGACTGTTATCAGTGTTTGAAAGACTGGTGTGATGAATTTTTGTAAATAATAATATCAGTAACTATTTAAACAACATTCTTACATACATAAGCAAATGTAAATAATATATCTAATAATTTGTAATTACACATAAGCAATAGGTATTACCTATATTTTTTATGTAATTTTTCATTTATTAAAATTTGTACAAGCATTTATATGTTTTGTTTGTTTATTTAGAATTATTTTGGAAGAGAAGAATAATAACTGTACTGAAGCCATCCCAGGAACTATTAATAACAACATGCCATATAATCATTGGAAAGGGTTTTTGAAAGATGTTGCCTTTATTGTTTCATAAATTTTTTCAGAGAGCTACTTAGTACATCCTGCCTTAAAAAAAATAGGACAAAAAACTTCCCAATGATGTATCACACATTGTTATTGGTTCCTTAGGAGAAATGCCTGTCTCCTTTGTACCCATATTTATTTAGATGGTTATTGGTAACTATTAGATTATAATGCCTCTAAATATTCCTGATTTACATTAAAATTGGTTCAGCACCAAACTGAATTAAAGTATAAAATAGTAATAAATTCTAGTTTCGAATATTTGTTTGGAAAGTTTTATTCTGTCCAATATTACCTCTCAATGTTTACTATATAGGAGGTAAGTTATGTGTGACTATTGAAGGATTGAAGGGCATAAAAAAAATGTTTCCCTATTAATTATTCTAATTCTTAAAACCTAGTTGTCACTACTACTAGCCTTTAATTCGTGGTATCTAATATGCTTTCTACGGCTATTGGAACTATGCATCGTATTTAATATACTATCAGTCACACCTTAATAGCTTCTTGCTATTTATAGCAATGGTAGCACTCGTACTACTCACGTACAGTCACGAGCAAAAATATGTATACACTCCAAAAGTGTAATTGATTTTCTCTACAATTCTAGATAGGTATTGTTAAACGTGTTATTAAGAAATTATTGAAAACAGTTCCGTAATGATGTACATATTTTTCTTTTTGAGTTTAAACACAGAAACCTCTAAACTGTTTTACAATTTCGCTATTTATATTCATTTTTTTGCTGGTGACTGTACAGGTACAAGCCTTCTTGCTCTATTTTTTCGGATACCTACAGTTTTTGTTAGAGCATAAATATTTATTCATACTAATAGAATATTGATTCGAATATATATTATTAAATGATTTATTTAATACCAATTTGAATCATGGTTTATTTTTATTCAAAAATAATTTAATACATAGTCTGTGCTGAGTATTTTCCCCTTGTCACTTTTAATTTTTTTCATCTATGGTTGTGTTCAATTGTGTTGTCTAGTCTGTGGTCTATTTATTTTTGGAACTGGAAGTCCGTGAAAATCGAGGATTTTACGTTTTTGTACGTTGATAATCAGTTAATTCTGTAGTAAAGCACCTAATTTTGATTAAATACAGTGTAATACAGTGTTTAATAGTAATTCATACGAATATAATGCATACTTTATTAATGATGTTACTCTGACACCAACACTTCCTGTTATTTCTATGAGCTGTCCAAAAAATATTTTAGTCTTAAACAAACCTAGTTCTATTAAATAACATGTAACTTATTAATATCTTTGCCTGTGTTTATACGGAGACATATTGGGGATTCAATTAAGGTTATCTAATTTTTAGGTGTCCTATAATGGTGCCAGAAATTAAATAAAATGTCTACGGATAATTGCTTGGTGAAAGCGATATATTCTTTTAAGGGTAAAAACAATGACGAACTATGTTTCAAGAAAGGTGATATTATTACTGTTACCCAAAAAGAGGAAGGAGGATGGTGGGAGGGAACATTGGGAGAAACCACAGGCTGGTTCCCTAGCAATTATGTGACAGAGTATAAAGGTAAGTTAGAAAACTGCATACTATTATTGGATATAAAGGAGAAACCAAACTATATCAGTTTATTTTCTACAGATCCAACAGGTTCTGTTACAACATCTCCAATACGAGCAGCATCTGAAATACAGGCATTCAGGAATGTTGTACTCAAAGATATAATAGATTCTGAAAAAGCCCATGTTGCTGAGATGCAGGGACTTGTCAGTAACTTTTTGCAACCTTTGGAAAAAAGTGATATGTGAGTATTGAATACTGTGTCCGATTAGTTGAATTATGTATCAACCATGTTATTGTAATTAAGTTTTGTATTTCATTTACATGTTAGTTGTTGTATATTTATTGACTGTTTTGGCTTTACATTAAATGAACATGAATATGGTCTTACAAAATATAAGGATGGTTACATTGGATTTAGTATTGTTTCAAAATTGTGTTATGTTATGAATATTTAAACTACTAATGAAATTGTTTATAATTAACAAATGAACCTATAAAACCAAGATTTTTGTCAAGTTTATAGTAATGTTTGTTTGTAGGCTTACCAGGGATGAGTTCAGGCAGTTAACTGGTAATATAAATGAGGTGCTACAAGTTCATGAGCAGTTCCTTGCTTTGTTGGATGAATGTGCAACAAAAACTGGGCCTGACCAGAGAGTAGGAGGTCTCTTTTTACAATGGGCCCCTAAAATTAAGACTGTTCATCAAAGTTATTGTGCTGGTCATCCAAAAGCAGTTTGCATTCTTGATAAATACAAGTAAGTATATTTTTTATAAACTAATATGGTATTTTATGTAAATTTTTCAGTAATAAACATATTATTAGTGTACATATTATGTAGAAAAAGATGGTTATTCTATTGTGACTTAAATTATTTGTTGATTTCTAGGGAAGAGCTCAATACGTGGATGGAGGAAGCTGGTGCTGTATGTCCTGGTGTTCTGGTGTTAACTGCTGGCCTATCAAAGCCATTTCGAAGATTGGGAAAGTATCCTGCAATGTTGCAAGAGCTGGCCAGGCATGTGCATGAAGCACACCCAGACAGAGGTGATACTCACAGGGCATCTGTTGTCTACAAGGATATTGCTGTAAGTTGTACTTGCTCTATGGAAATAATTCTATAAATGTGCTAATAGTTTTTGTGGGGCTTATATATTAGAAAAACTAATAACTCCCTAACCTGATTACAGTCACTTCTATTTTAGTCTTCTTACTCACAAGTTACTTGTAAACATATTCATTAATTTCTAGCTTTTGAAAGAATTTTTCCTTTCAGAGCGGTTGTGCGGCGCTACGACGTCAAAAAGAGTTGGAGCTTCAAGTGGTAACTGGTGAAGTTCGTGGCTGGCCTGGTGGCGAACTTGCGTCGCTAGGAGATGTCTTACATATGGGCAGTGTAGCTGTGGGCCCTTCACATCAAGATCGCTATCTTGTTCTTTTCCCTTCAGCATTACTTTTACTGTCTGTGAGCAAGAGAGTTTCAGCTTTTGTTTATGAAGTAAGTTTTTTGACATCTTCTATGGCATGCATCAGAATAAAAATACTTTATAAGAATATAATATATTCTTTTTAATTTATGATGATTTTAGGGATGTCTTCCTTTGACTGGTATCACAGTTTCAAAATTAGAAGATACAGAAACCAGAAAAAACGCATTTGAAATAGGTGGTCCAATGATAGACACAATTGTAGCTGTTTGTCAAACAAGAGCTGAAGCTGATAACTGGGTGAGCCTGTTACAGAAGCACTCTAACACCAGCAGTCCTGCTCATGAACCGGGCCAACCACAATCTTTACCTCATGTAAGTATTTGCCTCAAATATATTTTAAACCTGATTGAGCCACAAATTTACTACAAACTTTGTATGTATATATCTATTTGATGATTAAGACTAAGGTTTTTTGTAATTTTGGTTGTATAGCTGACCCGCTCTCCTTCTGAAGGGGCGTTGTCTAGCATCAACACTAGTCGCCGCAGCCTTTATCACGTGACACTACCGCCACCTAGCTACCCTTCTGCATCTCCTTATTATTCATTGACCAAGTACTTCGCAAGGCTCGTTAAAAAAAAAGTCATCACGAGGCAAATGTTACGCAAACTTTTACATGAAAGAACATGGGCTAAAGCTTTTGAGTTGACTGGATTACCTGTTAGAAGGAGACATAAAAATCATATTCGTCTTAAAATAGAAGACGACGGAACAATAGGCGCGGACACAGAATACTCTGATAGTGATGAGAGTGATAAGGATACTGATGGGACGGAATCGTATACGAGTTCGAGTTGTACTGACGCTGAAGCCTTTAATTGCTCCAAAATTTTAAGGCAAAATGCTATGGATAGTCCTAGAACAATATCGTCTTGTAGTAGTTGGGGAAGCAATTTTGGTTACGTGCGTTATTTTGATAATTCTTCTGAAATGCATTTGGGTGAAAGTTCATCGATGGCCGGGGTCGACTGTACTCGTAATATATTTGAAGGAATCACTGGCGGCAAGAAAAGCCACAATACTATTAACACTATTGACAGTGGCCAACAATATCAAAGAGTTTCCCGGGGAGGTACAAACAATTTGCATCCGCTTGTTCTACATTCCGAAAGTACGGAAAACTCTAGTTTTGAGGCTAGAACGTACATGGCCTGTGAAGATTTAGTTAATATGGATCAAAATACGCAAATGAATATTCTCGGAAGTGAAGAAAAGGATTTCATACCGACAAGACGAAGTTTTCCGAATATAAGTGCAAAAAACGAAGCTGTTACTAAGCTTTGGAAATCTACAGAAGAAAATTATACACCCGAAAAAGAAGAGTTGGAGGAAACTTTGTCTACGGATGTATTACAACATTTAGATCCTCCAGCGTCGCCTAGACAAAGCTACAGTCCGATAGAGTCCATAATCATAGATCCGCCACCGATGTTTAGAAATGAGGAAGAAAACATGAAGATAATTAACGTTAATCTCAACACTAACGTGCCTTTTCGAAAGCACTCGCTAAACTCTGATAAAAGATTAAGACGATCCATGTCTAGGTCAATGGTAGAAACTGAAAATTATAACAGAAAAGAAGACGACAGAATTCAACGAATGAGTTCTCAGTCAGAAAACCACAAATTGCACAGAAAGTGTGAATGCTGTAATAGGTCTGTGTGCCCTAGTCCCCGTTCGTCTGATTCAGGTGTCGTGGGAAGTTGCAATTTGGCATCACCTGAGCTGAACATGCATGAATATCAGGGCTCTGGTAACACAGGAAATGAATCGGACACCCATGACAAAGGTTCGAATCCCTCTAAGGGATCCTTGACAAATTTGTCTCAAGGCAGTTTCGATGCCGATCATCGAAAGAAGGTAACTTTGTCTGAAATAGAAGCCGCTGCCTTTGAGGATCAATGCAGATGTACTTCCCCTTTCGGCTCCACGGCGAGAACTTCTTGTGTTACTAGTGTAACGTCCGAAAACAGTCTTGATGTCATGGACTCATCAAATATGAATGTGACATCGACATTTGCTGCTGCACCAACTGTAACGACGACTCAAATCAAACGCACGTCTATAAGAAGAAATATTGAACGTTATGTGCCAGAGATCAAGCTGAAACCAGAACCCCCGCCGAGAGTATACAGAAAGCCAAGCACCCATTTGGAAATACCAAAAAATGTTCGTCAACAATTGCCGTGCCAATGGAGTACTCTGAATATAACAGAACGATCAAAGCCTAGTTTGCACTACCACATGCGTATTTATCGAGAAACTCCTGATAACAATAACATTGAAAGGCAATCTCGTGCTCATGCCCCTCGAAATCGTGATGTATTTGGAAAAGAAAGTTTACAAAGCGTAGATCCAAATTATTCGCAAGTTCGGAAAACGAGATCACGCAGTGAGGACTTGTCGAAAGTGCAGAAGGGTTTAGCTGAAGCCCAATCTGGTTTTGTGGTGTATCGTTCAGATTTGTACGCACACTGGTGGATGAAAGCAAAGTTACCGATTACCGTGGTCACCGACTCAGGCAAGGATTATTCTTTTGTAAAGAGCTACTGATTTGTGTCACTGGTTTGAAGATAATATTGCCTTGAGGATTTGTAACCATTAGATTAATACTGTCATTAGAGTTACCCCAGTGTTGCAGTGCTTTACTTGATCATCCTTGCCTGTGTTTATTCATCATACTAACTAAAATCAATCACTGCAAGTAGAAATCATGTAATTACACTAACCAATTAAGATGAAAATATGCATGGTAAGGCTTTATTTACCTGTTCCTTCTATAAGAATTTGGATATAAACTTATTCATCAGTGAAGAATCGATGTTTTAATTGTACATTAAAACCCATTTGAACTGGGACTTGAAACTGTAAAATTCATGATGTGGAAAGGAGTGTTGGTTGTTGAATTTTTGCAATTATAAAATATTTTGGCGTATGACCGCTACATACCCTTGCTTATATTTGAACAAGTGCTGCTGGTGACGAGTTATTGATTTCCATTGAAACTATGTCTATGTCTAGTCTATGCTAAACTAAAACGTTTTGACTTATTTCACAATTTCGACTATAAAAGATGTGTAACAATTTTAAATTTTTCAACAGATGGCCATGAGCGACAGCAATAATTCTGATTTATCTTCGGGTCTAACAAACCACAAAAGATCCCATTCATTCAACAATCATCAAAGCTACACACAACATACGCAACAAACGCAAAAAAATAAACAAAAGAATCAGTCCGCGCGATGGCTATTAAACTCGTGCGATTCTCTTGACCAATCACCAGCCAAACCAAATAAAACTCCTATCGGGAAAAAGTTTTCATCTGTTGATTTTATTGACACTGCTGGCTCAAACTACAGCAATAAAGGTAAGATTTTTTTACTCGCTGGTCTAGTGTAACATATAGATAGGTCAAGTAATAGAATGGCAAAATAGCGTTAGAAAATTACTGAGGTAGCTTCTTGATCAAACCTCAATTCCGAGTCGATGTTAATTTCTCCAAATTTGACTTCATCATGTCATGTTAATCATGAAATTTTCTAATAGGTATGTATGTTGGTATGTAATGAATAACATGTGACTAGTTTCTATGTGTTTTCGTTTGAATTACATATAGGTTGGAGCATAACATGTTTACGGCCGGCACCGCCGCTCAGGCCGCAATCATTCACGGTTGGTTCGGATGAAAACATTGGACCGACGCACCCTTATGCGCCGCATCAACGAAAGTCGAATTCTTATGAAGAAGACGCCTTGATATTGAAAGTTATCGAGGCATATTGCACATCGGCGCGGTGTAGGAATGCTGTTAGTTCAGGTGAGTGCTTTGTCTTGTCCCACTGTACCACATGATCAGCATTTCTTGTTTATATTGCAGTAGAGAAACATGATATTTGATTCTAGCTAATGTTGCTATGGCGGAACTTGTACGTTATTGCTAAATGTATTGACTACATCGTGTCTCTTAATAGTACTGAGAAATAAAACACACACGGCTTCAATTAATGTGAGATCGACGCATATAAGCTTTTACTTGTTGAAGTGTAAATTATAGCACAATCCGTAAATAATGATATAATTTATTATCAACATAATAAAAAGTAGAAGGTATATCCTCCACTAACACAGCGTATTTATTATGCAGTACCCAATATTCCGCTGGAGATTTTCGAGTCGACAAGGAGGAGACATGCGAAGTCAAGAAACCGTATTATCAGTTGGTTCTTAGAATGAAAGTTCTGTATTTAAACATGAAACCAAATTTTTCGCTAGTCACAAAAGTAGCGCTTGAAAATAATATTTGTTCAAGTTTGCTGTTGTTGGTGTTATGACGATAATGATTAATTATAAAGCACTTCGTGTATCACTATAATGCTCAGTATCTCTCCCATGTTTATATCGGTATTTATATAGGCACACATCTCTAAATGCATGTGCAGCATGCTTGACAATCTCTTGTTCTCTATATACTTATCGTAGATCTGATATCGTAATTAGAGTATTAATTTTTCAATACGTGTAATACGTTTTATAATTTATAGAAAAGTTATTTACTTATATTTTTAGTTCGTATGAGTACAAAGTAGCTAGTCGTAGAAAATATTTATTTATTTTAGTATGGTATCGAATATTGACTCAGTTATCCGATCTTCAAGTTAAGTATTTTTTAGCATTTTCTCACTGACTACCATCACCAAAATATATCTTGTCACTAACAAATCGCAAGAATCTCTTCAATCTGCATTGTGTATAAACTTGTTTTCGAGCCGGAATAACGAGTAGCTGTTATAACAGGGAAATAATAAATCTCAATAGTTCTGCTGATCTCGTAGTCTGAATCTTTCTATTTTGTTACATGCGGCTGCCTTTATATCGCACCTGCAGTGGACTGCGGCCACTTATCTCTCGGTAAAGTACAATATCACGCACCCGCTACTAACATACCTCACTATAACTACACTAAACTTCCGACCGTCCAGCGAAGTAACACGCCCGAATATGCCGGCTGTAGTAAAACTACAAAAGTGAAACGTAACAAAAGCTCGTCTGCGGCGGACACATATCTGTACCGAGGGCCGGACACGAGGAGGCTGTTGTCGGAACGAAAGCTGGACATGAACCGCTCTAATCCTAATCTGTGGGAGTGCTCAGACGAGCGCCGACAGAAGCTGTTGTGCGGGCGGGAGCGCCGCAGCGGCTCGCACCCCAGCCTGGCGCCGCCGCTCAGGGCCGTCTTGTCCGTTCCTTCGCCTTCCGCGGCTTCCCGCTCCGCGCGCTCATCCACATGGTGTTGTGGCACTTTCGTCAAACAACTCACTAAATCTCATCATTTCGATTGACATAAGTAGAACCTATTTTGTTTATGCTCAATATCTGTTCCTACATATCATCTTTCCGCTGTTCGCTCGGATTACCTTTAGATTGTAAACACGTCATGTAATCTCGTGACAGGTGTGGCCGCTGAAAGATTGTTTTCATATTCAAATTTCACATTTAACCAAAGCTGACCCATTGACTAATAATATCTCCTGTTTGTTTTATTTTTAATAATCGCATTTTCATTTTTTTGTTGTTCATTAAGAAACTAGATGTAGTATCGTGTTTTAATACAAAGAAAAATTGTAAGCAAAGCGAAAAGTGGAGTAAGCTATTCGCTTTGATTTCAGTTTCGTGCTAGTGCCATTGATGTAGGCTTAATGTAATGATCGATCAAGCGTGTTATCTATGTTTACATAGATTTTCATATACATAATGCATGTGTGCAGTATTATTTAGTAATTAGAGAGAATAATTTTAGATGCTTGTATATTTTATAAATATTTTTGGTGCAAACAATTATGGTATTAAGTGCATGGTTATGCTTATAACAAATAGTAGTTTCTAAGAATAATATATATTAATGTCTAAACGTAATTTCTATAGCCATGAATTTGTGAATTTAAATGTGATGGAAAAATGCCAAGGATGTGTATTTTATATCTATGATTGCAATCCATGAAATGCCAAATGGTGCTTTTTATACGCAGACGCTATTAGGAGTCATTAAATTTTTATCGTGAAAATATAATTTTTATGTCGTTACTGTACTCATCATATGGATATAACTGTATGCTAAAAATACTCATTACAGTTGCCTAAATGTGTATAATTGTTTTACATATAGTTAACTTTTTAATGCAATTTATACATAAAGGTACTCGGTAGGCACTGAAACTGTACAAATATTAATAAATTTGCATCTCTGTGACGAAGTTCGTTATAAAAACGTAATGAAATATTAGTCTGTAAATACCAATTAAACTTGCGTCAAATGCTTTATAAATAGAACTGATACGTAGGTACTTCATGTCTATGATGGTGGTGTAAAAATAGATAAATTCGACGACTTTTCAAACAAAAAATGTGTTAATTTGTAGTGGTTACGGCTAATAGAGACAAGTGAGGCAAGTTATTAGATTGTGCGGCGGGCACTCGCAGGACAACAAGCGGCCGCCGCCGCGTGCCATTCATTTAATATTGAACAGGATAGCGCAATGCACTGCATGCAACATTTACATACGAACGTTACTGTTCCAGTGCCAACTTCAATACTGCCTACGCTTAAACTTGTTGTTCCATTACATCACTTATCTATACATCTGTCCTGCACCACTCATTTTTGTCTCGAAAAATTAATCAGTTCTGTTATTTATTTTTCGTAACTACAATAAAATATAAATAAATACTTTTCGTTTATAGATACGTTAATAACGCAGATTGCATTACACAAATTTTGCGTCACCAACAAACATATTATAGAACTGATTCAGCGAAGCGCTATTCCCACAGCCCATTAGGGAAAAGAGCTAAAAATAGTGAAGCTTGTCAAGCATATGCTGGCACTGATTAATTGAAGTGGAAACTGGAAATCCGCCTTATGCCGTTCGCACACTCCGGTTCTTTGCTGATTACTATTTAATTTAATATCTTCTTCGATTATTTTAATTGCCAAAAGTAAAGCGAGCTCTCGGTCTAATTTAAATACATGCAATTTAATTAGCACTCTTTCCCTTATAAAAACTGGCGCAAAAACATTTAGATGAACTTTTATGAAAATTTTAATAAGT
The DNA here is from genome assembly GCA_905146925.1 of Autographa gamma. Taxonomy (NCBI): domain Eukaryota; kingdom Metazoa; phylum Arthropoda; class Insecta; order Lepidoptera; family Noctuidae; genus Autographa; species Autographa gamma. The sequence continues at coordinate 6,817,475 of LR989852.1, forward strand.
TGTGTCAAAACAGTAACAAAAAACACGGTTCTAAACTCAACAGGGCACAGCTTCCACGAACCGAGATCATTGACATGCAGCTATCGATTTATTGTTGGTCGCGCAAAATGTTGATCCCTTTGTGCCTAAGTCTACTAACGTAAAATAACGTGAGCGTATCGTAATATTGTCTCGTACGTTGTTAATATACAATTCTTTGATTTTGTTTGGAATCGGCGTCTTAATGTTCTTCAATCGCTTTAAAATCGTTACATAAATAAATAAATTAAGAAGCTGACGATTGGTGACTGACGATGAATGCAAATACATAAACATACTCAGTGTTGCCATAAACGGCGATGTTAACTTAAGATGAAGTTTAATGAACTGTAATTATTGTAAATTGGTGAGCAGTAGAATTAAATACTGTCTTGAGTTAGCCAACGTTTCGGGGTAGCACCGTCTGCGTTTTTTAATGTGGGGATGTGATAAAGCTATTGCTAATTTATTAGTTTGGCAATGTATTGTTTTCTCTTATGTCTAAATTTATTGCAAAAACCTAATATATTACTTATTAATTATTTGTCTGTTATTTAAAAAAGTGTGTATTTGTATAAAAAATATATCGTTTTATTTTCTTGTATATTTATGTATTAGTTAAAAAACTAACCAAAGTATGCCTTTAAGCGTGGTATTATATTAATGAATAATTATTCCTATATGTCTTGTGTTGGTCTTCTACTATGCATTTATATGCTCCGATTCCTTTAGTCTACTATGGCACAGTGGACCCGAATGAAGTTGTAACTGTCGTTGACTTTTTCTGTCCGACACGCTATCATTGTTTTTGCGCACGCTTACGTCGCTAGAGTAAACCCTTCAAACTTCCTAAGCGTTATGCAGAAGCGAAATGTGCAGAAAATAGAACTTTACTAAATGTGTTTACTCTGAAATCATCGCACAGTATAATTTTTTTAAATAGGTGCTAATAAGGCAATGACTAATCATGCTATCGTATGATAATACTTATAATGCTATGTGCTGATTTCGCTGGTATTATCTTTATGTGTGGATTACAACTAGGGTCTATAAAAAATACGAATTGGAATCTGGGCGTATAAGAAGTCACAGTAGATATAATTACCTGCATATTTTATGTGAAAATTAACATTATTAAATAGTTTATGTATGTAGTAGTTTATATAACAATATACATATTTATCTATGTTATTCACTTAATATTGTTTCTGCTGCTTTTAGACCCATTTTAAAGGGTTGAATTGTCTAGTAGCCATATGTATATGGAATATAATTTGTATTATTAAAGTTTGATTACATTCTAAATGTCTGTGTACTCGTTATAAGGATCATATTGTACAACTTGTTCCTCGTCTAGTTTTAATGTTTGTCGTAATTTTGTCCCTAAAATGAATATATTGATTCCACTTCTTAAATACGAAAGCACTAGATTAATTTTTATATGGATGAGGTATAAGTTATTCGAAATATTCATATATTCTTTACTGTATGTATCACGTTTCTTATAATATTTCATTACCTATATATAAGTTAACGAAATTGTGTGGTACAATATATTATATTTATTTTTCTATCGAACTGTAGTTATTATTAACGTCTTTAAACAATAAGATTTTAATTCCTCCACTTAATATAACTCTCCCCCAATCAAAGAGTGTGCTGAACTTTACTACTTACGTAATGTTATTGTTAATAAATCTATTTTATCAGTTGTAATTGTTGCACTAACATAATACTCTATAACGAAACTCGCCTCGCAAGCCCTATCAACAACTAGAATGAAGATGCACCCTGTATTACTTATTTACCGTAGTATATTTAGAAATATATTTATACCTTGAACAAAGGTTACGAAGGTGGGTATCAGGTATTATATCCATCAGAAGCTTACTGCAAAATAATACGCGTTATACTTCCATGTAATTCTATTTTCAGAATGTGACGAGGAGAATCCATCGATAGAGGCTTTGGTGAGATCCCCGTCGCTGCCGATACACTCGACTTCCGCGCAGGGATCGCCGAGCTTATGGACCATCGTCATGCGGCTGCAGAACGAAGTAAAAACATTGAAAATGGAAGTCAAGAACTTACAGCTACAGTTAAGTGAAGAAAAACATGACCGAACCCTTGCCATCGCCACTTTACAGTCAAGAAATATATTAATGGACGCTAAAGAAAGCAAATGTTAACTTTTTACGAGTATTAATAAATTAGTGTAAGTGATATCTTTGCATTTTTTGTAATAACCTCTACCCTTCCTTCGTACCCATATCAAAAAAGTAAATATCTAGCTTAGCACATTTTACCGAGGTTTTGTAAATTAAATTATTTTATTATTGCCCTACCCAATTGAGTAAACTCTTTATCATTATCGCCCAGCCTGACTTGTAAACAAGCAATAGTTATTCCAATTTATTTAGTTTTTTAGTATTCAACCCAGTTATGGTTTGTGACAGACTACAGTCGTAAATATATGACCACAAGTCGATTTATACGAGTTACATCTGCAGCTATTGCGGTTTTTATTATATGTGGAGTTATGATACATGTTAGATACATAAAACATTAGTTTGTACGTAACTAAAATAAATTATTTTGCAAAGAATTTGTTATTCAACACCCCAGACGGTTTGTAATACCAAAGGAAAACTCCTTTAGATTTCTCATGATTATATATACCTGCTTTTTGGCGACTTTTCTTTTAGATTTGATGTTATTTTTTCGTAGTAACCAGTTTGTAACCACTGGTTACAGTCTAGGACACATTAAACAAAAACATTACAGGTTGTCATTGAATGAATGGCTGCATCTAAGGGGTAACTATTCTAAACTGCACAGGTTAGTGGTGACGGGTGGCTCGGTTCAGCGAGCACTCACCGAGCTGGATCGCCGACGTAGGCGTAAAGCACGGCCACAAAGCAATGCTCGTGATATAAAAACACCTACTCTTTAAACAGCCTGCTTTTGGTTCACTGCTTTCTTATGTTAAAGAGAAAACTTAGCGTGTCACAAGGACTCTTCTGGTCTTTTGGGCTATATTATGTACCTTAATTTACACGTAAAGTACGTCATACATAACGTATTTTGGTTTATTTTTGTTTTCCATGCTTATTTCTGCAGTAGCAAGAACATTTTTAGAGATGAATCCGACCCCTCATAGGTGTCCTAGAATGTGAAGTGATACTACCTACTAACCTGATTCAAAATATGTTCATTTAGCGTAGCGATACGGTCGTCGTGCTAAAACCATTGATATAGGTAAATACCTATAGCGAAGCTTGTACCTATATCCATAAAACTAACGTGTGGTGAAGTATAGATTGTGTGAAGTTAATTCACCGCGCGGATACATCGAATGTCAAGCGTTCACCACAATTACTTATGGGTCAGGTAAGCTACGGCGTAGGCCCTAATCCTACGTGATTACAAACGTCTTTCTGTAAAAGAAGTGAAACACTTTCTATACGAGGTTCCATCCTTTGCTTGCAAGAATGGGTAAATAAAACATAGATTATTATATTTTGAAGAAATATTGAAATTTATAGGCAGCCAGAAAGGCGAGTAAAACATTTTTAATGCGACCAGGTACCTACACAAACGATATGTCTACACTTAAACGTATGCAAAGTTTGCAACTAATCTTAAAAATAATTTACAACGATTTAGTGTCGCAGCTGTTGCAAAAAGGTCTTGGCTCAGCATTTGTGCTGCTGGCGTTAGCAACTGCAGCGCTGAATTTCAGCGACGGTCTTACGTAGTAGGTGGATAGTCTTTTAAATAATGGATGTATTTTAATGAAGCGTTAATAAATTCTCCCGCTTTTTCTTTTACTCCTTTCTTATTGCAAGGATGCAAATGATTAACCCCGAAACCGAAATGTGGTTATGGAATAAATAGTCGAGTAGGCATCATCATACTAAGATCTACATAAAATTGGTTTTATTATTACTTTAAAATCTATCGCTACGCGGTCTCTTTGCATTACGTAGAATGATACTATGAAACAAAGTACTGTTATAGTTTAGTCTACAGAAACGAGAACACACGATGTTAAAATTTAATGAAAATTCAAATCTCGGGAGATATGAGTGACCTTGTTAGGGAAGGTAGCGTATCTCTCTGTACCGACATACCTTGAGATAAAAGACGGCGATCCAATTACTCGGCCATTCCTCCTGCGCTAGCTGATAAAATGCTGGAATGTTTTTATTTCTTCAGTAGCAACTGGAAATTCGGAATTCGTCACCGCTTCGGCTTCTCGGCATGACCAACAACAAACGTTACCGTTTTTAATTTCATTTTCAATTTACTGTTGCGAGGCACCTTCCCACTTCTATGCATACCTACCTACTCTGTACATAAATAACGACGCGTTTGAAGTTAAGAATTGAAGGTTCATCTCATTTGAAATGAATATTTGGTAGCGGTCTGCAATTTTAGCAAGTCATTGACGGAGTATTAATAACCTTTATCGATGATTTTCATTAAATAGATATTTATAATTTTTTATTCTTCTATCTTGTTATCACAGTCGTCTGTTTTTTTTAATTAAATACCGAGAGTCGGTGTCCTGTATAAAAATAAATGTTAAAGTTTCGACATTTTCCGCGGTTTTTAACCAAAATTCATTTTCCTCTCTGAATGAAGAATATTCCTAACGAATAAAATTTTGCAAAAATCAAAGCTTTTCGTGACAACTATAAACACAACGAAAAATCCAAATTGGTTGAGCCGTTCTGTGATGCTCCGTCATACCTATACGTGGCTATTGATTTTTATTTGCTCATGGTTACTTGTAACTGGGTGTTGTAGAAATTTCTTTATATGAAAATTGTTATTTGAAATGGCAAATCTACCTATTTTGTATAGGATATATAAGACCATTTGTCTACGCTACGCTATGCTGTAGTAGAGAAAGGAAATACAACGCTCTTTGTTAGCATACAATCTACATAGATACAGCTAGTGTCAGGTTTATTCGATACACTGTGGGCCGATTGAATATTTTCGAGAATAAAAAACCAGAACTGATGAAATAAAAATAGGACACGAGTATTTGTGTCAGGACAATCGAGTCAGGTGAATCGATAATATGCAATTTGAACTAAATATGGTATAGGGCACTAATTAATGAACAAAATATAAGAGTGTAGGTAATAACTACTTAAAATATAAAGCATACATTAATAAATTTGTTTTTTTTTTTTATGCTTTATTTAGCTAACATGATTGCGTAGTTAGTAAATAGTTGCATCAGTAGTCATAAGCATATTTTCATTATTTTGTGTAAAGTAAGTAGGAAGGTATATCTAAATGCAATCATTTTGAAGTTACTTTACTAAAAAAAATTGTTTATAGTATCCAAAATTTAATGGGAACTCTACTACGACTAGGTGATAGTACCACCAGTAGTGCTACTTATTTTATTAATGAATGAGTTTTTAAAGGTAGTATTGATCATGTTAAAATAAAAAGTTATTTTCCATAACAATAATATACATTTGTTATTTATTCAAAAAAGTATACACTTGTAATTTATATTTCTTACAAATATGGTAATGGCACATACATTTTTAAATTATGTAGAGATAGTTATGAGATGGTCTTCACGCATATACTTTGTCATTCATTCTTATTACTAATACGTTGAACATTCCCGGGGCATTGGAAGTTTCCGTTTTGCACCGTAGATGCAGCCGAAATGTTCCTACTGAGATATAAATCGGGATTTTTGGCCAGTGCCAGGTTTTGTGCTTTGTGACGTAGATTTGTATCGGTTAAATCTTTGGTAAAACTCTTGTCCCGAAGCTGTTTACTAGCCATTATCAGTCAGTGCATTTAAGTCGCCATTATAAGGAATAAGCATGACCTCCCGGTAACTGGTGTTCGACTTATCATTTAACAGTCGAATGGACAGCGAAATGGGTTGTTTAGAGACCTAGGAACTATAAAGAGTTTACTCCGTGTTGTTGTTTTGCGCGTTGGGGTATTTGAGCTGGAAGCGCCACCGGTCGCGCCAGCAGTGCACCTGGTTGCGGATGCGCGAGACGTCGGCTGCATACGTGCGGCAGCAGCCGCCGACGTACCGCACGCCCAGCTCCAGCCATTCCTGCACGAACACTTCCACAGCTTCGCACTTGTCACGGTCTATCCACCTGCAATTCATCAAAAAAGTCACTTCTTACGTGCTCTTTTACGACAGTCCGTAAAACAGACTCCTTCCGTTAAACAAATGCCATATTTTCGTAAAGTATCTGACTATAAAAAGCATTGCCTATACCTACATAAACAAAACAATCATGACCTCGAGTTTGTTGTTGCATATGATTTGGATATCTTTTATCAAACGATACTAGAGTCTGCAAGAGATAAGACTGTCTACTAAGTATATACAGTTCGTCATAGATTCATTTCCTTGATTATCAGTAATTAACCACCTTCTAAGGAGGCTGACCGCTTCTGAATATTAATAGCCTTTGTTAGTCGCCGTAATTAAAGGTCTGGCGGACGCTCCTGTAATCACTAAGCCTGTCCCTCGTCACTGGTTATTATGTCTTCTGATATTAGTATGAAAACCAATATTACATAATTTATTTACTTGTGTAATTTGATAATTTCTACTTTTATTTGTAACAAACTTCTACAGTACAATTTTAATAAAATAAAAAGTACATATTTGCCTTACAATATTGTAATGATTCTAATGTTCCCGGGCGGCCTGAAATAGGTTTTTTGTAATTCTTTCACCACTCAAACGGTTTCCGCTGATACGACTTTTTAAATAAAGTATGTTGTCAATTACTTCTCTTGGGAATAGAAACTTAACCGTAGATCTACGTAACTTATCCTTTCGGAAATCTTACCCTATTTGGGGGTTGTATTTTTCGCCCGAATTGGGGTAAACGATAAGCGGAATGGGGGCGTGTGGCCGGTCGTCGTTGAAGCCTTTCACGAGGCTCGACACAAAGGAGGGCGCGCAGCAGTTCACTCCCACGGCAACTAACTGGTCAGGGTTCGTTTCCCAACATTTCTTTGCTACTTTCTGGAAACTTTCGCCATGAGCTATGCTTTGACCGTCCTGAAAAAGAAAATATCACAAGTCATCAGTAACAAAGTAAATGAGCACTGTTCGTAAACTTGGGCCTGACAATAAAACGTGAAGTGCCGCTATCTGAGAATGAACGCAAAACGGTAGAAACCTGCGGTACAATGTTTCACAAGTGCCTATAATTTTGGGGTTGTTGTAAAACTTTACAAAATTCTATATGAACATTGCAGGTATTCTACTTGTTACCTTCAAATCTAGGCAAGGGTCACTTTACTTTTATTGACTTAATCTGTTAGCTATAATTAATTTTGTATTAGTGTGTAGCAAAGTACGCGATCCAACTGTATAGAAGTATACTGCATCTAACTACTTTTTCATGCATATATATACCAACGACAAAAAATATATATAAATCCAGATTCACTTTGCTTTTGTGGTGTGTAAGCCGCGTAGAATAGCGGTTTCACAATTTGGTATTCAAATAGCGTAGAAAAAGTCTGGTTCAAGCACAGTTTTGTATCACCTAAGTGTGTATGCGAATTGAGAACAAAATGTTTTACTCACTCTCAGAATTTCGTACGAAATCTTTTACAACCCATCTAAAAAGCTTTTTCGTTCTCCATTCATAGTATTCGTCCGAACACAATAACAAAACTTCATTTGAATATTTTTGTTCCTAGGTATTGACACGGCGTGGCAACCCGGTGTATTCAGATATGTACACAAATAAATAAGCTTCCCTTCCGAGCTCCTAGCGCCAGCACACGGCGTAACATACTAGTATATCGCTACACGTCAATACCACGCAACCACAAACAGATGATTTTTGTTATTTTAAAATTGCTTTGCTTGATTTATCGAAGCTATTACGTGACTCATCGATCTAAAGCCTTTGAATAGACGAGTTCGATAGCGTTCGGCAGGGTTAGTTATGCGCATTTACCTCCAATATTACACAAAGAAAATATTTAATAAGATATTTCAACGCATGCGGTGTTCTTGCAACTTACCTTACAGCTGAAAGCGATCCAAGCTTTTATATGAGGAAATTCCCTAAGAAGGTCGCATAGCATTTCGGCTTCTTCTTGACAAGGTATCGTTTCCAAAGCCAAGAGGTCGACTCCGGCTTCAACCAAAGCCTGAACTCGAGGTTTGTGCCAAGCTTTCATAGTCTATAAAAATAGAAATAAAGGTAGCTATTATAATTCAGTTTCTAAACTAACAACGATATGAATAAAAACAATGCAAAGTGCTCCAAATTAATTAAGGCCCATATTTTTGTTACTTCATGTTTGTTTCAGATAGCCATTTGTTCTAGGTTTCGTTAATTAACTGTCCACCCCAGTCAAATGCTGTCGGTACAGAAAAAAAACAAGAGAAATGGAGTGGAGTTTTTCATATTGCCGATGTAAATTTTAATTTGCAGGCAACTTTACGGCCCTCTTTACGATTTAGCCGCCGCTTTCAATGGCCTTTATTAGGCTATGCATTCATGGCTCTCGGGGTTCCGCAGAAATGATCGAGCACCTGATTTAATAGTTTTTACAGGAGCTCTGCCTCTTTACCATTGAATTTATTACAATATGAATGCCATAATATTTTAAAGGTATTATCCATCGTCTTCGTAAGATTCCTCGTCGAAAACATTTTATATGTGTGTGTAGGTATCCCATTAATATATGATTATGCCTTATTGAAACACAAAAAAATAAAGAACAATGAGGTGTTAGGGATAAAAGCTGTCCTGAAAAAGTTGTAGATAATACATTGAGAGTAAAGTTGCAACATGACAAAAGCTTCGGACTTAACTTTCGTTAATTAAATTCGACGGGGGAGAGTAACCCACATAATAATATTTGATCCACCCGAAGATATTTAAACGGAATACCTCTTCGTAAAAGACGTCGTTACTTTTATGTAATGAAATAGCGTAGATTTAGAGATTAAATCATTTGTGTTGGTTCTCAATAATTTATCTATTTTCATCTGTTCCATTCCCTTGTTTTCTGATATTGACTTTATTTACTATGTTTATAAGTATAAATGTTTCGGTGAATTGATATCGTGGCAATTAATGTTCATGGTATTATACCTTTATGGGGATATTATGAATAATGTAACTATGAAAGTGACACAAAATATACTTCTTATGAACTATTTAAACTATAACTAATATTTATATTTACTATAACTAACTATTTAAATTTTACAACATTTTACTAGTAGTGAAACGGAACCCTACAATCGAACAGCATAGTTAATGTCGAATAATAAAAATACTCACTCCGTGAATTTGGAGCTTTTAGCCAGAAAGCTTTACCTTTAACATTTGAACAAGATCGATTTGGTCGATTGCCGCCCTAAAAGCACTCAATGACAATATATAGAAATAGACAAAGAACCAATTTCGCGTTGGCCAAACTCATTAATTATTTACTACATCTAAGCGACTCGTATTACACAGAAATAGTTTCACTTTTCTATGTTAGGTATATCCAGAATGAATCATTTTCTCTGGTGTATCAGTACAATAATACGTATCAACGTTTTATACGCCGTATAAAGTAAAGCACATCAAAGTTGAAACTTAAATTTTTCTTAACCAACTTGCTCCGTTTTTCTTCGTTTGCTAAGCAGCACGGCTGCGAGAAATAGAACTTTGAAATAACAAAGAGGTAATAGTAGGTAATGTAAAAGTGGCTCAAGTAATATACTAATAAGTATTTATTACACATTAAGTAGGAATGCTGAGTAAGTATAATATATTTAATTGAGAAAGTAGAGTAGATAAATACCTCAACAGTCGTGGTATCTGCGTAGCTGCCATCATATTCGGAGCCGTCGTGTAGGTGTGCCCCATACGGTCCCACAGACCCCACAATTAGTGGTACACGATCTAAAGGAACAGATAATACATTCCAATTACAATAAATACAAAGTTCGTGTTTACAATATGTCCCACACTATGGAGTTTAGGTACTCTTATATTATCTCCACGAATACACATAACTTTGAACCCTTGCAAAGTGTAATTAATGCGTGCTTGCACCCGACCCTTGCGGGTGCGGACCCTAGAATCTTTGTTCACAGCAAAACACAAACATTCTTGAAATTTTATAAATTTAAATAATAAATTACATTTGTTACGTACCTTTGACTTAACTGTGTTTCAGAATCCCTACGTTAAGTTTAGGGCCGAAACTCATTTGGAAACAGACTGGAGGGATATTTATGTTATTTTAAATAGGCACTTGTCATTCCGAAAAGTTATAACGAACATAAAGTAGGTACATGGCATCTACAACCGTGATAAAGATTTAAATGCGTATTTTCGAGTGGTTTATAGCCTATTTACCTGTTTACTAGAAAATGAACGAGAACTCGAGAAATAAACGTTGAAATTAGATATCCGCCTGAAGCCCACTTTCATTATCTTGTAACGGACATTCTTTTTGTTTGACAAAGTAATTTTTGTTCCAGTTTTGTTTTTCATTCCCATAGTTTAATAGAGTTAAATTAAATATTCCTTGTACTAAACAAGTTTCTATGTAGGAAGGTATTCTAAAGATTGTCTTATTGCCATATCTCAATAACTTTATAAAATTTACACATCGATGTACCTAAGTATATTCGTAAGTGCTACGAAGCTACGATTGTAATTACACTGGCCACCGGCACCGAGTCATTTATCATTTTCATGTGATCTTTTAAAGTCTTCCATTTACTGCGGAGGCCTCCCCGTATTCATTTATGAAATATGTCACGGCGGCGCTCCAGTCTCCACACAGCGCTACACACGGCCGTGCAGTGGGTAGGTAGGTAGGTAGTGAGGTAGGTACAAACCGTTCTGTAGGTAGTCCTGGTACTCCTCGAGGTAGAGCGAGCGCGCGCGCTTGGCGAGCTCGACGGCGCGCACGATGAGCTCGTACGCCTGCTCGCTCGTCACGCCGAGGTGCTCCACGAAGCCCTCCACCGACGCCTGGTAAGTGTTCGTTATTATTAAATCTGCCCCCGCTGCAAAGTAACCATAAAACACGTTTTATAGCCCGCAAACAGTCATAATGTTGTACGCATTAATCACATCTAACCACAGGTTCGCATTTAATGAAAACAAATGAATCCCAAGATTAATGCCTTTAACCGTTTTGCCGATATCTCTATGCTTTTCCTGTCATCACAAATTAATAGTACACATATTCCGAAGTTGGTATTACGAAACTAGCCCGATAAATATGGCCGAAGTTTAACTTTGTTCATATTACGAACTGTGAGCGGGGTGCGGCTAAGAGGCGTAAACAATTAATATTATTAAAACTTAGTAATGCAACACGAGCCCGAACCTAGTTCAATATTACGGAAGCGAGGTCGGCAAAAGGTACCGCTCTCTGTCGAAGAAAATAATTATGTAATAAATAGAAGACGGCGCACGGCTTGCGAATGGAAAGGTATTAGACAGACAAGGTGATTAATGGCAACAACGCTGTGTATCCGGAGTTGTAGTTTGTATACGAGGCGCGATGTTACAGAGGACGCGGCGCGGCGCGGCGCCTGCCTCCTGCCCGCCGCCGCGCGCCGCGCCGCGCGGCTGTACTATGCAAATGTGAAGTAGTTAGTACATGAGGGAGAAATAGCGGCATCACTTGCCAACTTGCTACAGCGTCAATCATAATAATCACAGCGGAACAGCTGAGACTTACCTACCGAGAAAATATGTGTGCCTCAGACTTTATACTCGTACCTACATTGTAAATAATCTGCCTACAGTTTACGTAATACTCTATAATATTAACTGATAATACTCATGTTCTGATAATAAATGTCTGATATTGTTATAATATTGTATCCTATAAAGCTACATCTGTACATTGTGTTGGCTGTTATCTTCTGTCTAGCCTTTTTGATGAAACGGAAACCTTTATGATTGTACAAAGTGCGCGGTCATATTTTATATTTTTTCACATTATGTCTTCTATTAGAGCCAGCAAAGCAAGGCAGTAGGCTTTTCCCTCCAGGGAGTTATTTGCTTGCAGACACTTTTCAGCTTTTCCTTATGAAAAGAAACGGTCCGTTTTGTGGCGAAGAAAAGCGCTTTCAGAGGACGATGACACGAGACGAGGTCGCACTCTCGCTGTCAGCTGCAAGAAAATGACGGGCTAAAAGCGACCTAACGTGTAATTCGTCAAAACACGCATGTACACTTGTACTTAGCCGCAACGTTTTGCGAGCCTGTGTTTCTGTAAGTTCGTGTTCGTTTGCGGTTTTTGTTGAACACTGTTTCGAAACTCGATAGTAGGTACTTTGTTGTCATGGGAGCTCGGATAGTAACATGCATGAACCTACTTATTGCTGTGTTCAATCACACGAATGATTAAAAAAACATTGAACAGATGCGCTAAAAATATATTTTGTGTCAATTGTATGTTTTTATATTTATTATAATGTGTCCTTACATTGTTTAAGTAGGTATATAATTCGTTGATAAATTAGCAACGAATTGTGTCATACTTGCCATTTTAATTTATATAGTACGTAGTGGTAGCTAGGTATTACAAAAATTTAATTAAAGGTACATTGAGAAATTGTAAACAATATTCTGTTCATAGGAATCTGCATACTGATATTCAATCTAAATTTTAGCTAGATCCCGTAGGCTTAGACAGATTTACCGCCGTTCTCTACAGTGCGGCAATGACGGTATTTTCATCACAATTAATATTAGCTAGGTACAATTTAGACGTGCTGTATTTAAAAATGTAACATTTTTGTTTTTTACTACATCCCTCGATTTAAACTAATATTGAGTCGAGTAACTTTCTTTACTTTCATTTCATAACTCTCTCAGTTTTCGTTTAATTTGAAACTTGCGGTGTGGCATTTTTATAAACGTCAAGTTAACAAATAATAATTACAAGTAAAAATAGTTTCTCTCTCCTCTGTAGCGATGTAGTGTCAATCACCTATAATAACAATGATACTTTCGGATTTGGCGTCATTTAGGTACTACGTGCATGCGATACTAGTACGTACTTATCAAAGACGTTGTTTACGTAGTCCAGTACATCCATATTCCACGTGTCCGCCCACTGATCTCTACGTTTGAAGCGCAAAACATCTATTTTTTCTCGGCGGGCTTACAATAATCTATTTATAAAAATACCTCGCAATAGAGTATTAATTGAGGTACATCTTTTCTAGGTCATCAAATCTAGCAACGTTCGCAGTGGTTTTTAATAAACCAATATTAGTAGGTTACCTAATTTTAGCATACACAATGTGACTACGAGGATAGAAGAGAGAATTTATTCATTCTGTATATAAGTTTAGTTTCTAAGATACATGAATAGTACAATCAATCATAGAAGTAAAAAAAGCTTTTAGAAATTAATTCCATCTGTGTACAGCTTTGTGTATGAAGTACAAAGTAACTAAATAATAATTATAAGAATTTATATGTATTAAAAATCCTACTGGCTTAAACTTGCAACCGCACCAACCAAAGCCTTCCTAATTTTCTGAAAGAATGTCTCATAAAATAGGTTAGAGTAAAGCTTACCTCTCAAAAAGTCGAGATGGGTATTGACGACCTCGTCGGGGTGTGTGTAGAGGAAGCGCGCGCTCCACAGCGGGTCGCCGTCGATTACGTGGCCGACGTGGCACGACAGCTGCGTCGAGAACCCTCCGTCCAGCACCACGATCTCCGGCGGCTCCGGACCCTCTCCGTTCGTGGGAGTCATGATAACAAACTATAACAACTGGAAAACAAAGAATTACATTTTTTATTGATTTAAATCGCAATCAATGTACCTACACAGCAGTAAATTTATTTGCGCTTGTCCTAATTTACTCTATAATTTTGTCAGACTATTTCAACCGCAGAATAAATTACTCAGTAGAATAACTAATAGCTAAAAGCCCAAGAAATGTAGAAAAGTAATTTATTTTAATAAATGATAATAACCTGTAACCTATATACTATGAACCTAAATTATATCTTTTTGAGAGAAATGAAAACTATTATTAAATAGGTTCACTAACATTCTTAGTGCTCTACATTTATAGGTATGTTTTGCGTGTTGTTGTTAACGAGATTCTTTCAATAAAAAAAGTAGTTAAATTGAATCAGCTGTGTTAATGACGACAATAAACAGATAGGAAAAATACAACTCCGCGTTTCTTTTAGATTTTCAGGTAGAAACAGTATTTTAGTTAAAAGAATTAGAGTGCCTTTTAACGAGATAGGTAAGACAACAAAAAATATTCATCTTCTAAAGAATCGCGTGTAATTATATAAACAAACAGGGCCAACAGTAAAGGTTAAAAAACAACAACAAGTTTCCAACAAACAATCCAAGTAGGTACTATATCTATAATGTAATTGGTATACCTCTCAGCCCATTTATTTTATCGCTCGGAAAACTAAAGAGGAATTTCACGCGTTAATAATAAATTCCAAGTGCGTGCCCTCAAAACGGCAATAGACAGTTCACAGTCGCCACCTGTCGGGGACTTTTAGCAAACAGTCAGGGTTATCTGGCCATTGTAGTCAAAGTTACAAAACAACTCTAACGGTAATGTTATAAAACGGATAGCTATTGTTATTATACAATTCCACGATTTATTTGTTATGGTATTGTCGCTAATAACTTTGGCACATAATTTTGCACTTAGTTTCCCTATTGATAACTAAAATGAATTGTTAGTTCTTCGATATTCAGGTGATGATTTCTATGTAGAGTTTTAGATAAAAGAAAATAATTACAATGGTCGATACCTCAGTCATAAATCCAACAAAAATCAGATATAGAACAGGTACTACATAAGTGATTAAATCACCGAAATTAATATAAAGGATTGTCCTATTTTCTACTCAGTTGTCGATGCTAAAACATTTGTTTTCGTACATAAATACATATGTACCTATAACAGCGAGTCAGTGACAGTAAATTCCGCCGGAGTTATCACCATAACAACTGACCAATTAAAATGACAATCGACGGAAGATTTATCAGACGTTTAAAAATCAGGCGTCTGCGTACATATCTGTATGTAACATGTAGTTACATAATATGTAACTGTGAATTTATATGAGTGTTTCGAATGTTCTATTAAAATATAGCGGTTATTTGTATGGTGTAAATAGAGTCCATTGTAAATTCGTAGTAATATTGAATTTGGCGAATAGGTACTGCAAATAGATATCCAAAACAATACGTGTTGTATTTTATTACTTGCGTTATCTACTCGTACATACGAATTATAAACTAAAGTGACCCTCAGGGAGTTTGCCGGGACATTAAAGGCTAGCCGATAGCAACGGTAAAGGTTTGTTGCCACATCGGCTCAACGTATTTGTAAAGCAAATAATTCGTATCATTTCACATTCAATATGCTACTGATTTGGTAGTTTACAACATATAGAGAACCAATCTAAGGCGTTCTTAGAATGCTGTGAAAATGAGAGTATGTGGACTTAGCAGTTAACTAAAATCAAGTACTATTTGGTCGAGTATTCGGCCGATGAATACGTAGGCACAGTTTTTTAAGAGGGTTCTATAACTGACCTTCAGAGATCCAAGTTCATAAACAACAACTTTCCAATCGTTTCTATTCCTGACCTATCAGACCATAAACTAAATGTTATCACTACCTCACCTTATATCATGCCAACTATATGTAACGTAAATGTCATTAATTCCAACATAGTTGTTTATTATTGTTAAAACATTGCACTTGTGTCTTGTAGAAGGTTAAATATATTTCACAATTTGAATATCCAATAGTAATGGATATGACTTTTTAATTTCCGTCGGAGTTCGTCCTTTAATCCAGTTATTTGCTTACATTTTAGTTCTAAATGTATCTTTTACTA
The DNA here is from genome assembly GCA_905146925.1 of Autographa gamma. Lineage (NCBI taxonomy): Eukaryota > Metazoa > Arthropoda > Insecta > Lepidoptera > Noctuidae > Autographa > Autographa gamma. The sequence continues at coordinate 6,833,410 of LR989852.1, forward strand.
GTTTACACAGTTAAAAGTAAAGTACAATCAATATATATTTTATGCATTTTAATACTTTCGTGCATTCAAAAATAGTGCGTGATAAAGCTCAAGAATAAACCTAATGAGCTGAACGATTGGGACACTACACGGTAACCATGGAAAACAGTACCATCAATAATAATTAGTCTCATATATATAGCCTGTAAAATATTGTAGTTGATATATGTAAACACATGTATTGATAGTCTACAAATACATTTTTGCCAATAAGAAGTAATCATCAACACTCAGTAATAGTATAAATCTAACATACATCACCACGTTTGTATATTTTGCAAGTTAACAATTGTTACAGAAATCATAGTAAACATATTCAAACAATTTACATAAATAGCTCGTTAAGTTTATTATTTTTTATTATTCACGTGTACTACAGGAACTTGGCTCTACAATTGTTCTATATTTAAATTAATGGGGTGTAGGTATTTAGCAAACAGCTGGTTGCGACGATGCCATTAGCATAATGACTATCGCTTAAATTCTACAAGTCATATATTTGGAAACTTAAAATATTTTATTTATGATTAATATTTTTTTATCAACTTAATACATTATAGTGAGTAAAATATGAAAACGTCTATATATTATCATTTATCTTAATACTTGTAAACAAAAAAAAATCTACCTATTGTCTGAAGTAGGTAAAAACATTGAATACGAGAGAAAACTCGTTAAGTAATAACTAGAAAACGTGAAAGTCAGCGCACGTAATTAATTCTTAGAATCGAATTCTGAAAATAAACATTATACCATGTCGTTCCGAAAATCGAAAAGGTTTATTTCCGTTTCCTGATTTCATTTTAGCATCGGAGTCGCAAGCCTTTTGGTGATGCGCATCACTAATGCGTAATTAGGAAACGGCTGCGACTGGCTATAGGTCAAAGTATTTGTTCTTGTGGGTGGAATTGAAGGCAATAGATTGCTTCATCCTATTGATGAGCTAATTTATTCACCCGACTAAGTAAATACTAAAGACACTACACAAGACTAGGTAATTAACACAAGAATACCACAGTCGATATATATTGGCATCCTCTGAATTTGAAATCTGTTGAAACTCAACAGATTTCTATTAAATGATCAAAAAACAGTTTAAATGAAACTTTAATACTGATTCGTCATTATCACAATGTTAACTGAGCCATAAGTTCAGTCAAACAGATTGTATCACATAATACTGCGAGTCGGTCCCCTAATTAAATAAATAAATGTTTACACAATATTATCAGTGAAATAGACAGTAAATATTAATTGCCCTTTCTATCGAAGCTCTTATTGTTTGTCCAAAATCAAAGGGTGAATATCTTCGAGAAATATTGAGAAGTGTCCATGCTCCCTCCCGGTATAATGCGATCAATATCATTAGGGCTCGGAAATGGAGTGGAAGTGAGGTGGAGAGAGCCATGCATTGACAAAGGTAACGATTATTAAATGTAGACTGCTGCCTGATACCGCGTGCTATACCTTACTACATCTTTTGTGTAAGCTTGTACACGTGGAGCGAGTAATCACTGAAGCATAGAGCTCATTTTATACGACGTATGTAAATCAGAAATATTTGATCAGCCAGTTGCACGTTTTGGAACGAAAATACAATGTCGAGATGAATTCTGTTTATCACTGATCTTATATTTATTTAATGTTGAATTGTTTAAAGGGATTTTACGATTTTTAATTTTATTTGTTTTTCTTATATATTTTACATCCATCGTTGTTTAAATAGTTGTTTATATATGTGTTAATCTCTTTCATCGTTTTATTTATAATCATTTGTATCAAGTGTATTTTTAAATGACACTTAAGTATTTATATCAGAGTATGTAATGGCCGATCGTAAATAACCTTATATAGTACATGAAATTATAATAAATCAAATGGTCACAGACCTCAGTATCAATAACGAGTGTTTATGTCTAAAGTCGCGACTATTCCTTATCTCCGAGAGAAGAACAATATACTTCGTTCTACGATAATATACGACAAACTATCGTATGTAAGGAACCATTGTTTTATTTTATAAAAATAAATATATCAAGTTAAATCAATATTACCTAAAATTTTCCATTAAAACACGGTAGGTACTTGAAGGGTTTGTCAAAACCTTTTGTGTACATAGCTAAGTATGTTGAATGTAGAGTCGGGCCCCTTGAACAATTTGGAGGAAAACTTTCATTATTTTATACCATCCATCTAACTCAATATCAATCACTGTATTCTATCAAACAGAGTTATTTAATAAATCTATCCCGTGGGTCGTATTGTACCCACATTGCGTGTTAAAGAATACTCTTCTCGAACCGCTGAGAAGTTTTTGGTTTGTTTATGCGTCGATATAGTTTTCCGCGATTAGGTCATAGAGTTTGGTCATCTAATAATATTGTATGAGCACATAATACATATAAAATTTCCTACTTTTATAATTTAAACATCCACTTTGAACTCTACCTGTCATCTCGGAAGATAAACATAATTTATCTCAAAGTTATAAAAGTCTACATTGTACTGATATTTATATTAAGATAAGAGATTTATTAATATTTTATAGACATTACTATATACATGATTCTGATGTTCATTGTTCGTAATATTACGAGTAATAACTTGGTTTCTGCCCATTTATTGATGCAGTTAGGTTCTACTAAAAGCATTTTCACTACAAATTACGATATGCTATATATACCTACTACTTTAAATGATATGTTATGAATCTGCTGCGTGGTATTGATACCTAGGTAGGTATATCTGGACATGGAGAACTTACGAGGCCTGTTAAAATTAATTGCTAGCTTCTTATTTATAAATTACTATAATAATGTACAATTTTATTACAAATGAGTAGATTAAAAGTACTTTGAGATAAATCTCTTCGACCTACGTATCAGCGGTTACGTGACTCGGAGACGAAAGGGGGGTCACAGTGTTTTGATACGACACTGCTTCGTTATCGCTTACAATTCAATAACTACCTATACCTACCGAGTGTTGCATGCGCCTGAATAACATTGTTTCATGTATGGAAGCGAAAGAATTTACGTATTGCAGCCTCCCCTTGACAAACTCTTAATTGTTTTAAAAGTTTTCACCGAGCTTTCCCGAAGCCCTCGTCGCGAAGTTCCTAAATTATTTTGGAATGATATAAAAATGTGAAGGACACTCTAATTAAACATAAATCACTACAGGAAAAACTTGGAGGCTCCTATAAAAGCGGTTGAGACATTTTTGCAGCTAAAGAAATATCGTTTTCGGTGACAACAATATTTTAAGCGGCTCGACATACACCTGAGCGCGAGGGGTGCCAAAATGAGTTATTGTACTGATACCGCGCATAGGCAAAGAAACCCTAAACAAACCCCGATATAAAATAAGCAACGAGGGTAACTAGTGTACTCACTAATTCGTTTACTATAACTTAAACTATAATTAGATGGCTGAGGGCTCTTAATTAACTCCATTACTTATTGTAGAGTTAATATATTTTAGATAATAGTCTACGCCCCGCGTCCGTTAACTAAAACTATTTATTATAATAGTACTTTTACCAAAATTTTCCTATTTTATTAAATTACATATACCAAAAAAAATGCTTTATTTTTGTTAAGGTAAACTATTAATTCTAACTGAGGAGACTTAAATACAGAGTTAGTTCAAATGTTAAAAAATATATTCTTAGAGATCGTCCAATTATTAGTTGAACCAGATGTTTACGTCTACTGACTAAAAAACAAACGATATTTGTGTGAGCGGCGAAGGTTACTATGTAGTATGTGTCTATTTTTGGTGGACAATATTAACGTAGACCTTGAATATATAGAAGTACCTATATGTTGATAAAATTCTTTCATAATGCTCAGAAAAAATGGTCCAGCAGATAGACCTATCTATAAAATGATAAGTCTATTGGAAAATTACACAGACTCAATGATTATTTAAACATATTTCCATACTCAAACCGGTTTTGGTTAATTAATAATAACATTAGGAAGATGATTTATTTGAATGGTAGGTTATAGGTATATCTTAAAAGACAACTGTCTATATATGTCGCTTTTTGCTATCGTAAAATCCTACCATAAAAAAAACTAAAACAACGAAATGAGTTATTGACAAAATTAAAAAAAAATTACAACATTAAAAATGTATTAAATTAATAGTTATAATAATTTTGATATTACCAATTTCACAACTAATACCAAATTACAATTAAATAATAAAAATAAATACTCACATAATTATCTTAAACTATTCAAGAGATCCTGTCTATTTTGATCAATAAAGAGAGTTCGTAACGTAATAACTGAATACTATTTTTATTTAGCAAAACATGATTATTTAACGACGCTCAAACAACCACTAGTTATCATGAATACACGCGAGCCGTTCGTATCAACGGCGTGATACCGCACACTGGCACAAAACAAGAATAAAGACAGAAAAAAATAACAGCTCCCAATATAGTATTACCTCGAGGAAGTTAACACACGATTTGACGATGTGATGAAGACTGAACGTTAACGTTATCCGAGAGTACCTTCTATAAGAATACATTAACATAAATCAATATTTAATCGCAAAGCTGACTTATCCGTTATCTTTGTGTTTATTATTTGTTAATCGTTCAACATTAATTATTTAGTCGGCTCGGAAGAGCTAATCGAGATCAAAGGTCACTTTAGAATTCTACTTACATCTAATTAGGGAAGGGATAAGACAAAAGAAATTAAAACTGACTCGTTATCTACCCACCAAAGTCAATATTTAACTACAAGATATGCACGCGACTCATTTATCATACAACAACTTGGAACTATTTGGGAGCAAATTACAAATAATTCATAGTTATTAAAATAACGGAGAATGTCTCTAGTTCTCTACTATGATAAATAAGTATGATGTCATAAAAAAAAAACTGAAAACTACCTTTTTTATTGCATAGATAATTTATCATTTATCTTTACTTAACAAAACCTTTGAGAGTCCCTTTATGTAACCAGACCAAATTTCAATGATATTTTGGGTATATCTTAATATTTATATACGTAAAATAGATATTACTATTTATTATTTCCAGTGTCCGCGACGCTAGAGCCCAATGTGCGTTGTGTGATAGCCGCTGATTGGCTAGCGGAGCACATTTCGAGACATCAGATAGATATTAATAGAGTTATCAACATGGAGCAATGTACTTAGGACTTACTCGCTCCCGCAAACGACAGCTAAAAAGTAATAATTTCTCGATAAAACAACCTACATTTTTACGGTCGCTTTTGTTGAATTTACCTGACGGCAAGCGTTTCGAGTATTATGGTAATGAAAACAAAATGCTGGGTTTAGACAGCACATATAAAATTAAGTGCCAACAAGTGAGAGCGCGATGTAAAAAGGCGGCGTGTATCCGACCCGAGGCCGTGGAAGTACTTTCCCCACATCGTTTACCGACGCCGCCGTCGCGCCATGGAGCTCCCTCGTGCTGCAGCTATCCCTGTCCGAGTAGCAGCTGTTGAACCTTTATCGGTCATTGACCACGCGTCGGCTCTATATTTGAAAAATCTCAACGAGCATGCCCACTATTTCTGTAATAACAACATTCGCTGGCAAGTTTTCAACACTCAATACCTTTACACAAAAAGTTTGCTGTGCTCCGTAGTCCGCTGTTTCGGAATACAGGTCTCGTTGTTTTCATTCTTACAATGTTTATTGAGTTACTATGTTAATTCGATCAAGTTTTCCGGTTAATACGTTTGACCGGCACTACGTTTCTACCAGACGGATTTGATGTCTGATAGCAGAAGTAATTGTATTACCTACATAGATATCTAGTCAAATCACAATAGCTGTCTCATGCAAGTCAATTACGTCTATCTGCCGCCTGGTTAGTTATCTGAACACACTGATACAATATGAATTCAGTACGAGCGAGTTACAGTTGTTCAAAACTATTAAACATGATTATTTCGTTGCAAAATTGAATTAAAATTCAATTCTGTTATCTAGAGTAGGTGCGGTTGAAAGTCTAGGCGGACAGATACGAGATACGCCAGACATCGCTACATGCACACTTGTTTTATCTATTCAATTAAATAGACAGTGCGGGAGTGGCATCATAATGTTGTGATAACAAATATAGTTTGCTTCGACAGCAAGTCGCGGCGTATCCGAGATGAGGAAGATATACGATATGTGCTCATCAACATATATTAATATTTGGTTTTCTTTCAAAACAAAAAAGGCACTCTTGCACGATAAGCAATGTGGAAGATCAGATTAATATATAAATGTACTTATATCTTTTATTCATAGCTAATTGCAGATCTATGATTACATTTATTATGCATGGTTCCTAATAGGTTAATGCATTGTATTATATTTATATAAAATGTAATTATTGTTTTATAATTTTGTCGTGTGTATATATTAAGAAAAAGTAGGTTGGTGCTACGGACTTTAGTGTTAGAATATTTTTATAGTCTCATACATAAAACACATGTTCAGGGATATTTGAAGTCATAAATCGAACATCTTAAGTACATAACAAAGATGACATAATTACATACATATGAAGTACGTGCCACATGCGAGTCTTGACAGATTACATTCGTCTGTTCTCCGATCCAACGTAGAGTCGGTCAAGGGCGGGCCGAATGGTACACTCGTACCTAATAATGCACTGAACTTAATTAACACAAGAACAACGTTCCTGATAGTTTAATTAAAGTCTTTGGTGGTAATTTAACCTTGACTCTAAGTATGAATATAATTAATAATACATAAATATGGGATCACTTCTGAGATGCAAATATTCCATTGATAATTATGATTTTTTTAAATCGTTTCATTCGCTGAAGGAAAGCGTAAAATACATAAAAAGTTAAGAAATCTTCTCTTTTTTAGTTTTTGAACAAGAAGAATACTTGCTTCTACAAATGAGCGCATAGGCAGTAAGTTACATAATATACTCATCAATAATTCAAATTGCAAGCTTTTGCTGCACGGCTATAATCGTTTCCCACAATCCAATTTCTTTGTTTAAACAACGAAATTGAATATTGAGAAAGCGCTGCAAAAATCCATTCCGCAATATAAGTTTGAGGTTTGTATAGTATGGTCGTGGTGAATAATATATTATTATTTACGATGGTGATTGGGCTAGGTACCGATGAACTCCCAGTGCGCTGCGCACTGCCCGCCACTGCAGTGCCCGCTACTCGTGTCCTTAATTCCTTACTCTATGAACTGCTATTGAAACATTTTTACGTTGTTATTTATTGGTTAAGGCTTAGTTATTAGACCAGAAGGACGAAAAACAAAGTCGTATTTTGAATTGAGTTATATTTTAATTGATATTTCGATAGCAATTTTGAGAGAGGAATTGATAAATTTTAAAAAGACAAATAAAAAAAAAATTGCAGCGGCAACGGGTTTAACCAATTCTCACATGCAAAGATCTTAATATTCATTTGGTATTTGGATATTCACAGTCACAGTTTGTGTGCCATCTCCGACTAACCCTTCGAGGATAATAGTTGTGATTAGTATGTATGTAATTAGTATTAGGGTCTGGTAGTGAGAGCCAATTTCCAACTGATTTCCCTACGATTCCAACACGTGGATACGTTTATGTACACACGTAGCTAATCAAGCCACTCCGTGGGGAGGGAGCGAGAAGCCATTTAAATAATAAAAACATTCTCTAGAAAATAAAAGCTCCGTGTTATCGTTAGACCGAATGGAATAAGGATTCTGAAGAATAAACCTAGTCATTTGTCCTTTCCGAACCACAAAATAAACAGGTATTAAATAATAGGCAATTGTTTTAGGTTCATGTACGTCAACTTAAAATTCTAATATAAATAAAAATATAATACGATATACCTACTTACACTATATAATATCTCTTGTCGTCTAGAATAAGAGAATAAAAGGAATAAATAACTCAACGACCTTTTCGCAAGTCTTGAACCATTGAAAAGGCATCTTACCGTGAAATTTCATAAAATTCAGTGACAAATTGAAGGAGTCATGAGCTTATGATATGAAGTCGGATAAGAGAGACGGATGGAGGGCATGACGAAATTATAAGGGATACTGTGGCCACAGTACCCTTTCGTCGCGATACGTTATCGTGGATATGGGCCGACGAAAAAGGTTCAGAAATGTTTGTCCTTTGAAAATCGTGGCATCTCTACATAATTAATTATTTACTTAGGTTCGGGCCAAAAATACCAATACACAAAGAAGCACAATACACATATAACAACAAAATATGATATTGACGCAAGGCTTCATTGTCTTAGCTAGTCCGTACCTACTCGTTTAAACCTAAAGTAATATTTATCTATTTCTTAACTTCCTGGCATCGTTTCAAAAGGAAGCATACCTCAATTTCGCTTTGGACTCCAAGCAATTTATATCTGAAACCTTATGTAAAACGTTCATAAAATACACCTTAAGTTAAGGATCCGCGTCTGTAATGTATAGCTGCTTATCATGATTTACTCGTAGTATTTGTAAGTAGACATCTGTGTTCATATCGGTATGATGTACAGACGCGAGACAAAGTAGGTTGTATTATGTATCTTCCTCATCTCAAAGAAAAGTAAACACAGGCAAATAAATGTGTATTACTTTCGAAGGTAATGTACAACGTAAATACTTAATTCCATTTACCAGTACCTTAACAAAACTCCTAGATTAAAATGCTTTAATTAATTTAGTTATTAAAAAGCTTCATAAAGACCGTCTGGTTGCTTATGGATTTACCAAATGTATTCGAATTTAGTTTTTCACCTAAAATGAAGATTGAAGTCTTAGAATTCTCAGATCTACTTTCGTGGAATAGTTCCCAGAGAACAGGTGACGTGGTTTACGACTTGCAGTCGAGAAGGAATGTTTAGTGCAAATTGCGCAGAAGACATTCAGTTGTGCCCGTGATAAATATAACGTCAAATGATACAGACAGAATAACGAGTTCTTTGAAACGAATAAATAGATTTCACATCCAATAAACACGTACGCTCATATGTAAGCAAAACCAGACTAAAATTGAAATACGGTTCAATAAATTATACTTTTCGTATAGTTACAGACGGAATAAATACTATTTTGCTACTTAGAAGAGATTGGTTGCACTTCATAACAGCCAATATGCATCAGCTTATTTTACTTTCTAAATCCTATTGTGATTTATGTAAAGCTGAGTAACTCTACTGCGATGTGTTATTTATCATTCATTTCGGATATTGAAGAATGTTTTGAATTCTTGAAGTTTCGACAACGTAACTTAATATGTTCGCTATGACAAAGAGTAAAAGCAATTTAAATAAATTAAAGTGCAGACATGAGATTGGGTTTAAGTGGGTTGTATAAAATTATTGGCTACGTGGTTACGACGCTATGGAAACTCTTGTTCATACCCTCACGTAGGCACTAATACTCGAAGGACAGTGTTTCTGGTTAACCAAAAATATAATTTCTTATATTATACTTATAAATGTAGTATACTTATAAAGGTGCGGAAATTACTTAAAAGTATTGATTTTTATCAATTATCCGTAAACAAATACACTAACCAAAACTACATTAGTGTAAAAATAAAAACAATATAGCTATAATAAGAAGTTCATAAATATATATAACGGTTTCAGTTTTGGTACCCAACTAAATACATGATCAAATAGGGTAGTTGAAAATACTTAGTTCATTGTTTTATTAGGTTTGTTTGGATCATGGCACGTGGCGTGCATAGTTCCTCCCTATGAAGTGATACTAATGTGTGCGGTGCATACATAATGTTATTTGTGTTGTCTGCGAAATTACTGAATCTATGACCTGTCGGGCTATATAAAGCCATGAACGTAAACAACAAAGTGAAACAGGCGAACGGTAACAACAGAATGGTATCGTGCGAGTGCATGTTTGGAATAGTTCTGTTTGGTGCAGCGCTGAGTGGCGGGGCGCAGGCCCAGCCCGACTCGTACCCACCCAACATCACCACCTGCGAGCAGTTCGAGCGAGGAGCCCGATTCAACCCATACGCGGTAGTCGATTCCATGTGGAAAATATTCTACTTTTGGTCAAACACTACCGAAGTATACCCAATTATATTCTCGTTAGCGGCTAAAAAAGTAAGTATCTTATGTATTTTCTTTTCCTGTACCTTTAAACAAAAAAAAAATAACTTTAAACCATATACCTATAGGTTGTTAACTAATAATTCGAATAACAAAGTTACTAGTCGTACCTTCTAAGAAAAACAGGTTTAACCATTCATCATGTAATCGCACTTAAATAACTTTTCTATCAATGTACCTAACGTTAAGTTAAAGAAGTAATTAAATAAAAAACCATTAATACTACTAAATGCGTGTACAGTAAAATGTTGTTCAAACAGGAGAAATCTCTTCCAGCTGACTCGCTGCAGGAAATTTAAAGAAGAGTGTGTAAACATGCAGTCGACACACACGAGTTAATAAATAAGAAATTAAGAACAAAATACTTGTTTTTTCCTACATAAATTACTATTCGCTTGTTCTCACACAAACATATTAAAACCGTTTATTTTAGCACAAAATGCATGATTGAAGACTAACTTTTAATTTTAAATCTATGTGTAATACCGCTCTTGTGACTCTTAGAAGAAACAAGTCGTTTATCTTACCTATTTAGCTTAAGTATTTCCTAGGTCTTATGTTGGGCTTATATATTTTCAAACAATTTTCCTTTTTCGTTAAAAATGAATATGTAAGAAACTGAAATACTAAAACCCCTTTTATAAGGTATCTTACAGTAAAATTTCAGCAAAATTGACGTCAAATGAAAGAGCTGCGAGCTTGTGACATATTTGCTTTCCTGCAGCTTGCGGACGACATGATAAAAAGGCTGCGATCGTTACGAACCTGTTAATATATAATGTATTTACTCGCGAATTTGCTTTATTTTACTAGCAGAATGAAAGTTGTTTCAAGATTTATGAGTGGAAGTACTTTTTATTTTTAGAGAGTGCAAAAATTCCGAGATGTTTTCGAGGCTGTGAGTCCCGGTGAGGATATAGAGTGGCACAAGGCGACGCTGGTGATGCAGCCGCGGCCCGGCATCGAGGTGATGTTCCTGTACGCGGGCACGCCGGGCGCCTTCCGCGCCATCATCAAACACGAACAGCGTACTAAAGGTGCGCAATATTGTTTCCCGCCCCCGCCTTCCCTCCTTGCTGCCATTTCCGCTCCTAACTTTTCCCGCCCGACTTGACTCATAATGATAATAAACAGGTCGCATTTCAAACATTTTTTTCACGGTCTTTTCTGCTAATGACCTTTGCTGTTTTAGTCGTTAAACTTGCGGTCCAACTTTAAACAATTCTGAAAAGCTACCGATGTTCTTTTTAGCATACAATAGGTATTGTTTGCGTTGATTTGCTTATTTAATAAAATTTAATTTATTCTGACACTTGGTAATGTATAGTGTTGTCTTATGAGTTCGTAAAGTGGTATAAGAGAATATTAAGTGCGTAGTTCATTGTAAAGTTTTGGTTTATGTTACAGAGCGGCCTTACCCCTTGCCGCTCATAAAGTTTGCGGATGTGCGGATGAAGCTGGTGTCGCGCTTCCTGGGGATGATGTGCTGCGAGGACTTGACGGCGTTCGCGCTCGTGAGGGTGGACGAGGTGCCGGCGACCGAGGAACTTTGTGTGTTAGCGGCTTCCACAATAGGATACCAAGGACACCCAGGACGCTCGTACCTATCTATCATGAAATCTGATAAGGATGAGGAACTTTAAGTGAATCTATTAAGATTTTAGCAATCTAAAACTAGTTGTTTAATGTACATTTTTATTCAGTTGTTAAATATAAAGACATGTTGGATTTTGTGTTTTAATGTATTGTAAACTTCCTATGACCAAGAAATACGATTAGTAAACTACTTATTATCTTAAAAAATAACCCTGCAGAATAACGTACAATGTAAAAAAGGATTGATACAAAACTGAAAAAAATGCATACGTTCGCGATAAATAACCTGTTAACTACACATCAATGCTTGTACTCCATAACTCTATATATTTTGTATCAAATGCAGCCGAACCGATCATATAGGCAGACAGAATTAAAAAACCGGATCCGTGTTCACGTGTACCGAGCTAAATCCATTCGTAACACAAACCTACAATTTATTCGGCTACAATTTACTAGGCTTTGAAAATATCGGCGAGTTGTTGTAATATATCCTTATTTCCGGATGGTGCTCCCATAATATTTGTATGATGTGTTTAGTAAATAATGTGGGAGGCGGGACACCTCATAGTCCCGATCTACCAATAAATCAATTCCCAACACGCAATACCTTACGGTTATCATAAATAAAATATGTTGTGATTTGTGTCCTGTATAAGTATATACAGAATACGGGTAATATCGATAGTGGAACATAAAACGTGTGGATCTATTTATTTTACTTTGTTCTTACACTTGATGCATCCAGATTAATTTCACTTACCGGTCATTATTTCTTCTTTATGCATTCGTAAAACGTATTGAGACTTCATTAGTAAATGAAAATAAATAAGCTCCATACTAATTGCAAAAGTGAAATAGAAATAACTAGCCGTGTTGTCACTCAGATAGCAGTCGTTTGTGAGAAAAAGTACAATACGCCAATGTTTGCGGGAATTGGTTGTTCTATTTCTTCGCTTGTTAATGATTGTTCATATCGACCAGCCGGTTGAGGCCGGGCGGTGCGACTAAAAAGGAAATGGACCTATTTATTATTTCGAATTCACAGGAAAAACGGAACTCTTCTTAATAAACTTTGCTAACTATCAGTCAGGTATCCTACGATTCTAGAATATCGTATTACTGAATTGTGTTATGAATAAGCTGACAACAATGCAAATAAATAGGTGGGTATCAAGTCGGCGGAGGCGATCTGCATTCAATAAGATGTCGTTGAGAGTGCCCCGGGCTTCCCATATCCAACAGAGCAAATTTATTTTTCTCCCAAGCATACTAGACGTCAACAAATAAGGTTATTTTTCAATATAGAGATTTTATTCGTTCTTTTACAGCTGGTATAAGTGAGGTCAACTCAACAGGGCTTTAACTTTGGGATATACAATCGAAATATGTTTTATTTAGGTGCGCTTTTATATCAATCAATTCTATGTGGCAAGTATAGGGAGTATCGTTGTGTGTGTATGTAGTAGTATCTATTACTCCTCCGTCTTACCTACAATACGCATCCTGTATACATATCTTAAACACATACATGGAATAGGTGTGAGTATAGAGACACACATGTACGAAGGTGTTATGTGGCTTTAGCGGAATTGTAGATAGAATATTGGAGGTCAGTCTCGGCTGACAGTAAGACGTAAAGACGGGACTCGGAGAGGTTATTAACAGACTACGGTTATAATAACCCTCGTTACCATTGCCCAATATTAAACCATATATCTTGGAAGCTAGGAACTCAATCTTTTATTAACAAAGACAGATAATTAACTAATAAATATTAAACTAAGAATCTTATTAATTATTCAACTAACATGTACATTGGAGAACATAAAGAAGTATTACTAATAGCGTTTTTCAGTCACTAAATAACACCAATTTGTGACCGGTGATCTGTAAAGCGATGCGCAAAAACCTTTTCGAAGTTGGTTGAGGAACCTTCTCTTACGGAACCTGCATAGTCAGAATCGTTACAAACCTTTCAACCCAATTTAACATGGAGTTTCTTATGTGATTTACGATACAGACTAACATACGTAACTGTACTATAGATTCATGTCATAATATTGGCAAAATTTGAAAGTAATTAGAATCTCGGTTATTCCTTTGATTTGTGCAATGCAATGCCATGTAACTTGAGTACATTTTCTGAAATTGGTTGCCGTTCGACGACTGAGGCATCGGACTTCTGATTGAGAGGTCTAGATTACGTTCGAACGCCGCGCCTCGTACCTAATGCTTTGCCACGACCATATTAAACTAAGCAAACAAATGTATAGGAAACATAAAGAAAAAACAGTTATGTTTAATATTGCGTTTTATATTTAATACGATTGTATAAGGTAGAGTTCGTATTATTACCCTTACAACATATTGTTCAGGCACCAAAATATAATATCTACCAGTTGTGAGCCCGAAAAGCTTCAACTACATATTATATTGTATGTGGATTCACATTCCACAGTCCTTTATACCCAATAATACCAACATAAAAACAGCTTTTTCGCTAAAGCCGAAAATACAGTCCCAGTCCGAGAAAATATTATGAGTCCAGATAACACCGCGCCCCTTGCACGTCTTCCTATTTACAGTATCCGAAGGAATTCCTATTAGTAAAGGTTGTTTTCTTTCTGACGGAACCATAAAAAGTTCTCTGTTAAATTAATGTTCGTTCGTCTCTTGAAAACAAATCGATCGACTTACAATGTTTCTTAAGACAGCAATAAAACAAAATGTTCGCTTAAATTTTGTTGCAGGAATCAATTAAAGCATTTGACACTGTAACCTGCCCTCACAGCAGGTATATTATAATGTTGCTCATACGTGTAAGACGGGAGCACCCAGCAAGTCAAGACATTACATACTCAAAGTGATTTTAATTTAGCTGAATACATTGTCGATGTCTCGGGTACGGAGTCTCATCGTAGGTACAAGTCGTGGTTGTTAATTAATTCCTGGAAGAGCCAATATTCAATTTGCGCCACACATAAGTGTGAAATAAATTAAATACGTTATGGATTAAATAATGAGAGGGAAACTCATTGTTTCACTTTAACATCGAAAGGTAAAGACGGTAAAAATAAAGTCAATATTTTTTTATTAAAATATAAAAAAAGAAATTATTAGACACACGCAGTTACTATTTATTAAAATTTCGGTTTATGGAGGTAAAGTAGCGTAAATATAAAGTATCTGATTACTCCTATTCCTACTTTACTCAAAAGAAAACGGCGCAGCGTCCTACACTGTAACCGTGTGAAAAGTTTTTTAGTTGGCGAAGATAAAAGTACCTTACTTGCTGAAGCGGAATACATTCTTTCTCAGTAGCGATTGAAGTTCACGTAAATCCATCCGCCCTTATACTTAATGGCGTGATCGTTGTCCAATATCGAAACTTTTTTATTTATAACATAAGGGAAAACGATTTTCCGTATTCACGTACAATAAAGTACCATTCATAAGAATAATCTGTTGTAATAGTATCAGATCGAAATAATATCACGAAGTTATGTAAATAAACAGAGGAATATGTTGTTGTATGCTTTGTAAGCCAAGGCTAAGAAGCTTTTTCGGGTATTAGGGGCGACCGGAAGAGCACACGTCGGTTGACGGCGGAACATAAGTAACCACAACCCTTAAAATCAGTTAAACGCTGATTTACATACGAAAGGGGCCCAAATGAAATAACCATCCTTGTAATATTTTCAAAGTGGTGAAATGATTTGATATAAACTGTATTTTATGAAATAAGTGACAAAAAATAATGAAACGTAACGGAATTATATGTAGAATGGTTTTTTTACTGATCGCAGAATTTTACTTGTAATTGTGTGTAAGACCTACCTTCACCATTATATTTCCGTCGCAGTCGTGATTCCGATAGTCTCAATAGGTGTGCAAAAAAGGTTTTCATCAATTTACGGTCCGAACTTGTCGATACCCTTCAGTTGTGTCTGTTATAACTTACACAACGTGACAAAGTTTGTGAGGGACATCAATTCTATATATACAAACATTTGCTCTTTCATTAAGTGCAATGAAAGCAGTCCCATGTGTGCTGAGCAATCCCATTCACTAACCTTCTCATTATTTACCTCAAACATCGTCGGTGTGAACCCGGCCTGACCTATAAGAAATCTTTATTTATAGTGTCTATTTTCTTCTATTTTATCTCTATATAAGTGCACGTTTTAGTGTTCATTTATTCCATTTATAAGATGTATTTGGCTAATGGAATTACAGCGGTGTCTGTCTGTCAGTTTTCGTGTGACCGGGCTCTTTTACCCGTTCCTGGTGTTTGTACGTAGATTTGAGGCAAACAAAGGAGAACATACATACGTACATCGTACAGTGATACCTACCCCGCGTTTACTAAAATGAAACAATACGAACAAATTCCTATTTGAGACGTTTAACAATTGGTTCATGGGAAGTTGTCAATCAAGACCTTAACACAGGACCTATAGGTGTCCAATATATCAGAAACTTCAGGCAGTAAAAAGCGATGGTAAAAACTTCGTTAAGTGTGGTGGTTACGATGTAGTCACATTGGAATAATATACGACGGTCAAAGTCCGCTGGATAGTAGCGGAGCTGGCCGAGAATGTTGACTTTTCTTATAGGGTCGTGGACTAAGTCAATAAAAAAATAACTACTTGCAATGCTTACTCAGCCTGATTTAGAGCACTTTGCTAAACCACGCTACTCCTTTGATTCGGATTTAAAAAAACCTCTCTACAGTTTTGTCTTATTTATTGTAGGACTGTCGGCGTCGTATAGTGTTTTTTTTAAGGCACTAATGGAAAAACATAAGTGCTTTATGTACTTTTTTCTCTGGAAGTCTAGACTCACACCCTTTGTCTTTAAACACTGCAAATCTGGCCATATACAGTACACCAAATACTAAAGTAATACCTGGCTTAATCTACAGGTTGTTCGTAAGCTTTGCGTATTCCGAACGTTAGCCGGAATCCCGCAAAATGTTGCTAAAATAAGTCCAAAAGAAAAGAATAATTACAAAATATGGTGTTACCTTTCCAGGTGTTGCATATCTTTGTTTTAAGTCTACGGTGTACATTTTTAATCTGAAACCCGGCAGGAGCCCGCTAAATTAACCTACAATATTAAGTCCCAATTTTTTTTTTAAATAACATAAATCAAGTGCGGCCTCCCTTTAGACGTGTTAAGCACGAGTACAATATTCCCCTGATAAATTTACTGTTAGGTAGGCTTACGGTGGATTAAGGTTAACTATACTCCATAACGCTCCATCCTAATAGAGTTACTGTGTTTAGAAGCGACGGATAACATGCGACTATCTATGTTCACAACATTCAATAAGTATTAAGTGCCTGTTAGGTACTATGTTACGTACCTACACTATGTGCAGAGATTGCTTACGGTCATTGACTCGTGAATGTTTAATTAGAAGTTTGATAATAATCTGCATCTATAATACTCCTGAAGAAAACTTAAGGTATTTACCTTAAGTATAAATATGAGTTTTTATTAGGTCATTGTATCTTCGTAACTTTATGTAAACCATATTTGATCATCATGGAAATATATCCTTTATCAGTCCTCCACTACAAAAGAGACTTTTCATCGATAAGGCAGATAAAGTTTCACATTACTAAATAACAAAATGACTAACTGTAAATAAAACATGATGCTACGGAAATGTTAGATACGTCATGTCGAAAAGATTTTTTCTCCAGTATAATATATTCGAGTAAATAAATAATAACAATGCCAGAAAAGTCTACCTCCAAAAATTCTATTAGAATAACAATGGCATTTGGTTACAGAAGAAGTATCAACGTGTAAAATCTTTTGGTGGCGGTATTGAAAAGGGTGTGAAGCATTCATAAGCGCACACGTCAGTGACCCAAACATCTTTCACCGTACTCTCAAGAGGCAGACATGCCCGCGTGTCATACACTTTACTCCCCACCTTACCTTTCCGCCATTTCCTTCAAGAATCGCTCCAAATCTTATATTTCGCAGAATATTTTTCCTTTCGCAATAAAACTTAACTTTTTACGAGCTAGCGTTACTCTTTATCCCAAAGTTTTAGATTGACCAGAATCAGAATATAAAATATTTTGTGCTCGCTGTATAAAAAGCATTTCATATCGGAACATAAAATGAACATTTTAGATTTGCTAAAGGTTATTGTTTGCGGTTATGAATAAAAATTGTACGAAACGGAGCAGGCTCCGAGTGCGCGAGCATTAAATCATTCTCAAAAGCCATTTGGACACAAAGGATATGGTCAATAAACAAACAGGACTCGCCACTGATAGCCGCGATTGGAGCAAAGTAACTCACCGCAAAATTTATATTCTACGCTATTTGTTGGCATATTTTTCCAGATGTCCCATTTAAGGACTTCTATCTGCAGAAACGCGTCCGAAACCCGAAATCTCATTTGTTCGTAGAGCTCACCTACCTCACCTAATGCAGCTACTAATAAACCGGTCACGTCAACCTTATTTATTGTTATAGGAACAACAAAGAACAAGAAACTCTCGGCACCGGACTTATTTTGTTGTTCAACTCCTTTACCACGTACTATAAAATTAAGCAAATTTGAAAATTACGTAAATATTAAAGTAATGGTAAAGGTTACAGTTTTTTTTCTAATACATTATTAAAGCATCTTTTTGCAATTATATAAAGTACTATAACTTTTTTATTTATCTTAATTTAATGCAAGTTTTTTTTTGTTAACCCGATGTCGATTAATGAGATCTTAATCAAGCAGCGTGGGTCAAATCGCACCATCGTAAATTAACATTTCACGTTCAATACGGCACTAACGAGCGTCGATATACAAAAAGCGTAGATCAACAACAACTGTCGTCCCTTATAATTTGTCGGAAGCTATGGGGCCACCTGCTGCCGTCAAAGTTCTCCGATAATAGTATTAACTATCCAACAACAGGCACAATTCCAACTCTGGAAAGAAACAGGAAGCATAAAATTCCACAACCTCAGCGATCTAGAATTTTTCGGCGTCAGTTCACCAATTTCTCGTTCGCTCGCAAATAAGGTCATGTAATATCGCGACCGGCGTGATTGAGCCTGCAAAATAAAACAAATTTAATTAATTTACTGCACACTATAAAGTTTAATACCTAGCAGGACATAACGATTGATTATAAATTGATCACGATTACTATCTATCTATCTATGTTCATACAGACGTTTGATGCAGAACACGAGCACATATGTAGATATTGATTTAACTTACCCGCTAGTACCAAGAACTAGGCCAAAACACCAAAGATAATTAGAATTCCTCTACTATTTCTTCGCATATAATAGTGAGAATTGAAAAAAAAGAAAAGGAATCTTTACAAGCAAGTAACATTATCGCAATGATCATGTTTAGTGATGTATTTTGTAATTACAAGGGAAGGCAATAAAAGCAATATTACCGATCGCGTCTTTATGATTTACCTTAACGTTGTGATTTATGTCGCCTCCCCCAGATGCGTAACATAAGGTGATTACGGCGCGCCGTACACACTCGTATGAGTATCGTTTACGCATGTTGTCAATAAACACCGTAACGTCGTTTTCCGTGTGATAACTTGAATGAAAGTAAACATTTCTGACACAATTTACGATTTATTGGATCTTTAATAAATACTACACAATCGATATTGTAGTTAATTAGTAGCCTAGAATAGAACTAAATCCCTCCAAAACGAAATATAGACTAGTCTTCTAATAGTTCTACCTCTCATAATTGTTAACTATTTTAATTTATCTTCTGATGCAGCTACGCATATACAGAATAGACACGGCATTAAATGGCTCAAATACCTCGGTCGCTAATCCAAAACAAATTTCATTCTTGTACAACACATCACCCGCTAAGACCAAAACCAGTCAAGGGAATTAAGCCGGATCGTGAAACGATTACCAATAAATACCTTTTTATTATTTCCTCCTTGGATATTATTTACGAAACGATATGAAGCTGTTTTTGCTATAAACATTACACGATAGAAGAGTTTCAAACAAGTGTGCTAACTTTACTCTGTCTTACATCTGAGTGGTTTTTATGAAGCGGGAACATCCCATAAAAACAAAGTAATGGATGCAAATGTTTTTACAAGCAAAGTGTTTTAATGTTGTCACTACAATTTAATAGGTAAAAGGAAAAAGATTCATGCGCAATGGTGTTTATGCCCAGCAGTGTGTCGCTCTAAAATAATTATGTAAATTGATAGATATTAACCCATTATACTGAAACACGGATTTTCACTAGTTCATCTTTACTAGGATTGAAATGAATATATTGATTGTTTTTATTGTTTGAGCTTTGCTCTTTTTTTGCATGCACAAAGGTACAAAGGCATAATGAACACAAAGGTTCGTTTCTGTGAATTGGTTAGGAACAGTTATTGCAATTTTTTGCGTTTGCTTTACTTATTGTTTCATGATTAATACCTACCTACAGTTTATTAACATTCTCTACAGTAAAGCAATATATGCGCACTTTTATCTGAAAAATCTAATTTAAACAGTTTGATTATATTCGTAAGTATTAAAGTTTGTAAAACAATTTATAATAAAAAAAGTTCTATTTTAAATTTATTCTCAGATGTCGCTTATCGCAGGTGGTAAAACATGCCTTTTAAACTTGCAAATTCAACTTTTCTCAACTCTTTGTAAGTTAGATAAGCACGTAGTCAGGTATCCACCCTTTTTACCATCTTTTTTCTAGTAAAAGACTTATCTTTTAACTATTAATCTGGCACAAGTTCAGTAAACTTTATTTAAACGACCTCAAGCTGTTTTAAGTTATATCATAAATATTTATTGGTTGTTATAAATCGATGCCACGATGGCTTGATACGATAGATGAATGCTGTATTTACGATTGAACTGATGACTTATAAGAGTTCATTCAAAGTTACATTAGTTTTTAAAGTTAATTAAGAAAATCAGCATGAAAATGAGGTCATTAAGCGTTTGACAGAATCCATCGATAGAGTCTTTACGTAACCGTTACAAAGTGTACGGACCCTAAATTATGTGACATTATTTGAAATTGTGTCAACATGAAGGAGCGCGGCGGCGGCGGCGGCGGCGGCGGCGGGCGCAGTGGCAGCTCGCTCGCCCGAGCGCCCTTCGGTCCGGTAAATACAGCCTCCTCGCCTCTCGGGTATGGATTATTCGCAGCGAGCAGCGAGCGGAGCCAGTCCGAGCCTCGAGCCTCCCGCGCCCGCTCGTGCCGCACTCGCGTCCTCCGCGTAGCCTTATAACCACGCGTAGCACGTCCGTAGCTGGCTGGCGGCTGGCGGCTCGTAGCGCGCCTAATGTAACCTTCCACCCGTAGCACCGGGCTCGACTACACCGGCGTTATTAAAGCATGCCGTTAATACGGCCACCATTGTGTTCAAATGACGAGACTAATGTCATAATAAAATATTATGGGGAGCACCTGTGGAACAATTAATTTGTGTGAAACTTTTACGTGATTTGTTCGTTCATGTTGCATTTACGTGTAAGTATTAAATAAACATTCTTTGTTATTATAAGTTAACAAAAAGTTTAGAAACAATTTGTTATAAGTTGGTACGACATTTGATCAAGTTTTTTGTTAAAAATCTTTTCATCTTATTATTAGTTGTAACTTTGTTTGTCTACAATAAAATGTTTACATTGAAGTTAGATTTATTTTCCGTATTTGTATTAAACTAAATAAGTAATGTTCAGTAGAATTTCTTTATTAAAGCATATTGTTTTTGAAGAAATATATTGTGTTAAGCTTTGTTAAATAAAATAATGTTTGAAATCATTATAAACACAATCGCTTTTTTAATTAAGGTGTTCTTGTGATTTGAGTTTTGGCGTGATAAAGACAAATTGTTTTTTTTTAACTTCTTAACGTAAGTAGAAAGTTTGTTTATTTTCATTCGACTCATTTACATCTGAGTGTAACATTATTAAGTGCCTGGATAAAGTTCGGACAAATTAAATATCGTGCTAGAACGACATATTAGTTCAAATGTTCATGTATTTAGTTATTTTAGCGTTTTACATAAATACAAAATGGCTATTTGCATATATCGTTACGTATGCATGATTTTTATTTATTTTATTCTAATATTGAAGTTTGTGTATAGAATGTATTCAAGTCAACAAGTTGGGACTCATTTCGTTTGCAGATATGATAATGTATTTAAAGCGTTGATTTAGATAAACAAAGAGTCCGTGCTAGAGCATTCAAAAGCTTTGATGTCTACTCATCACATGAAACATTGTTTCCAGATTTAAGGATTTACATGTTGTTTGATATCATTTGTACTTCAAAAAACCTTTTATGAACTTCCGCAGTATAATTTATGAGGTTTATACATTATACATAAAGATGGATCGATCAAGAATTTTCATAACAAAACTTTTTTAACGCGTCTGCCTTTATCTGCACGTATATCTTTCAAAGTTTTATAATAATACATAGATTATTCTGAGTAGTCTCCTTGTAAGCTACCAGTTTGGACAATAACAAAGGTAAAGCCTCACCCGTCGCGCTCAGCCCGTGGATGGGTGACCATTTGTGGACATGACGCGAAACCGATAGGCCTCAGACCAGACTGACGTTCGTGTTATTATGTGATGTTGGGTTAACAAGTAAACTGGATTGCTCACGTCCAGTCGCTCCAGGTAAAATACGGTATTTAGCTGAATCTGGTAATAGAGAGCTAGCCGACCAATCTAAATACAGTCTAATCAGATTAAAAAAACTGTACAACAATATTATTACAGAAATTAATTATCTCCGTGAAATTATTCGAATCGAAAAAGGGTATTATGTTTTTGTATAATAAAATTGCCTCAAAGTGTACACAGTGTGACTCCGGGTTCAAGACGGCTCTCATCTCCGCTTTCTATTATTAGAATAAACAATAAATTGGTAACAACAGCAGAGAATGATTACCAATCAGGAGAACAGCGCGAGCTGCCAATCAGAGCATTGTGCCTCAATAATTATTTAATTCATCAAAGTGGCTAGACATTTAAAATCTCCAGTCGTTGCTTGAAGCTTGGTTGTGTAATTGGAAACGCTCGCGCTCAGGTTTCCAACTTCAATGGATAGATACAACGTCATCGTTCACTCGATTATTTTTTTCTGGACGAGTGAGCATTTTTCTCGACCGCTTACAAATGACCGCTTAGTTACTTGCAGAGAAATCTTTCTCTCGCATTTTATTTTCCCTCCTGTAGATATTTCCATTATTCTGTTAATGGAACGGTGTTCAGAGATGGCCAAACAATGTAAGCCTATCTAAGGACGTCGCTATTTGTATCATATGTGGATAAATCTCCGGGTTTTTGTCCCGCTTGCTATACGTATGTAATTAAGATGGATAATGTATATGTGATGTCCGTTATATTTATGCCTACGCCACAATGGCGAAAGAACACATTTATTTCCTCGTACCGGCTTTTGCCGCAGGCGTTTTCTACAATTTAACTGTTTAAAACCCCTGTTTTATAATCGGAAATGACCTAGTTTTGTGTAAGAAAAACAAACAGTTACTACGATTTATAACAGTGTTCATTTCATTTGTATTGACGACGAATGCTGGCTGTATATGCACAAAAACCTTTGGGGCAACGTGTTAAACGAGTTAATTATAAATCTTGTTTAAAAATGGATGAACAAGCAAGCAGGTGTGCAATATAACTTTAATATTACAAAAAACATTAACATAAAACCGCATCGCATATGAAGTAAAGCTTATGAATATCAAAATTTTTGAAGCATATTCTTGCTCGACATGCAAGTATGCACATAAGTAATCTGTTGATAATGAATGTCGAAATGTACAGTCAACACAAAAGCTGTATTGTCGTGGCAGAGCGGCAAAACAAACATAAAACAGAAATGGCTTATTCCCGACGTCCGTCGACGACGCTGTGTCTCGTCTCGTAGAGATCTTCCATTCACCTCGTTGTCAGTAGTCGCTTGTCGCGGATCGCGGATCGCGAATCTCACCGCTATCGTAACTAGTTCACAACTATTGAAATTTATGACACAATTTTCACGTCGAATAACATGAATATTGCTGCGAGTACTTGCATTTTGTTTTAATTAACCTGGCCTAGTCTAAATTTCTCAAATTAATTATTTGAAACCCGTAACTTTGGATTTGGTTTGTAATTTTAAACAGTAAATAATTGTTTGTTATAAGTAAGTCTTGTATAAGACGTGAAAGAGTCAGTTACATAATTAAAAAGAGAGAAATTAAACTACTATCCCAGTGGTAAACTTTCAGCCATTCTTTTGTTCAATTGTAAGGAACACTAATTAGAGCTTGATTCTGAACGAAATACGTGCTTCCCGCAATTTGAATGGGGAAGGTAATTCTTGACGGCATTTAATAGTGGGTTTTGTATAGTCAACCGTGTTTATCTACAGAATCAGACAAGGGATGTTTGTTGACGGCGATCGTGCCCAGTGGAGTGGTTAACCAACATACTCAAGAGAAAAAGTTACTTATGTTGGTGTATCGTTCGTTGCGTGGTTTCAAACACACCACATAATGGAAAATGTCTGTTTATACACAGTTACGCCGCAACATACTTTTTTACAATCGCGAGCATTTTATTTTTCATCCTGTGAAGGCGAGAGCTCCAATATACACGATATTTACACTTACAGTCGATATGTTTGATTTCATACATTTGATACGATATTCAGATTCTCGTCTATCGTTTGGTTATAAATGATAAAACTGGCATGCACCTCGCAAAATAAGTAGTATTATGTAATACAATATAATGCGTAGGCGTGCTAATATTATTATCAGTTATCTGAAGCAATGCATTGTGGACTGTGGTCATGGCGTTACTATTGAAATTAACAATAATACTCTCACAATATATACGTATTAATTACGCGCAATAGAGCTTTACTATACACAAAGAAATTTACGTAGGAATCATTAAGCTAACTACCGAAACTTAAACGGTAGAATAAATGCAAAAAACTCGGAATCAAGAGGTCGCCAGTCAGAGTGCGGGTCATTTAAAACGGAAATAAATTTACACGGAGTTCAGTCGGAGGCGGCTGCCTACGTTTGTTTTGCAAGCATTTCTACATGAAGCTATGCAAACCACTTTGTAAAAGACTACCAGAAATAAAGTTACGTTCAGTTTCAATAGAGAGAAGAAATACAGAACTTGCACTTGCTCGGGATTCATATTATTTAAATCATTTCTTTTCGTTTAACATTTAGTTTTAAATTCTTCAGTTTTCAAGTGTTTTAATATTTCAGTCTTTACGCAGCTGCACAGTTGAGTTGCAAAGAGACATTTTTTAATTTATGTTAGTGTTTAATAAACAACCTTTGTTGTGCTTTAAATTAACATGTAGTGGTATTACCATAAACTTCATAAAGAAAGATACGATTTGTGGTTCATAAAATTTCTCAAGTAAACTTGCTGTCACGATTTTCTACCGATTATACGAAATCGTACGATTACTTTTAATAAGACAGTTTTTTGCCTGAAACGTGTCCAACCAAGGAACAGATTCCCTTAATCGGCATAATAACCTCTACAGAGTAAATATTTGTGCCCAGTAACGCATTATCGTTAAAGCTTTCGTTCGTGAATGAAAATTTGAGTATTTATTGCGTATCATACTAAGCCAATCATCTAAATTGGATTGGGGATTATCCGTGCCCTCAACAAAATGTTTGGGTTGATGCCGAATACACAGTAAGTACGATAATTCACGGATCGGTACACCTACATTATTTGAATAATCCTTGTTAATATACACATACATTTGTTTCTCGTTAAAGTTCCATATTTATGGTATCTGCGGTAGAGGGTCAAGTAATCCTTCAAGATATTTTACGCCGTACTTTTCGGTTCATGTTGTCTTCCTTTATTCAGTCGACTCTTCAATGTTTTGTAGCAAAGAAAATTGAGTTAGTCTTATATTTTTACGCCTTGTTTTTTTAATGACCATGTCTGATGATTTTGTGTGTAAAAAATCTTCTAGAGTTTCACATTCTGTTGGTATTTTTATATATTTATTTACTATTTGGCCCTGAAGGCCGTTTCGTGTGTCTTACATGTGACATTCTTTGTTCTGTTAAGTACTAAGTTTCTAATGCTTTTGGCGGTATGACAAATTTAGGTACTTTGTTACGATAATGTACTAATTTGTTATCGTTTAATTAAATCGTTGTTTCGTTTGATTAGCAGGAATAAAAAGAATAAAAATATCAATACATTCCAATTTCCTACTTTATTATAAGTCCATGAAATTTTTATGTCAGCCCCGCGTAATATATAAATTTTCAGTAATTAGTAGGTTGAAGTGCAAAACTTTGAAGTTGTTTTGGTAACCGAGCAACCCAACACTCTTTGTGTCACCAGTCATTACGCTGTGACTACACGCCTTTATTACATACCGCCGACGAAAGCTTCAAGCAAAGTTACGATAAGTTATTTTAGTCGCTTATAACAACAGATACCTCTATCATATCCTTTGAATATCTACACTAAATTATTAATTTAACGTACACAACCATAAAAATTGTATTTTATTTTGTCTCTGAAATCGATGTATTTATTCTCATCACGTTTCGGGCGCAGTGTTTATCAGAAATCCTTATACGTTGTCGGGTTTCAATACATTTACTTAAGTTAGGTCAAACACAAATATAATTTGACCACGTTTACGAAGAGCAACAGCGAAATATTTATGTGTTTAATCAAAGTATTTACGTAACAAGAGTGGTACAGTAAATACAACTGTTAGTTAAACCAAATTTATAATGCCAGAAAATATTTTCATTGTATTTCTAGAGAATAAAATGTGATACTTAAGAATACAAGATGTTCTGTATTGTTACAGTGCTATACATACTTCACATAAGAGATGATTCAAGTCGACAGCTTTAAGCGTCCATCGCCGTCGCCGTCTCGCAGCTCGGTGCGGAGCGACAGCCGCGTGTTCCGGCAGCCGCGCGTCATCACGGTGAACCGCGATGCCGCCACCATGGTGGACGGCGAGGCCAGCGGGCAGGCCGCCGCCGCCGCCGCCAGCGCGCTGCCCGCCGACTGGGAGACAAGGCTCACGCAGAACGCCGCGCACTTCCGCTCACGCACCTTCAGCGATGGCTTCATCAGAAACACCAGCCTCGAACTCCTGCTCGGCGTAGACTGTGAGGCCTGCCTTGCGCTAGCCGCTCAACGACAATGTCTCGATGAACACATATCAAAACATGAATTCGATTTAGTTTGCAATTGTAACATTCAACAAAATAATTACGTTAATTGCCACCGCAATGTGGTCGACCAGAGGGGTCACACCCTTAACATCTATGACTTAGAAAGAATTAAACGGGACACAGGTCGCAGCCAACTTACAATTGGGTCACATCGCAGTCTGGATAGGAAATTTAACAAAAGCAGAACCATCGGAGTTTCAAATTACATTTCAAAACAGTTAATATCATACGATCCTAGAAATACGCTCGTGCAAAAGATAAAGAGGAAGTTATCGAACTTAAAAAAGATGGGCGGCGAAGCAATATCAAAAAAACATCAAAACGCTGTCCAACTGGCCGAGATAACATCAGGGTCGACGAGCTCGCTCAAGAAGGCATCAATGTTGTCGCTGGCAGACAAGTCTCAGCGGAGAGTTAACAGCCAAAGTTGTATTTTTACGGCTTCGGGCTATCAAGGAAAAGATGACATGAAAAGCAACGCTTCTACGTATGCTAATTTTTCTGGTAATGTGGACCAATGTTTTGATAAAATGAGAGATTATAATTTAAGTTCAGATATAAATAGACGCACCTCGCAGAAAATGGTAAAAATGAGGAGCTTTGATAATAACGATATACTCATTACAAGAAGCTCACCGGCTTCTGAGAGAACTAAGTTTTCTACTCTTGACAATCGGAGTCGATGTAAAAGTATCAAAAGGCAAATGTCATACAACGATTTTCCAAGCGAACGATTTAGAGATAGATTATCGGAGACATGGACGCGGGACGAGGGCACAATGGAGTCGAGAAGTACTCGCAGTGATTTAGTGGATGACGATGCACAAATGTTCCTGGAGGGGGATGTGATGTCTATGAGTGGGCCGCGCGCCACACACGCACACTGCACGTGCGATGCGAGCCACGACACCAGATTACCCTCCATTTTCTACGACACACACGTAAGTAGCATTTGCTCAGATTTTATTTACTTACAGTGGTTTTATTTACACTTGCGATTGGTTTAGATATCTGGTGATTTATTTGTGTTTCATTTAATGAGTTTTCACTTGACGGCTTTTAATTAATTTGTAAGTAAATGAAAATGTTAAGTGATCTGATAATCTGGCTTCTCTTTATAAGACTTAAGCAAAACATAGATACCTACATATAGCAAACTGGGATTTTTTAAAATGTAGACACCTTTTTTATTTACATTTCCGATTGATTAGCAAAATATCTACCAGCAGGTAAATATTAAAAACTATCTTAGTATCATTTAACAATGACCGATCGGCTAGGGTAAGAAGCGCGCCACACCAGCGCCGGACGTGACGGAGCGCGGGCAGGGGGCGCGCGCGTCGTGCAGCGCGTGCAAGTCGCCGCAGTGGTTGCCCACCGGCACCACCTCCACCACCAGCCACAGTTCCACCACCACGGGCAACTCCTCACGTAAGTAACAATAATTTAAGATGTTCTAACATTGTCTACTTAGAGACCTAGAACTCCCAAGCTTTAAGTTTTATTAAGAAGACAAACAAATTTTGCGAGTTTTAAATATAGTTTATTACAAATTCAAGCAGAGGATTAAAAAAGAACTTCATTAATTCCAAAAAGAATAGGTGAAATCTGCATTATTTAATTTGCATGTACTTAGACCTCAACTTCCAACAACCTAAATGATTAAGGAGCCAGATCTTAAATGCCCTTCCTTGAGCGTAAACCTAAATTATCTGCATGCTAAGCTACGGCTAGTCATCATGAAACCGGACCGGTAATGACAACCACAAATAGCGCTCAAAGAACAGTCTTGGGGCATATTGCCAAGCGATGTTGCAGTACGATGTTGCCTCTTGCAATATTCAGCAATGTAGACTCGCAACATCGCAAGAAAACTTAAAATAAGAGTGTACTCAAGGCGTGACTTGAATTTTAATCATAACTTATACTTAATACAAAGCGAAGGTTAACAAAGTTCAGAAGTAGAATACCCATGACATCAATTATTTCAAAATACCTACACCTTATAACTAAGACCATTTGAATATTATTGTATAAAAGCAGTCATGTAAAACAACAGTACCTAATGTCGACGTCGTTAGACCATTAACGTTAAATTCAGTGAGATAAGCTTCAAAGTAAAAACACAATTCAATTTGAACGCTAAATTAAAAGCGTTCAAAGTGGCCGGTGAAAGGTGTCTTTAGAAATAATACTGCAGTGACACATTTTTCCTCCACAAAGTATTCCCAATACTCTTTCTAAACATGTAGGTAAGCTGCTGCATCCGCCGCCGTGATCCACTAAGTTTGCTTCTGACAGGAAGATTATCGGAAGCTTTGTAACGAGCGATTGCTATGACCCAAATTGATATTATAGGTATTTTTACGACGGTAATAGCTATTTGCAATGTACATTGTCGTTTTACTAAGTTTAAAGTGCAGTAATATATTTTTATTGCTGAACATATTTTCAGTTAAATCAATGGGTGTTCGTAACTTTTTAGATAAATGGTAGACGTTAGGTTCTCGGTGAAAAGCTACTAGCTATTTTACGTTTTGATTTAGGATTTTATTTTTGAATGCTTTTGTAGAGTTGGTTGGTTCACTTGATCATGTTATACGTAGGGCTATCGGTGTGGCACCGGCGCTGGTGCTGCGTGGCGATCCTGGTGCTGGTGGCGGGCACGGCGTGCGTGGCGGGCCCGCTGGCGCTGCGAGCCCCGCCCGGCGCGCCGCTGCACGAGCGCCTGCGCCTGGCCGAGCGCCTGCTGCACGACACGCCGCTCATCGACGGACACAACGACCTGCCCTGGAACATAAGAAAGTTTCTACACAATAGGATTAAGGATTTTAAGTACGTATTACTCGTCCTACGTTTGAATTTATTATCAAAAGAATTTGTTACTTTGATCAATCTCAAGTACAAATCGGGAGACTCTTTTCTTGATTCTAGAGCCTATCTATCTACCCTTCTCTTAATCGTATAAGTATCTCGCTTGCGATTTCGTGAGTGGTAGAGTGCAATAATTACCTACTTATTTAGAAACTATCTCATGAATACGAGATGAAATAAAAAGTTTTTTCAACTATTAAATGCGTCTATGAAAAAAGCTTATATATCGTGCTAAGTAAGATTTTTTTACAGATATATTTACGTCTAACTTATTAATTGATTGTTCAAATATCTTTACCAATATAAAATATATTTTTCTAGTTTTAATTTTTCTAGTTTTGATTCGACCAAGATTTATTTTGTTCTCGGAGTCATGAATTATTCACAGTGACACATATGACTGACATAAAATAAGTTTTATTACATAATAAAGAGTCTCGTACACTTATATGTACGTTTGTGACAAAGACATACGCGACAAAGGTCGCATGTGCGCGCGTTCCGTGGCAAATTAAATGATTTTACATTTTCATAACCTAATGAGCAATTCGTTCATTCGTTATAACCTAATTAAACACAAACTCATTTTGCCGATACAGTCGAGGCGATATTATTGTGGTTCGGGAAGAGCGGTACAATTCGTTACCTATTTTATACTGAAATTAGTTGACGGCGCACCTCGCGGTTTTATCAACTTTTTTGTGCAATGTCCAGCAGGGAGACGCGATGGCAAAGTAGATACTAAAAAATGGTTATGTAATTAACTTCAACTTTGTGCTGGTAGATTATTAAGAGATGCTTTTTACCTTTATTTTAAAAGTTGCATTACCGTTGGTACCGAAAAATAGATACTTACTTGTGAGAAATAATTTCGGATTCTACAACAGATTTGTATAAAATATAGGAAGGGTTCTTAAGTGTGAAATCAATTTCCTTCCAAAGAATCTTTGCACTTGACGTTTTAAACTTAAAAGCAAAATCTGCGCGACGATAGTAAAGGCGTTCTAAGTATAACAAGGAGTAAAGGTGAACTTTATACCGTTAACGTACATATTACGTCTCTCGTAGTTCCTTCACCGTTAACTCGAGTAGTCCGTAATGCGAAGAGTTTGTTGGGTAATCACTACTTTAGTGAAACAACCTAAAAGCGTAGCTACTTAAACAGATCGATGTAAGATCTCTTTTCCTAGAAAATGTACACATTTGTATGAGCGTGACTAATACCCGCCGGCAAAATACCAAAATCTTGCAATAAGGGTCTGGACATAATAAATAACACCCGAATCCGGATTAAGTCCCGGTCGATTAGATGCCACGATATAGGTACCCACTAATGCATGAAGAGATTACATGAAATCATTTAGAAACCATTGCGTTCGACGTGTCTTAAAATTGCGATGAAACGATACAATCCTAACGATCGTACTACATAGGAGTTGTCGACATCGTATTTATACTACGATTTTTTGCGTGACTGTACATAAATAAATATGTAATTAAGTGTCAGATATAAGTATACCCTTAGAAATGTAACGATGAAATAAATTTGCATAGTTTCGACGAGGATTTGCGGACCATCTCCCCCTGGGCAACAAGTTCGTGGAGCCACACGGACCTGCCGCGACTGAAACAAGGCAGAGTGGCCGCACAGGTGAGTCACATTCCTCAAACCGCACGAATTCATTAATTGTGCATTTAATAAAGTGGGTCATTCCGTAATCCCTCGACAAGATTATACGTGCCGTGTGGTTTTTTAAACATTTTGGTGACAAAAAAGAAATTTATTCTGCATTTTTAACAGAAATAAACATTATTTATATTATTTCATTGTTGTGTACTTAAGTGGCGTATTAATACATCGTTACTGTCATGCGTAGTGTGGACATACGTTATTTTTGCTAACCTAAATTATGTGAACATATTTTTATGTATGATATTATTACAATGATTTAGATTATAGCAAATTCTATGACTACCAAAATTAAAGTACATAGAAACAATGTAAAAGCTATAAAGCCTGATTTAATATCCAGACTTTTTACTCGCGTTTGAACGGAAATATGAAAGAGACCATTAATGTGGTATCAACTTGAAAGTGTCTATTTTTGGCTAGAAACCACGCTACCAATCCGAAAATTGATAAAAGCTTTGAGCTCATAAAAAGATGAGTCATTATGACTTGCTAGCTGCACGTTATAGGTACCTTTACAAAGAAATTGATTAATATTGGCAGGGCCCGTAGGAAGATAACAAAGAAAACAGTAGTAAGTCATTAAATACAGTTAATGTATCTCCAACACTGTTTTAAACTATTTAACAGGTGCGCAACAAGGCAGCGTACTTTCAGCTTCTAAATTATGAAGAACAGTAGATAGTAAGAGTAGGGATCCTAACTTAGCGGTTGTACCAAAAAACTTGTAATTACATAATACATTCAAAATGATCCTCAGAGGTGTAATTTCATTAATAATAGGGTTATCTCTTAAAAACATTCTAACTGGAACTTCCTAACTTCAGGCGTCAGGGACTTTCTCCGAGTTAGCTTTATACAGCTCAAGTATATTTTCTTAAAAATTAAATACGCACAACTTTTTCTCTGTCTCGGAATTGTCGAGACAATTCATTTCAAGTCATCCGTTTTACTTTACAATTTTTTTGTTAAATATTTTTACCTACCTCGATTGTATATTGTTACCTATTTCGATTGTTTTAATAACAAAGAGATTAAAACGATTAAGTACATATGTAGTTACAATAGTAGAGTAGGTAATCTATTTGACTAATAGCCGAGCGAGTAATTCCTGATTTTGTCATATTGTATCCAATTATAATAATATCAGGGATTCGGTACAATGAACCGAAACAGGAATGATAGTGAACTAATTGTTTCAACTCCACCGCACATTTCAGCGAGATTGATGTGTTGTGTTTGTATTACGTTCACATATGATGGGAGCGAATTAACCGTCCGTTACGTCACGTTTTCCATCACTGATTCCATTATGAAATCTTTGTCAGTTCGGTGTATCGGGGATTTGATATTCCGGGCGCAGTTCTCAAGTCGTGCGTGATATTTAATCAGGCATATGTCAAAGTGATACTGTATCGCCAGTTCTGGGCCGCGTACGTGCCGTGCGACGCGCAGCACCGCGACGCCGTGCAGCTGACGTTCGAACAAATTGACTTGATCCAGAGGCTCACGGACAAGTACCACCCACAACTCACGCTCTGCACGTCAGCTCAAGGTACGTATGTTTCTAAACACGACTTATCACACGCTTCCGCACATAAACAAGCCCTACAAAGAAACAAGATTTGTATGAATAACACGGCTTTTTAAATCTCAGGATGCCTGTTAATGGATAAAAGTAAAAGCGTAAGGTGTATTAGCATGAAAAGCCCATTGTTTTCACTTCGTAGTCTAAAAAAATAACAGGTCTAAATTAATTCGTGCATTTCCTTTAACTTCATTGCTTTTGTAATTTAAATGAACCCGATTAAAATAAAAGGCTTTAAGACTTATTCTGCGTATTGTACGCAAACAAAGCGATTTCATTTTAATAAATTAAAAATATATGTAAATTTTTATAAAGACGACATTAGGAGCCTTACTGGAGCCCGGTCCAAAGCGGTCAAAATAATTGTGTTTCGTACTATTCCTTGTTGTAGGTAGGATTACTAATTAGAATTTGCGTTATGAGTGACAAGCTTCGGCTGTAAATTCATGGAACATGATATAGATTTTCTTTGACGTACATGCTACGGCGTAGCACACGTAGCGCAGCTGTTCGTAACATCAGTTTTGGACAGGTTTCAGGAGGATTCTAATTTTGTAACAGAGGCTACATCCAAATAGTTTTTTCTTTTAATATTCGTTATTCTTGCTTTTGTCTTTAGGACTTTTATAGGTTATATACGACAATTTAATCGTATAATATACACCAACTCTATTAAAAAAAAATAACTGAAGGTCTTGTTTAAAATGTTGACGCAGTCCATAACTAAGTTACTCTTGCATATTTGAAATAGCTGAACTAAAGCTTCAAAAGTTGCCTCTGATGTACTACGTCCCATTTAATATTATTATGACAGCGCTCGTTTTGATTTCCATGTGTTCACGCCGAGCCGGCAGCCAAGCATAATTAAACTAAAGCTACTGAATAAAATTAATAAAAAAATAATGGGCTTACGACAGCTTCACTGCTCCACATGAATAATGAAAAATGTCTGGTGTTCAACATTCTCTCTGAGTTGAGATAAATAAGACTTCACTTATAAATAATAGTCATCGTACATATCTTTTTTTAAGAAGCAACGTATTTGTTTAGGTAAACTAACTTTTGTGAATTTTTTGTAGTTTTAATTATTAGAAACAACACCAAGACAAATACTTTTACGATTTGACTGTCTAATAATATAGCATCATAACATCGAGGGTTCCGGGTACCTTACCTTCGAATGCACACAATATCAAGGAATAAATACATGGTATTTTGTGTATATTAACAGATAAACAATGGCCTAACCTATTTAGGATAATATTATTACATTACCAATAAAATATATGTGCTGCTGCAACACATAAGCGCGGCATTAAACAAAATGTTAGAGCAAGCTCTAAATTACTCATAATAAATTCAACATGAAGTTACGTAAAAGCTTTTGAATGTGTTATTTATGTTTATGAATTAATTTGTATGTTAAAAAGTGAGGCGTTAATGTGGTACCAACAAAATCATAGTATACCGTCAAACATAGTAAATATTATTATCTACGTGCTAATTGAAATAGCAAGAGAACGCTTGGCTGCAACATATCCATTCACATCGTTTATCGCTTCTACGTAGTTTAGCCTACTAAGTTTATTATGCACAGGGGATTCCTAGCAATGCTAAACCTAACTATTTCCAAGACACTGCTCAGTGTGCACGGTGCATATTTGTCAAAATATACATAATCCAAGTTCCGAAAATAGTTTTCAGAAAATTTCTTTTTAGAATTTATTTAAGTAAAAGTGAACTTCAAGTGGATCCATTTTCATCTATTAAAAACAGCAATGTAACGTAACATAACGATATGAATGTAAAAACATATTAAACGAATTATGTAATTCTTTCGGGAAAGCTTCGTAAATATCTTCGCCTCAGGGAAGGGCAAAGGGCTCCTTTCGTGTGTACCCCGGCCGCCGCCACCAGCACTCGCGGAGTGATTTCGGGTCTACAAAGGAACGCTACACCCTGTACATCCCGAGGGAAACAAACATCCTACCTTAATATTATCTTAAACATTGATTCATTCATAAATTTTCCTGTAGTTACTTAATACTTTCAACATTATTTTTACAGCCAAGCTTTACGGGTTCTACTGATTCGAAACATGTTTCGAAATAATTACCTAAATGAGTTTTAATTAGATTTCCTGTGGATCATTAGTTACAATGTTAATGAACAGGTTGGCATTTATTGTTCTATGTAATTAAATTGGTATTTAATGATTTGTTGTGACAGATATATTGACGGCCCACGCCAACCACAGGCTGTGTTCACTAGTGGGCGTGGAGGGTGGGCATGCCATCGGAGGGTCTCTGGGAGTGCTGAGGACCCTGTACCAGGTGGGAGTGCGGTACCTGACCCTCACGTCGACGTGCGACACTCCGTGGGCGGAGTGCGCGTCCGGCGACAAGCCTGAGCCGTCCCCACGGGGAGGTCTCACACCATTTGGAAAGGTGAGTTCCGAACATAATGCCCTTTGACTATTGTATGTTCTCTTTTATGTAAACTATTTTCTGTAAATGTGTATGTTGTATAAATTACAACATTATGTTGTGTACAGGACTATAAATAAAATTAATGATCTTTTACAAACTACAATGCTAATGATTTGGCACTAATAAATATTTGTAACACTAAAATTAATTTTAAATTATCAAATCTATTTCCCAATTCAAATAATTAATTCTAACCAAACATTAAATGGATGCCTCCATGAGGAAAATATCAAAATTCGTATCAAAACAAAGTAAAACATTAAAACTTTAATTATTTTCCTACGGGTTAAGATTTCGAGTTATCTTGTCTTATTTTCTTTCTCAAATCTCTTAAGATTAGATGAAGTTATAATCCTCTTTAATGCAGTCTATACAATGGAAGCTCCTTAGAAGAGAATTTACTGTCTTATGAACGTTGTCTGGTCGCTGTTATTAAGAATTTGTAACATCCAAACCTTTAAAATACCCTTCACGAAGTATTTATAGCTCATTTACATAATAGCGTAACATATGGGCTCTTAAAGAGCAATCTTGCAATACATGTACGAAGGAATATTAAAATACACGTAGCTAAGTAGTCAGAACGCAACCGTAAAGATTGAGACGTCGAGTAGAGTGAGTGTGCCATAATCATAAACATCCTGGCGCACCGCAATATTTCTCTTTGTATGAACTCGGGCTGCTCGCGAAAGCAGTTCTTTGTTTACCTGCAACGATACTTTTCGAAATATTTTCTTTTGTTTAAACTGCAGACTGCGTGCAACGACGGCTGCGTCTCACGTGAAAACCTTCGCTACCACACACTGACTCCAAAGTTGTGTTTCATTAATTATCAGAGGCTATTTTACTTTATTGTTCGACAAACAAATATTTTTAGGAACATTCATGATTCCTCGAACCATAAGAGCGTACGCGATTCATTAAAGTCATACATAAATATTTTAGTAATTATAGCAAGGAACATTATTGTTTAGCTCGCCACAACATAGTATCATACATGCAAACTATAATTAAATGTTAGTTTGTATACCTAGATGACTCTTGAACTTGGAAACCTATGGTCAGAGAGTGAATAAATTTAAATGAGAGAATGAGTGGAGTAACTTTCACCCATTTTTGTCCTAAGCTATAGCTAATACCACTAGGTACATGATTTTTCTTGTCAAGAAACTGAGTCAATTTAATGTAAATAAATCTGGTCCGTCCACTTTATACGTGGTTGCAGTTTTATCGATACTATCGTAGATTGCGGATCTCCCGACACGACGCTAAGTGAATTTGGCAGATTTCACTGGGCACATAGCGGCAGCCGATAGATAATGTCTTAATTTCCATCAGGAAATTTGTCTTGAGGCGACATGCTTTATTATTTGGTATGATTGAGAAGCTTGTATATAACAGTAGAGTCAGAAACTGTATATAGAACGAATCACTAATTAGGCACTTACTACAATATGTCGCTTTCAAAATATGACGACCAGCGTAATGAATTCACAACCACAAAGGATCCAAGAAGTTAGCAATTAATTTAAAGCGACGCAAACTCATACGAACTTCAGGACCGGTTTAAACAATAGAGGACGTACTTTATGATAAATATGCAAAAGGCCATAACCAGCCGGTTTTGTATTTGCAGTTCATTTCTATAGCATTAATCCGAGGTTTTTTAATAGCTTTTATACTTGGTGAAAATTGTTTGCTCAACAAAAAACCACTAATACAATCTAGATTGCGAATACACGATCGTTTTTTCTTTTAGAGTTTTTATATCCTCAGTTTATATCCATTGGTTGTTTGGACAGATTGTGGTGAAGGAAATGAATCGTCTGGGCATGTTAGTGGACTTGTCGCATGTGTCGGAGCGCACCATGCGCGATGCGCTGGCCGTGTCGCGCGCGCCCGTGCTCTTCTCCCACTCGTCGGCGCGTGCGCTGTGCAACGTGACGCGCAACGTGCCCGACTCTGTCCTGCGTCTGCTGGCCGCCAACAAGGGCCTCATCATGGTCAACTTCTATACCTCATTCCTGACGTGTAAAGATACTGCTACAGTTCAAGATGCTATTGGTAAGAGCAATAGTCGGAAGTACATAAATAATAACCTTACCACGTTGTATTTGTTTCCATCTAACATCAATTTGGTCGGTGACAGAAACCGAGTGTGTTCCACAGTAATTAATTCATTCTTATATAATATAACAGTGCCTGAAAATCGAATGGCTCCATGCGTTGTACTCAGCAAGAACGTAACAATAAGTTTAAAAACAATTTAAAACAATAGAGCGCCCGACACCGTGATAATC
Source organism: Autographa gamma (assembly GCA_905146925.1). Classification (NCBI taxonomy): domain Eukaryota; kingdom Metazoa; phylum Arthropoda; class Insecta; order Lepidoptera; family Noctuidae; genus Autographa; species Autographa gamma. Next base: position 6,871,388 of record LR989852.1, read on the forward strand.
GGGTTTTATCTGAAGGCCATTAATTAACCGACATTCTATGTTCTTACAGCACACATTAATCATATAAGGGATGTAGCCGGTGTGGACAGTGTAGGCCTCGGCGCTGGCTACGACGGCATTAATTAGTGAGTACATATTCCGGAATTTAACTACCTTCAATATAACACCTTTCTATACTGTGCGGAAAATAACATATATTTCGACCTCCTGGTAACAAACACTTACCAAGCTGTAGTTCTGTTTAATTACAAGGTTCCCTGTCAAAATTATTTATGACGCACTTTTTATATCCCGGAATATTTCGAATCGTGTTCGAGATTTATGGCTGTAAAGCAATAAATATTTTCAGTTTATCCCAAAAGCTACCTGAATAAAAATATGAGCAAGACTTTCGAAAAATATTCAAAATTCTTTACTATTAACGGTGCGTCATGGTCTGGCGAAAGTGCACCACATGTGCCCGCGAGCTTAGATGGTGAATCTCATTTGAACACGCAGCTACCTATGCGTTGCTAACTTTAATCTTACGAACAATGGTTATTTGAACAGCACCCCGCAAGGACTGGAGGACGTCTCCTCGTATCCGCTGCTGTTCGCGGAACTAATGGAAGAAGGCTGGAGTATAGAGGAACTTCGCAAGTTGGCAGGACTGAACCTGCTGCGAGTCATGGGGGCCGCGGAGCGCGTCGCGAGCGACCTGGCCTCCGCTCAGGTCACACCTTACGAAGATGTCCCGCCAAAAGTCTACGATGCTCACAATTGTTCTAGTCAAGATCTTTAAGTCCTGACTGAAAACGCAGTTATTATTTTTTACAAATAACGATCTGTTGAAATGTTAGAATGTAATACGATTTTGTAATTCCGCACATCGAACTCGGTTATGGTACGTGATGGCCGCGAGGTGCAGAGCTGACTGTGTGCCTGGCAGCTCGAAGCAATACCGCCAGCGGCTTCTGCCGCTCTGTCGATTTACGAGCTTACGCCGTATTAACTATACCTACATGTTTTGTAATTTTATCTTACTTAAGGCATATACGTAGGTACCTAATAATTGAAATTACATTTTTTAAACTTCTCGGCACGGCTCTGCTACATGCCGATGGCGATTATTCTAGTATTTAAGAATCGGTAACGACTCAAATAGTTCTTTTTTTTTAAACAAGCTCGACTTAACGATTGAAGAAAGGAAAAAAATGTACTAACGTAAATTATTTTATAAATGTAAATAATTATATTATGTATCTACTATCTACAATTATACTAATTAATACATAATATAATTATATAGTAATATTTAATTACCGGAATCCAATACCTAAAAACTATTTCTTTACCAGTAAAGCTACCCCAAGGGTCTCAGCTCAGTCGATTTTGATAGTCCGTTAGCGGAGCCTAGGTTGTAATAAATAATAGCCATCTATCTCAATTCAGCTTTGGCCGACGTACAACAATACCCACGCACATTATTTACCTACTATTTAATCAGTTCGTAAACATACCTATTACTTACAGGACGATACTAAAACAAGATTGGGCAATCAATTACCGTTTTGTGAGATTGTCATTAACAACAAATAATTATTATTATTGTTATCGGTTTTACTTAGAATTGTGAGCAGAAAATCAAATATTTGAGTCTTATTTTACTTCTATTTATCTAGTGTAGGTATTAATAAACACGTTAGTATTCTCATATTACTAAGTAGCTAGGTACTTAAATGTATACTTGATCTACTCCGAATATCATATCGCTGAAGTGTCTCCCGCTCTAATCTTTTGAACTCAGATGTAAAGATTCCAAAGAAAAACCAGCGAAAAGAGATTTTCATATTATTATACTTATTAAACCTCCTGTTTGGAACATACAAACCCTTTCTCGTGCTAAATAATAATCTGATTCTAGTGCATTTCGTATACGCTCTACAAATTGAACAATGCGACAGGTTATTCAACTTTACAGATACCTACGCCGGTGCCTTGAAACTTACCTATTGCAATCTCAATCACTTTAGAAACTGCACTTTTCCGATTTATTCTTCAGAATCCCCGAGTAAAAAGTCGATATCAGTTTGAACTTTGAGGACAGCGCTCTGCTAAGTCTCATGAAGACAATGAAATATACTCGGTCTCGGAGTAAACTGAAATTCCACTCGACTGATTTCTTAAATAAGTAATTTATTTAAAACTTGAATTATGGGTACCTTATTGATAAATAATACAAGTAAGTAGTAATTCTTACTTGAATGCACAGGTTTATTAACCTTTGAGAGAAGTCTTGACATTGTACCGAGTTCGACGTACTGAGTTCCTTAATGTGAATGGAATATTCCTAAATTGTTACAATAACTGCGGTTATCAATCTAAATAATATTGTGTTATCAAGCTTTAAATTAGTCTAATTATTATTAGTTAGAGACATACCTATTTATAATTTTACCCTGTAATATTATTATCGTCCGATTAGATTGTGATTTGATATTTTTGTCTAAAGAATATTTAAAGTAAGTAGGTACAATATTTAGTGTATTTACAATGTTTGTCATACCTATCCCTAAAGCTTTTTAAATATGGATTATTACTGAATTTATTAAATGCGTTATATGATGTTTAGCAATAAGACATTATATAATTACCTAATTACATATTATTAAATTAAATAGGTAGCGGTATTACCTCTGAAGACGACGCAAGTCTCTATTATTAAATAAATAATTATAAAAATTATTAAGGTTATGCAGTGCGTTTTACTGAAATGTATTGGTCTCATTATTAATGTCTGCTTGTTAATCGTGAAAGAGTAGGCATTGAAATGTTTAATCGTTAGTTTAATAAATTTTCGTCAATTTTACAGTAGGAGGTCATAGCTCATCGTCATTAATGTAATGTAACGTTTATTTGATATTAAAACGCACTGCATGATTACATAGCTTTACCTTATCAACGACCAATAATAGATAATCGTAGAGTTAGATACATTAGAACTGACCCAATTTATTAACGAGTATCATCGCATTCATTTAAAAAGTACTACTTACATAAAAAACTTAAATTGATACAAAAATAATAGTTCAACCTATTAGTTATGAATATGAATGCCCAATACGTTTAAGTGAAAAAAGGTAGGTCGCTAGGTATCTAGCCTGCCACGTAGAACTCTTTTATGTTGATGCGAGTGATACTAATTATCTCAATATTTGTACCTCCTAACGCAATATTAGATAGTAATGTAAATAGTTATATTTGTCAATACACTGGTAATAATAGACGGATCTTAAGACTGACGTGTTTCAGAAATAAATTAGTGTACGTTTGCTAAGATGTATAAGTCTAAACAATTAATGTTACGTACCATACATTATATATCTTAAGATGTGTTTATTATACCTTACAGAAAGACTTACGCTGATGTCCTTAAGTATTTGCTAGTACTTTTTATTTTATTTCTCAATTATAGAGAAATATTAATTAATTAATTATTATCCGAGAGACATATCTCATTAATTACCTGAACATAGGCGTTATATTAAATTGCTAAGCAGATCCTTGTCTTCGATTCAATATTTGATCGTTTTTTATAAAACAATATAAAATATTTAGATACAAATTTTCATAAATTCATGGCGATAGGCAAGCAATACATTTGTAACAGTATTGCTTTTAGGATTTTTCTCATAGTTTTATAAAGAAATCTAGAGCATGTCACATTTCTGGTACATTCATACCTACTCCTTAAAATTCTTTAAACGTCATAACAACCGTAGAAATGAAGAAAGGTCCAACTTTTCATTACCATTGTGTGAAGAATTTACCCTAACTTAATCAAACAAGATTGCGTTTCTGGTGTTTAAAGAATTTTAAGCAGATGAAAACTTTACTGACGTTAATATTTTATAATTTTACTACTTAGATATATACATAGAGTTATTTCATATTTGATATGTGATTTAATATTAAATGAAATAACCTGTTAGACGTTCCTTAGTTTTAATAGCATAAATAATTGTTTTACAACATGCTTTTGTTTTTATTTTCTAATAGAATTATACCTACTAAACTAATATTCATTGGCATTACTGAGTGTTGTGTTTTATTAATTATAACCTTCCTTAAAACTTTTGCTCACGATATAAGTATGTATATAGATAGTTAGGTAGGTACCTACGATCATATTATAAGAGCAGCACTAAGAGTGTTCCACCACACTTTCTGTGACTCTGATTGGAAGGAAGTCCGTCATCACCGTACAGAAATCAGATGCAGAAGTTTCCGAACCTCGAAAGTGATCCATACAATCGCATTATATTATGTGCGAGCCGACCAAACTAAAACGTATCATCACGCCTGTATCCCAGAAGGGGTAGGTAGAGGTGTACAAATGTACACCCACAGTTCGCCGATATGTTTAGGTCGCATGTAATAGGGGGCCAGCCTATTGCCACTCTTCTTCTTCTTTCTAGTCGGGGTCACTCTTGACAGAGTGGCCTATTGCCACTAACCGGGCACAAATCCAAACTCCGACCTGCTACTGAGAATTTCATGGAAAAACCCAATAACACGACCAATAACACAACCCAAGACCTCTAGCGTAGCAGTCGTGCTTAGCACTACTAGTCCCAACGAGCCGACCGAACTAGCAATAAAATTATGTCCCTAAATAATTAATAATTAGATCCAGCCAGACATGCTGTTTCGTCTTATTACGATAGATAGCAACGGACTAAGCCGAGGTCCAAACTCTGCAGGGGGAGCCCTTAGTAAAAGTTACCGGACGGAAACCATTCTTACTTTAAATCTTAGACTTTCCACAACTGGAAAGACATAGCCCTTATGAGGACTTCAAGAATTATATGTTCCAACTAACATGCGCGCTATCAAAAGGAAATGAACGAATATTACCTACGGGCGGACATAGGAATCACAAATACATAAAGGTCAAACCCCTGTACCTAGTCTCCTTTCTAGGTGTGTGAAATGGTTTCTTGATAGTTAGGTATGTGAAATGCGTTCTAAAAGTTAAAATAGAAGTCAGTAATTTTAAAAGCTAGAAGCCATATACATATGGTAAAGCTTTGTGATTAGAACTAAAAAAAAAACTCAACCCCTGGTGTCGGTAGATAAGGAGGATTAGATAGGTGTTGCAAGTTTTTAAAATTTACAACTATAACTGGAAAACACTAGTTTAATAATGTATTCCTGTTGATTAAAGAGGGTCAAATTTGTCATTTAAAACTTGAAAAGCAAGTCGGGTTATGTAATCACAAGTACATAGTTCGCTATAATGCATTGCAATACTTAAAAATCTGAAGATTTCTGCTATTAAATGAGGTCCGGCCGCCTGGTGCTGTTGGTTTATACAAGGAAGTTGATGATTTATTTACTGTTTTACTTTGATGTAGATTATGATAATGTTTATTAGTAACAAAATATTGTTCATGTGTTGAAATAAAATCAATTTTTTTTTAAGAATTTATATCACATTTATAACACTTGTTCATACTAGTGTTTACGGTTTAAACTCTGATAGGCTCACTCTAAAGTTTCATATGTATACTCTAAGCAACACACTCTTAGTAACTGTCAGATAGATGTCAAATTGACAATTTGACATTATTTAGGTACTTGTCAAATTCTTCAACTTCGACGCTTTGTCGACAATTTTATTCATTATTTGCGGAAATAAATACTTTTAATGTAATCATTACTATATGATAAAGTGAATTAAACTTTATTCAATAATGGGGGAAAAAAATACTCCGCTTTTAGCTGTACTACAGCTTTTAAGAAAATATAATCTTAAGGTAACTTATTTTTGGTGCTGCATATAAATATATCTTATTTATTTAATATTGTTATCTTTCACACTGTAATTTGGATCGAATGCATTTTTAGGGCACAGAAGATATTTTACGTAAGGAAGCCAGCTTAGGTGATGTTGAATTTGAAAACTTGGATCTACCTGAAGTTGAGTTAGCTAGCATCCTCACTTCACATCACACGGAAAGTGACCCCTATAGCTACGAATTTGCATATGACAACTTAAAGAAGTTTGTTGAGAACTCTTTAGATATTTATAAGGTAAACACCATGTTTAATTAATATTAAACTAAAATAATAAGACCACCACCATAATACCTTTATAATTTGTTTCCAGTATGAGTTATCAACACTCCTATATCCGGTGTTTGTTCATATGTATCTGGCATTAATATTATATGACCACACTGAACATGCCAACAACTTCTTTGATAAATTTGGAGCTGAACAAGAAGATTATTGTCAGGAAGATCTAAAACGACTTTCAGCAGTGAAGCACAAGGACCAAATTAAAGGCAATGAATTAGCTGAAATATACAGGTAAATAATAATATTCCCGGACATCTTCACACACATTTGTCTGATCGCAAGCTAAGCAGAGCTTGCGTTATGGTAACCAGACAACTGATAAACATACTTATATATAAATTACTTATATAAATGATTATAATGCTCTCCTTCAAGTTCATTTATGTAACACTTAATTTGGAAGGTCTTCTGCATCTGTCTTTGTATGTTTCAGTACCAACAAATTTGTTGTTCAGGTGTCAAGAGATGCCTCCTCGCAACTTAAACGCTTCTTGCAAGAACAAAAGAGCTCAACTGTTATAATAAACATCATAAACAACCACATACAAGTTGAGGTGCATGATGGGCCCGGGAGAACACAGGCGCAGGTGCGGGCTACGGCTGGAGGGATACTGGGAGAGGCCACTAGAAATGGTAACTAGCCTTAGTACAAATACTTAAATATTCTTTAAGTAATTTTTTTCATGTATGTAATGTTAGAAATATACCATACTTCTTACTGTAAAATAAATACAAAAATCCATCACAGACAATACAATATATTATATATACAATTTTGTTTGTGATTTTTATGGACCATGGCAATGGTATAGGTAAAGGTTTTCTTTATTGTCAATAGAGAATCGCACCAAGGTTTACTATGGATTGCTGAAAGAGCCTGATATACAAGTTCTACCTGCACCAGTAGAAGACGAAGAAGAAGTGGAGGAAACACCCGACAAACCCAAAAAGAAAAAGGCAAAGAAGGAACATATATTTATGAAGAAGCCCAAGTCGGATCCAAATGCTCCACCAAATGAGAGAATACCATTACCTGAGCTGTAAGATTTTTGAACACTAGTCTAAATACATAACATGTTTTATTGTTATTTTATTTTAAGTATGTATCGTTTTTTAATTCTAGGAAAGAAACTGATAAAATAGAAAAAGGAAAAGCTCTAAGGGAAGCATCAAAACGGATCCAACTAGGCCCAGACAGCTTGCCTTCTATCTGTTTCTATACCTTATTGAACAGCGGTCACACTGCTATTTGTACTGATATTTGTGATGATTCTACATTACTGGCTGTGGGTTTCAGTAACTCCAGTATTAAGGTATTAAGTCCCTACTTAAATACATTTGAATAAATATTACCATTATTTTATTATCAATTAAAACTGTAAAATAATTATAGGTATGGACATTGACTCCTGTAAAATTGCGAGGAATGAAATCTGCTGAGAAGCTACAGGATATTGATAGAGAAGCGGGTATGTAGTTTATGACGACATTAACAGAAACAGATTTTAACAATCTGAAATTGCCTAACAAAATCATAAAAATGATTTCTTTATTTTCTAGGCGACGTTCTCGTCAGGATGATGGAGGAAAAAGATAGAGACACATGTCGCACTCTGTTCGGTCATTCTGGGCCAGTCTATAAAGTTGCGTTTGATCCGTTCAAAACTATGCTTCTCTCTTGTTCTGAGGACTCAACTGGTATGTGTCATCATAAATGCATGAACTACCTACATACTAATATAATAACTAAGCCACGTTTGACGAAATACTTACCGATAGAAAATCCTTATTTTCAGTGAGGTTATGGTCCCTCCAATGCTGGACTTGTTTAGTGGTGTTCCGAGGCCATGTGTGGCCAGTTTGGGATGTTCGCTGGTCACCACACGGCCATTACTTCGTGACTGCCGGGCACGACCGCACGGCTCGACTGTGGGCCACTGATCACCATCAACCTCTGAGAATATTTTCAGGACACTTATCAGACGTTGACGTACGTTTTGGGGATGTTTAAATATTTTTATTTTGCATCATTGGTGTAAAAATTACATCTCACCTTTTTTCTTCTAGTGTGTCCAGTTCCACCCTAATTCGAACTATGTGGCTACGGGTTCTAGTGACAGGACAGTTCGCGTATGGGATTGTTTGACGGGAACTCAAGTCCGTATTATGACAGGACATAAGGTAATAATTAAGCATCATATTCTGTCTTCTTCATAATACCCTGTAATCTCTTAGATATTGATTTGTGTTTTATTTTTTCAGTCTACAATATTTACTCTGGCGTTTTCGGTCTGCGGAAGGTGGCTAGCCTCAGGTGGAAATGGAGAGCTTATAGTATGGGACATTTCAACAGGATGTCCCGCTGCCCTGCTACCGCCCACGCACACCGCGCCTGTACATGCATTAGCATTCAGTCGTGATGGAACTATATTATCATCCGGTAATAAGCTTTATGTATTTATTAAAAGACACTTTTTTGACAAAGAATCTGCCGTTTTTTCCCCAACTAAAAAGTTTATGTAATTCGTCAATGTTTTTCAGGATCGTTGGATTGCAACATAATTTTATGGGATTTCAATGCTATAACAGAAGAAGCCAATGGTGAGGAAGCAGGAACTAATACTAATAACACAGTTCAGAAAGAAGACAAATTTTTGTTACGTTCATTTGCAACAAAGAATTCGCCTATAAAAGGATTACATTTTACGCGACGTAATCTATTACTTGCAGTAGGTTCCTATGAAGGCAGTTCTTAAAATTTCGGAGTTATACACGCACAACATTTATTTTAGGTATTAAGACGAAATAAAACTTAGAACCATTTTTATTATTTTTATTTCAACCCAATTGTTCATAATCCTTACAACTCTATTTAGGTATTTACTTACATACAAAATTATAATAACTGCATAAAGTATGATCTTTCAGAAGTGATAAACTGTATCATTAAATTCATAATAGATTCATTGCTCCTGGCAACTTGTGCTTTCATGGCTTGTTTAAAATCTTCTTTCACTCCTTTATCAGCTCCACGAGTACCAATTCTTCTTTGTCCTAAATGCTGTTGTGAATTTGGTATAATATCCAGCACAACATTATTTCCTTGTTCATTCCAAATGTAACTGAGCTCTTCTAGTATATCTATGTGAATAATGTATGTAGAAAACGGATGATAATGAAAAACTCCTTTTTGTCTTATGACATCTAGTATGTGAATAAAGATTGCTTCCTCTTGAGGCCAACCAAGTTGCATTAATACAAGCATGTGGCCATATGTCACGTCACTGTTATTTCCAGTGCTTAATAAAATCCTTATAAGTAGTGTACAAAAGTAATGCATGATGGCCACTTTGGTAAGAGGCAGGAAGTGCAAGTGTCTGTGTTTTCCACCTACAATCAGTTCTGGTTCTAAAACACCTTCCACATTAGGTAGCTGAGGCAGAGCCAGTAGTATGTTCTCAATACAGGCTGCAAAGTTCTTCTGGAAATAATGTATAGAGACTCTGACTATGCTGGCTGTCAAGCTAGTAACGGTAGCTTGAGGCATAGCCTCTTCATACTTCCCCCGGTACAAAGCAAATTCATCAGCAAACCCTTCAGACCATGGTTTGACCTGTATCTGATTAGCTAATTTTGTAAATTCTCTTGAAATGTGATCATTGCTGTGCAACAATTCCCAGCAATTAGCAGCTGCTTGAAATTGATGTGCTGATATGCCTGTTACCTCCAATTCACCTTTCCTTCTTTTAGATGGTGCTATTTCTGGATCAGACAAAGCTTCCACAAGGATATGATTACCTTTTAGTGACTTCTGTTCATATAGAGATCTTAAGAAAAATGTCGTACCACAGTACAGCAGCTGGCGACAGTCATCATTATTCCTCAGGGTCAATAATTTTTGGAAATATGTCTCTTTGTTTAAGCTATTACTATAATTGTAAAAGAAAGAATCCCACCCTAATTGTCTGCCCATTAAATCCAAAACTCCATAAAGTCTCTGCCATGGGTCTGTAATATCATGTTCATTTTCATCATATACATAAGAGTTATAAAAGTCAATGGCTTTAATTACCAGACGTTGCAATAATCTTGGTGACTCTAAAGAGCTCAAAAGGGGTAATGTTTCTACCACTAAAAGTCTAGCATAGCGATTATCGTAAAAGAATTTTTCAGCATTTATTAATGTCTTTACCAGACTATCTACACCTAGTTGAGGAAATTTCTTCAATAATAATACTAATAGACGGCAATGTTCCATAGTATCATCACTGTTCTCAACACTTGTCTTTAGGATTGTCAATTGAATATCTGGACAGATATTATCAAACATTTGGCCTAAAAAGCTACCCTCGGCAGATCTTAGCGCATTTGCAATCGCTGATATTTCAGGCAACAACGAGGGTAAGTTCTGTCTGGACATCATTAGCGAACTAAAACATTCAGCAGCTTCTTGAACGTTTCCTGATTGCTTCTCCATTAAATAAGCCTCAAATTGAATTTTAAAATTAGTAGGGAATAATGTCTTTGCAGTTAGCATCCATGCCTTTGCAGAATGAATATTATACTTTTGTGCATTTTTAGCTTTCGCTATAATATAGTCTTCATCACTCAATGCAGTATCAACCCCTGGCATTTTGATTCCTTTGGACGTTAGTTAATCTTATTTATAATAGATATAACGCTGAATTATTAATATAAACTAATACTGATTACAAAATTAAAACCAACACACAAACTCATAGGCAAAATATTATGAATTTTGACCACAGAGCAAAGTAATAAGTAGATTTTGACGTTTACTTACGACTGGCGAGTGACTTAACTGTCCACAGAGAACGTGCGGCTGTAGGCCTTTATTTCTATGTATAACGCGGCTGAGTTAAACTACTTTAATATAATATTACCGTGCTCAAACTGTTGGATCAAATTTGTATGGACGATGGCTAAAGGCAAACACTACAGTAGCAGTGTAAATGAAAGATCGCGCTAGCACACCGGTATCCAAAGATCATTTTCAAAGCATTCGACTTAGCTAGCAGTACAATACAAAACACGACCGCCGTATATCACGACCTCGCCGGAGCCGGAGGCCCGTCGCGTATTATAAATAATATATTACAATATTAAAATATTATAGTAACGTAAATGTTATCCTCCCGTCTCTAGACCAAGCTGGCCCGAGCCAGCCAAACTAGCTATAAAAATATGTCCCTAAATAATAAAAACTTAGATCCAGCCATCCCTTGATGTTTTGCTTTATTAAGATTGTTAGCAACGCACTAAGTCGAGGTCCAAACCCCGCAGGGGGTGCCCTTAGTGGACGTTGTTGACGTAGTTAGTTTTTCCTACTGCTCTGGCTGGAGGCCTTAAAGTCCTCGCCAAAAGTCTGGTGAAGCAGTCAAAGCCTGCGCTCAAGCTAACTGCAAAGATCTCTATCAAAAAAAGATCATTTTTAAAGCCAAAAACATGAAATTTGCGGTAGCCAAAGCTGTATATTCGTAACGCGTTTGAATTTGTTAGATGGCCGGCTACCTATGTGTGCAGCATGTTACTGTTTTCAAATTATACACACCTTTGGTTATGTTACAAACAATTACTAGCTAGCAACTACTTACCGTAGCTGTTTATTTGTTAAACTGAAAGGATAGGTATGGAGGTAACTTTGCATTGAGTATAAGGTTCTTTGTACGTTTTGCACACGGTTTTGCACCTATCCTTTTTCCCTACATATTACTCTGCTCTGTGCATTCTATTCTATGGTACTTGTCTACGATTCGACTTGATTGCCGTTTGACATGACATTGACATAATGTTTACGTTTGGGCTAAGCTGCAGCAATTAGTGTATGGTTTTGAATAAATATAAATTGGCTCTATAGTTAAATAAATATGAAATAACCTTATGTCTAGTGTACTTCTGATTTCATAATAATAGATCTAAAATATGCATGAATTTGACATGTATGATGACTATGCAATAGCAGAGGTTGTCCCTGATCATATTTTGGAGAACATATTTTCCTATCTCTGTTTAAAAGATCTACGAAATTGTGCTTTGGTGTGTAAAAGTTGGTACAGAATTCTAAGTGACGAAAATAATGATGTTTGGCGACTTCACTGTGTTAAAAGATTGGTTGAAGAAGTTATGAAATCAGATTTACTTTCAACTGTTACTACATACAAAGCTAAATTAAGAGCCTATTACCATGCCTGGAATCCACACGACTGTTCAAGAAACATATATGTTAAATTAAATGGTTTTACATTACACAGGTTTGGATTTGTAATTTGTTTATTACAGTATATCAGGCAACTAGTGCTTCACTTTAATGAACAAGCATTAATGACACATTATAATTTACAGGAATCCTGTAGCTCAAAGTACCGATGCATGCAGAGGGAAGGTTGGCTTCTATTATGGAAGGCATGCTTGGGAAGTAATATGGGAAGGGCCTTTAGGTACTGTAGCAGTAGTAGGTATATCAACTAAAGAGGCACCCTTGCAATGTCACGGATATGTTGGACTATTAGGGTCTGATGAACAGAGCTGGGGATGGAATTTAGTTGATAATCATTTGTTGCATAATGGAGATACACAAGGACACTTTCCTTTGCTAAATAATTGTCCAAAATACCAGGTGAGATGTGTTCCTATCTAAATATATGAACAGTGAATATTAAAGAATAAGCAGAAAATTGTGATGCTTGGTACAAACTTTTAACAAAGTCATTAAAGTATATAATCTAAATCTGAGTTTAAAGTTATATCTATAAATAATGATAGATCTGGTTTCAGAAGAATAAATTGTAATCAAATATTCTTGAGTTTCAGGTTGGAGAGCGCATTAGAGTAATCTTAGATTGTGAGGACAACACCTTATCATTTGAAAGAAATTATGAATTTTTAGGAGTTGCATTCAGAGGTAATTAAATATTTATTTCATTTTATTGCAATCAGTTTTCTTTTTAATATTACATACATTTACGGTTACATTTTCTGTTTATGATACATATTGCATGTATCATTTGAGAAGTGATATTATAATATTAAGAGATTTGTAGAAGGCATAGTATACTACTATTATCGTAATTCTCAGTTTAACATTTTTTTCTCTGCTTACAGGCCTTCCAAATAAAAAACTGTATCCAACAGTTTCAGCTGTGTATGGTAACACTGAAGTGTCCATGGTATATTTGGGGCCACCAGTGGATGGCTGATAGTGAATGAGTATGTCTAGAAAATTAACAATTTCTAGTCAAAATGCAATAATGTGATATAATTTACTGTTATGAGGCTATTATTTTAATATTTAACTAAATGTAAAAAAAGTGAGGAATGGTAAATTTGAGGTTTTTTCATGTTTATCCAATAATAAAAATTAAAGCATTGAAAAAGAAATGATTGGGGTAATAATATTTGTTTCAGTTTAATTCAAGTATCTTAATATATTTAAGCCCCAAGTGACTCAGAATCATGCTGGGCATCCTGTTCGCCGCCGGTGTGTCGCGCTCTCGGCGCATTAACTTCGCTCACTTGGTATGTCATCATTTCAAACTAATGCAACCAATTCTAAACAAATAATTTTTGTGTTTGTTTGTGAACTGCAATTTACATAAGTGATATTGTAAGAACGAAACTCTAATATCTACAAGAAATACCAGGATTTACTGAAATACCTAAAAGTTTGCCATTTTGCAATTTTTTTACGTAATTCAGCGTACTAATTTTAGTTATTTGTGTGTGTATCTTACAATGCTTAAACTTACTTTGCTAAGCACTGTTAACTAACACTAGACATTAATGCTGACACTAAACGATAAACACATTTTTACCACTTGTTATAAATATAAAATAAAATGTAATCATGGATATATTTACGGTATTTTTGTATAAAATGTGATTTTAGCCTGCAGCCTTCAATAGTGTTAATGAGGGCACTAGATTAAATTCCCAGCACATCCTTTACAATAATAGCTTTTCCAAATCTAAATAATATTACAAAGATGAATTAGTGGTCTTCGATATGCATCATTAGCTTGGGTCGTCTTCTGTTTCATTAGATTAGTACAATAGTAAAAGCATGATTCTACTAGTCCAAAGACAATATTTTTCCAGCATATTATACATATATTCATATAAAATTACATCTTATACATAATACTCTATGATTGAAAAAACAAATTCTTGATTTACATCGTTATAAATAATGAAGTAGGTACTTACCTTGAAGAGAACATTACTTTTTAATAAGAGACTTGAAAATATATCTAATGAATTGAATCTCAATAAGTTTTAAAGAGCTTTGACCACTCGTAAACATTATCTGTAGTTACGTACAAAATCGTATTAATTTTATTTAAATCCATACTAAAGAATGAATTGATTGTTTAAAAGCTAATATTACATAAATCAGAGCATCTATTTGTTCATTACAAATTAAGCGGGTCTGGCGAAAGATTAACTCAAACTATGTATTAACAATGATTTATTTAAATTGGAAATTATGTTCAATGACTGCAAACAAAAAAATAATCAAGATTTGATTATTTTTTTGTTTAGTACGGACAACGTGTTGATTCATAGGGTATGTAGTTCTGACAACTATGCTCACATTACTTGAAATTTAGGAAATAAAATAATTTTATGTTTATTTTACACTGTTACGTAGCTGAATATTATAAGGCCAGTGCAATAAAACCAGTTTTTACAAAATGCTTTATTATTTATTTAAACATCAGATGGAAGAAAAAAGGATCGTATTATATTAAGTATAAGTATCATAACCAACTACCCATGTGTTAGAAAACTTCAACGTAAATTTTCATAAGTGTCATAAAAATTAAAGAACCACTCAGGTGTCTACCTATCTTTAACTTATTTAGAGCCTGTGTGAAAAGGGAGCGTCGTGTAGTGGCGTAAAATGGAACTAACATATTAGGATGTAACATATTGTTTCAACATGATTTTATAAATATCCAGATACGTATTCCAGTCGCGCTATCAAGACAGAACGAGTTTTATTATAATATAACAAGTCATGATCTGCTCAGCCTTTTCCCAACAAAGTAGGAGCCGGCGACCTTTTTTTTTTTTATTCAGGTGAAACTCATTTATGAGCCAGCCTTGCATCTCCATGGGGGGTGAAGATGCAAGAGTCCGGGCTTCCAGAGCCTTGAAAAAGGCTCTGACTACTCTGGCAAAACACCTGGTGCCATCTTTCGCCTTAGTGGCGGCGTTACAGGACCGACCGAAGTCTTTACTCCATAACGCCCCCGGTGACTGCCCGCTTAGTGGCGGGCCCGACATGACCTCCTATACCGGAGGGAGGACAGCGGGGGCAGTGTATGGCACTACACCACCCCCACCCAGCAAGAAGGACCCCCGTCCCCGTCCTCTGCGTCCCACCCAGGACAGGTCTGGTTACGGCAGTTCTTGTCCGCGCCCTACCCATCCGCCGTCGGCGGAGCAATGGAGCGGAAGGGTCAGACTCCCGCTCGCGCTCCGAGGTCTCTTTCTGCGAAATGACAGTCTCGCAGAAATGAGACACTACCCGCCAGACGCAATCGTCCGCGTGCATGGCACTCACCACACCCGCGAGCGAAAGGTCCGCGCCAGCGACTCCACGCAAGACACGGCGCTCAGTATCGAAGCCAGTTCAGACCTCGAGTGTGTGCTGCGCCGTGTCCTCCATTGCGCCACAATAGTGGCACGAAGGGGACTCCTCACGCCCAATCCGGTGCAGGTACGATCTGAAGCACCCGTGCACGGAAAGCAACTGCACCAAACGAAACGTGGGGAAACCGTGTCGTCGCTCCAGCCATTGGTCCAAGAGTGGACCCACTACTTCGGTGACGCGGCGTACGTAGCGGGCGCTGGCGAGATCCAACCGCCAACGAAGGACCATTTCACCGTAGGCCTCGTACCGCACAGCGCTACATTCCTCCGGGGCAGGGCGCTCCCCGAGCGCTTTCCGGGCCGCCGTCTGGTGGTAAACGGCCGCCAGGACCCTAGCTTCTAGCTCCCAGGGGGGAGTACCCGCAAGGGCGCATGCTGCTGCGTGCCCCACCGTACAGTAGGCCCTCCCAATGCGTTGAGCGATTGCCCGTTGAGGCCTGTGCAGGAGGGCCATGTTTTCCTTTCTATAAAGGGTGTCCGCTCATATCGGCGCTCCATAAAGCGCCATAGAGCGCAAAACCCCGGCGTAGAGGCGGCGGCAACTAGTCCGTGGCCCCCTCAAGTTAGGAAGAAGCCACGAAAAGGCCGTTCGTTAGCCGCTTAAGGAGGCGCGTCGCATGACCTTGAAATTGGGGGCCAAACTCTCACTTGGCGTCCAGGATCAAGCCCAGGTATTTCATCCTGGCCTTCACATCGATCCTGACGCCAGCTCCCACAACGTGCGCATCAGGAGGCTTGCGCTGACGAGGCCCCGGAAAATATATGGCTTCCGTCTTTTCCAGGGCTACTTTTAGCCCCATTCTATTGGCAACCATGCCTGAGAGGAGGGCACCCCGAAGCACCCAGAGGAGTCGGCGACCTCCACAACCCATTTAACTGGGTAACACTGTAGGTATCCCATAGTAAGGCTGGTTGTCGGAATTGACGTAACGACTGCCAAGGATCAACCAATGGGTGTTACCACACCAATCGAGCGATCGTCGCGGTTGGATGGATTAGTCGAGACGGCGATGGTAGAATGGATTAGTCGACGTCGTTCGATAGTTTCTACCACACCAGTCGATCTATCGTAATATGGATAGGTCAACGTCGATCGATACTTTTTACTAGGTATCTGTCGACCGATGCCATCTACCGGCAATAATCGATTGATTGGTAAGTCGACCGGTATCCGTCGATCAATTAAAGCTACCACACCAATCGATCAACGTCAACCGATGTCGATCGAAGGCATCGATCGACTATCGATCGATTGGTGTGGTAACACCCTATGGCAGCATTCATAACATACTAAATACGGTAATTAAACACTGCAGCGCCCGTAGACAGACGGCAGCTGTTGAAGATATCATATTATGATGGGTATCACTAAGTTTGTCATAGGTACACGAAACAAAAAGTCAACTGAAAAGCGCCTTTAATTTAATGTATTGTCCAACTTATCTTACTACTACTAAGTACTAGCTTACTTAATACCTAAAAAGATTTACAAGCACAATGTAATTAGCCTGAATAAATAACGCCGGGACTGCAGGTTCGAGCAGCGTTTGACAAATATTTTTGCATTACCTAAGCTGTACCGGATTCAGAGATATATGGTTAAAAGTTATAAAAAGGCATTCGAAGTTTTTCGTTTGGGTAATCCAACTATTTATTGGCTGCGAATTATATGGACCTAGATATACATACTATTACATACATCAAGACTATAATACAATAGGTATATAGATGATAATTCGGTAATAAAATAATTGCCAGCTACGCAAATTCATATTTCGCACATGCACGTAATATCTGCTACGAGCAAAAATGCAGGACACAAAATATATTTAATTTATCGTAATAGGTTTAATAACAGGTCACATAAAATGATTACTGAAACTTTGTATAAAATAATTGCGCATACTTTTGATAAGGTCGCGCATGTAATCTTTTTAACCTTTTCGCCGCCCAGCTATACTAAACACGATGTGTCGCCGTACGCCAACGTTTAAATGTATAGTACGAAAGTAGGGATGGCGGTAACATCATGTCGATAATGAAAAAAAATATGTGTAAATTTAAATTGGTACTCAAATTTACAATTAAAAATACAAACTGTTAAATTATAATGGTAATTTGTTTTATTTTATGAACATTTATACTAAGAAAAATGGGTATCCGTTATCGGAGATGAAGATACATGCATAGAGTTGCTAGAGATAATAATAATAATTCGTAACATTAGCCACTTCACTATTCATTTCATAACGTAGTCTGTTTACTTCATATCAAGTCATTGGCGTTCATAGCACGATACATTTCGTAAGGAATAGAGTTGCCTAAGCGCTTACGACGTCACAGGTTTACTTCTATTGAAGTTGACGGCGCTAGTGTCACTCGACATCTTGCCATTACGTAGAGATGGGTCTAGCAATATCGAAAACCCTCAGTACATAATAATTAATTTTAATGAAATGATTTGATAGGTAGATGTACATTAATTTTGAAACGCATTGTAATACGTTATTTACTGACCGGAATTTCTTTTTATTCATAGAATTCAAAAAACTATTGGATGGAAAAGAAAACAAATATTATAGTAAATAAAGATTCTAATGAATGCAACTTTCGCGTCACATCACTGGCCTACTTGATATGAAGTCGTTGGCGTGCGGGATATAAAATTATTTGAAACCTTTTATGTTTTACCTTTTTAAAACAGAAAATAGTCTGTTTTGCATGAGAAAAAATAGTTCGTCGTGTGCATATTACAAAATTACAAAGAAACAAATGTTTTATGTATCGTAAATGTATTTTTTATAGTAGGTAGATACAATGAACTTCTATAGAAGTAGTGGCGTGGACGGCACAAAAATCCTGAACTTCTATAGAAGTTGTTGGCGGCGAAAAGGTTAAATATGTTAACCATAATGATCCAATAAGTATTTGTATATTTTTGTTTTATATAGAAATAATAAAACACTTTTGTTAATTATTTATATTTTATTGTTTTATTTCAGCAATACATTCCCTTTAAATAAATATTTATAATAGGCTATACAATACATAATTTTACTTTGGTAAAACAAAAAAAAAAACAATTAGGTATGAAGACTGTAGAGGGACTAGTCACACTAGTTTTATAACTATGTTTTACATTGTAAACTGCGGATAATAAGTCGAATGTAATATTGATCAATTTCGTACCTACTAGTAGGTAAACTATAAGATATTTTTGTCCCCAAAATGTCCATATACCTAAGTAACATAAATTATAATAATTAGGTCTTATTCATGTTTTGTAGTGCTTAATTTATCTTTTAAAAATGATGAATTAATAATTCTGGATAGGTTTCTGAAATGAATGGGTAAATGCAATTGTTAAACATTATATTTGTTGCAGTTGCTTGTAGGCAGTTAGGTACATCACTAATCGGTTCTTAAACCAACAGATAGTATTGTAGTCACTATTTAGCATTCAGTCTAGGTGTCATCCTCTAATTCTTAAGTACTAAGTCTCTTGGTGAACACACAAGACAGTTGCACACCCGCATGTTTTATTCAAAGACCAAAGAGTTATCAATGTTCTTTCTTTACATTAACTACTTAACTATAAAATATTTATCACTACATTGATTGACTGTTATAGGTATACAATTGTATTGGTATACAAATTATATGATAACTTTGGGACGTATAGATTAGAGCTATGTTTACAATACGATAAAATTAACGTTCACTTCAGAGTTGAACCGTAATAATAGCCACGATGCCAGCGGCAAAGAGCCACCGTATTGATTTGATAATTGATTTAACTTATTAACGAACTGGGGTTGGGCCCATTGTAACTAATCCATTTAAGTTGCCATTGAGTCTTAAGCCGTCCCTATCACTTTCGGGTGGAAGGTAGAAACAAAAATATAAGTAAATAAGAGAGTAAGGGAAAAAAGCGCAAAGCGTGATTATAATCGGAGCATCGCTTTATGGTTCATGTAAAAGACGGAGGATAAGGCCATGGCAGAATAAAAGCAATACAGAAGCAATAAGACATTGGTTTATTTTTAACTACTGACGCCACCCACTCAGGGGCCCAAGTCTGCTATTTACACTCGGTTCAATGTCTTCATAGTGGCGTGCCAGCAGAGCCATTTTAGGAAAATTGGTATTCTACTAAACGTCAAAACGTCAAAATTGCGCATTACAATTTGTACCAAATGTATGAACTATTGGTCACAGTCGTTGAACATTGAACTGAATCCTTCCAATGCGCAATTTCGTTTTGACGTTTAGTAGAATACCAATTTTCCGAAAATGGCTCTGCTGGCACGCCACTATGAAGACATTGAACCGAGTGTAAATAGCAGACTTGGGCCCCAGGACCATTGAAGCAATTGTCAATAGCAGACTCGGGCCCCAGGTTCCAAAATTGGTATTATGATAGTAGGTTTTTTAATAAACATTGAATGGAATGTACATAAATATAGAGCCTAAGGAGGTACATCCTAAATAATGAACCTGCTTTAATTTTATGCCTTTAATATAACTAAAATAAAAATGTTTTTGGATAACTGAATTAAGACATATAATGGAGGTAAAAGTAGGTATATACTTTTAGGTTCCAGCATACATTCTAATCGACTATATATATATGTATTAGTAACTATAAAGCTCACTCATGATTTCATTTTTAATGAGCACGAATGTTGTAGTTAGTATCGACATCTTTCGAAGTCAAGGACGAAAAGCAATCGATAAAACGGAAAATCGATGCGTAAAGCTACAGCATAACTATTTTATAATGAACTATTGGGGTTACAAAGAGTTTACGCAAGGTTCTACGTACGAGGAACTTATTTTGACTAGTTTTCCGGCTAAAAGACTCACTTCATTATTTAGTTTAAAAAATAATAGTCCAAGGCCGTTTGTGTTTCTACATACAATAAAAATTGTTAATTAGATCATGTTTCTAATAGTGAAGTAGTTCAATTATATTTAAATATATGCAGGTCAACAAGTTTGCCGTGTTTAAGGTTTTTTTTTTTTTTTGTACCTGACTTTTGAAGGAGTTTAAGTTACGCGAGATCTCCGACGGTCGATTTGCACAGACACATTGGTTTTTTATTTATCTGCAAAACCAAACGCGCCTGCGATGCCAACTGGTGAGTGCAGTAACGGTAGCTCTCATTTTATCAAAATCGGTTCAGTTCTTTCGTTTTCAAAACCAAATAATTCTAAAAACCTAAGACCTTCTGCTATTATTTTTAAAAGGTTTTATTTTGGGTTCCTTAACTTAAGGGTAAAACGAGACCCTATTACTAAGACTCCGTTGTCCGTCCGTCTGCTACCAGGCATGAGCAATGATAGATTGACGGGTTTTCACAGATAAATGTATTTCTGTTGCCGCTATAACAGAACTAAAAACAGAAATTAATAAATATTAGGACGGGGCTCCAACGACTTTTTTGCTGTTTGTGTAAAGAACGCTTCGTGTGCGACTCGCCCTTGGCCGGCTTTTTTATTATTTATTTAATAACTAAGTAATTGTAAATTGATTGGAATTTTGGTGGTGGCCTAACTTTCACGAACGAATAAAAAGCAAATTCATTATTTTCCTGTAACTACATTTTTTTTTAAGTGAGTACATGTAGCTTATAATGAGAAAATAAAAGGTATAAAGAACACGCGACAAGAAAGGTTTATCTAGATTTTATATTGGTATTGCAGGTATACAGCCAGATCAGGTAAATAAACAAATGTTACAATTATTCCAAATGGTTAAAACAGACTACTTTTAAATAATTAGGTACTAAGGTAGGTACTTTTCAAAAGTACTTACAGTCACAACCTTATCGCCGCATTTTTATATCAAAGATGTTACCTACTATTAGATTTTAAATAAAAATAAGCCTTTTTTTATAAATTCAGAGACATATCCATGGCTATGTTCATTATTATAAGTTAGATTTTTTTTTAATATAACGAATTATGGAATCTTCTAAAAAAATAACTATTGCAGTCAAAATGACACAGCAGATTCAGCGATAGGTTTTACTTAAGCATAAATTTCAGATTCTGGCGCGAATCATCGTTGTCCATTTCTTAATACATAAAAAAATTAGGCCTTTTTACAAGAATTTCGCATCATTGATCGGTACAATTAAAATATTTATTTGTTGTATCCTAAATGATAACGAAAACATTCTGATACAATTTATATAAGAATTCAGATGAGCCAAAATTTTGCTCCTACTCTTCTATTATGTTATTCGGAACATTAATTTAGAAGAAAGCAACTACTGTCTTCGTATTTTATAGACGTTCTAAACGACAAACACTCTTAAAAAATTGGATGCATTAAAAGTGTAAACTGATGTTTTCACGAAAGCACCCAATAACAATTTGTGAAAGTGAAACTACTTTTTTTTATCTATAATTGAAAAGAAATTCAAAGTGCAAATGCTTTGCAACTATAGCTACTTCATTTTGAGCAACAAATGCAAGGTAGGCTTATCTGCTGGCTACCTTTCGATTATAGTATTTGCCTGCCCTTCAAGCTAATAGAGTCAAACAGATTGATAGCATCAATATCAACCATTAATAAGTACCTAATTAGGTTTGCTTAAATACTTAATTACAAACAGGAATATTAAGTGGTCAGTTGCGTATGTTTTATCTACTATAATAATTATTATATTGTTAATATTTAGGCAATGTTTTAGGTATTGCTATTATTTTAAAAACCGTCCATCTTAACATGGCAAATAATCCTCGACTCTTCCAGGACTAGAAATCACTTATATTCGGGTTCGTTTGGGCGAGTCAGGAATGAAGTGCGAATACACCTATTGTCACCTACTTATCGCCGCCATCAGTTTCGATCGTACCACGATTGAGTCAATATTAAACAATTAGAAAGGCCGCATTATTTAGTGTAGTTATAATTTCGGTTTAGAAATATCAACTAGTCCAAACCTGTGCATAATGCGATTTAAATAGTAACCTACGTTAATTATTTATAATAATTAATCATAATCTATGTTCGTTAATATAACTCGAGTTTGTCTAAACAGACAAAACGATAATACTATAGGTTTATTATATAATTATCCTTTTTAATTTATCCCACACAAACAATAAACTTAAAGCGGGACTTATTCATATTGAAGTTTATATTGCAATTTCTTTTTGCAGACTTGATTTCACTCATTGTTTCAAATTAAATTATAAATGTTTGTTACACCTCAAGGATTAAATACCTTAAAGCGAAAGTCGTTTTACAATATATAAATCCTGGAATGGACATAAAAGCTGGGGAACCCAAAGAAGGAATTTAAATCAGTTAAATACATATCAGACTCATGAAAATTGTAAACTGCACGTTCACGAAATACTATAACGCCCGATAATAACTAAATATTTATTGTTTTGGGTTTAAATTTTCATTATGAATAAGATCCACGCAAATGTTTTGTTAGGCCATTTAACCATAACTTTATAAACCCAACATCCAAATACTTATACATATCGAAGGCGTGATTTAATTTTAAATAATTTTAATAATATAGTTACTGACCTAATACCAACAAATGTCATCACAAAACATCTTTGCAAAAGTTTATTATCTATAATATTATTTAGCTTATTAATATATTAACCACCAAAACCAAATGGACGCGATGAAATATTGTTCTCCAACTCAAAAGGCATTTTGTTTTACAGTTCTTACCTACCCTGAGAGGGATGTACCAACTGCAACAGTTACTAGTCCTCGTGGTGGTAGTCAATTGGTTTTTTAATCAAACTGCTGTCCAGTAGAGAATCCTTCATTTGAGGCTTAACTTTTGTAGGCGGGAATTTAGTAAGGCAGAAGTCTGCGACAAGACAGAAGATTTTACACAGCAAAGGACACAGCAGTGCTTGGTGGATGACCGCCGCTACTCTGTACCACGGCCCATCAAACGGATCCAGTATAGCTGGACACAGCATGTGATTCAGGTTCACTTGAGCAGGCTGAAGAAAAATATAATAGTCATTTACTCTTTATGTAATAGAACAATTAAAAATTTTGTATAAATTACGAAGCAAAATATGAGGTGTAAAATTTTTGTAGTGAGATTTTGAATATGGGAACAAGACGTCGAAAGTTCTTATTTAGTTATCATTTAATTAAATATTTATTTATAAATTAATTATGAGATTTTTTTATAGCCAAAATAGATGTACTTACTATAGCTATTAATTGTAACACAACAAAGTGATAAATCATGTTTAGACAATAGCTGAATATCGCCCAATTGAAATCCCAAAATGGTTCTACATTGTAGGGACCTAAAACAAAAATTTAAATTTAAATTAATTATCACTTTAAATAGTGAGAGGTTTAAACAAAATAAATATAATTGAACACACCACCAATCCTTAGCAAGTAGTAAGGTATCACAAACATCATTCCATGTTGAATCCAGTACAGAGCAGCTTCAGCAAATATCTGATATCAAAATGAACAATATATTTATCAAAGAATATAGATTAACATCCAAACACTAGGTCACTATAATTATAATTATCAATAAATTACCTTCCGTGATGCAGTTTCAGGAAACAAAAATGCTAAAAGTGGTCCATTTAGCAAGTTCAAATGAATACGAAATAATCCAGTTACAGTTTTGCTTGGTGGAGCAGCCAGTAAATAGATCTAGAACAAGGAAATAAAACTTTACTACATTGCAAGATCCTTCAAGGACATTTTTATGTTTCTGATTATTAACTAGTTCTGAAGGACTGAAGTTCTTTTGTAGTTGGAGGCTTAGTACTACAATTGTTTCAGAAATTGGCAGATAGTAGATACTGTATACCTTGGGTGATATAAATACTTATGCTATACAGCCCTAATTTGCCAAACAATATCATTTCAAGTCAACTTTATATTTATAACGTCTAATGATCATGTATCATTTTGAATAATGTACTGATTACACAAGACACTATTGTTATATGCATACCTACTGAAATATTACAACAATAATAAACAAATCATAATAATTATTGTTCAATCACATACATTGTTAAAAGCATAGCTTAAGCTCTTGGTTTATGGAATCAGAGACTATGTAGGTTTGCAATCCACAAAAACCCAGACCCAAATCAATACAGAAATATGGTTTTCTAAATTGACCCATCTGGCGATCTAACCCGGGACCTCAGAGCTAGTAATACTTTGGAAACAGATGTTTTTGACCCTCAACCATAGAGGTTGTCATATAATTGGTTTTATTCCCATTGGACAATTTATTATGTTCATAATAATATGAAAACTATATGCAAAACTTCATGAGTTCTATCTGGCATAGGGTGATTTTGCTGCATTTTGTTACTGGTAATAATGGTTACTTATTACACTAATAATTAGTTGCACAATAATTTAATTTGGGCCAAACTCGTTCAAGTTTCCATAAAACAACTAGCATTCTCCTTTTATATTAGTATGGATGATATATACATATAAAAATAGAACTCTTTAAACCTCCTAATATGTTTTACATCCTAATCCTTTAAAAAGAAACTGATTTTATACTCACCTGTATCAATGTTGTTACATGACAAGGATTTAACAAATATATAACAGTTCGAGATGCAAATTTAAAACCAATTTCCATGCCCCAAAGCAAAGCCAAGAGTATTACTAATAATCTTTTACCACCTCTGTCATTTTTAACATAATTTGTATCCTGAGGTATCGATAATTTAGGAATGGTTTTAATCTGAAAAAAATAATATCTGTTAGAGAAAATATCTAATACTATTTTCTAAATCAATTAGTCAACAAAAATGTAGGCCACTAATTTAATTTATTACAGGTGGTGATGGCACAACCTCATCGCGTGAGCTCTATATAACTGCATAAAATCAAGATATAGATAGAAATTATTACAAGAAAATAAGTAAAGAAGCATACTTACTAAAACATATACACATATCGTGAGTACAATTACAGTTTCGATTATTTGTCTTTTTGTAGACAAATAATAAGCACATTCCGGACCCACGTTTCTAGGGACAGCTTTATTTGCTCCACTATACGCCCACTCAAACATTTTCAAAATTGTTTTTACTTTAATTAATTTTTCATCGATTTAATGATTTTATTTTTGGAGAGGAAATGTCTATCCGATGTTTTAATTCCCGCTACAGTGACGGCTGCGGACTAACGTAGCGAGAGAGCGAACTAGCGAACCTTTGATTAAAGAAACAAGAGGAGGTGCCTATTCTATCTACACTAGAATATGTATGTACGTCCTCTTTGGTATACAGTCTACTATGATAGTCTATGCGGAAAGAGAACCGGTGGAATTGAGGGCGCTGCCTAATTACCGTATTTTTCAAGTTATATACACAGTATAGTGTGCCTGTAAAATCTGTTTTTTTATAAATTCATGTGAGGAGAATTTATAAAATTATTTTGTTTTCATAATTTTACTTTAAAGTTTGTTTCATTTTATACCAGGACGGTTTGTTTTGCACATTACGTTGTCACAAGGACTTCGGCAGCTGGGTTTGCCATTTGTCGGGATGTAGGTAGTTAAGCTTAGTTTTTGTCAAAAAGTACAGTTTATGTATTTCTCAATTATCACGTATTATACGATTGATTAAGGTTGTTAAATTTACTTATTCTTTACAAAACCAGAACTTATTCAGATTTTAGAAACACAAAATAAAAATACTAATTTTGCAATTCTTAAGAATTCTTTAAAACACAAACATGACTTGATTAATGAAAGATTCTTGATGCGGCTATAACAATTACATTCAGCCATTTTAAGTGCCGTGGGTTTAAAGGTACACACACCAGAACTGTAGGTATGGCCGGTCCATATAATTCTATGGCGAGCCGTTTTCATTTTTCATCTGTTCCCCATGTTTTGACATATAGTCTTTTAATCTAATTTTAGAGCGCAATCATACAGAAATATAATAAGTAGCTCATTCCCTTTTGCAGAGAGCGTAAACTGTATTAAAAAATCAGAAAGGAAATGATAATAATATTATTTTTTCTTTAAATTAGCTCGATGGTTCAGTCTGCCCTGTACAGAATGGTTGAAACAACATCAGGGTTCACAGTCTCATAATC
The DNA here is from genome assembly GCA_905146925.1 of Autographa gamma. Classification (NCBI taxonomy): domain Eukaryota; kingdom Metazoa; phylum Arthropoda; class Insecta; order Lepidoptera; family Noctuidae; genus Autographa; species Autographa gamma. The sequence goes on from LR989852.1 coordinate 6,898,296, forward strand.
CAGGTGATTGATGAATGAGGATGCTGCTGCTTTTAGATGCATGATTGGTCAAGTCGAGCAAGCGAGACCAATCATTCATCTAAGGCATAAGGCTGCTGCTGTTTATCGAGTTTGTATGAATGTACGTTTGTTGCATTAAAAAATACCTGTAACGAGGGCTAGCGAAACTCGTTGGTTCGTTGGCCCCGAATGTGTACTTGGACTTGCTTGCAAAGGCCAACGAGCAGATCTCAGAAGCCAACTGCCAATATTCACCAGATTATTATTTTAAGAAATACTCGTATTATATGTCTTGAGTTCGGGTTATTAAATATTTTGTATTAAATATATTATTTGGGTTCAGGTTTCATATTTTTTTTAATTTATTAATATTTTAGTACCTACCTACCAAATTCTTTGCTGCCTCGTTGGTCTAGTGGTGCTAAGCGCGACTGCGACGCTAGAGGTCTTGGGTTCGATTCCCAAGTCGACCAAGGTGTTATTGGGTTTTTCTATGAAATTCACAGTAGCAGCTCGGAGTTCTGATTTGTGCCCGGTTAGTGGCAATAGGCTCGCCCTCGTGGGACCTAAACATATCGGCGAACTGTGGGTGTACATTGGTACACCTCTGCCTACCCCTTCGGGGATACAGGCGTGATGATATGTTATGTTACCAAATTCTATAATCGGAGTGCAGACGGATCCAATGAAGAAAAGATTATAAAAATCGGTCCACTGGTTCTAAGTTACAACTGGTATAACTAATTTAACTTAATTTAATATATTTAGAACAATTTTAGTATAAGACTTCTGGCATTGTATCTCTAATTCACTCTATCTTATAGTGATTATATTAATATAAGATCTTACGTTAAGCAGTGGGTGTAGTCGAAGAAGATTTTACCTGCTCAGAAGGTGGTACCTACTTGAATATTCCACTTTCATTTCATAAATATAAGATTTCTGCATACCTTTAAATAATTTTCAAATAAATAAATATGGACCACATCACATACATTGCTCTGAACCCAGAGTAAATAGTTAAAGCAATTGTGTTAAGGAATTCAGAGACAACGAAGGTACCACTTACACCCAGACCCAAGACAATGTAGAAACGTGATTTCTCCACCATGTCCCGTCCGGGGAACGAACCCGGGACGTCAAAGCAAGCGACACCTTGAAAATCGGTGTGTACGTCGTTCGACTACGAAGGACGTCTAAACGTGGCAACGTGGGTTCTAGGCTTGATGGATGGTGGATCATATATATGGTCATAATAACAAAATGCGAACTTTTAAAGTTATTTATTAGGTACGAATTCCTAAATTCATTAACATTATTCTATCTACAATATGGCAGTGTTCTCGAAAACATTTTTTAAGACTCACATGTTGTTGGCAGATATAGGTAGAGTATAGTATAATAATACATATTATTCTTATGGCATACGTTCAGAATACACCTACGCTATTTTTGAAAATTTGTAGTAGTTATATATTTTTTAAGAAAGTTTAGGTATATGTTGTTAATAATTCTACGCAGAAAACTACAAAAATAGAGTTGCTAAATGGGCAAAACGGATTATCTTTAACCTCTAATTTTTATATAATATATTTATAATCATTTATTATTATATACAATTAGGCAAATCTAAATTATCACAAATCGAGTGTATGAGGGCTTCTTACTCCGATCTTTAGCTGTGACTAGTGTATTGCAACACATGATCCAACAACAAAAGATAATCTTATTGGATTTATTAATAATGAATACACGTCTTCTTACTTCAAACATAATGGTGTTCCAGTCCGGATCATACAAGTAGAATATATATTCACAATGACAAGTTTAAGTAACAATGCAATAACAGACAATTAAGACATTATTCATAAAGTTATTAAATAAAATACCTTACATTTAAATTGCTTTGGTGTATTATTGATGACCAGGAACTCAGTTATTTAGTTACGAAATGATAAATTAGACACCTACTCTTTTCAGCCTCTTCATACCTAATTAATAGTACTTATTATTGAGTAATTGTTAAATTAGGTACAAAAAAATATATTTGTGTCTGCTAAGTAGAATTTCATTACACTATTTGGTGTTCTTCATGCAAACTGCACATCGAGCTACCCGCTCCAATAGATTTCCTGATTTTAATGTCTGTCGCTCTGGCATTGTAAACTGTTCTTCATCTCTGATGGTCGTTAACCAAAAACTGAGTTTATCTGCGAACTTGTTGCATGTACCGCCCTCACCATTGCATTCAATAAATGGTACCGCACGGAAGCTTTCCAGACACGATCCAGGGCTCTCTAAAGCCTGACCACCACCTTGGCCTCCCGCGCTTGTATGCTGTAACATAAAAATACATTGAAATTTCCCAGTTTGAAATAAATTATTGTAATTTCGTACCGAAGTTGAATAGAACGATATTTTCTCTTTTTGAAAAACATCGTTATGTAATACCTAAAAATGCTGTTCATATAGATTTGCATTTAAAATTTAAATCATTTTTAAAGCTAATACTATTCTGCTTGTCAGGAGACGAGCTTAATCAGAAACCGATCAAGATAAAAAAGTTTTGTATTTTATATATCAATTATAGTTTAACGTACCATTACGAAACTGTATCCGATCCAAAGTTCAGCCCACCCTTGAGGACAATCTGGAATACTGTTTGACTGACTGTGAACTGCTATGACATTGGCAGGTGCTTCGCATACGACACACCTGGATATATACCTCATAATATCCTTTCCTTCTACGGGACTCATAGGTGTTTCCTCATTAGTTGATAGCCAGTAGCTTCGGTCATTTCGACTGGCATAATTACACACCTCATTCATGTCACAGAATAAGAATGGCATAGTGCTAAACTTCCTAACACATGAACCAGCATGGCCCAAGTCTTGATTATGTGCCTTCTCATTGCCGTCTATATACAGCAAAGAATATCCGTCCCAAAGCTTTATTAACCCGTTAGGGCACTCTTGAACATAATCTCCTTGACTATGACGTACTACGAGAATTCCTGTTAGGTAATCTGTTTCAACGCAGGGGGCTCCTGGAGGACCAGGTAAACCTTGCTGTCCAACTAAACCAACTTCACCACGTTCTCCTTGGAATCCTGTCTGACCTGGTGGACCAACAGGCCCCTGTGGTCCTACTTGTCCTTGGAAACCACGATCACCCTTCATACCTGGTAGACCGTTTAATCCTGGTGGACCAGGAGTACCATCCCTTCCAGGTGCACCGTCGATACCAGGTGCTCCAGGAAGTCCAGGTTCTCCTTTCGGCCCAAATACAAAGCGAGCTGCTTCACCTTTGTCTCCTTTAGCACCTTGTTCACCAGTCAAACCAATTCTTCCTTGGTATCCACGTTCACCTTTTTCTCCTTGCGGACCAGGAGAACCCATCTGACCGTCCATGCCGTCATATCCTCTTTCACCTTTGTCACCCTTTTGTCCCATTTGTCCTGTAATACCAGGGAAACCTTGATCTCCTTTTTGACCAGGCAAACCGATTCCAGTTGATCCCTTCTCACCCCTATCTCCCTTTTCTCCTGGTTCTCCTGGAGGGCCTTGGTTACCTGGCCTACCGTCATATCCGGGTGGTCCAGCTATGCCTTCCCGACCTTGATCTCCTTTTTCTCCCCTAGGACCTACAGTACCTGGAGTGCCGGGCAAACCGACTTGGCCCGGAAGACCAGGAAGACCTTGTTCTCCTTTTTCTCCGATAGAGCCAGGCAGTCCTGGACGGCCGTGTTTGCCTGGGATACCTGGTAATCCTTTTTCTCCAACCATTGTTAATCCTGGCGCGCCAGTGGGACCGGCAGGTCCACGATCACCTAAAATAATTGATAAAAATAATTATCGAAAAATAAGAATATCTATTATTTGACAAGAAATTATATTTCATCCTCCGTGAATAAATAAATTAGTTATATCATCCGACTACCACACCCTCAAAACCACAATTGTTAAAAAAATACACAAGGAATCTAAGATGTTGAATCGATTAACACAATTAATGTTGTGTAATTTCTGTATGCAGAAAGGGTTTTATTTATCGCAAATAGTTACTTATTTAATAAGATTTTTGTTTGTGGTTGATGCTAACATAGTCAATGTCAAATGAAATGAGAAAGAAAGCAGTAAAAATTAAAACCATACCTTTCTCTCCAATTATGCCCAATAAGCCAGTGTCTCCTTTTTGCCCTTCATAACCACGATCTCCTTTTTCACCACTTAAACCTTGTTCTCCAGTAAGGCCTCTTTCACCTTTCTGACCTTTCATGCCAGCAATACCAGGTAAACCGATTTCTCCTTTGTCTCCTTTTTCATTAATTGATACACCAGGGAGTCCTCTGTCACCTTTAGGACCCGGTAATCCCTCTGGACCAGGACGGCCCATAGGACCAGTTAGACCCTTTGACCCAGGTAAACCGTCAAATCCGTCTCTCCCTGGAAAACCTAAGTCGCCTTTATCACCTTTAGCACCATCACGCCCAGGAAAACCTAAATCTCCCTTCAAGCCTGGAGCACCATTCATTCCAGGCATGCCTGGTAATCCAACATCACCTGGTATACCCATAAATCCTTTGTCACCCTTAAGTCCGGTGAAACCTCTATCTCCTTTTTCACCAGATGCACCAGGTAATCCATCTAAGCCAGGCATACCAAGATCACCCTTTTCTCCTCGTTCACCAGGAATACCATACCCAGGATTACCAGGCTGACCCATATCACCTTTATCTCCTGGCATACCTGGTCTACCATCAAGTCCTGCGAGTCCTGGAATACCTGCGTCTCCCTTGTCTCCTTTATCAGATGCTAAACCGGGTTCTCCTTTAGCTCCAGTTAAACCTTGATAACCCCTGTCTCCCTTTTCACCAGGAGGTCCCATCTTACCAGGCGTACCAGACTGTCCTTGATATCCTTGATCTCCTTTAAGTCCAGGTTGACCAGGAGGTCCCATTGGACCATCAAAACCAGGTGCACCAGGTTGGCCAGTAAATCCTAAGTCTCCTTTGTCTCCTTTTTCTCCAGGCGCCCCTGGAATTCCTGGTGCACCGTTTCGACCAGCTCTTCCACGGCTACCAGGGTATCCTTTTTGTCCAGGAATTCCTTGCATTCCAGGTTCGCCCTTGTTACCAGGTAAACCTATGACTCCAGGTTTGCCTACAAGTCCTGGATATCCTTGTTGTCCTTTCGGTCCATCTCTTCCAGGTGTACCAGGTGTTCCAGATAGTCCAGGAGGACCTATAGGTCCAGGCTCGCCCTTTTGACCAGGAGCACCCGAGTAACCAGGTCGTCCAAATAAACCTTGATCTCCTTTTTCTCCTGGTAGACCGGTAAGACCTGTAAGACCATCGGGTCCGGGTGTTCCAGGGGTGCCTCGGGTGCCTTTGTCACCTTTAAGCCCAGGTAATCCCGATGGACCCGGTGGACCTGGCATAGACAAGCCCAATTCACCTTTATCACCTTTGAAACCTGGTTCACCTGGGTAACCTCTTATACCCATTTCTCCTGGTGTACCTGGGAATCCGATTGAGCCCATTTCTCCAGTATCTCCCCTTTCTCCTGGAATACCTCGTGGACCAACTGGGCCTTGTTTGCCGGGCAATCCCTGATCACCCTTGGCTCCTGGAAGTCCGGAATAACCTCTGTCGCCTTTTTCACCCGGTTCGCCTGTTGAATTCATAAAATGTTGCATAAGCCATGATTGCATAAAATAGAAACAATGTCAAAACCTTTATAAATATGACTATTTCTTACCTGGTGGTCCTTGAGGGCCAGGTACTCCCGGTGCCCCTGGGTCACCTCTCGTTAGTTCTTTGAGGTTGGCTGGACATTGACCGGCTACTCCTTTGATACCCATTCTACCCGGAAATCCTTTGTCTCCTTTAAATCCGGGATTACCTGGAGTACCCTTTTCTCCTTTAATCGATTCCCCATTCATTCCAGGATTACCAGGAATTCCATTTGAACCTGGTGTCCCGTCTGTACCAGGTGGACCAGTTAGACCATGGTCACCTTTTTGTCCAGGCATACCAACTTGACCTTGATTTCCTTTTGATCCCAGGCTTCCCTTTTCTCCTTTAGGACCCATCGGGCCAGGAGGTCCTCGTTCACCTCGTTCACCAGGTGCTCCTTTAACTAAGTTCAGTGCAGTAAATGTAGCATCAGCTCCTCTTTCACCACGTGGTCCTATAGGTCCGTCGTCACCTCGATCTCCCTTTTAATAAATAAAAAAACAAGTTATAGATTAATAACTTAGTTATAAGCATGATTATTTTGTAGTTATATTAGATAGTTAAAGTGAGTAATACTGACTGGGGCTCCCGCTTCACCGGGTGCTCCATTCGCACCATCTGCTCCTCTTTCGCCTGTAAGTCCAGGAGGACCGGGTGGTCCTCGATCTCCTTGTGCACCAGAGTATCCATCCAATCCGCGATCTCCTTTTGGACCCGGACCACCAGGTCTACAGTCATTGCATCGTCCACCTAGATCACCTTTTTCTCCTGGACTACCAGGTATCCCATCAAAACCTGGACTACCCTTTTCACCTTTTTCTCCAGGAGGACCAATTTCTCCAGGGCTACCAGGTGTTCCTAAGCTAGAGTTACCCGGAAATCCACGTAGACCTATGTATCCTTTTTCGCCTTTATTGCCTTTTGAACCCGGTAATCCGTTATAACCACTTTCACCTTTTTGACCCTATATGGAAAAAGACAATTACAATTAAAATATTTTTTAGAAATACATAGTGTATTCTTTTTAGGTTAAATTGAATAAATATACTTTATGTTAATCAGAATAGAAGACAAGATTATCACTTACAGGTATCGAAATACCGTCTTCGCCCTTTGGACCTCTTGGACCAACAGGTCCTGGAGGTCCATCGAAACCAGATGGTCCAGGCTCTCCTTGCGTTCCATCACGTCCTGTTTCTCCTTTATCTCCTTTGGGACCAGCTATACCTTCTATACCAGGTGCTCCAGGTTCACCTTGACCTCCTGGTGGCCCCATTGGTCCTAGATCACCCTTATCCCCAGGAAGTCCATCAGTTCCCTTAGGACCAGGTCTTCCAGGGTAACCTCTCTGACCCGGTGGTCCTGGTGGTCCAGCTGACCCAGTACGACCACCGGACGGACCTTGAACTCCTTTAAGACCTCTAGGACCTGGTAAACCGTCTCTACCAGGTTCACCTTTAGTTCCAGGTCTGCCATCCAATCCAGGTAATCCATCGTTACCTCTGTCTCCTTTCTGTCCCCTGGGACCCGGGTTACCGTACATTCCATCACGACCCTAAAACGAAATAAATTAAATTTTAGAAATGTAATCTGTAATGTTTCTAAATTGAAGATATAGTTTTCAATTACAAATGTCATAGAGATTTTACGTTAATAGTAGATAGTAATCTAACGTACTCTTTCACCAGGGTTTCCTATAATTCCTTTTTCTCCCTTTATGCCCATCTGTCCGGCACGACCAGGCTCACCCATAATTCCCATGTCTCCTTTGTCACCCATTGGGCCAGGTTCTCCTTTGTCACCTTTCCATCCCATGTCACCTTGGATTCCTTTGATAGCACCCTTTTCTCCTTGTGAAGGCAAAACAACAGGTGGGCAAGCGGGACCTCTGTCACCCTGATCACCTCTGTCTCCTTTATCACCTTGTATTGCTAATCCTTTTGAACCTTTCAAACCTTTATCTCCCTTTGAACCAGGAGGACCCTTTAACAAAAATAAATCAATAAATAAATTAGATTTGTAGGTAATATAGGTATTGTATATTTTATAAGCTCTTCCTTATTCCTGTTTTTTTTTGAACTTTAAAACCATTGATTATAATTATTTCACCCTTACATTTCTGAGGAACTAAAAACATATGGTGTACTTTCCCTCGACGGAGAATCATGAAAGGCATGATGATGAAAATTGAATGAATGATGAGAATTAACCATAAAATTCAGCAAAATTTGTACGAATAACAATTGTCCGGTATCTTCTTTTTTTTGTTTGGGGGTTACTTATTGTTAATAATTATAATTAAATAGCTTACCATAGGCCCTGTATTGCCTTTAGCTCCTTCTACGCCAGGTGGACCTTGCGGGCCGATTTGACCTGGTTTTCCTTGCATTCCATCGGCACCAGGTTCACCCTTCTGTCCTTTAGGATATCTTCCAGTGTAAGCAGCCTCTCCCTTGTCTCCTTTGTCTCCTTTAGATCCAGGGTAACCGCGTGGGCCTGACAAACCTTGCGGACCTTTCATACCGGGTTCACCCTTAAAATATTTAATTAAATCAGTTCAGTAACGGACTTTAAAAAGTAATTCATTTAAAAATTTTGTCCGTTGCTTTAACGTAGTCAATAGCATATCATTTATAATATGATGAATGAATCACACGGAATGCATAAATAGCATCAGCTATTACTAGTAATTTAGGTATATTAATATGGGTACCTAAATCATACTTAGACTAAGACATACGTAACAAAAAAAACAAGAAAACAGTATAGAGAACTACTGCAAGTAAGTAAAATAAAAACGCGCCGTAGGTGAAACTTACATCGGTACCGTTACATCCGTCTCTGCCGTGTATACCTGGCGCACCCGGTTCACCTTGAGGACCAGCGGGACCAATTCTTCCAACAAAGCCTCGTTCACCAGGTTTGCCTCTGTCACCCTTAGGTCCCCGAGGACCAGGGTTTCCCATCTGTCCTTTTTGTCCTTTAGAACCTTGCGGGCCTTCTGCACCTTCGTGACCAGCAAAACCTTGGACGCCTGGGGGTCCCGGCATGCCTGGGAAACCCTAAAAATTTCAAAACATTAGAATATTGTTTTCACTTTGAGAGTGATTAAAGAAAATTATATATTAAAAACTTCGGTTATAATATTAAAATAATATCTACACATTACATACCCTGTTTCCCTTTTCGGCAAAACATTTCGGTTGGCAGCATCCCGGTGCGGTACAGTTCTTCTCGAAAGGCGCCGTGCGCTGCCTCGTCACCGGGTCGTATACGGCAAAGCTTTGCCCTCTGCTGGGCGCTGCTGGTGACGGCGACGGAATGTCGAACCGGTTAGACAAGCCATATGTCGGTCGCTGGGGTGGTGGTGGTGGATATAAGTTTTGTCGGTCGTCTATCGGATATTGATCCGACCCCCTTTGATCGTAATCTCTATAGTCATAATTTTGCTGCAACAATACAATAAATGTTATAGTATAATCGATGATTAAAAAACATGTTATGTAAAATTTTTATGCCTCAGTTTCGTGTTACAGAATATTTACACAAATTTTGCAATGACGACGAATAAAATACCATTATTGAGTACAAAAAAAAAATCGTGTTTATTATTTTATAGTAAATAAACATGGAGTACTTATTATAAATTTATTATAGCTTGCCCTAAGCTGTCCTAATTATTCTTATAATATTAAATATGTAAATAAAGTATATTTTGATAAAGGATTTATTGAGCGATGATCAATAATGATACTGATTTACTGGTCCTCGCATTTGCGATTGATCTATACTATTAACATTATAAAGCTCGAGAGTTCGTCTTGCTTTAACACGCTAATGTCTGAAATGCCATTCTCGAGGAAGGTAGAGGCTATTTAAAATCACGCTACTTACATCGAAAGAAAAACATGATTGAAACCGCGAGGCTAGGCTAGTATGAAAAACAGCTCTACGGTATAAACGTACACCTTAACCCTTGTGGTTCCGTCTTGCATCCACAGTGGAAACTAAGTACAAAGCTCTTTTTAAACATGCTGGTATTAATGTAATGTAGTATCTATGTAATAGCTCGTTATCTTGCAACATTAATTTAGTGTATTAATTTAAAAACGTACCTACGTTTTATTTCTTTATCAATCATTAATATGAAAATTCCTAATATAAATATGCTAGGCGTATCTTACGCACATTGACCTAAGTGTGATATTTGATCTATTGCTGCCTTAGCATTTCAGCAGTAAACCGATACTTATTGTCACTGATGGTTGCGCCACTGTAATATAGATAGGTATACGAATTTCGTCAACTATACTTCCAACTTTAACTGATCGTACGTCTTTATGGAAAAATACTACACGAATTGATAGTAGGTAGAATATACGTTAAATAGGTCACGCAACCTGATGTCAGAAAACCCAATAAGATAAAACTTGTTAATTAAAATTATTTTTTATTTTTCTCTTTGATAAAGAATTTTATCACTAAATTTATTTAAAGACATTACTTATATTGTCGATCTAAAAGCTTTTATTCACTACACAAATAATGAATTATTAAATATCATAATATGTAATCTAAATGACTGAATATAAAAGTATTTGCATTTTTCAGTTTTTCTTTTAATCCTCAAATCCTAAAAATCAAGTAGTTTTGTTTTTTAATTTACAAAATTAAGATTGTCCAAGTAACGACAGCATGGCCGTTGTTTTTTTTAATATTCAAATTTTATCAAATATTGTACAACATTTTGAGAGTATTATTTAAACGATGATTATTTTAAAAGTTGGTTAGAATTTAGATACTAAAATTATCTGTTCTAAGTTAAATAATTTTAAACTAATTTTCATTATTGAAAACTTTGAAATAAGTCCACTTCACATTTCACAAAACATAGTATGTCATATAAGTAGAGGATACGTAGGTTTGCGCAACACCGACGCATTGCATCCGAACGATGATAAACTTTGTCGGTCTCCCATTTTACTGTATTATATTTATGTAGTAACTTATGTTAAGAAGTTATTCAGATATAAAAGGTACATAAGTTATTTTATATTAATTATTTTGAACAAGAGCACTAAGCTCTTTTTTTTTGTAGAAAATTAGTACTTATAGATATTTGTTCCCTTTGCCTTCGCGAATATTTGATGGCGTTTTAGAGAAATTGCAAAAGGAGGAGTGCAAGCGGACAGGCGGGTCAACCCGCCGCGCGCCGCCGTCGCTACTCCACCGCCATCGCCGGCAACATTCACAAATTCCACTCATGTTTTTTCTAATACATTTAATCACTTGCCGAAATAAATTTTGATTTTATGAAACACTTGTTGATTAATTAAATTAAAAGGGACTCACCTGTGCATTAACTCCTAGGAGCGGTGCTAACGCAGCTACCAACCTATTTAGTAAAACAAAATTAAGTTTTGAAAAAGATTATATTACTAAAAAAATATATTTGTAATTAATCATAAGTATCTACTGTAAATATTATAAAGGAAACTTCGGTAGAAATTAATCGACTTAATATTAAAATACCACATTTTTTAAAGTGTGCAGCGTTAATAATGGACTTAGGAAAGGAGTCTTACCATAGCACGGACACCGCCATAGCCCGGAGCGCGCTGCGCCAGATTCCCGTGCGCGCGCGCCGATTGTGCCGGGCCGGGATACTAAAGGATAGAGGAGTGCTCGGGCGCCGGGCGGAGTGTGGGCACCCCCGCCCCGCACCAGCGGCCGCGGCCCCGGGCTGGGCGCGAGGGCGCGCGTCCAGTACTGTAGTGGCGGCGCAGCCATGTCGGGCCCGGCGCGTGCGCGATTCCTCGCGCTCCACCTCGTGCCCGCCACACTTTTGCTTCTGTTAAGGAATCCTACCCCTACATCGGCGGTAAGTACCACATTACTGTAAACGATCAAGTTTTCTTACAGGTGTAACTTAACATTTTTCAATTTTCTCCGCCAAAAAAGACATCAACGCGCAGACTCATGTTATAAAAATGTATTGTCCGCAGACACTGATCTAGAACTTAAATTATACTTTTAAAACATGTGTCGATCTTAAAGTTTACCAAACAAAAATTTGGTTAATAATAAACGTATTATACATATAAGTGTTGGAATGGAATTAATTGCTAGTGATAATTAATTTTTAATATAAAAATATATTATTTATGATATTAATTTATATATATATCATCATAGATGTTTGTTACTTAATCAGTGAAACATGAGCTTTCATGTTTCGAAACGTACTTACGAAACGACTATAATAGTAAAAGTAAATAGTTCCAGTAGTAATAGACTTCTAATTATCATCTAATTAAAAATAACTCTTATTTATACCATTTATTCTGCAAAGTGATTGTAACAATACAATTTAAACGTAAACATAACAACGGTTCCCAAAAGAGTTTCGCATTATTAATGTACCACAATGAAGAAATCAGACAAACTATCATTTTTGTAAGACTGGGCTAAAATAACCCAGGTCCTGTACCTCTCATGTCCATTGTTATGTGTGTGCATAATAGACAGGCCAATGCACTAAAAACAATACGTAATATCATGTGTCATTAGGCTCTAAATCTAAGCTTTAAGCTTTATTCGATTTATCAATCATCTTGGCTCCATGGCCATCAGCTAAGGATCTGAGGATGGGATTCTAGGGTGGGGGTGTATAGCCACGTATTTGGTGTTAATTCTTTTTCTAATTCGCGATAAGCACCTATCACATATTTTTGAAGTAGTTTTTACATATTTGTAATCAATGAATGTGGATTTATTAACTTTTACAAACAAACAACTCTACAACACAAATCTTTATTATCTTATTTATTTTATATTTAAATAATTTAGATCCGGATATATAATATAGTTGTAGTACGTGTACCTATAGATAGTATAACGATGACATACCGTTTGCATTGCTCCGATAGTAAGCTCGCATACTATGGGTTCACAACCTGTCTCTGTAAACAAAGTAAGGATGCAACGCCGGCACTGCATCGGTAACTATCAATTGTTGTTTGATCACAACATTGATAATATACTTCCTTTTAATACTTGTTTTACGATTTTAAAAGTTCAGGCAATTTTATTCAGACTTTGCCATTTGCCACTTAATAAGTCGAACAATTAGGGATTTTATTTTCTCATCTTTAGGTAAATTTCAAAGTTGATTCATTCATTTAAGAAAACACTTTTGTTATATGTTTTATAGACACGGCTACTATATAAACGCAATGAAATAGTATCGTAGCTCCTAAAAGATTGGACCGATTGTGATGTTACATTGGCATGGTTTTGGGTAATTTTCAAAAGTTTCTGTTAAAAAAATACAGAAGATTATAGAGTTTATTGGCTTCTGGTTTTATCTAATCCGTAAATTTTCTCGAAAAATTACGATATAACCTGCAAGCATGGAACAAGTTTTGTTTACATATTAAAAATACCAAACATCCATTGATATTGTAATGGCAAAATCAACCGCGCGATCATTTTATAATTAGTAGGAAATTTCCTATTATTCTAATGTTTTGTTGGTCGATTAACCAAGTAGACGCATCATCAAGCCAACTACCGTGCGGAGTAGTGGGTTCGGTTCCCGCTTAGGATAGACCTTTAAATTCAAACTTAAATAAGAAGAGATGATTGACCCGCAAAATAAAATATTTTGTGTTTGAACCAGTTGGACCGGTAATTTTTTATATTTGAAAACCGTCAATTTGTGAATGAGCGCCGTTTTGACATTAAACAAATGATAAATGATTACTATGGAAAATTGACAATTTATTTACATTTTCGTATCTTGTATCACCAGTATTTTATATACAACGTATTAGTTCCATAGTGGACCTGTTGCTCTACATAATTGTACGGGCACTTGTACACGAGACTCTAGCTAGTTATATCAATTGTAAATCATATAATACACATACATTATATATGTAAAAAAGTACTTCATTTATTTTTAAAGAACTAAATATTAATTAAGAATAATAGATATTCAAATAACAAAAATGGCACCTATCGTGGCATTTTTATTGAGACATAGGGCAAAGTCTTTTAAACAATTTGATTTGCGAGTCATATTTCTGCTTCATAGAAAGACAGTCGAAAAAGAAGGTAATATGATCCGTGGAGAATACTTGATTTTAATCAAAGCCTAATGTTATAAAGATCTATAAACATGTGGTTTACGATTTATTTAAATTAATATATTGGGCAAGTTTGAATTCATTGAAGATCATAATACAATCCCCTATTATCTTTAGTTTAGGCTACTCTTTAATCAAAACAAAACTGGTCATTGTCCCTTCCCTGTATGTTGATCCAAAGACGAAATAATAAGTTTGTTGTTTCTTTAAGTATGTAGGCCATCAAAATAAAGTTATGTGGTGATGTGAATCTTTAGTAAAGTATTATATAACATATAACTGTTTCCCTGATAAATCGGAAACTATATACTATATACCTCATGCAAAAAGTCAGTTTGGTACTACTTTTGTAGGACTGAATGTAAATAAAGTAACATATTTTGGCAAAAGTTGCAGGTCTACGACAACTGAAGCATATTATTTATAGGGCCATATGCATATAGGTACTTACGTATTAATTAATTTTACGTTAACAGTACTTGTCAAATGAAATTTGAGATGATAATATCAATGCAACTGTGGACCATTCATTGTAAATGTTTGTAACGGTCATTGGTGGGCGCAAGTTCACTAGTGGCTGGTTTCCAGCTGATAACGAGTTTATGTGACATTTTTAGTTGTAATAGACACCCTCCATATGAATGGATTCATGGTTACGTCACGTATTGTTGAAATTGGAGTGTTATGTACCTTAGGTTGATAAACCAAAAATATCAGATTTGCAAGGGTACTTCAAAACATTTCCATCATAAACCGAGTTCAACGCTCCATTTCGCCTTTCATTAATACAGACTGAACGCATTAAATCGGCATTTATTAAAACTTAGATCACTAAAACTTAGTTTATATAGAATTTGCGAAATCGGCCTCAACTTGTCGATTATTGTAAAGATATTCAGTTGGTTCTATCTTATGTTTGACTCAAAAGTTGTCCACGTTAGTTATTCTAGAGTTAGAATTGCTAATACTGCGGTTATTTTTTACCAGTAAACAGGTTTTACAAAATGATTCATGGAATGATTTCGGGCAGTTGTGTTGGATGTAGTTAACTTGATAATATTTTATGGTAAAATCATTACATCAAAGGTTATTTAATGTTTCCTTCTAGTTTCTAGTTATTACAGAGCCTTTAGTACTGAAATAACGGTTCAGACATACTTTGGGTATGTAGATTACGAACCTGCGAAGATAATATATGTTTAGCTTTCGACATTCATTCGAAGAAATAAATGGACTTCCAAAAAAATATGCATTAAAAAAACCTACTTAGTTAAAATGAGGAAGTCCTGAGTTAGTAGTTATTCCAAATTAAAATAAAATCTTGAGACTTTCGTTGAAAACAAATCTTGATCTGGATCGGGATATTTACAAACTATCCTAATTCAGTGCTTACTATCAAGCAAATAATTCTAACCATAGGTCAAGAAGTATTTTACATCTGGGGGTCTACTCTGTTTCTCCGAAACGAAACTTCGTCAACGAACGAAATTTAAACGAAATTTCGTCAGTGACCCTACTCTATTTCATGTTCGGACGCGCTCAAGAAGTTCGTAAGCATAGACAATTTTCGTGAGCGATAATCTTTGATTATATAATGTCTAGATGGACTGTCAAGTGCGCGCAGACGTGTCAAAAAATAACAACCAAAAGTGGTTGTTAAGTACTTTCCCGCCACCAGTACAGATCGTGCCGCTTTCGTGACACTACGTTTTACGCGCTCTAAGGAATAATCACATAACAGCGATAAAATTATAGTATGTGCTTCTAAAGTGTGCTGGAATTAAAAAGGAAGGCTAAAAAATACCAACACACATCACCTATCACTAAAACTACTACACACTATTTAAAGAAACTTTATAATTAATTTTATTTTTATGATTATTAAAATCACGCCATATTTTATCAGTGTTGCCAGTTTCTGTTTTTCATTCTCCCATTTTTGTGGGTAATTTTGTTGGTTTATCGTTACGTTTATAAAATAGCGCTGATGTACTTTTTCAAATAAAAAAATAAATAAAAAGTAAAAAAATAAATAACTCAATGTTAAATTACCTATACCTCATTAGGTTTAATATTGTACCAAATACTAACTTAGTTGATTTAATACTCGATTCAAACACACAACTCCAAATTTCTTTTTTTTATTGATTTAAAAAATAAATACTTAATAAAAATATTTTTTTTTATTTTTATTAAAATACACTTAAACTGAATAATACCACATAAGTACCAACATATAAGTAAAATAAGTAAATATTTTATTATAATTAATTCGTCTTCATTTAATGTGATTTATGGGAGAATTTGTAATAGCTGACATCACTATTTACGCACACAGAGACATTGACGTATAGTGTAAAACGACGCCTGCACGCACACATACACAAATGGCGTCCTAGTTGTCTTTGGTATGAATGTAGGGCGATGCTCCATCTAGACATTATATAATCAAAGGCGATAATATCGTGTGGGTTTTTATGATGTCGTCTTTAGTATATTATGGTTTTTACTTTAACTCAAAATTAATAAACTCTCTTGCTTTACTTTTACATTTTACATTAAAAATGTTGTTAATTAAATATTTCTTGGAATATTCGTGAAGAATATAATAAATATTTAGATAAACATTCTAATTTCGGCGACATTCACCGCGACATAATAAAACACCCTTTCACTGTCATTGTTAACCGACTAATTTTAAGAGTACTGCTTCATGCCAACCATGTGTAGTAACGTATGACAACCAAAAATATCCGTATATTCACTATCTAATGTCACGTTCGACTACGATTTTTTGTTTGAATACTTTGAAAAGTTTTCTAAAGTGTGTTCTAAACTAAACATAAAACGAAAATCAAAAGTTAACACTTTTGGTTTCGTCAAATTTGAGGTTAAAATTACGAACAATCATCTGTCAAATTCAAATATTCGTTCGGAAGATTTGGAATTAGAGTAGGTTTAGAGAATCGAAACGTCAAAAAATGTTCGTTCGTTCGAAATTTCGGAACGAAATGGAACCGTGGTAGGAAAGACGCGAAATTTCGGTCGAAACTTCGTTTTTCGTTGAATAAGAGTAGACCTCCAGTACAGGGGCTGTTAAATGTTGACACAATTCCAAGATAACGGTCTGTGGACTATTTCATTTAATAGTATTAGTCTAAAATTGTTTTGTTTAGTTCGACGCGATAAAGAATTAAACAGCACACAGTACCAAACATGACCTCACATGCCGATTAAATTATTTGCTCCGTTAAAAAAAACGGTAAATTAAACTTAAGTGATAATATTCCTACTTCGATACAAAGGCTATCATATATATAAAACATTGATGTCATCATTTAATACCTAATTATAAAGTTAAAATAATAATTATTGTCGTTGTAGGATAACACACATTAAAAGTTCGTGGTTATGCGGGCTATCTGTCGATTCAATTGAATTTTGCCATATTTTGGTCACAATACTTAGAAGTCGCAGTTCTTTATCTAAGTTATGTAACTTCCTAACTACAGTGGGTTGAAGCACGTGGGTTCTCGTCGCTTTAAGAAAAGGGTTTCTTTCTACTAGTATATTTGATCCATTCTATTGATTGGTCAGACTCTACATTATGGTCTAAACAGGTGTATCCATATATCTAGTATAGTATGTGTCTAGTATATCTAGGTACTTACAACTAGTTAAGTGTACTTATTCTAATGGTGCTGAAAAGATACTGCATTAAGAGTCCTCTATTACGAAAATAAATGATGTTTCTTAGTCCTTTATACAAATTAAGTTTAAAAAAATAAAACAAGCAACAAATGATATAATGATGAAATTCTGTTATGACTACATAATTATGTTGTTGGGTCAAATAAACCATAGATAAATTATTTTTAATAGATACTTTAGTATCTTATTTCGTTAACTTTTGATATAAGTTACTTTATCATATTGTATTTAAGTTCAATAAAATATAGAGGCTCCAATGAAGATAAAGCAAAGAACTCAGTTTTAATCATTTAATTATTGTAATTATGTTTATTTGTTAAACAATCATTTGTTCATTCATGTCGAAGCAGGAAAAATTACAAAAACGGTAAGTCCCACACACCCGTTCTCCATGCTAAGCCAAACTTTTTCAGAGAGTTAAGTTTGTAGAGTGAAGAAGCTTTGAATTTCTTTAAATATAATAAATATGCAAGACTAAGAAAGCTGTAGGTAAATAGTAAAGTCAATTAGCTAAACAAGATGGAAAAGGAAGATCTTTTCGATTGCCGGTAACCAAGAGCTGTTTGATTGCCTCTGATCACGGTATGTTACAACGCTATCCTGTATAGTACCTCAGTAAAAGAGAAGGAACAAGCACCCGGGTGCATTGGTTTGCTGGTTTTCGTTCGAAGTCCGTCTTTTCTTTTCGCAGAACAGTGAAATGTTATTTAGTACTAAGAATAGCAATAAATAATCCATATACAATCGTACAGTAGTTAGGCAATCTGTGTTTTAGTTAACTCAAGGCCTATATCGAGTGATTATATTATGTTTGGCCTACATAGTAGTCATTGACCGAGACAAGAGTTCTGTCTGAATCTAGGTTCATCCTTGAAGAGCGTATGAACATAACGTATTGTCATAATATATTTATTAGCTTTGGAAATGATTCAATGTTTTATATTACGAAGATTATAGTAGGTATTTTCCCTAGACGCATTTTAGTTTTTGAGAGAATTTGTATTGATTTTCTAATTGTGGCGCACAGAAGAAGGATTTTTTGAAGCCTTTACCAGATTTTTTAAACAGGTTCGGTTTGTGTATATATATCCAGTTCAAATTCTATCGGACAGCTTATCCCGGAACTGATCTTTGCTCGAGTTTAAGGAAGTCCTACTTCCTAGGCTTATTATCATAATCAAGGGTATACTAAGTACTAGCTTCGTATAACTTAGATATTTATGTTGAGCGTTCTTTATTTACATTCCTCACGTGCACTGAACTTGTGAATTGAATATTGCTTAATATGAACAATATGAAATAAATTGACTCAATAATCTGATGTTACGGTAACCTTTGCACTGTTATCGTATAAGTTTTTATTCGGTACGTATCAAGTGGCAACAACACCGTTTATCATCTTACAGCCTCGTGACCTAAAAAAATCATTTGTTTCGATCTTGTGTACATACTTATTAATAAAATTATTAATCAAATCTAAGAGCGACTATTTTCGCTGGTTTAGCGATTTCCGGTATTTTTATAGCTACTAATTATATATGGTACCTACATCATGTTGTACTCCAACAAAATATTGATCACTGTGGGATTGAACCCAATTTAATTATTTTATACTACAACCAATCAGTAAGTAATTTCGTATGTATATAAAAAAAATACTTCCCTGTCTACGTACTCGTAGCTTCACGGGGTATCGCGGAATACCTAATCATTTACCTACATTTTAACAGTAAACTAAGGTAGCATTTCCGTTTAACTAAATTTATTAGGTATCAACATGTTTTGTTCAAAAGAACCTCTATATTATCTTATCTTAAAATAATTAAACTAATTTTGATTTTTAAGGTTATAACCCCCGATAAACTAACGGATGAATGACGCATGATTATAAATATGAAATCCTACTTATTTTAAAGAGTCGACCTAGTTCATATACCTACCCATAATAAATAATACATTGAGAATAAACATCGTTGTTCTTTGAAAGATCTTAATCCTGGACTTTACCAAGTTGGTTTATTTCAATTTGTACGTTATAGGTTATTTACTCATGGTAGGAGGTATCTATCATTAAACCAAATTTTATAATAATAATTGCAAAGGCCTTGTTTACTAGTCGTCCATTATGCACGAGACGCAGAAGATTGGCAGTTTCCCTTGCGTTCGATTCTGTTGATTTATTGAAGCGCCTATCGTAATGCACTAAATATGCAAGTGTCACTTAAATAACAAATAGGTAAGCACATGTATCTATTCATCATTCTGTTTCATATAGAGCAGTTAATCTAATACTAACTAACTCCTAATATATAATCACTACAGAATGAAGGAAAATTGAGTTCGATTTCAGTTACTTGATGGTTTATGAACGTACAAAGCAGATGCTTTTGTTCTCATTGTCACGAAGGAACTACAATGGCTTGGGTGTAAACCAATTTAATTGAATAAATGCTAACGAGTAGGTCAAACTACCAGGTGGTTGAACTATCAATTAAGGAAGAGTACATTATAATTAGGGGTTGGCAGTCTATCAATTTTAAATTGCGTATGTGAATAGTTACACCTCGAATTCTTCTTCCCAATATTTACATTAGTCAAAATATTTAAGTATATTTAGGATACTTAATTGAATATTAGGCTAGTGAAATTTTAATGACAAACCAATATCTTTTACTGAATAAAATGGAGTTTTCTAAGCTAAATGGTTCAGAATGTCCCGTGTGATTCTCATTTTACGATTGAATAGTATCACACAAAATCACGTATATGTATAGGTAGATGCCAAAAAGTTAGCATGAGTTTCTTGTCGATTTTTCTGCATATGAATGGCATTTTTGAACCACGCAATCTAAGAACGCTTTCAATATTAAAATTTGTATACATATGCACGTTGAGTATGTATAAATAGGATTTCATAACATGAATGAGCTGCGGACTTCCTCCAGCTAGGACATTTTTATATAACATTTGATATCCGTTCTGTCCCATTGTGCAATACTTAAACAATGTTATAGAGAACCACAATGAACTTTGTAGCTATCTATTGACCATGTTAAAGGCTGATAATGTCCGCGTACATTATCTGTGGCTCATATCCCGTTAGGAAACGCTAATTCCGTGAATCACGGACAGCAAATCGGTAACATGCGCAAAATTTAGATCGTCGTCGGGGTCTATCATACGTTTATAAATTAGGTCAAAATCAACTTCCATTGACAAAGCTTTCAAAACGAGGCCGCGACACAAACAGCGACATCTGTTATCAAAATGACAGGAAGCTGCTGTTATCAACTTGTCGTTATGTATTTAAACACAATTTTTGCAATTATTGCCGAAATAAAAACATAACTCCCACGATTTGGTATCGGCGCTGATAAAATAAGGCTTTATGTTCCGCGGTGATAACGCTTTGCGACCCAACAACGTTGATAAAAGGAAACCTTTTAATTACCTACGAATAAGGAATAAATTGAAATCAAACCAGAATCTTCTTAATTGCACTCAGAGCTTTTGTTTTATTAACCCCAAGCGAGGTGGGTTTAACTTACGTTATATAAATATAGCATAATGTTTTGATAAAGCCGCTAGTGTCGGTCAACGTTTGGTTATATTATTCCGGGGTGAGTCGCCCAGCGCCCTGTCAATGCACGAGCTCATTCATGAGTCGCTCTTTTATCACCGTGACGTACACTGCCACAGAACATTGAACCCAAAGGGAAGTATTCCATATTCTACATTTTTTTACGTTTTGTCCATATCTCTCTACACGCTTGTAACATGTTTATAAATAGCAAACTTAATTATTTATGTTGCTGGAGCTATCTAAGAAAATATATGTATAATAAGTGCTAGCTAGCTTACGTATTTGACATTAACTGGAAATGCAGCTGAATAGATGTAGTCTACTTAGAAATTAACTAGAATGTAAACATTCATCATACTTGACGCGTTCGCCAGTAGCTACAGGTTCCTTGGGTAGGAACTACAGTCGCTTCTAATGAATCATTAAGTTTATTACACTCACACAAATTAGAAGGAAGACGATGCTGAAAACATGATAAAACATCCTTAAAGTAAAAAATGCAAGTATTTTTTTTATTTATATCTTTAGATACCACAACCGTTTGCCACGAACTCTATATTTTGCAAAAAAATATTTCCAAACGCTATGGTAGTTACCAGTTATTTCTTTCTTCTTTACACAAAAGCTTTTTCTTTCCATTCTACCCTATATAGTCATACTATTAATGCTAAAGTTCGAGGATTTTCATTCACATGCTATTCAAGTAATTCACCCACCTTTTCTTTGGGTACCCTACTTGGCTGTTCTAATTCTCTATCCAACAATATTTAAATGCTTTTTATTCCCTCTCATTACATGTCCATATCACTATAGTAGTGTTCATTTCAACATTTCGGCCACCGCTGGCACTTTCAAATATTTCCTTAAATACCCGTTCCCAACTATATCTAATCTAGTCAACTCATGTCCTCACACATCCATCACATGATTCTCCTGGATTGTAATTTACAATCACGATTCTGGGGTGAAGTACAGGATCAAAAGGTGTTTTAAAACATCTTGCTACTTCGGCTCCTTTCGAACCCGTATTCGTGTTTTCCTTTCCTTAAAAACAATTTGATTTTAGTATTGGATATTTTTTAACATAAAAAGTAAGAATTCCTGTGAGAAACCAATCTTGACTGGCAGACAGACTACTAAGTAATACTATGTAAAGAGCAAGTTCCATTTTGCCTTCTAGGTGCGGATCCTGAAAATATGTCAGGTGAAAAATGTATTCTCTAGCTACATTTGTAAGTACCTAAGTGTATTTGTCTGGAATATCAAAAGTAAAAAAATGTCTAGTCAGTTGTTGCTTGAGTTCAAGACATTTGTAAACCACACAACAACATTTTCAGAACTAAAATGTCTAAAAATGTTTCGCGTAGCATCTAGATTACGGGTTACGCTGGTCAATTTAGGTCGCATTGTCATTAATTTATTGTGAGAAGGCTAGAATATCACTAGAAGTGTAAAGAGTCACAGCTACGATATTTGTGTGCTCTAGATATCATTCGATTAAAGTGTAAGCGTGTATTCAAACTACAGGGATACTTGTACAAAAACAACTTTCGTTCTTTTTTATTATAATGACCTAATGCTAGTGTAGGCTAACGTTTTTGTCGTAAACAATCAAATAAGTACCTAAGACTTGATCATGCTTCAATAAACTCGTGCGAAGATTCATTTATGCCGCGAACCTTTTAACACGGTATTTGGAACAACAGGAGATAAGTTTAGTTTTTTATCGAATATAAATTATTATTATATGTGACCTTATTTCCATTATCAATGTTGTTGACTCGGTCCTAATAAATTCCTTTAACCGCAGCTGAGTAGAAGACAAAGGCGGATCACAAGTTTCCAGCACACATTACGTCCGCGGCTCGATTACTCATGAGTCGGTTTTATGGTGCGAGCGTTGCACTGAAAGTTATTGCTTACTTCCAGTAAAGTGAAATAGGTCAATAGTTTCAGTACTGTAACAAAAGCCAGTTGAATGTGCAGCTATATTCCACGTTTATATTTAGCGCAGGTCGCTGACAGTACGACGATGGTTGAGAGCTGCCGTACATTGATTTATGCTACAGGAGGGATGCTAGATAGCTCGGCTAGATATTATGCCTCTCCGATGCGATAACAATCAAAACAAACATAAATATCTATCTATCTAGTTGATATCTATCTATCAAGTGCAGCACTTTAACTTAATATTCTTTATTACAATATTTGTCAGGCTTTACATTCTGATGATACGTAGTCTAAAAACTGAACTTAATTCAATAATGCTATGGCATGCATAGCAGAGCATTCTTGATTATCAGAGAACACAAAGTATCTGACGTTACGAGAGCTGCATACAATGATATGTGCCTTGGTTTCTTCAGGCTTGTTATTTCGTGTGCAGAGAATTCAAGGAAATGCACACATCTTTATTAATTGTTCCTATTTAAAATAAAGTCTTTGCAAAGATAAAAAAATATAATACCTACTAAGTAATATTCGATTTTCGTGCTGAAGCTTACAGTTGAGTAAAGCTCGGCCACGCATGCGTGTCGCGCGCCGCTCTCAGAGGCATATATCGGGAACGCGTTTATGAGCCGACGGGGTCACCAGATTCCGGTAAATGCTCGTAAATCTCCTCAGTACGCTCTGATTTTTAACTTTTGACATAGTTACAATAACAAATAATAATAGCTTCTGTATAAATAGGTGTACCTATTGTAATAACAGAAAAATCCTTGTAATGTCTATAATGAAACAAGAAATACTAACATTCATTTGATAAGAAATTTAGCGCGTTTGTAAATAATTGTACCTTGGCAGATCCTTCAGGCTTATAAGAACAAAACCTAACTTTCAATTCTTAACGAGAAGAACAGTTTTACATGGGCTCTGAACGGTTCCAAATAGGTAACATTGAAAAAAAATGCCGTGATAGTAAATATAGGAACAATGTTTGTATCTAAAATAGATCATGTAATATACAATGTTCTGGAGTTGCATGTAGGTATTAGTTTTCATACACGTGGAGGCAGGGTGCCGAGGCTGTGAAGAGCGGGGCGCGGGGAGGGGGCGCGGGGGCGCGGGCGCGGGTCGCGCTGCGGGATGTGCGAATGGTCGTTATCGCCTTGGACACTGCAATGATTGTTTATCCAGCTTGTTCCTTGAATTGCAACTAATGACTCACCCGTTCCATAATCGCGTGCTGCCATTATATTATGTTGTCGTATAATTAATAGCTTATAAATATAGTTATGAGATAAAAAACAATTTTATACAAGCCTCCCACCGCTACCACGTAAATTATTAAGATATTGTCGCAAACCTTTTCAGGTTTGCGACGACGAGCTTTCGCTCAAACATAGATTTAATTTGTAGAGCAGTGCACTTGCTAGAGTCTTGCAAATGTTAAAACCTTTTATAATCAATATAATCTTTTTGATGATTAATGTCTTTGTTTTACCGTATAACAATTTGAAAATGGTAATAATACTTAAGTTATATTGTATCTACTAAAGAAGTGGCGGACTTGAGAAACTTTTCACAACATGTACCATATTTTATGACAACCTGGATTTCGGTAGCTGAACATGTCATGTGTACTGTTTCATGACACAGCGGACGTAAAAAGCGCACGCGCCGCCCACTCGCCCCGGCCGGCAACAACCGCACGCGGACACAACACATTGCTCGCACGCAGCTTCACCTGCACTATATTAATATTATATTAAAGTAATGAAATCGTTTCTAATGTTTTTACGATCAATGTAAGTTATTTTGCTATCTTACATTGCCTAGGTCACTTATTTTTACAATTATAAGAGGCCTTAAGAATGAACTGTTCTATCGTAACAGACGCATCGTTATTTAATTAAAATATAATACTTACACCCACACAGTCTGTGTCACAATAGTCGAATATTAGGACTGCTTAACCAGATGTGAAGTTGATTACTTTGCCAAACAACGAGATGTCCTGCCGTTAGTGACCTTCGCGGTCCAATGCGAGGAGTGCGGCTCGTTAGCAAAGCAAGACGTCAACATTAAGAAATGTTCGCATCAGCATTGTAATCTCTAATAATGTATCTAATGACGATGACGTCATTCGATACGATGATTGACAGCCTTTTATAAATACCGACTCTACATTTTTGTTAATAGGTCTATAACAGTAAGTTTACGTAAGGTATAACAGTCTAAAAACTTAAATTATGCCAATATAGATACCATAGACATACAAAAAGTAGGGCGCCCTATTTAGTTATTCCTATTCTCTTATAAGAACGATGCACTGAATTTAACCTCCATAATTTAACCATATATCATCAAATTTTCGATCTCTTGAAGATATTCTTAACAAGCATCGCAATGAACTATTAATTTAAAAGTAGTACGACATAGTGTAGCAAGCTGCAAGTCCTAGTCCGTTATTTGCACTGCGTGGTCATGCAAATTTAGCAAAGTTAGCGATTGTAAATTGATACGTTTCAAACTGCGACTAATAAACTGAGACCGTATAATATGTCTATGACTTCACATCTAGCAGAACCAGAACATACATATGGTCACTTTTTATGTTGGTGCTCAAATATGTTTTTAACTAGTCAAATAGCTGTCTGAAGACCCTGAAATGAACTTAATATCCTTATTAATTAAAGGAGGAACTTTGTAGCTACACATTATCGTTCGAATTGCAGTGCATGAACTAAACGAAAGCGAAATGCACAGAAAGCATTTAGGTTTAAGCATAAGTATAAACATAAGCATTTATGGTTTACTGTAAAAAAACATCTTTTTACTGGAACAAACAAAAATATTCTTAAAATGATTCTTAGAATAATGAATGTTAGAGCCACTCATGTTTCTTATGAACATCAAAAATCCAATTAAGTCGCTAAGCGCTCGACTTTTTGCGCGATGGTCACGATTCTAACCAGCACCCGAATAAAATACAATTCGCCCATTGACGGCTGTTCGAATTCGTATAGTAGGTATAACATTTTAGTGTTTTGTAGGACCAATGAAAAGCGAGGGATTTAAAAATAACACGACCACGAAGGCTGGTGCAGTGAGCTGTGTTTGTAGGGTTCGTTCAAAAAGGTGACGTAATGGGAACATCGCTGACATCATCCATCATCATAAACCACATTGCAAAATCCATTTCAGCTTGTTGTAATTGTGACCGGTATAGTCGTTAAATCTACTACAACACTAGATATTGTACTAAATACCTATCATTCCATCAATGTTAAATACAAACTTGATGTAGACTACATACAAGTGGCGATGCTCCTAGCTTATAGCTCTAATCATTTTTTCCGAATCTTTTATTCAGCCGTGATGACTCTTAACATCCAGTCTAAGTACTGAGTTTTTTTGAAATAATGTTGTAAATAACTAGTTTAGAATGAAGCGTTGCGACGCCTTAACAGATAATGCTTGAGTGTTTAATGACTGAGATTATTTGAATAAACTAATTTTCATGCTCTATTATAAAGTAGGAAGTGCAATGTTCTTACACTTGCGTCGAATGTGTGTCAGAGGTCCCTACGATAAGGCACGTTCTTTGTTACTTACTCCATTATACAGTATTTTTAATTAATGTAATAATATAATAACTTTTACAAAATAATGACAACAGATATAAAATAATAATAACAATGTACTTTCTACTTGTAAATTAAGCAAATAATGGTCTTTCGGACGGACGGGTCTTTTTAGTCTAGTGGTTAGTGGGTCTGACGGCTGAATTGGAGGCCGTGGGTTAGATTTCCACCCAGGACAAATCTTTATGAGCATGATCAGTTGTTCAATGTCTGGGTTATTTATGTAAAATAAGTAAGGATATGATTAAAAAAGTATGTTCATTAGTTGTCTGGTTTCCATAGCACAGGAATATCTAGTAAGAATATGAACAAAAAAAATAAGTATGTAATTTAATGATTTCAAATCAGTTTTATTACATCTGTTCCTAGGTGGTGTGTAACCAAACAGTATGCGACTGTGCTGGCATCAAAGGCGACCCAGGGTCTATTGGACCACCAGGCGTGCCAGGTCTTCAAGGTGACTATGGTGAAGATGGGCCCACCGGCCGCCCTGGCCGACCGGGTGAGGCAGGCGATATCGGAGATAGAGGCGATTATGGAGACAAGGGAACACAGGTATGTCATTATCACATAAGCGATAGAACCTACTTATTTTACCTATACACAGATATTTACAGGGACTTTCTATAATTTCAGGGTATTCGGGGACCTTACGGACCGAGAGGAGACACAGGACCCCAGGTATTGGTTTTTCTTATGATGACTTTTGATAGACGAATTAGAAATGCACAAGAAATAAAT
Source organism: Autographa gamma (assembly GCA_905146925.1). Lineage (NCBI taxonomy): Eukaryota > Metazoa > Arthropoda > Insecta > Lepidoptera > Noctuidae > Autographa > Autographa gamma. The sequence goes on from LR989852.1 coordinate 6,925,809, forward strand.
TACATGTGGAGTAAAATCTTTAGTCAATATTTTCAATTACTTGTATGTTAATTTTTTCTTTAAGAGACGAACGACAAAATATGTTCAGAAAACTTATTACCTTGTAGATCACTTGGTCCTTGCGGTGGACTAATTACCTTTACTTGTCTACCTAAATAAAATACACGTGCACAACTAAATTAACAATAACTGTTTTTCAAATTTAGGGCCCATACGGACCCCAAGGAGTGACGGGTTTAGAGGGCTTTGACGGCTGTAGCGGTATTGACGGTATTATGGGCCCACCCGGACCAATGGGTGATGTTGGATATAGAGGATCACCTGGTCGTGAAGGAGAAAAAGGTTCCCAAGGTGCAGCTGGTGATGGTGGTGTAAATTCGCGAGGTGCAAAAGGCGATTACGGTGAACTAGGTCGTCAAGGATCCCCCGGACCTTCTGGAGTAATGGGTTATAGAGGCGATAGTGGCCCACGAGGAGAAGTTGGTGATCAGGTAGGCACAAACATTAAATATTATTATACACCACACATCTTATTTATACAACAGCACATATTCCTTGCTAATATCATCTGACGTTTAGCAAAAGACTTTATGTTTAGTGTAAATGGATGATTAGACCACAGAACAAACAAAATACGGATAACACTTATAAAAATATAAATCTCACTTTACGATTGCGTCACTATCGACATAAAGTGAAATGATAATTTGCAACATTAAAGCACATTAGAAACTATGACTGGTAACACTATTTGACTGTTATACTACGATATTTATTTCAGGGACCCATGGGAATACGTGGAGAACCAGGAGACAGGGGCAAAGAGGGAGACGACACCATAGGACCACCCGGAGAAAAAGGAGATCAGGGGCCGATTGGTGAACCAGGAAGACCGCCAATTTATTCAATAATCAGTGAAGTTCGACAAAATATTACAATTATAACGAAGGGAAACAAAGGTCAAAAAGGTTATCAGGGACAGCGAGGAGTAAAGGGACTTAAAGGGATGATTGGTTCCAATGGTCCACGAGTAAGTTAGTTTCAATTACAAAAATATATACAGTATATAAATATATTTAAAAGCAGGTCCCACTGTTTGCCATTCTCCTTGCTTAATAATGGCAAGTGCATCACCTAATAAATTGTACTTCAGAATATATGTTAATAAAGTGCTGAAAAATAAATGAATGTCTTGTGTCCATTACCTTCTGAATTACACGAACGTCATTTCAATTATAACGTCATTTATCGTCTTACAGGGAACTGACGGCTCGACGGGTATTCAAGGGTACAAAGGTGACCAAGGTCACGATGGCCCAAGAGGAAAGGTTGGTCACCGTGGACGAGACGGCAATCCTGGTCCCAAGGGAGATAAGGGAGCACCAGGTTACGCCGGCCCAGATGGAGCCGATGGTTACAGAGGAGAAATAGGTGAAGATGGAATGCCTGGCAATCCTGGTTTACAAGGTTTCTCTGGTGAACCGGGAATTTACGATGATAAATTGGATATACCACCAGTACCAGGACCAATGGGACCTCAAGGTCCAGAGGGCTTTGTGGGTCCGATTGGTTCTCCCGGATTTCCTGGTCAACGTGGCTTGCCTGGTATTATGGGTCCACCTGGTTTACCAGGAATTAAAGGAACTCAAGGAAGACAAGGCATACCCGGCACGTCTACTAAAGGAGAACCCGGTAATGACGGTTTTAAAGGATATCCCGGATATAGAGGACCTTCAGGTTTACCAGGAGTAACTGGTATCCCAGGGCCCAAAGGATTTAAGGGAGCTAAAGTTATTGGACCCACTGGGGAAGAAGGCACACCTGGTTTAGATGGAATACCTGGCCAAAGAGGAGATCGTGGTGACTCAGGTGACATGGGACCTTCAGGCTATCCGGGCACAGGTGTTCATGGAGTTGGTCCTCCAGGAGAAGAAGGCCCTCCAGGATATCCAGGACAATCAGGAGATCCAGGGACATCCGGACGTCCAGGATTTTTAGGTCCAAAAGGAGAGCGTGGTGACGACTGTCCTTATTGTAAATCAGGTATTAATTGTATTTCTTAACTATTAACATTCGTGTGTTAAATATCATTAATAATTTTAACATGTCCTAATTCTATTGTATAATTTTCTTTCTATTTAGGATTAGATGGGCCTAAAGGACAAAGAGGTGACCATGGTTTTAATGGACAAAAAGGTTACCCAGGGTTAGAAGGAATTCCAGGAGCCCGAGGAACTAAAGGTTATTCAGGAATACCTGGTCTGAAGGGACCAAAAGGACCAAAAGGAAATAAGGGGATTGCTGGTGGAGCAGGAAAACAAGGAGCCAAAGGATACAAAGGACGAGTGGTTTTCGACCCACCGCTTTCACTTATTAAAGCTGAAGTTGGACCCCCGGGCGACAGAGGTACAGAACTTTACACAAGTGTAGACAGTATTTAATTTGATTAAATGTACATAATTGAATGTTTATAATACTTGTTAAAACGGTATACAATATGACCTTTAACTAGTCAAAAGTACTCAAACTCAAAACTTTTATTTGCTTTCCACAATGGTATTAGTAGGTGGTAAGTAAAAAAATATATATATAGTACATCGTGAACCCTACACCATAGGTGCAAAAAATTATCAGGCATCATCATAGTCTAATAAAATACCTTTCACGACAGTCTAAAATAAATAAATGTTTTGGTTTTATTCTATCGTGAACTTTAAATTCCCCTACTAAAATATTTGAAAACGCATTTTAATGGAGAATGTCAATAAAATAAAAACTAAATTAAACGGTTGATCTTCGGCGAGTGTTTTGATCGCCAAGCGAGTATCACTCAGCGAGTATGTTTTCATAGTTCTAGTCGCCGCAAAAAACAAATGCTGAGAGACTTCTCTCCGGCCAATGTGAACAGCCAGCAATTGACTATTTATACATGCATCTCCTTCATTTACATCAGAATTGAATCTTGTTGTACTTTCATGAGCGATTAAAAATAGTCGATAGTTACTCGGTTGTCGCCCATAAGTTGGACCACTTCTTCTAGTTTCGGAACCCGTGTCCTAGGGCATTTTTATAAACTAAAATTACCCAATAATTACAGTAACTTAAAAAAATAGTTTTATTATACTTAACTACACAACATGATTGAAATAAAGCCTTTTACATTCATCATGTAATTAACTAATATTTGTGTTAAAAACTTTATTTGCAGGATTCATGGGTCAACCTGGAAGGCCTGGTGATGCAGGATGGCCAGGTTACACTGGAGACTCTGGTTTCCAGGGAATAAAGGGTCAAATGGGTGATGATGGCTTCCCCGGTAGACCCGGACGAAATGGAACTAGAGGAAGAGATGGTATGCCTGGCAGGCCAGGTCGACCTGCAACAGTTCCTATTCAGTTCCTCGTGGGACAAAAAGGAGAAGCTGGCCTAAAGTAACTATTATTCGTTTAGCTCTTTAAAGATTTAGGACAAAAAATATGAAATTACTTTATTTAAATTTCAAAATTACAAAAAGAAAAACTAAATTTTAATTAAATACCAAGTTGGGATTTTTTAACGAGTGAACAAATAATGTGCTGCCTTATTCGCTCACTCCTCAGCGCTTTCTAAATGCTTTAGCTGTAAAGAAAAAACAGAGCATCAAACTTTTGATTAACAAATAAACTGTAACGATTACTTAGGAATCGTCCCAAATAAACAAGTGTTTGAGGTCGAAGGAAATATAAGTGTAAACCAGTGGTTAGTAGGATAGAACGAAAGAAGTCATCGCAAGCAGCACTTTTAACGAGTATCATGTTTATACATTATATATGATTGATATACTAATCAGCAACTAATCAGCAAATATCCATTTTAGGGGTGAATCTGGCGAGCCTGGTGAAGATGGTCTTCCTGGAGAACCGGGAGAATCTCTCGCCTTCGGAATTAACTCGAAAGGACCCAAAGGGTATCCTGGACTTTCTGGAATTAAAGGTCCGATTTAATCTTTAAAATTATTCTATGTCAAATTCACTGAGTATTACATTGTAATATAGTGTTATTTTCATTTAATTTCATATATCATAGCTTAGAATTTCATTATTTTCATCTGTCATAATGTATTTTTATAGGTTTGCCTGGCTTGAAGGGAGAGAGAGGTGAATTGGGCTATGATGGTTTGCCGGGTGCACTCGGTGATCAAGGTCAACCAGGAAGATCCTTGCAGGGACTGAAAGGTTTTAAAGGATTTAGAGGAATAAAGGGTAGTATTGGACCGTTCGGAATTCCTGGTGGAAGAGGACAGCAAGGGTTGAAAGGTTTCCCCGGCAATAGGGGGAAGAAAGGGTCCCGTGGTGACCCTGGGTACTCTATACTAGTGGGAGAAAAAGGTTATGATGGCATTTCTGGTGTACGAGGTGATGATGGTGACGAGGGTTATCCTGGAGTTCCTGGAAGAACTGGATCCATGGGAGCAAAAGGAGTTCAAGGACCACCTGGAGATATAGGTCCAGATGGCCCAACAGGACCACAGGTATACTTGCCAGTTTATTTTTTTTAATTATTTACGACACACATAATTTGGTTTATGCATTATAGAAATAAAGCGAGTTTTTAGATTTTGACAGTTTGCACTTGCACGACACGCTGAGTTATTCTAAAAGGATAATTATTAAATAAAGTCATAACTTAAGTACACAAGAAACATAATTTTTCAGAGCCTTCTTGCAACCCGCACTTACAACAATACTTTTTCATATAGCATTAAACATGACTCTTTTTAAAATTTGCAGGGTAGAAAGGGAATGTCAGGAATAGCAATTCAAGGAGCTCCTGGTATGGCTGGTCAGCCAGGAAGGCCCGGAAGAATAGGTATTATCGGAGAACCAGGGTTACAAGGATCTAATGGAATTCCTGGCGATCTTGGCCCTAAAGGAATGAAGGGTAACACAGGATTTATGGGATTCATTGGCATGCGAGGAGAAAATGGACCACCGGGTCCAGACGGATTTCCCGGATTAGCAGGAATAGTGGGAATTAAAGGTGATCAAGGAGACCGAGGAGACATGGGTGCAATTGGGTTCAATGGAGAGCCTGGTAAAGAAGGTCCCGAAGGAAACATAGGTCAGAAAGGAATTCAGGGTGATTTAGGTCTTGCCGGTTATCCTGGGCTTGATGGCAGACCTGGTTTTAAGGGTGGTAGAGGAGATGGTGGTTTTCCGGGATTACCGGGTCCTAGAGGTGACAACTCTGCTAGGGGTATGAAAGGAAACGTAGGTGATGCCGGTTTCAATGGAATCAACGGAAGACCCGGTTTGAAAGGCTTTAAAGGTCTTAAGGGTGACATTGGATCTCAAGGATTGAGTATTACAGGCGAACCTGGCTTGAAAGGTGATAAAGGAAGTGATGGATTCCCAGGACGATACGGCATCGTGGGAAGAAAAGGAGAAATGGGTGATATTGGTCTAATAGGAGAGCGTGGTGAAGATGGTGATAAAGGTTTCCCTGGAGGGCCAGGACGTCCAGGAAGGCACGGATTAAATGGATTTAAAGGTCAACAAGGTGAATTTGGTGTCACTGGAAACTCAGGCTTAAAAGGTGATCAAGGCATTACTGGAAGACCTGGAAGAATCGGTTCTCCTGGACTTCCTGGTGAAATAGGTGACGAAGGTCCACCTGGACCCCAAGGCTTTGAAGGTGTTAAAGGAGAACAAGGTGACATTGGTATTACCAGATATGTACCAGCTACTAAGGGTGACATTGGTGACATTGGTATGGAAGGCTTTCCTGGTGTACCAGGAGATACAGGTGATATCGGGTTCATGGGACTCGTTGGTAGAAAAGGAGAACGTGGCGATGAAGGATATCAAGGACAAATTGGAGATACTGGTCTACCAGGCTACCGAGGACCAACGGGTGATCAAGGCCCTCCAGGTTTACCTGGCATTAATGCGGAGAATGCTCCACGGGGTGAACAAGGAAAACCTGGGTTTGATGGGCTGCCTGGATGGCCTGGTCCTAGGGGACAAAAAGGTAAGCCTGGTGAATACGGTATCAACGGCCCTGATGGATTACCTGGTCCCCCTGGTCTTTCATTCGAAGGACCTAAAGGTATGACTGGAATGGATGGTGCACCAGGGACACGAGGTATACCTGGAAGACCGGGAATGGAAGGATTTATAGGAAGTCCTGGCTTACGTGGATTCAAGGGTGATACTGGCGAAGTTGGAGAAACCTTTAGCCCTAAAGGTGAACGGGGAGACCAAGGGCAACCAGGCTTTTACGGGGCTGCTGGACAAAAAGGAGAACTTGGGGACTATGGTACATCTGGACGACGAGGACAAGATGGTCTACAAGGTCTCAAAGGATTAAGAGGAGACGAGGGAGAGGAAGGATTCTATGGACAAGTTGGACTAAAGGGGATCAAAGGTGATGCTGGGGATACAGTTGACATATTGGATATAAAACCTGGACCAATCGGTGACATTGGGCCAAGTGGATTCAATGGACAGCCTGGGCAAGATGGAAAACCAGGCGCTTTTGGCCGTAATGGCGTGCCAGGAAGCAAAGGACAGAGAGGCGATATCGGGTTACCGGGGCCTATGGGAGCTCCAGGACCTAGGGGACAAGAAGGGTTGAAAGGCATTAAAGGTTTACAAGGATTCCAAGGATATCGTGGAACTACAGGCAATGCTGGTCTTCCAGCAGTACAGCCTATGCCAAAGTCTAGAGGCTTTTACTTTACAATACATTCACAAAAAAGAATGATTCCTCAATGTCCATCAGGAACTTCACCCCTTTGGAGCGGATATTCTCTCATACATATCATTGCTAACGGGAAAGCTCATGGACAAGACTTGGGTAAGTTCATAAATAGCTTAACAATATAATATGGCACCTGCTTTTATGTTTGTTTTAAAAGTTCCAATTCTTAAACCTTTATTAATTCTTAATAGTCAAGTCTTTATTCATAAACCTAGTAAACTTTCTTAGAAATGATTCGAAGAGAATTTAAACTATCTGCAATTTTTATGGTATCTATCATCGTAAATTAAATACGTAAAGTAGCTAGCCAAGTACTTTACAATGAGTATCCTTAAAAAAAAACTTACTAGTTTTTAGTTAAATATAGATGTACAAAATAAGCAAAAACGTTTTAATTTGTCAACAGGTGCTTCAGGAAGCTGTTTACGCAAATTTTCGACTATGCCATACATGTTCTGTAACAACAATGATGTTTGCAATTTTGCCCAACGTGAAGATTTCAGTTTTTGGCTATCGACGCCTGAACCTATGCCCATGTCTATGACTCCTATCCGCGCAAACGATGTTGGAAATTATATATCTAGGTATGTATTCTAGTTAATGTTTCTCTGTTACAACAAGTCCCGGAAATAAAGGAAAATAAAATATTATTAATTGAAGTCTAGGATTTCATGACTTTCTCATTGTAGTACCATTGTTTCATCTCCTTTTGTAGGTACCTTAGCTACCTAATAGTCTTCACTTTACTGCCTACTTACAAAGACAATTATTTATGTATCCAAAAAATATAATTCAGTTGTATAAAACTGCATGCTTTGAAATTGCAGCAATTCCGACGATGTTTTTAATAGTAACAACTCTAATCTTTTTATTTACAGGTGCATGGTATGTGAAGCACCAACCCGAACTATCGCTATGCATAGCCAAAGCAACATAGTACCTGATTGTCCGAAGGGCTGGAGGGAATTGTGGCAAGGTTACAGTTTCCTAATGGTAAGCATTTTGATTTTATAACGATCAAAATCTTAAGAAATTAAAATAGCCATTAATAGACCTTGTAAAAATAATATTCCATGTAATATCACCCCCTCAGTGAATTTCAAATAACTCGTAAATAAATTCATCAATCAAAATCATCATTCAGTTCATAAATATTTCTCACAGATTTCGTAGATCAAATCCTAGTGGTAATCTACAGAAATGAATATGTGTATAGACCCATATTGGAGTAGATGGAAGAATACCTCTTAAATATCAATATGACATAATAAAACAAAATGATATACAAATATCATATTGTCAAAAAAAAAACATATAGCTACATATTTATTAAAATATCATTGCATATACCTATATTATTATACTTATATGTTTTTTTTTAATCGATGTGCCTTGATCTTTGTTGTGTTTGTTTTAGCACACTGCTGGAGCAGATGCGACGGGACAGAGCCTAATATCTCCAGGATCCTGCATGAGAGAATTCCGACCACGTCCATTCATCGAATGTAATGGACTCGGACGCTGCAACTACTTTGCAACTGCAGTTTCCTACTGGCTCTCAGTAATAGATGATAGCAGAATGTTTGACAAACCAGAGCAGCAAACCCTAAAAGCCGACCTTGTCTCCAAAGTTAGCAGGTATGCAAACAACTCCTACTTTAGTAATATTATAAACGGAATTGATTTAGTTTTGTTTAATTATTTGTTTTTGTTTCTGCTTTATAGGTGTGCTGTTTGCATTAGAGATTGGCCTGTGCCGCATAAGAGTACGGCTCGCGCGCCTACAGTGGGAGACTTGAATTCTGTGCCCAACGCGGCTATACGAAGGCCATATCGTCCGAACTTCCCGCGCCGGCCCTACTACTCGCGTCGTGGTATACGTGGAAGACGTCGGCAGTGAGGAGATTCCTACAGTTTAATCGAGATTCAACTAAACCATTATTTGTAGGACTAAAATATTGTGATGTATTTCTATAAAAATATAAGATAAAAATGTGGATAGAATGAAATATCACTGCCAAATAATGTAATAACTATTTTTATCTTCTTAACTACACGTAGTATTTAATTTAAAAAATGTCTTCACATAGGTAGCAAATAAACAAGTTTAAAGTCAATAAAGAGCACAATGGATCACACGTCAGTTTTAACTAGGTACGAAATACGCAACTACACTTTAATGTTTTTAAGTAAGGGCACTGTTAGAAATCAAGGCGAAGTGTTTCACTGATGTGCGATCGATATCATCAAATGTTATCGACTCTATAGGGACCTCTTTTGTATTTACTACTTACTTACTATTTGAAATATTTACACTGCCTGCCTCTAATCAACGTTAATAACGTCAACTCAATTTTATTGTATGCTATAATTTATTGTTTAAGATAAATAAATTTCAATTCAATATCTATTATATTTCTAATAATACATAAGAGATTTGGTCTTACAAACAATAAATAGCACATTATATTATAGTGTTGTAAATATAATTATCGATATAGTTGCGAATAGTCTAATAATAAAACATTTAAATTACCTACTGTTTCATTCCTTCCATATCGAAAGCATTCTCGTTCGATTCACTCAAGGCAGGGCAAAATATTCCACTTGTCAGTATAGTTTCTAAATTTCCTAGGAAATTTAGAAACTTACCGTTCTTGTTATTTTCCGGTGACTTACCTATACACATGTATTTATATGTATGTACGAATAACTAGTCTTTATCCTTCGATTCAATTATTTTTAGGATAAAATGTTACTAAATTAGATTCCCTCTCGCGCGCGAGCAAGCGAGACCAATCATTCAACTATGATTACTCCATTAAGTTCAAGAAGGCGCTATTTCTCTTGTTCACAAACTAAGCTAAAACTATAGCTTTGCAATGTTTTGCAGACAAAGGGCTAGAAAAGACAGGGATTTAAAAAAATATTAGTCGAAATTACGCGTTGAACAGTGTTTTTAACCCCCGTCGCAAAAAGAGGAGGTATTAATCTTTACTTGAGCGACACGGTTCTGAACCCTTATTTGTGAAAAGGTGGCATTTAAAGGTTAATTAAGATATTCCTAGATGAGTTAGAGCCAAATGTGGAATTTAATTAGTATTGTATTTAGTGTCAATTCAATAATATAACACAATTTAATGTTTCAAAGCTGTCAATTTAATTGATTTAGAGTATCTTAGAGAATGATTAGAGTGTATAGTGTTTATTTTGTATAATGGCCACATTCTGGTAAACCATAGGTAAAGTCCTGCTCATTAACCATTTAAATGTTATCTAGTTACAATAAAATTTGAATGATACTTTTCAAGATAGATGTGTATTTTTGCATGTAGGTTATGGAAGATACAGAAATAATAAAAACACGAAAATAGAAATGTTAAATATTATATTTATATGTTTTTTTGTAAATGCAAGCAATTATTTACATGTTAACATTAAGTGGTTTTAATTTTGAATAAGTCTGTAGACACTTAAAATAACTTGATGGTTACATTGGAGTCATGAGTAGCTAAATTATAGCTAACTAATCAATTTGTCTGGATACAGAATCAGCATTTTTTAATTTATGATCATCAAGGTTTGGTCTTACTTCATATGTACAAATTGTAACTCCATGCCTATGGCCAGGCGTCCATTCCCCTTTCAAACCAATATAATCAATTTTGGTCTTTTCTGCTCCAAAATTGGCTGGAAAGTGCATTGTTAGGTGAGAAACGGAGGAAAAGGTGACAATTCTGGAAACAAAAACATTACATTAGACACAACACTAGTTCACCAATAACATCCATATAGAAATACTTCAGTCAACTTACTTTGGGGAATATTCCAGAACCCCTTCGCTATCTTTTTGAAGTTCAAACATTTGATCTGGTTCCATTGATACATCATCAAAAGTCATGTTGGGTTTGTTTTTAAACCTAGAAAATTGGGTAAAATATATTATTTTCTGTGTACATACTACAACCAATGCATACATTGAAAAGAATAATACTACAACATGTCTGCTTTTTCTATACTTAAAAGTCTTGTCCCTGGAACATTTAAGAAGATTTAAAACAATTCAAGTATTTCTTAAAATGTTCATACTCACAATCTTAGCTTAGCAGGATGAGAATCAGAATCTTCAGAAGAAATTTTAATTCCCTTTAATTTTACATTTCCAGTAAAAGGTATATTGAAAAGCAATTCTTCATCAGCATCACTTTCAACAAACTGAAAGTTTAAGTTCACAATTATCACTTCTAATTTGTTTCAAACTTGCAGCACTTTTGATAACTTTGTATGAAATAAATGCTATTGACACATAAATAAAAGCACTTACAAGAGTTCTATCAAGTCGTTTGTCCCAAGGCTTAAATACAGTTTTACCAGAACCTTCGATACTTTCATTGAGACACTCTAGATTATCTTTATCAATTTTTTCATAAAGGTTATATTGAATTCCAATTTCTTCGGCGCTGCTGTGGTCATGGTCATGATGACCATGGCAGTGATTGTGTGACATGATGAGCTAGAACGTGATGCACTGCTAACTATCAGCAAAGCGTTAATAGCAATCACCCGGCATTTATTTACAATATTTAGGCGAAACAACGAGATACTTATTTATTGCCTACCCACTGTTATACTTTAAAACTGTCAACTCATTGATTGACATTGACATTGCAGAGATCCATAGACTATGCCTTAGACTTGCCTTAGACTAATTACAATATTAACAACTGCTTTAGTAATTACTCTGAGGATTATACACATGCATCGGTATTCCATATCTTTGTCACAGTCATGATGAAAACAACCCCAGAAACTAATTTAAAAGAAAACACATCATACACTATTTTGTATTATTTGGGTCAACTTATTATAATTCATAAACCGATATTTCCTTTGAAGCATACATTTAGAAATAGAAAACAACATAATGGGCGCTCTCTCTCCCTCATCTACAAGAATATCAGTGTTTTATACTCTTGGTTTAATTGGCTAATTTATTGTTCTTCGTCCCTTCCATGCCACAATTCGATTCAATGGTTTGAATTTTTAACCCTTTGATGTTACCGCCTAGCTTTGGATTGTTGACACCGGCCAACGACCGGACTGTTGCTTGGCCAATCAAGACAGGACCAGTGTATCCCCAGCATTATAATAGAGGGCAGAATTCCATAGACTCCATTTGACTACAACTACAATCTCATAAAGTTATAGAAAAACCTAGTCTATTCTCTGCCTGACCAATTTTCTTCGTTCGTCGTTCGACTTCGCTTCGTACGTCCAATAACAGTCAGTGTGTTATTGTGCATACTGATTTATTTGATATTTTATTATCCTCATCAAATACCTATACTTCGCTGTTAAATGTGCTACATTTCTTGTGCAAAAGTCATTTAAAATAAGTTCGAAACGTTAGTTTCATAGTGTGTAGATTCGATGATGATGTCTTTTTCAACTAATTTCTGTATTTCATTAAGTTTTCTTACTATAGTTATTACATGTATTATTTTAACGAATGATAATTATGCGCAAGCTAGTGAAAATGATGCTGAAAGCATTACTAAAATTGGACAAGGAGTAGGTCATATCATGAACATTTATTACTGGTAAGGTTATAACAAATATTTATTTATTAGACAACAAAGTAAAATAATTAGTGTTAAACCTGGTTATACATATTGTTTCATGTATTTTCAGTTATTCTTGCGGTTATAGAAAAGTATTTGAAGATTATGCAGGAATTATACAACAGAAATATCCAGAGATCTCTGTTATTGGAGCTAATTATGATCCACCTGGCTTAAACATGTATTTATCTAGATTAATCGTAAGTATTAAAAGCTATGCGTGATGTCTTAATCAATATCTACTATAATTTATGTAAACAAAAAGGTTGTATTGGTGTATTCAAATAAATTCCTTGAAACTAGATAATATCTATTACAGAAAATCTGATAATATCAGAAGAAAGTTAATGATAGCCCTGTTTTCTATTAACTGTTCTCCAAGTTATTGCCATTATACATTTGGATGAATATTTAAAGTATTACCAAATATAGGGATTATTGACACAATTAATGGAAACAATAAAAACTTAGGTCTTTTGGTTAACAGGTTAACTAAATTTCAACATGAGTCATATTTATGACATTGTATTCTGATAAAGTAAAATGATACTGATATCCACTTTATAAATTTACAGTGCTATAATATTACTTTTGCAGGGTTTTGGAAAGATGATCCTCATCATGTGCATACTAAGTGGAGTCAATATATTTGCATGGTTGAACAAGCCACAGCCTGCCTGGTGGAGTTGGTGTCTCGAGAACAAACTTTATGCATGCATGATGATGTTCTTTTTAGCTAATATGATTGAAGGCCAGTTAGTATCCTCTGGTGCATTTGAAATATCTCTTAACAACATTCCATTGTGGTCTAAATTAGAGACAGGAAGGATTCCACAGCCACCAGAGTTGTTTCAAATTATTGACAATACATTACAGTTCTCAAAAATGGACCTACCCAATAACAATTTTGCACAATAATATTTTTGATGCAATTAGTTTTGTAAAGGGACTGTGGTGTTTTGATTAATAGGGTGAAATATTTGTACAAATTGAATTCAACACTTGTCTAAACATACCTAATTGTTGGCTATGTCTAGATAATGTGAGATTCTTTATAGGATTTCAATGAGAAGTTAGTATGTTATCTAATGAATTTTATACATATTATGTTGTCAAATACAAAATGTATTTTAAAACTATGTTGTGTTGTAATCAACTATTTGCATATAAATTGCATTTTTTGTGAATAAAGAATAAATTTATTACTTTCATTTCTGAATAAATAAATAACATACTATAAAGATCAAGAACATGAAATAGATAATTGTGTATTGGAATTTCATGTCCTTTTGCACTATATAGTTATCTATTTTGTTCAAAATAAATTGGATCTAAATTACTATGTAATCATATGCTTATTTATCTAGTCAGGATGATAATTTTCAGTAATGAATAAAGAGAAAACACATTCTTTATTTGTAAAACCCTATTTAATTAAATAAAGATTTAGGTTACAAAATTTGTCTTTCTGTTCAGCAACAGTAATAAATTTATAAGTAGTCCTATCTCCACTACTTAAAAAAAATAAGTAGCATAACAAAAATAACTTCTTTCTTGTGGACGGATGTATACTTTTATCACATTGTACCTACTCACAAAATTTTACATACAATCCAACCAAGGCGTGTATATTTAACATACCATATATGTACGTATAAAAAAATACAATGATAATAATTTATTAACCTTCGAATCTTTACATTAGCGAACCAAATTACTTCAACAAGTGTTAAGAATAAATTAATTTTGTATCTTCCTAGAATTGCAAACAATTGCCAGTTACGACGTTATGCAACTGGTACTTCTTATTGAGGACTAAACAAGCAGAAATCTTGTAAGATATCATTCGGTGGGAGATATTTTTACTATCTGTAACTAGGTACTGATTACAATGTGTATCAGTTTTACATAGATTATTGTGACAGTTGCTCTATGCATGTATGTGCAAGCAACATTTTAACTGTGAAAATAACTTGCCTGACCATTAAATAGAAAGACGAGAACAGTTAATTCTATATAATTAGTATTTTAAATGTTTTAAACATCTTTATTTTTTGTAAGTAGAGAAATGGGATAATTAGTTTTTTAAATTTAATATCGAAGAGAGATGGTAGAAATGTAGAATATTTGCACACTTATTAGTTTCAATTAATTTCGTTGTACCTTCTTCTGGAATAAATGGATACATTATTAATACTTGAAACACAACCTTGGACTTTGAAATTGCAACAAATCTTCGAGTATTACTAAAGTTGAGCATGACACATGGGGCATGAATGTCGTAGTACTAGTTCGTGTTGCTGTGCGCGAGCCCCACAGGTGGCGCACGTCCACACGGTGTGCGGGGCCACGAGCGCGCGCCCGGATACCGCGCACTCGGGGAATTGACTTGTGCATCCGGGACAGGTCGTCATCCTGGACATCAATAAATCAAATACATTGGCCATAATTAAATAAAACATTGGGTACAAAGTTCTCATTATAAGCAAACACAACAGCAATCAAGGTAAGCAAGTATATGCATAGATAAGTAGCGTCAACACAAATTTTAATGACTTAACTCATTGAACAGCATATTATTATTTGATTTGAATACCTAAACTGTATCCTTACCATTCAGGCATGCTGGCATCACAGTTTGGACATTCAATCTTGTTTCCTTTCGCGTCTTTGGGTTTATACCTTGTGAATATTTCTATAGCTAAATTTTCAAACGTGTCGGGCTGAAAAATAATGATACAGTTAGGTAATAGTAGAAAAGTTTTACTATTTTATAAGAAGATATTTCTTGCATGCTTTATTATTTTTAAATTATATTTGACACTCAAAAGGGTTACTTTTCATTAAAAAAAATACTTTATCTTACGTCTATTGCTTCCAGTTTGATTAATGCCTTAGAACACAAATCAAATGCACGAGCCTGAATAGCTATGGACGCTATTGTACACCAAATCTGCAAACGTTAAAAAAATCTTCAGAGAGGAATTACATGGAAGTCAGCTGGAATTGCTGTGCCGAAGTTTATCGATTTTACTAAAAGACGGCACTAACTACTTATAAATATATGTGATTCAAAGTGGATAATAATAGGCTATATATATAATTGTCATTGGCTGAGAATGGCAGAATCTTAGAGTATACATATGAAACAATAGAGTGAGCCTATCAGAGTTTAAACTGTAAGCATTAACTGTGAATAATGTATGAAGATGGAGCTTGCCGTTTTAAAAAATCTATCTAAAACACTAATATTATCCTAACAATGTAAAAACCATCGATATTTTCATATATAAGTTTGTAGTTGCGCGAAAATTAACTTAAATGAAAAACGAAATGTACTAGGTTCAGACTAAAAACTGCTTTCGCTTGGCACAAGGGGAACCTAGCGATAGTAGCAGTCGATGTATATAGTACGTCAATGGGCAGAATACACCTCGTGACAAGTAACTAACAGCTCTAGCAGTAGTTTTGACTCGCGGTAGCCCCATCACAGTTGGGTTAAGACAGATTAGGTTGATTTTCCGCATGGTCTCTAGTATAAGGAAAGGGACACTGTGAAACCCTTCCGACTTTCCCAGGGCGAAGGAAATCCTGAAGAATTTCTGGAGGTTATTGAGTGCACCTGTGTCTGCTGCGCATCATGTAGCAGATGCTGGTGTGCGGCGAGGCGTGCGGCGGCGCGGTGCGCGGCGTGCGCGCGGGGCGGGCGAGCGCGCGCGCTGGCCGCCGCCGCGCCTGCCCAGTGCGCCGCCGCCGCCGCGCGCCAGCATCGCGCCGCCTCCCGCCCGCGACCACCCTCTGCCACACATGATACATTCCCACATCATTTGTATACAACAGGTCTCTGCTACAGAACTCCGAATTCGGAGAAATGGAATTTGGTGTTCCATAGCAGATTTACAAAACAAATACCAAGCTTCCAACATCCAACATCACAGACTCACAGTAGACACGTACCTACTTGTGAAAACAAATCCAACATAACCAAACACAATGGAATCGCGTCCATTCGTTAAAGTTTCTGTGGCTATCTTCTGGCATTTTATAAACGTGAACTGTCTATTTCATTTTTGGCGTTCGTTTATGTTAAATACGAGTAGAGGATTCCATATCTATATGGATCCATGTTTAAATCGCGAAATTTTGGGGATGAAATGTCGAAGCGATCGAATCATCTATTAGATACGAGCTACGTTCTACTTATATGAACTCTTTCATGTCCTAAAATAACTACTTACCGAGGGAACTTTGGCTATATAAATGACCTGCTAGAATATAGATTTTCTTTATCTTCAATGGTGATGCCTTCTTAGAAGCTTCTATGTTTGCTAACTGAAAACAATATTTAATTGATAAGTCAAAGTATAAAAACTAGAAAAACATTTTTGCAGCAAGATTGCGCTTTATTTAACATGCAGTAAACAAAGGAATTGGTCTCGAACTTCTTTAAAAATTTTCACTTTTCAATATGACGTAGTGTGTGTAATACTTCAACCCTATTATACTCGCCTGAAATGCCATCTCAGCAGCTTGAGTAATTCTGCCACTTTCCTTTAGTTGCATTATACCATGTATGGACGGCACTAGACTGATACTATCATTGATGTCCTCTAGCACACTTTGCTTCGCTATGCTGATATCCTGTGCAAAGAAAATGTTTGGTTAGCTTGCTTAATGTCAATTTATACTAGAGAAGAGTCGATACTCATGGAAGCGACAATCAATAAGTTAGGAGATTTTTCATTCACTGTTAGGCCACGCGCAGGTCAGGCAGCATGCTGGTAACTTAAAATTAATTATTAGTAATAGATACTAGAGCACAGTAGAAACTCTGCTATAGTATGAATTAACCATTATTTAAGTACTTTAAGGTTAGTTAAAAAAAAAATTACCTTGGTCCTTGGTGACCCTGAATACAGTTTCGATAAGGATTCGTTATCTTCGAGGGCCATATAACATTTCTTCAAACCCTCTGTGTTATTTGACATACTGTAATACTCCACTGCACTGGCCCTGTAGGTAGTCGATACATAGAATTAATTAGGGAGGGGGAACTCGTATCGTCGGAGCGTTACGAAATATCCGGTGCGATGGTCTTGGCGCCGGATCTCTCCCAAATGATGTCAACGGAATGCGATCTCGTCGGCTTATGACAGCCATGGTATTGAGATATAACGTCCTGTTTAGGAAGGCAAAGCTTGTTAACTAGGTAGGTATATATACATTTTACTTACCAATTTTGTCTATCAATATAATAGTCACCAATGTTGCTATATGCCTGTCTGACTTGGGCGTCTGTTGTGCTTGCTGACATTTTCAATAGTTCTACTACCCGAAACCAATGACCCAATCGCTTTCGAAGAGCTATAGCCAAATCTCTGAAACATAATTATAATGTTAAAATACGAATTATTTAGTCTGTCGCTCCAAAAATGTACTATTAAAGTAAGTCTAAGTTACGTACCGCCTATCTTCGTTATGGTAAATCTTTTCAGCTGCATCGAAGTCTTTAAAATAAGCTAATATCTCAGCCTTTTTTAGAGCATTTGAGTGCAGCGCGTTCAAACGCGACACAAATTTTATTCCTGCATAATCATTTCGTCGGACAAATGCAGCTTCTGCAGTCTCTAACGCAGACTCAGATTCAAAGTTTTTTAAAGCTGCTTCAGCAAGTAGCAACCTAAAATACGAAAGAGAATATTAGTACCTACTTTTTTATTTGATAGTTGTAGGATACATCAACTCCATAAAGCTACACAAATCCAACTAATGTTGTTCGCACCTACTGACCTATGAGTTTGTTAGGTACTGCGCAGCGTCTCGCCTTGTGTTCTGAGCGCCTGATGGAACCATTTTATATCCCTATATATTAAGAAGGTAGGTATACAACTAGACATACAAATACACGGACAAACGTACCAAAGTTGTGGATGAGGGTTGTCCTTTATAAAGTTTTCTGCTTCCTTTAATCCCACTTTCTCAATGAGTTGGCGCGTATCCCTTAAAGACTTGACTTCAACTCTTACAATATGCTGAGGTGTGCATTTATCTTCTACATTGTCGAGGAGTGCCGTAGTTATTTCAAGTTCCTAAAAACAACAGTAAATGACATCCATGTTCGTTACCTAGAATAAATTGTCTTTAGAAATTACTTTTTAATAGTTGTTTAGTACTAATTCACCTTAAATCTACATAAATAACCTTGCATAGTCAAAGGCTCTTCAGGTTCCGTATCCCTCATAACATAAAGCCTAGCCTTCTCCGCCACAGCCAACATTTGCGGATTGTCCGACGCCCACAGAGCACTCCAGACATCCTTTCGTAGAGCTTGTCCTATACTTATATTATTTGCCATGTCAGTGTCCAACAAATACAGAGAGCCGGGCTGATCGATCACATAGAATTTACTAAAATTAAATGAAATAATTGTTAGAATTCCGTTATAAAGAAAAATCATGCCCACTTAATGACATTTCATATTTTACCTTGAATTCGAATTGAGCCCTAACTTGTAGGGTCGGGAATTCATGTTTATTGACGTGATTTTTTTAAGGTTCACCAACGAAAACAAAAGAATGGAACCAGAATCTCGTCCCACTAACAAATGGCTATCAGAGCTTGCAATACAACATATCGTGTCGTCCTGAAAACCAGCGTCATTGGACGTCGCCGGCGATCCATCAGCTTGGTACAAATGTTCGGTAGCTCCTAAAAAAATATAATTATACAATTAATTAATTGTACCATTTTACAAGGAGCAAGCAAGTCGAAAGCTCATTTACTTACGTGGCCTCGTTGGTGTAGAGAACTTCCATATAATAAATGATTCCTTGGACGCAGCTACAACTAGTGCTTTGCTATTGATAGTGACATGCGCCACCGGAATGCTAACTGCTTTAGCTGGTCAATATGATAACAAGGTATTTTTATTACATTGGATTAACAGAACAACAGAAAAAATTGGGCGGCAACTCTAAGGAGTAGAAAAAGGAATACTACATAGCATTGACCCTGATTTGTTAAGGGATTTAATTTACGTAAGGTCTTACCATCACACTGAATGCCTTGCTGATTTGAGATAATAACTTGTCCTAGAGTAGCTATCACGCAATATTCATCCACAGCGCACATGTCGATAACATCGGGGATATGATTAATCCAAGACTGAAAATAAAAACAATATCCAATACATATATAATAGTAAAAATATCAATACACAGCTATAAGTTTCTAATTTGCTAAGTACTTAGCATAATTGCCTTGGAAAATATTGGTCAAATATGTTACTTATTTGTACATAAATTAGTAAATACCTGATGTGTAACAGTATCCCAAAACGTAACAGTTTCACTACTTGACACATAAGCCAATGTATTTCCATAGAATGCATACTTATGATCCATTTTGACATTAGCGAAATATATAAACGAGTCGATAGCGATAGCAAGACGTAACGACTTCTTTTCCCATGACAACGCTCTCATTGAACCGCCTGGTACGCGTAATGTGCGAATATGCTGTAAACAAACAGAAATACTGAATTAACTCTTTTAAATATTAATTATTAATAAGTAATTAGAATGTGTTTTAATGTTTTTTAATATTCTTATTATAATATTATGAAGTTTTTTAATTATAGTTTCTATTACCTCTCCATAAGCACCAAAGAACTGTACCACATTGGTCTTATCATTAGTAAAACCTGCTGCTGCCATGATCGTACCATTGTGGTTCCAGTGACAGTCTATTATTGTCATGTTGGTTTCGATTATCACACTATCTGAAAGCAACCAACATTTTAAATTAGCCGCGCGTGGAGCTAATTTACACTTCGGTTAAATGTGTAGAAGTAGCCTAGTAGTGTTTTATCTTTTTTTAGTTACAATTTATTAGTCATGGGATAATAAACAAGCTAACAAAGTTATAATTTCACCATCCAATTTATTTGTCTGGTTTAGTTACCTTCCTCATTGCAATTTTTCATCAATAATATAACTCCACTCCTATAACATATGGCTAGGACAGGCCTGTTTGGTGGTACACTACCAGAATACCAATCCATGGTTACCACCTCCATTGAACCTGACACTCCATGTATGGCAACAGGCATCTATAAATAAAACTTTAATATTACATTAATATAATACTTTTGGTACTGAACATTATAACATTTCAGACCTAGCTGGTCAAAAACTTCACACATAAAATCATTATTTTTGACTGCTTCTTTTGGGAAATATTTAAAAGTACTAAAACTTGCTTGCTTAGTAATAATACTCTGTTTAATACATACAGTAAAGTTTCCTTGGTCATCATATAGGTGCAGCTCTCCATTGGATAGTGCAAAAAGTAATTGTGAGTTATCTGGTGACCACTGTACTGCAGCAAGTCCTGGCCCTTTGATATCCTTACCCCACACTCGAGAACCATCTACTGAACCTACAATAACAGCTCCTGCAATCAAAACTAAGGTTAAATACCTTACAATAAATAAGGACTAAGTACATAGCAATGGGAATTGAGCTGTTTATACACCAATACAAAACTTACAAAATGATTACAAATGAAAAGAGTTCCAATGTAACTTACCATCTTCATAGGCAATGCAAATCTTCTGGCCATCAGAGCCCCATGCCATGCTTCTTACAGTTGATTTGTTTCTGTTATTTATCATCTCTTCATACCATGAGCCCTAAAATGGTCAGAACTTTTATTCCATCTGCCTTATATAAGAGAATATTTTTTAATATATATGGTCCAAAGCATACCTTATAAAGCATCCAAACAATGATAACGCCATGTTCATCACTAGTTGTGAGCTTTTGGAAAACCTCATTCCATATAGCCACGCATAACTGACCTGTGTGCCCCTCTAAGCTTAAATTCATTGATAGATTTCCTCCGCCACCTGTTATAGAATTATTAGAATGAGTCTTAATATTTTAATTTTTTCATATTGGACTCAAGCTCATCATGCCATCCCCAGACCCCACTGGGGGCATGTGCCTTCTTCAATGGCCTACTATAATAGTCAGAGTCATACAAAACCAATTACTTAGAGTATTCTGTGATCTTGACTAGAACTACTTTATGATTTTATTAAATATAAAATATTTCAAACATTAATAAAGTTATTAAACTGTGTAAAGTTGTTATTTTGTAAAGTATGTAAACTTGAGTCTTTAAATAAACTCATTGGTAGCTTACCAGATTCCAATTTGAGCACTTTTAACATGCCTTCTTCGCCACCAACAGCAATATATCCTGATGAATGGTTCCATGATATGCAAGACACATTGGATTGCTTGGGTATGGCAATCTAAAATATTCCACATTGTATACATATTAAATTGCCATTTAATAATTTATATAGTATGTCCATGATTACTATAGAAACTGTTGATCACAACAAAACATAATTACCTTCTTACTCATATAAATGAACATTTTAGCTAGGTATTTAAGATTTTCCTGGTAGAAGATTACATTCAATCGCTTCTGGTTAACATAAAGAAATAATTACTAAAACTTTTATGTCATAAACATCAATGAAATTCAAATTTCAAATAAAATTTCCAATCTAAGTTTGTACACTTCGAAGCATGTAAAACAATCTTGTTTAATTGATATTTACTAAAATACAACATTCAGCGAACATATAATCTATCTACAGTGCAGGCTTTATATCTATATTAGCACTAGCGATAAAACTTTAAGAAGTTTGTTAACCGAAAGTAACAACTAGATTATCAGCCAAAACAAACAAACAAACAACGACACGGTGAGGTTTGTTTGACATTGAACTCCAGTTCAGAAATCACTCCAGAATACTCCAGATGTTACTGTCACACTGGTTTAAAAATAAGAAAGTACTGTGATAAAACCACTAATCCAGGCATTCCAGGCAGTCTTATTTTATTGACGAATATTTTCGTTATTACGTATTAGCCAATTCCAATAGTAAATATTGATTTTAATAACTACCTATTTATGTTATTTAGCATAGTATGATCAATTGGCAACACTGTCTGTCTAGTACATAATCAAAATAATCAATAAAGTCAGACAGTGTTTCAGAGTTAAAAGTTTTCAGTTTTCCATAAGCTTATATTTATTTCCTTCAGAAACCATACATACATTCCTTTAAGCCCAGTCCACCATACTATGTTTATAGTTTCAAACTCGAATATTGATTCGGACCTATTGCTGCCTTCAAAGTTCGGCTTATAGCCGACGTTTATTAAACGCAAGATTTCAAATAAAATAATTATTAAGTTCATGAAAATGTTGGGTCGAAAACAAAGCCTCAAAGGGGAACCGGTGCTAGCGGACTACGGTCCAGAAGAATCCCTTAACGAAAGTGCCGATATTGAATGGGTTAACAAGGTATGTCTAAAACTGATGAACTAAAAAATAATAAGTAATTTTCTTATAAAATAAAACAACTACTTATATATTTTTATTGCAGTTATGGGTTAGAAGAATATTAAGATTATGTGCATTATTAAGTTTAATGTCCGTGTCGTTAAATACTCCAAAGTCATTTGAAAAATATCCTTACCTACAGACTATAACATTTGCAGTGGATTGTTGTGTTACTCTTCTGTTTACTGCAGAAATGATAGCTAAAATGCACATAAGAGGAATACTTAAGGTATGTTATATGTTTATTAATTATGGTCTAAGTACTTATTAATATTATTTTCCATTGTCCAATGTCCATTTTATTGTAAATTAATACACAACATAATATTTTCTATAAACTACCTATGTGCCTAATATATTTAATATTTTATTCCAGGGTGATGTAGCCTACTTAAAAGACCACTGGTGCCAATTTGATGCTTCTATGGTATTTTTTTTATGGGTATCAGTTTTGTTACAAATGTTTGAATTGACTGGTATAGTGCCAAGATATAGCTATTTAAGTATATTACGAGCACCCAGACCCCTAATAATGATTAGGTTTTTAAGAGTGTTTTTGAAATTTTCTATGCCAAAGTCTAGAATCAACCAGATATTCAAGTAAGTGGATTCTCAAATTGTTCTTATTCATAACATTATTTGCAATTCATACTGAATAATGTCTCAATTGTTCTATTCTTTATTTTTCCAGGCGGTCAAGTCAACAAATCTATAATGTGACCCTGTTCTTCTTGTTCTTCATGTCACTGTATAGCTTGCTAGGAGTACAGTTCTTTGGCGAATTAACACACCATTGCGTCAGGAACTACACTGATCCTTAGTTAGTATTATAATATTTAATTTATACACTTTTTTGTACTAGCATGTATTATAATATTGATGTCTTTATTTTTACAGTCAAATAACTATAAACTCATTAGCTATCCCAGACACATTCTGCTCTCCAGACCCTGGGTCAGGGTATCAGTGTCCTCCAGGCATGAAGTGCATGAAACTGCATTTATCAAAATATATCATGGGCTTCAATGGCTTTGAAGAATTCAGTAAGTTTATAGTTCAATATTAAAAAAAACTGTTTATATTTTACTAAAAATGAAATTTGATTAATGTATATATTTTTTTTTCTTAGCAACCAGTTTATTTACTGTCTACCAAGCATCTTCCCAGGAAGGTTGGGTTTTCATAATGTATCGAGCTATTGACTCATTACCTACTTGGAGATCAGCTTTATACTTTAGGTAACTATCACACCTAATTAACAAATATTTATAAAAGAAACCTTTAACCTTTAGCATAAAACAAAATAATGTATTTATTACAGTACAATGATATTCTTTTTGGCCTGGCTAGTAAAGAATGTTTTCATAGCTGTTATAACTGAAACATTCAATGAAATAAGAGTGCAGTTCCAACAAATGTGGGGAGTGAGGAACCCCATTACAAAAGGTAGCACAACACAGTTTTTCACAGGAGACGATAATGGATGGAAATTAGTCACCATTGATGAAAATAAACATTCAGGTATAACTTTAACCACAAAATATCCTGTTTCTGTTTTAATAATCAAATAATAAACAAATATTGTAACACTTGTAATAAATTACAGGAACTGCACCAGAAATATTCCACAGATTACTAAGATCTGCGTATTTTCGATTATTAGTAATGGGGGTTGTATTAGCTAATGGAATAATAACAGCAACTATGAATTTCAAACATGACGACAACCCTAGAGAGTTCTTCTACGAAAAATATTATTATATAGAGGTATTTAACATTACTACCTTACATAAAATTGCGGAATTAATGTTAATGTAGTTCAAAAAATTATCATTTGTAAATATTTTCAGATAGCATTTACGATTTTTCTGGATTTGGAGGCATTAATAAAAATATGGTGTTTGGGGCTGAAGGGTTACTTCAAGCACTCAGTTCACAAGTTTGAACTGCTCTTGGCTATTGGAACAACAATTCATATAATTCCCCAACTTTACATGTCGGGTTTTACATACTTTCAGGTACCTATTACAAGTGATAGTAGTTTAATAAGATTTATGCTTATAAAATACTTTACTGATATTTATTAACATAAATCTTTTGATTAACATCTTTACAGGTACTTCGCATAGTCAGATTAATAAAAGCATCACCACTACTGGAAGGCTTTGTCTACAAAATCTTTGGTCCTGGAAAGAAACTGGGCAGCTTGATTATTTTCACAATGTGTTTACTCATTATCAGCTCCTCCATTTCAATGCAGCTGTTTTGTTTTTTATGTGAATTTACAAAGTTTGAGACTTTTGATGAGGTATGATACACCTTCCTTATTATATTTTTTCATGATGATAATGAAATGGAATATTTTTGTTAATACCATATATCATTTTTATTTCAGGCATTCATGTCCATGTTTCAAATCCTTACACAAGAAGCCTGGGTTGAAGTCATGGATGAGACTATGGTGCGAACAAGCCAAACTTTAACACCTCTTGTTGCTATTTACTTCATATTGTATCACTTGTTTGTCACTTTGGTAAGAAATATTATATCATTCAAATATTAGTAATAGTTCCTCGAATTATATGCTTTACTTAATATTATGGCTGGTTGTGTTTTGCAGATTGTGTTGTCACTTTTCGTAGCCGTAATTTTGGACAATTTGGAACTTGATGAAGACATAAAAAAACTGAAACAACTAAGGTATCGCCAGCAAAGTGCCGAGATCAAAGAGAGCCTGCCGTTTAGACTGAGAATATTTGAAAAGTTCCCTGACAGTCCCCAGATGACTAAATTACATAAGGTCCCTGGAGATTTCAATCTACCAAAGGTATTATAAATGCTTATATGGTATAAATTTAAATAAAAAAATAACTAAGCAGTACTTATGCAACTTAGTAGTACAATAGAACACCAATAAGTCAATGGTTTGATGCAAATTTGTTTTGTGCAGGTGCGCGAGTCGTTCATGCGTCAGTTCGTGTGCGAGGTGGAGGGCGAGGAGGAGGTGTCGGGCGGCGGCGGCGACGTGTCGCGGCGCGCCTTCGAGTACATCGGCGTGGCCAAGATCGCCTTCCCCTACCGCAAGCGCTGCCTCGTCAAGACGCTGGTCGTGGCCCCGCCCTCGCAGCGACCCAGCTCCGCGCTGCGCAGACACGTCGTCAGCTCCATTATTGAGTTAGCATACTTACACATCAACATGTTGTATTGTTTTCTTTTTAATTTATTACCTAACCACACCATCGCTTCTCCAATTACATTTTCAAACAGTTGTAGTGATTAATTTTTATATATTTTATTTTAAGTTTATTGTTTTACTTTTACAGGTAAAAATATGTTGCAGTTATTCATCTAACAATTCAGGTTTATTTTTTGTTTCCTTTTACGTTTTTTTTTTTATATTTTCATTTAATAAAGTTTGGAGTAGGTAAATAATTAAAGAGTATGCTTTTAAAAATGCTGTTGCAGAGACTCCAATAATCATAGACCTTTGCTCGGCGATTCGGCCATGCTAGCGACCGGAGGAAAATCGGGATTAAAACCGCAAGGAACTATATCGAGCGCGAAACAACTGCGCGTCGATCAAAAGAAGTATGTATTTAAATCGGTGCTAATTTTAGTGAATGTACTTACTGATTAACGTGTGAGCAATAATATGGCTCTCAGGTTTGGCTCGCGCTCTATCCGGCGTTCGGTGCGCAGCGGGTCGATCAAGCTGAAGCAGACGTACGAGCACCTGCTGGAGAACGGAGACATCGGCGCGGCCTCGCGCGTCGTGCCCTCCTCGCGCGCGCGCCCGCCATACCTCGACATCCGACTGCTGCAGGCCAAGCGCCAGCAGGCTGAGATGAGGAGGTTCGCCTACTAACTATTCTAGTTATCATTTTTAGAGGTAAGCGTCATTGAGATGTATTACCACAATATTTGACTGCCCTCAGGAACCAGCGAGAAGAGGACTTGCGCGAGAACCATCCACTATTCGACACGCCCCTGCTGATAGTACCGAGAGAGTCCCGCTTCAGGAAGATCTGTCGCGCCATAGTAGATGCGCGATACGACGCTCGCCTACGAGACCCTGTCACCGGCAACGAAAGAAAAGTACACTACAAGAGCTTTCAGTGAGTATTATAATGTAATAAAGCCTGCTGCTTACCTATATATTTTGTATGGTACATAAATACTTCTTATTTTCAGTAACTTCCTTGGGCTAGTGACGTATATGGATTGGGTTATGATCATGGTCACCACTCTATCGTGTCTGTCCATGATGTTTGAGACACCTACGTACAGAGTCATGGAGAACTTCGTTTTGCAGGTAAAGGAGATTCAGATACTTTTTTTTTTTTTTTTTTTTTATGTAACCTCTTTAGTTTCCCACTGCTGGGCAAAGGTCTCCCCCATCTGACTCCAGACTTTTCGGTCTCGAGCCACATGACACCAATCACTTAAAAAGCGATCGATGTCATCCCGCCACCGTCTCCTCGGCCTGCCTCGTCTACGAATTCCGGTATTTGGGACCCACTCGGTAGCTATTTTCGCCCATCTGTCCGGAGCCAAACGGCAAACGTGTCCAGCCCAGCTCCACTTCAATTTAGCTGTTTGAACTCCCACATCTGCGATTTGTGTTTTGGAGCGTAAAAAGGTGTTTCGCACGCAATCGGTTCTTTTCACTCCTAATATACTGCGCTCCATCGCTCTTTGGCAAACCTTAAGTTTGGTCTTCTGCAGTTCGGTCAAAGACCAGGTTTGGGAGCCGTAGGTAAGGACGGGCAGGATACACATGTCGACAAGTTTGCGCTTTAGAGAAAGCGGGAGTGTGCCTTTCATTAATTCCTTCATGGACCAGTAGCACTTCCAGGCGTTCTCGATGCGACGATCGATTTCTTTGCCTTGCCTGTTTTCGAAGCTCACTAGCTGGCCCAAATAGATGTATTCGTCGACATAGTGTATTACCTGCCCATCCACCTCGATAATTTGCCTTCGCCCATTAGTCATTACCTGGGTTTTTGACCTGTTCATAGAGAGACCAACCTTAAGGCTTGCATCGTTGAGCTCACGCAGCATGGCATTAAGCTCTGCAGCGGTAGGGGCAAATAAGACAATATCGTCAGCGAAGCGAAGATTTGTAAGCCTTCTTTCGCCGACTTTAATGCCCTTATTTGCCCAAGATGTTGAAAGCGTTTTAAATACTTCTTCGAGCGTTGAAGTGAATAGTTTTGGGGAGAGTGGATCGCCTTGTTTTACGCCTTTTTCAATGTTGAAAGATGGACCGGAAGAATTTAATTTAATATTGGCAGTACTATTGTTGTATATTAATTTTAATAGGTTAATGTATAAATCTTCAATGTTTTGGTTACTTAATGCTTCAAATATTGCGGCGTGATTTAAACTGTCGAAGGCTTTGGAATAGTCAACAAATGCTAAATGTAGTGGCAAATTATATTCATTGCACTTTTCAATGACTTGGTTTATAGTTTGCAGATGGTCGGTAGTGGAAAAACCAGGGCGAAAACCTGCTTGTTCAGGGGGCTGTTGTGAATCTAATTGATCGGCAATCCGGTTCTCAATAACTTTAATTAAAATTTTGTAAATATGAGAGATCAGGCTAATTGGTCTGTAGTTACCAATGTCGCTCTTATCACCTTTTTTATGGAGGAGAATGATGTTAGCGTGGCAAATTTTATCAGGAAGCACTCCTTTATACATGATGGTATTGCAAATATTAGTTATGTAAGGAAGCAGAGTGATACTTCCTGTTTTAAGTGCTTCTGTGGTGATACCGTCTTCTCCGGGGCTTTTGCCATTTTTCATTGTCTTTAGCACGCTATGAACTTCATAACCGGTTATAGGGGGGACAGTATTTGGATCTGGACTAGTGTAAGGTACTGCTGATTTAATTTTTGACATGTCGGAGTAAAGAGTTTTGTAAAAATTGGTACTGATTTCTATGATTTTATCCCTATTTCTATGTTTTACTCCATGTTCATCAGTAAGACTAGTAATCCAAGACTTAACACGGTTCACGCCTTCTTTAGCTACTCGAAGAGAAGTGTGCTTTTCTATAGCTGATTTAACAAGAAGTGAGTTTAGCTTCCTTATGTCATTACGTATGCTACGTTTCACTTTGCGATCTGCTTCATTATAAGATGGTGAGCACTTGTGTAATTTTTCTCTTTCCACTATCAGTTCTAAAGATTTGTCTGAAAGTTTTGCTTTATTTCTCTTCTTTGGTTTAATTGATTTACTAGCTTTGTCTATTGCTGTTTTAAGGTGACTATATTGGAAATCTACATCGTCGATATCAGTTTCTAGGTTTTTATAATGATTTTCCAATTCTAAATTAAACTTTTGACTTTGTTGATGTAGAGTGTGTTTATCATGTCTTTTTATTGTGCGTGTAAATAGGCGTTTACGGTGTTGTTTAAGATTTACTGAAAATTTTACTCGAATTGGGCGGTGATCTGAACTGAAATTTATTTTATTTATAACTGCTACATCTTTTATTACAGAGTGGTTAGATGAGAGAACGTAATCTATTTCGTTTTTGGTTCTATTATCAGGAGAAATCCAAGTCCAGCGACGCTGTGGTTTTTTGTAAAAGAAACTGTTGCTGATTTTGAGATTTTGCCCAAAGGAAAATTGGAGTAACCTAGTACCACGCTCATTCCGAATTCCTAGTCCGTGTGGTCCAAGTACGTCTTGGTTATCCATATTATCCCTTGAACCGATCTTAGCATTAAAATCACCAAGAACTATATTCCAAGTACCTCGGTGATCATCGCATGCTTTATTGAGAAGATCGTAAAATTCTTCTACATCATCATCGTTATGCGAAGATGTTGGTGCATAGACCTGGATTAACGTTAAAGTTTGGTTATTGGAAATTTTAAATTTTAATATTGCTATTCTTGCCGATATACCAATAAATTCTACAATATTATCACGCCACTTTTTGGCTACAAGAAATCCTACACCATAAAGACCACTTGTCGTACCGAAATGAAAGAATACACTATTGTCCGTTTCCACTGTTTGTTCTCCTAACCTCCGTACTTCTGATAGGCCGATGATGTCCCATTTGATGTTTTTGAAAGCGTTGTCTAGTTCCACAAGACGCTCGTCACGCATTAGAGTGCGAACATTGTACGTAATGATGTTGAGGTCTAGAGAGATCGAGTCCTTTGGGCGCGCCATGGTCGTTTGACGGGGTATCAATCTCGCCCGGGGATTCTTAGCACCCCATGCTCCAGGGCTCCTCCGGCTACCGTCGTCACCGGATTTGCTCCTGGAGACGCCGGGAACTCGGGGCCGTTTTTTGGATAGTTGGTTCATAGTGGGGGGGGGGGGGGATTGGACCTTAATCCGCCACGCTGGTCCTTTGCGTGTTGGCGGATCGCCAGAGCCTCGTTCGTTAGTCAGCAGACAGTACCACGAGCAGGTGAGGTTGGCTTGGGTTCTATAGGTTGGTATTCAGAACCCCTTACTATCCTACCAGATCAGATACTTTATTGTACTTATATACTGCAATAACGAGCTTAAAGCCAGGCACATAAACTTATCTTTTTTTATAGATTGCTGAGTACGGGTTTGTCGTTTTCATGAGCTTGGAACTGGCACTCAAAATACTTGCGGACGGATTGTTTTTTACTCCGAAAGCCTATTTGAAAGATGCAGCTGCAGTACTTGATGTTTTTATCTACATCGTAAGTATCAGACTATATAATATAATGTCACTTTTAACTATAAAACGTGCGTCGCTCTGCGGTATGCTATTGTTTCGTCTTTGTTGTTAAGACAAATTATTAGGACCTACATATTTAATGGTTGTATACCTAGGTGATCTGCGGAATGCAGTAGAGTATATAATGTTGTGTTAAGGTGTCGCTGACGTTCCTGTGCTGGATGCCGCTGCGCGTGCCGCCGGGCTCGGCCGCGCAGATGCTGATGATCCTGCGCTGCGTGCGCCCGCTGCGCATCTTCACGCTCGTGCCGCACATGCGCAAGGTCGTCTACGAACTCTGCAGGGGCTTCAAGGAGATATTACTAGTGAGTTACCATACTAACACCCGTGTAATTTCAGAGGATGAGGCCTAGCGGTTCAGAGAACGTATTTGTATGCATAAGGTTGCACGATCGAACCCAGACGAGTACCTATGTGGCTTATTCAAAGTTATATGTACTTAGTTTCTTAATAAATAATTCTAAGACACTTCTGACAAATGGTGAAGGAAAACATCGTGAGGAAACCTGGATTCCAAAATTTGGGATCTGAAATCGCCAATCCGCATAGAGCAAGCGTGGTAATCAATGCTTGTTCATTCTCTATTTGCGAAGAGGCCTGTGCCCAGCAGTGAGACGTTTATAGGCTGGATTGTTATTATAACTTTATAAAACTTTAAATTGCTCCTAGAAGCAGTGAAAATAACTAATCGTTTCGCTTACGTTTTTCTTGTAACACTCCTTTGATTGATTCACAGGTATCTACGCTACTGATTCTGTTGATGTTTGTTTTTGCAAGCTATGGTGTTCAGTTATATGGTGGCAGGTGAATACTACACATATTATTTTTACCTAAAACATCGCATTACATATCACAAAAGCGTAGACTAACTAGCCATACTTTTTATGTAGCCATGTTTATGTAATCTTATATGTAAAAATGAATCGCTAAATGTGTTGGTAAGCGCATAACTCAATAACGCCTGGACCGATTTCGCTAATTCTTTTTTTGTTGATTTTGTTATTGCCAAGAGAAGGTTCTTATGTAAAAAAAAATCGCGGGAAAAAAAAGTAATCCTGACCTTTGTTACGACAGTGATTTGTTGGATTCATCTCCGCCCCCAATAATATAAAGGCACCGGGAACGGGACCTATGGATACACGCGGGTGAAACCGCGGGACACAGCTAGTATACAATATAAAAGGTAAAAAACTTTAATTCTACTACAGAGTAGTATGTGGTGTTTCAGATTGGCACGATGTAATGATCCCACTATAACGAGGCGTGAAGATTGCGTTGGCGTTTTCATGCGCCGCGTTTTCGTTACTAAAATGAAGATCAGACCGGGGCCAAATGAGACCTTCCCATCCATGCTTGTACCCAGAGTATGGTATGAATAAACATTTAAACTCTCTTTATTTCATATAATTTTTTTGTTAACTTTTTTTAATCACGCAATTGTGAATTCTAGGGCTAACCCAAAACGGTTTAACTTTGACAACATTGGTGATGCACTACTAACATTATTCGAAGTGCTTTCGTTCAAAGGCTGGCTGGATGTTAGAGATGTGTTGATCAAAGCACTTGGACCGGTTAGTATTCGTTTTCAAACTGAAAGCATAATATTCTTGAATGTCCAGTTATTATAAATTACTTGTTTCCGTTGCCAGGTCCATGCTATCTACATACACGTTTATATATTTTTGGGCTGTATGATTGGACTAACCTTGTTCGTCGGTGTGGTAATTGCTAACTACTCAGAAAATAAGGGCACTGCTCTATTGACTGTTGACCAGCGGCGTTGGTAAGATATTCTACAAGTTTTATAAAAAAATTATGATAACATGTTCTAGTTGCTGAAACCCTGTACCTTCTAGTTCTATCTGATTGCCTATGTATGTGTATTGATTGGTTTTTAAAAAGTGGATTTATTTCAGGTGCGATCTTAAAAAGAGATTGAAAATCGCCCAGCCTCTGCATTTGCCCCCTCGCCCAAATAAGCGCAAAGTCCGCGCTTTCGCATATGACGTCACACAGAACTTAAGCTTCAAACGAGTGATAGCCATTGTTGTACTTATTAACAGTGGACTTCTCGCAGTCACGGTAAGTTTACATTATATCGTCAAGTTATATTGTTATGCAACACAAATATTGCATAACCATATAAATTTAACTACAATATAAATTTGACGGGCCTGTTGGTCTAGCGGTTAGTGACCCTGACTGCTATACCGGAGGTCGTGGGTTCGATTCCCACTCAGGACAAATGTTTGTGTGATGAGCACGATCATTTGTTCTGGTCTGGGTGTAATTTATCTATAATATGTATGTATTTAGAAATATATAAGTATGTTTATCAGTTGTCTGGTTACCATAACACAAGCTCTCTTAGAGCTTATCTTGGGATCAGATAACAGTGTGTGAATTGTCAAAAAAAAAAAAAATATGTACCAATTCATTATTTACTGCAAATTTTAATCATCAAGAACACATTTTATCCATGTATAACTCCAAGAAATTAAATTGTAGTAGCGATATGCAAACATATATTATACACCTTAGCTCACCATGGCTAACTCAATTAATTGTATCAGATTTCATGTTATTTGTGCAAGGTCAGAAAAGGTCAGAATGGCATTCATTCCATAAAAAATCCAACATTCAGCTAAATAAAGATATACTGGAAGCCAACCCTAAGACAGCTTCGGAAAAGGCCAGAACGAAGGCTTATACCTAGCACATAATCATATCGCAAAAGGGTACATAGCCTCCTTGGTAGGTAACTATAATGGCATGGCGTTGTGTTGCAGTGGTCCCGCTACTCGCCGTACACGGAGCAGCTGGCGCTGACGTCAGCCCTCCTCACGCTGGTGTTCGTGGTGGAGGTGCTGCTGAAGACCATCGCCTTCACGCCGCGCGGCTACTGGCAGAGCCGCCGCAACCGGTACGACCTGCTCGTCACCGTCGCCGGCTGCATCTGGATATTTATGCATTTCACTTTAATGGTAATTCAAGATCAGCATATATATACATAGAAGCCGTCAGCAAGGTATGCCCATGCTGCGTTTTTATCGAACTGGTCTATCGCGGCTCATGAGAGACACAAGTGAAAAAGAGCGGGAAGGCCTTTGCCCAGCAGCGGGACAGCAGACAGCTATATTAAGATCTTTTTTTGAATTTCAGAACGATTTATCATATTTCGTGGGATTCATGGTGGTTATTCTCCGTTTCTTCACCATCACCGGCAAGCACACCACGCTAAAGATGTTAATGCTGACCGTTGGAGTGAGCGTGTGCAAGAGCTTCTTCATCATATTCGGCATGTTTCTGCTCGTTTTCTTCTACGCATTGGCTGGGACTATAGTATTTGGCAATGTCAAATATGGCGAAGGGATTGGGAGGTAAATACGTAAAATATACTCACTTATTAAGTTATTTTACTTAAGTTAATATTTATTATTTATTTATTTATTATTTATTTATTTATTATTTATTTATTTATTTTTAAGAAAGCTTACAGACTAATTACAACAATTAATAACAAAGTACATAGGGATATTTGCTAATTACAAGCTTCCACATTTAAATATTTATGTTTTAACAAAAGAAACATGTATGAGGACTCCACAAAGACCCGCTCAATTAAACAAAGGCTAAAGAAACAACAAACAAAAAGATGTAACAGTAGTGTGCAGTATATAGTTTCGATAATAAACAAAGTAAAATAAAATAAAAATAAAACATGATGTATTTAAAGTAGGAAGTAAGAGGTTGGGAACACTTTAGCAGGAAGCATAGGTAGCTGAGCTACTTGCGTTCCCATCAAAGTATTCCTTATTCAATACTTTTCTAATATTTTGTGCACTGGTGCAGAATAGATCAATATCCAGGTGAGATGGCAATTTATTAAAAGCTGTAGCACTACGTATGCAAAAGGCATTACCTCTATAATTTGTTGACGCGAATGGTGCATGTAGCAAAGGCCGTTTACGTAAATTGTTTTGGTTGGTACGAAGAAATATGTTACTAAGCAGTTCGGGACAGTCAACAGAGCCATTTGCGATATTCGTTAAAAAACATATGTCATTAATATTACGTCTTAATTCAAGTGGTAGGAAGTGGTATCGCTTACAGCGGTGCTCATAATCAACTGAAAATTGCTTAGCTTTGAAATCTAAGTAAAGTAAAAAAATTTTCTGGACGGATTCAATGCGAGATTTATATATCTCGTATTGTGGATTCCATACTTCAGATGCGTATTCGAGGTTGCTGCGCACGAGAGAACAATATAAGACTTTTATTGGTTTTAGTGAACGGAATTCAGAGCAGGTTCGGATGATAAAACCTAACGATTTGAGTGCCTTTTTAACAATATTTTCGACATGTTTATCAAAAAGTAGTTTGCTATCATGTACAACACCAAGATATAGGCTTATTAAGTAAATTTAATAACTGAGCACGCAAAGGTCATGTAAATGATTAATTGTGTTACTTATATCTATGTAACATTTCCAGGCGAGCAAACTTCAACTCTCCGATCCACAGTGTGGCCATGCTGTTCCGCATAGTGACGGGCGAGGACTGGAACAAGATCATGCACGACTGCATGGTGGCGCCGCCGTACTGCACGCCCGCCGACAACTACTGGGAGACCGACTGCGGGAACTTCACCGCCTCGCTCGCATACTTCTGCACCTTCTACGTCATTATCACGTATATTGTGCTCAATCTGCTAGTGGGTCAGTATCACAATAGAACTGATAAATATGTTACAGCTAGCGTCGATCTATGTATGTACTAGATCTCATTATGAATTAAAGCTATTAACAGATCCTTTGCAAAAATACAGTTATATATACCTCTACAGTTCCCCATTGGTTACTAGATAATTAATGGCTCAATAAATGGCACTAATAGAATTCTAAAAGCTTCACTCTAGTAATATTCTTAAATTAGTAGTATGTATTTACTACTGTTTACATTCAATTATTATTACTTACAGCTATTATCATGGAGAACTTTTCGCTGTTCTACTCAAACGAAGAAGATGCTCTGCTGTCCTATGCTGATATAAGAAATTTCCAAAACACTTGGAACGTTGTTGACGTACATCAAAAGGGAGTCATACCCGTCAGGAAGGTAAACCTATTTCCAATTAAAACTAAGCTAATCTTCGCCATGAAAGTTGGACAAGCAAAAGAGATGTCTTCAGAACTGTGTCCTTATCTGTATATGGTCAGTAAGTCATTTATTATAATTATATTTTTATTTGTAGGTAAAGTTTATTTTGCGGCTTCTCAAAGGTCGACTGGAATGCGACACTCACAAAGAGCGGCTGTTATTCAAATATATGTGTTATGAACTGGAGCGACTTCATAACGGTGAAGATGTCACCTTCCACGATGTTATTAAGTAAGGAGGCAAACTTTCATCTTATTTTGCACGTTTTGTGTATATAAACACAGTTCAACGATATCTTGAAACTTGTTATATACTTTTCAGATTATATGGGATAATTGACCTCTTGCATTTCGTGTTGGTGTGACCTATTTATTATTATAATAATCATCCACAGCCCTTGTCATGCTGATGCTAGGGCACAGTCCTGTCTTTTTACATGCCTTTTTAAATGCAGTCCCGTGTCAGGCTCACTAGGATTATATATCCGAAACTTTCGTTATACTACATTGACTATTACATATAAATAATCTTGCATTAATGTAATGTTAACAGTATGCTGTCGTACCGTACGGTCGATATCCGCAAGTCGTTGCAAATGGAGGAGTTGCTGGCGAGGGAGGAGTTTGAGTTCCTGATAGAGGAGGAGGTGGCCAAGCAGACCATACGGACGTGGCTCGAAGGATGTCTCAAGAAAATACGGGCGAACAGCAGCGTAAGTACAAATTACTTATGATTTGTGTTGTAACATTATGCATGTTCACGATAAATTCGTTTTATTTAAATGCATATGAACTAAACATATTTAAGTGTTAACTTTGAAAACTGTAAAACTTATTGAAAGTCGCTGATATCTTTAAAGTTCTGAAAAAAAAAAAACATAATTTATGGCTATACGATATCGACGCACCGTGTGTTCAAGGCCTAAACTAAAGTAATGACTCTAACACACATTTTTTATTTTTCAGAAACAGCAAACTAGTCTAATAGCTGGCCTAAGGAAAACAAATGAACAAGCTGTGGACATGAGCAACGAAAAGTTTGATAAAGAAAAATTGGAAACAGAAACTCAGGTACTAATAATAATAATAATATTCCGGGACATCTCACACACGGTTGTCTGATCCCAAGCTAAGCAGAGCTTGTGGTATGGTAACCAGGCAACTGATAAACATACTTATTTATTTCTAATGTTACTTAATTTAATTCATCTTTAACAAATATCTATATACAGAGGTATTTTTTGTTTTATGTATTGACTATTGTACGATATAAAATCGAATAAACTATTTGATTGGTTAACTCAAAGTTATAATTATTTGCAGCAGGTGGTCGCCAACATAGGTCGAACGGAAATGACTGAATCCACTTCACAACCTGTTATATCTAGTAAGTATGCTTCACTGTTTGGTGTTATTTCATTATTTATATAACCTGTTAATATACTATGTTTTTTTAAGATATATCTTCGTCATTCGAGTCGCAACCGAAGAGGTCTTCAACTAAAAGTCAATTCAAAAGGCCTGGATTACCTTCCGTTACGATTCCAAGGTAAATTGAATACCAGTGTCTAACAATTGCACCAAGGATATATGGATCATAAGATCCAATTATATGAAAAATATGTTATATATCTTTTTATTATTGCAGACCTGAGAGTCCGATTAAAAAGTATCTCCAACCAACGCTAAGTGATCCACATCCGACTCTCATGAAGAAGTCTTCGAGTAAATGTAAGTTGACTTCATATTAACCCAAAACTTATATATTTGTATTTATATATCTGCGTTTTTTACTTCGATTTCAATGTCGAGATAGGGTTCCTTGCCTATGAAAGCCGGCCGCAGAGATTTTTGAATATTAGTTATTTGAAGAGACTATCGCTGTCTATACTCCGTGGCGATGAACGGGGTACTGAGAAGCTAGTGCCCATATTTATCATGACTCTAAAACTAGGTCAGAATTTGGCAAAGACATCTTAATAGTACCAATGTAGTGTTTACTTCGTGTGTGCAGCGACAGTGAAGAGCAACAGCCGCGTGTCGCACAACAGCGCGGGCTCGCGCGACCAGCCCGCGCTGCACGACGTGCACGCCTGGTGGGCCGCGCACGTCGCCGCACCCGCGCCCGACACAGACTAGCCTGCCGGCACTACCTTCCTGCCCCACCGGTCATATACAATTCTCTGTAGTTAGAACAATATATTGCAGAAAACTCAATACGAGTAGTTTTGTCTGATAAAATTCTGTAATATCTGCCAAAGACGTTTTAAATTGATAGATATATTAGGTGTAGATTTGATAAATATATTTTAAAATGTTACACAAATACGATGTATAATTTTATGTGTTGTTGTGTTGTTAGTAGAGGTAAGTAATAAGAATAAAAAATAATAAAGTAAATTATGTTTTATTGATTGATTCATATGGCACATTATTGTAGAATGTTGATATTTATTTTCAATTT
Source organism: Autographa gamma (assembly GCA_905146925.1). Taxonomy (NCBI): domain Eukaryota; kingdom Metazoa; phylum Arthropoda; class Insecta; order Lepidoptera; family Noctuidae; genus Autographa; species Autographa gamma. The sequence goes on from LR989852.1 coordinate 6,963,957, forward strand.
AAACGTAAACCTTAAAATGTTAGGGGACAAATCACACTATATTACATGAAACAAATTACAACAGTAAACTAGCTAATGGCTAAACTCTCAAAATATACAGATTAATATTTCAAATTCATATCTATTAGCTACATAATGATAATATAATTATTGTAATAAATGACACATTCCTAGTGAGAAGAGTACAATAACGGTAATGGTTAGTACAAGACAGAGATATCGGCCGGCGATAGGGTAGTGGAAGAGCTTCGCATGGAGCTTCAGCGTGGAGGCGTACATCAGCACAGTAGTGATGTCTTCTTGCGAAGTGTCCTGGTGCAGGAATGGCCGGACACACAACTCGTGCCCTACTGACTGCGTCCTCCTACATTCTTTTGACAAGCGGGCCGCCTAAAACACAAATATTACAATTTTAGTACCTCTTACTTGACAACACAAAACAAATGAAATACACTTGATACTTAGTGTTAATAAATTTAGGTACTTTACCTGTACAAATGGTACGACGACAGCCGAGATCCATAACAGTTCGTTAAGGATGCTGATACCAACAAGTGGTTCCGTTTCTGTGTCCACCTTGTCTAAGTTGAGAAGCCACATCAAACCGGACGTAGCCCATGAAATATTTACAATTGTAAATAAACAAACTGCAGGTGCCAGGTCGTCATTTAAATACTTTAATAGTTTACGGAATTCTGCTATTTCCTACGAAGAAAATAAATTATGTAATGTCGTTTAGTACGCCTTAAATACGCATTGTTACAACTTACCCTCATCCAATGTAAAGGAGTTATAGTTCGGTTTAGCAAGCGCTCTTTAAGAAACATCAAATGAGCCTGCAGTAACTGCGCTTGCAGGCAATAACTCGTTATGATTGTTGCTTGCACCATATCATGAATCAACGTGCAAATTATAAGCATAGTCTTTAGTAACATTCTTACTTCATACGAACTGTAAAATAAGGATTTAATCAGAAGAAACTTAGATTATCTAAAGAATATAAATTTGGATTCTCAGTTACCTCGTCTCCATCCACCTGAAGATGATATTCCCTCTAGCCAACATTAAATTAACCGAGCATAGTGATAGGCACATCCACAGAACGCTTAGTATTATGAAAAACCATAGCATGCGCAATAAACGTTTCGGTTTTGTCGTCGCTTGAGGCGCATAAGAAGACAGTAGAAATACCTGTAAAACAATATCTACTATAACATGAATCTACAATATGTTATATCTTTTTTATTAACCTATTAAGTGTCCCACTACTGGGCAAAGGTCTCCCCCGTCTGACTCCAGACATTCCTGTCTCGAGCCACATGACACCAATCACATAAGAAGCGATCGATGTCATCCCGCCACCGTCGTCTCGGTATTTATATCTTTGTGATATGAAATTATCTCTAGCACAAGGTACGCCGGACGTTTTAGAAATGGGTAGGTACTCACCCTCTCCATAAGATTTTGCAACTGTTCATTATCTGAGATCCGAAATAAATACAATGCGTACAGAAATCCCACAAAATGCAGTATACTAGGACCGATGTAGGTAAATATAACGTTTCCGTAGCATACATCCTTATAATTGTCATATTCGAGGGTCGACGTTAGAGCTAAAGGGACCAACTTGTAACAAAACCCTCTGTCTCTCCTGTAACATAAGTCAAACATTACTTATATCAAAGCATGTAATTATTTATATATTATTACTAGCCTAATATACTAACTCCTCTTCAGGGAAAAGGGCTTCCAACTCTACATCATAACTTTCTTGGTTTGGACAAACAGGTATAAGAGTTAAAAATATTCACCATTAAGATTTGAAAATAATTATGTAAGTAGCAGTAACTAGTACGTTTAGGATATCGAAATTAAGTTTTAATGTCGGATTTGGGCTCTGAGATTCTAAAATAGGCCTACTCTTTCAAAAAGCACACGGATTCACAGGCATAATGATGTGATTATTGTTATATCTAAAATTCACCTACCTAAAACAAGCCATATATTGAAGAATATATCCCAAAAACATGAGCACAGCAACTTGCATGGAATGGAAATGCGAGCAACATATTGCGCATTTAGAAGAATTTGATACATCCAGTACCGGCCGCAATCCCATAATAGTTAATAGTTTCAAATATGGAAGAAGTATCTGTAAATGAATTACATTAATAAATTAGTGAGCATATTATAAACATAGGTACAAAATAAAACTTTGTAACAAATAAATATTACCTTTGATTTACAATAATGTAATATAGCTGACGTGCTCATGTATTCTGTATCAGGAGACTCGGTAATTTCCCCAATCTGCAAAATAATGTAAATACTTATTTGGTTGGTTATACATCAATGTAAAAGAAACCCTAATAAGAAACCACCTCTGAGTGAGAGTGGGTCTCGCGTAAGAACCTCCTCCTTTTGAAATCGGTTAAGATACGCACATGTTACCTCTTCTGCCATCTAAAATAGAGAACCTAAGTTATCTGCAGATCTAAGAGAAGAACCTGCTTATCAAAGTTATCTAAATACATAGAATGTCTCCTGTTTGTTATGCTTATAACGCTGTTTTATGTGATGAATAGTTTTGAAGGAAATATTAAGCTTTTAAGGTCATGCTGTCTCATTTCTTGGAAAAAGTTAACTTACGTGTTTCAAAGTTATTCCCGTATTATCTTCTGCGTGTGCATGATAAGCGATTTTACACACATGAACACAAATAACACTTGAATTTGGAGACATAGGTAACGACAAGACACTTTCATCTGATCCTTCATCAGAATTTGAAATTCCTATCGATTTACACACCTTTACAATCCACCAATCACTTTACACTAGTATTCTGAATACCTCGGTACTATCTAAGAGAAAAAATATTGTAACTGCACATTCAATCCGCCCTTTTTACATAAAGTTTTCACTCAGAACTACATTGTTAAAAGGTTTTTTTTTTAAAGTTTGGTACTCACGTCCACACTATTGGCGTCGAGATTGGACCTCAAAGATCTCTCCATCGTTGGTTCCACAAGCTTGTCGTTCCCGAGTACATGGCTGTCCAGTAAATCACTAGCTACATAATCATTGAATTTTTTTACATTATTAAGTTTATTACCCATATCTACTCATTAATTACCTATATGCACATTATGCAAAATGATAATATAGTAATAATTGAACATTTATGGAGCAAACAATGAAGATCTAAATAATGACGGTAGGTAGTTAAAAACTTATTATTGTACTTACCGCTGCCGTAGGAGGCATTGTCATTATGCATTTTAATTCTTACTACAAAATGAATCCCAGCCCGTATATTTAATATAGGTCTGTAATTACGAGAAAGTTAAAAAAGGATACACTGACAACAACAGATAACGGCTCACTGCAATGTTTTTTATATGTTTATATACGTAACAACAAAACATCATTGGGAATGAATGCACTTGTATCGCGCAGAGTCAGTGCATGAACTCGTGATAACTATCCAACAATGATGTCATTTTGTTTAAGCTCTAAGAACCATTCTGTCCAAATAAAATAGTGCAGTGCATACTTTAATTATAATAAAAGTAAATACTATAAATTAAAAAAATGCGATCCTCTGTATTTATTCGACTTTTTTAGAAGTGATTTGCAGAGTGAATGTTTATTAATTGAGGCGTGTTGTGTACATTGCACTCTGATAAACTTGGATTATGAGGTCAAAAAAGGTGATTTAAATACTTTATAGGACGGCACTTTAATGTCCGAAACTACAAAGAAGTAGTTTCAGCAGAAACTATGATCTAAACCTTTTCTTAAGTAGGCATGTAAATAAAAGTCTTAAGTTAATATCTTAAACTTGTAGTTTATTATGTTAACCATAAAGTCAACATTATTATTAAAATTTGGGAAGTCTTTTCTTCATTAAAAATCCCGTTCGACGCACGAGCTGTTTCCTTTCTTGATGATGTTTCTTCATCTTTTTATTATGTTCAGATTCGGATCTTTTTCCTCTCATACTGAATTTCATCTCTCGATTTCCTCCAGCATTCGTTACCATTGTTGTGAAGCCTTCTTTAGCTAACCTATTACCTAAACTAGCTTTGCTAACCCGACTTATACTCTTAATAATATTTGTACTGGTACTAGGCTCCCTTTCTCTATGGGACTGCACATCTTCCTCTTCATTTCGTGCTTTATTTCTAATGTATTTGTGTTGCTTTTTGACTTCCTTGACCCATGATCGATCTTCATCTGAACTTTCGCTCTCGCTTGTCTCATAGAGTTCCATATCAGAATCTTTATCTTCAGTGTCTGCCATCTGATAAAAAATAACAATATAACATTGATAATTATTACAAGATATATTACTATTAAGACATTAGAACGTTGCTAGCACACGCCGTTTAAATTAATCAAATAGTATAAAATTACTAATTTTCTTTTGAATAGTTTACCCAAATTGTTTACACAATAAATTTTATAAAAACAAATTCATCAAAAATAATAATAACCTGTACTGGTTCACTTTCCACTTTCTTCTCTTTGCTTTTGTCGAGCCGCGACAGCACTGGGTTAAGTAAACGGTATTCTTCAGCTCCTCTATCCACCTCAAAGTCTGGGTTTTCAAACATGGCCTAAAACATGATACAATTTAATATTGCATTTCTATTACCTAACAGAACAATCCAATTACATTAATCATACTTTACTATTTAGTACATACCTTGAATCTGTCGTCTTTAAGTAGATTAGTAGTTTGCTTCTTCTTTTTACCAGTGTCATCCATGAGTTTGGATGCCAAGTCCCTGTTGACCTTTGGTAAGTTGTCTTCAACTTTAAGTCTCGATGGTCGCTCTTGTTCAATTTTCTCTCTAATTTTACGCTTTTTATATTGTTCAAAGGCAAATGGATCAGCAATAGACTTGGCTCTCTTGTATAGACGCACATCCACAAAGTATCTGTAATTAAATTTAGAGATTTTAGAGACAATATTTAATATTAAAATAGAATATCAAATAAAATATTTTTTACTTACCCATGCATGTATGCTCTTAACAAATTAGTTCCTAACAAATGGTCAAGGCCAAGGGACTCCAATTCTTGCTTAGTGATGAATTTATAATCATCATAGACAGTCTGTGATGCAGAGCTTTCTAATTCCTCTGTCAAATTATCTAAGAAAGCACACCATCTGGGTGCGGGACCTAAAAATGATTAGTAGAGTTATGGTAAATATTCTTATTCAGACACAGTTATGTAGAGATGATTAATAAATATCCAAACTTACCTAATGAAGGTATATAATATATTTGCATCTTTTGATCTTCCACTGCCATCAGATTTAATCCTGTATTTGGTATAACACATAAATCATTGAAATCAGCAGATGATTCTATACTTGTGTATTGCTTTCCCTGAAAAATTTAAAGATACATAATTATTAATTATCTTTAAAGTTATTTATTATTATTATTTAGTTACAAATTTGTTATGTTCAGTTTCAGACTTACAGTGTTTTTATCCCATATTTTCACAACAGTTGAATCCATAGAGTAAACATAGTTCATTTGTTTATGAAATTCTATACACTTTATAGGTATTTCATTCATGTGGTCTTTAACTAGGAGAGGTTTACTAGATCTTATGTCATACAGCAACACATGACCTGTAGATGTACCTACACCTATTCTTAAGGGACCATCAAATTTGGCAGCTGTTATTGCAGGTAGTTTGTCATTCCTGAAAGTAAATGAATGCATAGGTAAGCATGGAATATGATTGTTACACCATCTCAATAAATATTTTGGGGTTTTTATGTAATGTTATGCAATAACTACACAATTCAGAATAATATGATTGCAATACATAAAACAATACATACTTATATTCAGAATCTGTACAGTGCAAGGCACAGTCTAATATTCCTTGTCTTGACTTGGTGCGTGGATCCCAAGCCTCCACATGGCCAGACTCTGTGCCCAATATAAGCAAGCCATGTTCCTCATTTACAGCACAGCAGTTGATTTCATGTGCTTTCGTTACGTATGGTGCTAGAAACTGACCTATTTCCAAATTCAACCTGTAAACTTCCTATAAGTATAAAAATTATTAATAAATAATACAACAAAACAATAATACTATTTTTTCTAGCTTCAGTAGTTCATTAAAAAAAAAAGGAATGACAAAGGGGAGGACATATCCTTGCAGAAGAACACTTTAAACTTAAAATAATAGATTATCAAAAATAAGTAGTCGGAAAACTTACTGATGAAGCACCAACAACAAAAAGGTCACATGATGGTGAATGGTATGCTATATCTCTTCCAAACCGCGGCACTCGTAACCGATAATGACGTCCATGTCCTACATGGAATTCCACATAACGATCACATTGCAAGAAAACAATCTGAAAACAAATATATAAAATTGTTATTGTGTACAAGAAATAATTTTGTATCATACAAGTAAGTCACATAGAGAAGTTGACTGCATTCAATTATTATTGTATAAATTTAAAATAAAGCATTGTTGTTTATTTACCTTTGAATAATCTTCACTCAAAATTTCGAATTTGACTACTTCAGCATCAAGGCACCTCTCAAACTTTAATGATAAGTTATTCACGTCAAAACATTTAACTCTTGGTTTATAGATGCCTGTTGCCATTATATACTGTCCATCTTTGGAAACACGCAAACTGGTGCTTACTCCTGGCATGTCAAACTCCTGGATAAGCTCAATTCTTCGTCTAATGTCGACATTCTTTTTTAAAAGAGCACGCTTTTTTCTCTCCGTTAGCCACTAAAATAAACAAAACGTGTATTAAGTTTTCGGCCTGTATTTATTTTATTATACATATAGGTTATATTGTGCAACTAAATACTTACATCGGGTAAAGATTTTCCAACACTAAGGTTGTAAATCTTAACATTATCTATTTCGGATACCTGCATCTTTACACGTAAGATAGTCTCACAATTAAAAAGATGCACATTTCAGAATAACTCGCCTTTTATTTATAATCTTTCAAAAGCATGCCGTCGATCATGTGTTGTATTGACAAACTGACAAAGAAAACATTGACATTGACAGAACAACAAATGCAACTGTTTTTTATCGTCAAATGACAAGCAATTGCATCTCCTTCACAGCCACGACATTTAGACGATTTGTCATTTTTATAAAGGCTGCAGTCAAATAATGCAGCTGCATGCTGCATTGCTTGATCGAATGCAATATCTATTATTTATAATATTTTTTTATTATATTGTCAGCCATTATGTCCCACAGACTGAAATATATATATTCTTATACCTAGAAATGATATATTATATGATAAAATTTTCACTGGACAATATATTCTGTGGTCTTCTTTTTTGACCACAGATGGAATCATTGAATAGTAAGTAGAGTAGATATTCACGAAATGTATGTTTAAACACAAAGTAATCAGGACCAGTCTTCAGATTTTTTTTTAATTATTATAACTCTCTCTTTACTCTAAGATTTCATTTACCTACATTTGTAGATGTGGATCTCAGAATAATGACTAAAAAGTGGGTACTCTAGTTCTGTCATCTGTCACAAACTCAACGAAACTAACCTAAAATAGCAAAGTTGTGTTGACTTGACAGCTATTATTTTTAGGTTAGAGTAAGAAAAATTGTAAAAGTTTATAAAATAAATTGTGAGATACACTCTGCGTCGGCAAATAATTTAATTATCTTAGTTCATTGTAATAACTCAAAATGGCTGGAAAAACCAAAAAAATGCAGTTACCAAAATCTGTCTTGGAAATGAAGTTCATGAAAAAAACTAGAGACAGAATAGAAAAAGAATTACAAAACACTCAAGACCATGGCAGTCTATATTCCGATATAATTACAAATGAAATGAGAAGCGCGTCTGGTAACTTTATATCAGAATCAAGTTTTATATTTTGCGAAACAATGCTGGAAGGAAGATTATCATTCAAAGGGATGAATCCAGAGATAGAACGACTTATGGAAATGGACAAAGCTGAAGATGAGAAACCTAGCGGTGAAATGGTTAAAGATGTCTCAGATGATATTTTAGCTAAGAAAATGGTACAATTAAATAAGATGAAAAGGCCTAATGCGAGTCCAGTTGTTGGATTGTCAAAAAATAAGAGAAAGAAATAATATATTTTTTTTGCTGTAATTCAATTGTAAATACGCTTAGATATTATGTATCTAATATAAGGCAATATTGTAGACAAATGTAATTTTATGTTAAGTATACTCTGACTGTTATGTAGGTAGACTGAATGAACATTATAACTTAACATATGGAATCATTGTTACTGATTTGTCAAAAATGGTGTTGACTAATGTATTGGTTTAATGACCACATTTATATATGTGGAGGGTTGATAGGTCAAAATCTGTGTACATTTGATACATTGGCCTTACATTCATTATTATTTTAAGACACTGAAGACACCATTCTAGTGAGTGTTATCAGTTATTTTCTGTATAAGATTTTCGGTGTATGATGTTGACGAGTTGGTATTTTATATGAACTCCACAAGGCCACTCAACTCCTCGTATTGGTAAAAACAGTAATACTTTTAATAAGTACATTTTTATGATACTTCTTCTCTAAATAAAATTGAAGAATCATTGTCATTATTTGTATGTGTAAATAATATAAACCCATGTTAAAAAAAGTTGTTGTTTTTTTCAAATCCTACTGGTGTAATTAACAAATAGGTAGAAAGCTTCAAAATAAGTTATGGCTGGATGCTTGGTAGCACTGAGCATAAATGATGTTGACACTACAGATTAGTAATACAAAGGGGGTATGTATCATATAATGCAGTATTTATGCATAGGGAGTCTTACATAATGGAGTATATGTACAAAGGCGTGATACATCACAGAGGGAGTATGTATCACATAAGGGAATACAAAAACTGCACCAGCTGGTTGATGGGCCCTTAAGTATAAACCACCACTGCAAAATACTGCATAACAAAAACAAATAAATTTGATTATTTCTTTTATTGTTAATAAATATAATATTTAAGTTGCTGTATGTATGCATTTCAAACAATTAAGTCTAAGTCAGCCTATGTCAACAGTGAGATACAATAATTAAGAAAATTAATTTATAAAAAGAAATATTAATACTTAGGATAAGACTTTGTCAGTTCTTTCTTGATGATAATATTGCATTCATAATCCTGACAACACTCGCATAAAGATTGGACTGTTCACTTGGACGAACATACTGATAACGCGAAATCAGTCGAGGCCTTGTTGCATAAGGTTATGAAGATCTCTGAACGCAGCTCCGAGGCGGCCCTGGAGTGTCTGTCGCTTGAGCAGGAATGCTCGCACGTCGAGCAGCAGTCGATGTATCTGCATGCATTTAGCGTAGCGCTCCTCACGCGGTATGTCCACACCCAACGTACGAACCGGAGCACTTACATTCGCTCTCACCACTGATGAGAAGTTGCGAACTATCAGTCTCAATGCATTGCAACCACACTGCATATATCTATAACACAGAAAAAGTATTAAAACCTTTACTCAATTGCAAATATTCATAAGGGCAATAAAATAAATGAACTTACGATTCATATTTGCTTTGTAGTAATTCATATATTTTAGGTAACATTAGTAAGCAAATGTCCAAATTCCAAAGTGATCTGAAAGAAACAATCATCTCATTAGATACATGCTTATATAATAAACATTAAAATTACCACAATTAAATGGAAATGTACCTGTATCTGCTTTCCTTTTCGAAAGTATGACTCTTAGATATTTAGTTCACAATAATTGCGCCATTATTAATATAAATTATGTTAAGCTTGTTATTGTAGTGTACTTACGGTTTGTGTGCCATGACATTAAGAATGTCGAGTATGACGGACGTATCTTCTAACGCGATAACAGACTCCAAAGCAGATCTCAGACTTTTATTAATTCGGACGGAATGGAAGATCTGGAAAGGATAATTAATAAATATTTATACTGCTATTTATCTTAAATATGTTATAGAACCATAAGAAAGTTTTTTTCTAATAAACAACTGAATATATTTTAAACATAACATAACATATCATCACGCCTGTATCCCCGAAGGGGTAGGCAGAGGTGTACCAATGTACACCCACAGTTCGCCGATATGTTTAGGTCCCATGTAATAAGGGGCAAGCCTATTGCCACTTACCGGGCACAAATCCAAACTCCGACCTGCTACTGAGAATTTCATAGAAAAACCCAATAACACCTTGGTCGACTCGGGAATCGAACCCAAGACCTCTAGCGTAGCAGTCGCGCTTAGCACCACTAGGCCATCGAGGCAGTCTGAATATATTTTATTGAAGCATATTGCATAACTGGCTTAGAAAAATCTCGCTGAAATGGAAGGTTAGAAGTATAAGGTCCAGTACCTGCAAGGCCCGCTGCCTGGCGGTGAGCACGGCCATCATGGAGTCGTGTCCGCGCATCATGACGCCGAGCACCTCCTGCTCGCTGGGCTCGGCCCCCGCCCCGCGAGCGCCGCGCCGCACGCCCGCTCCCGTCAGACCGCGCTACAAACGTTAACACGAGTTTACCAATATAGTTCAATACTCAGAACTTATTATTTCTTACTTATAGGTTTTTAGGCAATTACATAACTTTTTTATACATAAAACACGTTGGGTTAGCAGTTCGCTACACTATTATGACGCAAAAACGAGTGGACCGATTTATTGGAATAGATCGCTAGATGCCAATTACACTTCTCAACAATTAAACAATATATTAAAACAAAACATATCATACACCAGAAACAATTTCGATATGGCATAAATAACAAAAAAAAAGGGTTTTGTAGCTCCTTTCAACAGTATCTTTTAATACGGTGGTTTAATATGGTCAATTATCAAAGACCAGCAAGAAATTCTACGGAATATATACCGGTCTGTAAAGGTAAACATGAGTTAGTAATTAAAGTGAACATTCGCTTACCGGTAAGAATTCGTCAAGGTCGAGGCCGACTGGCCTGTCGGTCGTGTACGGCACGAACTCGGGCTCCGGCTCGGCTTCGGGAGCCTCCACGCTGCGGGACACTGCCACGCTTTCTCTCACAACTGTCTCTACTACTCTTCTCCTGAAATACGATTGAAGATAAACATTTACATCCTACTAAAGCCTTCCTTTACATATTATTATAAAGAGTGAATAAACATGTATCCAAGTTTAGGTCTCGATAAATTCAACACGAGATCAAAAACTCCTCAGTTAAAACTAATAATTATTTCACAATTTTTACCTTGTAGCCTCGGTAGCAGTTCTGGTGAAGGATAGTGATCTTGGTCCTAAAGTTGGAGGACCTAAAGATATTTCACTATTGCTTTGCCGAAGGTTGGTGGATGCTAAAAACAAAAAAGCAATTAATATTTTCAATAATTTAAGAACTTGTTACAATCAATTGATTTGAAACTTACATAAATCTGTGGTGGATTTGGTTTCCTTATAGGAGTTATGTCGATTAAGCGAGTTTGCTGTGAGCGGGCTGGCGGCATAATCTCTTAGTGTATGCGCTGTCGCGAACGAATTATTTTCTTTAGTGTTGTCCATCACCCCTAATCAAGCAGATAGCATAAACGGTTAATTAAATAAACCCTTTGAAGCACTTTATACCCTACAATTATTAAATTCTAGTGATGATAATTATACTTTATTTTCTAATAATGCATTTATTAATTTCTCGTCCCTTTAATCAGTGTGAATGAATTTTTAGATCCCGAAGTTGTTACTAAATATTTTATTTCAACATTATAAGCAAAATAAATATAATCAAAAAGTAACAATTATTAACTTACAAGCCCCACAAAGCTATATTTTTAATGCACCATTACTTAACTCACTTGGAAAATTCTCGACTTTCTTTTCAACAACATTGTAATGTTCTTTGGTGGATGTCGGTATCCGCGAGTAGTGTTCGGAGCGCTGGCGCTGCGGCGGCGAGGGCTGCGGCAGAGGTCGCGTCAAGGGCACCGGCTCGTCCAGCATCAGGTCCCGAAGGCCCGTGCTCACTGTCGGCTCCGCCTTCTCCAACGGTTCTTGGGCTACAACGCAATAAGCGGTCAATTAGTTTATCTTAAAACGAATCAAATATCTTTCTTTTTTTCCTATTTACTAAGCAAAAGCAGATATATTAACCTGGTATTGAATAATCTTCAGAAGATAAGCTAGTAGCTGGCGGCGGCGTACGTGTCACTGAAAAGAAAATAAATTGGCGAAGTTATTACAATAAAAAAGTGCAAGTTGTTTTCTGGCATATTTGTGGAGCATTGGGGATTGTGTTATCTACTCACATGCTCTAGAAGGTCGGAATATCTCAGTGTAGTCATTAAAATTTGATATAACAGCACCTGAATCCTCATCTGCTTCTGTCCCTGATGTTGATTCTTCAGCTGTTTTTTCGTCAAGAAGAGTTGGTCTATGCATAACTGAAATCAAATAATACAAAGGTTTCAACTTCAAACAATAAAATAAATGCTTATATGCAGAGTTATACAGTCAGATATTACAGTAGTTCTAAATAAAAATAAATGCTTATTATTATCATGGTATAAAGTAATCTCTAACCTTCCTTAGGTGGTTTCTCCTTTGAGAAGCTTTTGCGTACGGAGTGTCCCTTTTGGAAAGGCGAGAGGTCTCTTACAACGGGTGGCGATATTGGAGGGGGTCCACCAAACGGATGAACTTTATTGAGATCAACAACCGATAACACCACATAAGTTGAATGGAATGAGCCAGCTATCTGTAAGAAAATGAAAAGTGGAATTTTTTATTTGCTTTCCAAAAGTCTAATTAAGAAAATAATACTCTAGATATTAAAAAATAAATGAAGATGTAAACTTACTAATTGGGTCTGTGCAACAGTAATGTCGTGAATTTGGCCCCAATGTCCATGAACAGTGTCAAACACTCTGGCAGGCTCCCATCCAATGACATGCAATCCATCATTAGCACAACCAAGCAATGTTGCACCGTCATCACTGAACACCATGTGTCTGAACAAAAGGAATTACATGATACAGTTATCATGCACACAGAGCTTGCAATATAGAAGTAGCAAGCAAATACTTCCATTCAATGAGTGAACTGAAAACTTTGTTAAATGCTTATGTTGAAATGCACATATCCCTTAGCTTTTTATTTAGGTTCATGATCATTATGAGAGGCAAACAATAATACTCAGAAGAGAAACAAACCTGATGGATGTATTGTCTTTTTCAAACTTGGATACTAATTGGAACTTCTCCATGTCCCAGAAATTAACAGTTCTGTCTGTACCGCAGCTAGCAAGTAGAAACTCATGAGGGTGGAACTTCACACAGGTTACAGCTGAAGTGTGCTCCACAAACTCTTGAAGTACTTTACCAACTCGCACATCCCATACCTTAACTAAACCTGAAAGTAAATAACATAGGTAGGTATTATCTATCGGTTGGTGGTTATCACATATATTTTGCTTGACATAGTATTATTTATTATCTGTATAATAACATTGATAACTTACCATCTTCACATGCAGAAGCAATCCATTGTCCATCAGGGCTAAACTGCAGACTATTCACGGCAAGGCGGTGGCTGGAGTAAGTTACAATACATCCTCTTTTCCTAGTGTCCCATAACTTTACATTACTATCACATGAGCCAGTAGTCAAGTAATCACCATATGGATGAAAATCCATGCATTTGATTGCCCCTTTGTGTCCGGTGAATGTTCTTAACAATTTAGCTGCTTCTAAGTCCCATATCTTCAAGGCACCAGTTTGTGATCCTGCACAAACTAGGTCTTCAGAATGGCCAAAACATACACATTCAACAGGAGTTGTATGCCCACTCAAACTCTGGAATTAATTTACATATATTACAAATCAATTGGTTGCAAAATTCAACATATCACTAGCTTGGTCAACAATAAATTCATACCATCAAGCAGCTTTGCCTTCCAATGGCCCATAAATTGACTTTCTTATCATCGCCGCCAGTCGCTAACACCTGGTTCGACTTGTGGCCCATAGCTAAGCAGTTGACATTTGCTTTGTGAGCCACAAATTCCTCTAAAAATGAAAGGAAATCATTTGAATTGTATAAACCTTGATTGTGATGCTTTATTTATAAAAAGAGTGTTTCAAACAATACATACGCAATTTCCATGATCGTCTGATGCTCTCCATCGTGATTAAGATTCATGTGAATTCCATGTACGGGAAAGGCAACCTTGTAGGATGACAATATAATCACTCTTAGCTAAATTTTCATTCAAATAACAATAACGTATAAATTTAGTTTGATTACTTTAGAACATAGTGCTATTAATTAGAGTTTACATATTTGTTTTACGTAGTTATTTATTTGTATACTTTGGATTTCTACTGTAGTTTGGTCAACAGACAACCAATGGGGTCCAATTTGGATTTGGCATTAGCATTTTGGTTCCATAATGTCATCTGAGTACAAATGTCACATCATGAATGTCAAATAGTGTTGCACATAGTTGCACTAAATATGTAGTAAAAGTGTCGATAGTTTCAAAATACGGTTTTTACAAAATATTTTTGGAAATATTTGAGCACATTAATAAAACAAACTTAATAATTTGTTTCATTAAAGGAGTTCTTTCATTAAAGCTTTTTTTTTAGATTCTAATAAGAGGAAATTGTATGCATCGTCCATTTTTTGTCCAGTACTGGGGATCAAAACCAATGTTAACCAACGAATGTTTATTTTTTTTAGATATTACAGAAATAGTGAAAAACTTTGACACGATCATCGACGCAATAATGATGTACCCACAGAGTAGGTACCTACATTTCATATAGGTAATGCTAATGTGCCTACCTTACCTACTGTAGTAATAGGAGACAATAGGAGTAATATAGTAGAATAGAGTAATAGACAGTTGTCAGTTTCTATTCCTAAAGTGCCTATGTTAAAATATTATATCCATTTTCACATGTAGTGATACTATTTAAAAATGAATCAGAGGGTTCAACTCAAAGTAGGCCACAGTAAAATTGCAAAGGGTACATAATCATAACGTAAACTGGTGTTTAAAGTTTTACGCAATAGACAGTGGTAAAAACAACAACAACAATGTTTACAAGATTATTTTCTACTATTATTGCGCCAAAAAAAGTATTCATACCTAAAAATTGTCAAATACGAAGTATTCATTATGTTCAAGGTCAAGAACCAGAACCGAAAATCAGAGAATATTTTTATTTTATTGATCATCAAGGGATGGTAAGTTTAGTAACCTTTGATCCGGGTTTTGTGAAAAAATGCAATTTATAATAAATCTCCTACAAATAAGGTCCATTTTGAAACAAAACTGGTAGAGACCTATTTATTGTGCAAAAGCATGATTTGCGCAGTGGATCAGTGGCAATAGCGTTGCCACATCAAGTTTCGTAGGTTCGGAGTTCGATAACCAAGCCTAGTTTTAATGTACCTAGGGTTTTTTTTTTTCAGAATCAGATACGCATAATTAATAATCTACTGTTTTTATTTTATTTCAGTTATTTTTAGATGATTCAAGAATGAAAAACTTCACATCGTGTTTTAAAGAAAAAAAGTTTCTGGAGTTCTTTTTCAAGAGGATCCGCAAGAATACTACTGGAAGATATCAAGAAGATTTCCCCTTTATTTCACTATGTGGAAGAGAGCGAAATTTTATTCGTTGTGACGACGTTCCTATAGTTTATACAAATGTAGTTAGGGTTGATAACACAGACTTTTTAAGTTTTGGATATGCAGGAGATTTAATGAAAGCAAAATTCATGCCTGAAAAAATTTACATGTTGCCCAGCACTGGTAGAGTTTATCACCCTGCTGAAGATAAGTATGGCGGAGTAGGATTAGTCAAATCGAAATTAGCTATAGAGTTGAGTAAAAATTTCGAATTTAATGACGAAAATATACAAGGCCCTAGTCATTTCAAATGGGATAATAATACTTATGAACTAGACCAGAATTGGTTTCAGGAACAAGTTACAAAACACAATTTAGTCATAAGATCTGTAATGGATTAAATTATCTTTGTTGTTATTGAATAGTGTCGTAATTTTATAGATATATCCCGAAATAATAGTCACTGGAAAAGTAATATAATAAGTAAAAAAGGAAAAAACAATACAACTTATTTTTATCTACACTAAACATGAAGCAATAGAGCTAAAGTTTGTCTAGTTATCTTAGGGTTAAAAAAACGACTGAGAATAATACAATCAAATTTAATTGGTGGTTCAAACAATAAATAACAGAACAATATGGATATTATCACAGGACGTGGTTATGGCTAATCAAAATGAATTTGTAAGATTGTATATTACACATGTTACATGTAAATATGTAGATTATAATGTAAATAAATAATTATCTTATACTCATGTTGCTTCTTCTTTAGAAAATGCTTGAAATGATCCTGGTTGTACCCAAGATATACCTTGATTAGCACCTTCATTTGCTGTAGGGGTCTTAAGCATAATATTTTTGACGGTATCATGAACATCTGGGTCATAAGGTTTGAATGTAATAAAATGTTTGTCCTCTGTAGGTGGGTCATCGTAAATATGGTCTATACTTATCACAACACATTCTCTTACCTTCTCTAAAAATGTTTTTTTATTGCTTTTATACCTGAAAGAGTAATTAAGATAAGATTAACTATTCAATAATAATTTCAGAATTCAGATTGCATTTGAACTCTTACAAAACGGTCTGAATTTATTAGTGAGTCATTACAAAAATGAAATGTAGATGTGTGTTACTGAATCAAAAATTATGCAACACTTACGCAACTGATGCCTCAACATTTGAGGGTGCTTTAACATTCAAGTTATGAAATATTGAGTAAACATATTTCAATATTTGCCATATGTGATTTTGTTTTCGGTCCCACTGCGGGAAAACTTCACTCAAATTCAGCACTCCAGTGTTGGCATCCACAGCTGGGTGGTACAGGTTTGATGTGAATGTTAAAACCTGGAAATATAACCATCATATTGTAGAATCTTATAACATTTGCTATACCAGTAATCGTAATGATACTTACAGGAACTTCTTCATCAGGGAATTTGTCTGGTAATGATAATGTAAATCTGAAGATTCCCCCTTCATAATATCCAGCCCTCACAAAAATCACTCCAAACCATACTGTGAATACCAATTAATTACAGGTTAAGTTTATAAACAGTGAAAGTACTCAATGATTACAAGACTTATGTACTTACGAAATGAGTTCTCATAGGAGGGTATTACATAAATTCCTTGTAAATTCTCAGTTTGTAACATACGGCTAAAAAGATAAAATAAGTAAAACATGAATAAGATTCACGATCACAATGGTAATTTTATTGTATAGTGTTTGTGGAATATTGTGGAGCAGCAATTACTTTTAAACGAACATGATTACCTTATTTTCTTATTAAATCTAAACATTATAATTGCTACAAGTCTTTTAGTGCTGAAATAACCCAATGGTAACAATAAATACTTACTACTCTGCCATGATAACATATTCTTGATGGAACATGGAATACAGTTCTCTCGTTTCTTTAACATTATTCATAGTTTCTTCATTCATAATCACAATTTATTCTTATATCAGTCTAACTATCTACGTGCTTCTGTTATATATTTATAACCCTAATACCTAATAATGAAAAATTCAGATAACTATAAACTTAAAAATAAGTAAATAAAAATTTGTGTGACTCTCTCTGCCTGTAATGTCAAAAAGCCATCTGTCAGCTGTCTAGTGTTTTGACAGTAGCGATAATTTTCAGTGTTGTAGGTCGTATAATCAAACTTATTGGAACAATTCGGTTTTTTCCATAGACATAATCGACTAATGTAACCAAACATTATTCCACGGGTGCAATTTGACGCTAGATGTCTCTTTATCGACTGCTCAGTGACTGCTCAAAACTTTCTAAGAAAATTGTTTACGTTTCTTATTGCTTTGCAAATCTTAATGCTTTTTATGTTACATAGGTAAAGATGGGTTAACAAGTTAATACCATACATATAAATATAAAAGGCTTACTATTTGTAAAACATATTATTTATATTTATTTATATCTTCGTATTAAGTATATTAAATTCTTCCATTCTTATAAGATTATTTTATACAAGATACTTTAAATGTATAATCTCAAATAATAAATTATTTTTCTTATTAGCTTATCATAATTTATCTTACAAGAAAATAATATTACCCTCTTTTGTATCGACGTGCAGCCCTATTGTTAATTTTTAAACAAAGTAACATAAGCATGCATGATGCTTCCCACTTAAAACTAGATTGTGGTCCAGTTTGAAAACTTCTTAACAAGTAACATTTGATTACTCTTGCAAGCAGTCTGCCTCAATGTACTCTGTGGTCTGCCTCTTGTCTGGATCGTGGAATACGTGTTAAAGTTTTTCGGTTTCATAGGTTTAAAAGTTTTTTTTTTAGTGTCATTCAACTCGTACCTATGGCTTTTTGAACAATAAATATGATACATATGTTAGGTAGCTACCTACATGTTTAGAAAATACTATGTTCTTACACTTGTTAATATAGTATTCTCTAATTCCGTAGTTCAGTACAGTAAGTTAGAAGGATCCGTTTTTCGTTGATCTTGTCTGCTAAAAGTCTTTAAAAGATGTGTAAAAAATTAAGCTTCTATGCTAATACTAAAAATACAGCAATTTAAGTTGCTTTTTATATATTTCCAAGTAACTCGAAACGTACGGGAAAGGTAATTCCCATCGACCGAGTATCACGGAACTCGGCATGACGCTAGACCTAAATTCACAATTCAAGAGGCCCGAGTCTGCTATTGACAATTGTTTGAATCGTCTGAGGAGGTGGCGTTAGTAGGTCCATTTTAGGATAATTACTCATTATCATTTTAACGTCAAAATTGGCCATTCTGACGGCCAATTTTGACGTTCTGACATTTAGTAGAATGCTAATTATCCTAAAATGAACCTACTAACGCCACCCACTCAGACGATTCAAACAATTGTCAATAGCAGACCCGGGCTCCGGGCCATATTAAAACCTACAGTAACGTGCTACAGTACCTAATAGTAGCAACAAAGTTAGTTAACATTTAACCTCGAGATACACGACAGAATATGTATCTATTTCTGTATGCATGGCAATTAAATCAATTTTTTTTATTTTTTTATTTATACACCATGTGCGTCAACAAACTACAAATCTATCTACATTTACATAAAATAACTACGTCTACTTAATTTTGGTTTTAATACTACTTATTTGGCCGAAACCGTAGCCGGGGACGTAACTCTTTAGAATGTTAAACGTCGCAGATTTTCCCATGCGCACATGCTTCTCGTGTGATTGCGTCGCCAATCAATATCTGTAGAGAGGCGATTACGTGCGCTGAGAGCCGGGAGAGGCGGCCCTCGCGAGGATGAGCACCTGACGATGATCCCGGGATCAGCGCCGCGCGCCCTCAATTAGCCGGGATTATCCCGCACGTGTCGCGGGATTAGTTTTTACAATTCTTTCGCACTATTGAGATACCTGCATTAATTACTTTTTATTGATTTGAATTTTGGTGCCATTATCTTTTTTGATGGCAGGGTCTGAAAATATGTTTCTAACTTAGTTAGCTACTTCATTTTAGATTTTTGGATCGATAGTTTAAATCTATTTAATAAGCGAAAATCAAGGGCAGAATGTATAACATGCGTACCTCGAGCTTCGTAGAATATTTTTTTAATTCTTAGCTCACTCACTACCTGATAATTCACAACATGCACGAGATACTAGTTCTATCCGCTTGTCTTTATTCTTTTCATTATAGCCAGTTAATCGTTTTATGTAGTTACGTTAAATCTATAACGAGTTTTATGACAGCCGTTTTCTTCGTAGAAAACAGACGTTGTTTCGAGGAAACATATGGATGAAATGGCAGTACTCGGTTTCAAAGTGCCGCTGGCGGCTCCTCGGCTATAAAACTCTAAACATTTGATGTACACGCTTGCAGCCCCGTCATTTAGACGTCGTATAAATAAACAGCTTTAGATATATGTTTAACGACAGCATAATTAAAATGTTGAGAAACGTAAATAATGTCTTTATCTAACAAACGGCGTGAAATAGTACCTGACTACTTAGATAAAAGTACTAAGTTTTGACCTGTTTTTATTTGTTTGTAGAAAACTAGTAGCTTATTTATGTGGCTTAGTTTCGACGGTCAGCTCTGGCTGGAGGCCTTATGGTCCTCGCCAAAAGTCCGGTGAAGCAGTCAAAGCCTGCGCTCAGACTAACTGCAAAGATTTCTACCAAAAAAAAAAATAGTTTTCCCGACGGGTCCTCGAGAACGGGTACTATACTAAGCAGTAGAAGTCTGATCGTAGAAATAAGTAATTTTTTTTCGCAGGTCTTTTGGAAGAGAATTCTTTAAGAAATAGTAGCAAAATAATATTTAGAAATAGAACCAGCTGTTTTGGAACCCAATGGTTTGGAGCGCGGCGATGGCAAGAGACCTGACGGTATGTCATTGCTGCCTTGGAAATTGGGTCGGCCTTTGGTGTGGGATGCAACGTGCGTCAACACCCTTGGGCCGTCCCACGTTCTAAGTTCAGCAGCCTCTCCTGGCGCTGCTGCTGGAGCTGCGGAGACCCTTAAGCGGCGGAAGTATAATAACATTGTGGGTGAAACGCTCAGGTCATGGGGTCCGAGCGCACGAAATCTTTTCAAAGAACTTTCCAAACGTTTGGTAGAATCTACTCGTGATCAGAGGGCTGGTTTGTTCCTTGCACAGAGAATCGGCATAGCCATTCAACGTGGCCATGCTGCCAGCCTTTTGGGCGTGTTCCCCGCCATTGACAAGGATGACGATGAGTTCTTTGACGCCTTTTAGTTTTTATTTATGTAAGTTTTAATTTTAGTATAGTTAGAGTTTGTTCTTATATTAGATTTAATTATGAAAAAGTGTAGCTGGTGTTAATTAAAGCTATTCCTGTTTGTGTACATAAATTGTTAAATGTGTTGTTGTTGTGTACATAAATAAATATAAAATTAAAGATTTTGATTCTCGTAGCAACAGAGAAATTTCTTATATTCCATAGTACAAATCTAGTTAACTTTTGTACGTGAGTTTCAGGACTGCTATGACATTTTTAGGAAGAAGTAAACATGTATGCATATCTTACTCATGTTCCGACCACCGTGTTTGTACCGGCTAGGCTCTACGTTGGCAAACTGTATAACACCACACCACCACCCCAGCGCACATACGCTCCGGTTCGTTTTACCACGCATTCGCCGCCACGTTACTGACTACCCGGCTTCTGCAACGTGTGTAACTACTTAGATAGTTTCTAGAGAGATCGTACCGAAAACAAAAGGGTTGGGAAGCCTGACACATTCGTGTGCACTCGTCGTCGCTCAAGTGTGATACGAGACTGGTCGGCTGACGGCTCACGTGTCCTACGGAAGCCCTATAAGGCTCGTTTAAGATCGGTGTCACATTCCAACTACTTTCTTGTCATCTTAAATACTCTTTAAGTATTTGGTAGTACTGGTAGGTAAATAAGTAAGTAGGCCTATTATGAAAATATGATCATCATTTTAGTTTTGCGTATTTTATCTTTATTAATCATATTATTATCACGTTCATGATCTTACTGGTATACGGCGTAGCGTGTGTTATAAAATAACGAGGATATTCGACAGCTATTGAGATTAGTGCGTTAAAAAGCTTACTTTAGTATTTCTTCACAGACATGCATAAAGATATGCTTTTTGTATCAAATTCGTACATACATCCTTCTAGCAGTTATCTATATTTTTACCTCGATATATATTAAGGCACCTACAAATAAAACAAATATACACTTAATACTATATTCGCAGAAAGATTTGTGTCACCCAGTGATCGAAGCCGTAATGTCTATATAGACCTGAAAAGACAATTGCTCACATCGCCATTATCATTCCATTCATTTTCCTAGCAAATCTTAGTATGTTTTTCAAAACCTACGTAGCTACCTAAATAAAATGTTAATGACTTGTAATATTGTTTATAAGATAAGATGTAAGTAGGATAATCAAATAGCCATATAGGCCGATGCGTCTCGTTCCCACGGTTCGCGCGCGGATTACACGAAATGCCCTTTTGGTGCTTCGCTCCGACACTGACCTGAGCTTTTTGCGCAAAAAGAATGCTCCGATAAATCACGGGTTCATTGTGTGCCGACTCTGGATAGCGTTCTCCGATTTATGCATTGTAAAATACCAGGTTTTTTGTGGCATCGATCAGAGATCATGTCCAATAAAGGTACCTGCTCAATTTTGACGGTCAAGGTGCCGTTCGTCACAATAAAACCCTACGATAACATCAATGGTGTCCTCCGGATAATGCTCAGTTCCGCGTATAATTTTGCAATAATCTTAGAATATATCAAGATTTCTGTATAGATATGATGTGGACTCAAGTTTTATTAAAAAAAAGCAAAATATTTCTGTAGTATCCATATCATGTTTTGTAAGTTTTATAAGTTGCTTCCTTCTTTGGAGCTTTTTTTGGCAATCCGTTTTTTTACTTTGTTTATCTATTATGAATGAGTTTTAATTATTGTTAAAATCCTACGCATTCAAGAAAAGCTTATCTGATTCCTTCATTTATATTTTTTATAGTTTCTCTGACCATACAAACGTTTTGTTTTTAAAAAGAAAATCTGTCTTATTACCGAACTAGTAGATATTTATTTAATAGTCCGAACCAGTTTATGTATTTCAAATGACTGGCAAACACTATCATCAAGTTTAACAACGGCGTTTAAAACAAGCATCAAATGTGTGTTGTGTTTAACGAGCATGAATATGAACATTTCCTTAGTCGCTCCAAATTGCGTATAATGAGCGAGGGCGGGGAAGGGCGGCGCGGGCGCAGGCGGCAGGTGCAGCGCGCGTGCGCCGCTACGCGATGCACACACGGTGTCACTGGGCCCTGTACCTACGTGGGATTTGATCCAAAACACTCCCGACATCGATACAAACTAATTATGTACAATTTCACTGGCGTGTAACTTTCGAGGGACCCACCCTCCTTTCATTATTAAACGTTATCGAATCCCCTGTAATGCTTACGACAGGTAGTTATCGATTTAATTATAATTAAATGACTGTCAGTAGGCATATACCTAGGGTAACAAAATAAAATGTCTAACCTACCATTATTTAATATCCCTTTTTTTGCAAATATAAAGTCAGAATATTTTTTTTCTTTGTTGGAAAGGTATACTTCCCAAATGGTCCCATAGTCACGTCACCAAGTCGAGATCTGATGATGGAATCTTGGCAAAAACGAGGGAACTCTTCAAATGTTATAGGAAAACGTACAGGGATTTTAATATTTTCTACAGCAAGTGAAGCATTAGCGTTCAATAAGAACCATGCTACTATCGGATCTGATGATGAAGCCAAGATGACCTCGTGAATGTAGCGGGAATTCGTTGGATGTGAGATGCGTGGCACTGGATTTCGTTTAATGGAACATATTATGAGGATGATGAAGCTGAAGGCCTACCGATATTATCTAAGATTAAAAATATATCTCTAAAAATAAACAAATAAAAATATTTTTTAATTGTTTATTAGTTAAAAAAGGTTTTTAAAGAAGTCTACTGCAGTCAGCGTTTGAACGGGATATGATTGTTTCACCGGACTTTCTAAAACATGTTCCTATAATTTTCTTCTGTGTGACGAGGTACGTCACTGTGTGAACACGTTCTGGCGACGAAGGTAAGAAGACTCTTTACTTTAGACTTTTTTCATTTGCTTTTTTAACGTTATGGTTCTCTATGTGAGTAGATTTCACGTTAAGCTTGGAAGAAACATCATTATTTATTGAATGAATACGTTATTGGACACATCCCACCATTAATCAAGCCATATTTTTAAATCCTGAGATTAGACGCAAAGAAATTAGCAAAAGGAGGTAACCAAATAAAATAAGAACATTTATTTAAAATTCAGTAAAGATTTATTTACATTATTATCACAATACTTTATATTTGTTACACTTTTATAAAATCAACTTAAAAATAAATAACATGTACCACAAACTGAACAAGAATTTTAATTAAGTAATAATAATTACAATTAATGAGTAAAAATATTAGTATTTAACGACTGGAAACATCAGAAATGTTCAGAATACAATATTTTCGAATAGTTAGATTAAGATTGTATTAGTTATTCATTGTGATTAGGTACATTTATTCTTAGGTATTTTTATTCAATTTTTACTAAAAACTGATTCAAAGATTTTTTTATGGCTGTATCATAACGCTGCTTACTATGTGACAACAACTGCATTCGAAAACCTGTATCTAATATTATAATTAATGATAGATAAGTACCACAATTGCTAAGCGACTATTTGCTAGATTATTACACATTAATGACATCTTGAATTGTTTCTACACAACTATTTTCATATTCAAATCTAGTAGATAGGTAGCTTTAAAATTCCTTTTTCTGAATTAGTAGAGTTGATCTGAATGGTATTTCACATTTAAAACCAAATAGATGAAGTTTCCTTGATTCATTTGAGGTTATATGGTTATATTTACCTCCTTAGCGATGACAAACATTTATAATTTTACACTTTTACTTAAAACTAATTTCTTAACTAGCATTGCAGTTTACGTCACTGTATCATAACATAATGACGAGTTTTCATTACTTAAGTAATAAATGCTGAATAAGTACGGGATACATTGTTTTAGCATCACTACATAGTATAAAACAAAGTCGCTTCCCGCTGTCTGTCCCTATGTATGCTTAAATCTTTAAAACTACACAACGGATTTTGATGCGGTTTTTTTTAATAGATAGAGTGATTCAAGAGGAAGGTTTATATGTATAATACATGCATAATATAGTAGAGGAATATGGATAATCTTAGAGATTTCTAATGTAAGGTCGTAAATGAACCCATTTTTTGAGCTTTCATTGCAAACGCTGGCTGAACCCTATGAGATAGATCAAAATAATGTACTACAGTATTATGCACCTTAAAAAGATCTACAAAAAAGTCCGCGATGGCATATGTCTATCTATTGAGGATAGCCCACAATAACCATTTTTATCGTTTATTTATTACTTATTTACGAAAAAGCGATTTTAAGCAATACAGTATTAATCCTTATCCAATTAAGTACCTTTAATAAATTGTGCATGCAATATAAATCAATATTGCCCTTTACAGCATGTAATTTAAATAAATATTTTCGAAGATATTACAAATTTAAAATGTAGGGACGTAGCGGTTGCGGCGATACCGGCTTGAGGGCCGCACGGGGGCCGGGGGTCGTGCCTATAGCAAATAGTGCGTCCAAGGCTTTGCTTCGCAATACAGAACTTTATGATTGTGTAGTTATATTTGCTATCAGCGTTGCACCCGAGCAAAGCCGGGGCGGGCCGCTAGTTATTTATAAACGAAGTAGAAAGGCTTCCAGCCACAGACGGATAATAAAGTTTATGGTGTCAATGGTATGCTTATCAGATGCATACATATTTTTTTGTTGTAAAATAAAAATAGCTATGTTGTAAGTACTAGAGGTACACTAGAAGCCTTATGACCCGCCGAACAAATAATTCTAAATCAGGAGTTATCCGTATATCCCATACTACTGATGCTTCTTGCTGCAGCCTGAGTACGAACAGGCAGACAAATTATAATGATAGACATATAAGAACTAGGTCCTGTAATGGATAATGAGATTCAATGTAATGTGAAAGAAGCCATTTGGATTCTCTCGTACAGTTTGGATAAAAGTTTCAGTACGATAATACCTAAGTATTTGGTTTAGTCACTATTGCTAACCTTCATCGCTCCAGACGTAAGTAGTGATATACCTTATAACATGTAATGGTTTGATCCATCACAAATCATCTGATTGATGTTTTATTTATCATTTGTTATATCTCGGTATACTTACTTTTGTAGGTAGATTTGTAGGAGATGACTTAAGAAATGAGCGCTCCTTGTGAGTGAGGCTTGATGTGCACGGGATGCGCGGGGTGCGGGTGCGAGGGGTGCGCGGGGTGCGCGGCGTGCGGCGCCTGGCGCGGCTGGTGGCAGCGCTGGTGCACGTGCGAGTGCGCGCGCAGCTCCTCGCCGTGCTCGCGGTACGCGCGCTGCTTGTCCTCGAAGTCCCGCAGCCTCTGGTTATATCGCTCGATTTGGTCACGCAACGCTGCATCCTCTATAGCTGCCCGCTCTTCATCCAATTCTAAGCAGCCGACGCCGTCCAGTCGCTCTAAATCAATCCAGCCTCGCCACCTCACGCACACGCCGTTCATGATGAATCGGGATACAATGTGGGCCTGTAGACAAAAAGTTATCATAAGAAAATGTTGCACAAAAAATAACGAAGACAAAAACTTGGTCGATGTTGGTGGCAAAAGTTGAAATGCATTTATCAGTCACATGTGCCTCGGATGTGAACCTTCAAAAAAGTATACAGGTAGATGTCCGCTCTAGAGAGTAGACTGGACTTAACTCCGGTTTTTGTTCTATGTTCACGTTATATTTTAAAGTAAAAAATTAACCCTGTTGTGTCGCAAAAATGGAGCGTTGTATTTCTCTAAATCTTAACGAGATAAGATTGCGTGCAGTATCCTTTTCATTCTTCCACAAACATTATGGAAGGATGTTGCTATGTAAAAAACGGATTCTATCACTCTTGCCTTCAATAAAGCTTTCATAGAAGGAAATCGTAATTGACTTTACCTAATAGTAGTACCATTTATTTAAGTTAAATAAATGATTTTGACACCATACATTCGAAAATAAAAACTCGAGACCAAAATTGTGTGTATTGACTACAAAGTAAAGGACAACAACAGAAGGCAGACGTGTCGATCCCGATCGCGTGCTGGCTTTGTTCCGGCATCCGCTTCCAACCTTTAATTGTGCCAGACATTCGCCCAGGATGCAATTTAACTAATAACAAGTATTCTCTGGCCTCTTTTAAAACTGTTATTCAGGGAAGCGACGCCTGCCGTATGTTTGTAATTGATATATGGTTTAACATGTAGAAATATTTGCGCAATAGTAGCTTAAGACCTTGTTTCATATTTGCACAGGCGTGTTCTTCAGAAATAGGAACTCTTGAATCCACGGCAAGTTATAACGTTGGTAAAAGAACGCTCAAAAGATGTGGATAAGCAGTATCAAGTTTGCGATCAATTCTTATTTTTCTTTATTATTCTAATTTTTTTTTATCTAAATCCTCTGAATGGTACCTATTTTTCGTAGTAAGAGCATACGGGTTTTGTTCCGAATTTTTTAAAGTCTATATCGAAATAAAAGACTCGATGGAAACCGTTTCAAAAAGCCAATTAGTTGATATAAGTAGTATATGTCAGGATAATGAAGAGGGATCGAGCCGACGCCACGCAGCCGCCATGATGGTAGGGCGGGCGCGGCGTCGGGACGCCCACCAATCGCAACGCTTTCCCGCTATTGATTTCAGGGGAAATGCTTCTCTCCCTTTCCCAAAGGACTGTTGCTGATGGCAATTTTTCCGATCGCAGCGCCCCTACCCTAACTTCTTGAAATTTCGTTAAAAGTGTTTTAATATGTCACAAGGATAACTACTGAATAAAACTATAAAATAAAAAGAGATGCCTCGATTAGACGATGTCATCAAAATGAATAAATCGTTTTCTTCGTAATGGTCTAGTGGTCGGTTAATCAATAATTGTTCTTGCATAGAAATATTTTATGTAACGAAAAATTCCCAAGTTCATAGTGAAGTTACATCTCACAACTATCTAATATAGTATAGTTTCTTCCAAATAAAATATTGACAGCCATCACGATAGTAAGATTCTGCAAAAGGGTACATCAGGTGCACTCTTAATAGTATTAATCAAATTTTGATCAGTTTCGATAATTTAAATCCATTTGGAATTTGGGACTATCTATTAGAATGTGAAAACTTGGAGTGTTTTGAAGTACGCTATAATAAAACATCGTTACAAGATGAGGGCTCGTGCACTCGAGCGCTTTGTTAAATGAACCGAGTGTAAATAAATATAAGTATTCATACTGAGGCACAGCGGGCGGCCGCGGCGCTATGAGGGGGCTACATTCAATAAAACGGGCACCAAATGTGCTCAATTCTATAGATACTATCAAGAAATTATACCTATATACAAATAGTAAAAAGTGTTAAAGTATATAACATCTGCAACAACTTGAATTATTCCTTGTTGAGTTTGCAAGCATTCACTGTGATCGACTCCTCAGCATGTGTGGAGTGTGACTAGGATGGCAAAACTGATTCTTAATTACTAAAAAATAACAGGAACGCAAGTTTTATGAACAGAAAATCCATATTTTTTGAAAATAAGGACGGTGCAATATATATCGAGACTAAAAAGCCATAAAGGTGGAACTCAATGCAGAAGCTAGGCCACGGAATGGATGCTATAAAGCTGTTGTTTGGGACCTACTATTGCTGACAGAATAGATGATTATAATCGGTAAAAGAGGTACATTTATCCTGTAGTATGACGACAGTGAGAATACATTAACAATAAATTATTACATACATCTAGGTGCGTCATTTTGGTTTAATTGTGACGTAGCTAGTTGGAACTAGACAGAATTCACAGAATGAGCGCAGTTCATTATTAAAAAAATAATAGAGGATACTGTTTAAGTGAAATTTAGCTACAATATGGTATACAATTACTTAACTTCTCAAATATTCGGAAATGTAAAGTACTTTTTGCTAACTTATATTATTTAAGTCGGTTTTTCTTTTTCATTGTATTTTTTTTGTAAATTTATTTAGGTACGAGATCAAGACGAGTACGATCATAGGTACAGTAATAGAAAACCTTGCTGAGAACCATTCGATTTCGATCCATACCAGGATGCGTCTGGTTCTTATACATCTGTCCAATCCTAAGTTAAAAAGGAATGGTAATGATAATTTAGCTCCGAAATGAATGCGTCCGTATGTCTCATCTTGATGCATGCCCAGTACATTAAGCGAACCGATATAATTCTTCATAGAAAGATGTCATTCACATTTCCGACATTGTATTAGGCTACGTCCGAGCGTGACTGGCTCTTAATGTGCGGTGTTACGCCTTATCATTACCAGCTTCAAAGTATTCTGTCTTATTTATGTCTTAATTTAAATTATAGAAATGTTGGGAAGCTCCGTTGATGACGCGTCTATCCTCGAGGTCGGAAAACAAATGAAGTGATTAGTACCCACTGATACACATAAAACTAGTTGCTAAATGACCTGCGTGAGTACCTTATCATTGTGAGTCATTCTTTGTTTTGTTGTTTTAGTTGGGACTTATGTATACGGTTTGTTTACTACTTACTACCTAAATAGGATACATATGAATTAATCAGACTAAGAATGGGTGTAATATTGGTTTTATGACGTGACCCACTTTAAAACGTTCTAATTTTTAAGAATAATATTCTTCAATTTGTGAATGACTGATGGACTGGGTATTTCACCCAGTGATGAAAAAATCAAACGTACGCCTGTCAATCCTTAGATTACCATTTGTAAGTATAATAAGAAGATTTATAAGTATCCCCAATTATTTAGTTTCTGATATAAAACTAAATTTAGTTAATTGTTTTTAGTTTTGACTGACCGAGCCTACAGAAAAATGAGTAAGTCATTTCAGTCACCGGTGCCCAAAGCGTCTATGAAACCTTTTAAATACCATACAGGAGTGCAAAATCTGATTCCAGACATCTAGTAATGTTGTCAGTGTCACAAGTGTTACCAATGCTGTGCGCTCGACTGGCAGACGTGTACTGGCAGTGCCATAGCGCTGCGATGCGTGCTGCTCTGACCATTTACTTTCACCTGCTATTTATTTCATAGTTTTCCTTGTTTGTGAATACGTAATCGTGGTACATACTTTTAAGCGTGAGAAAAAATAAATATTTTGAGTTTGTCAGTTTAATAAAATAAACTATACATAATTGAAAGTATCTGTGTGCTGCTACATGGACCTAATATGCGAATACTCATGTAGTTTGATATCTTATAAGGTAAACGATACAGAAATATACTGAATCTTCATTTATTTTTGACGAACAGTTACACTTATCACTTATGATAACCGTTTTTTACGAATTGTGTGTGATTTTTTACGAATAAATTATGTTAGTTAAGTTGATAGGTTACAATGTTAACGAGTTTACTACTAACTTTTTTTGTGTAATATTAAATCTCCGAATCAATTAGATAAAAATATACCGGTTTCATCGGTCGCCACCATACTACTGTGAACACAGGACATTGAATGGCTTTTCTAGGCTCATTGCAAAATAGGCTATTTATTTCCTCTCATTATTCAAAATTTGATAACTGTGGTATAATCCTATGATGTTTTTAATAAACAAAAGGGAATGTCTACTTTTCGGAATTTCATATGACATAATTATAGCTATAACTTAATAAGCAACTAATGCCTAATTAAGTAAATTTGATCTTATTCACGCAAAAGCTAGTAAGTATTTATTGTATTCGTGTAATAGCCCTTTTATCGCTTATTAATTGCCCTTCTTACATTAAATATGGGATAATGAGGCTGTTCCGCAACATATGCGATGTTATTAAAATCTACTAATAATACAACAGTTAAGTTACAGAGAAACGATGTTAAATAATTGTGAATCATACCTTGCCGCTTTCTTTCTGGAAGTCGCAGCCGCGGTTGTTGTATGGCGAGTGATCGAACACCAGCTGCAGGTTGGTGCCGGTGGCGGTGAAGGCGATCTCGGTGTGGCCTTCGCGGCAGCCGCTCTGGAACCGCATCTGGCGCTCCTCCGGCGGCCGGTCGCGGTATCCCGTGTATCGAACCTGACAACAACCGACCTTACAGTTACAAAATCACTCGGTAAATGGGAGTGTCTTAACCTTGTGCAAAAACTGACAAGCGTTTAGTTTTAATTGGTAAGTGCGGGGGTTATGGAATTCCAAATGTCGTTAAGTAGTGTTCGTTTTTATGAAATACCCGCTTAAAGTTTTTAATGCATGTAATTACTAAGCTGTTAATGAGGTAAATTTTAAAGTAAACGATGGTGTATCGCATAAAAGGAAAACAATTGTAACAGAATGTTCTAAAGCTGGTGATTTAATAAATTATAAAATTTTCCTGTTCATGGGCTATTGAATTGTTTGTTAACAATTACGTATCCGCTAAATTACTTTTGTGTAAATAATTAAGCCAACTAATTTATGCTAATTAAGATACGTACCTCACTTTCTCGGCTCAGTCTTTTAAAGAGATCATCAGATTCAAATTTGGCTTTCTGATCGGGAACTACCCGCGGCATTTTAAAAATAAAACGTGGCTTAGGCTGTTCATACAGTCCGATGGAGTCAAAAGGCAACATGCCTGCCAAAGCAGCTGGGTCACTCATGGCGTGCATTACACGTCGACTAGGAATGCACTAAGATACTGTTCACCATCACACTAAACACGCGCGCCACACTGACTCAGACAACGATGATTCAAATACTAGTTCGCAATACTCGACGTGCGACACAACAGCGGACCACGCGACTACCTGCTCCTGCGACAATCTCGCACTGAATGATCGGTCGCTCTCAGCTCCGGGTAGAGTTTCCACCAGGGCGGAGTCTCCGCCGGGTGGGGAGGTCCGGGCCAATAACTGCGCCCTGCGGCACCGCCCGACGCCTTCTCGAAGCGCTTTCGGGAGCTTTCAAGCGAAAAGAGGGTTTTCCCCCCTCGACACTGTTCAAAATAAATACTGTACACGACAAAACACATGAATTTATAATGATGGGCATTATCCGCTTTCGACGTTTGGAGTGTTTTATGTATTTGTATCAGATCCTTTGTTCCTTTGTAACGAGATAAATGTACGATATATACAGTTGTATGAAAGGGGAGCAGGATCCCAGGATGCGATAGAGTGCATGAAACGTGATATTTTTGTAAGGCAGGAAAGCTGCATTTATTGGACGCCCAGTAGCCTAATTGTATTCCATCATGGCATAATTCCAATGAAAGGGGCTCGTATGGACCTACCTACTAATTATTATTAACACTCATTTGTAATGGATATGGAGTCAGAACTTGATGTAAGAGTTTAACAGTAGCTCAATTTTGATCAAGAATGACTGACGAACTATTGCTGTCATGTACGTCTAGATTTAATCAATTAGTATAAATCTTACATTAAGTGCTAAAAACTATGCTTTGTGAAAACTGTAAACTACTAAGTTAAGTACCTACATGGGTAAGCAAAATGATTAATATACGTTAATTTGAAAAACACTCCGACTGCATGTGTTGCTGTGTGAACGCAGCATTAGATGTTTTGATAATTACCTGAATTTACAATTTTAATCAAAAGAATCAATTAATAAAGAGTAATCGCAATTTTAAAGAGATTTTTCCAATACGAAATTCCCCAGTCTAAAGTACTAAGGCAAGTTTACGAACGCATGGCATTTGGTGGCCTTTTTGATTTTGCTAAAAATGCTAAACTTTTTTTATTTGACCTATCCAAATATAAATATAACCTATGTCGGTATGGATACTTCTCTTCTTTTATGACGAGCCATCGCGGCATCTTATCGTTAACCTAAAGTGAAAACGATACACCGCACTTTACTTATCCGATTATACCTATCTTCTTGTAATCGTCTTTCTGTCCTAATAGTGGTGGATTAGACAAATATAGTGTCAATTAGAAGATACAGATCTAAACGTTTGGACAGAAGTGATGCAGGCAAATGGCTACGGACAGGCGATGCGTTTAATGCGTCTGTTGTGTTAGTATCGGCGGCAAGCTCTGTGAAACGAACACTGTTGAGAGCGCCAGATAATGATCGATAAGTGTTGGAATTGTTACTGCTTTTTATATTGTTACTGTTTGTTGTAGCACTTCTTAGACCCGACAAACGTTGGAAATCGTTGAACAATAAGTTGAAGTATTTAATGAGATATTGAGCTTATCTGATTTGCAATATTGTCTTCTCTGCACTTTGCTCAAAGAAATATTCTTAAAAGATTTTAAATAAATAATATAAATTTTTGCAGTAGATATTCACTATAGTAAAGTGCCAGGTAAATGTCAACGCGTGCTAATTAAAGAATAAATACCAGTAAATTACCGACATTGACCTGATAAGTGTTAGTATTTTCTTCAAGCTTTTAATTTGTGAAATATTTGGCTTAGCTTTACTTTTCTATACATAACATATCCTGTATGGGTAAAGCCAAATTAGAATTATGGATCCGCTACTGTACGCACAAATTACTTTGATTCGAGAAAATGTGATGTTTTTAAGTTGACAAATCCCGAGATACAATTTGTGCGGAATGTTTCGAGAACGGGAATCATCAAACAGCACATTTATAAATTGTTCTAATAAATGTTCAGCAAATATTTCAATTCGTCACGTAGTTCTCAGTAGGGATGGGAGGGCCACGTGTCGACGTTTGATCTTTATGCAAGCTTTGACGAGACGCTCCCCCTGCGATTGTTAATAACATTCATATCACACAGAAATATCCCCAATCTATGTTTTTAATATTATTTAGAATTTTATGGGATTTCAAATGCTAAGGTTTTTAGTAATTCAGTTATATTACAGTTTTCTAATCTATGCTGAGTTAGATTTAATGGCGTATGTATCGATCGATCCGATTGAGATTTTAACGACCGCGACATCGCGGTGATTAACGATGAGATTTCCCTTGTGTACCACGAAAAATCTGTGACAGTGAGACTGTAGCAGCACGCGTGTGTATTATCAGTCTTAACTTTCGGTAAGGCTCTGTTCAAATATTCTTGAGATCAGCTAGGATAAAAGATGAAGATTTAAATTGCCAAAACCGTGCATATTTAAATTAACTCGGTCCGTTTAATTAGAAGAAACACTGGGGATGTAAGTGCAGAGACATCAGACATACATAGGTATTTATACAGTATTCCTAGAATAATAGCAAACTGGAAGTAAGAATGTACAAACTTTTGTCTAAAGATATGTAACAATGTAAATCGCTGTTCTAGCGTGGTGATTCTCTGCTTTAAAAATATTTTTTTCAAGCATAATAACTTTACTGTTTAATACTCATAAACTTTACCTTTACCTTTCTATAGTATAATTCTTAAGAGGTATGTTATATACTTCCTACCTGGAGTACTTTATATGATTATACCAGGTAGTTAAAGCGGCGAAAACTTGAAAGCGGAAATGTTGTAACTCTTCTTTTTTATGAGTCAATGAGAAGTATCTTCTAACAATATTGTTAGTCTAGCTTCTAGGTCCCGAGATTTGCTAAAAAGCATTTTAATAAGTCTGTAATCCTGAGCTTGGAATTAAATTGGTTCACATAAAATAATCACTAGCCTCTTTTTTGTTTTCCTGTCCGCAATACAATACCGCTACGAACAATTTTTTTGATTTTGAAATTAATTCAATGAAGTGAAATTATTAGGAAACCACGGCTTTATTTCGAAGAAACGTAAGTTTCGAATTTCTTCATTTCTTTCCTAAATTCTTTAAATAAGTATGAATATTACCGGGGCAATAAAGAGGCTGAATTCCAAGCAGTCCGGTAGTTGCATATAGAACTGAATGTTATGTTCTTTCTGCAGCCCTCTCGGATTATCTCATCATCCGTCGATGAGAGTGACGGAACAGAGTGCATCTGTGTTTGCGAATGCACTTGTGCAATATTTATCGCGCCATAACAGGAATCATTATTATTCTTACTTATTTTAACATGTCGAAGATACACTCTTCAATTACAGTTAAATAATTGTAGCTATGTTTTAATAGCAACGACCAAGTGTTGGGTTAATAGGCTCATAAAAATATGCCATTGATAAGGATATTCCCACAAAATTATTCTCACGCCCACGAGTTTCAGTATTGTCGTTATTTATAAAGATAGAGCTTGATATAAACTGTAACTGATTCCTTAGTAAGTAATATTAGAAATAAATCTAGTTTGACATAAAGCTTTCACGTAATTGCTTTTTATCTGAAAAAAAATTTGTTGTTTACTTGGGTCAAGTTCGCTAAGTTCAGATAAGATTTTTAAGTGTTTTTAGGAAACCTACTGTCAAGGGTAAAAATGTTGCGTTTTTACATATCTCCTAAAAGTACAAACATCATACTTGAAAGTTGGTTTACATCTCTCACCTAAGCTTAGAGCCAGAAACGACTTGGTGATGAAGACAAGTATGTTAAAGTGTATGTGAGCCCCTGTATAATATCATCCTCGGCAAATAACGTGCTTTACACCGAATACACCGAAGCTCTAACTCATAGGTAGAAGTGGCTTTAGATCTTTCCTATATGAAATACTAGCGGCCCGCCCCGGCTTTGCTCGGGTGCAACCTAATATAACTACACAATCATAAAGTTCTGTAGGGCTAAGCACTTTGACGCACTATTTGGTAAAGGCACGCGCCCCCCGGCCCCCGCGCGGCCCTCCGGCCGGTACCGCCGCAACCGCTATGTCCCTGCATTTTAAATTTGTAATATCTTCGAAAATATTCATTTAAATTATATGCTGTAAAGGGCAATGTTGATCAATATTACATGCACAATTTATTAAAAGTACTTAATTGGATAAGGATTAATACTGTATTGCTTTAAATCGCTTTTTCGTAAATAAGTAATAAATAAACGATAAAAAATGGTTATTGTGGGTTATCCTCAAGAGATAGACATATACCATCGCGGACTTTTTTGTAGATCTTTTTAAGGTGCACAATATTGTAGTACATTATTTTGATCTATCTCGTAGGGTTCAGCCAGCGTTTGCAATGAAAGCGCAAAAAAATTGTTCATTTACGACCTTATATTAGAAATCTCCAAAATTATCCGTGATTCTCTACTATATTATGCATGTATTATACATATAAACCTTCCTCTTGAATCACTCTATCTATTAAAAAAAACCGCATCAAAATCCGTAGCGTAGTTTTTAAGATTTAAGCATACATAGGGACAGACAGCGGGAAGCGACTTTATTTTATACTATGTAGTGATAGTGATTAAAAATCATTTTTAATATTTCATAATTTAAGTGTATGCTTCTAGCATACAGTTAAATTTTTCCGGGAATACGTTTCAATTTTTCTTCCTTTTTTTTTTAGATAGCAGTTAAAGGAGCTAGTGTGGGACCAGATGTTAAGAGACAACCGAAAAAAAAAACAATCTTGTACGAAATCGATAAACGAACGAATCGATAAAATACCGTTTATAAGAGAAATATTAATTGAATAAACTTTGAACTTTTATAACTGAGTATTGAAACTTTTTGATGGTTTCATAATATTTTGTCTCAAAGCAACCACTGAAATGATCTACTCGTATTCTGCATCACAAAAAGTAACTTCTTTTGGGTAATTTATGAAAAATAAAAAGGACACATTTTAGACGATTAAAATATGTAAATTTTGTATATCTTCCCGAATTTTTCTTTAGAAGGTAGTGTAACTAACAAATTATATTTATGAGTAATTAATTCTTATTTATAGGTACCTAAAAAAATATTTTTGATATAATGATATGCTAATCTTTATCTTTCTTTTTCAGAGTTTTTGTATAAAGTTTTACAAATGGACGGCAGTTACAAGCCCAAGAGAAAGAACAAAAGTTCAGCTTGATGTAAATAACAGTAAGAGTAGTAAATGGCTCTCCTTGGCAATAATTGGCTGATATTATTACTCTTTTATGATGTAGTTATTTGATAACGCAACGTAAACCACATCCTTTTAGATAAGTGAATGTGTGTGAATATTCCATGTTCAGTCCTGTGGAAAAGAATTGATTTGAATTAGGATATCTGAATATATTTCCGTTAAACAGTAACTAAAATATTAAATACTAATGACATTTTATTGTTTTAGTTACTTTGATACATAGAACTATTGACAGATAACAGTGACTCCTGTTTAATAGCGACACTATAATGAAATTGCATTTCCTAGTAGAGCTCCGGGGCTCTCAGCACAAGTTCAGCACAGAAGTCGGAAAATAAATAAGTATAGGAACTTCGATTCGAGGAACATCAAAATTTTTATTTTTGTCTCAGAATAAAACATGGGCTGCTTATTTCATAATTGTCTGTCATCACAAAGATTACGTGTGAGCAGTAGCAGTCAACTATTATAATCCAGTTTAGCCCTTGCACACATGTCATTTGTATTGTCTATAAGGCAAATTGTACACAGAACAAATGTTCCGCATTTCTCACCTCCAGTAGGTACCGGCTTTTTACGGCCATGACCAATAAATCAAGGCTTTGTTACTTACTCACTCATTTACATATTTACACAGTGACAATGACCGTGGAGACATTTAATTAATTGATTCATAAACCTTTTCATAGTTGTAGAGCAAAAAGTACACATTGACCCCTGAATAAAACAAAAAGTACACAACAAAGAAAAGGGTTACACCGTGTTCCCATTAACATGTATTTTAATGTGAGGCGCGTTCGGGCAGTTGAGTCATTTGTTACAATCTTTTATTTTATTGCCACCCTTTCAAATAACGTTTTTTGTTTTGTTCCTTAATTTCTACTTTAATTTACTTTTGGAACATTCTAGACATTTGTTTTGACAAGCAGATTAGAAGTATTTAAGTAAACTTTTCGATTAGATAATAAGCTAGTGCTGCCTTTTTAGTATCTAGTGTAGACAAGTCCTATTTTTTTCTATAGTAAATTAATGTATTCTTAGGATACTTACATAGTAGATAGAGATTACATTATTTGATAAATAATTGGATTACTGTAGATGTAAAAAAATAACTGGTTTTGTAAAACATAAAACTAATTTTAGGCCGTATGAAGAAATTTTGTAAATAAATATCTTCTTTTTAAATTCCACCCAAGTCAGAAAATTTAGTAATTTTTAGGATTTTCATTTCTTGACATACGTTCTGATTTAATAAACATACATCCAAATGATAACCAAACAGCGTGTAATTATTTGGTCACTTAGCATTACAACCTTGGGTATTGCCAAGGATTTCGCCATTTCCACTACTTTATTCTAAATTTCCAATTCTATCATGGGTTTTTACTTTTTAGTCGCATATTTTTAAATACATAATTGTATTTCTAATTATTGATGTTATTTTTTCTAAAGGGTAACCTTTGGAGTGTCTTAATGTGTCCGATGAATGACATTTTGGAACCTGCAAGAACAGTCAGAGAGCTTAAAAGGCCTGGTTGAAATTAAAATATTTTGTTTTACATTTAGTCAGGCATTTGTAGAGTCATACTTGATGGGTATACATGTCAGAGCGGCTCGGCCTGCTGCAGAGCCCAAGGATGGGGACGCTCGTAAACCCGCAAAGAAGCCGTCAGACGTTGTTTATGCGAGCAATTCCGGTCAACGCTTTGTCTTTCGCCGCGCGGCCTTCGGACGACACCCTAATAAAAGGCGTGGCAAAAACTGTCCTAATGGGTGCTGATCCTATTTCAAAGTAATAAAATGCAACAAAATTAGCCTTTGTTAAATTTGGAACTGTAAACGTGCAAACTGCAGACATAGTACGGACGGGTCCGGCCGGCTCGTCTTTTGGACTATTGTTTTATGGGCGTGTTACTTTCAACTATTGTTAATTTATTTTATAATAAGGGTTCGACGCGTAGATCTTTTAGGAATTGTTTTCACTTTGGGATACCTGCCAACAGTGCCGACACGTATGAGGATAATGGCCATCGACACAATATTTGCTTACAGGTAACTTTCTCCTTTTGTTTTTACCCAATAATATCTCCAATATTCTTTTTGCTAGATACGAGGCCAAACGAAAAAAATATTTCAATTGTCCGTCGTAAAAGTTGGAAACTACAATCAACTTTGCTTAGCCTATCCGCGTCGGTGTGGTGATTACTTAAACGTGAATCATAATCGAGAAGCGTTAGTATCGAATACTAATGTATAATACAATCAAACCGGTTTGGTAGGTTCCGGATACGTCAGCGCTACGCCGTCATCGAATGTGTTTGATATGACGTGAGATGGCAGCGGGAAGTTCCTGCGATATTTTTTTAATCGTTTATGAGAAAATAACCGATAGACAAGATTATTACAACAAATATTTGTATGGAATTATGACTCAGGTTTTATGATATTTATGGACAACCTTGTAATCCCTTCGAATTGATTTTTGCCTAAACGATGGGTTCACACCGTGATATGAGGAAAATCATTGGTTTTAGGATCAAATCGTGAAAGTGTAAAAATTGTGTTCTCCACAGATTTAGCGGAGAGTGGTATCGGCATGGCGGCATAGCGGCAGTTCGCATGGCGGCCTCGTTCGTGGGCTCGTGGCGTTCGTAGCGGTCCAGCCTTATTCGCGTTTTGGAATTCCCTGCATGGCGTGTCCTTGTAAATAAGTAGGTAACGTTTATTCATTGTGCCATTGACATAAGGTATTGTGTGTCAACGATCTCGGTACAAGCACAACACACCTTATGAGACATCAACAATTATCAAGCCGAATAAAATAGCAATACATCGACCTTTAACAGATTGGCTGATCATTAATTTAGGAAACAATTAAATGTCGGAACTTATTTTAAACAAAAGAAGTATTTAGAGGCTAACAGGCTGTTTTTTTTATTCCAAATATAAAAGTTCAATGAACAACATTGTTTTTTACGTATATTTTTTATATATCTTAGATGTGTGTAGTCTACAGACCAAATAAGTGAATAAGACGTGTATGTCTTATACACAAAAAACATGCTTTATAATGTCAAGTAAGCAAAATTAAACACCACCAGCACCTCCTTACTGCCTTGTTTAGCTTCCTAGCTATCCTGAAAGTGTAATTCGTGTATTTACTTTTTGGGCTGCAAATAATTCTTTCTTTGCTTATCATAAAACAGCAGAATTTTAGCATTTGTAGTACCAAGTAATGCGGGTCAAGATTTAGAGGTTTTCACAATACAAAAAATTAGTGACTCATACATAATTATAATTGCACTTAGTCTGGGAAAGGACCATTTCAGAAACCGGAGTTATCAATCTTAATTTGGGTAAACATAAATATTGTATGAAAGAAAAAAGTTATATCATGCCTTAGGGAGTAAATAAAATTTCATCATATATTTAATAAGTAAACTAAATAAGGAAAACGATTGTCGTTTATTGGCCAATCTGGAGTTTACGTGGTTCTTAGAAGTAAAGTAGTGCGACGAGTGTCCGCCAGCAACCGACAGACCTCGCGGACGGTTACGTCAAGATCGGAAATTCCTCAACGTGACTGTCTATTTCGGCGCGGGCGCAGACACCTGTGTCGTGCCGCGCTCCACGCTCTGCCACGGACGGTAGAGTAAACAGAACCTGTCGCGAACTACAACCAGTCTTACGGGAATCACCGCTCAGAGACACCTCTTTAATATTAATATATAGATTTATACAAACGCTATAATAAACATAATATTAACATTTTTATCTATTTTTACATTCAGTTAACTAGAACTATGTTTTACAAGGTTAATCGGATTTGTTGCTATCGACAGATCGCAAAATATCATTAATCAAAGGTTTTTACGAAGCGAATCTGTAGTCAAGGCGGGTCGCTTACACGTTATTACATAAAGCTTATTTTGTTGTGAACGGACGGCACCGTTTATAAAACGTTATCTTCAAATGAACACAATAACAAGTTTAATAATAGGAGTGATTAATGTGCTCACAGGATGACGCGCACTTTGCGCCGAGGGTTAAGGGAGGCGCGAACACGACACTGCGCAACGCTGCGAGTTCCATCGCCGTCGCCGCGTCGCTAGGCCCGCTCCCGCCCAGCACAAATGACCAGACATTATTTAATTGAAATAGAAGTGAAAGGGTGACAATTGTAATAGAAAACAAAAAAAGGGTTTCGTTTTTGCCGGAACGACGCGATGAAATATTGCGCCAGTCGTGCATTGTAACATTTGTTGCTAACACCTATTTAGATGATCTATTAAAGTTATTACGATATTCATAAAATATATATTAATAAACATTCTGATTCATTCAATCTCAGTTCTATATATTATATATTTTATATATTATAGGCTTCATACCTATTTTTAATAAATTTGTTAAATATTGTAGATACTTTTATGAGCTGTCCTAAATGTAATAAAAAAATGTTTGGAGGCAAAATAACTTCTCAGTATAAACAGTAACAAGTGAAATACAAATAAAGTTCCAGATTCATAAATCACGGTGTAAGTTGCGAGTTGTTTACCTACTTGTTTGAGCAAACTTCTTGTAAGGCTGTCTGTGTTATGAAAAGAACGGAATCGGGCTTGACATTTGCTAACTAATGATTTCGTGTGACAAAGCTGTTGCTCGCTCCCTGTCAGGCGACTTTAAAAGCCCTTTGTAATCAGACATTTTTAACACTTCAATGTTTGATTTGTGCGAATTTGCGACATCGATAGAAAAAAAACGATTGATATGTCACGTTTTTATTGTTGTTTGTATTGCTACCTGGAAGTTATTTGGAAAAAAATAAGGGTAGTAAGTATTGATAGCGCGTCGACAGTTTGGAGTCTTTCACGCCGCGAAACGAAAAAATATGACAGTTTCATGGAGGAGTCGTTGACTTTATTGTGTACAAAAGTATCAAGTCGGCGGATAATTGATGTTCATTCGCAGAATTCTTATTTATGTTTAATTTTATAATTTATTTGCTCACGCGTTGCATGCGTAATTTTTATTACCTGCTTTGATGACTTTACTGAATGCTTTGCACAATTCTATTTGATAACATAAAACAAAACCAGAGTAACATTGTATTAATATTCAATATCGGCGCGTTGCAGGGTAGCGAGGGCACAAGGCGTGAAATCAAATTGTCAACGCGGCCTCCAGTGAACATATTGATATTTTAATTAGATTTACAAAGTCGGTGCTCGCAGTTCCGTGGCAACACCCAACTCTTTGAGCCGCTCTAATGGCACCCCGCGGACTATAGTTAAGGGTTGTCGGACCCCGCTTTGTGCTTCCTCAATATTTACTCCCAAATGCATTAATGCAACAATACTTACTTGGTTTTTTAAGTTTTCGTAGCAGCTTCCGCGTTATCGTTTACAAAAGCTTTAGAAATGTCACTCACGGCGTAATTATAGAGCAGCGCAGCAGGTAGCTTCCAAACTAATAGTAGCGACTACGAACAGCATCGTAATTGCTTTTCCGTCTATACGCGTTAACTATAAAAACGTTTTTGTGCACACCTTTTGTTGTTATAGTAATAAAATTCACAGAACAAATAATTACTCGTCGACACGTTAAAGAGTAATTATTAAAAGCATTTTGAGTTAAGATTGTATGATGTTGTTTGACAGTATTTGATCCATGGTCAAGTTTCAAGGGTGGGAAATTTATACAGAAATAAGAATTGTTTTTTCATATAAGACAATATATTCTGCTTAAAAAAGTTTCGTATGTCGATTGTCGTATGCTTTTGCGTTGATAAGCTGTAGAAATAAGGGAAATACATGCTCATTATCTAATAGTTCAAGTAAGTTGCCCATCTGCTACAGGACAAGGTCTTCGATTCAACAATACTTTAGTTAACAACAGTTAGCTATAGGTAATATGCAATCTAAATGGTAATAGGTACCTAACAACGTAAAATTAAAAAGATAATGTTAATAGGACAAAAACTGAAGATTGAACACAGGAAACTATAAATCAGTCTCAGCACGAACCAAACATGGTAAACGCCATAGAGTGCTAAAAAAAACACAGAACAGAAAACAAAACGATACGAGCAAACATCTGCAAAATGATTTTTGTTCCAAAACAACA
This sequence comes from Autographa gamma, assembly GCA_905146925.1. Classification (NCBI taxonomy): domain Eukaryota; kingdom Metazoa; phylum Arthropoda; class Insecta; order Lepidoptera; family Noctuidae; genus Autographa; species Autographa gamma. The sequence continues at coordinate 7,006,837 of LR989852.1, forward strand.
CGATCAATTTGTCGGAATATGCAATGAGCAGAGTGCAGGGGGCGGCGGAGCCCTACTGCGGGCCCGGCGCGCGCCGTCATTTCACGCTGTGCCGTCGGTACACACAGCTCTAATTGACACACTAAAATACGTCATGGCGCATAAAAGCATTGATTCCGAGCCCTTCCATTTTCAAACTACATTTTATGACAAACTGAAGGTTAATTTAGTTTCTATAGATCTATTAAAACATTGTTGCTAACGAGATTTGCCCATGAAAGGACGAGGCGACTGTTTTGTTGGCGACTCTAAGTATTTTTTAGAAGAATTAAAAAGCAGTGGAAATGTACAAAAAAAATACTACTAATAATAACGATGTACTACATACCATTCTTTGCTAATCATTGTTTGCTTAATTAATTTACTGTATCTTTGTCAGAACTCAATAGAACGCCTGTGAATTAGTGGGTCCTGTTGGGGTAGAGTTGCACACTGTTGTTCTTTTAAAGGACTCGTGTAACGGCTAGTCTCTATTGGGAATGTCTGATAAGAAATTCAGTAAAGAAAACTATTTACTTTAGTGCATATAAATATATAGCGAGACTAATTATGTGTTTTTTTTTTGTAGAGATCTTTGCAGTTAGCCTGAGCGCAGGCTTTGACTGCTTCACCGGACTTTTGGCGAGGACCTTAAGGCCTCCAGCCAGAGCAATAGGAAAAACTAACTACGTTAGCAACGTGTACTAAGGGCATCCCCTGCGGGGTTCGAAGTTACTAATTATGTGGGCAATCAATTATATATAAGATGAATTAGCTCTACAAAGAAAACAGTACTTGCCGAAAGTTTATTATGTAGACTTTAGTAGTACCTGTCTGGTTTTCTCAAGCTGTGATTTGGCTTTTAAATTGTCTTTTCAGTGAGGTTCGGACCTCGACTTAGTGCGTTGCTAACAATCTTATTCAGGCAAAACAACACGGGATGGCTGGATCTAAGTTTTAATTATTTAGGGACATATTTTAATTGCTATTTTGCTAGCTTGCTATTGCTAGTTATTGCTAGCTTGGTCTAACATTTTGGTCTACAAATTAGAAAACTAGATATATACTTTGTTTTAATGATCTTAGTTCGTATATTCACGAACTTACTAGTTCTGTGTCAGTTATCGTGGCAAAAAGAAGCCTGCATCCATTCTTAGCAACCAGGCTTACCCCATAGGTACAAGTTTCATCCAAATCGGTTTAGCAGCATAGCCCTTAAAGTGCAACAGACAGATATACAAAGAAATTATAGCATTTATAATTTTAATACGGAGTAAGCATGTTTATATTAAAAAAGCTAGCCATATCATGTTTTAATCCTTTGTACATTTGGGCACTTGGTAAGACCTAAAAAAAAAACGAATTAAAAGACGTCATGATGAGTTAAAAGTGTTAAATATTTAATGCACAAAAATGAATATAATAATAGACCGAAATACTACGGTGAACTCTATCTATTATGATTTTTGAATGGCATTCTCTGAATTTTTTACATAACGAGATTTTTACGGAAGCCCCTTAGTGAGTTTCCGCGGCCGCGCGCCCCACGGTTGCCCGAGGCAAATATCTGCAGAATGCGTGTAATTATTTATTTGCCCTCCTAGCCCTCGCTGCCCCTTGCACCCACTCAGCCTTTCAACAGTCAAACAAATAAATGCAAAGGGAACGCAATAGAAAAGCGAAATTTAAGGAATGTGGAGTGCCAACAATGTGCTAATCATATTTTCATATACATCCATGCCATTCATATTCTTTCTCCTATGTAAATAAATGCGGACAACATCACATACATTGCTTTGAACCCAAAGTAAATAGTTATTAAGCACTTGTGTTATGGAATTTAGATACAACGAAGGTACCACAAACACCCAGACCCCGAGACAATGTAGAAAAGAGACGTTCTACATTCACCCGTCCGGGTATCGAATCCGGGACCTCAGTGCTAGCGACACCTTGAAAACCGGTGCGTACGCCACTCGACCACGGAGGTCGTCAAAATACCTGCAACTTGACATTGAGATGTTGCAGGTATTTTCAATTTCGTATTATAGATAAAATATCACCGTCCGACGAGACAAGCACTGGTGAAGAAAGCTAAGCTTACGCCTTAGCGGTTGTCAAGCGTGGTGATTGGTTCTATTTGCATAAAATAAGTAAATGCTCTCCGAAAAAAAAGCAGAACGTAGATAAAATAGGGTTTTTTTTTGTGCATCTAGAGTTCATTTTGTATAATATTGTTGTTATTGAAACAGGTTAATATACAGATATTAAGACATCGATAAACGAAATTTAAATCAAGTTTCACTACTTTTTAAAACATTCATATTAAAACGAAGCAATCAGATGATTTCAGACAGGAATGTACTGGAAAGTAATTAATTCAGTGTGTTGATGCTGTGAGCATTGATGTATCCGGCAGGACCGTTTGTTTATAAAATATGGCGCACATTTTATTACCGTCTTAGATCTTAAGGATACACGAATCACTGAGTATTGTAGTGTTTTATAACTTTATTACACCAAGTACAATAATAGCGGCAGGTAGGTGCCGAGTTCTTTAACATTTTACAGATAATAAAGAGCTTAAACGGTATCGTTTTTCATGCAAGCTTTAGAGAATTAAAAATACACAATAGCATCTGATAAAGCCGAAGACAAATACAACCCGGCCGGGTTGCTACTATTTTGACATTTTAATTTCACCCTTGTTCAAATTCCTTTTTGAATGGCGATAGATGGGGGCGCGACGTGATGCTGAGCTCTCGTGATACACGTATCACAGTCGCAGGAGAGACTTGATTGACGTTTATCGCTCGGATTAAAATACAATTAAATTTAATTTTAAATTGAGCACAACATTTCTGTCAACCCTTTACGAGACCCGGACGTGTGAGTAAATACACAGATCTACCTAAGTATCCATCGTTTTCAATAACGATTCGTGTTTCCTTCAACAAAAAATATTTAAGTATTGTAAATTGCGCAAAACTATCGACAATAGCTTAAATTTATGGTTCGGAACGAGCATTTGGTACGATGTTCTCGATTAGAGGTAATTTGTGTCAATCACTCGTGCATTGTGGCATCACGTCCGCCTGCGCTTTGGACGGGCCATTCGCTCTAATTAAAAGCCGAGCCCCCATTTACAAAAGTCAATCTCGGGATTAAAGTTTGACGTGAACGGACCGTTTCGTGCTATTTCTATGATCTTTTGTAGTTTGTGCCATTACAACGTCAATCTTAAAGAGATTAATTTCAATAGTAGTTTAGAATAAATTGGTTCGTGATTCATAAGTGGTAAGTGTTCATAATATGACATGTTTCAGGTCTGCACTAGTCCAAAGTTCCCACAGACCGAATTGACTTAAAATCGAAGCATTATTGCTTTCCGCGTATCTAAGCCCGTGACGCAACGTTATTATCGCAAATAATAACTTATTTTATCGCCTACACAAAACCGATTTCATGTCCGAATTTGTTTGCATTTTAGATTTGCACCATTCTTGATTTGCGGTCTACTATGGGCTCTGTATAAAATGAAAAAGTTCTGTCCTGCTCGCTTTAAGGGTGAATCTATATGCTGAAGCGAGACAGATAAAGTTGTACAATAGGGTATAGTATCACAAAGTGTGCAGTGACGGCAAGCAACCCTTTCATTTAGTGTGTAACTGGTAAACGGTAATTTGATTTCACGCTAGTCTCATGATTAATGCTGTTGCCTTATCGCTCCATATTTTACCGATTTAGACCAATATCGGTTTATATTTTATCATTTTTATGTAATGTGAGAAAGTATCTTATCGGTACATGCAGATTATTAAAATTGGTAAAAAAATTAAGGAATGTAGAGCCAAGTTCATTCATCAAATAAACCGAATTCGTAGCAATATGCGATGAGACAAGCCTCACTCAACTAAGTATTTTATGTAATGGAACATAAAGAATAAATGGGATCTCACTGCTGTATTTAAATTAATTAGTTATGAATGTTAATTGAAAGGCGCCACGCGCCGCCGTCCGCGCCGCTTGCTGCTGTTTAAGAAGACAAAACACTATCTACACTTTGATCACCCCTATTCAGATTTTAATGGTCTTATGTATTTAAAGAGTTTTCACGACATATTCTTATTAAAGTGCTCTAAATACTGACAACTAAGAGTCAAATAACCACGGAGCGTGTAAAGGATTTCCCCATTTTTTCTAGACTCTATAATAACTTCGATCAATAATACTATAGCAATGTAATATTACTATATATTATATATATAATTATTAGTATTAATACTAACAAAACATATGTTAAAATCTTACATTTGTACCATGTAATATATATTTCTTAGCGAGAACTACGTAACTTGGTAAATCTATGAAGAGTCGTGTCACCACATCAGTAGGAATGTAAAAGTTCCTATAAAATTCCCATTTATATATTATATTACTGTTCATTACACAACATAACCTAACTCTTCAGTAGACATGTCTTCGTTTGAAGTATCGATTACTCCGTGCGTCGTAGACACGGCGCGGCGTAGTGCAGCTGTTCTGCGCAGGCGCGAGGCGCTACAACCCAATGCCCTATGAATACTACATGGTTAAATTACAAGGACTAATAATAATTAGTATCTACCTGTCTATTGTTCGGTAAATATTTTAAGCTTAGTTATCTTTAGATGGACGTTTTTCTTAAATCCTTATCACCTTAAAAATAATGGGTATTTCAATAAATCTATTAAGTAACATATTTTTGTAAAATACGGACCTTCTTTGTCTTAGTAATAATATGCTATTTTATCACCGACACGACATTTATAGTTGGTTATTTATATGCTATTACCCAATTTCCGTATCTCATACATAATAACATTTAGTAAGACCATAAAATTTAAACTAAATAACAATAAAAGTTGGATGTTGCAAGTTTACTTGTTTAGGGTTCTTTACCACACAAATCCTCTTATCTGAACAACATTGAATATTTTTACAGATTAAGAAACTGTTGTCTGATATTCTCATACTCTTGTGTATGTCTAAGTAATCAAATAACGTTAATACCCATCCTAATCCTCAGATAATGTTGTTGTTCGTCAGTTTCATGCTCCGTTACGCCCTCGCTCAAATATTTGTTCATCTTAATGCGCCTACTATTTATCGCGAACTTAGCCATTGTTAAACTTGGATAGTTTTTTCGGACAAAATAGCTTTTTTTATCAAAAAAGCATGCGATGTGTAAGCACGTGTCGGGTGATTGATCACAGAGCAACATCGATCGCTCTCGAGCGCGCGGCGGCGGAAACATCGCGAAGCTCATAATTTTACACACCCGACTGTTGGCACTACTCATATCGAAGTAATTTTTTATTCCATTAGTTTCAATTCAAAGCTTACGAGCTTACATCGATCTGTACCTATGCACAATTCGCGCGCGATCCCTAAGTGTGAACATCTGTATTTGCGTATGGCGCTCCCACTCTTACACGTATTGATATAAAGCCGTATTCAAATAACTTTAATCGCTTAAGTACACAAATCCCTTCTCGCGACTAACGAATTATAATTATTCATAGGCGTCGCCGACAGCAATCCTTTCCATCTACATACCATGTTTGCATAATGTCTGCGTAGCGTTCGCCGGAGCTGTAAAGTATAAAGTATGGTGAAAGTTATCCAGTATCCTTTTAACCATGACATCGTAATTATCGTCAAGTAACTGTAAGCTATATCATATCAGTTACATCCTGTCACGGATCATAATATAAATGTAACAATAGCTAAGTTAGTACCATTAAACCCTTTGACATCGTTTTTATTGAATTCAGTCGATCGTACTCATTGGGTAATTAATAAAATTACCCGAACTCACGCTTCTCGGGCGCAATCGGTTGAAAATGTTAAAGCGGGGTTCTTCATTTCATGCATGGCGGACTCGTTCGCCGTGACACGTTCTCGTGTGACAAGATAATGTGATCTTTGACACACACTAGTACACACATAGATATTGCAAGTTGATGTCATTTACATTTAACAAAAAGTTTTAAAATTTTGCTAACGTTAACGTTTTCAGTTATGATACCTGAAAATCCTAAAAAAAAAAAAAAAATTACAAATCACAAAATAATTAAAGGTAGCTGATTAATATGAAAACGTCTATATAACAACAGAGCTTGGTCTTCCACCAGATGTGCGATAAACGTTATCAAGAGGGTAAACCGTGACCTCATAAAAAGCAGAATTTATTACATCTCACGACCCTTGCCCCGATACTAAGACAGCGCAGAAAATAATAGAAAAATATCGTAATTAAATCCAACCCTTCTGTTGCTGTGCCTTTTTTATGGAGGGCTAAAATGGAGCGAGGCGCGCGTGACCGATGCGATGATATAGTGAGGTCCTAGAGGCGCGGTGGCGGAGTGCCGGGTCTCGGCGAGTGCCGCCCGCGCCGGCCGGGCCCCGCTCGGAACGGCTTGAGCGCTCATTAATGACTCTCTTATATCTTGTTTATGATAATGTTAACATATGACGGTAACGATTAACTCCTAAATATAAACGCTTGTTTCCGCTCATTTTTGTTTATGAAGTAAAATGGTTTTAAAACGTTTATTTAGTTGATAACCATCTGTTACGATTATGTGTTAATGCTTTACTTAGTGCCATTAATAGTTCGTTTAAAAAAACTTTTATTTAATTGGAAGAAATATTTAGATTTTTCGTCTGTCGATATTAGTATTGTAGATATTGTGATAGTACCTGCTGTAAATAACAGAAGCTCGGTCTGCGGGCCGTCGCGCGTAGTCTCGGACGTGACGAGGCGGGCCCGTCCGCGGCGCTTGCTCCATCACGTTTTATATTGCTCACTGACTGCCAGCGTAAACTGGCAGCCGATTACGATTGCCATAATCATTACCTTTACGCAGATGCACGTAATTGTCTTTGTCGATACAAAATTCAATCTACTCGTAATTTTAAAACAATCGGACTTGGAATAACATATTATTTTTTATTCGTACAAACACGCGCCATGCTAATTACATAAATGCCGAATGTTATGCCTTCATACTTCAAAGTAAAACTTTACCAAACAAATATCACACTGATCGATACTAGAAAAAAGTATTCTGATTCTCAATTATGTTTCAAAAGAACTTTTGTACTTTGTAAATGTATTCAAAGATGGATTTTCTTTTATCGAATTACTAACATAGAGCCAAACATTTCAATAAAAGTTTTTATAAAAACTAAAAGTTGTACAATGGATTATTGAATAAAAGGTAACATACCCTGTGTCATGATATGCCGCCTCCGTTTTGCCTCGGAATTTTTGTATAACCGACTTTATTTCCATTCAAATAAGAACGATATTGTATTGTAAAGGTTGAAGTGCTGCAACAGAGGTGCGATGAGCAAGTTGCAATACTGTTTGTTGTTTGTTAAAGTATGCGTGAATAAGAGATCTTCAGACAAGTATTGATTGGTATTCAATGGCAGTACGATGAATGGCTGCTTGACAATGCGATCATTCGGGTACTTATACGTAGATACATTTACTTTATTGTGAAGCGTAATAAGTGCAAAATAAAAGAAAAATTTACGATATAACGTTAAATAAGTTTAAATATTCATACTTTTATGCTTTTATTCTAATAAGTTTACTTTATAATTTAATTACATTTTGAAGGATTAAGATATCCAGCTACTGTTTAGATTGATCCCATTTATTCTGTCAGGCAGAAATAAAGTTATCTAGTAACGTCTATATTGACTTTATTTATGTGACCGTTGTTTTTATATATAGCTAGTTAATGGTTGTTTTTATCGATTGCTCTCAGCTAGAGTGGTGTGCAGTGAGGAGTGCAGCGCGCAGCACGGTCCGTCGCGCGGCTTGCGAGGCGCCGACGCCGCCGGTGGTCTGCGAGCTCTACCCATCAATGTCCACCATTCTTATCCATATAAAGCTATACTTTTCAAAACTTAAGAATCAATGAAAAGTACTCATTGTACTCTCGTTATCCGGATCTCAATCGAGTGCATTCTACCGGATGGCTTCACTCATTGAGTTTGCTAGACACAGCGTCGTCACTCCTTTGTTGGATATATTGTTAACATTGTACATTTAGATACGTTTATAATAGTAGATACAGAAATGCTCCATTTTAACGAAATCCCTTTAGGAATTGTTTACTTAAGTCGGAGAAGATCAGTATTTTTTATGCTCTATGTAAAATATACCGAGCCTTTCAAAGAGTTTCCAGATTTTTGTATCAGTCAGTAGGTCCTGTACATTTTACAACAGTCTACCCATTAGTTAATATTAGTAGTATACTATTTTGTAAGCGAGGGGCTATATGATTGGAACAAAGGGTTTGCGACTCTACGTATGAGTGCACGCGCCACTTGAAGCTCGTTAGCGACTCGCTCTACAATGCGCTAAAACAATACGTTGCCATTACGCTAATTGCACAAACCAAAAGTTTTGTTTGACATTCGTTTTTTGATAATCAAACGCAAACACATTGACGCATATTGTTTGAAAATTACGTCTTTGTCCATAGTTGGGTAGTGGAAGTTTTCGTCAAACAATGCTTGGGGTATCTATTTTTTGATAGCTTTCCGAGTTAGACAGCAAGAAGTTCCTGTTGATCCTGTGGGCGGAGAGTTCTTAAAATAAATCCTTACATTTATTGGAATATATGACACAGCACTGAATATATTACGATTTTTCAATATTCGCAATTATTTAAGGTTTTTTTAGTCATGAATTTCAAATACTCAGTGCTAAGCACCTAGATACTCTAACTCCATGCAACGGGACAGGAATAGTAGAGCTAGAAAAAACACATTTATATGAAAGGACAATGGCAGGTCTCCATACTAAGAATTGTCTGGGATCAAATTGAAGCGTCCCTTAATGAAAAATATGTTAAAAGATTTGGCGTTAGTTCTAGAATCTATAAATGAGACTATTTTCATTTGGGAAAGCCGGAAAAAAAAGATTTCGGTGTTAGAATTTTATTATTTAGGTTATGAATTAACGTCAATGTCAATTAGCTATATCTATAAAACATAACGCAGATCGAAATTATGTCCTTAAGAAATGATAATGTGGTGTGGTCTAAGTGAGAATAAGAGTATTTACGGATAAATGGGAAAAACCTAAATAAATTCTAACACTCGATGTAGAGTAGTACTCAATTTAAACTTTTAAACTATCGCGCTGCATATTATAGAACGAAACGTCAAGCCCTTAAGGTATTTACGCATGTACGCGCTAATCCCCGTTCTATAATATTACTATAGTACTCAATTATTGAATGTTTAAGAAAGCTGAGCGCGTATTAAAAAAATGCACTTGCCGCGTAAACAATAGAACTATGTTAGGGCAAATAAAAAACATATTTTGTTTAAAATAATTATTTATTTCATTCTTCATCTCATTATCATCATTACACATAAAATGCGTGTGCGACGATGATCTCTATCGTAATCTTCCATAGTTATTGTTATGGGTTTACAACAAAAATCCAATTCACTATATAGGCACAATCGAAGCAAAGCAAGATTAGCTTATGCTCACGCAAAAGCAATATCGTAGTCCTAAGGGCACGCACTAGTCACACAAGGCAGTATCAATCAGTCCATAAACAGTCCAGGTAGGGTAAAAATAAATAGAAAGCCAAATATAATCATAAAACACAACCGACATTGTAAACACGGAAGGATTTTGTAGTCTTCACTTGACAGACAACCACAGATAACATTCACTGTCAAAAACAAAAGTAGTGCTGCACATTTGGATTCGTTTTTCTTGAGAATCGATACGACACTGAAACGATCCTCTGATATTTTGATCCATTATTAATTGGATTTAAAAGTAGGAGCATTTCTTCAAACATATCATTGATTAAAGACGAAAGAATAGATAATTCTAATATTATGTTAAAAACAAAACGAACTCTACAAGGGTCGATCGATCGGTCGATTATATCGATCATTCGTTTGATTATACAGCGTCACACCACTATTTTAATGGTAAAATGTCGAATGTAGGTAACCTAATTCGAACATCATTTTATGAGCTTTTAAAAACATAAAAATAACTCCGGCTTTTATAAGAAGAAGTGAATAATTGAAAAATCGTAGAAAATTAATTAAATTTGATTGATATTTATGAAATCTATGGACGCCAAAAAAAGTCCAGACCAAATTCTGCCATTGTTCTTTGCGTAGAACATAAATTTCAAGTAGATAAGTTAATTCCCGTAACCCCATATTTAAAATCTCATTTAATTTAAAATGCGACTAATTTCAGTATCTAAATCAATTTGCTATCATGTAACCTATTCACTTAATTTGTATCGGGTAACGTCAATGGGCTTACAGTTAGAAGCTGCGACAGGCGACACACGCCAATGTGTAGGCAATTAAGAACCGGCGCAGGAGCATTTAACTGCTAATGTGTGTATTAACAAATGTATTTGCCGTGTTGAAGCGCGCTCGTAAATTCCGCAGACAACTGAGCAGTTGGCTCGCGTCGCCGTTACACATATATCATTCCCTCCTAAATTGTCTAAACATTATTGTTTTTGTTTTATTTCGAAAGAGACATCAGCTTTAAACTGCTGACAATTAATAGCGTTTATCTTTTCTAGAGTTAAAACAGCCAACTAAAGAGCAGTTTAATGAGATAAGACATATTTAAGAATAAACACCAGTTTGTTTTTATTTAATAGAATATCTTAAGTTAGATCCTACCTAAAGTAAATGACCATCAAAATCAAACCTTCCTTATCCTTCCTTCCAAATTATTCATAGGAACCTATGAATAATTTAAGGAAGGTCTTCAATCAATCCTAATCGATAAAATCGAAAGAAAAAAAAAACGAATCTGTAGGTGGATTAAACTAAGCCTACAATGACAATAAATAAATAAATATCAAGTTACTGATTCTGAAATTATAAGAGTCTAGCTGTACTCAACCTATTTACTTAAATATAACACACTTATGATACAGTCGTTGAAGGATTGCTCGGAGAATTAAAAACGGCTTGAGCAGATGTCATGGAATAGTCTTAGAGACATAACATCAATAGCTACAGAAGGTATTAAAACAACATTCTTCGCTAGCATCATCTGTCTCCGAGAGCAATATATTAGTTGTCAGGGCGGCATCGGCATCGCGCCACCCGCACTCCTCGCCCGCCACGCGCGCCCTGCCTACATCTACGAGACTAATAACTTAACCCCCTTTTGTTTTTCTATACAAAGCTCTCAGTTTATTTATGAGATCTACTGATTATGCTCCGACACGCGTCTCTTCTAATCGCTCTCAACTAAATAAAATCTCTTAAATATACCAGAGCTTTGTACGATAATTGAGCAAAAATAATCAAGAATGACAACAATCTCTTGGTGGTGAATTAAAAACATTTTTGTCATAGTTAGATAGATAGATAGAATATTCTTTTTTGTATGTTAAAAAGTATATAAAATAAGTCTACCAGATGCCTGGCACCAGGAAAAACGTAGTAACGGCAAGTGATAACTATAGTACTATTGTAACATTTGACTTTAGAAAACATTGTAGCTGGTACCTGGTACATACACCGCAAAAAAACTGTTATTAATTAGGAACTGTTATTTCGATTTTGGTCGTATAAATGTTTACCTTCGAATAGATTGAGATCGATTTTATCAAAATCTACTCAGTAATATCGCCGTAGCGACTATGAACTTTGTGAATGAAATCCTACATACATGCACCAAGCTAAAATTATAAATATTCGATAATTCATTAATGGAATGACGTAGATTCTTGCTATACTTAGTTTAATAATATTATGTGACCCTTATTTTAAACCCCAGTAATGAGATGCTACGAGCTACGATTTGAAGTGGCATTCATTGAATTGTCGAAAATATTATGCCTTTCACGTCGATCGCACACGAGTGTCGCGTTGCTGACATTTAAATATGCAATACAATGTAGGGTGACACATCACTAGTGCGTGATGGTCCATTGTCATTGTCAAGTCAAAACAAAGCTCTCCCTGTATCGACTGAGCACAAGCAATATTTTATATTATTATTTAAATAATATTTCTGTGGTCTAAAGTCATAAAACACCGCAACAACGCAGTTTCTAAAGATAATTCAGATTCTTAGGAATGACGGAGGTGCGCGCTTTTGAGGACGAAGAGTTTGCGGTTTGGTCGGCTGACGGCTCTCGGTCGTCGTCGAAAACTACGTTCACTTGTAATTTCGCGGTTTCTTTCGTATATGCGGACATTATTATTCTCAAGCCAAAGCGGTTGTAAATCAAAAAAACTCATTAGACCGTCGGCATTCGGCCTTAATAGCACACTTCTTTAAATGCACGTCAACACTTAAAATGATGGCAATTTTCGTTATGTTCAAAAGTTATAATGCATAAATAACTTGACGTACATTTACATTATCGCTCTAATTTAATAAAACAGGCAAAAGAATGACTGCATCTCAGCGCTGCTGTCAAGAAACGTCGTTGTAATTATCATAATCACAGAAGCGTTCTCGATGATATGGTCAGAGTGTAACCTGACGCCTGTCGGTTTGGATGGAGCGGTGACTAGCTGACGGATTGGAGACCACACGTGTTGCGGCTGGATCATACCAGTTCTCTTTACTATATACTCAAGAGACGTCTACACGCGATTAATAGATACACTTTTAACATTTTGACCTCGACAAAGTACCTACTGCCTTCAAATTGTTTTTTTTTTTGTTATTGCCCCTGCCACTTACAGTCTTCTTGGTTGTAGATGGTAACTTAACCTTATTATCATCATAATTATAATATCACCGATAAAGTGAAATGAAAAATTTGTGAAGAATTATTTGCTCGATTTTCCGACCAACATATCCGCCCCCGTACCTTTATCCACTAATATTATATCTACTTTATGCTTGTGTACAGTTTAAAACGCATGGATAACAAATCACAGTGCCTCTCCAGTAAAGAGAGGAAAGCCTCTTCATTTCGCATTTTCAATTCGCGTCATTCGTATAATATTTTGTAGAAAAACGGACCATTGCAGAAGTATTTTTTATCTTGCAAGTCTAAATATCTATAAACAAACATATTCGGTACATATTTTTAAGTTTATTATTTCCACGGACGTTGTGTTACGTGTTTTATTTTCAAAGCAAATGAGCGTAACATAAGCTCATGAAATCGAGGTCGATGCAGTCGCGGTTGCCACAGGAAACCGCAAACTATCCATCTAAATAACTACACTGCGCCAGAGCTACGTTATTTTTTACTAAGTTGAACAACCATCTCAGTTTAAAACGAACAAGAATTTCACTGAATGTACCTACAATCGTAATGCGCTTGTATTAAGCAAACTCCTGGTAATCAATTTAGGACTGATTTAATTGTATTATATATATTTTAGAATCGTCATCGGGTAGTATAGTTGTCCAAACCAATAAGTGAATCGATGTGGAGACTGTGGAGAGGAAAAGGAACTTGCTTATATTGTTTAAAAAAAGAGGAGCTCCTTTCTGGCCGACCATCAAGCCTCATGAAATTCGGATAAACTCTGTAGGTAACTTCAAAATATTAATGTTTCTCCTTTTAAAATATGCCAGTAATGTTTCCAAGACATCAAAGATTGTATAACTTGTTCGTAAAACATATCGATCCTCTCAATGAATGATGCGCGTTGGTTAGACTTTTTTGATGTGAGTATTTTATGATATAAAAAACTAAGTAAAGTTCTTAATTATTAGCATTATTTTAGTTCCTAGTTTTATTTAGTACATATTTTTTCTTATTTATTGCGTAGGCTTAGTTTTTATATCATTGTAAATATTTTAAGTTTAAATTATGATACCATTAAACTCTCTCTCACCAAAACTGTTCACATGCGCACTGCAGGAGGTTTTTTAAGAAGCTACCCGAAACATGGCTGTCACGGGGTATTAACGTTACCACTAACGTTGGGAGGTTTGTTAGTTGGTGTCCACACACCAGCTAACAAACCTCCGCTTTGTTGACGACATCGTGATCTTCTCTACATCAGCTTCCGAACTTGAAGATATGCTCCAAGATCTGAGCACGGCGAGTCTTGAGGTTGAGCTTTTAATGAACCGATCAAAAAAGCAACTCATGACCAACGGCACGAAACGTAGGGTCGTGGTAGACGGGTTGGAGTTGAAATATGTCGATGAGTACATATACTTGGGCCAGATTGTCTCGTTTAAAAACCGACAACAAAGAGAAGTAGATAGGCGAATCCAAAACGCATGGAAGAGCTTCTGGGCCCTTAAATAACATCTCAAGGGCAACATGCCAATGACGCTGTAGAGGAGACTCATCGACATGTGCATACTGCCCGTCCTAACCTACGGTGCTCAAAGTTGGTAACTTACTGAACAGCAGAAGTCCAACCTTAAGATTTGCCCACGATCAATGGAGCGCAGCATATTAGGTGTAAAACTAAGGGATCGTGTTAGAAACACCACGCTGCGTTCTATAACTCAAGTGGCGGATGTGGGAGTAAAAACAGCCAAGCTTAAGTGGGAGTGGGCTAGTCACGTTGCGCGAATGCAACCTGACCGATTGGCAAAGATCATCCCCCACTAGAGGCCGAAAGAAAGGAAAATAAAAGTTTTGAGTTTGACATTGAATAAAACTACTTTTTACGGATTTTTTCGCGGTTTTAATTTTGGATTTAGGTCCCGACGTTTCGACACCTTTGCAGGTATCATGGTCACGGGCAGACTGAGATGGCGTTCGTCTTGACAGAAGATGTTGCTCGTTCTACCTTCATATTTTAATTTATTGTTGAGTTCCGACCTACGCAATATGAGCTCACTATGTCTTGATGTCTTGCAGCGCTGCTCTTGGGTTTGGCCTTGAGTTTGTGTATTATTGGGTCCCAAGTAGGTGATATCTTCTATCTTTTGAGTTTGAGGACATCGCCGTCGCGCTCCTCCGTGGCGAAGGTGGTAAAGATAAAGATAAATTTATTTGTTAAAAACATATGTTATATAAGGTGGTATAATATACAATATAATATATTATTTAGAGTTTCAATATGTTTTGCCATATCAGGCGTACAAATATACATTTATTAAACTTAAAATCTACATTCGGATACTTAATCAAAACAATTCGAAAATATGTGAAATAGCTTTACAATTTCAATTTTAAGTAGGTATTATCTTTTAAGAAATCGTCTACCTTATAGTAAGCTCTTTTACATAAAAGTTCTTTAAGTTTATTTTTAAATAAACTAATATTTAATATTTGTATGTATCTGGTACTTTATTATAAATTTTGGGAGCCATACAAAATAAACTTCTCCACACGTGGTGTGATGATATAGTCAGTTATGTGGGTCGCACGTGGCCAGAAATCGCAATAGATAGATAGACAGGTTTGGAGCCCAACAGTAGAATCACATGTAGGCTAATAAAAATAAGACATTAAATTGTTATATATCAAAGTAAGGCATTAAATAAAACTTATTACATTAAGTCATGGTTTTTCAATATCGAAAAACCTACCTTCATATCCTCAGATTATCTCGAATATTCACCTAATTCTGGTGAAACTAAGGTACAAGATAGGACCCATGTTACGTTATTTTTTAAGTTCAGTAATTCAATTACTTAGTAATTAGTAATTTTCGAAGCTAGCTCTCATTGTTTGTCTAGAACGGTTTACACTTCACGAAAGTTAATGCACAAAGAAGTTCAAAAAGTTTGATAGCTTATTTCATACGCGGTCCCTGCCGCTCTACATATATTTCATTCAAACTAATTCAAATATATCGTCAAGATTGAATTAGATACGCCATCTATGATTTTTGGTTAGCAATTCCATGCTTTAGTGGGCACTTCAAAGTGCTAAATATCTGTTAAATACTCATCACATATCTTTTACTGTTACTGAAGTAAGAGCACTGTAAATGGGAGTTAGTTAGAGGTAGTTTTGGAACTCAGTCGGGGTTTCTAAGACACTGTTATTTTTTAAATCGACTAAATCATATTATCTGAAATAACCGTACTTATGTAAGATCTGTAGAACATCTCTACCCGTAACTGGGGTGTATATTATGATGTCAGTGTCCTGTCAAAGCACTTGTCAAAGTGTCTACAGCTGTCAACATAGTATTGTTTATTACTAATAATCTTATATTTGGTAATTTTGGTATTGAAAGTTGATTGAAAGAAAATTTACGATCAGAATTACATTAACGGATTACTTCTATTCGACGGTGAGCAAGAAACTTTTACAGTGTTACATTACTAAAAAATACTTGAAGTAATGGACAAGCATATTCTGCCCAACATTCCTACTACTCAACATGTATTAGAAGATATAATTAACAATGAGGTAGAAGAATTCACGAAAGATTTAGCTGTATTTAACGATGTTAACAAAACTTTACTTAATGCCTATTATTGCTACCGAAATTTCAAACAACTTCAAGAAAATGTTATGGAACAAGATGGACTGAATTCTAAATTAAATGAACTAAATCAAAAGCTAGCTGAAAATGTGGCTAACATGAAAAAACAAAAATAGATAGTCTTTTTATTAAGTTAACAACATGATGTACTGGTAAACTACTTTACCAATTCAAGCAGTGAGGAGTGTTCTATCAATTAGTTATGTAGTTTACCAGTCTCTCTAATATATTAAGGATTTAATAAAGAAGGATTTGTGTTCAACTTCTTTATCTAAATAAATTAAATTTATTTCTTAAAAATAGATTTATTTTTATGTAAATATAATATTTTAAGTAAATACTTTGGTTATTTTATTTTGAAACAAGCTTTTTCTTATTTTTCCATTATATAATTAGATAAACACAAGTTGAAAATAACAACATTACTTTTCATTAAACTTCATTTTATTATGCTTCCAAACTTAATTAAATCATCTTCTGTGACCAATCCTAAATGGAACAAACATACTAAAGCTGCACCTTGTTCAGCAAACTTCTTATTTTTTTCCCAAAATGTTGAAGTGTATTTCTTATTGTCAAAATGGATTATTGCACGAAATAATTTTTCTACTTGCTGTGTTTCATAAGTAGGTAAACTAATACCATTTTTTCCTGCCCATGCATGAAGTTTTGTTTTAGGCAAATTTACATCAGTAAAACTGGCTCGTATAAAACAAACCTGAAACAAAAATGTAGTGTGTAAATTATTAATGAAATGTGAGTTACACAGGCACAACATTATTTAAATAACTTATACACACTTTCTTTTGTATAACATCAGCAGTGGAAATATCAGTTTTGGTTTTCTTTTGTGGTGGTTCAAGATCATCGGGACACACTTGCCATCTTCCTTGTATTCCCAACTTCTGATAACTAGATTGCTTTTCTTGACAATACTCTCCTAAATCCCAAATGCCACTAAAAAAAGTAAATAACAAAATCATTACTCAATAGTCTACAATAGTTTACTTATTGTTTTAATTTATATCAAATGGAATTTAGATTGATACATATTAGTAACTTACCATATTTGCTCAAGAGTTTGACAATCTAAAAATAGTCTGCCCCTTGGTGTGTCTTGCAAATCTCTTAATATATTCTGAACACAATACTTAGTATTTGCAGGTGCATTGTCATAGTCCACTGCCAATTTAAGGTATTCCTTAATAACGGTATCCATCGGAAGCATGCCTTGTTTCCGGAATATGGAACAGTTCCATTCAGCAGCTCGAGCAAGCATGACACTACTACAACCTGTCATTTCTTTAAATTTTAAAATGTCGCTGTACTTTTCAATTTCCTTAGACCCACCACTGAAAAAGTTAAATGTTAGTAACATTAGCAACAGTTACCAACAGATTAGGAGAAGCAATTTTATTTGACAGACTTACTTGGCCATAACTGGTATAGATATCCTTTGTGCAACATATTTAATGATGTCTGTGTGCACTGCATGCTGTGGTCTCTCATCCTTTGTTCTGCCGTGAATTGCTATTGCCTTGATTCCTGAACTCACCAGTTTTTCGACCAGTTTGAGTGTATCTTCAGGTGTGTCTTTTATCCTTATTTTGCAAGTCACAGGTATAGATATATTGTTAACTAAAGTGGACAAAATGTTATACGCTTTCTCTGGCTGTGCTAACAAAGCAACTCCCATGCCTCCTTTAATGGAAAACTCTTTAGGACATCCCATATTAATATCTATAGCAGCCACATCATTCTCTCTAAAACCAAAAACAACCTGTTGAGTTTATGAAATTTTTTGAATATAATAAAACAGAAAAATACTTGTCAATGAAATTATCTTACACTAGTTTTGCCACTTTTAAAGCTCTTTCTGCATCACATGTTCCAAGCTGCAGTATTACTTTTTCCTTTTCTTCATCACAGGTACGAAAGACTATCGTGCCATCTGTTTGATCCACATAATCCACAGTGTTTAATATTTCTAAAAGATAACATCAAACAATAATTAATAGTCGTAGTTAAAAGAATTTTAGTTTTGAAAATAAATATGATTATATAGATAAATAGTCATATTTCATTATTTCACAGTATAATAATTAATAAATAGTCTTTCAACATGATATTTCAGACAAGTAGACAGAGGTTATGTGTGTTCTACTAGATTATGTATTTTATCAGAGTTATAATTTATTATTAATAATGGGTTACTGAACAGTGTTTCTTTCTGAAATGGTTAAATATGTTATCCTTACCATTATATTTACGCTTAGACCTTAAAAATTTCCAATCAATTAATTCTTCAGTATAAACCAAGTCCGCACCGTATCGCAGAGCTAACAGTCGCATAGGCAAAGTACCTATACGCACCATAGGGGCAAGTATCATTTTATTATCATACGTTAACATTTTTATTAATAAATATTATGTTTAAATCACAACGTGAACTTTCTGATATAGGTACGCGAAACTTAACAACATCAGTTTGACAACGACATTAGACGTGACCATAAACTAAACATATACATAGACTGCTAGGTACTATCGCTAACTTTCCCTTTCGCTACAGACTAAAAACTACTCTACACACATTCGTACATTCGTTTACTGATTTAAGTTAATTTTCGCGCAACGAGAAACTTATATACGAAAATTTCGTTGGTTTGGAAATTTTTAGGATAATAGTAGTGTTTTAAATAGATTTTTTAAAACGGCAAGCTCCATCTTCATATATAATTCACGACAAAACTAGTTCACACTAGTGCTTACGTTCATACTCTGATAGACTCACTCTAGGTGCTTATGTATACTCTAAGGACGTGACGGATGATGTGACCTTGACCGATAAGATCGAGTGTTACCTTATACCAAAAACGGCTAGAATATGAATTTCAGGAAAATTTTATAAAAAAATACAGCCGAATTGAGAACCTCCTCCTTTTTTGAAGTCGGTTGAAATAGTACTTTAAACAGCAATACAAATCATAAGAATAAGCTTAGAGCAACGGGTTTAATAAGCCATGCTTAGCGAGTAAATAAGAGAGTAAAGTATATGCTCGTTATGGTACAAATAGACTAACACGAGGTAGATATTTGACGTATAAGATGCCCAATCATTTTTCCTCTCCTGATCTCTATATCCTGTAGCAGTTGTCTTTTAGCCTTTATTCTCTGCAGAACCTGAACGTTTGTTACTCTATCCTTCCAGCTTATTCTTTCCATCCGTCTCCAGCACCACATTATATAATAGAAGGGAAGATTGAAGGAAGGAGAGGAAGGGGGCGGCCGAGATACAATTACATTACATAAATAAAAGAGAAGGTGGAGGTCACGACGTACAAAGAGGTTCAAGAATTGGCACAGGACAGACATAAATGGAAAGAGCTGCACCGACAAGAGCATGGCTCTTAAATTGATGATGATGATGATGATGAGGTAGATATTATTATCTTTTACAAAGCTCTTGTCAGAAAAACATTAAAATTAATTAAATTTTAAATAATAAACATGCACCTACCGATTGTCGTTTGTCCTTGTTAGTCGACTAATCGACATACAATTATAATTATTAGTGACTGACTTGAAAACAGACCTTGCGAAGCGAACTGTCAAACGCTTAGAGTATAAATAAGAAACTAAAGAGCGAGTCTATCAGACTTTGAACCGTAAGCACTAGTTTGAACAAGTTTCTTCGTGAATTATGTATGAATATGGAGCTTGCCATTATAATAAGTCTATTGCGCGAAAAATTACTTGAATCTGTAAACGAATGTACTAGATACAGACTAAAAAAGTGCTCTTATTATTTCATTTCTTTCTTCATTTCTTTGTATTGTTTACAAACAATAATAGTTGTCAAGTCCGGCTAGTGATGTGCGATGTTCGCATACCGTAAGTATCGATAAAATTAATGAAGTGTTTAAAATACATTGAAATTATATTTTAATCCACAGATTTCCTGCAAACGAAATTTCAAATAAGAAATGGATGGAAGCTATTGGTTCTGAAAATATAAACCCAAGACATAAAATATGGCATGTCTGCTCCATGCACTTTGAATAATTATAGTGACCTTAGTGATCTTTACTCAGAAGACTCGAGGTGGCCTTCAATACGCCTCTAACGGAGTCATAAACATTGTAAAGAAAACGGAAAAATTAATAAAACGTCATCTCACTGACCAGGAGAAACCAGAAAACTATTATTTATATATTTTCAAGTTTCTGACGGACTATTATGACAGCGACAAAGTATCATACTCGCCGCACAACATGGAGCATAACACCAACCACAGGTTGTTGCTTGTGAAACCTATAATGCCTTTATAGGCATAAGGTTTCGGTACCATGCTAAAAAAAATAGTGATAAAGTTTCTTATAGTAACTATTTTAGTAAGTTAATTTTGTTTAGAAACGAATAAATGCCTTTTTTACACTAGATATTGTTTTATTTTACATAATTTAAGTTGTTTAAAAAGTGGGTAGGTACATAAAAATAACAAATAAACTAGCCCGTGTAACAGGTGGGTTATATTCAGATAATTCCTCTTGATTTAGTAGTCTTTTTTTTGTTACTTTGTGGCAGATGACAATTTTGGGTAAAAGCTTAAATGACACTCAAAGTTAAGTATCGATATCTAGCGCGTTTCAGGCAGTTACAACCCTAAGAAAGGCAGCCATCTTACTTGCCCAATTTTTGTAGGTATGCACGTTCATTTCGTAGGTATGGCAAGTCCATTTAGGTTTCTAAGTCAGTGTTCTATTTTAGGTCAAACGTCAAATTTGACGTTTGACAGTTCGCTTTGCTCTGTGGTTAAGATTTTAGGAATTTTGATGTGGTGATCTCGATTAAATACTTGCTTTTACTACAAAGCAACTTTATTTTTGTTATATTGTCGTTCGGTACTCAGGTGGGTTATATTTGCATAATGATTATTTCATCGTTAATATTGTTTTTTATTTGTCTCACTAATATGTTTTTCCGTTTAGAACCTAAAAAGTAAACTATGAAACCCACTGTAGCAGCTGATGAAATGTTTCCTGAGGGTGTTGGACCCTACATGGATTTAGAAGAAGTATGCTATTTTAATTAATTGTATATTGTCTATATAGTTAGCTATTCTTGAGTTTAAAATAAAGGTACAACTAAACCCAATAATAATGGATATTTTTTTTTATTTTAATAGGCTGGTGGACCATCTAATTTATTAATGGATTTGGCTGCAAATGAAAAGGCTGTACATTCAGATTTTTTCAATGGTATGTTGAATGGTATCATTTCATAAAATAAAAGTATACTACAGTTACTACAAAAGAGAAATATTTTGTAAACAAACATTGATACAATTAGTCTATAATAATAAAAAAAGCTGTAGTAGTGGAGCTAGGTACTATCTCAAGATACTTATATCATAGTTGATTATATACTTTAATAAGCTTTGTGTGATTGTTCCATGACAGAATTTGTTAAGATATTTACAATTAACTAAAATTGACCAGTATCATAATAGTATATTTTTAATTTCAGATTTTGAAGACCTGTTTGATGATGACGACTTGAAGTGATTCCAGTTAAATATCTACCATATGTAATAAATTAGTTGTAAATGTATTGTGTTAAATAAAAAGTAAGTTTAAAATTTTATTGACATTTATTTCACTTATCATTAAAACAATTCCATGCCTGAATAAAAATCTTTTTTCTATAGTTGACACACTTTGATAGTACCATTTTCTTATAATGTAAGTCATAGGCACATACTTTATTTGGTTATTTTTTTACAGACATCAACTTTCGAATTGGTATTCACTGAGCAATGTACCTAACACATCCAACATATTGATATAAGTTGCTAGATATTGCACAACAAAATAATAATAGGTATACAAACAGTAACTTGTCATGGTTTTCACCCAATCAATAATTGAGATTTAATAGTCACATAGGCCAAACCAAAGTTGCTTTAAGAATATATAGTAACATGTTACACAGTATCCACTGATATAATATTACAATAATAAATATATCAATAGAAGACCAACCAAAAGATTTAACATGCTACTTATATAAACAGAATGCAAATGACATTCTGATATGTATAAGTCAATTATTATAACTGTCCTTAGTCAAGCAATATGAAGACATAATGTTGTTTCTAGTTCATAGTAAAATTAAATATTCTTGATTGATGATGCCGAGAAATTTTATTGTTTATTAGTAAAAAAATTAAAGTAGAACCATTGGAATTGTTTTAAATATAATATTAATCATTACATTGTGTCAAAATATGTTTTAAGCTAACATAATGTTTGAACTTGTGTGGCATATTACATAAACTTAGCCCACATGCAACAGTAACACCTAGTTAATATAAACAAAAGAATTAAAAATGTTGCGCACATGGTACGCGGGCGCGGTCGCTAGACGTCGACGTCGCTGCTGTCGTCGCTGTACTCGTTGCCCTCGGCCTCCTGCTCCTCTTCCGCTTCGCCCTCCACTTCTAACGCCTCTTCGTCGTCTCCTGCATCGTCTTCCTCTTCCTCAAGCATCGTTGATAATTTAGTTATAACACCTCTCCCCATTTCTGCAATCAATAAATTACGTTTTTAGAATCCCATCTGGGTGAGGTATGAAAAAAAAGTTTTTTCTCTGCTTTCGACCACGCATAGTTGTTGATTGTTGACCGATTGTTTGGACCAGCAAGGGTAAAATGTATTGTACATGATACTCCACATTATAAACTATGGTAAAATGAGTTTAATACAAAATGGATAAACAAAAGTAGCCTTTAACAAATTAATGTTCTTATTATGAGACATATTATTATGAGTAACTAACACCAGACTCTATTCTGACTTACATTTTCCCAAACTTATTGGAGTAAACTTCTGCTTTACCAAATTCACTGAGTAAAAGTAATTAAAATTTAAACTATTACATAATATTAACATTTAATGATAACCAAATAATATCTACTTACGTTCTACATATGTCTTTAATGATTTTGGAACCATATTTTTTGCTCTTTCTATGTCCTCTTCTGAACATTCTCCTTTATCTAAACCTAGAGTAAATGAAATGTATTGTTATGTTTTATATTCAAGGTTAAGAATATTATAACATTTTCCACTTAATGCAACAAGTAAGGCACTAGTTTATACTTACCGAATAAAAGACCCATTCTTTTTAAAATATCAATATCATCATGTATTTGAAACCTCTTGTTAAAATTGAACATATACTCTGTCCTGTAAAAAGAATATTGACTATTTCAGTAAACGAAATAATATGATTAAATATTTAAAACAAAAAGAAGAGTTCCATAAAACTTCAAGTAAGTTTAAGGTTACAATGAGCATTTAAATCAAATGGTTTGTGAAGTTTTCGTGAGTAGAAGAACACACTTAATCAAACCCATTTGTGAGCTAGAATGCCACATATTGACACACAATACGTTGAATAAAATGTAAATTGTTTACATATACTTATTTCTGTTCAATTTAATACCAGCAGGACTGATGCTATACTTACTTATCATTAGAAATACTGCAGTCAATTAAAGCTTTATCACTAGTATTCACAACAATGAACGGCAAATGAATAGCAGATGAAGGAGATGGTTTCACTCCTTTGACCTCTGCTTCCTTATTTCTTTCTATCAAACTCTTAAATGAAATATGCTGAAACAGTAATGCATAAATCAAAAACAGAACACCACACAGTTTGATAGCTAACCATTTAAACATATGCAAATATATGTTAAGTCTATTTGAAGTTAAATTAAATAAAATTATTTGAAAAAGTAACAACCATCCATACAACACATTATGTGTTTATGTGCAGTTCTATATCATATTTATAGTTATTGTTAAGTTTTTCCCCAGGTTATAAAAAACTTAATATTAAGTTAAGCTGGTTAATGTGAATACAATTTTAAACATCTATATTAGTTTTAAACCATAATTCTTATAATTGGTACAACTATATTATGTTACCTGTAAAATAAGTTCCTGCAACTGTTGCGTCTTTTTTTGTATCTGTTCTAACTTGGACTGTTTTTCTTTTTCTAAGGCTGTACATTCTTGTATACTATTAGTGGGTAATCCAAGCCATCGAATTTCCTTCTTTTCTTTAGATATTATGTTCATTGCCATTAAAACATTTAACGCGTCATATACTCTTCTACGAATATTCTTTTGGTCATATTGCTGTAAGGCAATATTAATATAAACATTAAGAACCAATTAGCAGTATTCTGTATATTTTTTGGAAATTAGGGTGAGCAGTACATCAATATTATATAGTCCATTACAAAAATTATTGAAATGAAAAGAGTCAATAATTTAATGTGTGGTTTCAATATAATAATATATATTGCTTGTCTGATAAGGATCTACAAATATATAACATGTACCCTGGCAGTAACAAGACTGCCGATTTTGAAAAACTGATTAATTTATTGTTATGTCAAATCTACTGATCACAACAGTTGTGATTGTTCGACCGGAAGATTATCAACAAATCATAGATCAGGAGATTTGACATGTGATATTTTTTTCTTACTTTTAATAACTACGAGTTAAAGTTGATAATTAATAAATTATTAATATAACAATAACACAATATTATTGAGGGGCCCGTTGGTCTAGTGGTCAGTGACACTGACTGCTATACCAGTAGCCGTGGGTTCAATTCCCACCCTGGACAAATGATTGTGTGATAAGCACAAAACTTTGTTCTGTGTCTGGGTGTAATTTATCTATAATATTATGTATGTATCTAGAAATTTATAAGTACATGTTTATCAGTTGCCTGGTTGCCATAACACAAGCTCTGATTAGCTTGGGATCAGATAACCGTGTGTGAGATGTCCCGGAATATTATTATTATAATAACAGTCACTAAACAAATAAAATATATGGGCATAATATTACATAAAACTTAATTATAAGTGCCTTATAATACTTACTTGGCTATCTGCTGAACCGTGCATTCCAGCTGCAAATTCTAGCACTAATTCATCGGCGACTTCATTATATGAAGTGAAACCTTTATTTCTGACCTTTTCACATACTTTCATAGAGAAATGCCGTAATCCTTTGCCAACTTTATCAGCATGCTTACGTCGCTTTGTGGTACTGAAACAGTGTATTTAATCATATCAACGCTACGCCATTGTGACAAGTACTTAAATCATTTTTTTCCTAAAATGTCGCTTTAATAGTATAACCGTGAGAGCGTATCAGAGAGACCGATATTCATTCGCATTTATTATGTTCGTATACTCACTATTCTGCTGGAGGGTCATTGTCTGAATCGTGTCTCCTTCTCGACGCGTGTGACATTGTTGAAGAAAAGATATTCGCAGTACTAGTACTTGATACTTGGTTTTCAGACTTCGCTGGTATTGTCACAAGTTGTGAGTGTGGCACAGCTTGTATAAATTTCAATTCAGTTAGTGGATCTTGATTTATCTGAAATAAAAATTAACATTTGTTTTATTTTGGGGTTTTGTGTTACTATTCAACAATGTAATGTGGATCTTTGTGATAAATTTACCTGATTATCTTCAACTTCTTTAGGTTCGACCTTAATTTTTTGTAGAGTTGCTAGATTTTCAACCTGCAACAATTCTGAAATAGAATTTCATTGGGGTATAAATCATGAACGAATGTATACAGGTTCTGTTTCATTAACGATTATTCGATAATGCACATTCATTTATTTCCACTGGACACGTAATTCAAACGTTTTAATGATACATAAATATGAATATAAACAGTAATATATACAGGCGCAATGAGGCACGAGATCAGTCCGAGAATATTACGTTGTTAGATGCTGAGGAGGTTTTATTTTAAGTTTTGGCGAACTTTAAACTTTTGCCGAGACTGAAGATATATCATTTTTTACTGATGGTTTAGGCCAGATTAGTTACTATAAAATAAAAATGGGTGAAACAATTTTTGCCATATTTGATTTGTTCGATTTGTTGCCGTTTCAAAAGGCACAATAGCTTCTAAAACATTGGAAAAAAGAAACTTTCGGAAACCGGAAAAACTTGAGCAGGGCACCACTAGCATAAAGTAAATACGCTTTTATTACTTTTCCATTACCAAGCATGTCTATTTTAGTGCGAGGCTTAATATTAACCACATTTTGATCGTTAAATATTTATTTTTAGAATCGCGCATGTTACCATAATATGATATTTTCCAGTTAAAATTAAGATGTTCTTAAAATATTACAAAAATGAACGGGTTCACCGTTTCTTATTATAAGTTTTACTTACTTGATGCGCATTTGATGTTGGTCAATTTTACAGCTCTGAATACTGGGGTCTGGAAAATAAAGAATAAGTTCATCAATTGACGTAATAACAAGTTCATCAATTATTTTAAATTTCTAAAAAATAATGTCGAGTTATTTTTTTGTCTTGTTAACATGAGACGATAACTGGATGTTTTTTACTAAAATTAACATAAAACGAATAAGATATACCTACTCATGATCTTCTTGAATAACCATTATGATGAAAATAATGAAGTAGAATGCAGTTTTAAAATATATAACCATAACACCTGATTGTCGTGACGGGTAAACGCACTGTGAGGTTAAAATCTATAAATAGATTATCTCTTTTCTTAGAATATTGTCAATGAGTATGTGCACTAGTTTAAAATTCCAAAGGATAACGATAAGTACGAGCTTACATAAACAAAATGTCTCGTGGTGAAACTAAACAGGCCTGCGTTAGGATAGTTGCTATCTATGAAGTATAAAACAAGCTCGTAAATCTGGCCCAACACGCAAGAAGCAATAGGCAAAAGAAGGTTCACGAATAAATACTTTGCTCAAAAAGCCGGGTGTGTTTATTTACATGAATGGCTTATCCCCGCGATAACTATAATAAAACATAATCATGATATTGGAAGTAAGATTTATGTTTTCCAGCTAATTAAAAGGATACAGAAGGCATAGGTAACAATTCGTCAACAGGAACAGTAAGTATAATCGTGTCCACCACATTGTCAACATTAGGCTACAAGTTTATCCGTACTCAGAGATGCCTAGAGCAAGTAGGTTTGATTGGCACAGAACAGTTTGCTATGTTGACTTCAGGACAGTTTTCTTATTTCTATACATTCAAATGGTGACCTGACGGAAACCGCTACACCTTGAACTCGTCATCAGAATCCGAATCCTGCACCTACGAAGACGGTTCTCTGGAGTCTTCGACAAGGACATCAATCGATTCCAAACACTCCATAAAAAAATCAAAAATCAAGACGGCGTTGCAGACTATCACCCCTTCTATTTAAAATGCATAGGTACAGAATTAATATAGATGGTGAGTGTTTGAAGTCTACACAATCCGACTGAATTTAATTTTAAGCTACGCCGACAATTCTGCCCCCTCCAAGAGTCAACCAGATAAAAATATAGTATTGCTGATTAAACGACTAGAAACCACAACGTTGTAATTTCGACCGGCAATCAATCGTGACAAGATCAAAATGATGGCATGTATAGCGGGTTGCGTGGTAGTCAAGAGCCATATATATCTGGGCTCAATTTACAAGCATGATGAAATTCGATGATCATCAGCAGATAAACTCAAAAACATAAATTTGAAAACCTAAGGATAACCAGAAACGTAAAGTATCACTGAAAATGTGGCGATGAATACTTTTGCTCAGTTTTTCGTTTACCGTATCAATATTGAAAGAACTCAACACAAAAGGGAGAATTTCGTCAAATGTTTAATTAGGATTTTTCAAGTACTTCGGGAATATTACCCATAATGGGTTCTCCATGGCAAGGTGGCTTGTGGCACAAGCGAAAGTGGAGGGCAGAAGTTCTCTCGGACGCTACCCTACATGGTGGAAAACCTCATCAAAACAGCGATGCACTCCAGCTTGGTTGCTCTCGCTTTGCAAAACATCCGAGTTACATGGCGACGCAAAGAGCATCGGTGCCACAGCAGCAGCTCGACTCTATGTCTGAGTGTAAGACAAGGATGCGCTGCACTATGACGGCGATGGGCGTAAGGCACAAGTATCAATTACAAAAGTACAATAGTTAGAAAAGGCTTGTTAGGTAAATATACACTTATTAGGAAAGATTTATTTTAGATGGCTTGTTTGTTACATCAATGTCAATTTTATCACTGTTGCAAAAAATAATGTAATTTAATTAACGATTCTCTGAAACTCAACGACAATGTAACCATCATGCCAGTTCTGATCAACAAAGCCACATCACTTTTATATTACTATTATGAAGTTCTAAGTTCTGATAAGTCTCCAAAAGTTTTAGTAGTAGATAGTAGGTTAGAAATAAATAGGTTCTGTTCAAGTCTACCATAACATATTTAAACCTATTGTTACAGTAAACAGCAACTAACAAATAGGCCATAGAAACAAGTAAAAAAAACATGCCTTGATCACAATGAGAAAACAAGGAGTGTAACATCAAGGTATTTTAATCTAAGTTCTTGAGTATTTCTATACAAGATTTATTCCAGAACTGTAAAACTAATGATATAGGAATGAAATTTAATCGGTAAGGCAGGTCGCCTCTCATACAGAAAATTATCAAGCTTAAGTTGCCCCAGGATATTATTTTCATTAATGGGCAATAATGATAATAAAATATTGCAATCTTAAGTTTGTAATACAACAAATCAGAATTTCCTTCTCTAACATGTATATCTCAATGGTGTTACTAAATTGTGCTGTTATTGCACTAACTGAAAGTACATAAAACTAGAATTTCATAAATTAAGAATAGATGTTGCAACTATTCATGTAAACACTTTTCACTGTTCCTTGCATACATTGACTACTAAATAAATAAATTAAGTAGATTTTTTAGAGAATTTCTGTATGATGACCAGTTGAAGATACAGAGATGAACATATCATTAAAACAATATTAAGATTTAATGTAATGTGACCATATAATTTAAAAAAATATGAGTAATATCATTAGATATTGTATTAACACAGATGGATGAATTGCAAACATGCTGCATGTACCAAGAGAAATATGTGGATTATAGAAATAAAACAGAAAACATTTACTTGTTAGCTGATAAGATATAAATGGAAGAAAAAGACATAGCACCTACTCTCCAGTTAAATAGCATAATGGTCTGAAAAATATGATAGGAAAACTACTTTTCTAATGACATCATCATGCTAAAGTTATTAGAAGCAACAGAACAGTAGTATTGCTAAAATAAATGACATTTTGTTACTAGAAGGGTCCACATAATGAATAGAAAACATATTGCTAACCACAGTTCTGAAAAATATACAATTCTTTTTTCATTACCTAAACATGTATTTTTCATATTGACTTACATAACATCCTTATATTTTTGTCTATATAATATTGTTCTAGATTTAATAACATAATATGTTTGTACACACTTTACCAAACAGTAATAGGGTTCTGAATTAGCTACTAATATCAAAAGATTGCTTACTGTCAATAGGTGCTTACATTTAGAATTCACTGAATACACAATTAAATATAATGATGAGAATTCTTGTTACTACATAAATCTCTTTTTGAGCTAGTAGCAATCAGTCCTGATACATTAATATGCAGATATAAGATAAGAAGCTGGACTTTCATTTACCAGGAAAAAAATGCTTAAAAAAACATTGCTAAGGTTTGTTGGTCTATGTAGATAGAGTTAAAGGTAGATAAACCCTCAGAGTAAAGTGTAATTCAAGTAAACTTACATGCTTAATTGCAAGGAGTTCCCTTGTTTTTCTAAAAAATTATGCATGAAGGCATGTTACTTTAAAAAAAAATCACTTGTACAACATACCTTAAGATTTCCTTCAGCTGTAGTTGGCAGTTTTATTACTTTAACAGGGTTAGGTTTAATTTTGATTTGAGCAACTGACTGATTATTTGTGTTTTGAACCACTTTTACCATTTGTGGTTGGCCTAAAATAAAAGATGATAACATTAAGAATCAGTTTTGTAGTCTATTAGGATGCAGGTGAAATATTCATTGTCCCATTTATCAATACACTACCATGCAAAATCCGCCAGTATATATCGTGTTTAACTATGATAAAAACGAATTTAAAGCTAAATGATAAGGAAATGGTGGTGCTCCAACAAAATCCACAACTAAACTGACAATGCCGGGAAACGCTACACCGTCGGGCGTCATTGCTCAAATTTTATGAAACGCATATTAATAAAATAGCACGGTCACAGCAAGCTTTTCGCACTAGACTTTACAATATAAGTTGTAAAACAACGTAAAAATAAGCCTCGGAAAGAACAGCTTTACTAACCATTAGCGTCATGTATGAGAAAATTTACAGCAGTACTATTCGTCTGAGACATTTTCTCCGAATTCTTCGCAAATATACATCCATTTACGCAATTCACTAATGCAGCATTTAAACATTTGTTGATGCCCAAACAAATAAAATACCAACTAAACTCGATTTGTATGGTCAAAATGGCGACATTAGTTTTGGGTTAACTTCGAAGGTCAGAAAAATCAAATCAAATTAAGCTATTTATTCTATCACTTTGTTTTTATCATAACACTAAGCCCATAATATCAGTCTTACTAAAAGCAATCACATAGTTAAAGACAACGCACATAAAAGTCTAATTTAAACAACGGAAGGGTAAATAGAAAGAGGCGGGCGGGCGGTTTTAAGATTTACCAGCTGATTGGACACTGCTGTTGTGTTCACGTGGTAATCGCGGTGGCATCCACCGGGAATTTTGTATTCCGGAAAAGGCGCCAAATAAAGTACTGACATCTAGTGTAAAAATAAGGATCTATGTTTTTTTCTCTTGGCAATAATGGTATATTTTATTTTCGTAGGTACTGAGGCTTTTGGTCAACACAAAGCTGCAAATCAGACAACAGTCAAAATCAACACCTTCTGTATGTATCTCTCTAGGTGTTGATTTTGACGAAAACGAAATGAGGACAGGAAAGGAAGATTTTTTTCACGTCAATCAATTAGGTATGTTCGCAAAAATAAATATATTATAAAATAAATATATCATATTGTATTTTTATTGGATTTTTCAGTTTTCTTTTATGTAAACACATAGTTCATTATATTTCAGTATTTATTCATTACTAGGTCCACCCGAAGTATCAACACATAACTGAATAACCTAAGTCTTGGAGACTAGTTTATTAAAATATTGATATGTCAAATGTCAATGCCATTCATGTCATTTCATGTTTCTTTTTTTTTGGTCTCAGTATTGTCAAAAGTGATAAAGCTTTGAACTTTTATTTTTAAGCTTTTCATGTTACTTTTTCTGTTTCCTCCGAATTTCTCGTTCGTTTTAATCGGTGCAATTTCCATTAGAGTGTATGAAAACTACAGTTAGATTGTGGAAATGTTGCTTCTACTGTTCTTGTGGTATTTTTCAATATCATTTAAAATCACTTCTTCAATAGATCTTGATGATCTCAATGTACCACCAGAGCATGTTCAATATGTTATTAGTGCATTTCCTAGTGTAGCTGAGTCATGTCTATTGAATTCACAATGTAAATACAAACACTTATTAGATGTTAAAGCTTGTTGGGGTTATGAATACGATTGCCACAAGAACACCTCATACAAAGTGCGGCCTGTTTGCCCCGGTGATCACCGAGGCTGGGTTAAGACGAAAGAGGCGCAATATGATACATTTTACACCCAAGCTGATTTTGGTAAGCACATACCTATATTTAGTAAATCAATTTTAGTTCAATAAATTTTTGCAGTGTTTTGGTCACTTTCTTGGTATAAATGGGCAAATTCTACTAAATAATGAACAGTAGGTATGAGTTATCTGTTATATTTAGTAAGGAAATAATGAAGGCTTGTAGTAATACATTTTTATATTAATAATATTTAATTTCAGGCTATGTTAAGGAGCAAATAGATGATTTGATGGTGATGTGTGAAGCTTCATATCCAGATGATACATCATTAGAATGTTCTAAATATTTAAGGTATGCATCATGTAAGTCTTTATCTACTTAACATAATAGTTAAATTAAATAGATTTATGGTTTAAATTAGATGTATTCAAGTTTCAAGTAATTAGTATAAATATACATAAAATTATGAGCCTAGGCAATTATAAATCCCAAAGTTATTATAGAAAAAGTAACACTATAGGCATACATTTCCAACATTGCAGTTAAGTGTTTCTGCTCTTTCAAAATAACAAGTAGGAATAATAATATTAGAATTAGTGTTGAAAATGTTTGGGCTTTTCAAGTAGTGTATAAAAAATAAATATATTCAAATATATTTGAAACTTCGAATCATTTACTTATTTTTTTTATCTAATTTCAGGTTCTGCCGCGGTCGAAACATGATGTTGAATTTCACTGGTCTGGTGGGACGAGGAGACAATTTACGATACAAAATGGATATTCTAGGTCCAGGTCAAATAGGTATGTGGAAATTGAATGATAATATATAATAGGGTTTGAGATAATGTCCTTATAAACATTGGCTGATATACCCAATATAAATAGAAGTATTTTCAACCAGAAGTTTTACTCAGGTACCTCACTTTTTTGGACTGAAGACTGAATAGAAATAAGCAAAAAAATAAAAAAAAACTAAATGATATAAGAATAACATTCTATTTTATTTTGCATTTTATTTGATTAACAGGTTGATATAAAGGTGCCTTCTATTTTCATCAGATGATAAAGAAAATTCTTTCCTAGACCATAAAATTAACATTGAACCCTTTCTATACATATAGTATACCTTATAATAATAAAATTACTTTGACATTTTCAGGTGGATACTGCAACTTTTATTCAGAGCGGCTTAAGAAAGAATCAGAACATATGAGTGCACTGCAGTCATGGGCACCAGAACTTATAAATTTTGTTAAAACTCCTCAGAAGCCTATTGTTAGTGGAATGTGCGATGTGGTTATACAGAAACCAACATATATTATGAAATTAGATGCAAGTATGTTAGTTGTAATTTAATATTTTTATCACATGTAATCATAACACTGGCCTATAAATATCCAACAGATAGACATAAGTTTTGAGAATTAAATAACATGCTTGCTTTGCCTGTAGTCAAGTACAGATTTGTATTATTGGAATCCAGGTTTCTTCAATATGTTTTCCTTCACTGTTTGTCAATCAATTATGTCTTATTATAATATAAGTGGCCCCATGTATTGTAAAAACGTATTTTTATTTGTTCTAGCTGTTAATATGTATCACCACTTCTGTGATTTCTTCAACTTGTATGCTTCATTACACGTGAACTCCACACACCCTTCCACTTTCTCGAAGGACAATCACATACTTGTATGGGAAACATTTACATATGAATCTGCTTTTAAAGATGCATTCAAAGCATTTACTGATAATCCTATTTGGGATCTTAAAACATTCAGAGGAAAAGTTGTCTGTTTTAAGAATGTTGTTTTACCACTTGTACCTAGAATGATTTTTGGACTATATTATAATACTCCATTGGTAAGTTATTTTGTAGTCACGTTATAAAATTGTGAAGTAATGATCCTAATTTTAATATATTATTAGCACTAAAATATTTTTATACTTTTCCAGATTTATGGCTGTGAAAGAAGTGGCCTATTTCATGCTTTTGCAAAACATATCATACATTCTTTAAATATAAAGCTTGTACCGCGGACCTGTGATAAAGTGAGAGTGACTCTGTTGTCGAGAGGCACGACGTATCGATCCATTTTGAATGAAAATGCTATAGTTGATGCTCTGAACAAGGTGGAAGGCTATGAAGTTCAGCGTGTTGTTTACGACAAGACTGTGCCGTTTCTAAAGCAGCTGGAAATAACTCATAACACAGATGTGTTCATTGGTATGCACGGTGCAGGACTAACGCATCTTCTGTTTTTGCCTGATTGGGCGGCGGTGTTTGAAGTGTGAGTATAAATTAATTCATCATTTTCCTACTTTCTTAGTGGTAAAAGAGGCTATTAAAATTCATAATATATATATGTACTTTAAAAATAACAAAATAATGTAATTCTTTTTCTA
The DNA here is from genome assembly GCA_905146925.1 of Autographa gamma. Lineage (NCBI taxonomy): Eukaryota > Metazoa > Arthropoda > Insecta > Lepidoptera > Noctuidae > Autographa > Autographa gamma. The sequence goes on from LR989852.1 coordinate 7,041,373, forward strand.
TCAGGTATAACTGCGAAGATCCTAACTGTTACTTAGACCTGACGCGACTGCGTGGACTCAAATATGTCACTTGGGAAGATAAAACGAAACTTGTGCAACAGGATCAGGTAAATCTATTTTATATCTTTCATACATACATATAATCACGCCTGTTTCCCGTAGAGGTAGGCAGAGACCACTTCTTTTCACTTGCTACAATCCTTACATACTTGTTTCGCTTCACCCACTGTCATTATTATTTTATCTTCCATGCATAGTAAACTACCAATATAACATCGATTTAGGGAGTTGGTAGAAAGTAAAAGTCCTAAATGTCTCTTATGTTACCGTCACATAATGAATAAATACCGATAAAATCAACCACATTTAAGTTCTATGCTAAAATCTTTATGTAGAGCTGACCTTCAACATCAGTTGACTGTGATAAATGCCCGTGGGATAAAGGATTCCTTGATTAGAGATTTTTGTAAATCATGATTTATGTTACCATATTTCGACTGAGAAATTGCGTATAGGGTGAAAATTTTCGTATTTCTTAACAAGAAGTCGTAATCAACCTTCATATTTTTAGGGTCACGGTCCAGGCGGTGGGTCCCATGCTAAATTTACCAACTACTCATTTGATGTGCCTGAGTTTCTGAGATTGGTGGAAAAATGCGCGAAACACGTGCGGAAACAAAAAGATTTCATTGATTTCCTCGAAGCATCCGGCGTACGAGCGTCTCATGAAGAGTTGTAAGGGAGTAAGAGCTTTATTTTAACTTTGTGATATTCTTTTGTTTATTATTTTTAAGAACTAATCTCGCTTAACTATCTCGATTTAAGAAATCGATCTGATGATAAGTAACCATAGCATTCCAGTTTTAGTGAAATAGGTATTAAGTGTAATTAATTTTGTTATGTTTTTTACAACCGCATAATACATAAGTTAATATTATAATCAGATTCCAAGTGTGATTACCCATACTGATTATACGTATATAAAGATGTTTAATACTAAGTATTGTGTGACGTTTCTGCTGGTAGTCGCAATACCTGGCTCACAATTGTAGCTAAAAATGTCGGGTTTTACAAAAAATCTGCTAGATGTAAAGAACATTCTTTATCCTAATGAAAGCCTATAGCAATTTAAAATCAATTACCAGTTTAACTGATACGAATACTTTTCCACATTTGGGTTAAGTAACATCGAAACTCGATGCCAATTTCATTGCGCACAATCCCCACTTGTGTACACAGAATCTTGACGTTTTGTTTTTCTTTAGTATAATTTGCACAAATCCGGCGCTGCCTGATTGATTGTTATTTAGATAGCGATGATATAAAAACGCCCCAAACATTACTTCTTTGTCGGTGGCTTAAATTCTCTGGATCGTATAAGGAAACGGCATCCTTGCGCAGACGCTTACGTATTCGACAGGTTTTTTTGTTATGAAATAAAATATTTGGTTCCGTTTTAGTTTCATTAGGATTTGCATTAGTACCTATAAACCTGGCTTATACTCAGTTTCTTTAAATAGTTACTTTTTAATTATATTAAATACTCGTTCATTAGCACTAATTATTTTTCTGCACCTGTGCCTTTTTACTAATGGTTACGAATTAAATTCGTAGGTTTTTTCGATTTTTTCTTCTTACTTATTAAGATGCTTGACTAGACCTAACAGCGAAACAGCACGAACATCGCATCGCATTCTATGTATGCTCAGGGTATTACTTTATGCTATAAATTATACACCTTTGGGGCGATTTGTGTAGTAAAAAGTAAACATTAAATGGTCTGTACGAATGAAATATACATTATGCAGTGGTAGTGAAGGTCGACATTCAACAGTTACATAAGAACATTTATGTATCGCTGAATAATAAAAACGAATGGTATTGATGTAATCTGTTGTTATTTATTATTTGGCGAAGGCACCGCTAGTTTAATTGTATCAGGGCGCGTCGAACGTTAAGTTCCATAATTATAGTTCGCGATATTCAGATAAATGTTTACCGGATCGGATGAGAGCATCAGAATGTCTGCAGTTGAATTACAACTTACATACGGTTACAGTTATTATTGAGAGCTTTTTCAATTTTCTTCAATTACTTGTTTTTGTATACGTTACTTTAATCGCCTTATTAAATATTGTTCGGTAATATTTAGCTAAATGTTATAGATTGCCATTTAGGTCTCTACCAAAACCTTTGAACAGCGCTCTCGCAGTTCAAAGGTTTTGGTTTTCAGATGCAACAATTTATCATAATTTTATAGAAACCTAGTATTTTATTGATTTGTCGGTTTTACAAAAGCTTTTGTTACCATAGGCTTTTTTTTCTATGTCCCATAAACAATATGCCGCAAAATAGTGCATAGAAATTTTGCATGACTTCAAGTTTTGGCTAACATTGTACCAAGGAGTGAGTAGAACTAATATCACAAGCGCAGTCCTGGTTTGGCTCTGCTTATCTTTTCATTTTTAGAATTTATAAAAGATTAATCTGTATTTTTTTATCGTTTAGCCGACGCATTGATTTTAAATTTTCCTACCCTTTTATTATGCCTATTAGCAATCAATAGATATTAAGATATATTTCAGAGATATTTGGTGTCGTGGAATGTTTTTTTTTTACATCACTAACCTACATAACAAATTTTCATAGATGAAAAACGCAATTAAAATATTTGTTTTACAATTGTCGGTACGGATCCCTAAATTGTAAAGAGGTCGGAGGAGAGAGCATTAAATCGTAAAACAATCGCATAATGTGGAGGCAATATTTACAGAGGGAAATTAATGACCGATGCTTGCGCGCGCCCTCGGGCCTTCGCGCTCATAACTTTTTGGCTTAACCAGATCGTATCAAAAATAAAAATCAAGAATTTATCAGAACTTAATTGAAATAATGTAAGATTTCAAAATTAATAACGAACAACATCGTTTTATTTGTTATATTAAAATTAACATGACTGTGATTTGTAGTAGGTATATATTTAGGTGTTTAATGTAGCTATTAATTTTGGCTAAAAGTGTGTGATGTAGGTATGTACTTATATTTTTATAAAATGTATTTTGTTTGTAATTTTTTTCAGTTCAAAAGTGATAAACGAATGCATTTAGGTTTGTTACGTATTTACAGTAACGTTACACAGATCAGTAACATTTATTTTTGTATTATTTTGGATTGTTAAATAATTATCGGTAACATAGGTACTTGTGTAAGTATCAGACTAAGAATTTTATGTTTTATAATAAACGTTTTTTTTACTCGATGCTAGTGTTGCATTTTATACCTAGTCTAAACCAATATCCTGTAAGGGTTCGTCCAAATCTGACGAACGAGCATTACACGAGCAGCTCGCGAGAATGCTACGAGCGGCGCGCGCACGTCTGTCCGACTGCGTTATTGACTCTAGTGCCTTCGTGGCATGCTCGCAAGCTGCCTGTGTAATGCTCGTTCGTCAGATGTGGACGCACCCTTAGCTTCGATACCAATAGTCTGTACCCACTAATAACCTAACCTAACTGCGAATTTTCGTTAAAAATCCATGTGCTTATTTAAAAAGCAACCTTGTTTGTTGTCCTTGAGGAAGAGATAGATAATATGTTTTTTTTTATTGATATTATGATAGGTTGTGTTTGTAATAAAGTAGTGATTACAGCGTATTTAAGGGCGTGTTGGATATTAGAAACATTAGGGCAAGGGGCAGGCGGCCGGCGGCGCGGTGGCGCGGTGGCGCAGTGCCGGGTGGTCGGCGATGCGACGACGCTGATTCATGTCGCAGATAGCTATCGCAGGCGCCGGCGCCCAGTGCTATTTTCTAAATTTATCACCATTCGTATTCGCCTACCACGCGTACTGTACTATTGAATAAAGGCATCTATAATTCTAGGCAAAGAAAAGATCATGCCTCGATCCAGGCTTCACTCTGATTTATTGATCCATAGTATAATTCAATAAAGTTCTCCAGAATATAATCGTATACAGGTTAATCCCGATGTAACTAAATGAAAAAGTAGATACAGCAATATAGTGTCGTTTAGTTTGAGAAAGTTTTCTGAGCAACTGTTCTAAGCTTCGTTGTTTCTGAAGATCAATGTTGTCTTCTACAAAATGTAAAAGTCTTTATCATGTGATGCCTCTGACACTTGATAGGATATATCATAATTACTTCAGGGGTCGCTATTATAGCCCAAAGAAAATATACGTCATAAGTTTAGAATTTGAACATATTATACTAACAACTTTGTCTTGCATATATTATGGACTTTTTTGTCTGAAATAAATGTTTTTTTTTATTATTATTCTTTATTAGATATTAATCAACGTTTGAATAAATATAGATAAAAATAAATAAAGTAAAGTAACAATGGCTGAAAATAAAATTAAAAGTCTATCGTAGTTTTTCAAATATGAGACCTTATCATCCTCTTTTTCCATCTGAATTGGGTATTATTTATGAGTTAAACATTTTTTTACACATCATAATTTTTGGGTTTTAATTAATTTAAGTTCGTTTTTGTACGTAGACACTAGGCAAGTTTCAACATTTAATGTCTCCTTTGGGTACTTATTTTGAGCTGTGAGTATCCTCGTTGGTTGCACAACAAATAGATGGACCCATTAACCATGTCAAGTGGGTTAACGGCACCTGACAATGCAAATTGTATTTCCTTACAAGCAAAAGAATAACGTAATCTTAGCTCGACAAACAGTTATTTATTTAATAGCAGCGCGAATTAAGGCAACAAATTTCAGATTAACAATAGCAACAAACAAACAGAAGGTAACAGAACGAAGACAAACATTCGTGGCTCTTTCAAAGGCACACAATAGTCGTCATCAATTACAGGCAATAGATCGCCCAACATCATTTGTCCGTCCGTCCGTTACTCGACTGGGGCATTCCCACGGCTCTCGGGACGATCGTGTTTGTTGTCGGAATATGTCCAACGAGAAATACTAATAGAAAATTGTTTCTGATTGCTTCGCTCTCTACCTACTTTGATCGCCTACTCGACATCCACCTTCCTACTTTTATTAGGTACTTATGAAACAAAATGATAGATATTTACCTATTTGTTTTTATTGCATCGAATAACTGTCTATGTACCGTTCATACACGAAAATGTCATTCATAAGTTGAATCTAGATCAGTATTTTGTATGGGAGGGCGGGCCGATCACCGAACCGTCTGATCACAGTGGAATCTGACGTAGCTGTATAACCACAGTGGCTACAGACAACAACAACACATCAAAAATATTAATGAATGCCATGGCTACGTACTGACATGGTAAAATCACGGAGTAAATTCCAGGTTTATAATTATGCAGAACGATGCAAACCGTTGTTCTCCAGATGTTATCAGACACAAGACCGAAGAGAAATTGCTCCGATCAAAAGATAATCTCGCCGGAACCAAAATTGATCATTGATAGGAGGCGCGCGCGCGTCCTGCCGCTTGCCACCAGCCCACGCCCACACCAATGTTAAGTCTTTTTTAATTTCAAGAAGTTTGTATCTTCAGATTGCCAATTTATTTTAATAACCACAAAATATGTTGATACATGTAATAAACTACTTAAAGTTCCTTCTATAGTATCTACCTTCCTATCTACTAGAGAACCATGTATATCGTCGTCTAACATCATATAGAAGTGTTAGAGTATTTAAAAGCACAGGTTACTATGATTGATATCTAAGAGCTACACATATTATTGCCTTGCATATTTAGGTCACCTCTCAGTACAGCCAGCTTCATTCGATCTCTCGGTCAATAAATATCAGATTAAAGTGCCGCTATTGTAGCCTTCACGCACAAACTAGTACCGTGGCTTTCAATAACGGTTCGCACTATGCAGATTATCACTGGGGCGATAACCACGACGTGAAAGCGATAGCGGCGACACGATGCAGTGGAGCGGGTGGCGGCGCTGTCCCGTGGCGCGGGCGCAAGTGCTTCACGGCGCATGCGCGAGGGACGCGTGACGTGCCCTGACGTGACGCCTCACCCACCCGACCAGTCGGCTCCAATAACTCATACCTGCTGTTAGGCTCCTGTATTCTGAACATGTCATACCGTGCACGATCTGGGTTATATCTAATTAATTAATTTGACAGGTTAACATTAGTGTTCGTATGTAAGTACTGTTTGCTATTATTTTTCATATAAAATTGTGGTTAAAACTAAATAAATGACAATACAGAATACATTTGTGTACGAAGGGTGGATTTGAGTGAATAATAAACATCCTTTGAAAGAGACTTATTTTATTTTAAGACAGTAGGTAGTAAAATAGTAGCCAAAGGCCAATGTCACATCACAATTTCACAAGAGTTGGATGTGATCAACATTTAGCCTCGAACTTGTCTACCGGTGTTAAGCAGTAAATGATGTTTATTGAAAGCACATCTTGCAACTGATACCTACTCTTCTATAGCCAAATCAAATGTTATTATTTATAGACGCCAGCGTTGATTTTATTAAGAAGTGTAATAATATCAACCTCGACCGCATTTATTCTATAGATTAGTTTCTATTATATTTGGCTACTTAAGAAATATTATTTATCATTAAATTTTATAACCCCTTTCTAAATAGTGTATTATTTTTTGGCAAATTATTTAGATACATGATTTGGTACTAATTACAATTATCAGGTATTTTGATAACTCTAGGTATAGCATGGAGGGATTAAATCAAACGCCTGATTTGGAATGTCTAGCGCTCTAACCAACCTCTTCGGGTGCCTGTTGGTATCCTTCAGAAGTACCTAATATAAAATCACCTGATACTATTATGAATTTAACACCTCTGAACTGACTTCAAATGGATAAGTTTCTCATCTCGTCTCATTTTTTGTATTATTGTTACCTACGTGATATTATCTATCTCCGATAATAGTGAACCGCCTCAGAAGTTGTATAATACATATAGAATTCACTAATTTCATCAAAATAGAAGCATAATTTCGGTTGGTAAATCCAAAAAGCAGCATAACAGATCAGTCTTTACTCCTATTTATTTTACAGTCTTTACTCCGTTTACATAGATAATTACATATCAGTAACACCTATCGACAACAGTACAATTACATAGGTTTAAAGAACGTTCAGATCTTGGCACCGTGCACTTGGGTAGGGCTCTACAAACATAAATAAATATGCCACTAGGTATAGTTATTGTGTGTAACAACTAAGAAGTCTTCAAGATATCTTAAATGGCTATTCTTATAAGTTCAAAGGTGAGATGTGCTTGGATCCTGCATCAATCAAGTATAGTTTCACACCTACGCATAAAAGTAAAAAAACTAAGTGAATGACCTCACATGTCAAAGTATTGACATATCTAACCAATAAGCATCTGTTGGGAAGCGGCACCTACTCAATTAAACAAGCAAGGTTACCTTCTGTCAATCGCTTGAAGAGCTTCACACATATTGCAAGGTGCTCTATTATCAACTATTGTGAATGTTTGAATGAGTAATCTTCTTGAGAGTGATGAAATTTATATTAGGTAAATTGAAGCGCATCAATAATATTTATCACAGTTGACGATACCAAATGGATTTATAGTAGGTATACCTACCTACCCAATGTGGGCTTGCAACCGGCCCATAGGATATGGCGTGTGCAATTGAATTGAGACATCAAACTCGTTTCTCACTAAGGCAATAAACGATTTAAAGTGCGAAGGGTTCAAATTTCAATTGGACTTAATGCTGAGTATTGAATGTCTGCACTAGTTCAAAGCGTTAAGTGCTGCGTGGGTGCTATCCGTAAACAAAATATAATGATCTGAGTAAAGATTTCAATGGCACTTAACCTTTTGTCCACGTGCGAGACTCCAACAAGCCATTGTAGTCTCTGACTGCTCGTTCTTTTACTACTTTTAAGTGTTTTCTTGGTATACCAGGCGTTGCCAGTCTGGAATCTATCGGGGCCATGAACTGATGTGTGATATGTTTATGTGGTTTCGATCCATGTGATTTATTGTTGATTGTCAGTCAGGTGTTATCGATTTTAGTATCTTGATCGAAATTTGTTCGCCGCTTTCTCTCAAGTAGATGACTCAGTCACACCGTAGGTTGGTTGCTCAGAGTTATAATAGAACGACTATATTAATTAGAAGCAGTAGTGTAGTAGCTCTGAATAAATTACGCACGATACATTATGAATCGTTTTCTCAATCAAACTAACGTTCTAGTCAATAGTATTTATACACTAGATCAGTGTTTATATACTTATTGCCTGTTACTCTGTTACTAACGGACAAACAGGTATGCTTGGACGATGTAAAATAGTATAAGTTATGTGTAACACTAAATTAATGGTTTGCACGATTCTTAAATTCGTTCACTTCGGTAATTATGTCCTGTCAAAATACTACACTATGATCACACTACACATCTTTAAAAAAAAAAAACAAAATAAAAACTAGTAAAGCATTCGTAAAAAAAAAATGAATTATTAATTTAATTAAGTAGTTGTTTGTAAAATGTCAGATAGTGTGTGAATCGGTAGCGCGGTCCAGACAGCGAGTGTATGGCGTTTTGCTGTGGACACGTCTGATGCACAAGATAAGGCGGAGGCAGCGCGTGTCCTGCGAACCGCCTAATGGCCGACATCGCCGCGGGCGCAACGTGCCTCACAGTTTAAATTGAACGTCAAGCTATCGATTTGCATAAATCACACCGTTACCATTTTCAATTATTTGACTGGCTACATTTGACTCGACAATCAAAGCATCTTTGATTGTAAGTGACGCCGATGATCAGTAGCCGCCTAAGCCGGTTCAAGGTCTATAAGCTAAATAATATTTACCTAATGCACTATTTAGAGAAAAAGAACAAAAGTGACATAAAATCAACTTGATAAAAATGATAAATTGCGTCTCTTTTCAGAAAGTACCGTGTTTAAGCAAAATTCATATTGTTAAATATGTATGACATGAGTATTAAGGGAAAGCTGGCGATGTGAATAATTTTTTATTGCGTCGATTCATTTATTATTCGAAGTTCGAGTTCCATAAATTACGTCCCTTTATTTTGACAATATACGTTGTGAGCAGTATCTTTTGAGTAATACTTACTTTCAATTACTTTGATACTCACGCTTCATTTCCGTCGGCGTGCAACAAGTTAATGTGTTTATTTTTGCCATCTGCGAATATAGGACAAGCTAGGACTTGGTCGTGTGTAGATGAGTACTCAACAGTGGTCCTTATGAATTTATTTGAATGTTTCAAAGATAATGTGTGAATCGTCGTTAGCAGTGAATGCAGTGCCGATCCTCGGTGCGCGGGAACAATGGCCTCAGTATAATAGTGTCTCGCGAGCTGCGCCGGGGCTGCGGAGCCGGCGACCACGCCTGCCGCTTTCCGCGAACAACTTGACGGCTCTGATAAACGTGTACCTTATTTAAATATTTATGAATGCGACCCATTCGGTACCGCGTCATTGAATGATAACATAATTAAGACACAAATACTTATTATTATGCAGGGAGGGTCTAGTGAACGTTCTCTACGATGACGGTGCAATATTTATGCTGTTGTAAGAGTTGCCTTGTTTTGTGTATCTACAGGACATATCTACCAACAGATAGTTCATAGGAACTTGCACTATGCAAAGGACTAACTATTGACAGAGTTTTCGGTAGCCCAGAACATTGTAATAGGTGAACTGTTACTGTAATTGTTGAACATCCTGTTATGAATCGCTCTCAGCCACTCTGTGGGCGGTGTAAGATGACCAGATGATAATAACAGCATCTCGCCATCGATACATTCTCTATACTCACTCTTAAAGAACGGTCTCAGAATCCTCATTGCTCATAAATGTTAAAGATTACTTATTTAACTATGTATTTTATTTTTAATTAGTACTTTCTCATGTATATCGCAGTCAATACCTTACTTACCTGCTTATATAAATGCAATAAACGAAAATGACAAGATAAAAATGTCATATACTCAGTCTCCAATAACTCATTCACAAGTTAACCTCGCAATGGCGACCAATAACCGATGATATATGGTAGAGTTTCGTTTTGTAAATCTCAGTTTATTTCAGACATCTTCTTGATTATTGTAAATATTAGTAAACCTTATCGCGATCATGTTGAGATAAATTATTGCATACATAGTGTGTATTTAAGTTTGGAATTTCGAAGCTGGTCTAATGATGGAGGAAACCGAAGCTGCTTTGAATGGTCTACACTAGCTCTATAAGACCAGCTATAAGCTTATGTCACTGTTTAAAATAAATTTTCAGTAATAACTTATGTCCGAATATGTTTATTTATTAACATCGATGTAGGGTCAGTTCTTCAATTATTAACTTAACTTTACGCGTTAAAATTGGTCAATTAAATGGTAATTCATTTTCCAGACCATTTATCCAATTAGCTGTGTGGAGAAAGTATATGATTCATAAACATTCTGGAACAATTAAAATATATCCTTGTATGTACCTAATAAAAATACTCTTACCATACGAAGATAGACTGTTTTATGTAGGATTTTTCCTTTATTTTGCAAGAAGTTGCTTTTTACCTTAGTGTGATGCTCATTGTACATTACTCATATTACAAAATGAAATGTTTATTTTCCAGCTGATATTTAAATTTTTGTAGTTTCTTGAGCGGTAGTTGTGATAGGGGGGCACGCGACAGTGGCGAGCGCGGTCCCCGGCCGCTGCAGCACTGCCGCGAGCCGCTGGAGCCCGATAGAGCGGCGCTAGTAATTGACATTTTATGACTCGTTAACTTTGATAATCCCTTTTATCTGTTTATAAGATCTGCGTGTTACAAAGATGAATAGCATGTAGTTGTTACATTTATTGACTATATTATTTATTTATTTATATTACTATTTCTTTGAATGCTGGTATAAAGGTACAGTTTATTGTTGTTCACTAGTAACTATTATTTAAATTGCATTCTTGTATTTTCTACATTTCTACCGGATGATAAATTAAATTTTTAAAGGCACATTTTCCAATGCAACAAAACAAGAAAAAGTTTAAAGTACTTTCATGTAAATAAAGTTTCACAATTAAAATACACGAGTCGTAAACCAATATAAAATGTCAGCCAATATAACTTAATAGAAACATTATAAACGCCTTGCGACCGAAGAAAGAACATTAATGTAATCAATAGCTTTATTTAATTTCACATTATAATATTCAGAGGCTTCACCGCAACAACATGGTAATGATAGTTACGCCATAGCTTTGCGGTTCTCTTTTAGTTTTTGTTTGCGTCGCACAATAAGCGTGCATCTCTATTCCAGCACTGCGCCGAGACCTGTTGCATTCTCTTTTAATCAAGCACTATTAGCGTACTTGGGAAATTAGCTAAGAAGCATGCGCTAACCGGCTGGCAGCTCAGAGACGACAATTAAAGCAATCATAATTCTTAAACAAAACAAGAATAATGTCTACTTAAACTTAAATACCCTGTTTTAAACGCTACAATGATGATCACTTGACATTTCCGTAAATATACGCAGTGACGATCTTACCACAAAACCGCGTTAAACAACTGTTTAAAATAGTTCTCAAACACGGCTAAAACTGTATGGAAACTTTATTTCGACGCTTGTCAAGTATGTGAGTTTTGTATTAAGAAGGTGAATGTTTTATAATAACTTGCAATATACATCATCATATCAGCCTGTTGCTGTCCACTGCTGGACATATTCCTCCCCTAAGGAACGCCACAGCTCACGATCTCCCGCCCTTTGCATCCAGTCACTACCAGCTGCCTTCTTCAGGTCATCGGTCCATCTAGCCGGGGGGCGTCCTACACTACGTTTGCCTAAGCGTGGTCTCCATTCGAGAACTCCAATGTCGTATGATCTCGCTCCGGATCTTATCCCTTAATAAGATCCCCAACATAGACTTTCCATAGCACGCTGAGTGATGTGCAGTCGGTGAGCCAACTTGACTGTCATGTTTCACGTTTCGGCTCCGTAGGTTAAAACTGGTAGGACGCATTGGTTAAACACCCGGCTTTTCAGGCACTGCGGCAGTGTCGACGTGAAGAAATGACGCAACTTCCCAAATGCTGCCCAGCCAAGCTGTACTCTTCTGGCGATTTCCCGCTCGAAGTTGTCTCGACCGAGTTGTAGTACTTGCCCAAAGTAGACATACTCTTGGAGAACCTCAAGCGTAGTGCCCTCGACGCAAATTGGTTCCGGCATGACATTTTTGTTTAAAATTATCTTTGTCTTGTCCAAATTCATCGCAAGCCCCACACGTGTCTAGGCAGCGTTAAGCCTGTGCAGCATTTTTTGTAGATCCTGCAGCGATTCTGCCATAATAACTATGTCATCGGCAAAGCGATATTCATACCTAGTTTAATCCATTAAACATAGATGCTATCAATCGGTACTTATGCCACGCGCTATGACTAATTTTCAGTGATGCAATGCCGTTGCTCCGGGTTGTTGCTATCTATCTAATTTGCATACATTGTTCACAATGGTGTACTCCGTGTCGTTTAATAGATGATAAAAATATTTGGATATCGGAGATAATTTCCTAAAAGCATTAAAAGTTATGATAGAACATCGACTTTGATTAAATAAGGCAAAGAATAAAAAACAAATCTAGACACACGGCAGTGTGTCCGCCAAGTTCGAGCAAAAAAAGCGACGCACCGCCGTGGGTTATATTACACGAACCATTTCGGGCCAATTTCGACCACCCTATAACTCAAAACATATCTTATTACGCATATGAAATTAATACCTAAAATTATAATAGTCAGAGAAACGCACACCAGTTTTTTTAGCAGTTTCCTGATACCATTTATTATTTTCAGTACTTTTTAATGATGTCAACTTGGCAAGTTTTAATAGAAAATTATATACTTGACACATTGCAGTCCAAAGGTGTCGATTAATTGCGTTGAAAAGGTGAGTGGTGTGTGAAAACTTGCCAAGTAGCATCTTTGAAAAGTATTGAAAATAATAAATGTTATCAGGAAACTGCTAAAAAACCGGTGTGCGTTTCTCTGACTATTATAATTTTGGGTATTTCTTTGTAACGTGATAATTATTCAAAATGTACATTAAAACTGCTGGAAATCGAGTGTGCATTCTTTTAACTATTTATGATTTGAGGTATTTTTATGGAACGAAGCATTGCCATAGTATCGAACTTGGCAGCCTTTTACATTTATGTTTTTGATGGGATAGATATAAAGGATAAATTATCCTGCGCTCATCATTTCTTATTGGCAGTCGGCTACGTTGGTGTATTCTACAAAATAGGTCGCGGTGATGCTGGCAGGTCAAGTTCTAGTGACCCGCTATTACTTATGCGCTATTGTGATCTGTACTTATAGCACGTCGCGTCGTTGTAAAGAATAGTAGATAAGCTATAAATATAACTTTTTACGTGGAAAATATAGGAGGACTGCTATAAGATTAGTTACGCGTATTTAACTGTATTCTGAGCACGTTATTGATGCCCAAGAAACTTTCTTCAGTCAAATAAAATGAATCAAAACTGATGATTCATATTCCTCGTTACACTCGTCTCATTGTTGATTGCAATTCGTTACAATACCATATTGGTATCGGAAATATTTAGTTGACAATTAAATAGAAATCTGCTACCTACACACTACCTAAAATAGGTGTACGATATATTCTCTCGTTAAACAAGAGGCTTGCAGACGTTAGATAGGAGAGCCAACGAATTTGAGCATGTTTAAATAAAGAATAGTTATGATTTGAATTTCTGTTAAGGCTCGAGTCCCAGCCGTGCCGAGCATTGTTTGAGACATTATGGCCCAAATACGGCGCGCACACCTGTTAGTGTTGCCCGATACCTTACTAACTTAACCTACTTTATTAACTTAGCAGTCTAATAAATGTATTACCAGTTTACTTAGTTAAGTTAGAAAGTCCGCTCGGTACGGTAATTCCATTACTGATTTTAACGAATATGGCAGGATGAAAGTTGTGATCGGACATTATGTTAATTCATAGTAGTTTGTTGGTACCTGTCGTCAAATGTAAAGCGTTTTAATATGCATATTGTATCATTTACCTACATTATAAGTAATTATAATTTTGTGAAACTCATTCGGTACATAGCTATTATAAGTATATTATTTAAAGCCTGAATTATATTATTATTCATTCGGTACATATCCGTACTTTAATTGATTTCGTGTGGTTGTTGGTAGTTTTGAATGTTTGATCTCACACTGTAGTTGCATCCATCGCGGTACGTAGTGGGTACACGACCAGCCGCAAAAGGAGCGTTTACACTTGCAGCAGGGTTTCTAAATTGGTTGTGCGTGAAGAGTAGTATTGTGTATTGTAGAGATGTAGATTTGGATGCCGTTATAATATATATCGGAGTATGTTGCGGGACAGCGATGGCCGCTGCCGCGCCGTGGCCGAGGTGCGACAAGGGCGTGCGACGGACCGTTCCAATTTACGGGTCACGAGCGGACCACTCGCGCGCCGACCTATCTGCCTTTCCTCCATAATTGAATCCAATGGCGTGGGAGACTCGATACAAATAATAAACTATTCTATAGGTACAACACTACTGATTGTCACGTCAACGTTGTCAAATAGGTTAAAACTCTGATCACAGCTCTTTTGTTTTGGAGATAGGTTTGATTCAATTACTTCCAAGTGATTCACGTCGAGAGGAACATTGTGATCTGAAGCTATTGGATGCATTTCTTACTTTCTATTTAGAATTACCAATACTAAGAAAAATAAGAATCACGACACCGAATTTCCGAGTTTTGTGAATTAGGTGCCATTATTTAGATAAGGTGACATGTCTTAAGGGAAGTTAATTTCAAGAAGCTTTTATCATCTTTTCGTAGTCGAGTGGTTGTGCAGTAAACCTAAAACATTTTTTTTACACCTGTTTACTTGATTTGTAAATAATAGCTACAAACGGCTAGTGTTAAGTTACTGTGTCCGTACGTAAGCCTTTTTTGAAAGTGCGTCGGCGTCGGCGCCGGCGCGGCGCGGCGCAGGTGCGCGCGATTGTCGCGGATCGGTCTCAGATAACGCTATAGCATTCAACTTAAATACGAGATCAAACTTTGAACACTTGTGCACTACGCCACTGCAATTGATTGCTTGTAAAATTACCTGGTGATTTATCAATAAATGTCTCTAGTTCAACACTTAAGTTTCCTATTACGCTCTATCAGATATTATCTTTTAACCATTTGATTACTTCAAATGTCAAAGTTCATTTATTAGTAGAATACGTATTCATTTTACCCTTAGCTATGTCTTTTTTCCCGTCTGATAGGGATTACTTAGATCTTAGATCTTATAGCTATGTTGTTTAATCAAAAGATACACAGTAGCAATTAAAGGGTTACTAAAGTGTATCTTGATGTAAATGAATTACCATTTCTGTTATCTCAGGATATTGTTTTTCCTATGTCTTATTCTCATCAAGAGGGCTATTATATTTTTCTAGTATCTAATGTTATTTTATTCTATAGAGCAGCATTTTGCGTCTGCTCAGAAAGAGCAACGATTTTTCCTTAATTGTGTAGTTGTAGGTTTGCTCCAAATTTAGACAAAACTCGCAACCGTATAAGCCTGTAAGGAGAGCGCATTATAAGGCGCATAAACCGCGATACGGCCGTTGCAAAGGTTAAGGGCACAAGACACCACGTGGGAGGTGCCAGTTTAAGAAATCCGAGATCCTGTCTTGTTCACAAATGGCGTCCATTTTCACTGCAACTTTGTCCTGGAAATGCATTAAACAGGTACTATAGTTTACCATGTGGAAATATGGATACAATAAAATGTTCTTGAGATAGTTGTCCGAGTAAATTGTGGAATGGGCTATTACAATATCAATAATATTTCTTGGTTATATTAAAACACTATGATTAGTTTGGGCGGTGGCAAAAGCGTGATAGCGTAGAGTTATACTTTGCTATCAGTATTTTGCAACGGGTCTATTTAAATTAGTAGCCTAAAATAAATAAAACGAAATATCATAAATGATAATTTCAACTTTAATAAACTGGTTATTCTTGTATACTTTTATTTAGTTGCCTCGTTTAATAAATTTAGTATCATACCATATAAGTACATTGCATTTGAAAGAACAATAATCGCGAATGGTGTGTACGTACACTTGTACGGTGTAGTTCACACAACCAAATATCAGGAGGGTTGTTTATAAGGTAACGCTGCAACGGTGAGTTGCACGACTGCAGGCTGAGGATAGTGCATTACGTGTGAGTGCGCGAGCGCAGTCGTGCACACGAGTTGGTTCATTATCGCGCGTGATGCATTTGCGCCTGCCGCCCACCGCCGCCTGCGTCGCGCGTCGCCTTATGTCCCATAACGTTCGCCCTCCATCTCACTTCAATAAAATCTTCCTTGATTTTTTACGCCTTTGATTACTGTGCTTAAAAGAACTGGCTAAATTTTATGAATAAAAGGTATAAAACAAACCTAACAATAATACAGAAGCGAAAATAATCCCGATAATTTAATAATCATATTTATGTAACACTTTCTTGCAAATTATCTCATAATATAAACAGATTTGAGGCGCTTCCTGGAGTTGTTATCATTAATTCATGAACTTAAATAAAAGAAGTGAGTATGAACGAACAAAATCCACTTGCATAATATTGTTTACGCGGTGAACAGGTTTTTTTGTAATTTAATTTGATCAGGGTTGACCATTACAATTTTGTACGTGCTTTATTCAACTGCTTTCATAATGTAAAGTATAATCAAAATTATTTTAAAGTACTTAATTGTTTGAAATAACATAGGATATAACTGTATAATAAACATAGTTGAATCAATTGAGACGTGCACGGACGGTAGCTTGCTAATAGTGCCATTGGTACCATTCAATTAAGTTGACATAAACATAGAATTATAATTCTAATAAAAGCAAAACGCCATTCTTAAACGATAAGTCAATCAATTTAGTGTATTAGTAGAACCAATCCACGGAGCCGGATCCTGTATCCTGAATAAAAAACAGTACAGTGCATTTGCACGAAAGACATCCCTAACTTTATCATTTCCGTTGCTGATTTTGATGAATCGCAATGGATAAGGAAAATGGGCTTTCGAAATATAGTAAAATACTATTTGCATGCTATAGCGAGTAGTGATCTTTTCGACAACATGCACGTAATAAACAAACAAAGTTTGAAAAACAACGTGATGGTAATAAATCGTATGACGTTGTCCTCAAATTCGAAGCTAGGAATTTCAAGACCCGTATAGACTTAAAACTTAATACCGTTTGCAAGTTAGTCACACTTTTCAGTCATTATAATCTACTTCGTCAACAAATCCTGCGCAGTCACTTGAACGTGGTCTTAATTCCGATCAATGATTTACAACTTGTTAATAATACCGCAGGTTTAAGCCGCACATCCATAAATCAAGATCCGAACTGTAGCTTAAACGAAAATATTGATTGTAATGCTCCGGTTTACGCAGTTCGATGTTTATATGTACGAGATTTTTGCTCCAAGGAAAGGAATTTATGATGTAACGGTTGTAGTCTTTCACTCCCTCATTTTTCCTGTAAGTTATGATAAGTAACTATGTATTATTAAAATTTAGCGAAAGTTATTTTTCACCGGTAACATTTGTTATCGAAATCATTAAGTTGGTGTTTTTTAAACAGGTTAATTGATTGCTTGATGCGGCGAGCAGGTACCACGCAACAGTCATTACCGCGGAAACAGATGATAGCAATAAATACAATTTGAACACGGTTAGGTTAGTAAAGAATTGCTCAGAGAAGGTACATCCGACCCAGACATATTAGTTGCAGGTGTAATGGGTGCTGTGATGGGCGTTCTGCCCTATTGCTGTTTCTAATTACTGAACGTAATTTAACCGCCTTATATCGTGCGCTCTCTGTGTACCCCGGCAAACATCTAATCGGTTTCTCATATTTATTGTATTTCTGTCTAACAAATAAAACGCGATATGAGTGTGTATAAATATGAATGTTTCTGTTTGCATGAGTCGTGTGTATACGCGCTAGGATTCTAATGTTGCAATTTCCAATCTGTTAACCCGACGCGCGACGTGGACGGACATTGTACAAGTGATTTACTCAACGACTTATGAATATGGAATGACTGGGACGAACGTAGATGACAGTGCGAACCACCGAATAACTCATGACAATAAATGTGTACTTATGACTCTTAGCTCAGTTCATTTGCTTCAAGAGAAATTTATTTGGCTTGTTAATAACTTAACTGAATATTCTATTAGACATTAGACACACAATCGTATTATTAGTCAGGCTTTTTTTTACTAATAATTTTACCTACCTGTCATAAAACTTATACTTAACCACTTCAAAATTGATGATTTTATTGTAGTAATAATTAAAATTTAAAAAAATTATAATTTATCTTAAACTTATGCGTCTAATATTAAATATTTAAACGTTGCTTTATACAAGCTACTGAGTATTCCAAGCCTTACATATTCATTGTGCGGCGTTCTCTAAACTAGACACGTAATAAGCAGCACGCGTCATAGCTCGGGACGAGGAACAATAGGGCTGGGTGCTTGCGGCCGCGCTACCACCGCGCCAACACCGCGCCACAGCCGCGCCGCCGCCGCGCCACTGCCGCGCCACCGCCGCTGCTCCGACGCAGAGCCGAGGTGAGCTCCGGGGTCACTGCTCTGACCTGCGCGTGGGCGCGCCCGTTTCCGCCCGCGAAACCGAATCATTGCGCCCCACACTCCTAATCTTTAACGATATAGCACATACACACACGACTTACAACACTTGCTGTTATGCTTTTATGACGGACATAAAAAGTTATTCAACCGCCGCAGTTCTTTCAAAAAGGATGTTCAAGTAGAGTCACATGTTGCCGTGAAAGTTGTAAATTGTCTGCGCAAACTGCTCATTTTGGAAGGGGTGCTATGTCAGGTGTTAAACTGGTCTCATTTTAATCTATCTATTACTTAAGTGTGACTCTTAGTATGGATTGTAATTCTAAAACGCTTTATAAAACGTTACGTTCATTACCCATACAAAATGGTTCAACCAGTGCTTTTAAATGAAATATACTTTAATAACTAGGTACGTAGCGAGAGACAAGAAGCGTGGCTATAATTTATTGTATAGTGAAATGTATAAGAGGCCTCGAACCTTACATCAGTGCCAAAGATTTTTCCGGTTTCATTGTTACTTAGTGAGTGTATTGTTCGTGGCACTATCGTTACAATTAATAGTTTAAAACAATTGCATTTACAAAAGCTCCGTTAGTTCACTCTATCTGCGTCAAGAAAGCTCCGTGCCGAAATATGTTTATCGACCATCACCACATCGCTCGAAAGTCCTACGAGAACGCGCGCTAACTATGGAGAGGGTTTTTTTGTGTACGGTGTTAATAATGTTGTGCCTTATGTTTTCAAAGGGAAAAGCATTATAGATTTTGTTAAGATTATGATTTTTCATGAGATGGAATAAGCTTGAAATTCACGAACCAAAAACAAAACATACTTTAGTTGATATAGTTGACACTCCCAGATTAAATTTACAGTATAAATACAGATTTAAAATACTAGTTGCACCATGACATTTACTCAATTAAAAAAGAAAACAAAGTGTTGTCGCAAACGTGGATGTTGTAGGCGGGTAATAACATTTACGGAAGTAGTAATAGATCTGTTTCCATGTTGTCGCATCTCAACTGAATAATAAAAACTACATTTGCATACACACGTAGGAAATACAATGGCCGATTTAATTACGGTTTATTTTTTATATGAATTAATAGCAGGTCCACATGTAAATAGGCTATCTGTTCAGACCTGCTTTTAAGAGATAAAATAATAAATAATTATAAGAGAAGTTTTACAACATATAAAAATAATCGTCTATATTTTTTTTGCGCAATGTTTTTTTTTTTAACCGCTACCGTCTAGAAGTACAAATGTATTAAAGCTCTTATTATAAAAAAAAAAAAACTTTGTTTCCGCCTATTATTTAGCGTTTTTTTTTACATAAATATCTCATAAATAGCAATTTTACTAGAGCGTTGATCAGTACCTTTGAATACATTTTAACTGCAATATAAAAATACACGAGAAAGATAAATCAAAATATAGCACTCATAACACTAACTCTTTTTGCTTGTATAATATACTGCCAAATAGTACAACCTAATTAAATCGGCTGAAAATGATAACCAGATCAAAATTACTGTGATATACATAAGTACTATTATCTACCGACTACAGTTACAAACGCAGCTAGTATTATGATGCCATATATAAACATATAGATACGTACTCATAATAAAAGATCTAAAGAGAACTTTCATAAAAGCGTTCATGGCAAGCGTTTACACTCCAATATTTTTTGGCACCAACCCATTGTATGCAAATGAAGTAATGAATGTTTTCACTGCAACAAAACACAAGTAACGGTTCCCTTAAGTGAAGATTTGTCGGCCAATAATAATTATCACCGGCTTGTAACAAATCCACGCGCGCGTTGGTACCTACGTATCTACTTATCAAGTCAATGATGTGTAGGTTTGTATGGTAATGTTGCTTTCGAAAAGTCACAGAAATCACATTGTTGAATGATTGTTTGTGATTTATAAATGTATCTGCCTAAACTTTTAGTGATACGTTTTCTAGCATATTGGTCATACACGTTTGTGAATTAAACAGTTAGATCGTATTACCTGATATTCGGAGATTTCAGGGTAAAGCTTGCTGAAAATGTAATTGTATTTAGGAAATGAGTTCACCTTTGTTCATGTCCTAATCGAAGTTGTCTCTTAACTGATGCAATTATTACGTTCCCATTTTTTTTTCTCAATTTTTTTTAGCTCTTTTTGATTTTATTTCGTCTTTTTTAATTTTGTGTACCTCGTGGTGTACCTTTCGTAAATATTTGTATGCCATGGAAAATGGCAAACATGTTTTATAAGGACTTTATGTAATTTGTCATCTTACATGCACCATTTTATGTATGTACACACATGTTTCAGCGAATAAATGTTTATTATTAAAAGAGCTTGAAAGCTCATTGGCTAGTTACGCGCTACTACCGGAGCACTCATAGCCTCTTATTGTCGGCGGTACCGCGATTGCATCGGAGATTCTTCCTAATCAGTTGATGCGATAACGCGGAAGAAATCATAATTTCGTCAACTGAAGTGATGTCAAACTACAAGTGGGGAACCAAGCGATAGTTTTTGTTCGGATACGGTTTTTGACACCAAAAACATTATAACGATTGAAATTTAGCCAAGGTATAATAAGCACATACATTTTATTTAATGGTAATTTTTTACTCTGTTTGCGCTTGTTTTACGACTGGTTCATTTCAGGCTATATACTTCTGTTAGTTCGACGTCATTAAGATTCGAGGTAGATATTTAGATTTCTACAATCATTGTGGGATTGGACAATGTGGGATAAGGGAGGCTTAGACGAAGTCCTAAGTTTGAAAAGTTGACGAGTATAATGAATGTGGTTTGGTCTTTTATCTAATGGTGTTCAACCAATAAGAAAACAAGTCAATAACAAAAATCACCGAAGAAAGAGGTCAAAAAATAACAAAATTATTATTAGAACTATGATAATTGAACAAAATTAAGAAATTTTAGATATTTGGTGAGCCGTGGTCCCTACATAGTTCCTGCCGGTGGCGATGACTAGCGACTGATTCAATTAGAGATAGCGCTCACTTGTCGGCGGGCGCGGGCGCGGACGCGGACTGCGCCTGCGCGGGAGCACTCCGCACCACTCACTGATCTTACGATACGATCTACTTTTCAAACGAGACAATGTCGTGATGTTTTAAGCTGTGTTCTAAAAAGTAAATGGCTGGTGTTTTTAGGTTGCCATTAGTCGATCGTTATTGTTAGGGTTGTTATTAAAAATAAAAGATCAAAATGGTCTAAACGTTTGATGGTTTACTACTTACTTAAATGCCACTTAAATAGTTTTTTTAAACAAACATGTATTACTCACGCTACCTATTGCTTACGCTTTTAAATTACTGCATTTGAAATTCTCAAGTTGGTAAATGATACCTAATTGAAGAAATACAAGCAATTTCAATAATTTGTTCTATGGCACCATATATAACTTAGTACTCAATTGTTAAATGAGTAGATGATGAAGATTTTATATTTTAACTTTTCTAAGTAGAATCCTAATATACTCGTATACTCTACGTAATTATTACTTTTTGTAATAATAATATTTTGTGGGACTGTTCACCACAATTAGTTTCTTTTTAATTTTTAATCATCACCATGTGTTATACTAGTACTTAGTACTTGTAATACATACTTGAATCAGAAAGATAACTATAAGCAGCGGACTTAATATTCAAAGGTAAAAGTGGCTAAACCTTGCAGACAACGATCACCAACTTTTATAATCAGGATGCAGCTATAAATTACAAATACTTTATGTTCTTGTTTTACTTTCGAACAGACATTTACTCCTTTGGCAAATCGTCATAAAAATAATACTTTCGAATATCATATAGTTGACTTGACGCTCCGTGAAACGAGAAGATTAAACAGACGTAAAGTATTATAGTTAATAATAATTCACGTCTAGCAGAGACTAATGTCAGCCATTATTATTTTAAAACGCTTAAAATATTTAACGGTCTCGAGATTATTAGGTATCTGTCATCATTATCCGATTAAATGCTCACTCTAATTGATGGAACTGAGTGGAGCGGCCGCTGAATCGAAGAATGTACAATTATATTGCTGAGTGCAATGACTGTTTGTATATAAGATCAAGTTTGGCTATAAACCTGTGCGACACAATTGTTAATGTAATTCATCGTACGTCAAGAATAGTCAAGATACTTTAGTACTAAAATTAAATATCTTTAGGACTTGAATGCCCGCTCCACTTCCATACATTTCTCGCTCACTCCTGTTTTATCTTCTCTATCGGTACAATCTATCTAAGTAGTAAGAAATTAATGTGATAGTATTTCGACAAATGAAGTTTTATTAGAGAATTCCAAGTGCAATGAATAGCAAGGTTTGCGGTTGAATTGTTTGTCTATCATCGGCGCAAACGTAAATTTGTCTCGCTAGATATACGCGGAGCGTCGTACACTGGCCCACTACAATTATTGTCTTGTCACTCCGCCGGAGTTACGCGCTCCATCCACTCCGTACATTTGCTTTATGTGAGATCACCCATTCTGGAAATGTGTGCATGTTAATCTTGAGCCAGACGACACTCACGAAGTACATTACTGATATCAATATTCATAATTTATAACTCTGTACTTTAAACGTATGGTACAGTTGGGTTTGCTGAATTGTTCCAAAATAACGTACTGAATAGAATGTAACAACACGTTAAGTATGAAAGCAGAATCACAATGCATAGTTTGTGTAATGGCACACGTTAGCCAGACCGTTACAAACCAATCGATATATCACAACTGTACGTGTAGATTGCCAATACCAACAAAAATTTGCTTTAAGTTTCAAACATATAATAAAGATAATCGTCAAAAAGTAGTCCACTAAATATAGTGGTGTAATTTGGTTTTGTGAGCAGGTTGTCAGTGGAGGTGAGGTCACGGCGCGGGAGAGCACTCGTGGGCGGGGCCATTTTGACTTTTGGTAATTACATTCGGACACCTTAGACGGACATTTGGATGAAATAGGCAATTATGTTTCATCATAATGCCGTACTTACGTTTACCTGTACGTACAACTGGCGCCTTGTGTTTCCATAATTCAATGTCAAGCGACTAGTGTGTCAGAGATTTATTGGCGTCAACTTAATGTAAAAGCTGATTTGTAATATTCAATGCATTGAATTGTTAACAGGCGTCGCTTGTATTTGTATACGTACAACAATTTCTTAATAAGACATGATATATGCATGTGCTGCTGTTCATTATATTGATATCGGTATTTAAGTTATTATGTCGATGTTATTAGTAAAGTTATTAGCTCGTAAATGCTAATTCCATGAAGCAAACATGATAGCATCGTAAAACTATGTGATTCAAAAGCTGCGGATTCCGATAACGAGATGGTTGCCACTTCCCAACATAAATTATTATTTTAGAAATCATTAATTGCGTGTTTATGTAGCGATTACTTCGATCTCCTTTGTTTCTTTCCAAACAATAGGAAAGGTCAGTGGGAAATCGTTTTATTTTCTGTTCTTAAAATACACTTTCACCAATAAAATGTGTTGTCCAAAAGCGCCAATTTGAGAAATGGTGGGCCATTAAAGGCAAAAACATGTGTTTAGTTAAAGGAAAGTGAGTTTGGTAAAGTAGTTCATCTTCGAAACGATGCTCTATGAATACTGTTTGATGTGATAATTTTATAATGATATTTAATTTGATATTAAGAAGTTTCTAGGTTGTTGAGATTACATAAGTAGGCAGGGAATAGTTACATTATATAAGTTAAAGTAAATAGATATTTAAAAAGTCACGCAAATTTTTGAAGAAAAGAGTTCTTCTTAAACTGTTTTACCGATGATCAAATTTTATTGAAGCAAATAAAAAACCATCAAATAACTGCCAAAGTTGATAACTGGACGGGAGATTTTTTGCTTGATCTTCAGCAAAATAGTTAGGAATGTACAGCGAGTGTCGCCGGAGGGGTGTAGGGGGGAGGGGGGCGGGGGGCGCCGGTGCGCGGATCGTGCGCGTGCGCTCGTGGACCGATGATCATGCCCCGGAGCCTCCCGATCGCTGACACACGATCTATTTTCAATCGATCTACAATTCACTTCATAAGCAAACTTTACCTACATTGTTTGGTTTTTAGGAATTAGCCTTGACTACAAATGTGTTTGGTGCCTATTTATGGTAATGTTACGACTCTTGCGCAATATTGTATGTATTGTCTTAAAATGGGCAATGATAATAGTGGCTGGCTTGATGAAAACGAACTTAAATTTACATGTTTTAAAATGTTCATAGCATTAAATTGTTTAATCTACAATGAAATCCCCGCATAGGTATAGATTTTAAATTAACTTTTGGTGCATACATTGTATTGATAATTATCATAAGAATGATATAACGGCCATTATTCTATTTTATCAGAAAACAACAAAATCAAATTAACGTTATAATTAATAACACCTATTAATTTTGGAACGTTGACAGGCGAATAAGCTAGTATAAAGCAACATTGTAAAAAACACGGTATTCAGATTTTATTTCGTTAGAGTTTCTAAGAAGCGAGACAAAGAGTCGTGTTGTTTATACTCACCGATAGCCTACATTCACCGTCTCGTTTTGATCTCCAAACACCTCCACATACCTACGACCTGTTATATAAAGAATTGCCAGTATTTATAGAAAACATGTAACGTATGTTCATTATAAAAATATTTCTTCCAAGTATTTGTGGAACGGAGTCTCAAAAGCGCCGATGTTCGATTGTTGTGCCGGCGCAACGTAATTTTTCGATACATATCTATCTAACGTAGGATTTATCACCTTGTTCAATGTGTAGATATCGTGTTGCTACAGATTTAAATGTTGTTACACTTTATATTATCTGATGATTTTTATTATATTGTGAAAACATACTCGTACAGTTGTTTATTGTATTACAAAACATATTCTAACTGTATGTTTATATAACATCGCCTATATGTTTGTTTTTACATCCACATTGTCCATTTTTAACTGAATATCTAATTAGAAAATAATTTTATATTCATTCATAGACACAAGCTATTCCACTTCGAGTTACATCATCCACATGATGTCGGTTACATTTGACCGATGGTCATTGAGGAAATTGAGAACATTTTAATTGATGGCGGATTAACACGTAGTAGTGGGTTGTAAGTAGCGGCGGGCGGTGTGGTGCTCAGCTCAGGTGCACAGAACAGTTAAGTGAGACGTTCACCCCGGCGGCGGCGGCGGCGGCGCGGGCGCAGCAACACGCGCCGACCCGATCCCGCGCCTGCTAACTATGTAGATCTTCCCACGATTTATGCCGAACCACCTTCGATTTCTTCTACTACGGACCTCCAACTATGTGGGAAATGGACTAGCATCGTTAAACTTATTGGACTAGATACTTTTTATAACAATTACGATCAAATTGTTATTACGATAACGAAATTATTATTTTGTGATGTCGTTGATGTCTTTTCTTCTAGAGTAAACTAGCAGTTCGCTAGAGATTAAAATTTACAGAATTAAAAATGTATTCTTTGTAGAACAATCATTTAGACGACATTAATTAATTATCCTCCTAATTTTTATTTTGTAATCTTCTCTATTTTGTTATGCCCGACAGGGCCCACAATGATCCAAAACTAATTGTATATTAAAATTTAGTGTACCTACCACCTAAGTTCACATTTGTGGAATGCAATAAAAGTATTGAGTATTGAGTATCATGAGATATTGTTTTTGTAATTATTAAGTAGGTATAATATTTTAGTAGGTAACTACATCTGTTCTAATCTAGCCTACGAATATCTGAAATTCACTTTTTATTAATTCTTATTACGTAAGAGAGTCTTACGGGTATGTGATAAAGCTTCTTTCATATATTTTTTGGGTAGTAATAAAAGCTGTGACAAGTAAATAAGTATTGACCTTATACAAAATTTTAAATCACCTGCCTAAAATACTGACTTTCGGACTACTTTGATCCGATTAAACATGACGAAAGGACCGAATGAGATACTGAAATCTTCGAAAAATAAACATAACTGTTTATTGCTATAATACTTTACTACCAGCTTAAATAACATTCTACTGAAAACTATGTTTTGGCATTTTTATCTTTACTTGCCAACTATTAATTCATAAATTACCTTTCACATTTCATGGACTGTGGTGCTAATTTTACTACAACGTTATAATGAAAATACTATTGGGAGTAGTTATACAGAAACAAATAAATAATATTAAAAGTACTTGTAGTAATACCTTCTTATGTTTTGACATCGGTACCTACTTCAGGCGTAAAAAAATCAGAACAGTTGTATTATTGGTTTTATCTAAAACCAGGTTGACTTCGGCTTTCGCTCGCGAATTTTTAACGCATATCTAACGTTCATTTAGCCTATGAATAACATAATTATGTCGTTGCTCGCTCTATTGGAAGGTGACAATATCTAACCTAACCTATTGTTCTCTGTCACAAAGTCGAACCTAACCAAGCATCGGATTTCTGGGAATATGTCTGTTCTGCACTAAGTCGAGGTTTTGATCTGCGCTTAAATGAATAAAAACGAGAATTTGGGAAGTAACATTATAGCATAAAAAAAATAGTTTAGATGAAATTATATTAACAATTTAGTATATCAATTGATCGTTATATGTAAAAAAAGTATATTAACTGAAATTAGGTCAAGTGAACCTTAATTTTTTTTGTTATTATATTATTACAAACTCCTTGCAAGCGCACTGCCCTCGGAACTACCGAGCTCACACGAAATCAGCCGAACGCGACCCGAAACCGATCGCGCGGAACGAACTTCTTAGGTAATTTCATAATTACTAAGATTAAAAAATATATTTTGTATCCAATATAAGTAATTAAAATAGTCCATGCAAGTCGTAAAAGTGTGTTTTTTTGATAAAAGCTCTGTTGTCGGTAACTTAGTTATTTTGTCGGAGGTTCAGTATTTTATCCAGAAGTTTAGTTTTGTTTTTCAAAGTTCAATTTTATTTTAGGATAAATGCAATTTTAACGTGCTCTCATTTGTTGTAACATATAATATTTTTAGTATGTTTTGTTTTTTTTTTTGTTCGTAATTCATTATAACGCTAGTTAATAAGAATAATAGTCGGCCACAGATCGCTGGAGATTAATTTGTTTTTCGGAACCATTGTTATTTCCCATATTTTTTTATGCGATGGAAAGGTTTAATATATTATGTTTCAAAATTATGTTGACGACCCTAGAGTACCTAGACTCAGTTCTTGGACTTCTTGTTTAAAGATGTTATATCTTTTGTAAAGTTGAGCACTTCCTAACAGAATCTCAATTATGAAGGTACTTGCTATATTGATACAACAAAAGTGGTTTAATACTCCGAAAACTTCTGGAACTAAACCTCCATAATAATAAGGTTTATCGTGTGATTCCCAACATAAAGTATTTATTAAAAATTTCAGGTTTTCCTTTTTATTTCATAAATTGAAGAGTGATCATAGGCCATTTGGATGCCCGTAACATTGTGCAAGTTTGTGATAGGTACTTACGCTTACGCTCTTAACTAAACTTTAACTAGTAGAGTAGTTTAGTAAGAAAATAACAAAGGGTTCGAATTTTCTATGAAGGTATAAACGAATAGTGAAAGAGTCTGATTAGTGAACATGGCTTTTATTGAATGAAACAAGTACAAGTAAACAGCGTGAGTGACTCCGTTCGTCTTCTTTACAATCGGAACATGATTGTTTTGTTGTTGCGTAATTTTTGCGATGCCGTATCGATAAGTTAAACGTGACTTAGCCAACTTTGTTACTTAACACGATACACGCTTTTAACACAAAAGAAGTTATAGATATCTCATCTTAACTCATTTGTGTATACCTATCATTAATTTTAAATTATGTATCGATGAAAATTAACAAAGATTAGATGAGCTGACGCAATCATGAACCGAATTTGGAGGACAAGTTTGATTTAATATATTTTAAACTAGAGCGCTTTAAGATTTGATGAATTGGGATACATTTTTTTAGGCGCGTAGTGCACATAATGTAATTAATTTAAATAAATAGCCCTAAATAACATAATAATGAAGAAATTGATATGTTTATTTATATTACTTGGAAAGGGCGACATTAGATTTCAGGTTTCAAAGAAACTTAATCAACATTTTGGGCTCCGTTAAAGTTCCAGCCTCCTACGTAAACGACAACTTGCTAAAAACTCCAAAGAGCTGCATACGGGTGCTACCTATCCAAAAGGGATGATAAGTATATCTGGTACAGAGTCTGTGTCCAAAATTTCGGTAAAAGACTGTAGTTGGGTAAGTACACATGTCATATCATTAGAAAAGGGGAAAAGTTTCAGGAAGCACAGCATAGCAGTGATCGCAGCGGGGTGTTGCGTTACGTTCCGCGGTGCCGGCCGCAGGTTACCGTACGGCGTGCGGCGTGCGGTCACCACCGGCGCGCGGCGGCGGGCGGCGGCCGCGACACCCTACACTAGCTAATTAACAACAAGCGACACGACTCGCCTCTGCGGCTGACACTATGCGCTGCTTTCTCCTGACATTCGAGTAGCGCCACTCTGATATCTTACCAGAGAAAATATAACAGTGCTTATATTAATTTCATAATTATTTGTAGGACATAGGGCTTGAGTGAAAACACCCCCTGTTTGCCATAATGAAAGGTTTAAGGTGGTCCAACTTTTCAAAATGTATCCCCTGTCTGGTGTTTGAGTTTCACATCAATACAGATTTTTTTTAAAATATCAGTCTAGTTACAGCGTCTTGCTAAGCCTTAAGGATTCAAAGTCCGGTGAAGCAGTCAAAGCCTGCGCTCAGGCTTACTGCAAAGATCTCTACCAAAAGCCTTAAGGATTCTTATTTTCCATTTAATGGTAGCGATTTTCCAGCCTGGATAAACTAGATAATTTACAAAATAAATTTAGCGATATAAAAAGACATTATCAATTGCACGATAAGAACCGGTCTCATGAGCTATTATCGTTGTAATGTTGTTTGCTATGGACGCTAATGATACGGAGCGTACGAGCCGCGTCCAGTCCCGCTCTTTACTAATGGCACCTAATCTGAATCTACGGCTCTATAAACATGGCGGCGCGCACTTAATACCTATTGACACTCGTAAAAATCATCCCTTCGTCATTTTAATGGTGACAATGGTACTAACACTTCAAACTACGTTTAAGGCAGTGGTCCTATAATCCTTATGTATTACTTGTACCTGTCGAGGAATGTTTTGCATGCTCCTAAGATGTTGCGTTTAATTTGATTCAAGTGGCATTTGAAAATATTTTACCATTAGTACCTATAAGTAGTTACATAATCTTAAAGGTTGTAAAAGTTTGCGAGTATTCATCGCGACGCGGTAGGTATTGTAATTGCATGGGTAATAAATTTTGAGATGGGTTCATCTTCCATTATCTAGTAGGTAAACCTGAGAAGTCAATAATGTATAATATTTAGAAAGGCACGCATAATACAGTATAAAGCCATTCTTTGTAGGACGATTGACCGTGATCTTTATAACGGTTTTAACTAAACTACGATGGACAGAGTTCACGACTCGTTTTTATTACACGCTAATATAATAATGGGTGTTTACTCTGTTCTTAAGTTGGAAACCCAAATAGATGTCGATCAATAGCGCTATAACTGAATTCCTCAAGCAACTGGCAATAATAGCTCACGCCGCCGCTACAGTCAATAACGAGGGCGAATATTTTTGAATAACTAACAAATATTGTAATATCGAACGAAGCCATCGACAGAAACTAACGAATGTCTAACTTCAGAGTCCTTCACCATTGGTATTTATATCACATATCGGCGCTGTTCATTACGGCTTGTTATCATTTGTGCGGCGCTCACATTTCCACAGACATATTAGTCACACCATAATGATTTAACTGTCTGATTTCATCTGAATAATTACAGGCGTTTGTGATATAAGACGATCATCGATCACAATGCATCGCACAGTTATTAAAGGGAAAATATGTATATTAATTTATTTATGCTCATATTTTTATTCGTGGAAGAGATAAAACTACGCATCCATTGATATTTAACGTGAGATCGTTGCGTCACGTCATATGTGGATGTTCAGTTGCAACGGTGCACAAAGAGAAAACATTGCATAATTCACGAGGTTATTTTAGGTATGGTAATGTTGTTGTACGTAGATTGTTCACTAGGTTTCACGAACTATACTAAAATGTTATGATGTGAGCAACAGTGGTGGGTACTCGCGATAATGTTCATTTGTCTAGTACTTTGACGAAACCGAAAGTTATTTGAACATGATAATATAAACATTATAGACAAGCTGAGGGTTACTAACTTACGGTAGTAAACTCTGTGAGGAACGTAAACATGTTACTTTTGTATTTCATTATAATCCTATAAATCAGTCTTAACAAAATTTAAGAGGGCGTTTGCTGCATTAATTGCTTGTCGGACACGCCGTGCAGTCTCCCAGTGCCTAGTAGATACTTTAACTAAGATTGATTGATTTATAACGTCGTATAAAACAGTATACATTACCTACAGAAGATGAGTAAACGGTCAAGGGAACTGTGCTGAGCAACCGTAGACCCCTTTCCATATTTTATGAAATATCGGTAATCGATTAAATTAGTATCTTATCTTATTAGATTGTCTTGGCATTGATCAACCCAATCTGTCTGAGTCTTAATATGCGATTCGCACGTATTGCCTGCACCACTGTGTTTCGTTCATTCTCTACACTTCAATTATCTGAAATTGTCATTACATATTAAACATTATAACATGTAAGTAGGTAGTAATACACTTGTTTGTTTTTTAAATTGCATCTATTTAGGATATTAAAATCATTCGATTTTGTAGGTTAAGATATAATTTCCATGTTTATTTTTGCTATCATAAGTCCTTTTATTTCTGTTAGAGGAAAATTTTTATCAAACGAATGATGTACGCTGTGGTCATATTTTATGACCATATTCCCTTTACATAGTCTGCATTTACAATCGCTGATTTGCGGCTTGCCCTTTTATCGTAATAAAATTAATATGAGTCCAATTTAACGTGCGAGCTTCAGGGTTGAGCTCTCGCAATATTTTTGCTTTAAAAATAGTAACAAATGATTTTTGTACCATTTAATCACTTTAAGAGGTTTGCCGTTTTATTTATTTCCCTCTGATTTGAACACAAAAAGATAGAGATAACTTCAGTTTACTGTTAAGGATTTGTGAATAACGACTACGTAACAACTTAAATTCGGACAGATTTTATGATTATTATTAAATCCTTACGGTATGGACAGCAATGGTCATACAGCACCGTTTCGTTTTATTGTTTGTTGTAACAAGTATGTAGGTTCTACCACCTGTGTTATGATATCTTGTAAACGAGTCCAAGCATGGAGTGTAAAACCATTTACGATGGATTACACAAAAATACGACACGTAAAAATCTTTCAACAATAAATCATGGCCATAAATATTGTCGCTTTTATAGATGTATTACCTACTCTCGTTCCTTTTTCAATGAGATAATAAAGATAAGATTTTTTTTATGTCGGTCAGTCGCTCGTGCCACCCGTGACTTAACGATTGGAGTCGTTCGTCGAATCAAACATGACGTCAAGGTGTCTGTGTGCGGAGTGCGATCATAGCACGCGCGCCGGCAGTCTGCACTAGGACTAACGCTGATCGAGTGTGAACATTCAAGTGATGTTGCGGCTCAGCTATATCTTCCGGCCAGCGACATTGGAATTAATACACTACAAATCTCCAATGTGTTCAGTAAATCAAGGTGTTTATGAGTCATTCACGTCAACAGCGCGGGACCGTGCGACCTCTATACTGATTTGCAATCTTGAGTGCTATTTCTAGGTCCACCTCAGCTCTGAAACCTTCTATGTAATTTGTAACATTTTGTTGACAGAGAAAGTCAGACCTTTCAGCATAATCTACTTTGGTCGAAATAATAAATGTATTTATCATCAAATAAACCATTTTTTCCTAAACTGGCTTTAAAAAAAAAGTTGTTAGTGATTACGCGGACTGAATTATTTAGACTGAATTATTAGAAAAGAGTGCCAACTTACATTGTGGCTTTTAGAAAATTACGGATATTTGCCTAAATTGGCTTTTGTTTTTTTTTATTTTTATTTATTTATTTATCACAAACACAGCTATCATAACAGGTACATAATTTCCCCAATGCGGTAGTGTGGTAACAAATTTCTCTCCTATAATTTTTCAATGTAACATAATACATACAAAGTTGTTTTTGTGAACTCATTCAAAGAGCAGGAAAATAGGTCTATCCGATCAGCAGTGTCATTCTGTCATTCAAGGTACGCGTCAGGGGCGCTTTACCGAGAAAATTAGTTCGCGCGCTTGGCACTCTAGTAACCGTCGCCGCCGCCGTCGCAATACGTAATTATCAGGCACATCCAGACTTATATCCTTTAAAACTCCAGCATTAAACGTCATACCACTCAACAGCTTAAACACATACACGGCCACACCTAGCTCCCTTCTCGTCTCCAGTTTATTGTAACCAACCATGCCGATTACAAACAAGGTTGGGTACAACGGATAAAAAGGGTAGACCCCATAATGTTTCAAATACAAATAACGTGTAAAGTTGTTCTGTATGCGCTCCAACATAAGACTATACTTAATCTCATGTGGAGCCCATATCAAAGCGTTACCCTCAAGCTGTGTTCTTATTAAAGCATTATATAATGCTGTTACCGCGTTGATGTTTGTAAAAATCGCTGCTCGACGAAGTATGAAACCCAGGCTTCTGTATGACTTTTTACAAACATTTACAATATGTTCACGAAATCTTAGCTCTGTGTTTAGGCGTATAACGCGTATAACGCGTACTGATGATGATGTGGTCCTCTCATTCTGCTAAAAGTTATCACTGAGGTAAGTGGCCGGAGACAACATAATAAAGGGTTAATTTTATAGAATGATTAGTAAAGCACAGCATAAGTTCTTACTTCATTTATATTACTTACTTCATTTATTCATATTTATCCATAATACAATATTCAAATCAAAAGGATATAATGAACGTAGTAATTGTCCGTGCCTAAGAGGGACCAATACATTTAGCCATTATCGAGTACCTTAAAAAGTCCTGGCAATTAAGTGGTGGTTGTTTCTGTCATGTCATGTGTAGGCATTTGTTAGACGCATCCTCGCCGTTGTTTTGTTGAGAGTAGTACGTGCGTTAATGTTAACTTCCAGTTTTGGGAGCGAGTAGACGACTGGTTTCATGAATATTTAGCTGGGCTTCATTAGCGCACTCACTTGTTCGACGAAGGAAACGGGCGTGGTGAGATGTGCTCGCACCGTGTCATGTATCGTGACCGGCACTCCAACAGATTTTAATGATCAACGTTTCATTATTCTAATTCCATTGTTTCGACTACATTATTATAATGTTTTCGTAACCTCTTTGTGTTGGTAATCTTTTACTTTAATGACAAGATTTAGTTATAGATTTATGTGCAAGTTCTTATAATTCAACTCTTAAAAAGGTTAAATCGCTATCGTAAATGATACTAAGTATAGCACAACAATTACAGACTATAGACAGTTGTCTTTGCATACAATTTTTTATTACTGCAGATTTTAACTATTATTTTCATACAGCCCTGATAATAAAGCTTAAGTGTTAAATTACTGTGCTTTCACACTATTATTATTCATCGTATTATTATCTCCACTGTCAACTAGACAAACCCCCGCGAATACATCACCATTGTTCCGACATCGAAATGAAAGTTCTTTATTTGCATATCTTAAACGCTATAGTTATCATGCCAGCCATCAAAATTATAATATAATAATATCTCTGAAGAGAATGTATACTAAGTACATGTCTAATTGAGAAAGTTTGTGGAAGTATTTCTCGAAAATATTTTGTTAACTAGGTAGGAACTAGAACTAGAAGGTTAAATCTTATGTAATTATTTGGTGAAAAAAATGAATATATGATTTTCAGTCGGCTTCAACCTTATATTAGCTGAACCTTCTTAATTTCTCGGGGCAATTCGTATGGTCTTCCACCGCCCCGGGTAAGGATGGGTGCTGCTCCCTGCATATATATGCTGGAGACCATGCGAAACGATGCAAACTACAGCGATGTCCAGCAAGGAGGCTCCTACCTGGAGCTTTCACGGAGTTTCCCGGTAAGAGCTTTGTTTACACCTTTGCTAATAAAGAAGTGCGAGCCTAACCGACCCGAACTAAAATATGTCTTAAGTATTATCCGTACCTAAATATTTTAATGTATGCCAAAAAAACATCGAATGCGCTTTGTAACATGTTAAGACAGAACACGTGGCCGACACCGACGCGTGCCTTATTGTTGTCCAACATGATGAGTTCTTGACGTCCGCTTATTACAATTGTGAAAGTAAGATATTTAAGCGGTTGAGCATCGTATCGTTGACACGGACAAGGCGCTGTTCCTGGCCGTGCGGCGCGTGGGCGCGCGGCTCCCGAGCGCCGCCGCGCCGCCCCGACAATACGCCGCCAGCACGCGCCGCCGCCTCGACCGCGCTTGCTAAAACTAACAAACCTATTGTTCTTTCTTAATATTCATGTCAACCACCGAAAATCACCCATGTATCTACAACATTGTCAAGACAATCAACAGTAGTGCAGCGAACATGTCCAACTTTCTCGCCATCATCCATTAGAACACCGGCACATGCTAGTTACGCCTTTTTAGATATTAATGCTCATGCTTTAATTACCTACGTGATTTCGTTTCGTTTTCAACACGAAACATACACGGTAGCATTGACATAAACACCAGAGCCGAGCATTGTATGTAGCGGTCAACATTCGTATTCGTGGAGTCAAAACAAGAAATAAAAGAGGATGTTCATCAGACACAAGACCATAAAACGAGCCCTAAAATGTTAAACGACTGCTCAAAATTGGTGGTAAGAAGAAATTACAAAATAAAAGGACGAGATTACGGTACTTTGAATGAATTTTTGAGAGAGACCGTCTTAACCTATATTTCACTTTATGGGTGAACGATTTTTACAGCCTTCTCGCGGACAATCCGAATGACTACGGCTCGGTAGAAAGTTTCTGAAATTGTTTCGAAATAACCATTCAGCTCAGTTTTCCTTATTGTTCCGTAAGTTTACATCTAACCGATTTCTGATTGGATTTATATATTTGACGAGAACGATTTAGGTGCAGACCTAGGGCTATGTAGAGTTCCGTTCACTTGTGGGTAGTTTTATAGCGAATGTAGATGTTATAGTTATCGGGTGAAGTATTTACGCACGGTTGTCAGTATTCGGGTTTGGAGTTGTCGAGTCTTGCGGCAGTTAACAAATCGGAGCAGGCTGACAAAGCGTGTCGGCCGGTGATCGACGCGTCGTTGTCGCGCTCGCTCTCTATGACAAACGCAACGCTATGAGTGATTGTGTCCGTCCGTCGCTCGGCACTCGATCTCTTTGTGTTCTCAAATAATCCGCCGCGTCGTGATCTGGAGTCTAACGGTGCAGGTCTGCGAGCCTATTGAGAGCGCTCTCTGTAATAGGCACAATTTTTCAAGCTTTCACATAAGTCCACACTAATACAGGTTAAGCCCAAAACCATAGATGATGGATGATCCGACATTGCTGATTATTGAGCTGTGTACTAAAAATAAGGTTCATTATATAGTTATCTATGTGAACCTCAGTATACAGTGTAAAATAGGTTTTCTACTATAGTCTGCTGTGTGATTACAAATTAATCGTAATTTCTTTACACTTGAAATAGATGACAAGAGACTAGAGAAGATACATTACTAAAAAGAGTATTCAGCGGCTAGGGATTTAAATTAGTTGATAAACTTCGTGTCCCACGAAACTTTGTAGATAAAAGAGAGCACCCTTTATCAATTAATATGTATACAAACCGTAGCTGAAAAGCTATTCAGTATTTAAACTGACTAACGCCAGATAAATTAAAAAAACTCTAGGTTGTAGTGATTAGGTTTTTACTGACATTTTGAAATCCATCGTCACACTTTGATGTAAAGATTTTACATCATGTCTTCTATTCCGAAATGTAAACCAACAAATAATTACAATAATATCCTGGCACAACTCACACACGGTCATCTGACCCAAACTAAGCAGAGCTTGTGCTATCGTAACCAGACAACGGATAACCATACCTATATAAATATATATATTCCTAAATACATACATGTTATAGATAAATAACATCTAGACACAGAACAGATTATCGTGCTCATCACTCGAAGATTTGTCCTGGATAGGAATCGAACTTACACAAGTGCCTGGCCTCCTAACAGTGAATTTCCTGTAAAATATGGTTTTGAGGGGTTACAGTTTGTTTCACGTATGATTGCTGGCAAATAGTTTCTCAAATAAGTGCCATGTAGCTTATTTTTAATTTATCGAATACTTCAAACATGGTCGATTTCACAAATCATGATTTTTTAAAACATAAGTAATTCGATTTTGAAGATCAGTACAAAGAACTCATAACTTTATTCTAGCCAAGTTATAGTATGGTACACAAGTTAAATTCCTTATAATTTTTTTATATATATGCTTTGGAGATTATCGTATTGTGTGGATATGCAGTTACAATAACAAGTCATACATACGTGTTAAATTAAAAACTATTGTGTCTGTTATTGACGTAGCTTGTAAAAAAAATGTGTCCGTAGTCGTAGCCAGGGTTTTTAATCTGGTAAAAAAAATGTGTAGGTAATTTGATTACCCTTTATGTAAATAAAAAATGGAACATGTTAATTGGACTGGTAGCACGCGTAATTTTTCACACTCAGGTGAACCTGACGCAAGTTAAAATCTCAGGTCTCACCTGCACACAAGCCAGCCACCTGTTAACTGCAACTCAGCAATATAAAAAAAGAAAAGGAGCGAGCGCCAGCCAGTGCAAAAAACGAGAATCCAAGACGACACGTTTGGAAAATAAAAAAAGCTCTCGCCCACCAGATGGTCGCCTCAACGCGTCGAGAAACCCGCTTTTGAGCAGGTTGTGACTTACCACGCATATTTATTCGCGCTTTTGAATACGGGGAAAATTGAATAACAAATACGATTAATCGTTACGAACTGTGTGAACAGCCAAATGTGTCTTGCTCTGTAGGTGGAGAAATTTATTCAAGGTCGTAACTTCTCTTGCGGTCTAAAATGCAGGTCTGTTTGTACACAACTCCAGTCCATCGTTTCTTATACTTAGAATCGTAAACCTTCATGTGTTATCAAAAAGCGCCTACTATTTATTGCACTTTTTCAATTCGTTCCAAATATGTTCATTTAAAAAGGCTAGCAGAAATTAATTGGCCACATGTTTTCGGTGTTCATTAAACAGCCTACTTTAGAGCCGATAACTCTCCATATGGTGCAATCTTTTTTGTGTCCCTGTGCAAAAACAGGATGGAACTACGCCGACAAAACAATCAAACAAGGAATAAAAAATCGGACGTATGGACCTGTTTCAAGTTTAAATAACGTGTCAAGTCATCTTATCACCTTAGTTCCTGTTCGTTCTTTTGTATCGTTAAACAGTTATGTATTTTTATCCCTGACGGTGAATTAGGTACTATAGACCTATTCTGTTAATAACATTTACTTATTTAGTACATGGAGGACTTACAGCTATACAAACAGGATGGTTATAATCTAGTTTCCAGAAAGCCATGTGAACACAAGCGTTTGCATCTAAGTGATTGGGAAATAAAAAGAAACAAAACAAATTATCTAAAGAAACCTAAATTTAAGTGTTTACACATTACACGCAAAAGGATAAATGTCGTGATGCTTATAGATTACGGATTAAAACCTAGAATAACATAATGCGAATACAAATAATTTAGTTATTTGTATATTGTGACGTCTCTGTAATGTACAACGAAGAGCAAACCGACTTTTGATCACGTTGCGAGTATTAATTGCTTCGGCACTAGCTTGGAAATCGGCCCGCCTCCGCAATTACTCCCTAGTTTACTAATGTTCGTGTAACTTATTGTCGACGATAGCAGCCGTCTCATGTCGCTCATTAATGGATAGTTTCCATTACTAATCGGCTTCAAACAACATTTCTCATTGTTATTTAAGAGGCTGGTAGGCACCTAATTATCTCATTCAACTGTTATTAAATAACTATTTGAACTTAAGGAAAGGATCAAGTCGCACTTATATTTTAATTATGGCCAAACAGTATTAAATTAAACTAATAAGGCGCAGTGCGGGCCGTAACAATAAAAGATAAAAGATAAATCGCTATTTTTTTTGGCACCCTCTGGTTAAAAGTGTTAATCAGTAACATCTGTGGAAGTAATTATTTTTTGTTCGTCTTCAGTATAAGAGATGTTGGTCAGCCTTTAGAATCACAGGTGGACAGAAGTAGTGAGGTGTGAGTCGCAGGGCTACCTGTGCGAAGTCGGCGCGTGCGCACCTGTGCCCGCATACCCGCTTCAATATAAATGATGATCACATAAACACGCAGCGTGATACATTCGTCCACTCTCGACATACTTATGTTAATAGTAAGTACGTGGGTTTGACCGATATCGCATGTGCACACATGCGCGTCTCATATAACGTAATGAACCTATTGATCACCATATCAGGTGAGGAGCCTGATACTTTTAACTCTGACTCTGTCACGAATACTGACATCTCGCAATATATTGTGCTGATATAGAAAGTCAAAATACTCAACTACATTTTATATTGGTGGAACATGTTGGTGATTGATGGAGACATGATTGATTGTAATAAATCATATCGTTTGCAGAATAAGCGAAATTACATTTTAAACTTTATACACGTATTTAATTCGAAGAACATGCATGTGTACCGTTGCATTTTAAACGGCTCAAAAGGATAAGCCTGTATATAAATTGAATCAGTGTAGTTTCAAGAATATCAGAGATATGTCTGTCTGCAACATGAATTGAATCAAAAACAAGATTCAATCATACGATAAAATAATAAATGATCCCACTCCCGCACATCAACACTTAAGTCGTTAAGGGCACTTCACATCACACTGCGCACGCGCTACTGCCATGCACTTACGTCGTATTACGGTGGATTCCATTTTTTGTACAATTGTTGAGTCACGATAATTGGAAAATTTTAGGAACGTGAGGTTCCGAGGTGATCTTAATACAGTCAATAATTATAGCTCATGTAAGTAGATTCTTCAAAATTTTAGTTATCTGCGGCAGGTATCGTCGTGCATGAATGTCTCTTACGAAACGTAACACTGGCACTGTGGCTATTAGCATGTGACAGTGACTACTAGTAAACATTTCAAGAATCGTGACACTGCAAATATTCGCACCTAACTGCAAACTTGCCAACTAACACTTAAACAGATAGTCAGATACTCTTTCAATCCTTGCATACCGCCGGCGTGCAGAATGGACTTGGTGATAGGTGTGTGTGATGAAGATGTCTTTGCGCTAGTTGAGGAGGGCGGGGGATGCGCGAGGATGCGCGCGGGGCGGGGACGCTGCAAAAAGACGAAGACGGCCGCGAGGCTGCGTCGGATCTTATCGCACTTATCTGCTATATTGATTGCGCCCGTGTCGAAAGCCTCGCCTGGCCAAAAGCGGCGCAAAGCAGATTGAAACCTGAACGTACACGATGATTGATTATAACGTAATGGACACCGACGCCTGCCAGCGACTCACTCAATACGGTATTTTAAATACCAATGCGACTACGCTACGGAATTCGTAATCTGAGCGCAAATATTTCAGTTGGTACGTGTAGTAGAAACATTTTATTTCTTATCGCGAATATTTTATTTAATTGGCCTCATGTGCTATCTAATGGAAGTACGAGTACATGACGACTTTTATAATATCTAAAGAGGTTCATAAAATTGTCTGAGATAATTACAATGAAACGATAGCCAAATGAACTCAAGCTCAGCATAATTCTTGTGATATTGACAATTAACACATAGTTTTATAAAATACCAAAAGGTTTACTAGAATGTAATGTAATATTAAGAAATTATTTACAAATAAAGATATTAAAACGTAATAAGGTAATGTAGGCTTTAAATGACAAATGCCAAAACAAGAAACCTCCGCGTATCGTAATATAATTTTAACGTATAATACGAGTATAATACCATCGCATATATTTCAGCATATGCACACGAGGTCCGAACCTGCTCGGGCATCTACATTACCAATTACCAAAATTTCACGCTGTTATCGGCCCATAACGGTGATGTAATGAGTTTTAAAGAGTTTTTTTTTTTCGATCCGAGGAATTCAAAATCTTTGTAAACAGGCAGGATCTTAATCTGAAGATTCGAGATGTAGAGACAACGCACTGAACTTGTTTATCGTGAGACTCATGTTCCCCGAATCATTCTTCACGGCTTGTGATTTATGCCCGTATTCCGAAAACTATTAAGTTCGATATTACGCTTCAGACTTCGGACCTACGGACCTTAGATATTTATACAGAACACAGTATATAGGAAAGAAAAATTATGTACCAAAAATACTTCAAAAATGTATTTATCCGTATGGCTGGCGCTGTCGTTGTTCTTTCAACATGTTATTAAGAATAATAACGGAGAATAAAGCTGTAAATTGCGAGTTCGAAGCACTCAGACGGGCATCCTCGTCCCTCGAGCTGCGTGTCCACTCTCCAAAGTAAGGATCGGTGACCTTCACAAACCCGCCAAACATTCGACTCATTTGTACTTGTCATGACATCACGATTGATCCACTTCTGTAACATTTAAAATTGGTATCATAAAATTACATTAACATTTAGTGTCTCATTTGTTATATATAGATAACGTAACGGGTTGTGGTCATTTCTCGAGAAGGCCACAGTCAGTTGTAGCAGTGACAATAATGTATCTTGGGCATATGCAAGTTCCTAAAGTACTCCATAAGCATAGCATATTATATAGAATCCAGCGTCTCTGCTCTTGAATAAATATTACATCAGAATTTGACATAAATATCGCCGTTAGTGTGAAGAGATCTCGATAACCGTGAGTAGTTGGTTCATCAAGTAAGTAAGTAGGCACGTCCGAGCAAGAAATAAAAGTCAAATAGTAGTTTTCCTTGTAGCATTCTTTTGAGTTAGTAGTTGTAGCCAAGTAGTGTGACAGGCAGGTCTAGTGCATGGGTGTAGGGTAACGGCGCGTGACGTCCACCTGTCGCGTGCGCGGCGCGTGCCAACTGCCGGCGACGCTCAAGCGTGGCCGCGGCCCGCGCACTTGCTGGACTCACCCACCGTGGACACACCTGACGCGCCTCCATAGCGTCACCCATGTTGCTATGACAATCATAATACCAGCGAACATCAAACCCCAACGGTTTTCGGTCCATCACTCTGTTTTCAAAAGGAGTGGTATTCAATCCACCTGCTATTTAAACACCTACCATTACTTTTTAAATAGACGAATCGGAGGTCTAACTCCGGACATTCAAGCAATCATATTTGTAACTTCTCGTTTCTCAGTTTCACTGTGAACATTCTAAAACTTAATTTTAAAGTCTATACAGGGACGAACTAAAGAAGCAAGTCATATTCACCTTCTTCTAACACGCGGCAAACTTCATGGGCTTGTTTCAGACATACTAAACGGAAGTAATGTATGAAACGGTTATTAATTACATTGGAATCTACATTCTAAAAAACCTCTAACTCTAGAGGCTGCTTCTTCTTTCCCTTTACCGAGGACCAGGCGGGAACGTATGCAATCGATGAAAATTAGATACCTACTACAAAAGATATAAATTGTATTGTTATTTCAGGAATAGTATAAGGTATGTCAAGTGATGTTTTTACTTTTCTGCGATTTTATTCCAAGTTATCTACATGTGTTCTGGAAATGATGCGGGTACCCGCTTAACTGCATATTCACCTGTTTCTAAACAGAAATAGACAAGATGTGAAGATACAGATATTTAACTCATTTTATATGGTAATACATATGTACATAGTTTTCAATAGGCATGTAATAAAAACTTAGATAGAGGTTGAAAGTGCATGCTATGCATTAAACACTTCTTATTTCTTACTTTTGCTACCTGAGTTCGATATAAATTTATCTTCAAGTCACAAAATAATATTGCACCAAGAATATTTCGAATTGCGTAATATATCGCTTCCATATTGTACAGCTATATGAAGCTATCTTACCTGAAAATATATAAGTACGCTTCCGATTCTACAATAAAGCATGCTATTTTTGGTGAAGAGCGTGGGCGTTATAATTGATAAATTTGTAAAGACCATAAAAGATACCAATAAAACGAGAAAACATGTAAAAATATGAAGGATAATATCTGCACACTGGGTGGCCGGTGAACAAACAACTAGATCGCCTACGCTAACTTCATCGAGGCAAGCGCCAAAGGTTATCAGACACCGTGCCAAAGAATTTACGCAACGTACCTACGGCTTAGTTGGCGAACGTTAGTTCTGTAGTGTGCTTAACGTCTAACGGAAAGTGATGGATGCAGCACGTGCTGGGCGTGTGTCGGCGCGCAGACGCGCACGCGCACGCGCCGCGCTGCCGCCCGCCACGCTCCGCCGCTCCACACCCTCTACCCCTATCCTCCACATTACCACACTTTTTACATTTTGTACAAACACTCTTCTAACCGTCATGTGCACGACAGTTGCAGTTACACTTGATAACTGATAACGCTGTTATAAAATTAACAAGGATGTGTAATTAAAGCAACGGGGATGCATGTAAGTATAATGACTGCGCATATTCAAATGCATGGACTGGTACGACACATGTATTATAACTACCACATATGTTATGTGGTGAGTGACACATCTAGGACAATGGAAACCTACCCTTCGTAATGATTTTTAAGAATTTAATGGTTCGTTAAGAATGTTTTAATATTTAATGTTGTATATTATCATTCATAGTCTTTATCTAACACTTTACAATAGCGAAATAAGGAACATGAAAAGATCAGCAATAAGTCAACTAGCCGTCATCATAAATAGGTATGTGTGTAATGTGGGTAGAATGAAAACATCAAATATTCGTACA
Organism: Autographa gamma; assembly: GCA_905146925.1. Lineage (NCBI taxonomy): Eukaryota > Metazoa > Arthropoda > Insecta > Lepidoptera > Noctuidae > Autographa > Autographa gamma. The sequence continues at coordinate 7,085,164 of LR989852.1, forward strand.
AATAAATAAGCCCCGTTGGTTTCCTTAACAATTTTATTAATAAAATCTTTTGTGACAACGTTATCAAATACATTTGTACAAGTAACCATAAAATGAAATAAACAAAATGCCTTTTATTAAATAAAACAACGCGACGTCCAAATAACGCCCGCATCCTTGAATTAGTGGGTAAGCTTGTATTCGTAACAAAATTTGGAATGAGTGTGTAAACTCCATATAGGGCCAATAATGCACTATTGTGCTCTGAAAACAGTAAAGTGATACAGGTTAGGTGTCGGGACGTGGGCGACGCGGCGCGATGCAGTGCGGCGCGGCGGCGGTGCGGTGGCGGCGCGGCGGCGGCGGCTCGCCCGCGCGGTTGCCGTATTTTATTTATAATTACGGACGACGACCCGAGACCCGGACCTGTCGCGATTTCACCTGCTATTATTGCCATTTTATTCATTGTTATTGCATTTATTACGTTGCTTGTTACAGATTTTACTGTCTGTAGGTTTTAACGAATGGCTCTTAATGATGAGACTATATCTCCGTGCTGATTTCTCCTTGTAAACGTGCACGTGTAACGATCTCATCTTATATGAGCGGTGCCGATTTAATTGATATGATTAAGTTTTTAATGTTCCACAAGTCCTGATACACAATGTAAAAAGAAAGTAAAAGAGAATTTACCATTAATGTTTAACTTTCATATAATAAATGTACAAGATTATTTTCTTTCTTTGGTGGGTATTGATTATATTATCATTAATTAAGAACTCATTATTTATTTATTATGTCTTATACGCGGGTATCGCCACTAATTGTTAGACCTATTTTATTGTACGAACACATTTTTCTTAATCTTTTTAATGTAAAACTTATGAGACACTTTTATTTAAATATAGTATTACTAGAAAAGTTCTAAGTTTATAAATTAATAGTATTAATGATAAAGATAATGGGGGCTTACATAGGTTTGTGGAAAATAAAAATTGAACTGTATTATGAAAACAATTAAAGTAAATTTTGATTTGTTTGAACTTTACGGAGACTATAATCTACAAATTATCCCAGTAAAATACACTATCACACTTAATATTGATTCCTAAAGACCTAAATCCATACTGCGTCATATTGAAATGTTTTTCTTACGAACTTCGTCATGGCTAAGAGTATATTATATGAGGTTAATTAGTATGTTGGTGGTAAAACTAGCATTAAAAATAAGCAGTGAAAAGACACTGAATCAAATTCCAATACTTCCTATAAATTTACAAAACAATATGTCTAACATTGACAAGTATATTATCAATGAGTAATTTATTTATCATTGTCATCACAACAATGGCTTCACACGTATGTACGTCGTTCGTAGGTCATACAAATTTTCATGTTTGCTTATTGACATAAAACAGCTGTATTACTTATGTCAAAAAGGCGAAGAACCGGCTTGGGCAATTAGGTAATAATGTCTTCATTACATAATGTTCCAAAGAAGCGTAATACCGGTATGACATAACTAGGAGCGCGTTAACCTGCCGCACGCCGCACGCCGCCGCGCCGCCCGTACGGCCGCGCGGGTCGGAGGTGAGGTGCGCCTCCTACGCGCGGTACCGTTACACACCGGTTAATTTTTATGCAGACACCAGATTATTGTATTAACGCCCGCGCCCTCTAGCGTACAAGGAAACCAACCGAGAACAAAAGACCGCTTCGATTTGATTCGAGTAACTGTCTCGAAGTGAAATGTAAAAAATAACTCATGCCCCGAGCGCTTTATAGTAATCATATTAAATTCGTATCACAGTTTTACATATAATAAATGTCACGTCACTCAAGACATATTGATAACGGATTCAATGTTCTCGTGTGATTCGTATTTTATTTTGTTTACGACAGGTAACATTGTATTATAGTGGGACAATGCAATCATTAAAAACTTTTAATGTTTTTGTGCTTAAGAAAGCGATTTATGCTGATGTACAAGATCAAAAACTAAAACATTTTGACACCTGCTGGAACTTGACTTTAAAAAATATTGTCCGGAATTGAGACATAGATAGGTATTGGCACTGTTATTTTATGTAGCTTATTATTTGCAGTCAATTCAAAATGAGGGTAGATTGAAAAGTATTTAGAAAAGGAATTCATAAGTATTTAAAAAATGTTTTGAAATCGGCGACGATACATATGACTAAAATGGCTGGTAAAAAGTTGTCTGCATATTTTATTATCTGGTTCGCATAACTACAGTGAGAGACGGCGATTCGTAATTAACATCGGATGCTAATGTTTGCGGCGGGTGCTGAACTGCCGAGTATTATGCTTAAGTATGTTTTTATTGCGAGCTCCGACATGCTAAAGACGTGAGTCATGCGGCCTACGCACTTCCATAATCTTTGTTTATTTATTAGTATCAAATAAAAAATCACAATGAAAGTTACAAATACCAGATTATACTTCCGATTTTACATAACAAATGATTATATTACAAATTCTTGTGTCGAAAACTGTACGTATAAATATAAAGAAATTTCGATTTTTTTGTGTAAGTATACATAAACGTGTCCATGCCGTTGATGTCTTTTGTTAGCGAGAATGTACGGACTACGGAGTGACCGCTTGGCGCAGGTCTTCATGTAATGCTTGGACGAGTAAGTTTGATAAGAAATATTTAAAACAGATACAATTATTATTAAGGTGCATCTTTACTTGTTAGATATGTCGCTACAAAAGAAATAATTATGCTATGTAATATCTCATTTCAGTTTTTGATTTCATTAAATTACATATTATGATGATTTTTTCTACCATATTCAGTTTAATAAATATATTCAATCTAGAAGTTCTAGGTACCTATTTATTTCAGAGTAGGTCTAGGATGGCGATTCCATTTTGAATCTATCTTTCACTATCAAATCCGCATTGAATTCCTGGGTTATAAATTATTATTGTCAGCATTGGATCTACGACAATGGAATATAGACATCAACGCTATAAATATTTACTTTTATTTCACTTCTGTTTATCGTGTTGATACAAAACCAAGATTACGCAATCACAGCCTCGAAGCTTAAGGAAATAAAGCATCAGAATCCATTTACGCGAATCCACAAAGCATCGCTACCGGTGAATAATCTTTTCAGAGTCGTTGAAGCGCGACGTCGCCGCGTCGCCGCCCACGCGCCGTGTGGAGAACGCTATCCATAGCTCACGGGCGCTGTGTCGTGCTTATTGGCACAGGATCGCGCGATTTATCGCGTCGGGCCGCGTCGCCGCCGCAACACCCCCGCACCGACAGCGCTCGGCGGCCTCCGGGACACTGCAGACACCGCAGACACTGCGGACACTGCGGTCACAGCATACACTGCGGACACAGCATACACTGCGGGCCGCGGACACCCAGAGGCTCTTCACAACACACCACGATCACTGTGTGCAAACGACACCATCTGTCTCCCACCTAATCATAAACGTAAGGGATGACTCCCAGGCAATTGTGTACCTACTCGCAATCTCAAAAGAAAGCAGCAAGCCTACATCTTCCTTAAATCAGTAACTAAACAACAAATACTTAATTGTATTAGTATTACATCGTAATAATGATAATTAACAGTTGATGTATATAAGTACTATCTGAAACCGAGCAATTTATTTGTAGTTATGAAACTCAGACCAAAGGATATCAAACTCAATTAACAAAGCTATAAATTATTTGTATCGTAATGTGTTTGTGACCCGAGATGGCTGTCATATTGTGGATCGATTAGTGAACACTTGTGACCGATTTAACACAAGTAGCAATAAAAATTATCATATTTCTTTTTTTGCATATTTATAAGGTAGCCCGTAGCAGGTAATATAATTTATTACTGCTACCTTTAGTATATATTTGCTATTTCTGATTTACCTATATATTTTGCAAAGTGCCAGTTGCTTTATTGAAAAAATGCACACATAAAACTAGTTAATTAGTTAATTGCAAACATATAATTCAATGGTAAATTTTATGATTGACATTAAACGTTAATATTAGATTCGAGCACGCTATGACTTCTGCTATAAATCTTTCTAATCTAATCTAAGTTAGCACAACTTAATAAGTTTCCTTACATTAACTATTGCTATTGCACACGGCAATATTAAAAGTGATTAGCGTATGTAACTGTTAGTTACTTTATTGGCCGTGTACATATTATTGATTAATCGTGCTTCGATTACAGTATTGTGTAACAGCAATACGCTTTAAGGACACGCGCGGGCATACTATACACAAACATGTACTATTATTAATATTTATTAGCAAATTATTGACTCAACACTATTATGAGTACCTAATAACGGTTATGAAATCTAAAATAAAACAAAATATGAACTAAAATGGTACCTCGCAGGGTGTCCCAGAAGATGGATGGGACAGTGTGGACACAGCATAACTTTGTCCTCACAACATGTTCGAAACAAAGGTTTGCAGGCGGAAACCCTCAACATCTAAATGTATCAAGTGTGTGAGGAGATTATAAATCGTTACAATGTCATATCAAGAGTGGGTTAGGTAATTTATTGAGAGGTGCGCATTGAAATCACATTTATTTGTGCGCACGCGCCGACGCGCGACGTTACAAATCATGCTTATCGCAGCAGTTTGACTTGGTCCATTGCCGCCGCCAGCCCTAAATCTAGACGGATCTAGATATTTACGTACGACGTGGCCTCTTCCATGCTTCACACACCGAAGGGTAACGCCGCGACGAGCCGCATTGCGCAACTCTGTAAATTGGTTTAGGTATTTCACGAACAAGTACCTACGAACACACGTTCGCGTTATTATCTCCCTCGGATCTCCAAACTGCATTAATAATGTTCCTAGTTAAAAAGATATAAATAATTAAACATAACAATACCAAAGCTCTTCTCGAACGAGGTCAAATTAGTGTTGAAACCCGTTTGCGTTATCTTTAAGGCGATCACTTATAAGTTATAACTAATAGAAAAGTTCAAAGTTCTATTAGACTATTAGGTGTGAACTCTAATTGGTACCGCATATCAGCGATCGATATCGGATTAGATAATCACGATGCAAATAGGAACAGAATTAATTAATGAGAATGCATTGGATTGGCCGCAGTGCGGGTACGCGGCGCACGCGCTGCTCGCCGCGCGCCGCGGTGGTCGGCGGCGACCAATCACCGCGAGTCGCACACGCATTCGCGCTCTCAACAACACGTCTTCACTGACTACTACTAATTGGCATTCGTATAAGATAATGTGTATTTTCTCTTATATTGCTGCCGCATGTGTCCTCGTACAATCATTAACGTAACTTAACTAGCCTCCTGTTAGATTAGGCTTAGAAATACTCATCATTGATTACAGTACTGTACTTACTTCTACTACTGCGGCATTCCTCATTAAGACAATACTGAAAAATGAAAAGAATTTAAAATATCTGATGATAAAGTACTTGTTTAATTCTGAATAACAAAAGGCATTGCCCACTTTCAACGAACTAAAAAGATTTTTTTTTTTGTTCTAAATCTATCAATATTCGTCAATAGATGTCGCTACGATTTAGGAATGTCTGTTACTTAATTGTAACAATATTAGTTGCAAAACCGTAGCACGATAACATCTCAATCTGAAACAATTCGATAGAAAAGTGCCAATAGTGAGTATTTGACGTTTGAGAAACGTGAACTTGCCTGACAGGGTCAGAGGTCAGCCGAGAGATCATTATCTTATTGGACAACTTTCGTACTGTAAGCGACATGATCTGCGTTACGTTCCGATAAACTTATTGGATTATGTTGTCAATTAAACTTTAAATGTTTGTTCATTGTATGAGTCAGTGCTTTACATGCCGCGTTACAAGCACAGTTTCGTGTTATATTGAAACGGCTACGTTATACTTCTGTCTCAAGCCTGTTGAGTATTGTTTCAGTGGTCGGATCTTATCTCTTAGTTTATATACGGGTACATTGGGAAATCCTAATAAAGCTAAATATTACTTGCAGAATAAAAAACAATCACAAAGCTCTTTTTTTTAGTTTTAATGTGCCTGAGGTTATAGTTTTCCCGTAAGCTTCAAATGTAGAAGTACACATGGACAATAATATGTACACATACTTGTAATCAAATTGACATATACTTTCTAACTACCTAACTTACTAACTTATAACTTACTAACTTTAAACACAACATCAGGCTTAGTAGGTGGGTAATAGTTTCCTTAGCTCTTAATCATGTGGCTATCTACAAAAATGTAAGACTATTAAACAGACTCCTTAGATATTAAGAACGTCAAGCGAGACTCTGGTATCCAGTCCGCTGCCTCATTATGTGCACCGTAAGTTGTATTTTCTGCTAACTGCCAGCAACTAGGAAAGTTACGTACCAAGTTATAACGGTAGCCATAATTTTTGAACATTACTGTACCTTGACATAGGTGCTTAATTGTAGGCAATCTACTAATCGCGGTCTGAAAAGCTCTGCTCATGAAATATTCTCGGATGCAGTTATGATGATTTGTGTGGTAGTGTTGGGTTAGATTATCATTAATTAGGGATAGGGGAGGTAGCGGGTGGCGGCGGCGCGGCCGGGTGGTGACCTCGTGGCCGGGTGACCGGCGGCGGCGGTGTGGCGCCCACCGTCTAATGCTCGACCCACATCAGACCGGTGCTTTGCGCTATTGTCTCGATAAACTCGCTGCCGCTAAATAACCACTTACCGAACCACAAATTGCGTCTAAAGTAGACGCGACGCGGACTTTGTTTGTTGCCCATTAAAATATTGCTTATGGTTTATAGTTCGGTTTTTGATGCGCCATTGTTTATTAAGCCAGAATAAATACAATGTCACACTTTCTATAGCACAACATGATTACTTCTAAACAAGTATTAAATATAGTTTTGGTCATGAGTAACCCTACTTGACGTTACAGTTATAATGGGCTATAATATATGTCGATACATCGTGCTGGCCATTTTTTTGTGACGTAGGGACCACGGTAATCTAAACAGACTTCAGAAGCAGACCAGAAGCAGACAGATTAATTCATCTCTTGCCGATTTCAGCAAGAGATTAATGAAAATCTATCTGCTTTTAAAAACCATGTTTTACTCGTCTATCCTCAGAAACATGTGAATAGTGAGTTGAATTTCTTTGGTACGAATTTCTTGTATGTTAGTCCCTACATCGGTATAATAATAAATAAACTCTTTATTTTATTTTCTGGACTATATTTAAGATGACTACTATAATGAATTCTGATAAGACATTAGACAACGTCTTATCAGAATTAGTAGTCATAAATTTATCGTATTAAGAGAAAAATAAGGGTTATATTGGCAAGATCATTAGCTGGGTAATTTTCTCAGGTCATTGTTTTTTCTTTGTTTCCATCGAACATAATCTAGTTTGGTAATAATAGAAAGTGGGACGGTTATTTTTCTTTTCAGGAAGCTTGACGTGAATTGAGTGCTTAACACAGCGATGTCAGAGGAACCGGAGGGTAAAAGAATGATAAAAATACAGTAATTTCAGTTTATGACATTTTTAATTTTCTGTATATGGAGGTAACAGAAAGGAACGCAATTCGACATACGGCTTAACTATAGCCTCATTGATAAGTATTATTTTAATACAATACATTAAAATAACAGCATATTGTTATACTTTCTTCAGAATATATTAATCATTTATACTTAAGGCACTTTGTACATGGCTTAGGATACGAATATATTTTTAAAAAGTGTATGACACTCGGCAAATGCCATATGACTAGCGAAGCCACGGTCGACGTGACTAAATATAACCTTATTATAACTTAATTAGAAATACCTACTTATTTTAGAAAGTCTAAATTTACATTGGTCCCCTATACTTCAAACGTAGAAATATAAATTTACACACAATGAGATTTAAAAGATTTACAAAAATAATTTAATTTTAAATACTAATGCTAAAGCGTCTTTAAGCTAGAGGCGTCATCGCTTACACTTAGAGAATGTACTAAATACGAGATCGAGGATCCTGTGAGGCTCAGTCTTTTCAATAGGCGTGCACAGGAGCTTGCGGCGGCAGCGGCTGGTGCGAGTGCGGCGCCGGCAGCGCCTCGGCGCGGAACTCGTATGGCGCGGCGCCCGGCACGCCGCACCCGCCCTCCAGGTGCTTGCTCAGCAGCGACATGCGGGAGAACGTCTTCCCGCACCCTGAGCAAGAGTACTTCTTCACGTCTGAGTGAGTTTGAAGATGAGCGCGCAAATTCGACCTGTCGGCGAAAGCGCGGCGACAATGATGGCAAGAGAATGGCTTCTCTCCGGTGTGTGTGCGGATGTGTCCCTGCAGCAGCCACGGCCGCGAGAACGCTTTGCCGCAGAGGTGGCACTTGCACGGCAATGTGTGAGTGCGAATGTGCATTTTGAGTGCTCCCAGAGACGTGTAAACCTTAGCGCAGTATTTGCAGCTGAAAGATTTCCGTGCCAGGCTTCCCTCAGCCGCGGCGCAGTGGTATTGTTGGTGTTTTGATAGTCCTGAGTACGTGGAGTAGGACTTTGCACAATCTGGGCACTGGTAGCGAGGTCGTCGCGGTGCAGACACGGATATTCCAGAATCAGAGGAGACTGATCCAGGTGAGCGTAAGTCTTCAGGGCAAGGTGGCGGCGAGACCGAGGACGGTGGCGAAGCTGGCGAGTAGTGAGCATAGAGTTGCGGGTGAGCAGGCGGCGACAACGAAGGCGCTGCAGGGTACAGCTCTTCCATAGGGTACGGAGCATACAGCGTGGGTAGGTACGCGTATTGTGGTGTCGGGCGCGCGAGCTCTACGGGAGCGGGCTCGAGCCGGGTACGACATGCCGCCAAGTACTCCAATTGTTGCTGGGGCCATTCCCGAGGTTCCATCTTAACTGCAGCAGTTGAAACAGGTGATGAGGCCTTGCTAGGGTAGTTGCCAGTTCTTGATAGGTCTTCAGGTTTAGTACTAAGATTTTCAGGTTCATCATTTTCTGTATTACCTGGAGACAATTAAAAAATAAATTTAATAAAAGGATACAGAAATTTAATAAAGGTAAATTATTTAATTTTAATAGCGGTAGATATTGTTTGCAAAAATTATGTTATTTCAAGAATTGTTGTATAAACTGTAGAAAAATATAACAACAACTCTTTCAGCAATCGTGTAAAAAGGAAGGTTCCGGATGAAGATACTACTTTTCATTTATTACTGTACATACTATGTTTTTTTAATATTAATGATATATAAGTACACTAGGATAGTTATTAAAAGTAAATAATGACAAACACACGATACTTACAGTGATAATCGTAGTAGAGTCTTGTGGCGAGGTGGGCGGGGTGAGGCGGCGTAGTGGGCGGCGTCGCCGGCCGCTCCTCCCGCACCAGCACCGGCCGCTTCTTCAGCGGACAATGTGCGTACTTCTTCGTCATCAGAGCCCTAGTGGTCTGTGAGTCCTCAACGAGCATCTTGCACAATATCACTAACACTTAATAAAGTTCTTCGAAATATTTGTTTATAAACGTTTCACAAAATCACTATAGTCGTAACAGTCCAAACATCACAAGTTGTCGTCGTAGTCGCGTAGACGGCGTAGTGTTCGGGGCGCGACAGCCGTGTACGTGCACTCGTCGGCGTCCTGAGCTGGAGTGGTGCGGTGAGGGAAGGCTGCGCGCTTATAAAGCGCTCCCCGTCAGCGGCGCGGCCAGGTGGCGGCGCGGCGGCGGGTAGGCCTCGCACGTGCGCCGTACCCAATCGGTGGCGGGCGCGGCGCGGCCAATGGCGGCGCGGCGCGGCGCGGGGCGGCCGGCACCTGCGCCTCCGCACCCGGCGCGCCGGAACCGCTGCCTCCAGTGCGATATGCCCAGCTTCTCCATCGCGCCGGTATCAACGCTCTCGCTGCAAATCAAACCATTTTTTGCACTAAACTTGGGGTTAAGCACCTTTGAACTGAACCAATGTCGTTTTTTGAAATGCTTCTGATACCTTTGTTCGGTTCCTTCTATTGTAAATTCAACTTGACGACATCAGCGGCAGCTGAACGACGTTTTTCGTACCAAATCCGTAATGCGAATAAAAGCTGAACGATTTATAATAATTATAAATACCTAAGTACAAAATAATAATAAATTACAACTTGGTACTTTACTTTAGGAACGAAGTGTTACTTAGTCTTCTAGTTCATTTTGTCTTCCTAGGTCGTCCCAATAGAAATAGGAAAATAATACCTAAAGGTTATAATTTTAAATATTTATAGTTCAATAAGTATTTGCTGAAAAAATTACCTTTAGAACCTAATTATTTTAGTGTCTACCTTTTGAAATACCTCGTGTTTTTTTTTTCTAAATAAAACGTGACTAACTTTAACCCAGAGTTCGTTTTCAGAATGCAATAGATAGAATGTACTTGAAGTTTTTGTTGAGATAAGATGTAAATTATTCAGAATTCATATATGTAGATACCAAAATAAACGTATTTCCATCTTCGCAAGACGCTTGAGATATGATCAGTTTCCGTTAGTGAAGCGAGAATTTCGTCAGAAAAAAATCATATTTACTATTAAATCAATATGACCATATACTTTAATACAAGAAAGAATTGTTTAACTGTCTATTTAAAGTTTACATGATTTTGCATAGAATTCGTAACTTGATATCTATAATTATGTTGCCTCACTATCACAAGATTCCACTTCAAGTCAATATAGACTTAGTCAAAGCAAGCGGCGTATAGCTAAGAAAGTAGTTCTTTTAACTTTGTTGAAGTTGTTGTTGTTGTTCATTTGTTGCCGATAATGGCGATAAAATGAGCGACACTAAATCTAACAAAGAACGCACTTCGATCTTTCGGATACACAGATAGGTATAAGAAACATGATCAGAAAGCAACGGTAATCAAAATAATATAGACGCATAAGTACGACCTAGTTAGCGCAAAAGGCATGTTACTTGAAACCACGATGACACACGGCGAGTTATTATTAATTGTTTGACACTGGGCTAAGTTATCGTCTCCAATGACCTTGTCCTCCTTCCTGTTACGATTCGTTTCCTTTTATATTTTTTTGCGACACAACCAACGTTACATAAGAATATAGTCTTATCATATCTGACTACAAGTACAAACGCACATACCTACCTAGACGCCAAGAATTTTATTTGCATATCTCACACTTCATACACTTGCCTTATAACATGATCGGTAATAAGCGTTTATTGTCGATTATTCAAATTAAATGGCTCCGTGCTATATTAAAAGTAATGCTAATTCAGCCATCATATCTACAGGTCTTCAAACAAGTACAAACGAGTCCATTCTATTCCGTTCCTAAGTTAGAAGTAAAGCTTATGTAGCTTAAGCGTATGTTATCAGATTGATGAATTACTCATACAACGATAAATAATAAAAGTAAAAATTTATTTATTTCTGTTTTACCCCACATCACAAAGGGACAATAGGTAACTTATTGGTAGTTTCAAGATGCAGAATCAAGACGAATGGCCACTGCGAAGATCACACGATCCGTTAGGATTAGTAACATAATAATAATAATCGGCAACCGGAAAGGTTCAGAACCAGTTTATATTGCAGATCGTTAACAAAAACATTTCCTTGTGTACATGAAACCAAACAAGATATTTTTACAACCCCTTCCCAACGCGGAAACATAAAGTCCACAAAGTCTTTGTGATATTTTTTATGCCCCCAGTGTTAATTCCCACAGGTCAGACTGTTCGCTGGGCAATTTGGGTTTTCTCACAGGAACAAGTTCACAGGCACAAAAGTAAGGTGCTATCTGCGGGACCGGTTGAGTCAGCTAATATGCACTAATGCAGAGCATCTCACTCTTGCCTTCGCTAAGATTCAGCCGAATGATGTCTGCTTAGGTACGTAATAAATCACAATACATGAACCTTGACCGTGACGTTTCCGATTGTCACGAAGACATAATCAGCAACTTTTTCTTTTGTTCTACTTTTTAAGAGTTTGAGGAAATAATGTTCTTAAAATGGCACTGAATACGTGATTGAAAGTTGCTACATTATCTCTACTCCAGAGTAGATACTGATGATTATGTATGTAATTATTTTAACCATCCTTGCCTATCTGGAAAGTGTTATGCTTCGCCTAAATATAACTGAAAATAATTTGATTCCAATTACTATTTCATTAAGGTTTCTAGGTTTTTGACAAAACAAATAATCGAATGAATAAGCAGGCAAGGCCATCTCTACAATGATTCCATCGTGATTATTGCCGTGCTTGCAAGTTCAACGTTCAAGTTGGTCATCGGTATCATGATGACGAGGAGCATGGCGCGAGGTGAAATGCACCTCGTGACTCAGCTTGCATATGTGTCAAGGGATCGACGTGTAATTGACATCAACATCTCGATTGTGTTTAATAATTCTGTGACTAATCACTTCGATCGATCGTCAACAATAATACCCGGTAAGGCGAAGCGATGCCTCTTCATTATCGTGTCATTACCTACATGCTTTCGACACTGTAAGTAGGTGGCTATAAGTGTCTATTACAAACAGATCGTCACTCATTAACTAATTGTTTTGGGACCCTGTGAATGAAACGTTATCACGATTCACGCCTGGGAAACGTAAACAAAACAGCGGTAGATGGTTGATGGTAAACAACATTAGACATATCGTTTTATTGAAATAAATAGGGGATCGATAATGGACAAGTACAGTGTAATGAGAACTCATTATGAAATTAAATTTGTCTAATTATCTGCTGTTTATCAACTTGTTTACCTCGTTTATATTTCAACAACAAATTCTAAGAAAATTTTTGAATTGGATAATAAGGAACTTCGCGTCATGTATTTGTGTAACAATGTTGTAAATTGAAATGATTCCTCATTATTTGTTTATTTTTTTGCGATGTCTATGTTGAGTATGTCTCCGTTTAAGATATTAATTACCTGAAAACGGAATAACATAAGTAAGTACGTTAGGTACGTTTAAACTAGGCACATAGGTGTGATGTGTTGGTTGTGAACAAGTGTGATGTGTGTCGGGTGTGGGGTGTGTGGCGGCTGGTCGGTGGCGCGACTGCGGCCAGGTGGCCTGGCGCGGGGGCCGGGGCGCGTGCGTAACGGTCGCGGCACGAGCGCAGGGGCCAGGCCGTGCGCTATGCCCCGGACTCTGGCGGAAATAGCGATGGACAGGGGCGCCGCGCCCGGGGCAGGTGGTGCGATACAGCGCTCTCAATGTCACACAATTGGCGGTTAATTTCTTGCATACATTACATACAAATGTACTTAATATAGGCAGGATTTACATTAATATCATTAACTTTTACATAATTTTAATTAGGTAATTTAATCTTTTTAACTTTTTATTACGCAAGTACAGTTACTTTACTATCACTTTTTTCTTAACATAAACATAATGATTGAGATAAACAGTTAGATAATAAAAGGTGAATAAAGAACACTATTCAATTGCAATTATTAATAAGACATAAATTATATAATTTTCTGCGCAAGACAATACTCCTAGTTTTATCTATTTTATCCAGCCATTATCTCTATTATTATTATGACGAACTAACGACCGAGACCCATGGCACACCTGAGCGATACCTACCATTGTTGTTGTATGGATTTGTATCATTGTTTGTAGAGCTTGCCTACACATAAAATTTTATACAAAGCGTAGGCACCCACGAGCCGAGTCCGACCCTGCATTGTATTGAATCAGTGCACAGCTATGCCAGCAGCTGGCTGCGCGTGCAGAATCACATGTCTGTACCCGAATCGCACATCTGCATGGAGCTGCCGCCGCCGTCCCGCAACCAAACGCTGTAAGCGCCCGACCTACCCCTACGAAACTCCAACTGATCAACGACACCTAGTCCCTTTTGGAAATACAACCGACACGATTAGGGTCTCCCCCATTCATTGTTTGCTACGTCAAAAGCGAAAAGGTCATAAGTACAGCTTGGTTCGAAGCCACGCTGACATTTTGGAAGTAAGACCTCTGTTTTTCAGTTGTTACGATGCGGTATGAAATAAAGCAAAGATAAACTTTAAGACCCTTAGTATATGGTTTGAAATCGATGTACTGAAGGTAATTTGATAAAAATAAATATTCGTATTTAGAATTCAAAATTGAACCGAAAATTGTCTTGCCCTTACATCATTTTGTACCCGGGAGCTTTGCCTGCAGGTAGGTGAGTAGTTTAATTTTAAATAATGGCATAGCTGTAGAGTTTTCTATATAAAGCGCACAGGGCCATTCAACGCTTTTATAAACACTTTTAATACAGATGGATTGAGCGTTATACAGGGTGTTCTTTTCTGAGGGGTATTATTATTGATTATTATTTTGAAGAGGTAAGTAACGAGTTTATAACTGTTTAAGAATGTCTCCGTAAATGATTCAGTAATTAAAATTAGAAAAATGAGCTGCAATAAGCTACAATTTACTTTATATAATATATAAAGTAATAAATTGTATACATGTTATGTATTGTTAAGACAATTTATTACTTAGATACTTTAAACTATAATTAAATAGCAAGTATTAAGCAGCACATTTCTCACAGGTACATTGTGTATACGATACAAATTTCTTAATAAATAACCTGAATACCGATAAAAAAAGTAATGCTAAACTATGTAGAGCAGAAAGCTCTTAGCTAACTTGACAAAACAACAATGAATATTTATCAGAATTTAAGAAGGTTCACAAAAGCATCACGCTGTATAGAGTTTGTCGCGGCAACAGCTGAGATTTCGGCACACGCTACGCGGCCGGTGCGTCACCGCGCACCGACCACCTTTCACCCCTCGCGCATTCCCTCGCAACAAGCGACTTACGACCTTCTTGCTGCCAAACTATTTATATCGAGTATACGTTATTCATGTACTATAACGAACCTCTACCTATTATTAGGTATTATACATTTTATAAATTCCTTCCATTTTATTTTATGTACATATCGATGTTTTTTCATTTGTATCTAAATGAAATTCAATTATTCAGCTATATCTTAAAGCTCTATTTCTTACGTTTAATTTATTTAAGTGCTACTACTGCTAGCCTTTGTGGATTTCATATTGATGTATCTTAATTACTGCCTTTGCCTTTAGTAGTTTGTCTTCTATGAAATGTAAAAATACAAAATACTTCGAAGACATTGACACCTCTTCATTTAACAGTTATTCATGCACATACTCTTTAACGTCTGAAATACTTCAAATAAAAAATAATATTATTTTTTGATAGATATTTATATAAATATTTGATATAACAATCCTTTTTCAGAAAGTACAAATTAAAACATATAACAACAACACTGAATAAAAGTACTGAAGCTATAATATGATTATACATGGTGTTTAATAGCTTTGAATAATTAGTTAAGTAGTTTATTATGTACTAAGCACCTTCGTTAATGAGGATGTAAATATTTACGATAAAGAAAATCTACAAGAATCTGCTAATAAGCACACAACTTCACCAGATTAAATTCGTACATTGCAAAGTACTCATAATTCAATTGGCTAACTGATTAGTTTTTTGTCCCATGTGTTTTTTTTTACAGATCTGCCTTTTTAAGTTTTGGATGAATATACTTCTTTTAAACTTGATCTGTGATGTGCTTCAGTCTACTAAACTAAATTATGAGTACTAAATAATTTAACATAGGTACGATGTATATCTTGCCTACCTAAGACCTATGCGCCAATCAGTATTATTTTCTAAAACTCATCATTTCGCAAGTTTTTCGTTATGTGTTTGAAAACCCAACAAAAAAGATTCTTACTTTATATAAGCATAAGCATCTTCTAAATCGGATGACGTCACACTCGTGACATGTGCATCTCGTGTACATCATTCATTGATGCCGTTACAACGTGTAGGAACAATAACATTGCAATCTAGGGAAACAGGAATAGTCCGTTTCCCACATTCGATATTTTTTTCAAAATCTCACCGTTATTGCTATTTTTTGCATTTCTTAGGCCGAATTGGTATTTATAGTGTTACGGTGCGAAGGGGAGACCTGGGGTCGTGGGGACAGCTGCATCCAATGCGCCGGCGCAGGCTCGAACAAGTAGATCATTGGGTACAGGATTAACAGAACCGTAAGTGACGAATAACGGTTACATTGTTATTTTTTATCTGCTATAAAATGGGGCACTATTATTATTCGATGCATAAGAATTCTTTAAGGTTGTATATATTTAGTTCCGTATTAACAAAAGCCAAAGATGCTTGCTTATGGTAATTGATTCATATTATTATGCGTATCTACATTATTTTGAATAGGTATTTTTTTTTATAGGTCCAATGCAGTTAGCCTAAATTGTATTTAAAAATCATCCCAACAAACTACGTTAATTAACATACGAAATAACTAATATTTTACCTAGATATAATAATATATTGATAACATACGTGTCTACTATTAACTACAAGTTGACACATTATAATGAATGTAGAACAGATTCTAGATACGGATATGGTGATAACGAAACTCAAATACCTTTTTTAATCTACATAGTTACTTTTGGCCATGAAACTTAATCAGGCAATTGTTCTATTAAACCGATGGTTTGTATGCATTTAGTTGGACACAAATATCAAATGAAATGAATGTACTTTGAGCAAACGACGGACACACCCGTTCCGGGACACCTTTTCATTTAATCAGAACTTGTTTGCACACCTAACAAACGGTGTTTTGTTCGCGGAGGGCGACCGATCCGCGCCCGCCGAGCGCTGCATACTTGCACCCGAACACCGGTTGATTTAGCGTCGCCATCTTTTGATAGATCCTTTTTTATAGGTACTGAAATTTATTAAAAGCGCACCGAGGGTGCGCGTGCGCAGCGACAACTGCCGAGATTGTTGCGCACACCTGGCCCACGCGCGCTCTACTTGCACACACTCTAACACTGTATATTGATGTTATTTTGCATATCGTTATAATTATCTGCGTCTGAAATTAGGTATTTTTAGTAATGTTACATTTATTTATCTAAATAAATGTATTTTTTTTTTGTGTTTGACGGACAGACTTACACACACAAATATAACTTTTGAGGTACGGAACCCTAAAAAGATATGACTTAGCGGAGATTGCAATATTGTAGTTTATTTAATAACCGTGTCGTCATATTAGTTAGTGGCAGATGCTCGCTGCTGAGCACAGCGTAAAGTGCAGGACCACACGGCTGGCGCGGGCGCGGCTCTTGTGCTCATAGCGCCAGCCACACTACGTCACTTTGTTCAGAGAGCATTGCGTGCGCTGGACGGTGAGCGGCGACGCTGCGGTCCTCTTGTAAGCTAATGTTGATACGTGTCATGTTATCGACCGCCCACCGAGCACCGACTATGTGGTCTCATACCCTAACAAACTGTACTTTACCTAGCATATGTACTACGTGTGTATAATTACTGTAAGGATATTTCTCTGACCCACAATGATTCTTTACCACAACGTCATTAATGAAGAAAGTTGCAAGAAAACGCAAAGTTTATGTCTCAATTTAAAGCTATAATCGTTTACACGAATATAGAACGAGCAAAATCATCCAATTTTGTGGCTGTGTAAGTATTTATTTACAGCTTCATCATCCCGGACGTAGAGATGCTGTCGAGAAGTGGGTTGAACGGTACCAAAATTGGCTTTACATAATAAATTCTTTATTGTGTGGTTTCGAATTAATAGTGTGTAACGACAGATCACGGACCAGAGCAATTATTTTAGTAATTTCGAGAAAGTTTCAAAACGTTCTATATGTCATAATCTCCTGAATGTCAATTATTAAGTACAATGTATCCGATTACCTATGTGATAATGCTAATTTTATGCTGTAAGTAATTCTTGTAACACGGCGAGTTTCTTACGTCACTTCATTTATCTATTTAAGAACTGAAGTGACATAAGTTACACGTACAGTTTGTACAACATATAAATAGTTGAGCCTAGCTTTGTAAATGTTCGAAGCAGAAGCCGTTAAGAAGCAGCTAAGCTTTACTTTAAAAATGTACTGCTACCCTATAGTACACTGGTTAAACTGTTAACACTAGTTTGTGACTCCCAAAAGCAACCGAAGCTAATTAAATCAAAATGAATGCCTGGGCAACAAAAACGAAATTATTTTTTAAAGCTTCTCATAAAAATCTTGGTGCCTTTTGCAATAAGCAATTAGATGTTAGTAGGAAAATCAATAGACTACACTTCTTATTGGAATTTACAAATAGATTAAATTGTTTAATCATTGTCTGCTAAAAAAAAGTTTACAGAAAGTTCTAAACAAAAGCTGGTATTTTAGTTATTCAACAAAACCTCCAGATAAATGTTTTTGAAACGAGAACAACCTTCTGAGGGACGATTGGTAGGCTTACTAACCATATACCTACATTCTGAAGTCCAGACGGTAAATATTTGCTGATTTGAAGAACTGTTCTAAGTTTACGTAAATAATATTAGTAGTTTATCATACCAGAAGTCAGGAAATTATGAGTAGAGCGATCAAATCAATTTCAGAGAAGTGATCTAAATGTGGATGGAGGTCGGGTCCGCGGCTCCGGCGGGTCGGCTGTTGCAATGGGTGCCTTTGTCCGCGAGGCATCAATGTCGTCCTCGTTGCTGGCGGTACGAGTATAATGCGGAAACAATGCGCGGACCACATTCGTGCATCGCGACCGCGACCGTGTCATGTTCGGCTGCGGCCCGATGTTTGTGCTCATAAAGTGTCATTATGGTAACAGTACCTCATTGTTGTTTTCGGCGATGGCCGTCTCCCTATTTTCTTCGCTCGCCGTGTAAAAGCTCGGCGCGTCACGGCGAGTTATAACCAAAATGGGTTACGACCGACTCTTGCGAAACTTTTACGGGCCATCGTCTCCGTTGAAATCTCGTTCGGTTTAATGGCCTTCGAATTTTAAGTGCTAAAGAAAGGTAAATCACTTTGACGTGTCTTGAACTTAAATCCGTGATTTGAGAAGGACTCGATAATTTTGGATCGTAATAAATGACGAGTGGGTAATTTCACATTATATCCATATTTTTTAAATAATAGTAATCTTGGATATTAAATACAATGTTTATGATGTTTAAAGTGCTTTAGCACAGCTTTCCATGAAAGGTGACTCTAACATTATAAAATATTAACAAGTACATAGTGTACATAGTTACCTTATCCTACCTAATGTTTAATGAATATTATAAGTCAGTTCCGTTTGTTTCACTGGGAATTTAGATTCATCTCCAATAATCTCGAAAAATTGTTATTGACGCAGTTGTTTGTAGTTTGTCAACAAAATAGGATTTCAGTGAAGAATGTGTATGTCAAACGCGATCATTCCCGGTCCAGATAAACGGGAATTATAAATTTGCTCTCAACCTAAATAGTTAATGAATGGATCAATAGAAGTTACAATGTATGGAGGGCTCTGGTTACAACTTGAAATATTGTTTATTGTTACATAATTCTCTCTCGTATGTTGTCATTGACCTCTTTACTTAGCCTGAGTCAGGAGTTTCGTTGCAATATTTGGAGTCAGTTACAAAAATTTATACGAAACTTGTGTTGTTGTTTGGTGTCCTATGACAATATTGATTGCAAAAAAATGCATCCGATTTTTAATTGAGTAATGAGTAAGACCTTTCAACAATATTATGTATGTAGTTGGTAAATACATGAGAAGAAGATACATATCTGATGATTAGTACTAGATAGTCTCATTGATAGAAAGCACAAACATTATAATCAATTAATGTGAACGTCTGAAACAATAGAAAGTCTCTTCTAGCCCACTTTCTTTTTACATCCTACGTACCTGGAGGAACCCCGATATTGCTTTCAATTCTGTTTAAGCAAATTATAAAAGAGTCGAGGTTATTATTAGCATTGTGATTACAGCTATTGTTTGTGAATCGTAAAACAATGATTATTGAAAATCATTATGAAGATGTCAGCCACTGATCAAAGTTATAATAACAAACGATAAAAGCACGCTTGAACAAGCAAATATAATGGCCTTAATGATATGGAAGACAATAGGATGGTTCCTCTGGGTGCGCGCACGTCGACTGCGGCGCAAACGCACTTACGCATTGCCACTTGACTGGAACTTGACTCGCTCGAATAGACTTGACGTTGGAAGCTAAGATATACCGTCCCTTTGTATTACTAATAGTTATCAAGATATTTATCTATGTACAAATAGTGAACATCCGCCATTATAATGTTACATCTTCAGACCATTTTGTCCTAGATTGTTTCCTGGTAGAGTCGAATTGCACATACAGAATGTTACTCAATATAATTGGTAACTAACATTTACATATTCTGCAGGCCAATGTATACTTTTGATTTATATCCTTTTTTATGTTTAGGGAGGATGAGACGTTATAGTCAAGAGCAGCGGAAGTAGCGCTCAGGGAGAGTCGCGGCCAGACGCTCGGCGCGTGCGCGGCACAACGCAGCGGAAGCGGATATGAGAATTGCATTCAATAAATCTACAGTGTAACTAAATATCTTAAACATCACTTTATTGCATTTACATTTGATGGTTGTGTAAAAAAATCGAGATAATAGAGCAGATACTTAAGTATAGTAGCGAGTATGTTTTGTCCTTTTTGTTAATAATAATTCTGTATCAGTAAGCTAGAATGTAAATATCTCAAACCGTGTTACCGTTGGTTTACATATGATTATTTAAAAGCGTATTTTTGATTATTAATAGGAACAGGTTGTTCGAGTATGGCTTGTAGTTGAATGGTATGTAATCAGCGCCATTGAGGAGTCGTCACCTGCAGGACTCGTTGTTATTGTGTCGGCGCTCGGGGCTGGTCCGCGCCGCACCGCTCCGCGTCGAGACTACTACTGCCCTCTCAAAGTTTTCTTTCTTCTCAAATGCGTTTAGGTGAGTTAAAATGACCATCTATATAACACATGGTCTGGATAATATATAATATTGTTAAGCCTGTAGATCAAATGTTCAGCAAAACTATTGTGCATTTATCAGTAAAGGTACTGATAAATCTATGAACCGATTTCGATGAATCTAAAATGACACCTAGGCTACTTTTATCGCGACACCTATGCGGGCGAAGCCGTGGCCTGGAACTAGTATACAAACCATTCAAGCATACCTATACAAAACTTTAAATAATTAATATTTCCTTTGTTGCCGGTCTTCAATTGCGAAGAAAATGTGCTTGCCCTACTTGGTGTTTCTATTCAAATTATGATAAATGCTCGGACCCCAAACCCTTACCAATACATTCGTTCATAAACCGGTTTGTTTACATTTATAGTCAATACAAAAACAATTATTGGGCACCAATTTATTAAACTTCATATTTTAATGCGTTTTTGTTTAGTTTTCATACATACGTACTTAAAAAAAACAAAATTATGTAGCCCTGAAAATAACATAATTACCGTTGTCTACAAAATCCCACATCGTTGTCTATAAAATCGTCATTGTAATATATAAAAAAGGTATGTTCGTTATCGCATATGTTCGTTTCTGTACCACTAATCACTAAATTCCTTGATTAAGCAGAATACACGATTCTTAGTCCAGTTCTGACTAAATCTTAATGTGTTTATAATTATGATTTTGTTTTTACGAAATGATAACACTCAAAGTGTAATCAGATCCGCCGATAAATCGTAGGATAAGTTGAGCAACCGCACCGGATATCGCGCCATGACCGGAAACACTTGTTTGTGCGCTTTGAGGTCGCAGGTACGTTCCCAGTGCGCATACACATACGTCCCGAGAGTTCCGCGGCTCCCTTTACATGAACACGTGCAGCATGTACTCGCACCTTGATCGCTTGATCCCCTCGCCGAGAGCCGGATTTTATTGCGACGTTCTTCTGTGAATGTTTACTCAAGCCTTCATCACAAAAGATGTACCTACTTACCACTCAATGTACCTCTTTCAACAAAGTAAATTCGACGAATAAAACTTCCAGCTCCTACCTACTTACATTTTAAATTATTGTACAAATAGCAACTCGAGTTTGTAAATGAGCTACAATCTTAGTTCGAAACATTATAGTTGATAAATAAGTAAAAAATAAAAATTATATCTGTTAAATAACATAAGGACAGTTAATTTTGATTTCGTTCTAGAGTTAAGAACTCTATTAGTTACCAACTGGTACATAACAATACTGCAAACAATGCTACAAGTTTAAGACAGAATGGGGACAACACTGGCCAATCTACGAACCGGTGGTTACATCACTTACGACAAATAGTAATATATCGAGGTGTTCACAGATATTATTAATCAAACAATAGGCATTCCGTGAAACAGTGTGTCGGCAAGATGGTCGATAAGGGTCCGGTAGCGTAGAGGCGCAAAGACTCCTGGTGCGCCCGCGCCGCACTCGCATTGATTCAGACGCAACGAGTATTTCATGTTTATAGTTGAATGGTTCAGAATAATTGAAGAAGTTATTTATAAGTTTCCTCTTTAGAAGCGAATCGTGTGCGCGATCGGAGCCGGATGCCGCCACCCTTCGGAGGGCATGCCTTCACAAAGGCATTTAGTCTATTTAAAGACATCCTGCTTAGTGCGGGGGCCCGAGTCCGCTCTCGCACGTGCGTCAAGTGTCCTGCGCCCGCCGACCTGTCAATTACTGTCACCCTCACCTATCTGCGTGCTCGCTGCGTCTGTCTCTACTGATAAACTGACTCAGTCCATCATGTTGAATAGCGTCGCTCAGCACAAAGTGCAATCGCACAGGTTTCTCTCACTCAATCATGCGATCGCTCGCCACCAGCAACCGAGCAACGGCGCATGCTGTGAATAGAATACATTCCAACCATCCTCAAATAATCATGAAGTAAAGATACATTGTCTTAAATGAGTTCAACGTTAAAGTCTTTAGGAAATTAACTTGATTGGTATCCTGTTTCGCTCAATCAAACATGATATTGCTCAACGACGGCTAAATTTATCGAAGGAGTATATCTGACAATATAATGGAGTTGGAAACAATACTGAGCGATTATAAAGAGCAGTGGAGCGAAGATTATGGCGTTTGCATGAGACAAGCGCAGGCGCGGCCGCCGGCCGACCGCGGCGGCTAATGGTTCGGAGCCACTTGTGCGACGACAACCACCTTCATCAATAACGTGAACCTCGAACTGCTAAAACACTGAGGTAATACACGATTTCGAAATAAGTCAGGATTTCCGATCTCTACAATTTGTTAACTTTTCGGTTTTGCCTGTATGTAAGGTTTTATAATTAAGTATTTACTGTTGTGTATGTGTATATTCTACGATAATTTGTATCCTCGTGATGGAATGTAAATCAAAGCTCATAAACATGGGTTGGAAAAGCTTTGGGATAATACCTACGTTACGTTGTGACTAACAAGCAAACGCACCATAAAATTTAAATATCATTGTAAGGAAATCGTACTCCGGCCGGTATCGCGAACAACATCGCCCAGATCGTACATACATCTTTCTGTTTATTGTTTATTTTATTGGCAGTGTCGCTCTGATCTAACAGGACATCAATACATATCGTAAAATTGGCAAACGTTATAAATCATCATCACAAGCCAGTCACTAAGCTTCGTCAAACACTACATTGTATCCTAGGTAGGTCAATGTATTGACAATACAATAAATAATAATACATTCTCGAATTAGGTATGATATTTTTTAGTTTTATTACCTAAACAACATTATCCACTTAATTGCAATGTTATTTCAGGAGCCTTGTATGTAATAAATAGCCATCACACAAAAACAAAAACAACAATTTAAATATAGACCTTAACTTTATAATTGTACCTTACTTAATCCGAGTGACCGACTGTTACAATTAACCAAAGAAAATCAAACGTAAACCGTGAAATTGAAAAGTTCATAAGCCTAAAATTATCTATTACTGTTTAGTATTGCGGAAACATTTGGATAAACATTGCGTAGAGTTGAATCGGAAGGAGTTGTATATTCTAATTTATAGAATTAGAAAGGAGGAACGTCACCTGCGCAGGCGCTTCCCGGAGTGCGAGTCCTGGCAACGCGACGCGGCGACGTCACACGTTATCCCACGTAGCGTCGCACCGGTGACAACCCTCCTTACATCAAACAGAACATTGACCCCGGAGCGCAGCTTGCTCCCCTCATGAAATTCAAAAATATCGGAACCATATGCTTTTGACCTTTCTCTTACTTTTATCCAGCTTAGAGAGAATCATGATCTCTTCCGATATGCGGCTCATGACAAAAAGTTTGCTATAACATGACATGTACACGCTATTGATTCTTAAAAGAAGAAGTAAGACACCTTTTTGAAGGTTACTACAAAAAAAACATACAGACACTGCCTACACAAAACGGTCCACTATTTAAAAACAATAAAGTAACCTAACATTTT
This sequence comes from Autographa gamma, assembly GCA_905146925.1. Classification (NCBI taxonomy): domain Eukaryota; kingdom Metazoa; phylum Arthropoda; class Insecta; order Lepidoptera; family Noctuidae; genus Autographa; species Autographa gamma. The sequence continues at coordinate 7,109,563 of LR989852.1, forward strand.
AAGATTAAGTACTCATAAATAATAATCAGAGCAATTTATACCACTAGCTAACTACAGAAGCCTTCTTACCAATTATTTGGTTAGTAGTCTGTGGTTACGTCGTAATTGAAACACACAACACTATCATTTGTTGATTAAAGTAATGTCGGTAGCTATGTCGTACATCTTAATTTTCTCACTACGTTAAGCTATGATGTAATTGTAAGTGATTTATGGAAATAATTGTTACCTACATTGAAGTTTTTAATAACCGTATAACTAAAAATATCATACGAAAGCATTTAATTGCACTGTTATTTTGTCACAATGACTTGACAAATTAAATACCATGGCAACTGAGGATACTTTCTAATCGCGTTACTTATTTAAATAGTCCTTTCTAGGGAATGTTTTCCAAAATGCAATAACATATCCAAGCACATCGTATTATGGCCAAATTATAGTTGAACATATTCAGAAGCGGGCTAATTCCCCGGCTAATGTGGAACGCTGTAGGAGAATACGTGACATGCGTATGCTCATGAGTGCGCAACCGGTTCCCCTACAACCTCCGTAGATCAAGCGCTTCAAATACGTTCTCTTACATAATAACATTTGTTTCTTTTATGCACTGCCCACCTTACTTACATTACCATGAACTTTTTATCTTGTTACGGATTTGGACGAAATTTGATTCAAGATAAATTATATTGTGCTTGCACTGGTACTTCCTTATGTGTTCGCTTTTCTCGTTTTCTGCAGACTACAAACTATCTGGTTTTTAAGTTTAGGTGACACAAACATTTAATAAAACTTGTTCCAAAAGCTTCATGCCAAAAATAGAACCCTAGCATACTTATTGACATTTGAAACAATTACAAATGATCCTATTCTTAGAATGCAGCTCTGACATTGTTTCCGGCATTTATTACGTAAGTAAATCAATCGAGTTCAAATATCGCACAGGCCATCTCATTTTCTAATCGAGTCACTTGCATAATTGGACCGATTTGCACAGTGGCCGCATCGGGCACGGGCAGGCATCGGCAAGCTCAACCGCCGCTTACGCAATCACAATAATCGATGCTCCGCCGATGAAACAGTGAAATCAATGCTTCGACGTTAACTTGCCGCATCGCTTGAGCTATATCCATTGACATCACAACTTAATCAGATCTCATTAGCCGTTCAGGTTTGTGTTAGGTAATCTTTATTGGAAAATAATGTTCACCTTAAATAATATGCTTAATAAAAATCAAAATAGTTGTTATGAATTTTCTTGATAGATGAAGTTATGGTCGATTATCAAAAGCCGAGATAAGACAAAAAGCATTTATTTTATGACAAATCGTAAAGATCAAAGTTATTATAGAAGATTAACAAATAAGTACACAGGTAAGTAGTTCGATAATAAACATGGGTAGTTTATGTGAAGTCGAACAAGTAGCAGCGCTGGCGAGCGGACGAGCGGGGCTGGCGAGCCGCACCCTCGGGAGCTGCGCAAGCACTGTTGTTTCTTGTGATTTAATTGTACCACACAGACGGTGACTCGCAACTGGCCTGTTTTAGCTCGCTGCACAATTTCTCGCCACTTGGCAGCTACAAGTGTATGCGGACCTATACTATTTGCATGTCACATTCAATCACTTCAATTTGCCTACAGCCGCTTGCTCGTAAAACGCCATTAGCATTAGATAGAGTTAATTAGATCAATATCTAAAGGTGATTAATAGTCTCGGTAATATATCTAAGGTAAAGTATTATTTCAAAATCATTGGTTAAGTTCTAAAGTGTTTTAAAGTATTATAATAGGTTTTATTATATAATGTGAAGGCGAGTAACATGGTGAAAATATTGGACTGCAGTGCGACGAATGCTCGAGCGTCATTCAGAAGAAGACGGAGCACTAATTGAGACACAGCTCCACAATATCCGCCCCATGTTTATGACTCCCATATAGCGAGCTATCAAATAAATTCCAAACATGTAGGAGATACTGCTTCGCGTGTAGCGATTATAAGAAGCTCATTTTGTTATCTCAGCCCCGACCACTCATAATGTAACATTATAGAATAGTTACGTAGGATCACAGCGGCCGGTAGTGTTGGAAGAGCAGTACGGATAAAGTAGCATGAAGGTAGTGTGTCAGAGTGTGGCCGACGTACAGACAGCGGGTAGGTAGATAACTTATTAGGGTTGGTTCGCAGATTGCGTGAATGCGTTCACTTCACGGTCGCGTTGCCTTTGTTGGTGCAGCCGCGCTGGGTGGGCCGCTCTATCGCATGCTCCACATTGCACGCCGCAGGTACCAGCGTACCAGCGCTGCATCGCTGCCTCGCTGCACCGCACCACTCCGCACCACACCGCACCACACACCACGACACACCACGACACATAAACACGCAGATAATACATTTAGCGCAATTTGTTACGCTTTCTTAGATCGGTTTGCATAAGTGATTAGGACGAATAATCTCGAATCGCTTCCATGTATCTGGCTCGCCAATCAATAAATAACATTGATTTTACTCTGCACAAAAAATATGTATTTTTGTGTTGCTCTCGCGAAAAGTTGATACAATTCGGATGATTTCGAATCGCAGTTCGTAGCAATTTATGAATCAGCGATAATGTTGTTTAGGCTTTGGGAGTAAGTATAAAACAATGTTAAATTATGCTATCGTAGTAACATGGCGTTTTGTCTGAGAAATAGACTAGACAAAGATTATTTCAGTTGTCTTTATAGCCAACCGGTATTATGAGTCAGCCGTGATTGTTTAATTCAGTGCTTCTAAACGTGTCGTGGCTCGTGGCGCATGCGCCCAGTCACAACTACAAGTTTGATTCATAAGCGCCGATATCAGTTCATTTTGGATTTGTTTTGTAAACATTTAAACATTCACATAAATTTAACTCTCGATCAGTAGTGAGTCAAATAACGAATGAATTTCATAATTATCATCTGTAATCTGTATTTACATGAGTTTGTAGAGGAAGATGGTTAGGTTTTTATTGTTATCAAGGAAAAAAAAATGGTTAGGGAATTGTAAAGAGGCGATCACACGTCACCTAAACTAGTAGATAATCGCGGGGGCATGTACCTGTTGCGTTGCGCACTCCTTTCATGGAATATTGTTCTTGTTATAGAGAGCACACGACACAAAGCGGGTTTATCTGGACGCATTATGAGAAGCATCTCCGCTCCCAGATCGCGCGATAATACTCGTCGTCTTCGGCTCACAAAAGTATAGCGGAGCGCAGGGCACCGGCTCACGATGCATAGTGGCGGGCGGCGCGGCGGCGGAGCGCGGTGCGGGCGGCGCGCGACCGATGTAAGCTGATCTCGAGCCGAGTTGACCTTTGTGCATTACGGGCAACCGCCGTCGATCTTCTTTGTGTCGCGGCTCGCTTGTCAGCGTCCTCGCAAGAAGGAACTTTGTTGTCTTTCTCGAAAAGAAAGTAGGTAGAGATATCGATGTAAGCATTGTTCCGCCTTCGAGTTAATTCAATATAGTGCTGCTGTCTATCGAACGCCATTTTTGTTTAACATTTGAATAGGTCTTATTGTGTTCGCTGTTTGGCGTTCTGAATAGAGAGCAGGTGTGCCTTACGAGGTTTACGGTCGCTGATCTCTGACGTCCGTAACCTGAACTTTTATCACATTTTGGCACTGCTTGCTTTTATTTTAAAACGTGTTTTAAGCCACGTCTTTTCCATTGGCTTAACTATTAATAACACTATAAATACACGACAGGGTAGTTAATTACTTTATTATCTTGACTGTGTTGTAGCACAAACAGTAGAAACTTGTTTGCATGAATTGTCCAAATGCTAAAAAGCCATTAATATCTAATCGGTTATCTACAGTATTACAACAATGTCATAAATCACACTGCTATCCGATAGAAAGCGACCTGACTGAAATTAAGGGAAGTTAGTGAGCTATTGTGAAATAATAAAACGATAAAATACCATCGGAGATTATCATTTATATGGTCACCCGCTTCAAATGAGCGATGAGGAACTGAGATGTGTCATCGGATTTGAGTATAGAGAGCGACATGTTGTCAAATGCGGGACTTTGTTGCGCCGTGAGAGCGGCCGCGGCACAGCGCACTGCGTGGCCAGGCATTCGAATAAAGGCTTACTCACTTCATTCATACGGGTATGAGCAAAGGCTTTATTTCCATTGATTTCTTTTACGTACAACTCAGTTGAATTTATTCCTTTGATAATCATAAATAATTGTATATTTAGTAACCGTTGTCTTGTCACGTCACTAATCTAATGTTGCTAGTATAATTTACGTTACAAAGATATGCTAATGTCGCGAATACTGCATGCACTCTCTATAATACTTAGGTATAGTTTTAGTTCATTCATTTGCATACTAGACAAATAATGAAATGAGTGAGTAAGGTACCTAGCCCACGGCGCAATGTTTCCACTAGCCCACTACGAAACAGTCTGTGCGCACTTGTCAGGCTCTACTAATCAATCTGTTGAATCGCAAAAAAAAACCTTTTTTTAAGTTTTATTGTGCCTAAATTGTTACTAATACTTACATAATACATATGCCTACGTCTATGCGTAATCATTATTTCGGATAGTGAACTTTATGTTAACAACTAATCATTGGAGCTGTCCAGTGTCCGGGAATATTTTAAAGTATGTAAAACATATTCATGCATTCTAAAATGTAAACCATTTTATTTAATTTGTTCGTAGTTTGCTCGCTTATAAATGTTACACGGTCGAAAACAAAAGCACCCTTAGCAGATGACGCTCGAGCATGGGCGCGGGCGCGGGCTGCTCAGAGTGGCCTCGCTTAGTTGAGCGTTCCGAGCTTCAGTGACAGATGTGCCAATTTAGTCCGTGTCACCTCGCCCACCTCCCCACAACAATTAACTACGTCTACAACGGTCAGCTGGCATATTTTTTCAGCTAATCTGGATCAGTTGGTCGAAGTTTTATACGTCTGCTGACCCATATGTCTCGGAAACATAACGGATTTCGACACACCAATACAATAATTATACGGGATATAGCTAATATAAATTAAAGAAACCAGGTCGAATAGTTTCTTATTATGTATTTATAGGTTTCGAAAGTGTTTAAGCTATTAATGAACTTCAGTTTTAGGGCAGGTGCATTTTAAATGGAATAATGTAATTTCCTAAATTACTCCTTTCCTCAAGTAAATCCTAGTATCTCAATAATAAGATTTACGTGCATAAAAGGTATGTTACACTGAAAGTAAAAATAAAGGTTGGTAATATAAATAAAGATGTTTCTTTAGGAATAAGAAGTACAATTTCAGTAAAAATATATTCAGACAATCAAACCATAAGGAGTCTCAACAGTTTAAAAAGTTACACACGCTTATATGCGGAGCACGACATTACAATGTAAGTAGGTAGTCGTGTGCGTACATACGTATGTACATACGCAACACGTTTCAGAGGGACAAGCCACAAAGTATTCCATGAATGTGTAATCAGAGAGTTTATTGATCGTGGCAAGATTAACACCACTCCGCATTGTCTGACTTGGCACGTCTTAAATTTTCCCTTTTTGTGCCAATAACTTAAGGAATTCACGAATTAATTTTTTTTCTTCACCTTTATGAATGTCGTCGTTTATCACAACTGGAAAGAAATATTCCTTCTTATGTTGCGCTTTCGTAACCGCTTTTCAATGGTAAATTATAATGTTTTACGACTATCTTTCGTACCCAAAATAGAATACATTTACGCATAAATATATCGGCAGCAACCTTGCGGCAAGGAAGCACTGCATAAGGGGTAGATATTTCGTAAAAGGATACAAATCGTAGACACAACATCAACTTAATGCAAAAAGTGGGTAAGAATTTAGACTACTATATTGCGCTAGACAGGTTGTCTCCACATGACTTGAATTGAACTTGGTATCCGTACGCATAATTTGTTGTCATCATTGGATTATGGTATGTTTTATTTTTCTAATATGAGATGATAAGGAAATTAAATTTTTAGTAATATAAACGGTACTGTATCCTACTATAATTAATCTTTTGTAAAGTACGAGGGTATGCTAGCTACATAATTGCAGCGTTAGGGAGAGCCGTGTGAGCATATGTGCATCCTGCGAGCACGTGCCGTCCACGCGGCCGGAAGTGCCTCGCATCGACCCACTTACCGCGACCTTCCACTATTTGCGATAACTCTCATCCCATCATTTGTAAGCTACAACTTGATGAGTTTAAATAAGTCAGTAGTGCGATATAAGTTCCTACGTTATATACTAATAGAGCAGCGTGGCAGCGGTCGGTCATTCGTAACCAACAGCCAATGTCATTGTCAATACCCGCCTCCGTGATCGCCAACCGCTATAAACAAATAGTGACACCATTTACGATGCGATAGTAAACTGAATTGCTTTGCACGTAACTGTGGTAATACATAAAACCTGTGACTATGGCTGCTGGTTGTCTTAGAATATTACATTTGTTTTGCTTTAAACCTGCTTAGGTAGGTAATGCCATATTCTAACTAATCCACTTGTAACGCGTCAAAATGTCTTTCGCTACGAATACTGCATCGGGAATTTTGTTATCTACGTGTGAAAATACACAAAGCCAACATATCTGTAAATGATTGACACTTCAGGGTTGCATCAAGCTATTGTAAGTTGAAATTAATAATAAAATTGAAGCTTCGTGTTATTTGCATAGGGCTGTTGACAAAACTTAGGCACATCGATAAGGCTCGGACAGGTTGTGGCCTTATCGGGTGGCGAGGACATCCGCACGTTGGTCGGACGTGCGTTATCCAACTAACACAGTTTTATTATCGCGCATCCCCATGTTCATCGCGATCGCATCAACGTATCGGAACCCACGTGATAAAATGCTTGTTTAAATCAACATTTGACACACGGAAGATTTATTACAATTCAAGGGCAATCAAACCATAATCTAATAAAACCTCGCAAATGCTACACTGTTTATATAAATATTCAAATAACATTTTGATCAAGCACGGATGGAAAAGCTTTATTATTTAAATCGAAAAAGTAAATAAGTGATTTTATTAGATATATTTTCTTTTGTTAAGATTGTTAAAAGACTTCTTGACTTAGTTGACCTTTCTTAAGAAATATCGCACGATGGTGTTATACATAGGTACTCACTAAAGATAATTAGATGGGTAACAGAACTCAGAAGCAATTCGACAGAAATGCTTTTCATGATTTCCTTACATTGCTAAAAATCGTTTAATTGGTTCTGTACCTACACGTTTAAGAAAACGTGAGTAGGTATTAGTGCAATATTCAGACATAGCGAATAAGCAAAGGAGAGACGAAGCTGACTAGGTATTCGCTGCACAGTTATTGCAAATCTTAACACTTAGGTATAAATGAAGAACACGTGAATGCATTTGTTTTTGAGTTCAACGAACTTTGACCTTGTGAATGAAACCTTCGTAAAGATTTTATAAATTTCTGTTACATTGCTTCGTTAAGTGGGTTTTTATTGGTTAGTAAATAATTTTAAGGGTTTTTTTTTCTTAGAGTATAAACAACTAAAGCAGCATAACATAACGTCGTATTCCCGTCGAAATTAGTGATATCAAATCTCATTTGTAACAATTATGCAACAAGTGAAGCAACAAAGAAGTCCACAGGTAAACTAAACAACGCCATTTGTCATGGTTAACTGGAAACACAACAGTGCGATTGTTCCTCTTTAAACCTTGAACAATAACCTGTTCGAGTGCAGCGTCGGATTTTTTCCAAAATCTCCTTTTACTCGTATTCAAAAACCCTAATGGAATTTCGCATTGCGCCAGTCGGCGTATTGTACAACGACGAGGAATGTGGATAAAATCAACAACGCATTAAATCACACATACCTACCCGATTATTGAATAGTAGGGTAAATGGAATATTTACGCCTTGTGGCGAGAAAAAATCTTTAGAGATAAAATAATATTTGGTAGGTACATGTAAGAGAAAGATGTTTTGTGCGTGGGATATATAGCTAGAGGACTCGTGAGTGGGTTTGAAGCATTGTGTGGCATTGCACTGGGTGCAGGTAGTCTGAAAGTCCGTGCATAAATCTGGTGAGCTGCGTAGCTGCGCAGAGCGGCCGGTGCGCGATGTTCACGCCTACATGGAGCGGGCGCACGCGCTGCAGCGCCACGCGGGCCTCGCCGCCTCGCCGCTCTGCACGTTCTTAGCATATCTGAATCTGTCTACACGCGGCGGCACACCGCTACTGCCAGATATGGGCAAAAATTGAAACACGGAACGTACATATCTGAGTGGGCCTCTGCCTACACATAAAGCGTTGCGTTCGTGCTTTCTTTATGTTTCGCCCCTGTAAGGCAAAGAAATAAAATCGTGTCGACGATCTGCATATCACACAGGTTTCACGGGCTACGAGATACTACTTTCTATTTGTGAGAATATAAAAACCACAATATATTTATTCATTGGCATCAGTTGAAACAATAACATGTCATGAAATTAGTATAGTACAGGTCGTTGCTCGATTATGACTGAAGATGGCCCTGCAAAGACACAATCAACACCCTGTCTTAATAATCTTTAAAATAACAGTAATTGACGAATGCTCTTCAGCACAAACGAACCCAATAAAGAATATAATGGGAATAGTTAGCCTATTCTCATTATATCAATCATTTCTGGTAATATGAAAGACAAGATCAAAAGCGCTGAATTACTGGGATAAACCATCAGTCTAGTGTTCCACCGCAAAGATCTTAGTTAGGTGCTCAAGTTAAAGAAGCTCAGCATCCTCTCCGACGCGATGTTTTATGTGTATCGATTAAATATTACCACAATTCACCAATTAGGTCACTTCTCAAGATGCAAGAGAGATCGAGGTACGCACTAGTTGTTGGTTGTGCGCAGGATCGTATGTACAATACATAAGTTTTTGCGCGTCTCCTTACCTGGAGCTGAATCCCACGGCCTCGGCGCCTCAACAGGTGTGCACCTGAGACCAGACGCGCTTTTTCATTACGGACATACAATCAAACAAAACGAACTACATGCTCGTTTGAGAATGATGCTCCGATTCATTCATCGTTTGCCGAGGAATTCTTTTATATCTGCTGGCCGAACTCGATCTTGTTTTTATTATCTCTTGAGCCATTACGTTGCCGTTGGTGACACGAGTGGTCGTGTACGATGGTATATTGATTCCTATCAGATCATACAAACATTTTCATACTACCTTAAAAACTAAATACCAATCTCAGAAACACAATAGATATTATATGGTAGTCAAGTGTTAAACAGTACACACATCGCTTTATAATCGTATCCTGCGAGAATTACATTTCATCATAAACAATTACTATAAGCGGCTCAAAACACAGGTGTAAATTATATGCACGAAAGGCATAAATACAAATAATCACAACATGAAATTCGATTCAATTTCATAACATTTTATACTAGTTTTTAATCGAGTTGCGTGATTGAATGGTGTTATATTTCATTTAATTTACATATTATATCACCGTTCTAAACAAAAACACATTTAGCGTTGCCACACGTGACATTTTGGGACGTAATTTGCAGTTCGATAACATTTGAATAGTGCGCGTCACGTGCTTACGGCAACCTTGATAAAGTGCTGGTCAACACATTGCAAGCGGGCGTTGTCGCATACCGATGGCCCATTTAAACCCGACACTTCCACACGACACGCCCGTGCTCGTGCCTTTAAACCTTTAGCACTTAACTCAGCTAAAAAATCTGATAACCTTGCCTTTTAAAATTCAGTTAAAATTTCCATTTCATCTACATCTACCGCTAAAATTATGTTAAGTTTTGACAATAAACATAATCATCTACATTCTACAATAACTAGCAAACAGACCAGATATACCAACTCGCAAGTAACCTTGAATAATTCGGCCGGGACATAGTTAATATTTATTTTATATGTTTACTTATGCATAGATATCTGTAGAATATCATAAACAAATAGATCAACAAGTCGCACTGTTAGCTTTATACCATTTTATCGATAAATTTGTTCTTGATTTACAGTGCCCATAAAAGATAAATGCAGCCGTAACCTTGATCTACACACATCTTGATATTGGAAAATGTGGGCAAACAAAGGTGGGTAAATGTATTGCTTGCTCGCTGGTATTCCACGAATTCTCTAAGTTTGTCACAATAATAATAACGAATACACAGCTATCTACATTATTTTCACTTAGACTTATTGCGTTTTTTTTTTGAAGCTACGCCTTATAACAATTTTATATTATAAAATTGTTAGTATAACCGTTCTTACTGTTACCAGAAGAATTTAAAGATGGTGAATTGTACTGGTTAACCTCAAATAACAATAAAAAAACGGAGACTTAGAATCATTAGGTTCATAGGAGAATCACTTTTTTACATTTTCGGGGATCTTATCCGCATTCCGTACTCCATTACTATGCCGATCTGGAGAATGTCATAAACCTAACGTTATTATACGCACCTTGTGCGAACGTCGAACTCTAGGTTTATTGTATAGCTCAAATGTCCCATCTTACACAATATTTTTCAAGTTAAACCCACTTTCTCACGCAGTCAACGCATAGCTCTAAATCGTCTTCACCAAACGAATGCCAATACTCTTTCAACATTATGTTTACCTGAATCAGCTGATTTTGGGAATTTGAACGGCTTGAATGAGCACAGAAAAAAACAAATCCGCAGCGCCTCTACCTGTTCTTGAATTGAAATTGCGTTGAGAAACTTACACCTTACGCTGGGAATAATATAAATATGCACGTAAAATAATAATGCTGATACTGAGGAATACAATGGTTATGTCACAATTGAGCATAACTTTCACATGTTATCCTTAAGCGCCTTGTTCATTTCTAGTATTAGTATCGAGTGAATTAGGTGTTATAGAAAAGTGATTAATTTCCTAATTAAATCGAGGCATGTGTAGGTTGATTTAGGCGCATATTGTGGTGTCGGTTGCGCAGCGGTGTGCAGGCGCAGCGTGGCCGGCTCGCTATCGCTGCCGGCCGATCGCGTCGTGTTAATTACTTTCATTAAGGGCAATTGTCCTGCTCAATCGGTCTGATCAGTCAGTTTGCCGCCGCTCGATATTTCTACTCAATACCATTAGCCCGCCTCAATCGACGCAAGACTTGCATGAATTGCATTACATGTGCTTATCTGAGGTTTAATTGAAGTTATAAGATACTTGATGACTCTTATACCTCTGGTTCACAATGGTCAACGCTGCTATTTAACTAACATCGATAACTAACTAAATTAATTGACTTTAACAGACAGTTAACAACACTGAGGTTACGTAGGTACTCTTACTTCTGTTTATTTTATGAAACTCTAGGCACGGGCACCGAGTTACTTATTAATGGTCATTGTGTATGAATGTACGCTGATATATTTGTTACACAACAGCCCTTTTTTTGATACGACGCATATTAAACATTTTTATAAACTTCAATCTCTAATCTTGACGGTCATGCCAGCCTATTACTGAGATCAAATCGGTTCAGAAGGTATTTTATTTGCATGGGCTTAATAGACCGTGAAGTTTTTGTGTATTCATTATTTACACATTCATAGATTGTTTTCAATGTTAACATACACTTAATAGTATATTCTGCAACATTCTACAATTTCTCATTCCTGCGAATGAAATAATTACAGGTAAAGATGCATTAATGGTGCTTGCAGCTATGTTGCACCGATGCACTGGTAGCAGGATGTACGGTGAACAATAAACTATAAGTATTTCTCGATAGGCCATTAACATATCATTGTGGTGCGCTAATCGAATCGCCGCAAGCGCGGGTGTGCACGGCAAGCCTGACCGCTGCCGGCCCGCTGCCCGCCCGCGGCCGACCCGCTGCCGACCCGCTGCCGACCCGCTGCCGGACCGGCCTGGATTACACGAACTACCCGTTACAGCATCAACAGGTCCGTTAAAATGTACTCGCTAGCTTTAGTAACCGACTGGAACCGATGTTATTATCTACTTACCTATATTTTCAGACATGTCTCAAAGACGTTTTACTGTTTTGCTGTTTACGTATCAGAGCGTAACTAGCAATCACCTATTTTTAATATACTTTTTATTTATTTTGAGACGAACTCTTTTCAATGAAATTATACTAATAAATCATGAGTAACTGGTCGTTGACGTCTTCAGCACAACACAACCTTTTCTTGTTTTTTAACCTAAAGGGTTTCCATATCACATCATCTTCGTACTTACTGATAGAAAATATACAAGATACCATGGTAATTTATTAACGTAGCCAATTACCACTTGTTTCAACATCAAACAAACATACATATATTACATCAAATAAACTGTTACATATTTAAATTGTAGGCATACAATTTAAATAGAAACTACAATATTTGATTAATTAATATTAACAAATATGTTAACAACTAGTACGTAAACAGACAATCTTTAAGTTAACCCGTTTACTACTGTGACACTACTGGATAATTTCTAAAACACCCATCCGTCACCAAAATATGGATAATGTTTTTATAAGTACTTAATATAGATTTAAATTGTTATAAATTACAGTCAAAAGATAATAACAAAGTTATGAATAACTACGAAAAAAATGTGATAAAATTCTAACAATACGCTGTGAGAATGTAAACTACTAGCACACATAGATACAAGATAACAAAGTGATTTCACCGCTTCAGTGGCTCCATTAGTAACAATTAAAGTTGTTTGATATGACTACAGTTTATCAGACATGTGTAAAAGACCATGATTCGGTACCAACGCTATAAAATCATCATTTACATAAATTATGACGCAATATTATAAGTCATTCAACTACGACTTCGTTATGAATGGATAGAGCGGCAAGAAGCAAGGGTCGAGGGACGAGGAGGGGGCTCGTGGCTAGTATATTGTAATTTCGACAGCCCGACCATCGCTCCAGTGGCGCAATTGGTTAGCGCACGGTACTTATAAGACAGTGTTCGTGAGCAATGCCGGGGTTGTGAGTTCGAGCCTCACCTGGAGCATTCTTTTTTGTTACACTATTTTTGCAATATAAATGTGTATTTTGTTAGATTGCAGTGTAATAAACAAGGTATATATTATCACAAAAGATATTTTCATCTATATGTACCTTTTTATAGTAATAAAATAAAAAAATATATGTTCCACAGATTTTTCCTTGTGTTTTAATCGGCGCCTCTATGTTACAGGTTTTTCAAAAGTGTTAAGATAAATATATCGTTAGGATTCCTTTTTCAAATTATAAAACTTGAACGTCTGAAGGTATCTTTGTCCTTATGACCAAAAACAACGCAGTGATAACTTAACTTTTTAATAAAAGATTAATGTCGATAAATAAAACAATGAAGCTATTTATTCACTTGCAATTTATTCCCAGTTATTTATTTTATGCAGGTAGTTTCACAAAACATGCAAACAAATAAATTAATGTTAGATTTTTTTATGGAACTAGTTGATTTTTTTTTATAAAAGACTTAGTTTTAAACATTTGTTCAAGGCTACGGAACCAAAGTCACGTGTTCAAGTGCTATTAGCGTTTTTGTAGCTCCGGGCTAAGTGTGATGATGTATAAGATAACTTCATTTAATAATTGTGTGCGCTGTGCAGATACAATTTGTGATATACAAACGTGTAATTATGATTTGTCATTGTTTGATATTACTTTTATATAACGATATTATTAATTTATTTTGTTTTCTGTAAAGTCTGTACAGGGTTAAAAGATACTGCTTAAAACATTCAATTATGTGTTAATCATATACTGAACGAAATTAAGTTTGTTGAATTTGGCCCTGTAAATTGGGTAGGCTCGCCCTTTACTTCATTTAGGGGAATACCTAGGTAACATGCGAACCCTTTCTGAAATGTGGGCGTGACCTTCCCTGCCTATCAAATCGTCGTTACCTAAATTTATATACGCAGGACGTTTAATTGATATTTCTTCATGCTTTATCCAGATTTTAAATTTTAAGTGAATTAAAAATGAACTAGCTACTAAATACTAATACAGAAGTTTATCATGTATATATTTGTTACTGTTTCACACAAAAATACTGAAATACTAGAGGAAAAAACGAAGCGGAGAGCTTTATATTACCTATGGGTGACATACTCTTACCTAAAATCATCATATAAAAGGCTACTCATCGAAAGAAAAAATACCTCGTTTTGATTTGAATCAGAAGAAAGAATGATTTGATACAAAATACGATCTAAGAAATCTGAAAAATTCTCTACTTTTAAATAAAAGGTAAACATAAAACAATGCAGTAGCAAGCGGTGCAGTGTCCGGCGAGAGGGCGCGCCGCAGGCCGCTACTGCGACATCACGTCATTAATCCTGCACGAAGCAACTCAAATGTATTGCCAAATTTGTCGATGTCGATCGCAGGCTAATAGCTCACTTATCTGAGTAAAGTCAAATTGAAACAACAACCTGATGTAACATTCCAGACAGTTCTGTACGAGATGTTTAAAAATGTTCTGAATACCGAAATCCTTATGAAACGTTTTATTTTTTATTTCTCAAGCATGTTTTTGGCCTACTGCTGGGATAAATACCAATTTTAAAACTAGAATCTAGATTAAAGAATTTCAGATAACTAGGTGCAATATTTTAATTGAAATAATTAATTTAACATGTATGTAATGTGTCATTCCTTTGTAGAAACGACTGTCTTTAATTGATGTCAACTAAAGTCTATCAGAATAGATCCAGTAGTCAGGTAGAGGGTGCACGACGTGTACTAACCACTAAGTAATCTGGCGGCCGCGGCACGCTGCGTGACCTCCTGATCCTGCGCCGGCGCCCGCCCCCTCACTCCGAGACATTTGTTTAACTCGTGCCCTCATCTGATACAACAACAAAACAACCTCGTGAATTGAAAATGCATTCCTATTTCCACAAAAAGTCCAGTGGAATGAACAATTACACCATGGAAGCACGCAGGTTTCCGTAAATTCCTAATGATTTCTTTTGTAATGTAGAAATCGACCCGACCCTGCGGCATGCCGACCTCAAGTCGTGAGGAATGTAAATTGTTGACCGTGCGCGAACAACCCCCGACACAACATTACTCCTTTGATTTTTTCTGTCACCTACGAGAAAATATTCGGTAGGGCAGTGGAACGTGCGTGGCGAACGAGAATGTGGACACGCGTTTCATAAAGTCATGCATACAATGCCCCAGAAAACTATGGTGACCTTTGTTGACTGCCCAATATAAAAACATTCATTCGGCTTCATCATAAAAACTCAGTTTTTGAGTAAATCGAAATCAGAACACCTATTGAACAGAAAATTGGGAAATTGTTGAGACGAAAATAAATAACTAAAATAAAAAATCGAAATAAAGCTCCACTTTTTCAACAATTAAGTAATTCAAAACAACAAAAAAATCTAGAACTTTTAGGAAACCCAGGCAAGGCTAAAAGGTTAACTAGAAACATGCTAACATTAAACCAATCTTGCTGTACTCCGGAAGTTCAGATAACGAACTAAATAAACAATTGCCATACAATTGATTCCATCTCATATGCGTATATTTTGATTTTAAATTGACATATAGATAGAAGGCAAACATGAACAAAGATAGAATGGCAATAAAGATAAGGGCCCTGTCCGGATATCACATGATCAGCAATAATATAGTCTAGGACCATAAACTATGTAGTTAGGTGCTTTGGGAATACGCCTGCCATTGTACCGCACTGCTATTAATGGAATACTAAATAAATCGACATGAATTGGTTTATTTACGATAGTCATTTTTATTATGAGAAATCTTCTTCTTTTTAGATTGGATGGGACTCTATTTAGACGTAATAGATATTGTGGATAATTATTTGAACCACTTGCGTGCAAGACGAGGTGGCCGAGAGGTTAAGGCGTTGGACTGCTAATCCAATGTGCTCTGCACGCGTGGGTTCGAATCCCATCCTCGTCGGAAGGTGTATTTTTTTAATAAAATGTAGTGATTTGGTAGAGCATAACTTTTTGTTGTTTAGAACATTACAGACATTATCTTAAAAAAAGGTACATTTAATGATAAGAATACTTAGGTAACTGTCGCATGTATAATTACTATGAGATAAACAGTAACATTCTGAATAGTAAGTACTACGTTTGTATGAGAGCTCTATTAATGAATACGAACACCGCAGTGAATGATAGGGTAAAGGTCACGACTACGCGTAACTAGCAACAGGTTATTAGTCGATCGATTACAAGCACCGCACTAATACATTTCGTTCGCTTAACTACTTGCAGTAGCTTTCTAGTTATCTACTGTTAGCAGGAAACTCGTGAAGCCACCTGCTCATAGTAGGTCAGTGTAGTAAACCACATTACATTGAGAGCCAATTAGTATTGCAAGCTATATCAAGACTAAATGAAAATGTTACTTAATAATTCATTTATTATACAAAAATTCTGAGGTATCTAAATTGATCTTTAAATTAGTATCACTTTTTAAAGTAAATTTAATAAATATTCATTAAAAACGATGCTCCCTCAGACCATGCATAAATATAAACTGGGAACCCTGAAATGAATGAATTGTGTACCTGTAAATCATAATCAGTAAGTAGATAGGATTGGGAATATAATACTGTCACGTCGTATTTAAGACGGTTTGAACACCATCGTGCGACACCATACTAATTATTTATAAAAAATCTTTTGATACAACCTTAACAGGTCAGATAAGACAAAAAATTCATGATGAATTAAAATTCCGTTGTAAGTGGGTACCCGTTCAATCCAGTCGTAAAGATAAGCTTGAGACAACTGTGTTTAGCATTGATTTTTGAGCGCTGCTGATCACGACGTGGTCTGCTTTCGTCACTGCCGACGGTAGCCGATCGACCCATAAATAACAACCTAACGGTGCCTTTTATTACTATTAAACATTGCATTGTGTTTGTAATAATAGCTAATTAAAACTTTGTTTCTAACCTTCTAGAACCGGACACAAATCGTAGAAATTGTCCACTTGACTTGTGCTGAAGTCTGAGCATGATTCTCACCATTAAAACATGGTACAATATTTTTTTCTTCATTATTTTCTCTTAAATCAATAACATTTAAAAACCCCCGCTCATTTACAAAAAATATAAATAACTTTCAAAATGCTGAACATATCTTTAGTATTCTTTATAAACATAGCTAAGAACCATCTCGACCACATCAACCACATCATTACTGGTTTAGTCGTTTAGGATCTATGATGCCACAGCATGACACGCTGATACATCTATGATTATTATTAGATACCCATAGAAATATTGTGTGTACCGTATTATTGTAATTAATATGCAATATGGGTAGAGAATTTATATAATGAAGAAGATTCTAGATAAGACTGATCGGAGACTCACACATGAAAAGAAAAACCTATGCGCAGATGTGGGATGACAAGGGTTGCGGATGATGATGATGATGACTGTAAGTAAATCTTAATTTGATGGGAAATATGGCTCGTCCCTAAAACTTGTCAATGAGTCCATTAATCAGAACGGCTCACTAATTTAAACACATTAATTAACAGATGAGCGGTTTGGTCGTGCGTGGCATGTTACACATATAGCACGTAGATGTACACCTTATTTATCCACTGTTATACTTAAGTGATCTAAAATGTAACCGGTTAATTGTAATGACTTTTCTTTTTGGCATAGTTCGGGCTGTCACAATAGAATGTAGCGCTGACAATCGTCGGCGCGCGGTCGCTGATTGTATCTGTCAAACAGGAGCGTTTGTTTATGAGACGCGCGGCTACCGTGCCCCGGCACACAGCCGGCACTCGGCGGCACTCGGTGACGACGCTGCGGCCGAACTTCCATGTCGACACTCCACACTCACCTATCATCTGTCCATCACTCAGAACAACCCACTATTTTCTTCTAACTTTCTAATGGCACCACGTGCGAGAATTTGCATAAGTATTTAGGTAATTATTCGCATCTCAGATTTATTTGTAAGTAGGTACATGATTGACAATTGTCGCAAATCATTCGTGCTTGTCAGATTGGATTACCCTTTGAAATTGAACAAAAAAACGAGAAAGTTGTTCTATCAGATGACGCAAAGTGGGTGGGCTGCTGCAGCTTGCTGCGACAATTGTTACTTTCATATCAATAAGCCGGAGAACTTCAAATGAAATGCTTTATGTATCTAAGTGCCCATATGTATACGTACATATCTTCTTTTACTCGTATTATACAGGAACATAAAGCCTGCAAGCAGCATCAGGTCGAAATCAATTTTAAATGAAGGTTTATTAATACATATGTTATTTACTGTTACATTTAATGATGATTCATGTTGATTTTACGACTCTTGAACACCTACCTCAGCCATGGAAACGCGTTGCGAATCGCTAAAACTTTGCCTAAACAGATTTATCAAATTACGGTCAGCCCGAGCTGTAAGAACCGTACTGTCATATGTAATTCACGAGATACAAAGAATTGAATCATAAATATTAATCAAGATCGGTCGGCTTCGTAGTGTACCTGCGCAGGCGCGCGTTTCAACGCATCAGCCGTCCACTCGCCAATATTTTATGACGATATATAAATCAAGTCCAGATTCATCTCAATACTATATTGGGTGAATGACAAACTTTTAATTGTAACAAATGATATCTAGTCAAGAAAATAATATGAATGGTGTGGCTCTGGACTCCGAATACAAATAGTGTTCTTTTGCCACAACGTGTGTGGGTTGTCGTTAGTTAAGATCTAAAGGCCATTTTCAATAGTGTACGTACAGTAGTTGTTAAGTGGTTCCTGCTAAAGGTTAACCAAACTAAATTAGTAATTATAATAAATATGTATATGTATATAATGGGTTTAAGGGAAAATTGCAGCATCCCCATTCGTCATGAAATAATTGACTACTTATTATCTCATTAGGTATAACCTAACTTTCAACAGTTGTTTAATCACAACATTGATTTTGTGTAAACACAATTAAATCAATATGAGTGTAATATTCAGATGACAGTGCGCCAAGCGCCACTCGTAGTCGGGACTGAACAACTGTAAATCAGCACTGACATTTATCGCCAAACAGTAAGTTCAAAGACAATGCGTTGGCAGATCGTTTGGGTATAATGCTGCGGCGATAGTGCTGTGGTGGTCGGTACAAAACAGGAATCCTTGGGCATGAGTCAGGCGAGAGGCGGCGGCGCGGCGGCGCGTGCTCCGTGGCGCAACACCAGTGCGCCACCACCGCGCCACCCCTCACCTTGACATTGTCGCGCACTATGCGGATATCATGCACAGACTATTTTGGGAGATATATAAACACTCAGCTCTATTTAAACCGAAGTCTATGTTTCGAGTAATTCAAACAGTTCAGTAGCTCTAAATGCTCTAATGTCCGAAAGCTCTTAAATTGTGATTGGAGTTGAAAAATAATATGAATATATAGAATATGTTCATCTTAAAATATATTTGACGATGTTAGCTACCCTACTGAAAAGTTGTCCTTATGAAATGGAGTGGTCAGTTCCCACAAGAAATACACTTTGAAAATCGAATCTATTATGATTCTATAAAATTATTTCTACATACTTTTAAGTAAAACTATTACCAAAATTACCTAATGTCATCCACCAGGCATTTAATTTTGACAATTAATTCTCTTGAAACATTAGCCGAATGGTTTACTAGCTCTCCTCCTCGAATAGGAGAGCGGTGTTGTCAAATGGCTAAAAGAAACTGAAGCTTTTAGTCTTAGAACAATTGTTGGTTGTAAAGGAACAGAAAAATGTCAAACAAAAAACTACGAACGTGTTCATCTGAGAACAAAAAACAATTCGTTAGGAACCATGTGGTATACCAAAACATCAATAACCTCATTTTAAAATTACCATAAACATTGAACTCTTCTGATTTTAGAAATCTATTATTTAGTATTTTGTGGTATTTTTAAATGAAGGTATTTTTTAACGACGAAATAGTGTCGAATTTAAAGGTATGCAATGGCGATATCTTAAAAAATACAAACTTAATTGGCGAACATTGAAAGGGACTAACGAGTAACAAGACTTACAAGGCGCAATACTGCGGCCGGCCAGCACGTGTAACATGATATTTATTGATTCCCACTATTGCGCAGCTTAGTGAATCGGGAGCACATTTCATGTATTCTCACGATGCGTTTGGGAACGAGGTTTTTTCTCGTTTCATTTCTCCCGGCAAACAATAGATCACCGAGCGCGGATGCATGGAGGGTTGCAAGTAGGTACGTCGCCGCACCGACCGACTAATTCATGTGCGTAACTACAGTCTCCGTGCTAAGAATTGGCCCAATGTCATGTATTAATAAAGTTTTAATATTTCTAAATAAGTTACGACGCATAAAAGTTTCTCGATTCAGTTTGTACAGTATACATACACGTGATCAAATAGCTCGTGCTATTTCTATTGAGTTTAACGCTACTAACAAAAAAAATACACGATACCTACTTAGCTACATTATAAATATTTCCAAAGAGTTGTTAGTCCTACAAATTACCAAGTCATGGTACAGTGCACAAAATTTCTCTAAATATGAAAAGATACGCTACTATTTTATTGTTGAATTAATAATTCAACAATAACTTTATTTAACGTCATAAACGTGCCCAATTCAGAGCGAGCGCAGTATAGGCGCGGAGCGGTTCCCAGGCGCTCCCCGTTTCGTCTGCGTGACTACAACTTGTTGCTGTGAACCCGTTCCTGTACTAAGGTGACCTGTCAAATTACTTCCTCAATTACTTATGCAATTTATGCACTTAATTTTTGCATAACACTGCAACTAACCGTATATGCATATTTTTTTGAAATATAAGTCTGAATATGATTTAAATAAATAATACTTAATTGTAACAGTTTCTAAGACATTATGCATATTATAGTTTCGTAGGCATATGTAGATAGGTAACCCGGAATTTGCATTCATGAAAATTAAACAGGTATGATAATTTTATAGGATGGGTTCATTCTAGGTGTATCAAATTATAGAAGTTAGGTACATAATATACTTCGAAGGCATACTTAATAAGAAGAATAAATCTTGTCGGAGAAATCGCACAATGCTTAAATGAATGCATCGCTACTACATAAGTGGCAAATTCAATCCTGGCTATATTCACCGAAAGCGTGAATGATATTAGGTATATTACGACTTGACTGGCCAACTAACTGTACTTAAAGGACGAAAGCAAATAGAAGATATAAATAGAATAGATAGAAGCCAGCCTTTGGGTCACGCGAAGTGTCAATCAGACGTTTGAACAAATCTTTAAAAAATCTGTGTGCTCTCGGACCCCTTTACAACTTTACAACACAATATATTATAAATATTAAACTAAAGTTGTGTATATTGACAACATAATAAACACAACTTTAGTTTTCCCAAACAAAGCAATATTAGGTTCTTAATAACTTGTTCATTGACAGAGAAGTTTGCACGAACTTTGGCCTAGTTCCGCGTAATCGTAGTATCTCCAATACACATCGGTATCAGACCCTAGCAGCGCGGACACGGCTCAGTCCAAATTGGTCTTGTCTCATTAGCTGTGATACAATTTGCTTGAATCACGAGGCGGGAATGCTACCTGACCGGTACTGCTTGCTACCCATATCTTACATTGCACACACTGCAATGATTATCCTCAGAGTGTTTAATAAAAGCTTCAACGGAAGCTGCTACCTGTCTTGTGAGAATTGACAGCGGATGCTGCAAAGGTGCAGTCTTTTACAAGTGTTACATATTGATGGAATGGGATTAAGGGGTGATTCCGTCTCCTGTTTTGCCTGAGAACTATTTAACAAGCTGTTTCTACTTACAAAAAATACCTGAAAAAAAGTGTAATATTACAACTACACATTGTAATTACAAATATGCAGTCAGCATTATCTCTGATACTTATTTGCTTATTATAATATCTTAATACTTTAATCTGGTGTTAATAATATAATTTCTAGACGCTAGAATTAGCAGCACTTTTGTACTCCATTATCCCAATGCACACATAATACAAAGATACACTATGTAAATTCTGCATGTGCATAAATTGTTTTTAAATAAATAAACGTTTGAAACCAAAAAGCTCTAATTACAGTGCTCTATAAATACACCTTTTTGTTATTGTGTATAAGCATAACTCGTGTGAAATTCTGATCCCTTCACCTGCTACAGTGTCGCACTTGAAAAACACAAAACAAAAAACAAGAAGGAAACGTAAATGGTGCCGGTTATGATGTACCGTCATACAAAAAATATTCAGAGCTTGTTAGATCCGTTCCCACAGTGCTTTATCGATCATAGGAGCATCATCTACACAAGTACAGTATCGTGCCCGCCTCCATTTTAAGCCGTAGAAAGTTCAGTAACCTTGATGCTCTTATCTTTATCATAATAAGGCATTACCAATATAAAGGCAATCTATCATTTGAAATTAATATGATCAGTGATCGAGGCGGCGGCGGTGGTGCGCGGCTTGCCGGCACTCGATATCTGCATAGCCGGCCGGAATGGCGGTTAATCAGGTGGCCCGTTATATTACATTGTGCTCGCCGTGAGCTCCAACCCGAGAGAACAGGTTGCTCCAATGACAAAGGAGCAGATTCCATCGTCCGCAATCCGCGTCTCCGAGGCCCACATTATAAATAGTCCGTCGAAATAATCCGTTGCTACGTGTCACTCCGGCGCCCACCAACGTCGGCCGTACACTTCCATACTTAATGATACAAAAACAATTCATAAAAACTGCTAAGAGTGAACATTCCGTTTCCGCGTGCAGCTTTGACCTTACGGTGATTGATGGTCCGAGAATTATTAATAGTTTATCTACGTAATAGATACCATCTAATAGTTACAAGCGCGATCGATATTAAAATTCTTACAATGTCATCTTCTTATTATTTTATTTGCGATTTAATTAATTTTGTAAAAAAAAAGATTGAATTTTTCACCACTATACTATATCTAAACAATGCTCTCACTCCAAAAGGTTCTTAAGTATTGGTCTTTTGACATTAACTATATGTAGATGCTAAAGAAATATTTTTTATGGATATTAACTGAAATATATATAATTACAATTGGTATCTATTTGAAATGCTTATCCCATAGGCGTAAACCACTTTCAAAGCTGGTTTCAAAGATAATCTTAGAAGTCGGTTTTCTCTAAGTGTATTTTTATCTTTTTCGTAATATTTTATTAATTTTTAAGGAAAATTCTTTATTTCAAATCTGATCGCTTATTTCCATAGCATTTCGTATATAAAAGTAGAAGATATGACTCCTTGAATCATATTCTATTCACAGGTGGTGTTTTTAAAAAGCAAGAGGATTTAAAAAAATGACCCTTCATGCTAATGAAAATAGTTTTAAGTTTGTATAGAAATCCGTAATTTTCAAAGAAAGTAGCATAAAATTTAATTTACAAGATGTGGTTACACATGCATTTTTGTTAAAGCTTCGGTTCCTATATTTTTGCGCGTAACTAAAGCCGCTTGCGTGATTTAATTAACCAATTATATTAAAATTTGCCTATACAATTAGCCCTATTCCAGTTCTACTAAAATAATTCTCACGAATGAATAATTAAGAAATGTACGGTAAAGTCTTGAGTAATAATCGTAAAACACAAACAATCGACTTTCATTTTAAAACAAGGATGTTTGCGGCACCTGCGAGCCAGGCGCGGCGGCGAGCGGCGGCGAGCGGCGCGGGGCGGTGCGCGGCCGTGCTTTACTGCCGGAACAAAGCACTAAGGCCAGCCACAGTATTGTCGGCTGCAGCACGTGGTGCCCGAGTAATAAGCACAATGCCTTACACGGCCACCTGATTTAAATTACTTTATTACTTAAGTTCCTTAAACGTGACATTAAAACAACCAGACTCTCCTCCGATGCCCAGATGTCTCTAGATTCACACGCCTATTTATCTCGCTAGCTAATAGCAAACGATGCATGCACTTTACTGTAAGTTTAGTTGATGACCGTCACTCTGTTAGGTACTTTAAATAAAAAAAATAAACTTTAAATTCATGTACACAAAAAGTTCATTCTTCACCTCGTTATTATAAAAGCCATTATATTTTCATTTGATAACCGCATTAATACGGACTACTTATAATTGCTACGGTTCATAACAGCCATCAAGGTGGACCAAAATAGAGGCCGCTTTAGAATCACAGCTGGTGCCAGCGCCACAGATCACAAGGCGATTACACACTATTATGAAACATAAATGATTGTAACGCCCTCACTAAAAGGGTTAGCCCGAGCAGCGGAAATTGATTTAAATTATGCTATTAATAACATTAATATTATGGTACAGTAGGAGCCCGTTTTTTACCATGCTCTGAAATATCATTACTAATATGAATATAATTATAGTCACCTATTTTAATTATATGTTTATTTTCGATTTATTGAATTTGGGAAAACAAATACCTATTAATTTAATTGATTTATGTTTTATCGATTTAAGGTAATAGTAGGGATTAAAATATAACTTTTTTTTTTTAATTTGTGCTCACCCGCGCGTTTTCAGTAATTATCAGGACATCCAATATAATTAAATACAGTCAAGCCAAACTAACCCACGATAGCGCGGAGAGCAATCTAGGATCAGTTCCGTAATTATTGATCGCGGTTGTTGATTACTTACACAATTTCGTGACAGTGTTTATAAAATACATGTCACAGTAGGAGCCTATTGTACACTTACATATTTGATCCGAAATAAACATTTGCTTTTTCATTTGAATATTTACAATTCTCATAAATTAGTAAACGCCAACTATAATGACAATTCACTCATTCGTAATCATTTAAAAAAACGAATATAGAAAACACAATGTTGGCGGTCAATTACTGACCCAGCAGGCGTTATCCTGGCTGCGGTTCAACAGATGGTTGTTTTTTAACTGCGCGGTGATGGGGCGCTGAGCGGTGAGCGCTGAGCGGTGAGCGGCGAGCGAGCCTGGCGCGCGGGGGTGCGCCCTATAACCGTATAATTACACGTTGTAGTTGCGCGCGCGCCGGCACGCACAATTGGCTTAAACGAGTGTTTGCTTTGATGTGCCGCCGGCCACGGCGGTTATCCACGTGCGGTCGCCACAACCCGTTCTCATGTTAAGCTTATTAAGAAGAGGCTACCCGTTTTACGGTTGTTTATTATACGTACGACAAGAAATGCCTTCACGTTGCAGATTTAAAAGGCATCTGGATAAAAGTACCTTCTTGGCGAATTCCACGTACCGCGTATGTTTGTGAGATTACCCACCTACAGCTAATCTGTGCGCTGCGCCGAGCTCGAGCCTCATTATGTATGTGTCTGGGTACATGCTTTATGATTAATCAATATAAACATTGTGTCAATCGGACAACACTCGTAACTGTGCCGAGTGATATCTGTGTCATCTGTTTGTTATAAAGCGTACAGTTATGTCGCACAAATGCCAAGGGCTACATCGATCAACTCTGTGTTGTCGCAAGTGATTCTTAATAGACAACCGTAGTCGAAAGTTGAGTAGCGACATCGTGATGCCAAACTTAGCCTCCTTCTCCGTACCGGTACACATAAAGCGTTGTGAAAAAGTCACCTCATTCGCTTCGATAACAACTGCGACACCGCATAAAATATTAATCTTCCGATCGTGACTAATGGTTTGGGATCATCGCTTACAAGAGCGGAGGCCGGGATGAAACGGAGATACCTAAGTATTGGAGCAATAATTTGCACAACGCGACTTTCAATGTGGCAGCGTGCGCGTGCGTATGCTGATAGCGCAAGGGCGGGCGGCGCGCGCGCTGTCCTCATCCGTCCGCGTCCAGTCACGCAGGACTCCACACCTCCATCTCCACAAGCAACGCAATAACGGAATTGTCACGCATTACCTGTCACAGACATATGTTATTATGAACGGCTTTAAGAAAGTTCCGCTCTGCTCTTTTTAAATGTTAGGTAAATTCGAGTTAACTTATATTAAGACAGTTTATTCAAAGTTTTCTTTTTAAGTAAATCAAATCAATTTATGAGAAACACTAAAAAAAACTACCAAACCATATTATCGTGTTAATAATAAAGTTTCTATTGTTTTATTTGTTAAACTGGCGTTATTAAAATATGAAACGAATAGTGTATCAGTTGTATCTATCTTAATAATGTGTGAGATTGACTTTTCGATTCGTCATCGGATTGATAGTTAAACGTTCCACAGGATGATCCGCAAAAACGCTATTTTATTAAAAGTTGGGGCATCCTTGTTTTGTTCATTTAGATGTCACGACGAATTCAACTAAATGACAAGTTTAAATGGCACTCATAGTTTGGAAATCATCAAACTAATTTCAATCAAATATTTAAAATAACTTCACATATCGTTTTTAGCTGGGTGTAGTTACGGTGGTAAATTATTTTACCAAACCAAAGCTGTTATGTAACTATAGGTATGTAACTACGCCAAGTGTTACGAATAAACTACTTATTCACTACACTTACCTTGTAATTTTGGAATACCTAGGCCTTTTTTGAGTACTTTTAAAATTCTTAGTTATATAATTGCATTAAGAAGTGAGCATCCTGTAACATTAGCGATGATTTACCGTCGCGTCGTGATGAATGCGCTATCGCCTCATATGGTTCGATTGGATATCTGTGGCAGGTGTTACCGAGCGCTTCGACGCCGCTTAATAAATAGACTCGATAGGTACCTCGTGCCCCGAAAGCACCGATGATTCTACTTAACACCTTGATGGATCGTCTTGACGGTACAGATAGTTTACAACGCTAATGAAACATAATAACTATTGATAAGTATCATAAACTGAACATAATGGAATTAATCATGGGCCTTTAACGTTTAGCTCGCCGGACTAGGTGAGTATCTTTAATCTGTCGGTGATTTATTTCCACCTGCTACGATATTGTTCAGACTACGCTCCCTGAATGTACGAGAAGTCGAGAACACAGATATCTAATCTGGGCATACATAAGTACAAACGATATAACCGAACTTATAATTAAATTGCACAATTACAATAGAACAATTAAAGTTAAAAGTATTGTGCATTCTATGGCTGACCCGCAGCTACGCTTGTAGCAACCTCTCATGACACGACGATCGAAGTTGCACAACTTATTAATCCGGTTTAACACAAGAAGTTGCGGTAAGCATTCTCTTTATTAAAAGTTTATTGTTTTACATTTCATATTGCTACATGCGTTATTGAATACGTCTGTATCTAGGCTAACCGAGATAATGATAGATAATACGGCACAATGAAGCACGCGCCGCAACGTGCACCGGTTCGTTAGTGTAACTGTTGAGTCACGGACCCAAAGATCACCTGACGGGGTGCTTTGACAGCGCGCGAAGCAACACGCGCGCACGCACACAGACACACATACATCATGTTGCTAATCAATGCAATGTATTACACATCCGCCCGTTCCTAAACACAATAACTGTACCAAATCAAAATTAACTTGTCTCAAATTAATCATCACTTAAAATTATGAAACACGTTAATTTAACTCGCAGTTTATCAAAATAATGTGTTGAACGTTACAACAAAACATGAAAATTAGCACCTTGTTGGTTACTGTATCCCGCCGGTAATACCTCTATAATCAAAAAGGTAGCAATTTAGCGTTTACTCGCTAAAGCAAAAAGTGTGAGCAACAAAAAACCAAGGAAATGAGTGTGAAGCAAATTTCAAAAATAGACTCTATTGGTTAGACATGTTTTAAAATTATGGTATATAAATTCCACGCTTATTATATTAACACCTATTTTAAGGAAAAAATCTTTATAACAGAGAATCAAGTGATCGTTAAAATGTTTTTTTAGAGTGATCTTAAAAGTTTTGATGAACTAACAATATTTCTTTAGCTGAAGTGCCTTAAGACCTCAAGAGTAGACAGTTTATTCTCACTTATAATATGAATTGTGCAATGATAAATAAAGGCCCTATTCTGAAGTACTGTTACGTTAGACAGGGCAGCAGAACGAGTCCTCTTTGTAATAGACACCACTCCGACCTTCGACGGCGTGCGGCGACTTCACGACTTTACACAAAGACTGTCAAGAATAATTAAAGTAATTACTGTTTACAGTAATTAATGACCCACATAACGTGATATGGTTTGATTGATCTCGGAACTGTGACGAGATAATTGTGGCTTGCTGGCGTTATTGCCACACGCCATCTCAAAGACGGTTTTCAATTAATGAATACGTAGGTACCCACTTCGCCATCTCGCCCATCATCATGTTGCGAAACACCGCTTCGTCGAGGAGTCTTTTATATTCAATTGTTTTAGCTCTCTAACGATCATAGTCCGCCTGACACTAAGTATTATGTTCGCGCGCTTCACTATGTAATAACTACTTGCATTTTTCGATGATACATGCTGCGCAATCAGTGTTTGACCTGTTCCAAATTAATATCTTTTAATTAACCACAAAATTGTTGCTATTCAAACTCGGTTATTTTCTCAGAGCGAGTAAGGTAGCGAAGGTGATTAGTGAGGCTTTTAAATAAGATCTTGGGAGCATCGTCGTAAGGGTTATCGATTGTAATTCTGTGTGAGTAGCGGCGCGGGCGCAGGCGGCGACGCAGATAGCCGCGAGCTATCCGCGGACATAGACACTGCATTAGGGCTCCTACGCCCGCCCGGCGGCTCCTTTGCCGCCATAAGCGCATTTAACATGTAATCGCGCTTGCATTTCTCTTTTGTGTGCACAAATAAAGACTAAAAGAATAACTTAAAAGGCAGTTAATTATTTAAGCTCCATCGCACATATAAGTAAATATGGAATACATTTTCAAGCGCGAGCTTTGAGCTTTATTTTATGGACATTATATCTGTTAACGATTTATTTTTCTTTCAAAAGTATATTACGTTTTTTTTTATTCTCATATATTTATCTATGTTTAGCAGCTGATATCAATATTACTTTTAGTAGAGTTTAGGCACAGTGCCTTTATAGGTGTATCGAAGTGCCACTTTGCAGCACATAACGGCCTGAAATATTTTTAACATACTTTTGGCAAATAGCTTATTTATTTTAAGTAAATATTACTGTTAATCCCTAATTCAAGAATGTATCAAAGCATCACTCTGACAAACAATCAGAAGATACGACGCAAATCCTGATAACAACCTAGACGGTGAATAGTCACATTACAAACAAAACAATGTAAATGTAACAATTTTAGTAATGAACAGCAGTTACTAAGCCGCATTCTGTACAAAAGTTAAACAATGAAACTGATTTAAATGAAATCGTTGTAAGGTTTGTTTGGGCCGGGGGTAGGTACCGACGTTATTAAAGACAGCGACGGCGACAGTTCGCGTGGGCGCGATTGACTCGTCAGCGGCTATCGGGGCTCACTTAGCGCTAACGTGGCGCAGGCTTTATCGCAGCGCTGCGAAGCCGCCGCGCCGCGCGCCGCCTCGCCCGCCGCCGGTCAAAGCTTGCGCCTTCAATATTTGCTTTACTCAAGCTGGACTAAATTAGTAGTAATGTATGTTAATAAGTCCTTACGTCACCGAAACTTCATCAATGTTAAGGAAGTAGTCTGTTCACTGAAAAAATATTAAGCTGTAGTTTTTTTACAAGATATTCATTTCCTGTTTATTACATAAGGAAATAAAATATAAGTGAAGCATATGCAATATTAAACGAAATTACGAATAATATATTATCAAAATATACCTAATCTTTACTGAATCATTTATTTAAGTAGTGTTAAATCATAACATAATGAAATAATTAAGTAAAGCTACAATACCAACACAATTGTTTCCTACATCGCGAACCGGACCCGATACAATAAGACCAAAACTGTATTCTAACTAGTTGCACGATATAAACGAGTGGTAAATTAGCTCCTTGAATCTATTCTTGTAGTGAAATAAAGCCACTTTCTATCTTTTATTTAATGTCGCACTGCCAGGCCCTTTATCTCACTTGACAAAGAGGCGGGTAATTGCCATTCGTACTGCGCTAGGGATTTCATTAAAACCTGATAAAACTATTTAAATTCACTGCTGACCTAAACATTCTTGGGCACCATTTTTTGTTTTTTGTGTTTGTAGAAACTTGATATGGTAAAAAAAAATTATTAGTAACGATTTCATAGGAAGCTTATATAAAATCAGGGAGAAGTGTTTTACTTTAAACCCTTCGATCGAACTGATTTGCGAGCCCAAAATTATAACGGCTTCATAATAATGGGTGCAATTTCCTTTTGTTCGTCTTGAGTGAATGTTTTGTTGATACCTAATCGCTCTCCCCTGTGAACTTGAACTGAAGCAATTCTGGATCTCGTACACTCATGAGAATATTTATATTTGGTATATTATTATTCAAATTTCCAATTGTCCCTTAATGAGGGGATCGGAAATGTAATAACGGGTAGCGCTTACATTAAATGCATTTTATAATATAAACCAATAATAATGAAACGATTTGGTTATATAACTCTTTAATCTAACGGAAGGTGTGACAAAGACCATTCTTAACTCTTAACCGTCGCGAAAATAAAAGTAGCCCTACAAAAGGAACAAAAGGATTTGAACTGCATGCCGACGACTAATAAGAAGGTCATGTTATAGAGCCAAAACCTCATGGTGTATGTTACATTGCATTATAACAAATAAAAAACAGTTACAAAAAGCAAAAGAGACCTTTAATTAAGAATTTATTAATGCACTTCGAAACTAACAAAATAGCGTAGAATCATCTTAAATTCATTAAGGAACGTAAATGGATATTGGTTAATGAAAATTAATTGAAACTAGCACGCATGGCGGAGTGAAGGGGTGGTCGGAACAGTGATGTGATGAGCGTTACGAATGCATCTGCGCAGGTAACACACCGGTCGAACTACACGTTATTTATCACTTTTTATTTACAAAATTCGTTAAATTCTCCACACATCACTAAAAAATATCTCATCACGTCCACAAGCATAAAATTTGCCAGGACTCTGTTTTAATTAAGAATTTTGGATTTCGAAATATCTCAATTTAGGTAATTAATGATGATACTTTCACTACCAAAAATACACAAACCTTTCTTTGAATAACTAGAGAAACACGAGCGCTTGTTAATGCGCACATCTGTACATCTGTGTTGATCAGAGATTAATCACACCTGACAGGTATATCCGCTGACATAGACAAACCTGAATCAATTAGGAAACTGAATACTATTGTTTTGAATCTACACACAAAACAAGACTACGATGTGTAGTGTTATTAGGTGTCTATAACGTCGTAGCCGGCTCTCGGTGGTGTGTGCGTGGCTTTGCAATATTGACGTCACGACGTGTTTTTCTGCGGCGCTGCGCACGTGCGTACGCGCAGGTGACAGTGTCAGCACACTGCGCATCTGTGAAGCTTTGTACCTATGTATCGGGCTTTTTTCTGCCCACCATTGATTCATTTCTATTGTGTTACGTAGAAGTAACCGTCGCAGCCGGCTTAGGTCATCCCGGGGGATGTGTGTGATGTAACTTAACATTATTTTATTTTCCCCCTGAAAAATTATTATTTGATATTCTATCATTGTATACAATAACAAAAACATAGCTATCAAAAGAAAATACATATATTATTTAATCAGAGTAGTCGGTCGACCTGTTAGAAAAACTAAATTGAACGTGTTGTTTATTTATGTAAGAGATCTTACGTATTTATCCGTAACGTAAGTACTATCAGGTAGGTATGCCTATATTTAGAATCCACTCCTATTACAAGAATGTGAAGGTATTGCGTTAGCAAAATATAACAAAAACAGGTGGTCAATTATCCTACACTGCTTACAATTATTACAATTACAATACTCGAGACACATTTTCTGAACAGTTGTTTACTTGGATTTTGTTTGCGTGACAGTCTAGAGATAGTTGTGCTAAGGGCCAGTGCAGCGACAAATTCATATTTGCATATGTCACAATAAGACATTAATCGAATATAGACCATACGTAGAGGTAATAAAGCTTTTGATGTAGACGAAGTTTATTTCGATAAACAAAGTTATCTGTGTAAAGTAGGAGCGCGAGCTTACTCACCGGCTGGCCGCGCACGTGCGCGCGCGCCGTCGCAGCGCCGCGGCCGCGGGTGCGCTAATCGTTCCCAGACTAGTGCTTTACCTTACAATCATGTCGATAACTTCTACTCTACAAGTATAATGATGCACAAGTGATAATTATGTACAAAACACGTTCACACCAACATTGCAATCGCAATTGATTGCACGCATTTATTTCCCATTGAAAAGACTTCAACGAGCAAATTATGTTATTATTCCCAAGGTTGAATTAATATTATCATTATGTTAGACAAGATCATTGTATTTTATACAATGTTTTCCAACGAAATTTTAGACATAGTTTCATATAAATTTATGTTGTGTATTAAATATTGGCATTTTGCAATGCCTCAAAGGAATGAGAAACAATACTTTCCATTTCAAATGTACCTACAATATACATAGTTAAATCTCTCACTCATAGAATCATTTCCCCTCTTAAATTACGTTGCCCTTCGGTGGGTATTAATGGAATAGGCAAACTATCGATAAGTTTAATTTTCGTTTATAGCAAACCGCACTAGAGCCGGCGTCTCGGCTCGTAATCGTAAATATCAGACATTTAACACACAGTGGTCTCGCCGGCCGGTGATTATAAATAGATTGTTGCGATATAGACGACGTGTTTACAGCCAGTATCTGTCGATAGCTGATCCAATACCAACAACTAACGTCATGCAATTAACATCAGGGAATGAACGCCGATCAGACAAATACGCTATGAATGAATCTGATAGTCGGGATCAATGAATACCTGACGCCTGCCGCTTTCCGACGAGACGCCGTAAGCGTAATCAGTTCATTAGTCATGTTCGTTCCTACCGTTCGTACTTACTAGTCGTCGATCGCGATTCTTGTTTGTATAATAACCGGCTCCGTTTCCACGATTATATACCTACGCATTACGGTTGCTCTGGCTCTCCAATTGCTTCCTATTCGTCACAATTTCATTTCTTCATATAATAACCGATAGCTACCGAAAATTTAGTAATCCAGTATATTAAGAAATTTAAATATTTGTATCTTAGTTTATGGTATTTCTTTAATTGATCGCTTGCGTTTAAACGAAACGGTTAAACGAATGAAAGATATGAGTTAAAATTTTTAGTTCCCAGTCCTGCAGTTTTCCACTGGTTACTAACACAAGTCAAGCAATCTTCGCTCACCATCACAAGTTATTTCTCACCGATTAACGTCCATCAAACAAACTGATTGTCGAGTTTAAATCGCACAAAAACTATAAAACAGAAATGAAGTGTATTTTGTAACAATATAATAACGAGAACGCGTCAGTTAACATCTTCACTCAGATATCTGCGCTGTCAGTAACAAGAAATAATGATGTACGTATAATATTGCGCATTGCGTGCAGGAAACGATTGTAAGCAATACCACAGCGCTTAGAGAACGCCACAAGCTAAGAGCTGAAGCGGAAATATTAAATATTTACAGTTTTACAGTTGTTTGTTAGGGTGAATGTATATGTAGATATCTAATTTTAATTGGCTCTCGCTATTAGAGATAAGGCCACCAATGCATCCTTCCCTGTGGTGTGTAATTTGATGCTATAACTCTCCTGGTGAACAATATAGAATATTTTATTTCATTCTCTTCAATTCTACCTGCTTTCTCAGGAGGCTCGTGCCTCAGAACAATGACTACGAAAAGGATCAATTAAATTGCACTTATTAGATTAATTAATGGTTTAGAAATACAAATTTTATTATTAAAATCATCCTTTGTTCGTGTTCATTACAAGCAAAACCGTAAATATGATATGACTATTTATAATTTTCATGAAAAGATAAGAAAAAAAAAACATCGTTGACATTAATAACTGTTTTAGAATAGAGTAAAAATGTTCTAAATTGTTAGAAGATTTTTCTATTAGTTTACGCGTTCCGGTCCTGACTTAGGGCGCCTAGCAGGAGTGCAGATCAGATCGGTGCGCGGGCGCCGCTTGCCGATTGTTCCTCCGTCCGAGGCGACGAGCGACATGTCATCCACTGCTATGTGCTAATAAGATATATTGACATAACTCTCCAGTTTTGACTCGCGCTGCATTCAACCATTCATTTCTGCCTTCATTACCAACTCACGCACTTCGATCAAAACTGTTTAGTTCATAATGGAAGAATATTAAAAAGTACGTTCATCAGAAAGGTTCCTTTATTTTAATTTGTAAAGTAGATGATAAGTTATATAATTTAACGGATGGTAGAGCAGCTAGTTTGATAACTAAATTTCATGGGGGAAAAAGACAACATACAAACCTATTTAAATAATCTGAGAAGTAAAATGCAGAAAATAAGCGACACAAAAGCCCGTTATTTTTTTTCAATAGTGTTTACGGTCAATGTTTCAATAATTGATGACTGTATTTGAAGATAGATTTTTTCTAGACCACATCTGTCTACATTAATGAATCATAATGTATCATTTCATGGTAATGTGATGCGGTCTAGGCTATTCAGGGAATCAGTTTAACAAAAGCCTATACATTTTTTGCGTTAAAGTGTCACCTGAGCCGCACTGACGTACCTTGTGAAATAATTGTCACACGGCGCGAGTGGAGCGCGCAGGCGCAGGCGGTGCGGGCACGCGCCATCTCGGGTGTCTGCGGAGGTACTTGTAGATTTAAAACGAGCCAACGCTCGAGTATACCCTGGCCACTTGCTCTATTGTTTGTAATCGATGCAGAATTGCGGAAATAGTGGCCAGTTCTATATTCATATAACTAGTCGCATAAATATCTTAGTAAATAATAAATTTCACTGTTATTGGGTTAACGTCGTCGATACCAAGAAATTGGTATATCTAAATAATTATGTGTTGCTGTTGGTTTATTATCATAACCACAAATAATAATATGTTTCAATATTGACATTTATCTTTAACATGAAATAAGAACTCTACATTTGTACATGAATGTATTGCTAGATGTACTCGTAGATAGTGACTGTATACTTGTATAGGTACTCGCAACAAAACATTACCTAAATGCCTTTTAACTTCCTCGTAATGGAACTTGCCCAGCTCCAGCTGGTACGGTAATTGTACAGGATCAATATCTAGACGAATGTGAATTTCGTAACTCGATTGTGAGGTGGTCAAGTTGATCGATGATGTGTGCGCGTGCGCGGGCACCGCTTGTCAATTAGGTTAGCTGAGTTCAGGGCCTGAGCTACGAGCGCGCTTATCTGTGCAACAGATCTGGCGACGTTTTACGCAACTTCATGCTAATGCGAAAAGAACACGATTTCTAGAAATATCTGAACATCTTTCTGTACCTCGGTTTATAATAACCAAAAATATTTCAAACGTTCAAAATGTTCAGTAGGTATGTCATAGCGGCACATACCCCACACAAAGCATTCTTTAACTAAGTATTCGCACAAAAACTGGCATGTGCTGACGCACAGGTAGTACGGTGAACACAATGAAATTGATTTTTTATGTGACAAAATAAATAAACGTCGTTTTCATATAAATTCTCAGAATACAAAAAAAATGTCGTAAAATAAAATCACAACGACCCTTCATTCATCCTTTATAATTCTTAATGAAAATATGTGCAACGGTTCAACTCAAAGCGACTAAGGAATTCGGAAGGTGATTTAGGACTTACGTTAAAGTGGAACTGCGTGTTACATGATACATCTCCCGGTCACCGATACGCAAGCTAGAAAATTCGTTTGAGACAACAATCAGTCTATTTGAATACCGACCAATATTTTTGCTGGCTTGCAAACTTAGATACAAGTATTTGTGGCCTGAAACTGCAGCCCAAGAAAAACAAACACTCAAAAATATAATTTTAAATCATGAAACTTCATACCAATTAGCGTTGATGCAAATATGCAGTTCCCCGCGCAGCCGCCGCCGGCAGCTGTACGCCTGATCCTTTGCTGACAATAGGATCCTTGCAGGTTGTTGTAAAGCTGTAAATGGTCTCACTTTCGAAGAAATTCGCCTTCGCTCGATAGCTCCCCGACGCACACAATGTTACGAGTACAATTGTTTAACGCAGATACTGTATCTACGAATACCATCGATCAAATTGAATAATACATTTTGAGGTTCAAACGCAATAGTAAAACATAACTTTGATTATGTTACAATTTACTAAAAAAACTGTATTGTAGATACATCTTTTAACATAAAAACGTCCAATATAAATCTAGCTTTTCAAAATACTTATTTAATTGAATACAGTGTGCGGTACTGTAGCAAGCGTTACGTTACAAATTATTTTACGGTACTTGCGTCGTTAATTTCATGAAGAAGCTTACCTAATTTCAGTTTTTTTCGTACAGCAGCAATAAATATGAGAGTTATTTCTTTTCGAGTGTTGCACAAGGTATGTTGGGCAGGCGTGGTTTAATGTTTCTCTTGTGGAAACAGCTGTACGCTCCCCCTTTACCTGAACACCTATGTGCCGAGCACGTGTTGTATGTGCCCTCGCCTCTTAGGTAAATACGATTCGTATTTGAAGTCCTTACATCCGGAGTAGGAGCGAGTACCGGCGACTTCGGTACCTATAACTTGATTTTATTTGCATAGGTACATGTGCCGAGGCGCGCACATTGAATATGGAAGACTTTGGTGTGGGCATTGTACCGATAACGGATGAAACACACCATTTTCGTGAAGTGAAGCAATAGGATATTATACGTTAAACACACCTGCCTACAACTTCCGATGACTTATTGACTTAGCAATGTGATCCGTCCAATTTAACCGTCTCTGTTTAGGTTGGGATCTACCGGCTACTGGGTAGTTCGGTATGAACAAATACAATCTTCTCATAGTTCACTTCATAGCAACGTACCTATATTGTTTCGTTACGTATCATATCCAAATATAACATTTTACTAAAAAGCTTTGACAGGCTTTGTTTAAACTTTTCATTAATGTACAAAACAATAACCAGTACGTCTGTTTAGGTCAAATCTAAGCCAAATAAAACCCACTCCTAAGTTTGGGACTAAATAAGTTCTAAAGAAGAGAAGAAAAATTTATAAGTTTGGTGTCAATATAGTATATTAGTAATTTTGAGCTTTTTATTATAGTTCGGTCAATTTTATTTGGTATTATAAAATCTATGTTTTTCCATTTCTTCGGAATAATTTTGTCTTTCTAGCATTTCACAACTTCGTGTAATCATCAAGCTTTGTCGTTACATTCAGATATCGAAGAATTATATAAATATAAAGTAAGGTAAAATGTATATTTAGAACACGACCCCTGGTACAACAATGTCATTGTCAACGGTAACAATATATCACGTTGATGCAGAACAGCAGTTACTTCGAACAACTGGACAAAATCGATCGGTAGATAACAAAAGAAACTTAAAAAAAGTAGTGCATATGTATGTAGAATTAATTATAAACCAGTATACATTGTTTGAGGGAATAACGATGACTGGCTGCGTTCTCCCTTTCAAAGTTCTCAATCGGAAGCTGAGGGCAGGTGTGCGCGTGCGCCGCGCGCCCGATCCGTCTCCAGATCACACGATGTGGAGCACTTTAAATAATTTGCATTAACATTAACACAAATGTTCAATAAATCTTTTATATTGAATATTCATAAAGTAACGTAACGGGGAAATACTCTCATGTGACCGAGTTTTAGTATACTTAATCATTACGACACTCGTAGAGGCTTGGGTTATTGATTTTATATGAAATAACCCTTGTTCGTCGAACTGCATTACAATGTTATCATTAAATGTTGTAAACAAATTGCATGTTTACCATGTAAACATAATCTTTGTAAGTAAACAGTAAAGCGAGAGTACTTAGTAACACTATCCATCTACTTATAGACAATCGAGTACTACTTAAGCGACAGCAAAATACTTTGATTCTTACATGTACATGAAATATTATGGTGTAGAAACATGCACTTAGTAGAGTCACCTCAGTAAGCCACATGTGTCGGTATCACCCTTACCTACGTGGTTAAATATAGTCCACCTCCCCTAAATGCGATACCTATCTAAAACAAAGTACGCATGTAAAAAAAAACATTATGTAAAATTAAAAGATTCATTTTTATTTTTGGTATCATAATGTTTGCCATTGTTCAAAATCGTGTATATTGTTTAAATATACCCCCGTACCGCCCCGTACATTTATACGTTTCCTTAATTGCCATCTGAATACTCTGGCAAAAAATAATTAACAAAATATTTAGGCATTGCATTCCGTTTTGTTTATTCGTAGAACTAGCTCTGCAATCGGCGTGGCGAAAAATTTTATTTTTCTTTTTTATAAACAATTTGAAATCACTATGAAAGTGTAGTTTCATTTGACACAGTGTGACCACGATGGCAAGTTTGTGATTACTTACACAATTAATCAGTATTATCACGTCAGTCAGTTCTTAAATATATTCCCTGTTACCATCAACGAATGGTGTTAAGTAAACAGCAACGCGGCTTGAGTTTTCAATCGTTGTAACTAATTACCCCAGACCAGGCGGGGTGTCCGCCTTATCTAATCAGGTTCTGAAAGGAGCCGGTGTGAACACTGCCACACTTGTGTTTGCGAGAGCGCACGTGTTCATTCACTTATCCACCCGTCTTACGGTGACTCGCACCGGCCTACGACGCAGCGGCGATGGGACATTAAGCAACCCGTAAATAAACACCACCCATGTGCGTCCCTCGATAATGACTACAAAGAAAATCTTTATCCCTACTTCACCCATATACACTTACAATTCGAATGTAGAACGTGGAAATAAGATAGTAGAAACCGTGGTCCCCATGCTTGGGAATATTAAATAGGGGACCATAAAAATATACCCAACTATGTTACGAAAATGTGGATATCAGTATATCTACGAAGTCAAAAAGTAGAGCGCTGGTTACAAATTCAAATTATACATTTTATATAAATAAATAAAATCATGCATAGATAAGGGTGAATGTGCGAAGTCCTGAAACTTTTCGCTTTTTCTCTTAAAATATGTAAGAAGGTGACAGCAAGCTTAACACAGCCTTTCGTGAACTTAGCATTAACGAAACATCTACCCTACAACTATAAATAAAATATCATTATTAAGTTCTATGACAATAACAACATATATCATTCTTTGTTTAATTCGATAATTCGATTTCATTTCCGATGTAGTGCAACAAGCATGCAGGTAACATTAATAACAACAGAGGGTAGCGTATCAAACAACATACTAAATTTGTAATTGTTACGTTTTTGTTGGTCATCCCCATCAATATGGCACAGTCGTTAATTTCATTAAGAGCTTATTAAGCGGACACGCGACTGCTGACAGTTGCGACGCCGCTCCGGCAGCGGCCAGGCGGCGCAGGCGGCACGCGCGATCTAATCGAAAAACTTATGGCCCGGAACACTACTCACTCGGTATCTATTTACTCTGTATTTCACACTGATGCTCCTTTTATTAAAATACTAGTTTACTAGAACTAGTACATACTAGTGCATATTCAGAGTGGAAAATAATCGTATAGGTACCTAAGTTTAATACAATTTCCTTTGATGTTTATGAGGCCTTTGATTTACAATGAGATATTATTGGTATTTTAATTAGTAGATTTCGCATGATATACCATGATAGTTGTGGTTCAGAATCTTTTCTTTTTAAGTCGATTAAAGTATTTATTTAATGATTGACTTTATCATTAATTAAAAAATGTGTATTGAGAGAACGCACCAAAATATTAGTACATCAAGCATAACAAGAAAATTACTGAATGCTATTAGTTCTAAATTACATATCCCCGAGCCCTGTTACTTACCGAGTATTAAAATGTAAAATGATTGTATCGCACATGCGCACGCGTTTATTGTGGTCACGCACAGCTCATCACGGCGCGCCGGCGCGGTACGGCGTCAGGTGGTGGATCCACCCCCGCGGTACATACACGTATTAACTCGAATACATCATTTAATTAATTAACATTTTTTGTTCCTCAATTTCAGTGTAATAAATTACTTGGATTATGCACGGTAACTGTTGACAAATACCATAATGATGTCTATACTACTACATCATTACATAACTAGTTACTTAGGTTATTTATTCATTGTAGTAATGCCTGTTTACCTTCATCATCATCATCTCAGCTTTCAGATTCAGCTGAATACATGTAGCGACTGCCTATCTGCCTGTTTACCTTCATATACCTAGTAAAAATATCTTATATGTCTCCTTACTGATAGCGTATAGAACCATTAAGTTTATACCACATAGGCAGGTACATTTTAATTAAGGTCGTATAACAAGGCGACAGTTGTCTAAAAAAAAACAAAATATCGGAAGAAATATTTATTTCGAGGTGCAGTTCAACGTTACTTGAGCGTGTAAATTAGTTTACTATTTATAAACCTTTTTGCAAGATTTTGTGCAAACATATTAAATTCTTAAATCGTGGTAGCGACATACATAGGTATAGGAAGTTACGCATATCAAGATTAGATTCAGTGAAGAGTTACGAGTAAAAGAGATAACATACATGCCGAATATTAAATTAAGAATTAAATTGACCCACTGAGCCTGTATGTATCGATTGGTGATTTAAATATGTGATCTATTTTGAGTTTAGTAAACTCTATAAACCTTTCAACTTAAGCGAAGTATAATTTCATCCTTAAATCTTGTTAAAGCATAGCATAACTGTTAACTGTAACTGAACAAAGCATTCCACAAAAGTGCTTCCGGTCAGTGTACTTGCATACAAAGGTTTACCCATTATCCCACCCCACATCGCACTCGAGTATGGTTTGTTTAGATTTAGATGGGGATTTGCGAATGATATTATTAATTGTTCGGTTCCCACAGCTTCCAGAGGGGTGAGGCCGGCCGACCTGCCACGGGCGGCTCGTTGATTTGTGTGTTATTGTTGGCGATGGTGCGATCGGTTTCCGCACGCACTCCCACGACAGCGAGCAGATGCCGGCCGCCGCGCGCCGCAGCCACTGACACTCACAATATTGTCTCACCACCGACCCTCGCGGAGCTGTGGGAATCATTGCGCCTGTGGGAATAACACTACTCATCATTGTTACACAATGTACGTATACTTGTCCTCCCTAATTGATTGATGAACAACTATTAGTTTATGTATTTTTTTTATTAATAAGGTTTGACAGAATAAAAAGTGGATATACCTTATTACTAAGAAAAAGCTTTGCTCTAAACTCACTGACCGAAAACGATTTGGTATCATTAATAACTTTATTCATAGACATCAATAAAAAGAATCGATCAACTATAAAGTTGGAAAATTGTAAGTTACTTTACCTATCTTTTTACGAGATGTGAAAAATGCTTGAAACAGAAACAATACATGATTAATTTTCTATAGTTTTCTTCATTTCGACAAAATCTATTGTTCCCAAAAAGTCTAAAAGATTATCTAAATCGGGTGAAAAGTACCTAATTTTGGAAACTGACTGTATGTATGTTACTACCAGATGTCAATCATAATAATATAGATCAGTTTACATAATTTCAGCTCAACTTAATTTAATAAATGATCAACTCATGCATATCTGTACCCTACCTACAAATGTGTATATCGACAGAAAAATTGACACCATTATAAAAAGTTATTAAATTTCGTATTTAGTATTAAGACTCTATTACAAGGATTACATACATGAAAAAAAAAACATTTACTACTCTTATGCTTCATACTGTCGCAAAAACGGATATGATAAGATGCCTCCTTATTAATGTTGAAAATAATTGAGCATTAAAAACATCTGATGTGCCATTTGAGCATAAAACTCAAGATGATAAATAGAGACGAAACAAAAGGAACGAAAAACTCAATCATCTTTATCTTTGAAATAAATGTCGATCGACAAACAAACACTTGACCCGTCAAAACATCACATTATTCAGTCTGAGCCGTATTACCATCGATTTGCTTGAAGATGGCAGCATGAGACGCCATTGCATATGCGACACGGCGACGGTGCCCGCGCCCCGACGCCTCCCCGCTGCCCCGCCAACCTCGCCAGCCGGCAGATGCTCCATTAATATTTTATCAGCGATTATATTAAAGACAATGAATGATATAGTTCGGTTGCTATACCGTCAAACTTTTCATCGACACATCTGTCTACTGATACATGGAAATTTATCGACTCGTGGAAACATTTAAGGAAATTTATGTAGTACCTACCGGTGTCTATCAATATCTTCCTAGATTTTCTATTCATTAAACGGGAAATCTAGACATGGACATATAAATTATACATGCACGCGTCTGGTATACAGTCAACAACCGATTATAAATGATGAAGATGCATCCATGATTCCCAAAACACGCTCTCACTTGTACATGCGTAGGTATTCAGACGAATTTTGACTCGTATAATTTTTAAGTTCAATTCTCAGTTCCATTGTTTAATACTATGTTATAATATGTATTTTGTAAGTCTGTGTTTTTACTGCTAGATCAGCAAGTAGGTACTATGTAACACGTATTCGATTAGTATTTTACGTTTAATTAATGTAGGTACCTATTAGACAAACAAGCAGCAAATTAAACACAAATGAGAATGCTCACAACGTGTAATAGATGGCTGCCTGACTATTTAGCTAGAGGCAACTGAAAGCGTACGAACTCCACTTACTCTGAACATTATTGGCATCCGTCCTGAATTAGGAATTTCATTCGTCGTTTAACTTTTATGCATTTCGTCCTGTATAATGTACCAATTTAAATGGTCGGTATAAATCATGATAAGATTTTCGGTTACCGAATCATAATGTCTTCAGTAACAAATGCTTTGTTTTTGCACCTACGAACGGAGATTGATGTGCAACAATTACGGGATGCTTTTGAACCATACATACAAAATGTGTTGCATCAACAAACAGCTTTTTTTGAAGTCTGTGATGCTAATACATAAGTGGAAATAAATGGTAACACACAACCGACCAATCCATCGTTCCACTTTACATTTTATCCGCTTTTATATTGAATGTCTACTTTTATATTGAATGTGATTTTTATCTGTTTTTTAATAACTTAATATGTATTTTTTTTCTTAGTAAGTGCCTATTTTGGTATGTCAAGTTTTCTGAAATATTGGTAAAACTTAAAACTATAGAAACCTAGATAAAAATATAGTAAATCAAAATATACCTATACTGGGGATCACAACTATGTATTTAACTAACTTTTTCATAGTTTTAATAACTTTGAAAATTACAATTAAGAGTTTTGTGGTAGGACACTGCAATAAAACCACACAAATGCGTAGTCATATTTTAAATAAGTAGTACTTCGTCCCATGAGCAAATTATTTATACTACACATAAAAGTATTTTTGTCGCACAACGAATCTTATTCGAGGGGAAAAAAGGAACGCCATCCGGAAACCAGTTTGTCAAAAATCCAGCTCCTTGCTATCAGAATCCGATCAATGAGTTATCAACGCTATAAGTATCCAATCCGTCAAAATAAACATCAGTCAGTATTTAATGTTCACTTTGAGTAGGTAGCGAGAAATAAAGTGCAAGTCTTTAGGGCAAGGGCCTACCTCCATTCTACTACTAACATTTTTTATCTCCATTTTCTATATATATATACAACAGGTATCAACATAGGAGATACATGTACGTGTACTATCACCTAAGTAGATGTCTATTATACCGTTTTTTCTCGGGGTTAAACGATACTCAGATTTTCTTTAAATTTATGAACGTACCAGATAAATACTATATCGACCTACTTACACATCTTAGTCATCCGAAATTAAAGAAACCGCTTGGCAAGCAACGTGACAGTACGGATCACGATTGAAGTACGTATTAAATGGCACCATAATATCATACACTTTCATCTGGCGAGTGCGGCGCCGGCGCACTACCAATGTACGTACTTCGTAGTTAAAATCGATTACGCCTCCGCTTTAAAGCTATGAATATTTTAACAGATCTGTG
This sequence comes from Autographa gamma, assembly GCA_905146925.1. Classification (NCBI taxonomy): domain Eukaryota; kingdom Metazoa; phylum Arthropoda; class Insecta; order Lepidoptera; family Noctuidae; genus Autographa; species Autographa gamma. The sequence goes on from LR989852.1 coordinate 7,153,665, forward strand.
TGATTGACTCATTGTTAGGCTTCGGTGTCATAAGAAATAGGTAACGTAGGTACATTGAAGCTTGATCTGGAAAGAAAGTTCTCCATTGTATTGTATTTATGTTGTAGATCTTAGAAATCTTACAATAGGAAGGGCTCTACATCTGCTAAGATTAGTGTACATTAAGCGTATTTACCCTACCTAGTATTAATTCGGCAAGAACACTTATTTCTCAAAAAGAACAAAGAGTGATAGATAATGATGCAGATAGATAAATTAATTCAATTAGTTTATGCCTGTCTCCTAATTTCTCGAATGAACGTTACGAACGAACTCTAAGGGTGTCTAAGGGTCCACATCTGACGAACGAGCACAACACGAACAGCTCGCGAGCCGTTCGCGAACTGCTAGTGGCCTGCTCGCGAGCATGCCGTGAGCTGTGCGCGCACGTCTGTCAGAGGGCATAATTGACGCTAGTGCGTTCGCGACATGTTCGCACACAGCGGCAGGAGCTACAATTTTTATATTTTTTAATCTTTCAGATTTTTTATAGTATCAGGTTGACCTTGTCTGTGGAAACTATTTAGGGTCTGAGAAGCATGGCCCTACGACGCACCGTTTCCGAATTATGAGCCTTTTACTTGAACGGCCTTATAACGTAAACGGCTCATAAGTCGGTAACTGTGCGTCGTAGGGCCATACTTCTCATATGATAAATGGTTTATATGGACAAGCTTAATCAGATGCTGCAATAAAAATGGACGAATTCTGTAAAAAAAAAACTACGAAAAATTTACTGTCCCAAATTTTTTTTAGCTATGTTTGTTTCGTTTTCTTTGCTGGTCATAGTGCCCAAGCGTATACTCCAACTCCTACACTCCGCCCCTAAGACGACCCACTGAACCTAGCTGGTCGGGAGTATAATTTTTTCTCAGAGCCATCTGTAAAACCAATCATCGACACATTATTTCCCAATAATCGTCACACGTCGATTTCTGGTAGGTCGACATTGATTAGTTTACTTCAAATATCGCCGAGAAGCAAATTAAGAAGAGCTATATTCGATTAACAAATAAAAAAACTTTCAAAAAATTACTATCGACACGTGTCGAGACCTGGACAGTCTTTTTGTCTGTCAGTTTGTGAAAATCAGTGATCGACACCAACATTTTATTAATATCAAAATAATCTTGAATTTGCGTTATAACAAAATTCCACCATATAGTACTTATAAAAACCCGTAAAACTCATAAAATTCAAAAAACTTACAATACATGAGCATAATTAACAAAAAAATGTACTCACTTCGTTAACGATTTCAGTAAAAAAAGGTTGTTTTTTCACCGGTATTCCAGCCACAATCAGTTGTCACACCGCTACTTTCAAATAAAACAGTTTATATCGCTCAAATATCAATGGGAGCCAGTCAAAAGTGTGCTTTCTTTGTTACAGTGTCGTCATATTAAGAAATCGGTTTCCTACTATTTATTTTATTAAATAAATAAATAAATAAAGTGTCGATTACTGGTTCTAGTCGATCACTGGTGCCACTACGCTAATTCTAATTTCTAATAATAATTTTAGCACAAAAAACCTAATTCTACACCACTAGTCCTAAAACGAGCCCTAATCCTAGTAGAACTGTACCGCATCTTTCTTTTATGTGCATGAAGGAAGATTTTATAACAAATAAAAAAAAACATATTCAAAAGAAATAATCCCGCTTTAAATACGAAGTCATAAATTCTACCTATATTATCATGTTCGATGCTTACTTTTTTCATTCCTAATTTTAAAGTCGATGATGCCGTTTTTACCTTGGGTCAGTAAATTGATGCGTAGGTAGGTATTCCACGTTTTGAGAGATAAAAAAGGTGTACGCGGAAATATTTGGAGGTCGTGGAGTGCGGGTTCCTGTGTCAAGTGTCACGGGCAGCGGAGCGGAGGGCAGCGGGCACGACCAGCCATTGTCCGCGGCTGCACGACGAGACGAATCGCAACGCAGGCTTCATGACCCATTAAACGCGATCACGATATCATTTTACCAGACTCTTTCACTGACACCAGCCACCTACTTCAACCGCCAAAAACCTTGCTTTGTTCCCACGAACTCTCACTGAGAAACTATTTCTTTTATTTCGTTTTTGTATCTAAATTATACATATTTGTTTACTATTCGTAATTTACAAAACAATGCAATTAGTAAACACAAACTTATCTGTGACATAAATCAAGATCGTAATGGTTTGGGTAGGTATGTATTAATCTTATAGTGATGATGGCTAACACACTAGATTATTCTCTAAAAAGAGAAAAAAGAGCAAGAGAATTTGTGGATAGAAAATCGAAAACCATAAAGGTAGGTATTAGGTACCTTTACTTCAGTGTAACTAGAGCGATAAATAATATTTTGTATACAATTAGGCACAAAGATTCCGTTGTTTAATTTCAAACCCTCAAGTTACAAGCGCTATTGCCGCCTAACCGCCTTGTTACCTACAGACGGTAGAAGGGTGGAATTTTTAACTGCTTTTTTAGTTCAAGCTTCTACTCAACTATTTTATGTGTTTAAAATTCTTGGAACCTTTTGAAACTGTGCACATAGAAAGAAAATCTCATCGAAAGTATCAAAAATTACCAGAAAACTATACGATGCCACAGACAGACACACAGATACACATTAGTTTACAAAAACCTTTTTACCTTCGAAGGAACTTTACTTATTCTTCTTGATAACACAGAACATTGCTTAACCTTTCGCGTGCCTTGAGTTACACAGTTCGACATAAGAAAAAATATGAAAAAAGAGCTTTAAGTCGGACAGTTACACTTAAGGAATTGGTCAGGATTGGTCATTTATCGACCAATCCAATACAATATTTTCTTTTATTTATTATTTAAAAATCAGTAACGTAAAATTCATTTTAATATAATTTAATGAAATTCTTGCTACTTTTATGCGGGTGATATAAGTCGACCAGAATAATTCAAAAAGTCGCGTCTGTTCACCTGGGTGATACAATTCCAAGGTGAACAAATTACACAGAAAAAGTCAACTTATTTCCCCTGGCTGATATGAGTCCGTGGTGAAATGAGGAGACACAAAAGTCTACTTTGTTCACCTGGGTGCGGTGAACAAAGAGGAATATACCAATGTACCAATTTATTTCTTTAATAATAAACGGAAAAAAATATCACTAATGATCACACATACAGCTTATTAAAATATAATGATACTGGGATAGGTAATAAGAAAATGCGGTAAAACCTTTCCACTTGCACTTTATTGTTAATTTGATAACAAATATAATATAACGCAAATCGGAGCCACTACGGCAGTTCTATGCATTAAAACAAATTTAACATAGGCATTAATTATAATAAATTTTAACTCAGGGCATAATATTGCAACCGATCCGAAAAATAACGTAGGTATGTGTATGTTGAATAGGTCTAGGTAAAGCCACGTTCACACCAAAAATGTTGCCAGCCACCGTGGATGCACGATACATAGATCTTAGGTCACACCGAACTGATCATACGGATTACATATCCGCGGCCTCTCCTCTACTTTGCCCCACTAGTCCTTTGCTGTGAACGCGACTTTTTGAAGAAATCAATCGTAGCTCTTCAATATCAACTCCAAAACGTTAAAAAGTAATTGACATTCTTAATCAATTTAATAATACTACGACGTTGTGGGCCGAGAGATCATATACGATGCAGGTCTCCGCGCCTATAAACTGTTACATACAATTCTCTACAATGAAAATTATAGGAAAATTAATGGAGTGCGTTTGTTTAAACCACGCTATGTACTAACGCAGGATACGAATAGGATACTAGGTATTGAACATAAAGTCAGTTGAGGAATGCCATGCAAGTCAACACTCATACAATAAAGTGTCACATTATTATTACATGTAACCAACTAGTTACCTAAAAAGCATTAACAACAAAGCTACTCATACTGTACAACTTTATCTCTTCGTATAAATAGAAATAATCTGTATAATTGTTTTTTTATTGAAATGTTCAAAGATCACATTCTAGAGCATGTGTGATTACAACAGACAACTTACTGTCAATAAAAGTAAAAAAATAGAATGTAAATTGTAACATTAATGTACTTCACAATAATTTAATGGTTTAAAAAAAATGAACAACTACATAATGTAAGGAAATAATGTTACATTAGAATGCAGATACAACTATAATAATATGGTATGCAGATATGCTATATTATTTACATAATGTTTTCTTTCACTAAATATAATATATTAATGTCCACTCCATACAGCAAATTAATACCAAAAAACTTATATTACAGTGCCCGAATTATTTAACAAAACGACAGTTAGGGGCACAATAAATTTGATTTCCATTAAAACAGGTTTTATTAGTTTTCGTAATGTACATTAAACTCAAGTTATATTCAAATACTGTATCAGTTTACACAACAACAATCTTACTCAGACTTACTTTTAACAGTGTACAGAATCTGATTTGTTTGGTGTATCAGATATAAAGCACTCACAAAAACAGCATTAGCCCTGAAAATAAAGAAAAATAATCACATTATTAATTAAATATACAGTCCATTGACATGTCTAACAATTAATCATAAGCTAATTTTTCTTTTTTTTGCACCAGTGATGCGAAATATGGTTTTAATAAAAACGTCAAAGACACATCCAAGCATCACTTATTAAATTATGAAGATAATAAACTAAAAACTAAAACATAACACTTGTGTGCTAATTGATAAATAATTGCTACATCTTTTTATGAGTAACAATATGTTTCAATAAAACTGATAATCTACTATGATAAGATTAATTAATATTTATATCAGTAATAGAAACTCTAAATATGTCTACAATATGCATAAATTCCTCTGTATACTTGAAAATCAAATTGTGTGGACCTCATTTATTGTAGACTCTACTTTCTTGTTAACTTGGCATTTTATCATAATTTATAATCAAAATTGTAAAGTACTTTATACTCACTGTCCCTCTTTAAAATATTCCTTCAGCGTGTTAGAAAATCTCTTGGAATACTTGACAAACTCTCGCTTCCTCTGCTCCAACACCTGTTTTCCTGCTCCAGGAGTGTATGTTGACACTTCATTCACAGCATCAAGCAGCTTCTTGATAGCCGAAGCTATCTCTCTTAAAGAGTAAATAATAAATATGTATAGAAATCACTTTCATCACAGTATCTTATTATAAATGAAGAAATAACAGAAAGGCCAAGGCAAATTGGAGCAGTAAATTACTAAATATACAGTATTTGCAATGTGATACAAAATCTGATTTATACTTACTTAATAGTTTCCAAAAATGTCTTCCTATCTGTAATTTCATCAGGAATGCGACTCAATATCTTCTTCAAGGCTGTTGACTTCTTGTTTAATTCCTGGAAAGCTTCTTCAGACCTGTTCAGTCGTAAATCAGCACCTGTAATAGTAAGCAAAAAAATGCCATTGATATGCTAATAGAATTGCATACAGAGAAGTATTACTAAATAAACTAAATCACCTAGGTCTTCAATAAATTGCAGCCATAGTTATGAAGCTGTAATTAGACTGATTGTTTTAAATAAGTTCATTAACATCTTTTAAGTATGCTACTTAATGATTAATGAATTACTTTCTAATGAATATAATTACCAATTGAAACCAAATCACAATATAAGAAAACACTACATACATTCAGCTTCTGTGAGTGTTCCTTGCAGGCGTAACAGACTTTCATTCATGTTCACTGGTATATCAGCTCGTCTCATAATTCCAGCTACCAAATCATAATTAAGGCCAGGCACAGCTGCTTCGGCTTTTGTGAGAGCAGCGCGAAGGGTCTGCGAAGCTCCCAAGTCATACTTCTCTAGCTAGAACATTAAAAAGATACAATAAATAATAAAGGGTACAATAAATAATATACATTTGTGTATGTCTACCATATAATGTTTACATAAACTATCATAATAAAGATATTAAATGTTACATTTCGCAAGGTTTACTCAACAAGGCTTGACCAACATTTCACTATTCACACATGTCAGTAAGTAACAACTAATAATTATCACGAAATTCATTTTAAAAGAACTAAATAACAAGATACCGATAAAATGAAGAAACGTTTTTATTAAGCTACCTCTAAAATACCACCCATAGATAGAACAGATTACGGTTCACTATGTAACATACATTTTGGAAACAAGTCAATACATCACACATACCTGAGTTAGAACGGGACGTATGAGAACAGGTAAAACTAAAGAAGTAACAGGCAGTTCATCACCCATTGTCATTGTGGTAAAAAATATGTAGTAAATGAAATGCGAAGATAGAGCTACTAGTTTTTATGTATTAGTAAAAGATATACAGAGATTCACTAATATTTTGCAATACGTTTGACACACTGACAATGAATAAATGACATTATGACAAAAGAGTCTTTATTTACGACATTTCCAATGTTACTTGCCATGCACAAAAAACACATTCTGGCCAATCAAACCTCAATCAAAATCTAGGTACCTACTCTATAAAGCAGATTTTGCTTCGCCCAACATTGGGTTAACTTATTAAAAATAACTTTAATTGTAAATTACTGCTGAGTGCTGAGAGAATGCGTTCCTGACACGTGTTAGTTGGTCTTGATTTTTATAGGGCAATAGAAAACCGGGTCATATTATATATTGTAATCTGGCATTATGAGACCGTTTTAAATTATATTAGTCTTGGTTGTCTTATATAATCAGTGGCTCGCTTCACTCAATAAAAGAACTAGGTATAATAATAATAGAAATATTGAGTCAGCGCGGCGCTGCGCAAAAAAGCTCACTTATTTTTTTTTATAGACAGAAGCTAGTTCATCCTAGTGCTCTCGGTTCATACCCTGATGTGCGCACTCTGTAGTTTTTTCTCTACCCTTAGGCAGAGATGTGTCAATGTACTCAGTGTCAGTCAGTGTCACAATTTTTTTCTGTAATTCCATGGTAATTCCTGTCACACAGGAAAACAGTTTTATATTTTCGGGTTGGGTGTAGTGTTTTGAACAATCTCCGATTAATAAACATGGCGAAAAATACATCAAGCTCTGCTTTTCGAAAAATAGACATTGATCAATACAATGAAGATAACTTCAGAGATGACGAAGCTGACCAATCGATTCCTACAGGGCCGGATGAAGGAGAAGTTTGCGCTTTACTTAATCAATATCCTTTTCATAGTTTTATGAATATTTTTTGAAGTGCTAATATTACTATGCTATTCATCATCAATAATAACAACACTATGAACACTTGGTGTCATGGCGGCTCTTTTCCTACTTAAACTTCACTGATCACTCGTACATTTATGAATCATCTTTTGTTATCAGTGACTAGCTCTGGTTAGCAGCTCCACCCGCGTCGATATCGAAAATCGCTATTAATCCTAGCATACTCGATACCATGTTTCATTAAAATCATTTCAGAGATGAAGATAATTTCGTGTTTATAGTATTATTTGAATTGGTTATCACGGAAGAAAATAGCTCGTGTTTTCTTTTGATCCAAGTTACTTGAATACATTGATAAGTAACTTGAATTACTTTTTTGACATTCCACAACAATCTATAACAATATTATACAGAGCACATAGCTATCTTACGCACTTGCGGTTAACTGCGGGGGCGGCTAACCGCGCGGTTTGCCGCATTTCCAGTTTTTGTAAGCAACCACTTGTGATTGTACGCACTTAATCGCCAAACGGTTGCATATTAAACTGGACCGTGCGGCTAGCTGCTCCCGCGGTTAACTGCAAGTGCGTAAGAGGGCTTACTTCTGAATAATATTATTATGGATTTTTAATCTCTGATTGAATGTAATCCAACTTGTTCACTTTCTTAACATTTTAAGATGTGCGAAAGCAACTTAATTGATATTATTTTTAATTTATTTTCATATTGTAAGCTGTTTTAAATCCATTTTAATTCCTTGACTCCATAATACAGGCAGATATACTGATGCACTAAAAGTGGTGTTGAGTAATGCTCCAGTGGGTTCATCAAATCAGCAAATCAAGGTCATTTGAAATGTTATTCATTTAAGATTATACTATAATATTTTGTATGTTTGTAAATATGTATTGTTTGTCTGTTACAATATGTTATTGAATATTTTAGGTTACATATTTAAATTTTTTTACTTTTAGTTATTAATTATTAATTTTTAAAGTTCAGCCAGCAAACAGCAATCTTGTATTGTTGAAATAACCTAAACTATTCTATTAAAAATAGAACTTGATTCTTTAAGTTTAATCAGATTTAATTTACAGGATAATGCATTGGCGCTAACATTGAAAGTTCTGCTGGCTATAAAATCTACTCAGATAGAAGAAGCAGTTGGCAACTTGGAATTGGATGATGTAGACATCTTGATGAAGTATATTTATCGTGGGTTTGAATGTCCATCTGAAGGTTCCAGTGGACACCTGTTGCTGTGGCATGAAAAAGCATTTAATATTGGTGGCTCCGGTTCCATAATCAGAGTGTTGTCTGATAGAATGAGAGTTTAGATTGTAACAGTATTTTTATAATTTTTAATTAATAAATAGATTAAGTGTAAAAAATACCAATATTATTATATATTACTCATAATACATGACATGAACCAACAGATTAAAAAAAATCATCTTTGTTTTTTTTTCTCAGTAATTCACAAGCACATTTTTGTCATCATAATTCAGGTTGATATTATCTTGCGGGGGGTCACAGGGGACATGACCCCCCCCCCCCCATCTAAGGTCAAATTAAAAAATCTCAAAAATTTGTCAAATAAAAGGTTATTTCTACCTATCCCCTTACAGCGACAAATTTATGGTTTGCTGGTGTTTTTATGAATTACGTGTGAAAATAACTTGGTAATTAAACTAATTTAGAAACAAGGAACCGAACTACGTGGTTTTGGTAGGTAATCCTAGCAATATCGATATGCGTTGTTATGACAAAGATTGTTTAACCCATTCAATGCGGCAACAAATTTTGCTCTCGCTACACAGATGCGGCATGTTTTAACGTAAACGCCGATAGGCGTGTGCCGCACCTGTCGAAGAAAAGAAAACACGCCAATCGGCGTTTTCAGTACTTCGTTATGAATATCATATTAGTCATTTCGAATTCAAGTAGCAATTCAAATAATATCGAATAGGGTTTTAAACCATTTTAGAAAAGATAAAAAAAAAACAGTAATAAATTCTTAGCCAAAATGCCGTAAAGCTTTGATACTTTGAATTTTACTATGTTTCACATTTCGGTACTTGGGAATATAAATAAAATTAAAATACAGCTATAATGCCCGGAAAAGTAAACTTAGTTTATTTTACTTTGTGTTTTTTTTTTTTATATATACTTAAAATGTTGAAAGAAAATCACCTCACTTCAAAAATCACAAAGGTCGTACTTTTTGTGTCAGCGCCATCTACCAATATAACCAATATTTCTTTGCTGTTATATCAGAATAATATTAGTTTTCTCGATTTTAAACGAATTGTATATATATATATATTTTTATATAACGAGGACTGCCTCGTTGGCCTAATGGTGCTAAGCGCGACTGCTACGCTAGAGGTCTTGGGTTCGATTCCCAAGTCGACCAAGGTGTTATTGGGTTTTTCTGTGAAATTCTCAGTAGCAGGTCGGAGTTTAGATTTGTGCCCGGTTAGTGGCAAAAGGCTCGCCCCCTACTACATGATATACATGGGATAAACATAGCGAACTGTGGGTGTACATCGGTACACCTCTGCCCTTCGGGGATACAGGCGTGACGATATGTTATGTTATATATTTTTAAACCAATATGAGTAGTTAAGTTATTAATCCCTGGAATATGCCTATTGGCGTTATCAGCACCTGAGTAAGAAAACTCAACGTTACTAGAACGCTTACGCTACTGAAATATCCAAAAAGTACTTGTACCAAGCATTTCACTTATAAATTTCAAGCAATTTGGTCTATATTTTATTATTAAATCTTCAAATTTGGATAAAATATAAAACAATTCTATATTACACCGATCGGCGTTTTCAGAATCTGAGTATGACAAAATTATAGGGGAGACCAGCCCAAAACGGGTATACCGCCCAAAGCGGGTAAGCGTTCCAAATTTCGCGCCTTTCGCATAACTTTCAATGTGTGCATGTAGAAGCATAGCGCGGGCGTTGTCCAATCACAGACAGTATCCTCGTACACACGGAACACGCGGTTGCAAGGTAATTTGTAATCAAATATTTTTGCTACTTATGGTAAAATTATTAAAGAATTTTCATTTCTGATTAGTCGATTTTGGTTTGTTGGACGACATTACTAGTTTGGTGATATTATTTTTTTGTATTTGAAGCTTAATATCCGTGGAGTGATTTGAACCCGGTAGCTTTGGTTTTGAGATTATGAATGTGCGAAATGCAAGTGTGCGTTTGGGCAAATCAGGTATGGGTAAAACAGGTACCTGATTTGCCCTTACCCGATTTGCCCTGACAGATTTTCGTTACGTAACTTTTGTGTGACCCTATTATTTTAATGTATACAAAACTACTGATTTAGTCAAAAAATATTGTTTTTTTTACAACAACATAAGTTGACCAGGACTTGGCTCCTATGCGATCTCAAAACTTTTCACGATGGAAGAATTACATAAAGAGACTTGGCCTTTTTTACATTGAATGTTTTTGGTGGGATCTCATTCATTTTTTGTAGGTCTCTTGAACCTGTGCATGAAAGATTTTAGCTTTTATTCAATACATTATTACAATTGGTTAATAATATAAATCGATTTGTTATACTTTTTGTACCTAAACAAAAAACAAAGTTAACAATGCAGTAAAAATTCATACACCATGTTCTTGGAAAACCGCAAATATAAATAGATATAAATTGTTTCCTATTATTTACTAAGTTATATAATTTATAACCGTTTTTATAATTTTTTCTTAACATGTAGTTATAAACCTATCTTGGTGCCAAATTTGAAGGTTCCAAGTTTGTTAGAAGTACCTTAGATTATCGGTCAGTGAGTGAATCAGTGACTGACAAAATAGCGTAACTTTGATCGCTCATAACTCGTAAACTATTTAAACTTAAACCCCTACCTTTTTCCGTATCGATGATAGGTATAGGGGGGTGAAATAGCTTCGATAAAAGGATGGTGCTTTGGTATGGTTTTGCTCGAGACTTGGCCGGGCCACTGCCGTGCCTCTAGAAAACCAAAACTGTTATTTTAAGTTCTAACTAGATGATCAAGTTGATTAATTTCTCATTATTTTTGCTACTACCCGTTTTGCCCATTAGCCTTACCCGCTTTAGGCACCCCCTCCGGGCAAAACGGGTTTTTTTAAGGTTTTAGATTTTAGACATTTTTCTTATGTAATGAAGAATTTTTATTGAGTTTGAGACTGATTTGTTAAAGTTCTTTAAATAGGGAACTATGATAATTAAAACAAAAGTTTGAAATCTGTTAAGAACCTGTTTTTTTTTTCATCTACCCTTAGCTTACCCGTTTTGGGCTGGTCTCCCCTACGCCGATCGGCGTGCGCCGCATTGAATGGGTTTAGAATATTCTAATAATCATTTGGTAGCTCCTGTAACGAAGACTACTAGGCTGTCTCTGTCGCCTTTTCGAGAAATATGTTTTTTTTTACTTTATAGGCATCAGATATCTATACCTAACAATACCTTCCTGTATGTATGATTTTTTTTTATGAGTGTAGTGAGCATATGTAGTGAGTGACCCCCCTTCAAAATTTCAGGCTGCGACCGCGCCTGCACAGGTGCTGCCAAATGATCAAAAAAAAGGCCGCCAATAATACCGACGAAAATTGTGTTGTAATTATTGATTTAAACTCAAATTTAGGGAAATGTCCGACAAAAAATCGTTATTTCAAAGTTCATTATAATTGAGACTGTTATGAATATTCCAAAGGAGATCATCCATTTTGGTCCAAAACTTGAAAGTGCCGGAGATATTATCCATTAAATGACTTACTAAACACAAATGAAATGTTCTGTTATGGATGCTAGCTCATAGTTAATGATTGGGGGTTGTAATAAATTCACAGATTTTCTTTTAAAGATGTTAAATGTATTTTATCGTCGATAACGTCTTGCGTAAAAATTATATACTCTAATCCTCATGGTATTTTAGCGAAAAATTTATGAAAATTCAGATTTTTTAACCCTGTATAAAATCACGTGCAGCGGTGCTACAGCTTTGGTGCCATATTAAGAAATGCTTGGGAGGACAAGCTCTGCCCTCTTAGAAATTCATTTAATCGATAATATCGTGGTGTGTTCTGGTGTGTTATCGAAAAATGTCAATAAATTCAGAAATTATAACCCTGGATTAAATCACGTGCAGCGGTGCTACAACTTTGGTGCCATAGTAAGAAATGCTCAGGAGGACAAGGTCTGTCGGACTATAACATTTTTTTGGTTGGCACTTACGAATTTGGACCAAAAACGTATAAAGAGTGGATGATGTCCTTTAATATTGTATTTTTAAAACTCAAACATAAAGGCATTTATTTATTTTCCGTCCGCCCCGTAGGTACCTACGTGATCTGTTAAAACAGTGTGAAGGAATCGAGTTGAAATTTAAAACAAGGCAACAATCCCTTGAAGCTGTGAAATAATCAAATACTAAGCTATCGTTAAAAAAAGATATGTATTTTCCGTTGACCTAGCTAGAACTTCGAAATTCGGTAAGTTACACCTTCTAATAGTACAAATGTAGAAAACAAAACACAGGTACATTTCTAATTAAATAATAAAAATAAAGCACGGGCTCGTAAAAAAATACTGCAAGACTAGATTACTAATACTTTAATTACATTTATAATTTTAATATAACCTAACTACATTTATAATATCATGTATTGAAAAATTTGTACGGAACCCCGGTGAGCAAGTTGCACTTGTTTGTTTTTTTTACTATGTCCCTCTTCGACGAAAGAATCCCACATATTTTACTCTAAAAATCTCGGATTGCCTACAAAAACTGGCAATGCTGATTATAGCAGAATTATGTAATTAACTACATTATGACGTAGGTATGTAGTAACACATAGAAGTCTATAGTTTGCTGGATAACTCCGTACTGATGTAGAAAACTTTGAGAACGTAGATAGGTACATCATCATTTCCTACCGCTTAGCTACCGAGTTGCCTCTCGCTTAGTTCTTCTAAAACAAAAATATATAATTTCATTGCCAGTCGGAATGAACCATAATTTTTTTAAGATCGGTAAAAGAGCCACATCACGACAGATGGTTACTACCTACGGTTAGAGTCCAGTTTCCACTTTTATGATAGATATCAAATAACAAATTATAAGTATTTATTGTGCACTAAAAAAGGATCTATAAAACAACGTTATCTTATCTGAAAAATACTTACCATCTTTTGAGTTAAAACCTGCAGGCTTTGGTTACGCATACTAGACCTCTTACAGCTATTTATTTTAATTAGATACCAAGATATTTGAGCAAAAAATAACCAACCGTTAAAGATGTTTTATTTTTAGGCACTACCCTAAGCATATTGCGTGAAAACAGTTTTTTACTAACCTATAAAATCGACATTAAAAAATTAATATCAAATTACTTAACAGTTTACTGTTTACATTATCTATACTTAATGTTTTATTACCAACGTATTAAATATTATTGAATTGACACAATAAATATTAATTGATATAATTTTAAAATTGGTGCCCGGGGCAGATCGTTCCCCTCGCCGCTTCTATCTATGCCTATCTTAAATATAAAAAAAAACCTTAGGGTATTAAATATTTCTGTACCTACCCACTTAAAACCGTCCTACCGCGTACGAAAGTAAACCTTAACCTGCTTTTTAAATTAACTTAAATATTACTCCAAATCCCAACTACATCCAAATTTCATTTCAATTTAAACTACACAGATGGAAGGATGACCTAATTCTAAAAAGTTCTTCTATTTACATAAGGCAGCACAAACACAAACGCCGCCTGCAGCGTCTTACGTACGTAAGTGACAGCTGAAGAAAGTAATTGCTCTTAGCCTCTCGCCTGCAGAGAATGTGCGATATATAAGGCACTAAGCAGACTCGGCATTCGATAGTTTTTTAACTGCGCTGCTATCGCACACTTGTACGTGACAATGGAAAAACCGGTTAGTAAATAACTACAATTACTCTCGTTGCATCGGCCCGGTTTTGGTTTTTTAAGTTTTTTATCAAGTCTTAGTAATAGTGATCTTATGTAAGTCATTACACAAGACAACTTCCTGTTTTTGTAGGTACAAATATCGGGTATTATGTAAGTCTGAAAAAAGTCATTAAAAATAGAAGTCAACACTGTCGCTGATGCAAGATAGGTAATGGGATACGGAAATAGAACTTATTGCTTAACGTTCTCTTATATTCCTCCATTTTGTGTGTAATGTAGATTTTAATAAAAAATATGAATAAAGAGCGTAGTTATAAGTAAGATAGGTATGATCATACGTCAATAGACATTAAACATATTACCTTGTTAATGTAATCTTTAAGTGTGTTTTCTAATTTAGTTACTAGTAAAGAACTACCTAAAATAATTTGTTTTATTTCAGACACTTCTCATACTACTGTGTTGCTTATATTACGGCTACGCACATCACGTTCACACTATACCAATAGAAAACTATGAAACTGAGTTACAAGTTCTTGGCGAGCACGTGGAGGTCCCGGAAACACCCGTCAGGGTGGTGAAAATCACGAAAACTGTAGCTGTCAAGATCCCAGTGCCTTATCCAGTGAAGGTGATCGAGAAAGTACCATATCCGGTTCACATTAACAAACCTTACCCAGTGCAAGTACCCCAGATAGTCAAAATACCTCATGTTAAGTCGCCGCCTAAACTACACGAACATGAAGCTCTTGGCAGTCAAGATGGCGCCTTGAATATACACCGTGCAAGCGGCCAGCATGATTCTTACCAGGTTCAAGAAGTCCACTCAGACTCACCGTCTCACGGAGACTCGTACGAACCTGAAGGACAGACCTACAATGGATACGATGGTGGTCACAGCCAAAGTGCTGGCCCATACAACGATTTCTCTTCTGAAAGTTCCTCAGGTAATTCATATGAAGCCCCGTCTCACGGCTACTACGGAAACGCTGGCGGAGAAAATGCAGATACCAAGAGCTATGACGAAGCTATTAAAGATTACCTTCATAAAATTAACTCCGGTGGAAGTACCCATGGGCTCAGCCCCTATAACTATAATTAATTTCTTGTTTTATAAGTCTGTAGGTACCTGAATGCATTGTTTTTATTACAGCTTTATCTATATTTCCTGTACATAGTTTTGTTACATGAGTGTGATTTGTGTGAGCAACGTGTTATGTGAGCAGCTGTTGTCCTATTGTTGTTACTAGATGTGTACGATGTATTATAATAAATTATGAAATGATTAAATATTGATGTTGTTTTGAAGTCCTTTTTCCTAAACCCATTATGTAATTCGCTTTTTATTATTTCCTTTTATCTTACGAATGCAAATCTTATTCTACTTATGTGAAGCAATAATTAATTAAAAATATAACATAATCCGAAATCCATATATTTTCCTGTGTCATTCTTATCACATTTAATAAAATTATTTTTAAAATAACATTTATCTGACATATAAATCCTAATACACACACTAATAATGTAACTTTAATTATAACACGCACTACAATACATTTATATCAATTAACATAATTTAAATTTTACTTATAACTTAGGAATGCGTAAGGCTTAGATGCTATGTGTGTGCGTGACGGAGAGTCCTTTAAAAACATTCGTTACATAATGATTCAGTTGCATAATGATGAAATATGACACCGTCAAACACTCAACATTCCGTGTTTGTTTTTTATGTAAAAATACAAACTTAATTTTACCTTAGACTTACTTAACATGTTATATATCATCTATTGTATAGAGAAGCAAACAAATTAAAAGGCAACAATAGGTTGTAACCAAAAACTCCAGTTAAGAATCTTGATAAACTATTCGACGTAACTATAATACCACCAATACAAACAAATACTTATCTACTTAAATAATCTATTTAGAAGGGGGTATAAAACCTTGCGCGTTTCCCCGAGTTCTCTTCGTCCATATCTTCATCGCGGTCGTCACTGAGGGGCTTTATTTCAATTACGGGGCGTATGGGGGCTTCGGGTTTTTCATCTTCGTCAGATACATACATGCGGGTCAGATCAGACGCTACAGTTGCTGTTTCGCACACACTGCGGGCAATAAGATTAAATTATTAATTCTCAAACTTGGAAATGATGATGATTTTTTGAGCTCGCTGGAATCAACATTTCCTACAAGTTTGCTATGGTGCCATTAATGATCGATTTATAGGTGGCAATCTACCGCAACTCTCACAATATTACTCGCACCATCTTATCCAGTCATAAGACTGCACTGTGTATAATAGTACAATACAATAGCAGTTTACATAGTTGGTCGGCCACTTTCTCGATAATTTGGTAGGTATACCCAACTTCGGTGGGTACGATAAGTACTTCAGCCTTACCGCATGTATCAAATTTTAAAGTTAGCTGTAAAGTTATTAAATATTTGTAAAGTTATTAAATATTATTATAGATGATGTTGCTCCTTATCTTGTTGTTACTTTTAACAAGTGTGTCGATTTAGGAGTATTCCCAGACCTGATGAAGTATAGTAAAGTTATACCATTATTTAAATCCGGTATTAAAAGTGAAGTGAGTAATTTTAGACCCATTTCAATATTACCCGCGTTTAGTAAAATCTTTGAAAAGTTAATACTACAGCAATTACTAGGTTTTTTTAATGTTAATAAGCTGCTCCACGGTGAGCAGTATGGTTTTACAAAGGGTCGCTCAACAACTGATGCCGGTGTAGCGTTACTAAAACATGTCTATAGCGCCTGGGAAAATTCACAAAATGCCATAGGAGTTTTTTGTGACCTTTCTAAGGCATTTGATTGCGTTCATCACGACACACTACTCGCCAAACTTAAATATTATGGTATACAGGATATAGCCCTTAACTTAATGGAGTCTTATTTAAAGCAGCGCCTTCAATGTGTAGATGTAAATGGCGTAAAATCTAGGCCACTTGCGGTTAAATTGGGTGTGCCCCAGGGTTCTATACTGGGTCCTTTCTTGTTCCTGGTATATATAAATGACTTGCCGTTTTATTTAGAAGGTATCTGTAATACTGTACTTTTTGCTGACGATACGTCACTCATATTTAAAGTGAATAGAAATAGTGATAGTTTTGATCACATTAACAGTGCACTTTTACAAGTAACAAATTGGTTTACTGTTAATAACTTAGTATTGAATGCAAAGAAAACGAAGTGCATTAAATTTGCAATGCCAAACGTTAAAAATCTAGGTCCAAATATAATTGTTAATAATGAAGTGCTGGAGACTGTAGAATCAACCGTCTTTTTAGGTATTACAATAGATGCTAAACTTAAATGGGCAGCCCATATTTCATACCTCGCAAGCAAACTGAGTTCAGCAGCATATGCAGTTAGGAAAGTTAGGCAGCTAACGGACGTGGATACAGCTCGATTAGTATACTTCAGTTACTTTCACAGCGTTATGTCCTATGGCATTCTGTTGTGGGGTAAGGCTGCAGACATTGAAACTATATTTATTCTGCAAAAACGAGCTGTTAGGTCAATTTACCAGCTAGGCGCTAAGGTCTCACTTAGGGAGCGTTTTAAAGAAATTGAGATTCTAACTGTTGCCTCACAATTTATTCTAGCCAATATATTATACATTAGACAACACATTCACCTATACACTAAAAACAGTGACATACACAACATTAATACTAGAAATAAGCATAAGTTATGCACTACATCCCACCGGCTGCACAAGGTGCATAACTCATTTATAGGACTTAGCATTCGTATCTACAATAAACTGCCTCCTAGTATGTTAGAATTACCATTAAATTCATTTAAATCAGTAGTTAAAACGAGGCTCTGTAAGAAAGCCTACTACACATTAAATGACTATTTCAATGATAAAAACTGTTGGTCGCCTTGATTGACACAAGACGGTTCTGAATTGAATTACCGGGATATACCTTTTCCATTTTTTATATTTCTTTTTCTTTATTTTTGACTGCCATACAAATAGTATGTTACTATACCCTGACACAATTATACTATTGTATAATTATTTTTTATTATTATTATATATTTGCTAACTTGACATGTAAGTTTACCGAATCTTATTATTGTTCGAAATTGATTGGCATACACTCTGTATGCAACATTATATTGTTTAATTTGTTTTATTATTAATGCAGTTATATGCATGTACATTGGTGTACTATTTTAATGCCGCTTTGATAAGGGACTGTGCAGTGAATCAGTGCTTGGGGTTTTGTTTTTCTAATTTGTAAATGTAATTTCTTTTTATTTTTTTTTTTAAACCGGCAGCAGTTTCGTCATGCTCCCTTAGTTGTCATTGCCTGCGGTGGCGTCTTGGGTCGGGTCTCCTCCTTCCCTCTAATATGGCGAGGGAGGGGATGGCTGATCCTTGCGTCATACTCGTGAACGGGTGCCGCTTGCGGTGACTGGTCGTTCTGCTGACCTTGGTCACCACGTAGATTATAATATATTTTTTTTTACTCTTTAATCGTATGATACCGACCCATCTACCTTAACTACTTGTTCACTTTGCGCGGTTCCTTATTTTTTTATTTTTTTTATTATTTGATATTATTTTATCGTAATGACAGCGTGCTACTGAGGAGTTTGTTGCGCCGTTTCTTCTCCTCGGCCAGAGCACTTAGGAAGCGGTGAAGGGTGGGCGTTTTGGGGTCGGTTCATATCTGGCGGTGGTGGCGTGTTGTCGGTCGCGTGGCGCTGGGGCGGGCGGGCGCATGGCGGAGCATTCGGCCTTTCACACGGACCTGACGACGCTTTGGTGCGTCAGGTGTGAGAGGTTGGATGTTTTGTTGTGTGCTTGCTCGTTCTGGCGTTGCGCGGCCGATGTTGCGCGCTACCTTTTCCGCCGGATATGAACCGACCCCTAGGGTGCTGTCTTTTGTAAAAAAAATGACGTTTAATAAGTGCTACTTTGTAGCCTAATTTAAATAAAAGATTTTTGATTTGATTTGATTTGATTTATAAAAATACAGTAGTTGTCAGAATTTTGACATCATCAATCATCCAAGTTTATAATTTTAGCAGGATTTCATTTAACTGTGTTTGATAGTAAACTAAACTGAAATCCATTGATCCAGTCACTCAGTATTCTTTACCTTGATACCTAATGATCGTGTGAGGTTCAATACGCACCTATAATATTCGGAGTCGGCGACGGGCTCGCTGCAGTGCTCGGCGTCGGGCTTGGTGTCCATGAGGTCGGGCAGCAGCAGCGGCAGCGCCGGCCCGCCCGCCAGCAGCAGCGCCGGCACCTCCTTGTCCTTCGCCGCCAACTGCATCACGATATCAGACGATTCGTCCTCGTCCCTTACTATGCCACTGCAAAACACATTTCACATTCATTTACACTTGATGCACATTCATTTATACGTAACGTCTTAGAAGCAGCGTGCGAATCCAAGAAATACAAACAGTTTATTTACGATTTAAGGACTCATATTGACCAAACTATATCTATTTATCTATACATATAATAAAAATGTAGAAAAGTGGTGTCTGTACAATGGAAATATATATAAAAAAATAGCAGGGGTTGATATTATATCGATGCCGAACCCGAAATTGTAATCATAATTTTTTTTTGTCTGTTTGTCGGTTTGTCTGTTTGTTTGTGCACGCTATTATCAGAAACGGCTCATTCGATTTAGATGCAATTTCCACTATTATATTGAAGTAAGCTTCACTTAAGATTTAGTGTTTATTTCATGTCAATCGGTTCATAAATAAAAAAGTTATGTCATATAACGTTCTACAAAAATAGCAATTTTAACAAAAAAACCTATTGATAAGTTTCGTCATCCACGCGAACTAAGTCGCGGGCACAGCTAGTAAGTAATATATTTGTAAATCAGAGTTCATATTTCTTTTAATCTCATGTCTTCCAGTTTTGAGTAGTCCCCTGGGGTAAGATAATGTTGTATTTCTGCATTCGCAATTTAAATTAAAACTTCGTGTAAGTCGTCGAACCCTGGGAGTCGATGTAGACCACTTTGGGTATCACTCGTCTATTATAACTGATACTGTTTATTAAGGATAAAGAGCCTACCTTCCCAAGTTAAGAGCAATCTTGTACTCTTGTGATTTCTGTACTACTTCCAACCAATTGTGTTTGTCAACATCTCCAGAATCCGAATTGAATGAGGAACCAGGCCTGAAATATAATATGTAATAGATATTGTTTATTGATCTTTAAATTGAACATGAAATATATTTATTTCATGCTATGTATTTTCTTTGTTGGTTCTAAAAACACCGACTAACATTACTTACATTGGAGTGAAGTTAACCATAGTGGCAAAATGTTTTTGCTTATGTATTTGGTAGAAATTTTCTGGGCTTTCAATCATTGTGATGTCTTTTGTAAGTTCAGGCAAAATCAAAGTTCCTTGTGCGTTAGAGATTGTTACGCTGCTGTTACAAATATCATTTATAGAGAACTTCAGATTAGCTGCAAAATAAAAAGAAATGTTTTAAGACACTTATAATAAACATCATCTCAAATTATAAATTTTGTACCATTAGACATCTCAAGATATAAAAATTGTAAACTTTTAAACTATCGCGCTGCATGTTTACGGCTTTAATCTATCAGCATCGTGGAATCCAGTGATTCGTTTAACACAACCGCGCGTTTCTGCAAAGTCGGATAGTGATCGTAATACGGACACAGTCAGTGCAGTGTGTAGGGTAGTTAAAAACATAGATGAAAAATCATCAACGCCGTGCACGGAAGAATGACACCGCATCTCCAGTCTGCTTGCGACCACGGCCGATGTAACCCGGTCAAAACGTCAAGCCCTTAAGGTATTTATGCATGTACGCGCTAATCACCGTTCTATAATATTACTATTAAAATTACGTAGTCATATACTTACATTCATCAATCGGTGAAATTTTTCCTGCCACGTCGTAGAGTAAATCGGCAGACCAGAAATGAGGTATTCGAATAAAAACTTTTCCAGAGTCCACGGGCATGTGGAAACCAAGCTTATGTAACAATTGCAGAAATTTGAGATCTTTACATATCGCTGCTTGCTTGCAGTTCCATGGTACCAAAGCCACCGATTGATTGAAAACTGTAAGTTAAAATAATAAATTATTACTAAATTCACTATTTAATTTAGAGATTTATTGAATTATCTTTACGTCAGTTTTTATGCTACAGGAAGACAACATCTGTATGCAAAACTTACGAAGCGAATGATATGAGACCGGCGACAAGACATGTATATCATTAGACTCCCTTATAGTCGTCGTTTTTCCTTCATCTTCTTCTTCCGCGACTGATTTTCTAGCCAATTTTTCTAGATATATTTTGGCGAAACAAGTTTCCAACAACACCTTTTGTACCCAGTCTAGAAACTTGGCCTTGCCGTCCTGGGTCAGCTGTTCACATAGCTTGCTGATTTCATCATCTCTCTTCTCTTTGTTAGCTTGAACAGTTTTGGTTCTCCTGTCATTTTCTCCTGTTATAAATTTATCGAATTCATCTCTAGATATCAAGTTTTGTTTAAACAGTTCTTTAATAACAGAATCCCTCGATTTTATGATATCATCCTCCTTATACAGCTTAATAATTTCTCCGACGAGATCAGGTAGTGCACTGCATTGCATGTAATTCCAACTCAGCGATGACAACTCGTCTTCCGTCCATCTAAAATGAGTATTTATAGTTAATTTTTTTATAACTTATATTCAAATTTGGTGCGTGTGGAATAAACGTCGGAATGTGCGCAGGCCTCTTTTCATGTAGAGAAGAACGACATTATAAAAAGAAACCTTGAAACGCAAGAACGTACTTTGTCTTCGTAAAAACACTAAAATCGGCGAGTATGACAGCCTCGTTCGAAAAATTTATATTAACACGTAACATCTAACTTGTCGCTATAGTAACCTCTTTCTTTACGTTTAGTTCATGTAAATTTTATGTTTGAACTTTGTTTTTTTTTTTAACAATTCTTGCCACGTAAACATGATGTGAATTATACATTTTTCTATGAGAGTAGAGATATTTATAAATACTCAGATTACACACGAGTTTTGTTATTTTTCGCGCCTATAACGTAATTAAACATCAATGAAGCCAAGATTAGAGCATATGTACCTAGAGTGTAGCTTGTCTTTACTGCTACTAGCGTTACTATTAGCGGATCTTTTCTTGGCCGCTGCATCAGGCTTAACCCGCGGGGCAGGTGTTACGGTCGGCTTCGGTGGCACTCTGTCATCATCAAAGTTCTCATCATCCAACCGGAAGTTGGCCATGCTTTGAAGCGTGTGCGGCTTTTTGATAAAAGTATTTATCACATACTCTATCAGATCTGACCAGTCCTGTAACAAATTCATTATAAAAAGGTAATGCAATTGAAGACTAAATGTGTATTTGAAATGTAAATCTATAAAAAAAAAAGTTATTATACAGGGTATCCATAAAGTATGGATAATTGTGTCCCAGAGGACACTTAGAGGTCGTACCTATATCGCCGATATCTATTTGGCGATTTATATTTTCGATATATTAAACTTTTGATGATTTTCAACCGAATTTCGAAGACTTTCAGATTGTTTCTGTTCACACTGTTCACACTTCGACTCCGTACTATCCATAGCTTCCGGGACACTTGTATATTCTTTAAAAAGATTTATCAAGAGAATCGATCAGGTGGAGAATCAGATAGAGTTACTGAAATACTTACATCACAAATTTCGAACTCGCTTTTCCATATGGATGTAAACGTCTTTAAAATCTTTGGCTGAAACAATGTGATCAGACTTTCAAGCTCTCCTCCCACATGATGCATCAATGTAAATATGCAATCATTGACGAACTCGCCATTACCGGTGTAGTCCTCAAGCAATAACCCATATTGAAACATTATTTCTGATGAAGCAAACCTGAAAATTACGTTATTATATAATCTAAGTAATGGCAGGTAGATACAACAAAAAAAAAATAGAATCTAACAGAGTTTTAAACACAAATGACGGTTTTTTTTTTCAATAAAACCTATTTTTATTTCAGAACCAGACATACATAAAATGGAAACTAATCTTATTTTTACAAACCTCTTCTCTTTAGCGTTGTCTCCAGTTGCACGTTTATTTAAAAATGACTTTTCTATGGCGGAGAACCGCCAAGAAACTCAGTTACTTTATTAAAAAATGTATACCAACCCGATCATTTATATGACCACTTATTAAACTAAATAAATTCTAAACTACTACTTTAAGTACAGTCTATTTATTAACAAACTTACTGTCTTATATGATCGGGCATATTGGTGGAACCGTTGTATTCTGGCAACTTTATCGCACTATCCAAAAACATCAATAATATGTGATTTGTCACTATGACATCCTAAAACACAATAAACAAATGTTTCATTACACCTAAAGTGAATACTACTTCTAACTTCTGAAATAAACATTTAAAAACAAACAAGTCATTTTTTACATATTTTCACATCTTAAAAAATATCTTTTCTAATTATATCCTTGCTGTGCATAATTAGAAAGATTATGTTTAGCTTCAGTTGCAGAGCTTATGTTAATTAAATTAGTGGAAAATCACGTTATCCAATGTATTGAATTAAGATAATAATGAACCAGATAGTCACGTCACGTCAATAAGGATAATTTCGTTTCTTCATGCTCAGGGCTATCCGTAAACAATGGGGTTTTTATTGTACTTGAGAGTTCTTTATCATGCCTGAATAATTCAGAGTTTTGTTTTAATTAAATCCTTGTAATAAAATGTTTTTGCTTTTACCTGTAAATATTGTTTCGAATGATACTTTGGATTATAGTGACGTAAGAGCAATACGAAGAGTGATCTGAGTTCTTCGCTCTCACACATTTGAAACTGTAACTTGAGAAGTGCATCTTGGTCTTCCTTGCAAATGTGTGTAAACTTTTTATACACTTCAATAGCCTGGATGATTTCTCTTATCGCTGTAACGACCTGTAATAAGAATAACATATTGCAATGAAACACATTAAAACTAACACTTAATTCATTTAAACCGGTAGATAATCTTCATTTCTCGATTCACGAATGTACATTTATATATTCGCTGTTCTTAATTATGCCTACTATACTTATGTTTTAAGTAGGCGCATGGAAAAACAAGTGTAGCAAACAGAATGATTTTAATACTTTGATGAAGCAAAATCATAATAATAAGACCTCTTATGTTAACTATTAGGATTATTACCCACCTCAATATTTCAAAAGTGAAGAGCTATTTGTATATTTTTAACTTCACTATGTAACAAGCCAATTTCTTGTTGTTTAGCCTGTTTTAGTAACTCACAAAAATAAAATATGCAAAAGTAAAGGAACTCAGTAGTACCTAAAACCACGATTCACAACTTAAATTAAAATTTTCGCAAACCCGCAATTAACAAAAACTTTTTTATATTATGATTTATGGATAAGTTTTTTATAAGTACTTACCAAATGAAGTCTCCTTATATTAGGCTTAAGATCGTTACCGTCAAGTTTTATGGCCAATTCAAACTGTTCACATAAATTGACCCCTTCCGCCGTCAAGTAGGACACAATATCAATGGACAGCACCGAACAAACATGTTCCAAGTCAAGTTCAATTTGGGTTGCGAACTTCAGAAAATAAGTGACGAGCCAAAAGAAATGAGACGTATCAATTTCCAGTTGAAGATTAGTCAGAATTTGATTATGAAGAGTCTGGACCAGTGCATTGTATCCTTTTAACAGAAAATCAACTGTAAACTCCTTCAAAACGTTAGATATGTCGTCATCTGTAGGTGTCTTATGCGACAAGCCCTGCACGTTAATACTGAAAATACCAATATCGTTATATATTTGTTAAACCTACGTCAATGTGCAAAATGCAAGTAAAGTTGAATGAACCTACATATTAGATTTGCCTCTTTTAACAATTTTCTTTCGCTTACGGTCCTGCATGGTGACACCAAGGCGCACTTTGGTGTTGGCCCTTTGTTTAGGGTTATGTGGCTTCTGGTGCACAGGCTTCTTTGAAGGTAACTCATCCTCGTTACTTGATGTCGAAATCGACTCTTGATTCTCAATCTGTGTCCCATAACCGCAATCGGAATTTTCCGATATTACATTCTTTTTGTCGCTTTGTCCATTAGGTTGTGCCTGATCACTCCTTTCAGATTGAATACCACTGCTCGATGCAGCATTTTCCTTAAATTTACATAAAACACAAGTTGATTGGTCACAAATACAGATAAAAAAAAATAAAAAAGGCTATAAAAAATAAAAGCGGCTAAATAGTTATTAAAATGCTGAAAAATCTTCACAAATTATAGCTACGAGTCGTCTCGATGACGTCAGACTTCAAACAAAAAATCGCAAAAAATCGGTCCATTCCACAAACAGACAGACTGTCCGACGAATGAACTATCTACTTTATTATTAAATGTGATAAAATTAAAACATACATTATCAGATTTCTTCGTGTCAGCGTTGTTATTCCCCATAGAATATTTCTTTTTAGTTACAACTAACTTCTTCACGTCAGGGGTACGAAACGGTTGTGATCCATTTTCATTGGAGCTGTTGACTTCAGAAGAAGCATCCCAACCCTTGTTTACAGAATTAGGATCATCGTTACTCTTGCCGCTAGCACAGGTATCCGATGAATCTGACGTTTGTTCCGAAGTACACATCGGCGAAGAATACATACCTACAACATGTTTATGCGTGATTTATTTTATTTATTTATAATATATATATATATATACCTACTGATGAATGATATTTGAAAAATAATAATCATATTGCTAGAACTACCTCGATCTGGTGGAGATGTATTACTTTCATTGTCTTCTGAGCTTTCAGACAACGAAGCTTCAATCCATAAATTAAGGAGTTTATGTAATGTAACAACATGTTGGTCTTTATACAACAAAGCTATAAGTTGCACCATTGTTACTGCCCATTTATTCTGGAAGGAAAAACAAATACAAAACACACATCTCGGTTCTTAAAAACTAGTACGTATAAAGACTTGTAAAACCGTATGAACCAAATTAATATCACAGGCGCAGTTGCATTGCCTAGGTTATCTATATGCAATCTAAAACATAATAATAAATTTCATAAGGGATTCAAGCAATATTTTTCCTTAAAAAGCAGTACGTAAAAATAAATTAGGTTTACCTCATAAAGATATTTGCATCACTTACCGCATCCGGAATAATAATTAATTTAATGAGAACTTTATCAATGCTTTGACTAAATATGTTCCATAAAATTTGATTTTGTACGGCATGAGGAGATCCATTGTAGTTAGGACTACTGGGCTCCTCTGGTATATGTAAGATGTTTCTAAGCAACAAAAGGCTGTTACTAATATTTGTACACTGCTCTTTAGACAATTTTGTCTTTTGTTCAAAATCGACATTTTTCTTTAAAAAATCTATAACCACTTTAGTCGCTCGATGATCAGTAAAAGCTACTTTGGTAGACGAAAGCAAATTATTGATTTCAAATATAGTATGCCTCCCAAAATCATTTCTGGAAATCACATCAACAGACAGCAGACACTCGATAGGGATCGTCAAATTCACAAGTATCCTGATCAGCAGTTCTATCGTTGCATCTTCTTTGGCGTGGATAAGCAGCGGAATGAGATCTTTCTTGATGTTCTGCCCAAAACTTATGCTTCTTCTATACGTCCGCAAGTATTTGTCTTCTGTTATAATATTTTGGAGAATGGTCTCCAACGCCGCTAAAATTGTATACAAACAAATGGTATTAAGTTACAATTATACAAATTGATTAATCTGAGTTTTAAAGCTAAACTAAAAGACAACCCACCATTGCAGTTTTCGTTTATGTGATATCCATCTGCATGTAGTAATCCAAGATTGCTGAATGTGCTGTGAATTTGTGGACTTCGAAGTACCCATTCCATTTTGTATCTAAACCAATAAGAAATAAAATACATTAGTTATTAACGATAACAAATGTTACGTATTAACCTATCACTCTAGATCTACCTACGCAGACAAATAAAAGGAAAGACGTGACGCCAATGGTCCTATTCGCAAAGACAGGAATAAAAAAATAGAAAAGATAAGAAGTATTATTTTTAAATGAAACGTGTCTAATTTCGGAACCTTTGTTTTTTTAGTATTAGGTAACGTTTTCGTATAAAATACATGGTGATCTGTAAAGAACAATAATTATATTTTTTGAGGATAAAAGTACATACCTAATTACCTACCCATAACAACTCAGTCTAACCTTTGACCTTCTTTATTCATTTGATACCATTAAAGTGCAAAACTCGGAATAAATCTGTAACTTCGAAAGAAACCATAGAAAGTTCAGGAACGTGTTTTTTAAAGTTCAAGACGACGAATTTTCAACGCTGCGAGAGAGGACTTTTCACTGTTTATGTTTAGGTGGGTAGCTACTGTGAGTACCAAAGGTATTTAATCGTATCAACTTAATTAAATATAATTTAGAAAAAGGGAGGAACCCAGAAAAATTCAAGAGATTTGCTGATATCTTGCAAACCACTGAATAAGTCCTCTAAAATTATAGCTAATAACCATCTCGACCACGTCAGCTTTGATAAAAAAGCCGCGTTGTAGTTGGCTCGTTTAGGAGCTACTATGCCTCGGACAGCCACACAGGCCGACATCAAACATATACCGTCGTTTTGCGTAGGGGTCGCGTATTTATGACATAGGTTCTCTACTTTGATGTGTGGTTTTTTTTATACTAACTAGCTTTTTCATGCGTTTATATATAAATACCTTAATAAAATTGAAGTACAATTTAAAATTATTATTAACAGCATTTCACTAAATGCATTTGAAAGTCACAGCTCAAAGCATAATAAGAGCCAATTGGGCATTTGCAAGTTTTGTTGTAATTATTGTAAATAGACTTGAATCAAATTATATAACCTATTGTTAATTCAAGTCTCTTGACTGTCTCTTGTTAATTTAAGGGTTTATCAATATTTTTTGCCACATTCACTTACATAACTGATTATATAATTCACTCATACAATATACTCATTTAACATTTGTTATAGCGATTTGTCTAATCCTAGTAATAGAAGCTTAGAACTCAACTTACACGTCGCATAATTACGAGTAAATGGAGAAGAGATGGTTATCACTTTCAAGAAGATTCAAGAAGAAGACCCTTTTGGTGAGGCCAATTTGTATGTGTGAAGAAGTGTTTTTCTAACTAGCAGAACTGAGCTTGTAATCCCTAATATAAAGTAATATCCCAGACACAATGTCAACTCAAGGGTACAGAAGAGAAGATCAATAGGCTCTAGGTGGTGACATTTAAGGCGGAAACCCACAGCGGCGCACGGAGAGGCTGTGCACGTGTGTTAAGCTTCGCTTTAGTACAAAATGTATGAGAGCGTTTCCACTGCATCACACGAGCGTTTCCTCTGCTGCGTGGGTTCATTAGACCGACGCCGCCGAACTAATGAACCCACGCAACAGAGGTGAGCCACGCATCCGTGCACAGCCTGCGCAGCGGTGGGTTTCCGGCTTTACGCAAAGAGTAGGTGTAATGATTTTTATAGTGAACAACAAAGGTTGATCTAACATAACACCTGCCACCAGGAAGCTTCAAATCAAGCTTTCTAGACAACATAGGCAAGAGAAATATTGAAAATTCTCAATCTAAAACATATTAAAAAAGCTATAAATTTTATGTATTACGTAAGTTATTTATAGTTTTCATCTGTTCAGACCGTATTGAATTTCGGTGCATTATATTAATGTTATAGCCACATGGGGATGTATCGTACATGGTAAGTTCGACACATGTACTTAGGTACCGAATCACATAACGCGTAGGTACAAAAATGTCACACAGGCAACAGCAGAAAAGCACCAATAACAACATTCCTATACATCATTTTCTCTTAAAGGCGTTACAGCAAAAAAGATACAGATGTTAATATATTTATATGGTTATGTTATTATAAAGAGCGTTATTCAAAATAATTCAACAAAATGGCGGCGATGTGGTTCGCCACCCCCTTTTTTTTCGCCGAGAGCCGCTTCTCTACGTTGTATGTAAGAGGAGGAATGGATGGTAAGTGTATGAAGTAGGTATATGATGGATGTAGTGACAAAAATTAAGAAAGGTATGCTGAGATGGTTTGGCCATGTCAAACAACTAGAATCAGGAGAGTTAACGTAACGTTTCTTGATTTTTGGTATATAAGAAATAAAAACATTTTGATTTTGAATAAATAAAGAACGATTGACGAAAAAAGTGTATAAGACGAGTGTGAATGAAAAAAGACCAGGTCAAGAGTATCCTAAACCGACGAGCATGTATGAAGGGATCATGAAAGTGAACGAAGCGAAAGTGTGTAAGGATCGTAGCAAGTGGATAGTAGTGGTAGTACAAGGGAAAGAGGCTTGCGTGATTATTTGTATGTCACACATGATTGTTTGTTGTTCAGATGTACAAAATCTGTTGAGAAAAAAAATGATTTGATGGGATTTTAAGGTCGTTATTGTTTTTAACAGATATAATAAATGAGTAAAATGAGTCTTTAATATTTCTACAGTTTTGATACTTTAGTCATAAGGTTAAACAATTCGGAATTTTGTGCAGATCGATATTTTCTGTATACCGTGATGTTAAACTAAAAGAACTTATATTTTCTTCAAAATCCTACCTATTTGTTGAATAGATTTTATTTGGTTCATCCTTTTTATTTTAACTGCCATATTATATTACCTACATTATGATTTGTACCTACACATATTTTTAACATAAACGATCTTTTATCTCTTTTGTTTGACCGCATGTATTATGTCTGATAAGTGCTGTAGCTCTGATTCCAATGTTATTAAAAATAAATGTGATTTCTTGTGTGATGTAAAAATAAAATTTCAAAGTTGTGCATAATTTTATAATTATGCGAGTTTAAACTAAGACACCATAAAACATCGGATTTCTCGAAAATGGTAGACATAAGCACAAGATTTCCTTAACGGATTGCCTCCACAATGGCAGCAGCCTTTTATTATTATATTAACTATTTATTATATTAACTTTAACTATATTTTACTAAAAAAAGGAGTGGCATCAATTAATAGCAAACAATAGAGACCTGTGGAATGAGGGAAGGGAGGCCTTTGCCCTGCAATGGGACAGTTCAGACTTTAAATAATAATAAATAATATTTAATGAACCAATGGATACTTACTCAAAATGAATAAACTCATGGGGGAAGGAAATTTAATAGATTTCTTTACAAAGCGTCCATAAACCCTGAACTCTTCAAGAACATTCAATTAACACATCCACGTTTCAAACGAATAATCTATAAACACAAACAAACTGATAAGTCACTGTGTCTTTTCGTTTTAATTGTTCAATGATATGATTTATGTGCACCTTTTCAACAAGGAACTTCGTGAATATTTGCTACAATAAATTTCAATTGCGCGTTACTCTCAGGGTAGCGATCCGAACTGCTCCACGTGAGTTAAACAACGTTAGCCTGAGCGCCAATAGTAGGTCACGCTCACACTCTGGTCGCGTGTACACTGCACGTGCGAGTTCGTCATCACCTCACCGTCGTCGCAGTGCCGCCTACGTTTTCCTCCCACTTCCCTGCCTCCGCTGACGTCCGCTGTTTACACAACAGCTAAATGAAGGTAATACAAACCGAGAAAGGCAATAAATGTATTGTTATTGTCCAGTTGTAGCTAGCGGATTGATATTTTTTTAAGATAATTCATGATTCTAAAAAAAAAGACTTCAATTAAAAAACAAAACCAATGAATCGATATTAAGAAATTTATATGGGGCCACTTCTGAGGTATCCCTATAAATGAAAATCCCCCATTGCCATTAAAAAAAGAAATACCCAGGCAACATATTATAAAAGGCAAAACTGACTCATCTATCAACGCACAGACGAAACTACTGAACGGCTTTTGCTGAAAAGCATAGAGATAGTTGTAATTACGTAGGCATTTGCAAAGAAATTATTTTTAAAATTCACTCCTTAAAGGTCGCAGCACACATATCAACTCGGAAAGGGACCGTAACCGTATCAACTCGAGCCGTTCAGTATCATTTGTATGAAACTCCATACTGCAACGCACACTAATGGGAATCGTAACGTAACCGCCTCGCCTCGGGACAAGCTCGCGGCCGCC
The DNA here is from genome assembly GCA_905146925.1 of Autographa gamma. Taxonomy (NCBI): domain Eukaryota; kingdom Metazoa; phylum Arthropoda; class Insecta; order Lepidoptera; family Noctuidae; genus Autographa; species Autographa gamma. Next base: position 7,185,055 of record LR989852.1, read on the forward strand.
TCGTTGACGAATAGTCGTCGAATAGTTGACGAATATTCGTCGAATAGTTGACGAATAGTCGTCGCCTCGATTACGTCATTCCGTATCGTAGTAACGTAGGGTGAGACCCCCTGTTATTGGATTCAACAATATTTTAGATTTTTTTGTTAACATATTGGATAAAACGTATGTCTCTTCGTTATCATACCATCATAATTCAGACTGCTTTAAGTTTTTTTTTATATTTAAACCTTAAAATAATACCTAAATAGAAATTCGTTATTGTTATATCGTTGTTTTATTCTTAGCACTAGGATAAGCTCACATAGGTACTCCAGAGCCTATACTAGGATAGGCTCTGGAGTACCTAAGTGAGCTTATCCTAATCAAACCTATATAATTTAAAATTTTATGGATAGTATAATAATAATATTCCGGGACATCTCACACACGGTTATCCGATCCCAAGCTAAGCAGAGCTAGTGGTAACCAGACAACTTATAAACATACTTATATATTTCTAAATACATAGATATTATAGATAAATTACAACCAGACACAGAACAAAAGGTCATGCTCACCACACAAACATTTGTCCTGAGTGGGAATCGAACCCACGACCTACGGCATAGCAGTCAGGGTCACTAACCACTAGACCAACAGGCCCATCAAAGTTATCAGCGGCTCATATTTTCCCGCCACACTAAAGTTGCTATGTTGTTACTAAAGTTGTGTTAGGGATTAATTGAGTATTTTACAGAGATATTAAGAAATAAGATATTTAGAATTAAGAAGGTAATAAAATGTAGTTGTCACTGTTCGTTGTTATATTTTTCGTTATTATTTTACTTTGATGACATAATAATATGAAAAAGTAAAGCGCCGGGCATAGAACCCAACGCTCGAAATAAGGCTTGAGCACCTTGCCACCAACCAGCGGTGGGATAGCCGACCGCGAGTCGTCAACTATTCGTCAACTATTCGACGAATAGTTGACGAATAGTTGACGGCGAGGTGAAAGGCGATACGGTCACGATCCGTTTACGTTACATTTATGTGTGCTGCGACCTTAAGGGGGTGAAAAAGGGGCTGAAAATTGGATTAGGAAACTAGATTAGTTAAACTATTTTATTTGAAACTTCAAAGGAGTAGGTACTCCTATCAAAAGATGAGGGGTGACAAATTCTGAAAATCAACACGATTATCGTTTTTATTGTTTATCGGGTCACTGATTACGAAAACATCAACTATTTCACAAAAACATAAAATCAGACAAGATTATTAATTATTAACTCAAAAATTATACAAGAACAAAAAAAATATTAAGGACTTGGGGCACGAAAACTAGCTATTCACGCGGGTGAAACCGTGAGGCCCAGCTAGTTCATATAAGGAATTACATAAGCGGCGGTACTGGATGCAGACACTGAAGTAAACCCCAACGCAAAAGTTACCGGCTGTTTTTTCCACTACCAGCTGTCAACATGGAATAATACAAAAAAATGGCACTGACCACATTTTCAGAAAATAGACGTACAATCGGCCGAACCGATAACTTCGTCAATTTCAGGACGGGACCTGTGGCCGCCTTCTTTTATAGAAGTGTAACTACGTGGAACAAAACCATTGAAAAAATCAGGCACAGAGATCGACCCTTTAAAAAGGAAAAAAAACACAATGAAAAAGACAATCACAACGCAAGGGAAGCCACTAGTGGAACAGAATTCCGCCAAAGAACAGAATCCAGGCTACGAATTTGCTGTTGCCATCAGCCGTGGAGAGTAGGGAAATCCACGACCGACGTGATTGGGGACGGGACGGAAGAGGAGGGTGACTTGGTCTGCAAGAAAGCTGAGCCACGAGAAAATAACAAGGGAGGCGCGAGTAGTGCTCGAGGGGTTCGTCATGTACAACATCGCCCCGAGGAGGCCATGAATTTCAAGGTGTCCACTAGGGTTGGGCTCCACTAGGAGGACGGACCGAAAACGTCTCGGACATTCAGTCGACGAGGACGATAGGGGAGCCACACGGCATCGGAAACCGACGGTCTTACACGATTAACCCGACACGGAACCAAGTCCAAAGTTATTGGCCATTTGATTGAAGCCGATTGCGTCCGGGGCGCCTGGAGCTGGCTGATGAGCTTGCGAAGAGGGGTGAAATACACGACAAGCGGGCGTAAGTATATGAAAGTTTCCCTTTCTATAATGCCTGCCAAGAGCCACAATATCAAGCAACAAATCACAGCTTAAGCCACGGGGTCGGTCACCAAACTCGTTCGCAGCGACGACGTACGCCTGGCTTCGAAGGTCTTTGGTATTGATCTTTGGTTTGGTCACCGTATCCGTATATATAAAATAATATTTATTCTTTGCATAATTTTTTTATTTTTTATTTTTCTAATAAACTATATATATTTTTTATCTTGTAAAAAATAATAAGTCTATATTTTGAATAAATGTGTATCAGAATGCTTCAAAGCCTTTCTCTTTTTATCGTCGGTAGCTGAATAGGCAATATGCACTTAAAACACATGAGGGTCATATTTTTTTTGGTACTATTTTGAATCCTCATTACGTCTCTATCAATATTTCCTAATTTTATTTCTTTTTCGATGTGAAAATAATTATTGAAATGTGCAAAAAAATGTGGGAAATTCAAAGCGGTTGCAACAGAGCATTATTGGTCAGACGATTTGACCAATGGCGTAGGTCGAGTGTGACATCAAAGTTTATGTGTATGTCACTATCAAATGCGAAAAATGCAAAATCAACTGAACAAGAATTCAACAATTTGTAGGCTTTGATTATATAATGTCTAGATGGAATGTCAAGTGCGTGCAGACGTGTCAAAAAATAACAACCAAAAGTGGTTGTTATGGTACAGATCGTGCCGCTTTCGTGACACTACGTTTTACGCGCTCTAAGGAATAACCACTTAACAGCGATAAAGAGACAGTATGTGCTTCTAAAGTGTGCTGGAATTAAAAAGGAAGGCTAAAAAATACCAACACACATCACCTATCATTAAAACTACAACACACTATCTAAAGAAACTTTACAATTAATTTTGTTTTTTAGATAACCAAAATCATACATAACATATACATACAAGGGAAAGAGGCGTGATTATATGTATGTAAAAATAAATACTTAATAAAAATATTTTTTTATTACTATTAAAATACACTTAAACTGAATACATATAATACATAAGTACCAAGTGTACGAACATATAACTAAAATAAGTAAATATTTTATTGTAATTAATTCGTCTTTATTTAATGTGATTTATGGGAGAATTTGTAATAGCTGGTATCACTATTTACGCACACAGAGACATTGACGTATAGTGTAAAACGACGCCTGCACGCACACATACACAAATGGCGTCCTAGTTGTCTTTTGTATGAATGTAGGACGACGCTCCATCTAGACATTATATAATCAAAGTACCTAGTAACTATACATATAACAGGTGTTCCTTAACTTTAAAAATAATGGAACACCAAAAATGGAATAAGTACCTTTTATTTTATGGAACCATTTTCTTTTAAGAAATCCTTGTTAAGGGAGTTCATGGTGGCGCATGAATTTCAAATTTTTGTATGTTTTTTGCAATTTGAAAGTCATTGTGAGGCAGTACATTGAACCAAATATGATTTATAGTTGTAATAAGTGTTTAGTTACAGAATTATATCAATACTACCCTTACAGTGCATACAACTTGATTGAATTACTTTTCCATGAAATCGGCATCAAACAAGTTATATATGCACTGTGAGGGTTGTATTGATGATATTAATGATTATAATTCTGTAACTAAATACCTACTACAACCGGGAATCATATTTGGTTCAAACTATTTATATCTGTGGGTTCAATGTATAGCCTGCCATTGCCAATGGACAGCAAATTACAAATAGTACTTCCTAACTACTGACCTATCTACATTATTCTTCATAATAATATGTGAGACCTTCTCATCTCCTATTTAGCACCATTTCCAAGTTACAATATTTGTTTCTGAGTTACTAATTAACAATTTTGGTGGAACCCTGATGACAATACTACTGAACATGTAGGTTCTGTGGAACCCAGTTCAATAATTTCTACCAAGTAAGATATGAATTCTTAATATTTTTTGGAGAATTCCTCAGGGATCATATTTAAGTAAACTGAATATATTTTTTCTGCAATCTATACATGATTTTACATTTTTATCTTACAAGACTATCATAAAATACTCTAGTATGCATAACAAAATAGTGTTTCTGACTTAAGACAAAACATATAATAAAAAAAAAAAAAAATTACATAATTCATTTTGTTTCAGGTTTACAAAAACACACAAATCGCACAAATCATTATTACACTATAGGAAACAACCACTGATTATATAAGATACTCAATAAGGATCAAACAACCTAAAAATAAATAGTGCCAAGCCTAATGTTAACCCTTTAACCGCTCGTGACGTATTTATTTTTGTATGCAACAGAGGATATACACTTTTTTTCCCTTTTTTTTTTCGTCCTATTAACTGCGTGGTATTTATTTATTTATTATATTACAATGGCATATACCAATATTACAGTAATTTAAAATTACAATATGTTGAAATACAAAATATACAGATAATATGTACACAGAAAACCATGTTAAAAATATTTAGTTATAAGTACAAATAAGTGGTACAACTAAAACTATTATTAAATAGAGATAATATTATAGATATAATTTTTCTTTTATCGTTACAATAATTGCTCCTTATTTATTGTTGGTAAAGATGGGTTAGGTGATTAATCGATTTGTACCCGCGCTTTAGGGGCATGGAAATTGATATTTAGCCAAGTGCTTAAACGGTTGAAACCTCTGTGGTAGTTAATCAAACAATCAGTGTTTTGCCAACACTGCATAATAAATAGCCTAGATAAGAGACAAATCGATAGAATTATATTTAACTAATCATTGTATTGAATTGAATTAATAATTATTGTATTAATAACATAATTTATAATAACTATTATAACATTTAGAGCATAATTATATTTTAGAAAATTAATAAGAAGAACATTAAGTGACTTACCTTATTTACGGAAAAGTTAGCGTCCTTAATCGAAATTAATGGTAATCGCTATAACTCACACTACACAAAACATTTCTCAAGCTAAATTTATAGTCAATGTCTAAACAGTAAACAGACACAATTCCCAAAACAAAAGGAGATCAGCAGGAATTGAGAACGAGTACTCAGCCTCCCTATTCTACCTATACCCCGTACTCATTGTCCTATAATAGAATATAATATAATTTGTATAAATAAATTATAATAATAATCTACCAAAGATTCAATCGAGATGTCGTCAACTGTCAAGTAGTGTCAAGTAGGTATTTCAAGGCGCTGACAGCTATAACCCACCTGTTACACGGGCTAGTTTATTTGTTATTTTTATGTACCTACCCACTTTTTAAACAACTTTAATTATGTAAAATAAAAAAAAAATCTAGTGTAAAAAAGGCATTTATTCGTTTCATATCAAAATTAACTTATTAAAATAGTTACTATAAGAAACTTTATCACTATTTTTTTTAGCATGGTACCGAAACCTTATGTCTATGAAGGCATTATAGATTTCACAAGCAACAGCCTGTAGTTGGTGTTATGCTCCATGTTGTGCGGCGAGTATAATATTTTTTCGCTGTCATAATAGTCCGTCGGAAACTTAAAAATATATAAATAATAGTTTTCTGGTTTCTCCTGATCAGTGAGATGAGGTTTTATTAAATTTTCCGTTTTCTTTATAATGTTTATGACTCCATTAGTGGCATATTGAAGGTCACCTCGAGTCTTCTGAGTAAAGATCACTAAGGTCACTATAATTATTCAAAGTGCATGGAGCAGACATGCCATATTTTATGTCTTGGGTTTATATTTTCAGAACCAATTGCTTCCATCCATTTCTTATTTGAAATTTCGTTTGCAGGAAATCTGTGGATTAAAATATAATTTCAATGTATTTTACATACTTCATTAATTTCGCCGAACATCGCACATCGCTAGCCGGACTTGACAATTATTATTGTTTGTAAACAATACAAAGAAATGAAATAATAACGATATGAGCCATAGAAACATGACACAGGTTTCAATAATATTCAAAAAGATTATCTTATAACAATACATTCTACAACATTCGAATGAATGAGTGAAAATTAGTTACTTACTTGTGCAATGTCAAGTTAGGCTGATTTTTGCTTTTCCTCGCACCACACTGTTTTATGCAACACGAGGGCATGATTTTCCTACTATTGTCCAAACTCAAAATAACTAATTACAATACGTATTTCTCTTTAAATCCACAAAAATATTTTGAGCGAGCACCTGTTTGACAGCACAACTACCACAAAATAACACAACTACACAAGTACTTTTGTGGGGTTCTGGCGGGAATATGGCGCGGATTTTAATTGTTCAAATTAATTAAATTTATATAGTTGACTTTACTGTTAAATTATTAATGTTTGAGAGTGTAGTACTATAAATAAACAGTTATTAGTCTTGTGCAACATAAAATACGTGCCTTAGGCAAAATAAAATCTACGAAGCGCGAGCCCGCTAGCTCGCGTCTTTGGCGCTTTTTGTTATGAAACAGTTGATATTTAATATACTTATTGGACTATGTCTGATAATGAAATAGAGGGAAGCATTTCAGAGGCTTGTGACCAATATCTAGAAGAGGACATAATGGAATTAGAAACAGTGCAGCACAATAATAATTATAAAGTACAACAAACATCTCAGTTTGAATGCGGTGAAATAGAATTTAATATAGGGTCATCTGTTAGCGGTAAGCGAGCAAGAGAAGATGAAGATGACGATAGTTATTGGACGGAGGTCGGCAGGGGCGGTAAAAAGGTCAAAGATAGTAACAATAAAATTGAAGTTTACGTGTCTTGTTCCGAGAAACTACCTAAGCAGTTTAGCTTAGCGAAAATATTTAAAGATAATGGCGTACATGATGCAGTCAAAGTTAAGTACATTAATCCCTATAGACTAAGAGTAGAATTTAATAACGAGCTGAATGCGGAAAGATTTATTGCTTGCGAAAATCTGAAGGCCCTTAACTGGAGAATGTCGAAATCTATGGAAGTTGGTTATTCATATGGCATAATAAAGAACGTGGACTTAGATCTTAATGAGGACCAAATACTCAAAGATATTTCATGCCCGACATCTGCGGAATTAATTAATGTGAAACGCCTTAACCGACGTGACCATATTGGAAATGGCTGGATATCAAGCGAAACAGTTCGTTTGTGCTTTAAAGGTCCCTTTTTACCAGCTTATGTTGTCGTGGACAGACTAAAAATCTACGTCGAAAAATATGTGTTTCCTGTTACGCAATGTTCTCGATGCTGGAAACTAGGACATAGTGCTAAGAGGTGCGTAAATAAAATTGTTTGTCCTAAATGCAGTGGACATCACCCAAACTGTGAGAGCTCTCAATTTTGTTGCCCTAATTGTTCTGGAAGACATATGGCTTTGTCGAAGGACTGCCCAGTTTACATAAAAGAAAAAAGAATACGTTCCATGATGGCTGATTTCAACTGCACCTATCGCAAAGCTTTATTAATGTGTAATTCTAATTTTCCATGTAAATCTAAAGCCCCTACACCCTATACATTAACACAGCAAGTGCCTTCAACCAGCAAGATAATAGATATAAATAAAACATTAGAAGAACATAGCTACGCAAACGTCGTAAAAGGAAACTCTATACAAGAACAGCAAAATTCTTCCATAAACTCATCAAAGAACAGTCAAAACTCTAAGAAAACCATAAAGAAATTTAATTTTTATAATTTACCAGAGCCACAGATAGAAACCGCAAATATTCAAACTCCAGAGGTCAGTGAGATGCAGAAACCTGCCTGTGAAGAGCGCCGCGAAGGTAACGTAACTTTTATTGAACTATTGGAAAAAATTAAAATAATAATATTTAATAAAAGAGACTCTATTTCTGTTAAGGTGCAAAGTGTCTTAAAAATATGTTGTGAGTGGTGTTTACTTTGGTTTAAAGACAATCTTTCTCAGTGGCCGTTACTCAAATGTGTACTCGACTTAATTTTAGGATCTGATTATGTATAGACATATTCAAAACAATAATGTTAACATCATACAATGGAATTGTCAAAGTCTGAGGCCCAAACTCTTAAATTTAGAAAATTTACTTTTACTAGAAAAGATCCATATTGCAGTACTTTGTGAAACATGGTTAGAGCCAGACAGCCAAATTTACCTTAAAAATTATAATATATACCGTAAAGACAGATTCGATGGTTATGGAGGTGTATTAGTTTTGGTCCATGTTTCATTAAAAGCTCACAATATGTTAATGAATTGTCAAAATGTAGGTATAGAAGCACTTCATGTTAAATTATTTAATTGTGACACTATAGAAAATATCATTGTTGTTTACTGCCCATCCTCTGTAAAGACGAAGAGTGACGATTGGGAGTATCTTCTGTCTTTAGATAATAAAAAAACTTTGATTCTAGGTGACTTCAATGGGCACCACACTTGTTGGTCATATAAAACTGATCATCGTGGTAAACAAATATTTGAATGTTTGACACAAAATACTAAATATCTATCCGCTATCTAACAGGGATTGCAAAAAAGCACTTATTGAATGGTTAAAACCAAAACCGTACGAAGATATAGAATTGTTTTTACATTTAAATGAGTAGTTAAGGTTAATATTATACATACAAGCACACACATTCACTAACACACACACACACACACACACCCACCCACAAACGCTAACACACGCACAACACACACATACACACAACACACACATACACACAACACACACACATACACACACACACATACTAATTACAATTATAATTATGTTTTTAATATTCTAGAAGTTTGTTTTTAAGTTTTTTGTTAACGTTACTCCTTATTAATTCCTTGTACATAACTTTTACCATATTTACCATTGTAATTGAAGAGCGGGTCCTTCTAGCACAAGTACATTATTACTTAAAAGAAGGGCCCTGCGTAAGATTAACTGTAAAGTTCAATGGTTGAAGAATAAACAATTTTTTTTTTTTTTTTTTTTTTTTTTTTTTTTTTTTTTTTTTTTTTTTTTTTTTTTTTTTTTTTTTTTGACAGACAGTAACTATGTTATACTTAACTAGCGGCCCGCCCCGGCTTTGCTCGGGTGCAACGCTGATACCAAATATAACTACACAATCATAAAGTTCTGTAGGGCGAAGCACAGCCTTGGACGCACTATTTGGTATAGGCACGACCCCCGGCCCCCGCGCGGCCCTCCGGCCGGTATCGCCGCAACCGCTATGTCCCTACATTTTAAATTTGTAATATCTTCGAAAATATTCATTTAAATTACATGCTGTAAAGGGCATTATTGACCTATATTGCATGCACAATTTATTAAAGTACTTAATTGGATAAGGATTAATACTGTATTGCTTAAAATCGCTTTTTGGTAAATAAGTAATAAATAAACAATAAAAATGGTTATTGTGGGTTATCCTCAAGAGATAGACATATGCCATCGCGGACTTTTTTGTAGATCTTTTTAAGGTGCACAATACTGTAGTACATTATTTTGATCTATCTCATCGGTTTCAGCCAGCGTTTGCAATGAAAGCGCAAAAAATGTGTTCATTTACCTTACATTAGAAATCTCTAAGATTAACCGTATTCCTCTACTATATTATGCATGTATTATACATATAAACCTTCCTCTTGAATCACTCTATCTATTAAAAAAAACCGCATCAAAATCCGTTGCGTAGTTTTAAAGATTTAAGCATACATAGGGACAGACAGCGGGAAGCGACTTTGTTTTATACTATGTAGTGATGATGGTAGTCAAACCCGTATGAAGTTAGTTAATGGCATGTTACAAAAATCCTCTCCAGACTTATCATTAGTGTCATCAGATATTGCAGTTAAATTTGAATGGGGGGTATTAAATGAGTCATTAGGCAGTGACCACTTTATTTTAAAAATTAAATGTAATAGTCCGTCTACTCCTTATCACCGACTTTTAAAACGTCGAAATTTTAAAGCCGCTGATTGGATTAAGTACAGAGAGCACGCGCAATCTCTTTTTGAAGAGTTTAAATTTTCAGATGACTTTCAGTTTAATTATGATTTATTCGAAAAATACATTAACATTTCTGCGGATAAATACATTGCATATTATAAAACATATATAGGTCCATCAGGTAAATTTCAACCAAAACCTTATTGGAATCCGACTTTGTCTAAAGCTGTTGCAGAACGTCGTCGCGCATTGTCTATCTTCCGTCGTAATCCGACTTCAAATAATTACGATATTTTAAAATCCAAAATCAATGCATCACAGAAACTTATTTATGAAGCAAAACGCACGTCTTTTCGTAACTTTTGTTCCTCGATAGACCACAGCACTTCTTCTGCTGAAATGTGGCACAAATTACGGTGGATTAAAGGTTACAAGTCTACTAGAACGTACATAGATAAAATTGATTTAGAAAACCTTCTTACATCTCTGACACCAGATTTTGTTGAGCAAGCTCCTCCTACTTTCACTTCTTGTAATCAACAATTAGAAGCGCCTTTTTCAAAACAAGAATTATTAAAATGTCTCCGAGCTAAAGATAGTACACCTGGTAGTGATAATATATCTTACAGCATGATTAAAAATCTACCAGAAAACGCAACAGATATCTTGCTTAAGCTATTTAATAATTTTTTTCTCCATAGCTTTGTTCCAAAGCAGTGGCTTCAAATAAATGTTATTGCGATACCTAAACTTAACCAAAATAATAATAACAATGGTACAAAACTTAGACCAATTTCTATGATTTCTTGTTTATGTAAAACTTTTCACTACTTACTACTGAATAGAATGGCACTTAGAACACAATAAAATATTTTCAGATAGCACGGTGGGATTCAGGAAATGTCGTTCTAGTTTAGACAGTCTCTCTATTTTAACCTCTAGGATTCAGTCCGGTTTCTCGCAGGGGCATTATGCTGTAGGTTGTTTTGTTGACATAGAAAACGCTTATAACAATATTGAAATAATGCCTTTATTACAATTTTTAAATGAAAATACTAAAATTGGGTCTAAAATTTGTGCTTATTTATATAACTTTCTAAAAAACCGTCAATTAAATGTCAATACAAATGGTTTGTCAATAACTAGAAAAGCCGGACGTGGATTAGCGCAAGGTGATCCGTTGTCACCTTTATTATTTAATGTTGCCACAGTACCCATTTGCAATACCATAAGTAACGTCTTCATTGCGCAGTACGCGGACGACTTTGTTCTTTATACTATTTGTGAAAACTGCCATATTGGTTCGATTAATTTACAGATAGCATTAGATAAATTTAATAACATAATCCAGGGCTTAGGTCTCGAAATGTCTACTTCTAAAAGTAAGGTTTGTGTATTTAATAGAGGTTATAAAAGGAAAAACGTTGAATTACTAGTTAATGGACTACCTTTAGATGTTGTAAAATGTATTAAGTACCTAGGAATATGGTTTGACTGTAGACTGACTTGGAAAAAACATATAAATGAATTAAAAGAGAGAGTTTTAAAATTTGTCAACATTTTTAAGTGGCTCGCTGGGTCAGGTTGGGGTGTGCACCCTACACATTTAAGACGTCTCTATATTGCGTCGGTTCGAAGCCGCATAGATTATGGGTGCTTTCTATATGATAACGCTAGCCGTACTAATATATTAACCTTAGATACAATTCAGAATATTTGTTTACGTGTTATAGGAGGGTTTATAAAAAGTACTCCAATACATGTTATGGAAAGTGAATTGCACATAGTTCCCTTATTTTTAAGACGAAAATATCTTGCGTATAAATTCATATTAAAAACTCTATCATGGTCCGATAACTGTAAATGTGTAATTTCAGATTTGAGTTCGCATATTCATAATTCCTATTGGGCTAATAAGAAGACACCCTTGCTCGCTTCCACTTTTTATGATGTAGGTAAACTGCAAGTAGTAACCTCAGATGTTTTTAAAATGTTTTCCCTAGATATATGGTTAACTGCTTTAGAGACTGAAAGTACCATTCAATGTGAGTTACGATGTGTTAGACAGCCAAAAAATGATTACAATCTTAATGTATTAGTGGCAGAGGTTATATCCGAATTAGCTTGTAAATACAATAACTGGTGTAAAATATTTACTGATGGGTCAAAAAAAGCAAAGGGTGGAGGGGCGGCCTTTTATTGCCAAAGTTTAGACGATAAAGTTATGTTTAAAATTGCCACCAATGTCTCCATCATGTCTCTGGAACTCATTGCAATATATCAAGCGGTACTTTATGCAGTTTACAATAAAATAAACAAGGTTGTGATTATTACCGACAGTAAAAGCGCGTTGCAACATCTGGCTCGATGTACCTCTGGTATAAGGGGAGCATCGATAGCCTATGATATCCTCAAATTATTGCATCAACAAAATGAAAACAATATTAATATTATATTGCAATGGGTCCCAGCGCATATTGGAATACGGGGCAACGAGGAAGCGGACAGGTTGTCTAAACTTGCAGTAGATTTAGGCACTGAACTAGTATCATACTTACCCGACCACTGGGAATATTACAATAGTTTTAAGGAGAAAATTTTTACTGAATGGAAAAACCACTTTGCAGAGATTTCAAAAATTAAAGGGATATGGTATAAGACCATTCAGAATGAGCTTCCTCGTTTGCCCTGGTTTGATCATAGTAAATTAAATAGAAATTACACTAAATTAGTTTTCAGACTGCGTGCTGGACACTATCCATCAGCAAAATTCGGATACCTTCTAGGAAAAATATCATCACCCAATTGTACTCTATGCAATCAAGTCGAAGATATTCAACATTTGCTGATGGATTGTGTAAGGAAAAAAGATGATAGAGATATATTATTTAAGGAGTTTAAGCTGAATTTGTTAGATGTTGGTTTAATTCAATCTATTTTGGCCAACCCTAATACACGGTTAGCTAAAAGATTAAGTAGTTTAGCGATACCATCATAGTAGTTGTTTATGTTTAAAGTGTAATTAATTGTAAAAGGGTACGATGGGGTTGGCGTATCCTTAAGGATGAAAACACTGTAAATAATAAAGATTTAAAAAAAAAAAAAAAAAAAGTACTTTTGTAACCTAAAATGGCGACCGGCACGCAATGACATGAAGGTGACATTCCACAACAGTGTTGCCAAATTTGGTCCCTGTCAGACATTTTGTTCTCTCTCTTTACAAATTAATTTCTTGCTTAGTTAAAAAGAGACAAAAAGCTTTTTGACATGTGCGCGTCGATACGATGGATATTTGTATAACTATTATTCATATATTAGAATATGCTCACTCCATATGTATATCTCTATGGTGTAGATCGCACGTGCTTAGGTTTTCAGTTGTGTTTTCCTGTTTGGTTTGTGTACAAAATGACATTTAGTTTTAAAGAATTTGACAAAAATTCGTCGGACGAAGATGATTCCTTAATTTACGACGATTCAAGTGAAGATGGAGCATTGTCAGACAATAATGGTTCGTTCAATATATTAAAAACAATGTATATAAGGTACTCTTGTTGTTTATTACAATGCTGCTCAAGTAAAAGTTAAAAAATAAGATAGCACTGTCCAACTATCTAAATAAGATATTAAAGTCTACCAGTTCTCAAAGTACGGCTTTACTCACCATTAATTATTAGGAATATAGAGCATAGAAGCAGTACCTTGTTTATTATTATTGTAAATGAAATAATAACCTTATTCCCTATTAATAGTTTCTGATGGTAATGATATGAGTGAAGATGAAGAACAAGAAGATCAAAGTGAAGAGGAAGACGATGAGGATGATGTTGTCAAAGCTATTAAAGCTGAAAAAAATAAACAACGAGACCATCCACCATCAATAACATGTGAAGATTTTATTGTTGATATATCACTTCATCCTTCAAAGAATTTAATTGCAATAGCCAATATAGTTGGAGATGTTTTGTTGTATGAATACAACAATGAAGAAACAAAACTTGTTAATACATTAGAATTACATCTAAAAGCTTGTAGAGATGTTGAATTTGACGATGAAGGAAACACTTTGTACTCAACAGCTAAAGTTTGTATCTTTATATTTATTTTCTATTGAAAGGGTTTATATGAAATAAACACGATATTTTTAAAAGTAGGGTCCCATGTTAGTACCATTGGGAAAAGCTGGTTGCACTGTAAAAATTCATTTAAAAATTTTGGCAGAACAAACAACTTACTAGTACAGACAGACTCCTGATAAATATTGTTTTGTAGGATAAAGTTATTATGGTTGTTGATGTTGAAACTGGGAAGTTGAAGAAATGTTATGAAAATGCACATGATGAACCTGTGTATAGACTACTTAACCTAGGCAACAGTAAGATTGTAACTGGTGAGTTTTATGAAGATATCTGAAAACTTACATGGTAATCTGACGAACTTTATACTCCTTAAAAATTTACTTTTTTCCTTAGGTGATGATGGAGGCACTGTAAAATTATGGGATCTAAGAAAGCCAGACCCAGTGTTCACTATTAAAATTGGTGAAGAGCATGTTGCAGACCTGATAACCAATGATGCTCAGAAATATTTAGTATGCGCTGGTGGAGATGGAATTCTAACATCTATTGATCTGAAAGCAAGGTAAATCTTATTTGCTTATTATTCTTAATAAACTAACTTAACTGAATTAAAAGACATTTGAACAGTAAAGATCGCAGCACACATAAACGTAACGTAAACGGATCGTAAACGTATCGCCTTTCACCTGGCCGTCAACTATTCGACGAATATTCGTCAACTATTCGTCGAATAGTTGACGACTCGCGGTTGGCTATCCCACCGCTGGTTGGTGGCAAGGTGTTCAAGCCTTATTTCGAGCGTCGGGTTCTATGCCCGGCGCTTTACTTTTTCATATTATTATGTCATCAAAGTAAAATAATAACGAAAAATATAACAACGAACAGTGACAACTACATTTTATTACCTTCTTAATTCTAAATATCTTATTTCTTAATATCTCTGTAAAATACTCAATTAATCCCTAACACAACTTTAGTAACAACTTAGCAACTTTAGTATGGCGGGAAAATATGAGCTGCTGATAACTTTGATGGGCCTGTCGGTCTAGTGGTTAGTGACCCTGACTGCTATACCGTAGGTCGTGGGTTCGATTCCCACTCAGGACAAATGTTTGTGTGGTGAGCATGACCTTTTGTTCTGTGTCTGGTTGTAATTTATCTATAATATGTATGTATTTAGAAATATATAAGTATGTTTATCAGTTGTCTGGTTACCACAAGCTCTGCTTAGCTTGGGATCGGATAACCGTGTGTGAGATGTCCCGGAATATTATTATTCATCATCATCATCAGCCGGAAGACGTCCACTGCTGAACAAAGGCCTCCCCCCTAGAACGCCACAATGAACGACAACTCGCCAATTGCATCCACCGGGTGCCCGCCACTTTGACGATATCGTCAGTCCACCTGGTGGGAGGCCTGCCGACGCTGCGTCTTCCGGTTCGTGGTCGCCACTCGAGAACCTTTCTTCCCCAACGGTTATCGGTTCTTCGAGCGATATGGCCTGCCCATTGCCACTTCAACTTGCATATTCTTCGAGCTATGTCGGTGACTTTAGTTCTTTGGCGAATTTCCGTATTCCGGATCCTGTCGCGCAAAGAAACCCCGAGCATAGCTCTCTCCATAGCTCGTTGAGTGACTCTGAGCTTCTCCAAAAGGCCAACCGTTAGCGACCACGTTTCAGCGCCATATTATTATGTCATCACTGGCAACACACACTGGTCAAAGACCTGCGTCTTCAGACACTGCGGAATTTTGGACGAAAAGATGTCGCGTAGTTTCCCGAACGAATTATTATTATACTATCCATAAAAATTAAAATTATGTCGGTTTGATTAGGTTAGCACTAGGATAGGATCTGGAGTACCTAAGTGAGCCTAGGTGCTAAGAATAAAACAACGATATAACAATAACGAATTTCTATTTAGGTATTATTTTAAAGTTTAAATACAAAAAACTTTAAGCACTCTGAATTATGATGATATGATTACGAAGAGACATACGTTTTATCCAATACGTTAACAAAAAAATCTAAAATATTGTTGAATCCAATAACAGGGGGTCTCACCCTACGTTACAATCATCGGCACGAATCTTAAGCGCTGACCTTCACCTGCGCAGAAGTGATTTTTTGGGTCCCGTTTGAGGTATGAAGTGAGGCGCGGGGTGGGCGTTGATTGGCCCGCAGCGCATCGCGTCATAGCCGTCACTCGGGATTCGTTCTTTGCTGCGCTTGCACCTACCTCACAACGAGAGTACACTTCATTTTAATTAAACGTCATTTTTTTTACAAAAGACAGCACCCTAGGGGTCGGTTCATATCCGGCGGAAAAGGTAGCGCGCAACATCGGCCGCGCAACGCCAGAACGAACAAGCACACAACTAAAGATCCAACCTCTCACACCTGACGCACCAAAGCGTCGTCAGGTCAGTGTGAAAGGCCGAATGTTCCGCCATGCGCCCGCCCGCCCCAGCGCCAAGCGACCGACAACACGCCACCACCGCCAGATATGAACCGACCCCAAAACGCCCACCCTTCACCGCTTCCTAAGTGCTCTGGCTGAGGAGAAAAAACGGCGCAACAAACTCCCCAGTAGCACGCTGTCATTACGATAAAAATAATATCAAATAATAAAAAAATAAATAAATAAGGAATTGCGCAAAGTGAACAAGTAGTTAAGGTAGATGGGTATCATACGATTAAAGAGTAAAAAAAATATTATAATCTACGTGGTGACCAAGGTCAGCAGAACGACCAGTCACCGCAAGCGGCACCCGTTCACGAGTATGACGCAAGGATCAGCCATCCCCTCCCTCGCCATTACATATTAGAGGGAAGGAGGAGACCCGACCCAAGACGCCACCGCAGGCAATGACAACTAAGGGAGCATGACGAAACTGCTGCCGGTTTAAAAAAAATAAAAAGGAATTACATTTACAAATTAGAAAAAAAAAACAAAACCCCAAGCACTGATTCACTGCACAGTCCCTTATCAAAGCGGCATTAAAATAGTACACCAATGTACATGCGTATTGTGCATTAATAATAAACAAACTAAACAATATAATGTTGCATACAGAGTGTATGCCAATCAATTTCGTTTAAACAAGTATTAGTTTAATTGTGGAAAGCGATTTAATGGAAGGTGTCACACCCATATCACCGTGACGTTTCGTCACTACCCGACTACGGAGCGTAGTATAATTTTTAATATCCTAAAATATATTTTTCTTGTTTATAAAAAAAAAAAGAAATATTTCATTAATGAATAAATTAAATTCGAAGTCAAAAATGTTAACAAAAAGTACGTAGGTAGCTACGTATTAGTTTTATTTTCGTAAATTTTGACAAACTACATGATTTAACTTATATTTTAAGTTAGAAGAAACATTTTTGAGTACCTATTTCCATCCCAATTTCCATTTATCGATTTAATAAATGTTTATAAAATCTTTCTTTCAATCATAGAGCCATTAGAAATTACGTAGGTAACTTAGGAAAAAATAAATAATAAACGGGTGTGCGTATTTTTGTCATAAGTTTACGATGCGCAAAGCGATCCCCACTCTTCTGTCGAGCGCTCAAGATCCGTGCCGGTATCTGTACTACGATACGGAATGACTTATCGAGGCCACGACTATTCGTCAACTATTCGAAAACTATTCGTCAACGAGGCGTCCGTGAGCTTGTCCCGAGGCGGTTACGTTACGAATCCCATTAGTGTGCGTTGCAGTATGGAGTTTCATACAAATGATACTGAACGGCTCGAGTTGATACGGTTACGATCTCTTTCCGAGTTGATATGTGTGCTGCAACCTTAAGGCTTTATTTACGGAGACGCAGGGCGTCTCGCGTCACGTGTGGCGTGGTGTCTCGCGGCGCGTCGGACGCTTTTTCTGTTTACGGTGGGGCGGCGCGTGAAGCGGCACGCATTATCACACGCGTAAACACAAACTTATAGCAATATACGATGTTGTTCATAGAGAAGCGAGACGGGAAGAGTGGCCGTCGCTGCGCCCGCGGCGGATCCTCAAGCGTGTAGCGAAGCACGCTGCGGGTATCGCGGCTGTGCACGCTCGCCTCGATCAAATAGACTAGTTTTGAATTTTCTTCTGAAAAAAAAGTCGATCATATCATACTCCATTGCGACGGTGACTACGTCTGTTTTGCGCGATTTCTAAATAAGACTGACAGAAGATTCCGCCTCGGCCATAGCTTCATAGAGAATTGTTGCTGCGTGCACCGCCGCGATAAACACCGCGTGGGACGCGTCGGCGCCCCTTTTCAAACAAACGCGTCTAAAATCGCTTCTCCGTAAACGCACTCATACAACTTCATATATTTGAATTCAGTGCAGAACGCACCGCTCATCGCAACGCGCGACGCCCCTCGTCTCCGTAAACGAGGCCTAAGTAGGTATTACTTGAATAGTAGTTTTATGAGAATGATTTATTTCTTAAATATTTCCTTACCTAATTTATTTAGTAAGTACCTTATAGAGTGAGTCATGATGATGCATCTGCTATCATTCTTGTAGACTAAGTTTCAAAACTTAGCGGACAGATTATACGATTTTAAGAACCTATCGCTTTTGTCATAATAAAATTTAGACTCAAAACAATGCCATATAATTTTCTTCAAGTGTGTTAGTTAATTTATCCAAAATAATATGTTAACTGAAACATGTCCCCCAAACATATTGTATTTATAATATTCTTCATGATAAAATATATATATATTTTTTTTTTTTTTTCAGTAAAATCTATACAACTTCCGAAGAATACGATGCAGAGATTACCTGCTTAGGTTTGTTTCGATCTGATACCAAACTGCTTGCAGCATCTTCAAAAGGAAAGTTCTACTTATTTAATTGGAAGGAATTTGGTTTGCATAGTGATGAATATGTTGGACAAAAACATGCAGTTCAATGCATGGTGCCTATTACCCAGAATATTGTGGTAACTTCAGGTGAAGATGGTATATTGAGAGCTGCTCACATGTTCCCTCAGCGTCAGTTAGGTGTAGTTGGACAACACAGACTCCCTGTTGAACATCTTGACATAAGTCATGATGGTCAGTTTATTGCTTCATGCTCACATGATAATGATGTCAAGTTTTGGAATATATCTTATTTTGAATCAATCGATTCAGTTATAGATGTTAATCAAAAACAGAACAAAAAACGAGACTTGAGTAACAACTTACCTTCAAGTAGTTTAAAAAATGCATCAGATTTTTTTTCAGGATTAGTTTAATAAACAACTGTTGGTAAATGTTTTTTTTTTTTTGTTGTTAAGGCAGGGTACCAATCTGATAATAATATTAAAGATATTAATCAACTTGATAAGGAGGCTCAGTCGCAAAATGACTACAGGTAGCAAAATGTCCCTTTCGCAAAATGCGCCTTTCTCAAAATGTCCCTTTCGCAAAATGTCCCCTTCCTCAAACAGGCATTAATTACTTTCATCAGTAACTTTCCAATTTGGATGCGCCTACCCACATTTGAATGATGAAACATTAGTATAGTGCCCCTCTGTGTTGTACACCTGCTGGCTCTTGACCAGTTTTTTTTACTGATGAAAGTAATTAATGCCTGTTTGAGGAAGGGGACATTTTGCGAAACGGACATTTTGCTACCTGTAGTCATTTTGAGAAGTGGTCATTTTGCGACTGAGCCGATAAGGAGATTCCTTTAAATATATACAAAGGCAAGTTCTGCGATTTTTTTTTAATGTAGATAAAAATTACATTAAACAATAGCTAGTCATAATTATTATTGTACTTATAAATTATTATTGAAAATCTTTGCGTAATACCTAAAAGGAAAAACAGCTCAAGTCAACTGAATAGTTTTAAAAGATATTAGTAGTATTATAAAATGGATTTTCGTGAGATTTTGTACAAAATAAGCTTATTATTATTACAATAGATATATCATGAGCTTATTTTTGTCATAATTCACAGACATAGTCTAAAGAAAACTAGTAGATAATCAGTGACAAGTGAATGTTAGGATATCTACAAATAAAGTCTAACGGAGCTTTAAAGTATTTGTATCATGTTTTTGTTCAACTGAATATGTTATGTACCTACTTAGTTATGACCTAATCAGACAATACTTGTTTAAATATAAGAGGTAATATAACACATCGTCAATTTTCACTTACGCCGAAAAGAACAGCAACAACCAAAAGGAATCCGGCATTGCGCCTGTCAAATATGATTAAAATAACATTTTATAGTTCTTCATGTTTACCTTTCTTCCTATGTGGAAATGACCAAAATTCAGAAGGTAACCCTTTCGAATCTCTTTCTCTTTTCACAAATGCTGAATATGATGAAACACAGTTACCAATAAAGTAATTTGCTTGCCCTAGAATAGCTAAATCTAAATGAGGATTCATTGGCTGTAGTCTGATCACTGAAACTTCAGCATGTTGTAATCCCTTGTTCAAATTATCTATCATGTGGTTTGAATCAGATGCTACAAATATATACTTTATGTTGTCTAACTTTTTCAGAGCTCTCTTCACTTGCCTGAAATGAAAAAATACAGTTTAATACAATATTATATTTATATGGACATTAGCTAAGCCCCAGAGTTTCACTTGCATAAGACCTAGTTCTTGAAAGGCCTAGCTATTTAGAGTTAAGAAGTCAATATATCAAAGATTTTTGAATTGGATTGGTCCAGCAGTTCATGAGTGTATAATAAAAGTAAAGAGTAAAGATTATTCAGCTATTCGGCTTTTTAGCAATAGATATAACAACTAAAATTATTATGGTAATATATGTATTGGCAGGTATATCCATAAGTTATTTACTTAATTATATCAGTTGGCTGCGGCAAACACATAGATAATGTTAATGGCCCCCTTTCATTTTTGTATCCAACACACTGTGGTGCCGCAAATAACATTGTGCTGTCACGAACATGCTGGCAAGCTTTAACCCAATCTTGTCCATTTCTCAAATGTATGCCTAGAAAACCACCTCCACTCATATTCTTCTTTATAAATATTCTTGTCTTATTAACTATATCATCAGACCATTTTAGATACTTATGTAAATGAACATTTTCCTTCTGTACTGGAAAACTTGCAGGTGCTCCTGTGAATGAAAGATGTGATTAAAAATAAAAATCTCAGATTTAACTAAAATGTAAAAAACGAATAAAAACCTGTACCATGGTATATAAAGCATTCCATTTAACAATTTATATATGGTAGTAAACTGTAAATTATGCACTGTATTATAGCCCGAACTTTGGAGAGCTTGATTTTAAAAACTGACTCATGACAAAGAAAAAAGACTAACTAAATTTAGATTACAAATATATAATTAACAGATTTACTTTTGTGTAGGTACATTAAGATTAAAAATATATATATTATATATAAGTGTACCTGTGAAAGCAAGAACAGGCCATTTTTCAGTAGAATATTTTAGTTTCCATTTATTCATCATTTCTTTATTATACACATCATAATTTAAGGGGCCATAAAATTCCGAGTCAACAAAATCGATGTTGAAAGTGTCCCAAAATGGTCCAAAAGGGTTTCCTGATTTAGCATTACAACTATTTTTCTCTTCACCCATTCTCTGTGTATAACAAAATGAGATTCGTTTGCCATCTGGCCAAACACTGGGAGCAATATTAGTCATGAAATAATGCATGGTTACAACATTATGAGTTAAAGCTAGATTTTCAACATTGAAATAAGTTTCAAATGGTACTTGTATAGACCTAGGCTCCCCAAACCGATATTCAACCCAAGGGGGCAAAACCAATGTCCGATTCAATCCTTGACTAAATGCTAGAGCTCCTAAAAAGTGATCTGCTTGATTTCCAAACCTCCCTGAAATGTAAAAACAAGTTTTTCCAACAAACTATTAAACATAGAGATAAAGTTGGAGTAAAATCCACAAACTTTAGATGAAGAAAGCCGATTATATCGAAATCCAACTCAACGGTTTGTGTTTGTGATTGATAATGGGTATAAAGATAATCAATTGTTATAAAAAAAAAATACTACATAATTCTTACCCATACAGGGACAGTAAACAATGTAACCGCTGCTTTCCAAAGAGGCGGCATTCTTTTTAATAAACGTAAATAGTAACAAAAAAATGTATACAACTGAAATCATCTTACAAAACATCTTTAGAGAGAGACTTCTAATGTCAATGATTGCATTTTAAAACGCTTTTATAATATTAAAGCGGTATTTTTGATCACTTTAAAACAAAACTAACCTCTCGATGGGTTGTTTTAAATAGGTACTTCATAAATCATAAGCAAAGTATAGGTAATACCATCCATAGACGAATTTTATACCTTTTTATTAATACACGACATTACACGAAAGCACTTTTTAATCTGTCCGTTCCCGCTCGCTTAGGGATGTTCCGTGCGACAAGACATTCATGTGTAAATATCGAAAATTATGAATATTAACAGTCACTAAAAGGATTTGAGATAATATTAAATAAACAAATTAACTAAAAATATAACTTTATAAATAAATGTAGCCGATACTAGCATCAAAATAATTAACTATAAGCTACCGAAAAAGTCCATACAAGCATACTTACCAATCAGAAACATAAAACTAAATCCAAAAGATCTTTGTAGAATTCAAAAACTTTTGAACAATATTGTTTGTAAATCAGATTTTGTTATTATTATTCTAATTTTACTTATATTTAAATTATTCTGTAATCACATTTTTTTTGTAATATGCTGGTTAACCCGTTATTCGCAATAGTGTAAGTACAAGTCGTTTTATCCTACATTTAGCTTACTTATGATGTCATGAACATACAGAATCTGTTGGTAAACTATTTTTTAGTAAATAAATAAATCAATTCAAGGAACACAAACTTAATTTTAAACAAAATGCTTGAGACGAAAAAAACCTAGGTATTTATTTAAAAGTTTGTCACTTATACCGGTAGATTCAAACGCGGCGCGCTCAGTTTTGACACTAACTGGACATGACATTGAAATTTTTGTGTGATCACACCCGTGATCTCGGATCAAAAAACGTTAGACTAGCTCTAGGTATTATGGAACCTCGTTGGTTCACACCCATTCATTACGACGCAAATGTTTAATGATACCTACTTTAAATTGCGAATTTTGCAAATCAAAGAGTAGGTAAAGTAATATAGAGGGGAAAAGAGAGCCCTCTTACGTGATAAAAATGCAAACTCATTTGACAGAGCGCCACCTACAAATTGGCCCGAAACTAATCCCATACACACAGTACACACACAAATAGCGAACGTTTGTGTGCGTTTATGCATGTTACCATTTCTAGGGACAATTTTTTTCGTCCTATCTTTATAACATGTTTTAGTCGAACTTGCTACAGAAATAGGATGAAACAAAATAGTCCCTAGAAAATATGTATAATAAGCTTTGATTATATAATGTCTAGATGGAGCGTGGCCCTACATTCATACCAAAGAAAACTAGGACGCCATTTGTGTATGTGTGCGTGCAGGCGTCGTTTTACACTATACGTCAATGTCTCTGTGTGCGTAAATAGTGATACCAGCTATTACAAATTCTCCCATAAATCACATTAAATAAAGACGAATTACTTATAATAAAATATTTACTAATTTTAGTTATATGTTTTTACTTATGTGGTATTATTCAGTTTAAGTGTATTTTAATAATAATAAAAATATTTTTATTAAGTATTTACTTTTTAAATCAATAAAAAAAAAGTAATTTGGAGTTGTGTGTTTGAATCGAATATTAAATCAACTAAGTTAGTATTTGGTACAATATTAAAACATAATGAGGTATAGGTACTTTAACGTTGAGTTATTTTTTTTTACTTTTTATTTTTTTTTTTGTTTGAAAAAGTACATCAGCACTATTTTATAAACGTAACGATAAACCAACAAAATTACCCACAAAAATGGGAGAATGAAAAACAGAAACTGGCAACACTGATAAAATATGGCGTGATTTTAATAATCATAAAAATAAAATTAATTATAAAGTTTCTTTAATTAGTGTGTAGTAGTTTTAGTGATAGGTGATGTGTGTTGGTATTTTTTAGCCTTCCTTTTTAATTCCAGCACACTTTAGAAGCACATACTATCATTTTATCGCTGTTATGTGGTTATTCCTTAGAGCGCGTAAAACGTAGTGTCACGAAAGCGGCACGATCTATACTGGTGGCGGGAAAGTACTTAACAACCACTTTTGGTTGTTATTTTTTGACACGTCTGCGCGCACTTGACAGTCCATCTAGACATTATATAATCAAAGATAATAAGTATAGTAAAATGTATAAAGAAAACAAAGAATTTTTATTTGTTACTTTTTATTTTTTAATGTTTATGTTTGTTACAGTACATATGTGTATTCATTATAATCAGATCTTCGCCGCTAAGCCAATTTGAGTAAACTATAACACCTTAATATCACAGAAAAAAGCGTCTATACCGCACAGAAAAAAGCGTCAATAACGCACAGCAAAATACATAAATTTCAGAGTAAGGACACAATAGTAAGGGGGAAGAACATAAGGCTCAACTCCACGCACTTTCTTTTGGTAATTACACTGAAATACAACAATACGGATCGGGAATTACAAAATGCGTATACGCAGATTGCAACAAACGGTCATTGTGATTGTTAATTTCTTAGACTAATAAATTTTCAGTTCAAGAACTGTCACTTTATACATCCTGAGTAGAATCCGACACCAGGTCTTTTCAAATAAAGTTAGTTTTTGTATTTTATTAAGTTTTATTTCAATTATGTGTCTATTTCAATTTAAAAGAAGATTTAAATAATTTTCTCAAGCTTATTTCTAATTAATTTTACATCAATAATTTTATTAACAATGACAAAAATTTAGAGTGCAATAGCGCCATGTTGATAATTTAATGTACCCGGTAGATAGTACTCGGGCCACCTTGTAGATGGCGACTCTTCGTTTACTTCGCTGTCAAAATGTACCTACTGAGTGTCACCCCCCTGATGCTAATACTGTTAGCCGAACTTGGGTGTTTCTGTACAATAATGCTTTGTATTTTTATAATAATATGTTTAGTTCCATCTGTCACCACGTCCAATTGTTATTTGCCAAGATGTATTGTTATGCATACGCATGTTATTTTTATTCTTTCTGTTCCCGTGCGTGCTCTTTAATGTGCAGTTAGTTATATATTTAATATTTATTTATTTCTGTGTGAATGAGCGACGACACCTTCTTACATACCCCTATTGCAACAATATCATTATTTACTCTAGAAAAAGAAAAAAAAAACCTGACGACCTCCGTGGTCGAGTGGCGTACGCACCGGTTTCCAAGGTGGCGATGACGCCAGCTATGAGGTCCCAGGTTCGATTCCCGGAGGGTTCCATGTGGAAACCTACTTTTTTACATTGCCTTGGGTCTGGGTATTTGTGGTAGAACCTTTGTTGTTTCTAGTGCTTTAGCTAGGTACTTTGGGTTCAGGGCAATGTATGAGATGTTATCCGCATTTATACTTTAGTCTATAATGCTTTTAAACTTGTCATTTTAAAAGCGCATAGAAATGCCAACCAATTTCAGACCACGTTATCCTGTGCGTTAGGTACCTATACCTTCGTATACCATAGGGCCGCTATGTCACTGGCGTTTTCCGAGTGTCGGCGCCTCTCCAACGTCTGCCCAACGTCAACGCGATGCCCATATTTATTTCATGCTGATTTAGAATAGAAATGAAAAAGGACTTACTTATTTGATTTTGCATGTTTGACTTGTTTTCTCGCGTAAAACAGCTTTTCTTTGCATATACTTAAATCAGTCCATCTTTATCTTATTGCTAGTCTTACTACTGAAGAATTAATTCTACTCAAGGGAAACATACAGCTGGGTACTCACTTAGCAGTGTCGCACGTAACGTATCAGAGTACTTGCATCTTCCTAACGAGCTGCTCTGAGAATGCTTTGCGATCCTACGGCTCCAGCAAAGAAGAGGAGGGGACCGGGGTGTTTTTGGTCGGTGCAAGTCCGACATATCGTAGTAGGTCCGAACCCATTCGATTTTAACCCATTCAATGCGGCAACAAATTTTGCTCTCGCTACCCAGATGCGGTACCTATATGTTTTAACGTGAACGCCGATAGGCGTGCACCGCACCTGACGAACAAAAGAAAACACGCCAATCGGCGTGTTCAGCACTTCGTTATGAATTTCATATTATTCATTTCGAATTCAATTAGCAATTCAAATAATATCAGGGGTAGCAAACCATTTTACAAAAATACAACTGAAGGCAAAACTAATCAGGAATTCAATATTTTAAAATATTTTTTTATAGGTAGAAAAATGAAAAAAAAACCCCTTTGATACTTTAAATTTTACTATGTTTCACATTTCGGTACTTGGGAATATAAATAAAATTAAAGTATAGTTTATTTTCCTTTGGTTTTTTTTTTCATGCTTGAAATGTTAAAAGTAAATCATCTCACTTCAAAAATCACAAAGGTCGTAGCGTAGTGGCACCAATGATCGGGTTTCTTTATTAAATTAAAGGTATATTAGTCACTTTTAAACCAAAAGTAACATTTGAGTATGGTAAGGTATATTCTTGAGATAAGAATAGAATGTATTATTTTTATTTGCTATAAACAGACAAGAAAAAAAATCAAACAAATGAAAAAGTGTAAGAATCTCCAGTAACCGACACCTAGTCATTTGACTGTTACCAGTAATCGACACCCCAGTTATCGACACCCCAGTCATCGACACCCCAGTTATCGACACTTACCAGTTATCGACACCCCAGTTATCGACTATTATCTATAATGAGTATTTGCCAAATAATCACACCATTTGACTACATTTGTCGGTCTTTAAAATAAAATTACCTGTTTAATAAGTATGCATATTTTGTTACAATAACCATATTTCTCTTACTAATGAGTATTAATCATGTAAATACTCGTACAAGACAGAAGATATTGGCAAGTTGACTAGCACTGGGTGAAGGGTGGGCGATTTGGGGTCGTTTCATATCTGACGTTGGTGGCGTGCTGTCAGTCGCGTGGCGCTGGGGTGGGCGGGCGCATGATGGAGGATTCGGCCTTTCACACTGACCCGACGACGCGTCAGGTGTGGGAGGTTGGATGTAAAGTTGTGTGCTTGTTCGTTCTGGTGTTGCGCGGCCGATGTTGCGCGCTGTCTTTTCCGCCGGATATGAACCGACCCCTAGGGTGCTGTCTTTTTTGTATTAAAATTTTGACGTTTGATAAGTGCTACTTTGTAGCTTAACTTAAATTAATGATTTTTGATTTTGATTTTGGTTCTGATTTTGTCTGTTTGATATTTTTTAATTTTTGAATTGAACACTTCTTTAGCGACTTTTCGTAATGGGTAAAAAAAAATAAACTCGCGTCAGGTTAATAAACGTTCCAGTGCACTTTACACTTGTTATAGCCACTGGCAATCCTACAAGGTCAACATTGGCAAGTAGGTGTACCTAAATTTTTCATTAAACTAAAATTATCTGAATACGAAAATACCTGCCACTCACTGACTTAAAATAGAAACATCGGGCCCCTGGACACGTGACCTGATCGAAAATTCGTATGACGAAAACTTCTTTAGCGGTGCTGTACAGTTTTTTTTTGTAGTGAGTAAAAATGATAAACCCGCGTCAGGACACGTGACCTTATCGAAAATTCGTAAGACGGATGTAATGTCTGTGTACGATAGCGCAATAAATTTATATTGTATTTCTACCACAGGTATGATAGTACTTTAATACTGATAATGAAAGCAAATCGTGCAAAATTATTACCTAACCGTATGGTTAAAAAAACTATAATTTTTATAAGTCCTGTATAGGACTTAAAAAAAATTTTTTTCCGAATCTTTCCGATTTTTTTCTTGTATTAGGTTGACCTTGTCTGTAGCAACTATTTAAGTTCTAAAAAACATGGCCCCTCGACGCACCGTTTTCGAGTTATGAGCCTTTTACTTGAACGGCCTTTTAATGTAAACGGCCCATAAGTCGGAAACTATGCGTCGTAGGGCCATACTTCTAAGATCGTAAATGGTTTTTATAGATAAGCTTAATCAGATGCTGCAATAAAAATGCTCGAATTATATTTAAAAAAAAAAAAAACTAAAAAAGGACTCCCAATTTTTTTTTACTATTTTTTTTTGTTTTCTTTGGTGCTCTATGGCCTATGAATATTCGATCAAATACATGTTTCTTAGACTATTAACTAACATAGACAGAGCGAACAAAATAGACACAAATTACGATGAATCTAAGCTTCTCTCCCTTATGGTGCAGATGGTATATATGAAAGAGACAAACATATATGGACTCATAAATGCTTCAAACTAAATGGACGCTCCAGAATTGTCAAATGGTGTTAAATGGTCTCTTTTTAGACGACCAATTAAAAGAGCACATAGTTGCAGATTAGAACCTTTTCTACACAGTAAAATGACCAAAGTATTTGACAGGTATTTGATTTAGTCGTATCATACGTTGTGAATGTCAGTCGTTGCTGGTCATTGTTTATCTTACAAATAATATTATTTTTTTGCATAATATAAGCAAATTGATTGTGTACAAAAGGTGCAAAGGACAGATAAATAAGCGTGTAATATGGGTTGTTTTGTTTTATCGTGTAAATCATATTCATCACGGAAATATATCAATAAATATGTAAGCGTTCAACGGTAAGTGTTTTTTTGCAATTTTCTAATAAAATCATGCGTAATTTTTGTATGCGATCACTTATAACATACACATTACACCGATAATGATCCCTTCAGCCTATCTTTTTTACTTATTATATCGTGTAAGCGAATTAATATTAAAAAAACGAAATTTGTTTATTTGTGAGGTTATGTTATGCTAGTGAAGTACAATTTTTCATCGATATTATTCGATACGATAATTAATTTTATGTTATTAAATTGTACCTAATTTCGTTTTATTTTACAGTATGCCTCCGAATGATAGAAGAACTGGTGTAAAGTGCTAACAAGAGCCAGAAGTTGTTGGACTAAGCATAGCCGAAAAAAATGTCCTCGTCTCCGCCCCGAATATAACCGAATAACTACAAAGACATCAGGAACTACACTTAGTTATTCACGCGGGTGAAACCTTGGGGCACAGAGAGTTTTTGTTTATTAATAAATTAGTTTGTTTCTTTTTACTTTAACTCCTAGATTATAAAGGCCGATCAAAATAAAGATTTTTGCATTAGATCTTTTAGTCAACCAATTACGTATTTGTTTTATTTTAAACCCTTGATAATTTGTAAATTTGGGACTTAATTTGTATTGATTGCCTTGGTGATGTATATTTTACAAAAAGGCCTTTGGTGTGGGACGCAACGTGCGCCGACACCCTTGCGCTATCCCATGTTTTTAGTTCGGCGATCTCTTCTGGCGCTGCGGAGACCCATAAATGGCGAAAATATAATATAATGTATGCGAAGCGAAAATATTGTAACCTAATAGGTTATTATATTTTCGAGCCGTTTGGGGTTGAGTTTGTATGTAATCTTTTTAAAGAACGTTTGGTAGACTCTACTTGTGATCAGAGGGCTGGTTTGTTCCTTGAACAAAGAATCGGCATAGCCATTCAACGCGGCAATACTGCCAGCCTTTCGGGCACGTTTCCCACCATTGACAAGGATAATGATGAGTGTTTTGACGCATGTTAGTTATATTGATTTATATAAGATTAAATTTTAGTATAATTGTTTTATAAAAATGTTACATAAAAATAACATACATTCAATCTAAGTACATATTCAGTCAAGAAATAAATTTATTTCGATACCTCTACCAAATACGGCACATCACTACCGAAGCAAAAATAGTGGACAACGTAGCTGCAAAAATCCCTTAAAACTATATATCTATCCTTTTTTTCATATTGAATGTGTCATAGGTAAGAAGAGTACAACTATAGTGAAATTTGATGTTCCCTCTATGCTTTAGTAATTACTCTGAGACATGTTTTTTGACCAAAGATACTCTGCAGGAGTCCTTCACGACCCAGATTCTATGGATAACTTAGCATTTTTGCCGTGCCAGAGATAACCTCAAAAACTAAATACTCCAATTTTCCTCGGCATTATGTATATGGTGTTTAAATTTTCGATGAAATGTTGAGGCATATTATAAAGTGACACGGCAATCTACATTTTGCCTTCGGCATATTACATAACCGCAAACGACGACGATTAAACTGACGACGCCGCGACGCCGTATGTAAAATCTGCGACATAGCTATATATAACGAGGACTGCCTCGTTGGCCTAGTGGTGCTAAGCGCGACTGCTACACTAGAGGTCTTGGGTTCGATTCCCAAGTCGACCAAGGTGTTATTGGGTTTTTCTGTGAAATTCTCAGTAGCAGGTCGGAGTTTAGATTTCTGCCCGGTTAGTGGCAATACGCTCGCCCCCTATTACATGGGACCAAAACATATCTTTGGTACACCTCTGCCTAACCCTTCGGGGATACAGGCGTGATAATCTGTTATGTTTTGTTATGAATATATATATTTTTTATACCAATAAAAGTAAAGTGAGTAGCTAGTTGTTAATCCCTGGAATACGCCGATTGGCGTTATCAGCACCTGAGTAAGAAAACTCAACTTTTCTAGAACGCTTACGCTACTGAAATATCTAAAAACTACTGGTACCAGGCATTTCACTTATAAATTACAAGCACATTGGTCTCTATTTTATTATTAAATCATCAAATTTGGATGAAATATAAAACAATTCTATAATACGCCGATCGGCATTTTCAGAATCTGAGTATGAAAAAATTATACGCAGATCGGCGTGCGCCGCATTGAATGGGAAAAAAAGAAAAGCGAGCGTCTCTTGCCAACGTACTCACATTAAACAGTATCTGATACATACTACACTGCTAAGTGAGTACCCAGCTTGAAGGATCAATACGGCTTTCGCCGGTTTTGGAATAAAACAAATAACTACCTTCTTTTTCAACTCTGTTAAAGATATAAGAACCCACACATACTAATTATTAATATTAGTGTATTAAAAAAATATATGTTAGACTAGCTCACACATTATTTATAGGGTACTTCTCCAAGTATGGCGCAACATTTCCCAGCCTGTATTAAAAATACTTTGTAGTTTTGCATTCAGTGAATGTGCACTGTTACCTACTACTTTTGAATGATCAGATTACACTAAAATGTATTCAGCGAATCAAACCCACCACCCACCACAGCCTTTTTTCCCTTACCGTTATTATTAGGGTGGCAAATCATGACATCAGTCAAATTTGATTGTTTTTAGATCATTATGATCATATTATTTAGTCTAGACATTTTTTTCTAGTAGGACCCAATCGTTGGCACCTACCCAATTATTGGCATAACACTATTTATACAACAATATCTAATAATCTATACTCAATGTTTACTGAACGAATAATTGAGTAAAAAATGTACCATTATTTATATCATTCCAACTCTCATTGAATTCAATTTGGCTTAAACTGGGTGTTAAAACTACAGAAAAGAAAAAACAAGTGGAAAGGCAATACGCCAAAATTACTATAGGAACCACAACCATACCATTTCTATGGTAACTCTAAATCGGTTTGTTTACCTAGATTCTTTATCGATTTTGGCGCATATATAGATAAGCTGTGGAGTATCAAAGTTAAAAAATTATCATCAGTCCTGAGGTTACAAAAAAAAAGCCACTTCTTACACACTGACGCCTTATAGTGCCAATAATTGGGTAGATAGTCTACCCTACATAAAAGCAATTAACCTTTTCGCCGCCCAGCTATACTAAACACGATGTGTCGCCGTACGCCAACGTATAAATGTATAATAAATGTATAGTACGAAAGTAGGGATGGCGGTAACATCATGTCGATAATGAAAAAAAATATGTGTAAATTTAAATTGGTACTCAAATTTACAATTAAAAATACAAACTGTTAAATTATAATGGTAATTTGTTTTATTTTATGAACATTTATACTAAGAAAAATGGGTATCCGTTATCGGAGATGAAGATACATGCATAGAGTTGCTAGAGATAATAATAATAATTCGTAACATTAGCCACTTCACTATTCATTTCATAACGTAGTCTGTTTACTTCATATCAAGTCATTGGCGTTCATAGCACGCCTAAGCGCTTACGACGTCACAGGTTTACTTCTATTGAAGTTGACGGCGCTAGTGTCACTCGACATCTTGCCATTACGTAGAGATGGGGCTAGCAATATCGAAAACCCTCAGTACATAATAATTAATTTTAACCCGGCGTCATTGTGGTAGGAAATTGTTACACGGGCGTTGAGGTGGGTCAATTTGACCCGTATATTTAAAATATGATATTTTCCTTTTTTCTGAAGACATCCAAAATCTGTGTTAATATATTGATTATTTATACCCAAATTTATGAAATAATAATAAAACAATATTAGTAAAGAAACATTTATTCAAGTTATATGACCTTTTACATAGACTCACAAAAATAGGAATAAAATTGACATCACTTAAGTTATCATTATTTTACTAAACTAATAATCAGTTTTTATAGTTATTTAAGGCACTTCTATAAATCTTAATAACATATTTGAGGAAACAGAAACAAAAATGCATAATTTGAATCTTCATTGTAATTGCATTCACTGCAGAAAGATATGATGTGTTCAGGGCAAACGTATTTGATACAAACTTGACATGTGTGTTTTTTTTTGCGGTCTCTATGTCGATAAATGTTGACATGACACGATCTTATGTTGAATACGTGCATTGGTATATCTAAAAATTATTCATCTGCGTCATCATTATCCGTCAAGGCGTCCTCTGAATCAGATTCCCCTAAAATTGCCTAAATACGTCGATCTTGTCGGTAATCCATGTTTTCAAACTTCAAACTACCTTTACTTAAAAGAAAAAAAGAAATCAGAATCAGAACACACTAAAATACAAAAAGCACTAAATAAAAACACCAATTAAACAATTTAAAGCAATAAAAATCACTTGTGAAAAAAGGCGCGAACTTGTTACATCAGTTGTGAGGACGGGTCATATTTACCTTTTTGAGAATTAAAGACGTGTAGCTCCCAGTGCGGCGTCTGCCCAACTTATTTCTGTTCATAAACGTTTAGAACAGACTGTTGGCTCCAGCTACTGAGAAGAAGGGCAACTTCGCACGCGTATTTAAAAAAATATTAGCATTTTCAAACATGTCGGGTCATTTTGACCCAACCTCAATGACGCCGGGTTAATGAAATGATTTGATAGGTAGATGTACATTAATTTTGAAACGCATTGTAATACGTTATTTACTGACCGCAATTTCTTTTTATTCATAGAATTCAAAAAACTATTGGATGGAAAAGAAAACAAATATTATAGTAAATAAAGATTCTAATGAATGCAACTTTCGCGTCACATCACTGGCCTACTTGATATGAAGTCGTTGGCGTGCGGGATATAAAATTATTTGAAACCTTTTATGTTTTACCTTTTTAAAACAGAAAATAGTCTGTTTTGCATGAGAAAAAATAGTTCGTCGTGTCCGTATTACAAAATTACAAAGAAACAAATGTTTTATGTATCGTAAATGTATTTTTTATAGTAGGTAGATACAATGAACTTCTATAGAAGTAGTGGCGTGGACGGCACGAAAATCCTGAACTTCTATAGAAGTTGTTGGCGGCGAAAAGGTTAAGCATGGTGTGCAGGAAATAAAATACGAAATGTTACTTAAACATTTAATTTAAGCCTTCACAGCATATACTCTTGGGGGGAATAGAGACTTCTTGCGGATCTCTTTCCTTGTCTTGATTTTAGACTCGTGTTTAGTGAGGGCCTTGCGCATAGCGCGAGTTCTCTTGGTCCTCAAGTCTAGGGGCTTGTACTTCTTGTTCTTGTAGTGGTTACGTAGATTAACTTTCATCTTTTGATGGTAAACAATGTACACTCGTGCAATAGCTTTCCTCACAACACGGCTGAAAGCAATATGGTAAAATGTTAATACTTATAATATGCAAACTTAAACAATAAAATTAAGGCCTAGCCAGTGTTGAAATGGAGTATCACATGTCAAGTTTTAAGACAACATTTTGTAAACCATCTGTTTATAAATTTATTTTAGCCTAAAATATTAATTTTTAATATGTGCTGATGCTCCTGATTACTAGCATTACTTAATAATACCTCCATGACTGACAAGCTTTTGAGGGTAATGTAACAAAAATTACAAGTGAAGAATGATGAACACTGTCATTTCTAGACAATGTAGAAAAATTACTTTCTATGTTGACCTGGCTGGGCATCGAACCCGGGACCTCAGAGCTAGCGACACCTTGAAAAAAGGTCTGTACGCCACTCGACCATGGAGGTCGCCATCACTGAAGTATGTCTTGAATCTATGTTACATTACATGTAAATAATTTTCCCAGATAGAGAACACCTTTAACAACACCATTAATAACAACAAGTGGACACAATTTCATGATCTTAATTAGTTGGAATTTGTCTCTACACTGAAGAACAGAATAACTATAAAACATCGGAACGGGGACTAGGTAAAATCGCGGGAGGTACTGCGTTAAAAAGAAACATTTATCAAGAAAAGAAGCAACTATCATCAATTCTAACCTATTAAGTTGTTTTTAAATTATAAGTTCGTATTACAGTTTCGTACTCACATTTTGGAAAGTTTTGACGCGACACCTCCGGTAACCTTAGCAACACGAAGATTGGTCAATTCTGTTTTTAACTCCTCGAGTTGCTTAAACAACTCCTTCTTGTCCTTAGTGCGCAATTCCGAACACTTAACCTTACCCTGAAATAAACATCATAACACTATTAAAAACACCACTTAAAAACTTACATTAAAAAAAGAGCGTTTTAGCGAAATACACATAGTCAGATTTTCAAGAGTAAAAGACACGAAACAATTGTTGCTTGATATTAATAATAATTTATATTAAAAGCTCTAAAGGGTCTACGGTCTTGCACTCCGGCATTTATACGGCAAGTATACAGCTGACTATCGCAAAATATTAAATAAAACCAATTCAAAATATATCACTAAACCATTTTCTTTAGCAACACAAATGAAAAGACACTTGATGATTATGTATTATTGAGATAACTAATATTAAACACAAACCATTTTGAAAACGCCTGGACTTGCGTTTTTGACGTTAGAAAAGAAAAACACGTTCAACGGTGTTGCACACCTCTCCTTGGGACAGTCTATAAAATAGTTTTTATTTATTTTAACTGTTAGCAACACTGGGAACATTTTATGTTCTTTTTTGCAATTAATTTACAATTTCTTATCTTAGTATTAAAAAAGTAATAAATAAAGACATAATTGTGAGTAATAGTTCCAATATTATTAGGTTTTTACAACGAAACTAGTTCATACTAATGCGCACAGTTAAAATTACGATATCTACACCCTATATTTATTTATTTATAATTATTAAGTACAAAAAAATTGACTTATGTTTATACATTAGTCCACAAACAAAACTGTTTTGAACAGTTTGACTGTGGACGCCTGTTTATTATAGTTTTTTTTTTACACACAAAGCTGAGTTAGGCGGCCCCTAGACGACCAATTATATTGCGAAATATTGTGAATTGTGCAATATAATTAATCGTCTAGGACTAATATTGAAGAATGCGCAATGATTGAACGAAAGTTTGAGCGAGTTTAATTTTTATTGTACCATATTTTTCCATCGCATCGTGTACATAATTCACGACAAAACTAGTTCACACTAGTGCTTACGGTTTAAACTCTGATAGGCTCACTCTATAGTTTCTCTAACTCATCTAAGCTGG
The DNA here is from genome assembly GCA_905146925.1 of Autographa gamma. Taxonomy (NCBI): domain Eukaryota; kingdom Metazoa; phylum Arthropoda; class Insecta; order Lepidoptera; family Noctuidae; genus Autographa; species Autographa gamma. The sequence continues at coordinate 7,221,068 of LR989852.1, forward strand.
TGACAAATTGACAATTGACATCACATTATCGGACATCGGTATTTGTTATTTTCTTCTCTTGCCATAGTCTCTTGCTTTTTTATTAGTGATCACTGTACTTACTCTGCCTTTGAGGCTTGCCTGAAGCCGTGACTGTGACACTGTTTATTTTTACCATCGAACCCACCCCATGTATTGTTTATTGACAAACCGTGTGAAATAGGCTAAATCCCTTTTATCAAAACATTTTGAATTATTTATTGCAAAATGGATGAGAATGATGATAACTGTAATATTAATTACGAAAAATCCTTACAATATTGGGCAGATATTCCTCCTACTGTAGACGGTGTTTTAGGAGGTTTTGGATTCATTTCAAGTGCAGACATAAAGGGATCAGAAATGTTCCTCAAATCTTTACTTTCTTCTGATACCCCTCCCCCGACAAACACAGCACTTGATTGTGGTGCAGGTATCGGCAGAATAACCAAACAGTTGTTAATTCCACATTTTAAAACTGTTGATGTTGTTGAACCTGATGAAAAGTTCATCAATAGTATCAGAGAATATGTTGGAGAACATCAATCTAAATTGGGTACATTATTTAAGGTTAGCCTACAAGAGTTCATACCTGTAAGAAAATATGATGTTATTTGGAATCAATGGGTATTAGGATACCTAACAGATGATGATTTAGAGGCTTATCTCATTAGATGCAGGTAAGACTAAAAATTTAAATGATTGTCATCTCTTGACGCAGTAGTTTCAAAAATTTGTATTTTTCAGAGATTCCCTTGCTGCCAATGGTATCATAGTTGTTAAAGAAAATGTTACATCATCTGGACGAAGTGAAAAAGATTCTACAGATTCATCTGTGACTCGATCTTTTAAGCAATACATCAAGATATTTAAGAATTGCAACTTGAAAAGAGTTAAGCAATGCAAGCAGGCAAATTTTCCTAATGGTATTTATCCTGTGTATATGTTTGCATTGAGACCAAATTACAAGGAAATTCAAAAAACAAATGAATTAAAAGTACTTGTAAACTCATGATAATTCACAAAATAAAATAAATCAATTTATAAGGTTGGTTATTTATTTAGTTGGTAGAGGTTGTTTTTTCAAATAGTAAAAATATTATTGAATCACATGTCACATTCACCATGTTGCCTTCCTTTGATAGTAAAGGTGCAACTTACCTCTAGGCTGTATCTAAGGTATTCTAGATATATTAATATTTAGAATACCTTCAAGAAATAATATTTCCAGAACCTGGTACTGCTACTGAAAATATTCTAAGTAGAATTCCAGCCCAAAAGACATTAGGACGATTTGACCATCACTGATCCCAGAGCATGTTAAATGGGCTGCTGCCAAGTGACAATAACCCTGAAACCCACTCAGATTCGACTTGTTATCATAAAAATCTGGTCACTATAAAGGTCAAGTTTATTTCGCGTGTATCATTATCACTTGTCAAGATTGTAATAATTGTAAAGCAAAAGAAAAAATAAGTAAACAGCTTTGTTCAATAACAACAATGTATTAATGATGGAAGGTAAAGACCAATTACGAGAATGTATTTAACATTTTTGGTTTTAGGAATATTATTTAGAGCCAGGTCATTAAAACAATATTAGGTATATACAAGTAGGTACTTAATTTTTTACTTTTGTGGTTCATGGATAGGTTGGTAGGTACTGAGAGTCTTTTTTAAATGAAAAATATCCGTTTATTCTTCAGTTGTAATGAAATTATAGTATTATACTTAAATCTTTAAGTTGACATCTGTTCCCTGCTGTTTGTGGATACTTAAACTACAATTATTTAGATGATAGATTAGTTAGATGGATTAGTCAAACAAGAATATACCTATGTATAACTTCCCAATATCATGCTGCAGTTACTTTTTTTCATAGTGCATAGCTATAAAATAATGTAATCCTTTATTTATGTCAATTGAGGAAGATATTTAAAAAGATCACAATTGCGACTGCACTGGGAAAAATGTAGTTGATCCATTTATGCAAGATATAAATATTATGGCACTTAAGATCGGGCCCACACACGGACTTCAGATCAAAGGCCCGAGTCTGCTATTGTCAATTGTTTGAATCGTCTGAGTGGGTGGCGTTAGTAGGTCCATTTTAGGCCTCTTTTACGGAGACGCGGGGCGTCGGGCGTCGCGTGTGGCGTGGCGTCTCGCGGCGCGTCGGGCGTTTTTTTCTGTTTACCTACGGAGGGGCGGCGCGTGAAGCGGCACGCATCATCGCACGCGTAAACACAAACTTATAGCAATATACGACGTTGTTCATAGAGAAGAGTGGCGGTGCACGCTCGCCTCGATCAAATCGACTACAAGTCGGATTTTTATCATATCCTACTCCATTGCGACGGTGACTACGTCTGTGTTGCGCGATTTCTAAATAAGACTGACATAAGATTCCGCCTCGGGCCTAGCTTCATCGAGAATTGCCGCTGCGTGCGCCGCCGCGGTAAACGCCGCGTGGGACGCGTCGGTGCAATCCGCGGCGTCCGCCGCAAAAAACGCCCTATTTCAAACAAACGCGTATAAAATCGCTTCTCCGTAAACGCACTCATACAACTTCATATATTTGAATTCAGTGCAGACCGCTCCGCTCCACGCAACGCCCCACGTCTCCGTAAACGAGGCCTTAGGATTAGCATTCTACTAAATGTCAGAACGTCAAAATTGGCCGTCCCAATGGCAAATTTTGACGTTAAAATGACGTTTTACCTACGTAATTATCCTAAAATGAACCTACTAACGCCACCCACTCAGACGATTCAAACAATTATCAATAGCAGACTCAGGTTCCAGTTATTCATTAATCAACACTCAGAGTATTATACTTGTAGCTAAGAACCGCACTCGCACGATAAACCGTCCGTCCGCAAATTCAAAATAGTACTGAATGCCGAGCCGTAAAAAAATAATTGTTGGGGAACCCTCTGCTGCTTGCAATCCGTGTATGGTCAGCCTATGTCAAAATTGGTTATTTAGCAAGTAAAACGATCAATATTATTTTTCTGCGTAACTAGGTAGGTATGATTTATACCTTCTTTACGGAAATTACGAGTCATATCTTCTGATAGGAGCCGTGTCAATATTATAATTATTAATTTTTATGTAGTTTCTAATATATTCGCGGTCGTTTTCGGTTAATAGCGTCCAACTTTCTAATTCTACCAATATTTCCAAACTCATGCAACTTTGAATAATCCTCTGTATGGATACCATTGTTAAAAAATCTGATTGCATAATACGCAGTTCTTTTAAATAAATAAGGGGATTTTTGTCTAGTATGCTAAACATAAATTCGTCTGTGAGTTGTATCGCAGTCCCCAAATGAATGAACTGAGCGTTAATGCAATTAGTTAAAATGAATAACAATTGTTCATCGGTACACGTCGAAACACATGTAATTTTTTTTAGGTTTCGGAAAGGTTCTATTTCTAATTTTTTCGTATACAAAGACGTGTGCTGTATTAGCGTACAATTGTACAAAGTCAATGTTTCTAAGAAAGGGCACATTTGACTGATGTACATAAGGGCATTTAAGTCTATTTGATCAACATGTTCGAGATGCAAATTAACTAAATTGCACCCCTTAACTTGAAGAATCTGTTTTATCTGATCAGCGTAAAAGTCACAGGACAATAATTTGAGCTCTCTTAGATCCCTCAGTCCTATAAGTACCATTAAATCACTTTGTAGAGTATTATGGAAAACAGTCATACTCCTTATATACGGGCACATCTGTACAGCCAATTGTAGTTGATTTAATGTGGCGTATCGACTAACATACGTCTTTAGGTTAAATGTATCTATTTCACAGTGGTTAAGGTCTATGTACTCTAAAATTTTACCGATTTCATCGCATCTGCCGATATCTTCGATATTTTTGCATTTTATAAGTAGTTTTACAAATCCATCTAAAGTGACAAATGTTCTATACAATTGAATGCTTCTGAGGTTTGTTATTTTAGCTACAATATCCATACTGTCATTAGTGATACATTTAGAACAAGAAACGTCTAATTTTTCCAGACATTTACAATTTTCAGCGACACACCGTAATATGTTATCAGTGCAATCGTAGTTTATAATGAAGTACTTCAATCGATGTAATTCTTTCAAAGATGAAATAACTGCATATTCCATGTCTGAGGTCTTCCAACCTCCAGAAAGTGAGCCTAAGTTTAGGTAAACAAGACCTTTTAACATGTATAACTTGGAATAGAAAACAGTTCGTAACATCTTTGGAATATTGTCAACAGACACGACGGTCAAATTTTTGGTAAATAATACTTCTGCGGTTTTTACAATGACATTCATTTGACTGACAAATTTACCCATGCAGCCGCGAAATCCTAAAGATTGTTTAGTTTTTTCAAGTAGTTCTGTCAATGCTCTAATTGCTTCATTTACTAATAAATCGTGTAACATCCATGGAACATTAAGATCTAAATATGTCCGTATACAATCAACGCTATGGGATAGGGTGACTTGGGCTATATTCGGATCTTTCTGCGAAAGCATCGCGATCGGTAACATTTGACATTCTGCTCGCAGCGCCACCCAATCTCCGAGTGCTTTTATTGCTAAACTTTCCAGCTTTTTGGGTTGCTTGTATCTTGCCATGGTGACCTGAAAATTTAAAACAATTGATGTTTAACAAAAACTTTGGTTCGGTAGGTATGGATAAATAGTACCAAACGAGTAGGTAGATACCTACAATAATAACTAATAAATAATAACCTACAATTCAAAGTTTAAATCGAGTTAACAAAAGCTCACTAAGTCTGTGTGGCCAGAATCGTCGTGGCATAAAATGGAACTAGCTAATAATATTCTGTTAATATTTAAACATTCCAGAAAACTGTTATGAAGACGCCGTCTGATAATATGGTATAACATAGTTATATATGTATTCAAATGGTATAGTCTCACTATAATAACGCAAAAGTATTTATAACATAAGAAATACGCTAATTACACACAGCAGCGCCCCCAATCTCACGGTTCTCCTCCCGCACAGACGAATGGCATTAAGTACGTACATCTACCTAAGGAGGGTTTCAATAGTAATCCTGCAGACATACTTTAACCCGCTATTTATGAAATGCTGCATAGAAAACAGTAATAAATAAGTGTAAGTATGGTTATCTGTTTTGTGTTATTAGCAAGCCGATCGTGACCTACGCGGTAGCTCTATTTTCTAAAAATATGCGTCACTTACCGACATAGTGGTGGTTTTTAAATAGTTTATTATGGCTAACCCAGCCGAGTTTTAGACTTTAAAAGACTTTTACATGTTCTACGAAGAACGATAATTTATGCTTCGAAACAACAATTTGAGCTCTACCTATGTGTTATGAATTGAGACCCGGTATTGCGCATGCGCATAAGTAGTATTTTTAGATTTAAAACTGAATGCTTGGGAGTTAGTGGGAACGTATTTTGGACGGAACTGACGTTTCACGATATGAATTTACTTGCACCCATCGACGTATGGTATGCATAGACTGCTAGTATCGCGAGGTTCCCCTTATGCCAAGCGAGAGCAGTTTTTAGTCTGATCCTAGTACATTTCGTTTTTCATTTAAGTTAATTTTCGCGCAACGAGAAACTTATATAAGAAAATATCGATGGTTTTGACATTGTTAGGATAATATTAGTGTTTTAGATAGATTTTTTAAAACGGCAAGCACCATCTTCATACATAATTCACGACAACACTTGTTCACACTAGTGCTTACGGTTTAAACTCTGATAGGCTCACTCTATAGTTTCAAATGCAACCTCGTTGCTTGCACCTAACGGAATACGTGCTAACTACTTTAATCAGTAGGTAAACGAAAAACAGTTAAGATACAAGTTTATGTACCTAGCTAGTTCCTACATTATGAAAGAAATAAAAAATTAAGCAATAGTTAATTAGTTGCTAGACTAAAAGACCTGCCTAAAAATTGATGGTTGACGTGCAATTACCGAGAGCGTTGTCATTGCTCTAAGCCTAGACCCGTCACTGGGAGTACTATGTGTAGTGGGAGTAGTAGGTATGTTTATATTTTCCACGTTAAAAACGTTATACTTACATCAAAACCTACCCCTTGCGCCGTCCCACGTTCTAAGTTCAGCAGCCTCTCCTGGCGCTGCTGCTGGAGCTGCGGAGACCCTTAAGCGGCGGAAGTATAATAACATTGTGGGTGATTATATTTTCGAGCCGTTTGGGGTTGAAATGCTCGGGTCATGGGGTCCGAGCGCACGAAATCTTTTCAAAGAACTTTCCAAACGTTTGGTAGAATCTACTCGTGATCAGAGGGCTGGTTTGTTCCTTGCACAGAGAATCGGCATAGCCATTCAACGTGGCAATGCAGCCAGCCTTCAGGGCACGTTCCCCGCCATTGACAAGGATGACGATGAGTTCTTTGACGCCGTTTAGTTTTTATTTATGTAAGTTTTAATTTTAGTATAGTTAGAGTTTGTTCTTATATTAGACCTAACTCTAAATTTCTTATATTTTTATACCAAACTGGAAATGTGATAAGTTTAACCTATGACTATACTTCTAGAGCTTCTGGTAAGAAATAAATACCTAGCTAAGCAAGTATCGTAGCGTTTTTTAAAATACCTATACGTAAGTAGCCCAAAACGATGAAATAGGGGTTAGAGTATTAAATTTAACTATAGAGTGGGTATAACAGAGTATGATCAAGAGCAGTTGTAAAAATTTCATGAATATTAGAGCGCGACGTTTAATTAAATCCATCTTAAGACTTAATAATGTGAAAATCATCGATCGAAACGCCTTAAATTCAGTTAACAATCTACTACCTACAGTACCTAGCTTAGCTCGGCACAACGATAGGCCACTAGGGATTCGCACACAATTTTCTTTCATGTAGCCAATACCTTTACATGAAAGAATTCCAATTCAGTGCCAACCTCTAGAGTAGGTATACTATACTCTCTAGAGGTTGGAACTTCATATGTTAATTTTAGTTTAATCAATAAACATTTTTTCTTATCTCAGGGCGATATAATTTTGAGTTACTATTAATTTTCTGTAATATTAATATCTGTATATTTACGATTTTATGTTTGGATAGTTTTTTTTGCTTATTACAATTTTTGGTTTTTTTAAGGATCGATTTTTCGCGTGGCCGCACCTGGCCGCAGCTGATTTATTTTTTTGTGGATAGAGGATGACCCCAGCTATCCTACACTGACGCCATACACCCAACATATTTACACAATTGAAGCAAAAAAAAAAAAAAAAACGTTTTTCGCTCCATACAAAAAAATCTATTTTTTTTTTTCAGACAAACTATCAACTTTAGAAGAAATTCCAAAAGAGTAAAAGTTGTCAGGAATATGAAAAGGCGTCATATAAAAAAAAATTACATCGATATTCCAACTTTGATGCCTATGTCCACTCATTTTCAATCTGGGCCTACTGTGCGCGCCGGACCAAGTCCGGGGGCCCAAGTCTGCTATTTACACTCGGTTCAATGTCTTCATAGTGGCGTGCCAGCAGAGCCATTTTCGGAAAATTGCTAGACTTGGGCCCCGGGGCCCAAGTCTGCTATTTACACTCTGTTCAATGTCTTCATAGTGGCGTGCCAGCAGAGGCATTTTCGGAAAATTGGTATTCTACTAAACGTCAAAACGTCAAAATTGCGCATTGGAACGATTCGGTTCAATGTTCAACGACTGTGACCAATAGTTCATACATTTGGTACAAATTGTAATGCGCAATTTTGACGTTTTGACGTTTAGTAGAATACCAATTTTCCGAAAATGGCTCTGCTGGCACGACACTATGAAGACATTGAACCGAGTGTAAATAGCAGACTTGGGCCCCAGGTGTCCGGCCCGAACCAAGTTCGATCGTCTGTTAATAGTATAATAGGTGTCAATAGGAGTGACGACTAAACTTTGTACCGTCGTCGTAACGGATGATAAAATGAACACTTACATAACTAAGTATATTTATTTACATAATATTTATAATGCAAACTTATCACAGTGCACACAGCGGATGCAGATCATCCGCTATATATTGGCACACGAAAAAATATTGATATTTAGCATTTTATACATTTTTTTACACTTAACATTTACATTATATACTTTATTCAAAGTCGAAATAATACAATTTGTCCTAAAAAATCATCATAAGACTGAAGTAATTTTCACTGACAAATGTCATAAATTTAACCAAGACGTTCGTAAAAGTTTATGTCATATTGCAAAAATGTTAGGGACGAGACCTCGATAGATTAAATCGCTTGATCAAAAGAGTATTTAGTGTTATTTTCGACAGTGTCTGAAATAAACATTATTTTTTATAGGTTTTTTTAGAAGGTTTCTACCATATTGTTATTTAACTTGCAATTTATGTATGCATTGTTTGTTTGTCCGGGTGAAATTTTGCAACTTATTTTTGAACCAAATCATATTTTGTTGAAGTTATCTTCAACTGATAGAGCAAAAATTATGCATGTATAAATCGGATGACAATGCAATATTATTATGGCATAGAGCTGATCTGATTATGGAACTGGAAGGTGGCAATATTAACTCCATAATTAAGCGACGCAACTCGTACACGCTGGTTTCTTATAAGGGTTTATTTCTTATTTGTTTACGATAAAAATTTAGATCAGGATTTTTTTATTAACGTACAGGATTTTTCCAGCGATTCTGATAACGATGAAGATACTGACTTAGAGCAAATGGTTTCGTAAGACATTTTTTTTTTTATTGTTTTCTATTTTGATAAATGTTAACATACTTAGTGTAAATTTAGTTTAATTTTTAAGTATCGATTTAATAAACTCTTTCCCAGCACTAGTCACACTAGTTTGACACCTATCATTTTCATCAAGCTAGGCTTAACCGATAATAGTGCGTTATATACATATAATATATACAGGGTTTTACATACCTAAATAAAATATAAAACTTGGAATATTCACAATTGCAAAATAAATTTTGAAATCCCCTTTTTGCCGCGATATTCCTCTAAATTTAAGTAGCTATAATACAAAAATTACAACAATTTGCCGATTCTACTCAATATTTATTCGCTCTCAAAGAGTTTTCATAGAACGAGTTCAACGTACTATGATCCGAGAGCACGCGTACGAACTTGCATGGGCTTCTGTGAAACCTCCATTTGGTATCAAAACTGAACGCGCCGTGTTTACATATTACTATCCAAGCAATAAGGTCGGCTTTAGAGTTCTGCGTACCGTCGGTGCGTAGCGCGTACGCATGCGTACCGTCGACTGACGCGCCATGGCAACTTATGGACGCGTTCAGAGCTACCGTAGCTACCGATACCGACCGTACGCCTTGCGCGTACTGTCAAACACAAAGATACTGCTTATTCTATCAACCGTCAATAACAATACGCCGGTTAAACAAAAAAAATGAGCCCATTTCGTGCTGTAAGGATGTAAGGAATACTTTTTTGTGTTTTTCCTTTAGACTGGGTAATAAGTTTTTTACAGACAAAATCGTTAATAAATTCGCATTTGGTATCAGCTAGTATAAATTGGTAAAGTTATATTCTAAGTTTATTTGTTTTATTAATATTATCTCAAAACCTAATTTCCATCTGATAACGCTTTTAGCATTCGCAACTATCGATATTTTCGCATGATCAGCTGTGTCACACTGAACATCCCAAAACGAGCGAGAACTGACAGCTAGAAATGTGTATACAACGAGGTTGCATTAACTAGAGCCCGTCTAACGTTCTTTGATCCGAGAGCACGGCTGTGATCACCCGCCATTTTCAATGTCACGTCCAATTAGTGTCAAAACTGAGCGTGCCGCGTTTGAATCTCCCGGTATAAGTGACAAACATTTAAATAAAAAATGGTGAATTGCGTGGTGCTCAGTTGTAATAAACGATTCAAGAAGAAACAATAAACAAAACAGTGACATTTCTATTCATCGGTTAGTAGTATGTTTATAGAAATTGACCTTTTTTTTGTCATTATTTAGTAGGGTGAACCAGGGGGTGTGGGGGTTTGCGAGGGGGGGGGGAGTTCGCTTCAGTCCCCCCCCCCCCTCGAAAATTCTCCGCGACCGGCTAGTGCGAGGCAGTTCCGTTAAATTTTTCGATAGTTACTTTTTGTCCCAAGTATTTTGTTTAAAATTAAGTTCGTGTTCCTTGAATTGATTTATTTATTTATTAAAAAATAGTTTACCAACAGATTCTGTATATTCATGGCATCATAAGTAAGACAAATGTATAAGATACACTGTTGCGAATTACGGGTTAACCAGCATTTACAAAAAAATGTGACAACAGGATAATTTAAATATGAGTAAAATTAGAATAATAAGAACAAAATATGTTTGACAAACAATATTGTCTAAAAGTTTTTAGACTTCTACAAAGATCTTTTTCAATTATTTAGTTTTATGTTTCTGATTGGTGAGTAGGCATGAATGGACTTTTTCGGTAACTTATAATCAATTAATTTGATGCTGGTATCGGCTACACTAATTCATAATGTTTTATTTTTAGTTAATTTGTTTTTTTAATATTATCTCAAATCATTTTAATGACTTTGTTAATATTCACAACTATCGATAATTTATTATGAACGTCTGTTGTCGCACGGACATCCCTAAGCGAGCGGGAACGCACAGATTAAAAAGTGCTTTCGTTTGTACCAATAGAAATTAGCAATAGTAGCAGTCTATCTAATAAATGCTACGTCGATGTGTGTAGGTATATGTCACAGACAAATAGTATAATATGGTATTTTACATACGGCGTCGTCAGTTTAAAAACGTTTGCAGGTATGTAATATGCCGAAGGCAAAATGTAGATTGCCGTGTCACTTTATAATATGCCTCAACATTTCATCGAAAATTTAAACATCATAATACATAATGCCGAGCTAAATTGAAGTATTTAGTTTTTGAGGTTATCCGGCACGTCAAAAATACTAAGGTATCCATAGACTGGGTCGTGAAGGACTCCTGCAGAGTATTTTTGGTCAAAAAAACATTTATTTGATCGAATATTCATATATTCATAGGCCCAGAAATCCATTGCTTGATTAGGTTCGACTTTGTGACAGAGATCAATAGGTTAGGTTAGGTTAGATATTGTTAGTGTTCCATGGCCCCCGACGGGCGCCGGCGCCGGGATCACACATTGTGATCTTATAATGAATTAATCTGATGCTGGTATCGGCTACATTAATTTAATATTATAAAGTTATATTTTTTAGTTAATTTGTTTTTTAATATTAACTTAAATCCTTTTAATGACTCTGTTAATATTCACAATTTTCGATATTTACACATGAATGTCTATCGTCGCACGGAACATCCTTAGGCGAGCGGGAACGGACAGATTAAAAAGTGCTTTCGTTTGTACCAATAGAAACGTAGCGATAGTAGCAGTCTATGTATACAATAATACGTCTATGGTATTGACATTAACTAAATGACATCAGTCGTCACTCGTCAGTCGTCACTCGTCTCTAGCATTTAAACAATACCTATTAAAGGTACTTCAAGTTTTTCGTTGATATCATTTTAGTGAATATAGCTTTATATTTTGCCCTGTATTTAATTTGATAGTTACAGTGAGACCATAAAGACTTTTTGTGCCTATCTAGTCAATCTAACTATTAAGTTATAAGCAGAACATATAAAAAAAGATTTATGTAGTTTACTGATAAATATTTTGATGACGGACTAAATATTGTACTTAAGTTATCATCCTGTTTTATCTCTAAATTGTTTCAGTTTAGTTTTTTATTGACAGCAATAGAGATGGCTTTACCGCTGCCTATACCTCCGTGCGCTAAACGAGATGGTCTTAGTGGTTTAAGTTGTGAACAGTTTGATTATGCCAGTAGCATGGCCACAACATTGTTAGCACCGGTTAAAACTGAGCGCCAAATACTCGAGCATTCTATGTCGGAGGATGATCCCAATGCAAACACACAACTGCCAAGTGAGGTTGGCACTCTTCCTCGCTGGGGACCACAACACCGTGGAGCTAAAGAACTGGCTGAACTGTACAGTCCAGGCAAGTCATTTTTCAATTGTTATTTTTAAACTGAATTATAAATTTTGTTATTAGTAACTAGGTAAATACTGTGTTGTTTTTGTTGAAAAGAAGTCTAATTCTATGATTTATATTTTTTTACCATATCTATTAATTTGAAACTATATTCACAATGAAAATTGATTGAATGATGTGTTGTGTTGATGTATATACTTATTTTTGAGGGCCATTTCTATAGGATTGAGAATGTAATTTTTGTTTGACAGGAAAAAGGCTACAGGAATCAGTGTGTGTGGTGGTTTGTTGCACATTGTGTATCTGTGCTGGTGTTCTCATGGCCAGACACTTACGTGCGGATGCATCATTATTTTTCGCAGCAATTTCTGGTGTTTTAACAGCAGACTTTGCTTCAGGCGTAGTGCATTGGGCTGCTGACACTTGGGGAGCTGTTGATCTTCCCATTATAGGCAAAGTAATAACACTGAGTTTGAATCTCTTTGATTAATTATGGTTGTGTATGTTCTTGGTACAGCGCTACACTAACATTTGCTTGTTCTTGCCATTCATTGCCAATGTGTGCTTCCTTTCAAATCATTTATTGTCTTTGATATGCCTCTACTGCTATCAAAATCTGATTAGATAATCTCATTTGAGTAAAATGTTCTTTAAATGTCATCTTCACCCTCGAATACTGAAATGCAATTTAACTTCAAGATGCCTTAAATGTCTGTTTCTATTTCTACCATACACCTTAAAAATGACGGTGAATGCATGAGACTTAATGGTGACTTTACCTTTCAGTATTCGGCCATTACAGTACACAACAAAATTAATTGCTTGCAAATTATCACAGTTAGCAGCATTTAGATTGTACTAGTTTATTTCATAATTAAAAACACAAATGATCTCCTTATAGTGTTTAATAATCTTAATTAAAAATAGTTAATAGTTGTGATAGGTACTTCAGCAATATGGTTTTGCCTCACCAAATAATTGTTTTTCATGTATTATAATTTCACATGTTCATTCTTAGAAGCTTTTACTACAGTAAATATGAAATTTGTGATTGAACACTTGTCATTTTCCTGCAAGTACACATTGTAAGTATGTAAACAAGTTTTCTTTCTATTTTCATTGCAATATCCACATAGAGAGCAGCACATAAATAGGGTTATTCACCCTTAGAAAAATATTTTATTTAACAATAACATACAAATCTTTGTTACTAATTATATCAATTCTTACCAAGTTAGTAATATAAGCAATGGTTATTATGATAGAAGAAATGTGTAAATATATAATATAATATACATAAAAAATGTCCACAAGTGAAGGCCAATTTAAAACAATAATAAGATTTATAAAAGTGTAATTGCCTATCGAGTTAAACAAGATGTGTAACTTGTGTCTACTGGTACAATTGGTTTTGGTCAACACTGTTTGTGTGAAGATTTTTGCACTTTGTGTCCGCAATAATTTTTTTGCACGTTAATTATCAATAATTTTGTTGACCTCTTACTAGGGCTTATAAAGCCAAGAATCTGCAGCATGAGGTCTGCCCCGGTAACCTATTGAAATCTCAAATTTCTGTTAACCGACTCTTAAAACCCCGAAAACGGTTGGTAGAACTTTTAAAAGATGTAATGAATGACAACTTTTTAAAATTACCTTTTTAAGGACGTGTTTACGAATTTACCCGCTTGAATTTTAGGTACTGAGTATTACTACTACACATACACCGTTCACGCACACAGCGATAAGCGCCAAGCGGCGAAATTATGAGTGAACTGACACAGTTTGATACTTGAGCCTCATTTATTTAATTTTTAGTCTTTTGTGCATTTGTATTTTTTTACGATTTTGTTGATTTTATTTCAAAAGTTTGTAACATGAAATGTTTGTAGAACTAAATACCTTTATTTTTATTGGGCATTAGATTACGGTGATTTAGCATTGTACGGAAATCTTATAAAATGCGAGATCTGCTCATACTGAAGCTTGATGTGTAGTACTAATTTTTCCGATAACGAATTTGGTTTACTACGCGAGCCATTATAATAATAATAATAAACTTTATTTATTCAAGTAACAAGACTCATTTTTGTGTTAGTAATACAAAATGCTTACCCTATATTAGTAAATAACCTACAACTTGCTTTATGCTTTACATTATTGAACTTGGAATATCGGAATGGAATATAATGAACTTTTGATTTTGATTTGATTTAAATCCACATTTAAATTTTCAATTTTTTACCCTTGTTATTTTACCCGTAGGTATTTTAATGTTTATTTATTTCTTAATTTAATTCTTTATTTATTTAAATAGTACAATACCATGCAGCGCGATAGTTTAAAAGTAAATAGTACAATACCATCCTTACAGGTAAGTACCCTATGCGACAATGTTGGCATTCAAAGTAAAAAAATAAATTAAAAATACTACAAACTTAAACGTGAAAAAAAAAATATGATACACTTATAAAAACAAAAAAAAAATACATCTAAAACTTTAACCTACAAACAGAAAAAAATACACATCTAAAACTAAAATTATCAAAATAAACTTAACAAGAAAACAATAATAATAAAACTGAAAATTATCAATCAACAATAAAATAAATTATTCTCTTTGAGAAAGAATAAAATTTTAACTTGGTTGTCCTTATAAAATGCGTGAAGTATCAAGTTTATTTTATCAGTTCTTGTGTATTCATACAGCGTGCATACAGCGATCTTTTCACCACGAGCTCCTGCTTACAAGCGACACAAAGTCCACTCACGACGGCGGCCGAGCGCAGACTAAATATCTCACAACAAATTTTTGAGCAATAAATCGAGACAGCGACAAGAAAAGTAACCCTTAATTCAATGAGATAAGATTCACGCGTTGAAGAGAATATGTGAAAAACAACGACTCGGTTTTTATTTTTTTATGAGACTGTTAATTATATTTTGATAAATCTTTTCGCAACCTTTTTGAGGTAAACATATTTACTAACATAAAATATTTTTTAGTAATTGAATTGATGTTATTTAATAGATGAAAATGCACCTAAACCAAACACTATATCGTCAAATTTGTGTGAAGAGGTAACGGAAATATTTTTTTACAGTAGTAAAAACTAAAATTTTTTAGTATTTTTTCGCAATCTTTTAAAGATAAAGGAGCAACCTATCTATAGTATTTTTTTGTTTTATTTGGTTTTTTCATTTTGCCGCAAAGGATACCTAAAAACTGCTTATTTTTGTGAATTCCGCGTAGATTTGCAAACGCGTCCTTAACTTCCCAGATGAGTCAATTTCCTGATGCACTAAAACCAAATTTCCAAAAAGCATTCTTTTGTTACCCATATTCTCATAATCCAGATATAGTGATTTTCAGAATACTTACTTTTTTTTTTGTTTCCCGTCGTACCATTTTTCGAAAAAACTATTATCAAATTTTGATAATCTTTTTATTTGGTTCCAATACAATCATATTCCTGATAAACTATTGTCAGATTTTCACAACCTTTTTTTGGTTCCCATACAATTCGCCGACAAGTTTTGATCGAGCGCAAATCAAATCCTCGACTAAGGCCCGGTTTCACCAACATAGAATAAGTCTTAGTACTAGAATAAATCGTTAATTACTCCCGAGTATATCCATTTTACGTTTCACCAACATTTAAACTAAGAATAAAACCTCTATACTAGAATTAAGTCATATACCACTGTTTTCGGCCATGTAAGCTGCTATTCTTTGGTTAGTAGTGTCAAAGTCAAGTCAGTTCATAGCATTTAAAAAATGACGCGCCGTTTGTATGCATTAGTAAAAGAAACCGATAGCGAAGATGACGATTATTTTTGTCCTCAACCACGGTGGTTTAAGGAAAGGGCTAATTATTTTGAAGAGTACGACGAACACGATTTCGTGATAAGATTTCGTTTATCCAAGAAGGTAGCATTACACAAACGCACACAGAATTATTCACCCAAGTCAGTGCAGTAATAGTGTCGGCGACAGAAATGTATAAGAAATACCATTAGATACCATTGATTGTTTATATATTGTTTTATATTATATTTAGAGTTTTGTAATGATACGTAAAGTTAGGAATAGTAAGTAAAGTATAAGGAAACACAATCTCGTAGAAAACACAGATTTGTAAAATTGACACAAAAATTACGTAACTTGAAAATCAAGTTTTTTAATTGTATAGGAAAAATGTTATCATGGTGTCTATCATATGGGAAATCGCCCAGAAATGCCAAATCCGTTTAAATCATAACAATCGGGTCACGGGTTTAGAAGATATTAACATATTTAGTTAGTAAACAAATATAAGGATACAAGTTTGGCATTTCTGGGGCGATAATTAAATAAATAGACAAGAAAGGGTGGTTATCAGATCGCTCTCTTTTATTGTTGACCATCATTCAATTATCGGCAATAAAAGGATGGAAGTATAAGTCAAGACGGTCGCTGTTTTAAGGTTATTCTAAACGTCAGGTTTACGTATTATCCAAACAATTTTAGGAAATAGGAAGCGCCATTGCTGAGGCACGGAACAACCTGACTATTTGACTTGGGAGCGTTCTAATTTCATTCTATACATTCGTTCACGGTTACAGAGTAGCTATATGAGAATAAGATATTCGCGGACTAGCATGGTGAAATGAAATTGAAGTTAACCAAAGAGTAAATCGTAACTATAAATTAGTACTAGGGTAGCTACTCTCGCATTCATTCTAAGTTGGTGAAATCGACTCTTAGTTTAACAAACATATGTACCTAAATCCTTTGCCTGGTTAGGTTCGACTTTGTGGCAGAGATCAATAGGTTAGGTTTGGGAAGATATTGTTCACCGGGAGCGTTATGGTGCAAAGACTTCGGTTGGTCCCGTAACGCCGCCACTAAGGCGAAAGATAGCACCAGGTGTTTTGCCGGAGAAGTCGGAGCCTTTGTTAAGGCTCTGGAAGCCCGGACTCTTGCAACACATCCCCCATGGAGATGCAACGCTGGCTCATAAATGAGTTTCACTTGTATAAAAAAACAAAAGGTTAGATATTGTGACCTTGCAATGCAACAGAGCGAAGCAAGCGACGACATATATTAAAAAATTGTGTATATCCAGAGTTGAAGTAAACATGACAAAAATCAATTATTTTTGTCATGTTTACTTCAACTCTGAATTCAAAATACCAGGGTTTAGTTTTTCTGGATATCGTTTTTTTTTTAATATAAAAATCTTTATTTTAAAAATATGGAAATTTTTGTCTGGATGTCAATTGAATCGCCCAGTAGCCGCAAAAGACCCGAACGGCATACCGCTCTCGCCCCATAAAGAACCATTCCTCACGAAAAACCGGCGACAGATTGGCCTCGGCCCTCCCGCATTGGGTAGCAATCGCCAGCTAACAAGCCTCCGATTGCAAATTTCTTTTTGCGCCATTATATTGGCCGCGCAACGCTAGTTTTTACTAAATTAGTACATATTTTGTTATAATATTTTGTTTTAATATTTGGGATATTTTTTGGAGTTCTCGAACTCCAGGGTCCAGCTAATGATAAAATCTTAAGTAATAGGCAGGTACAAAAATTGCGAACGTGAATTTCGTTAAAATAAGTAGGTCTTTTATACAAAAGGGATGTGAAGGCAAAATGGAAATATATGCCTGTAAAACCCAGTACATAACGTGCGCGTGATTTAGGATGAACACAGTATCATTCGAAGGTCATTAATAATTATGTAAGCTACAAATAAGTTTAAGTCCAGCTCGCGCAGCAAGCGAAGAGTAAATGCAGTGTTGGTTTTTCAGCGAATAGTTTCGATTTTGTTCAAGTTTTTACTTCGGTATTGGTAGGAAATGGAAGTTATTATTGTTATTTTGATTTAACAGAGTTTAGAAATATTTAAAAATGAAAGTGTTTTTTTTATAAGGTTGACGGCAAGCGGACAGACAATATGGAAATTTGTTTTTGGGCAAGATCTTTTGTAAAGCACAATATCTACATCATTTATCATCTGTCTATAAAATACTTTAATCTACTGAAATAACACCATTAGGTACAAAATCAGGAGACAAAATATGAAATTATTTAGTTCATTATTCAACGCGATAAATAAATGTTTGAAAACTGCTGTTACAAATGCCATCTTGTCATGTTTGGACAAATGTGCGGTTAGAATAATAGTTTCACATATTTTAATTCTAGAATATGGGATTTCCATCATGCCCGGTCTATCTTTCCATTTTTCCTTCAAGGTTTGGGTTAGACTTGGGTCGTGTTCATAGTGTCAACTGAAAACTATTAAAAGTTTCGAAAAAAAAAGCTTCATCTGAAAGTTCAGTTCTCGTTTTTTTTATCTATCTGCTAAGCAATGTTCTGCTTCAGTCTCCGGTTTTTTTTCGACAAAATTCATGAAGGAAAAATTATACATAACATAAAGGATACCAAATTACATCAATAAAGAAACAATATGAGAACAACATACCTATGTATTTTACTATAAAGTAAGGAGTTCATTAGGACTCAGTTTAAGTGATCTCTTAATTTTTCACCACCGTATGTGCTCGAGTAAGGCCAATTTACTCATTTGACTCCTAGCAGGGAATGCAACGTCTTCAATTGTCAAGTAATTTGATTACATTTAACTTTGTTTTAGGATATCTGCGGAAAACTTACTAATTGAAGCTTATAAGAAAACCTCGCTCATCAGATTTATTTAAATTTACACTTATTAAATATTGTTGTTTAAATTATCATTTAAGTATCTAAAGTTATCGTAATCGAAAATAAAATCAAAATTATCTTCAACAGTATGGAATTAACCACAGTATAATTTTTAGATAGACTAAAATGTTACATTTCTGTCTTTCGTACACCTTTCACTCAGTACCTAAAACTTTTTTTTTTTTTTTGGTAGAGATCTTTGCAGTTAGCCTGAGCGCAGGCTTTGACTGCTTCGCCGGACTTTAAAGTACCTAAAAACTTTGGAACTTATTTCCTCCTAACATCCGCGATTCTAATTATGTATCTCTCTTCAAGAAACGTTTAAAATAACTTACTTTTACAGGTAATTTGTAATTTAGGTACCTTTTTTTTCTTTGTAAAAGAAAAAAAAATGTGAACTCTTAGCAATCTCTCAAGATAAGTAAATAATAGGATAGTTCGTATTATTTACTTATTAGTGTTGTAGGTACCTATACACAGGTGCCTAGGTCTACACAACTTACAGCACATACCTGCGCAAAACGATTATGCGTCTCCTTTCTGTTAGGTCCTTCGGCCATCGTGGGTAAAATAGCAGAAGGTACAAAAGTGGATATCTAATTACATCTAGAAATCAATACTCGTTTGCAGCTTGTTAGTATTATAAGTACTAGGTAATAGGCAGAATAAAAATGCTACTAAGGCGGTTTTCCGAGTTGATTGTCATAAATAAGTCTTGTACCAAAAAATGTCGGTACCAACTACCTAACATGTAGTATATGAATTTGCGTGTTACAATAAGGCTTCATAATATTGAGCATTTGAAGCGGCATGTAGCCATCTTGCACATCATTTAATATACTTTGGTATATAGGTAGGTATTTCATCAACAAAATCTACAGCCAGGTCAGATGTAAATATTTTTTATATTTTAATTCAAAATATGCAAATGTACCCAAAGTTTTTTTGTATAGGTATCGGTTATGACGCTCAATTTTATTGATCCTAATTTAATAAGTCCTTGAAAGACAATTGGTTTTAAGGTCACTCATTCGACCGAATTATTTAAATAAAATCGGTTAACTACAAGCGGTACAAGTAGGGTTTACACTTCGATCGATAATAAAAACCTATTTTAATGATCGAATGATTTTTTTAAAAGTAATTATTTAAATATCTACAATCCGCTATACTGGATAGGATATATAGAGTCAAAAAATAAAGTGTCTGTCAGTTGGTGAAAATTAAGTTTTTTTTTTATTTAAGAACTTTAAAACAATTAGGTATAGCAAATCAAAGTTCAGGATTTAGGTTTTAGTTCTTGAACACTCAAGAAAAAGTGATTATAGTAGTGTGGTTGTATTTATATTTTACTAGTTAATATTAATAATAGTAAATGCGGACTACATCACATACATTGTTCTGAGCGCAAATTAAGTAGCCAAATCACATGTGCTATGGAATTCAGAAAAAACGTAGGCACGACAAACACCCCGACTTGAGGCCAGGGGCCCAAGTCTGCTATTTACACTCGGTTCAATGTCTTCATAGTGGCGTGCCAGCAGAGCCATTTTCGGAAAATTGGTATTCTACTAAACGTCAAAACGTCAAAATTGCGCATTGGAACGATTCGGTTCAATGTTCAACGACTGTGACCAATAGTTCATACATTTGGTACAAATTGTAATGCGCAATTTTGACGTTTTGATGTTTAGTAGAATAGGTACCAATTTTCCGAAAATGGCTCTGCTGGCACGCCACTATGAAGACATTGAACCGAGCGTAAATAGCAGACTTGGGCCCCGGGAACCTTGAACACGGTGCGTACGCCACGGAGATCGTCAAATCAAATAAGTCATTTTATTTTTGTTTATTGTAAATATTAAATAATAATATACAACATAGAAATATATAACACAATCATAAACTAATTTGTATTCTAGTGACCAAGGTTTATGTGAGTTACACGATTGATTTGTTTTTCAAGTTTGATTAGCAAGTTAGACGTCTTTTGTCTACGACTTAAATTTTTTCTCACTTAAATATTTTTCGACATAAGATTTGTTAGCGAATGAAATTGCTTTGCAGCGCATTCTGTAAATAATGCAACATAGTTGTAACGGGCATTTGGTAAGAGACCTATCGAAAGGGTCCATCCATACAGGTGCAATTTTTGATTGATGTCAACTAAAGAGAAATCAGCCTAATTACTGAAGAAAACCAATTCACTTTAATGGGAACATTCCTTTATTTCTTTAAAGAAACGTATTTAGCATGCAGAAAAATCAAATCAGCTTGATTCTCAAAAATGTAGGTACATTTTGTCGTTTTACATCTATTCCCGACTTCGTCTAAATATGCCTTCATTGTAATGGGTATAAGTAAAAGAGCTTTTAAGGCTTTCATCAGTTTGTCTGACTAGTCTAAAACTTTGAACAGACTTTCTTCTTTTTGGTCTACTACTTCACGCAATACCCAACTAACAACCTTTGAGTTTTGTGTCATTTGAATAATAAGGCATGAACACCATTTTTTCATTGTTGCCATTTTGCCATTATGTAATATTCACTATTATAGTCCCTAGTTTTGAATCACTTAAGTTGTTGCACACTTTTTCTACGTTATTATCGATTAACTTCGCGTGAAAAGATTTGGCAGCTTGATTAAAGTAGATAAAAAAAACTTCATTCAATCCAATCAAGATAGTCACCTTCTTAAGAAGACGTGTCTAGTAAGCTGAAAAATCTTAACAATTCACATTTTTCTCTATAAAAAGGCTCTCGCCAGTGTTTGACTTGAAGAAATGTTATTTAGTATATAATATAAATATTTAAGTACTGGTTGTATGCCCCTGTTTTCCTTTTGCTGAAAAATTACCTACAAAGGGTTTACTTACTATAATTTTAATATAACCTTCAAAAAATGCTCAAAATAGGGAAGATACTTTATTTTTTGTGTTTAAATGTTACATTGTGGTAAATAATAAATGTGAGCTAAGATGTCACAATAAACATTAGTTCTCAAATTAGAATAAAATTATTGGAAGCATTGACGCAGGCGCCACCTTCTCGGCCTTATATTAAGTCCGAGAAGGTGGCGAGTCGATTTCGACCCTGGGTTAGAACCCGCGCAGACATGACAATGATGGAAAATATATTCTGCACGTACCTACGTAGGTATAGGTCGCGACACGTAAAAAGAACGCTAGCTGACAAGATGCGCAGAACGCGATTTATCGGTCTGTTTGGTGGTATGAAGTGCGGGGGGGCACGAGCCGCATGTCTGCCGGTGCGCTATTGGTTCGTAGGACGACCTTCGCCTGCCGAATTGTATACTCATGCGCAAACGTACCCTCCCCACCTTCCGCCAGCGTTCTTTTTACCTGACGCGACCTATACTAAACCTCATGTTGCCTCTGGGTACGCGGATAAAATGCAACATGAATGCTCACATTTGAGCGACCCTGGTTTCTTGTATGTGATGGGTCTAATTAAGTAATTCGACATTTGACGACACATTAGACGTTGTGTTCTGATAATTCGTAAATGCGGTCCATTATTTTTTTTTCTATAAGTACATATCTAATTAAATTTGAATGACTGAAATAAAGAGTAACCATTACTTTATTGAATAGGACTGAAACAGCACTATGTATTGATGAAAAAAAGAAAAACATACGGAACTAACCTATATTCTTCTTATTCAGTTCGTGAGATGTATTTAAATGGTTCAAATTTTGAGGTGTAGGTACATAGGCGAGAGTCAAATCTTGAAATATTGTTTTTACTTATTAGGCTATTCTGTTGGAGTTGCAGTTTTCCTAATTACAGACTTATGGATACGGCGGCCGAATGCTTTTAGACAGCGATTATTACCTAATTTTAGAAAGTGTCGGCGCCCTCATTTTCTCTTAAGGAAAAGTGAAGTGTTTTACCATATTGTATATTATAATAGCATAGTTTTATATTTAGACCAATGGACATTGTAACCGTAACTAAAATAAAATGGACGTAGTTTAACCTCTTGATCGTGTATCTAGATTTCTTTAGAAGTACGTAGGTCTGTTTAGATTGTACAAATTAGTCATGCCGTCTCATTTTTTTTCGTTGGCCAGTTATCAAGAAACTTTATAACTTTTTAAGTTTTTTATTTTTATTTTGCTGTTACAGAATTTCCTGCGCCCATTTCGTGAGCATCATATCGATCCTACTTCAATAACTAGACATGATTTTATTGAAACGAATGGCGATAACTTCGCCATCACTATACCCGTCCTGGCAAGGATTGTATGGCAGCTTCTTATCTATGACGATAGCAATATTGATGCACAATTCCACTGGATTGCTTATTGGTACTTTTGTTGTATCTTTGTTGCAATGACTAATCAGGTAATTACCGTGTGTATATGAATAATCTTAATATGACATATTATAAATATAAAGGATATACGGATATGTATGATGGTATGTGGATGGATATATGTTACAATTTAAAGCAAAATGGCTTAACAAAATTAAACGTTGAGTTAAAATGCAGTCTATATTTATTGTCACACGATTGCTCGATGTGCCCGAGTTCTTGGGTTTGAATCCCGGGTTGGGCCCAAAATTAGAATTTGAGTTTTATTTGTAACGAAATATTTTCAAACTCATTATTTCTGGAGTTCAAACTCCAGAAATCAAAGTTGACTAAGTACACCCGCCTCTTAGCTCGTAAACCACGCAAAGCCGTTGAACCATGTTTAATTATTACAATTCTGACAACCAATCTTACTATGGGATACTGTGTTACCCAGTAAAATTAGATGTGTATGTCCCCATATATATATATTATTATTATTTTTTCAGATTCACAAATGGTCTCATACATATTTTGGCCTACCACTGTGGGTGGTTTTGTTACAAGAGTGGCATATAGTGTTGCCTCGTCGCCACCATCGCATTCACCACGTAGCGCCGCACGAGACTTACTTCTGCATCACCACTGGCTGGCTCAACTGGCCCTTGGAGAAGCTACAGTTCTGGTCTATACTAGAGACTATTATTGAAGCTCTGACTGGCTGTAAACCTCGTGCAGATGACATGAAGTGGGCACAAAAACGATCCTAGAACCCGATCTTGGAACGGTAATTAAAGTTTTATACAACTGACAAATCTACTAAATCGATTTATAATTAAGTTTAATATTTTGCTATAAAGACGAACAATATTTTAAAACATAAGCCCGAAGTAGCCTTTCTTTAATTATAACTATTGCTAGATACGTATAATTACTTATATCTGGATCAATTAAAGTATTGCTATTTTATTGGGTCATGCATGATAGTCTTCATTTCTTATACCTATTAAAAATAACCAATCAATTAAACAGGTTGTAATTGTAACTATAACTATTTGTACCTTCATAAATATATTAACACCGTCATGTACATACATAAAAGATTTATATAACTTTTATGAATTCTTTGCTTGTGAGTGCCTCATTCGCGTTGATTAAAATGTGAGAAGTTTTAGGTGTTAAAACAGTAATTGGATAGCTTTAAACGTTTTTTTACAGGAGGGCGCATTTATATGTGCTTAATATTAACACCGTCTTAATTATTAACTATACTATTTTTTGTTTATATTCATTTTCAATAATTGAAAATAAATCTTATTAGTTATGAATGAAAAGTAAAATAACATTACATTCAAACTTTAATCGAAATCGGTGATTTGTGCATATTTTATTGTACCTAACAAATACATAGAGTAATTTTCTTTAAATATTAATTAGTTTTTTATACCTATATTTAGGCCAAGCAAGGTTCTGTTTTAGAACCTTTATTCTATAAGTATTCGAATTAACAAACCGGTGCTATATCTACATAAAGTTATAACACAATATAGGTATACAATATTATACAAATAAGAGTATAGGTAGAGTAGATACAATCAGGATGGACACATTTTTCTTTAATGAGTGCTGTGTTTTTGTTTTATTTGTTTTTAATCGTTAATCCTCTGTAATTTTATTTTGCATTGAAAAGAGAGACTTTATACTATTTTTTATAAATCACAAAAGCAGAAAACCAAACAAGCAAGCAGCAGCTTGTTTAGTGTATCTGAGTAGAGTTCCGCTTTGTTCGACTTGCCGTCGGATGTCATCAGAGGGCTTACCAACTCTTAAATGAAGTTTATTTTTTTCGTCTCTTATTATTTAATACACGATATATGCCAACAAACATGGAACAATCACCATCATGACACATTTTACACGCACCGGGTGAAGGTAAACAAAAGGACAAGTCATTGTTTTCTCTTATTATTGATTATTTTTTATAAACATTATGTCATTTTTCTTATTGTTTTTAGAAGTTCTACGTTTCAGTTGTATTAATCAGGTGTTTATTCAGACTTATCACTCTTATATACCTCCCTATGTATGCATGTTAACCCTAAATAATTGTGATAAAGGTAGGCAGACCCTGTGCTAAAACCGTACGGTGGACGTGCCATTGCCGTTTCAAACTGCATTCGTCTAATGTTGTAAATATTTCAAATGATATTAGAGTTGAGTATCTTATGTAACTGAACAAGCATCATTCATCTTTCTTAACGTCATTAATCTCAGTCAGATTAGAAGGTATACATACCTGATAAGTGATAACACGTTTTGATAACATTTTGTTTTTCTCCATGTACAGAAACACCACTCCATTAAAAATTTGGAGTAGTTAACAAGGAATTAAACTATTCTCGGACAAGACAATAATGATTTATAATCACTTAGTACAGTAGGTAGGTTCCGTAACTACGGACTATTCTATTGTATATACTGTTGTGTCTCAATAAGCAATGACTGACTGACACATATTATGTTGACTAATGTATATTTTTAGTAGGTATTTAAAAAAGCAAAGCTAAGCTAATTCTATCTTATCTTATTGCGTCCGCTCAAATTTAGGTATAAGGGAACAGACCATCATGCATGAGATTTAGCTATGCTGAAGGAGTTGGCAATTAAAAATTAAAGGTGCATCGTAAATTAAGATTTTAAAATAAAATCGGGATTGGAATCCAGCCTTTAATGTTTTGTGATATCATTGATAAGGGTTGTTATTTTTTCTTTCATTTTCTATTGTATATTATCTACACTATAAATAAAATATCTGACTGACTCATGAACGCCGAGACTAAACCGATTAATAATGATTAAATCTTCACAATACGTGCCTTTAATCAACTATACAAGTTGAAATAAAAGATTGAAGGGTTTTTGTATGTAAAATATATCTCCTTAGAGGTTGAGTTTAAATTGTAATTCCGTCATTTTTACAGCGAGAAAAGTGAATTTTAATGTCAAATATTATGAGTTAACATCAATTTTACGCAAATTATCGTTTTTGCCTCAAATGGCTGAAAGGGATGGGAACATTAAAATACCAAAGGAAAAATTACATATTTTTTTACAAAAAATAACAAGTAGTAGGAACTATCTACTTACTACTTGTTTTTTTTTTATTGAACTATTATATTCAAAGTATTTAGAAATTTCATCCCTCAGACGAAAAAAGATTAATAAAGTTTTAGGACGGCTACGTAGACATATTTTTAAATAACTTTGCACGTTTTACGTCTGTATGTGAATAATATTATTAAAGGAGAACGGGCAGCTATGTATGAAGTCCAGGCCGATCAAGTAATCAATAACAATGTTTTGTATATCATTAGAAAGGATTTTTTATGTTCTTCAATTTCTTCTTATGACGGAAAGTGAAAAGCTACATCGCTGTGTGAAACAAATGACACAATAAGGGCACCCTTCTTTATTAACCCAAACGAGGAAGAATGCCTGTTCTCCTTTAATATTATTCATAAGAGCTATGTAGGATGAATGCACAATAGTATATGGGCGGATTTGAGACTATATCCAGGTGTAGGTATGTCATCCATCCAATATATATGTGGCCATGGCATACACAGCATGTATCAACGATGGTTAAAATAAAAAAATCGTAATTAAACGTTAAATTGATGCCGCAATTGTGGTTTACTCAAACCAATTACAATTAAATATCCTGCTTTAAACATTAAGAACAAATAAATCACAGGCTTTCTTTCCACAATTTATTACTTGCAATCTTGATACCAATGAAATTTATATGGAAAGACATTTTTATTTTCTAAAAAATTTAGTCGCGCTAAAACGGTGGTTAGTATTATCGTGAAATCATCTTAACAGGAATGACTTAGAGTATAGATTAGTAAGTACAGAATACGCGTATCGCTAAAAAGCCTTTGTTCCGAACGTAAACATTTTTTTGAAAAATGATTGGTCTTCATCCACTCATTCTCTTAATATTTTTGATGGCAATCTGGACCTCGTAGTGCATAATCACCGATCATTCCTTTGAATTAATTTTCATAAAAAAAATCAGATGCTTTCACAGATTCGAGCATGTGATCTCGGAGAAATATTTTTTACAAAAAAAAAAAACTAATTGTAAGATTCGGTCACCTTGATTATTTCTCCCTAAACACAGGCATTGTGCTCCCGGGATACCTAGTTTTTAGAATCGACCGTAGTTGGTTTACTGTTCTGACGTAAAATGAAACTAACATCATGATGACATTAATATCATTCCCTAAGAAAAAGAGATCTGTACTGAATCTGACATCATTATGTTTTAACATAATTTTATAATTATCCACATTTTAGAGTCGCAACAGTGTCGCTACCGTCCAGTGCCCCTCGCCCTCAATAATGACGGTTCTCTACCGCACAGACTATCATATAGTTGCCCGCTGCAGGCTTTCGCACAAAAGTGTCTGATAATCAGTTTCTCACTTCCTCGGTGTTCCTGTCAACCGCTTTTTAGTTGATATTTACCAACAAAATGCTATTAAGGACGACGTGAAAATTACTCAATATTTAAATAAAACTAACTAGTTTTGCTATAACATTTTTCGTGAGACGGTGACATGAATAATTGAATACACACGCATCAAAGGGCGTGTGTAAATTTGTTTGTTATCTATAAACATTCTTTTGTATACTATTTAAATAACCTACCTCGCATGCATAACTACGCAATTCTTATGCCGATTAACAAATCTGCCAATATTTACCAGCTTTTTGTTTTTAACATTAAATTACCTATATAATAAGTGCCTAGTATAAAAAAATACACAATGTTTTGCCATAATTTGTTATACGTATATAAACTAAATGTTAACACTGTTGTTATTATGAATACCCATTTATTACGGTGCTGTACATACATAATTGTATCGATAGCGTCATACTTTATTATTTTAGTTATCAGGCCTTCAAGGAAATACATACCGACATTTTTTATAAGTTGATTAACGCATAGGTGAACACTATCAATAAGGAAAATATATACTTTTTTTATTAATCTGGAATAAAAATCTGCAGTAGAAATGTAAAATGCGTCTTTAAAATATTAACATTTATACTTAGGTTAGGCATATAACTATCGATTAAATAATTTCAGTGCTACCTCGAAAAATTATTAAGTATTTAAACAAACAGTTGGTCAGTTGCTTCAATTATTTTGATATTACTGCTACTGGCTACGCAAGCACGCACTCCGACGAAAGAATAGCTCCGTGAAGTGTACCTATGGTAGGGAAGTGGTATGAGAACACACATATAGGTACTTTAATCATTTTTAATTAAACATTACGTCTGAACAACGAATAGTTATAAATTATTTGAAATATGTACAATCGGAAGCCAATATTAAACAACCAAAAATAAATAAAATAAATAGTATTCTCATAAACTTCAAATATGTGTCATAAATAATATAACACCCCAAAAAAACAGTACCTTGTAACCTAACCGGGACATTTTGCGAAAGAGACATTTTGAGGAAGGGACATTTTGCTACCTGTAGTAATTTTGAGAAGTGGTCATTTTGCGTTTGAGCCTCTTTAAGTACAGGTTGCTCCAAAATGCTATTTTATAAAACTTTAAATAAATCCGCAAATAACAACATTTAATGTAAACATAATTTCTTCATGAAACAAAAATGTGAAAACCTATATGTGTGTTAAATTAATGTCACCATTGTAGCGCCACGCTGTATAAATGTAAAGTAGTTCTATGCTCCTATGTTTCGCATTTTGAAGATTAATTATTTTTAAAAGCGTTAGAACTCTCCACAAATGCTTAGACACTATTTTCAGAGGTGTAGTGTACAAATTTGACAACATTTCAGAAAAAAGGAAGCATAGTATCTTCTTTTACAGTACTTATACGAAATATCTTTTAAATTGGTCCAATATTGGAGAAGGAAATAGACGAGAGCCAAGCCCCGAATGTTACAACTTTTTACGCTTGGATCTGCAGTCGCACTTGGATATTTAGGTCGAATTCTGTGCGACAGCGATAGTTTATTCAAATACCTAAATTTTAAAAGTCTGTCTGCCCATCTTCCCTCGCAAAACATCTACAAAAATTTATTTTAATTTTATTTTATAAGTTATCGATATGGATGTCGATATCTGTTTGCAACATTAGTGCATCGATTACCTTTTTAAGTACTACGCTACACTTTTTCGTCTGTGTATATGACATGTATACTACGTACTTGTGGCCCCGCCCTCAAATTCATGTGATAAGGACAACTGCAGCTCAAAACGAAATACCGACCAAAAATAGAGGTTTGACTATCGACTATTTCCTCTCCCAATTCTCAACCAATTTCAAAGATATCTTATACAGGGTGTTACGAAACCCCTGTCCGATCCGTAAAGGGGTGGTTAGGTATCGATCTAATTACAAAAATAAAATAAAAAAGAAATGACAAAAAAATATAACCATTTTTTTTTTCTCCAAATTGCGAGTGAGATTGACGACATCGTCTCAGGTTCTGCCAAATGATCATGCAAAAACCCACCATTGATACCGACGAAAACGGTGGTGTAGTTATTGATTTATCTTCAAATTTAGGGATTTTTTGGCTATTTCAAAGTTTATTATTATTGTTATTATCATGAATATTCCAAATTTAAATTTTATTTGGGCTTGTGATTGTGAACCCTATATCACCCTTTCGGGTCGGACAGGGGTTTCGTAACACCCTGTATACTGCATAAGAAAAGAATAATCTGTGCCTTTATTTTTTCCTGTTTCGATTATTGTTGTCATATTCTAAAAAAAAACGTGTCTGAAAACTGCGGTCAAAATTGACACTTTTTTTGAAGGTTCTAGTTTTTTAAATAAAACTTATCTTAAAAAAGGAAAAAAATAGGGGCATAGATCTAGTTCACATTTATATTCCTGCCGAAAATCATAGCCCTAAGTTCAGTAACCAGTGAGAAAACAGACGAGAGCGTTTGTATGGAGAAAAGTCCGACCACCTTTCCTCTTAAGTATACAAGAAATAGGCGATAGTCATACCTCGAACTATGCAGGATGACTGGTGAAATACTAACGATATTTAAGGAGAGCACTCGGTACTCGATTCTCATTATAATTATGTAATAAAATTAGGTTCTTAATTTTTGACCAAATGTCTCCATAAATAAGTGTGGATTCTTCCTTTCCGTTCTCGGCGTTGACTCGATCACGCGGTTAAGCACGCCGGTTGAAACTAGTTGAAATATCAAAAAAAAAACAAAATCAAAATGTTTTTATTTCTTATAAACCAAAAAAAAAAGGCGCTCAAGAAACGTTACGTTAACTCTACTGATTCTAGTTGCTCGGTTCCAAAGTGTCTTTCCTATGAAGAAGAGCCGGCAAGAAACTCCATAGGTTACTCTTTTAAAAACAAATTATACAATTATTTTTACATTATTGGTTAAATATATGCGTCAACACCGCAATAAATCTACGATAATAAAATAAAGAATAAAAAAAAAAATAAGAAACAAAAAATAAGAAAAAAATATATGAAAGAAACACCGCTGCCGCCGCTAATCAACTCAATCAAACAAAATCAAAAAATAGGTGATTTAAATACCTGGGTATTTTTGCCTGTCCTAAGCCAGCATTATAGTATGAAGGGAAAACGGAACATGCTTCTTTATCAAACTTAGCTTACTACCCCGCGAGCATGCGGTATTCGCGTAAACAATGTAACTACCTACGTACTTTGTGTCGATAGCACAGCACTTACGCCCGTGCGGTGTCCATGCGTTGCGTACCTAATTAATAAGATAACTTTAACCTAAGTTTACTAAATAGTCAATAGATATATATTTTTTATTCACATATGATTCCAAAATATCACATCCTCGAGAATCGGATGTGTTTCACCAGTCACCCTGTAAGTATAGCTTTTTACGGTCGGATCTGCAGTTGTCCTTGTCACACATAACGCCGTGCGCCAGCGATGGTTTCTTCCTATTTTTGACCGCCTTCCTCTTAACTCATCCAGATAGGGCTAGCGGAGAGATGTGATGAGATACTTTTACCGGCGAAAACCACCGGAGTGCTCTCCCTTTCTTTATGCTGGTGCCCAGGCGGGAAAGCAACCCGAACTACCGCGATACCTAATACTATACCTCTGTCAACATTTCAAACTTCACTTACCTACCTATTTAATTATTTCACTTTTCCAGACGATACTGGTTAGAAGTGAAAATAACATCAATTTTAAAAGAATAAAGGAAGACTATATTTTCATAATTGTTAAGTGTGTTTTCAAGCAATGAACATTATGGGTAAAATTTATATGTAACTTGTTGCCTTTTTTCTACAATCTTTAGTACCTACCTGATAGTTTAACTTTGATAATTATTGTTAAAATTTAAGTTGTTGGTTTTCCTTATCCAATAACCGGCACAAATGCTCATAGTTGAAACTGTTTGTTATTTACATTTTATATTTAGTTTAAAGGAAACGTAGGTACCTTTGCTCGAACATAAATATGTAAAGGTAGGTCTAACTAAAATAAGACAAAATTACAGAGCTAATTAGAATTTATGGAAGCTATTACAAAATAGCGTGGCGTACCTACCTAATCTAAGGAATAAATTGTGATACATAAATAAATAATGCTGTCTACATTAGGTTACAGCGCAAACAGTGGCGTAATAAGTAATCTATTATTGTAAATAAACAGTCACTAACCAGTAGGTAAGCATAGTAAGCTACCTTTGGAAACGATGTATTTGAAGAGCTTGTTAAATACGAGAAATGAATTATTAGGTACTATTTAACGCGAAGCTTATTAAATACTAATTATTTATAACATAATAGCTATATTTTATAACCAAATACAATGTCTCTATATTTTTATTAGTCACAAATATTTGTGCACAGTAGGCACAAGTTAGCTTGATATGAGACAATCGTTATTTTTTATAATTATTTAAACCTTAAGATAAAGTGATATACTTTAAGTATTATACAGTAGAGAAACTATTTTGTTCACGTGCATTTTAAAAATACACAAATTAGGTTTTATTTTGGGCTAAACAAGCAATGAAAGTAATGTACTGCAATGCTTTAATTAATATTTGTATTCTATAATGTATGTATTCTTTACACAATTCATCTTACGTTAAATAAATTGGTAAAATGAATATAATGTATTTTTATTCCAAAAAAATCATCAACTGAAAAGAAACGTGTGCGTTGCCCCAGCGGAAAAAGTTCGAATGTCATAATTTGAGTTTTAAGCCGGAAACCCACAGCGGCGCACGGAGAGGCTGTGCACGTGTGTTAAGCTTCGCTTTAGTACAAAATGTATAAGAGCGTTTCCACCGCAGCGCACGGACATGCTACGCAGCAAATGACGTCATAAACACACGCGTAGCTGACTCGAATAGGCGGAACGTAGCTTAGCCCACGGCCGTGCGACGCATCCCAGCTGCGTGGGTCGGCCATTTCTCGGCGACCCACGACTATGTACAGTCTCGAGCAAAAATATGTACACATATAATATTGTTAAGAAATTATTATAAGAATAAGCTACTATAAATAAGAGGTACAATTAATGTACCTAGTATATATACATACATTTAAGTTGTGATAAGTATAATTTATGTAAGAACTAAGTATTTATAATAAAAATAAGTAAAACAGATGTTACTACACAATAGCTAAATTATATTGTTAATTGGAAGAGCTATTGTCTATATCATAAAAATAATATATTGACTTTAAGTAAAATATTTTTTTTTATTAAAAAATTATTTTCTTATCTATTATTTTATTTTCAAGTTTCATCTGTCAGTATGCATTGATTGCTAGATGGCAGAAGAGATTCGACAAAAATCTCACTAATTTCGTTTAACAATTTCGCATATTATTATGTATACATATTTTTGCTCGTGACTGTACCCCACGCATAGCTATGAGCTGTGTGGGCGACACATCCGTGTCCGTGCGCCGCAGTGGAAACGGAGGCCGACGCCGCCGAACTAATGAGCCCACGCAGCAGAGGTGAGCCACGCATCCGTGCACAGCCTGCGCAGCGGTGGGGTTCCGGCTTTACAGATATTTACTGTATGACGTCGTGTAAGTGTGTATGGTAAGTAAGAATTTGTGCATCCAGCCATTAGGGACTTATTCATCAAAAACTGTTTCCGCTGCGACAACGTTTGGCCATTTGCTAGATTTCATATAAAACGCTTTTATAGAGAGCTGTAGATTTGTACGTACGTTGTTTTGAATTAGTTTATAATGTTGGTGAAAACAGATTTTGAAAAAAAATTGCTTTCAGAAGTTATACATGTAAACGTACAATAAGGTTATTAGGTCCTAGTACTTAAAGTACGCATTTTAGGATCTAGTTTATAACTGTTATTCAAATTCAAATTCAAATAAGTTTATTTTCAGGTATTAACCCATAACAAAAATTACACAAATACACAAAATGAAATATAAAGAAAATAACACAAACATAAAAGTAAAATAATACAAAACATTTTTTTTTTTTATAAAGTTAAAATTATACATAATACATAAACACATAAACAATACTTAAAACTAAAATAAATGCTAGGACTAATTTATTTGTGTATGCAGCTTTATCCAGTGCCACAACATTGGTGACTCCCACTTTTCTGCCCATACACTCAGGAGGCTGTTGGAGCTGCAACGTAAGCGACCCAGGAGTGAGGCACAACGCTTTCTCATGATGGCATGAAAGCCGTCAACTTGCGCCTCCGCGAACATACCCGAGGCGCTGCAATAACGTGGCAACCTCATCAGCGCCCTAAATGCATTATTAAACTGCACTCGCAGAGCGCTGTAAGCTCTCTGCGTATATCTCACCCACAGGCTGCTTGCGTAAAAAGACTGGCAGTAAGCTTTAAAAAGTGTCAGTTTCACTGACTCAGAACAGAGCGCAAACCTGCGAGCTAACATATTGCAGCGAACCGACAGCGCCCTGCGTTCCCTCTCAACATCAATATCATCTGACAGATCCTCGGTAACCCAATGACCCAGATATTTAAACTGAGAGACCTTCTTTAATGGCGTGCCGTATAGAGACACCGGCGGCATGGTGGAGTAGCTTTTGTGCTTTGCCTGAAACACCATTACTTCGGTCTTCTTAGCGTTGTATCTAAGTCCGTGGGCCTCCGCATACGACTCACATATTTGTAGCAGCTGACGTAAGGCTTTGACCGATGGGCTGAGTAGGACCATATCATCAGCGTAACTTATATTATTTATACAAGTCCCATCTACGTGACATCCGATATTAGTACTGCTCAACTCACCGATCAGTCGATTCATATACAGGTTGAAGAGAGAAGGTGAAGTCAACCCCCCCTGTCTCACCCCGCACTCCAACCTGTACACATCCGAGTGAGCCCCCGCCCATTTAACATAGTTAACTTGATTACCGTACCAGTATTTAAACAGAGATATAATCCCAGGCGCCACAGTTGTATCTTTTTCTAGCTTATCCCATAACAAGTTATATGACACGAGGTCAAAAGCTTTTGACAAGTCTAGGAAGCAGGCATAAACAGGTGATTTACGTGCGGTGTAATACTGTACAGTCTGCTTAAGGCATAAGATAGCACTTTCTGTTGACAGTCCGCTTCTAAAGCCAAATTGTGCGTCATGTAGGTCTAAATGCTTATCTAAATGCGAGCTAAGCAGACTATCCAACACTTTTGCTACTATCGTTGCTAACGATATAGGCCTATAGTTTGATAAATCTGAGTTATCTCCTGTTTTATTCTTAATAATAGGCACCACCACAGTCCGCATTAAGTCGTCTGGTAGATATGAGTGACAGATACATAAATTAAATAAAATAGATAGGAGTTTCGGTAGATAGACACCGGCGTGCTGCAGGTGCTCGACACTGAGGCTATCATGTCCGGGAGACTTACCTCTCGTCATTGATTTTATAGCGAGGTCTACATCCTTGGCAGAGAACAAAACATTCAATACCTCAGTATCCTGCAGCGGCCGCACAATCGGTGTAGATGACCCTAGAGTTGATTCTACTTTGAAATGTTGCTGAAATACATTAGCTATATCTTTCGGGTCGTGCACGCCCGCGACGCTCACAGGCAGGCTCGGCTTAGGGTTTAATTTATTTGTAGTTTTCCAGAATTTTGAAAAGTTTTTATTAGAATGATATTTGGCTATTATATCCATTTTAATTTTCTGCTGATTATTTTGACACCATTTAAGTTTATTTTTAAAAATACGCCGTGTTTCACTCATATTATTAAAACTAGAACCAGAGTTAGGTTTGCCGTTATAAATCCATGTCTGAAAAGCTAAGCGAGCCGCTGCGTGAGCCTCCCTGACGTGTTTGTTCCAGCCTATAACATGCTTGCCCTTTCTACTTTTCTGTGCACTGTGACTGTATTTCGCTGCTTCACTCAAAATCGTAACAATATCTCTATACAGATTATTTATTAAAGTTTTATGGTAAACAATAGAACAATACTTATCTGCACATAAACTGAAGTCATTAGGAACGATTATATTTCTTAAATGCTCATGACAGTGTTGATAATATTTTTCAATCTGACTAATGTCCCTCTCCCCCCAGATAACTCTATTACATTCCAAGTGAGATGACTTAATTCTAGGTTTAATTAAATTAATATTGCACTCTAATTCGATAGGAAGATGATCAGACCAATATGAGTCATAAAGAACAGTCATACTGACAACAGTGTCTTGTGCTGCCCCCGTAACCACACAGTGGTCCAGCCACCTTCGACACCCGTGTACGTCACTTATAAATGTAAAGGAATCCAATGGTAGCAAATCTAAATCTATACACTTCCAATGCTGTTCACTACAAAAATCTAACAGTTCTAATGCAAAGAGCTCACCTGGGTGCGCATTAAAATCCCCTAGCATATATACACACTCAACATCACTACTCTCAACTATAGAATTAATCTCACCTAGTACCTCAGTAAAGTCACTTAAATTATCTATAGAGTTAGTTGGCATATAAACAGATATAACTAATAATGCCCGCTCTAAAAGTGAGATCCTTATAGCACTGAGACGCACAGATCTACATGTTATTACACTGACCGTCGGGAAGGTGGATTTTCTCCAAAGTAGTGCAACACCGCCGTGCGGTCTCCCTCGCAGCACCCCTGTTGTTGTGTCGACGGCAGAGTTCCCGGTGTAGCCGAAGTCGTCACCAACTTCGCCCAGCAGGGGTATGTCGTGCGGCATCAGCCAGGTCTCTTGTAGTGCTATGACATCCGCAGATTGACACAGTCTTTTTATACAGTCTTTTGACCTAATGAAATTCTTACAATTAAAACTTACAAACTTATTTGTTTCCATGTGACAAATCTTTTTTTATTTAAATTATATTTATATAATATTATTATTTGTATTATTAGACAGTATTATTATTAATAACTTATTTTAATAGGAACTATAGTTTACTTAGCAATACTTTTTACTTGTTATTATATTTGTAGGCACTTTAAATTATTTAGGTGTATATCTATATTATTTAACGTTTAATTATCACCGTGATTAATTTCTTGTTCCTTGTTTCTATATTTAAACGCTATAAACCGTCTAAATGTTACTCCTTCTGACCATAAATTTTCATTTAAAAATAATTCTTCCTTACTCTTATTTACGTAAAGCTTATAAGCATTGTAATTTCTCTCTATTTTCATGTCTATTTTCTCTAATGTAACTGTCTCGCTAGTTTTTCTTTGAATATAGTCTACAATATCTTGTTCAGCCGTATTTTTGTGCACGTTTGATATAAACAAGGGCACTTTTTGTACAGCTGCTTTGAATTTACTGTCCGTTTCACAGTCTGCTTTTCCGGAGTTACCAATAAAACGATTTCTATATCGTCTTTTTTGTACTAAGGTCCAGTCATCAGGTTGTTCCACCTTTTTCCAATCACCATCTCGTCTTAACATTTCTGCCATTGTCAACTGTTTTGTGTTTACAACCGAATTATTTTTATTTGAAGACATGCTATAAGGTTGAAAATTGTGAGGATTTTGAGCGGCAACCGAAAAAAAAGTTATACATATCTTGTAAGATTCTGCAACGTCTTGCCAAATATCATTGATGTACTCTTAGCAATTAATGAGTTATGGGGTAATTTACCTTGACCAGACCACTGTTTTATAAGCAGTCTAATTGCACGAGATTCAAATGGCAATGCATAATAATTCAAAACACATTCCAATAATTAGTGTATTAGTTCAACTGTTCACATGTAATATTTCATCTCATTACACTCAATAATTAACGAGATACAATTAAAAACGTATAACCATCGCAATTCGTACATAACCCGACCGTGTTCGGATGACTCCAAAAAAGCGGCCGTGCAGTACATTTAGGTGACATTCTAAAATTTGCAGCATAATATTTAGGAATTTGTACAGGGGCCCAAGTCTGCTATTTACACTCGGTTCAACGTCTTCATAGTGGCGTGCCAGCAGAGCCATTTTCGGAAAATTGGTATTCTACTAAACGTCAAAACGTCAAAATTGCGGGCCTTTTTTTTGTAGGTATTGGCGCTGAATTTGTGGCTTGGCGTATGAGAGGCGCCGCGCCGATGTATTTAAGCACTGGCGTTCAAAAGGTTAAGTTTGCACCGTACTGTATCTCCATACCTTTTCTTCGTCGTTCATCAGAAAATCAATAATACTTTTAGTGTTGCCGAACTTAGATTTTTCCCCCTATAATTAGGCAAATAAATATCTAAAGAGGTTATAAAATAACAGTGAGCACCTTATATTTCAATTTGTGTTTTGTGTAAAATGGAAAGATATCTTGAATTTCTTTTTTCACTCAATCCCTATCTCTTAGGTCAACGGTTGCAAGTATGTAAGGATTGTAGCAAGTGGTAAGAAGTGGTCTCTGCCTACCTCTACGAGAAACAGACAAATTCTCACATAAGTGACCTTACGTGAGAGACATGTCAATGATTTTTGATGTAACTAGCCTCACGGAAAATCACGTAAATGAAACCATTTTCATAAAAATGGGGAAAAAATTTAGTAGGGTTTGGTAACACTTGATTCCTTAGAACCCTCTATCACCGTGACGATTTGACATATTCAAACTGTCAGTTTGTCAGTCATGTTACCTAGTACCTACATCTAAAAGTCTAGTCGACAATTCTTATTTATGATGTGAATTAATTCTGTGTTGTTTGTAGGACTAAATATATTACGCATTATAAAATAAACATGAAAGATACTAAAGAAAGGACACTGTCTGGCAGTAGCGGAATGCTAAGTAATGATTATATGGACGCCTTTAGCTCTATAAACGAGAGGCCGGTGGATGATATATCATTAGAATTTTTTTACAAACCTCATACTATAACACTGTTAGCAGTATCAATTGCTTCCGTGATTTACACAGCGTTTGTAAGGTAGTCTATACATTTAACCTTTGTGCCTTTTATAATTAAGTTATCATATGATGTAACCATACGTACCTAACTTTACCCATAATTCCTAACCTCATCAATATCAAGACATTTGGAAGTATTATTCTAGTTAACTGCTACATCATTATTAATTCGAACCACTGATTTTTTTGATATTACAATGCCTTTACATGTATTGAACAAATTTAATTTACAATAATTTAATTAATTGCAGAGATGAATCCAGTATTCAAGACAATATTTGGTCAGGAATTTGTTGTGTGGTGTTCTTTTTTCTTATAGTATCAGTACTAACATTCCCCAATGGACCATTCACTCGACCACATCCAGCAGTCTGGAGGATTGTCTTTGGAGCATCAGTACTTTACCTGCTTGCACTGTTGTTTTTATTGTTCCAAAGTTATTCTACAGTTTATGAGATAATGTATTGGATTGACCCAAACCTTCGTAACTTCCACATTGATATGGATAAGGTAATATGCTTTGAATATAAAATTCTTATTGCAATTGAACTGAAAGCTTGTTATCCAAAATAATGAACATTATTGTACCTACCATCATAAAAAATCTGGTTCATGTTTAGAAATTAAAAATGAATTCTGCAAATGAAGTTTCCAGACCTGTTAAATTGCAAATCATTCTTTTTTCCAAATATGATTTAGGGTGAAGGCCATTGTGTCCACAAAACTTAAAATAATAGTATGTTCAGGTTAGCTTTTTAATGCGATCAGTCGCTGTGCACTGTAATGTAACCTTTGTATCATTGCATATGTGTGCCAAATAGTGTAGTACTGGTGTTTTACTTGCATTTGTTATACATACATCTACATGCAGATCTCTATAAATAGAGAATAAGTCTTAAATTCTTGGAAACACCTTTTTTGTGATGTGCATACATAACTGAGAATTTTCTCCGTGGTCTATTCATCAACAAGCCTTATTTCTATCCACCTTATTGTTACTGGTGGTAAATAAATATTAAAATCACAATTAGATAGGATGTATAAGGTTTATACATACTACCTAAAATGTTGATTAGGTAAACCATGATCACTTAAAACATTGAGGAAAGAAAACAAGTTAAATATAAAATATGGTCTATTCTTTTTTCTCATCTAGTGATCATTGCTTTTACCTAGTTTTAACAAACTAAAAAAAGGTTATGGATTTCCCCTTTATTTATTTATTAATTAATATCTTAATGGTGGGATATTTACAGGCTGGTACATTATACCTATATTCAGAAAAAAAGTTTTGCCTTATCTGATAAAAACTTTACTAATGCTAATAACAGCTTTTACAAGTGTATATATATATATATATATTGTATTGTCATTGTTTTTATATACCTATTTTGTGCATATTTATTTACATGTATAATAATATTGGCTTGTAAACATCCTGTCAATGGACAAATGTCTCTTCCACAATAGATAAATAGCAAGCATTGATCACCAGTGTTACTTACTTGCGATGTGCTGATTTCATATTCCATTTTAGAATTTAGATTTCAGCCCATTTTTTTATTTCCAGTGATGTGAACAATAAATGGAAAAATATTTTTTTAACCTGTCTAGTTTCAAACCTTACTACCACATTATGTACGAAATATACAAATCCAGTCACTGAGCCACTAGACCCCACTACATTTATTTAACTAGATATGTAAAATAAGCGTTAAAACTAGAGATCATGTTTAATTTTTTTTATTTATTTCAGGAGTATGCCGTTAATTGTTCCGATATAAGTTTGGCCAAGTTCTGGTCCCACGTAGATGTGTTTGCCTGGGGCCACTTTTTAGGATGGATGTTTAAAGCTATACTGTTTAGGCATGCTGGTTTGTTGTGGGCTATCTCAATAATGTGGGAAATCACTGAAATAGCTTTTGCACATTTACTTCCTAATTTCTTAGAATGTTGGTGGGATTCAGTCATACTAGATGTCTTAGTTTGCAATGGTCTAGGAATATGGTGTGGGCTTAAGATTTGTAAAGCCTTGGAAATGAGAGAATACAAGTGGGTCAGCATAAGGTGAGAAAAGTATTACATATATAAACCCCAATTGCATGCCTCATTATTTTATAATCCTAAATTGTCCACATATAAATTAAAAAAAATAATAACATAGTCGGCAATTAAAACAGTAAATCACAATTATCGGATTTTTGTTTTTAAAGGGACATTTCATCTACTACGGGAAAAATAAAACGTGCAATATTGCAATTCACTCCCGTCCAGTGGACACCAGTCCGGTGGTTAGATCCTACTAGCACGTACATGAGATTCTGCGCTTTGAGTCAATTGGTGGTGTTTTGGCAAATATCTGAACTGAACACATTTTTCTTGAAGCACATATTTGAAATGCCACCTTCGCATCCTCTAGTCATCGCGCGCCTATGTCTCATAGGAGTCATTGTCGCTCCGTCTGTAAGGTAATGCATTAATTTATTTTCATTGTTCTTTTTAATTTAAAGAAACACAATGGTTGCTGTATTATGATCTTATCTAACACGAAAGCATGAAAATGGTTAAGATATGCGATTGGCATGATTTACTATTGTATTACTGTGAAATTAGGTGAACGCTTAAGAAAATAGTCTGGAATTCACCATCAATGAATAATAGACAAATAGAAATATGAAAAACCTATTTGGTACAAAACGTGATTTGTGGTAGTATTTATATGAAATTGGAACCAAGCCCAGCATACCTTGAGAAAAGGCCAGGCAGAAGAAGAAGAGTAATATTGGTGTCTTTATTTATTTCAGACAATATTACACTTATGTTACGGATCCCAATTGTAAGCGAGTGGGTACCCAATGTTGGGTATATGGAGCTATTATGGTTACTGAATCCATGTTGTGTATAAAAAATGGAAAAGAACTTTTTGGTCAAGCACAAGTGTGTAATGTGATTGTGTGGCTAGTCATTCAAATTATGGTTTCAATTGGCTGTGTGAATGGGGTAGTGCTCTACCATAGATATTTCGAGGTAAGCATATTTATAATCCTGAAGAAACACTAACTAAGTACAAACAATAAAACCTGGACAAAATAAATATAAAAGTTAAAGTACCTACATCAGCTAGGCATCCCTTCATAGTAAAGCTTTGCATAGAGCTGTGTAGTGTAATTTGTTTTTACATGATTTTTAACAATAAACTATTTTTTAATTTACAGCCAAACAGTGAATCGGCTGTCGAAAGTCCAAAGAAAGACGACTGAAAATCTGTAAGTGTAACTATTTCTTCTCTCTTATCTCTGATTTCATTGATTTATTACCATATCAACACTATGTATAAGACATAAGACATAAAACAATGAATCCATTAATAGAAAATGAATTGAAGTTTATATTTATTACCGACATTATTAGACATTATTACAGACCATAATAAGGCATGAGTTTGGAAAAAAGAGTAGGGGGTGTATGTGGGATCGTACCTGTAGGTACTGCTATGGTTTCATAAATAATCAACAGTTACGTTGATGTGTTTTAAGTATCTTAATTTTGTTCATTTTATTATTGATTTGATATCTAAATATTTTTTTGATCCCAAGAAAGACACCTTTGTGCAATTAAAAATAGTATTTTTGAATTTATTAAGTAGATATAATTTAAAAGATGCAGTAGGATGTATGTACATTACATAATAAAGTAATTGTTTTGTATACTGTTAATAAAATAATTTTATGTTTTGTGTTTCAGATTTGACAGCTCGATATAAGAAGATTTTATTAGTTAATTCTGTGATGTAGTCTATCAAAGATACCTGGTGTTGTGCGCTAATAAAACATTATAATATACATATCTGTTCAAAATTGCTTCCTCTTTGGCCTTGTGGCTATGACCGACGTTTTCTCTAATAGGGATAAAAATGCTTTTGCCAATGATAATTATGCTATGGGAGCTATCGCGATCAAAAATCTACAGTTGCTAGTTTCTTTTCAACCGACTTCAAAAAAAGGAGGAGGTTCTCAATTCGGCTGTTTTTTTATGTTTGTTACTCGATTTCTCAAAGACGCCTGGACCAATTTAAAAAATATTTTTTTTATTTGAAAGTGTATGGTTGTCATTTGATCCCATCATCATCAAGTCAGGACCTGATGGTGGAAGCCCTGAGAAATCGAGGGCATCTCTTGAAATTTGTAGGCGAGCCACCCACTCAGACGATTGAAGCAATTGTCAATAAAAGACTCGGGCTCCTGGTAGGTCCGGTGCGTGGACTCCTTAGCGAATTGTCACCCATATAAATTAGATTACATTGGATTCAAGGAGTGACAGACATCGCTTGATTGGCATAGCGCATCAGATTTCACTATAATATAATAGCCCACAACTATCGCTCAATATACATTTATTTAGAACATATTGACACATAGGTTTTAGTAACATTGTATAAATGTATCGGGAACATAATACTCAATACCATTGGTAGCTCAACCTAAAGCTCATAAAAAAACAGGACCACCCACCTCGAAACGTCAAACCCATAACCCACTAACAAAATTGCGCAAGCATATAAAAGAGCGAATTTATAGAAGATCGGTAGGTATTTGTTTTTTTTGTTTTTGGCTTCGCTC
Source organism: Autographa gamma (assembly GCA_905146925.1). Lineage (NCBI taxonomy): Eukaryota > Metazoa > Arthropoda > Insecta > Lepidoptera > Noctuidae > Autographa > Autographa gamma. The sequence continues at coordinate 7,264,247 of LR989852.1, forward strand.
TTCAATCTTCAATTTTTGTATATAAAGATGGGATGGCAAGATGAAAGCCGTAACATGATAAAAAAAAGGTTTAAGTAGATAATATAATTTTAGTTTTTCTTGAAAGATATCATAATAAACTACAAGACTTTAATTAATAACTAAGATGACATTAGGGTAAACTTGCCTAATTCGTACTTACGCCAAATTCGTACTCCACCTAAAACTCGGCTTTGGTAACAGATATCAGCTTCTCTAGTGTCAAAAAATATAAACAATCGTCGGCCATTTTACCACCTGACAGATAACACCTGTGAAGCTGCTCTCCACAAAAATATTGAAAAAGTAAGTTTTTCTTAACTATAGCTGTTATATTTTTACAAATTTCGTAAGAGTTTTATTCAAATTAGGTCGTGTAAAACCTTTTTTACGATTTGACACGTATTTATGTGTATCTTTGCAATTTCATCTGACGAGTTATAATACTCGTAACTGTTGTAAATTTTTTTGGCGGTCAATTTAAAATTTGTTTGGCTCTTGCTCCTATTTCGTACTCGACTTAAGTTCTTAAAACGTACTGGTACGATTTAGGCAAAAAACTATTAGATACTATGCTATTATTATTACAGAGAGTCCTTATAAAAAAGAGCTCGAGGGTAAAATAGAAGAGTCGAAGAAGAAGAATGTCTCGAAGAATCTAAGTGCTATGAAAAGTAAAATTACTAAGACATCACAAAAAGAAAATAAGAAAAAGAAACAAGAACAAGATGAAAATGGCAGTTGGTACTGCACATTATGTCAAGAAGACATAAAAGAAACCATGATCCAGTGCACGCAATGTGAGACATGGGTACATGAACTTTGTGCAGGAACCAATAAAAAAACCAAAGAATATAACTGCGATGATTGCCGAGAATTGGCGAAGACCATCCGTCGAATTTGTTAAGAATTACTACTTGTTTTAATAACACATTGTTGATTATGATGCTGATTCTCAATACTGTATACCAATGAATAGATCTCAAAGTACGAATTAAGGATATCCTTAATTAAGTAAGACTATTCATCATGAATAGTCTTAAATCGTACTTTATTTTAGTTTTTTTAAATTGTTTATTTTTTAGAAGTTTATAAAGTTTATGTTCAATTTGATTATAAAAACAATAAAGCATTTAGCAAACAAAAATTACTTTTTTATTAAAACTAATTTAATCTTTCCTAATTTTTAAATATGATGATTTTCTCTTAAGGGGTACGAATTAGGCAAGTTTACCCTACCCAAAAACCAAAACTTGGGAAAATTCCATCTCGCTCTCAACTTCAAAGCAAAGTACAAAGCTAGATCATTTATAATGGAATGCTAAAATGAATGAAACAGTAATTTTTAACGCTCATTTGGCCAACCATGATAAAATAAACATTGCAACCCTACTTTTATTGAATTATCGCGTTAATTGTAACTAGTAATAAACATATTTTAGACTCCTGCTATATTATTTTTATACTGGATGTTAATGGTGTTACTTTTTGTACATGAGAATATTTTTATAAAGAAATGATAAACGATGTAGATGATATAGAATTAACGTCGCCTTCTAGCCAAATTAAACATAGTTTTTTTTTAATATATCGTTTATGTACCCTATGCTTAGTGAATATCATTGTTAAAATCAAAATAATAACTAGAACTAAGGCTAACTAAAAATTAAAAAAATATCGTAAGTACCTATTCGCTGAAAACAAACGCACTTCACTTACGCCTCGCTTGTTGACGTGAGCTAGATTAAACTTAGTTTTTAGGTGCATAATAACCGCCTGATTCTGTGTATTCTAAATCCATACATACATAACATACCATCACGCTTGTATCCCCGAAGAGTTAGGCAGAGGTGTACCAATATACACCCACAGTTCGCCGGTATGTTTAGGTCCCATGTAATAGGGGGCGAGCATATTGCCACTAACCGGGCAAAAATCAAAACTCCGATCTGCTACTCAGAATTTCATGAAAAAAACCCAATAACACTGGTCGACTTGGGAATCGAACCCAAGACCTCTAGCATATCAGTCGCGCTTAGAACCACTAGGCCAACGAGGCATTCTAAATCCAGCGCACGTCATATTATGATCTGGCTCTCTAAGGCCAATTCCGAATTGCCCTAACTTTTCTTACATATCATTGTCTTAATTTAAACTTGTTCCGCTTTGCTCGTCATTACCTATAGGGAATGCAAATCTCGCGAGATTGGGGCTCAAGCGAGATCTCGCGAGTTTATGAATAACAATACTGCGAGATTCGCCAATTTCGAGATCTCGCGAGATTACCAGGGGCCCAAGTGCAAGTTGAGAAGTGCACCAAATGCGTCAAACCCGTAGTAAGTAATTTAATATTAATTTTAACTATAGATTTTCTTATAATTGGCAAGTATTAAGTAGCAATCTAATTCAGAGGGCTAGTATCGCCGCGGATTGAGGAGTTTAGAGGTCATTGGAAGAGGTTTATTTGGGATTTTGCGATTAACTTTATATTTACTAGTTAATTATAAAGTTATTCGGCGGGCCTGTTGGTCTAGTGGTTCGATTCCTACCCGGGACCAATGTTTGTGTGATGAGCACGGTGTCTGGGTGCTATTTATCTATAATTTATATGTATTAAGAAATATATAAGTATGTTTATGAGTTGTCTGGTTACTTACCATAACACAAGCTTTGCTTAGCTTGCAGACAACTGTGTGTGAGATGTCCCAGAATATTATTATTTCTTTATTTTACAATAAACATATAAAATACATTTTTAAATATATAAAAAAAGAAAATATACATTTAAAACTATTATTATTATTAATTTCAGATCCCAAATTTTGGAATCCAGGTCGCCAGTCCGCAGTGAGCAAGCGTGTTGATTAATGCTCCTGCCTTTTCTATATGGGAAGAAGCCCGTGCCCAGCAGTGGGACGATTATAGGCTGGATTATTATTATTATTATTATTAATTAATCCATAATATTAATCCGCAGTATTATTTTCATCCAGCCAAAAAGCCATCCTATAAATGTATTATTTTATTACGCAATCGAATTAATGAAACAAACTAATAATTGTGAATACATAAAAGCTATATTTCAATAGTATACGAATTAAATTGCACAAAAATATAACTTTTTATACTTCTATTAGTTTACCAGAACAGCAGTTACAAGGGTAGAAGTTATTAAATTCAATATTTTTCTTCTTGGGATCAATTAAAGAATTGTTTTTAAGATTGGATAGTAAAGTCATCACCTTTTCCATATCTTTGCGCTTCGACTCAGTTAGGAAATAAGCTGATAATTCTTTATCATCAGCAAATCTCGCCAGTATTCCAGTAAGTTCTTCCAGCTCAGATTGCAGCTTTCCGCATTCTTGTTGGAATACTTTTAACTGAGCGCTTCTTTCCTCGTCGCGCCGCTTCAATAGACTCCGTTGTTGCTGGTACAAAGCAACATATTCACAAATGGTTTCAGTTTCATTCTGAAGCTGCAAAATTATGTGTTCCAGTCTATGCTTTTCATCCGATAAATCAGCAACTTCACCCATTATTTTTAAAAATCGATCTTGAAGTTTTAGCATGGCGTCTTCTTTTTGGAGACTTAAGCTATTTTTAGCATCTATTTGTTCAGTTAATGATTTGTGATTTGAATTTAAAATATTCTCGTCTTCAACTTCCTCATTTTTCGATTCTTCTTTTTCTATGATACCATCAACTGCTTCCGGCACAATTATACCACCACTCTTACCAACATTAATTAACATCTCGCATTGCTTTTCCATGTCTCTATAACTCGATTGTAATCGCATCATCTCTTCATCTTTGGCCTTTAATTTAATTTGCATTTCCTTCGCTTTTTCTTCTACTTCAGATAATTTAATTGTTAGCTCCCGGTTCAAATACTTTTCAGCCGTAATTTTTTCGGTTAGCTCCAGTTTATCTTTACTCTGAAATATGGCATTAAAAATAATTAACTTCCAGGTCTGATTAAATTATTTTTATGACTGTTGTTTTGACTGATCAGTTTAATAAATAATTGCATAAAAATAAATTAATGATTTAATATTTATTATTGATCTTTATTATGCACAATTAAATCTAATATAAGAACATACTCTAACTATACTAAAATTAAAACTTACATAAATAAATAAAACAAGGCATCGAAAAACTCATCGTCATCCTTGTCTATGGCGGGAAACGTGCCCAGAAGGCTGGTAGCATTGCGACGTTGAATGGCTATGCCGATTCTCTGTGCAAGGAACAAACCAGCCCTCTGATCACGAGTAGAGTCTACCAAACGCTTAGAAAGTTCTTTAAAAAGATTTCGTGCACTCGGATCCCACGACCAAACGACTCGAAAATATAATTACCCACAAAATTATTAATACATAGGTAAATCTAAATAATGCTCTATTTGCCTGACTGATCAGTCTAAAACAATGCACAGAACAGTAATTAGCGAGTATATAACAACAAACAACTATAAGAAACAAGCCCTTAAACTATAGCAGAAAAAAGATACCATTTTTACAAAATCATCTTCTAATCCTTGCAAATCTTGTTTTAGTTTTTTATTCTGTTCAGTCGCCCGTTGTGCAGCAACTTTATCACTTGTCATGTCAGCATTTAACTTAGATAGACTTATGTTGTCATGATTACATTCACTATCTTTTTCTTCAGATAACTCTTTGACTTTAGCAACACTCTCAGAATATCGATTTTGTAGTTCTTCATATTCACTTTTTAACTTGTGTAGCTTTTCCTGAAAAATATAGGTATACAAATGTATTTTACACTTTCCTATTTTCCTATTAAATGAATTTGGTGGTGTTAAACGATTATTTTAAGGTCAAATTCTTATTTTGCTATATCTAAGGGACTAATTTACACAGGTCTTACATCCACACCACCTTCGTAGATGAAACTTACCATTCACCATATGTTTTTAATTTATTATATCTGATTTTATTTTTGAAACAATTTAATTGATTTTACTACTCTAAACACAGAGGAAGTCTGACCAAAAGCTAGTATATTTTAAAATGCAAACCCCCACCTATCTAGGGTATGTCTTCATAGTAATAATTGGTCCATCCAAAAATTTGAACGACATCATTATCCAAAAACAAGAACTATGATCTAATGCACTAATAGTGCAGTGATATTGGCCTTATTTGCCTATTTGACAAAAATGTCCAAAACCAAATACGCGTTACAGTGCGCTTGTCGGTTTCTCGACTCACCTCAAAGGTGGCAGACACATAGGCAAATACGCAAATAACCTGTCCACACAGTGGCCATGTTCAAAAATGCACGCGCCCTCGACCTGTACGGACTTGCTTACAGTGCCAATCGTGAATTAGTATTGGTATGATTTATCATCTACAAATATGACTAACTTGTTTCGATTTTTATGCATACTTTGTATATTTCATGCACGGCATGTAATAGCAGTGGCGTAACTACAGGGTGGCAGGACTGGCACAATGCCACGGGCCCCCGACCCAAGAGGCCTCAACCTCAGACTTTTTTCAAGTTTTACCTGAGAATTTTATTCAGCGTCTTAGCGTGACTTGGTGAGGCGCATACAAATTTGAATACAAAAAAAGAAAAAAATGCATTAAATTAAAATTATTTATCATGATTTTCTATTTGTCTCTTTTCCAAAATAATTACAGGCTATTTAAATTAAATATGTAACACATCCTCGCCTTTTTACAGAAAACTTATTTATTTAATCATTTATAGCTGATTATGATGATATGATGATGAAAATAAATGACTTAAGTTTTTCTAAGGTTTCTGCCTCGATGGCCAATAGTCACAGGTCTGTAAGGCGTACAGGTCAGGCCCATTAAAGTTAAAAATTACGTATTTTTATAGATACAACGGTAGCTACGCCCCGGATTTTATTTTCCATGAAAACGTTCTGCTTATAATAAATTAAAATGAGACAACTAAAGACCATAATACAATTTCAAATTAGGTTATGCATTTCAACACATCCTAAACGATGTTCATTATTTTTATCTTTTATTTTACAGACCTAAGTCTGTTCTATGCTAAGTCGAGGGTTTGATATGCGCTCGACAACATGTTGTCGGCGTGTCGCGTGGTAAAAGTACGAATCGAAACTTTTTCGGACAATTACCATTAAAAATTGGTACAGTTCAAAGTTGAGCAGTAAGAAAAACGAAAAGTGAAATTTGTTAAACGAGAGGCATATTCGTCAATATATTCTTCTTTTAGATAACAATGAGACTCATTAAAGCGTAGAGTAACTATTCAAGCTAATTTTATGTACAAAAAGTATTAAGAAAGCTATTAATCAGCAAGAAAAATGGAAAAGTCTGATCCAAGGTAGAAAATTCTAAAATTTCCGAAAATCGATTGTAACTTGAAACATGTAACTTTTCGGGGAACATATGTTTTGTTCATTTGATACGGCCTGACCTAAGGTATCAGCCACCACAGTTTGTCGGACTATTTACCGGACACCCTATATATTGACTCTTTGTTGGTGGTGTATGCCTGTAATTGTAAGTTTGCTTGTATGACATCCAATAGCGAACACAAATAGCCTTGTGAATTGCCAGCATTGAGAATTACATTGATTCCAATATATTATTAATGTCACACAATTTACTATAAAAGTAACAGTCATGGTTTCATACCTGAGTAATATTCAATTCTTCTTTTAGTTCTTTTGTAATGTCCCTATCATAATTATCTTGAACTTTGTATGTATCAAGTTTGTAATTCTGTATTCTGATCTCCATGTCACTTATTTGCTCTATGAGGCTGTTTTCTCTATTAGATAGATAGTCAACCTGTTTAGTTAGGTCTTCATTTTTTTTCATAACTGCTCGTAATTGCTCATTTAATTCAGCAACATAATGTTCATAATGCAAGTTCATCTGATCTCTCTCTTTTTGTAAAGAAGTTAATTGCTGTTCCAAATTTGATATTTTCTGCATCAAAACTTCAGCATTCTCAGTGTGAGACACTTTCTTACTTGGTGGACAATCTGGAGAACCATTTGTAAGTTGTTGCAATTGCAGGAGTATAACATCATATTGGCTTTGAAGATTAAATAATTGATTATGTAATGAATCTGTTTCTGCTTCTTTAGCACTTACTACAGTTTTAGTGAACTCTAGCTGCTCTATCAAATTACTGTTTTCTTCTGATAATAATGATTTAACAGTATTTAACTCACTTATTTTTGCTTCTTTAATTGATATTTCTTGGGTTGCATTTAGGTATTTATTATTGATGTTGATTAGTTCATTTTCTAATTCATTTATTTTCTTATTGCATGTTTTATATTCATTGATTACTGAAGCATAATTCAGTTCAAGTTGACCCAACTTTGATTGCAAGTTGTGTACTTGTAATTCCAAATTTCTTTTATTTGAAATCAATATTTCTGTAATGTTTATATCTTCTTGGGGAGCTGTTGTTGATTCATCTGTTTGATTATTTTTTGATGAGTTCACAACTGCTAAACCACCAGTTACAACTGCTCCAGAAACTTCACTATTTGTTGTATCTAGGTTGATAACAAATTCTTCATCAGTTTTTGGCACTGACTGTGCAGGATTTTCCATGGCAGGGGTATTATCAATATCATCTCTTTGGATTCCAAATGATTTCTTTTCCTGATGATCTTTTAGCTAAAATAAAAAGTACTTTTGAATCATTGTAAGTAAAATAATATTTATCATCTGGCCTAATAAATGAAATTCTCTTACACACATTGTTTACTGAATTTGAAAAACTGGACTATAACGATGAGAGAGACAGAGATATGCGTGGTGATAACAATACTTGGTGAATTCGAATCCAAGCATATAAGTGATCATGAATGACGTGTCAACAACAGCCAGCTATTATAGACGTTTAACATTAAGTAACGTTGTTAAGGATAGGTACGCAAAATATGAAGTATTGTGATTTAACAACTATACACAGATATTTTCAATAGATATTCGTATTTATTCACAGTTCAATAAAACATAAATGCACAATATAATCACCTTTTTCCTGGCCAATGCTAGCTTCGCTGCTCGATCTTCCATTTCTTTTTGTATTTGGCTTTTGCACTATTATCTTAAACTTGCCAAATTCATACAAGTTAACATTTAAGATTAATGAATAAACTTAGATGAACATACTAACAATAAACTAATCACTTCGCTCTTACTTCTTTTTTTTAATGTAATCGTAATGTCAAATGTCAATCAAGTCAACAACAAAAGAGAATATGTAAAGTTATAGAGTGCACGTAACGCAAAAATCCCATTGTACCGACCGGGCGACCATAGAACATTCTTGTACCGGATGTACCTAAGTTGAGTTGGGATAGTTTTATTAATCTACGGGAGACGATTTTCGATCCGCTGATAGTCGGAACGCAGCTATTCTTACCTAAGGGTTCGTTTACGGAGACGTGGGGCTTCGGGCGTTGCGTGTGGCGTAGCGTCTCGCGGCGCGTCGAGCGTTTTTTCTGTTTACGGAGGGGCGGCGCGTGATGCAGCACGCATCATCGCACGCGTAAACACAAACCTATAGCAATATACAAAGTTGTTCATAGAGAAGCGAGGCGTGCACAGGCGCGCAGCTCGCGAATTTTTAGAAAATTACCTACGCAAAACCAAAGATTTTTTCATTATTAGACAATTTATCCAAATCCCCAGTCATCTTAAAAAGTGCTCCTTTTGCGAAGTGTACCAAATGAGAAGTGCACCAGTTGCTAAATTCACCATTTGAGCATGGTGTAGAAGTTGACAAGTACACCAAATGCGTCAAAACCACCCATAGGTAGACCTACCTATGGGTGTACATAACATGGATTACCTGTAATCCATGTTGTGTACCTACCTGTGTTCATTTGGTAGGTCTCTACCACGGAACAGAAAAAACAAGTGGAAGTGCAATACGCCAAAATTACTATAGGAACCGCTGTCGCCAAACTCACACAAATAATCCGATAATAACATATGCACTACAACGAAATAATCCGTATGATTGGTAGTAATAAATTTAAACAAAATTAGCCTACATCACAAAAATAAAATAAACCCTGACTTTCTAAACATAAGGTTGATTTTGCATTAGCAACAATACGTATTTACGGTCTACAGTCACACTAAATTCGATGGACGAGTTAGTTTCGCTACTTGACCATAGATGGCGATATATAATCAATATAAGCAATTATCAACATAATTGCTTCAGACATACGGTTGACAATGGCGTGACTCTAATGCTACTCGGCCAAGGACACACCACGTATTACATTTAAATTCTTTATCGATATCGATAGATACCCGATTTTTGTTCAAATACGATAAATACGACTCGTTGGGAGTACATTTATTTATTTGTTACACAAACCGCTGTACCTTTTAAACCATTAATTAATAGAAACACAAGACTGACAGACAGATATCTAAAGGGCCATGCCCAAGTTTCATAGTGAGTTTGACCCAGAGTGCACACTTATGATATATTTTTTTTTTACTAGCCATTTCTTTCCCACTGCAGGGCAAAGGCCTCTCTACCCTCCCTCCATCTCTCTCTGGTTAGAGCCGTGGTCATCCACTCCTCATCAAAGGCATCCAGTTCGTCTCGCCATCTCCGCTTAGGCCTACCGCGATGTCTTTTGCCATTTAGAGGGACCCATTGGGTCGTTCGTTTGGCCCATTGGTCGTCTGACATGCGGCAGATGTGGCCAGCCCAGTTCCATTTTAGCGTGGCAGCTTGCCGAGTGACGTCAGTGATTTTCGTAGTGGACATGATATGATGTCTTAAATTTAATATAGATTGTCAACATGTAATTAAAGAAGGAATCAGATAAATAAAACTTCGGGTTTTTAGTAAAAAATCGTCTTTAATATTCCGCATATGTTGAAATTCTCATGATTCTTGTGAATTAAGTGGACTTTTTGCCGTGAAACTTGAAGAAAGGAAGTGCAGTGTCGATTTCACGAGTTTTCATCTATCCACCGGTGGATGAATCAGGATTTAGCTTGCCGGCCGGCCTCCAACAACGCAAGGACGCACTCTCTATCCATTTCTCTTTTATGCTTGTGACTTTGGGAAACCTGAAACAAATTTTTAATGAAGGTTAAAAAATCTATTACTTACTGTTTGTAACACTCTGTGTGTTACGTCTCAGTCATTAATAAATTATAATAATTATGTTACTATTTAAAACATTGATTATATTTTTGCTATATACCACTTAAACGACCATAAATTTACTTAATATAAATTTCGTGTATGAATTAAGGCGACCTCGCACCTATATTGTAATGCAAAACGAAATAAATAAAAATAACTGTTTGGGTTAAGATAGTTATTCCTCGTATCGACATAAATCGACAAAATCAATTTTCGACTTGACCACCTCACTACATTGAGCAGCGAAGGTCTTTCTAGAATGTTCTATGGAAAAAAATAATCGAAAATAAACTTTGTCTTGACTGCATAAGGTTTATTTTGACTAACCGTTCTATTATTTTTTTGTAAATTGGAAGAAAATATGATTTTTATTAGAAAACAATAAAAATCGTACTTACCGATGATACGAAATACCTCCATTTGTAAGATTTCTTCTCCTACCATCATTTTTGCACGCTAAAACGGAACAATACGGCATAGCTAGGTAAATATCAATTTGTCACGAGACGAGCAACTCGACACGATGGCAGACGCAACTGGGATCGGTTAAGCGCAAGTTAAGCGTAACAACGCATAATTGTGACACGCGTGCCACGCCTACTTAGCACTTCCACCTGTTTTTTCTGTTCCGTGGTCTCTACCATAGGTACCACCTTTTGTCGGACTCTTTACCGGACACTGTATATGTATAAACGACGAGCAGGATTTATTTGAAACAATAATATATATACGTTGCTGTGTCCTGTTCTTAGTAGAAAATTATAGATATTATAGAGAATTTGTATTTTTTTAATAATGATATTTGAACACTAATTCGCCAGAATATATGACGATATTTAATACTGGTAACACCCTTTGTACAATATTCTTACAAATAATTTTACAATGTTTTTTCCGGCGCATATCATTAAAAAATTTCAGCCAGCTGAGGCCAGTGGGGATTACTGGCGAGTTGCTTATTCGTTCAAAAGAAAAGACAAATAATCAGTTCTATGTTTATTTTATGATTTGTCACATAATTATTATATAATACATTCATTAATAAGAGCAGTGTAAACAATAAGAATACATGTAATAAATATTTTATCACATTCAGTGTTTGACTTAATAAAGCTTACATTATTAACTAAATTAAAAATGAGAAATAATAATAAAACCAGGAATAAATTTTATCTTTTTTCACTCGTCCTCAATGATTTTTATATACCCGACAAATCTAACTTACGTTTAATACAAACAGTAGTCAAAACGAAACTGAACTACATGATTTGTAAGAGATCTCTAAAGTGTCAATAGTTTATCGTATAAACTACGTAATGAAATTCTAAGCCACATTTCTACAAGTTGTTAATAATTCTGATTGTAAATAATGCTATTTAAGTTTGTTCTAATTGAATAATATGTAGTATTTCTATTAACTAATACAATAAAGTGCTGATGAAGAACCTTGCGTACAACTGTGGACCTGTTTATGTGGAGTATCCAGTCTTCTGTTATTATTATACAAGTTTAAAATAAGAATATTATTCTTATAACTAAGCTAATTCTTATTCTAGAAAAGCCGGAAATCAGAAAAATATAAAATAGATTATCCTACTTTATATGTTAACTGTTTTTTTCATAATAATCAGTTAATAACCATAATTCCTTCAATGAAGAAACTATACCACTGTTTTGGAATAAAATATTATTAGAAGTGGTAATTTGTTAATTTAATGATTTGTATTCATTGTATCCGTCGATTGGCGTCCTGAGCTCGATCGTAACTCACGTCGCGGACATGTTGATGGCATTTCTTCAGATGACTTACGACTTTTCTTCCTGTTACATCTACGTCCAGCTTCATTAGCAGACATATCTCCAGCATTTAAACCATCTTCATTGGCACAGCTGTCTTTCATTTCATTTTCAAATTTATCTGGGCACTCATCATTTAAGGTGTTACTATCATTACCCTGAATATTGGGATCATCGTGATATGAAGTTAGCTTATTTTGCAGTTTTTCATCTCTATCAAAATTGGCTGTAGAAGTTGTAATTTCTGTAGATGTTAATTTAGAAACAGAAGTATCATAGTCAGCTTTCATGCCTGTTTTAATCACTGTTGATGGAGCTATTAAGTCTTCAAGGTCCATTTCCCCCGTGTGTGTTGAGTGATCGGGAGGCTTATCAATGGTTTTTTTTTCTGAAACCAAATTCTCTTTTACTTTTTTAGCAGAATTTAACTCGGTTGTAGGAAGGGCCAAATTTTCTGGTTCGTTGTTGATTTCGTCATGGGTTCTTTTAAGTGCCTGTGAAACTCCAGAAGGTCCGTCTTCAGACGTCGTTGTTCTGGATATAGATGATTTAGATAGTTTTTCAGTAACATCTTTATCGTCTTTAGATTTTTTAGACTCGGCGGAACTCACAAGACTAGCGCTTAAAGCTCCGGAAGCCATTTGCTCTAACAGCATTTTACTTATGTCAATATCCTTTTTGTCACCTTTTAATAGTTTTTCCTGAACCGCAGCAAATTCGGGTGGGACTTGTGACCTTAATGCATCAAATGGCAGTTTCTTTTTATCAGTCTTTGATAAATCAGTAGCAGTGGTTTCATGGCTATCAACGTCCCGAGATCGTTTGTCTGGTCTTATAATTGATTCATAATTTAAAGATTGCTTGGAAAGAGATTCTAATAGATAGGGATCTGGCGGCAAATGAATTTGTGGTAGTTGACTTGATTGTTGACGGTCTGATACTTTTTGCTGCCGGGATGTAGACGAACTTGTAACAATTGTTGATGATCGAGGTGTAGTGGTTTTTGCAGTGCTGCGTGCAGTGCTATGGCTTGAACCCTGCATAGTAGAGGCTCCCGAACTAGCCACTATGTTATTGCTTAATAAACCCAAAGCATCATAAGCTGATGACATCCCAGAATGCATACCAAATGGATTTAAACCACTTAATCCTAACTGAGGATATAACATGTTTGGATTTGGAAATACAAAGGGAAATTGAGAATTTGCAGATTTGGAACTTGAAGAATTTCCGCTTTCCGTAGGTTTTCGAGATTTGGATTTATTGTCACTTGGAACACTTGGTGCCCCAAGATTGTTCATGTCTAAAGAAGAGAATCCAGGAAGTCCCAATCCAGCTAAATTAGCAAATATGTTTCCACCGGCAATATTACCTAACAAATTTGGCATACTATTAAATGAGTTTAATAATGGATTATTTTTAGGATCGAAACTGCTCAGGCTTGAAAGTAACTTAGGGTCAAAGGTATTTAGCAATTTAGGATCAAAACCAGTTAAATTTGATAAGGTGGCAGCTAATGTTTTAGGATCAAAGGCACTAAGACTCGACAAACTTGCTAAAATTGCAGGATTCAAACCAGCCAAACTTTGATTAAGATGGGAATTTGAAGTCATAACATTGGCAGATGGAGAATCAAGCGTTGGTGGTCGCCCTTTCTTGCGCTCATTCATGCTAGCACTAGTAGCTTGCATTGGTGAATGTCTTTGACTACGCACGTCTTGAGGTAACTTTATGTGCTCCTTTATACCTTCTGTCCACTTGGAATCTATGTCATACATAGGATTCTCAGCAATCCATTGAGCTAAATGTTTAAGTTGTGGTGCTTTGGGTCCAACTATTCGCTTTCCAGTGACTCGATGGACGACAGGCACGTGTTCTTCGGGTGCTAATCGTGGTGCAACACCTCGTCGTCGTGTGTCTACTGTAGCCTGTTCTGCTAACCACTTGTTTACCTTCGCTTCATGAGAATACGATTTCATTGGAGGAACAGCCGAAGCTTTAGGCATCTTGGTTTGTTCAAGGGACTGTTGTAAAAATGAAGATAACTCCTTAGAAGTAGCCTGAGGCGACGGAACATTAGTTACCGTCACCGAAAATGGTTTTTGTACAGAAGAACTGGCCGATGAAGAAGGAGGAGCGGCGGGTGTAACGGTCACGTCAGGAAGTACGCTGCCACTACGACCGCGCGGGCTTTCTGACGCCGGTGCTGATGGGCTTTTGCATTTAGCCGCCGATAGACCTAGTACTATTTCATCCAACTTCTTTCTTTTCTTTTCTTTGCCAACTATCTGCTCTGGAGCAGGCTGAAAGAGTACATTTTGATAGATTAAAATTATTTATGCTAACAATTATCAAGTTGTTAAAACTAAAGACTATCACAAAAGGACGACCGCCAGAAATGTATGTAGCATGGCCTATTGAGCATGAAGTTTAAGTAGTGTGACTTTGGACTTTCCAACAAATGTCCCACTGCTGGGCACAGGCCACTTCCCATATAGAAAAGGCAGGAGCATTGGTCACCACGCTTTCTGATTTTGGGATTGGCGATTTCAGACACCAATTTTGAAATCCACGGTTCCTCATGATGTTTTCCTTCAGTTTGTGAGAAGTGTCTTATAAAAATTAATAAAGTACACATAACTTTGTAAAAGCCACATTGGTGCTTGGGTACTGTAAATTTTTACCATATTTTCTTAAATCTTTTTCAGTTTTTCTACTTGCATTGTTCCTCTTATTTTGGTTTTTATAATCACTGACTTTCATTTTTTATTTATTTTTTGATAAAGATAGAATTGACAAGATCATATTATGTTAAGTTTGGACGAAAATAAAAGATGAATTATTAATTAATGAAACAGAATCGTACCACATTCTTTCTTTTCATGAGCCTTGAAAGAGTATCGTCGAGACGGCTGCGAGATTGTTGTGCGGGTGGCGCGTCGGGCAGTGGAGTGCGGCGGCCCACCGAGAAGTCGTGCACATCGCTAAGGTCAAGCGGGGCCGACAGGTCGACGGCGGCGGAGGCCGGAGTGCGCGGCGAAGCCGGCGGCACGCGCTGGTGCGCCGGTGGCGGGGCGCCCGCCTCGCCTGCAGCTGCGCCCGCCGCGCCGCCCGAGTGCGCGGCTTGCGGCGAGGACAGCAGCGCGTGCAGCTTGGCTCGGTCAGTCTCCACGTCGATGGCGATGTGGCGCTTAGGACCCTGCTTCCGCTCATCCTGCGGGTCTGGAGCGGCGCGAGCTTCGGGCTTGGCGGCGGCGGGCCACTCTCGGTTCTGAACAGCATGCGCGATGTGATGGAGACGCGTCTCTAGGGCACGCTCAGAGAACCAACGCTCCGGCGGGAGTGTCTCTTCGATTCGGCCGAGCTTTGCGAGAGTCTCTAACTCAGAGAGAGCATCAGTGTCATCGTCGACGGCCCGGTCGCAAGCATTCGAGGTTCTTTTGCTTCGTCTCAGTGACATTCGAGTTTCACCTGCAGTCTCTTCAGATACCGTCGTGTCTTCTTCGTCAGACGATATCTTCTGGGCTTCACTTCGTGTACTACTTTTATGACTCGCGTACCATTTGCTGGCGCAATCGGCAAATGGCATTTTGGGGTCACAAAACAGTTTACTATAAGTATCACCCAGACCGTGCCTGAAAAATAAAATATATTGAAACATATTACTTAAATTTTATATATAATAATACAGTATGGGATCTGCAGCATAATAAGTATATAATAATAATATACTCGAGTAAATCCACCTCGGGAGGTGGGGGGAGGGGTTTACTGAAGTGTTTATTTAAAATTGTCCTAAGTTCCCCTGGCACTTTAAACTTATTCCTTATTTCCCAATGAGGATCTCATACAAGAGGGAAAAATTGACTTAGGTTAAAGTTCCATTTTCCACATAAAACAGGGACTGTTCCTGTACTAACAAGCAGCTATGATTTTTTTTTTTTTAACGAAAACGAAGACATTAATACAGGCTTTAAAAAATCATCTTAAATCGGTTTATACGACATACATAATAATTAATGTATTTATAATGTATAATAACTTTATGAATTATGTATTCATAATCAATAAATACCTTTGTTAAGTATAACTTACGATTATTATTTTTTTTCTTTGAACTTTTAAAAACAATAGTAAAAAAATTGCGTCCCGAACCTAAACCCGACTATTTTCACATCTTTACTGAACTCGAATTTTAGCTATCTTATGAACCTGTCGAAGCCTGCATTAAGGCGGAAACGCACAGCGGCGCACGGAGAGGCTGCGCACATGTGTTAAGCTTCGCTTTAGAACAAAATGTATAAGATCGTTACCACTGCTGCGCATGGACATGCTACGCAGCACACGCGTAGCTAACTCGAATAGGCGGAACATAGATCAACCCACGGCCGTGCAGCGCATCCTAGCTGCATGGGTCAGCGACACACGACTGTATACAGTCGCGAACAAAAAAATTTATACACATAATATTGTTAAAGAATTATCATAAGAATAACCAACTATAAAGAAAAGGTACACCGTACAATTAATGTTCCTAGTATAAAGCTAAGTAATGAAACGACTGGTAACTAATTCCTGAGTATATTTATGTGAATTGTGTTTGTAAAAATATATTATTAATATTGTTAAGTGTAAACGTTAGTATCTTTTTTTCTTTGTGTCTTAATATAAGATAGGATAGTAATACAGAGAGAGTCATAAAGTATTTTTGAAGTTGTCCGATTAGAATTAATATTAAGAAGCTGTAAGATTTATGTTCAATTTTTTCTTCTCTTAGTCTGTAGGTATATAAGGTGCTTTCGAACTATCTGCCACGGCTTTAATGGGGGTAGTATTGTGTTTATAGATTACAATAGCAAAGATCAATTATTGATAATTTATCATTTTTTATTTCATACAAAAATAAATATCGTATAAATTTGAATTGACTTATTAGTATAAAACCATCCCGTGTCATAAGCTGTTGCCGCACCGCACCGAATTCGTTCATTTCGCAAAACGCCGCCGCCGCCGTTCATGCGCTGTTGCCATTCCTATCAAAGCATGCCGCCGTACGCACCGGCCGGAGCCGCTCAGTCTACAAAGCCCTGCCCCGCGCGTCCCCACACTCACCCGCTCCCCCGTTCGTCGCACGCGCCTAGCGACCGCCGGTCGCCAGTCGCCTCCCGCGGGTTCCGGAAGTTAGCTTAGTGGTTAGCGACAAAAATTTCGCGCGCGCTTTGTTTAAAAATCCCTCCCAGACGACGGTATTCCAATCAAGGCTATCTTGAAATGGTATCGTGCTACCGCGAGTGTAACTCCATAACTGCGCACGCGGTAAACTTATACCAGCAGAGGTTTGGTGTGCGAGTGAGTCATCATACCATTCTGGATGCCGTGTACAGGTTTAGAGAACACGGCCGCTTTGACCCACCTCCAGTTGACACAGGCAGGCCTTCATACTCGACCGAACTCGAAGAGAACGTGTTAGACTTCTTCCGGCGTCATCCTCTTGCGAGCACCAGGGATGCTGCTCGAGTCTTCGACGTGAGCGACAATTACGTTTGGCGGCTTTTAAATCGTGAAGGGCTCCATCCTTACCACTTCACAAGAGTGCAACAACGCCGTAACATTATGTGGACTGACGAGATCAAACGCGCATTTAGGCAAGTGAAAAGTGAATCGGACACATTAACTAAAGTGAAGAGACATGTGTGCAACGCGAAGGCGGACTTGTGTAACAGTTTTTAGATAAGTAGGTAGGAAGTGTGTAAATAACTGTAAATACGGTGCAGTTGTTGTAAATTAAATGATTAACTTTTAAACACGCCAAGTTACTGTAACTTATCGTTATTCGATATTAATCTAACTAAAGTACGCGCCAATTAAACTTGCAACAAAGTTTGTTCACCTCCTTCTACTAATGTATCCCAATATTTCAAAACGATACGTGTCGTTAACACGATCGAAACAAGTGTTTCGTGGTAAGAGGTGTCTTTATCGCAAGACAGTACATGCATCAAGGAATATGCCTATACATTTTTATCGTATCGTTTTGAAATATTGGGATACAGACAGCATGCAAAGCTAAGAGCTGTGTGGGCGACATATCCGTGTCCGTGCGCCGCAGTTGAAGCGGAGACCGACGCCGCCGAACTAATGAACCCACGCAGCAGAGGTGCGCCACGCATCCGTGCACAGCGATGTATTTCCGCCTTAATGTGTGTCGAACACAAGGAATTGAACTATATTTCTTGTTTCATGACAGTGCGACGCGAAAACGCGATGATAGACGAATATGCACAAAGTGCACTTTTTGTGGTGTGTCACAGCTTACATGTTGAGCTATACGAGCTGCATAATTTTTGCTGTGCAGTTTTGAAAGCAGCACTATCGTTATTTTGCAGACAAATAGTATAATTCCGCCGTTTACATACGGCGTCGTCAGTTTAAAAACTTTTGCAGTTGCCTTCGGCATATTACATATATGCCGAAGGCAACTAAAATGAAAACTCATTCAATCGTTATAATGCGACGTTAGTGTCATTTTAGGGACACCATGCTCATTAAAATCTCGAGACAAATTTTGAATAATACATACGTCGTCGCTCGCTCTGTTGCAAGGTCACAATATGTAACCTTTTTTTTTTTTTTTTTACCCGGGGAAATCCTCATGGACTTCCTCCGCCCTGGGGAAGGCGGAGGGGTATGCCGGACTCTTACCGGCTAAAACCACCGGAGTGCTTCACCCTTCCCTTATGCTGGAGACCAGGCGGGAAAGCAGTGCAAACTACCGCGATACAATATGTAACCTAACCTAACTTATTGATCTCTGTCACAAAGCCCAACCTTACCAAGCAATGGATTTCTGGGCCTATGAATATTATGAACATTCGATAAAATACATGTTTTTGGACTAGCATTCAACAGACTTCAATTTGCCGAGGCATTATGTATATGGCGTTTAAAAGTGACACGGCCACATATATTTTGCCTTCGGAATTTTACATAACTGCGTTTTTAAACTGACGACGGTCAGCGACAGTTAAATGCACTTATGAACGTTTACTGAAAATAATGAAAGGAAGTAATAGATGAAAAATCCCGTTTACTTACTTGCATACACCTAAAACCAACAACTTGTCGTGTCGAGCTGGCTGCCACCATGGCGGTGTTTCTGGTGACCGCTCGCACAAGGCCAATCGAGTATCCAGTGCTGGATGTGGAGCAACCTCTTCACGTAATACTCGCAGAAGATCAATTCTGTTCAACAAACACATTCAGTAAAATTCATCTCTATCAGTAATACTTGATCACTACATAGTATAAAACAAAGTCGCTTTCCGCTGTCTGTCCCTATGTATGCTTAAATCTTTAAAACTACGCAACGGATTTTCATGCGGTTTTTTTTAATAGATAGAGTGATTCAAGAGGAAGGTTTATATGTATAATACATGCATAATATAGTAGAGTAACATGGATAATCTTAGAGATTTTTGACGTCAGGTCGTAAATCAACACATTTTTTGCGCTTTCATTGCAAACGCTGGCTGAACCCTACGAGATAGATCAAAATAATGTACTACAGTATTGTGCACCTTAAAAAGATCTACAAAAAAGTCCGCGATGGTATATGTCTATCTCTTGAGGGTAACCCACAATAACCATTTTTTATCCTTTATTTATTACTTATTCACGAAAAGACGATTTTAAGCAATACAGCATTAATCCTTATCCAATTAAGTACCTTCAAAAAATTGTGCATGTAATATAGATCAATATTGCCTTTTACAGCATGTAATTTAAATAAATATTTTCGAAGATATTACAGATTTAAAATGCAGGGACATAGCGGTTGCGGCGGTACCGGCCGGGGGGCCGCGCGGGGGCCGGGGGGCGCGTGCCTATCAAAAAATGCTTCTAAGGCTGTGCTTCGCCCTACAGAACTTTATGATTGTGTTATATTTGGTATCAGCGTTGCACCCGAGCAAAGCCGGGGCGGGCCGCTAGTTTTTTTATAAAAAAATACTGTTTGAGTGCTTCATATTTAAATTTCACACGAATACATTAATATTCAACATTATAATAACAACTTTAGTTGCCACACCATATACAGAAATACTCAAATTAAAACTTAATATTACTTATAAGAGATAAGTTTAGGATTAATTATTGTTACTCAAAGAAGCCATAACGAAGGTTTTAATGCTATGACTATAATGTCATTGGAATTACCATATATTTTCGGAACGAGGCTGTCATAATTATACAGGCCTGAGAGTTATTTGAAGACTAAAATAATTCACCTTTTTTGCTTAATATATAATAACCTGAACTATTTAATTTAGTTTCTTTTTTAAGTTTAAAAATCCCACCCTTTATATGGACGCAATAAATATTTATTTTATAGTAATCTTTTTTCATCAATCAATTTCGTTTATAACATGGCTTACCTTTCTAGAGTGGCAATCGCTCTTTCTTCACCTATAGGTTCCGCTTTTAAGTCTGCCCTTGTAGGTAATTCTGCTTCTCCTACAGACAATCCACACTGACGTTTGCACATGGCCATGAATGCTTTAAGATAATCAGTTAGAGCATCGTCGCTTTTAGTGTCCAATCGGGCAAGTGTTCTAAATCGACCCCAACGAAGACTTTTAGTGGTCGGGTCGAATTCTACTCCATAGGATGCTACAGTTCGTCGGAAAGCTTCTTCGTCAGCACGAGTCCAACGCCACTGAGACACCTCATCTCTAGCTAGCTGATCCATCCGTTCTCGTCGCTCCATCTTCTGGATGAAATTCTAACTTAATAATATTTTTCAACATTTGAGCAATATCTATTGTGCGGCCGCTGAGAGAATGGGTTCCGGATAGGTTGTGAACAAAAAGGCGTCATGGCTGAACCTCAGTGACTAAAAATTTACTGCACTTACGCGTCATCAGCACCGTATGCCGCAAACAGCTTTATTTCTCCTTACTAATCAAGACCACGTAACATAAACCAAAAAAGCATTCTCTCAGTGGCCGGATAACAAATAAGAAAAATAAAGAATCATTTTCAAAACCATTATCATATTTGGTGTTTTAGCTGTAATTTTGCGAACTTTTAACCATTTCAGGAAAGCGAAACAGAAAGAATCGCTTTATACTAATATTTTATTTGGACATGTGATTGTGAACCCTATTTTACCCTTTCGGGTCGGACAGGGATTTCTTAACACCCTGTAAATATACTTAGGTATTACGCACCTTAGCTCTTTGTTGCATTTTAAGCTCTTCTCGTTTGTAGTTTCTTTGATAAGCAGTAATAAGTCTACGAAGTCTGGTGTTTAGATCTTGCATAGAGGGCCATAGGTGTCCACCGCTGCTACTTTGTGTACTGTCGTCATCAGGCCGAGGTGAAGCCGCAGGAGATGTGGCTCCAGCTCCACTAGATACATCGTCTGTGCAATCTTCGTCGCCCACCACACTACCTCGCACTTTTCTTTCTTCACTCCTGTTACACAATTAATTGGATATTAGTTAAATTACAAGTCGTGTAAATTTAGAGTGAGGCAAATATATAAAATATTATTGCGTTAAAATACTCACTTTATATCAGTACATTCAGCGTCGTCGGGTGGACCCAACTTATCTACAAAACAAAGTTGAGGATCTGACCGCATAGCCAAATAATTCTCGTAGCCATGAACATACGTTCCTACTAGGAGCGACACGTCACATTCACTATCCCACCATAGACGCGGAGGAGTACTGTCCACGCCTCGAGGTACGCGCATGCCTAAAGAGCTGTAAAAACATGTATTTACATTACTCTGCAGAGTACTTGTGGTTAACCACATTTACATATTTCGTATATTAACGTCTCCTTAAAGTATATATATTTATATACTTTAAGGAGATGAAATCGGTTAATCCGCAAATATACCGGCTTACCGCAAATATACTTTAAACAATCTTTTGTTCATTTACTCTATTCTAAGACCTTATTTTTGTCTATTATCTTAAATAATATTAATATTATAATTATTTACAGGTGTATACGCTAAATATATCTTGGCTTTTACATTGTTATAAGCTTTAATCAAGGCCCTTTTTACACCAAAAGCAGATAGCTTATAGTGTAGTACCTACATACACAAGCATCAGGTGATATTATGTAGGAATCTCGTTTAAGGTAGATTTTTTTATTTATTACTTTACAGAGATAGATACGGGAAACAATTAGTTTTAGGATACATCATAATACGACAAATGTTACCTGGCGTGAATTCCACCTTCTATTTGCGTAGCGTAGTCACCGATTACTTCGTGTTTGATGTAATACATCATACGTACTCTTAGTAAGACCCTTAAAAAAAATATATAAAATTATAAAAAACTTTACTAAGGAACATTGTCTTCAATTTATTTGAGCATGCATTTTAACAGTACTTTTTACCCGACTATGGCAGAGCCAAAGTGGTACCAATGATAATTAGATATTCCTAAATATTGATGATAAAAAATACTTACTTATTGGCATGTCTGAATAAATGTTTTTTGTAACTATTTTCTAAATACAATTCACAATCGTATTTTTCCGTCGAACTCCAATGGCTTGTATCTTCCCACTTTTGTAAGTCATTGGATTTGGGCAAATCCTTTGGCCTATTTTTCTTTTTAGCATTTCTGCCTCGAGGCACAGGATTATGCAGACCACTATGGTTTCTAGATATTGTTACTTCTCCATTTTCACATGGTTCAATGAGATCCCAAATGAAATTCCTAATTTTCTCATCGCCCTTATAATGGCGCAGACAATATAAAACCTGTAAATATTGTTGTTCAATTAGATCAGATGACATAATTATTACATTAAGTAAATTTTAAAACAATATGACGATCAGAAATTGCATGTAAACTCAGTGTAAGTCTTAAACTTGCTCGGTATTAGCATGGCTAGTCATCATACAGTCTAAATAGGCAACCCAGCATAGGCGTCGAAAATAACATTTTTTGAAAACTAATTACTTGATTCTGCAGTTGTGTGGATTTTAAGAATACTTATATAAATCAAAATCTTATTGTGTGCGCTTGAAAAAAAATATGTTCTAGTCTCTCGAGGGATTATAAACTATCGAAAAAAGGGTTCAAAAACGCGAGTGAACGATTCCATTCATATAAAAAAGGATTTTGCGAAAGGGACATTTTGAGAAAGGGATATTTTGCTACCTGTAGTCATTTTGAGAAGTGGTCATTTTGCCACTGAGCCGATCTTTAAAACTACCCAACGGATTCTGATGCGGATTTTTTTAATAGATAGAGTGATTCAAGAGGAAGATTTATATGTATGATACATGCATAATATAGTAGAGAAGCCCGGTTAAACTTAAGATATTTTTAATTTAAGGTCGTAAATAAACACATATTTTGGGCTTTCATTGCAAACGAAAGCGAAGCGATTTATATTTGGTTTCAGCGTTGCAACCAAGCAAAGCCGGGGCGGGTCGCTAGTTATTAGAATAAGTAACATATTTGTTGAGGTAACATTATTTTTAAAGATTCTGGCATTGATTTTAACAAGTAATGAAAAATATTTATTAACTATTGCCGTTTATTTTCAATACTCTAATACAATTCAATAAGCAAGATTTAAGAATAAAAATGTCTTACTAGCTTTGACCGCAGGTATATAATTTTGGATAACAATAAACATAAAACGTTTAAAGGATTCTAAAGTCTTACCTAGTTGTAAACAATTAGTAACCATAATTTATTATTATGTTTGAGATTGTTCATAAAAATACAACTTACAATTACTCGCGCACAGTCTTCAATAACAGGAATTGTCCAACCTTTCCTAAATTGATTTTTTTCGACTATTTCTTCCCATCGCGCCCACCTGCACAAAACAGTTAAAATATTTTATTTTTTTATGTACATATAACAGCGAGCAATAATATAGAAAATTTAAAGGATTAGTGCCGGAGTGGAACATGGCTCCAGGCAGGAAGGGAAACTATTGCCAAGCAATGGGAAACATATAAGAAACCCTTAATAAAAATAAATCACTTTGCGGTACTGCGCGATAGATCTTTGGTAGCAAAATAGATTTATCAATGCCTTTCTTGCAGAAGGCACCTGAACGGAGGAAAAACTCTTTAGAGGCATTATGTGCTGCGTCACGTGCTTGTAATAAATATATTTCTAGGCAAATATCCTTGTTTTTGAAAAATAGAAGTTAGAATTTCTGGCGATTATTGTGGATAAGGCAGAACTTATAACCTAATTTGTGTTTACTTACCCAAATGTCAGTAGTCCCCTCTCTATCTTAAAGCATTCAGATCTTGTCCATGAGCCATACACTACTTCTTCATCAATTGGAATACCTTCATGACGAGGTATATAATCGTCACTAGCATATCGTCGACCTTTCTTTCCAAGTTTATCTTTCTTTCTCTTACTTCTTAAGCTAATTCCTAAAATAAAAAATGATTTACTATGAAGAACTAGTTTTTTTTTTATATTCAAGAATTTATAAATTATGGATATAAAGATGTAAATTTAAGTAACATGGCCTACCTTCTTCATCTTCGTCTGAATCTGGTGTAACTTCCATGTCAGACATTTCCATGGGTCCGTCGTCGTGGCCATATCTCTTAATAACTGTGCGTTTTCTGGGTTCTGTTACTATTAAATCAACATCTTCTTTTTTCTCGGTTGTATCGATTTCAGCCTTTTTGGCCCATTTATTCCAAAAGTCGGGATCTCTAATATCAATATCAGATCTTTGATCAGCAGCAGCGAAACTAGCCTTTGAAAATGTTGAACCTTTCTCCGATTCCATTTGAATAACTTGTGTCCTTCGCGCTAAAATCATTTCAATATCTTCTTCACAAAACTTATCGCCAGCATTGTCTTCATCCATTACAGCACCATATGCTCCTTTTTTAAGCAAGTCTTCTATTTCCTTTTTGGACAATTGTTTTATTCCAGTTTCTTTTCCTTGGACAGTATTCATGCTTTGTAATATGGCTTTATCTAGACCCAATTTTAATGATGCTTTATCAAACATTTCTCTTTCATATGTGTTGCGACAGATCAATCTGTATATTTTCACCATTTTTTGTTGACCAATGCGATGGCATCGAGCTTGAGCTTGTAAATCATTCTGAGGATTCCAGTCGCTATCATAAATGATAACTGTATCAGCAGCTGTTAGATTAATACCTAACCCACCTGCTTTAGTACATAACAGAAATACAAACCTATCAGAGTCAGGTTTAGAAAATCTGTCGATAGCCTCTTGCCTTAAATTTCCTCGTATTCGACCATCAATTCTTTCATAGGGATATTTTCTAAACACAAGATAATCTTCTAATATATCTAGACATCTAACCATCTGGCTAAATATTAAAACTCGATGACCACCTGCTTTTAACTTCGGTAATAATTTATCAACAAGTACCATTTTACCAGATGAATCAATAAGGGCTTTGTAATAAGCTTCTTTATCTTCTCCATTTGCTTGTTTGTAGTCAAATTGAATTTGATCCTCAGCACCATTAAGTAGATATGGGTGTATGCAACACTTTCTTAATTCCATCATGGTATTCATCAAGTTTGGAATGTTTGCTGCGGAAGCAATGCCTTTCTGTAAGAAACTGAAATTTCTTTCTAGTATAGCCCTATAATACTTCTTCTGAATATTTGTTAATTCAACTTCAATGATTGTCTCTTCCTTTGGAGCTAAAGTTTTTTCAACATCTTCCTTTAACCTTCTTAACATCATAGGCTTTAAAAGAGCTTGTAATTTAAGAACCTCAGATTCAGTCTTAAGTTGGCCAAATTCATTTAAGAAAGCGTCACTGCTCGAAAATTGCGAGGGTTCAAGAAAGTTGAGTAAGGAGAAAAGTTCATTAACATTGTTCTGTAGAGGTGTACCTGATAATAGTACTCTATGTTCCAAGTGAAGCTGCCGTAATCCTTCCAATAGTTTACAATTTCGGTTTTTTAATCTATGTGCTTCGTCAATTACACATATACGCCAATTAAACGATTTTAATTCTTGGAAATCGGTGACGATTATTTCAAATGTTGTTATAAGAACGTTGAACTTCGTTAGTTCTTTTATAGGTTCACCTTGTTCATTCTTATAGTGGAATTCATATTCCTGTAACATGCTCTTGCTTTGCTGGGAACCATGATAAACAACAACATTCATTTCCGTCCATCCCTCAAATTCTCTCTGCCAATTTGGTATAGTTGATAAAGGAGCAATTATAAGAAAAGGCCCTCTTATACCATATTCCCATACTGAATTAACAAACGTTAAGCTCTGTATCGTTTTCCCTAAACCCATTTCATCCGCTAATATGCAGTTTCGATTGTTATGCCAAGAGAATAATAACCAATTTAGTCCTTCAAGTTGATAAGGTCTTAATGTGTTTCCTCCTTTATACAAAGGTGATTCCTTTAGTTGTACCCACAGATCGGAAGAGGGTCTTTTCTTAAATTTCCACTTTTCTTTAGGCGGGATTTCACTGAATATCTTGTACTGTCTTATTTTATCTACATCAATGTCTTCTTCTAATTCCCATGTACTATCTTCGTACTGTAAACTTTTCCATTTAACTAAATAATGTTTGACTACAGTATTATTAGCCGGATCCTGATTTTCCGACATGTCTAGAATTCTCTCGACTTCAACGTAATCTGGATTGAAAGGTTCATCATCTAACAATTCAAAAATATTCATTTGTTGAGCTTGCTTCTGCTTAAAACGTTTAATTTTGGAGAATATTCTTTTATCACCTTTATACAGTTCTTCTTCTGTTTTCCATTCACAATGTAAATATGAAAAGTTTCTATATTTTACAAAATATTCTTCTACATCAACCATCACTGGTTTTTTATTTTTTAAATCAGAATTGTCTTTTTCCGATTCTAACGCATTTTCTACTTTAGGAGTTTCCAGTGACGTTTCTAGTGTTTTCTCAGGAGGAGGAATTTCTTCAATTGTTTCTTTGACAGTTTCATTATCATCATCTTCATTTTCATCTTTCCAAGAAACAGATGGTTGAGTTTCATTATTAGTGGCTTTGTTTTCAGATGTTGCTTCAATTTCAGCAATTTCAATTTTCGGAATAATTTCACTAGTCGATGGTTCGATCTTATATTCTCTCTTGCCCATGCGAGAAGCTAATACATGTTGGACTATCATAGCATCTTCTTCAGTAGTATTGACATAAATATAGTTAGGTTTAGGCATGCCTTCAGATCTAGTGATATCTTTGGCTTCGAAATCTTCAGATTTACATTCTCTTTCTATTTTTGGAGTAGACATTGCAAATTCGTCATCTGATAAACGTAACATAACGTCGTCCGTGTATTTTTTCCGTTGCGTGTTTCTAGCGGATCTTCTTTTAAGACTATCGTCACCTTCAGGAGGTGGAGATGGCGGAGGCGTAGACATCATATCATCTGGTTCACCATCGGAATCGGGTACTATCCCTCCTCGTTTCTTCCTTCTACCGCCACCTAGCGATTTTCTTATAGATAGTTTTTTGCAGCTCCCTCCAGCTGATGCTCGTTTTTTAGAAGACTTCCTTTTTGAAAATATTGAATCCAAGTCGTCTTCTTTCTCACCCTGCTCTCGTTTTGCTTCTGCTTCTTCTAACAAATCTTTAATAGCTATTTTAGAAACAGGAATATCATCAAAATCGGTCACATTAGATTCATCCAATGATAAGTCAGGCATAGCTTTTGCCACACTGGGACTCTCACTCATGGAAGTATTTTGACTCGACGCTAATTCAGTCGGTTTAATATCTTTATTATCACTTTCTAGTAAATCATAAGAAGTTGTAGTATCAGCTTGTATCTCGAGGGCATACTTTTTGGAATTCCTTTTCCTTTTCGGAGCGTTTGGATCTTTAGGTTCACGTTTTTTACGTTCTTTAACTGGTTTATCGCCTAATTCTTTAGTCTTGGGTTCTTTAGGAGTACGAGGCTTCCGCTCTTTATTCTTACGAGGTCCTCTTTGTTTTCTTATTTTTCCAGTGTTTAAATCATCTATTGAAATTACACTACTATCTAAGTTAGTAATATCTTCATTCAATTCCAAGTCAAGTTCTGAATTACTTTGCAATCCAGTACCAGCTGTAACACAATCTTCTGACACTGGTAGTTGATCTAAAGGTTGTACTGTAGACATGAATTTTTCCTTCTTCGCTCTAGGTTTTCTAGGCTTAGCTGGTCCTTTACCACGTCCGCGCCCAGTTGTACTTGTAACCTGGGGACTTTCTACCATCTTTGTTCCATACACTGGATTTTGTATTGTACAATTTGGGCCCCCATTACACTTATCGTTCGATTCATGCTGTTGGAGTAAAGCTAGTCGTTCTTGCAGGCATCGAACTTTTTCTTGGTTTTCATTTGACGGAGGTAAACAGTATATATCTTGAATTTGTTGCTGTAATGACATCCTTTCTTGTTGATGAGATGCTGGATATACGTTAGGCATATTAGGTTGAGAAATAGAATTAGGTCCCATCATTAACATATTAGGATTCATATTGTGAGGAATATTTGAAATAATGCTTGGTGCATTTGGTGGCAGATGTGTGTGCATATTTGGCACATTCATAGGCAATCCCACTGGAACATTAGGTATTATTGGTGGCACATTTGGTTGCATGTTACTGGACACATTAGACATACTTGGCTGCATATTTCCTGGTATTGCGGCCGAAATAGGTGGTAAATTATTTTGCTGATTATGAGCTGGAATACTTGAAGTAACAGTATTTGCCAAATTTGTATGTTGCATTACATGACTTGGTGGTAAATTTGTGGGCATATTAGGAACTGCTTGGGTGACTGAAGTAGAGCTTGTTTGAAAAGTAGAAGATACATTATGTGTAGCACTAGTATGAACTGATGACGGAATAGTTGTAGTTGTATTTGTCTGCAACCCTTGGGTTATGTTAGACATATTTGCTGTCATATTTTGAATGGGTCCAGTTGGATACCCAGGAGCCCTACTGACATTTATGCTTGATATACTATCATACTGACTTGTGTTTACATTATTCAAAGATGGTACATGCATTTGTTGAGATGTTCGATTTTTTGAATGATCGTCAACAGCATTTGTTGCTGTCATTGTGGAAGCTGGCTGTGCGTTTTGAGTACTTGTATTATCAGTTATATTTTCAGTAACTCTTTGAGCCTCTACTTTCTGCTCGTTTGTATTTTTTTTTTGCAAATTTGTTTTTGTATTTTCATCTTCCTTTAATGGTAGGTTTTCTATTTCAAGTTCAGCAGGCTGACCTGGTATCTTCTCGGAGTTTTCTGCATTTTCTACAGATGCCGATAAATTGGGTCCTCCCGATTGTGTCGACGAACTATTACAATTTGACGTAGATAAACTCTCTTTTGGAGTATTATTTACATTAGGCTGTGGTACAAAGCTACGAGGTGTTATTATATTATCTGGTGGTCTGTCATTTTCTGTGTCACATTTTTCCAAATGCTTAGGTTTCGATTCAGTGTTTGAGATAGAATTAGTGACATTTTTACCTAATTCAGATTTATGGCCTGGCACTGTCGCTGAAGATTCAGTTGGCTTCACAGGAGTTTCACTATTTTCAATCTGAGCCACATTACTTGCAGGTGCCAATTTATTTTGATTCCATTGCGATGGTGACGATACCACATGTGCCACTGCTGGTGACGCAGGATTACGTTGGTAAGGGTACTCTGTACCAGCTGGCAACACCATTTGTTCTAAAGCTTGAAGAGTATTTTGTGAACCAAACGATCCAGGTGCAGGTGGTGGAGGTCCTGTAGACACTGGCGACTGAACCAAATTGCGAGAGCCATGTGGTGATGCACTAGGTCCTTTTACAGGCGACATTACAGGACGTGGAGATAACTGAGATTGAGTTTGCTGTCGAGGTGATATTTGAGCCCTAGGAGACATTTGGGGCGATAGCTGTGGAAACGGTGGGCGATACTCTCTAGGGCTCCCTGTTTCAATTCCTGTTGGTTTAACTGTACCATACTGGCTTGTCACATTCACATCCAAAGGATGTTGAATTTGATGAGATTGATAATTCATTGATACAGAATGATGAGGTGACGCATATGGCATTTGTGCAGGTACTGAATGCGAAGGCGCCACTGACGATGGTGGAACTGGTGATTGACGAGGAACATGGTGTAGTGGTGGTGCACCTGGATGATGGAGATGCACATTTGGGTGACTTTGAATTCCTGAACTCATACCACCAGCATGTCCAGCCATATTTTGATGGGGCTGATGTTGTGGAATAGGTCCATGCGTTTGTTGACCATGGGGTATACCATACTGATGTGGATTGACATCCATTTGCTGATGGTAAGTTGGATGTTGACTTATTCTAGATGCAGTTGGTGGATGCATCTGTGTGTAATTAGGATAGTTCTGAAAAAGATAAGTATTTATTGTTCTTTTTACACAGTCTGTTGAAATTGAAATAAAAGTAAAACTTCTTATTACAGACTATATTGCAGTCTTCTGGAACTAAACGGTAAATACGAGGTGCATTCAATAAGTACCTAGCCTCATCGCCTAGAGGGCGCTGTAGTTTCAAAAGAGTTTTAAGACAGTGTAGCACATTCTTTTTTAATTATTTTTTCAAATTTTCATTCCAATCCCTTCATTTGTTTTAATTTGACAACTTATGGAAGCGAACGTGTCGATCGGTTTTACAAAAATGGAAAAGAGCAATATCGTTCGGTGATTCGATTCCTATTTTTGGAAGGGAAAACGCGCATCTAAATCAAAGAGCGCTTGGATGCTGTGTACGGTGACTCTTCTCCATCGATGGCCACCGTCAAGAATTGGTTCAACGAGTTTGCACGTGGCCGTACGTCAGTTTTTGATGAACCACGTCCAGGTGCACCGAAAACAGCTGCTACGGAGGAAAACATTAAAAAAATCCATGATTTCGTATTGGCAGATCGCCGATTGAAGGTTAGGGAGCTAGCTAAGACTGTAGGCATTTCAGAAGGAACAGTGCAGTGAAGGAAAAGCTGTCGGCGCGATGGGTGCCGCGTTTACTCACACCAGAAAACAAGCGCAACCGTGAGACCACATCGGAGACGTGTTTGGCGCTGTTTAAGCGGAATCCAGCGGAGTTTTTGCGTCGTTTTGTAACCGTCGATGAAACCTGGATCCACTGGTACACACCAGAGACCAAGGATCAATCAAAACAATGGATCCAGACCGGGGAACGTGCTCCAAAGAATGCGAAAACTGTAAAATCGGCCGGAAAAGTTATGGCCACCGTTTTCTGGGATTCACAAGGTGTGATCTACATCGATTACCTCGAGAAGGGTAAAACAATTACAGGGCTTTACTATGCCGATTTATTGGGCCGATTCGACGCCGAATTAAAGAAAAAACGCCCCATCTGGCAAAGAAAAAAGTGCTGTTTCACCACGACAACACACCGGTTCACACGTGTGCCGTTGCAATGGCCAAATTGGTCGAATTACGCTACGAATTGCTGCCCCATCCACCGTATTCTCCAGATTTGGCCCCTTGTGACTTCTTTCTGTTTCCTAATCTGAAAAAATCACTCGCCGGGAATAGATATGGATCGAATGAGGAGGTCATCGCCGCCAGGGAGGCCTATTTTGCAGAGTTTGACAAAAACTATTTTTCGACCGGGTTAAAAAAGTTGGAGCATCGCTGGGCTAAGTGTATCGAAATAAAAGGAGACTATGTTGAAAAAAAAATTGCCACTTTTCCAAAATTTTCGTTTACTTTTTGTAGGCTAAGTATTTATTGAATGACCCTCGTATATACAGCACAGTCCTATAAATATTTATATATACGCAGAATACATATTGCCCTTTCCGTGTTCAACTGGCGACACCGGTCTCTCCGGTCCGGTCTTTTTTTTACTACGGAATCCTACGTGTCCGTGTCCGTGTTTAATTCGCGTCAACTGAGCATGCTTTTGCGATCAAGCAACGTTAAAAGATGAAGAGTGATTATTATGAACACGAATCGGTAGTAACATCAAGAATAGGATTCAACATTTTATGTGAACCAATATGGACCCCTACTACCTATATAATAACACCGTCGCTGATAAAGCACGCTTTTGAAGACTCAAACAGTCTAAGAGTCAAGTCAATAAAGTGTTCAGTTCAACTGCACACGATTTTGTTAGACCTTACTCCGCGCCACTTGATCACAAATTCGTGATCAGTTGACGCGAATTGAACACGAACTCGTAGGATTCCGTAGTAAAACAAAAGTGTGTGGTTCGCGAGACCGGTGTCGCCAGTTGAACACGGAAAGGAAAATACGCTACGAAGAATTCTTTATACTAATGCAAAGGTTACAAGTCCTCTATGCTTTTGTAAACAAAGACAAGAAGGGGAAAGTTTCCGACCCCAAAACCAAAACGCAACTACACTTTTATATGTACTTAATAGTTCATTTTACATTGTAGCAATCAATGAATATAAAGACTTCATAATTTTAAGAAACTCTGCAGTTACATAAAATTGCATCCTTCGTTCGCTGGCGTATTTTTATTTATGCAATAATTACCTGCTGTTGTCCATATAGTTGTTGCGATGTAGGCTGTGAAAAATGAGGTTGTCTTGGTATATATGCCCCATTCTGTGCTTGCAAACTGCCTATTCCAGACCCCTGTTGAACAAAAGAAGATTTTGTAATGTTTTATATAGTAAACCATTTGATAGCAGCAAATCAAGAAGTTCATATTCTTATAGTTTGATTGGTTAAGCCTAGCTTGATGAATATGATAGGTGTCAGTGTGAGTGACGACTTAACTTTGTAGCGTCGTCGTAATGGATGATTTATATTGGCACAGGACAAAGTATTCATATTTAGCATTATACTTTTTTTTTACACTTAACATTTACATTATATACTTTATTCAAAGTCGAAATGATTCAATTTGTTCGAAAAAACATCTTAAAACTGAAATAATTTTCACTGACAAAATATGTCATAATTTTAAGACTTTCGTAAAAGGTTATGTCATTTTGAAAAAATGTAAGGGACGAGACTCCTCGATAGATGTAAATCGATTGAACAAAAGAGTATTTAGTGTTATTATCGACACTGTCTGAAATAAAGATTAGTATTTATAGATTTTATTAGAAGGTTGCAGTTAATAATATGGTAGACCATATTATTATTTAACTTGCAATTTATGTATGTTTGTCCAGGTGGACGCTTGCAACTTAATTTTGAACCAAATCATATTTTGTTGCAGTTATCTTCAACTGATAGTGCTAAATATTTGCGTGCTTGTATAAATCGGATGACAATGCAACATTATTATGGCATAGAGTTGATCTGATGATGGAGCTGGAAGGTGGCCATAGAACTCCATAATTAAGCGATGCAACTTCTTCGTCGCTAGTTTTTTTAAAAAGGTTTTTTTATACAATAAGAACTGTATTTAAATTTGAAGTCTTGACGTTTTGTTTGAAGTTGACTTTGAATTGCCGACGATGACGACGACGATCTATGCTTACGTTTTCTGTTTTTGATTTATCAATACTTTCATTCTTTTATGGATTTTAATTTTATTTTTCATTATTTTTACTTTCCTAAATGCAAATATTTACTTAGCAAAATTCACTTTAATTTTAAAGTATCGATTGAATCAACTCTTTCCCAGCACTAGTCACACTAGTTTGACACCTATCATATTCATCAAGCTAGGCTTAACCAATAATAGTGGTTAGAGACCCTGACTGCTATACCGGAGGTCGTGGGTTCGATTCCCACCCGGGACAAATGTTTGTGATGAGCACGATCATTTGTTCGGTGTCTGGGTGTAATTTATCTATAATATGTATGTATTTAGAAATATATAAGTATGCTTATCAGTTGTCTGGTTACCATAACACAAGCTCTGCTTAGCTTGGGATCAGGCAACCGTGTGTGAGAGATCCCCGAATATTATTATTATATCACAACATAGACCTCACTATGTAGTTTAGTCTAAGCAAGGAACTATTCCACCAAGCTTGAAAGGTTGAATTTATCACGAGCCGCCCAAAACTGCGCCTGTGTATGCTATATTCGTGCATCGCCCCGCCACATTCCCAGCGCGTGCTAACACCGCACCCATCTTTTCGATCGGCGCAAGCGCGGTAATCACAGTACGAAAACGAAGGAAAATAAAAGCCTTCACTTGACTTTCACACTTCATATATTTCGAAGGATAATTAATTAAAATGTTAAATTTTCAGTCCATTTGAGTACTCAAATTACCACTCATGTCATGTCTTTCGAATCAAAACCAGCGGTCGGCGAGACGCACCGCCGCACACTTGTTTCATTTTGTCCACTTTCATTATTCCCTTCATACATGCTGTTCGGTTTATGGTACTCTTGACCTGGCCTTCTTTCATTCACACTCGCCTTACACATTTTTTATTTTTTTTCAATCGTCTTCATTCAATCTCTCAACATAGCCAAACCATCTCAGCATACCTTTCTTTATTTTTTCTCGACATCCATCATCTCACACACTTCATCCACCTAGCCATTCCTCCTCTTGCATTCAACGCAGCGAAACGGCTCTCCGTGGCCCACTTTTCGCCCCCGCTAGGAACGAGACGTGATGGGTGGCGAACCACATCGCCGCCTTTTTGGATAATTATTGTTTTTATGATTATCCTTTGCGTTCCTGCAGGATAAGGATTGGGAAAGTATGAGAAAGTAGGACGGGTTATAGGATGCTACCATCACGGAGGTACAATGAATATGACAGTTACAGCTAGGGCAGTCCGGGGTCGCGTACCCGTGGTGGATCTAGCCAGCTGTCGCACAGATAACTGGTAGATCCACCCCCTGAACCTATTCTTAATATGGGGATTATTTTTAAGTCCATACACATTTAATGTCTAATAGGCGAATAATACCTTAAAAATACATACCTGTTGTGGAGGATATTGGTGCATTTTTTGCTGGTGTTCATAGCTATGCCTATAGCTTGGTGTAATGGGGGAGTATCTATTTGCACCTGGAGGTCCAGACCACACACCCATTTCTCCAATTCCTAGAAAATATTGTATTGTGCATTAACAAGTTTTGGGCTTTGCATTAAATGCTTTAAGTAGTATAACACTAGGAGCAACATTCTTTAATAGGCATCTTTTCATGAAACATGAAATCTCCCAATAATTTATAAAAATAAGATTACGTTTTTATTAGCCTGTTGGAATAGTGAATAAAAAATCCCCTAAACTAAAACCAAAACAATTGATATTTTAATCTTAAGTGTAATATAGTATAGGACATACCAGGCTGTTCTGGCATGGCATACATTGGATCAGGTCCAGGATGATATCCTGGATAAGAGTGTG
The DNA here is from genome assembly GCA_905146925.1 of Autographa gamma. Classification (NCBI taxonomy): domain Eukaryota; kingdom Metazoa; phylum Arthropoda; class Insecta; order Lepidoptera; family Noctuidae; genus Autographa; species Autographa gamma. The sequence continues at coordinate 7,299,616 of LR989852.1, forward strand.
AAGGATGCACATGATGTGATGGGTGTAGTGGAGCATGTGGCGGTTGAGGCAAACGTGGGCGCGGCGGGTAATTCCCATAGTCATGATATTCAGGAGCAGGAGGACCTGCACCTGGGTTAGGCACAGGTTGAGCACTGCTATTAATCCCAGAAGAAGGTCCTCCAAACGAAGCCAGTTTCTGAATTGATCCTTCCTGTGGTACACTACTTTGGCTGTAAGGTTGTCTGTAACTAAAATGGTTTATAGTTAAAACTAAACCCAATTTTCAAATTATTATTATTACTTTTATGCTTGTCAGTCACCTATTATCTGGAGTATCCTTGTTATCTCCAGTTACACCAGATGATGCACTACCAGCAAAGCTGTCTGATCCACCAAGATCAGTGAGTCCTTCCAACATACCGCTTCCATCATCAAATAAATTATATGAGTCCATCACTCTATTACGAGTGAATTATGATTATTTTGTCATCAATAAGTATCCAATTAAATTGTGGTAAGTCCATTTTACTCTGTAAAATATAAACACTTTACTGCTACAAAGCATCACACATAAATCAATTATATAATTATTCAATATTCTCTATCTATTTTCTATGCATCATAATGTTAACAGTGATATTAGTGCATAATGCCAATGACATCAAGATTTTTTAGCAATTATAATAAAGGAGAATTGTATGGAACTTGGACCAAGTGCAGCCTATTATGAAAATACATTGCACAATGTTCCTTAAGCTAACACTAGTTAGTCATTGTGTTAAAGATCATCAAAATCAATCCCTCGACTCATGAGATAGCGCTTCATAAAACCTTTTCTCACATTTCTTAGCCAATTGAAAACAGTACTAAAGATGTACTTTTAACTAGCATTTATTTTCAATGTTTTACATTAATTATATTATTTGCTTTATTTAGATACTAAAATAATAACATATTATTCAAAAATGAGTTGTTCATTGTCATGTATAATAGTTCTTATCCAGGCATGATACAGAGAACCCGACAACATTTGGGCACATGGCTGCGATCAACAAACATTTAATCATGTAAAAATATTTTTTCATTACATTTCAGTTGCTATAACAATAAATTAAAAATTAAATTAAATTAAATAATTCCAATTTTATACTTTTGTTCTTAACTTAAGTATTTGACTTGAGAGCATGCTTCAGGTTTTTTTATTCTTAAGCAACACTTGTTCCAAAGTTGACTTTATCAAAATTAAATATATAATTCTATAATATAAAAATATTTGTTGAAATTAAAATTATTCTTTCCATTACATGAGCTTCACTTTTGTGTTCTTCTTTATCTGCTGGCGATGGTTTCTGCTTGCATAACCAAGGGGAAAAGCTATACGCTTATGACAGCACAATTAACATACAGCGGTACAACTTCTCCCGTTCAGTTACACAGCATAGTCTTCATATGTTATGTTAAAATTAACTCTAAGAATTAATTAAAAATATACAATTCCAAAATTTTACTTTCATTCTTAGTAATTTGATGTCTATGTATGTTGTAGTACACAACTACTAACCAAAGTATTACACCACCAAAGTATGTAAATAAAAAATAATTCAATTTATATAAATGTACAATAAAGTATCACATAATTAAAGAAGAATTTACAAGATTGTTCGGTTGTCCATATTGTTTGAAAAAAGTTTTTGTGAACAACAATTTGTGGAAATCCACAGAAATTAAAATTATCCTAGCATTCTAAACAAAAGTTACAGTTTTTTAATTGTAGTTAAAAACAGGTCAGCTAGCAAAAGATTAACTGGAGTTGATACAATATTTACTTAGCCATGTTTTTAAATTGATGACTAAGGTACTATTCCATCCTTTGTTTATTATATAAAGTAATAAAAATTTCTACCTAAATTATTAGTTTTCCTACACATAAAATAATTCAATAGTACATAATAATATGACAAAAAATCATAAGTTTCTTTTAACAATAAATTTCTAGTAAAAATTAAAGCAATAATATCTTATAGTAATGAGTGTGAAGTAAATATTTTTAGTGCAATTTGCTGATTCGATTAAATAATCAATATCTATGCAGATAAACACCCACATTAATATTAAGTGAAGAACATTAAGGTTGACAGCATGCCTACTTGTGGTTAACTTAGTTATGAGTACTAGCAAATAGATTCACAACACCATTATTTATATAACAGCGATAGAACAAAACTATAATAAAATAAGTGAGAAAAGAGAATTGTGATAAACCTACCCTCTTCGATAATAAGTTTGACAAAATATTAAACAAGTACACAATTAACAGTGGATTTGTCTTGAAAATAGTCACTTCAATAAATAGGTTCTTGGTTCAGACTAATCCCAGTGGGACACTACGTTCGCCACCTAACTACTTGTACTGTACCTATGTGTATAAAAACATGTAGGTAACAATAGCAGATAGCCGAACATATAAGTACTTGTACGCATTTATTCATAATCATAGTTTATATATTACACTTTATTTAACACTTAACCGTCAGATCATTGCATTACTAGGAAAAAATTAACTAAAATTAAAGAAGATAATACTTACTATAAACGCCACACAACAAGTTGTTCACAAAATGGATACCATACTCCAAAAATGTAGGTCCATAAAATTATCAATGAAAGACAGTCACGGTTTTGACAATATTATAACGGTAGAGATAAATTTCCCCTGTTGTCTACCGTATTACTGAGATTCAATGCCCAAATAAGCATAATATCTCACATCACTAACAAATACGACAAACGCCATTTAAACACCGTCCATTTTGTTTCCAAAATGAGTTTTTTTATACATGTGCTAACGAACGAGTGTATTCTATGTACCTAGCTAGGTAGCTGTCTATGTTGCCAACACATTATGGTTTTTTTCCATTTCACTCTCTGAAAAAGAATCCATGTGATGAAACAATATTTTTTTCTTTAATACTTTACAACCACTAGTCCCCTTGGTTTCCAAGTTTACTTCAATCTTATTACTATGAAATTATTGCTTAGCTTAACATAATTTTATAATTTGAGTCGCACACTCTGACTGCCAATATTAACACCTTCTCCTTTCGCGGGTCTGCTGGCAGAAATTTCTTAAGAAATAAGCAGTACCTTTGTACATAATTTTTAAATATGAAATGTTATCTATTAATGTGTTGTGTGTACATAAATTATTAAATAAATAAATAAATAAAAGTGATCATAACCGTGGAATTTTAAAATGTCACTTAAAGCGAAAGTACTTATATAAAACTCTGAATGTTTGAAATTCAAATAATTCAAGACAAACACGGTAAACTAGATGTCTGCTTTGAGAAGATTAGTAAAAAATTGTATCATGCATCTAATATAGACCCCCTCCCCCCCCAGGTTGGAAAACGAGATATCCATAACGAAGTAAAATGGAACGTAAGGCATTGACATTACGCATGGCACAAATTCGTATAAAATCAATATTTATTATTTGCCATGGCAATTCTACAGTGTGTGCTTTCAAGTTTCAAGCTCTATGAATGAACTCATGAACACCGTATGAAGTAAAACTATTTATCCATCATTTTAAGTGATCATACAATTAAAATTGTGTATTGTTTGTTTTATAAGAATATCTCATCTTCTTCAGGAGTCCCCGGTTAATAATTAATCATAAATGATGAAACTAGTGGACCAAGTAGTACGAAGTTTTAAAGTGGCTAAGGTGTTTCGAGAAAACACAGACAAAATAAACAGTATTGACTTTTCTCCGAGTGGCGAGACATTAATATCCTGTAGTGAAGATGATCAAATTGTTATATATGATTGTGAAAAAGGCACGCAGATGATCACAGTAAACAGTAAAAAATATGGTGTCGATCTAATACATTTTACACATGCCAAGAACACTGCTATCCACAGTTCAACTAAAGTAGATGATACAATAAGATATTTGTCACTACATGATAATAAATACATTCGATATTTCCCTGGACACACCAAAAAGGTTGTGACATTGTGCTTATCGCCGGTTGAAGACACATTTCTGTCGGGATCGTTAGACAAAACATTGCGTTTATGGGACCTGCGTTCACCAAACTGTCAAGGCTTAATGCATCTGTCTGGCAGACCCGTTGCAGCTTATGATCCTGAAGGACTTATTTTTGCAGCTGGTGTCAATTCAGAAAGCATTAAACTATATGATTTAAGATCATTTGATAAAGGTCCTTTTGTCACATTTAAATTAAATCAAGAAAAAGAATGTGACTGGACAGGATTGAAATTTTCACGTGATGGAAAAACAATGTTAATAAGTACAAATGGATCCATAATCAGATTAGTGGATGCATATCATGGCACCCCATTACAAACCTTTACAGGCCATCTAAATAATAAGGGCATACCAATAGAGGCCTCATTTAGTCCAGACTCACAATATATCTTCAGTGGCTCAACAGATGGAAGAGTCCATGTCTGGAATGCTGATACTGGTTACAAAGTGTGTGTTTTAAATGGAGATCATCCTGCCCCAATACAATGTGTACAATTCAGCCCTAAATTCATGATGTTGGCTTCTGCATGCACCAATATGGCATTTTGGTTACCTACAATAGATGATGTTTAATTTGGTAAAGATTATTATTTGTTACAAATATGATTGACTTTTTATCAGTGATTAAAATCTTGTAAGTTCATAACTTTAGCAAAAGCAGCAAATATTAATATTTATCTGAAAATAATGTAAAATTTCATTGTGACTGGTATTCATTTAGTTTCTATCTTTTTACTTATTAAATAAATACATCATTTATGAATACTGTAGATGTAGTTTGAAGGCTGTTGTATTTTTCAATGGGATTTAATGATAAGTATAGTAACTGAATGAATATGGAATTTAAATAATCCTTTACTTGTTACTACTTTATAAGTAATAATAACAAGGTATGAATTTTTGTACTAGAACTCTAGATTATGCATTTAAATAGTTTTCATTCCAGTTAAACATTTACCTATATTCCAAAAAGGAAAGATCTAAATTCACATAAGTTATAACCAAAATGTACAGTACATTAAACAACTACACAAGAATTATAGAACTAGAAATCTGTTTCATTTATATAATTTTGGCATGAAAACATTCCTTATAATAGTAACTATAATTATAAAATAGCTAAAGTACTAAGAATACAAGTATATCATTAATCTTCGTTATTTTGTCAATGTAATTAAAAATAATATGGCCAAATATTATTCCATGACTGTATTTTATCATATCAGCTAATAAATCTGGATAGACAACAAGTTATAAGATACATTCATATCTCAGAGAAAAAGTAATTTAGCTTAGATGAATGGTGGGATGTATTTCTAGTAAATGAGATTTTGTTATAAATAAATAATTCTAGATGTGAGGATATATTTTTTGATAACCTAAAATTGTTTACTTACACAACTTTATAATATAATAATATATTGATGATGAACTGTATTTACAGTTCCCTTCTACTTTTCTAAGTAGGTTGTATGGCTTGTTCCACTTATCCCTGCCTAGCGAATCCCCTCAGGGGTCAAAGTAAAGACCCCTTATAAAATAGTTCAAGAAATCCCCCTAATACTGACTTATTCCACATTTTCACCCTAACTGGCTGAGTCTTGGAAGAGACAAAACCACTCTAATTTAAATAGTGATATTTGAACATACCTACTTCTAACAACTAGATAACTAATAAAATTTTTGGAAGTTTCATCCCCAAAGGATTAATAAGAGAAGGGCTTTATGGAATTCAAACATTTACATAATTACGGGTATTACATTTAAAACTTTGTAAAAAATTATATACCTCATCAAAGGTTTAAGAATATAATTCTTCGATCAATAAATACTGCATAAAGTTTAAATTTTTTACAGGTCTGTTCTACAAAAAAGAGGTATTTTATTTGGTTTTGCAGGTCGGATAGATAACGACATTTCGCTAATGAAACCATCTGGGGCCCGAGGCTGCTATTGACAATTGTTTAAATCGTCTGAGTGGGTGGCGTTAGTAGGTCTATTTTAGGATAATTACGTAAAACGTCATTTTAACGTCAAAATTGGCTAATGGGACGGCCAATTTTGACGTTCTGACATTTAGTAGAATGCTAATTATCCTAAAATGGACCTACTACGCCAACCACCTACAACGCCACCCACTCAGACGATTCAAACAATTGTCAATAGCAGACTCGGGCCCCTGAAGGATTGCGGTGGCGGCTCTGTGGAAATAGCTTAAGGCAGTGCGGTAGCGCGTGTATACGAGCACCAATACCAAGCATACCAATGTAAACAAGGAGTACGCAAAAACGACGATTTAAATCTAACTTCATGTTTGTGTTACGTTATACTGATATCCCTAGGTATACCTATGTAAAATAAGTATTGCGACTTTCGAACGCCATCGTCTTGCTGGCGCTCGTACAACGCCAACGCTGAGGCCTGAGCTTAAGCCTAAGGGTGTTACCAAACCAATCGATCGACAGTCGATCGATGCCATCGATCGACAGCAGAATGGACTAGTCGACGTCGATCGACAGTTTCTACCATACCATTTACGTCGACCAATCCATTCCTCCATCGATCGACCATCGATCGATTGGTGTGGTAACACCGTTACGCAGTATTACGTAAACCCTAGTAGAGGTTCGAAAAAAAGGTTACACGAAACCGGCGCGTCGGTTTGACTGAAGCGTTCAAAAGCCGCTCAGCGTTGGCGTCGTAGCACCAAGTCGAGTTGTGCTCGCAAAACAACGACGCTCGAAAAACGTGTGGATCGAACCATATTCCTTTGCTTTATGTGTGGCACTGAGTGGGTGGGTCAATGATGTTGACTAATAATGTTAAATTTTTTAACAACATGGGTACATTATAAATAATATCATTGGGGTGGTGGTTGCGGTTGCTGTAAACTCTGTGTCATGAAAGAAGTCCCGCGGCGAGTCGTAGCAGACTATTAAAATAGAAAATCAATTAAATATGTATTATTTGTATCTGATATTGTTTCTGTAAAAGGACGTAAGATTGAAAAAATATTAATAATCAAGTAATTTTATTTTGCGACACCGCCTTACCCACGGGACTTCCATAGAGAAATATAATAAGTAGGGGGACTTCTTTCATGAGACAGACTCTATAACCTTCTACCTTGCTTAGTATCTAAGCTGTACCTACTGAGTAGGTAGTGACTACTCTGTGGTTTTGTCTATGCTGAATTGCTAATATAGGACCTTATTAATAAAAATCTTGATGTAGATTAGCAACGGATTAGCAGATTCTAATTTCAATTTTTCTATAGAGAATTTGAATTTAGAATCTATTAATCCGTGGCTAATCCATATCGACATTTTTATTAATAAGGGTGTCAATGTATATCATCCGACGAGATATCATCACTATTCCTTAGAGTATACTTATGAAACTAAAGAGTGAGCCTAACAGAGTTTGAACCGTAAGCACTAGTGCGAACTATTTTTGTCGTGAATTACGTATGAAGATGGAGCTTGCCGTTTTAAAAAATCTATCTAGAACACTAATATTATCCTAACAATGTCAAAACCATCGATATTTTCGTATATAAAATTTCTCGTTGCGCGAAAATTAACGTAAATCAGTAAACGAATGTATAGTGCGATTCAAATAAGAATAGGATCGACTTAGCGCCATATTGTGACGTCATAGCTGTCAATTCTAACCATTTAGGTAGGGTGAGCAAAACAAGTTTTTTTTAAATAAAATTTATTTTTAAGTAAAATATCAAAAGAAACAGAATCAACTAAATAAACAGTATCAGTCCGCTAGCACATGCACTCAGTCGTACGACGAAGCACACTAACAAGTAAAAACATGCTAACAATGACAAGATGGCGACTTGCGTCCATATTTTCTTGAATAATTTTGGCATGGCTTCTGGGCCTTTATAGTAAATTATCTAAAAATAATTAAATATTATATTCAGATAATTCTCTCCCATTTTAAATTTTTATTTAAATTTGATATTTCATACCCATTATTATTGATGCAAATAAGTTTTTTGTGCAAACCGTACTTTTCAAGTGACATTTGACAGATAGAGGTTATTGACATTCCTATTCTTATTTGGATCGCGTTATACTAGATACAGACTAAAAACTGCTCTCGCTTGACACAAGGAGAAACTAGGGATCATAGAGATATATATACACATGGAGTGAGCATATTCTACTATATGAATAATAGTTATACAAATATCCATCGTATCGACGCGCACATGTCGAAAAGCTTTTTGTCTCTTTTTAACTAAACAAGAAATGAATTTGTAAAGAGAGAGAACTAAATGTCTGACAGGGACCAAATTTGGCAACACTGTTGTGGAATGTCACCTTCATGTCATTGCGTGCCGGTCGCCATTGTAAGTTCCAAAAGTACTTGTGTTGTTTGTGGTAGTTGTGCTGTCAAACAGTTGCTCGCTCAAAATATTTTTGTGGATTTAAAGAGAAATACGTGTTGTAATTAGTTATTTTGGTGTTTTGAGTTTGGACAATAGTAGGAAAATCATGCCCTCGTGTTGCATAAAACAGTGTGGTGCGAGGAAAAGCAAAAATCAGCCTAACTTGACATTGCACAAGTAAGTAACTAATTTTCACTAATTCATTCGAATGTTGTAGAATGTATTGTTATAAGATAATCTTTTTGAATATTATTGAAACCTGTGTCATGTTTATATGGCTCATATCGTTATTATTTCATTTCTTTCTTCATTTCTTTGTATTGTTTACAAACAATAATAATTGTCAAGTACGGCTAGTGATGTGCGATGTTCGCATACCGTAAGTATCGATAAAATTAATGAAGTGTGTAAAATACATTGAAATTATATTTTAATCCACAGATTTCCTGAAAACGAAATTTCAAATAAGAAATGGATGGAAGCTATTGGTTCTGAAAATATAAACCCAAGACATAAAATATGGCATGTCTGCTCCATGCACTTTGAATAATTATAGTGACCATAGTGATCTTTACTCAGGAGACTCGAGGTGGCCTTCAATACGCCTCCAACGGAGTCATAAACATTATAAAGAAAACGGAAAATTTAATAAAACCTCATCTCACTGACCAGGAAAAACCAGAAAACTATTATTTATATATTTTCAAGTTTCTGACGGACTATTATGACAGCGAAAATATATTATACTCGCCGCACAACATAGAGCATAACATCAACCATAGGCTGTTGCTTGTGAAATCTATAATGCCTTCATAGACATAAGGTTTCGGTACAATGCTAACTATTTTAATAAGTTAATTTTGTTTAGAAACGAATAAATGCCTTTTTTACACTAGAAATTGTTTTATTTTACATAATTTGTTGTTTAAAAAGTGGGTAGGTACATAAAAATAACAAATAAACTAGCCCGTGTAACAGGTAGGTTATATTCAGATAATTCCACTTGATTTAGTAGTTTTTTTTTGTTACTTTGTGGCAGATGACAATTTTGGGTAATAGTTTAAATAACACTCAAAGTTAAATATCGATATCTAGCGCGTTTCAGGCAGTTACAACCCTAAGAAAGGCAGCCATCTTAATTGCCCAATTTTTGTAGGTATGCACGTTCATTTCGTAGGTATGGCAAGTCCATTTAGGTTTCTAAGTCAGTGCTAGGGATAGTAGTAGTCTATGTATATATTATAGGTATATGTTTATTCTATGCATAGAGATATATATACACATGGAGTGAGCATAATCTACTATATGAATAATAGTTATACAAATATCCATCGTATCGACGCGCACATGTCAAAAAGCTTTTTGTCTCTTTTTAACTAAACAAGAAATGAATTTGTAAAGAGAGAGAACTAAATGTCTGACAGGGACCAAATTTGGCAACACTGTTGTGGAATGTCACCTTCATGTCATTGCGTGCCGGTCGCCATTGTAAGTTCCAAAAGTACTTGTGTTGTTTGTGGTAGTTGTGCTGTCAAACAGTTGCTCGCTCAAAATATTTTTGTGGATTTAAAGAGAAATACGTGTTGTAATTAGTTATTTTGGTGTTTTGAGTTTGGACAATAGTAGGAAAATCATGCCCTCGTGTTGCATAAAACAGTGTGGTGCGAGGAAAAGCAAAAATCAGCCTTACTTGACATTGCACAAGTAAGTAACTAATTTTCACTAATTCATTCGAATGTTGTAGAATGTATTGTTATAAGATAATCTTTTTGAATATTTTTGAAACCTGTGTCATATTTATATGGCTCATATCGTTATTATTTCATTTCTTTCTTCATTTCTTTGTATTGTTTACAAACAATAATAATTGTCAAGTACGGCTAGTGATGTGCGATGTTCGCATACCGTAAGTATCGATAAATCAATGAAGTGTGTAAAATACATTGAAATTATATTTTAATCCACAGATTTCCTGCAAACGAAATTTCAAATAAGAAATGGATGGAAGCTATTGGTTCTGCAAATATAAACCCAAGACATAAAATATGGCATGACTGCTCCATGCACTTTGAATAATTTTAGTGACCATAGTGATCTTTACTCAGAAGACTCGAGGTGGCCTTCAATACGCCTCCAACGGAGTCATAAACATTATAAAGAATCTCACTGACCAGGAAAAACCAGAAAACTATTATTTATATATTTTTAAGTTTCTGACGGACTATTATGACAGCGAAAAAATATTATACTCGCCGCACAACATAGAGCATAACATCAACCATAGGCTGTTGCTTGTGAAATCTATAATGCCTTCATAGACATAAGGTTTTGGTATAATGCTAACTATTTTAATAAGTTAATTTTGTTTAGAAACGAATAAATGCCTTTTTTACACTAGAAATTGTTTTATTTTACATAATTTGTTGTTTAAAAAGTGGGTAGGTACTTAAAAATAACAAATAAACTAGCCCGTGTAACAGGTGGGTTATATTCAGATAATTCCACTTGATTTAGTAGTTTTTTTTTTTGTTACTCTGTGGCAGATGACAATTTTGGGTAATAGCTTAAATAACACTCAAAGTTAAATATCGATATCTAGCGCGTTTCAGGCAGTTACAACCCTAAGAAAGGCAGCCATCTTAATTGCCCAATTTTTGTAGGTATGCACGTTCATTTCGTAGGTATGGCAAGTCCATTTAGGTTTCTAAGTCAGTGATTCTATCTTAGACTAATAACTAACATAGACGGAGCGAACAAAATAGACACAAATTACAATGAATCTAAACTTCTCTCCCTTATGGTGCAGATGGTATATATGAAAGAGACAAACATATATGGACTCATGTATGCTTCAAACTAAATGGACGCTCCAGAATTGTCAAATGGTGTTAATTGGTCTCTTTTTAGACGACCAATTAAAAGAGCACATAGTTGCAGATTAGAACCTTTACAGTAAAATGACCAAAGTATTTGACAGGTATTTGATTTAGTCGTATCATACGTTGTGAATGTCAGTCGTTGCTGGTCATTGTTTATCTTACAAATAATATTATTTTTTTGCATAATATAAGCAAATTGATTGTGTACAAAAGGTGCAAAGGACAGATAAATAAGCGTGTAATATGGGTTGTTTTGTTTTATCGTGTAAATCATATTCATCACGGAAATATATCAATAAATATGTAAGCGTTCAACGGTAAGTGTTTTTTTGCAATTTTCTAATAAAATCATGCGTAATTTTTGTATGCGATCACTTATAACATACACATTAGACCGATAATGATCCCTTCAGCCTATCTTTTTTACTTATTATATCGTGTAAGCGAATTAATATTAAAAAAACGAAATATGTTTATTTGTGAGGTTATGTTATGCTAGTGAAGTGAAATTTTTCATCGATATTATTCGATACGATAATTTTATGTTATTAAATTGTACCTAATTTCGTTTTATTTTACAGTATGCCTCCGAATGATAGAAGAACTGGTGTAAAGTGCTAACAAGAGCCAGAAGTTGTTGGACTAAGCATAGCCGAAAAAAATGTCACGTGTCGTGAATTACACTTAGTTATTCACGCGGGTGAAACCTTGGGGCACAGAGAGTTTTTGTTTATTAAAAAATTAGTTTATGTTTCTTTTTACTTTAACTCCTAGATTATAAAGGCCGATCAAAATAAAGATTTTTGCATTAAATCTTTTAGTCAACCAATTACGTATTTGTTTTATTTTAAACCCTTGATAATTTGTAAATTTGGGACTTAATTTGTATTGATTGCCTTGGTGATGTATATTTTAGAAAAAGGCCTTTGGTGTGGGACGCAACGTGCGCCGACACCCTTGCGCTATCCCACGTTTTTAGTTCGGCGATCTCTTCTGGCGCTGCGGAGACCCATAAATGGCGAAAATATAATATAATGTATGCGAAGCGAAAATATAGTAACCTAATAGGTTATTATATTTTCGAGCCGTTTGGGGTTGAGTTTGTATGAAAGCTTTTTAAAGAACGTTTGGTAGACTCTACTTGTGATCAGAGGGCTGGTTTGTTCCTTGAACAAAGAATCGGCACAGCCATTCAACGCGGCAATACTGCCAGCCTATCGGGCACGTTTCCCACCATTGACAAGGATAATGATGAGTTTTTTGACGCATGTTAGTTATATTGATTTATATAAGATTTAATTTTAGTATAATTGTTTTATAAAAATGTTACATAAAAATAACATACATTCAATTTAAGTACATATTCAGTCAAGAAATAAATTTATTTCGATACCTCTACCAAATACGGCACATCACTACCGAAGCAAAAATAGTGGACAACGTAGCTGCAAAAATCCCTTAAAACTATATATCTATCCTTTTTTTCATATTGAATGTGTCATAGGTAAGAAGAGTACAACTATAGTGAAATTTGATGTTCCCTCTATGCTTTAGTAATTACTCTGAGGATTCTATGCACTATTCAAATGTCAAAAGGGATTTAGATTTAAATAATACCCCCCCAATCTTTATTATCAGATACCAGTTTTGAAATGTAAGAAACTATATATTAGTGCGTTTATTTCATTAATATTCAACCTTCAATCAATATCGAACCGTGGAATAACCGGATACTGCGTTCAGCGTTTACAGTTGTGACTGCTACATAGTTACTTTCACTGAGTATAGAATAAGTTTAAATTTACTTTCCGATCGCATCTAGTAGTCAATTATATAGCTAAACAGATGTTGAGTAGTGTCAAAGTACAGGAGACTTGTAATCAAGACGGAAAGGTTTGTTAAACGCCTATTCATTGTATTCGGTTCTTGAAACAACAGCTGTGTTTAATTAAAAGTATTTGCATTTATTCTTTTCTTAAATGTTGCAGCTACAAAATATAGATAGTATAAAATCTACTTTCATATATTTTTAACTCCCTATCATAATTTATGGCCTTATAAAGTAATAATATTTTTACGATTATATTGTAGATACAGCAGTACTACATACCTATGTGTGCTGAAACTGCTTAAACAACATCTTTCTTCTTTTTCAGAAACATAATACAATGTTACGTGGTGTTCCTAAATTGGTAAGTAGGAAGTTGATTAACTAACTGTCAGGATTCTTATTATAAGTTTCAAAAGTACCTAGTTGTCTTTTTAGATAAATAGAGACAGCTTCCTTAAAATAAAGTGGTTTTCTGGAACAAGCCACGTTAATATATTATCTTTCTATAAACATCCCATAGCTGGGAAACTAGAGAGATGGCATGAGCATTGATCACCACCCTTGCTCATTGTGGCTTGCCCATTTCAGATCCCAATTTTGGGATCCAGGTATCCTCATAATGTTTGTCAGATGTGTCTTACAATAATTAAGAAAGTGCATATAACTTCAAAAATGTCACATTTACAAGAGCCTGCAACCTAGTGTATACATATCCATTCATTAGACTGCTAGAATGCCACAGACAATATCACTTAATATCACATAGTTACATCACATGCTATTGAATGTAGGAATTTTAACACAGATTGTGGTCCACAGGATACAGTCATTTTAATGATCAGTTTGTCAGATTTAATGTATAAAGTATTTATACAGAAAGTATTGAATAGCACAATCTGACTTACATTTATATCATTTCAGTGGGGGTTCAAGGGATTTCTAGACCCCTATGTCACCTCTTTGCAATTATCTTGTAATTATACATCTGCACAACCAAATAGCAATGTGCAAAAACTACCAAGATTACCAGTGCCAAAACTCAAGGATACATTAGAAAAGTACCTACTAACTGTACGACCCCATTTAAATGATGAAGAATTTGCAAAGACAACATCAGTAATAAAAGATTTTGAGAAGGGGCCTGGGCAGAAATTGCAAGTAAGTAATACTCTGAAATTTGTATTTGGGTGCTGCTATGCAATCCTCAGGTCTATCTAATCAGGCCAATATAATGCTAGTAGTATTATTTTAACTGGACAGATTTTTTTTTAATTGTCTGCTCCTTAATATAGAGCAACAGCTTTGTGGATTTGATAAATAAAAAAAAGCAATAATAATATATAATATAATATTCCATGACATCTCACACACGGTTGTCTGATCCCAAGCTAAGCAGAGCTTGTGTTATGGTAACCAGACAACTGATAAACATACTTGTATAGTTCTAAATACATACATATTATAGATAAATTACCAATGAGCAGTAGCTGCACATGAAGCATAACCTTTTGAACGCCAATCACTTCTATAGAAGTAGGAGTTTTTCGTGCCCTCAGCGCCATTACTTGATTAAAAGTAAATATGGAAATACAATAAATTTACAACAATTAGAGCCTTCTTTTTTGTTTCTATGAGAAATTGCCCTATTTCCTCGCCTCATTTTTTTGCCACTTGTTTGTTTTATATTCAATAAAAACAAAAACACCTAAAAATATTTTAGTGCCTCCAGCGCCAGATACTTGATATCGAGTAAGCCAGTGATGGGACACAATGAAGACCACCTTATAATTCATCTCGTCGAAAAGATCATAAATACTGGTATTGCAAGAATAAAACGTCATTAAATAATATTTATTTGATGAATTGTAAACATTAAACTACTTACTTTTTTAAAGCCCATCTTTACTAATCGGCTATTTTTCGGTGCCCACAACGCTACGAACTTGTATAGAAGTAATTCTGTGACGTCATAACAAAACGAGTTTCAAGGCTACGTTAACTTCGAAAATTGGTGAATAAACATTCATTCAAACTTATAAATGTTATTTATCGATAGGACATCACTCCCATCCCTACGTTTTACTTTGTAGCGTGGCGCTGGAGGACGCATCGTGTTTTATATCGATGGGCGGCCAAAAGGTTAATAAACAGCGCAGCTATGGTTTCAGGGTGTGGACCCATGTCTACGGTGCGGCGCCGTTTGCCGTGCAACGGTACGGCACCGCCGCCGGTAGACGGCGCGGCGCCGTGCCGCACCACGCCCTTAGCCAGTTACCATGTGACGTCACTTAGAGCGTGGGCACACGATGCGACGCGGCGGCGGTGCGGCGCCGGAGCGGTGTCGCTGCGTCGTTTTACATACAAATATGGGCTCGTCCCCATCATACACGGCGCGGCACCGTCACCGTCACAGAATAGGGGCGCGCGGCACACCGTTCTCGGCCGTGTCGCGTCACGGCGGCGGCGTCGTGACGTTGCACGGCGGCGGCGTCGTGACGTTGCACGGTGACGGTGCCGCGCCGTGTATGATGGGGACGAGCCCATATTTTTATGTAAAACGACCCAGCGTCACCGCTCCGGCGCCGCACCGCCGCCGCCGCATCGCATCGTGTGGGATGTAATTAGGAAATTGTAATTTTTAATTGGGAAACTAATACAATTTGGCATAAAAATTAATATCTATTGTACCGTTAGTCTAGTGATTAGCTAGCCTGACTGCTGAACCGGAGGTTGTGGGTTTGATTCCCTCCCGGGACATATCTTTGTGTGATGAGCATGATAATTTGTTCTGTGTGTGTGTGTATTTAGAAATTTATAAGTATGTTCAGTCGTTTGGTTAGCATAGTCTCTGTCTAGTTTGGGATCAGGGCCACGATTCAGCTATTTTAAATGCATGTCAGTGATTGGTCTGCGTACTTGTCATTGTGCCTAATTTTCTCAGAAGCTTACAAGAAAATTTTCATTGAACTATCAAAGAGAATGATTGTAGTGACTAATTTATGTTCGTAATGACAGCAAAATGCCAGTTATTGTTAAAATGACCAAATGAAGCAGGTCAATTATTTAAAACCACAGCTGATAAATCGACATACTTAATACAGTACATTCCATTTAGTCTTTTAATACACAACATATTACACGAATAATGATAATTTTTAAAAGAAATTACAACAATAATTAGAGCACCATTTTCGTCAGTATTATTTGGCGGTCTTTTGTTTGTGCATTTAGCAGCACCTGTGACGACGCCTACTCTTTCTCACGTTTTTTAGGATATATTTTTTCCATTAATTGTATCAGTTATCGACACGGCTAACAACACCTCAATGAATCGGACGGGGTTTTCTTTACATCGTTTATTGCAATGAAAATTGAGCTTAGGAACTTCAAAAAAACGTAAACATGCCTTTATATTCATTATATTATGTAATCCTTACTATACAGACTTTGTTAGAGAAGAGATCACAGGAACATTTAAACTGGCTTGAAGATTGGTGGTTGAATACAGCTTATCTGGAATACCGTGATCCTGTAGTTGTTTATTCCAGTCCTGGGCTGGTTTTCCCTTTCCGGAAATTCGAAACTCAGAATGACCAATTGAAATACGCGGCCAAGACACTGCTAGCTGCACTGGATTATAAAAGTTTGATTGACAAGTAAGTGTCTAGTTCATAGTTATATCTTCTAGATCCTATAACAAGACCTCATAATAAGCTAATAATTAAAAGCTTCAAGAAGTTAGCTATACAGCGGACTGATCAAGTTATTGAGATCTCAAAGAGCAAGACAAGCTGTTTTATTCGTCCCGCCCCTTTTGAATTCAACAGATTTTATTTTTAACACAGTTTGGTTTAGATTATTGTTGTATTATAACATTTCACATATCTAATTATGTTTTTAGTGACAAAATTCCTGTAGAAATGATGGGTAAAAACCCATTAGATATGGCACAATATAAGAAAATATTTGGAACATGCAGGATACCATGGGAAAAACGAGACAAACTATCTTTTAATAATAGCAAACACGTCACTGTCATTCACAATAATCATGTAAGGATATAATTATAATGTATCTATTTAATACTTGTTTTCACACTGTTCTGACCAGCATCATCAGCAACGTGCGATCTGTTAGAACATCTCGACGGCCCCTATTAATAAAGTAAGATCTACATTTTTGAAACTTTTGAATAGAGCGTTTTAAAGTTTAATTTATTTATATCTTGAAAAGTAAGTTAGATACTAAGAGATCTGAGCTTTGGAATACATTTTTAATTGCCAATGCTCAATAATTATGCATATGTCATAATTCTGAATATATCATACCTACGTTTAAAGAAAAGTCACAACTGTTTATTTTTAACGGTGCCGATTTATGCTTCCGTGTCGGTAGTGACACATTCGACTATTTTATTTGTTTTTTTTTTGTCGGCCAATTTCGGATATCACGCTTCCTACATTTTTAAATGATGATTCCATTATTATGTTGGGATAGCTATGTCGTAAGTACCTACCTTAATCGATTTATCAATTGGAACAATATATTTTAATGAATAAAAAGCCACATAGCCAATAATTTAACTAAAAATAATACTCTATATATGAAAACAGCACATTGAAAGATATAAAATATTTTATTTTTACTTTTTACATAATATATTATCTTCTTTACTAATGCATTCTAGCTGAAGCTTCATTTTTTTGTTTAATTATACAATATTATTAAATTTTGATTCGTGCATCATAAAGATTAATTAAAATTGTACACGAATATGCAAAAAAGTTGAAATCGCCAAAAACGTACCTTACCTACGTAACATTCGATTTTATTAATAGGGGCCGTCGATCTATTCGACCATCGTAAGATTTTATTCTTTGCGTGCCAGTGCCAATGTCGATATCTCCCTATGTACCTAATGAGGTTCTTTGGGTACCTACACAGTCTCTAATTGGTGTAATTGTGACACAAAGTTTGGTTTGTTACAACACTTCGAGAACCGGTAGACCAATTTTTAACATCTTGGAATTGTATTCAGCATTTTTATTAATTTATATTTACGAAACCTACGTAGGTACCAAGTTCTTAAATTTTAATCTTACCTATAAAGCCGTAAATAAAGCTAAGTAGTAGCTAGTATAGAAATGATATGATAACTACCTAGCCAACTAAATGGAAAAGTTATAAGAATAATAAAAACAGGGAATCATAGAGGTTGAAATGCTGTGCAAACGACGAACGCTGTAAGATGACGAAATTTCCACATAATTTTTTTCGTCTCTATGTTTTAATTCTTGTCTGTATGTAAAGGTTTGAAAATGATGGCACTTTTAAGTTTGTGTGATAAAAAAAAAACAGGAATTGATAATAATTGAGAGATTTCAATCATTTTTTAGATATTTCATGTTGATCTTTGGGGCGATGATAATAGTTTGCTGAACGAAGATCAAATTGCAGAACAATTGAAACAAGTAATTGAGCTTTCGAGCACATTAAATAATGAAGGAATCGGAATACTAACATCCGAAAACCGTGACTCGTGGGCCAAAGCTTACCAATTACTCGCCAGTGGTACGTATCTTTAAAATAATTGGCGTTCATACTCTCGCCTTCATTGTTTTAAGGTATTTATTTACGTCGGTAGGTATCACAATTTTATTGGTTAACAAGTCATTTGTTCTGTAGTATTATAACGCCCTTTTACTACTATCAAATGTAAAAATCTAAAAAAAAGAATATTATAATAATAATAGTATTTCCCCATTAGTAAATATAGCACAAACGTAAATTTACAGATAAAACCAACAGAGAATCTTTAGCCGACGTCGAAACTAGTATTGTTGTTCTCTGTTTGGATGGTCCTGTTAACCTGTGGAAATTGAAAGATGCTGATGCCCGTAGAAACATAGCCGCAGCTCAGACAATACATGGAGGTGGATCGAGCAGCAATGGTGGTAACCGTTGGTTTGATAAAACCGTACAGGTTAGTCTAAAAAAAATCGCTATTATATTGATAAGAGATAACCTTAATCCAGCCAGAGCAATAAAAGGCCTGACTACGTCAGCAAAGTTCACTAAAGATACCCTTGCGGGTTTCGGAACTCGACTTAGTGTGTTGCTTACAACCTAATTAGGCGGATACGCGACTGAATATGGAATGTGTGCGAGATTTGGCATCATTTTTATTACATCGATCGAATGTTTTTGATGCAGGAACTATTTCCATTTTATTATTTCAGTTTATTGTTGGTGCTGATGGTATAACAGGACTAACTTATGAACATTCGCCAGCAGAAGGGCAACCTATAGCTGTTTTAACGGACTTCATCATCAAGTACATGTTGGTACCTAATTAAGATTTGTATACCATTTTTCGTCCTTATAATTCTGATTACTTAGATTAAAAACTATCGCTTTTAATTTTATATGGGTACCCACATTTTCGTTTAAGATCATTTTATCGTCATCGCATTGAATAAATCTTCAATTTCAGTGAACAAAGTAAAACCCCTGGAGCGCCGTCATCAAGTCCCAAACGACCGACTATTTTGAAATTTAACGTATCGTCGGAGGTCGGTGCCATGATTAAAACTGCAAAAAATAACTTAGACAGGTTTGTAATCAAATAATAAAGTAAATATTTTGCAACACGCGTTTTGCGCAGACCGTAATGCAAAATATGTTACTACAAAACTGATTGTGTCACATTAATTTGATTGAATACATGCAGATGAATAATTCTGCCCAAAATATAACTTTATTCATGCCAGAGGTGGTAACAAATTGATTGACTTATTTGAAGATTGATGGCGACTGTTTGTCCTAACTAAAAACGGGGATAAGAAAAACACTTGCACTCACCTTTATTTTTATTCAGTCTAGTATTATTTAATTTAATTTTTTGTCTATTAGTATTTAAGTTACTTGTTAGTGCTGCTTTGTTTATTTCAAAGTCCAAACCAAACAATGACGAATATAACAACATGTACATACGTCAGTGGCGTAACTATACCATCGGGGGCCCGTGGCAAATTCGTTTGATGGGACCCTTTTGGTATTTTTTTACGTTGTACTTAGTTTAATTTTATTACACTACAAAAGTTTTTTTCCAACGGTAATAAAAAAATATTTTCAAGAGCTTGAGTTCAACCCTATTATACTAGATATATAGATCTTTTTTATCATACTAGATCACATTTTGGTCTCGAACTTTGGAAGTACATGTAAACTGAAAAAGAAACTCATAGTAATTGGGCAAAATGTTTGGGTTATATCGAGGAAATGGTAAAACAGCCACTTCTTTGTCCTCATCTTTATTTTTTACTTTCCTAGGAATTACTTTTATTATTACAGTTGCATATAATTTAAAGGAAATATATTTCTTTTCTTTTTTTACAAAACCTCTTTACGTTTTGAAATCTTTCTCGTTTCTAGCTTCCACAAAATTTTTTTCTGGAACTAGAAATTTTAATATCTCACTTTCACAATCAATTTCAAGTGCCTACTTTATTTCTTTAAATGAAATACGTAAAATCAAAGATGAAAATAATGAACATCGTTTAGGATGTGTTGAAATGCATAACCTAATTTGAAATTGTATTATGGTATTTAGGTGACTCACTTTAATTGATTGTAAGCAGAACGTTTTCATGGAAAATAAAATCAGAGGCTACCGTTGTATCAATTATACAGGGCCATAGGAGACGGGTCCACCGACATGCGAGACTAAAATTTATAAAATGTAAAAAAAAAAACTGATGTTAAAAATACATAATTTTTTACTTTAATTAGACCAGGGGCCCGAGTCTGCTATTGACAATTGTTTGAATCGTCTGAGTGGGTGGCGTTAGTAGGTCCATTTTAGGATAATAAGCATTCTACTAAATGTTGGAACGTCATTAAAATGACGACGTTAAAATGACGTTTTACCTACGTAATTATCCTAAAATGGGCCTACTAACGCCACCCACTCAGACGATTCAAACAATTATCAATAGCAGACTCGGGCCCCTGAACGCCTAGCGGACATGTGACTATTGTCCATTGAGGCAGAAACTTTAGAAAAACTTAAATCATAATTAGCTACAAATGATTCAATAAGTAAGTTAGCTGAAAAAGGGTCATGAATGTGATACATTGATTTAAATACTTGGTATATTTTTTTTTGGAAAAGAGACAAATAGAAAATTATGATCAATAATTTTAATTTAAAGCATTATTTTCTTTTTTTGTTTAAAATATTTACCCTTCATAAGGGCTTCCAAACAAATTTGTATGCAGGGCCTCATCAAGTCACGCTACGACAGTGTTTAAAATACTCAGGTACGAGTATAAACATGAAAAAAATCTGAGCTCGCGGCCTCTTGGGCCGGGGCCCTCTGGGGTCGGGGGCCCGTGGCTTTTTGCCCGTCTTGCCACCCTGTAGTTACGCCACTGACATACGTATTAACTTAAAAGTTTTGTTTCAGCTTGATAAGTAATCTGGAGCTCAACTGCTTCCAGTATGACAAATATGGAAAAAACTTTATTAAATCACAAAAATTAAGCCCAGACAGCTATCTGCAGATGGCTATGCAACTGGCTTTCTATAGGTAAGAATTTAAAATATTATATACCAAATCTGACCTAAAAAGTATTTTCAGAGCTGCTTCTTCTTTGCCGTATAAGTGATTTGATGCAAGATTGAAGTATATTTGCTTTTTTTTCTGATATTTCGCCACT
The DNA here is from genome assembly GCA_905146925.1 of Autographa gamma. Classification (NCBI taxonomy): domain Eukaryota; kingdom Metazoa; phylum Arthropoda; class Insecta; order Lepidoptera; family Noctuidae; genus Autographa; species Autographa gamma. The sequence continues at coordinate 7,321,494 of LR989852.1, forward strand.
ATCGGTATGGAGCTGAATGACAATTTCCGAAAAACATAATGAATAAAGTTTGTAAATGTTATGATCACTGGGCAACACGTAGATTTGAGCGTTGCGTGTCAGATGAGGACTACATTTTTACACGACTGCCCAAAAAGGAGTGTTATGTTTTCAGGTTTCATGTATGTATGTTTGTGAGTTTCTGTATTTCACCGGTACTTCTAAAAGGTTTGACCTATTTCAATGTTTGTGGTATCATTAGAAGCTTTGAGTTATCCCGAGTGACATAGGCTGTGGACATAAAAAAATGGTCAAGTGTGAGTCGAAATCGCCTGCAAAGGGTTCCGAGCGATTTTTTTGTGACTTCTTAAAAAGAAAAGTACCTGGGGTTGTACCTGTAATGAATTGTTCCAACCCTGACTGCAATTAAATGATCGGTTTGTGATTGATTTGTATGTCCCTAGTGTATCTATGGTTTACACCAACGCGATTGACAACAATAAGTAACGACATAAACACATTTTTAGGTTGCATAAAGTTCCTGGCGCACACTACGAGTCAGCAGCAACAAGAATGTACGTAGGAGGCCGCACGGAAACTATACGATCATGTTCAATTGAATCGATAGCATTTGCGAAGGCCATGTTAAACGCTCAGTCTACTCCAAAAGAAAAAGTTGCTGCATTGAAAAGCGCAATCAATTCCCATAAAAATTACACAGTACAGGTACAATACATTTGATTTGTATAGAGATTTTAAGCTACCTTACATAACAGCCTAAGTCCTCATTTACGGAGACGCGGGGCGTCGCGCGTTGCGATGAGCGGCGCGGTCTGCACTGAATTCAAACGCTACGTGAGACGCCCCAAGTCTCAGTAAATGAAGCCTAACTATCACTTACTTCTGTTACAGGCGCTTCAGGGGTTGGGTGTTGATAGACATTTGCTAGGATTAAAACTAACCGCAATCGAAAATGGCATTGAAATACCTCAGATATATTCTGACAAAGCATTTACGAAAAGCGCACATATGAGGATCTCAACTAGCCAGGTAAGAAGCAAAAAGTTTAAAATGCAATATTACAAAATTATTGTCATTAAGGATATGAGGAACTGAAATTAACTGAATCTACTTAACTTTTCAGGTTGCTTGTAAGTGTGACGGGTTTATGTGTTACGGACCGCTGGTGCCTGATGGATATGCAACTTGTTACAATCCCAGAGACAATGATGTCAATTTTGCTACGTCTGCATTTGTAGCACATCCGGACACTGATTGTAATAAATATAGAAGCGCGTTGGAGCAATCCCTACAAGATATGCACGATGTTCTCTTGCAAAGCACTACATCTAAACTATAAGAATCACTTGCACATACCGTTTTCCTATATGGTTTTATATAATTTGCTGACATGTATTATTAATAGGTAATTATAACATAGGTAATAGGAAAATCAGTGATAGAAGCATAGTTATTGGCGGATCCACTGCCAGTTAAGCAGGTCGCAGACTAGACCGCGCACTACACGTCGCATTTTCGAATTATTTATATGAAAAGTGCTTTGATTTTGGTAGTTTTTTTTTTCCTAAATCTCAAGATTATTTTGGGAGAATAGGCTTAAGCCTCTTAGCCCCTTAAATCCTCCAGTGAGTATCGGCATGATGTTGAAAGTAATTTTATAATAATAATTCTAAAGTAAGGAATTAAAAAAGAGTTAAAAATTTAATATTTACGAAATAAGCTGTAATATGTCCATAATGCAATTAATACACACAAAATTATTTTCCATTCGTCCGAAGGTTATTACTTGAAGTACTAATTTCTCACAAAAAATACACTTTTTACTACTACTACTACGACATAGTAATAACAAAAGTTATTAAGACTCTAACTTTTATCCCGTCAAAATGAGGGGCACATTTTTACCCATCTAAACTGACCTCCGAATTCTCAAACGCGACTTTAGCTCTTCTTGATTCCGGTCAGCAGCAGCCGCCAGGCGTGTAGTTAACATCAATTGCCTTTGAAAGGGTACAAGACTGCCGAACGTTTATATGTTAATATCGTCTATTTATTCTAAATACCTAAATTTGATGTTTCTTGTAGCATTTGTTCTCAAGTTGCTTTAAGCACGTTTACAAGTTTTTTTATTGCAAAATAAAGAACAATAAGCAACTGCAAAGATCATTTACATGGTCAGACTGATTGCATCATCATCCACATCCCTTGTCCTACCACTGCTGGGCGTTTGTTCCCACTAGTTCGATTCATTAGTCCGATCGTCGAACTAGTGAGACTTTTTTTCTCATTTGTTCGACCGTCGAACTAGTGAGATTTTTTTTCTCTTTTGTTCGACCGTCGAACTAGTGAGAATTTTTTTTCTCATTTGTTCGACCGTCGAACTTGTGATTTTTTTTTTCTCATTTGATCGACCGTCGAACTAATTATATTTAAAAATAGTTCTACATTTAAATGTTTAACTAAATTCGTAATAAAAAAAAAAACGCGTCTCCTGGCTGTGGGAGAATGGGAATCGGGCCTCTGGTTACAGGCACTTCCTTCATCTGCTCTTGGTTCGATTTTGGATAACAATACTTTTCGGCTCGCCATGAGTTTACGTTTAGGTATACCCTGTGTCGCATGTCATCGTTGTCAATGCGGTGAAACAGCCGACAACCTCGGTCACCATGGCCTGTCCTGCAGCAGGAGCGCAGGGCGTATATCTCGTCACTCAAATTTGAATGACATAAGTCGTCGTGCTCTTGTCACTGCCGGTGTACCAGCTGTTTTGGAACCCAATGGTTTGGTGCGTGGTAATGGCAAGAGACCTGACGGTATGTCATTGCTACCTTGGAAATTGGGTCGGCCTTTGGTGTGGGACGCAACGTGCGTCGACACCCTTGTGCCGTCTCACGTTCTAAGTTCGGCAGGCTCTCCTGGCGCTGCGAAGACCCTTAAGCGGCGAAAGTATAATAACATTGTGGTAATTATATTTTCGAGCCGTTTGGGGTTGAAACGCTCGGGTCATGGGGTCCGAGTGCACGAAATCTTTTTAAAGGACTTTCCAAACGTTTGGTAGTATCTACTCGTTTGGTAGAGATCTTTGCAGTTAGCCTGAGCGCAGGCTTTGACTGCTTCACCGGACTTTTTAGTATCTACTCGTTATCAGAGTATTACTATTATTTAGTTTGTTAGGTAGCCAGCTTAATGTAATTTATAAGTTTTTCAACTATTTATTTGATTAAAGATATGCGATAGATGTACAAATATAAGTACACGAATATTTAATTTTTAACGAACTAAACGATTTTTTTTTATTACCAAGTTAGTTAAACATTTAAATGTAGTAGAACTATTTTTAGATATAATTAGTACGACGGTCGAACAAATGAGAAAAAAAAGTCTCACTAGTTCGACGATCGAACTAATGAATCGAACTAGTGGGAACAAACCCTGCTGGGCATAGGCCTCCCCTTTTTCAATTGCATATATTTTTTTAATAATATATTCGCTATTGAATAATAAAACACTTGTCCCTTATATTTTCTGAGTAGGTAGAGTATTTAGAAATGCTCGCATTCAGCATCTTTGGTGTTTCAACCGGATTTAAAGAAGGAGCATCTCAATTCGTCTGTGTTTTTTTTATTGGAAGTACACTTCTCATCAAAAAAATCGAAACACCTCGCAGTTTATGATTTGATAAGTGGTAGCGCCATCTATCTGTTTAAGACGGACTACTAGTCGTCTCATCCATATTTCGCAATATTAGTTCCATTCATTCATTTGACCACTTTTGGAATGAGCGATGTGAACCCCGCCACTTCCTTACCAATCCTTCCGCACGCCTGGCGCGTAACGCACGTACGCGCTTTCGCAAACCACTGGAAATAAACGAATCGCCGAGAGGAGACACACGATATCGCGCCCGTGTCGCTCCTGTGCTGCATCGCCTCCTTACTGCTGCTGCCGGATAGCGAACTTTTGTGATAATCCGCCCGCGGGTGTGAACGTGACAGTTTTGTGATCGCATCGGGAAGAACGCCGCCCGCCATCTTGGACTGCCCAACGCTGGAGAGCCAGGTATGCGTGCTTTTTCCCATAGACCTACATCGCTCGCTCACCTCTTGGCGATAATCAGCCATCCTCCTAAAATACAGTCCACTTAAATCTTATACCTCGTTTATTTCCAAACCATTTTTTTGGTCCTTCGAGCCGGATTCATATATCCGTATTCCCGCTCGCGTAGGTATCTTTTATAAGTGCCTACCTAGGTAGTTGTAGCACCTAGCTGCACTCCTAGTTCATAAATATATACCCATTACGTGGTTATTCCCGCACCCCCAGTAGGTAATATACTCAACGTAGCTACCTACTGACTTACAATAATAATTATAAACTAGGTATATAGTCGTTTTGTAAATTCATAATTTCAAGCGCCTTTTACCACCGCCATTAAAGTCGTTGCCTTATTATTAGGTACAAGTACTTACTTTCCGCATAACATAAAACTACAGCATAACTTATTTTAGGTTATTTACTTCTACCTACATTTGGAATATAAAATGTCGCAACAAAAGAAATATACTTCTGACGAGAATGAATTAGCTATCTTAGAAGCTAAACGCAATGTTTTATTTGAGCGCATACAAAACATTTACGAGCGTTCAAAAACCGCCAAAATTTCCGATGTCAACAAAGAATCATTTCTTAGTTATTGTATGACAGTAGACGATATTCGAACCGATTTTCATAAATTATTAGACGCTTATAACGCACAATTACTTTCTATTAATCCTGAATCTAAACCAAATTATCAGGCATACACCTCATTCGAAGATCTTTATTGTATCATAAAACGTATACAATCGCAGTTAGATAATCGACAGTCCGCGAAGCCCAGCGCCGGACCGGCTGTCCGAGCACCGAAACTGCCCGCGATTGAACTCGTGTCATTCGATGGCGATATACGAAACTGGCCATTATTTTATGCAAGTTTCAAGTCTACAGTGCACGATAACGCCTCGCTGACGGACGCTGACAGGTTGTACTATTTAATAGGTAAGCTGTCGCCGAAAGCGCAATCTACATTCGCAGGTGTCACACCAAGTGCTGAGAATTATCAGGTCATTTTCCAGTCACTTCTTGATAGATATCAGGATACTCGCATCCTCGCGTGTACTTACTTTGATCAAGCTTTGAATCTTAAATTGTCTGGTCCCGCGTCAGTTTCGAATTTCCAACTGTTTATTGATAACTTTGTTACCGCAGTAAATTCCCTTAAAAACCTAAAGTTAGAAAACCTTGCAGACTTTATGTTATTGCAACTCGCATTAAAAAAGTTCGACACGGAAACCGTTCGTGCATTCGAGATGACCGAACGTCAAAATAAATTACCTACCCTAAATAGTTTTCTTTCATTCATTAAAGATCAGTGTCGAATATATCAGAATACGCAGCCTAGTTCGTCTAACTCGTCTAGTAGTAATAATACAAGTAAACAAAACTTTAATAAATCGCGAAGTAGTAATAATAAGTCGGTCCCTAACCCACAATCTTACGTAGCATGTTTGGATTCCGCAAATGACTCACACAAGTGTCTGTGCGACAATATTGTTCACGACCACCTTTTTAAATGTCCAGCCTTTAATAATTTAAATCCGACTGCTCGTTTTAAATCCGCTAAAGAAAATAAAGCTTGTGTTAATTGTTTGAGTATTAAGCATAAAACAAGCGATTGTTCTAGTAAAACTAAGTGTCACTCATGCAATCAACAACATCATACGTTATTGCATTTTGAGAAAAAATCTCCGTTATTTGACCGCGGTAACCTTAACGTTAACGTAAATCCTAGTCCAGATGTTTCGTTCTCTGTACCGCAGGCACAGGCCGCTCGTACCACGGCGCCTGTCCTTCCCGCGTCTCAGCCCGGAGTTTCTTTGTGTACGACATCCATTGCGCTCGCACGCCGGCAGTGCGCACGCACTCAACATACTCAGCGCGAAGCAGAGCGTCAATGTAACGCGTCTACTACGATATTATTAGCGACCGCGCAAGTTATTATTTATGACGTGAACAACACACCCCGCGTGGTTCGTTGTTTACTTGATAGTGCATCACAAAGTAGCTTCATTACTTCGGATTGTCTCAAATGTCTTGGACTTTGGAATAACTTTAAAAATACTAACTTAGTAGTTAAAGGGATCGGTGGTTCAGAAAAATCTTGTAAGGGTTCCGTCGATATTAAAATACATTCGCGTTTCAATAATGATATTAATTTCAACGTTTCGTCGCTTATTGTGGAACGTATTACGGACACGTTGCCTAGCGCTCACGTGGACGTGTCGTTACTCGCGCACCTCGAGACATTGCCGCTCGCTGATGCTCACTTTGCGCAGCCGGGTAATATCGATGTTTTGATCGGTGCTTCAGTTTTTCCGCACTTACTACTACCTAATGTTGTACGTAGTGAGCAATATAATTTACCTCCCGCTATTGAGACGGTATTTGGCTATGTAGTTATGGGTGCCGTACCTACGCTGCATAATACACATTATACTACGTCTTGCTGTTCTGTTCTTCAAGAAAATAATATTAATTCTCTTCTTAAGCGATTTTGGGAGCTTGAAGAGGTCTCCGCACCGCCCTCGTTGAGCCGTAAGGATCTCGAGTGTGAAGAACATTTCCGCGCTACCACTGTTCGCGACGATAGTGGTAGATATGTTGTAGCATTGCCGTTCTGTGGCGACCCGTATTCTTTAGGCGACTCGCACGCTGCTGCACTTAGGCGCTTATACTGTTTAGAACGTAAACTCGATGCGTCGCTTAAATTACGCGGTGCTTATAATGACGTCATGCGTGATTACATAAATAAAGGTTTTTTAAGCCCAGTTGTAAACGACGAGGGCAATTCTCTTCCCGCGTATTATATTCCGCATCACGGCGTGGTTCGCGAAGATAAGACCTCCACTAAACTTCGTGTGGTTTTAGATGCTAGTTGCCGAACTACATCGGGTCAGTCGATCAATGACATTTTGCATGCCGGTCCTGATCTACAGGGTGATTTATTTAACATCTTAATTAAATTCCGCCTTTTCAAAATCGCACTTTCAGCTGATTGTAGACAAATGTTTCTCAATATCGGCATTCGCGAATCCGACCGTAGATTTCAACGAATTTTATATCGTTTTGACAATAGTCAGCCTTTAACCGTGTATCAATTTAATCGCGTTTGTTTTGGACTTAAGTCTAGTCCATATCACGCGTTACGAGTTGTCCGCCAGTTGATCGCTGATGAAGGCGACAACTTTCCCGCTGCAGCCGCTGTTGCTGCTTCCGCTTTATACATGGACGACATTGTCTGTAGTGTCGCATCCGCTCCGCAAGCAGTTTCGCTTTGTGAAGAGCTTATTCAGCTTTTCAAACGAGGCCAATTTGAACTTGTCAAATGGACAAGCAATTCCAAAGAGGTTCTCGCGCACATACCTGATTCGCATAAAGCTTCTCCGGACATTGAGTTCGAGAGGTCCGCACATCACAAGGTTCTTGGTTTACGCTGGGACAGACATTGTGATAACTTCCGCTTTGACATCTTATCACCAGGTGATAAGTGTACCAAACGCGCAATGCTATCCACAGTGGCTCGTTTATGGGACATAATGGGTTTTGTGGCTCCTACAATTTTGTATGCCAAGCTCTTGATCAAAGAGCTTTGGTTAGCAAAATGTGATTGGGATGACACTCCTCCCGACCATATTGTCGCTGCTTGGAAACAGTTTTGTGCTGAGCTTCCCGCACTCAATAAAATAATTGTGCCGCGCCATCTAGGTTTAGTAGATGGATGTTTTGTTAACTTAATAGGTTTCGCTGACGCCAGTGAACGCGCTTATGGCGGAGTCATATATTTGCAAGTCCGCATTGGATCTAACTACTCTGTGCAGCTAGTTTGTGCCAAGTCTAAGGTCTCGCCTGTCAAAACCATTTCGGCTGCGAGACTGGAGTTGTGCGCGGCTCTGTTACTGTCTCGGTTGCTTCGCAAAGTTCATGACACAATTGCGCCCCATCACTCCATCAATAAGATATATGCATTTTCAGACTCCAAAGTAGTGCTCGCTTGGATTAATTCTTCTCCGCACCGCTGGCAGACCTTTGTCGCCAATCGCATTGATTGGAAGTTTATTCCGCCTGCTTCACCACATTTTGGCGGATGTTGGGAAAGCATGGTCAAAGTAATTAAAACGCATCTCTTCAGAGTCATAGGTCAACAAATCCTTTCTTACGAAGAGCTTTTAACTGTCCTCGTGCAAATCGAGGCACTTGTTAACTCGCGCCCGCTCACAGCACTCAGTAGTGACCCTGCTGAACCATCCGCGTTAACTCCCGCGCATTTTTTAAATACTGTGCCATTGTCGTCACTTCCCGCGCCTGAAGCAGACTCTTCTAGCTTGCTTCAGAGACATACTCTTCTTGACAACCTCGTACAGTCGTTTTGGCGGCGCTGGCGCTCAGAATATCTTCACCAACTTCAGGCTAGATCTAAATGGAATAGTCCTGCATCCCCTATACAGGAGGGTACGTTGGTAATTATTATAAATGATAATTCAGCACCGCTTTCATGGCCACTGGGCATTGTTGAGAAGTTACATACCGCGAAGGACGGCACAACCCGCGTCGTTACTGTAAAAACCGCTAAGGGTAGCTACGTGCGCCCTGTTGTACGTCTCTGTCCGCTACCGACTCAGTAAGATCTAGCTTGAAGTTGGATCTCTTTCTTAGTTTAGGTATTTAGTTTGTAATTCAATTATAATTTGTTCCGCTTTGTCAACGCAATTAATTTAAAATATTTTAACGCTCGCTGTCTTAGACTATGTATAGGTTATGCGGTAGTACACCTTACATATCTAGATTATTATTATTATATTTCTTTTAAAGGCAACCCTTTAAGGCCGGGGGGAAATGGTAGCGCCATCTATCTGTTTAAGACGGACTACTAGTCGTCTCATCCATATTTCGCAATATTAGTTCCATTCATTCATTTGACCACTTTTGGAATGAGCGATGTGAACCCCGCCACTTCCTTACCAATCCTTCCGCACGCCTGGCGCGTAACGCACGTACGCGCTTTCGCAAACCACTGGAAATAAACGAATCGCCGAGAGGAGACACACGATATCGCGCCCGTGTCGCTCCTGTGCTGCATCGCCTCCTTACTGCTGCTGCCGGATAGCGAACTTTTGTGATAATCCGCCCGCGGGTGTGAACGTGACAGTTTTGTGATCGCATCGGGAAGAACGCCGCCCGCCATCTTGGACTGCCCAACGCTGGAGAGCCAGGTATGCGTGCTTTTTCCCATAGACCTACATCGCTCGCTCACCTCTTGGCGATAATCAGCCATCCTCCTAAAATACAGTCCACTTAAATCTTATACCTCGTTTATTTCCAAACCATTATCAGAAAAATGTGTATATTTAGGAATAAATGTAAAATGTCATTTAATAGTGAGTAGTATGAGGTTCTTAAATCCTAAAGTTTATGTTCTAAATTCAAAATAAAGTCTTCATAGCTTTCGTATTTTGTATAATGAGTAATTTTTACCCTGTATGGAATAAGATGGAAATGGGTAAAACAACACGCGTAAATGAAAAAAAATGTAAGAAACGTTTATTTAATAACTTGTATTCCCTCCGCGAGCTCTTATTACTGCTTCCATACGGTTCTTCATCGATCGGATGAGAGTCACGATCACATGTTGTGGTATATTATCCCATTCCTCTTGGATTGCATTTTGCAGCTGGCTAAGTGTTTCTGGGGCTGGATCTCTTGCTCAAATACGTCTCTTTAATTCATCCCATAGATGTTCAATGGGATTCATGTCCGGGCTTCTTGCTGGCCATACCATAATGGAGATACCGACTTCGGTAAGATAATCTCGTACGACGCCCGCGGTGTGAGCTCTAGCATTGTCGTGCATGAATATGAAGTCGTTGCCAATAAGGGCATCACATGAGGTTCAAGACACTGTTCGATGTACCGATGAGAGTTTAGTGCAGGCAGCCGTGGCCCAGACACAAAGGCAAGTTCTGTCTTACCGTCGGCGCTGATTCCTCCCCAAACCGTCCTCGAACCGCCACCATAGCTGATCTTTTCTTCAATGCAGCATTGTGCAAAGCGTTCTCCATCTCTTCTGTAGACCTTGTTCCTTCCGTCGTTACCATACAGCATAATTTTACACTCATCAGAAAACAGTACTTTGCTCCACTGAAGGTATGACCAAGTTAGGTGCTCGCGTGCAAAGTTAAGGCGCGCTCTTCGATGGTCTGCAGTTAATTTCGGCCCATTCGCTGGCTTATGCGGTGCCAATCCGCGTTCCTTCAACCTTCTTCTTATTGTAGAGTCACTTACAGCTACTCTTCGTACAACGCGAAGCTGCTGCTGCAGTTGAAAAGCGTTAAGGCGTCGATTTCGTACAGAAGTTGTTTCAATAAGTCGATCATCTCGCTCAGAAGTGACCCGATTCCTGCCAGATCCTAAACGGCGCGTGAACGAACCAGTCTCCCGATAGCGTTTGTAGACTCTATGAACAGATGATAAGCTTAGATGCAATCTTGCAGCCACAACACGCTGACTAAGTCCAGAATCCAGCAATGCCACCACTTGGGCGGCTTCTGCGGGCGAAGTATCCACATGTTTTAGAAAAAAAAGTTTTTTCAGACGTCCCAAAGTCACAGTAAATGAAATAAGAAACAAAAAGTTCAAAGACAAGCGCTAATTTTTAGTTTTTAAACGAGAAACGTACTCCAACCCTAAATACACATTTGTCTGAAAACAGTGATTAATTTCATTTATAGGATAAACAAATGAAATTCTAATTTCGAATTTTGTTTTTTTTCTTCTTACTGTAATGACCAAACTGCCAGCTACACAATAGTGTTTTTTTTTTCATTGAATCAATTCTCTTTTGTAAAAAATTAGGACGAAAACAATAAAAACGAAAGTGTTTCGATTTTTTTGATGAGAAGTGTATATTGATCCATTTAAAAAAATCTTATTTTCAGCGATACTTTATAACCTCAGTGGTGGTCTCATCTAATCCGTTAGTAATTGCAACTTTGATATGGTTCAATCGTAACCTGCTTTGATGACCGCATTCACAATCGCTTTCTAGCGTTCCGCCGGGCGGCGCTGCATTTCGGTTCACAGTGAAGTCATACGAATCCTTAAGTTTCGAGTTGCGTAATTTATTTTGACTGACTAAAATATTTTGTTTTGTATTTATATTAAAGATTTCTGTATGTCGCATTTAAAAATTAAAATAGATTTTGTATTCTACACTGTACAAACTTTATTCAAAGCACGCAATACAATTTTATACCTATTGTCTATGTTATTGGGTGTACTACAAAATAAGGTCTAAGGTTGTGGAATTTACATATTATTCGTTAACAAAGATTATATTATTGTATTATCAATAAGGTTTATTATACTAGAATGGTGATGGATCAAAATGTTGAAATAAAATCAAAACAAAGAATGAATTTGGTGTTTTGTTAATTAATACTACATTATAATCAAGTGAATCCCAATTGTATTTTTGCTTTCCAATAAATATATATATACCAAACAAATTTAAATTCATTTATACATTTATCTCATTATAATATATTGATATGAACATAATATACATTATATTTCAGCAGAAAGAATAGATTGTACGAGTTATTATACTCGCCGACGCGAAAAGTCGAATCAAAGCGAAAAGTTGTGTGGTTGCAATCGATTAGCATTGATCGCATTAAGAGTACAGGGGGCCGAGTCTGCTATTTACAATGGCTCCAATCGTCTGAGTGGGTGGCGTTAGTAAGTCCATTTTAGGATAATTACGTAGGTAAAACATCATTTTAACGTCAAAATTGGCCATTGGGGCGGCCAATGTTGACGTTTTGGTGTTTAGTAGAATGTCAATTATCCTAAAATGGACTTACTAACGCCATCCACTCAGACGATTGGAGCCATTGTAAATAGCAGACTCGGCCCCCAGGTAAGGACCCGGGTGAAGCTCGCGTACATAAATTAAAGGCCTGAGTCACGCTGTTTCCGCCCACGTTATAAATTATGAGCATAAAACGCAAAAAGATTCACCACAGTTGTGGAATTAAATAGCTTAGTTTATCACTACATAGTATAAAACAAAGTCGCTTCCCGCTGTCTGTCCCTATGTATGCTTAGATCTTTAAAACTACGCAACGGATTTTGATGCGGTTTTTTTTAATAGATAGAGTGATTCAAGAGGAAGGTTTATATGTATAATACATGCATAATATAGTAGAGGAATACCGATAATCTTAGAGATTACTAATGTAAGGTCGTAAATGAACCCATTTTTTGCGCTTTCATTGCAAACGCTGGCTGAACCCTATGAGATAGATCAAAATAATGTACTACAGTATTGTGCATCTTAAAAAGATCTACAAAAAAGTTCGCGATGGCATATGTCTATCTCTTGAGGATAACCCACAATAACCATTTTTATCGTTTATTTATTACTTATTTACGAAAAAGCGATTTTAAGCAATACAGTATTAATCCTTATCCAATTAAGTACCTTTAATAAATTGTGCATGCAATATAGGTCAATATTGCCCTTTACAGCATGTAATTTAAATGAATATTTTCGAAGATAATGCAAATTTAAAATGTAGGTACATAGCGGTTGCGGCGATACCGGCCGGAGGGCCGCGCGGGGGCCGAGGGTCGTGCCTATACCAAATAGTGCGTCCAAGGCTGTGCTTCGCCCTGCAGAACTTTATGATTGTTTAGTTATATTTGGTATCAGCGTTGCACCCGAGCAAAGCCGGGGCGGGCTGCTAGTAAATAGATAAATTAAACAAAAATACCTTAAAAATAATCCTAGAGATAATTCTAGGTAATGTGAAGATTAAACAAATGTTATCAATTGATCGGTATTTATTAGATTTTTCACATTCGGAAAGTATCATTATCACTTATTAGTCTCGAAACGAAGCTTATCAGCTTAATGTACTAATACATGGTAGCATATTAATGTTCTTCTATGTAAGCACGGTAATATAATTACAATTTACAGTCGCAGTTACCTATAAAATACAAAATATTATTATTCGGAAATATAGTATTGTTCGGAAATAGCCGCCTTAAAGAACTTTCATATTAATCCATAGGCAGTACTCGTGGGGTAGAACCCAGATTTTGCATTTATTTCTGTATTGCCACAAATTAGTCGTGTAGGTTTTTACATTACATATTTAAGGCTCTGCCTCACCGGTGAGGCAGTTTCGTATATTTTTTTATTATCTGCACACTCTATGCCGAAAAGATATCCACAATCTAGAGATTGTGGCGTTATCTCCTGAGAACTTATATAGGCATAGACAATAAAGTTAATCTATATCAGAGAACAGTGGACACTTTACATGAATTGCAAAGAGTCAAACGCGAGGGCAATCTTTTATTCATAGGATGTTGGAACCTAACATAGTAATTAATACTATATTGAATTTAATATACAAACTTTAATGCACACACATTCCTAAGTATATGCATAAGATACTATATTTACATAGCTTATAATGTGATAATGACACCTCTTAGTTATTTATATAAACAAAATAGTGCTCTTAGTATTGAAGCGCATTACACACCAAAGCTGTACCACTGACCTGGTGTCACGACCCGACGGCCTATGTAAAACTGAAATATGTCACGCTGGGCTGGTCGTCGGTGGTCTTTTGTGTGTATTGCGCTTTAGACATGCACGTATCTCACTTTTCAGAGTGTGAAGCTAGCAATAGCAAATTGTTCACTAATAATCAACAATTCAATAAATTCTTAAAAATAATACATATTTTTATTTCTTTGTTATAATTTTGACATGATTTTGTGTTACCACACGATTTTGTGTTAAACGGTAACACATAATCAGGTTAAAATGATGGGTTTCCGATTGTTACACTGTCCACTAGATTTGTGTGAACTCTAAATAAAAAATAGATACTAGATTTTTTTGTCTTGATAATATATATTATTTTTTTCTCATAATTATACTGCAGGAAGGAATGACGAAAAAAGCTTAAGCTTTGAAAATGCACACTGTATTTATAAGAAATGTGTAATTCTTTCAACATAATTATCGAGTTGTTCTATGTTACCAACACGGCCAATGCAATGTATAAGTGCTTAAAAGCTAAAAATACACATATCTGCTCCCGCTAATAAATAAAATCTGAAATAATTTAAACTGTAACTACATTATTAACGTTCTCTACAACTTATTAAAAACAAAGTAAAAGTGTCTATTTGAAGTGACCAAAAATATTCATACCTATAAAAATTACAATCATTATTTAGGTTGGTCCAAGCCAAATTCTCAAGAATATCTTTGCAGAAAACATTGTCAAATAGATCTAGAAATTGCCAAACTTCTAATTACATTTTTGGGTAGGCCCGGTTAGAATATACATTCTCAAAACAAAGATAATGTGGAATGTACACTAATATAAAACATGTCAAAGCAAACAAAGTTGATGACAATTGTGTTTAATACTAAGATAATAATTTTGAACCATAAGTATGATTTCCATGTACGTGATATCTGCGAGATCAGTTAGCAGGCGCAGTTGTCGCGCGCGGCGGGCGGGGCCGGCAGCGGACGGCCGGGCGAGGCCGGCTTGTGCTGCACGCCCGACTCCGCCGCGTTCAGGTCCAGCCGCCCGTCTTGGATGCTCTGATATATCTTCTTGGCTGTCTCAAGAAAGGCTTCCTCTACATTTTGACCACTGCAAATTAAAACATTATTTTATTGACAGCATACTTAAAAACCACAAAACAGTTTTATACAGGTATCCAAGAAACTATGAAAAAATTGGAAGTGATAACTTTCACAATCTTCTAATTTTCACGAATCTGCCTAATTATCTATAATTTCTGTGGCAGGGTGATCCATGTATAAGTGTTGAGGTATTTGCATACATAAAAATATGTAACAAACACTGCATTCTAACTTTAACATGCTAATAAATGTGCATCTGGCTAAACCAAAAAGTTTCTCATCAAGACTATTAGTAGTGTTCTACCCGAAAATGAATCACAATATTATCATATTTTTAGTTTCTGTAATTTAAAATTATTTACTTTTTAGTTCAAATACCATTAATAAACTATCTAAAGAGCCACTGGATGAGATCAATTTCATTATAATACTATTTATTGAAATAATAATTAATACTCAAATGTTACTTAAGTTTATTTCTCCTGGTGATCGTATTTAATTTTAAAACACTATATACACTTCTCATCAAAAAAATCGAAACACTTTCGTTTTTATTGTTTTTGTCCTAATTTTTTACAAAAGAGAATTAATTCCATGAAAAAAAAAAACATTATTGTGTAGCTGGCAGTTTGGTCATTACAGTAAGAAAAAAAAAAACAAAATTCGAAATTAGAATTTCATTTGTTTATCCTATAAATGAAATTAATCACTGTTTTGAGACAAATGTGTATTTAGGGTTGGAGTACGTTTCTCGTTTAAAAACTAAAAATTACCGCTTGTCTTTAAACTTTTTGTTTCTTATTTCATTTACTGTGACTTTGGGACGTCTGAAAAAACTTTTTTTTTCTATAACATATGGATACTTCGCCCGCAGAAGCCGCCCAAGTGGTGGCATTGCTGGATTCTGGACTTAGTCAGCGTGTTGTGGCTGCAAGATTGCATCTAAGCTTATCATCTGTTCATAGAGTCTACAAAAGCTATCGGGAGACTGGTTCGTTCACGCGCCGTTCAGGATCTGGCAGGAATCGGGTCACTTCTGAGCGAGATGATCGATTTATTGTAACAACTTCTTTACGAAATCGACGCCTTAACGCTTTTCAACTGCAGCCGCAGCTTCGCGTTGTACGAAGAGTAGCTGTAAGTGACTCTACAATAAGAAGAAGGTTGAAGGAACGCGGATTGGCACCCCATAAGCCAGCGAATGGGCCGAAATTAACTGCAGACCATCGAAGAGCGCGCCTTAACTTTGCACGCGAGCACCTAACTTGGTCATACCTTCAGTGGAGCAAAGTACTGTTTTCTGATGAGTGTAAAGTTATGATGTATGGTAACGACGGAAGGAACAAGGTCTACAGAAGAGATGGAGAACGCTTTGCACAATGCTGCATTGAAGAAAAGATCAGCTATGGTGGCGGTTCGTGGACGGTTTGGGGAGGAATCAGCGCCGACGGTAAGACAGAACTTGCCTTTGTGTCTGGGCCACGGCTGCCTGCACTAAACTCTCATCGGTACATCGAACAGTGTCTTGAACCTCATGTGATGCTCTATGCACATTTTATTGGCAACGACTTCATATTCATGCACGACAATGCATGAATTGACAGAGCTCACACCGCGGGCTTCGTACGAGATTATCTTACCGAAGTCGGTATCTCCATTATGGTATGGCCAGCAAGAAGCCCGGACATGAATCCCATTGAACATCTATGGGATGAATTAAAGAGACGAATTCGAGCAAGAGATCTAGCCCCAGAAACACTTAGCCAGCTGCAAAATGCAATCCAAGAGGAATGGGATAATATACCACAACATGTGATCGTGACTCTCATCCGATCGATGAAGAACCGTATGGAAGCAGTAATAAGAGCTCGCGGAGGGAATACAAGTTATTAAATAAACGTTTCTTACATTTTTTTTTCATTTACGCGTGTTGTTTTACCCATTTCCTTCATATTCCACATAGGGTAAAAATTACTCATTATACAAAATACGAAACCTATGAAGACTTAATTTGAATTTAGAACATTAACATTAGGATTTTAATACCTCATACTACTCACTATTAAAGGACATTTTACATTTATTCCTAAATATACACATTTTTCTGATAATCCTTATCAAATCATAAACTGCGAGGTGTTTCGATTTTTTTGATGAGAAGTGTACTATTGTAGGTAACCATGATATTTAAATATATTCCAACACATTCCTGTTCAACAAATTAATTGTATCCATAAAGAGTAAAAAACCGATATGAAAATAAAATCCTACCTTCTTAATTGTAAAATAATCGATACAACTTACGTCTTAGCACTAGCTTCAACAAACATTAGTCCATTTTCATCAGCAAATTGTTTTGCTTCTTCATATGTCACATCTCTTTGGCCATCTAAATCTGATTTGTTACCAATTAGGAATATCACAGTACTGGGGTTAGTCAGATTTCGTGTGTCAGTTAACCAGCTACTTAGATGATTATACGTAGATCTGCAATAAAATAACCAGAAAGCTAAATCTTAAAAGCTTGCGTGCAGAAACTGGTCTATCGCGGCTCTTACGAGAGACAAATGTAGGGAGAATGCGGAGGCCTTTGCCCAGCAGTGCGACATTCAAGCTTCTGATAATAATAATATGTATAAACAGATAAAATACGCTACTGAATCAAAGTGAGTGGTTTATTTAAGTGCTGTTAAAATTATTAATTAAAAAGAAGCTTGAACGCCTTGAACTAAGTAGTAGCTGTAAGGACGTCATTTTGCGATAATACGAGTAAGAACATTAAAAGGACTTTTCTAGATTCAGAAATTATGTAGTTCCCATACAAGCTTCGTACCATTATATCACCGTCTTACGAAATTTAACGAAATACGTTATGACAAAAACTAAGATTTTTTTTAAGTATTAGGTTTATTAATTACAAATCTTTGAAATGTTTCTGATGTTGAAAATGTCAGATTTCCATGCAATAAATTACGGTTACAGTATAATATCAACTTTTTTAAAGAAATCTAACTTCTGTCATTGGTTGCCAAAGCTGGTTGTTGATAAAGAAAAATGAATCCTCAGTATTGACCAATTTCAAGGCCAATCCTCATGAGTAGACTGGACTGGCATTTTAACAAGCAAATTGAATGTTTGTAAAAACTTGCATAGAGGGATTAATTTCTAGGGGTAGAATAAATAGTTATAAAAAGAGTGTGTCTAAAAATTGATTGCACATAAATGAAAAAAAAAAAACAGATCCTATAAAAAATAAAGAAACCATTAGACTGATTTTCATGATTATTAGCTAAAGTATAACACTATCTATGACAAGAAGAAACGAATTCTTAAATCAAATCCAAAATTTCATAGACATCCCCTATTTTTTAAGTAGGTTGATAATAAGTAGACCAAGGATGAAGAAGGAGATGTGTAGTAAAATGCTTAAAATAAACAATAATTTACCTTCTTGTTATGTCATATACCATAAGTGCCCCAGCAGCACCTCTATAGTAAGAACGGGTTACAGCTCTGAACCTTTCCTGGCCTGCTGTATCCCATATTTGCAGCTTAATTTTTTGTCCTGCAACTTCAATAATGCGAGTCCCAAATTCGACACCTATTGTGTGAGGACAATCAGCCATAACTGAAAATAAAATGTATAATTCAAATTTGTTGCCTTAAGGGATATACATATATTATAACATAGGCATAATATTTATATGAGTCAAATACAAAGCATTTATTAGATCCATTGCTTGTATGACTAACAAGGTGCTGCATGTGATACTTTTCTCATGGTTGATACTGTGTCTGGAGAGAATTACTGCAGTATCAGAACAGGCCAGCGACATGGAGCCTGTTTGTTACCATCACTGGTATATATCCTTTTTTCAGAAACTCTTAAATTGACTCAAACAGGTATTTTTACTTTAAATAAATAATATACTACTACACTACAAACAAAAAAACAACTTACATTTCTTATCTGTAAACTGGTGTAATAGGCATGATTTGCCAACACCCATATCTCCAATTATAATATATTTAAATATGTACGAGTAGTTGTATGGTCCTGATGTCATCTTGATTCTAAAATAAAGAAAAAATCAATAATATATTTATGGTATTCTTGTGCATTGTTTATCAACGAGACGTCAACCACGTTTTCTGTTTTTTTTTTTATAATTCTTTTCACATTATGTGGTGTCATTATATTAATGTTAAACACAATTACAATAGTAATTATCTGGTATCATTTACATACTGCTGTACTCTTCAAAGGATTTGGTTACAAAACCATATGATGATAAAAACACTACAAATTTTATTATTTAATTCACAATCTATCAAGTAAAACGACATTGATAAAAATAATCACTTGTAAATATATAACTTTCCATTTCACTTAAAAGTCATATTTGAAGGGGCTATTTAAATGGCTGTGCCCATTATTTTTTGCGT
Source organism: Autographa gamma (assembly GCA_905146925.1). Taxonomy (NCBI): domain Eukaryota; kingdom Metazoa; phylum Arthropoda; class Insecta; order Lepidoptera; family Noctuidae; genus Autographa; species Autographa gamma. The sequence goes on from LR989852.1 coordinate 7,340,719, forward strand.
TCAATTTCATTAGCGTCCAGCGCAACCTTGGCAATAGAAGAATAATGGGTGGATTTTCGTGCTGCCAGACCTAAATCATTCACGTATGAGTCATCGCGCATTGATTTTACATAATTTGTGATTAAGTTTAACATTCAAGCCAATCTTTTCTAAATTCAATTATAAAGAGTGCCTACTCTTTACTTAGGAGTGCACCATTGTTTATTGGAAAATCTAGGGTATCAACAGTAATTATTGTTACAATGGAACATCACTTTCCTCTAATACGTACGTGGTTTAGAAGAATCGTTAAGCGTACAATAGTCACAATAATAACGTTTAATATTAAAACTAATGCACTTATTTATCTTACTTTAATAAAAACCTCAACGCAACGTAAACTTTCCTAATCTTTTTCCGATATGCAAAACAAAGACTTCCTTCTTCGTCAAATATGACGTATATACATTTTGCTTGCCATTTGTTTTTTAATAGGGGTAGATTCCACAGATTCAAGAAAAGTTTTTAATGATTTAGTAATACTAAATATAAAAAAAATCATTTATTTTTTATTCTATTAGTGGTAAATATTTTTTATCTTTCAGTGATGCCTTTTCAACGATCAAAAAGCAGCTTGCATCTATCAGTTTTATGCACTATCTACTGGAGAATTTAGTTGTAATTTGTGGAGAAATGAACATCCTGGCCATCCACACTACATTTCATCGAAACAACAACGCAGGGATGTTATGGATATATATTTTCGGATCCGGATATGGATATTGGTAAAATATTATATCGGTTTCGGTTATGGATATTAAATTATTTCGGATTATCCGATAGTTTCGGTTACAGATATGGATATCCATAACAACACTGCTTTGCACCTAGCTAGTGCTGTGAAGTCATTAGGTAGGGGGAGAGGTGTCGCATTTCAGCGGAGTCCACAATTAATTCGTACGAGTGTATTATTTAGTTAGATTCCGCCCTATCTGAAACTATCCAAAACTTTTATTTCATTTCGGTTATGGATGACAACAACCATAACAACTTATATTTAACTAAAATAATTTAATTATAGCTGTGCCACGCGGTTCCATCCGCGTGAATACCTAGGTCACGTTCCCGGTGCCTTTATACTATTGGGGGTGGAGATGGATCCAACAAATAACTATCGTTACCTACCAAAGTCAGGATTACTTAGTGTAGTGGTTAAGTATTTTTAAATTTTCTGCATTTCCGCGCAATTTTCCGTATTTTTTCTTTCTTATGAACCTTCTCCGGACAGTGACGGATTAAGACTTCTTGATGCCCTAAGCAATCCACGCCTGTGGGCCCCCCTATCCCAAAAAAACTTTTTCTTGTTATTTTGAGTAAAAATAAGAAAACTGTAAACAACACCTCAATGATATCAGAAAAGGACATTAATTTTTTTTGTCCAAAATCCGAAAATCAGGACTTACCCAGCTTTTGGTCTAGGAAGGGAAACAAACAGATTTTTATGCTGTTTAACCCGAAGCAAAATAATTATGCAACTTTTGTAGTCAAAAGCCTCCTCATTTTTAAAAAATTGTAGAGTATTACTTATTAGAGTCAATAAACTCATAAAACAGGCAACATTTCTATATTCTCAAAAACAACACCGTATTTCCTTTTATTTGGTTTATATTTTAATACTATTTAAAATCAAAAATCTCCGGAATTGAAGAGATTTTTAGTTCTAATTTGTTATTTTAAAAGTGTTCAAGAGACATTTGCCATTTGTGGAGGGGTCTTCCTGCAACCTGGATTTCCACGGGTTTAAAAAATATGTAAAAGAAATATCATCCAAATCGGTGCTGCTTCTGACATTTTACCTGGTGAAATGTTTCATTGACTCCATTACCTATCTAAAAAATCGAGTATCGATATTTTATTAGATATTAATACTTGTATGTGCACAAGAGGCCTTTGACCAGGCTCATGCCATCATGTGGCAATCTAAGACATAGCTTGGTAGGCCCGTAAGACTCGAATTGCGTTGCCCTCTGCGATCGGTTTAAAAGAGCCAAACCACGAACCGTCACTCTCTCGGCATACACGAGAGCCCCATAAAGCACTATGTAAACCCGGCGACAGAATGCACCTGGACAGTCTTCCCAAGTTAGGTAGCAAGCGGCTGTTAGTAAATGAGCCTGTAGCTACAAATTTTACTTTCGCACCATAATTTTGGCCGCGCAGCGCGATTTTTACTTAACTTGATGTTAAATATGGGCTTTTTACCTCTTTTTGCCCCCTATAGATATAATATGTAGATATTATGACGACCTCCGTGGTCGAGTGGCGTACGCACCGGTTTCAAGGTGTCGCTAGCTCTGAGGTCCCGGTTCGATCCCCGGACGGGTCAATGTAGAAAGTCACTTTTCTACATTGTCTTGGGTCTGGGTGTTTGTGGTACCTTCGTTGTTTCTGAATTCCATAACACAAGTGCTTAATAGCTACTTACTAAGGGTTCAGAGCAATGTATGTGATGTTGTCCGCATTTATGTAAAAAAAAAAAAACTAAAAAAAAATATCATTTAACAAATTTAATTAGTGGCCCACCTAGTTCCTGGACCTAGCCCAGGGGGTCGTCATGACCAAGTGACCACCACCCTGGATCCGCACCTGACTGTATTAAAAAATTGCTTAGGATCACAAACTCTGTCCTCCTAGCAATTAATTTTGTTGATAATATCGTGGCATATGCTCAAAAAATTGTATGAAAATTCAGAATTTTTAACCCTGGATAAAATCGCGTGCAGCGGTGCTACAGCTTTTGTGCCATAGTAGGAAATGGTTAGGACGAGGTCCATAGAGAAATATAATAAGTAGGGACGAGGTCTGTCAGTATTTTTTTTTTGTTGGCTTTATTTGGCTTTTTTGTTGACTTCTTTTTTAAAGATAAGATTCAAGATAGAAATGGCTAATTAAACTGGGTTTTAAAACATGTAAAAACGGCCAAAGTCGCGTTACGGGCCCTTATTTCGGTTTTACGGCATTCTGGATATGTGTTTACTAGATTTGTACTGTACTGCAGTTTCATCGGGACACATAATTTTATCGGCATCTGGTATTTGGAGAGAGTGGTAAGCGGGACCGGGGTTAAGACTCTAAGTTGGACTCATTGTCTACTTAAAACGCACGACTTTTCAAATCATTGACACTTTTTGGTGACATGACAGTGGGAGCGATGCCCTAAGGACGTATATTTTTTGTACTTCTTCTGGTGCCCCCCCCGACGTGGTGCCCTAGGCAATTGCTTAATTTGTTTAAGGGTTAATCCGTCACTGTCTCCGGATAATAACTACCACACCAAAAAAAGAATTGGCCAAATTGGTCCAGGCGTTATTGAGTTATGCGCTTCCCAACACATTTAGCGATTCATTTTTATATATGGAAGATTTTCAGATAGTACCTACCTATATTTCAGACTTCAGAAGCATAGTGCAAGCCAATCATAGACAATACTAGTAATAATAAACCAACGAGGTTGCATTTGAAACTATAGAGTGAGCCTATCAGAGTTTAAACCGTAAGCACTAGTGTGAACAAGTGTTGTCGTGAATTATGTATGAAGATGGAGCTTGCCGTTTTAAAAAATCTATCTAAAACACTAATATTATCCTGACAATGTCAAAACCATCGATATTTTCTTATATTAGTTTCTCGTTGCGCGAAAATTAACTTAAATGAAAAACGAAATGTACTAGGATCAGACTAAAAACTGCTCTCGCTTGGCACAAGGGGACCCTAGCGATAGTAGCAGTCTATGCATATCATACGTCGATGTAATAAACCAACAAACTCAGCTGACTGCTGTCATCTTATTCATTTGTCAACATTATAATAATATTGCTCTGTGGTTAAATTATAGGGAAACACAAAATTGGAAGATTTGTCTCCAATAATTTGATTATATCTGACTCGTAATCCGATTTCAAGTTCAATTAAGCATGGCCGGTCAAGATGAAGATAACAGTAACCAAAATGACATAACCGATAACTATGAAATTGAGCCTACAGAACACAGTGATGATGAAATTGACATTGAAGATGTTGAAGGTAATCTTAAACATGGTGTTTGTTTTAATATGTACTATAAAACAAGGCACACGATTTAGTAACATTTAAAAAGATAGGATATTATGGATATTTGATAGAGAGTTTCATTCCCACCCAGGAAAATCTTTATGTTGAGCATGATCAATTGATCTGTCTGTAAGTAATAGTTAATACACAAAAAAGGATGTTTTTCAGTTTGCTGGTAAAATACGGGTAGAAAGATATACTTATAAACCCATAATGAAATTATTCTTACTCAAAACAATTAATATGCTTTTTGTTATTGATACATTTTCTTTGCATTATAGAACTTAATTTGTTGGATTCAAAACTGGAAGAGCTGAATTCTGCTTTAGACTATTTGGAGCAGAAAAATGATGATATTCAACAAAGCTTAAAGGAGCTTCTACAATCTAATATTGAAATGAGGAAGGAAATGCAAAAACAAAAGGAACACACTAATCAGTCGGAGAGCAAACAGATTGAAAATACGGAATCAGCTGGAAATAATTAAGATAGATAATGTTTTAGGCAGTATTGATAAACAGTAGGGTTTATTTCAATGAATTAAGTTGTTTTAATTCAATATGTTAAAATATTAATTTTGTCTGAACATAGTGAAGGCAGTTGATGAATTGCAGCAGTTATTTGATGCACCACCATCCATTTTTTATATCACAAAGCTAAAAATGTTATAAGTATTCCAATTTGGTTCTTACTGTACTTTAATTAAGGTTATAAAATTGACAAGTGAAATGCAAGCAAGTCTGATTTGCTAACAAACTGACTAAAAAAACACAACATATTTTTAGTTTGCACATGTTTGCTGACATTGCTGCTGATATCTCACATTTAGATGTGCACTGGTCTCTGTAATCTTTACTATCAACATGATTTACAAAGCAGACTGTGTTTCACAATGGGTTTTAACTTATTATACAAATACTTGGTATATTAAAGTATTGAAAATACAACAATCATGAATTATAAAAAAAAACATCTTTTATTCACTATTTATTTACTATCAACAAAATTGTAATAACAGTAACTACACAATTATGTATATGTATAGACTACAAACCAAGATTGTGTAATCATTATGAATAAACCATTCTTTATTTAATATGCTCTTGTTTTCTCTTGATTAGTGACTGTCTTTTTTAACAAAACGAAGTCCGCAATATCCGCATGAGTGGTTTCCAGGTTTGTCCTAGAAAGTAACAATACAGTTATTTAAAATGTTCATTACACAAATCTGTTATCATTCCTACATAAAATTTTAGATATATTATTCTATTTAGGTTTAATTTTTATTTGCATTTCACAATGCAGGAGTAATAGTAGCATTAGCAAAAATTTAATTCAATAATAGTTCACATATGACTCTTCATTAAGATTTACTTATGGACATTACTATTATGAGAGAAGTAATCTGTGTTTCAATGTTTTTATCCCTTATAATATAGCTTAATACCCTTGCCCGGCAGGGGGCAATAGCCAATAAAGTTATTATTGAAACCTTTATGGCACTTCAGTAACCTAAGGTCAGATATTACCAAGTTAATGTAGACTCGAGGATGTCCTTCAGGACCACTGCCACCATCACACCATACAATTCTCTCTGTTACTTGTCTTGGGGGTACTTCGGCAATCAATTTAACAGCCCAATTTTTGTTTACTTGTTTAGGAGCATTCATGAACCGCACCAACCTGTAGTCATCTGATTGCCATTTCTGAAATATAAAAACATTTCACCTACATGAATTATTTGTTTAGTACTTAAAATATTCATAATTACATTGACCAATTTGAAAGATAAATAGATCAGCAATTATACTAGCATTGTGTAATAAATGTTCATATCATTATAGAAATGACTAATGATAGAAATGGATTACTATCCATTTCTATCATTAGTTATTTTTAAGAAAGCTTGTAAGTCTGATTACCTATTTAATAGTTAAAATATTTTGATGGAATATCAAGCCTCCACACTTAAGAAGGTGTTTTGGATTTTACATAATTTCGTATTTGGATTTTTTTTTTATATTGTTTTCATACATTCTTTATTTATGTTTTTAACATTTCTTAAGTTCTATTTGATGTTCTGATGGCATTTTAATGTAAACACCAAGTAGCAAATATAAATAGTACAATTATTAGTAGGTATTCTGTTTTGAACTGAGTTCCATGTTGAGTCCAGTTACAAATAACACTTTTACACACACATAGTCTTCCTCTTCAAGTATTCATTTCATCACTATAAAACCAATTATTTTTGAACAAAAATATTAAAATATATAAGTTCACTATTATGTAAGAAGAGCATCAGTCTCAAGCTGAATCTTTAGATAAAATATTATAACATGTTCCAAATAAAGTAATAAAGTAATGTTTGATAGTATTATAATTAAAAAAAGTATTATATAGAATAAAAATAGGTTAAATAGCAAATAATACTTACTTGGCCTGTGTGTGTGCCTACATCTTCGATCTTCGAAGCCATACAACGGCGAGGAACATTTAATACGTTTCTCAACATTATTGACTGTTTAATGTTAACGCGTGCGACAGCAGTATTCATTATTACTGTTAATAAAAAGCTTTTTCAAGTAAAGCAATTTATCACTTGATTTTGTTCAGTGACAAAAAACTGCAATTTTGCTTTGACATTGACAGTGACCATAGAGTAAAATAAAATACAGAGGGACGAGGGTGAAACTCTCATACAACAAAGATTTCGCAAAAATGGTGCTTATTACTAATTTTTTTTGTAGAGATCTTTGCAGTTAGCCTGAGCGCAGGCTTTGACTGCTTCACCGGACTTTTGGCGAGGACCTTAAGGCCTCCAGCCAGAGCAATAGGAAAAAACTAACTACGTCAGCAACGTCCACTAAGGGCACCCCCTGCTGGGTTCGGACCTCGACTTAGTGCGTTGCTAACAATCTTAATAGAGCAAAACAACAAGGGATGGCTGGATCTAAATTTTTATTATTTTAGGGACATATTTTTATTGCTAATTTGTCCGGCTCGGGCCAGCTTGGCCTAGGGACGGAAGGATAACATTTACGTTACTATTATTTATAATACGCGACGGGCCTCTCCGGCAAGGACGTAATTTACGGCGGTTGTGTTTTGTATTGCTACTGCTAGCTTAATCGAATGCTTCTTGGAGAAACGTTGTTTTATCGTCGGGGTAGGAGAGAGTAAGTCTGGGGCGTTTAATCTTAGATATTACGGAAGTTACGTATCGCGCGGCCGCTACGATTAGCGGGTTACGGTGGGTTTCGGAGGAGTCGAAAAATCGGATCGCGGCGCGTTTCATGAACTGCTTGATTGTTGGCAGCTTTAAGTCACAGTGCAACTGCAAGTTGCGGACGTAACCTGGAGCGCCTGTGGCTCTACGCATGAAACGGTTTTGGAGAGTTTGCAGTCGTTTGAGTCGATAATCGGGTACGTGAGAGAATACGACGCTGCCGCACGTCATTATAGGTCTCACACACGTAGTGTAGATTCTCTTCTTACAAGTAAGAGAGAGTTTATTGCGCTTGTTCAACATCCAATGAAGTCGGCCGAGAACGAAGGCGGCTCCCGCGCGTGCCGCTTTAATATGAGCTATGAAGGTAAGCTTCCGATCAAGGATTACACCCAGGTATTTGGCTTGCTCATTGCTGCTCCCAAGGGATAGGCTTGACGAAGAGTGTTATAGGAGGAGGGGGACAGTCACGAGCAAAAAATATTTATAAGTACACATAGCGACATTGCAACACAGAACAAGCGAGATTTTTGTGTTGAAACTAAAAATTAAAAATTATTAAGAACCTGTTTTCAATGTTTTCTTCATAACTCGTTTTACAATACCAATGTAGAATTGAAGAGAAAATCAATGAAAAATTGTAGTGTAGGTATACATACTTTTGCTCGTGACTGTAAATATAACAATTATACATGTTTTGCGCCCAACAAAGTGAGTAAGGTGCACTGGGGAAATTCCGAAAAAGGGGTAATTCTGAAAGTTCAAAAATTCTACTTATCGTAGCCATATTTTCCTATTGCAAACCTTGATTTAGACGCCGTCTTGAATGTCCTTGCCGTGTCAGTAGTCGTGAGAAGCTACAGTCAACGTAACGTGCGTATCGTCAAATTTTATAAGAAGAGTGTTTTTCGCGCAATTTTTGGTGATTCGCAATAACCCCATCATCATTAATAATTAATTATGTAATTCGGAATTCGGAAATACAATACCTACTATGAGAAATGATATTAGCGATACTATTACGAAAACTCATGATATTTTGTGTAATGTGTAAAAACGATTGAAAAAGAAATGTAAACCTTCGGTCAAAGTAGCAATAAAATCAACTTTTGAATTATTTCGTAATTACCCCAAGAAAGTTCGTAATTACCCCTCAAGAAAAAGAATAATAACTCAATACTTCAAAATGCTCTATTTATCGTATCCTTTTACACTTTTACAAACATCTAATTTATCCATAACTTAAATCTTTTCGAAAAGATACCAGAAGTCGCATACTGTTTGCAGTTTTATATGAAACTACTTCACATTCTAACCGAACTATAGATCTCTAGTCATCTCGTAAAAAATCCCGTCGGAATTACCCCAGTGCACCTTAATAGTCAACTAAGAGGAACCCAATAAACCCAAACAAACGATTGTTAATTGTTAATGTGTGTATTTATTTATAAATAAATTGAAAGTAACATAACAATTTAAATAAAACAGGAATAAATAACTTGGATTTCAGTGTGATGTAAACTATGAACAATAAGTGTTTATTCGACGACGGCATTAACATTGGAGAACAGGCTCTAAATGTTATTATGTGCGTCCGTACCGTACCTAAGGATATCAATACTTGCGCCTTACCCTTAATATAAACTCTTAATAAAATTAGGTAGGTCGTTTGTTATAAATACATTTGTATCACTGATTTTTCTTAAATCTTTCAATCTCAATTTTAATTTTCTGTTTAGTCTTTCTATATTTTAGAGCGAAAAATAAATAGTTCATGAATATTTCTAGATACCACTGCTAGATTCAGCAATATGCAGGTATCTGTTTTACAAGTTTCTAAATTAACTGCGCCTTATTTATCAACTGTAATTATTGATTTACATATTTCAGCAATGCAATGTAGGTATGTCGTATAAAAAAAAATGTGTAAAGAATTGAAAAACTACGGTTTCCGACAGCCTGTACCCAGATTTAACATGTAAAATAATTGAATGCATTGCATATTTACTGATAACTCCTTAAAATTAAGATTTAAATACAATAATACAGATACCTGCAAATATGCCCAGTGGGATGTTAAGCTAACAAAACTGAACAATTATTAGCACTACGCAGATGCAAAAGACTTGTTTCGCAAAAACTAAGTGCAATTCAACTCGCATAAGCACTTTAAGCATCGATATTTACATAACTATTGACGCTGTTTTCTACCGTGTAACTCTTTCTCGCGCAACGCGCGATGTACACTTGTCGATTGTGACAGAATAACTATCACGCGATGCGGCTAGCGTCAGCCAAATGCTATTCTCCTGCGCGGGAGGCGCGCCACCCGGATTATACATTAAAAGTGGTGTAAACTGCGGAATGAAACCCCCAGCTTATACTTCTATATCTGACTAAATAAATATTTATATCTGTACATATAAAATTAAAATTGCACAATACTTTGACTCAAACTTAATTGAAATGCTATCTCAGGAAGCCAATAAGGCATTACTAAGGTATTTTGTATGGCATTAGCAAAACAGTAAATATAATACATGCAAACAGACAGTGAAAAATAAGTTACAATTTGGTGTTCACTAATTAGGAATTTAGTACATTAAACTAATACACGTACTGTTTATATTATTTTATAAAACTAAAGTTGCACGTGTTATTTAGGTATAGTCTACATAGCCCGGGCCTCGAATGTAATTTAAAAAATATTCCAATCGAAGCGTTACAAGTGGTATTATAATGACATCCTAAATTCAAGAACTCCATTCAACTTGTCACTTTTACGTTACGTATATTTTGACGACATTGTTTGTAGTTACAACGGGCGTAGTTATTGAGACTTTATTTCAAAGCAGTAAGGTTGATTTTCTTTATTTGTTGTTTTCACTGATGCACGAACGACCGAATATATCTGACAAAATGAATTAGGCAAACATGTTAATATCCTTCGTGAAGGCATCATTCTCTGAGGACTTGAGTAACGAAGTTTCTGTTGCACTAAATAAATCGTCAGCTCGTTCGTCTAATGTGTTTCTGTAAAAACAATGTAAAAGGTTACAACAATGTTATGTGTATTTTGGCTTTGTTTCTAGAGTAGGATATATCGAAGTTACAACTTACCGGCTGTTAACGCGATGCATACTGCCATCTCCAGAAAAACTGTCAGAGTCCTCATTTAATGACGTCTGGGAATCTAAACAAAAACAGTAGGAAATAATTAGGTCTTTAAAAGAATTGCGGGATAGTTTATAATAAAGTGCGACTATTTGTTAGGTTTGTGCAAATAACTGAGTCACCTCTAAGCTTTGATACGAAACAAGTAGAAATGACATTTCAAAATATAAGCCAGTTAACAAACATATACCTGAAGTAGTAAGGCGGTGAGTGGTGAGGTATTCTGCGGATAAGTAGGGAGGTAAGTCGTCAGTGGCATCGCCAGTGCCGCCCTCAGCACCCAGCGTCTCCACCACCGTCAGCCACTGGCCGTTATGACACCGGAACCTCTCCAACTGAAACAGATAATTTTATTATTACGCGAGTAAATAAACCTAATGTATGTAAAAGTATTGTGTCTTTACACGGCTTTGCGTTAAGGAGCGAAGACACGCTCTAAAGACTTAACGGCTAGATGTGCTTAAGTGTTTTACGACGTATATCCGAATTAAAATAAATTAATCCAATATAAGAAAATGTCAAAATAACTTTAATACATACCTTTATTCTTGCTGCCCATTCATTCTGCATCTGGGATATAATATCGAGGCAATTGTCGCACATCTTCCTAATCTCCGAATTCTTATCTTGCATCAAATCGATAAGGTATGCTGGAGCTTCTACAACATTAAATAAATCGAAATGTCGAGTAGCAGTTAACAAATGCAACACACAAGTTACGTAGATAATTATAATGAAAAATATTGTTTAATAGTTTATTACATACAATATGCATAACTGGCACTCGTCAACCGGCGACGGAAAAGGGAATCTATCGACTAGTTTTTTCGCTCGCAATACAATAAAAAAATAAATAGATTAATTACTATTAATAATTGATCTTTGACTGTTTATACTGCTGTCGAGAATAATCTCTCCAGTATTTTGTCCCGTCAGCTAGAGCAGAATAGAATGATAAACTCGCCATACATAAATGTTAATTCGAACTGCGTAGCTCAACTTGCTTCTTGTTTATGTGGACCAGATGCCTTAAACATATTAAGCATAGAAAGAAACACAAACACTGTAAAACTGTACTCGTGGCATGAATTACGAAACGATAATAAGAAAATAAGATTAGGCATCGATCGATTTTTTTTTTTAAATAGTACTCCTTTCGGTAAAACGATATATTTTTACATGAATGAAAATGATAAATATCAGTATATTATAATAATTGGAGCGGTACCGGTGCGCGAGACGAGGTAGTCAGCGGCGCGCGGGTGCGCGAGCAGCTGGCGGAAGGCGAAGACGGTGTGCAGCACGTGCGCGTCGTCCGCCTGGCGCAGGCGCAGCAGCGCCACCAGCGCCCGCGCCGCGCCCGCGCGCAGCAGCGCCGCCGCCGCGCGCTCGTCGCCGCCCAGCGCGCCCGCCGCCACCACGCCCTCCAGCACCAGCGCCGCCGCGCACGTGCTCTCTAAGCCAACGCCAGCACATATCATACCGCCGTACACATGCCTACATCGATACTAACGATGCACAACAATATACTATACCTGGATCCAAAATTTTCATAATGCATGGAATTAGATTGTATCGTTCTACGACGGCGTAGGTGTCGATATTGTTGTTAGTATTCAATATGTTGTTTAGAGTTCCGAGGCATTCGATAGTGAATTCTTCAGTGGCATCACCATTAGTTACAGCACCCGCAATATCACCCACAAACTCCTGCAAATAAATAAAGAAAAAACAATTGTTATCAGGACAACCAAGACAGCCCGACTGGATTAAGAGCCCTCTTTCACATGCTACTGAACTCAATAGACATGTTTATTTACCGCCTTCTCAACTCTAGCTCTTACAAAACAAAGAACCTACGAGCATGTATAGTTCTGGGTTTATTTCTTATACTTACAACAAAGAGTGTAATATTGTTGGAATGATGCGAGAGGTTGCGCACGAGTTTCATGAGCATGTGGTTGCGGTGGCGGAAGGCGCGCGCGAGCAGCTCGCGCAGGCGGCCCTCGGCGCTCATCTGCATGGCGGCGCGCTCGCACCACGCCAGGTTGATGCACAGCGCCAGCAGCACGTCCGTCGCTCCCGCACTGCCCGCACTGCCCGCGCTGCCGTTGCCCATGCTCTCCCCGTTGACGTTCAGGAGCAGCATGTCAGTTAGCTAATAAAACATATTAAACTTAGGTGCGCTGGATACTTGTTAGTTTCGCGTCGATAACATGTTATTCACGTATCCAGCCTTAAGCATTGTCAACTTATTTATGCTTTTTGTTTCATCTTTTTATCTGTTTATATGTTGGATTATTACTTTAACCGAGATAAATTACTTTCTTTCTATACACTTGAATTCAAATAAATATTGCACATATCAGCGAATTTTATGAAATAATGACATTACCAATTTAACACAGTCAGATTGTGTAAACATCACTTTGACTCGATCATCCATGCTCAAATGATACAGAATTTTCATTGCCAAGTTAATATGCTTGTCATCACCTGAAATTTCAACTTATGATAAATCTGGCAAAAAATATATAAAAAGTACACAATTTACGTTAAATAAATTGTAATTACATACTTGTAAATTGTATGAACTTCGGCAATAAGCCCAGTTTAACCATCTTATTTCGTAATTTGGTATCAAATGTTAAATTAAACAACAATTTTAAAGTTACATTGACTAGATCAGCGTTAGAAGAATCCATTAATGGTGCTAGTTTTTCAACGATTCCTCTTGAAGCCATACTGTTTTTATTTTCTACGAAAATGGACAGTTTTTGCAGAAATGAAACAATTAGGATCAGAAGGTCTATGTTAGAATGTCTCTCCATAGCACCAATGAGCAGGTTTACGATGTCTTTCTTGTGCATTTTTTCTTCGACTTTAATATTGTCGGCGATATTGAGTAACATGTAAAAAGCCACTCTTAAAAGCTGTTCTTGTCTTTTTGATAGTGTCTTTAATTTGCGTTTCATTTGTTCTTCATCACTTTTAGAAAACTCGTCAGATGCACTGCAAAGGTCTTCATGGTAGCTGGATACCAATGACCTAGACTTTTGCATATTAACATCGGCTACTGCCCAGGTTCCTGATTTAGGACGCCGTTTAGGTTCCGGAATACGACTTTTCGGCGGTTCATTCTGAAACGTACCAACACTTTAACACATAGGTAATACTTTTTAATCTAGAAGCATTCTACTTGAGACATTGTTAAAAGAGCTACGTGAGATAACTATACATTCCTAAAAACTCAAAATTCTGCATGCTAGATGTAGAATTTTGAGTTAGGACACCACAATGTTAAGACGAGAATCACGACGCCTATAGGTAATAAAATGCCAGCCAATACGATTGAATTTCAAGAACCCAACTGACCTCTATCTTTAATTGTCTAACACCTACAAAAAGCTATTTATTACTTAACACACCTATGTCTCATACCTTGTGTCGCATGAATAAGATAGAGCAAATCGTAGTGGCGTAAAATCAAATATTATTCATCTTTATACAGTTTTGGTATTGCATAGGCATTGACCCAGTAACCATTCCGTGACGACTATGACGAAGATGGCCTACTACTCTCGTTTGAAAACATATCGTATTATCAAATCATGGTAGTGCAAATCAATTGCGTGCTTCAGTAGCACTGCAAAAACTTGCGAAAGAAGCAAATATATCATAGTAATATCACTAAGTTATAATAATCTCTCATCTTAAATATAAATAGTTGCTCTATACAAAGAAACATTCAAAAGAAACAGTTCTGTTACAAGGTTTACTTTACCTTGACAGATATCTATGTATATGAAAATACAAAGTGAAGTTAAGACATAAGATGGCAGTATAATGTATATTGCTGTTGTGACACCTGACAATATATTGTAGTGGGCTTTTAATTATTGATTACAATTAAACACTTGTAAGGGATTCCTCCAACAATAGGCATCAATCTCAAAAAAAAACTGTTTTTTTTGCACATATTTTGAATCATTACCTTATCTGGAGTGACCACCTGTTTCTTTCCTTCCACTTTCTCTTTCCATTGGTCATACCTCTTTAATTCATAATCAATTACATCCATACACAAAGATCCAATTTTGTACTGTATGATAACAGGATGAAATTCATTATAAGTTGAAAAACAAAAAAATGTGTAGACTATGTTTGTGCTCAGTTCTATGCTTCGTTTCCATTCTTCTCGAAGGACTCTTGAAAGTGCACTTAGTAATGCCTCTGAAATTTAAAACATAAGCCATGTTTATAGTTTAAAATCTTATATATGTAGTAATGTAAATGGTTGGTACATGTTTGCTTATGCAGTTTGTTTATACCATTGACATACTATATACATAGACTGCTACAATCGCTAGTTTCCCCTTGTGCCAAACGAGAGCAGTTTTTAGTCTGAACCTAGTACATATTCATTTACTGATTTAAGTTAATTTTCGAGCAACAAGAAACTTATACACAAAATTATCGCTGGTTTGGGCATTATTAGGATATTATTAGAGTTTTAAATAGATTTTTTAAAACAGCAAACTCTATCTCCATACATAATTCATGACAAAACTAGTTCACACTAGTGCTTACGTTTAAACTCTGATAGGCTCACTCTAGTTGCTTATGTATACTCTAAGGTTTATACATAGAATATTTGTAGTGTCCAAATATTTCTACAAATGATAATTGGTTATTGCTTTTATGAACTTGGCAGGTACTGGCTGTATGGACATTAAGACCTTATATGATAAGAAATAATCTTTTGATAAGTTAATTATGGGAATGTAAAACAGTTGTGATGTATGAGCAATTTATAATAAAAAACTAAAGTATTATCACTTACCATTTCGTGCTAAGTCAATTAAATTATCAGGATTTCTAGCAAGTTGAAGAATAAGTGCAGATCCTTTAATTTTTTCTGGTATATCATCATAAAGTAATTCCACATAATCATCAATGCAGTTCAACACTGCAACTGGCACACTTTCTACAGGACTCATTTTATCAAGTCAACCAATTTAAGTGATCTCAAATAATCTAAAAAAGACAAAAAATAACTGGTTATCTCTAATAATGATGTTAAGTACATATAAAAGAAAAGCAATTTTTTTTTACCAGAACTGCTTCTTTTTGGGGTAGCTATTGTATTATTAAGCTTATGATAAAATATTTATATAGACTTAATACACTACAATTTAAATTTAGGTGCTGATGATGTAACCTGGCTATTGTGAACATCAAAAGTAAATTTATTATTTCATATTCAGCTGTTCAGTAAAACACTGTAAAGTCAAGTAAGCTGAGCCTAGTAATTAAGCTTAATTTGCATAAGATATGCTTAATTATCGACTTTACAAACACCTAAAGAAAAACACATCAAGTTCTCTATATATTCTTTACTCTAACGCAAAATAAAATGAATGCTTGATTTAGAAGTTTCGTTGTATTACTCATACTTGAACCTATTGTACTTTATGTTTGGTAATATAACGTTAGAAAGTAAATATTTCAAGGTAAGATATAAACCCACGTTATTTAATACGCGTTCATTTATACAAGGTTTGTAATAGATCATGCAATCCCTATATTTTGTTCCATCTTGATTTATAGTACACACCTGATCACACCTAAGCCTAAGCTGTTACAATACATCAAAACAATTCCTCTTGTGGCCGTAACCAGGGTTCACACTTCACACAATATTCAATATTGTAAACAACAAGGAATACAATAAAGTAGAATAAGATTTTCTAATTCTTACCTGGGCTATTAAAAATCACCTAGTAGATTACGAAATAAGTGGATAGCTAAATTGGACATTCGAAAAATTAAATAATCAATACAAAACACTCACTAATTCAAGTGACTTTATTTTAGTTTACATTACACCACTTAGGTATTTAATGTCAGTGTCACTGTCACAGTATCACAAAATTTGGTTCAGATTAAAACGATTTTTGTCGAAATAGTCATGTCTATTCGATATTATACCATCAATTGTATATCAAATGGATATTAGTATATATACTTACATAGGTACTAGCTTCGTAGCCTTGCAGTGAAAAAAAATGTTCATAAGATATTTTATACTATCAATTCACAATTAAAAGGATTAGGAAAATCAAGTAAAAGTTGACCATCGTATACATTTTTCGCTGGTGCTGTGAAATACCGAGTCCTTTGGAAATAATAATTTGATTTGTTGATGCGCCTACCTAAGTCTACGTGCGTGACCTACAATTATGCATTTTTTATTGAACTAATTATAATTTGTACCTACCTATTTAATGTCACTATTTGAGAATGGTTAACTTCTAGTTTGGTTAGTATGAGTACTGTTTTCATCAATTGATATTTAGAATAAGGAACTAGCAATACTAGACCACAACAATAAGAACAGTCTGACCATACCTGTAAGTATTTGAATACCTACATTTTATTCCGAGTGTAAACTCCATTTTTACTTATCTATATCTATGAATCTTACTAAGCACTTTACTAAGTATTCTCATTAAATATTATTTAATTATCATAAGTACTTGTATGCGAAAAGTTAAGAATAGTTATTAAACAAAAAAAACAAGTTAAAAATACCACGCTGTCCCGAATAAATTAAGGTACGGAAGTAGGAGAAAAATAGCCAGGCTTAAGTGACTAACTGATGGGCAAAGATCGTCCGGTCCCACTGGTCGCCGGAAGGTCCGCGGCCGTTTAGGTTGACCACTGTTTAGGTATTGAGATGATTAAGTCAGTTATGAGGGGTACATGTGGTTATAAATCGCAAAAAAAAAACTGAGAAATTTGGAAGGAGGAATAGGAGGCCCTTGCTCAATAGTTGGAACTAACATAGGCTAAAAATTAAAATAAAATAAGCGTAAAGATGATCAAAAACAATAGGTATCACTGCTTTAACGGATTCATTGTTTGTTCGTCTTGGCGTTGATCATAAAATCGTCTAAAAACTAGTATAGTCGATTTTTCTGTTTTGTTCGAATTTTGTTTAAGTTCGGTTATCAAGAATGTACGTCCGTCACTTCACTACACTAGACAAGACACAACAGTGCAGTGACTAATTTCAGGAATTTAGTATTTATAATCAATTTAAAATTTATTTTAACAATAGTTCTTCAAAGTTTTTTTCGTTAAAAAGATTTAGAGATTCCATACTGTTACCCTGTGATATTCGTGTGTATTATTTTGTAGACTTAAATGTCAGCGTAATGAATGTTCCGTGACGATACAACATTATTTGTGTATTTCCTTTCAGCGAGATAAGAACAACGATATGAGATAATTTGAAGGACTTCAGTCCTTTGGATCACTTCATTTAATGGTATTTTTCATGTTATTTTCATCTTTTAGTGCTTAATAGTGATATTTTTTAACTTCGTTTACTACGTTCTTCCATTATTGTTTATTTTGCAATACTCGTAAATAACAACTCCAAAATTTTCTGTTCAATTCAAGTTATCTAATTAATGGATCGCCAGCTAATTTTAAGAATCTAAAATCGAAAATTATTAAGATTTTTGTCGTTCAGTGTCAGCAGAACAAAGTGTGTACATTTTTTTCATGCTTTTAGTATTTTCTGTATCTATCATGATCTATATGTCTATGTCGTAACAAAATCTTATAAAAATAATGGTCTTTTTGTAGGTAAATAAATTTTAAACTAGAATGTGTTTTATGATTATGAAAATATGAACTGAGAAACTAATCACAATGACTGAAACCATACCAGCTCTAACTACTCCAATCTCCCTGTCAACATATCATCAGCTGAGTCTTACAGGTATGTATTCAGTTTCTTTGATGATCATTAACCATTATCTTTAACAAAGTGATTAGTTTAATGACTGTCAGAATAACTTCTAGAAATACAATGTTTAACTTGGTCTAGCTTGAGTATAGGGTTGTTACTTTTTATTTTGTTCATCAGATATCTAAATAAAAAATATTTACATATTTTTCTGTTTTGCATATACAAAAGGTCATGACAAATCATTGATTTGGGACAGTGCTTGCCATCATATTTAATACATTTAGTTTGAAAGCAAAAACCCACTCTTGAACTTTGATTTGTTTTATCTACTTAGTTTTTTCTTATATTTGAAGAGAAAAATGTTCATCTTTTTTATTATCTACCTGAAAAGCTAAATCTATTATGTCTCTTCTTGCTAACCGTCTACCCCATTACCTGTTATGATTACATATTATTAAAAATGTTATCCTATCAAAACAAGGAAAAGAATGTTTATGTATATAGCTTTAAAAATTTCAATAGCTACTTAAGAATTTTATTATCATTATAAAAGTTTATTACAGACACATAACAAAATTATGTTAGCAATTAATATAAAATGTGTTTTGTTCAATAGTTGAGTCAGCAAATATAAAAAATTCTGGACTATTTAAACCAAACCCATACTTACAAGTGGTAATAGATGACAAAATTTCAAGACGCACAGAAGTCATAAAAAGCACTTTACACCCAAAATGGAAAGAGGACCTCACAGTGCTTGTTACACCACAGTCGCAGCTACTGTTCCGGCTTGCAGATTATCACAGTTTTAGGAAAGATAATATTATTGGAGAAAAAAGAGTTAATTTGTTAAAAGTCCTGTTATATTGCAATGGAAAATGTGATAATGTGGAGCTGACCATAGGTAATTTCTTTACAAATACATTGGCAATCAATAGGAAATATTATTTAACAAGAAATTGCACTTTTATTGCTTATTTTCTTCACGCTATTATATTGTGTGATAAAAGCATTACTTTTATTAAGCCTTGATATTTATTCCACAATCACAAGGACAATGAGCTAAGTGTGAGTTCTAGCGTCTCATTCAATGTTAGTGTTACAAGGTTCTCAAATGATTAAATTAATATAAGATGGTTTTAGTTAGTCTTGCATACTGGATTATAATATGTAATTATGATATTTGTCAGACTTAATGAAGACTGTGTCTCAAGAAAACTCTGCTAGTGTAAGTGGAGAAGTTAAAGCAGCTGAATTAGTGATACTTCTGGATGGCTTAAGAGTTGATCCTTCAGTACTAAGTCAGTCTCATGAATTACTTGGGGAAACCACAAATGCTAGTGGTCCTCTTAATGAGGGGGTTCGAGCCAGAATTAGGATCAGAAGCAACCCAGAGGCGGTGAGATCCATGGTCCGCCCACAAACATTGAGGGTGAGTTTTTGATTTTATCTGTTATTTTTCGATTCTATTGATGCTGTTTACTGATAAAAATGGTAAAATGAATTGTAAACTTGTTTGCGCAGCCTCCGCCGGGTCCTCCACCACTCAGCAATGGCACGCTGCAGCACGGCGGGCCGAGCGGGCTGGCCGGCGCGGCGGGCGTGGCGGCGGGCGCCAGCGGGCCGGCCGGCGCGGGCGTGGCGCCCGACAGCGGCGCGGGCCCCTCGCACGCGGACGCCGAGCCCGCCACGCCCGGCCTCACCGTGGTCTACGGCAACTCTGGCGACGACCCGCTGCCCGCCGGCTGGGAGATGCGCTATGATGTATATGGTCGAAGGTAAAGTCCATTTTTTGATAGTCTTCACAACGTACGAACAAAGCGGGCTTGATGAATCATAAATAAAGCAAAGTGAAATATGCTAAAGTAAGTTCTACTTTGCTGTTTGTTCATGATAAGCGTCAGGGGCTAGGTTTCCTATTTTTATGAATGAGCTTGCTCTACAGCTAGATGAAATATGCTAGATGAACATGGACATAGGGCGGTCACGCCCTATGTCCATGTTCACTTACATGTACATTCCATGTTCCTTAACTATGAAGCTTATAGACAAACATGAGAAACAATGTTAAACATCACAATTTCAACAAATGACAATGTATTGCCAAGTGTTTTTATATCTATTCTAATAGCATTTTCCCGTGTCAATTTTTTTTTAAATAACATATCATCACGCCTGTATCCCCGAAGGGGTAGGCAGAGGTGTACCAATATACACCCACAGTTCGCCGATATGTTTTTAGGTCCCATGTAATAGGGGGCGAGCCTATTGCCACTAACCGGGCACAAATCCAAACTCCGACCTGCTACTGAGAATGTCATAAAAAAACCCAATAACACCGTGGTCGACTCGGGAATCAAACTCAAGACTTCTAGCGTAGCAGTCGCGCTTAGCACCACTAGGCCAACGAGGCATTTTTTTTTAAATATATATGACAAACTAGCTGTACCCCGCGGTTTCACCCGCGTGAATGAAAATACATACACTATCTTTATAAATTACATCTTATGTGTTATTCCGATGTATCAGCTACATAATTGTAAAGTTTCATTGAAATCTATTCACTCGTTTTCGCGTGAAAGAGTAACAAACATCCACACATCCATTCTCACAACTTTCACATTTATAATATTAGTAGGATTAGTAGGACTAGCTGTGCTCCGCGGTTTCACCCGCGTGAATGACAATACATACACTATCTTTATAAATTATAACCTTTGTGTTATTCCGATGTATCAGCTACATTATTGTAAAGTTTCATTAAAATCCATTCAGTAGTTCTTGCGTGAAAGAGTAACAAACACCCACACATCCATTCTCACAACTTTCACGTTTATAATATTAGTAGGATAGGAAATAAGAAATATATTGAAACACTTTTGAAGAAATCATGAATTAAGTATATTTTGTGACGCTTTCTTTGAGTGGAGAATTTAATACGCAGCGTGTACGAAGTAATGTGACGACAGCTTATAAACAAAACAAACAGTTTTTAAACAAAAAGAGTAAAAAGTCCATGTCGAAATTAAAATAAAATGTAATGCTTATTACTAGAGCTCTTCTTTTTTTCTTAAACTTTTTAACTGTTTCTGAAATAAGGCTAGGTTAATAAAATAGGATGTTGAATAAACAAGATTTGTTATGAACTGCATAGATATTACGTGGACCACAACACGCGGTCGACGTCGTGGGAGCGGCCGCAGCCGCTGCCGCCGGGCTGGGAGGTGCGGCGCGACCCGCGCGGGCGCGTGTACTACGTGGACCACAACACGCGCACCACCACGTGGCAGCGGCCCGACACCGAGCGCCTGGCGCGCTTCCAGCACTGGCGCGGCGAGCGCCGCCACGTCGTCGCGCAGGGCAACCAGCGCTTCCTCTATCCCAACCCGCAGCCGCCGCACCAGCCCGACTCCGAACATGATCTTAACGCCACCGGTATGTCACCCATAAACATCATGCTTGCACCCGCGGGTGACTACAAACATTTTATATTATTCACTGGGGCTCATCGTTCACGCCGACTTAGGTTCCCGTGTGGTGGATTAGGTACCTACGTCTGAAAGTGCTAAATATAATAACACATATCGAATAATAGGCATTATAAGGTTGTGTTTAGATAATGAGTCGACTTGTGCGGTGATGTTGAATGTATAAATTGTTCATAAAATAATAGGTTTCTCATTAGGTATATCGTGTAGCATAAGTCTAAACGGAGTATTTTGAAATATTGCCTGAAGATTTGAAAACTGCGTTTATAAAACACAGACCTTATTTTTTGTCTGAAACTCTCTATTAGTTCAGTACTAATTGCGACAGCAAGGATGCGCGAGTGGGGCCCCACTTCATAATTGGCGTGGTGACCCAGTCGACTATCCACCGTGCGCAACCTGCTGGTGGTTGGATCCCCGAATGGGATAAGCGTGTGTGTGATCCATATGCTTGTTCCAAGTCTAGGTGTTTTTTGTGCATTTGATTTAAATATTGCTAAAACCCTATGCGACGCAATAATTACATAAAAAACAATTATTGGCTTTTAAAAATCTTTCATGATATCTCTGCATACCATTATACATATTAAATATTATCATTCATAGGTACTTCATAACTACGAAATGAAATCTTATCACCTTAACAGCACATTATCTACTTTACATATAAAGAGAATGATAAGTCATTAGTTCCAAAATAAATTATAATGACTCAATGTATTTCGAACAAACATCATAATATAGTCACGCCTGTGATCTCAGATCCGGCAGTCATCGCATTCTGCTTCTCATCATAAGTTCCATGTATGAAGCGCGTTTACTACTGTATTACCGTTTAGGGGCCCATACGACACTTTCAGCAGACCACAACTCGGAGTATGGCCGCAAAGCTTTCCTTACGAGTATGCGCAGTCTCGGCACTTTCGCGCACGCATACTCGAAGCATCGTCGTTGATTTTTCCATATGTTTTGGTGTTCCCAAGATAAATGCAGATTAATGTGCTGACGGCGGTCGAATTATCCGGGGTCTGCTCGGCACATTCATGTTTTTTTGCAGTATTGTGATAGATAGGTACTCAGATAATATGGAAAGTAATTAAAGATAAAAAAACACGCGTAGTACGTATATTTTTCCTCATTTGAAATGCTTTCTTAATATTAGACTAATTATATTTATCTGATAAGCTCGGGTTTGCTAAGGATACCTGATATGGATACCTAAAATATATATTTTGTCATCCAAAAATATTTGATGAGATATGCTTTGTTCTGCTACCACCCCTTTGATAATTAATATTAATTCATTTCATAAGTTAATACTTTATTAGTCACACAGATGTCCAGAAAGGTTTATAATTGGGTAGGCAAAGGTCACTTAAAAGTACCCGAATCAGCCCCATGTATGTTTCGTGGCTTTTTAGTAGTTTTTCGAATTATAATGCTTTTTCGTGTTTTTACCGAGTTTCGACTTTCATGTTATTTCTGCTCACACTACAGTTATTATGACCATATATTATTTCTAAAGTAACTCAATAGACAATAGTGTGCCTATCGAATGTTCGCATTTGCAAGGGTAAGATGTAACCATAGATTATATTGAAGTAAAAACTTTTTTGTTCTTGAAATATTCTAAAATCTTCGTTTTATATTCGAAAAACTTCTCAATTTAATTGGCTACCTATGATATGCATGTAATACGGTCATGTAATCGTCCGTTGAGTATGTCATATTAAGTTCCTTGTTTTAACTTCAGGTAGCGGCGCAGCAGCCGGCACTAGCGTAGCCGTAGCGCCGATCACGGGCGCGAGCGCTACCGCGGGCGTGCTGCCGGCGGGCGTGGGGGGCGCGGGCGGGGGCGCGGGCGCGGGCACGGGCGCGCCGGGCATGGCGGGCGCGGCGGGCAGCCAGCCGGCGCCGGACGACTCGCTGGGCGCGCTGCCGGCCGGCTGGGAGCGCCGCGTGCAGCCCGACGGTCGCGTCTACTACGTCAACCACAAGAACCGCACCACGCAGTGGGAGGACCCTAGGACACAGGTCCGTACCACTACCAAACTGCCTAGTACATTTTTTTTGGAAAAGCCTGACGTTATTAACTTTCTTGTCTTTTTATGAATATCTGTCTGGACAATGTCACCAAAGTTTGTGCTTGATTAATTCGACTTTTCAAGTGATCCAAAATTGGGTCCTGTCCTGAGGGCATTACAATGTTTATCTAATAAAACTTGTTTTCAATCAGGGTCAAGAAGTGAGCGCTCTGGAAGAAGCTCTGCCACCGGGCTGGGAAATAAGATTCACGGAAGAAGGTAACCGTTACTTCGTGGACCACAACACACGCACGACCACGTTCCAGGACCCACGGCCCGGCGCGCCCAAGGGTCCGCAGGGCGCGTACGGCGTGCCGCGAGCTTACGAGCGCTCCTTCCGGTGGAAACTTAGCCAATTCCGATATCTCTGTCAAAGCAATGCGTTGCCCAGTCACATTAAAATTACATTGTCACGACAGTCGCTTTTCGAAGATTCTTATCACCAGGTAATTATAATGTATATTTTTTTATTAGAGTGACCTAAAATGTCTGACGTAAGTAATGTTAAACGCTAAGGCACATAATCATATAAATAATTTTAACTCTTTCCTTTTTATATGTATATCGATATTTGTTCCAGATCATGCGGTTACCTGCGTACGAATTACGCAGACGGCTTTATATAATATTCCGAGGAGAAGAAGGATTAGATTATGGTGGTGTCAGTCGAGAATGGTTCTTTTTATTGTCCCATGAAGTTTTAAACCCTATGTACTGCTTATTCGAGTATGCTAATAAAAATAATTACAGCCTGCAAATCAACCCAGCCAGCTATGTTAATCCAGACCATCTTCTTTACTTTAAGTTTATCGGAAGATTTATAGCCATGGCTTTGTATCACGGTCGATTTATTTACTCAGGATTTACAATGCCTTTTTACAAAAGGATGTTAAACAAGAAACTTACCATGAAAGACATAGAATCTATTGATCCTGAATTCTATAACTCTTTGGTGTGGATTAAAGATAACAATATAGACGAGTGTGGCTTAGAGATGTGGTACAGTGTCGACTTCGAGGTCTTGGGACAAGTTATACACCACGAGTTGAAGCCATCTGGAGACAAGGAACGCGTTACTGAGGTAATTATGTACTGATGCTAACTAGCTAGTAACCGTATACCGATTTTATATATATATTGGTCGAACATTGACTTTGCTCAATACACAGTAAGCAAAGTCAGTAAAGTCAGATCAGTTAAATTACGAGTATCGAATTGCTCATATACATATATAATTGCCTTTTTGAATAGTCATCTCGAGCTTACGAATCTTGTCCAGACCATATATTTTGTCGTCTCAAATTCACAGTTTACTAATGAATTAAAAAATATGTTGTTCTTCTAGGCAAATAAGGAGCATTATCTTCAACTAGTGACCCAGTGGCGAATGACACGTGGTATAGAGGAACAAACTTCGGCATTCCTAGACGGTTTTAATGAGGTTCGTTAAATTTATTTTAAATTATTATTACCTTCTATTTAAAACATATTTTAGAAATGACCTGGGTGACCTACGTCATTTCTAAAATAGGTCATTCTGTAAAGGCCGATAAATAAAATGATCGATGAGTGTTCCGTTTCATTTTATTAACAAGCAATTCTTTAAAAAAAAATCTTAACATAAAACTTATTAAATTTTAGGTTGTACCTCTGGAGTGGTTGAAATACTTTGATGAGCGCGAGTTGGAGTTAATGCTGTGCGGTATGCAGGAAGTAGATGTCGATGATTGGCAGAGGAACACTATCTACCGGCACTACACGCGCACGAGCAAGCAAGTCCTTTGGTTTTGGCAGGTCTGTATGACATAAACTTTATTCATCTATAATTTTACTTTTTAAAACATGTCACTATGTCGCTTTCAATGTTAAATATAACCGAGTTTTTATTTGATGTTATTCCAGTTTGTTCGACAAATGGATAATGAGAAACGAGCACGGTTACTGCAGTTTGTGACTGGTACCTGTAGAGTTCCTGTCGGCGGATTTGCTGAACTTATGGGGTCAAATGGACCACAGAGGTTCTGTATAGAGAAGGTAATTAATATTAATTTAATAATACTATTATAACTAAGTTAGGGTGTTGTGGCGCAAATTGGAAGAGGCCTATGTCCAGCAGAGGACTATGGTTGGCTGAATTGTGAACTAAGCTCGCCCTGAATTTTAACAGATTTGTCGCTTATTGAAACTGTAACATTGTTATACTATTTAGTACGATAAAATTAATATTTTTCTATTGTTTTAACTTTGTAGGTCGGAAAGGACACTTGGTTACCCCGGTCCCATACCTGTTTTAATCGGCTCGACTTACCCCCATATAAAAGCTACGAGCAGTTATGCGAAAAACTGAACTTTGCGATAGAAGAAACTGAAGGCTTCGGCCAGGAATAATGTAATTGTTATATATTATTGTTAGAATCAATGAAATAGTTATTGTAAATTATTATAACATGAATGCACCACCTCAAAGTGAGGAATTCACCAATGGAATTGGTGCTGTCATTAAAAGACCAACCAAATAATTATATGAATATATTTGTAATAAATTAATTCTATATGATAAACATATGTAGATATTGTTAGTGTAATATGTCGGTTGTTTAAGAAGTATTTGTTTGAACTACATTTAAAACAAAGTTCTTCTAAAAGTTCATTAAATAATTTTTAAACAGAAACGTGTTTTATTATTTTTAACAGTTATTACAGCACTCATTATTAGTATGGATTCCTGCAACTTGTATCGTATATGTTGCTGGTTGGTGTGGCTCATTGTTGCTGCAGTTGGCACCTACTAAATAAGACTGATAAATAGAAAGATGCTATCTACTTAAAAAAAAATGTAAAATTATTTTGTAGCATGTTGAATGAAACGTTTGTTCCCACTAGTTCGATTCATTAGTTCGATCGTCGAACTAGTGAGACTTTTTATTCTCATTTGTTCGACTCTAGATAGGTCTGAGTTTACTTGTGAGGACGAAAACACATCGAAAGGCATTCTTCAAACGCAATGAAAGCACATAAGATTCAGTTAAATTTTATTTCATAAAATAACACCATAAGTATTCTTAAATGCAATTTATAGTCGAGAAGAATAAAATGAACTAAATACATGAGCAAGCAAAAGTTGGATAATTTAAAAAGTTTTTCATGTTTACTTTAAAACTAAGAAATTTTACGGCTATAAAAATAAATAGAGACTTATTATATAATACTAACGAAGCTAAAGCCAATTAAATGTTTATCTGGGATCGCATCGTTGGCCTAAACCTGGATTGGTGTTACTGTTTAAATAATCTTATATGAGACGGAATATAAATGTTTAAGCTAGTTTTAAATTAGCGAATTCCTCTGCAATTTTAATGGCTTCAGTGAGACTGGAAACATTGCTTCCAGAAGCTTGGCCTGATTCAGCTTTGCCTCCCCCTTTTCCATTAATAACTGTAACAACAGATTGAATCCATTCAGATGCCAACAAACCTTTTTCAACTGCATTTTTAGGTACAGCAGCAAGACAAAATATTTTCTTAGTCTCATCATCAACAGAAAAGAACATGGCAGCAGTAGTTGGACAAAGTTGCTTAACCTGTTTCAGCGCACCATCTAACGCTTTAGTATTACCGAAAGCTTTCAATTCAGAAACAATTACTTTGCTGTCTTTGTTCTCTTCGCAAATCTCTTTAGCTTTTTCGGTAACCTGAGTAACAGTAATAGCTTTCGCAGCTCTTTCTTTGTCATCAAGCTGCTTTTTTAAGTTCTTTAGCATAGTCCTTAATTCTTCCTTCTTCCAGTAAGATATCTGTGCTTGAGATATGTCGTTTGTTAGGTCTACAATTTTCTTTAGAATTTCTTTCTGGTTGACATTATCATTTTGATCTTTAATGTAATTCGCAATATTATTGACTTCGTTTTCTAATGTACTCAATTTACTTATAGCCTTCATTGCCTCGGGTCCCGTGAGCGCGACGATTCGTCGTATGCCTTTTGCGATACCCTCCTCGCTAACAATAACATAGTCACCTATGTGACCTGTTTGATGCAAATGAGAGCCACCACAGAATTCGACAGATGTTTCAAAGCCTTTTTCCCCTTCTGGGTTCTTCTCTAATTCCTCTACTGGTACTCCAACAGATACAACGCGGACTGGATCTGGATATTGTTCATCAAACATAGCTCTTAGACCCTTAATTTTTTTGGCATCAGATAAACTAGTATGTTTAGCATAAACGGGTTTGTTCTGATTAATGATTTCTTTAATCTGGTCTTCAGTATCTTTTATTTGCTTCGTGGTCATTGGGCCCTTGTTGGTAAAATCAAATCTAAGGCGATCTGGCATGACAAGGGATCCACGTTGGTCAGAATCATTCCCGAGTACTTTCCTCAATACATTATTTAAAACATGAGTACCGGTGTGGTTGTTCATAACTAGCCTTCGCCTTTCGGTATCAATATGCAGAGATAATGTATCACCAACTTTTAGCGATCCTTCAACTTTTCCAGTATGCAAAACATAACCACCCTTAACTTGTACATTTTTAACCATAAACTCGACACTTTCGTCGTCGGTTTTAACCATGTAGCCCTCGTCAAAAATTTGTCCTCCTTGCTCAGCATAAAAATTAGTTTTGTCGAGAATAATACCACACTCTTGACCAGAAGAAACTTCACTCACAAATTGCTTGTCTCTTCGTAAGGCAACAATAGTTCCAGTGCAAGAGGTAAATTTGTAATCAGCGTCTTTGTCGGTAGAAGACACATAGTTATACTTCGGTGAGTCATCTGTAGGGGGTATTCCTGTCTCCTGTAAATGACTTAAAGCATGAACGTCTAAAGCCAATAAATCCTCTTGACCAGCAACTTTTCCTTGTGAAATCAGTTGAGATTCTTTTTTAGCTTTTTCGTAAGCTTCCATATCTATAGAAAGTCCTTTTTCTTCACACATTAATTGTGTGAGATCAATTGGAAAACCGTATGTGTCATAAAGACGCCATGCAACATCCCCGGGTATCACTTTGTCGTTTAACTTTTCAATAGTTCTGTTAAGCAAATTCCTTCCTCGCGAAAGAGTTTTCAAAAACTGTACTTCCTCTTCATTAATGAGTTGTATCAGCGATAAAGGATCTTTAGTAATTTCTGGAAACACATCACCCAATAGTTCGACCACAGTGTGCACTAATGATCCAAAAAATCCGGGTTTAGCGTTTAATTTTTCAGATGCGTAACGTACAGCTCTCCTTAAAATTCTGCGTAGTACGTATCCCCTACCGGTATTATCAGGACACCCACCATCTGATAGTGCGATAGTCAATGTTCTAGCATGATCAGCCAACACTCTGTATGCCATGTCGATTCCATCAACATCATCAGATCCAACTTTTCCAGAATATGGTCTCACGCCTGTACCGTTTTCAATGGCCTTGAATATAGGCATAAAGAAATCGGTATCATAATTGGCCCTTTTATTTTGAATAACCGACACTAACCTTTCAAGACCCAGTCCACAATCAATGTGTTTCTTGGGCAGTAATTTTAATGACCCATCTGTTTCTCGGTTAAACTGAATAAACACTAAATTCCATATTTCGAGCACGTCAGGATCATCCATATTTACAAGATGTGCAGCATTTCTTTCTCCAATTCTATCATAGTGCAATTCAGAACATGGTCCACAAGGCCCTGTTTCGCCCATTTCCCAAAAGTTATCTTTCATACTACCAGGTAGAATATGAGATTCTGGCACACCCAGTTTTAGCCAGATGTCCTTACACTCTAGATCAGGTTCTAGCCCAGAGGCGGTATCCCCTCCAAAGTAAGTTACATACAATCTATTACCAGATAATTTAAACACTTCTGTCAAAAGTTCCCAAGCCCAAGAACATATCTCTTTTTTAAAGTAATCACCAAAAGACCAGTTACCCATCATTTCAAAAAATGTATGGTGGTACACATCTTTTCCAACGTCATCTAAATCATTATGTTTGCCTCCAGCCCTAATACATTTTTGAGTATTAACAACTCTAACATACTGAGCCATATCAGAGTTTGGATCAACAGTTCCCAAGAATATTGGTTTAAATTGGTTCATCCCTGCATTGGCAAATAGTAAAGTTGGATCATCCAAAGGTATGGTAGATGATGAATGCACATATTTATGCCCTTTATTGATGAAAAAATCTATAAAAGATTTTCTTATCTGATTTCCAGTCATTGAAGTATCCATGGTTACTGAAATCTGAAAGAAGAATAAGTAGTTTAGTATATGAAGCTACAATAAGATTTTTAGGATGGAGAGATTTCTAATATAGGTATTTGAAAAAACTATTACTATCACCAGAGTCCGCCCTATCTATCAAAGTGTGACAAAGTCAATTGCAGATCTGACTGAATAGGAGTATATATTTTATAGTCTAATTAATTGACTGGCCTGTTGGTCTAGTGGTTAGAGGCCCTGACTGCTATACCGGAGGTCGTGGGTTTGATTCCCACCCAGAACAAATGTTTGTGTGATGAGCATGATCATTTGTTCGGTGTCTGGGTGTAATTTATCTATAATACGTATGTATTTAGAAATATATAAGTATGTTTATCAGTTGTCTGGTTACCATAACACAAGCTCTCTTAGAGCTTAGCTTGGGATCAGATTACCGTGTGTGAATTGTCCAGGAATATTATATTATATTATTATATTAGCTTATATATTTTTTTGTATAATTTAAAGAGCAAAAAGGTTCCTAGTTAATTTGGTATATGATTTCCCTTATTGTATTTCTATACCAAATAGGCAGGGGAAATTTTGTTTATGTATAATAATTTTGAATCTGTATACTTGTCACAAGAATAAAGCCTCGCATCAAACAAATTTGTGAGAAAATAAAATTTCCTGCCTAGTCTTTCTCCAAGGTAAGTTGTTTTTTTCTTTGAGTCTAAATTAATTTAGCTGCATGCTATACTTTACCTGGAGTGATTGCCTATCACCTCCAGAACCCATTCACAGTATGTGAATAAAAATGGTTGTGTGAAACTGAGAACTGAAATATACTGTACATCAGTCAGAAAGTAAGTTTCACAAAGTTGAAAACAAATACCATTAGTATTATTTTATAGGAAAAAGACATGGGTTAGAGCTAGGGTTGACACGGTTTCATAGAAAAAATGTAATGTGTTTTGTATGGTATATTTGCAAAATTCCGTAAGTTGTTATGTAGACTGTATTTGTGTATAAGTAGTAATTTAGATATTCAGTCATGATTATGCATCAAAACTAAAAGACAAGTAACTTAAATAAGAATGTTTAGATACTAAACATTTAACCAGAATGACCTACAATTGCATCATGCTGCATACGTCTTACTTAATGACTAAGTAGATCAATTATTAGAAAGGTCACACATACAACTTTCTACTTATACTAACCAAGAGTAATTAAAACAATATAATTAACTAGCTTTAAACATTAAGTATTTTTTTATACTTCTGAATCTATACTACTTGTATTATACCCTACCATATGGTTAGAATGGAATATACAACTCAAATATTAGTACCGGTTTTGAACAGTTATGTTTATCAAAAAAAGTATAGTTATTAGAATAATTTCAAAAATCTTTAGGATAAAATAAATTAAGACTTAGTCTAGAAAACGTACCGGTGACTTGTAAGTGAAAATTAATGGAACTTTCGCTATCGCTACGCCAGTACGCCAGCAATAACCTGTCACTACACTACCACATGTACATACAATGCAATGACATGACAACCGCTATGACAAGTGAAAAGAAAATATTTAACCATAGAGCAAAGTAAAGGACTACGCACACTTACTCAGCTCCATTCGCGTGTCGCTGAACGATCTTGGTCACAGTTAAAGAGCTCTGCTTCTACCAGCCGCATACAGCATCGTTACAATGAGAATAGCCTAGCCGTCATAACGTGCTATCTCCGCTGAAACGCTTCTGTCTACTGCGTAAACAACTCATTTTATAATGTGTCGATCATTTTTCGTAAAAAAATAATAATAATCACTTTAAAACACGTCTGAACTCTTTAATCCTTGCGTGCATAATAATTACATTACAACACCCGATAGCTGATCCACCGCGTTCGACGGTGATTGCGGCGGAACACCGCTGATCGCCCTCTATAGCATTCGCATGATAAAAACACATTTATCCGCATTTTATACTGTTTTGCCGCGAAAGCAGAATGGTCGCGTAAACATCTCCATACGAAATTGCTGTTTTCCATGGATATACTGAAAAGAGCTGATTAAGTAAGCGTAGTTCCTAAAAAGTAGGAATTAACCCTTAGGAGGATAGATATGAAACTACAGAGTGCGCTTCTAACCATGTGAATCGTAAGCACTAGTATGAACTGTTTTGTAAGGGTGAGTCCACACCTTACGAACTATCTTTACACGAGCTGCTCGCGATACGATCGCGAGCATGCCGCGAACGCACTAGTATCAATTGCGCTGTCTAAAGAAAACTATCTCAAACCCTAATAAAGTCGGAATTATCGATATTTTCGCATTACATCTGTCGCTGCGATGAAAATGATGTAAATAAGTAAACGATGTATGTACTACATACAGCCAAAAACGTTTTGGCTCTGTGACTTCACTTTTAAAAAAGTTAATACTGTAAGTATTAACTTTTTTAAACTATGTCCGTGATACAATTAACATACTAACGATAGATAGATAGATTTTTTAAAACGGCAAGCTGCATCTTCTTACTTAATTCACGACAAAAACTAGTTCACACTAGTGCTTACGTTGAAACTCTCATAGGCTCACTGTAGTTTCTTATGTATGCTCTAAGGTTTAGTCTATGGTTGACGTAGTCATAAACAGCACCAGTCTTGACAGTTGACGTCCCCATTGGCAGTTTTGATTTGACTTATTACTTTGCTTTGTTGTGATCTGAAGGGCTGAACCTAACCTTGCTTCTTGTAAAGAAATATCTAGTAATGTAACCCTACTCTAATTGTATTATTGGAAAGGGCCAAGAGACTTCAAACAGAATTCAGCTAAAAAATATAAAATCGGAAAGACAATATTAGATACAGTGTGCACTAATGATTTGAAAAACTGAATTATAAAAATATTGTCTCATTTGCTCTGATAATGGCTTTAACATCAGCATTCACGTTTTTCCTGAATAAACAAGCTTTAAAAATAATTAGTTTACAATATGCCAAGTGTAGTAATATAAGTGCTCCAAGCGTTAAACAGACTTTCGGCGAAAATGCACTGCAGTCGGCATCGGAAGATTTGTCGCACATTACCCCCTATTTTTCAAATACCTTCAATTTAGCAGCTTACGTAAACAATTCCGACACATTAAAAAAACTTGTCGATCTAAATGTTGACTTAAGCAAAATCGAAAAGAAACCACATATTGTCAATAGAATTTTGAAGTTAGATTTTGAAGACTGCATGAAACAACACATACTTTTTCTGAATGATTTTGTTGGAATTGAAGAAGTTGGTAATTTTATAACTAGGAACCCAATGATCCTATGCGAGTCTTTACAAGACCTTAAAGTCCGTGTGAATTATTTAGAATCTAAAGGCTTCCAGGATGATCAGATTAAAAGGATCATTGTTAGAAATCCATTCTGGTTAATGTTTAAGTAAGCAATATTCCATAAACAATATGACTGTATGATATTAAATTAAATGTATGGTATGACATTTATTTAATGTATTGTTTCTTTTTAGCACAATTAGAATTGACAAGAGGTTTGGGTTTTATCAAAAAAGTTTAGAATTAACTGGAAGAGAAGTTAGAGATTTGGCCACCCAGCAACCAAAATTAATAACATACAATTTACATCATGTGAAATGTAATATGTTTGTTATAAAAGAAGAAATGGGTTTTGAGGATAAAGAAGTTAAAGAATTGGTATTAAATAAACCTAAGCTATTGATGCTAAGTAAGTTTTTTAATTAAGTTTAAATACAGTATAGTATTGTGTAAGTTTTGAAATATTTATTTATTTGTTTCAGACCAGAGAAACCTTTCTGAAAGATTTAATTATTTACATAATACAATGCAGATATCTCATAAAACTATTCTGAAAAATCCTGAAGTATTGTTCTGTAGAAATTTCAGACTAAAACAACGACATCTATTTCTGTTGAAGTTGGGGCGTGCACAATATGATCCCAAAAAAGAGAATTATATTCCAATAAAAGATCTGGTTTTGGGTACAGATAAAGAATTCTGCAATAACTTTGCAAAATGTAGTGTCTATGACTTTAATTTGTTTTTGAAGACTTTATAAAGTTATCCAGCTTTACCTAATACAATTTTATTATGGAAAGCATTGATTGAGTGATATAAGAGAGCATCAAGGATTCCTGCCACTGTAAAAACTCCTCCTATTATAGCACAGATGTTTGTCGCAAAATGACCAATGGACCTAGAAAAAAATGTATGAATAAAATGATTGTTATTCAGAAAAAAAAAATTATACAAAATTATTTGTAAATTATTAATAAACATATTTCATATCATCTAGCATTTATATATTTACCTTTCTTTTTCTGTGTATTTAACCATTAAGGGCGAGAGCTCATAACTGAAAAAAGCTCCAGGCATACCCGATTCTGCATTAATGTTAGACACGGATTTCTTATGTCTTGTTACCGAAAATTGATTAGTATGTAGCACAGTTTTATCTAACTTGATATACATAGTTGGAACTATTTTCAAGTAATACTGGAACATAACAGCACCTGTTAAAAAAAAAAAACAATATAAATTAAACCAGATTCACCTTGCGTAAGCCGCTACTCCACTGAGGCGCATGCGGTCAGATTTAGTTTAAAATTTATAACCGCGTTTATGGATAAAGATAATTGGTGTCTAGATCTACGAATATTAATCGCAAAATTCCTACGGGATGTCCAGTATGAGTAACGAATACGACGCATCCTGCTTGAGACCACACAGGCAGTCTGCGGCGAGACGTTATGATTTAAATTTTTCAGAAATTCAAACTTAATAGCAGCAAAAATTTCATCGAAAATCTACGGTAACTCGGGTTTGACGCATTTGGTGCACTTCTCAACTTGTACACCATGCTCAAATGGTGCACTTAGCAATTGGTGCACTTCTCAATTGGTACACTTCGCAACTGGTGCACTTCTCAATAGGTGCAGTTCGCAAAAGGAGCACTTTTTAAGATGTGTGGAGAATTGGAAAAATGGACTAAAAAATAAAAGAATTTTTGGTTTTTCATTATGTAGTTTTCTTGAAAATATGCGTCAAATCAATACAATCAACAAAATAATTTTAAATTAATTCTACATAACCACAATTTTTTTTTTATAATGAAAAATTCTCTCGGAATAATAAAAATATAGTTATGTAACAGCAAATTAGATTTACAGCAAAAATTTCATAATATAGACATGATATAATATCATATTATTATTATTATACCAATAAGCTTTTTTTTTTCTCTATATGTATATATATCTATATGTATTTTTTTCTCTGTATGGCTCTATCTAGGGCCGTGGTCATCCACTCCTTATCAGTGGACTCCAGTTCGTCCCGCCATCTCCGTCTGGGCCTACCGCGATGTCTCTTGCCATTTAGAGGGACCCATTGGGTCGTTCGTTTGGCCCATTGGTCGTCTGACATGCGGCAGATGTGGCCAGCCCAGCAGGGGTATTCGCTAACTCTCGCGAGGGTGAAAACGACCTAGACTTTTGTAAAAGAACTGTCAAAACGCAAATTTCGTATTCGCTACCGTCGGTGTCTAACGAATGTGACGTCATCGTGCGACGGTGTATTTGAAGGCAACTGAACACCATTTTGACAGTCGTTTCTGTATCGATAAAATGAAAATTGCGATTCCGTAAGCCTAACTGCTTTCATTTGACATTTAAAATCCGGACTACTAGACACCTAACTGTATTCGCGAAAGCAACTACTCACGGGTAAACGTTAAAGTATTGAATAAAAGATTTTGAAGCAATTTTGTTGCTTACGTGACTAAAAGAAGCATATTTCGTTGATTTTTATTGTTTTTCTTGTTTATTTATTTGTTGATTTTTATTGTATTTGTCTAGAAGATAAGAACGTTTAATATTAAAAATCATTGTTGGAGAAATGCATACACCTTTTGCCATTTTTTCATCATTCTCTTTCACGCGAAAAAATGCTCAGTAAATTATTATTGTTCCCTTCGATATTCTTTAAACAAATACCGAATATTAAATGGATAATTTTTGATCGATCGATCAGCAGAACTTCAGCATATTTAATGGGAAATATCAATATTCAATCAATGATTTAATAAAAGTAATTTATTAATTTTGTGGAAACCAAAAGGTTAAATAATAATTTGAACAGTTAAACTAAAAACTCTTTAATAAATCCTACTTACTACTAAAATCACTACACATGGCGATGACGGCTACAAAGATTATAAACGTCAGCCTTTTTCATGTGTGTTTGTATACTTAGATACTCAAGAAAAAATACTGTTTTACTAATAGAGGATGTAATTCGATTAAATGAAATGGTAAATTTTATTCTACGAAGTTTCAAGAATATGTGTTAGTGAACAACATTCAACAAACCTAACTTTGATGGATGTTTGTTGTGTTTATTGTTCATAAAATAATTAGGTTTTTCATTTTGCCTTAAGATAATATTGTAAACTATGTGAATAAAATAAATTAATACGTATATAATAATTGTTTTAATCTTTTCAAACCTATAGGTAGGGTACACTTTTAGAGACAATTAATAAAATTGTATTAGTACTGCACAGTACTGCACATAAAACTATGACAAATGTTAAGGATTATAATAATTAGGTACTACTGCATCTCCAGAATAAGCAGGGGGTCGCATGTAGATCCTGATGAAGTGGTGCTACATACGTGGATCTCTGTAAAATGTAACAAAGACAACGTTATGTTATACGTTATACAAGACGGATGTATTATACCTTAAAGACAACTTGATAAAGAATCAATAAAGCAGTAGGATTGGGGAAACTACTGAAAGTTTTATTCACATAAAACAAGCAAGAGGAATACGTTATATTTGCACCCACAAGAATCATTTAATGTGAATGCATATGAACTTAACATAAAGGTATGTAGGTACTCTTGAGGTTTAAGTATGCAAAACAAGAATTTGGACAAATATTGAAGCAGGCTTACCTTCCACAGTATTAAAATAATCGCCATCGGTGCCGATTCTCTTGTACACCGAACTAAACTAAACTAAAACTAAAATTTCTTATTTTTAGTAAGTTGGTTATAGTAAGTTATTCTGAAAACAAGATTCACTAAATTTAAATTACAGTTTTGACACAACTAAAATCGAGTTTGACATTCGTTAAGTTGAGTTGGCCATAGACCAAGATGGCAGTAGACCATAGACACAAGCTGAGTGAAAGTGAACGAAATGATCTGAATTGCAAATAAAAACTTTTTAACAAAAAAATTAAACCGCCGAAAACACTGAAAAGCAAAAAATAAGAAACCTTTTTTATTTAATCTTAATAACTAAGTTCTTAAACGAATGTGAGTATACCTAAGTAATTTCGAGTCGGCGCCAAACAGGCAAATTAATTAATTACGATATATAGGAACTTAATTTTTTTTGAGATTTTAATGTTTATCACTGGAGATTTCATTGCATTGTTAAGTTGATTCAAACTCAAACTCAAAACTTTTATTTGCTTTCCACAATGGAATTAGTAGGTGGTAAGTAAAGAATATAATTATAGTATATAGCGTTTTTGATTTGGTTGATTCTTTATTTTTAAGGTAATTTTGTGATCTTTGTTAATTGATAGTTTGGCGCCGCCTCAAAATTATTTAGGTATACTCACATTCGTTTAAGAACTTAGTTATTAAGATTAAATAAAAAAGGTTTCTTATTTTTTGCTTTTCAGTGTTTTCGGCGGTTTAATTTTTTTGTTAAAAAGTTTTTATTTTATACTTTTTTGTGGCTATTATATACTAATTGCTACATGCTGAATTATTTATTATTTTTAAAATAGCTAACTACCTTATTTTAGTATTCAAATCTGTGAGTGAACAATAAATCACCCCTATTTTCCCAACCTTAGAATAAAATTATATGGGACCAGCTTCAAGGTATAACCCCCTATCTAATAAAAAAAGATTTATCAAAATCAGACTGTTCTGTAATAAGTTACGCGTGGTCATATATTAAAATCAGTTAGTGAACAATCAATATATCCCTGTTTTTCTACCCTTAGGATTGGAATATATTTTCCAAATTTATATGGGACCAACTTCTAAGTATAACCTACTCAATAAAAAAAGAATTATCAAAATAGAACTACCCTGTAAAAAGTTATGCGTGGTAATACATTACGATCAGTGCGTGAAAAATCAATTAACCCCTGTTTTTCCACCCTTAGGGTGGGAATTCTTTTTTCAAATTTATATGGGACCAACTTTGGAGTATACCCTTTCCAATAAAAAAAGAATTATCAAAATCGGACTACTCAGTAAAAAGATATGCGTGATCATACATAAAAAAAAAAAAAAAAATATACGCGTCGAATTGAGAACCTCCTCTGTTTTCGTCGGTTAAAAAACCTGAGTAAAATCGAATAATTATTTAAAATTTGTCTATTAGTAATCATTAATGAAGTTCAGGGCATAATGATGGCGTAAAACTTTATAACTGTTTATATTTATTTTTTAGTTTTTACTAGCTGTGACCATAGTAATCCTGCTAGGGTTGTAAATCGAAAATAATTTAGAACTTTGGCGATACTTTTTCGTTTTTTAATAAGAAAATTACCTATAATTTTATTAAAATCAACGTTACTGCCGTTTAAATAGAAAAACAGGTAGCATGATTTATCCTGCTATTTATTTTAGATAATTAAAGCTAGTAAGAGCTTTATTGAGAGCGGCTCCATACCGGACTGGCGTATTCGCCAGCCGAGTAGCAGAGTGCCATCCCCGTTGTCCGTAGGACGTGTGGTGATGCTCTCCTCTTGGTAGAGGTTAACCGCCTCAGGATGTTGTTTCTTGCATGCACTTTCATTTTGGTGTTTATGCAGTTTTATTGATAAAACGTTTAATTACGCACACAATTAATTACGCACAACGTTGGCCGAGTCCTGATAATATCGATTACGAGTGTAAAAAATCGATCTCGCAAAAACGGTTTGCGGATGTAGCAGTAATGACAGTAATTCAGGAATTAGGATTTAGGGTTGAAGAACAAGAAAATATTAACGAGAATATGAGAATATCAAATGTAATGTTTTGCAAGTTACTTTCAAATGACCTTCAACAATATTCTGGGAATAAACGTTTAATCATGATGCAAAAAATTATAAAGCTCTAAAAAATTATGAATAAAATTGTGTATTAAAAATATTATTTAAATAATTTAGTTAAGAGTATTTAAAATATATTTTTAAATTTCTCCTCTGTCATTTGGAATGGGTTGGATTGGTCTCGCAATCTTTCCAATTTAATTCTTTCTTGTATTTGTCTAAAAAATAGTTAAAAATAAATAAGTTCGTATTAGTTTATTACACAGAACCTAGAAGTAGGTTTGATTACGAGAAGTGGATTTATCCACTTCTTTTCCAATTAATGTAGAAAGGGCATAGATGTTGAGTACAAAAATCCCTTGTAAGTTTACATGAATGCATTTTGTATTGTATCTTAATAAAATAACACTAAATTTACCTTTCTGCCGCATCAACAACAGCTGCAATCACATAAGCTTCCATAATTAACTCAAAATCATAAAAAGAATCGAAAAATACAACAGAGAGGTGCTTTAAAATTTTTAGTTCATGACAACTAATTTTATTCCACACCTTTTTAATCGCGATTAAAAACAGTCTGATTTAGTTTGACAATCGAAATTTTAGGTGAAAAACGTCAATTTCAGAATAGCAAAATTGTCATTTTCATTAAATTGAATAACTTAGTGCTGTCAAACTATAATTTATTTAAGTAACGTCACTTTAGTTAATTTCAGAATGGGAAATGTCGTTTGACAGGAACAAACTAAATTTTAGTGATTTTTAGTCTAGTTTAGAGAAATGTGTGACAAGAGAATCGGCACCATTGTCTTTTCACTCTGCTGCGGCGTTTTAAGGTTTTATATTGATTAAAGTCCAAAATCTAGCGTGCCATGCGGGGTGAAATGGTCACAACCCTCTAGTCTTGCCGAAGATCTTCTCAAAGGGCATAATAAATGAAACTTTGGTATCATGAAACACATTTTAACTCGAGTATATTATACTGATATTCTGAGTTAAATTTGGTTTTTCATTATTTTAGGACACGGATAAAGCTACATCGTAGCATTCCAGTTGCAAAATAACTCTAAGTAATAGTCAGAACCAATAATATTATCAAATAGATAAAGAGATTTAAACATAACGATTGTCTGTTTTGACATGTAACGTAGTACAAACCCTCTTAAATAAAATGTTGTCTTATCAAGAGTATTACAAAGCTCAAAAGTGTCACAGAATTAAGCCGTATAATAGTCGATAAAAAATAGAGCCGCCTCGAAAGCAGTCGAACCCGAAGGAAAGCAACCGGAAATAGATACAGAGAAAACGAGTTAGCGAATACCAAAATTTTGACAACTACCCGCGGCAACTAATCACGGTCGCCTTCGATTTCGCGAAAGCAACTGTTGTCTATGAAGTTAGCGAATACGGCTGCTGTTCCATTTTAGCGTGGCAGCTTCCGAGTGACGTCAGTGATTTTCGTAGTGGAACGAATAATTGTTTACCTAACCCGGTCTATGAGCTGAGCTAATAAGGTTTATAATATTATAATTTAACTGTACTTCTTTTAGTTATTATTAGAAGAAGTTACAAAGAAGTACAGTTAAATTATAATATTATAAAGCTTATATATGGGTATAGCTATTTTTAGTCCATTTTTCCAAATCTCTTCACATCTTAAAAAGTGCACCAGTTGCTAAGTGCACCATTTGAGCATGGATAACAAGTTGAGAAGTGCACCAAATGCGTCAAACCCGGTAATTCTCCTCAATATTGATTAAGCATTTGAGAAATGGTTCTTCATTTTGGAGATAAATATCTCTAAATGTGTTTGTTTTTCTATGTAGAAGCATAACATTTATTTTACGATATTTAAAAATACTGTATTTTGCGGTGCATTATGACGAAGCCCACTTCACCCGACGTGCTCTATACAGCGTGTGAAGAGTGGGTACTTCTTTGTTTGCAAAGGATATTATCGCTGCCAGTTTGTAGAGAAAGATAAAATTTGTCGCTCAATGCTGTGAAATTGGAATATAACCAGCTTTTATTCATTTTCAGTTTGACA
Organism: Autographa gamma; assembly: GCA_905146925.1. Lineage (NCBI taxonomy): Eukaryota > Metazoa > Arthropoda > Insecta > Lepidoptera > Noctuidae > Autographa > Autographa gamma. Next base: position 7,381,886 of record LR989852.1, read on the forward strand.
GCCTCTTCGTAGGAAAAGCTACCACGATAATTTATTCCTTTCTATCACCCATCTCATTAATCTATAAATTTTTTTTTGCCTAATGCTCTACTTAAAACCTCATCGCACTGATGATGCATAGCTCAATTGCGGTTTGACCTATGTAAAGTAGGTCTGAATATTGGGCAAGATGTTCCGTATAATGTACAAATTCTTTTAATCTCGTACCACAATGTGCCAAATTGCAAATATATTTTGTGCAAGCATAGGTAGAACGTAACAATGATCGATTTGGAATTAAGTATGTTACTCCTTGGTGATTACAGTTGCATTGACATTTAGAACCACGTGTATTTTTGGATGATGTAGTTTTTTTTTTGTAATCCTGTTTTATTTTTTTATGGCGTTACCGTATTGGCAACACAAACTGCTGTAATGTCAGATGTCATTAAAGGAGTACTAAGCAAGCTGTAACTGTCAAGTCTACTCCGACCAGAAATATTGCTTAAAAATAGGTTAAAATATAGTTTACTAATATTGGTAAAAATACCTATTAAAGATGCCCGTACCAGGCGGAGTTTATCAAAGTCAAGGACCATCCTGTTTCGACAAAATAAAAATGGGTTTCATGATAGGATTTTGTGTTGGAATGGCGAGCGGCGGACTTTTCGGTGGTTTTACAGCTTTGAGGTTAGTTTTAATGTCAAATTATTTTAGTTGATTTAAAAAAATATAAAATTTTAAAAACCTATTGATTGTTGCAGATATGGAGCAAGAGGCAGAGAACTGGTCCATTCCGTCGGAAAAGTAATGCTTCAAGGAGGGGGAACATTCGGAACTTTTATGGCCATCGGTACTGGAATACGTTGTTAACATGATGGTTGTTAAAACAACAATTTTGTATATACAGTTATTACTTATAGTGCTTAGCTTACAATATGTCTATTCATTTGTTTTATTAGTGTAATATTTTGTTTCTTTAACAAATTTGTTTATTAAATATTGTTATTGAAAACATACATAATAGATTTGTATTTATTATTTCATCTAAAAAGGAATGAATACAGCTTAGTTTAGACTAAACTGTTTCCTATTATTCCTCTACTGTTGTCCCAACCTTCTTTTTAAGAAGATTATACAACTTGTAGTCAGGATGTACCCACATGAAAAGTAGTTGCAAACAGTCAGTAGTAAAGACTGTACTTTCATTAAATGGTTAATCAATTAGAAGGTTATTTTCGACATTGCATAGGATGTATTTAAGTATATTGCCCATGTGTAAATTAGTGCCCGGTTAGTGGCAGTAGGCTAGCCCCCTATTACATGGGACCTAAACATATCGGCGAACTGTGGGTGTACATTGGTTCACCTCTGCCTAACCCTTTGAGGATACAGGTGTGATGATATGTTTATGTTATGTTATGTAAATTATTACTAGGTATTTACCTACGAGCAAAACAATGTCAAAAAGTGGTTTAAATTATTGCTACACCTCTGTATGCAGGCAGTTCTTCTACTTATTAGGTTTAATGTTTTAACTTAAATATTTAATTTGATGGCTGTAGTATTAAGTAGGTAAATTATATTTCTAATTTAATAAAATACTCACCTTCTTTGGCTACACCATTCACTCCATCTAAAGGTGCAGTGTTGGCACCTTCAATGTCCGTACCAAAGGACAAATGTTTTATATAATGGGTTGTATTGAATACAGACGAAGAATATGGTTGCACATCATGGACATGTACATGATTAATTGTAAAACTTTTTCCTGGAGCTATATGGAAGCTGCCACCTACCTGCAATGTGTAATAATAGATAATAATATTGAATTAAAAGTTGCAACATCTAACCATTGGTTTTTTTAACAAATTAGTATTTTTATTTTATTTTAATTAGTATTACAAAGTTTGAAAACCAAACTGGAGATTAGACTAAAAGCATTTATAATTAAAACAACAGACAAGAACAACAGATAAATGAGTGCAGAACACAGTGAGAATTCTTTTATTTTAACATTAGAGCAATATATAGTATAAGCTGTAAAACAATGCATTATATCATTGTATTGTATACAGGATATTTTAAAATGTGAATATTTATTTTAACATAGTACACATAGTATTAAATAAATACTCACTCTATTAACTTCCATGTAACCATATATTTGACAACCTTCTTTGAGAGCAAGATTTGTTTTTTCAATTGAATCATCATTTTTACATTGCTCTACGGTAGACAAATCAGGCAATGCCCATCTTCTTAGCCTGTATGCTTCCTTTACATCCTCACAAGTGTTACAGCATCTAATTTATAAAAAAATATATAAACACCCAACAAAAAACCTAAGTTCCCTTTAAAAAGTAAAAATAATTCGAAAAATATGTCACATTGGGGGACCACTACAAATTATTAATTATCTATGAATTTTTTTCATAAGACTATTACATGCCATGTCAAGAATCCTATAGAGATGACAAAATAAATACTCAAAGGGAACACAATAACTGGGTACTTTACTTTAATTATATACTTACTGAGAATCATTAAATGCTGCACCATAGCAACTCCCACATGTTATAATTGCAACATCAGAAATGTTTTGTTTAATCTAAAAAAGAAGAAAAGTTTAATAAGCTGCAATTATTTCAATTTTTAAAGACATTAATTCTTTCATAAATATCTATAGTGTTTAAAAAAATTAATCTTATGAAGATTGGCAGAAATATATTTGACATACCACCTTGTATATTTGTTAGAAATAGCATTTGAGTTTTAAGCCCCAGGACTGCTGGTATAATTGACTGTTAAGTTAATGAATGAACTAAATTTGGACAAAGGTTTCTAGTAAATTGATTAGAACAAGGCTAATATGTGTATGTGTTACCAGCATCAGTGAGTGTTCAGTCATTCATTTGTTAATATGCTTATATTACTTACAGTTGTAGAAACTGCAATTTCTTCTTTTTTTGGTTCTTCTATTGGGATTCCATTTAAATCCAATCTTCTCTTGTGGATATTCTGTTCCATTTGCAAATGTTGTTCCCCTGATGAGTCCATAGCATCAAGTACTAAATCTGTAAGTTATAAAATTGCAGATGCAAATTATTATACTATACTTTTTGTGTATTCCTGGATTGTTGAAAAGTCACAACTTGAGTAACTTTTTTTGAGTATTTGAATCTTACTTTGTGTTCTTTTATACAAAGTTTTGAAAGTAAAGTTAATTGAGATGGCTAACTGTATTCAATTTCTCATTTATGTAATTATGTTAAAAGGTGATTGTTTAATACATACGAAGCACTTACAATTACAGGATATTGTCGGTACAATAATATCAATATTAATTCTAAGTTTGTGACCCCTTGACGTGTCAACAAACAATTCCTCCGAAATATTAGGTGACATGTACGTATACAGTTCTGAGAGAAACAATAACATCATTATTAGGCCGCCGGTTACAGTAACTGCAAGATAATAAAAATATAAGAAATCACATTTCATTTGCGTAAACTAAAACCAGAAATTTAATAAATCATATATTTTTACTTGCTGCGCCGGTGGCAGTTTTTATTCGGAAGTCTTCTAGTGTTTTAGCATAAGCATCTAACTGCTTAAACTTATCAATTAACTGAGATGACATTGTTGTATTTCAAAATAGAACCAATTTTAAAAACGTTATCAGATATTCGCTTGTTTTAAATAGACTTTCGTCAATAATAACAACCAAGATAACCTTATTCACTTATGTCAATGACTCAAAATAAGAAATCAACCACATCGACCAATCAAAACGTTTCACTATTTTACTTATGTCAAAGCAGAATGTTACGGTTTTTGGACAGACTGAAATAGTTTTAGTTTTTATTCTATTTCAGTGGTAGCTACAGCTGGTAAATTAACCGCTACTAGTTTTATAAGGCCACAAGCCTCGATTATCAGTTATCTTACCTTTTTCATTGAAACATTAAAGGGGTTGCCAACTTTATTAAGTATATAAAATTGTACAGTCAGCAACAATCCATGAATAGATCCTAATTTTATTTATGAAACACCTGAACGTTAGAATGGCCCAAAATCTGTTACTAAAATAAAGACAATAAGGTTATCGTCTGTTATCGTCTCATTCTTCCAAAAATGCTAATATGCTATAATGATATAAGGCGCCACAAATCATTTATTACACCTTTTGCACACTGGCTGCCAAACTAGTGTGACTAGTGCTGTGAAGTAAAAAGTCTCCCTTGATTCGATATTGCTATATGTAGATAAACTTAGGCTAAGGCCACTTATGAGCCCAAAGACGCTGTACCTGCTGTAAGTATCTGAGGCATTGAGCGTCCCGCCTGTGTAAGTTTTTTTTTGTGCTCAAGATGAATCGAAAGGTGAGTCGAGGCCCAGTTGTAATATAACAAGTAAATCAATGGCTGGACCTAACTCTTAATTATAGCTGTGCCCCGCGGTTTCACCCGCGTGAATACTTAGGTTCCGTTCCCGGTGCCTTTATATTATTAGGGGCGGAGATCAATCCAACAAATTACTATCAAATAACAATAGACAGGATTACAGATTACATTCGATATATATATATATATATATATATCGATTATTTAGCTACATACCTACTAAGCATACTCATGTTCCAACAGGTGCTTTATATATTGTATTTTTCAAGTTAAACAAGAACTTAAAACATTCCTTTGGTTTATGATGGTAAAAATATAGCCAATAGTTTCTTCATCTACGAATACATTTGACTAATAACATTCTGCAACGCCATATTTACGCAACTATAGATAATAACAACACATAAACTAAAGGTTTGAAACTTCCTTCAGGAAAATTAAGCAAAACCGAAAATCTCAAAAGTTATGGCGGCACTGATTTGCAGACACTTAGAGCACGGCAGTAAAATCAGCATTACGCCCTTGCTTCTATCTCTATATTTAAGTATGAATGACGTTTAAAAGGCTTATTAGACTTTACTAAATTTAGTAACCTAAATCAGGATTCAGAAAAGGAACGAAATTAGAAGCTTCTAATCACACTGTTCTAAATATAGTTACTAAATCAAATCAAACACAATAAAGGCCGACGTTTTACTATCTACTATAAACAAAATGGCTCCAGTGCTGTCCAAAAATAAAAAAATTGGCCTCGCCGTGGCTGTGGCCGTTGGGTCCATCAACATACAGAAAAGAAAGAGAGACGTGGGTCAAGGAATATTTATTACTGCGCGACAGGTTATCAAACATGAATATAATGAGTGTTTTAGAACCGGCAGACTTCAGAAATTATCTTCGAATGGATTCAAGATAGTTCGATATTTTACTAAATCTTGTGACACCATATATAGGTACTAAAACAAAATACTATTTTAAGAGACAGCATTAGTGCAAAACAAAGATTGGTTAACATTACGATTTTTTGCAACAGGGAATTCATACCAAGATTTGAAATACAGCTCTCTAATGTCTCAACCCATGCTGTCAATAATTATCCCTGGAACCTGAAACAACACATCCACACGCGGAAAGCGCTGCACACCGACTGAAGCGACTAATCGCGATCGCACCTTCCTAAATTCGATTCTAATTAGGTTTCTAAATGATTTAGTGAATTAGTAGCCGTACTTTTTCCTAAATTTAGAAACCTACCTTCTTAAATGCGATTGCATTTGTCTGAATTTAGTAACTGACTCATTTAGACGACTGAATTTAGTAAAGTCAAATAAGGCCTTTAGTTACGTTATTCTCTTGTAACTAGCTATTACTATAGCTAGCTGTATACCTAACTGATAATATAGATGAGTGCTGCACTCATGGATTTGATATACAAGATACGTAATAGCTTATCTTTTACAGAACCTATCCCTAACCTATGCTTAATGTAGTATAGATCGAAAAAAAAACAACATTAAAAGAACCGACAAGAAACTTAATCTTTAAACACTCGGAAGCTGATCATATAATTAATAAATTCCCGTAATTCAAGGGAGAATTGACAATTTTTTGATATATACATTTTTTTTATATATATTCCGGGACATCTCACACACGGTTGTCTGATCCCAAGCTAAGCAGAGCTTGTGTTATGGTAACCAGACAACTGATAAACTTACTTATATATTTCTAAATACATACATATCACTACATAGTATAAAATAAAGTCGCTTCCCGCTGTCTGTCCCTATGTATGCTTAGATCTTTAAAACTACGCAACGGATTTTGATGCGGTTTTTTTTAATAGATAGAGTTATTCACGAGGAAGGTTTATATGTATAATACATGCATAATATAGTAGCGAAACACGGATAATCTTAGAGATTTAAGTAAACGAACAAATTTTTTGCGCTTACATTGCAAACGCTGGCTGAACCCTACGAGATAGATCAAAATAATGTACTACAGTATTGTGCACCTTAAAAAGATCTACAAAAAAGTCCGCGATGGCATATGTCTATCTCTTAAGGATAACCCACAATTACCATTTTTTATCGTTTATTTATTACTTATTTACGAAAAAGCGATTTTAAGCTATACAGTATTAATCCTTATCCAATTAAGTACCTTTAATAAATTGTGCATGTAATATAGATCAATATTGCCTTTTACAGCATGTAATTTAAATGAATATTTTCGAAGATATTACAAAATCACTATCACTATCACTACATAGTATAAAATAAAGTCGCTTCCCGCTGTCTGTCCCTATGTATGCTTAGATCTTTAAAACTACGCAACGGATTTTGATGCGGTTTTTTTTAATAGATAGAGTTATTCACGAGGAAGGTTTATATGTATAATACATGCATAATATAGTAGAGAAACACGGATAATCTTAGAGATTTAAGTAAACGAACAAATTTTTTGCGCTTAAATTGCAAACGCTGGCTGAACCCTACGAGATAGATAAAAATAATGTACTACATTATTGTGCACCTTAAAAAGATCTACAAAAAAGTCCGCGATGGCATATGTCTATCTCTTAAGGATAACCCACAATTACCATTTTTTTTCGTTTATTTATTACTTATTTACGAAAAAGCGATTTTAAGCTATACAGTATTAATCCTTATCCAATTAAGTACCTTTAATAAATTGTGCATGTAATATAGATCAATATTGCCCTTTACAGCATGTAATTTAAATAAATATTTTCGAAGATATTACAAATTTAAAATGCAGGGACATCGCGGTTGCGGCGGTAACGGGCGGGGGGCCGGGGGGCGCGTGCCTATACCAAGTAGTGCGTCGAAGGCTGTGCTTCGCACTACAGAACTTTATGATTGTGTAGATATGTCGCAGACAAATAGTATAATTTGGCATTTTACATATGACATCGTCAGTTTAAAAACGTTTGCGGTTATGTAATATGCCCAAGGCAAAATGTAGATTGCCGTGTCACTTTATAATATGCCTCAACATTTCATCGAAAATTTAAACACCATATACATAATGCCGAGGCAAATTGAAGTATTTAGTTTTTGAGGTTATCCAGCACGTCAAAAATGCTAAGGTATCCATAGACCCTGGGTCGTGAAGGACTCCTGCAGAGTATTTTTGGTCAAAAAACCATGTATTTGATCGAATATTCATACATTCATAGGCTCAGAAATTAATTGCTTGATTAGGTTCGACTTTGTGACAGAGATCAATAGGTTAGGTTAGGTTAGATATTGTGACCTTGCAACAGAGCGAGCGAAGCGAGCGACGACGACGTATGTAATTCAAAGTTTTTCTCGAGATTTTAATGAGCATAGTCACCCTAAAATAACACTAACGTCGCATTATAACGATTGAATGATTTGACATTTTGCCTTCGGAATATTACATAACCGCAAACGTTTTTAAACTGACGACGCCGTATGTAAAATGCCATATTATACTATTTGTCTGCGACAGATATATAGTGTAGGTATCAGCGTTGTACCCGAGCAAAGCCGGGGCGGGCCGCTAGTTATAGATAAATTACACCAAGACACCGAACAAACGATTGTGCTCATCACACAAACATTTGTCACTAACCACTAGACCAACAGGCCCGTCAAAAAAGAATAAAAATTAAATACCTCTTACTGATGTTTTTTAGGGTTCTGTACTCAAAGGTTACCAGCGGGACCCTATTACTGAGCCTACGATGTCTGTCTCTCTATCACAGGCCTCTACAGACCAAATGGTAAAAGTCAGACGGCTGAAATTTTTACTAAAGACTTGTTACTATGGCTGCTATCACAACTTATACTAAAATCATTGAAAACATGAAATCTAAGAGGAGTCCCCATTGCAGTGATGTATTCCCACCGCAAACGAATTGTCTTTTAAAGGAATTGCACCCAGATGAAAACAATGACATGTTACAAATGTCAGGCGTTTCGTATTAGAAGCATTATATTATGATTTGTGTAATTTTAAAGCACTTCTTTCTAATGGTGGTACGAAACCCTTAAAATGGCGGACTCAGCCCCTGCTTTAATTATAATATGTGAAAGGACATCATGCCCGGTTCAGTTTTTATTTTCCCTTCGAGGTGAGGTAGCAGTATTTTTTGTTGTGTATGTTTTTTGAGTCATTATAGCTATGTACCTAAAAAATGGTTTTGCGTCTAAAAGTTTTATTGTTTATTGAGATACTTTTCACCACAAACTAGCTATATAAAATATTCCCAATTTAATGTTTTTGTTTTTATTAAGTCGTAGCTAGTATATAAGCCCTCCATCTTCCCCTTTCTTCCACAACTTCTTATCAAAATTTGCTTTATCCATTATGCTTAAAGTAAAATAAAATTCGACAAGTTATGTAAAATTAAAAATTTTATTGTCAGGGTAATAGGTAACATAGATTATAAAATTTATTTCTTTACCTACATTTGCTAAAACCACAAGTAACGGCAGTTGGTAGAATGTGAACGCTTTTCACTCTAACGTTTATTTATTATTTAATGTACCTAATTAAAATTATGTTCACTTTGCATGATGACGCCCTGCCACATTCATAATAATTACTGTAATTATTATTAACATTATTGAGTATTATTTACATGTGTACAGTCTTTTAAATTTATCTTAAAGAGATCACTTCTTAACATTGAAGCCTTCACCCGTGGGATCTAGAATCCATGGGTAGTTGTTGGGGCATTCCATGCAAGTGAAAAGACGTAGGACCTCCCCTGGTAACTCCCGGGTCGTCAAGGGACAGGCGTTTGGTAAAGAGCAGAAAGGTTGACCTTTGACGTCACATTTGTCTTGTTTCCATTCTTGGAAATCTCTGAGCGATGTCAGCTCGGTAGGATTTTGCATCCACTGAATGACTTGAATAAGAGAAGTGAAGTAAACATCGTTCCTTTCCAACATCTCTTCGATGAACTTAATCAACTCATCTCTGAATTCTTTCTTGGATTTGAGCCATGAAGCGTGGAAGTGTAGACCAAGAGGAGCACGGTTGGTACTGTAGTGACGGTTGAAGTTGTGACGCAAAAGGCGCGCGAACTGTTCTCCGGTTTGAATGTTAGAACAAGAGTCCACTACGTGACAACCAGGAAGAGATTCATCGAAAGTAGGGTCATCTCTTCTGTCCAATTCGTTCATGACCATTTCCCATACCGGGTGGCTTCTTGACGGGCAGTTGTGGGCGTTACCATTGCACTTGTGAGGCATACGGAAGTACAATGTGTATGGCCAGATGGGGACACGACCAAGAGGAGCTGTAATGGATGCATCGTAAACAAAGTATTGGTCAGCCATCATTTCAAATTGCTTGTTTCCACCTACACGAAGGTAAGGAGCTCGCACACCAATGATAGAAGAGTCGGTAATGTTAGCGAATCGTTCAACAATTAAACGAGCACCAGCCATTTCAGCTAGCCAATCGTCGTAACTTCCACTGGTCCAGTAATTGGGATCGTCCTTGTGGGTAATAGAAAATACGGAGATTTCATGACCCTTGCGGTGCAATTCTTGAAGAGCAGCATAGTTGGTATATTTGTGCGAGACAAAGAATGTACCACGAATTTGGCAACCGTTGGGATTGTGACGATTTCCGTTGAATATTTGCTCATACAGGTCGATGTTGTCAACGTTTACAGCACCATTGAAAGTAATGGTTATCATTTGAGGAACTTGGTTAGCTTCAATGCCTCCTGGAATACGGGTTCCGTCGGCTGAACAGAAACAGTCGGGAAGGGCGCACTGGTTGGGGTCGCAATCTGGAGCTCTGTTAGGATCAACGTCGACCGCTGCAATGTAAAAAAAAAACATTTAAAATTGTTCAAAATACAATTATTCGTAGTGACAAGTAATATAGCTAACATTATTATTTATGTACTTACTGCAAGCGTTTTCGTCGGACTCATCTTTACAGTCAGGTTTTCCGTTACAGAATAATTCCTTTTCAATACAGTCACCGCTTCCGCAGGCTAATTTTCCTTCAGGGCAGATGGGCTCATCCGTTTTCAGGATAGGTAAAATTTTCCTCGGTTCTGAAATACATTCATTTCGTAAGTATGATTTGAATTAGTCTGTGCTTCAACACTGGAGGGTTTTGGGTAATCACTTAGGTACGCAGGTGCCATTCATTTGCTTCGTTTGTGTTTTTATTGTAACAGTGTCTTAAAGGTCAATAAGAAAATAGAAGAAAATCAAGCATGAAAGAATGATAAAGTTAAAAGAAGATAAAGTAGGAAAAAGGATAGCAGATACATGTAGGTATTTATTTTCGAATTTAATATCAGATTTTATTGGTTATTTTACAGGTACGTAATTATTAGAATGATTATACGGTAGAGAAAAAGATATTGATATCATAAAATGAATTCAAGGTGTTATGTTCTGAAGTTATTTTTATTTTGATGGAAGAATCATCAGATTTTGTGGTAAAGTTGCCTTTAAACCAACATTTAGCTTAATTATATACTGGATTCTAGAATAGAATGCAAATATATTTCAAGAGATTGTAACACACATCATTTATATATTTATATATGAATTGCGTAATGACTCAGTCGAAATACCGTCTTATGTAAGTAATAAAAACAATTAGTTGTAGTGTCCTCTTTATATACTTGTATTCTACTCCAGTTTTTAAAAGAAATGGTACATTTTATGGTATATTACAAGAAAATTTTATTAATACCTTATTCAAGTGCAGCTTATGTTTAATTAATATGATTAAAGCAGATTTTGTGTATAATACATAAGTTTGTTAACTTTGTGGATGTTACCTACTTGTAATGGTTAGTAAAATTAAAATTCCCTTCACGAGAAAATGAGTTATATTTTGTTGATCATTATTTAATGGTAATGAAGCTTAAGCCATATGTTAGTAAATAAAGAGATGCGTAGGTAGTAGAAATGTATAGTGTCAACAGTATTTTTAAATAAAGTTGCCATTATAATGCAAATAGATAGGTGCTTAAAGATAATTATGGAAAAATTTGTGAAAGTTTTATTTTCGATAGACTTAAGTTATTGTGATCATGCATAATAAGTTTTTCTTTATGATCAATGGAAATTTTACTGTGACTAAAAGCGTAACTAATTTAAATAAATAGAGAAAAAGGGGTATATATAGTATTGTTTAATGTAGATAATTAATTAATTTATTTTAAAATAGAATTTTGTGCGTGTGCTGGGTCATTTCGTAAACTACAAGTGAGAAATGTATTTGTGTGTGTACCTATGTGTTTATGTCGATAGTGTGTGAGGTTGGTGTAATATTTGTGGTAGAAATAATGTTAATGCGTAACAATCGGGTCGGTCCAGGCCGGGCCGCTCCCTCTGTCCGGGGCCTCATGCAATACACCTTAACTACAGTGCGACGCGGCCCCTTCACCCAAGCCTTGTTCGCTACGCGCCAATAGCTTCATTTCGGCACTTACTCTCAAGTTTGTCACAGTTGGTCACTTTACCCTTCCAGTCGCAGGTTTGTTTATCAAGATCGAAAGCCAGTCCAGACGGGCAAGTGATTTGTTTAAGACCTGACCTAGTGCACCTGCGTTGACAAGAAATGTGGAATTAAATCATATGTATAGCAGCAGGAAGTGGGCATTCGGAAGGCTAACAAGTACACCGGTTTGCGACACTAGACCGGCTCCATAACGGAAGCTTAGCCCTCCGCACGACCACTTCCTCGATTCGACGGAACTTACTTTCTATTTTATCGCAATTCTTAACATTTGTTTTCCAGTCACAAGTTTGACGGTCGATATCGAAGGCGAGACCGCCGGGGCAGCGCACTGAGGCGAGCCGAGTCACGCCGTTCTCACCGCCCTTGTCGCACCTGTACACAGCGATTCTCTTAGCATAAACTCATTATACTGCATACATAATTTATTTACAATCCCTTTTTAATCAATTATTGGCCTAGAGCAGATAAAGTAGTCGGTATTTAATATCTTTGCAAAACCAGACTCTGAAAGGACATTGGTAACAAAGACAGTGTGTGATATGTAACACGACATTTACTTAACACGCAGAATACAATTTTTGTTACCCTAGAAGAGTTGCTGAAGCCTAGATAACATAAAAAAAAAACAATAAAATAATATTGATTTGCGGCTGGTCAGCTGGTCGATCGCTAGTAACGACAAAAGCTTGTTACATCAACTATTTCATATCAAGACCCAACATTGTATGTGATCATATGTTAAGCTGTTTGCCCCGGCCCTCCTCGAAGGTCAGAAATGCAGTCGCTCCATATTATACGTTATTCATCTGCATCCGGTGAGACTGGAAGACGAGAGCTGTATATGGGTACCTAGTTGGGAAAAGGATAGACATATGATAATTTATTTAATTTCACGATTGCAAAACTTACTTTCATCTCGTACACAAATATATAAGCTGTTATGATGTAATGAAATATTAAACATATTTAATCTTGGCACATGATGGGTTTAATATAAACAAACACCAATTACTATATAAGTGATTGATTACAACACTTGTTGTCATCAAAACTATTTGAAACTAATATTCTTAGCACATATAGAGACCGTTCCGTTCACAGACTGGAATATCGAGCCAGTGCCTTCTGCATACTAAGCAGTGTCCATAAATAAATCAAAGGCACACAACGGTCCTCGGTCACGTTCACGTGTAGCTTTATATACTTCTTAGCAGTACGAGTTCTCGAAACACTTACCGGTACCTATTCAAAAGCTTCGGCGACGCCTTTTAGCGCCGGTCCGGTTATATTCAATTGTGCTAAGTACGATTTCTATCTATAAAGTCAACCTTGTAAGCTTTCATTACAAATGATTCGTGGAACTGGTTCGGTAACCAACCAGTTTTCTCTAGGCTCTGATAGAAACATGGCTAACTTATGACGACAGAATAACATTGCAACTTAGTAATATTTCAAAACTACCATATTACGCCACTCATAACGAGGGTATATTTTGTCGACAAATGAAATATTATGCTAAAACGGTGTTGTGTAAAACATACCTGACGACGTCGCGGCAGTCTCCCTCGGTGGTGAGCCGGAAGTATTCGTCAGCCGGGCGGCCGTCGCACAACTGTTCTGGGTTCACTTCATCTCCGCCTTCCTCATCCTGTCTCTTAACTCGCGTCTCGCTATTAACTGCACAAATATTATTAGGTTACAGATCTGAATCTAAATAAATGAAAGTTACACAGAATGTATGCATGTTTACAAATTTTGTATGAAATAGAGCGCCGGTACTAGACTCTACATACTCATTAGGTAACTCAACTTAACGTAAGCCGCTATTACAACACCGCGGGTAAAGGAATGTACTGGTACCTGCAGTTTCATTGCAGTGCCGTGCCTATATGCGTACATGTATTTACTTGTCGTGTTCATTGCAGTAACTACCTAGGCATTAAGTTTTATGTTCACTTTTACTAGGTTTCTGTACAAAATACGATTAACGAAAGCTTTCAGTAATTAAGATTCAGTGAGAGTTAGCTGGTTCACTATTTTAAGATAAGTTTTATAGAGTTTTTAAAAGTTATTCTAAGTTTAAGTTTGGAGTCATCTGAGTCACTTGCAGCTCCATTCCATGTCGGCATTGAAAGTTGAAACGTTGAAAAGAAATCGAGGTCAAGCGAAGTAAACGAGCCACGTAGGTAGCCGGCGTTCTTTCTTTGTTGATTTATAGCGAACTTTAGCTTATGTAACCGCGGTTATCAAGCAAAACAAATTATATAAAATTTATAAACTAAAGAAAAAATATTATTTCACAACTGTTCAAAAACATACATTATATTTTTTTACAATCTCGTTATTTTTCAGTCAGAAAAGGGATTTATTTAACACACACGTATTATCTAACTTTCAAATAAAATCGGATTTACAAAATATTTTTCAGACTTATAAAAGTCTTAATGCTTCTAGAAGCTCTATTAAAATATTATCAATTTACAGAAAAAAGAGCCCCCAAGGATATAAAGAAAATAACAGAAGTTACAGGCTTTTGATTAATAGAAACAAGTTTAATTAAATAATGGCATTAGATTAATAAAATAAAAAAGAATAATGTTATTTATTATTAGAAAATAACTGAAAATATTTAAAAACTCCTGAATAACCTTTATCGGATATATATTTAATAAAACAATTTAAGGTGTTCAGAAAAAAAATATGAATACTCACCGAGACAGCTGAGCAATAACACACCAAGACACAGACACGCGTGTCGAGCCATGATGCTCGGCGAGGACTGGTCGCTGCGACGTGCGCCGTCAAGAAAGTGCAAGAGTTCTCGACTGCCCCTCTTCACCTATTTGTATTTATATAACCTGGCAGCGCTAACTCGGCACCAGCGCGCTCAGACACATCAGCCGTCCTATAGGTAATACACCTCTGGACAATCTAAACTATTGTACTAGGATCACAGCTTTTAATAAGCCCGTGATGTCTCTGAAACAACGTAACACATTTATATACAGATGACTTCTGCATGCTGTTCGCAATAAATCGATAAATCACATACATAACTTTCTTTCGTACAGCTTCACACATCATGCTATAATTGTGTTTACAGGATGTTAAGTCTGCTTAAAGTCTTTTTTCGATTAAATTTATAAACAGTACAAGTACCTATTACTTTACACATATTTTATGGATTAACTTGTTTTTCCATAGTTGTAGTGAAATCATAAGGACGGAAGTTAGAGCTACGGAAAATTTACTATCATGTGTATCTACAAAAACTATGCTCTTACAAATTATTTATCAATTTCATAAGCTAACATAAGCAGTAAGAAAATGTAAGACGTTTAAGTTACCTATGACTTCTATAATTTGAAGGCTGTAGTTAATTCCCGTATATACGAGTTGTTTTCATGACCTTAGTTAGTTAGTAATTACTGAAGTATTTATCCTTGCCAGGCAAGTCCTCGCAAAATGCAGTTTGTAATTGTATTTTATACATTTTCGTACTTATGCTTGACTTATACTTCCGATCAAAAATATAGTAACACTATAACACATTAACGTACAGTAATTTAAAATTTAGTATAAGGTAAAAAAAAACTGTTGAAAATTAATTGACCTATATTAATTTAAATCTAATTATATGTATAACTTAATTCTTAAAGTTTCTATTCTTGAAACTGGTTATGCCATATATTTGATGTCTTTCGTAATCTTAATTATCAATCGCCAATCCATAATTAAATCCCGTTGTCCGATGTGCGCTAATAAAATTTTCTGGTTCTATTTACCGCTGTAATTTAATTTCAAGATATAAGCATAAATTTTTTAAGTGATATATTATACTACCTTTATTTGTAGGTGTTAGTTTATTCGTGTGATCGCCATGGGCCACGTCGGGTATAACGGGGCCCCTCACGACATCACCGACTTGTTTGACGAGTCGAGATTCATATATCAAGTAGGTACATACTTACACTCGTAGACTTACGGATATATAAAACCAATTACACAGCTCTTAGTGTTTATTAGATTCGAACTTCCTATGAGTTAAAAATGTATTACGCAACAATACAGTTTGGAAACTGTTCTCTGCTAAGCAACAATAAATATTAATCGAATGCTTCACCATGAAGGAAATTAAATAAGGTCTATCTTATTTACATATCAAACTCGTAGATGCGGACGCGCGATTTAAAGGTTGACCTTGAGAAACTAACTCTAATCGTTACTGTAATAGTATTTTGCTCTTTTTGCACTCTTACAGGACCTTCTGTAACTTCCTTATGTAACCATGCCTGGAATAGGATTTCATACAATTTCTGCATCTAATAGAGTGGTGTAAAGCAATGGTAGATTGAATTGCTTTTTGGTATTAAAATATACGTACATACATACTAATTGCATTTGGTTGCGTACTGACGACATAATATTAACATGAGATAATATTGATATGGTGGTGTTTCAGTAGTATTAGAATGTAATTAATACGGTGCCTATTTTAATTATAAAACATAAATCTTAAGTTAGTTAGTTAAAATATAAAATTTAAAGTTTTAAGTCCAATCATAACCCTCTTGTGATCTACAACAAACAAAACGTGACAATCAAGAAGCCTAGCGGGTTATATTTTATAATCATGTTACGTTATTTTAATCATTTAGACTAGACCTTCAGAGATGAATCGTTTTATAGAATTATAATGATTGTATATTATTAAATTCCTTTTTAGCATACTTGCTAAGTGAGACTCACTTTCGATCATGGATGGAACCTGTTTTATACAAATTTATGTCAATGTCAAATAAAGGTGGAAAGAAGATCCCGATATACCTATAAATTATGCAAATTAGTTCGAGATTCGTACGCTCCACGTAATTGTATTTTTATATTAACACGAGTAAAGCATCATCTAGAAACATCATGAAAAATATTTAATCAAATAGTTTTTTATTGTACCTACCTTATTTCAAAATGTCTACAATTCTACATATGTAAAAGTTTATCTGAAAATGTCAATATATTCAGAGGTCATGTCTATTTAAATATACCTACCTACTTATAATGAAGTTATATCTGTCAAAAGTCAAGGGCATCGAATTAATTCGACACCATTTGGAAAACTGAATTTTAAGTATAACATTTGCGTATGTTACCGATAGTTGTCCGACTCAGTAAAACAAGGAAATCGTTTTTTTTTTAATTATTAATTGGTCAAGTTGATAAAAAGTTTGGTTTTGTATTCCTACCTTACGTTAAGCATCAGATTTGATTAATCTTCGAGGTTAAGTATCATCGCTTCAGTCAAATCTAAGATGGGCTACTTTCCCTTATAACACAACTTTCCCTGACAAACTTAATTTCGAATTTACTTTAAAGTTTGAGTTGAGCGTGGTTATAGTTTAACTTAATTCGTCAGTTAATTACTTTTTAATATATTAAGTATTTTTTAGGTTGCGCATTTTTAAATTGGTTGAAAAAAATAATTTTCGAGTAAAAGATTATTCATAAAAATAACCGGACCGAAGTAATATCGGTTATATTAAATCGGATAAAATAAATTGCATCATATTTAATTGTGCGAGCAGTTATACTCGATACCTTGGAAGATGTTCTATTTGTGGTCGAGCCATAAAGATGGTGTTGAGGATATTTTTATAAAGAACTAAGTAGTACTACATGTTTACATAACTTTTTATGTGTGTCATAATAACTTGAATTTATTCTATTCTAGCTTAGAATTAACATAGCGGCTTTCCTGTTTTAAAAAAAATCGATGCTTGTGTGCTTGTGTAATGACGGCTAAAATGAATTACAGCTAAAATATAATATGGTGGACATTTTATGACCCAATACATGTTGCTTTTTTGCGTTATTAATGTATCTAGAATAAACTATTTATTTATACTAGATGGGTAATAAAATACTGTATGGATTTAGGATTATATTATTATAATGCATAGTTTTCTTATTGATGTGTGTTTAAAAAACTTTGACAAAGTTTTTTGCTGAGCGGTTTGTTAGTTTAACTTTATTTTTTTTGGCAAGAAGATGTTTAGAGTTGATTGTAACTAAATGTTACTTGATGTATGGATGGCCTTGCGGTAACATCCGGGTGTCTCTGTTATGTAAAGTTGGAGGAACTAGGGTCAGCGAGCGGCGCAGCGGTGCGGCCGCGCGGCGGTGCGGCGGCGTGGCAAGCATGCAGCGCGCAGCGGGGTCAGCGTGGCAAGTGACACCGTGTGCTACGTTATTACTGCATCCTACATTTACACAGCGAAATTATACACAACGCCGATTGTGGGCACGAAGATCCTAGCTTAAGAAACATAGAGACTCTCCAAACAAAGAAAGTGACGCAGTTTTGAACATTCTAGAAATTAGTGTCCCACATACATGTCGCAATATGTGTCGCTGCGTAAACGTAGCTCAGTAGGATACTCCAGTCAATGGCTTGCCAATATAAGAGAATATTCGAGTACTGTCTAGATACCTATAAACGGCAGTAATAAAATCGTAACAAATTAAATAATAGGGACATTTCTGGTCAATCAAGCGGTCTATACGATTAGAAACACGGAAGCAGACGGCAAGGATTTGCATATTACATTTTGTGTTTTCAATAAGTAGGTATGAATCTGCTTATTTTTATCTAAATGATCTAAATGATGAATGATAAAAAGATCTTGACTGTCTTTTAAGATCTTTTTATTTATTTTTGCATTCAATGGGACGATCTATTTTGAATAAAGCAGAAAGAATAAGCATAATGCGATTTTACGGTAGTTTAGTAGGCAACTAACATTCGACGATAGTATAAGTAACTTGCCTGCGCCAATTGCTTCGTTTTTATACAAACACTGTGCTGTACCGGAGTAAAGGTTCATGTGTTGTGTTGGGTCGTATCTCATAAGCCGAGACATAATTGATAATGGTTTACCCACATCAAACGTTTGTTAATAATGTTTTATTATTTTTTAAGTAGTATCCAAATTTATGAATAGCAGGAACGTAATTATAAATGCAAGTATGTAACTACCATACACATCTTCTTTTTTAGTAACTTTTGGGGCTGAATGTAGACTCGTTTTTTCTACACATAGATTGTCATTTGCACTCGTGAGATATGCCTGTTTGTTGCATAAGATTTTAAAGATTTAACATTTAAACTGCCAATTGCTTGCCGATAGGCGGGTGTTACGTATATATTTGACCTGGATGCTAGAGTTAGACCTACTTCTAATCTTAGATACCTAAGCATCGTTTATGTTTAGGTCATAGAGCTTTTTTACAAAACATTTACGACAAGCAAGGTTATTTCATAATTTTATGTCTTTTCGATTCACTAGAATTTAGTGATAATTGAGGTAATAAAGTGGCTTAACTATCAAATTTCCATATCCATGAATATGTATTAAATAAATTATATTTGTCTGATGTCAAACATGGATTGACACAGCACCATACTCGTTTTTTTTAAACGTAGTGTCTCTACAAGTGATATCAATTTCAAGTATTAACATGTCTTACTCGACTTTTAACTCATTATATATTAATGCGATTGAATCAAACAAATCCTTGTTATTTTAAAATATTGTGTAATAATTATAATTTAAGAACAAAATAAAAAATAAGGAAATGGATTAACTTATTCACGTACATATCTTATCAACTATTTATATCAATTGAAATAGGTTTATTTGTATTTTTTGTTTGTTGTTTATAACGAGAGTCATATGATAACTGAAGTGATTTAGTAATAAGGGACATGAACTTTCCTAAGATGCACCGAGGAGAGGCCGGCGCGGCGGCGGCGGCGGCGGCGGCGGCGGCGGCGGCGGGGCTCGGCGTCGGGCGCTGCGCCGCAAGTAGGCGCACAAGAGTCAAGGATTCTACAAGATATTTCCTTTCACTTGCGACAATGCATAGATATTATACGTATGTACGGCTATAGCGTGTTCGTGCCGACTTCACAGCATAGCTAGCTGGGTATTTATAGCTTATTAAATATATATGCACGTCATATTTATTATTGTGAAGGCTATGTGCTACACCCTACTAGGTACTGGGTTATATGGCTATTATAGAGTTATCGTTAAAACATCATATCAAATTATAACAATATTTTATTTTCGAGTAAATTTAATAAATATGAAATCTAAAGTTCTACATAATACGTATTTATTCTTAGGTTTACCATTTCTCACTGAAGAAATTATAATCATTACTATTACTGATTCAGTTAATATATGTAACGACGTATTTAATTTAAATTAATTTAGTATTTTTTTATTAAAATATTAAGTGATGACTTAATAGTAGTTATTTATTTATCCAAACCTTGATAAATCATACTTCTCAGAATATCTTACTTTAAAGCAAAAGTCGAATACCTTAATACGTTTAGTTGTTATTTTTCAATCTGTTTTCCTTGTTATTATAAAGCTCATTCGTTATCTGACCGGCGCATGACTTGAACACAAAGCCTCACTAACGCAGGCTGTGTAAACGAATATAATATCTAACTTGTAACTTTTATACGTGTCATGACGGCTCGTTTTCAGACTTCATACAATATTCATATTTATTGTAAACGCTATGATATTATTTATAAAATACAGTTGTTATAAAACAACTGATTAAGATAGTACATTGTTTTTGTAATCACAATTCCAAAAATACACAATAATATTGTGCTGTAAGCGAGAAATAGCAGAATCGATTCATAATATTTAGTAAGTGGCTATAATAATTCAGATACCAGGTACTGTTTTTTGCTGAAGCTCGTTATGTTCCAAGAAGTATAGTAGTCATTTAAATGCCTCCGTAAAAATTAATTGATGTTATAGGGCCAAGGTCTCCGTAAAATGAATCAGGATCATGTTTCATACGTATGTTATGCACCCACTTACAAGAGAATGGTTATGCAATTTTCAACTTTATTCGTCGGCAGAATTTCTGTTTGGGCACATAATTTTGTGGAGACTGGTATTTAAATTGATTTAACCTGCATCTGGGCTTAACTGCTTAATTCAGAACTTTGTTTATACATTAACTTGTGGTATTGTGTCAAATACATACTAATTTAAATAGTTTCCATCTACCAGATTACATTTCAATACGAAGTACTTACACACTTCAATATAGTATAATAATCTTCTGGGGTTTCGAAACGCAGACCTATGAATCTTTTAGGTGTAAATAAATGTAATTTCATAGTAAGCGTTAACAATAAATGCTATGAGTACGCGGCGACAACCCGAGGAAGACTTTCACTGCTTTCACTGTCACAGCCTGCATTGAGCTTCTCTGCGCGTCCATACCAAATATCAGCCGGTGAACGCCCAACTCTCCATTTATTTAGATGCTGCTAACAATACTATTGTTTTTCATTGTCCTTATTCTTAACTTCGATAAACGCTGCATATTGCAAAACAAAATGGAAAGTTGGTTATGGAGTAGAAGATAAGTACCTACATGGGTGGAGGTGATGACGTGCAATGCAGCCGCCCACAGATGTCAGGGAGATTAACGTGTTGGTGGCGCCGTCACCCATTGTTCAAGTCTCGGCGTGTCACGCGTGCATACCACGCTGATGTGTCAAACATAGAAACCGATGCCATTCTGACGCGCTGATGTGGTAACCCTATCTTCATGTAGCCGGGCTCATACTTACAGGAATGTAGCGACATACGACTCAGTGTGATGTATTAAGACTTTTTGCATCAGGTTTATCACAAAGAGACCAGCAAGGTCACAAAGAATACATAGTAAAACATTCAAGAATGTTCGTTTTAAATAGTCTGTCTCTACGAACATCTTAAGAATATTAACAAAGTGATTGGCAGACGGCTCGTCGGATTTCATTAGCTTAAAGTTTAGTCTAAGTTTTTTTTGTATTTTGTTCTGAGATGGGTATCCGAGTACATATCTTGATCGATGCACCTAACGGACGCAACTCTCTTGGTCAATACCCCTTTAAATCATTTTGAATTTTTATTTGTTTGAAATGTTGGCGGTATACCGAGACGTGTGTACAAAAACTTTCCACGAAAGGCTAATGACTTTGCACCCAGACGAGCAAACACTTGCCTGATTAGACGTTCAAATCGATTGGGCGCTACATGACTTGCAGGGTACCTGCAGACTTGAAATATATATATATATATTTTTAACATATCATACATAGCTACTTGAATTGTTGTAATGCCATCATATATAGTTTTCATGTACTTTTTTACTATTTTTATACAGGTTAAATGGCTTCAGTGCTAAACCATGAAGGCGTGTTGAGCATGTAATAATGTTAACAGTATACTATTTTAGATAAGTTCTCATAATGTCTTATTTAGAGAGAAACTTAGTGTTTTTTAAAGCAAGTACTATAGTCAGTCTTGGTTCCATGTGGGACAAGTTTGTACGCACATATTGAAATAGCGGCAGGTATTGCTTTTAACTCTCGAATTTGGGTAGAGTTTCTGCATGCAAGTTGCTTCATTATTGCAGGGTTTATAATTAAATTTATTCACTAAAGCTTAACAACTACAAAGGCGTTCATACCCAAGCTGTCAGATGTGACTTCTGTTTTTAATATGTCTTGGATATTGTTGTTTATGAAACAATTTTAATGATTTAATTCATAAATTCCACAAAAGTATGTTTAACGCAACTGTAGGATTTCGTCGTGCTCTGCTTAGTAAATGTTTGTAATAATTTAAACTAATGACATAACATTTTGATTTATTGAGTTGCTCAATTAAGTCATTGTATTCTTAAAACATAGCATTCTTAAAGTTTAAAGTGCAATTTACACAATATGTAAACAAGTATGGAATTCCAAAAGATCAAAATGAATCGTGGCTAAGATGTAATCTTATAATGTTGTCGTAGCAAGTATACGCGGATGTTCATACCGACACGGTGTGTCAGTGACCGTCCGGCCGTATTTACTCCTTGTTCAAATATACTAAGCTGGTATGTATCGGTACTAGTACGTCTATTTTATACCATTGATTTAATCTTTCGACCTGATCTTGTTACATGCATATTTTAGTAGGCTTACGTAACCAAATGGATCGCAAGCTCGCACGCGCTTTATAGCGAACGTGAGAGATGTCTCGTAACACACGGTATAGCTGTTGTTCACATCATTATTAGTATTGCCTAAACCAATAATTATGTGAACAATCTGGATTAAATTGAACATTGCGTAGTATACGCACTTATTTGGCTAACAGTAAATTGTTTGCAGATCGTTTTCTTTAATTTTGTGTTGAAGGTAGGAAATAAGTGAGACAGTTAATTTTTATAATTTTTAATTTTTTGTAAATTTAAAACAGACTTACATTAGAAAAATCACATAAACTATTAAAAGACCTATTAAATATTTATGTGAGTCTATATTACATACAGTAAGGTAGGTACTTAGGCTACGGACGGGATTATGACCCGGTACATTAGGGAGTTACTGGAAAACATATTCGTAGTTTGATGACAATGCATCTACTAAATGAGAAGAACCATGTTTAATTTAGTTGTCATAATAAAAGATCTAACTGCGCATATGTTATCCATGCAAATCACTCCTCAGGTTTTTATATCAACTAATTCGAGCACGAAAGACGTGAGATCATGGCTCTATTAATAATGGCCGTCACCCGTGGGGTCGTTGAGCCAGGGGTAGTTGACTGGGCATCTCACGCACGTTTGCAGATTGATCGTTTCTCCGGGAACCTCCTTGGAAGTGAGTTTGCAGGAGTGGGGTACCCAACAAGCCTGGTTGCCTTCAACGGCACACTTTTCCCTCCAGGGCTCGAAGTTCTTGGCTTCAGTAATAGTACGAGGGTTCTGGATCCATTGGATGACCTGGGTCATGGTAACGAAGTACACGTCGTTGTGACTTGAAAGAATTTCATCGATCCAGTACAAGAAAGCCTCTAAAAATTCAGGGTTGTTCTTGAGCCACGCAGCGTGGAAGTACAGACCCAATGGAGCGCGGTTTTGCTCGTAGTGGCGATCGAAGTTGTGGTTAAGGAAGTTGTAGAACTGGTCTCCAGTGAGGATGTTGGAACAGGAGTCGACCATAGCGCAGCCGGGCAGGTATTCGTCGTTGGTAGGGTCCTCACGACGGTCGAGCTCGTTCATTACCATTTCCCACACGGCGTGGCTCCTAGTCGGGCAGCTCTGTAAGTTTCCGTGGCAGCGGTGGGGCATTCTAAAGTACATGGTGTAGGGCCATAGGGGAGGGTTAGAAAGGGGTGCAGTGATTGTGCTGTCGTACAGGAAGGCTTGTTCTTCCATCATGGTGAACTGGTTGTTGCCTCCGACACGCAAGTAGGGAGCGCGGACACCCACCACACTGTTGTCAGTGATGTTTGCGAATTTCTCAATAATGACTCTCATACCAGCCATTTCCTTGCCCCAGTCATCGACGGTAGCATTACTCCAGAAACGTTCGTCATCGTTGTGCCTAAACATAAAAATATTCATGGTGAATACAATTAAACAAAAAAAGTAATTAGAAGAATGTTAGTGGAAGAATATAGTGTAATAAGTGTAATTAATTTCAACTCACGATGTTGCCTGTGGCGCTATATTCTGACCCTTTCTGTGGGAATTTAGGAAGTATAATAGTTTTATAATTATATGTTATACAACCTACATTGCTTATGTGGTATGCTAATTTTATGAAACTCAATATTCTATCATTTTTACTTAGACAATGCGTTGTGTGGTAACTCACAACGTTACTACTACTTGAACATGTTTATTGTGCAAAGAGTTAAGAGTCATCAAAATGTATTTTTCTACATCAAAGTCTCTAAATAATACACAATATCATAGTTTTGTTTAGTACACTAATATCAATTTCAACTTACGTGATTGAATGAACAGCAATCTCGTGTCCTTTTCTGTGGGTTTCCGCAACAGCTGAGTAGTTGCTGTATTTGTGGGAAACGAAGTATGTCGCCCTGATGTCGCATCCGTTGGGGTTTTTACGTTTTCCGTTGAAGATTTCTTTGTATAGTTCGATATTGTTGTTGTTGATGGCATCATCGAAAGTGATGGTGATCATCTGGGGCACGTCTCTGGCGGGCAGGTCGCCGGGGATGACGGTGCCGTCCTCCGAGCAGAAGCAGTCGGGCAGCACGCACTGGGAAGCGTCGCATGGTGGGGCCCTGTTGGGATCGTTGTCGATGTCTACGACAAACATAAAGCCCAGTTCAAATAAACGTCAAATAACTAACGCAACATACCTAACAATGATTGTATTGCAATTCAGTACTTTTAATTGTAGGTATCGTGAGAAAATCAACATGAAATACACAATCGTCGCGCTTAGGTAATTTTCGGTTACAGTTTGCAACTATATGTCAAAAGCTATTGTTAGTTTGCGTTTGATTAAAGCTTAGTAGCGAGCATGTGATGAAGTTTATCATTCGAGATATTAACATCGGCCACGAGCGAGTAGAGGCACATGGATGTTGGGCGGGGCGAGCGCCGGAACCAGTACGGGTACTTTCGCTCGGACAAATCACTCCGCACAGCTGACACACGTTGGATTTCACTTTTGATTCAGTATTACTATGTCGTACATAATACACTTACATAATCTTTTATAATTTGCCCATGAAGTTGCATATAATTAAAAACTTATTTACATCTGGTTGGCTAAATGACATAAATGTAATAGACTTGTTGAAGAGTGCAATTATTCAAGTTATTTATAAGTTGTTGGATTGCGTATAGTATTCTATTTAAGAGGTAAATGTGTAATGTATCGGTATTTTTAATGGTGACATACGCATACATTTACGTAAAGACGTGAGCAAGAAGTTTTATAACGCACTTCCAGTCCAGGGTCTTCGCGTTTGGTGAAGGGAATTTTGTATCCTTGTCATGTACGTAATTACAATTCAAGTGTTTTCGAGTCATACTGCGAGGCAGAGAATTGTATTGTATGAATCGTGTTTGGAGTTACTCGATGCATACTGACTAGCCGGTGCTGCCGTATATGGCTATCTATCGATTTTTATTCAAAGCTTTCTAACTAGATATAAAGGAAAAAGATTCGATAAAAGTCAAATGTTTACATAATCAATACAATATTCACCCCGTTGGTGTCATAGTACATAACATTGAGATGTTTTTTTAGGCCAAGTGATTGTCACTTCAGGCCGGTCGCTCGTCACGCCCCACGGACCTGCTCGTATTTGATCTTAGTTATTCAAGATCACTTGCTAATTTTAAATTTAGATTAGATACAACATACCGGCTCCTTGACAACCTAAGTTATTGGTATAAATTGAGGACATATTTCATAACTATTTTATTTTTAAATGATAAATTTTTCTCACTAAGAATATTAGCGGAAGATTTTATGGTGACCTTATGATGAGGTGAATTTTTATTCGTAGTTTCTTAGTAAGGAAAAGCCGAAATAACTTTACTAATATTTTCAGTACTTTTTAAATGTATGACTGACTTACCGCAAGAGTTTTCGTCAGAGCCGTCGGCACAGTCCTTCTCGCCGTTACAGAAGAGGCCGCGCTCGATGCAGGTGGAGTCTCCGCACGCCAGGAAGCCGTCCTGGCACAAAGGCTCTTCCGTGTACAACAATGGCTTAACTTTACGCTCCTTGTTCTTCAATTTACAGTTCTTGACCGCGTCTTTCCAGTCACAGGTCTGTTTCTCTATGTCGAAGAATAAACCAGCTGGACAACGAATAGCTTGGATGCCCTGTTACAAAAATATTACTATTTAGACAAATAAGTTACGTCTATGCGTCACTAATTATAATCAAGGATTTTTAATGTCAACAGTACGTAAATTTGTTATTAAAATCCTTAATAGTATTTTTGCAATGATATGATATATAAGGAAGTCGGTTTAAATGAAATTTCAATGATATCATTTTAGCAAATACATTCTGATTAGCTTAGGAAACAAATAAATAACATCATTTATAATTGAATAATTGTTAAAATCAATATTGTAAATATGTTTACCTACTATGTGCAATGCTTAGCGCAACCGTACTTTAGGGAATTTGCATCATCGGAGTAAAAAAATCTTTGTGATTACATATTCAATTAGGTATTCTGACATATTAGCTGTATAAGATAATCTGTTGTGCGTGAGTTGACGGTTACTGGTTAATAGTTGGGCCGAGGCATCCTTGGAGGGTATTGTAACAACTTGAACAACAATACCGATTGTCATGATTACGAGCGTGCGGTCAGGAGCCGGCCGGCGCGGCGGCGCGGCGGCGCGGCGTGCTCTTACATTACCTTGAATGTCGTAAGAACGCAACTGCAGAACCTACCCACAAATACGCAATGTTCTGTTGTTTATATTGAGGACAAATTTCTAATGTTTATTGCGCTTCGCATATATTTAATTAAACTACCTTATTAACACTCCGATTAGAATTGTATTCTAAAGGAACATTGAAGTATGTAGTTTGCAAAATTGTACAATTAAATTTTATAACTGTCTGGTATTTTCAATGTGAGCCAGTTTTTAGGTGTCTTGCATTCCACATAGCTTCGGTAAGGACATATTTACGAGGGAATGCGCTTGTAAAAGTATGTTACCTATATATAGGTACTTACCGAGGCGGTGCACTGGATGACGTCGCGACAGTTGTCGCCCTCGCCGGACACCAGGCGGAACCACTCGCCGGCGTCCTTGTCCTTGCATAGCTCTTGCTCCAAGCTGTCCTCTTTCTTCGGTGCGTCGCGGTCGTCAGCTTGTCGCCGCCATCGGTGCCCATCGACACCTGCTGCACAAATAACATCCTAATTTAATAACACTCCTATCTCATACATACAAAGATAACTATTTAAAATGTAAAGCCGGAAACGGTGTATAATTTGGAGTTTGATTAGTTAAACTACCATTTAACGTAATCGATTATTAATTCTTAGTTAATAGCTTTTTTTTAGCATTAGAACCGAAATGTCACTTGGAAGCTTACGAGCACGCGAGTCTTAAAATGTCAAAGGTGGGGTGAGCGCTCGTGACATTTGACTCGCTTCGAAATGTCAGCGCTTGGGCAAGCGACAAGGACGACTCTTTCTATGTCTATACAAAATTGTGCATTATGCATGGCATTTGATTTGTGTGCCGTTTCGGCTGACGAAATTATTATAATTCAGAAAGGTTACGGAATAGTAGATTTCCTTGAATCATCATCACGTTCCAGGAAACTTTACGATGTGCCTATTAAGAAACTACAAATTGTAGTATTAAACCAGTTCTAAAAACTGGAATTAAGAATACTCATTAAAATTGAATTGAATTATAGTGACATAGTCTATAATTAGAACGATGTTTTAACAGACTTTGTTGTTTCTGAATTTTTCCCATAGAACTATGCGTTAAGTGTGTGTCCCGTATTTTTTGTCATTGTACTTTGCTTGGGTAATGTTAAAGCAATAAGAAGTATGTATGTTGCGCACGGGCCACGGTGGTAGCTGCGTGAGCGAGCGGTGCGAGTCATGTGCGCTGTAAGCACGTCGCTCGTAACACTAGGAAACAGAGCTCTCGCTGGATTATCTAACTGTCTCGCTTGCACTAAACTGCAATCGCAACGGACGCGAGAGCTGCACGAAACTCATCACTCTGTAATTTGAACCTCTTTTGTCTGTATTGGTTAGTTTTGATCGAGTAATTGAAATCATTCGTAGAATTAACAAACAAAACAGATTGTTATTGAATAGTTGACTGCGCCTTGTTTGAAAGTGTTGTAGATTGACTATTGTCCTTAATATGAGAGTTCATAAAGCCAGCTATGTGGGTTAGGCGTTGCAAGCTGCCTGTGCAATCAATAGCACTCGATTAATACACGACACGCTAGCGTGTATGCACATACATAATTATATTATTTTCATTGTTCGGTACAGCAACAGCTTTGCACAACACCAACACGGTTCATGTAACAGAAAATGCCTGACAGATAATAGCTTTAGCCCTATTGCTTATAATTCGTGATTCTTTAAATATTCAGCATTAAATTTTATTATGTAAATGCTAAAATTATGTCAAGATTTCATAACGTTGAGACACAAGATTCTAGTATTTGATTATATAGTGGTAGTCGTCAATCCACAATATTATCTTAATAAATGGCGCTTGGATTATACCTACAATCTAAATATTTGCTCAGAGATATATTACTAAAACCAGTTTTATAATCTAATTTTTAGTTTTTAAATTGATAAAAGTATGCAAATGTTCTTTACCTACAAAAATATATTTAAATTGTCGCTGGTCAAAGTTGTAAAACTAACGAGTTTTCTTTGACCCGGATCTTCCACGTGTTTGATTACGATATACTGATAACTTGACTAAACAAATTAGCCCCTATTCAAGAGAAATGTCTTTACTACTCCAATAACGAATACAATGGTGAACGAGCTCGAAGTCGTCTTTAAACGTTTCTCCAACCCGTATTTGCACCTTTGATTTGCAGTTACTGCGCGTTGATGTCTTTTGTTCGGGAAAATTATGTTTACACTAACACGTTTGGTTGAGCTAGTTAAAAGATTGGTATTAATAGAAATTCATATTCGAGTAGCGCAATCAATATTCTTATTTGGTTACTCAATTAGTTAAGAATATGAGAAAATACCTACTTTAAGTTCCTTTGAATTTAACTCATTATAATGTTATAAACATGAGACATGATTTTATTTATTTACCAGTGCTTTGACTCATACTTGTCATGGAAGATACCGTTTCCCTAGTACCTATTATTAACTACAGCATATTGTTTGAATAATAAAGCACGAATGTGGGAACAACTAGGTATGCGAGTAGCTCGGGCGTCGACCGGGCGCGTTGTTGGAATACCAACGGCCGACCTTATGAATATTTAGCACCACCGCTCGACTTTCCTTCTGCGGCACTCCCTTTAAGCGAAGTTAATTTCTGATAACGGGAGACTGGCGTTTCCGTACGCGGAAGTAAACAGCGCTCACCTTGTCTGCGTCATTCACATGCGACCACGACGACCTCTGGGGTTGTCACTATCAATATTCACGTTTCACTTTGTCTTCTATGAAGTCAACAAGAAACGTTACGCAAGACATCGTCTACCGCGCGTCATCGGCTTCTAACACTCCGCTCCCTTAAGAAGCGTGAGGTGTGGTGAAGCCAGGCAGCCATGCCCGGCATACGTGCTAGTAACACATTAGTATTTGTAACGTGCTCCACAAAATACATTTAAACTTGACCGAGGCCGTGATTGCCGGTATTGTGCATTTCTTCATACATGTGAAGAAATATATTTACAACATATTCCATTCGCTGTCAGACTGACACAATGAATATATTAGAAACAAACGCGATTACTTTTAACATATCTGTAACATGGCTAAACGAATAACTACAACGAATGAAACTTGCGTTAAGCGATAGGCAAATTAATTAAGCAACTCGAACATTGAACATTCACTTAAACATGTTTTATATAACTGTCTGCAGTGAATTGCAGATCATAAGTGGAAATTATCAGACGGATGTGGCGACGACGTCACGGCGCCGAACCAGACACACGCTGTTGTTGTTGATCGATGATGTTTACGATTGAAGTTTTTATGTTTATATTTGACACATGAATAGACGTTATACATGATAAGGTACATATTCTTATAATATGATACCCATGCGTAAGAAACCGCATACTAATATAAATCAGCACAATCGGATAGTATTTCAACACAATATCGGAGTGGTTCGAAACCCGCCTGTTTATCTTTCACGTGGTGGTTATGTCGCAACTGACTTGACCTAGAGACCTAAAGATCTGGAAACCTACCATAAGTAGGTAACTGATAAAAAAGTTTATAATGCCTTACAAATCATTACATAATACGCATGTAATAGCATTGTTTAACATGTCTATTAAAATAAATTTGACATTTCAAAAGTTCAAAATAAAAATGAAAATATGGCAAAAATTAATGACAGCTAGACTACGCTAGTTTACTAATTATTGTACAATAAGCCAGCAAAGCGTGAAATATGAACTAAAGACTATTGTAAAACTGTTCATAATTACTTTCCATCCATTTTATAATTTACACATTGCAGTGACCTGGTTTTAGCAAAACGACTATTTATTAAAATACAAAGTTATTGAAAAAGTTTCGGTTGTATACATTTGACAAACATTAATGTCCTAGTTTTAACAAAACTACCATTTTAAAAAGAAAAGATAATAAATAGCTGCTTGGCTTCGTTAGGGTGATATGACATTTTAAAAAGTCTTCCATAGAGTTTTCATTTCTTACAAATCTTCTCCTTATATTAAGGACCATAAGATTTGGTGCAGTCGTTGGGAATCTATGGCGTGACAAAAGGAAGTCGACATCCATTTTTATATTTATAGATTTGCCATTTGTTTATTTTGAAACAAGTGAGAATTTTTTGTAATTTGTTTAGAAAAAAAGAAATTTCAATTAAAAAAACGATTATGATATCGGAAAGAAAGAAACCAACCTAAGAAACCAATATGATTATGATATAAGTTTATTTTAAGTGCGATTATTTTGTTTGTATGCTTTTACTGAGAACATACAAGTAATGGTATTTGTATTCACTTTAGCTAGTTCATAACTCAAGTTATTTTTATAATGAAAAATAATAAAGGAAAATTGAATGCGGCATCTAAATAAAATCAGGCAGTCGCAAAACAAAGCGAGTACTTGAAATGCCCCATTAATTTGATAATCTATAATAATTATGTAAACGAAAATGTTAACAATCACTGCTCAAGGTTAAAATACATTAATTGATTGTAATTCTATTGAAAGGAAGCTATTACTGATCACGCCCTTGAACACTTGACTTCTAGTTCACGTGACCTATGTGACATGACATTTATCACATGAATGCGAGCTATTCGTGCCACGTAAGTATACTCGGAAATAATGATTAGCCAATTGTCTCTATCCGTGTACAAGACCCTAACATTACTTTTTCAAAAAGAGGAAATACAGCTTCCTTCTGCATGCAGTTTATAGAAACACGATTTTATTATACTAACGATTTCTACTGCAGACGATACTAATTTCGATTTCATTACTAAGTTTATTAGCCTCTAGTGAATTAGCGTTTTCACGCATTTTTCCTTCTTCGGCAAATGATATTATTCTTTGACCAATTAATATTAAAACGCTATTAATATTAATTGAGTCTGAAAAAAAAATTGAAATTTAATTGAACAATGCATCAATGTCTTCAATTAAAAGCTGTGGCATTTATAACGTCGTAAAGCTTACAACATTCAAGTGTTACTATTGGATTATATGTATATGTATGTATATTTATAATCTAGATGTTTATGAGGATAACATGTTCAACGTTTATGTAGTTTATATTCTAAACTACGTGATGCTTTTCATCACTTTAGACAAGGTAATATTTAATTAACTAGCCTATTGCATATATAATATCCTTATTTAAGGAAATTATGTGAGTTAATATAAACCTTATTCAATAAAAAATAAAAATTAGGAAGCTGATCCCTTTGTTTGTTTAGATTTCTTAATACTAACTTTGAAGCACCTACAGTTTGAATGCAAATCTATTTACTATTAAAATTGAGATGAATATATGTTTTGAATGGCTGACTATGAATTTCTAGAAGGCGATAAGGCACTCAATGCGCCGTCCGCCGAGCGCCGCGTCGTAGCAGTCTGGCTGCCCTCGACACTATGTAGAGTGTGACGTCACCGGCGCAGGCGTAGCGCAACACGGAACGAATGTGAAAGTTCTCTGCAACCACAGAGCTCAGCCACAGCAGGTGCTAACCAATAGTTCAACTAAACACGTCCTAATGACGACCTATTCAGATGTAATTTAATCGAAGATAAGTACTTGATTCTATCTTGTAATATCCGCATCGAATGCTGTGTTACCGGTAGAGAGGCGGTCGGACCCGGCTGCTGTTATCGAAAGTGAATAAACAAGCGATTACATGTTTCGCAACATCGAAACGTTACTCCATACGTTACCGAAATTCTTTGTTAAATTCACAACACCGATGGCGACGTAGAGAGAACCGATACTTGATACACGCTAGCGACATGCCATGAGTGACTATCCTTGAAGGGTTCGAATCACTGTGCGTCGATGTCCTTTGGTCGATCGATGCAAGGCGATCGCGGTCGGCTGCATTCATTGGTAAACTCTGCGCAGACACAGTCTATCTCGCGACGACCGAGAACGGGCAACTTCACTCTTCACTAAGTGCACGCGACACTCTGTACTGTAGCAATCACTAAGTTATCGGCAGATGTGCGGATGTGTTGTGACATCGTGTCACCCGTGACGTCGCGAGATGGACGGTGTCTGGATGCGTAAGATAAAGGTTAGGACTCACCGCAGGCGAACAAGAGACACGCGGCCAGAGTAGCGACACGGGCGTAGCGCGCCATGACGGGATCACAACAGGTCGTTGCGCGGCCGTCGTGCGGTTAAATAGTGGCCTCAATCTGCGCCCCGCCCGCCCCGCTCGCCCACAGCGCGCGCACCTCTGCCGACACCCTTCGCGCGCATCAGCTGTGCATCACCTGCATGCTGCATCTTCAGGGTGCGCGCCGTCATCGGGACCTGCATCTGCTAGCTTCGGAGACACATCTATGACATACTTTCATATTAACTCATATCGGGTGTCCTTTATTGCGCCATCAAAGCATATAAAACACGTATTATGTAAGTATTATACAATTTTATGAAGAAGATCATCGGTTGTATGCATCACTGTTTATTACTGCATCATACATTTCAAGAACTCTATGATTCATTTTCTTATATCTGTCGAGTTTATATTATGGGTCAAAATTAATGATTGATTGTTTACATGTAGGCAAGACGACATTATTACTGTCTAAAAATAAATAGTCTCATTAAAAATCTTTGAGGTCACTTCAGGAAATTCTTATCACGGGTTTAAATAAGCCTACTCTCAAAAATCTTAAAGCTGGCTAACTTAAATCGATTAAGGGAATTCCTTTGTATCGATAAATTAACTTGCAGAAGTCAGAAAGATTTTTTACATAAATACATGATAAGAAAAGAAACCCCTTAAGTAAAATATCTCTGAAAACAACAAAAAATGTAAGTAGTAGTATCAATAATTTTTAGTGTTAGCCATAAAGCAAGGATTTTAAAAGCAGTTGGGGTTACGATTAGGAAATTATATAAGATAGTGGGTCTTACATAAATCTCTATTAATCGTGCTAACATATCTATTGACCTTTATTATTCGCAAAAATAAATGGCATGAGACAGACAGAGAGTCAGGCGCCACTACCACCACCAGAAAGGTTAAAAAAATAACCTTTACAATTATTATGTATTCAATAAATACAATAGTACATTAATAAATAATACATATCTATATATACTACGTTGTTCAAAAGACAGAATTATTCATTTCAAGTAAATAGGCTTGAATCAAATTTTCTGGAGGTAAACAACATGAAAACAATCTACTATGCCAAAATATAATTTATTAAAAAAAAGGAAATATGGGGCTTGTATTATAAAACTACAACAAATTCATATCCTTTGTTTATAAAATCGTTAGAAAATTGTGCAAAACAACATTTTGTTAGTAAATGGCATCACTTTTAGCCGAGAGCTATTTTTTCTTGCCTAAAAATATTCCTTTTGATATTGATATTGTTCAAATGAGATATCGCGTTAGAAACATGCAGTATAATTGAGATATTCATCCTTTTGAAGTCGGTTATGGAGCACACTAAATAATCATCTTCCTGGTGATATTTACAGCTTTAATGTGGATTACTGAGATTAATTCATGGAAGACTGTATTACGTAAATTATCTATTATGATGGTAGGTGAAAAACGAAACCATACCATCTAGTACGCCACGCAAAATTAAAATATTGAAGAAAACACTTTTAATTTAATGCAATTAAAAACGAACTTGTTTATTATAATGTTTAAATTAGTTAACTTTTAGCGTAACTGGCTTTTTTAATAGGGATGAATTGCTTTGAACAAAGTGCTGCGTAAAAATGAAACAACCCGAAGTGTGTTCTTTGGGTCAATAAACTATTGGATTAAAAAATAGCAATAACTCGGCCCCAGAGAAAAGGTTATACCGACTTAAGGATGTTTTATATTCGCACAAAGTGTACTGCAAATATATCGTTCCATTGATTGTAGGTACTATAATTAATGAAACGATACATTTTCAGTACATTTGGTTCGAACAACGTTTGTTGATCTCAGGCTTGCGCCTAAATGTTGTCATACTCACTGCATCAAAACTCGCGATAAATCTATGATTTTTTTTTTATGATTAAAAAGCGAAGATAACCTTGTTTTTAAAGCTCTGTACTACTGCATTTCAAAACAAACAACGTATTATATGAATCAACTATAGAATAACTAATAATATAACATGAGTGTTTTTTTTTATAAAAAAAGCTCCTTAAATGCAGAGTAATAGACTAATAATTTTTGACGAACTTGAAAGTGCCCGAGAAAATGCTTTCTTGCCATGGCCAGGAATAGATTATGTTGCACTTTAATACAATGACTAGTGTGGCTTTCTCCTTCATTACTTCCTGCTTCAAAAACGAAGCAGTCTCCATATGAACTTTCGAAACGTTTTTCACCCTCTTAGGTGCTAATTAAAAAAAAAAACAGATGCTTGTAGATTACATTTCAGGTATGTTTTAAACTTAAAAAAAATGTATGTCCGCATGAAACACTATAACAATCCCTTACGGGGTAGATTTCCGTAAACGGTGCTTTGTTTAATCATTTATATTTCATCAGAAGTGTGTATATAAAATTTCATTCAACTAACTTAAAAAATAATGAATTCGTAACAGATTTTAGACCCTTACTTTGCCGTTTGTCCAGGTCCAAGCGTTAAGGCTTTATATGTAAGTCAGAGAACTTCTCTTTACATATACATAAATGGATATTACTCCTTTAGGAATAGGGGCGCGTTTTGTCTTAGGTATAATAGATGTGTCGAACTGATCTTAGTTGCCATTTCTGTAATTTAGTATTTTTATAGACCAACATAACAAAAAAACATTGTTCATAAAAAACCTAACCGGTTTTCGTGGAAAATGATTTTACATAAACTATCTCTTAGCCGCTTAATATAATCATTACGAATAAAACTACAAACTAATAATTTAATAACATTTCATAATAAGCTGATAAATGGTAAAAATAATTGTAATCAAAGATCAGAATTTAAATTAATATTATTTCTGACCATCTTATTGTTTACTCACATAAATTATCAGTTTGAAATTAAATTAATCACGGAGTATTATAAGAGGTCTTATCTTACAGTATGTGTCTACTTCATATGTTTTTAGTAAAAATTCATAAAGAAATGCGAGCTTTTTATAGTTCCTTTGTTAAACTACTAATCTAAAAGGTGTTGTATATTTATGAATTACTGTCTGACTTCTTCAATAACATCGTTGGAAACTTTTACTTGCCCTTATTCTTCTAATTAGTTTTTATGATATGTACCTACTAATTTAAATTTGTATGATACAGTATTAAGCAATTTTCATTTTTGTTTTGTATAAAAGGTTTTTTAAGTCGATTAACAATATCATTTTGAAGAAAACAGAAAAAAAATATATGGCGTAGCTACTTAGGCCTTGTTTCATTAAGAAATTAATAGATAATTTAGTCACAAATATATAAGCAAAGAAAAAAATATAAAAGTAACGTAACTTAATTAGCAAAGCTTTTTTGTGCTGAGGTTTTCAGTAACACATCGCTTTTGAGCAACTCATAATGCGTCATTGACGCGTCGAGTAATAGATAGGAGTAAAGCTTGTTGTTGTTACATAATGAGTCACTAGCTATTACAAAAAGCTTGTTGTCTAGTGAATTTCAATTGATTAATACTGCACCCACAATTATAATGTCGTCAATACTGCCTTGACATGCACGCTGCAAAACGTTGGCACTGTGACCCGACCCAAATCGTTTTGGCAGCATTATTGTCAACTTCAACATATTATGTGGTATTTCGTAATTATTAAATTATTTATTTACTTTAATTAACTAAGTAGGCGTTTGTTTGTGGGGGCTGGCACAAGTGAGAGATATCAAAATTAAAAGGATTTGTGGGAGGCCTTTGCCCAGTAGTGGGACGAATAATGAAGATGTTATATCCATAAAATTAATTATAATTATTCAAAGTATCATCTATCACAATACTGCGCCATGTTTTGTATATTGATGATAAAAAAATATATACCTATTCTTTTCAGATTAAACAACCATCTAATTACTATGTTTATTACGGTACCTATAAATAGTTACCAAGAACTATTCTCATAAAGCGGGTAAGTATATGAGTTTTGGCACGTAACTACTAAATGCTAACGTGTCACATGCTTAGAATTACAATGGAAACACTTATCTTTACCTTTCATCAATCGTTTCTAAGGCTAAGTAAAATTTGTACATTCGAGGTACCTTGTATATACAACGGACTTAAGTAGAAAATGCACATTAATGTAGTTACTTACATACATTATTGTACCCATTATCCGGGAGATAATACAGCAGCAATTTGTTCAAATATGATTTATTAAATATAATGTAATTGATAAATTTAATGACCGATTAACATAAAGATTAATATAATAAAAATCCATTCCTATTTAATGTTTTGCTTATTCTGAAGTCTTAGGTATAAATAACTTAATTTAAATACCACAATAAAATGAGGCCATAACAGACAAGTTCAGTCAAATCTCCATCGTTCTCCTCTTTCTCTTTCTCCTCTTTCTCTTTCATCTGAATCTCCAAAAGAACTTCCTCCTTTTTGAACCGGTCGGTGAATAGATGAACACAACCACGAGATGTGTAACGCTGTTAACGTTTGATGTTACAAATCTAAATGAGTTGTTAAACGGTCCGTGAAACGATGTACGTTGATGTTTTATTGTCTTCTAGGCTTCACATTAAACATAGCAGTTAATCATCATTACATGACTGTATTTTATTTATTTTATTTTATTTGGGAAAAAAAACAATATTACATTACATATAATACTTATCAGTAAGTTATATAAAACAAAATCAATGTAATAACCACAACATTTTCCACATACTGTAGTCAATATTAAAGATTTTTTCTATAATGTTATTATTTCATGAAGTCGATAAGTTACAAAAGATATCTTAAACATGTATTAGGACGCTCATTACTTAGCAAAGTCAAAGTCAAAAGTTTTATTAGTGTACATTAGATGTTATAAAATATGTGGGACTTTTTATTTAGTTGCCTTTTACAAGCAACTTAGTAAAAAGTGCAAGCACTTCAATATGACCTACAACTGAAAGTTTAGTTGTCGCGTAATCCTGGTAAGAGTTGGTAACTAAAGAAAGTTGGTAAAATAAATGGCATAGGGTACGAAAAGAATATTCTGCACATTTAAAATGTCATTAAGTAATCATTAATATAAAATAAAACAACTAAGTGTAGATATTGCTTTATTTAATAAAATTATAGCCAAGAGAAGTTCAACCTTCAGATTTTGTTTGAGCTAGAACATGTATAAAATTATTAATAGTCACAAATCACAGGAAGTAGGTAATATCACTAGAGTGAAACAAAATAAAATCATCTCTCTAACACCTAAATACGAATTACAGTAATAATATCACCACTGAGATACCTACAATGTATTTTAAATTATAATTATGTACGTAAGGACCTACTTCAAAGATGACAGCTATGTTTACGACCTAGATAGTTTATAGTCTAATACAAAAGTACACAATAAATACTTAGGCTAAGAAGATACTCTAGGCTAATTATGAAAGCACAGTTTAGTGACAATGAATTATAACTCTATTATGCTAACATGTACGCAGTAGGTACATCCTCGTCTACTCCGCTGTGGTACACACTGCCACGTACGCATTCGTCTATATGATATCAAGCGACACTGATGCTAATATACTAAATACCTAACAATCAATATCACAATATAGCTACTTATATAGTGAAGATCCAAAGATGAGGCAACACCAACTATATAAGACATATCTGCAAAACAGTTATGTAACTGCGAAACTCATATATTATTGCCGTATGCAGACATTTTATTTGTATCTTTTTATCCGCAGTGTTGTTTGAACAATATAGTATCGTACAAATGTGTAAAGCCCAAAATAAATAATAATCCGTGTAAGTTTTCAAAATGCTTTTCTTTTATCAAAATGGTTTTAAAATACAATATTCAAGTAATTTATAATTCGGCATAAACAGTTTGCAATATGTCCTGACCGTTGAGAAAGATTCAGAGATCGAACCACAACACCGCTGAGACGTAACTACAACACTTTATTATGACTACTCTATATATTACTTGTACGTTTGTGGCTTAGAGTATAAATAAGCACTGCTCATATCTACTAACACACTCGAACTGTTAATTCTTAATTAGTAAAATTTTACATGTATGTGATTTTGAATGAAACATTTATTGTACTTTAACAAAATTGATTGTTTTGAGTTACAACTAATCGTTCTGATGAATGGATAAAACGATTAGTCAAGTTACGGGTACAAGCAATATGAATTTAAACCTTACGTAATACTCTACACTCGCTTTCTCATTATCGACCAAAAGATAATAAGCACCTAGCAATTAAAATACCACGACAAAAACATTCATGCATGATACTCTCACAAAAAATATTCGCTTTACCTAATATTTCCTTCACTTAGAGCTTAATTTTGATTAGCACGACATTCTATTGTGGAAGAAGTGTTTTAAAAATAGGCACTTTATTATTCAATTAAAGAATATTGCTTTCCATTGATTTAAAAACTTTATTTGATAGTAAAAAAAGCTCGTCACAAATTAGTATTATTACTTTTAATGGTAAGAAAAGTAGCAATAAAAAAAATTTAGAAAGAAAAATACAAATAAATATACATAAATGGTGGAAACTAAGTTATTAACACGCTTTGCTATTTCGAGGACAGCTAACTCTACAGTCTGACTCTGACTGATTTCTACCAATAAAACCAGTTACCTAACTAAACTTTGATCGATGAGAGGAATAATAAAATATTGATTAAAGCATAACTTATTAACGCCACGTTAGGCATTTAGGTACCTATTGAACCAAATCTCGAAGTCTTGATCACGTTAAAATAACTTTTATGTTGCTGTAGGAAAGGTTTTTTCGCTTTTTACACGAAAATAGTAATGAGATAGATAAAATAGAAAGCAGAGAATAAGCAACTAAAAAAATATGGTAGGAAAATATGATAATGGTTATCTGTGCCTACATATTTGTATTTAATAGAGACTTGAATACTATTGCTACGAATACACGTACATTTACGTATTTTAACTCGATACACAACGCTGACAAAACCCTAAAGTATTATATTTTAAAAGATGTTTTTAACCCCCATGGTTTAAAAAGAGGTTTGTATAAGTTTTTATGTGTCTGTTGCGTATCTGTGTCTGTGGCATTGTTCCTCCTAAAATAATACACCGATTATGATGCGGTTGTTTTTATTTGACTTACCACTTTTTTAGCTATAATGTTTAGTATTTTTCTTCATGTAGAGTGTTAAAAATCGATTAGATTTGAATAATATTTTAAGAGGAGTGCTCTATTAATTATCTCAGAGCGGTTTATAGTTTTCTTTGCACTGTATTTAATTGGTTTAAGACGAGACGCGTATAGTTTGCAGGGTACATATGACATCGAGACATCTGTGCGTGATTACATTCGACATTTCGGATACTATCATCATTATGGGCTATTTGTTTGTTGACTATAAAGTCAAAGATGTTGTCAGTGGGTACAGCACTGCTTGCGACTGTACGAGTGAGTTGGAATGTCTATGCCGGCAGCAGCGGCCGGTCCGGGCCGGGCTCCGCCAGCCGCAGCGGGTCGCACTTGTCCGCGGCGTCGCCGTTGGCCAGCAGCGCGTCGCCGGCTCCTGCCTCTGGTGCTGCCGGTTCCATCTACAATATTGACGTTATATCGAATATACCATATAAAAGTTCTTGCAAAATTTCCTTCGTCAAAGATTAAATAAAATACTGAGAGCCTTTCTAAACTAAGGTCTATTTTCTGTTCCTACTAGTATTTAATCTGAAACACATTAAGCGTATCGTCGTCTACGCAAGAAGATCAATTAAATTATACCTGAGGTATGGTAGAGGCCACTGCAATAGTCTCACATAATTTTATATATATATTGGGTCCACTGCATGACTAAATTATCAGAACCCTCGAAAGAAAAGCTCTACTTAGTATAGTTGTGAAATATTTAAGAAAGCATGGATAATCAGTTCAGAAGGTAAGATGTCGATATAGTAGAGTGTCGCGCGAGGCGGACGGCCTGCCAGTGCAGGGCGACGATACGCAGGACGGCCTGTGCGGGT
The DNA here is from genome assembly GCA_905146925.1 of Autographa gamma. NCBI lineage: Eukaryota > Metazoa > Arthropoda > Insecta > Lepidoptera > Noctuidae > Autographa > Autographa gamma. Next base: position 7,423,219 of record LR989852.1, read on the forward strand.
AGACTGTCCGCCGCGCAGCCACTGGCGCAGCCACACCTCTGGCGTCCTCTCGTGCCCAACAAACAGTCATGCGCATCACTCATGTCATTGTGTCATGTCATAACACTCACCTTGTAATCAATAACTATTATGAACCAAAATCCCAAGAATTTGACGGTATGATGCTAATTTTATTAGGTGCGACTCTATAGGTTACCCTCCGTCTACTGCGATGGTATTACACGCAATTGATTAATCTCATAGAGATATGACGGAGAGCATACAAATTCAAGCCACATCCAAGAATTGTCTGTCACATTATTTCTATATTCAGTCGAAATGAATTAAAATAAATATCATCGTTTAAAGGCCACATTTTTAGTTCAAGTGCGCCTTGTTCATATTTGCTAATGCAAGTGCGATTATCATAAGCATTTGGTAGGTTATTAGTAGAAGTGTATGCGGTGTACACATTTGGTGTTACTGACAGTGTGCTTATCCGTGGGGCCGGTGGGCGTGTCGCGCTTGCCCTGCAGGTAGTAGGTCATGAGCTGGCCCTTGCCCTTGACCGCGACCAGCCCGCGCTGCTCGAAGTAGTAGCCGAAACTCTGCAGAATCTCGCAAGTCTCCTCCGTCACCTGATGTAAATCAAACAACATGTAACTGATATCGTGCTTAAGTAATGCTGTAGGTAATACATATTTTAAGCTCTTATATATTCAAACAAAGCTTTTTGGTAAATATGTAGGTAGGTACTAGTGTTTCTTGTCAATGTTGGTAATAGGATATAGTATTGGAATAAAAATATGTAAAGAAGGGTCCAGATCAAGATATACCTGAATACAGCCAGCTTTGCCGGTGCTCTCCATCCGAGAGGCAACATTGACGGTATTGCCCCATATGTCGTAATGGGGCTTGCGGGCGCCGATGACGCCGGCGGTGATGGGGCCGTGATTGACGCCCATGCGCAGCACGAAGTGGTTGAAAGACTGCTCGTTGATGGCGGCCAGCACGCGCTGCAGCTCCAGCGCGAACTCCACCAGGCACGCCAGGTGCGCCCACCGCACCAGCACACCGTCTGACGGCTAATGCCACACACACTTATATTATAAATAAAACCCCAAAACTATGCTCAGAAAACCGACGTTTCATAATTTAAAACAACTAGCTAATAATTAAAAAATGTTATTCGAAATAAGTTCTATGCAATATGCTTATAGTGCTAATGACTTAGACAACTCCAAATAACTTGCTCTAAAGTTGGTAGCCAGAAGGTTAGCAATTGATTGAGGCTCGTAAAACCTTGTTAGTGGCTGTTATTATTGTATTTATTATTTGTTGTTAATTCAATGACATAGAATGACTTATTTTTTACAGCTTATATAAAATTAATTGATTGTTATTTTTATAGGTTTGGTATAAGCATCATCTAACATCCCAAAGCTTCACCTAAACAGACGATTGTATGTACGTACCCATCTAGTTGATATAGCAAATGTGAAAGTTACAATGTTTGGGTGTATGAATGTTTATTTCTCAATCACGACTCATCGTGTTGACTTTGAATAACATTCATATACAGCGAGAGAATGTACACATGAGTACATTCATCCCGAAATACTTAAAACTTCGTAAAATATTTACAGATATAAATAACTAATAACTTTAAGCTCTGTAAAAATGTTAACGGACGGAAAACAGAATTCATGTTTGTTTCACAATCGCAGCCAATTTTCATTTACCTACATATTAGCTACAAAGACAATTACTTACAACAGGAATTAGTAATATTTTTTAGTATATAGGTTTTAAATATATTGGCTTTATTAAACACTAGCTAGAAAGTAGTACTTTATGGCGCGTTTCACGTCTAAAACGTAGATGAAATAGCGACTGAAATTAATTTGGGAAAAGACTATGAAACATTTTTTTTAATGAAAAAATAAATGATTATAATTATGTTATTACACACCTGCATTTGTCGCGTAGGATTTAGGCCCGACGCAGCCATGTATGTGGAGCTGATGGTCTTTATTTTGATGATGTCCTTGCTGAACTTGGAATCTTCTAGCAACTGCAAATATAACAATGACTTAATAAAACTCTATTCTAATACGACAAACATGTGGGGTGGGGACTTTTTGTTATTGATTTAGACTCTGATCATTTTGATAAATATACAGCAATAATATTTAAGTCGTTATAAATAATTTGCGAGTAACATAGAATTAACATTAAATTAATAGTTTTATAAAAGTATTATAGATATAAAAAAATATAGTTTTAGTAATAAGCTATTGTATAACTCTCCAACTTCTTTAAGCTGTGCCCTACTGGGTCCATAATTGTACCTATCTTATAAATGTGACACCTGTATTTAACACTATGGAATGCTATAATAAAGAATTGAGTATTAACTAGAAAGAAATAGAGGTATCAAAATAAATAAGATTTTAATACAATTTAAATGTAAATTTTGTAAATATTTTAGGCAAGCATTCATTAGGCAAGCTTCTTGGAAGATAAGCATGCGGTTTTCCTTCTTGTTTTTATTTATTACCGTAGTTAGTATTATTGAATACAGAGGAGATCGGTAATTGAGCTTTACCTATCTATACCAACGCGTACGTAGCGATTTAAAAGGAAAAAGAAGACGAAGCTTTCACGTGACTGTTATGTGTGAATGATAGGTTGTTGTACCAAAGGCAACTAAGATTACCTACCAAATCAAAGTCTGATATAACTTCGTTGAGAAACCGTAGACATTCTAGGCCTTGGTTGTTAACAGTTTCTTCTGAATAGAACTCTGTAACAAATTAAATTATTAATACAAATATACATTTATTTCTTTGTTAAAAAAATCTTAAATGTCAAATAAGCATCATTATATCGTATAATCTCTAAGTGATTATACAATGATCATATTAACGGCATCCGAGAAAACATATTTATCCAATAGCTACCATTAAATATATTATCACTAAAATAAATTAACTCAAGGTAAACGACGAAACGACTATTTCTATAGCTTCATTAAAAATGCATGCATTATGTTATTCGAGAATTAAAATGTGTTATAGGTAACTGTATAGCCGACATTTTATTGTTACCACATAATAGTAATAAAACAAGAAACACAACTTAATAAGCAACGGGTCCTGTGCTAGACAAATAAAAGATCCATTTTCAGTCAAAATGTATATTTTCTGTTTCATCTTTAATTTAAAGTTCCTTCCTACTTTTATGTTTTACTCAATGAATGGCGGTAGAGCTTTCAATGAAAAGAAAAAACAAATCTATTTGCCCAAGAGTATATATGGTTTTATTTGTTTGCAATTGGCTTGTTTTTTACCTGAAAAGTTGGGCATGGAAGCAAAGAGCACGCCGACCTCGGCGTAGCTCTGGCTGTAGAGGTCGCGGTGGTGGTGGCGCGCGCCCATGAAGTGGCGCGCCACGTGCGGCGGCAACACGTTGTGGATGAGCGCCTGGTTGCGCCGGCGCAGGTCGCCCGCCTGCTCCGCCTGCGCGCGCATGCGCTCGCCGCGCGAGTGCCGCGCGCGCTCCAGTGACTCTACCTACATGATCATGTACAAAGTGTACATTACAGTTCAAAATAACATAACTATATGTTTCATACAATTGATCCCCTTTTTACATTGAGTTTAAAAACATGTTATCTCTTTTTTTATAACATCTTTTTAAACAAAATATCTAGGTTACATCAGTTCATATATACCTACAGATAATACTTACGTATCTGTTAAAAATAAGTAGCGCCACCACTATGAAGAACAGCATAATTATATTACGTCCTCCATGAATGCGAGCCCTGCAGGCCAGAAATAAACGATCAATCAACATTTAAAAGTAGTCAATAAACATTTAAAACCTTTGTCTACTTATTGTTATTAAATCAAAATGTTCACTATATAGTTCCGTGAACTTTACACATGTACAAACAAACTTTAGAACGATTATTTGATTTGAGGTTAATCTTACAAGACAGCTAGTAGGTCTTCATCGTAGTCGGTGGTGGCGTTGTATCGCAGCCGGAAGGGGTCGCGGTCGAGGCTGGGCCGGGACAGCAGCAGAGCGGGGTGCAGCAGCGCGGGCACCGCATGCGCCAGCGCCAGCAGCGCAAGCAGCACGCTGCGCGCGCAAACGCCCAGCGGCGACACCCACAGTGCGCCGCACGCCGCGCCCGCACCCACCTGCCCACGTACCATCGTATCATCATACATACATCTATTGCACACTTATCCACACTATTATTTCTACACATAATGCTTTCTGCAGTTTACGCGAGACTTTTTATCAGACAAATGGAAATTAAAGTATTTTTACGGATTTTATTTCGCAATACACCGCAATTAATACAATAAATCCAAAATAATTTTTATTTCGTTTATATCTTTAATTTTATTTAAGTTAGGAACTAATCTCTTTTCTTTTGACAAATCATGTATAAACATATTCGTACATGTGTACATCGATACCTGTTGCCATTACCAGTATATGTTTTACTAAACAACTTTCCTATTTACCGACGCGACGATACTGTGACTAGCTACTTCCTTGCAAATAAGAAAGTTAAAATATGTTGGTATATATTTACCTATAGGTATAATATAACACCACCCTATAAATGTCTCAGCCCTCTTCTTATATAGAGAAGGTATGAGAGAACATTGATCACCACGCTTGCCTATTGCGGGTTGGCGATCATTGATTACAATTATTGGAATCCAGATTCCCCCATGTCCCCTGACGATGTCTACCTTCACCTATGACTGTTAATGTCTTGAAATTCTTAAGAAAACATATTACTTTGACAAAGTCACATTGGCGTCCGCATGTAATGGGTTTGATCCTGCAACCTTCGGCAAAAAATTCCGTTCATTTAACCGCTAGGCCACTGCGACCTTATATAGCTAAATACCTAGTAACAATATTCGATAGAAAAATAACATCGTAACCTTAGTTAATGATTTTATATAATTTGGTTGCTATAAGTAAGTATGTGTAATACGAATCTAAGGGTGTTTTAAAACTACTTTACATATCACAAAATAACGTGAATATTTTTAACCATGTAGCTCTTATGCACTATAGTTCGAGCCGCCATTACTACACGATACCAAGAGATTAACTTCCTCGTAAATACCAATCCATGTTTGGCAAATGCTGAAGTTCATTGCTCTGTGATTAAAGACATCAAATAGAAATGGTAAATAATTATGTACAATGACTGGAAAAAAAATTGTTTGTCTGAAACGAGAGACTGTTGTAACACGAACATGTCATTAACAAAATCAACAAAGGGCAATTAATTACTCGCTTGTCACAAGAGAAAAGCTAAATCAATGGGAGATTTGTTGATTACTTGATTAATTTAATAGAAAATGTAGGACGATTTCGATTAAAGAGTAGATTTGTCACACTAAACTCCGAGTGATCGAGACACGTTGTCAGATCAGCTGTTTGTCTTCCCACGATGCGAGATTTAAAAGTCGAACGAGGGAAATAGGTTACTATGATGTTTGTTGCCGACGACGCGGCGACGGTGTGGAAACCTGTCACCAGTTTTAGGTACCTACCTACTTGTTTTGTTACATTCTTTTGAATGTTTGAGTAAGTTACGATTGTTTTATTTCAACCTTGATTTGGAAACAATCATTTTGCGACTGTATGTCTCAGCTAGCTCTCCAGAAAAGTTATAATTAGGTACCTAAGTACACGTTTTAATGCAATCAATCTACTCAGCCTACATCGGTTTACTGGCAAACAATTTTTTCTCTATTGTTCTCTGAAGTCACTCGTTAATTGTCTTACATAATTGGCATGTAAATTAATACTGAAGTTTAGATTTAATCTTTTCACTGAAATACCAATCCGTATTATAATTAATTTCACGTTAGATTGCTTTGTTTATGTAAAATATTTGTTTTTAGGATTTGTGTTATGTAGCGCTTTAAAAACTAATAAAATCCATATAGATAGTTGCGACAGAATATCAAATAAATTATATAACAGTCTAGTCAATCTTAGTGCTCATTTTCGCATGTTTCTGTTAATTTTCAACAGCTGCATAACCTTAGGCGTCGTGACAGCATTTATTGTGTGTTAGTTTGCCATCGGCATTTAAATGTGAAAGTAGAAAAGACACTTTACATGATAGTAGTAAGAAGGATGTATGCATCGGCGCGCGCCGCTGTGCGCAGGCGCATCGTCTCGCAGCCCGTCCTCCAGGAGCATCGTCTCGAAATTGCCGCATATTATCTGCGTATAAGTTAAAAACAAGTCATGTATTCCACTTTGCAAAGTTCATTAAATTGTCTCTAAGTAAATAAATAAATAATAATTATCTTTGAAAACAATAATGAGTTTCTATGGACTATGCGTTACTTTTAGCACGATAATGTGATAATGAGAGTGACAGTAAACGCGGGAGATGTTCGACGCCATGGAAACAGAAATGGCAAGTAAGACAGCGATAGTGAGAGTGAAGCGATAGTAAAGACAGTTTACATGTTACCGCGGCACTCACCAGTGGCGCAACGTTCGCGGCCACAAACATTGCGATGTTGAACGTTCCGCAAGTCAACTTCCAGTACGGACTGACAGTTTTTTTCTGAAACATTCAAACACGTGGTTAGTCAAAGCATTGCTAAAACACGAACTACTCAATTACAAGACCATTTCGATAAGTGTTTTTGGGTCAATTATTTTTTTAGAATTTATAATTGTATACTTGTATATGTTGCTTGTACGAGTAAATAGATGTGATAAGAAGAATAATAAACTGAATTTTTTTATGCTCGTAAAATTATCCTAAAGAAATGTATTTATCATCCGTATCTTGTCGATATAAAAACTACATGTAATGAAAGAACCATCACTGTGTTTATGGCTTATTATTTCTCAAGTAGAGAAATGAGCTTTCAAGAGAAACACAATAAATCTGGCAGCATTAAAGCTCCGAATCGAGATGGTGATGCTAACCTTATACTGGGAATATCGGTAGCACGTGTAGTAAACCACATTGATTAGGCCGGTCTCTAGCACGAGCGCGAGGTAGACGGCGTGCAGCGACCAGGTGGGCGGCACGGCAAAGCTGGCCAGCGCCACCACGGCGGGCAGCAGCATGAGCGGCGGCGCGGCCACGGCCAGCGGGCACGGGTCGCTGCGCCGCGCGTACACCTCCTCCGCGCCCGACGCCTTGAACGTCAGGCATAACGTCGTCCCGTCGGCTAGCTCCCTAGTACCAAACCGACATGTTACATACACTCTTAAACCTTCAAACACTCTATCTATCATTGCTCTTGCGTGGTACAGTCATGTGCACATTGGAAATGCAAGCTATGCATCTAACTCTATATTATTGCTGTTATCAAATTACATTTACTTTCGTTAATATTTTTCTGAAAAAAGTAGAGCAAAAAGAAGAAGAAATATATATAAACTATTTTATCACGTAAAACTTTTTTCCAACACATTCGTTTTGAATGCCTGTTTTACACAGTTTTTTTTTTTCTACCTGAAAGTTATATTGTTAGTTTCACAATAGAAATGAACAAGGTCTCAAACCCCACAGGACCTCTACGTGTGAAGAAAACCGTATGCCTCTATAAACTAAAGAATGGAATGGTGAATGTGTTTATTGACACGGTTTCATTACGTGAGCCGAAAATAGCGCATTGTTTTTGCAATAGATCCGCGCTGGATCCGGATTGATCGATCTTCACTTATCTTACGTTATAACAATGCCTGATTACCATAAGAAGTATGTTTAGCATTATTGAAGAGAGGGCTTTTATGAATAGGTATATGTAATGCGTTAGAAGCGTATGTATACTAATCCTTCATAAAGTTTTCTATTTATAAGCGTTGTCTTCCGATGAACAAATACAAGATACAGGCAGTCAGTGTGGAAAAAAAAATGTCATTTAAAGTACAGTAGAATTCGGCTCATTACAAAGAGATAAACTGGCAGACTCACCAACGCGGCAGCGGCGTGATCAATAAGTACTATCGTAAACCTCTCTAAGGCCGATACTTATAATAAGATTCATACCAGACTTATTAATTTACTAAAAATAGGACGATAAAGGTTGCCGATACTTCGAATCGAATTAAAAATTGTACCATCTTGTTTGTGTTTTTTTAGATAGATGAATTTTTATAATGTTATAAGAGCTTAATAACTTAGAGCTTTAGTTATTAAACAAATCCAACAAATGATGACTCTATTTGACCATTTTCGTATTGAAATCGAGCCAAGGGTGTTACGTACAAATGATTGTGACATATATTAGTTATTCTTTATGGTTCGATGAAGAAATGCGTACAAGAAAAATGGGCATGCTAGTAGCCAAGCGATCCTCTCAATTATGCTCGAAATGGTCGAATGGTCTTGCCCTTCACATTCCAGCATAAAAATCACGAATCTAAAAGCGCTGATACGATTAAATTAATAATAATAAATCTATCATAAACTATCTAGGCAACTGAATAAAATAATAAATAATGTTATTAACGATTACCAAATAAGCATTATAACGTAGTAAATAACAAAGAAAACATCTGAAGCGGGCTTAAAACTAATAAGTACACGTACGCAAAGAGAAAAGTTATTTTCTGGTTTTCACTTTCCACGATTTCGAATAATTTATGTAGAGATAATAATCTCGTCGGCATTCGCGGTAAAAGGCATAAACTCTATATTTTCCTTTATTTGTAAAATAATTGTGATGTCACTATGAATCTAAAAAATAACTGTAACCGTCTTCATACGAGGCCAATTTATTTTATGGAAAGTGGCTAGGCTTTAAGTAAATATTGTTACTAATCCATTGAGTCTTGTTACTTTGAATAAAGATTTATTATTATTATTATTATTTCCTCTCTGCACTATCACGCATTTCCCTAGCATCGAGGATAACAGAACCCCACCGCTGCGCAGGCTGTGCACGGATGCGTGGCTCACCTCTGCTGCGTGGCTCATAAGTTCGGCGGCGTCGGCCTCCGTTTCCACTGCGGCGCACGGACACGGATGTGTCGTTCACACAGCTCATAGCTATGCGTGGGGTACAGTCACGAGCAAAAATATGTAACATAATAATATGCGAAATTGTTAAACGAAATTAGTGAGATTTTTTGTCGAATCTCTTCTGCCATCTAGCAATCAATGCATACTGACAGATGACACTTGAAAATAAAATAGTTCAAATTTTTTTTTAATAAAAAAAAATATTTTACTTAAAGTCAATATATCATTTTTATAATATAGACAATAGCTCTTCCAAGTAACAACATAATTTAGCTATTGTGTAGTAGCATCTGTTTTACTTATTTGTATTATAAATTACTTAGTTCTTACATAAATTATACTTATCACAACTTAAATGTATGCATATATACTAGGAACATTAATTGTACCTCTTATTTATAGTTGCTTATTCTTATAATAATTTCTTAAAAATATTATGTGTATACATATTTTTGCTCGAGACTGTACATATTCGTGGGTCGCCGAGAAATGGCCGACCCACGCAGCTGGGATGCGTCGCACGGCCGTGGGTTGAGCTATGTACCGGCCATTCGAGCTAGCTACGCGTGTGTTTATGACGTCAATTGCTGCGTAGCATGTCCGTGCGCTGCAGTGGAAACGCTTTCATACATTTTGTACTAAAGCGAAGCTAAACACACGTGCACAGCCTCTCCGTGCGCCGCTGTGGGTTTCCGGCTTAATAGTATCGAATATGACACAAAATAACTTAGCGAATTAAAATAAATTGCAAAAAGAGACTTCCCCTATGCCTATATTTACCACATTCAAACATATTATAACTATCACCAAATTTTAAACGACACATAAACGAATTGGAAGACAAGCACATAAATAGATTTTTTACAGATTGATGTTTTGATCACACAAAATAAAACCTATTTTCTAGTATTTAGTTCAAAAGCATTACGTTTACAATAGAAAACGTAAGAATTCACCGAAAACATTATTTTTTACGATAACAAAACCATCAAAAACGACTACGGTTTAGAGTTTCTAAATTGCAGTTCGCTCAATGTATTGTCAGCAATTTCTATATGTTAAGAATATTTAACCTTTTATTACGTAGAAGTCATCTACACATTACTACAAAATTAATATGTTAACAAACAAAATATGAAATGAAACATTAAGACAGCGTTAAGAACACAAGACAATAGTTAATTTGCAATTCCTGTAAACTTACTTGTCGTCGTCTCTATTCACCAGTTCTTCTTGTAACATGCTAAGTATTTTCTGTTCTTCGCTGTCCTTGCTCTCGTCTTGTGGCGACAGAACCTACGAATAATTTACGAAGCATGTCTATGTAATTGACAAGCGAAAAATCAATATGAGAGCTCATGATCGGCGTACTTATAGCGTCAATACTCAAAATATGTCCGAACTTAATGAACAATCGATTTCAGTGAGATTATTTTAGCCTACGTCAGCTAAACTAGGAACTATCTAGTTCGGGCCGCCTAGTGCCCTAGTGTCCTATTTATTTGGGCAGGTGGCGCAGGGGTACGGGGCCGGGGGTAGGGGGGGTGTGGGAAGCGCAGTAGTGCACTCACCGAGTCCTCGTCATCGTCTCGGAGGTCGGAGAGCGTGTCGGCCGAGTCGCCACCCTCCGCCGCCTCGCCCTCCGGTGCACTCTTCTCGTCGCCTCCTTGGAACTTAAGAAACAAACAAACATACCTCTTACACTATTCAAATGAAGATAAGAACCGTTAAGATAAGCTGCTCATTGAATAGCACTGAATCTATTTGCTGACCTTAAGTGTTCCGAACAAACTTAGAGATTTGTACCTACAAACAGAACCTGTCATTTCTCTTTGTATTTACGTCCACATAAGCTTCGTTGGCCTCATTAGTTTCGCAGTCCGTCAGTAATAGAGAATAAAAGAATTGTCATATTTCTTGAGTCTACGTCGTCGCTCCGAATACTTTTAACTACGAATTCTAATTCTATTTGTTTTGTTTTAGTACCTTTCAATGTTTGCCTATGTTTACAATTTTTATTGCTTTGCCAAAGCTATTGAAGTTAATCTACTATTACGGTTTTTATTAAATTCCGCGCATATTTCAATAGATTATCTATCCACGCTATCCGACTGTAAGCGTTTAAGTGCAACCACTTAAATGTTTATAGTGGGATCAGATACTTAGCTATAGACCACAGTTGTATTTTCTAGGGCATAGAATATTTATTTTCATTATAATAAATATGCATGTTAACAGTCTATGTTTGGTGAATACTGGTCGAGCGCTATCGATTAATTTAGCCCTCAAAGCGGTCGCCAAAACACACAGCCTAGATTCCTGGCTATTGATTGAAATGAATTTCGCAGTAAACAACATCGAGTTGGAATGAGATTTGTCCAGTACTTGTTGAGATTATTGAGAATAATAGAATCTATAGTATGCTTGTTATTTAGATTACGTCAATCTAACTAGTGTGTATGTATTCATGAGGCATTAAAAAAGCTTCTTATTTGTCGTGAGTATGACGCACGTAATTATATACATATAATAAAGTATATTCTAATACAGAACCATTTATCTTCTTAAAATATAACTAGTCATAAAATACATGAGTGTTATAAGGTTAGTGAAGTTGTTTATAAAAAGCTTTTAGCTATACTACTGCTAATGTTTGTAGTATTCTTTTTATAAATATTGTATACTTCCTCATGAAACGAGTGAGCAATAAAGATTAGTTTACATTGGTGCGTAAGCGGTAAAGTACGGTAGGTAGGTAAATACAAGCGACTCGACTATTATAAACGGTATTGGTAAAGTTCAACGTTTATTTTGTTTTGTTGGAGTTGAGCACCGCGCCGCTCGGCCGACCGTTCCCGTCGTTATATTTGTAGCACTCACTGTAACTTCATTCCCTTTTTTATTTTTATCAGAAAGTATGTCAATTTATGCAAATAAACTGCCCTTTTATAAACTTTTACGCCACGTTTAAAGTATTTTTCACATCTTCTATAAATGTAGAGCTAGCAACCATGTGCTCTATCACACTCTAAAGTCTCTCGAAGACTGAATGAGATTGATGTACGCGTATATTTAAGTTGTAAATAGATGCAGTTACAGTTTATGTACAAATTAATAGATTGACTTCATATTAACAAACAAAATACGGAGAGATTAAATTTGGGCACACATAATGCTAACTGAACAGTTAAATTATTTACTCAATGAGAAAATCTAATAAAGTTGATCATAACAGTTTACAAAACAATAAAAATCCCACGCATACGAATATTAATGTTTAACCATTCATTGAACACGCTTTTACGAGATTTTATTACGGAAGATTCGGTACGGTACATATGTTTAATATCAAAAACGTGGAGGTATATAAATAGTCCTATATGCAGTCCCGATGTTTCGAACTCATGGTTTACATAGTCAGATAATTAGTAGATAAACATTAAAAACATGATGATGGCTTACAAAATACTATTTTACATTTAGTATATTTTAATTACAGCGACTAATCATATACCAGTCTAGACATATGGATTATAACTTTAACATAGCCTGTATATTATCTGTATAGCCTGTATAGTATATTATCTGAGTTGTTGTTGTCAGAGTTCAGTTCTTTCCCAGGAGACGCGAACCCGAACTTCGGCATTAGTTGATTTATGGCAATTAGAACTGAAATCAAGTCCCTGTACACACTGGCCACTGTAACTCTTGATTGGTATTGTTGTTCCTTTCTGGTAAATATAATATTTTCTAAAAGGTTTCTTTTTCCTTTTTCAAGGTTAACAATAGAAACTAACCTTATTTAATTACATTGGAATAAAAGGGTTAACAACGAAACCGTTTTTAACAACTTATTTATTGATTAATGTTAGATGATTCTCTACTTTTTTGCCGTAGGACTGTAAATATTTAGGCATTTATTTATGCCCTGACCATATCCTTGTGCTAAATTTGTCAACCAAAAACAAGATTTCCGGCTTGTAAATAATATATAAATGCGTAACAAACAGGCAAGGAGGTCGGCGGTAAAGGCTCCGCTGGGGGAAGTTTGGTATCCGGTGAAGGCGGAAGAAGCCTGGTGATCCGTCTCATGAGCTATACCTTATACAGAGTCTTTCACAAAGAAACGATTTTCTCTGTTCAGCCCAAATATATACCTCAAATCGTTGATGTTATTTATGTGCTCGTTATAGCCGTATACATAACTTCTATTCAATCAGTTTAGCTAAAAAATCACACACAACAATATATCTGTATACATACGGCTACTAACAACGTAATGTAGGTTTCTGTATTACATAAATAACACCGTTTAAAGGAGGATTGATGTCATTGCTATATATTCGCAGAAACACGCCTGTCAGCGTCGAGCCCAAAATGTTTACTTTACAAAGCATAGGAAACTTCTGATAGAAATTGATTGAAAATACGCCGCACACTTAAACGCAAGAACCGTAAGATACACATTTCATACAAAATAAACATGCTGCGAGTTGAATGTAGATCACAAAGATGCTGTAATTACTTTGAGAAATCTTGTTAATATTATGTTTCATGTTATTAATTTGGAAGATATACTTACAGGCTTGAGAACTCGCACAATGAAGTAAGTTTTGATGCCCGCTTGGCGTAACATTTCTTCGCGACGTTCGCCATGAGCGGGCTCTACCTCGAAGTCGTTATTCAGAAAACTCAGAGTTACTTCAGAAACATGTACGCGTCTGTAAACAAATGTCTTATAAATAGAATGTTACTACGCATACATAAATAGAAACGGCAACTAAAGTCTTTCAATAAATAAATCTTTTACTAGAATAACGAATAAACCATCTTTAAATTATTGTTTATCTTTTACACGTCCATCGGCCTCTACAATTTCTTAAAATATATTTAAGGTAGATATATTTTTGCTCCTACGTAAAATTGGCTCATTGGCCTTAAAGTATACATTGAACTGTTGTACGTTAAATTAATATTGTTGTTTCTTTCGGCAACAATACCTACCTAGGGTTGTGAACAAACTTACGATATATCCAAAACCCTTACCCAGCCATGCCGCTGCTCTCCATTTTATTAGCGAGTTCGACATCCCTGGAGTAGACGTCGAACTGCCACTGCCTCTGGCCGAGCACTCCCGCCAGCACGGCGCCGGTGTGGATGCCCACCCGCATGTCCACCGGAGAGTTAGTGGTCTGCTGCACGTACCTGAATGGTTTCGGAATGATCAACAATCGACTTAAGCAGAGCTGTTGAAAAATAACTATTTTAAGTAATTAATTAGGAAAAAAGAACAAGGAGTTGTTTCATTCTCAAATAGAACGTCCCTATGTTGTTAAAACGAAAAAAAAGATAAAATGAGGAAACGTCTAAGAAAACTCATAAGTTTATTGGACCGTTGGATACTTACTTAATAGCTTTAACCATAGATAAGCCCATATGTACGCAAAGTACGGCATGATCAGGACGTTCAACAGGCGCGCCGCTGATGCAATAATAGCAATCCCCCAGAATTTTAATACGCAGCTGTTGATATTTCTGTAAAATGAAATTACAATTAGGGAAAACGAGAATTTCGTATTAACTTACGCCAGACGAGACTTGGAAACGAAATAATAAATTAAATTTTCTTTACCTCAGCAAGTCGATCAAAACGAGCAAATAGCTCATTCAATATAGCGACGAGATCTTGCGCTGAATAAGTCGACGAGATAGCCGTGAAGCCTACGATGTCAGCATACAGAATGCTGCGGTGAACAAATATCATGTTAATAAATCAAGCCCGTTCTAGTATTCACTTATGACTTTAAATATTTAGACATACCTAACGTTCTCATGCCGGGACATGTATATTTTCTTGAACTGAGTATCGATAAGCCCTAGGTCTTTCCGCATTTGAACGGCCACGTGTTCAGGTAGCACCGATAGTAGCAGCCTCTCCTACAAAATATTTAAACAGTAAAGTTTCGATCAACACGAATGGAAAATGAAAAATCGTTCATATTCGTGAGTGCCATTGAAACTTTTCCTGTAAAAAGCACACGTAGGCGATTGAAAAGCGAGGTTGTAACAAAACTGAATTGTATTGTTTAAAGTTTTAACAAAAAAACCGTCCATTTGTAAGCGTATCTCCCTAAAGTTTGCTCCGAGTTAATGAAAAGATTCAGAGATTCCTTTTTTGTGTATCCAATAACAATATTTATCCGATATAAAAAGTTTTAGAATTTGAAACATTTACAAAAAAATATTTAATCTTTTACTAAAATCGTATATGCTTTGTAATAAATTTGAGTGAGATTCATGAACAATCGTAAATAAAATAAATTGTGTATTTACAACTTAACTATCTTTATGTCCTTTGCATGTACTTTAGTATCTCTTTGAAGAAATTCTATAAAGACACTTACTAAATCTTAAACATCTATTCAATAGGTACTCATTAATATGTAACCGAATGACTAGGTACACATATGAAGTAATCAACCTACGTAACTTTGAATAGAATAATATTAAAGAAAAAAAAGTCAAAGATAGTTAAGACACTAACATATAACATATTACGGTACTAAGTATCGTAAATGACACGTAATGATCTTTAAGCAGTGTTCTAAATGTTGAAACTGTTGAAAGGGACTGATCATGGTTGCTATAATTGGCAATACATTCCACAAGCAAGCAGATTAGACTGCAGGTAAATGATTTATCAAAAAGCATTGTGGAATGTGGAGGGGTTTTCAGCTTGCAGCTTCTGATTTCAGATGATCTATACGCATGATCCTCCCGTCCCTAGATCAAGCTGGCCCGAGCCGGCCAAACTAGCAATAAAAATATGTCCCTAAATAATAAAAATTTAGATCCAGCCATCCCTTGCTGTTTTGCTTTATTAAGATTGTTAGCAACGCACTAAGTCGAGGTCCGAACCCCGCAGGGGGTGCCCTTAGTAGACGTTGCTAACGTAGTTAGTTTTTGCCTATTGCTCTGGCTGGAGGCCTTAAGGTCCTCGCCAAAAGTCCGGTGAAGCAGTCAAAGCCTGCGCTCAGGCTAACTGCAAAGATCTCTACCAAAAAAAAAAAAAAAAAAAATCTATACGCATGTAGGTATGTCATATAAAACTAGGTGGATTATTAGTACGCTAGTAGCTGTATGGACGGTAGGCGCATTATAGGTAGTTCATAATGATTATATTTATCAAAGTTATTCCAATAAAAGCGAAATATTATTACAATTTTTGCGATTACAAATAAAAGTTTTAAAAAATAAAATTTAGACGCAAAGCGTCTTTTCCTCCTTTATACTTTTTGTAGGAGAAGTCGGGAATTTGATTTTCTTGAACAAACAATGGGAAGTAATACTTGAAGGAAATTACTGCTAACAATATCTGACGTCGAAGGTACAATGCTCTTAATAACACAAAAGGTGAATAGTCGGGGGAACGTAACAGACAATGGATAAATTACAACGTTTCCTTCTCGAGTTTTGATTTCATATTTAGGAATTGTTTCTCAACAGGATACCATACTTTACGAACTGTTTCCTGACAAAACTTGTCATTTGAGATCAGTGTCCTATGTGATTGCCAGATTGATTACTTCCTCATATTTTTCATAATTATTAGCTCTCATAAGGAACATGAACTCAAAATGAAATGTATTCACAAATAATTGTATAATAACCTGTTTTTAGCAATGCTGCCCAAAATGTTATGTTGAGTTAGCGATTGGTTATTGGCCTCAATTATACTACTGTACACTACCTACTTACAACTCTTACAATGTTTTTAATTCAATAACTAGTAGGTTATTTTATTTTCCTACGTCCACCTTGCATATACACCTACCAAGTACTCTAATTACTATAATGTAAAACCGTGATAGTCGGTTTCACTATAATGTAAAACCGACTATCAAAGTAATTAGTTAGGTTTATATTCAAAAGCTCGTGAACTATCAGACTTATAAAAGTGACATTTCATTTACCTTACGGATCAATCATCCGATGTTTACAGAAGCTAAAAGCTTTTGTACAAACATGCCAAATTTACAATGCTCTACATAAAATTCTTTACATACGTTATCTTTGTTTTACTATATTCATCGCTGGCTTAAGTTCAGACTTACAGCAGATTATAATACACAATAGCTGGCATATAACCGAGGTATCCTTATAACCTAATACTTGCTAGAACATGAGATTAGGGAAAATCGATCCGCCATTGTTCCCGCAGGTTGACTATTGTAGAGCAGGCGAGCCAGACAACTGTTAACAATTTTATAATACTTTGTGAAAACGGATTATAAGTATGGCTCGTTAAACCCTGAATGATTAAAAAAGGAACATGCCAGTAATATCGGTTTCGTAAGAAGATAAAGTATGTCCATCTTTTCTTGTCCAACCGCAAAATTGGACACAATAGAAAAAGTCTATAATAATTTTACTGAATTTTGTGAAATGGCTTTTGATAATTAAGTATTCGTATATTAAATAACTTGGGAATTTAAAACCTGGCACTTGACGACTTTATACAATTTTTTATCAGTCTATAAAATGTTATTACCACTAAAAAGGACTTAGAAAATTCGTTTTTCTTTAGAATTGAAAAGAAATTGGGCGATGTCTGTACCAAAAAACATAGGTTATCAACAAACGTCAGCTCATAAAAAAAGATGTTCTGACTAAAACATCGTTACCTAACATACTGCCAATGCCGCTGTGCATTAATAAAGGCGTCTCGCTTACCTTCGCATTATTCATTTTACTTGATTACTTTTTCGGAGCAAGCATTTAAGGTACGTATAATGTTATTAGGTGAGTGTTCCTCCGCTTATGTTTAGGAGGTTTTCTTTCTTGGTTTCTTTGTTTTTGTTTGTTCAAGTAATGTAGGTAGCATAATTATGTACATAGGAGCTTTATCTGGTTGTTACTATGTTTGTATAGGAAACACACAAAAATTGGTTCATTACATACGTAAATTAAACGCATTATTGAATAAGTTGTACATATGTGCTGTGATTTTCTTATTGTCATCGTGGAACCAAATCACTTTTATGTATTATGTAGAAACTTTTGGGGTTCACAATATTAGTATAGATGATATATTCATATCTAGAATGGTATCAAGATTTGAATTGAAGTTTTGTTTAACAAAATTATCACTAATATAAATCCGAGTATAGAGCTTTCAACTTAGTAAGTTTACACTTACTTACGGAAACTACTTACGGAAACGTAGCACTTCCAAAAAGTTTTCATGGCGCTAATATTTTAGCTAGGCTACGTAGTTTATCAAAAATCGTGACGTACCTAGTTCGCATTTATTATTACATCTCTCCAGAACCATCTCTACGATATTTACAATTCACAAGTAGCAATATCCGTCGAGTTTCAAAACCAATTAGAATATTTTGAATTCTGTAACGATTTTAGTGGTGAATCTGGCTGAAACTCGTGAATCTTTAAACGTTCATTCAAAAAGGTAATACATAATTAATTCAGCTACTTTATACTAAGTACCAAGTGGGATTCGAGATCTTATTTCATAAGCGTATCATTAAAACGAGCAAGATAATGTAATCATAAAATAAAGTCATAGGTTTAATAAACCATCAAGCGTAATAATGTTTATGGTATGTTATGTTTAACATAACTTTTTGTTATAATAACACGGATGTAAACATTTTCATAGCTTTTATACATTGCCTAGCGCTTTTACACGTGTTATCTGGTACCTATATTATATACAATATGTTTTTTTTAAGACCACGCATAATCTTCTATTACCTGCTCTAGACTGTTTCTATTTCAGGGTAGCACAGGTAAAATAAATGTTATGATAGGATAATGAACGCCACCTGCCGGGATAATATATTATTATTTCTTGCCTCTATGGGCACAAAAATGTTAATTTGCAAAACTGTCGTGTGGATTTATGTTCCGTAGTTAAATACGATATGAATACTTAATAGTTTCTAGACGAGTAGTACTTTATAAGTTAAACAATCCAGAACTAAATGCCATTTCCTTGAGATGAGTCATTTGGCCTTCTTCTTGGGAATCTTTACGTTTCAAGGATAAATGACAACATGCAATTTAAGAAAGTAAAATTTCTCTGTTTACCATTTAAAGAGAGAAACACGACATTTATTTTGTAAGCTATACTTCTGTATCTTATAATATTTAATAAATCTAACTACGGCTTAACCAGAGCGAGTATATGTAATACAAAGAAGCATGCAACAGAGCTTTCATAAATAAACACCCTGTGCTACGTGCATACGAGACTCCAAGGCAAGTGACATATGGTTATTGATTTCCGCATCGGAAACACTTTTGCTCCTAGTATACTCTACTACAATAACAACTTGTTACTACTTTTAAATAAATACAAAGTATTACGTGTATATACAAAAACTACCCCCCTGCTGGGAATAAACCTCTTTTTATTATCAATCAATCAATCAATCAATCAGCCAATCATAGTCCACTGCTGGACATAGGCCTCTCCCAATTTACGCCACAACACCCGGTCCTCCGCCTTCCGCATCCAGTCCCCTCCAGCGACCTTTCTCAGGTCATCGGTCCACCTGGCGGGCGGGCGTCCTACCTTACGGTTGCCGAGCCGCGGTCTCCATTCTAGGACTCGTCTGCTCCAACGGCTATCGGTCCTTCGACAGACATGGCCAGCCCATTGCCACTTCAGCAAGCTAATTCTACGAGCTATGTCGGTTACCTTGGTTCTTTGTCGGATGACCTCATTTCGAATTTTATCCTTCAAAGAGACTCCGAGCATAGCTCGCTCCATAGCCCGCTGTGCAACTTTAAATTTGTGGACTAGTCCAACCGTTAATGTCCACGTTTCGGCACCGTAAGTCATAACAGGTAGGATGCACTGGTTGTACACTTTGGTCTTCAGGCATTGCGGTATAGGCGAAGAAAAGACTCGACGAAGTTTGCTAAACGCTGCCCAGCCCAACTGAATTCTCCGATCGATTTCCCGCTCGAAGTTGTTTCTACCAAGCTTGATGACCTGCCTTAGGTAGATATACTCTTGAACAACTTCGAGCAACGATCCTTCGACATATATCGGTCTCGGCCTGACATGTTCATTGAACATGATCTTGGTTTTATCCAAGTTCATGCCAAGACCGACCAGTCGTGAAGCTTCATTTAGGCCATGCAGCATCTCGCTTAGCTGGTCCAGCGACTTTTTATTAAGGAACAAGATTTGTTCCTTCACTGGCTATCAATTTTATAAGCTTCAAACTTTAAATACCATAGTTTATAATTAAAGTAAAGTAGTTCTGTCCGTCCTCGTGAAATAGTTTTCATCAAAACCGGAACTTTTCCCTAATTTCATCGAATTTCTTTTCTCAAAACCCTCTCATGTTTTCGGCTATGAAAAACCTTATACTATCAGCATAATCTTATCAAAATCAGTCTAGCCTTTTTGAAGATTACTATCATTATAAACTTTTCAGCCAACTATCCTGTTGCGTTTGTTTCGAGGTCTCGTAACTATGGACTACAATGTATAGGTACCCAAGTGGTATCTAGGTCACTTAAATTTCGTACAAGTAGAACCAGCCTGTTGACATTCCCAGTAAACAGGATCTACTTTACATGACTCATTTATTTTACTGGAATTCAGTATTCGAATCTTACTCACACTTTCGTCTCGTAGACTGTCCAAAACCAATTATTTAAAGTGTTAATTATGTAAAGATATGATGAAATATAAGGTTCTTAAAAATATAGAAAGGTTTCTCTTAAAATTAATAGCGAATAATCGCATTTACGTATCAATTCCGAGCTAGTTTTGACAAAAGTGACTCTTTAATGGAGCTCGCTGTAAATGCTTCCGTTGGACTAATATGCCAATCAACTTCCTACGTCAGACGGCTTCTGTATACACCGCTATAAACATAAACAGATATCAAGGCAGAACAGTGTAGGTGACAGTTGGAAATCTGAAAATACCTTGACGGAACTTGTAACATAATATTATCCTGGGTAAAATATAAAAGTACTCTAAACCTCTAAGATTAGGTCGTTATTACGTACGATTCGTAATTCTTCTAATAAGTTAGAATCATGTATAAATTATACTTAGCTACGTAATATTTTTTTTTTAATTTATCTACATAATATTTACTTGAATATTGTCTAAATTTTGCTTTGAAACAAGTAAATATGCCTTTATTTTAAATATATAAGGCAATCTTGATGTCATAGTACCTACATCAGAAGTAGAGCTTAATTAACAGGGAAAAGGATTTAGCAATGTTAACAGGCTGGTCAGATTTAATGAAAACCAAAGACGAAGATGAACTACCTACATTTCATAAAATATGCTGTCTGTAAATATATAAATTTACTTTCCTAAGTTAAATTCTAATGGATGGTATTTTGATTAAAGTAATTAACCTCTACATGACCACGAGCCTACCATATTTGTGCTGCATTAGTTATAATCTCCTCCGCGGTCCGTTTTCCACGAATCCAAACGTAACATTTTACCGCAGACTGACATACTTATTCTCAGACTTGACATGTAAGCTCTCGCATAATCAGATTGCCGTAACAATAAATGTTTCATATATTCCAAATGGATAGAATGGTAACAATTGTTCATACCATGAAATTTTGTGCTTTTGTTTCCACGTAATACCTTACTGATAGTATAAATTGGTAATTAAAGATTCTACTTTTCTCAACCGTACTAAAACGAACAAAACCTTATTGTTCTAATTTTATTGGAGAATGCTTTGCTTAGAACTAGATTGTAGGTACCTTTAAAGAATTTAGAATATAAGTGCCTCTATTGTATTACTGAACATGAAAATAACAGCTTTATGAATTATTAATGAAAATCACCTGTTCTTTACTTTGTTGTTCGATCGTCAGCTTGTCTCGTAAGCTTCTCTTTGTTTCTTGAAAGGAGCTACGTTGTTGCTTTTCATTTATAGCATATGCAGTCCCACCAAGCATCGTAGCGCCGAGGAGTAGGGCGCCGTTTGCAATTTGCTGTTAAAACGTGGTTAAACAACCTTAATAATAATCATAATTTCTGCTAAATAATGGTTAGTACAAAAAGTTATAATAAATTACCTGAAAGTAAAAATCATCGGCAAGCTTGCTTTCAGATGTGGAAGCATTGTAGAGTTGCACCAGAAGATAGCCACAAAACGAACACGTGCTATACAATATGAGCATCACGTGATGTAAGGGTAGGGTAGCCAGGGTAAAGTATTGGAGCACTACAGCCCATCCAAGTAACTCGTTGTATGAATCCCCCAGGCGCCGAGACGCGCTCACCAGCAGTTGAGTCCACAACACTAGCCACGCAACGTGGTTCAGAATGGTGCGCGCTGGTCGAACACAGACATACACAGATGCCAGGATGATATTGGCGACCAGCGCCACGGCGATGGAGGCGTAGGCGAAGGAGAGGTCTCGCTCTCCGGGCACGACGGCCGCGAACGCCTGCAGCAATGCTCCGATCGCGAGCAGGCGTGGCACAGCTCGTTGCCGCTGCCTTTGCGTGTACGCACAATATAACTTTTCTTCTTCTATGTCTGTAAATCCCCATGGCGGTACTAAACATATCCAACATGTTGATTTTTTCAACGTTCTAGCCTGCATTGATTTCTCCATTGCTGTTAGTGTTCACTCGCGCTCATTTTCACCAGTTTAAACCATTTATTCTTATTGCTACAACACAACTCCATAATTTTAACGGCAGTTATTATTTACATAAGAAACTGAAAACGCGGAAGACTGATTTATACTTATGGATCTTTTATACTCTAAGGCCCAATTACTAACACTGTGAACGTTATTGATTAGGTATTTTAATGACCCTTAACTAGAGTTTCAAAGGAAATGATAAAAGTGTCTTTAGGTGGCTACCTGTACAGAAACGCACTTGATTGATTATTATTATTATTATTGATATTGATTTAAACTCCTTCCCATTAAAATGTTCAGCAAGTGTAACTCAGATACAATGTAGTCCCTATTTGTTTCAAGCAGGTACTAGTGAAAACGAACTGTATCTAATTTCACCTGGCCCTTTTCCTGACCTATACAAGCACTCGATTTTTACCTCATGTAATAAAAAAACAATAGTTTCCTATGATATCAAATAACTAAAGCACGTGTAGGACTGTAGGTACGTGAATACCTATCTAAAACAATAGCGATATTAATTATGGACATTAAGTTGGTATAATTACTGTCAAAATAATTCCAAAATATCAGGAAAAGAATGCCTCGCAGGAAGATCGGCATAGTTCAAAGATAATTTTGTTATCTCACTTATGCTAATTAATTATTATTTGAATAGGTACGTAACAGTAATAAGTATGCACCTAACACAATCATTTTAACTAGGTGAATAAAAAAACGTACCCTAGGCATATTTGCCATCGAATAAACAGAATTTACAAAATCGCTAACAGCTACCCAATATTTACGTGATCCATGTATCCACTTAAGTACTGAAAGTGAAGTAAAATGAATATAGACATAAGCCTTAAACGGTAATGTATCTACGTAGGTACGCTATTGATACATATTAGGTAGACGTATTGTAAACGTCAGAGAGATCATCAGGCGGAGACTTTCCGTTAGCAAGACGGCTTGATCGAGGACGCCTGTGTAATGAATAAATTACACGCTGAAACATTGTTCCGATACCCATTCATTAACTGGGCCGTTTACAGACACACTACGTACTCAGGTTTGTCCATACTAATTTCAATATTGACAATCGCAATGATGGATGTTAGTGATGTGACCGTGAAACTAAGTCACAAGATATTTGTTTCACTTATTTCGCTCATTGCCAACGTTTATGAGCGAATTAGTCACGCGTTACTTTTATGTTGAATATTCAAAAATCTTAAATTATATTAACCGCATCTTCAACTCGGTTTTAAATGTAAATGTTTCGAGTTGCAAAATAATTGTAGGTAATAAACGTTTGCTTTACACCTAGACTGGAAATAAGTTATCGCTATTACTTCACTGTAACTAAACAAAATAATGTGAGCGCACAAAAATAACTTAGGTAACACGTACCTAGGATCTAACTAAATAATAACGAGTAACCTTTCAATCCTTATACGACAAACATTAGTTAGTAATGTACCTACGCACGTTTTTATAAATCAATATTTCGTCTTACAATTTATAAATGACAGCCTAAAAGCCATAACTTATTCAGTGACTTTACTTAAGTTCTATATTCAGAGAAAGAACGATATAAAGCCCTTTTAAAAAGTTACCATACTCAGCGTGCCTCTTAAGTTATGAATCATATTAAGTATATTAGATAAGTATGGCAGGCAACATTTTCATCCCGTTTTCTAATGTTTGTCGTAGGTGTACCTAATAGGTTTTTACACATGATACATAGTCATTGACAAGATGGTTTTAATGATACATACATAGACGTCAAAAATATCGACAAAACTTGTAATCCTCAACCCATTTAGGTACTAAATCACTAATTAGCAGTTTTATTGCCAGTCTCACCCAGTTCATGATATTTATTATCCATAAAGATTTCGATCTTTATGTTGTAATGCCTTCACTGCTATTACGAGTGGAACTCATCAGCTATGGGAGAAGCAACTGTGACTCCAAATCACAGTTTTAATATTTATTTAGAGAACATGTCTAAGTCAGTAGTACTTGTGAGTGTCTGAGGTATACGAGTATGTTTTAAATTTGCAAACGAAGAAAACTAGCCTAATCATTTATTTATCGTATAAAAATATCTAACATAGCTAATGACGGAAAATAATCCCGAACAAAGTGTCCGTCGTTTCGGCCTCTTTATTGAAAACCCGATATGTCTTTCCTCGGGATTGAAAAATATTCCAAACTAAGTTTCACAATCATTTCAGCGGCTTAGATAAAGAATTACTTTTGCATTATGTATGTAGTAGTATGGATACTATAGATATGTATAAAATGGACGAAGTAGTATTATTGTTTTGCTACAGGTATTAGAATTGTTAGAATTTAACCTTAAACATTGATGAAATATCTAATCCATGCTAGTCCATAGGGCTCTCTGCTTTTATGTCTGTCTCTTACTCTTTCACTGCTAAACCACTGCGCCAATTTTAATCAAATGGTAAGGAATAGATAAGCTTGCTTCCTAAGATAGTATACTCAGCTCATATAAAGGAAGAAAAACCATTCAATCAACAATTTATAAAATGAGTATTGTAAGGAGACGGAGAATAACCCAAATCTATTTTCCGAATACTTGGAAAAACCAATGATAGAAACCTTGTCCCTGAATACAAATCGCTTGGGAATTCTCGCTTGGATTAGTTAAATGTCTCTCCGGAGATAAATTCACAAGAATTATTCATACATTTGGCCAACAAAATTAAACTTTCTTTGTAGTTCTTAAACTTCGTTGTTTAGATTTGTTGTACAAAAAGAAACAGTTCGGGGTTCCTTATTTGCTTGCGAATAGCGTATCTACGGTAGATACACGAATACGAAGTGATAATTAATAGGTACGTTAATAAACATGTAATTATATCGTAATATTCTTTTAATATGTGGAGTGTGGACCAATATTTTACTATTAGATCTCATATTAAAGTTGAAAGAAATATTAAACTTCATTGACTGATATTTACATATTCAACAAATATTCTCTTTTTATAATGTATAACACTTAGAATGAACTACCACAACAGATAACCTGTGAATGTATCTGCCAGTACAATAATAAGACCAGTCTCCACTCTCCATAATAATCATCATAAAAACCAATTAAGTACTCCAATAGCTACCTTGATTATTTGATTTGGTATTATGAATAAGTACCTATAGCTCGTTAACCCTATACAATATTATATTACATTATTATATAGTAACCGAATAAGAAGGTAATTATAATTATCTTTATGAATGTCAATCAATAAATTATATATGTATACCTACACGGGAAATTATTACAAATCTATCTCTAATATATTACAATAAACTGTATGTAATCTTAACGTTATTTTGTACATGAAATAATACAAGCTTACTACAATAATAATCATAATGAAGAATGGAATTATTATACTGACCTTTAAGGTCATACGGGTGAAAATCAAAAATACAATCAAGCATTCAATCTCCAGCGTACACACAATCTAATAGCGACACTGGCCGTAACCGACATCATGACGTATTGTCAACAAAGGGTTAAGGGTGAATTATGACTTAATACTTGAATATCAACATAACACCGTACTAGTACTTTCAGCCTGGGAACCACCGACCAGCGACTGACGTTTAGTGTCTTTATAGGCCTCGGGTATAAAATGTAAAGTACGTTATAAACCACAGCCATCAAAAATAACATTTTTATCATTTCCTTTGGTTTACGATATCTGCATTTTTTCTAAGTTTTTCAATTTTCGGCTACATATTTTATTAAAATATGCCATTATTTCCCGCCTAAACAATTTTGCCGATGATGTAAGCAATCTCAGTAAATTCTTACTATCTACACATAAAATATTTAAATCGCGAGAAGATGACCCTTTTATTACAAGACCGCGCGTAATATAGTAACAGTACAAACAAAAAACCGTACGTTTAACGTGGGGTATTACGGGAGGAATTGTGACCGTGTCGAAATATTGAGCGCGTCGGGTTCACAGGGCGCGGGTGGCGCGGCGGGCGCCGGGCGCCGGTGGCTCGGGCGGCGCGAGGGCGGTGCGCACGTGCTCGCGTGCGACTGCCGCGCGGCCGGCCGCCGCCCACCGCGCCCGCCGCGCCGCGCCGACCCAGCGCTCCGGCACCCCAGCGCGCCCGCCCCGGTCCCCACAACCCATCCGGCTTCAGCCGTTTCAGCTCATTCCACTACACACACATTTCACTTGCTGTATTTTGTTAACACTCCACTGCCTATTTTATTTTTCTTTACTTTTTATACAAAAGTTATGATGATAACGAGGTAACTTTATGCCTTTTCTGAATAAACTTCGTAATGATAAGATGATCGCTTACAAATAAAATATTAATTCATGACCTACTTTCTGGAGAGTAAGCACTTACAAGTAGTTTAGATTCAGATTATGGAATACATACCTACTTATCTAGCTTCAGTTTCAGTGAGTACCGTCCTAGTTTGCCGTGTCTGCGAATACCGAGATGTTGGCGTCGTAGTCAAAGATCGTTTTTATTTAAAATGAAGAAGATAATATATCTTTTTTTAATCTGAAAGCTATTAATTTTTTCTGAGTGAAAGAAGTAGTAGTACTACCTAATCTTTTTAACTAATAATAGGCGTTATATATTTTTCCAGTTTAAAGAGAGGTGTAATATATTTTTTTGCCGAATGTTTAGTGTCTGAACGATTGAGTAGATATACCTAAACATTTTTTTTAAATGAATCATCAATTTCACTGACAATATTACTTATATATATGCACGTCTGCACTAGGTATACATTATGCGCATAGATTAATTTTATTCCTGAAAGAAGCTGCGCTGTTTTTAGGTAGACCAGTAATAAACCATTCAATTTGTCAAGACTTACATTAAAAGACAAAATAATAGTGTGGTGTTCCAGACTTTTAAGTTTGCCATGAGTCTGTTTAAAATCCCCAGTAATGTGTTTGATCAAATCGCTTGCATCGCCACTAGACAATACTCGCACTAACGCATAAGCTACTACAATGGATCCACTGTTCCACTTCTGTCGCGATATCATAGCAAGACAGGATGGTTCAGGAAATAAGACTTTGCTATCATATTGATATAGCAGTAGTCATAGATACCACTGGAATAGATAACATTCAATCGAATTTTATTAATATAATATAAAAGGTAGAAAATTAAGAACACTTGGTTAAAATGATCTGGTCTAATTGAAATAAATTAAATGCCATAATTCATCTTGCATAGAGTCATCTAAATCAGCACAGCTTTCAAAAGTTACTCAAGAATGGAAAATGCAAATTAGTAGCTATGTACTATTATAAAAAATATATTGTAAGAATTTGTAGTAATTAAGTAGTCCAATCGATGCGGTGAACATTTAGTTCTATTTTTTTGGTACTCTTAATTTAGGAGCTGTCTCGCACTTACCGCGTTAGGGCTTTTCGTGTTTTTAGATGCTATCTACTCTTTATCGTAGATAAAATGCGAACAAGCTTACACTGAGACTTTATTTAGGTACTTACAGTAGTTAACAATTAATATCAGTAACATCAAATGGCTCTACAATACATATAAGTACTACTAGCATTTCTTACGAATATGTAGCTACTTATTATTTTTATTAAGTTCGATAGATAATCCTTATATTTGGTGTTGATGCCATGGTGTAGTAGTGGCCTCGAGATAAAATTAACATACAATTGGGGTTACATAAGTAATACAATTAGTGGTCATCGTAAACAACGAATACGTATATAAACTACCCTTAATATTATTATCACCTTCATTTAATCTAAACATCCACACATAACCACCAGAAGGCTAATGGGTTTACACCTGTGGGTCACGAAACCAATGTTTAATTTTGGATGACCTTACTACCCCGTGGAATATTAACGAAGCATCTGTGTTAGCGGCCTAATATAAGGTTTTATTGTTATAAATGTTATACCTACGTATCTAATACCTACTACTAACTACTACCTACGTCTCTAATTTTATATAACAAATACATTAGATAAAAAAATAATGAAATCAATTATATATATATATATCACGCAGCTGAGTTCCAAACCTAGAACTTATTAGACCCTCCTTGTTTGTTTTTCAGAACCCTTTCGAATACATCTCGACCGAACCTGCATGGGATTGAATCCTTTTTTTATAATAGAGTTTGCATAGTTTTTATAAAGCTGTGTACGCTCGTACGAACAAATATGTTGCGTTGCATGATACGCAACAACTTGGTTCGTGCGTGCGTACCACTAACGATCATCGAATACTCTGTTCGTCAAACATGTTTGCGGCGATCCTTTTAGTATGTTCTGCATGGACGGTGTTCGAAGAGCTTTAATAAATGACTTCCAATGGCGCCGTCATGGCTGTTAAGATAGAGTTCACGACTGTTTTGCCCGAACTCGACTCGAACTATGTTCGCATTCGTGTTCAATATGTCCGTCCATACGTACGAACCAAATGTTCATTCTACTTAATGTGAGAACGTCAAAATTGGCCGTCCCAATGGCCAATTTTGACGTTAAAATTACGTTTTTCCTACGTAATTATCCTAAAATGGACCTACTAACGCCACCCACTCGGACGATTCAAATAATTGTCAATAGCAGACTCGGGCCCCTGGTTTGATGTTTGTGTTCGCTATGTTCGTGTTCGTACGTGCGTAAGATATATTTTTATATATCTTATCTCTTTTATTATATAAGATTTATTTTTTGCTGTTTCTTTATTATATATATTTAAAAACATAACATATCACGCCTGTATCCCCAAAGTGTTAGGCAGAGGTGTACCAATGTACAGCCCCAGTTCGCCGATATGTTTAGGTCCCATGTAATAGGGGGCGAGCCTATTGCCACTAACCGGGCACAAATCCAATCTCTGACCTGCTACTGAGAATTTCATAGAAAAAACAATTACTCCTTGGTCGACGTGGGAATCGAACCCAAGACCTCTTGCGTAGCAGTCGCGCTTAGCGCCACTAGGCCAACGAAGCAGTTATATTAGATATATATGCACTTTGATTAATTTGATGCTACAATTGTACATAATTATGTGTGTACATAGGTACAAGATATAGGTCGATTTATTATTACGATATATATTATAAACAAAATTTTTTAATTATTATCAACAGTTAGACTTAAATCATTCGAAATTAGACCTTTAAAACACTACATCACAAAAATTTATCTTTATATTTTATGGTTTTAAATACATATATATATATACATATTTTTTGTCCTCGTTTAGTTAAGATTCAATATCTAGGTAGAATAATTGATAGACTTTAACCTGCCACTTAGGCGTTTTAAAAACTAAGCCACTATGACATTGACATATTGCCACTCCTGTCAAGTCTTGTCAACTGTCAGTCAACTGCATCGGTGTATTCTTGTATTACTGTATTAATTTTTGGTTTGCACTTTGCCTTGTGTTTCGGTTTATATCACATGGAAAAGCAGATTAGGAAACAATAAACGCAATAACAACTAGTTGTTAACAATGTAATGAAAAGATAACGAATAATTATTGTTTAGTTCCCGCTAACAATCATCAGTCGGCTTCTATTGATGTAAATAAGTTACTCATTTAGGCGGCTGGAGTATTATATTAAACATGGATTCAACAGTTATGAAACCAGTGCAACCTCATGTATTTAAAGCGCTTAAGGATCTGGACATCACCTCGCTCATGAAATGTTCACCGGATGAAATAAGACCTATAATACCATGTCTCGTACGCATGGCATTGATAGCTCCACTAGATACGACCAGAGCTTGTTCAGAGGCCAAGAAAGATGTTCTAACTTTACTCTCAGGCATAGATTTGGTTAATTTTATTGTATCACTCTTGTCAATAGAGTTCAATACATTAGAAACAGATGTTAAAAAGGAACAGCAGATGAGGTAAGGCTCAGGCTAAATTTAAAAGCTTTATTAAAGTTTGTGTTCAATAGAATTCATAATCACATATATGTTTTTTGTTTTAGATTAAAAAGTGGATCACAATGTACTGATACCTTCCTTATTCAAAGTATAGCAAATGGTATTACTAATGATTTTGAGCAGTCAGACTCGCCTCGGCGAGTTCGCCTTGTCCTGTCAGAGCTCTTACAGATGCAAGCTCAGTTGGTTGAGTACAACCAAAACAAAAATACCAACTCTGAGTTCACAATTAAACCATCAGAACTCTTTGACAATGATGTGTATTTAGAAGAAGTTACAGATGTCATTGCAATTAGTCTTGCAGAACTGACCAATTTACTCAACATTTGTGATATTGTTGAAATTTTACTTCATGTAAACAAGGGGCCTGTAATAACCTCATGGATAGTAGCAAATATGCCCGATACTTTGTATGAGGGTAAGATTAAGTTTGAACAAATATTTCATTATTATAAACACTTAGTAAATGAACACCTAATTGATGATTGTTAATAACTAAGTATTAATTTAATTGCTTCTGATAAATGCCTTATTCTTTAATTATAATTATTGTTACAGTGGCGGAATCCCTTGTGATGAATGCTGATAGAAGTGAGGAAGGTGGCATCAGGGCTAAGACTCTGACCATTCTATGTGCCGCATGTCCCCATATAGCAGCCGCAGTCAGAGCTAAAGCTGCATCAGCCTCTAGGTTACCATCACTGGTTATTAACCTTACACTGACTCATCAAAGAGATGATTTGGTAAGCTTTAGTTATTAATTAGAACTTGAATTCAGTTGTGTTATATTTATAGTACTCCTGCACTCCTTCAATAGGTATACAGTTGAATCTGGTAAGACCTGAAGCAACAGAGTGTAAAGTAAATATTATATTATTACAGGTTTCTTTCATGTCAGGATTGCTTCTTGGATCTGACCAAACAACAAGAGCATGGTTTGCGACATTCTTGCGAAATTCTCACAAAAGAGGCAAAGGCGATGGGCATGCAGCCTTAACAAAACTACGACAAGAACTACTCAACAGGCTGAAAGACGCCATAGCTGGTGTTGAAGCATCTGCACTATTGAGACTCTACTGTGCCCTTAGAGGCATAGCGGGCATCAAGTTTCAGGATGATGAAGTTGCTGGTCTTCTAAGACTTGTCACACAGAAGCCACCTCCAACCCCAGCAGGGGTCAGATTTGTTTCATTGAGTCTATGTATGATTCTTGCTTGTCCATCACTTATGGGTATGCATAAAAATATATTTTTAGTATCTAAAGTTAACAAATAGGTACCAAAATAATGTTGTTTCACAATTTTCACATTACATGGATTTTTTAAGCATAACAATAAACTAACTGGACAAACTAATTTGTTTTTTTCAGCTGCTCCTGATCATGAAAAGAGAGCTATTGAATGGGTGCAGTGGTTGGTCAAAGAGGAGGCTTACTTTGAAAGGTAAATATCATTGTTTTAATGTACTTGCAATAATTGTTTATATTTAATTATAACATTCATAAGTTTTCAATAAGTCCTAAAATAAACCTACAAGAGTGAAGTTGAATTTTGTAATTATTGTTTCAGTAATTCTGGCGTGACAGCTTCGTTTGGCGAGATGTTACTGTTGATCGCTATTCACTTCCACTCTGGGCAGTTGGCCGCCGTTGGAGAACTTGTTTGCGCCACCTTGGGCATGCGAGTACCCGTGCGACCCAACGGACTGGCAAGAATCAAACAAGCTTTCACTCAGGAAATATTTACAGAACAGGTATATCTTTGTGTGGTAGTATGTGGTGGTCCTTTCAAATTTGGATCTGTTAATTGTGAATATATATTTTTTCATTGTTTGTATTTCAGGTTGTTACTGCTCACGCTGTCAAAGTACCAGTAACAGTGAATCTTAACAGTAATATACCAGGATATTTACCAGTCCACTGTATTCACCAACTATTAAAATCTCGAGCTTTTTCCAAACATAAAGTCCCTATAAAAAATTGGATATATAGACAGATATGTAACTGCACAGCCCCCTTACATCCAGTCATGCCAGCTTTGGTAGAAGTGTATGTCAACTCTATTCTTGTTGTCAACAACAAAGGCACCAATGAATATGTCAACAAGCCCATTATGGAAGAAGAAATCAGAAAAGTTTTTAGAAACTCCATTTTTGGTGCAAACTTTGATGTTAAAAGTAAACCATTTTCACCAATGGAAATCGATAACACAGAGTCCTCTTTCGACATAACAATAGAAAAGCCAACTTTGGCATCACAGTTGCTACTTATTTACTATCTTCTACTGTACGAAGATGTGAGATTAGCTAACACGGCTACGCTTATAGCTAACGGGCGTAAAGTCAAAAGTTATTCAGCAGCTTTCCTATCTGAATTACCTATAAAATATTTACTACATCAGGCTCAAAAAGATCAAATGAGTTACGGTGGTTTATTTAGTCCGCTGCTTCGATTGTTAGCTACACATTTTCCACAACTATCTCTGGTTGATGACTGGATGGACGATCAAGTATTCGGCGATTTCAATCGTCATCAAGTTGATATAAATCTGTCGGAAATTGCTATAAATGAGGCATTCAGAAAGATCGAAGAAAATCCCTATAAAACTGGCAAGATCTTAAAAGCTATGCTGAATAAAAATCCTACGGACATATGGCCCTTTGCCGAAACATTTGTTAAATATTTTAAGAGTGTTCTTGGAGATCAAGTGCCGCGACATATACAAGAGCTTTATCACGAAGTCTGGTTGCGTCTAAACACGGTGCTGCCTCGATGTCTTTGGATAATGACGATCAATGCATTATTGGATATCAATGGTGGTATCAAAAATGTTACCATTACACAGGAAAATGTATTAGTAGATCCACTACAAGTATTACGCTGCGACATCAGAGTTTTTAGGTGCGGTCCTATATTGAAAATTATCCTTCGGATATTGGAAGCCAGTTTGGCTGCTTCAAGAAGTCAACTTAGTCGACATTTATTAGACAAACCTTTACTCGAGAAAAGTGGACAACTAACATCGGACGCAGAAAGAGAAGAATTGAAAAATGCTTTAGTAGCTGCTCAAGAAAGTGCTGCGCTTCAAATATTATTAGAAGCGTGTCTAGAGACTACAGAAGACGAAGCTAAGCCCGAACTGATGTGGTCTCTTCGCGAAGTAAGGAGCATTATTTGTTCTTTTCTACATCAAATATTTATTTCGGAACCATCGTTGGCAAAGCTTGTCCACTTTCAAGGATACCCGAGAGAACTGCTGCCGGTCACAGTTCAAGGAATACCTTCAATGCACATTTGTTTAGACTTTATACCGGAACTTCTGAGTCAAGCCTCTCTCGAAAAGCAAATATTTGCTGTAGATCTCGTGTCCCATTTATCTATACAATATGCTTTACCGAAGGCTATGTCTATAGCGAGATTATGCGTAAACACGTTGTCGACACTCTTGTCAGTGCTTCCGAGTGACTTGCGGTTGGAACTGTTCCAGCCGGTGCTCAAGTCTTTAGTAAGGATTTGTACAGCATTCCCGTCGCTACTGGAGGATATAACATCGCTTCTGTTACAACTGGGCAGGATATGCGAGTCTCAGGCCTCTCTCGGTCACTGCTGGAACGATACTAGTATACTAGGCGAAGGGGCCTATGTGCCTTCAGAAGTACAACCAGAAACTAAAGTCTTAGTTGCTGAAGTTCTATGCCGAGATATAAAAGTGACAATGTCTGAAATAGTTGAAAAGGCCCTATTAAATGATAAACTGTATTAAAATTATATTAGGTTTTATAACAAAGTGGTAGTAATTACATAATGTAAGTTTAGAAACTATTTTATCAATAAAAGTGTTACGACATGAAATATTGTCTTTTTTTATAAACTATCAGTCCATTTAATAAAAGTTATGATAAAGAAAACGAACCAGTACGTTAACATCAAAAAAAAAACAAAAACTTAACGAATAACACGAGCGAGGTTTTACGGCGGCGCGTGCATTTTCTTTGAAGAAGTCTTGCATTATATAAATTAAAATAATCATTATTTCTCATTACCTAGCAAGAAGTTTGCATACGTAGATATAAATAAACTCATAATTAGGATTGATTGTTTTAATACATAACAAGCAACATATTTGATGGTTCCACAGAATTTTGTAATTCTAATTGTCTATACATCCAAGCGCATTGATTCCTCGCCGCGTGATTACCGATGTCGTGGTACAGTTGAGCCTGAAAATAAAAGTATGCTATAATATGACGATTTACTTTTAAACTCTTATCGCGCTGCATGTTTATTGTAATATTATATATTTAACGGGTTACACAGACCTGTGTAACGTGGTCGAAACGTCAAGACCTAAGGTATTTGAACATGTACGCGCTAATTATATAATATTAAGTAGGTACCTATTATTGCAAGAGTCTAAAATTTGTCATTTTTCTTGATATGGATCATAATGCATGTTATGTTTATCGTGAGATTCCAAAACTATCTTAGATGAAGTCATTTTGTACACTGTTTCTTTAATATTAAAATTTCGCTTTAAAATAAACAAATAAAAAATAGCCTCACCTGTAAATACCAAGTTTGTAACAAACGTAAATGTGCGCCAACTTTCGTAAAGTTCTTCTTAACAGATTCTAGCGCTTCACAACACGACTGAAGCACTTGCAGTCTCGCTTCGCCACACGGAGCCGCTGTCGCTATCCGACACTTCGTATAAAGCAACATGGCTTAAATAAAAAATGGTTTACATCATTATTAATACAGTCTATAGTAATCATACTTATGATCTATTTATACATTGGTATTGGAAAGTACAGCTTACCTCTAGCCATGTCGTACGCACTGCCATCTGCCATTATCGTTGGCAAAGCTTTTCTAACTAGGGACAAAGCATTTTTTGCACAGCCCATACTTAATTGTACATTAGCCAAGTGCATCTCTGCACTAGCAGCCAGGTAATGCAAATGGTACCCCTTCGCTAGCCACAATGCCTCATTCAATATCCTTATGTTTGTTGACTGAATGTTACTAAATGAATGTTGAACTTGCGACATGAGTATCATAGCTTTTACTCTCAGAGATACAAAATGGAGGCTATCGTCTTCTGTCTTGCAGTAGTCGAGGATATCATACAGGGATTCCAGAGCCTCGCTCGCATCTCCCTTCAAATAATACATCTCCGCCTTCAAAAGCTGACTTTCCCATCTATCAGAAGACGCCAACTGGCGTATACTTTGATCTGCTTCCTCCCACTTTCCTAAAATTGATTAGGTAATAGTGTTCATTATAGTAACATTTTTCTGTTTCAAATTGATCCTATAGTGAACACCTAGGGATCATCAATAAAGCACTAAAAAATACAACTTTTAATCTAATTTATAAGATTTTTTTTAGAGTTCGCAATTTAATGTTTTTCGTGCAAGCGATAGACGCCGTACTGCTGCGGTCATGACTATTTTATTTTATGTAAAAATGATGTAGAAAATAGTGTTGATGTAATAATGTAGAAAATAGTGTTGTGTGGTCTGTGTGTACCTGCGAGCAGCGCGGAACAGGCGTGGTAGCGCGTGGCGATGGCGTGCGCGCGCGGACAGCGCAGGTGCGAGGCCAGCGCGTGCGCCAGCGCCGCCGCGCCGCGCCACGCCGCGCACGCCGCCGCGCCCGCGCCGCCCGTCGCGCTCGCCTCCGTCGCGTGCCACACGCTGCCGCTGCCTACATTGCACTCTGAGGAACACGCATACTTCTTATTTGGGTCTTGGGCGGTCAAATAGCGAGCAACCGATCTCAAATTTTTACCTATATTTCAACAAGCTGAGTTTACTTAAAACATGTTAAAAAACGTACTGGTATTGAGGTCGAGGAGTAGTTGGCAAGCTATCGATGCCATTTCAGTCTTTCCGTAAAGAGCCCATAATGCAGCAGTGTTTGCTAGTCCAGCCATTGTAAGATCAGTCATAGAATGTAGGTAGTTGATAGAGTCACCCCGCATAATGACCTGTGAAATCAACATTAAGGTACAGCAATCGACTAACATGGACATAAGAAGTCACGAATATAATAGTTGTTATGTTACCTGAAAGATGTAAGCGGGTTTAGCACCATTGGCGGCGGCGTGCTGCGCGAGCAGCTGCGCGGCGGCGGCGGTGTGTCGCGGGTGCGAGGGCGTGGCGGCGGGCGGCACGGCGGGCGCGGCGGGCGGCGGGCTGCTGCGCGGCGCTCGCGTCAGCAGCGCGGCTCGGCGCGCGCGCCCGCCCGCCAGCGCCCCCCACGTCGCCGCACCCACGAGGCACGCGTAGTCCGCCGCTTCCTGAGCGCGCGCCAGTGCTTCTCGAACGGCTTCCATTGCCACTGATCTATTGCAGTTTAGCTTATTATTACACACACTCAAAATTACAGTAGGCATAGAATAGCAAAACTTTATTTATTAGTCATCTTCACATTCAGATACTATTATTGAAGGCAAAAAAAAAAGTTGTGTGCACGTCAATGCACGTCTTTAAAAACGGTCCATCAAGCGGGAAAATTTGTCAATCTATTTGCCAATATCTACATATTTTACTGACCTGTGACCAAAATGAGTATGCATAGCGGCCCTGTTCAATGCAGCGTAACGGAAATTCTTGTTTCTATCATTGCCAGAATTATTACCAGACGAATTGAATATTGTGCGATCAAAGTAGTTGTAAAGAGAGTCCTGTGCCCCACTGAATTCTTTTGTTCGTATGCAATTCAAGAAGCTGAGAAAATGCTGGAAATATTTAACGTTTATTCAATATGTGTCGTATTCGCAAACAAATCTTTTCGCAATGCAATGGTCTGCCCATATCAATAAATAATAAGCAAGCATTATGAAATGGTCAATTTTACATTTTGAGCACAATATTGACACAATCAAATAAAAGTGACCTTGTTTCTTGAATTTAACTTACAATGTCTGGATATTCAGGTATATCATTCATAATTTGTAAAATGGTCTTCTGTAGCTGTCTTGGTGGTATAGCTTTCTTTTCATTTATTTGTAACAAATTGGCTTGTTGTGCTGTAAATAACTCTGCTTGCTTCCTTGACCACTGACACTCTTCGAAACTGCTGAAAACGAGGTACAAGCGTCAATCAGTATGTATCTCCATTCCAGGTTGATAATGTGAACTCCAAAACATTTATTTATATATACAGTGACAAGTTAGTTTTAAGGATTAGTAGGTTTTATCAAACAAAAAAGCTTTTCTGTCTCATTATATTAGTATAAAAATAATCTTTATTCTGTCCACTGGGCCCGAAAATTAATTAATAAATTAGTTATAATAATACTAATATTATAATATAATAATCCAGCCTATAAACGTCCCACTGCTGGGCACAGGCCCTTCCCATATAGAGAAGGCACGAGCATTGATCACCACGCTTGCTCACTGCAGATTGGCGATTTCATAAATTAGTAAAAAAAAGGATATAATCACATAAATTGTTCTGAACCCAAAGTGAGTTGATATAGAACTTGTGTTATGGAAATCAGATACAACGAAGGTACCGCAAACACCCAGACTCGAGAAAATGTAGAAAATGTGATTTTC
Source organism: Autographa gamma (assembly GCA_905146925.1). Taxonomy (NCBI): domain Eukaryota; kingdom Metazoa; phylum Arthropoda; class Insecta; order Lepidoptera; family Noctuidae; genus Autographa; species Autographa gamma. Next base: position 7,461,460 of record LR989852.1, read on the forward strand.
TACATTTACACGTCCGGGGATCGAACCTGGGACCTTAGTGCTAGCGACACCTTGAAACCGGTGCGTACGACACTCGACCACAGAGGCTGTCACAAGTTGTTATTTTTTATAAAATAACTAGCGACCCGTCCCGGCTTCGCACGGGTGCAATATAATAATTAGCAATAAATTAAAATTGCGACTATAATTTGAGATTTAAACTATCCTATCTCTCAAGTTGGATCGAACTGCACATGGTGTGCGAATTTTATTATAATTGGTTAAGTGGTTTAGGAGTCCATTGAGGACAAACATTGTGACACGAGATTTATATATATTAAGATATAGTATATTATACTTACTTATCTCTATCTATGATGTTCATTTTCATTGACAACTCAAGTGGTTTAGATTCCTCTGGTATCACTGGTGATGTGGAGTTTCCCTGTTGTTCCATGTTATTCAATTTCTGTTCACATAAAGTACAATAAGTTTAATGGAAAAATAAAAGTCTTGTTTATTTATTATTACACATTTTAGCAATTTAGTCTTTACCTCCTTGCTCAATGATCTCATCATAAGGCCTGGCCTACCTCTTTGGTAATACAGACAAAATGACTTGTATAAAGATACAACTTGTACAAATGTTAACTTATCTAAATGCAGCAGTATTCTTCTTAAATACAGGCCTGCAATAATAAATAATATGCAAATAAATTATATAAATTATTTGTGTTAAGTTATTTCAAGTGTGATATAAAATTATCTTACCTAAGACACTGTACCTAGCCATAATACAAGGATTAGACTCAATCATCAGTTTGTCTATTGTAGAAGTCACACAATCTGTTAGAGCACTAACTCCATTAACATAAATGTTTTGAAGGCGGACACAAAAGTTTTGGAGATGTACACTCAATAAATTGTAGCGGCCATCAGTGAGGAGTGCTTCCAGTTCCTTAAACTCCATATCTGGACACTGGAAAAAGTATTATTTGATATGATAAAAAGTTTGCATATAACCGTGTATCCCTTTTTAAAGTTGCAAAAATAAAAATCTCTACTAAATTGAATCCAATAAATTGAAGAGTATTCAATAAACACAGGTTGGTGGTTTGGAAAAAGATATAATCTCAATAATTATATATTATAAACCTACTGCAATACCAAAATTACATGGAACTATGGCATAAACATTTTTGTTTAAAAGCCCCATAATTGCAAAGGTGTTACTTTTTTTTAAATAAACAATACAATGACATGGTTAATTCAATAAAAGTCAACTAATTGGATATTTACCTGAATAAGTTTAAGAGCCAACATACAGAAATCCTTTCTATATTTTGGAGCAACAGTACAGTCTATCATCCTGTTCGCTGAAGATGAAACACAATCAGAATAGAACAAAGTCGAATGTTAAAAAACATCAAATACGATAAATGTCACATAATAACACATACTATTGAGCTAAATTGAGCTGATTTGAGCTAAAATTCAGTTTCAGATTATTTATTTTCTACGTTCGTCTATCGAGCTTTTTTGATATTTAGACGGTCTCATAGGTAAAACACAACTACAAGTAGTTATACAGGTATCAAGATAAAATTGTAAATGTTCGTTCATATTATTAATTATTAGTAGTACACACAACATACCTTCTATTTTAAGTAGACCATATTCTCGTATAAAAGCAACAACTGCTATTTTATGAGGAGTTATATTTTCAATATTACCCTTTACGATCATTACTTTCATAATATCTGATCCATCACTCCCTAAATCCATTTTAAACAAAATGTTTTTTTTTATAAATCCGGCTGAACACGACTATTCGAATCGAAATGACAGTTTGGCAAACGACAGCTGAGCCCACTGGGCACAGAGCTATATTACTTTACACTTTGGCACAGAGTTTATTAAAATCAGAGCACACAGATTATAAGTAATTTATATGTCTATGGTTTATATACTCTTTAAAAGATCCTGAGAAATATGGGTCATTGTTGAAGTAGGTAATTTTCATCCATTAGAAAAAGTCCTCGTCTTTTCCTTGATTTGTTTTTACGATTTTTATTACTGGAGTTCTTTAAGATTACATGTGAAACTAAAATAAATGGAAACTACTAAATCGCGTTGTTGTACAATAAAGTTTTAGATACATTTGTACTTTAAACTTTCCAAGAACTTTATGTACATAAAGATAAAAAAATGAATACAATTATGAAAAAACGTACCCTTACAGCTAATTTCGTAACATTAAAACTCTCAAGCATAGGTATCTCGTCAAAGATTGTTCTCATCTATTCTAAAAAGTTTTAATTAATTCGACTGGTAGCCCTGACTGGTGGTCCCCAAAAATGTTTATCATATGTTTATCTTTGGTCGCTCGCCTCGACATGTTCTGGACAATGCAAGTTGTTGTGAAAACAATTTTATTTTGTGGTTTTTATTAACTAATCGCGCTTTTTGCGAAAATGAGGAAACAAAGTTGTAATCGTGTATGATTTGTGATGGGATATATTTACAGTTTTAAGTTATTATTTTTGTTTGTTTAGTTGTTTTACAAGCGGTAGCCATAATAATGGATAGAACGGAGGTTGCGTTTACGATTTTAGTGTTATATTTTGTTGTAACAGTTGAAACTTCACGTGTTACTGTTTATCAAGGAGATACATTACCTCATCATGGTCGCTGTGAGCCGATTACCATTCAGTTTTGTCAACAAATACGATACAATCAAACAATTTTTCCTAATTTACTGAATCACGCAAAACAAGAAGATGCTGGTCCTGAGGTTCACCAGTTTACTCCTCTAATTAAAGTAAACTGTTCTCCAGATTTAAAATTCTTTTTGTGCTCCGTATACGCACCTGTATGCACAATATTAGAAACAGCCATTCCTCCATGCCGTCATTTATGTGAGTCGGCTAGACAAAATTGTGACCAGCTAATGATTGACTTTGGATTTCGTTGGCCTGAACACTTGGAGTGCTCCAAATTCCCTGTGGCAACTGAAAATGTGATATGTGTTGGTGATAATAATATTACTCACGAATCTCGAAAACATACTGAAACTAAACTTCCAAAAGTCGATTTCAAGAATACTAATGAAAGAGATCCAACCAAACTGCATGGAGCTAAAGATTACGGATTTGTTTGTCCTGTTCAATTTAAAGTTCCTAAGAACTTGGACTTGGAATATTCACTGAAAGTTGGAGATAAAGTTGAGCATGACTGTGGTGCTCCTTGTAGTGGAATGTTTTTCAGTTTAGATGAAAAGAATTTCGCAAGATTATGGATTGGTATCTGGGCGACATTGTGCACTGTCAGCTGCCTATTTACAGTATTAACATTTCTCATAGACACAGACAGGTTCAGGTATCCAGAAAGACCAATCATATTTCTATCAGTGTGTTACCTCATGGTAGCTGCAGCATATGTTATGGGTTGGAGTGCTGGAGACAGTGTTAGCTGTCAAGGTCCATTCCCATCAACGATCAGTGGGGCAAGATTACCTAACATATCAGTTATCACACAAGGAACAAAGCATGAACCATGCACAATACTTTTTATGGTTGTGTATTTCTTCAGTATGGCCTCAAGTATTTGGTGGGTAATATTGACCCTCACATGGTTTTTAGCAGCAGGGCTCAAATGGGGCCATGAAGCCATTGAAGCAAACTCTCAGTATTTCCACTTAGCTGCCTGGGCTGTGCCCGCAATCAAAACAATATCAATATTGGCCATGGGAAAAGTTGATGGTAAGATTTAAATACATATTATGCTTAGCCCTAAAAATATTTTTCTCTTTCATGTAAAAATACTGAAGAAGTTTTGATAAATCTTATCAGCTTTAGCTTTAGCGTCACATTGCCACTTATACTAAAAGTACATACATATAATATCACAGCTGGTAAATAATTAAAATTCTTGTATATTCCTATAACATGGAAAGTAATTTAACTAAGCACAATTCTTGCCAAACTAACAAATACAAAATTCTTTATTGTAACAACATATTAATTAGGATTATGTGAACTTGAACTAATAAATAATGGGAGTTTCCCAATTTGAGTTTGTATCATTAGTCAAAGTTGTATTTAATAAGAGTTTTTATCAGAAAATTGTGCTTATGTTGTTGCATATATATGCAAAATTAATATTATTATTTTTTCAGGTGATGTTCTCTCTGGTGTTTGTTACGTTGGACTGTGGGATGCAGAGGCACTTCGAGGATTTGTTCTGGCACCACTATGTGTCTACCTGGTTCTTGGAACCATATTTCTACTTGCAGGCTTTGTATCACTATTCCGTATAAGGACTGTAATGAAACATGATGGAACAAAAACAGACAAATTAGAAAAACTAATGATTCGAATTGGTGTGTTTGGAGTATTATACACAGTGCCTGCTCTGATAGTGATTGCATGTCTCTTCTATGAACAAGCTAGTTTCGATGATTGGATGGTAACTTGGCATCGTGATATGTGTTCTACACCTCTTTACTCAATTCCATGTCCCTTCACACGCAGAGAAACGGATCGACCAAAATTCGAAATGTTTATGATAAAATACTTAATGACTATGATAGTTGGAATTACTTCTAGCTTTTGGATTTGGTCTGGAAAAACATTAGTATCCTGGCGTCAATTTTTCGACAAAATTAAGGGGCGCAGGGTTGAAGCATATGTGTGAATTGCTTTAGATGTTGTCTCATTTGCAGCTTTTTAAAATGTGTCATTTCCCGCCGTTAATGAGATCTTATCCATGGCTGCTTAACAGCAGCTCCAAACTCTTATGGAGTTTACTCTTGTCTTCAATATTAATGAAAATCAAAATAAGGCTGACATTGTACATATTTTTTCTCATTTATAATTATTGTGTCTTTAGTATAAGATTATTTTCTATTTTTTGTAATTATTTTTAAGAAATAGGATATCGATCAAATTAAATCAATGTATTTATATTTTGTTTTATTTGAAGTAACATTTCAAACAATAATAACATGAAATAGAGATATTTTTTTAAATATAGAATTACTTTATGTTCTTCCTATTAATTAAGATTTGAATTTGTGACGCATTTAATACAAGCTTACACCAAGTTTACCTCTTTAGCCGTGAAAACGTAACAGGCAGTTAATTTTATATTTATCATATTAGTATGAACCTATACAAAAAAAAACTAAATGCTACTCATGCGGTTAAAGTGTGTCCGTTTGTATCCTGAAACTAACAGCTGTTCCAGCAAATCTCTGAAACTTCTAGACCTAGTACAACGGTACTTTTACTAGCAATAGCTTATGTGGCAAGGAGTATCCTAGGTTGTTTTAGTAGTTGTATTTATTTTAAATATACTAATGCGATTGAAACCATGTAATAAATAATAGTATGTTCCTTTTACTTTCACTAAGGTTTTTAAGTTGTTGACCTACTATTAAAATTGAGTTTGATCATTTTCAGTGAGAACAGTTTAGCAATATTATATATATTCTACAGAGTGAAATATGACAAGGGCCTGTTGCAGATAGGAGCAACTATATCCATGCATAATATATGCAATTATATATTAATATTGGCTTTGATTAGCCTGCATCTCTGTATATAGAGCATAATATTATGCCAGTAATAAGGTTACTCACCTATATAACTTGAGTAAGGTTGTACATAACAGCATCATCATCTATTTATTATTTTAAAATATAGAGTTGGCTACTCAAAATAGCAAGGTATAATAATTGCTGTAATTAATATCCTTGGTTACTATAGCTCACAATGGCAATAAGCAGATAGGACTATTTCACATTCTTGAACTGCCTTCACTGAAATATTGTAAACAGTTAATTATTTTTTAATGGAATAGATATTAATATTATGATTATACATCGTTTTACATTGTAATCAATTTAAAAGGGTTACTGTTGGCATGGGGAAATTGTTATGTGTAAAAATAAGTATAAATCAAAAACTGAAATAAAATTCCACCTTATAATGTATAGAACTTATTTTACTGCAGAATAAGATTAAATTACATAATTTATTAAAAACATATCTTAACACCCAACTCCATATCATCACATAGTACTTTCACTCATACTCATAACAGACAAAATTAAATTTTAATGTGTTTCTGTTTACGCTCTAGTGTATTTGCCCCAAATGTGAAGCATGAACACTGATGCAATGAAGAGTAGAGACATGACTAACACCGGGACTGGACCCCTGAAACAGAAACAATATTAATTAATAAATCTGGTATAAAATCCTCAAACTTTTTGAAATCAGGAAAAAGCTATGATAATATACTTGGTAAACATAAAGAGATATAACAAAAAATATTTATTTTCTCATAAGTCCAATATTATGATCAAAAGTTTTGTTGGTCTAGATCTAGTTTGTTTATGTTGTTTCACACAAAATAGTAAATTAAAAACAAATCCTTTTTGTCTTTTGTCATAACATATGTTAAACATCATAATGCAAAAAAGGAACCTGTAGCTGTACAAAGTTTTGTTCAAGATAATCTATGAAAATTAGTCTATTAGGAAATGAGTATAATTGACTTACACTTTGACGCCTGGAGAGTCATCAGTGTAGAATCGCCACATTCCACCTGATCCAGCACCAGTACTGCGATTTCTTGCAGCAGTGGTAGTGGTAGTAGATTTGCGTTGACGAACTGTGCTACCACTGGATGATCGTGGAGCAGTAGTCGCCTTGCTTGGTGAACGACCACCAGAGCCTACATTGGTGGAGCTTGGAGAAGGAGGCTGAAATTGGAAAATTAAATTAATCCAATACAAATAATTACAGAACCAAAAGCAAGATTAAGATATAAAATTCATCAAACTCACCATAATTGAATAATGTTTTCTTTGATCAACAACCACTGACTAATAGCAATGCTTTATAATTTAACAGCACAAATTATAAAGTGGAACGAGTCGAATGAGATGTGAACCGAGTTGGCAACTATCGTGCAACGCGTACAATCGCCTTGACACGTTGTCAAACAATGTTGCCACATAGTGCTTTTTTTCTCATTGCAACAATGAGAATGAAGAATAAATGAAAATCGGTTTACATCAAGTGTTTAAAACTAATAGTATTATAAGTTTTCATATACGTTAATAAGCCGCTGTGTTTAATTTACAGTTTTCCAAGTTATGAACACTGCAGCGCGGCAGCGTTACTATAGTCCTACTGTAAAATAGGTATAGATATTTCTGAAATTGTGTTACAACGTAACAATGTTAGATTTTTGTAAAAAAAAATTATAGTTCCAATGTTTTTAATAGTTAGGTTAATTTAACACCACGATGATTCTCTTTCCACTAAAAATAGTGAATAATTGGTAAGTCCGTGAAGGACTTGATGATATTTCGGCATTTATACACCTATTCCTTAACTCTGTGGCATTTTTAGTTTTCTATAGCATGTACCTACCTTATTATATTTCTCTGTATTTATTTCTGTGTCATCTGTATTTATTTACGTCATGTCAAATTGACAACTTTTAAGTTTGAGGTTATATTTTTAATCTACAGGTGTTAGTTTTCACCGTCTCTGATTATGATTTTATTAAAACTAATGGTCTATGTAAAATAATAAGCAGTTAATAATACACATCTTTGATTTATTATGTTATTCCGGTTGTACCACTTAACAAATCGTTTTTATTCCAACATTATTTCAAAATCAAAAGTCAACAACATGAATAAATGCTATTTTAGATATGTCCAACAGGAAGATAAGGTCGATATTTCCTTTTTGTTAGACATTAAAGGGTCGGTTAGGCAATTTAATTTTAGCAGAAAACCTACAGAAACATTGCAAGTATTACTTACTCGCATAAAGACCAACATCCAGAAAGCTATGAGCAAGGGAAATAAAAAGAAAAAGGCGGCTAGTGAAGACAATGAAGAAATTTGCATTGAATTGTATGATTCTAAAAATGGTGTTATAAATGAAAACAGTACTTGTAATGAGCTATTTTCGATAGGTGGACCAGTCAAGTTAAAAATGTGCGACAATCTCTATGAGGTTATATTTAATTCACCATGGGTAGTAAGTATGAACTTGCCCCAAAGCATTTTAGCTGGATTTCCAGTCTATCCAGAAAATTTGGAGCTCCAATATGCTAAACATGAGAAATGCATATTTAATTGGTATAAAGGTTCAACTTTAAATAACTTGGGAAAAGAAGTTAATGATATACATATTCAATGGAAGCTAGCTGGAAGCAACTTTATATATACACCACCTGCACAGGACATTGGCATGAAATTGAAATTAGAGTGTATACCAGGCAAGTATTTACATCTATACCCACATGAATTCTTTTACATATTTCAGATATAAGATAGTTTTATTTTCATACAGGTTGTAGATGGATAAATCTGTATTTTATGCATAAGACATTATCCTTTGACTGAGGCAAATACTACTAAATGGCTGAACTATACTAAATCTCCACTTTGAATCAGGTTAGGTGATATAACTAAATTGTAACATATCAGTTAAGTGTAAAGTAGTTGAGGAGTAATATTAAACTTTTTTATGCTCTCATTATTGAGGCGCATTCTCATGGTACATACGTATAACAAAATAATTAACAATTTCAGGTAGTGATACCACTGTTGGCCCTGCTGTAGAGGCAATATCTAAGAATGTGATTGAAGCTGGACCTGGGAATTGTCCATTTGAAACAAGACATCAATTTACAAAAGAAAAGTTGAAAGATAAGAGGTATGACAGACTTTCCATGAATCTAATAAAATACATTAACTAACATCTAAAAAAATAAAAACCTTCAACCATATTATGCACATTCACACATTCCAAGCTCCAAAGTTAAAGATATCACTATTAAAATAGAATAACCTTTGAAATGTGTGTGTATTTATTTATTATCTTGTTTAAAAATTCTAAAATTGATTTGTTGTTGATTATTTACAGCTTTAGATGTGTTTCATACAACATATTAGCCAATTTGTATTGTGACTCAGAGCACACCAGAACAGTGCTGCACCCTTACTGTCCTCCTTATGCTTTACACATTGATTATAGGAAACAGCTCATTTTAAAAGAATTACTTGGTAAGTTTGTACTTATTATTTCATACCTACTCACAATTCTTTTTGTTTTTATTTAGATACCAGACATGTTAAGACATAGGCCTGTGTTTGTTTGTAAATCTAATCTGCTTTTGACTTTGGTGTGGAAATTTTATTTTAATGGTTTTCATTAAAATAATTATATTTTCCATTTTTCAGGGTACAATAGTGACATTATTTGCCTTCAAGAAGTGGATTGCAAAATATTTAATAACTTTTTAAAGCCAATTATGGAGTCTGAGGGTGTTGACAGCTCATTTTACAAGAAAGGAAAGGAGGTGGCTGAAGGTCTGGCTTGTTTTTACAGAAAAGACAGATTTAAGTATGCACCTAATTTTTCATCATCCATATTTGTTTAACTATGCCTTAAATTGTGGCACTACCTGCTGATTGTCTTGTTCTTTATTTTTTAGATGTACAGGAAAAGATAGGATAGTGCTTGCTGAAGCTGTACAAACAGAATCATGCTTTACACCAATTTGGGAAAAAATAAAGGACAATACACCCCTTACAACACGATTGCTAGATAGATCAACTGTAGCTAGTGCAACTTATCTACAATCGATTGACAACCCTAATGAGGTTTTAATAGTAGGCAACACACATTTGTATTTTCACCCTGATGCAGACCACATAAGACTTTTACAAGGAGGTATAGTCATCTATTGGTTGATGGACATTAGAGAAAAGATTGTCTCCAAGGTATGTAGACAAACCATACAATGGTTTTATACGCACATTCTTGGAATTACCCCACCATGATATTACATGCGTGGGTATTTTAAAATATCCTACTTAAACTATTCAATTATAAATTGTGTACATTTTTATTTTTCAGTATCCAGAAAAAAGAATCAGTGTCATACTATGTGGTGATTTTAACAGTGTCCCATCTTGCGGTGTTTACCAGCTATATACTACTGGTCAATCACCAAGTGATTTACCTGACTGGAAATCTAGTAAGTATTACTTTTATAAATTTGTATGTACTTTGTGGTGAATGAATCCTATGATGCTTCATATTTAAGTGATAGAATAAGGTAACTTAATATTGTGCATTAAATCTGATCTTTAACCTAAACATACATTAAATGTTTCACCTTTTTTTTTCAGATATAGAGGAAGCTGTGATAGGTCTGAGTTTGCATCAAAACATTTCTCTTGGTAGTGCCTGCGGAACGCCGCCTTATACAAATTTCACGGCAGAATTTGCAGACTGTTTAGATTACATATATTATGACAAATCAAACTTAGAAGTTGAACAGGTAAAAAAAAGAATCACATAAAAAAATTGTTATTGTTGTTTCATATTAATTTGTTTCTAATTATATTATTCTTTAATTATAGGTTGTCCCACTTCCTAGTGTCGAAGAATTAAAACTACATACAGCCTTGCCGAGCGTAGTATTTCCTTCTGATCATGTTGCCTTGGTCTCAGATTTACGATTTAAGTAGATCTGGACACTGTCTACATTTAGTGTCCATCAGGTTGCTAGAGCCGGCATTAGAACCAATGTTAAAAATCTAATTTATGATAAGTGTTGTTAAATAAAATATTGTTTATATTTTCAGTATTTTTTTTTGTGCTTAACCTTTAGTTCCGTTAACAATGGTCTGGAAAAAAATAGGTCAATGTGGCAAAATCTAGATATGACATGCTACCAACTGGCACTTTTTGAAGGTCGATAAATTATAGGATTCTCACTTCGGGCTGTAGTAAACCAAACGAATACGATCATTTTAAACTAAGCCTCGTTCGCTATGTATAGGATATGACGGACTTTGTGTCTAAAAATATGTCGATCCTTTCCTTGCCTTTGCCAGAGACGTTATGGTCTGTGGTTTCGGTAAAATTACTTTAAATTTAATAAGTCAGTACTCCAACTTCATACAAACGGACGGAACGCGAGCTATACCTGCGCGCCTCGATCTCGACATGCGCTCGCTCGACAGTCACGGGCCACGGGGCACGGATGTACCGCAGTGTCGAACGGAGTAACGGACGGTGTTTTGTTTTTTAACAATAACCACGCGATTTTTTCTCTAAAAATCAATTAATATGACGAGTAGGAAATATTGTGCTGTTTTTGGTTGTCCATGTTTCCCAAAACAATTTTTAATTAAGATTTATCTATGAATGCGGATTTATTATACTTTAAAATTTAACAATGAAGCATTTCGTACGACTCAATGATATTATAATAAACAGATATGTTACACCCATACAAAACAACCGAAAAAAGTGTTCCGCGCAGCAGCGGCAGCTCACATGTCAAAATGATACAAAAGAGATAGCGCGATAAAACCCATAAGAAAAAAAGAGACAATTAGTGTTGTCAATTACGCTTCAATCTAAACAAACGTCATAGACTAACAAATTTAACGAAACAGAAGGTACAAACCGCGTCTACTAAATTTGTATCCACGGTTTGTGCCTATAACAACTAAGCAACACTACTAAAGGTAGGTAGGTGAGAAATAAATCACGATGTTAAAGCGACAAAGTGGAAATAGAAATAGTTTTATTTTAACATTTTCTGCGATATATTAAGGTAATAAGGGTAAGCTATTCATATTTTCTTTACCCACACATGACATGTTTAATTTATAATTAAGTATATCGACTATTTCAAAAAAACAAATGATTAAATAATCCAACATTAGAAAAAAGGAAAACAGAACTCTGGGGTAATGATGACTTTAATGCCTAATAGTCGCATCTGTACTTTTATTCTATATGTGTGCGATCACGCGTCCTTGTCGTCCTCACGACAAAAAATGTATTTACCGTCTCTTTCTTTTTTCTAACCTCCAATTATCAGAATATTAGGAAAATAAATAAAAAATATTATTAAATCGAAGTATATTGCGTATTTACATGTGGTATGAGATTCCTTGTATTTTATTTACTTCGTTATCATAAATGATACAGTTTCTGGATACACACAATGACATTTAAAAGCTTTTGTGTAAATTTCGTTCGAGTGTGTCACTCGTCGAGATGCGTGACGCAGACTAAGGCAATACGTCTCCATTAGGACGTTTTCGAGTCTTCACGATTGCGCGCTAACAACATATCTGTTTATTATAATATCATTGGTACGACTCAAATATTTTTCGGTCACAAATCTCTAAAAAAAAAACAAACATGTTTTTGTTAATTCTTCCAATCAAAAAACAACACGTATTTTTATTGAAACACTTCTGACTTTATTTCATAATACAAAGTATTTCATTTATTTATATAAAGGATATTTACAATCCAAAACTAAATAGAATCAGAAAGTGGGCTAATGTAATTGAAATGCTGGAGACGGGTAGCCCTCACGCATGTTTACGTACCGCGCGGCTGTAGGCAAGTAGTGTAAGTTTTCTTAATAGTTGTTTAAATAAGTTCAAATTGGTTTTTAATTCAAAGAATTTCATGTTAGACTCTGTCTCATGAAAGAAATCCCGCGAGCGAGTCGTGTACTAAAAGGTAAAAGTTAACTTTGGAAGTGGGAGCAGACTATTAGTTGTTTAAATGACCAAAGAGAAATATAATAAGTAGGTAGGGTACCTATATGACAATTTTTACTTTTTTAAATACCTTTTGTGTCATTTATATAATTAACTAGCTGCGCCCTGCGGTTTCACCCGCATGAATACCCGCCCCGTTCCCGGTGCCTTTGTTTAGCCGGTGTTTTTATTTTTCACGCAATTTTCCATTTTTTTCTTTCGTAAGAACCTTCTCCTGATAATAACTAACACAACAAAAAGAGAATTAGCGAAATCGGTCCAGGCGTTATTGAGTTATGCGCTTACCAACACATTTAGTGATTCATTTTTATATATAAGATTGGTAATCAGAAATGAATTACATAATTTATGATGTTTTGTAAAGCCATGTCCGGATGTCCCCTCACAGATTCGTCTTTAGATAAATAATTGGTTATAATATAGTCATCCGTTCCGTAATTTTTCAGATTCCAATACAAAAAAAATTGTGAAAATCCATACTAGCGCATAATAACGTTTTAGTTATTGAAGTTTTGACAATTATTATCCCTTGGTAGGTACCTGGCTTCTAAATAATATTTTTAAGACCATTTATGTAAATTATGGAATGCAATAAAGTATTATGAAGGGAATTATGACAGTGGATGAAGCGAAACAAGTATGTAAGGATCGTAGCAAGTGGAAAGAAGTGGTCTCTGCCTACCCCTACGGGAAACAGGCGTGATTATATGTATGTATGTAATAAAGTATTGAGTACTAATATCTAATCTGTGCTTTTTGGTACCTGTCAAGCTTAAACTGTCAAATGTCAATATGCTGTCAATATAGCTTTGTTACGTCTACAGTAAAGTAGCGGAAAATTTCCATTTATACTTTTCTAGTTTAATATTCGGTATCTCATCAATCGTATATGTTAAATTATATAATCAGTTAAAATGTATAAAATATATACGAGGTCTAACAGTTATTTCCAAAGTAAAAAATATACGTCAAATCCATTGTTTGGTAAGTTGATCATGACCTTGATAATAATTGTTTATTGTATACAATCGAACAAACAGTGTCTTATTCATTTCTGTTCAACCTTTTCAGGTGGTATTGCTAACAATGTCGGGCAGGACATTAACCGTATACACGTCACAACGGGTCTTAAATTTCCTCCGGCTGCAGCTTTAAAACTGCCGACTAATGTAGTCGACATAAACGCGTCGGAGACGGGTAGATTTTCGCCGTTGAGAGAACGAGATATTTCTGGACCGGTTATCAGCTCGTGCTACAAAAAACAAAACAACTTTGGCAAGATTGATATCACTGTTCAATCAGATCCTCATGTTAACAAATATGATTGCCGAGGAGCTGTAAGTTTATCGTCGTCTATGCAGAGCAACGTTCCCAGCCCATTTAGTGGAAATCACACCCATCTGAATATGCCAGGATCCCAGTGGGGACAAGGTTACAAGTATCTGTCTGATCACCTACATGGCGCTCACTACTTGACTCTTAGAAATGAGTATCGTGCCAAAGCCGCTAAGGACGGTATGTACATAGAAATAATTAAATTATAGCATTGTACTAACCACATAAATAGTTTTCTTGTTTGGGAAAATACTAACAATGTTCAGGTCTCCTGTAAATACTATATAATTACGGTTATTTAAATAATATGACCATGAAAAAGCCATATTAATAAGAGTTTGTGAGCATGTATAAACCTCATAATAATTCAATATGAAGAACTTAGAACCTCTACTAATATTGAAAAATAAATAATAAATTTCTTAAGATTAATTCTTAATCTTTGGTAAAAATATTGACAAATTGTTTTGTTAGCTTTGAATTAGATACATTTTTCATCCACTAACAAATGCATTGCTTTATTATTTCTTGAAAGTCTAACTAATAACAACGTACAAGTGGAATGTTGTTAAACAGCTATGACTTTAATCCCATTGATTTCTCATTGGTTAATAGTACCTTAAGTATGTGACTCATATCTTAATTATGAGTTCATGTATAATGTACTTTTAGTTAATTCCATACCAATTACAAACTATTGGTACAATGAGAACATTTTAGTGTAAAACATTTCATTTGATTAGATTACTGCTCATATCTTTTGAATGACCTGCTTAATTTAATTACTTTTTTAAAGTGTGTGATAGTTTTGTAAAATAAATTATATATATTTTTGTTATCATAACAATTTGAACTATTCCTTGAGAAATCAAGATCCCTTTTTGGAGTTAGAATTATAAAAAGCATGCAATTGACAAAGCTACTCAATATATTTTGTAATGTTAATATTTTGTTTACCTTTTTTCAAAGCATAGCTGTTGGCACAAGACTTATGAGTACAGATACAAAACCTCAAATGAGTTCTAAAGAAAAGCTCAAAAATGCTATCAAAGAATATGGTTCAACAGTGATTGTTTTTCATGTGGGCATATCCCTAATTTCATTGGGAACCTGCTATCTTCTTATATCTAGGTATGTTATGTTCTGCTGTAAATAACAATCTCATTAAATCATTGCTCATCAATTTAATACTTTACAACTTAATTTAAGTAAATTAAGATGTTTTATATGTTCATGTATTATCATGGCGGATTTATATTGATATGGTTTTATTTTATTCCAGCGGAGTTGATTTAGTTGCCATACTGAATTATATCAACATAAGTGAAGGCACTATATTGAAGGCAGCAGGATCAAATGCAGGAACCTTTGTAGTGGCGTATGCAGTTCACAAATTCTTCGCTCCTTTCAGGATAGCAATAACTTTGACTGCTACACCATTCATAGTACGATATTTAAGAAGTGCTGGGTTTTTGAAGCGCAGTGTGCCTTCTGGTGAAGGGAAAAAAGGTCAATAAAGAAATATCAAAATATTACTAGTCTTGTTATTTTTAGTGGGGCTTATAATACTCACTCAGACTTTGAGATATTTATAAGAGATTCTTGAGACAGCATAAGACCTAGAGCAACTTGAAATTGAGTGATTTTTTAGCCAAGTGTCACTTGAAATGATTCCATTCATCCCAATATATTATCGACGGTGATTCCAGTCATCTAAAAGTAGGTATTCCCTTTATTATGAAAGCAACTGCTTTGTTACTAGAATAAACAAACGCAAACCATTTTGAAAAAAATGCATAACATAATCTAGTCGATAATAAATTTAAATATACGTCTGCAGTTTCAATCTTTTCATTTATACATACTTACATCTTGTACTATTATTGTTTGTGGAAATTTATTTAAGTACCTATTGAAAGTATCCAATATAAGCCTATGTATGTAGTGTTATAAAATCACTAATGTGTTCGTAATATGCTATAGAACCAATGCAAGGTTCACCTTAGCATTACTAATATGATAGGTACGAAATGTAAAAAAAAAAAAAATATTTAAGGTGCATAGCACGATGTAAAAACGTGATCAACACTTAGCACGTATATATTATTACCATGTATCATAGTTATACCTACCTACCAACAGACGTGGACCGCCGAAATAAGTTTACAGAAAAGAATCGGCAAGTAGGTGTAACAGTTGTAGAAACAAGGTGCAAAATACAAGTCAACGAACCTTAGGCGACTATTTTAAGTAGGTATCTACATTGGTAGGTATTCAATACATTTCAAGATGTCATTTTACAATCCAAGTGAGTGCGCAAAGCCTTTAGCACAAACAAGAAATTTCTAGGTTTCACCAAGCATTACCTTCTTGATTTAAGAAATTAATACGGGGAGTATGCTATTGTGTTGGGCCGTGTCGTGTCAGAAGTATGAAGCGAATGTAAACGCAGAACGTTAATAATTTTTAGTTCTAGTCATTCTAAATCTACGTGTTTGATACAGTTTTGATGGACCCTATACCACAAAAATAAACCTTATTTATTAAGGTTTTTAATTCAATCACGTTTCCAAGGCAAAAAGGACTGAGAAGGTGGAAATATATCCACACACAAAACTCGTCTCATCTCTCTTTCTCGGTGGAACTATGATTATTGAAACATAAAGTAACGTGGACCCTGAAGTGGCTTGTCAGCAAATAGTTACCCACCTACAACTTCTCTTACCTATGATATAAAATCCCATTTATTATACCCTCATACCTTTATGTAGAGCTTATCATTGAATAAATCTTACAAAAAAAAAAACGAACTTCAAAATAAGTCTTATATTTCTTATGGATCCCGTTGCCAAAATGTACAAACATGAAATGGGGCCTTGGACCACTAGCTTTCAAATAGAAAAAGATTCATCATTATCGGTTCACCCAGTCAAAAGTTCTGCAGTAACGATCATAAAGAAATCGGTCAAATTGAGTAAGTAGCCTCCTTTCCTTTTTTTGAAGTCGGTTAATTAGTGTAAAAGAAACTCTTCAAATAAAAAGAAAGAAAGGGTAGCAGATGACCAAGAATTATTTATTTAACTCTATTTGATTTGTATGTTTTAACCAACCAGTAAAAAATTAATACTGATGTAAAATCAAAACCAAGTCGTCAATCACATTCACAAAAGATAACAGTGTCAAATGTTCATAATAATTATTATATAAATTTATTTTGTTTATTCAAATGAATGTATGACAGATACTACATATCATCAAGTAGTTATTAGTATGTATTTGATACAGTGTAGTTGAAGATAGTGACTTGCCTAAATAAATTGTTGGTAAATTGAAATACATAAAATGTTCAACGTTAAAGTGTTTAGTGTTATAAATTTATTCCTATGTTCTGTGATTATCTATGGTGCATGTGATAACAGGTTGGTAAATATGAGAAGCCGCGTGATAAAATTACGTTCTAGTTAATATTATTCACTAATCTACTACATAGCTACCTACTAATGGTATAGGTATAAAGCTAATTTATTACAATATCATTGTCTAAAACTAAGTAACTAGATGAGCAGTACGTAGATAATCTAACAATTAGGTATGTGAGAAATAGTAAATATTGTATTATATGATTGATAATAATGAAGCTATTTAAAACCCTCAAGGGCCGTACCTATAGCATTAAGTATGAAGAACTGCAATAACCTAAAGCAAAAATGTACCCAGTACCTACAGCATAAGTGAGCGTAACCTTCATTAAGTACTTACATTACTTTACTTACTTTCAAGTTAGCAATTAAATAAACATGCATTTAATTGAAATATATATTACATGCGAACCATACATGACAAAGAATTGAGAATGGTCCTAAGTACCGCTTGTAAATTACTGACTTGAATCTTTATCATTGTTTACGTATGCTATTCAAATTAGGGAACAAGTAAAAGTTTTATCTTAATCAGGAGCCCGATGCCGCTATTTTGAGTCAGTGAGTGGCGGGTTAATAAACGTTCCAGCGTACTAGTTTTTGTGCCTAATTTTCGTATTCCGATAATTTTAGTTAAATGACAAATATACACCTACTTGCCACTGTTGTCATTGTAGGATTACAAGGGACTGTTCATGAATACGAAAATTAGGCACAATAACAAGTTAACTGGAACGTTTATTATCCCGCCAAACACTGACTTAAAATTGCGGCATCGGGCCCCAGTTAAGTAGACTTCCAAATGTAGATTTAAGTAGGTACACAGGTAATTACTAGATTTATTTTTCTATACCTAGTCTTCTAAAACGGCCAATTTGTCTACCTACGGTTAGCTATAGCTAGCTTACTTTAGTAAAATTTAATCAGCGCCGGCTATTATAATTAAGAGGTTCCCGCCTCCTTTGTGATAAAGCTGATCAGTGATCAACCGACGCGATGTAGAAATACATACATTATACGTTTAGCCAACACTTATTGGTTACAGGAAGTCCGTGGCGATTTCCACTAAAAATAACGTGATACGAGCATCTACCCAATTACAGTAGATATTTTGTATGTTATTGACCGCGTAGATTTTTCTGTCTCTCTCTTCTTTCAGTTCTAGTTCTATAGCGCGAACAAAGTTACTCCGATGTTTACCGAGGGTATACGAAGTTGCGTCAAGGTTGTGTCTGTAGAGTGTGGGTTTTAGTAGCAAAATAAAGTTCATGTAAGTCGACTCGTGCTTACAATGTCTTTATCTGCAGCACAGTTCATTGTCTGTTGCGTTTACGTACGTATGTAGCTACCTAATATGTAGGTACCACAATGAACTCTGTTGCTGATAAGAACTTATCTACAGGTCAATATTTAAATATCTATTTAACAGACGCGATACACAATAAGCCTTGCAATTTATTTGTTCTGCCTTGCTATCACACATAAATTACCTACTTTGCACATAAGAAGCTAACCTCTGACTTCAACATGGCCGATATCGAAAGTAACACGTGCGGGATAAGTGAAGTTGATTTGGGTGGTGTCTTAGAAGACGAAAGTTAAGTAAAAAACATTATCAAACAAATTTTGTTACGGATGCGTAGATATTCAAGCCTTATCATATCTCTACCTACCTACTATAATCAAATTTAGATTAAGGAAATATTTGTGCATCAAAAGAGATTTTACTACCTGTGGCCCAAGTCCGCTATTTTAATTCAGTGAGTGGTGGGTGTACTTGTTATTATGCCTAATTTCCGTATTCAGATAAGAACAGACACTTGCAATCTTACAATGACAACAGTGGCAAGCAGGTATACATTTGTCATTGAACGAAAATTATCCGAATATGAAAATTTGGCACAAAAACAAGTACACTGGATATTAAGCCACCACGCACTGAGTTAAAATAGCGGACTCGGGTCCCTGCTATCAGCTCGACCAAAAATGTGCTATTGTCCTAATATTGGATAATTGGGTACATACTAATGTGGTAATTTATGTAGTCGTCGTTTACATCAAATAGATAGATACCTACTAAAGAACATATTTATTTACCTAATGGGCATATTGTACTTATTTTTTCGTGGTTGAAGAGAAAATAATACTGCTTGCACCTGCGTACAGACATGACCCAAAGGAGGGGTTTTGGTCGTCGTTTTGCAGTCTACCTAATGATGTGATGGGTAACCGTTTATGGTGTGACCGGCAGCGTGGCGGTAACATCGAATAAATTGAAAAATAACAATCAAGATAGCTATTCGGAGGACCCGACAGCACAAGAGGCGTGTGGAATTGCTGTGCGAGCTCTTTGGCTTACGTGCGTTAACTTCCGCAAGTTCTACATACCCACTACCTACTGGATATTTCTGGTAGTGATCGGGGATTCGCTTCTGACCTCTCGCTCTTTACTTACTATCACCTCTTTGCAGAATTTGGTGGCGTGGCCGTGTGATCCTTAAACAAATTTACAATAATTTTCTATAGACTGATCTTTGATTGTTAATGCTTTAACCACTTATCCCCCATTTTATATTGTAGTTCGGATCTAGGGTATGCAGAAGCGGATGCAGGATTGTCGTTTGGCGACAGGCGACTTGATCTTCCTGAGGGTAAATTTAAGGACGATAAATGAAAATAAATTTGTTCCTTCATAGTTTGTGTAACTTTCACTATAAAGATGTGTACACATTAATACGCCTAGGAGATCAAGCCCCTGATGATTTGCTGTTTGGTCACTGGACCAGCCACTGAAGTTAGGTTGTAATATGTTTTATTTTTGTTTTGCAGCACTGACCAAATTGAGGATGGACAGTTCCTGTTTGACTTTACAAAAAACGATGACGTTGAAGCTTGGCAAGAACAATCTGATACTGTACGCGATGTTGGCATGTCTAAAGCTGTATTTGTGATACACAAAAATATTGGCTTCCGGAGAGCTATATTTTTTGCTCTTTTAAACCCACAACTCAATGGTGCTGGGTTTGCTGGAATACGGGCAATACAGTCATATAATCTCACCGGCCACACGAAACTTCAAATCAAGTGTAGAGGCCAGGGACAGTATAATGGATTCAAAGTGATTTTGAGACACAAAGGATTAAATGATGAACCTAACTATTCATTTGAACAATATTTCCAGGTAATTTTTTAGTTGGTTTCATACGGTTTTTCACTTCACGTTATTAAGCAGTACGGGCTCTCATACATATCTAAATAAAATTGTATTGCATCGCTAATATCTCGCGTGCGGTTTTAACTAGTTCCTGCTATTCTTCGACATCGCATCGCGGTTTTGTTGCCACACAAAACATCTAAATAGTACATTTCTTACAATCTTTTTTAATTTTTCATAGTTTAAATTTACTTTATTAATTATTCTAAAACACTTGTGATAAACGGTGGAAAAAATCGTGAGGAAACATGGATTCCAAAATTGGGATATGAAATCGCCAATCCGAAAATAAGCGAGCGTGTTGATCAATGCCTTCTCTGTATGAGGAGCCTATGCTCAGCAGAAGGACGTTTATTGGCTGGCATTATTATTCGTCAGGTGTACAAATTTAGTCAGATTTACCAATTTTAGACAATTCACCAATGAAGCTACTATTATCAAGTTCTTATTTTTTTGTATAATTTCTCCTTTTTCAGGCACCGAAGGACGATTTTGCCATTCGTAATCTTAAATTTTCCGAGTTTAAGGCATATTACCGGGGCAAAAGAGTTAACAACAACGAGACCTTAGACTTGTCCCAGATTACAAGTCTAGGGATACAAATGTATGGTGGAGTTTATCAACCTATTAAACAAAAAGGACCAGCAACATTGGAAATTGATTGGATTAAAGCAGTTTAAAAAATAATTACTAATGTTCAATAAATATGGTATTGTGATGATTTTAGTAGCACCATTTTATTGTCGGCAAGTCCTGTAAACAAGTTTTTTTTTTTATAAAAAAAAAACAGTTCGAAGTGAAAATGATAAAGCTAAACATTTTTTGCATCATGAATTTGATACTGACCAGTATCAAATTTAATTAGTACACGTACAAGTAATATTATTTAAAATTTGATGCATATCGGCTGTATCAGACAATACATCACCTTACCAGGATTTACTAGATGAAAAGGTTTTTTAGGTTACATATTACTAGGCTGTTATGCTACTAAGATTACAGATTAGTAGTTATACAACGTGTAACAGAATAAACGTAATTCCTGAAAGTAGTTAGTTCAGAATGGGCTTCTGAATCGATTACGAATCGAAATATATTTTGGGCCGTCCGCTCCGCTCGCTCCATCGTTTAGTAAGGATAATTAATATTTATAAATTATAAGGCCAAACCTAGTGCTTTTAAATTAATTAATTACGGATTTTGTTTCAGATGTATCATTTAATATACTAATTTATCATTCACAATTCCATTTTAGAGCAAATAATTAATACCCAGCAATCATTTATGAAATAACTTTATTATCTAAAATTAGGTCATCACTAGATATAATCAGTATACAATAAAGACCAAAACTATTAAAATAAATGCTTATTGCTGTAGTTTATCGTTGTCGCGACGGCAACAACAGAGTGAGCGCTGTCATAGCATCAGGAAACAGTGAATGGTAGTTGACAAGTGGTACGTAAGCAGCAGTTATGACGCGGCCAGCGAACCATCGCCCGTGCAAGGTATTAACTGAAGCCACTGCTGTCGCTATCGTTGGACATTTACAGTAAACGTTACCTTGTGGAGATGCTTTGTCTACATAAACATGCAACACTCCACCATGTTTATTACATTCACTTATAACATCATCTCTTATTTCGATGTCCCAGCTTGGATTAGTTTCCCTGAAAGAAATAGAAACATTACTATAGCTGCCCAGTTGATATGAGTAAGTAACGATCATGTGGTAAATAAAAAATACTTACGAAGCTGGATCAAACATATTATTAAGCATGAAGCATTGTGTTGCAATAGGTGGCGCCACTTGTGGTTGTGGAGTTACCAGTGCTGAACCAGCTCCCATCAATACTGAAGCTGCAGCAGGAGGGATCTGAAATCACATTTGAATAAATTACACATGGTGAAACAGTTGCCATTAATTCTGCTAAGATAAAATATCTAATGTGAACACAAATTTTAATATTCCTAAAAAAACGTGTCAATATGATTGTAGGCTTCTTGGTGATGGTAAAGCTGCAAATGTAAAGTGATGAAACATTGAACCGGTGCTAGCTTAGTAGTTACCTAAAACAACAAGAAAAATATTCCTTAAACCTTCATACAAAATGTCAACAATTTCTGGGGCTAATTTACTTTGGTAAAATATAAAGACAAACAGATTTATACAATCGTTGAATTGAAGTGGGCTTTATAAAGGCCATGGAACACCAAACAAAATAATAAATTAAAATATATAATAATGATACATATTATACTATTACACATATAGTGCCTCACCAGATAAACAAGGATGTGTGTCATAGCTATTACTAGCTATGATAGACTAACTAGCTTCATATATAAAAAAAATGTTATAAGGAAGACTGCTTTGAATTCTTTAAAGTTAGTATTCATGATTATAAATATTAGTCTTGTAACCCAACATTATAAGGCTAAACATATGGACAAGGTTATTGTGTACATTACTCAGCAGTGCAGATACTAGTGTTAAAAACTTCACACTGATGACGTGTCCTTTTTCAGAAATCTGCATGCTGCTGTAAAACATAATAATGTAATATGCCATGACGGATAAAACTGTACACAATAGAAGTGAAATCCACATCTATTCAAACATTAATATGATTATATTGTTCAGAAAAGCTTGCATAGTAAATTTCGTATTTTGTATGTAGTTTCTAAAGGACAGACAGGTTAATTAAATTTTGTGGTAATGTATCATTCACCTGTAATCCTGTGCCTTCAGCAAGCTTAAACATTAACTGTAATCGTCCAGTTGCGCCTAGATCTATACCAGCGCGATCGAGCTCATCAGCGTCAAACCGTGTGCTGGAACCGCCGTCCGTACGCTCCGTCACATTGCCAACTTTCATAGGTCGACCAGCTAATTCAAAACCATTTAACTGCTCCATAGCCTTCTTTGCATCTGCAGCATGATGAAACTATAAAATGAAAGAGTTTTTCTTTAAGTACATACCCACAAACTGCAATTATAAAGGGTATAACTATGGGTTTACGCCAATTATAATACTTATGTTGTCACTTACCGTTAAGAACCCATAACCTTTGCTTTTTCCTGTCTCAGGGTCAGTCATAAGTTGAATATGATCAATTTTCCCGAAAGGTTCAAATATGCCGCGTAGCATGTCTTCTGTAATGTTAAAATGCAATGAACCAACGTATAGTCGTGTCGGTCCGTTACTGGTTTTTGGTGCTAAGTTAGGCAAGGTATTGCCTACCCTGTTTTTTTCAGCTTGTGTATGTTGTACGATAATAGGAACTCCAAGTAATTTTTGTCCAGTCAAACCTAGAGCCTGTAAATAAGAGTTATTCACATTAGATAATACCAAATATCTCAAATGATCAAAATAATCTCACATCCCATTACATAACTATTTAACTTGATGATTGTGAATATTATAGGTTTTGATATTCTCAGGATACTATGTCTTAAGCTTAGCAAGCAGATTCTCTGTATTATTGTGACTGCCCTCTAGAATTTATTCACTCACATATAGAAATTGTGATTTGCAAATTGCCTTTGTTATTATTTATACTTTTATTTAACAACAATTATTTTCAAATTAATCGTAGTAAGTGGTATGTTTAGTTCATTAGCAATTTTTTTTTTGCTGTATTAAGCTTTTTGGCGATAATTTACATACTGACTGAATTTTGAACACTCACCAATGGTACAGATTCAGCGTCTTTAAATTCGATATACGCTATGCCTTTAAATCTTCTAGTTTTATTACAAGTAATTAGTCTTACATCCCTAACTTTGCCAACTGATGAGAAAAATTCTTCAAGATCTTTAGCTCGAATTCTTTGAGATAACTGCATACAGAACACAGTGCGGAGATCTCTTTCTTCTGGAGGTAAATCATCTAATTTAGGTTCAAGGCCTCTAGATTTTGAGCGGTATTCTTTAGCTGGGTCCCTTTCAATACTCTTTTCTTTTTTATTGTTAGACGTACGATCACGACTACTACGATCTCGTTCTCGGCTGCGTTCTTTGTCTCTACTCCTGCGTTTATCTTTGTCTCGCTCTCGTTCTTTGTCCTTGTCACGGTCTTTGTCTCTATGAGAGCGATCCTTATCCCTAGTATCCTTATCACGGTCGCGCTCAGCTCCTCGGTCGCGTTCTCTATCACGATCACCGCGATCTCCACGGTCTCGATCCCGGTCGCGATCGCCACGCTCGCGATCACGTTCCTTGCGGTCTTTATCCCTTTCTCGATCTTTATCTTTTCTGTCATCTCTATCTCGAGATCGTCGACTTTCTCTATCTTTTGATCTTCTCTTATCTCTTGAGCGGCTACGTCTGTAAAATAAATTGTATGATACACCAACTTTCAAAAATACCAGTCAAGACAAGTTTAATGTACACTATTTATATTTTTTTATAAATCTTACCTTCTGCTCCCATCTTTTTCCTTTTCTTTGTGCTTATCAGAATACTTGTC
This sequence comes from Autographa gamma, assembly GCA_905146925.1. Lineage (NCBI taxonomy): Eukaryota > Metazoa > Arthropoda > Insecta > Lepidoptera > Noctuidae > Autographa > Autographa gamma. The sequence continues at coordinate 7,486,513 of LR989852.1, forward strand.
CGAACGATGCTTTGAAGAGGAAGTGTTATCCTGTCACACAAAGCACAAGGTAGAAGCAGCGCCACAGCAACACACGCCGAGTGAATAAATAAAAATTGCATTAGTTAATTTATAACAACAACATGGAGAACATTTGCAGCATTTCAACAATGGCATTTTAGCATGACACTGTTAAAACAACACAAATGTTGAAGGTTTTACTTTGCCTAGGCTACTGTTGACAGCTGGTTTACAACCAACGAATGTTCATCCATGTCATGGCAGTCTCGGTGACCTGTTCTACACTTACCGTTGTTAAAACCACTGACAAAGGATGCACACAGCGCTAACATCACACAGGGATACTTCTGCAAAAGATTTATGACCCATCAGCTCATGGTCTTTTTTCAAAATAACGCTCTATGAAAATCTTATTTTTGAACTTGGCTTTTTCTTAGTTGTTTCAATTAACATTGTTAGGATGTGTTGAATTTTCAAATAATAAAAAAATTAGGTAAGTATAGTGGTGGATACCTCTCTGTCTGTTCAGGTCGGTGAAGTATGCTCGACTATTACCACAAAGTTCTATAAATACAAGAAATGATTCTCAAATATAATTTTGTTCCATATTTCTTACCAGTTGCTGTTCAGAGATGTAATTAACCATTTAAATTGACCACATAAAATAATTTACAAACTTAGTTGAAAACATCTTTAAACAGTTACAACCCTTAACATGATTTGGATAAAGATATTGTTGGAAGACAATTCAAAAAGTTTATTAGATTTTATTTTTATTTTTTTTTCAATTTGATACACTGAATAGTAAACATTAGACCAGGCATGATATTTTAAAATGAATATAATATCTATTTGTTTGGTTTGTTTAAAACTACATACATTGTACAATGAATAACATACATAGAATAATAATTATCAAAGACTTGATGTACAAGAAATATCAAGAGGCAGATTTGTTGAATTTCATTCAGATATTTTGGATACTAGAAATAACATGACCTGTTCAAGAACAATAATAATTGTTTATGTCTGTACTTACCGATTTATTATAAGGCGCTTCCAACATAGCTTCTACATCTAGATCTTCAGCCATTCTGTCGACAATGAAACTGATTTTAGATAGATTTTAGGCACAAGATTGTCAACAGCAACCACTTAAATCACAGGCTACACGTTTCGCGGCTTGCGAACTCTGGAATTGGTAGTGATAATCAGTGATAAACATGAAACTGTATTAGGAATGCTATAGGTAAAAATAAGTTGTAATAGATCATCCTATTTAAGTAACCATAGCAATGTTTAAATGAGTAAAATTAAATAGACATCACGAACACAAAATGGCGTCTAACAATTGGTTTCATGTTTGACGCACATAGATAGGAATACCTTTTTTCAAACATGATACTAGAAGTTGTATAGCTTACTTACGTAATTATTGATCTAGTAATTTGAGTATAAAAATAAACGAGGACAACTCCTGTAAATACCAAATCCCTCAATTTTAAGGCTATGCGATGAGGGTGAACCAAATTCGGCAATTGGCAACAATGTTGCCGAAAAAAAAAACTTCAACCAAAGATAATGTAAATACCGATTTATTCTGTGTTGCCCTTACACACCTTAGTGCTCGGACCATAGATATTAGTATCCCCCATCTATGATCAGGAGGGTTTGTTTTTTATTTAAAATCTATGGATATGACCGTCGATGGATATGACAAATAGTAAAAGACAACATTGACAACTGACGACAACTGTCTGTGTGTGTGTGTACGGTGTGGGTATACTACTTTTTATTGTGAATTGGTATATTCTATTACGACTGATTAGTGCACTGGGTAATGTAATGAAATTGTTTAGTGGCTTTGCTCGTTATTGAATTCATATTAATAAATAAGACGATACGTGGTAAGCATATTTGGTTTAAAGTTTTAAGCACATATTTTACTACGAATGTACTTTCATTGCCACAATCGTGTAATGCAACGATAACTTTGAAATTGTTAAGAATTATAATGAAAAATAGACGTTTACTGAAATATTGTATAGTTAAATGATGAATAAGATGAAATCTATGTATAATTATTAGTGAAAACCATGTCCTTGTTCAACAAGTGAAACAACACAAATATTAAGTTGTATCTTTAACGTTATAATTCATTTATAGGCAAAGAATTTTGGTTCTTCCCAAATAATTGTCTTCTGGCTGACATTACTAACATAAACAGATTATTTTTAGGTTAAAAAGTATACAACAATATGACCACAGCGGCGAGGCCTACTTTTGATCCAGCTCGAGGTGGCACAGGCAGAGGCGAAAAAGATTTAAGTGCTATATCTCGCCAGTATTCCAGTAGAGATCTTCCAGGCCATACAAAATTAAAATACAGGTATTGTTTATTCTTCTTTTGATTTAATAAGTTTTATACTGACATACACATATTTTAGTTTTATACATAGTTTTATACACATATTATGTGTTCCATCTTGAAATGAAATCAAGGAATGGCATATAAATCTGTTAAACTTTTTATGAATCAGTTGAAGCTTGTCAGATCTGTTTCAAATTCTGGGTGTTATATATAACTTATAACAGTTTATTTTATTGTTTTCAGAGAACAAGGACAAGGCACCACTGATGAGTTACGTTCAAGGGACTTTCGGAAAGAGTTAGATGAAAGGGAGAAGGATGTCAAAACCTCGGGCACTAGGCGACAGAATGAGCCTACAGTTAAGAGGCCTAAGATAGACCAAGTCCCTGCAGCTAGCTTGGATGCTGATGATCCCCTGGAAGGTGACTCTTCAGACTCTGATGATTCAGATGATGACACTGCAGCTCTCTTAGCAGAGTTAAACAAGATTAAAAAAGAAAGAGCAATTGAACAAGCCAAAAAGGTATATATTGTACTACATTGTAAATGGGTTAATGATTCTCAAAAAAATAAATGTTAAGCCATTTAACTATGTTGTTGTGTAGGTTGAGACTTCAGTATTATCTTTTCCATTGTGTCTTACTTATGGTCATTTTTTAACATAGCTTGTGGTTGACTTTAAATAATTAATTGAACAAAAACATTAATTCAGAATTCTTTATTTGTCAGGATGCTGAAAAGAAGCAAGAAGAGGAAAGGATTCGTATGGAAAATATTTTGTCAGGAAACCCACTGTTGAATTATTCTTCAGCAGGACAAAAAAATGATATGAAGGTAACAAAACCTAATTAGTAATTTTATTGTCCCTTATCTATAACCTAGACCCCTCCGTGTTTTGGAAAGCATGTTAAGCCATAGGACCCGACTGTCATAAAAACATCTTTGGCAGCCTTTAAGTCAATTCTGGGAAAAAGGTTATACAGATGAGACGAGGATTATCTATAGAAGCTTGGTGAAAAAAAAGATATAAGGTTTTTTGAAGAGGAAATAATATTCTTATAATTGTTTTCAGGTAAAACGCCGATGGGATGATGATGTTGTATTCAAAAACTGTGCCCGTTCAGAACCAGAGAAGAAAACAAATACTTTCATTAATGACTCTTTAAGATCAGAATTTCATAAGAAATTTATGGAAAAATACGTCAAGTGAGAATCCTAACGAGTTTTTGTAAAATTATGTAAAACCTTTGTGACTGTAACTACCATTGTAATGTCTAATAAAGTTGATTAAATACAAAGAAAATAAGCGATAAAATATCTAGGTTTCCGATTTTGTATTGATGATCTTGCACATCATAAGGGTTAGGAAGTTTTTACAAGTCTAGAGAGTAAAATGATACACTTAAAATATACTTAGTATTATTTTAGATATAAATATGAAAATAGTTAAGGGTCTAAGCATACTTACGTTGCGTACGTCGCCTCGCGGCAAGAACAGTTAATATAACTATATTAAAAAAAAAAAACTAATAAAAAATATAGAACCTCGAGAAATAACGATTTGCAAGAAAGCTTGCAACAATACGGAATTTAATTTTGACATTCTATAGCAATTTTTTCATTACATCAATTTGACTCGCAGCGTAATTACGTTTAGGCCTCAATACTTTGTTATTCTTTGCAAACAGCGTGTGAAATGTCAGGACAAAAACAAAACCTTCACTAGTTTTGTGAAACCATTTTGTGTATTGACTTCTTGTAAATGATTGGGTATGTAAGGATTTAGCGATATAATTATAAAATAAATACTTGGCACTAAATATTTTTTTTTTCATTTGTTACTTTAGATAACCAGACAGGGTACGTTATGTTAGGCAGTATTGAGGGTCCTAGGTTGGGGTCCCGCAGATATCAAGATTTTTTTGGTCTTTTTTTTGGCTTAAAGAACAGGAATTCAGTGATACGATTTTTTTTTTAAATAAGCTCACAAAGTTTTTTTGAGTGCGGAGTTCACGGATATCCGAATGGTACCCGTACTAACTTTAGAAATCATCACGATAACTATCATAACATTTCCTACTTCGGGCTCGATACTGCAAGGAGTTCAAATCCGGATGTTATTGAAGATTTTAATAAGTATATAGAAGGTGCCGCATTTTTTTTGGGAAAACACTTCATAGAAGCAAAGATATACAAGATAAAACATAAAAAAACATAAACATAACATATCATCACGCCTGTATCCCCGAAGGGGTAGGCAGAGGCGTACCAATGTACACCCACAGTTCGCCGATATGTTTTAGGTCCCATGTAATAGGGGGCGAGCCTATTGCCACTAACCGGGCACAAATCCAAACTCCGACCTGCTACTGAGAATTTCATAGAAAAACCCAATAACACCTTGGTCGACTCGGGAATCGAACCCAAGACCTCTAGCGTATATACAAGATATACCATAATATATATTTTTTTCGTAATACATCATGCGTAAGAGATGCATGGTCTTATATTATTTATAGCATTGCTGTGTGTCGTAAGTATTTGAATAGGTCTGCTAATTAACCCAAGTTTACTAAAAGTTTACTGACCGTACACATTTACCGAAAACAATATATAAGTCAGTATTTTAGTATCCACAACAGGTCACTTAGTTTCCAATCGAAACGGCAAATCATTGATTACACATAATTCACAAATGTAAGAAACCGACTTTAAAGTTAGTAATAATCGTTACAACTTATAAGACAGTCAACGAAGAACTTAAAGCACATAGTACGTGCCCAAAAATCTCAACCGCGAGATTCCTCGTTGACCCTATGAAGTTTCCAAATCGATCCAGGCGTCTTCGAATAAACGGGAACATACAGAAAAAACAAAGATTCTGACGAATTGAGTACCTGGTTTTTATTTTTAAGTTGTTTATAAAGTAATTAATTCCTGCGTGATTTCATATTGTCCGTATTGAACAGACGCATGATTATCGATAAGATCTTATATATGCAGTCAGGCTGGCTGGACGTGTCCGGCTGAGTGTTTAGTGTTTACATTATTAAAACGGACGATATGTGTAAGGCGAAGGAGGGGAGGAATGTGGTAAGTGCGGCGCCGGCGGCGCGCGGCGGCCTACCTTGAGTGGGCAGGTTCACCGGCTGATCCCGCCGCGCGCCTCTGCGCTCAGTTCTCGCCAGTCGAGTGAGCGCTCCGACAGCGAATATGGCTGGTCAGAAGACGGTGTGCTTGTGTGCGAGTTTTATTTTGTTTACTGTTGCGGCTCAGGCTGCCCTCTCTGGATTATATATCGATAATGGCGTTGATCAGACTGTTATACACCATTCGATGACTCGACATGAACGAATGGTGGTGGAGCATGAAATTCTGGAGCTTTTGGGTCTCGGTGAGAGGCCTCGCCGAGCTCGTGCGCCTCCAATGGACCGATCAGCGCCTAGCTTCTTGTTGGACGTATACAAGCAACTGGCCGAGGAGCATGAGCAAGCACGCCCCACACGCAGCTCGGAGATGGCACTTAGCGGTGATGAACAACATGCTATCGATGAGAGCGACCTCATTATGACCTTTCAGAGCAAGAGTGAGTCCAATTTACATCTTTAATATTATTTATTCAAGTAATTAAGAGCACCTTCCAACTTAGCACTAAATTTTATACAACAGGATAGCATGTGCTCAAAATGATTATCCTGTTTAGTTATTTTTATTTACCTAGGTAAGTGCGTCTGCGATAATGAAGCATTGAACCATAATAGTAGATATTTTCTACTACGGTAAAAAAGGAGTAAAAAATCTCAGAAGTTTTTTGTTACAGAATATAAGCTAAGGTAAATCAAGTTTTTGAATCATAATGCCATTCGGAATGTTACATTGAAGGATACATTCATGCTGTGAAGGTGGTCCTTTTTATGCGTATTGTAAACCTTTTGTTTTAAAGAAGGTCCAGCTAAATTCCATTATTAACTACCTGGTAGGATCAGGTAAAGATTAAGTTAACGTAAAATGTTGAGTCATCACTTTTAGTTAACATTTTAGTGCTAGGGATTCGGTAATTTAGTTGGGAAGCGACCGGCAGGTGCCGACAGCAGTAGTCGCACAACCAGAGATTTCAATTAAGTATCTTACGTAAATTGTTTTAATTGGTTTGAAAATAAGATATACGCCTGTAGATAGTATGGAAACTTTAACAAACGAACAACAAAATTGCTGTTATTGTTATGTTTTAGATTTAAATTTCAATAAATCATACGTAATATTGGTCGGACTTCTACTGAGTCGTTTGGTAGGGATAACTTCAAAATATTATGGTAAAGAATTGTTGAATGAATGTAAGTATTGAAACATAATATGCGTTTCTAGCGACTACCGGTTTATTCTGGAATGCAATGTAATGCAATCTATTCGAGGAAAATAATGAATGGGCGTGTACAAACCATATACTTACTTTAATGTATCAACGATTGTTTTGAAAATCTTACTTATATTATTTACGAGAAAGTAATTATTAGATACCTACCTATTTGTCTACTTACTAAGTTTCACACTACAGAACCTCTCCATACAACCGTAGATTTCTTCGTGGTAAATTGTTCTAGAACAATTACTTTTTTCCAACGAATCTTAATGCTTGCCCTATCATTTCAATCACTGAAAGAACATGTCCTTCACTCCTTCCCGAATCATGCGAATATTTGTCCCACGTGAGGATCGAACTTGCATCATATATCGCGCACAGTGGTAGGTAATTGGCGTTGTGGTATTATTTTATTCTACATCTTCTTCACCCGTTTGAGCATGACACATATTTTTCATTGCCGAACATTATATTATTTAACTAAGTAGTCTCATGAATATGCATAATTTTAAAATATCTAATGCATTATTTATTAACGATACCCAATACTCTTAATATGATATTTATTGTTTATTAGAGGCATACACCTGCTAGGAGTCAAATTACAACCGGATCATTGAACACCTGTCTATGACCAATCCTTTCTTAATTTTGTAAAACCAACTCTTTGTCATAATAGTAGAGGTAATTAATTAGTCAGTATTGTCATAGGTAGGTACTGCAATCTGCGTTCATTCAGTTGATTAGACCTCACATAAAAAAAAATAAAAAAAAATAATCTAGTTCCTTTGACTTAGCTTTGCCTTCTCTTGGCTTCAATCCATGTAAGGTAAATATTCCTACCTACTTATTTAAAATTGGCAACCGTTTTACATAATAATCTTAAGGGTATTCTGGTCGGAGACATAGTTTCGGTGTCTTTAACTCTAAAACATATTCTGTTTGAAAGTACTTAAGTATACAAACTGTTGTTTCAAAGAAGTGTTGATGAAACTAATACCCGAACATGTAGTTAGTATTTTTACGTTTTATAAGTTTCATCCCCAAATTACTAATAAAAAAAGAATATTTCTTTATACAGGATGTTAAGAAAACTCTGTCCGACTCGAAAGGGTGATACAGGGCTCAATCACATAAAATATCAAAGGACAATACATGATAAAAATAATAATGGATTTTGAAATGACCATCAATACTAGTAAAATATATTTCAAGTTGATGTGTAATATAACAGTCGGTAATTTCTTGATTGCAGGGCATCACTTGGGCGCATTACGTCACGGCCACGGAAGACATGTCTGGTTCGAGGTGACCGGAGCGCCGGGCGATGCGTCTGCGCTGCTCACAGCGGAGCTGCGTCTGCACCAGGCGCCCACGCACACGGAAGACCCCACCAGTCTATACACAGTCGTGGCGCATAGAGTCATCAGTGTCGACAACATGGGGTGGGATATTAAATGCCTTTGTTTTGCTTGCTTTTGAACTGCACTAATAACAATAACGTCTAATCTGTATCTGTCTAACGACATCCTCTTTTATTTAGAGAAAGATTTATTCTGGTAGACAGACTTGTTAAAAATTATTAAACACCAACGCAATTACTATCCATTAAAAATTTAACGAATATATCATATATGCAGAATTGCCTTTATTGATAAATCATTGCATTATTATGTAGTGGATGTCTACTTACATATGTAAATTTTTGCATAAAAATAATTTTGCAATGATGATATTTACTTGGGTACTCAAGTCATGACTATACCAGACTTTACACGTGCATTTTAAACTTTAGACATATATTAGCATAGGATAATAATAAATCCACAGCTACTAGGTACTTATATTTATATTGATGGACGACCTCATGTTCTGGGTGCGGTGCCTTAGTACTACCTATAGATATTACTTAGTTGTAGCTTAGTGGCGCGTAAACAATTGTTTATAAGTACAAATATAGATAGATATCTTTAATGCACTCATAAATTACCTTATTATTGTACTCTAATCAGAAATTATCTTTTAATATACATTAAAATTAATCTTATTAAGATAACATTTTTTTTTGTTATATTTTAATAAATAAACCATAAGACTGAGTGATTTTAAACCGCATCTTTTGTTTTAAGGAGTTTGCAAATGGAGAAAGTTGCAGCAGTTAACACGAGTGCAGGTTCAGAGGGATGGCTGGAGCTGAACGTAACCAGCGCACTATCAGCGTGGCTCTCGTCACCAGCAGACAACCGAGGCTTCTTCATCACGCTACATCCTCACTCGCAACCCGGTACGAATATTATAACTATTCCCTATTCATGACACCCTTTAAAAGTTATCTACAGGTTACATAATATATATTGTTTCAAATTTCGAAATCTTGGGATTTTTTTTATTCTCGCTATTTTCAATTTCAGAACGTCACGTGAAACCCGAAGAGATAGGTTTAGAGGAGCCTCGTGGCGTGATTGTCGAGGGCAAGCAACCCTTCTTAGTGGCCTTCTTCAAGAACGGACCAAAGTTGGGCAGCGCTGATGCTGGTGCCAGGAGGAAACGGGAAGCACGGCGGTGGAGGTCTCACGGATACTCCGAGAATTATCTCAGAAATCCACTCACAGGTGCGTTGGATTGCGATCACTTAAAATACAAAAGGATGCATTTTAATGCGCTAGAGCGATATCACGAAACCGATCGCGTTTCAATTTAATAACGTGGAAAATATTGGGGAGACTTTAGAGCAAAGGTTCTGGCGTAAAAAAAAATAGATTAATATGTGGCAAGTAGCTAGATACTTAGCTCTCAAAATTTACGATATTTTCTAAAATGAGAATTGTAGATACGTAATGTTTTTTTTTCCGACATGCTATTTTAAGATTATATGTTTTATATTACAGACACATCACATTGGACAACCAGAAGCTGTGAGATTCAGACACTATACGTCAGTTTCAAGGATTTGGAGTGGCAGGTTAGTAACTATTTAGCGTTTTGGTCTTTGGAAATCCTCTTTTTTCGTACCTTGAAGTTCTTGTTTAAAGACGATGTTCGGTTGCACTTTGTTTAGAATTAAATACGAGGTGTCTAGATGCATTAATTTTCTTTTAAATGTGCTTTTCTACAGCCAAATTACCGCAAAGGCTAATTCGTTTTGTTCCTTGAATACTTACCGATCTACTTACTTACTCTTGGATGACATTGTATGTTCGATAGGATTGGATCATAGCCCCGGATGGCTACGGCGCGTTCTACTGCAGTGGCGAGTGCAACTTCCCCCTGAACGCGCACAAGAACGCCACAAACCACGCCATCGTGCAGACACTCGTGCATCTCCTAAACCCTACCAAGGTAAGTGCAATGAATCATTAGAGATAGCGGAACCGATATTTGATAAATGTTTAGATAATTTATTTTAAAACGCAATAGACGTGACGTAGCGGTGATAAAGATCCACTACATGTTTTATATCATTGATCAACTATAGCGTGACGTATTACATTCTACGTGCTGAAAAATAAGTAGTTGGGAAAGATTTTAGATGGATGTTATATTCAATGGCCAGTGACGTAATTAAATATTATATTGCAATAAGTGACCACTTGGGGTAAAACATTTTTGATCATGGAGTTAAACGAATGAATTTAGATTGTTTCATTTGCTTGCAGGTGCCGAAGCCGTCGTGTGCGCCTATCAAGCTGACGGCGATATCAGTGCTGTACTACACGGACGACTCCAACGTGATTCTGCGCAAGTACAAGAACATGGTGGTCAAGAGCTGCGGCTGCCACTGATCACAAACTAATGTATTCACAACAAAACTAGTCTTTCAACTAAATTAATACGCTTCCACGTAATTAGATGAAGCATTCATTCTTAACTGTAGAGCCCAATAATTAATAAGTCTAGTTCTTAGTATTTTAATTTTTGATGAACTTTTTTATGCATTTTATATTTTGGCGTACTGCCGTTTTGGTATAGATCTGATGTACCTTGGTAAGTGTATGTAAAGGATATAATATGAAATGTAGAGATCGAGTACTATCTACTACTACAAAACATCCGTATTCACATAATTTATTTAATACGTATGAAAAAAAAAAATTGATGCTACTTTAACAATTTTTACAATTATCTTCTTTAAAGTTATATTGTAAGAGATTATGTTCCCAGTGTAGTAAAACAATGAAGGTAATTTGTCCACCAACCAACATAAGAATATGAACAATTTGTAATATGAAGTGTACTCGACTCTAGATAATGCCTATGAAGTACTTTAGCAATCGTCGAAATCTTCCGTCCTAAAAGCAAATCTCTATCGTTGTAACATTTGTTGTAATATTTACATGTTTATTTTTAAAATATCACGTAGTCCTTTGATATTACATGAAGAACTGAAGACTTATCGATAGTTAATACTTGGAACTGTGTGTTATTTGTAAATCGTCTCAAAGATAAGGAAATGGATTGTTATTTACTGCATAAACTTGCAAGTCAAAGCTTGCTATTGATAACTGTCCACGTGTACTGCGCTCGATTCAAGATACTGTAAATGTGTAAACAATTAAAACATGTACGCTTATCTTTTAACGAACACATTCATTTTAATTAAATATAATTTTCGACTGAACATTCTTGAATGGCTTGTACATTTCAGGTAACGGTTTAACTAGTGTGCACTCAACTTCATAATTATGAATATAATTGATCAATCTTTAGTAAAAGGAACTTACATCTATAACATTTATGTGGATGGTGCCATCTTCGGTATATCCTACAGAGGACAAAATATTTATTGAAATCGTTCCACAATTGTCTTGACATCGCATACAAAAAAGTCATCAAATTATAAACATCCAATTTAAAGTCGTTAAAAAAAAGTTTTTATACTGAATATTACTTACGCGTTTCAAAGTATTACACAATTGTAAACGTATCTTAAATCGTCTTTGCCGGCTCTGTACGCAAATGGGTTTGTTTACGTGAATAATTCAGTACGTTACCGGTCATTAGTTGCTGCTCTCGGTCACTGCTCCGTATAAGGAGAGTCAAGTTGCTGCATTGTGTATCAACTTTATTTCCCCATTCTTTGACACAAGTGCATTATATTCGAGATTTATTTTGTCACAATATGATTAGGATGGCCTCATTGGATAGGTCTAAAAAAAGTAGAGTTATCACATTCTTTCGATCCACAAAAAAAAATCATTGGGAGACCTTTATATTGAACACATTATAATGAATACACTTACTAGTTTATGTAAGTCTTTATGTGCCTATAAAGTTTCAGTGTATTGTTTTACTAAGTAACGTATGTGCCAATTGAATAAGTCATTTTTGTAACAAATATTTACGTGTGTAGTTTATTATTTACAATTCATTATGAGAATTTAAGATAAGTATGAGATGTAAAATTTATAAATAAATGATATTTTCATAACTATTGTTTTTTTATGGATGTGCTCTATATTTTTTATAAGAAGGTATATGTATAAGTATGGCTAGAGATTGTGAAACAAATATTAAATGAATAAGTACTTACTAAAGAATTGAAGTAACAACCTACAGTGTATGATATTATTATTGCATTACTATAACCCTTAACCACTACTTAGTATACACTTATGTATCTACATATTATTATATAAATCTATTATAATAATTTCTTTGACAATTATATTACTTCATCTATATAAAAATATAGTTACTTTTATTCCCTTAAGGCTGAGAGCACAGGCAGTGGCGTAAGGGAGTGCTTTATTTATTGGCTTTAGGTATACATTAAAACCCCGAACTCAAAGGTTTACCTATAACATTCTAAATTATATAGAAAAGGTATCAATTAACTTTCGCATTTGTTAATTAACAATTCATAACCGCTAAGTAAACATAAACTAATGTGCAATAGAATGATGGTTCACAAGAAGTACTTTGACGTTCATAACTACGTCCTAACGTAGTGCACTTAATATGTTAATTAATTAACTATTTTCCATTCCTCACTACTCTACTATGCATGTGCACTGAATTTTATATTCATTTAATACTTTATGTAGGTAAAGGTATAGAAATATCCTTAGTCATATAGTTGTACGTACATAGTACCTAAGTTATATTTTTTACCTTACATTCAGTATTTATGACGTAGATTTAGTGAATCAACGAGTAAAACAATAGTCATTCAACTTGTTGACAGCGAAATATAATGTCATAAAAGTTACCTTAACATACTACTTATGTTAACGTAATTTCTTTATTGGCTATTATTGTATTAGTGTTCGCTTATCGCTGGGAAATTGTAGCTATGCATAAAACATGTCTATGAATGAATTGATACCATTAATCGCAGCAGCAATTAATATAAAATCTCACCAATATTTCGTAAATTGTGTTTGGCTATTTATCTATTTTTACAAATATCCTATTCGATATCTATATCTTATGTTAATGCCTAGGGGCATTACTAATAGAATATTTATTTACTCTAAAAATTCTCAGTACACAATCAGTCGCTTCATGTTTTTATCGGTAGATATCTGATAAACATTTAAAGTCGACGTCTTTGTGCAATATTCGCGCGTCGTTCGCAAGACCAAGTCGATTGAGTATTACGTGACGCGTTCGCTGCATAATAAACGATTTGTTATTAGGATTTGTTGCTTATCTACGTGAATTTTATTAGCATTTGTTTTCGTAGTGAATAATGTATGTGGCGTATAATTGTCTATCCGCGAAGTGTAACAAAAGCTCGTAGACGCTAGAGTGACGGACGCCGCGACGTCAAGGGCGCAGCAGCCTCCAACACTGATCGCAGACGAAGCTGGCTACCGGCCGCATCACTGCGCCGCCGACGCTCTGCTACAACGCACGTTTCGCTAGTCCGTGAAAAATAACAAACAATGCCCACCACGCCGATCGACACTCACCACCTGTTGTGAACATTCGTATATTACTATCGACACCCTAGTTATGTTTGCTTTACAAACAATGCGTTTCCTAATTTTTGTGAGTGTTATTGTGATCGTCAGTGCTGAAATCATCCAGGAAGCCACCGTGTTTCACAAGTGCTGTTCGGAAAGACAAAGTTTAATTAAAGTTTCAGATAATGAAGATTTTGAAGGAGGATCATATCAGTGTATAGACCGTGAAGGTGCTCTGAAGAGTTATAACATAACAAAATCTCCCCTTGTCGTTGGCAAAGACGTGCCGGTGCAGTACGGCATACCTTCAGAATGTGAAGATTTGCAAATGGTTCAGCTGATATCATCTGAATTAGATGATCGGTTTACAACCACAAACACCTGTTACGACAGGCTAGTATTGGAAGTTGTGAATGGAACATTAAAACCACACATTCCTCAAGTTGTAGGCTTAAGCTGCGTTAAAAATGAGACTGAGAAGTCTACAAAACAAAAATTAACAGTGGATAATTTCCGGAAATGTTGTCCTACTGGACAAAGTTACGACACCAATTTTCATGTCTGTAGAAGTGACCCCAGCTCTACGGAAGAGATATTGTTCGAGCGTTTCAAATTAAATGATAACAGTATTTACGAAATCGACACTGGATTAAATTGTAAAATAGATGAGTACAGTATAGAATTAAGACAGGAGTTTTACTCACTAGTAATAGACGGAAGTAATCTGAAAGCTTTAAGACGTGATGGAGAAGGTGGCGGTGATGTTGCTTCAGGGGAATGGTGTGTGGACCAACAGTATGCTAGCACTGGACTGGTTGCACGAGGGTGTTCTCGTGAATGTTCTAAATATGGTGCATACTGCTTGAGGAAGTGCTGCCCTATTGGCCACCACTACCAGCCTCGTCGCTGTGGCAGTTTTATCAGCAGATGTGTGCCCAACCAGCCCGACGGTGCCGTTCTGTTCAACGTTACAGACTACATGGAGCCATTATTACGCAAAAATCCCGAGATTGCCGGTAAGATTACATACGATTTGCGATTTAAGATATCTACTAGAGCAGCATTTTTTTCCTTTTTCATTTATCGGAAATTCGATTTGATCTAAATGCATTTAGATAAAAACATCTGATACATACAGCGATATACAATATCTCAGATATTTAAATATCTCAATGCATCATTTACGAAAAACGCGTAATGTAACATTATTTAGAAACAAAATCAAAAATGCTGCTTGCAAAAAGCGAGTGAGTACTATTCTTCGAGTTATGTTCGATAATAAGAATAGTTAAAACCAAGTTTTATTGTAGATGTGGTCGGCATTCGCACCGATCTGCACTGTCCCGAGGGTCGTGTGGTTCTGAACAAGTCAGCGGAACGTGACCGGCATCAGCTGGACATGGAAGGACGCCTCATCTCGCCCATCAGCGTCGGAGATGGCTACTGTTTTGAAGCATTCGACAACCGCCAATGTCCCGACAACGACATCGTTGTTACCGCCGTCAATTGCTTCGTGAAGGCGCCCACTGTTGTCAAGAACTTCCAGATGTCCTTTATAGTAAGTACCATTCATTGACCGACTATATATTAATCTTACATAATACCCGATACTCTATAATATTATAAATAATCTTCTGGGAACATGGCTATACTTGGTATATGTATTTTTTGTGCATGACGATCTTCATCTCCATCTCCGACTTAATCAACATAGAAGATAACATTTTTTAATGATTTTACGATGAAAACGTCTTCAAAGGCAAAATTGACGACTACATAGAGAACTGTTAGGATTACTTGTCGGAAGCATTTGAGATGCGATACTCTTAAAATAAGTAGCGCATTAATGAAATCCACTATTTTCTGTTTAGATTAGACTGAGAGTCAATAGATCATATGGATGGATTGATTGGTGGTTGATAAACAAACGGTCAGTGACTCAAGTAATGTATCTTTTTGGGGTATTTCTGGAAATTATCATACGATTTGTTGTTTAGTAGTAACTACGATATTGATAAAAACTTAAATGAATTGTGTACAGAGTCATTGACATTACAGTTATGCTTGAAGAAATTTCCGTTACTCAGGTCCTCTTGATATAACTGTCAAAGTAAACGTTTAAAGTAACCTTCCTAGCTTCTGTAATTTGCGGCATTATGTTTAGGTTAATATCTGTTCAGTGTCGGCCATAAGGGAATCATCATACTCAAACATAAACAAAGTAGGTGAGATGAGGAGTGACGTCACCGTAAAACGGGTAATCATAACCCTCTGCTAATATCTGGTCATACATTGTAATACGATAGGTTTGATAAATTAGGGAATTGGGTGATCACGAGAAGGGTGACACAAATACATATGTTTGTTTTGACATAATGTCTGAATTTATTAGGTATGTGGCAAATAGACTTGGTATCTTGTAGTTAAAGTTTGAAATAATTTAACATCTTACTAGTCAGAGTCATTGACGAGAGAATAAAATTTATCCTGTCGTGTTCTACCATTCAGCTACTTTGTGTATGATGATTCGCTTATGGCCGACACCAAACAGACAACAGAGACAGAGACAACATTTCAGAAGTCAATATGAACAAATTATAACCTGAAATCAATGAATATCGAATCCCCATACAGCGGATTATGTACTTTTATTCTAATTCTCTTTCTTCAGGAAATGTAGCCCAATTTAATCTTCCACGCATAAAGGATGTAAATTTCGATGTGTTATGAATCCGTAAACAGGATATCTTGATATTGTTACTGAAACAATTATACAGAACCTTATTTGAAACAAAACACTCTTTGATGACGAATGATGAATTATATCCGAAGCGATGATATGGCTGCATTGATAAAATAAAGAGCGCTTGCAATCATCTTAACAGGTGATAGAATAATCGGTAGATCTCAACAACAATTGCTGATTTACAATTTAATTGTTTATCCGTTTTTCTTATTTTGTCCTACATTCACGGAAGCAGACGGATTTATCAATAATTTCGTTGACAACCTGTCAATTCTTATTCTTTTGATAAAGGAGAGTCATCTTATCTCATCACTCCTAATATGCAAATCGTCAATTAATCATAGTCAAGAGGCCTAGAAGAAGGTATATACAAAGATAGAATAGAAAAAAATTGATTTAGATTTCAACGACACTAAAGTTCCGGAAAACAGATTTATTTCATAAAGAATGTAGATTTGATATTTAATTTCAAATATATTTTTTTTAACGTATTCTCTTTTTACGAAGTAAAACTACCTAGTTGGTATCAGCTATACTAGATTTGTTGATTCACAATCAGGTGCTATATTTTCTCTTGACACACAGTTAGCAACTTTTAGGAATTCACAAAGAAATGTAAGGTTTGCCTTGCCTTTGCCTTGCCGAGTTTACAAATTTTGAACCCTTAGCAATTATTTGAAACTTTTACATGTAATATTTTACTACATTTCCGAATGCAATTTTTTTTGTTCGTTCCTCTTTTAAATCCTTGCAAAAGTAACAAGCCCTTGTCGTATGTAAAAACGGTTCATAAGTTAAAAATTGGTGTATTGTCACCAGTTGATCTGCATTTCGAGCGTGTGCCTGGCACTGACGCTGGTGGTGTACATGTCGCTGCCGGAGCTGCGCAACCTGCACGGGCGCACGCTCATCTGCCACGTCAGCATGATGCTACTGGCCTTCTCCTGCCTCGCGCGCGTGCAGTACAACCACGTGCCCAACCCTACCATCTGCACACTACTTGGTGAGTTTTACTCCAATTATTATATAAACTGCATATTGAATTAATTATACATTTCAGAATTTATGATATCCATAATGTAATTAACAAGGTATACATTTATATATTGGACTGAAGTCACAGAAAAATAGAAAAATAGAAAATGATTTCATTTCGGCTTCAAATCACGTAGAACGTTTGTTACTGATGTTGATAATTTAATTAGGACATTTATGATTCTAGTTTATATAGATTCATTTCGACGTATATTTAACCTCAGTTAATAAAAATATAGTGTAATTAAAAAATTAGAGGCATTAGTTAAAAGCTAGATTCTTCTCAAATTCAATCCATTAATAAGCGATATTATTTTTTTAGTTTAGATTTATTGATAAATGATAGATAAGACCTGAACTGATTTAATCTAACACAATAAACTAATATAGAATTGCAAAGAGTTAAGATATGTTTTGCTATCAATTTAATAGAATGCACTCGCGGAATGTAGTTAATCAAGATGTAACTTTGCGTGTATTACGTAAATTGCTAAATTTACTCGCTACTAGTGTAACCAAATGTTCAGATTGGCACGTTTCACAAATATTAGGATGGACTCTCAAATTATATTATTGGTCTGTAATTATCACAGGTGTTTGGTATATTTGAAGATAATTATAGCAATAAGTGCAATATTATAAGAAACAAAACTAACATTCATAGTTGTATTATGCGACTTCTACACATTTTTATTTGCCAAAATATTGGCGTACTGCTAACAGTAACATCTAAATGTTGGATACTTTTAATTTGAATTTCCGTTAAAGTTTGGTAGCTACGGTGTAAGAGCCGATTAGATATTATTGAACGTCATTTTAGACTCATTTGATATTATTTTATGAAATCAGAATTATTCTTATTTTTAGTAATCCGCAATCCGCATGATCTCTCTCAGTAAATCACACCATAAGCTTCGACTTGCCTAGCCTACGCCATTCGAGCATAACTCATATATTTAAGAAAACATGTAATTATTTTTACATTTAAATGAATGAGTAATTTGTTTTATTTTCTTCAGCACTTAGATTTGACAGGCGTTATAGACTTGATGTATAAATAGCCGGGTATCGTAGGCATCTCAGAATGTTATGATTTGGAATGCTGTAACATTGTTTATAGACCTATAATTGTTCACATACTTGTGTGTATCCAAGAAACGAATATACAAGTATAATTAGTTACTGTTAAAAGACGATAAACTATTTAGTGACGTAATAAATCCATCCTTCTTTTAAAGCCTATTAAATTTCTGCCTTGGTTCAAGATATTAGACACGTGTGTGTTCTGCATTAATTTCTCTCTTCCCCTCATTATCTTATTTTTGTATATAATAATCCATAAAATCCATCCGTCCCTTCGGCCTTCCTGCCCACATGTATGCACCGTCATCGAAGGAATATATTGCCTAAACAACATCTATACTGGGTCTCAGTACGGACCTGATGAATCATCGCCTTCTCAGTTTAGTATAAAAATATTACATTTGTTTATTGTTGTTTCAATTTTTAACGCTTACAAATTGATATAACTCTATCATGTCCGAGTATTGTTCTATTTATTGAATTTCAGTTTCCGATATCTCTATGAGTAATATCGCTCTGTTAAGTCACATAATCGACTGTTATCAATAAATATATCTATTTACAATATAGTACTTTATGTTGCAAAAGTGAAGTGTGTTATAATCGCCATAATGTGTGTCACTATGTCCTCTTACAATGGATCATGTATAGAGCCGGCTGTAGTAGGCTCGATGACTCATAAAAAGAGAAGAATATTTAATGATAGAATTGGTGAACGTGATTTCCCACATGTGGAAAATGTAGAAAAGATTAATTGTTTCATATAGCCCAGCCAGAGAATCTCATACTAGACCTGATGCAATTGCTGTAGGCAATATAGAAAAATAGTTTTATTAAATCATACTATACTATTTCTTTTTCTCAAATTATTAATGTGCATCACCATATCTTACTACTCTACGTTACAGTCTTGCATCCCTTATTTTATAGAGCAGCCTCATAATGACGCTAATACTGCTTTTAAGTTTGTAGGACAGTCGGAAAACGACAAACATTTTAAAGCACTCATTTCTACAGCTTCTGGTGTTGAGATGTACATGGGCATTATTTACAACAGATGAGTTTGCCCATTTGTCTCCTATCATATAGATTGGAGTACGTATACTCATTATAAACATAAAAGTAATGAATCATAGTATACTATCAAGCGGAGATCATAAATCATCGCTAATGTGGCTGCACATGGATAAACTGTGTTCAGAAGTATTGTAATCTAGTCTGCGTGTGATGTAGGTTCAATAGGTATAGACTATAGAGTCAAGTGTATGATGTCTCATTGTTTGCACAGGGTACGGGATCTACTTCGGCTTTGTAGCTGCGTTCGCCTGGCTCAACGTCATGTGCTTCGACATCTGGTGGACATTTGGGTAAGTTTAGTTAAGCAAAACATTTAGACTGGCTACCATGCAATGACGTGTGTATTGAAGATTCATATTTAACGTGGAATCGTGTCTCTAAACAAGATATGCACGCCTACAGCAGTCTTTGTCATGGCTCTGACCCTGTTCCCGTTCAATTTAAGGTTGATACGCAACTATAGATATTTCTTCATGTTTAATAGAGATTCCTTGGCAAAATGACAAGTATGTTCTTAATTATTGTTCGAAATAAAACTTTAATCATAAAAATAAATAATCGAAGGAGACAAGATTTTATCCTTAAGAGCCCTTTGAATATAACACTTATACAATTCAGTTCATGGCTGAAATTCAAAATAGTGAGATTTTGTTTATATCGTAACGCTAGAGAAAATATTCAGGCGAATGAAGTGCCAGACACAGCATGCAGTCATGAACTATTTACCGAAGTGTATCAAAATCATGTTCACTCGCTAAATTGAACGTTAGGCAAGGAAAAAGCTCCGTTGATCTAAAAACTCATATTGTGAAAGATTGACATCATTTTACAAACGTTTGAAGTTGGATGAATGGAATAGTATAAACTAAACTGTTGTGTTATTCATTCGTAAAATAGTACGAATTCTGCAAAATGTGTAATAGATGAAGTATTGGCTTCATGACTATAAGTCGATCCATCAACCTGCACAACCGGATTTTACAGATGTGTAACGTTAGACGTTCGGGTGGAAATCCAGCCGGAGCAATGAGTAACGAAACGGGATACACTGTTTATATCCATGAAAATGGGCGGAAACCTATTGCTCTTACATTCAAATAGTACTAAGGTGCATTTTATGAGAAACGTATACTCACGTTTGGTTACGAAATGATTTGTTATACTTCACTGTCATCGTTGATTAAACAAATCCGTTGAGTATTGCTCGAAGTCGTTTGTCGCAATGTGGGTAAATATTAGTTTAGTCTTAGTTATCGATAAGTTTACACACCGGCTCTTTGATATTTGCACATGGCAAGAATCCCCGGGGCCGCGTTAAGACGTCTAAAATAAATATACAAACATAACTAATTCTCCAATGATCTAATGGAAGTTAAACAATGGGTAATAATAGCCACTCATTGCTATACTTATATATTAATCATAATTATATGTTAGCAACATTTTTATGTGTAAATTATATAATGGATTTATTATCGATAAAGGATGTGTTAACCAGATAGCTTATTATCATTGAACATAACAAAACCCATATTTCAGTAATCCTGTTTGTTTTAGATCTTTCGACCTTTTTTTCTTACAATTATGTTGAACGTACATAGAATAATAAAACACATGTCATAAATTAAGAAAAAAAGCATGAACCAAAGAACCGCTGTATAGGTATTTTTCAGTGATTATGTACAATATTATTTTTATTTTCCACATAAACAGTTTAGCATGTCTTGATTCCCGTAGTTTAAAATTAAAATGCAATTATTCAAATGAAATATAATTGTGTATAATATATCAAGTTGCATAGATGCTTCCCATGAGAAATACGTTATAGTGATGTCCATGTCGGGCTGAGCCCACTGAGTGGGTGCGGAGGACAAATGTGATATCACCCCGCCTTCAGGCGCCCCTCACTCATCGCAGACCGGGGCCGAGTGTGTTTGCTGAGCCAATTTCATTGTTACGTTTTCGTATGTTCCCGGTAATAATAACATCATTTGTCTTAGGTCAGAACACTAGCTCATTAGAAAAGGTTCTGCAAACTAATTTGTCTGTATAATTAATTAATTTGTTTAAATCACATGAAAAATTCACAAAATATTAACAATTTCAAAAACAATAGATTGTTTACTTTTGCCCGGAAGAAGACAATGTTTTGATTACGGCACGATTTGACTTAGTTATTCACATATTCCGAATCTACATAATTTTTCATTCATGTTTCTTATTGAGCAGCGATGGAGAGTTTAGCTTCCGTTTGTAATAGCTACAGCCTTGAATGGCGTCAACCGTCGACGCAGTGAGATGGAACCGTTAACGCATTGTAATCCTCTTCGTGATCAGCCTAGCACCAGTCCCATAAACGTTCTTGTATCTATATAAAAGTGCGTGTACAGTTGTGACGTACTTGTCAAATTAGTCAAGAATTCTGATTACATTTTAATGTATTCTATTTAGAAACGACAAATTAATTATTAGCTGGTGTTACACAATTAAGTAAAAGCTCTATTTAATGTTTGTAATGTGAGATTGAAAAGGCCAAGCGTGACCGTTACAATTAGCTAGACGTTAATGAAAACCGACAGGATAGAAAAACGCACTTTATGTTCTGGGATGGTATAGGTAGGGCACTAATTAAAACACGTCATTGCCACAATACTGTGAAGAATTACAGTATTCAATATGTAAAGTATACAACGCGAATTATATTATAAACGATCCGCGAAGGTCGTGTACTTTACAAACTTTTATTTAAAATATGGCTGAGTATTACGATAACATTCATAAACCATACGTATGGTAAATGTTAACACGCTTTTGTTTACAATTTCATAGTTCGGTTGAAGTGAACATGATTACACGATTAGTAGCAAGCATGTCCTATCTAACCGCGTAATGAACTTATTATGTTTAAAGCTTTCCTTATCTAGGGCTTAATTTTTATCTGGAGTCGGATGCTTGTTATCGTGTGTATTTATCTTAGTGATTAGCGAGTCAATCCCCATGACCCGGCGACTTAATGGGGAGTAGTAAAAACCAATAAAGACCCCATAGGTACGCGGTAATAGTCACGTCACGCCGTTACGACTGCTATGTTTGTGGGAATCGCCATAAAGTAAATGGGCAGCAGTGTTAATGTATGAACCAGCCCCTGTACATTAACACTGTTTTATGATTATGTGGTTAATTGAGGCTGTTACATAATCTTTGAACTATTTTTTAAACTTAGTGTGAGTTGTGGGAGTTTGCCGAAAATGGAAGTTTCACAAATGTGTTTCCAATGTCGGAATCGAACCAGTGCTTATTGGCATGATGTCCTACACCACTCGCCTCTCGTACTATCACCCATATTATTATGTTTGATAAATACGGTTTTTTTATTTATTAAGTATGTACAAACATGTAGAGGATGACCAAAAAAGAGATGGATGGATTGAGTGAAAGACGATATGAGGAAGAAAGGAGTGAAAGCCGAGATGATGTGTTGTAGAGATGAACGGAAGCTGCATACACATTGCGTCAACTCAAAATAATTGGGATTAGAGCAGGGACATGATACAATGTAAAAAATAATTTTCAATAACTGTCAGTGACACAAAATAGTCTCGAAATTATACTATATTGTGGTTTTGGTGTTTCCACAACACAAATGCTACTTAGTTTGTGTTCAGAATGTATTACTTAGTTATTTATTCACAATTCTTTATTACTAATTGTTATATATTTTCCCAGGAGTGTCCGCACGGTGCAGCCGATGCGCAAGGCGGACGCGGAGCTGCGCCGCTTCCTGTGGTACTCGCTGTACGCGTGGAGCTCGTCCATCCTGCTCACGCTCACCATGTACCTCTTCGATAAGTACCCCGTGGCCAACGCACTCGACGCCAACATGGGTGTTGGTATCTGCTGGTTCGGTACTCGTAAGTATTTCTATTAACTATTGTTATAGATAAGCAGCTTGCTCTGGGTTTGCACGAGCCGGGTGTAAGGTTTTCAAAATATTTCCATACGTTAATTTTCTTTAAAAAAACTTCAATTAGGTGCAGTCGTTCGAAAGTTACGGCGTATCCAAGGAAAATCAGGATTTAATTTTATGCACTTTTATTAAAAATACAGGCTTCACAGATTGATTATAATGCATATCTTTATGCTTTTAAAATAAACTAGGAAAAAAAGACGTCTTAGACAAAGATATAATACGTCATTGAAGTTTGTTCAATACAGTCGTGATCTAAATTTATTTAAACCTAAATTATTAAGGTTTTAGCTGTTTCAAATGTTTGCCAGAGATTTATTCACATCATTTATCAAAGTATAGAGAAAAGTATCGGGAAGCTTTTGAGACGGAATGACTCACATTCGTGATGAATATGTTAAATGTATAAAATATTTTGAATATATCGTTCATAAGAATGTTCTGTTGTTGATAGATGTGAAATTTGGGTAAACGCCCGCGCGTTTAAAGTAAACTCTCGATAGAGTTCTGCGTACAATAAAAATAATAAACAACTATTTCGTCATTGATTCCCACAACTACAACATTTTCACGAATAACTTTTTTCATGCATTACATATCTTAATATCTGTATTTGAATCAGTTCCCATGTTCACATTGTTCAAACCACAATAACGGATGTGTTATTTTTTTGCCTTGTTATGATTTGTTCAACTGTTGTTGTGGACGGCAAATTCAATTTTTGTGGTGAGTCCTGCCAACTGAAATAAATACCAGCCCCTGTGTGGATAGGTACATAAAATGTATC
This sequence comes from Autographa gamma, assembly GCA_905146925.1. Taxonomy (NCBI): domain Eukaryota; kingdom Metazoa; phylum Arthropoda; class Insecta; order Lepidoptera; family Noctuidae; genus Autographa; species Autographa gamma. Next base: position 7,510,847 of record LR989852.1, read on the forward strand.
GTGTCATCAAGTACAATAACCCAAGGTAAAGGAAAACATGTGATAGGCACATAAGTATGTTATTTAACTCAGGAAATTCCATACTGCAATATTAATTATTTTCTATAAGTATCGATACTGCAAACAATAAGGCCTTGTCTTCTTAGGTTATTTAACATTGTGATGAAATCTGTTAATATTGTTAGTGTGTGTTACAAATACACAAATATTAGCTTGTGATAAAATGAGTTGTCTAGACGACGTAGCATCTCTATAATTGGTACACATATCTGTCTAATTGAGAGTGTTTATATGAGTAGGCGGGGTATTTTCGTTTACGCGTGTTACATACATACATACATACATATAATCACGCCTTTTTCCCTTATAGGGGTAGGCAGAGACCACTTCTTTCCACTTGCTACGATCCTTACACACTTGTTTCGCTTTATCCACTTTCATTATTCCCTTCATACATGCTGTTCGGTTTATGGTACTCTTGACCTGGCATGTTTTCATTCACACTCGCCTTATACACTTTATTCGTCAATCGTTCTTCATTCGTTCTCTCGACATAGCCAAACCTCCTCAGCATACCTTTCTTAATTTTTGTCTCAACATCCATCATCTGACATACTTCATCCACCTTTCCATGCATTCCTCCTCTTACATTCAATGCAGCGAAGCGGCTCTCCGTGGGCCACTTTTCGCCCCCGCGAGAAACGAGACGTGATGGGTGGCGAACCACATCGCCGCCATTTTGGATAATTAAATTATTTTAATGAATATCCATTGCGTTCCTGCGGGATAAGGAATTGGGAAAGGATACGTTGGAAAGGATAACAAGGTAGGACGGGTTATAGGATGCTACCATCACGGAGGTACAATGAATGTGACGGCAACAGCTAGGGTAGTCCGGGGTCGCGTACCCGTAGTGGATCTAGCCAGCATTCGGACAGATAACTGGTAGATCCACCCCCTGAACTATACGCGTGTTCGTCGGAATATACCTATGTATCTACCTATGAATATATGATGTAAGTGTAAAACTACAATAGTCATAGAGGTGACGATTAACACAATATTATATGTGGATCCGAAACATTTTAAAAGAATCTTTATAAATATAATTCAAAACGGAAACAGTTGGTATAACAGATTACCTACTGTTGTTGTGACTTACAGTTCTTCTAAACCAAGTTACTTTTTTTTTATGTCACTCCAGTTTAAACAAACCTAAACGGATATTTAAAACGCGAAATAAAATACCATGAGTTAACGGCAAGTGATTGGAATTACAAAAGTCCCTGATCATTCCAATCATGTTACCTACTTCTGACGTCATTTTGGTTCTTACAATAAACAAGCAGAGTCATTGCTGCATTGTCCATGGTATTTTTTGCCGAACTTCAATTGATAGACAGTATTATTGTTTAAATATGTTGTACCTCAACAGATATTTATGCTATTATTAATCGATTTTAAATCAAAACATCTCACGAAAGTACGGTTCACTGAAAAAAAAAAGCTTTGAACTGTTAAATCTCATCATTGGGTGATGTCCCTTATGTACATATTCTATGTTAAATGTTCTGATTACATCATCCATTAGTAAATAATAACATATGTAGGTACCTACTATTAATCACAGCTGCAGCAGTCTTTTGTAACTTTTTCAGTTTTTGACGTGCACACTATTATTTCCAGTTCAAAATACCCGGTTGGACTGGCCTCACTACATATACTTCGTGATCCCGATGGGGCTGGTGACCTGCACGAACTTCGTGCTGTGGGTGCTGACGGCCCGCCACTGTGCTCGTGTGAAGTCCGAGGTCCATAGGCTGCAGGCTGGCTCCGTGGGAGACAGGGCCAAGCGACGCTTCAGAGTCGACAGAGCTAAGTAAGTAGCGTTCCCTCACCCCTCTTTTATTTGTGGTCTATGAAAAGTAAATAGCAGACGCTATATGAGTTCTTGATAAAGGTATACGTTTGCCTCGAAAGTAGGTAGGCATTTCCGGTAACCGCAACCCGCAACCGCAGAGTTCAGTCGTTTTAATTTTTTTCTTTCTCATACTCCACGAAAATACCATTTTGAGCACGTAATAGATTCTTATTGTAGGACTGACTACTCTTCTTGAACATTGATATAATTTCTCAATAAAACCTTTGGTGACTTAATTTTTACGCTAATTAACGAATAGTTATACATAAATTCGCGTCAATCGTAACCAAACTTCTGTAAATGAAAACATATCGTAAATGTTATTCAATTAAATAAATACATTTCGCATAAGACGATTGTAAGTATTTTTACTCAGTGCCGATCACTTGGTGGTCAAGGAATTATTCACGAGTTTTATTTTTAGCTAAAACATGTACGATTAACCGAGATTCATGTTTATTTTAGTTTTTACTAGTAAGCCCGATGTTATAATTTGTTGCGGATAACTTTATTGTAACGTACATAAAGAACAATTGCTTCCGTTGTATTTATATCTCTTACTAAACTACCTACCTTACACATTAGAGAAATAAATTCAAAAAAGTCCTTTATGCCATTGTGCCCTGTATAAACATGTATCTTGTCTTTGCCCTGCACATTTCAAAGTTAGTCTTAATAAGGATGCGATGCGTAAAGTGTGATTAACAAATGACTACCTCTGTTAATGAATGAAGTGGATGTCTGACGAGAGAATAATTAGTCGAGCTTGTTAAGTAATAACTTTGATGTACTCGTAGTGTAGCATTATGTAGTAAGGGTCAACTTATATATAACTCGTTAAAAATAAGATTTTCAGTAGTTAGGTCTTTCAAAAAGAATTATCAAATTTAAATCGTATTTTTTCATCGCTTCTTCTTTTTATCTATCATAGGAGGAAGCTGGGAAAGCAATGTTTAAATATTTATCGTATATTATAGTGTGCTTTTGTATGGATAGATACATTAGAGTCAATAGAAAAAAAAAATTCAGGCACCCAGAAAATCTTTCCAAGAGTAAAAGGAGTTGAAAACAAAACCGGCTAAGAGCAAGTCAGACTAGCATATGTAGGGTTCCGTACGCGCTCGTTAAAGTACTAGTGCTATACTATGCACATTCATAATATCTGTTGTTCTATCTCTAAAATAAAATAAATATTCTCTCTCTTGGTACTGCTTTCGCAACCAGATAAACGTTAACTTATTATTATAAGTATGGAACCCTAAACATTACAGTAATAAACGAACCATATGGCTCTTATATATTAAGGCGCTTACAAGTACTAAAAATGTTTTGAAAAACAAATCGCACAGGAAGGTGTTTACGAGAATATTACAGATAAAGAAAATTGGTATCTTCTATAAATACAACAATACAATCTGTTGTTTTCTTGTCATCTCCGCTTTTGTGCGAAACATTACCGTAAACAATTTTTTGGAACAAAATTATTTCAGTCGAAATATGAATTAGTAGAAAGCGTATATTAACCGAATATCCAACATATTAAAAACTCTAGGGAACTTTTTTCATTACCGTCCGTCTATGTCATGTTACTAGTATCTATGATTAGAATAATTAGTAATATTTACCTAACGTTGAATATTGACGCGTTCACTAACCTTTGTAGTTCAAATATTGTATTGTGTGCTAGATAAAACATGTTTTGGTGTATATTGTTCTGATAAGTGATTATTTGGATGTCAATGAGTCCAACAATGAGATTTTCGGTTTCATCAAAGTTAATCTCTACACGCCTAATAATTTTATTAAGTTTGATCCTTGCTTAGTAACAAGTTTAGCATTACAGCATATGGTATGAAGTATGTTTACACTACCTATTTTTTTAAGCACTATTGTCAGATTTTTTTTTCTACATTAATAATAATGAACCATTCTAAATCCTTTTTTGTCTTACATTATACAATAGAAATATCGGCAAACGATTTACGCTTGCCTTGACGTAATCACACAAATATATGAAGTTTTTGTCGTCATATGATCATTGAATGATGGATAATTTTTACATGGATTTTCCAAATGAACAGGCAAACAATATACTGCGCCGGGGAAATAATGAATACCTATGTAAACAATTAAATAAGGAAATGCATGTATAACTATCTGCACTAGGTACACTATACTTTAGTTTCTTTTTGGTTTAACTAATAACATACGCAAAAAATATTTTAAATTCTGTTTTTCTTTATTTCAAGTGACAGAAAATACTTCAGTGGGAACATTAATAGGCTTTCAAAGTTGTTGAATAATTGAATGATTTTCTTTTTGCCTTACTTAACTTGGAGTCCACTACTCACTTGCTTCAGTAGCGATTTTTTTTATTACTTCATATAAGTATTACATCTTCAGCAACATTAACACCTCAATCACGATCTTCGACATTACTGAGACATGGTTGTGTCATAAAATAGGTATTTATTCTCCTCCTAATGAGGAGATCATAAACAGGGTGGTTTTATTATCACGGCCGATTTACTGATCAGTGTCATGACTATGACTTAAGTTAGTATGTAATTATCGCTTTATATTCAGTTCAGCAAGTTCAAGGCTACAGAAACAGGGCACAAGTATTGTATTCATACCTCGTAAAAAGTTATAGAAGTAGGTTATAAATGTCAAACCTTTTTTGGAGGATGATATCAGCCTGTATGTTACAAGTCATCAGGTATATAGGTAACATAGTTGTATGCAAAGGCTTTAGAATTAATTTGGTCCCTATATCGGATGTGAGATTGTACAGGCTTTCATGTAGGTGCTTTATGAAACATTAATTTCCAAGAATCAACAGTGTGCTCTGATAATGACGTTACTTAACGAATGTTTGAGATGATCTTGAGAGTTTTTAAGTGATTCGACGGTAACGTATTACCATCAGGTAAAAACCACAATATTAAAAGTTACAAAAACTTTTGGTTGGTAATTCAAGTGGTCTTTAAATAAACTTACAAACAAAGCTTGATAATGAAGGCACAAAGTTTATTGAAATAAAAACATAGACCCGCGGTCTCTGAAAGCATAATCAATAGAAAAATTTAGTTAATAACCTGTCAAACCACACGCCAAGCACAATGATTACAATAGAGATTTCTTTCTGCAACCGCGGGGGTACTTAGTTTATGTGTTTTTATTTATTTTAATAACGTAAGTTTCTTCACTATTAAACTTTGTTTGTAAGGTTCTCATTACTGATTAAAAGTCTTTATAACTTTTACTGTTGTCGTAGTTTTTGTTAAGAAGATGTATGTACGTTTGTAACTAAAGAAAATTTAATGTTTCCCCAGATATGTGTTGACGGGCAAGCTGTGGGTGGTGATGGGCGCTGGCTGGATCTCCGAGCTCCTGTCCACGCTGGTGTCGCAGCCCTGGTGGCTGTGGACCATCATCGACCTCATCAACGAGCTCCAGGGTGTCTTCATCTTCCTCATCCTAGTTATGAAACCTAAACTTTATTACCTCGTGCGGAAGCGTCTAGGTAAGACATCCGATAATATATTTATTCTAACTTTAAAAAATATATGCAGACTGTTTTGTTGTATGTATGTATGACATCTTGAGACGCGCTTGATAAGGGCTACAAGGTAATACCATTTTTCGTCGAAACGTGCCTAATTACTCAGACACTACTATGTTTTTGCTCGTTAGCCCTGTTTACAGAACAGTTAGTACTCTGTCAATAACGAAGAAAACAAACAAAAATCAATCCAAATCTAAGAAATGTAGCAGACAACGATAAGTATAGAAATGGCCTAATTATGTTTATTTAACCACTTGGTAAACAGGGTACTAAATACGTCGTAAAGATGGGTAATTTCATAAAGTTGTGTTTTTCCTACAATAATAAAATTGTGGACATAAATAAATCATTACTTATTTGTGGGTTGTGATTATTCACAAAATTTTATCTACATTCGTGGAATTTACTGTCTCAAGAGGCGGCGAGATTCAGATAAAATGATGAATTTATTGTATGATTATTTGAAGTTTTCACAATACACAGTGAGACATTTTATTGTTTTCAGGTTGTTCAAGGATACCGATCGATACAAGTATATATTAGTGATAATTTATAAACGTTGTGTCTTTTGTTTAATTATCACAATTTCTATTAACTTTTTACTAGTTTACAACGCCACCGTCGACGTGGCTTGGCTAGTTATTTAGACCGAACTGCTTAATTAACACACGAAGCTAACATTCCAGCGAGATGAGCCATCTTGCGATGTTTCCGATATCGTTTTAACGAATGTTGAATGTTCTTCCAGCTATCAGCACTATTCTTGCTGTCTTAATGGCATTTTTTGTACTGCACCATAGTTACACGGTGTTAATTTTAGCATATTCCCATATTTTTTATAACGCAATCCGCACAGAATTGAAATAGACACTTATGTCACCTTTACCTATTTCGGTTGATTACAAATTAGGTTTTGCGCTATACTATTAACACCATGTAAATTTAACTTTATGTTTATTAAAGCGAGTCCTTTAATTATCGAAATAATCATAAGCCTTATACCTAGTTGCAGTCAAATCTCTCTTACACACATTTATTATGTTTTGTTAATTAGGCACTCATGTAGTCTAAATTGTCTAAATTCAGTTGTAATTGTAACCTTAAAAGACTATTGAAAGACATCGATAATAACGACTCTCCCTAAACTGTATGTGTGTGTTGGTGACTAATATTGTACTAATACGGCAGGGCTGGAGAAACCGGACGCGCAGAAGAACGGCGCGTCGTCGTCCGCGCGCACGTCCTCCACGTTCCTGTCGCGCGCGCTCAGCACCGACGAGAGGAACAACGCGCGCCTCTCCTTACAGAACAATGTTAAGCAATCGTAATTACTCCCACATTATTCTAAAATTGTATTTCTATCTGAAGCTAATTAGAAAAGCAATCCTGGATAAGTTACACAAAATGATTTACTGCTTTTATTTAGATTGGTTTCACCGGTCTGTAATAAGAATCTTACAAATTCTATTTGTAACTGGTGGCCGATTAAGCTGGAATTTTGCGTACATATGTAAATCATGACAATAAATTAATATCATATAGCTCATCTGATATCAAACAGGAAGATGGCCATAAACTTAAACGACGAGCTCATCCCGAATCCCATTCGGGATAAGTGCTTTCGACTCCTCTTAGAAAAGACTTTGGACCTAGTTGATAAAGCTTTAAAAGTTTGTTTTAAAATGTATGTTACCTACCATTGAAATGAGGTTATGTCTTCATCCAGCTTTGTTCTTAACGTTATAACAGCTTCCTGATAGCATGTACATGTTTGCATCAATATCATTATTTGTTTCCATTAAAACGCATTTCAAAATTTAGTATTGGTCTAGTCATAGATTAAGTGAGTGAGGAATCATGTTTTGAATAATTTGAATGTATATTTATGTTAAGATCTTAGGTTTTCTGCGGCGTTCTTGTAGCGTGATTCAAATTAATGGTGGCTGTGAAGTGTGCTACACGCTTCACAGTACCTCGCCACGCACCCGCGCTGGCGTCGGTTTGTTACTAAATTTCAGCACAGCGCCTAGCCTTATGTTCACAGCCGCCATTAATTTTCGTATACCTAGATTTATTTAAGTTATGTTAGGAAGAAAGATCCTTATACCGTAATAAATCTCAGTGTTGATTCTACAACTGAATAATGATAAGAAGTGTTTCGGTTGACGAAGCTCCAAATACCGCAGATTAGTGAATGTTAGTGCCTCGTAGCAATGTTGTTAAAATGAGAATGTTGTGTGGTTGCTATAGCAAACAATTGTTCCAACTGACAATATGACTTTGTGTTATCTTTGATTTTATCTCTATGAAATGGTTTAGTATTAGTAGTGATTGTAAACAATATGTAAAGTACAATAAGAACTAATAATTTAATTAAGTTTCTTTAATAAGAGAGTCTGAAGTTTAAATATTTTTGTTTCAGTATTATTTAGCTTCTGAAGTTACTTAGTGTATGTTTATTAAGTTCCTTTTGTTTATACCTACAGGTATTAAAATACTATGTTTAAGCTCATTTCATAAAGTACATAAAAAAAAAAACAATAAATCTTAAGTTTTTGTTTTGTATAATCATGGATGAAATATGTTTGAAAAAAAAAATCTTTCTGTAATGAAATATAGGCACGATGAACACAGAAATATTAGATGTAGTTGCACCATTTAACCTTTGCATTAAAATTTCCCCAAAGAGTTAAATAAACGGCACTCTTTTAATACGCTTCTTTAAAACTATTTTCACTTAAGGACATCAAACGCAGTATAAATACTTATTATATAACTGAGCGTGGTGTGTAGCTACTTAAATATAGTTATATAAGAATATAAACTGCAGAAACATTGAGATATCAATAACGAAAATATTTTAATAATTAAATTCTGAAATTGGATTAAGAAAAGACGAAAAATTAAAAGCTTTTTCATTCCATTGATGATGTAATTTATTCAACGTATTACCTATCCCTTTGAATTTAGTTTAATCTAATAATATATTTTAATCTTGGTGTTTATATGACATTCATAATAACATATCATCACACCTGTATCCCCGAAGGGTTAGGCAGAGGTGTACTAATGTACACCCACAGTTCGCCGATATGTTTAGGTCCCATGTAATAGGGGGCGAGCCTATTGCCACTTACCGGGCACAAATCCAAACTCCAACCTGCAACTGAGAATTTCATAGAAAAACCCAATAACACCTTGGTCGACTTGGGAATCGAACCCAAGATCTCTAGCGTAGCAGTCACGCTTAGCGCAACTAGGCAAACGAAGCAGTTTATATGTCTCGTTTGATATCGATAACATCCTTTATGTTACATCTACGTGATGCTTCAGTGTATTAGTGATGTAGGTGAATAATTACCTACTAGCCTAATAAGGAAAGGTCTACTGGGCAAGTAAAAACACGGCAACTGCTTACATCATTAAGGTCATACAAATATTTGCTTCCAAAGGGGGTGAATCTCTGGGGTGAATGAGGTTTTGTTATATATTGTATATTGTGCTGTGAAAGATAGAAAAGCTGGTATTTTCCTCGCTAGAAAATAATTTCAGTTGCTCTCTGGAAATTAGTAGATAATTTAATGTATTTTTATGATATGCTTGTGCAGGATACATGATAATTTTGATACCTTTCGGCACTGAATAAAACAGTAAAATGAATAAATAATTATTTGTAAGGAACCTATATGATTGCTGCACTGCATCATCATTGTTATAAATTATATAAAATGTAGGTAGTTAGATAATAGAATGTAGGAAACTTAGGTTCTCTCCTATTTTCTAGACTGTAAAGGGTAAACGGGTTAAATCAAATAAACGTACAACAATGGGTATCTTTGTAAATATTTTATTGCTTTTATACTTTTTTGAATATTTTCATCAAATTTCGTTTATAATATTTTTCAATAATAAATTTTTGAATTCCAAAATCTCGTCGTAGTCGATCAAAATCATTTTTTTTACTAAAAGTGGCAATGTGTAAAAACAGACAATTATGATCTTATAATATTAATACTCTTGTGATAGGCGATGTCTGTTATGTTATAATTTATTATCTTTTTAAAATAAATTGGTCCCACAGATCACTCTACCTTAATTGATTTAATCATGCACAAAAGTACTTACATAACAATGTGATTTCGCGGTGTTATTTACAAATGGTACAATAAAAAACTAATCAGTACGTAGTGGTTTCCATACGTACACATCAATGAAGAAACGTTTTTACATATAATGTACAGACTACTTATATATCTAAAATACATATCGACAATGAGCAATGAATATGCTGCATCGAGCCTTATTTTAAATAATTGTTTGTACCGAATAACATTAACAAATATCCGTTCTGATACCTAAACTAAAGATTTTCATAAATAATAGCAATACTGATGACCACTATGCAATAAACTTCTAGGAATATAGTAGACAAACAATACTTATAAGTTAAATATGTTCTTACAGTGGTAATATTCTCGTAATTAATCTTCACTAGCGAGGTTTTTAAGATACCAAATAATTAAGTAAGTATACACCTTTATCACATCAAAGTTTATAGAACTACAATTATCTTATTCTAAACCCTCTAAGTACCTAATAATATCGATAGAAACAATGTTTCCAAAACTATGGTATTGTTTGATAAAGTGTGATAATAAATATTAGAACATTACAAAATGAAGTGCAAATTATTTAAAGTTGTTTTCACAGGATATTTTTTATGTACTGTATACAAATTGATCAACGAAAAAAAACAACATATCGATTCCTACAAGAAGTAGAAACTCCTCTGTGATTCTTAAGCATCTACGGGCAAATCTAAAAAGGAATAAGTTAAACATTGGTACCTGTAATTTTGTTATCAAAGGGACTCGAATCTCTAGGTACTCTTCGAACTCATGACTCATACGTCACCGGCCTAGCGTCGCGCATTAATGAATTAATCTAAGACATAATATTAACGGCTTAATGAAGAACAGGTCGATTCGAACAAGGTCGCGTAGAATGGCATTTATAATTAAAGTAGGTTTGGGGTTGTTGCATTCAAGCGTGGTTACTGGGCTGCACGGTGATGGGCGCAGGCGTGCTGTGTGCGGGCGCGGCGGAGGCGGCGCGGCCCTTGGGGCTGCTGGGCCGTGAGTCCTCTCCCTCCGCCTCCGCGTCGCGCTCCGCCACCTCCTCCTCGTCGATGATCGATATGTCGCGGATAGACGGCCGGTGGGATCGACGCCAACCTGAACATAATTATCCTCATATGAATATTTTTTTCTCAAGAACATACTACGAAAAAAAAACATAACAGGAAAATGGTTATAAAGCTAAGTGGCGAGTAGGTATACGACCCATTACGAACAAGGTTGAACAGTGAACACTTGTGTTTGTCAGTCTCTGTCACATACATGTGAATAGTAAGATAAATAAGGTCGAAGTTTATCCGATAATTCTTTTCTTAATGAGTATTGAGCGTTAGTCAGTGTTTAATAGTCGTTAAAATGTCGAGGACAGTGCACGGTGCTTATGTAACAATAATAGTGATTGTTTTGTATTGTGGTTTATGTAGTTGTTTACAATTTAACCAAGAACATGCAAAAAATAAGTTTGACAATGAATTGGACACGGATTCTTTTCATGTGGTGGAACCTTTAGAAACAAACAAAAATGACGTAGAAATTATACCTGAAGATGACGCATTGTTTTCAACTATCAACACTAAACAAGGCGAAACTGAAAAACAGGATGGGATGATCACACTACGTAAAAAACGTCAAGCCTATCAAGGTTATACACAGCTGTATCCACAACTACCATCGGGGCCCCCGTATAACCCGTACCAACCACAACCAAACTATAATCCGGCGGGACAAAGTCCCTACACACAGGGACCGCAGCCATGGAGTTCAACTAATCACACCACGTTTGGTCCGGGCCACCCTCCTCCACAGGGCTACAATCCTAATACAGGTTATAACCAACATCAAGGAACTCATAATTATTCGCAACCAGGATACCCTGGAAACTACAACAACCAGAATGGAGGAGTTAATCACACTAATCCACCTTACAACCCATTTACTAGTCAATTTGCAACTGTGAACTCAAGCTACCCACACAATAATTATAATGGGTCATCTACGCATTATCCCCAAAACCCATCAAGCGGGAAACATCCATCATACAATCAGACTTCAAACTATCCGCATAATGCTGGTAGCTTTAGACCTCCAAATTCTTCTTATCCTAGTTACACCACCAACTCAACATATCCTAAATATCCCGGTGCAGGATCATCGCACCAGTATCACGGCCAATATCCTCATAACCCAACAACACCATATAATAGCAATGCAACAGTGCCATCTAGGCCGAATCAGTATCAACCTTACCCAGGATCAAATGGACAAACAAGCTTTAATTCTAACATTCCAAACAGGAATTCATCTTTTGGACAATATCCTCATAACCCAACATCACCCTACTCTAATAATGCGTCGTCTAATTCAAGGCCCAATCAATGGCAACCTAACTATCCGGGGACAAATGGACAATACCCGACTAATACCAATGTGAATCCTAATTATCCTTTACCAACCGCTAGAAATTCTAGTTATGGAACCAATAATTCATCTTTTGGCCAGTATCCCCAAAACCCAAGCTCACCGTACGCTAATAATGCGACATCTCAGTGGCAGCCTAATTATCCAGGTTCGAATGGACAATACCCAAATACTAACATGGGTCAGGGTTATCCTTTACCAAATTCTGCTACAAATTCGAACAATCAGCAATATCCCCAAAATAACTTTTATTATCCTAAAGCAAATAACTCCGCATATGACCCTAGGAAAGTTCCACCACATAAATTCGCTTATCATTAAGAAATGTTTTGTATTATAATATTTTTATCTTTAGTCTAAATAGAGCGAAGTTCGTGTTTTTGTAACTTTGTGTGACTTTCAATGTATTCTAATGCAACTTTTTGTAACAACAAATAAATGATTTACCAACAAAATGTCGTAGAAGTATTTATTTTGTATTTATATATCCCCTTTTAGTTCATTAAACAACATCCCTAGTGTAATATTAACAATACGATAGGATAACTTTACGTACGATAGTGTTTTCTATACCATATGGGTTTACTGTTTACTTCCTTCTTTCAAATATTGTTAATTATCTAAAAGATCGCTCATCATGCAGTTACCTAAATGCACATTTCGATGTATAACATAGGTTAAAAACGAAAATTCTCGGTATTCGGTTTAGTGAGTGGTTTAGCTCTACAAAATTTAATGGATATACAATTACTTAAAAAAAATGACTTTATAAATGTTCTTTAAAATATAAATAAGTACAAATAAATAATAAAACAGCACGTTACCTTCCAATACTGGTGGCTTAGTGGTTCTGGAGAGCAGCTTGGGGCCTGTCAGCGTGATAACAATGGCGCCGATGGGGGCGGTGATGACAATTGACATGATGCACACTGTGACGACAGTCTCAGCATAACCCATCAATACGGGATCAGGTTCCGCGCCGGTCATCTTACGTACCTCGTCCAAAGCAACTGGGCCTAGAGCAGCCTGGACCAAACGAAAACATCATTAATACTTGAAGGAAAGAGTATTACTTGAGAATCCTATTTATTGATTGACTGGCCATTTAGATTTGTCATACACATTAAATCATATTTCTGCCCACATATAGTACTTATTGAGCACAATGCAACTCCATGTGTATATCAATTAAACCACGTTACGTAAGATGTCGCCGTGGGCCCGAGGGTATAGAACCGGCTTAATGAGGACAAGGTTTAGCACCTGGCAAATACCAATGTTACATTTTCCTTGTCATTAGTACATTCTCATTTAATCAGAGACGAGAATCAATCGTCATAATTAAAATGATAATGAACTTAATCTACTATTGCACAACGTACAATAAACTAGATTGTGAGCTTACTTTTAATATTGGAAACAAGGATCTAGCTTTTGTTGAGGCTACTAAGTAAATGCTTCACAAAGATTTTACACTTCTTTTACTTGGTAGTTAGTAGAACCAGCCTATTCTAACTCTTAATTACCGACTACAGAAGAAGCACTGGCCTGTTTCTATACCAGTTCTTTAATTAGGAATGTTAGCTCACCTGCACTGTAGCTTTGGCCATCCATGCGAGACCGACGAAGATCTTTTCCTTCATGTTGAGGTTGCTGCGCACAGCCGAGGCGCTGGTGACGATCGCCCGCAACACCGCGCACACCACGAGAATACCGCCGCCGACTAGCACGAGGTGAGGGGCCAGATCTGCAATCTAAATAGAAGTCGGTTTAGGATAGATCCTATCTTATTTAACCTAAAAATACCTAGAGGTGGGTAAGTTGAAACATAAAAGCCAAAGTTCCAGTCTAGAGCTGACTAAAAGTGGATTAGACATTACTGATAAGATAAAAAACAAATTACAGATGATTTGTTTACAAGAATTGTTGATAAATGCAAAGTGCATCTATTGGAGCATTTGTATATGTACACTCTGGTTGACTCTCTGATATTGTTAGTGTTCATTAGTAAGCTATCTCTATCGTGACCAGAATAGTAGTTAGTATTTCTATTCAATTATTTACTTTCTTCTATTATTTCCGGCCACGTACAGCTTGTACAATATGTAAAACAGCTGTTTCTATATGACTTGAATTAAAACGTTTAACTAAATAACTATACTTCACTTAAAAACTACAATCCTAATAATAAAAAATTGAATACTGAAGCAGTAAGCTAGTGACTATCTAGTGTTACTTATATATCTGAAAAGTTAAGCTTTTACGTAAGGTTTGCATGATCGAATTACTGCCCGTTTATACTTCCTCTATAGTTGGAAAAAACTTATATATTTGAGAGACGCATACCACAACTTGAGCACCAGTGACAGCGAAGAGCATAGGTTCGAAGAACATCCAGAAGATTTCAAAGGCGGTGGCGACCGGGTTGTCCTCAAGCTCCCAGCCCAGGTCGGTCCAGTTCTTACAGGCTACGAAGGCGAACGCGATTACAGCCAGCGGTCCTGAAATTATAATTTGATATTAGTATTTATTTGTTAAGAAGAAAAATACAGCTTGAATTCCATCTTGATGTCGATTTGATAGTCAGTCTGGCTAAGAAAAAGGATTGAAACAGTTTTGACTTAATTATATTCTTAATGTTTAGATGTTTAAATTTAAAATTTAAAACCGTAACACATAAATAGATGAAAGAAATAGAAGATAATGGAAGTTGTGGCGATGACTATTTAAATATAATATGTTTAGATAGTAGTACCTTATGTGACTAATTGACCACAAGCAAATTGCATATTATATTATGACACTGAAGTGCATATTGGGTAGGTCGTTCTTATATCACACAGCTTATGTCATCGATGCAAAAGGCAAGAGGACACCATCGCTAAGAAGCACGTGATAATGACACGTAAATATTTAAAAGTTAAAAATAAATCATGCGTATATGGATACCCTTTTCCAATTCACATTGTTTCCTTGACTTTTATCGGTTGTCAACACAGTCATTGACTTATAACAAGCCATTGTTCTGGTGAAAGGCAAGCATTACACCGCGGAAAACAATCATCCGTGGTTATTGACTACAGTTTTTACAATTACTCAGTTAATAAGACCAACGTGCTCGTCTTTACGTCAGTACCTACATGTGTTTGTAAATTCTGCGGAATAATGAGTTATGTTTTATATGCGGCTGCAGCTGTGTTGCTGTTACTTCGGTGTTGTGGCGTTCACAGATTGTGGGAAACTGTTATTCGGTTTGCCGTTGCATAATAGCAGTGTTGCAGGATATTTTATAGTAAACAATGCTCAGTAATGATAATATTATTTATTACTGAATGTCTGAGCGTTTATTTAGGATATGATTTAATCTTGCATTTCCGAAATAAACTGATAACGATAATAATAATACATTTATAGAAAAAAAAAAATAATTTTTATTCCTATTTTTTTATGTGCAATGTAAATACGAAGAACTGACTCTGCATACAATTTCACTCCTCCAAGCATTTTACTGTTACTTTACATATAGGTAACAAGTGAAACTTAGTGTACTAACCAGCGCCGCCCCAGCCGATCTCCTCGGAGCCCAGCACCATGCCGAGCCCGCCGGCCAGCAGCAGCAGCACCCGCAGCGGCACCAGGAACGCGTCGTTGCGCTCCGGCACGAACTTGACGAGGTAGCCGCACACCACGCCCAGCACTATGCCTCCGACTATACTCAATGGACCCTGGAAAGTACATAAATATTCGCATTAGTAAAGTTCAGTTGTTTTGTGTCACAAAGTAGTTTTAACTATGTCTAAAGTAGGGTGAAGATTATAATTTTTAATGAAAGGTGTTACACAGGTAAAATTAAACCTACCAATGTTATTTCAATACACATCATGTATGGATGGTTAATCTTTCAGGCCCTATCATTCTCTCTTAACTTTATCAGTAATAATTCTACATACATAAAATTTATTACACTTATCTAGGCCACATTTATAAGACATGCAAATATTAAAAAGCTGACTCATAATTTTTTTTTTCGTAAATCTTGGTGTAACTCGTTAAACTTGATTGAACTCATTCAGCTGTCGAAATTAAGTAATCATGACATTCCGATAATAAATAAGCAAAGCAACTGCCTCTACCTTATTAAATGGCTTTGGGAAAGCTTGTGTCGTATGTTTCTCTCAGACTTCTTTATCAGCCAGCTTAACAAAAAAACCTCTCCGTTTTATTTCATAAAAAAGGGTAATTTTATTTCCAACCAATACTTACTTGAATAACATTCATGGTAAGCGAAGCGTTTGAGAACATAATTGACGAGACGATGCCAAAGATGGCGACACTGGCGGCATCGTCCACGCCGGAGACGGCGAGCACGAGGGTCGGGATGCCCTTGGAGACGCCGTAACCCTTCTCGCGCAGACGGAACAGGCATGGCACAATCACAGCGGGAGAGACCGCTGCCACGATGGATGATAGGAGGAAAGCTGGAATTCAAAAAGTTTCAAGTTAGTAGTCAGATTGGGCTTGAAATAAAAGCTTTTCATCAGTTATCGAAGGCAGTTGAAAATTTTCAGAACCATTTGAAAATCGTAGATTTTGAAAATCGTATATATTGAATATCTTAAAACAGCTGCATAAGTTTCTGATGTGTTGTTATGAGAACATAAAGCCAAAATGTTTCATCTTATTGAATAAAGTATGTTTTTAGATATTAAATCGCAAAATTGCCATTCGAAAGCTAGTTTCCTAAAACAATTATTCATGGTTAATAGACTTCCGTTCTTGTTTATATAATACTTGTTTTATTACACTTGCCACTATTAAATGTTTTACGACACGATTAAATTTTATGGTAAACTTGTTGCGACTATAGATGGTGTTTGTTATTGATCCTTGTTTAGGAGATAAAACTAAGCGGGTGTGTAGACAATTTCGAAAATTACGAAATGATGTATTATGATCTGAACTTACCCCAATCCCAGGGCAATCCCAGGAAAAAGTAAGCGAGGACGGCACAGAGCACGCACTCGAATGCCCAGGGAAGCAGAGCCAACTTGATCACCGTGAGGAAGTACTTCTTCATCGCAGTCGGGTCCAGGTCCAAACCAGCCCGTGTTAGGATTATCGTTAGTGCAATTTTTCTGAAACATTTGACATAATCGATTAAAGCCACAGTCAAACCACTGAACTGGTTTTGTGGGATATTGTATTGTATCACCAACTATGTAATGTTTTAAAAATCAATAATAAAAAAAAAAAAAACGAAAATTGACGATTAAAATATTGAATCAATGTTGAGTTGATACTGATCTTTATCGTGTGGATGTTAATTAGTTTTATGACCAGTAAGAGTCATACAATTTACATCAAATTTTATTACCTGATATACGAGGCGACGTGTTGATAGGTTTCGTCAAAGTTGACGAAACCGATGTTTTTCATAATGATTCCCACTATAAGCATTCCGATGAGGGCCGGTAACGTTGTGATCTTTAGCATGAGCCAGCCTCCGAAGTAGGCGACGATGGTAAGCACGGCGAAAGAGAACAGCTGGCCACCGGGCGCGGCCGTGTCGCCCATCACGATCCATACCGTCACCCACACCAAAATTCCTAAAGCATAATACTTGTGAATAGACCCATACATTTATATACATATGCAATAGATGCAAGTTACTACTGAATATGGATATCGATCCCCGTGACAATTGAACGGTGCATAGCTGCCAAGAATTCAACAATGAAGGGCCTGATTTAGGATGCACATTGTTCTAATAATGTTTATACCTTACCCATCGTTTTATAAAACTTTATTTATTTAGGTAAATTTTTAAACAAATGTTAGTAAAAATTCTGCGTGTGATAATTACACGTTACTGCTCGAATAACATATTCATGTAGAAAACTTCAAAGGAACCCCTTCAAAAGAATAATTACGGGTTCCAATGTCAATAAACGGTGCAGAGCTCTTTGATATCGGTATGAATAAAGAGAATCGATAACTCACCAATAATTAATACAGCGATGTTCTGTGCGAACTGCCGGTATGAAGGGCATAGCGGATAAGGGCAGACCTTCTGCCAGTTCGGTGGTTCCCACGAGGGAATGCCGGATTCCTCCGTATGACACTTTTGGCAACAGGCGTACCACCAAGATCTATGTAAACAAAGATAATTTATGAAGTAAAAAAATTGGGATAACCGCTGTTTAGCTGCATTATTAAAAAAATGCATTCCGCTTTTAAAGAATATGTTATATTAAGACTTCTAAAGTCTGCTCAAAATAACCTTCAACTAAGTTTAGAATGTATAATCTCCTTGTTTTTGAGTAAAACCCCATAATCGTAAAACTAAGGTAAACAAACTATTAACCTTTAGCTCACATAAAAATGAATAAAAAATCTGCATTTGCCTACATTTTGACAAACAGGAATTGAAATAAGTTCTTATTTTAGAATCGAATGCAGAGATAAAGTAGCTTAGTTGCATGGATCAAAGTTAGAACTTGGTATAACTGAACATGGTATCTTGTGTTATCTGTATGTGCATACATTAGTTTCATACCTGATCAGAATACGTAAGGAGAAGCTAACCGTATTTATCCTATACGCACTCATAACTGAAGAACTTTGTATAAAGATAACACTTCACTTATGGTTTACCAATTGTCGTAGAACTTATTGTCACTTATTGACTGACATATAGGATTGACCTACATGGGCCGACCTAGTTTATCTTGGGTATTAACTTTTAGCAAAGTAACAGTTATTTTTAAGTTCAGCGTTCAATCGATATGCAACTGGTCTGAATCAAAGTGAGTTCATTAAATCTGAATGGTATAACTTTCCTCCAATTATTTTTTTGTTTAATGATAAATATTTAAAAAAGGTTTTAAGTAGGAATTTTTTAAATTATTTAATAATGTTAATTTACCTTTCAATGTATTCGCTTTGCTGTGACAGCGCCTTCTTCGAGTAGACGGAAGATGTCGTGGAATATTTCTTAAATCTGCCCTCGATGTGTGCCTGTCGATCTGTGTATCAAACGGTAGTGTCAGAAGTCAAATGCGAGACAGTATGGCGATCGATCATAACGTGGGAATCAGCCGCGAGTACGAGACACCTGTCGTTTCTACTTCGTATTCCAATTATCAGTAAACTGAACTGACCTTGTCATTGCTTTCATTGTTGTTTATAGTAGAAAAGGCATTAAAGTACATGGAATTTGTAACAAGGTCTCTAAATATTCCACCAATCTAGGTTATATCGGTTCCAGTGACTTGTTATTCCCTTGGATTAGTTTCCTAATAACGTGTTTTGAAGATTTCAAACAAGACTGAGAACATTTTTTGCTTGATTTATAGATACTTTGATTGTAAGATATATATTGTTATCAATAAAAGGCTAAAGGATAGTTACCCCAAGAGGAGTCCATGTCTGCTGCCATGGCATTGTGAAGGTTGCTTTTGCGGCGCGAAGGCCCTTCCGCTTTTGCTGATATGCTTCCATTCCTGTTGATATCAATACACATTTATATTTACATGATTCAGCGTTTATAGTAGTATGGTAATTCATTTGTTTTTAATGCAAATCAAGTATTTGTTGTATGGATAGCGACACTTTTTGAATAACCGGATTGTCACACATTTACCTAAAATAGTAGAGTAAAAAAACCAGTGTACTTTAGTGTGTGCGTGAAGTGTAGTTTTAAACTTGTCGTCAAGACTGTTGGCCAGTTTGTGGCCAGTTGAAGACAGTCACGATGGGTAATAAAATAAGGAATCTTAACATTATACCAGTGGTGATAAACTATTGTAATAGACGTTGCCTAGGTGTTATAAAACCATAAAATACAGACATAATTTTAGAAAAAGTCCTGTTAACATGAATGGGATGAATGGGTCATAGGAGATGCATGCAAATACTTGTGAAATGATCTATGTAGATTAAATAACGAAATGCTGCTTTTTGTGGTTGTCAATCACCGTTAACTTTTAGACCAATATTATTATCACTAGGAACATCATTTCATGTTTTACTTCGTTCCTTTAGGGATAGTAAGATTGGAGTCCATTGTGTTTCGTAACAGCGAAGTAAAAAAAAACGAATGCGTGCTTATCCTTGTTGCCACAGACGTTTTTCTTGGAAACGCTGTTGGGTTGAAACTTGAATTTTCAAGAAATGGACACCTTATGAGTTTCAATTATGAAACATTTTGGTGCGTTCTCCGTGAGACTTTAATGTTGACATCTAATGGTGCTTTTTTCGTTTCAGTCTCTTTTCATAAATTAAATTCAAACAATAAACATTGTTATAACATTAAACATTTTCCCAATTCAAATTTATATTGACATAAAATAATGCTAATTTGGATTTTTTTTTGATTATTATCGTTCGGTATGTTCTAGTCCTACAAGCCCTAAATCACGTGTTACGGGTCTGTGAGCAACATGTACCTATGTGTATCAGTGTGTCACCTTGACAAATAATCTGTAATAATAGAGCGATTACTCATACCCATATAGGTACACAATTGACTTTACTAAGGCCTTTATTCTGCTTCACGCTACCTTTTTGCTATAATTAATATTCGTCACCGGATCACGTGCTTATACTTAATTTAGCATTTACAAAAACACATTTATTTACTTGAGTATGTATATTATAATTGTATATAATTGTTCTTAACACGTGTATACAGAAACAGCTGTCTAATTTGTCTTTGAAAACATTCCATTACGTTTTAATAAAACCGAAAGTACTGAGCAATTTTCAATTTCTTGGCTATTAAATAAATTAAACTGAAAGCGATATTTCTAATAATAAAATAATTGTTGTTTGCAAAATGCATGTAAATTATTATTTACCATGTACAATATAAGGCGTTGCAAACGTAATTTATAATTTATTACGGAAGGTCGAACGAAATCTTATTTTATGTAAAATATTCTTTTGATTATATTATTCAGATTAAGGTCTCATTAGATTTAGAACGATGGTTTTGCCTACTAACTATAGAATTAGTAACATCAGTAAATTATATAGACACCGCGTTATAATACGTATTCCTTCCGTATAATAAATCCGCGCACGCACGTTAACATTATAAGCGCGTCTCAAACGTGCGTACGATATAGGTTCTATAACCTCTTACTTAGAAGCCGATTTTAGTAAACATGTAAATAAAACGATTCTGGCTACTAATACTCAAATACTATATATAAATATAATACTAAATAAAAAATATGTTTACGTAAGTAGGGTAGTTGGTAAAAAATAAATAACAGAATGTAAACAGCTAAATTCGATGCTACAACTCGTTCCTACATAATAGTAGATTACATTACTGATTAGGTAATATTTCATAAAATTGTAAATGTCATCTAAATAAGGAAAAGGTAGTATAAAACGAGTGTTAAAATAACAATTATGAATTGATATTCATAACCTGCGACAACTCGAGACGTTGCGTTACGTTTCCACTGAAACACACCTTGAAGTTAGCTTACACCTACATACATGCTGCGTCCTGCGGTGCCAGCTCTCAATAACAAATGTGATGTTCGTTAACTTGAAATATAGAGGGCGTTACATTTATAATTGATTTGAGTGTACATACGATACGGGTGGTCAATATTCCGCACGACGAGTACATGAAATGTGTTGCTACAAGCCACGTGTAAGTGTGACGTGTGATACAGAAATTATACAGTACTACATCGTAAACGTATTGTTTAATCAATCCATGGCGCAAGGTGAGTTCATGGTAAAGGCTTTATCGGCGGCTTATTACGCGCAGTGCACTGGGTCAATGTTTACTCACTTAATTGTAACACTCGATAGAGTAAAACTTTACACTTGAAATGAGCAATGGTATACCTTGATAAAACATGATGTAATACGTGATAACCGAATCTAGAATAATTTAAATTATAGAGGAAACCGAACTATGTTAAACGATAACGTTTTGTTAATGAAATATTTATAAACCACACAATCTGAATGTTTAAGTAAACATTTATTGCGTGTGTTACATCGATTAAATAGATAGTTATTTTCTTTAAGGGATTGATTGTCATTGAATGATTGGCCGTCACGAATGACATGATAGTTTTAATTAGCATTTAGTTAATAGTCACTTTTAGTACAAAAAATAGTACCTTCGAACTATTTATTTTTTGCTAGATCTAATTGTCTGAGATAATTTTATGAAAATCAAATTTAATTTCAATGACAGTTACAGATTGGAAAAGGGCTTTTGAAAATGTATAATCATGAACAATATCACAGCTTTTAATAGATTAAATAATAGGGACTGGAACCAAACAGCCATTGTGTGGTTAAAGATAATGGCGGTCTCATGATGACCGTCCTCTCTGGGGAGTCATTCCGATGTCCATATATGAATGTAACGCGTCGGTACTGCAGTCTGTCATGTTACCATGACGTGGTTGTCCGCCAAGATGTCATGCAATCTTTATACGATGGATTGTTGATAGTAAATGTGGGTCATATAACTAGAAATATACGTCCACGACGACCTTAGCCATGGCTTCGATTTTAAATAGTGTGTGTAAAAGAAAAATAATTATAGTTGTAGACAGTTTCACTGCCGTCACCTTCATGTAAACAGCTTGGGTCAACATTATATTAAGTTTTTCAGTGAAACTTTATTCAGGTGTTGGATGTACACACTGCGATGAGAATATTTAATGTTCCATCAGAGTGTTGACGACAACGCTCTCCACAGACCGTATTGCCCGTAACGTGTGACTAACTTGATAAGCTGAAGAAAATGCGCGATTTTCGTGATATAGGGGTGGCAACTCAGAGCTACTAATTATCATTTACAATTATTTTTTTCACCTTTGTTTACTATTTTTAATTTTGATTTAAATTAATTTTGTTTAAATGCATATTACCACGTTGTTTTGTGTTACAGTAATTAAAAGCAGTAAATGATAATTGTACACATTTCAATACATTTAGCTATGCAAGGATAGGTAAATATTTAAACTTACCAGTGACGGTTGAGTGCGTCTGTTTCTAGTGATGAATCTGACGGTAGGTAGCTGTCGTAGTGACAACTCAAGCTGCTGTGAGACATCCTACATGGTACTCAGAGAGTCTTATTCACTATAACTAGATTAGCGGGCGAATTTGTAGACTGGTTTACGCGGGGGCATGCCGCTCGGCTCAGCACGCTCCACACCTATGCCGCGGCGAATGTGCATCTTATAAGAGAAGGTTCGGCTGCGAACGAGTCGGCCGCCGCGCCTCACCCCGGGCACGTGACTGCCTCTGTGCGTTCAGTTTCGCCGGCCGGCTGGCCGGTCATTGGCCGACGTGCAAAAATTTTCCTAAAGTACAACCGTAGGCCCACTGCCATAAAAATGCGTTGAGAACTATTGCACGGGGCGCAGACTCGGTGATGAGTGACTAAATGAGCCCGAGGCGTCGCGGCCGTGTTTATACTATTCATTTCAAACAACGCTCGTATAACAGCGGCGCCCGCGCCGCCCGCACAGCCCGCCACCTCCGATTCTTCCGCACGCATCGATACAATGTGTGCAATCGCGATTAAAAACAGCCAAGTGATTTGTTCCATGTGGTTTTATATGTCGTCTGTTAACGATAACTACATACGTATGTGATGAATACTCAGAACTAGCGTGGGCACATAAACTGCACGGCTGTCTAATTACCAACTGCGTTTCGTATCTAAAGACGAAGGTTCATCAAGTTGTTTAATTTTGATATCCGACTGTACTATTATTATATCTACCAGCCACCTGATATGTAAATTAAAGAAGTGTAACTCGATTCTAGTGTCCGAGAGAGTACTTATAATTAGACCTCTTGATAAGGATTAATGAGAAACAACAAGGAGTTGTATTATAATTACCTGTAATGGATTTGACTAAGACCTTGTTTTGAACATTAATATTAAGTGTGAGTTATTTCGTGCGTTTACTAATTAGAATGAAAATCCCTCTGTAAATATAAACCGCGACAAATTTTTGACTGAAACAAATTGCTCGAATATTACTTGAATCGGTACCTTTTGTTATTCGCGTCTGGTTCTCAATCGAAAATTGTAAGCAAGACATATTATTATATTTAATGTCTTCAATAACTTCAGCCGTAGTGCCGTAAACACTACGTTAATTGTTTAATTTTTTCTAAATTGTCGAAATGTTGTGCATAATGTATAACAAGTCATACATACATACATAATTAGGTATATGAAAAAAAAATACATTATGTAAAACGGACTTCATCAATTCCTACACGGTTGACAACGGAAAACCGCACAATATAAAATACTAGATAATAACATAAAGAACATTCAACATCGATCTTCAGAACATACGGTCTTGTGTTGACAGCACGTGTTTTTATAAATTACTTCTGGTTGCCAATAACACACGTTTACTCTCACACTTCCAAGTCAATAAATTGATACCAAAAAAAGGCAACAAATAACTATTAATTTATAATTATTTTTTTCTTTAACCAAAATTATTTTTCCCATGACACTTAAGCGTATATTTACTGACCTGAATATACAAAAATAAATTTCATTACATCTATTAAATTAAAGTTTTGAAGTCTATTGCTATGAGGAAATTCGTATGAACATCCTGATAATGAAACAAAAGAGGACGGGAGATAACAAGAGGAAATGTTTCCATGAAACCATATGACAAAATAAGGCCTTTGAATAAATAAAAGATTGTGTGACCATTACATGATTTAACAATATATTTTTTGACGTATCTGTATCTATTGTTACAAATATGGAATTTGTTATATAATTAAGGTGAAGAATATTAATACAGATGTTTACAAAATGCTCCTCGAATAAACTTGAACTGAATACGAGTTTTACATATTTTAAACAAAAATAGATTAAACCATTAGTAATATACTAATTTACTGATTATTGGAACTCTACACTAATCAATAATTTAAATGATTTTGTGTGTTTATCCTTGTTACTATTTTGTTGTAACGATATAATGTTTAATAGTGATATTATGCATGATATTTACACATAGCACTAATTGGATATAAGGATAAACATTGAGTGGCATATTAATTTGGTTCCTTTTTATCAAGTGACCAAAAAATTTATATTATTATATAAATTTTATATCCTATCACGATGAAAACATTACAATAATCGGGAGGAGAAAAAGGTCTTTAAAGTCATGTTACAGTTAGTTACTACATTGTTAAAAAACTTTGCTGTTATTTTTAATTGTCATTTAATTTGTCAGTCAGTAGGTAAATTAAAGGCATTACAGTCTTAAAACCTTGAATATATAAATGATTTCACAAGAAAACTTTAATGTAGTTGATTGATTGTTGGATGACACGATGAATTAAAACTGATCCGTCAAACTTCATCTTAATTTTAAAGAAAAATAATTGTATAAATAACTAAATTGTTTTCGCATAATTTAAGCGTGCAATGAACTTGTCATTCACTTGTTTCTAATTAGTTAATGGACATTAGTGGGGCATTATGTATCGGTCAAAGCAATGATCTATAAGTAGCACGAGTTTTACTATAACTGTGACAGAAGGAAAATACAAATCATAATTAATATTTTCAGAAAAAAAAATGCTACCTAAAATTATTAAAATTTTTGTTACGAAAATTCTTAATTTGGCAAAAAAAAAAATTCAAGATAATAATTTTTGAGTTGTCAACAGAAATACTTACAATTTGTTTGCAAATTGCAATGACGTTGTTAGTTTAAACTTAATTATACGATCAATTAAAAATGTGTTATTGGAGTGCTGAATATCGACTTACTATAATGTATTCATGTACACACAAACTCGTAATTATTACGGAGGTGTTAATGAAAAGGTCTTATGGTAATTTGTGTGTCGCCTGCGGTAATTCAGAAAACTGGCTTAGTTGTCATATTAATGGTTGCGGCATGAACATAAACAGGCGTTCGAGGCTCTATGCTTTAGAGGCAATGTGTTGTAGCTTTGTAAAATGAAATGAAATTTTCTTTTCTGTTTGGCTTTCATTGTGAAATAGGAAGATTTAGGTTTAAGAACATCATGAGGGTGATATTCCCAAATTATTTTCGAAGTTTACGCTAATATTTCACATTAAATTTGTAACAGATTCTATTGCGAATTGGCAATGTATTAAAAACGTTGGCTGGTAAAAAGTGTGAGGGTTGATAAACAACTTTTTGATAACTGTTATTTTTGGATTGAACGGTAAATACTTGTTGTGTATTCAAAATCAAACGGGACCTGTTTATAAAATAATCCATAAAGATATGCTTACAGTGATTTAATTTACAAGAGTACAATTTTTCAGGATTATGTGGCAATTAAAGTTCATGTTAGTTTCCATCGTGAAAGAACCAACATATTAAATAAATATTCCATATAACATGTTTCGTACACAAAATGTGAATTTAAATTGAAATTTCAGTTTATTTTTGCATATAATTAACATTGCTGCAACGATTCATTAAACCGATATAAAAACGATTAAACGACGAAATTGGCTGCCAACATTTAATAAGCTAAAAATAAACTCGATAACGGGACCGCATAAAAATGTAATTGGTGTAACATTTAATTGAGAGTCAAAGCACGTGATGCTTGATCCGCCTATCTATCATATTATTGCAATACAATATTGTTTGGACGCCAGTCATGTGATACCTATACGTCTTGGAATCGGCCAATGTGCATGACCTCTATTATCCCCTCCAGCGACTGTTACTGAGAGACAACAAAGGGATATGTTATGAGTCAGCAGGGTTCTCCGATGGCTGGACACGATCTATGCCTTTCACAAACAACAGTCACGTGATGGGTTAGACGTACTACTTATACAGATGTCAGTACCGAGGGGTTCGGCAAACACTTTAGTGAAAGGTGACCAGTTAGCTGTAAGACGCTTGAAACATAACACTCATGACGAGAGCTTAAGTAACTTAAACAATCCTTGATCTTCCTTCAAATAATTTTAAATAGAACCTGCTTACTCTTCTCAAGTGGTTGAAATATAAATAGATAAGTTGCCAAGACACGTCTATTTTTAGAAATAATACTTTTTTACTTATTTTGAAGAACCTTCACTTAAATAATAGATTGGTTTGAATATAGTTCTGTTAAACACAAAGGAGGCGTAATATGGAACGATTAGAATAAGCACGTTCGTAGAATATTAGGTCAAGAGTAAAAGACTTCAACGATCGCGAATGTTAATGTAAGTTACGCATTTGTCGTTATTTTGGTAAATAGTGAAACTTGAAAATGAATTTAACTTAAAGTATCCTATGCAGTGAAATAATCTTTATTTATTTTAATGTAAAAGTATCTCGATGGTAAGTTGCGCTACCTCGGTAGCGTTATTTCAAATCCAATATTTTTGGAAGGGAACAATGTTTATCAAAGTTATGTGGTTATTATATTAATTTTATAAATAATCGATTGTCTTTTAGTCACATATCCCATATTATTTCCACAGGTAGCATCGTAGATATTAGAAGTTATTGCTTTAATTTAATTGTTATTCAATTGGGTTCGCTTAACTTATTCCATCTTGTAATGCAATTTGATGTTAAATTAGTAGAAATGAAGCGGCTTAAGCCGGGGAATACAATAACACAAATATATATAGTTACAACGAAATTAAGACTTACCTGCAACTATTCTTATTTCATAAAACCAATTTTGGATTAGAGATTAACTAATTATTCAAAGTTATTAATTGACGCCAAAGGTTTGCAAATATTCTTCTGCTTTTAGCCAAGCTACGTTAGGTTTGATTTCCAGTCTCACCGGATTCAGAGAATACCAGTATTTTACTTTAAGGTTCGCTCATAACGCAGGAATTTATTCCCAAGAAAATAATTGGTATTGAGTTTACGATGGCTAATACCGTACTAGAAAGCTGTATTGAAAAAACGTGTATAACTTGATATTTAAAAATAACTTCTCTCATAAAGAACTCGCCATAAAGTTTTGTACAAACTAATTACTTTGTCGTAATACACAAGGTATAAAATTCTGCGAAATCGATAAAGATCGATGTTATAAAATCTTTAATGTGATTATTATTGAATAAGACGAGATTATAACAGTACTGTTTAAGATCGTTAAGAAAAAAGACTAATAATCAAGTAAGTAAAAGGAACTTATTACTCAGGATTTCTGTTTCAGGCTACTCAGTGACCCTGCTCTACGCTAAAGAATAATTTTGCCGTTGCAAAGCCCTATTTCCATATTCCAGCATTTTTAACAATCAAAGTATGTTATAATCAAGATATACTCGTAAAAGTAGAATGTAAGGACAATATTAAGTCCTTTAACTTGATACTGAAGTTTTGACAGTCAGCGCCATCTATTTACGTTTTCAGTAAACTTGTTAGTTTATGCATGACACACTTTGACTTTCAAGTACCGCACTCAATGCTAAGTATTTTATTGTACAGTGTTCAGTAGTAGTTCTGAACACAAGATACAGGTGTCGCTGTCTACTAGTCTACCTAACTGAGTTAAGTTTGTGGTAGAGTAATTTTCAGTAGATTTTATTTTAGTGTATTTGTACGTAAATCTACATTTATACTGATGGTTTTCTATTGGTGTGTAGATATGTCTATAAAAAACAATTTTAGTTTTTTTCATTGACATAACAATTATTTAGCTATTTGATGATTTGATTTCAAAGTCACACTATAATAGATCTTAGTTGAAATTTATTTATCTAAAAGCGGATTTCACGAATATGAACGCGATCAGTTAAAACTTAGCTAATTTTGAACCAAAACTCGTGTTTAATCAAGTTTTCAATGCTCCAATTCCCATTTCACCAACATAAACTGAATGCACTTAAACCAAATTAATTCAACATTTGTAAATTTTAACTCGATTACGAAGAAGTTAGTTCCTAGGAAAGCCGTTTGTAATGTAACTATCACCTTAATAATAAATATTCAGTAACATTTATTAGTAATATGCATATGATCATTATATATACGTATATAGTGGACAACATTTTCTGTTTAGTGTTTCATGTTTAAACAATGTTTCTTTGAAAAGAAATGAATTATTTTTAATTGTCTCTACCATTCAGAATGTACCAGTAAACACATAATAGCGGTAACTTATTTTTATAGCGTACACCTTAAGCCAACAAATGTTTGAATGACTTCATAAACATCAAACGTAAGGACTAGGTTTGTATCCTAAGATGACTAAAACAATACCGCTTATTGTAAGAGATACAATATTGCCGTAAGAAACATAAATACAAACAAAGACACTAAGGCAGACAAATAATTAATTAAAATATGAAGTTAGAAAGAGCAATCTATTGTCAAGATGAACAGTGAACACCTCAGTCTACCCGTGACCATGACACCTGCAAAAGTGCTGAAAGCGCTTCAGGAACTAATTTGAATAAACCACTATATAGCCCGTTTAAAAAGAAATTCTATTTCAAAAATCTATTTATCAATTATTCACTAGCACACACACACACACACACACATATTTTCTCTAATCCACAATTCGATTCTCAGATTTTCTAATTCCTACATTTTCCAGTTTTCCAGTTAACAAGGTAGAGCTATCCCAATGCTACAACATAAACTAGTTTATGTTGGTATCCTTAGTGTTATGTACCAGTATATACCTGTGTAAACAATAGACACGTACCTGTCTGACGGCATGTTTTCCCGGTCCTTGCTGGATTCGTCGGCCATGATGGAGACTTTCCTCTTTCCCTCTAGGTTGGGCAGAGAGACGCGCGGGTTGATCGCGGGCGGGGCAGGCTGCGCTTGCGCTGGTCGGCTGTCTCCGCCGACACTCGGCTGGTTGCTCAAGTCGCTCAAGTCGAAGGGATATTCCTTTATCGCAGTCATTCGGATGCTCGTTTTACGAACCTGGAAATAATAAAGAGGAAGTTTTAAAGGAAGTTACATTTTCAGCTTGTGTAAAGTATATGACAAGGCAATGCGTATAGGCAAAGCATGTTAATTAAGATAATGTGTTTTAAGTTAAAATAACTTTAAAACAATAGTGTCCGATATTTGCTTTTATTAAGATTGAATGTACTTTATTTTTTGCATATTGTTTAGAATCAAAATGTGCTAACTGTGTTATTCAAGAAAATTAAATTTAAATAAATTGCCTATTCTATATTCCTTAAACAGGTGAAATATCAGGCGGGTGAATTCTACCTTCTACAAAAAGTTATTCAAAAGAAAATGCTAGGATTAGGTAACATTAAAAATCTGTGTCAAATGGAGCCAAGACATTTTTAATGGCATAAGTTATTCGAAGTTTTTTTCAGATTTTTTTATTTCACTAATATAAAAACCTAAATTGTTTTCAGGAATAGTGAATAGAAAATTAAATAACATCACTTAATTATGACAACACTGATTTCTGTCGACCGATAACAATTGTAATTAATTCAAACTGAGAAGATTACACACTATATATCAGTTGCCGCTTAATCCAACTCATGATAACAACAACAATCTAAGTGTCTACGTCCGATGGGTAAACTTTAGAAAGCGCGCAAAATTCGTATGAAAAGCTGCGCCCGCGCCGCTCAGAGTCTGTCGGTGGACTGAACTATCGCGCAACTAGCGTTTCAGCTTCAGGGTATCAGCAACTAAGCCTCCACCAAGTTAGCACATAGGTTCTAAGTGATGACGGCTAATGTAATGTGAGGACATGAAACTGAGCGATGTTAATAACTTGCTTTATCACACTCATGTGCGGTCGTTGTTGCTATTGTGCCAATGTATTATGCTGATCTGTTCCCCAATTACTTGTAATCTGTCGAGACGGTGCACACAGTGCGCTTGCACGCTACAAACTTCTTACGCAATAAGGCTCGATAAAAATGAGTTTGTGGTCTAAATGTTCAGTCTAAGGAGTTTTGCCCACTTTTTTAGACCACATTGTTAAAAACTGGCAGTTTATAATTTGAAAACTTTTTCAAACCTATTTTTCCAATTTTTCATATAAAGAAGAGAGTTGAGGGACGCGCGAGAAAGATGTTTCAGTTATTTTGAGTTTAACTTAACTATTTAAACCTGACGGTGTGAATAAAATAATATTAGAAATAGGACAAGCAAGCGTATTATTTAAACAAATTATGAAATCAATTGAAATATTATCTTTAATTCCCACCATAATAACGACATGAAAAAAAAAATGATTCATGTGATTATCTTATGTTATGTAGGCTGCTATGACGTTAAATAACTTGCAAAAAATCTTTTAGAGTTGCAATATCTTTCAGTGGTAAATCCTAAACGCCAACAAACTGTTGCGCAGTTTGGAGATAATTAATGTTATGTTTTCAACAACATTCACTCATTAATAAATAAATATAAGTATCATGTATTTAAGTAAAATATGATATTCTTTTACTAAATGCAGACGTCGCTTAGGTTTAATATTTCTTCAATCTTAACTTTTATATTAACAAAAGGGATGAAGCTAATAAAAAAATGAATAGCCCTCCAGCGACAGTTGAGATATATTCTCAACTGTTGCTGGAGGGCTATTAATTTTTATTTATTTATGAAGATTTTCCTGTTTCGGCAAATGAGAATAAAAATACTGTAAACACATTTTAAAGATTTGTCCTTAGTACACTGATAACATGTGAACATAGTATGAAGGTTTGTAATGTTTGGTACATGACCTTCATGATAGATTTCATAGACAAGATATAACCATGGGACGTATCTCACACTTATCGATGACGGATCAATCAAATCTGAATCTTAACGCCAGTTAACAGATAGGTAGACATATCTTTAAAGAGTATTCTGCGATCTTAACTACAAATCAAAGATGATCTGATCGATTCTTTGTATCTCGGAATATTTTTTCTAGGTTTAAGATATGATATGAATTTAAATAGTAGATCTAGAGAAAAGATTTTAAGATATGTTCTGAATCAATCAATCATTAGGTATGCGTTTACGTGTGTTTCAGATTGTATGAAGACGTAAGAGATAATCATATTGACCTTCCTACTTTGACAAGGTTTGTATTTTGATAGCATTTTCTAATGTTGTATTGATTTTGAGCCTATAGTGATTTCAGATAATATTATTATGTTGATCTTCTCTCTTTGTTGGCTCGCACAATTTTAAATAATACAGGGTGTCCGGTAAATAGGCCGACAAACTGTAGTGGCTGATACCTTAGGTCAGGCCCTATGAAATGAACACAACTTATGTTCCCCGAAAAGATACAGGTTTCAAGTTACAATCGATTTTCGAAAATTTTAGAATTTTCTACCTTGCCTCAGACTTTTCTATTTTTCCTGCTGATTAATAGCTTTCGTAATGTTTTTTGTGCATCAAATTAATCTTGAATAGTTACTCCATCCTTTAATAAGTCTCATATTTATCTAAAATAAGAATATATTGGTGAAGACGCCATTAGTTTTACAATTTTCACTTTCCATTTTTCTTAGTGCTCAACTTTGAACTGCAGTGGTGAAAAATAAATGTACGTAGGATTTTTGTAAAAAAATCTTAAAAATTTGCTTGAATATTGGTGATTTTGGGAAGGTTCAATACTTGCTTGTTCACATTACAAAATTTGACAAACTGCTGAAGTACACACGGGTCTATTTTTTGAAATATTACTAATGTAAATCTGAGTAAAGATGAGACGTAACTGAACAAAAGTTGTGTTCATTTGATAGGGCCTGACCTAAGGTATCAGCCACCACAGTTTGTCGGACTATTTACCGGACACCCTGTATATAATAATATATTAATATTATATATAATAAGAGTAGATCAACGACTGGTTAAATATTATTATAAGAATAATGTTATAGAAAAAAACAGACGCAACTTAGAAAAAAAAAAAAATGTCTTGTTAGCAGTCTTAAACTCCTTTATAAGTATACAGGATGGTTAAATAACAAATCAATAAAAAAACGTCATTCCTAGGCATATGTGAAAATACTACACATGTTTTTTTTTTACTTTACATTCAGATATGTATTCTAATTGTTTATTTTTTATTGATCTCTTACAAGGTATTGCAAAATTTTATGAAAAAAAAAAAAACATTTCTCAAAACTCAATACTTCAAAGCAAAATAATTAAAAAAAAAGCAAAATTTAATATTAAATGTTGGTGAATCCATTAAATAAAATAAAGTATTTTTAGCTATATAAAGCCAAAATTAAATAGCATAGCACTTAGATGCGCCCGCCCTTCAGCGCTTAGTGCTTCACCGAGAAGACGTCGCGGTTTTACGAATTTTCCAGCTCTGCCATATTATGATAATCAAGCTCGCTAAAAGTAGTTCCAATTTACGGTTGGACATGCAAAGAACGGTCACCGATGTAGAGACAAGCAATAAAAGTGCATCGCTCTGAGATTAAAAATGTTCTGTATCACTAATGTCACATACACGATAATAATATGAAAACATTTTTATATGCAGTTTTACAACTCGCTTAATTATTTAGATATTAATAATGCATGCATATTCTTTATAATAATCATAATATAAACTCATGCGGACTGTTATATAACAGCTATTAGGCACAGTGTCACATTATCAACTCGATTAAGTAATGTATATTTGAATCGAGACGTGTTTATTATTTGGGTGAGTGTGTCTTAAGCTAATTCTCGATGGTAGGCAGCGGTCGCGGTGTCAGCAGCGGCGTTTATTTGCTTAAGTGGTCTCATCACAATCACATGATGCCTCACGACGAGCCGACCACGAGTTTCCAATCATGTTCATAAGAACGTACGCGACGACACGCGCTCGCGTAACGCTTATCGCTCTAAAACAATTAAACGGATTGCTCACCCAATCATCGACCTGACGTATGAGATCTTAATTAAAAGGTAAAGGACAATGGCCTTTGTGGACTAGTCATGAGGCATGCTCGGCCCTTGTGACGCTGTAGGTCACCGAGGCCAAGTATTCAGTTTATTTTTTATGAATATCGTTTATGAGTTTCCTGTGTTGAATACAAATTGTAAAAAGCAGTTGATATATTTTCCGTGTCATTGACGGATGTAGGTGACACGAAATAAATTTACTAGTGTCCAGTATTTTTTGTGAATACAAGATTTTTTTTATCAGTGTCTTTGAATATTCTCGAGCCTAGTAGTACCTGTGATCTGTGGCCTAGTGGCATCACCACTCAAGGACCATTCACGAGGATACTTCATGTTATTATCTTGTTTGGTTCTGTTTTTTTATTCATATCAAAGTAGGGCAATACAAAAGGATGTTATAGATAGAATGTAAATGTTTTGAGATCGCGCTCAAACAAGTATTAAAATATTATTCTAAAAAGCGTACGTGTACAAGCGTTTTGCACCTCGGCATCACGCAAGCAGACAAAGTAATGAGATGCTGAACAACATTACTATGAATAAAAACAAAAGCGCTTTTTTTCGCTAATAGCTCATTAAAAGAGCAGTAAATTTATATTATTGTAGTCATTGTTTCAAATAAAACATAGTCATTACCAATATACACGACGTAAGGAATGTTTAGACTTTGTTTAAATTAAAGTTAATTTGTGAACGCCGTACGAGTTTCATAATTTACTTATTTTGTATGGCGTTTAAAGGAACCGCGGCGGGCCGTATATCGCTGATATCACATATTCTTTACGTTACAGTATTTAAAAGTTATGCTAAGTCCTAATTAATGTAATTTATGATAAGTTTAGTACTAGCCCTCATATTTGCTATGCCTGGAAAAGTCCGTTAAGCTGTGCCTGTTATTTCACTAAGACCTATGTAAGACCTTAACATGCAAATAAAGATTTTGAGTTTGAGTTTGAAAAGTGATATTAAAATTATGTGTTTTATTTTTCATTTTTGCACTAGATTAGACACGAACAACAAGATTAAATCGGTCATATTGTTCGATGTCAACTTAGTGATTACTTTGCTCACTCACTGCTCAGCTTTTAAGCCTTAACAGTTTTGTTGACATACAACGTATCTTGCCGGTGCAATATCAACATCTTAATTTCAATCATTCAAGACCTCAAGCTATCTGCACAATAGTGCACAGCTCTCGAAGGTTACATCTATTTTCCCATTGTAGCACTATTCACGTTGGCGACTTAATAAAAATACGCTGTACTTTCTCGCAGACACTATATTGAATAGGTATTCATAACTATTGTCCGATGTGAAGTAACCGTTTATGTCGGTATAATGTCAATGCAAACAGAGGCTGTAATCTCTTTCATGTGACACAAGGACATCAATAAAGGCTAGAGTACGAACGTGTTTACCTATCTATCAATATGTTTAGCACGCCGGCTTGAGGGCAGCGGCTAACTCCACCCTCACGACTCACACTCAGGTGATTATCACAACCACAAAGTCATTTATACAACATTATAATATATTTGACAAATAAACAATAGGAATATACCGTTACTGTTAAGTGTTCATTAAAATAGATTAACGTTAAAATGAAAAGACAATGCCCACCGGTTAATCTGTTAAGTTCGTGTTACTTGTTATATTTGTAAAGTAAATTAGTTTTAATCGTATTCACGCCGTACAAATATTTAAACACACAATAAGTGAATGGTGTCGTAGTATACACAAATCTGTATCTGCATCATTGGATTTGAACATAGCGTAAGCAAATCGATACCATAGGTTTTATTTATTACACGATAAAGAACTAATTAATCAATCAGTGATTGATATCACGTTTAAAATGGGTTTCATATTTATAACATTGCTTTCATTTAATCTATTTCGAATGTGGAAAGTGGCAGAGTTAAAGAGAAAATAATGACATTATGTTCTGTCATCATCACATCCGTCATGGAATAGACTCGTGATTGTTATAATTGTAAATAATAAAAACCACATTGCTAATGGGCAGATCATCGCAGGACAGACGCAGGAATGATGATTTATGGAAATCGAAATCGCGGCAAGATATAACTCAGCGGCGGTGTCGCAGCGGTACAGGAAAGTCATCGTTATGGTAATAAATCAAGTACTAGATTCTTTTATCATCAATATTTTAAATAGACTAGTTTAAATTTATCCTTTTTGTACAATTGAAATGGGGCTGGACACGTGTGCCGAATGTCAGAAGAACCCTAAGACTCTGCAAATTGGATTTGGATCTGCGAAGGCCTCGTGGAAGACCCAGGCGGAGATGGAGGGATGAACTAGACGCGTTCAAAAGAAGTAGCAACAAACAGCAATCAATAGAGACCCGTGGAAAAAAGGGAGGCCTTTGCCCTGCAGTGAGACAGTTCCGGCTCTAAATGATATGAAATGTACAAATTGAATTGAATCAGATTTCATTTTAAGTTCTCAACACAACTTATCAACGGTTCCAGCGTTAAACTGACCTTATTAAAATATAATATATCCTACAAAAATAAATACTGAACAACAACGCGTAGTGTAAGGTATTTTTGTTGCGCACACAATAGGAATTTGATATTTTTTCCCTAGATGGAACAAGCTATACAAATATAATTATGTATTACTTTGGGGAAAACAGAAAAATATACAATAGAGAAATACTGATCGTAACTTGATTAAATGTACGGAGTAAGCTATATCGAGTACATATTACTGTGTGTGTTTGCGAACCAAACATGCAAACAGACATCACTACAATTCAAATTAAATAACTTAAACATTTTATGTCACATAATGTATGTCAGTATTTAAGTTTAATATTTTTTTTTTTTCAATTAGGTATGTATGTCTTTTTTTATAAAGAGTTCTTCATTCTATTAAAAAACAGATTGCCTTTTAAGGAATCTGTCCCTTTGAACAGTGTGGGCGTTATGGATGGTACCTATTAATAAAAATGTAGGAGTCACTTCAAAGCTAATGGAAAACGTTGTAATAATACAGAATGGTATCGGAGGTCACAATGACCCTTCAGCAAGTCTGTGTCAGGTTTCAATTGGAATGTAATAAACGTCTCTTATCCTAGTTGTGATAAGAACATCTCGGCATATTGTCAAACTTGCCTAGTTTTTATAAAAAAGTATAGGTAACGTTAAATATAACGTACATTATAGAACTAAGTAAAACTGACTCCGCAGAATGGATTCCCAATGATCAGAAAGTATAAATTAGTTTTTCCAACAATTATAGCCATAATCTTTTATTTGTATGAAACCACTAACAATGAATACAGCGCATTTCTACACAAAAGACCTCGAGACGTTTTCTTATGACTCTTAACAATTGAAAAAATATTACGAGTAAAGTAAACA
The DNA here is from genome assembly GCA_905146925.1 of Autographa gamma. Lineage (NCBI taxonomy): Eukaryota > Metazoa > Arthropoda > Insecta > Lepidoptera > Noctuidae > Autographa > Autographa gamma. Next base: position 7,548,172 of record LR989852.1, read on the forward strand.
GTGAAGTTTGATGGCTTGCTATTGTTTTGTCGTTAGTAAATTATTGCTTTCAACAACAAAAAATATCTGTAGTTGACATACCGATACAATGATAAACCTACGTACGTAATTCAATGAACTCTCATTAAACTTCTAATTTTCAATTTTGGTTATAGACGTTTCCTATGATTCACAAAACAATATCACAAACAAATTAATTAAAATCATACACAGTGACACTATAAATAAAGCGATACTAACCATGTTGCCGTCGTTGCTAAATTTCACTGTCACTGGGCCAAACTATGCTTTAATAGCTCGAAAAATTGATAGTGTTTGATAAACAACAATTAATAGAGCATGGCTATTGCTATGAGGACGGTGGCTCGCGTCCTGTCGATTAGGTATGTCATGCCACTACTACGCGATGATACTCGCAGCCAACCCGCTTGGTCGCTGCACCGCCTCGCCTGCTCCTATCCATGTCAATTGGATCACAATCACCATTAAATAACGTCAAACATTCCCAACAATACGAATTCACAAACAAGTGTCAACCACATATTCCGCAACACAGAACATCTTTATTTATTTATAACATTTGCGTTTGTGTAAAACTTATTATTATGTTTTTAACTATTAGGAATGGGGTCGAGGTAACTCCTTCCTGCGACAACACAAATTCAAATACCAACAAAGATATATTGAAACTATGCGCTCGACTTGCCGACATGAATAATCGGGGAACATTGGGATCAATTAAGACACAATTACGCTGAGGCATAGAACTCAATTATACAATATAAACGTATAAGGCCAATGATGCAAAGAGGATCCAACGACAGAAATGCGATCACTTGTACCTACTTATAATTAAATAAACTATTATGATTTTCTAACGGTCATTTGTGATATTACTGGCTGTGAAGTTCTAGTGATTGTATAGTTCAAACAATTATGAGAATCGGACACTACTTTGTACTTTTCCTTTGTAATTAATATTCTTATTCCGTTTAGAGATACGTAACTTCGTTTGCGTGGCGGTCACCCTCCCAAGGTAATATCTATTAAAAATATGAATGATTATCGGAAGGATCCTAGTGCACAATACCTATATGTAAGATAGACTTTATGCTAAGATGGAAACGTGTCAATTTAGTGCAAAATATATGAGATTCAGGACTTAATTCTTTCACATCCTATTTATGGCATGAAGGCCGATGGAAATATTCAGATAATTTCGAATCCCGATCCGGATCAGATTAGCGCTAACGTATGAGCTGAACGACGCATGGACTTAATCCTAGGGAACTTATGGACTGTGGTAATGTAGGGAATTATACTCACTAGGTTTTTGGGGTCAAACAAAAAGAGCAATGAATATCCGAAATAACTTTTATGTCATAAAACTTATATGTTTTTTTATGAAAGTTGAAGTGAAACTATAGGTAGATTTAATTCGATGAAGTAATCAACAGTTAATTTATTATCAGTCGTGCTGCGTGACTCTACTTCGAAATAGGTTGTAGCGGCACATCCGCTACTCGCAGCTGTGTCATTTGCATCTACTATGGAGAGGTGTTAGAAGTGTCTTAGTTACACAGAATACGGCAGTGCTAGACGCCCCTATATAACATAAAAAATCTAATAAAAATTTGGAGTATCTTGCCGGCTCTTCTCCATATGAAGGACATTTTAGAACCGTGCAACTAGACTCAGTTGATTTTTACGTAACGTTTTTTGAGCGCCTTTTTTGTGGTTTATTAGAAATTAAATCGTTTTTTAATAATATTTTTAGTAACTTTTTTTTCCTCGTCTGCATCCACTGGTGGAAGAATTAGGAATCTTCTTATACGGCCTTCTTCGTCATCTAATGTGATTTCTTAGTTATGAGAAGACAAGAAGGTGTTATATATTTGGTTCCATTGTCGAAAGCTTACAATCTTCAAATGTCCATACAGAATCTGTATTTTAAATCTAATACCCTAATTGTAAATATGGAATGCAAAATAAATGAATTGAGTTTGAGTTAAGAAAGCACTTATTTGAAGATTATACATGAAGATCATTGAGAGAATAGGACTCAGTGACTTTTGGAAACAATTACCAGCTATTACTATTTTAATAAAGAATGGAAAATATTGTAGGTCTTGATATGATATGCCGCTGAAGTACCTAACCATCGAGTACATTGTTTATCACTACATTTCCATCATGTTTTTAATATCAATGAATGGTAACGTCATTCTTAATCGTTATCAGATATTTTGATCATTGAAAAGAAAATTAGATATTATCTTTTTCATTAATTAATGCCTAATTAACAGATACATCATAAAATCAAACAGTATTAACTGATTTTATATCTATTTATATACTCGTATTGTATATTGATACTATTTTTAAAACTCAATCGTCTAATCTACAGAGGATGTGCTATTTTTATTATTAATCAGTTTTTAATTGATTATAATTGCAATCTTAAAAATCTTGGTAAGTATTATGTTATTGATTGTTATTTGTAATTTATTTATAAACAAATTCGCTTTACAGTTTTGAATACTTAAAGTAATTATATTATAATTTTTGTTTACATTTGAGAACTATTCCGAAAAGAAAGATCTGTTATTGAAAAAAGGATATACGCTTGCTATCGTAACATTTTAAAATTTTAAACAGTAGGTTTGTCTGTATGCCTAAACATACTTATGGTATGACGAAGAATGTCCAAATGATAATTCGTAGACAGTAATTAGTGTTATTTAATATGGTCAATTAAAGTAACTCTCGGAAAAACACTATTTATCAAACATCAAAGTCGCTTGCTTTGATTAAGATATTTCGTCCACTAAGTGATCTGGAAAGTCTTTGTCAACAGCTAGAAAGGCCACTAATAATAGGAGCTGTCTACTCAATTTTGAGTCTTATCTCTGAGGTTTCAAAGTGGCTTTTCCATTGTGACTGTTAGTGTTTACTTTGACCGAATAAATATGAGGAAAGCCTAGACAGATAGAGAACAAAAATACAAATACGAGAGGATTATAGAGACTTTACGGAATATTTTAAATACTTATGATTAGATATGTGCCCAGTGGTTAAAATAATATTTATTCTGATTTAAGTCCAAGAGGAGTTTATGACCGTTTTATGGGTGTCGGTAATTCATGTTGTTCTAAGATAAGTATGATTCTTAGTGATACATTAGTGTAAGATGTTAGATAAGAAAAAAAAAACACCTAGAATAAATTTATTAAAGTTGATGAAGCTTCGTCGTATATTCAAATATGTCAACATATTTGAATATACGGCGAAGCTTGTAGGATACCCGAAAATGTAAATAAATATTAAATGTTTAATGTTTTCTGTAGGTGTCATTAAGAAGTGCTATAAAACTGCGTGTTCATATTTAAAAAACTGCTTGTTTTTCTTCTTGGTTTAAGGAAACCAATAGCGCATAGTTGACAAATTACCGCACTAAATTATCATCACCTGATCAAAATTAGTTTGAAAGATCCAACCTATACAGTCTATATTCCGTGTAAGTACAGTGTCTAATTTACACTATTGCTGAAAGTTAGTTTCTATGATAGGAAGCAGTATTTCAAATATGACTATATACCGTAAAATTATTGTAAACAAATTAATTCCACTCCACGTTAAGAACAGATTTTTTATAAATTTGTCTTAAAATGCGTTCTAGAAACATTTACTTTCAGCATCACGTACGTTTTATCTGAATTGCATCTGCTGGTCAAGGGTAGGCGTGTTTTTTACTTAATGTGTGCAAAAAACGAGAAAGTGGTTCAATGGGCCTAGAAATACAGTTGTTTTCTCGTAACACGTTTTATATCTTGTTTCATAAGTTCAACTACTATATTATGTAGTTAGGATATTTGCCTATCTTAACTTGAACTATTTGGCACAAGAGTATATTATAACATTTACGATTATTTAACTTCAGGGTAACAAAAACACTAGAAATTGCTGTTGAAGCGCTAAGGTGCGGTTAATTGTTATTAATTATATATTAAAAAAAGTTTGAAATAAGCGGTTTGAAGCTTTCAGAAATACAACCTATTTACTATTAAACTCAATTTATTGTACATGAACATGAATGAACCTCAATTTGTTTGAGCTATGTATTGTTGTGATAACTATAACAAACGTCGCAATCACTTGTTGCATTGTTTATATTGATTCTTTCTACAATCAATCGCATAGCACGGGTGAGCTGAACAGTCACACTCAATGAAATTGTTGGTAACAGGAGCAAATATCAACGCACCTAGGCTTATTGTTTATTTATATTATTATATGATACAAAATCTTTTTATTTTATATTTAAAATGAAAAAGCTTCTAGTAATATAGCTATAAAAGTTTAGTGATTTTTGTTGTTTGTGCTGATTAAATAAGCTAGCTTTCAGTTTTAAATGAAGAGAGTTTAAGACCACACACATAAAAAGCTTTTTTTTTAACTATTAAAAGCATTTTGACACCACATATAAACAAAATCTTAGGTACATACCGACGCTTCTATGCGTGTACTTTTGTTAAGCACATGACTGACCACCGTTCTACTACAACTCCAAAATAATAATGTTAGTTCTAAATGATTTACTATATCACGTCAAATTGGAAATTACTTCACAGATACATGCAATAATGAGTAGGCACAATACGTGTTTGATCCGAGTTGATAACCATGATATCACGCGACGTTGACAGGTAATCGCCGTCGCGATCCCCGAATCACGAGTGCATACCTTCAGCGATAGGGGTGAGGACGCGAGGAGAGTTCAGCGCGGATGTGGACGCAGGCGGACTGCCGCGCCGGCACAGCGGCGGCTCTCGCCACTCAGCTGACTACGTGCTCGCCCCGACTAAGGGCACTCGACGACAATTCACCTCTATTTCTCACTCGATGCCCTTCCTTTCTAGGGATCACGATACGAGCAATACCCTCACACCTAACACGTCAGCGATTCACAAAAATTACAATAATTAACGTCAACTACATGAATACATATAAACGATCGTCTTTGTTTCACTTATTACCACGATGGTGTTAATTCAATTGTGTCACGAGACTCTGACCACTTGGTATCCGGAAAAACAAGTTGAAAACGTAGGAGCTTGGCCACAACTGCTGCATTTCCACGTCTATCATGAGTTTTATACGGAACTCAAGTAAACAATAGAGATGAAGCATTAAGAACGTTGCGTTAGCGTGTTATGGTAAATGATGATTATATTATTTACATAGTAGGACTATAATTTTCAAGTAGTCCGTGGGCTATGGATAATGGACCGTTTGAGCTATCGAATGATGATTGTTATTGCTCGGCAACAACTTGCAGGAACTTGCGTGCATCATTTTTCCGAGCTGTATGACGCTCAGACGATGTACTCTTTATTTACATTTATTAACATCTCGTGGTGTATCTACGAGCATACATATTGCATGTAAATAGACTTGATACGTTTACCATAACCTCGTCTTGTGATATTGCGACGGTACATTAAGATGTCGAATAACGGGCGTCGTCCTTGTCGTTTGAACATATGAAATTCCCTGAGCGAAAGCCAAATGAAATTACTAAGTATTCATGAAATATTAAACTCACACTCAAATATTAATAGGGACTAATAAACGGCCTTTTAGTAGAATGTTTGAGATCAGATCATTAATAAAATGTAATATTTGTTATTTGGGTAGGACCCCCTTTTAAATATTCATTGAATCGTTTAATTTGAAAAGAATAAATACATACTTTATGAGGTTCTTTTATAATATTGTTCAGAGGTATAACATGTAGGTCTGATGGAACGGACTATGGTATCATTTCAGCTAGCACATGCTCTACATAAAGGATATCATAGAAATTCTAGAGTAAACTCATGGATTCCAGATATAGGTAACATGTATAAATAATAGACAAGCACTTCTAAAACAGCAGTTAATTTTAGTTTTAAACGAAATGGGGTTTCTTGAAGTTATAATTTGATTTCCAAAATATTTATCAGTTAGTATAACAGACGGTACTTATGATACGGTACTAAACTCTTTTAAATATTATAGAATAACATTATGTTCCCTGTGAGAGCAAGTTATAAGAATAAATTGTTTTTGCATTTATAACATCCATAACATTTAACCTTGCATAGTTATGAAGAAACTTATTAATTAAATTATACCAGTTGTAGTCAGCTAATATTTACCTTTTCTTGTACATCCATTTAACCGGATATTAGTCTTATAATAGAAATTAGTAAACAAAAGAGGCAAAATGTAGTCAAACAAAGATTATTTATTTCAATGAAAAATTAAACAAAGTATGCTCCATATCAAAAGTCAATTAATAGGTAACCTCCACTTTAATTGGGCTTTACTATAAGAGGAGAGGCACTGCGCTTATTTTTTTTGGCGTTAGCCCATTTGTATAATACTATATAAACCAACTTTACCAAGTGTGAGCAAATATCGAATGAAATCCACACTAGCAAATAGTTAAATGTAGTAAGCAATTAACGTCTGGCTTTATAATCATCACATTATTTAGGATCGTATTCTAGTTGCTGTGTGTCGAGGCTATCCACTATTTTCATTTTATGGTTAGTTTCCTCTAACTCATAATCTTGCAACTTTATCTATCGTCTATGACGGGAGTTGAATATCAAAGTGACTGCAGCTCATGTAGCTTTGTCTAGGTCATGAAAAATATAACTCATTGAAACTCCTTGCGAAGGACAAGTGTCCCCCACTTATCTATAAGTAGGTTGTATAAATACAACACTCGAAGAAAGACCTTCAAAATACGTTTCTGAATGTCAATATTACTAACGATGTCAAACAAAAAGAGGATAATTTATTTGATATTATTATAGAAATAGGAAAATGAAGCAATTAATGCAACGAAAAGGAATTTAAAATCATCTGTATTGGTTTAATAAAACTCAATACATTTATTTGCATACTAAGTGAATATTTAGTCTTAATTGTGATAACAATGGGTACGTATTTAGAATTAAGCATCTTTTTGATGGCCTTGCAAATTGGGGGTTATGTAGACCGATAAAAATTCATTTTCATTTTTTTGTTTATCTTCGTCTATTGTAATTAAATTAAGAGGCACTAGTTTATAGCTGTTGAAATGATTAGTCATGATTACCTACCTCATCATGAAATACGTAATTCGAAAAGTAAGAAGCTTAGGTCATCACTTTTCACGATATCATCTGAAACCGCAAAGTAACTGCGACAAGCATACAAACACCGCAATTCAAATGTAAACAAGAATTAATTCTTTAGGTTTTCACACAGTGACAAATAATTTCGATGAGATATGCACGTATAGAAACTTCAATAGTTTGATTGAGGAGTAAGATCTGAAGCAATCAAGTGATCACATGATGCCAACCAGTTTAATAATATGTAAAGCGGTAGGAGGAAAATTAAGGAGACATCACGTGCTAGTCTCCATGTTAAACAATTGGTTTTAGACTCTATAATACATCTATGAATGTTTAAATAAAGGAATGATTTATTTTAGGCCATTCTACGAGGTTAATGGCGTATTTTGCAAATATGTAACGAGTTTCCTCATAGAGCTTTTTTATATAAGTTATTACAAGGCTTACTTTTGCAACTAGAGCAGTTAAAAGTAGTATATAAACATGTTCACCATATAGACCAAGTTTTATCAAAATCGGCGAAGCGGTTTGCCGAGAAAGTGTTACAGACTGACAGAGAGAGTATTGATTATTGAAACGTTGTGCGGCATAATATATTTTATAACATCTATTTGCTCTTTTTGATGGCATCTGAGGCGATCTTTTGCGAGTAGAATAATTGTACCTTCTAATCATCGATAACTACTGAAAATAAATAATAAATAAGGTAAAAATACTAACAGGGTAGAGAGATAGTAAAACGCTAATAGGCTATTTAATTAAATATATATCGTATTTGCAAATGGTGTCTAAACGACTAGATGTTCAAAGAGCGTAATTCAATTTGCCTTCAATGTACCTTTTAATCATCGAAACTACAGAAAATAAATAAGGTAAAAATACTAACAGGGTAGAGAGATAATGAAATGCTAATAGGCTTTTAAATTAAATATATTTGGAAATGGTGACTTGGTGTTCAAAGTGCGTAATTCAATTTGCCTTGATCCTAGTCTCATTAATTGTATCGAGAAACTTTTCAGTGATAACAGGTAAACAAACAAGAGGTAATGAATGAGTTAGTTTCGTAAATTAGTTTGACTTTAATTACCATTAATAAAAATAGTTATTTCAGTTAAATTATTCTGACTTCCTACTTGCGTTTCGCGGTTTGATCCTAGATTTTTTTCGTATATTTTTGCGCCCATTTAGTAGTTATTCTGCTACAGCTAATATTCGGGATGGAAACAAATCCATCAAATCATAGATTTTAAAAACAAACGTTATGAAATAGGTAGTCTTACGAAATAATTGATGACTCGTAGGTATAGTTAAAATTCCTAACATTAGGTAAACAAACAGTATTGGAAATTATATCGCATCCAATCAACAATGATTGCTTATTGAGTAGCTACTTAACTGTTCGTAATTCCCAATTAAATCTATCTAGATTAGGCGTAATAGGTTTTACGATTGCATAATGGATGAGCTACTATAACTCATAGGCTTAGCTCTGAATTTGAGACGTGGGAGTCTTGCTGGAAGATAGACCAAAAACAAAAGAAAAAGAGAAAGATTAAGAAAGTAAAAAATTGTATTCATGTCACCCCCAAGTCATTTGGCATATAATTTGTTGGCATAATTTTTTCTTGGATATATTGATAATGTTCTATCCATTAAAATATTCTATCACCTGTAGCAGTTAGATAATTTATTTGTAGAACATAACGATTATCACTAGAAAACATTTTATACAATGCTTGAATTATATTTGACCTGGATACTGACCGAATGAGGACATGCTAATAAATGTATCAGTTTGGAGGTTTAAAATGTTACATTTAAAGCAGTTGGACTTTCTTCATTTTTCCTTATTGTTATTTACGATAATTGGACGTGTTAGTCCATTGCAGAGGTTTAATACTCTGTCTTTTTTAATTTAACCTTTCAAAAAAGGCTATTATTTATTTTTAGCTATTTAGAAAACTATTTAACGTCATTACTCGTTACATAATACTTTCTTAGCATAGTTAAACACTTAATTACTTACGTACCTTTGTTTAAAATATTAGTGCAATCCAGCAACTGTCCCGCTAAGTACCTAATTATCGTATTAACACCGACAGTGTTAAGTTTCAGTAAATAATTAGTGACGAGATAATTACTTAAACTAATTCATAATTAACAGTTACTTGTTCACTTTATTTTTTGTTTGCACACCACATTTGATGTTTTAATTTTTAAAATAAATTGTAAAACAATAGCGACACTCGACTAACAGGTAAAGCAGGCAGTAAAGTAGTTTTAAACAAACAGATGGAAATGTCAGAATTAATCTGATATTTTTTAAACTAGGTGGACAGATTGAAGTGGCCGTCACATTGTGTCCTTATCACGTGAATGTGTATGCCATATCGATGTTTGTTTATTTCGTATGACAAGCAATTTGTATTGCATTTGACGGGTTCCGCACTAATATTTATTTTAATCTAATCGTTTGGTAAAGCACTGTTTGTGGCGCGTGTACATATTGCAATTACTTTCAATTTAGATTTAGGAAAAAAAAAACAAATGGTGCACAAATACTTGTTCTGCAAGCTTTCGACATTATGCACTTAAATTTTATTAGATTGGATAGATTTTTATACAAAATTATGCAACAAAGTAACTCGAAAGATTGCAGTAAGCAAAATACACATAGCCAGGCATATACCTATCTTAAATATAATTTGGTCGATAGCTATAATGCGTATTTGCGGGAGGATATTTAATATATTACCACTGAGGTACAAATAGCCATTTTCATCTACAAGGAAAGCTGTCAAACTACTAAACTGGATACTGTAAAATATATACAGAAAGTTACGATTACGTATCGCGGTAAACCAACTCTTTTTTGTCCTAGATTCATAGAAAAACAATTAAAACCGCATTTTGTAAACAGCTATTTGAAATAAAACTAAGCGTAGTTATGCAATGGTAGGCAGTAGGCGAGTTTTATGACCCGCACGGCAGATAAGCGGCTAAATTGCGTTTCATATACCTGTATTGCTGGACCTATATTCCCATCAGCACTAATGTACTACGATCATGGACTGAAAAGCTTATTCCGTATTATAATGTCCAGGGGTTAATAGGCAATATTTAACACGCAGTATATAAGCAACTGTTGTGTTTGCCCAACGACCATATGTTTGCCGAAGCTGTTTCGTTATGATTGGGGTGTGTCAGTAGCATTTGTGTAATTTGTATTTAGAAGACTAAAAAAAAAACTTTGCGGTCAGCTACAGTTTCTGCTTTAGTAGAGTTGATCACCTTTTTATCTAAATTCATGAAAGTACGCAAAACTAAATCGTTCTGTTGCTATGCAGTGATGTTTGTAAACATTCGACTCAATTTGATTTATGTAGGAGCTATGCATGTTGCATTTTTGAGGGACTTTTTGTTGCAATAAAATAAATAATTAGCGTTATGTTTCGCCATTGCTATGCTAGGATACTTCAGATCGGTTAAGGTGATTCTAGATTTCTGTAGTTCCGTCTAACCCTAAAATGAGATGTCCAGTAACGGACCAGTCTATCTAAAGTGCTGCCGTCGATTATCGCAGACACTCTTCGCTGACGACTGTGACCACTCATACTACATCCTTATCACAGTATTTAATGTGATCACAAGACGTATTTATCTATTGAAATATTTTCACGAACGCTTATCACAATAGCTGGGAAAATTGAGATAACTGACAGTTGAAATCGATTGTAAGTAGCATCTATTAGACTCCTTTTATGATCGACTTAGAATCATTTCAAGGCAACAGACATAATTTTTTAAATTTAATTGTAGTGATTTTTACAAATTTAATTAATTCTATTTAGGTGAATAAACATACGAAAGTTTCTGTTTCAGTTTTCATTTACAAGTTTTATTCACACAGTAATCGTCGTGTCTGTACTTATTCGTATTTTAATCTATACAATTATGAACGCATGTTAGTTGACTATAAATATCGTATTTTCCCACCCACAGATCATTGTCATTTTCAAAATAAAAACATAATTGTTCTTTTTATTTCCGACATAATTTTCACTGGTAAGTATAAATTAATGTGTTCACATACCTGCTGCGTTTATAAACCTTCACGGTATATATAAAAATAACATGTCTTTTATATTATAATATATAACAACGGTTGTTTTAAAATAATATAATAATATACATTATATATAGCCCAATGATAATGATTAAATAAATATCGATATATTTCTGAATAATGGCTCATATATTTTATTAATGTATTTAGAATACCAATACGTACCTCCTAAATCTATGATTTAAATCAGGACTTCGGGTATATTTTTTTAATTCTACTTAAGAATCAACGATCAGCTGCTGATTAGCTACTACAATTATAATTTATTACTAATATTCAAATAAATAATTCATAAGACATTACTGTACCTATGGGTTTTTCCGAATGGAATACTTGATTTAATCATAGCATTACATCAGCCGGCAATTTTTTTAATTCAATTTTGCCTTTACTAAATAAATATATCAAAAACCTGTGTATTATAGGATCAGTTACTGTTTACAAAGCTTTTGAAGATAGAGTAGCCTGTATTATAAAAGGCTTAAGCTATCTCGCTACCGAATTTGAATCAAAATTTGTGTGGAGACGTCTATCTGTGTGTCGAAACAGTAAGTCTTTATAAACCTGAGATAGAAGTGTCTCTAATCTAAATAATGGAAAAATGTATAGTAGTACCAACGCTACCAACGCTGCCGGCACATAACGAGTTTCTACCGCCTGACATATTAGATAGGTAGCCTAGACAGGTTTCACTACTTTCTTCGACTTTTATGGTGTGATTAAAATGCACTATGATTACATGCTAATGTTGCCTTGCAAAATACGGAATTTTGTAGAGTAACTAAGGCACTAGTGATTTATTTGCAGGCTTCGAATATTACGTTAAGCAATTTAAAACTCTCATGATTAACTCTTAGATATTAATTATAATTTCAATTTCAAGTCACTAATTCTTTTGCTGTAAGCTGTTTGCTAAAGTTCCGAGGGTAAAGATTTGACAAACAATTTGGCGATAACCTTTACATACACAAACAACGCGGCTTTAATGAATTAAAAGCAACGATTAGAGAGATTTATCACAACAGAGACCGGCCTACAATTAACTAATTCAATCAATGACATTCAAACGTATTAGGGATGTGCTAGATTGGAAGGAAACATCAACTAGTTCAGCGATTATGTTTGAGTTATTTACAAAAAACATTATTTGTTTTTAAATTAAATATACATTTACCTAAATGGAGTGGAATATCCATTTATATAAACATGAGGCTAGTTTTAAGTGATTCATTGTACGATTTTTACAAAAGCGATTCAGATAATTTAATAATATAAGGTCTTTTGAGTTTTTGTAATAATAAAATTGATATACTTAAAATAAGGAAATTAATATAAACAAGAGCTTATTTTTGAAGGATATTGAGAGTACTAAAGTGGACAATGGAAGTATTGTGCGATTATGCCGAAATCAAAGTAATTAATATCGATATTAATGATTCATGTTCTGGTAATGTATGGGTATTTATTCTACATTCCGCAGACGTCCTTACGTGTAATGTTATTAATGTTGTGCACCTAAGCTTTAATTTAATTCTTGACGCCATTGTTTTATTACTTTATCTCTTTATTGATACTTAAGTAAATTATTAAAGTAAATAAATAAAATGTGACTATTAGCAAACATTATCAGTAGTAACCAAAAAATCCCAAATTAACATAAATAACTTCGGTTTTCCTTCTAAATATAGCTCTGTATCTGTATAAAATAACGAAGTTTAACCTAGCTACTGGTTGTCTGAGATTTGCTTAAGTTATTAGCTATTATTTTATGTCATTTCAAAGGTGATAACAACATAAGCCTCTGTATCGAGCGGTAATCTTAGTTTGTCACGATCTCAGTAAATGTGATAAATGGATCACATGGTTTCACGTCAAAGCCATTGTATTTTTTTTATTATTATTCAATCGCTAAAATATGGTCAACATTTATACTTGTTAGTATAGGTATAATTATTATTTTCTTAATTAAATCAATATTTACTATTTACAAATCGAATGTTTACAATATGTGAAAGAATAATGGGTATGATGCGTTTAATAGCGCTTAATTAAGTACTTTACAAGAACATTTAGTTGTCATCATTAGTAAATAACTCATATTTTGTTGTTTAAAGTAATGTTCTGACGATATTTACATTTTAAGGTAATAGAATTAGCTCAAACCCGCGTAAGTTTAAAGCTACAGACAATGATCATGACAGTCTTACATGTTCAATGTATTATAATTTGTGGTACATAGACGCGACTGTTTGTATTGTTAACAGGTGTATTACATGGAAGCGCTAATTCGATTGTTTTGTCTACGATTCGCGACCAAGGATACGTCACAATCACGAGGACTGCTGTAAATTGTTCCGTTTGCTTGTATATAAACACACACACTTCCTAATTGATATAATGTAAAAGTTGAGAAATGTTTAATATGGTTTGCACGTATGTTTGTTTAAAGTGTGATCACCGTATAGAAACAAAGTATTGAATATGTGAGTTCACTTACCGATGTAGCAGATCGTGAGGTCCTCCCGGGGTCGCCGGTCACCTGCAGGTGCAGCTTCACAGCCTCCACGCCGGACCTCTTCTTCCTCTCGCGGGCCTCGGCCGCTGTTTCAGCTGCGTGCCCCTGTCGCTTCCCGCTGCGGGATATCTCCTGCTTTCCTCCCTTCTTTTCCTGTTTCCCCCGGAAGTCCTGCTTCGCTCTTCGATCGCGTGTCTTCATCTTAAATATTTGTCAAAGTTCATCTTAACGCTTCACTCAAAGATTGACCGATATGTTCACTAACGTCGAGCTACAGTTGTATCGGAAGCTGAGCCGAGATAAGATATTTGCGTTGAAGGTGAAAGAGCTCAGATAAAAAATAATACACAAATCAGGTGGTTGAGTACGTGACAGAGAAGGCCCTTTATGTTAGCACCTCGAGGTGGTCACGTAGAGTCCTTGAACCGGCGCGGGCGCGCTGTGGCGGTGCAGTGGCGGCGGCCGTTTGTTTCAGTGTTTACGTTACGAGATGAAGTGGCAGAGCGTGGCGCTGGCGCGGCTGCGCGGCGGCGGTGTACGGGCGAGCGCCGGGGTCCGCTCGGACTGGCGCGCCGAGCAGCGCACCGCGCGCGCCGCCTTCCTGTGCCGCTTGTTCCATCTCTGCTTCTTAATTGAAGGAATCTCATATGACACTATTAAATGAGTCGCTATCTCAACATTCATAACGCTAATGTGCATTTCAATAATCATTATAAACTACTTAATAATATACATATAATAACACTGTTGGTTGTTGTGTTTGTCTACAAATTTTCTTCAAGTTCTATGAGAGCCTACAGGTACCTCAAGTACTTATATATATCTGTTAGAATTATACTAAACAAATACGGCCAATACTTAAATAATAATTAATTAATGTTATTCAGTTATCGCTGCATTGAACCAAAATCATTAGAAAAAAAACATTAATTGATTAAAAAACTTAAAATAATTTGATAAGTACGAAAGTTTAATAACAATATGTACTTGTAACAGTCTCATTATCTACAAGTCGACAACATCGCCATCTTTCAAGAACTGAGTAAAACCTCTTTACATTCAAGGCGAGTAAAATTCTTAACGGAGCACAGTAAAAGCCTCTAGTTAGTATATGAAAATGACGGCAGGTGGCGGTATGAGCGCCACGCTTAAAGAAATCTTATGTTATCGCAGGTTTTTAAGATTTAGTTACGTGAAGAGGCACTAGATGACCATCGTATCAATGTTACTCGATAGTCTACTTTTTAGGTAGATGTGTAGTCGTTTAAATACATTTCGTTATAAAACCATAAAGTCTTTTTTTTGTGCTGGCTATTGGCTGTTCCAAATTCAAACAAACAAGGTAACTTCAAATTCGGATTTATTTACAATAAAAAAATAATACATCTTAGAACGACGGCAAAATGTCGTCTATGAAACTTCATTAATCTTCTCTTTCATTTCTGTAAAGTTTACTCCAAATTGGTTCAGCCAAAAAGTTTAAAAGTTAATATTTAACTTAAGTATATTCTTAAAACGATATGATACACAAGTGCCATCTTTATCTCGTTCACCATATGGACTTTTTCATTAAAAACCCGTAGTTAAAGTGAATAGATTATAAAAGTTTTAGTTAAGATCGGAGCTGTAAGAATCTGGGTCAAATCCCTTCTCTATCAGCGAGTGAGCACCCTTGCTTTGTAATAGCTTATGACCGAGTTACTTTGGGATTTCAGAGCCATCCCACACTGTGCAGCTATCTTGACCTTTTCTTTAAGCTACTCTTATACTACTCTGCCATGTCATATAATAAACAATTGAAAATGTGGGGAAAATACTCAGTAGTTTATTCTGGAACCGGGTTTACCGTGCTACCCAATAAAATAGGTAAGATAGGCGGTTGCTCTATGCAAAATACGGGTTTCAGCTAGATCTGTCAAGACTGGAGAGCGACTCCTCCATGGTTTGGTTTTATTATATTCCATATTCTTAAGTTTTGCTTTGTAGTTTATTATATTGAAACAATTTTCAATGTGTTTATTTATTAATTAGTGGATGGGCTAAGAAACCAGCAGCGCTGAAGTTGGAAAAAAACGTACTTTATAAATCTTAGATTGGAGTATTTCATTCTCTATTTAAGTAATAAAGTATTTTCTAAGACTCTTCCTCATAGACTGTCTCAAAATAAAAAAATGAAACATTAAAACATAAAAAATATTTATTTACATGATTTAACTAAATTATATAAAACTTAACCTATGAATACTTTCTAGTTAAAACTATCAATGTTTTTCACAAATACATCACTGAATGGTTTCGAGAATGTGTCTTAATGTTCGACATAGTATAACACAATTTTTATTACAGAGACTTGCCATATTTAACTCGAAGTTATGCATTTACACATTTAAGGCGACTGTAGTTAGTTATACAGCTTTAAACGAATTTATGTGTTTAACATTATTCGTCATATACAGTTATAGATTAGCGTAGATAGCCACTATGCTCCGCAAAATGTTGACGCCAAGAATATAAGATTTTTAGAATTTTAGAAAGTCCTGAATTCGTTCTTATTTTACAGAGTACTAACACAATCTTTCATGCATGATATGGCGAGATTCCAATTTTACGCGACATTCTGATCTCCGCAATGCTGATTCAAATCAATATTTTTCAATATGATTTCTGTATACACATGGAAGTAACAGTTGTTGTCTTGCAGGAAATCCGATCCTTTGTCACGAATTCTGTTGACCACTGGAAGAGCAGAGCCAAGCCGCAGATCACGAACCAAAAACAGGCTTAGTTGTACCTTAATAAATAATCTATTTTAATGAGATCCTTTGGTAAATTTTCTTCTATTATGCATCGGATTCTGAAACAAAAATTAACAAATTAAAATGCAAGTTTCTGTGTAAGTATATGATATGAATTCTCAATATATTATGAGTAGGAACTTCTAAAAAGATGACAGTTTATTATGTCTATTATATGGCAAGAGGGTTTTGTTGCGCCTACATTCTTGAACTAATAATCTTAAACGATTTATATACAAACAGTGTATACCAAAATGTAGAGTCATAATATGCTCTACTTCAATCTTAGACTGGCCTGTGTACAACTAAGGCTTTCATCTTTTCATTTTACACAATGCTTTTCGATCAAAAATAGTTCAATAGACCAGTAACGAGTTCTTAATCCCGTCTCCAAGTTTATTTATTATATTTTTTCCTAAAGCATCCAAAACTTTTTGTCGTGAACTAAAACGCTGTAGCGTAATCGGTTTAAAGATTGCAATAATGCCGAAGTTTTTGTTGGTTCTGTGCCAACAAACATGCTAACAAGTCGTTTCCTTTCTTGACTTTTGCAATTTCTGCAGAATCATATAATTGGCTGATACAATAGGCTTCTCTTTACTGTTTCTCTTAAAACCGATACCGCAGTTTAAACTTGTTGTTTTCTTTACACTTACTTTTTAGTTTTTAGCAGAAAGGAACTTTGCGTTGCAAATTTAACGAGAGGAAACTTAGTTTAACCGACGCCATAGGAAATCTAAGCCAGGATGGGAAGGTGTACATTACAACTAAGCGTTATATACATTAAGTTTATCATTTTATATTAACCGTGTTTTATAATGTAAGCAAATGCCAGTAGACAAAGAAATTAATAAAATTAATGATTTCAATCATAATTCGTGTACCAGCATTATCAATAGTATTTTGTGATCAATAATGTTGGAGGGCCACCCTGACAATTATCCTATGTAATTTATTTTGTTAAGTAAGATGAAACGAATCTTTGTAAGATAACTTTTCGTGTACTAACAGACAAAACTTAACTGTGTTCTTTAATAATTGTTACGTTTACATTTTCATGTTTTTTTTAGAAATGGAATGTAAGGCTCACATATGAGCCTACTATGAGACAGAGGTGACACTGTATAGTTAAGATAAAAGTTCGATAGCGGAATCTTATCAATATCAGAATCTGGAACCAGAGTAGTTTCAAATAGAACCCTTTGCTCTTAGATCCTAAATAAACAATACTTACAAGCTATTGATTTAACTGAACATGTTTATATTTTATTTGGGGCCCAAAAACATAACATTTTTGCTCGTAGTTATTGTCTAAGTAGAGCAAATATGGCTGCCTAGTCTATCTCTTGCAATATTCTAATAGTATAGGTGTAGGTATATCTAAGTAATTACCTTTATCCTCTTTGCTTTTCTCCTTAAGTAAGATAGGACCTAACTGGCTGGTGAGTAGATAGCCAATGGGGGTCGTGACTAGTATGGCTTGTATCACCATCCTCATCAGGTGCTCGGCGTTCTCCATCTGCTGATCATCATACTGACCGCGTGATAGGAACGCGTTGATCGCTACTGGACATAGCACCGCCTGGAAATTATAAACATACTTAATTATTGTTAATTGCTGCATTTTTTATCATGAGTGAGCCAAAAACGTTTAATCGGATCTTGGACAGGAAAAAGTAAATATTTAAGACCAGATCAAATAATCTGATTTTGATTTTCTTTTTGACTCGTTTTGGACAGTACTTATTGATTTTTTATATTCATTTTTAATTTGCAATAATAAATGACTTTCCACTTTCCGAAGCTGCAAGACAAGTTATTTTCGCGATATCAGTCATATAAAAAGGTTTATATTGGCATCCTTATACAAATAGAGTAGTTTAGTCATCAAACAAGCATGTCTATTTATTGTTTAATCAGTATCAATTGAAGCTCGCGCGAGTGCGCTTCTGCGCTGCGGGTCCTTGTGATTATATCACTTCGCTTGGACACGTGCACGTTATTACTGAATATTTTAACAAGGTACAGATCTATTTTATTTTCCTTATCAGCTTTTTTAGGATACTTCGACAGTTGTAGGTAAGTTTGGTTGGAAGGTAGAGAACGTCAAACTCTGTCAAAGATCGCAAGAAATAGAATTATAGCCGTCCTTTTAGTGGTAACATGTTTTCCTAGAAGCTTTTGGAAGATACAAGGCTTAAGCATATTAGATTTTATGTAGTACGTACCTCGACTATAGACTTGGGCACCCAAGCGCAGCAAACGAACAGTCTCTCTCTTAGTTGTAGTTTTGAGCAGACCAGGAACGAGACGATCAGACGAACTGCGAGGCAAATGAAGAGGATTCCGAAGCCCAAATACATAACCTTTGATATCGACGATTTCATCTGCAATAAAACACGTTACGTATTTAGAGTACAATTTACAGAGGGCATTGGCCTAATTTTTATAACTGTACAATATCGTTATCCCTTTTTAAATGTCTCTCAAATGCCTAGACATGTTCTATACCAGTTATTATTTAATTAAATCCAAGATTTATGATAAGAGTTGCTCTTCACAAAAATAAGGAAAATTATTGTGTACACTTTTATCGAGATTCATTGCATCCTAAAATCTTCATGTTGAGCAATTTATCAATACGAAATGATTTTAATGAAATAGTTACTAAAATTTTGTAATAGTAGATCTAACCTGATTTAAAAACTTATGGTTGGCATCACAAGTTTTTCAACATTTAATCTACAAATTACATATCACCCATCAATATAAATACCTACCACGAAAAATGTTCCCGTGTAAGCGAAGAGCGCCGGTTCGACCGCCGACCACATGACGCGATAGGCGGTGGACGCCGGGTTGCTGTTTAGTTTCCAGCCGGCCCGCGCCCACTGCTTCGCCGCTGTGGCATTGCACGCCAGCACTGCGATGCCGCCTGCAAAATTAATTACATGCTACATTTTTGGTTCGGTTGGATTTTAGTTAATATTTAGTGCTCGTAAAGTAGACTGCAATGTTATTGATTTAGGTTTGAGCGAAATGTTGGATGTTTTTAAAGCTACTAGCTTTTGCACGTGGCTCCGAAGGTAAAAATAGTCAAGTTCTTATTTGAATTCATGAGTAACAGATAGACATACAGACGGATTACACAGAGTTACTTCAGCAATTTTTGGATTTTAACAATGGTATTTTTTAATATTTCCAGTACCTATAGAAACTCTCGGTATTCCCGATATTCCTTTGGTACGGATGAGCTAATTGTCAAATTCTCAGAACGACTGGATTACTTGCTAGCTCCCATCCAATTATTTTGGGCTTATGCTCTGACTTTGAGCACAGTGCTGGTAGAGTAGCTTAATTTATTTATTTACACAAGTCTTCGGGATTATTGGCGAGATTCTCATATTTACATTGTTTTAATAAATTGCCCATTAATCTAACGTCTTTTATTTTGGTATCGATAGAACTTTTTATTTTAAGTATATTATGTATATTGGCCTGTGCCCAGCAGTGACAATTTTATATCGAATTACTTATTAAATGTACGGTATATCTTAAATACTGCTTAATCCGTACAAAATACAAACTTTATACCAAGCAAAAGGCTTCTGACAGTTAAATTATAAGTTAAAGATCGAGAATCATAAAAGAGTATTCAAGCGAAAGCTTCCCTTCTATTTCATCCGAAATGTCTTCAAATGAAATGGAACGGATGGTGCGGAAGCATCCATCTTTAACTGTCTCCCGGCTAACTAAAGCCAAG
This sequence comes from Autographa gamma, assembly GCA_905146925.1. Classification (NCBI taxonomy): domain Eukaryota; kingdom Metazoa; phylum Arthropoda; class Insecta; order Lepidoptera; family Noctuidae; genus Autographa; species Autographa gamma. Next base: position 7,568,543 of record LR989852.1, read on the forward strand.
GTCTTTTAATTTATTTTAAAGCATTTTTGTGCAGTTGCAATTAGTTCTCATTGCATGGTCGATGTATTTTTAAAGAAAGATAGAATATCAGTTGAACTCAACCATTGTGGATGGATACTATTATTTAAAAGTTAAGTTTTACGAATTTTTTCGCGGTTTTAATTTTAGATTTAGGTCCCGACGTTTCGACACCTTTGCAGGTATCATGGTCATGGGCAGACTGAGCAGTCTAAGTCTGAGTAGTAAACCTAAGAAACCAATAGTTAAGATGTTACTTTAGGGTTAAGTCCGGGTGTAGTATCAATATGTTATGTACCTGAATATTAGACACTTTAATTAGATCAATATTTACAGTAAATATAATAATTTGCTTACGTACTCGAATTCACAGTAAGGATTCTTCTATCAGGTGACTTTCATCACGCAAACCGATTTATGTTAAAGATTTCGTAACTATTTACTTCAATTATCTTTGAGTAAACGGCGCATATTTAAACATATTATAGATATGCACGGAATACTATGCAAATATAGAGTAGCTGCCGTATTCTCTAAAATATGTTTTCACGTGATATTAAATCACTGGAATGAAATATGTATGTTACAAATAGCGGGCTCTATATGGGAAAAGTCAGCTGTTCGCCGCACAGGAAATGATGCAGTAACTGAACTCAAACATTCTTTGAGAAACTTTGTTCGTTTCTAACACACTCATGTAAAAAATTACTTTTCTACATTAAAAAGAATAAATGGAATTGTATAAAATCTATTTTAATTTACTATTTAATTTAGAAATTACATTACATAATTGTTTTTTGTTGCGGTTAAGGTTCTTAAAGTCTTCATAATGTATAATTAAATTAAAAGTTACTTAATATATCAAGTAAACAGATCCATCTTAATATGTTCTTCAGGATGTCAGGAGGAGACTAATGGCAATACTATCCCACCGACACCTGAAGAACTGCGATCATTACAGGTTAATTCAGGTTAATCACTTGTCACGTCCACAGTTCTTAATACATTCGACTAAATGACTATATTCTTAGTTACAGTGATCAGGTCGAGTCGTTGATTGATTGATTAAGTTCCTTAAATATACAAAGATTATGTAGTGTTTCGAATATTGGAATATCGATGAGTTAATGCAGTAAAGGAGTAATTTATTAACTCATATTGCGTAAAGAAATTGTAAACTAGCTATTTACCAGATGTTCTCTTCACCCCTTTTCGATTTCTATAACCTTTTGGTATCATTCTATGTGAATTCAAGAAGGTATATTGTATAATAAAGTTTTATTACTGAAAATCTCTACACTGTGGTCTCGTTTTAAGGTGCAAAATGTCTTTCTTTATTGATGCATGTGAACATACACAATAAGTGTAGGAGAAATAGCGAGTGCACTAGAGGTAGTTGTTAATGCATCATTGGTCGTAATGGAGGGTAAACGGGCACGAAATTTGTGTACAACGGCTCGCAAATTGCCTAATACTTCGGTTATAAATTCACTTTATGTACTCTACTGTGTGCTGTGTATTTGATACTTTATTTGCTACAATTTGTACACATGACTCAATGATGTTCAAAGCTTAGATTTGTAATGGGTTTTCAGGCTATGGAGTGTATCGTGTCTGACTTGCACAAGCTTCAGAAGAGCCATAATCACATATTCATAGTCTACATACAAGCACAAATATGTATATTGTACGAACCACACATAAACAAGATAGAACACATCACTATTAATTGAATTTAGCTTTAATATTCCGAAATTCAATTAATAGAGGTGCGCCGTGTATGCGATCGCCGTTAACGTGATTACGATGCAACGGAATCGGTATTTCGTACAAGTGAGCTCGACCGAGTACCTCTTACTGTCGCGGCGAAGTATACAATGACGCACGTAATTCACTACATCCGAAGCTTTTAGAGCCTCGTTCGAACCGAACGTGTTAATGTAGTTTCGATCGTGAAAAATACAGCGTTGTTTAGTATCTATCTAGTGCTGCGTATACCAGATAATGTTCATAGAAAATATTGCAGGATATTGTTTTTATTGTGTTAGTAAATTGTTGTATTATTGTGTTTGTTAGAGTTTTGCCTCGCCGTTGAGGGTTAATAGACGGATTTTATGTAGTTATAAATGTTTTGTATGAGTTTTCAATGCCAAGTATTTTACTACAGGATACATTGTAACAAAGTAAGCCTTTATTAATAGCTATAAAACGTTATGTGTGCTCGTTTTGTATGTTTAATAGATTTTATCATTTTACTTGACTTAATTATTATTTTATTTAACATTATTTTAACCTTTTTTATTTCACCAATAACTACTTGTAAATAAGGATCAAGTTAAGGTGAATTCGTTAACTACAAAAAAAGCCTTACAAAAAAATTTAAAACTTACCAGTACCACCCCACCCGTAGTTGGAAGTAAGGAAGTTGGCGAACAGACCCCCTATGACTACGTAGAGCACCCGCAACTCCGTGACGTAGGCGTCTCGCGCGCGCGGCAGGAACTTGGCCGCGCTGCCCCAGCTGACGCCCACAACTACGCCCAACAAGAGCGCGCACGCCGCCTGCAACACTCACAACACTAGGGTACGTTGCCGGCAAACTCGCTACACTAAGATACGCTGCTAACTTATTTCGTGCTCTGTATGAGACTTATCTGCGAGTGAATAGATGCTGTTGTATAGTTGCTTTACATAAATTGGGAAAGCTATGTTAGCTTTTCTGATTTGGTTTCACGGTATCTTTCTTATGAATGTTATGTAATATTTTCTGTAAAGAGTAAATGAAGAACCAGTACCAAAGCCCATAATAGTCCTATACTCATGACAACTACATATTTTTGGAATTGAATATATATTATTATACAATATAGAATAGCGTATAAATCGATATAGCGTACAAATCATAAATGCTTGTTTGTTTAAACGACATTAGTCCTTTGTCTTTCATCAGAAACAGCGAAGCATGGTGTTCTAAAACTTCTATCAAACAAGGCGTAAAACAAGGGGCTACATAATATCAAACTGGAAGAGTATAAGTATGTAGACAAGAGAATATTAAGTGATATTAGCATAGAACTTGTTCGAGTTCTGCTGAAGCTATGTTGAGTTAACGTACTTATATTATGCATCAGCGTTGTCTAACGAAGTTGTTCCACACTATCTAAGCTTTTATAACTTAGTGTGTTTGACTAGTGGAACTGTATGTTTTATTTGAGTAGCATAATTAAATAGTTTATTTTAAAAAGTAATTAAAGTTTGCATGTTAAGGATTTACGTTCTTATCATTCGTTTTGAACGTTTAAATACTGCTAACAATGTTGTTCACCTTGTATTTTCATATGTTGCAAAAATATTCTTTATCTATATTCAAAAGAGGACTAGATTTGTCAAAAAGTTAATACTCTACAGAATAGCACGTAAAGTTGATGTACCAATTAGACACAATAAATAAGGAGGCCTTTACCTTGAAAAAAAGTAAGTACTTGAAAAAACTTTCATGCCTGTAAACATTTTATTTTTTGTAATTAAATTATTATTGTGCTCAGTCAATCTATAGTGCTCAATAGCTATACAAGAAGCCTATCCATCGAACCTAGCCATCACACTAACTGCTCCTAGTTCAAAAAGTACATTAAACCATGATAATCAGAACTTACCCTGATATACCGGTAGGCGTCATCACCATCATACATGATGAAGCTGTGCAGCACCCCGAACACGCCGACACTGAGCGCCGTGTCGGTGCCCCCCGCCGTGCCAATGAACTGCGGCCAGTTGCGTGCCAGGTTCTTGCCGGCGGTCAGCTTCACCACCGTCGGCATTAGTATAGGACACGATACTGAGGCGTATATCGACCCGAGAAGGAAACCTGGAGACAAACATATTGTTTTTAATAACTCTGTATCTCGTTACTTATTCCTAGTAACTAGAGTTTCATCCTCGAATACTGAAACGTCACTCATACAGTCTTCGTTAAGGCTCATGAGTTTGGAGTATTAATATTTGAAACATTTATTTGATTGTGGAAGTCTAATACTTAATGATCGACTGCAACGCAGTATAAAAAGATAACGAGATCTTAAGTGGGATATATTCCATTGCAGATATAAAAAATATAAACCCAAGCTATCCCCTAATTAACTTATAAATAAAGTAAATTTACGTCCACCTAATATTATCTATCTTAATTGTTTTATGGTACCGGTAGCTGATGCTGTTTTATCTTAATACTTTAAATAATATTATAATCCCACAAGTTTGTTCTGTTTATTATGAGTCATAAGATGCTTAGAAAACAATGCAATAATTTACTTTCTTTTTATGTAGAAATGTTATTTTAACGCGTCTTGAATCGTATATACAAATATTCGTCATACAAAATTATCTTTACTTGCTTTCGTAGGTGGGATTAGACGATAAAATATCTTAAACCTTGGTTAAAATACTACGAAATGTTTTTTTTTTCGTAAAACCTTTTTGACGTGTTGGTAGTAAAATAGTATTTAAGTAGTTATGTGTTTTCATTGAACTTAGCCTTGACACATTTTTTCTGCATTGAAAAACAATTGCATCCAAGCGTTACGTTTACAACGTCAAGCTCCAACGAACACTGTTAATATCCAACAAATATTATTTGCTTATGCAAATACAAATGTTTAACAATTTAAATTGTACGCAGTGCGGTAAATCTTTGTGCACACAATAAAAATCTGTCATAATGAAATCATTAAACGATCAACGAATGGGTGGTAAATGTTGATGTAACATGAAATACATGTGGGTAGAGTAAATAGGAGCGTGAAAATAAAACAAAAAGTCGTCGCTGAAAAGTTTTCGCTTTGATGCTTTGTCCGGGAAATCGGGCTGCGTAATTACAGGTGTGCGAGCGCAGAGGCGGGCGGCATGGCGGGCTGGCGGCTGAAGGCTCGGCTGCGGCGCGTCTCAATGGCAGCTCCGCGCGCGTTCCATGCCACGTCATGCGGCGAAAATGCATTCAAATCTTTTGCAATACGAGTTCCGCACCAGAATTTATTGAATTGGCTTTGTACCGCGCACACACCGCGCTCTATTGTGTTCGGCGTTCGTGACAAAATTTATTTTATTACACGGTTTGAGGTGTTTCCCGTTTTATCGAAAGGCGGTGGTTCCGTCGGTGCACGTTGATTTTAATTTATTTGCTGCGTCAAGTCCCTGCTAGCTAACAGGCTTGACGCTTTAATAACAGACCGAGGAGAACGTTGATTTATCAGAATTAATGTGTGACACGTTTTTCTAATAATAGAACAGTTTAAATGGCATTATTATTAGTTATTGCTATTATACTCCTAGCGACGCGCTGTTTGATTTCGTATGTTATTTACTTATGCCTCTGGTACGATTCTAATTAGGTACCTACTTGTCTGGCTAGTTTTAATATCAATAAAAATTTGTAATCCGGAAAACATGAACCACGTAAAATGATTTAAACTCCTTGATCTTAAACGGGTTTCATTTAACTTAACATACCCCTTCGTAAGTTTTAAATTAAAGCACACCAGGCAAGTCCTACTCAATCGTTGTCACGCTGTAAGAGCAAGACTAAAGGAACGTAGTTTATAGTTTCCGTTACTTACGACTGAATTATACAATCAACTTGCTAGCTATCACGCAAGTACTTTGGACCCCGTACCGCGTATCCTGTATGTAGGGCGAAGGTACGGTAATCAATATAATCAATTTCTCTCAGCTAGATTATTGCATTGTGTACCATTTCCCACAATTAATACAATTACACGGTAAGCTGACATTGTAATTACCTTTTTTTTCTACAAACACCTGTTCTATGTTTTCGCACGTGGACTTTTCTAGCGAAGTATTTATCAAAATTCTCGACGATATTCGACGAACATAATTCTACAATACAAGCACGTTTTTAATGTCGAGTTTTCAGTAACTTTTCGTACAACAAAGCTGTAAATCTCCTTTATGTACAATATGTAGTATAAATACTGTAGTAAATAGAATAATTATAATACAATTTGATAGATTTTAATAGTGTTGATTGATAAAATCAAGAATAATTGTTTTACAACCTGTAATAAGCTTTGCCAGCTGGTTTGATTGGAATGAATAATGAGAAGTAATCACTAACTTAATTGGATTAAGTATTTTACTACCATAATAAAGTGTCTTATGATAGTGGAAGGTAAATAGTTTGTCTAATACCTAAAGGTAAACACATTAAGTAGTATAGGGCTTTGACGCCAACTGCCACTGTGCAACCTGCTGTGGGTCCGTGCCCTCAAAGAGATATATGAGAAAAACAACTATGAATATATGTATATCGAAATGTGGATGTATGTTTTTTTTATATTGAACTTTTGCAAGAGAGATTCCGCATCCATTATTAGAATGAGCGAAAGTCGCGTCAATAGCCAAAACGAAGCGTATACGAGTATATAATTGAAAAAAGTACATTCAAAATAAGGGTACTTTACCCCACAGCCAAGGGTATCCGAGCAGGAGGTTCATGCAGACGGCCATGGTGACCACCTCCGCGGTCCAGGGCAGCACGCCGAGCGACGCCACCTGCTTCCAGTTCTGCTTCATGTAGCTCAAGTTCCAACCGAGAGACCCTTTACCCAGGATTATTACTGGGTATATTTTTCTGTAACAAAACATGTCGAGACTTTTAATGTCATCAATCATCATGGGTTTAATTCCAACTACAAGGGTCTGATTTACTAAAAACTTGAAAAAAGGCAATATACAAGTAAATCTCAGGAAGTTTCCCATACCCATTTTCTACGTTCCTTAAGTATCTTATTGTATTTATAAGTATAAATTAGGCTTCATAAAAAGTTGTAATCCCAAGAAACGCATTACTTAAAAGTTATGATAAAAGCAAAATATATCATGACAAATAAAGGGAATACTGATGGAAATTCAATTTTGTTTATGATGTTTGCTATTTACCTCATAAACGCATCTATCTCCGTGTACTGTCGCATGTCTAGATACCCGATGTGTCGAGCCGTGATGCCGGTCAAGATGGCGGCCAGTAGCGGCGGGAGCGAGGTGATCATCTGCAGCACTTCGCCGGCGGCCCAGGCCACAGCCGCCACGACGGCCGGCCTGAACCAGCGCCCGTTCCAACTCCAGTCCTCGCCGAACGCGCACCATAGTAAGCCCCATGTTGTTAAACCTTTAGAATGTTATATGCTACCTTTATTTGAATGCTTGAACTTAGTCTGGGTGTTTTTCGTGCGATTTGTATGCTTGTGAAACCCCCGCGATACAAGGACTAAAAGCCATAATGCAAGGGTAGTTTAAAAAAGAAATATCCAACAATACCTATAAAACATAAAAAAAACAACTTCTCTTGTCTAGCCTTTCTTATATTCAGATTAATACAAACATTTAAAATGAAGTGACTGAGTTTGTACAATATTTAAAACCAAAAAGGTAAAACCTAAAGTACAGTTACTTTGAATGCATTTTTGGCAACTATATATACGCTTCTTTTTGTCTATTGACGCGACTTTCGCTCTTTCCAATAATATATGCAGAATCTTTTGCAAACTTTCACTTTAAAGAAACAAACGCCGAGAGTTGTGAAATATAACATAGTTTTGTAATAACTAATCAATTTTCCACTGGAATTAATTGAAATATATTTCGATATTCTCAGTCATGTTTCTCTCACTCTGTTAATATTAAATTAGCCAAATACGGATATACACTTTCTTATTAACTCATTGTCATATTAATAATATAAAATCAATAATGTACCCGGTAATAAAGCGGGTGACGTTCAGCTTTTGTGTGATCATATGGTATTTAGACAAATCATTACAAAATATTTACCAACGGGTTTGCGGATTCTTCATTCTTCAAATATGCTCTATGCATGTGATTATGATATTCATTAGTATCCACTTACTACCTTGTTAGTCTAAATTGTATTGTGTATATGACTAACATTAAATCCACATAAAGTCATGTTCCCACAGCCTTTACACAACGTAAACTTTACTTAACTAAACTTGATCAGGTATCTAAGGCTTACACACTAATCAATTATGCCCTAACTAATGTACTACAAAAATAAAAGATATACACTTTAAAATATATAGCCTTAAATTGACTCTGAAAAAATCCTGAAGTTCCCATTTTTGTACGTAAAAGTACCATAATATTTTTAAGACAGGAATTATTGACTTACTAAGAGATTTTGAAAACAAGCATATGCAACTACAGCACAAAAAAAAGTAGAGACATTGCTTCATTAAATTAGTTTATCTTCGGAATGATTTAATAATAAAACTTTATGGGACCCAATATTTTTGCAACTTGCTGATTTAAAAAAAAATGTATTTTTTTATAACTTACCTAATACTATTAATATGATATAGTGAACCAGAGTATCCGTGGCTGCAACACACGCATTATTCTCCTTCTTAACGTCATCTTCAATTGTCTTCTTCCCTGAATTATAATTGAACGTTATTTCGGGTGTTCTGAAATTAAACGGTAAACAACATCGCTTAATTAGCCGCGAGCACAAATTAAACTCTTAATTAATACGGCACTCACATAGATTCTATCATAACTGTACTTTGTCGCCTCACTATCGTTACTAATAATGTGTCGTCCTCGTTCATACTGTTAATATAAATAGGGTAGTGCTAGAGACACTCTTCATAAAAAGTACTCACTTACGTTTTAAAGTCATCGTTGTGTACAATATAGACGCCCTTATCTAAGGCTTTTGTTGTGTTTTTATCTGAAAATAAGACATCTTATTTATTCATGGGATCAAAATTGATTACTAAATGTTTATTTATGCTACTTGTATTGTGAAGTTTATTTATGGAACGTGCTGATTGCTGCCAACTTTTTCAATTAATTATTTTGTACAATTGTTAATGCGAGCTGTTTCGAATTCGTGCAATATATTCGTAAAATCCTAACACATTCAATTTGTGTACAACAAATAAATATTTTTATAAAATTCGTTGAATGAATTCCATGAAAATTATTACTGTTCATATATTTTATCGTACCGGTTTATTAATGAGTTGCATATGATTCCGACAGCGGACTTCATTTAAGACTACAGATATTTTATTGAATATTGAACAAATAAATATACAGGTCTTGTATTGGTTGATCAATATGTTCAATGTGCTACTGTGATTGTCGATACTTTGCGCATCAATCAACAGAGAACAACGACTGCCTTGATTGGTTGTATGTAATCAAAAATAATCTACCCGTGTAATGTTTTAATGAATTATGCCCATTGAGTCCGTTATCTTTCGATTAATAAAAATAAAAATACGAAATCTGGTTCATATAATCTCGTAGTATGTTAAGAATTGCCTTCTTTATTATAAAATATATGGGTAATGTAAATGAATGTCGTCAAAATGTTGGTATCTTAACCCAAATATTACGAAATCTTAAAGAGAAGTGTTAACAAAAAAGATTAATAACTTTAGCAACCTCTTTACAAATATTGATAAGGATGATACCTATCGTTGTTTCAATATGTTATCAGTACCTTAATGGTGGATTTTTGTTAATCAGTATAAACATTACATATCGCTACTAAGCCGTGATGAACAATTACACTTAATTACTATCAAGCGAATCGTCATCAAGGTGGAGCCTACTGCGTAGAAAGATTTCAACTTATAAAGCATTGAGTACATTATGTCATGTTAAAAAATGTTTATTGATTAATGATAACAATAAGGTGTTTTTAATAATGGCATAATAAGTCAGTTATAAAAGGTATTTAATCGCGATTTATAAGACCCTATATTAAAATTCATACATATTTTTCAGTTTACTTTTATTCATTTACAAGGCATAAAAAGATTTGTAAATGATTATCAAGAAGACACAGTGACTGGTTACATGAATATTTTACGTTTTACTGATCTTTCATCAGCATATAATTTGTTTCTTCTCCCTACCGTATACATCATCATATAGAAATATAATGATAGAATCATGAAGGGTCGGAATGTTTATTTTCTTCCCCTTTCATTCCCTATTTCCGTCATGTCACAAACCTTTTTATGCCTTACGTATATGTAGCACGTGCAAGGCTTAGTATTTATTGATTCAACATCATTATCGTTTAATTATAACCTACGTGTAAATAGGTTCTGAGTTTTGTAAATATTTGTAGATTAATTTATCAGGTGTAGCGTCATACCAGAAGTAAGTGTTACTGCAACTATTCATGATCATCGGTCTATTGACAGATGTATATTTTAATAGCATAATATTAAATGAAGAACTAAAAGACTGAACCGTGTAAGACAAAAAGTATTTAAGTGATATTTATTATATTTAAAACAACTAAGTTAACGAAAGGTTTGTGGTTGCAAAGAAGAATTTCTATTCCCGACTAATACAAACAGTGTGTAGTTTGAAGACTATTTGATACATCATTCTTCGCGAAATTAGCCTCAATGAAGTTCGCTTCAATTACTTCAATTTATTCTAGACATTCGTTTAATAACATTTTCAAGTTTTTTTACTAGAAATTTAATCATCAGCTCTCCCGAAGTCTAAAACAATTTCATCTTTGAGAAGACTCAACCATTACTTTTGAAACCATTTAAGTACCTTACACGTGACACACATCTGTAATTTAAATGGAAGCTTCATTTCCTTCACGATCAGTAAGTATTTTTAAAACTACTTTACTGTAATTAAATGCTGCCTCCTGAAATACAGTGATCTCTACAGACAACACAATGGCGTCCGTCGGTTCGATAGTTAAGTACAACTAAACAGTCTTGGAACCAACAACAAAATTAATTTGAATAATACAACAGAAGTACCAACCACTTTGCTTCCTGCTAAAGTGTCCGTGGTTAAGTTCGGGATTGTTGTACGAATGACTTTAGTGATGTTCTTAGTCAATATTTACTGTTAAGGGCCGTTGTAAACTGTGACCGACAGCTTTGGTACCACTATGGATATATCGAGCTATATCTCAAACTCACTTTATATACAACGTTTGATAAACTCTTGCTCAACGGTGTGCTAAGATATTCATAGTGGTACGAAATCTGTCGGTCACAGTTTACAACGGCCCTTAAACTTGAACATGTTTATCGTAGGGGCTTAATTAGCGATCGGAAATTTATCCGCAGCTGTATCAAAGTTACTGTCGAATAATATGGAAATGCGTTCGCTTTATCCCAAAATGATTTCAGATATGGAATTTATATTCATAGGTCAGCTATTTATACAACGTTATGTATACGGCTTTATGGAAATGGTTATTAAAACGTTTGTTTAAGATACAAAAATAATAAAATAATTATTAGGGATAGGAACCATTTCCTTCTTATATCTATCTTAAATAAGGAAAATGATTACCCACTGCCCAGTGATAAGTGATGATTATGGATTTACGATATCATACGTCATATACGGACTGTGCATGATGATACAGTTTTAACTAAGTTATTTATAGCCACTTAAAGATATTTTAGTGGCGTGGCAATTTCTTTTTAACACGGATAATTGAATGATAAGTAACACGATTTAGGTTTCTGATTATAATATGATCATCAGTTGTATTTTATTTTGATCATGTAAATCCGTTGGATTATATTGATATGATAAGTATTGCCATGACACATTATAATTTGACACCGATAGCGACATATTTTGATGAATTAGTTTTATAATTATAGACAAAGTGCTTAATCAATTAGTTCATGATATAGTGATAGGAACTCAAATTAGGTTCTTGATTGACTATCGCTAGATTAGTTATTTAAAATTCCGTAGTAAATATATGATATAACTGGCATAATTTGATGATTGTGTCAAACATAAGATATGATTTTATTATAATAATATGGTTTGATGTACACTTGTTTGCATTAGGTTTCTTAATAAAATACAAAGTAATTACGCCAGATTTTACAGGCAGGAGTCTGAATAAAGATAATCATAGCTTGCCCTGAACATGAAGTATCTACATAATTACGAGTTCAGATTCCTTGATTTAATATTTCGCGATTTAAAAACAATAGAGCATAATGAATGCTAGTTCTATAACAGATAGAAGGCGTACGCAAATAATTACCGCACCACAGAGTTTCGGGTCATGGCGAGGCACCCTGAGAATTCAGCTTAACACGATACGACGGTAACAATGACAACGAGACACATTGCTCTGCAGTTTGATGAGGATTGATGCATTCTAATGTTTCTTCATACTAATGATTCAATGAATTAAACATGTACAATTGTACACGCGTGAACGATAAATTATTAAGTCACTTTGTTTATTTTATGATTCTTAGATGAGAACTTCTCAAATATTATATTACCATAAACATGCAGCGCTATAGTTTAAAAGTTTATAATTCTCAAATATTGGTAGATTAATAGATACATAATAAGATACAAAGGAATTGATATTTTGTGAATTGTGTAGAAGTAAGGCGCTATATGATGCCTGTTTTAATAGTTTCTGGGTATAAATTGACAAAAATAATTTTAATTAGACTGTCACTATGTCACGAACTTCGGACTAACGGAAAATTGCTTAAGGCTTCTTAATTAGGCGAACCGATACCAATGAGTTTAATTATGATATAAGGATACGAGAGTAAGCCACTGATTAAAAGAATAGGTATGTATGTCTCTATACCCAATTTAGAATTAGTACATAAATATCAGTTATCTTCATTTAGAGAAATTGGGTTTAAGCCTTGTCTTAAGTTTGTTCACAAAATTGTGGCATCTTGAAGTTTAATTAGGACTTTCTCTACATGTGTATTTAATACAGAAATACTTAATAGAGAACACAAGAATAGATTGCGTTCACATAAATAAATTTGTGAGAAGACAGGCAATTAAGAAAGTGGTTTTATAAATACCCTGTAAAATACTAAAAATACTCAAATTAAATCGTGGCAGTATAAACATTACTATTAAAGATATTCAATTGTTTTTAATTTGTAGATGTATTAGTGCTTGAGTTGTGTCCGTTATACATAGTCATTTTAAACAAATAATATGGAATTATAATTGTAAAAAAGTCAAAGAAATTACTTACTTTCTGTCATTTTAAAAATGAAAATCTTCAGTTATATTCCAAGAAATAAATCCACTATTCTAGTTAGTACACACGAACAATAGGGGCAGGAACATGGTTCATGAGGTATTAGCTGAATGACTTCCGACGACTGGAGGCGAGCGGCCCAAGCTGCCGGCTGCGAGCACGTCACACGCCGAACCAATAAATACGCATTATTATCATTTAGTCGCTACGTAATTTTCACTTAATAAAGATTGCGACTGATATTTTTGAACTGTCTGATTAAACTGTAGGTAAACAGGAGAACGCATTGCGAGGGCACGACGCACTGGCGTTTAGTTTGCATACAAGTATTTAATGAGGAAGCTGAATGTAGTATTAATAAAACGCAAGGCTTTTTGGTGACATTTCTTGAACCTTGTAGTAGAAGAACCGTTTCCAATATCTTAAAGGAAGGTGCAATTGACTAACTCGCTTCTTCCTTTTCATGTATATATATTATTGTAATAATCATTTAATTACTTTAGAAATGCAAACATACAATAATCGAATGCTTTTAAATAATAGCGAACGATGTCTTGTCCAACGGTCTCCACTATACAAATCATGTGGCATCGATAGTCCCTGCCTGATTTTGCGTTTTGTAACAATTATGTAGGTTCTATGGTATGTATGGGTTTAAAGAACCAATATTCGTTAGATACTAATTGATCCGCTAATACTTGAAGGAATAGAACACTTGGGATTCTTATTTAAATTATTGTATTTAATTAGCACATTAAACTATTGCTTTGCTTGAAGTGCTCTTTCATTATTGGTGACGATCGGTGTGGTCAGATGTGTGAAGAGATAGATATTGCTACTTATGTAAGTCACTGTACCAGTATTATGTACTTATTGACTTGACGTTACACCGGCCGTGGATAGATATACAATCAAACATGTTTGATTAAATGAAATTATGTTATTGATATTATCTATTTTTATAACCACAGCTTTAAAAATCCCCTCGCATATATGGTTTCCTCGTCGTAAGGATAGTAAAAGATTGTTATCTGATCCAGTCACCAAAATATGATATTTGTGCATGCGGGATTTATGTGTGAAGAAAATACCTGCGACAGATGACAGATTCAGAGCGGAACGTCGCGCGTCGCAGCCTTCCAGAACCGATCGCTGTTATTTTATCATTTTCTTTGTAAAAATCTTCTTCGTATCATAGAAACTGTATCTCTTTGAAAGAGACGGATCAAACTACAGACAGATGAAGAGCTATAAAAATGTTGCATTGTAAATAAGAGAATACGCGTTCTGTCTGCACATATTTTTCAAGTGTGTGATATAAAACGCATAACAATTAAAAAAAATACTTTTAGGGAAAGTGACAACATTTGTATAAGGCATCTAAGCAGTACCTAGGAGTTATTTGTTGTTACAGGTATTTTGAAAATACAGATCATATATTGTGATATAGGTAGGTTTTACCTAACACTTTATGTTCTATAAATAGTACCTTTAGTAAGCAGAAAATAAGGGACCACGCGAACACAGTGAATAAATGCTCGTAGGTACATACATATTCTTAATTTCTCGTCAGTCAAATATTAATTTCTTGTCATATATTTACTGTGTGGCGACAGCATAGTATTCAAATGCTAGCCATATGGATTTTTATGGTGCCTTCATAATAATAAAATGATCCGAACAGGTGACATCATATATTTAATAGACGTTTTATAATACTAAGCAAAGTCTATTGTAGACAATAATGATTAAATAGGATAGGCATAATCTAATTTATTTAATACTTTGTTTTCTGATAACATAGAAACACACGACTGACAAATGATTATGAAATTATGAGCTAATAATAAAGCAGATTATATGTTATTGCTGTTATCTGGTTGCTGTATTACTTCAGAGAAAAGGCTTCTCTATAATTTTTCCATTGATATCTACTTATGGTCATTTAATGTTCACATTTATTCAAGCTTTTAATTCAGATATTTTTTTTTGTTTTAAAATAATAATAATAATTTTCCGGGGCCACTCACACACGGTTATCTGATCACAAGCTAAGCAGAGCTTGTGTTATGGTAACCAGACAACTGATAGACATACTTATATATTTCTAAAATCATACATATTATAGATAAATTACACCCAGACACAGAACAAATGATCGCGCTCATCACACAAACATTTGTCCAGAGTGGGAATCGAACCCACGACCTCCGTTATAGCAGTCAGGGTCACTAACCACTAGACCAGCAGGCCCGTCAGATGCTAGATAAAGGTTTCTTTTTTAATCTCCAATTTTAGGTTTTTGATCCTAAAGGGCAATAAGTTCTCGGGTTTATTTAGGGGTCTATAAATAATAACCATCACCTTCTCTAGTGTAAATTAAACATGTACCATCCACCTTTGCTCTTTCCTTAGAACTCACAAGGATATTATGGATGATCTCAACAAAGCAGGTTAGGGACAAAGAACAAAGGTCTAAGTTCGTTTAAGTCACCCGAAATGATCACGACCTCCTTAGATTGTAATTAAGTTTTCACCGTATCCGAGGAAAGGTGAAGCACTCTGTTGGTTTAAAACCTCAAAACTACTTAAAAGTACGTATAAAAGTACGTATCCGTTCCATGAATATTTCACCTGTTCAAAAAATTCGAAATAATACATTTTGTAGTAAAAAATTATATATTTATTATTAAATATTTATTGGACATCTATATACTGAAGATTGTTTGGAGTATTGTTTCGTCTGACGAGGTTCGATGACTGGGGTGGCGACAACGTTTGTGTTCGATAGAAATCTGAAAGGAATATACATTTAAAATTAGTATTTATCAAAATATAATAGAAAAATGTTGTGGGTAAATACATAAACGCATAGTTTTTCTCTGATCCTTATTAAAAAAGGAGGTGACGATATAGAAATTGAAGAATTATGAGCCCTTTCTGAAGTAAAGTTGAATTACCATAAAAAAACTGTATAATGGTTGATTAATTCGAGGTTATGGGAAGACACAAAGGTACCGTAGTACTTCTGACATCGCTGTGCATAATCGTAACAGTTTTACTACGGGTCACGGTCAAGTAGTTCTGATAATACATAAACTTGTGAATAATCAATAAAGGTTTAGTAAATAATAAAGTCTTTGTATCCAATTATTAAATTACCCACACGCGGATATTTATAAAGACATTGATAGTGTCGACAAATTATCATCAAGTGTATCGTATGTTATCGTATGTAAAAGTAACGTCACAATCTATTAAAATCCTCATAAATTATTTTTAGACATTACATTTATTTTTAGTTACTATCTCATTTTCGAGGTAATTAAAGTTGTATGTATCGATAATTGTGATTAGGGTAAAGAGGGATCGTAACATACATAATCTCTAGGTAATTAGTGTTCCCACGAAATCATTGATTCATGTAATATTGGTTTGAATAGTCTACGCGGTCGGATGAAGGGTGGATTAGATCTTATAATACAATGTTTAAAGTATTAATAATCAATTATTGTTCTATTTAAAAAAAAATCTTTCTGTGACGAGATAAATGCAACCAAAATACTTAATGGCCAAAATACGAAACATTGTACGTGGTCTGGCACCGACTCCAATGAAACTAATTAGTTTTTAAGTGCAATTTTACTTTAAGAAGATTTATTATTCTTTCTCATTTAAATTAACTTCTGTTTCCGACAAACCGACACTTTTTATGATCGTAAATAGAAATACAAATTTAATTAATAGAAGTTACGAGTAGCTTAGACTGAATTAATTTAAATGCTCCTGTCACATTAGCTTTAAATCAAGAGATTAGAATTGAGCTATATACATAATTATTGTGATTAATTAAACATAAGAAATAAGTGACTAATTTAATATGAAGAAGCAGGATCAATGAGGAGGCCAATTTCCCTTATGTCCTACATTAAAAATAAATAACTAAGTTTTTTCAAACATAACATAACATATCGTCACGCCTGTATCCCCGAAGGGGTAGGCAGAGGTGTACCAATGTACACCCACAGTTCGCCGATATGTTTAGGTCCCATGTAATAGGGGGCGAGCCTATTGCCACGTTTTGTTAAGTTTTTTCAACTGAGAATAATTCTGCTCTAGAGATTTACTAAGAACATTTCTGATCATTTCTAAGAACACTAAATAATGCTCAAACATACTAAGCTATATGTAAGTCTTGGTTATAACATAGAGCAGGATGTAATGACATATTAGCATATCAAAACTATTATAATTTAGCGCGGGCTGCGGGTAATATGTGTTTGTAGTTTGTGCAGTGCCCGTAAATGCGGATGTGATCGTGACCATTGAGCACCATGTGTGGTTATCCTCAGAATTGGGAAGACTTGTATAGCCGTTTGACTGGAAGTAACACTGACATTTTAATCCATGTGCAAAGTAAGGGAATTTAATGATCAGTATATATAATTACATTAGCTCCTTTACAAGATTGTTTTCTACTTAAGGCAATGAGTAAGGTTAAGATTGGGCAAGATTTTAAATCGTGAGCATACTATTTTACAGTGTAGAAATACTAGTAGTTTTAGTTGATTTTTAAGAACAAAGCACTTTTGTTTACTAATAGTATGCTCTGCAGTTGTTGAGTTCGATTGTAAGTGCATGTTTTAGGTAAAACCTTGGCTCACATTGAACTCTACAACCGATAAAAAACAGTAAGGTTATTGCTGTGAGCGTGCATGAAACTACAAATACCAACCTAAATTCTAATCATTTTAAAACGTTCTGCTTTTTTCAGGTTGCATGTTTCTTATTTATTTACGTTCGTCCTCATATATTGCCAGATTATCATATATAATCTTCGTTAATAATGGAAAGTATAATGAGTAAGGGTATGTGAAACGAAATTTATCTTAGGAATTATACCTTCTGGGGCGACTCTCGAGTCTTGTGACAGCAACACGGGGCCGAGCACCGTCGTCAGCACGGAGCCCAACGTGGACGTTATCAGGACCGCGATAACGATGATGTTCGCGTGCTGGGTTGCTATCCGACTGTCCGCCGAGCTCGCGTCCTCCCACAAGGAGTCCATCGCCACCCTCACCAACACAGTCTGAAAGAAAAAGGAAAAATATTTGTAACGTCATATGACACTAATCAGGTCAATAAACTATTACGGTAATCAAATTTTTAATCACAAGTAATCCATAGATGTAAACATTTTAATTGCCTCATTAATTCCCAACCGATTCAATCAATAAACCTCCGACGAGGTTACACTCAAGCAATTACAAACTACATTCCATTACAACGTAGGCATATGTTCCGGTTAATTTAGTCGGGCCAGCCGATCGCTCCATTAAACCCTAAAGGACAATTAAGTGTTGGGTCAGTCAGACCACAGAATATGCTTTGTCAGAAGACGCTTCTAGTCTTCGTGCAGCGTGTAGTTTACTCCGATTCCGTTAAATCAATTACCCCACCTATCAAGTTATCGACTCGGTCCGGGCACGTCAAAGCTAACGACGGGAGTCGAATGTCATTTTCGCATATTACACGAACAGCTCGTATTTCAAGGTATACCTCACTGTCGTCTGAATTAATATCTGGTGACAAATCATAGAGTTTGTTCACACGAATAGATTTTCACGGAAACGTTAGGCATCATGCTCAGTATTGTGTGAAACTGCGCAAAAAATTGAACAATCAACAATATAGTGCACAAACCGTGCGTACTACCATGATATATGCAGGTTTTTTTTTTTATGAAATAACGCTTATTGTGTCAATATCCGTTGTGTTGCAATAGAATTTGTTTTAAATTCAAATATACGGAAAGACTTTTCTTCGTAATCCACAAAGAATAATCCCTAAAGAGTAATCCGCTTAATTTATCTACTCAATTTTCCTATTTATAAGTAAGTTTCTTAGTACTGTCATTGTACCCAATAATAATATATTCAAATATTTTAAAGGATGTTGCAATTATTTTTTAATAATTGTTACTAAATAAACAGTTGAAATGCCTCAATTAAGAAAGCTACGCTATATATGTGGTCGATCACAAAAAAATCAAGAGCAGAATAAAATAAAAACATTTATTGTTGGAAAGGGATTCGATTACTTCGCGGTTATCGTTTCATCCAATTTATATTGTCAATTTTATATAAGGGACATTCGTAAAAATGATATTAACGATATCAAATTTAACGTAACATAGTCATGATGTAAAAAGATATTTTGACATATACACTTCAAAGTAGATACATGAACAAAGGTCCCATTGTTGTGTTATTATAATATGAATATGAAATAAAATATTCGTGAAATGTAATAAATTTTATCGGCTTATTTATTTAATGGTTTAAAAGTAAAATACACTCATATTATTTCTCTTTACTGGGTTTTCGAGGGATCGGAAAAAATATTCAATATTTTTTTTTATTCTAAGCACAATGTAGTTACTTACACACATTACGGATAGCAGTTAGTAATCCTTAGTACTATTTGCTTGTGTCTTTCAGGTGCTAAGTATATTATCGTAATCGGTACCATTGTCTAGAGATAGTAGGCAAATGTACCAATGTAGTACACATACATTGTTTTAAATCAAGTTTATAAATGTGTTTATGTGTGAGTTTATAAATGGCGCATAATACTGTCAAGTTCAAAGGTATAAGGTTAGTGAGATAAGGTTATAAGTCAGTTAGTTGGTTAGTGGCTCTCACCTACACCCATTTGTTGCCCCGTGGTTAGGCCCTTAAGGTACCTACATAAATTGCGCAGTTACTTACTTAATGTACTTTATAGCTATGTAGGCTGCATAATATAATAATCTTATATCAAAAGACTGCTTTCATCCGGCTAAATGGGGACAAATTGTTCGAAAGATTTCAGTAAAATCATGTGTTTTTGTAACCTCCCATGTTTGCCCGACTGCGATGGAAAAAGTGCTATACTTTAAATTTTCAGTGTTGGTATGTTGGTACATTTTTTTCTCGCTATATATGCTTAACGACTTGATGGATTTTAGGTTGTTTGAGGTGTCGCGATGTCGTTAAATTCGGTGCAAGTCTGGTTGAAAGAGTAAAAAAATATCGGCCAGGTTTTTAATTCAAATAATTAATACTTAAAGCTTTCTTAATCTAGGTCTTAAAAGTAGCTATGAAAACAATACTTTATCGTTTGATATTTAGGAGTTAACACTTGCATTGTCTTCCACATTGTTCTGTATTGTGAAGAGGATTGCTTTTGTATTATGAAGCCGGAAATATAATACCTCAGTGATAATACGCAGATTAATCGGTTCGGGTCTTCATACAATGTAACTTGGTAAGCTTCTTGCCTATGCGGGGAATAATCGTATTGTTTGGTCAATTAATAATTAATTCCTGATAATTACGGTTATAATGAACCCAACATTATTTACTGGCGTGAAACGAGAACGAAATAGCTATTACTTCCTTATAGACGTAAACTTCGGGAGAGTTAAGGTGAGCTATCAATCCACACAAAAATAAAATACAATTTTGCAATAATTAAATATTTCCTGACGGGCCTGTTGGTCTAGTGGTTAGTGATCCTGACTGCTATACCGGAGGTCGTGGGTTCGATTTCCACCCGGCACAAATGTTTGTGTGATGAGCACGATCATTTGTTCGGTGTCTGGGTGTAATTTATCTATAATATGTATGTATTTAGAAATATATAAGTATGTTTATCAGTTGTCTGGTTACCATAACACAAGCTCTGCTTAGCTTGGGATCAGACAACCGTGTGTGAGATGTCCCGGAATATTATTATTATTATTATTTAAAAATCTAGAATGCACTGCTTTAAACCCATTTTTTTATCGACTTGCAGAGTAAACATTGCAATGTCCCTCAATTTAGCCATCGAATATTGCCTGATTGGTCTGTTCGAAACCTTTGTTGATAACACGATTACACTTTGCCCATAATAGGCACTACTGAAAGTAAAGTAGGTTTATTTTCTTCTTTGTTTCTTCTTCTTTTTCTCAAATACAAACTGTGTCTGAATATTCACTTGAAGCGGAATAAATATAAGGGAGTGTTCACGAGACAAGTGGTCACTTGTCGCAGTTTTCAAGCACAGTTCCCGATAACATTCCCATGAGACGCTTGTTACATCTTAAGGAAGATATACAGCCGACTGCCGAGCTGTTCTTTGTGTATCGGCCCGCCACTCGATACTGTCTCAAAACAAAAGACGGATACCTAAATTTATATTTTATAACTCACTAAGCTTTCACTAGACATCAATGTTATCTGAATAGCCTAAACATTTTTTCTAAGAACAATAGAAGGCAATGGTTCCAGTTGACGACTTTATCTCGTTATAGAGTTTGACGTTTAACGTTGTTTTTTGACAGTTATTCAAAAAAGGAAATAGGGTTTTGTAATAATAATTCGTTGGAATGAAGTCTTTGATTTTTATTTTAACGTGGGCGTTGCTAAGTAAAGAAAAATATCTCGTGTATTTGAAGTTCTTTAGTTATTGCGTACTATAAATAATACTTTCTTAGACTGTTACATTATACGAATTTAAGATAAACTTTGTTATAAATACTTTTTATCAATTTTATGAGTAGAAATGGAGTAGAAATTAGAGTTATGTTCGATGTTAATTAAATTTATCTAAGCAAATAAGAGATACGAAACTTTAGAGGGCGCGGCGGACGAAAAGATACCAAGAAAACCAAAAGTAATATAAATTTTACTGATAAAGACCAACTTTCCATATCTATGGATAATATATGGATTGGTTTATAATTCAGTTTTATTTATAAGCATATTCTTCTTTATTTGTGACTTTATTGAACTTGATAGTGAGATTTTTATGGTCTTTATTTACGATAATTGCAACGAAAATCTTTAGATAAGCTAAGTTATGGTTGCAAAGGTTATGTTTGCATGACTTTAGTAACAGAATCAGATTCTTAAGGTTAAATACTGCTGTTAACTACTAAAACTATGTGGGGTTTCTAACTAGTTGAAACTCGACGTACATTTAAACGCAACGAGTTAACGTCAAAGGTAAGTAATTAAACATTTTTGCATAAATTTCTAAGTTATCAACACATGGACTAAGAGCTCCGGTGAGGTAAGTTCCTGTGAGTTTTAATTATTCTTTACTTTACAAAGAGTTCTAAGTCTATATTCGAGAGAGCTTTGATGTAAACAAGCTCGAAATTACTAAAACTGGTGGTGGGAAGAGTCAAAGTGAATTAAACTGGAGCCTGTCGGTCGACTGTCGGTCCAGTTCGTTCGTTAATGAAAAGATCACTTAAAAGTTATGTTGCTAGCGATATTGGGACGGAGGGACGGTGCCGAGCGCCTGCGACTAGTTCGCACTGAACATTACAACGCATTCCTGATTTTATGACTAATTGGCCAATTTAATGATCGGCAGTTTTATGAATGGCGTTTGAGGTTTTCGCTCGTACGGGTCTTACAACCAGCTTTATATATTTAAGCAGAAACTCGCTGGATATATTTGAACATAAACCTCCGTAACAAAGAGCCATCATTTGGGCAAAAGAGAAAATATAGGAGTTTGTTGTTATTATAAAGCATAAAATGTGGTTTAAAATATTTTCAGTTATCTGCTGCTGGCATTTATTTTTCTAGCTTTTGGTTTTATTTTTCTTTTGTTTACGATGTTGGTGCATTTATGAACCCATACATAAAAAATCGACACGTTTTTAATTACGCATATACGTGTCTAATGGTCACATGTATCAAGTAGTATGTAACAGATCATATGACGAAAGAAAACAGGAAGTTGACAAAGACGGTCCAAGGCCGCAACGTTGGACTGATGATGGATAGTGACCGAGTAGGCTCATTAATAACACTCTATCTATAATTAAATCCTTTGACAATGCGAAATTTGTGCAATTTTGCTATCAAATACAATTATCTAAATATTAACTCATGATTTGATATAATATCGTTGTTGTACATAATTGATTGGTTTCATTTAATTTCACAGAGCAAAGTTCTAAAATCAATCGCCATTTAGTTGAATTGAATTCATAATTGTGTTTGTCGTTCAAATAATGTAATAACATTGAAACAAAGCTAATAGCGAATACTAAAGATTAACGAGTTTAAAATTTTAAACTATTTTCCAATTCAATTAATAGACAATTTGATTTTATTTACTTCTGTATGTATAAACATTTATAAACGTTCATTTAAAAAGTTTCAATTAACTCTAAATTAAATATTGCAATAGATTTGGCAGTCTTTACTATATTTAAGTAATGAGGTAGTAATCCTACTTTATTGTAGTGCTCTATAAACATGTCTTCAGTAAATAAATAACATTCCACAGCTGCTATTACGTTTGGGCTATACGAGCATATAAATTAGACTCACATTACACATAATCGAAATATAAAACGATCTCACAATTTTATGGCGACTCGAAGGAACTAAAATAAAGTTTTATTACATTTTCAGTGGTGTTAAGGTTCCTTTTTCAACTTTACGCAACCTGTGTAGGATATAGATTAAAATGTAGATGAAATAAATAAGCTTGAACTGAAAAGAGTTATGATCTGTGTTTTGTTTGTACTGACAACTATAACACATAATGTAAAATAGAAAAAAAAATAACCAAAAAGGCTGAGGATGAAAACTGGAAGGCCAGAAAAAGAAGTGAGCGAACACGAGCAAGGATTTGAAAAAACGAACAGAATTCAAAAACAAAACAGGATCGGCAGTTTGAATTTCGATGCTCGCATTTTTCTTTTTAAAAGATCGTAGCTCCGTTTTAAGATTGTTTCTGGCTTTAGTTACAACCATTGAGTCTATAATTATGTAAGTTCCTTACCTCGACAATAGCTTTAGGTATCCAAGTGACGGCAACAAAAAGACTCTCCTTGATCGACAGCTCGTTAGCGAGTGCGACTAGAAACGCTGTCAGAAGCCGCAGCACTAGCGCCGAGGAAATGCAGCCCAGGATCAAGCACAGCTCCTTCACGCTTATTTGTGATATCTACAAGAAATATGCAACTTCAATAAATGTTTATAAAAAAAGTACTCATAAAATATGTTTTGTATGATTTGGTGCAAATGGATACAAACAGTAAGTTAATGAATAAAACTAAAGATTTTCAAGTTGCACAAGTGGGATTTTACTAATGTACCATTTTTTTATGAAACTTTTATTTATTGCCTTGCTATCGAAAGTATTATGTTATATTGTTTACTTGTCATTTATTTTGTATCAAAAAATACAGTGATTTACGTATTATTTCCATCCAAATTACTAGCAACTTTTATTTGAAATTATACTTCGGTGACTTAAAACAAAACAGCCCGAGGTCCTATGCTATAAACATCAAAGTCTGTCCATTAAAATACATCAAAGCGAAACTCTTTATTTAATAATGGAAGCAGGCTTCCACACGGGCATTGGTCCGCGACTTTTGTTTTATTTAGCGCACCGATGAACCAGTTTTAGCACCCGTCGAACAAAATAAAACAAGTCAAGTTATTCCCGGGATTATTATTACTGCCAATCAAGCCTGCCAGTCAGTTAGTCGGTAAATCCTTTCGCTTCTACGAACGACCACTCATTTTATTTTATACTCACAGCGATTTCCATGATAATCGAATTACGAATAGGATAAATTCATAAAAATAGGACGACTTGAAAAAAATGTATTCGTTTTTACAATTTAGTATGATTTTGAAATGGTTTGGATATATGGATATATGCTACTTTTTCTCACAAGAATATTGTTACCTACAAGAAAAAAAATGTGTTTGTTTTCCTTATCAGATTTGAACCGCGAATCATTAGCGGTTTACAATATGAAATGCGTTATGTAATATGGACAAATAATGTCGTAAAAGTGATATGTACATCTAGGAAATACCCGCTGAGGGTGAACAGCATGGGCTCGAAGATCCTCCAGAGCAGCTTGTAGACCTCCCAGACGGGGTTGTCGGCGATGGGCCAGTCGCGGCGCGCCCACCGCGTGGCTGCCGTGCCCGCGCACACCATGATAGCTACGCCGGCTGAAACAACACGTACTTTTACTTCTAAAGAAACATCAATATGTTATTAAGTAATAAATGTATAAGATAGTATAGAAAAAAAATATTGTAAAGAATTAAAATTGCGATCGAGACACTTTAACTTCCCATCGGTATTCATAATAATATATTAGTATGCTTGATTATAATTCAAGTCGTATTAAGAACCACCATAGCTAAATTTTAAGCTCATTTTTATAATATATTATATCAAAATGATAAAAACAATTTTCATCATAGATCATGTAGAACAGAATAAATAGACGAGTGACGTAGCATAGTTTATTTAATAAAAAGTTGTCGACCATTTTCGGCAACATGTGCGTGTTGCTAACAAATGCTATCATTAAATAATTTCCTTGATTGCGGTTGAAGGAATCTCTAAAATTAAATCGCATCATGAGAAACTCGAACAAAATTATTGTGTTTGATTGAGGTTAAACGAAAGGAAGGTTAACATAAGACGCGGGAATTAATTAATGGGAAGATGGCGTCCTCATACGTGTTCACTGTTCATGTGCTTTGAACTGCATTGCGTTGTAAGTATGCGGTTATGGGATTGCATTGTTTGCTGTTATGAATATCATTTAAATTCTAGTAAACACATCACACAAATATTTTATGATGAAATAAGTCAACTTCAGTTCTTTTCACTTGCTTATGTACAAGTAAAAATTAGAAGGATTTTCTTTTAGTAGTACCTGTTTAGAGATGGATTTTGTGAAATAATTATCTGACAGGCTTTGATTATATAATGTCTAGATGGACTGTCAAGTGCGCGCAGACGTGTCAAAAAATAACAACCAAAAGTGGTTGTTAAGTACTTACCCGCCACCAGTACAGATCGTGCCGCTTTCGTGACACTACGTTTTACGCGCTCTAAGGAATAACCACATAACAGCGATAAAATGACAGTATGTGCTTCTAAAGTGTGCTGGAATTAAAAAAGAAGGCTAAAAAATACTAACACACATCACCTATCACTAAAACTACTACACACTATTTAAAGAAACTTTATAATAAATTTTATTTTTATGATTGTTAAAATCACGCCATATTTTATCAGTGTTGCCAGTTTCTGTTTTTCATTCTCCCATTTTTGTGGGTAATTTTGTTGATTTATCGTTACGTTTATAAAATAGCGCTGATGTACTTTTTCAAATAAAAAATTAAATAAAAAGTAAAAAAATAAATAACTCAATGTTAAAGTACCTATACCTCATTATGTTTTAATATTGTACCAAATACTAACTTAGTTGATTTAATACTCGATTCAAACACACAACTCTAAATTTCTTTTTTTATTGATTTAAAAAGTAAATATTTAATAAAAATATTTTTTTTATTATTTTTAAAATACACTTAAACTAAATAATACCACATAAATACCAACATATAACTAAAATAAGTAAATATTTTATTATAATTAATTCGTCTTTATTTAATGTGATTTATGGGAGAATTTGTAATAGCTGGTATCACTATTTACGCACACAGAGACATTGACGTATAGTGTAAAACGACGCCTGCACGCACACATACCCAAATGGCGTCCTAGTTGTCTTTGGTATGAATGTAGGGCGACGCTCCATCTAGACATTATATAATCAAAGCTGACAGGTTATGTTTGTAAGATCACGGAAAAATTATTAGTTTCTTAAATAAATAACACAAGGAAGTTCATTGAAACGAAAGTAATAAATCAAACCAATACACCGACTTTTTATTACATTGTCGTTGATTGGGTTAAGTTTTTGGAAGTCATTAAAGTTCATCGTATGCGTATTTTTAGCACATGCATCGACAAATCAAATTTTGAGTCCACTGACCCTTGATTGGACATCCATTTTATAATTACAACTGTCAACTGAATTTTATTTAGAGCATAGTTATTGAAACGACTAATTTGGTTCTTTTTTGTTATTCAATGAGTAATTCTTTAATTTCGGGGAGCTGTGGGTGACATTAACAGATTGCATTTAAAACGAGATAATTAGTTGTAATTTTGAATGAATTAAAAGGGATCGGAGCTTGAAAATTGCAAATGGAAAGAGATACATTTGTTGTATACCTATTGCATACACTGCTAATATACAAGACCCAATATATTTTAACTAGTCCGTGGCTACTTTATCCTAATAAAGGTACCTACCCTACAGCCTGTACTGTATTTGTTAGCTTAAACCGCAAAAGCCAATTACAGACGTCGGATGTGGTGGAGGTGTTGTTACTGAGAAACAAGCACTCTCTTTGGGCTTATGCACTCCTGGTAACGAGCTGAGAAGTCGAACATACAACAATAGTTTATAGAATCGATACTTAATAGAAGGTTAGAGTTTAAAGTATTTTGTTGCAGAATGTTGTTAGTGTTTTCATTTACGCCAACGATTTTGATCTTGTGATAATATTATTATTAAAATTTAAAACTTTGGACTATTTGAATACATAGAGCAGAAATTCGTGAGATGTTCGGCAATATTTCACGCTGGAATTCTTGAAGGCACTTCTTAACGTCAACGTTCAGAGCGCACACGAACGATGAGTGAAATTCCTTTTTTATACGCATTTACTTGAGTCGGGCTCATAACCCAGGCGACGGCAAATCCTCGCGTCGCTTCATAACTGCCGAACCCAAAAATAATTTGGGTATGTGACAAAGATTCACTTTGTGTTTCGGAGAGATCGCAGGTTATATACAGACCCTTTGTGCTGAGGTCACCTTCAAATTTGGAAGCACCTAGTGTTAGAGCCCTGAGATAAATTATCAAATTCGCGTATATTGAAGTTTTGCGATAAAACTGTTCTATTTGAAATTGATTGGAGTTTCGCAGAAATATGTTTTGTATGAAAGATGAAGTAATAATGATTTCTATTAAGAAAAGCGTTTATCGAAGACTCGATATTACTTAGTCACGACAATTACAAAAATTCTTTTAAAACTATTTATTGTTTCGCTGGAACTATAATATATAAAATCATGTAGCTTCAATTGAATAAACTTTCTATTATTTTAGATATTCGTTATATATCGAATACCAATCAACAATATTAAACGATTTCTGTCTTGCAGACAATGGCTTTAATTAGCTTGAATTTCATCCTAAATTTGAAATATTTGTAATGATTTGTATTTGCATCTTCATTCATATATGACGTAACTAACTAGGTAACTAACTTATTAGTAAATGTGTTAAACCTTTACCATGAAGTTGCTATTGTTAATGTGGAAGCGAGACAGCGTTGTAGTACGCTGTCTCGCTTCCACATTGCACTACGTAGCTGGTAAAAGTTCTGCTTTAAAAGTTGATAGTAAGTGCGCTGATTTTATATTGTTTCCTGGCATAAATTTCTGTTTAATGGAGAATAAAGGCGCGATGTTTCAGTCAGTCGATCATTCATTAATTATATTAAATTGTTGCTACGAAAGTTGAGCAGTATCTCCAATTAAGAAGTTCTTTGATTACAATTAGTTAGGTATCTGCTCTTGTAAGCGGAACAATGTTAGTATTTACTAAGTTAGGTGTTTTAATGCTTGTTAGCCGAACTTTAATAACAATTGCAATGGTATATTAAAATTTATAATATGTAGTTTCTGAAAGATGACTTGATAGTGTGATAAAATATCAAAAAGCAAGATTGAGCAGCACAAACTATATAAACTCATATTTCAAAATTCATGGTTTTCATTTACTTTAAACGTAATAGTTTGTATTATGTTAAGAATTTAAATATGTAAATTACTCTATTAAATAGAACAAAGTCACATAAGTACTTACTACTTATAATTATAAAAATAATGTAAAATGACTTAGAAGATTGTTATTAAAATGTAACGAAGTAAGAAAAGATCAACGAATTTCATAAAGAGTAATTAATTATTAAATTAAAAGTTGTTCTACATATAAAGAATACTGAAATTATCCCGTTTGCTTTATGTTTTCTTAGATTAAAGTCTTTTGAACTTCCAAAATTTAATTAAACTTTCAATTTTAATAGATATTTATTTTCTAATATACTTAAGCGTGTTTCTGGCGGTTTGGCTCTTGTTTTAAACTTCGTGTATGTTATATCTATTTACGGGCAACTTGAAAAACGAACATTTATGATTTTTTCAAGTTGCCCGTATATTTGAAAAGTTATGCCCAGTGCCAGTAAAAAATTATCATGCACCTTTCGATAAGTGTTATTTAGGTTTGATTTTATGCAATGCAAAAAAACTGCCTCATTGGCCTAGTGGTGCTGAGCGCGACTGCTACGCTAGAGGTCTTGAGTTCGATTCCCACGTCGACCAAGGTGTTATTAAAAGGTCGGAGTTTGGGTTTGTGCCCGGTTACTGGCAATAGGCTCTCCCCCTATTAGACCTAAACATATAGGCGAACTGTGGGTGTACAATGGTACATCACTGACTAACCCTTCGGGGATACAGGCGTGATGATATGCATGTATGTATGTAATATAAAGAAACCTTACCTAAACTACACCTAAGGTAAACTATTTTATCCTAATGACTAAAAAAAATGATTATTCATGCATTTTGAAAACATTACCCAATTTATACATACGGGCCTTAACCCCACAATTCTCAAGTTGCCCGTAACGTCTATATTTTTATCATGGCGTATCTTTTATTTATTATCGGATGGAAATTACCTTTGTTTACAGGTATTATCAACACGATTTATTAATTTATACAACCAGCATTATCTGATTCGATATAGTTTAATTACTTTATACGGAAAATCGTATTTAAAAAAAACATAACGTGGAATCGTTCCCGCATTTAATTATGTTTCGGAATGCATTTGTATCCATAAATCTCATATGCACATACGCCCACATTCGAAATAAATATCAGATTACATCACTGTGAGATTATCTGTCCGAATTTATTTGTTTTAAAGTTTTATACAAATTTACTAGAAATTTATTAATACTTTTACATGTGCGCGTAGCTTAATAGCGTCATTAATCAAGGTGTGTTTCGTTAAGCTGTTTGACTTTAGAACAGAGCAACTCCACTTAGGATAGTTTAAGATGCAACGCCTTACTGCAAAGTAGGTGCCTTAGATTTAAAGATTTATTTTCAATGTTCAAACTTTATCTCAGGGTATATTTTAAATAGTACGAATAGTCCTCTACTCGTATCCAAGACCTAAGTCTTGGATGAACAACGAACAAGAGTTTATAAATTTGAATATAAAGTCACTTATTTGTTTATACATACAATGATAATCGGTAATTTTGAAACCACGTAGTCAAGTATGAGGTTTATAAGTCATTTTTTCTATAGGTGTTGTAATTGTTGTAAGGAAAAGAAAGTCCTATAACTCGCGAGCAACCCTAAAATAACAGGGTTCGCATTCATGTGGGCTCTCACGTTTAACAGAGAAACTTTGAGTATCGATAGCTAGGTATACAGTATTAATTCGATATAAGGTAATTTTCACTGCATGTAGTTTAATATAGTGATGTGAAGATTAGTCAGTCAACAAGGATTATAGGTATAGAGTTTCAGGGCAGAATACTTTGTACGTATACTTAGATGTCAATGTATTTTGTTATAAAACCAGTCTTTAAATTTTTCACACGAGAAGAAGCCTTTTCTATTCTCGAATAGAGAAGGAACAATAAGGTATTTTATAGGATTGATACAAATGAGAAATGCGACGATCCATACGGTACACATACTTTTTCAATGTTTTACAATTTACCTCCTATGAAACAACAATAAGCCTACACATACAAAATACGTAGGAGGCATGTCATATAAAAATATTTACACACTTCACTCGTATTTGTGATATACCGGACTTCTGTTTGTGATAGGTTTTAAAAATCAAGAAACAAATAAAACGAAAACTGAGAGTGACAAATAAACGATCTTGAACTGTTTCCTTATCGCCATCTGGGGCCGTACCATGATCTCTTAAAGCAGTACTGTTGCGGTTGTGGAAGCGAGATGGCGCACTACACCACGTATAACACTGTCCCGCTCACTCAACTGCAAGAGTACTGCTTTAAGACCTCATGGTACGGTCCCTGAACAAAGAATCACTGACTGTTTCCATTCATAATGCCTGGCAGTCATGCATTGAGTTTAACTGATATCATTATATGCACAGGTCATTATGTTATAGACATAACATGCACATAGATTTATACGTTCTTTTCCGGTTAGACTGTTGAAAGCAAGGAGGTTGCATTTGAAACTATAGAGTGAGCCTATCAGAGTTTAAACCGTAAGCACTAATGTGAACAAGTGTTGTCGTGAATTATGTGTGAAGATAGAGCTTGCCGTTTTAAAAAATCTATCTAAAACACTAACATTATCCTAACAATGTCAAAACCAGCGATATTTTCTTATGTAAGTTTCTCGTTGCGCGAAAATTAACTTAAATGAAAAACGAAATGTACTAGGATCAGACTAAAAACTGCTCTCGCTTGGCACAAGGGGAGCCTAGCGATAGTAGCAGTCTATGCATATCATACGTCGATGGTTGAAAGATATAGATACTACAACTAACTGTCATGCTGACTATGGATGGTTGAAACTTGCAACACATGTAATCATAAAAAAAAGAATGCGTAAAAGCATTTATTGATATGTAAGGAATGAAACAACAATGAAAACTAGGTATCTCGCTTCTCTTGCTGCGCCAAGCCAAAGCTAGCGTAATTCAATTATACCTACAAACATTAGATTATAATTATGTATAAACAACGATTGGTATAAATCTACATAATATGTAATTATGTAAATGTTCGTGTATAGTAAACCAATGAATTATGTAATTTTACCCTGACTGTTATTTCATTTACAGGGCTTAATGAAATAGGTTAAAATAAGCAAAGTAATTCTGTCCAGGGAAATCACAATATACGCTAAAGGTTTGAATCACTGCATTCTGGACACATTTATTCAACTAACTCTATCCAAGTCAATTCAGTTACGAAGTCACGAAATGTCGGATTTATGTTCAGTCGAAGTAGTGTATATTTAGCCGACAAAGTATTCATCCAAATTCAATATGTCAGCGTTTTCCGAAAACCTCGTCTACAGTATAAATAAGGCATTGCATTATCTGACGTCATGTAAAACTACGGGTTTGAATGGAAAACTGAAACATTAATGGATGAATTCTCGTTAAGGCTGCACTCGGACATTTAATTTCAAAGCTTATATCAAGGAAAGCTTCTTCAAAGTCTCCTCAATTAAGCCATATTGCTAACATGTGGTCTACAACATAGGGGTAATAATTTATTAATGAAAATATATAGAATTTTAATAAAAAATAATGAGGGTCGGATATGTGACATAATATTCCCCCTAGCAACCCAAATTTTGATTATGAAACCGATGGGAATAATTCACAGGCACCTTTGTTCCACGTTATTACGTCAGTGAGTATATTATGTTCTTATCTATGTCTATATTTATTTAGGTAAGTCACAAATACACAGTAGCTACATCAAATAACGAGAATGTTTTGCGTTACAAATACAATTATCTGTATGATCAGTAAACATGTATTTTTTCTGTGGAACTTTTAACTATCATTTTTTTACGCAGGTCAGTATTTCCGTTATTGTAATAACATTGAAACTAAAAACACTTGAACGATGCTAAGTATCTAATCACTATAAAAGAATTTGCATCTTTTGTACCTACCAAGGGTTTATAACATAGGTACAGCAGGCAATAAGAAAATGGATAAACTCGTTAATACATACAAGTGCCGCCCCATCCGAAGTATCCACCAGCGTACGTCATCAATAGACCGCCGGCAAAAATAAGCAAGCTCCGTATGGTGGGCGCGTATATGTCACTGTGATCCGGCAGACTGTCTGATAACACGCCCCAGAATATTCCGAGGGCGATCCCCACGAATATAGCCAGCAAACCCTGCCGAAATTACGAACAAAAAGGTTAAGAGCCCAATATCCAAATTGAACCTTAAGAGAAAGTGGTCTGATTTTAAAGAAAATGTAGTTTGAGTGTTACTTGGAACCGATCTTGAGTATGGATAAGTGCGGACGCTTTTACAAATTCGAATTTATTGTTGAAGATAAAAATAAATTCGATAAAATCGTTAAAGATAGATGTGGTATAAAAAACTCTGTTTTCATATAATAAGCTTTTATAATGATTTTAGGATATTACTCGTAAAGTACATTGCAGATTGCCGATTCTCATTAATAGCTTGAGTTATAAAAAAAACGATAAAATTTGCGTTGTAAAATTAATGGTAGTCAGTTGTATCGGTTATAAAAATGATTTTTATATTTTACCTTTATTATTCTATATACAAGTGGTGCTGGGTAAAATATGGCACTGTTAATGACTCCGCACATCCCCTCTGTGAAGGTGGTATCTAGTCCACCAGCATTTGCTACTAGTAGTGCTATTTGGTTTTTTGTTCCTAAGCCTCTTGCGTCGAAACCATTAACTGTCGGCACCACGACAGCTGGTGACACAGAAGCTAGAATAGAGCCCAAGTGGAGACCTGCGAACACAGAAAAGCCATTGATTTTCTAACATTCGTCATACACGGTAGGTGATTCTTTGTAAAATTCAGCTTCATGTTATTCAATATTCCCGACATTTAACTCACAACGTTCGATTGTCGTCAGATGAATGGGGATTTGCGTGAATGAACTCGTTGAGCCGTTTCCAAGCAATAACCGGTGGTACTGGTTTTTCATGTAAGGCTTTTCCATCGGTGAGCGAGGGAAACAGGATCAAGCAAAGAATTGACTTTTACTCGTGAAATTTGTTAGCAGTAAACATTGCTTCGTGTAGCTTTTGTAAATAAAGTTGGATTATGAGCAGGTAAAGTTTTTAATGTTACTTACCCCAGTACCAGGGAAACTCGAGTAGTATGTGAGCGAAGAAAGCTGTAGACAAACACTCGACGATCCACGGCAGTGTTGCCAGGGAGAAGACTTTTACTGAATTATGTTTTATATACTCCCAGTTCCAACTTAATGGACCCTTCGTCAAAATAATTACAGGGTAAACTCTCCTAAAATAAAAAGAAAATAAAATTTTACTCGAAGGCGATATATCGTGTGTCTTTATGTATTTTTTGTAGATTTGTTAAAACCTAATTGTTGAATATTTGTCTTACATTTATCCATTTGCGATTATAATAATCTACAATAAAAATAATAGTAACGCTCATAACATGATTCTTTAATTTTTTAATGTTACCGTAACATTCGTTACACAAAATAAATTTGGAGCAAAAGCTTAATTAACTATAAAGGTAGTTTGCTAACTGAAATGTTTGTCCGAATTTTTTATCTCCAAGCAGATAATAACGTCAGGAGAGGAAATAAGTACGTCGACAGTAATTAATTTAATGGCTTCCACCCCCTATAGTATAGTGTCGACCGTGTAGTACCGCTTCTATTAGCAAAATTAATGTAAGCCCATAGTAAGTTATCTGGTACTTTGTTAAACGATAACTCGGTATAAATATAAGCACAAATATTAACGCCAAAGTTACGATGTGGCAAGATCCGAATCAATTAAGCAGACTCATTTATTACGTCATCAAGAAAGCTGAACACTCTACAATTTATTTAATTAATTAATAAACTTCTGTTCAGGTGCTGTTTATGTCATTGTGGTACAGTTTATAAATGGCGTTTAGCTTTTTAATAACAACTTTAGTGAGTAATTTCAGCGATAAAATTAAATTTGCAAATTGCTTTACTAGTTTTAAAAGCAACAGGGACTCAGATACAGTGCTTAATTATGGTTTCTGACTTCTTATTATTGAAATTAGGTCCACTATCATCAGTAAAATGTTATTATTATATTATTGAAAGATTTATTGCGTGCTTTTTCCAGAGCTACGTTAAGTTTGGCTTCTATACTATAACTTTTGCTTTATGCGTATAAGTTGAGTGAATCTTTTGGTGCAAACTAATCAGGAAACCTGCGCCATGTCATGTGAATTAGATAAAAAAATCATAATACTGTAATTATTCACGTAGCTAGCACGAACATCTATTATTATTCAACAAAAAAAACATCAAACCTTAAATGATAATCAATAATATCGGCAACAGGGTGCTGCAGAAAGTTAGGCGGTCCAAAGTTTCTGTATAATGCTCCTGTTAGCGTCATGCCGACTACAGGGTTGATGGTTGTGAACCGCTCTAGCGTGTGTCCGAATATATACCCTGCTATGACCACGCCGCACATGTTGAACAGATACCCGTCTGGGACCACGGCGTCCTTGAATATAAACCATGATGAGCCCCATAGTGTTAAACCTGGAAATAAAAAATACATTAGTCTGTTATTAAAATGAGGATCTAGAGAAACGACATGGGAAGAAAATATGGCATAAATCTCAAATTAATTGTGCTACGATGTATTTACCTACACAGAAAATAGGAACAACATTATTTTACAAAGATTAAGGCTGTTGTGTCTGCACTACACTGCTTATTTATAATAGTTGTTTGATTTTTTTATTTTTAAGTATATTTTGTTGTTTAATTCTCTCTATGTGTCTCCTTTTCATTCACGTACTCGTACATGACTGGTAAATGATATGTAGATATATTTATGATTTCACTCAAACTAAAACCTCTAAATATAGAAACTATATTTCAGGAAATAATATATTTACTAGTGTTTATTTGCAGTAATTAAAATACACTAACTCGTATTTTAATTAATATTACCTTTGGATACGAGCCATAGAGATTACCACTGGCAGAGATAATATGCATACCTATCTCTCTAGAAGAGCTTTAATTTTCAGGAATCTTGATATTTATGTTACAAATATTAATGTAGTCTTTATTAAAATATTGCTTACTATTTATTAAATCAGATTATTAGTTATAATCCCGATTCTGTGAACACAACATAGCTATTTGTATATTTCCCGCGCGGCTATTTTAATCAACTAGCTTACTTTGTTGTCGTTTAATTAACAATATCATGAAACAATATTGACATTTTTATTTACATTCAAAGAGTAATTATTATTCATGTTCGAAACTTTACTGTTTTTCGCAACCCACTTTTGAAACCAAGCAAATTGAATATTGATATTTTATGTAATTGCTTTATACGGCAATAAAGAATATAACAGAAATAAAATCTGAAGCAAAAGTTGAAACCTTTTACATGTTTTAACAATGTTTATTGAACATCACTCTAATCCTTTATGATAACGTTCTAGTCTAGGCTTATATTGTGACAAAATAAATACACTTATTATGAAAGAAATGACTTGTGGCAGTTTTCATTCACCCTCAGATAATTGTTTTAATTGCTAAGAACCTAATCAACTGACATCTTTAATCCATCATAAGCCGTTTTCCGATATGTTGGTCTTTCGACTGTTTCATTTGTCATTGCTTGAACTAACAATCGGCCAGTTGCCTTTAACAGTAAAAAAAAAGAAACATTTGTGATACTGGCAGCTACAAATCTGTTACTTCATGTTTTCTTTTTATTTAAAAATGGAATACTCAAACTTTCTTTTGTTTCGCCTTCAGAATTTGACTAACAATTTTAGACATTTAATTTTCTCCGTGTTTTAGAGTTAGGTTTCGTAATATCAAGATTTAGCGGCGTCGTAATAACCAGCTGTTGTCTGATGCCATTTCTGGACTCCAAAATTTATTGTCGGCAGACTAAATTAATGTGACGTAAACACAACCGAGGAATGTTATTAATTTCTTTCATAAAGTATGCTCATAACATAAAATTGCAGTTAGGATTTCGGAATTTAGTTTAGTTAGGACTTAAAAATCTCTGTTCATACACCACCTTTGTTGTTATTCGTAGATGTCAGATTGCGTACTTTTATTTAACCTTGTTATAAGAGAGTTCAATTAAATTATTAATTATGCATCGAAACATTCCTTAAATACACCCTAGTAACGCATATTTGTATATGTTGATACTGTACTAATATTTCATGAGGATAGTCATGACAGTTTATTAAGGGAAATGTAAGCATTCACTAGAAATCATGAATATTCATTAACTACGTATCCCGGGTTCAGTGATTTAATCTCTCCATCTTATAAACCATAATGAACCTTCATTTGTATAATCGAGATAAATATATAAGCTGTAAATCTCTGTAATTATCTATTTATACCTTCAAATTATAACACATTTCAAGGAGGACCTTGAAATGTGCTTGAAATAAGCCTATCTAGGAAGATAGGCTTACATGGGGATAAGATTAACAGCATTTAATTTATAATAAAAAAACACTAATGGTCCGTAGACTCTATTTGTTTGTTTTATCGTAATAATTGACCATTGAAAAGAGTTACGAGTGGTCCCAAGTGGGTGTTGAACAAACTATTGTTTGTCTGGGAAAGCTTTCTATCATGTTTATTGCAACGGTTGTGATGTTAAACGGACTGGAAATAAACAATACGGAAAATTCAGTTACAGTATGAGATTATTTTTGAAAAAAGTGCACATGTAGTAGCTGCGACTTACGTCTTTTCGGTGATATAATATACGATTCAATGTGTGGCTCTGTCGGATTGTCCGCAATTAGACATTTTCACCCTAACCATCTTTGGGGAACATAATAATTATTGCAAAAGAAGCCCATTCAAGATTCACATTATGTTCCACATTTTATGTTAAAAGGCAGTCATATTATAGCTGTATAATAAAATCACGTTTCTGTTTTATATCTTTGGTGATAACCCGCCTATGTCTCAGCTGAAAGGATATTTCAGCGATAGGACAGTTACATAAAATAGGGACGAAAAATAATAAAAGTAATGTATGTAATGTCTGGTACTCAGGATTTTCCATTACTTTGCAGACAGGACTTGAGGCGACATGGCCGTGTTTTACAACTCGTAGACCCTATTCATAAAAACTACCAGCCTTTATGCTTGCAATCCGTTAATGGTAAGCAGAATACTAAAGCAAGACTAACGAGTAAAATGACCTCAGGTCACATTAGCAATTGCTAAAGTACCTAATGTGTCCATTGAGAAGATCCCTCTTTTCATCCTAATGTCGCTAGCCAGTTGTATATTACGCCCACAACTTAGTTTTCAAAAAAGGTTAACCTCATTCGAAAGCGAGGTGCTTTGTGGTTGGCAATCCCCTTGTACCCGTTAACACTGTTCAACCTTATTACTGGCAACGGTCCTCTGTGACCAGTAAACTGTTTAAACAATAAATAAAGCTGCAAGTGAAAATTATACAAGTAAAAAAACATGCTCTTTTTGCTTTTGTAGTTGAATGTAAGTACAGATTAAATACACTCAGTAATTCAAATCTGATTACTCTTTTTCTTGATGAAATATAAATATTTGTAAGCCTGACACGATGTATTATTATTTATCCGCTACTTTCCCATTGCAGGGCAAAAGCCACTTTCCCACAGTACAGTCTATTGTTATGTACCACCAAAATGTTACTGCGTTATTGTCAATTCATTTCGCCATTTCATCGTTATGACTGCTAAGATTAATGTTTATATTTCTGTAAGCAGACAATAATATAAATGAGATAACATCAGTTGTTATGGTATAAAGTTTACATGTTGTATTTAGTGCCGCAAGGATCAACAATGTGATGTTATGGCTTTCAGCTGTTATGATTACGGAGCGGTCGCACGTTGTATTTACGATTCGAGCTACAAGACAACACAGCCACGCAATACGTCTTCCGTAGTATGTAGCCATCGCTACGCAATATCAATACGCGTAATACGCCAATTGCCAATGAAATCGTTTCGGCATTCATTCTGATCGATTTGCGGCAATCAAATGTATTATTGTTGATACAAAGTTGTATGCGACACACAAAGGAATTCTTGTGTCGACATATTGGAGTTAATTACAAAGTCAGCTTATTGGATTATTAAATCAACGATATGGTTTGTTTGATTGAAGAGGTACATTCTTTGTTGTTTACTCGGTACTTTAATTATCATTGTTTTAAAAATAATTAAAACATATAATAGATTCTTCAAGTTTTTCCAACTGAATTTCACGGCTGGATGTGCACAATTGCAGTGACACTCGAAGCAGTAAAGTTCACTCTCGTACCTCAAGTGTTCCTTGCCGATAATTTTCAAAGGTAAAAAGGAGTTAAAATTTCGAAGCAATCGAGAATTAATTTTATATAACACTTGTCAGTTTTGAAGCCTGTTTAATTGTTTATTTTATCTCTTAAAAAATATTGGTATTGCGTCTATTACTATAAGTATTTATGCACGAAGGCACTTAGCAATATTTTCTAAAGAGTTTTCTAGGATCTAAATGTAAATGTTACTGCATAAAATATTTGTACTCGTAGATTAGAAAGCTATGAACAAACGGTGGTTAGTTTTAACAACGAAAATGTGTCTAGCTTCGAGCGTGTAATGAGTTTCTAGTTTAGACAATAATTTAAATTTTCCAACTGTTTCCGTTAGTTTAATATTTTAACAAACCTTTCAGGAAAAACACCTAGTTCTTACTTTTGTATAAGTATTTAATTATTCTTATTAATCTTTCGCAAAAATATAATAATTTTAAAGCAAAATAAAAGTAGTAACATAAAATTGCCTTTTGCACCTCAAGAGATTGAACTCATTGAGTTAATTAATTAGTTACATCCTCGCTATTCAAAAGCATAAAGGAAAAAACTGATTTTCTCTTATTCGTAAAATTTGCTTTTGAATAAAACTGTAAGACTTTGCTAAACTTAAATGATTCTGTACAAGTGTAGTGAGCGTAGGGTAAATACAGAATGGAACGGGATTAACTATTGTGGATCGAACCCCTCTCATGTCTAGAACTGGGGAAATAAATTAGATAGACTAAAAGTCAAATTGGAAATAGAAACAAAGACGTGGAGGTAATAGTAAAAAGAGCTATGGGTATTTTGTAATAGTAATTTTGAAACTCTTTGTAAGGTATTGTTGTTACGTTATAAGAAAAACAGTTAAAGACTAATAGACTACGGGCCCATGAACAAAATGGATGGGTCATATGAACCACCAGGTGACGTATATAGGACGATAGAAGAGCATAAAATAATAAGATTCAGCACTATG
Source organism: Autographa gamma (assembly GCA_905146925.1). Taxonomy (NCBI): domain Eukaryota; kingdom Metazoa; phylum Arthropoda; class Insecta; order Lepidoptera; family Noctuidae; genus Autographa; species Autographa gamma. The sequence continues at coordinate 7,608,754 of LR989852.1, forward strand.
CCGTCACTTGTGATCAGTCCAACTGGGTGCTGGTGAGCATTCAAAAGTGCAGCTAGAATGAGTACATTTTGGTCATTTATTTCTGTACGGCATTGTTACCATCGAATAGATCCATGAAAAATAATAAGAAAGCGCGCAGTGCCGTACAAAAATGGTGGTCCAACAAGTTGGTATTTTAGTTTTACTTTCTGTCAATTTCCAGGGTAAATTTGGTCATTTGATTCTGTACGGCATCAGTTTCATACTGTTTCAATACAGCTTCTAATCCATTATTCCGCAACGCCGTACAAAAATCTTTGAACAAAGGGAAAAAATCGAGGGTTGCAACCCGCCTTCATTTCGTGGTCCGAGGGGTGATTTGAACAACATAAAATTATTTATTTTGAAAGTATTTCATGCATAGATAATATTTTTAAGATAATGGATTAGAAGCTGTATTGAAACGGTATGAAACTGACGCCGTACAGAATCAAATGACCAAATTTACCCTGTAAATTGACAGAAAGTAAAACTAAAATACCAACTTTTTGGACCACCATTTTTGTACGGCACTGCGCGCTTTCTTATTATTTTTCATGGATCTATTCGATGGTAACAATGCCGTACAGAAATAAATGACCAAAATGTACTCATTCTAGCTGCACTTTTGAATGCTCACCAGCACCCAGTTGGACTGATCACAAGTGACGGCATAGTGCTGAATCTTATTATTTTATGCTCTTCTATCGTCCTATATACGTCACCTGGTGGTTCATATGACCCATTAATTTTGTTCATGGGCCCGTAGTCTATAAGCAATATTTTTTTAACTACTTACAGAATTTTATTACTGTTTACACAACGCATTCAAGTGTGAGTTATATTAATTGGTCTTAAAAGAGTAGAATAATTTTGTATAGAGTATTTGTATTTACACAGTGAAATATCTTATAAAAATGCAACCCGTCTTACTATGATATGTAGGTACTTTCAAACGAAAACACAAGGCTCCAACAAGTAACACAAATGAAGCTAGCGAATGAATATGCACGAGTTTATTTTGGTATTACATATTCCTTTTTGTGTTGACGGAATATGAATGCATACTGAACAAATATGCCATTTTAAGGTAATTTAAATGAATGTAACGGTCTTATTCATCTCATATTCTGCACATAACTATTTAGTAGATCAGAAAATATAGCCAAATCATGTATTCATAGGTAAACAGTGGTAATTTATTTACATGATTACTAATATTTCTGACTTTTCATTACTGAAGTACGTTAGTGAGAGCTTATTAAAAATACTAAGTACTACAGTAGTTGACAGCCTGGAGGAATACCTACCCTATACCCAAAATTTAAATACAAAATTGTGAGATATTGTGATAAATGGCATGCCTATCTTATACTAGTATAACTTACAGCATTCTACATTTATCACTTCGCTTAATACCTAAATTGACCATTATGTTGAACGTCCTCGCCTGACCAGACAAAGGAGAAACCAAAATTCTGTTGTGTGGAAAATGGGCCGGAGTGAAGTAAATCATTTTGGTCTCTCAGGAACAATATCCTGGACTTAGCTGCCTCGTGGATATATATTATCTAGATTTTTTTGTTTAAATAAATACGTGAAAATGATAATTTATTTTGAATAGTGAAACTGACCTAGTAATCGTTTTAAATGTGAGTTTATGTACCAAAAAACTTCATGGTTCTGGTATTTCAGTACGTTGTTATGTCTAATACAGTACAGCTATCTTAATAAAGTAATGCTATGTCTGTATGTACTGATATCAGAGGGTTCTATGAAGCAACAGTGAGTTAACTTTATCACAAGCCATTTCATACTAATTCAATATTTTACATAACAATATTAATAAAAATTCGGAAGACTCCATAAAACGCTTCGATAAAGTAATTGGCATTTACTAAAAGCGTTTCCAAATTGCTCAAAATTGGAAAAAATATTGTAGCTTAAATTTTTTTGCTGCATGTAAAAGTGCATATTTTACAGAATAAACTTCGGCTATCAAATCGAGCTGTCGGTATAGTAAACGCTTACGTATCACGTGTGGCTGCGATAACAGCTACAGCAACTATAAAGTTTGTCAATCAAACTTTTACAAAGGTATTTTTCGATATTTCAAAACTACATACTTATTTAATACGACTTCGATTTTATGTTTATAAAATGTAAAACTAGACGTAAAAAGGTTTGAAATAATATAACGGTTCGGTTGCTTGGAATTGCATGTTCAATACTTTATTCTCCTTTTTTTGTAATTTGTTTTAGTTTATGATACATAACATAAACAACTTTCAAAGCAATATTTGAAATCCAATTTTAGTTAGGCCTCTAGTGTCGTTTCTACTTTAAAAGACTATCACACCTTAATGTCAAGATATTTACTATACTTTAAGACACTCTGCACGACCTTAAAATCCTGAAAGTTTAACAACCTATCTACAGAGCATATCAGCAACCTTCACCTTCCTGAAATTGGGTTGTGAAGGTAAGATGGTCATGATTATGCAAAATGCTGGTATTTAAAGCCAGGCTTGTTACGTTGTTGAGAAAGGCTAACCTAGTAATGTAAAATAGGATTACCCATACACATTGGTTTGTTAAGTTTACGCGAATGAAAAACATTCAAATAAAACTACTTTTTGCCAATGATATTCTAATAAACAGATATGTTATAAGCGTGCAATCGTGAAGACTCGAAAACGTCCTAATTGGGACGTATTGCCATTAACAACAACACTATTTGTCTCTTTTTTTCTTATTGGTTTTATCGCGCTATCTCTTTCGCTAGCTGCCGCGCTGCGCGGAACACTTTTTTCGATTGTTTTGTATGTGTATAATATATCTGTTTATTAAAATATCATTGCTTTTTGCGGATTTTATCGCGGTTTATTTTAGATTTTAGGTACGGACGTTATGACACCTTTGCAGGTATCATGGTCTGCCCGTAACTGATGCAGTTTTAAAAAGTTAAAAAATATGTTAATGCCGAGAGTCAGCAACATTTTGGCTGGTTGTATTAATACGTTTGCTGATTTTAGAAATTTTCCATGCAACGACAGACATTGGCGCAAAAATAAATCACTACATAGTATAAAATAAAGTCGCTTTCCGCTGTCTGTCCCTATGTATGCTTAAATCTTTAAAACTACGCAACGGATTTTGATGCGGTTTTTTTTAATAGATAGAATGATTCAAGAGGAAGGTTTAAATGTATAATACATGCATAATAAAGTAGAGAAACACGGATAATCTTAGAGATTTCTAAAGTAAGGTCGTAAATGAACACTTTTTTTGCGCTTTGACTGCGAACGCTGGCTGAACCCTACGAGATAGATCAAAATAATGTACTACAGTACTGTGCTCCTTAAAAAGATCCACAAAAAAGTCCGCGATGGTATATGTCTATCTCTTGAGGATAACCCACAATAACCATTTTTATCGTTTATTTATTACTTATTTACGAAAAAGCGATTTAAGCAATACAGTATTAATCCTTATCCAATTAAGTACCTTTAATAAATTGTGCATGTAATATAGATCAATATTGCCCTTTACAGCATGTAATTTAAATGAATATTTTCGAAGATATTACAAATTTAAAATGCAGGGACATAGCGGTTGCGGCGGTACCGACCGGAGGGCCGCGCGGGGGCCGGGGGTCGTGTGCCTCTATACCAAATAGTGCGTCCAAGGCTGTGCTTCGCCCTACAGAACTTTATGATTATGTAGTTATATTTGGTATCAGCGTTGCACCCGAGCAAAGCCGGGGCGGGCTGCTAGTTTACGATAATTTAATTTTGAGATCGTTTTATTAAAATGGCCAGTTTAACTTTGATACTGTTTTACGGCGAAACCAGCTCATACTAATGCTCACTCTGTTATGCGCAATTCGAAGTTTAAATCGACATTTTATTTTGGACCTGCAGTAATAAATAAATAAATAAATAAATGCGGACAACATCACATACATTGCTCTGAACCCAAAGTAAGTAGCTAAAGCACTTGTGTTATGGAATTGAGAAACAACGAAGGTACCACAAACACCCAGACCCGAGGCAATGTAGAAAAGTTGATTTCTACATTGACCCGACCGGGGATCGAACCCGGGACCTCAGAGATTGCGACACCTTAAAACCGGTGCGTACGCCACTCGACCACGGAGGTCGTCTAATACAGTTCAAATTTTTATATTACAAACATAAGTTAAAATCAAAAGCTCCTTCTTTAAGGTTGCTTACAAACAGAATAGTAGCAGGCTTGAAAGTGGAACTCGGGACGACCTAAACTCTAAGTCCAAAGGCATACATAATAATATTTCACCCAAGAGAAAAATGAAATAGGTTTTTGAATGTCAGTGGAACATTTTAAAACTGAAGTTTTTATATTAAAAACCGTACACACATAGTCAAACTGTAAACAGTTGTTATACAATATACACGATTGCTTTATAGATTAGTCTGTTTAATGAATATCATTCCTTACAATTGTTTAGATCTTTAAAACAATGACTCTAGCCCCGTTGGTATCACGTGTTGTAATTGTAACAATTCCATATTGAAGAATGAATTTTTTCGTTATGTAAGGTGCAGTACACACGTGGTATACACTCACTGCATTATGTAAAAAGTCAGTTTATAATATTCTAGTAACAAGTTATGTTCGAGCATTAGTAGCACAAAGACCGATGTATTGTTAATGGGTACTTTAACTTAACTTTGTATTTCACTTGCAAGGTTAGTTACGTTTGTTCTTTTGACAACATTTTACCATTATTAATTGTTAAAACAAAACCTGAAGTCATTAACACTTCATTTTACGGCCCTTTTAAGAGAAATTACAATACATTCGTTATGGGTGGAATGTTAACAGACTTTCATTGTATATCTTTATATTGTAATGCATTTACAGTAAATAATACCATTACAGATCACAAAACTAAAGAGCTGTCAATTCAGAGTGTATTCAATCGAAGAAGAACTGACATGGGAATAAAAGGGACTGAGTGAAGGCTCATTTTGTTTAAAATCTTATGTTTTCAGATCAGAACAGTCCGAGAAACATGCATTTAAAAATAAATTATTCTTGTGTTACATACTTATGCTATTTACAGCAATTATTAAGTTTTGATTTAAAATTTACCTCGGTAGCTATTGCGTTAGCTAATCATGCTAGATTTATTGATTGACTTGATGCCTTATGCATTTGTTACCATGCAACTAATTGTCGTGTATAGATAGGGGTAAACAGCCAAATAAAGATAGATTTAGATAATAGTGTTTCAGTTAGATTTGAATATTTGCGGTAGGACCACTATTTCTGAGGATCGTCCAAAGCAAACTAGTTCCAGTTACAGAGGTATAATTTGGCCCGAATATGCATACATAATAATACGTTTCCAACGTTTACAGGAGGTAATGTGATGTGGCCGCTCTGTAACGTTGCATAATGAGGTTGTTGCATGTGCTACCCGCTATTACGATAGTTAACCTGACGTTAGTGTACGTTGGTGTTCGGACGTGGGCGTCGCCTAACTTCGCTCGAATTCAGTTTATCTTGCTTGAAGGACGCGGTGACAACACTTTACTTTGGTTATTGGATGACAAGCTCACTTGCACGAGTTATACTTTGTTACTACGAGATGTATTATGATATGAGCTGTAGAGAGGTTGTTGCTCTTTTTAGTTTGTTATTTGAGAATTTATTTTTAGAGTTAGTGGGTGTATCACTTTATATTGTTTTGAAGTAATTATTAATTGATAATTAAATCGAAATTTTAAGCTTATTTCCATCGATTTAGTTCATTCGCTGCAGCGATGATACCTTAAAATAAATAGATTCGAGTAAGTCTTTCTTTTTTTGGCAACTACAAAATTTTATTAAAACCTTAATTAGATACTTAAGTTTAATTCAATGTTATCTTTTTTATTATACCTGCCGCATTTACTACTTAGTAGCGTCAACTGTACAAAAATCTTCAATACCATGGCAATGCCTAAAACATCGTCTGTATCCTCGAAATAGCTAACAAAACGTCATCAGTGGGCAGAGAGGCTGGTGACCGCAGCGTAACGTCATTAGGTCACAGATGAGTGCCGCTGCCCACTCAGCCGCAGTAATCTGGAGCCACCTTTACCGGAGCTCTATCTCATACGAGCTCATAGTTAACTATACGGCACATGTCAAACATCTTTGTCATGGATCAAGGGCGCTGGGAATTAAACTGACAATGCCTGTATACCTTTTACGCGGAGAATCCTATTGAACTTTGTTCACAGTAGGTAGATGAATGTTTTGATTTATAATTTGTAGCAGATAAAATCAAAAAGAGTTTAGGCCTATTGTAGTCGTTTTAGAAACATTTAGATGACTTGCTCGTTACTGTTCTAAAATGTAAAGTAGAAAAGTCGGCAAACGACTATGTAAAAATTAAACCGACAAAACAACTGAACAATGTAAATTCCGTTGCAAGACAATGAATGTACGACAACAGTTTATCGAGAAACTTCAGCGAGATTTAAATTATCTTATCAAATTCCATTCTTGTTTGTAAACAGATACAATGTTGCTAATGAATTGTTTACAAACCAAACATATTGATTAAAAACTTCATTCAGGTGTGGGAATCTAATCGTTTTCGCATTAGATATTCTATTGTTCGATCGATACTATCAGCATTGTTGTTACTTACCACAAAGAAAAACGCCAACGTATTGTCTTAATTCCGAAACAGTGGGTAGCGTCAGCAACAACTTGCCAAGCAATATTTTCTTTTCATTTATCTCAGTGTGGGTACTGTAACAAGAAAGGATACAAATATATGCCCAAAATATTGTAACAATAATATGGATATGGTTAAGGAAGGTGAGTGAACGGAAAATTATATACAAATACAAGTACTTACTCACGTTTTGGCGGATCGGAGTTCTAACGTGGTCACATTTGTGGTTCTGATGTTCTCGTTTTTATCTGGAAATGTTAAAGATACATATTAAAACAAACATTTCACATCTTAAATTACCTTTTAAGTATTTAGTTAAAAACATTCAGTAGCGATTCGAAGGATTTAAATATATTATGTAACACTATTTTACTTAACAAAACGAGGATTATCCCTTATTTAATCAGATTTTTTCTTCAGATTTGTTACTATTAATTATTTTGTGGTATTAATTACTAAATTAACATTAAATCTACGAACTAAGAGTAATTTAATAAAAGGTGTAGGTATGTTTTTTGTTTACATTGAATAATTTTTTACCGTAAAAGATTTTCGTTTAACAATTCTTGTCTATTAAATTTCTGTCATCTAGAAATCATTCATGTCGATAGATTTTATAGGAAATAATGGAGAAAAACAAAACAAATAACATTTCTTCCTTACAATATTTAGAGCAGTGGAAAAAATCACATACATTGCTCCGAACCCGAAGTAAGTAGCTAAAGCTCTTGTGTTACGAAAATTCAGAAACAATGAAGGAACCACATACACCCAGACCCGGGACAATGTAGAAAAGTAGTTTACTATACTGTCCGTGTTCGGGGATCGAACCCGGGACGTCAGAGCTAGCGTCACCTTGAAAGCCGGCCGCTCGACCACGGAGGTCGTCAATTCATCATATTGCATTATTGAGCATTGTTCCCCATAGTGACGCTAATAACGGATATTTTAATTCTAACCCTTTGTGAAGAACATAAACAAATGCCTTTAATGAATCCAAACAGGGACAGAAGCATTGTCATAATTTTAATAGTCATAGGCCAAATGAAATAAATATTTAATGTACCTCGGTATATTTTTAAACCCGCACTTGAATCACTTTACACAAGCAGAGAAAACAAAATATATCGATGAAAATAATAAATAAAGTACTATTTTTTTATACAAGATGTTAAGAATCCTATCCGACTCCAAAGGGTTTTTCAGTCACATGGCCACATAAAATATGTAACTTGAAATGATAGTGACATTGATAATGAATTTGCATATTTGATGAATGAATTCTTTTAGCAAAATCCTGTGAAGACTTAATCTCTCTTATTTTGAGAAATGATATTTATTTCATAGGGGGTTTTTTTAAGTTTATCCCTTACTTTACATATTGATAGATTTAGATTTCAGCTGTACCTAACAATACCTTTATGGATCGGACAGGGTTTTCTTAACATAAACCTATTCTATTAATATATTGCTAAGATTGAAATGAAATAAAAAAGTAAACAATCTAATGAATCTTCACATTAATGTAACTAGTAATACTACTTAAATCACTTTGATCTTTCTAATTATTTCATATAGCTCGGTACACGATACAGCAACAAACACAAAAATATTTTTATAATTATTGAACGCACGCCAGCGGCTCGATTGAGGATCTTAATTAATTGATATATCGCAATAACATTGCGTGTGTTCTTTAAAACATATCATTTTATATAGTATATAGAACGCGTCCTACAGACTTCTTAACGCAGGAGATTATTTTTGTCTTAAATCAAATCAAATCAAGCAAATAAATAAATTCTATTCTATAATAAAGGCTAGTAGGAACGTGTTTACCTATCTATCAATATGTTTAGAACGCCGGCTTGAGGGCAGCGGCTAACTCCACCCTCACGACTCACACTCAGGTGATTATCACAACCACAAAGTCATTTATACAATAATAAGACAAATAAATAATGGGAATATACCGTTACTGTTAAATGTTCATTAAAAAAGATTAACGTTAAAATGAAAAGACAATACCAACCGGTTAATCTGTTAAGTTCATGTTACTTGTTATGTTTGTAAAGTAAATTAGTTTTAATCGTATTCACGAGGTACATATAATGATTTAAACATACAATAAGTGAATGGTGTCGTAGTATATATGTCACCGGAAAAGAACAAGAACCGTAAGTTTATAAATTTCCTAGGAAATTTATAAACAGCCGTAGGATTCTAAACGAGAGATAAAATGTATTATTTTAAGCTCACATTTTCGTCAAATGATAAACTTACGTAAGTCTCGTGGTAAATTTATAAACTAACGGATATCAATACGTAAGATTCTAAACGGTTCGACCAATCACAGAAATGCTTTTAAATGTACGCTTTTTTAAAAAACGTAAAATAATATACTGCTCCCTGATTGGTCGATGTTGACAGTGCTAATGCTGATAATGTTGATAATGAGAAGGAACACGTGACTTATTCAACCAATGGCGTTTGGTTATTGCTTACTTATTTACTTTTACGCTCGATTTACGTAAATTTATCTTTTGAGTTTATAAATTTCCTAGGAAATTTATAAACTTAAGTAGGATTCTACACGAGAGATTTACGGTTCTTGTTATTTTCCGGTGACATATACAAATCTGTATCTGCATCATTGCATTTGAACATCGCGTAAACAAATCGATACCACACATCTTATTTTTTTTTTACCTTGCACATTACTTAGTCGAGTCAACGATGTTTGCAGTTCACTATCATATTTCACACCAATCATCGATAAACTAACAATGCAGCAATTTAAAACTAATAATTGACAAAAGACAAAACAATTCGCAGTTAAGTAATTTACATTTAAAATCATATTTGCCTGTGATAGACCTAGACACATAGACCTGGGGCAATTCATTTTCGTCTGAGAAAGTGTTTTCTTCTTCAAAATATTTTAGTAAAATTCAACAGCCAGAGTTCATTATTTTTCACTTGCAGAAGTTAAAAGATATTCAGAAATGTTTTTGTTTTTAAACATAATTGACGAATTACAAGCATTTTACAAATGTCATTACCAAATGAATTTTGTTTCCTTGTATCCAAAAACTCGCAGAACAAAAGTCGTTATACGGGACAAATGTTATGACCAGTTAAAAGCATTGTAAATTATATTAATAACTTTGTCGAGGTGCCGACGAGAAAAGTTTGAAATTAATGTTAAGGTCGCATAACAAAGATATGTATCGGAATTTATCATTATTAAACTGTTACGTAAATGACACTGGAATGAGCATTAGGTTTACGATTACGACTGACTTTAATTAGAAAATGCTGGCATAAAATGTCTGGTGTTATAATCATTATGACAATGAAACTATTAGATTGATGGTCTAGTGTTGTTATTATACACGTGCCAATGTTTTTATACATGTTCTGTGTTTCTGAAGACAGTATGTAACCATCCCTATGTCTGTCGTAATAAGTTAATATTTTTATGACATGGTAACTACATACGTAGATAATTATTAATAAATCTAATGTTACATAACATCTTCATGTACCTACTTGTAACTACTTACACAACAATAGCATACTAATAAAATTAAAACAGTACCGAGTATTATCGCCAGACCTAATCTCAGGTTCATTTCTCGGAAAATATTATTAGATTTTTACATAATCTTAGTTTTATAGGTAAAACTGGATAAGCTCATTTACTGAACGTTCGATAAGACGAAAAAAATAATAATCAAACTTTTCTGTTTGGATTTATTAAAGCCAACAGCGATTTACTTTTACATTTACTTTTACAGTTTTTCTCCATTGTAGTTAGCGTGTTAAATATGTTCAATGTTAAATCTATTAAACCCAAATTTAAAGGGCGAACGGCAGGAATGTATGTAGCCTTACCTATCGAGCATTGAGTTTAAGCGAAGTGTCATTAGAAAGGATATTTTGAGCTCTACAACTCCTTTGCAAGCAACTACCAACAACTAACAACAATCGCTGTGGGAAAAAAGTTATGACCAAAATGATATTAAAGTTCTCCTACACGATTATTATAACTGCAGTTATTTTGAATGGTAACAATGCTTTAAATGTCTTAATAATATACGAATATATTATTCAGATTTGAGTACAAAGAAAAACATGGCCTCTGTTAAGCAGAAAACTAAAGACGGCGATTTCTGTTAATTGCCCAATATAATTAGAAGTGATTGAATCCATCAAGTGTCGTAATTATGGAGATTTTCGGTCATTTACAACAGGTATTTTAAATTTATCGACTACATTAAAAACAATAGGACAATACAAAAATAGTACTTAGACGAGTCCGAACATTGATTTTGTATGTTTGTAAATAAACAAAATATGGGCAGAGCACCCCTGATTTTCGCATATGGCATATTTTTTTTTGGTATCTTGTTATTAACAGACATTGGAGTTTTTTATACTAGTGATAATGTATCCAAAACGTTTCCAATTTTTTTTTATTAAAATTGATTATTGTATTTATATGCAACTAGCTGCGCCCTGCGGTTTCACCCGCATGAATACCCGTCCCGTTCCCGGTGCCTTTGTTTAGCCGGTGATATTTTTTTATCCGCGCAATTTTCCATTTTTTTCTTTCTGGTCCACCTTACATATCCCTACTCCTCACATATAATTTTTCCTTACATAGCCCTAAAGCAACGATTAAGTCTGTTTTAGAGATCTTCTATAAAGGTACTTTCTCTAGTCCGTACGGATAACAACAGATTTTATTTCAATCAGAACGTATTATGTCTTGCAAGCATTTGTACAGCGTGACAAAGTATTTCAACAATAGTCACGGTGTGAATAGAATTCTTCACAGGAACAGGACAAAGTTGGCACAACACCAGTCTCGGAGGCGCTAGGCGGGACAAAACACAACCAACAGAATGATCATATCTTTTGGATCTAACAATAACTTTTGTACTTGCTATAAAATTGAAAGCCATATTTGTACTGAAAGATGTATTGAATGCTAAAAAGATGAAGAGAAGTCTTCAAGTTTTGAGATAAGAAATATTTTCGGGTAATTTTTGATATTTTCAGGTACGTGAATGTAAGAAAGTGGAAACTAAAGGCACGACAAGCTTATCAAGTCGTTAAACATAACAGTACGACTGGGAAAGGGTTACTGTTTCTAAGATAAGGCGGCAACACGTCATTTCATGGCACAGAATCTAATGTTATTGTTAACGTAACCAAAATTTAACTATTTACCATTTCGACAGCTGCAACGGCCACATTTTTTTAATTTTCCTCAACGTGACTTGTATTATTTTCTTTTTTTAAGTGCCGAAGGATTATTAAATATTATAATTATTATCTTATTTAGATAAAAGTACATGCAAGAAGAATAAACCCACTTTAATTAAAGGAATGTTAGTTGGATGAAGAGCTATTTATTGTTATCTATTAACACGCAACTGTCTCAAGTAGGCTGAATTAGACATATTATTATAAATGCATGTCTGTATTTCAGAATCAATGTCTTTTAGTTTATTGCACAAGCATTTTAATTGTATTGTAACTGAAACTGTTTCATCAAAGATGCAAAGAGAATTAAAAGAAAATTTTAATGTTTATCGAAATATTTTTTTATTTAAATTAAAAAACGTTAATGTTTTAAAATTACAGAATATTTAAATCAATGAAATAAATATAAAAAGAAAATTACATACCAATATCACAGTTATTGACGGTCATCTTTCCTTGACCCTGAGCACAACTCAAGAACGTATAACATTCACGTAATGTTCATCAATTTGAAAGCACAGAGCGGACGAAGGCACATCAGCGCGGAGCACACATAGTTTGTATTGAAAGCACCGCGGACACTTAACTAGGTGAGTCTGAAACTAACCGACGAACCCGTGTGATCTCGTTTAGCGTCCCTCTAATAATACTATTCGTCGCATGCGCACTGCGCACAATTGCCATAATAGAAAATACATTAATCACTGGACGTCGAAATATGTCGATGCTACAAGTATGTGGGCACACAATCGATGCAGTTTGAAAATAAGCCAGTAAGAATTATTCAACACGGAACGTGTGCGCCGGACGTACGTCCGACAGAACGTTACCCCCGCGTCATCCTCCAGTATGTTTTTATACAATAATAAATATATTTTTATTCAAATCTTACTACGTTGGTAGATTCCTTACTATGTTTATTAATATATTGGAGGCTTACTTCATTGCTATCTTTTCTTAAAAAATATTATACTACGTCATTTCAATGAGTTTCGATTAAATTTTCAGTTTTGTAAACATGTACAATATTTTGAAAATTCTTTTTTTAAAGATTTATATTAAAGTATCAATTCTAGAAAATGATAGTTAAAAGTAATATAAACTAAACAAGTAAAGTTAGAATAGATATCAACGTAGGGTTAGTTTCAGTAGCTAACGATACCAATGTAGATTACGAAATAGTTTTAGTAAATGTTCGTTGCTTTTGTTTGCATTTCCAATAAATAAAATCAGCCACTATCAACAAAGTTGTATTTTCTGAAGTATTTATTGTCCTTATTGACTGCATGTAGAGCACATTTTTAAATTTATCATTTTGTATCAATTTGGAACGCATTAATTAGATTAGTCAATTTGTATTAATTTTGAACGGTTTTAAATTGATAAGTCATTTTTAATTAACGTTTTCGTAGTTATTTAAAAATAGGTCATTGATTAAAAATGTTTTTACAAAAAGATAAAGCAATTACTGTATGTAAACATGTTGTGAACACCATTAATTGTTTCGTAGCTACTGGAATGTCACCTGACGGACAGTGAGTTAGAACGGGGCTTCATTACACGGTGTGACTGAAATGCTACGGTGCTCCATAATGAATGACTTCGAGACCATTTATCATGCTATGACCCTGTGTTTCATATGCTCATAACCGTTTGAATGTTTAGACATGACTCAGGTATAATTGATACCCATACCGTCGTAGGGTAACAAATTAATTCAATTTAGATACACTTTCTATGGCAATTGAAAAATTTAAATATAGGCTAACAAAATTTATGTAATTCGAAATGATTATCTATATTCGTTCAACCTACTTGGCATTGGCACAAATTCAATAGTTTTATTTTTAGTCGTTTTCCCGCTTGTGACTAGTCTATGAAAGATAAGTGTGTTCAGTAAGAATTTTACTAAATATTTACGCTTTCCAACAATCATTTGATATTGATGGTAGTTTAGATGACTCCGTAAATTCCAAAGAGCTACAAAAAATAGTGTACATTGGAAAAACGTGACGTATTCAAAGCCTGAAGCTATTTGGTCTCACAAAACGGGCTATTAACGTCGAGAGCTCCGCATTGATGGCTATATTTTGTTCGTGTCACGCAAAAAAGAGATATGTTTGTGCAGCTGCAACAACTTGCAAACTCTGTGTTCGTTAGGTGCGCTAGCAAAAGGAAGTCATTCCGACGGTAAACAATAACGCACGGTCGGAAACGTCTTTCACGCTAGACCTGCTCCCGCCGAGTTGGCAACCGGCGAGCCTTTAAAGAGCGGGCAATTTGCGCAGTAACACCCGCCGGATACTGGCTGCTCATTAACTATGAACGCCGTCATCAACGACTCTTCTTCAGCAGAAAAAACGGCGTTTAACAGTAGCACTCTCCACGAATAAACGCTGCGGTGAAGTGCTTTTGAACGGCCACCGCTACAAAGTGCATATAAATTGCGCTCTAAAATTGAAGCGGAGATATGAAAGGAGCAGTAAACTTTTGAAAGACAGGCCGAGGGCAGCTCGCTTTCAAATCCACAGGTCTTTCTTAGATGTAAAGGGGTGGTTTACCAGCGAATAGTTGGAGATGTATCTACATGTATATGTTGCTACAAAAAAAATATCACGGGCTAGTGAGATCTGTAATTGTGTACATGCAACCTTAAGGAGCATATACACATGACATTTTACTTTAATATTGTAGGTCATTGATATTGCGATATCTACTCTTGGGCGTGTTATGTAAGAATGCCTAACACGCAGCAAGGAGTGTCGAGCTACGATAAAAGTAAATTGCATCTGAGTTTCTGCGATATTAAGTCCAGGGAAATTTTCTACGATATTGCTTACTTCACGGTTAAAATGCATGTTTCATATTTTTCTAATATAATATTTTTACAGGATGTGCAATTTAATGCAAATCGCTGAAAAATAATTTTATCATTTTCAATGTAAGTTAAAAGACATGTAGTGGGGTAAAGATAAATGAAAATAAATGCACATATTGAGTTTAATGGAATTGTTCTACCACTTATGCTGAAGAAAGCTTACCTGACAGAAATGCTACCTGTTATTTTCGTTGAAGAAGTATATAACAATTATCGCATTTATGTTCGAGTAGCGCTCTTCCAATTATCTAAATGTGGAGTGGTACTATATTGGACGATAAATTGGTTCGCGTTTGAGGGTCCTACCTTCAAATTAACTTTTATTTCATTAGAAGAAAGTGAAAGAAAATATCAGTATGGTAGAAAATAATTGTGTTTGAGGCAGTTCTAATGGGCACAACTGATTTAAGATACATAAAAATATGCATTAATAGTATAGATTTATATGATAATAATACCTAAATAAATGCGGACAACATCACATAAATTGCTTTGAACCCAAAGTAAGTTGCTTAAGCACTTTCCACGTTACCGTTGGTACCTCGCGGCTAATCTGATCCTGAAATGGAGACAGTATGTGCGTTGCACTTGACGGTGGAACACTATCTCAATACTTTTTAATTATTTTCAGAAGCACTTTCATATTACTATGTTTAATTTTCCATTTTATGCAGTAGGTACTGAGACAACCAAAATCTGTTTTGACACAAAAACCTCCATGATATTGAAAGATTTAATTAAAGTTAGCTACTAAACCGAAAAAATATTTTTATTACTTTGGTAGCATCTTTTAATGTCTCATTCTGCATAAAATTAAGAATTTCCTACACCTCAACAAACTATTTACATCATAAACATTTCGTTTACAAGTGTTTGAAATATAAAAGGTTGGTCTAATATTTATCTCGTTAAATTAAATTGAAAGTCATTCAACTCACAGTACCCATTTCCATTTAGCATTCCTCGTAGTGCTTTTAACAATGATAAAAGAACTACAAGCATTAAACTTTTTCGAGAAACTGATGGACTATTCGACTAGCTCCCCTACATTTCCTCATCAAACGATACCGTATTTGAGTGGGTATGCCCTTTGATTCTCGCTCGCTTTAAACCCCAGTGAAAAGCAACTTGTTTACATTTTTTAACTCATCTAGCTGAATGGGCTCTAGTCAAAGATTTCGAAGCTCCGCAATTAACTTCCACAAGAAATCTTTGTCAAGCCAGACTGGGGCTATTCACTAGTTTTAGATAATGGGCTTTTATGTAGCGACATTTCTATTTTGTTGTGAAGGTACTTACTGAATGATATAAGCATATTACATAAAAGGATAAATCCTAAAAGGATTAGTTAGAGAAGTTAGAAGGTTACGAGTTTAAGAGTTTATTAACTAACTAAAGTCAACATTTTAAATGTTTATAAGCTCTTGTGTAAATTCATAAATTTTAAATTATAAAACGTTTTAATTATAAAAAATATTGTGTTGTATTTAGGGGTATTTGATTACAGTTTGGTAATTGAACATCTGTTATTTGATTGTAATTACAGTTAAGGTTATCTCTTGTATCATTGAGATTCAAAGTTGATATTTAGGTTTTATTACTACTTTATTCAAAACAGGCGCACATTTATCCAATCGCATATTATATAGTACAATTTAAATCAGACTAGATCCCTATTTTTAAAAGTAAACGACACGTTTGTGAGCACTATACCATTTTACAAGGGTAGTGTAATATAACCCCAGTCGTCGATTTGTTCCCGGGGATTTTCTGCGGTACGTAAAGACATCGCGACGTCGGCTTGAAGAATATTCTTATTTATCAAAGAGTTCAGCTCACGAATAATGTTTGTATAGGCAAGGAGCACGGCGCATGAATAGTTATTGATTTTGAAAATAGTTCCCTCGCTTTGATTTTCAAATATGTTGTAGAATTTAACATGTGCTGATTGTACTAGCTCGGTTGGTATTCTTACGTGTCATTGAACACCATTTGATAGAATTTTTTGATCCTGTTGAATCTTGCTGTTTATTTGCTTTGGTAAGTGTCATATGTTATGTATTTACAATTTTTAGGCGCACGTATTAAATAAAAGTTGTAAAACACATAGTAATCGCTCGTCAACCTATGTATATTATTTTATAGTTAACTCATTTCGTCAATTTAAAAGTACATGTCTCAGTTGCGTTACTTTTAAGAAGCAAGATTACTATTATTATTATCAGCTCAGCTTTCCCACAAGCTGCTTTGTGATTGGTCTACAACTCACACACTTTTCTCCACTTGGTAGTTTAAAAACTTCTATCTCCAGCTGCTATCGGTTCTACAAGCAATGTGGCCAAACTAATTCTTTAAGCTATGACGGTAAGTTTTTATCGAATTTCTCCCTTTACTATTTTATTACTCAGCAAAGTTTGGACATTGCCCCCTATAGCCTGTTGAGTGAGTCGGTTTATTCAGGCCAGACAGTTACAGGACGGACTGCCCCTATGAATATAAATTCGGGTAATAGTGGTAAGATTTACTTAGAACTTGTTGTTTAACTTGTAGGGCCGTAAGGGTCATTTTTGCATGCTGATCTATGAACTTTATTCTCCGTTATTCGGTTGACAGTGGAATGATGGATTCGTATAACAAAGGTTTTAGATAACCTAGATAGTTTCTAAAGTGGTTTTTTTATACGTTTTTTTTTAATAAATCTCAAAGTAACAACTACTACAACTACTAAAACAGACCAAATTTTATTGTGTGTTAAAAACTCAATTAGTAATTAGTTTTATATTCTTGTTAAAATCTGTGCAGCAATAAATACTCAACTAAGACTATTTGAGTTGTTAAATTACATTGAGTTTAAACTTATAAAACTGTGTAGAGTTGGTAGCTATTTGCCGATAAGTCAAAGGATGTGGGTGCGGACAGGGCGGAGCGGAAATGGAAGCCGCCAATTACAGGGGCATCCACAGGTTAGATTTTTCGATCTCTTATTGGGCTTAACATCGCCCGCAGTTAGAGAAAAAACAAGAAAAAGCTAGCTTCAGCAAATCTACTCACAACCAGAAGTCAATTAACTTTTAACTTACATGAAATATTTAAGCGAAATAGCATTAAATAGGTGAACAATAATTACCACTAACTTTAAATTAACAATTTAGTAGATATGTGGTTTGTGATATGAATACACCACATTTATCTAAATATGGTGTTTTCCTATCATGATCCACATACTAAATTGTTAAATTAATATTATTATGACTTTTCGTTATTGGTTAAGGTAGTTTTAAGTACACATTTATTTATATAAAAATCAGTACGACTTGTAGGTACCTAAAGTTAATGACACTAAATCGTAGTATAAAGAAGCATCTCTAGTGTATCATAAGTACATTGCAAAATTACCTGAAGATAACACAAATATGGTTTTTATCACAGCTAAAACAATTGTTATAAAAAGTACCTACAGATGTGTGAAGTACCTTTATAAACTTATCTAAGTCCTTATATATTATCTTAAAAATTCTAAACTCGAATGGGAAAGTCCCAATCAATACTGATAATTATGATACATACCTAATCCAATATATTCAAGAGACTTGTAACTCAATTGAATATATTACGTAGATAGTTCCAGAGATTAGTCCGAAAATTCAAACGCTCGATTGAATTTACTTAATAATGTTACTTAAATTGCATTAGGTTTACCCAATCAGACATACCTAGTATGAATTTATTTAATTTCCAGTAAGTAGATTACCCAATTACATTCTTAATTATATAAATCAATTACAACATTGCGTCAATTAAAAGTAAATAGAGACGACCAACGACCGATAACACACTTATATGTAAACATAGTAATATTTTAATGAAATATTGCAGTAAAATATATCAATTCAGAGATGGTCAAAAACATTATTAAAATAATGCTAAATTATTAATTCTATTAGATACCCATTTACTTTAGATACAAAGTTCGATGTTATTCCCATGTTCAATTTAGCTCCAAGTAAATCCGATTTGATCTGTTTCATTTTTCGATCAAGAACTTTAAACCTTTTTTTAAGATTTCTGTTGTAAATGAAAAACACGTAGCCTACGATCGTTTATTTAGCACTAGGATCAACAAGCAGCCTCAGCTTAGAAAACCAATCTGGTTGGATCCTAGAGATAATCAGGCGTTAGGTAAGCCAGGATCTACTTTGCATAACTATTTAGTCTGTACCAAAAGCGAGAAAATGTTGTTTGTATTAAGTCGATTATTTCTAAAAAAATACTAAAATAATTCTTCTCACTAAATGAGAAGAATTAATATAAAATTTGACAATTCTAAATCTAGGCAATAAGTTTTCTCGAAACACACTACAACTTATCGCATAAAACGCGGTGATATGTAATGTCGTTTTCGTGTTACTAAATACATTTTTAAACATTTTCATGTAATACTCGATTCTAGCAGTCTCTCCATTTTTCAGTGTTCTCATATGAGACAATAAGTCTACATAAAACACAAAATGCATAAACATAGAGAAAGCAGAAAGGATTTGTTAGGGTTGTAACTACATTCTTCAGTTACCTAGTACAGATAACAGACTTCGTTACTAACATATACAAACGAAACCTCCAGTCTGAAGGGAATATATCGTGTCGTATATAAACAAAGACAAACGCGTACTGTGACAAATAGGATATCTAACACCGTGTTCTAAATAACACCCTAGTTGATACTCTAGCAGTCCCCGAAGCT
This sequence comes from Autographa gamma, assembly GCA_905146925.1. Classification (NCBI taxonomy): domain Eukaryota; kingdom Metazoa; phylum Arthropoda; class Insecta; order Lepidoptera; family Noctuidae; genus Autographa; species Autographa gamma. The sequence continues at coordinate 7,628,380 of LR989852.1, forward strand.
AGGTAAAATATTCCAAAAATAAACCGTATTGTATCGAATCTTTCCTTCATCTTTTATATGCAAATTGTATTAGAAATAACCTATTTTATGCACATAATTTCACTTTGATTTACATAAAATAGTATTCAATACAATCCTGGGGCTATTATTCAAAGTTGGTGTATGGAAGATGGCGATTATACTTATATTGAGGCCCAAAGTTTGGGCTTTGTCCGTTTGAGATTTTTTTCCGACAAGAAAATTGTAAAATACTTAAAATAATTATATTTATTAAACAATATACAACATTTTGTTTCGTATCTCAAAATGGTACCTTTTATTTGATTTAAATGTGATGTTTGTGTTTGGTGTATCATTTTAATCAATAAACTGAGACAACCGATTGATTTTGATGACTCAAACGGTCGGCTGGGACCACTAAGTGCTTGGCTTACTGCCCTAATGGTTGCGGGCTTATACAACTATTAACTCTGTGCTAAAATCATCCTACATCGAGCTGGTATAATCATTTTGTGTGACATATCAATATGTGAGATTAAATAGATAAGCACCGAGGCGGTAGATCGATGCGACGGATAATAAAATTATTTAAACGTGAAAAATATTCCTTTGGTAAAGTTTTTGGACCCAAACTTTAACAGCTGGGTTATGGAAACAAACAATTTTAAAACTCAATAGGATGCCAGCTACCATTGTTTTTTTTTGTAACTAAATGCTTGTACATACATTTCATAGTTTATGTCATATGGATATTACAATATCCTTACACCAATCCTTAAACAGATTTTTCAAACTCCTTCCAATGCAGGCTTGATACGCGTTCCATCGCTTGCAGATTGATTCGGAAAACCAATTATCGATGTCAGTGGATTTCGCGAAACGATCTATCAATGCAATGGATTCTTCTAGAAACAAACAACTATGGAAAATAGCATATGGTTTTTTGAAGTTCTTTAGATAGGTACTTTCACTTTTCCTGATTCATCATCATCATCAGCCGGAAGACGTCCACTGCTGAACAAAGGCCTCCCCCCTCCCCCCTTTTCCTGATTACCTACAAATAAATGTTTTAATTTGATATTAAGAAATCTGTAAAAAATGGTAAACAGTAAATAAGATTAATTGTTTTTATTATTATGATCGTGTCATGCGATTTCACGTCCCCAGGAAAAAGTAATAAAGTCTTAAATTATAATTAATTGATGTACTTGATTGATCTTGCTGATAATTTCTATCCGCAGGGTTATTTAAAGATTAATGTTTTGGTATAGGTACACCGATTTCGTTTATACACGTAATTGTTAAAAGGATTGTACTTTAATTTGATCATCAATCAGAAATTTTAACAATGCGAAAAGGACATACATTTGGTTCCTGTAGTAACAAACATTATTTTATTGTTGTGACAAGAGCGTTGCCTATCTCACATATACTATCTACTATCTTTACATTATACTGCTATTAACATATTAAAAGATTAGCTGTCAATCATTATTCGCGGAAGATACCAAATTGTCGTGTAAATTTTCCCATCAACCTTCACTGCATATCTTTATTTTATTAAATGTCTTATGACGTTATTTTTTTATAGGTTATAGAGATTTTACTTTCATTGCTAACTAAGCATTTAAGAATTCAGTCATTGTTTAGTGTTTTAATATAGTTTTGGAAAGGCAAGTTAAGTGTAGACAGCTAACCATCTATAATTTCTCGTCAGGAATTTGATTCGTCCGAACGCGCTAGAAAGTATAGATCAGCAGGTGTGGCTTCGACATCGTACGACCAGAGTTCGTTTATTCTACAACTGCCTCGTCACTACAATAGCTATTTTAAAATATGTTTAAATAAGCAACCATTACACTACAGTATCATGTTATTGATTAGGAAGAACCCATGTTTAGAGTTTAGAGCTCAGCTGTTGTCAGTCTCGCTGAAATTAAATGTAAAACGTACGCTGCCTTTTATTCAGCTGACTTTAACGAATACAGAATGTTGAGAGCGAATAATCAGGCCTATTTACATTTTGCTTAGGCCCACCTGACGCTATCCAAGCGCGACCGCCAGTGCGGACTGTGTACCTGTCATGGCAAAGTAAATATTAAAATAACTCTTATAACAATAATATAATCTTGACATAAAAGCGCTAAAAGAATAAAGTGAAGTTTTATATATGAAAGACAGCTGTTTTATTATGATGACAGAGCTCACCGAAATGCGTACAGCAAAGTTAAATTAAATCGAGCCTCGTCTCAGGATGCGATAATAAAATGGTTCCGTCTCGGATGCTCTATGATGCTATGAAACAATACAATAAGTATTCATATGACGTCACTCGTGGCAGGGACCATGAACATTTCGGTAAGACATTACGTACTTGATGTTAATGTGTTTTTAATGTACCTTTCTTTAATATTCTTGGAATTATTTAGGCTGTTTTCAGTATGTGAGGCCTTGTATTTCATCGTGTAGTAACTACCACTTTGTGTGTGTCCAACGCGGCTGACCGATCATGGTTTTGTAAGAGTTTTGCCTAAGAAACTTGGTTTTATCGATACGCAGATACGGTGGCCACCTGTACACCTACATCTCAATATTATGACGAGTGGACATAAATTGACGCATTCATTATTTAATAATATTTCAATGCGTAGATTATTTGGTTTAAGTACTTAAATAAATGTTTAAAACACACTTATCAAATCTACCCTATTTTGATTAATTTTTATACTGGTATCTACTTCTACAAAAACAAAATAAACGAAAGAGTTCTTTTGAACTAAATACAAATTCCACGACCATAACTTTAAGCTTAGTTGATACCAAAGATTTCAAACGAAACTTTGTATAAAACTGAAGAAAATTTTCTCTAGGATTATAAAATGAACGAGACAAATGTGATTCAATTGTCCTCTAGACAAAGCCTTCGAACTTGCGAAAGCAAATCTTTAAAGGCATCAGAACTTATTATTAAAATTGTAAGCGGGAAGGAAAACCGGGATTCCTTCAAAATCCCGTTTACAAATAGTTGTATTATCGCGTCGCATACTGTTGTGCTGCAGTGAGCTGAGCAATTGGTCCTTGGGGAAAAAGCATGCCTAACGAACCGTAAGCGACTTACCCGATGCAAGAATTGTATTGTTAACGATCTCGCATTTTCAGAAGCACGTAAATACATTCGCCTACCCTAATTACCCGTAGGTAACTTATTCAGCTGTCAGAATAATGTATTCAAGTGAATTTCGAGGCTAAAACTATTCCTTATTTACAAATGGTTTTAATGTTTACAGCATTACCAGACAGAAACGATATATTAGAACACCTTCGCTTCAAGTCGTAGCTGGAAATACATTGCAGTAAATAATGGAGAATGGGTATCAAGCGTAACTTGATCGATTGTAGTGACTGAAACACTGAACAAAATTTAATACCAACTCACGTAGACTTGTGTTACATGCATACCTTTAGTTACACACTATTCTATGATCCAAGAAACATTAAATAGCAAATGCTCATATAGTTACAATTCCGAATCTTGTGAAGGATTTTTTGTTTCGCTGGCGTCTGTTCAGACATGACGTCACAAGTCCTTTCAAGAGCTTTAAATCAAAGATTGTTTTTGAGAGTGACTAATAAAAGATAGTAAAGAAAAGATAGATGGCCCATAACGAGTACTTCTGTGAATTGCTCGTTACATTTGGCCTTTTTTAGTTTTTTTTCTTTCGACATAAATTGGTTGCGTAAGATGGGACAGATAGGGACAATAAGTATGTTTCTAATGCCTAACTGTATTTACGGTTTTAGACATTTATTTTCTCAAAAGATTTACATAATCACTTACAGAGAAAATACAATATTATAATTATTAAATACATGAGGCTGATTTGCGTAGTGGATTGGTACAATAAGTCAATAACATCACTTCGTAAACAGTAATTAGTAGACTGGTAAAAATTAAATATGAAGGTAGGGTTATTGTAGAAATTTGTACGACATCGTACGCGCATCGCTAATGCGGGTAGAAGTGTATAAGCTGGGTAGTACAGTCATAGAAAAATACAATACTTGTTGATTAAGGCTCATGACACAGTGGCTATTAATTAACCGCGTTTAAAAATTCAATGTTATTATTGTTGTGCTTGTATTTTTTTTTTTTTTACTTTTTTTTTTTTATTATATTATTTGTTCGCAGGAATTATTAATTTATATATTTTGATTACTTGAGTTTCATTAAGTATTTATGTATTTAGTGTTAGGTAAGGAGGAGTGTGGTTTTTATTCGTATATGTTATACCTAGAAAATTATATTGTAGTAAGTAGGAAGAGTTAAATGCGCAGACTAAAATATTTTAGATAAACATATTGCATAGCAAATATAGTATAGTTTGTAGTATTTTTTATAAAATAGAACACAGTGTATTATAATCGTATATGGAGAATTGCCGTATGATACATATATATTTTGAATTTTGTGTGTTACAGTGTAAATGAATTTAATGATTGACATTTCTTTAACCAGATTTAACTTTTATTAATGAAATAATCCTTTAAAATGTGGCTTTTTAATAGTTTTTTAAATGTGTACAGGGATTTTGCTTTTTGGGTCTGTAGACGGATTTTTTAGGCGAAATATCTATTTTTTTTTTTCTAAAATACCAGGTAATATTAGATATCTCTCCCCCAGGTGCCCTGATGGAGTCGTTGCGAAACAAATCGGACTAATGAAACAACTGAAGAGATTTATTTCTTCTGAATTTGGACCAGAGGAATTTCTTCAACAAACATGATTACTAATTTTACGTTTAGATGTCCACAATCTTTAAGTAAAGTGAAAGACGTCGATTTGTTTAAGAATAGTTATTGGTTTTACAATTATTCTTTAGAATCTATTCATAATGTATAATGATAAGTATATTTATGTTAGTGTTGTATTTAATTAATTTAGAACTCAATACAAAACTCGGTTATATGTTGTTAACGGTTTTAATATACATATTTACTAATGGGCCTTACGTAGCAACGAAGCTACTTCGAAATATTTGGTTAACAATATACCTAAAATTATTCCCATTCTCATTAAAATATATTGTGGTTTTCATTTTGTGATTTTGGCAGACCAGATTTTGCGTATAATGTCCAATTAGGAACTCTAATAACAAAACAGTATTTTGTAGTTCTTGCGAAACACACACGTGAAGCATTATTATATTAAAGCGAACATAAAAAATTGGTACATCCTTAGTTTCAACTTCTGTGGTTAGCAGGTATGGTTTTTTTTGTAAATTAATTCGTGATACTAAAATAATTTTATTTTAAATCTCTTCAGAGCTTTATAACATTTTGGTTTTACATTCTTTTGATTCTCTCATCTACTAAAACTATACTCTTTCAACTCAATAATATGTTTATTTAGAGTATACCTATAATGGTAATCTGGGAACCCAAGAAATAGGAAAGTATGTATTTAGCTGTAACTTAAGATAAGCGAACTGCATTTGTTTACACCGAAATATTACCTGTAATAATTGCATAGCTATCGAACGTGCGAGCTTGTTTTGCATACATGTCAAAACAAACGTGATTCCGGTGTGTTCCTGTGAGAACTCTCGAATTGGAGTCTATCAGACGATAGCCGATCTCATAAATACAACTATCTTAAGTGTATCACTCAAAACATACACGAGTTGCATATCATGTTGAGCACTACTTAATGACTGAACACACAGGAACTTACACTTGTTTAGATTCGAGATATAATCATAATCTCGCTAAACGTTTAGATCCTTACATGATAAAGGCACTGCACTGCGGCATTTTCTAGTGGCTTTCGAGTTTACTCTGAAATTTGAGGCCTCCTAGCCAAGTACCTAGAAACAACCCTAAGTCAGACTTAGTTTTCTTAGTGAAACAAAGCACTTGCGTGAATTTAACGACTAGCCTAACTCCGCTAACTACTATAGCAATTCAAGTTACTGTTTGAATGCCGGTCGATAACGTTTATCGGTTCTGCATTTTGAGGTATGGAGGTAGCTATAATGTAATACCGAAGCAATTACCTACCAAATTAATTAAGATACTTTAATCAACGTTACCTAATCTATATTGTGCCATTATTATATTACATGTCTCGTGTAAAATGTGAATATACAGCTGTACGACCCTAACATAGTTTTGAAATTTATTTTTGAAAAAGATAAGGCATTAGATAGTAACGTCTAAAAGCGAAATCGACATTTGTGTTTTCCTTACGTACATTCGATATACACTTAGAACTATTTTGCAATAATATTCAAATTTAATCCTCCAATTAAATTGATACAAAAGACAATTAGTGCTCGGGTACCGAATTAATTGAATAAATCTGGCTCGGTAGACAATTCAAATACGGGATAACTCTAAATATTCGTTATATTTCATTAATTTAACTGTTTTCATTACCTATTCTTACTCTATAATAGAAAGTTAGGAGAGCAATTTTGGAACTGCTTAACCAAAGTGAGTTCAAAAACTGAGAGCGGATGAAATCGTATAACGCGCTGCAAAGAGTTGCCCTATTACCGCAAACTTTCACGCAGATCTGGCTAACAGAGTTTACTCAAACGTTTTACCTTGCGAGTACAATGGCGATGTAAATATCAAAATATTCTAGTATACCGTACCACACTTTATTGTGACTTCAAAACTTTTGAAGCTGTTTTGAAGTTGTCACGATCATTTGTGTGGTGAACTTTGTCAAATTAAAGACGGAGTGCTAGAAGAGGAGTATAACCTCTCCGTTAAAACTGACAGTATCTGTATTTAAAATATTTGCTACTTTGTTGATCATGAAATTCTTGTTCTTTAAACAATGTTCGATTATACTTTCTTGTGCTCAGAACAATAAGTGTAGAATGTATTGTATGTTCCGTTCTTAAGATGTAAACATTAGAGGTTGTTAATAATGAAGGGGTGCAGCGACACGCAAACAGATACACAATTATTCACACGACACAGGGCACGTCCGTCGTTCCGTAACCAGAGATATTTACGGGCGGCCTGATCTGTCGCAGCGTTTGTGTCGTAAACTCTGCGCACTTGACGTTCAAACTCACTATTTTAGTGATGTACGAAAACGTGACGTTTGTTTGTAGGAGAATGCTGCATTTTTAAATTAAGAGCTGCGACGTCTTTCCTTGTTAGTAGACCCTCTTTGGTGAATTCTTTGATGTTTAATGTTAAATCATGTACCATTTGGCTTTGTTCTACAGGAATCCTGTAGTAGTTTGTCAGGAACTTTAAAGTGGAGCTGACAGCTCTGGAGCACACACGACATGACAACTGTGTTTAGAGATTGGTCCGAAGCAGTTCTGCTATCTTTATTTACATTTAAGAGATCGTAGCAACAACTTTATTTTTCATCTACGTCTTCTTTTATCTCTATATCTAAATATTAAAACGTAATAAATCCAAAAGGCAATATAGATATAAAAAAAATACCAACATAAAAGCCTTTTCATTTATAAAACTGTTTAAGTAGTTATTATTTCTGTACGGTATATTTATCATGGGCTATAAATACCACTGTAACCGAATGTCGACGCGTGGGTGGAATTCGGACGGCGGTTTCCTCGGTCCCTTTATATTACGAATTTGTCATAAAGTGAAATATGCGATGCATTAATTTTTATCAAATATCTGCCGACCTTATTGTGGCTACGGCCTAGTTTAGATGTGGGTGTTAGGATATTTAGTTTGGTTTTGTTTTGAATAAAGTTCTCAAAGTTAAAAACACAGAGGCTTTATTCGAGGATCCGTTTTTATTGGGATAAAAGAAATCTATTTACTAAGTTTCTGATCTATTTTCTATTCAGTAAATGTTCGGATAGTTGTTCCCTCGCTATAATTTTAGCGGGCACAAATAGCAACTTTCCCGACAAAACATTTTCTTTCAATTCCAAACTTTGATTAATAATTACAAGAACTGCCTAACACAATAAACACTCAATGTTACGGAACACCAAAACAAGTTACACCTAATATTTCTCGCAGTATATTTGATTTATTGTAATAACTCTACGTACAAGTTTGCTAGCAAAACAAAAACTAGGAAAACAAAGCGAGCTCCCCTGAGCTTTGCTGTAGTCCAATAAAAATAAATACATCTCAAGGCAGAATCAATTATGGAGAAAAGATTCGAGAAGCCATGTCTGCATTTATGTGTCGCATTTCTGCGATGAAAAAGCTTTTTAACATTACAATGAGAGCCATTTTATATTTCCTGATGTAATAAATCAAATCTCTTTCGCGTAGTGACGTCCCCCTCGGATCTCGCAGCCAATACTGAATGGATTTAATTCCGTGTTTCGTAGATGGGAAAAAGAACGTTCATCACACCTAATTTCTGAAGTATTAGATTTGATCCAGTCGCAGGTCATGTGATTGGAAACGCGACTGCCAATTCGAACGGTCTTTGTTCAAGGTTGGGACAAATGTAACCATTACGTATTACTAAAATAAAAAATAGTTTGTTACTTGATTTCTCAAAGACGCCTGGACCGATTTCAAAAAATATTTTTTTATTTGGAAGGGTGTGCTTGTCATTTGGTCCCATTATCATCAGGTCAGGACCTGATGGTGGAAACTCTGAGAAATCGAGGGCATCTCTTGAAAATTGTAGGCAAGCATGGGTTAAAAACTTAAGATTTATGTGTATAGCTGATGAGTTTAAATTATAACAATTAAAAAAACAATTTAAACAGTTAAAAAAAATAGTGTTAAGTAGTCTCTCGTAAAATACATTGTACATTGGGTTTCGATTTCCTAATTTGCGATAGGCTTTTCTCTCTTTCCTCGTTTGTCTCATTCAAACGACGATTTCACATTTGAGCAGCGCGTTTCGTAAGCCTACCCATGTTTACGCAAAAAACAAAATCGTCAAATTCACCAAAAAATCTGTAAATAAAATATTTTTTAACAAAAAAAGAAACGACTTCAAAACAAAACTAAAATGCACTAAAAAGGACAAAATAACTACGTTATTTAAAAACTCTATATTTTGAAGGCGGTGCCTAGCAAAACTATTAGACACACAATGATAATGAAAAATAAATCAATATTAAAAGAAAAATGAATACAACTAACAACCTTCTTTAGAAGGCTATCTAAATTACTTAATATTATCAAAATACATAACTAATAGCACTAAACTAACACACCTATTCGAAACTTAAAGGTCAAAATTAGAAACTCAGATAAATATCTAAGTAATTCAATTCGTTCAATAGTTTTATTTGGCACCGCCTTCAAAATAGAGAGTTTTTAAATAACGTAGTTATTTTGTCCTTTTTAGTGCATTTTATTTTTGTTTTGAAGTCGTTTCTTTTTTTATTAAAAATTATTTTATTTTTATGAACTAATGTACGCAGTATGTAAAGTTAAGTTTAATATTATTGCGTAGTATTTAAATTGTAGATGTTAACTGAGTTCCTCATCATTTTGAATTCAGAAACCGCCGACATTTTATAAACTAGAACATTCCAAAGAGGCCTAGGTTTAATGACTACAAATTGCTAAAACGCTGTGACCATGAGAGATTAACAGCTCTCTCGAAATGTTGTTATTCCTAATACTATTTACTATTGGAATGGATTGGTAATATCATTGTAAGTTGTATTAGGTTTATCTTAATCGAGCAATTTGCAGGAAATGTACATCTGCATGATACCAGCTGGAAATTCAATACGCTTTAAGTGATTGAACGTACCTTCATATCAATCAATCAATCAATCAATCCTTGCAGATTCTGTCTACAGATTAAAAGCTTATGTTTGTTTAGCACTTAGAGATTTATTCGCAAAACAGTAGAAAACCAAAACAAAAATAACTTTATTTTATGTATGAAAACTGTAAAAAAATAATTTATGTTTCTGTTCCTTTATGTTTTGTGTCCTTTGTTTACACTTGTTCTTAAGTTCTTATTCAATCATAATAAGGCCCGGCCCTTTTCAGGCACTTTTGAAACGTTAATTACTGTACTTGCGCGAATCAACAAAATTAAATAAGTACTATTTTTACGTTTTATTGTTCGTGCATTATGTTAAGTATTAATATTGCTTTAAAGTTGTGTACCAATATGTCTTATACCTCTATATTAACGAATATATGTTTCTTAACTTTGTGCACCAACTCTATATAGATATATCAAATAACAAAAACCTGCAGACGTGCAGAATAAAAACAAGTAAAGACGAAAAAGATTTTCCAAAAGAAAATTAACAAAAAGAAGATTAAATGCATGCAGATGAATATTCTAAAGTTTTTTGAACTCGAGCAAGTGGTTACAACTGCTTAGCTTATCATATTCCGGTTCACAGAATATGGTCAGCTTGGTTATTCCATAATCGGACATTTGGATGGTCCGCAGCAAACTTTGTATCAGATATATTTATTCCACAAATATCAACGCGTCGTAAAATATCTGTATTACGACGAGTGTAAAATATAGCATCGCGGTTTCAATAGTTTGGTTCTAGCTTGATATATGTCAGTGTGGATGCCATAAAACTCAAATAATTTTTAAAGGAAGTGTGTATGTAGTATTTTTCTATGTACTATATATACTTCCTCCTTGAACAAATCTTTGTGTGATGATCATGACCACTTGTTTTGTGTCTTTATGTATATCTGCTCAAATTACAAGCTGCTTTTGTTGATAAGATGACCGTGTGAGTTGTCCCAGGATACTAATGTTATAAAAATGATTTTCTTTTTATTAAATTACTAATATTCAATTTTATTTCAAACAAATGTTCTGTAACTGATATTTCCTGGGTTGTAGCATGAAACATTAACTTCACAGTTTGTATAATTACTTTCATATTGTTTTAATTTGACACAAGACTTACCAATTCCCACAACTGGAAGAGAAAGTCAGACAGGACGGATGTTGGATGGTGCATTGTTTTAAATTTCCCAGTATTTAGTTGCTGTAGTATTTCTTTCTATATTGTGATAAAATCACAAGGTGACAGATAGTAGAGTTGCCGGTAAAAGTCTCCTGAACTTAGTGAAGTGTTTCATTTCATATAGTTTATTCAGGGATCTTATTAAAATAAAAAATAAGTTTTTCTAAGAAAGTTTCGTATTTCAGTTTGCTTATTCATTGATATAGGACCAGGAAAAGTAAAATTTGACAAATACTTCATGTGACTGTTTCAATTATTTCACAGTACATAGTGTTGGCATGAATAGGGCTTATAGCTACATACAAGTATATAGAAGGTTGCTCATTAATTCTGATTTAAGATAGTTAAGAAAACACAAATTAATTAAAATTGTTTGATTAAGATGTTGTCTTAAGAGCCTTCCATTTCTTTTAGGTATTTGGACTAAGACTACTTAAGTAAAATTCCACAGTTCTATTTAAATTAAATCTCTAACTGATTGACGAAATTACTTTATTCGGTGTTTAGTTAATAGTTACAGTAAGACAGCATAGTTGTCCATGTAGTGTCTTGGTGGACCTGCATACCAAGACCTCAGCCTCTACATTACATACTACCAACGTAACATATAGGTTACAAAATCTAGTAAGACGTAAGTTAATTTATTGCTTAGATTCGACGCAAATTGAAAGGTTATTTACCTTTACATTTTAGGTAAAGGTGTTTAGTTTTGCGACAAAAAAAAGTAATTGACTTTCCTGCCTGTTTCGTGTTTTAGATACAGGTAAAACTAATTTATTGTATATTGATTTATGATACATATTCTAGTGTCCCGTACATTACTAAATATATATATACCTATCATTAAATGTCATATTCATTTCAAGTTTGAACAACTTTAGGTAAATTAGACAGCCTGTTTCAAACTAATTATTTTCAGAAGGAAGTTGTACCTGTCTCGTTACCCATTTTAATACGGGGTATTAAATGTTTCAAATACATTTAATGACCTTACTCGACCTTCTAAATAGGGAGGGATATTGGTATAAACCGAAAGTTTTTGACAAAATCTAGTTAAACTACTTCGCGTGAAAACGTCTCTTCAAATATTTACTCCTTCAACTAAATCGGGATGTTGTTAAAGTTTCAGTCCTTAACCCGAAATAAAGCAGAAAGTCAAGTCCAGTTTTTAACAACACATTTTCCGAACATTTCTCTTTTCCAGTGAGCACAAGTTTTAAAATATTCTGACTGAACTCGAAAATGTGAGATGCAAAGAAGCGAGTAATACATAGTTGTCGCTTCTACGTAAATCCAGGGTTGATCTGTGAAAGCCACAGAACAGCATCCAGTCACAGCTTTACGGTGTCACCGGTGAACGTGTGGCTCAACACGCACGTATTGCGTTCAAAATGAGCCAAGCCATGCAGGAAATACAGAACTACACTATATTTGGTTATCAAGACGCCTTGTGGTTGGCTATCAAACTTCGTGCACGAGGATTCCAGCTACTTCGTTGAACGTGTCTGTACAGTGGCTTAATCCCACTAATATTATAAATTAAGGTTATACCTTGTGTGTTTGTATGTTTGCTACGTCTTTATGCGAAAACTACTAAATGGATTTTCATGAAATGCGGCACAGGTAGTCCGTAGTCTAGTTCGTAATATTAACATATTAAAAACTTTTTATCCTGGCTTTATGTTCCTGTGGGATAATTCAGTGGTTTCAATGGTTAGCGTAGACGAAGTTGATGGCAAAAGTTAGTATTTCCATACATAAGTCTCTCAGGGCAATGTGGTGTGTAGCAGTAAATTAGCAACACCATATGAACCACATTAGGACTCGAGCTATTCTGGCTTTGTTTACGGGAAAAGCGCAAATGTGAGTTGGTACGACTAAGTAGATTACAATGGATAGTGTATTTACTACTTGTGAAATATTTTTATAAGTGAAAATGACACAAAAATAATCCATTCATTGATAACTTTGGTAAAGTTAAGTTCTTAATATCAATGTAATTTGCATTTTGCATAATACCAGATATTTAGCACATAATATTGCTGGTGTAAGTATGAAAATATTAAACTTAATTATGTTCAATTATGATCAAAATTACGTTGTCCATCATTTAATCATTTCATTCAAATTTTAAAACATACACTCATTTCAATTTTGAATGTGGCCTTGGACGACCGAGCTTGGGCTCAAGCCACTCTTCCCATCCGTATGGGCGGGCTCGGCGTCCGCAAAATTACAAGTATTAGCTTACCGGCATTCATATCCTCGGTCCACGGCACTGATAAATTAATCAGGAATATTCTCAATTCCACACTGATTGATTTTGAGGTGCCGTGCTTCACCGAGGCTGTGGATGCCTGGAAAATTGCCTGCCCGCATTCAAATACTCCTGTCTGCCCATCTTCCCAGAGACAGTGGGACGAGCCGCTCTGCAGAGTAGTTCAAGAAAATCTACTCTCTTCTTCCAATACTTCTGCTGAGCGTGCGCGCTTACTGGCTGTGGGAGAGTGGGAGTCAGGCCTTTGGCTTCAAGCATTGCCTTCGTCGAACATAGGCACCTTGTTCGACGACACTACTTTCCGCCTTGCTGCTGCCCTACGCCTTGGGGCTTCGTCTTGTACCCCGCATCGCTGTCACTGTGGCGAAGTTGTCAATAGCCTCGGACACCACGGCCTATCATGTAGCCGTAGCGCGGGCCGCATGGCGCGGCATGCTAATATAAACGATATTATCCGACGAGCTCTTGTCGCCGTGGGCGTTCCAGCTGTACTCGAACCCAATGGCCTGGCACGCGACGACGGCAAGAGACCGGACGGTATGTCTTTGTTCCCGTGGAAGGTGGGTAGGCCTTTAGTGTGGGACGCTACTTGCGTCGACACTCTTGCGCCTTCCCATCTTCCTAGCACGTCGTGCTGTGTTGGCGCTGCTGCTGCGGCTGCTGAGAACCTCAAGCGGCGGAAATATTCCAACCTAGTTGGAAGTTATATATTCGAGCCGTTTGGGGTTGAGACACTTGGTCCGTGGGGTCCGAGTGCACACAGTTTTTTTAAAGATTTATCTAGACGCCTGATTGACACTTCGCGTGACCCAAAGGCTGGCTTCTACCTAGGTCAGCGCATAAGCATTGCCATACAACGTGGCAATGCTGCCAGCCTTTTGGGCACACTCCCAGTCGACAGCGACGTGGGTGAATTTTTTGACGCCTTATTTTAGTTTTTAGTTTTATTTAGTACATAATTTTTCTTATTTAATGTGTAGGCTTAGTTTTTACAATACTGTAAATATTTTAAGTTTAATTTCGAAAATAAAATGATTCTATTCATTCAAATAAGTACGATTATTTAAATTGAACCGTGAACAGAATTATCCCCAGAGTCAATCCTTGCAGCAATGGACATAATTATAATAATTTCATTTAATAGGCAGTTCAATTCATGTTATTAAATTGTTTACGAATGTTTTGTTTACAAAGACTATATTTTTGTTTTCTTTTAAGCTTTATTCAAATAAGTGCATTCATAGCATTTCGTAGCGTGTTATACGTTTACATTATAAATCCGAGCTGGATTAGGCTGAATGAAATGAATAATAGTGTTTACGTGTTTAGTTGCAAAACAGTGAATAGTTGCGAATGGTTGCGAACGTGACTTGGTAATATGTGGCGTATGGCTTTGTTCGTCTTAGGTCTATTAAAACTTTGCTATACCCGTGATATTTTATACGTATTAGTTACTAAGTTTACTTTCTAAGTTCTAGACTTGTACTGTATGAGGCGATATAATCCTTTTAATACGGTATGAGATCGGGAAAATAAATTTCTATTCTTTGTAGATGTAGTCAAACCCTATCGAAACATTTCCAATACTTTCCAACCAATCTGAAAAAAAATGAATGTTCAGTTGACGTGCTACTTGCAATTTTCGCTTAAAACTTATAGTTTACAAAGTTCTTAACGGGAAACTTGTAGGAAGGTTTTTTCTGCCGTGATAGAAGACGGAGGCGGGCAGTGCATCACGTGTCGGCGGCATTAAGCCTGCAGGCGCGCTACGAAAGCCATTAATTTTGTTCAGCGCCTTACAACTTACAGCGGACGCTAAGCCGCCGCCCCACTTTGACTGCATTACAAAAAGAATATTAAGAAGTGTCTGCACAACGAAGCCGGATTACAATGAGTCGCCTTGAGCCGCTGCTCATATTGCTCACTTTGCTGAAGATTTTACTCTCTTAAGTTCTTTGTATACTTATTTTGCAGTTGGTCGGGATAATAGATTACCTTGTTAGCTTATTAAGATCTTGGCGCGCTGGAGAGAAATGATATGCAAAGTAGAATGTGTCCTCTTCTTTTTTGTGAAATACTGCATATCAGCTACAATGCTGTACTAAAATACTACTCCATAAACAAAATTTTATTTCTTTTGCAAATTTATACCATATACCTACCGATCCGATACTTGTTAAAATATTTAGAGTTTCCCACATGATACGGCAGTTAGCATGTATATAGAATGTGAGCGGCTCGCCACGTCTGTGCATTACGTTATCTGTGACGCGCGCGAGGCAACGTGAGTGCACGTAGGGCCCGCTGGTACTCTGTAGGAATTTAATTTTTCCTCTCGGAATCCTGACAAACCTACCTCGCGAAGTCACGACGCATTCAATTTACTGCCAGCTAACACATGAATACAGATTTCTTGACCAACAATATGTTGATGTAGATGTACATATTGTACTGAACTGCAGAAACTTTTTCCTTTTTGTTTTATCGTTGTGGGTTGGATTGATGGTCCTTTTGAAGTCCAACTTCAGCCTTTATTGTGCCAACTTTTCTATTCCTTTTTTGAGTTCCGTATGCGAACTCTTTTACATTACGTATTTAAAACAAAATATGTACACACAATTCTTTATTTATATTGCTACCCATGTGTTTTCATTTAGTATAAAACAATAGTACCTGGTACATAAATTCCTCTCTGACACTTTTAGGTTAAGCGACTAAAACTCCCATTAAGTACTGCGTTATAGTAATTATGCGACATACACACTGCACAGAACCTGCATAGCGCTTCCAAATCGGTTTCGCTCCCGGCATAGCAATTTATGCAACTGCATCACAGTTGACACACGAATTGGAAAAAGGATTGATATCAGTTTGATTCAGACAGTCCGTTATTTAAAGCTGACCGTTGACTTTAAAATGGGGTGACTAAAGATGGGGACCAGTGGTCTATGTGGATGGCAAATACCATTGATAGTTGCGGAAAAAAAGAAAATTACATTGCAAAGTTAAGTATATATTTTTAATAATTCTAGGTATATTAATGGATGCCGAAAACCATAACTTTACATGGTTAGGCGCATATAGATATTCCAGTTCGTAAAATATTCAAGTGAAATTTTCCAAGTATAAAGGTCATTGTGCTGGTCCTTCAAAGATGCAAACGGCAAAGCGAAAGACATTGTAGTTGATAGAAAGACGAGATCAAATTGATAGGTCGTCGAAACTGGAGGACAGTTACATTGAACGGGGTGCAATGGAAACAACTTGACATTGAGATAAGAGACCGTTCTATCAAATTCAATATCAATTTTTGTTCACTCATACTTGGTTCATTTTATTCAATATCACACAAAATTATGGACGGAGCCTTAAATAATAACAGTCCAATATTTGATTCGTTTTTAAAATAAACAATTATTGGCATAGGTATAATATTCACATTTTATGTCTTCAATTTGATCATGAGTATTAAACAGAAAAATCTGTGATTTTATTACTGCAATATTGTAAATATACCAGAGGTAGAATCATTTTAAAAGAACCTGTGTGGAATTTACTGAGATGTTAATTATTATAAGCCAGTGCTGTTGGAAAAGACCTCCATTCCTCCTCTGGGGTTTAATTAATACCACATTTTCGAGTTTATAACCTGCAGATCCTCACAGATCTAAATAAATTAAATAATTACAAAAGGTATTCATCAATAATCGTCTTGTAAAGACAGGAAGATCGCTTGGTCCCAACGCGCCCAACTACTGCTTACATTAGGTGCTCAAATATACGACGACACGAGGCGTTTGAATAAACGATAGAACGAATGAATAAATGAAACATTAATGAATGAGATATTGACATCTGAAGCCGTAACGTCACGGTTGCCGCGTTTACTGGTATTAAACTATCAAAGATACTTCAATTTGATTGTTACGTAGAATTTATATACATACGAGTACTTACTGCATTGTTGAGACTTCAGTCATACTAATTCGTTCATTGACTAGAATGTTGCTCTTAATGTCCAACAGTAGCACGTGATACTGAATTTCGGTTTGAAAAGCAATTGATAGCTTCATTACTGAATGGAATCATTGCGCGTAATCCGAGTTGCGTTCGACCGCAACGTGCCAAATTATGACTATTGAAACTCGCTATACTGCCAGACACACATTCTAAATGTATATTTTTTATAATAGAGTTGGAATTGTTCCTACATAACGCTGGAGCTTAGCATTTGCGTTTATGTAACATTTTTATAAAAAGAAAATAAATTTTAAAATCAAAACACTACAACTTGTTTCAAACTTCGAAACTAAAGTGCTTAATAAGTAAGGTTTAGCGCTAAACTAACTCAACAGGAAGCTGAAACGTTAACTTCAATTTGAAGTTAATCTGCTTCTGCATACTTTAACTAAGAATAGGAATTCTGATCTAGGAACAAAATTACTGAAGTAGCGATTTCGTACATGCTGCAGATTACCTTCGAACAGTCTGTTAGGTGAAGTGCAAACATGAAACTAAAGCTGAAACTGAATTTCGAACTAAATCCTTTCAAGACTTGCTCTTACTTCGCATGATATTACCTGAAACCTTCACAGGCTGCATTACTTTTACAGTGAATGGATTCTTCTAGTAATTGTTTCGGATTTCTACTAAAAAGGGATTATTTTACTTTGTAAATCATATGGGATTCCCATTTACTTCATGTTCAATACAAAATTTGGGTATAAAAGCAAATGCATGAGAAGATTCACAATCACGTATTTTTACTTAAATAATTTGTTGTTGACAAGTGTATAATAATGTTTTCTGCACCTCATTAAACTTTATTCACACAAAGACGAGACACGCCTGTGTTTAAGCGTTGTCGTATAATTACAATGCCTTACAATCATACCTTATTATGCTTATTATTTTAATTTATTCCGAATCTGAAAACATTTTAAGACATTGATTTATTCTGAAGCGACAATGTAAGCCATGCATAAAAGATGCGAGATGCCTTCAGAAAGTCATTATAACAATGTGTTTGTGTAATTCTGAAAGGTGTTTACCATCGACTAAAATCCTTTTGTTGTTATTTTTAAGTAACAGAAATACTGAAATGTCACACATATAGATACTTTAAGTATGTACTTGTTAGATTCTCATTAGATGTTGAACAGATTTTTATCCGACTGCGCCAGGAAGTGAGGTATTGTTATTTTTCGTTTGACTGTCTGCCTTTGATTGCCGAGTATCACCGATTACAATACCCAGCATCCTCTGACCCTTGATTAAACTTCGACGTACCAAGATCAATATAATATAGAAATTCTGAGGCTAATCTCAAGAACATAATGCATGTTTAAAATTCGAGACAAAAATATTTGTAGTTTGACGAACAATGGAATTCATTCATTCGGCTCATTTTATTTTCTTATTATTGGTTTACTGGTATTGTACCACTATCGTGGAACACGTGTTACGAAATATCTTTACTGATAACAGGATATAGTAAACGAGAAAACTCGTTAACTGCTCTCGATTCTCACATATTTATGAGGTTGAACAGTTTTATATTTCTTTGAGCTTTACTGTTTTCGCTTTCAATGGATAACTTAATTTCAAGTAAGCAGAACGTCAACACTGTTTCATGAAATAATATGAGAACTTATTTTTCTTTTAAATTAGATTGTTGTAGATACTTTAGAAGGGTGAGGGAAATTTGTAATCGTATCTTAATAACAACTTTACAGTTATGCTTAACAAGTGTCTGTTCAAATCAAATACTTTGGAACACAGGTGTCATTGACAAAGATGTTTAATATTGTAACTATATTTATGTCCCCTCAATAAAAGCGTACAAATATGGATTAAGAATAGGTATTAAAATCCAATATCTCGGAATAAATGTGTCTCTTAATATATTTAACGCATCTATAAAAAGGGTTTTTTCTATACTTTTTCCTTAAAGAATCAAAAAGGTTCCGCTTGTACGGTTGCCAAAAATATTAATTGTAAACCTAAGGAAAATTATAATTATAATGTTAACATTCTTTGCTTTCTTTTTTTAGTACTATACCCAAACTATTGCAAAATAAAATCGTACCAAAGCTTGGCAAAAAATTCTAAAATTTAAACCATAAAAACGCTAAGATAAGAATAGAACATAAAAAAGAGTCTTAACTTTTTTTTGCTTTATTTGGGACGAAGCAAAGAGAATTACTGTGACCATAACATCTATCAGCGGTCTGCATCAGTCTGTATAAAATGAAACTGTCCGGTCAGACAGGAATAAAAAAGTTAACAGATTTGTGGTCACGATGAGCGTTCCAAATTTAAATTAATTTGAATAACAATGTAGATATCTGTGTTGTGTTTTTAATAAATCTGTGACAGTCTGATTGGTTCTGGTAAGTAAAGTGATTGTTTTGTAGTTTAATAATGTAATTTTCAAAAATGCTATGGTACAGAATATGGTATGTTAGGATAATTATATTACAATAGGAATACGAACATTTATTTGGAATAGGAATAGAACCTTAATTCCCCTGACAATAATATTACTAGCGTTAAATGCTATCCTTTTGAACCTTCATGCCAACTTGATTTGATCGTTCCCGCAGCTATAGGTACGGGCTATTTAAGATAATTGTCGAGAAGACAATTCTGATTGTAATATAGGCGTAGGTACGTTAATGACCAAATATATTCTTGTCAGTGTACGGTCTTATCGGAATCGACGTCCCATCCATTATGATCGGAGTGCGGGCTCCGAGATCTGTCAGCAATTTGACGCAGCCACGAGAAATTAGGTTATGCAAATTGGATGGTTATTGAGCCGCCCCGCTTTGTCATTCAAGAAATGCCAAAGATAACACTCTTAGATAAATAGACAATTTTCTATGAAAAGGAAGTTGATGCGTGCTGCGAGCGATAGGGTTGCGGGTTGCGGGTTGAAGGTATATATCACGAAGTGAAAACGTAATGTGACATACGAGTACCTATTACGCCGGTGCCGTTGTCATAAATGTCTACTTAGCTAGAGTGCTTGCAGGTAAAAGTTGGATGCTGTTATCGTCGATAAAGTGACCTATTATAAAGTGTTATGTTATCTGGTATTATGAATTCCAAACGTTAGAAAGAAGAGACTGGTTTCATTATTAATTCTTTCTATAAATCTTGAGTAAAGATTTTTCAATAAGATATTAATTCGATGTCAATAACAATCAATTACTTTTATTTGACTCTCCGAACAGTACCTAAATTAAATATTAATGTAAATCAGTATATTTAGCAAAGGAAAGAGGAAAAAGCTAAATCTGTAAACCAACGGTGCATTTACTTCGTATCAGTTAGCGCCTAGTTTTATGTAACGAGTGAACAGTTACAAGCCCGATATTTTTGTAAAAAGGAAGGCGTTCTCGTTTTATGTGGCAAGCTTGGTGCGAGCTAAACTAAGATTATTTGCAAGCTCCGCGCCACTGTACTAACAACACTAATTAAATCTGCTTTCGCTGGTGAGAACTTCACTGTTCTGAGAAGGGTTCGGGCCACGTTAGTAAAGAAACAGCAACGAGCGAGTAAACACATACCTACGTGTACGTATGTTACCAATTACACAAAACGTACGAAAGAAATCTAATTAACAATAAACTGCTTTAGTTGGCTTTAACTAAACGCTAAACCCAGAGAAAACAATGTTTTTCTTAGACTTTCACTGAATTAATTTACCTATAATAAGTTGTTTTGTAAATAATATAAGACGCTCTTTTCAAATTAAATATACTCAATCTGAGATTTGATAAATTAATACCTACTAATTCACAAAAACCAAAGTAACTTATTTGAAATCTACTTACCTATTTAATGTTGTTTTCCTTGTTGGTTTTATTTTTGTATCGTGAAGCCAAATATTTGGTTCGCTTTTTATTCACCTGAATAGACTTATCAATGAACAAGGTTATTAAAAAGTAGATGTTTATAATCAAATATGTGGGACAATTAGACAATGAATTAACTTAAACACTTTTAGACATTATCTATTTATTAAAAAAAGGTTCATCAACACCTTTTGTTTACAAAATAAGTACCTATAAGATCATGCGATTTAGACTTGCACAGTTGTCAATTTTTGGTTCGGTATTCAGTATTTTGCAATAACAAATTAAAACAAAAAGAAAAAAAAAGTTAATTTAGAAAAAAACAAACCTCCTGAAAATTATTGATACACAATCTTAGACACATAAAACATATTTTGTAGAAAATAAAGTCAGAAAATAAAATAAATAGATTGATTGTTTCCTCGCCTAAAATAAATAGACTATTTGAAGACCGACGGTGATTGAAAGGGTTAAAGGGGTAAATAAAAACGTGAGCGTATTAACACATATACAAGTAAAAGGTCTTTGTTTAGTTTATGGTTATACGTATTTATTTTACCATGGCAGGTAACTTCGTGATATAAAAATACCCACGTGAATCGAACTCGAGAACGATCTAAAGAGGTTTGAGTGATATAGCCCTATACTTTAAATATGATTTTTGCACAAATACCCCTATTCATATTATTTCTTACTTTGATATAGGTTTTATAGAGTCTTTACATATAATTGCTTTAGTTTTTGAAATGTTTTCTTCTTTCTGAGAAAATGTTGTCAACGAATTCCTTCTTTTTATTTGAATAAAAGTAGATTGCGGTTAAAATCACAATCGAACTACGTAACCGGTTTTAATGGAAGCTTTCGTTTAAATTATTTTACGAGAGCTACCTAAAATGGTTCAATCATAACCTTTTTGTCTATTTTTTTAGCTCTAGCCTATTTTCTTTATTCAACGTCTTAAAAAAAAAAGTAAAGACAAATTAATACTATTAGCCAAGTATGTCAGCAAATTTTCCTGTTTGCTTAATGGCGAAGTTGAAAATATATCATTGTGGGTGAGTTTTGTTGATTCGGATATTTATACGAACACTTACTGGTATTTACTGCGTCCAAGGGCCATGTATCACTTTGGGGAAACGTGGACATAAAGTGTCATGGATACTTAAACTTTGAAGCATCTGTTAACAACATAACATCCTTGTAAAATATAAGATAGAAATGTCATAAAGCCGTATTTGCCCTTTTGTGTCGACGTAAGCTGTTTTTTGTTGGACAAGTCAAAGTCACCGATATGCGGTATGTCATATAAATCTTCCTTTGTGAAAACATACCCAAACATCTGAATATCGTAGGATTTCATGTATAAATATTTAATTGTAAAAAGAAACAACACTCGTAGGTATAGCAGTTTGTTTAAATTATGTGAATGAGGTCTTCGTCGTTGACCAAATTACTATTTTTGATACACGAAGGTATTTCGCACATGCACCTATGCGCATATAATATAAGCTGTTGCACAAGAGAGAGCAAAAGACTTACAATAAAGTTACTTATAAAATAAAGATTATGTAAAAAAACAATGCAACATTGCTCATATGTACAAATTATTGCTTAATTAGGAAGTTTTTGCGAACCTATTGAACTTTCATTCGCAGTCGCATCGAAATTGGAATGAAACATTATTTTTCGTTAAACGTATTTATTCTCCCGGATCCGTTACAGTGGTCACGGATAGACCGGCACTGACTACAGACGAGCAAAAACTCCGAAATATTGCACGCAATATACACATTGCGATGAACAATTAAATCGCAGGGACAATATTTTCAATTAAAAAGTTGTGTCATTAATTTCATCGGTCTGTACGATTCTTAATTAATTTCAGTGCTTCATATTCCATTGTTTATTGCGCTCCAGAATGCTAGTATGCATATTGCACAGTCATATGAATTAATTAGAAATTTCTGCAGCAATAAAATACGAATAATCTAATATCCTTTCATGTGGTCTTAGTGCCTGCTTTCGGGTTACACTTATTTTATCTGTACGGGTCTATTGTTTATATATAATTCTAACCTTTTGAAATACGAAGCAAAATCATTTTCCTGAAATCATGAAAAAGAGTTGTTTTGGAAGAAAACACTGCTCTCATTAAGGAGATCTCATTATCATAAAATCTAATGATAGAACATAACATTATCTAAATCGATATAATCATTTATACTAAACAACTCAAACAAACGAGTTCAAAGCGGCGATAAAACCTTAATGGTAAGCAAGTAACAGCTATCGTTTAGCATTTGCTGAACATTTTTTCTACAAATTATCGCCCAAAAGGAGATGGTATCGGACATTAACTACTTTTGAATCCTCACCGCTCAATCGGGGTTGCTGTACAACATTAAAGCAATTTTAGATAGCATTAAGTGGTTCGAGACAAGTGCTCTGAACATCGCCGAATAATGCTCTGTGTAAATTGTGGGCGGAGGGCTCTTCTCACTGGGAGCATCCACTCGAGCCGTACATAATATCATCCTTCATAGACAGATGCTCATAATTACCGTTGTCGTATCATTGTTATTGTATAATGAGCAATGACAACGGCACTTGTACTGTACTCGATCCACTATTATGATACGTTACGTCAATGCAGAGCGTGTTTAGTTTGGTTCACTGCAGCTGGAAGTAAAATGATTATGGAGACATGACTGAAACGCGACTAAAAGTTCTTGGTTAGCCTGTAGTATGATGGAAAGGAATGCCTTGAGTATAGGCAGGTTGCCTTGCCTGTATTCAAGGCATTCTTTTCCGTCTTGTATCTTCGCTGTTTTCCATCTACATTTTAAAAGGTAGTTTCTAATAGCGATTGAAGCCTTGACCACTGAAAAGGTTTACAACGATTTTGGTAGCTGAAATGTAAAGGTATATATGTACCAAACACAAAACGTGGATTAATTCATACATGAAGCCCGTTTTGATGAATTAAAATTCACGAAAGCCGCGGATCCCGGCATCAAGCTTCACAGTATTAAAAAATCTATATTTTTATGTATAAATCATAACTGTCTGTGCTCGCTGTTATATCAGCCATTCCCGTCAGAATACCAGCGTACAGCGTTGCAATGTTGAGCATAATACGGAGATAGCGGCCTTTCCTGCCCTCGCAGTTTTGTTATAATTCCCAAAATAGGTACTTTCATCTTTGTGCTTGTTCTGAAAATATTTACTCTTTATTTATTTGTGTTGGTCACCCAACTCCTTCTAAACGGTAGAATCGTGTTGGTTGAAATTTAGTATGCAAAGGCTCTTCAATGGGTTCCTGAATGATTTGAAAACACAATTCGACCCAGAAGGTGGCGCTGCAGCCGGAAGGCGATGCTTCTTTCCGGGCAGGACGACCGCGACATTTGCCAGGTCCTTCAGAATAGCACATAAATAGTACGTACTCTGTTAAGTACCAATTGCTTAATTTTTCACAGATTCCTAAAGACAATTTCCTGGTTAATTCATCATAATTTACATAGTTTGTTTATATTGTAAAAATATATTCTTCACATTTATTTATGTGAAATTTCCAGTAGCAACTCTTTTTCAAAAGAGCTTGCTTTTCTTGTTTCTTGTTTCTTGTTATATCTGTCTGGAACTAATAACTGAGCTACACACAAATGTATTTTTGACAAATTGTTGTTTATTTCAGTAAATTTTCTGTAGAAAACGCTTAAGCTCAAAGTCAGTCAAAGAGAAGAAAATTACGTCTTTGTTTTTGTAAGAATATTAACTGATTAACTCGCAGACTGAGTTGTAAGTCGAACGCCTAATTGCGCTTGTTTAGAACTAAGACAAATAACGGGGTCTATTATAAGTGTGCTTAAAGTCTTACTCAGTGTTCCACGGGAATGTATATTTCAACAATAACACAAAAGGAAGCGGGCACGGGTTCACTTAAAAGAGTAAAATAAGTTTATAGGGCGCCACGTACGACGATAATTTCATACTTTGCGGTTCGCGTAAAGCTCAGAGGTGTTTCATATATCGTATTCTCTTGTATCACTGAGTGGAGGAATAAGAACTAACACAGCATTAAATAAAGTGCCAACTTCAAAGGACAGCGGAAAAAATAAATGTAGAGAAAAAAATGCTCGGCTTTATTTGCGCTGCTCGTATGTTACAGTGAAATATTTGTCAATAAAGTACCCGGCCGGGCCGGTTGAATGCTAAGTGCTTCGCAAACCGGTGGCTACGCATAAGCAGAGATTGAAAATATAATTCATAACACTGAAATATTGTTTTATACGGAGAAATAATATTTAAAGCGATTTAACATTTACCTGAAGCGGTCCGTTCGTGCTGATTGGGTAATTAATGCACAAGCCGAACTCTCTGAAATATGATAATCTGATATCGCTCTGCGCCTGAAGAATCAAGCACCACAAAGGTTTTAAATTGTTGGCGTTTTAATTATAAAAATAATGTAACTTTATGTATGTAAAGTTGTTCATAAATATTTCGCACGCATGACTTCACGGATTAAATATATATAGTCGTACTTTAGTTAAATATTTGAGGATTTGCACAAGAAGTCTGCTTCGCGCGATAATGGCGGCATTACCTGGCTCGACGCTCAACTTGTTGGCAAAATATTCTTAGTTTTAAGGCAGCTTACGGCAAATCTTCAAGAACATTATGTATAGATAAAGGTTTTTACAGATGGTATTTCTTACTCAGTTTTTTTTTTCAACTAGATCCCTTTGCATACTCTAGATGAATTCTGAATACTGCCACAAGAAATCCTTCACTCCCAAATGTTTTGAAAATGTAATCATAGTTATATATACCTACATTTTTTCATGTAATGTAATTTTTTATAAAGATGGAATAATTATCAAATCTTATCAATGAATCTTGTCTAACGACAGGACATGACAAAATTAACAACAGATAGGCACGCTTAGCCACTGCGCATTTAGTTTCAGCATTGTATGTAGGTACATACCTATAACTATGTAGATACCGTCAAACAACTTCCAGTTATGTATACCAAGAAGTTGCATCGAGCTATAAGTTGGCGAGAACTTAGTTGTAAAGGCGACAAGTTAAATCCGAAACTTACCAAAATGGTCTTAATACGTGTAGTAATGGTTACTGCAAATCGATGGCCCGACATGTGTTCGTGGTTACAACGTTTTAGCTTAATTACCTATATAGTAGGCACACATTGAAACCATCTTGGCAAGGAACTTTACATATGGTTAGATAAATAAACTTACATACCTATAATTATTAACTTTGATGCTGCTGTAAAGAGATGATTTTTAATACTTTAAGTGCCATATTAAGCCTGAGTTTGGTTGAAATTTGTTAAACTGTCTCTATCGTTCTGCTACTTGGTCGAACCATATTTAAAAACAAAACATAATAATATAAGATTTAACGTACTTTATTTAGAAAAGCTGTCAATTTTCTTTATACTGTGAGACACTATCATTACACTCACGTAAACAGGACTCTGCCAATAAGTAGAAGAGTGTTATGAAACAAATATTTATCACACACTGGCCAGCGTTTACAAACAGCCCGTAATTCATTTACCTCAGTTGACTCTTACAAATTGCTGAGCTAATATATACTTACTTTTATCTCTCATTCTCGTTTCATTATTACTATTTATGTTCATATTTTTCTCATATCAACTCCAGATTTGTATAAATGTATACGTTTACGATTTCAATAACACTTTTTTATTGGACTACCATATATTTGTCTATGTAATGCTTTTATTACAGTCAAGTCGTCAACTTCATACGAAAATACATGAATGTTTGTAGGGACCACAAGCCCTGCATTGTTCCCACATAATTATGGTCTGTGAGAAATGTTTGGATTTTAAGAGTCGTGCCCCTGTGTTTGTTTCAGCGTTTGATCTCACTTATACCTACCTAAGTTTTACTGTGGAGGTAAACAGTAAAATACTGACATATAATATCACAGAAAAATAAAATATGATGGAATATATGTTTAAAATTCTGTTTTGTAGCTATTTAAAAATATGTTACAAAAAGTGACAAAAAGTAAAGTGATAAGATATTTATGGGTGAATTTCCACAAATGCCATTTTTCTTATCATATCGGTGAACTGTGAATGTTTTTTGTAGATTTTTCAGGTTTTATGTAATCTTTAGGATACAAAACATCCCCAAATTTAATATCATCAACGTATCATTTAAGACTGAGGAGAAATCTCAGTTTGAATTTTGGTTTCCACCGATGTGAAAAACCGGCACCGATTAATTTTTTTGTACACCGATATGATAAGTGTATCCACCGAAATGATGTACCTATCCAGCGATATGATAATCTATTCACCTTTGAACATCAAAAAGGAAATAGTAGGTACTTAAAGGTGACTTAGAAATGAAGATCTGAACTTAAGGTAGATCACATCCAAAGAGAACTGAGTTCTTAGATATATAATAAAAATGTATTTTTGAAATTATTACCTACTTTTTACGTTTTCTAGAGGTACTTAAAATTAAAAAAATAATGATTATTTTTATTATCACTGTCTTTATTAAAATGAAATATGAAAAAAAAAACAAAAATCTCATATCTAAGTTTAGCTAAACGTTTTCTTAAATGCTCCTCTCTTAACACAGAATCGCTTTTGATTTAAACTTTGCTTATTCTTTCCAGCAACCTATTCCACCTGTTTTTCTCCTCATCTTTTAGTTTTGGCCTCGGCATTCTAAAACAAAATGAAGCTACTATAGAATGTTTTTTTTTTAGCTATTACTTATTTTGTTATTTATTGTTACGTACTTACTATTTTTTACTATTTTTTTTTTTGCCATTCAAACTTTTAATGCGTTCAATTGCTCCACCTCACCATCATCATCTCAGCCTATGGACGTATTACCAAATACAGAACTCCCTTAATGATACATTTATTTAAACATCTTCTACTACCCAGTGGTATCGTGGTAATGATTTTGGCAGTCTATGTAGGTACCTTGTATATATATAACGACTCACCGAGATGATAAAATGATCTACCGATATGATAAAACAATCCACCGATGTGACAAAACTGTGCGTTGATCACGAATCAACACACCGATATGAGATATATGACACCGATTGACCATTTCGGTGTAAATTATCACAACGGTGGTAAAAAAGACCACCGATTACAGCGATATGAGAACAGCGACATGAGAAAATACACACTTTTTAGAAAATGATAAAAAATGCATAATATCTAGGATAAATTCAATAACAGACAATTAAGCCAATTCACTTTATACCTCTGTTAGAACCAAACAACAATAAAAAAGCTACTCATTACACTAGAAAAATGCAACCACCGATTATATAAAATAATTGTCCGGGAGTAACTGAAATGTCGTTCTTACAGTTTTGGTGGGCATATGCAGCGATTTAACCCACTTCTATCCTGACTGCCCACTAGCACACACCAATAAAGGAAATACAATTGGGGTGGGGATGCTGTCCGACTCGTCGATGTAAAGTTATGTTTGAATTACTTTTGTCCAGCGATATGAGAATATTTTTCGGGACACGTACGTTTGTGCCTCTCAGTAATAATAATCATTAATTATGTAATAAAATATGCTATATATTAATAAAAAAACTAATATTCTATGAAATAGAATAAGTTATATACCTAATTTATTCATTTTTATTAGTGTATAAGCTGTTTTGTTTCCAAAAAAAGTAGTGGGACAGCACCGATTTGCAAAAAAATAGAGGTTTATGTATTTTATTTATACCTTTGTAATAGTCCTAGGCAAATTATATTTTTTGCCACAACCCAATAACTACCTATTGAATACTAAAAAAAATAATTCAGTACTATATTCCTTTTTTCAAATACTAATTTCAACGAAGACAAAAAAATAAGGCATTTGGGAAATTCACCCTTATGTTAATTATCGGTTTAATGTTTAATTCCATTAAATTGCTGAAAACATCAGATAAAACATAAAATAAAACATAGATGACAGTAATAAGCAAGAGATTCCGTTTGAATATCATCAATAATTTTAAAAATTAAATGATAATGTAGTCATAAATAGTTTTGCGCACCACTTGTGATCAAATATGTGGTTACAAAACTTCACCGTTGCTCAACAATTCGGCTCGTGGTTTCATGAAATATGTATTTATTGTCATAAATTATATTTCATATGGCATCCCGGTATACCCCGAAATGGTTTAAAGCGAGTCCACATTTCAAATATCTGAACTCCAAAACATGTAACATTTTTGTTGCTATTATTTGGTCGGGATGATGCAAATTTAGGAGCCGATCAATGATGGACAATTGTTGAATAATTTATTGATAGCCGGTGTCAATTTTACCTTTGGCCAACAACAGTAATTTCTGTTGGTGGACAAATGTTTATGTTATCGTCAAGCACTGAAACATATAAATGATATACAGCATGGAAATAAACAAACAAATGAACTTACCTAATAAAGCAAAAAATACTTGAGCGTTATACTACCCTTACATCATACAATTCTGTTGTCTTTTTTCTCAGTAATATTGTGTAAATAATGGCTGTCACTTTAACGTTTTCCCACTACCTTCAACTGTTTTACCTGATCGTAAATAATTACAGCCGCCCGGATGCGCCGCGGGTGTTTATATCACTACAACAAAGGGATGGTCTATCTTTTGTGTGAATGGGTGAACCGAGAAGTACTGCAGCGACCACACTTTATATCAAGCTGCAAGAAGAAAACCTTCCTCCTGTCTATTAGTCTGCTGCTTCGACAACTGTTTTGTAGTTTTTACGGCTGTTTTTTCTAATGTGAAAAAGAATGTATGAGACATAATATATTTTTTAACCATTCGCATTGCCATTAGCAATAACATATTTCATTGCCAACACAAACAGGTACTGTCAAAATTATCTTCCAAACTGAACAAAGCTATGAATTCATAGTATTGAATTTTAGCAAACACCAAATACCGATCGAATTTCAAAGCTCGTGTGTAAATCTATCTCACTATTTCAAACAATTCCCTTGGTCCAGTGTACCATTTTTCCGGTGTCATGGGTACGGTTTACCGACAAAGTCCCTCATGCAAAAACAACCCAAAGCAATGTAGGTCGTACAAACATTCCTTCGTATGACGATGACACCCGCCATCTGTTAGCAAACGAAACTCAAATTTAAATTAATTCTAATGTTTAGAGAAGGATGTTTAAAATTATCGTAATGTTCTAAATGTGAACTTCCCTATATAATTGAGTTACATTTGTTTCACTTCTCTTTGACGTAATTTTATGTCGAATAACGGTGGTGCTGCAATAATGTCTCGAAGACGAATGGTAGGGTTTCCACTGTAGGACTCACGCTTTTTCCTTTCTATTGTTTATCTGACTATGAGGAAACTTATATAAAATACTAATAAAATAATCATATTATGGACGTATTGGCTTACCTATGCCTATATTATAGGAACTTTAAACGGCAATGAAAATTAATTTATAATAATATATCAGGTCAACGCACCTAGATATTGTTTGAAACTTCGCTACAACAATCCACTTTAATTAAACTGTACAAAAATAGAAATTTAACCTTTAATTAAAACATAAGGAGATGAAGCCTTTTATTCGGCATCAAACGAAACGTGTTTCATAGCAGAAAATAACCTGAAAGAGTATCAACAATAATTGCTTTGGCACCAAGAATAGACAAGTAGCAACACTAGCAACGCAGGTATATTTATGTATAAGTATACATAAAGAGCAACAGTTTACTCCTTTCCCGCGTAGTTTGAGTATCGTTGTTGTTAAAGGAGACAGTTTAAATAACTTGCAAGTTGTTACGTCCGTAATTAAACGAAATTGTTGCTGTTTGACATCGGAGTCTGGCAATCATGGCTGTGAAATTAACTAACTGAGAATTATTCATAGTCCTGACTATACAATACGTCTGGATGTAGAGTGACGTAAACATTTTAACATTCTATTCGGATTATGAAATCGTACTTTTGAGTTTTCCCACATGAAATATCATTCTGTAATTAAGGTTGTTTGTAACAATTTGCAGATTTTGAACAAATTTCATAATTGTAACCGCTTAGCTTGCCATTATGTTTAACACAATATTACAGAATGGCACTCAGGACGTGTCATGCGTTCAAAGTATGGTTATGACTTTGATCTAAACATATAGTGTAGTTGTTTGGTTATAATCGGAAATATGAAACTGGGGAAACAAATAATTAACAGACTGGGCGAGTATTCATATTCATATTCATATTCATATTCATATTCTTTATTGCATTTCCACAATGTTTTTTTACATAAAGATCTTAAATTTAGGGTTGGACATACATTATGGACCCGGTTAGGGCACAGCAAAATATCTATATCTAAGTTATTAAATCTAAACACTTATGACAGTATACATTATAACATATTAACTTATGCACTAATTACCTACATAACTTTTATTTAAAACTCTAACACATAGAACTCTAACACTAAACCTATTATAATATTTAAATAAAATGTGTAATATTTAACATTATTTATTTGTCGTTTAAATAATCATTTACGCTGTAATAAGTTTTTTTTACTAAGTGTTTACGCAGTTCATTCTTAAATTTATTTTCAAATTCTATTTCTTTTATTTCGTTTGGTATTTTATTATATATTTTAATACACATTGCTAAAGGACCAGAGTGGTATATTGATAATGTGGAACTGGGTACTGCTAGTTTATTTTTATATCTGAGGTTGCGTTGTTGAGGTCGTTGATCGCTTGCCAATGGAAATAATGTAGGGTGTTTTCTAACGAATTTACCAATTTCTAATATATACATGCTCGCTAGTGTGAGCATATCTAATTTGACAAAATGTGATTTACAGCTTTCCCTAGGGTCCTGAACATTCTGAATAATTCTTACACATTTTTTTTTGCAAGATGAATAATTTATCTGCATCAACACTGTTTCCCCATAGTATTATACCATAGTTCAACCACGAGTATGCATAAGCATAATATGCAATTAATGCTGTTTTTTCATTTGTTGCTTTCTTAAGCTCATGTAATGCATATGTGAATCGAGATAATTTGCTAGTTATGTTTTGTACATGCATCTTCCAATTTATAAAGGTATCTACTGTTAAGCCTAATAATCGGAATTCATCTACGCATTCTATATTTATATTATTATATGAAAAGTTTATGTTTAATTGTCTTTTTTGATGTGGTCGAAATTGAATTAATTTAGTTTTTTTACAGTTTAGTTCTAGATTATGGTCATTTAGCCACCCTACTACTTTCGTAAGGTTTTCATCTAGAGTTGTATTTAAATTATCAGCATTTGTACAGGGAAATATTATAGAAATATCGTCGGCAAAGAGGACAGTTTGGGTATTCAGCTCTTTTGGCAGATCATTTATATAGATTAGAAATAGAATACAACCTAAAACACTACCTTGTGGTATGGACATGGTGATATCTGCTTTTTGTGACCTTACTTGCGATATAATGCCATCTTGTGAATGGTGTTCTATCTCTACATACTGGATTCTATTCTTTAGATAGGAAGTAAACCAGTCGTGTGCTATACCTCTAACGCCTATAGAATATAGTTTATCCAATAGTATTTTGTATGAAACGCGATCGTATGCTTTACTCATATCTAATAGGATTCCTACCGCATATTGTTTTTTATTTATTATATTTAGTGCCTCCTGTATATATCTATATACGGCTAACGTTGTAGACTTATTTTTCCTGAATCCATTTTGGCTATCATTAAATATTTTAAATTTTTCACAGAATAAATAAAGGCGCTTAGACATTACAGTTTCAAATATTTTTGAGAAAGTGGACAACAATGCTATCGGCCTATAATTATCTGTACTAGTCTGGTCTCCTTTTTTGAAGATAGGCTTTATTAAAGATATTTTTAATAGGTCCGGGACGATTCCTTCAGCTAGAGATTGGTTTATTAAAACAGTTAGGGGTAATATTAATTCTTCAATGCAAAATTTTACAAGGGTTGGTGGTATTTCGTCGTGGCCATAGCTATGTTTGTTCTTTAGTTTTTTAATTTTATGTTTTATTTCACCTGGATCAACTGGTTCTAAGTAGATGGATTTTTCACTGGGAGATATGACTGGACGACCAGTGGGAATGGTTGTACTTTGAGAAGAATTCTGTTTTCCTACGGAAACAAAGTAATCGTTAAATGTATTTGCAATTAGGCTGGCATCTTCCGTTAATTTATTAGATACTTTTAGCGTAATATTTTTCCTATTTTTTTTAGTTAGTTTATTCGTACGTTCTTTTATTACCTGCCACATCATTACTGTTTTATTTTCTGATTTATTCATTCTTTTTATATAGCTTAACTTTTTTGATGTCGCTATTGTTTTTTTAAGTATTTTCTCATATAGTTTATAATGTTTATATAGGATAGAGTCATTATTTTTTGTAATTAAGATTTTTAATAATCGTTTGTGTTGGCATGATCTTTTTATACCTTTTGTGAGCCATTTTTTTGGAATATTTTGTTTAATTTCATTTTTCTTTTTTGGTATACATTTATTCAATATTTTTTGTAAATTTTGGTGAAATGAATTATAGTTTTGATTTATGTTTTTATCGCAAGTTATAATATTATCCCAGTTTAATTTACCTAGTTGCAGTTTGAACCTACTTTTATTAATTTTATTGAACTTTCTCTTAAACGTGTACCACTTAGTTTTACAATCTATAGATTTGTCATTTGTTGGTAAAGTTATTTGTATTCCCTTATGATCAGATATCCCGAGTTCAATTACTTCTATAGCGTTTTTAATTTGAGTATTAGAGAACACTAGATCAATACAACTGGCAGTTTTAGATGTTATTCTTGTTGGTTCTGTTATCATTTGATAGAAATTAAAACTTGACATTGTATTTAAGAGATTGTACGTATTTATATTTTTTTCTAAGATGTTGACATTAAAGTCTCCGCCTATTATAACTTTTTTACAAGAGTCTTTTATCGTAATTAATCTTAGTAATTTCTCTAAAGAGTTATAAAATATATCTACGTTTCTATTTTTTTGCGGCCAATAAATAACAATAATTAAAAGATTCATTTTTGTTAATTCTACAGCACAAGTTTCAAAGATATACTCTACACTCATATCGGTGTATTCCTGTCGTTCAGTAAATTCTATATTATCTTTTAAAAATAGTGCTACCCCGCCACCTTCGCGAGTTTTGCGGCAATACGTTGCTGTTAAGTTAAATTCTGTTATATTCAGTAGGTCTCTCTTTGTGTCAGTTATCCATGTTTCTGTCAAACAGAGTGCTTGTATATTATATTCGCTTATTATGAAATCTATTAAATCACGTTTATTTTTAAAACTTTGAGTATTTTGAAATAGCATTTTAAAGTTATTCACGAAAGGTGCGTGGTGGTGAGTTATTACGTAGGTTCTGTAGCGTTGGTGAAATAGAATTTAGATTTGTGTTTACCTGATCCGGGGTTAGTGTTTCGTTTGTTTGAATAATATTAATAGGTTTATAATAGTTTAAAATTGTGTTTTGACGATATTTTTTTCCGTTTGGTCGCGTTTGTGGAGTACAGTCAATTCTTTTAATGTTGCTTAAAAACTGAATACCATACTGCAAATAATCTATTTCTAAATTTAATTTAAAGCAAAAAGATTGTATGTAGTTTGGTTTTTTACCCCGATAGTACATATTTCTTTGAGCAGGCTTTTCATTAACGTCTATAAATTTACAGTTTTTATAGTTTTGTATCAATATCTTCACATTATTATTTATAAGGTTCTCACTTAGAAATCGATTGTATTGAACTTTTAACAAATATACTTGTTTGCATACTTTTAGCTTACTTAATGTTATACATAATTCAGAAAACAATTTGGTAGGATTTTTATCATTTGTACCTACAGATATGGTGACAATATCTCTGTCAGTTAGAGTAGGGACTAGTTCGTCTATGCTATTTAATATTTGGGAACTCTCAGCCCCCGGTTTACTTATTGCTGATACAATATAGCGATCGTTCCATTTGTTCTTCCTGCTCTCGATAAGGTGCGTGGACACGCCTCGCACATATTCATCGCCCAATAGTATTATTTTCGGTTTGTCACTCTTGACATATGCACTTGGTATTGTTTTATTTCTAGTTTCTGTACTTGCGATCTCATTTGGTGAGTTTTTTATGTAGATGTCCCTTTCAGTGCGTTTTTGACATATTGTTATTTTATCCTTTGGTGAATCTTTGTTTACGAAGTCTAATGTCTTTTTGCACACAATATCCATCTTCTTTTTGGGCATAGTCTTAGCTTTTGAGCTATTTTTGGGGGTCTCGGTTGAGATAGACTTTAAATAAGTAATTTCTTTTTGTTGTTCTGCGGTTGTTTTTTGTAATGATATATTTTCTAGTACTAAATCATCAATTTTTATTTGTGCTTTCTCGAGTTGCTCCTTCAAGTCCCTTATCTGTTCTTCCATGTTCTTTAAGATGCCTTCATTATTCTTATCATATTCAGTTAAATCTGGTAGACTGTTTGCTATTGAATAGTTAGATGACGGTGTCGAAGCCATTGAGCTTGGCGATGAATTACGCCTTTTTCTACGAAATGTTACATTTTCTGAGCTCATTTTGGTTTGTATTTCGAAAGTAGATGAAGATTATTTTAAAAATAACAATCTTGCAATTGAAAAATAAATTTCGATATTGCGCAGTCTCGAACTTGCGACTTGTCGCGCACTGATCGCAAAGGTTGACACAGATCTCGCAGAGCCAATTGATCATGTGGTTATGATCGTGAATTTTCACTTCTTATTGCAGTTAGGAATTGACTTTTAAAAAGAGAGTAGTGAAGCCAATTCTTTAAAAAATTTGGATAACCGCCACTTTTGAAAATTTTCGTAATTTGCACTTTTTTATCACTTTTTTCACTTGTTATTGTTTATTTGCTTTCTCTGTTTTATTATCACTGTTATTTAACACGTAATTTGTAATATTTAAGTTTATTTGGTGGTTTATTTCAGTTATATGGTTTTTGCTTGTTTAGTTCACTTTTTACTTAGTATTATTGTTTGAAAACATTTGTATAGTATATTTGAAGCACTATGTTTGGATTTTAATTGTTTTTTATTTAAAATGTGCACTTTTACTATTTTTAAGTTAATTTTTAATGCGGAGCCGATGTTAACGTGACGGCAGCGCCATCTCTCTCTATTTATATGTTAGCCATTATAGAAGTCTGGGATTACAAAGTAAATCTTTACACTAGTACTTATCTGTAGTGAAAATAAATTCCGCTATCTCCAATATACATGGCCCAAAATATGATAATCCTCATTTTCATGAACTTAGTAATTCTACCATGTTAAAGTATCAAAAAGTATGTAAATAATCTTCATCATTTTCCCTGACTCGAAATTCAACGTGAATCATTAAATACGTAAAACCAAAACCCAGATTCAGCCAAATTAGTAATTTCCAGATTCTGCAAACATTTTTTATAAAAGCTTACCAAAACTGTACCGATTTTACCAAGAATTACTTTAAAGTCCATATAAGCTTGTAAATTACTTTCGGCAAAGTCTATAACTATTTAAGGCGGCTAAGCTTCCGAAGAAATTAACTGTTATATTGAAGGGAGACGTTGGCAAGTTATTTCTTTTTGCTTGATTTATATAGGTTTGTAATGATGTTATCTGAAATTAGATTTGAAAACTATTGACTTTAAATATACACCGGAATATCGTACATAAAATGTATCTTGTTCTCAGAAGATTGTCACTTGTTTTTAAAAACGTTTGCAATTCCTAAATAATTGTGAGGTTTTGCATTAGTTGTGTAACGTGATAACAACTTTATGTCAGTCCACGTGTACACACGTATACACGTAGGCCTATAGGGTACACCCTATAGGCCTTCAATAAGTTGTCTTATCGCAAACAGCTCGCAAGCAGTTCTGTTTAATTACATAAGTTTTTATTGTCTACATTATTGTCTGTGGCGTTGATTTATTGCCTCGATTACAGGCATGCTTTTGAATTAGTTTGATGTAGATCATCAAACTAGGATTTAAGTTTTCCGAGTCTAGAACATCAATCGTTTTAATTAAAGGCCGTTACTTTGATGAAAATGTACTTTCGAGCTGTAATTCCCAAATTCCCAGTGACTTTAAAATATTCATCGCTCAACTTGTTGAATTATCGGGTTGCTATAACTAGGCACGCAGTGTTTCGGCTCAACACCCTTATCAAGTAACAGAAAATCGACTATGACAGAAAAAACGAGTGATCTTATTACGGTTCCGCTTTCCTTTTTAGATTGCGGAAGTCTAAAAAAACAGAGTGGAATTATAAAGATGAGTTTTTTTGCCGTTTCCTCAATGTGACGTCACGGTGCAATTTACTCTGAGGGATATTGTAAAGGTACTTACTTGTTAGCTAGCGGTTATGGAAGAAACACTGTAATTTGCTGTAACAAACAAAATATTAAACTTTATATTAATGTGAATAAACCTGAACTATATTATACATATGTTGCAAGGGATTTTGATTCAGTAACTACCAACTTGGGTGAGCTGGTAAGCACAATTCTTTTAGGAATGAGATTAGATATTTGGAAACGATGAAATTTGGTAATGACATAATTATAAGTTATGTAGTACTTTACAATCTGCTTCATTATTTTTTAAAGAACTATTCCTAGGACACTAAAAATATCACTTAAGAGCTAGCTTTTCAGTTAAGTTGAAGTATGTGAAAAGTAATAAATAAACATAACAGGGGATGTCAAAAGCTTGGCATTACAATTTACATAGAACTTAATGCCGTCTTCGGCGAAATGTCGACCGCACTCGTTTTTCATACTTCTAAGAGAAATACAAGCTCGTTATATTATAATAAACTTTGCTAGAAACCGACGGGTTTCCAGTGAATGGGGACGAGTTGGTAACAAAATATCAAATAAGAGTTTAAAATTACATGATATATAAGTTGACAATATTCTATATCGCTTGATAGTAAAGTTATACATTTATTTTAGATGAATAAAATTACAAATACGGATCGTTTAAATACTCTATTTCAACGAAAAATTTAAAGTTGAATATGAGTTTAAATATAATACTAATGAACACGTAATGCGAATAGCTTTTATAAAACCTCGTGCATATTAAAAACGTAAGCATATTTAATTTTAGCGAATAAGCGTTTCTAAGCACAGAAATGAAAAAAATAGAAACTTTTACATCCAGTTTGTTTTTGTAAAAATACTTTTCCAGCACCCATTTACCTAAAACCTCATTATAAATGGAAGACCAAATAGAAGCACAATTTTAGTAAGCTTTTACAATAATAATTAGAAATTCTCGTTGATTATATTACAGTACCCAAAGTGGTTTGCTTTTGTTTTTCCATTACTTACAACCTATAAATATCTTTATGGCTTGCTTATTTGAATATCATACATCTTATTATGATTTATTTTTAAATATAGAACACAGCCGGGTTAGTTACACAATTAATATACCACGAGCACGAGTGGACCAATTATTACGAACATTTATTACGTGGGTTCGTCTCCAAAAAGCAAAATAGCTATAAAAACATAGGAACTGGGACTACATTTTGACGCGGATGAAACGGGCTCCAATTAGTATTGTAAAAATCCGGTTTGAAGCAAAAGTCTGATCAAACAAATACTAGTTCCAAACTTTCGATGAACTGCGAACATTCGTAAAACAAGTTTTTATCATTCGCAAGAATAGTGCCTTCAATACTTGTAATACTTTAATAACGTAATAAATAACATTCTCCGTCGCACATGACATTAGTTGGAATTTGTAACAGTATTTCATAAGCTCCGAGTTGTTTCGAGACTGCTTCGCGAATGTAGGCGAACTTGGCAAATCATTCAAAGGAAGTGTAAGTCGCAGACGGGAAAATTTGCTACCTCCGTGCGTTCCTCGGAGACACACACAATTTACATTAGTTTAAACTACAAACGGCAATCTTAAGTTTAACTTGATTGCAAACTGTATTCGCAGTAAATACTTTAGTAGTTATGTAGTTTTAATGAGTAGGTTGGTAATATTATTACGCTAATCTTGGTTTAATGAGATTTTCCTGAAGGTAACGTCGTAATGTCTCAGGTAACTTTTATTAAAATCATATTTCTTATTTTTTTATTTATACCTAGGTAAAATCTAAATTAAGTAGCGCCTAATTATGTTCAGAAAAACGACGAATAATGTGTATTGTACAATTGCTTTCAATATACCTATTAAATGTTTGGGTGCAATCTATTCCAATTTTTGACCGGTTCAAAAGCCGAAATATTGGCGCTTACGGCCACCAGACTAAGCTGACGGAGTTAACCTATATTTCACAGTAAAAATACATAATACTCTTTGCAAGCCACGGCTGCGGCGGAACAGAAAAAATGATGCATGCAAAGCACGTTGCGTCCGATATTTTCGCAAATTTGAGTGAAAGCCCGTACGGTGTACGATAACTCTTTATTTTCTGCAATTAGTTAAAACCTTTTACTTTGCCGATACAAGATCGGTAATGGACTAAAAATACATGCAGAAAGACAACCGTTTAGATACTAGCAAGTAAGTAAACTTAAAAATACCAGTGTAACCGGTGATATCAATTATTCAAATAAAACAGTGTTTTCAAATAATGAGGATTTGGATCGCAGGTCAGTGCAGAAGTTGTAGAATTTGAGTATCTATAAAGGGTGTTTATGTGTGGGTTTAGAAGAGTTAACGTCAATCGAAAACAAACACAAAAATATAGAGTAAATAAATTGAAAAATACATGGTAAAATTGTAAAATAATTGCACTTGGTTATGATCCTATCAAATAAATTTCGATTTCCTGACAATATCAATTGTTTGAGCTACGCAACCACAATGCATGCATGCAAGCACCGCACATAAATCAACGTCAAAAAAATAAATTCCGCGCGTTTACAATGAATATTAATGAAATTTTATGAGCTAGCGTAAATTACATGCTGCGAATGTTCAAAGACAAGGACTGTAAGATGACTTGAAACAATTCTTAATATTCTAGAAAAGTACAAACCCAATTATTTAGTTTCATTTATTCTTAAGACGTTTGACTTTAGTTCTTATACCTGATATTTATGATGGTGATTAATCTACCTTTTAATTTAAATATATATACAAAAGTAATTTTATATTTATGTAAAATAATAGAAATGGTAGCTCATGCTACGTAGAGTAAAATAATCAGATTAATAACTTTAGCATCGCAACTCGGCCTCTCAGGAATGCAACGCAATAGACCCATATTTTTACTGCCGCATAATTTTATTGCAGTTCCAACGTACTTCCGTAGACCCTTCGTAAACAATTAAATATTAAGTGGATATGTACTTAGCAACTGTATAATACCTTGTACAAAGTTTTCAACTGTAATATACTCGTGTGTTAGTTATTTCCCTATCGACATTGTTACACCGTTTAAACACAAATTAGACTTAACTACTTTAGGGTAATCGCTAGTCCTAAAGTTATAATTACCAACTATTTGTGCGTGCGAGACGATAGCAGTAGGGTCCGATTCCCAGGACCTACTAACATATTGATACTATTCCAGTTTAATTTATTGTTTGTACTTAAGTTATGCGCAAGACAAATCGTTGATAGAGGTGAAACAGTTATTAACCGTCTTGTACAGTAAAACTGGAGACTAGGCATGTCATTCAAAAAATTTGAATGACGTGGAAATGGTATGGTTTATGGTGCATTATTATATACCTTGAGAATATTTTGTTAATTGCCTAATACAATGGAAAAGTAGTTGAGAGCAAAAGAACAGAAACACACACAATAATTGTTAACTTGGAAATAAGTCCTAAAATAAAGTACTTATTTAAGAATACGTACCTTAAATCCTAAGGGTTAATATCAACGGATTTAGATTCCCGAAATCTGGCCATAATAGCTATTGTGTAGGAAAATTAAAGGCGTATTACAAAGACATTCAGCGGGCACGTATATAGGGAATGGAGAGGCCGTCGCAGGTCTACACTGACCTTATTGACGAAGTGCTTCGGAAAGGTCAGGTGCGTATTACACGCAACCGCTGGAACCTTTTATTCCCCTCTCCCCTCTTTTATACTCTGAAACATACATTTTATAAATAATATACTAATTTTAATTCAGAAAAAAATATTTACAACAAGCTTTTATAGTATTTTTATTTACTTACATTATAAAGAAAACCGATCACGAAATAAATTGATATACATTTTACACTTTACCCGATAACGCAAACTGGTTCTCCCATTCAAGTTTAGAGACTTGTATTGGAGAAGCCCGAGTGGCGCGCGTTACAACGAGAACTATTCCGTCCCTCGGCGATACGACACGAAATTTGTAAAGATGTCGTCTTCAGCATCCTCCTCTCAATAGAGGCGAGAAGTAAACCATTTTGCTCCGGAAGATAGCCACCTAGATGGCACTATACACGACCCTTTTCATGTGTAACGAGACCCAAATTTTAATAAACCTGCTTTTGGCCACCCGTTTTATAATCTGCAGAATCTTTTAATTATCCGTATGCAAAATTCAATTGGGTCTGGCGCTGAAACCTGTTTTTATAATGCTATTAAACCTCTTGGCGACATAACATCGCGATTTGGCAGCCATTTGAGCTGCACGTTGTTCAGTTCATTTATGCCACTT
Organism: Autographa gamma; assembly: GCA_905146925.1. NCBI lineage: Eukaryota > Metazoa > Arthropoda > Insecta > Lepidoptera > Noctuidae > Autographa > Autographa gamma. The sequence continues at coordinate 7,670,225 of LR989852.1, forward strand.
TCCATGTTATTTGATGACTCCATAGTCCACTCACATGAAGAAACAGTACTCCAGTGTGAATTGAACAAAGCTTGTCCTTAAAAAAAAATTGTAACTGGAACCCAATAATATATTTATATTTAGGAATAGTAACTGAGATACATATATATTACTACAAAACCAATATTACCGACAGTTTATAATCTATGTTAAAAAATATAATCCAAAAGTCATCTCTCTAAATGTAGGCAAAAGAGGCATGGAAATTTTGTCCTAAAATTCAAATACAAAGAATACTAGATTATATACATTTATGTATCTTATTTCTGATATAGAAACAAGAAAGGAAAATGTTACACGCATTTCCTTGACCGTTTAATGCAAAGTAGGGACGCATACTCATTGTATCAGAAGCAAAAATAGAATGAAAGCATACCCATTTCAGAGATTGAATAGAAAAAAATACAATATTTTACTAAAAACATTTTTCTTATAAGCTTCCATCGCGTCGTGATTGAAGTTATTTCAAACGGATCAATGATTCTATTTAATAAAATGCGGAGTTAGATAAGTATCATGTTTATTAACGAGATACATGAAAATTACAAAAGTTTTGTTACAAAAATAAAGGAAAAAGAAGATATTACCTTCTTTTTTAAATTAGAGGGACTGTTCATTTTGTATCCAAACATTAAGTCTGGACAGCAAAAATCCCTAATTTATTATGTAGACCACAATTTTCTGAACAGTGTTTTTTACAAGCTCCAAGCTATTTATATTTCTCTTAAAAGAGTCACTTAAATTTATTTCACTTCAGTCAGAAACTCGGTTTTTAATAATGGACGGGATACGTCTAAATAAGTAGTTATCATTTCAACAAAATATTATCACAAAAGTATAAAAAATTATATTTCAATGAAAATTAATTATTTTAAAATAAGTAACAATTTTTTTTTGTAAAAATGCCATTTAATAAGTATATTAAATGGCATTTTTTTACAAAAAAACTTATCATACCATTTTCAAAAAAATATGAAATGTTCCACAATGTGATAGAAAATATATTTAGTTACATAATGTCACGATTTTAATTTATACACTGAAACTTATTCAGTGGAAACGATTCAGTTAAACTAAATCAGACTTTACAAGAGTTATATTATTACTGAGAACTAGATGTTTTCCATCTACAGACTCACGAAGGTAGTTTGAAGCGGGGTCTTGAAGCAAAGTCTTTTTGCTTATGAAACTTTACCAATTACTGCTTAATCGTTCAAGTAAAATAATGTAATATTCATGAGTAAATGTAGTCGAGTAAATAATGTCGGAGTTTCCATAAAACTATAAAGTAATTAGGCGACTTCTTTGTGATGTTACAAAGCGAATCAGCTAAAAGCAGCTTGTTGCTAATGTAAATTAGATTGTATAAGAGAAGAAATAGAAAATGCGGTTGGTTCGTGTTTAGATAGAACGTGAACTGGACCAGTCATTTGACATGAATTATTTAACAACTATGAAATGCACGTATTATTTACTTTGTATTAATTACACAATCTACTTTAATTTATTTGTGATTTTGTAATGGTTTTTGAATAGATTTATTTTTGTTTGTATTTCCACATATATTCTTCATAAATTCTCATGTTATGTTGCAGGTTGTACCCTCAAAATTCCAGATTAAAATTCCAAACTACAACCGGGGAGACTGCTAACTTCTGCAATGAGAAATTATTATATTATTACTTTCTTTGTAACCCATGATTAATAGGAAACGACTGGTGCAGATCTTAGAGCATACTTGTGTTAATAAAATAAGTATACTCGTACGTCTGCAACTATTCCGGAGCAGAACTAGTATACAGAGAAAGAAGGAACATTAATCACAACGCTTGCTCAGTGTTGGCGATTACAGACCATTACGTTCAGGTTTCCTCATCGTGTTTTCCTTCACTGCAAGTCACTAGTGTATTAGATTAACAAAAATTACATAAAAATTACTTGATTGGTCGTTTTACAATAAACTTTTCTGAACTCGCTGCAAAGTTTTATGTACGTTAAAAGTATCGAGAATACAAGTGCCTTTGTACCTCAAATATGTGAAAGCTCTGCCTTTTTAATTTTAACCAGCTATATCCTCATTATTTCTTTTTAAAAAGTGCACACACATGGACCATGTCCATTAGCTACTTTTAAACTTGGCGTAGTGACTGAAATTTCGTTACCAGTCTGGAACTTTATTTAGTTCCCTCTCTATCTTAAATCATACCAAGGCCAAGACTGAAACACTGAACCTTACGTAAAATAATCCGGTCACCAAACAATAAAAAAATTAAAAGTTATTAAACTTACGTCATTGGAAATAATTCGTGCGTTTAGTTTCTTTGGTTAACATATAGAAAAAGCGTTTATTTATAGCGCTGTCTATGTAAACATTGATGAAATGCCAACACCAGTGTACTATCAAATTTCATGAAATACACATGAAAAATAAAATAGTTCGACATGAAAAGTAATGTCCACTATTTTCGGATCGCGTCGGTCGGATCGGTCTGTCAAAAATCTAACTGAATATTTTATGGCAGGCAGATATTTTTTGGATGCAATAGAATTCAATTAATAAATCTCACTGTTTTATCCAGTATTTTAGACCTGTCTACTCCTGATTGACGTCAGTCGAAAACCGAGGTGAAATATTTCACGACGATATTTTTATGACTTCGAAATCTATTCGTAAAAATCTGAATGTTTAAATAGTACACCACCCGTGAATTCGTCAAGGATTAAGAGCACTAAACGAGTTCTATAGAACATTCCATGAAACTAATATTATTGTGATAGTAACAAAAAGTTGCGTTTATAATGTGTATTCATATTTTTTATAATCGGTAATAATACTGTCCAAGTAAAATAAAATAATCTTAGAGCTCTTTCATTTGTATGAGTATTGTTAACCTTTGGACTTTAAAAACCATCTGAAACATAAACATTTAGTTTTGTACCAAATCAAGTGGATAAAAACGTTACACGTGCCGCTCACATAGTATGAACCGAAATTATCTAGAAATTATTTCAATTTTACCTCCATAACCACAAATCAAATAAATGTTAATGTTATTACAATATTATATTGTCATGTAAATTAAACGTAAATGCAAATTTTCAGCACAATCAGTCAACGAAAAGATCTAACTTGCAAGACTTAATCACAGACAAACATGAAATCAAACGTGAACGTACACGTGAAACTAAATAAAAACTTCTAGAGACATATGTTATAGAATCTAATTAAATTCTGTTAATAAAACTAATTAATCTAAAAATACTTAAGTTAAATAATACTCAATTAAAATTATATTTCGAAACTCAATTTACTCATGTAATTATAAAACAACTGAGACAGCGACTATTTCTATTTAATTGTGTATTTTTTTCCATCGTCAGAGTACCTAGACGTGTATATCGATTTAAAGATGTCTGCAAAGGTTAACACATAATTTTGTTATTTTGAGGTGCGTACAGACAATATAACATTTTTCAGCTAATGTGAACACTGAAAGTTAAAAAAAAAATTATTCTTGTGTAATATGGTTTATGTTGTAATGTTGAATAACAAGGTTACATAATGTGGATGTGTTATAAAACATAAGTTATCTATATTGTATGTTACATAGTCTGTACGTACCTTAAAAATAGTATATTATTTACTTTTTTTAAAGTTCCACAGCTGGTGATAACTTATTTTTTATCTTTTTAAAACAATTTATCTTTGAAGGTGATGCTTCGATGGAATTGCATTAGGTTTTAATTCAAAGTAAATACGAGTAACTTAAATAAAAGTATTAACAAGCTATTTCTGTCTTAGTTGAAACAAAAAGTGTGCAAGTAATTTAACTATTTTATTAACTTCACTTATTTATTTATAATATTTTTGTTAAAGTAAATGTGCAACATTTATTTTTATTTTAATGAGTACAAGTCATATTTATAAATGTTATAACTAAATGAAAAACTAACTATGGCATTCAATAAGATATGTTGTACGAGAAAATTGGTAATAGCGGAAGCAAAAGAGGTTACAAACTGATTTTCTCGAAGAAGTTTCAATGAAGGTAGAGAGAGTCCGATACATTCAGAAGCAATTTAATACATAGACGGAAAATCGTACCATCCTTGCAACTCACAGAACTGTTAATACGATGTTATGATAAAGTATTGCTTCGTATCTACAAATTAATTTGGCAACGGTCCAGAGCCAGCTTATTGATAGTGAAACTTTATAGCATTGACTTTAGTTCAAATCCGTCTTCGAATATTAAGTGAAAGCCGAATAATGTTGCAACGTGTCAACAAACAAAATGAATTCGCGAATGTATTTTCCTGTTTACGTCAAGCTGTGCTCATACATTTATTCCTTATTCTTATAATATTTTTTAGTTTGAAAGGAACTGGGTACATTTGTACTAAAAAGTTGATTCAATTTTGTAAACACCTACAAACAAAACGTTGAGTACAAGCTCTATGACTTTGATTCACTAATCATTATTAAATTTAAATTGCAACCATTCCTGATTTAAAATAGAATGGAATAGATACATTGCTGATTGCAAAAAGTTATCGAGATAGAATCTTCTCCATGCTCGAGTACATCACTGGCGGTAATTCGAGCAGTAAGTAAATAGAAAAGCTCTCACGACAAAATTAAATTCCATACTTGTCGCCAGCATTCAAGTGCACCATCTGAACCGCTTTCGGCGCGCATAAATCTCATAAATCTCTTCTAATAAAAACATTCTCATTCCTCTTCGCATTGTAAGAGAAATATTAAAGTTTTGACAACTCCCCTTGGTATAGTGGCTAAAAAGATCTAAAATTAAGGATATAGGTTTAATTCTTTAGTATTTATCTATAAGAACTAAATTAAACTTTGTTAAATTAAATGTTATTTAAGTTAAGATATCCAATTCTACAATCTATAGGTAAAATCATTTTTTCTTAAAAAATATCAAAATTTGGGATCAGAAATCGCTCACCTCGTGCCTTCTCTCTCTCTAAGAGAAGAGGCCTGTGCCCAGAAGTGAGACGTTAATAGGCTGGTATACTGTTGTGTATATTTACTAATGCACACAATGATAAGTTGTGATAGCAAAGTACTTGTTTCCAAAAACTTTATTTACGTCAAATCAGACACGTATATCTGGCAGTTCACGGTGCGAGTTACGTTTAAAATCGCGATTCATTTGTCCCAAACCCTCGTTAGTAGTAAATTAGACTAATTAACCCCTGAGAGAGTAATAACTGTTTACCAACTCCAATTACAGTATTCGGTTCAAATTATTGAATTGGTAACGTATTAAACCAAAACAATTGTTTTGAGAACTGAATGGTGGATTTGATTTGCGTTGACTGGTGTTACAGGCGGAAAATGTATTGAAAGCTGCTTCATTTTGTTTGATTGCAACAAAATAGAACGAGTTGACGACATTATGGAGTGGAAAAGCACACAACTGTTCTGTTCTACTTGTGCATTTGTCAATTATGTTACGATTAACTTCACTGGGTGTGAAACTAGTAATGGTACCCTAACACATTAACGTGAGTATTTACTTATATGTTTTCTATATGTATTATATATGCATTAAGTACTAAAATGTTCTACTAATTTGTGACAATTTTGTTTTAAAATAATATTTATTTTCATAGATAAGTAATATCAGCTTGTTTTTAAAAGGTAGTTTTTTTAATTTTTACTATGTTAAATATTACACACTGCTTTATTCATTTCATTATGCGGTGTATCAAATGAACAGATTTCTAATTTCAACTATTTTAATATTATTAGTCAGAAATCTAACGACATGACATTAAGTTTAAAAAACTAAACAGAACCAGTAACTAACTTTTAAGAAGACCAAGTACAAAACGAGGTCCAATTTGTACAATGAAATAAACTGTTGATATAAAAAAATACGTAAACACGGCCCGCTTTCCAGGAGCGCAACTATAACTTGATTTCCTGATAAGCACCGACAATGTTTATGCCTCCACTTCCTTCGCCAATGTAAAAATAAAGCAACTTATCTAACCTGTAGAAATGTGCGGCTTTCTGTGAAGACTTGTAGAAATCAGATTGTTAGTTTACCGCTTGCTTAGGCCCTATACATACAGATGGTACTGTCTCAATGTGATATATTTGTTGTACGCTATTGGAATAATATCGGACATCAATTCGTACGAATTGGTCTGTTCGCCTTTTTGATAACAGTTTCATTCTGCAGATGATATTTATACAACTACTAAATACATCATCTGGTATTAAGTACGTTTATTAAAAAACTGCAGGGTGAAGCTGTTGTTTATATTGGGATTGCCTTTTGATCTAAAACTAAGACTCTAGTGGCCATGATAACTACTGCCACCAAATAACTTACTAAAGGACATTCGTTTAGAAATGTATGATACTATTTCAATGATTACCCCTTATTATTATGACTATGACTATTTCCTTGACCAGCTTTATGCACCTGAGTGACTAAGAACCTCGATAAACGGAACAATAAGTAATTTTCCGTGCAGACTACCCCGCGATGCTATTGATTGCGGTAATCTATCCCAAGGGCTGCCTTCTAGTCAGTTGAAAGGGATATTACTCAAAGCGTTACAATCAAGTGCCTTTGTCCTAACTATAAAGGAATTTGTATTTTTCCTTATCCTCGGACAGCATAAAGATACATTGTAAAAAGTACTTCTCGCTGTAATCAAAGGGAAGAGAGTGCTACTTTTCCCTCATTCATGAGTGATCCCACGCGTATAAATTATAGATGGTAAAAATTATCGTCGGAAGAATGACCACCGGATCAAAGAGAATCATTTCAACTGTAAAATATATCAAAATATAATATTTTAGTGTAGGTACATTTGTTTGAAGTGTACAGAAAGATCATAAGGTAACAGATTTGAATGGCCGAGAGTAAACGTGGTAAGAAACTTCTAAACAAGACTGTATTTTTTTTTTTTAAATGTTGCACAACAGTTCAGAGCCAAATCGTACACAATCTTCTTATACTATTAAAATATAGTTTATATATAGATAAAACCAAAGAGTTTAAATGTTATAATGACCTTAATTTATATCTGAGTATTCAGGTCAGCAGCAGACATGTTAGTTTGTACTTTATGTGAATGTTAACTGTAAAGTAACGTCCAGAGCCCCACTTATATTATCTAGCTTTCTAAACTTGGCTAGGAAATAAGTCGCAGTGGGTCTGCACTCAGCTTGACAATTTGCTCTAGGCGGCGACTTTTGAATTAATGTCGTTGCAATGCAGCCTCGCCCGGAAAGTCACCTTTTTATGCCATTTTTTTATTTAATCTCTTGCCCCACTGAAGGTTTCCACTTTGCAAAAAATTAAGAAGATAAATTTAATGTTCCACTATAAAAAGAGCTGAGTAGTTTTTAATTGTCACAGGCGGAAAAATAGTCAGAGGTTTTGTACACTTAAATACAATACTCTTTTTAGCGCTAATGTAAACTGAATAAATAAAGCTCAGCGTAAGTACGTGCCAGGAAGTACAGGAATGGTAATACAATTAGTATCAAGAGAAATCTACTTAATTTTCTCAGGAACACAACGGCCCGATCCGCTTTCCTAAACTCAATTTCGTGAAGATCAAAACGGAAAAGAGTTAGCGTTACGGAGCGACGACATGAATACTTTCCAAGGACCATTTCGGCAGATAATGCAATTTGTTACAACTCGTTCGCTCGTTTGCTTTTATTATTAGTGGCTATTAAGGAGGCTGTTGGTCTCGGCGGTACTCGGCGAGCAGATGGAAGCAGTCGGTGAGTGTACCGTGCTACATAGCTGCATAGAGGCTGTGTACTAAGTAGAAGTTACCACACAGAGCGACTCGACCAAATATCTGTGATATTTATAAAATGAATAGCAACCTTACTTACACGGTTATACAAACTCGATTTTCAAGCTTCCTTTCTGACTGAGACTATACCCCATGTAATATTTTTAACGGTTTAACAGCCCATCCCACCATTGGTCATTTTAATTGCGTATTTAACTTGATTACCATCATTAAACCGTTACTATTGGAAGGTGCCACAAAATTGATTGTAAGTACTTTAATTTTATGTTGAAAATAAAGGTTAAAAATCGAAGTAAGTTTGTTTACATTATGTTGTTAATTAATAAAAGCTGCTAGCTTGGTTTTATTTCTCATTTGGGTAATATAACGGTCCGTTTAACTGTAATGCCGTTTTTAAGTATTAATTGCAAGTATACTTGTATAAAGTTGACACAAGTAATATTGTGAACTCACAATGTTCAAAGTAAATAAGTGCATTTTGGAATGACTTACCAAAAGATCACGTTACATTTACGTAGGTATGTTATGTTATAAACTCTTTGTGTTTCATTATTTTGCTGACGAACTATAAAATATTCTGAGAAGAAAATAAGCAAAGTATATAAAGTAAAGTAAACATTATCTATAAATGAAATCCATTTAAGTTTCAATTAAACATTCTTAACAATACAAAATGGAGTTCCAATTGTTTTAAATTTTAAAACAACTTTAGAATAGCTTTAGCGATTTCGGCGTTACAGATTTGTTGATTAAGCGTTCGAAAATCGAACGTTTTACTTGTGATTAAGTAAAAGTGAAGAGTATTGTCAACAGTAGGTACAAATGAGTGTTTACGAAAGCGTCGGCAACAAAAAAGGCCGCGCAATTTCGGATTGGAGTGGCCATTACCCGAGCCGACTGCGGAAAGAACGCTCGCAATTGCATTGAAAATGTCGCTTTTAATTTTTCAAAATGCAAAGCGTAAATTCGCATTTGTGGTTGGCACGATAACTACCCGCCTAAAAGCTCCAGCGATGCAAGTCCCGGTGTGGCTTTGTTGCTAATACAAAGCGCTCGCTCACATACAGATGGTTCTGCAAAAACTTTGTCTCATCGCAGTTCCTCTCACATGTTAATAACTCAGCTATGTGTACAGAATTATTACAATCGACGTTTGTAAAAACAAAAACTGTGGCATGAGCTCCTCGTGTAGCATGTAAACACAAATACATAGTAGTGTATGTTTGTCAGCATTCCGTGCCACCGAGGCTCGGGAGGCACTGCAGGCGGTACGTAGCAACATTCATCTCAATTGTCCGAACGGTGGGCTCACGACAGCAGCGCATTCCACTCACGCGAATTCTACGATGAGGTGGAAACTCCTGCAGCAGTCTGACGTCGCGGGCTGCTCCTTTATGCCTCTTGATATATTACGAGCTGCCACACACTGACTTGGTAATATAGCTATGATTTACCCCACGTCGCAGACAATCCTACAGCACTAGATGTGATGTCGACGCGCGACGCTGCCACCATCTTAAGATTAATATTGCGGCGCTAATACGAGACATGTAGTTATTCTTTCTTCGGTACCCATTTGTTACGTACACCTTGCAAAATGTCATCGGCAATCTGCAGTCGAATGAAAATAATAGGTGGTGTAAAAATATAGCTAGATATTATTATGAAATAAAGATTTGAGTACTCGTTGATTAAAAGCGGAACAAATACCGAGCAAGATGTATCTTAGTATTGTGCTTTTATTCGACGTCTCCAGATTAAAAAGTGGGACGGGTACAATGAGCGGCAAGACGGCGGCGAGATTTCACGGGGGGCGGATGACGTCACAATGCGAATATGATGCTCGGATAATGTCTCGTAGAGCTTCTGCATGAGGTTACACCCACAAGCCAAACGTTGACGAACCTTCGTGTAAGATGATATATGCATATCAAACTCATATATTAATATTCTACGAGCATAGCCTCGTAATAAGATAAACCTAATGTTATGAATGCAATGCAGGATTTTAATTAAGAGAGAACGCAAAAAGCGCTCGGCAAAAGATAATGCAGCGAAGGTACCGTTGTAAGGATTCTGATTATACCCGCAGATTCATTTCCGTAACTTCTTTTTCTAATTATGCCTTTGAAGGTTTGATGTAACCTTATTAAGAATGATAGAGCTAACGGTGGTAAATCTTATAATTCGAGTATAATGTCCTGTATAATATAATGCAAAATATACCATTCATTAGCTTTTGGGTTAGTATCCTAGACTTTGTATTTTTAAATTATACATAAATTGACTGCCTCGTTGGCCTAGTGGTGCTAAGCGCGCCTGCTACGCTAGAGAGGTCTTGGGTTCAATTCCCGAGTCGACCAAGGTGTTATTGGGTTTTTCTATGAAATTCTCAGTAGCAGGTCGGAGTTTGGATTTGTGCCCGGTTAGTGGCAATAGGCTCGCCCCCTATTACATGGGACCTAAAACATATCGGCGAACTGTGGGTGTACATTGCTACGCCTCTGCCTACCCCTTCGGGGATACAGGCGTGATGATATGTTATGTTTATGTTTCATAAATAATTTTGTAGTTAAGGAGTCTCATTTTCTACATACTCGTACCTATATTTCTTATGATAAGATTAACGTGGTATAAGGTTAATGAAAGCATAAATAAAGGTGTCTAACTAAAAAGAAGGCAGTTAAAGATTTAACTTAAAATTCCAGAATTTTTAAACTTAGCTTTGTCTTAAAAAATCACATATTATCAAGGAATTTAATTTCAAGTACGACGAATACTTTAAAATAATCAAGCGACAAAATTTTAAACCGAGTAATAATGAGCTCCACCGTCGCTCTAGTGCTAAGATGTTGTAAAATTTAATTGAAAATAAGACTGCCTGCTGGGATTTTGTTTCTTTATTCCTCCAACAGATATTTTTAGTAAATGGAACAAGATCATATTGCGCCACTCCCCTACAATAAGAGTCCAAAAGACAATCGTAACGCATGAAATGTGGTAATTTTAACTGTATTTGAAAACATTACGACAGTCGCACAAGGCACGGTAAAATTGCGGTTATGTGACGATAACAGCCTCTAAATCCTAAGCGAATGGACTCCAATAAAAGTCCTTCAAGACGGCGCTATTATTATTGTGTTAAAGAAGGCGTTCGTATGAAAAAGATTAACTTGCAATGGAACGAACAGCGTCATGCTGTTTTCTTGAAATATGACCGACGACAATTTGGATGAATGTGAAAAATGTTTAAACTTGAAGTGTAATATGAATGCCTCTAGCTGACACTGGAGATTTTGATTTATTCCTGGTTATATTTATTATTTGAACATGACTCGTCCTTATATCATAGTCGGTTATTGAATGAGAAGACATTGTCCTGTAATATTTTTCGTGTTTTTTTTTTAGAATTTCACAGTGACTCGAACTTTGGAGAAGTCAGTTTACAAAGTTACAGTAGACAGTTTTCAGTTTTAATCTTAATGAAAAATAATTTCAATTATGACTTATATGTCATTAAATCCTTCAGATAAAAATGAAATTTTTGTAAATGTAAATCATCATTTTATGTTATTGTAAAGATAAAGAAGTTAAAAGTTCCTTCTAAATGTGGACCTTTACATTAAATATTACTTTCTCAGTAACTCAGGTATTGTGACTTCGCACTGCCGTAAACACACAAAGTCATCAAATAGAGAGCCAAGTTGCGACATCAAAGCAAGTTTGGTTGTCAAGACAAATATACAAAGGAAAATTCGCGGCGCAAAAATAAACATAACACAAAACAACGCCCAAGGAAACTACGTTCCACGTTGCACTATAGTTTAAATTAGATAAATCAAAGTGATATACATCGTATTCCACAAGGATAGCCGAGCAGCGACCACAAGTAACCCGAGCGAGTAGGTCCTCGAGGCATTCCGTGCGGACCGCGGCACACTAGTCATGCCTGTGTCTGAAATGACAAACAAGTTAGTTAGCGGCACACAATAATATTGTAGGCGAGTTAGCGTCGCGCACTCGCCCAAGTCGGTCCGTCCTATTTACAGAGCGGGCGCACTTGACTCGCGTTTGGCCTCCGCAACGTTCAAGTTTTACATTTCGTTCTCAAGTTAGCGCAATTTGTGTTGCGCACGTCTGCATATTTCATGGTGCTCGCTTTTCTTTGTTAACTTATTTTTCATTTCTCACTTACCATTGTTTAATCTTGTAAAACAGATTTTGCTTTTTTATTTATTTGTTTAGCAAACATAGCATTTGGTATACCTTTCTATACATTACCTTTCTCATCAATTAAATGTAAATAATTATTTGTTTTATTAAACTCATATAAATAAGTTTCGACTTAAAGTAATTTACATATAAATTTGAATAATGTGTAAAGTTATATTCCTACTAGTAAACAAGTTATTTCTACATAAAAAAAATTGCAAGCACTCCTTGTGTGCGCTTTGTAAAATGTATTCGCATTAAAAGTTCGAAAGAAGTTTGCACTTTTTATTTTCTAAGCATACAAAATATTGTAGCAACAGTTCCGGTGTAGCTACAAATAGTTGGTTAACAACGGCGCAGGTAGGATGTCGGACACGGCGCTGGCGGCTCGCCCGCGGCCGCGGCCGGCGCCCTCGCCGCCGCACGCTCTCCCCGCACCTCCCCGCACCTCCCCGCACCTCTCCGCACGGCCCGCACGGCCCCGCACCGCGCCGTGTATCGCCGGCGCGCGCCCGGATGCACACCGCCTGATTTATAAGCCGATATCCGGCTACACCATCTCTAGAAACTGTTGGCTATCGAAATAAACGATATCCTAGTTTAAACCGTTGAGCTGGGAATGGATATCATTCAGTACCTTCTCAAGTGATGGAGGTGGCACACATTTTTTGGAAGTGGCTTGTTGAACATTTTAAATTGGTTATTGTGTACACTTAATGTTGTTTAAAGCCATTCACGATAGACGTTTTTAAGTGACAAGGGAAACTGTCCAGTAGATAAATGGTTGAAATTGATTTTCGGCTTGATCGCGTTTCGCTAATCGAAATTTGTCTTCAGAAGGGAGACACTCTTTCTGAAGAAGTAGAAAAATGAAAGTAGAAAAGTTGTGAATAACCCATAATTTAATCAAAAGTTGAAATCTTAATGAACGGATCACGGTTAGTTTCTTTGAGAGGGCAGTCCAATATTATGTGGTGAAGATTTCCAATTACTTCAGTGTGCAATTAAGAGGATTCACTTTGCGGACTAGCGCGCTCTAGACAGATAAGTGCTTCCACACGGACTGTGGTCATTTATTAGTTTAATTAAATCTACACTCGTCTCAGTCGCTACATAGTTTTAGAAGTTTATTAGCTAGGCAACATAAGTTTACAGATAGGACTTAATTTAAATTGGTACCTAAAATACAGACTTGAAATCATACTGAACTACGTTAAGACTTGAATTAATTAACTTTGTATAAGTAGTTCGAAAAGTAGGTTAAATAAAGGCTATCAAGTTTAGACAAGTCAGTTGTCGCCAAGAAATACATAAGCCTAGAGAAATTCTGAAACAAAGTCCGATATATAAAAGAGAAAACTAATAAATTGACAAAATCTAAATAATACTTTTTACATGTTGACCAAAGTTATCTGACCGCTATAAAATATAAAGAGGATTTGCGCTCACAACATAAACCTAGTCATATGAAAATGTAATATCGGCGAATCGTAGTTTAGCGGAGTACTTACTGGTATAAAGTGATTGTTATCACGCATGATATGTGGTGATACCCAAAAAATTCCGATTACATTCTCGTCGTCACAAGAAAAGACTTGAAAGGAGTGAAGGCAAGGCTTTGACACTAACGGCCCTCTAAATTCTCTCTGAATAGATTAAAAAAACCTTTTAATATAAGAAGTTTTAGCGGCTATGAGCATTTTTCCGACGACGGATAACATTTTTCCGCTGGAATTACATATTTGCTGGGACGTTAAACTTTTTATGTAAGTACCACACGGTCGACATTTGTATTTATTTGAATGCTTTTGAGTAATTGCTTCAAAAGTTACTAACTTATTTCTCTTTCCCGTACGAGGTGAAATAATACTTAAGGCTATTAATTAACTTTTCATATCTTAATTGTTTGCCTAGGTAAATATTTTAAAAAGTCGTAATAACATTTGTCGTTAAAAACCTCATGATGATGTGTTTATATCAATATTGTGTATTGGGCTTAAAAAAACAACAACCAAGTTAGTGTCAAATCCAATAATTAGAAATTATGGAGATTTGATAGTTCACGTCACAACAAACATTATTGCCTTCTTAGTCTCATTAGAAATGCTGGTAAGTAGCACAATGTAAAAGTATATAATATAGTATTTAATATAACGACTGCTATGCTAGACGTCATGGGTTCGATTCCCAAGTCGACCTAGGGGTTATTGGGTTTTTCTATGAAATTCTCAGTAGCAGCTCGGAGTTTGGATTTGTGCCCGTTTAGTGGCAATAGGCTCGCTCCCTATTACATGGGACCTAAACATAACAGAAAACTGTGGGTGTATATTGGTACATCTCTGCCTAACCCTTCGGGGACACAAGCGTGATGGTTTGTTATATTATGTTAATATAACATGATAAGCACTGTTTAATATCCACTATCAAACGCAATGTACGTACAGATTTCTACAAAATGACTAATTTTCTTACCGTAATAATGTTGTAGACCGATTTCTATTAAAAAAAACTTATAATTCAATAACCGTTGATAAATAAAAGCTGTATTATATTGGCGTCATTTTTGCAACCCAAAATTGTCTCTACATTTAAAAACGGCATTGAACGAATGAATGGGACCAATCAGAAAATAAATTACCGTTAGTTGTTCAAGTGTACGAAAGATAACTTTATTATTCTGAACGAATAGTGAATAAAGTAGAACTAATGAGGCTTATTTGTAGCAAATAACGTTCGCCAAATGTTATTCAATTTTCAATGTGTTTCTCTATTTAAATACGTAACAGCGACTATATATTTTATGACGTTGCATCCTTTTCAGTATGATTCATTAGATTAACCTTGCTTAACAATTTTACTTGCTGTTTATAAAATCGCTATCTATTCATCGAATATTAGTTTCATACCAGCGAGATTTGATGGACCAGATTTAGATTTAAAAATACTAAGATACTCACATAATCTCTTAGTTATTGTATTTCTGACGGCAATAATTAATTCGGATGTTTTCCAATTTTGGTATCGTTGAATAGTTACAATAGACGATTATGCAACCTTAGGCAAGTACAACACAATAAATATTCTACTACAGTGTTTATAATTTGCAAACTGGAAGTACCTAAATCTGAAAGAAATGAAACCTGATCATTAATTAACAATGCTTTTTTAATAAGCTCTGTAATTACACTGTCCAAAACTGCTGCAGGCTCGGCGAAATTGTTTTGATTGACTTTATAAAGTAATTAACAACGAGAAAAGAGCCGGTCAAGAACTGGCTGCGAACCAGTCGAGTTCTAAGATCGAGTACAAAACTTAATAACAAAGTGTTTTTATACAAAGTTCCATACTTAGTCACGTACGTGAGGTCGAATCGGCGAAACTACAAAAGCATTGAGTGATGTTATCAGAGATATTATCGATTGTTGGTCGCCGAGTTTCCGGATGAGAACAGACGACAAGATTATTAGATTCAATACGTTTTTATTTATTATTGTGACAGGAAACGTGCGCTATATGAATCGTTCACATATTTCCACTTCACCGACAGGTAGTAGAATATTTGTCCGAAACAGGTGCTTTAAACTTTTAGAAATTTATCACGTTTGCCTACACAAATTTAGTGAAAATTTTCTCAATTAATTTTACTCAGTGAAAGTTAACTAACAGACAAAGTTGGGACAGGCCGACCGTCATTATTAATCTAAGTGCCTTAATGAGATTCACCTTCGGCTTATAATTATGAAAAACAACATTGTCTATTTACATTACAACAAATTTAACCCCTTGAAAACTTCCGGGGCATGACAAACTAGGTTGTCCCGGTAGGCAGTGTCTGCTAAGTGTACTCTGGCCGTTAAAATAACAAAGAAAGATTATTCTCAAAACTTAAAGAGGTAACATTATATTTGGCATATACTGTCGACCTAAGCATACACTTTATAATGCTTTAATAAGTCATGGTCAAATTTATATAACTGTGAAAAAACTATAACTATAATAATGCGACAAGAATGTATAATATAGTAAGACGACAGATCTTTGTAAACATTAATAACATGTCATAGAACGGTAGCAAAAAGAAACTTATTTTATTTTCATCAAGATCTCGGAGAAACCATTAAACAAATACCAATCAAATCCAACGCATCAATTCATAACTCGGCATGATTAGAATTGACATCTACAGTCTTTTAATAATCTTCAAATTTTCTCTTTGATTTATGGTATTTGTTTTCATATTATTTTCTTGAACAAATAATCCAAAATTAAACCGAGTTTGTCGGTGTCGTTAATTCGCGTCGGGTCATATAAGTAGCGAGCTCTTTGCCAAGTGCGGTCACTAAACCTGTTTCTTTCGCAGAATTTCCGTCAATTGGGACAACACAAACCAGGTCACATTCGCACCAGCTCCCCGATGCCAGCTTTCTTTGGAAGCCTTTATTTTGACACACGAAATGAGAACAAATCTCGTTTTAAATATGTGACCTACTTATGAGTGCACGAATTGCCTCGGTGCGAAGTTTTTATTTATATGTTGTTTACTGTGATAGATATTACAACAAATGGTCATGTTCCTAGATCAAACCGTATATACCTACTACCTAAAATACATTGATTATATATTATCGAAGCACTGCAGAAACTATTTCATTATGATCATTTTTAACTCGACTTCATTCAATTTATCTTACAACAAATTCTAAAAGAATGATGCATGAGCACATGCTCAAAAAGTCTAACTTCCATAATTGAAAAAAAAACCCGCAAGGAAAAGGCTCATAATGTGTGTGTCAAGTATATTGATTGGCAGCTTAATAACAAGAAGATAAATTGATTTTGAGGAGGCTTAAAGTCCACCAAAATTTATCACGACTGCTGACACCGCCACATTTTTCTTCAGTGAAGGATTTTTATTTGTTTTTATTAGGCAAGCTTCTTGACAAAAACAAACACAATAAAGATAAAAGTAAAAGAATGCCACTTAATCGTAAGAAAAACGTTCAATTAATATGGAACGTACTATTCACACAAATGAGATAACTTTTCCAATTTTGAAAACTCTCCGTGAACAAACCGCAGACAATTTGGGCGTATTATGCAAAGCTCATGTGCCTGGGCCCACATTTGGTGCTTGATGAAACAAAAACACTTCTTATGAGCTACTTTCCTTATTACACCACTGTGGCACGCGCTATATTTTTAAGTAAATGAAACAAGGCTGTGTGTAAATATTTACACAGCTCTGATATCTGCGTACCGGACTGCGGCTTTGTAGATTTACTTCACACAAACTACACCTCTTCTATAATTAAACACTAGGTACCGCTATTACTAAAACTATTCATTTTAAAGATTTCATTTACACACAATAATATCAATAAAATTAACTACTAAAACCTGAAAGAGAGTACATAAACTATTATTTCTCATATTACGGACACCTATTTTAATCTTGTTGGTATATTAATATCACATATTATATTTGATGTTGTTATCAAGATAAGCACCCTCGTGTTACAAATCACTCGTAATGATGAAATAACATCGATTAATTTAATTATAAGTTGGTACGTTATGTTGATTGACAAGGGGTAACCAAGTGTGATAAGTGCTCACAAAGTTTCCGATTGAAAGTACTCGCAAACGCTGTAACAAGTGGTGATATGCTTCACAAACTCTTTTAGATATAATATAAGTAGTACCTATATGTTAGCAAAATATAATTGAATAAAAATCACTCAGACTTTACATAATATCATTTTGTCTGTTGATGAGAGTAGAGATGAAAGGGAACCAAAAAACGCACAGCGCCGACACCAAGTTATTGCGAACAGGTCAGGGAGATGATTATGATGGAGTCCGAACCAATCATGGTTGAAAATCTCTAAATATTGTACCCATTTTCAATCTATTACTAAAACTTATTATTTCTTATTAGGAGCAACACATACTTTCCTAATGCGTGAAAGAAGAAGACACTAAATACTATCTAATGTAATTGTAATGGGTACAAAGCAGCCTTAATTACTATAATAAGCAGATTACGCAAACAACACTAATTTTATTAATAGGCACCATATGTGGAGTCTGCGCTGGATCACACAGCCGTTATAATTTCTTATTAGCGCCATAAAGGATTTGCCTGAAGCACGAGAAGGTTTTCTTTATTTTATGCCTCTCATAAACGTGACCATTTCCCACCATAACGATGTCGGCCCTTGCTGGGTAATACGTCGTTAACGCCTCGAATGTTACCAAAAATGGGTGCATTTTTATTATAATGTCACATTTACATAGTACATAGTTAACAATCGCGCAATTTACATACGTGGATAATCACTTTTATACAAAACTTTTAGACTGAGCATGTTAGTTTACTCGAGTTCACAGACATTGGTGGTGGAGATGCAATTTAGTTAAATCTACTCGATTATCATACTAATATCGCAAAGATGTTCAAAGAAAGAAAAATCGCTACTAAAATTAAAAAATGTAATGACAAGTTAATGTTATAAAAGAAACAATGAGTAACAGGTATAACTGTAACAAAATGTAGGAGATGAAGAAAATAGAACCCAATCCAAATATGAAATTCAGGTGCCTATCGTATACAATACATTAAGGTAACTTTATGGTAATCGCGAGCCCGGACCGTAATAATTCTAGCGTTTGTTTGTACATGTGCTACCTCTTACGTAATATCTCAAACTGCCAACCTACAGGTAAATTCGATTATTGCATAATATTCTTATTGTTACATAAATCAATTATACATAAATATGGCAAACTATCTGGCAAATAAAGCGATTTATGTGGGAAGATTTTTAGAATTGTACGCCAAAATACCCGCTTGGTTATTTGTGACGGTAAATTTATAAGGTGGTTTCAAAACATGGGTCTCCCCTTTTCTTAAAGTACTTATCCATCACTGCAAGAGTACGGGTCATGGGTCATTAATATTACGCACGAGGAAGATTCATTGAAACCGAGTACCGTTCGCGGGTTTAGTTGTGTGTAAATGCAAGCACATTACCTTGAAAGAATTCATTATTATTCTAACTAGGTAAATTAATACGACAGTCCAACCTTTAATAAAGTGTAAACGAATCCAAGATCAATGGTTGAATCGTAAAAATCTGAAACAAACCGGTATCGCCATTGTTTTATTTGGTGTTGTGGGCGGCGGAAAGCGTGAATAACTTAGTTTAATTCCTTTGACTCCTCGTCATGTTTGCTGCCCCTAGAGACTTCTACAGTGCCTTACTTAACGTTTATCCTTTAAATATAAATAGCAAAAACAAAACGACCCAGGTTTTAGCATTGAGAACAAAAGCTAAGTGTTATGACGTAACAAACAGGTAACACCACTTTATTATTCTGTGTAGTTTACAAGTATTGTTCTTTTTAACTTAAGAGCTTCCTTGCTGGAAAAGCCTGCTTCTATTTGTTCTATCTCGTCTCAATTAAGTACAAGTTCTTGAACTTCCTCTTATATTTTACTACCTATACAATATTCGATCATTCTTCGTGTCTTAAATAGCCCATTATTCTTCCTCCTCTAAATTATAATGTAACTTTAACATAATTGAAGGCGTCCGTAAACCATAGATTATGTAGCCGCACCGACTCTCAACCTTTCTTACGTCAGTGTTTTTTAATAACGTCACGACTAACGCGAATCCGATATTCAGCTTTGTGGCCTTTTTTGCTTGTTATACGATGTTATTTACTTGTTACCTACAGGAAAATTTAAAACGTATGAACATTTTCTATCACATGACAAACTGATGATATAGTCATATGATTGCGACTGGTCATGTTTATTAGTTACTTAAATATTTACGTTTTTAGAAATATTTTTGGTTTGAAAACATCAATATTATAACTGTCGCAATATACTATAACGAATATTCCTAATTATGTTCGAGAGTTGTTTTCAATTAGTTTGACCTTGCCCTTTATAGTGATAATAATTAACATGTACTATCAAAGAGGCTTGTCATCTGTAAATGTATACATTTAATTGGCTCCATTCTACGGTTATCGGCGAATGTCATCTTATCTGCGGGATGGTCGGACAAAAGGGTATTCGGGTTTTCCTGTCAGAAATACTCAGTTACCCAGTTTTGAAATGTGAACGGTAAGGATGCGACATTCCTTATCGTGTGATCAATGATGGAATCGGTGAAATGTGATCACACTGAAAAGTAACGAGCTACTTTAAAACTGAACCATATTGTGTAATAACAAAAAAAAGTTTAGGCTAAAGTCAAAAGTTTAGGCTTCGCGACCAGATTAGCTAACAACCTAGCGCAGATGGGTAATCACAAAGCCTAATCGTCATAAGGGTCGCCAAAGTACAGGCTAAACAAGATAAGATTGAGTCACAATTAATTGGCTCGATATAATTAAACACATCATATTAACAATGTCAATGGTTCATTCAACCGAATGAAATTTTGATAAAGACCAGTCATAGGCGTCGTGTTTGTACGTGATTATTGTAATAATTGGAACAGCGAGAGTGCTCTTGATTATTCTCTTTCAGTAGACAATTTAATGAAAACGATAATTACGAACCGTACGATTAATTTTTAATTATTAATTTTCGCGTTATTTTGCTGTGTGATCTTATTCTGACACGCGTCGTTACGAAAATAAAGCAATGAGTTCAATTTACGAGGTAAATTTCAGCGGCAAAATGCCAGAAAAATAAACATTACATATCAAGAATAAGGGTTACATTACGACCCTTCGTTATTTCGTAACGGAAGGATAGACAGACACACTTCGCATTTATAACAGATGAATGTGTACTAAAATAGGAGAGAGGTATACAAAGTGGTCCTTTCACAAAAGCTATTTATACAGACAAAGGTTCATGCACTAAGTTTCACTTTTATAGATATTTTACAGTTCACATAAAGATCTTACTGGAAAAATACTGAAGAGTTCTAAAATGTATAATTTGTACCAAACGTTACATCCAATATATTTCTACATAGCTAATATTCTAGGTAAAGTTTTAAGCAGGTTTAAATGGAAAAGGACTACCGTGTCGTACGAGTAAGTAGGTACTTATTTACAAACTATACTCGTAGTTTCATCCGCTTAAATGTTCTTAGTTTTAGTGCCGCACACCCTATGCTAATCCCGGATTAATTTCAGCTTTGTACCAAATTTGGTTTAAATCCCCGAAACGGCGTGATTGATCAAAAAACATATAGTATCACAACTTTTGCATGCATAATGTATATAAGGAAGAAGGGAATAGTCGGCACTCGTAAGCAATGGCACTTTGGGTTACTTAAGTTGTCAATTTACTGTAATGGCATCTGTATATAAACAGATTATCTGTGTAGGTACCTTTTTAGAGAAGCATTTTTATTTCAATACATTATAAAATAAATTCTTTGATATTGTACGTATTGTAAACCCTGTGATATTTTGTATTTGTAAGAGGTTATAAAACTCATACAAGACAAACTATTCTAAAAATATTTATCGGCAACTAAGATAAAATATTTTTCAAACAAACGCAATCACGGGCGGGACCTAGTATTAACATAAACCGATTCAATAGAAAGCTCATAATATGTATGAGATAACAATGGTTTTATTATGAGTAAGGTCATCCCAAAAGGGCCTTAGAAACCTATCTGAACATGAAAAGAAAGTTAATAAGATGTGACAATGTATGCGCAGTAGATATTTTTCTAAGACAAGTTGGGTTTCGTCACATCATTACCTCGCGGGTATGGCCGCCATTTTCCAAAACATCTATCTATGAGCACCAAATAAAGTCCGCTCAAAATATCTGCTCAATTCTCGAAAGTTATTTCAAATGTTTCATAAATAGTGATAGTCAAAAGAAAATTATTGAATGGAAAGTAAAAATGCTGGCTGTAAATTTTCTGTATTCAATAAACTTATGTTTTTACGATAACATCACTGACGCCGTGCGGTGGGTATGTATCAGATTCTTGATATGCTTTAAAAAGTCTGTTTAGTTTGAAAATTTGTTGTGTGTTTCGCGATGTAGTCTTGTAATTAAATGCTTTCTATTCCACGTACAATAAGTTAGATGAATCTTTCCGACAGATAGAGATAAATTGATGTTTAGGTTTTCTGAAAATGCAAAGTTCTCCGTAATCCATTTTTTTATGCCAAAAATGTACATGTTGGAGCGCTATATTTTTAAACACAAACACAATATAATACCTACATAACAACAGTAGCTAAGTTAAAGAACAGTTTAAATGTATCAACGACACTATTCTCAAGAAAGTGCAATTTAGTTGGTATAGCTTTCAGAAGCGGCACCGCTACTGAAGCAGGCCCCAGAGACATGTGCCAGGGAGCCTCCAACACAAAACTGGACTCTTTATTTTCCAAGATAAAACTTTTTAACTACCTTTACTTCGCTGAGATCGCGATTTAATTTTAAAATATGAGTTTATTATCCTTATTTAGAGTTACGCCTTACAAGGAAAAATATATTTTGTAATTTTTTTCCAACGCCAGAGCACACTTTATTAAAAATAATTAATTTGCAAATCAAACAACATATTTTCCTCTGAAGTTGTGTTCGTTGTTTTATTAAAAATATAAACAATGTTTTTCAGATCAGATTACTTGGATAAATTATAATTACATGCGTTGTTTTTAACCATAAATATGAACTCGAGATTTAGGTAAGATAAGATTTGGAAAGCAGTAGAGCTAACATAATATCGACTAATTGTTCAAAACTACGTATTTAAATATCTAGAATTATCATTATCAAATAATATATGCTCCATTATGTGAATATTTTCATAAATAAATAAAACATGAGTACATTGATTAAAATAAGGCTTCCATGGTACGGTAGACCAATCCAGTAGACTATGAATCAAAATAATAACACGGCTCACAAATAATTAAGAAAATATACAATGATTAATATTTGTGTCGTGAAATTAATTTGTTCAAGAGACTCAAAGGCAGGTTAAAACTTTTTAAAGACAAAACAAAATTCACAAACGACAAATACCGACAGCGTTACTTCAAAAAGTTAATGAAAATACAACAAATTACAATTTAACTTGCGAGGTGCCTATCATTCATTGAAGTTACAAACACGAATTCTAATTTTATGGTTTCAAGTCGAGAGTTATCGTCATTTGTTTACAACTCGACAAACATTTTGAGACATTTATTTCTTTGTAATTTAGATATAAGTGTAAGATGTAATGTAATGGTACATAGATATATGCTTCGCTAGCTTGCATATAAAGGGCCAATTTTACAGAAAAGCGTTTCTATAAACAGAGTTACACAGCCTGCAGAGATTTTAAAATTTTGAAATCAATTGTTTTGGTCCACAGAATAAATAATGACTTTCTAAAAGGGATTGCGTTATTTGCAAAAAAAGACATAGTTTCAGCATAAACTGTTCTCAGTTTACCTACGGTTGAAAAATGCAAATCAAAGCATTGAACTCAATTAAACATTGGAATCGAGATTAGCTTCAACTGATCACGATCAAACGCACGTGAAATCCGTCCTAAATTGGTTGCAATATAATAGGGTTAGTTCGTGGTCGCGTTCACGTTGAAGAAATAAAGCGGAGCTGAGGCCACTCTGCTGTCACCGTAAATTGGATTGACTCCGGGATAGAAACATACGTTTGCTCCTCAGTGCTTTTCGGTCGCGACAAAAACACACGTTATCCGCCTTTACCAAGAAAACTCATTAACGCCGCAAGAATGTTACTTAACTGCGCTGATAACTAATGCTTTAGGTCTAGATGGGTAAGTAGAATATAGGAATTGCAATAAATAACGTTTATGTAGTGCGTATAGAAACGCCTAGTTTCTACTTAATATAAGATTTGTTGTTTTTGGCAGAAGAAAAATATGATTCAGACTAATGTAAGAATGTAATTCATCAGGGAATCATACAGGGAAAGATTACAATATTTTGGAATTGTCTCGCTAGAGAAACGAAGGAACATGTTGGATTTAATTTTTCTTAAAAAACTAGTAACGGGTTCTTTGGACTGTCCTGAGTTGCTCAATAAAGTGTCCTTCCATATGCCACGTAACCTACCAAGACAGTCGAATAGGAAGCTATTTTTCATGCCAAAATGCAAAACAAATTTAAGGAAGCATTGCCCACTGTATAGAATGTATGCTGTATACAAAGAAAACGATGAAGACATCGACCTATTCCATACATCTGTGCCTGTAATAAAAATATATTTTAAGCATAATCATGTTTTACCATAGTAACTAGCATAAATAAGTGTAATTCTGTGTTTGTACTACTTTCGTATTTTGGATTTTCTGTTTTAATGTTAGTCATGTTTTTATTCTATTTTTTTTTTTTTTTTTTGTTTTATCAAGGTTATATTGGCTGTTTAGACGCGTAATATAGTGCATGTAGTGCTCTTCTTTAAGTAATGGGGCACTTAGACTTAAGTTTAAATTGTTTTTCTTTTTTTGTATGTAACAGTGTACACATTGTTGAAGAGCCAAATTCAATAAATAAATAAATAAATAAATAAATGTAAACTGTACGAAAAACTGAATACAGTACACTCAAAGTTCCCTAATTTCTTATAGTCGACAAATTCGAACCGGTTGAATATGACTGTAAACCGGGTATGAATCAGTTGACGTGTGTCAATTGAAATTATAATATTGTACCACACCTCTCTATTACATCAGTAAGTACCATCAAATTCTTTATGACAAAATATACATCTAAAAGTCGACGTTCTTTGTTTTGCCAGTGTTTCTCCTGGAGCACTAAAAGTGCTGCCTAATGAGAAACTTGCTTTACTAGGCACTGTAATAACAACTGAATATAAAAATCTAATAAAATATTTTATTACAGCAATGCTGCACCGAATGTTCGTGTTAGATAGTTTTGCGTTGTTCTATGTCGGGTCTTATTTACGATGCCCAGAAAGCGGGAGTTCAAACAAATTGTTGTGCAGATCCCTCCGGCTAAACCTCGGTAAATTGTCGACATAAAACGTTATGAGAAAACGCCTTAAACCGCAAAGGCTGCCTCCAATCTCTTGTTGCCGTATTTTGCATCTGGAGTGTACACTTCTAAACCGAGTTTGGGGTCCCAAGACACGGTATTGTCTGCACTGAATGACCATTCAACTTACTTACTCTGAATATTTTCTAAACTCGGAGCGGTAACTTACTCTGGCCACATAAAATATACATACAACGACTCTGTCAAGTGCGAGCGCACTTTCTTTATGTTGCGTTAGTTTGCGAAAACGTTGTTTACCAACAAGTTATTTTAGTCCTAATTTACGTGACGCCGTTTAGTATAATGCCTGCTAGTTGTAAAGTAGACAATGCAGTACGCTTTGTCATACGTAATGTGATCTTTATGATTTCGAAAAGGATATTTAAATTTGGTAGAATTCCAACTGCAGTCCTTGCCAACGTTCTCTAGAAAGGATTTATGAGTTCGTACTGACAGGCAACTAAATGCTGAGGAGATAGTATGAGGTGACGGTAAATTATACTGATCAACTGGAGACTGAAACGAGAATTACTTTACCTTAATCCACATCCATGAATTCGCAAACGATAAATACTTGCGACTTACGAATTCTAGAAATATCTCGACTCATCAAATAGAGATTTAATTAAGGTAAGTAAACACACTCAAAGTACAATTTTAAGTTTAACAAGTATGCGAATGTAATTTATTTTATCTCCACATTAATGTAATTAACATACCATTAACGTTGGTACGGAACACAAGCCAAACCAGCATTACGTCCATTGTATACAAAAACCAGCAGATGGCCAGCGCAGTTTGGCTCAAGCATTACATGTTACTCTTATCACGGCGCAAGCGAACAATTTGCATACCATTACGCGGTGAGTTACGCTGCGCAGCACTATTGTCCGCGAGCGTACAGTGAGTTACGTCGATCACTTCATTCACCACGAGTCGCATCAAACTAGTTCATCGGTAAACGTTACAAATGTACAAACAAGGACCATTGTGTTACAGATGAGAAGGGCTGTTACATATTGCAAGCACACTTTAAATGATTACATACTACTTTATACTTGAAACACATTAGACGTACAGTCTACTGAATTTATTTTGAATGAAGAAAGGTTCTGTTTTAAGAGGACCCAAAAGTTTTACGGTATGTAATAGATGAAGACGTTGATTTTCAGATTAGCATTGAAATTAAACACACAGCCTAACACAAACGACGCTAATAAATCGAAATAAAAAGTGGTTGACTGGATGTATTGGCAATTCCAAAATACAATTAAACAGTAACGCCATCTGTTCCGATCGCGATCACTAAGGCTCGAGATTAATGATTAATCCGGCTCGGTAATACTGTTACAGGGTATTATTTATGACTACAAGGCAATGATGCGAAGCAAAGTATCCATTTTCGACAAAGATTTATGTATTAAACCCAGAAGGTGTAGTAAACTAGGACACTATAGACGGAACAGTGGGATTTGTCGACGAGCCGCCCGACTGAATATTCATCACTATCAATCAAGTGCGTAAATAACATAGCGATGAGACAGAGGTCTCGTTATCGCTGAGGAGTTACGGTCTGCCCTAGATTAATAAAACTATATCTTTTACATTCATTAACTCCTTCAGTTTATCGTCGACACTAAATTTTCTCAAGGTAAAGAGAACAAGGGTGAATTTCCCAAATGCCTTATTTTTTTGTCTTCGTTGAAATTAGTATTTGAAAAAAGGAATATAGTTATGAATTATTTTTTTTAGTATTCAATAGGTAGTTATTGGATTGTGGCAAAAATATGATTTGCCTAGGACTATTACAAAGGTGTAAATAAAATACATAAACCTCTATTTTTTTGCAAATCGGTGCTGTCTCACTACTTTTTTTGGAAACAAAACAGCTTGTACACTAATAAAAATGAATAAATTAGCTATATAACTTATTCTTTTTCATAGAATATTAGTTTTTTTATTAATATATAGCATATTTTATTACATAATTAACGATTATTATTACTGAGAGGCACAAACGTACTTGTCCTGAAAAATATTCTCATATCGCTGGACAAAAGTAATTCAAACATAACTTTACATCGACGAGTCGGACAGCATCCCCACCCCAATTGTATTTCCCTTGTTGGTGTGTGCTAGTGGGCAGTCAGGATAGAAGTGGGTTAAATCGCTGCATATGCCCACCAAAACTGTAAGAACGACATTTCAGTTACTCCCGGACAATTATTTTATATAATCGGTGGTTGCATTTTTCTATTGTAATAAGTAGCTTTTTTATTGTTGTTTGGTTCTAACAGAGGTAGTAAGTGAATTAGCTTCATTGTCTGTTATTGAATTTATCCTAGATATTATAATTTTTTTATAATTTTCTAAAAAGTGTGTATTTTCTCATGTCGCTGTTCTCATATCGCTGTAATCGGTGGTCTTTTTTACCACCGATGTGATCATTTACACCGAAATGATAAGAAAAAATCAATCGGTGTCATATATCTAATATCGGTGTTTTGATTCGTGATCAACGCACAGTTTTGTCACATCGGTGGATTGCTTTATCATATCGGTAGATCATTTTATCATCTCGGTGAGTCGTTATATCATATCGGTAGATCCCGTGTCATTTCGTTAAGTATACAAAGAAACAATGGCACATACAAACATACATACATACACATACATATATACCTACATACAAACATTCGTACATACATACATACAAGGTAAGTTTACCTACAAAGACTGCCAAAATCATTACCACGATACCACTGGGTAGTAGAAGATGTATAAATAAATGTATCATTAAGGGAGGTCTGTATTCGGTAATACGTCCATAGGCTCAGATGATGATGGTGAGGTGGAGCAATTGAACGCATTAAAAGTTTATATGGCAAAAAAATTTAGTTAAAAAAATAGTAAGTACGTAATAAAAAATAACAAAATAATAAATAGCTAAAAAGAAAACATTTTAGTAGCTTAATTTTGTTTAAGAATCAATCGAGGCCAAAACTTAAAGATGAGGAGAAAAACAGGTGGAATAGGTTGCTGGAAAGAATAAGCAAAGCTTATTTGAGGAGCATTTAAGAAAACGTTTAGCTAAACTTAGATAGGAAATTTTTGTTTTTGTTTTTCATATTTCGTTTTAATAAAGACAATGATAATAAATATAATATTGTTTTAAATTTTAAGTACCTCTAGAAAACGTAAAAATAGGTACATAATTTAAAAAATACATTTTTATTTTATTTTTTATATCTAAGAACTCAGTTCTCTTTGGATGTGATCTACCCTAAGTTCAGATCTTCATTTCTAAGTCACCTTTAAGTATCGACTAACTGTTTCCTTTTTGATGTTCGAAGGTGAATAGATTATCATATCGCTGGATACGTACATCACTTCGGTGGATACACTTATCATATCGGTGTACAAAAAAAATAATCGGTGCCGGTTTTTCACATCGGTGGAAACCAAAATTCAAACTGAATTTTCTCCTCAGTCTTAAATGATACGTTGATGATATTAAATTTGGGGGTATTTTGTATCCTAAAGATTACATAAAACCTGAAAAATCTATAAAAAAATAAAAATTGTAAAAGTTCACCGATACGATAAGAAAAATGGCATTTGTTGAAATTCACCCACAAACAACTTTATCCCCAATTAAATAAGTTACAAGTTTAGCATATTTTTATTTAAAATATAAAGCTAGTTATTTGCCGAAATAGGTATGAGAATCTTACTTTGTTACTTCAGCCACACTACTGAGGTATATTCAGTATGTAAGTTCTTGTCATAGAATAAGTCACCCTTTTTCGTCTCGGTCCCACGAGAGTCGTAAAAGGGGATTGCAGCAGCCTGTGCCTGCGTGCTAAAACAACAAACTGTGATCACCTATCCGTTTGCCAAGGTTGATGGTTAATAAACAGGAGCACAGATATTCGAGTTTACAATATATTTTTATTCTTCGTCCCTGTAGAGGTGACCTGCGATCCTCAATCTGTCAATTCATTGCAAACGATTTCAACGTTCCCCGATGACCGCTTATTTTAACTGTCTATGAAAATTTCCACCGCTGTTTGTTCCAGTTCCAAAATTGTATGAACACCTGAATTATCTGGAAGTAAATGTTGGACTATTCCAAAATTATATACACATTATCTTTTCATTCTCACCTCACATTTCATTCTCTTTCTTGACCTCACCTGAACTTTGTACCGAATTATAACCATCAACTACAGCTTATTTGAGAAGCGATTTTCTCAACCAGGCTGCAAAAAACGACTTTTTTTGGTATAATGTTCCATTTTACTTCCAAATAAATTTATTTTTCTTAATTATAGAAAGCTTCAGCAGCTATGTAAAACCAACCAAAGACAGATAAGTACTGAGAGTGTGCCACTAACATCCATATAATTGAATTTAGACACTAGAGAGATCCTTAATAGTTTCACAGAAATACGTAATGGTTTTTTTTTAATGCGTAATAAATTCATATTCTTTTACTGCGCACCATTAACCGATATATTTTTACATTTCATGTCGGACTGGCGTGCAATTGACGCAGCATTAATCCATATTGTGTATGCCCAGTTTATTTTACAAACGTAAATCAATTTACACAATAACAGTTTAATACAATAACATTATTAAGGGCTAAATATGTTGTCTAAATTTTATCAATAATATCAACAGTATAAATTAATTTATATGCTCATTTGATAAGAAAAATAGAAAGCACTATACACCCATTAGGTGTAGAGTTGGTAATATTTTCGTTAATTTGCAGACGAAAGAAATATTAAAATATGTGATGGCAAACAATAATACTAACAAAAATATGACATAAACATGTTATTATTAAGTAAACAGTAAACTAAGTGAACAAATTTCAATTGTTTTAGGCCATGTAATTCATCGTGCGACATATCGCAGAGTCGCCGCGCTTCAAATAATATGCTAATTAAATAGCGGAGGTAATAGTTTAGAATAACCTACATGTATGCGTATAATTCCCACAAGCAACGTTATTTGCTTCTAAATTTGCTGTCTCTGCAGGCTTACTTATTACCTGTGTTATTTAAAGTTACATTAAACTACAATCGCCTTGAATTAAGTATCATGGAATATATGCACTCGCACATTCTCTGGGATGGATATAAGATATCTAAACAAAAGTCTAAATAATTCCTTTTTGCTTAAATTTGGACCCACATTTCGAATATACAACAGGGCTAGTACCTAAAACTCCTAAAAGCGGCGGATACAATGTATTCAATAATATTGATAATGTAAATTTATGTAAACTACGCTAGAAGGCAGCACAAAATATATGTTTATGAGAAACAATTACCTAAAAGCTATAGGGAGGGCTAATACTTTCCCTAAATAGTTTTAATCACGCAAAACTTGAGGCCTTGTTTTGGAATCTCGTCTATTTTCATAGTAGTTTGTTAACGTTTCGGGATAAAACCACACACTGTTTATCTTATTAACGAGAGGGCCTCGATACAGGTGTAGTTCATATATTTTTGTGTGTTTGAGTCGGGTTCTAGGTCTCAGTGGCGTTGAATTAAATTAATTAAGATACACGAGTAGACCATAAAATACGGGTTTATTGCGGACGATAGGCTAAGTTTAATGGATTGTTCTCTGGTGATTTTAACGTTTATTTACTAAATCCACTTTGAAAAACATCAAGATAATTAATTGAGTATAAACATAGGGAAAATATATAACTTCACTATATTTTCCCTATGTTCTATAACCTCAGAACGCGATAGGTGAATTCTATCTAAGATGTCGCAGTCTTTAAATATCGTTGAATTTTGTTAGCTTCAATCAGAATGATGTAATACAGGTCTCAGTCAATTTCCGCCTTTCAATATGAAGCAAGCAAATCTTTTGTCGAATCTTTTGACGTCACAAAATTGTACTCGCGTAGTGTGAATCTGTTTTCATAAAGACCAGTGCTTAACTGTGTGTAAACGTAATGCTAAGCAGTGACATAAAAACTTGCTAATTTAAAGATTTAATATTTATCTAATTGAATTAGAAGAGAACTGTCTTAGGATGATTATTTTTCATTCAACTTTATTTCGTAACATTTGTGCCTATTTTCTTAAGCCTTTAGGCATATAGCATATAGCACTTTCCAGCGGTGCAGCAAAAACATAGGGATAAAAATTGTTTGCAGTATTCAGATACTGAGCACAACGTCGACCATAAGATGAAACAAATATATGGTTTTAGAGTTTAAGCGTCAAATAGGACTGATGTCACACACCTACTATAGTTGCAAATAATATATCAATAACTCATTTTGAAGCCGAAGATGACCATGGTTTAAACCGATAATCTTGTTTTAAAAGCAATTTTAAGCCACCAAAAACACCTATTTTTGCATCGAGGATCAGAATGAACTACCAAAAATAAATTGGCGCAAAATGTTTCACGTTTTACTACTAGCTTAAACGACTAGTTCGGTGGGTAAGCTTTGCATATTATTAAACCAAAGCTAGTACAGTTTATCTTTACAAATACCGTCATAATATGTTATATGATATATCGCTTTGCTTATCTGCAGCGGATGAAAATTGCACAGCGTTTGAGTTACCGGCTGCTGGATCTACGAGGAGATGTGCGCCGCGAATCTTAATTTCGTTGAAATAAAATGCAAACACACATTTTGTGGTAGGTCGCTCGGCGGATAGGTACTGATGAAGGATTAGAGAAAATTGGAATGCTATATAAACTGTACAATAAAGAGTTTTTACCGCTTATTACATATTAATTATTTTTAGAAAATATAGAGTTACAATCCAACAGTCCATGCTTCCGATTGAAAATGCCGATGTGACGTAATTTATGTTAACGTTTAATAATTTATAAATATAAAAAATACTTATATTTTCCAAAAAAACGAGTGAGCACATAGTAAAGCCTCACGTATAAAAATTGTCTTACAATTATTAAGACATGCATCAAGCGAAAAGAGAACAAGCAATTTGTTTCTAAGTCTCCACTAAACGTATTTCTACTTGATTGGATATTGGGCTACGCTTCCAACGTATTTTCTACGCCCTGTGTAATTCATTGCCTACACGACAACTAACTTACTAGCGACTAGCGAGATCAAAAACATAATTATTCCCTCTTTTAATTGAATGAAGATGCTTCATTTATTTGTTAAAAAGTTTGACTACATAGTCTATTTTAAGCTTAGTTAAGCTAAGCTTCTTAACTATTATCTACTTACGAGATTTCGTGGAATAATAGCAGTTTTATAACATGATAAAAATAGATATTCTGTAACAAATTATAAGTATTTTTAGAGATAAGTACGTTCTTTATAATTTTAATGAGATTCTTGATTGTAATTATATTTATTGTATGTAATTGTTTATCAAAGAATAGGCAGGGCAGGGCAAGGCGAATGTATTCAAAACTTATTTTTTGTATCTGGACCTGTACTTCGATACTGTAACTTTTGCCTTATTAGAAAAATAGGTCACCAGGCCTAAAAATTTTAAAAACGCTTTGTAAACGCTCGTGGTCCTTTTCTTTACCATATCTCTCTATATATACGTCACTAACTTTATCAAAATTCGTTCAATCGTTTAATGATACAGACATCATTCGCAAAACATTTTCTACGTGAAGAAATAAAACGGTTGCCATAGTATCCGCCATATTGCATTTAGTATAACACTATTGAGTGTGTCAGTCGGAATAACACGAACCTAACGACATCACATTTGCCCAATTCGTTGGAGGCGTTCAAGTTAGGTGGTGTACACACAGCCCGCGGAGTTGGGTCGCGAAACATTTCAAGCGGAAAACATCGTTATAATAGGGAAAAATAATATTTTATATCTTTCATATTTTCTGATACATTGAATGGTTACACGTTTATATTTTCGTCTAGTTACAGATTTTGTTACAAGCAGACTTTTATACAGTTAAAGTAACGCTATGATTCCATAAACATTAGTGAATAAAGGTGGTTCACAAATAAAATTTCAAGAAGTCAAAAAGTTTTGTGAAACTGATTTTATTGAACACCCAATTGGGTATTTCTTTAATGCTTTGCCATATTAAATGCTCATATGACTACTGTAAAGAATGTAGATAGACTGCTTAATTTCCTTTTAGTAACGCTATATTTTTAGTCTCTATCGTCTGAACTAGAAACGTACAATTTTGTAGTCACAAATCTAGCCGTACCACATCAGCTCTAATAAAACAAATTAAGGCAGAAACTTCGCTATTACCTACATACTAACATTTCCCTCACTCTCGGCTAAATCAAGGCTGACTGGACTTTAGGCTGTGTACAGAGTGTATTCGCCACTTTGTGAACTAAACTACATATGTGTATAATATTCCTACACAAAAGTTGTCTCAATATAACTTGAGCATGAAAATATTGTACCCAAGTAACAGCTACAAAACGGTAGTGGAGGGAACATTATTTTGAAAGTTAAATAAGGTATGCATTATACGACTGCCTGAGAAT
This sequence comes from Autographa gamma, assembly GCA_905146925.1. Classification (NCBI taxonomy): domain Eukaryota; kingdom Metazoa; phylum Arthropoda; class Insecta; order Lepidoptera; family Noctuidae; genus Autographa; species Autographa gamma. Next base: position 7,703,838 of record LR989852.1, read on the forward strand.
AAAATATCTTAAAACATTCATAATGTAGAGTTTCTTATATATTATGGTATTAGATTTACTTTTGCTAAACGATACCTACTTAATAAAATTATTTATATTATTTTATACGTAACTAATGAAACTTCTTAAATGCCGCCTATGTACACGAACTCTTACCACACGAACTCACGTTTTAAATTCGATCACAATCAAAAACCGAAGCACTTAACCGTACTCGCTTCCCACGAGAAGACTAAATCAATAAAATACACGTGTCACCAAAGTTGGGACGTAAATTAGAGAGCGAGCGATTTGTGTGAGACCAGTTGAGACGCGCCAACACTGCCACTTACACCTACCTAGTTAATGTCCCCAGTACTTTGCGATGAGAAACGAGCACGTTAATGGTTTGTTGTTCGACTGCTCGCACAGTACTTTGTTTACATTCCTAACAAAGTTGAAAACGTGAAATTAATATGATATCTTACGTTGTAAAGCGCTATGGAGCAACTCGCCAACTTCTCGACACATTTTCTCTGTTCCATGTCGGCGAGAGTTTTGTTTCATTTTCAAACTTAGCAATATACGTATAGAATTTTTAAGTTCTCTCAGACGGACGGTACAGCACGGTGTAATAAGAAGGAATGGTTGCCACGTAAAAGGTTACTTACTGTGAGTAGATACTTGAGTAAAGAATAGCTTCACCTGTTGTGCTGAGAGCTACAATAACGTTCCCAACAACTCACAAGTTCTATATTTATTGTCTTTTATTGCAAGAGCGCAAATGTATGAATATTGCATTTCAGCTCCAACTTTAGCAACTTTTATACTCGAACCAAATTTATCCGTATCTAAAGTTATCATTTATATAGCAACATGAAATATGTACTTAGATTCGAGTGATTTTACACAAAATTCTGCGAATGTTTTCTTATGTAAATTGTAGTCTGGCAATTCATATGAGTAACGTTACGACGCGACGTTACAACATTGCCTTACTATCTTGGTAATCATGAAAAATTGCTAGTGCTTACACCTCTCGTCAAAACACAACATTAGATTCATAACTTACACGAAATTCAGGCGAAACTCCGTCCTGTTTTCTCGTCCTACGTCAAATATTAAATTCCGTCGCTTTCCATATAAATATTCAAACACTTTTTTTCTCGTTCGATGATAAAATTCTTCCTTTGAAAGTCATTTGAGGTGATTGCACAAAGCCCTCAATTGTTAGGAAGCCCTTTGAATCAGACATCTCGTCTTTTAATTCTAATCGAGACTAGGAACTATTCGCTTAATTAAAAATTGCTTTGTATTTTATATCTTTCTCGAAGTCTTTGTTCATATCAATCTTATATTCTAATGAACTTTCAATATACTCCTGTTTATACCTAGAATACTCAATCTAGTTTGTATAGGTATACATCCAATAGATATTTCTAGGTACGCATTACATATAGAACTCTCTTCAGCCATATAGTTGCGTATACATCCTGCCTAATTAGCCTTGTAGACGCCTAATAGTCATTTGTCATGAGCTTACTAAGGACTATACATTTCAGTCCGTATAAATTATGTTCTTACTGAATAAATTAATATTTGCAGACACATTATATTTTAGTTAACATTAAATAACCCTGTGTTAAATTATTTTTACATAATTATTAAATTGGTGTCTGCTACAGTTTTATGTTATTTGTAAAAAAAATAGAGTTTTTCCGTAAGAAACAGACATAATCAAATTGCAAACCTTTTCTATTTTCCTAAAAAGCGTAACCTTCCTTACACCATAAATCGTGGGGACAATGTAACAGGATTTCGTTCAGTCATCGCATATTTTATATTGTCATAGAAATGAAATGCTATTTTCGTTCAGGTGGGGGTAAAGGTCGTAAAGATACAAACGAATCTGGAGTCACTTAAGGACAGTTGCACATCAAACGACCGGCATTGCTGAACCAATTAGTCACAGACAGAACAAATTAGTGTCCAGCGAACATCGGTAACAGTGTGAAATGTTGAAGACAAGTGCAGTCTGAATTAAACCTTTGATCAAAGATCTGATATAAAGACCATTGTTTTAATTAATGCAGTGGATATAGATGTTCTACCGTAGTCCGTTCAATACATAACGATATAACATTTTGACACATCACGTACCACATAACGCTGTTACCTACTAGTCGTATAATAATTATTTATTCAAAGTAATTTAATGAACGAGTAACTGATAACTAAACAAATTTTCGTCGATTTAACTAAACTTCTAACTATTAAAACTTTAGTTGACTATATTAAATGTGTACATATTCTTTCACTTCAGATAGACATTTGCAGACCCTGTTTCATTACATGACTGCGCACAAAATTTCATATAGGTCTAGAGAACTAAGAAAGTCAGAAAATGTACATTTTATATTAGCAGCTCGTCAACACAAATAAGGGCTCAATCCTTCATCCGAATATGATTGTGTATTTATCATTCATCACCGGATGCCGCGCTTGACTCGCGTAAGGTCTGAACTCAATAAATACTCAGTTGGTACAGAAATATTTTATTACTTGGAATAAAACATTTCACTACGTGTGCCGAAAACGTGACGCTTTAGCGAAAACTAATCATGTCTATAACACAACATATTATCTTGAACTTATTTATCCGCAGTTCAGAAAGTAGTTTTTGATTTAGTGACGAAGTTTGAATACAAAAACAGCACGATTCGACACCATTTATTTCTCACTTCGCCATTGGTCTTTTTGTCATCGATAAAGGGGCACTGAAAGTTGAACTCGTGCATTAGTATTTTCGAACGTGACCAGGGAAAATTCGGAAAAATAATGTTTTCTAGCGGCCCTTAACAAATGTAGTTTTGCGGGCATATTTGCGCTTGGAAATAAGGCCATTGCGTCACTAGTTTAAGCATGCTTTTAGACATCGTGAAAGTTTTCTGATGCCTAAAAGCTTGGTACATGCAGGAAAAATGTGAATTTACGAAATATGGGTCGTATTCTGTAACCGTATTTAGCGCGGCTCTTACACATCTCGGGGATGAGATTAGTGCAGCTGTCTGCGCGGTCACGTAGACACCGTGTCGAGTGCCGGGAGGCGGCGGCGGCGGCGGCGGTGGTGATGTGTGCGCCTCGGGCTTATGCCGCTGCACGCGCGCCCCACCCGCTGCGACCCACGCGCTCGACGCGACACTTCTTCACAACTCATCCGCCTAAAATTCACTCGCCACTTCATCATATGCCACTATACTTTTCTTTAAAATTAAAGCTATCGAATGACATTCTAGTATAAAATAGGCAGATTTTATAATACAGTCACGTTTTCCACTGTAAAATATTTTTCAAACTAATAACTGTGCTGTATGTAAAGTCAATAAACATAAAAACTGTACAATAAACTTTATATCCAATCCTAATAATAATTAACTTATTTTATTTGGTGTGTATAAAGCTTTTACATATACATAGTCCAGTACAAACAAAGGCCCCTGTAAGGTATTATCCATTAAATCCTATTAGCATAAACTTTTAAATCATGCTTTCATTATAATTGTATAAGCAAATTTAAGCCGGCCAGTATCAACAGAGTGCAGTCAGCTCATTATATGAGTACATCGCATGCATTTGAATCTCTCATTATCCTAACAAAAGGTAATCATTAATGTGTACACACCAACCAAAATGCGTTATCTCATAATAAACAAAACACGGTCGAGTACAGTTTAGAGATTTACAGAGCAGATTAAAATAAGATAAGTTACAAAAATAATTTTAGTAAATTTGCATTTATTATTTAAAACTATTCATAAACCGTATATGTTTCTATTTTGAATAATAAATGTTAAAACAGATTATGTTAACATATTTGTTTATCTACAAACAACTTTTTAATAGCTGCAATGATCATATTTAATAACATGTTGTCAAATACCCAAAATAAAAATGAAACGATAATCCGCAGTTCAAATTGAACATTCATTTAAAAATATGTTCGTGACACAAAATATTCACTGCTGCAGCGATCGCATTGAATATCCTGGAAATGACGTCATAGTCAATCGCAGACCTGTTATAAGATTCATTTGATATTCTGCAATGAAATATCGCCATACAGTCCCGTTTATAAACTGTTGGTTAAAAGTATGAGACGGTAAATAGTGTCATTAGTACAAAATTCATGTAATAGCACAAATTCAAGTAATAATACTACCATTAAAATTTAACAGTGTTGAAAATTGGCGCAATCCATTATGGTAAATGACCGCCCGTGATCAAATTGTCGCAGAATGAACATCAGTGGTACATTCCATCTCCATTTTATTGGCAATTCACTGAAAGGTGTCATTATTGTTGTACTCGTAAGTATAGATTTCAGTTTTACTTAACTAAAGTACATAAACAATAATGTCTTTGTCAGGTTTCTAAATATCTTAAACATTTCAAAAATTGGAGGTCCTATGAGGTACTACCAATTCCATTAACAGATTGCACGTTTTAGATATCAAACCAGTCATTTTGTGTAAATACCTTTTCACATTTAACATATTAGGCAAAGTCCTATTCCAAATAAAACTCATAAAGAAAAGTATCTATGGAAACACTTTTACGTCGAAGGTACTCCTCAACTGGCTTTTTCAACGAAGTAAATTTTTAATATGAAGCCTCCAGGTAGATGGATAAAGTTCTCTTCATCGAAAGATGCGAGTTCTTTGTGTATAGTTGTATACCTACTGTCTGTCACGAGAGGAAAAAGAGGAAAAGTTGACGTCCAATCTGCTGCTTACTTTCAGAAATGAAAACGTCGGCCTAAAGACGCGCGTAAAACTTCCCGGCTTCGTACGTATTTGTTGTGTACTTTTCTTTGTCGCTGAAACGAATTTTTAATACCTACTCATCTGAAATTCAAATCAACCGCGCTTATGTTATTAACTCAAAGTTCAAGTTGAGTAACTCTGGGTGAGATTTGACCCCCAAACATTCACTTAGCCGACGTGTAGTACGCGTCTTTTCAAGTTTACGAGCGCAGTTTCAGCTTCGCTATAAAATCGTCTTTACGTGTTAGTTCATAGTGTCACAACGATCACTGGCAATTCACACTTTTTATGTCACTTTTGATGGCTCGATATAGGTCAAATTGGATTTTACAAAATTCAATATAAGCCACCATAATTTTGAACGCTGTTTAAAGTGTAATAATGTGCTCAGTACAAAGTAAATTTAATTAAATCATACAAAAGATGTCTTATGAATCTCTCATTAATATTAGGTACATCAATCAACAAATCATAAACTCGTAAGGATGTGCGTTGAATTGTTCATTGCTCGGTTTGTCTGGAAACTTTGAAGAGGAGAAAGACATCCCAACAAATTTAGGATTATTTGACTGTACGACAATGGGTATTGTCTATCTTTAAATGGGTTGGGCTCGAGTCTGGGACAATGGGCTCATTTATTCCTTCCCTTAGGCGTAGACACAAACTACGGCTATAGGATTAACGGGTTGAACACAACGAAATAATTACTTTTCGTGAACTGCAATAAGTAGGCATTTATTTTGGAGCAATGAAACACTGACTACCCTGTTAATGCTAGCTAGCTTAGTGTGGCTCTTTATGAGTACTATGAGTAGGTATCTATCTACACAGATCATCTATTACGAGGTGCATCTAAGGAATTAATATTGAGGTTCATATTTTATAAATAATCTGAGGTAAAGAACGACAAAAACGCATGGAAATCTCGGCCAAATCACGTGCAAAAATATAAGCTTAATATAATCACTCGGTCCTCACCTCATTTAGGGAACAAAGATAGCAGATGCCGTAGTAAGCTAGCGACTGATACATATTGCTAATAAGAACTCATATAAAGCAGCTCTTCACCAAACCCTCGGTATTTCTTCCATCATTTCTGCAAACCCTTGTCACTTCCATTACGTTTCCCGATGCGGATCGTTCTGATCCGTCCGTCCTTCATTTACTGGAGTTATGGCCTTCTCATATTCTCTAAGTGACGTGTACTTTAGTCTTGGCGAATTTTCAGTCTCAACTCGATCGTCCGTCATTCTCTGGTCTCCCCGACAATTGAAACACTTAAACCATCCAACGGCAAGTGAGTAAGGCATTGCAATGAATTAATCATGACAACATCGCGAACTACTGCCATTCGCTCTTATGAGCCTAAGGTGGTAAATATTAGATCGCGTTAAACTCCTCAAGTTAACTGTTTGTAACTAGCGACCCACTTCTGCCTTTGTTCGCAAGATAAAGATAGATTTTTACGGCTTTTCTACTCATCCTTTATTGACTTTTAACTTACGCTTCCGTTATGTGGCTACTTCGGATAAAATGGCGGCGCGCTGTAGGTATACAAGCTTTATAAAAAATTACGAGATTATGATTTTTAATAAGGCCATTCATAATGGTGAACGAAAACGGGCTTACCTTATTACGTAAAATATTTAACAGTGTTGTTTTCCTTTTTCCAGTACCTGTATGTTACTAAGCTGTTATTCTGTTGTATTTTGTTTGATGATTGTTTAAAAATAACAATTTAGAATATGTTGAATACATTTCAAAAAGGTGCCAATAATTCTTCTATTATTTGCAGTCGACCGTATTACTTGAAGAAGCCAATATATTAAAAATACAAAAATTGAAATAGCTTTTATCTTAATTGAAAAGTCGTTGTCATTAAATCAAATACTTTAAAGATACGCTTATGTCGCTTATTTATTGTTATTACAATAATATTAAATTGTATAGATATTTACAAGAATACGTTTTCTGAGACTATAAGTTGTGTTTAAATACAAAATGGATCATAAAATTTAAAAGACAGCACAGACGATATTTTTAGAGGTAATATAATATACTCTTAAAACCATAACCGGAGATCATTACATTAGTGGCGAGCACTAACATAGAGGTAATGTAGGTACTCGAGCCTGAACAACATTACAAAGGGTGAAAGTCGTAAGTTTATCCTCCTCATACAAGCGAACACAAAGACAATAATTTATAGTGAGTCACGGCGAGTACAGGCACTAAGCCGACAGATTAAGTGACTCAAGCCAAACCACACGCGAATTTAAACGTAAATACCTCTTAAATAAATACCGCTTTGTGCCAAATCGTATTTATCATAACATCTAAATTTAAAAGCTTTGCAAGTAATCAAATCGTTGAGGGCAATGACTTTGGGAAAAACATAATAAATTCTAGAAAAATAAATGCAGCATATTTGTTTGAATTTTTATTTTTTACTAGTCCTACTTGTCACCAACTATTGTATTATTGATTTACAATAAACACTTATTTTATTTTTCAATTAAATCTTTCAAACATTTATTTATTTATTTATTTATTTATTTATCACATCACATGTCTCCTTTGCCATTACAGTTTTTTAAAACTAATGCGACAAAGTAACTTAAAAATAAACCTTAATTAACCTTACATGCTACACAGTATGTGGCCCTTGTGAAGTCACTCAGTGCACAGTTAAATATATCTATCTCCTCCGCCACCGTGTTGAGAGTGCGCAGCGCACGAGTGAGCGGTGCGCGCCCCAGCAGGTTAGTGCGCCCCCTCGGCACCACCAGCAGCTGCGGCCTGCGCCGCCGCGTCACGTACCCATCCGGTAAATTAAATCCTATTTCTGATAGTATGCCCGGGTTTTGTATAACACTCCTTAAAACTTTAAAAATGTATGCTGCCAGTGCCACTTCACGCCGAATTTCCAATTTATAATAGCCTACCATACCGAGGCAAAATAGGGTAGGATACAGTAAAGGATATCCTGGGTATCTCCCATACAGCTTTAAATAGAGAAATCTGACGAATTTATTTTGTATCCGTTCAAGCATGTTTTTGTATTTTGTTTCACTCGGACTCCAGATAACCGCATTATACTCGAGATGACTCCTCACAAGAGCCTCATACAAAGCCCTCAATGCACTCATGTTTGTGAAGTCATTTGCCTGACGCAGCATAAATCCCAGGTTCCTGTAAGCCTTTTTACAAACGCGAACCACGTGTTTGCGAAACTGCAGATCACTGGTAAAAAGTATGCCTAAGTCCTTCACCTCATTGACACGCTGCAGAGACTTCCCATCCATGCTGTACTGGTGGTGTTGTGGGGTTCGTGTCCGTGTGAATGAAAGTACCGAGCACTTTGATACATTAAAGTATAATTTATTACAGTGACTCCATTCAGTGACCCTATCCAAGTCGTGCTGCAGCATGACATGATCCGCAGTGTCTTTTATGATTGCTGACAACTTAAGGTCGTCAGCAAATAGCATGCATGTCGACCTGATGACCTTTGGTAAATCATTAACCATGATAATAAATAATAAGGGACCCAAATTAGTACCTTGACTGACGCCCGATCTGGTGTAGTAGGGCTCGGAGAAGTGTCCGCCACAGTCCACATATTGACGCCTGTCACGTAGATAACTGGCGAAAAAATTTACAGTATGGTAGGTACAGCCCATATCCGCTAGCTTTGCCAAAAGTATGTCGTGGTCTACTGTGTCGAACGCCTTCCTGAAGTCCAGATAAGCCACATCAACCTGGAGCCCAGCGTCAACAGCTGGTACCAATTGTGTCATCAAGTGGAGCAAGTTCCCCGTCGTACCTCGCCCAGGACGGAATCCGTGCTGCGTATCAGACAAATGAGGGCCTATCTGTGTATAAAGGCAATTATGAACAGCCATCTCGAATACCTTAGCTGGAGCGCTCAGTACCGCGATTGGCCTGAAGTCACTGACATCCGTACCACCTCCACCTTTCGGTATAGGTACCACCCGCGTAAGTTTCCAGCGACTTGGAAAGTGTGCCTCCGACAAACAAACATTAAATATGTGCAGCAAAGGTTCTACTAATATCACGCGACAATCTCTCAAAATAAAGGGCGGTATACCGTCAGGGCCCACCGAGCGCTTAGGCGGCAGAGCAGACAGCGCACGCCGGACGGCCGCCGGCTCAAGGCGGGTGAGGTGCACATACGCGCCGCTTGGCGCTGCCTCCTTGCACGCCGCCCCCGCGCTCAGCGTGCCCGCTGTTGTGCTATATACAGAATGAAAGAATCGCGCATATTCCTTAGTGGAGTCTTCATTAGATAGAGTTTTTCCCTCTTTGATCAGGTTGCACTGATTGGAATTGCCCTTTTTCGACCTTACGTAATTCCAAAAAGATTTGGGGTCAGTCGCGAGGTGGTTCTGAACTCGATCTCTGTACCGGAGGTGAGAACTCGCCGTTTCCGCTTTCACCCTTGCCCGACACTGAGAAAATGCCTTATAATCACCTTGAGATTTAGTGGCTTTATATTTTTTGTGCAAATTGTATTTTAATTTAATGTTTTTAATGAGATCCGAGTTATACCATTCTGGGTATTTCCTTCTACTAATAACTTTATGTTTTGGAGGAATGCTAGCGTCAAAGGTTTCATAAATTTTATCGTAATAAAAGATTTATAGAACCGTCATGAAAGGGGAAATTATGTTTAGTTTACCCATAACGTGTAGAATTAATGTTGTTCAAAATAAAGCAACGCACTCCTACATAGATCACTAGCTACGGCGTAGCTGATTTATCCCCGGTGCCTTCGTAGCCGATAGCCGATCCGCTACGCGTCGATTCATTATTCTCAGACCTTGTTGTGTATCGCGCGTGTATTTGTCTACACTGTAGATCATTAATTTGAATATCGAGTTGTTTTCCTCTTTAAAGCGTGTTATTTTATAAACAATGCAATCTTCTTCCATGCATTCAAGCAGCTCGTATATTCAACCATAAACAACATTTTATATTCGATACATTTCTTCATTGGTTCGAAAGGAAAATTTCTAAGCAAATTGTAAGATGTAGGAAAACAAAAGAAAGTCGAGTAATGCTCGTATTGATTTTGAGTTTACAAACATGAGCTTGGAAGGATTTACGTGAGAATCACTCGTTATATCCCTTCATCCGCATAAATCCGGAACAATAATGCAATTGGCATGCCGGGTAATACAAATTACGAAATCAATTCCATTTAGGCAGGTAATCGTCAGGGAAACAATGTTGCGTGATGTATCGATATGAGCTAGTTCGATTCGTACTGAACCGGTACGAAATTAAACTTACGAGCAGATACAGTTTATTATTCGCTGACGAGGGTAGACAACTGTGTAAAACAATTTGCTAGGGGTGTGCAATTAGAACGCAAATTGTATGAGAATCTCATGTATAGAAATACCATTAACAAATTAGACCATTATTGTATTGTCTGAAATAAACAGATTTATTTATTGTTTATGCAAGACAATTTTCGAAATGATACACCTAAGTTTTTGTTTTTAACAGGCATTCAATTTATTTACCTCAAATTTTATTCTATCCTCTGGCAAGAATTTCACAATTTACTTATTTCTGTTGTCTTCCATTATTCTGAGGCGGAAATTCATACAAGAATTTATCTCGATGATTTCTCCAACCCATTAAAATTTATAGCTTCAGAGAGATTTAACTGTACGTAATCGTGGTTCAAAAAAGCCGCAAATTTCCGTTTCATTTTTTTATAAATTATAGTACTAAATAATAAATTTCATTGTCTTCCGGAGCTATTTCGAATTTTATTAATCCTTTTTTCTTAAACTCTTGCAGCAGAAAACTTATGAAATAGCATTATTAAAATGTTAATAATAGCTGATTATAATCAATATCATAATCAGTATTTTAATCATCATCATCTAATCACATATTTCGTATTTTTTGTATGTTTTAACTATGGAAATTGTAGGCAGTAAAGATTACTTTAGTTAGTAGTAATAAAAATATCCCTTTTAACAGTATAATTTTTTCCATTTAAGAGTGAGTAAACTAGTACAAAGTAAAACCTTTTCCCCACCTTAGTAACAAAATCATTGACGCTAACAGAGTCCCATAGATAAGTTGATCACTCAATGAATATCAAATCAACGACTTTATTTGCGTTCCATGCTTCTTTGAACGCGAAAAGGAATGTTTTTTCCAGAAACTAAATATACAGTAAATAATCAAATACTCGTAAATTGGAATTGAGAAACGATGCTTAAGTAAATAACGTGCCTGATCGAAATCATTCTAATACATTAATTTCATATTATGTCTGTGAATTAAACGGTTCTAATAAAAGTTAATTAACGATGATTAACAAATCTGTTTAAATCAATTCAAAGTTTATAACTAATCTCACATTTGATATTAAAATCACTCCAGTAAACTGAGGTTACTAATTATTATTTCAAATTCAACTCAATTTTAATTTTATAAAATAGCTATTATTAGCTATTATATATTTGGTCACAACCAAATTAATACTCAATTTGTCAGCACTCTACAGACAAGATACGGTAATAATTAATTACACCTAACATCTCTATTTGAAGCTATTCAAATTGTAGGGCTCTTGTGGCTCAGGATTTACGCATACTCCATATACAATTGGTTGATGTTCACATACAGTGCCGACACAGTTTCTCTCACACGGCTAGACATCTGAATCCGAGTGCTCAGACCAACTACACAGGACTTAAGACTATTAGGATTCACATGAAACAGGATCTAATGCATATACACCACTGTCGCAAGTAGGTATCCGTTTTAAATAAGATTAAACGGACTTAGTTTCTCCCGCAGTAAAGCAAACATAAGCGGAAAAAAGGATGGTCGCAATGTGATCAGAAGTTTCGAAGACTTTTTAAATAAATACGTGTAAGTTTTGTAGTTTAATTTCATTTATAGAATTGATGACAATTACTTTGAACGTCAGTCAATATAACGTTGTGGTCAGGGTTCGAACACAATGGTCTAGTTATAATTCGCGTCATAGAAGTTAGTGGAGTGCGAAACAGACCCTCATTATTGCGTTATCAGTCTCCAGTGGTGCCCGTACTGTCATGCGGGTCTGACGTACAATAGACCCTAGTAATAGTGCCATAATAATGAATAACATAAAAACAATTGAATGTCAGCAAAAAATATGTTGTGTTTTTGTTTGGGTATGTTTAGCTCCCCTGAAAAATTAGCTTTCAAACTCCGTACGTGCGGTTTTCTAGTTGGAAAATTCCTGATTAGGTACAAAGTTTTGAATAATGTAAATTAAACTTCGTAATGTATACTTATAATAGTACAAGGCAATCTCAAATCTCTCTTCAGTTTAACCTCACATCGGAAGTTGAACGCTTTATGAGACTCATATGCCAATAACAGTTGGTGCATTGGTTTTCACGGAAAATCAACGAACACTATTACTGGAAAAGCTGTTAAGTACATAACTATTTGCCGATACATTCAATTTGTTACTTAGCTGCTATGTTAAATACTAGATTTAACGGTAATAAGTTGTCATAAATAGAAAATATTGTTTTAATATTATTAATTTAACAAATGTGGAAAAAGCAAAACTCTTGATGTTGTAAAATTACGTCACATAATCTCGGTCAACCGAACGTGGGACACGACCCCATGACGTATGTATTCATGTATTAGTGCGTTACATCGCTCTAAATAATATCTTGCTATGTTTAAAAATAAATTGTAACAATTTATTTGCTAGAACTAGCAAAGACACTTTTGTTAGCAAATAGTTCTTAACCTGTGTGAAATAATGATCTTAATTCAAAACCACCGAACGTTATTTGATAATGTAAACGTATTGAATTTAAATAAGCGTTGTCAACTACAATAGGACCCATTTAAAAGTGTTAAATCCCGAGTCAGGGAAGGATTTGACCATTTCGACCCGTATCACAAAGGTTGGCCTTACAAGGGACACCAATACGCTTCCGTTCACCCCTTCGAAGAATAGGCGTGATACTCGTGCATATAACACATTAGATCCACATTAAATGAGACTTTAAATCTGATGAAAAGATTTAAAGTGTGAATTTGTTAGGTAGTTCATAAGCTAGCGCAAATGACTTATCGCTTACGGTAAGCCTGCCCACTTTTAATTCTCATTTTTTTCCCGAAAACATTTTCAGTTTCGTTAAACCTCTGCTCCGTACGAGCACAGCAAAAAAAGAAACCAGTTTATTATCTCGTGACCAGATGATAGTTTTTAAACCTTATTGTAGATTTATAATAAGGTAATCCTAACGTGGCATTGACAATAACATTTTATGAAGCATGTTTAGCGAATTCCTTTAATACTCTAAATATCATCGTCACCAATAGTAATCAACATTCCGATTAAACGATGCAGAGATGCAATATATGTGTGGTATGTGTATTGTCCACCGTGAAACTACAACAAGAATCTTAAAACGTCTGAAATATTCTTACATACATTATGTACTGGATACGTTGGAAATTATTAAGATTAGGAATAACATAGGTGTATACTAAATCCAACTTTAAATATTCAGATTACATCCCAAAGGCATTACATTTTAACACATTCCTCAGAAAAACATATCTGATATTGTAACGTAGCATCACTTGTTATAAATATCACATACGCACGGCCTTAAGTATTAAAACTTTGGTTTCAGTACATTTAGTGTCGGGAAGATGAGCTTTCAGGGTCAACCGTATTGCGGTTAATGTTGACCATAAAACATTCCCGCTGTAACGTTGTGTGCACCCGCCCTTGTGATCCCCGCTGATGTATTTACGTACCACGAATTATATGGAAGCTTGTTTACATTTTAATGAAAGGCGTGGGCTTGTAAATTCTCTGTTTATGCTCGCACTCGCGCCAGAACCCACAATTCTCCACGCTGCGACTTGCCTTCTGTACTAAGTTACGTCATGTGAATGTCGCTGTAATTAAATACTATATACACGAACACCATATTTATTGACTGCTACAAACGAGGTGTTCCAATAATGTAATTATCGGAACGCTTCCGTATAAACAAATTACTTGGAGCGAAACAGGAAGAAGCGACGCTAATACTTATTGTATTATGTCACCGAAAATGAAATGTCAAAGAGTACGACCGACTTCCATTTTGTAAATCTCTCCAAAAATTCACCTTAATTTAAAATAAATAAATTTAGACCATGCTTTACTGTTTTACTGTCTTCACTACTATATGTTAAATTATACTGCTCTTGCCCACTCATTCTACTAAAACACTTTCTATAAAGTACAAACATGCCATTAGAGAACTTCGTAAGAATACGATTTAAATGGAAGTCTGCGAATAAAGGGTGTTCTTAAATCACTAAGATTAATTTTCTGCGCACATAATTTATATCAGCAAACCAGGACGCGGGTCGGACGAGACCATGAGGCAATTTACAAACTCGAAAATCGCGGAAGTTCGTTAATTATTCGGCGGGAGGAGGCTCGGCCGAGCCGGGACTCACGGTTATTGACAATTAAGACAAGGCCCGACCGCTTCTCGCGCCTTATTGCTCTGCTTGCGGTCGCCCACTGCTACCAGCTGGATCTCAGATATTCACTATTCAATAAACTGCACCAATAAAGTATAATGATTTAGGGCGGACCCACCATTATTACCCGGCTTACAACCATTCCAAATATAAACGGTCATTATTACTCGGTACTAAGTAATTTCAATCTTGTTTTACTTCAAAAATATTTCAGCAAAAGCCTACCAGCGACGATGAAAAAATACTAATAAAAAGGGCCTGTAAAAGAACATTTTTGTTACCTTGTAGCTACGACAAATCCCAATTATCCGTCCACTTAGAGTTATACTCTTGTGAAGAAGTTCGGCTTCATAATTTAACTAAGTACTACTCCGTACGGGCAGATAATTGGAATAAGCTTTCGTAGTAGCTATGTGATTAATGGATTATAAAAAATATTTCTCTGCTGAACCTAAATGGTATCCAATTATCTTTAGGTAATAAGTTTTGTTGTACGTTTATTGTTACTACACGTGTGTAACCATGTAGAATATTTGGCGAAAATAAAACATAAAAGGGATTTAGACATGGGTATCTACATAATCTTATTGTGGTTTTGATAAAACTGCCGTAGTTAGCCTCTAGGGAGATTTCTTAGAACACTTACGCATAAGCTTAGTATTTTCTGCCCTATCAGTTACAACTTCGATTCCCAGTTCAGGTTAAATCGAATCGAATGTTCCTTTTAGTCCACATCAGAGATGTTTACTAAATAATAAGTATAACACATGCAAGGAGAGTCTAATTGTAGATGATTGTGCATATCCTAAGTAATTAATTATCATTAAGCCACGCTTGCATTGCTATGAAAAGAAACTGTGTGTCAGCTTTAAGTTAATAACCCACATAGCAAAACTGAATCCACACAGTAAGTAGGGAAACAGGATAGGGGTATGCGGTAAACCAAATTTAGATTCGATATTCTGGCGCTATACACAAGCGCTCACAAATATCGACAAACCTTATGTTGAAATGTTCTGGTACACTGCACACCGCTCTAGTGAACACATTCTAAAGAACTAACATCCATGCTGCATAGTAAGAGCATTCGGCGAATATTTAGAATTCGGTTCCAACGTGTCGATTGGAGCTCTATGAAAATACAGAAATGTATGGATCCGCTACAAACGCACAAGACACGTAACTTCAATGTAAACAACTAACACGGCTCCGAGAATCCCTCTTAAAGTAGGCCATGTATCGTATTATGGGTGGCTCCACTCTGTATTCATAGCGAATCTGGGACAGCGAGCAAGCCAAAATGGCGAATATAAAAATGAGTTAAGTGATAGTAAACGACGCTCTGCCCCGGCATCCGATATTATAACTTCAGTGTCTAATAGATTCTAAAAAGTAAGTTAAGATGACCATATTTAGTCGTTCCATAAAAGTTCACCAACTTCCGTTACTGTTAGTAGACAAGTTTGTCCAAATGTTATCAATCTTGTTTATTAGATACATTCGTATGAGAGTAAATTAATGGAGAACGTTCTGCTGTCGCTATGCTCCAAAGTAAACAAGATATTTCTTTCATGCGGCATTCCCATTTGAAATGTTAATTTTAGCAGAGTGGATTTAAAGAACATGTTACTATTTAAAAGTATAGGACTGTTCTTAGAAATGTTAACATTTATGTACATAATTATCATTCATAAGCATACATTACGCCGGTAGAAACAAGAAGCTTTTCAAAGTACTACTTTAAATATGAAGCAATAAAACAAAATAAGGAGACAATTTCGTAGGGAGTGAGCTTAAATCAAATACGAACGGAAGGCACGAGACTGAAGTTTATTACACAATTGACAAGTGAAATCGGCGCCCATAAAATGTTACAACGTAATAACAAAGATGTGTTTTAACTTAACCCAAATGCCTGTTATTTAAGTGCATAAACCAATAAAAGAAATCAATTTAAAATACGAGCAAATAAATTATATTTTGAATTTTCTAATCGGTATGTAATAATCACATAACTTATAGATACAAATGCATGGTACCAGACAGATAACAAGCCCGACCCCTCCAACATCTAACTTAGAAGTGTGCCTTGGCCATTGGTTCGCTATGTTTACCGGCTCACGATGACAGTTGACAGCTGTCTGATTACCCCAAAACCTCTGTTATTGATTGATCGCAGTTTGTTGTAAACTCTGACAAGTGTAAATATACGATTTGTTTAGGCGCATTTATCGAGTTCTCTTGAGTAGATGAGTAAATAGATTCGTTACCTAATCGTAAACTCAACAGAAAGGCTAGTAGACCTGAATGTTAATGAAAACCGATTTTCCTCTTATATATAAAGCACGAATCTGGTTGTTATGGAGATTACTAGTACAAAAAAGTAAGCGAAATTCTCATTTAACAGAATAAATAGTAAAACATGTTCACGCGGCCCACGCACGAATATATTAAGACGACATTTAAATAGACATCATCAGTAAGTTTATAAATATACGCTTAATAAGATCTGTCAATAGCCAGTGTTTTGAAATTAGATCTGATGATAAAATTAACGTGTTATATGTACAGCCTTCGGCGAATTGAAAGCGAATATATCTCCTCTACCTATACCTTAGAGGACTACAAAAGTAATTTTAGACGTAAAACTTGAAGACCCACGCATTTACTCCCCTTATCTTTGTGTCGAAATAGCGATATACCATACAAAAGGTTACTTTGATATCAAAACTCTTGAATGGAGTCTATGTTTAATGAAAAACAAAATATCGGTCTAGTCTTTCAAACCTCTATAAGTTAGCTTTGACATTTGGTACGTAACTCGAGAAAAGGTATTGCTATGTAGGTTATCGCCTTATGAACCAAAAGGTCTACAGGTTTGTATTATTTTTAAATAAATGCTATGGTTTCTTGTACTTTTATTTGGGCAGTGGACCGCGATTGTCTTAATTGATTGCTTGACACATTCAATTTAAAATATTTTATCGCACTTTTCATTTGCATTTTTGGCACAATTTTAATTACACCACATTACTTCAATTATATATTTTTTTTGTTAAAAATAAATAGATTCCAAAATAAATGTATCACATATGATCCTTCCAGAAGTGATACAATTCCGGGATCCTGCAAGATCGAGCATTATGGTTGCGTGTTATGCCAGAAACCATTCAATCAAACTAACCAGAAGCCACTCGGCCCTTGATCTATTTCAGTTCATGCAAATGGACATAAAACGCCTTAGGCTGTGTTTGCACTGCCACATAACTCCACGACAGTGAGCACACACGCACCCACATGTATAAAAAGCTTGATGAACCGAAATAGCTGAGTCAGAGACTCCATTTATAAAGACAGGGATAGGTACCATTGCCTACGCGTAATTATGTGACCCGCTTACGTGTGTATTCGGTCTTGTGCGTGAACACGATATTTTTGTCTTTCAACGTGTTGATTGTCTGGACAATACACATTTCTGGACTACCTTTTTTTACCGAAATGCAATTAAATATTTGACATCAACAAATAACATAATATATGACATACTTATTTTATATAACCCTCTGTAGGTAGGTTTCTGATAGGTTTTAAAACTTGTATACCTTGTGACTTAAGTTCAGAACAAAATCGCAATTTATTTTTACACTAACCATATTTAATCCACAAATTGGTTAAGTAACTTTTGGAACAATTTGCTCCCTGACCTTCCCATCATTAATACTTAGGTACATCTTAATTGAAGAAATGTACCTTTCGACACGACAAAGTGAGGGATTTCATTAAAAATAAATAAAAAAGGTATAAAACTTTTCCTTTTTATCTTATTGGACAGGAATTTCTGGAATTAAATTGAATGGTGTCGTGTTCATCATTAATCACAGGGGTTCTGGCTTGTTCGCGAGCCGCTCTTATGAACTTTTTCTTTTTTCATAAAAAATAATATTCTTGTTTATCAGTTTTTGTGATAAAATTATAACTGTCCTAGTTTTTCGGAGCGAATCGAATTTATAGCCTTAGGCGAGTTACAAGTTTAGAAATACAAAGACTAATATAACAGATTTATGAAAAACAGAACGTAATTATGTAAAAACTTGCTTCAATTTTATGTGAGATCCAATTAACACAGTTCAAACAATTGAGACTACGAAAGTTAAATGAAAACACTAGATACATATGCATATTAAGGTACGGCCTTTGTAAACCCTCAGTAGTCCTGATGTGAAACCCAGGTAAACTATTGCAAATGAGAAGTTTGTGTTCGGACAAAAGTTGTTCACAACCCTGATTACTCTTTAGAAATGAAAGGTTGTTTTAGATTCCCAACAAAACTGTTTGAAACACAAAGTTGTCACACTAACGTTATTTAGAATCCTGATTAATCTCAGAAATCCTGCAAAACTGAACAGTAGAGCGAAACGCGAATGGTTTATCCAGATACGCTATTTTAAAACATATTCGCTGGTAGAGCTGAACTTTTAACGAATTTCACGCAATTCCCAAAAGTTTAAATTATTAAATATATTTAAAAACTAAACTAAGCCAGGCTAGCACTAAAAAGAATTTATACGCATCGCTCCCAAATCTAAATAAAATTCAATAACGTTGAGAGTAAAAGGTTTGTTAACGTTAAATACTATTTCAAATGAAATCCTATGTGGCTTGAACTAAAACTAATGGAATATTCCGCATGCAATGTTTGCTATTATAATTGTAATTATTTACTACATCCACAAGGTAGATTAATATTCAATGCTCTAAATTCGTTTATGTAGCTCAAAAATAGTACCTAAAACATGCAAATAATATTTAATTCTTGTTCTGAATTAATTCCATGTATAACTTGAAATAAATTAGTTTTGTATCACAAGAAGATGGAGCCGATAAATAAAATAAAACAAGTTACAGAAAATATTAATCTTTTGCAAAGTTAAATTACAACCTAGATCCAGTACCACAGTCCAGTACCATACTTAAACATATCAAATATTAAATATTTTCGCAACCATTTTGGAACACTGAAAAATATGAACTGTTTGAAGATGATAATACATAGTGGTCGAAACAAAACTATTGTCAAATATGAAAAAGGAAGTCGAGCTTATGTTTATCTTAAGTCAACACAATACAAGTTGCGGAGAGGTGCAAACTGGAGATAACACCAAAACGTTTATACGTGGACAGCGTTGAAATAACTTACATCACGTATATTATGTTTGTCCGTCTGTCCATTGTATTTAAGTCAGACATAACAACAGTAAAAATGTTCCCTTGTGAAATAAAGTAAATAGAATATTACAATTAAACAATTTAAATCATTCTATTTAAATTTCAACAAAATTATGAACTACGCGTAGTGCTAAAAAAGGCACTGTAGAGAAAATAAAAGAGATTTACATTAAAATAAATACGATTATTCTTAGAATTCAAGTTCTGTCACTAACAAAGGAATAAGCAAGTAACAAAGGGTTTACGCTAATGCTACATGACAACTAAATACATTATGTCTGTCTAACCAAAAGTCAGGATCACTGCAAACAAGTCTTAATAAAAACAAAAATAAACATTAGAGTTTACAAAATTGAATACAGCAACTCCATTTTAGTTTTTAAATCGAATTCATTAAGTTTTCTTCAGTGTCTTTATGTATGAATGTTTAAATTATAATATTGGTTTGTTTAAAGAAAAACAGCTTTTAGATAAGTTTTGAAATAGAACATGTTTACATTCATTGAAATGTAAATGAATAATTGAATAGCCGACAAAGTGGTATTGGGCTCACCTGGTGATTAATGAAAATCACCGCAGCATAAATTTCTTTGAGACAGGTTTTGAATATATCAGGACTCACCTTTGAAAAGAGTAGCCTCCGGTTCTACAAGGAACTCGCACGAAACGCAGCGGCAGAGGTACTCGACCTCGGTATTGAGAGAGTGGTACTCTCCGAGAGTGGTACTTTCCTTCGGCTGTGCCTAGACAGCCACACTTGGGCCCACATAAACCTCACTAGTGTGGCAATTTCGCTTCTAAATAATGTTACAGAAAAAAAACAAAATTACAGCGCCTGATAAGATAAAAATCATAAACAATGTAGTTGAGACGTGTTTTACACTTTAATACAATTGATTTATTCATTGTTCTCAGTAATAGCACTGGTAATCGAAACGGTTCTGAGTAAAGAGAAAATAATACTATTGCTAATCACATGACCAAAGAATAACGTGATTTATATTTTCTCTTTGCCAGAGAGAATAAAATTCTAATCTACATAGTTTTTATTAGTTGGGGATGTAATTCCCTCCCTACAGACATTAGCTTATGAATAAATCACAGAACTGAATAATGCCGAGCATTGAAGCAAAGTCTGTCCCAAAAGAGTGCCAATTACTAGGATTTGGATGGCAGGGACCAAACATAATTTAATAGTAGTCATAGAAAGCTGGTAAAGGTTTTGAAAAATAAACATGTTTAATTTTTCTGAGCACCGGGCCAATAAACTGAAAAGTACTCGTAGTAGTATATTTTCCGCCAGCAACCAAACATGTACAGTACACACATAAATATGTCAAAAACGAAAGAACAATATATTCGTACTGTGATTCAAATGGGTATCTCTACAAATAGTACCTAACTAAATAATATACCTACAACATTCTTCAAAATATAGGAATACTCATTTGCTACGACTTTGCAATGCTGGCCGTCATTTTAATGTAATGATTTAGAACCCTTCCACATGAATATTCAAATCAATCTAAATATTTAAACCAAAGCATATTATGTTGACTAAATATACATACCTTTTGCTGCGTGATGAAGTTGAATTCATATTTTTTCATTTATCGAGCGGGTTATGGGGTATACAATGAAGGTTCGCTATGCTACTAACGTAGTTCGCAAATATATCAATATTTACCAAATATCCAGCGTTTGCACGCAGGGGGTAAACTCACAACTTATCAAACTTTGTTTACCTTCTACGAACGAATGTCATTAAGCTTTACCTTTACCTTTTCCTTGGTAGATTCTTGTGCTACCCATCCCCTAATCCCCTGAACACACTTCATATTTTTCTTCCATAGTAGGCAATTACTTGGATATCGTTCAATCGAACGATACGCAGCAGTTTATTTGATTTGTACACTTAATAAATTCGATATGTCCTTAGCAACGTTGAAATCAATTTTTTCAGAGGAAATTATTTGAGTCGTCTTTGTAAACCAAATAATCTTTTAATATTTACTACAAATAATTCAGAATGAATGTCTGAAAATGAATTTGTATTATTGTAATGCCGATGCGTTAATTCATTTTATAAATAATTTATGGGCCAATGATATTTATTATATCGTAGCTAAGTTATACTACTAGGACAAATAATCACTTCAGCTAACCGTACTAATAGAGAGATGTTTTCTAGCTAAGCTTGGAACCACGGATCCCATTTTATTTTCCGATGATCGTAAAGAATTTTAGTGAGCCGATAATGCGGTCATTTGGCTCCTCATAGTCCTGGAAGGCGCATCACGTAGAAGCGTATGCCGCGATCAGTTTTCAGCGCACCTGCAGTCGCCGCTCGCATACTAATCCGCGGAAATATTCATTTTACGTGATAAAATTATCATACTTTCAAACTATCTGAAGAAAAACATTAATTTCTAGGCATCCTTTGTAAGATATAAGTAGGAGCTCTGAGCATTTAATACAGCGAAGACAACACAATTAGGAAGTCTAGGTAAAACTATTAGATTTTTCCATTAACATCTTGGTATTTCATGATAAAGTTGACTTCCGGAAGCTAATTCCGATTTAAATATAAAACGTCACCAAGTGCGGTAATGATAATTGAAAATATAAACGTAATTCACTGGTAATTTTACCTTTGACAGAGAATTGTATTCCGTATTTTAAGTAATTAATCAAAGAAAAGATGTTATTAATAATTCATTCCTTTTACAGAACAGCTACTTTACCTGCGTACAACGCTACACGACTTTTTGAGGAAACCTTTTACAGAACTTCGCCGAAATGTTGCCTACTTAGCCGTTTATTTATTCAATTTGAAGGAACAACCTTTGTAACAATGATACTTGAACCGTTTTTGTAATTATTATCGCCAAGGAAAAACAAACAAGTTGGGGAACTTTGAAGTTGTTGAAAATATTATTATAGATAGGAGCGCTGCACGGCGCGGGCGGGGTCAGGAGAAAAACACAACTAATGCAATAACGTCGCTGGTCTCGTGCGGTTTGTAAATAGATCTTCCCGCAAATTTGTTAGTACATCAAAAGCGCTGCGCGTAAGCTGTAAAATAAAAGTGAGTGTTTGAAGAGGCGTGAATTATGTAATGCGGGCACACAACCGCCTCGCTTTCTTACCTGCACAGAGCCTCATTTGCTCGTATGCTGGGAAATGGCTCATAATGCCTGCCTTTGTCGGGCTTTCTTTATGGTAATATTACACAAATTAAATGGATCAACACGACAAACGCGAAAGGTAACGTATATACATTCTGGAACGTGAAAGTATTATTGAAGTTAGTCATTAATGAGGTACAGTAATTTGTAAATAATTGGAAATGTTTTAAGTAAGTAGGCATTTGGTTTATAAATGTATCTAGCATAATTGCTAATGTTCCTCAAATGTAAAAACATTTCTGGTTCAAGGAAACAAAAGCTTTTTTGAATTTCTAATGCGTCGGCTAGTCTTCAGAAGTTTATTTCGAGGCGTTGGCGGTCTAAATTGCAGAGGAAAAACACTTTTATTACTATTTCCTCGGATTGCGGTCGTTGCATTTTTAGTACTAATATTTAATGTTTACTCTGCAATTTAATTATTTGACTACATAACCTAATACTAATCTGCATCCTGGTAAAAATTGAGGGACACAGAAACTTCTATAACTACTAATTATCTATCGATGACATCAAAATAATTTAAATACTCAATTTTTCTAAACTCGCCACAGAATTTAACAGCAGGCGAACTCACATTGAAAACTGTATACGCCTTTCTGTAACTATTTGTACAGATATAGCGACTTTATAATATTTTTGATGTATTTCATAAACTTTCTCGGTTATTCGATGTACCATTAAATAGTAACTAAGTAAGTAGTTGAAACTATTCAAATTGATAGTTATTTCGTTGGTTTCGTAGACATGTTTGTTCGAACAATTTCCAAAAAGATCCTATTATGTATATTAAATTTACACATCACTGGTCCTCTTATTACTACATGTATTGTTACCACAAGTTACTACTTTAATAAAGTATATTGGAAATAAAACCAATATCTGGTAAATGTTAAACCAAATTCTTTGATCTCTAGGTAGTAAGATACGAATGTTTTTTTTTCATGAAAGTTTATTGCGTGTTGTTATTAAATTTTCAATTCTTTCTTAAACTGTGTTCACAATTTACTTACATTGTATATTTTAAATGTCATCTATCTTAAAAGTAATAGTATTGTTCAAATGCTTATCAAATTTGAAATCATTCAAACTCTTATTAAACTAACATTTTCCTAAGGTACTCTTTACTGCTGGTAGCAAATATCTGAAACGAAACACTTTTTAGATACGTGTTTATTCGCAAGTTGTACCAAGCCAATGTGGGCTACCTAAGTAAATATCTTTAGAATCTGAAGTCCACTTTATCTTGGTTCCTTCCGTACTCATTAATCATTTGGATACGTAGGTTGGCACCTATTTCAAAATCCTTTTTTATGGAGGTTTGTTTTATGGGTTACTTAATTGTAACTACTTTTAAAATATTGGATATTTACTTATAGTCAAAATAATATTAAAACATAGGCACCTAAGCACTGAATGCATAAAAAAGATCGATTGGTGATTTCTTAAAAAATAATGGGCTATCTTGAAATCCGCTACGAATGTAATGAGAAAAAGGTAAACCGAAAAACTAAAACTAAAGAGAAGAAGGCAGTTGTTTAATTATAGGTATGTAAGAATCAATAAATACTAATGATATAGAAAACCGTTCTGGATACGATTCTCATTCCTATTTAATGCGCCGGCACCCAACTGTGAAGAGAATTTGAGAATTGGAGATAACTGATATTGGATCGAAATACCAAGAGAGCGTGAAATAGTTCCACGAAATATAAAATACCAACCTTACCTCACTGACCTATTTAGTCGAGCAGATGAAAGAATTTAACGCAACGAGAATTAGGCTAATCGTTTGATCACTGAGGCAATTAAAAGACAGTCAACAAATTACCGGCAATATTTATGGCATTTATGGGCAAGCGAGCAACTATTTTTATCAGAATATCATAAGCCACTACACGCATTATTTATTATCTTTTGATTATTTTGTTTCATTTAAGTAAGCACAAAAGTTATTAATAGTTTTACTAACAAATTGCAATATTTAGACGGATTTAAGTTACCCAAATCCCTTTTGAGGTCACAGTGCGACCGCTAAAAATCGCTTTACGAGTGTGGGAACTCGCGCGAGGCTTGGCGGGTCGCAGCAGGACGCGGCGCGGCGCGGCTTGGCGCGGCAGCTGGCGCGATGGCGGCGCGCGACGATGCCTCGTTGATATAACCCGGCACCGGCGGCACCACCGCGCAAACAAATTGGATGCTTAAAATTCAATTTGAAGGTTTCGCGGTCCGCTTCATTCGCTCTCCCCGTTCGTTACAAGCTGGACTCGCTCACATATCCAAATGGAAACGCAATTATTTTGTCGTAACTTGGTATATTTAAATGTTTATCGCCGTCGGGCACACTGCTTGTTTATATAATGGAAGTTGGATTGTTTGCACCAAAATCAATTGAGAGATTAAAATCCTAACAAACACATTGTGTAGAAAGCCCACATCAATTGGTTTTATACAAAATCCCATGCGTTATGCAGATATATGCATAACGGATAACGGAATTTTGAATAGCTTGGAAGCATACGCTTGTAACTACACGTTTTATAAAGTCTTAGATAGTACATTAGTTTTTAGATAGATAGTTAAATAATATTTAATTCAAGTTTCATAAATTAAGTTGGTAAAGTAGAAATTACATCATCGTTTAACAACGTGCTTGAAATCGCTGTGTTGTTGTAGAAACTTGAACAACAAAACAAGACGAGCTCTTAAAATAAAGCGGAATTGTGGTGGGTACTATCCCGAGAAGAATTCCAAGTTGAAATAACTACTAACCGAAGTTTCCCTTCTTCAGGCTCACGAAACTTTTCGGAATAAATTCAAGTTTCCTCAAGCTGAAAATTAATGAGTACTTCTATGAATTTAAATATTTCCAGTATAAAATGGATTATCATAACGGCCGGATCCAATACGCCCAGCAAAAGTAGATAGTAGATACCATTCGTGACATCACTGCACGCAATAGACTAATGTGTAACAAGCATGGAACAATCAACGAACATTGACAAAACTCAGGAAGTATGTAGGCCGGCTTTAGATACACAGTTACAAGTTTATGTCCCATCGTCTCAGTACCGTCTAGAACTTTTCTAATCCTGTATTCTTTGCTAAACTTTTCCAATATTGCGAACATAACAAGCTTGGGTACATGTACGCCTAATTCGAAACATCCAAGAAGCGAGTGAATGCAACAACTTTTCTTGAGATTAATTTATTCATGCGTATCTAACTGCAGCAGATGTATATTTATAATGCGAGATAAGCAACAAGTGACGGTGCGTTTAGAGCAGACGACCTATACGTTCTCTTCGTCATACGTTTCCGTGAATGGTGGAAATGAATTAAGTTGGTTTGCCGAGAATTAATCACTGCCCGTATAGTGTCGGGGAAAATTAGAGCGCTGCAATTCCAAACACACCACGTCGCTTTGTCGCAAAGTAACCGAATGAACTAAATGAATTATCACGTGGCGCCAGCTCGGGAATCAGCACTTTCATTAACTTTCTACCTTGTACTTCTCCCGGCATTTTCATTTATTCTAGTTCAATTTATTATTAATCCTTGTAAATTACCTTCGTGAAAACAAGCCGCAAGGGTTGAGCCACGTTGAGCTTCTCTAGAATACTTAAAACTGTATAACAGCTGAGGTGCAGGTAAATCTACTGAAGCTTATTTATTTTTAACAGGATGATGATATGCAACCTCTGTCTGCGTCTCGGTTTAAGAATATATGTGAACAAACCCCTAAAATATTTACGGTTTCATGTTTTTATTTTTAGAACATTAAATGTACCTACGTCTTTTTTTTTTGATGATTTATTTGCCTTAGTGATGTAGACTTTTGGAAATAAAAGTAAACAACTGAATAAATTTCAATTCTTTATTCGACACCATATTTTATGCATTCCATTAAACACCAAATTGTAACAAAATGTTTTATGTTGATGTTGCATCAGTTTGAAATAATTATTTTACATTTAGAGCTATTTTAACAAATCAGTAAAACAATTTCTCAACAATACTAAACATATAAACAATGTAACAAATTAATTACACAATTCCTCTAAGGATGAAAATTATATATTTTCTTTAGTATTTACTAAACTTCGTTTTGGTAACACAATAATTTAAATATTATTTCATCGATGCGTAAAGCACATTGATGAGTATTTGTCTAAATTTATTTACTAACGAGTATTATATGGGTACTCGCTTAGGAAAATATCACAATAACATAAAAAGTATACTCTATTAAAACGATCTACATTTTATGGGAAAGTTTAAAAAGAATTTGAAAATTCTTTTAATACCACGTTCACTTTAACCCAGTTTAAAATAATAAACTTTAATAGACCATAAATTTCGAATAATTTTTAATACGACATTTATAGTCTATAAAGCCGTATTATATTAATTATATATTATTCTTACAAAATTGGTTGATATATTAATCAAAATAACGAATTAAGTTATTAACTGCCACACTCAGAGACGTTAATGTTTACTCATGAAATGACTAGTTTCAAATTTCAATGAGCTAACTCCCAGAAGTCCGAAAGTAAGAATTCCCTTAAGTCACCATTATCGGCCCTGAGTACGGTAATAAGTAAGTTTTTCATTCACTTGAAACCAGTGCCTCTTAAGTTCATTGAACCCTGCTTGGCGTTCATTATTATAAATATAGGTTTTTCCACTAAAAGACAAAATAACTTTAATGATATTCAAAGTATCTTTGGCACGATATTATTTGGCATATTTTTATCAATTATAAATATCTTTAATTTCTGAATAAATTACGTTTAACATAAAATTTTCACATTACATTAACAATAGTCAATTCCAGTTTCCATACAATGTAACTAAATTATATTTAAATACATTTCACATTTTGTCACAATGCGGAAAATGGGAAATATTAAGTAATAATCACTCACCATTAGGTAATCGTCATCAATTCCTGTGAAGATAAAAATATGGACGAGTACGAGAGGGAACGACACACTATGATTTAAGATAGATGTAAACAACAGTCCAAATACTCAAACGCTACTCAGAAATAAGTCGCCTTTAAGTCTCGTGCTATCTCTGCTAATTTCAAATGTTAGCAACAGATACTCCCCACGCAAACACGTTAATGATTACTCAAGGAATTGCATATTAGCAATTTACAGAAGGTAACTCCCGGGAGTAAAATATAATAATGGCTTACTTAAATCGATTTAAGGGTTTTAAGTAAATCATCATCTTAAAAAAGTGAAGAGTTGGCTTACACAATCCATAATAAGAAATTACTTAAATAACCACTCACTTCTCTGAGTACGGGTAATTGACGGAACAACGACTTAAACTTAAGTTATGTTTGAGTATCCGGGTCTAATTCGCACATTTTATTTACTTCTGATTCATGACCAACTTGATTTAAAATAATATAAAGTTAGCTTGATAGCTGGTAACAGAGTAATGTAAAAGAGACGTATTTTACGCACAATGAAGAGGACTAATAGTTTCTTGAATAGAGACCGTTCGCTTTGATATATTTTTAGACCTATGTGTAAGGTATACTTACCTGTCTCACAAACTTCGGAGTTCTTGAAAAGAGTTTATTTTTGGGGGATCGAAGCGTAGACGTCATCTATTACCCTGATTACCTTTTGAGTCTTTTTGGGAACAAGCGTGGTATAAAGTCGGATAAAGTTCTATGTACTCGTCCATTAAGTAATAAGTTTTCAATATTTACTTATCAAAAACTACACAAAATCAATACACCTCACTTAAAAATAACTTTACAAAAAATTACAACATATGCGATGTTTTTTAAACAATATAGTTATTATTAGTTTATATTACCCTACATACCTGAAACACTTCATTTGATATAAGTATGTACAGCTAATGTCGGTTTGTTGTAAGTCTTTTGTCACTAATTTATTGTTATATTCACATTTATTATATACGTATATATTCACAAGAGCCTACAATTCCTTCGTTCTATCGGACAATAGAAATAATCATAAGTGGCATATTTTTCCATAAAGGGCAACTCGTATGGATAATATCTTTGTCCAGTTACTAGAACACGACTCGGATAGTTATCCAGAACCAAGTTTACCCTTCATAGTAAATGACGAGATTCTTTTCACACTATTTCACCAATTTATTAATAACTAGGCCATAAAATTGAATATGAACGACATCGTAGGCGATAAAATTACAATATTTTTAGCCAAATGTGTTTTGTGATGGTCACATTCGGCTAAAATATAATGATTTATTAAACACCTGACGCTATCTTTTCATGGCAAATGTGAAAAAGGTCCTCTATTATAAATCTCGTATGATCGATACATCCGTATGTAATATGGCATTTTAACCATTCGCCGGCAAATACGGGCGATAAATCAAAACATGGTCACACACACTACATTACACCCAAAGTTTCGTTATGTAAGGCGGAGAAGTCACACGAACCGCGGTTCTAATTAGCGCGCACTGACAAATCATTTGTTAAGATACCACTATATTTACACGTACACGAGATAAGTACACACTCTGTTCTATGTACAATGTTATTATACATCACAAGTCACAACTTAGTCCGCTTGTTGACTACGACCTCGGCGGCGGCGTCGAGGAACCCTCATACAGATATTTCTTGGATCTGTACACGCTTCTTCATGATGCCGGGAGGCGCGGGAGCGGCGGGCGCTGGCGGAGCGCGCGGTCCCGCCTCGCTCTCCGCGCCCGCCTCGCCTACACCCTCCGTGTCCGGTCCGAACTTCACCTGCGTTGAACTATCCACTACACGAGGTTCAAACGTGCTTGTGCGACCCACGGCGTCACTAGGACGTCCGTCCACTTTCTGGATGTCAGGTTTCTGTGTGTCTATACACACGACGCTACCTGCCTCTATGGCACTGCCCACACTCACGTCAGGCATTGAACTACGCGCCGCACGATGTTTCTCATCATAGCAACTATATTCGCCAAATGTCGGCTCACCACAGTCTGACAAAGTCCGTAGGTCAAATTTGGAGCCGACTACGCGTGGCACATGTGCTGACTTACATTCAAATCCGAAACCTTTACCGTCAAAAGCTCTAACCTCATAGTCCAGCTTTCCGTCATAATTATCTGACGAAGAGGAGCTGCCAGCCTCGGCGAGATCATCTTTAGAGCGGCGCGGTCGCGATCCTCGCTGGTGATAGATACCGGCAAAGATGAGCACGTTTAGAAGTAGGAGGAAGCATCCGACAGCAATGGTCACGGTCAGCGCCGCCGTATAGGACTGATAGTGACTGGAGGCGAGGCGGCGGAGCAGCGCGTCGTCTGGATGCTGTGGCGGTGCAGTTGCGTTGGGTGGACACTCGGTGGAGGGCGGCGCGGCGGGCGCGGGGCGAGGCGGCATGGCGCGCGGCGGCACCGTGCTGCGCGCTCCGGCCCTCGCGCCGCCCTCCAGCTCCACGACGTGAGGTACATGTGCGCGCGACATTGACTGCGGCCTAACTGCACCTATTTTGAGACAATTTGACTTTCAAAAAACGGTTACTCCGTATTTTATTTAAAACTGTTTGGAATTTGGAATAAAAATAAACAACAACACCTATTTTTACTACATTTCTTACCATCGTAATAGTTAGCGTTGTCATCCTGAAAGTGATGGTGCCGCATAGCCGCATCGGGCAGGTCAGAGCCGGGCCGGTGCAGCTGCGGAATGAGCGACAGCCACAACGACATCTTGTGACCTCGGTAGTGACTGCGCATCTCCGGCTTGCTACCTGCCACCCCAATCCACGGAAAATTGAAATAAATGAGCCCAAACTGTGACCACAATGGTAAGGTCGGTTGCGGGCGATTCAACTGACCCAAAAGTTTTAAATACCAACTCAACATTTCTAGGGGCACAATACTGTAACCTATATTAATTGTATTTGTTTTGTTGTGTTTGTCCATTCTAATCTTGTATCCACTCAGGAAATAAAACTTTCCTGTCCTCCTTTCATATACTTGAGTGAATAATATGTTGCTATGGTATCGAGTAGTTGAGCGATATCGGAAAATCCGAAGAGCCCATAAACTAGGTGGATCGTACTCGTGTAACTAATTAGGAAGTTTTTCGTCGATACATAAACAACAGTTACGTACTGATCTCCATGTAGAGCTGGTTGATGGTGTCGTACGTATCCCAGTACGGCGTCTGGTCGGGGCCCAGGCGGGGAGTCTCGCCCAGCATTGGACTCGGTGGAGGAGTTGCAGATGGATCGTTAGGATTCCTAAAAACAATAAATCTATCATATAGGGCACTGGTCATAGTGTTAATGTACTTTTTATTCAACCAATTGAATAAAAAATACAAAACATTGTATGTATTTGATTATTTTAAAAATATTCTTAGACTGACCACACAATACAATCTAAATTGGAAGATGGTTTCCTAAAAAATTCAATTGGAAATTCCATCTCAAGGCCACAAAATTCTGGCCTTATCCCACTAAAATAGTTGTGAGTTTATGTTACCTTTACCTCAAATGTTAACAAACATAATGACAGGTAAAGTTATCATATTAGGTAGTATTAAGAACCTTTAAAAGAGTAATTTGAGCATCTACATTTTATTCCATATTCAAAAATTAAGATTCGATCGGTATTCCTTTGCATTTTTATTTCATTAAAATGAAATTCTGAAATATATTTTAAGACAAAGACTACAAAGTTCGAATTGAATTTTCCGTGTCCTTTTATCGCTTCGTGATAAATGACTGCTATTTAATTCCAAGAAACGCAGAAATCACTCTGTAGAACTGTGGGAACCGGTAGTATATAATAAATACTCGTCCTGGGAAGTGTCATGACAAGTATAGAACCTATTATCATATACTTAAAGAATGAACCACTTGGGCGTGGAAAAGTTAATACCTTAATAGTTTTTGATAAAACTTTCAGCGGAGTTTTAATTCATAATATAATTACTTCATTTAAAGCACGAGGACAACACATTGTTGAGTGAATTCAAATCAGATTGTTCAGAAGCACTTTATAAAGTATGTGTATGATATATCCTTGAAAGTACTTTCACCAATGTGAGCAAAACACGACCGCTTACGTAAACATAATATACATTTATAATACAAATGTGGCTTCACTTTTCTCGCAGGCTTTGTAAAGCGACCCAGTATCTAGACGTATGAATAATTAAGGACTCCTTTCTTTAACACATTATATGTCTGAGCGCACTGGCAGTTGTTCGTGATAAAAAAGAAATTCACACTTGGTGGTTCCATTTTCAAACCTGTATTTTTCTTATTTTATTATTTCTTATTTGTTCTTTTACATGGCACTAGTTGGTATAAGGCACGTATAAGGTAATGTATTGGTATATAAACGAAGATGTAGATAGCTGCTGTGAACTAAACTAAATTATAATACAAGACAAGAATGTCATGGTATAACTAACAACACAGTCCTTTATAGAAAACTTACCCGTTCCTGACAAAGTTAGCAATGTAATGGATGCACAGTTTGGACACGCGTTGCTCCTGCTGCGTGAAGTTTTGCTGATGATGTGTCAGCGAGATCGGCACTCCTAAGTAGTATGGAAGCTCCTCGCCATGAACCGAACCCGGTCTCTAAACAACACAACGTTTTATCAAAAAAAGAAACTTAGTCAAGATTCAATAAATATGCAAATATTTGAAAAGGAAGTTCAATGCTGTTTTACGTAATACTTTGTTTTATCTACTCGGTAACCCAAATATTTGATCATCCATCTCCGTTTTAGCAATACACAAAATACAAGGAAATAACATGACCTAAATAAATACGCAATCTTTTACATTCCGTCTACCCATCCCCCATCGGCATCTAAAGCCCGCATAACCCCTATAATAACTCCATTTGGATGCTAGTACTAGGGTTGTCGAGATAACAAACAGGTGTATACCGGGCCATCGTCCAATTCACCCCGCGACCACACGTGCGGCGACACGTTTCGACAACCGCAAACCTATCAACACGAACTTGCTACATGCTTTAAGCATACAAACTGCTTTTTTCACATTATACTCTTATCTACTATTTTTCTTCGAATGTGGGACACCATAACAGTTTAAACAAGAACAGGAAGGAAAAAATCTTAATAAATATAAGAGCTACTTGTTTGTCCATTGCGTGCACTAAATCTTTTCGAAGACTTTATTTATGGTGACATGAACAGAAACTAACAAGTTTGCTGAAGAAATTCGCTGCGACACCATTCTATGTTGATAAGATGTTGCCAAAAATGTTCCGTCGAGCGTGCATGTTGCTGATTACGGTGAACACAAACTGAATGTAAAGCTTACTTGTGGATAATCCTTGTCTTGCGAGAGGTGGTGGAAGTGTGTGAAGTACGTCGTGCCGCCCCGCAGCGCGTGGAGGTACCCGAGCCTGATGAGCGGCGCCGCTGTCCGCCCGTCGCTTAGCACCTATGGGAATTCACGTTATATAACGCGCCTATATCCCTTCATGAGATTAGCAGAGATTACCCATTAATTAGTTGATACTTGTAGATTAAAACATGATTTAGCACACCCATTAGAAGTTAATAATTTAATTTTAAAACATATATACGTAGATTTCAGTTACTGTTGCTTTGTCCTTTTTATTTTAAATGTATTGTCGTCGTAATGCTCAATACGGTTCTAAAGTGTTTGAAAAATGCTGAAATACTGGCGTTGGCAAGAGGAAGAAATTGAATTTACTTTTTCATAGTAAGCGAAGAAACATAGTACAAAAAGCATTTGTAAAAGGCGGTAAGCTAACATCGTCGTTCAATACACAACAAGGTAATGGTTATAATTTCATATACTTTCAATAAAGCTTGTCATCGCGTCGATCGAGTATTCACCGTGCGCGGGGATCATTAACTGCCTTTGTACGATGTAAGAACGTTCGCTGAGTAGCGAAAACCACTTGAGGCTTAAATTGAGATCGTCTGTGAGACGCGAGGGAGCGGCGCGGCGCGGCGACGCGGCTACGACGCGACAACGACGCGACGGTGGACCAACGTCAACTCAGCCTGTTATTTTTTAAGCAGTTCCAACATCGAAGATGCTAATCATGTTTTGTTCTCCAATGTACCGAAATAATGGCCTTTGCTATTTAAATTTGAAGGGTCTCATCCTGTTAATCTTAAATTCAAGTAAACTCGTATACGTTTAAATAACGTTGTGTATTTGTATTTACATTATAAAAATACCTATGAATACCAGCTGAATATTTAGTCTCCGAAAATAAATACATTTTCTAGCCCTAGGGAAAATCTTTTTATGACAGTAGATAAATTAAAACACAACACAATTAGAAACTACAAATGTTTCATCAGAAAAACAGCTTTTAAACACACAGCTCACATTTCTAGGTAAGCTACGAAATACGCGAGTAATTAATTGTGCTGTCAGCGTTAATATATTGTGTTAAACATTAATCTGTGGTGTCACTCACCTCGAGCGTAGCGTCGCGAACACTCAGCGGGTTCTGCACGGGCTTGTCCCAGTCCGTGTACTCGTTCTTCAAAGTCGAATAGATCTCGTTCAGATGGTAGTAGTAGGCGTTGCGGACAAATGTGCGAAGAATGCGATCCCGTCGGCTTTCGTTGAAGCCAAACTCCAAGTCTTGCGCGTTAAATTCCAAGTAAGATTCTGCAAGGAAAGGCATGCCTCTCATTTGCATATATTTATCATTCACCGCTTCAAAACCCTTATTGAATTTATTCTGAAGTATGTAGCGGTATGGAAAATACAACTTCAATATACCATAAAACATCTGTACAACCTTATTTTGTGGTTTTAAACCCATTGTTCAGAAATCTCAATAGAAATGTAATTACGGGAGATATTAACACCTTAGTGTACGTTACTGCAGAATATTATTATTATCTACGAAGGAATTCCTGTTATACTTCAAAACACGAGTAAGACACGTTACCATTAGATGTGCTCACTTGACATTATTACTATTCAGAGATTATTTCACGTGTAAACGTATATGAACAAGATGGATATGTTATTCAAGATATACCGTAAAACTATTTTTACTTAAACGGAAAATTGCTTCTGTAACTATCACGTGAAAATTAATTCCCGCAATGTAAATATTATGAAAAATACAAACAGCAGTAAACAAGGTTGTGACGTCACAGCATAATATAAACTAATTAAGGCTCTGAAGTAATTGACTAAGCAAGATAAAGCTTTAAACTTTTTTATGATGCGTCGTAAAATAAATCTTAGTAGGTTAAGCGCTGCTACTTCTTATCTTAAGTACATTCTGTCTCACCACAAAAAGTTTAATATAAATGAATTCTTAGATTTATGCGAATATTAGGTACTCAAAACCTAGATTCTCGATCTAATTAATTGTTAATTTACTTAAGTTTCTTACTGAATACAGCGCCACGGAACTGCGTTACTAATCTAAAGAAGCTAAATGTTTACAACAAGACATAATAAATACATTGCAATTTATAAGGAGTACTTGTCCAAAACAAAAGAAAGTGTCAGAGTGATATATTACCAGTGGTAGTAAGTCCGAAAAGCAGTTCTCTGTGTGAGAAGTCAGCGAGTTCGTGACCGGCGGCGTTGGCGACTGCCGCCGCGCCCGCGCCCAGTCGCGAGCTGTCCGTCGGTGGGGGCGCCTGACAAAACAAATGAACGATCAAAACTTTGCACCCACAAATCTAACAGGTTGTTATTTCAGGTAGACTTTTTGTTAGGCTATTGTCATATTTAAAAAACTTTGTAGGCATGTTGAACTATGTAGCACAATTTAAAATAACTTGCACTGATTTTTATTAGTAAAACTAATTTTAATGTATTTTTATTGATCGCTAGTTTCTAGAGACACATGTAAGGAAGCAACACGACCTTGATTGTAAGAAACCAGCGGAAAAATATGTTACCAAAACATATTACAACCTCACTCTCAGTATAACGTATACGTTACAACCATGCCATAAATGCAGTATCGTAACAGTTAAGCATACACAAACAAAACTTTTATTGGACTTGTACGTTTAATTGAAACAATGTTTAACATAAAATTTCATATTCTTTAATAAGAGACGGGAATAAAAGCCTTTTCCTTATGAAATGAAAACTCTAAACGATACTAATATAAAACGGAAAAGAATTCCTCTAGCATATTAGATTAAAAATTGTAATACGGCGAGAGTAGTAGCGGCGTGAGGAAATATATTCCATATTTTAGACAGTTACTTTACGGATGAATCATATTAGGCGAAAAACTTGCATAGCATAGACAGAGTATTCGAACTATGCAGTTCCCTATATTCCGAACAATTTTGACCATTGCAGAATTCTGAAACAATAGAGGAACCAAATACCTTTGTTTGATATAATTGATTTGCTTTCATTTACCTTTATCTCATCTATAAAGTTTCAAATTTCACATGAAACTTTATATGGTAGGAGGAAAACATAATATTTCTGCAGAGTAACAAAAAAATCAAATTCCTAAAAACTTGAACACGTAGGTACGGAAAATTCTATAATTCGTACCCTAAAGGGTCTCAACCTTTACATGGAGGAAATATTGGCCAGGTCTATTAACATAAAACTTTCTTAATGTTCGCGAAAAGAAATAGGGGTGCCCATACTTTACGCATTCCAACAATGGCGAAAGTTAAATGATGCGAAGAAGTAATAAAAATTAAGGGTTCCATTTAGTACATGAGAGTAACATTTTGCACTGTAAAACATTTAATTAACAATGGCCACTAACCAATTACTGAAACCACACTAATCAGCGGAATACCTGACAGATTAGCACCAATGTAGAATATTAATTAGGATTATGTAAAAATAAGTGTTGAATGCACAAACAAGCTTATATTTTCCACAACATTAACAGCATTAACACGGACGCAGGTGTAATGTCAATTTACTAATGTAAACAAAACAAGATTACCAGGTATTTTTTCAAAAGAAATTTTCAAACATAAGACAGCATACCTATTCATTAGCAATGAATAGCTGAATGTAGGAGGAAAACGTACAAAATCCAACATCGTAAATTTTCAACTTTACCATTTTACGAGTGAGTGACGAAGCTCTCAAGTCTAAGCCGACGAGGCGGCTTAGCTTTCATTCCGGCCAATCGCTTATCTCGGTCAAATACAGATTGCTTGCATGATTCATTGTACGACTAGATGTGTGTGCATTTGTGGGGAGCTCTGCGAGAGCGATACATGGGATGTGCATATCAGAGACGTATCGTGTTGGAAAATCTATACACATGACGGACAGATACAGTTTCAAATGTTTAAATGATAGGTACTGAACTCATAGCTCAAATAATAATAGTCTTACAGAAGGATTGACAATAACGGTGCCGTCGACGAAGGGGGCGAAGCCGGGCAGAAAGCGCGGTGGGTCCAGCCGCACCGCTAACAACTCCGCCAGTGGCTTATTTCGCAGGCAAGGCGCTAAATCATCCTCCAATAAATCCCCGTGACATCCTGTCTGTTCCGCCACCTGATAACACGAAACAAATTATAAAGCTCTTAACTAAAGTGAAAATATAAAGAGATTTCCAGCTTTCTCGCCCTAAAATTAGATAAGTCAATCCCAAACAACGTACCTTTGCCCCAATTTAGGGACCTTTCAATTTACGTAAACAATTTTTTTCGCGTCTTTAAAGAATTCTCACACTAGATAATATTTAACGTAATAATGTACCTTTCTTTTTATCGTGAGCGGTTCCCTCTGCAACGCCCATGAACTCAGCCCCGACCCACTTAACAAGATGACGCGCTTCAGTAGTTCTGAAACAGATAACCTAATTTAATTTTGTCATTTTGAACAAGGATCACCCAGATAATGAAATCTCTCCAAAAGAAAAACATTTTTATTTCGACCTCCCTTCCTCGTCTTCTTTAATAAAATAGAACTTTGCAGAATAGTCTCAAGTGTGATGTTGACCTTATTTTTAAATTACGCTGAGGAAGTTTCTCTCTTGTGCATGTCTGATGTGACCCTTTTAATCGCATTAAGTGACGGAGGATCTAAACGGGATGGTGACACGAAATAATGAAATCTGCCCCGGAGCGGTATAATTAGGAACAATGGCTGCCCCACGCGCGTACCACGCACGTGAGCGACCCGCGCCGCCCGCGCCTGCACCCGCTTTAACGTCCCTGTTTGGGTTGCCAGTTAATTAAAAAAAAGCTAATTCATTTAATGTTATGACATTAACGGATGTGGGTCTAATAAATTGAAAAAGAACCCCTGTATTTTATTTCTTATTAAATTTTAACATACTGTAAATGGTAATAAGATAGGAATCCAATTTTAGAGCATTATAACGCATATTGAAAGTAGTTCATGCTATTTTTTTTTAGTTCAATGAATGAAACAATTACCCCTCGCGACCGGTGAGACCGCAAGGAAGTTAGCGAGCGCGGCGCCGGTGCCGTGGCCCATGAGCGTGACGCGCTCCGGGTCGCCCCCGAATGCGGGCAGGTTCTCCCGCAGCCAGTGCAGCCCCGCCACCAGGTCCATCAGACCGAAGTTACCCTGCGCCGACCCCTTAGCACCAGTCTTTAAAAAACCTGCCAACAAAAAAGAACCTTAAACATGTGACAAATTAACAGCCTTAATCTCACACGTATATAAAACATGCTAAAACATAAAATGCTCACATAAATACACATTACGACTTTGCCCTGCTGCTGAGAAATAGTGCCTCATAATGCAAAATATTTCACTGTCGTGCCACGGAACAAGAGCCGGAAGCAGTGTGGAACGTCTTCAATAAATTATGATATAATGTATTTTTTTACGCACCGCTCACACCTCTATGTCGCAGATACACTTCAGTGGATAGCGACACTTATGGAAATACGAAAACTTACATATTTCATACAATCTCCCAGATGTGTCATCGTTATTCAAAGTATCCTCTCAGAAAAATTGTTCTCAAATGAATCAATATTTTCTATCACATACAATATCGAATAGTGACTTGGATGACAAACATTTCGAACAGTGGTATTTCAGTATGTACATATTTTTGTGTCAAGTTTCAAGTCCCGGCTAGCTTCTGAGTGTCTTACGAGAAATACTTTATATGCTTTACCATTGATTTTTGTATAGACCATAAAAATTATAAAAAGAAGCAATAAAAAAGAGGTCTAATTATAGACGCTTAAATCTGTTGTATAAAAACATGTACAATCTTCTACATAATAACCAGTAAAGCTCCATTTTACGCTTTAAAAGAAGATTACATTGAGGAAAAATTATAATTCGTCACCGTGAAAAGCGGAATAAATTTTGTTTTATTATTTTTCAAATAGTCTTTTTACAGCTGCATCAAGCGGGGCTCACAACTGTAAAATATAAATTACGACTACCCTCCTATAATACCTTCATAAGATTTTGAGTTCTTTCGTTTTACGCCAACATAAACTTTGTTCGTATATAAAATATAACTTAAGTTTCAAAGAGATTGATAGTATGTGAAGCTCGCCGTTCGGGTATCTTCATACTATTATGATTAATGACATTTCTCTAGATACTGGAACATCCGTGTTGATCAATGAGCTACCTACCTTTTTTAAATAAACATAAATCATTTCGTTATAACAATAATTTAGAATATCATATTGTTAGGTTAGGTTATCATAAAGTTATCAAGATGTAAACTTGATATAATTTATTCAATTTATAATTATCTTCAAACATAACTTGTATAAACTTAATGTAAACATGCTGTGAACGTTAAAACATCATCAAAATAACGAAGAAGGCCATTCGTTTACGTAAATAACACTTCTAATAATACAATTCTGTAACAGTCCCATCTAAGGGCAAAGGCCTTTTGTAATAAAATTGATACTTACTTTAAATAAAAGACTTATTTTAAACGTTAACGACGACTTAGCCGGTAATAGGTTACTTTTAACCGTTTGTCAGTGGTCTGTAATTACAACGGGCGCCACTTAAACACCAACTGCCTTTGATGCCTAGCCCAAGGATATTATTAACGAAATTAAAATGGTCTTGACAAAAGGTGTTATAAATACCTTTAGAGGTCATTGTATAAGTCTAAACGATGCTTAAATATCTCGGGGTCACTTTACGAGACCAGCCATCGTACATTATTTCAAAACAATGTAGAGCTAAGTCTGAAGTTTTAGAAGGCTATTATAAACCCTATAAAAGCTTCTTATAAGATTGTTGATTTAAGATAATCCGTCTGGCGCCTCTTTACATTACCAGCAGTAAATGTAAAATCTAGTAATCATTTTAAACTTTTAGTAAACTATTTCGTTACGAGCATTATCGTTATCTGTGTTGGAAACTTGTAAATTGCACTTGCACTGTACTGAAGAGTAGTAAGTAAGAGGAACTTACCCAATACACCTAACCTAAAGTTGATGGTGACAACGACGATGTTCCCATTAGCCGCCAGCGTGGTTCCGTCGTACGCGCTGCCCGAGCTCCATTCATAGGACTCGCCGTGCACGAACACCAAGCACGGCAGCCCCCCTCCCTCCCCCTCCTCGCCCCCTGCACAACAAACACCCCCCGTGAAACACAACACTTAAATAACAGATTAATATAGCAATAGAGCCAGTTCCTTTCCCCATAAATTACATTGTGATACCGAATACTTACAATCGTTAATTAATGATTTTAGATGGTGCTTCTTTAATAACATTGTGTTAAGTGATTGGAGCTATATCGCGGGATGAATTTATTATTAAATCAGTCGCATTTAACTAAAGTTCAAATTACTTCTTTTGGGAAATTAAACATAATTTTATTCAATTTGAAAATATCTTACACAAAGTATCTAAGTTTTATATAATCACAAGTAGCTTGCTCTACATCATCATACAGCGGGATTTCTGAAAGCTAATAAATACACAGCATAGCTTAACGTTCTACGGCGTAAAATTAAATATTCTATGTAATATATTTATTTACTAAACATTTACTAGTATAATATAGCGCGCAACAGTAACAGTTATGGTTCACTCTATTATACTCACGTTATTGATGACAAAACTTGAGCGTCGGTTCTTGAATAGTAGATACGGGGTGTCTCAGCCTCACTTCCGCACTGCTTGCAGGGGGCAGGATGCACTGCAATGCACTACGGAATTGAGGCCTCGACACCCTTCGCAGTTATAACTCCCCGCTGCCTCTCCGGCGAAGCCTCTTCTGTCGTCTTAGTAGTAAGTGCTTGCTTTCATATCTGACACACTACATGTAATCGCGGCTGTATTTACTTACTACCTAGCAGCGCTAAGTGCTTCAGCTGAATCAACCGTGCATTAAGTTTAGACGTTTGTAAACTTAAATAAGGATTTTCCGAGTAAATCATTCCCAGTACATGTATATGTAAATGTATTAGATGATTTTTAAATTGATTAGGGAACTTATTTTTTTTTTATTATTATTAGTTCTTCAACTGTGTATAAATAATACTAAGCCCAAGCAATATTCAAATTTAATAAAATCTCGTAGATACATAAATACTTTTATGTTTAAAACTACAAGCAACTACAACATTCTAAACGATGTTTAAATAACATTAAATTTCACAAGCTTAACAAATCATAAAGGTCAAAAGTACTAAGAAAAGATTTTACATAATATAAATACAACTTTTCGATATAGGTTGGTACTTAAACTTAATCGTACTTAATTTATTTCGAAAACCAGTAGGTACTACTTCAGATTTTTAAAAGCCTTTTACTCAATAGCCCGAGCCTTTTACAAAAGGACTTTTAGTTAATTGGATAGCTGATTTGATATTCCAATAGTGCTTCGGCTGCACTAAACAGTTGCCGTACAAAGTCCATTCCTGTAAGCATTACAAACAGGATCCACTAACGGGTATTTGCTATGGCTACCAATCTGAACTTTCGATTGGAACATGAAACACAACTATTGTAATTCCTTACAAATGGGAACAAATAAAAAAAGAAAGATCCATGTTCGATGAATAAATAACGCAAAGTTTTTAAACTCATCTGCTTCTGTTATATTGAATTTAAGTCGTTTAAAAGCCTTTTTATCTCAAATACAAGAAATGTTAATGCGGATATTTAGAATACTCTTTCATCTTAATTTATCACATTATGTTATTGTTTTATATTTGCTACAGTTCAAAATCAAATCAAAATCAAAAATCATTTATTGGAACAATAAACACGATAAACAACATTAATTGTGCGTTAACAGCTACATTAGTTTAGAATAAAACTGTGTCGCAACTGTTAGCGCCCTCCTCCAGGACGGGGACAGCAGTGTTCCACATTAAAAAATTATACAAACTTAACTTATTGCTTAACTTATACTTAGTTATTAATAGTTATAAAATAATGAGATCTTAAAAACAAATAATTAAAATTATGTGAGAATTTTATGTGTGAGTATGTGTGTGTGTGTAGTGTAGTGTTTGTGTGGTGTATGTGTAGTGTGATGTTTGTGTCAGAGTGGGTGTGTATACCTATGTTAGTACACGGATAAATATTAGAATATTTATAAAATTACACTTTAACAATATTTTCGATTTCTTCATAATTTTGTGTACTGAGCCATTTAATAATGGTCGTTCTACATTCATGAACAGTTAGAGGGTATATGTTAAGTTTTTGGTTTATCCTATTGTATAAGATACAGCTCATAAAGAGGTACTGTCGTCTTACTGTCACTATACTAGTAAATTCTAAACTACATATTCTACCTGATCTGCGGTTCTGCCTACATAGATTGGGGTCAAAAACAAGCTCTGAGTGTTTGCGTGAAATTGTGCTAATAATAAAGCTTTGTCTGACTGTGGGTACTTTGCATAGAGCATATAGTTCGTGCGTAGGATAAAGAATTGGCTTGTGCATCATGACCTTTAGAACTGCTCTTTGTGCTCTTTCCAGGCGAAGCATAACAGTCTTGCCAGAATTTCCCCATGCAGTTATACAATAATTAAGAATTGAGTGAGCTAGAGCGTAATAGAC
The DNA here is from genome assembly GCA_905146925.1 of Autographa gamma. Lineage (NCBI taxonomy): Eukaryota > Metazoa > Arthropoda > Insecta > Lepidoptera > Noctuidae > Autographa > Autographa gamma. The sequence goes on from LR989852.1 coordinate 7,746,626, forward strand.
AGTTTTTAATATCGGTGCATCTGCTGAAGATCTCAATTTTTTAAAGACGTAAATTAATTTTCTAGTACGGGAGATCAGAGATCCGATTTGTTCCTGGAATGACATTGCACTGTCTACAATTACTCCAAGATATTTAATACTGGTAGTACGAGAAATAGTATTACATGTACAGAGCGTGCGATTTATTGGACAACATGTATGAGCGGTAAGTGTAAAAGTTAAACTGGGCTGTGAAGCAGGTCTAATAGCAAAAGGAATAAATTTAGTTTTTTCGATGTTCAGTGTGAGAAGATTATTTGAGAGCCAGGTCATGATTGTTTGTAAAGCTGACTCAGCATGCGTGCGCGTTTCAAGCCAGTCTTTACCATGGACAAGTAATACTGTGTCATCTGCATAAACTATGGTTTTGGTATTGGGTAAGGTCAATCGACACAACTCATTAATATAAATGAGAAAGAGGGTAGGTCCAAGGACGCTACCCTGCGGGACGCCATAAGAGATGAATTCTTCTTTACTCATAACGTTTCCAAGTTTAACTGTTTGAGAGCGACCACTCAGGTAACTTTCAAACAAGTCTAGTGTTAGCCCACGTATGCCAATGTTTTGGAGTTTGATAAGCAAAAGTGGAATGGACACAGTGTCGAAGGCTTTAGAAAGGTCTAGGAATACAGCGACAGTTTTAAGTTTATTATTTAAGTTACCTGCAACAGTACTAGTTAACTCAAGAACAGCGTCTTCTGTACTCTTACCTGCTCTAAAACCAAACTGATTTTCTGCCAAAATGTCTTTAGATGTTACATAATTAACGAGCCTATAATTTAAAACCTTTTCTAATATTTTTGACAAAATTGTTAAGACAGAAATTGGCCTATAATTATTGACACTGTATCTGTCTCCACTCTTGTATATGGGGTGAACAAGAGCTCGTTTAAAGACTGTGGGGAAGACTCCTGTAGACAACACGAGGTTGAACACATGGCAAATCACTGGGACAAGAATGTGTCTAGCAGCCCTAATCACAGCAGCCGATATACCATCCCAACCAAGTGCAGTGTTAAGTTTCAGAGCTAAAATAATTCTTTCAATCTCATCATCATCAACATCAAACATTGCCATTGAGTCTGGGACCGGGTTCAATGTCTCGAAGTTAGGCGTAGTCTGGGGGCTATTCTGTAGTGTGAATTTAGAAGCTAACGATTTACCCACATTTGCAAAATAAAGGTTAACAGCATCAAGTGAAGTAGTGGGGTCAGCAGTAAGGGACAGTAGCTCAGATGAAGAGGTTTTTTTGTTTGGAATATTAGTAACAGCCTTGATAAGGTCCCATGTAGCCTTTGGGTTTTTTCTACGTTTCTGGAATTCCGTTCTTTCATATTGTCGTCTAAGTTTCTTTAGTAAGCTATTACAAAATTTCTTGTATCGTGTGTATGTTAAATAAAGTATATAATTACCAGGATCGCGTTTTGTATTACGGTACAATTTGTCACGGTTTCGGATACATTTTAAAAGCCCAGGTGTTATCCAAGGTTTAATTATTCTTTTTCTACTTGGTACGATAGATGTGCTGGAATTATTATTAACTACATTAGATAATATATTCACTAGTTTAGAAGCAGCTTCATTAGCGTCGTTGTTACATTCAAGAACTGTTGAAAAATCAGTTTTTTCAAGCTCAGCTACGCAAGCATTTACATCAGTTCGTTTTGATATATTGGCAGTTCTTGAGATATTAAGTTGATTTAAGTTGCAAATTAAGATAACTGGGGCGTGATCGGTAATAAAAGAGTCTACAACTATTGTAATAGCCGGTTTATGTGATTTAATTATTGAGTGATCCAAACAGCTATCATTACGAGTGGGAAAAGTATGGCCGGGCAGCATTCCATGAGAAGCAAGTGTATTTAAATAAAGGTCTGAATTCATGTCGTTACCGTTTGGTGAAATGTTTACATTAATGTCTCCAAGTATAATTATAGTTTTAAACGTTTTCAGCTTATTTAAAGTTAGATCTAGATCATCAATAAAATTATGAATATTTCGATGTGAGGGTGAACGATATATTGCAAGTAGTGCTACATCTGATTGGAATTTAACAATAATGCAATTTGCGTCTCTAAAAATCGGTGTTTCAATATTATAACGAGTATGAAGTCTGATGTAAACAACCACACCGTCATTCTGATTAGTATATGCTGATTTAAATGATTCAAAGTCAGGTATTGTTGGGAGTAAAGGACATTTGCTCAACCAACACTCCGACAGTACTATGACATCAAATTGTATTTTAATTCTATTTAACAAAATGATTAGATTTTCGAAATTGCATGTATTACCTAGGCTTCTAATATTTAAGTGAAGGCATTTTAAACTGTGGCCTACATTATTTACATGCGATATACACTCCTCAGGGGGGCAAAAATACGAGTTAGAAACAGAGATATTATCAATGTCGTCAGTGATGTAGTTTCTTCCGTTATCCATTTTCTTTTATTTTAATTAACTTTTTGTACTTAGTTAAATGATATAACAATGTGTATAAAACATCTCTGAAAGATAGTGACTTAGCGCGATATAAGAGTAGGTTTAAGGCCAAACATAAAAAGAAAGCAAAGGGCACTACGAAAATACGTTTAAGATATAAACAAAATTCCGTTGTATTATGTAAATAATTGTAACATTTTGGATGAGTATGTGTATGTGTATAAGTGAAGTATGTTATGTGTGTAAGTGTATAAGTAAAGTATGTTGGGTGTGAAAGTGTATAAGTAATATATGTTATGTGTGAATGTTGTATAATTAAATGTGTGTGGTAAAAGTAAACAAAAATTAGAATCGCTTGAAAACATAAAATGTAAAAATCAAATAAAATAAAGTAACAATAACAATAGTGAGCTAAAACATAAGGAACTTCGAACCGAGTTACAAAAAAGAGGATGAAAAGATCGACTAGTCATTGTGTCTTATTCGTTTTAGGGATATCTAATTCGTCCTTAATTAGAATATGAGTGGCACCTTCTTTTTCTCGTAGGAAAATTTTACCTTTAGTCACCCAACAATAGCGATAATTATTGCTACTGGCAAAGTCTTTAGCCAGGAAGAGAAGCCTTTTCATTTTCGGTGATAGATTTTCCGACACAAATATAGGTTTAGGTGGTCCACCTATCTGCAAATGTTCCGTGGACAGTTTATTTCTGACCTTATTGTGCTCCTTGAATAAATGTATAAATTTTTCTTTCTGTAGGTTGCTAACAAAATCCACTATTATCGTCCTATTATTGGAATCGGTTGGTCCAATTCTGTAGATGTCTTTAACTTCTGGAGTTTTCACGGGTGCATTTATCAATGATCCAACCTTCATCACAGTATTCATTAAACATTCTTTCGTTTCAGTTTTGTTTACAGGTATATTCCTAATCTCAACACAAGTCGATCGCGCACCCTGCTCTAGTTTCTCTAACTTATTTTCGAGTGTTTTTAAGTAGATCTGATTGTTCTTCCGTTCATTTTCTAGACGTATCTCCAGATGGTCAATCTGAGTTTTCAGGTTATCATAGTAGTCGGAGAGAGAGGTAACACTAGACTGAATTTGTGTATTTTGTAATTTAATTTCTTTGACGGATTCGTAGATTTTTTCGATTTTGTTGTTTTGTTGATCTTTGAATTCAATGAACATAGCTTTAATCTCAGACATGAAATTTGAAAGCACAATATCCTTTTCGTTTCTGGACTCAGAGCGTTTACGTTTGCTACGCTGTGTTATGTTAGCAAAGTCGTGGTCCGGCTCCGTATTTAGCATCATAATATTGGGCTCAGAAGTACTAGGGTGTAATGGACTTCTTGAGGTCGACGGTGACGGCAAAGTAACTCTTTTCTTTGAAAGAATAGGTGTAGGTGGTGGGGATCTATTTATCGGCATTTTAAGTCTTTGTCGCACAACACTTCACTTTATAGTTTTGTTATGTTAATGTAAACTTATTGTTTGTGAAAAGCCTTTTATCTCATAAATAGAAATAAAAATAAAAAATCCAAAAAGACAAATTTCTGCCGAGATCCGAACGTACGACGCTTCTGCAATATGATAACCGCCAAGTTACCATACAAAAACTAGTGGAATGTTCAAATTATGAGAACTTGAATCGATTTTCTACAAATAGGCCTGAACGCGCCACAGACAATATTAGTGAACTCTAGCTACTGTAACCTACATACGTATGAATTACAAATGAGTTGTCTACACGTTTAATACATTTTTAAAACGGCATGTTACCGAACAGTGAATTAACTGCCAAATGACGTGAATAAATTATATGAATAAACCGCTGGCAAGGATTAATGAGCAGCGCGAGCCCTCGGCCGTGGCGGCTCTATTATGCTGATACCATTGTGCTCTATTAGACATACTACTCAAGAAAAAAGATGAAACAAAGGCGAGTATACATACAATGCCATATACCCGTAATCCCCGTCAGATTAGCCAGACATGTCTAACACACCCACAGTTTACTGATCAAAGTATTCCGCTCTATGTCATTAGTGAGTTTGTCACCGTAAACAAAGGAAAGCCGGGTCTGCAAATGAGGTCAATTCAGCAAATAAAACGTAGTTGCTCGATTTATATCAAATACCTTTGTTTCTGAAGCCATGCTTGCATACGACATCAATTAAGATATATGTGTGGAGTAAAGTGTAATAGAGCATACCATTGACCGGTACATAGAGGTTGACGTAGAGGCAGTCCTCGCTCTGGTTAGCGAGCACAGGCAGCAGGCGCTCGAGCTGGCGGATGCGCGCGCGCGGGTGCAGCAGCAGTGCATCGTCGCGCGGCACGGCGGCGGGCGGCACCTGCGGGCACGCCGGGCCCGACGCATCCGCCAGCCGCGTCGTCCGCCACTGCGACGGTGTCACGGGTGGCATGTATCTACAGATAACATGTTATCGATGATTACATGGCTCTCCTAATTCAAAGGTCAAGTCAAAATTTAAAAAAATAATTAAAATTAAAACATAACGTTCTATGATTACCATGAGAAAAAGGGAAAGATGAGAAATGTTATTTACCTGAGGCTACCTAATGGGGGTGTAGCATACGGCACGCCGAGGTAGGCCTCGACTTGCGGATGCGAGTGGACGACGATCCCACGCAGCGGGCCGTACTTGGTCCTGACGACCCTCGTGCTGTACTTGTGCGAGGAGAGCGCGGCCGCGCAGCAGACGAGCCACGCGAGCAGCGCGGCGCGGTCCGCGCGCATCACGCGGCGGCGGGGGCGGGCGCGGGCGCGGGGCACGCGCCGCCGGCTACGCGCATCACGCACTCGCGCTCGCGCACCGCCCCACGCGCCTCCAGCTCATCACACTCCCTTCTCACGCGCCCTCGCACACTGATATTACATATTGTTACACATTTTCTAAATAGTGTTCCGACAGACACACCTCTGCGCTACAGATAAACTTAAAACACTCACCCGGATCATGGTTTTGTTGTACTGTCAATACATTTGCATTGGTAAACCATTTGTTCAACCTGTAACAAAATAAGGTATCGTTAATGACTAGTCTTACGAAAAATAACGGAATGTAACATTTATTAACATGTTAAGCTATACCAGAAATGTAATTTTAATGTGGGTCTACCAACCGCATTACAATTACATGAAATCTGGGTTTAAATCAAATATGAGCTGCGTAATTCGAGCCTCGGTATATAAAGTGTCTAGGTAACTTAAAATGTTTATCTAACAGTCCTAACCCGACGTTTGTAATTTAATGTAACCCAAACACGACAACTACGTCGCATTTCTAAACAAAATTTGGCGTTTCCGTCGCAAGCCCCACCAAAACACCACTAACGGTACTCGAGCCAGACGTTCACTTCCGCTACATTTGTATAACCCAAAGACTAATTTTCATTGCAATTAAATGCAAACACCATTCAATGAGGTCTTGCGATACTAAGTGTACATGTCTGTAGAAATACATTCATTGATTGCTACAATCATTCAACGTTGAATGATTGTAGCAATAAATGAAATGAAAGTCTAATTAGGTAACAAATTAAAATCAAAAGAAATAACGTTTAGGTTTATGGCATTCTCTGTATGAGATATATGTATATTAAAAATGTCTCTAAAGGCTCGTTAATGCATAAGTTTTTTTGTTTTACCTTTCACATGACTATCTAAATTTGCGTTTCAAATATTTCGTTTTACACATAAGGGCTCTCGAACATTTTAACCCATGTTATTCTAAAACGAGGAATATTTTCAGTACGACGGCGCTCCCGGCAGTTGTCGTTAACAAGTATGCAAGGCCATTAGCAAACCCGATTCGTATGGATTGTTCAATGCGTACAGACCGGTAAATGTTAGTTGAATTTTAAATCTATTTTATTTTAAACCACATCTCTGACTCATTCATATATGTTGTGTCTAGCTACTAGTATTATAAGTGGAGAGTTTATGAGAATACATGGATTTTCGAAACTGATTCACACAAAAGAACAATGTAGTCTAAGATATAATTTAACTCTTGTTTACTTAGTTTACTACATAATACATAGGTTCCTATATTTTAAGTCTCTGGGAACGGCCACCGTAAATCAGTTGAGTGGCTAGTTGTATTCTTTGGAGAGATAACCGAAGAATGAAATTATTTTTAAATGAATCACCATTTTATTTCATCCGTAAGTTAGAATAACCATAAAATACGATACGCTTTTAGGATGACGTCCATCATTGCTATAACGCCGTTTATTGGCGACACGGCGCATTTGGTTAGGGAAGCGGTCCACAAAGAACAGCACTAAGCGGTATACAGAGTATACTACACACCATCAATCACAGCGTGACGTGCAGAAGCTTTGTGGTCGCTCCGGTGGCTGCAAGCCATTGATACCAGCGGTGACCTTTCTATGCGCAATACTTTTAGAAAAATAAATATACTTAAGAGAACAGTGTACATAGAATAAGGTGTGGTGGTTTTGAATTGGTAGTTACCGTTAAATGAATTCGTTATGTTTGCTCATAAGTTCCAATATTCACACCCAGGCTCGAATTATGTTCTTAACTACATTATTATAATACTTTTTAGCACCAATGATCAGATCAAGATATGAAAACTGAAATCAACAAATTATCCGAAGCATGGCATGCGGAGAAGCCTGCGCTTTAGATAAAGCAGGACAGTTAAAATTTGTTTATATTGTTAAAAGTGTAAAGTTAGTATCATTAACGCCATAATTGGATTGTAAAAGTCAACCCTGGCTTGCGCGTTAATAATTCAAAACAGCCAGAAACACGGACATTAGCAAAACGATTATGAATCTTTTAAATGTTACCAACATTCACGAAACAAGGATAAATTTATTTATAAACGGAGCGTGTGAAATGTAAATGTGAAAATGGCTCGATACAAATCTTATAATACTTTTTCTACGAAATATCAAGATTTGTGCGAAGAAATCTTAGTAATTGAAATGGATTCTTGGAAATCGGAACAAACGAAAATTCAAACAACCACACGTAAACATTGTAAGAATATAACGTGTAGATGATGTTCGCTGTTTTATTTTCAGCAGAAAATAAATAAACCTTTTCTTCGAAACTTCATACATTTTCTCAATACCAACTAAGACCAAGTTGTTTAAATCAATTGTATTTGTCAAGCCACTATAAACCCACGTATATGCTCAGGAACTAATAAACGTCAAATGGTCATCTTAACTGACAGAAATTGCTCTAAAAGGATTTTCTAACGTATCGGACGAAGATCGGCTTCGTTACAGTAATAGCCAATTTTAAAGAGTGAACGAGCTCTCGCAGTTATTAGAAAGCTGATATACTGTTATTAATTGCATATTGCGGAGCTTTAAAATCTCGGCTTTCTATTTTCCAAAATGTCGGCATCAATCTGCGGGTAATATGTTAATCTTTTTAAGCGTGATCGAGCTCTGGTGTCACACTGCGCTCAAGATAACAAGCCGATTACCTAGCTCTCGCTCCCGGCGTCACCCGTGATCGATCGCTTGCTTACTCAGCCGATGCACAAAGGTTATAACCAAACTTATTTATAACACTGCTCAATGGATATTAAACTTTCACATTTAAAATGAATTCTTCCTCTTTTTATGAACGTTAAAATACTTTTGGGTTTAATGGCTAATGAAGCGAGTGCTCGTAAAAATATTGTTTTCATCGGACCGATGCAGTTAGTACTTGTGGATACATTTTATTTTCTTGTTCGGTGAATAATTAAATCTGCTACAACTCAAGCCAGTCCTTGTTTACTTTATGAAGTGAATACTTTTATTTAAGAAATATTAACTGAAATTTCGTCATGGTTACCACTTTTGGACATTCACTGGGAAATCTAGACTCTATATTACATACGTCATTTAAAGCATAGGAATAATTGCATACATTGATAAATTAAATAAAAAATAATACATCTTTATACTTTCCGACAGAGCCGGGATGAATGGTACAATTTGGAAGATATACAGGGAATACGTGGACCGATCTCTTGACACGCATTTGTAATTGGCGGCCCAATTAATTTCCCAAGTTTCCGATGTGCAAAGTTGGATTATCTAACTCGTCGCGCAGGTGCTCGCAGAGCGCTAACTAATTTATTTTCGGGAACATTATTTGTGTGTAATTCCATTGATAAATATTAAGCGGGGACATTGTTTATGACAAGGTAACATGGGTTTCATTAACAAGAGGGCTTTGTTATCAGTTAGATTATTATGGAGCACCTTAACAGTTAATTCTAAAGATTAGTACAAAATCGGTGTTTATTCAGCTTAAGTGTTGTTAATACAAAAAAAAACTATTAATCCTCCTCTATTATTTCGAGATTATTGTCGAGACTTCAAACAACAATTACCTATAAGTGCGGTATTGATTGAAGGCCTCAGTAATAACAGATGTATCAGAAACAATATCATGAAACTTAGATTGAAACTGTTAAACGGCGCTTAAATTGTGGGAACATTATTATAATATGTCCAATTAGAGGGAATGGAGCGTGGCAAGTACAACGTCGGTGAAGCGGGTGTAGCGAGGCAGCGGGCTGGGCAGGACAAGTGGCGAATGACGTCATCAATCACGAGCCGGCCGTCCGCCGCAGGCTTTAATGGGCACACGCTCGTCTTCTAGCCGGCACGGCGCACGGCGGCTGACGTCACGCGCCGCTGATCAACTCCACGTCGATTACTTACACGTTGCAGTCAGACAATTTCGAGCCGTGAGGTAAAGTCTCTCATATAGGTAGGTACTGAATATCGGGGAAACGATTAGAGAAACGATTTTAAGTAGAGCAATGAGGAAAGATTAATGAAAATTACAAAAAATAAAAGTTGTAATTGCAAAATTTTACATTTTATACAAGTTATAGGATGAAGTGTGTCTATTGTTAGAGTAATACAATATAAGTCAAAATGTAGGTTGATTAGCCCTAATATGTCTATAAATACTAAGCAACCTGCTATATCGGTCAATTTGGATTGGGACAGCGATCGAGTGGGACGTGCTACCTGATGTCTGTGATTTTTATAACCCGCTACTTTACGGACTTACATCACTTAAAAGATTTTTTAAATTTTTAAGGAATTCCAATTTGTGACGAATGTGAAATCCAAAGTTGTGGTAATACAAAGCATAAATAAAAAACTAGTTACGAGTATATGAATGAACCTGTTTTCAAACAATATATTTTACCGTCGACAGAAAAAATTCAATTTATAATTGAAATTTCTTACACAAACCACAATACTTTTAATCTTCAAACAGTCCGACGTCAAACGCAAAATCCGAACTCCGCTCACAACTTAATACTTATTGATAATCTTTCAATTCCCCGAACATAATAAAGTTATGAAGGGAAATAAAACATTCGAAAACCCGCACAATTTGTATCCGCATTTGCATTGTAAATTCAGATGAAAATTCAAAGCGTCTCTCAGTTTAAGTTGAACTGTCGACGGATCTTAATGGACGCCACAGCGCTAAACCTCGCCGCTTTAAGCTTTCCGCAACAACCGAAGCGATACTTCTCAGTGTTAACATATATCAGCGGTTGCCGGTTGCCGGTCGGATATAAGTGCGAACGTTATTAACGCTGTGCATGGGATTGCATAAAGTTTGTACTAATGATAGAAGTACGGAAGTATTTTTCGTTTGTTTGTTTGTTATACTGACCTTTTAATAAAATTTGGAAGAAAGTTACCTTGAATTGTAAGAAAATCTAATAATAGCTGTTTGTTTAATTATGAGTTATATATAACAAAAAACCAAAAACGAATTAGGCGAGTTGATATTTATAAATAAATAAATAAATAAATAAATAAATAAATAAATGCGGACAACATCACATACATTGCTCTGAACCCAAAGTAAGTAGCTAAAGCACTTGTGTTATGGAATTCAGAAACAACGAAGGTACCACAAACACCCAGACCCGAGACAATGTAGAAATGTTGGTTTCTACATTGACCCGTCCGGGGATCGAACCCGGGACCTCAGAGCTAGCGACACCTTGAAACCGGTGCGTACGCCACTCGACCACGGAGGTCATAAATGCCTTAAAATAATATCATACAAATTCACGAGTAAACATTATTATTTACGGGCTAATGCGTAGGTAGTGAAAAATATATTGATTATAAACTAGAATAATACGTAATAGCAAAGTTCGGTTTAAAATTCTATCGTTAGTGGGTTAGTTGTGAAACGCTCCAACATAATCAAGAAAGTTTCGCAATTTTCCTATAAAATAATAAACGATTAGTCATCGGCGACTCGTAAATCATTCCTTTTTGCTCAACTTTCACTATTTGTATAACAAAATAAGCTTTTCATTATTTTGATTGGATCGTTAAATTGCAGCTACCTAAGACTATCTGGTTTAAAAATAGCCAACGAGATGGTAAAAAATTCTTAGTAGAATTTAATTAGCTATCTCCATGTAAATTGGCAATTATAATTTTAATATGCAAAGTTATTTTTCTTACATTAATTTAAGGTCTATTATATTGAATGAATATAATCTGATCTTAACGACAATAATTATCATAATTATATTTCGAAACATAATAGGAATATTGTCAGACTGTCTCACATGATTTAATGTATGAGTATAATCTAAGTTAGCGGCAAGTAATAACAGAATGCAAATTAATAATACAGAAATTAGAACACAGATTGTATTAAACCGTGCCTCCACAGTTCATTTAATAGGAACAATTTATTCTCAAAATTTCAGCTCTTACCAGTTTCTATATCATTAGAATTCCGCGAAATAGCTGTTCTAAATGAAGTGCCATTAATCAAATCTCAAAACCAACGGCCGTTTACATAATTCCATCCAACCGCCGGGCGCTTACGACCATTCCTATTGTAGACGTTAATCCTTGACGCTTTATGAATAGACATGTTCGCCTTAATATGATAATCGCTAAAGCTGATTGGCGGTGACTGACGGAGAATTTAATAAACAAAATAAAAATCTTCTGATAAATAATTCATTTAAAGTTCAATAATAAAAAGTAGCGTACTTAAAATCAGCATTGCAAAGATAAATACGCCATTTACATACTTAAAGTCGTACAATTTGGAATAATTGGGCTCGTAATCGCGCGTGATGTGTGTCGGTAATGCGGTTCACGATGGTGACACAGGTTTTCCGGTGCTTGTCTCATAAAGGTTGTCGGTCGATATCGGCTATCGGCTCGAGTGGCTTGTGGGAAGAAATGTGAGGCTATTTGTGCTAGGCCTGCTCTCGCGTCGAGCACCCTCGCGACCCGACGCTGCCTCCGCTCCGCCGCACAAACTAGATTAACTAGGCGACCTCATCTTATAGACCCTATGTCCGGAATTACTGTATTATACCGAGTATCTCATAAAATTTAATGGAAGATTGCTTTTGTAACTTACACAGATTACGATATTAGATTACAGTTTTATTAAAGTGTCTTTTCAGAATATCAGTTTCAGGTTTCTGTTTGCCAATCTAAAGTTAAGGTTAGGTAACCTAGCTTATGATTACGTGGGAGTTAAAACGGGTCGTGTTTTATTTAAGAATTTAAACTAAAGTATTTAAAAGTCCTATATTTTTACTTTGACAAATAGTAGATTATAACGGCAACTGTAGAAGATTAACGACTGAACTTCATTCGATGACGTCACTTTTTTCTCTTTGATACGTGCCAAAAAGTCTATTACCAAAGTGCTGCGGGGAATCCGAGTAATTATGATGTATGACCCTAAATACTTTATTTATCATGCTAATATCAGTCTTTCTTCGTTGAAACCATGAATTACATTGTCTGAGGGCTGTTTTAAACACAATCATTTGAACTCATTCAAAATCATTGTTCTGCGACCGGGAAGACAACCGGAAAACTTCGCAACGGTTTTAATTAAATTGTAAGAAGATTGACAAGTACAAGTTAATTATTTTCTTCATTCTTAAGCCCGAAACCACTCTTTCGAATGATGTAACTAACGGCAGACAAATTGTTTCAGGCAAATTAAAGCTCAATTTACACGACATAGTATTATTCCGGATGACTTGATTCTTAGATTGGTTCGCTCCCCGCACCCCGTTCCCCGCAGCCTGGGCCCCTATGGGAATGAGTAATGTCTAGAGACTTTGCATGTGACAAACTTCGTACATCGCTATTTAAATCGTTTAAATAAAACGTTTTAGGTTCTATGATTTTACTAAACCTAATAAAAATTGACAATTTATCGCGGAGGTAACTGAGCTTTAGGTAAAATATCTCACACTAAAGTTATCTCATGTATTTTAAAATGACGGAACATATTATATCCCGAGCCTAGGTCAACTAATTACACCGATTTATATTCGAAAAGGTTACGTACCTTCACTAAAAGTTTATGTTTAAACCTGAGTGCTATTAATACAACTTTTCCTCTCCCAAACATGTAACCTCCCTTTGATGTAAATATTCATTATAAAAGTAACGTTTGAATTTTCAAACTTATGCGATAAAGGTCAAAGCAAGCTGTTGCTCGAACTTCCCGATAAAAATATGGGTGTTAGTCGTGCGAATGTGTAATTGACCCTTTTGATCATTAAGACCGAAAATCTTTTGTTCGTACTTATATAATAGCTTACAGCAGTGTAAGAAAGGTCGGTAAATACGGTAATGGAATATGCGAACAATCGTTAATCTGTGGCGCTAAGTGCGCTTTATGTGAAAGCGTAGAGTAGTGTAAATAAATAGGAAAAACCTAACATTGTTTAGTAAATCCCAAGTAGTTGTTACCAGCCGGGCAGAGACGCCGACAAGAGAGAGCGGACCTACAAAGTCCGCAATACACGTAAAATCAATTTAACAAAGCCAGTTTGAGCCGCACTGACCCTTACACGCTTATTCACAAATACGACTGTCTATCTAGTTCGAAGGAAGATCTATCTCGATTAAATCGTATATATTGCAGGATTTTAGAGGTGTTTTCTATTTCTTTTGACGTGGAAGTAATTTACGATTAGACGGATTTCTGAACACATCACATGATGAATGATGAATGTGACTAGTTTAGAAATTCTAAACTGGTCTTTGTTCTTATCAACCATTTATAACAATCCAAAGCCGTCATCGAAACGGAACAATAGAAAAACGCAGATACCTACCTCGGCTTGAGGAATAAAAAAACAAGGAAATATCCGAAAAACTGTGTGCGATGTAACGGGCAAATACACAGAGCAAGTTGATTCAGCAAATATTTCGCTTTCCTATTGTGTTACTTCAAATAAAACCTAAAACATTTTACTGGAAAATACAGTTTGCATTTCTTTTATATCGGAGTAACGACATAGCCCAATGAACACCTTCCCCTTCTGAAGTTTACGAGAAGCCGATGGCTAAGCCTTCAATTGGTGAAACCATTACGGAACCAAAACACCCATTTAACTGCGGAGCAGCCGGATAAAAAGCAAACTTTATTTAACTTGATGAGAAAAACAATTAAAAGCTGTAATTACTATTAACCCTTTAAATGCCAGCGAGGACTTAAGTAGTCTAAGTAATCGTGCCCAAGACGCCAATGACGGCTTCAGGAGTCGTAACTTATATTTGAATTATTAAGAACAACTTGTACCGTGATTACAGCTTTACTTAATGACGCTGCGTAATTTTATAGGAACGAGTTTATTTGTTTTACTTACTTAGGTAAACAAACGCAAAAGTATAGAATAGAGTAGCATAAAATAAAAAAGTTTGTTTCTTTACAATTATTTGTTTTCTTTTATTAAATAAGTACGGTTTTTTACGTGCCTCTTAATAATTATGTATCTGATGAGAGTAAATTTATGTTAGAAATCAGTTTTCTCTCAACACTTTTGTTCGTAACATACACTCCTATAACATGGTATAAAACAATCAAGCGAATGGAGTGACAGTAATACGTACGGATACACATCTAGTTGGGCGTGAACTAACCACGCAGCGTAAAAACTGGGCCCACTATTCACCGCGGTGGTTTTCACACGTAGTCGCACTGGGATTAGTTTGAAAAAAAAATCCTCGGATATACATATCGTTTCCGATCTTTTATTGATAAATATATCTTTTTTTAAACAAACAAGTGAAGTGCAAGGAGATATAAATATCGGAGATAATAACTCAAGCTTATAAGTGGGTTTTATCGGTTCTTGGAATGATTTTAACTATAAGCCTTTCCTTTATTCTGATCTACACGAAAAGCTCTAACGCGGCCAGAGCTCAATCGTAATCCATGATGTGTATAGCTTTACACTATTTAATTTGATTGGCAAGTGTATTAAAATATTTAAACAGTAACATTCATACAGACACTCTTTTTTAATTGCTTCTTGTTTTGTATTTTATTTTGATACAAACACGATGTAATAAACTAAGCCCTTCAGTCGATTTTCTAAAGATACGTTACTTCAATTTATCTCTGACTCAAGTCAAATGTTTGCGGATCGCATAACGCCACTTAGCTACTCCGCCAATCGCCGGAACTGCACAGACCGGAGAATTACTCGTAAATCAATAAACTAACGTTCATACTACTAACTCAGTTAAAACATGCGTTGGTAAGTAAATAAACACCCCTTATCCATTTTACTTAAAAACTAAGTGCATATAAAAGTCTCGAACTTGCATTTAAACTTTGGTAAGGACTTTTTGATGTAAGTTTAAGCGAAAATGTTTACGATTCTCTAAAGCGGAATATTCTGGGGTAAATAAAGTTATTACTAAAGAAATATTCGCATATAGCAACAGATAGTATTTGCTAATGCAGTCTTTGTTTTAATTTCCGTCAGGCGAGATTTACCCATGAACAATTCTAAACGAACTCCTTTGCTATTTTTAAGGATGATGGTGGACGTTTTATGCATAAATAAAAATGGTGAAAACAGATGGCACGGGAAAATACTGGATGTTATTTATTTCCTAATTAGTATTTCATTCATCGGAATATATCAGTAATTATAGCTTGTTTAATAACGGTGCATTCTCTACACGGATTCTCTACACTAATTTGGCTCATAATTAACTGCATAATATCTCACTTTGCACAAAACATTAATTTACTGTATGTATTTTCGATGAATAATTATTATGTATAGAGGTCGGTACATAAGCATCCTTCATAATACAAATTACGAAGCTTACCGTTGACGAAACCAAGAAAACCGCAAAAACTTTTAGGCATAAGATTTGAATGACAATCCAAGTTTATTAGAATTTCCATAAAGTTCTACAACAATGCAAATGGCTGTTGAATGTTGTGAAACTACGAGGGAAACGAAAAAGCGGTCAGGTGCCTCCATCTTGTGGTTTTACGTTCCCTACAAATGTATGGATCTACTTTATTCATCGCATAATCTTGCCGGTATTCCCGGCAGTATTACGCTGTACAAATATTTTACTGCAAGCCCAGTATTAAGATAGAAGCAAGAATGTGCGGTTATGCCTTAACTACAAACGACCGAAGCTTAGCACATTATTTTCCCTCAACATTTCAGTGCATGATTTAAAAAGTAGGTATTTACACAAATCTCTGACTTTTTTATGTTTTGCAATTTTATACTTCCTTGAATTACTCTTTAATAATAAACAAGCATTACCTAATAATAAATGCGAAGGTAATAACATTTATTCTCGTTTATAACGAAAACATTTCCGTAACAGTATAAAGCTTTACAAATACCGAATGCCAGAGGGACAAACTCCTGTTTCAGCTTAACCATAAAAATACAAAAAATAATGAAACACGCAACAGATTTTTATTATTCGCAAGATATTACGCATTTTGAACAAGAACAAAGAGGACAATAGCGGCGAGTTAAACTCGATTAAGTAAATCTGTCCTACGTCAATATTAAACAACAGCAGAGCCATGCCTCGCTGTCGGCTGTAATAACTCCGCGATTTCATTTCACATGTTTCGTTTAATAGGAAAAGACAACGCTTCCACTTTTTTTTGTAGCTTCAAAAAGGGAATAAGAAACGTATCCTTAATACAAGTTTTATCTATCCAATGAGGCCCTAAAGTGGCGAGCCATCATGTAACAAAAACATACCTTATTTATCTTATTCTTGTGAATAACAGATGTTGTACGTCCGCACCATGCCATTTATCAGTGTCGCTTCTGTCTAATCATTCCAACGCACATTTGTCACGACATTTTTTGTTTAGTACCTATGTAACATTCCGAACGTCTTGTCGACTTCATAAATATGTGGCAAATAGTTCTGTTTTAATTTTCATCCCATTAATATAAAATATTCCACCGCAGGTATCTTTTTATGCGGTAGATATAATTTTAGACACAAAAGACCAAGCTACAGTTTTCTTGTAAAATTAATTTAAACCCGACCCTAACGCTACCTACAGATTTATCTTGCTTACGCATCTACAATTTATCTTGAAATTTTCATTTTAGTTCACAAACACATAAATCTTGATAGACTTGAGCTTTATGAATTTTAATATTTTATAAACATTTTGCTTCTCTTTGATCTGTTTCTTGTTGTATATGACGAGACAATGAATCCTGGTAATGATATTGTAATTTTTTTTTATATTATTCGATTGGCATCTATCTCTGGCATGTTGAATAATATGCTAGTTACTAATAACCAAAAACTTTACAGTGACGAACATTTCTAAAACAGTACAAGAGAACCTTAAATCTTCACTAAACTATTCTTTCCAACCTTTTAAAGTTACAGACAACTTTACAAATTTCATAAAATAGTGGTTTAAAATATTTTGCTTATTTAAAACCTGTCAGATATGAAAATAATTCCAGCGGCAAAGCTATAACAAGCGAGTCACCGACCATTTCAACTACTTAGAGCTCAGCGAGCGGTCCGAAATGGAATTTTATTTTTAAAATCCCAAAGGTTTTTAGATATAACACGATCCGAGTAAGAGTATCATCTTAAAATATGTTTTGTTCTTAAAATATTTTATATTGTTATCGTTTTAGAAAGTATAAAATGTTGGGAATATTCAGTGGAATGGATGAAAGGACGTTGGCTGTGGACGTGGGCCCGCGTGAAGGACATGCGAGCATGTTCACTTTTGTGGCAAAGTTAACAGAAACTGGAACATAAGGATGTGATTTATTAAAAAGTACTATTTGTCAGATACTCCTGAATACATTTGGAGAAAAGAAAAAAAATCGCTACATTCAGACTCCAAAATAACTGTAGAACAAAATATTTAAAACAGTCTGGTAAAATGTTTTCAACATGACATTGACGGCATCAAACCGTCTTCTTTAAAAAAAACATAATAATATTTAAACCTCCTTTCGTTTTTGCAGAGCTGGACAAAGACCACGTATTTCCACTTGTTATATCTTGACGTACCGCTTCATTCATTTTAACCACGTTCTTTATTCATACTTATCGGTTCAGAAAAAGGACCCTTGATGTGACATTTTTCCGCAAAATATTCATTTTTTATTACAAATGCGCTGAATATAACAAAAAAAAAGGATATTTTGGTCCTGGTTTACAAATACTTCTTGTAAGAAGTAAGTTGACTAAACCGGGATAAATAATATATAGGCACGAAAAGAACAACTTTCCTCAAATCCTTATGACTGAAACTAAGCACCTGCCTGCTCGATGTAATCCAGTTTCTTTGTCGTCGGATAAACGGGAAAAATAAAACTTCTAAATCCCAGTGAATCCTTGCGATGTAACTTAAACTAAATGTTCAAAATCTAGATAAGGTCAAGAAACAACCGCAAAAGTTGTATGAACTTCTTAAATATCTATACAGAATCAAATAAAGAAATTATCTATGACGATAACTTTTCTGAAGATGCTAACAAAATCCAGGTCTTTAATTATTTAAGTAATTGTTAACATAAAATACAACCTCTTAAATTATAAAACTAATTCATTACCATTTATTCGAGAATTAGATCTATAAGAAACAAATCACGTTTTTAATAACCCACTAAACATGCTCTGTTAACAAAGTCTTTTAAAAGCTTGTGTCAATTCACAACGTAACAATAATTAGGATATACCTATTTGTATTTATTAATATACACAGTCTTATCCTATTGGTAATAAGTCGGTAACAATTCTACACGACCTTGATATAAGCATCCATTTACAATTCTACATTGTTGTGCGCATGAATTTCGGTTGCTACGGCGTAGCTACCGCAATAATGTATCCGCTACGCCGGCTACGAATATTAAAGCTTGGCTATCGTCGAGTATTATTCTTTAATACTTTCGTACTTATTACCAGCGTTTCCCTTAGCTGATTAATTTTTGATGATGACAATGTCTTTAATTAAGAAACGATCCCTTATCCAAACAGTGTGTAAACCAATCTAACCACATTTACGTATAAAGGTATCACGTAACATCGCCTACTAGACAGAAACCTTCCAACTCAGATATGTCAAGAACCCGCAGAGTATACCCAAATTTATAACCCGAGTTAGGGATTTAAAAAGAAAAGGACTGAATAAATGTGTAACTTCCAGCGCACATACGAAGCCTTTGTTCGCTCGTATATACGTTATAACTTCTACAGAACATTAAATGCTCAAAAAGGTCTTATGCCTGATTAAATTTCGATTGTATGCCATTAACGAGGCTTTTTGAGAAAAAAGACTTTATTCTTTGATTGTACACAATCAGTGTTTATTCAGGCTGGAAAGCATCTAACGGGACAACAACTTAAGCAATAAGTAAATAAGAAACTCGATATCTTTTATCGTGTCCGTTGGGAAGATTTCGTAAAACCAATTAGCAAAACAAGCAGGTCCCAAAACAGTATCGCGCCAAATTAGTACGGTGGAGTTTAGGACAGTTATCTAAATTAGGTGGCGTCAGGGAAGAACAGCGACGTGCCTCGAGCACAGAGCGCCAATAACACAACCCGAACTAAAACAACTTCATTCCGCGTCGTTTTCTGCATACGTAGCCTTTATTTTCACGCTCCAAGTCTTAACAAACACAAACTAAATATTGTACGTTGCACTACACGTAATTACTGCACAAATACTTCTACTAAAGTAAAGTTACTAAATGTGCTTGTATTTTGATATTTGCTTTTAAAGCTAAAGTATTGTACTTTGACTTTGAACCTAGATATATATGATGAATGATTAGTAATTATTTTACAAATGCGACAGTGGGCATAACATTAGAGCATCAATTCAGTCCACATGTTTAGCGTCCAACAAGCTTGCATGACAACTCAGCGGATCCTATCATTGTATTTGCAGCTGAATATTGTTACGCATACAAGAGGAGGCCGTACAATGGCAATAAATATCACAATACAAGCACAACGCCCACACACTTCCTGTGGCTTGTTGCTGCGATTTTCAAACGTATATAACTTCACGCAAAATTGGACCCCATTGGCAAGCATAAACAATAAGTTTTGTTCAACAGAGTTGTTGGTAAATTGAATTTACCGACATTTCAATAATTTTGTGCTGCATACCCACGTAACACATAAATGTAAATATTTTACATACACATAGGTAGAAGGTAAACCAACACAAATAATAAAATCTGTGTCCAGAGTTTTGTTAGTTTCTAATGTTAGTAATAAGATACCAATTCAATATTATACACTTTCTAATATGAAAACCTCCAAGTAACTTGTACTTAGTCATTAAATAAACAAAGAAAAAAATCTCGAACGCTGAATTCATAACTGTTGTGCATTTCTCGTTCATTCATCACAGCTGTAACAACTCGTGATGCAATAGAAAAAACACAAAACGTGGGTCTGGTGGTGGCGGAGACGCGCCAACAAAACCCGATGACGGCTCTATTGATCTTTTTTGTGTGAACTTTTATCACGTTGCAATCTCCTGTCACATTTAGCCTACTTCATCGCAGTAAATGGATTAAATTTCGCTCAAAGTTTCAGCTTTGCAATGCGACAGAACATTTTACAACAAATGTTACCGCAGCACCCTGTGGAGGTAGATATACAGCAAATTGCAATACGAATATTACTCGGAAGTTTGTAACGCCCGCCGCTTTGATAACAATTAATTGTTAAATTATATTTATACAGTTTTACATACTTGGTTCGCCAATCTGATTACATTGTGATTTTGTAATACGGTTTGTTTTAAATTGATTGGAGTCGTTTTATTATTAAAATTACATACAATAATATGTAATTTTAATAATAAAACGACTAGTTATTCCTTTAAAACAAATACAGTCTGTAGTCGGATTTCCTCATGGTATAGTAACGTTTACCCACACCGCTTGCACAAACACTCTAACCCCGGACAAATATAATTATGTTGCTCATAAAATATTTATTCAGTACAGGTACGGAACATTTTTAGCGCATTGCGCTAACCTGCCTTAATTAAATAGATTAGGTAACTAAACAAAGCCATAGTATACTTAAGAAGATAAATAAACGCTTTTTATACGTACTAGCGGTTATCAATAAAATGTGTTTCACTCATTTACATACGTTGGAATGGGGTTTATTTTAAGATAGAAATCAAATAGAATACATAACAAAACTAAATAATAAATGAAAAGTGAACAATGAACAATTAATTACGATCATTCGAAATTATTCACACTCGAATTCTTGCCGCGTCGCTCCCGCCATTAATTGGTGTCTTACACAAATTATTGTTTACTGCTTCAATTATTTTACCGTTGTCAAATAAGAAACTCGTCTTCGGTATTTTTCGGATCGCAACCATTATTTTTTTTTAATGTCATCAAATTTTAAAAGGTTCAGATCTGGAATTACTCTCCAATAATATTACGCAGCGGATAGGTAGTTAGTTTTTTGCACCAATTTATCACTTCATGTGTGACGGTATATGAGTTATGGGTATAGTTTCCTTGGGGACCGTAAAGAACTCCTGCACTTACAAAAATTGCCAGCATATGTGTATTTTACACAGGTTCCCGGTACTCGCCGGGCAAAAACTTGCTTTTGTTGGAGTATTTCGACTGAAAATGTTTTGTCGTCCACGTCCTGATAGACATTACGTAAATTTTCCACGACATGATGTATAGCGCTTTAGAATGGGACAGAGTAAAATAGTTTTGCATTATGTATGACGGTTTTATCAGTGCAGTGTTATGCTACGCATTATGTAACATAAAATAATAATAAAATATTGAGAAAAGAAGATAGCGTTAATAATCTCTTAATTCAAATTATTCGAGTACCGCCATTGTTTCCTGTGAACACTGTTGATGTTATCTATGGAAATAAAATCCGGGTGGGTAATTACCGGCCGTTATCCGCATCGATACAGGCGCGGCTGCGCGACCCACGCGACATCCGACGCGACTGTTTGTTCGGGCGCACGGCTGAACAACATAATGAGTTGGTATCTACCAATTGCCACCAAAAACGTGTGATTGCTCTGACAGCGATTCCACTGCCTAATGTACCGATCCACGTAGATAACCTCCATTGCCATAAATCAATGCTGGGAACTTACATAGTATAGCTGTATAGCGCAAACGATCATTCTCTGCTGTGTATGTTAAAGTCAGATATAATACCGACCACGCATGTAAGTGTAACCCGAAAAAATAAAAACACTCGGAATGGAGCCATCGCGGCATAGTTTATTGTCATTGTTGTGGAAAGCGTAATGGGAAAAACAGTTCGGTTTTTCGGTATCACGGTTATATGTAGGTCGGAGGTTTCTTTATTTATTTTTACAAATACCTACTTTTTATATCGTGGGTCGTATTGATATTGAACTACTGGATATTTCCTTGGTATTTCGTTTTACCAAATACAGTGCACGATGACTTAGTGAGATGTATGTATGTGTACAGTAATAGGCACTTTGCCCCACGAAACCTATTACACGCAGTTCTTCGTCATTTCGTCCGGCCGTTACAATTAGCTCAGGCCGGCGAAAAGCAGAATCGATTACTAAGCTTTTAGTATCTAATCAGTGACATTCATTTATCTCTAGTGACTGGATTCAAGTGCCATTTACTGAGTAGCCACTTTATATGTTGATTGGGTAACTTAACCGAAGCTTCGCTGGCTTGAAACGATTTGGTGCCTCGATTTAACTTTTTCGTAATATCGTCCTATCTCTATAGTCGGGATAATATCGATAATAACGCATACCTAAGATCGTTTATGTAACGATTGGCAATGTGGTAATCTAACGAGATGAGCACTGCCTCAGAACTATCCTCGTACACGAATACGTATTAACTGTGAAAATTGGATAATACTTGGTTACTCATTGTTAATTAATGTATCTAGAGTGAAATATTATATATAACATACGTGGGAACAGGTTTGTACCAATTATTTTCAATAGCAACTGATAAAGTACTTTTTAAAGTTTACCTTTTCTGTGATAGATCTAACTGTGATCAAACGACATGTAGCCAAATGAATTCATGGCCCATGTAGATTTAGAGACCCATATCATAAAGTTCGGTAACTATATATTCTATACTATGGCATTTACTAGGTTCTATTAATATAATCAAAATCTAAGCCACTCATAAATGTGATTCGAAATCAAAAAGAGAAAAAAAATTGCAATGGAATGCGGGGCTTACACCCCAGAGGGACTCAACTTATTAGCAAAAAAAGCGGAATCTGACCTACAAACTTTGTACTTAGATGAGAAAGTTTATTTCAAACACACCTTTATCAATCACAAAGACTTTTCCATAAAAGTCGTTCATCATGAGCATCATAAAACTTCCATAAAAGATCAGAGTCGTGATTTAACGTGAATAAACATTGAGTTTGAGGAAGAATTACGTGCATTCCACTTAATACGGATGATGGAGCGAGACCAATTACTTTGAGTACGGTACGACAAATACTCATCGCAACCAAAAAACATCTGTCAAATAGGAATGTAAGCCAGGCAATGTCGGGATTACCAGCTAGTCACACAAAGGGTAAGCTAGCTTAGAGATAGTTCACTTTGAAACCACCGGACAGTAAAGGACCTTTGAATAAGCGCGGGTCAAAGGTAAAAAGGGTCGAGACATCAAAGATAATTGAGGACTTAATAAAAGATTTAACCAAGTTGTTCAAGACAATTGTCGATAGTTAAATTGATCTGTGATAGTCACTATTAATGTAACCAACGCACTAACTGCTACTGAGGTCTAACACACACATATGTATACATGTTACTTAATAAAAGTGTGGCGTAATATGAAACCAAATTTTCTGTATAACCAGCTAGATGTGTTCAATTCAGTAAAGTGAACCAAACAAAACAATAGCGAATATCTTTCGAACCCATTTAACGCCTGACATAAGGGAAGATATTTCTTAGGAAAAATCGCCCGGGGCCTTACGAAGTGTAACTGTTTTACCGACAATAGCGTCCGAGTTTGTTTGGTCACAGAAATAGGGATGTCTTCGCCGTGACTTATACATTTTCTATTATCTTTGCTTATGATCCTTCATTGTCTGGATATTTTCTTTGTCTCACAAAAATGGAATCCGCTGATTACATATTTATTTCAAGGAAATTTTACCTACTATTTTATGGTTTTCAGTTTAAAATGAACTAAGAAGTGAAATTAATGTGTAATATTACTTCTACTTCAAAGTAGTGTTATCAGTAATACTGTGTCTTGAATGTCGTTTTAATATGTCATCTAATATAACATTTTTTTATTCAAGCATTCTATGTGACATACTTCGCTTACATGAATAAACATTAAGTAGCTTGCATGTAGTCGAAACCAATACATTTTAATTCTTCTTCTTTCAGTCATTAAAAGTTCCTTCGCTCCGCTTTCTAATTCGAGAGCTCGAGAATCGAGTGCTAAGAATTCCTATGCATTGCACAATATTCATTGACAAGTCGTTTACTCTGAGCTGGTCGACTGTGAAATGCATTACCACTTAATGTTGGACGTGCACAACCGCTGTTGGATGGTAAAGAGCCAGTTAAGTAACATTACTTGACTACTGCTTGTCTTTCAAAGTGTTTTTATTCCGCCTTCTTCTTAGTACTGCCTTACGTAAACAGAGAATAATGTTGGAATTCGTAAATGGTTAACCGTAGCATACATAATTGAACGAATACATTTCATTCGTAGGGTTTTTCTAATTGAAATGTAATCCTTTTTATTTTACACTCTATAAAATAGAACTAAACGTTAATCGTCTATCAAAAGGATTTCATGTTAACTACCACTATGCATATAACGTTATGTTCATTATGTTTATAATCGATTCAGAAAATACGAACGGATATGTAAAATAAAAAGTTCTATAGTAAAGTGTGCTATTGTTTACCTTAAGTTGCATTAAGAGCCCCATGAAACATTTATTAAATACTTTACCTAATGAAAATCCCACAAATGGCTAACCAATCCTATCTAAGATAATGCTGATAAGATTGGAGTATCCGGGCTTATCCAATATTGATACCGCACCGGTCATGTCGACAAAGCTCATTAAGCTAAATGTTCTAGTAAACATATAGATTGGTATCTTGGAGACGGTTCCTGGCTTAAGGGCCGGACTCCACGAAAGCGTAGACGAGCAAAGCGGAGCGGAGTTTTAAATAACCATTAGGAATACGTTACTCACACTTGACTGTGGAGTCGGTCTCGCTCCGCTCCGCTCGTCTCCGCTTTGGTGGAGTCCGGCCCTTAGAGGTACATGGTAGCTGCCATGTTCCCGGCGCCGTGACTGATAGCTTTCATTAAAACCCTCCAGAACAAACCAGATTATCCCTCCGAGCTCGCACCTGATCTATTCCAGTGTACGTTTAAATAAAAAGATAACACTTTTAATCAAATAAGCTTAGATTCTACTTTAAGTTGTCTTTACAAATAGTCGAGGTTATTTTAGTTTTTAATTGGATTTATAAGTTTTGTACTTTCTGTAACATTTGTAGATATTTTTGTCGATTGGATTGTTTGCGACATAAATGCGAGTAAGGTCACAAAGCTTAGGAAAACATCGGGGTAATTTAACTGTTAGCTCAGTTAGACTTTACCCAGCTTAAAACAATGGAAGCCACGCGAATTTACTGTGACACTATCAACTGCTCTTCGGTTGCTTTAGTTGTAGTGTAGCTTCTGACACAGATATGTACAATGGTTTTTGTTATGGAAGGCTGCCCAGTCTGTTCATTTATATTATAAAAAGCATTAAGCCTTAATTAGTACGTTCTTATGAAAATGTTTGGGTAACAGCAACCAAATATTTAAAACAATAAAACAGTTAGAAAGAAGTAAATAAATCGAAAAAAAAATCTTTGCTTAGAATAGTTACTGCCAAAAAAGATAGTCCATAATATATCGTAGTAACTTCTTACTCGAAACCGTTTACTTATTTTGGTACAAAAGCATATTTGACTCTATGTTGCGTAAGTATCAGAAGTTTTGCTAAGTGCTTTTAATTTCAGACATAACTTCTGCTTCGGAATAGCTCAGAAACATGAAACATTTCCCCGCACTCGTTACAGCGATTCCTACAAGATATCCCATCACTTTCCCGCCTTAATAAGATTAAATTTTACTAATGAAACAGAAAATGAAAATTTCTTCAGCTGAAACGGAATCCTAAATATCTTTGTGCCATTCATCTTGCTTATAAATGTTGGAAAAGAAGAAAAAACGTCTCGAAAATTTACCTGCGTTGCGAACGAGGGAAGAAGAGAGAGAGAGAAGTGAATCACTTTTTAGTGATAAAAGTCACCGTATATAACCAAATCAAAATAAACAAACATATAGGTTCAATGTGTTTTTACGAAGAGCGTCTGTAATTCTGGAAATATCATATTACAGTTGATGTCACTTAAAAGTATTAATATCTTTTCACAATTTATTAGACAGCGTTGACAGAGATTTTATATTTCATAACACAATATTACAATAATATTACTTTTCCTATACATTCGCTTATTTGCTCGGAGTCATAAACATTTATGAACGTACCAAGATTAATGCTCATAAAATATTACAAACGCTAAAAAAGTAAGCACCAAAATGAGTTAGTGGGGGAGCGGCTTAGCAGATACTTCGCGACTCGAAAATAGACAACAGTTCAGAATGTGCTTACATAATATATTTTTAGCCGGAATATGTAACAACAATAATTCTGTCGTTTCATCTTTTTTCTATCTAAAAGCATTTAATTCAAAAGGAATTATCTATTTGACTTGTAAAGGCTCTATTAAAACAGGCTTGCAAAAAATTAATATGTATACCGCGTAGCGTTGCAAAATTAAATGTTGCCAACGTAACAGCATTTTAAACAAATGTAAATGTCCTCCCTTAGGAATTGTGACTTACAGCTGAAACGTAACGACCGCTGAAAAGGGTTGTCGACTCTCAGGAGATGGAACGCGACTCCTGTTCCTAGCTTCGGGTTCGGGATTTACGTAAAAGATCATACCCGAAGTAATCGCAAGCCGTAAAGCCTAGGTCATACACTAGGGACATTAAATAAGTCTACCCATCAAAAGAATATCAAAAAACTTCTACTCAAGACTTATAGCCCCTAATCTGATCTTAAGCAATGACATAAAATGTTTGTTAGCTAGACTTTTAATCTATCTGGCATGCAATTGTGTAGAAACACGTATAAAAAATAAATTAAACTTGTTCCTTACATGTTTCCCCGCTATTGTTCACTTTCTTAAACAAACCGTTTATCTCGTGTCAATAAATCACAGAGAAGCAATCTTAGAGTGAGCTGGTGAAACCGTTATTAGGTAGCTGTAGATTAAAGATACAGCGGCGGACTCGCTATTGAAAGGTGAGTTCTTAGCACAACTAATTATCAGGTTTTTGTGTCATACGCTAGTAAGGATTATTCCTGTAGAAATAACTACGGCTTTGTCCACCGATTTCATAAAAATGCATTGTTTTTATCTTAAAAGAGACTTTTAGCGCGCGATTAATACGACGGGAAAACATTTTTTTTTTATAAATTAGCATTCCGAAGAAAACTATTTTTTCAATAATATGTTTTTAATAAATTTAAATAAAAATCTTAAATGAAGAAACACAATTGATGAAACAACCAATCCCGTAACAGTCTCACATTGCCCGAATTCAAATACTCCTGTCTGCCCATCTTCCCAGAGACAGTGGGACGAGCCGCTCTGCAGAGTAGTTCACGAAAATCTACTCTCTTCTTCTAATACTTCTGCTGAGCGTGCGCGCTTACTGGCTGTGGGAGAGTGGGAGTCAGGACTTTGGCTTCAAGTATTGCCTTCGTCGAACATAGGCACCTTGTTCGACGATTCTACTTTCCGCCTCGCTGCTGCTCTACGCCTAGGGGCTTCGACTTGTACCCCGCATCGCTGTCACTGTGGCGAAGTTGTCAACAGCCTCGGACACCACGGCCTATCATGTAGCCGTAGCGCGGGCCGCATGGCGCGGCATGGTAATTTAAATGATATTATCCGACGAACTCTTGTCGCCGTCGGAGTTCCGGCTATACTCGAACCCAATGGCCTGGCACGCGACGACGGCAAGAGACCGGACGGCATGTCCTTGTTCCCATGGAAGGTGGGTAGGCCTTTAGTGTGGGACGCTACTTGCGTCGATACTCTTGCGCCATCCCACCTTCCCAGTACGTCGTGCTGTGCTGGCGCTGCTGCTGCGGCTGCTGAGAACCTCAAGCGGCGGAAATATACCAACCTAGTTGGTAATTATATATTCGAGCCGTTTGGGGTTGAGACCCTTGGTCCGTGGGGTCCGAGTGCACATAGTTTTTTTAAAGTTTTGTCCAAACGCCTGGTTGACACTTCGCGTGACCCAAAGGCTGGCTACTACCTAGGTCAGCGCATAAGCATTGCCATACAACGTGGCAATGCTGCCAGCCTTTTGGGCACACTCCCAGTCGACAGCGATGTGGATGAATTTTTTGATGCCTTATTTTAGTTTATAGTTTTTTCTTATTTACTGTTAGGCTTAGTTTTTTTTTTATTATTATTACCTATTGTAAATATCTTAAGTTTAATTTTTAATTGTAATATAGTATGTTTTATTAATTAATAAATATTAATGCCTTGAGTGAGATTTAATCAAATTGCATCTTTCTTGGCGAAGAGAAAACTATTTACGTAGAGTTATATATTGTGCTATAGCCTAATGGTAGAACGAAAACAGGTCCAATATACAACCTCCTTAGAATACAAGTAATAAACGTGTTTCAAAATCAGTAGAATGCTCATGAATAGGCCTTGAAACTCGTTTAGTAAACACTAACGGCTATCTCGGTACAATCGCATTCGGACTGCGCTCTCGCGCCCACCGCTCGCGCTCGCCTGAATTTAAATAGCTCTCTAACTTCTTAATTGAAATTCTAAACGGAATTGTTCTTCGTGTCTATCAACATTCAGTTACGGATTTTGGGAGATCCTTATTAATTTTGTTTGTTTTAAGTAATAAACTGTGGGCTCGCTGTACGTGTCTCCGCGCCAAATAATTTTATTATGAACCAAATTGTAATATGGTAATGTAACTGCTGTTGTTTTATATTTGTTTTAGATAGTATCATGTTGTGAGGCAGGCACATTAATGTTGTTATGTAAAACTTATGTTTATTGTTTTATTTTGTTATTTCAAACATCCTTTTATTTCAGAGTACAACAACTTGACAGACTTAAAAACTGAGCAACATTACACCGGTATAAAATCAGAGACCGTAACTATAAATGTAAACGACTGACCATAATAGTCCAATAATGTGCTGCAAACGGATTCTCAAATAAACTTAAACTTTATCGATCGCTTGAAGAGTTAGTGAAGAAAGCATATCGAAGCTACTGTAAAGAAATGTAGTAACTTTGGAGACCTGCTGTTTAAAAAACTTTTAAAATAAAAAAAAAACCTCATCTTATCCCTCAAGATTTAAAAAGTTTAATTAATATTTCATCCCGGTCAGATTTCCTGAAAATCTATGCAAGGAGTAACATAAAAATAAAAAAAAATGTTGAACAAAGTTTTGACGGAAGCTAATAAACGCGCCATAAGGACGCTTTGTGGATCAAGGAAGCACATTAAGCTTATTGTAATTTATTATCGCACCTGACAGTTTGAAATTTACTCGTTGAGTGTTGCCGCCTGCCAACCCTTGCCAATATTGACGGAATTACGCCTAACCGCTACGTTTCCACTACGATTCAGATACCTTATTAGCAGAATTGAGTGGCTGTTTGTATTCAGTGCGGATCAGAAAATATTTAACTTTGGGTTAAAGTGAATTGGGGTCAGACAGCCGGAGCGAAGAATCGAATGATTGCGAAATAGCTCTGTATAAGTATTTTTGTCAGAAAGTTGGTTTCTATTGTGAATGGCACAAGAGATATGTGAAACCATTAATCTATTCGTCTTACTCAGCGTGAAACCTGTCTAAGTATTGACTTAGTTTGGCAACTATTTTTCTCGGCATGTATCCACTTTTAAACTTCGCGAAACGCCTCTTCCTCTAAATAATATAATACATGACAGTTGCCCAAAAATGTGTAATGTTCTTTGGTAAAAACTTCAATAAAAAGTATATATAACAAATTCTAGAAAACAACAACCTTGTTATACACCAATTCTAACACAAACATGATTTTATTTCAGAAACTTTAATGAAAGTAGTTTCAAAATTTTGTCACGAGGTCTCAGTATAAAAACATCATAAAGTGAACCGCACTACTCTTTTGACATTTTGTCAGTTAAAAACCATTCGTGGTGTGGGTGTATTGTGTGTGACGTCATTTAATCACGGTGACAAATGTACCGTCGCCTCGTCGCGCGTCGCCGGCCGCTACTGTCAGCCACGTATCCCCACAAATTGATAATGCTCGATTGCACGCTCTACAATATGACTTATCGTTATTCAACGTGTAATTGGCAGCCGGATCACGGAACCAAAGAGTTATGTGCAATTTGTTTTACAATATGAAAAAGCATACGTTCGGTAAACCAAAAGGCTAACAACTTTTCGTGTTCGACTGTAATTCCTCTTAATACAGAATGCACATACTATATTTATTGGTACCATTTCTGCGGACTGATACACAGTACTGTGTATTCTAACAAAAATCCAATAACACTGGCCGATACGGTAAATCTCCCAGGACCTACCCAGAACGCCGCGCTTTCGTAATTTTAAATTCTTACTTTTATCAATCCTTTTAACGTTAATAGCTTTCTTATCTCTAATATTTATGTCATTGTGCCGACCCCTGATAACAGCCAATTTTGTTTTTATTTTCCGAGACTGTTTTAACAAAAGCAAAATATTTTTAGGCAATTTTGTGGCGACCTTTTCTTGGGCTACTTATTACGACTGTGTATTTCCCAACTTTCCAAGCTTACATAAACGGAATATAAGCTTATTAATAGTGCGCATATCAGATGTTATAACTGTCATGGTCAGTAGTTTAATCGATACCGCTGCGGTCACAAAAATCTACACATTGAATCGGTTATACCTAGGAGGCTCATTTAAATCGATGATATCGGTCAGGTGAATACGCAAAATTATATATTAACTACTTGCATTATTTTATGTCTCCAGCTAATTTGGGTTATCTACAGATTTAAAACGTCATTATTCCTTTATAAATGATTTTTCAGTACGGTATCTTCGTCAGCAGTCACTAAATATCCCAATTCATCCCTAGTAATAAGAAAGAAATGAAATGTGATTATAACAAATGCCTTTGTGTAATGTTTATTAATTCCTTATAATCTACAATTAAATAACTGTCAATAGTAAGGACGGTCCCAGAATAATATGATATCCACCGAATGGATTCCCACAATTAAGAGTGGTCCTACCTACTTGTTATGCTAGAGTGGACATGCCCTGTCCCTTCCTAACTGGGCAACTAATGCAAACTAAACTTAAGAATTCTGCGGGCCCTCTTATAGTTTCCCTGGGTACCCACTTAGGAAACAAGGGTGGTGACAGCTATTCTAATAACAGTTGTTTCCGAACTATATACTTATTAATATTACTTTGTATGTTCTAACAAAAACAGAACCATTTGTGGTCTTTAACTTTTACTACTTTGGGAGTATAGTATCTAGTAAGAAGTAAAAAGTATGCTCCTAAGACGTTCTAGGTTATGTGGTATGTTATAACTTATCGGCACTATTACATAACAGTGGTTCAAGTCTAATAAATAAATCACAATTTTTTTATTAAAAGTACAATGTTTACATGGGACCTAAGCATACCGGCGAACTGTGTGTGTGCATTGATACACCTCTGCCTAACCCTTCGGGGATACAGGCGTGATGGTATGTTATGTTACAATGATCAACCATAATGACAATATTCCTTAAGATGAATCCCTAATGGAATTATTCTGTCTGCTGTTTAAAAAGTCTTTCTTATTTTTAACATTCCGATACTCTACAGGGTTACTGGTAACTCGACGTATTCCTTACAGGACGTCATAGTAGGGCTAAAATGCAATAAATTAAGCCACCAAATCGACGGGTCCTACGTATACTGGTGTAACCCGCAAAACAGCGAAATACGTTTTTTTGCACCAAAAGCCTTAAAATTACCTTAACTTTATATCCTGTAAAAATTATATTAAATTATCAAGTAATTTCAAAGATACAAACTTGTAAACTAATATAAGTGACATGATTTTCTGCCACACGACCATCTACACTGGTATAAGTCACTTGCACCAGTGTAGGTAGTCGCGTGCGACGCGACTCGTGGTCGGGAGCACGTTACAACACTGGTATAACTGCGATGCGTTTTAGGTTACATATTCATTTATTAAAAAACTATTCAGATTTGGTTTGTCTTGATTTAGTAGTGGTAACATGTCACAACAATGAAGCGCTCAAGAGGTCAAGTAACGATAGATTTATTAGAAAAAAAAAATAGTAAATTAAACACTCCAGGAAATTACGAAAATAAATATTAATTGACATTTTAAATAGTATGATGATATATTTTGTATTGTTTGATCATATATGAAACAAAGTAACTCAATCTTTCGTTTTTGATTTTAAGTTTTGCTTCCCTTTTTTGAAAACTGGAAAATAATTCCATGGGGGAACTTTAAAAAAAAGGAGGAGGTTTTCAATTCGGATTTTTTATGTTCGCGCATATCTCCTTTGCTTTCCAAACCGATTTGAAATATTTTTTTTCTTTGTTGGAAAGGGTATACTTCCCAAATGGTCCCATAGTCACCAAGTCGGGATCTGATGATGGAATCTTGGTGAAATCGAGGGAACTCTTCAAATGTTATAGCGTTATATAATGTTATAGGAAAGCGTACAGCAAATTTGGTTTTTTCTACAGCAAGTGAAGCATTTGCCGTTCAAAAGAACCATTCTACCATCAGATCTGATGATGAAGCTACGATGGCCTCGTGAATGTAGCCGGAATTCGTTGTTTGTGAGATGCGTGGCACTGCATTTGGTTTGATTTAAATTATCATGAGAATGATGAATGGGTGAAGGCCATATTATTATTAATATCTAAGATTTAAAATATATCACTAAAAATAAACCAATAAAAAACTTTGTGCAAAGAATAAACTTACTTTAAAAATCGATAATAGCACTAAAAAGTTAAAAATAATACTATAACCTACCTAACTATATTAATAAGCCAAACCTAAACTAGTATTAACCTACAATACAACTTTATAATTTTATGGAGTCGGTGCCTTGCTAGGTATATATAATTACCGAAAGTTCCTAATTAAGAAGATTAAATTTTTTAGTTTTATTATTTTTAAGATGGCAAGTCCAACGATTTTATTTTTCATTAAGAGTGCCGCATAGAGGATAGTAATATTATTATGAGTGCCATAATAATATTAACGTCCGATTAACAACACCTATTAAGCATAGGTAGGTCTGGAAAAGACTTCAATTTTGTATTTTTATTTCATTTCCTGTCTCACCCTTTAAATATTTAAGTTTAATAACAAATAACAATGCAGAAAACTGTTGCAAGTAGTTTTCCAGTACTGAGTAAACTGGTGTAAGTGTTTAAAAGTCGATAAAAGAAGATGTTATTGTTAATATTATAACCTCATATTAATCAGTAGATTGGAAATAGCATATTAAAACAGTAAAATTCTTAAATTTTCCTTTACTATAAGAATAACCAAGTACATTGTATACTGGTATAAGTGGCCACTTGTATCAGTTTACAGGTTTTACCATAATAAATAAAACAAGCTACATCAATGCAAGTGACACTATTTTCCAAAGTATAAAAAAAAATTAAGAAACAATAATGCAATCTTGTTTCTTAGAGATTCAAATATAACATCTCAAAATTTCAAGTATTTCTACTGATTTATGACAAAATTACAAGCTTTAGAACCTTTGAACCGCTCTCCTGAACAGTTGTGTTTTTGCACTTGTACCAGTATACGTAGGACCCGTCGAAATGTTCTACCGAAATTCAGTAGTTTTTGAGTTACATAGATTTTTAGTATTTTTATAAAAAAACCCAGATTAAACCATTTGGAGCCAATTTAAAAACTATTTACGGCGCGACTGTACTGAAATTTAACTTAATATCATAGTTGATGCCGTAGCAGATCTTTGTTAATAATTAAAAGATCAAAATGCCAAAAACTTTGGCAAATATCACTAAAGAAACATTTTTTTTTTTTTGTGATTTTTGCTATTACTTCATACAAAATGTTGTCTAGTGAAAAAAAAAGTTACTACGCCTGATGTACAAATTACTAGGAAAATATCCTTGTCTTATCAGCTATCCGAAAAGGTATGATTGTCAATACTTTTGCACGTGTTTTATGAGTTAGGGAAGAGTTTTATGAGGAGCAGGTAAAATTGCGAGCCGGTCGACCTATTGTTTCATAATCTTATTATTCGTAGTTTTTACCTGCGCTTGAACCCCAAACACTCGGCAAGCTTTGTGATTGGACTACATTATGTACGTCTCACAAAAAGGTGATTATTCGGAAAACCAATAAAACAATTTCGTAAATATTAGTATTATTTTTAATCAATATCAGTTTAAAATTTTATTTACACTTTCACACGTCTTGTTCGATGTGCTGCCCTCTGTTTCTTATACACGTTCTTATTCGTTTCCTCACTTCAGTTTTTGTTATTCTTGATGTGATTGTTGCCCTCATCTGGCCCGCTGCAGCTGTTATTCTCTCCCTTAGTTCTTCAATTGAATTTACTGGGGTCACATAAACTAGGTCTTTCATATGACCCCAGACGTAAAAGTCTAGTGGCGTAAGATCAGGGCTACGTGCAGGCCACGGAATCGGCCCACCGCGCCCTATCCATCGGTTTGGGTAGGTTTCATCCAGCAATTGTCGGATGGTGATTCGGAAGTGGGCTGGACATCCGTCATGTTGATAAATAATGTTTGCTCTTCTGTCTTCCGGTACATCCGTGAGCAGTGGTGTTAAATAATTTCTTAGGAAATCTTCATAAAGTTCCCCATTTAGTGTTCGGGGTAAAAAGTGTGGGCCAATTAATTTGTCGTCGATAATACCCATCCAAACATTAAGCGAAAACCTACGCTGGGATGCGGTTGGTTTTAGTTTCTTAGGATTGGCTTCTGCCTTCGGTGCCCAGTAATGTAAATTATGGTAATTTGTGATACCATCACGGTCA
The DNA here is from genome assembly GCA_905146925.1 of Autographa gamma. Taxonomy (NCBI): domain Eukaryota; kingdom Metazoa; phylum Arthropoda; class Insecta; order Lepidoptera; family Noctuidae; genus Autographa; species Autographa gamma. The sequence goes on from LR989852.1 coordinate 7,781,732, forward strand.
AAACATGACTCATCGGTCCACAGAATGTTTTTTAAAAAGTTTTCGTTTTCGGCGTCGGCACTTAGCATAAAACGACAAAATTCAAGCCGTCTTGGCGGATCTCCCTCTTCTAATGACTGGACAGGTTGATAGTGGTATGGATGTCTGCCTGACAAGTGAACTACAGACCAGACTTTCCACTGCGACATACCAAGCTCACGCGCTACGATGTTTGTCGATATGTTGGGGTCGTCAATAAAACGTTGAAGAATCAGCTCTTCGTCCTCAGCCGTGTATCTCCGAGAACGACCAGTGTCAATTTGCCTGCTTCTTTGGACACTGCCAGTTTCAGATAATCGCCGATAAGTCGATCCAAAAACACTAACGTGTGGGAGTCGGCGGTTGGGAAAGCGAAGTTGATATTCTCTCCGTGCCTGAGCAGCGTTACCGTCACTAAGTCCGTAACAGTACATTATGTCAGCGTATTCAGGGTTAGAATATGCAGCCATAGTCAGCACTTATGAAGGCACAGCACAACACAAGAGCCAGATACGCGGTATCAGTTATGGGAATAGCCAGATAACAAAACACGAGCTTGCGCGACGTAGAGTTGAAACTAACTGACGCTGACGACCAAATTTTGTAAAGTCGCACCCCGTGTCATGCCGAGAGAACAATAGTGACCAATCACAAAGCTTGCCGAGTGTTTGGGGTTCAAGCGCAGGTAAAAACTACGAATAATAAGATTATGAAACAATAGGTCGACCGGCTCGCAATTTTACCTGCTCCTCATAAAACTCTTCCCTTCCTCATAAAACACGTGCAAAAGTATTGACAATCATACCTTTTCGGATAGCTGATAAGACAAGGATATTTTCCTAGTAATTTGTACATCAGGCGTAGTAACTTTTTTTTTCACTAGACAACATTTTGTATGAAGTAATAGCAAAAATCACAAAAAAAAATAAATGTTTCTTTAGTGATATTTGCCAAAGTTTTTGGCATTTTGATCTTTTAATTATTAACAAAGATCTGCTACGGCATCAACTATGATATTAAGTTAAATTTCAGTACAGTCGCGCCGTAAATAGTTTTTAAATTGGCTCCAAATGATTTAATCTGGGTTTTTTTATAAAAATACTAAAAATCTATGTAACTCAAAAACTACTGAATTTCGGTAGAACATTTGGTGGCTTAATTTATTGCATTTTAGCCCTACTATGACGTCCTGTAAGGAATACGTCGAGTTACCAGTAACCCTGTATATTTGTACACCCTTACAGTAACATAAATCGAAACGCCATTTAAGCTGAAAATATAGACTGTTCATTAGCATCATTTGCATAAAATGCAGTCGTTATTAAGTATTTTCCAATAAAAAGCCCATTAATTATCTTTATCGCGGTCACCATTCCCCGTAAGGAACGATGGTTACTTTTTGTCTATTTACATTAAAAACCTATAAAACTTGAGCAATTTAACGCATTTCATATTTTAAGCTGTAGCAGTAATTACTTCGCGGTAAGAAATTAAGGTTAATGAAGAATAAACGAAGTTGCGGAATAAGTGCAATTTTTAATTTATTTTTTATACTGTTAACTTTATCTATTTACCCCACTCAACACCATACATTTTCCTTAATTAAATGTAATAAATCATCTGCCTGTATTATTATCAAAATTGGAAACCATTCTCTTTGAGTAAGGTTTTAATATAAGTTTATTTTTAATCAAGCCGATCTTTTCGAGTGAATACACATTTACATTTTATTGATTTACGTACCAACTTACGCATAATGAGATTAAAACCTTATTCAAAAGCCTTTTGTTCATCGATAACAAAAGGTTAAGATTGAATGAGAATACTGTTGATCGATTAAAGCTGATTATCGGAAGGCTTCGGTTGGGGGAGAGGAAGCTCGGGGTCTTTTTGACCCGCATGTACCCCGCCGCCGCCGGGGTGCCGCCGGCGCACCACACACCACACAGCCGAGCCAATTACATCCACCTTCAGTTTCTCCCACACTGTATGTACGTGACATGTTTGCTTATCTTCCAAACAAAAATTAGCTTCTGTGGAAAAACCCTGAGAATAACGTGTCGGATTAAGCTGTCTGCCAGCGCAACCAGGTTAATTGGAACGAAATGTTATTCACACATTCTTAATACTCTTTTACAATCTCTGATAATACAATACTGGCTTTAGTTATTCTAGGACAGGCTTGTATGGATGCCGGTTGGATACGAATGGTCTGCCCTCTATTTCCCATGGGCTATCACAACAATGTGTCTGCATTAGGAGAAACACGTTGCAAGCATTCTGCTCTGGCTTTATCATTAAGGCTACAGAGTGCGGTGATTTTAGACGCCGAGAGCCAACATAACACTAATTCAATGTTGAAGCAGCTGCATTAATATTAAGCCAGTAATAAGAACGGATAATTAATTTATAGCTCATTCATGATATGATACCTACATTTATATAACACAATGCTATTTAGGAAGTGCCATTAGTATTGTTTTATTGATTTGAAATTTAATAAAACTCTATGAAAGCAAGTGTAACACACACTCATAAACCTTAAGAAAATAAAAGTTTACGACGTTCTTAAAGATTTTTTCTTTATTTTATTGCTCTCGTAAAATGACTACATTTCATAGTTCGTAGTTTTTGTTTATTCATCTTAAACTTGTGCCAAGTGCCACTGTTGCCCGAGTTCTTCCAACTTATATTTATGTAGTTGTCGTTTGAAGACCATTAATTATTTTTTCTGTGACCTGAAAAGGCTTTAACCTTTGACGTAACACCAATAATCACCTCTTGCCGTGGCTGGCGCCATTGATGACCAATTGCCTCGTCGGTCCAGAGGAAAAATTTTTTTATCTCATCAATCCAGACGTGTCTTCATAATACGATTGGATAGTTTCAAAGATTTTACTTTTTTGCAGCCGCTATACACAACACCAAAATATCAATAACCTGTCATTTGCCTTTCTCATCGTTTATTTTAACACCTGTTTTCAATTGTGTCACATAATCGATTTAATTTAACAAGAAATATGTAGAAAGAATTTCGTATTAAACAACATTCTGTGAAGTCACATGTGCCATAAAGTGCAATCGTTTTTGATCTACGCTTCTCGGGAAATATGGGAATAAAAAAAAAACAAAAATAATAGTACAGACTAGTTGTTACCCGTGAAATCGTCGGCGAGGAATCTGATTTAGTTTAAAAAAGATGTTTCCTTGTGAACACCCATTTTGCGCAAAAACTATCAATCTTCGTTTAAGTTCTGATTAAGAACAAACAATCATTCATTCGAAGTAGACTTGAATTAAATGAACAAAATAATGAACTCATTCAATACATCAATAGATATTTCCTATAGAAGTTTACTTCGTAGGTATCTACTTTAAACTGCCATCACTGATCATCCCCAATTCTGTTAAAAAGACACAAAATTACAACAAGATATTTGGCAAACAAGTTATCGGTGGAATAGAAAAATTACTACCTTCATTTTCGACGTAGACCACTGATCGTGTAATCTATTAAATGCGAAATCTATTAGGTATACACCTACGAAATATACCGAAACACCAGATTTGTGTCATCACTGAGCAATAGTTTCATGCATCTTGCAGTAATGTCTTAGTCAAATGTCGTTTATCAAGGCTATGTTTGATCGTCTTGCAAGCTTGACAATCACATATCTACAGCGTGCTATTTGACAACATAGCAGTCTCTAGTCAGTGCGTATGCAAATGGTATGAATATCTCTCAACAAAAATCTAACACTATTAAAAATAAATCTTACCAAATAAGAAAAGACTTATTTCTAAAAATAGAATTTTTGGTAGTCCTTGTTTTCCGCGCAAAAAAATTCCAACAACAAAAAAAAAAGAAACTTTTTTCTTTTATTAAAAATGAAATTTTCATCAAAACCCAAGATCGAAAAATGTTTTTCTTCGGACCAAAATGCGAATTAACAATTTGTAACTCTAGCCCTTACGCCTTAAACCTTTCCCGATATAATTTAATTTTCAAACAGTTTGACAAACTTAAAAATTAATTATTAAAACTTTGGGTTACTTTGCTTGTTTTTGTTGAACTGGTTAAAATTTCTTACTTATTTTAATTAAATTATGTTCGAAGTACAAGAAAGTTGAAATGCGTATACATGCCTATAACAGTTTAGTCGTGCCATTAGCATTTTATGCTTTGTTGAATTATTAATGAAAAGCGAAATATACTTTTAACTTAAATTAACGTCACGAAGTATTGGACATACAGGTATACCCAGGTATGATATTTCATAAGTTTATCCCTATTGTAACCAACTGCGGGAGTTAATCTAGCTTGTTGGCATTGTCAAATAATTTGCGCGCGCGACACATACCTCGGGGCTGTTTGCTCGCCACGGCCACCGACACGCTGCACGCGCTATCATAATTGCGACACCACTCGCCATTGAGCCGACGACTCACTGAACCGATTCACATAACTATAGCCTACCAATGACCAATACCGCATAATATTATCATCTCGCTACTGTACAAACAATCAGAATTAATGTTGTGTTGGTCATACCGCTATCAGCTCGCCTGCCGCCGCCACCGACGCGACCTATTTGAATATCTACCACGTATTTAGAACTCGCTACACTATTAGCAGATACGTTAATACGTCATAAAGTTACATAAGCTGTGACTCTCGATAAATTTAGCGATGTTATTGTATTTGCTTTAAAAGGCAACGTTACTAATGTCTACTTTCGAATTCTGTTTGTTGCACGAGTCTAATGAGGTTGAGTTCCTTTGATGTTTAGTAAACGGTATATCAGCGCTGTAACTTTGAACGTAACAATTTATTAATAGATGGGAACATTTGATCGAAAATAAACGGTATCACGCAGCTTTGTAACAATATGTCACCGGAGTGATTTGTACAGGAGCCATTAGTGAGTTTACGACAGTATTTGCAAATAATCCGTGAACAACGACGAAACTGTTATTGTTATACCGCGGTTGCCGTGGAACATCCAAACTATGATGGATAAAATATTAAGCCGCAATGAAGCTCACACATTTATACCTAATGTTTGTTACACAAACTAAAAGCCTGACCTAATACGGAACAAATAATTTGAATAGTTATCGGCTTATAGATATAGCAAGACGTTGATTGTTACAGTTGTAGGTATGAGTTGAATTTGCACATGTAAGCAAACCGCAGCCATGTCACAGCCGGCCTCGCGCGGTTATACACTAATTTATTGTTGACATTTACTACATCAGCTTTATTCTACGAACACAATACGAGTATTACGTATTGATTGTAATAATATTACAGTTCAAGGGCTTCACAAGGCGAAGCTCGATGTACAATAGACCTAAGAGATTATAGAAAACAAGAGCGACCGATGTTCTACTTATGATATATATTTGAACATAAAATATATAATGAACGTGTAGCATGTAATTTTTTTTACAAAGGGAAAATGGACTCGTCTATTTTATAAAAAATATTTTACTAATCCAGTCATAATAAGCAAGACAAAGAGAGACTCTGTACACGTATAAACGAAGCAAAAGACCAGAATTTAGAGCATTCCTACTTAATATTTTTTTATGTAAGTAAAAGTAATTATTTATGAATAACTGTTTATGCGTTTACTTTTGAAAGTTTTCGGGATATTATGACTATATACTAGTAGTGCATAATCTTACGGGCTGATATCGCCAATCGAACTCGAAGATACTATTGTACTTTGTAAATATAATAACAGAATACATACTCTAATACTTATGCAAATCAAACAATAGTGGAATATGATTTATTTACGCATATATTTATCTATATAAACATTAACGTATCTATGTAAATGAGTAAGCACTTGAGTAATGACTGAGTGGTGGGCCGCAGACGGTCAGTTTATTAATTACATTCAAGTTAAATGACTAAAGTACAGGACACGCTGGGCCTCTCCACTAGTTCCAAGATTGCTCCCAAATATGACGTAGTTATATCTATTTTGATACCCATCTGCACAAATTTTCAAATTAAGATATTGCTATAGTACTTGTATATACTATTCTATCAAATAAATTAGGTGTAAATCAATTGTTTTATTTAATATTTTCCAATTTTAAAGTAAAAGTTAAACATTCTTTACTATTACTCGGTGCGCCAATACTCCTAAAAATCTTGCACTACTATCGACAATACCAACTGTAGCTAAAACACATACCTACACGAGTCACGGAACGGAACTCTATTTGCCACTAAGCTTAAGAAGCACTTCAGTAGCAAACACGAGTAAATATCACCGCGACAAAGCTTTACGACAAAAGAAAAATTGTGAGCATCGTTCACGTCGCATACGTAATGCAGCTATCGATTGTAATTCTAATATGAAGACATTTCGATGTGCTGTGATGATAGAAGTGTATGGAACTCATCACTTAACATCACGTGGACGTGTGGCTGCAAAAGTAAACCACATTATAGCACGGCGCCCGCTGGCCATACCCCCCCCCCTCTCACCCCCCGCTCGTATGTTACCAATAACGTTTATGTGCTTGCTCTACAGCGCCGTATGAGTCCTGGCATACGTATTGACTCATATGACACGCTAGAACACCACTTCTGGAATATTTAGTGAGATTAAGTCAATATTTATTGGCAGGACTACTGCCAACGCTTTGTTTCAGTCTTTCGTGAAAAATCAATGAAACAAACAAGACAGAAATTCACCGGTCTGTGTGATAAAGCTATTTTCCTATTTTAGATGGTTTCCTCCTTTATATTTTACCTCTAAGCTATCGCGTAGTTGCTTTTTGATTATATATAATTCTAAAATAATCACCTACACCTATTTACAGCTCTGATGATGACGATAATAAATAGGTTATAAAACTCATTCCAATCTCATGCAAACCTAACATTAAAAGCAGCTTAGTCAAACTTCAATATGATAAGCGCATAACGCTTATGTTAACAACTAACCATTAATAGCAGATCACACTAATTATAGCCATAAAATGGCGATGACATTAATAATATAATAGCAGGTGAAAGAGATGTGCTCTATCAGTCACAAAAACCCATAAACTATACGAACGAAGCTGGAATGAAACGTTTCTTTATAGCTCATAAAACCGAGCAATCGTTTAGTGCCAGACCCCAGACATATAGATGTGTATTTGTAATATTTTCTACTGTAACACACTCATTTCTGTCCCTTTACCCAAAAAAAAACGCTTTTCACTGTAGTAAAACACAAATAAACCAAGCAAACAGTAAATTATACTGGTCTTTAAATTCCAGACTTGAGTAAATACCAGTTTGACCGAAGCTTTTTTTACCCTGCTTTTCGGCATTTGTATGCTTAATTATATGTTCCTAAATTTATACAAACACTAATTTTGCCTTTTAAGGTCAATTATAAAAACTTTTATTACACCGATTTATAAATTATAAAATTTGGTTAAGCAACGTTACGGAGCTCTTAACTAAAGTGAACTCCCCATTGAATCCAATATCACTCGTTTTATAATCGTTTAAATGTCAGCAAACATAAGTTTTCACCTTTTAACTCCCATATTTTTAACACGACAGTCAAGTTATTTATAATTTTACACAATTATACAAGCTTGTTAAACAAGCGACCTGTAAACACGACAACGCTTCCCAATTGACAAGTTACATGAGACGTTAGAAGACGGGCAAAGGTAAAACATGTACATCGACAGTAATTACCCGGAGCCCGCACGCAGCCTTCCAAAACAAAGTTCCCTAAATTTTGTTCTAACAAGATTTCCTCTCCTAATGACTCTCATAACAAATAAAACTTAATTATCAATTGGCCTACTTACGTAGAATTCTCAACGAACTTTGGCAAACTATGACGACGGCAACAGTCCCCGGGTAACAAATTAAATTGCTCACTTTGCACACTAATTCATGAATAACTATTCAAATGGCATAAGTATCTATTATTTCTAAATAAGAGCGGAGTATGACTTAGTTGAGCCTATATCTTTCTGAAGAAAATAATTTGCAAAACAGAGATTATCTGCACGTATGAATTCTGAACGTTAATTAACGACTTAGATACTTTCTGTCTCTTCAAATAAAACTATGCAGAAACTGCAAAAGAACGTAGTTGAACCAATATCACCAGATAATAATCCTAACTATATATTTTTATACTTATTTAATAAAATCTTTGTACTTTTAGTCATTCACACAAAGAGACCACAATAAATATGAGCTACAACATATAACTATACTAGGAAAAGCGATACTAAAATACCTGCTGTGACGACTTACCATAAAATAATAATGAAAAGCATTATAACATACTACATAAGGTATATACACTCGTAGATAAATACATTTGTTTGAAGATATACGTTTATTGGTTGTCCTAATAACCCCCGGTATCTAGAACAGACATGTAAACACAGCTGCTAACAAGCTGCCTGCTATGATTGTTGGCGGTCGAGTGTTGAACATGCGGCGTGCAACTAATTCCATTGCACTAAAGGTAAATAGAAAATAGAATAAATGTTGAATTGTTTATTCTTGCTCCATTTAAGTGTAGAAATATCTTAAATTTGATATATATTATTTTCAGGTTTTGCTATATCTCAGTAGTCTGATTGCAATATTCAAATCTTACTTTTTACTTCAGGCGTGACTTTAATTAATGAATATATATGACTAAAAATGAAACGAATAAAAATAATTTCCCATAAAGAGCCTAATAAAACCCAGCCGCTACGGATCGTTAAATAAAGATATATATTTTTGGCAAAACGATCAAGCTGTGACAAAATTATGGAAAAACAACAGGAAAACCGCGGAGTAAATAGAAATTACTAAGTTCGCAGAAAACGAAATTGTTTCCGCTCCATGTGAGTGTTCGTCACAAAAACAAGGGCTCACGCTCAAACCCACCGCCGTTCCCTCTCATGGGATAATGTGCGCAGCTATAGTAATAACACTTCAACTTACTCCGCTTTCCTATAGATTTAATATACTGGTTTAAAAGCTTCGCATGTGAGGTGTTTAATGTAGAATTTGTTCATATTTTTAGCGTCGCGATTTGTGTCGTATATTTTATAAAAAACGTTCACATATATGAACAGTACAAAACGTTTTGTTAGTGCTTCTTTAGATATGGTATTACAAATGTCGAATTACTTATCTGACTATTTTTGTTTACAAAACCAGGACTTGCAGAAACAATCAAGCCGGAACCCCACAGCGGCGCACGGAGAGGCTGTGCACGTGTGTTCAGCTTCGCTTTAGTACAAAATGTATGAGAGCGTTTCCACCGCAGCGCACGGACATGCTACGCAGCAAATGACGTCATAAACACACGAACGTAGCTCAACCCACGGCCGTGCGACGCATCCGAGCTGCGTGGGTCGGCCATTTCTCTGCGACCCACGACTATGTACAGTCTCGAGCAAAAATATGTACACAAATAATACTGTCAAGAAATTATTATAAGAATAAGCAACTATAAATAAGAGGTACAATTAATGTTCCTAGTATTTATACATACATTTAAGTTGTGATAAGTATAATTTGTGTAAGAACTAAGTAATTTATAATACAAATAAGTAAAACAGATGTTACTACACAATAGCTAAATTATATTGTTACTTGGAAGAGCTATTGTCTATATTATAAAAATAATATATTGACTTTAAGTAAAATATTTTTTTTATTAAAAAAAATATTTGAACTATTTTATTTTCAAGAGTCATCTGTCAGTATGCATTGATTGCTAGATGGCAGAAGAGATTCGACAAAAAATCTCACTAATTTCGTTTAACAATTTCGCATATTATTATGTTACATATTTTTGCTCGTGACTGTACCCCACGCATAGCTATGAGCTGTGTGAGCGACACATCCGTGTCCGTGCGCCGCAGTGGAAACGGAGGCCGACGCCGCCGAACTAATGAGCCCACGCAGCAGAGGTGAGCCACGCATCCGTGCACAGCCTGCGCAGCGGTGGGGTTCCGGCTTAAGACCAAATAAATGAAACATACTCGTATATACGATTCACCAAAAAAAATCTAAAGTTGTTATTTTTATGTAATCATCCTGTTCTCTATTTTAACAAGTGTTAACAATGAACAAAAAGTACAAATTTTCAGTTTTACAACGAACTTGGAAACAGAATTCATAGAAAAAAGCCTAAAGTACGATTTGTCTCGTGCTCTTGCGACTTCAAATTCTTCCCCAAGGTTAAATGTTAATGTGACTTTATAAATCACAGATTGTCGCGTTACTTAACCTTGGAGGCGCGTCTTATTCCAATTGTTTTAACAGAATTTATTAAAGTGCTTCCATTTACTAAAGAGCAGATTATCTTAGAGCAGAGGGCAACAATCACCCTGACAACCTTCTCATGGGGAAACATAATCTAATAATAGTTTACCTCATATATTGCTATAAGACACGGGTAAAATTACATTACTGTTCAAGGAACTAATAACTTCCCCATGCACTTAATATAAAGAGGTTACATTCAAAAATCAATTAGCGAGCGACGTTGACAACGTAACATGGCTTTCATAATTCATAAGGCTGTCCTAAATAGATCTCTGTACTACATGTGACGTCACAACAGGCACGACGGCTCTAAAATTTAAATGTCAAGCCGTTATTGATATATGGCTGCAGTGAACTGTACACGTATTTTTATTAAATTAATTCCTTTTAAAAGTCCTTTATTTAACGGACCCCTAATTAAATTCAAAGCAACAAAGGGCACTTGGTTAGCTCCATTCGAGTTACCGATGAACAGCTACACATACATATAGGCGTATATTATTCAAAGCAATTAGAACCCGTCCCTTTTAGAGGTCCTTAATAAAACCGCAATTCACGAAAATTTTCATAATTGTATTGTTTACCAAAAATTTTTATAAAATAACTTGAGCATATGAATTAAATTAGGTAAATATTTTTGAATTTATCAAATATGAATAAACTTCAAAAGGAAACTTTTTGACTTAATACAAATAAATGAATCCATATACCTCTTTGGCCCTTAATTTATTAATAATACGTTTCCAATGGTAATAAGAGCATAAATTCTTTGTATTTCAAAAAATACATTGAATATTGAGTGCAAAAACCCACTAGTAAATTATTCCATTCATGAATGATTCATTCATCAGCCTGCTACGCACTTGCTACGAAGCGTAGCACTGTTCACTACGTAGCATAATTTAATAGCTCGTCTTCCACTTCACGAACAATTTATAAAGCTTCCTTTAAAATGAGGACATCGGATATCATATTTTTCGGAAAAACCAACAAAACTCTTACGAAGTCATGAAATGTGATCATAAATTTTTAGGGAACCTCGAGCCTAACGCAACGAAGTCGCAAAAATTCTTATCTTTATGGACACAATTTTAAGGTATTCGGATCTCAGCCGAGGTCGTATTATGACCAAGAAAACATCGGATACGACTGATACTAACTCAGCACAAAACCTAGGACACCGTTCGTAGATTTTATTGAAAAACTGTTTTACAACTTCATTTTATAAAGACTCTATCGGCTGTAAAAGATATAAATAGCATAAAACTTTCGCGGATCAACTGAAAACGCATAACTATCGGAGAAATGATATAAAAATTCCCGATTTAAAGTAAATAGGTTATTGAAGCATCATGTCTAACACGAGTCGGGTGACTTGGAAAAGTTACCCCATTATTTACGGACGCCAATGCGAATGTGAATAAACAGCAGAGGCACGCGTGACTCGAATGAATACCGACGTAATATTCACAAGGACGAGATACTGTGAAAGTTTACGTTCAAAAAACATATTTATATTTTATTCAATACCATGTCACAGTATTGTGTTTGACCTAAAAACAACAACTTTTACCAAGATCATTATGTGCATCTTACAATACCCTAAGTATTGTGCGTATATATCTTTTACACACTGCATCTATCTTAGTTGCAGTGGTATAACAAAGTGCTTAATCTTACCATAATATATAATTAATATACAAAATAAATAATACATACATATATTTTAATTGACTATCTTTGTCTGTCAAGTATAATATACTTTTATTGGATTTAAGAAAAAATAAAAATTGTGCACATTTTTAGTGTTATATGATCTATACAGAGCAAAGAAGGTCTCGAAGATAATTATTTAAGACATAGATAGACGTCTTAAACTAGTGCTCTACAGCAGTGATGCTCGGAACAATTTATTCAAGTGGTTAAAACGCAGTATGCATAATGGATACTGTAAATTAATGACACGCAAGGCTGGCATAATATGCTGCCACCATTTCACTCCCAGAGATGTTTTGTCACCTGTTTACACTACCAACTCATTCTATTACGGTTAAATGTCTTAATGCGTCGGAGTTAATAGAGTTGAAGTTGAATGCAGCGTTTAAAAAGGTGGTAACGAGGCCCTACACTCGGTTGTTCTGTAATTAAGACTTTCATTATTGCACGCTCCGTAGATTTACAACATACAATTTTCTTTTAAATGGAATTCATGTGAGCAGTCTTACTGAGTCGCAAATGATGACGATTTACATAATGATGAGCGGAATTACTATTGGAAATTGCTTTTACTTAAACCTCTAAAGGATACATTTACTTAAAATTTACCATAATTTACTGTATCTACGATAACACCAGATTTGTTTCTGATTTACGTACATTACCATAATCTCGTATAAAATCACCCAGTTTATACCTTATTTATGTGTTAATACTGGCTTAACTTAAATTGTTTGAAGATGATACAAATAAGTCAGGCAGTGTTGCGGCGGCAGATTTATCTGCTGGAGAGGAGCATGTGTCGTGGGGCGGTCGGGCCACAGTGAGTATTATCGGCCCTGACGCATTCATTATTCAGCTGCGAATGGCGATCGGAACGAACGTTCCGACCTGTTCGCATATTTCATTCATTCGCTCCTTTTGCCAATTCACTCTTTAACACCTTCTTACGGTTCGCTTCACGACCTGAATAAAATAACGCACTGAAACCTCATGAGAGAAGATTGAATGATCAATAAGGCGGGCTCGTAACACTGATCGTATTTTTAAGCGGACACAGATTTGACTCGAAGCCCGCGTAAATCACGTAACCTTGATATTATTGACCCTGCCGTGTAACAAACATGCGATATTCTCTGAGTTAAAATTCTTAAATGTATCGTAAGTCACATCTACTTAACAGTACTAATTGGTAAGTTAAAAATAATAATGAAAAAGTTGAACTTGAAGTACATAGATAAATTATATTGTATTTCAATAATTTGCTTAACCAGGCAGGGCAGGGGTTAAGCAAGCGTTATTCCCTTGAGATGTCGTGGACAGGCAGATTGGTGGCCGCAGTATGATGTCAAGTAATCGCCAGGTAAAGCTCCCGCTAATCCATCTCATGTTAACCCTAAGTCGCCTGTCACGACACCCAGGGGAAAACATCCAGTGTTCTGTGTTTAACCAGACATTACACGACATTTACCGTAATTATTAATGAAAATCAAGTAATCAGTAGTTAAACACGAATTGTAATTGTCGTATTTATTTAACGTTACCAAACATTGTTTTGTTTACAATTTGCTTAGGAAACGTTATTTAATTAAGTGCATCAGAAGTAAAACTCCTAATTTGTTTGACCACGGACTGTTGGGTCATAGCGCTTTGATAAAAGGGTCACCGCCGCAGCATACGAACTTGTCGGAAGGTCGGGAAACGAATTTTTAAAGTACCTTGTGGTCGTGAGCGACGTGACGCGAATCACGGCGAGCCCTTGTCCTTCTATCTATTTGTTCGGCGAAATTTCCTGAAGACACGGACCTAAACTCGTAATTTTCACACAAAATTGAACCGCGGGCATCATTGCACGATTTATTTTGTAGACATGCCTGGGTTTCGCCTGAATATAAGAACGTCTTGGTTGATACTGTACGCGACTGATGAAAACTCCTCGCTCCCAGGGGCGACCTCTCTTTTATTTCTCTAAGTTATAAAAAGTAATGAGGTATTTTATGTCGATGGCTGCTGCGTTCTATTGTTCGAAGTTTTCCAACCGAAACGGGATTCTCAAATAGATTTTTGCCCCAATGTCTTATTAGGTTTATTAGGAATATCGTCGGTCGACTAGATATAGGAATCCCGTTTACTTTTAGGGTCTTTGCTCCGTCAAAACTATTTTACATAATGTAAAACATGTCGATGATTCGTCGGTTGCATTTGGAAAACTTAGCAACGAATTTATTCGCAAAGAGATTGGGTAAGCATTCAGTTTGAAGATTTAAAGCAACTTGGGTTATTTTGAGATTTGATTTAACGACCCATCAAGTGACTATGCTATCAGTTTTATTGTTAAAGTAAGTCAAATACATGATTTACATAGCAAAGCTGCTAAAAACCTTGAACATACAACAACATAGCGCAACTCATGGTATTCCAATTATTACACATTCATCCTTAGTTGTTTATACAACATGGCAACATTGAAAGTAGAACTTAAGATTAACTAAAATACAATGAATAAGACTCTCCAAAACCTAAGATTAATTGGAGAAACCCAACATAACGCTATTAATTTAAATGACAAGAACAAAGATGTAGCGTCTAAAAAGGTCGGTTGGAAGTTGTCCTGCGACACGGCGGAGGACGGCGGAGGTTGGCGGAGGTCGGGTAATCCGCCGCACGCAGGTCGCAGGTCCCACACTCACACCAGCCTAGACGTTAGACATTCCTCTAAGACATCCGACACACACATCAATTTACACGGAAATTTGAACCCATTCGACTGAACTCACCGACGAATATTTTTAGCCTAACGAGTGTGTTATTGAAACCAGCCCCTTTGCCGACAGAGCATACAATACATACGTATACATGCCTAGAGGTCATTTTCCTTTCCTGTGTGACAAAGCTAAATGGACCAAAAATATTGTAGCTATGTACAAAGTAAATGTGTTGCGAAATACTTAACATGTGACAAATAGGTTGTACTTAGAATGTGTTTGTGTGTACGTACATTAAATATGTAATTTACTGAGATGATGAATAGCTTCTCTTAATATAAGGCCCGAGACAACACCCAACGGTGATACATTAGTCGGCACCGTGACAGTTTTAATTAGCTTTTTTTATAATGTAGTAAGCTTAAGTGTTACGGTTTTATGTTAAGTGATAGTAGTAAATGAAATATGCTTTAGTATCTGGTAAGGTATTTCCAATTACATACAGAAACAAAACCAAATTCTTATTGAATACTTTGCTAAATATAAACTTTGGAGACTGGTACAGTTATTGGATCCCCCCTTGTAAGATTTCGTTACTGAGAAATCATACCTAATGAACAAAAACGTCATAAATAGAACAGAATCATTACCTATCAGAATCGAAGTATTACCAAGGACGAGCTATTAAACCCAAATGATCTAATAGATGTAACTTACAAGTAAATGGTGAGGGGGGTCAGTTATCAGTGCGGAGTAACGACGGCAATATGTAATTGTAGTGTGATAAGAATAAGGAATGGCGACACCGGCTCGTGGCGCGGCGAGGTGTAATTACCGCGCGCTGCGTTCGACACGCTGATGTACGTGAGCCGCCCCCGCACAGATAACGCACCCAACCCTTATCTCTACAGTCTACACGCTCCTTACCGTTTGTCATAAATTTTATCACTCCGATGAGCGGACGTAAGCGAGACCTCTTTTTTCAGATTCTCTCTTCTACTGAATTAACGACCCGTGAACTTGTGAGCAACGCTCCAGCGTCTTTTTTTTTCAGTCACAAACACGATCACTTCAGTAGATTATCATGCACCTCATTTTTACTTTACACTACACCACCAACTTTTAAATTCAGATATTTTTTTAACTTTTACAGTTCAGTTACAATTTACAATATTTACTAAAGTGTGTAAATAAATAAAGTTCATCACTTTCTTAAATGTAAATACAAAGTCAGGCTATTTAGCTACGCCATCGTAGCAATAAATTTCCAATAGTTTTAAAGTGATAACACTAGAGCAATTCCTGTGAGATAGGCGATTTGAGGTTGTACGAGTGTTGTCGCGCGATGAATGTCAAACGTTGCGGGCGAAGGTTCGCGGGCGCGGCGCGGCGGTGTCGTCGGCAGTCGCTTGGCTGGCGGCCGGCTGCGGACTGCGCGGCAGTGCGCGAGGCGCTCGGCGGGCCGCTCGCTCGCCGCCCGCGCCCGCTCGGCGCACGCGCCCCGCGGAGATCGATACACCCCGCCCAAACCACCGCCGCGCCCGCCGGGGCCGCCCGCACCCACACACCCACGTGCGCCACCAATACCAACACACGCACACCACACACTACATCTCCCGCGTGCCTTGATTTTTTGAATTCACCTCCACAGTCACCTCTTAGTCAAGTGTAAACCAAAACTTTGAGATAATATATACAGCAGCCGCACAAAAAGTTTACGATCCAGTTAAATGTGCATAAATTGTTCTTTTCTGTTTTGGCTTACTATATAAAATTTTGAAGATGCTTTATTTAGCAACTGAAAAAGTATTTCCAAATCATTGGATTTGTTATAGAAATGCCCGAGATACATTTATATTTCACAAATATATGAGAAATATGAAGTTTTGACGTAGGTATAAGGAAATTCCGAACCAACACAAGACGGATAGGAAGGAGCTACACCGACAAATGCCTAGCTCGAAAATTAATAGCGACGATGAATTGTTGATAAAATTAATAATATAAAAATGAAGAAATTCTTCTGTTGCTGAGAATCAAAATGATAGAATAAAACCATAAAACTGCACGGAAACTGCGTAATAAATATTGCCGCATTCTCCGCTTAAGAATATCAAGCAATCTTAAATATTACATAGAACACCTGCATTTAAACTCGCAAGTGTTCAAACACGCGAGACTCGTCCGCCTCGCTACTTAAAGCAGCAGACTGTTCAACTTGTCGACTGAACGATATTATATCCTCTAGTTTATCTACCTCATAAATATATTGGTTTAGTGTGTACCAAATAACGCATTGAGTACACCGATATGTGCTCTGAATAATATCCACGAAGAGGTAGGGTATGATTTACTTTTAAATAGTACGAGAACGACTTGTGAATACTAACGCGAATGTTGGTTAATGAAACTGTAGGAAAATAGAAGGAAAACAGTATTCGCAACTAAGTACAACCGGTGGCAGTCGTGTTATTTGTGTGTGTTCGTTGTTTCACGCCCAACTTCGGTTAATTCCGTCGCAGACACCTTTCTGTTCATTATCATTTTCTTTTATGTGCTCATGTACGTAAGTGCGAGATGCGCCAGTTGGAGAAAGTGACTACATGAAATGAAACGATTGCTTAAACTTCCTTGTTTATTCACTTCGTTAAATATATTCAACGTCTAACGAAAGAGCTTGGGTTCGACTTAACTCAAACATCGTGAAAAGATGTTTTGTTGGAACATTTTCCATTAACATTCAACTTTAGTAATTGCAGTGGGCAGAGGACTCAATCTTGTTACATGAATAGCTAGTAAATAATTTCAAGTAATGTAATTATTTCCATTAGATACCTTATAAATACAAATATAAAGGTAAACGCCGACTTCAAGAGGATGTAGTTCTCAATTCCACCGATTGATTTCAAAAACTTTTTTATCGTATCCTATGATGGCTACGATGAGATGCTAGCTTTCTGAGTCGATGAGGATTATTAATAACTGTAATTCAATATTTTATATTACCGTAGGGTGTACATGCTATCATATCACATATCATAACTGTTTTAATAATTTACTTAGTATAATAAAGACCAACAAATGAAGAAAGTAAACATCACTAAATAGCAGTTATTTATGTATAATCGTGATACGCGAGTCATAGGATTGCTGTACACGTAGGAAAGCAATCCAAATTTATTGCGCGTTCAATCAGCTCGCGATAACCGCGCCCCCTGCCGATACAGTTTCCAAATCAGTCTCGTGAAGCTCCGCACTCCAAAGATTTCGCTTGCCGATCAAATTCGTACGTAAATCTCGTTATTCTATTAAACTTAATACAAATTCTAAGACTAGGTAAACAATATTCAAATAATGAAGGTAATCGGATGAACACAGTTATAATGGTGAAGATTGTATTTCGGTATGTTATATATTTTTGGCAATTGCTAATTGCAAAAATCCCTAGGTAACTCTTTGATTTCAAGATATCCTGATCTTCATAGCGATCATGCTATGAAATCGATTGTACCTGCGCAAAAATGTATTCTTAATAGCCACAAAAAACGACACAAACCAAACTACATTTACATATTTTATAAAAGACCTGTCTCTTTCAATGCGTCGCCAATTTGTATTCATTAAAAAAACACTTAATTTTAATTATCACTCCCAATCAAGTGAAAAACAATTGAGAATTTGTAGTCTATCACAGGCTGACAATTAATTTAAGTCTCTCCAAAAAGGATAGCAACTCTGAACTAAAATGTTCGGTCTGGCGTCATTCTTGACTGTATTGTAGTGTTGATAACTTATAACTGGCCGGTCCCAAAAATAACAGTTTTATTTTTAAACCTTTTAAAATCTCTCGGGATCCGAGACTAATTAGAAAGCACGGGCATTAGTTATCTATGATGAAAACGAAAGTCACGGTTAAAATGCATTGCATTACATCAGAATAGTTATAGCCAACTTCACGTCTGACTTGCAAACCTAAATTAATATGAAATGAAATAAATACCAAAGTTAAAATTCCAAATCAGATTTAATTCACTCCAAGAAATGAATATATCGTTCCTAAGAAGATAAGTAGCAATATGTTAGCAAAACATCCGAATCGTTGGAAACATTCCTAATCAAGAAGTTTGATCAAATAAATATCCCCAACCAGCTGTCCCGTAAAAATCACAAAATATTCATCGGAGCTGGGAGGAGGCGAGCGGGGGAGCCGCGTCCCTCCGCATTACTCCGACAAAAACCTCTACTAAACCAGAAAAAACTTCCATTCAACTGCCTAAGGAGTACATAAAACGTGATGAAAGGACACCCTAGAGCCGCAGTAATATGAACACTGTTTTTCTTCCGTTCGATAATCTTTTATCCAGAATCTCTCAGACCGGACAGAGCATTCCGATACCGTTATTAATTGACAAGCTTCCAAGTTCATCTTTAAGATTTACTCCACAGTTCCAGGTAATGATTAAGCTTCGCTGAATTTATAACATTATTAATGTCAAGTAGATGAAAGGTAAATGTAGTACTTCAGTAATAATAGGTATTGAGTTGTTTCCGGAAATAACTACTAATTAATTGACAAGTTCAAGCGTGGAATTTTGTAATATAGTAAATAACTATTAAGTATTTTTGATATTAAATACTTTGGGCTTTATCTCAGATTTAGATTAACGTTTTGGACAAAATATTTGATAGATGAAATATTTATAGAAGACGAATGAACATAGTCGTATTTCACAGCCGAAAAATAAAAATGAATTAGAGATATATCATGGAACTCATTTCTCATCCGACTAAACAGGACACCTGTTACCTGGCTGCTCCCAAACAAGGCACATTGTCATTTAATTTAGACACGTCGCTCGCCGGATGTCGACTCATTAAATAGCTATTTTAACCTTTGACATAAGTGGATATGGTTTCATCAAACCCATAAGGGATATTTATGTTTTCGCGAATAATGTATGACTGTGAACTGGAAACATTTTCTTAAATTGACACGAAATTGTCTTTTCTTTTTCTTCTCATTGTGTGTTTATTCTATTAATCATAAGTGACATACCATTTTCATTTTTACTACGTATACACTTTTCAGGGAATAAAATGTTATACGACATATGAATTATTAATGTGCATTTTCTTATGATAAATGTCATCATCAAGCTTTGATAGAGCTAGCAGAGCAAAATATTAATGTTAACAAATTGCATGTTTTAAATATTTACTTTATAAAAGAACGAATACATGAAAAAAAGTGAAAATTTGAAAAGTAAATCACTAGTGAAGAAGCCCAAAACTTATTTAACTAATGTTACGGCTAACTAACTTAGTTTTTCTTAGACATCATCCCGACAAACCACTTTCATCTTTGTTATTAATACATTTTTACATGAACTACCTAATGAACGGGCACTATCATATTTTTTGAACATCTATGTCAGACGTCATATTCCTTAAGGAAAATTACTGTTTTACTTTTCAATAATCTACTCACTTGTATTGAAACGTGAATAAATAAAATACTATCATGTTACCTTTTCTTAATCGCCGATTATTTTTTCCTTAAGAACTTAGATTAAAACGGAGTTGTCATTGTTTTGTTCATATGTTCGTCATTAGAAAGAAAACAGTAAGACAGGACTAAATTAATTTACAAATAACAGAAGATAGCCAGTCATGCCTTATTTAAAAAAAAAGATAGTGACATCGGCATGTCGGCGCCATACACTTTATTACTTGCATAATTCTCCTTGCTATATCCACGTCAATATTGTCGTCTAGTGTTCACATTTGCAAATTCATTTCTTTTATAATTAGGTTCAAATATTCGTAAATTAAGAAGAAAATTAAGCTTAGTAAATGTTCTTGCTTTTATTCATCACCGACTATATTAATATCCAGTAGTCAACGAATTAAAACCAGAATAATATATACTTAAAAAAACATGATGAAACATTTCTAGAAATCTTACCTGTAATACGAAAATTGTATCAAATACTTGTTTCAAACCTATAACTAATTAAAACTGTGATGGTATATGTCCATCTAACTTGAACAACAAAGAGCGCAAACAAAGAAAAGTATATTTAACGTCACTTTTACATTCCCATTTAAACTGTTACTGGAGTACCTACTAAACGGCCACCTCAAATATGTTCCTCATTCAAAATATCGTTTTGCACGGAGTTCCAACGTTATTCCAACGTTGACTGGCACGTGACCAGGGTCGCTTGATATGCAGGCGAGCTCTTTTACATGTTCGAGGTAACAGCTGGACAATCTTAAGGTGAGATACTCAACATTTTTTTATATTTCAATTCGACCCGAAAATAGTAATAACCAAAAACATATTACTACTTATTCAACAACTGGAATAGTGCTATTGACTTAACGAGTAATAGTATCCCATCGTTCAAAAGTGATGTATTTTTCGTTAAACTATAAATTGAGATCATTACATGTATTGTTAAATGACTTTTTATGGAATTCCATCAATAAGAAATAATTTAAAACTCATTACGTGACAGGTGTTTCGGCTGACGACGGCCAATAAAACAACTTTTATTGGTTTTTCTTTTACTGTTTTCTTATTTCATTCTTTCGTTCTTAAATATATTTTGCTTGGGTATTCGGTAATGTACATTCAACGACTCTGAGGGGCACTTTTGACACAGTAAATTAAGTGATTTCTTTTCGAAACACCGCTATTTTTGACGGCATAATAAAAAGCAACAACCCGAATTCCTCCGAAAAAACAATGTTCGTCTTATTTTTTGCACCTGTAGCTTTAGAGAACAGGAAGACCAACTAGATGGGAGAGTAATTAATTTACCAGTCTATTTTAAAAATGACGTGACTTTCGTCGGTAAACTCGTAAAAGAAAATAACCGTGAAAACCTTAACGACAGAAATTGCCCTCCATTTTCATTTACGGGTGGCGAGATCGTCTCAAATATAATTTATGAGAATGAACAAATGAAAAATGGGCTTTTATAGTATTATATATATTTATCAATATACAACTGCAAAGGCCAACGTTATGAACGACGATAGGAGCATAAAATTTCACAGTTCGTCAGAGTACTCGATAGATAACGGTGAATAAAAGCTTTAGCACCTCACCAGCTACCTGTATATTTGCTATGCGCATTTTATATCAATCTATAAAACTAATCAAAGTAATGGATTTCACATGTCGTACTTCTCGCGGGGAAACAATTACGAACGTGTGCAGACGCAATAAAACTCTTTATACGATGTTTCGTAAGCGCACCAAAACCGCATAAACAAATATATATTTATAGCTAATTAAATTTTAAGTGCTACAAATAAATAAATAAACTTATATGGAATGCATTTACGATGTAGTTTCAATAGATTTACGGCTAAGTGGATGACAACAGCCACATTAGGCAACTTCAGATCAATAAACAGTATTGGATATTAGCTAGTAGCGCGCGAGCGATGCACGTTTGATTCACAGACACGCATCGCTGCATTTGTTTCAGTAGCTAGCAACATGCATCATTTTCAACCACTATTATGAATTCTTGTAATTCAAATGTTTGTTTATTATACCTAATTTAGTATATTGCAAAGAATTATTTGCTGTCATAAGATTAGAACAGAAATTGGAAATGCAATCATATTTATAAAACGGTACACCGTCGTTGTATGTTTAGGTTTATGCTAAATAAGTGAATACCGCCGTTATCTTTATGTTCGAACAGTAAACGGCAATGAGCAGTATTAATTTAACATGTCGTAAAGGTGAGTTTAGGGCAATAATATTTGCGTTGTCGCTGTTATAACTGTAAGGTTGGCGCGGCGCGGAGTGCTACTCGAGGTGTTTGCCGCGAGCTCGAGGCGCGCTGTTTGTGCGGCAAACACTCGCGAGCCGGCAGCCCCGCGCTAACCACCAGGTCACCTGTCGCGCTACTTAACGAAAAATTATTTTCTTCAATCATATTGAATGTTTTATCACCGCCACAAAAAAATAGTCTTCTTTTTGTTTTACTTCGTAGTCACAAAATTAGACGTATTTTCTTTTTTACAAATAACCATGTGAATAAACAGATTCTTTTTTAGATTTCGTTTGAGTAACAAATGAATAGAATAAACTCGAAATAAACGTGCTAACACGGCAGAGTCGTGTCGCACAAAAGCTGTTAATTTGTAATGTCGTTCGTTCCCTTTGTTAATGTTTACAAACATATGCGGAAGTGTCTGTTTGTATGCTTCAGGTTATCTCAAAATGCTCTGAAAGGATTTATCTCTAAGTTTACATATTGTGTTTTTTTATTATTTCTATGGTACTAAATTCTGCTCTGATGACCAGTTTATAATTATTAAAGTAGTAAATCACAAAGTAACTAGTTTATTGCAGGTATTCTTTCTAGGTTATTCATAGCATATTATTTGCACAGTAAAAATATATTTTGCGGAACATATTTGCACCGAATTCGTGACCGCATAAGTGAAGAAGTAACAAAATATTTGTGAGGTTTTGGCACAAACTCTCCGTGGCGGCGCGCACTCGTGTTGTAGCATTTTTCAAACTGATTTTACATGTTCGTCCGCACTTCGTTTCAATCTAGAATTACAAACACAGCTCTCTGTTTACGTGTAAAGTGTATGTACCTTACAAAACGTAAAAAACATCTAGCACACTCTATACGTAACTATAGTAGAGGTTCGTAATTAGTATTCAATTGAATTGAATTACAATTAAGGCTCACCGTCGAATTCACGTTAAGCCACGTGTGAGAATGTACTCTGCTCAATTAATAAGGAAAACGCAGCCATACGCTCTAATTAAACGGATGAACGCGTATATTATGTCGTTAAATTACAATACAATAAGCTGAACAGTAATGTAATACCTCACCAGAAAAGGAAAAGCGCACTTGAATAAAGGATGGAAGAAAATGTTGTTTCAATTTAATTATTTCGTCAAGACACGTCAGATGTCAGTTGTGAGCGCTTGTTATTAAAACCTTGTTTGTCATTCCTATCTCCGATAGACAATGTGATACTTTGGAAATAATAAGACGCGTCGCAAATGGTGGAATG
The DNA here is from genome assembly GCA_905146925.1 of Autographa gamma. Lineage (NCBI taxonomy): Eukaryota > Metazoa > Arthropoda > Insecta > Lepidoptera > Noctuidae > Autographa > Autographa gamma. The sequence continues at coordinate 7,805,555 of LR989852.1, forward strand.
TTTACGTTCCTGCGTAATGTTTGTAAGCAATATGTAGAAAAAATGTAAACGAATCGAAACAAGTACACGGAATGCGTCGCGTGCCGCCGAACGCTTTATCTCACGCATTTATTTTGCAAACACAACACTCTGTAACAACAATTGTTTCGATTTGCTTCATGCCAACCGAAAAAACGACACTTGACACCATCAATATTCGAGCTAAACCAAAAGAATTGCGATATTCATTTGTCATTTTTTCGTGGAACATTTTTTAATTGGATTTATGTTGACTCATCACCCCACTTACATTTTAGAGACTTTCAAAAGTGTCATCGTATTTGTATCGGGTAATCGATTTTGTTTGTCGCTAACAATAACAAAGGCGGTCTAAAAATAAAAGGCAATCAAGTATTGTGATTTAGCACAAAATTGTTATGGTCCTCTCTAATAAAATGGACGTTCAAACCACCAATTAATCTACTTTTATAAACTTGGTTGTCATTTCCTGATATAGCACTTTGTCTTTTAAGTTTTAAATAATGTACGGCGATAGCAGCATGAAGTTTCGTGATAACCAGGTAAACGTGTATACATAATTAATCCTTCAAACTTTCGGTCTCCGGTAAACAGTTAACCAACTTAAAATGTAGGTTGCTTTCAACGTGCAGCTAACCGCTTGCCTAACACTGCATTTAATATAGATGTAACTACGTGCATGTAGAACTGAACACACATGTGCTTATAAAACTTAACGTTTCGCCTTTTACGTATTCTATGAGTAAACTTAGGTGCCGAGAATCTGTCGTTAAAACTCTATAAATGATAGATACGAGAAGTCTGGCTACCTACCAATATATGCCATCAGGTGCTGTAATTATAACGGCCCCCTAGTACTAGTGCTTCTATTGATTTCCAAGCAATATAAATATAATTGCCAATATTTAAATATTCATCTGGTCGAAGAGTAAAGACGAGAAGTAATTTCAAGATGAATATTAATGAACTTAGGTTCTCATCATTCCGTTCAGGCTTATACTGTGTATAACTATCAAATTACTGTGATCATGGTTATTATAAAAGTATCAATCGTCGAAAGCATAAATCCAAAATAAAGTAAAAGACAAATGTTTCATAATAAAACAATGCTTTCCACAATTCATAATGCACACAATCACAAACCAGTAGCATATACGGTACATAAATACCATGAAAATATAAAATACAATGAAACAAGTTGAAGCAAGCACAGCGGTATGAGTTGGCCCTCGTAGCCGCGGATCGTAGAACGCTAAATGTTTGCTATGTCAACACGACCGTAGCAGCGGCTACGCCAGCTACGATACTGCTACGAGAGCCCGGGTTTTAACAAAATATTTTTATACACTTAAACTAGTTGCAATAAACTAATGTTTAGTAATGACAACGACAGTTTGTTAAAATGATAGAGGTATTTTAAATGAATATTTATAGCTACATTAGTAAGCCTTACATATAAAGTTTCTCAAACATAGTAGAATAAAGGATGTATGGGTATATCAAAGCTAAACCGTATGAGTCAGCGGCACATTTGATGGAATAATAAAGTAAGTTTTATAGTCTTTCTTCGCCTCTATAAATCTTTAGGATTGGCCGACACAGATGCGTGCGGCGATAGTACTGCCCGAACAGTTTGTTGACAGCATTACACAGATAACATCGCATTTTACCTCCGATATATCTTTATGGACCTACAAATAATAAATGTGATTTCTTTCAAATTAGATTAAGGGTTTTCTCTATTTAATATCAAACCTTTTTGGGATTACGTACGGAGAAACATGACTCTGCATTTTATTGTTACCTTTATCTAAATTTGATAAACTGCTCGGGGATCATAACATTTTTTCTGAGGAATAGGTTAATAGTAAAATTGCTAGTTATTTATTTTTTGTCTTTTTAAAACATTGTATGTCGAATTATTACGTGATTAAAGCAAAATAAATGCACTATTTACATAAGATTCTTACGTAATAACTTCATTACATAAATAACTAAGTTTAAGACTTAACTTCAAATAGAGTTTAGTTAATAAGTGAAACTTGCAAATTGAGCGCAAGGTTTTCTCATTGACGTCAATAAATACTTCAGGAATTCGTTAGAAGTTTATTTATCTCGAATGAACGTACCTCTTTATATTATGAGTTACTATACAGAGTGAAGTAGAAGCTCGTTTCAAAACTAACAATCAGTGCTGACTTCACACGCTGCCCTTAAGAAAAGGGATCAAACAATACTTGTACAACAACCGGGTTCAAAGGTCCAACCGGCTGAATTTCCTTACCTGACTAACAATGACTTTCAAAACTGAAAAAATAACACAATTATGTCCTAAAAAAACACGACAAATTTTGCATAAATGTAGATACAATATTTGACGCTCTTAACCATTTATGAATATTAGTCACAATTATAATATATTTACGTCTTATCTTTGATTCTTTACCTCAGAATTATATTATCTTTTTGTGAGCATCGCCATTTTTTACAAGACCAATTATGATGGGCAAATTTGGAGTTAAAAAATTCTCATAAATTCGTTCTCCCAGAGGCTTCATAACTCAGATAAAACTTTATTTATTGCGCTGATTTATTTGTGCATGTACCTGACATTATGCGTAATTTTTTGATATACCTACATTATGTTGCAGACGTAATTGAAAAACTTTTACAAATGTGTGTTGAAGTTGTAGTTTGTTTCCAAATTTATGTAATTTGAATACTAAGTAATATTATATACTGAATGTTTATTTAATTGGGCTAGTTATTTTCTTTTTCGTTAGAACTACAAGCAGACAGTGAGGTATGTTCAATACGTAGCGCATGTGTTTTCAGTAACGTCGCATCGATCTGCTAATCTTGCATAGCGGAGGAAATTACTGCAAGGTCTTTGCGCGGCGTCTCTTTCGCCGGAGCTTATTCCAAGCCACTATTCATTCGAGCACGAACACGCCAGGCGGAGGCGTCGCAGGCGGCAACTCGACAAAGATCAAAGGAGAGTACTTTTCGATTAAACGCCGCCGCTCCTCATAATTTCTTGAATTTCAAACGGGCACGCTCTGCTACCTTGACAATTTTCAGCATTAACTCTGACAATTGAATTATCTCCAAATAATGACTGACACCCGCTCTCGGATAGATAATACGTTCTATCGTATTAACTTTTAAGTGAACCATTCCCAGCTTTATAATTGAATTTGTTTCGGTAATAAAGCCCCTTATAATCATCAAACTGTAATCAAAACTGATAAACCGGATACGATTCAGAAAACATCAACATTATTTAATGAACATTTATTTTTAAGTTATCGTTAAAATGTCGCGCGTAACGTCCAATTAATGCAAAACAAGAAGACGACTCCGATTACGACATAAATTTTGTCTGTACTTCGCTTAATTGAATCACGAGAAGCTATGAGTTAAATAAACAAGTGACAACTAAATCCATTGATTAATTAAACTGCCAACAAATGATTAACTTAAAGTATTTACGAACGTGAACGTTTTGAACAAAACTGCGGATTCACTTTCTAGAAAACTCTGCAATTTCTTTGTCGTCATTTGCCAACATGAATCTTTATGTTTTAATAAATATGAAGAGAAGGTAAATATGTCTTTTACCTTCATACACCCACAACTACTCCATACCCGTTTTAAAATGAAATTAGCAAGGCAAATGATGTCGCTTAGTTCGGAATCGTTTATGGAAGAATACTGAAATACGTATTTAGGTCGCGGTCGCATTTAGTTACCTTTGCATTTAGATACCTTTTAGCACCTGTTGCCAATTCGGTAAAGAAGTATATTTAATGTTATTCAATGCACGCTGACGTATTTCACAATGCAGTGGTCCGGGGGAACTGAAACCTTGCCAGTGACACTATTATTACTCTTTTAAATATTTAATTTATATTCTTTCCAAAAGAAGTAAAACCAATTCATATTCAATATTGTAACACACCTTCTGAGAAAGTTATTTGTATAAACAGCTGTCTAGACTGTAGCCATAACCTCACAGTTTTATTATCATCTGTCTCATTCTCATTACATCTCGACACAGCGAGATCGTCGGAATAGCACAAAGGGTGATACTTTCACTATAATATGCCCCATCTGCGTGCTGTCGTTTACGTTGTAATATACATCGTGATAAAACAATATACACTTTAGTAGTTTTGTTGATTACATCCAAACATTAAAGGAAACATCGCTAGGAAGAAACCGCATGCAAATTGCCAATTCCCCGATAGAGCAACTAGATTAAACACTGTACAAACTTGCTCTATAAGAACGCAAGCGCAATGAATAGACTTAACATTCTGTATCTGCGAGGAAACGTAGCGATGATGGAATTTTAAAGCACGGTCGATATTCGTGGAAAGTGGAATAAATGGTCGAATAAATGTAAGCATTTTATTTTTGCATTTTAGGTAGATTTGGCAAAACATACCACCACTAAAAGTAACAGAACTCCACTGACTGATAGTTCTAGGTAGCACTATATACAAACATATATACTGGATAAAATAAATAATCCAGTCTTTTATTTAAGCAAAAAATGCATCGTCGTGATACAACTTCCTTAGGTAACATGTCAAATATGGACAATTTCTTACCAAAGCTATTATTATTCGCTAATTCTATTTAAAACATGAACATTATCATGTCCAAATAATTGTATAATTACGTTCGCTCGATGCCACTTGATCTTTTTGCAAGCCGTCCTCGCCGGAGGCTGTTTCTGCGCCCCTGTTTCACTGCCTACGCATAAAACTTAAATGCTGAAACTTGCCGCCAAACTTACTCTAAAGCGAAAAGATTGACTTTGTACTTCAAGAGTTCCTCCTATACTGTTTAAACTGAATCCTTATAATATATATGTCACGGTAAGAGTGATTAATTGAAGATTATTAATAATTATCTAGTATTATTAATAATTACCGAAAGTCGAGGTAAAAGTGATAAATTAATCACATTTGTCGGTTTTTATTAATAATTTAACCCTAGTAGTGATAAATGTAATAAGTGGCCAAGTGTTGCGGGGCTGTTTATTTAGTATGCTTGGTTAGGTTCGACTTTGTGACGGAGATCAATAGGTTAGGTTAGGTTAGATATTGTGACCTTGCAACAGAGCGAGCGAAGCGAGCGACGACGTATGTACCCATCACATATATTTTTATAAATTAAAGAAATATTAACCAAGTGTATATGTATAAGTCAGTGTATATGTCAGGGTAAGAGTGAATAATATAAATAAATACCTGCTGGTCAAAAAACATTGGGTTTTTATTTATTTTATCACTTTTACCAATATGTGTCGAGAATTATTAATAATTACTACTAAAAGTAATAAATTTCGATTGTTTATTAACATTTACCAAAACATGTGATTATTATTAATAATTTTGTAAAATTATTAATAATTTTCAATTAATCACATTTACCGTAACATATACTCAAGCTTAAGTTATTGTTCCTTTTTTCTTTTAAAACGAATTATTTTATACGAATTTTAGTAATTCGTCGCCCTTTGATATTGTCAAAGTTATCTTATTTGTATTTATTCAAGTCGTAATCTAATTGCGTGCTTGACGACATTACAAAGAGAAAATCCCACAGATAGTCCCCTCTCCCAGATCATTAAATTTCATTATAGACTTACCTCCTTCAAACTCTGTGGATTGTTCGAATAACCATGAAATTCTTAAATGGGATCTTAATTGCGAGCCGCGTTAAAGATGATAATACATTACGAAATATTTGTCAGCTGTGAGCACTCGGCACTGGTGAACCATAAGTGGTAGACATTCGCATTTGTTATCCCTGAAATATTTTCGAGAGAAGCTCTCGACGCCGCACATAGTAAATAAAAAATATAATTCCGATAAATTCAGCGATAAAATCGTATCCACACATAACAAAAAACAGGAACAAGGACTTCCTTGTGGCAATGTAACAGCGTGACAAACGGAACGCACGCAACCCGGAATCAATCCATTCCGATTTTTTCCATTTATTCATGTCGATGTGGTTACCAATAGATAGAAATATGAGAGAAAGATATTGGATACATATGTGTTGTGGTTTGCCCAAAACAAAACGTTGATATATAATTAATAATCAATTATTGCGGACTGATTGATTGTTAACATTCGTATACGTTAGTACTCGTACTTATATTTGGTACATGTAGAAATTAGAAACGCTGTTCAGTAAATACATGAAATGATTGTAGCCTAAATTAGTCTGGTGTATACTTTCTGTTTGATTTGGAATATTTGGATATAATATTGGGAAAACGATTGAGCTTCGGCGTCGAGAGGCAGCGTCGATCATTACTGGCAAATGAAGTGAGTGCCGCGCAAATGATTCGGGCCTGATTATACCCGGCACGGCGTGGAGAACACTGCGTACCGCGCACTCCACATCCGACCGGTTATGACCGTTATCGCTCATATTACCTAACGTATTTTGGTTTGCTTTACCTAACGATCTAATTGAAGTCAGACTGTAGATACACGTTCATTGACGTCGTTTCAAAAGTTTTCCTTCAATAAAACCATATGAGATATCTATTTATTACACAGCTACTTTAAGTGTCTAAATGGAAACTGTTTACAGAATCGCGAATACTATTTATGTTCAAGCATAAATATAAGCCTGCCCACTTAAGATAGAATTCCTAGTACTTGTCTGTTCCCGTTATTACCATTGTCTGTTTATTATTTATGAGTTGCAAAAAATAAATAAACGATTTTCGTGTTTGTATAAAAGCGGGATAAAGGACCTTTTCGAGTGATTTGATTTTTGCGATAAATCCCAAGTTATTTTCACACATCAAAGCGAGTGTATCGTGGAGATTAGCATGTAGATACATCATATCCCATTTGGTTTTGCACTCCCCATCGCAGCCTCGGGCGCTCCTATATCTTATCGATACTTGAAACGTTCGTGCCGTCGCGTCGCCTTGTCGTCGACTCTACACAACTTATAATAACATAACTATACATACCTCGTCTGAATAACATACATAACATACAGAAGTGAGTATATTCATTATTAATATTTCAATTTGAAAAAAAATCCTTTTAGAAATATGGTGCCTAATTCTTCTCATTCCAAACTTCTGGGTAAAATAAGTGGTAGAGTAAATTTATAGTGTTGGTGTTCAGATATACTCAATCACGGACTAACGACGTAACAGATTTTGTTCGTAAGTAAAATATATCCGGGATTACGGACCTTTTTACGGTAACAGGTCCTTTGTTTTAATCTCAGTAAACAATGGCCGAAATACCTACATGTAAAGAAAATGCCTGGCAACTGTTCTATTAAGGTATTAGTTATTTACGATCTTTATAAAAACCTGTAAGAAAGCGCTCCGTGTTTTATTTAATGTTTATGTTAAACCTGGTTAATTGCATATCTAAACTAAATATTAGATCTTTTTAAACGAAAAGTAGAAAAGCTACCAGCTGCACACATAGTTACACACACAGTTACTTAAATTGATATAATAAAAGGTATTTTAGTCAAAACACTTTGTTTTTTAAGTTTGCCTGGGTAAAGGTAAAACATTTTTTTTTATTCGAAAATTCTTAATTGTCCAAAAAAATGCTATACCACCTTCGTGATTGAAGTATATATGTATATAGCCCTACTCTTATCTAAACGACAATGTTTTGTTTTCGACAACCACGCGAACGAAGTCGCGGGCAACGATAGTCAATAATAACCTACTATTTTGAACTTTATACATTTACTTAGTCCCGATGATATGCTGGACAATTAAGTTCTATCACTCCATACTCGTTAAGTATATAAAGCAATATGTTATTCTATCCGTCGCAGCCCTTCGTCCGGCGCCGCGCTGCCCTCGCATCGCCGGCATCCGGCTCGCATCCGCCGGATCGCCGCGTCGCCGCACTCTATTGCTCACCGATTGCTGTACCTCGAATTATTTATCCTTTGTTTCTATGAATTATCGTGAATTGTCTACCAAACTTTTTTGCTTTCGGTCTTGTGTAAAAAGGTTTTCGACTAATTTATGAACAGCCTAAGAAATTATTATTTATCTTTGTCTTAAGTCTATGGTTATATAAACGATTTCATATCATTTTTGGCTTTTTCATTTCACCAGATCCCAACTACTCCAGCAAAAGAAAACTAAATTCACACTTTGGAATAGCAAGTAGGTACAACTACTAAGAAATGGGCACAAATCATAAAGTTATATATACCTTTATATTGCAGGAGTACAATGAGAACGAGTCCAAGATGTCTCTGACAGGAAGCCATTTCCCCAACACCGGCCGCTTTATGAAATCATAGACAGAAGTGCGCTTGATAAATATGTTCCGCCTGCATTCTTATACCGTTTGCACTCCTAACACAGACCCATAATGCTTTACATAAATTCGATTGAATAAATCTGTGTTCGTTTATTCATAAAAACAATTCCCGGTTTTGACTCCGTAACAAAAAAAAACGAGTAACTAAATGTTTTTCTAGAATCCACCTGTTTGTGCTCATGTAAATTACCTTTTCACCGAATGCACTTGACAAATATAGAATAATTATTTGGTTCAAAAAATACCGGTGAATTTTAGAACAAACAGTAAACAGGTGACGTACAAACTTTTTACCGATCGTGACTGTGAGTAATATGTTCGGCTCTCTTAAATTCGGAAACCGTTTTAGTGCCTATCTAGAATCTCTTATATCCTGTGCAAACGCGGTGATCTGTCGCTACTAGCTATAGCCAAGTACGGCAAGTAATAAACTCGTTGGCTGTCCGACCAAAACTAATGACCAACTTGGTCTTGATTGGATAAATTCCCAGAAATAGAAACAGCCATGTTTCATCGGCGTGTAGGCGAACTTCTTCATTTGCGGTTGGTTGGCGATGTCTCATATAATCTCTACGTGATAGGAATAGCACGGTCCGACTTTATATCATTGTCTGCCACTGACAATTATTGAACTTAGCCGTACGCCAATGCAGCACGTTGGAATTGTACGAAATGTTATACTTACTGACGTGGAATTTCATTACTTTAATTGCGAAAAATTATTAGAAACTATCGATACAGGTAATATTATATATTACAGAATAAATTTCTATGTACGTAAATTACATAAAATACATTCAGTTCCCACACCTGCAACAGCTAATACCTGTATTTCTGATTAGTCTAAACCAATATAGGGCTACGTTTGCCGCATGTCACCTAAGCTTTAGTATGATTATAGCATTATGCAATTATAATAACCAAAATAATGATTGCATATTGCTACTTCAGAATCTTAGCTACGTCGCCTCTTCCATTTTATTAATAAGTGTGACAACAGCCGGCGCCGCTGGCGAAACGCCTAAAAACAAAAGACATCGTACATTTTCAGTATTGCGAATCAAGTTACCTTATTAACGATACCAATCCCGAACATAAATAAGACGCGCAGCCAGGCGACGGACCTCCATGTTTTGTTAAACGTTTTAATGACGTAGAAATATTTACGCAATCTCAGCAATATATTACAACGCTACGTGCCCCAAGATGATTTGCGTGTTTTCTGTAAGTTGGCCCGGAATAAAGGGTCTAAAGGAAAATCTTGAGTGACACAGGTCGGACAGCGGGGGATACATTTTTGTCATTCCGCGCCTTTGCATTAGTCGTCCTGCCAGTGCCATGTCCAATGGTCATTGAAAGAAAATGCTACGGATAAGCTATAGAAGCGGGACCACAAAGGCTGGTGTCGGAGGAATCTGTTCGACATAGTTTCATAAATTAAATCGTGTCTTGAGGGATCAACTCTCGACGTGTGGTCACAGATTTCTTTTTATCGTATTCAGTAGGTATTTTTTCTGTTAATTTTTTAGTTCATAGTTTTTGGTTAATCAAATTTCCTAAAACACCAACATAATGCATTTTTTCGGACTAAACATCTACAGCTCAAAGTAATCATTATACACGATTATATTATGTACATAATACGGTAATCAACTTACTGTTGTGATCATTTTTAACATAAACGCTAAAATTACGAACCAAAATTTCAGTACCCACCCCTCTGATTAGGAGCCCGCACACATCATTTAAACATTTCGAATGTTGGGCAAAGGTTCATTGGGAGTTTTGTGAAATAGCTAATAATAAGACCCTAAATAAACAACATAGCATTATTCTAATATACAAGTTAGCTTATCGTAAATATAACGCTTAGTAATCTGCCCTGCTTCAGCGCAGTTTTATACCAACATTGGGTCCAGAAAATATTATTACTGTGTTTACGCAGACTTTAATTTATCTCCTTCGGGTTCTTCCTAGGAAATTGTATTCTTCTTCTTTAATTTTATACTTGTTCCTGGTAGATAGATAATTTATATTTCATTAGAAAATTGTTTTAGCTATTAGCACGAAGAAAGGAAGTTTAGTCCTTTCAAGTCATATGAAAATCAGAAGCATGATCAACGAACGAATTGTATTATTTCTGAAATATCAAAACACTTTACAAATAATCTGTCGTTGTATAATCATGTTTTAATAAAATTATTAGTTCCTTAAGCGACATTAGCAAAATAGTTCCTGAAATGATAATGAAAATTAGAAAATGTAATGTATCTCGTAGTACAACTTTAATACCACCTTTGTGAGTAGATATAAATTCGTGATCGAGTATAGAAACACGCGTTGCAGCTGTAAAAGGCTTTGCAATTCCTTTTTATCGAGAATTTCTTCAGCCGGAGAAAAACATATGCACATTAGAGACTCATTCACAAAGGTCTCTAGTAATACTTAAATATGTTTAACTTATATTACGCACACCATTAATATAGCTTGTTTATTCTAATACTGTATACAATTAATCTTTGTTAATAAAATTATCACACACATTGTATACATTTTAACTAAGAATTTTCAAAAATATGCGCTTCATCCCGACATCGCATTTACAGGTTTTAATGAAATACTAACTTTTCTATTTTATTTAAATATTATTAAATTTCCTCACATAAAGTAAACAAAATCTTTACATTAAATTAAAAATAGCAATCACAATGAAATTATACAATATCACAATAGAAAAATGTATAATCTCATTTAACTTGTATTTCGTTGTCTGCATTAAGTAAGCGGCTATCTTAACGCAGACATTTAAACAGATAAACAGTTGAACTGGCACCAACATTGTCCACGAGGCTAATATCCCTAGAACTCTACTTAAAACCTCTTTGTACAGAGTAGCAGACATGTAGTGAATTATTTGTATGAGAAACGTAACACCAATTTTTCTTTACGAAATTTTTGATTACGAGTAAAAGGTTTCCAATTTATGTGTTTTTGATAGTATATAAAATTCTAATATAGTATGGCATATAGATAAATACGTATGTATATTTCATATAGCATAATAACATAAATGATATAAATAGGTACGAATTGTAGGACGTCGATCACCTGGAAATAACAAAGGTTTCTTGGACACTTGCTTTACGATGATAGCTGACAGCTGTCAAGTTGTGTCAAAACCTCTTTGTTGAGCGTCGTTATAATTTCTAATCTATCATTTTAACCTGTAACTATGCCACTGCAAGGTCTCATGTTTGTCTCATTTAAGGATGAAATGAGCATCTAACATAAACCAACCCTTCATGAAAGTATACCAATACTGTTATGAAGTTAGTTTTTATTAGTAGCAAAATATACAAACATATATATATTTCTATTGATTTCTATTTAAACTTTATAAAGAAAGACAGGTACAAAGTGTATAAAATGTATCGAGAATGATCGTAAATAGGAACAGCTGAAGGCGATGATGGGAGCGAGCGCGGCACGGCGAGTGCGGCCGCCCTGCGCGCCTCCACTAACAAAGTTACTACAGGCCGGGGACTCTTCCGCTCGTCTCGTTGCCTAGATTTATGTTGACTCCTTTAATTACACAAGGGCCAACGATCTCGGTAACTTTAAAAATTCTGAATAATCCGACCCAGAAAAACAGCCAATCACTTTCACTGGGAGCCAATTACAATATTTCTTCTTCAAAGCACAATTCAACTTGAGCTAATTAAACATAAAGATGGCCGTTTCGCGGAGTCGTTTTATTAAACAAATGGATAAGATCTAATAGTGGAATTGAGTGTGTATATTTAACACATAATAAAGTGGATGTAGGACCTATAAAGTTTTATGTGCGCTGTAAAAGTAGGCAGGCGGGCAGAGAGGTCGGCAAGAAGACATTGTGCTGCGCGTCAATAACCCACTGAATTACTTTTACTTCGATACTAATATTAACCTATCACTTTAACTTTATGTTATGTAAAATGTTTATTTATCAATAGATTCTGAAATGTTTTACATAAGCCTTATAGAAAAAAAACACAATTGTTTACGCTGTACTGTAACCAAACTTATAAAGATGTATATATCATTCGGATAAATCAAGTTGATTTCCAATAGTACTTAATTTTACAGCTGACTAACAAAGCCTATATTTACAGACGATTTGGCGGAAGCCTTAAATCGGTCTAGTTTACAACAACTTCGTGGAATTTACTATCGATTAAATCTTCCAAGTGTATCTTACATCAGTACTTCACGTGTAGAATCCAAATAAAAGTCACTTAGTTTATACATGCAGTTCTGGTAGAGGAGGTAGAAAAATCTCATATTTTCATGTCACTGCTTCATATAAATCAAAGGATCATATCAAAGCTCGCTTCCCACAATAGTATCTTTAAATACCATTACTTCCTATATCTTTCCGCAACATGAGCGAGTATAGTGAACGTGGTAAATCTTTACGTCACCATTTATTACGACTAACGCCCTTATATATCTGCGCAGACAGGAATAAACTGGAAAGCTCTGGAAGGCTCTGCCTAGCCTCTCCTCCCACCTTCCTTTATGCACGATACAACAAAAACGACTCCTTTCATGTAATAAAATATGATATTTGTTACTTTTGATTCCGTGACAGCTCTTCTGGTTCACTGAACATAACATGAAGGGCACTGACAGGTTTCAGTCGGCATGAATACAAAGCAATTTACTACCTTGATATGTCGTAATTATCCACCCAATCAGAAGGCGTTAGTATGAATCTGTATCTGATTTTATATCTTGTTCGGATTATATCTAGCAAATTTGATTTTTTATGCTGGAGGAATCATACGTTCTTCTTGATTAAAATTCGTGATTCTACCTCATAATTTTCGTCACACAATTGATGTGAGCCATATACTCCCTCTCCGTCGTATGACAACAATAAAACCGACTTCGTGACCTTCCACTATCTTTTTCCCGGGAAAATTGGTTCCAATACCCTTCAAAGAGGTCAGTATGTTTCTGATTTCCATTTCATTTTATTATTACATACCCAAGTATAAATGTTATTGGAAAACCGTATTAGGTCGCCGGGTATGCGGTAAATACGTCTAGTTCTGTATCAAAATTTAAAACTGTCATGACTGTGCTCCGCGTTCAGATCATGTTGCACTTTCATTTAATGGTACTGCAGCGAGTGCGGGTGTATTAGATTGAATTGCATTTCCCGGTTACGACAGACTAAAGGTTACTGCGAAATGGTTTGATTCGCAGAACCACTACCACTAAAGTTGGTTAATGACAGAGATATGAGCACACAAACACGTGTACATACGGGTCTGCAGACCGCCGTGCGTTTCAGTAGTTTTAGGTCAGGTTTATTTCCATCGAGCATATCGTTTCACCACTGGAAAGCCCTTATGTTATCGCTTGTTACATTACTAGTATTGGAAAAACATAAAATATTCTTTGAAACAAAATAAAGTAAAATCTTGTATTAAAGAACATGGCAACATATTGGATCAATTATTACATATAGTTCATACAATGATATCAAACGGTGAAGGCCCAACTATAACTCACTTTCTTGCCTTATGATATCCTGTTCCCTACTATGTTCATAAAAATACCTCGATGCATTGCGATCCTCCATCACAATATGTAAGTAAATAAATACATAAATATTAGCCATTAAGTGCGGATACGTGTTGAGGCAGCCTCCCGCCTCATCTACAAGATTGTAATGTAATTCCCAGCGAATACCTTCCAATTATTACCACCTTGAAGGGCTATTAATACAAAACGTGTTAATTGCCCTATAACGTACCACCAAGGAATATTGATATACCCATTTTAAAAGTTCTTATAAAGTTAAATTACTTCACAGTCTAATTAAGCATTACGCGGTAATTTTAACCTTTAAAATGTTAGAGAAATAATTAAATTTCTCAAAATTTTGAAGGTTATAAATTTTATATGAACTATCATAATCATGATGTAGGTACATATTGTCATAATACTGTTTTTTTTTCTTAACCTATACTGTCCCACTGCTGGGCAAAGGCCTCCCCCAATTCCTTCCATACTACCTTATCCCGCGCTGCCTCGCACCAGCCGGGCAGCCTCGCGGTGTGAGACTATGTTATAATAATGTTATATAATGAATTAAAAACCATTACATCAGATGTATCTGGAACATTGATCTTAGATGCTCTAGGCTTTGACCTAAGACCGCTTGTACTTGAACTGCTCGAGCTGTTGACTTGTGACGTGACCTTCCATGCGCTTGCTTTACTTCTATCGACCGCTCGCAGCCAATGAAGTGCTTCAAGCAGTCTGTGTGCCTGTGGTCATGGAAGCAGCTTAAAACTGTTGATTCCGACTGTTTAAGTAGTTCGTATGCGCATGACTTTAGGAGTATCATCTCTCTATCTTTTTTATAACGTAACTTAACCTACATGTTTCATAAGTATGTATGGTCCATGTAGCTTTTCTATGAGTTTCCACAATTTTTTACATATTTCAAACTATAGTGGGTGTAATTTATCTATAATATGTATGTATTTAGAAATATATAAGTATGTTTATCAGTTGTCTGGTTACCATAACACAAGCTCTGCTTAGCTTGAGATCAGACAACCGTGTGTGAGATGTCCCGGAATATTATATTATATTATATTATTATTATTATAGTATTTGACGGGCCTGTTGGTGTAGTGGTTAGAGACCCTGACTACTATACCGGGGGTCGTGGGGTCGATCCCAGGACAAATGTTTGTGTGATGAGCACGATCATTTGTTCGGTGTCTGGGTGTTATTTGTCTATAATATGTATGTATTTAGAAATATATAAGTATGTTTATCAGTTGTCTGGTTACCATAACACAAGCTCTGCTTAGCTTGGGATCAGATAACCGTGTGTGAGATGTCCCGGAATAAAATAAATAAATAGTATTCATTCATATTCAGTTGTATTTCAGAGGCATGCCAGATTTCGTTCAAGAAATATTGCAATCAGTTACTACGTTACCATGAACGGTTAAAGCCTTTACATTCGAACACACCGAGTGTCGGTATATACTGTTTACCAAGCACAAGATGCACCAATGTCATAAAAATGTAATAATTAAGTAAAATGTATTTCGAAATAATTATGTGTGCCACTGAATGTAGAAATAATGATTGTGTGTTTAATATATGTCGATATACTGTGTAACATACCTACAATTATAAAACGTATTTTTTTGTATCGGCCAAAAGAGAAACATAAATAACATACTCAAAATATAAAGAATGTAACCTTTGTCCATACCGCGGGCGATCCGTTGAACAAAGTTTAAAGGCTGTATAAAATAAAAGCTCTCGTCATCTGGCTCTGTTTCAGACACAACCAGTCAAACATATCCCAGTCGAGGGAGCAATAAATTGTACAAACAAGTTGTCTGTTGCGAGTGCTACGCTGCTGTTGTAGCGTCTTGTACTACGGCGTAGCAAGAAATCACGAGATGTGCCAGTACATACCGACGAGTTCACTGTCTACATAAAATTATTCTTTTTTGATGTAAACAGAACAATATTTCGACTTCAAAGCTAATAAAATTAACCGTTAACAATTTTACTTGTAGATAACTTTTCCCATACATTACGATAGAAGTAAAAGCAATGTGCTCACGCATTAAATGATTCGTGGCCGAAGTGAACATTCCTCGATACATAACGACCTTAACAGACATTTTTGTTGTTAGATTGTTAAAAGCAATAAAAAGCTCCGGTCGGTAGGATGGCCCCCAGCCAACTGGCGGCTTCGTCGGGCGACGCTCTTAACTCAATACAAACGACGCTATGACCTACACTAATTCCACTCAAACATTCGACATCTTCAAAGTTAAATCAGGTTTTGAGCAATATTGGGAATTTATTTTCAGATAGAAAATATCGGAAGCATCTGTCGCAAAGAGCACTATAGTCATGAGGTGATCGAGCTTGGACATTAATAAGGACACGCGTTCCTATTTCATAACTCAAGACGTCTATTACATAGAAGCACCGGTTGCAGCCATTACAGCAATATGTACTGTGCTTAAAAGATTGCAATAGTGCACAAGTGTTGACTATTTGTTATTCCTTCGCCTACCAGCACCAATAAAAGCCGTTTTCCTCAGTTGCTTCATGCTATTTGCCCGAGGGAAAACCAACGTTTCAGAACATTTGTTTATTTTTATACCCACAGAAATACTGCAAAAGAATAGTAATGTCAATTACTTTGTACCTACGTATACCTTTTATCGCTGTTATTATGATGCGGTTTGTAGAATGGCTGTTCTGGCTTTATAATGATACGAGCACTTAAATGGTCCACTTGGTATATTACACCTTCGTATGTCTTTTTTTCGTTAACCCAATAGATCGTATTCAGTACTATTCAATAGCTGGGATACGAGCATGTTCATATCCTAATACAATTCTACCAATTTCTAGTTTTCTGTCTATTATTTTTTTGTAAACCAAAGTTATTGACTCTAGTACAGGCTAATGTCAGAACACAATTATTGACAATATCGTGTAACAAATCATGCGTGAACGATAGTCAGTGTCTCCGATGATATTTTCAAGTGCGAGATATTCGAGCTTGTAATACAAGCAGGCTTATATTTTCTGCTATTGTTCTAGGAACAATTTCCTGATATGAAACCCTTTGTTTTAGTGTGATGCAAGCAGCTGGCTCGCTGCCAGCCCCCATACATGTTTCATATTTCACTGGATCAGCGCGGCTTACAATAGGTGATGTAACGTTTCTTTAATTTTTATTGCGCCATGCAAATACGAACCAATCTCCTATTGATAATAATAATTAAGCTATCCATAATTAACGCTACACGTTGACTTTACCGATACAATGCCTTACTTAAACCGTTTGTATAAAAGGATTCCAATACCCTCGACCCACGCATCTATTGATCGTACAAAAAGTGGGCCAGATAACGAACCATTATAGTACCCGATGGTAATGCACTCTTTCTTGCAAATAGGGACCGTGAGGAGGAATCCTCGAGTCAAGTGGATTCATTACAGCGAATACTTCACATTCGATCGAAAGGTAATGGTATTGCGAAACAGAAGGCGGTGTGTTGCACAGAACCGCGCACAAAGGAGGCCGACCTTCGACAAACTCGATGTCCGCTTTAGATCTCCTCATTGACTTCTTTATTGTATGTAAGTGCTCTTTTGTATAGGGCTATTGGAGTTTCAGTGCTTTTCTACACCAAAATTATAGCAACAGGGCCTGTCGTCTGTTTGTACTCAATTCTGTTTCATTTGAATACTCTAAATCGTCACAGATTGGTTTACATGTATGTATGTATCCGTTTGTCTGTTTTAGCTTTTATTCAAATTCAAAATAGGACTATTCTTTAACATTTTTTATTTGTAAAACAGTGAAAACAAATAAGTCCATAAGAATCCTTTTAGATCACGAATAACACCCTTAGGAAAAAAACTGGTTTCAAAAACTAAAAATAAATTAAACTGTGCACTACAAAAGTACATATTCCTAGTACGTATTGGTAGGAAATAAAATTCGTTAACTAAAAAAATAGCGGAGAGAGCTTTTCCGTAGCAATCAATTTTTAAAGCGGTAATAGCCCGAACACTACATCGGACTGGAAATCCAGTGATAAAGTAAATCCTAGTATATTAAACAAACCACGCTAAGCTGAAGTTTTTAACTAGGCGATTTCAGCAAACATCGATTCATGCGGGAGTCCTATTTATTACCGAAGTACTGTTTGTTTATCGATACAAACTGTACGCAACGTCATCTCGGTACTATACTTATAAGTATACAGAATCAGTTCAACGATGTGTGTAAAAAATGCGAGTGAACCATACCAGCGAGTGCTCACCCGCCCAAATATAAATCCATTAGCATGATACTTATCGAGCTCACGATAACATTCCGTGTAATTGCATATTTAAAACCTCGCGTCAAAAAATACAAACGAAAAAAAATGTTACGAAGCCAAATGACTCCATGAGTGTGTTCCAAGTCATACATGGGACGAAATATTATATATTAATAAAATGTTGTATGGCTTAATATAGCCTTTATATAAGCTTCAAATAATAATGACGTACACCATTATAGTGCTATCTCGGAGATGATCCTTTATTGTATTTCTATAGTGCAGCCATAGACATTACCAGTTTATATCCCATTTCATTTTAGACTACAGGGATACTTTCCTGGTCCAGTTTTTTCTTACTGAAAACGTTTAAATGATACAGATTGAATTACTTTTATGATCACTATAAAAACAATCAACACTTAGATAGGAGGTAAGATTAAAAAAACTGATGCATCAATACATGAGTTCACATCAAAACAAAAAGCAGCCTAGAGAATAAATTAAATGCTTATTTTATGGGTAACACTGACAATATTAACATAAATTCAAATTCCGTTGTCTGAACTCGTATTTGCATCGAGAAAAACGCAAACATTTGTTGTAGCATGTTTCATGTTTTATTTAGGACATGATTCGTTAATAACGTCATACACGTTTATAAGGCGCATGAGGTATAAATATAGACTAGCTATAGTGTTATATGTGTACGGTGTAAGGAAGGGTTGCAAATCACATATCAAGACGGTTATCTTAATGCGTCGTGTTGGCCCGAGTCATCGAGATACAAGAACCCGCACTGGGATTTGTTATGATGGCCGAGTTCTAATGAGCGCTCGTCCCTAACGACGTACGTTCATAAATCAAATAGATTTTATTAGCAGTAGAAACTCCTCCATTATTGTTTCTGTTTAAAATGAAAATAATTATATTCGTCACGCTTGTTGTGTTTTTGTTTTCCACTGGGGCTACCTTAATTACACATCTCGACTAAACCGTGGGTGGCAATTTGGTTTAGTAAACGTGGTTGTTATTTTAAGCATTAATTAAGAGTAAATTAAACGACAACTATTTTTAACTACAACCGACTATTTATCTTTTCTTTGTCATAAATACTTCATTTATTTGTACTGGTTTCATGCCAGGTGTGAAACAATACACACAGAGGTATATACATTTAAAGTTATTTAATAAAGAACATTTCATTCGTCACGAGAAATCTGATCAATGTGGATTATAGCGGATAGAACCGATCGGAGACGAACATATATTGAAATAGGTAACTGTTATTGGAATTCAATGGCTTTCCTCTACTAGGAGCTTACCTACTTACATATTACTTGAAATGTCGTTCAAATTTTATTTCCATCTATTTCTGTGACGACCTTAAAAAGGACTAGTTTTATACATTCAAGTTGCTTGAAAGTACATTTCCTTTATATAAAGTACACTGCTACTATTCACATTGTCGGGAACTAGAAGTGATACTATATATTTCGAATATGTATGTGTTTGGACTTTCTAAAAGTAGTTTCATACGTTTTACGTTATAAAGTCTTGTGTTTTGAATATCGCTATCGAGTTTAATACAGACTTCTGTACGTAATTAAGTTATCGTTGGCAATTATTATTTTAGGAAAGAAAAGCTAATAATCTTCATGCTTTCTTGATTAAGATGTATGTTAACTATTATTCAAAATGATAACGAAAACTGTCAGTGAAGCACATCGCTCATCCTCTTTGTTTATTATTGGTCATACTCAGATTTTATATCTTCCAATGCAGAGGCGGTCTAAGGAACGCGGTCGTAAACAGACTATCAGCGGGGAGGAAATAGGGCCATAGTCGCGGACGCACGCACGGAAATGAAGCAGCCCGCAGACGCTTCCTCCGCCGCACGCAGCCGTTTGTTAAAGCCGCTCCGAATCACACCGACCACTGCCGCAAACATAGTCCCGCAACCTAAATAATGACTGACCAAACTGATAACTCTTTGACTCGCAATTGTTTTCTGAAATTCCTACTATTCGGTTATACTCACTTTCCGGTTTTATTCCCACATTGCCTAATTCAAAATTAGCGCTGTGGTTGCACATTTTATGACGGTTAGCGTAAACATAACGTTGCCTTATTATGAAACAGCGTGCTGACAGGCCGAGTGACATGCCACTGAGTCACCCTTCTCTCATTATACACGTACTCAGCTTCCGCCTATCCACATTTACCATAACAACACAGGTATTCAATATTTTGTGATGATTATTGCGATGCGTATTAAATATTCTTCCTATACTTATTAGCCAATTTAAAATCAGTCAGAGCAGAGATAATTTATTTCTGAGGCTTTCTTTATTTCATGATCAGAGCCGCTTACTCGGGAGTGGTTCAGTTTATATTCGATGGCAGTATCCGTACGGCACATTTGCTTCCAATTCAATTCTCTGCTCGGCTCGTTGCAGCAGTGAATGAGCCATCGCCGAGATTGTCTCGTCGCCCGCCCCGCGCCCGCCTGCCGCTCCGCCGCCGCACCGCTGCCGCGCCGCCCCGCCCGACCCAAGCGACAAATACCTTCCTGCCTTCACCTGCGAGTAAATCCGTTTATGCCATTATATAACGGTAATGTACGCGTAAATTACCTACTTGTTCCTTGGGAGCGATAATTCAATAGAAGTGCCGCAATTTGAGGGTAAAAATACTTTTCTATGTATTTTTATTAAACCCAAAACATTCATCAGAATTTACGGAACGTAGATATAATTTTTGGCGAACTGTCGCTATTGACGGCCGCATTCTCTGCGCTCTCAATGTTTACACGAATGTTTGTACGGGTACTTACATATTTACGTTCATGTACCGGAATAATAAATACTAAGCACAAAACAACGTGCTGCAAATTTGTTACTTTGCGCTGAATCGAGTACTCTGGTGTTTTTCTGTTCCAGTGTACTGATTTCGGTTAGTGGGTTATTTCTGTTTTCTGGCGTAAGTATGATTAATTTAAAAAAGACGATACTGTTCTTTTTGTTTTTATTTTATTGCGTTTAAGCCAAACAGGATGATACTTAAAGGTTATATTTAATAATAATGTTTCAAGCTCGATTAAAAATAATCGACGCGTCAGTAATTGCAATGATTATTCACCTACGATTAGGAAAATCACTCTCACATCGTGTTTTATGTTCAAACCTACCTAGTCAGCGGTTTCTTTGGTGCAGGGGAACATAAATAAGCTCATGGCCATTGTTAGCTAAGGACCACCAGAAACACGTTTTGTTTAATAAGTAGAATAAATCTAGATCGACAGAGATATAAAGCCATTGTCTACTAAGATGGATAGGTTACGCCTCTTTGCGGTAACTACCTTAAGATAACGGTCTCTATGATTTTGAGAATTACTTCCAGGGTTTTACCAATAAAACTGGTTCTTTTACTTTGATTTATCGAGTTTTCCCTTTTGGGCTACGATAAAGATATACAACAACTTCTGAACAATAATATAATAATCGATTCCTGAAAATAGCTGTTTCCTCGAATCTTACATTAGTCGAAGTATAACGTCTGTTTGGCTGGGTTTGAGTGCTTATTACCTAATCATGTAAAAACAAAAAACAAGGATTGAGTACTGGGTACCGAAATAGCAATACCTTGTTTGTTTAAACATTTCAAGGTATTCCTACAATGGTGATACTCGTATGCCTTTGCTCTGTATTGGTTACTATCGGTTGTGTGTATGTGTAAAGTTTGTTTGAAGAAACTTATTACGAGTCCTAAAATAAGCAGTTTAACGAATCCACTGTACATATTTTTTACATTAACTTATGCATCATAATTTTAAATCAGCTTTAGGTGATGTTTTTAAAGGGGTAAGTCACCTCTCTGTAGCAATCAACGGAGCACTGGCAGTGACCGCCTGTACCGTGTTCCCGGATGAAAGTCGCCTGATTTACTGGCCGAGATGTCCCACTGCACTTCCTCACCCTATATGTAAGTAGGTTTATAGATTTTAGCTGATTCTGCTCTTCGTCGATCCAATGATATCGTATGTGCTATGTAATTTATTGAATAGTAGGTAAGTAGCTACTTCATATTTGTAGATCAGCTATTTGCCGATTTGTCGGCGAAATTTTGTGAATAAAAATAAATGAAAGTCTGCAATTTATTATAATGAATTCGCAATTAAATTAACAATTTAGCTGCCTTACTTTCAACACTTCATTTTTCCTTATTCTCTCATCTTGATGCAAATAAGCAATTCCACGACGATCTTTACCTAAGCTTCGCCATTTTTCGCATCATTGCTTTAAAGATATCTGAAATATCTATAAGTATAAATGTTGTAGAACTTGATTACTTTCTACCGTAGCGCACCCACGGGGATGATCTAAAAACAAATTGTAGTGAGATTATCATAAACTATGGGTTTTAGTTCAGAAAAGTTAAGTAAATAATAAAAAAAACTAACTTAGTTAAGATCATTATTCCCTCAAACAAGACAGTTCAACAATAGAAGTTCTCATACTATACGAAAATAATTCGTCTAATAAAATGGAATACTATTAGTTGAAATAAAGTGTAAAATGCTCTAGTTATATGAGTACCAAAAAGCTACCTATACTAGGATTGTATGTGAACGCAATGTTGGGCAAGTTCGCAGCACACCTAACTTTAGTCCAACAGCATCTTACGAACCAAATTGAAAGCTTTTAACTTGTAAACGAATTCTACCCTGCTCGGTACAAGTGTGTCGAGTTGTGACGCACATCCCACGACTAGATTTGAAAAGTGTGTCTCAGATAACATTTTGTCGACACTTACATACATACGTTTACAATTCCATTGCAAATTGTTTCGTTATTTCCCTCGGGGACGCGTCTATATCCCGCGATAGCGACGTTTTATAGTCTTCCACTAAATTCGGGTAATAAATATGTATCTAACGTTATACATTCGAAACTACCGGTTACACAACATGCATTATATTTATATGCACAACAATTGTATATTGGTTATAGAAATCTGCACAAATACAAAACATAGACCGTACATATAAATGATGCCATATGCTCGCGTATTGTGAAACGCAACTTGTCCGGAAGAAGGTAATTTACTGCGGGTGAATTTTAATTAAACTCGAATTAAAGCTGCTGTTGACGGAACCACAGCGACAACAAACCCTATTATTTACTTACATCTGCATTTTAATACACGAACTGTTCGTTAATCTACGTTCTGTTTAATTAACGTGTAGACGTAAGTAAATGAGCATTTGTGAATAATTTACATTACCTATGAGAAATGTTAGAGTTTATAAAACGAACTAGATACCTATTAATTGTTGTTTGTTTTATATATTATACTGAAAACAGCTATTTTATGAATATGAGTTATGAGTATGAATGTGGATGGGTATACATGCAGAGGAAGACCAAAAAAGAGATGGATGGATTGTGTGAAAGATGATATGAGAAATAAATTAGTAAATACTGATATGACAAGTTGTAGAGATGAATGGAAGCTGAATACGCATTGCGCCGACCCCAAATACTTGGGAACAGGGCAGGGAGATGATGACTGAAAACAGCTATTTTACATTCTTTTCAACACTTTTCATCACTTTGCTTCAGATCCATATTGCAAATGTCGACACATATTACACCTTGATCGTCGGTGTAATTAAATTATTTTACTCAAAAGCGCCATACGGTCGAACAACAAAGTGACGGCTACACATTATATGATACGAGTAACAAGATCCTTAAGGAGTACAGGGCGGTCTGAATTCGGCCCCTTGAGACACCGGACCCTTCCGAGAGGTAACTGTTGTTATATACCTACCTATAGCTACCATGCCTACTCCATTCGCTCTCGAAACCTTTTTACAATTTCAGCCGGTAGGCAGGAAAGGTATTCGCGGGAAAACGCGCGCATTTAGTAACCAGAGCAACTAAACAGCTAGCACATAGTTACAACAAATTAACTAGACATTTATCATTAATAAGCATAATATAAATACACCCTACGTATCATTATATAGGTATGTACAATACCTGGATTAAACAACGACCCACGGTAGGCCGCTTGCGATAATTGATGACGTATCAAAAGTATAATTTATAGCAAAAAGTTGGGCAATTAGCGCTAAAAACACAAAAACCAGACACGAGGGAGAACGTTATCGATGACGTCATCCATTCCAAAGTCCCATTAGCCGCAGCGGGCATGGGACCGCACCGTTTGCACCTACAAACGAAACTTTAATACTTAATACATGTACGTATACATGAGTGTGTACCTATAACTTAGTTCAAAATACGAAGCACTGTGCAATGAAATAGATAAGGCGGGAAACTAAATCTAGGTACCAGTAATTTATCTAATGTATATTATGTTCATGGACAATTCACGAGAGATTACTGTATAATTAACATTTAAGATAACAGCACACATTTTACAGCTGTTAGGTCCTCATCCATAAAGAAGCCCTTGGATATGCACCTTCATTTTCACTGCAACTTTTTGGAGGAATAAACCTACCTAGAAACTTCCCGACGTAGCCAATTTCACTTTGTATGTTCCTACTTCATAAATTTTAATGAATTATTTCTTAAAATTTGCATAATTATCGAATTAACATTGTTCCGCTTCCAGCTGGAATCATTTTAATGAGGGAAATGTCCTCAGTTCTCTGTGGGATCCTTTTTTTACGACTACCATTGCTGCTTATTACAGAATAAATTTTAAAGAAGTGAGAGAGAAAATTAAATTTCGGTGCTATTTTAATTAGAAGCTGAAATGGAAACTTTTTATACAGCATTCAAGAATATGGAACGGCGACCATAAAAGTAATCTCCTTTACGATCTCGTTTCAATCTGATTGCATCGCTCCGATCCGTTGCTATGTAAATCAGATCTGCAGAATGAAACAGCAGTGCGGTGCAGTACATTGTCCTTAAACGTGATTATCTACTCTAATGACATTAATATAGATTCTTCAACTGAACAAGTTTCGCCGATAAAAATAACAGCTAAATAGTATTTTACACACGGAACAGAAAAAACAAGTGGAAGTGCAATACGCCAAAATTACTATAGGAACCGGTGTCGCCAAACTCACACAAATAATCCGATAATAACATATGCACTACAACGAAATAATCCGTATGATTGGTAGTTTTAAATTTAAACAAAATTAGCCTACATCACAAAAAAAAAAAAAACCCTGACTTTCTAAAAATAAGGTTGATTTTGCATTAGCAACAATACGTATTTACGGTCTACAGTCACTACAACTACGTTTGTAAATATAGAAATTATATGAAATAAAGTAGTAGCTTTATTTATTACTGAAAAGTAGACTTTGCATAGTTACGTACCGTATACCTAATCAAATTCGTATTATTTTGTAACGAATTATAACGTAACTATTTTATATTTTTTACTTGATACTTTTGTTAAATTCGAGATTTCCAAATAAAATACCGATATTCTGTCGATTATGGTTCGGGAAAAGGTAGGCAGAAATTGTGAGATTAAATTGGAAAATTCATACTTTTGATAAAAACTGTATTTATTATGTTACATATATTTACAATATTCATACAGCTATCGTTAGGTTAACCCTATCATAATGTAGCACCAGGTCATAATCTAAAACATAGCAATAAAACAATGACGTTATAATAACTAAAATATGGTCCTGGTTTGATTGTACTATTTTGCTTATAGACAGTGTCTGTTTCCAAACACAAATTATATTACTTACACTAGTTACGAAACATAACAAGGTGGATGCACTGGTATGTCTTAGTACTTTACATAGACAAACAACAAACAACAGGCTTAAACTTTAAATTACAACAATATTTCTTATCACATATTATACGGCGGCATAGTATTTTATGACAATATTAAAAACACACTGTTTTTCCATAATTATATGTAAATGCTAGCGTCAATTCTAAACAAAAGTTCAGAAATGTACCATGTTCGTTAAGTATATGACACAGTTAACAGTACATGTAGCAGCATTCTAAAAAATACGATAGTAGGGTAGGTTTTTAAGCTTTCCAAGCAAATTAACAATACGAACAAACACTTTCACGAGTTTAGTAGCTAAAAAGCAAAAATATTTATGCAAAAATTTAATCTTAACAAATTCAAACTTATGTAAATGCTCAAATAAACGCACAGATCGGTAGGTTAAAATGTATAAATGTTCACTGAAATCCCCGTACATGAATAGCGCAGGGCGTTATATTTTGTTTGTGCGCTCGCTCCTACGTTACCGTCGCGACCGCAGCGCCGCCACACCACAGCACGCAACCGCAGCGCGGCCGCACCGCCGCTCGCTGCACCTCCGGCTTTTGTTTGTTCTTCACTATACGTAGCTATGATTGTTGGGGAGGCCGGCAAACGACACGGCAGCACGGTGGGGGTGCGGATTCGTCTTGTGTGGCTAAGTATAGTCGCGGCGGCGTCGCCTGCACCAGTACTAACCGACGGAAAGGCCGAAAGTGCCGCAGCGCGGCGGCGGGCGCAGCGCCTGCAGAGCGCAGTGGCGGCGGCGTCACCGGTTGGCGCGGCAGCGGCGCGCGTAGTCGGGCGCCACGTGCTGCAGCCAGTGCGGCTGGATGGCGGACGCCGTGAGCATATAGGCGCGGGAGGTGTGCA
Organism: Autographa gamma; assembly: GCA_905146925.1. NCBI lineage: Eukaryota > Metazoa > Arthropoda > Insecta > Lepidoptera > Noctuidae > Autographa > Autographa gamma. Next base: position 7,832,472 of record LR989852.1, read on the forward strand.
GCAGCTCGGAGTACAGCAGCGCGGGCGGCGGCGGGCGCAGCGCCTGCAGCGCGCTGGCGGGGTGCAGCGCGGCCGCGGCGCCGGCTGCCGTCACGTAGCGCCGCGACGCCGCCGCCGAGCCCGCCGCGCCGCCGCCGCCACGCAGCCAAGCGCAGTTTGTGAACAGACCACACAGTAGACATTTAAGTAGCTGAAACAAGAAATACAATAATTAGACATGGCAATATTATTATTATTATTGGTAGAGATAGTCGCCGCAATAGCCAAAAGGAGGCTATTTTTTACGGCTTCACCGGTTTGAAACGTGAACACACACACTGAGTTGCAAACCCGCAGTATCCACTGTGACCCAGCCTCCCCTATATCAAATTAAATGTAAAAAATATGATAATCTCATTACCTGATCATAAGCTTGTCCACAGCTAGAAAGAGGCATATTTAACTTCTGGCAGATTCCTAACAGCTGTTGACGAACATCGCACGCGTAAGTCAGATTTTTGTGATTTAAAAAGTTTTCTTTGCACCATTGCTGTAACAAGCGAAGAACACCTTCAATGTCAATTTCAAGCTGCATATAGTAACGGTTAAAGAACGGTAACATACTATAATGAAATTAATTTAGCAATAAAAATAAGACTGACCTTTTTTAATGGAGCCTTACAAAAAGCTTTAAAAACGTTGAGCAGAGTTATGTGATCCCCTAGTGGTGACAAGAACTTCTGTTTTACTTTAATCGCCTCCTCTCGTTTATGCATTGGGGTGTGGAACACATTTTCACTTGACAACACAGCAACTAAACTTAAAGCCTGAAATAAAATACACAGCGCAAACATGAGTATCAAAAATTAAATTACATATTGATTTTATTAATAGTTAATATATTTACCTCCTCTAAACAGTTATATTCCGGAGCACTCAAAAGAACTTTAGAATATTTCGGATCTATTGGAAATGTCGACATTTTCTTCCCAAGTGCCGTTAGTTTTGGGTTTGTTTCACTGTCGATAGCCCCTAAAATGTGTAAAATAAAACATGAAATAACGCCTCAATGAAATAAGAACATGTATTAGTAATACAAATTTGTAGATCGATAAACTGAGATTTGTTAGAGCAAATTTTCAAAAGTAATGTGTAAGTGTTTAATAGATTAGTTTAATATAATATATTGTGAAATAATTACCAAATTCCTTGAGCAGTAGTAATGACGCTTTAACAGAGTCGAGAGGCGGAGGGTCGATCAGTGGGAAGGTGCTGGGATCGGTACCCGCCGCTAGCAACAACAACAAACTAGAGGCCAGTGGGCATCTGTAACAAATTGAAACATTTACTCTAAATACGAGGTTTAGACAAAAGAATATACCTGTACTATATGTATATGGATATTTTTTATAGATAAGCATAAGTTTATGTACCAAATCTTACCACTTATTTTTCTAAAACAGGTTTAATACAAATGGGTGTTGCGTTAAGACAAGTTAAGATAGTACATAATTCAAAATGATCAAATAAATACATAATAATTTTAAGTAGGTGAGAACGTTTAGTTCATATGAGACAAACCAAGTGGTCTCACCACCCTCTGCTATTATGTCAGTCGCAATTTGACAAGTTATTATTAACTACCTAGTGTGTATTAGAGCAGTTGTTTACCTGACGATCTCTGGCGTGTGATGATGCGGGCGCGCGGCGAAGTCTAGCGCGGGGAAGAGCCTGTAGGCGGCCCCCGGCGCCGTGCGGCCGGCGCGGCCCGCCCGCTGCCAGCCCGCCGCCTGCGAGCACGCGCGCACCGCCAGCCGCTCCGCGCCCGTGCTGCCGCACCACGTCCTGCACGCACACATCATACCATACCACCCAGCCTCATACACGACACATTCACTGCTTTCATCAGACCAAAACAAACTAACTATAAACAGTGAAAATTTGTATCCACATTAAAACTGATACGTCATAATTTACTTATATCTTGATAATTGTCCAACATATAATTAATCTTAAATATTGACGCATCAGTTATACTTCAGGACTAGCAATGGGTAACAATCTTTACATGATGTCTCCATCGCTAGCAAATTCTTAAAAACACTAAGGGGGCAGACTAATTACCTACTAACCATTTAAGTACAATTCAGTAACGCACCTTTCTTTAACAACACCGGTATCAATAACACACTTGATATTGGGTATGGTGACAGAAGCCTCCGCTATGTTCGTGGACAGTATCACCTTCCTCGTGCCCGGCGGCGCCTCCCGCCACACTTGCAGCTGCTTGGCCGGCGGCAGGCCCGCGTACAGCGGACACACCCGAATCGGTGGGCCAGGCGCTTCCTGGAATGTTCGATCTAGCATAAAAGCGAATATCGTGATAATTATAAAACACAAGTTTTAAATAACGTAAACAAATGTTTACTAAGAATATTTTAAGTCTTACTTTAGCAATCTGTTTGATATTGTACATGACTGTTTCAATTTCCTCTTGCCCAGTCAAAAAGACTAGAAAATCATGGCTGAAACAAAAACACCCAAATTAATTATAACTGGGTTATATAAAAGAATTAGTATCCATAAAAAAATTATAGCATCTTACTTTGCAGGAGCAGTTGCATGAAGTTGAAATATAGTGCAGACAGCAGCATACTGATAATCATCCTGTTTCATTTTCGTGTGATAAATAGTGACTGGAAAAGTTCTGCCTTCTAAATAAATTACAGGACAATTGTGAAAATATTTCCTAAAGGAATCCACATCCATAGTTGCAGACATTATGATTACCTAGTAAGTAAAAAAACACCTTATAAAAAAGTGTAACAATCATTCTAAAGCTTTAATAAAATAAATAAACTAATTAAACTTCATATGTACTTCATTGAATTAAAATATTTGTAAAAAATGTAATTTCAAAAGGTTTGTTGTTTTGTGTGAAATAAGAACATAAAATACATGAACATATTATCATGTATTTTATGTTAGGCTTCAACTAAATACGGGGCTCACAACTATATACCTAGCATTAGGCACTTTTGCAGTGCAGTTTGAATACTAAGAATATCATATTACTTACCTTTAGTGGGTTTTGTTTCTGTTCATTTCTATCTTTCTGAGCAAGTTTAACAATACCAAATAGAACATCTGTACTAATAGTACGCTCATGAGCCTCATCTAACACTATTATAGAGTACTTTTTGAGCAATGGATCCACAATAGCTTCTCGGAGCAACATTCCATCTGTTAAATATTTCACTTTAGTTCTTGGACTTGTTACATCTTCAAATCTTACAGAGTATCTGTAAATAAAAAGTCACATCATTTTACTTTCATAGTGTAATGATAATGATTCTTAATAATATGTGACACATTGAAATGTTTCATATTTCTTTGCAGGATTTTAGAGACACTATTAATTAGTCTTAAAAAAGTCTTATATTTGAATAGTATACTCACAACGGTAAGATAAATATTTGTTACATACCCAACAATAGATCCTATTTCAGTGTTCATTTCCGCAGCTACTCTTAGTGCTATAGTGATAGCAGCGACCCTGCGAGGCTGGGTCACGGCTATGGCTCCAGCACCCTCGAGACGCTGCTCGTGTATCAACTGAGGTATCTGCGTAGTTTTACCACTGCCCGTCTCTCCAATCAATATCATTGTATCATTCTTTTTTATTTCATCCAGCAGTCTGAAATAATCATACAAATGGTTTAATCATTTAAAAGTTCTTGTAGGATTTTATTAAAAACATGATTTCTGGGTCATAAATAACATAATTAATTTTTTTATAGACTCAATCAAGAAGAACATTCTCTAGTATAAATTATAATATTCTAATGGTCAATTGCTGATGAATACACTATTAGACTACTAGAAATAAATTACCCTTAAGAGTTATGTGTCTAGGTAATTTGTGTTATATCAAATTACCTAACACCAAAAAGTAGTCTTCACTCTCACTTTAACTATTACTACAAAAGAATCATAGTTTTATTAACGAACCTGTTTTTTACCATAAATACTGGCAACCGCCTCCTTGCCACTTGTAAGTCCTGTACAGATTCCCGTACAATCTTGTATTCAGAAACATCAGTATGTCCATTTGCAGCCACTTTGTTGTTATGTGACACACTTCCACCCACTATATCACTTGATAACTTTATCTTCTTTGCTTTTATGTTTTCAATTGCATGTTTTCTTTTCAAACCACATGCTTTTAGGTTGTTCTGTATACCAACAGATGCATATTTTGAATCCATGGTTGCTTACATAAATATTTCTGTAAAATTAGAAATTGATACTTACGGTTAATACATTAATTACCAAATAATGTGAAGCAATACTATTTATTATATTATAAATACTATGGGCACATAGTATTATTGAACAAATGGAATTCAACAGACCTTAATCTTTCATTAAATTACCTGCATTCAGTTAAATTCTATGGTATTCTGTGCTATATATTACATTCGAAATTTGATTGTTTAAAGTGTATTCTTTTCAATACTTGATTTATGAATACGAAGTAATATAATATTCCACATTATCTCAGTTGTTCAGCAGTGCCTTTTTCACATTCCATAATGACTGACTGATTCTAGTTATGAATGGGTCGTTCACAATATTTGTACATTTATGACATTCGTTATTAATCAAGTTAACCACCACCTAATTAATAAAAACAATAAATCACATGTGCACTTCTACATTAGATTAAATAGCACGCACGGTCGCAGCTGGACCAACGCAAGCCAAAACGCAAAACGCGACAGACAAACATGTCAAAGACCATCAAAGACAGTCAAAGTCTGGTGGCCTATTATCATAAAATTATAGGTTAAAAATATATAGCATAGTGCACACTCGGAACAAAATGTCTGAACCTCCGTATCTCTATCTCACTCTCTGTGATAAGATTTCTTATTTTAATGTGTACAAGCATTGCTAAGTCCTTGCTCATCTCCCAATAAATTCATAGTAATAGTTCAATAAATCTCCTGATTTTGTTAGTGTGGGGACTATTTTTAAACATTAAAATATGAATAAATATTTAAACTTCAAATAAATAAATTAAAATATTTAAAATTGGCAGATCATGCACACCTATTCGGGTTGGCCCTTAGAGCATTAAGCCAATGTTGGTTTAATGCTCTATAGTTTACGTCATAGAGAAATATAGTAGGGTAGTTTACGTCCTCAGCTGACTTTGACATTGCCTGCTGACATTTCTCATACGGATACGTCGTTTTGTTGTCATGCTGCTTTAATTAAATAGGTATGCTCAACTTTAACTACTCAAGAGCAAAGTAATCTTATAGTAATATCTGAACTCTGTGCACTTTGTCTTCACAGAGAATATTTGTTTCTCTATCGACCTAGTACCTCACAGAGTACAAAAATATAATAAGTAAATCAAGTCTATTTACCTCGTTTAGTATGCTTTGAAGGTCCTGTCTATTAATAACATTCAAAATGATTATTTCTAAATCAATTTATCAATGTTTATACCGAAGCAGTGCAGTTAGTGGACTCCGCTATTATTCAAAGGATAACCCTTTCAAAAAAACATTGAACATTCTTTCGAATGATTTGCCTGACTTTCTGGGTTTTAAAGAGAAAATAATTTACCCCGAGCATGCTGATGTAGTTGTCATCGGTGCAGGTTTCATAGGGTCAGCAGCTGCTTATTGGTTAAAAAAACGAGCTGGCGAGGGTCTTTCAGTAGCAGTCATTGACAAAGATTTTTCAGTGAGTACATTATTAATTTAAACTAATTAAGTTGTATATTTCATTAAATATTCAATTATCTTGTTTCTGTTTCAGTTTAATAATGCAACAAGAAATATATCTTTAGGCGTGTTAAACCAACATTTCTCCTTACCAGAACATATAAGCCTGGCACAACACAGTGCAGAGTTTCTAAGAGACATAAAAAAAAACTTAGGTCAAGATGTAGACATTCAGTTTACACCCACTGGTTCTCTTATTCTAGCCAGTGAGAAGTATGCTGACAAGCTAGAAGAAAATGTAACTTTAATGAATGAACTTGGTATTAAACAACAAATTTTGACTAGAGAAAATATCAAAAAACTATATCCATGGGTAAATACAGAGGATGTGAAACTAGGTATAACAATATTCATATATTATTTACATTATAGAAATAAGCAGTAACAGATTAGTTAAGGATTTTGTTCTGCTAGATTAGCTATATAAAAACCGTTAATAGAGGTATCAGATGTACATCATAGGTCATCTAGTTGTGAATAAATATTACATTACTCAGTTATCAAGCTACTTAACATAACTTAAATAGTTATTATATCTGTGTTTGTAAATAAATAAAACTTTTTCCAGGTTGTATGGCAATAGAATCTGAAGGTACCTTTAATTCATTGGAGCTTCATAAAGGATTATTAAGTCAATGTTCTGAGCTTGGTGCCACTTTAGTAAAAGCTGAAGTAACTGGTTTTGAACTCGAGAAGCAACAAGATTTGCTTATGGAAGGTGTGAGTCCTGGATCATTTGAAAGGATCAACAAAGTTATCTACAAAAATAAAGATAATGAAGAACATGCAATTAAGTTTGCTGTATGTGTCTTGGCAGCAGGTGATAACTCTGGACAGATAGCAAAACTAGCTAAAGTCGGCACAGGAGATGGCATTTTAAGCATGCCACTACCTATAGAGCCAAGGTAAATTACAAACATTTCCATTTAGGTGTATGTTTAATTATATACTATTATGATATTAAATGAGTAGTTTCAGCTTTTGAGGGGGTCTTAAGGTATTTTTTATTAGGCTAGAATACATCACTGTTTACACTAGTATAGTCTGAAGTTAATATTAATAAACATTTAATTTTTCAGGGAATTTCAAGTATATTCCGTTCTAGATAAAGGAACTGAGACAGGTTTGGGAACGCCTGTAGTTATGGATACTACAGGACTATGGTTGATGAGAAATGGTTTAGAAAATAATTTATTCTGTGGCACTATGCCACTTATAAAAGATGATACCAAAGATGTGACTGAAAGTGATTACTTCGAGAACATTATTAAACCATCCCTGATAAACAGAGTCCCAAGCTGTAGAAATGCAAAGGTAATGTTAATATGATTTGTTTCAATAACCAATTATATACCACACTTATCTTAATCTAAAGACAAGTTGTATTTACCACTTTCTAGAATCTAGTTAATGGTTAAGTAATGTAAATGTGTATGGTTTTTACAGATAGACAAATTTTCCACTGAAATGTATGACTGTAATCTTTTCGACAATACTGGTGTAATTGGACCACATCCTTATCACAATAATCTTTACATAGCAGCAGGTTTTGGAAAGCTAGGTATGCACTTACTTTTTATTATTACCTTTAGGTAGCTCTCATTTCTTCTTCTACCTAGCCATTATTCATAGTTGGGATTGGCTTTACATGTCACTTAAAGAAACTATAAGCATAAGACTGCCTACATGGACCATAATACCATTTGTTCTGTAATAGTATCCTTTGAATATTGTGTTAATACCTTTTCATACAGTATTTTCGCTATCGGAGGGAATAGTAACAAATAATTGAAGGGGTTTTCATAATATTTTCTCATGAAGTAACCCAAACTTGTAATTAATTTACATACCTAGAATTTACTCAACTCCATTACACTAATAATATTTTTGTGTTCTTGGTTCAGGATGTCAACATGCGCCAGGCCTTGGAAGAGCGATAGCTGAACTTATTATTGATAGTCATTATACAACAGTTGATTTGACAAGATTTCACTTTGATAGATTCTTAATGAATGAAAAATTGGTAGAATTTAATGTTTATTAAGTGGAATGATATGTGCCTATGAGTGTGGTATGAGAACATGTTGTTAGTTAAATAAAAAATCGCAAAATAAATTGTTTCTTATTTTAGGATTGTATTTTATTCCTAGAAATTAAACAATAATAATTTGTTTTATATTGCTTTCGTATTATAAATTTAACTTTGTATTATATTCTTATTTTTCTATAAATATGCCCTTTTACATTAAATTTATATACAAAACAATATGAAGATCATTTTACTTTCACTGTGCTGTGAGTAAGTAAATTAGGTAGTGTAAAGAAAACATGAAGTCAATAAATTAAATGGTGATTTATTCTATTACTTTCAACTCAACAATTAGGAAATAATTTATAAAAACACTTTTATTACTTGAACTGAGCAGGTGGTGTGGCAAACAAAGCCCCACCTTGTTTTGATGCAGCACGAGATGGTGCGAATCCTAAGAGTTTCTGGATGTTTTGCCTGAAAGAAGTAATTATTATTTTACAAAATAGGTATACCATTTGCTTTGTAAGACATTTTTAAATATCTGCCTGTTGCAACTTTACAACTTAAAGGAAAAGACAACACAAGACTTGGGTGAAGAAAAAAACCCAGATAAACCGGGGTTGTGTGGGAGAGAATTATGGACTGCTACAGGGTACAGGATCAGTTGATTTATTGAACAAGTAATTAACTACATATTGTTATACAAAAACATTATTTTAGTATAGTCAGAGTTTGTTCTTATATTAGATTTAATTGAGTAAGTATAAATAAGAAAAATAAAAGTATATATTTTTTTTAAATTAACTAATTAATGCTACCAGACTACTAAAAACTTAAGTCTCATTTCAATTAAAGGCAGATGAATTATTTGTATTTGAAATGACATACCTGATACTCATTGTACACAGTATGTACAAGAAAATGAAGGAACAGTCAGTATAATCATCTCCAGGTAGATTCCTGTGGCTCAATCCTTGGATCCATGAGATAGGATAGAATGGGAGTTTAGCTACCACCCTTCCATCAAATCTGTAAAACACATTCATTGGTATCAAAAAATCATTCAAATCACAACCTGAACATAAAAAAACTTATATATAAAAATGAATTGCTAAATGTGTTGGTAAGCACATAAGTCAATAACGCCTGGACTGATTTTGCTAATTCTTTTTATGTTGTGTTAGTTATTATCAGGAGAAGGTTCTTATGAAAAGAAAAATGGAAAATTCTGCGCGATTTTTTTTAAGTAGTCCTGACCTTTGTTACGTTAATGATTTGTTGGATTCATCTGAGACACCGGGTACGGGACCTAGGTATTCATGCGGGTGAAACCGCAGGGCACAGCTAGTTTCATATAAAATTAAGTATTATTTCAATTGGAACTGTAGATTTACATTAATTTGAGAAAAATATTACCTTAAGTGATTGACTAATTTTATCAAGCCACAACATCAAATTTACATATGTAAAATTTTCAGAATCTGAAACTTACATGCTATTGAACATGCTCAATAGAGCTGTGAATGCAAAACCAATTGCAAACATTGATTTCATCTTAACCAATGACAGGTCTCTGTTGTTATTTTTGAGTCTTTCTTCCTCTCTCTCTATTTTCTTTTTATGCTGCTTGTCCAGTGAGTCTCCATGGGCTTCTTTGCGTTTCTCCACTGAAATAAATTTAGTGGTACTTCATAATTTTTATTGTTATAATATAAAGAGTGTGAGGAAAATGCACTGTCTATACACACACATAAAATACTGCTTATTGATATATAATTAAAATATTTTGTAGGTATATAATAATATGTATTATATATATATTATAATATATTATATATATATTATAAACTCTATTTAGTTAGTGAAATTAGAATTCAAAACCGTACCTACACTTCATTATTTTTACTTTTAGTATAAATAGTGATAAATAATTTATCTTTTATATAGGATAAACATTACTTAGCTATTATAACTGATGCAATTATAATTTATATTAGTAAGCATTTCGCATTCGAGTATATTTTTGGTTAGAGTTATTAAAAGCAAGCTATGAAAAGTGTTAACTTACATTTTTTACTTTGGCGTTCCACCTCGACCTTTAGCTTTTGATATTTTTCTGTTCTATAAACTAGTATCCAAGTTAAACCTGTAGAGCAAGAAAAATAATAAGATAACCAAAAACATTCATTTCATATTACCCTAAATCTTTAAACTCACCTTCTCCTAAAAACGCCGTACATATTGAAATAAATACAATAAGCAAGGAATCACTCCACATTGTAACAATAGATTATTAAACAGTAGTTAATAAAAATGTTTTAATCTATTGTTCTCGTAGACCAAATTTATTAATTTAGGAAGTAATTCTATGAAAGACTTGATACGATCACAATTCACACGACTGACAATCGTTGAATCGTGACAGACTGTCAGACAAGTGGTTACAACTGTTACAAGCAGGTGACAACTGACAATACCATAGATATAAAAAAGGACAAGCTAGAGAGTGCGCCTATAGTAAAAGCCATGCAAAGCAAAAGCAATTTTTTGGCTGTCTTAACAGTAGGTGCATAGAACATTCGTTTATTGATTTAAGTTATCCACAGAAGTTTATTCGAAAATATCGATGGTTCCGATATTATAAGGATTTCAGATAGTTTTATTATAGCGGCGAGATCTTTTTTGATACTAATAGGCTAGTTGACTTATTTTAAAACACTGTTTAATTCCGTGCCATAGTGCCTCTAATATTATCTAAGAAATCTGAACAAAAAAAATACAAACGCAAGAAAAAACATCATTTACAATGTGAATTTTCTTTTTTAAATAGTGGCATAGTGGTTTTAATTTTAGCTCTAAAATCTCACAACTGATAGATGACGTTACGCAGTGCAAAAAAAATCTTCGACGGCAAGAGACGGACCGCATGTCCTTGTTCCCGTGGAAGGTGGGTAGGCCTTTAGTGTGGGACGCTACTTGCGTCGATACTCTTGCGCCATCCCAACTTCCCAGTACGTCTTGCTGTGCTGGCGCTGCTCCTGTGGCTGCTGAGAACCTCAAGCGGCGGAAATATACCAACCTAGTTGGTAGTTTTATATTCGAGCCGTTTGGGGTTGAGACCCTTAGTCCCTGGGGTCCGAATGCACATAGTTTTCTTAAAGTTTTTTCCAAACTGCCATACAACATGGCAATGCTGCCAGCTTTTTGGGCACACTCTCAGTTGACAGCGAAATGGATGAATTTTTTGATGCCTTATTTTACTTTTTAATTTTTCTTATTTATTGTGTGATCAATGCTCATGCCTTCTCTATATGGGAAGAGGCCTTTGACGTTTGTAGGCTGGATTATTATTATATATTGTGTAGGCTTAGTTCTTTTATTATTGTAAATATCTTAAGTTTAATTTCTAATAATGTAAAGATGCAATAAAATGACTTTAAAGTGACCTATTCATTTAATGAAATATTGAGTAATAAACACAATTTAACATAAAACAATATATGTATATTTAGCTATATATGCTATGTATGTTAACTACATAAATGACGTTTCGTGACGTCACACATCTGATTGGTTTTTTCTATCACGTGACTGAATAACTAATTTTGCTTAATTTATTTTCCGCAAAAGAATAATCTTTTGGTTTTTATTAATGACAACTGTGTTGATTATAATGCTTACATCAAAAATAATCCATGGAAAACTCTTACCTAACCATCCAATTTGCAATAGTAATAACGGAAACAAGCTTATTTTAAGACGAAACCAGTTCATACTAGTGTTCATAGTTCATACGCAGATAGGCGCACTCTGTAGTAAGTATTCTCATCACTAAGGACAACACGGACGATAAAATAGTATTTAATGGAATTACTGAATGAGTGAACGAGTCACAGAATATCGAGTCGGGGCAAAAATATATATTTATATTGTATCCAAGATTGTATCATAGACCTAGAAAGAAGGGCGGCAATTTAAAAATATTGATTTGGAAAACATTTAGCACAGTTATACTCGTGGTTATACTAATGTCTCTGAAGAATACTATAAAGGCTACTTTTCAGGCCGGAAAAATTAAGGATTCCATGAAATTACTGAAATTTCTTAAATTAGGACACATTAAATATTTGATTTACCTGTAACATCAATATTTTTGTACAAATAAGTATAATCAAATGCAACTTAAGTAAAAAAATGTGTGGATTACTTTAGTCGAAAAAAAAAAATGTTTTCACAAACACACATTCATTTGTGCTTCACATATGACTTAGTTAATTAAAAAGAATTTTGCTATATAAATGCCTGTTTTACGATACATCAATCACAGTTATTAGTCCTAAGGACGAATCCTTGCTGAAAATAAAATAAATAAAGACTAAACACGCACGTGGTGTGACGGGGGTAAGGGTCCACTTTTTTAAGTCCTTTAAGTAAATCATGTATTCATGGGCGACTATACTAAATGCTACTGAAAAAAACTTTTAGATTCATATGTTTACTATTAGATAGAACCTGGTCATTTTAGTGGATTTCTTTGTCTTACTAAATAAAAAGAAGCTGTTGCTTATAGTAAAGGGAGTTAAAGACTAATTTATTGTCTTTAAAGGTTATGTTTCAATAACGTCTACGAAAGCAAGAGAAGCCATTTGCTGACTGGTTGGCCCAGTGCATGCTGCATAAGTTTAAACAAATGAATCGATCGTGACGAAAACACTAGAGACGGTTTTTTATGGATAGTAATATTTATTCAAGTGCATTTGATATTTTTTTATTACAACACTGACACTTTTTCATTCGTTCATTCGCTGCCATAGACACTAAACACTTCCTTTTCCGCTTGCATCACTCTCTAGTTCAATTTCAATTCCGTCCATCTGTCTGTTGTCTCTACGTTATTCTTCAAGCAATTTCTCCGCTTGCCAGCCGTTTACTCGGATCGAACGTCTTAGCTGGCCTTGGCTTGGAATTCTGCCAACTCATAGAAATAGAAGTGTCGTCTTATTCAATAAATTTAATAAAACTATTTTACAAGGATAAGAAAGGATCCGTAAACTTATGTAGAGGAATAAAAAGAGAACTAAATCTTTTATAATACACAACTACTAAATTAATGTAATGTCACAGATGTGATTATTTATAGACTATTATGTAATACTTGTTCGATATAGTGTAATATAATATAAATGAACTGAACTGAATAACTAGAAAATAAGTGCTACACCGTGCAAGAATTATAGATTGTAACAATGATGAGACGCCATGTTGTATCGGGATCGTAGGGCGTGGCATGGCAAATCATTGTGCAGTCGGGTGTCGTGTTAATATTTGAAGTACTATAGAATATAATTTATAATGGTAAGTTTTGTCCTAATATCTACACTATAATATTTTAGTCATTTTAAAGTCATTCGACATTAAAAAGATACCACCTTTGTTTAAAAACGTGGCTGATGAAAAGGAATATAACCTTTCACTTTATGCGCATTTCCATATTATGCTACATTGCTACAATAACTACTATATTTTGGTAAGTACCTAAAACTACGCAAAAGAGAAAGTAAAAATCGTTCGAGAACATCACGTGATTAGGACGGTGTTGTACTTTGTCCTTGAATGACGTAAGCGCCTGTGGCGACCATTTTGAATTGGCACTATTGCGACGAATTAAAAATATATCCGAATAACACTGATGTCAAAACATTTCATATCCGTCTTGTAAATTGATGTGAGTAGTCTACGATAATAAAGGGGTTTTGAATTTTGTCCTTAATAATTGTATTGATAATGCACAGCTACCTCAGGCACAGACCGATACGTAGGCAATTCAATTTTCTTCTTTCTAGTCTGAACTTGAAGACTTGTTGAAGACCCTATTTTCTCGACCGGGTATTTGTAATGTCGATTCACAACAAAAACCGTAAATAACAGCAGTTCTATAGTTAAGGCTAATTGCACAACATTATTTAATAACCATCTAATTAGATGCTATTTTTTTTATTCTGCTTGGTCATCACTCACTACAAAATCCCTAATATTTGACAAGTACATTGTAACTTGTATTGAATGCTACCTAATCCCGTCTTTAAAGTTTTTACATAGATTAGACTTTATTTAAAAAAAAAAACTAGTTTCGTGGAATCAATCTTAGTTCGAAGCTCTAAATGGCCAAAAACACTTGCCCCATTATCTATAAACGGTGGCAAATGACACGGTGAAGTGAAAGTCTAAAATACCTTATTTTTTTGCATAGATTATGACCTTGCTCTATATCTATGCTTAATGAAATAATTGTAAAAAACATTTGAATTCATATGAAATATGTTCTATCGTTTCATGGGATTGCAGCTAATACTGAGTTTTATCAAAATTGGTTCAGTGGTTTTTCCGTCAAACCTTTAAACAAAGAGCAAGAGAGAGAATTTTAATATTTGTGTGGATCTTTGTAGACTCTATACCAATACATTTCAAGAAGAAAATGAAATTTCATACTGAGAATGTTAGTAGACATAGAAGGGAGTTTAGAAGCTGGGTAGTTGGTTGTAAAAAAAACCCTTTGCAAAAATCCTGTTTCATCCCGTTCTGCTCAATTCCTCTTTTTTCTACATGTGTTGTTTTTATAATAATAATAATCCAGCCTAAAAACCTTCCACTGCTGGGCATAGGCCTCTTCCCATTTTTATTATGCGCAATAATATTTGTTCTTTAAATAATCGCCGTTTGCCGCGATCACATTGTCGCTCTTTACTTGCCCACGGCGATCATTAGTGATGGGCTCTAAAAGTATTGAGTAGGGAATCTGAATTATTATAATAATATTATATTCATTAACTGTTTTTGCCAATAAAACCAAATAAAAACAGTGGTCAGATAAAAACATTTGAAATTGTACAAGTGAAGGCACAGGAAGAAAAAAAAAACACTGGTTTAGGTGAACAGAATATGGAAATGACGCAGCAATGATGCATGTGGCGAAGCTTTTATTTGCGTTTACTATTTATTTTTAGTGAATCTTTTTGAAATCTCTTTGCAGAAGTCATTAAAAACCATTAAAATTTGCGAACTGGTCTGCATCGTTTTCCTTTTTTAATGTGTTTTATAAATAGGTTAATATTTTTGTACTTAATGAAAAACTGAAATAGTAGATAAAAGCGATAGTTAAATAGTTACTTCTGTTTGTTACAGCCGCGAATTGATCCAATTCAATTATTGAACTGCCTCAGCGTACTTCTGTCCCCCAATGGTGGGATTAAAAGCAGAGATGAAGTTCAGAGACTCGCTAGGTAAGTAATCTCTAGTGCATGCGTTGTTTTATAATGTTTTCGTATTATTTTGCATTGCAGACAGATGAATATATGATTCGAACACTTAATTTTCTTACTATATTATAGGGACAACCATTTTATTACTTCATGTAGAAGTTTTTGTGAACTTAAAGCAATAATCTGAAAATATTTAAAGTGTGTACTTTGATTAAGTATTACTTTAAAGTAAAAATATACATACGCGAATACAAAACTTGAAGGCAATAAAACCATCTCGTTAATCACCTTTAGTAACAAGTTATTATTTTCAGAACTTTCTGTGATAGTTCACAATGTTAAAAGTATTTGTAAAATGTTGACTTTTCTCTTTCAGCCTTATGACCAAGTTCTCGAAGAAATTGGTATCTAAATGTATTTACATACAAATACTGAAATGTACGGAAACTGAGTTACTCGGTTTATTTATGGGTTCTGGGGGATGGCTACTAGTACACATGTGGTTATCTGAAAGCAAAGAGGCTAAAAACTGGCCTTTAGTCAAAGAATTATTGGAACTACTCTTGTTATGTCCTGTTGACATAGAACGACTGAAAACTAATAATTGTCCGAAACTTGTTAAGGAGCTGTCAAAAGATGATAACCACTTTGGTAAGATTTCGTTTTTATTCAACAATTAGTTTTTTTTTTGTAGAAATTGCTACAAAAATCACCGAAAATGGATGTAACATTTTGCCCTGTCAAGTTAAATTATTAATGTAAACATTTTTTTTGCATTTTATTTATTATTTTTATAAATAAGTAAACTTTCTTTGTAAATAGTAATAAATTATTTTCATTTAATTGCAGCTATCAGAGCCCTAGCATCGAAATTAGTAGAACAATGGTTAAAAACCGTGAAAGGTGAACAAGTTGTTCCTATCCAGATATCTAATATACCTCAAATTATAACAGAAGCGCAATCTGAATCAGAATTATTCATAAAATCGGATTGTGATGCAGAGCAGAAAAACAACGAATGTATTGAAAATGATATAATTGGCGAGAGCCGTGTAAAATTGGAGAAATCAAATAGTGCTTATTCAAACACAGATAAAAATAATGATGATAAAACAACTGATCTCGAACCTGAAGCATTGCCCGTGTTAAAGATTAGTTTAAAAGATGGAAAACAAGTTATATCGCAGGTTGATGATGACAGCGAAAGTAAAACTTCCGATGTGTTATCGGATTCGGAAAGAACTAGAGAAAAGAAAAGTCGAAGTAAAGATAAATCTGATGAAAAAAGTAGTAATTCAAAATCTAGCAGTTCTTCAAAACATTCAAGTCGGTCTCACTCCTCTAGCGACAAACATAGAAGTAGTCATAAAAGTAGTTCTAGTCGACATAGTAGTAGTAAAGACAGGTCAAAAGATAAAGATAGACATTCTTCTCATAGTTCTAAGTCTAAAAGTGATAGTAGCAGAAAATCGAGCGATAAGTCATCATCTTCCTCAAGTAGCAAATCAAAGGAGGATCGCAGCTCACGGTCTACTGATAAAGATAAGAGTAAAGAAAAAATAAGAGATGATAAAACCGACAAAAATAAAGATAACTCTACGAGTAAATCTACATCTGAGAAATCGGAAGATAAAACTCCATCAGTTCATAAATTAGGTAAAATACCTAAACTGAGTGATGCTAAGAAAGAAAAACTTTCAATATCAATAGAAGTAAGAAAACCTGATGAACCAAAACCCAAAACTGTTAAAACTTTTAATTCTAAGTTTAGGAAACATGGGCTAGAAGAAGAAGTTAAACCACCGCCATCTCGTGCTGCAGTTTTGACGAAAAAATCTACACCCATACTGCCGCCTACGGTATCAATACCAAAAAGATCGTCTCCTGCCCATACTGACTCGCCTCCAGAGAAGAAACCTAAAATAGTAGAGCCTGTAGAAAAACCGGGTTCAATAAAATTAATTCCTCCTAAACACAAACGTAAGTATTCTGCTATTTATTTTGAAAGTAATATGTTATTAATAGTTTCCTTTTTTTCAGATTTTCGTTGGTCGTGGCAACTTCTTGAGTTTCTTTCGCCAAGTATTTTCGATTATTTAGGTTGCTTTTTCGTCAGTGGTAAGTCTAAAATGTATAACTTAACGGGTTCTAAAGTGTTTTTACTACCTGTAAAGTATTTTTTTCTAATAAATATTGAATTCAATATGAATCTTTCCGTTTTAAACATATTGACCCGACTCTGTTTAAAGAAATAAGGGTGAGGTGGAAATACTGGCGCACCTTTAACGGAGGAAATAAACGTGCCTCGTGTGGACTTCCCTGAAGAGATAAGGAATTCAGCATTCGACAGACTGAAGTAAAATAAATATAGAAGTCAGAGAAAACCATTATACTACTACAGTGACAATTACATGGATAATTTTCGAATTCAAATGCAAGCATTTCGGCTCAATTATTCCTGAAATGTTCCGAAAACAAACGTAAGATGCATGAATGAATGATCCGCTGTAAGGGTACTACCACCTAGGTGCGTTGGTTAAACAGACCAGATTTTCTTGAATTAAATTCAGATGGGTTGCCAAAATTTGTAGGAACACAAGAAAAAAAGATAGGTAAAGCACTATGAATTAGGCAGGTAGGAATCTAAGAACTATTAAGTATTTTAATTAATCAGATGAAACTTAACAAATTTAATTTTTCGTTGCAATTTTCTAGGACGTTGCAGCTGAAGTCTACACAGGCTTCGATTGTACAACAACGTCATTTCCTACTATGTTTTATTTATTTACTTCCATTCTCTAGAAATAAGGATGAATAGAAACTTAACAGTGTTGTAATATTTCGAATTCGTTTATCCATAAACGAATGGATCATACGCCTATCTTAAAACCATATTCAATCTTGACCAATCAACTAATTTAATAGCTGTAAAACAGAAAGCTGAAGTTCATGTATTTTTCTAATGTTATATCTATACCTGCCGCTGACGGCTAGCCTAAAGGCTATTTACCTTTCTTTCATAGTATAATACAGACGTACATCAATATAAAACCCTGATACGGCGTGGTTTACGTACATCTAAATATGTACATTTTTTAAATATTAGGATGGTAAGGTGTCGAATCAAACAAGGAATAGACCAACGTCCTGTTTTTATAGAACCGTAATTCTAATAGGGCAGTAAGCAGGGCGTAATTGGACATAAAATTTAAGTGCTGATAAGAGCATCTTTAATTTCAAGCTAGATCATGTTCCTGTTTACGGTACCTAACAATCGCCATTTTTTTTGAGAACAAAACATCTAAATAAAAAAGATATAGCAGGTTGCCTCAAAGTCTGCATGTAAAGTTCGTTAAATAATATCGAATAAGGAAAATAAGTGATACTTGATTGATTACAATTTACTCCCTCATGAGATCCTGCGGGATTACTCCTAACGCATGTCTCGGTGCGACTAATGTCTGTCATTAAAGACAACGCATACATGCATGCATACACGCCTATGGTTTTCTCTACTAGAGATGGATTTTGATATACGTAAGCTAAATATATACAATTTACATATTTCTTATCTCTAGTATAGAACTCTATCAGTGGGTACATTATTAGGCATAATAGGCGTAAATTGTTAATGTACTGTTGGTTATTGCGTACATACAGAGATGATCTACGCTACCCGGGTTGTATAGTACCTAGGTAGGTACCTTGAGTGCATTTCATCGATTACTTTCTATACCGTTATGTTGGCAAAGCCCTGTGTTTAATTGTCTTATCTAAAACATGTGTAATACAATAAAACGCAAGGGATTGCAACATAATGGCATAAGAACTATTCTTCGAAACGCACAATAGCAAGGCTTCGTATTCGTATTTTATCATATACCTGCGCGTCCTAAAACTGGTAAATGTTCGTTTTTACGGGTAAGTAGGTAGCTAATATTGAATAAAATATTTTTTGTTTGTAATCCCACAAGCGTTATAGATCCTAAGTCCCTACTTTCGTTGTAATTTAATAGGTATATTATTATTTTCAGTTACTCAAATTGCAATGCACCTATATGATTGGATATAAAAAAATATTTTTATAAAGGACATATGCGACTAATTTTACGCACTGCCTATTTAGTGAAACTTTTTATAGTACATTTTCCTTCAAGTTTAATTAATCTAGTATGAACGAATACAAAATGCATAAATTAATGGAAGAAGAACGTACCTAAAACTAGATACTTTTTAAACGAGCAATCTTTTACCTACTAGGTAGGTAGTTCTTGTAGTATTTTTTTGACGAGATATATCTTTCAAGAAGTATTAACATCAGGTGCACAGGGTGAATAATATATAATTGTTAAGTAGGTACCTTATATTTCGCTTGAGTAAACATGAAACGGCTTATTGTAATGTACGTGTTTCGATTTTGATCACCATTCAGTTTTACGGTATTTAAGATGAAACATTAGCTTTGGGATAACTAACGAAATAGAAGAAAAAAACATTACAATAGATGCGCATACTAAAGATATTATAGTGTAATGCAAACTGAAAAAAATATCTGGTTTGCTTGGCTTATGTTACATAATATATAATGTAATAAACATGTAACTTTCTGTAAATAACCAACAAAACTGATTTATTGAGGTGCGCGTATTATTAATACACTGTCATTTCTTAAAAAACGACATAGTTAACTCTACTCATCTATAAATCATGCAGATTAAAACTAAATTTACATTCATATCATTACTTAGATTTACATATGATTTGCATTGAATTAAAATTTAGATTTCAAAACTATTATAAGTATAATTATATTATTTTTTTCTCTACATTTTTACGATCGAAGAAGATGAATAGAGTTAAAGCTTGGATACATAGGTACCGCATGACTATTTAATTAATTATTCAATGAAAGGGTAAATAAAGCGTATAATCACAAACAAATAAGTACCATAACTACCTACCCTTACTTCATTGAAATCTATTTTTTTTAATAAATAGATTATTTAGCTTTTGTAGGTATCTAAGTGGCGGTCACAAAACTGCTTATATTTTTATTTGACTTTTGCGCCAAAATGGCGATAATCCGCTTATATAATCCATGAATCGCATTTCTCCGTGCAAATTACATCATAAATATCTTCTTTTCAAAATGGTTTGGAATAAAGAAATATTAGCTTTTTATTCAAGAATTAGTCTTACCCATCTTCGCCTACTATCTCAGGAAACTCTTAAAAGATAAGCTCATAATAAAAGTTTCTTACATCAATGAAATGCGATATACCTAATTAGGTTTTGTCGGTTTCTAAAAATTATTTCAACTTACGACATAGAGACCAGTATATGACCAAGTTTGTTTTTTTTTTTTGTAGTAGATAACTAGAAAATAAATAGTTCCTTTTAGTGGCGCCATACGATATTAATGTCAACAAAGCTTTGCCCTACAATCAAACGACATTTGGTTTAACTACTAGGTACTGCTGCTGAGCACGTATTGCAATAGCGAAATTATATAGGTGCTACTTATAAAATTATATAATACATATAAACCCTTGTTCATATGTAACAATTTTAGACCGCCATTCCGCCTGCGTGGGTGTCTGTTATCGCGCCAAGAGGTACCATACCTAATAAAACAATTAATTCGTTGTTTAGCCGTGAAAGAGCAATAGACAGACGAAGTCACTTTCGCATCTTATATAAATTGACAAAGTCTGATTATTATATGTCGAGAAAGGATTGACAAATTTTCATAGATATATTGTTTTTACCTTTATCCCAAATAGCAGAGTAGCTAAAAAAACATCGGATAGTCGCGAAAAAAAAGCCTTGCGGAAATTGCCCGGAATAAATCGCGAGCACAGCTATTGTAGTAAATATATGAATGAAGGTCCAAATCAAATTGATTAGGTCGTCAATTAGTAACCTATTAACCATTCCCTTTAAAAAGGCAAAGTTATTTCTGTTTCAATTTTCTTCGACGCCTCCAAGACATACCTACAAGCTAATTTGTGAAACTTCTTTATAATTACTTGAATTGCTTACAACGAAGCTATTTGTTTAAGCCTCGTTTAAATTAACTACGAACTTATAATACTAACGCGTTAGTAGCGAAGTTGACACTGAACATAATTATATGGCTTTGCAGATATCGTGATTAAGTTCTTTTTGTAGCTGACTTGTGTAGTTTCCGTATGAACCAATAAGCTATAAATTACTGTAAATTATTTGTTCTTACATAATTAGTAGAACTACCGCGGATTGCCTGCGTCGTAGTTAAAATCTTTCAACCTTTTATATCTTAGTGGTTCAGCAGAGATAATTATTATTCTCTGTTAGGTATAACACGCATTTTTTTTAGATTTGTATAGCATTAGTTGTAGTTATTAACCATTTCCTCTAGTTTTTTTATCGCTCGGTACACAGTAGAAATAAACATTTATAAGCTCTGTCTAAAATGATCGTTCTTTTAAGCAACGATATTGGTCCAGTAGATTTTATGTTCGCGGTATATTTTCAAAATGAAATCTCGCCTGGTCCCCGGGTAAAGGGAACGGAAAAGCACTCCGGTGGTTTACGCGATAGGGATCCAGGCACGCCCCTTCGTCTTTCCCAAGGCGGAGGAATCTGCGAGGATTTCCATCGGGTAAAAAAAATAATACTTGCAAGCTGGTATATAAGCATAACGGATTTAGATTTGATCTCAAGAGCTGAAACCTGCCGATACGCAGTCGTTAAAAAGCCGGCCGTGTGCAAGACTGAATCTGACACAAAAGGATTCGTACCATCTTACGACAGTTAATAGCGTATTGTTCTTTTCAATAAATAAGCCTTTAATTATTTGTCGTGAGGTATAGCAGCAATAAAAAGATCTGAAAACCGACTCTCGTAATTAAAGCTTACGAAAAACAGAACGGTTGCTTGCCTAGCTTTTCGTATGCTTCGAGAACGGAACCCTAAAATCCAACAAGCCTTTACACTTAAAGGTCCAGTAGCTCTTTTAAATGTAAAAAATAAGTTTGCTTTGTGAAAAGGAAATAATAATAGAACAGTACCTATTTAATTTTACGTGTTCGTGGCATGAGTAGTTGTAGGTATCGCCGCTTTGAAACATTACGCTTCCGATGTCTACATAACAGGGACAGCAGAGGATTGAGGTAGGTTAATATAGTTCAATCAACAGCAACGAAAACTTCGAAACCTCTGCATTAGTGCTGCGTATAAATATATTGTATTAAGTAGGTACCTATGTAGGTCAATCTATACCTAACTTGAGTAGGTAGGTACATATTATACAATTTAAATGGGCACATGTTTGTTGACAGATTCTGACTGCGGCTGAGCCCGGTAAATAAATGTAGATACGTGTCGATGCAAGCAAACTTTCACTGTTCATTGACCTTTGATTTAGTTATAAAATAAGAGCATTGATGGTTAGAACGGAAACGCGAAATTAATTGATCGAGTAATTTTAAAGAGCCGAATAACAACAATATTATGAGAAAATTAAACAGCACAGGTGCAAGTTACGATTAATTACTTATGCCTGTTATTTAACTTTGTAGGTACTCTTTGAATTATTTTATTATGATGAAATTTTGAGACTTTATTATGTAGGATTGTTATTTGATTGCATTTGCTCCGGTCAAAATCAATTAAACCTAGTTATCTAAACATTGTAAATTTGCCATCAGACTTGGGGGTTATTGTTATAGTTATTTACTATAGAGATAGCATAGTTCTATGAAGTAACTTTACTGAAAAGACTACACAGATTTTTCAGTAAATTCCTTGCAGAAGTGTTTAAAATAACGTAGGTTCCTTTGTTTTAATAATTGCTAATTAGAAACCTACTCTTATAACTACCCATACTAGTGTATAGATAAGTAGGTACAGATACTATATCTGCCTCTCATCACACCAACAAGGACCAAACGATTTAGTTGAAAAATCATTGTCGGTTTATACCATAATGTCTACTAATTAAATGTTAAATTAATACCTACACGTCACTAATAACCCAGTCTAAATAGTCAACAGCGTTTGCGGTATACTTGCCTAAAATATGCGGATGGAGTGAGATAATAACAATTATTAAGTTAATACGGAAAATATATTTTTTAGATTTCTTTCTGAATAATTCAAGAACTTAATTTAGGACTATATTTTGAACCGTTTGAACCCGTTGTTATACATTTTTTAGACTTAATTGTGATTATTTATCTATTATTAATAATTTATGAAATCGATCTGTATAAAATTGTGTACCTATTGTTTATTAGTTAATTAAGCTTTAAAAATTAAATCTCATTAAAACTCATAGTAACTTTTCTTGTTTCAGCGATGCTGTTGTTAGAAAGTGACATGTTTATGGACGCGTTGAATGCTTCAGCTACAAACAAAAAAGATCCAAAGAAAAGAAAACGAAGAACGAGCGGAAGTAGAGATGGAAATTCAGGAAACGACTCCTCACCGCCTCATACTCCCACCAACATGAGTAGTCCAAATAGTGAAAGCAAGTCTGTGCCACCAAGATTTTACCAAGACACGCTTGAAACGGAAGATAAAGAAAAGGTCTCAGATAAAAATAATGATTCAAATGAAGATGTTGATACGAACGTTGATAAGGCCGAGAATGAAGAAAAAATGGAGACATCGGAACCTCACACGCTAACAATTAATGGCCTCAAAGGTGTCCTCTGCTATCATAAACGAAAAGGACCCAAGAAAAGTATTAAATGGAAACCAGACTCTGAACTCGAAGAAGTTCAATACTTTGAACTTGATGAAACAGAAAGAGTTAATGTGACAAAAACCTTTACTGATATGAAATATTTAGAAAGAATTCACGAAAGAGACGCGTTCCAGAAAGGAAGGAATCTTAGTAACGATGACGTTATGGAAGAGAAGACTAACTGGAGGCCACTAATACCTGTTGACGCAGATGGGCAAGTGCAAGTGGAGCATGGCAAAAATAGCAAAGAAAAAGAGTTACAGGCAATACGGCAAAAAGGGACGCTACAACCACTTTATTTCTCAAAATCTATGATACCTGACTCTGCTTTTGAACCAGATCCTGAGACGCATCCTTATACTGAACCCACAATTATACCTTTAGAGGATGTGACAGGCAACCAGGATAATATTAGTGATTTTAGAAATATGCCATGGCCTGAACCTAAAGGCAATGCACCACCAGCTTCGGCTAATATGAATGTACCGAATATGTTTCCACCTAATATGAATCAGTTTCCAAATAATTTTCCCGCCCAACAATTTCCTGGTGTTCCTGGTTTCCAAGGAGGTAACATGGTCCCTGACTGGCCGAACGGAGTCCCCCCGCATATTATGGCTAACGGTATGCCAGGCCCCATGGCGCCTGGAGCTATTCCTCCTGGAAATATGCCTCCGGGAATGATGATGCCGCCAGAAGGTATGATGATGTCTCCTGATATGTTTGGAGGACCAAATCCGATGTATCCCGTTCCACCAGAAGGTTTTAATATGCAACAAAACATGTTCCCAATGGACTTCAATATGGCAGGTCCTCAAGGACCGCCTCCAGTACCGGACGGCTTCCCAGGTATGGGGAACTTCCGAGGCGCAATGCGAGGCAGAGGTGCCGGCGGACATTGGCGAGGAAAAAATGCTGGAAATTGGGATAACAACCAGAGAGGCAGGGGTGGTGCTCGTGGTGGTCGCAAAGCAGTTTGTATATACTTCCAGAGAAAAGGGTCATGTCGACAAGGTGACAATTGTACGTTTTTACATCCAGGAGTTAATTGTCCATTTTAAACTTAAAGTACATTTATAATTGTTGTAAAAAATCTGTAAAGTCATTAAATTAAGTTTCTGTTTTAGAGTTAGACACTCAAAAAGACTGCTAATTGTAAAAAAGTATCTAATTAAGAATTGTATAAATATGTTATGGACCAAATTATTTAATAGTAAATAATACTTAAGTACTATAGGTTAAATAGGCGAACTTAAGGTAGGCTAGAATTGTGATTACGAAATAACAATAGCCATGCGAGCAAAGCTTGCATATGATAGGAGCATAAGGTGTACATTTACTGGCCTTGTATTACTTGATGGTAAAAAGCAATAAATAAAAAGGTAATTTAATCCATAACATATATTTATAAGTGTAAATATGTAAAGGTACCTGGTAAGCGTTTATACGAAATACAAACAAAAAATTTAAACTAATAAAATGCCTTAATTTTTTTATGCCTACTACCTACGTTCTTTGATCTTTCCAATGCAAAGTTAAATAAACGTCTTCTCTCATTACGTGCTTACCGAAAAGGAAATAACAAAGTTGACCTTGCAGATGGTGGCTTTATACTACCAGCCACCCCCTTTATTCACTACGATACCATGCCATCTACCAGTAAGGTGGGGCAGGTTCGATTCCCGAATTGAACAATTTTATTGTGCAGGAATGTTTACTCTATGAATACACAAAATTTGAGAAAATTATATATTTGAATATTATATGGCGTATTCCAGGGATTAACAACTTAAAAGAGCCACATAGTTTACTACTCACTTTACTTTTATTGGTATAAAAATATATATACAAAACATAACATATTATTACACCTGTATCGTCGAAGGGTTGGGCAGAGGTGTACCAAAGTACACCCACAGTTCGCCGATATGTTTAGGTCGCATGTAATAGGGGGCGAGCCTATTGCCACTAACCGGGCACAAATCTAAACTCCGACCTGCTACTGAGAATTTCACAGAAAAACCCAATAACACCTTGGTCGACTTGGGAATCGAACCCAAGACCTCTAGTGTAGCAGTCGCGCTTAGCACCACTAGGCCAACGATTCAGTCCTCGTTATATATTTATGTTGTTATTAATCAAAATTACTTCGTTTAAAATCTAGAAAACTAATACTATTCTGATATTACTGCAAAGAAATATTGGTAGATGGCGCTGACACAAAAAAGTACGACCTTTGTGATTTTTGATGTGAGATGATTTTCTTTTAACATTTCAAGCATGAAAAAAAAGCAAAGTAAAATAAATTATACTTTTCCGGGCATTATCGCTGTATTTTAATTTTATTCATATTCCCAAGTACCGAAATGTGAAACATAGTAAAATTCAAAGTATCAAAGGTTTACATATTTTGGCTAAGAATTTATTGCTGTTTTTTTTTTTCATTTTCCTACCTATAAAAAATATTTTAAAATATTGAATTCCTGATTAGTTTTGTCTTCAGTTGTATTTTTGTAAATGGTTTGCTACCCCTGATATTATTCGAATTGCTAATTGAATCCGAAATGACTAATATGAAATTCATAACGAAGTGCTGAACACGCCGACTGGCGTGTTTTCTTTTGTTCGTCAGGGCCCCAAGTCTGCTATTTACACTCGGTTCAATGTCTTCATAGTGTCGTGTCAGCAGAGCCATTTTCGGAAAATTGTTATTCTACTAAACTTCAAAACGTCAAAATTGCGCATTACAATTTGTACCAAATGTATGAACTATTGGTCACAGTCGTTGAACATTGAACCGAATCGTTCCAATGCGCTATTTTGACCTTTTTGACGTTTAGTAGAATACCAATTTTCCGAAAATGGCTCTGCTGGCACGACACTATGAAGACATTGAACTGAGTGTAAATAGCAGACTTGGGGCCCAGGTGCGGTGCACGCCTATCGGCGTTCACGTTAAAACATATACCGCATCTGGGTAGCGAAAGCAAAATTTGTTGCCGCATTGAATGTTAAGCTCAACTTAGCTATTTTTCGATTTCTATTTTGAATAGGCAGACAACAATTCATTAAGTGTCCTTTCATACATGAAAATAAAATAATTTTAAACATGAGTGTAAGATATAATTCCGAAAGTTAGAAACCTTTTACAGAGCAAAGTAATAAGTAACCAGATAGGTAGGTACTAACTATTATTCTTAGGAAGTAGTACATTTGGCAATAGTAATGCCAACTCTCAGGGGCAACTCTGGTAGTCATTCTGCCAACATTACGGAATCATCAAAGGGTCTGCAGAACGAAAGACGGCTTTAGGGTTCATACGCACTATGCGTTTACCCGCAATGCGGTTAGCCGTGCGGCTCTATGCGCACTGCGATGCGGCTACCCGCAGACCGCTCCGGTAGCTCGAGGGCTGCGGCCCGAGCGACGGCCTCCCGGACGGTTGCTATACGCACTGTGTGGCTAAGTCTGCGGCTCATAGAGAAAAGTAATAAGTAGGCCGCATTCGCAATCACATCCTGCGGTCAGCCGGACGGCTAGCCACACTGCAGGTAACCGCATAGTGCGTATGAACCCTTAGGACGATAGAGAAGAAACTATAGAGTGCGTCTTTAGAGGATGAATCGTGAGCACTAGTGTGAACTTGTATTGTCGTGAATTATGTGTGAAGATGGAGTTTGCCGTTTTGATAAATTTATTTAAAACACTAATATTATCTTGTTATCCTAATAGATTTTTAAAACGGCAAGCTCCATCTTCATACATTATACACGACAAAACTATTTCATACTAGTGCTTACGTTTAAACTCTGATAGGCTCACTCTAGATCCTTATATATACTCTAAGGTTGTCAAAGGTATGTTGTCAAATCACTGCCAAGTGCCAACTTCAACAGTTCAACGTCAGATTAGCGATGGGCCGAGTCGACGTTTTGATAACTCGGGTAACTCGAGTTGACCCGGTAACCAACTCGGGCTGCAACTCGAGTTGACTCGACTCGATTTGCCTTAAGGTACGTCGCATCGCCGCGTCGTCCGTCCGAGTCAGTAAACGCTCAACTCGGTGCATCGTTCCGCGGGTTACTAGTTTTGCTACGTCCACGGTTCACCGGGTCGGGTCCGACGGGCTGCGTGGCGTCGAGTCAATGATAGTCAAATAAAACTGAGACTTCAAAAATCAGACTTTTAGTAATCACTCGTAATCGCTCGTAATCGTTTATTAAAATTGTTTACAAAGTTCAAATCACAACCATAACCGTCAAATAAGAAACCGACTACGAGAACTATCTCTTTAACTCGCGGCTCGCACGTTCGGTTGTTCGGGCTAATTCGGGCTCGCTCGTAATCGTTCGGGCCTCGCGACCCGCGCACGCTCTTCGGGCCAACTCGGGTTGCAGATATTTTGACTCGGGCTGACTCGCTTACGGTCTGACTCGAGTTACTCGAGTTAGATAACTCGAGTTGCCCATCACTACGTCAGATGAGAGTGTAGAGAATGTGTCTTGATAAGTAATACTTTTTGTCTAGACACTTTTATATAATGCTAGTCAATAAAGTCTATCCCTTATTTTAATTTATACCCAATTTCCAATTTAATTTTCGTGTGTCAAGTTAAGACACGTGTCAAGAAGACTTGGAAATGAACAGTGTTTGTAAGTGTTTTTTTTTCTTTATCAGCTAAGAACAATAGCTTTATGTTGATCTTTTTTTATAAATTCTTGTAACATATCGTAACAAAATGCAACGTTGGTTTTTTTTAGAGGACAAAAGAGCACCAAAATATCGGGTGCCAAAAAGAATGTCCGGGAATCAGTTAGTATCGGAAGCACAAGTAACGTCGCAGCAATGGATATTTACGGTAACTGTACCAGTTATCGAACCCAAAGAAAAAGTATTTATTACCGGAAATATTCCCGAACTTGGAGAGTGGGATCCCAGCAAGATAGTTATTCTTGATCAAGAAGAAAATTCAGATTTGTGGTCCAAAACGGTAACAATACCTAATACCTGTGATGTGCTTTACCGCTACGGTAAATGTATTATTGTTAATGATGCAAACGTAGATAGCACCATAATCAGGCAATGGGAAACTCATATACAACCTCGGCTTATCAAAGAAACTGTTCTTCATCCTTTTATGGATACTTATGGTGAATATGAAGGTAAACAAGTTGTGTCTACTGGTTGGCTCACCACACAGACATTGCTGCAATTTAAGTTTATGAACAATCCATTGAAGTTGAAGAGTCGTTTGGCTGAGAAGATTTTGAATATAAAAGTAACACCCGTGAAGTTATCTTTTGGAACAGAGCCAAATGTGGAAGAGTCATCTCTTAGCACAGACACAGCAGAGGTTGAAATGCCTACAGGAGTGCTAGTAGATGTATCGACACTGGATAATGATCCATCTGCTTGTGTCCTAAAGCCACAAGAACAGTTTGGAAGACCTTTCAAATCTAATGATATACTGATGATTAATATTACAGCTCCAGATATTAAAGCTCTTGCATATCTGGTTGATTTTTATGCATACAGCAGTCGTGCTGGATCAGAAGATCCTCCTTGTCATGTGGGCTACACATACATACTCCCGAATATGTTCAAACCCTCAGAGGGCACTTTACAATTGCCAGTTACATGCAATGTAAAACATCGCCCTTTAGGAACAGCAAACATAAGCTATTTAATTGTAAAACCTATGCCACAGTCATTTTGTAGCTTCAAAGTATCACATGCAAAATATTGGGATCCATCCTGGACTGGTCTAGAAGTTGGACATCGAGGTTTAGGTGCTAGTTTCAAAGCCAAAGAGTGAGTATTTCATTTTCAATTGTTATTTACATATTTTATGATTTTATCTATAAATGTGATCCTTTTCAGAGGAAATCCTATCCGTGAAAATACTATAGCTTCCCTTAAAAAAGCAGCTGCAAGTGGCGCAGACTTGCTTGAATTTGATGTTCAGCTAAGCAAAGATATGATACCAGTTATTTATCATGATTATTATGTATGTATATCAATGAAAAGAAAGAAGGAAGTTGCATTCACAGAAATGTTAGAGTTACCTGTGAAGGATTTGACTTTGGAACACCTACAGAAACTTAAGGTACTAATAAAACAAGCTTTCAATGCTTTGAAAGTATTTGGTTTTCTGTCATTCACATGGTAACCAGTAATCATATCATTCAGTTTTTTATTCTTTATCATATACTTATAGCAATTAGGACAGAAAAGGGATAAGGTATCAAAATTCATATTAAAGTTATAATTTCAGTAATATACATAAATCAATAATTAGAAACTGGACTTTCTTTGGAACCATCGTAAATAATGTTGCAATAACTGGTACCTACAAAAAATGTTTCAAAATTATGTCTGAATTAGCCACATTATATTGTAAGCTTATTAAACATGATTGTTGTCAAAATATTAAATTCAATTGTATCTACAGGTGTATCACCTTGTTGAAGGCCGTAATCAGGAAATATTATTCAATGATGAAGAGTTAGAGGATCATCAACCCTTTCCCACACTGGAGGATGTTATGAGCAGTATTGATGGACGTGTCGGGTTTAATGTAGAACTGAAGTGGACAATGGAAATGGAAGATGGAACTTTTGAACTTAACCACCCCTTTGATATGAATACTTATGTTGATAAGGTTAGTGACTGTTCATTCACATAAAGTCATACAAAAGAAATGTGTTTTAAACTAGCTTTTGTTATCAACTATGATCACTATATTAATAGAGATAAATCAATGAAATGCATCAAACCACAGAAACCTTTAAAATGATACAAAAACCACTTGCTCCTGACATAAGCGAGAGTTTGCAATCGAGTGATCTTTATTCCCGAGCTATATAAGCGCTTTCCTTGCGTTTTTTATGTTTGAAAAATATTCAATTTTGTAAGATAGTCAATGGTAACTTTTTTTCAGGTTTTGGAAGTTGTTTTGCAGCATGCGGGAGATCGTCGAATAGTATTTTCTTGTTTTAACCCTGACATTTGTACTATGGTCAGATATAAACAAAATAAATATCCGGTCATGTTTTTAACTGTCGTATGTATTTTATGTCTAACATTGAACTATTGATTGATTTATTGACATTTATACTTGATTTTTCAATATATTTTTATATTATTTTCAGGGAGTAACAAAGAAATATGAACCATATCGCGATCCTAGATGTTTAAGTATACCCGCTGCTGTGCAAAACGCGATTAGTACCGACATTTTGGGGATTGTTGTACACACTGAAGACTTACTCAGAGATCCTACTCAGGTATAATATAATAGACTCAGTTTAGAACACTTTCAAAAGTTAAACTACCCTCTATATTAACCTTTTATATTGTAGCTTCGTTCGGCTGTCTCCTCCGTGAATTTCTGTGATCGCAGCAAAGTATTTTTAAAATCAAAATCGGAATTGTTGTCAAGCCCTGATAGTGTGATAGGACAGACAGATTCGCAACCGTCCTCTTATAGAGTCATTCGAATCAATCGATAGATTAGTGGGATATCTGTATTAGCTATCTCTTAATAAATGTACTTCTTCATAACTTTACCCACGTGAACCAGCGATCTCATAGTGACGGCGTTATCGCGGTCATATAATCAGCCCTATTTCATATACTGTTATCATTTTGATTGATTGATTTGTAATAAACTTCTATGTTATGAGTACAATATTATCAGTACAAGGCGATATAAAAATATTACCTAAGTACTGCTATTGTTGAATAACAACGCATAACACGTAATTTAAAAAGCGGAAAACAACAATTACCTTATTGGCGCCCTCATACGTTTGCTTTAAAACGATGTCGTATAGGATTGTATTGTACTTTTGGTTCACGGCTATTTTTATGTATGCTGTAGATATTTTTGATCTCAAAGCAATGAGCTACTTCAGTCCGAATTTTGAATTGCGTATTACATCTCTTCGGAATAAATGCTAGTGATCTGCTAACATAATTTATTTACTACGACCGGGCCAGAGAAAAAGAAAAACGACCTTGAAAATTCGACCTGACACGTGTATGATCGATCAGCAGTCAGCACTTATACCTGTCTCCATAAGACACTTTTTTTTAAAGTCGTATTAAGTCATTCATTATTTAATATTTTTCCATGTAAAACGCTATTCGCGATGAGATAGAGCAATTTAACATCTCAATAAAGTGAATACAATTAAGGTTTAGTTGAATCTCTAAATAATATTGTGGAAACATTAAACAAACTACATCCTCATTAAACAAAGACCAGGAATTCTCATGATAACGTGTTAGTCTATTGATCATTATTTATACGATGTGCCCTTTTTCGTCAGGTGAAGTTGGTAACGGACGCTGGCCTCGTTATATTCTGTTGGGGCGATGACAACAATGATAAGAACACCATCAAGAAGCTTAAAGACATGGGCCTGCATGCTGTTATCTACGATAAACTCGACCAATACATCACTAAAGAAGTGAAGGTAGGTGATTGCCAAATGCCAAGTCATTGATTGATCGATAGCAAATAGTATTGTAGGAGAAACAAAACAAAGTTTCGAAGTATTGTTCCTCGATATACAATGTCTTTGAGAATAATTAACATCTGTGAGAAAAATCTAACGAAGATTTTGAGATCTAATTAATCGCTAATTATCTTGTTATGACAGAATTCAGACTCGGTATACATGTTGAAATTGTGGTCGAAAGTAAGATGAGACGACTACAATATTTAAATTCATTTATGGTTATTTTTAATTTAATGAAAACTCATTGGAAACTTTATCTATTTAGTTATATTACTTTTTCTTATCATTTTTCAATACGAGATTGTAATTTCCTTGCCCCTTATTGTTTTTTTAATTCATTGGCTTTTATACATTTATCAAGTATATTTTAGAGTTCCATTTTATTTATGTGATTTTGGCCTTTCTAATCTCGTATAATATGTTTAATGCTAAATTATAAGAGAACTCTAAAATACACTTCAACATCTCATTGAAGCACATTTTTCTCACGCATTCTACATTTTATATTGACATAATAGTGCAGAAATTTAGAATTACGCCTTCTGTTATTACTTATTTCTTTACGTATTATGAATATATCACCCAACATTTTTTTACTTCCATTCTAAAAGTTACCCTGATTAGAATCAGATGCTCAAACATGGGTGCATCACATAAATTATTTACAATAAATCTATATTTTAATTTAGAAACAAAATACTGATGAGTTTCGTTTCTGCACCGTTTTATAAAATCATAGCTTCAGACTTATTTTGGCAAATGCATTATTGTATTATTTGTAAGCGGGAACTGATTTGTAACTCTGGCGACAAACAGGAGAGCATTTTCCTGATGGAGGCGCGCGAGTCGCAGCGTGATCTCATGGAGCTAGCTGCACTCGAGGACCTCGCTACCCCGGACACCGGCTCGCAGGTGCCCGTCGCGGTCGAGTCGGGAAGCCGCCTCGACCGCCCGTACCTCGACCTCTCTGTCCGCGAAGCCATACAAGAACGGTCTACTGTCACATCGCTGGAGTCTCTAGCCTCCTCTATTGACCTTAGGGATGAACCTCTCGAGAAAAACCTTAAACGTAACAGAGAAAGTTCGTCAGCTCAACCAAAGAGCTTCAAAGTTTATTGCCCTAACTTAGAAACAAAAAGTAAGAAAAAAAATCGACGTGATTAATGTTTTTTTTTTCATATAAGCTAAATTCTTTACTGTAAAATTGAGATGATAAATAATTCACAATATTTTTTTAGCTCTCGTGCCAAAATTCGCCCTCACAGACCAGAATTTCCAATATGTATTTTTATAATTGTCATAATTACTTTTAGCAAAACCTTCTAAATAAAAATATTACAATTCGTGGGTTTAACAACAAAATTTTATTGAGTCTTAGATTACTATAAATAAATTAAGACACTAAAAAGGTTTGAATTAAAAAAAAATAAAAACGGGTCATTTCTTTAATTACCTTAAGTATATAAAGCTCATTATGGAATAAAATGTTAAAATAGATTCCAAGCGAAAATAATTGTAGGTATAAGTTGTGTTGTTTTAAGGCAAAATTGACGCACTAACAGGTCAATAGAATGTTGTTATTCTGTTCCCGTTTCATTTTATCATGCCATTTAAGTATTTAACTACCGAATTATGTTACGATTTTAATAGTGAAATAATTATGTTTCTTTTTTTTGCTGTGATATTAGTATTTTTTATAGTCACTCTGTAAAATCAGTAAGTTATGGTATCCAGCCATGTAAAATATTTTTTTATGTCATTTACTTATATTCAATATATTTTGATAATGTTTAGTTAATGTTATTTTAAAATAAATTGTTCCTGTGATCCATTATATGTGTTTATTTTTGTTATATGCATGTCCAATATTTGTGATGTTTCTGTGTCATGTCTGTGCGTTAAGGAGTAAGCGGGTTCATCTAGAAAAGGTATTACCCATGTGCCACCTTTGCCTTTAAGCTAACTAAATCTATTTTGATCCTATTATGAAATATAACCTTTTAGCTTGTATTTGACATTCACAAACTAATGCAAAGCTGGCTTATAAAACAAAACACTTTTTCTTTATTCAACTAAGACTAGAAGAAGTTTAATCAAGCTTTACTTGTGTAATTCCAAAAAAATACCATTTGGTTTATAGATATTCATTGTAACTATGTATCTTAATTTCACTTAAATTATAATAAAAAATATCTGCCGCTTTTAGCAATTATCATGAAATCCCTTTCATTGCTTGTACCCTTTATGTAATCAAAGCTTGTACCATACTTAAATAAGCGTGGGTCTAAAAAATTACAGTATTTTTTTTCTCAAACAAATTCCAAAATCAATGGTATAGAGCGATTCAAACTTCTTGGAGGCTGTGAAGTGAGCTCCACGCCGCGTACCCCCACTGGCGCATGAGTTTGTTACTGCGCAGCGACTTGTCTCGAGTTCAGAGCCGCCTATCAAGTTTGAATCACACTATAACAGGATTTATTTTGGAGGTAGACACAAGCCACATTTCTAGTTGAACGTAATATTTTATATGTAGTTTAGCAAATACGTAGTTAACCTAGTCGCTCATAATACTCTTATCAGCGATCGCAGTAGTTGGTAATGCGTCTTGTCTAATCCCCGGTAAAGGAGAAAGAAAACCACCTCGTAAGTAGTCCAACACACTCCTTCGACTTATCCAAAGAAAAAGAAGCCAATGATGATTTCGCCAGGAGCACAATAAATCACTGTCGCTGATAAGCCGCTGTTTTTTTTTTATTACAAACTTAAAATGACTTGATGCATTATCACTAGTAGTCACTATAGAATAGAATAAGTAGTAAGTGAATTTACTAGTGATATTCTTATGTCATTCATCTCAGCGGTTACAAGTTTTAACAAAGTGCTGTAATGAAATCACTAATCACGAATTATAGTAATTAATGTATGTGTAAAAAAAGATCGGCAATGTTTTAATCATAGTCCAGAAAAAAATAGATGAATCCAAAATGAAACTAAACTTGCTAAACTTTAAAAGTATTCACAACGGATTTATTGTTTTATACGGTTCTGTCAGCAGAGTCACATAATAACTCTCGCACTGCGTCTATATATTTTCTGGTCTACATTTAGTATATATAATTAGAATTAAATGTTATGAAAGACATTTAGCTTTAATTCCGCTACAAAAATACAAGTGTGGCAGCAGGATGCAGACCAACCATCTCGCCCTCATGCATATGCAAACATACACGAAAAATTAGAAAAAGGGAAGGAGCATGCAATGCAACCAAACCTACCACCCCGCCTCCACGGGGCATCCGCAGGAGCGGTTGACTCGAAAACCGCGCAGTTGCGGTTGGAGCGGTTGTCGGAATTAAAGCTAAATATCTTTCATAACATTGAATGTCATGGATTTCCGCAAAGTAACGCCTGATTCTATAACTTATGTTTACAATTTAAATACATGGTTACAAACAAAAATAAAACAACCTTTAAAAAAAATATGATATATTTACATAACATAGGTACATAAATAAAGTAATATGTAAGTAAGTAGGTATATTTATATTAAAATTTAATTTAAGTATATAAGTACTTTCAACATTTAGGACGGAATGTGTTTATATTAATCACAACATTAAGAATACTTAGGTACTTAATTCTAGTCTTTACATCATTTTAATGCATTTTGTTACTACTACCATTTCCGGTACTTGAAACTTTCTTTTCAAGTCAGCCTTTTTTTCTAAAAGCAGATATTTTATTCGAGTTCGTACCTATGTACTTATTTATAAATAAAATGGGAATGTGATCGTACATAATATGAATAACACTCCTTCAACTGTATAATGCTTTAGGTAACATTATCTCTTGATATATTTATTTTCATTACTTTCGATACTTCTAATTCATAAAACTAATTAAGGCTACATTATTTTAACTGAATTATATTTCGATATAATCACTTCGAAATAAATCTGACACAATTTAAACATTTTGAGCTTTGGTTTTTATTATGAAATAATTTCAACGCACTGACATTAATAAGTGCGTTGTTTAGCTACTGTAGATGACTAGTCTATACAATATTGTGATATAATTTATTGCTTCCAGATCTATTAAAATAATTTATTTTATTTTGTGTTTCATATCTATCAAATTAATGCTCGTATGATACAAAAATACAAGAAATAAAGAGATACAATTGGGATATTGTCTTCATTTTTTTATGCCACCTCTTTTCTATATGTAACAATATTAGACACGTATTTTTTATATTTGTCTCAACTAAACCAACAATTACGACGATAAAGTGAATGGAAATTTTGCGTGACGTCACTGTGCTACAATTTATGCCACGAGGTGACGTCATTATCCCCCACTCTTGATGTTTAAACCGCATCGACTAAATTTAAAAATAAGTGTCTAATATGTTTACAAAATATATTTTTTTACTGTAACTAGTTTTTAAGTGAACATCACTTTTATAATTAAATATCGTTACAACATAATGTGTGTATGAAATATCATATTTCCGAGATAAATAGTGAACGCTTTTTACTTGATATGATTGTTAAAATAATGATATGATAAATATATTAGTCTAACATAATTAGGAGCTAAAAGTACTTCATTGAATGATTCCGCCAAAAATAATTCATTTCCTATGATATATGAATACATTTAACGATTTAAAAAAATATGTTTTTGAGCAGATTGGTTCAAAGTAGCATTTTAAAAGAGGATTTACGTAGATAAACCTATTTAGTTTCCTATGCCCACTAATTTAATAAAGAATAATAAGATTTATTGCAATAAAATTACCTATCTGTACAACAGTAAAGGATTAAATGTATGGCCACTCGCTATAAAAATACTGTAAAGCTTAAATCAATCTATACTTGAGATTCTAGCGGAGAATAACATAAGAAAACTTTAATAAATTCGTATATAAAATTTCTGGATACCGATCTATTTACACAAGTTATTATTTATTTAGATAGACACTTCTGGTGCAAAGGAATCACCTTTACAGTCACGAGCAAAAATATGCATACACATAGAGAAATCGTTAAGCAAATTTAGTGAGATTTTTGCTTTGAAACTGAAAAAGAAAAATATGTGGATGATTCAGGAACTGTTTTCAATAATTTTTCAATAAAAGTTTTACAATATCAATCTATTGGAAAATTGGAGTCTATACATATTTTTGCTTGTGACTGTACACTGTGGTGTTGAAATTCATATTTATCGGTGATTAAATAAATTTTAACACGAAGTAACCTACGGTCAGTTTATCCTGACAGTAGTAGTCGTATCCATAAATAAATTGTACAGTTACCGTTAATTCTGAGCTGCTACAAAGTTATTTGGACGGCCACTACTTTTTAAATACATAAATAAGTAAAATATTGTAAAGATATTCATTACTTCATTTCATCTCAGATCGATATGTAAATACAAATAAATAAATCTCAAATAGTTTTTTAATTTACCTACATTTTAAATATAAAATAATTTAAAATTACCACTACGAATTTAAGTACGTTTTTAGTGGAAAATACTATACGTTATGACATAACATGGACGGAAAGATTACACATTATATACCTACTAAATGGACAAATTAATATACTAAAATAATACGCACATATTTGTTAAGTTAATAAAGTTGGATATTATTTTGATTGGGAAGTGTGAAATACTTAGCAATGCCTGCGGGGGGTTTAACCTTAAGGTGCTCTTCTATGAACTGACAAGGACAAACATATTTCTCACCATGGCGCCCAGGCACTAAACTGCTGAGGTCGAGTCTCTTTTTAACAGCATAGGATCCCCAGCGCCCCGCATACCGCAGAAATAGAAGAGCTCCTCGTTCCTGCAAAGGATAAATTCATATTATGTTTCCTGCAGGAGAAATGGTCAAGGTTTTGTATACAATAACAAATCTGAAGACTTGCCAAAGATGAAGAGACGTGGTCAATCTAGACCGCGACGTCTGAGCCAGTCGTTGCAAAGCGGGCAACACGCGCGTGT
This sequence comes from Autographa gamma, assembly GCA_905146925.1. Lineage (NCBI taxonomy): Eukaryota > Metazoa > Arthropoda > Insecta > Lepidoptera > Noctuidae > Autographa > Autographa gamma. Next base: position 7,870,814 of record LR989852.1, read on the forward strand.
ATCTCTGGGCTCTTTGTTCCGCAATACCTCCTCAACATATTGGCAAGGGCAGAGCGCCTGTGTTAAATGACGTGGTGAAGCGGGATTGCCGCCTTCCTCATCAAGAGTCCAGTCGAGCCGGCGGCGCAGAAAGTCTTTCCCCCACCGCTGCAGGTACCGGAGGTACACTTGCTCTGCCATACCCTGCACATTCGTATGCCTTGCTTACCCACCAAAAACTACCAAATATCTACTTATATAGGACTATGAAATTAATAAATAAAGTAATTAATTAAATATGTTACTGAAGTGAAGGATCCATATTTGTGTAGCAAATGAAGTAACAGAAAATATTCGATTAATTAAAGTGATAGACTTTCACGCTGCATCAATAATGTATAACGGGTAACTGGAATGCAAGTAGCATAAATAGTATTGCATTATTCATAACAAGAGCACACTTCTCTCCATCCTGGCGACATTTGGAATGATATTAGAAAAATTATGTTGTTTACACAGACTTCAATAATAGTAAATTGGTTATGTTTCTATATAATATTTAATTAATTATTGGTTATAAATATATATTGGATCCTACACTTACAAATATATTAATTTTCTACTGTGAGCAAAGCAAGGACTTGTTAATTGTTATTTATAATACATACACAAATTTTAAAAAATTACTTAAATATGTTGTGCTACATGTCTTGCGAGGCATGCTGAAGCTTAACTTTAAAATGAAAATAGAATATAAATAGAGGGAATATGAATTATAAATATGAAACACTTATTTGATTTCTTTCATCACCAACATATCTGAAAAATAAATGATGGCAAAAAGCGTTTAGGGAAGTATAAAGTACCTGGTGCTAAATATTGCACATCATCCTTTGGCAAGAGATGGCTAAAAATTATCTCTATTATTTAAACTTAGCATAATGTAGACACTTAAAGTTGAAAAATACTCTATTTATGATAAATTAATAAGAAATAACAATTGGCTTTTATTTCAAATGCTTTAGTTCTCATTGAGTTCACTTTTCAGATAAGTTGGTGACTACAACACCAGGTGTTAAAATATCTCATATAGTTTAGTTTCTCCATTTTCCAGCCTTTGAAATAATAAACAACAGCTTCCAATATCCATAGTTCCATAACCATAATAAAATCTAGTAAAACATATGCAATAAGAATAACTTAAACAAACAGAGGCAGACAGCATTTAATTTTTTGTTGTTAGTATAACCTAATGCAGATGATTTTTTTGAATTATAAAGCCAGTGACAACTGCCTATAGAAATGAAGATTACTCAGCAATTTGTTTTTTTTTTTTAATATTATAGTAAGATAAGATTATGTTTGATCATAAAGAATTGTTAATGTAATGTAACTGGCTTTATTAGATAAATGTAACAACCACTAGAAAAGCAAATAAAATCTTCTCTTGCATTCCCTAATCAGTATATAAAAGTTATAAGCTTTTCAAGGTGTTTAAAAGCTATAAAACTGCCAAAACCAAAAGTTAGACCATGCTTACACCCAGTTTCTGAAAAATATGTGATATTTTTTTCCACATGCATGTATATTAACTTTCTGTTACTTTTGTTTCAATAGATATACAGCAAATTTTTAATTAGTAGACATGCTTTTATTAGTAACTTCAGATATTGGGTGTATATTTTTAGCATCAGAATGCTAAGGTATGGCATACTAACTAATCCCAATATAATATGAGACACCTGCTTTGATATAAAATATTATCAACCTTATTTAGTGTACCACCAATATCTTTAGCATTCACAAATATAATTTTAATCACTGCAAGCTGAACTATTAGTGTTCAGAAATAGAAGTTCATCTAGCTGAAAATCTAGTATAAAAGTTGTTAAACCTTAAGGCATACATACCTGTTTCCTGGATAATCTGGTAGATTGTGATCCTTGGATAACAATGTCATTTGTAGGAACATCAAGCCTCTGTTCCCAACCCTGCATGATTGTTTTACCTTCTTCGCTTTCTATGAACTGTTGTATGTGTGCAATACAAGGTCCAGCATCAAAGTAAATAAAGCAAAGGTTCACTTTATGACAAGAAATTTTTCCTCTGTCATCCAAAGCAAGAATCAATTTGTGTTTACTAAGCAGTTTGTTTACTCTCGCTAAACATTGTTCCAATCCTTTAGATAATCTCAACTTTATCCACATGCACAAAAATATTGCAGCAGCATTAAAAATCAGCCATAACACACCAAGAGAGAACAACATAAGTCCAGTCAGGCCAGAAAACAACAGTGCCAGAAGCACAAGGAATGCAAGTGTTATCCAACAAACAAGCACTCTCTTATAGCATATGTTGTACAATGTAAAACGAGCATCATTAATCAATAATTCCATTGCATGAACATACTCCTCAACGGTAAGCTGAAAACAAACATTAATTTTGTTACACAAACCTGATGTTTAATTTAGCAGGCCGCAAATGAGTTGTAACTTACAGTTAATCCTTGTGCCATCAACTCCTCAGGCACAAGTTCTGGTCGAAAGCGAGCCGCAGTGACCCATGGCCACTTAGTATTTACAGGCAGCAGAGTTACAATAATATCACCATTTGCTGTAATAAAAATATCTATTAAGTGTTGTGAACAGAACAAAAATCTATTGGTTGATATTGTAGGTAAACAATACTTACAGAATCCTTGACGAACATTGATGAATTCAACATTTTTAGATAATGTAATAGGTTCCACATTTTTGTCTCCTCTTTCCAAATTGATATGTACAGTTTCAGTTCTTAAAACAGCGGCAGACTCTGCTGATGATGTACTAGCTCCTACTAGGGGTGGAACACTTGACACTTTGTCGATTTCTGTTACAGGAATGCTGGTTTTTGGAGATTCATCTTCGAATTTGACCCATCCTTTGCGCACTTTATCTTGATTAATAACGCCATTAACTTCGTTTACTTCAGACAACTCACTTCTATTTTCCGAATTACTCATATTTTAAACTGTAAAGTTAGATATTTTAACACTTATGGAACTAAGTTTACGGTATCTTACTGTATTATTTAGGTATGCGTTTTAAGTTTCTCACTAGGTTTATTTTGAGGTGGGAATATATTTTGTTTGATTTGAAGATTTCTGTAACTGGAATTTTGTTGGAATTGAAGAAGTGAATACCTACAACTTTTGTAGACAGATGTTATGTCATGTCAAGTCATGTGTCATGAGGCGACATGTCATTAATATTAGTAAGAGACTTGTCTATGGTTGTTTCAAATAATTTAACACACAATAGTTTAGTAACTTCAGCTAGGTCATACATGCATGAATAGGCATGTGAAAACGGTGGAATTTTATCTAAACGTACAGAAGCAATATGTTTTTCTCTGGTTTCATATGTATATTTGTAACTTTGTGACCTGATTTAAAAAACGGGAACGAACAATTTCCCGTCTTTTTGCTACTTTGATTTGATAGTTGATATTTGTCTTCACTAAACAGTTTTTTTTCTTGTGTATCACAATCAAGATTACAAAAGCCCACATAAACTGTGTGTTTATAAAGTCTATCACGACCACGATTTAAGCACTTAAATAATTGATTTTCTTAAAACATATGTGACCGTTATTTTAAATATATACACTTTTAATAGGTAGGTACCTACTTAATCTAGAACATTGAACAAGTTCTTAATCCATTGTTTGGTATGTTTATGTTGGAAGGAAACAGCCCATACGAGAACATGATCCAAACAAGCAATGATAACAGAATTAAATAGCAGCCTGTATACTTACACCTATGCACTTATACACTATATTTATTTTTGAACTGAGGACTTGACTAGGTATTCAATGTAATTTTCTATGATACTTCAGCTGGAAGAGAGATACCTAGGAACAAAGAAACTATCCATAACCAGGATACAAATTTACTAATTAAAACATTTGTGTAAGTATTAATTTAAGCATCTCAAATTGTCTTAATCCGTATAAAATTTGATACAAACTTACTTTCTAAACGCACTTATTCTGAATGTTTTAGTGATTCATAATATCGTACCTACATGTGTCTAACCGACTAGGCGACTGCTAATAAGCACAAGGTCACCGGTTCAATACCTGACGATATTGTCAATTTAGCAATTTCTACAATTTCATAAGTAAAGAAATACTTTGACTTGCAACGATGTAGTAAGACTAAAATTCAAGAAAGTAGGTATTTTTTTCTTGGGCTTTTAAAAGGAAAAGCCCGATAACTAGAAAAATTGTCAGGATTACTTAACCTAACTGGTAAATCAGATATGAATGAAATAGTCTGTGCCTATAATCGCTGTCCTACGCCTGCTTACCTGCCTGCCCGATGCCGAAGTGCCCGAAATGTCGTTTGACCGGTTCTCCTGCTCGCACTCGTAGGCTATTATCTCTCGCAAATTCCCTCCCAGCGGCCGATTGGTTCGCCCACCATACACATACCGTTTGACAAACGGTCAGATTTTGTCCTCATGTGACCACACGACAAACGTTGGTGTTTCGTGCGCTACTTAGTGTGATCAATGCCTAGTTGAAGCTTCTGCTTCGTTAACAGTTGTGATGTAAACATATAAAAATATTAAAACAACGTTTCAATAGTTCAAACAAGTCATTGTGACGTTAATTTAATCGGTACGTAATAGTTATGATTAAAACACCGAAATCTAGTCAAGTGATTTTGTGAAAATTATATTGAAATAAAGTTCTGTTGTTTTTGATTAAAGGTAAAAATGACCACTGGTATAAAATTATCTTTTTTATAATAAACAAGATTGCAAACTTAAATCATTGTTGACACAAAATAATATAATGAATCGCGCTCCTTTGAGAAATATGGAATCTTTACCAAAACAATTTGTTTCGGCGATGAGAACTCTGTTCGATATTATGGATGACAAACACACTGGCTATGTCAAACTAACGGATATAGAAAACCGCTGGAGAGATGATCGTACCAGAGGTTTGCCCCGTGGTGTGATAGAAAGCCTGCAGAAAGTAGCTTCTCACGATGGCTTGCTAACGTTCGAAAGGTTTTGCACAGGCTTGAAAATTTGCTTATTACGAAATCAAGTTGAAAGCTCTTCAGGCAAAGATGATAGATTTAATGACGATGTGGACAATATAGTATTACATGCTCAAATAAGTTCTCAGACACATCGACCACCTTCTGCCCCGTTGTTAGATGTAAACGATTCATCAAATATAGACCGTAATTGGATGGTTTTAAAAAACACTGAAAGCTCTTCCCAGCACAGAACCTTAAGTATGCCTCAATTAATTGGACGCAAAGATGGATTAATACAAGAGCCCCGGCATCAAGTTACCGTATCTATATCAAAACATGATGCTTCCCGAAGAGTTTATGGCCCACCAAAACCGCCTAGATTAGAAAAACAAACTACCGAAAGAAATGAAATATCCAAATCTAGCTACAAGTCTGAGGAAGAAACCGTTTTTGACAACGAAGAAATATCAGTTGACAAAATTGATTTTGAAGAAATATCTAGAGCTGTTGAAGAGCAAAGCCGAGGTCTTGGTGATGGGAGGTCAGCCAACGAAACTCAGTCGCAAATGCGTCGCATTTCAAGGCGCAGGGAACCGCGGCGCCACACTTTACACAATGGTGTAGACTACAATCTATTAAAAAGAATGAAGCAGATTGAACAAGAAAAGGATGTGTTGCTGAAGGGCTTGTCCGCTGTTGAGGAAGCGCGGGAATGGTATTTAAAGCAGTTAGCCGAAGTTCAAGATAAAATGCGTTACGCCGGACGTATGGGTGCTTATGTGGTAAGCAAATAATGTACTTATTAGGTAGGTACTAATTTAATTTAGGTAGTATCATGTTGGAGTCTCTCTCTGGGGTGGTTATATATATTTGGAGGAATAATTCAACATTATTAGAAAAATAATAATGTAATCTACTACTTTTCATAAACCGGGGAAATCCGCATAAACTTGGCTTAGGTATATGACGCCGGTTTTTTTTATGGAATTAAATATAAAAAGTGAGAGTCCAATAATAAAACATCCTACGGTCTTGTCCTTCTCTTTGCCGGAACTTCTTAATTATTACTTACTGTTAGATAATTGACTGCCTCGTTGGCCTAGTGGTGCTAAGCGCGACTGCTACGCTAGAGGTCTTGGGTTCGATTCCTGAGTTGACCAAGGTGTTATTGGGTTTTTCTACGAAATTCTCAGTAGCAGGTCGGAGTTTGGATTTGAGCCCGGTTAGTGGCAATAGGCTCGCCCCCTATTACATGGGACCTAAACATATCGGCGAACTGTGGGTGTACATTGGTACACCTACCCCTTCGCTTTTAAGCTCTTTGCAAAAGCTTTTCAAACGTCTTGCATACGTATGAAAAGCTTTTGCAAAGAGCTTAAATATATAAAATCGTACCAAACAAATTGGTACATAATTTGATCTCTTTGTAAACTGATGTACTCTCCGTCTCTTTTGGATAGAAATTCCCTTCCAACCGACATCGACACCTGTATAAATCCATTCGTTGAGCGCTAAGTGTTGTTTGTCCATTTCCTTATGTACCTAGATATTATGCAATTTAGGCACAATAAAAACAGTAGGTATTACGGCTAAGTGAGTAGATGTAGTTTAGTGCATTGCTATGTAAGTGGATGTAATTAACCTCGTTACGGGCTGCACTTTGATTACTTCGGATCCTGAGTTTCTAGTAGAAATTTATAAGCGGCCTTTGTGCTGGGTGCGTAGAAGCAAGTTTTTATTGTGCTCAAAAATGTTATTACCTTATGCTGTTTAAAAAGTAAACAACTTTAGAACTATCTAGCTAGACGTGGTAGGTATATACCTACCTACTGCCAACACAAGTTTTCGGTTCATGGCCAAACTAGTTTTTGCGAGATGGATAAAAAGTTCTCGACTGTAGGTGCAGATATACCTACGTTATGAATGTCTCTATGCATTTAGACTTATGTATTAGGAAATATAAACTAACAAGGAATTATCCCTTAACCTTACAAATAACTTTATGTTGGGATTTTACCCTGTAACTGGGGTTTAAGCGCCCCACGACGAAATAATCAAAGTTTCATCTATTTATATTTTCCGCGCCCTTTACAGATTTATATTATGTGCTAACATGAAAGATTAAATGCAGGCTGATCCTTTAAATAATATAATGCCTATCTAGAGCAGCCTTGACTAGCAAGCGAATCAACAATTATTTATAAGTATCATTGTTATTCAATAAGTATAGTAGATATAGTTACTTACATTAAATATATAATAGTAGCACGTTTCTAATGAGCAATAAACGATATTATTATAATATTATTTTGATCCTTTGGCAGTATCTACTAGGTACTTACCGGCATGACAGTACCGTCCCACTTACTAACACAGGGTGTTGACGAAAGATTATATCCAGATTATATCCAACCAAAAGGGGTGAAGAAAACATCTAGTAAAGAGTCAGTTCATAAAATTTTGGTGACACTCGTTTATAGGCCTACGCCTAGAATTACTGTCAAGATGTTTTTAAACCCATATTTAATATACAATACGACCCAATCCGACCCCTTTTCGCCATTTTTATGTACCGCCGGACTTAGCTAGGTTTTCAAGCCAGCAAGTTTTTTTTATCTTTGGTTTGGAATTGGATGGACTTACATGTATGCCATTATAATTTCTAGGAACCATGGAGCGAGGCACATCAGGAGAGACTAGAATTGCTCAAAGCTCGAGTGTTAGAACTTAACCGCCAATTGGGGGCGCTAGCAGCGGGCTGGCGGCATGGACAGCTGTCGCTACACATGAACTTGGCGCTCCCTGCGGCATCATTTTCAGCAACGGGCACTACGGCCACACCGAACAACGCTGCTGTACTAAAATCACAGAACCGAATGCTTGCTGAGGTTAGTAATAAATTTTAATACCAATCCTATTTTTTTCACTTTTTTACAACTGAATCGGTTTGACCAAATGACGACGACGATAAACTTCGACAATTGACGACAATTTGATATCTTTCAATCTTACCTCTGAAAAGACAAAATTGTGGTTCTATAAAGTTAATATTCTATAAATTGCAATAAATACCTTTTTTAAAAGTGCATATTCTATAAATTATTGCTCCAGATGCTTCTATGTATAATTTTTAAAGATTGCCGCCATATTCATATCAGGAGGCGTAAGATCAATGTAGACCAATGATATTCTAATAAACAGATATGTTATACACATACAAAACAATCGAAAAAAGTGTTCCGCGCAGCAGCGGCAGCTGACATACATGTCACTATAAGTCAAAATTATACAAAAGAGATAGCGCGATAAAACCCATAAGAAAAAGAGAGACAAATAGTGTTGTTGTTGAAAGGCAATACATCCCAATTAGGACGTTTTCGAGTCTTCACGATTGCACGCTTATAACATATCTGTTTATTAGAATATCATTGATGTAGACGAAGACAAAAATGATCATATTATATTACTAACAAGTTGATATTTTGTACTTTTAATTCTAATTTGTAAATATCTTGTTTTAGGAAGTGAACAGAAAAAATGAAAGAATAACGGTATTGGAAAGAGAAAAATCAGCGCTTATAAGAGAATTGCTACTGCAAAGAAATAGATCAAAATTAATTGATACCTTCACATGAAGACTATGAAACAAAAATATCAGGAGAAATTGAATTCAATGAAATACCAAAATTTCATAATAATTAATCACCATAATATTTTTATCCTTGTTAGGCTGTATAGAAAGGCTTAATTAAACTGTTTCTTTTGGTGAAATTTACAAACAGCAGTACCTATTATATTTTGTTAATTTTCATATTGTTAAAATATATTTTTTTGCCTTTTTTTTTACAAAATGTTGATATACCAACATAAAATTGTGCCTTTCTCATGGTGGCCATAAAACTTACAGTAAGCAATGCATAATATATTATTTACAATAATTTTAGTGCCATAATAAATATTTCTGGGCTTTCTAATTAGACAACTGTGCAATCAAAGAGTTATATTTACTTTGTGAATCTATATTTACGAGACTAAAATCTAAAATATTATATTGAATTTATACAGAACTTGTATTTTTATTGTATAATGAGTAATCATATTCCCTGAATGGTACATCATAGGTGAGGTAGCCATGGTCCCAAGCTCTTTCTATGGCTACAAGCAGCTGTTTATGTTGTTTTTGACACAGGCCGGTTTTGAAAGCATCCAATATCTGAAAAAAAAACAAAATTTTATATGAAAAGAAACCATAACCTAGTAACGTAAATAAAGGAATCTAGTCTACAGTAGATGCAAACACTGCATTTTAACATTAATGGCTGTGCTAGGCACATTAATGATGACATGATTATTAATTCTAGTAATGAATAATTCCTTTAAGCACAGAGTGCCTGGATGGCATGAATAATGTTTTAATAACCCATATAACATTTAATTAAATTTGACCACAAGAAAATAAGGTTTAATAATAAACCTAGATTTGCCGAACCTTTATTATGTTACATATTAAACAAAAATTACATAAAAGAGGTTTAACAAATTATTTGAGTAAATGCTATTTACATACCTGTCCAGTGTACTCTGATATAAACTGTTCCAGTAGTTTGGTGTTCCTGTGATCCAAAACTAAATACTCATCTCGACAAATGGGACAAGGATTTCCAGTAGATATGATTCCATTCCGAACACAAGACTTCCTAGTTTTTCGTGGGGCAAAACCTCCTTTATGGTTGCGTCGATACAAAGCCCAAATTGTATTTTCACCATAAGTTTGCTGATACGCTTTGCTTTGCATATATTTGATGCTAGTTTCAACAGGGATTATTTTGGTCCTGTCCTTTGAAGGATCAATGGGTTTCTGTTCTTCACCTGATTCTTCAGTTTGGTCAGAATAAAAGCGAAAGCATGGCCTCAAATCAGACAGAACCGCTCTTCTTATTAAGGGGAAAATTTTATGGGTAAGAGCCATAACGATATTACGTTTTCTATAAGATAACTTTTAGAAAATACTAATTCTATTTTAAATAATTAGGATAGCTCATAACCTCAAAAATCCTATAACAAATGTCAACAACGTCAATGTCAACATTGTCAACCATCAGAACGACAAAAGACAAGCTACCTAAAAAAAATACTTTAAAACGCTCTATGGGAAAATAAGTTTTTGAAAACATTGCTCATCATTTTCCAAGATAATAATTTTTAAACATCACCAAAATAGCAGCCCCTAATAATTAAAACTTGAAAACCGGTGCGTACGCCGTTCGACCACGGTGGTCGTCAAAAGTGAATCGACCTACGATGTAGGTAGTAGGTATTTATCATTATTTATCAGTGAACAAGAAAATATATGGAAAATATTGTTTAAACGAAATACGTTTTATGGTTCTTTCTCAGAGTACCTAATTACTAAAGCAGGTTCTTTCTACCCGCAGAGTATAATAAGTATAAATTTGTATATCTATAAGTTCTACAATCATAGATCATAGACTAGCAAGTAGCAACGACCGTTTTCATACGTTTTGCGAGACACAAGTTTGAAAATTGTGAAGGGACTTGTGGCTCGAGGATTATGTAAAATCTGTGAATTGTTGTTTCTTTGTTTACTACATACTGATCCAATGTTTTCATGATAGGGATAAATACGTTATTTACACCGATTGGCGTGATTCAACCCTTAGGTGTGTTCGTTCATGACTAAGGTATGTGCAATACTTCTATGCTCAACTCCGGATCAACACATACGTTTAAAATATTATCACCTCAAGCCAATTCTAATTTAATCTATTTTTTTCAGCTTTATTACTTTTAAAATATCAAGTATTTAAGTAACGAGATGGCAGAATTACCTTCCGACGTTGTCTTAATGTGAGTACTTACCATAACAATAACAATTAGCAACTATCCTTATAAACTACTGCTTGACTTATTATCTAATTAAATGTGTTATAGTAAATTAAATGTGTAGATATTTGGTATGAAAAAAAACAATTATTTAATTATATAGTTAACTATAATTTTAAAATTCTCACTTGTAAAGCCTCTTAATAAAAGACACCATCTTTTGATTGAATAAAAAGGCAAATAAAATAAAAATTATTTCACTCTCAAATATTGATTACATGAAATGCTTATTTGAAAATGATTTTGCTATTCAACAGGTCAAAACTATGTACCTATATTTGATTACATGCTTGATAGGATAGAATGACCTAGCCGGCTTTTCTTAAAATTTATTGAGTTCCTTCCAGTGAAATTAATTATTTGATTATATTTAATTATTCAATGCAATATTTTTACACATCTGATTGACCAAGAGTTGATTAAATTAAATTATTTATTACCTATCTGTATGGGAAAAAAAAAGTTCATAGTTGTATGATTAAGTTCAGTTTCTAGATTTATTTGTACTGCAAACCCGTCAGGTAGAAAATCCCCTCAGATTTTGTAAATGATATAAACAATGTCTTCATTAAAGATGATTAGTCATAACTCAATTTTAAGTCACCATTAAGCTTCATGCTTTATTATCTTTGTCTTTTATAAGTTTAAAGCAACAACACAAAATAAATGTCTTAAATAAATTTGACTTTGGGGTAATTTATTGTAGTACTAATGCAAAGGCCTGTCATTTGGTGGTGTTTGATCCTGCCAAGAACACACATGGTTAAGAATTTGCACAAAAGGGCACTTTGAAATTAACGTAAATGAAATCGAGTTAGCTAGTCTTCAAAAGTAACTTCATTTTAAAATTTAAGGCTTTTTTATATCTATTCAAAAATACGAAAATTCTTTTAACTCCTGATGATTTATTATGGTTGATGTAGTTTGAAAATAGCAGTACTTAACCAGAAAAATTAGGCAAACAGAAAGTACGCAAAAAAAATCGTTCCTTATGATACATAAGTGTCCTAAATATTTTTAAGTAAATTTATCAAATTCTCATCAGCCTCATAAGGCTGCAAACCGAATTTGGTAAAAAAAGCATCCCTATATTTCAACAACGTTATTATCATAGTTTCAATAAGTTTTTTTTAGCTAAGCATTCATCCCCCTGGTTCCCGTATCCGTGAAGTTCGTTATTTTGTTGAGCTTAATAGATGTATTGTCGGTGTGATGAATTTCATCCACTTCAGTTCAGAAGTTTCTGTTTGAAGGAGTATCAAACGTCCAACCATCCTCCCTCACCAATATATCCATTTTTTTTTTCAATTGACTAGTGTCAAGAATAGGTATAAAATTAAATGGGATAAGTAGGTACTCTAATTTTGACACCATTACGGCTTATTTAGAGCTTTAGTATGGTTTGTCTTGTTATTTTTGTTGGTATTTGCATAGAAAATACATATAACTGTCCTTATGATTTAATTTGAGTTACTCATCAAGTTCGGAAAAAGTTTTAAGGTCACATAGTCTCCCATATTCAGGTATCTTCCAATTTAATTCTTGGATATGGACGTCCTTGTACTGTTTTTTTTTAATTGCCTCTTTTTTCCAGTCTTAATGATATTAACCGTATGAAAGGCAATAAATAATTTTCCCTTAGTATGTAGATATTATCAAAAAAAAAGGCTAAGAATCAGTATTTACCCAAATATTGACGTTTTAAAACATATATTGCTGTATTATAGCAATTCAAGATTGTCGTCTATTGTTAGTTATAGTGTATGCAGGAAGTAAGGCATAAATCGAAAATTTGGAACAGACTCAGAGCACACTTAATGGCGCCCCGCGCCGCCACTTCTATTTCTGTATGTTGTGTAGTTTACAGTATCCGCCTTCGCCTCCCGTTGTCTCTGTCTAACAGCGCAGCATCCCCGTTTTTTTGTTCCCTATTCCCGCTTGCAATATGTACCAAAATGCTATCTATCTGCGTAACTCCCACTACAACTCACGATGTTTTGCGATCGCTCCCGAATCCCAGACGAAGTCCCATATCCCGTCCTAAATTCAGTAACCTATCGTGAACCGCGTCGAATCTCATGCAGTAATTTACTAATTACGCCATTGTTTATTTACAAGTTTGTAAAGTGTATTGTTATGCTTACTAGTGTTTCAAAGTGGAATAATGTATTATTCGCTTAGTTATGTACATTCTTATCTATTACTTTAATGACATTCGTCAGAAATAAGTAACATTTGTTTGTCGTTTCGTGGAGTTCATAGTACGTCGTCGTGTTTTGCTAATATTCTAAATTGTTGTTTTGTGAAATGTGCCTCTGATCTTTTAGTGTAGTTATATAATTAGTAATCCGGTAAAACAATGGCAACATTACCGAGAATGCATAATGCTAAACAGGGATCGGGAATATCGTCTCCGTTCAGGTAAAAACAACTTATTTACATTTACGCTAATATGACAGTGGGTACCTAAGTTTATTTATGGAATGGTAAATTTATCGGGTAGGTACATAATGTATTTGAGAATAATGACTTCACTGATAATAATATCAGAATGTTACCAGTGCAGTGAATTTAAATTATTTCTAAAGTATAAAATACATTATGTTTCTACGTTACTGGACGCTGTGCCGATTTTGATAGAATTTACTTGTAAAACAGTCCTAAACAGACAGGAAAGAAATGATCAAATTAAACATAGAAATGTAACTGCTGAAAGAATATCTTCAATATAAAAGTTAAGTATTCTTTCTTACATTTGCCTACGTAATTAAATTTGTATTTAGTTAATTGTATGACTTGTATTCCGGATTTCAAACAGAATAGTTTGCATATCGTTTAAAATAACAAAATCAGTATTGTTAACATATTATCATGTCGAAACAATAAAGGACTAACGGCAGGACTACGCCTATCCATGTTGTAGATATTATTTTTTATTTTAAATAGGTATTTAGATATTTTATGTGTGAATGTTGACTGCGAAAAATTTGCGATAAAAAAGCAATCCGATTGTATTTTTGACGTGCTTTAGAAGAAAACAAAAATAACTAGTAACTTAGAAAGTCGGGTGCTTCGAAAAATGCACATAGATATAACATCATACCTCAGTTTATATCCACAAAATATTACAAAGCCCTTATCGAATAATATTTTCTCTTGATCCTTCGTTTCAAAATCACGCTACATAAGCTACATACAAAGTTTAAAAAACGCTTGGCAACAGAGCTGTTCTATGAAAAGATATTGAAGGATTGGAGGTGTTGCTCTGGCAGGAGAAAGTCTCGTACCTCTATACTGGCTGGATAGGGAACATATTGACGTTGACGGGCCTGTTGGTCTAGTGGTTAGTGACCCTGACTGCTATACCGGAGGTCGTGGGCTCGATTCCCACCCAGGACAAAAGATTGTGTGATGAGCACGATCATTTGTACTGCGTCTGGGTGTAATTTAACTATAATATGTATGTATTTAGAAATATATAAGTACGTTTATCAGTTTTCTGGTTACCATAACACAAGCTCTGCTTAGCTTGGGATCAGATAACCGTGTGTGAATTGTCCTGGAATATTATTATTATTGCTTTACGCGAAAAAGCGAGGAAGATTAATCCCATAACTGAGATTTCACCTTGGTATAAGTATTATTATGGTTGATGCATGGAGTCCGCACATGAGACGAAATATTTGCTCGGCTCATAATGATTTGTCAATTCTCACCACTCTTAAATATTTTGCAATAGTCCGATTCTTAGGTTCGGTTTGTATGTTCTCATCGGATCTTTTCTAAAGAGGAAAGTGCCTGAAAATCAAAATGCGAAAAATTCTATGATTTGTTTTTTCTTTCCAGTACGAGTCCACGAAAACTGCAAGAAATGGCATTACCTACAGCGGAAGGACATGGTGCGTATATCTTACGTAATGAAAGAAGTCCTATTGCGTCTCAATAATCTTACAACCAGAAATTAATACAAAATTCACGATTAAATAATCGCGTTAACGGCATGGACGGCGTTGAAGATATTCTAATCACATGTTTTCTATCAAGTAAATATAATACCTATATATTATTTATAATATGATATGTTTTACAGATGTCACTAACGCGAGTGGTATAAGCATGAAACAATACGAAGAACAACTCAATGGACTAAGAAAAGAGAATTTTCATCTTAAACTGAGAATATATTTTCTTGAAGAAAAGTTGGGTAGTGGTTCACCGCCGGCTGTTCAGGTATTTTTTTCTGGAATTTGCATTTACTACTTTTTTTGCGCTTATATGTAAAATTAAGTAATGAAAAAATAAACATTAAAGATAATTTCATTATTTATTACAATTTAGGGCCTATTGGAACACAATGTGAGACTTCAAGTTGAAGTAGAAGAACTCAGGAGGCAATTAACTGATAAACAAGAACTGCTTGCTGCGGCAGCCGAAGCCATTGATGTACTTGAACAACAGGTATGAATTATTACAACTGTTTTTTTCGTCAAATTCTTATATACTGACTATGTTTCACTTAGATATGGCGGAGGCAATTTTGTTTAAATCATTGTTAGGAATGAAATGTTAAGTCATCTCGAGGCGCAAAGAAATCCGTATTTATTCAGGGTTTTCTTTTTCACAGGGCTCCATATCAGCAGATAGTGTGGAAATATCTATAAACAATAGTAATACAGTGAAGAAAGAAATCTGTCCCCTTGACCAGGTAGATAGAATAACATGTGACCATAATTGCTTCTACTAAAGTTAGCAATTCAAATAAAAACTTTTATATGTTTCAGGAACCTGAGAAGAAGGAATTGATTGTTGATGACACTTGTGCAGAATCTGAATCTGCTGGGTAAGTAAGCTATTTATTTCAAACTCAACTGTTTTAAATCTAATAAAACATTGAATATTTATCTGTTTGTATTATTTCAGAGATTATTTGGCTGTAACAGTCAATAATGAAGATTTGGTATGGTTTTTTTTTAATAATTTAGTCAAAGATGTTGCAACACAATTAACTGCTTAGATTTGAGATATTTTATTTGTTTTATAGGATGAATTGATGAAGCTTCGCAGAGAAAACAAAAAGGCTTTACAAATGATAAAAGGATGTATGAAGAAAATCCAGCAGCAAGATAAGGAAATCAAGAAAATTAAATTGGTAAAATTAGTTTGACTGTGTGTGATATAAACTTCTTGTACTGAATGTATAATTAAAAAAAATCTAAATCCCTATGTTTCTTTTCTCAGGACAAAGAATTGGTGTATGCGCACGTTAGTGACTCACAATTAGAAAAATACGAAGAAATATTAAAATGTAAAGATGAACACATTAAGGATCTTGAAAATAAAGTCAGAGATTTGCAGAAGCATTTCGAAAAAGTTCAGAATGTCGATGCAGGGTAAAATTATATTTTTTAAATCATTACATATGTTTCAGTCTTTCACCACAATATCTTAAATGTATGTATAATTATGCAAATTTTAGGAATCTCCAACAACTTCTCACCCGGCGTCTACAAGGATTAGCCTACTTTTTGGACAAGTTGCTATCGCACAAGTGAGTATTCTATTTAACTAAATTAGAAAGTAATACTTACTATTATTGAGGTTAATACATAATATGTTGTATGTAGCATGACTTGTTCAAGAATTAAAGTTAAGTGTATTTTCTCACAAGTCACTTAAATGCTTATAGGTGCGTTCTTGGAGAGGATAAGAAAAAATTGGCCGAGAGTATCCTAGAACAAAGTCTCGCTTTACCTGTCGGTTTGGAACTAGATGAATCTATGGCACCAGAAGAATTCACTATGGACGAGAGTAATCTTGATATATCACAGTCATTGAGAATTGAAGATTTGACCATGATGTTTGGGCACCATGTTATTTGCAGTGATGATAACAGATACTCCGTGCATAAGAAATCTCTAATGAAACATTTCCCGCAAGCAGATGTTATATCCGAGTCTGAATGCTGGTCCGAACCAGATAGAAACGTATCGCTGGCTCGTGTTGGCTTGTGCGACACGGGCGTCGGCTTGATAGAATCAAGTTCGGACACCAATAAACTGCGCTCAAGGCGTGCTCGAGTTTCCCATGGTTCTCGCTCTGAAGATAACAAGCTTTCAAATGAAGCCTTAATTGAAGAACTCAACCATATTTCGAAACGAAGTGAACATTTGGAAATTGAAAATAATGACTTAAATAGTAAACTCGAGTTTTCGAAGGAACAAATAAATGAGCTGATCACTGAAAATAATGAATTAAAAGAAGCATTACTGTCTGAACAGTTGAATTTGACTGATGCAAATAAAACCATGGAAACATTAAGAAGTACAGTAGTTACGCTCGAAAATCGTATTAAAGATGTAGAACAAAAGCTTTCAGAATCCACTCAAACTGCGGAAAGATTGCGAACAGAAAGGCAAGAGTTAGAAGCTACATTCATAGAGACGGAGCGTTCGTTAA
This sequence comes from Autographa gamma, assembly GCA_905146925.1. Taxonomy (NCBI): domain Eukaryota; kingdom Metazoa; phylum Arthropoda; class Insecta; order Lepidoptera; family Noctuidae; genus Autographa; species Autographa gamma. The sequence continues at coordinate 7,888,191 of LR989852.1, forward strand.
GACGCGCTGCGGATGAAGCTACAGTGCAAGCTTCGCAAGCTGCGCTAGAGCGAGCTCGCGCTCAACATGAACGACTGCGTATTGAACGAGAACTCGAAGAGACTAGAGAGAAGCTATCAAATGCTCTCGACGCCAATTCACAACTCGAAATAGAAGTCACACGCAAAATGGCTTTGGATGCCAATAACAAAGTAGCTATTGTACATGAAGGTCTTCATTCTGAAGAAGACCGGCCTACTTCGCCTGATCAAGGTATCGATAGTGATCGATTATCAAGTTTAGAACATAACGATGCTGTTGCATTATCTCCACGTAAGTTTTGTTTTTATGCAATCTAAATATTGACGTCATACAAATAGTCCATATAGCAAAAAAAAAATGGTAGTTGGTCTGAATGGATATCTTTAACCTTTATTTTGTTACAGGTTCTTTATATGAAGAGAATGTTACGCTAAAGCAAAAGCTCGCGAGGACCAAGGCCACACTGGCAGAAACTTTAATGCAACTAAATGCGTCAAATATGCGCAAGAGAAGCGTTCAACGTGCCATTTGTAGAGAAATTCATAAGACTCAAGGAGTATTACGCAAAGCTCGTGATCAGTTTGAAAACCCAAATTAATTACTAAAAACGCATGAATGATGGTGTGTTTATGAATGAGTTGTGGAAGTGCCAAAGTGTGTTTTTTTTTCACTTAAGCAATAAAGGAAACTGCGCATGTCGGTTACACGTTTCATGAATTCATTTCTATGAATATATATTGTGTAATAAAATGTAATCCCCCCTGACATTCTTTAGGTGCTAACTATGCGAGGTTACAACTAAAATACTAATCGTAAGACTGCGAATATACAATTGAATTTCATTTTAATTCTAGTAATATAATTTAAGTCATTCCTAAACACTACTATCAATTATTTCCCTGTGATTAAAATTACGTTTTGGTCAAATGATCTAAAATGTGTAGGTATTAATTTGTCTTTTCTGTGTAAAATATTTACTATTATGTCTAATAATAATATTAATTGAAATAAAAAAATCTAATCTGACAATGTTGATTTTAATTTAATTCTCTTTTCCTTATCATTTATTGTTTTTATTTTACTCAATAAATTCGGCCTCTATATTTTTTAGATTATGATGCTATAATATTATGATACATTGCGCCATAAGGGGTTTTTCAGCAAACTACAAAATATTAGTAGAGGTCGAACCGTTAAAAGGATCGATGAAGAGCATTTTATGACTTAGAAAAAAGGAATTATTGAATAATTACATTACCATTTGACCAAGAACTTCTAAATAAATATGAAAGAAGAATTAGAGGAATATTCGGATTTTAAATTTTAGAATTAATATCATAACGTGCAGATTTTTGTATGTATAGTCATTTCATCTGCAAGTATCCTGATAAAAAAAAAAAACATTAGCGCCACCCTCCTACTAAGACCCAGTGTCAAAATATGAGGGCATAATACTATCACTACATAGTATAAAACAAAGTCGCTTCCCGCTGTCTGTCCCTATGTATGCTTAGATCTTTAAAACTACGCAACGGATTTTGATGCGGTTTTTGTTAATAGATAGAGTGATTCAAGAGGAAGGTTTATATGTAAAATACATGTATAATATAGTAGAGAAACACGGATAATCTTAGAGATGTCTAATGTAAGGTCGTAAATGAACTCATTTTTTGCGCTTTCATTGCAAACGCTGGCTGAACCCTACGAGATAGATCAAAATAATTTACTATAGTATTGTGCACCTTAAAAAGATCTACAAAAAAGTCCACGATGGCATATGTCTATCTCTTGAGGATAACCCACAATAACCATTTTTTATCGTTTATTTATTACTTATTTACGAAAAAGCGATTTTAACCAATACATTATTAATCCTTATCCTATTAAGTACCTTTAATAAATTGTGCATGTAATATAGATCAATATTGCCCTTGACAGCATGTAATTTAAATGCATATTTTCGAAGATATTACAAATTTAAAATGCAGGGACATAGCGGTTGCGGCGGTAACGGCCGGAGGGACGCGCGGGGGCCAGGGGACGCGTGCCTATACCAAATAGTGCGTCCAAGTCTATGCTTCGCCCTACAGAACTTTATGATTGTGTAGTTATATTTGGTATCAGCGTTGCACCCGAGCAAAGCCGGGGCGGGCCGCTAGTATCATAATAAATGTTCCCTCAAAATTTGTTTAGATAGTAAGAATTTGGGTAAGAATAATAGTCATCAAACAGTCTAGATCATACCCGAAAAAGTTCAAAGAAATGTAAAGAGTATTTGCCACCGATACGAAAACGAACCTTTTCCCCTGGAGTGGAGCTTGAAGTTTATACAATAAAACGTGGTCTATCGTCGATTATATTATTATGTCTTCTTTTAGAAAAAGAAAAACGTCTGAAACTCTTGTCGGTGATACGTCGAGATGTACAATTTATCTCGAGTCTATATAGAATTGGGTGTGTGGTTAAATTATTTCATGGGCACCTCACCAGTTTTACCATCTAAACCGGATGTACAAAAGTTTTTGTACGCCATGAAAGGAAAAGGTCCCTATTCGGAGAACTATCGAACCATGTTTGGCGATAGAAAATACGATGATAAACTAAGGTCGTTTGTTCTTAAAGAGATGGTAAAACCTTTGATTATATAATGTCGGTAAAACCTTACGAGACCACTCTACACACGAATATCGAAACTCAAGCCTATGCTCGCCTGGCGCGATATTTTAACGTTAAACGCAATAATCCAGAATTATTTGATGCCTTCTTAAAGAAAATCCTCCCCGAAATCCATGAAGAAATGACACGCATCTGTTCCCTAATCAATGTAGATACACTAAAATCAAAGTGGTGGGCGACTATACCCGAATGGCTACGTATTCAAGAGCAGCTGCAAGATTTTCGTCTTTCCCCACAACCCTCGCATGGTTTAAAAAATATTACTTACACTTCGAGAGAGTGGCATTTACTGCTGCGTCGTGCCGATCCTAGCTCTACTACAAGCGTTTGGCCCAGGATTGAGGATCGTATGCAAGAACTGTGGTCGCTTTGGTTGGAGGTGGACACGAAACGATTCGGTTGTTGCCTTCCAACGGACGGCGTTAATGTGAGTCTCTCGATGAATCGATTGATTAATTAAAATAAAACATGTCTATCATTAGATAAACGAAAGAAACCCTCGTACGACAGAATAATATGACAAATCGACACGGGGGTAATTCAAGAAAATAACACGGAAATACGTGCGTATGCGCTCGAAAGGAAGAGGGAACGAATACGCACCAAATTATGTAATACGAGCGAACGGGCCGAACAACGAGCGAGGGAACAATTTAATTTTCCTGTTTCTTCTAAAACCACCTTTCATGTTATAGAATAGGTAGGTACACTGTTTTTCGACTGACTTGGTTCAATGTACGGCAAGAACCCTACGAGCTACATTCGAAGATAACACGACTTCGCTTGGATAAATATATTAGGACCGCTAATGCGAGGAAAGAATCATCAAAGAGGTGTTTGATGTAGGAGGTATGCAAATAAAAAAATCTCTACGGGGCAGGAAGTAAAATCATGAACAAGGCGATGTTCAGCGAGAGAAAGTTCAAACATGACTCTCTGATAAGACGACTGGGGTCGACTGAGGAATAAACGAAACATTGATGTCGAGATTGTAGACGAACAGGGGCCCGAGTCTGCTATTGACAATTGTTTGAATCGGCTGAGTGGGTGGCGTTAGCTATAGGTCCATTTTATTAGCATTCTACTAACTACTACTGTCAGAACGTCAAAATTGGCCGTCCCCATCGACGTATGATATGCATAGACTGTTACTATCGCTGGGTTCCCCTTGTGCCAAGCGAGAGCAGTTTTTAGTCTGATCCTAGTACATTTCGTTTTTCATTTAAGTTAATTTTCGCGCAACGAGACTTATGTAAGAAAATATCGATGGTGTTGACATTGTTAGGATAATATTAGTGTTTTAGATAGATTTTTTAAAACGGCAAGCTCCATCTTCATACATAATTCACAACAACACTTGTTCACACTAGTGCTTACGGTTTAAACTCTGATAGGCTCACTCTATAATTTCAGATGTATACTCTAAGGCCGTCCCAATGGCCAATTTTGACGTTAAAATGACGTTATAGTTCCCTCTATAGGTATTACTTTATTTATTTATTTATAAGAAACATAACAAGCTTACAGTACATTAAAAATACCAAAACGCTTATATGCTATACTAATTTAAAAAGAAAACAACACTAATGTATACACAGTACACAAATTAAAACTAACTAAAAAAATTAACACTAACGAATTTAAAGTAAACAATAAAACAATACCTATAAATAAAAAAAAATAACACACAACAATTAAAAAATATAATGTGAACTTAAAAAAAATTACTTAAGCTTTGGTCTGGTTTGAGTACAAATGGTCTAAATACAATCTGACATTTATTCTGGTTCTGGTAAAAGAATCATAAAATATGTCTGCATCAGGTTTAGCATTCACAAAACTATTAAGCAATTGGACAGCTTTTGCAGTGGGACAGTTATTAGCTTGAGGTGACTGCCAAGCTGGCGGGTAACATAGGAGTCTATGGTGACGACGACCAGTACCACGCATGTAATGGTCAGGGATATAAAAGGATATCTTTTCTCGTACTGATGGATTATCAATTTTATTGTTCATTAGGAGGTAATAGTGGATCAAAAGCATAAATTGTCGACGAAAATGAAGAGTATCTAGACCAACCATACCAGATACGAAGAGAGAAGGGTATAGGAACGGATAATATCCATATTGGCGTTTAAATACAAAACGTGCGAATTTACGTTGAACTTTTTCAACCATAAGGGCATACAAGTTTTCATGTGGATTCCAAATGATTGAGTTGTACTCCAACTTACTACGTACGTATGCATAATATAATAGCTTAACAATATGTGTATTTCTAAATTCAAAAGAAGTTCTTATTATAAATCCTAATGCTCTATTAGCCTCTTTACATATTTTTATCACATGTTCGTGAAACGTAAGCTTACTATCTAGTGTTAGACCTAAATCTCTAATTGTTGTCACTCTTTCGAGGGGTTCTCCCCCTAACAAATATGTATTATCGATTGGATATCGTGATCTAGAGAAAGTTATTGTTTTACACTTTGAATTATTAAACGATAATTTATTTCTAATACTCCATTCCAAAACAGCATCTATATCACACTGCAGCTTAAGACAATCATCAGGCTTTGTAATAGAATAAAATAATTTCAAGTCATCAGCAAACATTAAACATTCAGCATTTAAAACCACGTTTGGCAAATCATTGACCATGAGTAGGAATTGGGTAGGTCCTAGGGTACTTTACTCTTTGCGTCATAGTAGGTAAGTTTCGTTGTAACGAAAAAACGGGAGCGTTTCATAAAATCGTCATGAACCAGAGACTACGTTGGGGGGTTTGCCCAAACTGCAACTGCCGCAACGAGTTTGATCTTGACGCTAATGCTGCCAGAAATATTCTAATAAACTATACAAGGTCTACCATCCGTAGTAATAATATTATTATACTGTGTGTAAACTCGGGAGCAAATAAGGTCGAGAGTCACTCTTTCTATTCTTTTTCTGGGTATTAGGAGGTTACCAATCATACATTTAAGCCTTTTTGTTTTAAAACCCAAGATGTAAGTCTTTGTACACCAACACAACATGGCAGACGCTCTTAGTTCTATTTATTCTAAAATTAAACAATAATAAAACATTATTTATTAATTATATTGGATTTATTCATTTAATTGATAATTGTTAATATAGTTAAGAAAGTAGTTCAATATTTGGAGGTACAGGAGGATATTATGTTAAGTGTCAAACAATAAAATATAAATAAAAATTATTAGATCATAAAGTTATTGGGTTTTTATAGTTAATTCAGTCTTAATAAAATCTTTAACAGATAATTAGGTTTTAGGTAAACCCTATAACCAGTCAATTTAAAAGCTTTGTACGAAAAATTTACACGGATGTAGGTACTTATTACTATTTTAGTTAAGTTCTTATTAAACTCATGAGTCTATCAAACCTCTTAAATATTGATTATCGGTATTTTCCACTTGTAAAAAAGACAGGAAAGAGAAAGACTTATTTAGAAATGTCAACAAGGTAAAAAAACATGATGCAAGGAAAAGCACGTTAATAAAAACAGTGACGTTCAAGGCGTAACCTTGTTTGACATCTCTAAGCAAGTTCCTAATTGATACCCTTCGACTCTGACAAAGTATTTGAGTAAAATATAGCCATGGTTCAATAATAGTGTCGTTGCTGACCAACAGAATCAGTGACATTTTCAACCTCCGTCTTGATCAACAGTTAGCGTTAGTTGTAGGTGAAGATGTTGTTACTATTCCTCGTCTTGAAGGAGATAAAGATGATTGACTTGATGTTTGATGAAAAAATCTTGCGACGGAGGGTGATAAGTTCCTTTGCGGGTGATATGGCGATAATAAAGTAGTAGTATCCTGCAATAAAAGAATATACTACTTAATATGGGTCGTAACAACTATATGCAAATGGAAAAGAGTAGCATCCCAGTAGTTTAAGCCGGTAAGAGTCCATAAAAAAAGAAGGTACGAGTTGGTAAGATATACTGGAATACTGGATAGAGAAAGATAATAAGTCTTTCACAGGCCACAAGAAGACCATGACGGTTAAAGTATTAAGGATTTCATTTAGTAAGGGCTGAGTCTGTTAAGGCTTAAACAAACTAAAAGGTTCTCTTGATTGTACCTTATCAAGACAACAAGCCGAGATTGGAAACACCAAAACAATAAGTATATAGCTAATTTCCCTGAACAAATTTACGAGAGTAATATTTGCAGATCTTACCCGGAACGATCTGCAAATATTACGTTTCAAATTATTATTTTTTGATAATTATGTCATCATCAGCCGGAAGACGTACACTGCTGGGGCCCGAGTCTGCTATTGACAATTGTTTGAATCGTCTGATTGGGTGGCGTTAGTAGACGCTTTTGTAGACGACAGGGAGAGGGTTGTAAAAATGATAGGCAGGATATCGATTTGTGACCGCCGCGAATACAAGTGTGTGCCCAGCGTGCGCGCCGAACCGGACTGCCGTTCTATCTAATAGCTAAGGATTACCTGACCCGCGCCCCCCGCGAGCACTTCATTCCCCTGTGTCGTCTGGACAAACACTTGCACGAGACGAATCATTTATTTTGACACACAGTAATATTTAGTTAAAAAGTTCAAGACAAATTATAAACTAACAACAAAGAAATACACAGTATATACTAATAACATACATATATAGTGATACCTAGCCTACCTAAAGTTCGCGTCGCCAACATTCCCCACCCTAGTGCTAACAAAGCACTCCTAACCAATAGGAATACGAGCGACGCGAGTCGCAGGACGAGTGATTAACCCTGTCCGTGTGCGAACGTCGACAACCCTCACACGCTCGTCTGGTCCCGGATGCACTGCTTCGATCCGGCCCTTCATCCACATGCCTCTTGGAGCATTAGGGTCTACAACCACTACTAAATCATGAACCTGAAGCGGCCTTTGCTCTTCGGTCCACTTTCCTCTGGGAATCAGTTGGGGTAACATTTCCTTCACCCACCTCGACCAATACATATCTGCCAACCGTTGGGATATGCGCCATTGCTTTCTAAGAAATAGATCGCTGTCATTGTGTTCCCTAACACTGGCAGATTGGATGAAGATCCTAGAAGAAAGTGGTTTGGAGTCAGCGCCTCTTCAGTTCCTGGCTCCACGCTAACATGAGTTAATGGACGACCGTTCACCAGTTGTTCGACTTCAGCCAGCAGGGTAGATAGGTACATCTTCACGAGGCGCACGCTCTTTCAAAACCACTTTTAATGAACACTTCACCGTTCGTATGAGGCGTTCCCACGCCCCACCCCAGTGTGGACTGGAAGGCGGAATAAAGGTCCACGTAAGGGCCACCCACGCCTTGAAGCCATTCTTCGGAGAGCCATTATCAGAGAGTCTGAGGTCAAACTACAAACGAGTTCAATGTGTATAGCTCTCACAGTAAGGCATGTGAAGAGAACTGCATATCTTTTCTCTCTTCGTCTCCCAACACTGACTTCCATTGGCCCGAACAAATCGAGTCCGCAGAATGTGAATGCCCGTTGATGATGAGCTAGCCTTGCATCTGGCAGGTCTCCCATTCTGGGTGGTCTAGGTTGTGCCTTTCGTACTCGACAGAACATACATTCCGAAGCAACTCGTTTCACAGTTGGTCGAATGTGCAAAATCCAATACTTTTGCTTTAATTCATTCACGACTGTTTCGTGATTACCATGAGCAGCTCGTTTGTGAAAGTGAAAAACTAATAAGCGAGAGATGTGATGACGTCCATCGAGAATTACAGGGTGCTTCACGTCCACGGGAACATCACGAACAGCATCAATGCGACCGCCGACACGCAGGACTCCGTGCTCATCAAGAAATGGTGATAAGGTAAGTATTCTACTTTTTTTATCTAATATGTTTTTCTTTTTCAGGCTTTCTACATCGTTATTGAAGCTCTGCGCCTGTGCGTATCTGATTAATAATCTCTCAGCTCTCATCATCATGTCGCCATCAACGGTTCCGGTAAGTTTCCTAATTTTTTTATCAATGAATGATAATATAATACATGTAGATTTAACTAGACGCAACCAGGAGGAAAATTTAAGCGGATCAGGAATAACAGGTAAGTTTTCTTTAGTTGCATGAAGTATCAAGGTGCATTCTAAATCCGATTTATTAACTTCAGGTGCTTCAAAATTCTTCGGCCATGAAGACTCGTCGCTGAGCAGGAAGGCAGGCCCATAAAACCAGTCGTTTTCAAAGACAGTAAAGTCACACGTTTCCCGTGTAGCAACGTCCGCGACATTCAGCTTTGTTTGTACATATCGCCATTCACTAATCATTGTTAATTCATCAATCTCTCCTAATCGGTGAGCATTAAAAGATTTATAAGTGCGTGCATCATTCCTAATCCAGTGCAATACAGTACTGGAGTCGCACCAAAAATATCTTTTTTCAGGTTTCATATTTTGTTCCTTTTTAATCGTGTCAGCCAGCCGAGCAGCGAGAAGTGCAGCTTGTAATTCCAAACGTGGCACTGACTTGTGTTTCAAAGGCGCAACTCTGCACTTGCTCGATATAAATGCCGTGCGTACACCATTATCTTCCCAGCGCCAGTACGCTACTGCACACATCGCTTGAGTTGAAGCATCGCAGAATATATGTAGCTGTAAGTTTTTATAACCGTTTGTAGTCGAGCGCTTATCAATTAGTGACTCAGACATCACAGGACTCGGCGACGCGGACGGCAACAGCAGCGCGGGCGGCGCCTGCGGCGTGAGCCCGGGAGACCGCGGCGGCGGCGGTGGGGACAGTGAAATCGCGACGCTATTCTCATCCTTGATCATATTTCCTCTAATAGACTTTTGATAATAGCGCGGCAAACGTATTCTACCAATATTCTTCAAAATCCGTAACCATTCAATCCATTTAGTAAAAATGTTATCAGGTATGACGTCATCCCACTTGACGTCACATCGCCATGTGTCCTGAAGCATTATCTTCGCTTTAATCGTGAAAGGTGCCAAAAACCCATAAACATCAAATATCGACATAACAACCCTTAACATTTCCCGTTTCGTGGGTCTCGCCGAGCCATTAATGATGTTGGTAGGAATCCTTTTAAAGGACACGTCAAACCCTAAACTATCTTCTGTAGGAAACCAAATCAGACCAAGGGTACGTTCACCTTCATCTTCCTCACCGATGCTGAACTTCACAGCTGAGTTACCAAGCGCTTCCTTAGGTAAACAAGACAAAACAGATGGGTAATTACTCGTCCAATTCCTTATCTCAAAACCACCTTGCTTATGAATGTAAACAATATCATTAACGAGTTGAATAGCGGACCGTTCGTTATCTATACTATCTATATAGTCGTCGGCGTAGTGTTGTTTACATATTGCATGAACCGCGGCCGGCTTACTTGACTGAAATCTAAGCGCGTTTTTATTCTTGATAAACTGTGCGATGAAAGGGGAACAATTGGCGCCGAAGATGAGTGACGTCATCACAAACGTTTTAACAGGATAAGCAGAACTGTCACGCCATACAAATCTCAGGGCATCTTGATCTTCACGAATAATTTTCACTCGAAGAAATTGATCTTTAATATCAGCTGATATGGCTATTTTATTTTCCCTGAAACGTAACATTATTCCGTACAAAGACATCAATAGATCTGGACCCTTTAACAAAAAATCGTTGAGACAAACACCATGGCTTCGGGCAGCAGCGTCAAACACAAGCCGCAACTTCTTTTTATTAGGATTATCGACGCCGAAATGAGGAAGATACCACGTTCTCGGGGACGGCTTAGGCGTAGTTATTTCCTGGGCGAAATCGTTTTCGAAAAGATGATGAACTCTTTCAACGTACCTGGTGGCGAATTCTTTGTTGCTTTTCATCTTACGTTCCACATTCATAAGACGTCTCTTAGCATTAAGCAACGAATCGGGCATCTTACAGTTCACATTTTTCCAGGGCAATCCCACGTACCATCTTCCCTCTATAAGGGTAGACGTTTTCTCCAGGTGGGCAACCGCTAGAACATCTTCAGCATTTTCGCGAGGTTTGGTGGCTATTCCCATTGATTCCAGCGTAAAAGAACGACGTACTTCTTCCTGAATCTCCCGCAGTATACGTTTGGTCTCTGAAACAGCATCGGGTTCACCAAGTACGAGCAGTGAGGAGTGTGACGCGCTAGCGGATGGTAAGTGAGATACATAACCATGAATACACCACCCCAGCGGCGTAAGCGTCCCGTAAGGTTCATTAGGTTTTCCCTTAATAATTTTTAAAGGCAATAACAAATTATAATTATCCTGACCTATTAAAATATCTGGTTTACATTGTCCACTAAGTAAACAATCTTTAATTTCGACTAAATGTTTACATTTATTAACATCTGTAGATAAAATATTCTGAACGGGCAAATTTAATTCGCTTACGCTTCGCGCAGTTAAAGTAAACATGTCACCTTGTACATTAGACACACACAAACTTACGACCTCACTATCGCATACAAGCTGTGTATTGTTCCATGCGCCACATACACGCAGTTTTTGTTTACTACCATGAATCCCTAATCGTTCTGCTAAACCCGCGCTCATTAACGAAACACTAGATCCGTCATCCAACAAAGCTATAACTCTGATAACCCCCTGCGAACTGTGAATATTTATTGGTACAACTTTTAATAAAATCTTAGACAAACAATTAACATTCGTAACATTTTGTACATAAGGTTCAGAATCCGATAATGGTGTTATTGTAACATTATTTAAAGAGTCATTAGTGTTTTTATAATGTAGCAAGTTATGATGCGGCTGCCCGCAGTTATCAATATCACAGGTAGGCGCGGAACAATGATTCTTGTTATGACGAGATACTAAACACTTATAACACAATCCGCATCGTTTAATGTAATTCCAGCGATCTTTGCGCATTGACTTTTTAAACTTTTTACATTCTGGCAAGATATGTTTACCTAGGCGACAGAATTTACATTTTTCGTCACAGTTTATTGTATTATTTTGCACTAATAAAGTCTGAACGTTATCACTGTGTCTGTACTTACATTTAGAGTCACGCACCGCACTCAATATCACTGATGTTTTTGTAATTTTAACCGCTTCTTCACTAAGAAAGTCAGATAATATTTCGAGCCTAGACTTCTTTCCTTCTACAATCCGTGTATGACCGTAATCACTCCACTTAGAAATAAGCACTGGAGGCAATTTAGCTAGCACTTCAGACGTAATGCTCATTCCTCTGAGGTATTCTTCTTGACCCAAGGCCATCACTGCTGCTACGTAGTTTTTTATCTTAACGGAGAACGACACAATATCTTTGTAGTATTCAGGGTTGACGGAATGAAGCCTCTTGATTTCTTTGATTATCTTTGGTAAGATAACATCTGGCTGACCATATTGCAGCTCCAGCGTTGACATCACAGCATCTGGACAAGCTGAGCTGATAAGAAGAGCTGTAACCGTGTCTCGGGCTGCTCCTCTAAGACATTTCCTTAGTCGCCACATATTTTCTTTGGGCGAAAAACGACAAACTTCTGTGGATTCCTCGTAGGCGTGTTTGAAGTTCAGCCACTCCATAGGGTCGCCGTAGAAGGTAGGCAGATCTCTAGGTGTACACAATCGGCTTAACATCTGTGCGTTGTTTGTTGACGAAGATGAAGCTACAGCAATATCCTTTATCGCCTGTGCCAACTGCTGAATATCTGTAGGCGGCGATTTATCGACCATAACTGAGGGTAGACCTACGGTGTCGCCACGTACTTTCTCCGTAATTTGCTGACGTGGTGACGCCCCAGCACGTAAACGGTCCTGCTGGCTTTGTTCCAGCCACTGTTCCACCTTTTGTGACGCAATCACTGCGGAATCGGTACAGCTTGCACGAGATTTTTGCGAACATTCTTCCTCTAATGCGGCGAGATCGGCTGCCAGTTTCTTTTGAATAATGTCTTTCTGTATGTTCGCAATAGCTTCTGCTGCTTCCAATTGCAGCTGTTTCTTGCGAGCCTCAAAGGACTTCGTTGTTGAAGGTACCGACGCCTTTTTTGACGATGCAGTAGATTTTTTGGCGGCGGTTTCTAATTTCACACTGCCACCTGCGACACTGTACTGCTTACTAACACCTGCAGATCCTACTTGATCATTTTGTAGTCCAGATGGTTCTCCCTTGGTGGATTGTACTTGCAACTGCTTCTCCTTTTCCTTTGCGCCACGTGTTTGTACCATTTTGCGTGACGGTGGAGTAGTGTACATTCCAACAAACCGGTCGATAACTTAGCTGTTGGTTCACTAGATTCGGCTCGAAGACCAGCTTTTGTAGACGACAGGGAGAGGGTTGTAAAAATGATAGGCAGGATATCGATTTGTGACCGCCGCGAATACAAGTGTGTGCCCAGCGTGCGCGCCGAACCGGACTGCCGTTCTATCTAATAGCTAAGGATTACCTGACCCGCGCCCCCCGCGAGCACTTCATTCCCCTGTGTCGTCTGGACAAACACTTGCACGAGACGAATCATTTATTTTGACACACAGTAATATTTAGTTAAAAAGTTCAAGACAAATTATAAACTAACAACAAAGAAATACACAGTATATACTAATAACATACATATATAGTGATACCTAGCCTACCTAAAGTTCGCGTCGCCAACATTGGGCATGATCTTCGTCTTGTGCATGTTCATTTTAGGACCCACCTGTTGGGTAGATACTGAGGCCGCTGAGCATAGTATTGAGCTCTTCCAGCAACTCCGCCATGATCACTATATCATCGACAAAATGAAGGTGAGTGAGGTCCAAGAGGTGGCAGACGTCTTCCAACGCATTTGTAAACAGTTTCGGAGAAATAACGTCTCCCTGTCTTACACCACGCTGCAGTTGGATCGGTTTCGTGATCTCGTCCTGTAACTTACTATAATAACGTAACAATGTTTTAAACTTATACAGTAATTTAGCACAGCAGCGCCTTCAATCCCACGATGGTTCTCTTTCCACGTAAACTACTGAATAGATCTTCATTAATAAATAAGAACCATATGGATCACATTCGCTTTCAAACAAAAATAAATCGCATCAGTATCAGTCCATTATTAAGGGACTCAGACCAACGGTAAATTTATAACACCTCTTTTTGCGTCGGGGGTTAAAAACAATAAAAAAGTTACCGTTCGAGTTTGTCTTGACATTCTTGGCGAATTGGTTGTAGTATGTTCTTGATAATTTTGAATAATCGGAGAGTTAATCAAATGAGTTAACTTATAGCCTTTCGCCAGCAGCTCCACAGTTTTGCCTGAAACAAATATCAATAATACCTATACTTTTCCTTCATAAAAGATTATGAACAAAAAGAATTCAAAGAAAAAAAACCCATGTGGAAGGTCATTACAAACTCAGTTTCTTTATACAATGCTCTTTTCTCTTTTTTCCATTTGTTCAGTAACAAATTTATAAATAAAAATACCAACCAAGATTTTTTATTAGACGTCTTCACTTCACATCAGATAATTTATTTGTATTAAAAGTAAATTCACGGACCTGTTAAAGTTGTAGGAATATTTGTATTACATCTGCCTGTTGCTAAAATATTCCTCAATGCCGCAACGTTGTTAAATATGATAGCTACAGCAGCACCATCAGCAAGTTGTGATGAATCGCAACAAGACAATAAAGGAGTCCATTTGTCAGTGTTCCAGTATTCACCAGAAAACACAGCAAGTTGTAAAGTGGATGCACCTAAAATAAGACGAAGATAAATGCCTGAATTGGCAACGATCGCAACTACCTCTGTAGTCTGATAGAATGCCTGATTAAAAAACTTCAACTTAACTCACCCGAATTACTTAACAAATGAGGATTTGCACCAAATTGCAATAACTTTTCAACAATAGTAGTACAGCCGAATCTAGCTGCTAATCTAATAGGCCATCCTCCTTCAAAATTAGGATCCAAACCGGATTGTAATAGGTCAAGAAAATCATTCTCCTTTTTACTACAAATTATATGTTTAATTTTATGTGAATTAATTTCCATGTTCGCGTTTCTTTTTCCGAGTTATTTTCTCGTTCTGTCTTATTTAAACTACCCTCATTACCAAACTTATTCCTAAAGAGATTTATACCCATAAGCAAATGTTACTATAATGTAATTGAACCTAACCTGATGTTATTATTAGTTACGATAGAGAATTTAATTTTAACCAACAGTATATGATCATCATTTTGTTTTAAGTACCTATTATAATTAAGTAGTCTATCAAATATTAGTTTAATAAAGAAGTTAAGTTGTTTTTAGAGTGGCAACTATTGTTGAAATGCAAAGACAATATAAAAAACTAAACTAAACTAAAAAACTACGAAAGACCGAGTCTATCAGAATTTGAACGGTAAGCACTAGTATCAATGATATTCTAATAAACAGATATGTTATAAGCGTGCAATCGTGAAGACTCGAAAACGTCCTAATTGGGACGTATTGCCATTAACAACAACACTATTTGTCTCTTTTTTTCTTATGGGTTTTATCGCGCTATCTCTTTCGCTAGCTGCCGCGCTGCGCGGAACCCTTTTTTCGATTGTTTTGTATGTGTATAACATATCTGTTTATTAAAATATCATTGACTAGTATGAATTTGTTTTGTCGTGAATTTAAAAAGTGATTGTGTAAAGATGGAGTTTGCCGTTTTAATAAATCTATCGAAAACACTAATATCATAATAAAATTTTCAAAACCATCGATATTTTCGTATACATATTCTTAGATAGTTTCTCGTTGCGCGAAAATTAACCTTAATCTGTAGGCGTATTCGCTAGGTATCACTTGTTGACAACCCAAGCGATGTTCAGTAAATAAAAATAAAGGTATAAACGCAAAATTAGCATCGGCTATGGTCGGTGATCAATAATTTAATAGTATATCTCGTTAATAATCGACGTCAGACCATGCGAAATTTGCATTTTAATACAGCATATGACAATGATATTATAATAAACAGATATGTTGTTAGCGCGAAATCGTGAAGACTCGAAAACGTCCTAATGGAGACGTATTGCCTTAGTCTGCGTCACGCATCTCGACGAGTGACACACTCGAACGAAATTTACATAAAGCTTTTAAATGTCATTGTGTGTATCCAGAAACTGTATCATTTATGATAACGAAGTAAATAAAATACAAGGAATCTCATACCACATGTAAATACGCAATATACTTCGATTTAATAATATTTTTTATTTATTTTCCTAATATTCTGATAATTGGAGGTTAGAAAAAAGAAAGAGACGGTAAATACATTTTTTGTCGTGAGGACGACAAGGACGCGTGATCGCACACATATAGAATAAAAGTACAGATGCGACTATTAGGCATTAAAGTCATCATTACCCCAGAGTTCTGTTTTCCTTTTTTCTAATGTTGGATTATTTAATCATTTGTTTTTTTGAAATAGTCGATATACTTAATTATAAATTAAACATGTCATGTGTGGGTAAAGAAAATATGAATAGCTTACCCTTATTACCTTAATATATCGCAGAAAATGTTAAAATAAAACTATTTCTATTTCCACTTTGTCGCTTTAACATCGTGATTTATTTCTCACCTACCTACCTTTAGTAGTGTTGCTTAGTTGTTATAGGCACAAACCGTGGATACAAATTTAGTAGACGCGGTTTGTACCTTCTGTCTCGTTAAATTTGTTAGTCTATGACGTTTGTTTAGATTGAAGCGTAATTGACAACACTAATTGTCTCTTTTTTTCTTATGGGTTTTATCGCGCTATCTCTTTTGTATCATTTTGACATGTGAGCTGCCGCTGCTGCGCGGAACACTTTTTTCGGTTGTTTTGTATGGGTGTAACATATCTGTTTATTATAATATCATTGGCATATGAACGAAATTATTACTTTGACTTGACAACTGCCATAGCGAATACGCCTACAGTAAACGAACGTACAACGTTGTAGATAGGTTCAGACCAACGAGGTTGAATTAACTAGAGCCTGTCTAACGTTCTTTGATCCGAGAGCACGGCTGTGATCACCCGCCAATTTCAATGTCACGTCCAATTAGTGTCAAAACTGAGCGCGACGCGTTTGAATCTCCCAATTTAGGTGACAAACATTAAATTTTGGAATTATTTATTTATGTTTCTGATTGGTAAGTATGCTTGAATGGACTTTTTCGGTAACTTATAATTAATTAATTTGATGCTGGTATCGACTACATTAATTCATAAAGTTTATTTTTAGTCAATTTGTTTTTTAATGTTATCTCAAATCCTTTTAATGACTTTGTTTATATTCACAACTATCGATAATTTATTATGAACGTCTGTTGTCGCACGGACATCCCTAAGCGAGCGGGAACGCACAGATTAAAAAGTGCTTTCGGTTGTACCAATAGAAAAGTAGCGATAGTAGCAGTCTATCTGAATTCTACGTCGATTGTACAGACAGACTAAAAAGTGCTTTCGCTTTGCACAAGGGAAACTAGCGATAGTAGCAGTCTATGTATATGTTTAGTCTATGTTTGTTGCTCCAACCGTGGTTTCCTCTACCCTACTTATTATATTTCTCTATGGTTTCCTCTGTCACTTTTGAAGTCAATACATTATTTATTTATTTATTATTCACGAATAAAACTTAAAACACCAGCAGTATTTGTTTATTTTACATTAGATGAAACATTCTGAACTTCTATGATAATTGTGGAATACAAAGTAAAAATGGGGAGGTGAGTAATTGCGTGATATTTATAAAATATATTTTAAACAATAATTTACTTAATACTACAATGGAACGGAAAGAAAATTGATTGAAATTACTCTTGCATCACTTTCAGACATACAGAATGGAGAAAATTAGCAAAAAAAGAAAGAAGACGACGAATTCGAACGCATCAAGCCAAAGAGAGAGGTAGGACTAAATTCAAACTCATGGTTCTTAAATATATAATATATATAGTTAATTTATTACATACTTATTTTAGACAAGATGCTGTACACAGAAAGTTACATTCAAGAACAAGATTTGGTGGAGAAATTACTAATTGAACAGATTACTAAACATAATGAGGAAGAAAATAAAAAATGGGTTGAGGCAGAATTAGTTGCAACTACACAGTGGCTAAAGCTTCAGCAACAAAAAGCTAGAGTACAGCAGGAGAAACTTGAACAAGATGCAAAATTAAAACTGGTAAGCTTTTCATGGTTCCTTCCATTGATTAAGAAAGTCTTCTCTTAATGAGATGTTGTTTATAAATAAGTACCATATCAAATAAATAATCTGCATTAATTAATTTCATATTTATTCAAATTTCAAAGAAGTAAAGTAGTCAATCTTATACAGAATTGATCCCTAAAGTGAACTGCAGTTACTTAACTCAACAACAAACAAACACAAGATTGATATATCTATAAACTATTTCCAGGAATGGGAATTGGAGCGGGAGAAAAAGAAATTAGAAGAAGAGAGGTTAAAAGCAGCGCACGAAGAACTAATAAAAAAGCAAGAGTTATTTATGGAAAACTTGGACAAGTTTTTGTCTGGGGATTCTATTGATCCTCCATCAGAGTTGAAGGTCATTCATGAGACAAGACCAGAAGCTGAACTTTGTCCATTTTTCGCAAAAACAGCATGTTGTAGATTTGGTGATCAATGTTCACGGAATCATCAATATCCAGGCATCAGCAAAGTATATCCTTTTCATACAAAATATTTACTGAAGACAATCACATGCAGGGTGGTCATATTGTATGTTGGCTGCTGTAACTTCTCCAGTCTACTAATGAAAATAATTTTTATTTTAGGTATTGTTAGCTACAAATTTTTATACCCATTTTGGGCTTAGTAATGCAAATGTTAATGAGTATGACACAGATATTATGCTCGAATATGAAGATAGTGAAACTTACAAGGAATTCAAAGATTTTTTTTATGATGTTCTCTCAGAATTTGAAAAATTTGGTAAAATTATTCAATTCAAGGTGAGTTTTAGGCTAGATTAAATTAACTATGTTAATAAAATGATAAGCCACATAATTCTGAATATTTAGCTTTAACCATGAACAAGTATTTTTTCTAAGAATTTAAAAATCTGTCACAAGAAATAAAATTTACTTACTCAATAAAACTTCAGATTGGAAAACTAATTTTGGTTTGCTGAAATCACAAACCCAGACAAGGTTTGTATTTTTATACTGTATGTTTATAGATAAGTAAGAATTTCAATTTTTGTCAACCCATTAAACAAAAAAAAAAAGAAGACATCACACTCACATCAACCAGTTTCTGATATATGATATTATATATATTTCTAATGTTATACCTTACATATTCATTCTAGGTTTGCAATAATTATGAAAAACACCTTCGAGGGAACACATACATAGAGTATGCCGAATTGAGATGTGCAGTTACAGCCTATCGATCTTTACACACTCGTTGGTATGGCGGCAGACAGCTATCCTTAGAGTTTTGTCGCTTAGTTTCATGGAAAAACGCAATTTGTGGTATGTCAATTGAAATTTACGGAGTTTGAATATTGTATAAAATGAATCTTCATATAAAATTTGATGTTGCCTTTTGATTTCTAGGTCTCGAACTGCGAAATCGATGTCCAAAAGGGAGGGCCTGTAACTTCCTGCATGTCTTCAAAAATCCTAGTAACTTGTTTGATGGATATAATTATGAAGATATTGGAGATAGCTTTAATGAAAGGTGTGTTGCCTACGTTAGGGATTTTATCCACGTGTTTTCTCACTCAGATTACAGTTTCACAAAAGCTTAATAATAGAGTACTTTGTTAATCTCACAAATATTTAAAAATAGTTGTTATTATTTTAGGACTCCCCATTCATCGGTTCGTTCATGGAGGTGGTCAGAATCACCAGAAAGAGAAGTTGAAAAAAGACATCGACGATCAAAAGATAATGATCGACGTAAAAGCAGCAGACATGATGAAGACAAATATAGACACCATCGCCGCACATCACCCCGGCGTAGTAGCCGACGTTAATTTGTTACTTAAAATAAATGGGTATATTGTTTTAAATCTTGTTAATCATTCAGTCACTATTCCTTATGACTGTCCTCCCTATAAATGGAAGTACCCTGCTGAGACGTTTTCGCACCTATCCGTATCTCGTATGTATGTATCTTAGCTCTCTTACGCACTTGCAGTTAAGCGCGGGGGTGGCTGATCGCGCTGTCCAGTTTAATATGCAACCGCTGGGCGGTTAAGTGCGTACAATAACAAGTTGCATATAAAAACTGGAAATGCGGCTAGCCGCCCCCACGGTTAACCGCTAGTGCGTAAGAGGGCTTACTTAGCTTGTTTTCAAAGAGTCATGGTAAAATTGGTGTTAGCAATGCTTTTTTTAAACCCCGACGCAACAAAAAGGGTGTTATTATTTCTAGTTGTTAGTAATTATAGAATCACTAACGATAGATAAATATTGATGATCAAATTTTAATTTTCACAAGAATACGAACGGTATATAACTAATATACAAAATTGCATACCATTGGTAGGTAGGTACCTTTAATTGCTGATCATCAATAATAATGGCGTTCAAAATCAACCTTACAGGTTTGTAATAAAGGCGCTGTCAATTCAATGTCAAAGTTTCCACACATTAGGTACGTCACAGTCATATTGACATGTTGCCGTCACCCCAATGTTTTGTATAAAATGAACGAATTTGAAATTTTCTTGAGAACTAAGACAGTGTATTTAAGTATATACAATATTTTATCGCAGCCTTAGGAGATAACCATAATTGTGACTTTGTATTATCTAGTATATGTTTCTTCTTCTATCAAACCTAATTGTGTAACCTTCAATATCAGTACTATTTATTTTATTAAAATGAATTCATAAATATTTTCGATTTGTACGACTAAACGTAGTATTTTAAAGACCTACCAATGGCTTTAAGATCAGTAATATCTATGTTATTCATAAGACCTTTCAATAATACGTATAAAACTACATCTTCAACAATATTAAAGTCTTTATCTATAAAACTAAATTTTTGTGGTTTTTCACCAAACACTGTTGCTTTATCTACGGTTTCGTATCGTAATAGAACAAAGGATACTGTGAAAAGTGGTATGTGTAGTGTATACAAAGAGTATTATTCTTGTAAAGAGATAATACACAATGAAGCCATCTAGGATAACAATGGTTCTGTTTCAGGTTTTGATGAATCAAAAGCGAAAATAATTCTGGCCCTTAATTTCCAGTCTGCTGAAGATGCTTTACCCTTTTATAAATTACCAATGCGAACATTAATTCATATATATAAAACTACAAAAGATGATGAAAGTAAAGGATATTGTAAAAATAGATTGTATTATATTTCTTCCCGTATTAAGGTGATCACTACGCTTACAACTATATTTATCAATGGGGTTTAAGACCTTATAAATTCTATGAGTAACAAGTTTTTTTTAGGTTCCTTCTTCAGTATTGAGTGAAAAAATTGCAAAAAGAACTTTTGTATACAGCTTGTCATTTGATTGGGTTGAGAAATCCTTGGATGTTCTTTTAGGTATGATTTCTGAGTTATTGAGAGAGGGAGTTATTATCTGTTATTAAATAAAATATTTGTTTAATAGTTATTATCCTCTTCAGACATGGGAGTGACAAGTGATCGTATACTACGAGATCTTTGGGTTTTAAAATATCACCATGAAACAATTTATGAGAGGCTTCTAAGGGTAAAAAATATGGGTATTGGTAATTTGTATCCTTGGATGGTTCGGTGTTCTGAAGACATACTTAACAGGTAATCATTGAAATAATAAATAGTAGCAGGGCCTTATGAAGTTTATATGTATTGGAACTTTTCTGCAGGAATTGTATCTTAACATTTTGTTTCAGATTCATTTGTATTTCACAAGAAACTAAAACTATTTTAGGTGAAAGTAAATCAACCCAGACTTATCTTGCTAATCGTTTAAATACTTCTATTGATAATGTAGAAGAAATGTGCTTGAAAATACCTGCACTAAAAACAATTCGTGTAACTAAGGTGGGTCTTTCAATATTGTGTAATATAATTACCTACCTACTAATTAATATAATTTCAATGTATTTTTAGGTGAAACATTTTTTAGATTTCCTTCTCATAGAGGGATTTCAAGTTGAAGACATAGCTAGTAAACCTCGAGTATTATCAGCCTCTCAGAAAACAGTTAAACAGCGCTTGGATAAATTACGTTCACTGGGATTAAATGAAATCAATCTGAATGTGCTTTGCAGAAGTAAAAAAGACTTTCAAAAGTACTGTGAATCAATTGAAACTATTTCTAAAGAAAGTTAGTATCCCCACTCTGCTAATTTGGAAGCAAACTGAAGTTCATAAGGCTCTTGGGATGACAAAAGAAGCAGCTAAGCAGATTTCGGCCATACACTTGGACTGGTCCAAGTAATTAGTTTATTATAATTAGCTTCACATATAATCGCGCATTTTGAATGCTACTGATCATGTAACATATCATCACGCCTGTATCCCCGAAGGGGTAGGCAGAGGTGTACCAATGTACACCCACAGTTCGCCGATATGTTTAGGTCCCATGTAATAGGGGGCGAGCCTATTGCCACTTACCGGGCACATATCCAAACTCCGACCTTGGTCGACTCGGGAATCGAACCCAAGACCTCTAGCGTAGCAGTCGTGCTTAGCACCACTAGGCCAACGAGGCAGTCTGATCATGTGTAGCTCCTACATAAAAGCAAAATGGCTGACTTGACTGTTGGTCATGATCATCTCTTCAGTCTCAGTTTACTATTACCACTACTACTCTAGAGGCACTTGCTATGTTCCTTTTTTTGTATACCTAGTTGGTGAAATGTAATGCATTAGGAAGAAACTTGTAAATTATGTAAATTTATATTTAATTAACACTTGTCACTTCAAGAGGTAACGCTCCTAAATTAATGGACCAAGTGTGATCATATTTTTATTTGAAAAGTCATCAATATTGTCCAATTTATATTGATATAGTTTTTCTTTTTTATTTCAGGTGTTAATTCAAGCTAGTACTAAAACTCAACATAATTTAATTCTTCTTTATGTGTTTTAAAGTAATTATTTTATTTTCATATTTGTAAATATAAATGAAACAAAACATGTTTGTGAATAAAAACTTTTACAAAACTCTCACAAGTATTGCATAGCTTTATTTTGCTAAAAGCAAACATTTTCAGAATATACAGAAGTCAATAACTCTCCCCCACCACAAGTACTAATTCATTCCTGAAAATAAAAATTATAACTATCTAAAATTATTTTGCTGAGGATAGCAACATGATTTTGTAAGTTCTCCAAGTGTGTATGGATATAGATGAAATAAATTTGCATCAGTTTACTTGTAAAATGTAAGTAGAATTAGTGCTATTTGAAATAAATAATTAAAATATTTTTATGGTATTACTAAATTTTATTTTTCATATAATACATATATTTTATGGAATCCAATAACCCATTAGTGGATTATACTATACTAGTGCCAAATTCAAGTTGACTAGTACAGTTCAGAGATAAATATTACTCAAACTGTGCCTAGAACTGAAACATACTTAGCTCATATTGAAAATTACAACAACACAATTTGAACACCACCTAGAAATGAAACAGTAATTAGACCTATGGGGTATCACAGGCAGCAGGTTGTAGCTCAAAACGGTACTTTAGTAATTAGCCTACATTATTTAAAATTGGTATCTTAGTAGCTCTACAGTAAATTTTAATGATGTAACTGCACTATCTTTACCAAAATGTTGGTTAGGATTCACATTATCAACCATGGTGACTCAGCTTAAAACTTGCTTAATTTTGCAACAAATTTAGTTAAGGCATAGGAAATATTTACTCCCAAATAAGTCAATACACTGCACACAACAATAGTCAAATAATTCTAGCATTCTGTGAACTAAGTATAACAGTATAGTGTATACCTACTTAGTTTAATTTACATAATATAACCTATGATAAAATTATATAGTGTGAGGTTTGAGTAGAAATCCATAAATGTGGATAATTGAACTACTGGTGTGCACACTGCACACCGGGTCCTGCATGCATGTGTTCATCATCATCACTGGCATAGGCTTCTTCTCGTCCTCTACCACGTTCAGTAGCAGTGTACTCCATCAGATTCACCTCTTCAACATCTTCACCAGTTGGCATCACAAAAGCTGGGCGGGGTGGCAATGCAGTTTCAATTTGTTTCAGCTGCTCTTCAGTAGCAAAGTTGTTGTCAGGGAAAGCAACATCAAACTTAATGTAAAGGTTTCCTTTCTCAAATGGGTTTTTGTATTGAGGCATTCCCTCTCCTTGTATACCCTTGACGTCTCCAGGTTTGATTACTTCACCTGGTGCATGTCTCACAAGTAAGTCTCGGCCATCTAAATGTTTGATAACAAACTCAAAACCACAGAGTGCCTCAGTCAGTGTGATCTTATGTCTAATCACAAGATCATCACCAGTTCTCTGGAATACATCATGAGGCTTCAGTTGCAGCACAATAATCACATCTCCCGGTTGAGTGTCAGGCTGCTGATCACCTTCTCCTCTGAAGTAAATTTTCTGATTGTCACGCATGCCTTTCTCAACATGCACTTCCAGAATTTTAGTTTCATTTAAAACTTTTTTGCCTTTGCATTTTGGGCATTTATCTTTATCATTGATAGTTTCTCCCTGACCCTGGCAGGTAGGGCAGCGAGATTGGAATTGCCGAGTCATATGTGGTGCAATCTGCTGATAGGAAACTTTAAGCCCCCGCCCATGGCAGTCCTTACAAGTCACAACAGATCCAGGCTTGCCACCAATACCTTTACAAGGCCCACAAATCACATTTTTACTTAGCTGTAACTTGGTAGTCTTCCCCATGTACATGTCCTCGAGGGTTACTTTAAGAGGATGCATCGTATCTTCACTCCTCGGTACTCGTCCTCTGCTGCCGCCTCCCATACCGAATATATCACCGAAAAATTGACCAAAAAGATCATCGGGAGGAAATCCACCACCTTGACCACCCTCTTGTAAACCCTTCAGCCCATATTTGTCGTAAACTTGTCTTTTCTTCGCATCCGACAAAACTTCATATGCATAGCTAATTTCTTTAAATTTATCACCCGCAGCAGGATTTTTATCAGGATGGAATTCTTTAGCTAATTTATGATAGCTCTGAAAGGAAAAAATAAGGTTATTTTACTAAAATGACCACGAAGAGGACAATGGACAGAAATCATGCAACGAATAAATGACAATACATGTGCGATCTAATCAATGTACGACCAGATAATATAACACTTACTCGTTTAATTTCGGAATCACTTGCACTTCTAGTAACTCCCAAAACCTCGTATAATTTATTATCAGCCATTTTTCCCAAGATTTAAAGGAGAGAAAGAATGAGGAGCTACCTATGCTGTGATTAATGTACACTAGAAAAGGATTTTAATTTTGCAAGCACAAAGGTCGTACTACATTCATCCTACGACTACTGAAATCGATTTAGTCTATGGTATAACCAACATCACGCTCAGTTTACGAGTAATCGACTATGTCAAAAATAAACTTGAATAAAAAAAATCTTGAAATTGTTATGTGCATCCAATAGGGTTTATTTTTCTCTTAAAGTTTTACTAGCTTTTAGGTATGTTTTTTTTATTTTTTTACTTTACAATAGAAGTTAGTGACCCTGAGTTTAATTTTATTTAGTTTACTACTTATTTTACACATATTTACTCTCTCCTTATTTATCTCTCCTTATTTATGACATGGAAAAATCACGTTACATTCGAAATATCGATTTAATTTCGATCTCTAATTTAAAAGTAAAGTATAGTGTACTGTAACATACTATATTGATGTGTACTGATTACAGCTCTAACGTAAAAGTATTTTAATACTTAAACGATACTAAAACGATTACTTACGTGCTTGATAAATAAAAAAACAGAATATAAATCTTCGTATTTTTTTTTTCAATTCAAGTTAAACCGGATATGTTGTGTGAGTTAATTTATTGCTTCTGACCAATGATATTATAAAAAATAAATTTATTAGAATATCATTGCTTCTGACCTACTATCTTTGCATTAAAAAAAAATGGACGGATACTGTATCATTTTCAATCATATTATTATTTAGTCAAAGGGGAAAACTTTAACTTATGTAGAATGTTTTAAGGCCAATTTAATATTTTAGGCGTTTATATTATTATTGTCTTTCTGCGAAGATCTTTTTACGAATTTTTATTAAATAAATTAAAGATGTTGCCGCGCATACACAGGCCGGGCCCAACGAACGCCAGCGAATGGATTTAATCGAGAGGATTATCGACAAGAGTCGAAAAACAATCAATTACGAATGAACCCAATTCGTTAGCGTTCGGGATGTTTCTCTGTAGAGCAGACCTAAGAAACTGTCGCTGAGTTGTTTTTGGGTACGATCTTTGGAACTATTAGCATTTTCTTGATGACATAGTAGAAAACTATGTGGTTGAATTAATGTAGGTACTAGTCATGCCGCATTTCAAAACTGATTATCTAGATTACGATTTAAGTATCGGCGTGCTATCATAAAATACCCAGATAACGAAGAGCAGCAATCACGTGGTTCTGATTACTTCTGATATTGTTAAAGAAAGTTTTGCTGCAAACCTGAAAACGGTGTTCTGTCTAGATTATTTTCATATTCATTGTTATTCAACGCACAATTATATTATTGTTTATTCGAATTGTTTAGTTTTCGTCTGATTAGTGACAGTTTTAATCTGATTTCATTTAAAAACCATAATATTATATCATATATCCTAATATAATTAAGTAAATAGGTCAATAGACATGGGAGTGAGCCGAATTTTTTTTGTTATCATAGAAAAATGTAATCAGGTAGGTAATCTGGTAGTTACTTAAAGCGGTCAAAAGTTCACAACCGAACTAGGTAGTTTTCGTTAAAAAAATAATGGAATTCAGGGAAATAAGTCACAATATGCCGTGCTGTTCTCTAAATTGCAAACTACTCTAACATTTCAAATTTTAGAGGAGTCCACACAGGAGACACGATTCGATTCTTACATTTTATTTCATAAATAATGCAGCGGTTTGCAGCGCCTGCGGCACGACGCATGCATTTACTCGCACGCTCGCTACATAATATCTGTGAACCTGTGAACCAACTTCCGAAGGAGGTGTTTCTGGGGCCCAAGTCTGCTATTTACACTCGGTTCAATGTCTTCATAGTGTCGTGCCAGCAGAGCCATTTTAGGACGATTGGTCATACGATTTGACGATTGGTCATAGTCTTTGAACATTGAACCGAATCGTCCCAATGGCCAATTTTGACGTTTTGACATTTAGTAGAATACCAATTTTCCTAAAATGGATCGGCTGGCATGACACTATGAAGACATTGAACCGAGTGTAAATAGCAGACTTGGGCCCCTGGTTCTCAATTCCACTATACACGTTTTTTATGTATATTTGTGACTCGATGTATCCGTCAATCGAGGCTTGATTTCTAGATATATATTTGCCAACGATTGCTATTTGATTAATAATATTGAAGTTGGTTCTTTCGTACACTTCTATTTTGTAAGTAAAGAAAGTAGAGGACTTTATGCAGCTACGCCAGTTATTAGATATCTACTTTAGTGATCAGACATGAATTCCACAAGTTCAGTGATTGTATTTGTATCTGACATAAGTTCGTGGCAATGAAAAATATTATCAAAAAATTGGATACTAGATAGAATAGTAGTACAAGTAAGCGATGCTCATTTCGAATGTTCGCGTAAATGTGCAAAACATGTACCTACATAGTTAACTACCTACCTTTAGAAAATTGATGCGCCACATGCGCTTGTATCATGTGCTTAGAATACAAGGCCTACAACATTCACTCACATCGGTACAGTCCTATTATTTTATTGAAAGGTAAATATAAGTGTGGCTCGAGTCCGTCTCTACAAGGGCATCGATCGAATTATCTTGTTGTCAAAGCTCTTAACACATGAAACGCCAATAAATCCAAGACGCTTCAGTGCGACATTGAGCTTAGAAGCTCTTAGAATAACGACGACATCCATTATCCTTTTTAAATTAATTTAGTCAGTATATTAAAAGCATTGGGCTATGTAGAGGTCAGGATTGGCGCCCTACAACGGCGAAATGGGGACGAGGCAGACCGCGAAAGATATGACGCGTGGTGGGAATAGGCAAAAAGGAGCTATAGACCACCGAGACTGCTGAAAATAATGCCTTTGTCCAAAAGCAACAATACAACATTTAATTATACTAAAATAACAGTAAGTTAAATTATCAAACCTTGAATATGTTAGGTAGGTATACTTGAGTATGGAGTTAGGAAGTGGAAGACATTATGTCGAAGATCATTTAAAGTGTGTTACGTGGAGTTATGTGCATAATGAAGTGTAGTACGTATATGTAACATTATTTAAACATTTACTTAGTCATAAGACAACACACATACTCAGCTGACGTCATAGAGTGAATATTTATGACACTATCTGTGAAAGTTCGCCCCGAGCGCTGCGCGCCGGCTGGCAGTCAGCATTCGTTTGAATCTTCGAACAGGAAGGAATCTTGCATGTTTTTAAACCTTTTTAACGGAATGTTTTGATGTACCTTGAACCTGACATAACCTCGCCCAATACTTTGCACAACATTGACATGTTTACTTACCTCGAAAGTCATAAGAAAGTGTTTGTGTTATGAGTAAATCAAACATGTGTCCATTCTTGCCTCACGTAGGAACCTAATGTTATATAACTTCTGAAATTAATATTTAGCCCATAAAGGACTGTAATGCGATTGAACTGCGTGCTCCAGTCATACTAATTGGTCTTCACACCTTATAATAACTTTATAATACCTACTATTATCGGGTTGCATAACCTCGGACACCAATTTAAATAGTTGGTAGGTATGCACTAGTCCTAAGAATATCACGCTCTTAGTGTAGTCTAGCCTAGCCGCTATTATAATAATAGCATATAGAAACGATGCAATTTAGCTATTCAGAGAGGTTTAATATCGACTAAATGCTACAAATATGTGGTCATTGCATTGAAGATTTCAGTAAATATAAACAAATAAAAAAAAATACAATAAGTATGACGTCGTGTTAATAAGTTTTTGTCTTCCGTTTTAACAAACAGAAGAGTATGGTGTCAATAAATTGGAAGTCTGATTCATAATTTGCTAACTATTTTTTTACCTTAGAGTCTCTTACATAATAGACCTACCTTAGGCAAACAGTAGGTATCTCTCTATGAAATAAAAGTACAACCCCATGGTTGGCCGTTTCCGGTTTGCGAAGAATTTTAATACGAAAGTCAATTAGGTAATACCTAATGTACCTAATGTTTTCCCTACATGTATTCCTAATAAGTATTCTTAGTTTATTTGTGAACTTTAGGTGGCAGCTAAATAGACCGATTGCTGCTGCATTTTGTTCTAGAGGCTCCCAAAATTATTCATGGGCTACAGATTCTTCTTACGGCTTACCTACCTGCTATTTATTAAATGGCTGAGCAAAATTTACCATGAAAAATTTAGTGTAATAACGACCATAGTCAAAAATTAGATGTTGGACGGTGATAATAATGATAAAGGCGTCAAGTTCGATACTCTCAGGGTCGCTCATCCCTTAATAAATGGTGTCATAGGAGTGAGGCTGGAAGAGTATGTGGCAGTAAGATTCAGCAACCTAAATTCAGGGCCTTGACTCAGAGTGATGTAATAAACAGCCTTCTGCATGGTAGACCACATCGAATAGTTTTCTATTTACCCGACTGAGCGACGCAAAAGGTTCTTGTATATGAGAGAAGACAGAGAGTATAATAATATGTTCACTGACTTATTTCTTATTCTTTCTACAGGAAAAAATGTCACATGGCGATTAGTCTGTCTGAGGGTATTAAAAAGTAGGTTTGTACAAATACTTGTAACTATGTGCTACTTGTAGGTAGATGTAGTATCTATGTAGCCTCTGTCGCGAAACCGCGATTTGCGTTTCTATAAAATATACTTAGGTACCTACTTACCTATTGTCTATTGGTACCAAGGTGGGTACAGTACTCAAACCACAACTGTAGGAGGTTGGTAAATCATGCTTTAATGTCTGTTAAAGAATATATTGTATTTCTTTAAGTCTGTAAGTACGAGCTCTTTTCAACCCTGTTCCTACCTCAAAATGAAATTACAGAAGTTTTAAAATACTTCCTTATTTATAACTTGACAATGGTGTTGTTAACAGCTTCCAGGCTTCCAGTAGTTTCAGTTTTTAAATCCTAAAGTTATCTAACGAAGTTATACCTAGGTATTCAAAGTTGTGAAAAGGAACATCAAAACCAGGGGCCCAAGTCTGCTATTTACACTCGGTTCAATGTCTTCATAGTGTCGTGCCAGCAGAGCCATTTTCGGAAAATTGGTATTCTACTAAACGTCAAAACGTCAAAATTGCGCATTACAATTTGTACCAAATGTATGAACTATTGGTCACAGTCGTTGAACATTGAACCGAATCGTTCCAATGCGCAATTTTGACGTTTTGACGTTTAGTAGAATACCAATTTTCCGAAAATGGCTCTGCTGGCACGACACTATGAAGACATTGAACCGAGTGTAAATAGCAGACTTGGGCCCCTGTACTAAACTAACTAGTACCTACTTGGAGTATCTTTCTGTACCTATAGATAACTATCTAAGAAAGGATATCGTTAGATACCCATCTGACAACTATGAAATTACTACAAGCTTGTGTGTTAATAATTTTACACTTATCGCACTCCTATACTTACTGACCGCTTAGGTAGGGCGATTAGTAGAAAATGAAATAGGCAGATGGTCGTCAAATACAAGGATCAACATACAAAAAGTCAGCGAAGTATATTATGGGTTGGACTCGCACATAAAGTGTTCACGACGGTATACAAGCTGTTAAAATCGAGGAAACGGCCTCAAAAAAAATGTCGCGTGTGACCATAAGTAATACAAGCTTAACTAATAGGCATTTTTCATGAATAATTACTTACCTAAACAAAATAATCCGGTTAATTGAATACGTTATATCAATTACCTACTTACTATTTTTTTATTAATGTCCTATTGCATAAGTAAGTATTTTTGATGATATAATTATCTATACAAACAGCTATTACCTAGATACCAAGCCATGCCATATTCAGAAAGTAACAAATAGGAAATTTGCTCAATTTTAAATCTAGACTCAGACATAGTAAAAGGTGGTATGCAGCGATTGCACGGGGCAGGGGGCAGCAATAACCTCACGCTGGCCATGCGCTCGGCTCTGAGAGCTGACAGCGGCGCGCGCCGGTCGTCGCTCGGCACGCCATCATTACGCAACATACGGCACTCGCCGTTCATCTCCTAAGCCTTTCAATAATAACCTCGCAGGTAATTATCTAAGCCGAGGATATAGCTGCTGCGGTTCGAAAACATTACAAGATGGCTTCCAATGCAAGATTGAACAGATAACAACGACAAGGCATGGACGTAAACTCTATAGTCTATTGCTTGTTTTGGCAGGATGTAGGTTTATGATTTCCATTGTTAGACGTTATTGCTTTGCCAACCTGCGTCGAGCCTCGTACCAGTCTGTAGATGGGTACCTAGAAAATAAAACAATTTAGCTAAAGGATAGATATAGTTTTACAAACCTATGCTCCACTCATCTAAAATATTTAGTGATTCAATAGATTTTTATAGTTTATTGCCATTTACTAGGTACGTGCTCTGTAGCAGGGTATTTCTATGATTGATCAAGTGTTTCACGCTCCGTTGATGCGTGGAAGACACCACAGAAACAGCAAGTTAGCTGAACCTCAAGTCAAGAACCTATGCTGACCCGATTGATACACTCATGCTACACGCATTTATCAACAACAACTATGATATGATTGTTACATTAGTTAGGCAATGAGTTGGTTGTTATAAGAGGACTATGAGGGCGCAGGCAAGGGAACCGAACCCTATATTTATAAATCAGAGGCATGGACTCGTACCTGTATTTATATTGTAAATAGGTACCAAATACATTCCGATCCGTCATGATTATATGTCACCAACATGCTATTACTAAATACCAAACATTAATAGATTCTAACAACGGTGGTCCATGTCGGTATTCTTATAAGTGATCAGGATCTTTATGTTGCCCGACCCTCCTTGAAGAGATGGTAAGTAACATTATTATTTAAATTTATCTAGGAACATGGAAAGGTCAAAATATTCTAAGTATCCCTGGAGCTAATATAAAAAAATAAACCAAAGAAATGGACACTCAGCTCTTTACTAAGTAAAGTTCCGAGTTCCCGGTTTATATGAAGGATACCTAGCAGTTAGATAACCAGGAGAGTCTTCTGTTAGTAGTAAGTCTTTTGTTAATGACCAAAAACATACCATTAATTCTTCAGAAAATATTCTTATAAGTAGGTCCTGTAATTACCTAAGGATCAAATTCTTGGATTCTACCGTTTTCTTTTTCCGTGCAAATTGAGCGACGAAACGACAGTGCTAGATTGCATAATAAAATACAGATAGAGAGGAAAAATAATCACAAAACTTTCTGCAACCTCTTGTGCATTCATTAAATAACAATAGCATAATACCCAGAAGCTTTCTTTGGTAAAAGTAATGACTACAAAACAAGTGAGCTCCGTGAGCACCTATGTAGGAAATACAGGTCTGATCATTTTCCAAAACGTTTAATCAATAAGGCACTTATTGATTAAACTACGCATTGGTGTGTTGGAATTTTGTGAGGCGGAACTTTCTCGTAGCGTTATAGATTGTAATACAACGGTTACATAAACTATGATATCGAATACATCTCCCTCCTGACAAGTGGTCTTGAACTTCGTGTGGTATGCATACAGATTTACAGGTAAACGACTGACTACAAAAGTCTACACAATTTGATATAAACCCTTAATTGTACTATACGTAGATCTTTGTTTTATTTGACTTTCACTCGCCGTACCACATAGTTATAACTATCAAAACACTGAGTTACACGACCTCGCATCCGATGCTATTGCATTTGTATATTGCACAAAATGGATGTTGCATACACAGGTATAAACACAAATCACATGTTTACGTTAAATCACTTGTTGCAAAATATATTGTACTTAAGTATTTAAGAGTGAACACAAAAGCTATAAACAAAAACATCTTTTTGTTTTCTCACATGAATTATGACTTAAAGGTCATCAATCTCATGCAACGATTAAAAAAAGTAATTTTACTTGTGGTTTCTTTTTGGCTGGCGTTCACAAGAAAGCTTATATAACACAGATATGTTACATTACTATTAACCACCAATACTACAGTAACAACAGGAAATGAAATAAAGCTACACGTAATTTTTGACATTTCATTAAATATTCACAATGTAACTTCATAACATGTGTTGTGTATTGCGTTTGTTATCTACACAAATAATTCTTATAGCCCGTATATGTGACTATAATGTTTATACATCCAAATACAAGCCTTTGGGAGTGCGCAATAAAATTAAAATGTTTTTTTATAGGATTTCAGCAAATCCCGTTGCCCAGGAAGTTCAATTGCTCAATCATAACAATCATAAATTTTACTCCGGATCCCTTACTTACTAAATATATCAAAAAACAGGGCAGAGACGATGACTGTACGACATAGTTAACATTTGGCTACACTTAATTACTAAAAAAAGGTTTCTATTCTAAACCATCATCTTCAACTTTAGGGATACCGCCTTCAAAGGTCGGTATTGAAACGTGCAGGTACACAGTCTGTTGATCGTGACCTAGCTAATAACAACCCTAACCTTCACAACAATTTATTGATTAAATATTCATGAAGATTCTTTAATAAGTTCTAAGGTCACCTAAGTAGAAAGAATTCTGAAGAATTGTTTATTTCTAATTTGGATTTTCCGGTTTCTCATTTTCTTACATAACCGTCACGATCTCGTCTCTTTTGTTTCTCCTTATCTACTAAAGGTTTTACCTAACAAACTAAACTATTATGATTTGAACTTCCCACGATAAGTTGAATTTATTGCAAGTAAGGGTCAATTTGAGTGACATGACAGTTATCGTAGAATGTCTTTGATATGTTACGATGCATCGCAGGAGAAACCAAGTGTGGGGAAATACATTCCGAGAAATCCCAGTTAAAAGCACCAATTCTTTAGACATATCAACAATCCACGTTTTCATTTTCTTATACAAATTTTCAAAAAAACTTTAAAGTGTTTAAATATTAACTACTAGCTGTGCCCCGCGGTTTCACCCGCGTGAATCCATAGGTCCCGCTCCCGGTGCCTTTATATTATTGGAGGCGTAGATAAATCCAACAAATCACTATCATTTTTTTTTTTTCATAAAAACCTTCTCTTGACAATAACAAATACAACAAAAAAAGAATTAGCGAAATCGGTCCAGGCGTTGTTGAGTTATGCGCTTACCAACACATTTAGCGATTCATTTTTATATATAAGATTAGCTTGCAGAATGAAGCTTATTGAGCTCTAAGAGCTTCATTCAAAAATCTTTTAAAGTTCTAAAGTGCTTTCAGAATTTTGTTTTATTATTTTTTTACTCAGCGTAAGGTCTTAGAATAAAATATGATCTTGTAAACGGAGAGTAAAAATGTTATACACTGCCAATAAATTATGTTTTTCACATATTTTAATAGTATTTCAGTATATTTTCTTGATAATGTACAAGGAATATAGCTTACGAGATACCTTTTAATTTTCTTTCATTATGCTTTTTCATTGGTAATAAACACATTCCGCAACTTTTGCTGGCTCTCACGTGATAACAATCTTGGGTTATTTATTGTAATCTCATTTTCGAAATATTAAAGATTCTTATCGTGTTTAATTAAGGCTAAAACATAAATAAGAACAACTCTTTCAAAGGACTGGAGAAAATTATTTAGACTCCACTTACTACTACTATAAAACGAAGAATTGATGATGTCACTTCTACTTATTTTTACATTTACAAATATTCAAAACAGATTTAGATTAGCATCAATTTTGCAGATTTTTATAACGGTTATTTGTCTATATGAGATTGGTTTTTATATTCTTATAATCAATATATCTTTGTTCGGTATAAAACGGTATTAGTATACCAAGAAAAATAAGAGTCCGTACGTTTTTTCGCAAAGTGAGAAGTTGTAAAACTTTATCCACTTTAAAATTTACGTATTCTTTATTTTAGGTTTGGGGACTAAAAACATGAACCGAGCAATGTGTAGTGCTTTTGACAAAACCTTGTATCAAAATAAGACAAAATGACAGGATGTGCGACCGAATGGAACCGTTGCTACATTTACCCTAAACAGCGGGAAGGATGAAGGGGACGAAAGTCAGCAACAGAGGGTGGAAAAGTTTTTTTGCGCATGCTCCTAGTTTTGTTATATCAATACCAACTATAAGTAGTTGTTATTGTCAAGCGTCAAACTTTAAAATTGACTGCTTAGACTCTACTGCCTGATATTATGACGGAGTCAAGCTCTTTAATACTCGTACGAATGGTAGAGCATAAATGCTTAACGCTTACGATCAATAAACCTCAGCTTTGCGCGTTGCTAAATTCTTAAATACATAGGTATCTAACACACTTGGGTAATTTTATTAATTTTGTAATTAGCCATTCCGAACTATTGGCTCATATTTAACATGTAGCTAAAGGTTCTCTTAGTATATCTATCGATCGTCTCTTTCGATCTTAGGTCGTTTAATTCCGATGTGTGATTAGTTGATCACTGATTACTGATAAATACAGTTTCCAAGATGTGCCCGAAGTTTAGTTTGTGTTAGCCGCGAGACAAGATACTTATGATAGTTACGGCATTAAAGGTAACTAACGATCTGAGTGTGGACCTAAGCAAAGGTATTTAATATGGCATGTTATGTAAATAATCCTAACGCAAAAGACGCTTACGATCAATAAACTAAAATATACACTATTGCTAAATTCGTAAATTAATTATGTTAACAAACCTTATGTAAAGCTGAGCTAACCTAAGCTTAATTTCTTAGTAGATATTATTTGCTTGTATTTTAGCAAATATGAACAAGACCTAAAGTTAAAATAAGTTTTTTATGACCATTTACAACACAGCGAAGAATAGAAGGTTAAAGCGCAATGAAAACTTTCATAACTTTGTTACAATGTAGCCCTTTACAGAATATAAGAAACGTTACTCTGATGTAAACGTATCGAAACAACTTATATATCTCCTGATGACCCGAAGCACCTCACCGCAGGACGGGTCGTAAAGAAGAAACATTACAGCTCATGATGCTTTATAAACGCAAACATTTCAACTTGCAACATATGAGAAACAAGGCCGTTTCTGAATTAAGTTTAACTTTGCTAAAACGTTAGCATTCACTATTAATTACCCACTTTACAATCATCAACTCATTATTACCATCTATTAATTTCACGCTTGGAAATATAAAGGACTCTTTTGAGCAGCAACAAAGCTTTGTTGCAATCAGGTCACGGGTTTACTCAAAGCTGTCCAATTTATTTAATTTACGTTCGGTACTAGCATTTGTTATGTAAACTGAGTGTCGTATCCGGCTTCGACCTCCAGAAGGTCTTTGGGTTCTGTATGGTACAGAGGTGCGGCGAAGCGGGTGGGTCTTCTCTGATATTGGAAGTGAAAGTGAATGAATGTCGGAGGCTTAATTAGAGAGGAGAGCTGCGGCTGCGTCAGTCCCTCCGACACCGCCGCACTGTACACCTGTGCACGCGTCCGCCAGCCGCACGCGCCCCGCTGTCCGCACGCAAGCGCATCATCCGACTCCGTTCGACATTATCTCAGAGGTACGCGCTGCCTTTATCGCCGCTATTATTCAAGTGAAAATTACATTTTGCTCAATGTGTGTGGTTATTATTCCCATTACTCCGTTAACGTCAACATTTACTTGCTAAGTATGATTATGACCAAAATTTCTAACCCGTCATAGTGAAATCGTGTTTTTCGCGCTTCGTGGAAAACATTTTTATGAGTCATTTATTTTAATTAACAATATTTGGATGATTAACTCGTAAATTATTTAAGTGTTACTTTACAAAAAAATTATAAAATAATCACTAATATTAACTTAAATTTAACTGGATATGTACCTAAGAGGCATCTTTATTGCTAAAATAAATATTTAACCAAATAATACTAAATCAAAATAAGTAATATAAAAAACCAAGGAGAAGTTTTTTAAAACGTGTACTTGTCGCGACACTTTGTATTTCTTTTTGCAGCAGGTGTATAACGCAAAGTGATTCATTTCATTCATAATTTTCAAACTGAAGATTACATAACAAGACGAGAGAGAGAAGTTTTTTTTATGCATAAATAAGCTTCGTGACATGAAACGTACGACGCTTTCCGTTACCATAAAATGCGTCCCAAATCGACGATTTCTCGCACTGAGTAGCTTTTCACGCAAACATTTAAACTGCAGCAAGGAGGTCAGCGAGGCGGGTTTTGCTTTCACAAATACAACAAAATAAATTCATCTCACGTATCGATTGTCCTCGAGCATTCGTGCTCTGCATAACTAAAAGAAAGCGAACTTGCAATACGGGCTCACCCGTGACCACTTTCGTCAAAACGAGCGGCCGACAACGATGTCAGTACCACCAGCTGAGTGCCGGGGCCGGGCCGAGAAACGTCTGCGCCACACCTACCCGATGGACCGCATCATCGGCCGTAAACACGAAATACTCGACAACACCTTTATTTCTTGTAGTCTAAAGTAATCAGACATAATCCTGACGCTATATTTGTTAATTGTAATGCTACATGATTGCTTTTCGCTGTACAGATGAGCCGGCACGTGTGCCTCGCGGCCGTCGCCTTCTTGGCGGCCCTCTGCGTCGCTGACGCCCAGAGACGCCTGGCTCTGCCAGACCCCAGGAGTTGTGCTAACCGTAAGTACCTACATCATAAATTCAAGGGAAACCTGTACCTAAGTTACCTCCATCTAAGTAAAACCAAAACAAAAGACCCACTACGTACCTTGCTCAAGTTTAATTTGGGTGTTGGTAATGACGGCTAAGTATGTCTTAAACCGTTGACGACAGATTTAGATCATGCAATTTACTCTCCCACGCACACTGTTTTCAAGGTATACAAATATAAAATTATCATAATGGATCCTTATATGGAGTTATATTTTATACTTTTTAAGAAACTAAGACCCGGTTCCACTTACCCTGAAACCGATATGTGAATACTAAATAAATTCAATTGAAAAGTTATAACACTGTTATAAGTAGTAATTTTCAAGAAGTGTTAATCGAGCTCAATACACTTATCCATGACCGTACTCACACCCGTTTAAAGTGATCTTAAGTAGGCTATAACATATTGCATCTCACGCATCTTAGTAACGCATTCTTGGTTTGGAGCTAATTGCAATGCAATGCAGTAGTGCTGTCAGTGACGGCGACTATTTATCTTTGGAAAAGCTACGAACTCGTTTGTCACTCGTACATACCATTTTTCTTGTCTAGGTAGTTTCTTAGACACTTACTTAAATGCTGAAGGGCAGGATTATAAATAATTTATGAACTATTTAAGACTCCCTAGAAAGTTACGTACGTTATAACTCCTCTGCAATGCAAACACAATCTCTCTTGAATGCAAAACGCGCTTGCATTCTTTCGCTAGCTAAGAATTGAAATGACCTTATTTGACCCGCAAATGCTAAAATTAGTTAGCAGAACTTAATATTAGCTAGCATATAAGCTCTTGGCTTACGTATTTATTAGGATGAAGGCACTAAATATTCGCAGGGAACATAGAAACAGTTGTAGAGTTCTAGACATCGATAATGTAACAACATGACCGTGCTAGTAATCTCTTTAGAAACAGGTTACTAAGGCAATGAACCAGCTAAGTGTATATTATTATAAAGATTACTCCGTTGCTACGTCATTTTCCATTTGATTACATTGCTTTCTTCTTAGCCAGACGAACAAATCGACCAAAACCATTGTATATAATGCCTTTCGTAATAGCGACAGGTGTGTAGCGTAAAAATGTAGGCATAAACAAAAACAAAAAATATAAAAAGCTTTGCTGCTTAAAATTGGGACATTCTCTGTGAGTGAAAATACCCACAATAAAAATGATTACAATGTCATGTAAGGAACGCACAGCTATCATGCCTTAGCTGCTTGCCTTCAATGTAATGATACTCCATAAACGTAGTGATTAGGTCAGTAGGTGTCAATTGATTCTAGGTCTCTTAATAAGTCCATCTTCAGCTTATATATCCATAAAAGCACAAACAGGAGATACCAATACGGCTTTTCCTTGGAAATTGACAAGCGACGTTTTTTTTTTTTTTTCAATATTAAATGCCTGTATGGGATTTTTATCGATTGGAAAGAGTACACGAAACGGCGGTCCTTATGGGAAATGAGTATATATTTCGCAACACAGTGCCCGCATTGAAGGCGCGGCGCGTCCCATGCGATGTCATTTGGGAGCGCACTGTAGAATACAATCGAACCATGAATTCATGGCGTACTCTCTCACAAAGCGAACAAAGATTCTTTGTGTTAGTTTATGCGGCTACGTAATATGTAGTATGTACATACTCGAAAATTTTAGAGATGTCAGACACACTGTCAAATATTTAGTTAACTATGTACGTACTTTTTTCTAAGACACACGCCTTTTGCAACTGGGGGTGGGTACCAACCGACTGTTGAATTGCTGATCTATGTCTCCTAGAAAGAAGGCGTGGTGATTACCAAAACTATTAGCATATTAGCCAGTTATCATGTCTAAGAAAGTACATAGGACTAAGAAAGTTACATTTGTTGCGGATTTGAACCCGCACCCTTGTTGGTATCAATCATGCCTGCGAACAAATGAGCCGAGCTTTAGACAGATATGTAATAAATAATCATAGGTAATTTGCATGTTCATAGTAATGTGCTTTTGAATATTTTAGCAATAAAATAAATGAGCAGTTACAACTTAGGTTTCTTTTAAACTTTCTCTAAAGAAATGCGAAATACTTATTTGTTAAGACGCAAATTTTACAGTTAAAAATAATTAGATAGATTTATGTGCATTATGTAGATAAACACGGACCTATTGTTATGTTGACTAGGTAAAGATTTCCAGTATCTTTTGCATGTGTTTTGGAGCACACCTAAACATGAATTACATCATTGCACGTTCTTTCACGAGAAGTAAAATCTAAGAAGCGTTTATCAATAAGCATATCTATTAATTTATCTATTCACGCTCAGCCATTCACTGTTACGTAATGTAACATTCCTAAAATTACGTTCTTTTACGGAAGATTCGTAAATAGTTCCGGTATACCAACATAACTTGTTGAATGATTTTGTGTCAATATGACCAACGCGAATTTTATTTGGTAGGTAATTAAGCTTGTGAAAATAAACACGGACTTTCTAGTTACGAAAGAATTGCTTGATTTAACGATGTGACTATAGGTTTGTTTTGATTGCACACTTTGCTGACGATAATGTCTCGTATTAAAGCGAGAGTTACCTGTGCACTACTTAATGTTTTTATTAACATATTGTAGACACATAATTCTAACTTCATATCTAATTAAAAGAAGCCGTTGTTCTCTTAATGGATTTTCTTATTGCTTGCATAAGCAAACCGCTCGATTTTTGAGTTTACTTACATGGTAAACAGACTCAACAGAGACTACGGATAGCTGAATCACAAGCATGCTTTTAATTTTTTGTCACCATGCCAAGAAGCAAAGTACGCGTAGAAGGTACTGCGGGTTCGATCCCCGCTTGGAACAACCTTCAAATGGTTCTACCAAATCTAGTTGCTTTTTGAAGTTTCTGAAGCCCCCGCGATACAGTGGTATAGTGATGTGAGAGGATTTTTAAAAAATTGCACATAAACGGAAGGTCGAATAAAATTGCTAAAATGATATATTAGGAAACATTTTTACACACGCTACAATGTAATCAAGGAATAAAATACAAGGTTCATGTTTGAGGTTTCTATCTACCTTCAGGCTCAGAAAAGCTAATCTCATTGACTGAAATATAATGCACGAAACTTATTTGATCATGGTGTCTCAGCTAAATATAGACTAATATAGATTTAACGCAACGCTTGTGTGAATCAGGACAACGTGCGGTGTTGTGCAAACGGCAAACTTGTGAACGACAAGGCGTTTTAGATGAACAGAACCAGCATTTCGAAATGCTAAGTAACCACCTAGATCTGTCGTCATCGGGTTTTCAATAGTTGACATGCTTTTGTACGAAGTACTTACTAGTGGTTTTGTGACTTACATCCTCACACGACACATGCCTAGTGTTACACAATTACAACTTTTCCTCACGCAAGTTTGTTCTCACAAAAAAGCTTTGGCTTTGAGATAGGTACTGACTGTTTTATACTCGCAAATATGGCAAGCAATATTGAAATGGTATTCTCATTTATGTAGGAGTTCGTCACTCAACTTACCGCGACGGACGAGGAGTTCTTCACTCGTACTTCTTCAGTTGGGAACATGCCCCGACCCGCAACCTGGAGGTGGACTGGCTGGACGCCAGGAACATCTGCCGTCGCCACTGCATGGACGCCGTGTCATTGGAAACCCCGCAGGTATGACCTTAACAACAACAATGCGTTAGCAACCTCGATGTACATTCAATTTGTGAGCTGTAATACATGACCGGGGCAAAGTGTAGATGTATTGCATTATATCTCAGCGAATGTAGGTGAACCTTGAGATAATCATCTTTATTATACCTACCTACATGTGGTCATTTAACACGCATAAGTGGGTCAGTCGTGATGATACGTCTTCTTAGCCGCCATGATCCATCTGCAAATTATATCGCCAGAGCATTCGTTAGCTTAGCATCAAGGAGTAATTTTATTTTGAATAGCAATTTGTATTTCGTAAGGATTAAGTGCTGTAGGTACTACTATGGAAACGTGTTGCTCAATGATGAATCTTGAGAACACAGCTCAACTCCTAATAAACGATGTAGGTACAAGATGCATTAAGCTTAATGGTTGTATCGTGGAAACACTTCATTTTATCATTTCGGATTACAGTAAAAAAAAGATACTTAG
The DNA here is from genome assembly GCA_905146925.1 of Autographa gamma. Classification (NCBI taxonomy): domain Eukaryota; kingdom Metazoa; phylum Arthropoda; class Insecta; order Lepidoptera; family Noctuidae; genus Autographa; species Autographa gamma. The sequence continues at coordinate 7,930,034 of LR989852.1, forward strand.
CCCAATTTATGAAACAGCAAGTTGGTAATAAAATATCTTTTAATCGCACGATGCATAATTTAAAAACAGAACCCACATTAATTAGCAAACTAATAGATAGGTCCTAATCTAAACGAACATTGTTTTAATAGCTGTCTATTGTTAACACTCATCCGGGTAACTCATCAATGGAAAATACGCAAGTTTTCTCTAAGCATTTCCTGTCGGTCGCAAGATGGCAACGAACGCGGCTGTCTATTGTTATGAAAGCAAATCTTTTCCATAATTTTCTTTGGTGGGTTTTTCTGGTTGTCTATAGAATTCTGCAATATACTCAAACTTCTTTTAGTCATTTGAGTCATTATACAGCGCTCATCAATATTCATTAGGATAGATTGATTCGATTTGTAGAGCGTTGAAGACGTCGCGTGAAAGGGGTGCAACGGCCGAGTGCGTGACGTCGGCTCGGCGGAGGTGCTGCGGCAAGTGGCACGCGGCACACATTCCTCCCGCAGCCGTGTTGCCCACTTCCAGTGCCGGACGTACGCGACGGACGTGCACTTCCCGCTGACACCATGCCTTACTATCTAAACCCCCTACATACCTTACTACAACCTGACTGAACACCATTGTTTATGGAATCAATGTCACCCGTGCACGCATAATATAGTCACATACCTATTTGTTGTCGTGAAACAGACACAAGTTGCAAGAGTCATTGACCGCGGCCGTGACACTTGTAGGTCCTTTATATGTAGATAATGTTGATGTAAGTGGGCGATTGCAAGCTTTTCTCGGCCGTCACATAAACATTTTAGTCGTTTGTGTGTTAATTATTAAGAAATGCGGATGTAGGTGTTTATTTCTTTCCACAGCATATGGTTGGTTTTTAATTGTCCTAAAAACAAAGATTTGAGGATATTTGTAAATCGACATGAGGTAATTGAAAACTGACCAATTAAATTACTTTTTTAAGATTTAGGCTTGAAATTTGACGTTCGACAAAACTTTATGAACATTTTCATTATAATTAACTTATGCCAAAACTTTACTTTTTAGGAGAACGAGTTTGTGAAACAAAGGATAGCCCGCGGTAACGTTCGCTACATCTGGACTTCTGGTCGCAAATGCAACTTCGCCGGTTGCGACCGCACCGACCTTCAGCCCCCGAACGTGAACGGCTGGTTCTGGTCGGGCTCCGGCGCTAAGATCGGGCCAACCACACAGCGCAACACCGGGGACTGGTCCTACACCGGCGGATACGGACAGGCCCAGCCTGACAACCGCGAGGCCGCTCAGGTCAGTTCACAGAACCTATACAGGTTTTATTACTCCCGTAGTCACCACAAACTAGTATGTAGTGAAACCTAAGTGAATTTTAGACATATAAATAATTTGTACGTTTGTCGCACAGGGTAACGACGAGTCTTGCTTGGCGATCCTCAACAACTTCTACAACGACGGCGTGAAGTGGCACGACGTGGCCTGCCACCACGTGAAGCCCTTCGTCTGCGAGGACAGCGACGAGCTCCTCAACTTCGTGCGCTCGCGCAACCCCGGCCTCCGCCTATGAGACCTCTAACACATCGCACTTTCGCCCTCTAGTACTTTAGATGGCTGACATTGTACAAAACCAAGTGTCTATCTATTAAGTTATTTATTAAATTAACAAATTGTTCACAATTTGGATATTTTAATCAATATTAGCCATAACTACATCCTCGAATCGACTACGAAAAATGTAAGATCATCTACTGTCGAACTTCATGGAATTTACCTTGACATGAAAGGGAAGAAGGACAACTATCAAGAAGCAAGATCATGTTCGTCAGTCATCATCTAAACTACATACTATCATTATATTCTAGTAATTTATAAATTGTAAAAAGTATTTTGCACAAATAGGATTAACATTTAAGTGTTAGATTAAATAAAAACAATATTTGTTTACACAATGTTTTTTATTCAATTATAAAACCGCATAAATAAGTCCACAAATAAAATTGATATTATCATACTTAATTGAGTAAAACGTTAAAAGTTAAAATCAGTGAAAGTAACTGAACATAAGAAAGTATCACACTTAAAAACAAACATCTTAAGAGAAACTTGAACAGTTCTGTGAGATTATCAATTTAAAAACTTTAACATAAAGGCACAAATTGAGGTTATATAATTTTTCAAAAATACCCAAACTTGACTCTGAACATGATGTAATATGTATTAAGCATACATTTATATTCGCAATAATTTGTAACAACATACTGTATAAGTAATACAAAACAGATTTGTACAATCGTCCAAAATACTAGTGATTAAAAATTATTGGTACATGTTAATCAGTATACGACGACTTTGATTATGAGAACTGTTGTTAATTTTCATATCGATATCATGTTCAATCTAAAATTAAAACTAGGTATCCAATTTATTGGATACACGTCAATACACACTAACATTTGGTACCTTTGGCCCTATTTCGAAAGCCTAATGTTCATTGTAGTAAAATAAGTAGATAATGTTACACACACCAAAAAAGCTTGACTATTTCTGAACTGAATACAAAACCTTAACATTAAAAAACGACAGTTCCCTGCATTTGTCAATATTCTTTCAAGGTTTTTTACAAGTGCTTACGCAATGCGGGAGAATAACGTGAGAAACCCAAGTATTTATGGTTTGAGCTATTGAATAATAGCTTTAAATTACCTAGACTGAAGACTACATTGAATATTTGTAATATTGCAACAACAAAATAGGTTAGCGACAATGCTCACTTTAATTATTTGGAATTTGTGGGGACAAATGTCTTGGCTGGTTGTATATTATATGTATGTAAAAAAAAAAAACATACACACAAATTGAGAACCTCCTCTTTTTGAAGTCGGTCGATAAAAAGTTTAAGAAAGAGCTGTAAATGTAAAAATATGCTTTTTGTAAAAAATAAGCCAGAAAAATAAAGATTTTTTTTTCATTTTGTCTCTTTACCCTACATTTGGTACACTCAGTTGCTTAGTAAGCACTCGCGAGTTTTAAGGCAGTGGTTTAGGATTCAAGAATTGTCGGGAACCAATGTCATGTACATTTCAATGTAGTAATTATGTAAAAAATGTAGTTCTATGTCCTTATAACCTAGAATCGCTCGCAAATAACGGAAAGGTGGTTTCAATGTCAATTTGTACTTTATAGAACAAGTCACATATGGCTAATGTTTAAGGTGAACATCATAATCAAAACTAAAATAAATAACGGTGTTAAAAACCTAGCATGCAGTGTTCAAATGATGGAATGATAAATGCTCTTTTTATCTAACATCTCTCATTTGGATAAAGATTTAAGCTAGCATTATTTTAAAGAATATTTAAATAAACAGTTCCTTACGAAATAAATATTCCATTCCACATCCCTACATGTATTAAAGTCTTGTGTAACATAATTGCTGATTCTTATTTAAAGACCAAGTAGTAATAAATATTAAGTATTAATTGAGTTGAACACTTCGGAATCAGAATGTACATTCAAATTATAATAACTTACTTGATGTATACACCGTGAAAATTGAATCGTTGTTTTCCCGCGGCAGGACGATTACCCATCAGTAGTAGTATCGAAATACAAAGTTTAACTTAAAAAACATAATGTTTCTTTTTTCACATCATTAAAAAAGTATTCATAAACTCGAAAGAGCGATAATCAATAGTAGTTCACTCACTAGAGATCACGTAGGCACCTGTAGGTAACACGAAACGCACACGCCGCCGCCACGTGTTGTCGGCAAACTTACAAAGAAAGAATCAATAATAAATGTTCAGAGCAAAATAAGCTCTCGGTCATGGTGATACGGTATAAATTAGCTTGCATGCACGCGGCAAGCGCCGAAACACAATAGAATGCCGCCAAATGTTGCGCTCTGTGCCTACGGCTTAGTTAGTGTTCTGTGCGCGAACGTCGATGACGTCAAGTGATGAATGTGCGATGAAAGTGCTCAACACAGAAGGACTGCATCCTTATCATTTTTTTTTCGTGGCGGGCCACACCCTTGGCCACCGAGGAGCCCGGCCTTGACTCCCTTGGACTTTTATTTGTGGTAGAGTCTGAGCTCAAGAACTTGGTGTATCGTGAGGAACACCAAACACGCGACTCTTTGATAAGTGCGATAGTGGACGCTTTTAATATCGTGAGACGTGACAGAGACACTTTAATGAAACTGAAAGACAATCAGTTAAAACGTGCTCGTTTGTGCATTGAACGTAGTGGTTTACATTTCGAACAATTACTCCGCTACCGTTAAGTGTAAGTACTCGTACTTTGTAAATAAACATTTAAAAGTAGGTTAGGTAATCAAAATCATTGTAAATAAGTCGATTCCATTTTTAAATACCTACGCCTTAAATACTTAATTATCAAATTCCGACTTTTTTTAAAGATACCTATTTTGATTTTTTAAGTATTTATGACGATCCTAAGCCCGTAAAAGTTTGAAGCGAAAATTTGAATTACTTATTGGTTTTGTGTTTTATTAAATCACGAGTAGCGATCAGCTGATTTACACGCGAAGTGCAACGACCGCGCGGCGTTCGGGGTAACCGCGCGCCCGCCCGCGTAGGTATAGCGCGATGTATTACTACTGGGTCAAGTCACTTTCGAGTTTTGTTTATAACAATTGTTAATCCGCCATTTATTGAGTCTAATTTTTTTTACATATATTAATCGATTGTATGACCGATACAAACTCATTTCGCTTCGGGAAAACAACGACTTGATATTCACCCTGTATATATCATGTTCAACTACCACAGCAATTGTGATGGTTTCAATTAACAACTAAGACATTTTAGTATGTCAGGTCCTTAAGATAATTTATAAACACAGTCTCACTAATTAGTTTAAAACCACTTAATTTCAATCAGTCAAAAAGGCAAACTAACAGACATCTTACATTTCATAACAGTAACACTTATTGCTAAACAACATTATGTGTTTCAAAGAGATAGGAAGAATCTCATCAAAAATCCGTCTAACCTTGCATTAACATTCAGAATTTGCAAGTCATTACAATCTACCATTATAAAATGATTTCATGTTTGCTAAAAAACAAATTGGGCGCTGATGTGACTGACGATGGACAATTTGTCCGTTGGACAGGAATATCCGCGCAAGATGATTTTCATGATCGGGCTTAACTTTCTCGCAGCTACCAATAAGCCAAGCGTTGTCATTTCTGCTCGCCTGACAAATAGTCCATCGCCTGCTCAGGGCTTTTAGGAAATCCAGGAAAACTGGACAAGTCAAACTACAAACTAAAATACATATTCCTTACTGGTATTCATGGTGGTTTGAGTGGCGGTGCTAACAAGGCAAGCAGTTGACGTCGTCGAGTATAGCGGCGAGCAGGGGCTTGTCGCGTAGGGCGTGCGCGAGCTCGGCGCGGTCCCACTGCAGGCGCAGGCGGAGTGCCCGCGAGCCGCGCGCGCCTCCACCGCCGCCGCCACACACTCGCAGCGCGCCGCGAGCCTCCAGCAGCCCGCACGCCGCGCTCATCTCACCCATGTCTAGCGGCAGGATGTTGCGCGCTGCTGCCACCCTGGATATAAAAGACACAGTGTTATTTAAGAATAAATTGATTGAGCTGTAGTTCCACCAATAATTTGTGTAAGGATGTTTTCAGTAGCTCACAAAAAAGTTGATGCCGCAAATACTTACTTTTTATAAACATCGTGTAATTTCCCCATAACGATTTCTTTTACTTTTCCTTTGGTTAACATCAACATTAAACTACATAATATAAGCTTCTGTTGCAGTGGGAAGCCATCTTCAACCTCCGACTCAATTTTCTTTGAACCACCGTACACTTCGTTTAATACTTCCAGGACTTGTTTTAGCTCCACAGTTACCGTCGAGTCTTGCATCATGTTGTTAATGGACTGGTTTTCCGAAAATTTTGTCCTCCTCGCCAGTTCTATAACTCTTCGTCCTATATCTAATGCTCTTCTCATGTCCCCAGATATGGCGGCGATTTTAGCTGCAAAGACAATCATAGTTTTAGCCCTCTAGCCGAAAAGAAATAATACATATTGGACAAAAAATAAAAATGGAAAAATTACCTGCCAGCATTTGCAAGGCTACAGGAGAAAACACGTTGCTCTTGTCCTCAGTAGCCAAAACCGCAGTAAATATATTGATAATCTGTTCTTTGGTGTAGGGCGCGAAGTGTAGTGTGACGGGGCGGAGCGAGCATCGCGCCTGCAGCCGCGGCAGCGTGCGCTCAGTGAGGTCGAGTGCGTTCGCGATGCCGATGAGAACTATGCGCGAGTTGGTCATGGCCGGCCATTCGAATATTGTGTACAGAACTGACTGGCGCTTGCTGTCTAACTGGTCTATCTCGTCTAAAACTAATAGTCTGAAATATAAAAGTTTAAACATTATGCAGTGCCTCCCAAATAATAAATAATGAAATAAATAAAAGGTTTAGTTTCCTTGATATCAAAATTTAAAGGAATAATTACATAAACCCCTGATATAATCAGTAAATCTAAACTTTAAGATTAAAAGAATAATACAAAAGTGAGTTACTTACATCATTTTATGTTTCTTATTTAAATATTTTTCTATTGCGTTACAACAAGCTTTTTCCGTGGATCCAGAAGTCGGCACCTGAAGTTCTTTACATATTCTGTTGTAGATACTTGCTGCCGACTTCATCATTGTACAGTTAACGTACACTTGTTTATATCCATCTTGAAACTGAAATCATTATTAAAATTTGAATACCAGGTTATAGTTTGCAGCTTCACCGAAAAAAAAAATACTTGCTTTTTACACCATAGTCAAATTTATATCATAGGTTTGCTTGGTGACAAGTGTGGCCAGAAATGAGTAATAGATACCTAAAAATAGAAATAAAAAAACTATTACAATTATTGTTTCCCACTCACCTTAGGTAGTTGTAATATATACGACAAGCTCGCAGTTTTCCCTGTGCCCGGCTGACCAGAAACATACAGTGACGCTGACTGCTCCTTTTCAAGATGTTCACTCAACAAGTTATCGAGAAATTCAATCTCTTTCTCACGGCTTGTAAGAGGTTTAAAACATGCCTCTTCACTGTAATGATAAAATAACTACATTAATTATTTATCGTTCGTTAAATTACATGTTAAGCTATATATATAAAATATCTAATTATTTGTGCAATGCAAAATGTGCAAAATTTTAAACAGTACTACATATGTTCCTCTTATTTGATACCTATTTTTTTTTTGTACTATACAAATTAAATGCTCCCAATATTTAATGATAATAATATTATATTGATATGCCTATGATAACGAGAATGAGATGAATGGAAGCTAAAAATGCATTACGCCGACCCCAAAATATTGGGAACAGGACAGGTTGATGCTGAATTAGTTTTAATTTATAAATAAAGATTTCTAATCACCTGTTCTTTTTAGTTAAAAGCTTATCCGCCAAAGCGTCTTTTCTTGATACTTTTACAGGAATACAATCTGAAAAAATAGACCTAAATTAAGAATCTCCAGATGCTTTTTTTTTCTTTGAATAATATTACTAGAATAGATCATTTCATGACTAATAAAGATTGTTTTATATCACTCATTTCCCACCATTATCAATGCTTTTCTTCAGGTCATCTTCTATGTGCCTTTTTAGACTTCTGCTGGATTTTCTAATGTTTAAAGTATTTTTATTTTCGTTGGAAGCGTCATCTTCGTCGTCCACGTAAACTTTCTTACGGGGCTTAAATGGAATAGTGACCTGAACACCAGCCATCTGCAAAAAAATATCAACGTCAGAAATATTATTCAAGCAAGATCATATAAGTAAAATAATGTATAATTCGTGTATATACCTTATTGCCATGTTTTAAACAAATAAAATGTGTAAATATAAATAAAAAAAAAAACATATTTACTGTAGTCTTATATTTATTTTAAAAATTACAACACTTTAACTTTTTGCTTAAACATACAGCATTATAATTAATATCAACTAAGTATTAAAAAATAGATATCATCATAAATTAACATTACATCTTGTTTATCAGAATTTATTGTAAATGTAGTAAAACAAAGCCAGTTTATGAGTCCAAGTTAATATTGCTTGCTGTTGCTTTTATTCCAAAACTCAACAAAATTATACCAAAATATTTACAACATTTTTCACTAGAAATCTTTTGATTCTTTTGGGATTACTTACATTAGTTTCAAGTATCACAACTTCACAAGGTTATTAATGAACTTACTGAAAAGCGAGTGTTTCAAATTGCCAACCAGAGTGCCGGTATACCAATGTGGGTTTTATGCCTCTGTCTAGAGTGGTAGTCTTTATTAGTATGTTTAAATAGCATTAGCATAAACATTACAATATGACTGGATTGATTTTCTGTAATGCAATAAGCAGTCAGCTGTCAACTTAAGATCTTTAAGGTTATAATTACATACCTAATTGCCAAAAAATCTAAAAACTTATGAAACATGATGTTTTTAATACTTTGAATGACCAAATTTACATCTGTTTCTCTTTACTTTTTACAAATCAGCTCAATTCTGCTTAAATGTAATTCTTTCCGGTACCATCATGAAATGTATTGTGCAGGGTCACAATGTTAATAAACAAACAGAATATACACAAATAACTGAAACATATTTTAGACCCAAACCATAATACTATTACAAAATCATAACAATTTATTAGAATGAAATATTTATAAAATTATGCTTCAGAGATGTTAACAATAAAATGATGTTATGTACACAAATCTATAAAGGTGGAATTGTCCATTTTCAGGAAAATGGATAATTCCTTTTCGTGAAAATTCCAGACAACCATACATTACAATATTTTAGTTTCAGAAGTTCCATTTGAAATGTTTACATACTGTTACATGAGATTATACATTCCATAATTAGTAAAATATATTTTTAAATAAGTTAAAAATGTTGATTATTACATTTGAAAAGTATTAAGAATCACCATGCATGACCAGCATTCAACCTTGGCATTAATCACATACAAAATATTATTGTATTTTCACAATACTGCCTATATCAATTAATCACACAAACATACAAAAACTATATATTAGAATACCTTAACAAACTAAAAACCTTATTATTTGATGTACTCTGTCTTTAAGAAAAATACACTTTGTTTATAAAATTAATGTATGACTCACAATCAAACATTGCAAGGGATTCCAGTCCCACATAATAATTTTGCACCGTTTTTATTGGGTTTTAACTAACACTACTGCTTGTCCTTATTGTTAAAATCATTTTGATTTTGATGTGCCATATTTGTTGACATACTCTTAATTAAGTCGAGTTGTCGTTGAGCTTTAAGCCAGGCATTCATTTCCATCTGATGCCTCAGAAGCACATGATGATGTGGAACCAGTTGTGGACGAGTTTGTGACATGAGGTATTCTGCGGAAGCATTCATGGAAGGATTTGATTTCATGGATGGGGTTAGAGGTTGTCTGAGCCCAGTCAGCTTCCCTGCAGAAGGAATAGGTTTTAATCCTGACTTAGAAGGTCCTGGTGACGATTTTGATGGATCATTGCTTGGAGAATTTAAATTAGGGATTTGGGTACTTGTAATTTGATTTGACTGGTTTATATTTTGTTCTAAGCCAGAGCTGCCAGCTTGTTTTTCCTCAGCTATAACTAACTTAGGAGAGGAACTCGGTGAACGAGTTTGTGATCTAGGAGAGGGCTGTGTTGCACTGGGAGAAGCATGTGGAGTCATTTGATAACCAGGAGACGATACAGAGGGACTTCCACTGTTTGCAGGTTTCATTAAATTTGATTTGTTACTAGGCAATTCTTGTCTATTGGGTATCTGAGATCCACCTGGGCTTCCTTTGTCCATTTTTAATTGATTTATATTAGCAGCAGATGGAATCCTTAATGGACTTACACCAGAAGCTAGGGGTCTGTTTGTCATACTACTAGGAAAGGAATTACTTTGGGCCATTGCAAGAGGCATACTTTTTGTAGGTAAATTTTGTTTCTTGGCTAAGTTATCTATTGATTGCATAGTTTCAAAAGCTTTATGAAAGGTGGGTTGTTGTGCCAGATGAGTTTGTATATTATGAGGGGTAGAAAGATCAAGTGCTGCACTTGGTTTGTTTTCTAGTACAGGCAAGTTATTGGCAATAGGCTTGTTGGCTACATTGCCAGGCTTATTTGCAGCATTTAATGACTTTGGAGTGGCAGGCATAAGTTTGGGAACCTGTGCTTTATTTTTAGGTAATTTAGACTTTTTGTCCGTTTGCAGGCTTTGCAATTGCTGTTCAAATGTTTGCTGAAAAGTTATTGGTGCAGAGAAGTTACCACTCTGTTTTCCTAATTTTGTATCAGAAATGGGTTTCAAATTAGGAACAGGCCCTTTTGCAGAGCTTTCTGATGATTTGTTAGGAGGTTTTGATGGTGTAGAAGTACCATCAGCTTTGCCTGGTTGGCTACCAGGCTTGTTATCATTATTAGACTCAGATTTTGGCTTTTTAGGGTCAGTGTCCGGAAGCTTTAGGATTTCTATATAGTTATGGACTTGAGGACTTGGAACTTTATGGGTTGAGTTGCCAGCGACGGTCAGGCTCTTATTTACTAAATTCTTTTTGGGATCTGGAGTTGTTGCTTCGTTTGGATTTCGCGAATCTAACTTTTGATCAGTTAATGTAATAGATAAAGATGATGGTATATTAATTTTACATGAGTCAAATAAAGATTTTAAAGGATCACCAGATGGACTTGTAGCTGTGCTTGGTGCACCAAGTGAGGATTTTACTTGAGATAATATTTTGCTTCTATCTATTGTTGGGTCACTGTTATTGGCTAAGAGATCCATTCTAACTTTGTTAATCGGTTGGCCCTTGTTCTGAGATGATTGGGACATAGGCACACTAGGTTTCAAATCAGGCATCTTCTTCAAGGGAGGCTTCTGTACCTCAGGAGTCTTTATGTTTGCTGTAGATCCTTCAGATTTGGGCAATTGTAGTTTAAGAGGTGATATTGTTTTCTGTGCCACTGGAGGTATTTGCATTGGTGTGGGATTTTCATTTGGAGGTTTGCGTTTAGGAGATGCTGTACTTTGCGGTCCAGAAACTGTCCTCTTCACCCCAGGGCTTTCTTGTGACTTAGATGTAACTACTTGCTGTCTAATATCTTTTGTAGGAACTGTCACATTAGATGGTAAATTATGAACAGCTGGAATTACTTGAGCACTCTTAGTTGTTCCTTCACTCTCTTTTCCTTTTGGTACAGACTCTCCTGTTTTACTTAAATTAGGTGATGGTGAATTAGAAACTCCAGGAGCACCAGCTAAGTTTGTTATTTTACTCTTTTCAAATTCAATTTTTGCTTTTTTCATATCAGGAGCCTGAGGTGATGACTGGTGTTTTCTTTTAGATGGTTCACTTGCTTTTTCTTCAAGTTTATTTGTATTAGTTTGACTTCTAGACGGAGACTCAATGGAGACAGCTTGTTCATCTGATTTTACAGGTGAAGACTTAAGTGGCAACATACTTTTAGCTGTCAGCTCAAAAGAATTCAAAAACTGTGACTTTTCAACTTCATCATCATTCTTTTTAGGAGACATACAGGAGCTTTTATTAAGATTCAGTTTATCAGCAATTTCTTTGCTATGTTGTCCCACATTATCATTTTTCTTTGATATGTCTGTTGCTTGTTTACCAACATCTTCTGGCATAGGACTATCAGTTCCAGAGGAGGCTTCAGATTGATCATTTAAATGAGGAGCAGGGCTCCCAGCATTGGTGTCTTCAGTTGAACCTGGACTTGACTTTCTATCTCTAAAGTGAATGGATGCAGATCCTTTTCTGTTAATCTCAAACAATCTGTTTCGAATAGCTACATAGTCTGTTATTTGGTAAAAAAAGCGCATTGGTTCATTCCTTTTCCAATTGTATATGTAAGCTATATCCATTAATGTATAATAATCTGGTAAAGGAACTCTTTTATACAAAATGTCAATAGCAAATTGACTGCTATCAATATCAAACTTCATACTCAAAAATTTCTTGAGATGATTAATATTTACAACAGCAGGACATTGCAAAAACCTTCTCGATGTTAATGATAAAGGCTGAGGCTCATTGCTGTCAGATGACTTGCTAGATATACTATCAGTGTCAGTAGCATCAGAATATTCTAATGAGAAGGAAATCACATCTTCAGGGCTAAATATTATCCTTTCTGTGTCTTCACCCCTCTGTTCAGGAGTAGCTGAAGCAGCAGGGCCTGGTCTTGACGAATAAAATTGTTGACGTCTTTCCATTTCTTTTTGGAAAAGTCCTGGTACAAGTTTGTACACTATGTCTTGAAGTGCTTTGTCTAGTTTGATATTAGGCTTGGCAGCATTGATCATCATTTCACATACGGGGCAATAACTTTTCGCTTTCAAATGTTTTATTATACAGCTTCGACAAAAGGAGTGTAAACATTCTACAATCGTAGTTGCATCTATGTAATATCCCCGACATAAAGGGCATGTTATGTGTTCGTTGACTTCGCCTATTAAAGTTCTCTGAGGCACTACTGCAGCACTATTTTGCTCGGCCATTTTTACCACTTTTTTATCGGGTTGTTTATTAGAAGTAACCATTTTTATGATATAGCGTTACTATAATAATAATGTATGAGCACACGTAGCTGTTAACGCAACAGCTAATGAACAAACCATAATTTCACACATCTGTTTCTGTTTCACTATCAAATCATCGATACAAGTCGTTTAATTATTGAAAAACATAGTTCTAAACGAATACAATCAATAAAAATATGAATAGTCTAAATAAAAGTAGACGACTCCACTTCACTTCGTCAATCGCCATGAAAACTGATGATGTTGGCAGCACTGCTTTATTTACTTTTGTATATCAAGAAAACCCTAATTTAAACAAAATTAAGAGCAGTGAATAACACTAACATGAATTATTGTGAACTTACCCTGTAAGTGTTTTGTGTTAGAAAGAACTTGGAAGTGTTAGACGAATAAATATTGAATTATCACTTTTGGCGCGAATACATGAAGAAATCCTGTCTTACTTCGAAATGTCAAAATTAATTTTGCCGTGTCGGTTGTTATGTTGGCTACTGTTCCAACCAAAGATTGCCAGAAAACATATGTTAAAAAAATAGCATTCTAATTAATTTTGACTTCACATAAATTGAAATGAAACCTTTTTACGGATTTCACTGCTGATCATGTAGGTAGTGTAGGTACCTACCTATATCAAGTTTCAATTTATGTCAGACCACCCAGGCCTCTGTTTTTACTATTCAAAGTAATAAAATAGTGCGAGACCTATCATCTACTTAAAACCTATCAAATCAAAATTTATATCATACCACTTGATCGTTAAGCTCTGATCAAAGAAATGCACGTTAATATGCATTAGGTATTTATTTATTCAATCCTCGCTTTCTTAGTTTATGAATGAAATCATAATTATAATGCATGTTAATATAGTCTCTAATGTAAATGTAATACATTTACATTAGAGACTATTTTACTGTTTCTTCAATTTATAACTATAATTATTTAGTTAGGTATATTGTAAAATGTTGTTTAGTTTACGTTTTTTTAATTAGATTGATATGTTTTTCTATTTATAATTTAATTAGTTTATAAGATTTAAAATAACTACCTACATTTAATTGTATATAGCCCTCAATTTTGCAGCGCTTGAAAAAGGCACTAAGTCTTGCACCAACTGTTTTGCAACATCTGTTATACACTTTTAGTTTGCGAATAAACTCTTTGACTTTGACTTAAAATAGTCCCGGATGGACCCAAATTGTATCCAAACATACTTAAACAGACTTACTGTAGGAAGTCGTTTAAAAATGTTAAAAATCATTACATAATGCACATTCTGATGATCAGTTCACTAATGTTATTCTCGAATCTGTAACATCATATTGTAGGCAAATGCTCTCGTGCTCCTTATGTAATTATATTGTTGAAAGTGTCGTAGCATACCTATATAAAGTAAAACAAACTTTGATACGATCTGACGCAGTAACCGACTACTGCCGACTAGTGAACGTACTTTTAAGTTTTAATGTTTTTGTAATTATAATCAAAATTAAATTAAATCCAGTGTAGTACCCGTCTAGGGCACTTTAAGCACTAGGGATTTAATTTTTCTAAACCTTGATAAAAGGGTTTTAGTAAGCTTATTATTATTTAGTAAGATTGCAAGCAGTCCGCACTTTTTTATAATGGCAACATTTTAAAAATTGTCAAGTGCCGACATATCACGCAAAATTCCTTCTTTTCATTCAACGGAGTCTCGAGCACAGACCGAAATCTTCATCGTGTAAAATTTAATCAATCACGAACTCCTTTCCTAGGAGGAAAGTTTAACTCTTTCCTTCTTTAACATGAGAGCCAAGGTACATTATTATTTGTGACTTTAATTTATATATTGGGAGTTTCAAGAAAATTAAGTACGACTGTACCGCGTTTTGAGTTGTGGTGTATTCAAAGTGTATTTATTGTTTCAGTGGCGTAAGAAGCGCATGCGAAGGCTAAAGCGCAAAAGGAGGAAGATGCGTGCGAGGTCCAAATAAAATGGTAAGTTATTACAAATTGACACAACGTGTACCTAATTCTTTACCATGTTATAATATCGTACTCGTTTCAATACTTATGCCGGTTCTGCCAAATCCTCTATTAGTTGACCCCCCTTAAATTTCTCAGTATCATGAGTTCCTTTATTACTTAAAAACAACTCAAGTCAATTTAGTGAACATGTTTTCAATACGTTGAGGCTAACCTCTCAAAACTCGTGGTTCAAGCAAACAAGTCTTTCAATTGTTAAATTAGGGGCATACTCTGAGGTACTAGGTCTTACATGACGCTCATGTATTTATATAGATACCTAACTTTGCCGCCTTAATTATTTCTCAAATAACAGTTTTTAATTGTTTTATGGTAGTGTAGTGAACTTGTTTGAAGGTTCAAAAAACAATGTTTCCCGTTATATCTGAGTAATGAAAGCACATGGTTTATTTATTTTAACATGTGGTTTGATATCAGTTTTTTTTTGTCTGAGATGTAACCTTCACCTTATTGTCATGCACTTAAGAGCAGTCCGAAAGTAACCTTAAACTTATGTGTTAGTAAACACTTGTCAGTTAGGTTTAATATTAGTAATATTTTTGTCAGCACAACACTATATCTGTGGTTTTTTTTTTTAAATTTGGTTTCCCAGTTTTTTGGTTTTTGTTTTTCGTAGTATGGAACTGAATTCATCCTTCTAGTAAGCTATTATGAATGACTAATAGGGTTCTTTCGCCGGTTTCGCGACCACCTTCAGTAGGCGACCATTTGACCGACTAAGTTTCTTTAAATCACGAAAATAGTATTTGTAGGGTTAACACACATAAAAAATAATTCTAACATGCTTTATAAACAATTATGAAATAATAATTTGCAATGTTTGAAACAAATGGGTTAACCCAGAGCCGAAAAAGTATTTCTCAGTGCGCGTCTTGATTCCGTTATGAGTTGGACGTACCGCGAGTTGAAAAAAAACTAACACGACGCGTGCCACTCAAAGGCAAGTTTTAATACTTATTTCATGTTTTACACACCAGTTACATGTTAAATTGTACAATCGATAAGACGTATGGGTTATAATTTAGTTGTATTTTGCTTTTTTAAAACTTGTTATTAATGTAAAATCAAGTGGTCGGTAACCGAAATGCTTATTTATCAAAAACGTTAGATAGCGACCACTTGGTCGCAAACCGACGAGATCAGCATTATTTTGTTTTGATTGATATGATCCTAATGCTTCATATAGGACTGTTACAATTTTGAATGTAGTATTGTAAAAGTTTTTCTTTGTAGTTATTTGGTAAGCGACCACCAGTTCCTTTGTAAGAAGTTTGTTTAATTTACCTACAAAATTGGGCGCTAAACAGGTGGTCGTAAACCAAACTAAGCGAAATAAAGACATTGGTTTCCGGCCATCATAATTTAATATGAGAAAAATAACGGCCGCTAACAGAACTAAGTATGAAATTTTCATTGAGTATGCGACCACGCCTGATTTTTTTAATTTCGTTGGTTATTGAAATGTACTATTTTTCAGTTTAGAACATAATGTTATCATAAAAAGCAAACTACCTACCAACTACCAACGGTCATCGGTTCTTCGAGCGATATGGCCTGCCCATTGCCACTTCAACTTGCATATTCTTCGAGCTATGTCGGTGACTTTAGTTCTTTGGCGAATTTTCGTATTCCGGATCCCGTCGCGCAAAGAAACCCCGAGCATAGCTCTCTCCATAGCTCGTTGAGTGACTCTGAGCTTCTCCAAAAGGCCAACCGTTAGCGACCACGTTTCAGCGCCATATGTCATCACTGGCAACACACACTGGTCAAAGACCTGCGTCTTCAGACACTGCGGAATTTTGGACGAAAAGATGTCGCGTAGTTTCCCGAACGCTGCCCATCCGAGTTGGATTCTTCGGGCGACCTCTTTGTCGAAGTTGGACCGGCCTAACTGAACTATCTGTCCAAGATAGACGTAGTGGTTGACAACTTTGAGAGTATCATTCCCAACAACAACCGGTACAGGTGCGACATGGACATTGGACATGATCTTCGTCTTGTCCATGTTCATTTTAAGACCCGCCTGTTGGGAAACTATACTGAGGTCGCTGAGCATAGTATTAAGCTCCTCCAGCGACTCTGCCATGATCACTATATCATCGGCAAAACGAAGGTGAGTGATGTATTCGCCATTGATATTGATGCCGAACCCGTTCCAGTCCAAGAGCTTGAAGACGTCCACCAACGCACTTGTGAACAGTTTCGGAGAAATAACGTCTCCCTGTGTCACACCACGCTGCAGTTGGATTGGCTTCGTGCTCTCGTCCTGTAACCGGATTGACATGGTGGCCTTACTGTACAAACACTTCAACACCTCGATATACCTATAGTCGATATGACATCGCTGGAGGGACTGCAATACAGCCCAGGTTTCGATTGAATCGAAGGCTTTTTCATAGTCCACAAACGCTAAACACAGTGGCCGATTATACTCTTCGGTCTTCTGTATAACCTGGCGGAGCGTGTGAATGTGGTCTATGGTGCTAAAGGCTTTTCGGAAACCAGCTTGTTCGGGAGGCTGGAAGTCATCGAGCCTCCACTCGAGACGGTTCGTAATGACTCTCGAAAACAGCTTATACACATGGCTCAGGAGCGAGATGGGTCTATAATTCTTCAACAAGGTGTTGTCGCCTTTTTTGAAGAAGAGCACCACCACACTCCTGTGCCATGATTCTGGCGTAGTACCCTCGAGTATGACGGAATTGAATAGCCTCTGGAGGACTAAAAGTACCGGTTTTCCACCCGCTCTCAGAAGCTCCGTTGTAATTCCGTCATCACCCGGCGCCTTGTTGTTTTTAAGTTGTTTCAGAGCCACTCTAATCTCGTACAGGCTGATGTCTGGGATATCCTCAGTATAGTGCCGGGTCAGTTTGGCTCTAGCGTCCTGAGCCACACTGACAACGGGTATGCCGAAAAACGGAATATGGTTCCTAAAATATAAATTAGTTCATTATTTTTAAATGTTATACCTTTGTTTGATTGTTGATTCTATTACAACTATGACTAAGTCTCTACAAAATGTAAGATTTTTATTTTTTAATTATAAGAAAACATTACACCAAATGGTTACCATTTTTGTTTTTATATGCTATAATATATATTATAATATTTTTAAAGCGATTATAATTGTTTTATTGTCATATTTTTCATATTAAAATAGCGGTCGCAAACCAGCTCACTAGTGGTCATAAACTGATGAAAATGGTCGTAAACCGACGTTTTCGCAATATTTACACTTTTTCATCATTTTATAAATATTTTTGTATGAATGTATTATATTTTATGTTTTTATATCTAAACTACATTATATTTGTGACAAATTCACATTAGCATATACTATTTTGCGTGTAAACAACATTTCTTTTTCCTCATCTTAAGTGGGCAACCCAGCTAACTGGTCGCTAACCGGCGCAATCACCCTAAGTTTTTATTATTACCTAGGCCATTATTATAATATGAGAGGGATCCCTCCGAGGCAGTTGTTATCTTATAATAAGACTAACATAAAGAATCAGAGGGCAGATTATGTTTGCTTACTCCACCCTTGTGATATTACATTGTATCACAGGGACTAATATAAAGCACACAATCAATCCCATGTGCTTAATTTTATTCTGAAAGTTTGGTGTCAAAAGTATCCTAATAACTTTTTATTTTGTTGCAGGTACACATGTGGATTTAGTTTTAAGCTAATGCTGCTAGTGTATCAATAAAACACAAAAAAATCATTTCTTGTTTTTCTTAATCCTTCCTTACCTTTCCTTTTGTATGTACAAGTGACGGGATGCTCCACAACTATATCATTATATTACAACCCATATTATTTTCGGTAGTCATACATAAATTTAAATGCAAGACCTAGGCCAGAAAAGTAAAATAAATTCCAGTCACAAGTAAAAGAAGGATTCTGGGTACTTATCCCTAGATTCATGTTTTGGAAATAGTACTATTACAGAAGCAATCGTGAAAATCATTTAAGTAATGGCCAAGCGGTTCAGTGATCTGATTTGTATGCACACTGCATCATTGGCCTAGTAGTGCTAAGCGCGATTGCTACGCTAAAGGTCTTCCCAAGTCGACCAAGATGTTAATGGGTTTTTTTATGAAATTCTCAGTAGGTAGCAGGTCGGTGTTAGGATTTGTGCCCGGTTAGTGGCAATAGCCTCGCCGGCACTAGGTATTACATGGGACCTAAAACATCGGCGAACTGTGGGTGTACATTGATACACCTCTGCCTAACTCTGGAATACAGGCGTGATGATATGTATGAACAAGATTGCAGTTTCGGAACTATGTGGCTCTCAGTCGACTAACGCACCAATCACGCGCTCGCATCAGCGGTATCGCATACCCCGCGTCCCGCTTGACTACCAAATAGACCTAAAAACGATTTTTGCGCATCTAACGACTCTTGCAAAGTTACGTGCCGGCAATTATACGCCTACTCGTAGGCTTTAAAGAGTACGGTGAAGCAGTCAAAGCCTGCGCTCAGGCTAACTGCAAAGAACCCTCTACCAACAAAAAAATACTTAGCCTTTGCGGGTTGACGGGGGAGAGGATGCAACCAAACCACTCACTGCACGCCGCTCACATAGGTAAATCGTTTCCACTGCGTGTGGTCCGCGCTCCAGCTCATATTTCCGCTGCTTCCATTGCCATACAAATAACAAATCTCCAATGTAGCTGAGCGAAGAAAAGTGTCAATAACACAATAATTTATCGTTCGTCTCCGTTCTGGTGGAGGCCTTAGGGACACAAGCTATACCGGGGAAAAAAATGCAAATTAAAAATCGGCTGTATTTTTTCAATATTGTTGTATATCTTGGAATCATGGATATTAGTGTTTTTTTATAAAAGCGATGAATTACTTGGGTATAATTATTATTATTTCTGGGGGCCGAGTCTGCTATTTACAAGGCTCCAATCGTCTGAGTGGGTGCCGTTAGTAGGTCCATTTTAGGATAATTACGAAGGTAAAACATCATTTTAACGTCGAAGTTGGCCATTGGGGCGGCCAATGTTGACGTGTTGGTGTTTAGTAGAATGCCAATTATCCTAAAATGGACTTACTAACGCCACCCACTCAGACGATTGGAGCCATTGTAAATAGCAGACTCTGGGCCCCCTGGTCGCACCCTACTTATGTATTACTTGGTTATGACTTTTTGATTGAAAGTCGGCCCCTAGACTTCATTTATTTGAATACCGTAGACCGTAGGTATATTAAATGACAAAAACTAGGTGATTATGAGATAAACGAGGTACCTACCTATCTAATCATAACTCGCGCAGCACCATTATTGTAGATAATTTTATTGTTACGGGTTCGGTTCTCCTTCAGTACCTAGTACTTCAGTTCATAATTAGAACTAAAGCCATGTAAACCATAATTCCAAAATGTATAAAAAAAATAG
This sequence comes from Autographa gamma, assembly GCA_905146925.1. Taxonomy (NCBI): domain Eukaryota; kingdom Metazoa; phylum Arthropoda; class Insecta; order Lepidoptera; family Noctuidae; genus Autographa; species Autographa gamma. Next base: position 7,950,097 of record LR989852.1, read on the forward strand.
GTTAATAAAGTTAAGATTAGGTAGGACCTAAAGATTTTAATGCTAAGAATATATGTAAATTCTAAAACGTAAAAGTTTCAACTTCAATGAATGAGTTTAAAGATAGTTCATTTGAGCATTCTATTTTTAAGCTGATGTCAATGTTCAGCGACATGACCTAATATTTATTGTCACATTTTGAAGTTTAATTATTTAAATGATTTTTATTTCATTTACACATGGACATGTAAATTAAACCGCAATGGGTCGAATGAGCGGTATTAAATGGGAAAAGGCCACACAATGTCGACCTGTTCATAACATAATTTCATCAGATTTTCCCAGATACAATCCCCAACCGTGGAAGTTTATGGTAAGCACTCTCAAAATGAAGTACCCATAACGAATTAATGCCTATAATAGGTACCTTAGAGGCATGGGCAGAACGGTTCCCACTGTTTAGAGTAGGTAAGATATATGCATATCAACTAAAAGTACCTAATAAGTATTGCATAGGCATAATAGCGAGTTGGTAGATGATTCATGAGAAAATATGAAATTTAAATGATCGGTAAAAGACATTTTGCACTCGCACAACAGCGAACGCATACTATATGTAATTGGAAAAGGAACCCCCTTTAGCGACTCTTTTATTAAAATTCCATGTCGACTAGACTGGGTCTTAATTCCATTGAGTTTGATGATGTGAACTTTAAGTTTGACAGCTACTTTAACTACACTGGCGTGCGTGGCCGTTTGAAAAACTTCGTGATAAAAACTTTATTTTTTTCATGTTTAACAGGAAGGTAGAGCGCGAGTAGAATGGTTATTATCTTATGAATATCAAAGAATGTGGTTGGAGGAGAGGGAAGCTTGGAAGAAGCGAATGTATCCTGAAAACACAACGGTCAACGTTGACGTAGTAAAACGTTATGTTTTGACTTTCAAAACTAATCACCAACCACCGAAGCCAGAGAAAAAGAAGCCATTTAGAATGAAGAAGTATGTACTTTGTTATTGCTACTTTATTGTTTTAAACAAGTCAGTTATCGCAATAGCCCATTCCAAACAATATGAGCCAACAACTAAGTGAAGCAAAAAAACAATACTAACTTGAATCGGTCCTCAGTATCCTACCTAATATTATCACAGTTATATACAGATAAAGGTAAATAGCGGTACATTTCAGTATTTTCCTCAGTCCCCAACAAACAGTTTGACTGAAAGATAAATATTTCAGTGGCTGGCTGTCAAGTTTATATATTGCATTATTATTATTCGCATTATTTAGAAATAGCCGGCACTGGAGACTCGTTACCTATTGGTTTTGAGATACTTACACGGTTTCTATATGAATAACCCATTTTATTTCAGATTCGATGGTATTAAAGGTAAAACTGAAAATAAACGTTCTCCAAACGCAGAAAAACCAGCTGATAAAATTGAAAACAATGGAGATAAAACCATTTGAAATATTTAAATATGACTTGTAGGATACTATCTAAGAACATAGATACTTTAAATATATTTATCCTAATAGTTTTCAAACTTGCAATGCTGTTACCAAGTAATAATGTTTTCCGTAACCGATGTTTTTGAAACGTATACAAATAAAAATTAAAAACAAGGGAAAAGTGTTGAATTTATTTAGTAAAATTTAGGAACACCGATCTTGTGACAAAACCTGACATATTCGAGTATTCATGTAGGTACCATTAATTGTGGATTAAATAAATGGCACACATCAAAATGAGTCCATCCGTTTCAGAGTTATTAAGCGCAAGTATAAGTTATTATAAAGACCATTTTTTTTTTGGTTTAGGTAGACCATGTATACTTTAGATCTATTGGGAATAGGGTAGGAAGAAGAAGAATCGGGTTATACTAAGTGTGGACCTGAACAAAGCTTTTGGAAAGACTAGGCAAATAATAACAGTACAAATAACAACACGTCATATTGACCGAGGTTTGGTAAAATGAAATTCAGGATTAAGTTATCGAGGATTTTTATTTCCATGCAACAATTATTGAGTTTCACATTATTCAGGCAAGTACTGACTGGAAACACTGCTAGTAAAAAAATAAGCTATGACCGGGTAAAAACGGTAGTAGAGTTCTACACAAGTTTCGACTACTGTGCACACTCAATCATAGGTCTATTTACATGCAGAGCACCATAACAATTCTCCTTTGCTCATCTTGGTCGTCCATCTTATTCATGAAGAGACAATTGGCCATGTTTTGAAGGATTATAGATTGCCTGTAATTAGGATACTGTGCCATCAAGAACATTGGTTTACTACAGGTTTATTGCTTGGTAATGCGCCCTGTCAGTACCCATCTCCAAAATTAAAACTACTGTTAATGACCTTGATTTAAAATCTATATTTTTGAATCTATGTATATACACACATTAATGATCATTTTTAGTAATAAGCTATAACTATTTTTTTATTCTACTTTATGATTGAACACAGAATACCCAACATTAAGCAAACAATTTAAAACAAACATATTTCTTTATAGAAAGCTTCCATTTTCTATTTAAATATCATACACTGCAATCAGTGTATATTGAGAGAATAACTATGTATGTATTAAAAACGACATGCTTTTCAATTTATCATCAGATACAACTTTTTACCGAGAGAAAGTGATGACTTTTAATTTCTTCCCTACAGACTTTGGTAACTTGCTAGAATATTCTCAGTTCTAAAATGGCATACATGGGTACTTGTTTTAACTATTATTTATTTATTGAATGTTTGGCAGATCAAGGGTTCTTAGGATTTAGACAGTTATTTAGGTAATTGTGGTTGATTGTTGTATGTATTAAAAACTTTTTTACCTCTGGGTAGGGCAAATTTATTAAAATCCCGAGGTAGTTAAAGTTATTTTAAAGATTTAATCATTATTAAATTACATAAAGCATGTTCACATATATAAGTATGTGGGGCTAACAATCAAAAAATTACTTAACCAAATCAGTCATTATTATAATAATTAGGTACTAAGTTTCTGAACGCAACACCAATTAGATAGAACAGTTATCAAAAGTTCTATGTGCTCAACAACATACTTGGTCATACTTCGTTGTAGTATTGTGTGACAGGAATAACAACGTATTTTTTAAGGGAGCACTTCTTTTTCTGATTCTTTATGGTGTGAAATAAAACAATTATTTTTGCTGATTTCCAATCACTCTTTCAAAAACATTACATATTAATTTGTGGAATGATGTATACACGCCACTTGACGCAACCATGTTAGTGGTCTAACAAACGGAACATGCTGTGGTTATAAAGCAATTAATCAAAATTTTACAAAATATAATTAAAATAGTAGTCTACGAGTTCGCTGATCGAAAGCTCGTTATTCCATTGCTTTCCTTGCCAGTCTAACAAAGAAACTAAATGGACTACAAGCAGACATCGTTTTGTGTATATTCTAATGATAGCCTGGTGTCGGTTTGCCCTAATGTAGGTACTATCTCACACAGCCGCAAAAATCAATGTTTGAAATATTATACAGAGGTTGTGGGCGGGCAGTTTCCGTGCATGCGCATTGCAATGCAGTCATTAAAGACAATACAGTGAATATTTTTTAGCAATTATCACAATTAAAATAATTGTGAAATTACTATTCACTTTCGTGTGTAAAGGTCAGCGCCAACACTGAAACTTTTGATTTTTATATAAATCTGATGTTAAAATAATTTAAATCGTACTGTAGTAAATAGATATTATATTCTAATAATATTCACTGAGGTGTAAAGGATGTAGCTCAGCTTGTGTGCATGTGAAATTTTACTAGATGACTACTGCAACTTAGGTGAAAATTAACCAGCAAATTGCTAGATTTAATTTAATAAAAGTGACAAGCAATATGTACGCTTTTCTACTGCAAACAGTTAATAGTCATAAATTAGAGAAAGGATGCCTCGTTTGTCAGGCCACTGAAAAGTCAGCGTGTACATGTTAGCGATGTTCAGCTAGAACTATATTTTTTAAATTCTATAAAGTACAATACGAATTAATTTATGCATAACATAGGTTGATTGTCAAAAGTATGGGTTTAATTAACGGCAATGTAGAAATTAACCAAACTGAAAGCTGAAAGCGGTTCCTGGGAATCCACCACCTGAGTGGAAATCGAAATGCTGTCCACCGCGATTGAAGAAGGTCTGGAATACTACGTTCGGGTCGATGTCTGTAAAATTCAAAACATTAAATAAATTACATCATTCATACATTGTCATGGATAGATCCTATTGGGTAATGATGTAAAAAAAGGTATGAGAGTTTATTGAAACATCAAAGAAAACATTTCATCATTGTGAGTTGTACACGAATGTAAAATTTGAACTGATTACATCGACAATTAGCAATGAAACTATCCAAGAAATATATTTTAGGTGAATAATGTACATGTTGTACCGACCCGCCATGCCGGAGCCGTCGTCGTCGAGGTCCTGGCCGTGGTCGTAGCGCGCGCGCTTCTTGGGGTCGCTGAGCACGCCGTAGGCCTCGCCCACCTCCTTGAAGCGCCGCTCCTGCTCGCGCCGCTCCGTGTCCGGCGCGCCCGCGTGCCGGTCCGGGTGGTGCACTAGGGCACGCTTCCTGCAATATCACATCCGCTATGTTAAAACTCATCAATTATAAAAAAATATGTGGTGCATTTCCCTAATACAAAAACAACAATAGTAAACCTAAATTTAAAATATTGTATGAATAAACTAACCTGTAAGCCTTTTTGATTTCATCTTCAGAAGCAGTTTTTTCTATTCCAAGTATTTTGTAGTAGTCCTTGCGTTTAGATTTCTTCAGAGCTATTTTAGCTTCATGCAACAGTTGCTTGTTTTCCTTGCTCTTGTCGATCTTGTACAGCTTTTCGTAATCCTTGACGGCCTCTTCGTAATCCCCAAGTTCGGTGTAGCACTTGGCACGTCGGAGAAGAGCCTTCAGGTAGTTTTCGTCTAATTCGAGGGCAGCTGTACAAGCATCGGCGGCGTCCTTGGTTTGATTCAGTTTGGCGCATACTGTAGCCTTGTTAAAGTACAGTTTAGCATTTACGATCTTATTATTTTTGTCAATCTTCAAAGCTTCATTGTAAAGACTTAGGGCTTGTTGCCATCTTCCCATTTTGAATGCTTCATTTCCTGTAATCATATGTAAAATCATTTAATTATTTTAGGTCTTAACTTAGTTATAAGAATTATTTGCATGTTGTGATGAATTACAACTAACCAAAATAGTCCACTATTTATTGCTGAATTATAGTTAAAATTATATTTTTTGTGTTATTTAAATCATAAAGATTTCAAAAAGGAAAAAAACAACATTTTTGAAGAGTTAACAGTATAAACTACTTATCTACTATAACAAAGTTCCAAATTACTCAGGTAAATATTAAGTAAAAAAGAGATTTACCTTCTTCCTTCTTTTGTTTAAGTAGCTTCGCTTTTTTGTATGTTTCAATAGCTTTTTTATGGTCTGGGGCAAGACGTAGAACTTGTTGGAAATGCTTGAATGCTTGTTCATCTTTATCCTTTAAATTAAAAGATCTTATTAGATAAGTTTTAAAAGTAAAGTAGGTATGTTTTAAGAGAATAAGTTTTTTTAAGCTTACCTCAAAATAGAGGCAGAGACCACGCACGTATATAGCCTCCGTATCGAAACTGTCAAATCTCAAGGAGTCATTGGCAATTTCCTGTGCTTCTTGACAGCGCCCAAGCATAGCTAAACATTCTGCTTTTGTGAGCTTCGCCCTGGAATACACCATAATCATACAATTAAATTCCAAAATACAGACTATGATTTGTTGCAGTTTGTCCAAAATTAAGATAAATAAAATTCCTTATTTTATTTATTTCAATACTTATGCTTATTGCAATATACCAACATAAAGAAGAAGAAATGATCATCAATAAAATATTTCAATGGTTATGAGCGAGCCCACGCCATATTGACGTATATTGGCTGTGTTGATCAACATTCAACAGTCATTATTATAGGTTGATTATGAGTCATTGTTTTATATAAAACGAATTAGCCACCACTTAATTAATTGAACCAATCTCTTTAATTGGGGACTGCTGGAAACCAATGCAACATTTATAAATCATAGTTACCTATACTATAAACATTTACTACTCACATCATGATGCTGTTGTATAAATAATTAATTATGTCACTGGAATCTTGTAAATTAATGCCAAGAAATTTAAAGAGCTAACAATATTAGTTTGTATATCTCAAAATTATATAAATTGAATGAATTTCTATATATGAAGTAAAAAATTAAATAAACAATGGATTTTTGAACCATAATATGACAAGGTTGATAGTGATCTGACTAGTCTGTAAAACAGTAAAAGAAATGCATATTTTTAAGTAACTTTTATCGCAAATTTCTGGTTATATGTAGAGCAATATACTAACTTGGAGCAAGAGGGGCTGTAATCCAGGCAGCGGTCCATACAGAAGACGACGCGGCGGTAGTCCTGGGCTTCCATAGCGCGCTGGGCATCCTCGTGCAACTTGCGCAGCGTCTCCAGCGCGCGGCGCTCGCCGGCCGCGCAGTCCACACCGCCAAGCTCACTAGCGCGTCTCACAGCCTGATCGCCGCCCAACAAGTCACCTTGTGACAAGACATCATGCATGAGAACCATTTATACACATTTATTCGCACAACATAAGCCATAATAGTGACTAGTTCTACTGTTTACTGTTGTGTTTTAACAGTTATTATGTGTCACAGTAGTTATTAACCAAATCTAGCTGTTGCCTTGCGGCTTCAATCGCGTAGGTGTAGTTTAGCGCCGCTAAAAGTAGTCTGTCCTTTCTAGGGATTCAAGCTTATCTATACCAAGTTATATCAGAACTATTTTAGTGGTCTAGCCATATAAGTTCAAGAGACAGACTAAGTTACTTCTTCATTTTTATGATCTCAGTATGAAAATAAGATAATACATGAATGAAATGATTAAGTAATCATATCTTTGTAATGAGTGTAAAAATTGAAGTGAGAGTTGCTTTGCGCCAGTCATTCTAAAGAATTATTTAATAAACAATTCATCCACTATTATAACAGCTGCTGAAAATGATTATCATTTTAGCAAATAATACTAAATAAGTATTATTAAATGTACAGCAGTACCAAGGCTAAACCACAAGTTGTTTATTTGATAGAATAAGTTATTTATCTACATTTTGTGGTACATATTGTAATCAATGATAGCTGATAAGAATTATACTTTAATACAGTATCTACTGTATTGCGCGGAAATAGCTTGTACAACATGTAGCATATAAATAGAATTAGATTTATCAGCCACTTAAATTCAATGACTTATAATAACATTGATTAGTTATGTGAATGCAACTTGTATTGCATATATATTACAACTAACAAATACATTCACTAGTTAAATATTGTTAACTTTGTTTTAAATAATAAAATGTATAAGATGTGTTTATAAAATGTGAATGATAAATAAATAATATTAACCTATTGCAATGCAGCATTTGGCCATACGGATGTAGCCCTTAGTGAATGTGGAGTCCAAAGCAACAGCTTTCTGAGCATCTTCCAGAGCTTTCTTGTACATGCCCAGCATCATGTAGCATGCAGATCTGTTTCCATAGTATGCTGCATTCTCCGGGCAAAGCTGTATAGCTTCATCATACATAGCCAGGGCACCCTTGTAGTTTTTGAATTTGTACAAATGATTACCACTTTCTTTCTTTTCTTCGGCCACCCTAGAATTAAATTATTATGTATATTTAAAATCTGTTTTTTTTCTATACATAGTTAAGTTATCACTGCCAGTTGAGTGAACAAGTACAGCTGATTCATAATGAACTTGAATAAATTTCAATGTTTGAATAAGAATCAAACCTTATTATTTTGCAGCAGCTCTTATTATTTTGCGTAAAAACGTTTGCCTCATTAGCTGTTCAAAATATATAGATCTGATGCATGCAAATCCATGTCCTCCCACACATTAAGATCAGGCTATTGTACTAAATGTAGGTCATAAGTCAAGGTACCTAGACTGCTAGAACAGTACAGTGACTTAACTAACTAATTAACTATGTAATTAACTATTCAAATCGGAATATTATAGCACTACTTCGATCTACACAATGTCCAAAAAACATGAAGGACATTGCCTTATTATTTCAATATTAAAATATTAATCGAAATGATTGATAGTTATAAATATTTACCTTTCAGGACTCTTTGGAACTAAATTATCGATTGTTAAATCCAAGTCCGCTACATCTGAGTCTGCCATTTTTGTAATTTTTCAAGTAAATTCCAATATTTCAAGAATTTTTGCCCTCTTTATTTTGACGACGAATTCACAAAAGAACCGTGCAGTGTTACCATTCCAATAAAATTCTGATTTTTACCTAAAATCATAGACTACCTAGATTACGAAATTACAAAGACCGATTGTTTAAATTAAAATATAAAATTTGTAAAAAATAAGCATTACGTAGGTAATGCTTATTATTTGCCTACTATCGGCATATGCATTTTGCTTGGGCAAAGCCTGTGTTACTAATTCAGCTACATAATCATGGGGCCAACGAACGCCAATATATGGAATTTGCCAGCCTTTGTTGGTCTTCAATGAAAACCGACGATGTTTCGTCTGTTTGTGAAAGATAATTTTCGTAGCGTAAAAATTCTAGCCTACATAATAAATTCTCATTTATTGTGTAGGCTTAGTTCTTTGTTATAGTAACTATGTTAAGTTTAATTTCTAAAATAAGTATTATTTACTAGCGTAAAATAGATTTTACATTCAAACTATCATAATATTAAAACAGTTTCTAACGTAATTGGTGGTATATTAATAATGCTACGGTTATCAGCATCTGCCGAGCCTTTTCCCAATCTGTTAGAGTTCGGCTTCCGGTCTTTCAGATTCAGCTGAATACCGTATATTAAATGTAATGACTGCCTATATCCCTTATTAGTTTTAAGAATTGACTTACGACTGCCAATGATCTACGTGACACAAAATCTGGATATTAACAAAATTATGTTAGGACAGATTTTTCTTTACGATGAAGTCTTCATAATTATTTTATTTAATGATTTTAATTCTATCACAATGTTAGTTCCATTCTACGCCACGACGATTTTCTTTCCACTCATACGGTAATATGTGTAAAGGCCAATGAGCATGCGGTAGCCAACACTGAACATGTTCATATTGTAGAATCTTTTTACTCTATATCAAGAATAAGATTACTTTTTCATATGAGCAACACTATGTGCATACATAGAGATATATATACACATGGAGTGAGCATATTCTACTATATGAATAATAGTTATACAAATATCCATCGTATCGACGCGCACATGTCAAAAAGCTTGTTGTCTCTTTTTAACTAAACAAGAAATGAATTTGTAAAGAGAGAGAACTAAATTTCTGACAGGGACCAAATTTGGCAACACTGTTGTGGAATGTCACCTTCATGTCATTGCGTGCCGGTCGCCATTGTAAGTTACAAAAGTACTTGTGTTGTTTGTGGTAGTTGTGCTGTCAAACAGTTGCTCGCTCAAAATATTTTTGTGGATTTAAAGAGAAATACGTGTTGTAATTAGTTATTTTGGTGTTTTGAGTTTGGACAATAGTAGGAAAATCATGCCCTCGTGTTGCATAAAACAGTGTGGTGCGAGGAAAAGCAAAAATCAGCCTAACTTGACATTGCACAAGTAAGTAACTAATTTTCACTAATTCATTCGAATGTTGTAGAATGTATTGTTATAAGATAATCTTTTTGAATATTATTGAAACCTGTGTCATGTTTATATGGCTCATATCGTTATTATTTCATTTCTTTCTTCATTTCTTTGTATTGTTTACAAACAATAATAATTGTCAATTACGGCTAGTGATGTGCGATGTTCGCATACCGTAAGTATCGATAAAATTAATGAAGTGTGTAAAATACATTGAAATTATATTTTAATCCACAGATTTCCTGCAAACGAAATTTCAAATAAGAAATGGATGGAAGCTATTGGTTCTGAAAATATAAACCCAAGACATAAAATATGGCATGTCTGCTCCATGCACTTTGAATAATTATAGTGACCATAGTGATCTTTACTCAGAAGACTCGAGGTGGCCTTCAATACGCCTCCAACGGAGTCATAAACATTATAAAGAAAACGGAAAATTTAATAAAACCTCATCTCACTGACCAGGAAAAACCAGAAAACTATTATTTATATATTTTCAAGTTTCTGACGGACTATTATGACAGCGAAAAAATATTATACTCGCCGCACAACATAGAGCATAACATCAACCATAGGCTGTTGCTTGTGAAATCTATAATGCCTTCATAGACATAAGGTTTCGGTACAATGCTAACTATTTTAATAAGTTAATTTTGTTTAGAAACGAACAAATGCCTTTTTTACACTAGAAATTGTTTTATTTTACATATTTTGTTGTTTAAGAAGTGGGTAGGTACATAAAAATAACAAATAAACTAGCCCGTGTAACAGGTGGGTTATATTCAGATAATTCCACTTGATTTAGTAGTTTTTTTTTTTGTTACTTTGTAGCAGATGACAATTTTGGGTAATAGCTTAAATAACACTCAAAGTTAAATATCGATATCTAGCGCGTTTCAGGCAGTTACAACCCTAAAAAAGGCAGCCATCTTAATTGCCCAATTTTTGTAGGTATGCACGTTCATTTCGTAGGTATGGCAAGTCCATTTAGGTTTCTAAGTCAGTGATGTGCATATGTCATTAGTTTGACTTTCAAGTTTGATTGATTGTTCAGGCACAGAATGTCAAAATCTTGTTTCGTGTACCGTCGGCCGTGTTGTGAGTAAGTGAGTCTGATTCGTAGCTAATAATATTAGCTGAAAATAAATACAGGGTTATTGCCAACCTGTTATACATAACTTCTTCCTAGCAAATGAAGCGAGAATGGAGGATGAGGCTCTATCAGTAAGTGATGTTTTGCATAATAACGGTGATATTGAATGGCAACCTCTGGCTCTCACTTTAGTTGAATATCCGAAAGGTAAGTTAAACTCTGACTGGATGTGTTCGGTTATTATAAGCAAAGCAAATCTAACTTGTTCTTGTGTGTTTTCAGGCGATTGGTTAGGAAAGTTCTTCGCTCTTATTAGCTTATCCCCGTTTGGTATCGGTGCTGGGTTTGTGTCCCTTATTTTGTTTCGTCGGGATCTTCATACCGTAAGTCATGATTTCATTATTAACGCTAAATATTTCATGCATTTAAATATCCACACACACCTGCATAATTTCCAAATTTAGTATGCATATTTGTTCCCAATTGTGTGCTGTTAAAATGTTAATATATGTATGATAATAATCACCTTGTCAGCTTTAACAATATAATGCTGAGTTATGTTTCATTTGAATGATGCAAATGTACTCATACCACACTTAATAATATTTCCCAAACCTACTGGAATTTAACAACAAGTTCATGTTCCTAGAATTCCTAAGCTATTTTGTTAATGATGTCTTTTTTTCTAGATAACATTTTTCATTGGCACATTGGTGAATGAAGCATTAAATATCATATTAAAACATATAATATGTGAGGCCAGGCCACTGTCAAGAGGTAATCTATATAATGAATATGGAATGCCATCATCACATGCTCAATTTATTTGGTTCTTTAGTACCTATGTCCTTTATTTTGTATTAATCAGGTGAGTGTAAAAAGCTTTAATAATACTTATTTGTAAATTCTTATATGTAATTGAGATTATTTAAATTTTTGTGATACATTCTTCATTCTAATCACTATGGCAGTATCAAAAGATGTTTTGAAATCAAAAGTCTTCTAAATTATGATATTTCTGCCCTTATATAAAGTATTACAATACATTGATTAAAAAAAATAGATTTCTGTAAGCTACTTTGACCTTTATTTCTTCTTAATATGCATTTTCAGATTGCACCACATAAATAACAACAGTATAATATCTGCCCTGTGGAGAGTTATTATTGTTGGTGGCTGTATCTTCCTGTCCTTGCTAGTAAGCATAGCAAGAGTATATTTACACTACCACACAACATCACAAGTTGTTGTAGGAGGGATAGTTGGATTTACTTTTGCAACACTCTGGTTTGCAATAGTCCACAGAGTTTTCACTCCACTATTTCCACAACTAGTTTCATTGTAAGTATTTTTATGATTTCATTTCTTACTGAAAAATCACTCATAAAGTAAAACTCTGCTTAATATTTGACACCTATATTTACAAAATAAGGCTAAAATTCAAATTCCCTATTGAAAATTTTATCAAGAATCTGCTAAGCAGTATCTAAGCATCATCAAGATAAGAAAGGCCCTAGGTCAGCAAAAAATTTACTTATCACTGATGTGTAAAGGATTTTAATTGTTGGAAGATTTCACTTTTTACAGTGTTAGATTAATATTAATGACTGTTTTTTTTTGGGAATTTCAGGAAATTTTGCGAAATGTTGATGATAAGAGACACAACACTGATACCAAATGTATTGTGGTTTGAGTACACGACGTCGCGACAGGAGGCGCGAGCGCGCGGGCGCAAGATGGCGGCGCTGAAGCCGACGCAATGACGGTGCGCCTGCGCGCGCGTGTCCAGCTCGGCGAGCCGGCCGCGCGCGTGACGGCTGGCGGCCGCCGCGGCGCTCGCGCTGCTCGGTGGCGTGCTACTCACTAAATCTGAACCTGCGAGGTCACTCCTACCTTACTAAACTACTAGTGTCCTAACCGGCGGTTGCCTCTCATGTTGATCATGGTGAATTCTAGCTTACATAATATACTGAATGATGATGTTGTTATCTTAACGATGCAATAATAATTGATTTTAATGTAATTGTAATTAATGTCTAGTGTTAAAGATTTTTGGGGTTAATTTGATGTGTTTATTGTTCAAAAGAGGATTTTTTATAAACTGGTAGAATTAGTTAATGGGGTACAATGTATAATTGCTAGCCAGACCTTGTTAAAATCAGAAGCATTAATTTTTATCAAGATATAAAAGATATTATATTAAGAGTATTATGATACAAAACAAGAACCTCATGGTTTCCACGGTTGTGTTATAGTGTAGTTGTATTTGTATGCATTTGTTAATCAAGGGTCTTGTCACACTGGCGATTCGCGAGCACGTTTTGTACGAGATGATAACATGAAACAGCTTATTACGCACACGACATATAGACGTTTCATTCAAGTTAACATTTCGTATCACTAGTAACTCGTTCATAAATCACCAGAATGAAAAATTCCTAAACAATCGATAAGTAAGCATTCAAAACATTTTTAAAATTGTTTTCAAGAATTGGGAAATAGGATTACGCATGTGACATAACTAGAATACATTGATACGATTTTATAGCTACACTAAGCTTTAAATGGCACAGTCCTTCAATGTGGGTAGGGGTGTTAATGGTATAATATGGTGTAACAGTACAGTACTTGACAATATTTTGTTACAAAAAAGAGCTAATGCAATTTTACCTCTATTATTCTGTAAATATAATATTGTATTTGATGAAAATAATTGATAATTAGGAATGTAGAGGTTGCTCGTTATAGCCTAAGATCCGACCCACTCAATTCTGCAGGTATATGTTCTCGATAAAAACGCAGGGTTTCAGCTACCAGTTAGCCAAACATTTGGGTTGCCAGGTGTCAATTACTCAACGCCTGAAGCAGTAAGGCCTCGTTTACGGAGATGCGGGGCGTCGCGTATGGCGTGGCGTCTCGCGGCGCGTCGGGCGTTTACGTTCTGTTTACGGAGGGGCGGCGCGTGGAGCGGCACGCATCATCGTACGCGTAAACACAAACTTATAGCAATATACGACGTTGTTCATAGAGAAGTGGCGCGGGAAGCGTGGCGGTGCACGCTCGCCTCAATCAAATCAACTACAAGTCGGATTTTTATCATATCTAATGGAGTATCCATTGCGACGGTGACTACGTCTGTGTTGCGCGATTTCTAAGTAAGACTGACAAAAGATTCCGCCTCGGGCATAGCTTCATCGAGAATTGCCGCTGCGTGCGCCGCCGCGGTAAAAGCCGCGTGGGACGTGGCGGGGCCCGCCGCTAAAAACGCCCTATTTCAAACAAATGCGTATCAAATCGCTTCTCCGTAAACGCACTCATACAACCCCATATATTTGAATTCAGTGCAGACCGCGCCGCTCAACGCAACGCCCGACGCCCCGCGTCTCCGTAAACGAGGCCTAAGTATCGCATCAGACACGCTCGCGTGCCTGTTGTCATGGAGCGCAAGCTGTGCTTCGCCGCTAAGTTCCTGTTTGTACGCGTACTGCAACAGGCGTTTAGTAATGTGGCACATAGATGGCAGTCTAAAGGTTACAGTTGCCTGAAAGCTGGGAATCCTAAAAAAAAACATAGAGTTGTAATCCATGTAAATAGATTTAATTACTTGTACTTGCGGCGATTATTTTAGGTAAACGGGAAATACTACACTTCATGCAAATTAATCATTTATTGCAAATAAGTTTTATTAAAAAAAACTTGCAGAATGAAATGGTGGGATCTCAGCTTATTTCCTGAATAACTGGGTGGGAATGGATGGAGGAAATGTATTTCAGAAAGTGTAAACATAGTTTCTAACTCTCAACTCCCCTAAGTGAATAGCATGTTTAGAACCAGTGTAATAAAGGAGGACTTCCTTTACCTATTTTAAAATATGTGTGTTTGAAGTGTTTGTGCGTTTTAGGATACTACTGTTTATGCAATTAATTTTAATCATTAGTAGTATATGTGTACACTCGTATAACGGTTGCAAAAATATTTATTTAATTATACTTAACTAAAACCAACATGTAATACAAAGTCTTTCCAATTTGCAATACTTATAAAACTGTCCTAGTGTAGGCGGGTATTTTGTGACTAAGAGGAATGGTATGCCCTTTAATTTCGGGTATTCAGATGACCTGAACACCTTGTTATTTTGTTGTGTGTTGTCTGTCATCTTCGGACCAACCAAAGAAATAAGTGAACTAAAATAAAAAAGCTCTTCCATAATATTGCCTAAAGCAGAATTGATTAAAAGTATAAAGTACATATAGGTAGATGTTACTGGACCACAGTTTATTTTACAATATGAAAGTTTTTGTATGTTCATAATTAGTAAAGTAGTAAGACCGCCCAAATTCTATAATATCTATTTAGTACCATCCTGATATACAATTATTGTATATCTCATAAGTATAATATTGATGGTTCTTAAAGTATGAAAAACACACCTCCAACTTAGGCGCGCGTACTTGGTTTAGCATTTTTAGCAAGTAATTGATCAATACTTTCCATTTAATCCATAAAACTGTATAATGTAAATGGATGACTAGAATAATATAATACGCTTAACTTGACATAGGTGCATACATTATTTACAATAACTATTTGTACAAGATACCTTGAAGAACCATCTAAAAACCAAAAAAAAACAATAATATAAAAAGTATATAACTGCCTGCTTCCAATATCCTAAAACTGCCAGAAACGTATTCAGGTTAGTTGATTAAACTGATTATAGCTTCTAAGATTTTGTAATCGTTAAGTCGTTATTGAGACCATGTAGGTACTTAGCTAGCTTCGATTACAAAGCAATCGGTGGTTTATGGATGGTATTTTAAGTGATATATTCTTTCGCCGTAAAACAAATATAGACATAATATTGTATTTTTGTAATACGGTAGTGATTTATTAGACGGCTAGATAATTGGCAATAGAATTTAGTATCGATAGCACAAATACATAGGCACAGCAGATGCTGCGGAAAAACAGCATTTATAGCGTGTGCGCTAAAGTTAAATATTCTAAAATATACAGCAATAGATTTTCTAGCTAGATATACAATTTACTGACATCATCAAATCACACTTTCGCTAATGTCGTTTTTAATTAATGATAAAATGCAAACATAACCGACTTCAAATATTTCATATTAGAAAATATGCCTATCAAAATTTAGGGTGCCTTCGTTTTTCTTAGACCCCATCAGATCCTAACCTGGTTACTATGGGTCCACCTGGAAAATATACCAGGCCTCTTCGAGTATGCGGGGCACATACATAAATACAAAACAGAGATTCCAATTAATTGAAAACCTACAACTCGTTTTGACATAATTTATTTTGAAATGCATAAACTGGTGACTATTAGGAAGTATCGTAGGTTCTTCTTAAACTATTGCATCACTATAAAAATGTTTTGTTATTTGTCTAATTACACTTGTTTTTCATCCCAAATTATAATTCTGTAAATATTTACATTTTATCACGTAAGTTTTATAGCATCAATATATTCTCCATATTTCACGTTTTTTGCTCATGTGTTCATAGTAATTAAGAATTACTTTTGTTTATCTTTATCGTGATAATGTTTATTACTTAATTTGTATCCTATTATTATTATGCAGCTACAAATATTATGTGTATCAAGAATGAATAAGGTTGTCGCTTATATTCACAATAGTACCTATTGTATTGCTTAAAAAGAAACGATGTAGGTACCAACTATTTTTAAAACAGCTCCAGTTGAAATGTTTCAGTAGCTATTTTCAGATACAATATACATTACGTACATACTTATTGTAAGTTAACGATGAATACAAGTATTGTGCCATCGTTGTAAGCATGGTTGCGACTGACAGTCTACTAATTCACACGGACGGGGTCAGAGGAGGGTAATTTATTGAACTTGTTTAATAAGAGTTTTATTTAATTGAAATTAGGTGAGTTTCTAAATCTTTTAGGCATTCTCATTTTGCAATAAAATGTAGAAAATAAACCTTATTCCAATGACACAGAACACTTTTCACGCAATATATTGAATTCTAGTCTCTGACCTGGCCTCTGTGAACAGACCCACGGCGTACAGTGTAGGAATGTAAGCTTTAGCTTAAACGAATGGTAGCAACCTACGCTTCGAACGATACGTCTAATAAAGTATCAGAGAAAAAAGTTGTTTGCAAACTATCGCCAATTTGTAGAACTTGGCAGTATTTGCAATATATTCGCTATGTCTATAGCATTCTCATATTATTATGTAAATGGAAAGAAGCTACCACGTAAAGCCACTTCAATTAAACCTTCCGAACTTATTCTAAGGCGCAAGTTGCCCAGTTTTGCACTCATTAGACATTATTTATCGTGTTTAACGTTTTATCAGATCGTATATGTAGGTCAAATTTAATATTATATTGTAATTGTTTATACAATATACATATTTGTTATAATGTACAATATTCAATAAAGTTGTTTTTGTATGTACTTAGAATACCAAGATAATTAATTAAGAATAGCCTTAATTTAGGGCGAAAACACACTTCTAAATAAATTCATTCTTAGTTCAAATAAAACAGCTGTTTTTACAGAATCTTGTACTCTCTCAAAGCGCGACAAATGGAATCGCCGCTGTAACGGAACGTGGCCTTAATATTACTGTGATGCACATAAATAAATGTAACATAAATCTCTGCAAGCTGACTAATGCTAAAGTGTGTTTTCATCCTAACCCAGAAAAATATTTGATATATTTCAATACCTAATGTTTTAAACAATAATAAAAACATGTTTTATTTATAAATTGGTTTAATATATGATTACAAAAGTCGTTGGCATTGTTTTGTAAATTCGTATCTTGTTATATTGTTTTAAAAAATATTTATAACTTTGTCAGTTCATGTTCAATTTTCTGAAAATAAAATTACCGACATTGATTCATATTGACAGCGAAATTTCCGTGGTATTATTTTTTATGCCTTTTTCGCACGTAGGTCATAAGAAATAATAAAAAAATATAAATGTTTGATAATTTACCTTTCGTTGAATAACATGTCATGTGAGCTCAGTTGCAGTGCGGTTGACTGATTCGTGCTTCCATAGTGTTTCTTCTTCCTCCTTATTTTATTTCCATTCCATTCAACTTCAGCTACTTCACTATCTGCCTCATAATCACTTGACAAACCTTTTCAAATAGTTATGTTATAACCTTTATAAATATTGTTAGAAACATGAAGAAATTGTTTAGTGAATATTTTTATTGTTGATATTACAGGAGAACTTGAATGACTTACAGTTGCTTAGTAGTCCAGAGTCTACAGAACAATATGAATTGCTGTTTTCAGTCAAACTTTCCATCCATTGCTGTAAACAACAATATATTATAGAAAAAACTATGTTGTTTTATTTTACTTCAGTCGTAATCGATTACCTAATGAGCCTATGAAATAACGACTTGGTAATTTACGACGGTAGAGATAAAATGGGAATGCACAGGAATGATAAATATAGCTCCAACGAACCTTTGGTCTTTCAGGACTTACTTAATATCTGGTTCGCACTCAATAGTCTGCACAACAAGTTCAATATTTGTTTCTTCACAAAACGGCTTAATTTGAATTAGTAATTGATGAACAAATAATCTTAATATAGACTGAACCAAAAATTGCGGCTTTCTTTTCCTGCTTAGGCACCAACATAATTTAAATGCATGATAAACCCACGGAACATAGAAATAATAACACGCAGTTGTAGTCAATACAAACAAACCTTATCCGGTGGAATCAAGCGATCGGCTTTTTTCATGAAGGTGAAATTAGCTTTTTGACCAAGGTCTACTAGATGTCGCGTTACTTCAGTCGTCGACATGACCTTAGTCAGCATGCCTTGTAATGTCTGCGGATCTTTGTCCAGCAATCCCGGAAACATTATAGCTAATGGCTTCATTTGAGGGCCATCTTCGCATTCTACCTAAAAAATAAACCCGCGTTTTCATACAATTAGGAAAGACTACGAACATCGCAAAAGTATTTTTAAATTAAAGTAATTTACGAGTTGTAATACTTCTTCTTCGTCAGACACATTAGTTGAAGACTTTGTAGTGTCTGACAGAGATGACTGTAAAATATCGACCCATTCCGAGTCTTTAGCTAATAGAGGACATAATGGTTCTTGCTGCTTTTTCACAGACTCTGGTCTACTGGTTCTTGATGACTGTAATAAGAAATTGAATATTAATCGTGATATGACTAAACTGCAGCTAAAATAATATTAATTTAAGCTGTGGTTTAGTCTCTATCTTAGTAATATCTCTATCTTCAAGAGAAAGTTAAATAAATCTTTCCCAATCGTAAATATACGATTTCTGTCTTTCTATGTCCATTGGCAAAATATCAAACAGCTACCTACTGATGTTCCTGGATTTGTTGTAGCTAAGGTATTTTGTTTCGGCCTTTTGTATTTCTTATTGTAATCACTGCTCATTTTGTAGAAACCATACTGTTTATATTATAAATTGCTGTTTATAAACAATCTACATAATTCATTTGACATAACTGTGATTGACAAGCACAGACAATGGCAGTGGTGGTTTTTTAACTTCAATAAATAAAATAAAAAGTTTGGTTGCTTATGCAAATGTTTAATAATCTGTAGTGTGGTATACAAACAAAGATTATCACTCCATAATGTTATTTAGTACACAGGAATACATGTTTTATTGATCTTTTAGAAGGTAATGTAATGGCATGACAAGTTCTAGATCTATGAGTAATCATCATCTTCTTCATCATCAATCCTGGGGCCAGGGGGTGGGGGTATGTAAGGCTGGGGAGCTCCTTCAGCTCCAACTAATCCTTGTTGCTGTAACAATAGCCATTGCTGCTGTTCTTGTTTTGCTTGTTCTTCACGGGCCTGAAATTAACAAGAGTTATATTTAGAAGAGTATATTTGTGAATACCTCATATTTTTTAAGGTAAAGTATTTAATAAAAAAAAAAAATACATAAATTACTAATAACATTAGCAAATCAGAAAACCAAATATTATTATTTCATTTAGTTGGTAAGTGATGTATACCTTTGCAAATAGTTCTTGTTGTTGTCTTAACAATTCCTCTTCCGGTATTCCCAGATTTTCAAGTCTGGTGCTTTGTCTCCTTCGTTTAGCAGCAACAGCCTTACAGTCTTTCAATACAGCCTCGGCTTCTAAGGTATAGTCACTAAAACCTAATCTATCAAGTGCTGGAAATAAAAACAGATATGTAAGTAATTTTGAACGAAACAAGAGCTGGAACGAGTAGATAATGTTGTGATTCAATTGCATTCACAGCAAACATGCAGTATGTAACAAAAGCAGTTTGACAGCTCACCTGTGAGAACATGCTCAGCATTGATTGTTTTTTTATTACTCTGGTTGCAAACTTCGTTGGCTTCTGAACTTAATAAATGTATAAATTCTGTGCAACAATTAAGAATTAATTCTCGGGATTCAAAAGCAACTCGGACGGATGGTACCAATTCCTTTATCATTTTGTTGATACTCGCTCTAGGTAGTGTTAATTCATCTTCTTCTGAAGGCGGTGGGCACAATTCTCTTTCAGGACTTCCCATGTTTGGTTAAATTTCTCAATTCACCAATGATAATAATTCAGTGAACTTGTGATAATATGCAATAAAGAATCACGAAAGCTTTTTTATGCAGATGACAATAATAATTGTTGACGTTTGATTTGACAATTCTGTTTGACAATAATTGACATTACATTTGCAAAGGAGCACAGCTACGTTTTCGTAATCTGTGCACTAAGCACAGATTGCGAAAGGTGTGGTCATTTTTAATTATAATAATAACTAGCGGCCCGCCCCGGCTTTGCTCGGGTGCAACGCTGATACCAAATATAACACAATCATAAAGTTCTGTAGGGCGAAGCACAGCCTTAGAAGCATTTTTTGGTATAAGCACGCGTCCCCCGGCCCCCGCGCGGCCCCCCGGCCGGTACCGCCGCAACCGCTATGTCCCTGCATTTTAAATCTGTAATATCTTCGAAAATATACATTTAAATTACATGCTGTAAAGGGCAATATTGATCTATATTATATGAACAATTTTTTGAAGGTACTTAATTGGATAAGGATTAATGCCGTATTGCTTAAAATGGTCTTTTCGTGAATAAGTAATAAATAAAGGATAAAAAATGGTTATTGTGGGTTACCCTCAAGAGATAGACATATACTATCGCGGACTTTTTTGTAGATCTTTTTGAGGTGCACAATACTGTAGTACATTATTTTGATCTATCTCGTAGGGTTCAGCCAGCGTTTGCAATGAAAGCGCAAAAATGTGTTGAATACGACCTGACGTCAAATATCTCTAAGATTGTTGTTGTTTCTCTACTATATTATGCATGTATTATACATATAAACCTTCCTCTTGAATCACTCTATCTATTAAAAAACCGCATGAAAATCCGTTGCGTAGTTTTAAAGATTTAAGCATACATAGGGACAGACAGCGGGAAGCGACTTTGTTTTATACTATGTAGTGATATTTATTTGTTTAAACATAGGTAACATGGTCTTAAAAATATAGTTGAGTATCACTATGTTTCACCTTAGTTGGTATACAAATATTCTCTTATAGTCTAGGTAAAATTACAATTATTCATTTATTAACATTAATTATAGCAAATAAACTTTAGGAATCACCATTATTATTCAAGTACTTAACTTATACAATATCATTAACTTAATCTATTTTATCACTAATAAAAATCAGTTATGGAATAATAAGCTTTTTTTAATAGGAAATCTAAAAGGTTAGTTTTAAACATTTTAAGGTTTATTATGCTTCTTATATCTATATCTTTAATATAATGAATCTGCCCAACAAAACCATAGTTAGGCGATCAGTGACTTTTGGTTAAGTATACCAATACATTACGTTTGATCGTAGAGGGAGTATAGTAATAAAATATATATAATACCTCTATTCTCTGTCTACGCGTTTGATATAAAATTAGAATCCTAGACTAATTGTAAAAAATACTATTTATCGTGATTGATATGAATGATGATACAATCTAAACGCTTATAAGCTGTTACATTGTATGATCTTCATTAAAAATAACTGAATAGAACATTATTACAAAAGGCCCTACAAAACCATATTGAACAGATGGTCTTGACAAACTTACCTAAGTTAGTTTCAATAAATAAGAACGTAGGTACCTATTCAAAATTCAATCGAACATAATGAGATAGGGTGGCGTTTCTTCATCAGTAGGTAGGTACTATTCCAACAGTAACATACATCGACTATATGCATAAACTGCTACTATCGCTAGGTTCCCTTTGTGCCAAGCGAGAGCAGTTTTTAGTCTGATCCTAGTACATTTCGTCTTTCATTTAAGTTAATTTTCGCGCAACGAGAAACGTATATAAGAAAATATCGATGGTTTTGACATTGTTAGGATAATATTAGTGTTTTACATAGATTTTTTAAAACGGCAAGCTGCATCTTCATACATACCTAATTCACGACAAAACTTGTTCACACTAGTGCTTACGGTTTAAACTCTGATAGGCTCACTCTATAGGTAGTTTCATATGTATACTCTAAGGTAACATTTAACTCAAATTCTTGCTATCCCGATAGTAAAAAAAAACCATAAGTGTCAGATGTACTTTGACAACCTTTTATGTCATTTCAGTCAGTTGTCAAATTTTAGTCTTTCTCTCCACAACGTGAATATTTTTTTTTAACTTCAGGTGGATTACAGCAAGTTCTATCAACATGGTATTTTATTTTACGAGTAACGTTGTAGCTCCTCCTGTTACTTTATTTATGGGGGCTGATAAACATGAAAGTACGTACCTAGAATATAAGTTTTTTGTCATAAAGTTCTTGTACTAATTCGTCACGAATTTATTAAACTCTGCCGAGTGCATATAAATATTCTACTTTTTCACTTTTTAGACGAAGACCTAATAAAATGGGGATGGTTAGAAGATGTCTGGTTTCACGTAGACAAAGTTTCGTCGGCCCACGTATATCTTCGCTTAGCTCCGGTAAGTTGACAACTTCTATAATAACTGAGTACTTAACAAGACTAACTTTAAGAAATGCTTTTATATTTATATGTTGCTCTTGTTATACTTTAAAGTGACTTTGACGGTTAATATGAGTATTCCAGAAAGTCAGGAGTTGAATAACTTTCAGTAGGTTTAATCCAAATTACTTTGCAGGGTCAAACAATAGACGACATACCCAACTCTGTGCTAGAAGATGCATGTCAGTTAGTCAAAGCTAA
Organism: Autographa gamma; assembly: GCA_905146925.1. Classification (NCBI taxonomy): domain Eukaryota; kingdom Metazoa; phylum Arthropoda; class Insecta; order Lepidoptera; family Noctuidae; genus Autographa; species Autographa gamma. The sequence continues at coordinate 7,973,215 of LR989852.1, forward strand.
TTCTATAATGGGGAACAAAATGAATGATATTGATATTGTCTATACTATGTGGTCAAATCTCAAGAAAACTGCTGGAATGGAGGTATGCATAAAAAATAATAATTTACTGAACTGTGGTATTTAATAATAATAATAATTTTATTTTTCAATAAATTAAGGCTAAATTCTAAATAATATCTTCACATATTTAAAATGTTTGAAGATATTATTAGGTGATAATAATACAAGTGATAACTACTCATGTTTTCACTTTTTATATAGCCATTATGATGATAAATCAACTAACTTAAAAACAATAATTATTTGTATTTTCAGGCTGGTCAAGTAGGATTCCATAAAGACAAAGATGTCAGAAAAGTAAGAGTAGCAAAAAGATGCAATGATATTGTTAATAGATTAAACAAAACCAAGAAAGAAGAATTTCCAGACTTAAGACTTGAGAGAGAAAATAGAGACAGGTTAGAAAGAGAAGACAAGAAGAAGCTTTTAAGAGAAAAGAAAGAGAAAGAAAAAGAGGAAGAGAAAAAGAAGAAGGAAGAAGCAGAATTAAGAAGTTACTCCACTTTAATGAAACCAGAAAATATGTCTACTAATTATTGTGATGGCAATGATTCCGATGACTTCATGTAATGCAAATGTATATAATATAACAACCATTAATATATTTATTGTTTTTACTTTTACCTAATATAGGTTTTTTTTTTATTTGAGTGATACTTATGTCAATGATCCACATGAATGATCTCCAGATATCTGGAAACCTAATATTTAACAAATTAATTATTTTTCTGATTTCAAGGCGGCTAACACTAACAATCTATGTTTAATATGATATAAACCTATACGTAAGAAATCTTTTATTTAGACTAATCAAACAATGCATTAGTTTTCAACTACATTTATTCCAACTGTGCTTAAAGAATTAACAACCCATGATGGATAATTGCCATCAGGGTAATACTCACTAACAAAGTTTTTAACAAACTCTGGAAATGTCCCATTTTCAATATGATTTCTCATAGATTTCATAAGGCCCATCTGTAAAAATAATAACATTTAATAGGTCTCTTGATTTACACATTAAGTGACAGTAGAAGCCTACTGTAAAAGTTAAGTATGACTGCAGTGTTTGGCATGTAATTAGGGGCCTATGCCCTGCAGTATGACAGAAACGGCTAGAAAAAAAAAATAGATTAATGTTGTTGGCATCTGAATGTAAAAAGAGAGACAGGGGGACATAAGACTGAAAGAAGCTACTGCATTCAATGGCAGTGTTACAAGTTATTCTCACTGTCTAAATAATAATTTGGTGGTTGTATACCTGATAAGCAATATTATGCACTGAAAGTAAATGACATGCAACAGTTTCAACAGTTACAATGCCATGTAAATAAGCCCTGGTGTAGTTTTTGCATGTGGAACACAAACAGTCCTCATAAATTGGTTTTAAATCTGCTTCATATTGTTTCTGTTTCAAATTTAACTGACCCTTTGAGACTAAAGCACACCCAAATCTCTGCAAAAAGAAAAAAATAATAGCATGATGAAAATAATGAACAAAGCTTGGAGTAACTGATGTATGTATAGCTATTACTTCTGCTTTACAATTTACTGAGAATTAGTTGCTCTCTTTATATTAGGCTAAAAACATCCTACATGTTAGAAATATCCGCATTATAAACGATTTGTCATCAAAACTTGATTGAATTCTATATAGTAGTCTTTGGTAAAACATTGATCATCAATTTACATGAAAACAATAGTTATAGTTACTATTTATAACTTACAGCAGTGCGTGTTGGGAAAACACAGTCAAACATGTCAACTCCTAGTGCCACACAAACAACAAGATCAATGGCCACCCCTACTCCCATCAGATATCTAGGCTTATTCTTGTCCAGTATCCCAGTGCTCAGGCTGACCATTGGCCAGAAATCATCTTTTGATTCACCACCACTAAAAAAAGAAGGTTTATTTGCATAAATTATGTATAGTGCATAAGCATTGTCTTCAAGAAATTTGAACAAGACTGAAAGCAACTGATGTAGTTGACAATGAGGTATCATGTGTAATTATTACTTGGTGCTATGCAGCAATAACAAAAGATTAAATGACTTTAAGTACCTCAAACCTCCAATGGCAAATCCATTAACATCCTTACTCATGTGATCTTTCGCACTTTGTGTTCTAAGTTCTTTATTTAATAACCCCTGAACTATGGGGAATATGTTTTGCTCAGTAGGTCTTTTATGAGCCTTCAAGCACCTGTCCAGCCAGCGACTAGTTCTTTCCGTTGCTTCTTTAATGCGGTCATAGTCTTGGAAAGTTGTCTGAACAACATCATCAAGCTGCATAATAATGTCAGCTCCTGAAATTGTAAACAACAGAAAGAGTTAAAACAATACAAAATAAGTTGTAACATTTCAAAGAGTAAAATGTTATACCTATACAATTTTGAATTTCAATGGACTTTTCAGGAGTTAGCATTATCTCAGAATTATCGTAAGGTGATCTAAATTTGACACCCTCTTCAGTAATCTCTGCCAATTTGAGTAGTGACACCATTTGGAAACCTCCTGAATCAGTAAGGAGAGCTCGGTTCCATCCCATAAATTTGTGAAGACCTCCTGCTTTCGTTAAAACATCTGTGCCTGGCCGGTTTCCCAAGTGATAGGTATTTCCTAAAATTATTTCGCAATCTAAACTTTCAAGTTGATCAGGTAATAGCCCTTTCATGGTCCCCTGAAAATCAATAATTGAGTTTTTTTCTTAACTAATAGGTAACACCAAATCTCAACTTATTCTACAAAAAGACTCCTGACCTGGGTTCCAACTGGCATGAAGACAGGTGTCTTCACTTCATAATGCGGTAATTTCATTAAGCCAACACGGGCCTTGGATACATTACACTCTGCTTTTACATGAAAAGCCATAGCCGATTTCGAAGTCATGATAATCAATTAATTATTATAAAAAAGTAACAGTTTTAGTTATTAAATAAATAAACAGTCTAACTCGTGGATAATTCAGAACTTTGACAGCAGCCGTCAGCTGAGCAGCGACAACTGACAGCAAGCTGAAATATAAATCCACAGGTTAAAAAAAAGGTGCAACAGCTTTTGAGCTGTGCCGTTTGTGCATTTATTTTTATGTTCATCATAAAAATAACTTACATATTGATATATTTGCCTTCTTTCAGCAAATTATTATCAGAAAAACTAAATGTATTTATTTGGTAGGTACCTGCTGTGGTTCTATTGCCGTCGGCGGCGTAGACTATTTTAATCCACATATGATTATAATCAAACTCTAAAGTAGTGCCATCTATGATTAAACATATGAAAACCACTTCCTATATAGCCAATGTGCTTTTGCACTCATGTTTTCGTTTTTCTTTTAAAATTAAACTCTATTCCAACGACTTAAGTAAATTATTTAGAAAGTGTTCAGCAAAATTTTACTTTGTGCTGCTGTCTACTTCTGTCGAGTGATCATAACCTCACCACAATTTTCATGTGAATTAGTTGTGTATCATATTTTCTGCTGCAATAAGTGATTATAATTGAGCAAGGCTTAGTGCAAAGCTGTTAAAATAGTTTTGGTTTGGTACCTAAGTGTCTTTTTGATATTAATAACTGCTGTATCGTGTTGTGTTAAAAAAAACCTCGGATATGTAGCCTGTTAAGCGTAAGGGAGTGTCATAGATTTGTAAGTTTTTGTAAAATGTTTAATAGTTTTGTTTAATACGGTTATTTGAAGTTGTTATATTTTTTTTTCTAATTTTATGACCAGTTATTAAAAGGAAACACAAATTACAACAGTGTGCAAAGCGGTTCCTTTAGCTTAGCCACGAACACGTGTGATCATCGATTTTGATGACTGCGGTTCGGTTCTGGCAACTGGACTTTCGTTTTTGTGTATCTTTTTCATTTATGTTTATTTAATTAAACTTAACTAAATAATTACTTAAAGCATTAATATTTTTTAAAATATGTATTTAAAAGTTTTTCTTATTAAAATAAATTAAAATTTTAATTACATTTTACAATATCTATTTTCAAAAATAAGATACTCATCAATATAAATATAAAAAAAAAAATAGGATCATTTATTTTATTATATTACTTCTAAATATACACTACCTATTTTTCAGGGTGCATAACAATGTAACTGAAGATCCTAGAAAAAGAAAAAATATGAATACTAAAAGTGTGAAACAGTGTAAACATCCAAAAAAGATGAAATCCAGTAAAAGTAGTGGAAAACCTGAGGTATTTGTACTACCTCCAGACATATTGAAACAACTTGGCATTAGTATAGGCCTAGGCAATATTAATGTGAACCAAGAGACCACTGCGGCTCCACCTAAGATTGTTCCAAGTAAGTTTTTTTTTATCTAATTTTCACTTCAAATTATTGTTCAATTTTAATTTATGTAAATATTAATTTTAGTATAGTTAGTTTGTTCTTACATTAGTTTTAATTGTGTATTAATGAAATTAAATACCTAGTTAAAAAAAAATCAATGTTTTATCTTTTAAAACCAAGTATTGGATATTATTTTGGTACTTATTTATTTAGGAAATTCCACAATCATACAATAGGCAGTACATCAAAATATTAAAGTTACATAATAAATATTCTTATCTGTATTTGCTTTTAAATAATTTAGTAGTATATATTATTTTATATAAGTTTGAACATGATCTTTTACAAGAAATACCAGAAACTTTTAAAAATAAACAAAAAATAGTTCTATTATATTTTTCAATATTTTTTCTCTGATAATTAAAATTTTCCAATCGTTTTTATGACATATTTGCACTTTAACCATAGTTTTATCATCACTCCGGATTAAGTGCATATAAAATAAAATGTTTTTTATAATTTTTCCAGAGGCAGATGATGATTCTAATCATGAAAACATCACTAATATTCCTCTGTCAGGTAGTAGTAGGGATACATCGGAATCTTCCTTTTTGGAAACAGCTAACTTGATGAAAAAGTCTGTTTTCTTGAGTCCAACTTTTGTCCCAACTGTTGCTAATGTGATACCAGGAGAAATACAACTTGTTTGTAAAAACAATGTAGACAGTTCAGTAGTTACTGCACCAGACTTGGTAGATTCTCAAAACAGTGGTTTTGTAACCCTTGATACCATTGATGTTCCTGGGGTTCTCCCAAAGGTTAATGGAATAGAAAAAGATAGTCTAATAGAAGATCAAGTTAAACTAAATGGTGACTTCACTGTAAATGGAATATTTACGCCAGTTTCAAATGTTGAGCAAAATGAAGATTCATATGAGGATGCTGGATCTTTTGATGATGATGCAATGGAAATTGAAAATACAATATGCTCTAAAATTTTAATTGGTCAAGAAAGCAAATTTGATGATTTATATGCAGAAAACAGTAATAACAATGTAGTAACTGTCAAAAATCCAAATGCCTCAGGGAATGTTTTTGACAAAAAAGCTGGTTCTGATAAAATTCAGAAAAATAATTCTAAAATAAATATTATATCTGAAGAAACAATCCCTATATCAAAACTTAAGGAATTACATTTCCAATCTACTAACAACCTTACTCCGGTACCTGTTAATACTATTATAGCACCTAAAAAAGCGAATGTAAAAAATAAACAAGTACCAGTAGAGACAAGTGTAGAGCCCAATGAAATACATAGCGAACCAAATCATATAAATAATAATGTACACCTAGAAGACCCTAATTTGCCACCTTTAGAAAACAGCACATACTTAGATCCTGTAAATAACACGTTAGATAATGTGGACATAAGTATAGAAACTGATCTGGTAAATGTTCTTGAAAATTCCATAAAAGAAGCAGAAAGTAAACCCGAAACATACCATTTAGGTAATCTAATTCACGACAATTTAAATGGTGTAAATGCTTTGCCAGTAAATGAAAGTCAAGTAGAAACAAGAAAGCAAAAAGATGATGAAAGTAAATCAATAAATGTGGCACCATGTGATTTTATCACTGCTTCTGATGTAAATGAAGACAAATCATTAAATAATACAGAAATAGCTATGCCTGATCAAATTAGTGATGGAAATCAATGCAGTTCCATGGAAAACACAATTAAAAATAGTGATGCTAAAGAAAAATGTAATCTAGAGTCACAAAACATACGCAAACAAAAGACCAAAACGCATAAAAACAAACATGCTAAAATTAAATGTAAAACTACTGGTATGAACGAAAAAGTTAAGAATAAAGCTAGTTTAGACGAATATAATAATTTAACAGAAGAAGACGAAACAGAGAAACCACTACTTAATGAAGAATTGGTCAAAAGTTTCAATGTAACTGATGAAAATTCAAGCAATATTACTAAAGCCGATAAAGTCAAGGAGATAGCGGCATACTTAAAAAAGCTTTCACACATTTACACTGATAAAAACAAAATAAAAGCTCAATTAGCTAAAGAAAGCAATAAAAAGGAGACTATACAATCTAATACTAATTTGATTAAATCGAAATTATGTATTCAAGGCGTAGAAAAACCTGGTGGAAAAGGCGTATCCGAACCCTTTAGTGAGAGAAAAGTAATTAAGACTTATGCTAAGTGTAATAAACAAAAACCATCTAAAAAATTTACTACATCAAACAGTAATGAAACATTAGTTGTTGTTGAAGTATCTGATCACGCACTAAATACTGTAGAAATTACACAACCCTGTTTAACACAAGAATTTTGCATATGCCATGATTTTGGCCGCATTGCATACTATGATTACGAAGATGTCTGTGAGCATGTACATTTTGCAAATAATACTACAAATTCTGAATTAGATTTAATATTTTCTATATACAGTGATGATGCACTCGTAAATAATAATGTTGAAATTGAAATAATAGAAGAGCAAAAGACTGAAGAAATTGTAGAAACTCAGAATTTTTGTTGGAATGTCTTTGATAGTGAACTTTTAGACATAGAACAGATACAACAAATGGCCGTAGATAGACAGGACAAGTCCTGTTTTTATAAATTTAGTGAAGTATTTGATAATGATACCCAAGATGAAAATAATAGTACTGCATCCGAAACACATGATCAAGTTGATGCAGCGATGAATGTCGAAGAAACTGCTAATGTTTTAGAAGCTGTAGATCAAATGACTGATAATACCAATACTGACAACAAAACAATTGATGATAATGAAAATATTTTAATTGCTAACGACAGCACTTTAGCTGTTAATAGGGATAACAATGAAGAACCCGAGAGAATAGATACCACAGAACCTGAAGTAATGGTAAGCACAAGAAATATATTATTAAAGACTATACAGTACCTTGAAATGACTACATTATGGAGAGCGGTTTGTAATGCTAAATTGGAATATTTTTGTGTGATTTCAGCTATCATCAGCTCCAGAGATCAGGCCATCAGAGACGGGAGACGTCAGTGAAAAGGTTAGTATACATCAGACTGAATTATGGTCATCATAAACATGTAATTACATAGTATGTGATTTGTTGGCTTTTACAAACACTTATTAATATATCGTTTGTATATTTTCAGGAACCCAAAATTCCCAAAGATGATAAAAAGGAGAATGATGCATCCATTATTAGAGAACCTAAAAATAAATCAGTAAAAACACCAAAGAAGAAAGATAAGCAAGTTAATCAAGATTCGCCTACATCAAAAGAAAATAGGGGCAAGGTAAATACAGCAAAGCAAATTATTTTTTTAAGTGTGTTAGTCATATACATATACAACACATAATAAGATTCTCTATATAAATTTAAAAAAGAAAATTTATCGTAACACATAACATAACATATCATCACGCCTGTATTCCCGAAGGGGTAGGCAGAGGTGTACCAATGTACACCCAAAGTTCGCCGATATGTTTAGGTCCCATGTAATAGGGGGCGAGCCTATTGCCACTAACCAGGCACAAATCCAAACTCCGACCTGCTACTGAGAATTTCATAGAAAAACCCAATAACACCTTGGTCGACTCGGGAATCGAACCCAAGACCTCTAGCGTAGCAGTCGCGCTTAGCACCACTAGGCCAACGAGGCAGTCTTTTCAAATGTATCGTCCCCTTTTAAAAACCTCTGTATTCGAACATAAAATAAAAATCCTATTCACTTTCAGAAACGTCGTTTATCAGACAAATCTGTATCAGCGACGCCACAGAAGAAAGACGAGCCTTCGTCTAAGAAGAACATAAAGTGTGCCGTATGCAGTACCTTGTTTAGCGAAGACGAATGGGACCATCATGTTGCTAATGAGCACCAACATATCGCTTGGAAAGCTGGGCAAACTTTGGTAAGCTTATTTTTTTTTATTATTAGTTCTTTTTATAAAAGTGATTCCGGCAAGTAATATAATTTTGTGATAAAAATAAAAACGCAGGTTACTTGTTCAAAAAATAGTAAAAAGTAGGGGAATTCTTTTTATTCACGTAAAAGCCCGAGTTCAAGATACTAATTCGATCTTTTTTTTATTGTGAATGTTACAGGACTTGGAAAATCCGGAATTATTAGCCAAATTGAATCAAACTATTAAAAAAGGTGGCGTTCTACAGTGCCCTTTTTGCGCGACGGAAAAAAAGAAGTTGAAAAAATATATAATTCATGTCAGAAAATGTATTGAAGAAAAGGTGAATAGTATTTATGTTGCTATTTTTATAATTATTAAATTAGGTTTGTGGTTGCCCCACATATTTGTAGCATTATTATAGCTATAACTTTTTTTTTTATTTCAGACTGGCACCGCCAATTCAAGGGATAAAAATAATCGCAGACATAGGATGGAAGTAATTGAAGACATCACATGTGGTGTGTGTCAGCAAAGCGTTCCAGAATCCAATTGGATTGAACATATAGGAAAAGAACATAATTATCTGTCATGGAAGGAAGGGCAAGAGGAAGCCTGGGTAAGATGAAAAAGTATATAAACTTAGTTAATTGAGTATTTCAAATTAATTAAAAAAAATAATACAAAAACTTTTTTTACCAAATAAAATTTAATATAATAACACCGAATTGCCTGTTAGTGACAATCCGTCGAAACCGTTATCAATATAAAATGTGAAATGATGTATGTATTTTTCCAGAATGTAGAAGATGAAACATTGGTAGCTCAGCATCTATTAAATATCATAAGAGGACATGGTCATTTGATATGTTACAAATGCGGGTTAAATCGTAAACGCGTTAAACTTTACCTAGCACACATAAAGACTTGTGATGGTAGTGGGGTAAGTGAAGATTAATTTAATATATGATCAAATACGGCCACATTGAAACATTCTGTTGTTTTCGGTAGTCTGAATAGTGCTTAAATTTTTATGAAATGAAAAATTGTCTATTTTCTTATCCACGGTACCCATTCTGTATGAAAAAGTATAGAAAGCGCACCAGTTATCCCTTCAGCGAAATTAGTAAATGTCTGATGTTAAAACTTTTTAATTATGGTTTAGCTGACTTTGGATACCTCTATGAGCATTGATGCCAACACAAGTAATCTTGAAACCGCACCAGAAGAGGCTAAAACTGTAAAGTGTGGAGTCTGTTCGGAAGAGATGCCAATTATGAAATGGTTGGAACATATAGCCAAGGAACACAAGTATTTAGCTTGGAAAGATGGGGAAACACCTTTGGTATGTATAATATCGTTTTTATCCTTTAAAAATCCGAGCCCCACGAGCAAAATTGTACAATACGGATGGACTTAAAACATCCAAGGCAATATATGTTATAAAAAAGATATTTAGTCATATCTACACTGCTCAATTATTATTTTTTTCCCGAAACTGCCATTTGTTTGTATTATCTACAAATATAAAACACTATGATTGGTTGCTGATGGCAGATCTTTCGTTTCAGGACTTAGAGGATCAAGAAGCCGTGTGGAAACATTTGCTACAAGTGATCAGAGACTATGGCGGTTTAATATGTCACAAATGCGGTTTGAATCGCAAGCGTGTCAAGCTATATTTATCTCACATAGAGACTTGTGATGGAACTGGGGTAAAGTTTCACAAATTATCAGTATTTCATAAATTATGTAAAGATTGCACTAATTACTTACATCCAACTAAAGTCCTTCACCTTGTTCATAAATAAATACCAGGCAAAGCCATTATGTAAAGAAGAAACATAAAAAAAACCAGTCTGTTCTTGATTAATATGTCAATAATTTGTTTTTTAGTATTCGTTAGAGGATTCCTTTGCGAGTGACTTGAACTCCAGCAATGTGGTACCCTTGGAGCCAATCGTTGAGAAAGATGTGGAATGTGGCGTCTGTAACCAGACAATGCCGGCTGCGAACTGGGTCGACCATATATGCAAGACGCATAATTATATGGCCTGGCAAGTTGGGGAGACTCCATTGGTAAGTATTTAGGTTCATCTGTTTCATTATGTAAATTTTAAATAAATTTATTTATTTCATCTGATAACATTAGATCAACAATTGTTAGTAACAATAAAAAAATGTTTGTTGTTAATTGTATGTAGGTTAGCGGTAAAAAAATATGGAAAAAAGTTGTATTATGCGTATCAAAAATCGAGGTTTTTGTCATATTAGGCTCTAAGTCGACTTTGTTAAAAGCCTAATAATAAGGAATAATTTCGAAAAAATATTTATATTTCTTGCTTTTCAGGATCTAGATAATGAAGAGGCAATCTGGAATCATCTCCAGCAATACATAAGATATAATGACGGATTGATTTGTTACAAATGTGGCTTACAGCGCAAGCGAGTTAAACTTTATCTGTCGCATATCAAAACTTGTGATGGTAGTGAGGTATGTATCCATTTACAAACCAATATTAATTATTATTTTTTTTGTACCTTCTAATCCTGTTTATTTTTTTAGGGCCAAGGCGACACTTCAGCCATCAGTTTAGATAACACGAACACCACGTGGTACGAAGTGCCAATTGTAACGGAGGAGAAGAAGTCCGTCGATTGTGGAGTATGTAGCGAGACGATCCCTATACCGCAATGGATGGAGCATATTGGGCAGAAGCATAACTATCTGGCTTGGCCTGCAGAGGCTCCGCCTTTGGTAAGTGATTTCCACTTACTAAATTATGATAATGATGTTTGAAAGGAGACTAAAGCATACCTATATTACATTACACTTAAGAATACAGTGGTGCAATATGGGTGTGTTTTCCTTTGCCCATGCTGTATACATTTGAAGGGGAAATATGTAATTATATGTGTTATTAAGCTAGATTTTGTTTCAAATATTTTCAGGACCTAGAAGATGAATCGGCGCTGCGAGTACACTTGCTTAACATTTCTAAACAAATTGGTGGGCTGATTTGCAATATTTGCGGAAAGAATATTAAATACTCTAAAACATATCTAGTGCATGTAAAGGAATGCACTGGAGCTTCGGTAAGGAATATTCTTAATATTTTATGTGCTTGTTATTGACGCATCTAATCGAAAGGAGAAAATAGTATCCCAGTTACTTTTGAATCTTTCTTAGACATATCATAACATACCATCACGCCTGTATCCCCGAAGGGTTAGGCAGAGGTGTACCAATGTACACCCACAGTTCGCCGGTATGTTTAGGTCCCATGTAATAGGGGGCGAGCCTATTGCTACTAACCGGGCTCAAATCCAAACTCCGACCTGCTACGGAGGATTTCATAGAAAAAACTTGGGAATCGAACCCGCGACCTCTAGCGTAGCAGTCGCGCTTAGCACCACTAGGCCAACGAGGTAGTCTTTCTTTGGACGAAATAAAATAAATATATACACATAAAAAAAATATAATTTATTCAACTATGAAAGCTCATGTTAAATGATATTGTTGGTTTTAAGTCTTCTGGTCAACCAATCACATTCGTTTGTCTGCTTTTCATTAATTGAGGGTTAATTTACTCTTTTATACCCAGGTGGTACCCGAAGAGAATACAGCAAACAATTCTACAAACAGTGTAAACAGCATAGTAAATAACAAGACCATTAAAACCGAGCCCGTTGTGTGTGGCGTGTGCGAGGCCAAGGTGGATGCCTCTGATTGGCTGAACCACATACACAAGGCTCATCAGTACATAGCCTGGGTAGAGGGCCAACAGCCTATCGTGAGTATGCTTGCCCTTCCAATATATTTACATAATAAAATGTTTATTAACCATCTTCTAAAGAATGTTTGAGTTTGGATCATTGTGGTGAAGAGATTAGTCCCACAATTTTTTATTAAAAGTCAATTCTTTACAACATTTTGGTGTGATCAATTATGTTGAAACTGCTATGTACTATGAAAAGTGTTCAAGAGAGTGTCGAGAGTGATGTAACATCATTTGGCTGTTTTGATGCTCACTCGAATTTTCTTCCTAAATTAACCTGTTTTGAAACCGACAAGTTTCAACCAACAATACATTAATTTAAAATTGGTACTTTTCAGGATGTAAATGACCATGCAATGGTACAGCGTCACTTAAATGACGTTTCCAAACTGATGGGCGGTCTGAAGTGCTTGAAGTGCGGCGTCAGACGGAAGTACGTCAAGACATATCAGCAGCATGTGGAGACCTGCAATGGCAGCGTGTGCACCTACGAACTGTCCACTGCTATGATGAGTAAAGGTAGGATAGTTTACTACGCTCTTTGAACTCACTTGCATACGAGATGCAATACGCAACTTGTCTATATATAGTGAATAATTTAGGGTAGTTACACTTTTGAAAACCTAAGAAAACGTTGACCGATTTTAATGAAAGAATGGAATTATGTGTACGGAGGCTTTTAACGCAGGGGCATCGCTAACGGGGCTATGGAATCAAAAAACTTCATGATCGTTATTACTCCTATGTCGTTGATAGCTTAAAAAAAAAGTGTAACATCAAATACTTAACTATTTGTACTCAAAACAAATTAATGTAATATAGATATTTATAAATAAAATTATGTTCTTTCAGACGAGTTGGAATGCGCTGTATGTTCTGCAAAGGTTGTACCTAAAGACTGGCGGGATCACGCTATGAAGGAACATTATAATGTCGCCTGGGTTGTGGGTGACCTTCCTATTGTAAGTATAAAACCACAACATATAGAAGCTTACGCTGACATTGTTTAAAACCAGGGAAACTAACATGTGTTTTGTTTCACAGGATCTAAATAGTCCATACTTGGTCGAGGGTTACATAAAGGAGTATCTTCGCAGATTTAACAAATTAGTTTGTAAAGTCTGTGGCGCTAGCAGAGTGTCGTGTGTTGGATTTTATGCGCACATATTAACATGTGGCAAGAGTGAAGAGGTAAATGAAATATTATACTATTTAAGAAAGTCTTATGTGTTTGTTGTGATTGAAAACTCTTGTCTAAAATGTCGTTTTTGTCATATTATAGGAAACGGAAATGTACAAGGACACATGCGAAATATGCAATAATAAATACTTACGTATATACAAAAGCCAGCACATGACAGCGCATAGAGAAGCGGAATACGCCGCGGAACGAAAGATGCTCGTCGCCAAAGAGAAAGAGTTGAAGAAGTATGAAGATGATCCCGCCGAAGTTATTGTTTCTGGTCGCAGGAAGGCTGCAGAAAAGTAAGTCCAAACATATTTTTCATGAGCAAGTATATCCTGTCTGTCACGTTTATCGCCGGAACTACATGACTGATCATGATAACATTTGGTATGGAGTTATATTGACCTCTAATAAAATACGTAGGCTCGTGTATGCCGCAATAACCGACATACAAGCGGGCGAAGCTATGGGCAAAAGCCAGTTATAAATAACTGCAATTTACTTTAAATTAACAAATGTACTTAATGTTTTTATTCTATTTTAGGGCGAAGACGGTTATAGAAAAATATAATACCACCCTGCAAGAGGTAAGGGAAAACCAATTTATGAATAGTGTTCTATAAATATAAGTTATATATATAATTACTTTATTATCTTCTTTTTTATCCATAGGGCGCTCATAACTGTCCGAAATGTGGGTTTAGTACTGAACTAGAAGCTGAGCTATCTAAACACGTGTGCGTTGACGACAAATGGGCAGAGGTCAATGACTCCGACGAGTCTGTGAAGATGGAGCCCAGCTCTGATGAGGATACTGACGACAGTGACATCGACTCTAACATATCTGAGGAGGAACGGGAGGCCTGCGAACAAGAAATCAAAAAGAAACGGTATTCCGATACCGGACGTAAGTGTTTTTTTAAGTGATTTATCAAGCTTTGTTTTATTATATGCAATGCAATGTGATGTAATGTAACTTTATCTCATCTTCAAACCATATGTTTTATTATATTTTATATTTCATTTCCAGCGTCGAAAGCTGTGCGTATACCATACCAAGTGAAGAACACGAACGCGTACATGAAGCGAAGCGCTGAGGAATTGTAAGTGATACAATATCTATATGGGCTTTAAACAGTATTCCAGAGGATAATAAGTTAAAATACCATTGTTTTATCTTTTTTCAGTGCTGAAAAGTTCTTAACAGACGAGGATCTGTTTCCGCAGTGGCATAGTTGCGAATATGAAGCAGTGCCCGAGAATGAAGTAGATAAATACATGCCCCCCATTGAAGAGTCTTGTAGTTTGAAGATCAGTGACGACAAGGCTTGGAGAACTTTTAAAAGATTTGAATCTGAAAAAGCTAAAGGTAATGACATGGATCTTTGCTCCAATATATCTTATGCTTATGTAGTATTTTGACATGTGTTTGAATATATGTTCAGATTTATGAGAGACGCAATGGATGTTATTTTACATACATGCTATGATATTTCTTCATAAATTTCTAAATCAATACGCAGCAGTTATGGAAATAGTTTCTTGCTATACGTAAATAACAAAAAGTATTTCTAATTCCGAAAATCTTTATATCATATATACATAAAAATTTACACACATTATGATGTATTTTCATGTTGTATCGTTAGCAGAATAACAGAACTTAAAATTCTTAAATTACACTGTGTTTCACCATGTTCCAGAGGCGCTAACAATGTTCGTGGGCGCCAGCATCCAGTGCATGTGCTGGGTGCCGTCGCTGGTGTTGGCGCGCTCGGCGCAGTACATAGCGCTGGCGGGGCACGCGCACGACGCGCCGCGCCTGGCCTGGGACCAGCGCCAGCACCAGCCCGCGCTCCTGCAGATATGGGACTGCGGGAACTTCCAGTAAGCATTCCTACACAACTGGATTTCTTTTACAAAAAATGCTTTAAATCAGCTGTAACCAAAGAGAGATGGAACTCTTTCCATCTCAAGGGCATCTCGAAGGTAAAGGCCTCTCCACCCTCTGGTGAAGAGGCCCTTGCCCTACTTACCTAATGCCTACTTATGTCGTTCTTTCTATATTAGGCAATTTAGAAAGGACGACAGTATTAAGTAGTTAAGTAGTATTTAGTATTTATAAAAAAGAAGGATTTTCTGTACAGTATTATATCCATACATAGAATTATTTTAATGCTCGAATATATTCCAAATAGGGTTATAAATCCAACTCACAATATTATGTGACTGCTCTGCACATCCCTAACGAATTCATGACCCATGCAGTGTTTCTTTTTTTATCTACCTACATAATAATCATTTTCATTACAGATATGCACCTAAATTCGCGCTTGGATTAGCCCACGATTACGGTACTATTTGGGCAATGGACTGGTGTCCATCTGGGGCTAGAGACGTGATCGACTTTGTTCCCGAAGCTAACCAAATGCATAGACTGGGCCTATTTGCTGCGGCCTGCTCTAACGGCAGCGCGTACATATTCTCAGTCCCTTATCCTTCATCAATAAAAGAAAAGTGAGTTTTGCTTATTAAAAAAATACGATTTAGAAAGGCCATGTTGGATGAAAGAAAAATAGTATTTACATTATATACTGTGATAACGTATTTGGATATGTTTGTTAAAGCAATTCTTTACCTTTTCAGTGACAAACTGTTTTATAAGATAAAGCCGGTTGCGGAACTAAGATTATCAATGAGCAAAGATCGAAAACAATTTCAAGCTACTTCCGTCAAATGGTCTCCAGTAAGTATATGAATAAATTATTTTATGATTTTTGAGAATAAAATACTTATGATTTGACTTTTTTATAATTGAACAAGATGTATACCTAATTTATGATATTTTTCACAGCAAAAAGGTCACTCACAAGTGGTGGTCGGCTATTCTGACGGAGTCACAGCGTTTTATGACCTAAACGGCGACTCTCCACTACTAAGGACCACGGAAAACAACATCACAGTATTCTATCCGTACCACGACGAACGCGTTCAAAACTCTTGCATTGAGGGTAAGTGTTTGGCACTGAAAACCGTAATCAAATCCGAGTGCAAAATTAGTTTTATGTCACCGAATTTTACGCCTTAAGTAATAGCATTCCAAGAATTACCGCGCCGGTTTACGGCTCGTGATGCAATTAAGGTTTATCGTTTATGTGTAAATGGATTATTACGAATTAAAAATAGGACTTATGTGACAATTGAGAACACCCTTCCGTAAGCAGAACTTTATAGTGCCAAGAGAAATTTGGTCACGTCTTGAAATATATTTAGTGAGGTATAAAATTGTCTCTTGCATGCCAAACATATAAATGTTTATCCATTCATGTTCTGTAACAGTCTGTCGTAGTGTAGCTAAATTAAGACCTCAGAAATGAGCTGCAATATGAGTCTATTATTATTATATCTCTATTCGTGGGCGAGTGGCGAACATATCGCTTTTCAAGGTGTGTTAGATACCTGGACGAGTCACTATAAAATATCACATATCTACTGACCTTTAAGTCGAAGCTCAACTTGATTATTGTATAAACAAAAGTATTAAGTAATAAGGCTAAGGTTCAAATCCCGCATTATTTTCACTCTCACAAATAAATGATTATGATTCATAAATTTCAAGGCAGAACTTGCTATATGTTTTACAAAAATTACACCCTAGATCTACCGAAGCACGTCGTGAAAACGCTAAAAAATGTGGAGACTCTTACCACTCGACTATGCATGCTATCAAAGCTGGTTAACTGTTGTTCTTATGTCCGTATATGTGTTGTGCAGACGTGGACGTGTTCCCGTCGGCTGCGGGCGGCGGCGCGGGCGGCGGCGTGGTGTGCGTGGGCAGCGCGGGCGGCGCGGGCGCGGGCGCGCTGCAGTCGCACGTGGCGTGCGCGCGCGTGCTGTTCCCGCCGCACTGGCCCGCCGCGCTGCTCGCCGGGGACGACTGCCTCGGTAACTACACACCATCCCCATGCCAACAGAACCTACGGCAAACAATCACATACTACCAACTCTGTCTCACCAATATTTATATACGATTTTTCTCCCTAGCGCCATATTATTGATGTTTTAGGGTAGATACTGTATAGGAGGGTTTATTTCATACACAGTTCGAGAACAAAGGAATCCTAAACAAGACAGAGCTGGTTCTACGGTAACCACGCAACTGAAAAAATACTCATATATACTTTAATTCGTACCCAGACAGGCAAACACATAACAAATTATCATGCTCAATCTCACAAAGATCTTTTAGTCAGTCTGTACAGTGTAGTTAGTAAGGTGTAACGTTTTGCGCAGTGAACCAGTCCATCAACGAGCTGGAGTGGTTCGGCAGCGGGCGACGGCTGGGCGGCGTGCGCTGCGCGGCGGGCTGCGCGTGGTGCGGGCGCGTGGCCGCCGCCGCGCTGCCGCTGCTGCGACTGCTGCGTCTGCATCCCTGCTACGCCGACGTGCACAAGCAGGTTAGAAACTTAAACCTACATAAACTAGAATATTTTCTTACTATTTTACTTTAATGTGCAATGATCGCCGACTAGCAATGTAGTACTTAGGGATTCCCTACCCTAGCGTTTTGCAAGCGTCGTCTTGCCGCCGGCGAAGCGGCACCGCGACACTGAAGCTGAATAGGAGCTCAGTCCAAGATTATGTAGAACTGGCTTAACTTGGAAATCATATTCGAAAAAAAAGACGGCTTGCGCGTTAAGCCGGCGTTTGGGAGGCGCATAACGTTGGCATTCCGAGAGCGCGCTGTCTAAGTTGCGCGGGCGCTGGCAATATTACAACGAAAGCGCTAGTGCGGAGGTAGCTACTATATGCTTCTACTATAGTAGAACCATAATAATATGTAATCCAATCAAAGACAGATTTTCAATTATTACTTTTGTTCCCTAGGTAATTGGTACAATTCGGATGGTTACGCTCGGCAGCAAACGGAAGAGGCAGAACGATGAACTGGGCATGATAGTCGAGCCCATTACCTACAACGAAGTCGTCAAGAAATACGGAATCGAGTTCAAGCCGGTCGTTGGCAGGGATAGGGTAAGTCAATACGCTTTCATATATTATTATTATAACTCGTTATTTTTGTACTATGAAAATGACCAAATAAATAATCTATTGCAAATGTTTTAGTGTGTCTGAAAACGAATGCTCTAATATCTTTTGATAACAATGGAAAAGTAAATTCACAAAGAATGCACTTTACTGTTTAGAAATACCAAGATAATGGATTGTCACGAGATTCATGAGATTTAAATCCCCAGAATTTGATGAATGTTTAAACGTTTTCGATAGGCACTTATACAAACAAAAACTTGTTATTAAATATTCCATTTGGGTTTTAGCCAAACAATGTACTTGACGTAAATGAGTGTCTAAAGAAACGGTAAACAATCTACAGAACTGAAAATGATCTACATGAAATTTCATATTCACTTTTGTAGTGCGTTAAATATTTTTAATTCATCGCGACTGCAGCTTAGAAAATTGACAGCAGAAAAAGTTAGTCCAGATCATGCATACTTGCACAGTCAGTACCCATAAACATAAGGTAAAATCCATATCATATCCAGGCGACACAGCAGAAGTTAGCGGCGCTGCCACGCGACGCCTACCCCGAGAGGTTCCCGCTCTCTGACGTCACGTCCATGAAGTTCTGTCCGACGTCCCACCACCACGACCGCCTAGCCATCGCCCTGCACGCCGGCTTCATCTTCATCACCAACGTATGATAACCATTACAAATATCACAATATAGAGATGTAGACTTACTTAGCATATATGTAAAGCGTATTTTAAATATATTATTGGAACGTTTAACGGTTGTGTAAGTAAAGAGAGGAAGGCGAAGCGATTGTCGTCAATTCTTTCTTTTAGGATTCATCAGTTGAGATTTACGAAAGGGTTACAATTGTAAGCTCTTTTAAAGGCTGCTTTAAATCAAAATATAAAAGGATAAAAGCTAAAGCTCTGTTATGAATGAGACACAAATATTTACTATTACTTTGTGTATAAGCCTGCTTGTGATATGTGCCGATGAAGCAGTCTTTATTTAACGCCTAAGATCAAGTAACGATTATTAAGCAATCAATTTTTAAAAGCACATTTGCATACCAAAGAATATCTATATATATTTTTTTAATTTATAGTCTGACGAATAAATATGCACAAAATTTTATCTGTTTCCATATTTATGACTTCATCAACACTCTTTTTTATGGCAACATTAACGTTTTGCCTGAACAAACTATCTTTTACCTACCTGCTCCTCGAAAAGTTATGTTTTTAGATAATAAATAAATTTTCTTCAGTTATAATATTTGTTTACAATTTAATCGGCAGACTATAAATTTAACACCACGATAATTCCCCGGTCACCTTTGCTTTAAAGTTGCATTTTGTGTGTTTTGTATCATTTATTAACTCTAAATAAAGTTTCGAAAGGTTTTAATAAAATGAGTACCAGATATATTGTAATACACGTGTCAGTTTGGTTATAAAATGTATCTTTGTTTGAAGAGTATTTAAATAACGTAATATTTTAAAACAAGAAGCATTCTTATTCCAAATTAATAATTTAAGTATTTAATTATCATTTTAAAATGCTATTTATGTTTCAAGTATTAGTTTTTAACATGATAGACAGGTACTAAGCAGACAGTTTTGAATGAGTTTTATGTCTGACTGTAATAATTTAAAACAGTAGTCGCTAGAGGCTAGATAACCTCCGAAAAGAAAAAAAAACGAATTATGAAAGTTTGATTGTTCTGCACTGTTATTCATAGTCCACGTTATTTAGAGGTGTTGAGAATTATGTAACTAACTTAGATTGACGTCAACTTTATGAAAGCAATTGTCTCGATTGACAATAATTCAAGAAGGGTGACATTCACTATATGTAAATATCGTCTTTGTCTCACCTTCGTAAGCGAACTGATATACAATTGTATAAGAAAAACAACTTTATTAGATAAATACGTAACTGTCACGAATTCTTAATTGTTTCTGATAGTTATAGAAATTTTAAAAAGTAGTCGGGATTTTTAAACATGTACAGAAATGTTTTATGAATGATGTATCTATGTGATTAAATACTGAGCTGATTTCGAATAGAGAAAGATTATAGAATTTTATAGTTTTATTCGAAAGGGACAAATTAACATCGCCGAAAAAAATATCGTTAGGGGCATGCCCAAGCGACCAGTTTAGAATCGATTCAAGTTATAATTTGAGAAAAAAATATTAAAGGAGAGCTTTCCTGGCTATCGGGTTTTCGAGGGTTGAGGCGTTTTATGTATGATTAAATGTAAATGTGTAAAGTTTTACTTGTTGACTGCATTGTATAGTTATGTATATTTTATTTAAGAATTATCACAATACATTTTAACTTGTTATTCTTTGTTACTTTTATGTACGTTCTCAGGTAAAGTCCAAATAACGTTATTTTACGTTTTGCTTGAACTTTCATTATATCACCCTGTCGCAAATGGTATGTATTATATGTTTTGTAAATGTTAGCTTATTTATTATTTGTATAAGAATCTATGTGCTATGTGGAAAACACATAAATATGTATATTTTTGTTACGGATATTTAGGACTATTGAACCCTCTATATCTCAGAAACTTTAAAAGTTTGAGAACTATTGTGGAAATTATTGATTGTTGTGTTTAACACATTCACTAATCGCAACAAAGTTTGAAATAATTCGCAGCGTGCGACAGGTCATGTCGCAGTTGTAACTGGCCTTAGTAAATGACGCACACATCTCTCTTTACACGAGACAAAAACAGTGCTACGCTGCAAATCGAGTGACCAAAAATTAACTAAATAAGATGTAATTCCGACCAAAACTTCGAGTCAATAATGTGTAAATATTGAAATATGGGATGCGGTTTAGATTAGTCGTGTGTCGGTTGTCGTACTTTTGGCGTCAAAGTTGTTATTTTGTATATTTTCCAGTTATACATACTTAATGTCAGAAATAAATACAGTTTAGTATTATTTGTTTACAGATTTTGGCGTCATACTATAGGTATATAACATTTTGGTGTTATACTAACAACTTCCATATAATTTTAATCCACAAACAACATTCGTATCGTGTGTTCATTTAAATAATATCACGTGAAAGGATGTTTTCCCATAATATTGTTTCATAGATATGATTCTGATGTAACTATACCTACATTGTATTTGGAAATTCTCAAACTTATTGTTCTGTTACAGTACAGATTGCCATAAATATATTGTATAAGTATATTAAGATGTGGAATTACGATTAAATAAACATTGTAATTAAAGTAGCTTAGTTTATTTATTATTAGGTAATATCAGAAACTTATATTTCGACTCTACAGTGATATTATTATTTAACTTCTTGTATATCTTGTTTGATTGTGATACGCTTGTTGCAAATAAAACATTTTAAAAATAAATTGTGTTTATTTAAATTACCAGAAATATATATAACCTTGCATATTTAGTGAGTTTACATAATTTTCTACTTTTATATTATAATCTACTCGTAAATTTATTTGCAATGAACACAGTGCACATGTATCAATTTCAATTGTATCATATTATAGCAATGCCACGGTGAATTCAATGCATAAATTTAAATTTATTTTCTCTTTCAAAATTCGTTTTAAGCGAGCACGTGTCTATTTACCATCTAACACGCACACGTGTCATTACACATTACGAAATAATAAACTTCCTGAAATACAACTACTGAAGAGAAAATCCAAAAACTTTTTTTTGACCTTGATTGGATCCGAGACGTCAAGCATAATATATATCTGTAATCAAGTTCCGACCTCCAAATTAAATGGACGGGTTTTAATGTAATGTGTGCAATAAGAACTATAATGTAATGCCTAATTAGATGTAATTACAAATTGACTTCATATCACAATTTCGACAGTACAAGGCTGCAAGAATTTGTCTCGCAACTGCTAATTTCACTTAAGAAATGTGCAAATTCAGTCTTATTGTAGGTTTTTAACTACCTATGGAGCAACAATCGCCGCAGGTGCACTTATGATTTCACCAATTACTCACATTTTTGCAACGAGTAAACGCATTTGTGTATATAACATTTTTGGTAAAGAAATAATTTATTATGGATCCTATTTGATCGACTGCATGTTTAATATTGTTCTTTTGTTACCTCCTAGGTCACGGTCAAGAACTTTGGTTTTTACACGGGAGAATAACTTCCTGAAATGTTATAAAACTTCTGCGCTTTGTAATTTTTGTTTAATTTTCATCATCATCATCATTTCAGCCCGATATCACCCACTGCTGGGTAAAGGCCTCTCCTTTTTTCTGCAATTTTTTTCTTTCTTGCGCATCCCTCATCAAGCAAAAACTTTCAAAATTATATGTTTTTTTTTTAATATCTTCATCCTACTTGTACTTATGTACTTACTTAGAGAATCATTTGATCTCGGAAATTCCATATCAAATAACATCAGATAACAACTAAGACGTACCTAGCAAGATTTATCACCGGCTAGATAGTCTGATACCAAGCTTACGAAGTACATGCCCGTGTAAAACCTAGTGGTAACGTTAGCTATCTAAAACCTACTAATCAGATTTTATAATTCACTAGAACTTGAGTTCAATGCCATAAGAATCCTATTTATGAAAAAAAAAAACATTTTCTCTTCTCAATTTGAAAATTTTCAAGTTCAAGATAAAAGTTTTTAGTGCGTGGATAACTCTGAAAGCTTTTTTTTTTCATAGAAATGGCTGTAGTGATAAACTCGTGAATTCTGAAGAAAATTATTATTTATAAATAGATCTAAAAATGTTACATACATGTAACAGAAAGGATCATATAGTTTAAGTATAAAGTAAAACACGAAAAATCCTATTGTAAACAAGTGTGGTGGACTTTGCCGGTAACATTGCAGACACAAGAGTTTGTCAGCGTTTATTTTATCGCGGCTGGCTCGAGTCGCGTCTCGGTCGGCTCGGCAGTGAAGCGAGGTCGGCCCGTCGGCCAGTGAGACACAATCCTCTGCGCGTACGGAACGCCTTGCCGACAGCGAGCGACTATCGCGCGTATTTTCACGAGAACACAAATTAAATTAATATTTTTCTGAACATCAAAAAATATTGAAACCTCAATTTAATTAATAAAAAATCAAACCAACAACCTTGATTTAATATATAACTAATTGCAATGTTTATGTTTTTCGGAAAACAAAAATATGAACTGAAGAGCTTATAGACTTTTGAATTTGGAATCGATTGTGAGAAACTTTTTAAAATGATGATGGCTAGTGCGAAACTGGTGAGGGACTGCAGCTCGGAGCTGAGCTCGGACGTGCGGTCCCTGTCCGTGGCCTCCTCCACGGAAGAACAGGAGTCCACAACCACGGAGTCTGAATACACCGAAGAGGAGAAAGAGTACGAACTCGATGATCTACAAATGTTAAAAACTATTGGTAAGTCTATATCTATCAGTCTTAATAGTTATCAAAACTTTCATGTAGCTTTAATGTACATAAGTAAATTTTATCATAGTTCAAACAAAAATAAATATAGAGTCTAAAACTTATTTTAAAAATAAATAATGTTAGTTGTAGAATTTATTCAGAAGTGTAGAAGTAAATATACACTCTTTCCACTTCCATGACTCCAGTAGGAATCTATTATTAGCAAGGATTCACATTTAGCTAATTTTACAAGATAGTCATCGTCATTTAAAACCTACCGATATAGTAAAAGTGATATGAATCATGGCCTGTCTCTGCCCACATGAGTTAGATAAATATGAACATGTCGTTTCTCTGGAAAATATATTTTTATTTTGTGTGTAAATTATGAGAGTTTGTGATCAGTAAGTCAACTTATTATTGAACATTTATAATCGTCATAGTTCTTGACGTGATAGTAACATGCGTTATTAATTGAATGTCGTTACCTGTCGGCGATAGCTGTCTCACATTCGTAAAGATATGAAGAGAAATGCGGATATAAGTAGAGATGGTGTGAATGTTTTGATAATAATTTATGGCCGGCCTAAGTATTATTCAACATTTTATTGCTATTCGCCAGTAGTTTTATATGCCGTGCAATAAATAATTTGACTAGTAATTTAATATTTACACACTAATTAAACTGTTAATTGATGTTTTCATTGAAACTTCTTTACTACTTATTGAATCAAATTTCTATAAACACGTGTCGGTTACAGCAAAGTGGCTGATTTATAGTAGTTTATGGGTAATGAAAACATCTTGTTTTGTAAGTATGTAATTAGGCTTACTACGAGAGGTTGTGTTTACACAAACTACTTTCAGCGTGTTCCCGTTACTATCTAGGTATCTGGTTTGGTTCCACCGCTTACTTCCTTTGTAACATCCTCGAGTGCCTGAAACATTGGTGGTACAGCTGTGAATCACTACCGGAGATAAACATTATTTGTTAAACATAAATACGTTTAATATGGTTACACATCCAATTATTTTTTACGGTTATTCAAGATGTTTGTTTTCATTTCAAATTAGAAACGAGTGCAAAGCTCGCATAAGATATTCGTATACATGTAGATGTATGGCTCGTGAAGGTCTAGACTTCTGCAGCTTTAAATAAAATCTTCAAATACTTGTTACTTATGTGTCATGTATTTGATGAAATGTTAATGATTATGAAAAGCAATGTAGAGTTGCATAAAATAATAACATGATAACGACACGCATTAGGTCTTACATTTTTACATTTACTATTTTTCATTTATCTATTAGTATATACTCGGATATTCAACTAAATTCATTCTTATGCCCACGATTTAGATCACTCATGCAGTTAGCGAGTGCAATCTATCAAACACTATTTTATTGGCTGCCCATGTAGTTGTATTTCAAAAGATGCCATAAGACTATTTTCTTGTCCACTATAAAAATGTTCGTTGTAATTTACGATTGGCAATATCGAAGAAAACGAGTTCTTTACGAGTTTCTTTTTCAAGAATATAACGAAAGCTCTTTGCGTAGTTGTCAGCATGTGATGGATTGTGTGGAAGTATACAAACGTCGTATGTAGGTACTTATCTACACAAAGTATCTATGTAACATACAAAAGTACCCTGAAAATTAATGAAAATGCCCTTATAAGCAAAATAAAAAAGGTTATAATTTTCCCCGCCGTTTTTCCGTCATTTAAACAAGATTTGCTTTTACCAGAGTTTACTAATCTCAATACACAATCAAATCACATCCTGTTTTCATGTTCAAACTTAGAATGGCAACAAAGTTCCATTTTTAAATGCTAGTATGTTGGTGTTTGTTATTTTTTAATGTTACATTCGTCGCGCCTTTTTTTATAAAGTTTTATAAATTCAAGTCAATTATTATGTGCGATTTTTTTATAGATCAAGGACAATGTGGCTACACATTATTGATATCATTATCGATGGAAAGTGTAATGTGAATGCAGGTGCTTACACCTCGACCTAATTCTAGGTTCGCGAAATATGGGCCAAGGGCAATGGAGGTACTCGTGACCCAGTAGGATAACGGTCCGTTATTGACTTTCCTCCTTATTATAACAAGTGGCTCGAACGTTCTGTTTGCATTTATGAAGTTGTGAAAGTTAACTGTAAATGTCTCATCTTCAAGTCTACAAACTGGACTTTCCAAGTTTACAGCTTGTCTACTAATTTTATATTAATTTGAAATGCATTTTCTACTAAAACATTTATTTTATATTATAGATAAGAAAAATATAAATCAACATTTGAATAAAATGCATAAATAATGAACAAAGAAAATATTTGTGTTTTATTTGAAATAAAATGTTAAGTAGGATACCTAATATTGTTTGTGTAGCAGTTATAAAAGCTATCAGAGTTGTTTGTAGAACACAAGAAATTCTATTATTGAAGCCAGCCACCATTGCAATTATTGGTTAACAACGCTTAAGTTGATAAAGTGCAAGCAGTAGGTATAATATCAATGTAGATTGCAGCGCAATGCCATTGATTAAAGAGTTAAAAAGAAACAAAAGAGGTGCGCAAGTATGAATGGAACTCGATAAGAGATTACTTTGTTCATGTACGATTTCAATTAAGATTAGGTAACACATGTTTTATAACTTTAAATACATGCGGAATCATTCTATCAATGTCTTCATAGTGTCAAGCCAGCAGATCCATTTTAGTAAAATTGGTATTCTACTAAATGTCAAAACGTCAAAATTGGGCATTGGGACGATTCGGTTCAATGTTCAAAGACTATGACCAATCGTCAAATCGTATGATCAATCGTCCCAATGGCCAATTTTGACGTTTTGACATTTAGTAGAATACCAATTTTCCTAAAATGGATCTGCTGGCTTGACACTATGAAGACATTGAACCGAGTGTAAATAGCAGACTTGGGCCCCAAATGTTGTGTCAATACAGCCACAAGTATGTAAGCTAGGAAATAATTATAGTATGTCGTAGAGCAAGACTGCAGGAAATCACAATATTACTATGTAGTTTAAGTTAGAATATCATAGCTGGAATATGAATTACAACGCTAAACTGCCTACTTGTTGCCCCAGTTACATATTAATAGTCTCATATTGGACACTGTAATTAAATGTTATTGCAATAACTTCATAACTTTAGCCTTTTTACGACCGCGATCAGAATAACAAAATGTAGTATTTAGGAGGTTAATACTCTGATGTTTTGATGTTTTTGCGACAAAAACACCTTTCTGAATTGTTTATGACGAGAACTATCTCCGAAACTGGTATTCTGTTATTCACGATAAGAAATGGAAGGTATAGAACATATCAGGGAAAGTTAGAAGACTCGCGGCGCATCTTAACTCCGGTTCCAAGGTTTTAACTATTCTATATGGCAACTAAACATTTGTTTTGCACTCATATCGGTCAACAAGTCTGCTACTATGCATTAAAAGTTGATAAATGCTAATGATATTTGATGTTGGCGACTGTATAAATTATCAACCATAAAGTTATCGTAAATATTCATATAAATGTTCTGAAATGTAATTCAGTGCATGGAAAAATATTTTTTAACTTGTTTGTTTTGTAGAAGCAACTTTTTGTAGAGCAAAGTGTTTACTATGTTAAATCTTATATGCATAGCAGCTGTGGAACTGTATATCACGGCTGCCGGCTCTAGAGCTAACTTCTATGCCAAACATCGGCAGAATTCCATTTTTGATCATTTTAGTCAATAAACAAGAGCGACAATAAATCTATTTGCAACCAGTATTACATGTAATTGCGCTCTACGTTAAGGGCGGGCAGAACTCCAAGAGTTATCATTACGAGGTGCGAATAATGAGTCTAGTCCAAAGATCTTAATTACTGAATTGTTTGCATTATTGTTTGTTTATCACGTGGGCGGAAAATGTAATTAATACACACTATCATATTTAGCACTCTGGTGCTATTTACTGATAACAGATTTCTTACTTTGCAAATTAGAGTAGGCTCCCAAATAGGTACTTTAATATTTCAAAGAATAACAATATAGTCTAAACGGAACCGATGCGTAGAACAGTTTATTTATTTAATATTACAAAAGGTAATATTTGGCTGTTGTTCCAACTGGGTTGTACGGAATAGAGACATAATTGACAGTAGCTGTAAGACGAGTAGTTACGTTCAACTTATCATATTTTACATTGAGAGTCGGCTCACAAGTCACACCGTAAACTAATATGTTTGTAAATGTACTGAGTTAATTGTGGAAGGGAAACAGAGCACAAATGTGTCTCGGGTAGGTACGGGCATAGATCTAGTTTGTGCATTATCCTCGGCATTCGGTGCTCTAGTTACTGCGCTAACGACTGCATCACGCGGGTCGTGTGTCGTGACAGACGCTGTTGAACGCGAGACTCTGCAACACACAGAATAAATAGAATACCAAAAGGAGTAGTATGACTGATGATGAGATTTTATCCGAGAGACGGACGATAATAGAGACGATATAGATATTAGATGTTGCTTCTGTTCATCCGAAGATGTTACCGAAATCACAGATATTTTTTAACAGTGAGACCGCAATTGTCCCTTTTATTTCGACAGTAGATGCCAATGACATATGTCGTTTTTTGTGTTGTATTTATAAATAAATGTAGAGCCCTATCGCATAACGTAGGTACTATATGAATTTGAATCGCTTAATTAAAAACATACGAAAAGGAGTATAGGATATAACTTCAGTAATTTATGAAAGGCCGTAGTTTCCTGCAGAGGATATCCTGAATTGAATAAATAAACTATCTGCACGAAAAATGAAAAACTGTAAGCAAGACTATAATAGAAAACGTAATAACTATTCAACAACATATCTAACGGACGAACAAACAGGATGCGACGATACAATATTATTTAGTATTTACAATAATATAAATGCAGTGTACCGAGACGGTAATTTCAAACGAATAGCGAAGACAAAAGTATTCATTACTGGCTGTGTTTACGCACGCGACTGATTGTGAGTGTCACGCGTGATTAGCAGCAGATATGTGGGTTAGTGTGTCGCGTGCCCGACTACTATCATGTTAACTAGATAATAAACAAATACTACAATTAACTCTGTGTCACTCATATCAAAATCGCTTATTAAAGTTGTTACTAGATACTAAAAGACAATTTCTAATACTGTAATAAATCCTTAATAGTAGTTCTCTCCAAATACTAACATGCCTTATTAAAAAATACAAGACGTATTAAAATGAAACATCGCCTACCGATGTTAATCAAGTACATGTTATAGCCGTGAAATCTGCGAAATGCGACGCTCGCATAGTTCACTCGAGCACAATTGAAAGTACATACTTGTGCGAGTTAAATTAAGAAAAGAAAGTTGTTTAAGAACAATGAGGAGATGGAATGGAGGGTTCCGTGGACATCCAGGCGGAAATCGCCGCTCACACCGGTGCACCTTAATCTTCCCACTGATTGTTGAACAAACACTTAGTGCGCTGGCGAAGAGACAAACTCATATGCTTATGTCAAACCACATGTTGCAACTGTTATAAATCAAAGTGTCAACGGTATACTTTGCACTGTTCCAAAATGAATAACATTTTAAGGCACTCTTAAATTTAAAATAAAAATTGTCGAGCTGAAGTGAAACGTTTCCAAAATAATTTATTCTAATCACCAGTCGATAGTGAGCGGTATACCTACGGAACGGATTTAGTGCTTTGATTTAATTTATTTAGTGTCACCAAACTACATTAAAAGTCTAGACTAAAAATGCAAAAATATGGGTCTTTACCGTTCTTAAATCTTAAAATAGAATTAATATCCATATTCATTTTAACTGCTATTTTAAAATGTGCTTCAATTGATTATTTTGTGATCTCTAAGAGAAATGCATGTTTTGTGTCCTGTATAAATATCTATGTTCATGATTTTAATGTCTTTATCTTCTATTTTTTTTGTTAATAGGTACCACAGGTCTTATGTTTACACTTCTGCGTTTGTTAATAATACCCAACAACTTTCTAAGATATCAAGCTTCGTGAAAACACAGATAAGATCTAAAGTTAGAGTTTCTTTTGCCATAAACCTCTCTGAATAATGCATGGAGCAAGTGTCAGGAGAGTGGCGCTGTTCGGTACGATAGCACATGGTTGCATTGCCCTTGACCGTTTTCCATAGTGTCGTTATTAATCCGTTGTTTTTATTAATATTCATGTAAACTGGGATGCGGGCGAGGTCACCTGAAAAACCGTGTCGCCTGTCGCGTCTTTACCATTATGTTTTAAAATCAAACTCCGACTCTCAAATATGACATTATTAATCGTTGGAATATAGAAGTTTGAGATTAAACTCTGAAGTCATTACACATGAAAGTAATACTATTTTGTTATTAGTTTGTTTACACGGGTAGGCCAACAGTACTCATCTGTTCTTAGTGCAGACGTCTTCCAACTCTTCCAAGCCAATTAGTTGCGGGTATTACGTACGAGCCCACGCCTACGGCGGAGTATTTTCAAAATGTACACTTTAATGTACATACATCAGTATCGGCAATGAGTTTTAAAGAAATAAATAAGTAATAACCACATTCGTATTTAGATACTATAATTAGAAAGCTAAAAATACTCGTTAGATCAGTGCTATCGTTTCCATCGTAATTCTAAATACAGAATCTTGTAAAAAGATTTGTTGGTCATCAAAGTATCAGTTTGGACGTTTATGGGCGATTAAATGTTATTTTTTGCATATATTGTCCGTGAAGTGTGTAGGTAGTGTAATTGCAGCGTGAAGATTGTTCGGTAGCGGAACATTGCTCAACAGTTGTTATTGGCGCATGCGCGATGGTGGCGCGATGGCGGCGCGCTGGCTGCTGCTGCAGCGCCGGCGCACACCACATGTACTTTCTCCTACACGAGCCGCTGTAGAGCAACCGTGACATTGCGTGCTTATCGGTTACACAGCAAAACCGTAAAACTCGCTACAAATAACTAATACAATACCTATTCGGAATTACAAACAATGGAGTGCGCAGCCGCTATTCGATAGCTCTCGCTACATTTATTAAAGCTTTATGACTTTACTTTTTTTAATCTAAAATAAAATTTAGAAGATTTCAGGTCAAAAATTAAATATAGTAAATTATGCGTCTTTCAAAGATCAAAGAAAGTAAATAACATGAAATATAGATTTTTGTGGTTTATTCATCTATTGAAATTAGAAACCAAAGATAAACTATGAATTACACCAATGTCTACATCTATCGAAATAGAAAATATTTAGTTCTAATCAAAATAAGGTTCAATTACGTTAAACATACATTATCAATCGTAGACAGGTTTGTTTATGCAACACTACGTAATCGAATAAGATTTCGGCACACCAAAGAACACGTTGAGAGATACGAAAAAAGTGAAATGTTCTGTAGAGTCAACAAACTCGAAAGTGGAGAAGCGCAAGCAATTTAAGGCGAAGTAAGTATTTGTTAGCGGAAACTTGATTGCCGACAGATTTCACAACGGCCTATTCCTGTGTCTCACAAGACAAGTTACAATGTGACTGCGACCGCCATGCTCCGCCGATTTCAACTTATTATTCTCGCCTCGTAACAATAAAGCGTATAACTATTTATTTGCTAATTCAGGTCGCTGATTTAACAAGATAACTTAATAGTTTTTTGCCATACTATTTGATTATCTGCGTGTAACAAATAGATGACCTGATAATCCGATTTTAATGACTATAACCGATAGCACGGAACATATATTCCTTTTTCTGGTGCTGGCGACCTACTTTGCATGACCACGTCTGACTCCCACGCTTCTGGGAAGCGCTCGTTTGGTGTTTTGACAATTTAATAAAACGTCAAATGCGACGTGAGAATGGAAGAGAGTGTTTTTACACTTATTAAAATATTATGTGCTCTGTTGTACGATCTCACGGTTATAATTAATTTCTTTAATGTTTATATACAGCGTGTGGCAATTTGAATCCTTAGATAATTAAAAAGTTAGTTAAGTTATTAAATTCACTGATTTACTTTTTAATATGTTTCGTGCTCGACTTCCTCTTGTAGGTACTTATTTTTAAACGAGTGAAACCGGCCTGATCACATAATCATTTGCTTATTTTGCGCTCATCAATTTCTAATGTTTATACATTAGAAATTGGTAAAACAAATTATCACTTTGTAATAAAAATAGTTTCGACTAAATAAAAAATAAAATCTAGGTACTAAGCTATGATTGCTAGGTTAGGTCCTTGGCTAAGTAGGGTATTATTTCAGTAAATAATTTACGATATCTGCCTACAGGTAAATTATAATTCAATTAATTCTAATTAAGGTTATTGACATTGCAAATCATAAATATAAAGCGTAGGCAATGAAGGATACCACTTGAATGTTACCCGCGGCTACAGTTATAGGCTGTCTTTATATTTTTATGGTTTTAAGTGAGAGCTGTGTTTACTAAGCTCAAAAGGACTATAATAGCTCGTGTGGGTGCTAGAAAACACATAACCCCTCAATGTATTCTGTTATTTTTTATGTAAACAAATTATAATAAAACAGTTTTGATAGCAACATTTAACGACTATATTATGGGCAATCAAAATATAGTTTTCAAATAGTGTTTGCATAATTTAATTATTTATTTACTCTGCGTAATTATTGTATAGTTTACGAACGATTTCGCTTTGATGTACGCTGCTCACGGTAAAACAATGTCGTAAAATATGATTCTATGATATTTACTTGCCACGTGTTCCATCAAACTATTGCTATAGTGTGTAATGCTGTTTTTCTTGGAACGTTTATGGTATGAGTGGATTTGTGTTATGGCATTTCATATCGGTCATAATGTACGTCGTACGTCATTGGGAGCCAATAATAGATGTTCTATGGATAAAAAGTTAATAATACTGACGCATAATAATGCGACCTTAGCACGGAATATGTAGAAAAGTATATAAATATTCCATGCAAACAAAAGGTAGTGCCGATTTGATCTAATCTTTGTTGTTCAGATTGTCCAGTTTTAATATTTTGTTTTTAATAAGAAATAATCACGGAGCAAGTTATTGCAGATCTGATTGGATTTTTGTATGCTATTCGTAGAATTTAATATAGAATGTATTCATTGTAAGTATTCGACATGTAGCCATTATAGCGAACAGTTCTTGAGGTATCAAAAAGTTAACGTTAGCTCTGCCCCTTATTTGATGTTCCAATTTGGAAAGTAAATGTTTCATGTATATTATTGTGGTGCTACATATATTTTTACATTACATTAAACTTTATATCGTTTGCAATTATAAATGCACGTCACATGCGTTTACATGACGGCATTTTCTCTTATTTTAAGATTATAGTCATATCTACTATTAAAGTTACACACACTGCTGTCCATCACGTAGTTTATTATTTTTATAAATCCAGACTTTGCTTTCTTCGGCTTGATGTCCGATGACGTCCGCGACTTGAAAGGTTTACCGACAAGAGTAATTCATGTGCGTCAGTACTCAAATCATTTGAGCCCATAGATACAGATAACTTTTACGATATTAACACTATAACATATTTCTATTGAAATTGTATATTTAACTTTGGTTTGAATGATGATTGTGCCGGTAGCTGCCAAAACGTGCCGTCTGTTAGGATGTGATGGTGAATCTGTAGGGGGTTTTACTGACGTCAGATTATCCATGGTTGATGCGGATATTTAATATGGAAACAAAATTAGTTCAAGATAATAGTTTACAGTTCGTAGCGGATAGAGGCAACAAAGCCAAATAATATTGTTCTGTCAGGTAAATAACTGTTTTTCTTGTTAAATAGTATAATACATAATGTGATGGGCTTTGGCTAATATTAATATTTGCAAACAAAAGCAAATTATTAAGATATAGAGAGTCACGTCCCGTTAAAAGTAACTTGAAAAAAGGTCACAGCTTTTACCCAGCGCATAAGTATTGAGTAAATAGTCATTTGTTAAGAGAAAACCACTTCCTTCTTTGAGAAAATGTTTCATAAATTTATTTATTTTTGTTTCAGACTGCACATTGATGATAATAATCTATTGTATTTTATGTTGGTTTGTTTAGTTGGAAAGTAGGCTAATTGTATAATTATGAAGCAAGGATGTTCTTAAACAAACAATAAAGAGATAGGTATTATTATCGCAGACATCAACGCTGTCACAAAGAAAATAGTTTTTATCAGATTTTATCTAGTTGACTTGTTTGGTCATTTTTTTTGTAATTAATTATAAATCGCAGTAAACAAATTAAACTTTCTGATAAGTGTGGTGGTTCTGATAGAAATGAGAAAATCTTGAATAGTTAAACTGATTAATATATTTGTTGTCACTTATATCGGCACAATAGTAACAGCAATCACACAAGTCATTTCTAGTAAAAAGATAGCGTAGAAAACAGTTAGCACAGCAACATCCGATACCGGAAGAGTGCCTCTACGCAGCGCACAAAAGCAACAAAAAGATTAGCGACTGAGTAGCGACGAGCGCCAGAGCCATCGTTACCGATTACGTGTATCGCGATCAAACACCTATGAACCATTTAAACTTGCTCCCCATGAATATAAAACACCTTTTATGTCCACACGCATTAAATATTCATTGCTTACCTGCAAGACATTAGCATACCAATTGGCGCCATGATTAAAAAAGCTATTTTCTTTTACACTAGATTATTCTAAACGCCTTGATATAGCGATAAATGAAATACACCTATCGCTATAATAATTCAAGTTTACGTCTCGTATAAAACATAAAATTTACGGAAAACAGTTAGACACAGTTGTTCCTCATATTGTAGATGTAAAAATATCTATGAATGTTTTCGCAAAACGTAAGCAAAAAATATATGTAGTTGGATCCCCTAAGATGTCTGTTTCATTGCCAACATAATTTCTTTATGCAAACAACGATAAATTTTTCGTAGTCCAGTATTTAAAAACGTGTTGTTAAAGTATTACGTATGTAGTGGTGATTAATATTTGTCGTGATCCCGGCTTGCACGCGACCGAGGGAACACGCTTCAAATTTATGGTGGAGCCTTTACCTGTGTCACGAACTGGCTTTGTTTTCCTATAAAAAATGTGGTAAATTGTTAATAGGTTTTATCGTTTGGTAATGGACGATCGTTGGTTTAGCAATCACTTTTTTCATTGTTATGATTCATTATTATTTTATAGAACTTAATTCTGGGTATGATGTAATGTAACTATAGAATTACATTACAAGAGTTTTCGGCAACTATGTTGCTTGTGAACAATATAAGATACATTTGGATATATAACACTAGGAAATGTAAATTTGAAATGAAAACAAATAACAGGTAACTTTATCTGTGCGGTTCGCGTGTCACGCTCAGCATTTCGCCTTCGCAAGTAGAATATTGTCAGGTTCCGGTGTCTGTAACAATCACAATGGTTTGGTAATGCTAAATTGTGACTTCAATTGTTTTATTCAAGGATCCGCGACGCTACAAAAACGAGGAAATTACGAGACTATAACGATGAATCGATACATTAACACAGTGATCAAAGTGACACGAAGATCAGTACATTATTTATTTTTATCAAGACTTTCTTTTGAATTTTGAATAAATAACTTTACAGTAAGGCAATGCAAATGTCCAAAAAAGGGGTTTATTATTGTTTATTAATAAAATATTTTGTTACCAAAATAAATACCAAAGAACAAAACACCTCTGTCCTCCTGACCTATTCATTGATTCTTTTATTTTTATTGCGGTCTAGTTCTATTAAGACTATAATTAAGACATCGTAACATACATTTGCAATACTCTGGCTCAGCAACATTGTTGAGCTCGAGCCCGAAGGCAAGCACTCCACAAACTAGTTTATGAAATGATTATTGCTCTTATGTCATCGAACGTAATTCGTAACTGAATGCATATTGTTTATTAAACTACAAATAAACAGTTACAGCATAGCGATAGGTGACTTAACACCCGTGGAGGGTATTCATAACATGAATGTTTATATTATATCGCTAGAACTTGATAGAACTAAATAGAGCAATGTAACCAAATTTAAATCCAGTAAGACACGATGAGAAACTCTGCATCAGTGTTTTGTGGAATATTGTTAAAAAATTAATCCTTGGAACTCATTAGCCTAATTCTTTAGGAACGATTCTTAGTAACGTCACATTTGCGGTACCAATGTAATGTATGTAGAGCTGAAATAAAAACGTAAAAAAGACATTGGGAGAAAGTCACAAAGACTATGTCAAAATACGTTACAAATAATTTGATTTCATCTAAATTAAAGAACGAATGTGATCGCCGGGTTGTGTAGAATAAATAAGAGACAATTACTTAGTGAAATGCAGATTTACGCTAACGATGATAATTATTGCGAAAAATAACGAAATCTTTAAGAGAGTAATTTGGCGAGTTAAATATTTGAGTATTCACGACTTTAATTAGATTTAAGCGATTGGAACGTAGGCTCGCGGTATAACCTTCGTTTTTGAAATGCAATCTATTCTTAAGTCATTAAATTGTCTGCCTTGTTTGTAATAATTGTCTAGAGCGCTTTTTTTTATAAATCTAACGCGAAATTCTAGTAGTGTTACTGAGTGGCTGAAAATTGGCTCAAATGTATAACTAATAAACACATGATTTCATTTACAGTCAACGACCTTTATTATGATTGGCACATAATTATAATATATCAATCAACCTGAAAGTTGTAAGAAATTATATTCGTTAAATATATATTGGGACCACCTACGCTCGTATGTTTGTTGTAGGGCGACGTGACACTCAGTTTCCGTCGTAATATTTGAGACAAACTGTATCCACACGCCTATTTCACGTAAAGAGACCTGTGCGTGACAGAAAGAAAATCTTTGCACGTCTCCGAGTAACGTTTAGTGGGTTCATTCATAAATTAAAGTAATGGAACTGCGACAGTTTGGATTCCGTCCAAAAATCACAACTTTGACTTTCATCCTTGACACGCGGTAGACCGACTCTAATAAATGTAACCGACATATAGCGTCGGTTATGGTGTACTTAAACGAGAGCGATTTAATATAGATTGTTATAAGTATTCTAATAAAACAGTACTTAGAACAACCTGCACGTGACAAACGACAATGGTTTCTGAGAACTTGTTATTTGGTCGCCACGACCACTTAACAAGAAGAATAAATTATTTTAGAATGTATATTTATACGTTTGTTGTTTTCCAGGAGGTTGATTTTATAATGTCATAATGCTATATTAAACATTTCTTGTAACACTAAAGTGTTGTCCCAATTTGATGCACGAAAGCGCTTTATGGAGCAACATAACATAAGTGCCACGAATTGTCCGAAATGATCCTGTTGAAGAAATGCTTATTCATTCCAAAATCAAATTCTCTGACAACTTTGAAACAAGTATTTATCGAAGAGAAACAGAGGGCAGTTATTAGATCACTAAGATGACATCAATTGTTGTACATAACGAGTTGTTTGTGGACCATTAGCGAAATATAATGCGGTCGCAGACAGACAACGCAAATACACTTCGATCGTTGGCTGTGTCTCATTGTTTGCACACCATAGCTCTGTTACTAGTTGATTTTACCTGTCACTGACGCACGTAACACTGGCTATAGAAACTTGACCTTTTATAACAATCATCTTTATATATGTGTTCAATTGGAGATCATTAATCTAATAAGTTAACATAAAGTTTTAACTATTTAATTTTCTTCTTTAATATAAATATATGGGAAGACATTTAATTGAATGTTGGTGTAGTAAAACTAAAAGCGGTTGCCAATTGAAAACACAGGAAGGATAAGATTACAAGCTCGCTCTGTGTTATTGGATTTCTGTTAGGAAATACCGTTTAGTATCCTAGGATTTGGAAGAGTGCCCGGTGTTATACTAGGATCATCCTTTTGCGCGGCATTTAGAGAAAATCGTATTAGAGAATATAAACTAAATGATTTCTATAGCAAAAAACATAGCAAACTTTCCAACTCTACCCCTAACGAACTTACACACAAGAATTTCTGAAACAGTAATAATTTCAAAGCAATCTATTATAACAAAGAATGCGAGTTGCAACTATGAGTAAATGCCATTGAATTTCACTTTAAAAATAATGCATAGCGAATCAATTTCATTGTGGCTTTGCAAACTATACTGAACTTGGTTTTTATGTAGATGTTTTTACATTACCTTCGCGCGAAGGTCTCCGTGGGTAGCTGGCAGGACGTCATCGCGTCACCCACCAGCGGCTCGTTACCGACGCGAAGATTAATGCTGATAAAAGTGTTTTAGAATATAAATAATAGTGTATGTGTCAAGTTCTGGTCGCGACGGGAGGGACAGCTGTGCTCTGACGTCACGCGTGTGGCAACACCTCTCTCGTGTCCAGATTTATTCAACAGGTTGGATAATTTTTCTAACAGGCGTTAAACTGTCTAGGTCTTTGATAGAAATTTAAACAAACATTAACATGATAAAATACAACGATTATTTAAACTATCACTGCGCGTGATAGGTTAATTTATGTTAATAATTTTGCACATTTTTATTAAAACATATTTGATTAATTGCAACAAACACGCGTCTAGGTTCATGAGTTATATTCGCATCTAATACTATAAATTGTCGAATTACATCTGAAACACTATTAATCGAATCAAAAGGAGTTGGGGGCAACAAACTAATAAAGAACTAACATGTTCAAGAGATGTTTGAACTTCAAACGTCTTCTTAGCACTGTTGTTAGATCAGGTTGGCAGCGGACATAAGTCCTGAGTCGATGTGTCGGGACACGTGCGTCAGAGGTGGCTAAACGATGCTGACCATGACGGCCACTAGGAAAGTAAGAAGAAAGAAATACGAGTAGATAAGTGTTTTCCCCGGACACTTGTAAACTGTTTCTGCTGACAGAGTTAATTGCTAGAATTTGGCGTGTCACGACATTTTATATTAGTTTTTTTATTTATTGCTCTCTCTTTAAAAATAGTGTTGAAAGTTTGTGGTTTTTAAGCTCTAGTCTGAGTCTGTAATTGAATACATTTATAATTTCGTTCGAATATGAATTGACTTACTTTCAAATATTTATTGCTGTTTCTGTTATGAATTATGGTATCCTGATACGATGTAGCGGAACGCCAAAATCAATATTGTCTTCACTTATATCAGGTTTTTTGTAGGACATTTATTTTTAATCTATAACATCGTGGAAATCTGTGTTTGATAATCATCTACATGGTTATTGAGTGTTGATCGCAATCTTTCTAATAACTTGAACCAAAGGTTTAAATTAAAATTTATGTAACAATTGCAGTTAACTGTAACTGGGGCAAGGTTTATTCCCAAATAAATTTTATTATGGAAACCAATATATTTTGAGTGATCGACTCAATATTTACGGAGTTATAATATTTTAATATCCAGCTTTACGGCAATACTTAAACTGCGATGCTTCAATGAAACTTTAATGAGCTGTAAAGCTTTTCGATGATAAAATATCGTTTCGCTTATGTATGGCCGATGAGTAATGTTTATATAATTGTATTGTAGGTTTTACTGATTGGGTAATAGGAGGTATAAATACCTTATTACATAATAAAATACTTTTTAATACATCGTAATTATTCCGCAGACATCTTCGCATTTTGTGTCTTTAGGATTCTTACATTTTATCAATTAGGTTCCAAATTCCAAAAGTTTTATCCGCAAACAGTACAATAATACTTACAATAAGGATTACAAATACGTAGCGTTATAAAAATAAATGTAGCTATTGGTAGAAGATACAAAAATATTGAAGCGAATTTCCTAATCAAGGATTGATTTATGTAAAATGTACATTATATACATTTATTGTGCAACCAATCAGAGTGTAGCGATTCTAACACAAATCTAGTTAATATCGTTTCGTAATAAAGTGTTCGCGCAGGCTCGATTTATGAGCGTTTTGCTTATTATAATGTAATCTTTGAATGGAATTCAATAACCATTCATTGTAGGAACCGACCGGATTACATAATAATAAATTCTTGTTGAAAATACATGAAAGATTATTCATGAAAAGGTCATATTATTATGTTTCCTACTAATGGGAATGCTACCCACATGCTATTTATTAAAAATAGCATGATATTAAAAATATTAAAAGTATGTATGGTAAATAATGCCGGTTCTTTTCATAGGAAATGACAATTTAAACTGTACAAGAATAGATAATTGTGCGTTTCTGTAACAGATGTATTACAAATAAATTTAACTTCTAATTTGTTGAAGTAATCAACAATTCAAATGAAACATACACGTAACAAAACTATGTCTTTGTTCCTGAAATCGAATATGTGTCCCCACTGTGTCCTTGACCTTTGGAAGTGTGATTAAGTTCATTATATCGTAAGGCTTCAGTTCGCAATGCCCTCAATTTGTGACTCAATCGAAGTTGTTAGTCACTACCCACTGTAGTACAAGTACCTAGACTAGTTTTGCCTACTGACATTATGTGAACTCGATATGTAAATCACATTATAATTTATTATGTAAACCAAGAAATTGTGGTTGCTTGTAATGAAAGTTACTAATATGATAAGATCAAAAAAAAAGTAACTTTGTGTGTGTGTTTTTTAAGACTAAAAAGCTGTATGGATTGTCACGGTAATTTGCAAAATAAAAGCTTGAGTCCTGTAGACCGATATAGTCTACTTTTGGTCGTGATATCTGACATAGTTGCGGACAGCACCGTTGTCGAGAAGTAGTGCAATAAGCAATTTATAATCGAGTAATCTCCTAGCAATGCATGAAACTAGTGAATGGTGTTTGATATGAGTCACGCAGCCATGATATCTTTTAGGTGAAGCTGTTGGACTTTGCTCTTGCGCAATCAACGTTACCTGTTTTCTCTATTACGATAAATCAATAAATTTGGGTGTCGACCGTGGTGAAAACTATTATAAACAAACTCATTTACATATGAGAAAGTATAAGGGTCAGTCGCAGGGTCGAGTAGGACTGAGATTAAATAACATAACAATAAATAAAGAAAAAAGAATTTAATTAATCCGAAGTAGACATAATTTATTCCGTTTCTATCTTACTAACAACGTTATTGGTTACAGACGGCGCTTGTTTTGCGTGAAAGTGTTGAGATGTGTAAGAAATAGATGATGCGCCTACGCACACACGATGTACTCGCGACTGCATACGACGGATTACGGAAATGTTATTTCTCGGTGTCATCAAAGTACACGAGTGATATATCCAAATTACTGCGTTTTCTATTTACAGTCTGTCGTAAGGGATCATTGCCAAAACGGTGCCGTGTTCCCGTTTAGACGTTACATTTATCATTACTTAGGGCAGTGTGCTACTGGTGCTTTGTCCAATTTCTTTGTCCAACATTGAGTCAAACTTTGACGATTACCTCATGCTATTTTAATAGCCAGTGTTGTCCAAAATACGTTGTTTATTCACTTACATATGTAGACCAATATTGCAGCCTTGTGTCTTCAATTTTAACGAGACTTTATGATTACCTGATGCTATTTTTGTTCAATATTTTAATCGATTTATGCATGTAGTGCTAAAAAAAAATATTTAGACAAGATAAACACAAACTAATATTATGCATCTGTAACATGTCTACAATTTGCGTAATCTACTGATAACTTGACTCTGAAAAATCATGATGTGTAATTTAAATGTCACATGTCAATTTTTTAAACCACTGTTTAATTAGATTATTTTAACATGAAGACATCACTCCTATATTTAGACTTCCCTGTAGCCAGTATTGGAGCCAAGTTCCTGTATTTTTTGCGAGCATATGTCAGTGGATTTATTTTGCGAAATCAACGCTCCAGTCAACTGATCGTATGGACGATTGATGTATGAGCCGGGCCGTGGGGGCGTGGAAACTTTCAATTTTAAATGAAAAGTATGATGATCTTATTGGCACAGTATTGAATCTATTTCCATTTTACGTACCTACTCTTTTGAGATTTTAATTAACATATTGTGCACATTTATTAAATCTTGTATTAAGTCTATGTACGAGCTGTTGAAGTCACCGGTCAAAAGAAACAACAATAATTTAACTATAATTTTAGTGAAATTTTTGGCTACTACAACCTAGAACCAGGATCTGCTATTGGAAAATATTTTTGTTGAATCATAATATTTAAATCAAAGTTTCGCACCCACAGCTACAAGCCTATAAAACAATAAAACCAAATACGAGAATAATATATTCTCTACTTAGCATATAGGTACCGATTGAAGGTAGTGACGTAAAGCCTGTCACTCGGCGACGTGCGTTATGCGCACCCGCAGTGAAAGTGGTCGGACGGGTGCGCCCGCGACGCTCAACTTTGAACGCATAAATTAGTCGCAGCGCCCTTCACTGATACACAAATCTATAACCGTCAAACATATACATCTTTATATTACGTAAGTTTAATGCAGACTAGAGTCTCTACCTTAGAATTGATCTAGATAGGTACTTAGTCTCAGGTTCCTGTCTCATTATTTCTTACTTTGTGTAGCAAACCAACTAGTCTCGTAAATTATATTCTTTGTGAGTTAGGACTAAAATAAAGCAAATTTAACAATCGTTTTCACTTTGTTTAGTTTATTCAGCGTCCGTGACTTGGCAGTTGTGGAGCACCAACTCGGGTTACGTTAGTTACACCCATTTACGCTTATACAAGTACTTGTTATAATGAACTGTTGTTATGCCAAAAAATATTAGAGTTGTGATATTTTATTAATTTGTTGTTTTTTCGTCTGGGGAACTTTCAACATGCAAAGAGCCTTGTGAAAAAAATGTTCAAGAGTGATCCAAAGGGCATCCACTGGAGAGGTCAAAACAAAAATATAACTTCATATTTCAGAGATGTTCTCGAACATTCAAGAGATTGTGCTTCGGGCCGTTGAATATTATTGTATGCAAAACAATGGCTCCCGCTCGTACATTTATGACATATACAAATGTAAAATATTTTACCATAATTTCTTACTTTATAAACATGGGATAGTGAGTCTGTAAGTCTGAAGTTGTGCTTTGTTAAAGCACAAGCTCTGCTAAGTAACTTGAATACTAGATGAAAGGCGTTATGACGACTCTACATAACAAATTATTATTAATTAATCTTAATCCAAATATTGTAGAGAAAGTTGCATCCGAAACAGTTCAGTAGTTTTCCAAATTACTCGGAACGCAAATGGCCAAACATGTTTTCTGCTATCTTGTTTTGTAAATTTATTAGACATAGGTAGATAAATTTTGTATTTAATATGAAGTATTAGAGTGCCTATAATATTTCATTGAAATGTAGAACTAGATAATATGAATAAAGCTGAGACTAAAATCTTATTTTGCTGAGATTATCTAGATTTTGAAAATATAACTGAGAATGTTCTTTATAAATTTATATATAAATGACTATAAATTTACTATAAGATGAATGTCAAAGCTTAGGATTTTGCTCAATATTGATAAAATCAACCAAAGTATCTATTGCTACAAGGGTTTCTGATGAGATTATTAAAGCCAAATCTAATCCGTGTTTCTCAAAGATTAGATTTCATACGAGACAAGTCACATATTTATTCGCGAAACGTATGATTTTATTTCGGTAACTGAATCATCCCTTTCAGAAAAGTACATTCTCCAGTGCGATAACCCCGTCTATACAATAATGATACTTATACACATATAAATATGTTTGTGTTTATCCTGAACGTATTAATCATGTTCTTTAAAGCGGCGCCACTGATAGAGTAAGATAATACTATTCAACTTGACAAAAACATGATGAAGATAAACAAAATTGATGGAATCTAATCTTGGAGTTGATGATTTTAATATGACGTTTCTCTTTATAACACACGAGTTTCATTTAACAAAATAATACCAATATATTTATCTAATTAATATGTGTTATTTAAGTTAGTTAAAAATACGGATCACATATCGCCTTACAATGTTTAACTTCTGTAGTCTAATAACCATGCATATTATCTAAAAGAAACCCGTGTTTCCTTTACGCCGACGATCACTTTATAGTTGTTCCTATTTCCCGAGAAGTTGGCCCAGAGGCTTGCGCAAGAGACAGCAGAAAATAAAATGAGTGGAAACCGAAACACACGTCACGCAGCGCTAACTAGTGTTACGCAAATTATAGTCCCAATTTAAGATATCGACCTTCTAACACAAATAGGATGGTTCGACAAGTACTTGCAAGCCGGTGTCCCGTTTATTGGGGCATCCTATTTCTATCTCGGGTAGCGAGAGCTTCTGAACCGAGTTTAAGTACCCTTTCGTTCTCGGAACCAGGACATTACACCCAAGTTCCTGATGGGTATGAAAGTAACTGGGCTCTCACTTCGGTGTGACATAAAAGTGCTTGTTTGATCGTGAAGAGTGAGAAAAGGATAATTGGAGAAATACGGCGATTGAGGTAAATGTGATTGTTGATTTATGTATTTCTTCTTATCTTTTAGATAAAAACAAATTTGTTACG
Source organism: Autographa gamma (assembly GCA_905146925.1). Lineage (NCBI taxonomy): Eukaryota > Metazoa > Arthropoda > Insecta > Lepidoptera > Noctuidae > Autographa > Autographa gamma. The sequence goes on from LR989852.1 coordinate 8,017,495, forward strand.
ATATTACATAACTTATTTGTATGAAAAAAAGCGTTTTCAAAATAGACCATGTGTTATTCCAAGCTGACTCTGGCAGATCACACAATTTAATACATTTTTACGCTCGTAATGATCTAAACTTGATTTTATTTTGCAAGTGAAGTTTCATTGTGCGTTTATTCTGAAGCTTTACAAACAATAATAAAAAACCAGTTTATGATCGCGTAGGTTCAACACACCGTTGTTTTGAACTCTAGAGATCAAGCCTAGAAAAAATACATTTTACATGACTTTGGAACTTTGCCTGCATGAAGTATAAATAAGTAATAAACTAACGCGTAATTAGATAGCAGACTCGGCATTACTATTAGAAGTTGACTACAGGTTAGTGTCATGAGGAAAACCAAAATTTTAATAACATACTTAAAATAAATGCAACAATAAATTCAAAATAAATGAGCTGGTATAATTTGTGTAAATATTATTATATAATAAAGTCCTCAATAGTTGTTATGTATTATTACGTTAACGTAAATATGTTTGTTATTATTCTGTTTTCCCGTTAACTAGAAGGTAAGGCGCCTACGTCATTGTCATAGAGAAGTAACAGTAACAATAACAATATAATGCGACAAACAAGAATGACGTAACTGGTACTAGCACCAGAAGACAAAGTTGTCATACAAATCATTGTAGAATTGTTTTCAGTAAAATGTTTTATTTTGAAAATATCAAATGATATCCGCACTCGAGAATAATCCTTGTGGCACAAGAGTTTAATAAACATTTTATTGAGCATGACGCACATGCACTACCAATAACTAAGTACCGAGACTTGGAAGGAAGATATGTTTGGGAATATCCCATGAATTTGGGGTAATTGACGTAAACTCTAAAACATTAAATTGCAGTGTCAATTTTACTGTGGTCGTGAAACCAACTACCTATTCCATTATTATCGGATAAAGAAATACAAAACTTTCCATTACGAAGAAAACATAAATTTACAAGGAAAGCATGTTATTTTCTAAGAATTGAGTAGAAGCCTTATACATTTCTGTAAGGTAATCCGGTTAGACTGTCACCCTAGATGTAAACGTAAAACAATGCTAAGAAAAATGTGTCAGCATTGTTAATGTTAGAGGGATTAATACAGTACAGTTAGTTGAAAAAATTAATGTTACTTCTCTATTTCAAAAGTGTAAAAAATAGCGTTGATTATTTTGTGGGACCATAAAGAACAATCAAAGCGCTAACCATGTCAGTTGTTTCATTAATAACGTATTTATTATATACGATATAGTTCTAGGATTTGTTTCAATTTAATGCCTTTAAGCTTAGTAGCACATTTGATAATAACATATTATCTTTATGTAAATTCTTAACTGATCGGTGAGTCATAAAATCCCAACACTTCGGATGTTGTGAATCAATTTAATTTATGTGTATTTTTATTTGGAGTGTTTCAAGTAACAGTTTTAATAATTCAAACCTTCGACAGATATGATCGTAACATACTGTATTAATCTCAAAGATCCATTCAAGACTATATCATTTTATATTAAGACATTATTTTTATATGGATTGACTTTGAGTCCTTAAATACCTACTTACATATAAATTAGTCGCATCATAGGTTTCTACCAGACCTTAGACTAGACTCTAGTCACGCTATAATAAAGTGCATGAGAGGGTCAATTAGTTCTCTTGCTCCGAGAATGAAGATATGCTGTATTATAAGCCACCTAATTTATTATGTTGACTGAGGCACATTATCGCGAAAAGTAAAAAGATTACATTAAAGTAAAATAATTAAAAAGAATAGCATTTATATCATTGTACTCATAGCAAATATACTTTACCTATTTATTTTCCACTACATAAAAGTTTTTTTTTTGTAGTAGTAAAATGATGCTAAATAATGGCAAATATTTCTCTTTCATCCAAAAGCACGTGGCTCATTAACTTTCCAGTACGTATATATTTACATAGTTACAAGCGCTTGAACATCATTTCCATCTTGTTTGCTCTTATCTTCAGGCTGGGAATCTCCAGAAGTGACTCATATTAGCAAGTATTCTTCAAGGAATTGTTTTCGTCAATATCCTACTCATAAAACCCAATGTATGTAATAGGTTTATGTAATTTGTTTAATAAACCAAACAAAAACACTATCGCTATTTTGTTTCATGTTTTCCATAATATAAGTATTATGCTACAAGAAAAATAAATAACAGATAAATCAGTGAAAAAGTAGTTATTTTTGAGATTCTGTGTTATACATAGCAAATCAAATACAGCATTGGTAAAACTTTCCCTTGTTTGTTTCAGGTACCGGCACGTTCGGTCGCGTGTGCTTGTGTCGTGACAAAGCTGCTGATGAGTACCTGGCGATGAAGATACTATCCATGGCTGACGTCATACGCCTCAAACAAGTAGACCACGTCATGAACGAAAAGAACATCCTCGCAGAGATCAATCATCCCTTCATAGTGAACCTGTAAGTACATAAGTTTTAAAGTCTTCGTGTCTCCGTCAATCACGCGATGTCGTGAACGTCTTGGTGTTTATCCAATATGTCTAGACCGATGCGACATCAGAGGGTATCATTATTTTGGAGACAACATAACAACGATGTTTACCATTGAAACATAGTTGGACGTTTAATTAAACGTGCATGGGTGCATGTGACGCACGTCAATTATGGGAGCGCCAAACGTCGGCAATGAGCCAATGTCATTAATTACTTCTGTTTCCATTAGAAATGTTCCGTATTCCAGCGAATTGCCGCAAGGATCACCAAGTTATTTAGTTCATTTCACTGTTTCATAGTAGTTACTCGTAGTTACCTGGCAGTCATTTTGATCCCCAAAGTTCGTAATGTTTGGCCTAAATAACTTTTTAATTCTTACGCGGAGGCATTGTGTTACACTTATTTGACCCAAAAACCTGCATTAAACTAAATGGAGTCAAGTATTCGTAGTATTTGTTTTACGTGGAGAAATTAGTAGAAAGAATTGTAGGCGCCATATTAGCGCCAAGCGCATTTCTCTCGAGCCGGCGAATATCATCGCATGCCCTATTGATGACGGTCTGGCAACGATCAGCATGTCACACATCATCAGCATACACATGATTAATTGATTAACGTAAACTGTTTATTTATAATCCCACATTATTTTTATGGCTTCAACAGATCTACAAGCTCTATAGCAACATTAGAATCGAAAGGCAGGGAAATGACTGCTTAAGAATTCCTATACCTTACATTTTTTGTGTTTAGTATATTTTAAAGCAACGCCAGACAGCTAGTACACTGCCACCAGTTAGCACTGATTCTATTCTAGTTTACTAGTGAGTAAGGATCTGATTTCTCACTCTATCCCGTCTTGCGAAGCTTGTATCTGGCACGTATCTCGTGTAACTGCAATTAGCTCGACGAATACTAATTAAAGATGTCATAAATGTGGACTTACACCTTGAACTTAGCCTTGGTGTGTCGCATGTTGATGACGTATGACAAATGACGATCTGTTGCAGGCGGTGGTGGACGCACGACGACTCCTGCATCTACATGCTGTTTGACTACGTCTGCGGGGGCGAGCTCTTCTCCTACCTAAGAAATGCCGGCAGATTCAGCAACAGTATTGGTAAATATATTATATATTATAAAAATAATACAGCCATGATGACACGACACAGTCAAACTACACAACATCTACAAACAAGTCTACGGTATTTTCAAATGACACAACTCGTCTTTGTTGCCTAGATTTATAATGAAAATGGGTAACAATTTTACTTATTAATCGTTGTAAATAAATAAACTGGAGCGGAATAAATAAATAACAGTTGGAAACACGCCAGTATAACGCAGGCAGTCGTACCATGCCGTACGATTTGTGCGCACGATGCTCTACAATCACCCACGATGTCCACTTTTTCACTGAATTTTATCACATCACTGCAACATACAAATTGAATATAACTCTTATTCCTTTAGCTATAAAGTTCAGATTAAAGAATTATGTATTTTTACTTATTCCGTTTTAAAGAATCATTTGACAACAGTTACTGAAACGCTGCTATCTTTTTACATGAACTTGTGCGATAAATGAAAAAGGCGACAGCTGATGTTTCACATGATTTGCAGGAAAGCTACAAGAACTTACATAACACTGTTCAATTAATAAACATTTTTACAAATATGGTTATCAATACAAAATAAAAGTGCGTTTTTTTAAAAGCAGATCTCTTTTTTCTTTCGTTGATAAAATAATAATATAAAACAAATGGAATAAACCTAAAACAGATTTAATTAACAGTCTAAAACAAGTCAATAGACAACTTTTCAAATATTAAGATTTATGACATTCTATATTTTATGATAAATAATTTATCCCGAAACGAAACGGTTATATACTAATAAATTATAATGCAGATTAGTAAGCTAAAAATTAAAAGAAATTCTAGATTCATTGTATACCGAGGTATATTTCAAAGTCACTGCCAAATAAGATTTATGCATTTTATTAGATACGAGACCGTTTGTTCAAAATTTTAATATGTATTTAGTTCTTGATAAAATGGTTTTCAGTACGCTTTGTCTTACTTATTTCCAATTCATATAAAGTCGTAAGTGATGAGGTCGACTAAGATAATTTATTAAATTTTAAAAACAAACATTTATAAAATCTACTGTAAAGAATACAATTGAAATTTATACGTTCATTGAGGTTAATTACAAAATTAAATAGAATAAATGCCAGGATAGAGAATTGTGTAAGTCCTATATGCAGAACGCGTAATAAAGACTGTCCTTAATTACTTTGTTTTTTAGAACTCACGTAATGAGTCGTGAACACTGCTAGAATAAATATATGTGTTCGTTTTGTGTAATAGAATTGCAAAAACACAAAATAAAAAAAACACGGCAAACGACCGCCTCGCATTTCTGGAGAAAAGACAAGACAGAAATAGGGGCTCATGTGGGTTCAGTGACGCGAGGAGCGAGCTACTGTCGGGCTTTGGGCTTCGCTCCTAGATTAAATAATAATATTACTTCTTCGATTTGAAGGTGTTTCAGCACGTTTTTCACGGGTGTCCGTTTAGAGCGGTGACGTCGGGATAAAGTCGGCTGATAATAAAAACGTCTGCACCATTTGGCGACTGCGGAGAGCCGTTCGGACGCCAGACAACATGACGCCCGCGGCACGCGCCCGCTTACGTGCACTCTGTAAATGCACATATAATATACATACAAAGATACCATCTACATTAATTTGATTTCTTTAAAGTTTATTTACATCGCCACCAAAAGCAAGGAATCATTCGAGAGGATATCTATTTTGTCGTTGATTAGTTTCTCTGATTAAGTTTGGAAAGCGGATTTTTTAATTATTAAAATACTATCCAACTGAAAGGATTATAAATATTAATGACGGCTGGCATGTGGAACTGCATTTAAAATCGGCAAGGAATACACGGCTAAAACCCAAATATTGATAAAATCAAAGTGTTATATGTTTGTAAAATCAAAGTGGCAACAAAAAAATGTGTCAGAAAAATCCGTATGTGATCTAAATTGCATTTCAAAGAAAATGTTTACTTTTGTTTTTATACCTGAGGCGGCCTACCTAAGTGACGGATGCTCCGATTTATTCAAAGTTTATGATAAGCAAACAGATTTAAGAAAATGATGTTTGTTGCAATATTTAACACTCTTGGACGTTACTTCGGGTTAATGATTTTGTAAGATCAGCATTGTTTGGCTGAGTTTAGTCGCGGCGTGATGTCACCTCACTCGAACCGGCTACAACGGTGTGTAATGACTGTGATTTATATATTTCCGCGTGGTCCAAAAATGTCTGCCGTGTAGGAGCTTTATAAATTGGCTATCTTCAAAAAACCTACTTAACAATTAACTATAAAAAAGCATACAACTCATGTAGGATAATACATAAAAGCCAGATTTATCGGATTATAAATTATCTAAAGCAGTGAGCTAGAGCCGCATGGCATGACTTCAGTTGCGTTTGAAATACACGTATAAAATTTAATTTACGGCTCTTATAATACGCTTTGATTCATTATTGCAGGTAGTTTAATGATTTACACAACAAACTAAGTTTTCTTGCACGCGAAGTGACTCTCCTTTTGATTTAAAATCGACCTGGCTTAACTTTAGTACTTTTTGTAAATTTCTTTAAGGGTCGTTGTTCTAATTTTTGTTCTGTAAGTTTAATTTAAGTAATGTATCATTTGATCAGAAAGCAACAACATTGATGGCTTCTGGTTAAGTAATTGGGCAGAACAGATTGGGCATTTCGCCAGGTCCCAGTGGAGCGAGCGAGCCCGGGGCACGTTACAAAAGCGATTTTATTTTTGCTTCATTTAGTACTTTTTAAAAGACCAATAAAGCGGAATTGGTAGTCATAAAGGTTGTCGTTCCTAAATACATTTTGCTTATACATACCAAACGTAAACGTAATCTAACATATACTTACATTACGTAAGGACAAATGCTTGCTAACAAAACTTCAGCCGTAGCGTATTTTCTATTTTTCAGAGTATTTTATTGCACTAGTTTCAAAAGTCAAAGAGTACAATTTGTCATATAACTCTTGATCATTTTAGATGTTTACAGAATTATCAAAATAAATTTGAAAACCCTCCATAACACGCCAAACTTATGAGCTAGGCAAACGGACGTCTACATATTTATTATACTGCACACATCTGTACACACGTGTGACCGTTAAAATACTTTTCACGTTTTAATACAGGCTCGATGAAATATTTAATTTTTGTCACTGGCAGCCAACATTATTTCTTCTTTCCGGACATCTAGCGATGTTATTGTTTTAATTTGAATAAAATGACACAAATGTTTACGTTAAATGTTTCTCATTCTAGCAAATGATAGTTCAGGTATAATTGTTGCCGACATTATTGTATGACAAATATCTTATTTTATGACCCTTATACATCCGGAGAATCATAAAAAAAACACGAAAATTCTAATGTTTGTGTTCTCGAAATTTGGAAATTTTACTGTTATTTAAAATTGTACAAATTAAAACGGATCTATTCAAATTATTTAGCAGAGTATCGAATGGAATTTTATCTACAAGATTTGGTGCAGCTGAATATTCTTGTAAATTGAAACCAAAATTCTTATCAAAATTTTGCAAAATGCTGCTAAATATTTAACTTGGTTGACTGGTATAATAATGCTTAATGACCCCGTCATTGCAGTTTTTATGTGCATAAGCTTTTAATTAATATATAAAACATTTTTAAAACACATTAATGATACATTTACATATAAATTGATAGATATTTAACGTGGCTGCAAAATTCATAATGCATTTTTAATGCGATATGCTAACTAACCTGCGCTGAAATACTAAATTAGAAGTAAAAAAGAAGCTTTGATGATTAAACATACTAAGATAGAAAACGCATAAATAAAATAAAACCGATTACTATTGTTTATGTGTGGAATATATTATAATAATGTTTGGAAAAAAACTTTTATATTGGTGAAAGTATCGCAGATTACTATATGGAACTAAAGTGGTATCTAAGTAAACATCTAAGTAATATAATTACGTGTTTGGAAAACTAATTGCCTATAAAGAGTTTGATGTCATCATTCCATATAAATGTTTACCGATATTGCAACTTTCTTATAACTTATTTATTTATTCTTTCACTTTTTCTTGCTTTTTTAATTTCTATGCACATACATGGTGTTTTGAATAGAGACTAATTTATTTAATTGATCGTAATTTATTTTCCTTCAAAGGCAAGACAGCTTTTACTGTATTTTGAAGTTCTTACGAAGTATGGATAGTCCAGTTCACATCATGGAAACTAGACATTAACGAACCTTTTATTTAAAAGCTATATGATATCTTGATTTTCTCCATCCAAGGTTACCATTGACGTCAGATTGACTGAAAAAAAAACTAGTCATTGGTCTACGAAGACAATCTTGATTATCTTCGTAGATATTCGTATTTTCTTCTTCTCGAAACTTTACTTATTCAATGCAGGGTTAACAGTTAAGGGCTTTCCCGAATAGCATTTTCTTCGATCTAGTGACTATTTCAATCAGATTTGCTAGATCAGGTATTCTATTATTTGTTATTGCATTCCAAAACTCCTAAATTAAATTCTGTACATACCGATTTATCTACCTCCGTCAGAAACTGATTATAAATTGTATTGTTTTTCGAAAGGTGCTATGATAATACAAATGATAATTTTATCAGATGACTTCATATAAATCAAAATAAAGAAAAAGTTAGTGTTAAGTTAAGCTCGAATGTGTACATGAAAAATTTTACTTAATTTTTATGTATTTTATGTGGATGTGTGTGTACAATAAAGAATAATCAACATAGATTAAACAGCTTATCAACTAGCACAATAATTTATAAGTCTTGATATTTAAGATACTATAATAATGCCTTCTTTTTTTCGCAGGAAACTTCTATGCATCAGAGATAGTATCAGCGTTAGAATACCTCCACGCCCGCAACATCGTGTACCGAGACCTAAAACCAGAAAACTTACTTCTGGCCAAAGATGGCCATCTTAAAATCACGGACTTTGGCTTCGCGAAGAAGCTGACGGATAGAACATGGACCCTGTGCGGGACTCCCGAGTACCTCGCGCCGGAGATCATACAGAGCAAAGGGCATAACAAAGCTGTTGATTGGTGGGCATTGGGTGAGTAATCACAATAAATACCTATACCATCTTACATTTGTAACTTTCCTTGTAGAAGCCGCTGGTTAACGTTAAAAACCTTATAATATAGTTTTTTTTTTCATATTTCAGTGTGATTATTACATTAAGTTAATTTATTCGTCCTAGAATAAGTCTTTGACCTGCAATGTCAGTTACCGGCAGAAATAATTAGAAGTTGTTATCATTTTACACAAATCAAGGATATTAAAATATATTCGTGCTAACAAAATTGCTTTACTAAAAACAAACAATATTTTATCTTTAAAAATGTCATTGGGGTAACAATGCAAAAACGGGCGCCAGTCACGCCATCCAGTTCTTTGTGTTTCAGGAAAATGTTAATAATTATTGTGCCCATTAAACTGATTTTGAGGTTAATATTCAAAGGTTAAAACACATTGAACTATATATTACATGCACACAACCTCAGCTCCAGATAATACTTTTTAATATTAAGGATACATAAGACGCAAAACAATGCGACCGTGTCGACCAAAAATGTCTAAAATTAGGTGAAATTTTCCTTCCTTTTTATGAAAGATATAGAGTACAAAGGAGATTAAAATAGCTTTACACACAAAAGGACTACACTTTATTTTGGTAAAGTGCGTAATTTCTAATATAGTCTATTATTATTTTTAGTCATGTTTGTTCAACCTTTATATATTTAGTATACGCGTCAATAAATTTCGTGACGAAGATGCTATGTGAAGAATTAATTTTTGCACTAATTAGTCAATTAATAAAGTTCGTGTATAGTTTTAACTGACAATGATGAAACTTATATAATTTGTTAAACATATACGCATTAGTTATTTGCGGTTATTACTATTGTTAGTACTCTTTTGCCGCAGATGTTCATAAAATGCATTGCATAAAACCTCTTTGGAGTATTGTTATTGTCCATCCTTTATTTATAAACACAACATCTGTGGCTTTACAATGAATTGTTTACATTACAGTTATTTAGTATTCTGTTGATTTAGTGGTGGCTATGCCATTTGGATATAGTGTGTGTGCCAATTTATACTTGCATTATTTATAATGTCACACGATGCTTTTATCTCGCATCGTTCCCGTGCTTGGCATCATTCTCTATTACATTATAATAATAATACTCTACATGCTTGCCAATCTTTGCTAAGTAGTTTAATATCAAGTTACGTGTGTAGTTTACTTTGACTTCATATTACTGGTAAATATTTATCACCACATTTAAAACATCTACCCCGACTCTAGGTGAAGGACTTTGTTTACATCTAATTTCGGATAATTCCACAAGAGTCAGTCAAGGCTTTCCACCGTTGTACCGCGAGGGTAGACGTAAAATTTTCCACCGGACAAAAAGTAAGGGCGGGTTGTTTTAATAATGGTAGCCATAATGTAAATAAATAATTGCCATGTACTGGACAGTCAGTAGGAATTAAATAATCTTTTTTTTTGTTTACATTTTGAGAATTTTCGGAATTACTTTCTCGCTTCACAGATAACCACTCGTGTAAACAAACATGCTTTTATCATTAACCATACACATGTATTCTATACAGATCATTGCTATTTTCGCGCCTAATTACCCTTTATTAGATGTACTATGTATAACTTTGGCACAAATATAAGTCAATTAAATAGCTCGTTAATAACTGTTGACGCTAATGATCTCATGAAAATTGATTTTATGGCTGTCGCAGCTATGATTACTATTTAATATCTATAACTTTTGAATATAGTTTTTTCAACTATAATGATTGATTATGATTAATTTGAAAGCCAGTTTTTCCGCTACATATATAAAGAAGAAAGGAAATACAGGATATTATTTCATGTTAGCTCGTAAATATTAATTACCATCTTATCTCTACCAGAGAAACTCCTTTCCTTTCAACTAAATCTTAGTATTCTCATTTATCCTTTTTATAATAAGATCACATTTTGTTTCCAGGAGTGCTCATATACGAGATGCTGGTGGGTTACCCTCCGTTCTACGACGACAACCCGTTCGGAATCTACGAGAAGATCCTGAATGGGCGCGTGGAGTGGCCGAGACACCTGGACCCCGTCGCCAAGGACATCATCAAGAAACTCCTCGTCCAGGACCGAACTAAACGGCTGGGAAATATGAAGGTATATTGAACTTGACTTATTATTTTTTTAAGTTAAGGAAATCTTGATGTTATTTTGTAAACTAAATTTATTTGTATTTTAGTTACATTACATATGTCATGGTAGACTTAAAAAAAAATCGTGCCCAGATATTTCTATAGAGAGGTCTTTGGCCCAGGACATGGTAGGTACGCAAGACACAACGTCTAGTGATTTAAAGACATTTTATTTACTACATGTGTAGCGAGGTTATAAAAACGATTCTGCTAAGTGGTTGCAAGTTTGACATACGAAAAATAGTTGAAACAAAACACTAGTCAGGAGAGTGATTGGAGCACAATGGCTCTCAGTACGTTCTATTTCCACTTTTCATTGAAAACATTTTTTATTGCTACATTTTGTGTTCGCACGTGTGTGTGCACGTGGTATTACACAAACTAATTACATACTCACTACTTGTTTACTTGCCAAAGAGAAATTATTTTTTCGCTATAAAAATTACACACTGAAGGATTTATTTCTAAAGAAATTTAGTACGTCATTGTAGTTTTAATGGCAGCGACATTGAATTCTGACATTTTACGTCTCACGTCTAGTGAGGAAATGATGTTTAAAATGTTATATTAACAGGAAATAGGTATCTTCATTTTTATATTGATGCTGTAATAGCTCTAAAATTTAATTACCGTAGTGTTGTAACGTTTATCGTTGTTCTAGTTTGTTAGACTCGTGTCTTATAATTATCCTCTTGTTCGGGTTTCCTGAGAATCGTCCACAAGGTTACGTGTTTCTGATATAAAAAGGACCCAATTGACCTATTGACTTCTGCGCGTGACTTAGAACAATTACGCTTGAATATTACGGATGCACAGAACATAAAACAGTATAGTAGCAGCTTACAAGCTATGAGACATGTACACAAGTCAACGTGCGTACACTACAAAAATACTAAGAAGTCCTTGTATTGCGCTGTTATTTATTGCATCCAAATAAACGATGACACTGTGGAACCTCGCTTTATACTTGTTGCGACACTCTCTTGGCAGGTCTTTGATTACTTTCAGCGTTATATTATTTAAAGACAGTGTACTTTGCATTATAATAAACTGCAGGTTTTGTAGCTGAGACGCGCGTGTGTTTGATGCTAACGTAACCGAAAATACAGTAGCCTTGCGCTTGACCCGGTTCAGAGACTGTTTTGGATTATACACGCGATGTTGATCGTACGAGCGTTATTAGCACATGTCAAATTTATATCGCGCGGCCGCGTGCGCAACTCTTTATTACTTCAGCACAAAATTAAAATGACAATCGGAGCCATGTCGGAGCCAACATTTAACAATCGGTTTTCCTTATACTTGCTAAGATTTAAAGCCGATTTTTACATCTTTGATCTGAATACGTCGCTGTTACAGTAGATGTATGTACTTTATAATTCTTCCTTTTCGTACACTTCAATTTAAGTGGATTGTGTCCAAAAAATACATTTATTTATCTTTCAAAGTTGGCTTTTTTCCAGCGGTAACAACTGTAACACTTGCTGCTTTCGATTTAGAGTTTTTTATGTATTTAGAAGTATCCTAACATTATTTTGCAACTAAAACATAACCATGTAATAGGTACATTAGAAAAAACTTTCAAAAAGGACCCAGGTTAGTGACAGATAGCTGAAGCTTACAGCGTTTGTTTATTACATAATTTCGTATTCGAGTGACGAAAAAAAAATTGGAATCGCCTCAAAAGTCGTTTGAAAAACATTGAAAAATAAATGTAGATTCGCAACCAGAAATACATTAGTAATGAAATTGAGATAGACACCAGACGTTTCATTGTAGTTTTATAGTACATTTATGTCAGCCTGTCATTAATATCGCACGAGATAGATTTGACGCAAACAGCAGTTATATTATACTGATGAGAAAATAAATGTTCTGTTTTATTACCTCGAATGATCCGTTCTAGTTAGAATGCATTGTATAAAGATGGAGTAACATGGAAAATAAAGCAGTTAAATGGAAGTAGGATAGAAAGTCTGTCATATTCTTTGTGCGCTATGCTATAAATATAATTCCTCAGTCGAGTCTATGTGGTCATGGCTAAAGCGAGAAATCGGGATGCGGCGTTCCCAATAAAGTGTCGCGCTGCTATCACGGCGAGAATGTATTTTTAAACGGTTGCAGTTAGTGGTTGGTTGTTTTCACCGAGCTTTTTGCCGCGATGTCGCCGAGATGTTTAGAAAGCCATCAGTCAGGTGTCCGCAGACTTCAAACGCCGCCGCGCCGCTGCCCGCCGCGCGCCGCTGACTTATGTCGCGACGCAAATACGACACATTACCGGCCGCCGCGTGCGCGCACCGCGATAGAAAACTGGCCGCCTTAGCCTTGTTACTCGCGGTGACTTGCATATCTACAAACAATAATATTAACAATCATAGAATTTTATAGATAATAGTTATGACCTACTAATAGTCTAATGCGACTAGCCCGTAGGCCATTAGAAACTTAATCTGATAGCGTATCCAGTTCACACGTATAACAAATACTGAAAAATACCAAATTACCTATTAAAAAGAGCAATTAAATATTTTATTGAGTTATAAGAATGACGATAATTTGGTTATGGGCCATGTGGCAAGTCAAGAATAGGTCGGCCCATTTAGCCGGTGCTTAAGAGGCGAAGTTTATATCAGTCCGTTTCAGTTAATGGGGTGCAGCCGCAGACGATATAACTCGTTATGCTGTAAGTTCCCCACGTATACCCGCGACCCATATAGGTTCCGTTGACCAAGAAACGGAAAACAGCTGCTTAAAAGCTTCATTTAGCTCATGGTCTATCCCCTATAATTTTTCAACAGTCATAAAAAAGTTAAATAAGGAGATCTGAGATCTTAGATCGCCGATAATCGAGTCTCCTGTAATATAATTTTGTTGTTTACCGGCGGGTAAATCCCCGACAGAGCGGCTGCAGTAATGACAGTAATTACGGAATCTGCGCCATATGAAAGTCGTGGAAAGTTACAATATTAGAATGCAATCACTTAAGGCGGTCTCTTTATTCAATAAACATGATTACGTAAATGACAACGATGTCGTTCAGGTTTCGAGGGTTACGAGCCCATTCCCGGTGGACACGATGCCTACACACGAGTCGCTTGGCATCGCCATACATTAATAAATTAAGCTGCGATATGCTCCGCTAACTCTAAATCTGAGAATTTACGATGTCTAACCGTTGAAGAACGTCGCGAACGCCAATAATAACAAAGTTGCTCTAATTTCGGCGGCCCACAAATGCGCATATACATAGTCAATATCGCTGTTATGATTGATTGATATTTCACTGATATCCATCGTATACATTTTAGTAATTCAGTTGAGTTGTACGATGATCTTTGTGCTCGTTCTCTTTGTATATTTATTCTTCATAATGTTTGTTTCAGTGCGGTACTGAAGACGTCAAAAGGCACAGATGGTTCAAGCACATAGACTGGGCTGACGTCTTCATGAAGAAACTTCAGGTACTATACCAAGTCATCTTTCAGATATTTAGAACAGCTATGAGATCGCAATGGCTATAAACCAAGCATTTACGATACCGAGCAATTTATTTTGGTTTACAAAGCGTTAAACACAGTAAACAGAAAAGTAAGTATCAATTTGTGAACGACTTTTTAAATGCTCACAGAATTACCAAAAAAAGGGGTTTCTTGAACAATGCGTAGGAAGAGTGTTTAGCCTATTTTATTTTCTACAACACAATTGTTTCTAAGTTATGGGTATATTTTAAAGCGGCTGAAAAGACCAGCTGTAGACATTGGTTGAGTTTACGTAACCCAATTTCGATATTGTAATGTAGTTATGCTTTAATTTTAATATTGATTAATTTTAATCTTGAGTCCTTCTTTAATGCTATGTTTTAAGGGAAACCTATGAAAATTTGTTAACTCGACATTACAGCAGTAAATCAGTTACTAGTTGTACTTCCATTAAATGGGACACAAGTTTTGAAGTCTTCTCTCAGGAAAATGATTATTTATTTGTTTATTAGGATACATTGATTGAGATATTTGAACCATGTTTTTTTGTTTACAGCCACCAATAATGCCGGCAGTGTCCTACGAGGGAGACACGTCCAACTTCGACGAGTACCCAGAAACGGACTGGAAGTCAGTGCGCTCACTCGACTCCGACGAACTCAAGCTATTCGCCAACTTTTGATGGCCCACTCAACCAGCCATGGTTTAAATAAGTTCATAGATAAATATCCAAAGGAAAGGCTTACAAAGTCGCCTAATGAAATTACTTACATAAAGTATTTTTTCATGTTATATTTAACAAGTAAACTTAAGTCTATATAGTTAGTGATGGCCGAGCAGGCAACGTGTGCAGTCGATAGGAAACCGTCCGTATTAGAGTAGAGTGAATTGTATTTAATGAATAACCTATTTGATTGTATGTTTATGTTGAGGCTGGCAGGAGCCATTCATTCAAAGATTCCTATGTAGACAAGGGATATTTAAACTAAAATGTATAAAAAAACTTGAGTCACGTAATATAGAATATTGAAATAAATTAATATATTTATAATATCAAATAGGTACGATTCAGACTAGGTTAATTTTGAAGACACTAATTTTCGTAATTTTTAACTATAATAATAATATACTTCTTTTGTGGTCAGATGGCAAATAGAGAAGTAACATTGACATTGCCCTTGTATTTCACCTATACAATATACATGTTGATTGTTTTCCTGAATATGTGTTGAGTAATAATGTCTACGGATTCACGAGTTGTACCGATATTGTTTAGTTTGGCTTCGGTCAGTCTGCCAGAGCGGTATCGTTGAGTATTTCCTGTGTGTGCATTTATAAAGAACAGCTGGCGTTAAAATCTTAGTAAACAATAAGAGAAATCATTTTAATTATTAACATTTCACGTTTCATTTAATTTTAAATATTGTACATTTGCCGTACATGCCTCAGTCTGTCCGTCGAGAGGCTTTGTAAATATTAAGATATAAGTTAACGCATTACATTTCCAATGCTTTCTAGTTCAAATGTTAGTGTGTAAGTTAGAATAGTTGGTCAACAATGACAAATATTTTGATTTGTGATTTTGGAGTATGTTATAATATTTTCCTTTAACTTAATCATATAGAATAATGCATATTAATTATATTTTTGTTTCCCGTATACAATGTTTGATTGAACTCGTAGCGCCATCTAGTAAGTGAGGTTATAAACTAAGAATACTATTGGTTACTGTGAAAGTAGATTCATTGCACATCTTATTCTGTATCCGATAATATTCATTCAGTAAATAAGAATTAGAATACAAGTTGTTATACGGTTAACACAGGTAATAATCGCGTCAGTTTCCTTTGAATTACGTTAAAGATAAAACATAATTTATGTTTGGAGTGTTAAATTATTTGTAATAGATCTAGATTCTACAGTAGTCATATGCAATGATTAGTTTAATATCATAAAATAATCACCAAAAGATCTCACAATATTTACAAAATGATGTCTTTAAGAAACATATGTCACTATTGTATATCTTATAACGTTACTGTAATATCTGGCCATACAGTATTTTCTGTGATCTTTTTAGTCTTGACAAAGGTAACTTATTGACGTTGTTTAATGTTAAAACAATTGTGTCATAGAACAATGCAGCCAGTAAATTGTTTAATGTGTGTGTTACGGACCAAAACCAGTATCCATTTTTACTAAAGTATTTATTATTCCCGAGTGAAAACAAATCGCATCATTAAGTTTAATATCCAGCCGAGAAACTATTGTTATTAGACCTAATCGACCACAGCTTACTTTACTATAACAGTCATGAACAAAGTAGGTGGCATACATTCTATATGAATACTCATAAACATACCGCAGATATTGTTAAATCTAGAACAACTGGATTTTAAGAAAACATTCGTATTGTAACTGCCACATGGAGAGACTTTTATGATACCTTATAAGACATCTTTAATCGATTTAAATAAGTCAAGTTTACTAGAAATCTCATAAGTCGGTGTAAATGTCCCTATTCGCGGCAGTTACACGAATGTTTTTTTTTGTTTTTGGCCAGTAACACAGAACATTAGCGTTTATCCAACAGGGTTGTAGATAAAATCTAAAATGTATAATTGTAAATACACAAGAATAAATGTGTTGTTTAAAACATTATGGTGTTTGATTTGTTTGTGTTCCTAATTATTAATAAGATGAGAAATATTTTAAAATGATGATCGTATTGATAACTTTAGAGGTGTGTTGATTTGTTAATTATAAAAAGCACAACCCACACGTTTCTTCAAGTTGTAAATACTGCTTTTTGCGAGAAAAAGCGAAGATTCCTGTTCTTCTTACAAAAAAAGTTTTTATAAACGGTTTGCACAGATACTGTGAAAACATATTGAAATATTTTATTCTCAAACAATTAAATAGGTATGAAACAATGTTGGCTTATGTATGAGTTAACGTAAACAGTCAGTCGAAGCTAACGTTAAAAAATGATAACATGTAAACATTTATACTGGGTTATTGTTGCTTATTACATTTATAGTGGCTCAATAAACAGACGCCGAAATAGAGGCTATTTATATTTAGGTGAACGTATTATTTATAGTATGAGCTGAAATATATTAATAAAAGGTTATTTTGAAAGTTTCGATGTGGATCATGTAGTCACAGTCTTATTACTAATTTTGTGCAAACAAGTTCGTATTCGTCAAGTAAACCAGAGAGTTTGAATCAAATAACCTAATGTACGGAAGTAAAATAGTTATTTTTGTAATTATTGTAGTCATCTTAACACATATATTGCTTTGAACAAAGTAAGTAGTGAAAGCACTTGATATGAAATCAGAGACAAAGAAGATACCACAAAAACCGAGACCCGACACAATGTATAAAAGTAGACAAAGAACCTCGGACCTCAGAGGTGGCGACATTTCGACAACCGATGTACATTACTCGACCATGGTGGTCTCCAAAAATCTGTGATAAGTCAGCATCAGTTTTGATGTCGTTCCATTTAAATAATCGACTAGCTACTGAACCGTAATGACATTATAGTTTCAGCAATCCTACCGACTGGAACACTGAATATGAATATTTCAGCAGCTTATAAAATAATGTCTCATACATGTAGTGCTGCCAGTTATATTATTATTTATGATACGATCGAGGACACCGCTATTTGCGCTATCGCCGCTTCCATTTTATCTAATGGTTAGCACAAAGTATGCGATACGATGGCTGATAATTTTGATATGTTAGGACGCGAATGTACTCAGTTTGGGGTTCCTGATATATGACACTAATTAGGTACGTTGTAACTGATGATAGTATTATGTAATAATTTACCGTCTGGATTATACGCATACTCAACCTAGATTGTATTGTTGGGTTTGAGTAAAATAACAAGACTAGGGTTAGTCTAGAATTTAACAGGTTTGGTTTAGGGCACAAAGAATGAGGTAGATATATTTCTGAATAAAGAGTTTTAGATTTAACTATCAGAGATAACAAGCTGCACCTTTATGGTAAACGAAATCAGCGGAAACCCTGACTGGACAAGGAAACCATGATTATTGATGGGTTTTTATCGATAATGTTAACAAGTAGATAAAAACACTGTTTTCAGTTTAGTGTATTTGTTGTCCGATTTGTTATAGCACCGTAGATTTAATGCGTGAGATTTAATATAGAATTAATATAATAGTGACGCAAAAACTTAAGAGCCCGATAAAATAGCAGGTATCTAGCGATATTTGCTCGGCGCGGATTAAATGAAAGATAACTAATCAAATAACATTTTCAATTATCGAGGTGTCGATATCGTTGTAGAATCGTATGACCTTTTTGTGTGACAAGACGTTTTACCTGAGATGTCTGTGTCTGTGAGGCCGCTGACCCCCGCGCTGGCGGAGAAAGCTCGCAAGGAGCTGAACGAGGACCCCAACAGGCTTGCCAATGACCTGCAGAGCATTAAGGACTGGTTGGCCAAGCAGCCACATCTGAGGTGCAGAACAGGTTGGTAATAGGTAATAAGTTTGATAGATAAATAACGTGATGATGCGTAAGGATCAATTACGCTGCGCAGGGTTGTAGAGTCAATAAACGATAATAATTATTTTTATGTTGATTTCTCATTTAAACAATTTTTGAGTAACATTTTAGTTGTGGTTTGAATTATGATATGTGCTTTATCTTTTTAATTCTATTAATTATTTTATTAATCGCCGTGCGCAATATTTATAATAACTGATTATTGTCCTTGAAGTTCTGTAATCCCACGATATTGACATGACAATAAGTATCATATTTCCTGGCTCTCTTACGGATATGGCTATATCTACATAATCTGTATTCTAATCATTATTAAATGCGTAATATATTAGTTACCCGTGAAAGTGTAAGCATGCTTCGCCGTTTGTCTACCGTTGTCACTGGGACGTTATGGAGAAAGAGATGCCAAGCCGGCTTAGTGACACTTTCATTTCATATCGATGCGAGTCCTTCGCTTGTCCGTCACTTCCTCTTAATCTGAACCAGATGTAATCTCGATCTTGCAGGATCAGCATGAAAATTATTAGATTTGTGGAGAAACGACATAAAACTGTTGTTCCTAGTTTACATAGTTTTTAAAATCGTTTACGTTTTTAGTCGTCACTAGAACTCAAATCTAGATTTCCTATTAGCATACTTTACAGTTACCTAGTGACAAAGTGGATGTTAAAAAATATAAGAAAATCATCAGACCTTATATTACAATTCCAGAATGTTAAAAATGTAAATAAAGAGTGTAGAAGAATATTCTATCTATTTGCAATGCCATCCTTGATCAAGGCATAACCTCTTCCATATTCAGGTGATGTTAAAACAGTTTCTTCCAACCCTGGTTTACAGATGACCAATGGCTGGTGGCCTTCCTTCGAGGATGCAAGTTCAGTTTGGAGAGGACCAAGGAGAAGCTGGATCTGTACTACTCTCTGAGGACGACGGCACCCGAGTTGTACAGAGTAAAGTTCACCGACCCCATGTTTGAAGAGATGCTCAGTTTAGGGTAAGGTATTTATATAAAATAGTACTAAGTTAAAAATATGCCTTACAATGTCTCTTATTTATAAACTGTTTCAGTGACTAAAATGTACTAAGTGAAGGTCCTTACTTATTTTGGCATAGATTCATTGGGTAGAACTAGTTAAGCTAGATCACAGGGTGTGGATCAATTTCATCATTTCTTTTTGCAGTTTTCTAAGTCATTCATACAAGAGCACTTATCTTGTACTGACTCCATACTTGGGTTGTTTAACCTGTGTTTTTCATGGACTTCGTAAATATTGCATCGCATTTCTTTTTAGTTTATTGAAAATAGAGAATGGCTTATGAGCCTGTATCTTACAATCACGATGTATATTTTATTATCTAAACTTATAATCTAACAAGTCAATAGATCACAACCAAAAATAAAATGTTATAGCGATAAATATAGTAAATAATATCAAAAATTATTCACTTATCTTTAATATTTTATACATTATAAAGTTAAATAAATTGATAAACCTAAATGACTTGTAATTTGTGAAAGATTATCTAACAAATTAAACGCACCTTTGTGATAAACACGAGACTGAAGAACTTTTTCACATAATGCTAGCTGTACCCCGGAGTTTTACCCGCATAGTCCTCGTTCTTTTTCCCGGTGTTTTTATAGTTATTCTTCCAACCAGGATGGCGACGAATCCAACCCACTCTTACAATATCGCTCTTCTCAATTAATCCGTTTCTTTTTGAGTAATTAATTGTATAACTAACATGAATTTGTTTGATATTTAAAAAAGTATTTTTAATGTACATCTAATGATATTTAATTGTTCAATTGTTTACAGAGTGGTTGTAATTTTACCTAAGGCCTCTGCTCCAGACGCGCCACAGGTGTCTATCGTCAGACCGGGCAAGTACGACCCCAGCAAGTACAACATCATGGACATCTTTGGTGTTTCCAACACTCTCATGAGGGTAAACAAATTGCTTCAATTAAGAGTAAAAAGCTTAAAGATCTATTAAAATCGTGAACAATTGCTCAGTCATAAATGTCAAAAGAAACCGACTTCAATAAAAAATGTATGGAACCCCCCAGAGGCGTACTCAATCGATGACAAATATATTTTTTGAATAATTCTAATTTGCATAACATATCTTGTAACAAATATAATATATAATACGAGTATGTAAGAAAATAAGCATACAGTTGATTCGAGAACCGCCTTTTTGTAAAGTTGGTTAAAGATTACGCTTTCTTTTATCTCGTTTAGTCCCAATCATTGAAATTCTTAAAACAACAGATGCGAACGTCGAGTGTCGACGTGACAAATTCGGCAACTGCATTGGCATATAGGACTAAATACTTGATCTTTATTAATTATATATAAATATAGATGAATGTTGAATGAACGTTTATTATCTTTTTCTAGATTCTTCTAGTAGAAGATGACAACGCAATAGTCGCGGGAAGTCAGAGCATTCTGGATCTCGAGGGAGTGACGATGGCACACTTCTTGCAAATGACTTCAGTTACGATGAAGAAAATGGTTGTCATGGGACAGGTACCTACAGATCATGTTTAGGTTTTCATATTTCACCTGCTTATTTATATATGTGGGTAAAACTTAAGGGTGTGTCCTGATCTGGCGAACGCTCACCGAATTTTGCAACTCCCGATCGGATCGCGAACTGCGGTTCGTAACGCACGTAATTTTACGAACAATTTGTGTTGTATTTACCAACTGAATGTATTTTTGACTTTTATATAACCATGAAGGTATTAAGTATCAAAATGGTCTCTCCATTTCATGATAGTCTCTTACTAAATAAACACAAAAGTTTGTAAGGATGGATAATTCTCAATTACTACGTATTTTGATGAAAAAATTACATAATAATGTTCAATAACGTTTCATACTATTTTCAGGACGCGTCGCCATTGCGTATGAAAGGCACCCACTACTTGAACACACCTCCAGGTTTTGAAACCATTTTCAATGCAATGAAAGCGTTGTTAAATGAGAAAAACAAAAGCAGAGTAAGTTAAATACTGATATAATTGAACGTTAGATATACCTAACTACACACAACACATACCTAATTAGTAACACTGACGTAACTCATAACTTATGATTTTTGGTCTACCTAGTAATTACTAGGTAGATCGCTCCCCATAATATCTTTCCAGACTCTGTGATTTAAAGTGTATAGTCTGCAAAAAGAGAGATTCTAACTTTTTTTTGTTATAATTTTATATGTAAAGATATAGAGATGATTACTTAACAAAATAATATTGTACGTACTTTGATAAGAAACGGAGTTATGTCATTTCGAACGTCACATTTTTCCACTTCATAAGTTTTGAGATTTTCGATGCAAAGAAACAACAATACTTAAACTGGTTTATTAATTGCAGCTTTTCGTCCACAACAAGAATTATGAAGAGATGTACAAGTACATCCCTCAAGAATGTTTGCCGACTGAGTACGGTGGAAATGCAGGCACTATTGAAGACATCACGGGTTAGTTATAAACCTTTTTCAACACCTGGGGTGTGAGCAGTACTAGTTAAAAGTTTACCCGGCTCTTTTTATCATGAATGACAAAAACTTTCGACATTGACGTGTCGGTTTCTAGCTTTTGCCATATAGATGAAAATTATGACGAGTGTCATCATCTTAATGAATGTTTTATTTTATTTCAGAATATTGGAGGAACAAGGTGAAGGAGTACAGCTCCTGGTTGGAAGATGATTTAAAGTACGGAACTGATGAATCAAAGCGACCTGGCAAGCCCAAGACTGCGGAAGACATGTTCGGAGTAGAGGGATCCTTCAGGCAACTTGAATTTGACTAACTTACGATTTATACTTTATAGATTCAATAAATTTCTTTTTATTACATTTTTGTGTCCTTATTATTGTGTTATAAGGTTAAGTTTAATAAAAATATGGGTAATGTTGCGAGACAACAAGAAAGAGGTCAGGAAAAGGTTGTCTGTTATATCTTAATATTATTCTTCAAGTAAATAGTGCAAGTTTGTAAAGCATCAATATTTAATTTGATGCTAAAAGAAAATGAAAGCAACATCGTATGTTTATTTACTAATTTATTTGACGTATCTCCATATGACAAACAAGTATTATAAATCAAGGCGACGGCATATTTATAAGCATGTTGCGTTACTTGTGAACTTACCACGGTAGAGTGTTGGTCACTGGAGTCGTTCGTCATTCTTTATTTAAATTAAAAATATTTACGAAAAAATATAATGTAATAAAACTGGCAGTTTATGTGAATGTTTTTTTTTAATTTTGTAATAGTGTCTTGTTTGTCGTTCGTTTTTTGAATGTTTTTTAATTATGGCGGTCAGAACTTTGAGTCCTGAGTTAGCGGCAAAAGCTGTGACAGAACTGTATGAATCTCCGAAAAAGCTAGAAGATGGGATACAGCATCTGAAAATATGGATTAGCAAGCAACCACATTTAAGGGCTTTAACAGGTAAATTACAAAACATCCTTTTTTACCTTTAAAAGGTTTATTTTTGGTAGGTTGTATTTTACTATACCTTGTGCGCTGTAGCTTGGTGCGGGTGACATTTGTCAGTATGACGTTGAAATCTATCAGTATCACATGGCTAAGGATGTAACCTTATCCAAGTCATTTTTATCGATTACGTTTTTTACAGCAAAAATCACATTCCCTTTTTTATTGTTATAAAAAATTATTGTAATATTAAATTCTTCTAAGCGTGTCGATGGCAATCTATTTATATAGTGTCGGCCCAAAATACTGCTACGAGAACTGCATAGTCAGTAGCTTGCATTAATATAAAATTAAACTGCAATATTCATTTTTGTATCAATTAAAAAATATATTTTTGTATATAAAATAAATAAAACCGCATTCAAAGCACTGTAACACGGTATTTTATATTTTTTTCATGATAGAATTTTTACGGCATTTAATGGAGACATCGTTAAAATATCAGTCACAGATTCAGATGATGAATTGAGTGACCATTCAGATGTTTCTGACACTGATATGAGTTTAGACAAAAAAAGAGCGTTTTTATTAGTTATAAAAATATCGACTATCCATCGTAGCAGTACATCCCATCACTAAAGTCGTATTTGGCGTTACGTTTTACGCATAACACTTTGCTTATTTTGTATTCTAATATAATTATATTTGTAAACTAGATCATTCTGGTTGTTTTAATTAAATAAATAACCATGATTTATGATTTAATATATTAAAAATATGGTGCACCTGAAATACTAAAGTCATAATTGTAAATGGCGGCAACTTTCAAGAGTGAAACGAAACATGACTGACAACTGTCACCCGCACCATGCTACACCGCACAAACTGTAAACAGTTTGATTCATGATACACTAATATGACAATAACATTTGATAGAAGTACAATTCAAAATAATTGTGTGAATTTGTATAAAATTGCCTCTAAGAAATATTATTATGGTGATGATTATGTTAACGTATGATAATATAAATCGTAATAAGAGTCGTGCATTCAAATTAGTGATGTAAATAAGCGAAAAAGTTACTTTTACAAAATACCCGATTCTGTTAATCTATAGGCTGGAAATTCGCAGTAATTTTCTTTCTTGAATATCTTTTAGTTACTTGCCTTAAGAGATAATCGGGGCTAATGAGGCACAGGTAGTAAAATATCATATTTACTTGCTAGTAAAAGTACCAATACTTACAAGTATTGAAGAGTAATAAATTTTTTGTTTGTTTACTTGTTAGAGCCTCAGTGTCGGAACGTCAGGACCTAAAATCTAAAAATAAACCGCGTCCAAATCCGTAAAAAGTAGTTTCAACGCTATGATGACTGATCATTGTTCATGCTCATCAGACAAAGGTTTGTCCTAGTTGGGAATGGACTCTACGACCTCTGGTATAACAGTCAAGGACACTAAGCAGTGAGCACTAACCAACAGGCCAGTTGCCTAATAACTGTTAGCCATTTGGAAATAATACCCAAACGAGTTATGTAGTTTATTATGAAGACGTTAAAGATTACGAGTATGTAGGACACTATCAGAGACAATAACTTAAATAGGTAATATTAATAGCTTGTACGTGATATCGTATTTTATACATACAATTTCAATGTTATAAATTGACCTTAACTTTTATGTGATAATGTGATGTCTGTTAGTTATGTATGTAACTATGTTTTGTTACGTCGAACTGAACTTAGCTTAGTTTGCGGTTCAAAGCAAATAAGTATGTACTTTATGTTTTCCCACCACAAAAACTTTTTATGTAAAATGTTGCCAGATGAGAGAACTCACACTGTAAAAAAGTTATCAGATCTTATGAAGAGTCAGTCGTTTAACTTACGCCCAACTCTAGAAGTCCTTACTTTACAAATTCCACACCTCAGTCAAGTCAAAATATTTGGCATATACCTACTATCTTTGAGTAAATCACAGCTGGGCCTATAGCCTTTTTTCTGTTGTTGTGTACTGTCTTGTGTGTCCATCATCAAGGTTTTTCCTCGTAACTTGCTCTCCGTAATTCCTGGCTCTTTCGATTTTTGAATAAATAATGATTTTTATTAGTTAAATGATTTTAGTACCAAGTTCCATAAAAGCTTGTCATGAAGTTAATTGCATTTAATGAATTTATCAAATAGCGTAAGTTATTATTTTACCGCCTAACGCATGTAGCTTTAGCTCGAATTACCAATTCCATTTTTATTTTTTTTTGTGAAATCAGGTTTCTTCTAAACAATTAAATGATTAAAGTATTAACCGACCTCTATTACATTACACATTCATTTTTTAAATCAAGGTCATTTGGTTACGCATGTTTTTGTTTATGGAGATTAAACTTAAACTGCTTAATTAATTAAATAATACTTGTTAGAGAATGACGAATAACTAGTTATTTAAAAACATAAATGAAAGTTCTTTGAACCGACACTGAAAGTTGGTTTTTAAGATTTAAGTAAGCATGTGAAGGTGTTTGAACGTCATGTATACCTTTATGTTGATCAGAATAAGATATGCACGAATTATTGTGTTTGTTTATTAACGAGTAATTTTGACTAAGTTGAAATAATGGTTTTATACCAACTAATATTTTTCTGTGAGGCATAAAGTACAAAGTATATTTTATACGAAAAAGAGTAATACATAATAATTAGGAATTAGGGTAATAAATCTATTTGGATGAGGTCAGGCAAAATAGCATGACTTAAACCTATCCTGATTCCTAAACTATGAACGTAATCATTGTAATACGTACATACACCAAGTATAATTACGCGATGGCGACTGGCTACAGGTTCGATCCTCGTGTGGAAAATACTTTTGACTCATCCATATTACTATAATAATGTTATTTCACTAAGAAAATAAATTAACCTCTGTGCATTAGATTGAAATATATATATTATACATTATTACTAACTACATTTATGTCTATAAATATACATACATATAATCACGCCTGTTTCCCGTAGGGGTAGGCAGAGACCACTTCTTTCCAATTGCTGCGATCCTTACACACTTGTTTCGCTTCATCCTCTGTCACTATTCCCTTCATACATGCTCTTCGGTTTCGGGTACTCTTGTCCTGACCTTTTTTCAAGTCTCTGATTTGGTCTATAAATATGGTCGGTAAATTGTGTAGTTAAGGTACAAAAGTATCGCAGTAAAAAAAACAATTTAACATTACAGATGATCAATGGCTGGCCACATTCTTAAGGGGTTGTAAGCATAGTCTGGAGCGAGCAAAAGAGAAAATAGATTTATACTATTCCCTCAGATCCATCTCACCAGATCTCTTCAGTCTTAGACCTCATAGCAAGAAGTTTAAAGATTTACTTCGCACTGGGTAAGTTCATATGGTTAATAGTTCGTTTTATGATAATATTGTGTTTCCTTTGTCATGTTACTTAATTAATAATTAGGTTGAAATAGATAAAGTACTAAAGCGTCCCGGATCTGATGAATTGTGTTATATTCAACGACACTGCACATTATTAAATAACGCGTGTTTTAATTTGCATTGACTATAGGATTCTTGTTGCATATTGCAATGGAAAATTTATAATAATTTAATGTTAAATGAAAGTACTGTTCACGACGACAAACAGAACGATCAAGCTACACGACTACTTTGATGATGTGACCTTGCTTTTGAGGCAAGACATTTGAGCGCAGTTAAATCTTTAAATCCATGAGCAAGACTTCGGGGTACGCGCTTTATCAATATAAAGTTCCCGGAATATTTGAACTCATACTATCGGTCCCGTGTCTACAACTAAGTTACTAAGACACTCGGTGCACCTCTCGCATCCAGTACGACCCAGTTGCCTATTTCAGGTCATCCAATGAATTATAAAGGATTTTGTTCATGACATTTCAGATCAGGCCTGATATTACCGAAACTTCGTGATCCTCTCGCACCTAGGGTTATTATTGCCAAAGCCAGTCTTTATGACCCCACCAAGATAGGTGTCGCGGAATTCTTCTCATTTGCACATTGTTTCCAACAGGTTCGTATTTTTAAATATATTCGTAATTATTAATATGACAAAGAAAGTGGACTTGTTTCGATAAGATTTAGCTAATCACAGTCAATATGTAGGTACCTATTTGCCAACGACTGCATCCACAAACATTGCTGAAAATATATACCTGAGCATTTCACAGAAACATCATAATTTTATCACTAAACATCGCTTATGAAGAGATAACAAATAAATAAACTAAAATTATAACATTTCTAATAAAAATACACTCTAATTTAAAAGGTTGTTGACTAATTCTTGACATTTGCAGGTCATGTATTTAGAGGACGATGCTTTCTTAGTGAATGGATGTACCTGTGTGTTGGATTTGGAAGGACTGACCATGGCTCACCTCAAGCCAGTGACGCCGACATTACTGAAGAAACTAGTGGTTGCAGGACAGGTTAATGTTTTGAGCCTATGCTAGATCCCCGTGCCTGGCAAAGGCCTTTTCATTTCCCTTCCCAACCTCTGTTCCGAACGCTGTTAGGTCTCATGCTATCTCTGTCACTTGAAGATGTAAACTAACGACGGATTTAATAAACATCTAAGAAAGTCTAAAGAGAAATGGTCAAGTCTTTTGCTATTTTAGGTAAACCTACCTATTATTTTCTGAAGCACGTCTATAAGTTAGACAAAAGACGAACAAATACAGCTATCACCCCATATCGTATTTGTAAAGATTAATTGGGGCAATGTCCTGATAACGCCATTCGTAATCGTCACCTTAACGTCGAATTGTGTTTGACTTTGAATCAAGTTGTGAACTATACTGAAAGGACTTTTAAACTATATGGCAGACATAAAATAAGTAGTTCTTAGGGAGCGTCCACATCTGACGAACGAGCATTACACCCAGCTCGCGAGCTGCTCGTGTAATGCTCGTTCGTCAGTTGTGGACGCACCCTAACATGTGATTGTAATTTTCGTTTTCGTTACAGGATGCTTCACCCCTTAGACTAAAAAGTTTACATATTATAAATTCGATATCAGCCTTTGAGACGATTTTTAATATTGCAGTAAGATTTCTTAATGAAAAGCACAGAAAAAAAGTAAGTAAGACTGTAGTGGTGTCGATATTTGAAGGTTTATCAGCAATGATTTGTTATTAGAGGTAAACCAACATTAAGTTATTTGTGATATCCTATAAGCTGTTTCGATGGATATTTTGAAGTAATTGCCTTATCTACCTTGAGGAAATGTACTTCTTAGTTTCCTTCCTAAACTCAACCTTATCGTGTATGGATAAAAAATGATTTTGTTTGCATTTTAGCTTTTTGTGCACAGTAAAGACATAAGTGTGCTTCGCGATCATATTCCACCGGAAATATTACCAAAAGAGTATGGAGGATATGCAGGCACAACGCAAGAAATCATAGGTAAAGAAAAATGAGTCATATTTCTATGTTCACCAGAGTTATTATTGTTACAAGCACATGATAAAAAGAGCAAGTGTTATGTTTTGTTTTTGGTATGTGTGCAGATTACTGGCTGAAGAAATTTGAGGAATATGAAGAATGGTTCGTTGACGATTTAAAATTGTATGGAACAGATGAAACGAAACGACCAGGGAAGGCTAAAACGGCTGAAACAATGTTTGGCGTCCAGGGATCATTTAGAAAACTCGACGTTGATTAAATAAAAGAAAAATATGTAGTGATTAATGATTAATTTCTTCTTCCTTCGCATCTATTGATAACAAAATAATGTATGTTTGTAAATAAGATATGAATATGATGTTGAATGAAACAGAACTATATGCTGTGATACTTCACATTTTGAAGTCATGACAAAGGGTTTTCCTAATGCAGAAAATGTTTTTAAATCATAAAATTAGTAGTCATTGTTTTCTTAGGCCGGTTACAGTTCTTGACCGACCTTCAGTCCATTCGCTGCGTCGGTCACATTTGTAATTTCTATAAAAGTTCATAAAACTGCTTACGAGTACCATGTTGTTCATATGTCATCAGTCAAAAGTGTGTTCAGTATTCGACTGTCCGGTATACCGACCGAACAGATGCGTATTAGGAATTTTCATATACACGACTGAAGCCACACACAAAGGGAGCACTGAATCCTACAAACTGATGAATCGGTCAATGCTTATCGTCAGGAAGGACTACGGTCCTACGGTAGGCTCTGATGTTTTTTCAAGCTGTGTAACCGGCTTTAGAGTCATTGTGTTTAATGTGATTAACAGATAGACAAAGACATCCATTATTGTAAAGAGCATACTTGTTGTATGTTTGTTATCTGTTTATCTAAAGGTTAGATTGTCGTAACCGATATAACACAATGTCGACACAAATCATAAAATAATGACTTAGTTCGTGTAACTTATTAGTAAGAACACAAAAGAATAAAGACGAAAATAATAACATTGTTTTTAATTAAGGCGAATTCGTCACTTCCAATGTAAAAAACTCAAGGCAGCTCCAACATCGATCCATTTTCAAGGCTGCAATTTAAATGAAAAAGATACATTTTAAATGTAAAAAAATAAGGCAGTTAGCATATAAGTTGTATCCGAAAAGGCATTTTCAGCATTATAAGAGTTATTAGCCATCCTTATTGAGATGTATATAATTGTTATCTATGCTACCATATTACATAGAAGTTTTAAATAGCAACAATATTTATGATCACTACAGTTCTTCAGTTCCATACAGGTCTTCCGTTAAAAGAGTTCTTTGCCACATCAATATATATACATTTTCATTTCTACAAGTTATAAAACAATATAATTCATGACGAAAGACGTTAAGTGCATACTAATTAGCGTGGCCATTAAGAAGCATTAATCTTGGTACGTCACAACGTGTAATAAACGTAGCTGTGGATAAACACGATGTAAAACGGAACATTAGTTCTTGTTGCACGATTGGATAGAGTCGGCGAGTTCTGTTGTGACACAAATGATAAGAGGTGTACATTATCAGTTGGTCGATACTCCGCGCGCACCGACGAAAGGTAGGCTGCCTTACTTTCCTTAAATAAACTTTTATTTTATTTCGAGTGCCATTTTAGTTATTTTTTGTTGCGGTCTGTTGTGTAACATAGCGTCGTTTTTAGAAGTGGATGTGTTTTAAGTGTTTTATTTGGACTTTCAATGCCATGTAATTTATCTTTGGAGTATTGATTGCCCCACTTAGTTTAGTGTTGTTTGTGTTAAGTGTGCTAAAATTAAAGGTATCAAAGTTTCTTTTTGGCAGAACCAAAAATGGACCATTTAAAGTTGTTGTGCATTTAGACTTGTTGTTTGTATTAAATATTTGAATGTGTTTTCCAGGATAAATTAGGCTTTAAAAATGATACGTCCTCTAACCCCGGAGCTGGCGAAAATAGCCAAAGAAGAGTTGAATGAGAACCCGAACCAAATAGCAAGTGATCTACAACACCTGAAGGATTGGATCTCAAAACAACCTCACCTGAAAGCGAGGACAGGTACCTAGACACTGTTATATACAGGGTGAATATCAAGTCGTTGTTTTCCCGAAGCGAAATGAGTTTGTATCGGTCATACAATCGATTAATATATGTAAAAAAAATTAGACTCAATAAATGGCGGATTAACAATTGTTATAAACAAAACTCGAAAGTGACTTGACCCAGTAGTAATACATCGCGCTATACCTACGCGGGCGGGCGCGCGGTTACCCCGAACGCCGCGCGGTCGTTGCACTTCGCGTGTAAATCAGCTGATCGCTACTCGTGATTTAATAAAACACAAAACCAATAAGTAATTCAAATTTTCGCTTCAAACTTTTACGGGCTTAGGATCGTCATAAATACTTAAAAAAACAAAATAGGTATCTTTAAAAAAAGTCGGAATTTGATAATTAAGTATTTAAGGCGTAGGTATTTAAAAATGGAATCGACTTATTTACAATGATTTTGATTACCTAACCTACTTTTAAATGTTTATTTACAAAGTACGAGTACTTACACTTAACGGTAGCGGAGTAATTGTTCGAAATGTAAACCACTACGTTCAATGCACAAACGAGCACGTTTTAACTGATTGTCTTTCAGTTTCATTAAACTGTCTCTGTCACGTCTCACGATATTAAAAGCGTCCACTATCGCACTTATCAAAGAGTCGCGTGTTTGGTGTTCCTCACGATACACCAAGTTCTTGAGCTCAGACTCTACCACAAATAAAAGTCCAAGAGAGTCAACGCCGGGCTCCTCGGTGGCCAAGGGTGTGGCCCGCCACGAAAAAAAAATGATAAGGATGCAGTCCTTCTGTGTTGAGCACTTTCATCGCACATTCATCACTTGACGTCATCGACGTTCGCGCACAGAACACTAACTAAGCCGTAGGCACAGAGCGCAACATTTGGCGGCATTCTATTGTGTTTCGGCGCTTGCCGCGTGCATGCAAGCTAATTTATACCGTATCACCATGACCGAGAGCTTATTTTGCTCTGAACATTTATTATTGATTCTTTCTTTGTAAGTTTGCCGACAACACGTGGCGGCGGCGTGTGCGTTTCGTGTTACCTACAGGTGCCTACGTGATCTCTAGTGAGTGAACTACTATTGATTATCGCTCTTTCGAGTTTATGAATACTTTTTTAATGATGTGAAAAAAAAAAACATTATGTTTTTTAAGTTAAACTTTGTATTTCGATAGTACTACTGATGGGTAATCGTCCTGCCGCGGGAAAACAACGATTCAATTTTCACGGTGTATAATTGTTATATTGTTATACACATCACTCGTATATTTCTTTACTAGTCGATGACTAACTGTCATTGATTTATGTTGAAGTACGTTTACAAGTGTTTCACTATAAAAGTGAAGATTTGTTTCCTATATTTCAAAGTTCTTCTTACGGAAAATCGGGATGTCACGCTTTTGAAACAAATAGACTGAAATTGATTAGTTGTAGTATGGTTGCAGTATATAGAATAAGTAAAATAAGCCTTAGACCTTTGAAATAAGAGCTATGTCAATAGTAAAATGTAGCTCAATCGACTCTACCACTACAAATGTTTTTATTACAACACCGATTATAAGGTTTTAAACAAATGAAAATGTCATCGTACTTTATTGTTAGTAATTTAAAAGGATTTTGTTAACGATTCCGAAAATGTATTTCATTCCAACTATCAGTTTTACCCTAGCAACCAATTTTATCAGATGGTAGGCGCTAAAACAATGTATCTTGGTTTCCGATATGCATTTGTTTCAGAGAGTTGTAATTTTTAGACGAGTTCTTTATGTGTATTCATGTTTATTGTTACAAGACTAACAAACAATCAAAAGTGTTATCATACCTAGTTTAATAGGGAATTTTAGGTGTTATTAAAAGTTTCTATGTAATAAGTAAATTTGATGTGTTTAGTTCTTAAAATAGTAGGTGAACATTTTTAATATTGTGAATATCCGTTTACCTTATACGCTATTAGTCATCGATGCAAATTATTGATATAGATTACTATCAGGGCACCGCTGCTACTAAACTAATTGATATACGTAATAAACAAGATTATCATTTTACTCATTATTGATTCAAAGTCCAAATAACTATTCTTATTATATTTCCAAATAAATGTTAGGCTTCTGTTGCCTCTAAAAGAAATCCTCCATTTATGTATATTGGTTTCATAGGATTACGCGAATGTTAGACATTGAAATAAAACTAGTTTACAGGATCAAGTCGCGTAACTCCATATAGGAATATTGATTAAATATCTCAGAGAAAATGTTACGACATTATTGTAATAATATTTTCACCTTGACCTTGAACTTGATACAAGTGAATCGATCGCGCATACAACTAAACGTGAAGTCTTTATATGTGTATATGTGTATTATACCATAATAAGGTTTTACGTAACAATAAACAAGCAAAATGCCATGGTACTTACTTAGGTTGTCAATTGGTACCAAATCTCGACAGATCTATTTATGTAGTCAGTAAAATTGCAGGTTTAGTTCAAGTCATTCATCAAACAGACAACTTTTTCACACACAGATACGTAAAGTCTCATATAATCCTTTTGATAAAACTAATTGTTGTTTGTTTAGTCGCTATATTAAACAAGATTAAAATGTTTTTTTTTTTCTAGCCTACGTCAGATCCCACTACTGGTCAAAGGCCTTCACTCTAACCTC
Organism: Autographa gamma; assembly: GCA_905146925.1. Lineage (NCBI taxonomy): Eukaryota > Metazoa > Arthropoda > Insecta > Lepidoptera > Noctuidae > Autographa > Autographa gamma. The sequence goes on from LR989852.1 coordinate 8,051,072, forward strand.
CTAACCTGCCTGCCTTTTGCGTTTATGCTTATGCTTTATTTATTCTTTACAGATGATCAGTGGCTCATAGCATTGTTGAGAGGCAGTAAATTTAGTCTGGAAAAGGTCAAGAAGAAGCTAGATTTGTATTACACTCTTAGGACAACGGCGCCAGATTTAACCTTGAGGATAAAACCTACGGATCCTAAGTTTTTAGAGTTCTTCAGACTTGGGTAAGATAAATTAAAGATACTCGCTTTTTAATATTAATTCGTACCTATACACATAATTTTAAGTAGCTTGTATTAATTGGTATAAATTTTTTTGGAGACTGTTCAGTAGAAATAGAAATATTCCCACTAATCAGTAATTTAGCGATAGTTATTCGTCTGCAAAAACTTACAAAGTGTGTATCTGTGCCAGTTATTCTGCTACTACTACTACTACTATAAAGCATCTTTTTGTTATTTCAGAACATGTTTGATTCTTCCAAAACCTAAGGACAAGTTGATACCCCGCGTGATCCTGATCCGAGCCGGCCGCTACGACGCCTCAGTCTACAACGTTGCTGACGTCATGTGCATGTTCTACTACTTAGTACAGGTACTTAATTAATGACTATTAATAAAGAATTTAGTGCATCGTTAATTGTCTTGCTCATCGAACTCGTTAGTGACGAATTGATGCTCTTTGTTGCGTAATTTGATTTGTTATTCAGATCAATTAAAATAAAATCAAAAAGATTGACCTTCCAGAGACGAAGATCACTTTTATTATTTTAACATGGAAGGGAATCATCATTGGTTTTTTTATAAAATCTACAGTTAAACATATGCTATCTTTACCGACACTAAAATAGTAGCCTAAACTGTTTCACTACGAGGCATAGACCTAACTTAAGTTCTTAATTGCCTTATTTGGCTAACATTTCAATACCAATACCTTATTGCTTTATTTCCAGATCCTGGTGATGGAGGACGATGCTGCGTGCGTGCTGGGCACCAAGATCGTGACGGACTACGAGGAGGTGTCCATGACGCACTTCATGCAGGGCACGCCCTCCATGCTCAAGAAGATGGTCGCCGTCTGCCAGGTAAGAGTCCTTGCTGTTATGATACAGAACGCGGCGTGCGTGCTGGGCACCAAGATCGTGACGGACTACGAGGAGGTGTCCATGACGCACTTCATGCAGGGCACGCCCTCCATGCTCAAGAAGATGGTCGCCGTCTGCCAGGTAAGAGTCCTTGCTGTTATGATACAGAACGCGGCGTGCGTGCTGGGCACCAAGATCGTGACGGACTACGAGGAGGTGTCCATGACGCACTTCATGCAGGGCACGCCCTCCATGCTCAAGAAGATGGTCGCCGTCTGCCAGGTAAGAGTCCTTGCTGTTATGATACAGAACGCGGCGTGCGTGCTGGGCACCAAGATCGTGACGGACTACGAGGAGGTGTCCATGACGCACTTCATGCAGGGCACGCCCTCCATGCTCAAGAAGATGGTCGCCGTCTGCCAGGTAAGAGTCCTTGCTGTTATGATACAGAACGCGGCGTGCGTGCTGGGCACCAAGATCGTGACGGACTACGAGGAGGTGTCCATGACGCACTTCATGCAGGGCACGCCCTCCATGCTCAAGAAGATGGTCGCCGTCTGCCAGGTAAGAGTCCTTGCTGTTATGATACAGAACGCGGCGTGCGTGCTGGGCACCAAGATCGTGACGGACTACGAGGAGGTGTCCATGACGCACTTCATGCAGGGCACGCCCTCCATGCTCAAGAAGATGGTCGCCGTCTGCCAGGTAAGAGTCCTTGCTGTTATGATACAGAACGCGGCGTGCGTGCTGGGCACCAAGATCGTGACGGACTACGAGGAGGTGTCCATGACGCACTTCATGCAGGGCACGCCCTCCATGCTCAAGAAGATGGTCGCCGTCTGCCAGGTAAGAGTCCTTGCTGTTATGATACAGAACGCGGCGTGCGTGCTGGGCACCAAGATCGTGACGGACTACGAGGAGGTGTCCATGACGCACTTCATGCAGGGCACGCCCTCCATGCTCAAGAAGATGGTCGCCGTCTGCCAGGTAAGAGTCCTTGCTGTATAAGAGAATATAACTAGGGTAGGAGAGGACATATAACTAGGATCAAAGTTACCTGAATCACAGAGTTGTTGGGATTTGGGACTGCGTTCGATTTTTGTTGGTTACAATGTTATTTACAAGTACATATTGTATGGTATCATATGGCCTATATATCATGTGTATATGTAGAGTGGGTGTGGTTGATCGAACTATTAAGGGTATTCATATCAAAGATGATGGTATTATTTTCATAAGAAGTTAGTGATTTGATGAAATTTCTGAACCGTATTAGTGAAACGATAAAAATTGACGAAAGTCGTTAATTTGATCTAGTTACTCTTTTCATGACATTCTTATGAGATATTCTTGTCGTAGTTAATGTAATCAATGTTTATACAAACTTTCCACCGAACACCAATATTTCGTAATTTTGAAATTGTAATTACGTTATTCAGAACATACTTTTATTTAATTTAGTAATGTATTAATGTTTTATATTTTCAGGATTCAATGCCACTCAGATTGAAAGGCAGTCATCACATTAACTTACCTTCAGGAGTTGAAAAAGTATTTGTACTCGTTCAAGGATTCTTAAATGAAAAGGCTAAGAAACGGGTACGTTGAATACCATTAAAATATTTATTACATAGATATTCAACGTAAGAAAGTCTTAGGTGTGGAACATACACGCATAGTAACGTCATATAAGTGTGGTCAATACCTAGTAAGAGTCCTTTGGTAGACTGTGTAACCATAGTACTAGGGTTTCAAATTGAATGAAATGATATATGTACCAAAGCGTTTAGCAATTTTTTAAAGACTTATAATATACCGTTTATCTAGTATGTTTTAGGACTAATATTATGTTCTTTATGCAGTTAAAAATCCACAAGAACCCTGAAGAATTGTTGGAGCATATACCAAAGGAAATAGTACCTGTAGAGTATGGCGGCACTGGTGGGACCATACCTGAGCTTATAGGTTTGTACATTTTTATGCAAAATCGCTACCAGTGATATAGACGAAAAATATTGACTTTAAAAAGTCTTATAATATTAACTAGAGGAGAAAACATTAATGAGATATACAAAAACAATCCTTTCTTGAAACACTCTATCTTTTGGTGAAAACTATATGAAAATTCCCCAACGGAATTTCCATAAAGTTTTCACATTGATTGAATATGTTCGCTTATCTAGGTATTATATAATCTGCATTGACATCTTTCGAATAACCGTACTAACACTTATATAGTCCATTATTACCATTTCCTGCGATCGTCTGTATAAAATATAAACGCATTAACACATAGTGAAGTACACAAAAAGTATAAACTATTTATTATATTCCTTTTCCAGAATACTGGGTAGCAAAATTCAAAGAATACCATGACTGGATGAAGGTAGAGGAACAGTTGGGTACCGACGAGTCCAAACGTCTCGGACCTCCCATCGCTGCAGACCTCATGGCCGACGGGTCCTTCAGGAAACTTGATATAGACTGATTTGTTCCTAATAAATAAAATATAAAAAAATATCTGTTTTTATTGTAAGTAGGTAAATAAAGCGTTAATTTAACTGTTGCTCATGTTTCTTGTTTCCGCGTTGCGAAAGTGTAAGTCGCATAATATGTTAATTATTTTTCACAATTAAATTAATTTTACTGCAAGACAATTAGGTTTTTCTTTTATGTCGATGGCTCCTATATCCCGCACTTCTTCCTCTGATTGTTTTACATCGTTTTTTTTTTATTTCTGAATCTATCTTTCTAGAATGTCCCTTGTTTTTTTTTTTCTTTCAGCTAAGAATTTGGAATAAGTGTTTCTATGTTTAACACAAAATGATGTATCTTTCTTTGACATTATTTTAAATGAAATAAAATCTTAAACATTTTCCTCTCGCCAATGTGCATAAGTGTCGGTAATTTTAACAAACCATGTCGACAACATGCTTTATCTGCAAGACAGAGATTTATGAATACATTAGTACATTCAGTTTTGCATTACAATGCCAAGACAAAACTCACGCATTGTTAGTGTTTAGCATAACAGACGTTAAGAGCTATTTCTTTAGCTATACGTAAGTATATAGAACAAGTGAGAGATGTAAATATTAGCTGAAAGAGAGAATTGAGAAGGGGGATCAAGTTTAAAAAAAGTTCGAACTGAAAATAGAGTGCGAGTATCACTAAAACCCCATTCCGCCGAATATGAGCACATTTTTGGCTGTATGTAGTACTTAAATTAATAATGAATTTATTGATTTAAGTTACTTTCCGTTCAACGACCGACGTATTAGCGAAAATATCGATGGTTCCGATATTATTAAGATTATATTTGGGTTTGAGCTAGTTTTATTAAACCGGCGTGCTATATTTTTACGACTAAACTAGTTCACACTGGTACTCACGGTTCATACCCTGATTTGCGCACTCTGTCATTTCTTATCTATGATATAAGAGAGAAACGTTATCATTTAATAAATGATAAATCATTGAATACGTGATAAGACTAACAGATTCGATATTATCAGCTGTTGTGTCTGAAATGAGTAAATGTTTGTGATACCGACTAGAATATTATCATAAACACCATAGATTAATAGAAATTATGTTTGATATTATGCTTAAGCCAGTTATAGAATTTCTTTAGGTTTTCTAAGGAATTTAATTGAAAACGGTTTCAGAAAGGTTTTTTCTAAATTGGTTTAGTCCTTTGCAAGTGACACGGTTACTAACGAAATGCATTGATGACAATTAATGTAATGAAAAATCTTTGCATATGCTTAACATCAATCCTAAACATGTTTCTCACATAGGAGACTTCAAAATAACATATCCAGTGTCAGCAAATGCATACAAAAATACGAAGTTTGTGTAATGTTAGTTTCAAACCCAGACTGATAGGTAATTAAAATGTTGTGTCTGGTTTTCAGTGATAGTGGTTCACCACACAAATCTCAAATACTATCTATATATAAAATGTACAAATGTATGTACGTTACATTTGGCTCCAGGGTCAACGATCCCATTGGCCTTGTACCATTTCCGTGGGTTATCGGCGTTTATATTCGTCTAATACACGTGTAGATATATATAAGTTTGTACGTCTGTATATAAATAGCTTGTTTAATGGAACATTTATGTTGTTATGTGATACACAGACCATTTGGTGCTCTTCAAGCCTATGCTAGATGATTTATAGTGACGAGTAAATACTTTATGTTTTGACGTTTATAATCAACATGTGTTTCTAGTCTTGGCTATCTGATTATTATCAATACAATGCTATGTAACGTAGTCATAATAACAGATGTCATGGGATTAAAATATGAGTGTTTATGCGATGGGCAAGAGTAATTAGATGGCTCTACATTTTAGTACTCAAAAAGACAGGAGTGTCAGTTGGACTATCGGGGAAGATATTATTTACCCGTTACAAGAAAACATGTTACATTGCAGGTTTAAGTATTTGGAGTTTCCAATTAAATTCATTTTTATTCACTTGTTTAGTTTTTCATTTACTTTTTATGATACAAAATAACTAACGAATTTCTTCTATGCGATAAATTCCCTACTTAATGTTTGTAAGATATTATATTTGGTTTTGACTGAGATGATGATGATTGTGTCTAAACGAGGCCAACAGTAATATTTATAGTAAGTAGAAAGGCGTGTAGAAGAAGTCAAAAACAAATGCGGCAAAACAAATCACCAATAATCTCACCTGGTTAATATTTTAAGAATAATATCAAGTATCTAATCAATTAATCAGTGATACAAATTAATTTAATTTACTATCGCACACCTGTGTTCAAAACTAAAGTTTATTTTCTTGGACTCCACCACCTGTGTAAAACGTAAGTGGCAAAAATCTGATAAAATTATTTATTTATTAATGTAATTTATTGTGATGTCCTGGTAATTAATTTGTGTGGTTTTCTGGATTAAGTATGAATTTTAATATGCAATTATAAAACCTGGTGGGAAGGAGTATACGCCTATTAAATAAGGCACTGCTTTTTTCTTATGTAACTTTTTACAGTAGACCGGTTATTGGGAATGTTTTCACGAAACATAAACAGTGTGTAAATTAGAAAACTAAGAAGAATCACAAATATTTTTAAAAATAAATTCACTGTTTTTTATAAAAATAAAATTTTCTTTGCCTATTAATTCTGATATGTAAAAAGAACTTGAGAAAATCAAAATAGCTGATTGAAAATGAAAACAACAGTCAAAATTATATTTCACCTAAATATAATTTCTTAACTTCAAGAAATTTGTAGATAATATGGTGATGTTAGTAACAACAAGTAAAATGGAAAATATAATGATCTTGTCTTACAACGTCTCTAATTGCTCTTTCTAAAGTTTCCTATACAAACCGAATTGTAAAAAAAATTATGTTCGTTTAGATCGGCTTTACCGCAAATATTCTCTAAATTTCGCTTATTTTTTGAGTTTTTATATGTCGGTCATAAATAAGAACGCGAATATTATATAATATGTACTTTAAATCTTGGGAACTGTTAAGCGTGGGTGACATAGCAACGCATAGCGAAATAATATTTTTCTAAAGTGGTTTAATGCATCATAGTATTCAAATCACGTCACATCATCTTTATTTCTGAATATAATCAGGCACTATTCTCTACCTGCCATATTTATCTTCTGCACCGAGGTTGCATTTGAAACTATAGAGTGAGCCTATCAGAGTTTAAACCGTAAGCACTAGTGTGAACAAGTGTTGTCGAGAATTATGTATGAAGATGGAGCTTGCCGTTTTAAAAAATCTATCTAAAACACTAATATTATCCTAACAATGTCAAAACCATCGATCATTTCTTTTATAAGTTTCTCGTTGCGCGAAAATTAACTTAAATGAAAAACGAAATGTACTAGGATCAGACTAAAAACTGCTCTCGCTTGGCACAAGGGGAACCTAGCGATAGTAGCAGTACTAATCATACGTCGATGATCTTCTGCCACTCTTCCCATGAATTTGGGCTGGACAAAAAAAAAAAGCATGGACACAAAAGAGGAAGAAGAAATTGATTTTATATTATTATAACGAAGCCTAGTTTTAGGATGGAGAAGCTATTTAACCGCTACGAAAAGCAACGTCCGCTTTTTCCGTTACAATACAGGCGTTCCTATGTTGGTGCAAAAAATCATGCAAATCTGTCGAATTCAAAAAAATATTAATCCAGAAAATAAAATTCACCTTTGTTACATATTATGACACCGAAGCAATGATAATGTAATTAAATGATAAACACCTGGCCATCGAGAATAATAAGCGTTGATTAGCGCCAATGACTCATCCGCTTGTTGTTCTGTAATCCCCGTGGGCTCTAATCACAAAGTTAATTAGCCTACGTTAAATAGAACGGCTTTTTTAAATGTTAATTACTGCTTTTAGCTTTTAATTTCTAAGTAGCTATTTAAAATTCAAGGTAGAAGATACTTTTGATTAAAATTAAATGAGTCTGCTGTTTCAGTGGCAATAGGAAAATAGCTACAAACGAAAAATTGGACTGTTTAGGCTTACATTGTATTTTGTATGGTAAATAGCAAATTAAATTGTGTAGCCTTTTAGTCGTCTGGGAATAGAAGATACTCATTAAACTAGCCAGCAATCGCCTTATTTCTGTCAGTGTTGTCTCTTACAATATAGATTTTAAAATCATGATAAATAATTTAAATAAATTTGCTTCAAAAATCAAAACGTTTATAGTAAGTTAGTGTTCTTGCTAGACCTATGTTGCATGTAAATTTGAGTAGCATTAATGTTTACAATGATATAATTTTATTCGCAATAACGGTTACAACGAAAGTAGTATCTTTAATTGTAAGTAGTAGTTATGTGCCCTGAAATAAGTTTTGAAGACTACGATTTTTATTCAATCTTTACTTTGAGGAAGAAGAAAAGATTTTACCCAGTTAAATTAGATTATATGTAACACTGTAAATAGATTAATTTATGAGTCACTTCATTTAATCTCAAAATAATTAATCAATTGACTTGATATGGTTTTCATGCTGTATCCCCTATATTATAAATGTCTTGATATCAGTTTTAAGTTCACAGTATGTCAACAAATATAGGCCAGAGTTGTCGGGCTTGTGTACATGTGCATGTAAGTGTTACATTGTGAGTTGAGACAAAATAAATAAACATGTGATTATTATTATTATTATTCTCAGTTCCACACTGATTGATTTTGAGGTGCCGTGCTTTACCGAGGCTGTGGATGCCTGGAAAATTGCCTGCCCGCATTCAAATACTCCTGTCTGCCCATCTTCCCAGAGACAGTGGGACGAGCCGCTCTGCAGAGTAGTTCAAAAAAATCTACTCTCTTCTTCCAATACTTCTGCTGAGCGTGCGCGCTTACTGGCTGTGGGAGAGTGGGAGTCAGGCCTTTGGCTTCAAGCATTGCCTTCGTCGAACATAGGCACCTTGTTCGACGACACTACTTTCCGCCTTGCTGCTGCTCTACGCCTGGGGGCTTCGTCTTGTACCCCGCATCGCTGTCACTGTGGCGAAGTTGTCAACAGCCTCGGACACCACGGCCTGTCATGTAGCCGTAGCGCGGGCCGCATGGCGCGGCATGCTAATATAAACGATATTATCCGACGAGCTCTTGTCGCCGTGGGCGTTCCGGCTGTACTCGAACCCAATGGCCTGGTACGCGACGACGGCAAGAGACCGGACGGTATGTCTTTGTTCCCGTGGAAGGTGGGTAGGCCTTTAGTGTGGGACGCTACTTGCGTCGATACTCTTGCGCCTTCCCATCTTCCTAGCACGTCGTGCTGTGCTGGCGCTGCTGCTGCGGCTGCTGAGAACCTCAAGCGGCGGAAATATTCCAACCTAGTTGGAAGTTATATATTCGAGCCGTTTGGGGTTGAGACACTTGGTCCGTGGGGTCCGAGTGCACACAGTTTTTTTAAAGATTTATCCAAACGCCTGGTTGACACTTCGTGTGACCCAAAGGCTGGCTTCTACCTAGGTCAGCGCATAAGCATTGCCATACAACGTGGCAATGCTGCCAGCCTTTTGGGCACACTCCCAGTCGACAGCGACGTGGGTGAATTTTTTGACGCCTTATTTTAGTGCTTAGTTTTATTTAGTATATATTTTTTTTTATTTAATATGTAGGCTTAGTTTTTATAGTATTGTAAATATTTTAAGGTATTCTGTACATATTGTTAATAAACATATTTTGTGACATCTTCACAAAACATTTTTCATGCATAATCATCCTATATGTGTTTTCACACTTCTTCTTAAAACTTGGCAGAATTGCACGAAAATAGTACTAAAAATAAACATGTGATTGTGTTTTGATTTTGCTAGATTTTTGTGTTGTTTTTTATTGCGTGCTTTATGAAAAGGTGCTTTCCCAGGTGATGGTCTATTTGTTTTTTTTTTTTTTGTGAACTATGCATAGCAGTCTCATTATCTTTTTGTGTTGTGTAAATTGATGCAAAAATACAATTAGGAATATACAGGCTGCGTATTTATTGTCTCGGATTTAACTCGAATAAAGAGCAAATTTTTGTTTACTTGCTTTTATTAATTCATGTTGTTTCCTTTGTTACTTACAGGAAGGTGTATGTATGATAAACAAAAATGACAGTAAGGCCGTTATCAGCTCCTCTCGCCAAAAAGGCAAAGAAAGAAATTAATGAGGTCCCATCAAGAGTCCCTTCAGACATAATTGCCCTGAAAGATTGGTTAAAAAAACAGCCACACTTGGAATGTGTAAAACCAAGTAAGTTTTATTTATAAGTTTTATATTTCTATGAAACACATGCCTGCCCATGCTTTTGGGGATTATTGGCGTGAGTATAATAAATAAAGTATAATAGGTAATACCTAACTACAACTGTTTACTAGCGACCTCTGCCCGAACCTCAATGTACTAAATGTTGTTAAAAACAAGTGAACCACGATGCTTGTGTGTGCAAGTCTCCTTATGTGTAACTTCCAACGTCTGTGTGTAGATGGCGCTGGGGGTATCGTTCCAAGTTTGCACAGTATCATATTTTTGTTATTTAACCATATAATATGTAAATGCTATTAATTTTGGCTTATTTATGTTTTTGGACACTAATATATGTTTAAAATTTTCCAATATTAAAAACAATAACGTATTTTTATTTTCAGCGGACCAATGGCTAGTAGCATTTCTGCGCGGTGGGAAATTCAGTCTCGAGAAAAGTAAACAAAAGTTAGATATGTATTATAGTTTAAAATCAATAGTGCCTGAATTCTTTGCGAACAGAGATCCCAGCGGGGCTGCGATTCAAGAAATACTCAAACTGGGGTAAGGAAATATTTTTACCCGGCGTCTAATCAATGCGGCGCCTAAATGAGGAAAGTAGAACACTGGCTACTTTCCGCTAAAATGTGGTTTTGGAAAGGTTTAGCAAGTGTATTACCTACTTTTTACGTATTTTTGTGCCAATTCATTTGTATTTTAACAAAAAAGGGCTTGAAAGCCCGATGAGAGTCAAAGTAATATGATTCATTTATTTTCAGAGTTTTTCTACCTTTAATTAATCCAACGAAGAAACAAGATGCTCCTAGACCCTGTGTAGTAAGGATAGGGGCTTTCGATCCTTCTAAGTATCATCTGTCAGATCTCATAAAGGTGTCATTCATGGTAACCGAGATATTGATGCTGGAAGATGACAACTTCACTGTTGCTGGTGAGGTAAGATTATTTTTCTTGGTTTTCAATCGGGGAAGGTAGTAAGTAAGCAAAATGTCATTGTTCAGTCTTAACAGTTGACCTAAGACATTCTTTTTATATCTGACCTCCAAATTGACCCATGAGGTCGAAAGTGGGATAATCGAATGGGAAATGCCTACCTATGTTTGCGTAGTGTCATTGGGTTTTTTGTTCTCTCTAAGTAGCTCAGTATCTATCAACAAACTAGAATTTTCTTTAATCAAATTAGTGGAAAATAAAATGATCTACACAAATTGATTTCTTTATAAATATTATTTACTTTCAGGAAGTGATAGTAGATATGAAAGATGTAAAATTTGGCGTATTAAGTCAATGGACTCCAGCTTTAGCCAAGAAGGTTATGTCAAGTTTTGAAAAGGCTCTGCCAGTGAGGGTTAAGGGGACACACATGCTCAACACACCGGTTGGATTTGAAGCAGCGTACACAATCTTCAAAACATTTTTAACAGACAAATTAAAGAAGAGAGTAAGTTGTATCTCTTTAATAGATTAATAAGGACTATAACAATTTAATGCTGGATACAAGAATCTCGAACGTGCTTCAAGATCAGTCCGACTCAGCTGCCTTCTTGAGTCTACTCAATAGATGCTTCCATGTAACCAGGCTGTCAGCTTATTATTCTGATCAAGTCGCTGAAAAACTTAAAAAAAGACGCCAGTATAAATGATTAAACCGTTATGGAATGTGTCAAAGTGAACAATACTAAAACAGTAGCTAAGCAATTATTATGGTTAATGAAGTTCCGTAGTCTATATCCAATTGTCTACAATTCTACTTGCATTATACGATAATTCTTGGAATATTGCTTACTTCACCAATTACAGGCACTACTAAACGTACGCTAAATATAACAAACTACTGATTCAATGAAGCAGACTTAACAAAAGCAGGCAGGTAATATAAATATAATATCATGATTGTCTTGTTTATAGATTCGCGTACATAATCAAAACTATGCAGCCATGCATGCAGTCATTCCGAAGGCTTCGTTCCCGGTAGAGTACGGCGGCGATGATGGCAGCCTGCAAGAGTTAATTGGTAATCATTATTACTACGATCAAGTCATGTACTCACTACCTTAATGGATGTTCCTGGAAGAAACTAAAAAGCCAGTACTATTCTGTCCTTACGTTGTCTAAGTAAAGCTGAAATTATTAGAAAATATTTTTTGGAGAATTCTTCGATTTCAAATACTCTTGAAAGGTTATTTATCAAATACGGTGTTTAGCAACTTTTCATCAAAAATAAGCTGTAAATGTCTAGGTATTACTTTATTATAAACTAATTATTAGTGTGACTGATAGTGAACGAAACAACAAATAACAAATTACATTGCACAACACACGCCGACGAGCATTCAACTCGTGTTACCTCAACGACTAGAAACTTAGACATGTGTTTTCGCAGATTACTGGAAAGCCAAGGTAGAGAGCTACCGCGACTGGTTCTTACAGCAGGATGACGTCCGTTCCGATGAGACCAAAAGGCCCGGCACACCCAAGACATCGACCCTACTGTTCGGCGTTGAAGGCTCCTTCAGAAAATTGGATGTTGATTAAATAAACGTAGTAATAAATTAATATAAATTTCTGTGTTTTCTTTTCTTCGTTCTAGTTTGTTTATTATTTTAGTATTGTAAGGTATAAATTGTAACTATAACTAATATATATATATATATAATAATAACTAAAAATAATAATAGCTAAATATACTGCTATTATAATAATAGCTAAATATAATATAATAATAACTAAAAATACTGCTATTGATTGGAATATTTTCAATAATATGTTTGTGTTTTCTTTCTACAATCCTTCATCCTGTTTTGTTTATTTCTGTAGTATTATGTCAAAAAGTACACAACTAAACATGCTTCTATTGATTACAGCATTAGATGTTTTATGTTTTCTTTACACAATACTTCATCCTGTTTGTTTATTTCTATAGTGCTGGAAGAAGTAAATTGTACACAACTAGACATGCTGCCATTGATTGCATAATTATTTGTATCTAGATGGTCCTTTGTTTACATAAACAAGGTGTAGATCCGTCAATTGTTTTAATTTTTCATATGGTTCAGTTCCATATGCTTGTTTTATCATGGTTTCACGGTTTCTTGGTAAACTTTGGTCAGCACGCCACGATAATAGCAGTACAACTAACAATAATCTTCAGCTGCATTCGTTTTGGAAACAAGTAGCACCTTTGATCACGCGATGTGGATGAGTTTAAGGATATGATATTACATATGATAATAATACAAGCCTAACAGGTACTCAGGAGCTGAAATATATAGATTGAAAAATAAATTGTGGTATCATTTCTCAATGCGCCATAAATTGTTATAAATCAATCCAACGAAACACGGCATTGCTGTCTCTGTCTTAATTAGAACTTAGCAAAATGTGGGTGTTAAGTTATTTCTAAAGTAGGTTGTAGTTGATTTAGAAGTTTTACCTTGATGGTGAACGCTTTATAATGAAATAAATAAGTTCTAGTCTGACTGGATGCTCTAACAATTTCGACAGAAATTCAATCACAAAAAAAAAAATGAAATGATATACAAGCATGATAAACAAAGATGTTTTAAACGCTATGGATAATTTCAATAGCGGCAATTATTAAACATTTATTTTAGAAGATGTAAATAGGTTTCATTATCTTGGTAACTGCTTATTATTTTTTTACTCACGGTTACTTTCTAGATTCTAAAACTCAATAACTTGACGTAATTATTTACACTTAAAAACCGATGCCGTTACTGAAACGCGGTATCACCTTGTTTTAGACGATAACATAATTACGTTCTGAATTTAGTAACTGTTAGACGTTTATAATACATATGACTTAGCACAAAAGAACTAAACAAAGATTATTTTCTACGATACGATGAATAACATCCAGTGTAAGTAGAGCTGCGCGTTCCGTTTCCAGTTGGCAGTGTGTGCCATATGCCGCAGTGTTTTATGAAAGCGGCGGGCGGTGTGGCGCGCGCGCCGCTGTCAGTCGTGTTTGGATATCAGAGGCACGCGCGTGTCGCAGTTGCGCTTAGCGGCGGTTTGATATGAGCCCGCTCACCCGCGTCCGCGGCCGTTTGTGTAACCTTGTGTTTGCCAAAATCACGCCATGACACAAGAAGAGCTTTGCACTCGGCTCGACTACGAGCTCCAATCTTCATCCGGAAATGCTTCCGACGAAGACAGTGTTATCATCAGAAAGGAAAGATCGAGCGTCAGAGACATGATTCTACGCTTTGAAAGGACTAATATTAATAACCTCGGTGATTCTAGAGAGTCGTTGGAAAAGTGCAAAGAACCTTTGGGAAGTTTGACAAGTGTAGTTAATCCTATTCAATCGCATTTTCAGCATTTGTGCCCAGTGACTAAGTCTCAAGATAGAAATTCGAATATATCAGTGAATTCAATTTTATCAAATGCTTCTGAACATAGTTATGAATCTAGTTCATCGGGTTTTATCTCTGATAGGAAATCTGCAGTAGATGTGCTCGTGCCACACAGACCTGCTCCACCACCACCGGATCAGTTCAAGGACAGCACTTCACCAAAAAGTAAATCTCCTGTGCCAGAGGAGGTTACATTTAGGGAAAGACGGTTTTCCTTTACTACACCATGCGCGTCACCTGTGGTCACACGACGATCTCGACAGCCACCGGTGATCAGGAGGAAATCCAATGCAGGTCAAGGACACCCTGGAGAAAGACATTGGTCGTATGGGGTTAAGCAAAGTGATTTGGAAAAGTTACTAAGACTTAAACGTTCAGATCCATCTGATAACGAGGAAGAATTACCTAGTCATGAGACCATCGCAGGGTCATCAGAAAATGACAGCAGTGACGACTCAAGCGAGTCAAGTGATAATTTGAGCGATGGAAAGGAATACATAGTCAATATAGATGACGGTACAGTGGATGCGTTGTCGACCGATCATTCAACGGACACGTTGATCCACGAAGAAAATAGTGATGAGCAAAGTGAACGAGGAGACAATGGATCAGTCTCCTCTGGTGAAAGTGGTGATCGTGTTAATTATGACAATGTTAGTATTAAGTCGATATCGTCATTCGATATGGTTCCATACCAAAAATATGATAGTATTACGGTTTCTTCGGATGAGTTCGGTTCCGAGGTGTGCCACGCACCGGACACAGAGTTTCTTACTGTGAGTGCAGTGAACGAGTGGTGTATTTCCAAGTCTACGGAACCGGTATTGATGCCGGTGGAATCGAAAAAGGAGAAATATCGCAGGTGAGGTCACTTGAGTTTTCAAGATATGAACAAAAATATTTGCGATATCGCTGCCTGGCTTTGTAACAAACTGATAAGATATCGTTTACCTTCTCAACGCGTGTACGAATGGCTAGTGCGTCTTTGTTTTAGTATTATAAAGCTTAGTGAATGATATTACGAAGTATACATACAATTGAGGTTGTTTGTTTTAGATCATGGTAGTAATTATAACAAATGCACCATAAAAATGAACTAGAATGCTTGGTGCATACAAACGTGTTCAAGTACATACATGTCTTGTTGCCGTGTATGAGGTTTCACCTTGATGTTTATTCATATGGTGCGAGGCAAGTGGGCAGGTGGCTAATACGTAGATAGGTACCTATTACAATCCTTTATAGAGATATCAATGATAAGTATGTAAATAAATCTATAACAAAAAACATGACATAGACTAGACAACCTTACTTTTTAACTTACCAGTGTTTACTTTTTTTTAACTTTTATTTATTAGTTCTACATTTATTTAAAAAGAAACATTTAATAAAACACTTGATTTATAATTATTTTTATTAAATTAATTCCAAATTCAAAACTTTTTCATAGCTGGCTGAATAAATTGAACTAATTCAAATAAAGAAAAATAATAAAATGGCGGAATTTGTTATTTGGAAAACAGTTTGTTTTTTTTTTCTAATAATGTGTTTAACATTGTAGAAGTTCATTTATTTACGTAATGTGACACTGAAGATTTTAATAATTGATCTATTTTTGTTGATGATTCATAAATATGTATTCTTGTATCGTAAGAAGCATGCTAATAATCGTCAACGTAGGTGGCAAGGTCAGTGGTGTTGTTCCTGATGTAGCATAAATATAATTATGAAGTAGTTATTATTATCAAACAATAAATAAAACGGATAATGAAAGTATTTTTTTTAAAGAATTTAATAGATTTTAACTCGAGTAGTTCACATAGCATTTAGAAAGGTTTTAGTTGGTTATAATAATCATGTAACTGATTTTTTTTTGTAACTATTTCATTTGATGAATATTTTATATATAATTTTGGCTAAGATTATCTACAAATGTGTGATGCATATTTTTTATTTGGGTAAACTACACTTAACGTTATTTTTTGTAAATTCATGAATTTACTGAAAAATCGTTAAAATAAAGACTTGGAAAATTCAAAAATATAGGTAGGTATGTAATGTATTAGAAGCAGGTAAGGGATCCATATATATCATACTGTAATAACATAAATAATGCCCTTAAACCACATTGTAGTTATCACTCGTCAGCGTCACGCGTAACTTGTTCTTATCTTAACTGTTTTCGGGTATCCCCAACAAAGTAAACATGTATAGATGCTATTTAAGTTTTACGACATCGCTGCTAGTATCTATTTACATAATTATTTACCTAATTAGAGTCTTACTAGGCCTCTTGTGGGTCGGGGTTTCTAGCTCTTTAGCATCGGTTGGTTGAGTTTAGCGCAAAACCGTGATGAACGGCTTTAAATAACTGTGTTCTTTGCCCAGCTATGCGATGAAAGAATAAATGGTGAAGAAAAAAAAAACATTTTCAGTTATTAGTCGAGTGGCATTTAACGTATCTATAAAAAAGGAAAAAACAAAACGTATATCATTTTCATATCCATTCTTTGAATGAATGATGTTAGTATAAAAGAACAAATATTATAATTTGAACAGTTCATTGTTGACTTTCACCGTTTCGTTTTAATTCTACTCATATGACGGATATTATGTGTAACTTAATATTTTAGTATCATGTTACTAATAGCTTCGTTCATAGTTATAGTTATTATACATAAATGCTAGTCGAAGGTTTTTTTGGTCTCTTTAATTAGATTAATACGTGTTACTATTTTGTCCCTTACCGCCGAATAATCTTTAGCTTTGAAACTTTAAGGAACCTTAAAGGAACAACATGAGATATAACACTGATTTATAACTTATTGATGTTTCTTTAAGCGGCTTTTACATGCAAAAAGCCATGCTGTTTTCAGTTCCTAGTACGCTGAGAGAGAAAAAGTACTCCTAAAATGTTCTTCCGGAGCACGTATGTAATTGGTTACTTAGATTCCATCTATGGCTATGTAGCTTTCTATTTACTTACGTGGTAATTCCTGACTCAATGTTGTCAATCACTATTTTATTACTAGTTCTAATAGACAAACTGTTTAAGTTCATCTAAAGTTACATCATCGATTAATTTTTGTCTTGTTAGGAACATTGATTCGTTGTTATGAGCTCTTATGTTTAGCAGAATCATGGTTACGACTGTAACTACGATTGTTTGTAAATATGATTTTGTAAATCAATGTTTTGAGTGCACCCAACTCGAAAACGTATATAAGTGTGTATAATATTTACGTATTGTTTTCTTTTTTGAATGAGAAACGTTATTGTTGCATAAACATAACACGTGTTTGTGTAATAATTTCATGTTAAACAAATTAGATTAAACTTAATTTAAATTACATGAGTATCTTATTATTAGACAACAACAATAGAAATATTCAAGTTTTCTGTTAAGGGGACAGTAGAAACCAAGGAGTAGATCCGTTAAACTTCAATAGGTTTATAACTATACAATAATTATATTATGTAAAATGCATTTATATTTTCCATACAAGTAACTATGTAGGCACACGGTTGTCTGCTTATAATAGCTGACTTATATTATTAGCTTCTTGTTCTATGTAAACCTGTTTTTCCCAAGGGTCTAACCAGAATCTCGTTACATCATAGATGTTGGAACTGGTCGTGCATTTAATAATGTAGTTGGACTAGTCCTTGAAATAAAACTGACTTTGGCAGCAAGCCAGCCAAATACTAGGATAATGAAAGATCAAAGCATTAGCCTTTTAAGCGATTTAATCGTTTTTGTTTAAACAAGAGATTATTTAGCGGTGATTATGATAGATTTAATGGCTACACCGGAAGGAGAAAAATGAGAGGGGTGTTGTTTCATTAAGCTGATCTTACACATGTCGTAATGTAAAAATAACTTGCCACAGCAGATGTTTTCGCCGAACACTGGTCTTATAAATTCTTGCGCTTCTTTTTACTTAGGAAGGATGCACTCGCACTATTCGAAAAAAACAGCTCGGTCTGTCAGATGCATACCTAATGTAATGGTACGTCATCAATATCTGCTATGTTATATCTACAACAATACACATTCACATGAGGGGAATACAAAACTACATTATTATACTAAGTACCAATATATTATTGTATTGGGGTCTTATGAGTCACGACCGCTAATTCAATTTAGATTTATATTTATTCAGATTTTTTATTCTTAGCCAATGCTTGATATGTAGGAAATATGAATTTACAGTTCAAAGTAATTGTGCGGTCACTGAAATCTGATAACAAATGTCTAATAGAAAAAAAGTGTTCTGATTACATTAGATACTATTTCTGAATATGTATCAGGGATTACGAATTCCTCATTGAATTTGGCGGATTCTTGTGACGTCACAGCGTATATATTTATGTTGATGCGCAAGCGGCGTCGATGCCAAGGTTGTTCTTGTATTTACGTTTTGTTTGTACTATTTACGTACAAAGAATACAAATATATTTCCAGTATCTTTTATAGATCATGCCTGTTTCTAGATTTTTACTTTAAATTTTAAATGCAAAATACAAGGCTGTTAAGGAATTGTAGATTGGTTAGATGCATTTTATTTCTTGATTTTTTAGCTCACCTATGTTTTGCAGCATTATTTATTCATACTCCTTAATTTAGACATTTAGAGTTCTTAAATATTTTTTGACTATTTAAAAACACTTTGTTTAGATCCCTGCTTCATTAAAATCTTAATTTTGTAGTAAGAGTCCACGGTAGCGGAAGTAGACATACCAGGTTTATAATGACAGTTAAGATATCAATAACTCAAAACGTCATTTAGTAGAAATTACGATGACGTTGACGCTTACGGCGACAGTTGCGTCATGACAGTCATGAGTAAAAGTAGATTCCCCACCCATACTCTCTTTATTGCACATGTCGTTGAGTAATGGCCGAAATAACCTGATATTAATATGAACTGATACAGTTTCCATTATGTGCGATTTATGTCATACTTTCATGTTATTTTAGTATTTTACTCTACTTATTTTTGGTTCAAAAATCGAAAAAGCAACGAAGGTAATTATTTTTTGAAAGACGTTTCTTTATTTATAACTAAATCTTTGAAACGAATAAATTGTAATCGGAATTTAAAGTGAATTATAACAAAGGCTCAATTTTTCCAAAATTTTAATGGTGGCAGACATGTAAATCAGTAAAATTAATATAGGTATGTCATATCAATTATGACAGGTGTATAAGATTAATACCTACTTACATACAAAATAATCTTAGGTATAATATTTCAAATTCAAAAAAAGTAAAAACTAACAATCAAGTAATGCGTTCTTGTTTGATAGTCAGATTACTCTTGATTAATGTCTCAAGGTTGATTGAAATCAACACAATAAGGCAATTACGTTAACAATTTCTAATGAAATTCCAGTAATTAGATTAATAAAAAATTAAAAACTACGAAACCACGCCTCTTTTTGTGCGCGAATTATTATCTAGAATTAGGTACCACTGGTATCTAACTATCATATCAGTACAGTACTAACGATGAAAGTAATGTATGTAATTGTCGCACCATTATCAACTTAATTGACGGCAATAGAGGCTTGTTTAGATAAAGCTGAATGTAACATTCGTTACGCCATTTTCCTGGGACTCACTATTGAATAAGATTGAAAATAATTTGAATTGTATAGATTGAAATCACCGTCTTTATTGCTTCTATAGAAAGGCGTTACATTTGTAACACTTCCCAGGCTATCACATTGAAACGATTTGTTTGCTTTTCAACACAACGCTGTTTGTTGCATTTAAGAATGTTTGCAGACATGTCAGGCATTTCTTTAAGACAGATCAGGGTATCGGGCATTTGAAAAGGTCGCAAGAATTCTTAAGAGTTTTTCCAGCCAGGTAATGTTATAACATAATAATAATAACTAAAATTCCTCCAAATGCATACCTAATTGTTTTACGTTTAAAAGGAAATAAGTAAAAAATTAAGCTAGGATTAAAATAAGATAGTGACCGATAAGTACTTATTTAATTTGTTAATGAATAAAATTATAATTTTGTAAGTATCGTAAGCAATCAGAAGTTTTAATCAAATAAATATTGATGTTATTATAAACCGTATTAGATAGGATTAAAATGGACAAACAGTCGTAAAGTGATGCCCAATGATACGAATACTTCTGTGTGTCTTCTCATTTTAGAGGTTTGCTGTTGGCTTTTTATTATTTTTTTCATCATCTCTCGTTACTTTTTCAAATTTTGCACTCTAAGGGGATTATATGTCTAAAAAACGAGCACCAATCATACCACTTGACTTGAGGTAACACCGATGACCGATCAGGAAACAGAGAGTAGGGTTTATGTAATTTATGGATATTATCATCCTCTATCCATGACGCATACTCGGTTGTCAAAAACTGATGACAGAAAAGTGAAAACATAATGTTTAGCCGGTAGTTGCCCTGCTATACGATAATACTAATTGATGTCTTTTAGATTTGATTCCAACAAAGTAAGAACCCTGATTATACCCATTATCTGATTATTTAGCTGATAATACATGTTTCTACACTCTCTACATACATGATTATATTGTAGTTGTTTTCTGAATCATACCTTTTTTCCTTATTGCTGGTAGATAAATTAGGAGGTGTTTATAATAGATTATATGGGGAAAACAAAATTCTAATTGGGGCTTATTTAATTGTGTCAGTATTAAAATATTTTGTGAAATAGATAGGATTTATAGCTTCTGTAATAAGTTCGATTTCCGAATATTTTATTTATTTTCGTTGAGGTTACATACTGAATATAATAATATTTACTGTACATTCAAAGAACATAAGTATGAAATAACACTTACTGTTGTTGTGTTTGTTGCAAATAAGCATTCTGAAAAGGACAATGCAGTTTATGTTAATCCGGTTTTCCATATTGTTAGAAGCAATGTTTTAATAATGCGAGCATATAAGGCTGTAGGCAACAATGTCTTGTATTTAAATATATTGTTTTTAAACTTCTGGTTTACTTTCTCATTGTATATATTAGCACTTCAGAACTGGCGCTGGCTTGTGAAAGTAAAATAAACACAATCCAATAAGTTTAGCATTCCTAACCATTCTAGTCGTTGGCAAATATCCCACTGCAACTATGATAAATGTGCTTCGTATGAAATTATCGATCAGGAAATTGTCAGCCTCATGTCTTTACATAAAGTCGACCTTATTAATTAATTGTCTAATTCAGCAAATAAGTGCATATGGCCGTAAGTTAATCAATAAATAAATAATTTTATCTTGTATAGGATTCACTGCTAAAAATATACCTCTCATAAGTTGCATCAGCACCACACGTAACCAACGAAATATGACCAAACCTTCGATGGTTATTTTGTGAATTGGTTATGTGATAATTTCAACTAATTATATATTGAAGTGAAAGGCTTAGCCCCATTACCTTAAAACAGGCAAGCTAAAGTACGTCATATATAACGGGAAACTTAACACTACATGTCACTCGAAAAGGCTGCCATCAACACCCCATAACTCAACAAAGTAATACGCCTCATGTCATATGTATCATTGTAAGGAAGTTCCTCAAAAAGGTGGACCATTATCATTAGTTACTGTACCATATCTAGACCCTTTCGATCAGAGTAGGGGCAGTGACCTCCAGTTTCCGCGTCATTGAAAACTGCTTTGACATGATCTTATGCTTATCTTACCTTACATTTCAGGAAACATAAATATCTTTTATCATTTGAAGGTAGTTATTATTATGCCTACACTTATTTATAACTATATTTATCAATCCTCCAATAACCTTCTTATAAACGCTGAATGGGATCATATTTTCCTTTGAGAGAACAACTAGATGGACATACATAAAGATTAATATCTAAGCTGTATGATGTCTATTATTCTGTATCCAATGAGGAGAACAAATTGGAGAAATAACATCCGAATTGGTACTTAATAGCATTGTTTGATAAGATAATACAATTACGTAATGAGTCTGTTAGAAAGTACCTATTTACCTGTGTTTGTCTCCTCTACAAGAACTATGTTATTCACGATTACTAAGATATTATGTATAAATAGAAATAACACGCCAAGTCACACTTAGAACACTTCAAATCTCATCAATTAAATATTAAACAGGTTCGTCATTAAAAATCTATGATGGTTTTACCAGTTTTAAAAATTTAATAGCGTTGCAACTTGCCTGAGTAAAATTATTAGCTTGAAAATAAGATTTTTGATTGAATGTCCTCTTTGTCATAATTTTAAAGATTTTTGCGGTGATCGCTAAAAGTACTTTAGATAGGGGTACAATTAAATCTCGATTTGAAAGATAAACGCATTTAAAGTAAAATAAACAGATTAAAGTTAATTTTATTTTGATATATACGTTATATTTTAAGTAAACTGCCAATCGTGACTGTTTTATTTGAGATGAAAAGTGTACGCTAATATCCATAACACATTGTTCCACTGCCTGTACCGAATTTTATTTAAATTTGACGCTTTATGGCGTGATTGAAAGACACGCAAACTGAGAACATCAATATTTTTTATGATTATTATATCATAAAATATATAGGATATGAATTTCGTTGCGCAGATTATGTTTAACATTGCTTACGAATTTATTTAAGCTACTACTTTTTTCTCACTCTAGTCCAAGACATCGCATTTGTTTTTTTAACATTTTATATGCCAAATATGTTTCGTTTTGATCCATCATGTTGATTTTTAATCAAATAATGTAGTATGTATTACAAAGTTAATTAAGAACACTGTTAGCAAGTTTTCAAACAATGATTAGTAATACTACGTGTCTATATACCTGCTTTATCATATATTTTATCTTTGCACTTAATATCCTTAGGTCCTTATTGGCGGCGGAACAATCTTGACCTGTTTGATAAAGCAATATGATAAAATTTATTTTTAGCCTTTGATGGTTCGTACGTGATGTCTGTCTATGCGCTATTCATGTAATAAACAATGTTGTTTAGGATATTTACTATTAAATACAAGTTCTTAATAAATATGTTACATACTTTGAGATAAAGAAGAATAAGTACACTAAGGATGAGTTGGCTAGCACAAATAAAGATAAAAACGACTGCTTGTGTGATTTCCGATTCATGTCTAATTTTAAGGACAGAAACAAACATTAACTCTTCGGTTTAAAATTATCCAGGCAGCGATCCAGAAATAATGTAATCTGTAGGGTAGGTTTTTTATGTACAATACATAATGCTAGAACTCCCTTACTTGCAATCAGAGGTAATTTATAATTGATAAATCGACTGCGAGTACCATGAACTAAGTTAACCTTATTTTTTGGATATTACTAAAACTAAAAACAACACTGTATTCAACGGCTAAGTCCATACCTGGTCTGAAAACAATATCAGATAAAATAGGCCTGCAGTTATTCTCTTTGTATATAAACCTGACGCTTTATAACCTTCAAAATAAATATTTTTTAATTACAGACGACTCACAGAACGAGTGAACGAGTTAATACACACTGAGAACGTGTACGTGGAGCGATTAAGGCATGTCGTAGAAGACTACATCCCCAATATGAGCCGAACTGATCTGTCTCCCAACTTCAGGGCCCTAAAGCCTGACATCTTCGGAAACATCGAGAAAATATTCAGGTTTCATTCCGAAGAGTTTCTGCCAGCCTTGAGGGACTGCGAAAATGATCTCAGGAAGTTAGGCCAATGTTTTAGGAGATTTGTAAGTATTATTTTAACTAGTTTTATTCATGAGGAGTAGATAATTAACCTAGATCTTACTCAGTGTTTCTTGTTCAATTAGCAACAAGGTGAGCCGTTGTTTTCCTTAGATAAAGTCTTCTGATTGACTTAAGTCTGGGCTTATACTGGTGACTGATAATTATGTATGTGGTTTACTTAAGTCAATATATTGGGTAATTTTATAACGACCTACAAAATTTTCGTCCTAAAATAACTAAGGATAAAACTATAATTACTAGAGTAAATGCGGCGTTATGACCGATTAAGAGTAAATCGTTGTAAAAACATCGGTGTCACGGACTGGTGGAGCGCGTGATTCTATGCTCACCACTTCGCCGCCATAATAAGATCATCTGCCTACACAGATTTGATTCATAATAAAAAAAGGTCCGAATACGACAATGTTGAATAACCAGAGGTTCTATTTGAATGGACGGTGATATCTTCGAACGTGTCGCTCGATTCTTCACACCTTCTCAGCTTATCGCCACATTGCCCTCTGATCGTAGATAGTTGTACGAAATACGAGAGTAATCGGTGAAAGTGTAGGCATTTCGCTTTACATCGAATGTATATTATACTGAAAATAATGATCGTGGTAAATTGTACGTGCCGTTTGATTGTCACAGAACAAATTTAATATAAACAATATGAGAAAAGATTTTCGCTACAATCACGTTGTTTTATTTGCAGGAAAAAAGGTTCAATATGTACGTTATGTACTCTAGGAATAATAAGAGAGCGACGAGACTGGTGTTCGAACACAAACATTTTTTCCAGGTAAGCCTAGTTTATTACTAGCCATTTTTTACGACATAAAATTATAACAAAAAGGTGAAAGTCACCTTGACAGCAGACCATTACGGTATTCAAAGATATTTTAATTAATGTGGCTTTAACTTTTTTGTTTTATACAAAAACATAATTTAGTTATCATAATGTTCAGGATATTTTTGTTATATGCATCCGTTTATTTAATCAATAATCATGGGAGTTCCCAGTTTATAAATACCCCGTTCCATCCCACACATTTAGGAACTTCAATAAAAAACATTTTACGCCGCGTGCAACTAACATAAGTACCTAGTGTACGAATGCATTTATCATTAAATTTTTAATGCTAACATTAGCTCCCCTCGTCTTGTAAATGGAGTGCTTAAGTTACCGTAAAAAATAGATTGATTGGCGCATTATCGGTTGGCCGCATGCACGCATGGCGACGTTGGCTGATCGTCCGGCGTTATTTCCTCATTTCTGTAAGTTTACGGTGTGCTGAATGGCGAATGATGTTAAGCAACCGCCTAACTGTTGGCGCTACCGTTACATTTGCACATTCATAGGCATTGCTCGACCACTGCTTCAAAAATAACATTCCGTTACGTATAAACGGTCATTAATTATACAAATGAATGTAATAATCTCTGTGCAATGAGTGCGGTTGTACTGAAGCATTGTGTTTGTGTCTCTCTTTACTATTTTTCAAATTAGAATTTTCATAAATAAGTATTTTGCTCCTAAAAATGTAAACGTTGCGACATAATCGTCCAAGTAGAGTGAAAGTTTGTATTTTATTATTATAATTGTCGCGCGCCATTTCCCTTCTGCGAACCTTCTCACTCTACTTGTTCGGATAAAATTCTGCTCCAGTTATCCCACACCTCTATCGTGATCACATATCATTTGACCCAAAATACGCAAGAAAGCCGGTGAAAGGCTATAAAATTATCTGTATTGACTAAATGTAATTTAACCGCAAACGTCTATAGGCATCGATAAATTGATTTGCAAATGATTAACATCGATATTTTACTTTCCAGGAAATACAATTAGAATTAGGTGATCGATTAGATCTATCAAGTTACCTCCTCGAGCCAGTGCAGAGGATACCGAGATACAAACTCTTTTTGGCAGACTTAGTAAAAACTTACACTAGTTATGAAAACGAGAGGTGTGAGTCTGACTCGAGGATATCAAAACTAAGTGTGGACAGCGACGAGACTGGCGGCAGCAACGGAGAGTCCTCGGATAACGACGAGACTCCATTGGAAAGTTTGAAGTTAGCGAAAACTATGATTGAGTGTGTATTAACAGCGGTCGACGAAATAATGGCGCTCGAGAATATCACCGACTGTCCGGTGAGTGAAATTAATACGTTTGTTTGGAAAACATTGGGACTTCAAATTGTTATAGATCGTATTGAGTCTATCTGGCAACTACTGCCCGTATCTATACACATATAATGTGCTCGCAAATCGTACTGAATTATCACAAACGCTTATCGTTTTTGCCAATTTTAATCTTATCAGCTGGTGAATGACAATGAAAAACACTGGTATGACAAATTTTACGACACAAGCGGAACAAGATGCTGCTTTAGTCATGTTCTCACCTTATTTAAATAATAAATAGGGTTAGATTGCACGCTTAAAGTCATGGCCAAATAGTCAAATCTACGGGTTGTAACACGGCTATGTAGATTTGACAAACAATTGGATTGCTGATGGTGAAATTCAGTCTTCATTTTTAATCCGCCTCTAGCTTGCGCAAGTTTTAAGAAATTAGTTTAAATAATAGATTTGCTTTTCCTTTTCTAAAGACAAAAATCTTGATCTATTTGTACATCAATTTTAACACAACTGTAACTATTATTAATAACCAGGAAGTGTAGAAATAATATTGAATCCACATACTATTTCTGTCCGGAAATGTAAATTCTAGGTCCGTTAGCCGTTACACGTGGACAGGTTTCATCGCAAATCTATTTCTGTGTACGGCAAAGGCTTTAATTTTATTCGCGACACTATTGATCGTGACTGTTTCCAGCTATATTTGAACCTGCTGAACCAAGGCCGGTTGTTACGCCAAAACGAGTTCTATGCGATGGACACGGCGCGCCGCCGCAGACAGCTAATGAGGATATTCCTCTTCGACAAACTCGTGCTCATCACTATTGTGTACAGAAAGGTCAGTATACTGCACTTGTTTTCATTACCAACTTGCCTTATTTTCATTTCGCTAATACTCACTCTCACAACAAAGCTTCCTGTCATTGTTTACTAGTCTATTAGACAAGAGTTCATTAACTAATTGAGTGTATGTTAAATTAAATTGAGTACTTCTGTATTTTAAACATTAGTTGTCATTAAGTAGATTGAATTAGATGTAAGTTAATTATTTCAATGTAAGGGCAATAACTAATCGTCATAGTAGCAGCTTAGTGCTACTTGTAATAAATAATATTACAAATTAAACTTTTCCAATGAAATTCATAATTATCAATCCATTGTTGCATACATGATTATGGATTACAAATTAATGTAATTGAAACCAAATCGAGACATAATTATTTAAACGATAGACATATTGTTATAATTAATGACAAAGTAATTAAAAAGCTAATTTTGGGAGATTATGTAAATATGACAACATTAAAATTGGTCTTTAAGGAATCAATTAATACAAGTTAACCAATGAGCTGGTGGTGAGTTAAGTAATTAACTTGCTAATTGATTATACAATGTCGGTTTCCATCGTCTGTCTTGACTAGAAAAGGCGCCAGACGAAATTGATCGACAAACCTGAAATAAACTTTACACAAGTATTGTGAATTTCAGTAAACACTGACTTATGATTGACATAATATCTTTTATAGAGGAACTATTCGAAAACATTGTTAGTTTATACATTACTTGTTAGTTGATTCTTGTGTAATAATTATCAAGAAAAAACATGAAAATAGTCTAAATATTTGTACTAATAACATTGTGTATTTTACGATAACAATGTTAGTATTTTGAGATATTGCTATTTGTGTACTTACACAAAGTATGACGCTACAGTCATAATTTCCTGTTGTGTTCACGAAATTATTCATTCAATCATTAAAATTAATTAACAGAGTCAATTAGGTGCTGTACAATGTACATAGGTTTGTAGGTTGTTGTAACACGAGAACTACATTTTTTATGCTTGAATTTCGAATCGAACAATCGTGCCCCACCTCGACTGTCGCAGAAGTTTGTTTCAAAACAGCAGTTTCAAAATGAAATAGATAATGATTGCTTTTTATTTTTTTATCCCATCAATAGAAAACTTTCCGATTGAAATAGCTATTTCGTACTCAAATAATTTGATTGGAACTTGTTTTTGTGTATATTGTTATTTAATTAGTAATGCGTATCTTTACTTGCTTGCTTTATCGGATATTTAGCGTTACTGACCTAATCGTACTTGACCTATTATAAAATACTATATTCGACAACAAGTCAAACAAAGTGTTCCATGTCTCAATTACGTCTTAAATAATCTATAAATCAATCGACTTTGATTGAATTTAAATTCTATGTATCACTTCTTCGTAATCAAATTGAAACAGTTGTATATGGCACAAGGTCGCCAGCAATTATTTGTTTAACTAGTTTAAACCACTTTTGCCATAATTATTGACCTCCATGACAAACAATAATATTGATATTTCATTAGGTATTGAATTGCATATCGATTGACAAGATGATTTAGATCATGATATCGAAATAGAACCGTTAAAGTCTTGTTCTTTGTCTCACCTAGTTCACCTACTTTCTTCTGCTAAATACCTATGTGATAGATTTATCTTTTACAGACGTATCTCATGTAAAGTATGTAGAACATATTATAACACTTACTTAGTCATATAGGCGCTAGATTAAAATAGGCCTATTTATTGATTATAGTTCTTAGAAATACCTACTGAACTTCGGACTTACGAATTAACATATCCAAGATTATCACCATTTTAGTGATAGCCCGATTTACGTAGGTATAAACAATATTAGCATGACTCATTTTTAATGATTCACGGTTTATCAATGAACAATAAAATTATTATAATTACACCAGTCTGTACCTACTGTATCCGATACGATAAGGGTCGCTATTTCATGACAAAGTTAATGGTAATTTTGTATCAGTTGGGACATTTTATTGCCTTACAGTGCTCTGATTTTAGGGGAATATCCCTATCGCTGAGACTGACTAATACTAATACACGGATACGACCAAATTGCAATACATGAAAACCATTTTCAATCATTATTTATCTTTCACGATAAAGACGTTTAGATTGGATTGGTAAGTCAGTTTGTTATAATAAAAATACATAAGGCAGAATTGATTGTAATTGTAGGAATAGGTAGTGCTGCTGTAAATGCCCATTCATCGATGTGTCAGACATTGTTGCCATGGGCGATTTAAAATTAACTAGTTATTACCCTTGGTCTCGCGTACAATTATATTTTTTCACATAAAATTTACACAACGGCTGTAGTAGAGGGAATCAAAAAATTTGGATGATTATAATCGAATTCTACCCCCTAAAATTTAATTTGCGGAATTGTCTATTTTGTTTGAGACCTTGTAGATTTACAAAGAGATCTTAAAAATATATATATAAAAAATGCAGCATATATTCCAAAATACACAACAAAAAGCTAGCTAAAAATAATATTTATTTAATATTCAATACTTTAACTTTGTCTCAGCCTTTGAGCTTGTTTAGAAATCAGTCAAGGGTCGACGTTAGAAACAAAGTTGACTTGCCAGATATTGACTGGAGCAGTAAACTTTCATTTAGGAACTAAAGAGTTTACTAACAATCACTCATTCATTTGGTAAAGTAATTATAGCATTGTATGTTTAATTTGATATCATTCGCTGCTAATAACTTGCATCATAATGAGATATTGTGCGTCGGACGTTACGAAGTGTTTATTACGCTGACGCGACGTACTGGCGTCGTCGGTATTATCTGTATTCCATCATTCCCATTTCACTGCAGCTTCATAGTTTTACTACTAACTTGTATTGAGTTGCTAAGTTTAATCGACAAAGATTAAAAAAAAGAATACTTTGGAAGAGTTGGATTTGGTGAAAATGCTTACAGAAAAAATACTAATTGAAATTTATTGAAGGCTTAAAAACAAATTGTAAAGATATTTTCGTAATCATGATGTAGATTGTACACAATGGCAACTGTAGTGGCGAGAGTTAAATGACCTTGCCAATGCTACGGAACGACTAATTATCCACGCATCGTCGATTTCAGCTGTTTGACGGCACAGGAAATACGTAATGCTGTGGGAGATCCATTGTATACAAGCTATATCTATCGCCATAAATGTCATTATAGAAGCCGATAATGATTTATCACAATACATAGTCACATGCGACCTTTGATGAATTGCTTAACGACGTCTAATCGACAAAAAGTAAAGAGAAGAAACAGTTAAACTCGTTTTGGTTGCCAATGTAAGAAAAGATTAATTAAACTTCGTATTGATTTTAATTTCTATGTGATGTTGTACATACACTTATCTAATAGCAAAAACGATGGCCTCCGGCTTGTTTTTTTTTAATGTTTCATATTTTTTGCACCCAATTCAATCCTTATTTATTCAGCTCATGAGTTCAACATTTTCGCCCACACTAGCAATTATAGTTGAACAATGGAAATCTACATATGTGACTCAGAAGACAGTTCAACGTTTTTTCTTCAACTCATTAAGTACCGCCAAGTCAATCAAAGTTAAAACCAACAAATTTCTAATTCCAGCAACCGAGGATAGAATGTTTCGTGTACAAGGACCACATATCGGTGGACGACCTGGGAATCACGGCGAAGGAGCACGACCAGCACAAGTTCACGATATGGTACAAGAAGAGGAACCTCAAGTCCTACAAACTGGAGACCAGCGAGCCCACCGTCAGGCACGCCTGGGTGGAAGACATCACGTCACTGCTCTGGGAACAGGCCATGCAGAAGAAAGGTAAATCATTACACTTGATAAACAGATCAGGACAAATGGAGCATAAGCATTGATGTTAGATTTGATGCTGTTGAAAATAAGGAGGAGATTCTGGAGCTTGGACGCAAGAGTTTGTCGGTCTGGCGTGATCCTACTTTTTACGTATAACAAGTTTAAAAGGCTTGGTATGCTATAAGTTGAATCTATTTCAACACTTAGATATTAGACCATCATATTGATGAGTAAAATATTACTTTACCAATCTAGATAACGTGGCATTGTTTTGGTAATTTATCAGCGCTGGTTAAAATGTAGATGTTGTTTAACGATTAGCTGCGATACGCGAACATCAATATTGGACTACGTTGATAAGGGCACAGCGTTGAAACAATGCAGTGACTAATGATGCAATTTTAAGCGCATAGTATTGTGTGACGAGCAGTAACATTCAAATTATTTGTTCTCTCATTACAATATATTGTTTGGTTTGAAACTCTACTTCTGATATATTTTAGTACGGTTTTCTCATGATGTGTTTACGAGCACTCGTAAATATTCGTACTTGTCTCCATACTTCACCGTTGTAAATTATAGACGTTGGTCGCGAAAACAAAACACGTTCAATAGTAAACAATTGCAAAGATGAGTGTAGCGAATGCGTTATGCAACGCAGCAGGGTGTGACAAAGCGTAGCCGACACAAGTCGATTGAATTATGTCACCTTTCAAACATTGCGTATGTAAGTGTAACATTATAATGTTTGTATTGGAACACTCCCTTGGGGCTTGCTAGTATTTCTATCTATTTACGAGTCATAAAACAAACGTTAAAATGATGTTCGATGAAACTTAAGTTTTATTAGTTCGGTAACCCTGCTCATTTATAAACATCAAGCCCTTCTACCGCGTGATTTCTAATCATTATTATTACTGTAATGTCAATTGGTATTAATGCTATCACATCTTGAACGGATCGATTATACGTTTCGTGTCACGATTCACTGGTAGCATTTAGATAAGTAAGAAAACATTAACTCCAGGCCCATTTCTCACAAAGATATTCATTGAGTCCATGTGGCACGCACGCAGGGCCTAACTAATTCCCGCATAGTTAATGCGAACAAACTTTTTAATTGATCGTCATCTGCTCCCTGTATAATACGTGACGGAAGGAGCCGGGTTCAGTATCATGGGTGACGCACGCGGGGTCGACGACACAGTTTTTTATTGGCCACTGGCTGGCAAGTTGCATGTGCAGTGCGCTTCTCGTCTGTGGGAACGCCAGGAACTCAACGTTTTTCTTTGACGCTACTGTTGTTTTGTAAATGCAAACGAATATCCAACGACTGTTTGCTGGTTTGCGCAAAACAAATTTAAGAGTAGGATCGTCAGTTAAAAGCACGTTTCACACGTTGCTACGATTCTTATCTTCGCATTCTTTATTCCTCTTTGAGGAACGACTGTATTATCTAAGTGAAACCACCTTTCCTTACGGATAATTAGATAGGAGTAACACAAGGGAATGCTGCGACCAAAGTACGATCGTTTTGAACTCTCGCTGTTACAATGCCACATTTCTCGCTGAGATTACGCCGATAAGCGTGAAATGGTGTTTAAATCTTTCTAGTAACGCGTTTCTTTGTTATTTGAAGCTATTTAGCGACAACGCTATTTCCTTAAATGTACAATAGCCTTTTGTCTATTGCAAAAGACCATTGAATATCACTAGTCCAGTTAATGTGTATGCGAATCATGCGTGTCGTCTGACCAAGACAGTGGCATTTCATCGTCGATTTGTAGAAGTTCATTTTGCGTCATTATGTAGACATTATCTAAGGTAGCGACAAAGATGACGGGCGCTCGATCAAGTTCTATTATTGTTGAACAGTCGAGTTTATTGTATGATAGCGTAGTTTGAGCTGCCGCTACCGGCCGATGCCCGCCATTATTGAATTTTGGTTTAACAACAATATCGTCGGGTCTAAACAGTTTGTATCGGATACCTAGTGCACAAGTTTTGTGGCCGTTTACAGTTAGATTGCGCGTATGCCTATATTGTACTTTGTTTATTTGGTATTGGAGTTTCGCGTTACGACGTTGTCGTATTTAATTTCACGCGGGATTTTGCGGGGGACAAATACGAAATTAAAATAGTTTTCTAGATAAGTCAGTGGGAAGGTTTTTCAACTTAATTCTGATATCGGTAACGGAAAAAATATCAGACATTAGTACAAAGATAGCTAATCTATATCCAGTTTGAGATTGCTTCATTATAAGAGATGATAAAATGTCTCCATTGCGTCACCGTAAACTCTTAGTACACTCTTTGATGTATGATGTATGAAATGTTGTGGCATCGTCAATTGTTGTCATACAGATCGTTATAGTAAATGGGCTATGAACGATTTCGCGGAATGTGTATTATCAGTCTTGTTATCAGCGACGCTAACCCAGCAGGTGAGACTGGACTGATATAGCCATAGAACATAACAATTCTAAAATATAATTATTGTATTGTATTTAATTATACTTTATTGCAATGGCTATACTTGTAATGGCTCATTGATCAAGTATGAGTTGTAATTGTTGCATTGTTCTTTGTATTTTTTTTCTAATTCTCAAACTTTAAAGAGTTTTGTTTTCCTATTTGTCATTGGTTTCAAACAAATTTTATTTAAAGCAAGATTTCTATCTTTATTTTTTTAGCAGTAAAAACTAAACATTTAAACGACAGTTTTGCACGATTTTATTTTAAAGTTGACTTATATGAAGTTAAGCATTTCTTGCAAAGTCCAGGTCACCATCGGCTCTATACAGTTAGTCTCGCTCACCGCACAGACCAGCAAGTGTCAGTTTGTCTGATATTGTGTGAGTGTGTTTGGTCAGTAGCTGCAGATTTAGGGTATTTACGTCTCATAGCTTCATACATTTTGTGTATAGTTCCTTAGTTAATGTAGTATGTGCCTTTTTGGTAGTACACATAGATAAAACGTGATATGATATTAACTAGGACCTTCAGTGAAACTAAAACTATTAAAATACAATCTGAAAGATTGTAGTAAACATAGTTGGCAAAACAATAGGTAAATATGTAATTTTTACCTTGTTTTATATACATAATCACCTATCTTTATGACATTTATCGTGCATAGTAATATACGCCTTAAAATTACTCAACTCAATAGTATAAAATACAAAATACTTTGGCAATGACTAAATTATTAATCATACAAGATTGGAGATAGCGTAAGTCGTTAAAGTGATAAATTGAAGGCACATACAATTTAGAAATTCATGACATATCTACCAATAAATTATCTTAGATATGCCATCGACGTGTAATCTACAATGCTTGCGGTCAGGAGATATACCTGCTTATAATATACATACCTACACAACATATATTATTATTAGGTATTATTGCTTCAAACAGTCTCGTACCGACCTTCATTCGCTATCAATATTTATTTTTACCTGATTGCTGCGAACCAAGGTCTTGAAGAGGAAAAGTTATAAATAAGTTCTTGAAACTCAGTAATTATTTAAACGTTGACAAGCGATTCAGTTACGTTTTGACAGATGCGATGTCATTAATGCCCCGTTGGAGGAAGTTGGGATCACAACCTTTTGTAAATTATGTTCCCAATTCAAATGTTTCATCCGATTGTGACAAATATACCGGTACTTGATTCATTTGTTTTATTCGATCAATATCTGTAATGATGATCGAATTTATTTATGCTTTTTGATTTGCCCGTATTGGAATTTCTTAAGGATAATTAATTATGTAGTTACTTTATAAGAGCTGTAAGTTGTATATAAATTATATTACAATCGTAAATCAATTAAACTTTATTTTGCAATTAATTTAGCATATTTGTCATTTTAATTGTTAGTAAATTACGTTGTAGTGACTTTATGTGATTGATTATAATTATTTTTTACTGAGCAATGAAATATTATTATTAATTATCCACAATTGTGACCTAATGGTAATTTTAGGTCAGATGAGTAATAAATAGTATTAACTTACGAGTCTGCTGTATTTTTTATTAATAAAAATGTCTCTGTATTTCAGAACTTTTACAACAACAGCGAAACAAAAGGATATCAATGGTGTCAATGAACAGTGAAGAATCGACGGAGTCTGAAAGAAATGATGACAAATGTAAGCAACTATTTCTTTTTATCTCATAATATACAGGCTTAAAAATATTATCAATATGAGAGCCAGTTTAAACCACACAAAGACAAACATACACTGGCGTAGGTTTGTTTAAAACTTGGCTGTTGTAAAATATTTAAGACAGCAAAAATGTATCTATAGCAAAAACTATAGGAGATATAAATATTATTTAAAAAGAAAGAAAATAATTTATCTTTGTTCCAACGTGTATAAAAATGTATAAACCTGGAATTATTGAATTATTTCGTGCTGTAAAGAAAATATCACACAATTTAAATGTACTAAAAAAATAAGCGATGAAAGCAAATACAAACATCCCATACAATACGCTATTTAAGACATAAATAGCATTGAACTGTCATTACAAGTATGAATGTGAATATTTTAAAACTACAGTCTTTGTTACGATAAGAGTTTCGCACATCGGACGCCGTCGATGAGTAACTAATGCCGATAACTGGTTTGTACATAGTTTGTGTGTCATGTCTCATACAAATATAATACTCCATACATACAAAACATTAATATACTCTACAAATGTATGGTACTTCTCGATGTAATGCCGAGAATATTGTAAAACACGTTCTGTGCGACACGTGCTGAAAACAAAGTAATTTTATAGATATTTGTTTGAGAAAAACTACTTAAACGATTGAAGATATCGAGAAGATCAGACTTGAAGTACAGCTACCGCCTGTAGATTTGAACAACTTTCAAGAAAGTAGTAGACTATTCAGACAATAAATATAAGCTGATGATAATTTAGTATGGCCAGGTATTTTGCGTGTATTGTATAGGCAATACCCACCCATACCATACATAGGTTTTCCTTGAGTAATGATGGTAATTACCATATCCAAAAACAATATTGCATTTCATTCGAATTTCTGCCTTGTGTAATGGCCGAATATTTTATTGCCTATTCAAGATATTTGCTTTATATAAACATAGTTTTTTTTCTATAAAAGAAAAGATATATCCAAAATAAATAAACAGCTTACAGTTAAATTTTCCTTCTAATAGACGTCATGAAGGGTCGTAAGGTAATGAGAGTATAATCTCTAGCTTAGCAACGGATCGGCGATCGTATGTTGTTATTAGTGGCGCGAGGGGTACGTCTTACGGCGAGCCCTCCGTGACCCTTTACGACACCTGCGGGAAGAGGGGGACATATCTAATATTTATTTATCAATCTTCGAAAAACATTCCTGTTGATTGCTTACATCTGCATCTGTATATAATACCTGTATATTTTTCTCGTCAAAGTAGTGGAAAATACGAGTATATAACCTCCTCGTTCTACTAAAACTTTCAATGTAATAGTTTAGATGGATGGATATTTGTGACTTGCATAAGCTGCTGAGCAGATTCGAATGAAATTTGACACAGAAATTTTATAAGTTGAATAGCAACACAGATTTTTTTATCCCTGTAAGTCTGTAAACGGAATGATGCGAGTAAAAGAGTAAAACATAAGTACCGACCATATTTACCTAATTTTAAGTGCCATTGATTGATTCGCTGTCAATCGTATTTATCGTGTATATTTTACCCCAAAAAATTTGGCCTAATATGACAACCATGGACCTATACAGATATATACCACCAACATATTTTGTAACACAGAAAACAACCGTTTCTACGGCCCCTTGTTAAAAAATGTCATTTAATTGGGATTGTGACTTGGCGAGCATTCCGCTGTGAGCTTGACAGCGTTTTCTGCAGCGCGATACTTGAATGACCTGCACATAATTGCTCCTAGTTTGAGTGTTGCATGTGAAGTATCTGTGTATAACTGCACCAACCCCACCAAAGAAAAAAATACGCCTTTACATTATCCGTTGATAATTATTATTTCACAGAATTTATTTTTATTGATATTAATATATTATATTAAACAATATGTTAAGGAAACCCTGTCCGACGCTTAAAGGTATTGTTAGCTATCAACATCTGATTCTATTTATGCAAAATTAAAAATAAACTTTTTTTGGTAATTTGCGGCTAAAAAATTTTATTTCAAATTCAAATGAGTATTTCAAATTTCACATTTGATTTGGTCATAAGATTATTTTTGTTGGTCATGCCCCTTAGGGGTCGGATTCGATTTTTAAACATATTGTATAAAACATTCCAAAGCGTTGAAGCTTATATTGTAAATAACGCATGATAACACTGTTCACGATTCACACAGTAACATCTCTGCTCCAGGTCCGTTAGATGGTTTCGTTGTCGTGAAGTTGCACCAATGAATTGCTTTGTAGGTCAGTACATTTTAGGCTCGCTTCCAAACATCGCACCTTTGTCTCTGTTCAGCTTTCGTTTTCTATGCCTTCGCTTCTGTACATTGATCGGGATATCTGGAGATCTGGAAACTATTATAATATGTTCAGTATTTAGGCTAACCTTAATTTGATCCTTAGTTAGGTTACAAAAAACATCGAAAGTAGTATCTATCAAAATATGCTTTTACTAATTTATTTGATGCTGTTTATTTCATGCAGTTAATAAACTTTGGCATTGGGAATTCCAGGTTTTTTTGACTTACTTACACTAAAAATATTTAAATTATATTTCTAAAAAACCAAACACATAACATGTTTCTTGTCATTGCACTGTCCCCATATTATCGGGATGAAGAAACAGAAGAAACCCAAAGTATATCCCAAAAGCAGTAGGTATCCATTTAACAGCATGATTACTCAAAAAGTTCACGCGAAAGTTACAGAAAGAGTTTCGTTGAGAAAGATAGAAGCTAAAAGTTCCTGATCGATGCTCTCACAGTTGAAATCACTGTCAATATAAATTTATGATTCCATCCCTCAAAGTTTACTTGTAATCTCACCAACGTCGCACTTACGTTATAGCGATTCCAAGTCCATTTCTTTGAAACTATCGAAACATCCGAAACTCTTGAAATATTACACGGGCTAAGCTATCGATTCCAATTAATTATAGGCCTCTAAGAGCTCTAGTAAAGAGCTTACGCCGCCCGTCTTAGGGTTCCTGCTGAAATAAAACTGACATATTACTTCACTTAGCTTTACTATAATATACTTTGTTCGGTGGAATGTTATTGGTTGATTATTTCGGTGGTATTACCTAATTTGCGATAGCAGAGCGATAGGGTTTGACAGCAAAAGTTTTGCAAAGCAAACTACAAATTTTGTAGGACTGATTAAAAATGTTCACAGTCAAATCCTAGCTCCTTTGTGCGATCGCTTAGCTTTTGCAAGTTAGGTAATACTCCTGCCGATACGGTTCACTTATCTCTTGGTGGTTGGTGCTGGGTTTACTTTATCTATTTCAGTACGTTTGTTCCTATCCATACCTTAATTAAACTCAAATTAAATATTCATTTTGTTGTTTCCAGATAATTCTTTGCGAGGGGTACCAGGGGAGGTGAAGAGGTTCGGAGACAAGAAGGTCCGGCGGACGACTTGGTACTGCGAATGAGGACCAGACGGCTTTACTTAATACTGGTACTAACTCCGACACGGCACTAGCTCCTGTGTGTGTTTTAATATGGCAGCCTTGCTCAATAATATATGAACAAATATTTATGTAGTTACTATACAATATTATCAGAATTCTAGCGAGAAACGATATGAATGTTCTGATTGACTGATGCCTATACCATTGAATTCTTGTACTCGGAATAACGAATTGAATGAACTGTGAAATATGTTTGCTACTTAATTATTGTTACTTATCTACTAAAGTTATAACAATGTTTTGTTACTTCGTTTAATATCGAATACTTTAACTCAAAGTTTACTAAGGAATTCTAAAGTGTTAGAGTACAGGAATAAAATTTTATATTATAGCATAGGAGATACATCCAAAGAAATATGTTACGGCTAGATAAATAAAAGCTCTAAAATTGTTACTTAAGATTTATTGAAAACAGCATTATGCGAGCAGAACTCTTCCAAGATATAGATAAAACATCGCAATAGAAACTTTACGATATGTACGAGAAATGTGATAAAACCTTATTCGAAAATGTATTATACTTTATGTTATTATGGTAATTTCAGTCATTATTTTATGGGACGTATATTGTTACAGTGTTATTTAGTGTTATCCTTTTTGTAAATAAGTATTATTGTATCAATAAATAAAAGTATATCGTCCGATGTAAAGTGAATAATGTAAATGTTAAATTAATTACAAATATAGAATAAATGTATTATTTTCATTATGTGTCAATTTTATTTTGAAATTAAACAAATTGAATAATATAACCTCATCATTTTTACAGTTTCAGCTCGTTTTAAAATGTATCAATAGATTTAATTATTGCATATACGAAAGACACGGTTCACATTAAAAATAGTAAATCCTTCAAACCGCTTTAACGACTTCAATACAAACAGCATTCGTACCAAAAATATAAAGTTATGGTAAACTCAAATTAATTAGAACTGCAATTTCAGAATAGCCGTTTGCAGCGGCTTTATCTGTCTGAAAGTGACATTAAATATCTTTCGGTGTCTGATAACGTCAAGCGACACACTTTGCGAGCAGACATTAACGGTTATCCTTTATATTACGATCTTTGAGGCACCACTGACTTAGAGCAGGATTTAAAATGACTTCACACCTCCAAATGTTACAGTGAGATATAAATTTCCACGAATTACCGACATTACCGGCGAATAAAGTTTTTTCCCAGATCTAGGTTACACGCGTCGAATTACGATTATTGATCCTCTAAGTTAAACTTTGAATTTACTTTTATGTAATTTTCTGACTTTAACAAAAATGATCGTTATTTTTCGTATTATGATCAAAAATAGAATCTACCCTCAGTTTTACACCTCGGTTATTTTGTCATAAAAGCGACTAAAAAGCAACGGTCTAAAATAAAAACGGGCTCCGATGGGAAAACATATTCAAAAAATGGACAAAATATTTTTACGTTTAGACAAGCATAGGTATCGCGTTTGGTTATCAATAGTGATAGCCAAATATAGCGAATGAGTGGGTGGCATTCTGGCGTGGTAACGAAAAACATTGTACAAATTGTACAAAATCAAAACCAAAAAAATGTATTATTGTATTCCTTGTTATTTAATTTAATAACATATTTTGTGATTAAGTAGGTATATGATAGTGGATAAGGTGAAACAAGTGCATAAGGATCGTGGCAAGTGGAAAGAAGTTGTCTCTGCTTACCCCTACAAGGGAAAGAGGCGTGATATTTGTAAGTATGCAAAAACGTATTTTCACACAAAAAAGTATTTATTGGTTTATAAACCAATTTATGGAATCATACTACTGTATGTTTATGTATTAAACTATCCACGGCAAATGAGAACGTAGTGCAGTTCATTGCTAATCGTATTTCAACGGGGTAATAGTGTTTTTAATAGCTTTATAGTACCTGCAACATGCCACCAGCTTTGCATGCACATAATAAATATCTGCATTCAAACTTAAGTTATTATCGAAATTAATGTACTCTAAAGACAACCTGTACATGGATGTGTCGTAATATTTTCAGGATCATGTTAAAACTAGGTTCTTAACGATCTTTATTTCAAAACAGACCATTTACATAATATTTTAAATTTTATGAAATTTTTTTGGAACCTGTGTAAATATAATGTTTTACGAATAAACAAGTAACTATGTTTATAAGTAAAAAATAAAGCAAAAGAAACGTGTACAGGATTAACAAAAAAGGGAAGAAATCGAAAACAAATTACATTATTATTTACTTAATTTAAAGTTCTACGAAAAACAAATCTTAAAACAACCTCATTAGTCGTAAAAAGTAAAATGAAGTAATGAAATACATTTACCTGAAATCCGCAATGCGAAAAATTATGGCTACGGCTGCGAAGTGGGGCGGAATATTCTACCTGAAGGCTAAATTTTATTGCCTCGCGCTGTTTTCGAACAATTGCATTAATAGTGTATCAACGGAGCGCCTCGCCGCCTTCTTTACGGCCATGGAGTCGGGCGCCCGAATACAATTAAAGTTTTAATATTTTAACACTGTGAAATCACAATTTGAACTGGAGCCGTGAACAAAACTGGTATAATTAAATACATAAAATAAACTAATTTTCGCGCTGACTTGTTCGTTTTCTTGTATTCTTTACTAGTTAGTTAATGTAGCTTTGTCTGCTGTTGCTGTCACAATTATACCTAATGAATGCTGTCCGTCAGAATTTGTTCCTTAATTCATCATCATTATAACAGAAACCGTACGGTCCTATAGAAGTACAATAGTCAGTTTATAAATAAAAATTATACCTTTCATGTAAAGCCACAAAATACAAGGAGGTTGTACATTCATTCAAAGATAGTACACCGGGATCTTGTTCGTTAATTATAACCAGAAGATTTGATTCTGGTGACAACCGCACGGCTAATAACAGCGATTGTTGCTGAAAATTGACTCGTTGGTACAAATATACAATTCTTATTATTTTTTTTGTGTTACAAACAGCAGTTTCGTACAAAGAGCAAAATGACGTCTCAGCGGATGGGGTGGTTTACGGCGCCATTTCTCTGAGCCCGACTTGTTTCGACAGGAGTTCTTTGGCGGCGTCTTTAACACTCCCTCGAGGGTTCATTTATATATTCGCAACACGGAGGCGGCAATAAAACTGCGTTATCCTGGTCATTATTTAGTCATCGCCCGGCCTTCTCGTCTACTCCGGGAAAATAAAATGCATTCGAATGACTCTTGTATGAACGATGCAATTTCATGCACCATCAAATGTACCATGAGTCGTAACTTTGTTTATGATCTTTATATTGAAAAAGTTTTATGCAAACCTATGATATTATTTTTCTTAAAGTTAAGCTAGGTATAATGTTTACATTTTCTGTATTCTTATACCATTGTTTGACTTCTAATCTCTGATTTATTTCAAAAATATAGTAACTATTCGTTTTATTTACTTGCAGTGCACTAAAAGCAAACTTATTGCAGCATTATCGAGAATAGTTAGTTAGGGGACTGGTCACGGTTACAAGCCAGCCATTTTATGAGGCGGCTCCGGGCGTCGCCGCTAAATCTCCTTATTTATCCGGGAAAACATAAACCGAGGTCTCAGCAAAAATTAATTGGCTAACACACTGCTACTTGGCACATTAACTATTTGAGGGTTTATTGTTTTACGTGTTGTTTTGTAGTCCATATTGGTTTCCTGTGAGAGTACGTTATTTACTACGGATATATACAGCACTCCATACTTCTATTTCATTTTTCTGCAGCATCGTAACTTGAATTATTCAAGACCTGGCACTGTGTGTTGTATAGATAATCTTCAGAGCATGTGTTATCCAGACTACTTTACTTTTTATTTTTATGACGGGACCAAATTTGGCGTGTTGCTGAAACGACGGATCATAACCGTTGGACACAGCAACTGTTTGCAATCCTATCCGTAAACCAGGCATTGTTTTGTTCACAATAAACCGAAGCACGGAGTGAATTTCGACTTTAGAGCTTTGTGTTAAAGAATATATTTGTGTTTGTGTTGTCATTGTTGTGGTTGCATCCATTGGGTAGGACCTCCTTACTCACGCGTGGCGATTTCATTTTAGTCGCTATAAAAAGAGCTTGCTTTCACCTGGCACTTCTTAAAGCGCAGCTTGTGGTACGAACGGACACACTTCATTAAGGCCGCGGTATTTGTAGCCTTATAAAACTTTGTAGTTTTTTATTAGAGTTGTTTTCGCCAGACAGAAGAACGACTGTTTTAGAGTGTTCAGAATAACCTTCGATCCCGAGGA
Organism: Autographa gamma; assembly: GCA_905146925.1. Lineage (NCBI taxonomy): Eukaryota > Metazoa > Arthropoda > Insecta > Lepidoptera > Noctuidae > Autographa > Autographa gamma. The sequence continues at coordinate 8,093,771 of LR989852.1, forward strand.
AAAATAAAACGAATGTTTTTAAAATAAAATACGAAAATATTTGTGTACCTATCTAGTTTAAATTTGTGCTTACACGACACGTTTCATATAGAAAAGTACGGAACAATGAGCATGGAGTAAAGATCACACATGCGGCCTCTCGGTGCATTGCCAAGAAGAAAAGATGAGATTGGAGATACTCCAGAACTATACACCTGACTACGAACGTCAGATGTAACTCCAAATTTAAAGTATCAATGTAAGCAGAAATATTTCGCAGGCATTTTTCTGTGTTCGTTCGTAAAGAGTCCTATAATATCGGCGCTGAGAAGGCATGAAGGTACGGATTTTATTTGTTTAGAACAAAAAAAAGAGTTTTCTCTAGCCAAATTTCGTCGAGCCGAGGTTAAGGTACATTTTTATGTATTTCGCCATAAACTTGGAGTATAGTTTTATGGATATGTTTTTCAAAGTGTGACGAGTTTTAAGAGGGATCTCTTTTTGAGTAATACAACAAGATGTCGGGAATATTATAAAGCCGTTCGGTATTTACATAGTTCTCAAGTCATAACGTTAACCGGCGCCGGCGTGTCCAGTTAGTCAGGTGTGGTTGTTTAGACTCCATATCACAGGCTGCAGTGATCCATTGCGATGGCCGCGTAATCCTGGCTAGAGGCTTTGTCTCACGTCCAGCTTACTTTTATTACCGTGCCTGCATCGCGAAATAAAACAAAATTGGCGGGAATTTATGGGCCACAGCCCCAACATGGCTAGTGGGGTGGAAAGTTTTCAATTTGAAACGAATAACTTGTTTGTCTCGTGTAATAAGGAGGGTTTTGTAGCGGGTAATATGGGCCTGCAATGGCTGTCGCGGGCTTCCTTAAAACTACTTTCTTGGTTTTATTACCTAAGTGCTGTGGGTGGGCGTAACTCTCTTCAAGGTGTGTGTTTATATAGTAGTTACAATGTACGCTATAAATGTGTACCGACTGCCAATAAGTTGATCGGAATTTGGGTGGAGTAGCATTCACCTGTGTTTACCTGAAATGTTGTGGGGTTAGGAGTTTTATACGACGGGAGTCTACCTTTTCGTAATTTGGTGTTGAGTTGTAAAAAAGAAGACCTAGAACACTAACAATCATTGTGTTGTTTCGTTATTTTGAGACGCAATTTATAGTACATTGCAAGCAATTTAGAAAATAAACTATTCCCCAGCTCCATTCTAACAAGTACGCTTCGTTATCAACAAACGAGCGGTGTTCGTACAATGTCATTGTGGTGGCATCGCCTTACTCGCGACGTTTACACCGCCCATAACGTTTCTTCTGCCAGCAAATTGAATGTTAAAGCACGTTACCTGCCCCTAACTGAATAAGTTATGAGGTTGGAGCTATTGGTAATGAAACTTGAATGACCTCGGGCGTGTAAACCGTCTGCGGGATGGAATTTCCGTGTTTACACTCCTCCGCGAAGAGTTTATTCTGTTGCGTTAAGTGCCACTTCCGAATATACAGCTTTAAACGACTCGGAGATATTGTTTCGCCTTCAAAGTGGAACATTACAAATATTGTATTGACGGCCGAGTGCTTTGTATTTGATTTTATATTTAATCTTTCTTGGTTTGTATTTTGATTATTGGTTGATTTAAACTTTTAATTCTTTGATTATAATATTTATATTTTATTAGAAATATAAACTCTTTATATTATACATAGTAGTCGGAGAGTATTTTTTCCTTGTCCTTATAGACAGCAAGTAACTTATCACCTCCATACAATAAAATACATACATCAAGTAAATCATGTGACAAATAAGTTCATGTAATCATATTAATCCCGGGGTTCGGTAAAAGCAAAGCACTTAACTACTACTTCAATCAAGTAATAAATATCGGTAGTTCCTATTATTGTTTTAGTCTATATAGGTTACGAACTCTCGCCTAGATAGTTCATCTGCGCAGTTTATTTAAATTCCCAAGTCTAGATCTGAACTTCCACAGATAAACTGACAATGAGTTGTATGAATAAATTTTTCTACGACATTTAACAGAGACAGTAAATCCAAGGCGGGGTTCAGGAGGTTTTTCTAGGAACAATAGGATTGAGTAAACAAACCAAACTGAATAAATTTCTTGAGAAGCAACTCTCACCTAAAGTTTGTGAAGAATGCCAGTTACTCAGTTAGTCCCGATCCCAGTCCAACAGGGGAACTTTCTATTTTTCGATTGCTCGTGTTACTGAGTTGGCAAATGTAGTTTTAGCTAGTAGTTTACAGTGTCGCCGCTTCACAACTCAACTTCATAGCTAACTTATTTTGCATTGTGTGGACGTAAGTACTAGACGGTGGTCACAAATTCACAATTCTGTGCATTATTTTATGCAGACATTCCATTGGGACTGCGAGTAAAGTGTATTGAAAATTTGCTTTCAACTGTATGAAAAGTTAAACAAACAATCATTATTCTATTAGCATAGCAATGCTGTTATAGTAGTTTCGGGTAGAATAATATATTTTATTCATATTAAATTTTAATACACTCGCAATATGTGTATTTTTTATACACACACAAGGGTCTAAGCCTTATGTCGAAATGGGTACATTATGTAATAAACCTAATTCCACTAGTTAAACAACTAAAGTAATAACTATGCGTTGAAGGTAATACTTAAAAAGCTTACGTTACTTCGAATTGGCCTGAATTACTTAGAGGTCATATAGAACATATAAAGCGGACTTTATAGCAGTATTGCAATAAAACGGCCACAGTTAACCGCGCCAGCATTTTAACAAGAACAGTGGATAAGGAAACAGCTCAAATTAACTCGGAAAATCTAATAAAAGCTAATTTATTTAGAAACTTGATGCCTAACTTAGGTTTGTTTAAAATAACTGGGAATGTCCCAATAATGTGTCTTGTAGGCGGGTGTTCTTGCGGGGGTTGTCGAGACAATGTTCTTGCGTCATTAGTAACGTCTCAGGCGGCGATTATCAAAGCAATCAGCCGTTCTGCAAACTGTTACCATCCGACTGGCGATAGGGCTAGCGATGTATCGATGTTTCTTTTGCTCACTTTTTGACGTCGATATCGAGTTGAGCTGAGATTCTTTTGCAATGTATAATGTTCAAGGCTAACAACGTGCTATATAGTTTTATTTGTGCCTGTGTAGCAATTTATATTGTTCAGTAGAAATAGCATTTTTGTCTCTCTATTTTTTGAAAAAATACTCCTTCATATTGGGCATTTCACAAGTAAATATTTATCGTCATTTACTTCTATTTACTCTATTTATAAAAAAAAAATATCGATAGTTTTGTGCTCCCCTTATAAACATCACTAAGGCAATTGACGAGTGTTTGCTCGAGTTTGAGCGGCTGCGGCGCGGCGTTGGGCGGCGGAAGTGGTCGAGGGCTGTTCCTAGTTTAACTGTTGCGTCACTTGATTGTCGCCGGCGACCGTCGCCAAGTACTCTCACTGTATTCACCCCCGCACTACACAGCCCAGATCCCCTTTATATTTATTATTTTAATACAGACGTTACATTCAAACGGCGACTAAAACGCTCAAACATTACAAATAAATATTAAGTCGTCGGAGACAAAGCGAATTGAGAAGATATCAACTTTTCTTTGTATTTTTTCTTGACGAACCCAAAGCCGATCTGTCTGTTGATTTAAAAGACCCGACCTCTTGTAATTTAATACCGATATCGAATTACAAGCAATCGACTTAACATCTTGAATTTACATACTAAATAAAAGAAGGTAGATATTAGAAGATTAGGGAGTTAAGTGGTGAAATCGGGACAGTAAAAGTGATTTACATTTAACTGAGAGCGAGGAATATATACTTCGAATTACTAAAGCAATTCGGTGCTTAATTCGTAGGCCAGCCAAGAAAGATGGGCGGCCAACGCTCCCGGCGCGCCCGGCACCCGACTTTAATTACAACGCAGGTTTATTCACTCTAATTTTGGGAATTTTGCATTCCCCGCGCGAACCGCGGAAGGGTCAGAGTAAAAGAAAATGACATTCGTTATTCTATTACGTTAGGCAAAGGAGCAAAGAAGAGCTCTGTAGGCTCTGGTAATTACTTTTGTGTTGGTATTATATGAACAGGATCTGTTTTCGTAATAGTCATCTGTGAGCGGAGTACCTCGAGCCATTGTGCCGCCACGTGGATAGGCCGGCGCCGTCATGCGTGACGAGAAGATTGCTCCTTTTTGTTGTTACTCATGCCTCTCTGCAATCAGATAAAGGATTCTACGATTTACGTTGTACGTAGTTTTGTGACTTGCGGTGAGGTATTGTCATGTTTTTGTTTGATGTTTTTGGGGCAAGTTGAAGAAACAATGATTTTGTACAGCTCTGTATTCCGTGAATTAGCTTAGCTACGAGAGCTTTGGGAAAGATTAACCATCGCTGTTTTCAATTGTATGAACTGGAATTGTTACATGGTAACACAAATAATTGTAACAAGTTTGGTTCATTAAAAGTTGCCCCTTGAAGTCCTTATCTCGTATGTAGGTCAAGTGGCGTATGTAGGCGCGTGCGCCGGCGGCAGGCGCGGGGCGTGACGTCACGGCGGCGGCGGCGGCTCGGCCATCCAGCTCAAACGGGCGAAGTTTTCTCCTCGTCGTCGTTACGAGGCGCGAATTGCCCGCGTTACAATTACTGCGCGGCCCGCCATATTTATGCCAGCGGTAACCAAATTGCCCGGTATTATTCCATCCCATTGAGTGCGAAAAGCGCAAATTAAACCGATTTTATATTGGACGATTTTCCTCGAGAGCGGGGGCGAGATATGTTCGTTGTTAGATAAGAAGCCGAGAAGATTGCGTTATGAAATAAGAAAGGAATTGCACGTTATAAAGAGTTGCTTTCGAATAAATATGCGAAGCCGCCGCCGCCGCCGCGGTACTCGGTGCGTTTTTGATTGCGATTAATTTTGTTAACGACTGGGGTTTGTTAATAAGCAATCCCAAAAGTTGTTGATTAAATACTTTAACTCCTTTAGTCGATGCGTAAATTAAGAGGTATCTATAACACTTTATTTATTTTGTTTTACTGGTATGTTTAAAGAATTGCTCTGGTTAAGCCATTCTGATTTTATAGAATTAATAAAACAACAGTAAACTGTGGTGCTTTGGAGATTTTATAGATAGATACCGCACACTTATTTGGGAATACTTCTATATAATCACTACAGCAGAGTTTTACTATGTTATAAAAAAACTTCATTATTCTTTTAAAAGTTTAACAACCCTTGTTGTTGGTGTGCACTTGTGGAGTTACGATAGACATTTGATTATGTTTAAAATAAAAGTATTCTCGACGTGCACGAGCCGGTTGGCCGGGCGGCGAATAAACCGCGAAACACTACTAAAATTTTACAACTGAGTTGCTCCCCGCTTCTCGCATAAGCGAACTGTTAGAAGAAAATGGAAAAGCAACCGAAAGATATATCTCTGAGGGGCTCAGATATTTGGGAAACTATATAGCCTAATGAAAGCGAACGAGGGCGGCCGGGCGCTAACAACTAATTGGCTATTCCGAAAACTCATTTGAACACAAAATGGATTCTGTATTTAAATTTCAGCATTCCGTAAAACAACGGCGAAAGTTAAATGCATAAGGCATTTTGGTTTCCATGGATTTACTTGCCATTTATCCTGTTGGATTACATTGACTTTACCTGCGCCCATATACATATCTGTATGTTTATATTGTATACGAATACCATACCTATAAGAAGATACAACCGTGTAATTGCTAAAAAACAAACATTTTCCATTTATGGTCTAAACTCTGAACAATAGCCCTCTAATATTGAAAAATTGCGTTTAACGTGAACTCTGAATTGAGTTTCTCCGATGTCATCATTATTCAGCAGGACTGGGGTGGGTACATTCGTGCTGCTTCTGGGAAATCCAACGTCTGGCTCGGCTAATGACGGCTGCGCTCTGAATACTGAGCGGCCAGCCTCCTACATGGCCCGACTAACTCTATAACCATCCATCTAGCTCCGAGGTGCGCTGTGTACCAACTTATGACAAATACTTCCAATAACCCTACTGCGAAGCGGAAGCACAACTAAAACTTATTATAAATCAAATAGTTCACTTTCTCTGTCGGGTTAAATTGTGTTTTGTTTAAGTCGTTCGTTCCGCGTGCGTTTGCTCGGGTGGCTCGCGACATATTGTCTGAGAACTCCGCCGACGCCTCTCCAATAAATAAGCAGGTCACATATTGAAGGGGGCAGAGGGGGAATACAATTGTAACTTTCCTGCTCCGGCTTACGGGAAGGCAAAAGTTTAAAAAATACAAGTTTCCTTGCCCCTAGCTCGCGGGCACGCATGACAACGTTCGCACGTACGCGCGACGACCCGCCGGGACAAGCCTCGTGCATCTGTTAAAACGTTTTACTTACTAGCCTATCGGTAACTAAGTATGAAATAATTGCTCCTTCAAAAATGAGATCCTTATATTTTATCATTTGTATGCGGTTACCATCCCTGATGGCCATCCCCCGTAACGTTAGTCGGAATAAGAATGAGAACCCATTAAAATATCTAAAGATTTAGTGCATGACAAGCAGCTACTCTTTCAGAAGTATTTTTCGTCGGAAAAATGAGCTTATATTTCGATGATCCTTTCAATAATTTAACGGGCGATATGAACAAAAGCGGTTCGAATCGGAGCTTATAAAAAGGCCGATGTTAAGTGATCGATCAGGGGTAAAAGTTGTTAATCTTGTCTCGCGCTGCCGAAGTTCCGGTCGGTAAGTTCTGAATATTACTTAAAGAGCGGCGACACAACAAGCAATTAGTATGCAGCAGGGTCGCGTAACATTTTTTCACATTATGCTAAGTCCCAAAGAAAAACTGTAGGAAGTCCGAGGGTGGAAGGGGGGCACTCCAGCGATTCCCAATAATTCATTAGAGAGACCGTCGTCACGGGGTACGAATTAAAATTAATGATTCGCGAGGACAGCAGCCGCCTTCGAAGGATCCCGTTGTATTATCTAGTCACTTTTTATCTGCAGAGATAATTTAAACTTGCCTTCTAACAGGTGTCGCAACGACTTTTCTGTATTAGCGATTTTAAGAGGCTAATAAATTCTGAATCGGGGAGTTATTAGCATTTTTATGTAGCTACTTTGAAAGCGTATCGTTATGTATAACTAGGGAATTTATTAGTTAAGTAGATGTAAAGGCCCTGAATAATGTTGCAGTTATACTTTGAGTATGTATCAAAGAATATTAGGCGACATAAATATATCATAAATTCATAAGTCTAATTTCAAATTGTACGCTTCTAGATAACGGATTCTGTACGCGTATCAAATGTACACGTACTGTGACAAACATATGCAATTAGGTATCATCACTGCTTCGGTTCAATTTAGCTCTAATATCTTTTGATCCCGTGTTGGGATTTGCAACGACATTGTCGCGGGATGATTTGATGAGAATTCGGGCGACAAGACGCGACGCGACACACAAGTCGAGTTTCCAGTTTCACGTCACGCGCGCTTGGCTCAAATAAGGCTTACTACCCCCTGCTGCCGCCTCGCCTGACGCCCTAGTATAAAGTAGACTGTAGAATACCTAATGCATCTACGTGTTAAAACTATTCAGCTTTCTTTTACATGTTGCTAACTAAACTTCACCAGCAAAATTTGGAATAAAACTGACACTGACTTTCAATAATATAGTCACGTATTATATTCATGCTGATTAAAGTGTGTTTTTCTGATATTTTCCGCGCTTAAATAGTAAATGTATAATACAGTCTCAATTGGATTTTATCTCGGAAGCGAGTGGAGTGTTTAATGGAGCTCGTAGGCGAGGGGTTAGCGATCTGTCACTAATTGCTCGCTATTATAGACTTCGAACAAAATATATTATTGTAGACGCTAACTGGAAATAAAGTGGATAATTCATACGGTATCTGTTCCATTGGCAAATGGAATGTAATATCTTCGAATGTTTTTCAATTAAACCGCAAGTTCAATCTATTGTGTTGGCACATATCATAACATTGTGAACGAGCGGCGTGACGTCAACGCGTCATCCGTATTTGTTCCGACACAATGTTTGTGAACAAAATATATTTAGTTGAAAGAAAAAGGCATGATAACGTGACTTGCGGCTAATCGGCTGACATCTCAACTTTGTTTAGTTATTAGTGGTGTGTTCATAAGCCGGGGCGGCTGGGTCGAGCGTCGGCCGAATCCTAAGCAGCGCCGAGTACGCGGCCGAAACAAATTGACGACAATATCTGTTGGCAGTTCCTGTCACCCGACGCCGGTTATTAGTGTTGCCACACGATGGAACGCCGCTTCGGCTTCGGCCTCGGCTTATATACACGTATTATGATTTATGTGTTTCGTATTACCAACCTTATTTGAATCCCTAGTACTGTACATTTCCTTTTATTAAAGAAACCAGCGTTTGCCTGCGACCATGTGCATGAAGCCTACGTTAGATCCCACTGCTGGGCAAAGGCCTCCCCTTTCTTCTTGCAAACCTCTCTGTTCTTCGCGATTTTTGTCCACGTGCGTTACAATAAAAAAAATGAAGGAAATTAACCATTAAAAATAATGTAGTCAGCTGCAGTCAAACTTATTTACTAAGCTATGTGCAATTAACCATCCTCCCCCGTCTTTGATTACGCACATCAAAATAATTGAATCCATAAACATATTATGAAAATTCCGCCCGTCCATACTGCATTTGCGTCACACATACATACGTGTTGGGGCGGCGATGTCTGTTTTAATTGTCCGTGCGTCCACTCACGAGCACGTACAACCAGCCCATATATCACGTTGATTACTCAAACTGGATATATCATATTTTTATTTCCTCCGAGTAGATTAAGGCTTGGCCGAATTAGCTACCTGTTAGATCGCAATGCATCATATTCGTTAATTAAGAGGTGTATTTTCTGGTTATTATGATTTGTATTTTAAGTGAAAAGAGAATCTAAACCATTTTAATTGCAAATATTTTTACAAAGATTCATTATTGTTTAATATCTGATCTTTAACGATACAAATGATCTTATGGTATGTCTAATCTAAGTTACCTAATATCGTACCTTTATGATGCTGAAACTAATATAGCAAATCTTTTCTTTATAACCTTGGTTTCATATTGTAATGGTGTCTACAAAATAAATTAACTAACCGTTATTTACTAAACGTATTAGTTTGTCTTTTACTCAGAAAATGATGATTGGTATCTTGTCGAAAATGCTGTCTGATCTAAGTCTGCCATTATTACTGCAGTACTTTTATTTTCCGACGTCCATATTGTTTGCTTTCGTCAAATCAGCTGTTCGCATACCTACGTATGCCTCATAAAACTGAGGTATTTAACTAGTCTTTTTAAACCTTAATCAGTGGTCTCAAGTACCTTCTATAACAAAAGAGAGGATAGACGAGGAAAAAGGAGCGAGGGAGCCACTGATCCTCTTGACATTTTGCCCTTTACGACAGTTCAACATTATAATAAACGGAACCGAACTTTTACCCCAAAGTTTCCGCTGCCGGGCTTGCGTGACAACGCCCCAGATACCAGCTCCTACCATTTTAAAAACATCTTTAATAGATCTCTCATACTTTATTAATAGGAACGTAACATCAGTATAATAAATGGCAATAGAATTTAAGGCTTTGAAAAAATATATGTGCGTGACTCGGCAGGCGCCGCGAGGTCGCCCCGCCATACAATTGTGTAGTCCTAGAAAAGGTTACCAGATAAGCTTGAGCTACGAATATACATCGATTAACCCCTATTTACTGTTTTACTTAAGCGGCAGTGGGGGGAGGGGCGGGTCTCGAGTAGCTGGTGGGTGTATAAAGTGGCTAATATGAACAGAGCACGCGTATGGAAATTACAGTAGAATCAATCACGAACCGCCCAAACATCTATAGATAGCACAAACAATGCCTTTCTTACCTAATGGTTTTCATAAAGATTTCTATCTTTTATTCTTCTCAATATATACTGGAATGCGTAATTTCCTCTGTAAGTTTATACTCCTAAGTTTAATACGAACAAGTAGGTAGCAATAAAATTGTTGTCATGCGATTTAATTTCAGCATGGGAAAGTTTGTATGTCAAATATGACATAAGTAACCTTCACATATTGTTAAACTCGACAATAGTCGAATTAGCAATTCTGTTGTTAAGCAAATTATTACGATGCTTTTAATTACGTTCAACTTTGATTTAAAAGCCAGAACGAAAAATGTAATAAAACAAATCAAATGTGACATGTTCTGTTCTGTTTTGGAAGTTTAAACTTTATTAAGCTGATAATTATGTTATTATTTCTTATTAAAATCCGGTCAAAGGTTCGACAGTATGGATCTGAAGGCTTCTTTCAGCACAAAGCTTCAGTATCAGTCTGTGATGCGACTGATGCAGGGGCTAAGTGATTGGTTTTCTGTGCTAAGGGTCCGTCTGATAAAACACGAGACACGACACATACCTATGATACTGTGATTCGCATAATACACTGCAAAATCATTACAAACAGAAGAAAGTTGAAAGAGCAAAGGCTTTTTTAGAAAAGGTTTAAGTAAAATAATTATGATAGTAATATCAGTATTATGCCTCAGTAATAAATACGCAGGTGGGATTCCTTTGTTCAGCTGTGGACGTCTTCCGGCTGATGATGGTGATGATGAATGAATACGCAGTACGCACTTATTAAAAAATATTTAATTTATTATTTTTAAATTGTCAAAATGTAACAGGAAATTGGAACAATCGAAAAATAAAACGACCTTCAAATAAGTCCATAATTAACTAATTTAAAATCTAGGAAGAACATGCGTGTTACGCAATATGTTCCGAATAAGTAAAAATGAAAACAAGAGTCTGTTTCCGTAGGTGTATGTAACCCATTTACATACAGAACGCCTTAAGATACGTGACCGTAATGTTTTTCCTATGGTAATATGTAGTCATATTGAGCACACATAAAATCAGATAATAAAATACACATCAGAAAATTCAAAATCACTTACGTTTACGGACGAAGCCGGCTGGCGGTGTCCTAGCATACCAATAAAAATGTAAATTCTACCAATAAAATGTTGCTTTTGAAGTAGTCGGGAGATGTCCGCGGCTTTGATGTGTATGTTATAATCAGGATTGTTTGTCAGCCTCCGACGGCCGAATCATAATAAACAGAATTTCCCAGAGGAGAGAACGATATCTGCTAGGAATCATTGAATTATTTCTGAGAGCCGCGCGGTCTCGCCAATATATTATATTTTGTTGTTTATCAATTCGCACGTAGCACTTATCTAATAACATTTCTTCTGCGTACTTTATTAGAGTTCTTACTAATTGTGAGTTATTTTATATCTGTTTTTGTTTGTATTGCATAATACTGTTGCATCATACAAAGGAAATTGTATCCTTCATCTAATATATTAAACGTTGTCACCCAAATAAAGAAACAAATACTTGCAGTATTGTAAAATTTTATCTGTAATGCAGGCATTTCGCACATCTGCGTACAATAAACTTATTCATAGAATAATTTACTGTAGATGTTCAAGGGTGGAAGAATTTCAATATGTATAACATTATGCAGGTTGATTCTTTGAGCCCGGGTCGGACAAGGAGCATTTGAATAAACCGATATCGCGGGAGCCGAGCAAAATATTGTCCGCCAGAGGTCGCTGTGTTTAGCCGAACCCCGGAAAATATGTATGTTTTGCCTCCGAGAGGAGCCCGTTATTAGATTCGAGATATACGAAGATCTTGCTACGTAAAATATTGTAAAACATACGCTAAACAATCCCACGCAATATTCATTTATACGAAACCGATACGAAATACAATCTTGTAAATCACCAATACTACTTCATTATGAAAGCACCGGTACTTTAGCTTATTGTTAATAAAACATCAAAATGTTCTCGTATTTATATGCCTATCTTAGATAATATTGTTTTATGAGATAACATTCGACTTATCCGCCGCATTTCGTCCCAAAAATAAGTTATTATATTTATTGAAACGTTTTATTCGATTAGTCTTCAGGAACCGGGAAAATTCATAGCGGCCGATGCCTTCAGTATTATTGGACCTTTTGAATAAATAAACACGAGACGAATGAATAGTGCAAAACTACATACCTAGCCGTATTTACTTATCTCGGTCGTAGTAATAAGTGGAGAAAATAAGCATTTGAAGTGTTATCGGCGATAGTGATTGTGTGTCGATGGCTAGATGGGCATGTGCGTAATCAGAGATCAGGGCTCAGTCAGCAGATGTACCGGGCGCGCGGAGCCCTGCCATTACCCGCTGTACTCGCACTTAGGTACATTAACGCTCTGCCAGATGAAAGATAAACATTTGACGTGAGGATGGGGCGAATCCGTATTCTCGTCACACGGACCGGGTTAATTCAATAGCTGATTGGATTTGGGGCACGCTGATCTAAGGCCCCCTTTACAGCTCACGACGCTTCCGACTCTTTGAATATTTATGCACGATGTTTCTTTGTGGACTTTATTTTTGTTCCGGAATTTATTCTTAAAAGGAGAGCTTTAATTACCTTTTAAATTGTACATTTTTAATTAGGACGCAAAATCTAAAAGAAACCACGGCGACTGGTGTTTATTTACATTTTTACGTGGGTACGTAATCGATAAATACCCATAAAAATATTTAGTTCAAACATTTAGAGGACATAAAAGCAAGGCCTCGTCTCATTAGATCGATTGGCTATAAAAGGTGATGATGTTATAGATTGTGACTTGAGATCCTAATTGGACTTATATGAAAATTTAAGTATAACTATCTGAATGATGCCGGGTTGTGATGACTCTATTTTTATTCTTGGTTCTTTTTATCCTTCTCGTACCTCCTTCATCGTTAATTTTCTTATTACAATGTCTGTTGCGAATAGCCTATTAAATTAACATCAACGCCTGTATCACTTTTGTAGTACTTTGAAATACAACAAACAATCTAACCCTATTTAACTACATTATATTTCAGAAAAACTGTAAAGAAATATTTTAAAAACTAGCAACAGATCAGAATCGTGTCGTGTAAACACACCACAAGTATGGGCCGTCTCTTCGCGCGCTTTTATATTCCATCTTGTGTTGACACTGCATTGTTCTGCGGAGACCCTATTTATCTGCTGATTTGTTTGCACCACGGTGCTCCAGCTTCGCCGACGTACGACCGACGCAAGGGTAACTGTAATTGAGATGACAAATGCGTGACTCTTGAATTGTGTTCATTTACAAATAAATTTGTTCAGAACGTGTCTGTGATTCAGCTCCGTTACCTATGTATTGGTTTCAAGTTTATGTGATTGTGGTTTGTTTATTTGTGTGGCTATGAATGACAAGTAATTTAATTATCAGATGTCGGTTTACAACATGCATACAAAATCTTCTTCTAGTAGTAGCCAGTTAAACTATATGTTTGACTGACTGGCTCAAGAACTTGACCGTAGTTAGTTGGATGCAAAAACAGATGGCAGCACGGTCTTACAATAGGAAAAACGGTAATACATACTCGTATATAAGTTTGCTTAGTTAGGTACTACAAAAATATAGAAAACCGTAGTTCTGTTAGTTTTTGCCGAAATTAATCATTTATAATTACTAGTTTCCGTTGCTATGCGAAGCGACGTTTGTAATGTTTGATCCTGGATCAACAACCCTTTGGGAAATCAGGTGTTCGCAGTACGCCAGCTGCCGACCCCTTAATAAAATCCCTTAGTTGCCTCTTATGATCGCCACGAGACAAATAACAATGGTATACATATTACCTTTGTTTTTATTCACACGTCAGCCGACTTGAGGATCAATACAATTGATCCTTTGTAATGAAAATGTTTGAGAAAATACAAAATCAAACAATATAAAACAACTACATATTATCTATAAATTACACAACTCATATCAGTAATTTCCACACCTTATATAATTCAAAGTTTTTCTAGATTTACCGCTATATTCATTTCGTCCTCTGATCTTCCAGAGAGACAAAAAATTGGGAGATTTTTGCCTCAAGACGTTTCACCTCTCTTCAAAACATTCTGTCTATCCGTATACGTTACCATAGATAAGTAGTGCCCGATAACACGTCTTGTTATTTTTTATAGATATATTTAGGAGCTGTCTGTGTATAGCCAATTAGTTTTTTTGCCATTTTCTTACAAACTTCGGGGATATTGATAAATGATGTGTCGTTTGATTCTTTCTTATTGCGGTTTAGTAAAGGCGATATATCAACGTAACTTAATAATGATTTAGGTACTTTATTAGGTATTTCGTGACAATGGCTCCGTCGTGTTTAAGAGCCGATTTTCTTGCGGGAAAATATATTTTATCACAGTTTTTCACTTTTACGTATAAAAAATATTATATTAATCTGTAGTAAATTAATTGTCCTACTTGGAACGGAGCACAAGCCATCATCGGCTTAAGCTAATAAAGAAAGATGTCCTAAAATATGACATGTAAAATGTGTAGGTAGTATAAAGGTGCCCATAAAGTTAGGTTTAGGAGTTCGAGGGGATATTGGCTAATATTTAGGAATGGCAAAGGTGAAACACCCAGAATAAATTGTGACCTAAGAAAATACGTAAGGAAAGAAGTACATGTATTTTTCAATTCCAACAGATACGTATATTCGTAAGTGACCTTGTGCTCGTACAAATGCGGGGTGGTTTTACGACCGCCTCTCTCGTTTGTGCCGAGAAAGGTAAATTTTGGGAGAATCTATTGGACGTTTTGACTTATTGCACAATTGAAGAGTATTTCGTATATATTTTAAGGTGACGGGGAAGGAATACTAATATTTGTTTTACCTCTTCCTGCATTCAGCTGTCTAACACAAAAATTATGGTAAGCGAAGCTTTTGTGTTCGGTACAAGATTCTTACAGATAACAGGAAGTTCCTAATTCTCTCCAGAAAATCTAGTGGAGCTACAATCTGTGTCCAATTAAGCCTACCTGGATTAAAGTTGGGTCACAGCCTGATATTACCAGCGCAAACAACTGTACCGAATACCTAATTTTAGCGTTTGTTCAACAGGTACCTTGGTTGGTTATTGAAACATTCTTAATTAAATTTGTACTTATGATAACAACTTTATAAACAAATTGGATCTCAAACTCTATTAAACCCGAATCCGTTAATAAATTCTGCAAAGAATTTCGCCCTTAAACCTGATATCCTTAAATCCGGCCCTATTATTTGAAGACGTGCTATAAAATACGCATATAGACGTAGTATGACACATCACAGCGGGTGGGGGTGGCGCAGAAAGCTGTGCGGTGTAAAAAAATCCCCTAATCTAGTAAACAGGGGTTAAATGACTCACTTCACGGCGGGCGCCATGTATTCGGGGAATACAGGGACTTAATCTTTACAGGATAAAGTAAAAGGAGACATGACCCAGGTGCGACGCCGCCTATATTGCGGGCCCTTTGTCTTTTTGTAACGTTCCTAGCTACCGTTACAGGACCCACTTGTTAATTATGAAATTGGGACCCCTTTTGATAATCATTTCATTAATTCAGTTTTTAATTTAATTACAAATGATACGATTTTGTTTGATTGTTTTGTTGTTTATCTATATGATTGGGTTCTTTTGCGTGAGAGTAGAACATATTCTAAATTAGATATGTAAATTATACTCCATTTAATTAGTGATATTAAATTAACTGAAGAGTTTACTACATGTGCAAAACTAGATTATGCACTCAAATCACAAGTATTATTAGTACCTACCTGGGTACCTATACTAATATATTTTAAAGATGATGTGTATCCTCCTGCAGAGGTATTAAGTTATATGATTCTGAAACCTGAAACTTGGGGCAGCTATAAAACAAAAGTCAAGATTTAAATTACCACAACTAGACACGTTCAGGTTTAGCATCTCAGCGGTAGACACGACGCCGGCCGTAAACATTTGAACCACTAAGACAAGAAGCCGTTAAATACAAAGGAGGATAAATCTCGAAAGTTAACATTTACAGCATTACCGGAACGGTTTTTCATGTTTAAAACACAGCATTAGGTGCGGGGCCGGTCAGTCCAGTGCTCTGCTACGTGCGGGGTAATCGCCGCGCGCGGACCTCTCTGAAACACGGAAAACCGTTCAGACAACCCCACTCACCCCCTCTCCCCCCACTCAACCCACACCCACCACTTTTACGATGAATCTTCGTTTCTCCGCATCAAGAAGTAATTTTAGTGTTCCTTTGCCGATTCAATGATACCACTCGGCCTGATTGGTTAAGCCCCTCTTTGATTTAATTTCGGGTTAAGTTGCTCTGTGGTTGGACCCTGTGGGATTTGGATACGTTTAGTGCGCATACGGATATTTGTATCGGCCCTATTATGGTGCTGTTAGGGCTTTACGACTCAGTTCAGAGTTAGCCATTCAGTTCATCAAGTCAGGTGAAGTTTATATTAACTTCAAAACTGTAATCAAACACGTTGATTACTTACTCCATTAAGTATACTAGTCCAGTTTTTCAGCTACTATTCTAGAAACAAATAAGACTAAGTAAGGAAACATCTTCGTCACTCAGAAAAACACGTTTGCCTTAAAGTGCTAATGTAATATACAGATCCTTGCAATCGTCCTCTTTACTACTTTCCCAGTAAAACTTCACCGATGTATGTCCTCGAGTGTAAATAATGCAGGTTGGATGCAGGGAAGGTCATAGCTACGTAACATCTGCGAGGAGACGGGAATTGCAAGCGTTGCGCAGTTATTTTTAGCCCCGAGACTAAGATAATTATGCAAAGCTGCTAACGTAAATAGATATAAATATCCTTTTTAGTCTCCGTTAAGAAGAAGCTATTTTTAACTTGATACTTAATAATAATACTAGCATAACAGCAACAATTTGTTGAATAAATACACGTGCAGTTTGTGTGGGCTTTACATTCATGAACTCTTGTTTTCAGAACATACTGGCTGGTATTTAATGTCAAATGTCATTTGGGTTTTAAAATAGAACTCGAAAGGTCAGCTCGTTTTTGTTTTGTTGTATTTAAAGTCTATTTTAATATCGTTCGAATAGTAAATGATATTTTAATTTGGTTGTAAAGGCTTGACTAAAATAAGTTTTTAAGAAAAAATATAATGCAAAGGTTAAAATATAATAGTCGAATATTTCGTTACTTATTTAAAAAATGTTTGTGTGTATTTGTGCAGACATTAAAGCGAATTATTGGGACCCTAATTATAGATCTCCAAATATAGTTTTCCAGGTCAAACATAATTATTTGCCTAACAATTATCCTTCGGGTCAATTGTCGTTCAAAGGTCTAGGTAACTATTACGCTTAATATTCGAATCTTTTCCGTCAAATATTTACTTAGCCTATATCCAACGAATGACTTGAATGTGTCAAACACTTATCAACAAAAATGCCAATAATAAATTACGAAACATTAGTTTCACTCCATTTATTAAGTAAATTTAGTTAAGTTTCAAAGCTTTTTAGGAACATTACTTGACTAAAAGATAGTTAGATAACAAGAGAGAGCATATATAAAAATAACTTTTATAATCTTTGGGTAATTAAAATTAAGTCAGTTATCTGGTAATGTAATTTAAGTCACTTTTCTTTAAGGTCAAGATTTAAACATTTCATCCTAAAAAAATATTTCTTATAATTAATTAAGCAAATGAAGGCGTCATTGATAAAAATAAGGAAGCTGGTACTGACTTTTTATTGATAAATATTTTTAATTTTAATTACATTACATAACAATTTTTAAGCAAAATATGGTTACACAGAAGCTCGCTTACTACTACCCTCTATTGTCCAAAAACAGCATATTATATAAGTCCGCAACTAAGCTTGATTCTAACATAGTTACAAGACAAAATCAGTATTGTTCGGTTAGCTCAATTTTAAGCTAATTCCGGAATATATTGTACTCCACGTGAACTATACGCTTGCTGCACGCTCGAGAACCGAACCGTAAATGAGTTAGGAACTTACGTACTAACCTCTTTACGTTAAATCTCTATGTAATAATAGTTTACATTGGTTTTTAGAATTTAAAATACTAGACGATTTAGGATTGCGTGTGAAATGTAACTTGTATGAAGAAAGTACAATTCCTTAGTGCAGTCTAAGTACTACAAAATGCCTACGTGGAAAGTCAGACATGTTAAAAAAAGTATCAAAATATTGAATATGTATATTTTTCATAAGTTAAGTGGTTAAAATTTACCATATTTTTTAAAGTTTATCAGAGACAATAAACTTACAGCAAATTAGACGTAAAAGTGTGTTAGTTGATTGCACTGTTGTCAAAACAGTAAATTTTTCTGAACATGAAATACGAGTTTTACGTAACTAGTAAATTATCATCAGTTGATAGGTCTCGAACTAAACTTTGACATCACGGCACTGTCTTAAAAACTAATTAATTAATATTTCTATTTATACAGCGTACAAGACTCCTAAGAAACTTTTCTAAATATTTTTTACTTAGTTGCTCGCTGAGAATCATTTTCATGCCGCAACTAATTAGTTCCACAAACTTCGGAATATGTTTCCATAATATTTCAACATTACTAGACTTCAGAAAGTCTTTGCCATTCATCACGCGAACAGAAGCACTAACGCCTTAAATTACACTGATTCTTACAACTTTTTAATATGCGTACTAAAATATATTTTCGACACAAACTCTTTAAAAGTCATGTTTTTGACATGTAATTACCCATTACAAGAATGGGTAACATACCCTATTTCGATCATGTAATAATTTCTCTAATTCAATAACGAGTTTTTAAGAAATAGTGCAGCGTGTAAAATTAGTTTAATATTTCTGCGTTGATAAAAACTTCATTTCTAATAACTTAAAACCTTAGTAAACATTATTTCTGCACATTTTAATAATATTTGTCCATTATTTATTACTTGAAGCGAGTATCATATTTCAGTCACGTTTGTGAGTTCAATTAGTTCATAAAAATACTCAGCTGTGATAAATGGATAGACGGAAGGTTGGGAGACAAAAGAAGATTAATATTCCTGGTGGTCGCTACCCCTGGCCGTGTATAAACGTCCAGCATATTTGTCGCAACACAACGTGCTATAGACATAAGTTATTCAACAAATATTCGTACATAAGTTGAAACAAGTTTCGTCTGCATTAAACTTGTAGGTAGGATGGTGTGGCCTGGGCTATGAGTGGTAGTTAGGTAGGTACACGTGTGGGCGCGTGACATCGGCGCGGCGCGGTGCGGCGGCGGCGCAGCATCGCGTCCACGGGGCCAGTCGTCATGAATACGTAATACAAGGGCAGGACGCGAATTCTTTCGTTTATTATTCAATCATTCGTTCGGCGCGAGTCGGCTTTAATTTCATGGCGGGTGGGCACGGGCCCCGAGCGACGGCCCGGCCTCTTAGTGTGGAAGCGATCCCGATACTATTGTTGGAATTATGCTATTAATTAGAACATCGTGGCAGATTGTTGGAATTTATAGGGCTGCCTCAAAACCGTTGGGAAACTTGTCTTTTAACTCGTGCCACGCTTAATTTTGGCTTAAATTATACGAGTTTTAGAATTAACAATTGTGTTTAAGGTCTTAATTTTAAATTCCTCGCATTAAATTTGAATTTAAAACTTAATTCCTTCGCTGATTAAATCCTTATCTTATATAAATAGACACGATGCTATAACACAACTGTAGTGAATACCAAAACTAAAAGACCAAATATTTATATGCATAAAAGTTAAAAAAACGAAAGCAGTTTCCTTACTTGTTTGTCCGTCACCGCTTAGTACCGTGAAAAAGACAATTCTTATTCTAAAAGGCGAAGCTGGTGAGGATGTGGAGGAGTGCGTGCCCGTTTTGATTGAAACCACCGCAGCCGCCCCCGACGCCATGCCATCGCGACCGACGCCGAATTGAAAACGCAAATTTAGTGACACATCTATTAACGAAATGTGAAGAAGGCACCACCAGAAAATAGGATCCCCGACGAGGGAATGCCATACAATTGTAACTGTATTTTATGCCAACAATCTTATTTAATAAACAGGTGTCGCTATTATAGTCGTGCACGAATTTTCCACTTACGCTACTTTCATTAGGTGTATTTTCTGGTAACTTATTTTCTTTGGCAAAGTGAATTTGCTAAACAATGAGTTGAATATTCAAATTGCAGTAAATTTACTTTTATTTGCATGCATACGTGGGCTAGGTACATAGGGACGAATGGGGGATGGCAGCAATCTTGAGAAATCATTTTTACGACTATCAAAGGGAGAATAACATTAAAATTCAGGAGACGGTCACGCGACCTTGTACTGTCATGTTCCTTCATGCGTCGTGTAAGGGTCGCCGTAGAAATGCGTTCTTTTTAAATAAAACATGTCGGAGAATTGCACACATTTGTATATATGCTGTTTCACGAAATAGGAAATTTCTGATTTTTTAGAGCATTTTATAAAATGGATTGAATATAACAGTGTTTATTTACAAAGGTTTGTACATTAACGAAGCCTTAATTCACGCTTCAAAATTCGTAAAACATTTCCTAAAACTACGATTTACGAGGCAATGGTTTCCATTCGCATGTTTATGCGGAAAAACAGAGTTAACATAAGCGTATTTTATTTCTCATTTCGAATGGCGTCGAATTCTTCCACGAACTCGTTCTATTCAACACCTGCTTCTGAAAATATTTCCTATAATTTATTGAGAGCTGCCACCCAGTGTCGAGGTCGTCTTGTACCTAAGTAATGTGTCGCTACAACGCGTCTGGGCGCTCGGACGGTCGCATTCGCACACGATTCAAATAAAAAAGTCCGCCATCACTCAAGTATGCGTCGCCATTCACTCGCTTGCCTAGAAATTTGCTCCCTCGACCCATTAGAATAATGTGGACATGCTAGATGAAAAATACTATAGCTATCCGTATACATTCGGTCTAGACAGGTCCAATACTCGTATTGGATGGGGTGATACGGAGGCCGAGCTGATAAAATCTTAAGTGAATTACGTCTTACATGTGCTTGTTGTCGTATCCATACAATGTTGAACATGTCAGTGGCGTTAGGTTAGCGGCGGGATGTGAGCCCGGCATCTACACGGTCCTTGCAAATGGACAGGAAAAAGACGCGAGAGGAATGCGTGGGTGCTTTTAATTTAATATCGACTGACACCGAATTGGAATCGAAAGTTTGCCAAGGACGTGCTCTGCCGTTTAATCCGTACCGCCTGTTTGCCGCTTTAATATTTATTGCCTACCTACACCCTGCCCTCGGCATACTTATTTATAAATATGGCTATTAATTTTATGAGAAAAACATGCATGGGGCAAAGGTGTGAACAAAAAACCAAATTCAAGAGTAAGGTTTTAAGATGAAGAAACATATTTATTATAATTCTGCAATAAATTAATTCTCGGTGAAATATTCTTGCTATAACACAGACGTACAGTAAAATGTTCATTTTACGTTCTTAAATCCCCACGTCTATTCTCTTAAACAAGATTCCTTAAATGAATATAAAATAAAACATCGTCTGTTAAGAAGAACGCAAGATTTAAGGAGCAAAAAAGATACGTTAGTTTCTCGTTTCCCGTAATTGAACCACGTACAGCAACATAACTTCGTACAAAATTTCTCGTTCCAGACACTCGGTTCTGCTGCGAAAAATAACGTACGCATTTAAAACAATAAAAACATTCGCGTCTGACGGAGGCGCCTTGAGTGAATTTTCGCGGAGGCAGGCTGTACGCGCGCGTTGGGGAAACGCGTATTTACCGCGACCAACTCCGCCAACAATATACTAAAGTAGTTTCCGATTGGATGTGCTATATTTTGACTATTTGTATCAAGTATTTTAATAGAAAAAGAATAAGATTTGGTAGAGACTGCCACCGCTATCTCTGACATTTAGGGGGCACATACTCATGTAATTTAGCTCTGTTCTTAATGCTATTAACTTGAAACTGTTGTACTTTTTTATTTTTCTTCTGGCTACCTAATTTTTCTAATCCTTACAACAAAAACCAAAAATGTGGAAAGTTACTAAAAGACCATGTAATGTCAATAAACCTTTTTAAAAATAAATAATGTTTCAAATTACAGGGACATTCATTATAATATCTGGTAAGTGGTCCATAATATTGGTCAGGCAGACAGTTACTTCTGTAACAAAGGATAGTTTTAGGCTCCAAGTTCTGGTTGGAAGCATAAAGCACACCTGTCGGACACTAATATTCTTATCTCCCTACTGGCCGGTGTCAGTGGGGCAAATTTCATTTGGGCGAGTCCGAGGCCAGCCCCGCTGCGAACTTCGCCCCAACTTGCGAACACGTGTTAACATGACTCGTCTTTGAAAAACTGGATAAGGACCTTATTTATATGGGGCCAGCGTACGACGCGACACAAAAGAACATGATGATATTACTGTTAGCTGGGACACGCTAATGTCATGTACATAATGTTATTTACCAGTCACGAATTACTCTGCCTTTTTATGCCTAAAAATGTGGGTGGAATGTGATAAAAATTACGAGCCCTTAGATGTGGGGAAGTAAAGATATACGCCTGTAACGTGTTATTACGGAAACACAAGTATAGTACAACGTCAGAACACACGCAGCAACCTGCTCGGTATAGCAAACCAGATTATGATAATACTTCATACACTTATGCCCCTGTATTGGAGAACTACTGAGTATTTTCCACCCAAGTGTTCTTACGCCACGTCGAAAGCAAATTGTCGGTTTACGATTATATAACTCATCGTGTCGATAGTTTTATTCGAAACTTCGAAGGAATTTTCCTGCCTGGCATATTGGACATATAGCTCGTAAGTTGTACGGTTGTTTGTAGAGAACCAGCCGAGAACGTTGCTCGGCAGATATTAATCTTTTCCATCGCAGCCGACGGACTCGCAACTATTTAAGTTTCGATACAACATTTTGTTTTTGGATAGTAAAACAAATGCGGCATGATATTTTCTGTTCATAAAAGTAAAATAGTGCTATGGGAATTATCTGAGTTTAGGAACAGTCTGTTACTTATATATTTGATTTATTTTATTTACCCAGCGAGTTGGTTTTCTCCTCGCACGTACTAAACGATATTTGGCGATCCCTAAGACGAGCCGTTTGTCACGTACGTGACGCCGCGGACAAAATGGAAACTCCACTGTGTTGCCGAAACGGACAAATAAATACCTAACAGTGTTGTGAAAAACTGTTATTGCCCTTTATGTTTTACTCTAGCTATTTGAAAGTAATATGTTGACTTCTATGTGTGTTCTGACCCCAATCTTTTGTCTACGAAGATAAATTAATTTTAGATGCGGAACTCTATTTATAGCTTTTCAGATATAAGGTGTTTGAAGTAATCTTGTACTGAAATTTGTACAATTTGTAGAAAAATGTTTCATTATTTTTTATTAAGCTTTCCCAGCTCTTCAGCTAACGGTTTAGCAACTCTTTTTGGTCTGAACATTTTAGCATTTTACCGTGCATGCATGGTAATGTAAACATCCCAGTTCGAAGTTTGGTTATTTTCCGTTCGATTTCCAACTTGAACGCAGGTCAATGGCGCACTATAGGTTTATCTGGCGCT
This sequence comes from Autographa gamma, assembly GCA_905146925.1. Lineage (NCBI taxonomy): Eukaryota > Metazoa > Arthropoda > Insecta > Lepidoptera > Noctuidae > Autographa > Autographa gamma. Next base: position 8,117,386 of record LR989852.1, read on the forward strand.
TCCAACCATGGAGCGATACAAAGGCTTAACCTCTCTAAATCCCAAAAGTAGTGACACGGATTTGAATACAATTGAAACTAAAAAACTCACTTCCCGCAGTGTCGAAATATCCATAAAAGATTTCGCATAAAAAGTCCAAGATTTCTTAGAACACTTAAATGTTTAAATAAATTAAGAAAAAACTTTCAAACTCAAATAGCTTCGTAGTTTTTAATTTTCTCGAGTCACGTTACAGGTAAATTCTTGACGAACGACCTTTGTGTTTGCCTTGGGAGTTTACTTACGTAAGGGTGAAAATATTTTGGTGTTCGTTTTAATAAGCATTAGGAGTGCACCGTTCGATACGGAGCGACGGAGCGACGGCGGCGGCGACGGCCCCAGAATGTTTGCTCGGAGATTAATGATGCGATACTAAGCACACTATGGGGCGGAGGCACTCGACAAAAGAGCCTCTTACTTACTCTTTGCTGCCTATGAAAAGTCCCGCGAAGAAAACACCCGGCTGCAACGTCTCATGTTTTTTTATTGAATTTATAGGTAGATGTTTATTCGATTTAAGTATAAATCAAGTAGGAATATTGAATGGACTAAGTAAATAAGAAAACTAATATAAAATAAGATCAAGGATTTAATATAAGGTATTTACATACACAATCTATTTCATTCATTGTTCATAAATAACGGAGCTCTTATTATTTAAGTCATTTATAATATAATCTATAATTTGATCTTACTACATGATATCAAAACACAAAGAGAAAAAAGAGATTTTTTCTCGAAAGAAACTCAGAAAATTACAATATCCATAGGATAAAGAACTCCTGAATATAATAAAGTCTTATTCGTATCATAAATAAGAAGCTTTATTACTTATCTAGAGGATGAAACAAGAAGCTAGCCTACATCAGACGCATTAGAAGCGGCTACAATAATTCAATGACACTCATAGCATCTCAATGAGGGGGGGAAATGAAAAAGTCTATTGAAGAATAAATCATAAGTAAATGAGATATTGTGTTACGCGACGCCACCGGTATACCCAACTGTAATGGAAATCACAAATGATGACGAAGCGTAACGTAACGTTGATATGATGTGACTTATAGGTGTAAGTTTGTAGGTAGGAATAGATATTAAAAATGTATTTATTATATTTGGAGTCATATAATGTCAATATTCTAAGAGAAAATTCTGTTGGATACACTATAGAATATATATTTGATTTGATGAATTTATCTTCGTCCAGAATTTTACATATAACAAAATAACTGTATTAGGAAATTCACGAAAAATATGTAGGTATTTACTTCGGAACCAGGAACTATTTTCGTGTGTGAAGTCATAGGGTGCAGCTAGTTGGAAATAAATATAAAAAATGCACTTTGCACAAAGTTGACATTTTTGTGTTTTTTTTTAACCAACCATTAATTTCTTATTACAATGATTAAATTATGGTATTTTCCAATAGTTCTGAGGTTGTATGGGTATTGACTGTAAAATCCTTCATTTAAAACACATTTGAGATTGCGATCATGTGTTATTTCTGTATTTATGAACCTACCCTCGTCGCATTCACAAATTAAAACAATTACCAACAATCCCTCAAAAACAATGTCAGTTATACAAAAACTTCCCTTTTATACAAACCTGGAAAAATGTGTTAAAATAGCATATATTTTTTTCTGCAACCTTTCTTAGCTTCTGCCATACTCAGAGATGCAAATGGTTACTTATAAAAAAATGCGCTCCACTCTAATAGTTCAATCAATAATTTATTCAGAAATTACAAGAAATGAATTTAGAGCAATAGTAATTGGTGATTTATCAGTTAGTGAGTAGCAGGAGTTGTTAAAATAAAATATAATAAAGTAATCAATTTAAGTACAGATATTTGCATTATTAACTGCAAAGACAAGTATATATAAGATAGGTAATAAATATCGAATTATTTTGCGGCTAATTGAAGCAAATTTAAAACATTAGCTCTATAAATCTGAAACATAATTCGCATTTGATGTATCCACATGCGTTGGCTTCCCTGCCAAGGGTGTCTGAATAATGAAACAGATCATATATCACTACCTTATTCCCAGAAATGAGTCTGACAGAAAAACATACATAAAGTAAGAATTTCGTGAAGTTTCGCGAGGACTATTTATAACATGAGAGACATCATTATTTGTATCGCCTTGACTCCATTTATAGTGTATCCAGTGGTTTCATGAGTGCTCTAGATTTTCAATATTCGCCTGTTGGTCGCATCATAAATCTTAGAGCGCAGACGCTTGCTACGACAACGTGCATTCCCGTGCCGCCCCGCCTTAATATTTAATGAAAATTGTTGGTTTAGCTTAATTTCCTTCTGTATATGTATATCGCAGTCAGCGAGAATAGTGGGTTATTTAAATAACAGTTAAGCTACAGCCTGTTATTAAATACATTATTAAAAACTTGTATAATTACAGCACTTTAGTAAAAGGTGTGATAGAAACACGTGACGTAGATGAAAATGCAATAATAATTGAGCAAGCAACGTCAATGTTTAATCCGGCGGGAGCGCAACGGGCCGTTTATCAATCGGCCCAAAAAACAACATATTTCAATATCCGCTGATTAATATCCGCTGCCAGTTCGCCGGCCGAGGCAAACATGAAATTTATGTACTGCGACCGAGCGGTTTATTTCATTTTGCTTTTTAAATTACGAATGTTTGGCGCGACAATTGGCCGGCGCGTCGGCCCCATCTGTTGCGGCCGACAATTAACATTTGCATTAGAATTTCATTTCGCTACCTAAATCTGTATTACGCGATAATTTGCACACAAAGATATCCCGCCCTTTTATAAATAAACGTCTGCTTGCTGCGGTTATGAAATGAATAGTTATGTTTAACAGTAATGAGTTTTGCAACTCCGTACGTGGCCAACAAAATGCGAAATTAATTTCTAGAGGCGTAAGTCTCACCACCATATTAGCATAAAGACGTAATTGATGGGTAAACTAATTTAATGTAACACAGCAATTATGCTAAGGCGCTCATGGTTTACAACGCCATAAAATGTACTTCCGGTCCCCGAAACTGCAACGGAAGTAATAAGCAGTGCAATACTCCCGGCCATAAATTAGAATAAGCAGTTTTAAGTGAAGAGGGAGCCGCGCAGCCTGTCTGACGCGCAAATCATACACTTAATATTTGTACTCGTTCGATGTAGTCAGCGAGTACATTTAGGTGAATAACTTAAGGCCGTATATTTGAAAACATAAACAATCCCACAACAGCGATGGCGGGAGTCGTAAAAATGGAACTCGAGAGAAACTTAACAGGAAACTTTTATTAAAATAACAACATTAAGCCGTTAATTTGTTTGTAAAACTGCGCAGACGGTAAAAATTACTTATTCAGAGTGTTGAGACCGCGAAGGCGAGGCGCGTTGGCTTCTTGGCAAATGTCGCGCCGCTTTTCTATAATTCAAGACGGCGGAGTCGCTCGCAGCGGGCCCGCCACCGCCACCACCGCCGCCGCCGCCCGCGCCTCGCTCAGCTCGCTCGCACTTCCCCGGCCAAACCTAGCTCGCATTCCGCCAGATCTATTCATGATATTCAAGACGTTAACCTACACTTTATGACGGACTACATGTCACTGAACACCTCTAACGCAGAATACTTCACAAGCTTTCAAAACTACAAAGTTCACAAACGGAACCCCAAAGCAATATTGCTATCCAATACAAAACAAAGCTTCCAACAAAGTTTTATTAATGTTAAAACTATCTATAACCGGATACTGAGAGGCGAGGATTAAACTTATAAAAATACAATAACTTAATTGAGATTCTCCGGCACTAATAGGTTTTCCTATGTTATAGAAAATCCACTTTCTCGTAAAGTGGGGAAGAACGGTCGTGTTCCGGCGTCGATGAGCTAACAAATGAAATTAATGCATTTCTCCAGAGAAATAAAATGTCATTAGTTTCGCCCGATGAGCTCGCTTCCTTCGCGAACCTTCTTATGAGGGCAAAGTTTATTGTCTCCGATAGTTTTCACTACATCTATAATTGTATTCTCACTGAGTACTATCATTTTGTTGCCTATTGAACTTTTATTGAAATTGGTATTCTGCGGATCGTTCTACAATTTTATTTTGTTTTCGGATTTTAGGATCCTTGCACATTTTCGGATCTATTATTTTAAGTGATGATAGCATTTAATGAGAATCGTATTATTATGTTGTTGAATCAGTCTCATAAAAAGGATCTTATCGATAAAAGACAATCGATACTTAAATCCTTCGATATTAAAAGGGAAATGATACAAAAAATCCTACAAAATTAGTATTGGGCCTTAGATAATGCTGGGTTCCGCGAACTTCTTTGCAATCGTTCTCATATTCAACTTTGCTTATATGCAGTTTACCTGAACTATCTTCTATATAAACACTACTTAACAAAACAATGTCAGTATTTCACTCAGTTAATGTAGGAACGGTAATTATAATCACGTTTAATGGCCTTACATTAATTATTCACAGTGTTGAACCTGAACATATTTGATGAATGTCGACCAAAACTTCGTACATTTATAATTGCTGTCATAAATATGCGTAGTTATATAAATCATTATGTAAAGAAGAATCCAGACAAAAACTGTTGCTTATGAGGATGCTGCCGTCCATTATGTTTATAATCCCTTACTCTCCTTTAACGACACCCATGGGGAACCCGCACAAAATTTGTACTCAACAAACACACGCCTGCGTTGCTATGGAACCCTAAAAACGTAATAATCTGGCATTTTTCCATTACAAAATCGTTGTATATAAAATAATGAGGGTCAGATTATTGGTCAATATCGGGCTTTCCGAAACACATTGGATGTAATATGAAAGATAATATCGTATTTTAAGTGCCATGTAAATTACGGGTTCGGAACAACACGAGTATGTATTATTGTGAGGCCCAGTTACGTCTTATTTTATCTAAATCCTATTTTGTGTCCCACGCATAAATTGAGCGCTAAGGCGTCCACACTGGGTGAGCATTTTCTTATTTTCTCGCAGACGTGCCAAGAACTGTAAGTAAGGATGTTCTCGTCCTTGTTACTTATATATAACAATGTTTACAATATATTGGAACCAGCAGTAAAATTATAAATGTTTGCGTTCAGCTCTCAGCTGGTACAGCTTGACCTCGTTTCAGTTTTGACGTTAACTTCTAAAAGCGTTTGTAAAATTTAAGAATGCTATTGATTGAACGCCAGTTTCAAGTTTGCCAACAGCTTAAAGTTTCCTACTTCCTTGATTTTAAAGGATTTTGTAGAATAATAAAACTGAAGCTAAGTCTTAGATACAGCACGGCGCTGGAGATCGGCAGTCAAAGTATCGGGAAATACATTCCGCCGGTAGTGCATGGCCGAACCGGCGCGTATGTCTAGACATTAAATGTCTTCCCCGAATTAACTGAGTAGACAGAATAAGAGATAAAAGCTGAGTACTCTTTGTAGAAACAAGGTAGTGCTTTTTGAAAAACGTGTTTCGCTTGTAGAACACGGGGTAGATTGTGAAATTGGACCACTGCCATTGCAGTAAAAGTGGAAATAAATCGACTGGGACGCATTTGCCAACGAGTGACCCAGATCAAAAAGCAACTTATACAGACTGACTGAATCCTATATTGATTTTGTTTTATTTTCTACCAAAATATTCTGTGAAATAAAGATCTTAATAAACATAAACCTAGCTTTTTATTTTAATATATAGCGCTTCCAGTCATTTTGATTTCAACGAAAGGCGTATTTATCATCGAGAAGTAGTTCCACGAGCGACAATATTGTTAATTGATCCTTTTGTTCAATTGTCCATTACTACTTGCATGAAAATATCGACAACCAATCACTTTTTCCCGTCAATAGTATTGTATGTTTTTGGTAATTTAGAAATGAAGATAAACATTTCTGACTATATATACGAGACTAGTTATTATATTCTTTGATCTAGTTTTTTGAGGAATCTAGGTCTTAATCTCGGATACAAAAAAATATGAATCCTTACCAATTGTCTACACAGAATAATTTCTCAACATAAGACGAACATATTCATATATTACATGGTAGACAACAATACAGATTACAGTCTTTATTGTTTCTCTAGGCTGTACCAATGTTTAAGGCGGGCTTTACGATTGGAGGCAATTCTTCTAATCCATTAGGCTGTCTGATGTTCAACTTTTATGCGGGTCCTACCACTGAATGTCTCGCGAAAAACGAGTAACATCGCTCAAATTATTTTCAGTGGGGTTTTTACGATAGTCGTATCTTTTTACACGCACATCATGGGCAGATATGCGCACATAATGTTTAGGTGTGCTACGGCGTACGAGCTAAGTGTCCATAAATCGAATTCGTGCGCCGAATTGCATCTCACTTGACGAGCGCTCAAGTGTTTTAACGGGTTTTAAAATCTCGTTTCTATATTGTAATGTTCGTTTAATATCACGTACAATATAGTTTAGTTGAATGCGATCGAGAACATTCGGTAAGTTCGACAAATTATAGCGTAATGTCGGCGGGTCGTGTCGTCGACAAGCGCCACCGTGTCTGGCCTGCGAGACCGTTGACTTCCCTTCTTGCAAATGAACTGGGTTTATTCTGACTTTTTCTATACGACAATTAGTTATAATTAAAGCATGGGATATTTTATAATGTTTACTGGACAGTACTAGTTAAAACAATCAGAAATGTTTGATAAGCATGTTGTATTGTCATCTCACATATTTGAGAAGCAAGATAATAAATGTTAAAATAATTATTCATGAAATTGCGTTTAGTTTTTACAATTCCGTAAGACCAAAACATACATACAACTTGACAGTGCATAATGTCAGTTACCCACTTTGACCAGTAAAGTCAATCGGGTTACCAAACGAAAAAAATAACAAGTATCGTAGCTACAACGTAATAATTACAGTCCGTTTAGCACAATTTTAATATCCTGGTTTAAATTTGATAAATGTGCAAATGAAAACATTTTTGTCACATTATGCATTAAATTTAAATTTATCGGCACATTAGTTTATATGATCACATTTATTACCGGTTACGAAATAAACCCACGGAATGTTTTCAAAAAGTTTCAGCATTTTCTAGCATTTCTGTATTTCGTACATTGTAAACCTAATTCTTCTTTATCTTCGCCCCACATCTTTACTTAGACATTGTTTGCGTAGAATTCACAAGTACCCACTTGCCATTTAAAAATTCTCAAACTAGACAAGCATTATTCTTTCGGGACTTGAAATGAAATGGGTCAGTTTTTAAAAGGGGTAATAAAACTGTTGTGTGATATGATACAGTGTGTTGTGTTCGCGTTTTTGGCAGCTGTCCGTAATTACATTGGTGACGTGTGGTATCTGTGACGCGCGGTGACGTCATCGTCGGGATAGTGCCATCGATTTCCATGAGTCGCCTGATAACAATAGTTGTGCGTCATCCAATCTCCTGCGTTCCGTGGCCGTATCGCTCTGGTAATTGTCTAAGTTAATACAGTTAACACAATCTATTCAAGACAATTTAGTTGTTGTCATTTGTTGTGATCGCATTGTTACGTGATGTAATTAGTAATACTCACGATTCTATTGCCGTAATCATGTTACGTATTAATAGTAAATATTAATATGTATAACAAACATTAACTGTGTTGTACATGTCAATATTTATATCATGTAACGTAAGTAATCACTGAGGTATTATTTCAGAAAAGAAACGGAGTTGTAAGCAGTTGAATAAGCAGTAATGCTATCACACGGTAAGTTTCTCTTTATACCATAATGTTTGATTTCCACCGTTTGACCGGCGTTAAAGCAGACAAACTAGATATTCAGTGATAGCTCTAAACTAAGTGATTTAGTTGCTGCCGGCCGAGATAAAGTGGTCTTAAGCCTCGAACTACTCAACTCTGAATAACAGTTTATCGCAAATAACTTGGTACATCAGGATGGTAATAAATCATAACACTTCTAAGTCTGTGGCTTGAGAAACATAGAAAACTTTAACAAAAGTATTATAAGCGCGAAAGAGATATTTAACGTTGTAGGCGTATATTGATCAAATATTAAGAAGACAAGTAAATAAGGAGGCATTCATCCCCGATTGATCGAAGACGGGCTTCAGCCTTTGTTCCCTAATGACGTGTCTGTTTCATGTGGGTAATTTTAGTACGGTTCATTACTTTGCGTTACTTATGCATAGCTAGTTATTAGCCACAACGACGTCGCCACTGGGGCCGCTTTTATAATACGTTGTTGATGACTCGCTCATTGTTCAAAACCCCGAAACTCTGATAGTTACGGTTGTTTTGTTGCATGTATAAGGAGACTTGAATTTTAAGTAAACAACAGAGAGCTAACGATTTGAAACACGATAAAATCTCATATTTAATAGGCATGTGCGTCGTTACTGTAAATTTTAAGTTGGAGGAAAATGCATATTGCGTAAGTGCACATAAAAATATTTTGGTAGGAGACGCGTCGTGGGCAGCTTCCGGAGAGCGCCTCGCGCCGGAGCGCCGGAGAGCCAGGGCTCCGCAATGTACTAGCTCGTGCGCCGCTTGGCTGACGTCATGTTCCATATTTTACACACTTAAAGCTGTTTGTCGTGTCATACCATTATACGCCATGTAAGGCCCGGACTTATTGCCAGCAGAAACGAATAACTCAGTTTAAATTGTTTTCGGAGTAAGAACTAAGAATTGCTTTATTGCATTACATTGGAAGGCTTTTTCATCACAACCCTATAATAAAATTACACTTGTATTAAGAGTAATGGGTCTGGTTGATAAAATTTCGAAGATGCTCTATTTATTTTGTCTTAATGGCAGCTATTTATCCTTTCAGATATTTTTGCCATGAAATACGAGACATTAGTTTTGACCTTTACCGTGTTGTTTGCTGCTAGTGTCGTATGAAAGTCACAGTTTACCCACTTCTTTTATTACTCCTATGGCTTGTGTATGTACTTTTCTAATGCGTAATTGTCTTTAAGAGCACTTCATATATTATCACAAGAACACCATGAACGTAACGCCTTACAAATTTTCAAATCAGATTATGGGTAAGTTTCACAAGAAATAAAAATAAAATTTCGCAATTCCAAGTATTTAGTAAAAGATTTTAAAGTACCTAAGTATGTAATTATAAAATACTTAAAATGTGCAGAATTAAAATCTCTGCACTTATTTTGATCCTATTTATTTGCAACATATTTCTATGAACTACCTTTAATTTAAGGCTATTCTTTAAATCTTTAAAGCCTTAAGACGATATAATTGAACTCTTACTTGTAAACAAATTGGCTCACTTGATGCCGTAATATTGTAACTGAATATTATGCGAAAACGACTTAATTAGGCTATTGTTTATAATAACCATTTTCACAGTAAGCGATGTATTGTGTTACAATGTTGAGGGATCATTACTGAGCTTTGTTTTACTAGGTATAGAGCGAATAAGTATTTGGAAGGGTAAGTTTTCAACACTTTATACTTATTACTGAGTATTAAATATGTAGGAAATTTTCATTGTATGTAGGTTTTGGTGTACAGAAAAATTTGATATATGAATAAAACTAGTGTTCCTTCAGCTTGATAGGTGTTTACTAATCTCTCTAATGTTTGTTTAAGTAAGTTATGTTTGTCTACATACATGTTATACTTTCACATCCAATTTAAATGCCCCATTTGGGTTTTGTAAGATAGCACTTAATAGCCAAAAGAAAGTAGGCAGATTTCAATTGCGAAAAAAATAAGAAAATAAAGTAGATTTAAACACAAAGATTGAACACACTCGAATTTAGTAAATTCTGAGATTTTATCGATTTAATTTAATTTTCAATGTATGTTTCTTAATCCATTTAATGAAAATATTTTTATCTCAGAGAAAGTCCCATGAAAATTTCACTGAAATTAGTTCCTTTTTACATATCGTATGTGCGATCAATTAGGGTTATCACGGATTGACTAATAAACCTATAACTAATTTACTGCCTGATGATCTGATGCAATAATTCTCAAATTCGATAGATTAATTAATAAATAATTACATCAAGTTAACGTAAACGTGTCTACTTGTTAGTTGATTGGTATTTAATAATGTATTAACTAATTAAACAACAGTGTAAATGTTTTGAATGTTGACTAAGTCATTAATCACAACGAGTTAGTTTGTTCAGGAAACTGTTTTAGTTTAGCTGTAGTATTTAGATTTTATATGCCGGAGGCTCTACCGCAATTCCTTGACTCTGAAGTATTGGGTAACAACAAAATATTTTAAGTATCGATAGTGAAATTTTTGGGATATCAAAAAGGTGATATCTATAGGTGATTTTTGTTGCCTACCTATTTTTGACAAATAATAGAATGATTATGATTCTGGCCAGTAAATTTAATTTTAAATATTTCATTGGTGATTTAGGTATCAATTAGTTGACTAATTAGACGTTCTTAGTGATTGTGAGATGTGCAATTCAAAAAAATCATACAAAATCTTAAAAACACAATTGTTAAGTGGTTTTTACCGCTCATAGGTCATTGCTGGTAATCTGAAAAAAGAGTCCAATTACTAACTAAACTCACTGCCTTACACATAATTATGACGTAATAATATAATGATTTGTATAACATTAAATTTTAGGACAAAATATATCTAAGCTTAAATTCGTAAAGGATCTTTCTCTTACCAATAGTGCTACTGGAATAACCAACGAATATTATATTTTTCACACCGACAGCAGTGGAAATTATTTTCTTCTGTGATTATTAAAATGCTTTATATATTTCCCATCACGTAGCTCAGTAATTGAATACGTGAGTCGCAATTGTCAGCTATTTATGACCACTACACAACGTACACTTAATGCGCTCGTTTTGCATTTTATTAATGTCTACTGCAGTCAATTTTGTGACGCTAATAATTTTGCTGTGTTGTGCAATTTAATAAAATTGATATGCGGGGGAAGTATTTTTAGTTGTTTTAATAAAAAATGGTTTTATGGGTTGTTTAAAGCTCAGGTGTTGCTCAATTTGCTTATAATTATCTACAATTGAAAAAAAAGAAATTAAACTTACCGTTATATTTTCTAACTGATCATTTATTTACGAAAGTTTTCTTTACCAAACTTTATTCGTAGATTGTTATTCTTATTCTATGATTAACTTCCGGGATTGATATCTCTCTCAACAAAAACGTACAGCTGTTGAACTATAAAAGTGACGTCAAAAGCAACAAAACACACAACAGTTGTACTTCTCAGGATTCAGTAAAAATTCAGAAAGAATCTGCAAAACTAAATATAAGAGTATAAAGAGCGGGGTCCGGGCAGGTCCGGACGAGAGGCACTTGTCTCGATAACGTCACGTTTGTCTACCCTCTATTCTATTCAGCTTCTTACTTTAAAATCCGTCATTCTGAAGTCTCTAGCTTGAGATGCTGTGATATCTGCAGATGTATCTTCAATAAATAGATTTTGAGACGATTTAAGAGGTGGAGTGTCATTGAGGAGATAAATGAGCCGAGTTTCTACTAGGACTTTTAACTTTAACTTCCAGGTTTTACGGCATATTATTTAACCAGGTTCAAATGAATTTATATTTTGTTCTGATCGAAAGGTGAAAGCAATTTCTCAGTTTTGTTTCTGGCCACAATTTGTTAGGCCATAATATTAACTTTGAAACTATCGCGCTAAATGTTTATAGTAATATTATAAAAATAGATTAGCATGCACAAATATCATTAGGGCTTGACGTTTCGACCGAGTTACACTGGCCGTGGTCGCAAGCAGACTGGAGATGCGGTGTCATCGCTCCGTGCACAAAGTAGATGATTTTTCATCAACCCCCTTTTCTTTAAGTACCCTACACACTACACTGACCGTGTCTGTATTTTGTTCACTAACCGACTTTGCAGAAAAACGAGGTTGTCAGACCATTCTGTAAGCTCCAAGAATCTTTTAATCAGCATTTAAAAAAGCTACAGCTAGCATTTAGGTCATAACCAAATGAATAGTAGATATATTTTCCTTAATGTAATGCTATCTAGCCAAGTTCCAAGCAGAAGTTTTTATCTCAACGTGCAATAAAAGCAAGAAAGCTCAAATTTGCGCATTGCTTTAATGTTTCCATATTAAAAACTTGCAGAAAATTAAAACTGCATATAAAGAGACAAATGTTGAAGTAATATGCCTGAAACTGGGCCATGATTGAGCAAAGAACTTGAAATCTTGCCTGAAATATCCAGGTCATGAAAAGTTTAATTAGATTTTTATCCGGGATATGAAATATGACGTCAAATCGTAATTTATTGGAAAAAAATGAGGAAAAAATATTATTAAGACTTGCGACGTTTTATTGGATTGTAAGGCTGTGGTTCCCGAGAGATTTTTGTGTGGTAAAAATATTAATAATATGCAGAGTGATTTTATTTTAGTGTATTTTATTTTATTGTATAATTTTATTTGGGTGACAACAAACAAAACCTATCAAACTATTTTGAACGTGATATTAAGTTTTTTTTATCATTTACATTGAATTGAAATAAATAGGCACCATAACGATTTAGTAATCGCAAAAAAAAATAATTCTAAAATGTTCTTGTTGTGGTAAAATATAACAAACACAGACAAAGCCCGGCTCGTAACTAGTCTTGTACATAAGTTTATGTTGCAAACTTTAGTCAACACGCTTTAGGTAACTAATTAGAGGTACACGACGAGACAAAATCGTAAAACACCCTGGATCTAGTTACATTGTACCTGTACTTAAGTCCCAACAGGTAGCCACAACAAAGAATAAAAACCAACCTTATTACAACCAGATAAGGTCGTTTTTTGTTTTCATGTGTGACTAGTCTTGTGTGGTGTACTGTACCTGATGTGTTTATGTATAGTACTTCTATTTCAAAGTCTGGGAGGAAGAAAAACTTATCCAGTATAAGTTGAGTATGATGAAGTTTCTTGGAGCTTGCCGTATGAGATTGCATGTAAGCAAGCCCTTTAATATAGCTCAGATTAAAGATTTTTCATTATACCTAATATTAATACTTGTAATATAAGTATTTTACTTCATTAAAGTGTAAAACTTAGATTATCTCGTTGTTATACATAATGTAGTCATTTTTAATGGACATCTTTTTTCATTTATTTATTCAAATAAGTTGTAAAAGTAGTAAATATTATGTGTGGAAAAGTAAGTAAAACCATTTCTTTATTTAACAATTAAAATACCATTTTTGCCATAAGTTGTCATATGACATTATATTACCAAAAACATCATACTGTATGTTGTATTTATTTAACGAAGTATTTCTCAAACTGTCCTTAAAATATTTAATGTCGACAGTTAGTCAACAAACCACAACGTTAATTCAGTTACACAGCTTATTATTAAGAGTAGAGTAGTCCAAGGGTCCGCAACAGCCTTGTTTTCCGGTTTGGCACAACAATCTGCGGGCCTCGACACGAAAGCTTTGAATACCAACCTTAGGAACTCTACACACGAGCCGACACAAATCTCCTATACCCGGCGACTTACTATCCAAGCGACAACCGCTATTCCAACTGACAAAGGTTCAAATATTGGCACGCGACGTTGGAGTGTACAGTTGTCGCGTTTCGGAGACTTGTGTCGCATAGTGTGCGAACGGCCTTAGTGGCATTTATAGTCATACTAACTAAATTAATAGCTAGTTTTGCTATCGACGGACTTAATGGTATACTGTATGCAGTTTTTGAGGTCAAATCGTTGGCGACGTTCTGGCAGCGGGTTTGTGCACTGCGGATGTTAAATTTAAGTTTTTGTTTTTTAACCGCTTTTGAAAGGAGGGCAATGTGTTTGCAAGCTTTTGAATACATACATATGGTACTTATTTTTATTATGATGCCTATGGTTTGGAAAAAAGAAAATGATCTTTTCTGAGCAAGCGAGAGGAATTTTATTGAATTTGATTCTTATTTCTTAGGTTATAAAATACTGTAACAAGTTTAGTAAAACATGTTATTATTTAACCTTACTTGATATAATAAAAAATCCCTCACCGAAATGTAAATATCTAGGAAATTACAACCAAATACATCTTCCAAATTTGAATATCAAAGACAAAAACGAATTCTAAAAATAAACAACAAAGCAATGTCTAAAAATAAAACGATCGGATACATAAAATCATATTTGGAACCGAGCCGATAAAAACGGCGATCGAATTTTAAATGTAAAACCGTTACAAATCCTATAGACTCACAAAGCGTTGCCGAGCGACGAAACATATTTTCCGACCGAATCCATTTTGAAAAGAACCGGGAATTTAACATCAAATAATAACATTATAAAGGTATAATTCGAATTTTTGCTTCCATTTTTTACCGCGAATAAACAACATAGTGTTACGCGCTGTCAAATCAAGCCGTAGAGATGGGGTAATTTAAAAGGTCGTTGTCGATAAAATTATTTTTTCCTTTTAGCTTCAGGCTCAATACGCTTATATTTAACCTTTACTTTATTATTTTCCGGTTTAATTTTTTTACCAACAATGTTTTCATTATATTTAAAGTTTACGTGTCTTTATTTTTAATCTTTATTAAACTTTTAGTTCAAACATTTAGAAACGATTTATCTTTAAAGTTTCAATTTTAAAGATGTGCCTTTGAAAAATGCATAGCATTGAATTTATATTTTTACACATTTACGTTCATAATTCAAACTACCAGACATCGATACTTTTTCATCAAACATATTATATTTCAAAGGTACTTGACTTACTTTACAACAGCGGTAACAATTTGGCATTCCTAAGTTTGTATTCAAGAAAAATACAGAGCGCAGTGCTTGTAACTTACTAACAACTACTCATTACGGACAGAAATAGGTTAGTGCTATACGAGACTCTTGTGCTATTAACATACTGGAGTGTATCAGATTATATGCTACCGGAGTATTTATTGTTGTAATGGTCATAGCTTAAAGTATTATAAATGAGGAAGGTATTGATTTACTGGAATTAAATACATCTGCCCAACAGTGGGACATACAAGCTCTAAGACTCTGTTTTATTTTTTTGAGATATGTATAAATGAGACCGATACTAGTGGGAGATTGCGATTCAAATAGGTATAAATACTATTATTAATACTACTTATGTTTATTTCCAAACTTAATTAATCTATTCTTGGCTTAAATCATCTTACCAAACCATTTTCTCATTATAATGAAAAAAAACACTGTGAGTTGTCATTCTCTGTAATTGGTTCCCGAACGACTGAAAAATCAAAGAGCATATTAAATAGCTGCATTTAATTTTAACACGTGCGTATTTCAAAGTGAATATGCACGTGTTAATATTGTGCCGTTAATTTATAACTTTTGCTTCACTGAACAATGTAATCAATGACATGCTACGTACGTAGCACTCGTAGGCGGCGGCTACATCGATTTGTCGGCGTAGCTATTTTTGGACCTGCAACGGATCCGTTCTATAAATAACAATTCTGATAACTTTATTGTGTAACAATACCAGTGTATTTTTATGCCTTTATATTGTCTATAATAACTTTATTGACTGTCTCGTTGGCCTAGTGGCACTAAGCGCGACTGCTTACGTCTTGCGTTCGATTCCCAAGTCGACCAAGATGTTATTGGATTTTCTATGAAATTCTCAGTAGCACGTCGGAGTTTGGATTTGTGCCCGGTTAGTGGCAATTGGCTCGCCCCCCATTACATGGGACCTAAACATATCGGCGAACTATGGATGTACATTGGTACACCTCTGCCTAACCCTTCGTGGATACAGGCGTGTTGATATGTTATAACTTTATTGACACAATATTTTTGGAATCGTTTGACAGAACTGACGAAATAAATCTTTACCATCGACAAGTAAGATGTCCCAACCCTAGGCAGCTTTATGTAAATATTACGTGTATTTATATGCAAGCGTTTTCTTCTCACTTTTATTCGGTGGCTGGCGTTACATCAACTTTTACACCTTCTGCTTTACATGCATTTCACGGCCAATATACGTAAATACGTGTTTAACAAGTATTACTTGAGATTTGAATCTATTTATCGGAATTTGTAAAGTTTTGGTGCATAACTTTGTGTTTTTCATTCAAAGTTGTATTTAGTCATTTTGTATCATGTTTAGCATTTATGTTAGATACAGAGTTTACAGTGTCTTATGGAGGGCATGCATTATATATGTAGTTTGATATAGTAATTTTTGTAAGGTTTTCTTTTAATTACCTTTGGACGCAAATTGTAAAGCTTTATACTAACGTCTTTACGTGCATCTTTTTATGGATTCTTTATGTTTATTGTTGGCAACTAATCCCCCCAAAAGCGTGTCTTATGTTTCCGTTACACAGCCTTCTCATCGGCCATCACAATAAATGGGTTTGAGTAAACACGACAATAATCAGCACACTTGGGCCACAGATTTGTTGTTATTAGCCCTAAGTTGCCTGCCCTACTTCCTTTGACAATCATCGCGAAAGGAAAGGTTGACCTTTTCCTCGTAGGAAACAATACATATCCTGCAGTAATCCCGGACTGGCCCCTCCTGAGAACCATCACATAAAAATAAGAATTTAGAAAGAAAATCTTATACAGAAACTTGTTATAAATATTAAAAAACTTACCCGGATAAATATGTTTTAATATTATTTAGAACTACTAAAATCCTGAATAAATTCCCAGGGCAATGTGGAATTTCGCCACTTTTTCTTTTATGACGTTTTTCGGAAACATTTTCATACGCGGGGAAGTTTAATAATATACATATAGGAACATTTGTTGCTAGTTAAGCAACATTTACGAGTGAAGCCGGTCCTCGTTGAAGAGCAACTTTACTACAGCCCGCTTTTATGTTATGAACACACAAACGTGTTGGGGTGTCTTATTTACGAATAATAAAAACAAGGAAAAGCAATGAATCTCTGGCCACTTCATCTCGTCGCTTTAATATTTTACGTGACCCCTAAAATTTGGGTAACATCTCGTCTGACGGCCGGGCGCACTTTTCATTAAGTTCTGATTACCCCCGGAGAGTTCCCGAGACGTCATGTTGGGAAGATCTGCGAGGTTTTTGGCGAAGTGCAAAAGTTTTATGATATTATGATTACTTGCATGAGACGAGGTCGGGCGCGAACGTGACGCCCCCGTGCCGACGCCGCGCCGGCTGCCGCGCTAACGTGATCACCGGCGCAGAGGCGCGATACTACTTTGTTCTAGCCACTTCCAACTCGCAGCTTTGTGACACAAAGTACTTGGACCAACTCTGCTCTGTAAATATAACACTCGTTATAAAAATAAAGAATAACATGCGCTTTTGCGGTAACATTTTTGTTTTAAAGATATACGAGATATATTTTTAAAAGCACACATATTTTCTGAATTAATAAAACATGGTTTTAATTTAACATTTCCTGAAATACCTGATAGATTGATTTCCATTAATATTTTATGTTTCATGAAAAGTGAATATACGGAAGGTGTGAGGAGAGTCATATCTGTTGTCCTCCTGTACCTTACTCTTTGACAAGAATACGACTAGACAGACCGCTCAGTGAGTGCGATACTCTTTCCTTATTACACTGGCTACGTGTTAATTACTGAGTACTAGAATTTTATGAGCGCTCACTATATCGTAGTTCACTGTTTCTACATGTTTAAGCTATTTTCCACGAAAGCAAAATAAAGACGAGATGATTTGTGGCGCTTATCAAATTACTTGAGAGCTTTGTGTAGAAATACCTCACTTTAGTGTCAAGTTTTCAGTTTGTTTCTTTCATTTGTTCTATTCTTTAAATACTTTTAATGTAAAATACCACGAATTCAGACTGCTTTATTGTTTTGAATAAGAAACCATTAGTATCATACAGTAGAAGATATAAATAACGCTAGCATTACTCCCGGCTTTAATATTGAACATAATAGACATGCTCAGCACGTACATGTTTCTCTGAAAATAAATAAAAATTATGGCTGCGTTAGTAAATAAATAATACCAAATAACTTGGGATTTGAAACTCCAACTCATCTTATTTATATTAAGTCAGTAGAAGCGACATACAATGTCTTTGATTCTACGTTATTGTTCAACTTATATCCAACTACGAAACCTGAAAATATGGTCCGTCGAAGACAATACAAATGCAATATTAATATTTACCTTTGCATCGTCCAAACAAAGACTGCATTCATATTCACCCCACGAAAACAAGTAGATAAAAATGCAAACACGCGCAATTGTGTCTCAAACGAACAGAGGCGGCCGAACTCGTGGCGTTTCGGGCGAAAGTATTCCGGACAAAAATGTTTTCCCGGTCATATGAATTTAGATCGGCCGCCATATTAGAGGGAAGTAAAACCATCGGGAGACAGGTAACTCGAACTATTGGAATAAAGGGTAGAGGTGAGGTCGGAGGTCGGGAGGCTAGCGATGGCGCGGAATGCCGAGCGCCGCCATGCTACACTCATGTCAATTAAAGCACACTCCAATGAATGTACAGAACAAATGTAAACGTCTTTGTATTCAGAATTATTCGTCTGCGTGTTGAAGTATGTTCGAGTATAAATTTTCTCAGCGGGCGGTCGGCGAGTGGCCGCAAAGGCGTCTTGATGCGATTTCCGGCCCACTTTTAACGGAGCTTCCTGCACGATATAAATCCAAGTTAGAGCGCTCCCTGGGACCTGCTGCCGCTCTGCCCGGATGCCGCGTCCTCGTTTTGCAGATTGGACCATATTGCCTATTATACCCCGTAAAGATAAATATAGATAACATTTTCTCGATAATTGTCACTTTACAGAGTCCATATCCGACCAAAGTATTATGTACTTAAATGTTCCTCACTTTTATGACACTTCCGATTTTCTTTAACGACGCGCAATAAATAACAGCATTTATACTTTGAACTACACATTAATGTGTTTGTTTGATCCGTTATTACCAATAAAATAAAACGTTAAGTTACGTAACTTTTGCCATGAATTCCTTAGACAGCCAAAATCCGATCACAAACGAATTCTAATATTAGAAAGAAATGAAAGTTTTATTTAACTTTGATAGCTGCCGCTAAACTTTAAAGAAAGCCCGCAAAGTTAATCACATCCGAGCGTTCCTTTCTTTTGAAATAAAAATGTTTATTTAAAATAATTTCTTAAAATTCGCAACAAAACGTCGCCTAAGCGAATTAGACCTACATTTTGGGGAACACAGAGCTTATAAAATGGAATTTTCTTAACATAAAGTGGCTGAGACGATGTAACGACGGTGGAGTGAGCAAACTGCGCGGGCTGCAAGCCCCTCATGTTTCTAAATAAATTATGAATATTTACCGTCACGTAACGCTTTACTGAGACATAATTATTTTAATCTGACTCTGAGACGGCAATTTTGGGGAATTGATGTCAAAAGAGAGGTCGTTTTAGTTTATTAAGACAGCTTGCTTCCTAAGAGATAGCACTTTGTCCTTGTTGTTATAATATATTCATGTAGTTAATTAAGAAGAATCCTGATTGGTGACTGTAAGATTTAATTAAGTTAAAATTAATTCAATGTGGGAGTAACATATTAAATAATCCTTGCAACGAGGTTGTATTTATTTGTGTTAAGAGCGCACTCATTAGCAGAGCATGCAGAGTTGAGCACAGCCTCACAAACGCCTCTGAATATCAGGATTAAAACTGACTTCTCAAGCACGTCCTATTGTTAGTTTTTAGCTCTCTGCTTCTATTTAAACAGTCTTGTAGATTTATCCCTTAAAATAACTAAACATTTGCGTCGGAATTTATAAAGTATAGATCTAGCTGTCGTTTTAAGTGGATAGTTGCGATAATAAATGGAATGGAGTGTAGTAACCCGATCTCGAAGATCAGTAATATTCGTTAGAACATAGATACAGTTGCAGCGCATTGTATGTGACGTCAGATATACGTCCTTTCTTTGTTGTATGTATATTTTTTATCGTCTCGTCTGAGGTACTGTAGTGGAGTATTTACGTAATTTAGCGCTCCCCAGGTGCGGCACCGGCTTGTGGCTTACGTATAAGTACATCGAGATTTTAATTAAGAAGGTCTATCATAATCCACACGAGACACCGCTTGGAAAAATAACAGAATCCCTTTTTACTGTTCAGCTTAACGTTACATTCTTTTTATTTTTCTTAATTTTAAATGTGCGTATAAAAAAATAAAGACGACTCATGATAATACAAGACTGTTTAAAGATAACTTCAATTATATTAAGTAAATCTTACAAAAGAGCATAGCTTCTTACACGTAGAGATCAAGTCAACAACTCGTATAATTCCACAGTTGTTCATAATTAAGCGTGCTTACCTCGAGGCGCGCGGCGAAAGATTGAGTTCCATCAAATATGTAACAGGGTCTACCATGAAATCCTTTTTACGTCCACCGCGGACAGTTTTACGCAGGTCCGGTTTCGCTGCGGCATTACGGTCTTATAAATTAGTGAAACTCTATTAGCGAGATGTTCGGCCAAACGAATTCGCGTTATCGCCTCTGTCGGGCGTGACGTGCGTCGCATACTAATGACGTCACCGCAAGATCGTCCAAACTTCGTGTTCATGTAATTACTTCTTTAAACGAAGCTTCTGTAAGGGGAGGATACGATCACTTTTGTCCGAGGGTATACCGTTCAGATAATCGAGTTACCCGCCGTTCCTTCGCTGCGTCGTATTTTTGCACAATTAAGTTTCGCTCGAAATTTATTTAGTAAACAATGTTTTCTGTTTGAGAGCTGTGATGAATTATTTAGTACTTTCATTTAATAATTCAACGATTTTAAGTGATGATAATTAAGTGTAATGAGGAAAAATATTCTCTCTTTATTACAATCTTTTAAAATTGAAAAAGTGGTTACCGGAAAATTAATGAAACTGCGGTACGGTAATAACTTTTAAAGTAAACGTCAAGAATTATTAAATATCACTTACTGAGGAAGGTTTATTGTTTTATATTGCTGACATTTGACATCACTCATATTGAATAAATGTACGCGTTTTTATAATCTCCCAGTCTCCCAAAAAACGGCAATATCAATGGGGTTTTTTCCGAGACTATAAAAGCAAACATGTTGTTTAACCATTAAGAAAGTACGAAGCTAGAGCGGCGTCAGCATTCCTAGTAACCCTGGCGTCACCGAGACATAAACCCACTGGAAGCGACATCTGTATAATTACTATGATCATGAATAAAATAATAATGGATTGTAATTAGCTTTATGTGTAAAATTGGTGTGTAGGATTTAATTGGAATATTGAGGTGTATTATTGTTGATTTTGGTTTTCACTTGATAGTATGTAAGTCGACTTATTTTTTTTTTATGTTTCTAATGTCAGGTCATATTACGAGTCACATTGGTAAAAGTATTTACTTAGGTTACATTTTCTGTTAACAGCGATTTTATACGAAAAATAAGATTATTTTCGTAAATATTCGAAGGTATTATCTGCGTTATTTTCGTAGTCGACTGGGTTTTACATGAACAACCTGTAGCTAAGTTTTATGACCTGAATAGTCCATAACTCAAAGTTTTACGTACTTTCTAATGACTCGAATTTCACTTTAAAAGCTGAAAACAGAGATCCTCTAGGAATAGCGTCTTGCATTAAAAATACTTTAATCTAGGCGAAGAATTTGTTGAGAAAGTGCAGCCCAGGCGTGCTCAATCAAAAATTCTTTTAAATATTTCAAAGAGTTGCTTCAAACAAACCTAAGAAAGTATACGGAGGGTATAAATACAGATTTTTGTCAGACTCAAGCAAACAAATAAATAAATTAACATTTTATTTTATCATTATTAAATTAGTAATGATGGATTAAAGTCTGTGAAACTGTGCGATTGGATAAGTTCTGTATATTCTACAACAAAACCAATATTGCTAGTAGTAGTCCCATGTAATAGGGGGCGAGCCTATTGCCATTAACCAGGCACAAATCCAAACTCCGACTTGCTACTGAGAATTTCATAGAAAAACCCAATAACACCTTGGTCGAGTTGGGAATCGAACCCAAGACCTTTAGCGTAGCAGTCGCGCTTAGCACCACTAAGCCAACAAGGAAGTTCACGTATGATCTTAGAATAAAACCGTTACCTTTATTACTTTTCTTTTTAATAACTGTGACAGTTGCCTCATCTAGTACCAATTTAGATCAGTGCAAGCAGCAGTCGCCGTCGTCGTAAAGCCAAGATACGCGGTGGTCGTAAACTTAAACATGGCTTACTGCATGTGGCCTGCTGCCATGCGGGTGACCCTGTCGAGCCAATGGATTACAATAAACGACGATATTACACTCACTACCGCTACTTAACTATTAACAATTCATTGATACATGGACACACCTAAATGAGCAAAGTAATTCTTTTTTTAAGGTATTTTATCGCGGTTTTCCAATTCTATATTTACTGGATTTAACACTGTTAAGACACGGGCATTCATTTGTCCTGGTTATACTAATAGACTCGTAAGTAAATCTTGTTTTAAATATGAATTTACCGTCGCACAGAACATGACGTGTGTTCTGAACATTGGAAGGACACTACAATATACTCGTAGTTCTTAATTTCGATACTCAATAAACACATGTTATGCAACATAACCTTATGAAAATTAATATAAATAAATTTAGAATAAAATTAATATTGAAATAAAACTATTTTTTACGGATTTTTTCGCGGTTTGTATTTAGATTTTAGGTCCCGACGTTTCGACACCTTTGCAGGTATCATGGTCACGGGCAGACTGACCGACCATGAATACCTGCAAAGGTGTCGAAACGTCGGGACCTAAAATCTAAATACAAACCGCGAAAAAATCCGTAAAAAGTAGTTTTATTTCAATGTCTAACATTCGCGTAAACCTAAGAAACCAATATAAAATTAATAATCAAGAATTTCTCATAAGACCCATACATGCGCAAACCACCAAAAAACGTCTTACTAGGGCAATTCCATAAAATCTAAAACTGTGTTATAGAAGTTTGAACGTAATTAGGCCGTAAATATTTATTGCTGGCAGCCCACAAAAGCTGGCAATGTTGTTAAGAAAATATTGTAATAATAGCTAAGCTTGCCAAGGGGATTGGCTGTCGCTGTATTAAGCTCGTTCCGGCAAATTGTGCTCACAGTTCCCGAGAAACAGCTCATGATCGACAAACAACATTCAAAGGGACTTTTCCTATGAAATTATAACATATTTTACGCAATAAACATAATATTTCATAAAATAACATTTTCTAGAAAGTACGTTTCAATTAGTAATGAGAGTCACGTATACTAACTCCTAGACCAGACTATTTAAAAGTCATAAGAAAAGTTTTATTACATGTATAAACCATCCTAACAGCTTAATTTAAAAAGTTAAGTCGTTATTACTTGTCCATTGTAATTGACTACAGATAATATATAAATAGTAAAATGTTTTCGTATCAAAGTTAATAATTGTAATTGTATATCTCTCGGAAAACATATCATTCTCCCAATTACCTACTCATCATAATTACCAATATTAAATATAAACCAAAAATAATTTTGATGTCGGTTACCTACACTTATTAACATCATAATGTATGTGATAAAATCCCTCAAAAATATTCAACCAACCTTTATTGAAATGTTCGTGAATTCAGTATCAAATGAAAATGATTTTATTATTATTTCCAGGAACATTGCAATCTCAATTACGTAGTAATGCCGCGCGGTTCATTAAACATGAATGTGGCGCAGATACCCTTATATTGTTCGATAAACATATTGTTTTAATAAAATTGAGTGCATTAGCAGTTATTTGAGTAACAGCATTAGACAATATCTCGTACTCAAGTCTCCTGCGGTGATCCGAACGACCTCCCGTGGTCGCAAGTAATCGCACTTTCCTTTTATTACCCTTAATGTCATCATCAAAGTGAGAGGTATATCGCAGTAACCGCATTATGGCTCGTAGTTTTTCTAATTCACTCAACTAAGTTAGTGTTTCGACTCATAATAAATTGCGCACTAAACTTTTGTAAAAGTGAAAGCGGAGAGTAGTTTCACCTGGCGATAACAGATGGCGTTAGCTGTAGCTTTAAGTTCGGAGAACAAAAACAACTGCGTAGTATGTAAAATTACATTGTTTTGTTAAGATAAATAAGAGATAAGAGATTTCTTTTTCAGTTTATTGTCAGCTATACGTATACTTTGTGTTGAGAAACATGACTTTTCTACGACTGAGTGTAATAAAATCTGTTTTATACATTTCAGTAAAACAACCTCCTGGCACCTCCTGATTTGTTAGCTTTGAAAAGCATTACTGCGTATTAATACTCCTAGACTTAATATGTGAAATGTAATGAATATGCCGTATGTATCTTACTAGAATTGGATCCAAAACACCTCACTAATTTCCAAGTAAATATCTAATTGCGTTCACTTACAAAAAGTTTTTCTCTGGGATTGTAACGAAAAATAAGTAGGTATATTTATAAGCATACACGGTTTCGTAATTCGTAAAAGTAAGTTAGCGACGCAGTCTTTTGTAGTATGTATAGACAGTAAAACTCGTTGAATACATTTCTGTCACTGTAAAGAGAAAATATTTTGTTTTCAAGGAAAGTGCGCCACATCATCATTACGCCGCGTAATTTTTTTGTATGTGCCATTCCCGTGCCTGTACTTTTATGCCTTCCCTCCATAAAGACAAAAGGGACTTTGAAGTAAAATCACGTACATTTTTTGCAACTTACTTAGGAGAGATTCAGCCCCTTGCCTTCCATGTTAATATTTTCTGGGAAAACATTGCGGGGACAACTCATGGAAATTACATTTAGATATTTGCTCACAACGCGTACATCTGAGTGTGGGTAGGGATATTATATTTTACGTGCATGGAATGTAATAAAATGGTTAGGACATACCGCGAGCGCGCCGCGGCGGAGCCCTAGCCGGCGTATAGGTAATGCCGATTGAAATGTAAATGAAGGGCTCGATACCGAACTCGCGGCTGCGGGCCCAAATCTCATTTAATGTAAACCTTCTTTCATATTGCCGCGAAGGTATTCTGTTAATTAATTGCAGGTAAATACTAGGTACAACTTTTAATTAAAATCGTTTGCAGTACGTTGTAAATTAATCGTATCTGAGAAATGTAGTACGAGTATTTGTGAATTTCTAGCATTGCAAGCATGTGCAATTTAATGTTGCACCGTATGTTTGATACGCACTTATTCGTAGTGAAATATTAGCAGTTATTTGTAGATATTAAATACCGTTTAAAAGTACGGGAACGTTAGTTGAGAGGCGCATTAAATGTAAAGCTTTATGTAGCTGTCTGTACATTGGAGATCTGTCTGCTTCTCTCCCCTTTTTAAATAGCGGGCTTTTCGTGTCATATATTTTAAAAGTTTATTGGGCATTACTCGGCGAGATAGCGAGGGTGAGAGGTTTCTGAGAATTTTCCTTTGGGACCATTTTAAATTAGTTTTATAATGTAAGTGGTTTAACATAAATCATAAATACTTATTAAACTAAAGCTCAGTGAGGCTGGCCATTTAAACAGCTGTCAATTAGGGCTTGTTTACGTTTTAGGGTATTATTTTTGGAGTATTTTGTTTTTGGTATTCATTTTATTTCGACGTGAGAAACTGTGCATTTTGGAAGAGCTACAAATAAAAACTCTATAGGATCTAAGGATAGGATTTAGTCTCTTGTGAGAGGTATATTTATCCAATTGATTTTTTAAGATCATATTCCAAGAAATGTTTTAAATTGCATAATACGTATTATTAGTCACCAAAAATATATTACGATTAGAGGATTACGTACCAAACACAAGCCTTTAACTAATACACCGCGTTTTGTATTAATTCGGACGATAAGCCAGTTAAAATAGCCCAGCGTTTCCAAATTTATGCACACTGCATTTTGGCTTTAATTTTCCATGATTACATCCATGATTGTCCCGTTTAGATTATAAGGACCGTTTCTGAATGGCCGTCATGCTAATGTATTAATTTGTATGTATATTTCACGTCAATCACACATTACATGAATCTGTTAATCAAATTACATTTAAATAATAAATGGTTTGGTCATTAATTTTGGTGATAACACAAATGTTATCGATTTGTATTTTATAATAGATTATTGGGTCCACGACATGTTAAAAGTTTAGGGTCGAGTCTAGATAAGACTGGCATAGGACCATAGAGAATGAATAAAAAGAAAACAGGCCCTTGCCCAGCTGTGGGAAGACAAGGGCTCTGGATGATGGTGATATTATTACCACGCCGCTTTATTTACCTTTTGTTAAAGCGCATAGTATTTTTTGAACTAGGCGACAATGGGTTTGTGATTCGTGTGTTATTTCGTATAAAAGGTTTTATTTCTATAGTGGTAAACCATCTGATCTATTTATCAAAAGTGACAGAAATGCAGAAAACTACAATATAAATTCCACACGTTGATAATAGAAATGTCTACAATATGTCAATGGTTTTTTTCATGATATGAAACCATTTTATTTAGCCATTTCTTACTTTAAACATTTATTTTATACTAGCTGTACACCGCGGTTTCACCCGCGTGAACACATAGGTCCCGTTCCCGGTGACTTTAAATTATAGGGTGCGGAGATGAATCCAACAAATCACTATAAAAAAAATAGACAGGATTACTTAAATTATTTATTTTTATTATTTTTTACTTAATTACTAACGAATATGGTGATTAAATATACTAAAAATTCTGGGTAAATAAAACCTGAAAGTAAAGTCGATTCGAAAAGTACAAGTTGAATGAGTATTCATTTTCCATTTTTTTTTTCATAATTTTGAAGCTGGTAAATATTTTTAGAACTTTTACTTTTATTTCAGTGTTATTCAAAAAGTCACAAAGAATACGGCATTAGAGTTGTTTTTGCAGTTTATTCCGAGTAGCTAGTTTAGGATTACATATAAATTTATCGGATAGGTGGAGGGATCGTTAATTTCAGAAGTTTTTTATTCATTTGATTAAAGATTTATGACTAGATTTGGTATTAAAAGCTCAGAGAAGAACATAAAACGGAAAGTAAATCTTTTAATTTAGATTTTTATCAAGTTATGTAAGACTTTAAGGTTATTTAAGTATTAAACTAATGAAATGGTTAGTGCTATTGCTCTGGTTTCTTGTACATTAGTTTTTAAACAAGAACGTTATAATGTCCTATGAAGACTACAGTCTAATATAATTATAACAGAGGTTTTCTGTTTTATAATTGCTTTATTTTACAAATATTTGATACAATATTCCGTTTGAAATGTTATAACCTATATTGTTTTTTATCTATAACTTATTTAACTGCCTTGACTTTTAAACCTTTTAAATGCGGCTTTCATGAACTATGAAAAATACAGAAACATACGAATATTGTCACAATTTAAAGTCTAGTGTGTTTATTATCTTTAATAATTTTTGTTTGTATACAAAGTCCTTTAAAGTGGTAGATGTATTCTTATACTAAGTAAATTTAAAAGTCAACATAATCGTTTATTTCTACTCAGAATCATATTAACGAATACTTAGTATTGATATGCTCTATTTTCCTTTGTTCTTTAATAACATATAGCTATAGTTGTGCGCAGGACTGTCACGCCATTGTTTTACACAATATAACCCTTATCAAGCAAAGCGGAATGCATATCGTAGTCAAGCACATACCATTTTCCCGGTTAGATAAAATTTTCACAGCACAATTTATAGGGCGAAACGTCTTATTTATCTTCAAAAGCATCGACCGAAGAGAACGGAGAAATCTCTTAATGGTCATGAACTTTGAAAGTATGAGTCGGGCCCACCCTAGAGAGCTATGACTCAGGCCAGCCCATCATTACGTGAGATAATCTGACTCTGGTTATAAGACCACATCTATATTTAGATTAAGTGAAACTTGGGCGCTCCTCCTGTAAATATCTAACAGTTTTACGGCGGCGATACGAAGTTATGACGTAAATGAAACTCCGCGGGATTCCATGGGAATACGAGAAAAACTCCCATACTTTCAGATAAAGTATCAAGACAATGTTTCATTTGCCTACTTTATGTAGCTGTAATTCTTTATAACCCGAGCAATGTCTGCTACTTACTTTTCCTTAATTATAATTAATTTAAGTACGTTCTCGCTTTAAACATATTACTACGGAGAAAGTTTTGGCAGTGTTTCCGTATATGATTAAAGTTCTCGGGAACAATTTATGCTTAATAAGGTGAAATGATAGTAGTAAGTGCTATGAATACGAACGCGTGAATTTACCAGGTCCTATTAAAGAAATTAGATTCAACAAAGCGAAATATTTTTTCATCTTGAATCATTGACCCCAGGTTTCTTGATTTAATCTGTTGTTAAAGCAACTGATCACGACTGATTGGTTTTCCAAACGACTAACAGCCAATCACAGTGCTTAACATAAGGTCTGACAGGTATCTCGTGATCAATTTTTTTTTTGGTTTTTTCTTTTAGATACTTGGGGTAAATGTTCACAATAAGTATTGTAGCTATATTAACATTAACTTTAAGTTATCTATGGGTTTTTATAAACACTTGATCGGAGTGCGACGCAATATGAAACCTCCTCGACTATTTCAGTTATTGACCACTCGTCTGGTCAATTGACGCTAAAACGCAATATCCTGCCCTGAGTGTTTGGATTTTTTTTCTTTATATCCCTATAATAATGATTTATAGAGATTTCTGTTGTTTCAGGATGTTAAAAAGTATAATAATAGAGAAAGGTTAGTAAGGTATTTCCAAAAATAAACTTAACTGAATGGATATTAGCACAAAAAATAAATTTTAAATGATAATAATGAATAAAAAGTCCCTGATTACAAAACTAGAACCACAGTTTAAAAAAATATATATATAAATTTTTTGCAAATAAACCAAACCCGATTTTTATTACAATATTACCCATGAATAGATGATATCAAAAACAAAAGCAACAACATTGTAATATGGCGGCTTAAATAACCTATTGTTTTCATCACTTGATTTTATTATAAAACGAATTCTATTTACAAATTCAAATTGTATCTATAACATTTATTCGACGATAAATAATGGGTCATTATTCATTATTACTGGCAGAAACAATATCAAAATATGGCGCAATGATTAATATTTTTAACAAAACAATAGTATTCGAATTATAAAATATTATGTTAACTGTTATTTTGTTTACACGGAAATTGTTAATTTATTGTTTTAATATTGCCATTAAAGTTCTAATTTTAAATGTTGCTGTAATTCGCGATATTGTTTTATTTGCCTTCATTATTTGGTAATATTTGAAAATAAAATTGTTAATTCATAAAATTAAACATAATCGGAAACTGATTATTTTGTGTGTATTTTATATAGTATTGTGTATTTTTTTAATTAAGAAATATTTGAAATAAGTATAATATGTAATGAATATATTATTTATTATAGGTATTTATGTTTGAGTAAGACTTGATAGCATTCAGTGATTATTCATAACGTCCGCCATTATAAATAGCACTTAGTCAATTAGACACTCCGACCGCATAAATTAAGCGTTTACGTTCAAACCAAGTGTTTAGCATTGCTAAAGAGTCACTAATGTCTGTTAACAGTATGATGAGAACACATAAAATGATACTGCAGTTTGATAGGCCTTCAGATACGAATGTGTTTGTGGATTGCCTCTTAAATGCATTATTACTTATCTAGTGCCGGCCGCCATTTGTAACGAGACAATTAGTTCGTTTCGTTTTGAAATAAGTGGCTATTAAGTTACAGTGGCGTATGTCCGGGGCCTTTTAGTATTGATTACAAATTCGATTGGATATTAGTCATGTTTTCGAATTCTGTTTTGAATAAAATGACTCAGTATGTGATATATTTTTTAAATTATACAAAATAATAATTGTTAGTTTTAATTCAACTGAGTTTTCTACTTATATAATTAAAATGTTCATACTTTGACTTCATGAAAAATACCCTTTAAGTCCACCTTAGTTTAGGCGGCAATGGTAAATTCCTGTCATTATTTTTTTCATAAACGTACAATGCGACAGAACAACAATAACAGTAATAAGTTCGATAACTATATCCTGTTAGAAATTACTATCCCAAAGTCTGTGTTCATACCAATGTACCAACTTTACAGACATAAAGAATTCTAGACTCGTAACTAATAACTGAACACAGAAAAAATAATTTCGTCCAAGAATTGAGTATAGCCATTTACAAACTTTCACCAATATTATCGAGAACTTTATCTATACTAATATGACGAACATTATGATGTCTGTTTGTTTGTTTATCACTTTTATGACTAAACCACTGAACCGATTTTGATGAAGCTTTGTGAGAAGTAATATGAAACAAATATTATGAAACTTAGTAATGTCGGAGCTGCTACTAAAATTTAGTTTATATTTAAAAATATAAATTTATTCGGAAGTAAGTTATTGTCTTATAGAATACTGAAGAAGTCCATTCCTTGTATTTTCAACAATAAACAACTGGAAATTTTACAACAATAATTGTCCTGAGAACCAAACCTAGTCAATTTTTTTATCGATACACACAAGCAGAGCCGCAAACAAGAGCTAATACCACGTAAACGGAACCAAACACATGTAATATTCTTTCAATAAGGCGATACGGGTAACATTCCCGGTTTTAAAAGGCATTTCATTTTTATGGGGTGTTCAATCCCGGTAATAATGTTGACAACGTTGCGCGCCTCAAGTACCGGGAAATATTAAACTGAAGTACGAAGTGTTTTAGTTAAGATTAGTTTAGTTCCGCTACAGTATTTATGAGGGAATTAATAGATGTAAAAATTGCAAGTTGTTTTAAACGTTTTAATTGGATTTATTGATTGTTTTGTGGTTTTATTTTGTCTAGATGTTTATTTCAAATTGTTACTTATTTATTTAAAAAAAAATATATATTGTTTGTTTAATATGAACTATAGTAGGTTATAGGGTAAAATCGTAGCTCAATAAGGAATAGCCAAAATCTGTTTTCTAGAATTGTAAAATGTTATAACGACTTAGGGAAAGTGAACGTATGATTAAAAAAAAAAATAGGTCTTGCCTATCTTTGGTGTCATTCTAATTATTATTAAGAGCCTGAATGTCCCACTGCTGGGCAAGGCCTCCCCACTCCCCCTTCATTTATCTCTCTCAAGAGCCGCGGTTGACCAGTTTTCACCATTGTCTCAATTTCTTCAAAACTAGTCCCTGTTTAGTTCACAGTTATATGGTTTCCCTAGCATCACCATAAATACTCCTCGATACCCCATGTGAGGGGCATTCAGTCCCTAGGGATGGTACGTAACTGTGGACATAAACTGCTGGTTCAAAGTAAGCCAGAATAAGGCCTCATTACAAAGTTACTGCGCCTTTGATTACTCCCCAAAGAATTAGTTTATATACCTATTTAATTGTTATTGGAAAAGGACTCGTTCCGATCTCGATATTGGAAGATTTCGTCGATAAAATTTCGTCAATATCGATTTAGTAGTTGATGTCGATTTTTTTTACATTAACTACAAATGATTCCTTGCTATCTACTGTAAACAAAAATATAAGGTAAAAAGTAAATACAGAAATTTGTGCCTTACACACAAAAACGACAACTTATTTAGATGAATTTTGGGATATACCATAGATATATGGGTAAATCCTAATTGTTATTGTATTTTATATCCTGATATATTCTCGAGAACGGCATTGAAGCAGGCGATACAGCGGGGCGAGTTTAACATTTATACAAACAATTTGTTGCTTATACTGTATTTATGTCCGTATAATTAAATTCTATGAAGTAATAGAATGTTCCTAGAAATAGATGGTGGTGAATAACTGTCACAAATTAAATAACAATTTAGAAACAAGCGACATTCGCAAAGTGGACGACATTTTTCCGCGAAAACGGTTTAATAATCTAGTCCGTTGCAGCTGAGCTTTATTTACTAGAAAACAATTCATATTTAAAGCAAAACATTTACTTTACATTAAAAAAACACTGTTTTAGGAATTTCATTATAAACTTACATATTCAGTTAGTTTATTTAAATAACGATCTCAAGTTTGCTTGTATTGTATTTTAGGTTTCTAGTCGATATGTTTCTTTAAAGTAAATGACAAAGCCTTAGATGTTTTAAATACATATAAATAGTTAACTTAGATAATAAAATACGCAACACGCTTAATTCTCAGAGTTCTGTTATATTTTTTTCTAAACAGAAGGATTTATTTAAATTTAATATTTCTTAAAAAACACAAAGACTAAGATTACTAACACGAAATTATTCGCGTTAAACTTAACTAAATATTACCACTATTATTAATAGAACACCTTTTTTTTCTACCTCAACTTTAGAAATTTCATTTTCAAACATAATACGAGAAAATTTTTGAACACAGTTCTATCCAGAAACACAATTTGAAGGTAATACTAGTTCCTACCTTTGTTAAAGTTACATATTTCCAGTGTTAAATACCCTCGGGTCATGAATCGAACCGGGTTAATTAACTCTATAGGTGACAAATGGAGACAGTAATATAATTGCCAGCGTTATTTCAAGCCTAAATTATCGTACTGTATTTTCATTACGACAAGCTTGACAGTTCCTTAAATGAGGTGAGTATTTATCATTTATTTATTTGTGTTTTATTTTTTATTCAGCTTGCTTTTTTTTTATTGTAAATAAAGTCTTGTTAGGACTGAATGAGCATTAAAATGTGCCAGTATTTTTTACCAAACAAAGGAGAGCACAAAATATATTTTTCTGTAGTTTGTTGAAACTCGAGCAAGTTTATAACAAAGTGACATGCATTAGCGACTAATTCTAAGGGAGACACAGAAAGTAGAATTTATTATTCTATTCGAGTACGTCGCGAGGTGACGTTTTTAGGAGAATATTTTAGTGTTTGAGGAAGTTAGGAAGTTTGTAATTAGTTTGGTGTACCGGCAGGTGGCTCCACTGTCTTTGCAGTATCATCACGTCCCATAACTTTTTCATTTGACGCGTACACGAGCAACTTTTCCATTTCTTTTTATTAACATCATAACGAAAATGAGAGTAGGCTTTATGAGAAACAGATACCTGATGGTTTTGCTAAGTACCCTCGCTGCCTGTCATTTAGTTAGGTTATTATAACTTGGGGTTCGCGAAAACAAGATGTCGTCGCCAGATAACTAATGTATATCGACGGCGGTCTCTATATTAGCATACTTAGTTCAAAATGATGTTAATTTATTCAGTTTATCAAGAAAAAAGTTGTCAGACTTACAACAAAGTAAATGTGGAAATAATCGACTCGAAAACTTAATAATTACCCAACAAAAAAGAGAACTTTGACTGGAACCCACAGGCGATTTCTCAATAAAATTTTGGTATAACCATAATACAATTTATTACAAAAAGATTTATACATTTCTCAAGGCTTTTACCCGTAATAAAAACAGATGTTTATTAGTTTAGACGATTGCTCGAACCCGAGGCAAATGTTCTAAACAACAGTACGCGTTATGAAAAGAATTGTTTTCCCTGTTTGAATTCTCATTTCGGGAAGAAAATAAAAAAAAATCTTTCAAATCACGTACTTGAGCGAAGTTACTTAGCTTAGGAACAAGTCTTTGTATCTTTTTTGTACATTAATAATTTGTTTGGGTCGTACACGGCCCTGCGAGTTACATATAACTTAGCTATGTTATTTTCTCATACAAAGCTGTCAAGATTGTGACAGAAGGTTTTATTTTTTACGTGCAAAGAATGTAATGAATAAGGACATAACATGCTCCATTATAATATAATGCGTTGGCAGTGAGCGACGTCGCTTCTTTGAGGATGTATAAATTAATAAACATAAGTCAACCGCTCGCGGGGATTTCTTATTCAGGATTTTATGGCCTAATACAAATATATTATCCTGATATTTTGATATACACAATCGGATGTCGTTTCGCATTAAGCGGATTTATTTATAGCTTATTAGATTGATACTTACAAGCTACAAAAACAGTAAACGTACACACATTAACACAAACCGCGACGTAAATAATCCAATTTTGTTTAAAATAAGCGAGTCATAAATCCTGGCGAATTCTAGTTTCATAACTCAAAGTCACAAACAATATATTTATAAGAACATTATACAGAATAAAGAATCTTTTAGGAGGTTCCTTTTGCTGAAAGCTTTTTACAAAACTCTTAGGATTTGCTTTGCAAAATGCGCATTGCACAGCTTTGTACGCATACGCTGAAATATTAAACGACACTTATAACGGCTGTGGGAAGCGGAACACGTGGCTTACAAAGGGTTTTCTTTGATTTGTTACCGCGTATGGATCGAGCAGAGCTGGCTAGTTCCGTTCACGGCAACAATTGAAGACCCACTCTCTGATCCTAAGCTAACAAACGATTAGGATTCATTCCTACACCTACCGTCTCTTCTGCTTTGATAAACAAACACTTAACGAAATCTTTATACCATTTCGTTCTCAACCAAAACACTCCGTAATTGCAAAAAGGTAACATGACTTATTGCAAAGACCGATATATATGTTTGAGTTTGTTTTTTTAAGTCTACCAGTCGAACGTAAAGTAAGTTTGTTTTCGCATACATGTTTTAGAATCGTAACAGATATTTTTTGTTTAAAAAACCACAATTTACCCATCCTAACCAAATTGGAAAGCCGGACAAAGTTGCGAACTGTAGGCGCCGAGTTTTTCAGTTGGAACTTGGCAACATCCGTAGTGGCGTGACTAAAAAACTAGTAAAACCAGTATCGAAGTAAAAGACTAGCCGAATAATTACACGATGCATACGTCTTAATAAAGAAGAACAAGGAAGGCAGTGAATAGAGTGGTGTGCCGCAGTGCGTCCTGCAGTGGCGTTGACACTGGCGCCGCGAGGCCGGCACGCGACCAATTTACTTAAGGCTGTGTACACAGGTCAGCCCGGCTAAATCACGCCTAAATGACTATTAAATCACCGTTTTTGCACTCATGCGACACAATAACGTTTTAGAATCATATTGCGAATCAAATTATACTTCTATGCGATGGCAAAAAGTGTTATTAAGTGCAATTAAATAGACGGATACTAAAATTATTAGGTGGTGAGCCCCCTCGGGAACAAGGGTTTGTAGTGCAGCTGCAGTTCGTGGAAGAACTGGGTCCCGTACGATGGGGTGAACCTAACCCCATTAGGCTAGTACTGAGAATTTAAAGCGAAAAAACCCATTTACTCAGCAACATGCTGGCGCCTGTTATTATTTAACCGACAAATTGTTTTGGAAAATACGTGTCATTTGCTAGGAATATCAACTTAGCTACTTTGAGGAATATCGGTGAATAGAAAATGTTCTGTGGAAAGACTTACGTTAGCCTATTTATTTATTATTATATGCCACATATTTTCTTATATTTATTAACTAGAAGATATTATTCTGTTTCGAAGGGAATGACAAGGCTTTATATACGATGAATATAAATGATGTAAATCATAAAATACGAGACGTGCTAAATCCTAAAACATGCGTAGCTAAAATTTCCTTAGGAATATAATAGAAGGATTAATAAGATTTGAAAATACTCTAATGTGTCTTCGCCCTAAAGACTTAATGACTGTTTCACATATTTTGCTATAAACTACACAACCGATGTTAAATAAGCAATTTTCGCGGTTTATAGCTGTCTATACCTGCATTACCAGGAATAATAAGCGGTATTAAGAGAAAATAAATCCAAACAAACTTTATTGGAAAATCTCTCGACTTTACCTTTCGATGAAAGAAAAAATAATCAAAGAAACCTGGCCTCTGATATCAACTTAAGAAAGAAATGTTATCAATACCAATAGAAGAAATATGAAAGAGGAAGTTTTTGATCAATGTAAATGTTTGATAAGGATAAACGATAAATTAAAAAAACAGGGCAAGTGCGAGACGGACTCAAACTCGAAGGGTTCCGCCAACACTATGACGTATCAAAATTTTGGTAAACAAGAGAGGCGCTAGCAGCACGTTTTTAATTTGCATGGCAGCCATTGTAATGCTTGACTTCTTAGTTTTTTTATTTTTTGTAACAGCGGCCATAGTGGCCTCGTCTCTCTATCTTATATTATACCTTTGCCTTGTATCTACTGATATACAGACAGACGGACAGCGGTTTTAGTTATAGGTTAATATTACAGAACCCTAAAAATTGGTGAGATTTACTTTTTTTTAATATTCAAGTGTACATTTATATTTTAGTCTGTAACATTTGTAAGAAAGATTATACAATTGTTTGAATAATGGTGTGGAGTTACACAGAATATTAAAATTTCCATTTTCTTAAGTAAAGTGACTTTACGACTGGAGTGAAGTAATGTGGACACTTTACTTGACTCTTTCTTTTAGTATACACTTATGATTTACAAGACGTTGTAACGTATGTAACTACATTCTAATAGGAGTGAGTACTATGAATATGTATCTCTTGTAAGTATTATATATTTCTAACTCTCAGAAGTCTGATAGTAAGATATTTAGATCGTACTCAATTCAATATTTTAAGTAACTATTAATGTCTCTGAGTACGGCATAAAAACTGTTATTTATAAAAAAGGGTAAGTTTTTTTTTTGATAATGTTGTAGAAGGCAAATAAATAAGGTCATTAATTAATAATTTACTTATTCTTTTAAATAAATAATTAAACATTTTGAAATCTATACATGTTTAATTTAATTGGTTATTATAGCACGTGACTTGAAGTAGATAACTATTATATTATAATGTTCGCATGTCTCGCCCACCGACCTCAAGTACCTCAAGTACCACAAGTACCATAGCAATCCACTTCTCTCAATTGATTCCTACTGTTCGTGCACAAACTGTTCCCTTTACTTCCTTGATTCGATTACAACATGTTTTCTTCATTGAACGCACAAAAGAAAATCCAATGAGGAAATACGCACATGAATAATTTATTCCCAATATATTATCTGCTATCTATTCTGCCATTCCCAACACTACGTCACGAACGAAGCATGCTTTAACTAAAGGTAACTAAGATAAACGGTTAAAAAGTATCGAGAAAAGATTACATTTAAATAATATCACCCAAGCGATCACTTTCGCCTACGCGTGAATGGCAATTGGCTTCATGAAATCTGGCCTCCTGGGCTCTTAGTAATCAACCGAAAGAATGTTCGATTCCAACAAAGATTCTTTTTGCAAGGACTAAAAAGATTCTTATCATGAAATAAATTGCTGTTATAAGGGTAAGAGAAAATTACAATTTGCGATGGGGCCCGAGCATAGAATTAGTCGCGGCCTAGATTCGACCTTTTATTTGTAAGTAGGATATTTTTTTTATTATTTAAACTCGCCGCTTGGCTACGTCTGCATACTAAACTAGGAGATCGGGGTACTGGCTTACCCATTTTATGTTTCGGGTCCGAAACACATTACCTATGCATTAACATAAAAATATAATGGTCTATATAGAAAATTCTGTATTACTGTTTAACCCTTTTAGAAGTTTGTGTCTAAGAAAAATGGTTAGTACTTAATGGATTGTAATTCAGTACCTTTAGGTTGGTAATATTGTTTATGTGATATTTTTATGAAGTTAGCTTCTTTGGGAGAACACACAGAGTTGTACTCGTGTTAGTCTACATTTTATTTTTGATTATCAGTACCTCTACCATTTTGTTTTCTAGAAGAACTTGCAGATAGCTAATTAGATATTTATAATTTAAAAACATGTTTTATTCTTAAATCACAATTAGAATTTATAGGCAGAAATTGATACCTGAGGAACAACAATGGTGTGTGAAAATCAACCTTTACTAAATATAAATCTTCCAAGTTTTGTTGTGTATTTTACAAAAGTATATTTTATCCTATCTACTGTAAAGGCTGGCGATAACTCAGGGAATGTTCTGGTTATCAAATATTACTAGTTGTACCCGAGAGCCTTGATAAAAACAGGCCTCAATCCCCCAGCAGATACCTTAAAGGAGCTTCGAAAACTGAACAACAAAAACAAGCAAATGAAACCTCCAACTTTGCCTAAAAAAACCTACTTTTGATTTAATATGTTGTGTGTTTATTTAAATAATTAATTAAATACTTATAAATTAAATTCCTAGGTTGTACTCACAACGTATGAATTTAATTTATAAGTACTTAAAGAAAGACAACAGCAATTTTCAAAATTGCTGTTGTCTTTCTAAATGCTAAACATATCTTAATCGATTAAACTAAAGTGAAATACACAAGCAAAGAAGTATCACTCTTCATTAAATTAACTAATACACTCTAGAAACTCAATAGAGAAGTGCAGACTGCCAAACTAAATCCACTAAAATATTAATATCACATAAATCAAATATGCAAACAGGACTGCAAGTAACAAAACAATTGAGACCGGTTACTATTCAGAGTGGTCGAATTAAATCAAGCTAGTTAAGTGTGACCGTACGAAGCAAATCTGTGCGAGTGGTCGGCTTCATAATTTCATAATCTTAATGGCTACCTCGCTTCGTAAAGTGGTGGGATTTAGTGAGGTGCCCTCCCCGGAGGCTAAACACTTTGCTGACCATATCTTACATCTTGGTAATAACCCGGGATAATGGAGTGGAGTTTTTGAGTGCGTCTTATACATTTTTCTGGGTGAACTATTTTTAATAATAATAATTATTTAAATTATTTTAATAATATTTTAATAATAATAATAATAATAATAATATATTTATTTGCCAGAAACATGGTAAGTACAGAGTTCTTAAAAAATATAAAAATAGATCGACATGTTTCGCCGTCACAGCGGCATGCAAATTACTTATAAAGTTTTTGTTATAAACTAACACATTAACTTAAAATTTAAAATTTACATGACACTCAATACAAAATTAATAAAGGAGATAAAACTAATTAACATTCTTTTAGAAGATTATACCTTATATAATACAATTGGAACATACATTATTGATTGACTAGCTTATCTAGGCCTATATTTAGAAGCTAAGTCAAGACTAAAGTATTTACATGGATTTTTGTAAAAAAATTCGTTAATCGAATAAAAACTTTCATTTAACAACCACTTCCGCAGTTCAACACAAAATTTTTTAAATGGCAGTTGCCTTATAGACTTGGGTAGTGCGTTATATACTAGAGGAGTCATGTAAACACAGTTCTTTCGAAAGATTTCTAATTTAGGGATTGGCATTTTATATGATAAATGTGTTACCTCTCTTTTATTTGTGTTATCTTTTGTTTGAAAGAGCAATGGATTAGATCTTAAGAACTTAGCAACTTCGTAAATGTATATGCATGGCACCGTTAACAGACTCTGTGACTTGAATACAGGCTTACAGGATTCGGACCATTGCATGTTAAAAATTGTTCGAATGCATTTTTTTTGGGCAATAAAAATTCTTTCTATATCGGAAGAGTTTCCCCATACCACGATACCATAGCGAATCACTGAGCAGATGTAGGCGTGATACACCATCAAGGAGGTATGCCGAGACGTAACATCTTTTACTTTCCGTAATGCAAATACGAATTGGTTAATTTTTTTACAAATAATATCAATATGGTTTTTCCATGTGAAACACTCATCTAATGTAACTCCAAGAAATTTTGAAGTATTCACCTGATTAATATTACTATTATTGTATACCACGTTAAAGCAAATAGGCTTGCTTTTCCATGTTTTAAAATGAAGCAAGTTAGTTTTGGAAATATTTATTTTTAGTTTATTATCATCTAGCCATTGTATCACATCGTTCAAAGCTTGATTAGTTTCCTCATCGTAGTTTTGAGGATTATTACATTTGACAATTATTGTAGTGTCATCCGCAAAAAGGACACATTCACGCTTTATAGATTTTGGCAGGTCATTAATATAAAGAAGGAACAGTAAAGGTCCTAAAATGCTGCCTTGCGGAACGCCACAGTCATTAATATCCGGATTAGAATCAAAGTATTCCAGGCAGTTAGTTAATTGGTTGAATTTGGTTATTCTTGTAATCTGTTTTCGGTTACTAAGATACGACTGAAACCAATCCTTGGCTGGACCCCTGATACCATACTTTTCCATTTTTTCTAGAAGTCTGTCATGGTTAACTAGATCAAAAGCCTTACTTAGGTCAAGGAATAAAGCACAGGTAGGTATTTTATCATTGATATTGCTAATAATTGCTTTAACTAATGTAAAAATCGCTAATGTGGTTGATTTATTTTTCCTGAAACCGTACTGTTGATTGACTAGTATATTGTGTTTATCTAGGAATTTTAGAACACGGCTATACATAATTTTTTCAAATATTTTCGAGAGCACAGGAGTCAGTGCTATCGGTCTGTAGTTATCTATGTTTAATTTTGAGCCCTTTTTATGCAATGGTTTGATCAAGGATTTTTTTAAGTTTTCTGGAAAACATCCTTGCTGTAGAGATAGGTTAATAATATGAGTTAAAGGCGAGGAAATATATTTAGATATAGATTTGAGAAGTTCTGTTGTTATATTATCATACCCTGCTGACTTTGAGTTTCTCAGCGACATTATGACCCGATAGATTTCTAGTGCATTTGTACTTAACTCGTCTCTTGATTTCTGTTTGGTTAGTTGAATGTGTAGTGCTGTGTGTATTAGATTAGGATTAAGGTAATTGGGTAAATGAGACTATATTTGATATAGAAGTAGGTAAATATAAGTAATGGTTACGTAGATTCGTTTTGAATAAGAGTAGTGGAGTGTATTACTTTTTAAGAAAGTGGTTTTCTTGCCTGTAAACATCCAAGATAAACAGCCTTCGCTAATACTTTATTAGCGAAGACATGCATTCAAAGAAAACTAAAGTTCTAACAACGTGTAAACACTAAAAACCTAAGATCAATAACAACAATCGATCTTCATTAAGCATAAATAAATACGCGAATTCGAACCGTGCCGTTTTCCCACAGCGATTCATAAAGTAAAGAGGGTTTCAAGTGCACCGTCATTAATTCAATTTACATACAATGCCGACCGTGATGTGCTCCGCGAGACAGATAATCGCACAAATGACTTTTCGAACTCAGCGCTGGATGGCGTTATTCTCGATGGACTCACGTAACTGGATTATTTTTGAT
The DNA here is from genome assembly GCA_905146925.1 of Autographa gamma. Taxonomy (NCBI): domain Eukaryota; kingdom Metazoa; phylum Arthropoda; class Insecta; order Lepidoptera; family Noctuidae; genus Autographa; species Autographa gamma. The sequence continues at coordinate 8,158,568 of LR989852.1, forward strand.
GTGTTAATATTTTGCAGTGCATTTTCATATTAAACATCAGCGTTAAGCAAAGTCTTTGAACGAAATTCAGTTACTCGTACCAACTACATTAACTTCTGTTGTTTTGTCTAGCCAGTATAAAATAAACAGTAAAATAATATTTTGTTACGCTCTCAATAATTTATAGTTGTTTTTCTGGTGAGATAATAGGCTGTTATAAAAATGTTGATGTATTAATGGCGGCTATTTGTTGTGTAAGCGGTCTGAGTTGTCTGGACTTTCATAACAAGAACATTACTATGCTACCTTATAGAATATTTATTTATAGGCCCGAAAATAAACTTCATTATGATCCCAGGTCAAACAACCGGGATTTATTTTTATAAACGAACTAAAAAGCCTTTTATGAAGAGCCAACTGTGAGTTTTAAATAATAAAATGATTTATAGAATAAATAGTTTTGATTGCATCACAATACATTACATGACTGAATACAATTAATTGCAATTCAAAAGTTCCATTCCCAATTCAAAACATTTCAAAAATCACTAAATTAAAACGCAACTCGCCCGTTCTTTTTTCAACTGTCACATTTGAAATATCGTAATACAGTTTGCATATGACCGTTCGTCGGTCGGCAAACGAGAGAGGGGAGCATAGAAACTGTAAATGGAATGAAAACATTCGAGTTTCATTTTCATTCATTTAATTAGCCGGAGTTTTAAACGCGGCGCCGCCGTGTCGCTCCGTGCCGTAATCGACCATCCATTCGGATGTTTCACTATTTTCTTTGTTAACTGTTGTTTTATTTTTGATTTCTTTTATGAAATCCGATCTGGTAACGTGTTTTTAATAATGGCAAATAACAGTTTAAGGATTTAGATTGGTTTTGTTTTTTGAACTTTTACTGCGAATTGTTTTGTAACGTGTTGTTGGGTTACTTTTAAAAGCTTTTCATAAACAGATTGAAAAGGTAATGGTAAGATATTTTCTATTAGGTACAAAAAATAAAATTCCAAAAGCAATCAGAGAATGGTAAAACAGAAAAGCTCTTTTATTTTTGCAATAGCAGCAGATGCAAACGGGAAGTGCATTGGGCGACTTTTGTTTTCAACTTTTTCCGAATTTATGACTTGGATCCCACATGAGTTCAGTCGTGGACAAGTTTTCACCTAGTTATAGCATTTTCCACAGGTAACAAGTTCCTAGAGGTGATGTTTTTAAATTAAATTCTGGATCTGAAAATAAAGTGAAATGTGTGCTGGTCCCGGCGGGGATAGAATACCCTGGTGTCGTCTCGAGAGCCAATCAATTACCAATTCAAATCTAGTAATAATGTAAGTGATGCTACGCGAAAAAGGCCAATATCTTGGGGTAAAGCAATTCGCCTTCAATTAGTGCAGGCGTCGGTTCTCTTTATTTATTCAGAGGGACCGGATAAAATAAAAAGGTAGAAAAAATATCTCTGAGATAAACATTCATATGCCGAGATGGGAGGCAAAGGTTCGGGATTAGAATACCTTGAAGGTACGCTGGCAAAATATTTTGATTTACTACTCAGTTCGGGGGGCGGAGACTGATTGAAACTTGCACTCAGAAGTCAATATCAGCGATTCAATTTCGTTGTATTGAACACTATAAAATGTATTGACTTTGTGAAGGTAAGTGCTTTGTATGTAGTACGGGGTTCTAATAACTTTCTGTAATAATAAACCTGGGTGTTTCTTCAGTCGTATTGGTTTAAAGTGTCTAATGGTCTGCCTTTGTATCTTATTGGACGTCGTCTGAAACGAAGACTGACGTTGATTTCTTAGTGTTGTCTAGCGTCATCCGCGGGTGAATAATCGATACCGAATGTTTTTAAATAGACGCTCTGTTATTCTCGTTGTTTGTACAAATATGTTTATAAATCTAATGTATTTGTATTTTGTGGGTTCTTAGGGTATTTTTCTAATTTCAATCATATCATATACTTTTCGCTTTTTATGTGTAATATTTAACTGATTTAATCAACAACTGGGTAGGTATATATACCTAAACTTTATGGTATTTACGTTCAAAAGCGTACAGAACGACTTTGTTTTCCAAAACATACCTGAAAACTGCCAAAAATAATCCTACACAAATACACATCGCAAACCGTGGCAAAAAGCAAAACACCCATGGAGCGGAGAACGCTTAAAATTTGGTTTATTGTGGGCTAAATATGATCGGTGTTAATGTGTTCCGGTCCCTTTAAAAAGTTGGCAACCGGTAGCAATGGCGTTCGCTACGCGTTTACGACCAGCCTTGACCATTTATTAGGGTACCCAACCCAGCATTTTACTTCGTTAATATGCGGAATTGTTTACTTAGAGATGTGCATAATACCTACGTAAAGTAGGTTAAGAATGTAAACAGTATCAGTACTTCAGAGGAAAAACGGAATCATTCGTTCAAGGTATTCTGTATTTAGTGTTTCTTAGAATAAGGAAATCAAAGTCAATAATTTTGCTTGAACATGAAACGATACGTAAGTACGGGAACCTTATTACTTCCAAGTCAATGAGAAGAAAATTATTGAAAACATTATAGTTAAAAGATGTTAACGTTATGTCATAAGTTTAGATGTTAAATCCGCTTTTATCGTGTACTGAAACAAGATTTTCCATAAAATGTATCTAAGTACTTCACTGGAACAAGGAAGAGATAAACTTTAATGTTATTTTCATATATTATTATCGCACTGGAAAATCCGTTACAGATCCCTCTTAAAAGTGCGTGGATATGTTGGACCTTTTTTGCGTAAAGGTGCTTCCGTTCCCGGATTAACATAATAGGATATTCTTTATCCCTGTAAGTTGTAGGGCTCCCGTGGGAGACCTAAAGTTCCTCCGAACTCCGTGGGGTGAAGGACTGGTGTATTATAAAAATCCATTGGTTTATGTCATCACAGAACCCTTGAAAGTTGAATTTTTATAGCTAAGCTTCGGAAAACTCCTTATTTTTTCCTTAAATAAAATATTTAAAGTCAGTTTCGATGTTGTGGGTCTCACATTACTTAGTAAAGTTCAAGTTTGAGCATTATTTACACTTAGCTTCTTCTTGGGCTAGGAACGAGCTGGCAACTTCAAATATTCAAAAGATTTTACAAATAGAATACCCGAGTAAACAGACGCAATTTTCTCTACTTGCTTTTGTTTTTCACGTTTCGATGTAGGAGTGCGTTTTTCTTTTGTTTTAAATAACTGACTCTGTAGTATTCAATTTATATAAATCTAGACCGCCCACATATTGCAAATAAGAGTCTCGTTTGCACACCCACATGAAGACTTGTATTACAATTTAAGTCCATACAAGTAAGTTAGTTGCAAATGACAGGCCATAAAAGACCTAGACAGTAATTTTCATAAACAAAATACCAATAACCAAAAATACAACCCTATCGTATCAAATATCCAGTTAAACATGGTGTACAATATTTTTAAATTGTAATCATAGTAAAAGTACGTTAGCGTAGGGTCGTGGGGGCAGAGGTCGTAAACCATCGTCCGCTCTGCACTAAATGTCACTGTACAAGGGCACAGCGACAACTCTACCTGCGGCACGTACCCTATCGCTTGTATACTATTTGTATCGATGTCTAGTAATGGGAAATTGTATTATTTAGTAGCGAGGTCCTTGTGAAAATTTGAAATGTTTACGTATTTTGACTGGGTATGGCGACGCGTTAGGTAAAAGGGCTGTTTGGATCAATGGATGGCTGTAAATGATAATGAGTTTGAGGTTTTTTGGTCCGGTGTAAACCTTATGTATAATTAAAGGTAATTTTCAAGTTCAATTAAGTTTAAATGCTAAGATTGAGCTTTGATGAAAAATGTTGTATAGTTGTAACTTAGCAGTAAAAAATTGCCACTTGCTTTATCTAAGACTAGCGGCCCGCCCCGGCTTTGCTCGGGTGCAACGCTGATACCTAGACTATATATCTGTCGCAGACAAATAGTATAATATGGTATTTTACATACGGCGTCGTCAGTTTAAAAACGTTTGCGGTTATGTAATATGCCGAAGGCAAAATGTCAAATCATTCAATCGTTGTAATGCGACGTTAGTGTTATTTTAGGGTGACTATGCTCATTAAAATCTCGAGAAAAACTTTGAATTACATACGTCGTCGTCGTCGTCGTCGTCGTCGTCGCTCGCTTCGCTCGCTCGCAAGGTCACAATATCTAACCTAACCTATTGATCTCTGTCACAAAGTCGAACCTAATCAAGCAATGAATTTCTGAGCCTATGAATATATGAATATTCGATCAAATACATGGTTTTTTGACCAAAAATACTCTGCAGGAGTCCTTCACGACCCAGGGTCTATGGATACCTTAGCATTTTTGACAGAACTTTATGATTGTGTAGATATGTCGCAGACAAATAGTATAATTTGGCATTTTACATACGGCATCGTCAGTTTAAAAACGTTTGCGGTTATGTAATATGCCCAAGGCAAAATGTAGATTGCCGTGTCACTTTATAATATGCCTCAACATTTCATCGAAAATTTAAACACCATATACATAATGCCGAGGCAAATTGAAGTATTTAGTTTTTGAGGTTAAGTTCTGTAGTGCGAAGCACAGCCTTCGACGCAATACTTGGTATAGGCACGCGCCCCCCGGCCCCCCGGCCGTTACCGCCGCAACCGCGATGTCCCTGCATTTTTAATTTGTAATATCTTCGAAAATATTTATTTAAATTACATGCTGTAAAGGGCAATATTGATCTATATTACATGCACAATTTATTAAAGGTACTTAATTGGATAAGGATTAATACTGTATAGCTTAAAATCGCTTTTTCGTAAATAAGTAATAAATAAACGATAAAAAATGGTTATTGTGGGTTATCCTCAAGAGATAGACATATGCCATCGCGGACTTTTTTGTAGATCTTTTTAAGGTGCACAATACTGTAGTACATTATTTTGATCTATCTCGTAGGGTTCAGCCAGCGTTTGCAATGTAAGTGCAAAAAATTAGTTCATTTACTTAAATCTCTAAGATTATCCGTGTTCCTCTACTATATTATGCATGTATTATACATATAAACCTTCCTCGTGAATAACTTTATCTATTAAAAAAAACCGCATCAAAATCCGTTGCGTAGTTTTAAAGATTTAAGCATACATAGGGACAGACAGCGGGAAGCGACTTTATTTTATACTATGTAGTGATAGTGAAGTGATAGTGATGATACAGTTATCAGTTAAAATATATTAAAATTTTACATCATATACGTACATATTTAGAAATATCTCACACAACCCGAATAAAATTATGTTAAGCAACGTTGTATACTAAGATAAATCTTTTCTTTGTCTCATTTCAGTCTTGCAACAAAACTCTACCTCAATTTTGTTAGATAAATTGTAGAGTTTATACAAATATCCTTATTATAAGGACTGCGACAATTGCACTAGGAGCTTTGAATTCATTGAAATAAAACTACTTTTTACGGATTTTGTCACGGTTTTTTTTTTATTTTAGGTCCGACGTTTCGACTCCTTTACAGGTATCATGGTTAAGGACAGACTCAAAAGACAAAATCGCGATAAAAACCGTAAAAGTAGTTTTAGTTCAATTTCTAACATTCGCGAAAAACCCAAGCTTGGAATTCGTTAGTTATCTCAAGCATGTCGCGGTGAAATTACTTAATAACGCGCGGGCAGTTTTTCTCAAACGTTTACCAAACCGTCTTAGACTTATGAAGACAATGCACGGAGATATTAGAACGTATTAACATAATATGAAGATATTTAATAAAGAATTGAATTTAGTACTTATTTGTTTCTTGTAGAGTGACAAATACACAATATTTTTATTGTTTTTTTTAAATGTAAACATCAGCATTTAGATTGTTTATTTAAATCACCTTGTATCTTTTTATGAGTAAGAGTTAATTACTTGTGAAAATGAATGTTAATTTTATTTTGAACAGTTTTGTGGCAATTTTTAAAATGTGTTTTTCCTTGATGCTTTACAATAAATGCAAATAAATTTTCAGCATCAAAAAGTGAACTAAAGCTTGAAAAATAATATTTCTGATAGTAAACAAATATATATATTCTATCTATAATAGTCTATAATAGTTTAACTAAATGAACAAAGGTTAATTTGCGATCATAAATCAGGCATTATCGAATGACTGGGACAATGAAATGAATGAGCTTATGTGATTAATATTCATGCTATGCTAGTAAGTCGGGAGCGACTTATTGACAGCATTACGACGTTAAGAGGCATTGGAAGAGAACACATATTGAACATATTGATCGTATGTAATTCTGTGAAACTGCAAGCTTTTATGAGGGATAATGGTGGTATAATTTTTGGTTAAAATGATTTACGGAGAGAGTCCATCGCTTTTTAGGTGACAGGACAGTTACTTATCTGATTGTTGAGAAAATAATGTTCAAATCAAATCAAATCATTTTTATTTGCCAGAAATGTGGTACATTTAGGTGTTACAATATTGCAAGATCCTCACATATCGCCAGTTTTGGCATACAAATATTACAATATACCTCATATGCAATTTATACACAGTTGTGACTTAAACATTATTATTATGAATTATTTGTACTTTAATGTTCGTTTATACGTATAGAATTTACACGGATATTTATGGAAAAATTCTTCGATTGAGTAGAAACTTTCATGTAATAACCACTTCCTCAATACAGTACAAAATTTATTGAAGGGTAACTGAGTTATAAATTTAGGTATTGAATTATAAATAAGGGGACCCATATAAACACAACTCCGTCTAAAAAGTTCCAGTCTGGGAACAGGCATCTCAAAATCTAAATGTGTAGCCTTTCTCTTACCAGAATTGTTTTTACGATCGAATAATGTGGAGTTAGATCGCAAGAACCTGGCAATTTCATAAATATACATGCAGGGTACAGTTAAGAGGTTCTGTGATTTAAATATTGGTCTGCACGAATCAGACCATTGCATACTAAAAATTGCACGAATACACTTTTTTTGTGCAATGAATATTTTATCTATTTCGGTACAGTTTCCCCACACCACAATGCCGTATCGGATAATGGAGCAGATATAAGCATGGTACACCATCAAGGCAGTTTGCCTAGATGTGACATCTTTTACTTTTCTGAGAGCAAACACAAACTGATTTATTTTTTTAGAAATAAGTTCAGTGTGGTTCTTCCACGAGAGATGTTCATCCAGTGTTACTCCTAAGAATTTTGCACTATGGACCTGTTTTATATTTGTATTATTGTAAGCAACATTAATACTTGCAGATTTACCTTTAAATGTTTTAAAATGAAGGATACTAGTTTTTGAAATATTTAACTTTAATTTATTGATGTTTAACCAGTTAATAATGCCATCTAACGCTTGTCTGATTACGTTTTCATAGTTATGGTTATTATTTACATTTATTATTACTGTGGTGTCGTCGGCAAACAAGACACTCTGGTGTTTAATTGATTGAGGCAAATCATTAATATATAAAAGAAATAACAGTGGCCCTAAAATGCTGCCTTGTGGGACACCACAAGGATTGATTCTTGGTTCAGAGTCATAGCTTTCTAAAATTTGATTATTATCACTAAATTTAACTACCCTTGTGACCTGTTTCCTGTTACTCAGATACGATTGGAACCAATTTTGGACTGAGCCTCTAATACCGTATATTTCCATTTTTTTCAGGAGTCTAACATGATCAACAAGATCAAATGCCTTGCTTAAGTCCAAGAAAAGTGCACAAGAAGATACTTTACTATTTAAATTGTTCAGGATACTTTTGACCAAAGTAAAGATTGCTAGGGTAGTTGATTTATTTTTCCGGAATCCAAATTGCTGTTCGACAAGAGTATTATATTTATTTAAGAAATTAAGAACCCGTTCATACATGACTCTTTCAAATATTTTGGATAAGATGGGAGTAAGCGCTATAGGTCTATAGTTGTCAATGTCTAACTTACAACCTTTTTTATGTAGTGGCTTTATTAAAGACAGTTTTAATCTGTCAGGAAAGCATCCTTGCTCAAAAGATAAATTTATAATATGTGCTAGTGGGGATGATATATAGCGGGCTATTTTTTTAACGAGATCTGTCGTAATGTTGTCATAACCAGCCGATTTTGTGTTTTTTAGAGACATTATGACACGATATATTTCAGAGGAATCAGTAGGTTGAATGAATATACTATTATCGTTAATGTTATTTAAATTAATTGTATTACTATAAGCAACAGATGATTGAATTGAATTATTGCTAGAAAAACTATAATTAGCTATGTCAATGAAATAATTATTAAATTTATTAGCGATGTCAGAACCGGATGTAAATGTTATATTATTATCAATAATTTTAGTAATAAATTCTCTATTTGCCGTATTGCCCATGCTGCACTTTACTACATTCCACGTTGCTTTAACTTTATTATGTGAATTTATTATATGTCTTTTGTTAGACAAGGATTTCAAGTTATTCATACACTTCTTTAATAATTTTGAATATAATTTATACTTATATTTATTGCCACTATTTTTATTAACATAATATTTGTATCTTAATAGTCTTTTTGTCTTGCAACTTTTTCTTATTCCTGCAGTTATCCATTTTGGTGCAGTGCTATTTAATCGAACTTTAACCTTAACACACGGAAAGCATAAATTATACATCAATGTCAAAAAATCATGAAAATTATTAAAGGCTGCGTTGGTATCTTTTATGTCATAAATTTCATTAAAACTGATGCAACTCATGTATTCAACAAATTTACAGACATTTGCTTTATTTAAATCATAAGTAGATTTAAAATAGTGCCCAACTCCCAATTGGTTGCCAATTTGCTGATCAATTGTAATAACTTGAGCTGTGTTATGATCTGATAAGCAAAAGTTATATGTTTCACCTTTTATGTTAGGAATATTACCTATAATATTATCTATACATCTATTCATCCTGGTTGGTTTGTTAATATAGTATTGCATTCCATAATTGAGCAATATTTCTTTAAATTTTGAAGTATTTTTATCAGAAGTTAATAGGTCAATATTGAAATCACCGCAAATTATAATATTGTATTTTTTAGTCTGAAATTTAAGTAACATTTTAGTTAAATTCTCGAAAAATTTGTTAACATCAGAATCCGGTGTTCTATATATACAAAGAATTATTAATTTTATTTGTTTTATTATCAGACCACATACTTCAAAATGTTTTTCCATTGCAAATTGTTTCAGATCATGTAATTCAGTGCTTTCGTACCCTTTTTTACACAGAATGCATGTACCTCCACGACGTTGATTTTCGCGTGAGTATATAGCCCCGAGATAAAAGTTATTTATGTTAAGATATTTTTCTTCATTTCTTTTAATGAAGTGTTCACTGAGACATATCACAATTGGATTTTTGTTCAAATTATATAAATCATGCATGGCTACCTCTAAATCCTCCATTTTATTTAAAGCACCAGCTATGTTTTGATGAAATACCGAAAATGAATGCTTAGTTACGAAAAAACGATTTATTATTTACTACGGAGGGATTAGAATTTTCATCTGATAATTTATTGATAATGGGGAAATAAAAAGGTATTGTTCCTTTTTTCGGCTCTGTGTTATTTTTACAAGCAACATCGGTATTAAAAAGTTTCGTTTTCCTTTTATTAATGTTTTTACTACTGAATTTGTGGTTATTATATGAAAGAAATTTGTTAATATAATGTTTAATATTAATTTGGTGAATTATTTGTTGAGATATGTCTTGTGTGCTTTTCGTATCAATAAAAGTACAATTTCTAAAATTTTTAGTTATCAGCTTCAACTGCTGGTTAATTTTTCGTTCATTAAGGTAATTATTATAAAGAACATTTACTACGAATACATTACAATTCTTAAGAAAATGTAAAGCAATAGATATTTCCGACATAAATTCAGTTGGGTTTACATCATTACTCCCTGTCATGATCACAACATTATCACTTTTTGTTAATTTATTGGACATGCTACTGCAGTTTGACAAGACATATTTTGTTTTAGCATCTGGTTTAGTTAATGATTGTACAGTGTAATCACCAATCAAAAGTTTATTTTTATTCCTAAGAAAGCCCTGTACTAAACCTTTACCTTGGTTGTCAGATAAAATAAAAATATTCCCACAGTCTTGATTTTGATTAATATTTGATTGGGATTTTTGTAAATCTTCCTTTGGATTTAATGTATCTTTTACTGTGCTATTGCCTTTATTATTAGTCTGAGCAAAAGTTGCTTGCGAGCTATCACACATTTTGGTATCGATCGATTTCAGACCATTTTCCTTATTGGATGTCGAATAAGTATCTAGAGAAGATGGTGGAGTATGAAATTCTGCTTCAAAATTAAGTTTTTTTGCAGATAATTTTGACTTTTCGATATTCCTTCCTGTTTTGGTTCTTGTTAAGCTGCTAGACATGGTAGCCTTCTTAGTGCTTATATTTATATACACCTTTTTGAGCATCTCATTTTTCCTAATTTCCTCTTGTAACTTTTTGTTAAGCTCTGTATTATTTAAATTTAAATTCTCGATCTCAGAGTTAGCTATCAATAATTGTTCTCTTAAATTTTCAATTAATTTCTGTAACTCCATAATTTCATCACTCTTTACATGAGTAGACAGATCCATCATGCTTTTGGCACTTCTTGGGGAGGAGTCAAGAGATGATACAGACGCGCTCGATAGTGATCTCATAATGAGCCGATTTCTCAGAGTTATATTCCTGTTATCCTCATTAAATTCCATATTTGAAACTATTTTTTAACTGTGGTATCCCTTTATTGAGCAATGTATTTATTATAATTTTCGTGACTGGAACGCGATCTTGCAAAATAATAATGCTGTTAGATGCAGGGACTGGACTGGAACGTTGCCTTGCAAAATGTTAAATATCATGCAATTTTGAAACTGGAACGCGATCTTGCAAAAAATGTTGTAAAATGCAGGGACTGCACTGGAACGTTGCCTTGCAAAATGTTAAATAACATGAAATTTTAGAACTGGAACGCGACCTTGCTGTTTTGTTCTTTAGTTGGTAGCACTGATATTTGAATTGTTGAAAACAAACGATGTTTCTATTTACAATTTTAATATTGTTCGAGTAGCAATTAGGTAAATAGGCACTTTTGATGGATATGCACTTTGTTTTATGTAGTTGTGTGTTCTCAAATTGATAAGTTCTTACTACGTTTTAACTGTTTACTTTTTTATCGTCACTTGCACTATGAACTTTGTACCCAGTTTTTTTGCTTCTCTGGGTTAATTGTATGAACTGCAAACGATATCACCGGATATTTGACTTAATATGAACGTATTGTTACGACTTTAATACACTTTATACACTTTTTATGATTTATTTAATTTTGGAGTACAGAACTGATGTTTACATTGGCCAGGGTTGCCAGTTATTACCTAGTTATTACCTATTAGTTGTTACTTATCTTGAATATATAAATTTGACGGCCTCCGTGGTCGAGTGGCGTACACACCGGTTTCAAGGTGTCGCTAGCTCTGAGGTCCCGGGTTCGATCCCCGGACGGGTCAATGTAGAAAATCACATTTCTACATCGTCTCGGGTCTGGGTGTTTGTGGTACCTTCGTTGTATCTGAATTCCATATCACAAGTGCTTTAGCAACTTACTTTGGGTTCAGAACAATGTATGTGATGTTGTCCGCATTTATTTATTTAATTATTACAGTGTTCTTCAGATGTAGAGGTACGGTTGGTGCATAACAATTTAATCACATGTTTAAATGAATGAAAAACGAAGAATGTTTTACAAAATTAGTAATCAGGAGACTGATCTGAGTAAAGTGTTTCTAATATTACATTAGATGGTAAGGTAAACACATTTTTTGGGAAACAGGTAATTTATTTCATTATATTAATATTATTTTTATCTTGAATCCGCAACATGCTAAATTTATATGTCGTGCCTCTGCCGCGTGCCTTGGCGCAGAACAATTGATGTAGAGTGAAGCCAAGCCCGGCCCCTAACAACATAAAATTTTATGACCGCGAATATTTATTATTTATAGTTTTGTAGCTGCCTACCATTGATTCCCTAGTCATGTTCCATGTTGTAGCACGTCAGTTTGGCTTTATTTATCAATTTTCATTTTTCTTATAAAGTAGCTTTAATTGTTTGGTTATTTGGGTTCCCCGCGAATTTAAGCATTGAGATTCAGATCATATGTAACGGGATGAGTATAGTAAAGGGGAATTTACCTAATTAAAAATCGGTATAAACTGTATACAACATTTCATCCAAATACAATGATATTAATTCAAGTAATTACCTATATAATTAAAAAAGGTTTGTTTCAACTGTGGCAACCATGAGATTCAGAAAAAGATACATATTTTTACAAAATATTAACATTTGTTCATTTATTATGTAAACAACGCCTCCCACTCACTGATTTATTCGTTCATATGTATCTTACTTTAATTAAATGTGATTTTAATTAAAGATTACGGATCGGATGCTACATCGCAGCCGAGTGACCTAGCAAAATCTAGCCGCAACTATCTTTAATTAAATACCAATTTAAATTGAGTTACATATCCAAACAGACTCTTATTCTCGAGAGTTCTACTTAAACTGAATATGTTATTTATAATTAATTAGCTTCGCCCGCGACTTCGCGTCGTCTCGTGATTTACAAGAAGGTTTAAAATGTTCCCTATGTGCTAATCTGAGTAATTATTACAATACTCGCCTGAGTGTTATAAATCTAGACAGATTGCCCAGAGGTAAAAGGACATACACAGAAATTTTGACGAAAGAAAATGAAACTACATTCAGAATGTCATAAATAAATGATCAAAATATATAAATCATTCAAAATGCATTTTGACCGCAAATGTCTCTCTGCAACGTGTAGCAAATCGAAAGTAGACGACTTCTTCATTTTATGTCAAAATATGTCTACCTTGACCTAAACCAGTTTTGCATCAGCATATCTGAAACAATATATTAAATAGAAAGTGCAATAAAATCCGTAAAACTTTTCTAGTATTAGGTTTCGAAAATATTAACACAAACATTTCCAAAAATATTTTTGTACAGTTATAGAAATGTTGGCATTTGATACAAAAATGTTTTGATTCCAAACTATACCATAAAATGAATAGAGATACATAATATTTGTAAAGAAAAAACGTCAAAGCCGCAAAATCGCAGTATCGGAGCTATAATTGAAAACATGAAAATGATACTCGGCAAAGGGTTTAACCGTCAGTAAAAATGGTGTTTTAATCCGTCCATCGATACCTGCCGGCGACAGCCGGATTACCGTCCTGCCTCACTGTCGACCAACTTGCTATTTTATTTTTAATACTTACGCAGCTGTATTCTATAGTTACGTTTGAATTTTACACAATATACCGCAGTACGTGTAGCTATATAGCGAGGGTGTCTACAAAAGAGGCTCATTAAACATTTTGCTGTGACATGGAGTTTAATGTAGAACATCTAGGTGTTCAGGTAAGGACTGGAAGCCTGCCAACTACCTGTAGATGTTGTGCTCTTTAGAAAATTTACAGCCACGTAAGGTGGCGCTTTTTATTGCGCTTTATGAGTTATTGAAAACGATAAATGCAAACAAATATTTATTAGACCACCGAACGTACGGAACTCACCAAGTGATGTTTTTTACTCAGTGGCTCGTGCATCTGTCACACGTTTCCTTCCCCCTTTATTAAATTTATTAGAGTTGTATTCGGTAAATAAGTGGAGCGATAGGTAACGTCGGCGTATTCCCACGTTTAAGGCGCGCGTCACCGGGAATCCCGCGCCCTCCCCGGGGCGGCCGCGCTATGTTAAGCGGATTCACGTTATTGTTGGAGCCATTTTGTGAACTTGTACGGGGAAGCCGAATGTTTCGATATAAATTCACGACAAAGAGATAGCACTTTGAGAAATGCACGAATTTCTTACGTTTCCATTTCATTATCTCGACGAATCATTTAGTTATACAAAAAGTACTTACCCCGCGTTCGACGAACGAATCGAACGCTAAATAAGTACCTAGTACCTACTGATGAACATCACAAATAGTTCGATAATATTATCGATGCCACGAAGAGGTTTGCATTCAACTTTACGACCTTGTTCGTATTTATTAAATATGTCGGTCTTTTCCGACCCCAAATTTTACGACTGTACAATAAAACATGTCTCGACATCCAAATTTATATGCGTACATAAAGTTTTATATCCGCGCGACTTGCACCGGCGGAGGTTTTCCTAATTGTTACCGGTCATGGACGGAATGAAAACAGGCCACGAGGGGTTCATGAAAATTCAAAATAGTGACGAATAAGTCCCATAAAATCTGATATCGCGAATCCATTGTAGGCAGACGATCGATTGGGCGAACGACAGTTTTAAATAGCAAGCACTCGCTTGGTAATTGATTGGCGGTACACAAGGTCGGCGGCGGTAAATAACGAGCACAACACAGCATCGTCCGCTGAACTTATAGAGGCCGGCTATTGTATAAAGTCGCGCTTTCTAATGATGTAATTTGTTCCGTATAATTTCCACGTTACCGGCCCGTGTTGACACGGACCGGGCTTTGCGATCTTGTTTGTTTTAGTGTGTCTGCCGGCTTACGTTCTAAATGTTCAATTTGTGTGATTTTTCCGTATGGTTAAACAATGTCCCATTCAAAGTAACGTGTTCACTGCTCATGAATCGGTCAGCGGCGATTGCCATCGATTCAGTGAGTCATGTTTATTGAGCTTTTGTTGCTTTAATTAGTCATCGCGACTGTGAGTCGCCGGCGTCGCATATAAAACAGGTGGGAATTTCATTTCGCTAATAGTGTTACCCTAATTGCGTATGCAGCAATTATCTGGCGGACGTGTTCAAGCGTGCAGTTATCGGTCGTAAGGAGAGGCTGAGCTCGGAATTAGCGTGCAGTCTCAGGTGCCCCTGCGTCCTAACACTGCATAGATAATAACGCTGTAACTACTCCAGCTTATGCAAACTTACTCATGCCAGTTATGCAGACGGATACTCCGCACATATTGCGTGTGCTATTCAATTACTAATTGATTACAATTTGTGAATTTGAAAACAATAAAATATTCATTGTTTTGGATATTAAAATTTTTGTCTTGTCCTAATAATAAGTAACAGTATTTTTTTCACTCACTCTTACTAAACACTAAAGCAATCACCACAAAACATAATGATAGGCTTAGTAAATTATCATAGCTCTGTAACCATTGTTTACATGAAACAAGTCATACAGATTCATGATATTTTAAAGTACAGTACCTAAACTTTATTCGGCGTAGCAGCGTTTAACCAAGCAATCGTAGCCGTAGTCCGTAGCAGCTTCGTAGCACTGCTATTTATAAATTAATCAATACCCGTAACTAATAAATGAATAGCAAGAAATTGCACTCGACTTTGTCATTGAGAAAATGAAGAACGAATTTACGAACGTTTAAGGAGTTTGCCAAAAAAGATCTAAAAGCTACCAAATTTGAAAAAAATATGCTAAACCTATAATCAACCTAGATTCTAGATTCGATATTTGTAATTTTATATAATATTATCTAAGATATATGTAAACAAAACATTACACCTAAGCAGTATTTTATTGCATAAAAACATTTCTAAGTATTATCAATTTATATAGGTATGAAGCGAGAAATGGTACGAAGTCATTGTACAATAATTGTGTGTTATTTCCAGCGGCCCGCGGCAAAAAGCATTTTCCCAGAATTTTGTCTGCATGGAGTCACTGCTCAATGGCCTAGACGCGTATTTATAAAAGCTACTTGGAATCGACGAAGTTAATAATATTTGATCATTTTATGAAGACAAGTAATGTTATATAATGGATATGTAATGTTTTACATTTTTAACAAAAATGTTTAAAAATGTTTTGGGACTATACAGTTTTTCTTTTAATTTATGTTTATATCTTTAAAAAATGAGCATAAGCCTAAGTATGTTTATTTTTTTATCTACTTTCTCTTTAATATTTAATTTTCTAATTAACTTAGTAATTTGGTGTAAGAAGGCAGTAAGTACAAAATTATGTTATGTACATTTTTGATGTTCACACGATTGCATAAAATTATTTATTCAGCTTTACAAATAAGTCAGATATTTATTTTATTTCATGCTGAAATTCAGTGCAACGGCCCATAGTGACACTGACTGAAAGGATCATTACGTTTTGTAATTACAACATGCTTGTTTTAAACAAAAATGTCCAGCAATATTGTCGTAAACAAAATTACTTTATTACGCTTCACCCTTGCTTAAATTGAAGTATAATTTCTAAATACGCGACCGCGGCGCCAGACATTGACTCATGTAATGCTTTAAGCAATTTAACTCCACGTTGAACTTTGATATTTTATAGATCACAGAGCTAAATTCACTCACCTCTAGTTACGTTACATATACTAGAATAGCATACATATATGTGCAGCACTCACACCTTAATAGCCAAGCTAAATTTAATTTGGAAACCTGACTAATTTGAAAATCCTTTTAGGGTAGCTCATTTTCAATCTCATAAATATCGTTCGCCTGTTTGTAAATAGAATTTTCTGAGAAACAGAACCAAAATAAAGGCGAGCAACCTTCTTTTGTATAACAAAAAGCTATCAGATTTGGTATTTCTGTAGGCGCACCTACAATATTAGGTTCAACACCGAAAAGTATCTTCCCAAACAAAATAATGTTTTTTTTTTTCGTAATTTACCAAAAAGTAGTCTCGAGGGGAAACGGCGTGAACCAAACTATTGTTCCTATTTTGACAGGAATCAAATAAAACTGTGTAAAAGGCGGGAAAATCTTTTTTATTCCCCTATTTCTTATCTGAGCGCTTCGCGAAGATTTTTCGTGGATGTCATTTAGTGCTAATGCCTGTTGTGGGACGAGTCGCCTACGAATTGCCACATTTACTCGCACTGTCGGCCTCTCGAACCAACGTTAAATCCTGTGTTTGGAATGAGCCAATGCATCTTAAGCAAGGGAGCGCGGCTTTAAATTGTTCGCTGACAAAACTGTGGAAACTTTGTTCTTGTACTTAATAGGATTTCCCGTGTACTAGCAAATTTTGGAGCTTAGTCTGCGAAACCCTTGGGATTGGTTGTACAACAAACAAATATTCTCGCCGTAGCGATAAAATCACTAATTGAGGTTGATACATACAGGGGGATACGGAAAAATACTGTTTCATTAAGTATGAGTCACCACGGATCTGATATGACTTAATATACTATGTACACAGACGACGGTAATGTTTAACCGAAGGATTCCCGCTCGAGTAAAGTTATTTGTTAAATTAATAGACAACAGTACTCGCCGTAATCCAGTGGTTAGGGATACCAAATATAATAATACAATCGTGGTCAGTTTAAACCTAGATTACATTTGTAGTGTCCAATTAAATGAACATAAATAAGTATTTAAATTTATTACAAAACCAAATAGTTTTAACAAAATTTGTAACATAATAGGGTTTTGTTTTGGCACATTAATCCTATTCAAAATAAATGAAACAATCTGTGCACCACACGCATTTGATTTCGTTTAAAAATCTTTTTATGGTAAATGATGGTTTTGCATGCATGTCGAAGTCATGTGCAATCGCAAATTAAATCTTGTTCTAGGAACAAACGTGGTAGGCTGATAAAAATAAAGTTCAGTAATTGTATGTTTCTGATCATTATATAACATGGAGCAAAAAAAATGGTATGGTAAAACTAAAAGGTAATAGCAATCTCAAATATGAATTATTTGTTTGTACATATTTATTTTATAACTTATTTATGGAACCAGTGCATGTTTTAAATATTAGTAATGAAATGTCGTATTGAAAAGCTCTTCATTTTGAACTAGGTAAAAAAAAAGAAAATTACTTTAATTTTTAAGTAGTTTCATCTACAAACCACACTGTTAATTTAATAACGGCTCCCTCGTTGTACATTCATACCATCAGACACTAGTGTATTAGTTAAACTTTATAGTACATTTCAAACCGTTTACTCTTGTACTTAAGTTCAGCTATTTCAAAGAATACCATGTATCTTCGCAGTAATGGTAATTTTATGCGACAATAAAGTTTCGGTCATTGCTTATAGCTTAACAACTCAAGTTTTACATTATTTTGTGCTTAAAATAGTTTAGTACTATAACTTTCCATCGTAATAAAATATAGACAGACTTTATAAATTATGTATGTATTTTTTTTAGGGGTAGCGTTGACAGGGAGATTGTTGATTCTTTAATCAAATATGCAGAAGGGTGATTTTTTAACAGTAAACATAGAGATGCTTTTTTGTTTATTCTTGTAAGATTCTTATCTTGATCACTTGTAAGTAGCTCTACGTCATCCTAACTGCGTGTCAAAGCTTTTAAATAAATTTATAGAGCGCCACAAAGTGAGTGCAGTGAATTTTACGATCGACCGATTAAAGCCGTGCATGCGAATTTTATTCGTTTATATATAGGCCTTTAATGGGTCGTACGTATCAGAGACATTACTTGTAAATGTTGCAATGTAACTTTTAGAGAAATATGTCCGTGTAATTGGACAATAAATTGATTGATAAATGTTACTGCACGAGCATTACCGATGGGATTGCGCAACGAACGTGTTTTAAGTTTTAATTGTTATTTAGTTGTTCTGGTTTACGTATTATCGAGATTAAACTAGAATAGTATGTAATAAACATAAATTCTAAATTTCATAAACCAAGCTAGTGTAATTTTAAATTACGTCACCAATATTCAGTTTCATACAGTTCTCCAGCAAGTTGTACTTTGTAAGTACATCAAATATCGATTTAGAAGTCCGTCAGTTAATATATACAAAGCAACGACGATAAATAGAGACATAAAACCATTATACTGCCATATAAACACAATTGTTTGACTTTAGAGTCGTCCAGCGATCGCAATCGATATCAAATTCGTCTCGTGTAAAACGAGCCTTTTAACAAACAATACCTACTATTTGTCCATTGTGGGTAATATGGTATTCGGTGGGCGAGTGTATAGGCACCGGCCAGGTCGGCGCCAACTATCGCCTAACGGCCCCTAATTGCAGTGTAGACGGCACGTTACAACAGACAAATTCGGAGCGCTATTATTACATACGATAAACGTTTACCTGCCGACCAATTCAATTCTACAAACTTACCCCCATACGAGTCGTGTTGACACAATTGGATTTTCCCAATTCCATATGACAATATAGCTCACGTATCTGAAATAAATTTTGGTCGCTATCACACTACGCCATAATGTTTGCAGGCTTATACAAAAGTTGAATATCAACAAACGACCGTGTGAGCGGCAAGCGTAGGGGAAATTGCATAGGCTGTTAACGCGAGTCTACGTATTGTAATCAGGTCTGGATATTACAGTAAATCCAGCCTGATTTGGTAGAAAGGGAAACAATGTTTATCTCATGTTTATTTTTCCACGTAAAAGCGAGCGGGGAAAGCCAATCATGTTGCACACACTTTACTACAACGTATTGTTCTATCAATATAGTATGTGACAGAGTACCCAGCGAACACGACAAATATATAATGGAATTTTTAATAGATGCATGATGTCACTTTATTTCTTAGTACCACAGTTACGTCGTAGGTGTCCGTTTGTATCTACTAGTAGAAAGCAACAAAGCCCGAGATACAACATCACAGTTGCAAAGACTTTCACAGGTTTTAGTTCAGGACTATTCCAGGCTATAAAAAGGGCCTCAAAAGAGTTCTTAAGCCGGATTAACAACCTGCATAGTGCATATTCAATACTCAAGCGCGACATGTTCTTGTGGTTGGGGCCACTTGGGGCCTCTCCAGTGCACTATTGGCGTGAAGCTTGAATGAGACATGCATAAAATTGTGTGGAATTACCCTATTCAGGTCTTAAAAGAAATTCAGACACTTACGCTATGTTTTTATTTTGTATTCTTAATTAGAGTAGAATTAAAAGACATTATAGAATGCGTAGACATTTTACTAAAACGTGTCCTTATTCATTATAAAAAATATTGAGGACGCATATTTTTTTTTACACTCAATTATTATGCTTAAATTATAATTCCAGGAATATTCTCAATTAAACATTAACCCTTACTACTCAACCCTTGCCGTGTCCTGGCCATTTACTCAACAGGCATCAGACATACACAGCATAACATATGACATAATAACTGTATCAGCACTGCTGACGCCGGCAGCGACGGCAGCGGCCCACTTACGCGGACACCGCACGCCAATGCAGACTCACTTCCCAGAATGCTGTGTCGACAAACTGAAACACAAGAATACCACGATTTCTGTGCAATAAACATATAATGCGTTCCTGGAATATATTACACTACAACAGTATTGCGGCCGATTTCAATAGCTTATCCGTGGAAAGATTCGCCTGCTACCTATAGATGGCTTCATTGGGGGAATGTCTATTTTCCTATGGACAATATACTCCCCCCCCCCCCATTCCTGCCATGAATGTGTGTGAATATACTTTTTTTCTTTTAAAGTATTTATAAAAGATGCTAATCGAGTATTTACTAGTAAACACAAATTTTACAATCCCAAACACGAGAAAATTACTAAGTATCAGTACGAAATTCCCGTGGCTACCTTCGGGGTCCGTCATCAGATCACCTCAAAAGAACCACAATTTTGTATTATCACCAACATTATCACAAATTTTCATCTCAATCAGATCTCGAAAAGTTCTTTTTCTTGAACTGGCAAGAATTTATATAAATTAAATACATGTCTGCCTACATTCTGTAATGCATTACAATTTCAAAACTAATTCAGATTACCATCATACCAATTACAACGACATAATTTACTTTCATCATCTAAAATGGTACCATTTTTAAAACAAACGCCCCTCTGTAAATACAAATGTTGATCTTTAAAATAATATTTTTCAACGTCCAAGTTTGTTGTATGTACTCTGCGAAGTTAAGCGACGCTCGTTTACGTAGTGAGATTTTTGTTCAAAATGATTAAAGCGTCTTTTATTTCAATAATTTATAGTGTTGTTAAACGGGAGAGGGATAATCGTAAACAACGATAAAGTATGTAGGTACATTAGAAAGTAATAAGGCTTGCAGAACACTGAGCATTAGGTAAAGACAAATGTCTGTGAGATAGCATTAACATAATCCGAGAGTGGCGCGAAACAAAGGAAGTGACGTAGCTCCGAGGCCCCGATGCATGAGCGACCTGCCAGACGTCACGAAATAAATTGATGTGGTCCATCAACCACGAATTTCATTACCTTTGATAAAAAACCTCCTCTACACATTCTTTTTCCTTCTCATAACACTCATAATATAACATAAAGACATTTCTCTTCAATGAAATCTACTTACGAAGAAATTGTATTATAAAATTTAAATTTACATACACGGTTTGATTATATAACTGCATTCTGTATTCATGAGACGGTGGACTTAAACAAATTCTAAATAAAAGCTAGGTTCTAGGTAAAAATAGACATGTTTATAGTCTGAATGCTTAAAACGGCCGCCTCGAATTCTTTATAAGTTGTGAAGAAAGTTTAAAGTTGACTGCATATGATAGTAGGGAAGTTTCCGACCGCCTATCTGAATGTTCTAGCGAATTACAACTATCGGTTGGATTTTGGAATGGTTTTGACAATAACTCAATAACTATCTAACAAACGGTTGATGCTTGTTTGTTTTATATTTAAATGCAAAGCTCTGTACTAAATAAATAAATATCAGATCGAGATAAGCGAAATGGAAACAGAGATCAAATTACTTCACGATAATTTATTTTGTTTTATTTGATTTTGTTTAGAGTATTGTTTTAAAACTCTTAAAGCATATTAAGTGTGCTCATATATGAGAAATAGCTGTCATTTTTATGAAGAGTAGAACATGTAATTTCAAATAAAAATTACCTGCTAGAATTGAAAATTTTAAATGAAGTTTAAATGTGCTCCATTGAATATAAAGTATCCAACCTTTTTGTATAAAACACGGACTAGTTTTTGGAACAAAACGTAGCTAGTCCACGTAGTTTATCTGTCCCAACATGAGACAGTATCTCACAAATGCATCAATCTTGTTCAGCAGTCGCAGGGGACCGGCCGCTCCATCCATTGCTGCATCGGTACGTGAGCGGACGCTACCCACCGATGGAATTCCAATGCTAATACCGTAATGGACAGATACACTGTATATTCGAACCGTATTCTGAATACTGAATTGTACTGCGTATTGTCGGGAATTCATTAGAAATAAAGCATAACCAGTATTGTTTATGTAAATTGACTTAGCTTCCAGCTTAGGATAGAACACAAACATTTTTGTGTGACCCCCAAATATTTGTCCTGAGTTTGGTGTTTGTGCATACGAGATTTATGACCGTACGCTGTTGCCCAAAACAGGAAAATACTCTTTTTCACCCTAAATATATACGAAATTCTTGTTTTTAGTACGTTGTTATTTTTTCATTAAATATACTGGCAGTTTAAGCAGATTGAATTTAATCGTATTTGAAGTAATATCCGATAAATGAATGATAAATTATAAAATAAATTTAATCATGATTAACATCGAATATGAGTGATTTTATTATTCATTGCGGAAAAATCGTTTAATTAACTCGCATAATCTATTCAAAAGCATCCACGTTCAACAAGTAGCTTGGTTTCAAAAATCCTCGGAACTATGTGGGTATCGCACAAAGTAATGAAGTAGGGTTTTTCTGGGAAAAGAGATTACTTTTTTGCATCGGGCGTCAAAGAGTGGCGATCCACTCGAAGATTTTCTTTCCGCCAATGGTCTCGGAATACTGCACCACAATGCTTGGGGTTCAAAAGAGCTTGATGAATTCCCGGTTCTTTGTTTCCGCTCGCTCTGTCTCGACAAGGCATTGCTTTTTAATTTAGACCATTTCGCCTCCTACTTTTTTATTTCAGTAATAAATCTGGATAAGCATTCTGTTACAGTTTGTTTGGTTGTGTGTTTCCATAACGAGATAGTTGGTTCATGTTGGCGCAGCTATTTATTTAAGTGTTGATGTTGTTGCCTGTATTACTGACGCCATATTAAAATTAACAACGGATGTTAATTACTTACTACTTAAACATATAAGAGCGGGTATTTAATTTATTTATCGTTTCATTTATTTCCTCTCACGTTAAACATTAATTAATTATTAATCAGTTTTAAAACAAAGGTACCACGGAAAAACACAATGATCGTTAATCGAATTCCAATCCGAGTTAAAAACAAGCTCAACACCCGCAGGTGTGCATTTACTTTGCCAGCACTAGATCACTGAGGTGAACATCAACAAAAACTAATTTTAAAATCGATTCAGCGGATTGTAGACTTAAACAAAAACATAAGAGTATCGAAGCGCGGAGGAAAGCATACACACAACAGTTCGACGTTGCTATAGCGAGGTAGATTTGAAATGGTTTCTATAAATAGAACTGCAAGAGAATAATGTAATTCCCCGGGTGAGAGAAGTGGAATAATAAGTTTTTTTCGAATACGAGAGCAAATAAAAGCGTTAATGCGGCTGCATCGAGATTTTCCAACTGGGAAAAATTGCTCTTTTATGTAAGGGCGCTGTAAAGAAGGCTTTAATGAAAATTCTACTCTGTCCCGGATAGACAAAAGTTTCGCCTTACAACAAAGTGAGGCAGCCCTTGTTTTATAACATGTGCAACTTGTTAACATGTTTTGTTGCCGACCCACGTCTTATAATGTGTAATATGATGTATGATAATTTCTGTTCTATGTTAATATAAGCTGGTCTTGCATAACGTGGTGCGTACAAAAACTGTTTTTGTCAACTGTAGGGTTGGGAAATGTAATCGTACAGTGCAACTAAATGCCGACTCAGAACTTTAAAAAGGATGATTTTTATGAAGACAGTATATTTTTATCCACGACACAACTAATAGAGAATAGCAAAGTTTACTTTCTATATTTCAAATTAAACGAAACGCAAACACATGCCTGATATGAACAATCATAACCAAGTATACAAACACTATAAGTCCACATCAATAAATTTCCATTCGAAGGCCGAGCATAATGACGTCATTACCGGGTCACACCGAAAGGTCCCTGATATGGAGCTCTCCATAATAAAGGGCCATCGACGTGACGTCACAGATTGATAAGACCAAGTTCGGTAAGTTGACTTTGTAAGTAGCTTATGTATCTATTGTTAGAGTCATTTGCATGGAGATGTTAGATCGGTTTGACAGTTTTGTTAATTGTTTAGGATCAAGATATAATGTAAATATGATGGAGTTAGTTGATTGTCAAAACACAGGAATAGATTCGGTAACTTGTAGTAGTTGTCAATTAATCCGTATTGTTGTAAATAACTAACACAAAACAACATCAAAACTTGCCTGGTATAATTGTTAAATGAAATAAATTACTAAATATAAAGCAAAGAAAATCTCAACTAAAAGAGTATTTTCTACTTACAAACAAGAAATAGAAAACAGATAAATCCATAAATAGCAAAATACATTTATAGTGTAACTGTTTTCAAAGTAAACACGCTCACGCAACTTATAAATAAACTGGAAGGAAAAGAAATAAATCCTGTATTTTATTTAGTAAACAAACATACTGCGTTTAATGAAATCATCGGCAGTTGGGGGGTTGAATATCACGTAAAGGCATGCTGCAGTTCATATGAAATTCCGAGATAATTCTCAATGACGTTGACACGGGTTGAGTCGCCCGCTCGCCTATAAAAATATCCCACTGCAGGATTTTTAGTTATTTTTATTATCAAACGTGGGATGTGTGAAATTTTTATATATTTTGCTGGAAATCACTGGTTTTTGATCGTGTAGGTGTACAGTACACAGTTTTGTTTGTTTTGGTTAATTGATAAACTTGATGTTGATTACAAACATGACGTATTTTAGAACTAAGATTAAAATGGTTTAGGCTTTATTTAATTTCAGTTTTTTTATTATTTCAAGCGTTAATGAAAATTTTGGATTATACCTTGGTCGCTAAAACAATGCGTTCCTGACACATGTCAATGTCATGTTAAATAATATTATTTTCTAGACAGTGGAACGTTAAATTAAACACGGAATAATAGCATTTACTGATCTAGTTTTTAATTAAATTATTCTTTAATAGGTCAAATAAGTAAAACAAAATATGTCGTCGCCACTTCAAAGTTAAGTCGTCTTGCTGATCGCGACCAGTCGAGAAAGCATTGTTTCAGCGGCCAGAGTATATACATATATGTGATCAAAACAGGGAATTTTCAAGCATAATTCCTAATAGGAATGGATAGGATCGCCGGTCTAGTAGTCAGTCACCCTGACTGCTATACCGGAGGTCGTGGGTTCGATTCCCACCCAGGACAAAGCTTTGTGTGATGAGCACGATCGTTTGTTCTAGTTCTGGGTGTAGTTTATCTATAATATTTGTTTTAGAAATATATAAGTATGTTTATCAGTCTTCTCGTCATCGTAGTACAAGCTCTGCTTAGTTTGGGATCAGATGACCGTGTGTGAGTTGTCCCAGAATATTTATTATTTAATTCTCGAACTTATCTTACGGGAGTACAATTACTCTCAACTATACAAGAGAAAGCAAAACTTAAAATGTGTGTAAGTAAACAGTATCTTAAGTGAACCTTCGTAAACTAAGCCGGGTTAAGTAAGTTAGGTTAACAAGAAGTTTGTACCTGTAACCTGTTGTCTACCACATTGTCTGCCGTCGTTATAAGTCAGGCGACCATTGTTGGTCACTTTTGACTAAGTGACCACTAACAGAACGAAATGATGATTGGTGTTAATGAAGTCTGATTTGAGCAATCAGAGGTTTATTCTATATCATGTCAGACTTATTTGATCGGAGTTACAAGAAAGCAACAAACAATGTTAACAAAATAAGATGAAACAGTCAGCATATTATTGGCAAAGGAAATAAAAAAAAATACGCCCATTTGTTTTATTTATATTAGTTTTAATTTTAGTACAGTTGTAAGTGTTTGTTGTTACATTAGATTTAAGTATTGAACTTAAATAATAATAAAAATAAAAGTCCGAAAGACCGTTCAGAATGGTTTTGTATGGCATTTGCTTATATCAATTATGTTATGGTAAATATTTTTAATAAAGGCTTTACCATACCGAATACCTTCATTTATCAATGTTTTGCTGAGATACTATAACATTTTTGATAATAATATGCTTACAAAGATAAAGATCTAATTGACTAAAGTTTCAAAAACAGTACAGTAGACTATCCTTCCATTAGATTTGTATGTACAGACTATTAAAAATAAATAATGTTAAAAATAAACAGAAAAAGTGAAACTCGAAAAACTCTAACACCAAACAGTTATCCTGTCGCGGAGGGTTTTACAAATATTCTAATCCTATAGACAACATACCCAAACATGGATCAAATATTTGTAGATCACACAAATGTTTGATCCAAGCAAAGTTTGATCACCAACTCTAGCACTACCTAAACAGTGCAACAGTGTGATGACTTCTGTAGGGGAGTTTTGATGATGGTGATGACGATGAATGATGATGACGAATAATGGTTGTTGTACAATAATAAACCCCTATTTAACCCGTTGAGGATACTTTCTTGTTGTATATTTTTACCAACAAAGTTCCTGGCTAATCCCACGAGGAATTTAGGAGGATAAGTTTAGTGGTATGAAGACAAATAACCGGAGTTGGCTGACATTGTAACTAAAGACTGGGTTACCCAAGTTGTTTCTTAATGGTGAGGAATTACTAGGTTTTGACTTAATACATAGCAAAGATTAGATAATTAGTTATTTATTAAAATTGATTTTGGTTAGAGCAGTTAAAATATATAATCACATATTTAATTAAATGTCTAATGTTTAATTATACATTAATAATCACTTAACAAACTTACCTCATAAAAAATATTGTTTTCGAATTCTTGTTCAAAATGTTGTTTTCTCGTTAATAATGTGTGTGTGTTTGTTAAATTCTTGTTAATAATGTGTCAGAAACAAAGACACATTTTAGGTTGTTGACCTTCATAAACTAAATAAATAAAATAAATAGATATAATTATTTCACACATATAGTTAGGTGCTATAACATACTGTGAAAGATACCGAAAACACAAAGAACACTTCCCACAACTTCCATGAACCCGCAAACCCTTTGGGTGTTAGGAGCACGATTAAACAATCACACGTGTAAGTTGAAAGCATGTGTAATCGCAGTTACCTGTAGCACGTGTCAAACACGTTCCAAGACGGTATTCCTGCATATTGGCTGCGTGAGGAACTTCTTACCCTTGTCAATGTCACGCCTCATTGACCCCTTCTGACTATCAACTGCGAAGCAATTTATTTTATATGAATCTTCGACCTCTTTTGATGCTGTCAAGAAGTGACCTTTTATTGGCATAGGTATGCATGCATTAGCGTGTCATGATGGTGATAAGCTTTACTGGAATACGGAGTTTGTTGAGTTTTTTGAATTTAGTGTTTAGTGAAGTTCATACATTCTTATCATCACGCCTGTATCCCCGAAGGGTTAGGCAGAGGTGTACCAATGTACACCCACAGTTCGCCGATATTTTCGCCGTTTATGCCGTTCGCCGGTTTATGTCCCATGTAATAGGGGGCGAGCCTATCGCCACTAACCGGGCACAAATCCAAAATCCGACCACCCAGTAGTAGTAGTAGTAGAAAAACCCAATAACACCTTGGTCGACTTGGGAATCGAACCCAAGACCTCTAGCGTAGCAGGCGCGCTTAGTACCACTAGGCCAACGAGGCAGTCTAGTGTTTAATAATGAAGGAATTCAAGTTTGTTGGCACTAAAATGACAAAGATAAACAAATATTTTTTATATTTATTTATTTTATTGGGTAGGGACCAAAAACAGCTACATTATAAATAGTGTACACAAGTATTATAAACCAAAATGGATGTAACAATGCAGCCCACAACGTTATTATGTCGGTTATTGTCACAATGTCTCTTCAAAGGTTTCTTAATGAATGTGCTACCGTGATATTTCACCTTTTGTACCGGATACATCATCGTTTAATTTAATATTAGAGAACACCATTTTTTATGTTTTATTATTCTATAATGCGATCCTAAGTTCAACGAGCGTATTATTATGTGATAGTCTTGGTTTGAATAAACCACATACATTTACAACATGTAAATACAAACATACTTTGTAAAACTAAGTAAAAGGAAACATTATCTGACATATTTTCAATACATACGTGCATTAAATATGTAAGTGAATCTTTTAACAAAATATATGTGTTTCTGGGAATAAACACAATTCTGTAGTTTTTTTTAAATCGTCATCAAATTATTTCTATCTATATAAAACCTTCAAAATTCAGCACAGTTGCAGTGGCGTCCTAGAGCATAGAAAATTAATGAAAAACATCTTCTACATTTTACGACACCTATAACTTATTTCCAAAAGCTCAAAACAAAACCTTCTTTTCAGCGCTGAATAAACGCATAAAAACTGTATTTACAGTTTTAAGGACGCAATGGGGTCGTTAATGGTCCTTTAACCTGTCATAATTTTACGTATGCAGTCGTTAATATAGACGAAAATGCAGTTTATTTAACTTTTATTACCGTGTCACGTAATAAAATCATTGGTATAGCCGTTATCGTCGCCCAACGGAAGATTGTTTTACTTGGAAGTATGCCATAACGATGTAAGGAAGTACAAAGTATAAATACATTTTGCATGCCACTTAACAGTCTGTGTTATATATCATACTGCGAGACAGTCGCGAGTTATGCCCTGTGTGGCAATAGTTTTACCAAATAATATGACGATTTTATTTTAGAATTTTAAAGTTTAAGTTTCATGCGTATTGTCCTAAAATACTTACATCTAATGGTAATGGTCTGTATCTTAAAACTAAATAGCAATTATGAGAAAGGTAAAGTTTATTTTAAATTGAATTGGAAGTTAAGGGTTAAATGAAAGACTTTGTAGTTTATTTATTAATATTTTATCATCTTTTTAGTGAACTGCCTCGTTGGCTTGGTGGTGCCAAGCGCGACTGCTACGCTAGAGATCTTGGGTTCAATTCCCAAGTCGACCAAGGTTTTATTGGGTTTTTCAATGAAATTCTCAGTAGCAGGTCGGAGTTCGGATTCGAGCCCGGTTAGTAGCAATAGCCTCGCCCCCTATTACATGAGACCTAAAAATATCGGCGAACTGTGGGTGTACATTGGTACACCTCTGCCTAACCCTTCGGGGATACAGGCGTGATGATATGTCATCTTTTTAGTGCACAGAAATACAGCAGTAGCTAACAATATATACTAGATAAACAAATGTATAAGTAATTAAAAGTTTTCAAGATAGTGTGTTTACACGAATATTAATAAATATTCGTGTAAACATGTTATGTATTTGACTGGTTTAGAAATAATTATTTCTTGTACAGGAACTACGCTCCGTTCTGTCTTGGGAATATAAGAAGCCAATGTTCAAGATACCCTATTTGTACGCAACGCTAGACGAGTTACACTCAAGGAAAACATAATAAATGTAAATATTTATTACAGTCACCTTGGAACAACAATGTTCTTATAATATACGAGTACTCATAGGTAAGTAAACATAGGAAAAAAACATCAAAAAAATATTAAGAGCCTAGATTAATAAAATGCATATAAAGTTAACACTTTTTTAAATGTATATCTGTCGTATATTTGTTTCACGTTATAGTGATTTAAATAGTATGGAACTAAAAACGATTGAAATTGATTGAGGTTTTCCCATTTTGAATTATTACAAATTCATTTTGTTTCTCATACAGAGACATAGTTGTCTCTGTATGAGAAACAAAATATAGGGTAGTCCCTATTGTCGTCTAAATTCTGCATATAATGCATTTCTGCAATAATATAAATATTTCAAACATTCTTGTTTGAGCTTTACACAATCTCTTTTAGCATTGTAACTAAGTAAGTAGCATCGTAACAAGCTGACAACAAAACCAACTTAACTCGCACTTTCTCAGTTGCAGCCAATCACCGGGTATACCCGTCTATACCCGGTATTACTCGGGTATACCCGGGTATATTTCCCTTAATGAATTGCCGATCGAGCCTTCGTTTCTGACGTCATATCTTAGAGGTGGGACGTAAAAAGCTGTGGAAAAAAACCTTAGTCTACTGGTGGGACGTAATTACTACAACCTAGGACATTATGAAAGAAAAGATGTAAATATGTACCTAAAATCTTTTAATATTTTTGTACTTGGAAATTGCAGATTTTAATTTTAAATAAAAAAGAAATTCTTTTCTAATGAAAACCGCCTAACATCTGTCGGAGAATTCCACTCGGTGCACTTTCATTGGACTCCGTGGGAAGTTAGACATAACTAAGAAAACATTTATTGCTTCATATTTCTTTTCAGTAGGCAGAGTATTTTTAGTCTGATATATAAAGTTCAATGAACCTAGTTTAGGAGACATTCAATATAATTATAATTCTTTATTTAATTTACCTTCTGTCGACCTCAGTGGTCGTGTGGCGTATGAACCAGTTTTCAAAGTCTCACTGGTTCTTTGGGCCCGGGTTCGAACCCTGGACGGATTAATGCAGAAAACTTATTTTCTTCATAATCTTGTGTGTCGGTGTTTGTGGTACCTTTTTTGCTTCTGATTACATAACTTAAGGGTTCAGAAAAAAATATGTTCATATGGCCTTTATAAATTGTATATAAAAGTTTTAATAAAATGTTATAAAAAGCGTAGAAAAGTGGTGGTTATATACGATGTCTAGTTTAACACGCAGCACGGCGCCGTTTACAGAGCGATCCATAATGTTTCCTCAGCTGATAATGGCACGGCCATTTTACTGTGTCGTGGCTTTGTAGCGTGACTGAGCTCATCTTTACTCCTTTGAATATACTTTTAAATAAAAATGCTTTAAAATCTAGGTTTTTCATGTATGACATTAGGTCTAAGAGTCATAGAAGCTAAAAACAGTTATCTTAATAGATAGTTATTAAACTATTTTTATGTTCGATGGATAGGTATTAGGTAGACATATTGCTAGCCCCAAAATAACAATATAATATTCTGGTTAAAAGGTTCGCAGGTATTTTATATTATGCAGTTTTAAAATTCAATAGACGGAAAACTTTTGGTGTAGCTCAAAGATTGTAAGAATATCACAATATAATATTATTTAGGTGTATTTTGCTACAGGATGCATTGTTAAATCTTGAGAGAAACAGCATTCCCCAACATTGTATGTTCCGTTATAATGTTCCAATGGATTGGACTCAAATTCATGAATTTCTATACGTGAGTAATTCAATACTATGCCTTTGAGCAACTTGCTAAGTTTGGTGTAGCTCCTTTATGTAATGGAATATGTTCGGCATAGCCAATTGCTTTTAACCGTATATAATATTAAACGGGATCTGCCTAAAGACAAATAAATGTTCTAGTTTAGAATAAATTTGAAGTGGGAAATTAACCCTCCCGAGCTGAAAATAAGCAAGCTACATAATTAAGGTTACGTTATAATTGGGGTAAAAATAATGGCGGAATAAGACGGCTCTTTCTTTCTGTTGTTTAAGTTAACCCGGCCATACTGCCAGCGAAGACTACAATTTTGGTAGTCTTAGGTAAGAACTTTTTTGTTAATACCCTATTCATTTGAAAGGGAAACTTTTATTAAGAAATATTGTGTAACTTTGTACTATTTAAGATGTTATTTGTATTTATTAGGACACCTTAGTTGGCTATCTGTCTAGATGGAAGTAAATTACAACTATTTATAAAATTAGCTCCCTATTCGTCAGGGTTTTCGATAAAGATTCTCTTTGAATGACATTAACTTCTTGCTCTAAAGCCGGGAGAGGTTTATGTTAATTATCATTTTAAACCTTACTGTTTCTTTAAGAAAGCGATATTGTCGTTAAGCGATAAAGCCTTTAAGGTAAAAAGAGATTACAAGAAGACTGGTAGATAAGTTTACTTAATTAGATTGTTAGTTTCTAGAAAGGATCCTTAGAAGTCTTTAACATAAAGAACAATTACTGAAGTCTATACAGAAATGACCAAAAGTAAAATAGGTAATTTTTTACATTTTAGATAGAAATGTAATTTTTGATAATACTATGTATACCTGCCTACTATATAGGGTATGAAAAATAGATAGTAGCCGATTCTCAGACCTACTGAATTTGCATGTTAAATTTCATAAAAATCGGTCAAGCCGTTTCGGAGGGGTATGGTAACTAACATTGTGACACGAAAATTTTATCCATAAGATTTAAAAATATGTGAACAAAAAAGGGTATTTCACAAAAATGGTCCATAAGAAGGTAACGGTTTAACAAATGACATCGATTTGGGCGCACTGCGGGTACATCACAATGACCTGGACTTACGGACTCCAGCGAACTCTCAATGTAATGTACAAATAAAAATGAGTAGGCCAACAATACTTTCACTTATTTACATACTGGTCTTTTCCCACAAAATATTTATAATTATACTAGACTGTGACAGTCATAGTGTATGTTAAAGTGGGATTCTGTGAGAAAAGACTAAAAATAAAGAAAAGTGCTTTCTGGATAGCAATATTAACAAGTTTTTCAAAGCATTCTATAGCGGTTTATTATAATTAATAATTTCGATTTAATCCGTATGTGATTCTAGAATCTTTTTCAGTGGCAGAAAACTGAGAATTAAAGTTAAGGCATTGATTGAAAAATATACATGCACGATGACTGCCAATATTGACGACTTCTCCTTTCGCGGGTCCGCTGGCAGAAATTTCTTAAGAAATAAGCGGCACCTTTGTACATAATTTATCAATATGTTATTCTCTAACAAATGTTTGTGTGTGTACATAAATTATTAAATAAAAATAAATATATTTTTCAAAACAAACCTGAGCTTACATAGTTTCACAAGTTGCAAAAAAAAATGAGTATACATCTTTACCTATTGTTCATTAGAGTTTGATATTTTATAAAAACAGCCCTTTTCAGTGAATTGCGAACCTCTGTTAGATTTTCTTGATTAGAGTTCGTCGGAAAATTCACTCACATTAGGAGCACTGAAATTGGTATAGTGATTGGAAAAACACCGAATTTTATTGTTCTGTTTACCTTTCTGGGACTGACGGCTTTAATTTAGTTAAAGAAGACGAATTTAAAACGATTTTTAAGCTTTTATTTTTCACATATAAACCATTATTTTAATTTCAAAAAATAATTGACAATAAAATGTGCAATGTAAACACACTGATTGACATAAGCAATTTAGATTTTAAATCAGATTTTTCTAAAAGGTTCGTATGCAAAAATGTTGGTCTGCCCGTGACCATGATACCTGCAAAAGTGTCGAAACGTCGGGACCTAAAATCTAAATACAAACCGCGAAAAAATCCGTAAAAAGTAGTTTTATTTCAATGTCTAACATTCGCGTAAACCTAAGAAACCAATAAAAATGTTGGTCTTGTGTAAAAACAAAACACAGCAACACATTTAAAAGCCTTTATTGCGTATGCAATAACGATTGCCTTATTAGTCTCGTATAAATTAAATGTGTAAATAAGTCAGTTACAAGCAACAAACATATTAGCGATAAGAGAAGTGTGCGCCTAATGTTTGCAATTTATTTTTTGAATAGATGTAATGACGGAAATTACCTTTCGACTTGGCGGCTTTTGTTTCGGCCCCTTGTGCCCCTTTGTTTTCCTCATGCTTTTGGAACAATACAACAGAACAATATGTAACCGTTTTTACGATTCAGGTATGTAAATATTAGAAAACATTGTTAAATAAAATGATGTTTTTCTAATTATTTTTAATGTTTACCGTTTAGTTTTAACAAATATGTTGGACTTGGTTTTATTTTTAACTTCGTATTATTTTGTATATTCTGATTAGCCTATTTTTTTATTACTTACTTACTTAAACACTTTACAGGTAAGTTTGATGATAAATACATTTAATTCATTGATTCTTGATAAAACACACTTTTTCAAATTCAGTACTTCTTCTTGAATACAGAAAATGTCAAACAATAATTATCAAGTTGAATGAGACCACAAATAAAATACTTGTTTTTAATATTAAGACCTAAGTTCACTTGAAGCAATCGCAAATAAATGCATAATATAAAAAAGCATATCTTCACAATACATGAAAAAGCAAAGTTTTCTTTATGGTTTACGTACAAAAAGATCTATGTATTTTTATTGTTCACGATTTAACCCTAAAATAGGTATAACAGACCTTAGACTTCTGCCCAAGCCCTGTCCTGCGGCCGTATGTACGTATCTAAGTGCACGTGAGCTGCATACAACCTCCGCTCGTTTGAATTTCTTCAGCGTTGCAACCCCCTATTAATACCTCTTTGTCGGATACTCAAGTACTGAAAGATACAGTCACGAGCAACAATATGTATGCACACACCAATTTTTAATTTATTTTCTCAGCCATTGTATCGTGGACCGTGTTTTTTTAAATACTGTCACGAGCACATATATGTATGCACTTTATAATTTAATTATTTTTCTCTTCAATTGTAGATTGGTAATTTTAAAACATATTTTTTTCTCAGCCATTTTTCCCACTCCCACTGCGGGGTAAAAACCACTCTTCCATTTTTGTCTGGTTATGGCTGTGGTGAACTACTTCAAATGAAAGGAGTCCAGAC
The DNA here is from genome assembly GCA_905146925.1 of Autographa gamma. Taxonomy (NCBI): domain Eukaryota; kingdom Metazoa; phylum Arthropoda; class Insecta; order Lepidoptera; family Noctuidae; genus Autographa; species Autographa gamma. The sequence goes on from LR989852.1 coordinate 8,193,330, forward strand.
TAAAACATGAATATAATCATTGAAAATAGTTCCTGAATCAAGTAAATATTTTTCTTCGAGTTTCAACACAAAAATCTTGCTTTTGATTTACAATTTCGCTATTTTTATACATAGTTTTGCTCATGACTGTACTTATAGTCTTATTTCCAGATTTCAGATTATATTTGTATTCAGTGTCGAAGAGGTACCTTCGCGTGGCGTGTGTGAAACTTATAATTGGGTTAATTAATTTATATAAAACACGCGAAAACTACGTGACTGCCGAGACTGGTACGGCGTTACTTATAGTAATGACTCGAATGAAGGTACTATTACAAAGCTTTAAAACTGTTTATGGGTGAGGTAAAAAAATATATTTAAGTTTAAAAAAAAATGACCATTTTAAAATCAAAATAAACTTATATCAAATGTATAAAAACCTTGGCTAAATAGATTATTAATTAAATAAGTTTAAGTAAATAGTGTCAAGAGAAAATTGGGTAGGTATGTGCAAAAGTTGAGATGTGGTTATTTATATGAAATTAAGATCAATTAAATTCAGTATAATTTCTCATTTCACTGAAATAACACTACTTTTTACGGATTTTTTCGCGGTTTACATTTAGATTTTAAGTCCCGACGTTTCGACACCTTTGCAGGTATCATGGTCACGGGCAGACTCATTTCACGCTAGCATATACTTAGTTAAAAACTAATTGACTTGCCTTGACCAATATTAAAAAAAAAAAAAAAGTAGAATCTGCGTATAATATGATGCAAATTGTTTTACTTTGATTACTAAAATAACTCATAAACATAACGCGGTTGGCCTCATATGGTTGATACAATAATATAAACTGCGAGTAATTTAATTCAAATAATTGTACATTTTGTTAGTCGTTGTCCCATCCTAGTTCCAACATAGTTGTATCTGAGGTAAATTAATTATACACCGCGAATTTGAAACGATAATTACTTGGCACATTTCCATTCTAATATAAACATACAATACATTAGTATTTACTACAAATCATTATTTTTCGTTTAGCATGCAAAAAAAATACCTTAATAAAAAAAAAACTTTTAATTTGGATAATATTTGTGTGACTTGAGAATCGAACTTGGAACTCATAAAACTCGTAGGAGTATGTATGAATCGAAAATTCGATTCTCAAGTCACTACTACACGTAAAATTCCAATGACTAAAGAGCGGTTAAAAAACATAGGTTTAAAATTATGCTGGTATATAATGATATATGATATCTTACAATTAATTAGCACACTGAAGACAAGAACTTTTTATCATAATAATAAAAATACTAGAAAAAATTTAACGGGAATTGTCAACTTTTTATTCTATAAATAAATTCATCGATCATATTATCATATCTCTTTCGCCGTATGAAACATATTAAAAGTTATGTTTTTAATGATTGATGTTCTCTATTATCATTCTATAACATAAAAATGTGAAATGAAAAACAACAAGATGATAACGTATTTTTGTTTACCTTATATCCAAAGCTTTGAATTTTAGAGTTATGATACAAAAATAAAATAAAGTATTGCACCTCAAATCGATTTCAATAATATCTAATAGTGTTTGTTTACAAGTATCAAGTAATTCGTTATCAAATCGCCTAAACTAAAGTATTTGTATTTCTTACTTCAGTCTTACAGTCAGTAAATAAACACCCTTATAAGTTGATATCTTACATAAATTATTAGTTATATACGAGTAGATAACTTGAAAGATAAATCTCACTTCCATCAACAGATAAGAAAAACTATTGATATTGGAACACTGCCTTTTAATATTTAAGTAAAATAATTGCAGAATCGTATCTAAACATCGACTAATTGTGGGTGTCGATAAATAAACGAGGTATTCGCATGTTCGGGTAGGTGCAAAATAATTCATAACAGCTAATCATTCGCCGCGTGACCGCCACAGCGCGACTTATTTAAAACGTAAACATACTTATTTAATTATGACGATTATGGTGAGCGGGAATTAAATTGATTAATTAACAAGTTGGACGTCCAGTTCGTTAGTGTTGTGTAGTAGTTAGTGTGTGGATAAACTGTTTGTGCAGTCACTCTGTGCTGATGATGCTACCGTTACGGGATGGCGGTTAAACTTCAAAATCCAGGTATTTATTATTGGTTTTTCTTCATAATAGGTGTAATATGTGTTGATTGTGTGTGTGTCCTAATTATTTCCGCTGCTAATTGAGTAGTAATAGTTCGGAAGTGCAAATCGTCAGTTAAAAAGTTAGCAGCGTAAGTGAAGTTGTAGTTGAAGTGGTGTGGAGTGTATGGTCTAGGTGTGGAGCCGGCGGCGACGCGGCGGCGGCGGCGGCGTCACCGGCGTCGTCGGAGGCGTGCCCCGGCGGGCCAATGGCGCGGCCCCGCCGCCCGCCGCCCCCGGCCGCAGCGCCGATACACCCAGCTCGCCAGTAGGTTTGTGTCCTTTTGGCTGACCGCATGACTCCGTATCTCGCTTCGTCGCTGAACTCGTTGTAACCCGTGTACGTGCAGCACGCGCTTCACCTTCTCCCCACGGCTGACAACGCTAGCTTCCGCCAGAACGCTTCGTACTCGGTTCCTGAACTCGCCCAAGTTTGTGAACTAACATAGTTGAAAAACTTTGAAAAGTAAAAGTGGGGAAGCAGTGAAGAGTCGGAGTGCAGCGTGCAGCGCGGCGCTCGAGCCAGGTACTGTGTCTGCTGCCCGCGCCCGCGCCCCCGCGCCCCGCGCCCCGGCGCCCTCGCCACAACACGCGCCACTGTTTGTCAATGACTTATCTAGTATGATTATGTAGCCGCCAATTTGTACACAACACTGTCAACTGAGTTATTTACACTCCACGTAGGAAGGTATATTAAAGTCTCGTATGTAGCCATGTTTACGTCCGTTAAACATCAAACTCTAACAAAAACTGTTGATTAAGTTTACATTATAATTTTTACTAACACCTCGAGTCAAACTAAGACCTGTATGACGTCGTTTAAACTCACAAAAACATATTATTTGCGCATGAAGTTGCATATTTTTGTTATTTTGTTTTGATTAAGTAATGTAAGTCAGTATTTACTCTAATGGATAGCACGTAACCAAATTCATATAAAAAAATACCATAAACAGACCGATATAACTATACAGACCTCCAAAAAAGTTCCACGTATCGCTATTCGCCGATAAAAGTATAATCAGAACTCGAAGGTATGAAAAAGTAAGTAATATTTGTTTTATTAAATAGATCTCGTCAGTATTCCGTAGAGCCGAGGGCATCGAAAGGGAAGGTTGCCGTGAAGTCAGCCTCATATATACATATTCAATGTGATCTCGGCTACGGAGCTACGGCGGCGCTACGAAAACCCAATCGCATTAAAACGGCTGAAAAAATAAAAGGGTAGCTAGAAATACAAGATTCCCCAAATAAACATAACAATATCCGCTTCATCGCCTCTGAGCCGGCAACGAATTAAAGAATATTTCTGTGTACGAGCTCCTCGCAGCTCTGCCGGCTCCATAAAACTTAACTACACGCCGTAACCGCCACTAATTATTAGGGTGGGTTTACATAGCGTATTTATGAGCATGAGATTTAACAGGACCGCGCCGGTCTCGGGTGGTCTGTTATCGCCCCATTAAAAAGTTGTCCTCTGCGGACGCGTAAATAACATAATATGACGCCTCGCACCACGTCCGAGCCCCGGACGAGCCCCGCACGAGCCCCGCACGAGCCCCGCACGAGCCCTGCCGTGCCCGCCGGCTGCCGCCGTGTTGCCGACACACGGCTTTGTCTTCCACAATCAACTTATTAAACACTTTTGTACAACAAATGAAAAGCCACACCTTTGGTGCGGGATTTTCAGTTTCAGCATAAAATGATCCAGTTTTGTTGTCAACAATAAGTTTTTGCTTACAAGAATCTACGGCTTGGTAATAAACGTAAATAATGTCCACCAATATCCACCGTATTAACGTGTTATTGTAACCTTTGCTCGCAAACATATAAAGTCTAATATTCATTAATCAGGCGGCGACTGCAGTGCAGCGTGACCGCTGCAGTTAATAAGGACGCCTAACGCCACAGTTCGTCGCACCACATTTATATACGGTGAACACTCCGCTTTAGATTTAATTGTATATATTTAGCCAAGTAATGAGAAAATGCTCGAGGAGAGGAAGGCCACGTATCGGTGATATTATAATTTAAGTGAGGTAGAATAAAACTTGTAGGGAACTAATAGCAGGAGTTGATGCGATAAGCTAATATAAGACGTAAGTTCCTCGGCCGCGGAGATTGGCCGCCGCCGCCGACGCCGCCGACGCCGGGACGACGCCGCGCCGACGCGCCGACGCCACTTTCAAAGTTTTCATGTTTACACACCGCTCTGACGATGATACTCGCGCTAATTTCTGTATTTACGACAGCTCCCTTGATACTTAATAAGAAAAACTTGCTTATCTCTTTGATAAACTCCAAAGTTTGAATTAGTCTACAGATACTTGTAAAGTATTTTTATTTTATGGACTAGAAATTAATTGGTGCGAGGGATTTTAGGGAAGTTTTTGATAAAGATGACACAGTTGGGGCCACACACATTTCGTTTCCACAGCCCATTACATCCGTGAAGTTCTACGGGACGGGGACATTAGATACCGCACGGATAAAATGTGAGGCAATTCACATTGGAATTATGTCTATTTTATTAAACGTACTTTACAGGACATTTATCTACGTACAACCTTCCTTATTTAAAACACCGCGCGAACGAATAGGTTTTTTTTTTTCAACTGACGGTAAAACATTTGCTACAACACCGTAGCACATTCGTAGCACTGCGTACCGCGAGTCAACGCATGTATAGGCGTAGCTGTAGCTAGGCATTTAGCGAGCTGTAGCAGCCGTCAAGCGAATTGACAAGGTAATTTGACAAGTATGTAGATATTAACAGGTAGGCACGGTTCCGCGCCAAATCCTCGGTAATCCACGCGGGGCCGACGCCAGCCTGTCTGCTTCATATACATAACTGAGAAAATAAGTTAATTTCATTGAAATATCGCCCTCGTATAATTTTATATAGGTTCATACATTATCGTCTTGATTAGTTTTTGTTTGTTTGATTTGCCACAAATATATTGTCTATTCTGTCTTTCTTTCATATTTGTTGATGGTTACATAAAAGTAAGAAAATTACTTTTTTTGAAAACCACAAATATTTTTCGTTGTTATTTCTTCAGGTGAAGACAAAGGTTAAGCTATAATCGATTAATTATAATTAGTCAGGTTTGATCTGTCAATTACCCGGCATAATCTATCCTAAACAAACAAAGGAGATAGGCAGTCGGCTAGCATAAGGCAGCCTAATATTTCACCAGCCGACGCGTGTCATAAGGCTTTACTTTGTTTTCTTAGCTGAAGTTTAAGGTGAAATATTTCAAGGGCTTGCCTACAGCTAAATAAGGCGTTTTGTAAAACTTTTGTCGTAAATCGCATAGATTTTGTTGTTTGAATTTGAGCATCGGAATCGGAAAAGTTCGGTTTACTTCTTTTTTTTTTCATTTTGTTCCTTTATTAACAGTTCTGAAGCCTTCGAAGCTTTCGTTTCCAAGAATTCTGATAAGAGAGGTTTTCTATTTTCCTATTATCGAGTCTGTTTTCTGATATTCTATTCGCTGTTTCGTGTCAGTATTCTGGTTTATTTGATATCAAGATATTAAAATCTGATCACTTGATTATGCTTTTTTTTAAATTTAGACAGTTTAAGGACTACAAATTATTCATTAAAAGTATTTTTTTGCATAAGGTACCAATGCAATGCCTTAACAGAAAGCAATATTTGTAATACTTCTGCTTCTATTAATGCTTCTATTAATAGAAATAAACACCTTTCTTGCATGTCCAGTCGTCGCAACAGAGTCAATATTAAAAAGTAAAAATTGCCATCGTAAAAGAAATCATCAGCTGATCAGATTGAATACGGGAGATACTTACAATAATTTATATTGACAGAATCGGTATTCCAAATACGCCCATGCATTTCAGTAGCACTCTCTATATTTATTTTATAATAATGGAACCCAACCTCAGATAAAAAAAAACCTTCCGATTTTTATTACAAAATATATATTTTACCTTACGAGGCTGTCTTGGCGCACTAGCGCAAAAAGCCTCAACAAATAAATGATTAAAAAAAATATATATATATATATTTAAGCATTGCAACGCTTGAATACGGTTTACATTCGCCTCCTTCGCAAGCGAACTCAAGTGTAAAATAAAGTATGATAAAACTTTTATCTTCTACTATCTCAGTTTGACACAAGATTTGGGAGGCCATTCTAGAAAGGGATGGAAACCATTTCCAAGTATGTCTGCTATTTGAATTCCGACAACATTACTAGATGTCTGAATCTCATTTTTGGTAGAAGTCACTTGCAACTCGCTTACAATTGCTAATGTGCGGAACATTTCGATATTGCACCAGCACAATATCAAATAATTCTTTGTTAAATAAAACCGTCTTATACTTAAATATTTACTTCTTTATCAACATACTTAACTTATAGTAGTTCCAGAATTCATTTCTTTCTTACATTACATATACTGGCTTCAGAAATCTTAAATAAGGCACCGCAATTTCCATAAACTACGCACGCAATATTAAGTTCTCGTCAATAACACACGAACAATGGCGTTCAATATAATATGTATTCATCCGGACGCACCGACTCCATACATTATCACAGACATATTGCGGTTCTGTCCTACATAACAAGGCTCTACGCAACTCTACACCTACATTCTCGAGATATGACTACGAACAATAACGAAAGGGCAGTTTACCCTTGGTTTGTGACGTCATTTAATCGACGAATGGTGGTCCACGAGCCAGTTTATCGCGATGCCAATAAATCTGGAGCTAAGCGTGGCACAGACTATGTTCTTACATCCGAGAATTTCACGTCATGGAGTCCAATTGAGCGAGCTAACGTCGCCACTAAATTACATGATATCGCACTCAGGTAATATTGGCCTATAAAGTCGAAATTAACGAAATTTCCTTTACTAGTACCTAAGTAACTACACAGAACAGGCTCCAATACTTCACTTTTTAATTGAGTCATTGCCAGTAACTAATTGTATTGTAACTAACACACACAATGGTCAACGTTACATATATATTTTATTTGCAGTATTGTCGAAAGGTACTCGTGCGCAACCTTTTATAAAGTTTTCAATTGCTTCACTTTTGTGATGTCAGTTACAAATCCGGTCAAATGTCAAATTTATATAGTATCTTTTCAATCAGAACTTTAAAGAATCATGAAGTTAATTAAATAGTTATACATATGTAAAAAAAAGTTGTATTCTCCTCTTAACTGTAAATCCAAAAAAAATGTGCACATAATGCCACTCTTTAAGTTCACTATTCGAATAATAATGATAAAAATAACGAAGCAACAAATACAATAAAAGGGTGATGACATCAAAATTAACTCCTACGTATACGTCGACATTTTTAATCATTAATCAATACTGTCATACAATGTTTAAACTCACACAAGCATAGCCGTCATTTAAAACAGTCACACAGAAAAAATACCCATTGAATACTAACGATGGCCTCCAATACTAATAATAAACGTTCATTCATGTCCCCAAGACGCGTGATAAAATGTAGAAAATATTAATTTAAAAACTCATTTTAAAGACTTATCTGCAACGCATACTAAACCAAGCGACCGCTGCAGCATAAAAGTACATCTTAACAAAAGGGAAAGCCCATCTCATCGCAGTTCCTTACCCACTGAGCCAGTCCAATCACATAATCAATTTATCAGTGCTGTATAAAATTAGGATACGTCGTCTATTCCAATCGTTCCGCTTTAATAGAATTTTAATTTCAATTTCACACATAGGAGCGCACGTGGATTACGACGGTACAGTCGGGTCGAGTCGAGTGAATTTTTCCGATCGGCCCAGCAAGTGTACCGTAGAAATTTTGATGGGCCATTATTACACAGTCCGTTTCAAACGTATTGTGTGCGAATGTACGCTACAAAAATAGCAATATTTCGTATTGTGCGGATAACGTTGCTGTTTGCGTTGTTGCGTTTTAAAAGCACGCCCAACGCTTTGATGAAGTCCGGTTTATCTGTTAAAATTGAACATAATGCAGAAGTGCTATGAAATTGCAAAAAATTGAACACATACAATACGTATTTTGAATGCGGCTCGAATGAGAAGGAAATTGTTCGCGAAGATGCACATGAATGGAATTGTTAAGGTATAATTTAGACTGCCTCGATGGCCTAGTGGCGCTAACCGCGACTGCTACGCTAGAGGTCTTGGGTTCGATTCCCAAGTCGACCAAGGTGTTATTGGGTTTTCTATGAAATTCTCAGTAGCAGGTCGGAGTTTGGATTTGTGCCCGGTTAGTGGCAATGGGCTCGCCCCCTATTACATGGGACCTAAACATATCGGCGAACTGTGGGTGTGCATTGGTACACCTCTGCCTAACCCTTCAGGGATACAGGCGTGATGATATGTTATGTTTATGTTATGTTATGTAAATAGAATTTAAACCAGTGTTTTGTTAAAAAATTACATTTTAGGTACTTCTTAGGAAATCATATTAAATAATTTAATGATAAAAATTACGAAAAGAAATATGGTATAAAGACAGATAGATCCACAATAAATATTAAATATAAAAAAGTGTTGTAAATGCATCTGTAATGAAATATGTAATATGCTCGTGATAATTTAATGTCTATAAATGTTTATATTATTCATAAGAGGTTCCGATTAATCTGAAACACGTGTAAGCAGCTTATTCTCATGGCCTTTCTTTCATATTTTTTTTCACATAATGTTTTAATTGTTCTATGATTCAATACCTATCACACTTAAAAACACAACTTTCTTTCTTAAGTTTTCTATTTGTCTGTTTTGTTCTTAAGTAAGGTATTCTTGTCTATAAACTCATAAGCTTTGCCCAATTAGTTTGACATAACTTAACGCCTTAGTATACTTATATAACTACCAAAGAGTCGCAATAATGTATGAACACTATAGTTGGCTACATAACACAAGCACATTGTCTTCGTGATAGACGACTTAACATTTTCGGCTCATCAAGTGTCACTTCAGCGAAATTCCCGCAATTCCCGACTCCGTTAAGCACACGGCTACGGCACGGTAACGAGACGCGACACGTGACGTCTGCAGCCAGGATAATGGGCTTGCAGTCACCTGAAAACGCGCTCAACCTGTTTTATTATTTCATAGTGGAGGCCTGCTGCGGCCGGCGCATCCAATTAACTTCAGTTGTCGGCCGCACCGTTTGTAATGTACGGTGAAATATCGAGGGCTTGATGAGTGCCGCCGGTCTTTATGACCCACATGCTTATACACTCCGCTGAAATGAGCTAGTTATGTGAACCGACGTTATGACAAGTCGCGGTACTAATGAATATTGTAGAATCATTCGCTCCGTTGCCAATTCGTAATGTGTACAGCTGTGATTCTGAGCTCTTTTCTTTTATGACATTATTTTCAGTACACATAAACTTATTTCAAATAGAGTTGAATTGGAATTCAAGATTTTTCTTTGTTATTTTCATACACATCTGTTTTTATTACTTCAAAAATGTAAAAATTTATTACGTAATATTCCTGTGCACGAGTTTATCAAACAAATGCTCGTACAAATAATGCAGCGTAATTGAAAATAATATGAACACAATCTAAAACAAACCTTCTCATATAAAACGAGAAAAACGATGAACAATCTCATTTCAACCGTAACTATCGTGTGTCGGGAGCATAAACTAAGGGTTTTTTCCTCTTTATTTTTATGGTCGTCACAACCGTACGCTAAACAAAAGTGAATGGTGTGCATGGTACTTCGTAGGCACGATTTGACCGTAAAATTTGATTTGAAACTTTGAAAATATCGTTATTTTTATAAGTTCGATATATTCATAACAGTCGCGCGAAATATGTCGATACAGCTGTATATTTCGAGGTAATAAAGCAGACATCTTCAATATTCTTTTGTGAGCGTCGAACGGAATGGTTCGGTGATTTGTAGCTTAGAGTATATATCGCGTTGCATTGCCATCAATCCGTAAGTGAATCTAGGAGCGAGCACGTCGCAGCTGCAACTGATATCACCTGACGATGTCGTTTGTACCCGTCCGACTGGGATTAGGCACGGGCTACACGCGCGCAAAACGACACTTTGAATTACGCTTACGGATTTACGCTATTGAACACCGGACTTTAAAATATTCACAACATAAAGGCATTTCGTCCGCATTGGATACGTTTGAAAAGTTTGTGGCGAAAATTTGTGTTGAACGGGACATGTTGCGACATTGTCACAATTAAGTCAGCCTCGTCTTTACAGTTGATTAACCTAGATATCAAAAGGCTTTCCGTCAATTTATCAAATCAAGTCTGATGTTCCGATTTAATCGAAGTTTCCCTTTGTCTCTAGCTCGAAAGCGGATTGGGATCGTATGGCTCTCAATCCGACGTGTAGTGCTTTATTGCTTATGGTGTCCCGGGTCTAAATCCTCTCCTTTCGAAGCGGATTATGATTGATACCGAACTTGAAATATTTGGAAAATATTTATGTCCATTTTATTGCTTCAATAAAACTTGCCTTTTATATAAATAACATTTAAACGTTGTGCTTATAATAATTCATAAATAAGATACTTTATGTTATCGTTGGTAATTATTTACTTTTGTATTTATAAAATGAAAAAATGTAGCACAACATTTAAAAAAATATTATCCAATTATTTTTAACACCATTATAAATTTAGTTTCGAATTTTCAGCATAACATGTTAATGTCTATAAACCACCAAAAGCCTATAGGTGCAGTTAATCTAACACACAAATATGCTACGGAGCCAATTTAATAACTCAGCGCGAAACTAATAGTAAAGTTAACGAGGTAGCATATCAAAGGGCCAATATATTTTGTTTGCATAAAGGCGCATGCACGGTGCACGGCGCACGGCGCGGGCCGGCGGAGTTCCACCAAGTATCCACTGGGAAACCGCGTTACGAAAACATTTTTCATAAAGCCTTCTACATACTTGATACGTAATTTATGGAGACACCGCCTTATAGCGCCGCTACTTGAATGTTGATTAGAAAATGTTCGAAGCTGCCATAAATCCAAGCAAGATACTTTTTACGTGAACTTTCAAATCACTGTTGGCAGGAAGGAAATTTGCATACAGTTCATTACCGTAAAGCAGGGCTAAGAAACCTCGTGAATATTGCATTACAAAAGTTTTAATTTTAATCTGAATTAAAGTTTTATCCAAAAAAGTATTTATTTACTTTACTTAAGTATTTTCAACACGTACACTAAAGTCAGAAAATATTTCTAATTTAATGTATTATTCAGTTGATTATTATTCGACAGACTTGTTAATTATAAACTTTGTCAGTTTGTCCTTTGCCATTTTAAATAAAGAACAAGGGTCGAAAACAAATGAAGTCTGTACAAAAATGTTCGACAAGACTTTTCTTATTATTTTTTAACAAAATGAATAGTAATATATTTCTAGTCAGTTATTAAAGAGGTTTCATAATAGTTGGAAATTCCGGTCAAACAAATTATGTTCGAACAGACTTAGCTTAATAATCCTTTTGTTATTGACTTATTGGGATATTATAGCATAATATTGGCCAATTTTGTAGTGTTTGTTCAAAAACAATTAGAGTATAAAATCGTAGCTAGTTACTACAGTTTAAAATTTATTGAATTAAATTTACGTGGATGCTTTGTTTGTTGTTTTTATCACACGTAGATAATTAGAACTTTGAAATTTATTGAACTAATTTATTTCAACTATGCGAATTATTAATTAACTAGTATGAAATCCTTTACACATCTTTACGCATCGTTTTTCAATAACGTGGTTAAAACATGTCCTCCAAAAACATATTTTCACAAAAGTCTTTCAAAGCTCAATAGTTATTTTGGACACTAAAATATTTTCATACGTTTCTTTTAATCGAAGTTCACATCAGAATAGTTCACGCTCACTGACGGATTACGTCACACGTCACGATGCGTCCAGCGTTTGTACGTTTTAGATTTTATTACGATCATACCGATTTCCACGCCATTTGGTATTGCGATATCTATCCCACTCGTATACAAAATAAAATATATATTTCAAATCTAAATTTAGGCGACGCGTCGGCGAAAAAATGTGTGTTTCCGATTTAGATTGCAACAACTATGGAATAGTATTGATTTGAAATTTATAGCTTCCATATACGATAACGAAGCTGTGGAAACGCTTTAAAAAAACAAAAGCGGGTTCTGAATTTGAGACTTCAACTAAATAACCAATTTTATTATATTAAAAGAAATACAAACAAATATTTAAAAACCATAAGTTGTTACAGCAATGATAAAACATCTAACTTTATTCTATAACATAATAGGGAAAAACATATTCATAATAAAAATAAAACTACTTTTTACGGATTTTGTCGCGGTTTGTATTTAGATTTTAGGTCCCGACGTTAACCTAAGAAACCAATATATTCATAATAATCAAAAAATTAGCCAAAAGATTACTAAATATGCCTTGTTAGATGAATCGTTGATGTTTTCAAAAGTATCAACTACAAACTCTGTCCCCACACATGTACAAAGTAAATTCCTACTGCTACCTACAATATCATTGGCACAGGTGTATTAAACGCGAAAACGCCACTACGTCAAATGTAACCGGATAAAAGGCGTCTGCTTCAGTCGCATAAGTTAATTTCCAGAAGCAGGGACCCGGGTATCGCTCGTTGTTTGTTTGTTTATCCGGGTTTGATTACAACCGGGCCGTAGCCGGGTAGCGGCGTTCATAAGCCATGTAATCAGACAACATTGGATGGTAAACATTGTTCATATGATATCCATTAGTCGTTAAGCATTTTGGAATTGCTCTGTTATTGATTGTGTGTAGCCTTCATGGACAAAGCTTTCATACTTTTGTTTGACGAACAGGTTTTGAATAAGGAAGTAGATACAATGATTTATATTTATAATCGTGTATTTACTATTTTAGTAAATGGTAAATTGTTTACGACAACAATAAAAAATGGCGATAAATTATGGTACAAAATAGGTATATCATATACTAAAATGTAAATACTAAAATTAATATACCAGTTATATTTAAAACAAATAGTATATACGTAATTGGTCTCTAATTTTATTAGCTCCAAATCTATTTGTAAAGCTCTTAATTGTAAGTAATCTAATCTAGTCATATTTAATCTTTTAAGTCTATTATTTTTGCCAACGCGTGACTGTTAATTGAATTAGTGTTTAATTATATATTTTGAAGCTATAATTGAGAAGAACTTTTACACATTGCGTAACATTTTTACAAGTTACATGTGTATTAAAGTTCATTGTGTTTGTCTTGTTTTCTCTGTAAGCAATTTGTTCCGACGCTATGTAGGCAGCTATAGTAAGGCCCATATGCCATTGTGGTCGACCTCGTCGGGAAAGGTTTGAAAACTTGATAAACCCTTCGCCTTCCCGGATTTGAAGGGATTCGATGTCTGATATTCGATACCCAGTTAGTTTAATCTAACGCTAAGAGATGGCGCTACTTGTAATGAAAGGAAAAAGGACAAAGAAACCCCATTTCCTCCTTGTAGGTACTTGATACTCTCAGTTAATTATCTCTGCGAATAGTAATCGAATTAAAGATCCGAATAATTTATGCTAGGTGCGCTCGACGCCAGAAAGAATAACAAAAAGTTTACTCTTCGTTTCTAGTTTACCTTTCGGATGAAAACGGCATCTTAAAAAGGAATTCTAGATTGAAAATAGACGATCTAGACTTCTAAAATTCGACGTTCAGTTTATATTTTTGCGTAGACTTTCCATTCTGTCGAATCCACATCTATGCTGATCTAAGCTAAATAGAGCTGCTTCTTTGTTGTAGTGGCAATAGAGACCTTATTTCCATAGACATAGGAGCATTTATTGCTGAACAAAACCATCTCGGAGCTATTACCATACGTAACAGGGTTAAAACGTACATACACGTCTAAGTGAAATAAAAAACGCGGTAAAAATCCCACACGGGAGTAGTTAGAGGCACTCCAAATGTCAACCACTCTTAGCTAAGTAATCAGGTTTAAAATTCATGGGGTCAGAGTTTGTGACTACCCTCGGGTGGTTTATTGAGAGAATGTAATGTATTTTTTACTTAATCGTTTTCTGGAATATTTTTAGGTTATGTGGAGGATGTTTCACATAGTATCTCTACTAAAAGAGCCTCACAGTATCATTGATTAGATTTCCTTCGATGAAATTCAGATTTTTCCTTTGCAAGCCACTTCATACCACGCACACAACCTTACAATTATATTACTTCTATGTACCTAACATAAATGTAATATACTATAAAACGTATTAATATAAAGCGATAATCTTCCAACAAGGACTGTTAAATAAACCTATACGTTATATTCACCAATATTATGGCTATTAATATAATAGGTAAAATATTCACACAAATTCTGGTTTGCAATATCAAATATGCGTGCAGTATATTAAAATCCCAAGTTATTTATTTTCGAAAAACAAGGCCTCCCACAATATATTACTAAAGGTATTAACACTATCAATATTTAATTTTCAAAATACGAACTCAGTTTTTTTAATATTTAGGGTTCTGTACCCGAAAGGTACCAATTTTTAAACAAATATTGCTAATTCTGATCAAGCTTTGTCTGTCCGCCCGTCGGTTATCGAAGTAATCCTTGAAACCGAGAAAGATAATGTTGAAATTTTCCCAAAATGTGTATTTAGATTCCGTATTTATTTATTTAAATAAAAATAAAAATAACATTACAAAAAATAAAAAATACAAAGTGAGATTTTTTATCCCGTACGATCGTACGAAACCCTTCGTATGCGAGTCGGACTCAAACTTGACCGGTTTTCAAAACAATCAATTTTCTAAAATGGAAACATTTCACCTCAGATATTGTTCGATGGAATTTGATGGAAATGAAGCGATATCATTGAAAAAAGAATGCCATTAAAATAAAAATAAATGAAACAAAATAAGACGGAGTTAGGAAATAATCAAAGCTCTCATTATTGTGATCACCAAAAAGAGTCGCTAATAAGAAATTTGTCGTAATTCACCCTCAATGACTTTATTCACCGAATGTCGTCCCAAGTAATGTTAATTAGATAATTTAATTTCGACGTTTCTGATGAAATGTTTAAGGGGAATTTTCTTTCATCTTATCATTTGCACGAGTACCTGCTTATCTTGATTGTAATAAGCTTTATAGTTAATATTGTCTTCTTTTTTGTATATTTCAATTGTTTTTCTGTAATGACAAAAATCATGAGATAATTTTCACATCAAAACCTAAACATACTGAACAGATAACTAGTTTCTATAATATAGTTTCAATACCTTAATTCCATTATTTCCATTTAATATAAATAATTTATTTATAGTTCAGTTATTACAAATTAGCTCAAAACTAAATAGAGTTTCGTTTAACCTATCACAAATATTGACACCATATTTCTATTTCGCAACCGACAATAAATTGAATAAGCCAGAATTAATTAATACACAAACATTTTGTTTAAACAGATTTAATTGAGCCATTAATAAAATGAGTGTCGAACCATGCGAGTAACTGTAGTAGGTATCAATTAATACTGGTACTAAGTAGTTAAGCCCGGTTTTGTGCTATCCGGTGGCAGTCATTAGGTCATACAGGAGCGCTATATATCACTAATAAATGCTGAATATTGGATAACAAAGCAGCAACGCTTTTTATGAAATAACATATTTTTTTCAAACAGCCTTTGTCATGTGAAAAACGGATTAGAATGCAGAGGAAATTTCGAGCGTGGATAACAAAATTACAGCGTATTTTTTTATAAATAAATATATACGATGCTTTTATTTAAAACTTGCATTAATTCCATTAAAAATACTTTTTATTCGTTTTTTTTTTCTTTTTTCTTGTTAACTTCTAACTAAACCTAAAATTAAGATTTATTTTTATTTAGGTGTTGCAACTATCATGCGGTCGGCTGTATTATGGAAATCTGATGTTTCGTAGGAATTTCTAATCGAACAATTCTTTGAATCTCCTCTGCTGAGAATCATATTAGATTGAGAAAACCACGAATACGGGATTTACAGGAGCCTTAATACTTTACCTAGAACAGCAAAGCTGATTAAACAGATTTATTTATTATTATTTACAAGCTAACCTCTAAAGAGGTATGTTTATATTAATAAATACTTCTAAAGAGGATTATAAAGTATTTTGCATACTAAGAAAAATAACTTTTCTCACTATAGGTACCTAATTTATTTGATATTGGACAACCGAACCGTAATCCGTGGTAAAACGAAATATTATTAAATAGTAAAAATGCCTATTTCATTAACAAATTAAACCTCAGAATCTGTTAAATACATACAGTTACATACGGACTCTTTTGAATTGGAGATAGAAAATTACTTTGAAAATTAATTTCTATGAACCCCAATCAGAGTTTGATATTGCCCTGTCATAATAAAAGTTGTGAGCGTGGTTAACAATGACAGGTTTGAAATATCTACTATAGAACAATAACTGGCATACAAGTTTCAATTGAAATATTAAAAAAAACTACACTCGATTGTTTTGGACGTCTATAGGCTTATTTTCAATCAAAGTCAGGTACCAAATTCGAAAAAAGTGTCTTTGAACAGTGACGTTCTTTTGTTTTTCAGCGGTGAAAATATAATAATATAATAATTATAATCCAGCCTATAAACGTCCCACTGCTGGGCACAGGCCTCTTCCCATATAGAGAAGGCACGAGCATTGATCACCACGCTTGCTCTCTACGGGTTGGCGATTTCAGATCTCAAATGTTGAAATCCAGGTTTCCTCACGATATTTTCCTTCACCGTTTGTCAGAAGTGTCTTAGAACAATTAAGAAAGTACATATAACTTTTTGAAAATAAGGTAATTTACAAAAAAATGTGAATGAAGGGTCAAATGTAAGGCAACAACAGAAAGTGTTAGAGTAATCGTTTTATCGGCATGCACGCACACCGCTCAAAAACTACTGGGAAGATTTTAATGGGATTTTCACTGTTACAATTCTCCTGGCCACGGTTTCCGCAAACGTTTTTACTCCCCCCAATCCAAAGTGAGGGAGCAAAATCTAGTGGAAAATAAAGCAAATATTCCAGAATAAATGTATCATCGTTCAAGCAAATAAAAATTTTACAGGCAAAGATGAATTGCTGGATCATAAATAAATTATTTCAACTATGGAATCTACAAGCGTTTTTCTTAAAACAAATTTGCGACACAATGAAAAATTGGGTAATATTTTGGGTCAATGAATATCTAAGCTAGTATATTGCAAAACGTCTTGCTTCAATTACGATTTATTTTTAATTTGTTGCGATATGTCATGAACTTGCCTGTAAATCATCGCAAAGTAACAAAACTTTTCTTTTAAACCTTTTGAATCACGAATTAAACTATCTCTACTATTTTTTTTATCATGTATTTAGAAACACATGCCTACGTAATTCAAAATAATTCCTTCATTATTATTAAATGAACTTGATTACTACATGAGTATTTTAATGAATGTCAAGTTGTCCGACTGAGGTGAAGCTGTCCGTCCAAATCCTCCGTTTAATTAAATGAAAATCTCTTAAACATCATTATTTTTAAGTATTTAATACCAATATTGTGATAACTTTGAAACTTTATCAAAATATTTTTAATCATAGGTCAATTTGCTGACTAAATTTTTAGTTCTTTTGAACGCCGTTTAAGACTTCATCCTTATATCAATACCGTCCGTTGAATATTGCTCGGTTAATGCATACATAACATTTTATAAGTATCTTATAACATAGATATTTATTTAATTAGTTAAAAGTTTCTTCAAAAATATTATACCTAAGTATAATAAAACCTGTATGAAACTGTGACAGGTCACAAAAGCACTTCGTACCTTCCACTAAATAGCTTTGCATTAATTGCATAAGCAAGCCAAACACATTTGAAAATACGTTTCGTATGCCATTCGTAGTTAGTATTTCGGGTAAATTCTCATCGGCGGTAGGTACACAAGTTGGCGGTTAGTGTTCTGTAATAAACATAGTTTCTGTGCAGGTAAGTCGGGACACACGGCTAGTGTGCACTTACAGTAAATCTGCGCAGCCTTTTGTCGCTTTCATGGAACTTGAACGATCTTGTTTAGACTGGATTGGGAAATTGTTTTAGTTAAGTTGTGGTAAATATACTTTTATGCAATACATTGGTACGTAGAGCAGCTTTTATCGTCTGAAGTCGTTTTATCGTCAATGATGACGGACTTCAAGTAATAAACTAAATATATTTTGTTATCTTATTTGAATTTGGTACATACAATAGTTTTTGTCATAATTTCGTCACGTAAATTTCGTTAAAGCATTAAAAATAAAAATAAAAGTTTGCATTTAAAGGCATTAAAGTTACTTAGTATTTGACTTTTTTATCAAATGCGAATAATGAGCTTAGATGATATACCGCTATGAAATAAGTAGATAGGTAATACATACTTCATGTCCAAGATAACTATTCTTAAGCAGATGCCCGACGTTTACAATAACAACGTCAGGCGTCCTTATAATTCAGATAAAAATACTAGACCGTTATAATTAACATCAACAATGCATCTAATCTGGCTTGTCTGGCTCATTCGCGAGGGTTACTTTTTGCAAGGGCCCTCTAATCACCCGTTCCAATTTCATCGATTCTCATGTAAATTTCATACGATTATTTAGCTCCGTCCCGATGAATAGATGATACGATTTCGTTCTCAACTCGCTCTCAATAATAACAAAATGCTAATGTACTCTTTGCAAACGTTTAACTACATATTAAAGTACTTTTTCTTTTATATTCGTTGGTACTGAAAGTATTTTTTAAGGGATGGAAAAGTATTGCAGTATCTATACACATATATAATATTTCTAAACACATATATATATAGGTTGATAAATCTCGCTTAAAGCATACAGTCCATTGGTATTAATAATATTGGTGGTAATAATGCTAACATTTATGATCAAAGTATTTGATTAAATAATGCTCTCTTAGTTCTAACAAAGCTTTTATTAAAATCAGATTTATTTTGTCATTTATCACACACACAACAAGTGTTTTATGGTAAAAAATGTAAAGTTAAAAAAGAAAAAAGATGATATTTATTTCATTTCACTTAATCATCAAAATAGGAATTATAAAATGTATTTTCAATAGACATAGCACATTGGGTTTTAAGGGATTTTCATTAAAAATATTCAGTATTACAAATTGTTATGCTTTTTTATTTATTATCCAATATTCTTTGCTGTATTACCTAATGGTCTGTGTGTATCGTCGGTTATGTCCCAGCGTCTGTAACAGGAATCTCATAGATATCTCGCCGCAGATTCCATACACCAGCGCTCAGATATTCACAACACTCACTTGTTTAGACAACTTTTACGACATTTAAAATAAGTATTTGATTACATTTAAGGCACCATACATTTAAAAAACACATTGCTACATGTATTAATATATTCTTGCACTGAATTTTTATACCACATAGTGACTTTGGTAAATTAGTAGAATAATTTTATTTTTTTTATTTTAGAAAATTTTGAAGATTAATAGTATTTTTTTCAATGGATTAAACAGTAAAGTTTTATAAATATTGGATTAATAAATATGAAGAAAGTACTTAGTCTCCGAAAAATACGTTCCCTTTATTCCAGTATGTAGGAAAAACACTAACATATCACATAATATGTTTACACTGTAAACAAAGAATTACATTTCACACTACAATAGTAAAATAACTCATAAAACAAATCTCTTCCGAGAAAACGAGACGAGTATTTGAAAAAGTCGGAATGTACCCTTTTAAGATACTTTCCTGGAGAAATCATAAAAATCCCCCGATCCTTCGCTGGCCTGAATAAAGCTTCAATTGACATTGAGGTAAATAAACAACTTTTACATTTTCTCTGAAGTATTGTGTTAAAAAGGAGCGATTTGCGAACAGAAGTAACAAATGATTACATTATTGTGTTTCTAAGGATTTCACACGCCTTTATTAACTTAATTCTTTTTGACTAATCAGTTATACAAAAGCTAATAAGGTATAGTTTTATTAGAAAATATATCTAATCGGGAAATTGCATGAAAAGACGAACTTAATTACGTGAGCCATTTTTTTTTCGTTTATTTGAAATTTAATTATCTTATTTAAATTAATACGTTGCCATCAAAATATACCATAATACGGCATTTTTTTTTATTTACATTCCGTTAATATTGTACTCTTTTTGGTCTTAATTATAACCAGCCAATATTCATACACATTAAAACCTCTTTACCAAATACTAGGTATACAAACTCCATGCACAGAAACCTGCAAGCTACGTTCCGCCGTAGGGAGCCATGTAACACTAGTCAAATGATACGGCCGCGCTTGATTTACGCTTGTAGTGCGACTAATTAACTGGCAAACTAATTATTGCTGCAACAAGGAATCCATGATAATCCTCCTTAATTTTCTGTTGTATGCATGCTACTGTTAATCTGATAAGCTGTGGGATCACTTACTCGAAATATAATTTAATGCACTTTGTAATGTTTGTATGTCGTGATATTATTATGTGCGCTGCGGTATTTTGTAATCATGTTTGTATTTCATTACGAGGGTCATAGCTACTTACTCATTTTTTAAATTGTTATGAGTGGCTTATATTTTAACAGTTGTTAATAAATATGTTATATTACGTACGGAGGCGTATTTATCATTGTAGGTAAGCCGTCATTGTTCATGTTTTTAATTATTTTATTTATTTACTCATTTTGCAAATTGTGTCAAATTAACAGGGCAATAAAGCAGCAAATCCATCATTCTGATTATTACTCAAACAGATTAAGCTTAATACACTCAAACACAATTGTGTGACGTCATCTCTGAATTTAGATGTAGTATCGAGTTAAGCACCAATCATATAGCTTAATTATCTCCGTTCATACAGCAATTCACTCAAGCCGTGGATTACTATCGGCGGGTGTTTATCAGCTGAAGCGATTGCTTTTCGCATCATTCGCCGCCAACGTTCACATAATAGACCCGTCACCATTCACCTGGAAATATTCCAATATATTTTGTGGAGAACGTAAATATTTTCAGCCATACCGCGGTCGGCGCATCCAATTATTGCAGGCGATTGTAAAAATCGCCTCTACACGCGACCGGAATAAGCCAGCAGGCCTGCCCGCCCCGGGCCCGCGACCCGCCATAATTATGTCATAAAACCTGATAGCGTTACGTTCACAAAAGATAGTATTTGCCATAATCATTATGAATAGAGGTCGTATAGGTACGCGTAAGTGCGTACACGTGTGAGCTTAACGAAACTTATATAACTTTTGTGTCCAATTATTTTAGGGCTCACATTTTTTTTTATTTAGATAGAAACAATTGCTATTTGTATTTCGACTTTCAAAATAGACAATTCCAGTAAGTCAGATTTAAAAATGGAATCCCTATTTGTGGAAGGATTTAGCATAAGTTGGGAATAATTTATTCGATTGTCAGAATCATGAAGATCTGGTGGAACAATATTAGCTGATGGCTGGCCCGCGGCTGCGTGTTTGTCTAGGCCGGCCATATTTGCAGTCGGTGTCGCCATCGCCGGCCCCCACATAACCACTAATCATATTTTATGGTACTCGCTTAACTCAAATATTCGATTCGGATTAAACGACGCACGGAAAAAATGTGACGCAATTTTCGATGTTTATGAGTTATAACTTTTTTTACTTACCTAAGTTACGGAGCTGAATTAATCCAATATTATGACCTTAGAAACTCTAGCTCTAACCTTGCTTAAATTACTAAATTATATTTTTGTTTTGTAAACTATACATGCCTCTTTACTACTACACTAACAAATAACACACCGTATCGAAATAGAATCGCGTTTAACACGTACACTGAAGTAGGTAGCTACGTTCGTAACCAACATGTTTTTCAGTAACGCTGTGTAAACAGTTCATTGAATCAATAACAAAACAGTTCACCAATATACATGCAGTGGTAGGTACGATCCTTTAACCCATGAAAATGTGTAATTGTCACGACACTATCCCACAATTTACGTTTGATATGCGAATGTTCAGCGTGACGACACGCGCGTAGCTTGTCATGCGTCACGTGACTGATAGCTTTAATATAGTCCCGTTGATTATCCAGCCGAGCGGAAACGCCAAACGGTAATCTAGATTTAATACCACGGCTCATCGCGGCTCGGCCTGCCTCCGCATTGTCCTTGTACCTACGTGTGAGTACACGCCGCCTGTTAATTGAACTGCCGAGTACGAACCACTTCTTATGTGTGGGTTCGTTCCCTATTGACGGCTGTCAATGTGTTGGAATGCAACGATCAAGATTAACAGACATACTCTTAAACATTACGATTTTCTATTACTTTTTTGTGAATTATTCCAACTTAATTTGAAATAATAGCTGCTCTATCCTCAAAATATATGCAAACAATAAAAGAAACAAAATGTTTTAAAAGCCGATAAAATTCAAACTTCGAAACTAGAAGCTAGAACATGAATTCGAATTTTAAAATGTCTTTTAAATAAAGTTAAAGCGGATAGTGGAACTTGAAAGACTCGAATAAAAATAGCAGCCAGTGTTTGAGTTGTCTTTTAAATTGCTTGCTTAGACAGAAATAGGGCCGCTATAACATCGGAGCATTTATTATTATAATTAGCTCAGGTGACTAACTCAATTTTATTCTTTCCCCATCTTCTTGACATTTTATATTTATAAAGAACCCTCTTTTCCGTTGTGTGTTTTGCTTTTTCGTTGCATTTAAAAGGCGTATTAATAAAAATCAATTAACGAGATTAAAACAAAAGAGTAGGATAAAAAGCTTTTAAAATAAATAAATGAATGTACATGACATGTACAAAAATAATGGCAGTGGATGTCAATAATTTTTCATATGAATCGCCCTCAAAGAGTAATTTAAAACCATTTTGAACTGGCGACGAAAACATTGTGTCAGATGTAATAAAGCTGGGAATAGCATTCTAATGAATGATATTGGTCCTCCTGTGGGATTACAAGTTAATCCTCTTGAAACGGAACCAGTGGTGGGGGAGGTCTGGGACTACGGTAGGTAATAAAATTCTTACGTCATCACCGACGGACTGCGGCTCAAGGTATTACCGCCTCATCTGCTTTGTTTTTTTTATTCACGGCTCATTTGGCCAGAATTAACTTTGTTTAATTTTGATTTCCTTTCGGCAATTACTTTGAATTTAGAATTACTAATTACTGAATTGCAAATCCCTATTAATTTTTACTTTGTACGGATAGCAACGATTTTAAACGTCAAATGTATCTGTAAATAAATTCTACCAACAGTATCACTACACCGTTTTGCGAAAAGCTTTTCTATTTAAACATATACCGGGTTTCAATAAAACCTTCACTGTAACTGAAATAAAATTATTATAAACCGTGGCGCGGAGGTGCAGGATCGTGACATTTCCCGCTCACGATATTCTGTCGTTAGGCGAGATTTTCTTCTCGAGACCTTTGAGCAAACTCTTATTTATACGAAGTATTCCGCCAATGTTAGTCTCCTTTGTTCCTCAGTCTATACAATGGCATTACTTCAAACCGTAAAACAAGCGTAATAGTTGACACTAGGAAAGGCTTTCGAGGTCGCAGGAATAAAAAGAAAACAATATTAGTGTTGTGGTTCGGGTGGCACATTAATATACATTTGGCTGCGGAGCGGCGCCCGGGAAGCGGGGGCGGCGTTTTCATCACAAATTGAACAATAAAATAAAATTAGCTAGACTTATTTATTTTAGTTACTCGGTCACCTATTACAGGTGAATAACCTCCGCGACCAAGTAACCGCGCTGTTTGCTCCAAATTAATCAAATCAACAACTCTGTCCAGAGCCAATTTCAGCCAGATGAAAGCATTATGTTCTTAATAAAAGGGTTGTAGTGGAAGATTAATGTTTTCGTTATTTTCTCTATCACATCACAATACTCAGTTAATTAGTTTAAATAACAGTGTTTCGCCAGACGCGCAAACAGAGACCCTTAATGAAGGCAACCAATTCTCGGGGCTGAACCGAAACGGTCTTTCATTTTAGCCTTAAAGGCGTAGGGCGTCGCAATACGCCAGCGAGTTTGCCAAAAACAAGCCCAATAACGGTCTGGCAAACAGTACAAATGATGCGTTAGTGACAAAACGACGTACCGCCGTCCCTCTCGTGCGCCGCCAAGGAACAGAGACAGACGCGTGACGAGCGCGCCGGGAAACAAGACAGGTTATTATCTCCCAACGAGCCAAAACACGTCACAAAACCTCAGATATTTTCCACACGTCCTCGGGTATTCACTGGAGACTCGAAACGAAAATTAGTTACTGAAGATTTCTTGTTTTTGTCTGAATGCGTTGCGTGATTTTCATTGTTAAGAAATAACGAACGCCACCTTTGAAATTGAACTACGCGCACTGAATATCAAATAGGCTCACACACGACGCGCTGTGAGACACTCGTGTTTAGGAGCCGGTAACTCTGCTGCCAGGGTCCGATACCCTGCTACTTTTAAATTAAATTATTTCCTTCACATCTTTTGTGCTAAAAGATGCTCTACTACTGGAAACGGGGAAGTTAAAGCGTGATAAAGTCAGGTTAGTAGTGCGCGGGTCGCGGCGGGTGTATAAGCAGTGTCCGCAGAATGTAATGATATCCTCTGTCGCATATTTCGGAGCAGACCGTTGTTCCCGGGCCGCCGCTTTGTATTCTTTTGCTTAATTTTTTCCCGGATTAATTTGTCTGCGTATTCAAATTGCAAATTGTGAGATAAAAGGATGACCTTTTTACATTTGTTTTTGGAAAAGCAAAAGATCGCAGATTTTTTGAAAAAAATATTGGAATGAAAATAGAACTGGAAAGAAAATAATGCGGTGTTAATTTTAGCGAAAAATGCGAATGTTCTTTGGGAAAGCTTTAACAGATTTAGTTGGCTAGAATATCAGAACACGGCTCGACACAAAGCAACACGTCGAGGTTGATAGAGGGTGACATTTTCTTAAGTTACGGCATTCTCTTACAGATTCAATATCCTTTTTCTATTTTGTCGGAGTGAAGCATATCGCGCGATCCTTTACTCCATATTCACGTCTGCATTTCTACGATACATGAACAAAAAATACAAATGTTAAACTATAAAGAGAAAGATTTTTGATAAGACTTTGACTGAATATAATGTTCGTGTGCTGGTTTATTTTATACAAACCATTATGGTGTAGGACATTGTGTAAACAACAAATGCAGGATAAAAATCTCGTTATTCTCATAATCTAAATTCCACTTGATGTTAAACGCTCGGCCTGAGGCTCCTTTGAATATCGATACCGACCTTTGGATTTTACGCCATTAGTCTTCGAAATTGCCCATCTTTCAAACCTAAATATGTACTATAACCCGAAGTAAATCATTAGAATACGTAAAAGGGACGCATACAAAGATTAATTCTGTTACCCTTGCAAGCATATGTATTTAGGTTAATACATTCTTAGACATTATTCGAAAAGTTATGATCGTCGAAACACAATTGGCAGAATAAACAAAATAAAGAAGCGTCATCCTCTTTGACGATTTACTTCAAATTGAGTATATGAAAACAGGCGCAATATTGTATTGTAAGAATCGCTAAATTCTTGCGAGGAGCAGATATTTTCAATTGGGCGCCGCTCGAGCAGTTCGGGCGGCGGCGTTCCCTGCCTGTATTTTCGTGTATATTTTTTCCCCTCTCTATGAAGAAGTCATAAATCACGTGGATGTAAATCTGTAGCATCCAGTTGCGGATGAGTGACGCGCCATTATCGCTCGTCGTCGGGCGCGGGCCTGCCACAGGCCTAAAACTTGACGCACAAACAAAACTTTTAACTCCCACAATCCATTTTATCCGTTGTAGCTTACTATCATAACTTAAGTACTTCGTTTAATATTTAGGCGATTCAAGTGGCGCTTGCTTTGCATAAAGGAGGCGTGGGTGCGACCTCCGTTCGTTACAAATGTTAGATATTTAACAGCATTTAATTATTTATGTTTTCTAAATGATCGTGACGTTTAATGCGTATGGCACTCAAGATATATTTTTGTTGCAAAATATGACTGTGCGACTACAAAAAAAGCAACCCAACTTACAAAGAAACACGGTATATATTCACTGTAGATCAAATAAAAAATTACACTAACAACCAAACCGTAAAATTGTCCTATCGTAATACCTTCTTGTTACACACAAATATAAATAACGTGACGTCACACACGGCCATTTTGTTTGGAAGCGCGTTATTGTTGATAATAAGCCAGCACGTCTCGCGGAGCGGCATCCATCATGCTCTTGGAATCATGGCTGTGTCATCCGTCACCCTTTCGCGTCACACTCTCACTAACATTACTTGTCAGTCTAATCATATTCTAAAAGAAATCCAGATATTATTTGGTAGGAAAATGCGTAATTTTGAATAAATTTTGTAATTATTATTTTTTTATTTAATTTATATGTCATTAAAATCTTTCTACATGCGTTCGTCGTTGATTCGTCCAAAAAGGAATGAAAGTTATTAACTCAGAGTATCCAGTACCGATATAAGGTTTTACACATCCCTAAAATAATATTTTCTCAGTTATTCTTTGATTTTAATTACTTAAACACTCTACATACAATAGGTGGCTATTTCACTACTCACTCCACTACGGCCTTTTGTATTTGTTTCTGTTATTTCTTAGTTCCCATAATATTATTATTGTCTCCGATACATATAGGTATCCAACAACAAAACAATCTTCACAATTCAAAGAAATAAATTCGTAGAGATTTAGTATATTTTTCTGTAGTAATACGATTCCCCGAAAAAATAAAGAGAATTTACAACAAATGTTTTCTTAAACTTTTTCTTATAACTGTGTTATGAGCACAATATTTTCTTTTATTGATGTGTCTAAATCTTATGTTTTACTTTATAAATCTTATCACGTACACAGTTCTAATATGTTTTTTTTTTTCTTTTACAGGTAAGGCGACTTATAAATCTACTTAGTACTCCAGAGATGGGTAAGTCAGTTATTATAATATGGTCCTAGGTCCTAAAGTCTATCCTAGTACTGTCGGTGTCCTAGAATATAATAGGTCGAGAATCTCCTTAAGAGCCGACATGCCTTAATTGCCCATTTAAATGATTAAATGAGCAATCAAGGCATATTGCCATTATACATCTCTATAATAATTAACTATAGTCAAGTTCATAATTTTGGAATTATAATTGGAATTTTTAGGAACTGATAAACTTAAAAACAAAACTGTGAAAACGGCAAACGAATATTTTTTCAATATCTGTGGATTTTGATAATTAATCTACGTAAACATATTCAGAATATTGTCTAGCTAAGTCATAATAACATTAAACATGATTATTCAGTAACATATTCTTTAAATAAAAAGTCAATTTACACAACAAATTCTCTTAAATTAAGGACTTAAAAAGACTTCCAATAAAATAAGTGAAGACTAAGAAAATCATAATGAACACCACCACGTACCTAATTAATTAAAATTTCATAAGTGGCAGCAGACATCTTGACAGCTGTGTAAATTTAATTTGCCTACACTTTTTAAACATTAAGTTTACAATTGTTCTTTAGAGGCACCATTCAAAAGTTGCCAGAATTTAACTTAATCAAATTGGCCGCGGTCGCCGTTAAACCTATTTGTGAACAGACTTCACCTCAGCTAAGAGAGTTACTTTAAACATCACTTAAGCTAAGAAATGTTAACTTTTATTTGCATTTATTATTTCCAACTGTTAGTACGAACGTCTCGGGTTAAAAGAACAACTTTTTGAGACCTTCTGACAAGAACTCTCTTTGCAAGAGAATATAATAGGTAACTACAACGTTCGAAACAAAATACTATCGCAGTACAAATTATTTTTTTTGTATTCTTACGTACTAACATACCATCACGCCTGGATTCCCCGTAGGGCTAGGTAGCGGTGTACCAATGTACACACACAGTTCACCGGTATGTTTGGGTCCCATGCAAAAGGGGACGAGCCTATTGCCACTTACCGGGCACAAATCCATACTCCGACCTGGTACTGAGAATTTTATAGAAAACCCCAATAACACTTTGGTCGACAAGGGAATCGAACCCAAGACCTCTAGCGTAGCAGTCGCGCTTATAACCACTAGGCCAACGAGACAGTTCTTTGGTAAAACACTGTAAAATTTTGTTTTACAAACTAATTATTATAAATAGGTTTGTTAATTCAAACATAATAAAATAACGTGCCCTCATTTCTATAATTAGACACTGAAGCCTACCTTCAAAGCACTGCAATTACACACAACATCTACAAGATGGAATTTATTTCGAAACATAATTAGGTCATTTACAAATTAATTTAAAGTATACTTAACAACGCTTTGTATCGGCATGAGCCAACAACCCTTTACAACTGAAACTCGAGCAATTAGCGACTTAAAAATACTTTCTTGAATAACTTTTTACGCAAACGTTTTGTTATTTTAACAATAGTCACGGCCGCCAATAATTCTTATTCGAACCAAATTTAGAAACAAATTTGATGATATTAAGTATTGATTAAAAAGCATTACGATAAGCAAATTATGGGTATTTCATGACCCAAAGCAGTAATACTCGCTATTAAATTAAGTAGAACAATATCGAACGCACAACCCACCCAATAATTTTGTGCAAATTACGTTACGATAGCGTTGATAATAAAATGCAGTTAATTTCTATAGCATGTTTACATTACACTAATTATAATCGAGTCGGGTTTATGCTTCGTTTACACTGCCATACAAACACCATAGTTAATGGCGTCTTCATGGTGAAGGTATTTGTACACGTTACAGGGCTCCTTTTGGGCTAAATCATCAGAACGGCTAGGAAGTATCGCACATGCATAAGAATTCAATATATTATCTCAATAAAATGTCAAGAAGTAGCTCTAAAATAGCATTAAAAATTTGACCAAACAATTGAAACAAACAAGCATACAAACACAGCAAGTTAATAAAAATCTTGTAGAAAACGTCCCGTAATGTGTTTAGTCAGGTTTGTGTCCCACATTTGTCTTACAGTAAGTGGAGTTTTGTAAAGGTGCCTTTAGTTTTACATAGGGCCATGGTGCATTGCATGTCATGGTATGCAGTGGCGTGCATTAGCGGCCCAATGAATTCGCCCGAACGCCACAGCTAGCGTGGGGGAACTACTTAAGTTTCGTTATATTATACGTAACATTTTTGATTTAATGAGCTATAAAAGAACTATATTTTGTGGCTTCTTAGGAACTAGAATTAAGTTTCTTAATAAATGCAAAAACAAACGGCCTTCTTTTTAGCAGACTTTTTTTAAACAATGGTTTAAGAGCTATAATGCTATGTTGCACATGATGTACTAATGCAGGAAAGAAGACAGGAAACGGTGACTAGTACACGGGATAGTAAGAAATCATGATTTCACATGCTCACAAGATAAATAGCAGTAGAATCGATAAATAATAAACTGGAAAACTCCCTGAAAACCCAAATTTTCCGCTGACTAAAACAAATTTCTTAGAACTCTTCGTATTCAACGACTGTTTACAACTCTAACCGTGTTTAATTATATAATTTATAATAAACAATAACAAATCTAAAGCTGTTAATTACAATATTTTGCAAAGTGAAGGTCGGAAAGTTGAATAAAGTCTGCGATATGATACACAAGAAGTTACAAGCTCAAACACCGGGCTTACGTACTTAGTCAAATTAGACTGTGCATTCATTAAGGCGGCACGGAAATAAAACCAAAGTAATGGACCTGAAAAAACTGGACTAGATTTAAAAGATCGGGCTCTATTTGAACTGAACTTTCTCGCTTTGTGACTTTTACAGCTATTTTACTTAGTTAGTCACCTATAGGTATCTTCTTCATTGTTTTATCTACAATCACGTTAGTTTTAAAGTTATTTTCATTGAATAATTGAGCGTTTGATTTTACTTTAAATTACAAGTTATGTAGTAGACAAATAGTGTCTTGGTTTTCTTGAAGCACTAACAAAGGTCAAATGGATTATGTAACAGCATTCGCCTGTAAACCGATAACCTTATGCAAACAACTCCAACATTCAAGGATGCAAATACAAATATCTTAGAACAGCTACGTAGCCCCATTTAATATTCAGTGCTACTACTGCTTGGATCATTTAAAATGGCTAAAAATAACTAGATCGTGTACCACGCATTGAAATATGGAAGGGGATCAAACTAAGCCCCCACTTACCATTTTTATGTCATAAAAATCTTAATTTTGGAATGACTTAAAAAGAAAAGAAAGTATAAGTATGCGCGAAGTATTAAACAGTGCTTACGTAAGCAAGATCCTCTCGGAATGGACGAAGATTTGCATGTTAACTCAGTTTTCATAAGTAATAGTTTAGTTTAGTTGAAATAACCCCTACCAACTTTGTTCAAAACGAGCCAACTTGACGATTAGTCAGAAATATTTTGAATTTGTTACGAATAGTTGGAAAAGTTATATTAGTTTTTGGGCAGATGTTACTATTGTAATTTAAAGTAATAATGTAGATAACGAAATTAAACTAAAAATATTTATGAAGTACCGAAAATAGTTCCGTACAAAGTGAAGCAAGTAAGGAAATTCACGAAACAATTTATGGTTAAATAAATTATGTAATACCTGAGGAAAACAAAAGTTTGTCTAAAGCTGTTAAATTTAAAAGGGTTAATGATATTTCTTGGCAGCAATAAATAACTTACAAATTGTTAAAGGTGTCCCGGGGGCACAGACTGCCGCGCTGTGGATTCGCGGAGGAATAAGTTTTTCCACTCAAACTTTATTCGCACCTCAAGTTGCGCCATCTGTCTGCTACTCGCAACTTATATTCTTGCTTCAAATGATTTAGTTTGGGAGTACTCTTTCAGAAAATATTTTCTTTTGTTGCTCGTCAGACGTATGAATGTACAATGGGTGGCCCGTGGCTCGACGTCGGTACGTTTTCTATACTGACAATAAGTTCACAGGAGCCGTTTTCAGATTTACACAATCACATTTCACTATAACCAACTGGGGGAATATATTGTTGCACGAATGCTACTGAATACTGAGATACATCAAATAAATCGTTATATTTTAAAATACTATTACGTTACAACATAATACCAAGAAATGCCTTCATAAAATTGCTTTTGTATTAAATTATTTACGTGCGCTTTTAATATGTATTCGTGCGTGGTTTGAATGAGTATCAATAAAGTATAGGTACATTTCAGAAATAACTTTCTTATTTCCTCGTAAGTGAAAACAACAAAATGATTCCCCTAAACTTGATACAGACACCAATAAATCTAGCGTCGAGATAAGACTCAATAAAGTTGCCGGTGGCTCGAGCCTGTCATAATTTTAAGAGCGTTCATAAATCCATCAATATTTAAGCTCTCAGACCACAATATTTTTCTTCGCGCCGAACAAGCGGGAGGTGCGTCACATACTGCCACATAAATTCCGATAATCCCTACCCTGTGCACATCGTGCTGCTACTTTACTGTATTCATGGCTATTATTCATGTGTTTGCTTTGCGGGCGGACGCCGAGCGCCGCCAAGACTTAATAATTCGAGAGTAATATCGATGTACTCAACGCTTTACATAAACTACGCAAATATTGTTCCCAAACACTTTCTAAATTAAATCTACACGAAAGCATACGTCAAAATCCAAAATTGATATTCCTTATTTAAATTTATTGCATTGACTTGGCAATGTATTCTAAATTTAAAAATATGTTGTTTATGGATGTATTACTGGCGCGTTATCAAGACTGTATGAGTTTTCGGTTTGCGTCAGGCTTCACGTCAGCATTTTATGTTCTTTTCTTACTTCCACGATCTCGAATTTCACAAAACTTACAAAGCCTTAAATTTATGACTCGATATGCCGCAGTATGAAAAGCTATACGACGTTTTTGTAGACAAATTTCTGAAAGAATTTAACTCCCCTGCTTGAACTTGTGTGATATAATTGTTGTTTTATTTAATGGAAAATAGATATGCATCTTATAACAGCACCTAAGATGAGACAAATATTAATTAGTTACTCATATTAAGTATCATGGCCGATATGGCCTTTTTTATTGTAAACAATTTCATCTTATTTAGAAATAAATATCATTTTATGGAAGAACAAAATAAAAATAAATTATTGGCTATTACATGATATTAAGATAACGTCATGTCTTTTACATAAATTACATGAAGCATAAATATTGTCTATTTCGTCCATGTCCCAGCAACAAATTGCGAATAATCGTCATATGTTATGAAGTGTCGTGGGTGTCGCGGGTGTCGCGAGTGTGTTTGCATTCCGCGGACGGCGCGTCTCCGAACAAATTGTATTAGACGATGCCAATACGTGACCCTAAGAGAAATTCACGCAACAACATGTGTACAACGACGCCATTTTGGTTTTTTCGATATGAAAATTAGGAGCCCTCCTGCGTGTTTGTCAGTTTTAGCACGAAGTCTTGTGAGGGGTCTCCTCTTTTTGCGTATGTAGTATATTACGTATGTACTTACATTAGTATGTCGCCCTCAAATGATTTTATGATGAGTTTATTATTTTGTTTTGACATTGCATGTTAAAATGTTTACCACGTATCTTCAAAGTGAATTGAACTCGAGAGTAGAATCTAATGATAATAATAAGTGTTTTTAAATTAAATAAAACACTCAAGCTTCACGTTCTATTCAAGAGTAAAAAACTGAAGTGATCAAATTAAGTCGGCGAGTACAAAAGAAACTTAGAGGATTTAATGCGTAACAAAAACATTATTTGTTGTAATTGTATTATTCCAAGAAAAACAAATATCTTAAGCGAGCTAGTAAAGCTGACTAGGATAGCATAAATATGTTGAGCGTGGCGGCGGTAGATAGGGGAATATTTATCGCTCACGGTGCCCGCCGTTATTGGACTTGTCTTTTCGTCGTTTAAGGCGAACGGTGATGTGTTTATTCAATTTGCTGGCGTGGGAAATATTGTTACCTGCCTTCCTGCCACCGTTTACTGCTGTCGACTACACTCGTCTCGCTATAGTTTGCTTACGTCGCCGCTGAGCATTCCGTCGCGGATCCTCTATGATGGCTAAAACTTTATGTAGCAAACCAGCATGCAGGTCTCTAGCATCTTTTCAATATCCACTCAGTTTATGTGTTACTGTAAATGAGCCTTGATTACTTTTTTATCATTTGGTAATATGCATTACCTGTTAGACAATCGTATAGTTATGATGTTTTACAATATATCTTATATCTCTGGAACAACAATGGCTCACAATAAAATTGCCCTCCCGTTACATATGGAGTAATGTATTCTATTTTTCCTCTTTGTAAGCGATATTAGCCATACTTTACATTATAGGTATAAGAGAAAACATATTTCAGTCACCATGACAATATAGCTTACAAAAACATCCAACGTTTAATCAAATCAAACATTTCCAGCTAGTTTACAACACGAGAACCATTTACGTCGCGATGAAATATTGAATAGTATCGATACATCAATTGGGTGGTATCAACCAAACATTTTCGTTATGGATGCGGTGCATTTGTAAACAATATTCATCGAGTTTTGAGCGCGGACGTACGGACGGATGGACGGACGAGCTCGCGACCGCGCTGTCGCCCTCGGCTGTCTTTAATTTTATATAGACTGTTGTTTGCACACCCGAAATGTTCATTTCCAACGTTCCGATTGAATAAATTGGTACATATTCGATGACAAACATTATCTGACTTCGTTAAAACATGGGACGTCACTTCGCATCATCTGGTTTGTTGACCCGTTCAGTATTGCCAATTATGATAAACAAATGACAGGTGCCAATTTCATTCTCCATATACAATAATTCAGATTTATGTGATACAACATCAAAGACAAATATATAAGTGACTAGTTTCCTTCGTATCTTTCTATTTATCTTTCCAACTTTTCATCAGACAAAACCGATCAAGTTTTCAAGTGATGATAAATTCTGGAAAACTTATGTGATAAAATGTTAGATTAGAGAGACGGGATCTAAATATAATCTAAACTTTTACCACTAAAGCAAAATTTGTATCGTCAATCCTGGTTTAAACGCGAAACTCTGAAATACAATTGGAAAACTCCTCACATAATGGGGCTTTTAACGAGACCTTTTTCGTAAAGTAACTAAAAACATCCCCCACAATGATCCATTATCTTCTCACGAGGACAAGTTAGCGATCTCCTTCCGTCTATTTTCACAAGTAATAACTAAATTTATCGTCAGACTTTCGGTCGTCGTCGTTGAGTCTTCCAATATCAGTGGTAGTTGAGCAGTCGGGTCACGCGCGGCGCAGGCGAGCGGGCGCGCGGGCGGCGGTGGGCGGGCCGCCGGCGCGGGTGACGCTCTGGTCGGCGACGCGTCATTAAAATTAAGCATCATTACTCTTGTAAAGCGAGTCGCGGTGTACCGGAAGGCGGCGGCTTATTGGGAAGTTTGTCGCCTCCTGACGGCTGCTAATCCTCCGCTTTATTGCTGTTCTAACAAATGATTCCCCGCTGGCGAGGCGACGTGACGCCTCCGAGATGTGTCGCACGTCGCTTCACACCCGCATGCTAATATACAGCTCAGTTAACAAATTAACTTGCTCCCTAACACCTAACACGGTTCATGTTAAAAGTATTAGGTAGGTACAAAATAAATTCGTAGTTAAGTAATGAAATAATATAACTGAAATAATACATTACGAAACACATTTCAATTCTGTTTTTGGAACATCAAGAAAAGTCAAAGAAAAATTCTGCCATAAAAAGTATAGCCGTAAAAAGTTGAGCCGGTGCGTTGTTGGCTTTGAGGTGAATAAAGTGAAGAGAGAAAGTATAAATATTCATTTAGAGAAAGAAGCCACGCACAGTAAATATAAACTTTTATTTGAGTTCACCATTAGTGAAGCAGCGGAGAGACGCATTGAAAATTCGACTCGCGACTTCTAATTAGAGAGGACACGCCGTCCTTTCTTCCCGAGTTCCTTTATTAATGGAAAAGTCCGTTCCAATTGATTTCATATTTAACATCCTTTTCTGTCTAAGCTCCTTAAATGTACAATGGAAAGTTGAGAACTGGTTATTGTGTATCTACTGGACTGAATTTCTCAGTGCTCCGTTGTTTAATGAAGTTTCTTGCAAGCAAAAAGCATCAGTGGGCGCGGAGTGTTGAATTACATTTGGAATGCGTCGCGTAGCCTTACATGAATTACGCATGAAAGCAGCCAATGAGCGAAGTGTACTGTAATGTTAACACAGTTTGCGCAATAACACAAAACAGTCTACAAGCTTGTAGACAAGTGTTTTCAAAACGTTGGCTATTCGAGTTTTGGGCCATAAACGTCGGATAGGTGCACAATAGTGGTGTGGTATTGTTCCAATTTCACAGCGCGAATCGATACTCGGTTTTTTCTCATGAAAGTATAACGTATTAATTGGAATTTCTCACAAAAGGGCAGGTCGAGACAAAAGGGCCCCCTGCAGCGCCGCTGTGCCCATCATGTGGGCACTGACGGGCGGTATCATCGCCGTAGTGAGGCCGGATGAATTTCATTTTGTATACCTATACACTATAGGATTCTACAAAACCATAAAGACTTATGGATTGATATGCGTACCTAGGTAGTAAAAAAATCTTTCTTTACAACATAAAAAAATGCGTTAATTAGTCCAAACTTTTCACATCGTGTTATGAAAAAATGTGTCCATGAATTATGGACTCATTGCCTCTTTCAACGTCAGATTCCTTTTAAAGAATCTTCAAAGTTTTCATGTACCGGCCCAATAATTTTAAAAGAACGACATAAGACCCGAGTTTGGAGAGGGCGGACGCCGGGAATATCCAAAATATTTCCTTGTATAAAAGCAACAATATCGGTTATGAAGGTCAACTGTCTGGCATAAAGCAAATTTATTCTGTTCGGTGTATTGGCTCATATAACTGGTGATCTCCGCGGCGACAGCGGTGGAATGATAACGGTCTAATTTCGGAGGTTGCCGCCTCTATTCCTTATACGACCTAAATTACATTGCGGCTCGCATCCGCCCTGAAAGGTTTTATTCATAAATCTACTGAAACGTTTTCATAAAGTCGCGGAAAAATGTGAGCTTTTGATGGTTATTTTAAATAAACTTTTCACCTTTCGTGTTCGCTATTAAAGTTCAGGTATAATTCAGTAAACTTATTTCTCTTTCAAAGAATCGAGTCTATCTAACGCAGAAGTTTGTTTAACAAATATTCCGTGTAAATGTTGAGCGCCCTTAAGTCGCTATTTATTCGTAATGGGACTTAGATACCTACAGATTACAAGTTAAATACCCACAAAGCTCATCAAAGATCTAAAACGGCTTACAATATAATATAATTTGTCTGCTTGATTTTAATTAAATTTCTTGATAGAATTGAAGTTCGAAGTCAATCAACGTGTAAAAGATAATTATTATTGAAAGATGGTTTATCGCGAGCGCTAAGAGTGACGAGCGAGGCCGGGTGGGTTCGCCAAACATTGACTGTGCTAATAGGATGAGCTAACGCCATCCGATTTGCCTAATGAGGAGCGATTTCACTCGCCGCCGAACTCCGCACAAGAACATTATGCAAACTTGTGTTTAACTTCTATATCAGCTTCCCGACTTGATCACAATACAACAATTGCTTAAAGATATGACGACTAACACGTACTGAGTATTATGGAGATTGCTTGCTAAGGGAACTTAGGCGCTATTACATTAGATAACTTTGAAGTGCTGATGCAGTCATTATGATTAGTCGGTCTATTAACATTTAGTTTGGATGTAGGGCATCTTATCATTGTTATGTGATCTGTTTTGAACCAAGTGATGGTACTGCAGAAGATATAGGCAGCTTCTCATCATATAAGTGAAAGATACACGTGTATTGCATAAAGAAATCGGATAAATTAAAAGTTCCTAAAACGAAATCTCCTAATCTGGATACTTCATCCTAATTAGGCTGATTTGAACTTTTCTTATTACCAAACATATCTCATTATTTTTAAGGTCGGGTAGCATTTGACTTAGAGATCATCAAGCTTGCAAGTTAGCGTGTGCCGGTACAAGTGGCATAAAGTTAGGTCAAAATCAATAACACTGGTACGTCTTTCTTTAGGAACACGCAAGGCACAACATACAATATATTTTGGTAATTTCTTTAGTTAGATAGTAAATGTTCCCATTCTGTATAAGTTTGCTTACAAATTAGTGTAACGACAAATTTGTTTACTAGATGTAAACGCAAGACTTTCTACTTACGTAATAGCTCAGTGTGCCAGTTCCTTGTTTAAAAACATAAAGATAAATTGTAGCGACCGTACAATAGCAACAGTGCAAAAGTCTTGTACAGATTCTTCATAACAGCTATATTAGACGCAAACAATAGCGTTTAAAACTTCCTAGAAAATCATACGCCAGCAAAAAACTTTCTTGTTATATTGTGTACTTACGTTGTATGTTTCCTTTTTTGTAAATAAATATATTTCTTCTGAAAGTTAAAGTTTCGATACTTTGTGGGTATAAGTGAGGGAACGCGAGGAGTTACGGGTAAAAGGAAAAATTATTAAAAGGAAAATTGTCGTCTTCGGAGGCCCCCAGCGACCCGGCCACGTCCACGTCCGTGGGCACATATTGGAGCCCGACTTCCCTCCGTACTTTCCAAGCTAATGAATTCCGAAGGCGCTTCGGTTCGTTAAAAATAATACAAAACTCTGTTCCCACTTAGTTCCAAAGTTTCACCAGAGTAGTTCCAGTCACCGAACATTAATCTAGTTATAATTCCGAAAGCTCGCTTTTTACTTCAGAAACTTCCAAAAAGTGTACCTCTTAACTGTCACTTTTTTAACTTTTCTTATTTATTGTACGTTTCTTTTTAAAGTTCCGGTGTTAAGTTACCGTTACATTATTGCTTTGAACATTAACTTTGGTTACAAATTCAGAGCTGAAACTTCTTGGATCATAAAATTAGTGTCAGACACCCGTGTGCTAGTTATTTAAGGAAGCTCACGTGTAACGACAACTTTGTTAATAAATCGTTATTTGATAGCTATACGCTCTTTTTCTCTGGGGAGGAACTTAACTCAAGGCGGTACTTATCGAATTATTTACGTGTGGGTTTAATGGTGCCTTCAAGCTACATTTTGCTCTACGCTGGACTGTAATAAAGTTAGAAAAACTAGCGATAGATTAGATTAGATTCTAGCTCGCTACCTAAATAAAAAACTGTTTGTTTACTGATGTTTTTTTCGCTTGTTGTGCTCCACTCAAATAAAACAAATTCGATGTATGTTTTTAATTTTGGAGTTCTGAGTGCAATATGCTCTCAAACAAACATGTTATTACCAAACAATATTTTTAGATATGCATCATAATGCAGAAATACCATGTCTTGTGTCTGACATTCAATTTACTGCACTGTTTGAAACAACGCTACATTGAAAATCGTTTGGGAATCGATCTCGCTATTTCCAGAGTAAATGATGTTAAACTGGGACATTGTAGTAAGTCAACCGAGGGTTATGAGGGCTTGAGGCAGTACAATGCTTACAAGGTTTGTAAGTGTAAAGTATAAAGGTCCACATAGTTGGTCCGCCGGCGGGACCCGCAGTCACGTTTCGTCTTATCGTAGCTTCCGAAAACACTCACTCACGGCGCTGAATCAATATGACAAGCGCTCACTTGGATCGGATTGCAAACCTGAATGGAGGCCGTTTAAGATTCCGGGGGATTTCTATAAATATGTTTATGGATGTCGAGGAGGCATAATTAAATTTGTTAAGCCGGATCGACGACAGGACAAAAGTAATTAATTTTATTATTTCGAATTATGTGTCTGCTAATCTTTGTCTTGGAATTTACGTAAATTAAATATGTTGGAACATGCCCTGAAAATAATTAAATTAATGTCTTTTTACTTCCAAATGAAACTGTCTAAGTAGGCGATCGAGATATAACAATAGCAAAGAAGCGTCCTGTTTAACAGAGGAGCTTGCTATCTTCTTTGCCTAAATCGAATGAACACAAAATTAGCATTTTATCTGAAGTTATTAGTATCCACGTTAAATGGCATCGGTCCCCCGCCTGTCTCACCTCTCCTCCCCCCTGTCCCCTGTCCAGAGTTCTCGGGATCGCTGATTGAATCGCGCCGATTATGACGTTAATCTGTTCAATGCAAATTGGACGAGCTAGTCATTTACATCCCTTTACCAGAATTCGGCGTTAAAATATTCAAATATTTATTGTTTTGCTAGACAGCTGTACGGTACTCGTCGGCTTTGTCGCACAATTGTCGTATCTGGGTCGATAACTTAACGTGGAACGTCAATAGTCCCGGAATAAGATTACGTGTACTTGTTTGCTCGATAAACAAACGAACAATTTGAGCGTTTTACGTTTTTCTTCACGCAATTTAATTGAAGACTCTTGTAAGTGTTTCTTAGCTCATTTCTTCGAGTCTGTAATACGTTTAGGTTATTAAAACGAACTTAATGGTATTCAGCGTGAAATAGAGGCAGTCTGGTAGCTAGACTAATTTCAAGATGCTCAGTACCATTATCACGGCAAGGAAACATAAAATACACGCGGTCCACACACAAATGTACCAACGTTAGATATTTCTTAAGTAGACTTATATTCTTCATAATAAAATAAAAGCAATCTGATACTAGAACACTACTTAGAAACAAATTTTGTTTGTGTACTAGGCACGTAAAAAATACGTTAGAAAATAATAAACTCAAAAGCCTAGTACGTTGACTTTCTATACTCTCAGTATATCAGTAGTTAGAGTATCAGTAATTCAGTATAAACTTTAAGTACCCTGTACTTTATGTGATTGTATATATTGTTACTTTCATATTTGCTAGAAAGTCACTCACTCACCTCATCTGCAAAGGTTCATAGGTGTGTAAAAAAAATGTTACCTTAAGATACTACAAGAACAACACGCTGATAAGGAAACAAATGAATTAATAAGCCAAAGGATTTGCCACTCAAAACACTACTCAGTATGACCGAATTCTTTCATAAACACAAAGAAAAAAAAATACAAAAATATTATATGAAAGTTGTTATTTGTGATATAATTTAACTTACAAACTGTAACAAGCTGTATCATCATTTACGAAGCACAATTGTAAAACCACTTCTGACAGTTGAAACTTCTAACTGCTCTGAACTATAAACTGGTAATATATATCCTAAGTTTTATTTACATCAACTTTATTATATTTGTGAAACTATTTGTTATGTCAAATGACCTAGATCTAATACTAAAATACTTTAAAACTGGCTGTGTACAAAAGCAAATAGGAAAAATAAAAAAAAACTGCTTAGAATATTTTAAATGTGGAACTTGTCATTAAAACTAAGAATTTGGGTAATATTTGTATTTATCAGTATGCGAATATGTTCTTAATAAGGAAGTAATTTAATCGTCTCTAATTTTTAGATACGTTTAGCTTCTAGAATAATATTATTTAGCCTTTCAACAAGCCACGTGAGTTTCTGACGTCATTCGACACCCACACACAACACACCCCATGTCAAACTTTACACGTAACTGAAACATAAAAATAACATTATTCTATATTTAAAATATATTTGCGCGAACTGCTATCACCAGTCAGCCAGATAAATGATTTATTTTCTGCAAAAAGGTTTTTACAAACTCTTTCGCACCTCGTTTTATAAATGAAGATTTGGCATAGAATATAATAATATCGAAAATGCTTATAATACAAAAAAGAAAGGCGTTTTTGTATAATTAAGTATTTTTACGGAAAAATAAAATGAAATTAAATACAACTGTGTAAAGTCTACAATTAAAAATATTGCTTAACCTATCTAGACCTTTACATAAAAACCTATTTAATAATTTATTTCAACATATTATTAGCTCTAAAGCAATAGAATATCGCAACGTCTCGGTCTGCCGGTGAACCGCAGTACGTTGATGTCGGCATTAAAATATAATTAAACCAGATAATATGTTACTTATAAAGTTGTGTAAAATGCAATCGGTTATTTAACGGTAAATTAAAAAAAAAACTGCTAGGCTGCCTCGTTACTTCACACTACATAATGGTTTTGGTTCAGAGTATGAAATAAAAAAAAATACTTACATCATATACTTAAAGAAAAATAATGTACATAAAACACAATAACAACAACAAAAATGTAATTGATATTTGTATTGTAGTACATAATATAACTGATAACATAAACACAAAGCTAACATTATCCGACAAACAAGGCCATCAAAACATTATCTCGTAAATAGGCGTCTCATCAACATTCCTTTCCTTAGTATATTAACTTAAGACTCCAAGTTAATAAAAGCTAAATAAATAGGTGGTGTGTTCACAAATCTGGGCATTCTCTCATTCTATCGGCACATTTAAAGTAACAAATCGTCGATGTCGGAAGTGGGTACACAAGTTAATGATCGGATATTTGAGAACGTCTGAAAAGATTAAATGCGCGCCGTTATTCAAGCAGGCACGCCGAGTGATTGCAGCCTCCCCGACGTATTAGATCGCTGACTACGATATTTGAATAACTATGAATCCCCCTTCAGATGTCTATTAACTGCTTAATTACGGTTATAACGGACCAGCCGGAATCGATCCTGCAATTATGGATATTAGGACCGAACAAACCTTCTTTCACTTTTCTAGACAAGCCTTTTTGTTAGACGTTCACTGAACGGATTTGTATGCACAAGGTTGCAGATACGAACCCCGGCCAGTACCAATGTGGCTTTTACAAATTTATATATACTTTCTTAATTATTCTAAGTCACTTCTGACAAACGGTGAAGGAAGGCATCTTGAGGAAACCGGGATCCCCAAAATTTAGGTTTTCAAATCGCCAATCCGCAGACAACAAGCGTGGTGATCAATGCTCGCGCCTTCTCTTTATAGGGAAAGAGGCCTGTGCACAGCAGTGGGTCGTTTATAGACTGGATTATTATTATGTTTCAAGTTAGTTAGACATCAAAATTAGAAACCAACGCATTAAGACTTATACTGTTATGAGGTTATAAAATAAACATTTCAAAAGATAAGTAGTCTGAATACCACATTTTACTGTTTTAATTTATATCATTATGATTCTGTTTGTGTATAATGTGTCTTTAAAATTAATTAATGAGATTTTTATGTTCTTTAAAAGGTGGTGAGTAATACCGCTCAACACTTGGTTATTATTTATAAGGCTAAGCTACTTACGTATTATACATTTTCCACTTTTTGTAGATAATTTGTATTGTTTTGCAAATGTTATTTTTAGATAACTAGTTAACTACTAAAGTTATTTGTGCTTTACTTTGAATAAGTTTTTTTTGTTCACTTACAATAATACAATTATATACTGACATATCCTAAA
Organism: Autographa gamma; assembly: GCA_905146925.1. NCBI lineage: Eukaryota > Metazoa > Arthropoda > Insecta > Lepidoptera > Noctuidae > Autographa > Autographa gamma. The sequence continues at coordinate 8,236,042 of LR989852.1, forward strand.
TACAAAGAAAAACACAAGGAAATTCGGTAAATGAAATCTAAAGTTATTTAAATCTAAACGAAATATCAAGGCTAGGCTTGCGTGTTGCTCGTGTAGTCTAGCTAAACCTCCTTAAAACTAATTACTTCCTAGTTCCTACTGCATTTTATTCCCAAAAGCAATTTAAAACCGCCTTTGCAATTACGCTACCATTAATAGTTAATACGTGATAAGTACTGAATAAACAATACCTAGATACACGCAAACTACATAGAATGAATGTCTTCGAGTAACTATCGAACAAAGGTTAGCACATGAACCCAATTACTGGATCGAGAACTATTCAATAACTCACTAAGTCGATTCATAGCAGACGGCTTTAAATTATTTAAAGAAATTTCAGAATTTAAAACTTCCTCTTCGTTTCTAGTGGAGTGATTTGCAGCGCAGGGAGTTAGTCTAAGTGAGTAAAAGAGTAAAAGTCCAAAGTCAATGTTTGCTGTCGTGATTTCAGCTCCCCTCGGCCGGTGGTGACGCGCACTTTCCTCTCTCCGCGTTTTGCAAAAATGTGCATCACTATTTTTAGTGACGTTAAATAAAGTCCGATTCGATTTCGGAACAACTGTCCGTCGATCAGTCGCCGCTCAAAGTGCATAGTGATGCTACTATTTCAGTGTATTGACTGCCAGTTTTACATTTTATTACTGGCTGTCGCTTTGAACTAAATTGCCCTTTTTCTGCTTGAGTTTATTCGTTATTTTGATGTCTACTATTACATTTATTTCATATATGCTGATTCGTTTTGAAGTAAGAATTGAAATAGATTAATTTCTTATAAGGAAAAATTGTAATTCATTAATTTGAAACACCTTTCCAAATATTGCTAGATACTTTTTCCTAACTTAAATATCTGGAAACAAAAATCCAAATGCATTTTTTTTTGTTATAGCTGAAAACCAACCAAAAGTAATATCGGCTTTATCTGTTTTAATTGCAAAAATAAATGACGCTCTTATTTTCTATAAAGAACACCAAATATCTGACTTACAAACTAAAACGCCAAGCACCAATAAACCGCAACCTAATTCCAAAATTAAAAGCTCAAGTAACTTAAGCGAGACCACTTCATAACTCGAGCTGTGTCTTTGAAAATTTCGCATGCAATTGCATCTGGGAGTAAAGAGTGGCTCGGAATAAAGGGGCGCATGTCATTTCCCGCCGGCCTCCGGGATGAAATCGCATGTGCAAATGTTGACATCGTCCTCTTCCCGGATCAGGCCTGTAGACGCACTATTCAGCCATGTACTTCCATTGAATGGAGCTTGGAGTAAGTAGGTTCCTCTTGTTTATAAGGATGGATTTGATAAAAAGGACGCTGACTGATATGACTACTGGATTAGTGTTCTGACGTTCATATTTCGTGGTAAAAAAATATATTTAATATTTTAGATATTTGTTCAAGTCTAAATAGATTTGTCTAATTTCGTAAAATAGCTTGGGATGGACATGTGAACACTAGTAGGTACAGTATTTCTATGTGTACAGTTAGGTATTATCTAAGCGTCCATTGTTTTGGTACTAGTATTTATAACAAACGAGTGAACATTAACCTTTTAATAAAAAGAAAACAGCTTAGTAATTTGTTTTAACTTAACTCTTAAGAACATACTACACAACATAACGTATTGCGTCGATTCTCTGATATTTTGTAACATTTTATGATTTTACAAGCAGTGTGTACAACCCATGTTGTAAACAATGGACACTTAATTAAATCCACAATCCACACTTAAAATATTATAAACACTAAACTATGAATCTATAGTTCCAACCATTACGACAGTGTTGTGAAATAGCCTCAAGAGATTATTTATTTTCAAGCTATTTGCATGTCAGGTTTAAAGACTACAAGCACTCTATCCCGCCATCTTTTATTATGTGGATAAATAAGCAACAAAGGAGAAATTGATCTTTTCTAAATATTGTTATTTGTTGGCTGGCTTATTGGAGCCTTTGTTACGATAACGCTTTTGTAAAAAATATGTTTTGTTTTATTCGTACCGCTTAGACAGAACTGAATCCGTTTAATCTGAGAATGTTGAGAATTAAACGAAAGTATTTTATTTATTATCTATTCTCCGCATTCTAATACTTCGTGTAAGCCTTTGTCAGATAAATAAAGCCCAAATTCGATCCGCAATAATTTGAGTTTGTACACAAATTGGCGTTAGCACTAATTGCGTATCAATATTGCGGGCGAATGAATTACGAAAGATTACATTACTGGACGTTCATTATAAAATTACGCTAAAAATATTAAGAGCCATAATTCGCGTGGGTTTAATTTAAAATGTTAAAGCACACTACATAATATTCCGTGAAGAGAATATTTTGATCGCGGCAATTTTATGAGTGCGGTGATCTGAACGATCAATTTGCATCGTAATTAGGAGCTTGGTCTGTTTTAACACAAATTAGCTTTAACCGAATAGCTGGTTATTTTCAGACAGCAAACACGTCCGTCGCTTTATAGTCCATTGTAATATTGGGTTATGAGTTAAACAAATACATTACGTGGAGGCAGCCTGTTTTTATTTGTGTGTTGCTTTTGTCATTGTCTTGTGTTAATTGGAATATATGTATTGTATTTTTATTTTCATATTTTTGTTATTTATTTTTTATATTTTTGTTTTTCTTTTAATAAACAATAGTATTGTTATTTTGACCTCGTTATAGATTTGTTTACTGTATCTTAACCTTTCTATTTGTTTTATTTTCTGTAGCGGTTTATTGTTACCTACTTAAAGGCAAGGTTTTTATACGTAAACTAAATAAAATAGCAACAGTTAAATATTATTAAAATAGAGTAGGTATTTAAAAACCGCACTGAAAACGTTAAATTATTAATTAGACTAAGTACTTTGTGCCTCAAAAACTGTATCGATTTTTCGCATACTACTTAGTAAGTCTCGTACTAAAATTATCAGATTTCTGTTCTGACCGAAGCGTCTACAAGTTGCTTTAATAATAAATGACACTACCAAAGTCTAGACCTTCAAATGCCATAACACGGAGTCAAAGATATTAACGTTGGACGAAAGGGTCACGCAAATTAGTTTTAGATACTATTACGTTCGTGTATAAGTCGTGGTGGCCTAGCGGTTCTATGAACGGATTTGTATGCACGAGGTTGCAGGTTCGAACCCGGGCAAGTACCAATGTGCCTTTTCAAATGTTATATGTACTTTCTTAATTATTCTAAGACACTTCTGACAAACGGTGAAGGGAAACATCGTGAGGAAACCTGGATTCCAAAATTTGGGATCTGAAATCGCCAATCCGCAGAGAGCAAGCGTGGTGATCAATGCTCATGCCTTCTCTATATGGGAAGAGGCCTGTGCCCAGCAGTGGGACGTTTATAGGCTGGATTATTATTATTATTATATTATTTACTATTACGTTTAAAAAAAAAGATAAATACCGCTTAGTTTTTTAGAAAGGGCAAAGTTTGAAAAGGACTTGTAAAACTAGATTTAAAAGTAGATCAATGACTTTGATTAATCTTATTTTAAATTATTAACTTAATTGAATGTGGCTATCATTTGGTAAAATAATTCATTATCAGATTTAATTCAATTAATAAGTACTTGGACATGAAGATCTAAAATATCTGTCGACTTAATAGATACGACTATTACCTTATATATCGAAACCCACGCAAGCGATCTATTCTTAGCTCTCAAACTTTTATAATTTCTCCTGTTTTGTTTAAACATTTAAAACCAGCACAATTCAACATTAAAATTAACGATAAATTTTAAACAAAACTCTTTTAAAGGAATATTATCAATAAGTCAGATTGTGAGAACTGATGTGTGTGTGTTTGTTTCTCCTTCTCGCGAAAACTACTTTACCAATTCCGATGGATTTTGGCTCACATTTAGTTTATAACGTACCTTAGAGCATAGAGTACTTTTTATCCCAAAAATATGAGTAGTATACCTTTTTTATAAACTGGTAGGTAAAACCGCAGGACACAGATAGTATAAACATAAAAGTAACCAACCATCAGTATTCATATTCATGCCTTATACTTAGCTGGGAACAGTGTAAAGTGGCAGAAGGAATAAATTCAAGTGTACGTAGTGGGCTAAAGCAGCTTACTTGTTAGTAACATGAATGTAGGAAACATGGAGTGTAGTGGAAGACCACAAAATTCTGTCTGCGTCGCCATTACAAATTCATGGGGCATGCGGGCGGGCTGCATCGCCAATCAAATGTTGTCTGCAAGGTTTTCTTGGCTTTCTCAATGTAGTTTGTATAAAGGTTAAGTGTGGTAGTTTTAAGGCGAAGGAAAATTGATAGGAAGGTAAAAAAGACACGTATAAAAAATATGTTTTTCAAACTTTGTTTTTTTTTTTTTATACATTAATAGTAAATTTGATTTTATATTCTAACTACATCTATTGAAATTCGAATATGTATAAAACATGGAGTAAGAATCAATACAATAATAAACACTTTTATTATCAACACATTTTTAATCACTAAATATGAAATGATACCCACCCCTATTTATTATCTGCGCACTACGTATCTTTATAAAGTAAAACAACCATCAATATACATAAAATATGTATGAATAAAGAACAATGACATCAATATTGCGACGTTTAATGTCGCCGGTGCTCGTACAGAACAAGCCGATACAAAATGTTTACGAACAACACAGACCACTTTTACCTCAAAAATCCTTCAACATTTTCTAAGGAACAAAAATACTTCCACACGTACACCGAGGGACAGGGAACACGACAATATACGAGGGTTTCGAATACCAGTAAAAAATAAAACATTCATTTCAAACGAAACTGTACTTCAGCAAAGGTAATTCAACAAGTAAGTATTACGAGTGTAAACGTGTACTGGTGGCACGCGATTTGCAAATAAAGCTACGAAGATATCAAACAACAACGTTTACCGCAACATGCGATAAAAACCTCTGCCGTTTCAAATGGAAATAACAAATGGATGGCTGATAATTTTTTTCCACTGCGTTACTATCCGATGTGGCTTAAACCGACTTTAATAATTCATTAACTCCGCTCAGCCACTAATGAGATTTCTTTCCATAAAGTTACCAATATACACACACCGAGTCTCCGACCCGTGCACGATACACTCAAGCTAATTGTTTTAGGCGAGACTTCACTCCACTCCTGGGACTTTCACAATTAGAACTCAAAGAATTTCTCAAAATGTCTATTTTCACTCCAATTACGAATTCAATTTAACCCTTATCTGCGACATCGACAAACACCTATTTGACCTCCGCACGCAAGTTAATACACCCTCTCCACAATAATATACTTTATCCACACACCATAAAAACGAACAACCTTCAGCTCCTAAACCTTACGGATACATTAGGCGCGGCCATAACCGAAAATTCACTTCCAATGTCTCACATTTGATAACAAAGGAAAAACACCCGACGACCGACAAGATGTTCTAAAAATACTTTCGCAATCTAGCTACCTGTTCACCTGGGCTGGCCATTCCGGCCTTCCCATAAAGAAGAGTAGACGGGAAGCGCCGGGAAGGGTTTATCGTTCCTGAGGGAGCGGCCGCCTGCCCGACACTATATCATTGCCGCCTCTATCTCTATGTACACTGCGAGTTCTTTGTACTCGGCGAAGCATAAAACTTTCTGAAAACACTCTTAATATGTAACGTACTCTGAGGTGTTACAATCGAACTCGGTGCGGTTCATTTAAGTTAGACAAAAGCTCCTGTTTTCCTTTGCATGTGTGAGTGTAATGTCTGCCGTGTGTACGAACACTCACACCGAGCCAGACGACGCCCTAGGCACTGCCGAACTACCTGCATAATGGGCCTTGATAAATCCGATCGATTTCATGTAATAAAAACACCGTTACCGTAACTGATGTCGAAAATAATTTAATTAGCAGAATTAAAACCAACACTCGCAGTAAATAACTTTGTAATTTGTTAAATAACGGCGTGTTTTTGTGCATTATTGTGATATATTAATCGTTAATGCGTCGCTTGTCAATGTATTCGTAATGAAATGCCTGTACACAGTGCGGTCGGGGTTGCGACACCGCCGACAAACAAAATATGAAATAATGTTCGCGTTATTTGCATAATGTTCACCATAAACGGTAGGGTATATAGAGAGCCATCATATTATCGTGACGTCATAAAGGCCTGTGCTAGAAGCGGCGGATAAACGCAGTTGACGTGCATAAAGCTTTGTCGGGGATGTCACTATGCCGCCGCAAGAATACCTATTGGTATCTATCATAATGTTTGGGACGAGAGGGTGTCCGAGATAACAAATATTTTGTGTACACGTATAGGTATTTTTGCAACCGATCTTTTCATACACATGAGTTATTATTACGTTCATAAAAATGTATAAGTTTTAAGAACTGTCAAGCTTTTCTTTAGATATACGCACGAGCACTTCTAGCTATTTATAATTTATAGAGCGATTCTGTATTCATTATTCATAGATGCCTTATATTGACGAAAAAAAAACGCGTAATCGATTTATGGGATTTGAATTTCAAAACGATTTGACACAGGCACACAAGAATTCATAGAATAATAAACATTCCAATTTCGAATACGTTTTTTATGATATAAAAAATAGTAGTCTTTTATTTGAATTGAAGTCGAATTTGGAAACTTTTTCACTGTTACAAAATGGCGCCCTAATAAATAGTGTAATTATTTTTATAAAGCTTTAATTTTTTTCTACCAAAATACAGCGTACCACGATAACTCGAATAAATAACTTCTTTAAAGCGAACAACCCCTTAATTTATTATTTATGTTGGGTCAAATCACTTTATATTCTGCGGTATAGACGGTACAAAGTCCCCTCTAAAGTCACAGCACACAATAAACTAGAGAGAGAGATACGGCTCGTGTTACTATGTGCGGAACCGCAAGACCGGGAGACTTTACTGTACCCTGGGGATCGCCGGAACACCTGAACGGTACACATTGATTTTACATGAACTTCGCAACACGACAACGCTGTTCGCACATAAGTACAAGTAGGTACTGCACTGGAAGTCAGTAACAACGAATTATTGAAGCCAACCGTATTCCTTTGTGTTATTTATTTTGCAAGTATTACATAACAGAGAGTATTTCTGTGATAAAAAATAAAAACAATTCTGTGTTATTATTTGTCACTCCGGCTTCTGTAAAAAAGGTACTCGTACCTATATGGGTTTTACGCTGAAAAAATCGTTACTTGGAATCCATTGCATGATAATGCTAATGAAAAAAGAAAATCAACCTTTACTACTTCAAAATAAACATACTGTCAAAGTCAATATAGCCTCCAATCTTTGTGAACCGTATATGAAAATGCTTTCTCTGAATTACAATGCAATGCTTCGTATGTCTATTGGTATTTTATGATTCAATGTTTAAAATAAAGCATGTTATTCGTACGAATGACTGTTGGGCGATAAATAATAAAAATAACTAAGCAAAAATAATATTTACATCGGTTTATCGACATGAATATTGCATGTGTTCTTAGATTTGTAAATGTAACTTCGTGAGCATTCCAATGCATCAAAATTCAGGTACTTTTTGTCTGTAAGTTTCAATCAGCTATACGTTCCTATAGATAGCGCTGTGATTGATTTATAGTAGTCGACGTCGCGACGCTAAAGTTCAGTTCAATTCGTGTCATAGTTCACTTGTTTTACATTTGATTTCACTCACACTTTTCGTTCCATTCATGAACTTAAAACAAAAGGTCGTGCAAAATTTGAAGTCACATATCATCACGCCTGTATCCCCGAAGGGGTAGGCAGAGGTGTACCAATGTACACCCACAATTCGCCGATATGTTTAGGTACCATGTAATAGGGGGCGAGCCTATTGCCACTTACCGGGCACAAATCCAAACTCCGACCTGCTACTGAGAATTTCATAGAAAAACCCAATAACACCTTGGTCTACTCGGGAATCGAACCCAAGACAACACTTAGCACCACTAGGACAACGAGGCAGTTGTCCTAGTAAAAATTGAAGTCATGATTTGAATAAACGAATACTCACGTAATAATGTGTGTAGCTAATAAGATAACATTCTCCAAATCGTATTCACCCCAGCAAATTACCAGCATAATGTGGATACGGCGCCCTGCTAAATAATTATAGCATTTTCCAGTAACGTATGAGTTTCAGGCGGTTTCTTCGGAGGGACCGCGAGGGCGCAGGGCGGAGTCCTGAGAAAACTTTTGGGTCTTTATTTATTGTTATTGCCTCATTAAGGTACCTACGTAGCAGGCGATATCCTTACAAATTGCAAATAAATAAGCCACCACTTCAGACACGTGTGGAATATACAAGCGTCTCTACTTATCTAATTACCTAGGTGTTTTGGGTGAGCTCAATTATTGACTGAAATAGAAGAAAGTTTTACACGTACACATTGCTTTGTGCACTCATAATAATAACCCTAATTATAAAAAAAAAATAGATTACAGAATTTTTCTCCGCAGTTAATGATAATGATAAAGAAATTTGTTGCTGTATCAAATACATCAGTAATATAATAACCTAATAACAGACAACTTCCCCTAATAATTTTAATACGCTTGAATTTTAATTAAAAGCCTTATTCAGTAAGTTAAAGGTACTCTTGACTAAGTAAGTATTGATACCTCGAAACACGTGAAAGACGCTTTGATTGAGCGAAAGTGAACTCAATAATTTATCAATTTAATTTTGAGATTGAACCACAGATCGACGAGGGGAGTGAATTAATTTAATGTGGAGCATTCAACCTGATTCTACCCTCAATAAATTAGCGAACAATAATTGTGTATTCTCGTACACCAACAGTCGTCAATCGTCATTCAGATATAACAAAGAATAACTCGTACGCGATTATTTGCAGTGAACAGTTTCAAATAAACAAACCAAACAAAATGGGTCGCATTAACCGAGCTTACAATAATGCTCTAACGAGCAACGTTCGCAGCCGCATTTCGTCGGATTCGAATGACTCATGATTAAAATATTATCGATAAATAAACTCAAAATGAACGGTTTAAGCTAAAACATTGCAACAACGCAAATAGCGCGTTAACTCAAAGGTGGAGTTCAGGTATTTTGGACTTATTGAGCGCAAATTTTGAAGACCGCAACCCTTTGAATAGTCAATGTCGCGTACCCTTATCTCGCCACAGAAAGGCGACACCACATTACCGGTATTACGGCAGTGCTCCGCGCCGCGGGCCGCGCGACGCGAAACAGGCCCTCGCTTACGGTCTTAAAGTATCGAATTGTATGCACAGCTTGAAGTACAGGGCATTTTCAAAGTGCAATTTATATTGTATTGGAAGTTAGAGCGCGCGTTTACCCGGCTCCACAATATTTTGTGTCGGGCCAATGTGCCGCGCGGCTGAGCCTTGCTCCGTGTGCTTGTCGCTCTCAAACCGGTTTTACATTTTCTTGTCTAAGGAGAAAATTTAATAAGCATAAGTGAAGTTCCCGCACTCTATTGTAGTATCAGACGATTAGAAAACTTTTTATATCTCGTATGATATCTCTTTTGAGATATGGTTCGAGTTTTTAGTAGCTACCTATGTAGTTTTATTGAGATACCTTTATGATAAATAAATCAGAGCTATACGTGTTTTTTTATGAGATAAGCGATATGAATTACTCATCAGAGAATATTAGTTCATGCACTTAGGTTAATCGAATATGAGAGACTCGCCGATATTCTTTCCTTTTCATTTTCTTTTCTTGCTTACGTAACATATGTATTGTATCGCACTCTACCGGAAGGAATACCCTTTCGATAGTATATCGAGTCGTGTCCGCTGAGGTGTACCCGAAACCGAATACACTTCGGGATAATGTCGCGGCAGTTGCGTGACACAGGTGTAACCACGCACTCGCCGCCGGTCTCCCAATCCGCAGAGCAGCGAGCAGTCAGTTTACTGCGCCCGTGGGATCCACTCCTATATCATGACAGACCTCTCCTCCATCCCCCTTTATATACTATAATTATCATTTTGATACTTTTTATGTTGGTTAACTTTTCTTACATTATCGTAAAAAAATCGACATAGGTCGTAAAAGCAGACAAGAAAATAGTGCAATTAACGCCACAAACGTGTCAGTCTATGTAAATGTAGTCTTAGATTAAGTTGTAAAATCATCAAACAAAAAAAGATTCCAATAAAAATCTAAGCACCATTTAAAGGGACACGTAATGGGCTCACAAATAAACCGATTAAATCAACTCAAACAAACTTCAATCACCACAATTTAGAACAGCAATCCAAAACCGAAATCGACGTCAAAAAAGAGCACGTAAGATCAATCGGTCCAACAAATGTGGCGAAGGCCTGACGGGGATCAGATCAGGTTGAGGCTGTATTTATTTACATGTAATTAGGTCGGTGTCAGTGATCGACGGCGGCAGCGGACGTCCGCGCCGAGGTAAACAATCCATTACAAGGCTGTCAGGCCCGCCAGCCCGCCAGCCCGCCGGCCGCCAGCCGTGCATACAGCGCCCAATATCGCCGACAAACACGCGAATTTAGACCAGTTCACTGTCGCACAACATCAATATTGACCACTATTGACTTTTCGATATAAATACTTAGCGAACAAACACCTCGGTGCTAAAGAGCTCCCCTTTATAATGAACTGTCGACGCTTGTGTCAATGTTTTGGTTCTGCGTTTGTATATTTCTGTTCTAGATTTGTATTTTTTTGTTCTGTGCCTTTTGAAGTTTTGTTACACACATGACATAAATAAACACATGACTATATATATCCCATTTTTAAATATCCAAAAACGAAGCCGACGATACTAGCCGTCAGCGTAGAAAATAGCTGTTTTCTTATTTATATAAATATTTTTCGTGATTCATACAACAATGTATATTTCTTGTACAATAAGTTCCTGTACATTCTTAACGCATTCAGAAAAATAAAAACTTCACAGATTATCGCTTTAGTCTGGAGCACAAGAGCACATAAGTAAGTAGGTGGCCACGGCCGACTATGATTTATGTGGTGCACTTACCATGAAGCGGGCCGTATGCCAGCTTGGCAATGTTAACTTAAAAATAAACATTATCTACTCGGAGCATCGCCGAAACAGCCGCACGTTCATACGTATCATTGCTATTTTTCTTTCAAAATAATAACATTATCTGCGTCCCTTGAAGCGCACAAAGCAGACCCCCGATGCAGTAATCCATTCAATGTATCACTATGCAACTCGTACTCTTATCTTACTACGTATAGCCACGCCAATCCGTTACCGATATTTAGGCAAAATACAAATTCTTTTTGGCGCCACGCGATTCTCTACTCTAGTCGGCCAGTGTTAGGTCGGAAATCACGGACGGAGCGATAAATTTTACAACGTTTTACAGCGAATAATCCGGCTGATATTGGAAGGCTCGTCGATGCATTCACTGGGATGCACGAAATTTTCTATAAGGATAAAAGCAAACAAGATAGCCATCGGAGCAATGTTACGAGTTGCGGCCGCTGTAGGTACGCAAGTAATGCGCCTAACTGCTGCGGTTTGGCTGCGAAGCGACGGACAAATGGAAGTTTGAAAGCAATAAAACATTTTTATTTGCTCATGTCAAGTACTGGACGATGAAGCCGAAATTTTACAACCATTGAGGTTTTCATCGCAAATATTTGTTAGAAACGTTTCATTCGATTAAATTATTTTTGTGTTGACTGTGGCGGGCTTTATTTTACGGATATAATAACGGCCCAACTTTTTTGGCGTGTAATAGGAACAACAGTGACAATACGGCGGCGCGGCGTCGGCGAACGTTAAAATGTTTCCGTTTTTGGCGTACTCTCAAGTTAGTTAATGTTTCCAAAACAACGCTGCGAACACTGGGATACCTATTTGCGGCGTAAAGTTTGGACGTGACTTGCTCTATGCGCTTCTGCCTCACGCAAACTGCTAATAATAACGTTCTAATCTACTGCATTAGACACCGGTCCTTTGTGATTCAAACTGTGCTAATTAGCAATGCTCGCTAAAACCCACCGAAATGGCGATTCGAATTTTAGGAAGTTTTATAAAGATGTCGTGTAAGATATTAATTTGAGCCCATCGTAATATTTGGAGGCTGTCCATTGAGGGCGCCCCTTGACAGGTTAATATTCATTCATCTAAATACACTGTTCAAACTTTTGTCATTTGGAAACGGACAGATTGGGGCTTGTTACTACAGATATTGTGGCATCTTATTACATCCCGTTATTATAAATACTATTTGGACACGTAATAGAATTTAATGGAGGTTTAAATTATGATTCGTCGGTCCTAAATCAACATTAAGGTAGAGTAACTTTTATAAGAGGATTGATAAGAAGTCGGTGATGTAAGCTTGTTACCATTTTGATAAGGTTTAGTACAGAATAAACGCAACAAGGAAAATTCACAGAAATAATACAATTCCTAAGTTGGAAATTAAGTTAAATAAGTGATTACATAATACAGTTAACTCAGAATTGTATCTTTACCTTTTGTTCTATTTTTGGAGTTTAGTATAAGGAAAATAAGTCAGGTAATGTTTGAAGTTAAATAAATTGTTTAAGAACATTTAACACAGAATAATTTATTGCATACAAAATTTACGCTTTTTTTTTGTTCTTCATTTGATATTTTATAAAATAACTTCTAAACAATATGTAAGAAACCTGTGCAACAAAATTTTAAGATAAACCGCGCACCTACAATATCGCGCTCGTTTCCCAAATTAAAACAATTAGTTACACGCCGGACGCCGCCTCTTTAAACCCGTGACAATTTACCCCAACCTTGTGATATATCACCGGCTAAATAAAAACCAATTCCTGTTAACTCCTACTTTTAGTACAAAGTGCACTACTAACTACATTCTGTAGGAAAATTCATTTTTTTGTTACTACTTTGGCTCTGTGCCTGTTTGAAGCGGTTTATGGTTTTAAATCCAAAAAGCTGACGCCGACTTCGGAACAAATGTAGTTCGCTACATTACTTTCCGGGTTAATTGCTTATTGGCTGTAAATATTATTGTTTATTTTGTTTTTCATTTATCATTCTGTGTAAGTGAAGTTTACATAAAAAGAGGATTATATTTTGACTTTGATAACGCAGAAATTTTAAGTTTTTAGTATCTACAGATGTGCGGCCAAATATATGACGAAAAGATTAGTTATAATTTCGTCACGACGAAAAGTTAGTTGACGGAGACGGTCTCAGAAGTCCTTCATTATACAGAACATCATTCTCGTTTTCCCTTTTGTATTCATATTAATTTTCCTGTAAAAGCTTTTTGAATTTTTCTAAGTAAGGCTTTTCCTTATGGTCGTCATAATTTAATGTAGTATTACGGGGTGCGGTCTGCGTCGCCTCGTCAGCTACAATTAACGCGAGCCGCGGCCCATAACTCACTCCCACCGACACTCACTATCGCGCCACTCGCATCCACAACCCAACACTGAAAATTCTACTTTTAACCACCACCTACGGTCGCAATACCACACCGACCGTCCCCAGCACTGTCGCATTGGTGTTTGTAATTTAAATTTTGAATTTACATAGTTTATTGCGGTTTAAGAACGCAATTTGTTAATACGCAAGTAGACACGCTTGGATTTATGTCTCGTTGGTATTCAGCATGCAACTTGTGTTGTGCATAACTTTACAGCGACTGCTACGGAACCGTATTACGCTCGCGACCATAATTAAATATTGGTTTACGGAATTAAAGCGATCCATTATCTCGAAATAAACAATTTACGTCTCGTTCGTGACGTGACGGAAGGAAAACTTTTTTTCTATCTACCGATCTGAATATTTTTGGGCGGACGCGGCGCTGCGGCCGCATTAAGCGAAAAACTTTATAATTAACGAGCTCTATGCCCTGTAATTGTACATAAGTAAACAGGACGTTTTGTCGTGTAATCAATCATTGAACACACAGTGTGTACATATCTATTGATCCTGCGTCCGAATGGAACTAATTTGGGACGTTATAATATGAGACCATGATCCGGTCGTGCACGCTAGTAATACAAAACTGAATATATTCGGAACTGATCAACATTATTCATAGTCGCCGGGTTTTGCTATTTTGTTGAGCAACGTGGCCTCTTTATTTACTCTCTTCTCACCTGAATAGTTTCACGAAAGGGAGCAATTAATTCTCTCAGTCTAGTCACGAAAATTTTTCATTTTAATTAAAGCTCCGACCGGAGGATCGTCGGCTAATTAACCCATTAAAACACAGACTCTCCTTTCATTTTGTCTTTTTTCCTTGAGCGTTCACTTTCTTGTGATTTTCGAAATGAAAATGAAAATATGAATGCAGAGCTGAGTCACAGCCGCCGCCAGGAATGTTTGCGAACACAAGTGCTTTAGACTTCTCTCTGTAAATATTGGTAGAATAAATCAAACGCCGATAAACGAGACTACATGTTTCTGATTTTAATACGATTAGCATTATTTCATTATAACCGTCGGGAATCTGTCTAAAACATGAGTAATAGAAGTATAACTCGGGTTGACGCAATAGAGCCTGCCCGCCTGTCACAGAGTTTGGCTTAGTTTTTATTTTGAGTGACGTGGAAGTAAATGTTTTCCTCCCGAAAAGAGTTTTAAATATCAATCATTTTTGTTTTAAGCACTCTTATATTCTGTAAGTAGGAGTAACTTTGACGTAGAATGAATCAATATTCAACATGAAAGATGACATAAAATGCCATCAATTTGATTGCATAAAGCAAAATCTCTAGCAACTAATAAAAGTCTTGGAACTCAAATTAAAATAAAATTTCTACGAGGCAACTAAGATAATTTGAACTATTTGAAAGTCTAATTGAATAAATGAAAATTCTTAACGAACAAAATAGGTGTAGAACTCATCAAATAAAAATTCGGCTCAACGTTCTCAGTTAATTAATCCATTAAAATTTTTCATCACTTTAAATTACTTGTTTGAGCAAAGTACGTGATGAAAACTTTTCAGAATGTTTCTCTCCCGTAAACACATCACGTACAACAGAATAAATAATAAACCTCGTTGATTTAGTAACCGTATACGGAGCCATTAATATGGTAAATTAACGCGTGGTTGAAAAACTCTAATTTCTGCGGTAAATGATGAAAATCCACAATTATCATTAAAGGGTAGTTTACAATGCAAGCTGAAACTTGTTGCCGTCATAAAAGCGAGCGGCGAAACTCGGCGAGACAATGGCACATGTCAGCCGACGTAAGGCCGCGTGCACAAAGCGAGTGCCTACAAGTACAGTCAACAAGACAAGCCGGTAAAGCTGCGATCATCTGAATGACGAAGCAATTACGCGCATTCAGCTCGGGGCGCAGTCAGTCGAGGCAAGTGGTGAGATTGGTTTCAATAAAAGCGCAATCCCTCCCCCATGTTTTTCTTTCATCACTCAACTTTGAATGGTGTTATTCAGTACTGCAATTATTACAACACTTTGTCACCACGTACCAAAATTAATGATTTCTTGTTTATTGTTTCAGGTAATTTCGACGTTTCTACATCCTATATTACAACAGGCAGTACACAGAGAACAGGTATTACAATATACGTAATCAATATAAATCAAAGTAATTAAGTAATTCATACATTTGAATTATGGATCTTAAAAATTAACATTAGATTACATGTTCAATATCGTCTGCTTGATATCATATAATTACGTCTATAATAGAATCACTTAAAACAATAAAAGCAGCTTAACTTTCGTTCGCATCACTTAACACTGCCGCTAAAAATTCATTGAAGCTGTAAATTATCGTAAAAACAAGCAGCATAAACCCATCCGCGGCACGTGCCGAGCTTAGGAAGAGTACAAACGTCCGACAAACGGATCATTAAAGTGCTGCTTGAAAAGTGCCCGCGGCTGCGCTGATTAATCATCGCTCACTGATTAATTAGTGGTGAAAAAACCTGATGAATCCCATCCTACAATCAGCACTCGCCCTTACACGCGATTAAAAATAAACATTTAAGTAGAGATAGTATCCGTTATGATATTGCCCCTTTACTCAGTTTTACATTAGCATGATAATCCGTAGGTGTGTTACAATGGCATTCTTTGTTGTAAGAAGATAAACAGACTGGATGGTTGCGTTCGTTTTGCAATTTTATTAAGTTCCTTTAACTTTGTGTGTCGGTGGTTTCTTACAATTTTATCCCTTTGCCGTGCGCTACGCTAAGGAATAATCAAATACTTTGTTAAGTTAAAACAGATGTAAACATTTCGAATAAAGTTTCCTCGGTTGTTGGCGTTCCGAGTTTGCTTTCAGAAAACAAACAAACATCCTAAGCATGACTCTAATCTGAAAATAGTGTAGTTGTCACTCGGTCCGCAAACTAGTCTGCATGCGTTTGTAAACACGGTAACAGGGTTGTTAAGTAGAGAACATACTCTAAGTGATTGCCTCGCTCATTGGAGTCGTTTGACGAACGACCGCTCTACGATTTACACCCAAATAAGTCGTTACTCATATTACAGGGGGAGATTTAAATGTCGCTTTTTTAAGATGAATATTTTACAGTTTGTACGCCAGCCCGGCCGTTATTCATTGTCAGCGAATTTAATACGTTAAGTGCAGCCATTTATGAGCAAAGTTTTAAATGCGTACGAGATTGATCGTGTGGATTGGATGACTAATATATTTGTGTTGCTACCCACACACTGGTGTCATTGCCCGATGAAAAAAAATCGTTAGATATCGATCAGATGACATTTCAATATTTGTTCGTAGCATACGTGATCAAGGGCATGGATTTGAAGTTATTTATAGAAGAAGCCGTATCTTATTTGAAAGAAGAGTCGACACATTTTAAAGCAATATTGGAAAAAGACCTTTTACATGTTACAAGCAACATCAAATACCTTATTTATTGGCTCTGTAATCTGATCGATGCCTGTCCTGAGCTTCGCCAGAACTTCTTGTCTTCAATCTTTCTTGTTATCAACCAAACTATTCCAGAACTGCCGTGGTACTTGTACGTAAAACTTTCCGTACAGATTCTTAAGAATCGACTTCGTGGATGGTTCACCACAACTCATACAAACACACTTCTATCAACTATCTCTTTTCTTGATTCGGAGTAATTAAGATCTTCACCGTCTAAGGAATTGCTCGTTTTTTATTCTTAATCTTGGCCGTTCGTTCTTGTAATATGCAACATTCTTTCTTGTAAAGAGGAAAAACAAAGACTTTAAAGTAGGTTCCAACAGTAGACCCTCAGCCCGAACATTAACCTAAAATGTTACACACTGCGCATTCCCTCGAGATATTTTTGACAGCATTAAGTTTAGCAAAGGCTTGCAAATGTAGTCTATTAAATTAAATAGATAACATACTTCATATGGCATCGAGTAAATTATTTTAAAATAAGTTTAATGTAATAATCAATATGACAAAGCAGATCTTTAAAACTTGTATAATTGTGTAAGTTGAATAATTTATAATTACCCATACGTGTGTGGGAGTAAGTTAAAGTTAAAGCACATTACGGTATGAGTAATGCGGCGCCTAGCGAACGTAATAAATTGATTTATTTATAATAATGTCGGCAAGTCGGTGCGATTAAGTAGGAAATATGACGTTGTGTCGGCGCTGGATGCTTCTCGGTCGGCTCGTAATTACAATAATTGCAAAACTTTCTCACTACAGTCTTAACCGCGATGCTTTAGGGCCATTCATTTGTATTTATGCATGCCGCGTAAACAACTCTTAATGGCGTTTCGTTTTATATTTTCTTTGTGAGAGCTTCGGATCCGTCGGCGAGCAGTCGCCGAGAAAATGTATACCTTAAACACGACGGGAAAAATCCTAGTTCAAGTTTACGAGTGTTTCATAATCATTGTGTCGAAACACGTAAAATTTCCTCGAGTTTTATGCAGACGCAGCATCGTTTGGTCGGATGGGTCGTCCGGCCGGCGCTGTAAAAATATTCCCGGGAATCGCGTGGAAACAAAACAACGTGCTACGTAAAAGTAACAGATTACAGACCACTCCGCGTTTACAGCGGACGCGCTACGGGACCTCTTTGTTCATATGCGGACCCGCGGGAGGTGAGCTATTTTTCGCCTATACCTATTTTGTATTTTCATGAAAACATGCATTGTCCGCATGTTTTTGAATTTTCATGCTTTTAAATGTTGTACACGCCGGATTATTTTAGATTTGCTGTGTGAGAAATATAAATGCCTTTTAAAATGGGATTTAGAGTTGGCTGTTGTTGCCAGTACTTGCATTTTCCACCGGCTTGCTCATTTACAAATCTTAAACGTTTGCGAATATTTATTAAAGTATTAACTGTCGACATAAATAAAGATAGCGAGGTAATTTATTCTATTCTTTAGATCTAGTTGTAAAGTATGGGAATGTAATTACCGACTACACCGATTTTACCTTAGGGAGCTAGTTTGCAAGATAGTATTGATCTCTATCTAATTTGACGTTAAGCTTAACTAATAGCAATAAACCTTTTATATAGAGCTTTAATGTCTAATAAGCAATATTATATATGTCCACTAGCACTCGCCATAGCTGAGTTTTCTAACGGATAAGTTTTCTAGTACCTAATATATTAATGTAGTTATATTAACCGATCCTTAGTAAACTTCTGAAATATTCATTTCTATACTAATCAGAAAGTGATGCAAGTTACCTCAAAACGAACTTTTACTCTAATGCGGCAAGTCTCGAACTTTCGCAATGATTACACAATTTTTTACATAACTTTTAGTTAGTTTATTGATTTTACATTTAAAATTGCTAAGTGGTTAGTTGGATTATTACACTAACATTAGAATTGTTCGGTATTACTGATTTGTTTTCCATAAATATACTATTGTTCAGTAAATTACTAAATCGTACATAAAGAGACGATTTGTAAACCACACGACCCTAGGAACTTTAAATATTTAATTGACTACTTCTACATTAAATATGTCCTTATTAACACTGTTAATTTTTGACAAAGGAGTCTTACAAGCAAAACGATCTAAATATTTTCTTTATTTTTTTACCTAAAAAATATTCTTTATCATAAATTTGGCGTATTACAACATATGTTTAAAAACAGCTGACTACGCAGAACATGTGTTAACACAAGTTGGTGTGTCTCGTTTATCTTGCGACGAATCAGTGTTTCCATTTAAGTTTGTTGGCTTGTGTAAGTAACACCGGAGATCGGCGTTACGGAGCAACTCGCTCTTATATAATAACACATGATCTGGCTGAGCCTAGCTTAGACATATTAGCGTTGATAGAAAACGATGAAATGTTAGGTAATCTGTATTTCACGTTTATCCTTCTTAGAGACTTTTTGTAAGCATGTATTTTAATAATAGATAGCTTATGTTTTACTTTCATGTTTATGCTAAAATTCTGTGATTTTTCATAAAAATCCAGTCAGTAGTCTTTTCGGTAACATGTGACAAACATCATCAGAAAATTACATGTTAGCAAGATGGCCGAAGGGAGTTCTTGATACAACGATTATGTCCTCTATTCACTTTGAAACCAATTGTGTCTCCTTGATTACATACCATAAAAGTACCTACTTTTTTTATTACATTTCCCCGTAATTCAGCGATTTCTATCAACATTAACGGCAGCAGTAATGTCTTATCTAGAGGCCCAGATCCGGCAAATTAACTAGAAAATATAATGTGGTTGAGTACCCGAGCTTCTTAGCTACAAAATGTACATAATTAGAAAAGTTTTTACGAGCGGTGCCTTGCCAAGTCGCGGCTTGTCAGCGCCTGACACGACCCCCCATGTCCTGGCGCGGATTATAATTTTACTGAACAAATTATTTACAAATTGTGATTCTTGTTTTGACTTTTTTCTCTTGTTTTGTTATTTGGCCCCCTCGGAGATACTGATCACCGCAATTTTAAACTTGCTGAGTTATTTAATTTATATTTGAAAACGATTGGGTTAATCCAAACTCGGTTTTATTTTATTATTTAATTCTTAAATAACATTATACCATTAAACTTTTAGAACCATTATAATTTGCATATAAGTAAATATCTCAGATCTTGTCTTTTAACTAAAAATATGTTTACCAAATGTTCACTGAACCAACCTAACATTTATTTTATGTTCCATCTTAAAAGTGTTGTAAATATGCCAAGTAATTACTCAACGACTGCACTTTAAATGTAATAGAAATAATTTATGGCAACCACTATTCCAAAGCGAAAAGAAGACAAACAAATTATCTGCGACATCTTAACTTTGCCAAAAGGGTTATCTCCATCGCAGGCCATAAATTTCATCTTAAAATATCTACAGAGCGTCAGACCGTAATATTTAAAACCGCACATTAGAGTACAAAGCTAAAGCCGGTTATACATCGTTTCCCGAAACATGTAATGTATGTGTCAACGGTCACGAAAGAATCACAGAACTTGGCTGGGGCGGTGTTATAAAAATAATTGCCGTTTTTGGCACGACACCGCGTCAACGGCGGGTTCCTTGCCCTAAATGAGTGTAATTACAAAAGTTTTTATTACTAACTGCGCGCCAAAACCTCCTTCCACGATCGTATTATAACGTCGGTGACGCGAAGGCTCACTACATCCGGCTTTGTTTCAAATTACATAAAATTTTACACATTTAAAATGGCACGTTGTAAAATACTTTGTGGAGCCTACGGTTCCCTATTACTTGGCGAGGTTTCGTCACGTTAACTTAAATGTGCATGCTTTTAAAGGTACTTAATACCTTTCATTAAAAGAGGCCAAAAGTCTTAACAGTTTCAAGGATCTTTTTTTCATTCACTTACCAATTAAGGCCACAGATATAATTATTGCCTACAATTTAATTATCTTACAATATTTTATAAAATGGACGTGTATATCTAACTTTATTGTGCCACAACTATTAAAAACAGTTTAGGTACACAAAAAGTTATTATAAAAACGTGAATTTAAAATGCCATAAATATTGACCACTGCCACGAATCCAAGCGTAGGTAAAACAAACACATTGAAAAATCTACAAATAAATAACCTTATTGGTGGTTAATTAAATATTATAATTTACAACACTAAGTTTAAAGCTTACATTTAGCAAGTGTTTACACACAATAACATCGGAATAATTTACTAATCAACTTCTTTAATTGCACTGCATTCTTGCATTTATTTACCTTCACATCTTCCACCCTGCTCTTCAGATCCACCAGGATTAACGACTCATATTTTCGGTTTAAAAATACCATTTAATACAATTGCGTAGTCTTGGAGAAATTTAACTCATTAAATTAACAAAAGCAATTAACAAAAGGGATTTATAGCGCGGATGTAAGTGGAAATGCCGGAGGAGGGGACCGGGAAGGACTTATACTGACCTCTTGGTCCTCTTCTGTCCTCAATAAGGTCAAGTTTGAACCCAATTGACTCTTTATTTATAACTAGCGTTTTCAGCTCTTGCTTTTCATGAATATCATAAATATTTTCAAATTTGATAGGCAGAAATTTTAAATAACCAACTTTAAGTTAACATAGCTTCTTAAATAAAAAAAATGTGAGAGTAAGCAGCTTGCATATATATGATCAAATATTTCACACATGTCCAAGTTGTTAATTTAAATCAAACCTTTTTCCGATCGAACTCAGAAACATGATTTGCACTTTATATACAACCTCACTAACAGATATTTAACTGGAAATGTTCTCAGCTAATCGAAGGCATTAGCTAATTGAACATTGTACGGATCACGTAGCAGCGCTTTTTATCGCACGGAAAGCACATTTTCACCACCTGTGCAGCACCTAGCTGCAGGCACATATAACACTATCGCACTACGCTAGCGAAATAAATGCTGGAATTAGAAATTAAATTTTCATTTAGGTATATGTCGATAGATATCGGTGCAGATCGAGCGGGTCGGAGTGCAGCTCTAGCACAATGAGCCGATTAGTTCCTTAACGAAGCCGGCTGATTCGGGCCGAGGGGAGCCGCGTGCAGGAAATAAACGGAAAAGCACGTGAAGTTAGAAAATCCCAAGATACGGAACTCGCATTCGTTTAGCATGACTTTTCACATTTCGGAATGTAAATGGCCCTGAACTAGGAATTCTAAGTTAAACGTTCGACAGACGAATGAGTTTTCAAAGAGCTTGGTATTTACCGCACATATCTTTGTTTTTCGTAGCAACGAAGAAAACATTTCTTAGCTTGCCACGAAAAGTCTGAGACTGAGTGGAGAAAACGAATTATACTGATCCGGCGTGATGAGCTGGCGAGACTTTTATTATATTCTTTTGTCTACTAGTTAACTTATTTACGGGTAGACATTACTTGAGCAATTACTGGATGCACTAGTGTGTACTAACATTATGCGACGTCGGAGCGGGTCCGATAGTGTAGTACACTTAGGGATCTTATTATTTATTAACAGTGATACAGGGAGTCAGGGCGCGTGCATGTCAGATGTGTTGTACCGTGCGGCGGGAGGCGGGCGGCGCGGGCGGCGCCGGGCGGCGTGCATATGCGGCGTCGCGATATGCCACGTCCTGCGTGATGTATGCGACACTCACGAGGTCTCCTTCTTGCTTAACACCGTGAACACTCGCACGGCATAAATTTAAGCTTAAACCTACAACTTGAGTCCAGAAATGTGTGGAATTCCCAGAATGAAGTTTTTACAACTTCGCCGACGTTTTCAACGACTAACTCTGTAAATTATTACGTCTCGGTACACCTACGCTTAACGTCTTAACAAAGATTTATGAATTACACGAACTTTAGATTCCCTTAAAATGATACGCTTCAGTGCAAATGTAGACAAATACTAGAATAGATGGCTTTTGTTGTTGCCTTTGTTCTGGATTTTGTTGCTGAATAAGTTGAAATTTGTGTTGGTTGAGGTAAAATCGAGCACGATTTTTAATAAATTCTCAGGGGAGCGATTAAAAGTGAAGATAGTCGAGGTGAGGAAGTGTGGCGAGGTGTAAGGTGGTGCCGGCGGGGCGACGCGGGGCGAGGCGAGCGGGGAGGGGGGTAGAAGGCCAGGGTAGTGCCACGGAGGCGCAATATCGCGTTCGGTGGAGCGTGACCGGCGTCGCGACATTTGCATCTTTCTAAATGAAACCATATTACCGATGTTGTGGCGCACTTATTGAACGAGTTATTGTGATGATGGAGCCGCTCCGATAAAGTCCCTACTGCCGCCAGCAAATGTTTCTTTTTTTTCGGTATTTAAATACGGCCAGGACCTAAAATGGTTGCGGGCAAAAGTTATTTAACTTAAATGTGGGGCAAGATTTATGATTTTCAATTTACATATTTCTAAAGCTTTTTATAACGATATAACGTTATTTTTAATGGTCATTGTTTCGGCTTAAGTTAGAATGCTTACTAGGCCAACAGTCCGTTTGTATTTTTATTTAATAAGCAATTATGACGATCCGTTTTAAATTTGGGTTTTTGATCCGGCAGTAACTTTTTCATTGCTCATTAGCAAAAACTTCTACTCAGTATCCATGTTATCAGTTCAGCGTAATTCCTAGAAATTAACTCACTTTAGTGCAAAATTATATGTTTTGAAACCAAATACAATAATAACTTCTTCTATAAATTGTAGCTCAATTCTTAAATCGTACTGAAATCATTATTTTATTTGCTAAAAACTCGATAGCAACTCGTTCGTGACTCGATCACAACTCGATCGGAGAGACATATTAATCTGTACCTCTCTCTTTCTTTAATATTCACTCTTCGTAATTAACCATCATTAAAATTCTTGTTTAAATTCGCGTAATTATTTCACAAATTGAAGTTATTCCTCCCAGTGGCATGCAGTATTGTTTTATAAAATACCCAGTTATTTTATCTTCAATTATAGGTTGGCTTTATCAACGAAAAATACAATTTACCGAACGTTGCCAGGAATAACAAACACCCTCCCCAGTGAATGCAATGCAAAAGTTTCAGACGATAAAATCAATTGACCTACATATGTTTAAAATGTTTATTGCTATCGGTATAGTTAAATGACACCGTCAGGTACACAAAGAATTCCCCACACGTATTCGATTCGTGATTCCCTACAGAAAGAAAGACGCCTTAGAGCGAGATTCGGTGGCCGTTCCCAGCCGCAATATGTATGATAAATAAATTGCTATCCAATATCAAATGGAAGCAATACCGGTGAAATGTACAAAGCGTTTACTCATATTACATGTATGCGTACGAATGACTCCCGAGCAAGGGCTGCCCGGCTGTGGGGGTCGCTCCGACCACCATATGGTCACCCATCATTGTAACACATAAATGACATTTTTAATACCACACTTTCACCTGTGTCTAAAAGGTTTTATAACTTATTGTCTTTGACAAACAAGGGTCACCTTAAAACAACCTTATATGGCACCCGCTTTAAATTCACCTTTGTTTATGCTCTCAGATTATTATCGTTAGTTTTAATTACAGCTAAATTAATGAACGAATTCATTCGCGTAAAACGTAGTGTTTGCGTTGGCAGAGATCTTATCAGAGTCTAATCTAGATAAGCTAAAGGAGGTACTGGTCCAGTCGTAAGAATTCCCGTCAGGCACCGATATTTGCTGGGTAAACGAGTCTATTTAGTAAAAGTAAGCCTTTTTTTATCTAGGCCGCATTTAACTTTGCCAATTGTCGGTAAATGGGGCCGCAACGAAGGTAAGAGGGCTCGGAGTCGCATTTGTGTAAAGTATTATCCCAATAACGAACATAATGCGTGCTGAGATAGAATTGGCTTTTCCACATATCATGTTGGATTGGAGCGTTATATTCTACAGCTATGACTGAAACGTAAGTAAAAAATCCCAATCTAAGAAATCGGAACAAAAAACACTCAGATACAAGGCTTGATGTCATTCTGACTCGGGGACAAATGAGACAAAGGAAATAAGAAATATTAAACGTGACTCGAATGTCAAGAAGCTTTCCATACAATGATACGGGTTTGTGCCATCACACGCTGGTACATGTAAAGCATGCAGCTTTTATGGAAATAGCGTTATTATAACAGAGAAACGACACGCCGTTACCCACGAGATTTGTTAGAAAAACGTTGAGATTGCTTTGTTTTTTTACAATATGCCGACAGCCCACGCTTAATTGATATTAAAGGTTCTAGAAGCAAAGAATTAAAAAACATATCTCTAACCAAGTTTCATATATTATTATGTAAACGCGTCGGAAAATAGATACTGCGTCGTTTAGACAACGCTCCGTTTATGGGCTCAAACAAGAATTAAGTCATTAAATGCCACACATATTAAATTGTTCCACTAACATTCACAAAGTTTGTATGTCCTGTAAATTAAATACGTTAAGTCAATTAGTAAGGTCAACAAATGTTAATAAAACTATGAAGAGTTTTCCAATAGGTATATGTGGGTATATGATACTGGTTCTATGTAGTACAAGTCTGAAAAAGAGCGCTCGTTGGAAGCAGATAATGCGAGTAATGAAATAATGAGCTAAACTTAAACGAGCTGTAAAATTTATGTTTCGTGTAGCTTAAAAACAGCTCCCCGGAGATTCCCAGCTACGGAACCGAGTTAACGTTTTGCTTTCAGTTTTAGCTGCTTTTTTCCTACAACTTGAATTTAGCTTGTGGCCGTCTGTGTTTTTCCGAGTTAAAAGTTTATGTTCAGCTCTTTCATACCAACATTTTAGAGAGAATTAGGATATAAAGAGTGTTTATTATTACTTTCAAATTAACTTTTTATACGAGTACTAATTCTGGATAAGTATTTAAACCTTCGCCGCAATATTCCTGCCAAAATGTAAACCAACATTATTTCACCTCAAGGAAATAAAGGGAAACGGGAGAACGTTTCATATTTCTGCTAAATAAAATCCTCCCCGAGGAACCGTTTTTAAAAATAGTTTCGAAGCAAATCTAATAACAACCACGGACACTTGAAGTAGGATTGTGCTCACGTTGACCTCGCCTTCACTGAAATAAAAGTGCTGCTTTATCTAGACAGACGTATTATCTAGATATCTGAGGAGGAAGCTGATTAACGTCAGCCGGGTGTGGAGCAACCACACAACCGCCGGGAAGGGCCACGAACAACACGATTTATTGTTAATGGCCCATACCCACACATTGAACGCGATGAATTCCTTACGCAAACATACACTCTCTGTTACTAATACAAATAGGATTATACACATGAACATTGATGACGCCGACTTAATTTACTCATCGAGAATGTTTGCTGTACTGATATAGATCGCAAAACGATTATTATATACAATCAATTAGCGTGTTTACAAAGCTTAGCGCAAATCTTTTGCTCGCACCAGATACACCGTGATTTAGAGATTAAGCCGTAGCAACACAGTGAGATTCCACGTGCTAACAAGACTTAACAACTCGTTGCAGTGTGTCGTCCCAACTTTCTAGACAAGGAGTAAACACTCTACTTTGATCTTAGCGCAACTGCGCACCTACTTAAACAAAAATAGTATGCAAGCGCACCAAACCAGAATATCGATACAGAGGTGGATATATTTTTAAAACATTAAGGTCGAGTTTCTGTCTGTCCCTCTCGCAGTTTATGGCCCGTAAAATAGTCTGTAGAGAGGACTCACTTTGTTCCAAACGGCACAGGATGTAGTTTCGGAAGTGAAACTTTGTGAAAATATTGTGTTGGATATTAATTGTTCGTACAGCTCGCGCTTTCATTGTTTTGCACACATTATGTGATGCCAGTATTATGAGCACGAGATACCGAAACGTATCATATTAGAAAATGTTTTATTCAAAAGGCCCTCACAATAAAAACCGGTCAATTTGAGCTCACCGCGTATAAAAACGCTATTTCTGTAATATTTACATTAACAACTCTGAGGATATGATAAGGGTTTCGTTTTATCCTTTCAGGAGCGGAATGATCCTGTAACAAAACGAATAATCTCGTTCGAACGTTAAAAATGTAAAAGTGGCATCTCTTTCCCCTTCAATCCCGCTCTCGGAAGATTAGAAAACACGTTTGAGAGAGCTCTCGAACAATTTTCCGTTTACGTAGCGGTAATTGTCTTAGAACAGGCACGAATAGCTATCTGTCGGTGGGTCGGCGCGGCGGCGGCGCGGCGATGGCGCGGTGGCGGCGCGGCGGCGGCGCGGCGGCGGAGCGCACTGCGGTAGCCGCCGCCGCAGCCCAGCTTCCTCCGCCGAAACCTCCGATACGCTACGTGCACTGAATCCTAATACCACCTGTACTGATTTTATTTTTGCCTCCCTCATTCTTGATTCAACTATCTAATAGTTATCTGCAGACTTCCGATGATTCTCTCCACTCGGAGCCAACGAAAACGTTTTAATTTTTAAACTCAATTTCCGCATTGTCATGTGTTTACGTGCGCAGCAGTTTATTGCCGTTTTTATGTTTTGGTTCAAACATTTCTTTTTGTGTAAATTATGCAGAAATCAATTCCGGCCAATAAGCTGGGCGCTGGTAAATAATTCAGTGCTGATTGTAACGAGGGTCCAAGTCCGCTCTAAATGTTCCCTGGGAGCCATGCGGTCCACGAACACGCCTTGTTTTCCTTATCTTTGTATAAGAATGTTCTCTTACGAAGCATTTCAACTGAGTCTCATGTCTTTGTGTTCACGTTGTCCCGATATCTAACATATTGATTTTCGATTAATTCAATTCGAGGTTGCGATGAGACTAGATTTTACGTGTAAGAAACTATTTCAGTTTAATAAACTCCATTAAGGCGAATGTATTTGTAAAGCCAAAACGAAATCAGTAGGCACCCCCGCAGCCTGCTCTAGATTCCGCAAGCGTCCACTGTCCACCGCACTCCAGCTGATTCAATTATTTCATTAAAATAATCTTCTCTAAAGACTACGAGGTCTGCACTCTGCACTATATTGAATAATATCATCACGAGTGCTAAGCAAGTTATGTGATTAAGTTCGTACATTTACATAATTGTACTTAATTCATCTAACCCGAATAGGTGAGGGTTTTGTTACCAAATATAATGAGTAAAATAAATTAAACGAGACATTTCGTCCCAAGCAGAGCTTAGAACAGTACAAATAGCCTTAAAATTTAATCGTTTTCTGCAAAGATTTTTCCATGAAAAGTTTTCCACTTCAAACTTTGCCACTTCGCCGAAGCCAAGTCGCGTTTAACAAAGCTTTTTCATACTTACATTTTTATATCAGGAATGGAACGTCACGCTCGGTTTCATCGGCACTCGTCCGCCCGACCGCGAAAAGAACGCATAGACCGGTAATAGGTGACGCCTTATACAATATTCCGGTCACGTTTAGAATTCCTTATATTTCATCTTTTTCTACGGCCCCGAAAAATGTCATCGAATACACATTTTCTCGTAATCCTCATAAGTCTCATGGCCTCGACAACGCTCAGGACGCCGCAGCTCCCCGTCACGTGACACCTACCCTGCCCCCCCCCCCTGGCCCGCTGCCGCCTCCGCCACCCCCGCACCCCCGCGACAACAAGTTCACGCCGTGTCGTGACTCGCATTTGCAATAACACTTTGGCTGAGGTGCCGCGACAAGCCAGCCTTCAATTAGGTAATGGTCTGCCATATAAGTTGTCTCAAGACATTGAATAAAACAACGTCTCCGCGCGTGACGGCCTCACTAATTCAGCTCATAATGAATGCCGCATATGGACTCTGACATCCCTCACAGCTTTAAAGATGCTTGCTCTACATTGTGTAGAGAAAGTTTTAATTGAGAAGAGTGTGGGTATTTTGCTCACCTAGACAGATTGGGGCGCGTGTTAGGATTTAGAGTGGAATCCTCCTCCTTATCGGGAGCAGGTTGGAACATGCACCTTGCACCGTCGTCGGAAGTTTCCGACAACAGTCCAACTAGTTTGGAAGCTTGGAAACTCCATCAGATACGTGAGCTGGAGCGATTACCTCAAGCCAGCTACAAAGTGGAGGCAGGGACATGCATTGCCAATATGTTGTATATTAACATCGTGTTTTGCTACCTACTTATACAGACGAATACTTTCCATTACGTCACACTAACTAACACTGATCAAAATAATTTGTAGAAGCCTCATTCTTCCAGTAATGTAAAAAGGTTTCTGAAGCAGAGTTCTAAATCTTTGGGCAGATTCCGTAACTTTTTGAGTTGTTCCACTGTGGTTGATGTTTTATCAAATGTGTTTGCTTTTTTATTTAATGTCAGTAAAGTGACAAAGCTCTTCTTACTTACAAAGTACGAACAGCTTACGTCCGCAGCCAAGACTTCAAGTTGTCTACCTGTTTTCTATTATTTAATAGAGTTCCGAGTTCTTCTTGAATTTCTTACTACTTTTGCTATCGTCGGATGTGTGATAAAATTTATTTGTTTGATATTATGGACTTTGAAAACTCGTAAACAACTAGTTGTTTGTTTTCACTATAGGTTTTTGTACGAACTTCGTCAAAGAAAACCCATCAAATAAGTGGAAACTGTCTTAAAATTACGATTGTTTTTCTCATTTCTACAAGTATATCAGTTTGCGTAAATGATAAGATACTTCTATAAGTATCTCTCAAGTCTCAAATGGTTGTTTTGTTGAACAAAAATAAACATTGTTTTCTCAAGTAGTTTTATGCTCATAACCGTTTATTGCTCTTAAAAGGCCACAAAATATAATGTGAGCAGTTAGCCGTGACGTAATCGAATATCGATGAAGTGGGGCTCCTTAGTTAGAGTTAACAATAGCAATATTTCAACACGTAGTGTAGTGCGGGCACTAACTAGTGAACACAGCTGGAGTTGCGGTGCAGTGACAATGTTTGGACGCCGCATCCTTGGGCCGTCCGGGCCGTGCGTCGCATCCGCAATGAGGCCCGCCGGACGACGCCCGCCCGCCGCACTAATTTATAGCAACGGTTAATTACCTACAAGAATCTGACTCAGCCCGGTCCGACAACAAAGCCGGCCACACTGGAGCCGCGTGTTTGTTGTGCGCACACCGCTAATCAATCTGATGCTATTACAACCGGACCGTGCCCGGACCGAGCAACGTGACTTCTTTTAAAACTTCCACTATTGAACTAACTGCGATCCTAAGCTACATTTATCTAATTGCACTTTCGTTACACAGAATTTAAACTTAGTCTCGAGTTAGTAAATAATTAATTAAGAACGATTAAGGTAACTGTTGTGGAATATTTAAAGTTTGCGGCGAGGTAAAACCGAAACCGTTAGGCATATATCGAGTACAAAATTAATTATGTAAAGCCTTAATGATTTAATTAACCGCCTTATTTAGTGAGTGTTTCAAAGTTAAAATATTCAAAAAAATATTTTTATTCTTATTTATTTGATTATTCTTGTCCCTCACTGGCGCAGCTAATTAATATGCATAATGTATATCGAGCAGAATACTAGGAAAAGTTGTGCCATTTGCGAAACTTTGATTAAGACTTTATATTCATAAAGCACGTTTAATTATTATGTTAACGAAACCTTCTTTTGAATAAAATATTAGACATGGTCTGTCAAAGAGAATTAAGCATTCTTTATTTCACGTGGTGAAAAAATAATAAAATGCTCGTCTAATGAAAGCGGTGCGGTCCTGAAAACTTGTAGCGAGCCCATCAACTCACCTTCATTCCGTAAGGAGTGCGTATATGAACATAAAAAATGCATTGATTCCGAGGAAAGTAGTAAAATACAAACGAATGTTTTGTTTTTAGTACTACGGAGAGGTCTCGGGGAGGTGTTTTCGCTGTTAAATTATGCAGAAATCAATTCCTTTTTCCGGAGTGAGGCCCGCTTTGCAGTCTGATAAATAATACATGTGTAATTGTGAGCTGGTCTCGGACGGCGGCCATCGCGCCGCGCGCCGTGCGGGGAGCCTCACTCGCGACTCAGATCATATCTCCGATTATATCTTCCTCCGTCTTAGTGTTACCCTGGCACAGTGCCAGTGGCATTCTCAAACTTCCACTTGTCTTTAACAAACTTCTGACGCGCTCATTAGTGAGAGTAAGGTCAGTTGCCCTCTTCGTGTTAAACTACATTTAGGGAATTGAAATATAGGTCTGCGCGGACTTAGGTCTCTGTTAAATATAAAATCATATCTTAATTACTAAATTCTATTTATATCATTTACTTGGAAACGTTAAGGGTAGATTAGATCGGGTATTTAACAATTTCGCTAAGTACTGTAAATAAATTCCCAGATGTATCTTGATTTACTCTTAATTAGAAAATCTTCTTATTTTTATTGTTTTACTTACTTACATAAATATTTGTACAGAGCTATTAACAAGAAACTCAATCCCATTTCGAGTTTATCCGTCTTAGTGCAAACTCCAGAATATTAAAGTTACAAATTTTTAGGTACCTACATACTGCATCACCGAGTTTGATAACTCGAAATAAATACTCTGTAAATAGTTATTTTTACTTAGCACCTAAATTAAATAGATTCAGCTTCCAATATTTACAAAAACACTTCGTTAGTAATAAAAATACATTTTGGATACCTGCAAACCATTCCCCAAAATCGTCAACCGCAACATTAAAAATTCAGGCTTGAGCACGAAAGGTAACATTGAGGGTACCTCGTGCATCTCTTAACAAGTTGCATTTGCCAGCTGATACAAATTCAAGCGAACATCTAGTAACGAGATGTTCAATATATTAGCAAGGTAAGCTAGTAATGTCCCCTGCACTTAGTCCGGGCCGTATTGATAGCTCGCCATGATGGTAACTCACAAGACTGCTGCATCGATTATAATGTAGTTTGGTAGAATAGTTTCGAAATGTAAGCCGTCTTATGTATCTTTAGTTATTTTTAACGCTAAAAATAATTCAAAAAATAATAATAAGAGGAGAGAAAATATTTCCTTTAATTTCAGCATTTTTAGATAAGAGTCTTGAAAAATACTGCATTTGCTGTAAGTTCAAAATAACAGGACTTTAATAAAAGAAGAGGTTTTTGCACACTAGAACCTAACACACTCTCCTAAAATACAGATTAAGATATGTCTTACGCCTATCATCAATTTTCTCACACCACAATTTAAGATAGTAAATCAAACAAATTCTAATTCTAAAGTCAGTAACAATTATGATCTACTCAAAACATCACGAAATTCAGCTTAATGTTTTGTTTAAAGGAAACTCTCTGAAAGTTTGTCTGACGTCATTAATTAATCAATTATAGCCGGCACTTCGCTTAAGCTGCTTGCCGACCACAAAATAGCCTAGACTTTCGATCTGGCTGAGATTTTCAGCCCGTCTAAGGCTCTATTTAGCGCTTTAGAAATGCTTTTAAGTTTAGTTACTTATTACATTAAAACTTAAGTAGTTTAATCTAAATATGTATAGATAATTTAGAGTAGTTTAGACATATTTTAGTATTTTATTAGATATTACAATTCTGAAAAGACAGTAAATGAGTTCTTAGCAAAAAGCAAAGTCTTAAAATTCACACACATTTAACACCGCAAAAAAAAAAACAATTACCAGTCTTTTCTAATTGTTTCTGCGAACTAAAAACCTATAACAAAATAAACTTTGAAGTTCCGTTTCGCAAACGGTTTTATTTGCCTGTCCCACCTGGGCAAGTCGCGGATTGACGCCAATATCGGAATCCAATCAACTGGCGTGATTGACAGCTGGTCACCAACGAATGTGGATCGCATGACACGACCGCGTCAACTGTAGGAAAATAATCCCCCGCGTCTTGCTTGCGAAATATGTATTTTAATACGAGATCTGATAGAAGTTGTAAGTGTTGTAACGAGTTTTGATGGTAAATATTTTTAAATTGTACAAAACAGTTCAATCAATTTCTGAACAAATAAAAATAACGTACTTATTTCAACTTTTTTTTCCATTTTTTGCATTTTCAATTGACATGTGGACATGTGTAAAAACATCTGCACTACTCACTGAAAAAAATGTGCCAAAAATAAAATTATTTTTTATTTAGATTGTACGAAATAATTGTCAAAAACAAAACAAAGGACATACGTATCAGTAAGAATTAGTACAGGAATATCGATGAGCAATTACCTATACAATTGTTATTCTGGTGCAAGCCGCGAACAGGGGCGGGATGCATCCACAATCTGTTTTGTCCAATCAACATAACAGAGGAACTCGCTTTGTGCATTAGCCGGCCACCCCGACCACTTTAAGGCTTTATATTCAAGTGTTGAACCCCGTTGATGAGTTTCGGCTCAAGAACTCTCCCAATCTGAATATAATAATCGAATCATCAGTTTGTCAATCAGATTCATAACAATATCTGTTTATAACTAAGTGGGTTCGGATTTAATTTTGCTAAATCATAACGGTATTGACATACTGCCAAATACATATATAATAATCGGAGAGTTTTGTAATAAATAATACATCAACATGTTTTTTCAGGCTAAAACTGATATGTGTCATACAAAATATTTTATAATATTTTGATACTGAAACAAAGCAACGAAATACGCAGCAGAGATAAAAGAAAATTTACTGTTAGTTAGTTATTTTAGTTTATCTAATAACAGAAGCAAAATGGACGCTGTATACTAGAGGCTATTGTATTGTATCCATAAACAAGCCTATAAAACGCGAGTTATAATAGTACGCATAGCAAACGAGCCTCCAGCGCCGGCTGACAAATCCAAATAAAATTTACTCGACATACGTGAACTGCATTCCGAGCCGCCTATATCCCGGTTCAGCTTATAACTAAATAACCTCGTCACGGGAAGATAACGAACTATCAATTAAACTCGCGTATGTGTGCCGAATATGAAAGTAATGTCAATTTTTCCATCAGCTCTATCCGGGCCGCGCGGGAATACAGCTTTGTTAATTAAAATGCCTCGCCTAACACGACCCTCCACGGGTACGCATGACAATACCCAAATTATCATAAAAGCAAATAGAAACAAACATATTATTTATACTCCACATATTATTGTGAAATCTTAGAACTTTTTGTACGTATAAATAGAGCCAACTCATAAAGTGGAACATGGCATCATTCCAAAATATAACAAGTGAAATATCCTAATACTGGTACCTACAACGATGGCAACATTATGAGAAAACGAGAACCCTTTTTCCAATAAGTATGATCGAACGACGGAGTTTCTCGTCGGAGCTGGAAATTCTTGGGCAGTTGGGAACAAGTTGGGGCAGCCCTGGCCGCGGCGGCAATATCGGCAAGTTGGGCGGCCGCAGCTGGCATGCGCCGCAATGTCTCAATAATCCTCAAGGTACCCTTCTAATCGACTCTTCCTTAGTTCGACGCAAGTGTGACTAACTGATTAATTCTGCGACTGGCTGTACGTGCCGGTCTGTCTTCGCCCATTATTGTTTGCCCTACACTTCGTCCGCTCGTGTCCCATTATTGAACGATATTTGGACTATTATTGGCGGAGTCGTACGGAGCCTTATATTTATATGTTATCCAAGGGTGGCCATTACATACTACGGCATATAGTTTCGGATTGTAATTGCTGCTATTTTGTTAGATTGAATCCGATTTCGTTCGCTTAGTTTTAATGGTTCGTTCTTGTTTTGGAATTGCGAGATGTTAGGCGCGTTACCGGTCCGCACTGACTCGCTTGAGCGACGGTTTTGGCTGGCGTATTAATTAACTAGAGCGTTTAATCGTAATTCCCTGCACTCGCTTGAA
This sequence comes from Autographa gamma, assembly GCA_905146925.1. Classification (NCBI taxonomy): domain Eukaryota; kingdom Metazoa; phylum Arthropoda; class Insecta; order Lepidoptera; family Noctuidae; genus Autographa; species Autographa gamma. The sequence goes on from LR989852.1 coordinate 8,270,772, forward strand.
TTCTTGTTGCACCAAGATTAATATTTTCCATCTAAAGTGGCAGCACCAGTTAAACAAATCGTAGTTTATTGCAATTTATAACAAATTAGATTGCTTGATATCGCGTGTATCAAGCTTGCTGATGTCAATATTTGTTGTTTGAAAATAGAGTCAATTACTGTTCCACTTTGCCGCTGCCTACGTACTAATGTTTACCAAATCAACAGTCAACTATGTCACCTTTATTAATAATTTAATGCTCTACTAATTTAGCCACCAATACATAGATAATTGTGCTGGCAAAGAGCTCAGGCGGTGGACATCATTATAGTAACATACGACGATATAAATTAAAACATCAGAGTTAGTAAATTTAATAGCAACTGTGATGTACCGGCCACATTAACGGGACTGGAAAGTTATTATTTTAACGAGACGTTAACGTCATCGTAAAGCTATAATCATTTTCTAATTAGTTGTGGCAGTAACGACTATATACTTGTAATGAGATGATTTATAAAGTGCGATTTCACATCGTCTCACAAAATTGTGGCATCGTTCGATATTCCCAAGTAGGATTACAGTTGAGTAATGATTTGCACTTGTGTCACTTGGACATAGTTGCCAGGTGGTGTGAGACCACGTCATTGTATATGACTCATATACTTGCACACATTTGGCAACATGCACACTGAACACATGCAAAAATACATCTTAAATATTAATAACATCCTGACACCTCGAAAACTACTTCAAAGTGGCTTTTGTCCTTCAGTTTATTTTAATAAATTTCGTTCCAATATTTATTGAACGAAGTATATTGCACTTTAAACGTGTTAATCCGATGCTGAAATTAAAATACCGTAGTCTTTTAATCGATGCTTCAGTATCAGTAATACACAGCTTGAAAATAAGTAAAGGCTAAAGGCAAATCCGTTCTCGGCAGCCATTATTGAGAGCTACCTCGAGCTATTAAACGTCTGTTGTTGTTAACTCTTTGCCTCTGTTAATTGCTATATTCTTGATTCCCTGAGCTTTTTCCGATAAAACGTAGATTGCTCCACTTGTTGGGCCGGAGGGGGGCATGCTCGTGAGGCGGGGGAGGGGACGTTAGATAAAACGAGGGTATATCGCCAATAACTCGCTCCATTGTTTGTTGGCGGCTGACTTAATAAGTTCGCCGAATTTATTATGATTTGTAGGCTCGTCGTTCGTCGTCTTATTACGAAGCTTTTAACATACTCTAGTCGTATAGTGTCTTACTGCGCACAATATGAAACCACCAATTTGTTCTTTTACAACCATCTTAAAAAGGGACGCCCCTATTTCTGTTTCAGCCCTCGAGGTACCTCACAAACTAAAAGAATGGAATGTTTTATGTGCTTCTAGAGGAGTATCAGGAACTTTATGTTTCGGAGCCAGAACGGGAGCCATGAATTCATGATAATAAACCTTTCTCAGGAGCTTTGTATTAAATATTGTCGCAGTAAATTCGCAAAATTGTATCAGCAAATAAACAATATGACAATGTAATCGAGTAGACTCGGCCAAATCAAAAGCTAAATTCATTATCTTATGAAACACGCTCTAGTGGTCTGTTTTAATTGAAACTAGGTTTCTTCACACGACCCCTTTGGGATTTGTAGCAAAATTAATATAAATAAGTAGACATCACGACCGTGATTTATCCTTGATTGATTTACAACATAAACTTGCGCCACACTTGACATCCATCATCAAAATTAATGGAAGTTGATCGGACGGATCCGTAGACATTTGAAAAATTGATGTTGTTAATAAATTACTGTGAATAATGCGTCGCTAAGTGTTCTACTGATTTATAATTTTTATGGGACGTTTGGTGAGACGAATAATAGCGACTCATCGATTTCCTTTGTCTTCTTAATGAATAGCTGTTACTAAGAATTTCAATTTGTAAAATAATATATTTAATGTTAAATATCTCGTAATTTTGTAGGTTTACTATCTATCGTTTATGTCAATAAAAATACCGCAAAAACGAATGTAGCATTGTATACTACAAGATTAAATTACAGTATTTTATCTAAAATTATTAAAATAGAAATCATATGAAAGCAACGAAGTGAACAAAGCATAAGAAATCAATACTTTGGTTATAAAAATACTGTTTTCTAATTAATTAATTTAGAAATCACATTACTGTCGACGCTTGATCGTATAAAATGAGATTTTATAAGTGGAGGTGACAATGCATTATTACGGATTATGAACATAACGACTTATCGATAAGTATCTAATACACAACATAAGCTAAGCTAAAGATAACATATTAATAACATTTCGTGACAAATCGCATGAAACTCTTTAAAAAAAATTACATGTTACCAAAACATTTTTTTTTTCTATAAATCCTTTTTCCTAATGATTTCATGACACCAAATTTAATGTCTATAGGAATGTCGAATATAATAACGATTACCAAGTAATAACAAGCCAATATTGAGAGTATTTGTTTTACCACTACTCTGTCTAGCAAAATAATTCTCAGAAAAGATAAATAATAACTGAAACCTAATATAATCAATATACCACTTAATTAGAACTTGTGAGTCCTAGCAAATCAAAACACTAGACGACTAATTAAATAAGGTTGTTGACATCGTAATATATCTGAAGGTCTAATGTTACACTTTAATTAATTGCCTCGAAAAATTGAGAGCCACATATCGTATAACAAATATAAGAAAAGAAAAATGAAGTCAAAATTAGTAGTATAGTCAAGCACACATTAAAGTGAACTTTTTGTTATTAGCAAAACATTTTTTAACAATTTTGTTCACTTTTCCGTTTTGTTCATAAATTAATCCAACCCTAAAAATATATTTAAAAGTAGCTTGCCAGTGAAAAAAAAATGTTTTAGCATCGCATCAACTGTGTGTTTAACTTAAAATGACTTTCAAGAAAGCCAATAAATAAAATTGAGTGCACTTCGTCGGTCGGCGTCATTAACGAGTGTCTGTCGAAACCTAGCGGGGACCAGCTCGTAAATCATTACTAATAATACCAGTGCCATAGATTTACTAACTGACGGACACGACTGTCCGCACTAAACTTAAGGATTTGACTGACGCTTTTAATATGAACAGAAGAGATTTATTTAAAAGACAATTAGTCTTGTTACACATCCCGAGTTGTCTCATTTGACTTTTCAATGTAAATGGTTTTGTTTTCTGTAGTAGATTTTTTGTAGTGCCTTATGCAGAATAATTTTTCATAAACTGCCAAGCTTAACTAGAAAAAATCGAACTTTTTATTTTTCCTAAAGATAACCTTAGAAAGTTGAGTTTCAGTAGGAAAAATGGGAAACAAGGGATAGGAAATTAGTAAATGAAAGAAGTATGTAGGTTAAGTTACTGATGAGAACATTAACAGATGGGATGCCCAAGCCTCCTAGCTGAGTAAGCCCTTAGGCGCACAAAATTAAAGGTCCAAAAACTCAATGACAACGTACAAATGACGTAACCGCTCGGAATAGTATTTTGCCGGGAAAGCTCGGGAGCGTGACGCTACATACAAATTAACTCAGAAATACTCATTACAAATTACAAATTTGTCATCAGTCACCCTGAACCACGAATCGACCTCGTCACGATTTCACGGCGAGATTCGCACGGCGACCTATTTGTTATAATTACGTTAAATAAACAAAATATAACGAGTCATTTAACACTGTCATTTAATATTAACGATACGGCCCATCTAAACTGCGTACATTCATGTTATTCCTATGAAACACCAGATTTATATAACACCTGGTTTCTTAAATCAACTCAGACGCTGGCATTGGGAGTGATACAAAAATATACCTCAAGATGCTGTAATTTTGTAGCAAAAATAAATCGTTTACGTCAAATCATTTCTCTTTGAAATGATTATTTAGTTTGGTGTGATCAGAAAATAGCGATATGGTTTGCATGAATCTTACAGAATTACAGCTACAGTTAGGTTTTAATAAGCTAAATGAATATTTAAACTTGTTACGGTACACTGAGTGCGTTGTGTGAATCATTTTCTACCGTATTTGGTACGGTTTATTCGCTTACTTATCTAGTTTTATTTTAAGTTTTTGGGTCGGGTTTTTATATGACGATTGTTTTTTTTTCAGCTTGTAATTGTTCAGTATTTATTTAGTTTTTGTTAGATTTTCAAACCTAAGAAAATATATAATTACTATTTACTTTTTCATACGTGTCTTTATTACCTCATTATATCCATTTCAAGGGAATAGTTTACTCTCAATATTAAAAAGTCACTAACTATAAAATTTAATTGTATACCTACTTACTATTTTTATCAAGTCTTGATTTTTAGAAATGCTATCTCTAAAAAGTAACTCGAATTGTTCTTTTTCACTTTAATCAAAGAATACAGGGTGTAAGTTAAAAAAAAATGACGTATTTAGTAGTTTAAATGAATTAGCAGTTACTTTGTTGTCCTGAGGCGCGTAATTAAGATAATTCACTACAGTGTGACGCAGTGGGCGGCCCAGCGCTCTAATTGAATCCAACAACATCGGAGAATAACTCCGACTGCAGCGAAACTCTTCCGCTGAATCAAAATGATAATAAAACTCGCTTTAATCCAGTTTCGCTTGATAGCGATACGTGAAGTTACACATTTAAGCAGAATTTTAATAGTGTTTGCCCCTAATTAATTAGCACAGATCATTTTACAAAAGACGCAAATACCTTTAAATATAATCCTATTATTCATTAGTGTACTACTGTAGCTCTGTAACGCAACACACTCAGACCTACCCAGACTCCATAAATTATAAATAATGAGCTTCGTAATTGCCAGACTTCATTGTAGACTCACTCGCAATGGAGAAAGCCAACTCTTAGTTAAAAGTCTTCGGGAGTTGTGTATAGACATAATCAAAGTTCCAGAAGTGTACAGGCCAATAAAGCTGGGCGAAAGCAATCGGTCGCCTCTATTCGGCACAATACTCTGTGCCACTCCATTCCCACTGTTCTCTCCGCTCACCGAGGAACGAGTGCAATTTCCCGCGTTCCGTATCGCGGGCGACGTACAAAAATTGCTTTTCTGAACGTGAAAATATAGAGAAAAAAAGCTGGTGCCATGCAAATTTTTGTAAAGTCATTCGAAGGCGTGCGTTTGTATTTCTCGGGTGAGGGTAAAGAAGGCGAACGATTGTCGCGGGGAATTCCTTTATTTTGTAAGAGGGATATTGCGCGTCGCATGCAGGCGAGCCGAGCCAGCTGCCGCCCGAATGAGCGTTGTTTACCGGCGGCGACCGGCAACCGGCAATACGCCCGCATCCAGCTCCCGATGCACCGTCGCGCGTCGCCGGCAAACCGCTCTTATTAAACACGACTATCCGTGATTACACGCTACATGCGCTCCTTCCTTCGCTCATCATCGACTTTTACAAGTTAATATTAGGCAATAAATCACTTCAGTCGCCCGACAAAAGAATTCAGCTGTAGTGTGTTTATCCGACAAAAGTTGTTTTCCTGGGTAGGTACAGGTCTCGGGGCGGCGCGCGACGGGTCAAGGCTCGATTTGCTCGTAAATACAAATAAATAGGATACCGTCTGAATCTCATTGCCTGATGCTTATCATATTTTATGGTTCCGTAAACTAGCGTACAAATGTTGCAATAAGAACGTATTGTTTCATTTGTTTCCTGGTAAAATTGGGCTCGTTAATCTTATGTAAAGTAAACTTCAGTTATTTGAACGCATAGCTACAGGGATTTATCTCACACCTGGATACTTTTTCAGTCATTGTTTAATTAAATTGGTAGGGGTGGTAATTTTCGTAAACTGGGCGTTTTATATTCCGTACACAGTTTATAATTATTGTGATAACCGTATTTTCAGTAGGGGATTCCAACTCAATTTAAAATTTCCATTAACAGTGGATTCCCAAATATGTCAATTTCCATTTCACTGTTCCATTTACATTCCTGTGGGGAATACCAAAAATATCAAACTATTTCATGAATGACCCCTGCTTTAGATAAGGTTTGAGATTTGCTTTTTTGCGATAAACATAACAAAACAGTATTACATATAATAGGGGGTTACAATGAGCGGTTTCATTTAAAATGTACATATTAGACTAAATAATTATAGATAATCCGACTGCAGATTAACTGCATGGTATTCAACAAGCATAAAAATATATTTTTCTGTCATTCTCTTATCTATTAACTTGTTACATACATCGTGTATTATCAGCCTACATCTAATTTCTCTCTTCGCTAACAAAACTATCACAGGCGCCAATTTACCTGTCTCCAATTACAACATAAAAATATATTTTTATGAAAGTGTTTTTCCATTCCGATATATCGATGATAATGATATTCAACGAGATTGTCTCCAATCCTCAGATAGAAGATATTCCCCGTTCTACTAAAACTTAATAAGCTGTCTATGTAATTTTGTTTTCAGGTTACGTTGCCGCCTTGTAGCCAAGAGATAATTTGCGAAAAGGTAAGTCCTCATAAGCATCTATTTGTATTCACGAGCATGGGAACTATTCCTCGGCACAACCGTTGCCTCTCGAAGCTTTTGATCCTTTTTAACGGCGAATATCAAATGAGAGTGTAACAGAAAATATTGTACCCCAACGTAGCTACATAATAAGCAATCAAAAAGAAAACGCTGACAATCGGTATGAGGCAAATTCAAAGATACGTTTTTCAAGACGTCTTCGAGCCCTGCTCCTAATGCGATTCTAATGCTTTGTTCGAGGAAACAATAAAATTTAAGTGTTATGTTCTCGATTCATTTGAATTTACAAAAAGGCTTGTAGGTACTCTTGTTTGGGTAGAGAGTCAGTTGTCAGTGGCATCGGAAATAAAAATACGAAGTATAAACATTTCCATTTGACGAAAAATCTATTTTGAAAATGCGCAAGCAACATCTCGGTTCAGTTTACGAGTTTCATCGAGCTCGCTTTCGTCTTCCTATTTCGTGGTGGAATAGCCCTAATAACATGCCACAACTCATTCTGATTTATACCGTCTCGTTATAATTGTGCGCTTCGCTGGCGCGCCGCTATTGCCTGCTGTTGCAATTTTCATGCAACCGATTCGCGAGAATGGATTTATTCTTTCTGGCAATTTGCTCGTAACTCCCTAGCCTGCTATTGCTCGAGATAATTTAATTTTAAAACAGCTAGGCGGCTAATGGAGCTTTTGCGCTTAATTTACCTATTCCCGACTTTATCACTAACTGGCTTCTTTTGTTACGGTTTGGTGAGACACGCCAGTCTACAGATAGTGACTCATTTATGAAATTCATTGTTGAAAAAGTGTATTATGTAAATGGAGCGGATTCTGGGTTAATATCAGCACGGGTAATTTCCAGTCATGTTAACAGCCGCTCTGAAATCGTGCGAAGGACGTCTTAAAATAGTGTACCTATTTATTACAACATGAATCAGTGTGTGTTCCTAAGAAACTGTTATGCGGTGTGTACATATAAATAAAACGTAATGGCCAGACATTTACAGCTCAACACGGACGTATAAAAATATTAATCACCAGTCGTAACTTAAATATCAAAGTTGGGCAGTTTAGTTCGGTTCAGTCGCATTGATAGCCGAGCCGTAAACTAAACTAACTCTTGGTTTAACGCATCAAAACTTCCCCTGTTCCTTGTGATTACGAGCTCTCTAACAATACAATCAATCGTCAACTTTTATTTGACTTATCTTGGAAATAAAAAACAAGTAAACAAACGTTGGGTTTCGGATTTCGTGGATCCCGGTACAAAGTTTGAAGGTGGGCCGACGACCGTCTCCCTAATAGAGAAGAAAAATACGTTAATGTACCCTCAGATCCCGAAGACAAATAAACCGAGGCGGACAGGGACCAAATAAAAGCGGGGAGGCACCGAGATAAATAACAATGATCTTGCGGAACGAGTCAGCGCAGCGACTAGCGAGCGGCGCGGCGCGGTGCGGCGCGGCGCGCCCGCTGTCACACTACTCACACTTATCCCTTTTATTAGACTAGCTTACAAATCATTTAATACCCTCTAATAAAAATAAATCACTTTCTTACGTCATCCCTCCTAGCAATATTACTTCCATCGCCTCCCACCTACGTATTAACCTAGAAATATATATCAGAAATTATTCCTGATCAAACAACGTATATATTAAACGCGTAAACAACAAAATAAATTTGTTACATAATAATTTATTATAACAAGTCAAGTATTTGTAGAAAATGGTGGGTAGGAAACTTAACCCTACAATGAAATGGATAGATCCAATGCTCTGCTGTACGAAACAATACCCACCGCTTGTCAGTTGCGGAAGTGTCGGATGTTACAGGGTTGACAGTTTGTGTGTCTTTAATTTTAGTCTCGTAAAACACAAATACATTAAAACGAACATTGTTTTTCGTTTTAATGTTTAATGATGATAAATTGCTTTCATTTATTCCATTTAACGTAGCGCTACAGCGGCGTCATCTATTTATTTAATGTGTTCATATTCAAAGGGAAAACTTTGACTCGTAGTCCTATAAAACTTAGTAACAAAATCGTAGAGGTTTTAATAGAAACATTCATATTATCAGAACTGACGAGTCTGACGACATAATGACTATGTCAGTTCGTATTATGTAAAAGTAACTACATTTATTTGACAGTCCTGAAATATATTAAAGCCACATAAATTATTTTGGTCATGAATCACAACTGCCAACGATCAAAGTTAAACAGAACGGTATAAATATTAATGGCATCGATTACGTTTGTTGTCAGTAACAATATTCAATTCATAGCTGAAAGACCAACGTCTTTAAGATTTATTTGCTCAAACAATACAATTTCTCCTAATGCTCTTGCAACTTTACAACAATTTAGCATCGTTTAAAATTTTTAAATCATCCAAGGAAACTTGAATAATTTTGACCCTTTACCCAACCCTGCGCCGAGCGAAGCGGATTTCACGAAATCTTTTTGTCTGCGTCAAGCTGGCGGCTTGTCATAATCTTCTTCCTCAAAACAATGTCAGTTTTAATTAAAATACTTTAAAATAATAAAACTTAGGATAAAAGAGAACAAAATCGGACCAATTGTACGCAGCTTTTATTGTCGGAACCGGGAAATATACATCTGTGGGATCCATTCCTTTCCAAACTGACGTTTATGAATATGAAAATGTAATCTTTTGTTGTTATTTCAAGTCCTCAAAACGTTAAATATAATTCAATGACAAGTTAATATAGTCTACATTCAGTTTGTTGTGAAAACAATAAATAGTCGTAACGTCTGTTTAAATGACTACCTCGTTGGCCTAGTGGTGCTAAGCACGCCTGCTACGCTAGAGGTCTTGGGTTCGATTCCCGGGTCGACCAAGGTGTTATTGGGTTTTTCTATGAAATTCTCAGTAGCAGGTCGGAGTTTGGATTTGTGCCCGGTTAGTGGCAATAGGCTCGCCCCCTATTACATGGGACCTAAAACATATCGGCGAACTGTGGGTGTACATTGGTACGCCTCTGCCTACCCCTTCGGGGATACAGGCGTGATGATATATGTCTGTTTAAATAGGCACCTACGCAAATTGGCTCTTAAATAACAGACCTATTTTTAGTCTGTCGAAATGAACACAGGACAGCGTTTTGTTGTGAACAAAACTGTCGGATCGGAGCGAGTTCGAATGACGATTAGGCCCCTAAGTCAAACTGTCAATAGGCATGCGACCAACGACTTGTTTATCAGTAATTAGCTTCCTGCGCCCGCATGCTCGATAACTCTGTAACCGCGAGCCGAGCAGTGATTTCTAACTGGCCAGTGAAATTACTTAGTTATCTAATTAACTTGCTGTTGTTATGACACTAATTTGATAACAGTGGATTTATGCGTAGTTAGAACTTGCCCCTTACTTCGCGGTGGGCTGATAATACATGTAGTTGACTGTGTTATTTATAATTGTGATTCTATTAATGATATGTTGCGATGGTCACGTTCTATCGGCGATGATTCATGTTGAGGATTTCTGAAGCGTCTGGCGTGAATTAAAAAAGATTTATCTGTTATTCCGAGAAATTAACATTGTTTTTCTTTTTATACATGGCAGAAAAGCAAATTAACAATTATATTCAAATTTTATATAGTTTATAGCAATGTATAAATAAGTTTTCTTAATAGAAATGTACGTAAACCAATTCATCATAACAATGATAAGTGTAATAAAAACCAGCACTTCACAGTTTCAACACTTTTATTATCTTCCAAACACAGTACAATATTACACTTAGGATGTTGAAGCTACCAGGTTACAAGCCCGACTGCCGACTAACTCATAATTGACCATGCAAGAAAAGTATCAGTAAAACAACTTCTAAATTATAATCAACCACTTCCGGTGACAATATTTTTCACAACATTATTTCCGTTACCCTACATTTATAAAATCAATAAAATAAGAATTTCGATTACAATGATTTCAATAAAACCTACGCAAAATTCTGAATATAATTACGGATTTCCGGTACAAATTAATATAAATTAATAGTCCAATTACTTTTCTTATGTTTAAAACAATGAATCACAACACTCGGCCATCCGGCAACGTGCTTCCTCCGGAACACATATCAATCACAACACCAAATGCAAGGTAAGTTATGATTTATTATCTCAGTGAATTATGCTTACTCTATCTATTACTATACTATATAATAAATATATATATTTTTTTTTTACTTAATATACCTTTTTTATATAAATTAACATGTACCTAGTAATAAAGACATTATAAAATAACATATTACTAACAAGAAAATTAAGTAGGTATAATAATAAAGTGTGAATTAACTATCTATCCTTTATTCTTTTTCAGTCATCTTTGTTAGCAGATCTATCAGAGTCTGATGATGAACTCGATTCGGAACCAGAAGATTTGTCTAATTCTAATGCCTGGAGGTGAATCCAGGGCCGCATCCTATCTGCAGCTACAACGGATTCATATCGTCTACTGTTAAAACCTGGAACATTCACAATCTCGTAACGGTCATTACCTAAACATTTTGATACTTTATAGGGCCCAATAAATTTTTGCATTAACTTTTTGCTCTTGCCATCATTGTAAAAATTACTTTTGGTTATTTTAACCAAATCACCTACTGAATATGATGTAGCAGGAGACCTCTTCGAGTCATAAGAACGCTTTTGTCGTTTTTGACTCTCACCAATATTTATCAATGCTTCACGTCTAATTTCTTTAAGAGTTGAAGGTCTATTCGAAATATCTTGTTCAGTATCTGGGATATGGAAGGATATGGAAGGAGTGCAATTAGAGGCAACCTGATCGCTCGTCAATGCAGAGGTCTCATGTTCGCTTACTGTAGGAGTGGTATTGATCGATTGGGAAATCTCATCCGCGACTGTTAGGATGTTATCAGAGCTACCGTTTAGTTTTAAACCAAATAGCAGCTCCGATGCACACTTCTTAGTTGTGGCGCTAATTGTATTATTGATACCCCATTGCACTTTGCCTAATTGCTCGTCCCAAATACGTTCATCTTTACCAAAATTTTGGGTGGCTAAAGATGTCAGTATTGTTTGATTAAATCGTTCTGCCTGACCATTTGACCTGGGACAAGCAACCGCGTTAAGTACATGGTTTATACCACAACTACAGCAAAACTCTTTAAACAGTTTGGATGTAAATGCTGTTCCTCGGTCCGAAATAATTCTAGTCGGTACTCCGAAATCTTCAAATAAATGTTTTAAAACTTTCACGACATTTTTAGTTTTTGTGTCTCTTACTGGTCTAGCAAAGAGATACTTTGTGAAAGCATCAACTATTGTCAGAATGTAACAATTTCCAGACTTACTTTTAACAAAGGGTCCTAAATGATCCAAATGTAGAGTGTGGAAAGGTTTGTCAATCTTTGGAATCGGATACAAAAATCCTTTACGCGTCTTACTAGCGTTATCTTTATTATAAGCACATTCGATGCACGCAGCTACATACTTTTTGACAAAGCGTCTTAATTTAGGGAACCAGTACTTAGTCTGTATGCGTTCAAGAGTTTTTGCAAAACCAAAGTGACCAATATCGTCGTGGTTGGACTTGCAAATTTGCCACCTAGCACTTTTTGGAACAACTAATCGTAAATCCTCACCGATCTTTCTGTACAAAGTATGATTTTTGACTGTATAATTTTTCTTAATCTCTGTACTTTCATCGTCTATATTAGGTTTCAAAATTCTAATAATACGTTGCAATTCAGGATCAGCAATTTGTAACGTAACTATCCAATTACCTGTGGTTATGTTCATAGTTTGCACAGAATTTGTTAAATCGGTAGAAGATAGCGGATTCCTACTAAGAGCATCAACGTGTGCCATACGACATCCCGGTCTATATTCAATATTGAAATTGTATTCGCTAATTTGAAGCCACCAGCGTGCTATGCGTGGGATCAAATCTCTTTTGGTTAGTGTGGTTCTAAGCGCATTACAATCAGTATACACCAAAAATTTGAGCCCGAGGAGGTATGGGCGAAATTTCTTTAAAGAGCAAACCACGGCCAGCGTTTCTAATTCATAAGAATGTAAGAACTTTTCTTCTGCCGTGGTTTGTCTACTATAATACGCTACCGGCTTAAGCACTCTAGGACTGGACTGCCACTGCATGAGAATACCGCCCAGTCCCAAAGAGCTGGCGTCTGTGTGCAATTCTGTTTCAAGATTCGGATCATAGAGGGCCAGCAATGGTCGCTCAATCAGCCGCGATTTCAACGACATGAAGGAATTGTCTTGATCCAACGTCCACTGCCAAGGAATATCCTTTTTGAGCAGTTTAGTCAAAGGTCTGGCTACTTCTCCGAATCCCTTAACGAATCTCCTAAAATAGCTGGCTAGACCAAGAAATTGTCGAAGCTCATGTGTATTAGTCGGAACAGGAAAATTTTTCACTGCTGCAATTTTTCTTACGCTGGGCTTAATACCTTCAGCTGAAACATCGTAGCCCAAGTACTCTATCTCTCTATCAAAAAATCGACACTTCGTCAATTTCAAGGTGAGGCCTGCGTCCTGAATTAATTTCAAGACATCCTCCAGTTTTTGGAAACCCTGGTCAATCGAAGATGATGGTATGAGCAGGTCATCCATGTAAGCCAGTACTGAATCAAATCTACGTTGCCCCAATAATTTGTTAATCATCTTTTGGAATACTGCTGGCGCGTTTGCCAATCCAAATGGCATACGTTTAAATTCATAATGGCCATCCGGAGTGACAAACGCGGTTAAGTGACGGCTTTCTTCTGCCATGGGTATTTGATAATAGCCCGAGGCTAAGTCGAGTGTGATAAAAAAGTCATTACCACTTAAATTAGAAATTTGGTCATCGATTAAAGGTAAAGGGTATTTATCTTTAATAGTTTTATTATTGAGGGCACGGTAATCGACACACAGCCGAGATTCCCCATTCTTTTTCTTAACTATCAATATAGGGCTAGCGTAACTAGACTCGGACTCTTGAACAATGTCATTGTTCAATAGGTCATCTACTATATCCCTAACTTTTTGTCGTTCATGATAGGATAACCGATAGGGCCTATAAACTATAGGAGTCTTATCTTGAAGTTCTATATTCATTTTGCAATTTTTAGCGCAGCCTAACTCACCAAGATTTTGAGCAAAGCAAGTCCTGTATTTGGTCAAGAGATTGTGTAGTCTTTCAATCGTCGACTGATCAATATCTTGTCCAACTTGGATCTGTGATATACTGAGGGGTTCTAGTTCCGTAGATTGAATTTCAGTACCTATCGCAAATATTTTAGTTTCCGTAACAGGGTTTACTCGAGCTATTAAAGTATTTGCTTTAAATAATAAAGGCGCTGTAGTTAAGGAGGTAACAAATATATGAGCCGTGTTGTTAATTATTTTGTAACATCCCTGATGTAAATGGTATTCCTGATTTGGGCTCATCCTAGTACTACCATCAAAATAAATATCCCCTGAAAAAGGTTCTACACAATATACTTCTACTAAGCCCCCCTTCATAACAGTCGTATCTCCTTTAACAAATAATTTAATGCCAACACTACTAGTCAGGGGCAAGGTCGACTTATGGCAGAAAAACAATGTCTCACTGTCCTTTATCACAGTTACGGTGGTTAGTTCTGTAAAGTTTTGTCCTATTAGTAATGAAGCAGGTAAGAGTGTATCACTGACAGCCAACACATTTAGCTCAGCCTCTACTTCATCTATCCTAACTTTAACATTAGAGCGAAATTCTGGTTGGGTAATAGAGTTTCCAAATCCTTTTACTACCGGCAAGTTATCAAAACTTTTTGGCAGTTCAAGTAATTTAGCAACTGAACACTTAATAAGACTGCAGTCACTTCCGAAATCAACAAACGCATTAAAGGATCTGCCATTCACACAGATGTTTTTAAAATATTTACTGTTTGGATCGGGTGATATCTGAGTGACTGGACTGACCACTTGAGCGTTTGACGTTGAGGTGGAAGCTATTTTTAGAATTTTCTTGTCTGAGGTTTGCTCGTTTTGGTTAGTGGTGCTATGAGAGAGAAGAGGTTTTTTATAGCAACTGTCAAAGTTATGTCCTATCCTACCACATTTAACGCATTTGACTAAAGCTTTTGTACAGTTAACGTAAGAATGTCCACGTTCTTGGCAATTAAAGCAAGTTATATCAATTCCTCTGTTCGTTAAAATGTTTTTATTTTGACCATTGTAACCACTACGGAAATCGCGTTTCTTAAAAATACTACTATTATTCGCAGAAGGATTACGCGCGTTGTCTTTTGTTAGGTTAAATTGTTGTGAAGCTAAATAATTTAACAAATCTTCTGGTTCGCTACATTTGAGAGCCTGTGCTCCATTACGAACAGAAACATCAGCGATTCCATATATTACACAATCAACTGCCTTACGACCACTAATTTCACATCTACTCAATAATGATAGCTTATCGTAAAAATAGTCCCTAAGTGTTTCGTCTGAACGGGATTTACGGTTTAACATTTCTTCTAATAGCTTTCCAAAATTTTCTTCACTTGGGAAGGCCTTTCCTAGTTTACATTGCCATTCTTGCCACGAGAAGTTGAGCGTTGGAAGAGATTCATACCATTTTTTTGCTAAACCGGACAACTTTTGCAAGGAATAATGTATTGTCTGTTTTTCATCCCAATTATAAATAACAGCGCATTCATTAACTTTTCTCAACCATCGCCCGACATCCTGCGACCTATTATTTGGATCAAACTCTGGCACAACATTAGTAGTATTCATGTTCTTACTTGTACCTTCCTGGAGTGCTGTTATGATCTTCAATATATCGCCGGCTGTCAGCCCTTCGGATCTTCGCTTTACCTTTGCCGGTAACAGAGGTGATCCAGGCTCACTCGATGATGATCTTCTACGGCGACGCTGACGGGGACGCTCTGGAGTGGACATCTCTGACTGGCTGCCTGAAATTATTTTCCCGAGCACTTCATATCTTTACATATCATATAAATTATAGTAATGTAAAAAATAACAAAACTCAAATTAAATAACTTTGATAATAATATAATGCTTGGTTTAATTTTTATTATTGTAGTATACTTCATTAGGACTTGTAGTCGTTCCAACAATAGTCCAACAATTCCTTTGACAATTATGCTTACCCTTCGATACATGTCTATTAAAGCAGCCAGTTTAATATTATGCTTGTTTTTATAACAATCAACCCAATCAATCAACATACTGGCTCACTAAGCCTTAAACACGCAACAGCTAGCTCACCGCTATGGCTACCATAGCTCACCTACATAGCAGCATACTACAAGTATGCACACCTACATGACTGACTCTCTTCGTGAACACACCTACATGGCTGACTCTCATCGTAAACACACCTACATGGCTACGTCTCACTATAAGCACACCTACATGGCTGACTCTCATCGTAAACACACCTACATGGCTACGTCTCACTATAAGCACACCTACATGGCTGACTCTCATCGTAAACACACCTACATGGCTACGTCTCACTATAAGCACACCTACATGGCTGACTCTCATCGTAAACACACCTACATGGCTACGTCTCACTCTAAGCACACCTACATGGCTGACTCTCATCGTAAACACACCTACATGGCTACGTCTCACTATAAGCACACCTACATGGCTGACTCTCATCGTAAACACACCTACATGGCTACGTCTCCCCATAAGCACACCTACATGGCTGACTCTCATCGTAAACACACCTACATGGCTACGTCTCCCCATAAGCACACCTACATGGCTGACTCTCATCGTAAACACACCTACATGGCTACGTCTCCCCATAAGCACACCTACATGGCTGACTCTCATCGTAAACACACCTACATGGCTACGTCTCACTATAAGCACACCTACATGGCTTATCATTCATACTCAGGTCGCACATAAATCTGCAGTGTTTTTAGTTTACTTACATTTAATTGTTAGTTCGCCTACACGATCATTATCTACTCAAATAACATATAGTCGTCACTATGATATAAAAAAAAACAAGTAGAAAAAAGATAAATTTAAAAATAATTTGTTTAGTCTCAGTATTATTAATAATTAAGTGTAGCAGCCGTATCAAATGTTAACGTATTTATTGGTAATCTGTCTCATAGGTTTTACCTACTACAGACACCAGTCCATATATAACGCGTATACAATTCAATCTGTAACCTTATTGAAGTGATGAGAAAATAAAGATTTTATTGTTATATCAATATTATACCAACTGTTTTGAGGCCACCTATCGTGGCGAAGGAAACAAATTATAATTAATTATACTATCTAGATAGACTATAATAGATAGACTATCTATAATATAAAATAATTATTCATCTAAAAATATAATTCATATCAAATGAAGGTAATACTTACAGTTTTTCTCTGCCATTGCTCGTGGGTCATCCCACTTCTGATTTGTAATAAAAACCAGCACTTCACAGTTTCAACACTTTTATTATCTTCCAAACACAGTACAATATTACACTTAGGATGTTGAAGCTACCAGGTTACAAGCCCGACTGCCGACTAACTCATAATTGACCATGCAAGAAAAGTATCAGTAAAACAACTTCTAAATTATAATCAACCACTTCCGGTGACAATATTTTTCACAACATTATTTCCGTTACCCTACATTTATAAAATCAATAAAATAAGAATTTCGATTACAATGATTTCAATAAAACCTACGCAAAATTCTGAATATAATTACGGATTTCCGGTACAAATTAATATAAATTAATAGTCCAATTACTTTTCTTATGTTTAAAACAATGAATCACAACATAAGTAAATACGATCTTATGTACTTATTTTTCTAACCCTAAAGGAATATTACATAGAGGTACTTATTTAGGGTGGTAGTACTTAGGTAATTAAGGGCTAAAGTAGTGTCTACAATAGACAAATAATTACAGTGATGGACCTTGCAGTGGTCCCGCGGAGCGTGTGCCCCCGCGCACTGCAACCCGACCCACTTGGCATTCGTTCTGAAGGTTACAGAAAGATATGAAGTGGATGCTATTAATATAATATTTAATTAAACTTATTTAATTCTAAATTAATATTAATTGTTTCAAATAGAATTATTCTACTTTAGAACTTCTCGTTGAGTTAATTTTGAATTCAGTGGCTTGGTCTTTACTAGTAACTGGAAGGACGCTACTTGTACTAAAATATTTAAAGCGCTCACATATTTTTTACAATTCTAGATCATCTTAAATCTTCCGCTTTGTTATTATTTAAGACCAGGTTTAAATCTGCTCTACAAGGTATTAGATAAAAATTTCGTATAAAGTCGCGTCTATTTCAAAAACATCTATTCTTTAAAAAGAAAAGTGTGTTAAATAAACAATCTCTCGAGCGTGCTAATACGGAGATAATCAATGAGCGCTCAACACTAAAAAACGGAATTCTTTCGTAATCCCGAAATACTTGTATCCGACGAAATATTTATACTATTATAAAAATGTGGGATCGCTGCGATAACACCTCTGGATATTTATAAATCTAACGCAACAGTCAGATGGAAGCCAAAACAACAGCCGAAAACCGGAAAAATATAATCGTAGAAATGAAACCAGAACGACGCCGATTTATATAGGGTGCCGAAAACGTTATATATTCTAGCAATGCACCTTTTCATATTAAAATTATTTATAAAGTTATTTGATATTTTTGTTGTAAAGCCCGGCAAATCACGTTATTTGCTGCGATTGTTTGCAGAAACTCCATCTTTTTTTTCTGTGACCGCTACACGTATTTTATTTGATCTTGTTTCTTTGTAGACGTCATTCATAAATAATTATGAGTTGCACAGTGTTGCAGTCGCAGTGCTATTAGGGTTACAAAGCACATTATTTCAGTGGGAGACCAAGATTTTATGTTGTTCTTGTATTTCTGATCTGAGAGAGCTTTACTGTTCGTGTATTGTGTCTTTGAAGTTATAAAACTCTTGATGCAGTTGGAGACAGATTAGGTTATTTTTAAGATTTTTGAGTTCTATGTGGTGTAGACCATTATTTATTGAAAACTTTGGGACTGTTTTTAACACGTAGATTCGTGCAAACTGATGTCTTATAATAATATACTCGGCTCGTGAAGGTTTAGTTTATTATTATTTTTCATTCAATTATTCATAAACATAATTAGTATTTGAAATATATAAATTCACCTAATATTATTTCTGTATAACATAATATATAATCGTAATATGTGGGTTTACATTGCTTGATCCCACTAGTATATTTGAGTGTCAGGAAAAATAAATGGAACACAGTTTTCTATCAGTTTATCTAAATTCCCTAAGAGTTTATGACAGGTGATATAGCCAGAACACCCACCTGTTTACTAGTCGTAGAAGGTCAATCATACAAGTGGAAACTCGAATAAATACATAAAACCCTTTTTTATTCATAGAATAATTAGGAGACGTAAAAAATTCAAAATGATTTTAATAAAATTACTTTTCACAGATATTATCGAGGTACATATTTACGAGTATGTTTTAGTTTCTGAAGTTTCACGATGAAATCATTAAAAAGTAGTTTTATTTCAATGTCTAGTAATCGTTTAAATCTCAGTATACAATAATGTTTATAATTTATCAAATTGTATTTCTAAATACTCGAGCAATTATGTGAGCGAGTGAGCGACTCCACGGCTGTATCACGCGGACTAGAAACCGCAATATCACTACTCTACTGATATTACATTCCCCCCCCCCCTCGCTCGACGCCATGAAGTCCCGTCTACCCCCCTCCACCCCTCGCCCTCCCCACTCCAAACCCCATAGGGTAATGAATTCGACCACAGCCATTCTATCGATATGACCTATAAAAATTTAGGACGCAATTATTGCTTAATCACTTCATGTACGAATTCCGTGAATACCTCGTCAATTGTTATTCAATGTAAGCAAATCTCGTGTTTTGTGTACGTTCGTAATGGTGGCCCGGAATCGATATTTGATTGTTTTCCGATGTAAACTTAAGCCTATTACACTCGCTTGTTAGTAAAGGAACATCCTAAACGATCAAATGGATAAGTTAGTTATCAATTCATTAGTAGTTTACCGTTCACCAGTAGTGTTGAGCTAGGAGGCTCTCATAACCCATTTGCTACAGTGTCGGAGTGTCTAGATCACTCTCAGACATTTAGGATAAGGTTCTGTTATGGCGCCATGATAAATGACTCAGCCCCTAAGCACGTATTCATTTTGTTAATTACTTCAACTAAGTATCATTGCAATATGTCCCGTGTTGCGAATATAACGTAAAATATGAACAGCGTAAAGTTTTACAACTTCGAATTATTTCAGTTATTATCATTAACAAGTCGCTGTCTTATGTGATTCTCGAGAAACATTATTAATTTCATTGTCTTGACTCTCAAATAATTAAATATATGGTTGTTTCGTATTGAAGATAAATGAAAATGAGAAGAAACATTTTGTAAAAGTAATTTAGCGTTTCAATAAATCAATTATTTCTGACTTGTAACAGGTACGATAAATAATTCCAATTACTTTATTTTGCTGCGTCACAAATATTTTCTTTTGTCGATATATTGAAGTCTTGTGGCATCATATACAATAGACGTGGGGCGAGCCTGAATACCCACTAGCATACCGGTGGAACAACTCTCTAAGTCTCTACACCAGTTTAATCTGATCCCCCGAGCCCTCCTTCACTTCATCAGAGATCTACGAAGACTATGTACGATATGACAGCTCCAGTCAAATTGGATACGTTGTAATAGCGAAAGCGTGTCCCATAAAGAACATTCTATGTTTTGTGCATCTGGCTTGTTTCATTACGCGACGCAACCCTGTGTTTCAATATTTTAAATCAGACGAAGTTACGTTACGAGCGATAGTATTAATGTTATGTTTTCCTGTAGGGGTAGACTGAATAATATCAATAGAATATAATATTTCGAGAAAAACAACGTCTTTAACTCTTCTTGAAGTATTTCATATTTTGATAATAAAAATCTTATCAATTCACCTCTTAGTTTTCTTTCGTGGTAAATACGAAAGATATTTTCTTCTGAAAAGAAAAACCATACATATTTCTCAATACCTGTATGTTTTAACTCAAAGTTTGTACATAAGCTGAACAACATAATACCTTCCAAGAGTTTCATATTAGAATAGTATGGAACAGTAAATTTACTCTTTTCATCCTCCGTGGGACAGAAACGCAAGATTTTTCGCTTAGGACCAAGGGATAAGTTTTCATATAGAGAATTTTGCAGAGTGCTTTTGGGATTTAGTCTTTGGCTTAGTTGCTCTGCGCTCAAGCTGTGCTATAAAATGCAACAACAACTAGTAATTAAATATGGGGGAAAACATGCTGTAAGTCTAGGTTTCAATGCATAATTATATCTACTTCATAATCTACAATTAATTTAAGAAGATGAGAGAGAAGTGTTGTCATAAAACACATCATTTTAAAACTATTCGTTTTTAATGATTAAAAGGTACAATTAACAAACTAAATGCAAAAGTTTTTTTTTTCAACAGTTATCACTTGTAAAATGCAAAACGGAGCCAAAATATTTAGCACTCCGCGCAATGAGTGACAGTCAATATTCGCGCCAGCACAGCTCACAGTAAAACTCTTACGTCGCAGCGATCTTACAAGCCATTTGTCAGGCGGAACACAAACATGTTGTCAAATGAAAACAATTGCAGCTTTTATCGTCGATCTACGGGCACTTGGGCACCAGAAAATTGTGTCCGATACATCACAACCGCTTTTATAGCCTCGTGTTTTCTATATTTAGTGCCAAAGAGGAATGGAGGAAACATGGTATACGCCTGAGTTATTAAGAGAATCGAATTGATTATTATTGAGAAGTATTTTATTGAAAGTAAGAAATTGATATTGTTTTTGTAATTCTACTTTTATATTTTCCTTGAACCTTGCGTAAACATCTTTATTTCCACTGAATTGAAAATTCAAAACTATTTTCGTGAGCATCCACATGCGTTTCACGCGTTCTCATTCACAGGGCTACTCTCGTAAGCGAATTGTAAACATGATTATCGCTGTTACATCGCAAATCATTCGTTATGGTTTCAATGTGGCGATAGTTGATTTTGTATTCCGCCGCTAGTGAACTATGCAATAGCTGGGGCGGAATCAGACGGAAACAAATCCAATGCTGGTATTCGCCGGATTGCTTCATAGTCGTAAACTTTGGCCCGACTTCCCACGTCCGTTGTTCCGGGCGTTCATTTTTAAACAAGTGATTTAGATACTATAAAGTTTCACTGTTTTGCTTTAGAGTGAGTCAAATGCACTTGCCGCTTTTTGACTTAACGTACACGACACTGCTTAAAATATGTACAGACTTTATTCTCTGAATGAACTTTTACGTTCTGAAGACGTTGGAAACCCGCCTGTATTACCAGCCAGCAGGTTTAAGCTAACGTACCGTTAGGAAGATTAATATGATGGTAGTAAGGAAAACGCCACGTATATTTCCACGTAACTACACGTAATAGGTACATATTTCTTCTTCTCCGATTGCTTTATGTACTTGTTCTGCAGTATATCTTGTTTATGGAAAGGGTTATGTTGGTAACAAAGTTTGGAAATACGATGTAAACAAAGTACACTAGGCATCGGTGGCGACTAATCTTTTAGCGCGTCACCGGCGTACGCACATAAATTGTAGGTGAGTTACGAGCCGCCCCGAACGAAGCCGATGCTACGAACTCGCTGCTGCCTTCTCCCCGCTGTAAATTTCAACTTCACTAGGAGAATTGTTCAGAACAAATAATCGGATTGCATGCGTCATCCAATTGAATATTCCGGTTTATTACTTTTATTACACACTGAAAATGATTACGTCCATAGTATTCTGCTGACACTTGCAATTTGCATCAGTTATGCGCAAGATGATTGCGTTACAGTGCGCTTTTATTTTACCTTCCGATAAATATTTTAATGTACGATACACAACGACAAACTTTGCGCAGAATCCATTTGTTACAGTACTAAATCACATATTACTTTCATGTCTGCTTCCAGGAACGGAAAGAAATGAATTAATTTCGCAAAAGTGTCGTGTAGTCTAGCGAGGCAGTCGCTGCTAACCGAAGTTAGTTCTTCATTATTACATTTCTGTTTCCGGTCTTCGGATTTTGATTTATGACTTTAATTTGGCAAGGTTGGCGACGACAGGCCGAGACATGTCGGAGTGTTTTCAAGGAGCCATCGTGCAATTGTTTAATTAATCTTAAGCTACGGAAGCGCTGCGGGTGCACTACACTTGGGCCAACTTTAAACTCGTTAAAAGTTCCTTTGAAACATTTGGCGTCAGATAAGCCGCAGTCAGACTTCGGTTCCGAGATTGTTAACTTATCTAGTGTTATAATTAAACATGGTCCCATGTTTCATTTCTCGCCACTTTCTTTCGTTTGCTTATTCCGAGTGTAATAATGAGGTATTTCACGCTCAATGTACGGCTCCTTGCACCGTGCTTGTTTCCAACTGCATGTATAATTCCTTCATCTGTTACCGAGGGAATTTCTGTATTGGTAGAATAAAACATGGTATTATTACACGAGTCTAATGAAATTTCTTACAGATAGGTATTTAATATTCACCATTTTATTATATACATGGATTTTATCTGTCACCACTTATAATGTCCTTGTATTTAGTCAAGTTAGTTTTCTTGACTTAACTCGTTATATTCGAAACTACTTTAAATATCTTTGGTTCTCATCGTATAACCGTTGTACGTAACGACCTATGTGAGGGCCATGCACAGCCTTTTTATTTCCAACTTAGTCTCTCAGTCCTGGTTCACTCAGGGGAGATGAGCTAGATTTTTGGTAGATCCTAAAATACTAGCCAATGCCGCTCTGTAGTACGTTATGTAAAACCTAGTTAATCGATTTTTAAGATACATCAAAGATCCCGAAGCTTTGTTTTTCTTAGTTATTAAATATTTTCTTTAATCTTATGCAATTGAGGTTAATGACGATTATGGGTAAAAATAAATATCAGTAACATATAATTAAAGAAAAAGTTACAAAAGCTTTTTTACATATAGTGAACTTTAATTATGCACTTCATACACTTAACTAAAAACCTTATACATGAATCAAAATAAATGTAAAAGTAGATACACTCATAGTGAAGTTGTATTTTCATTTGAACTCTTGTTACTTTACTCATATTCTTATACCTAACAATCCCCAACCGTCTTAGCTTTTCATACAAAACTGAAATGCATATGGCGGAAATTCTTTGAATGTTAAAATGTAGAGTCCAACCAAACATTCATGCAATATTCTTGAGTAGAAGAGTGGATACATTTAAGTGGTGCTGGCCTCATGAATTACTAGAATTGGGAGGACAATATAGTGTTTGTATTGTCATTGAAGACACTCAGGGGCGCTGTCGCCCTGGTCGCCAAAAGCATGTACCTAGCAGCGAGCATTCAGGGAACAAGCCTCATTCCACGCGAACAAGATGGCCGACAATGGCCCTTAGCGGATAATTACTCAAATAGATTGCCCATTGGGGCATTGTCTCTGTGTGCTATACGGCATTATATTAGGAATGTTTCTGACTGCCAAATACCAGTCATATGACTAATTTAGTTTCGTAGAAATATACTGTCAAATGAATTAACATGCGCTAAAATCAATATAGTATGACTGATAAAAATAAATGAAAATTTTCTCAAGTATAAATTGACAGCACGTAAATGTTCAGCAAACGCAAAATTCTTACATTTTATCAAGCGTTTCAATGCCATGTTTTATAATCCTTATAATTGTCATTCATATTTTATACAAGATTGAATATGTAATAGATATTCGTATAAACGATAATGTTTTCGCGACTTCATTTCCACGAGGGCGACGGCCCGGCTAAATTTTTCCCGGCTTCGCATCACGGGCATTTAATCAGGGGTTTTGATCAACACGTCCTCGCTTGGTAATATAATTACAGTTAACAGCAGTGCGGCGACGTTATCGCGCGTATAAATTAGAGCGATTTACATTTACGGTCGAGACATAGGCCCGCCATTATCGTGAATGATGCGGGGTTAGGTGCGGGCTCGAGATCATCGCACTACGCTGCTGAGCTATTGCTGCTTAACTGAGCTCTCCACCTCCGCCCAACACTACATCAAACACTTTTTATTCAAAACCGTTTTTAATATTAACCAATGCGGACTTTGGTGAGGAGTGAATAACTGAATAAATTACATCAACGGTATTTGTCTACTCTAAATGTTAACGAGAAACATGAAATAAATCGATTACCAAAACTGATTTGTGTCTACAATCTAAAAAGATTACGAAAATCATGTCAACTTAATGAACCAATTTTGTCTTGCAAATGATATTCATGTATGGGTAGCTAGATTAGCTGAGGTAACGTAATCAGTCGGGTTAGGTAACACCAACAACACCCTTCTTATTCGTATTAAATCAAATTAAAGTCGTTGATTACTCGTTCACTCAAATTACATTCGTCATACTGCTTGTAAATTAAATTCCCATATTTCGCGCAAAACCTGTGCAAATTGGTCTTAATTCAGTTGAAACGTATAGCCTTAATGGTAAGCGTATAAGCAATATCACTTTAATACAGTGCGCCGGGGGAGGGAACGCGACACACCGCCAGTAAGGGTTGCTTCACATAATTCTCCGATATAATATTATTTATTATAGCCTTGGAGACAATCCCCTCTGATACCTACGACGTACCATAACTATGTATCCCGGTCTTAGCGGAGATACCGGGAATGATTCCGCTGGTCCATGCCACTACGTACGGACGTGATTTATTGAAGCTCCTCTCAATCTTTACTTTATTATTGTTTTATTCAAAACGTAAAGGATCTATTTGACATTCATTTGTATCTAATTTAATTTATATTTTTTACGCACAAAGAAACATCTGTAGGTACATGAAACACCACTCAAACATATTACCCTTTACATTAAATTAATGTTACTTAGTATAAATAGAAGGATTTAGGGTAATTTAGGTTAACCGCTGTTCATGTTACTCAATCAATAAGAGCCTTTAAAAGGCAATTCGCGGGGCTCAGTAAATGTGTGTGAGGTTGATTCACAGCCGCGATATAAGACGGATCATTAGTGCAGCCGGTAATTGTTCCGCGTCATCACAGCACAATACCACTCATGTGTGCTCCACAATGTGCCAATTATACAGATAAATACGTGGTGTTAACTAAAATCTACATTACAATATGTACTCACTTTATAATTGCTTTATTGTTAATGATAGAGTTACATAAATCAGCACCATTCAAAACAACTGTAATACGTAGCTAGATATATAACATAATGCGAGCCGTCAGTACACCAACAGCACGCATTTGAAATGATTGCAGAGTGAGAACATTTTAAACTCGTCTCTTCTGAAATTCGATTCCATTCGACGCGGACGTCTAACGTTGCACGTGCACTGACTAGCTAAAGAATTCCACTGAATGTGTTCAGTTCCAATATAGAGCTTCAGTCAACTAAACTTTTATATTTACATAGCTAATCCGGCATGGAGCTGAACGCATTATTTATACTTTGTATGTCTCGCGCGTAGAAAAAGCAGTGAGGACAACCCCTCCTAGACATCTTGATAACAACTTCGAGATGAATTCTTGGATCGGACCCAAGTTCTCTAGCAAATTAATATATTTTATCACAAATTTATAACAATATTCTCCTACATAAGCTATAGGGACATTTAGTAAATGGCAAGCAACCGTAAATTGTGGCCGTTTGAAGCGACCGATATTGGAGAGAGGCAATCTCATTTTTGTCGCAACACAGTCATGGCGTCTTCAGGCTTACTACATATTACATTCATTATTGAGCGATATCGATGAAAATCTCCAGCATCCAATCTCGCGGGATCGCTGGCGGCACGCGTATTCTTGTAATTTCTGAGGCATAATTTTATTTATTAGAGTGTGCCCCCGCCGGAGCGGCGAGAGCACCCCATTTGCCGCTTCATTGACTTACAACGGCACTCTATAACACTTCGCACATATTTCTGTAGCGCCTCTCCCGCAGATGTCGGATCCCTCGCACCTCATTATATTGCGGATGACATTTAATAAAACATTATGGGTATCTCTCAAACGGTTTTCGATAACCGTGTACACTACACATAACATGGTTATCTGGAAAAAGAGGCTGCATATGATGACATATCTTACAAAACCATTTGAGCTTGAAATTAGTAATAAATATTCAGATATTTGGCAATGGATGATAAGAGCTATATATTATCCTTCTTCTTCTTGTCATAGGGGTCTAGTGTCTCTTCCAGTAAAAGTATTTAATATACAAAACTAGCAAATTTTGATCATCATTTAACCAGGAGTGTTACAAAGTTACTAAGCTTACCGTTTGTAGTCTTCACGTGGACTAATATATCAAACGAATACACTAGTCCTTAAGACTCAACGCCTTCAGAAGTAGGTAGCACGAAACAACCACAATGTCAATTTAAACTCATAAAGAAATCAAATGAACAACATTCAATCATAGCACGATGCACATGCAAGCCTAAATAGCAGTATCATTTTGATTAACCGCACAATTAGTTTGGCCATGTTACTATGTTACCACATTTGTGTCCAGCTAATGTATAATTTCATTGAGTTCAGACATGGGAATGTTAACTATTGAGGTGTGAAACTGACGAGGATAATTATTTATGTATGTTATTATCAGCTACCGTAGTTTGTACTCACATTATATTACTAGGCACATGTAAATAAAGATTCTTGAAGGCAAGTATGTGGCACTTGAAACCGATGCAAATATGTTTTT
Source organism: Autographa gamma (assembly GCA_905146925.1). Taxonomy (NCBI): domain Eukaryota; kingdom Metazoa; phylum Arthropoda; class Insecta; order Lepidoptera; family Noctuidae; genus Autographa; species Autographa gamma. The sequence continues at coordinate 8,298,150 of LR989852.1, forward strand.
TGGATAGTTTTCTTTTCAAATTCTTACTTCGCTGTACTATTACATAGTATTTGCATATGTTATCATATATCCCATCTCAAAATAAACCATGTCTGAACTAGTTCAAGAATATGCACATTTCCTTGTATCACGGAAACTTTCATCTAACTTTTCATTCCTATGCGGGCCGAATTTCACAAAACAAGCTTCTATATTCCCCTCATACGTAACAACGAAGTACGCTCACATCTCTGAACAGAACATATGTATAGGCGTTACTTCACAAAGCTTACGAGTATATCCAGTGTATTGCTATCGTCATAACTTACACTCACACACACAGATTAACGTAAAGTTTATTATTTTAATTTTACTAACGGGCTAATGTTCAGTACAAATGAAATATTCATTGTTATTCATTACTGTTGTTACAGAATAATTCCAGCATTATCTTTCCCGGCAGGTTTCTGAAAGAAATGATTAAATCGCACCAATTTTTTGTCTCTCCTTTAATAAGAAAGCCGAAAAATAAAGCACCAGGAAAACTGGGCATGCATTTAAAATAATTTCGAGTTAACTTTTTCTGTTTAACAATGAAACTTGTAAAATATGATGAAAGGGAGACTTATTATACACATTTGCATATTATAAAAATTACGGTAGCTTATGTCTTTTAAAGAATACAAAATGATTGTATTCACTAAATATAAATGATTGTGGAACACGAGAAAAGTATCGTGTAAGTGTATCACAATGCATAGCTTGCTCCTTAAAGTCTGCCCATAGAGAATACTTGTAGTGTGCAAATATACACGTCATATATTTTTAAACAAACCCGTTATTGCTGCTTGCGACGAGCTCTCAACCACCCCCGTCGGTACTGTTTGAAACTCAGCTTAGCTCGAGCATGTTTCAATTTTTACATATTATGTAGTACATGTTTTCTGAAGCAAGGCTGCAAAGACTAAAAATAAACAAGGAAATATTGAATTTGTTACAAGGATAAAACTTTAAACAAGTTTCGCAAATGCCTTAGTTCGTTTTACAGCATTTGTGCGCGCGGCCGGCTGACGGATTTTGATTTATCATTTTAATTTGGCGAGCGGTGACGACGGGCCGAGGTGTGCCCCCGGGATCCCGCGGGATTCGCCGGGCCCTCGGTTTAAATTCAAATCCGTTGTATTAAATAATTATTTTGTGGGTACATAAAATAAAATTAACAAATAAATTTTCGTTACAATTACCATGGATATTTTTTGGTACAATTTAAACTTAATCTCTTTGGAATTAAAATGTAATTACTTTAAAAACAAGCAATTCACAATGAACCAGTGAGGCGGCAACTTATGTAAATGAAGTGAATGTAAAGTCACACATGACCGTTAGTGTTTGGCTGGCATGGGGTGGCGGCGTACACTCGTACAGCGGCGGCGGCAGCGGCAGTTAGCAGCTTAGAGCGTGGTGACGTCACGCATCCCCTACCCCTGCCCTTCGCAGACGCCGGCGTCGCCGCCGCGCCGCCCGCCTTCATTTGTTTTCTGGTGTCACTTCTTATCTCGTCTCGCAATTATTACAATTTGTCCGCTCCTCCCCTTATCTTAGCGAGTTTGCTACTTCAGCATAAAGGCAACCGACTTCAGCAGATTCGCAAGATCATATTGAGGCGAATCGCTTTTTTTTCTAATTTTCGCAGCTGAATTATTTTGAAAACTTTGAATAATGACAGTGCCGTAAATTGCAGAGGTGGCCACGAAATGCCGCAGACAGGCGAGTTCGTTGTTTGTTGTTTTGCTAACTTCACTTTTTCATCGCTCGGCCGACGGCTCTTGTTTTGATAGGGCCATTTCACTCAACGGAGATTTTTATAATCTTTCCTCCCCGGATTCCATTCAAGCTAAAAGAGCAACTTCTTTCAATCAGCTATAAAGAATGAGGATACTATGTACTTTTATTTGCTTTTCAGTTTATATGATTGCTTTGAATTTACCTGATATAGGTCGTTCGCTGGCGAATGACTCTACTTACGGCTACATAATTGATATGCTGAATAGTTTGTACAGGCCCAAGGGCTGACCTTTAGCATTGCATCTTAATGCTCATAACATAGTCCTTTGCAACATTTGTCGGGATTACCTGCGCTCAGCCGCCTGCCTGCAGGGCTCGTCAGCCTGCAATCGTTCAGCACAGGTGTACATGAATTAACCAGTCGCGATGACGGTCGTTAGTGCTGCCGATTGCCGCTCAAACGCGTCGGCTCTGTATTTTTATCGCTCCTTCGGCGGAGGGGAGAGTCGCGTGCGCTCGTTGTCGCAACAAAATGTTCAATTTTAGATACAAATAAAAAAGGTCGGACGCGTCGCACAGAATATTAACGGCGCACAATATGAACGTAGGCATCCGGAATTCGCGTCAAAAGTGCCAAAACGATGTTATTCTTTTCCGCGCGGAGGTAATAAGCGAGGCGGTCCCAGCCGTGCCGCGGATATGAAATCCAGAAATGTTTATGGCACGCGATAATGGGACGGCTTCGTATCCGATCCGGGTTTACGGATGAAAGGATCCACTCGTAATTAGAATCCTTAAGGCCTTTTGTAATAGCGTAATTGTTTCCCGTTGTCGCCTCGGAGCACGCCGTTATCTCTATGAATGGAATGACTCGAATACAAAGAAGAGACTGCAAGCATAACGCGGGACGCTCTAGTTTCGTTTGCGAATTTTTATTATGTGTTATATTGAGCACAGATAAAGTAGAGTTTCGTGTAGCGGCGGTGGGCGGGTGACACACGCGTCACGTCGCTGAGTGATTGAGAGCCGCCAGTTGCAGCGGCCGGCGCGCGCGTGCCTGCACCGATCTATGCCACGGGTTGCACGCCAAACATCCTCACCTCTAATTACATGCGTAACTCAACAATCTATCACTATGCGTTACACGACCGACGGAAAAATAGACCAGAGCAACGCCTACACCGGCCACCCGCTAATCGAAACTGTAAATTAGATAGATTTATAACAATACAAATACGTATATTGCAATAATTGGCTCGCTATTGAATAGCTAAACGGTCAGCTAGTACGCTAATTGATCCTTTCAAGTAGTTTAATCATGCAGTGATTATGTGTAGATAATACATAGGTAGTGCGAGTCGCGTCAGTAGTATGTTAGCGCTGCGGGTGTAGGTACTCGCGTGCAGAATGGGTGTGCTACATAGACACATGGATCGGTACACCGCAATAACCCCGGAGCCATGTTAACACGCTTAGAGCAGATTTGCCTATGAATTGTTCTACTCTGCAATTCGATTGAGTTATTGCTCGACGGACCATCAGCGGTAATTGTATTTCCTAATTGGCTCAGTTGGGTTATTAGGCTTGTGTGTTACTCTCGATATCTCGCGCCCAATTCCGGCGCGTTCTTTAGGGAATGATACACTCAACATTCCGGAGAATTCCTGCTTAATGTGAGAGGGTCTCGGACAAGCTCTCTTATTATAGTCCCAGTAGCCGTGTACCGCGTACCTACTTCGGCTCAATACGTGAGTTCGGTGTGGTCCTTCAATAGACTCCCTGTAATAATATTTACATACAAAGACGATCCCGCCAGTGCTTTGCGCTTTGTACGCAAATTTGTAATTTTCTACGAACTGCTACAACATAGATGCTGCCTATTTGTAACAATGAATTGACTTATAAAGGAATGTTGCTGTGCAAAACGTCGACAACATTTAGCAATGTGCCCCGAAGTGCGCAAGTAAGTCGAGTTGCCTAGTTTAAACAAGACACATGTTGGAAATCAAACAATAGTTAGCGAGGGCATCCCACGTAAGAGATTAATTGCATCAACTTTCGCTGTCCGAAACATGCAGGCCGGTGGAAGTAGTGTGAGGGAGAAAGCAGCACTTCACGAGAGCGGAACAGAACGGATTAAATTGCAAGTACGCTGATGTATTTATAGCTGGGCCGGAGACAAACGAGCGAGCGCGTGATGGACCTGCCTCGTTATGGGAATTAATCGAAGTTGCAGCTAACGGCACACCTGCACCGTCTAACTGAAATATGCTTTGCGCTGCAACACTGTCACACCTGGAATCCTGCTAAAGTCGCTAAGCATCAACGTCAAATTAACATCAGCTTACAATGGTTATTCATAATACGAGCTAGCGCTAACAATGGCTGTTATTGCAAGATGATCATGTAACGTGTCTGTTAAAGGCCAAACTCGTGCTTTATGTAAGACAATACAGCTGGCATTTTAAAAACTAATTGTCTGTTATTAAACTTATTAGACATAAAGTGTTGTAGTACACACCTCAAATGTACATCGGTGTCTACTACACATTCACACACACACAAAAACAGTTATTTATACGACCTAGTATAAGTTTATTCCTAAGGTAATTACTTGATAAATGTAATAATAAAATAAGGAAAAGAAAAAAACAGAAAAGTTTCGACAAGTTCCTTAAAAAGCCGACGTCAATAGCTAACCTATTCAAATTAAATAAGACCTCATTCGACTAACAAAGATTTGTCTTGTCTTTATTTGAAAGTTAGACAATAATTTCCAATTCCGAAGTAAAACCAATTTAAAAAGACGAATACATAAGCCGAGATTTGCATTACAATTTGGCCCTTCCTTTAATTTTTATTTCACTCCAATACCAGATCTATTTAAGAATAGATGAAAGGAAATTCTTAGTGAGGTCCCTCGACTAATAATACTAACAATATATTTCAGGTTTAATTGGTAATACGACTTGTTGGGAGCGTCTGTGCACATTGAATTGTTCAATTTGATCATTATAGTTGGAACGGGCACCTGCGCTCCACGCAGTCTACATGAGCTAAAATAACCGCGAAATCGAACTATTGCCCATTCGTAGCCATTCAATACAAATACGCACTTCTATTGTCATTTGGATTCAATAGCCAGACTAGATTCTGCATTATTAATCAGTTATGATTGCTAAATTCAGTAGCTTTAATAGCACTCAATAACCATCTTTCATTATGTTAGTCGGCAAATCGCAAGCATCCGTAATAAAGAGCCTTAATTTTGAAGGTTAAAAGTCCCGAGCCATTTTAACGACGGAACTTCGTGATCAAACAGAATCAAATCGAAAAGCATTTTGTTGGGATTTGTGGTAGTTTTTCATCGTTTCCCCCCGATAAAGCAAAGCGAACAACGAGAAAATTCGAGTCAACTGTTAAGCAACAAAGGCGGCTTTGATTCGCGAACAATGCAGCGAGCAGTCGACGGCTGGTATTGTATCGCGTTCGTTACATAGAATATTTATGGCGTCTACAAACAAAACTTGAAGAAGCTAAGTGGTCTAAGTTCGCGCTAATTTAAGAGTTGGGCGCGCTAGCAAGCGGAGCGTGCAGGCGGCGCGGCGCGGCTCGGCGGCGGGCCCGCGCGGCGCCTGCGAGACTGCCACAGTTTGTCATAACTTAGTCGGTTACGACACCGAGCCTGCCTCACAGACACATACTGCTTCATTTAACGCAGCTTTTGTTCTTACTCACGGAAGCTAATCAAAATGTACGTGCATATGGGGTCTTTTCCACCGTAATGAAAGTGTCGCCACTTGGCAATATTGTTTTCGAGCAATAAGTGTTCTGCACCCGAGTATGTTCCTTTGGATTAAGTTGTAACAAATTGTCGTAGTTAGTTAATTTGTTTCTGTTGAGGAAGGGCGACCGTGTAATCACATACTGTCTTGTGGTGATTTTCACCTCTAATTGCTGTCAGACACCTACTACATTTATCTTTGACTCAATTTGCCACTAACTTAAGGCGAAAGGGTAGGCCAAACTACAAAATAGACCTCTCTTTGAAGGACTACTACTACTAGACGGATGGACCAAATACATTAAAAAAAATACCTTTATACGCATAACATGTTTAACTTTAAATTTTAAGTTTATTTTTTTTACTATTTTTCATACTTTTGTCGTAAAAAAATCGAATATATCCTCTTTAAATTTTCAATAATTTGCTTACTGCTCTCAAACAACTGAAGCAATTTGAATATTTTTTTCACACAATAATAAACAATTTAATGCTTTATAAAATTTAAGTTCAAAATTTTACAAAATTATTACTTACGTGCCGTTAAATCAAAAATACCATAATATTCAAGCCCGTCGCGGTCACGAGATGCGAGGGCCAGTCTCACCCTAGCGTTCGCACGGGGAGGCTGTGTCGCATGTTAGCGCTCTCCGCATTATAAAAATTGAGTCAAAGTCAGTCAAAGAGAACACAATGCAGATAGTAAGTTTGGTACAATAGTACGGTTGATCTTCGGAATCGGACATTTTGTCTGCGCTTGGACGTTTGTGAATATTTAGTTTAAGTTTTGTTGTTGTTTTAGTGTTATTTTTACTAGTGCATAAACTATTAGTAAATAGGTATTAAGATTTGTTTGCGAGTAGACGCTAAATATAAATATATTTATACTATTTAGATAACTACATTAAAACGAGACGTAGCCATAAGTTTTCTAGATATAGGACATGTTCAAAAACCGCAAATTATTCTTTTCATTTATACACACACTATGAAAAACAAAGCTAAAAGCAAAACTTTGCTTGCTAATGCTACTACGGAACCCTTCATGGGTGAGTCCGGCTCGCACTTGGACCTTTTTTATTTGTGTAAGCACATTTATAAAAGCGTTATTATTTATTTACAAAATAACTAATTTTAATCTATATTTTGATTCACTTTAACTACAATAACAGTATTCACTAAAGAATATTTTGTTCTCAAAATACACATTCAATCGATTATTGTAATACGAGTAAAAGCTAATAGGTAGCGACAAAAATGCTTCGAACGCATCTGCCTCCGGTGATACTCTTTGACGTGCGGGGGAATACGCGGGCGCGCGGGGCGGTCAGCGCTGGCCGCTTGTTTCACGTTCAATGCTCAAGGACGTTGGGGTATCCTATCGCCTTAAGAACTCTTGTCACTTATTTGAATTAAATAAATATCAATTCAAAACTTAGTTACATATTTGTAATATAATACGGTTAAAACAGAAATAAAATACTTAAAAATAAATTTCGAACATGGCTTATCCACCTCTTATTCGCATAAAACAGACAGTGTGAAATTAAAAAGATGTAAGCTGTAATAAATATTATTATATGCATATAAAATTTGGTATAAGCGTCGGTTAAAATTCCGCGTCTAAATTAACATAATTTAAAATTCAAAACCGTATGAAATACTTCATTGCGGAGAGCACGCCACTGAAAGGGGCATATTTAATTCTTTCAGCAGCACTTTGCGAGGAATGAGTGGCGTAAAAATCCTTCAAGAATATCAAGCACGTTTCGACTTGACTTTAGAAAAAGAAAAATACGGGTAAAAATAATAAATAGCGGTATAATGGCGATCTTCACGCGAAAGATTAGCCACAAAAGCCAGGGGCTTAGCAGTATTTATAAGGAGTGTTAGCGGCACGCCACAGGGCGGATCTTGAAATGTTTCTCCTGCCTCGTGACTTCACAAAAAGTGTTTTTTCCTATATTAGATAATGTACAGGAAAAATTTGGTCATTGAATTCTGCCAAATGTCTGCGTTCTATCATTTATCCGAATTATTCGTTGCAATGTTTTGGGATTTTTACCAGAAATATAAAAATAATAAAATAAATCTTCCTTCAAATACAAAGGAACGTTACTTAAAGATCTCTAGTTTTAAGTATCACATTACTTAGATAACCTTGTCTAAAATCAGTGCATAAATTCAGGCAAAGCTACGGCAACTAGTCTTAGTGATAAACTAGCAACAGTTGCTGTTATTAATCAAGTGGCAACGGGCAAGCTACACGCACTTGATTGCGCGTCTCTAGTTAATGCTACTTTACTCCGGTCCGTGTTAGTCCGTGTTAGGCGTAGAAGCGAACATTTGGACCCAGTTACCGGACGGTCCCAGAGCGGGCCGCGAACCCGCAACTTCGCCATAACTCGTTTACTCTCGACCACCTAATTTGCTTGCCGACTACGTACACCAGCTTGTCAGTATAATTTATAGCATCTTTACACAGAGTTCAACATTGTATTATTAAACTTTTGTTACCTATTTATCTCTAGACGCTCACATTTTGTAAGAGATATTTACTGTAATAACATCAGATAACTTACATTTCGAAATAGATCTTGTTTACAAAAACCGTTCAATGTGATAAATACGTACAAATTTTACGTCAAAGAAAATCTTAGTACTTGTTAAATGGTTTTATGCCTTTAACTAATGTAACTTTAATTTCAAGAATGTATAACTTAAAATTAATGCGGATTATGCAAGTGCGACTACGTGTCTCGAATAAATTAAATAAATATTTGAATTGTGGCAAATGAGTGCAGTGATTGTTGGAAGCATTAAATCTTGCAGCGAGGTGGTACTAAGGTGGGTAATGAATACAAACTGCGGGCCGCGTGGTTAGCACCGCAGTAAATTAAGGCGGGAGTGGTGCCCGCGAATTGGAAACCACTACCGTGAAGCTGGCGAGGAGGCACTGCGGCACTCCCCAGCGGATCGTTCCCCGCTCCTTGGATCGTACCTTCGATTACCTCAAATCCAGAGCATTGGGAAAATATAAAAGAACTTACTGCTAATTGAAAAGCAAAGCTAGGTACACCCTTATAAATACAACAGAAACCAACACATATATTTATTCCAAATCTAACATCATTACAAGGGTTAAAAAACTTACAGTTCTTAAGTTTTATTATTGTTACCCTATGTTATTCTTTATGATTAAATGACTTACCAGTTCAAAGAGCCACAGCAATGAAAACGATTAGCACGATCAAAGAACTATTCATAATTTGCTTTTTCGCTGTAGGCGCTCTAAACCATGCACGGCGATTTATTAACTCCAAAGAGGTTGAACTTACCAAGAAATGATTGTGAATATCAAAGAGTTCAATCGAAGAGGTGCATTTCCACAATTTGCAATTACGTGAGTTCGTCGGAATCGTCGAATCGATAGGGGTCATCGGCACCATAGGAATCATCTATGAGGTTGAACCCTTAGGAGGGTGTTTGCCACACATTATAACCCTCCGCCCTCGCGAACATAGAATTCCAGGAAAACATTGCAGCACCTTCCATTCTTTATTTACCTTTTCGAAAAGTACGTAACTACATTTAGATCATGGTAAAGAAATCAAATTGTATAATGAGATTGCTGTTTTTAAACTAACTAACTAAAACATAATTAAAGTAAAAAGAGAGTTTACTTAAAGTTATATTTATAAAATTATTCCTTTATTATTCAAGTCGGAACCAAACAACATTTGAAGGTAAATAAACATTGGCTATCGATTTGATCTGTCTCGATACGCCGCAGTTTTCCTTTGCTTGCATACGCATTGTTCTCTTGTCTGCTGTCTATTTATGTGAAATAGCAATGATACTATCCTGAAATGTTTCTATTGAACCTGATTCTTAGAATAGAAACGCGAAAACTTCTTTTCCAATTTTCTCTCAATGGCCATTAGGATGAGAAATGTAAAGTAGATTCCCGGACGAAGTCGAGATATGTGTTTGAGAAGAATGAAATTTCGAACTAAACTGGCATCGCACCGGCGCGGCGGTGGGTGATACGATCCTCCTAGCCGAGGAAACGACATCAAGATACGAAATATTTTGAAATTATTTGCATGTGACATAGAACCCTTTTGGTTAGATACACATGTATACACATATGTGGTACAAAAAAAAATATTAATGCACCAAAAAGTACTAGTACAACGAGTTCGTTTCTTGAGGGTTAAAAGCTAAGCCAATATGATTAAGGACATCCTGTTGTTACGAAGGCAGTGATACAAGTTGTGTCCACAACAAACAGGCCTCTCAAATCGTGACTTAACGCAGTGTCAACAGGTTACTTGAGTCGAGTTGACAATCTATAATTTAGCGCCGGCGGACCAACTTGCGAACGGGACCCCTCGCTTATTTGCGAGCCCACAAGAAACTTTAAACTGTTCAGACTAATATATAACGTGCTTTAGAGTTCTAAGCTCATGACCCGTTACGTCGATTCACCTGGATCCTTGAAAACAGGAGGTTGTATTTTCGGGCGAGCTGTTAAACTTACTATTATTACGCGTGGTAGAGCGTGATTAACCCTCCCGTGAGGATTCCGGAATTTGAATTACAACTTTAATTTAGGTGCTTAATTTTAGGATGACCTAATAAATAGCGAAGTACCCTTCAACCCTTACCACAAATTAAGGGCAAAAAGTAGATACAAAGCCAGCTACAATTTAAATATAAATTTAGTAAAACAACACATGCAGTCATATGGTTACCAGACACTCTTTTAGTCCTTGGTTTAATTAAGTTGAAGGTATATGAAACTTCAGACTGTTGGGGCTAACTTTCAGGCAAGAAAAAGTAATGCTTAACCACTTAACATCAATCTTACTGAAACTTTACGAAATAGAAAAAAGTCTTCGTCTTGCAATAACTGAATAGAAGTTACTTTATTAAGGCCGAACTGACTAATGCAAATTAAATGGACGATTCTTTGTAGTGAGCCATATTTTCATATTAAGAATGGGAGCCCCTGCTGGCAAACACAATTTCTTCTCAGTGGAGGTTAGGGGTGAGAGCTAAGGGTGGGGGCGGACTAACATCGTAGCACTTTTAAACCCACCGGTCACCGTGTCTGTCTCAAACATGTTATTGACGACCAGACCTTAATTGGATGGGCGAAAATATGACAGACGAAAAACAGTTGACTGCGTTTTAGTTCGAAATGAATAGATTTAACTTAATGTGTCACCTCAAACAGAAAACGTAGATAAGCTGTCGTAAGATAATATTTGAGCTTAACACAACACTGAGTTACGCTTTACATAACCACATAGATTCTCCACTAAATATATCTCCTTAGATTTGACTAAACACAATAACGTTGGCATAAAACTCGTTTTCAACCGTGTAAATGAACATTGTGTAACTTGTCAGCTCGTATTTTTTGTGCGCATAGTCCAGTACCATGGCTGGTGGGTGCATTTTTATGTAACCATTCCACGTTTCTAATAGAGCGAGCTCATTTTAAAGTAAAAGTTTGAAAATTTAAATTTACACGGTAACTCACTGGGCGACTTATAATTTGTTCTGCACGTCTGGGAAAAAGAGCCCGGCCGCTGCACGTTTAGGGTTAATATAGAAACAATGAATTAAACAGGCTACGGTATCTTATGACTGTATTACATAAAACATGAAATAATGGCTTCAGGTTATGTAAGAAGTACTTTGCTCGTTGGATAACATTTATATAAGCTTACATTTTTTTTGGTTTTGTTCTTCTAAGGTCTTCATCACCTTAAATATTCTTCAGGCGATAGTTTGTACTGACATTCTCTTTCTTCATTACATGCCTCATTTTGGTAACAACTTATTTGAGATTCGCGATACTCAGACAACACCAGACGCCTACTCAGACAAAAGCACAAATAAAACACAATACCAACATATCGAATACTGTGGGCGCATATCCGTAACAAAATAAAAGTGTAACAAAAAGCAAAGGGCAAAAAATACATATCGTATCTTCGCTTTACTCTTTGATCGGAGGTCGCGAGCTAGCGAGTTTTCACCGTTATTTCTTTAGCTGAGAAATCCCCTCGCACAAGTTTAGTTAGGAATTCCGTACACCTATCTTCGTATCGCACCACATATTTTGTGTAGACGGGAGGCAGGGGAAGTTTCCGTTTCCTTGTGAAAATCTTCCCTTACGCGTAAGTATATTCTGGAAGGGCAGCTTTGATAAACCATTATTATTAATTTTGAGTCTGCACGTGAAGGAAGTGGATTTGTTTGTGTGGGTTTTTGTTTAACATTACATATTATACGCTTTTCGTGTTCTTTCTCTACTAATCTATGTATCACCTTGTAAAATTCTAAGGTCACTTAATGTGAAGCTGGCTTTGTATTTATCAAAACAGTCAGACCAAGTGTCAAGACAGTTTTGAATATGTACTGCTCCAACTAGTCACCTTCAAAGATTACCTCTCCACATTTATATTTACTAGGCTATTCTCTAAGTATCCTAGATCCTGGAAACATAAACTGTCTTCTCTGACTTATAAATTCGAAGCTTTTTTCCGCTCTTTGCCTCAGTGTCGTTGTAAAGGTTAAATAATGTTCTACACTACAAATTTTACTTTTTAATGACGGCGAACCTAATGTGAACAGTAAGCACCTGCTTCTGAATATCAAAAGTGAAACTAGTCATTCTTATTAATCCATTACAATATCACTAAAATCATAAATTAATTTTGCACAAAGTAATAGCTTTCATAATAAAATGCAATTATGGGAGCAATAACGTGAACCTTTTTATAATCGAATGTTGGTTCACTAAATTATGTTACCATAGCGTTGAGACATGTTCGTGTAAAGAGTAAACATACTTTGTGGGGCCCGTAGGTAATGTATGTGGCGTGTTGTCGTCTCGTCGCGAATACCTCTCCTGTGTAATATTGGGAAAAACTTGCGCGGCGACGGATAGTTGCGGGGGTCAAGTTAATGATATCGCCGCCATTTGCGGACGCGTCCCCGCTCCGAATTGCGCCCGGGCACGTTAATGGGCTCAGCTACAGCACTCTGAATATTTTAAAGGACATTCACCGAAATTACTACAAAAATAATGTCGCTTTGCTTGTACCGAATTACCCGAGAAACGGTTTAGAGACCGGTAATAAATATGCGCGGAATCCTCTTCCTATTGCCTCTTTGGAGATTGCTTTTCGGATTAAACATTTCCAGTCAGAGTTTTTAGCTAAGCTTCATAGGTTCGAATTGTTATCTTTAAGTTCCCTATATCGTCTGTATGTGTGTAGTATCGATTTGTAATAAAGTGAACGCTCCGAGAAGTCAGGTTCACTTGTGACTGTTTCAGTACACCGATGTTGTAAATTATAAATGAGCCTCAGTGATAGAAGAGAAGGAGCGCGTGGGCGGCGCGGCTGTCGAACGAATATTGTGCCGGCCCCGCTCCGCGCCCGCGCCCGCGCCCGCGCCCGCTCTGCACCCGCCGCGTGCAGACAGTGGGCTACGTGCGCCGCATAATGCACCGTCCCGTGCAAAATTCACAACTACGTACCCTCCGGCAAAATAAATTTACTACCTCTATCTTATTTGCTCTAATTCGCGAAAACTGCAACTCGAAACTCTGGTGTCGCTGTAATGATCGTACGACACCGTTTGCAGAATTAGTGATGAGTAGCAAATGTTTCGTTTGGATTAATAATTTGTGTCTAGAAAGCGCCTGCATAAATACATGTCTGCGGTTCCATAGTAAATGTTATGAACTTCTTTTGCATTTTGCAAAGTGCAAAAGTTTTGTACGCGCCGGTGTATCGGGGCACGCGATGCATGCGAACGTGGAGACTTCCCCTAACTTTTTCACTCCGGATTTCTTCATTTAAATAATGTTTCCTCAACTAAACGCATTTTGCGAAAGCTAGGTGATAATCTCGTTTATGCTGTAGGTAGTATATTTAACATAAACTTAGTGTGTGGAAAGATAGTACTTAGGTACTTAGAGGTCGCTAATACTATTTAAAATTCGCCGTATGGTTTTACTGAAGAGAGAATAAAGTTGCTAGAATCAATTAAGTATTCAAAGACTGTTAGCAAGGCATAAAGCAATTCCTTGAATAGTAGTGAACTTCTTTCAATTGATTCTCCGCAATAAAGTTCCTCTGCAGCCTATTTATTAAAAAAGTTGGTGCTCTAACCGAAGGATGCGGCAAGCACCTGACCCTGTTTTTTATATTTTTCAACGGCGATTTGTAAAACAAAGCGTGTCTTAAAGAAATGGATGGCCTGCAAGTTACCGCCGCGCAATTCCCCTTCACCCCTTTTTGAAAACATTGCTTCGGTTATTAGATTTGAATAAAGTCAAAACCCTTTGTTGTAGGTCCCCATAACGAACGTCATGCATAATGTTGACGTCATGGATAATTTAATGAAGTTTAAAAATCCTAGTCTACGGCAGGGCTGACTCATTCAATGAACTCAGTTAAATGAATTATTTTCTTTGAAACTAAAAGGTATTAGAAAATATCCATACTTGCAAGAATACCTATTAGCACATGATAGGTAAAATATGCGACTTTTGTTTGGGTTTTTTTATCTCGGTGATTTAATTTAGGCGTTCACACATACTTATCATAGTGGAAAACTTTTACCTATGCACGTTGACAATGTAGCGCGAAATAACACGTCATCAAAATCTAATTTATACAAAGAATGAGCAAATAAATGTCAATCAATAAATAGAAAAATAAAAAATATGTAGTATTTAAACAATTCAGATATTTTATTATATTAATCTACTTGCATACTTAAATATATTTTCAACGTTTCCTATTCCTATTTCATGAACAGCACTAGAAAATTTTAAACTTACTTAAGTTTAAAATTTTCTAGTATATTGGAAATTATCAGAACTTAAATAACATACATAAATTTACACTACCTACGAGAAAAAAAAAGGATTTGACTGGCGTATACAAGATGATAACATTTTTATTTTATTTATTCGTTTATTACACTAACCAGGAAACACGGTGATACTGATAAATCTGTCTGTATACAAAGCAAGCACATGATGCACATGCACATACATTTTGCGTATTAAATACATATAAGAACTTACTAACTTATATAAGTATACTATATAACTTATCACAATCTTCACAAGACTCTTATGGTATTAAAACAATAACTTTTTTTTTATCTTGAATTTAGCAATAGCTCAACTTAAAACCTTTATAATACATCTCCTTCCGTTGTTATTAAAGTGGCAGTTGACAGCTGTCATATTACATTCACATGACAGGTGTCAACGATTACCTTATAATAAATAATTATTATTATTAACGCGTAATTAATTTGAATTTCTGTCAAATCGCTTTATTGTAAAACTTACCATTTCTCGGAAAATATTCAAATACAAGATTTTCCTCATGGCAACCCCTTTCGTTTTATTTCTTCAGTAATCATTACGATACTGTTTACCTAAACAGTATTATATTGTTTTGGCGGCTTCCAATTCGATTTTATTGTTTTCTTAAAAGAATGCCAAAGGATTTTTTACCCCTCTGTAGGTACATATAATTGACAGGCATAATACGACATTAAATACTCAATCTACATACATTGTGTGAAAAATCTCAAAGCATTATTATATTTTGAATCATTTAAATATTTTTATAATCATAAGTATTTAAACATAAATGTGCTTAGCAGCATCCCGAGAGTGATAACAGGCTTTAAAATATGAATACTATCAATGAATGTGAAAAGAAATTACTTACTTTTTTTTGCGGAAATAAATATCAGTGTTTTTTTTTTATTCAAAAAGTCTTTCTAGAACATGAATACCTATCCAAACATAACTCACGCACTTCCTAGTTATTAAGACTTACTTACGACGTACCTTACTCTAACTTAGTCACATAAAAACCATATTTCAGTGGCACGAATCGATTTAAACTTACGTACATAATAACTGTAATACACAGCTTCCTTATGGTAACTCGCAGTAGGCTTTGTCTGGCACCTTGGTCTTATTAACGTGCATAAATATCTGTTCCCCGCCGCCTCGCCCCAATTTAGCGCCAGTACGCGGCGCTCCTAACAAATCAACCTGTTCTAGGTAATTTCAACATTTATCCATTTTTGTGTGCTCAGTGTTACGTTTTCGGGGTTTTGGATCGGTTTTGTCTTCAAGTTTTATTTTAAATTTTGTCTATGCTATAGAAAACATGATGATAGAAAAATATTAAACAGTTACCTAACTTTTTTTCTATCATTTATTTATTATTTTTATAAAATGTACCTAGCTACTCACCATTTAAAAGAAAAAAAAACTGTTGTATGCACAGATTAATAAATAAAAACCATGCCTGCTGCCACTAGTACAGCACTATAAGTAATTTCCAATAATTATACTTTTAATGCTATACTTATAGAAATAAACCAAAATTAATAGTTTAAATGGTGTACGGAACTTTAGTTTTGTTTACAGCATCGCCACTGCTTATGATCCGCAGGGATGCATGCATATTTTATTTGTTTGGAACATCAGGTCGAGAGTAAAACAAAGTTTGAATAGTATTTTACTAGATTTTATTATCTGAAACGGGTAATTTCCCCTGTACAAACACTCGCCTCTGTTCATTCGAGAGCCCCAGCGCGCGCTAAATTTGAATTCATGTTACGAACGGGCTACATAAACCAATTACTGAGCAGAGCCAATGGCGGGTGGCGGCACGCGGGGAATCGATAATTCACAATATGCCCGCTAGAGGGCAACGCAGACGACGCGGTGCGCGCCCACACCACTCCTCCACGTTGCGCATCCGCCTGATGAACCTTGTAACGACGTGCAACCAAAACAAGCATGTTTTCGAATAAGTAATTATGTTACGATCAAAGTTGTATGGTAATCTTGTTGTATTAAAACAAGTAGAATTTTAGGTTTAATTTTGCTCTTGGCTTTTTAACTTATCAACATTAAAATTTACCAAAATTATAAACAAAACATTGCATTTCTTTCAATTTAAACTATTTTTTTTTCTTACTAACGCAATATTAATAAAGTTATACGACAATATAAAGAAATGTAGCACACCTGCATACAAAATCACAATTTTATGTACGCCGGTGCAAAGTCACGTCGGCCTGTCGCTCGTAGTCAGCTGCTGCTTAGCTTGCCGTTTCGTGTCGCGCTTCTTGTCCGCTTTCAATGTTTTCCGTTTTATTTTGTTATTTCTGTGATGCAAACCGATTTTTTAACTAATATTTATATTATTACGTTAATGTGAATGAAACTGTGCAATAATTACAGTGGTATCAGCCCCCGGACAACAGAAAGAAAGAGGTAAACGCCTTAATATTTTTGTTTGTCGCGAACATAACCTCTCTGACATCACGTACGATGCTCAATTTCAGTCGTTTAGCTTTTTATGTGAATTGTAGAGCTGGATAAGAGTCTTTATAAAAGAATCGGATGTCGGTATAAAGTTTCCATTCAGTGTAATCGTTGAATTTTATGTTTATGTTCCGTATTGATGATTCCGATAATACGAGGTGTTCCTTCATTATGGAGCTAATGTTGTTTTCAGTAATACCTTTATCCGTGCATTTTAGAGTGTTCTTAACCATAAAACTCGATTATACATGTGGAATTGAGTTACATTTTGCATGCTTTTAATTCCATTTAGTGCGGTCAAATGTTGACTCTAAAGTGAATCACCATGACAATGCTTGCTTGATAAAACAATGACATCGTGTTCCCACAGGGGGCGTTACTTGTCGGAAAATACAAAATAGCGAACTAAATAAAAAAGTAACTGTATTTAGTGTTGTTTTCCATTGCATGAGATAAACATTCAGCATTTTCGTTGAGGTATAAGTATCATAATAAGGCACTAGGTAGATTCCTACATTTATTGTTACATAGTCATGGTTCTTTTGTGATACACTGATTACCGTAAATACTTACCTACTGTGAGTGTTCTGTGTCATAACATTTTATTGTTTAGATAGGTACTCGAGAAGTACTTACGACCACGTGCTTTAGTATCATGTGTTGTGCATTAGGAGAAAGTAAAAAGGGTGAATAGTGCGAAAGAGACAACTAATGAAGGTTAGCGACCGCGTCAATATAAAATTTAAAAGAGAGATAAATGTATAAGTTTGTATAGGTACCTATTGAAGGCGTAAATTCTTATAAACAGACAAAGGAGAGCGAGACAAGGCCATGTAGGAGGTATTTTTAACAGGGCATTCACACTAAAACAGCCTAACTAAGCAGCTAGACTATTGAACTTAGGTACTAAAATAAATTAGAAAACGTCTAGAAGATCATTAAATACACAAACGTGAATTGCTAATAGACAGGTACATGACATACTGTTTTGTTGTAGATTTAGGGAATTAGGCACAACTGTAGTAACTTTATGTAAAATAATAATAAATAAACAGGCTTTCAAGTCAAAAGTTTTGATACATAATTTCAGTAAAATATAATTATATTTTTTTGTTTAAATTGTAAAGGCCTGTTAATTATCTACTTAATATTATTTATTCCTCTACATACCTAGTATTTTCTCAATTGTTTTTATATTTCATAAATATAACTCTTCCAAACTAGTTTTTGTCCTACATCATACCTACCTATCATAAAATATAGAATGTTTGCTTTAAAAAATCATGAACCAAATCCGTCTAGTTGTTTTGATATACTGTTAAACGTACCTACATGTTTATAGATATATTTTCAGTATTATTAGTGTTCCGTAATTAAATTACTAAAACGGTTCGCGAGACTGTCTGTCACCGTCAGTCGTTTCTCTCCCAACTCTTTAAATGAAATTAATTATTTCTAGGTATTTTTTTGTTTATTCCTTCCTCCTTTTTTAATTAATTTCAAAAAGACATATTTGTTAATAATCGAAAAATAATCTTTGAAACGTGTGTAGAGTTCGATATATGTATAACTTAACCATAGTTTAAATATTGTACAATACTACGATGGATACGCAATGTAGTACGGAACCCGTATATCAATTTTAGCTTGCCCTTGACTGACTTCTATTATTGTAGTCGTATAACAGCCGGTAACTGTTAGTAAACACATCATGTGTAGTCGTTCAAATAGTACCTATTCAAAGATTCAGACGGTATATGATGTCAATAATTTTGTTCGACTCATGCGCATAAATACATACGAATATTTGCCGTACGTCGCTAACTTGATGTTTTATTGGCGTCGAATATTTATCCATATAAAATCTTAAATTGTTGACGTCCAGATGAGTGCTTTCAATATATTAAACTAACTCACTCAAATACAAAATGTCTTTACTGTTAGTTGACCAAGCAAAACTTTCCAGGTTAACTAGATGTAACCGCCCACTAGTAGTCTTAATACTGTTAGGCTGAAACACAAAGGCCGAGATAAATAAACTAGTTTTAGCCAGGCATAAGTTCTGAAGAGACGCGCCTAGATCCTAACTAGTAATTAATCACTCGAATCTCTTAATCTCAATTTAACTCTATAAGGGTCGAATACTGAAGCGTCAATCAGTTTTAAGTTATGTTACGTCTCATGCTTTCTTTTTCATATTAAGGTGTAAAGTAGCGACAGATATACAGTAAGAACGTATTAAAGTTGAGTGGTGTTTCAGTTTTCGAGTGTAAAAGAGGTAATCAGTATCTCTTTGTTGAGTACCATAGCTTGTATGATATTACTAAATGATTCCGTAAGTGCTGCCTTTGAATGTCAGCATAAGTTGTGTTAAATGCTAAACTATTTGACATTTTCAAGTATGACAACATGTTTTATCAATCAATATTTAATTTACATACACTTAAATATTTCAACTCCTTTGTTACTAAAATGTAAGACAGTTTGAGAAATATTGGTAACTAGGGACGATGTCATATAGGTACCTTCAAAATGTGCATGTAAATCTCTTGTATGTAAAACTCTTGTAACTAAGCTAATTGGTAACGTATTCTAAAATTCTGTTAAATACAGATGACTAGCTGAATAACGTTTGCAAATGTCGACTTTTGTCGAAAATGTCCGTCTCGTCGGCCATATTCCGTTTAATGTCGCAATATTGTGAGCGTCGGCGGGCGGCCGCGGCCGGTCGCATGCATTTACATACATTAATGCGGACGGTGCACATGCATGCACCTCGCTCTGAATGTGTGTGCGCTGCGAATTAACTGTAATTGAGCCATTCGGACAGCGGCGAGCCGCGCTCTACTGCCTCTGTAGTTTGGCCGCTCAGCCACCACTTTACGTGTGTCGTTGTATCTATTACAAACAATATCAACATTATCTACTTCCCGCTATTTCCGTGGATGTTCAGATTTCGTTTTATACCATTAGCTTCTAACTCGTTTTCTTCTAAGCTTTCAATTTCAGTAACCACCTTCCCTGTCTTCAATTTCCTAAACCATGGTTCTGTCATATGAGTTGGCCGTTTTTGCGACGGCAAACTACTAATGCTAACGTTAAGAATATTCATCTTCACCCCTTTCTAGAGAAACAAACAGGGGCGCCGGAATTTCGTTATTAAGGCTACTGAGGGGGTTTGTGCTCTACCGTCGCGCACCTGACTGATTGATAGCACTTCTTTCCACCTCGGGTCGAGCTTGTAATCGAGCCATTAATAAAGTTTACTGCCTCCAAGTTTATCCTGTGGACTCGTTATTTGCTTAATGGGCCGGCAAACGGCTCGGGCACGAGACACCTGTGCTGGTCCACTCATTGTGAGCTGAACACTAATTGACATATTGATAAAGATGTTACTAGAACTCGGAACAGATTGACCCTCCTTCGCATCATTAGTTATCGTGGATTTAAAGAGTACAGTGGCTGTCACCCTGGCTCTATCGGTTTATCTTGATGAAAAAGAAAACTTTATTGAATCTATATAATTTGTTACTTAACCGTACAAAAAATCCACTGTCGTGCTTTAATGGAATGGCTATAAAACCATAAGAAAGTAATTGCTAAAGTCAAAACCCCTATTTCATCAGTGTTTGATGGAAATAAATAGAGGCATGAATTATTTTATTTGGTTTCTAAATTATCTGACAGTGGGTCGAGCTAATGTCACTCGACGCTTGACAAAGCGACTGTTGGCACGGAGAGGCTTTGCTCGCTGCTATGTAAACAAAGAGGGCAAAAAGGTTGAAGCAAAAAGTAATAAAGTTTTATTTATATTGCAGTTAAATAATGTAAAGAGAAAAAATAACAACATCAATAAGAGCATCTTAGTTATTTTTAGATTTTAAATATTTTCTCTGTTAACATTTTGACACGAATCGAAACTTCAATCTCTTTGTTAAGGCGCTTGTCGCTACTGAGAGTTGCAGTAAGCTTACGAATGTGTAAAAACCAAACAGACTGTATGTAATAGTGGGATTGACTTCCGTCAATTGCGGTGCGTACCTAGTGCTGTTGTCTGTATTTTGACAGTGAGCACTCGACAGCGAGAGGTTTAACTTGACGGAATGTAAACGGTGTGGAGACAAGGGAGGTGCGGTGTCGTCATAAAAAAGGGCAAAGCAATAATTGCGGTGGAGTGCGGGGCGGCATCGGCGCACGAGCTCGGCCTCTTCCTTCCGCCCGCCGTGATTGAAAGTTGACATTGAACGGCGCGGGGTGGCACCAGGTACGGCCCTCGCTATTTTTGACCCCGCGACCTATCGCGCCGGCGATCGGCCTCGACAGAAACTTGCCGTTTTAATCGCGTGAATGTGCCGCACAGTTCGCAAATGCGCACAATACTAACATTTCGTGTACCACCGTAAAACGGGGTCGCTTCAAACTCCTTTGGTGCAATTAAGTCAAAATAGTTCTAATTTACAAGTATAAAATAATTAATTTCATTTGCATAGGTATAACTAACCAGGTCAAACTTGAAGTTGAATATAGCGCCCACGCCCACTTATTAACTCTCTTTTGTCAGTTGTGAATTAAGATTAAAAACTCTTTGGTATTATAAATCAATCAGTTTAATTTTATCCAAATAGTTTGAATGAAGATGTTGACACCGCCACTGTGGCAGAGTACCACTCGAATTGGGTCAACGCCTACCGACAAAAGGTGCGGCGTCAGATAAGCGACATTTCCTGGCGTCCAGCTGCCGCTTGGCCCTACTAAAACAAAGAACAATGAAATATATCTCATTTATTTACATTTACTACGTTTCTTTTTTTCACCGTGCGCAACCAATGTATAGATAATCATTAAGCGTCGTTTACTCGGCGCCCTTTAATGTGTTTGCATGCTCGACAATTTGATACCACGCCTGTTTGCATTGTTGCCATTTTGCCTTCCCGATTAGGGTCGCATTCGAGCTCCATATTTATTAGAGCGTAGGACTCGCGACACGACTTTCATTTTATACGGATATACCATACTATAATAGCTATATTACGCTTTCCTTTTCGAGGGATAAGTATTTAAATGATAAAAGTATTCGTACAAACACACCATCGCGCCGCATCGTTATGCCTCGTTTTCCGAGCAACCAGGGCAAAAACTACGTAACACACGTGCTACGATCAACTTGCGTAGCAAGTCATTATGTAGTTGTGAATGTCGCAACGATTGCATATGTGTTTATATTTAAACCCCTGTGACGTCCTCCCTTAAATCGTGTTAGTGCATTGCCTCTCATTGATTCTCGTTATGTAATCGAGTTCCAATAAATTCTTAATATTTACTTTGTTGTTTTATTTAGTTTTTTCGGGATTCAAGCACGATTTTTAAAACTGTTTGACAGACTAAAGCACAAACATGGCGTAACTGGATAGTAGCTACGTATAGAAAGCTCTGTAGCGGAAGGACGTGTCACTCACGGCGCGCTGACGTCTGCCTGCTTTCAGTAGAGCGCCAGCCGAGTTTCCGACCTGCCCTCCGACACCGACACTATTCAACGTCACATAGTTCACAATTGCAATGCCGCATACAATCGAAATACTCTTACATTGATGTTACTCAAATTCTTTTTACATCTCATATTTCAATTAAGTAAATTAGAACAAAATTATCAGAATCTGTTAAATTTAAAGTAAAACAAATAATTACGCGAGAGGCAACGCGCGTGTAAAAGCCTGAACCGCGTACAAATTACAATAAATTGTGAAATGAGACAACAATGGCACTGTCTCTGAAGGGACTCGGGTCCCGGTAATCATTACGTAAAATGTTGTGACACGGGATAAACAGCCAGACGTTCGAACGGAGGACGCCGTTAGATAGAGTCCACAAATTACATGGAAACCCTTTCGATATACCATTAAGCATAGACCCAATATTTGTTTTCATACCAAATATTGTTAGACATGTAATGTAAGATGATTTATTTATTTCAAAAACACCATATAACTCAAATCAAAAAAATATTTAGACCCTTTTGAAATTGATCAAATATCGTTGCTTACCATAAATACGTATACCATAAACAATAGCATTAAATGCGTGAGCGCGGCGTAAAAAGTAAAAAGCGCAAGTTATGTGGGAAGCAAACACTTGACCAACTCGGGTCGCGGCCGTAATCGTATATTAAATGAATTAACACATCAAACGACATATTTATAGCCCGAAAAACGTAACACTTTTTTGTTGTTAAGGTCCCTGAAACAAAAAAGCTTTTATGTTTTGCGACCGACAATGTTATGTATATTTTAATGTAACGAAGTCTACTTTGCAACTTCATATAAACAAGTTGTACCACGTTCAATTCAAAAGTTACATTTTACACACATCATTGTAGTTAAGTATAGCTACTTAACTACAATGATGTGTGAAAATATAATTTATAGCGAATAAAAAAAAACTTAGAACTTGTTCACTTGTCTTTCCTATATTTATGTAGGGATTTAATTTACTATCCCTTCATATATAAATCCGAGATAGTAAACAAAAAACGATAAACGTCAGTGACAATACTCGGACTTAGGAGTGACAGTTTAATACCAGGTTTAAAAAGCTCTATAGAGTTTGAAATCTGTAGCCGCAGCAAACTTGATTGGCGTGCCACAGATTCGACAATTGAATGTGTTATTTATTTATATTTGTTGATGCGTGTTTACACAGTGTCCGTATAAGTGGAAAACGCTGGGCAATGTGAGGCAGTTTATCACGTGCGAACCGGGTCGGCCGACGGAGTTCGTCGTGACGTGCCCGCTGCCATAATGCGCTCAATCACGCGACATTACACGCTATTGGTGAAATTTATTTGTAACTAAAAGTTTGTTTACAGCATCTACTTAACGCCCCCACCTCCCACTCCTACAATGTGCTTAAACTTAGTTTATTAGACCTTATATTTTACTAGCGACTCGTTCTCGTGCTACATAAATCTACATGTCTTCAAACCGGTTTTCAGCGGGTTAAATTCGAATTCCACCACTCACTTTACTAGTCCAAATTGAAAAGAATGTTTTTGCCAAATAATGCCTTGTATATCTCTGCTTTTCTTCCTGAGGAAAATGAATTTGAGATAAATTTACCATTGCTGGACTCGTGACGCTTTTTCCATAGACACGAAATTAACGTCATTGTTATTCAACTCTAGTATTGTAATTATTGTTGCGCAATACACGATCTATTATGCTAACTCACATTTGAATAAAACAGTAAGTTACGTACGTACAAACTGTCTGGTATTATTTATCTGTAACATGATTGTGTTCAAAGTTCACTATTTTGAAGCTTGCTTTAAAACAAAAATATTTTTAATAAACTAATTAAATAGATTTATGTTTACCCAGATAAATCAGTAATATGTCCAAATAAACAACATGTCCCATGCTAAAACTTTAATATCACACTCTCACCAGAAAACGTTTTTTTATGTAAATATAATTAAGCTTATCGGTATTATGACTTGAGTTAGTCCAAGTAATCATATTTTGTAACTGTTAAATGACAAAAGATAAGAAATACATACAAGTATAGTAATACGCGTTGATATTCAATTCCATCCCCTTTGTATTCTACTCTGATAAAGTTCCGAACGTAGTAATACTAACTTATTGCCAATGTAACAATGGTTAGAGTAATCTTTGAATAGCTACATTATATCCGTAACTGAGTACGTAATAACACAGTAGTCGTATTGTGACGTGATTGAAATTTCATACGACCGACGACAACGGGGTAGTTACAAAAGTTGTTTAGTATTTTATGAGGTAGCAGTCCTCATTGTAGTCGCTGTAATGTCCGTATGTTCCATAAAACTCTCTAATGCTTTAACGATACAATAAATCACAAACTTGGTCCTAACCACGAAGTAACTTTGAAATGAGATATCGCAGTTCCTGGATACATGGAAGATATCATGTTTAATACCTTCTCATTTTAAATATTTACAATATTGTATCAAGCAGTGAATACCAAAACCTCTTCGGTTTAAAGTCCGTATTCTTCTTCTTCTTCTCGAGTCAAAAATCCTACTTTCAAATTCTCTCTGACCAAAAAGATGCGACCTGGATGGCTCGGTCGCTGGCCTCCATCACGTCCTGGAGAGTGCAGGTGGTAGTGCAGGACGGGCAGGACAAAAGGTGGGCCATGTCCTGCGATGGGGTACCACACTCACATGCGACTAGCGTTGGGTCTACGATGCCCCACTTGCAAAGGTTTGTTTTGCAGCGACCCACTTGGGTCCGTAATCGGTTGAGAGATTTCCAAATGGGCCACTGCAGCTCGTGTCCTGATGGCAGTCGTTGTACTGGAAGGATAAAGTTTGGAGGGGTGGGGTGTTTGGTTCTCCACAAATCGTATCTCTCATCCTCTGCACTATCCTTAGCGGGAATCGTATGAGCCAGGAAAGTCCGTATTGAATTTATACTTCTGCTGATTTCGTATGTTTCCAAAATCGGCAATTGAAGAAAGGAATTGATAAATAATTTATCATTTAATCTCGAACCTCCGGACAATGAACGCTTTGTACAAGCGATAATTTAATTTATTCCGACAACATGAGCAATAGGTACCAGTCCGTTTACGTTTTCAAACTTTTTGTGCGCGGTATATTCGGGCAAGTAGTTTTATGTCGACCATTTTGACTTTTATTTTATTTTTCGTTTATTTTCCCTTGCGCGGCCGTAAAACGTACCTGGGCTCGCTCGCGGGGATAACGGAGCGGGCTCACGAAAAATTTATTATTGAGACCTTTTCGCCCGAGCTCCATCGACAGACATTGCGAAGGCGAAAGTTATGAATGACACATGTTTTGAAATATTACCTGCAGTGAACTGCTCCCGAGAAGAAAATTTCATAGGATGAGAAGTTTATTTGTCGTGAAATATGTGGGAGTTTTACGAGAGCGGGCGACTTTTACAATGCTACGGATCAAGCAATTTTCTTACTTTTCGGTCTATATTGCAGAGTAATAAGGCTGAAAGGTACATTCCGGAGAATAAAAGTATGAGGTGCGACAAATTGGATGAGAAAAGTTTGTTATTCAGTCCTTGAGCGCCTATTTGCTTCGTTACCAACAAGGAGTTTTTGAATCAAAGGAAGAATGGAAGCATTTCTCTGCAGCTTTATTAAAAATGAAAACTAATTGCTTAATCTGTAAGTTGCTGTAGATGGGATGAAACTTAAAATATTTTCTTTTACAGTAAAATCTACCGCGTTTTCATGAGGCCGAAATAAACACAGATTAAAAAAAAAGAGTCACATGTTACATAATCAATTAATCAAGATTGGTATGTTATGAATGTGTTATTGGATTTAACTGGAGCCAAATTGGCGCACTTGGAACGCCTCAATGGTCTCATAGTCATCCTGACTTCGACATCTGCCTAGCACATGTGCTCTTTACTCTCGTGGCATCTGTGCGCTTGACCTAACATTCACCCATATAATATACCCATGTAGTGTATTAATCGGTGCTAAGTTTATTTATATCATCACAAGAAAATATGGAACATTAGCAAATGCGCAAGCCACACTTATATAAGCGCACATAGTATAGAATACAACTGTGTCATCGCTCGAATGGCGATTCGTTGTCGGGCGAAATTAGCGCCAACTCGCCCGTCCGGAGCCTCTGTTTTATTCAGACCCTTGGGAACTCCCGACACAATGAAAAAATTGTTGTATGGTATGCTGATGTTTTATTTTTTTTCGCCAATTATGGAAATGCGCGGGTATCGCGCGCCACCTGGCGTGGACGTGCGCCACTAGCTATTCTCCCGAGGCCGGCCACCACCGACGCTAGTTTGTTCCTGTTTCGAGCTGGAGAAAGTTCTAATTTCACTTTTACTATGACAGTCATATAACTCTTGGTTTGTGTGTAAAGTATCACGAATAGTCTGTATTATTTTGATCACGTGTCTAGACAGTTCGTCGAGTTTTCAGTTGAGACAGAGAATAGACATTTATGAAGACAAGGGTTCGCCTCGTTGCTTCAAATCTTCAATTATTCTGTAATTACTTATACCTAGGGTTCAGTTAGATGATATACATTATTAAACTTGTATCCAAAGCAGTTATTCGCTGTTCCTTAAGAAATCAATCCAGTGCCAAAACTTTTTGGTTCAGAAAAATAAAACTAGCTTAAAGAACCAGCAACAACCTTCTTTTGTGTGTCTAATAATGCAATCACTTTACTGGGCCAATGATTTTATCCGCACGAACATAATAAGTAATTTCGCCCGGTCGGTCGATATTGTGCAAGTAATGTAATCGTGCTGTATCGAAAGTGGTTATCGAGTGGGCGATCGGTATTTTCCCGTCACCATCGCGGCCTGAGTCACCGCCGCACGGCGCACGATTCGCGGAACTCGCTTCAACCCTTCGCGGAGGGTGCGTTCGCTAATGACTACCGGACAACGACCGCCCTCCGAATGGCAAGCCAGACTTCGTGCGAATGTACACCCTCGAAACCACAACAGTAAACTCCAATTCGGCGGAATCCGCTATCAGTCTGCAATTCAGTGCGTGTTTATATGCAGCTTTTCAATCGGCAACATTATTTTGATAAATATGCATGAAGTGGCGAAACCAGCGGCGTGGGTAACACAACACGCCATCGTGAAAATTTAATGACATTTCCTGGTAGTCACATAATGAGTCATATCCGTCGAAGGGTTAATTTTAACGCGATATCGCAACGTAAAATCATCAATTTCCTATCAAGGGGTTGCCATGGTAGAGCACTTTACCTAATACGCCAATGGAGCTACATAGCAAAATAAGTTATGGACATGGATCAAATATTATTTACATTTTATGTATTAACTGCGAACATATAAATAAATTTGTAACTAATGACATTAACTACAATGGTCTCAATCGTTAAGGTTGTACACATAACTCTACAACTGATTGGGTATTGATTTCTTTTGTCACGTTAAATAATGTACAATTTATCCTTTTGAATTAGCATGTTTAAAAAGTATTTTTCTTTAACTCTTGTAAATACAAAGATTTTGTATTTCCAACGCTTGGATCCTTCTCTACAATAGAACACAAATGACTATAATTACTGTAACCGTCGAGCTCAATTACAAGTAAAAAGTAAATATTTGCCTGACTCATTGTATCCTTTCATGAAGTTTGTTAAATTAAGCACTGTTTGTGTACACGTTTGTGTATCTTGATTGCTCCAGTTCCGATTGTGGGTTGCTTTGTGCTTAACTTGATGGCGTCTGTCTTTACGTCACTTTATTCGAGCAGAGTGCGCTCGCTTTGCTCGTGAATCTGAGACTTGGCTTATCTAGATTTACTTGAAACAGTACCTATGTACACAAGTAATGAGATTTTCTAGCTACCGTAACACTAGACTGTTCAAAGAGCTTTAATAGGCATCTGCATTCATCAAGAGTCCTACGTTACCCGCCATACATTTGCATGGATACTTGCTACTAATTTTGGGTTTAACGTGAACGGATTCTCCTCAGACACTATTATTTGCTTAGCTTTTGTTCGAAACTTGATTTTAGCATTAGCAAACATCTTTAAATATTTGTTTTGTATCCAATGTCAACATCCAAAGCAAATCTTGAATTCAAGTATCCGTTTCAAAACTCATCTTAAATGTATTGTTTCGTGGTGCTCTAAATCTCACACCTAAATATAAAGCGTTAAAGCAGATAAACACACATTTGAATTATTACAAACAATACTGTAAATTTGAAAGTGTCCGTTACTCCCCCCGGTTGGCAGCCCTCCCCTGCAGCAACACATTCGATAAGTGTAGATAACAATCGCCATTTTACATTCACTTCACCAGCCACCTTGACCCACGCAAGGTGATTCAGTGATATTATAACGCTGTATCCGCCAATGACCACTTCGAAAGTATCTAGACGTTATTCAGACAAGCCGGCATAGTTTGCTCTTGATACAGTCATGAGATTTTCAATCGTGCAGCAATCATTTTACTGCCATTTCAAATCAAATTTTTAAACTTGATTTCACGGTTGTTGTTTTAAATTGGAACATGTATACCTACATGTAATTTTCACGATTATTTATACATAAGTCTGGCAATACAAAATATGATTTAAAGTCAAATCAAATTGCAAATAAATTCTTCCGTACCAGACAAACATGCGCCTAGGATCCATAAA
Organism: Autographa gamma; assembly: GCA_905146925.1. NCBI lineage: Eukaryota > Metazoa > Arthropoda > Insecta > Lepidoptera > Noctuidae > Autographa > Autographa gamma. Next base: position 8,327,284 of record LR989852.1, read on the forward strand.
TCCATACTAAACAAGGAAAATTAAAAAGTTTTAAATCATTCTATAGGAACACAATAAGGCATATTTGTGTTTTAGGCGGACATTCAATGTTTCACTTTCATTTCCTTTATATCTGCTACAAAAGAACACTTATTTAACAAGAATTAATTAAAAGCTTACGTAAACTCGCGTTTATAATTTGTAATATCTTTTTTAACACGCTAAAACGTAGGTATTTTTATTTTTCTATTACCTTACCGGATTATAACTGGTAAAACATCTCACTGACAGTATGAGCTCATTTCCTGCAACATAAAACTAAAAACACGGGCATCATAACAAATAGAGCAATAAGACTTGCTGCGCCACATCGCATGCACAAAACTGGTTGCGTTGTGAAATAATGCCATGAGCCTGCCACTTTTTAGCCTGCAATATTATTAAATTTTGTTCTACACAGTTTATGCGAAGTAATGGTGTATTAACATGTTTCCTATAGTGTTCATTATTGTTTATGCTTAGAATAACTTCGTATTTTAATTGTCGTTGTAAATCTTTATGATTTAAAATTTTGTCATTGGTCTTGCAAAATGTCAAACTATGTCCTAAAAGTAATTAATAATTATAATTAAACTTTCTCCATGATGCCATTTTTAATGGCAGACAGATCATAATTAATGTTACAAACGTCATTGAACTCAATACAATACTCGCACCTACTAGACATAATTTAAATAACAAATTGTCCAAGAGCAAAGAACTGCATAATGTCTACATAAAGCTATACACTGCATTAAAACTTATGAAATCGTGATTTTAATGCAGTGTATAAGCAGATGACCCGACTAATGCACCGGCCGGCGACCGACTTCGACAGAAGGGCTCTTTCGCAAACTGGTTTGTGAGCGCCGGTTTCGCCGCCCCCGCCGCATGCCCACAATCGCCCGCCAACTCCGCACAGTTCGCCTGTTTAATCCACGATGTAATAAAACTCTTATATAACATTCCATTTTCTGATGTTAGTTAATCATTTAATGAAATTCGCTATTCATTCTATCCGCATTGAACGTTTTTCCATTGGATGCAGTTACGTCAGTTTACAATTCCTGTTTCTTTAACATGATAATTGTCCTCGGTAATCAGGTAATTGTGACACTGGAGGCATAAAATGGTAAATGATAAAGGTCAGGTAGTTATAATGCATTAATATATGCACTTAATGTTCTCAACTGTCACAGACAAGTACGTTTTCATATTGGTTCAGCTTAATTTAGCATTCACGTTTATTTGCTTTGGTACAATATCGATTTGTTAAAACTTGCACTGTACATTTATATTTACACTGCTTACGTAACAAGATATATAGTGAGTGTTACTTCATTTACATGCATGTACTGCACACTGACAACATTTAGGTAGGAGTGACACGGTAACAAGTGAGGCAGTTTTGCAACCATTTTACCTTCCCCGCTTTTGATTGCTTGTCAGTTAACTCAAAACATACAATACACTCTCGTTCTACATAATATATTTTATTTTTTTTGTATTTCATCTTTGCTGTACGACATAACTGTCTCTGGTATTCATTTAACACCATTTGTCTGCCGCACTTGGCATGACTAATTTAGAATTTTTCGTCATGTTCTACTGATTAGATAATATGACAGACAGTTTAAAAGAATAAAGAGCAGTCAGATGGTCGCATATTGTTGTGTTTGTTAGTATAAGTACAATGAGATTTGCACGGCTTATGCGCAGCCGTAAACTTTCTGGCAAGAGAAAGTGCAATGTGCTCTACTTTCCACTTTAAACTAATACACACTATGGTATAAAACAAGTATACAATTGCTATATTTGTCGATAAGTAAACCACAAGCCATATGTGTTTCAATTTATCTGCCATTTGCAGCCAAAGTAATAAGGATAAATAAAAGTATACTACTTTTTCGAAAGGAATAATTTGCTTGCTTTCAGTAAATTACTGAAAATATAACGACTTGAACATTAGATATATTCGCGACTTTTTATGTACTTTCGCATATTAAAATGTGTCGAAATTACTTTTTTATGACATACGTATAATACAAATACGAACAATGTGTTGCAAGCAGTGTAATTATTTTGCTTTGCACTAAAAAGATTCATGTTTGGAAACTTGATATTTCTGCCCGTCTCGTATTGCAAGGTGAAGTTGAATTCCTTGGTTATGGTCTAATAAACGTGGTATAACAGACCTGTCAAGGTAGTAATATCGATTGTAAGATAATAAAGATTACAAGTGCATCAGCATGCAATGTTCAGTACGTAGAACAATTTAATGAAACAAGCATACCAACGCGTTTCCTGTGAATAATAGTAATTTACATTAAGAGATTAGTACATCCGTAACAGCCGAAGTTGTATGACTACGTACATAACTGTGTCGTGTAATGTGGCGCCTACAGTCTGCCGCATGGGCGAGACGGCGACTGAATTCGTAGCTTTTATTGCTTTATTAAATGCAATTTCTTTATGTCCTAAGTCGTAAATTTATAGTATTCTAGCAATATCATAACCCATAACAAGGCAGATCTAAATATAATTTTAATTTAGGAAGGAAAATATCACGTGATAAGTCATAATTTTCCTGCTAACACGTTTGAAATAATAATTATAATAGTTTAGTTTATTTAAGTGAATAAGGAAATTCCCTTGGATGTTGGCAACAAATAAAGAAACTAAGCTTCGGTATAACGCCGGCCAGATAAATGTGGGATGCAGTGAATAATTCTAAATTTGTACATTCGTCGCGTTGAATCAGAAATACTATTTAGATCTAAATTGGACCAGTTTGACTAAGTTCAGACTGTTAGAAGTACCTGAGTCTGACTAAGTACAAGACCTCAAATCAAGATGACTAATATTTGCTGCACTATCTTAAATGACCTGTATCTAGTTATTGTGCAAAATTGTGTATTGCATAGTGCGGATATTCATGATACCGCCGACACTTTAGTGTAGGGAGTAAATCGCAGGGTTTGCAGGCGCGTCGCAGCCGGGCGACTGCCGGGCGGCCGGGGGTCGCGAGGTGTTCCGATTTTAATCTTTCTTGGTGCCGCAGCCACGCTACTTCGCTCCAATGGAGCCATTTGCATGCGACTCGTGGGCGAGGTCCGTCTACCCACGGTTACACGGGTCGTAAATTTTGTCCTTTTACTTCCAAGGAGGGATTTTTTCCAGAGGAGCAGATGTCCATTTTTGCGTAAAGGGCTAATTTATTACATGTTGCGGCAAAATCCATAAAAGGATCTTTGAATTAAAATCAGTATCGGAAATGTGATCGTTGACCTCTCTTATTTTGGCAAATGTAAAATATCAAACCGGATTTACTTTTGTTTTGCCTTTTAATTCAAAAATTGCGTAATCATTTCTATTCATTCAACTTTGATGCAATTACTGTGGACATATCGACGTAAGCGCGTGATGCAATATATCTTTACTAAATGTGAAATGCTCTTATTGTGATTGAGAGAATAATGTACGGAGTAACGAACCCGAGATCGATACGATCGGAAAGACCATTCTCGGCACCAGCTCGATTCACTTTCTAGTTAGCGGGCGCCATTGTTAGCTGCCTCTAATTTATCTAATGTAAAAGTCATTCCCCGTTCAAAACACTTGCTTATCTCCATTATTGTTAGGTGAAAGTTTTCTATGGCTATATTTACAATTGCATACGTTTAAAATACATCAGCGAACATAGTGCATGGTTTTTTTCTTCCTAATAGAATAAAACCTAAATATATTTAGTTTACAGACACGAGTGTTCTTAGAAAAGGCTACTGCCCGACTAAAGTGGAGTTGCAACATTCATAATGAGTCATACTTTTGGCTATTACAGCGCCGAAGGCCAAGTAACGCGCTGTGCAATATTCGTCAACTCCAACATTTCCATTGCAATAACTCTGCTCCATTAAACAATTCCGACCGTAACTTGTAATATATTTTTATATGCTGATAGGTAGGCTATATACCTACATTATTTTTAGCGTTGATTCAATTCAAAGTCACACACGCACAATAAATCCAACTTAACATATAATGGAGCATTGCTCATGCGGCGTAATCAGTACTGTCCGCCGAACGAATGCACATTGCATTGAGACAAATACAAATTACAGAGGTACTTAAATAGAGAGTCAGTCATTCGAACGAAAACAAAAAATAGCGCCCATAAAACGAAATCATCAAGCGAGACGAACAGCAGACTCACCCGATTACTCAGCGTGTAATTTTGTCGTTGCGTTCGGTAGTAAATATGGGGCTTAGTAACTTGAGAAATAAATCTATCGATAAATATTTACAGATACATTGTCAGCCGATACGCAACATCGCACACAATACCATTTTAAAATTTCGCAGGCAGGATTCATTGGCATAACAATTGCGCATATATCTTCATTAAACCTCCTTGAACTCGAAACTTAACCTTCAAAGCTATATTTGACAGATCATACTATTTACTTACATGAGTATTCGTCTACCTAGCTAATAAGGAATTGTTAGCATTATCTGGACTGTTTATAAATTCTGAAACTCATTCGTCTAATTTTCTCACTCAGCAAGCTTGTACGATTTGTCCCAACAATTTTCCTTAATCACAAACATTGATTATAACAGAATCATCTTACAGACAAGTTCAGAAAACAAGTTATTATTACAAATAGTCGGTGCTAATTTGTTATTATTTATACAAACAACACATTTAATATCGTAACAGACAATATTTAGAACGTGACAAATGTTACATCACTTTAAAATTAAATTAAAATACGTGCTCTCTCTAATTGTGCATTTCATACTTTTGTGTTATTTCCTTTGTGACTCAATAAAAGATTTATCGGTAAGGCCGGCTGAATGACGCTATAAAACACAACAAATTCAATCGTTTGTGAATCAACACTAGTTATACTAGCCTCTTGTTATTTGAGACTGTAGGCAATATTTACATTATTTTAACGAACTGTTGTTAGTATTTTACTTTAAAGCGCTTGCTAAATATTTAGCGAGACTAAACGAAGTGATGCTCAATGCTCATTTCACTAAAGTTTTTGCACCGGCTTGCTAAAGCCAGTAACCTCAGAAAGTGTATTTTTTATAACAAAGGAATTTAACATTGAACAATTTAAAAAACAAATGTCTCGAAACCTAAATTTAATAAACAAATTTCTTTTCCTTTTACTAATGTAGTAAGTTTTTATATCTAGACAAAAAGGGGTTGAAAAAAACAAAACATCATCTCCGAAGCATAAATTACAAAGCATTCGCAAATTGATGTTATTTTTATATTCTTCTGAATACTTGCCAAATTCTCAATAGATAGACGTAGCGAATTAGCAAAGCAGAACACAATCGATTTATTTTATGAAATTCGTATTTATTACACTTTCTTTTTTAATGTCCTATTCAAAATGTTAGTTTTGGTAGTTAAAAAATCTTGCCGTGGTTATTGAATATAATGAGAATTGTAGTATTCATATTCATAAAATTGTAAGGTATACATTGGTGACATTTAAATCAAGTACTTATGTGTGTTAAGATCAAACCCTTGAACTCGACTCGAAGAAATCACCAACAACCTCGTTGAACCTTCTTGAGTAGGGCACGTATTGTACTTGTGTAAGTACCCCTTACTTTTCCCTTAAGAACTTGCCATATTGTATATGTTATCGGTGATAATTTCGAGTTCTTTATTGGTCCTCTCTCGCAGTGCTATTTTGTTTTGTTTTCATACCATTCTTTTTCATCATTTAAAACATTGCTTGAATTCACATCATCGTCGTTTTCATCAGATACCTACCGTATTTAATAGATCTGTGATTTTAAAACGGATTTTTTTAAGTTGTAACCTGCCATTCGACTAGTAGTGTTAATTAATTGTCACCTGTAAATTCTTTATTTTATGTGACTAACCAATAAAAATTCGATTTATCTATATATCCAGTGATCATCTTGAGGAAATCTCTATTCGCATTTTATTCGCCGATGACGTCATAGGTGCAATGTCCGGGCCGTGAAGATTGCAGATGCGCGGGCGCAATGCGCTCTAACATGACGTTATTGAGCGCATCAAATATAATAATGGCATTTCGGAACTTTTTATTTCATATGCCGTTTATTTTGTCATGTTTTAGCACGCAAATCTTTTATTATTATTATTTATGAGGAAAGACTTAACAATATTATATTAAATCTTAACATTATTGTATTTCTCGGATGAAGTTTCTTAAATGACAGTCAAAATCCGCATTGGAATAAGTAATTTGATGCGTTTGAAACGCAAACAGATTAGTTGGTGTGCAATTAGAGTGCGGAGGTTGCGGCGCGCGTTAAGTGCCGCCCTACGGATTACGCCTTCGTGTTCACCGCGCAGTGTTTACTCACCGGCGAAGTGGACGTTTAGCGATCGCCTCACTAATGCGCTTTGTTCAATTATTGATCGATGAATCATTGATTTGGTTTTACGGAAAGCTGGAATATAGACTGGCGTTGCTTTACTATATTGACGCAGAGTCGTTTGTGAATTCCTAAAATTTTTCGTCTGGTTAGATGGTTTACACTAAGTTTGATTCAAAAATACCTTTGTTTTGAATGTTGTAGATTCCTTGCGAATTCTTTGTTCATTAATAACAAAGTTTATGTAACTACAATTAAGTTGCTAATTATTTTGTGTCAAATTTTAAACAAAGAGACAATATGTCAATAAAATAAAATTGACGGAAGGGTAATGTTTTGAGAGTATTAAAAGTATGTATGTGAAATAAATTAATGCGCTTCATAGAGCAAACATAAAAGATAAAATAAATTACTCGATAACTATGCAAATTAATTATGGCTCGATGACATGTGTAATTTATGAGTATCTTGATTAGAGATTATAAGTCAATGGCCGACATAGCAATACATAGACTAGTAATTACTCACCATACATGTCGTCATGAATGTTTTATGGTAGAGTCAGTCACCTTGGCGCACGGGGGCGAGCACGTGGGCTCTCGCCACTGAACTTGACACCAGAGCCACCGCTCTGCATGCTAATCCTGTCATTGGCTTTGCTTGTTGCAACCTAGCCGACTTTGTTGTGCCGCGATGCCGCTACATAACACTCAAGGAATTTCATTAAAACTGCAATTAACTCCGTGTATTTTCAGATCACGCTATTTTCATTAGACAACCGTTTTTGTAACAGTTAACTTCCTACACATTGAACTACATTGTGGAAGCGTCATAACTGTTAACTAAATAATCGACCATTAAAAACTTTGTAGACAAATAGATGTCTGAACTTTTGTATATTTGTTTCTTTTTTATTGAGGCGTTCAAACTCAACACAGTAACAAACTTATCCGCCGCGTCGTCGCGTTCAAACCGGCAGTGTTCAAGATTTTTAACTCATTTAGTTACGGTTTTTATGAATGCTTCAGGCGGTAAAACAAACTGACAGAACTTAGCTGCGATCGTGTGAAAAGTGTATCAAGCTATGCCCATTACACCTATCAAAATTCAAGGCTACGATAATAAGCCCAAAATTTACACCATATCCCTACGCATCAATTTTCACCCGCACGCACATTTTATGGCTGCTACGGACACGCACTCCATATACTATAAATGTGAAATTATTAAAATTAGGGCTCCTTTTGAATGTTGACTTGTGCGAGAATATGAAAATTGGAAAAGTTTTATACTCACGTGCCACAAACCTACATAGAAGATAGTATAACTTAGATGAACTTCCCCTCCGGTGGAAGGAAATGTTCAATTTAATCATTCATTTTAAAATCGGATTTGTAAGATTAAAAGAACTCACTTAACTTACATGTGTAAACTCATGATCATGCCGTGTTAATAAGGGGTTTGCAATTTTGGGAATTGATGCACTACAGCTTAAGTGACCTTGTTGCTATTGTCTTACTTTTTTGCAATTGATTCAACAGTTTTATGGATTCATGCCCAAATTAGACAGCAAGTTAATAGCTTAGCGTGGGTGCGGCTATTCAACGTTTCGGTTCTTCATCCATTCCGTCTTGTTTATCGATTAGTCAAGAATCCGCGCCCATGGGCCAACTTATGTCATTTGGCCGGGAGTCAAGGACGACGCCGCGCGGCTCGCCGGTGCCTCGCCGGCCTTATTTGGCGATTGGTGGGCGCCAGTTTTACGACTTTGCCTTTTTTCCTACGCCCTGTTTCCATGTTGACTACACTTTAGATAATACATATGCGTATGTGTGCTGCAAACACACATACGAATCATTGACCTCTGACAGTTTTTTCATCTTCATGCTGTCTCAAGGACGACAATTCAGTCTGTAGTCTTATCACGTCGTCATCTACAAGATTGCTTATTTTGTTAAGTAACGCTGGATAACTTTGATAACGTACCTACTTTCGAACTTATTTCTTGTTAATGCCTAGATGAAAGGATGAATGTATGCGAAAAATAATTAAATTTCTGAGCATGTTCTGTTTTATTTGGATGCATGTCCATTTATTATTGCGTAAGGAATGCGTGCAATCGGAAACATTAACTGTGCGGGTCGGTGACGGGCTCTGTTGGCTGGAAAAATGGAACGTGACATTTTAAATTTGGCGCAAAGCTCGCGACATTAATCTGGCGCGTCGCCGCCCTCGCCCATGCCGTGCGTGGCCTAATCCGCCCGCTCCCCGAACGACCCGGGAAGATGGAAAAATCTCGAAAGACTCACATCAAATTACCAGCTTTAAAGCGTAGTGAATCCCCTTGGGCTCGAGACGACACACCTTGCCTTTCAGAAACGCCCCTAAATAACGTCGCGGTGTCCTTCGGGAAGTTTGGAAGGTTCGGGTGCGCACGTGCTTTTGTCATAGTCATACTTTCGTGGAGTTTTACGTACGACGTGCCGCGCACTTCGATTGAGTTTTGAAAACGCGTTTTCCAACTTCATAAATAAAATTCTTACTTAAAAGTACTTTTCCTTTTAGTAAAAGTGTGAAACCTTACTCAAATTACGATCACCGTCTAATCTGAATAATTTTAGAATGAGCTTTATTTATAACAGCCAACAACAATAATATATCCTCTATTACTTCAAGAAGCTACATTAGCGCATAACAGCATATATTTTTCTAAATATCGCGGCACCTTTTTAAAACTGGCTACAGGACCTACATATTATAACGTCGAATGTTAATTTGCCTGGATAAGACCTTAATTTTACGATAACATTTACTCATACTCTTTACAAACTAAATGAGAAACTAGTTAGTAGACACTTCTTCAACTCGAGCACGGTTCACCAATTAGATCGTAAATTAACATGGTCCATTACGGAATTCGACTCAGATCATATTGATGCTAGTTTACTTTAACGGTAATTGCTCTTTATAAATAGTTAACAACTTTGAAACACCACTTCCTCATTAGAACCATAAATGCTAACCGTAGCAAAAGCCAATTCCTCATGTTCAGTGTGTCGTGTAAAGTTTCTCTATTGTTGTCTGGCGACGCTGGCTCAGCGGTGATCCCCCTATCTCAAGCCATAGGTCACAAGAGATACATACGAACAAGATAAAACTATAATTTAAGGTACAGCAAGGAACATAAACTGCTGTTATCTGCTGAAAGTTACTAAAAATGCAACCATTTCAAGATTTTCTTGGCTTTAAACGAACATAGCGTCAGCATTAATTGAGATTAAAAATGAAATATTAGATGCTGGATAAAAAACTTTATATTCTAAGAAAACCCTCGTGTGAATCTTAAGGCCTTTGTCTCCGAACTGGCGTGCCGCGCGAAAGTAGCTCAAGCTTTTGAAACACCGTCTTGCTCGCTATTTCAGACGTTCTGTAAAAAGACGCGTAACACGTTACCGCCGCAAGCGTGAAACTTGCACACTTGCGGTCGCCTCGACGCTCAACAAGCTTGCTTTAACGCGCCCTACTGCCTCTTATTAGCCGTATCTCCAGACCTAATTCACTTAACTTATTTAACGCTGCGATATAACGTCGTAATTTAACTTACATTTATGATCTCCTTATTAAATCCTGTAAGTAGGTAAATTAAATAAATTAAACTATTAGCCTAAAACTCAACCACCGTTTCATTGCGTTAATTAGTTAATAAATGTGAATGTGAAGCTTTTCCTCTTACGGTATCTTACCGTCGCGGTCGTAGAGTTCGCTTCGCTAGCTAACTATTACACCGAACAATAAGATAGCAATCGTGCACTGTAGAAAGGTAATGTACCTTGTAAAGATATTTGCACGAAATCCAATCTTGTACATGTCGCCGTTTCCGTAATGAATTCAACAATAATTAGAGTTGCCGCGAGAGCGCTCGCTAAGCTTACCGGCGGATGTCACAAATCCTAGCCAAGGGCCGGGGCGTGTAATGCAAATAACAGTGTTTACCTGGCCCCGCCCGCGTCGCCAACCGCGCTACCATCGCCGCGCGATTCATAATAACAGCTTTTATTTCCGTAACTAGCTACGACGCTCTCATTTTGTCGGTTAACGCGTATTGTGTCACGGCGAAACGAATGCCACCCAGTAATGGAGTTTTTAAGCGCAGCTTTTTCGTTCTGCGCTGCAATAACGAATTATGTAACTAGCATAAAGACTTGATTGCACAGCAAACCACTGCTGGGGTCCGATGGCAAATTTTAACTCTGTATTGGAATTACGGAACAGAAACATAAAGTACCAAACGAAATCCTTATAATGTTATACGAATAACCTTAACCATACCTTTGAAGAACTCAAATACACAAGTCATTAATCCAATAAATTCAACTCGAGCTGAGTCAAAACGAGACGGTCGAAAGAAAATAAAGTATGACTGCAAAGTCACGCACCACAACACAGTTGACTTAAAATGCTTTTACTGCACACATATTATAGCTCTGTCTTGTGAGCTTGTGTGTGTTTAAATCAGGCCGAGTGCGTCGCGAACGCTCCAAACTTCAATTTGAAGACGAGTCTACAAGAGCCGCGTAGAGGGCTATTGCGAGTTTTACATAGGTATCATTTGCCGGGCATATTGGAAAACTTGTAATTGGTTTAGTTCTAAATTCATGTGCGTATTCAGTCTAAGAACAAATTTTATTCCAAGAATGACATGCTGTAACAGAACTTCGCTGTCTAACTCTAGATATTTAAAACGTAATATTATTAATCGTTTGCAAATGTAATTCGTTGTCCTAATAACAGTTTTCTTTTATTTTCAGATTTTGCCCGGAGTCATATATCATTGTAAAGGAGCTCTCTTCAAAGTAAGTCTAATTACATAAGTTAACATAAGTTGATATATAAGTAGTATTAAGTTAATGAAACTATAACCGCAATGACAAATCACATCTTTTTCTTAATTAATGTTCTGTTTTATTTGAAATTATTGTACCTAGTTGAAAATTTATTTCGGATTTTAATATCGCTGTTTCTCTGTCAAATTTTTCATGATTACTCTCTTGGCAAAATTCCAAGATCTTACTCGCTTATCTTTCGTAACTTTGCTCAGCAAAATGGCTCAAGTTTTCTCAATAATTTCTTGGTTTTTTCTGTCTAAAACTGCATGTCGATCGGTAAATTTAATCATTGGTCGTCAGTTTCTGTAACAAGTTTATTGTTCGATAATTCATACCGTATGGGACGTTGAATTTCTTTATTTATTATATGTTTAATGGGAATTCATTCTGCTTTCAATGCTTAATAACAGCTTGAATTGATTAAAATACGTATATGTAAGGTATAAAGTTTAAGATCAATATACAAAAATTTTACTCATAAATTCATGAAGATTTTTAAAAAGTCCTTCATTTGTGCCGTCTGAAACTCTGAATTACTTATGTAGGCCGTCATGTTGTCGATTGTGAACGTGCACCGAAGGCCAAGTCTACAACACCGTAGAAACATGAGAGGCATTGTCTGAAACTACCGACCGATACCCATTAATATATCCCAGATTGCTTCTCCTAAACTGACGTCTGCATCGCAAGACTTTGAACCAAACCCCTTTTAGTCTACATTAAATAACCGTGAGGAGAATTGATCTCAAATATTATATCAATTAAAAATTATCTCATATTTACATTAGCTACATACAAAAATAAAATAATTCGCCATGGAAACACATCTTAAGATTCGTTATTCTAGCAATTAGCAATACGCGAAATAATCTCAAATTATGAGGGCAAAGCAATATTGTATTTGTTTTAATTAAATATCTCATAACAACTTTGTGATTTACAATTTAACAGATGCCAAAATTAACTGTTGGTTTCTTGACTGTTTTCATTTAATGTTTGGAATTTTACCTTGAAGACGGAAGTTTTGATATAATGAATAAAGACAATCATAAAAGCTTTAATCGATGGTTTGATAAAATTGCAACCACATTAGATACACTCAACGACTAATAAAATAGTACCTCGGGTTATTAGGCTTACAATATTTCTAAAAATAGTTCATTTCTATACAAATCATTACTTAGTATAATAGATTTTGTTTATTGCCACAATGTATGGTGGTAATAAAAAGTGTCGCGTCTATATCTCAAATGCTTTCATTATTCTCACACAGTTTGTACCTATCCCTTTAATACCTTCACCCGAACTTTGCACTTCCAAACTTGTAAGAACAATTAGTCATAAATAATTGAACATGGCCGATATTCCTTTGTAAGAAGACAAAGAGATGTCATACTCAAAACTTTGTCAATTTAGTTTGAAACCGTAAAGCCCCTTACTAGCTCATGTCCTTACTTGGTAGAAAAGTGGAGGTAACATCAAGAGAACTTTCCACTCGGGGTACAGTCGTACTTACCTTGTCTAGAAAGGGATCAAACTGCGGTGCATTCTCCGCAATGTATTATGCAGTCCCGGGGCGGGTGCCAGTGTAAGCGGCTCGGAATCACTCCCACTCCCCGTCGAAGAACACACAGATATTCCTTGAAATTTTCTATTCCAAAAGTTGAGGAAACCATTTCGTTTCAAATATCTTTTGTGAATTACTTGTGACGGATCTGATGATCGTAACTTATAGCTGTGTAACTCTGTCTTTTCTCAGACGAATATCATTTAACAATTTTACTATTTTAGTAAATCTAATCAATTGGAATAAAACCATCCAATATCTATAGTTACAAACTAATATTACTTTGTCAGGAGTCTTTCAAATCTGAGTCAGGTAAAGTAAGGTTCTCCAACTAAAAAGAGACTGTTAGCAATCTCATTTTAATCGGATCATTTATCAAATGTCAAGAGAGCACAATGGCAACTTACTGCAGTTGAATCTGTAAGTGAAACGGCACGATTAGGGTGATAGCGAGCGCCTTATAAAGTTAAAATGTACCTAGCAACACGTTTATTGCAAAGTACGGTCTACCTGTGCTGATAAACAGGCGATATTTCCTTACGGGTTTGTTGTCACAGCTATTTTAAATTTATGTGAATGTTGTGCCGATGTACAGAGCAAATGTTCGCCGGCTGGGTAAGCTAATCGCATCTCATTTCCTACGTGTCGCTCGTTGTAGTGGGAAGCACAAATGAGATTGTGGGCTGACGTGTCGTTCCGGAGACCCAGTCGCGTTCGACATCGCACCCGAAACCGCATCGCCACGCTACGCGCTGTTTACAAAACATGCTTCTATCGTCACACTATACATACATCTATGGAAGTTGGTGGATAGGTGTCATGTAATTAGTTAGTTATATAAGAAACAGAATAAATAAGTTAAATATTTAGATCAGTTGTAAATCTGTTGTGACTTTTTTATCAATATTAACCATAAATAAAAGTTTTATGCCCAGTTTAAAATTTTCGTGTAATAGTATTGAGTACTTGCAAAGTTTCTTTACACCAATTTTAGAATGACCTTCCCCTATGCAATACAGTCACATAAAAAAGCAGTCGTTAAAAATACATATAAATATGAAAATTTTATTTTCTTCACAATATAATAACCTCTTGAAGCGAACCGCTGAAGGTAATTCTTTATCGTTGGTTTTGTGCATAATAAGAAAAGACTATCGGTAAGTAACTAAGTACATTTTCCATGGCCAATGAAACCTTAGCTTAATTCGTGTTTGCAAATCTTTTGCTAGACATTGTGTTAGAAAATTCTTGAATCCTAAAATCTCATACTTGGAGATCTCCTTCCATAATGACGCTTCCCAATTAATTAGTCCTGTTCTCACTTAAACAGGTTTATATGTATTTAACGAAAAGCAATTTGCTTAAATCGCAATGAACGGCTTTTCGAACGAATAGAGGTCCTTTATCGCGTTTCACGCAACTTTCCTCGGCCGACTCTCTACTTACACGATTAATTTGAGTCGATAAATCCGCATTAAAAGCGGAGCAGGGGGCAGCCAACCGCGCCGCTCAGTGTAAGTAGCCCCCATTCCGACCTTTTTGTTCTCACTACAATCACTTGTTCATAGTGAACTCTTTAATCTATTATAGCTGTACCTTCCTGAGTGTAACATAGCGTGACATGTCATAAGTGAATCGTTTTCGTAGCCAGCTATCGATCGGAAATTGGTAAGGTCTAAATGTCGGTTTCATACGGTCTGGCGGCGGGCGCACGTCACTGGCCGTCGAGACAGACAGGCAGCGTGCGCGGCGCCTGCGAGCCCATTACACGTCTGCCCGATGTGGAACGCTCGATAAACTTGTAAAAACGCCTTCTACCCATTTAATTTTATACCTCCGCTTAAGCTTTGCTATTGGCAGATTTCTTCCTCCTTTTTTATGGGTCCGTCATTAACTGTATCGTGCGTCTATTATTTCTCGCTTGTTTAATCTGCTCGTTAATCCAACAGTGTCGTTTCAAATACAGGCATTCGCAAGTATTACATAACGGCAGGCGATTTTACAGTTTTAATTAAACTGTAATATCATTTATAATATATAATAAGAAAACTTTCATTTTAATTAACGAATATTTACTCTCTACTACTGCTGAATAAGAATCCTTAAGAAAAAAACATTTTAATAGGTACCTGTAAACTTATCATTTAGAAGCGAACGCCAGCCGCACCTCAAACGGGGGAAGTGATATTGGTACAAAATATTTATGACTTTATGTGATAAAGTTTATGTTGCGGTAAGAGTTTTATTTCTCTCGTGAAACGACTATAACTTTTTTCGAATAACGTAATATAAAATAAGGGAATATTGGCCAATAAAATAAAATGTTTTCTGCATTATGTATAAATGAACCATGTTGAACCGTTATTACAATGTAGCTTTTTTTAAACATATTAAAAGTAATAAATAGGACGTGCAAGAACAGTGGAATTGCAGATAATCTATTTGATTTGTACGAAATTCATCAAAAACTTTATTACCTTTGTTGAAGTCTTGTCATGCGTCTTACGTGTTTAAAGCGTCGACAGAAAGTTGTAATGTGGATGAATAAAAATGTATCAGTCCTTTCATACGTAGCGATAGCATATATAGCGAATTATTAGGAAACATTCACTGTAGTCGATATAAACTTTCTTAGCGGAATGGATTCTCGAAGGCGACATATTCAACGATTAAATGCTTCTAAACTCCTAATTAGAATGTAAAGAGAACTTCAATAATACTTTGCCGGTTGTCGGGGCACGTACGCGAACTTTTATTCAGCGAATTTGGTTACGTAATTCGTTGGAAATATTCAAGTTTTCCCTTCGGCGAGACGTTATCGCGGGTGGGCTCTCAACGCGGGCGTGGGCGGGCAGCCGCTCCCCGCGGGGACTTAATTTGTTGCTCTCCTGGCGCCTCGCATCTCACTTTCAAACGGCGTAACGCGACCTTACCACTTCCCCTTCCCCGACAGAGTGTAGACATCATGTTCACCATCGCCCCGGTTTGAGCTAGATCGAACATCACTGTATCTCAGACACCTTACGCTCACACATTTATTATTCCGATATTGAAACGAATAAGCTTATCTTAACCTTAGCGCCATGTACCCTTCGGCTCTGTATACTTCTGTATACTGGGCAATTTTATATTATATTATCAATTAGCCCCTTGAAAGCTCCTGATTCACCACAATACTATGTTGCGGGTTTTTAAAGTTGTACAGTAAAATGTACATGTGTACAATTTTGAGAGATAACATGAATATGGATATGTTTTATTTTTTTGTGCAGGCATAGATAACATTTTTTATGAGCCAATACCTGTATTATAGGTGGCTTATTCAAAGAATAAACATGAATCAAAAAGTGGCAGCGGTAATAATTTGTTAAAAGAACAAAGTCATGTCACAAAGCCTTATAGCAGCCGTATTTTTGGCCAAATTCCATTACATTCCCGAAATACTTGACACGCGTTCACTTTATTCCAAATTCGATATACCATAGATTCGCGTGGCACAAGCAGCGCGACAATCTAATCACAATACCATAAAGGAGTGCACCGTAAAATATTTATGGGTGCGGGAGCAGGCACGCTCCGGTACCCGTCTCCACCACGGGCCATCTACCTCCATCAACCTCGACGATAGTTCTCCGTACGATACCACACGCCGTCATTTTGTTGTTCAATGTAAATTAAAGTACAGAAAGGTCAAAACGCGAATCAAAACGTATGTTTTTCATATTCCACGATACTTGCGCGTTCAAGTAAATGTGTTGACGTTGTCATTTGGAATAGCATAATTATCTGAATAGCATTATAGTTTAGTATAAAGAAATTGAGTGTGCAGAGAGCTCAATTAAGCAAGTCCTGGGACCGCGGTGGACGCAGTGCTCGTTACACACCCGCTCAAATTGGCGCCGACCACTGAACTGTAACGATAATGACGCCGCGTGAGTTGTGCCCCATTCGTCCACTAACGTAAGCTAACTCCTCTCATGGGAAACCCTAAAAGCCACTTCATACGAAGTATGTACTTCCACATTTGGCAGTCTCGCAAAACTTTGTGGTTTTTGTGGCACATAAACAACTAGCACACGTGTGCGTCCGACCGCGTATCGATTGATTTGACTTAAAATGCATAGTTTTGAGCCGCGATGTCGATCGGTTTCCGCCAAATTTTCCGCTGCGGGCGCTTGGCAACCGCACTTTGTGGTACGCCACAGTTATCCATACAAATTGAGAGGTTAACGCGGTAGACGTTACGTCAACTTATACAAGAACAATTTTCAACGTTTCACAATTATCCATGTTCGCCATAACTCCAATCGCAGAATGTATATTGGCAACACTCATAATCATAGCGAGCGCGATCGACCACTGAAAGCTTTTTGAAAGCTCGTAGTGACGCGCGATGAAAGGTTCATGCGGTGATTTCAAGCGACTCGCTGTGGCCCATCCGGCGAAAGTGACAGCTTTCATGTATGCTTTCTAATGTATATTTTATCTCTTACATTCTATTGAGACTCTTACAACATTTGTAATTATTAGTATTTATACTGACTCAATATTATAATTTTTAAACGTAAGTTATTGAACTTTTTGGAATAATTTTCGGTTGAAAGTAAAAAAAATGAAGTATTTATATTCCTTTGCTATCAAATATATGATAAATAGCTAAATAATGCGCCCTCTGCCGTTGCTCTAACCCCACCCCTAATGTCTTCTTAATGCTGCATGGAGTTGTCACATTGCACATTTTGAACTGGCGTTAGTCCTTTTCGTTTTGCCGGAGGTGTTCACTCGTTAGCCGCCTCAAATCCTTTACCATACATAACAGTATAACACACTTTGAAATATAATTTTAGTTACTTTTAGTGCAAGTTTTAGTTAATACGTTCAGTTAAAAAAGCTCGTTCTTCACACATAGTACTGTAGTTCTGAGCTGAATGGCTCTTTAATAAGGCACTTTTTGTTTAAATGTTGTTTAAAAAATGTAAGTCTTAATTAAAACTATAGACAGAAAGCTAAATCGGCTCTGACATTTTAAGAAAAGCACTTTGGCGCCCACTCAAAAGCCACTAGTGTACTAAATTTAACTAATTAAACAATATAATAGAGTGTGAATGTGAGACATATTCGCATGTCACAACACCGAGTGGCGCCGAATCGGTTGTAGGCGATACACGCTGGAGCAGTTATCTCAGTATCGCCTGACTACGCCCGTTGTGGCCGCCATGTTTATTTTTAGTCTCGCGTGTACATTCACTATTGCGATGAAATTTACAGCGATCGCCGCGGCTCGCCGCTTGCCGGACTCCGATACCGACGCTTCAAATGACAAGCTACCGCTATTTCAAAAATGTCTGCTATTTTACGCGAGAATTCCCGCTCTTTCGATGAGCAATAATTCTTTTGTTCAACGGGTTAAAGGTCCATGAGATTACTTTTATTACGCGGTATTAGAATACCCCTGACATCAGGACGACTATACAATTTATACGTGCCTTAAACAGTCCGTTTACGTATAATTATAACCCTATTTTTATAAAAAAAAATGTATCTAGTTCAAAATACACGTTACCACTCTGTGTGAATAGGGAAGTATGAATATTGGGGCAGCCAATTCGTCCAAACAACATTACGCACGGTACGAGGTTTCGCTGTCAGGCTGAGATTTGGCGTAACTTAGTGACTGATTAGCAATTGGTGTGAGCTGGCGGGCGCGACAGGTGGTCGGGGTGCGGGGCCTGACCCGCGGCCTCTCCTCTGATTGATGGCCACGTCCCGTTCACGCTCTGACTTGCCATCTTACATTTGATTTCCACATCGCCTTTGTCAAACGCAAATTACTACATAAGATTTTAGTAAAAAAAAAGTATCTTTCATCTGGACTAACGTGTTTGTTTTCTTTTTAATATTTTATTTTATTATTCGGATTTAATGAAATGTAATGTACATGAATATAAAATAATAATATTTCGCAAAATCTTAAAATCACTTGAACTTAGAAAAGTGAGCCGAGTGTCACGCAAATGTCAAATGTCGATTGTTGTGCCTGAGCGGTCCCACGCTCCGAGAGCGCGGTCTAATAACCCGAGGTCAAGTCTTGGCTCATGCATATTCACAGTCGCCGGTGAAGCCGCCGGTGGCTCATCTGTAACGGTCCTGCGACCGGTTGTGTGAGCTCATTGTTGCGTGTGCCCACATGGAAGCGCGGCCGCGGTCGTCCTGCGTCGGCGCAACCCAATTGTGGCTTAGGTAGCATCCAAAATACTCTCAGTATCTTTAATCTAGTGCCACAATTTTTTGTACTAAACGAGTTTACGGCTGCTGGCGTTTGAGCTATGTTCATTTCGAGCAATTCAAACTTGCTATCTTGATAGATATATTGCAATTACATGCATTGATGTAACGTTTTTGCATGCAGGATGTTAGTCATTAGTGTTTCTTTATTACTAAAACCGTATGTAAACGTTATCTTATGCAAAATCACTTAAGCTGCTTTCATTCCGGAGCGTCGGGTTATTAAGATTACAAATACGGGGTCAGTTGATAAAAGCCGTTGTTGATTCGTATTCTAAATAGATGCCAGCTACAACTGCCGGCTCAGGGGTGCATGTGTAATTTGAAATACGTTTCTTTTGACTGTTTTAATTATGACATTATTAAAACAGACGGATATGTGTAGGCGACGAAACAATGTATTTTTTGCTAAATAATTTTATATATATATTATGGATTCTTGTAATGACATGCTATTAAAAATACGTTATTAATCTCTACTCTAATTTTCGGTATTCAACCATAGTCAACATTTTGATGTAGCAGGACTATTGACTGTTAGTGTATTGTTATTTGTTATATTTAAAAGCAATTTATTTTTTATTTAAAATGTAATTTAGCTATAACATTTAGATTGGTCAGTTTTTACTAGCTGTTTTCGCCTGTGCCCGCGTGTCGAATTTGTTCAATGTCGATTCTTAACCGGAACAAAACAACGCATTGCGTCAGATAAAGTCAAATGCGTCTTTTTTGTAACTGATTACAATTGACCATTACAGATTGTGTTGAACATTTTAATTTCAGTCTTATGTTGCGATCTCTGTGCCAAAAGTAATCTCCTTTTCATTTGATATGTACTATAAATTAACTTGTAGAATACTTGTATTCACTATGTTGTTTAACAAAGTAAAAATGTTAAGTTTTAAAGCAAAGTTTGTTACAAAGAATAATAACACAAAGATGGTGCAGCAATGCAATTCACATTTTGAAGGATCATTAAATTGCGCATTACAAGGCCCCCGCGCGTCGAGGGCCAATTAAAAAGAACTGCTAAGATGAAGCTCGTAAAAATGAACTCGTGTTCTCAACTGATTAAAAAGTCCGCTCTAATCTTGCACAAGTAAAATTTTTAATCAAATTCATTTATCGCAAACGACCCTTACGCCTTCTTATCGTTGACCCAGAATGACAGCTAAGAAATGATAGTTCGCATGTACGAAAGGATCATTATGCAGGTGTTACGATTTTTAGTTGTCTGTTCAAAAGGATCAAAGTTCAATAGATGATTTCGCTTTCAGGATTCACTGCCGAGATCTATCAATTAACACGCAAACTCCATCGGCTTTCAGGTGAATGTCAATTAACGTCAAAGTCTGAGTAGCGTCGTCCGCAGAGAGAGTATCTGTAAACTGATAGATAGTCGAAATGGTTAGCAACAAGTATTTTTAGCGATAAACTCTACAAAATATTATATTAATATTATCTGTAAGTTGTTTGAATCAAATCGACAGCTTCAACAGTGGTAAACATGTTGGAACGAATAATTTATATAGAGACTTGACGGCTTGAAGGTCAAACACGACATAAAACTCGGATGTACAAGATTATCTTTCTATTGTTCTTAAGTTAGTGAAATAGATGTCTGACAAAATTAATCACGAAGGTACCCACATCTGTTACATTAATGAGCTTAATGGTTTTTTTTTATCTATTCAATGATTTATTTGCCTGATAAGCTACTATAAAAACATTTTTTATTAATTTAAATAGTGTTAAGTTTCTCGTTTTACAATAATTTCTATGCAATTCAAAACATTTATTGCTTATATTATCGCACGTACATAATGATGGATATTGCACATCTAGACATTTACATCGGACCGACCACTTGATTGATTGATGGTGAGTGACTCTTACCGCTGTTATCTTAGTGAATAAATCAACCGAGAGTTCATTTTATTTATAGAGTTATTTATAAAATATAATTATTATTATTACTTGTAAAAAACACTTTTAAATAAATAGCTACTTAATTCGTAAATTTGGACACTATTTTTAAGGTGACGACAATGTTCAGTGCAAAAAACAAAAGTGTCACAAAAATAATAGTTATAAGTGAATGCACTAAATATTCGAGATTTGCAACACAGCCATAGTGTGTGAGAGTTACAACACAATCACTAAGAAATCAATTAATTATTGCCGTTCCCATGGCGACGAATGACCTTACGAATTATGATTATAACTCAACAATAAATTAGTTTTGCAAATGTTATTCTTATTATTTGATTATATAAATTGTTTTATTTACATATTAATTTGTGTGATGTAAAATAAGCATTCATTGAAACGAATCCTGCGTGATACGTTAGTTCATTAAGCTAGATAATTACGAAATCCCAAAACATGTGGTTGCCATAGAAACCTTAGGTCGCCTGTACTTACACACTAAAGTTGATATCAGAGTTTCGAAATATCGTCTGCGGTTACAATAATATCGCTTTGTACATATTTAGAAACCTGCACAGGTCGGTGCAGTGTTATTCAATCTGCGACCTATTTGTGGTCAATCGCTCTACCAGACGGTCTCAACTGCACCGTAGTGTTAAGTTATACCAAACTTGTTTGCACTTGTATGTCACATCATTATAACCTTTGTTCATTGTTTCTCCTCTGTGTATGGAATTTACGTCAAAGTGCATGTTCTAACTCGTTAAACTTAATAAAAAAAACGTCACGGTTTCCGATTTAATTCGTACAAAGGTCATAATGTACCATTTTCAATTAAAACCGTGATAGTATACGATTATATTTAATTTTCGCAATCATAAGCTTTAAAGTTCGAAATCATAGCATGCTTCTAGTTAACGTTTTAACAAAAAATAATTGAATTTATCCAATAACATTGTGATAACCTATATTTTAGAAATCTGAATTATATGAGCTGAAATAAATATTAAATCACTTCTTCATTTCCGAGCTTCCGGCTAACGAGGACTCGTACGACGAGTCTAATAAGTGGGTCAAGTAACCCTTTGGCATGTAGAGGAGTGAGAGCAATCACACGCGCCGCCCGCCTAATTGAAGTCCAATGTCGCGCGGCCCGCCCACGGTGATTGATACCGCCCAGACCAGGCCGGCTTCTAATTCGATTGTGATATTGTTTGGACGCGCATCGACGTCACTAGAATCTAATATGTACGCACACGGATGATGTCATCCTGAGACAGAGATCGCTCGATTCATTTCGAGTGGTCGAACGAGATACGCTTCGAGGGAGATTGATGAGCGTCCGTTAAAGCGTGTTGTATCGCTCGTTGTCACCGTGAAAAAAAAGCGCTTAAGCAGGCATGGCAGAAAGGTGGTGGTGGGGGCTAATTAGTCGCGCCATAGCCATCAATATCCATTAGCGGCGCCGCACGCGACGCTCGGCGGCGAGTCGCGCCGAGTCGCGCCTCCCCGCCGACGAGCCGCGCCGCGCCGCCGCCCTTGGCGACTGCTGATACTAGCCGTGTGTCGATTTGCGATAAGGGTTTGCACTTCCGTGACTGACCGCCGCCGCGCCGTACTGGGTTAAAACGAACAAAAATAGAGCAGACTTGGCGGCACCTTACGTCAAACGACATTAGAAAACTGAACTAACCGAAATAATAATACATAATATTGATTAAACCTTAGTAAACTTTACTTTTAAAACATCACCAAATATGTAAGATTAAATCTTAACTGTTTAAAGAACGCGCGTTTACTCCATCCATGAGAATAATACAAAGGATCCGAGGGGCTTTTATTAAATATTGAGTTGAGCATGCATCGAACTCACTTGAATGATCTGATTTAATTTTAAAGTTCACCTTACCGCACCGGCGATGCTAGTAAAGGGTTGGCCTCTGCCCTAATCTTTGAACTATGACTTGACCGTTAGTACGCATTTATAATTTGCTGTTCGATTATTTAGTACGGTAGAATGGTACGGCGAGATACGAATAAATTAGTTTCGTGTTTGGGAACAAAGCCGGTTCAAAGTTTTGAGTAACGGTCACTGGATCTTTTAAAGAGTTCAATTGGCATCGTCTTATTTCATTTACAATAATCTTTCATAAACGCATACATAACAGATGTTCACCTAAACAATAGTACGGATAAACATTATAAAATTTAATAAGGTACTCAAATTTATTAACAAGATTTGTGTAGTTTGTTGTAAACTAATCCGATATTTATTGGAACTTTTAACGGATATCCTAAAATCTTACACTTCAAGTTTTAAAAAAAAATGCAATATTAAGTCATCACAAAAAATAACTGGAGAATTTCTACAAATATGTAAATATTTGTAAAAATATTCTCCAGTAATTTTTCGTGATTACTTAATATTGCAATTTTTAAGCAATCTATTCATAGAATACAATAAACAAGTACAAGCTCAAACCAATATAAGACCGTTGAAATGGTTTAATGTAATTCACTTGTTCAACGGGTTATTTAATTTAAAGAAGTTGACAGATATTCCCCTACGATTGAACTATGACCGGGTCGTCCGGCCGATAGCTGCCCCAGACACATCGGGCGCGACCCGCAGGTGTAAACTCGCCCTTACTTAGTTGCAGCTTCCACACACCTCATTTACATAGCCAAGGTATCTTATGCACTGTGCATGCACTCGCTTCTCACTTTATAATTCAAATGATCCACACGAGCGCCGGCTGAATTCGAGGAAATGTGAGAATTTGTAACGGAATTATAGCAGCAATTTACAGTGAGAGTTCTTTGTTTATATCCTTTTTACCTAGCTCGCAACTTATGCCGTTAACAACTAACCAAATATACGTTAATATATTATTAATTTTATTTCTATTTTTATTATATACCATATGGCTTCGTTCTTTGCCTGATAGGTATCATAAATTTATTTACCTGAACGATTGTGTCGAATTTAGATACGTGTGTAACACTGCCTCTAGGTCGTGCAACTCAAAGCAGCACTCAATGTGACTGGATTTTGAAAGCCATCCTTTGTTCTAGTTTCATGTTCTAAACGATTTGAAGTGCAGTTTGGATTGATCGTGTTATGGCGCAAAAAGATACATTATCATGTGGATTTAGCAATAAAGGTTAGCAGGTGAAAAACTTCTATGTAACATTGTAGTTGCGTACTCTCATGCTGACTGCTAATCATAGTGGCCTTGCCCTGATGTAATCAAATTAGATGACTGACGTCATCGACTTCAACACTATTATGCTAATTTACACGAGCGGTGATCTAACACCGCTTGAAGACGGATAGATGCCTCCGAAATCACCGACACTATTGATGGATGCAAATAAACATAAAGTGTTATATTGTAGAAGTGAACCTATTCGTAACACGAACACTTGAAAAATAAATTTTATAAAAATCATCCACGTCAATATCAAAGTACCATCTGCTAACAAAACGTTTTTATTATTTTTTTTTCAGAAAAGGCTACTTTATATGCATTGAAAAAATTGCAAAAAAATACAGGTCAGAATTATTAAGTTAATCTTCAATCTCCATTGCGAAGATCTAACCAGTTTAAGTAATAATGGTACCGGATCAAAGCAATATTTTTGAAACATTATGACGGTACGGTCGACCTGGCGGGAGGCGCGTAGGTTGATTCCAGCCAAGTGGTAACTTCCTTCATTACGTCAGTTTTGTGAATCACAATTTGTTCCATAAGATACTAACACTTTTTGAACCTATTCTACATCATATTTGACTTAACCTCGGAGCGTGACCTTGCTTAATCCAAATCTGACAATAATAAAACTCAGTCGCGATTTAGTAACAACATAGAAAACAGGTATTTTTAAATTGGTATAGACATATCATATCGTCTGCAATTTCGTCACGTTGAAGTTTGAAACACGTTTGTCTGCTTCTGAATAAATAACCGCTCTACTATTTAATGAAAATAGTCAAGTTCCACAACCATTACACAAAGCTGATTGCAGAGAAACATGAACACAAACCCAAGCTCAGAACAATATTACGATTACGTCATTCATAAAGTAAGTGCATTTATGTAGGGAGCGAGGGAGCCATCTTTGTGCGACTCCGCTGCGGGCCGCTGCTTGTGATATGAAAAGCAGTTTTCTGTGGAGTAAATAATAGAGTGACAGTGAGAAGGCCTCGTGCATCCGTGACAAGTAACGTGGCCCGTGTGACGGTCCCGTATCCCTTACAACATACAAGTTAAAAAAATAGTAGCTTTTGTTTATACACGCATTTTAAGGAATTGTGGAGTATGATTTTTATAAACTAAAATAAAGTGAATTAGTTTGAAGTTTATCTTCAATTTCCATTCATTCTTGTTATTCGTAACTTTAATTTAAGAGCTATTTCCTGAAACTCCTTCGCTAGTAGGTGAAAATTCTGTACACAATTCAAGCAACATGATACCATAAGTAAGTATTCCCAGACGGCTAATGAAACTTCGCAAAGCCAACACGAGACCGCGCTTATTTAGAGACGACGATGTCGAGCAGATGACGCCCAAACAAATCTCAATATCTGGCATATGGTATGAATATTTAGAGCAAGAGAACGCATCGAACGTTTCTCTGCACGGCTATAAGACATCGAAAATAGATTGTGCGAATGGGGTTAGACGCACCTGTTATTTGGCTTTCGGGCGGGTGCGGTGTTGGGAGCGCGGGGTGGCAGATTCATTAATAATGGCCCACAATGAGACGCCATTATTTACGAGTTGCGGCAACCGAATTGAACCACATCGCACACAGCGCAGTGCCTTGAGTCCCTGTCCGGAAACAACTAAGTAACTAAAGCAAAATCTCTAGGAATTATATTAGACGGCAAAAACGCAGGCAAGCTGTGATACGCACTCCATGTACTGACATGAATCATAATAATCGCTATGACAGGCTCTTCGTTTTTGTTGTATCCTCTTCATTTAGTCGATATTATAGGAGCTTATAATTCAACAATCGAACATCTAATTCTCTGTACTTTATTTGCGTCTTTAAGCCATACATATACGGCAAACCTAAATACTATTTTGGTAAGACGGTCCATATCAGAGAGCATCGCATTTAAACATGACTAACAGATTGCGTATTGTGGCACCTTGTTATGGGCACGAAGGTTTTTAGACATTTTTTATTTTAAATAATTAATATTTTTTGTTTAACAATGATCTACTCTACCTTAGTATAAATCCTACGGCAGCCTCATATTTACAAAGAATATTATTTCATACCTTAGGAGAATATCCAACAAACAATCTTTGTTAATTGTTTGGACAAGGTACTACTGACCTGGTGATAGGGCAGGGTCTCTTCTATATTCTTGAAATTTATGTTGAATAGCATTAATTTGTACGATTCGGCGTACTCTTCAAAAACTACTGACGAGAGCTAACGGTCGTCCTCACTCGCGGCACGCGTCGCGCGGGAACCGTTTTTTCCCTTATAAACTTATAGATGGCGCGCTCGACCGCCCGTCAAATCGATGACGTAACGTTTCGAGACCGCACTAATAGATGGCGTTGCTTGTCCAAACATACTGGCCGCCTTGGAAGACTCGTCTTCCAACTGAACAGGAACATCGCCTTTGTTTGTGGAGACTGGTAGCGGGCAGATTTTCGACGAAGCACGCTTAATTGTCCCTGTAGCTGTCCTGATTTCTGCAACTCTCGAGACTCCATCCTTTCCTGGGAACAGATTAATAATTCTACCCATTCTCCACTTGAAGGGTGGCAGGTTGTCTTCTTTGATGACGACGAGACTGTCTTGTGCGATGTCATCTTTCTTATGTGCCCACTTCGTTCTGCGTTGTAGTTCAGAGATATATTCTTTGGACCATCTTTCCCAAAAATGTTGTCGAAGCTGTTCTAATCGCCGGTAACGACTGGTAGGCGTAGAAGTCCTCATGATATCATCACCGGCAGGCGCAGTCAACGGCCGGCCGATTAAGAAGTGAGCTGGTGTGAGTGGAAGGTAATCATTTGGATCTGCGGACATAGGTGACATAGGACGGGAGTTCAGGACTGCCTCAACCTGTGTCAAAACCGTACCAAACTCCTCGTAAGTTAATCTAGCACTACCAACGATACGTCTCAAATGATACTTACACGACTTCACTCCCGCTTCCCATAAACCACCAAAATGAGGAGCATAAGGCGGAATGAAACTAAATTTTATATTATGATTACTCGCAAAGTCAATGATTTCGTTGGAATTTTCAAATATATTTATAAGCTCTCTTTCAGCGCCTACAAAATTCCTTCCATTATCGGAATAAACCTGGCATGGTTTGCCACGTCGTGATATGAATCGTTTAAATGCCAATAAATAGTCCTGAGTAGACAATGAACCAACTAATTCTAAATGCACAGCTCTGGTAGCAAAACAAACAAATAAACAAATATATCCTTTAATTAATTGTGAACCTCTGCCTTTGCGATTCAATATAGATATTGGTCCAGCATAATCAACACCACATCGCATGAATGGAAATCCCGCCTCTAAACGTTCGCTAGGGAGATCACCCATGTATGGAGTTAACGTATTTCCCCTCATGCGAGTGCAGGTCACACATGCATGAACTACTTGCCTTGCTAAATTACGTGCTCTCAGCACCCACCACCTATCACGCACGGTAGCTACGAGAAGCTGAGGTGCGGCATGAAGCAAACGTTTGTGTTCATATACAAACAACAACTTTGTAAACCGATGCTTATGACACAACAACACTGGATGTTTCTTATCAAAATCAAAATTTGAATTACTAAGTCTACCACCAACACGAATTATATCATCCTTATCTAAAAATATACCTAAACCTAAAGTTTTATTGCTACACTTATTATTCAAAGGTGACTTTTCTTTAAGACTATGATACTCCTTACTAAACGATTGTGATTGAACTATACGTGTCAATACAACTAACGAATTATTAATCTCGTTCACGGTCAATGACCCGGTTTCGCGACCTTGACCGACGCGCGATGCACGTATATTAGAAATGAAACGCAAAACGTACGCACCTGCTCTTTTTAAACGATTAAAGCAGGAAAACCTTTCAAAATCTACAAAAATATTATTATTAAAACTTTCTACATTTAGTAAGTTTGTGGTTGTAGAAGATTTCAATTCCGGTAACTTTATTAAATCAATTTCATTATGATTTTGTGTCAACCAACGTGAAGTTGGTTCACGAAGGAAGGTCGGACCACACCACCACAAACTAGAGTTGTCCGCCTTTAATGAATCAAAGAGAACGCCTCGTGATAGGATATCAGCAGGATTCTCCTTACCTTTTACATGTAACCAAGTAGTGTTGCTTGTCAATTCGTTGATTTGCACAACCCTATTTTGAACAAATGTTTTTAACAAATGCGGTGATGTCCGAACCCATCCCTGAACTATAGTTGAGTCCGTCCAGAAATAAACCTTATCGAATTGTAGTCTAAGGGAATTTGTTATTTTATTATATAATTTAGCTCCTATTAAAGCTCCGCAGAGTTCGAGCCTTGGAATACTTAACGACTTAATTGGTGCGATCCTACTCTTGGCACATAATAATCGGCTAGTAACTTGCGACTCGTCTGTGTTATTATGTGAACGTATATATGCACACGCGCCGTATGCAGACTGAGAAGCATCGGTAAATATATGTAACTCTTTATTTACAGCATTAGTGCACATGACACAACGCGGCACTAATATTTCGGTTAAATGTTTTAATGAATTTATAAAGTTATACCAAACACAAGCAATTTCACTTGGGATTTCATCATCCCAACTGATTTTTGCAAGCCATAATTTTTGTAATAAAACCTTAGCTGTGGTAATAGCTGGTGCTAACAATCCTAATGGGTCATAAATCTGTGCAATAACTGACATAATTAAACGTTTGGTTATTTTTGTAGTCATATTTTTATCTACGCAAGTTGAAAAATTAATTAAATCATTTTTGTTAGACCAACCAACACCAAGAGTTTTAGACTGACAATATTCACCAATACATAAATCTTTATTACTTTCTGAAGTTACATCAAAATTAAATGTCCATTTCCTTAAGGGAAAACAACCGGTTTGTAAAATGGCAGACGTTTTATTACAAATCTCTAACAGCATTTCACGCTGATCGTGACCCGTCAAAAGGTCATCGACATAAAAATCGTCATTGATAACGCGAGCGATGACGTCATCCGTACATTCTTTTGCCAATTGTTTCAAGCAACGGTTGCTAAGGTACGGTGCCGATGCTGTTCCATATGTCACTGTGTTTAGCCTATAAACTTGTATTGGCATGCTGTTATCAGTTCGCCATAATATTAATTGTAGGTTACGTTGTTCAGGATTAATTAAAGTTTGTCTAAAGAATTTTTCAATGTCAGCGCAAGCGACATATTGATATTGCCGAAAACGAAGCAATATTGAAAAGATATCATTTTGTAACCTAGGTCCTACGTGTTGAATATCATTTAACGAATTATTATTAGAAGTGGTCGCGCTTGCGTCGAACACGACACGTAATTTGGTTGTCGCACTACTTTCGCGATATACCCCATGGTGTGGTATTATATAATATGGCTTTTCAATATTATTAAAATCCTTAACAGGTGTCATGTGACCTAACTGCTCGTATTCTTGCATAAACTCACAATACATTTGTTTATATATCGGCGAGCGATCTAATTTCGTCTCTAAAGATAAAAGACGCCGCTTTGCAGAATTATACGATTCACCTAAACAATTAGGTGATTGTTTAAATGGTATTGCCACAGAAAACCTACCATGCTGATCGCGTTTCGTAGTCTGCAGGAATAACTTCTCACAAAAACGATCATCCTCGGTAATAACGGGAGGGATAATAACCTCTTCGATTTCCCAGAATTTACGTAGTTGCGAATCAACTAAAGTCAAGTTGCACTGGACATCTGTCATGCTAGCCACTAATGAACAATTATTATTATTATAAACAGGACCGGATATTATCCAACCTACCAAAGTGTCTTGTAGGTACGGACCGGTGGGAAGTTTAATTTTATTTCCTTTGAGTAAATCCCAGAAGACATCGGCCCCTATTAATAAATCTATGTCACTAGGTACATAAAATGTGGGGTCGGCCAGTAAAATATTGTTAGGTATATCTAAAGTATGACTACTAATGAGCGTCGAAGGTAACTTCGAGATTATACTGGGCAACACTAAACAATGTAAGGTTGTATCAAAATCATACACCTTAGAACGCATATTAATATTGCATTTGTGACTGGACTGGGAAACGGTTTGTCCAACACCACAAACGCGTATAGTGGACTGTATAATAGGTATTTTTAACCGTTTACATAGGCTTTGAGTAATAAAACAATTTTGACTGCCGCTGTCAAGCAAAATGCGGACTGTGTGATAATAGTTATCATTGTCAGCAATATCAACTAACGCCGTAGACAGCAAAACAGTTTGTAACGATTTAGCGCTATCCGTAAATCCGTTCCCGCCGTTATCAATATTGTCAGCTGTTTTACTAACGCAGTGCAATACAGAAGACTGTGGTAACGTATTATTGATAACAGAACGTTGTGGTGACGCATTCGGAATACCGCTATTTTCAAGATGAATTAATGCATTATGTTTTTGTTGACATAATTTGCAAGGACCAAAATTACAACTTTCAACTGTGTGATTGTTTGTACGCAAACAGTTTTGACAAACACCTTTCGACTGAACTAGAGTTAACCTATCTTTTACTATCATATTTAAAAACGAAACACATGAATATAAGGCATGTTTACCACTACAAAGCGGGCATGACAAGTTATGCTTGTTTGGTTTAGGCTTATTACTCGATGAGCCCTTATTATTATTACTCGTGCTCGCGTAACTAAGTGTCGTTTGAGAATTAGTCTGCCTTTTATGATCAGCTGATCTAACCTCATGTTTGATTTGTGAATGTGACTGAATATTTTTACTGTTACTTGAATTAATCATGTCTAACATGTCAGATCTACTATTTAAAAACGATAATAAGTCTTCCAATTTTAAAGGTTTAGAAGTTTTATTAGAATCAGAGATAAGTGAGCTTCTATAGTTTTCCCATTCGCGTCCAGTAGCAGAATCAAGCTTACTAACGACTAAATAAATGATAAGCATATCCTCAAGTGAAGATTCCGGTTCTTTAAGAGAATATAGGGCTCTCAAATTACGTAAAACGCAATCTACTAACGTTCTAATCTGTGTAGGACATTCCTTACCAAGCGAAGGTGCCGCAAACAAGGCCTTCACGTGGTTGTGCACTAATAACCTATTATTTTGGTACCTAGCCTCTAGCAGGTCCCACGCGTTACTATAGTTGGCTGCCGTAAACTCTAAAGAACTAATCACGTGAAGCGCAGATCCACTGAGCGACGACTTTAGGTATTGAAACTTCTGAATTGGATCTAAGTCGTCGCGATCGTGTATCATTGATAAATAAGAGTTCCTAAACTCGAGCCATTTGTCGAAAGAACCATCAAAGGCAGGTAATTTAATTTGCGGTAATTTAATAGATACGGATTTCCCGGAAACACGTGTCGAATTATTTAAACCGTTTTGTTCACAGTCGCCT
The DNA here is from genome assembly GCA_905146925.1 of Autographa gamma. Taxonomy (NCBI): domain Eukaryota; kingdom Metazoa; phylum Arthropoda; class Insecta; order Lepidoptera; family Noctuidae; genus Autographa; species Autographa gamma. Next base: position 8,359,016 of record LR989852.1, read on the forward strand.
ATCATGTGCTTTGCTAAAGCCACTAAGGAATAATACTGGCACTCAAACGATTCTCTGTATTCTATCTCTAACTCTAATTCTTTTTCATTCACAAACACTACACTTTCAATTTTCGATTGCACGTCGTTAAACTCGGCAAAGAAAATGGCTGCCGAATTTATTCGTAATTGCACTTGAGTTTTAACAACAGAATCCAAACCCGACCTGTCTAACTTATTTATGTAATTCGCAAACAATGTTAATCTACACTTAATTACACCACGTTGTTTTTTAAGATCTTTTAGAGAATTATCTACGCGAGAAGTTTCGTCCTCCATTTTGGTGGCTTATAAAAGTAGGTACTCACGATTTTGCGTGTTCAGTCGTGTTTTCTCACATGAAGACACCCCCAGCAATGCCAGCAGTTAAAACTGATATCGATCAGTTCTGAAAAACGTTTAGGTACGATATTAACACAAGGCGAAGACACAGGGGATGGAGGGAAAAGGGTAACTGGATAACCTGACCGTTGCTGGCTGCTGCGATGCGTTGTTGCTACTCATCAGTAGACCACGTGGTTGGGCTCCAGGAATCTCCTCAACGTACTTCTATTTCGAAGTTCCACTCGCTTCCACCCTTCTTCAGCCCGGCTCGTATCTTGACTGGTATCGTCAATTATTTGGCTCGGAAGGTCCAATGTTTGGACAAGGTACTACTGACCTGGTGATAGGGCAGGGTCTCTTCTATATTCTTGAAATTTATGTTGAATAGCATTAATTTGTACGATTCGGCGTACTCTTCAAAAACTACTGACGAGAGCTAACGGTCGTCCTCACTCGCGGCACGCGTCGCGCGGGAACCGTTTTTTCCCTTATAAACTTATAGATGGCGCGCTCGACCGCCCGTCAAATCGATGACGTAACGTTTCGAGACCGCACTAATAGATGGCGTTGCTTGTCCAAACATTAATTAAATAAATAATTGGGATGATCTTGATCCTTGTGAGTAATGTGATGTGTGTCAGCACCTTTCGTTTCCGTTATGATATTTTAAATTACAAAATCCTTTACTTGACCGTAAATGTTTAATATCGCATTCCAAGTTATATAGTTATCTTGTGTCAATTTTATTACTTACAAATGTCAATACAGTTTCTAGCTAAGAGACGCGATGATTGGCATTTTGCAACACAAAGAATCTTTTGTGTTCTTATATATTTTTAATGTTATGACTCAACATTTTTTGCACATCAAACTCAAGGTTTACTCAGTACTAGTTGTTTTGTTCGCTATTATGCAAAACCATATTATCTACAAAATATTTATCATAACCAAATCGCAATTCTAATAATTCATTTAACAATGATACGTGTTTCGAACACACGAGCGAGACATTGTAAGTGATTAAATAAACAAAGAGCTATCGGACTAAATTCGTGCATGAACAGTCAGATAGCCTCAGTAGAGGCGGTGAGATGAGGTAAGCGACCTTAAAAGCCACTCAGCACTGTGCGCTTTCCGCGCCGGCGCCGCTTGCTGCGTTTCTTATTACTTAGCGAATAATTCGGATAATAACTAGCTACTCTACCAACGGCTCCTATACTCTGCCTGTTCTTATACTATACATAGGTACATTGCGTACATGCTGTGAAACATTAGCGCCCTCCACGTGCCACTGTAACACTAATACAGCGTATAAATCATAGTTATTAAGAGATAATAAGCACTGTGGTTAACGAAACTAATTATTTTACTTGTCTATGGTACATAAAATACGCATATTTTAATTAACCAATTATAAAAGTCTGTGGTAGCTAATTTAAATTTACTTAAGTTGAGTTTTATTTAGAACTGCACTCCATTCTTGAAAGTCATCTTTTTTGTTGTTACTAATTATTTTATTCTAAAAATAAACGAATCTTTTAAAGTTCGATATTAGCTTCAAAGTTCCAGGTATATTTTCACGTTCGTGCCGATCACTATAAGCGAATCAAATAACAACAAATAGAAGTTTTTCATTTCCGCACCTACGTCACTGATCCGGAACCTGTTTCAGGACGCGAATCATCTGAAGATGGGTAAACGTTCATCGAAATACGAACACACGGAAATCACCGCCTTTGACTCCAAAAGCGCCCACCGTATACTTGGCCAGCTAGCTACATTTAAACATATTCGACGGCAATACAAATTTGTGTATACAGTGTAATTCCTGAATAGTCACAATTAATGTGCAGTTGAATTTTGTAAGCAGATCAGTGTAGGCAGGCAACAGAGTACAAATGTTGAGTCGAATGGAGCGAGTTAATTAACGTTTATGCGGAGTCATCAAACAGGCGTAAGCGCGAAACCTTCGGGACAGGCTCAGAAACGCGACTCTGCCTCACCGGTTTTAATTAAATGTTGGTACCGCGGTGCTAAGAAGTCATCTACAACCCACTTACCAACACCACCCTCTATACATTTAATCAAAAACATGTCAATTGTAGAAATATAATGCGAAAGTAATTTGGCCATAAAGTTAATTTATTTGATCAAGTTGGTGTGCACACTGCGCCGCGTTGTTTTCGTTTCTGTAGCATTGTGGTTTATTCAGATGTACGATTTATCTGTGCTGTCAAAGAATCATAACTCATCTTTTCAAACAATAAATAGCTTATTTGAGGCTAGCTTTCCCACAAGGATTTTTCAATTTCTTCCAATACATGTGCTGCTGCAAGTCAATTTATTTTAATTGGCAACGAAATTACTCCCCAATTAGCTCACTACAGACACCTAAAAAAGCGACTAGACAATAATTCCTATTGAAGTGTAATTGTTCATCTAGTTGCAAGTGTCTAAAGAAAAAAATAATCAATAAATCACATGTGATGCGTCCGTGCTCCTAGCGGGGGTTAGCCAATTACTACGTCGCGCTTCAAGGAAGCTAACCAGTTTCTAAATTCTTCGTATATTTAATTTAGCTTAATTGGTGTGTGGATACACGGCGGCAGTCGACCGAGAATTGGAGCCTCTATGTTGGCGAAATCGCGTTTAAAACGGTACCCTCGCGAATCACACTTCGTGCGCACTCTCTTCTCTTATCGCTTAAGTGGTATTATTGCTCTCGTATAGACGTACGATATTTAGACGTATTTCCGAGATTAATTATATCAAAAACTTAAAATTAGTTTTCAAAACGGCCATCATCGCGTCAGTGTCAATGCCGTCGGCGCACTTAGAACATATTGCAGTAATTTAAAATGAGTATTTGAGTCTTTAAAAACCCCATTATTCGTGCATTAGTTATATATCCAGAAAATTGTTTTTATAGTTATTTATATTACAACCGATAAAACATAACCGATTCAACATTACCTTATGAATAGATAATTCTAAAGATGATGTCAACCGTATCTTTAAATATGATAAATATTGTCTTTATGAAGTCACAAAAGGAAAGGACAATCGTGTTTGTGGGTGCTCAAATGGTGATGATGTGAATGGTACAGGAAACTCGGCGCGTGCACGGTAAACTGATGTAGAGATGAGCAACGTGGGCGCACCCCCACTAATTTATTTATTATTGTCCTACAATTGACCACTCTATGTTTGCGCAATATTCAACAAAACACGTATATTAACGAGCTACCATATGGTATTATAAATTCCAAATATACTTAAATTATTTGATCAGAAGCCATGATGTTGCAATGGTTTTCATAGGTGGGCTTTTTGAAGCATCTTAACTTCTGCACTTAGTTGTGTTCAAAGGCGGTACCTGCCATGATCGCTAACATCATGTTGGCAATAAACATTGTTCTCGAAATGTTCTCCAGTATCCGAACAAGGAGAGAGGTGCGGTGTTCGATTACACGTGCGGTGATTGGTAACTGTGTTGCTGGTATGTGTTTCATGTACGATGTACTTATATTTTTATGTGTGTGAACTGCGTTCGTCGTGGGACGGGGCAGTGCATTTTTTGCGAATGCGAGATGAACGGCAGGTCGTTGAACTCCGCCGCTTGTCTCGGTGCCGAATTTTGCCAACTTAGCGCATCTTCCAGCCTTTTTACTTAGCTGCATTTTTGTAGCTTCTTCAACGTATGAAATTATAAATATTTTACAATCAAAAGTCACAATAGATTTAATTCAAACTTTTATAAATCAGTGATCGATAAACTGGAATGCTAATAACATTTAAAAATAACTAAAGCCGTTGGATAAGCACAGTGGTAACACTTTGGTCGCGTGTTAGCATTGGACGACGGCTCGCCGGCACGCATTGTGAGCAGGCGAGCGGCACGACGAAACAGCTGTCGGTATCATTGCTCACTCATTAGACGGTGAAAAAATTGTTCAAAAACAACTAATTAGCACCGCTGCCGTGCTTATTTCCCGTCTTTTATCCGAGAAGAATGTATGGCCGACGCGTGCTTTCTTACTTTATGAAGCGCAATAAGCTTGCACCCCGACTAGGTGAAGTATGAAGAAAACAGCCGCCACCAACCAAGATAATGCGCAATAAAAATTCAGAACGGAGCTCTTCCACGAACGCGATATAGGCTACTGATATAGTTTTAATGCTATTATGTACCACCAACTAATTGCATGATAAAATGAAACTCTATCTTACATTCACTTTAACATTTAAATAACATGGAGGTGGTATTCATTCTCATTATAATTAAAATATAATTTTGCAAGTATGTAATAATATTTCTTATGATCAAGTATTTATTTGGGTACCTACCCGTCTACTTATACTGATTTCAACATGTTCATCTAAAAACAAAACAAATACATTTGACTCAACCAAGTTTAAATTCAACTTAGCACTTTGCTTATTTTAGAGTTAATTGCAAAATACAGCGGATTAAAAGTTAAATTGAAGGTAACAATAAGCTGGCCTTGTCTCGGGCATTGACCACGATTTTACAACAAATCATTTGCAGCTCTGCATTATTAAGATGATAGCCAGCCAAATAAAAAATGGCTGGATATTTCGAGTCAAACGACTATAAGAAGCGTATAAACGAGCGTATAGACGTCACGCTTGGTGGCGTGCGCGCCACAAAAACTAGCACACGTCGCATTCGTGACTGCCGCCGCCTGCGCCCGCTGCACGCCCAGCCAACCAAACTGTTCAGACAATGCTAAGCTTATCTCAGACTGAACAGGGTAATCTTAGCACATGCCGCTTTAAAGCTTAAAGGAGGATGTGCCAAACAATCACCATGATCCGACCTTCTAAATGGCACGACTTGTTTAAATTCTACTGGACATTATTTGAGTTCCTAGTTTTTTTTTCCTAAATCAAGACACAGCTCTTAGAAAGACAATTAGTATCAATGCTATGCGTTATGTAATGTTAGATTTTAATTTATAAAGCAATTTGGTGAGTTGAGCTTTTTGCCATTTGGAAAAAGCTGCGTCTTTAGACACCGTGGTCTTATTTTAAGGTTGGATTTACAATTAGGTTAACTGCATTAATATGCGATAAGTTGCATTAGAGTGCACATCAGATTGCGAGGGCGAGGGGAGTCTCGTGTCCTCCGGCAGGTCACGCGCCACGCAAACTCGTTCTGCGGCGTACTTTCGCCGCTCTTCGCCTGCGCCGGAGTTTGTTGCTTGCTCGCTTGCACACACTGCACCCTTCCCCCTCAATACACCCGACATGGACAACTTACCAGACATGTTGCAACATTGCAATCAAGTCCTTTGTTCTCTCTTTTGTATTTTGTCAACTCGGCAAGTCGAAGCTTTCGGTGAAAGCTTTCCTGGCTTGATGTTTAAAACTTCCGTCCATTCGATCGAGCTCAATAGTACCTATGAGAACAGGATGTAGTAAGGCCTTTTCTTAGTTTTTATTCAATTGACAAATTTCGTTGTTTGTGTTTCCTAATTTGAAAGGAAAACGTAAATGTTTGTGCTTGTACATGAATGTCGTTAAAAAGAATGTCTTGTGCTCAAGGAGTGGAAATAATCGGTGCAACACATTGACCGGCTAAAACTCTATACAATCGACGGGGCGGGCGGAAGTGTGGCAGTGGCGAAAAGCTCGCAACTGCATGAGGAGAAAGGAAGCGGCGCGCCGCGCGGTGTGATAAGGCGGCCGGCTGGCGTCGGTCGCGGGGCGCGCGGGGCCGGCCGGCGCGGGGTGCGCGCGCAGCGGCAGCCCCCGCGCCGCGCCACTCGCCTCCCGTCAGTCGCCCGCCGACTCCGCTTGTGCTTGTGTGACTCGCGCTGCTCCGTGCACCGCACTCGTGCCCCGAACACGACGCGTGGCGCCCCACTGTGGCCGCGAACGCGACTTCTACGCTACCGGCGAAACGTTTCTCCTAACTTACGTGCAACTTGCTATGTTTTAACTTACGGACATTTTACACTCCCTTACCCGGCTTGTTTATCCCTCATCATGTAAGTGTTACGCTCATTCTATTAAATGCGGCATGTCTCGTCGAAATTCGGAACTTGCGACAAAGTGAATATCGTGAAAGTTTGTGAATAAAGGCTAGTGAGTTGTTGGAAATCGTGATTCGTACCATCATCAGTCTTGTTAGTGTTTGTCTTTGTTTGTGGACGGAGTTAAATCAACGATTTCCGAAATTCGACGGAAAGTTTCCAACAGTAGGAGCGGGCGGTATGTTTCTAGTGCCGGGCAATGCTGCTGATTCGGTCCGCTCGCTCCGCGGCATGAGAGCTTTTGCATTGGTTTAACCCGCCACTGCAGGCCGAGGGGCTTGTGCTACTCGCACGACAAACCCAAGTTAAAGCTTTCATCGACATTGCCTATAATGTAAAAGTTACGCTAAGTAGACTTTCCTAATCCCGGCCGAAACTTTTTCCCTTCATCGTTCAACTTCAATTTCTTCTACTAGTGGGTTTGGCTATTTCTTGCGTAGAGTTATGTGGTGTGTTCTTTTATATTTCTTCAAAAAAGCTTCCAGTGTTTTTTTCGCAAAATAGTGTTTAATGTAGAATTACTATGTAGGTCCAATCCTTGCAATCTTTATGCCGTAAAAGGGTTATTCTTGTAATATTTTATAAAATGATAGTAATATTAATTATCCATTTAATTTTGAGGTAAAAACCTAAAATTCTTGTAATTACATTTGGCTCATGTTTTACAACTTAAACTTTTTGATCCGTCTAAGTTAGATTTATCAGCAACTCTCCTTGAAATATAATTCTACTTTCTAAATTATTAAAAACCAAAACTTGCATGCTTGTGTTCTTATCATATCTGCATTGAGAAAATTACGTAGTTTTTAATCTTATCGTGTAATATAACACAACATTGCGTTGAGTAAAGATAAAAATAGTTCACAAAATGTTCCATAAATTCATCGGAAGTTATATATTTTCTAGATGTACCTATATTGTAAAAAAAAGATTAAGTGGTATTTTAAAAATAAAACTCCCAATCTTCACAGGGAAAACAACCTATCTGACTGAAAAAAAAAAAAAACCTTAACTCTTATTATATTACTCTCCAAATACAAGACAAAATTTACTTTTGAACTTGCTTCAATTTTTCTTTTCATGCTCTAACTTATATTCTTAAAAACAAAAACCACAGTAAAGCAGAGCTGAGCGTGTTAATTTTAAAAATGGCAGGGCTTATCCATTTGTACGCACAATGGTTTGTTTGCAACGATCCTACGGGGTACAGCTGGCCTGCTACCTGCTCCACAATAAAAACGTCTGTCAATAGAGGGTTCGCCGTACGTTATTATTATTGGCCCCTTACGAGTCCTAATACAGTTATCAATTTTGAAAATTAAATTATTAAACCAAAAATCCTTTAAGCGTGCTTCTAAGTTAGAAATATTAACAATGCTAAATCTTTATCAAAGTCCAAGTGCGAAAAATCTAAAAATGCTAGAAACATTAGTAAAGCAAAATCCTTTTAAAACTATGTGCAATCAAAGTCCAAATATGAAAAACTCAAACACCAGTCCTAAATTGCATTATAAAGTCATGAAAACGATGTGCATCTTGCAAAAAAGATTCCACGTACAAGTTTTTTGTAAGATGTAAATTCAGTGAAGTTACTGAATCTATGTTGATTAAAATTGACCAATACATTTAATTAAAACTCGATATACGCAAATCAGTTTTATTTTGATTTTCACCTATGACTAACTCTCAAATAAGGATAGACCTAAACCGCCAACGATAACTGTTATCAGTACTATCTTATCTGGGTCTAATTAAAGTGGTCTAACTGAATTACATGACCAAATATATCATTGATTATCGTCCTTTGTTACCCGACACCCGTCCTGTTTTACTTTTTAGTCTGCCCAAAAGATAGGTTTTTCTCTTATGACTGCAGTTTCATAAGTTATAATTACATCACCAAGAACATCCCAACAATCCGTGTTTTCACTACATCTTTGAATGAAATTAAACGTACTCATTGTTAACTCTTGCATTTATAAATTGTAGTACTTAAGATCTCCGCATCTCCTTTGATATAATATTTGTTTAATTTAACTTCTTAGTATTTTGTCAAACAATCAGAATTTTTCGCTTAAAAGGAAAATCTTATCATACAGCAAACTTTGCGTCGGTGACCTTATTCAACTCGAAATCCGTTGAATTTTCCTTCTACAGAGCAGACTCTGTGGTGTTCATTATTTATTTCGAGTAGTAGATATATTGTGTCGTGATTAGTATAGGTTGTGTGTCTGATAGGATCTGCGCCAGCGGCAGCAGGTCGGCAGCCCTCGCTCCTCGTTCGATAAGGCGTGCACATTAACGAGCGTGCAGCAGCGATAGCGCCAGAATCGCGTAATTTGCGCCTCGTAAATTTAAGCCGTCGCAAATTTTTCGCCTCTCTCGCTAATTACCAGTCCGCCGACGTCCCCTGAGACTGTTAAATGTGCCTCGTGCACGTCCCGAATGCGAAAGTAGCGCTAGTTGCGATCTGCTTTGCCTCGCACACGGTAAACAATAGGCTTTGTTTTGGCTACCATGGTTCACCTACGTGTTTAACTAACCATTTAGTTAAAGCTGCATAAAATTGTTATAACAATGACAATGTTAATATCCGTGACATTTCTATGTAAATTAATACCAAATATTAAGATTTTGTGAACTTGCATATTTTTTTAAAACAGAATTTTATACATGGCCATTTGTGATAATTTATTTTAATCAGTTAGCATGCACCATCATACGACACGACACAATTTAACAAATAATGTAGAGTTTGCACTTCAGTCACAAAATTAACTTCAGTAAACATCCTTCTAAGTAATTGATAACACTTTTTTCCTTGACGATGTGAGTCAACAATGGCGCGCTCTGACCAACGAATATGGAACCATGCGTGGAATAACAAACGGTGACATCACTTTGGATGCCGCCGAACACATGCGAAACCGCGTCAAAACGTTCAATTTTCAACCATCGCCGCAAGATTTATGATTGAAATTGCATTACAAAAGGCGCAGCAAATATGCCCTTGAATGTTATTACAAACCGCAATCGCAGTTTGGATTGATGGAATTGTCGCATATTAAAAATTAAGACTTGGGTCTGATAACGTCGTACCTAATGGCTTACAATTTTAACTTATCAGGTCCGGACCGATCTAAGTTTTTGATTAGACCGTGCTTTGTAGTAACTTAAATTGGAAACGTTATACACTCAAACGGAACTAATTATGATCCTGATCACTGTTTTTCTTTAATTTGATGCAATGTCTCCGTACTCGTTTTTCGTACTGTATTCATCCCTCAATTTTTAAGACGTTCACGGGGAATAATTTCTAAAACCGTGTTCTTTTGAATACTTGAAAATCATTATAATCAATGGGTAAATCTAGATGCAAATTAAGATAAAGTAGAGAGTGCACCGAGCGCGTAGTTGTTTCAATCAAGCATGTCGAAGGTGAACACGGTGGTGGTTTTTGCGACTATGTCTGCGGCGAACCGCGACTCAAACCAAGGCCGCAACACGACCATACCTGCCCTGCTTTCCGCCTGTCTGCCATTGTCCGGCGGCCTTGCTGTCTAGGCAACTTTTTATCGTTCAGCTGAACGCTCCAGTTGATTGTTGCCATCTCCGACAACGATATGTCTAGTCGGTGATAAGAAAAGAGGACATCCATCACTTCTTGTAAATCAGTACAAACCAAATGCGCAACTGTTTTAGAATACCGCTTTAAAAATGTACCTATTGTCTGTAAATAATTGTAAAACTAAATTACTTTATGGACCAAACCAAATTTTTCCTAAGAACCGCTCCAAAGTGACCAAAACCCTTGATACATTTTGCAAATATATTGTCTTTTCTTCAAAGTTTGTTCAAAGATAGCCGCGCCTTCACTTCCCACAGCTTCTTAATATCTTCATAACTTTTTTTTTGCTTAGATTAAGAAAAATGTACGACTTCCTCAATTTATCGACCAAAGTAATTATTGACTATATGAAACTATGATTATATACTATATTCGTCTTTCCAGCTTCATTCATCTTGGTCACGTATCTTATTCACAAAAAGGAAAATTAAATCAGTTACCAGTAAATTATCTGTGAAGGTAACGAAATAAACGATACCTTTCAAACAGCTGCACCACGCGTACGCTCGACCTTACCCCGATTTCTGCCGAACCCAATTCTACCGCAAATTATAAAAGCCTTCGAAAATTACTATCGCAAGCGTTCACTTTTCGTTTACAATGACTTCGGTATTACCGACGCTGTTGGAGATAGCTGAAAACCAGGTCATTTCGTGTTAATAATAGTACCAATATTTTGTGTAATGTAATAATTTCATATACCCATACAGTAAAAATATGAAAAGCGCAAGTCTCCTTATTCAGAAACATTATATTGATTTATTACACTTCTTACATTACTCTTGAAAATTTTCCCGATAAAGAATGTTATATGACTCCAGTAATATTTTCGTGAAAGGTTTCCAGACGAGCTGTTCGCATTCTAATTGTCTTGATAGCTTAGTGGTTAGAGCGCCCTCCTAAGAGGTGGGAGATCCAGGTTCGACTCCCGGTCAAGACCGCGGATGCGGACAAGTAGTCTGGTTGCCCTTTGTGCAAAAAGTACGGAATTAATTTTAAAACACTTGGCGTTTTTCTGATAACTATTTAATCTTCATGATATTCTCGATGGTAACTTGATCGAATCGGCGATCGCACAAAGGCCCGCTCGACTGTTTTTCCCCCTCCTGCGCCCACCCCCTCCTGTCCCCGACCGCTCTCACGAGATTCTTATTTAGATTCGCTTCCGTCTGATTGCTCTTGGTAATCTTTTCACTGGGTTATTGAATGTCTTCCCCGTGCGTGTCGAACACCGAAGGAATCTCCAAGCTATCGGTGCCGACTTGAAAAGAATCGGCCCTCGATATCATTTGCAACCATACTCCATTTCTGGTTTAAATGAAGATAGTAAATTTATTTTTCATGAATTTCCTTTGTATTCGTTTTCAAGAATTCAACTAGGTAGATGACATTTAAATAAATCTTAGTCTAGCGTGATTGTTTTGACAATTTCAATTCAGTTTCTTTCGAATATTACTTTATTATTTCAATCTTAATAATTGGTATTGGAAAGATAAATATATTTTCACCAAAGTAGATGATAAGATACATTTGTTTATTTATAACTAGCGGCCCGCCCCGGCTTTGCTCGGGTGCAACGCTGATACCTAATATACTACACAATCATAAAGTTCTGTAGGGCGAAGCACAGCCTTGGACGCACTATTTGGTATAGAGGCACACGACCACCGGCCCCCGCGCGGCCCCCCGGCCGGTATCGCCGCAACCGCTATGTCCCTGCATTTTAAATTTGTAATATCTTCGAAAATATTCATTTAAATTACATGCTGTCAAGGGCAATATTGATTTATATTACATGCACAAGGATTTAAAGGTACTTAATTGGATAAGGATTAATACTGTATTGCTTAATATCTCTTTTTCATAAATAAGTAATAAATAAACTATAAAAAATGGTTATTGTGGGTTATCCTCAAGAGATAGACATATACCATCGCGGACTTTTTTGCAGATCTTTTTGAGGTGCACAATACTGTAGAACATTATTTTGATCTATCTCGTAGGGTTCAGCCAGCGTTGGCAATAAAAGCGCAAAAAATGTGTTCATTTACGACCTTACATTAGAAATCTCTAAGAGTATCCGTGTATTTCTACTATATTATGCATGTATTATACACATAAACCATCCTCTTGAATCACTCTATCTATTAAAAAAAACCGCATCAAAATCCGATGCGTAGTTTTAAAGATTTAAGCATACATAGGGACAGACAGCGGGAAGCGACTTTGTTTTATACTATGTAGTGATAAATAACTGATACTAACTGAGACGGACAACAAAGGGTTATTACTGCCTTGGGCTTTGACGTAACTAGATTTGGTCAACCACAGAATTGTGTAATCATTATTACCTGTTTCCTTGTTACACAGTCAAATCTAATTTCACGCCAGCTACTTTACAAAGTAATCGGTGCTATTTCAACAATTTGTCACAATAAAACCATAATTTAGAGCGATTCATTCACCCTGTTACTCGATAAAACAACGTCGTAACACAATAAAAAAACGTAACAAAGCCGAGCCGTTCAGGAAAATGTGTCGGAGCGAGCCGAGCGCATCCACGCCGCGTGAAACGGTCCCGATGCATCTATGTTGAAAATAAAATTTGAAGATTTATGCACAGTGAAGAGCGCGACGTTGCGTTGCCGCACACCGAGCTATTTTCAACCAGGTTATGCTTTAAATAGCGCATTACGATAGGATTTGGTTTCACGAGTTTTTCCCTGTTCCCGGCCTCAACGTTACGTTTCTAGTGGCAGCGCCCACACAAAGAATTTTTCTGTGCGATGATTCCCCTGACACTTATTGGCGTTGCCGCTGTGAAAACACTTTTACATCTTTTCATAGTTTTTATTCTGATGAGATTGACGCCAGATAATCCGGTCTGGTGGATCAAAGGCTTATGATTTAAATGTATTTTTAAAATGAGTTGGTTCGTTGGTTAATTGGTCTTAAATGTCTTGTGGTTTCGTGTAGCTTCTGTGGTATCTACTGTCTAAATTATTATCATTCATAAAATCAAACTCATTATGTACGTCTCTATTTTCAGCATTCGAACTAGGTTTTAACATGTCTGCTCTATTTGTTTCAATGTTAAATTTGTTTGTTACTCTTAAATATGTGTCATTGTAGTGTTTCATATTAGAATAATTATAAAAAAATGTTTGTCATTGCGGCGTTAGTTTATAATTAAGTTAAATATATAACCCATCGATGTGCCATGACCTCATTATCTACCTACTCGGTTATCATTTTCATTTTAATTCACTTATTCCTAAATCATTGCCATATCATACTTCAATTTTCATGACATAAATGTTATCACCAAGTAGGATGATGATTATGGTAGCAGGTCGGAGGCGACGAACGACAATACAGTATTAAGGTACCTTTCTGCCTACATTATAGCCAGCATCCAAATTAAAATCTTTGATAACTGCTAATTCCTCTTGCGCACCTTTTATAGTTCACAATGCATTTGTTGCTGGCTAATAACATTGCGACAGAACGAGACCTGACAATAATGTTTGCCTATAATGTGCTGCGTGTGGCGACGTCGCGTCCTGCCCATGTGGCGAGCGCGGCGTCGACACGGGCGCGGGCCTAAGAGCGGCCGCCGCGCGTGCTTGCTAACCCGGTAGCCGCTTGTGCTTGGCTCCGGGGCTGAAGGCCCGGAGAGTAACCAGTGTGTTTTGTTGTTCGCAGAGTTGAGCCCCGCACCGCACCGGCTTGCTCGCTGACCGCCGAGCCGCTAATCTAGCTTTTTCGCGCCCCACCGTCGCCCGCCCAGACCCGCACCGGCCGCCGCCATGCTCGCGCACCAAGCACCGCTCGCCCTCTACTAAAAACTCAACCGTCAACATCGATAAGAACGCGTGTGATAATAATAATTTAATACTCGCCTAAATAAGCTTGCAACGTCGGTGTCTTTAATTCTAACTTAATTGTAAGATTAATCAACTAGTAAGTAGGTACCTAGCGTGTGGTAGTCGCGCGTGATAACCGCGGAGCCGCGTTCCGTGCGTGTGTGTAGTAGTGCAGTGAGGGTGCGCGATCGCAACGCCAGTGGCCGCAGCAGCAGAAGCTCTCTCTAGCCGTGTGACCAGCGCATGCTGAGAGCGCGCGGGCGCGCTCGCCCCCCGCCGCCTATGCGCCGCACTCGCTCTGCGTAACTGTGCGCGCATCTACCGCCCCTGAAATTAATGGCAACAATGGCCACCATGGTGAACATGAATAACCTCTTAAATGGAAAGGACTCACGTTGGCTGCAACTCGAAGTGTGCCGCGAATTCCAACGGAATAAGTGCTCGCGACCCGACACCGAATGCAAGTTTGCGCATCCCCCGGCTACTGTCGAGGTGCAGAATGGAAGAGTTACCGCCTGCTACGACAGTATCAAGGTGAGTGTCTTTTTTTTTCTTATTATCGTTTAAAGGAAATACTGAAACTTAGGAATACTTTCAAAAACCTTATGCAGCTGCGATTTTCCGGTTGAACAAGAAACAACCCCTCAAGGCGACATTTCGCCGCCGCTATTCCGCTCGCCGACCTCAATCCCAAGGCTAGCTTGAAGTGACGTCACCCTGCCGCCGCCCGCCGTCGTTCGTCTACTATTGTATGGGAATTGGCATAGCGCTAACATAATGAGCAGGACGATGACTTGTAGCATTAACTTGTTCTCTTTCTATATATAGGTCCACCTATAATTAATGTTATATTACGTAATTCCCGCTGTATGGAACTATGTTGCGCGTAATAAGTATAAACTTTAGAATTAAACTCACTCAGTTTAATTTAAGGAAATTTAATAGCATAGGAAACATTAATATTTTACATCGATTTGCACAAATAAAACGGTTTATCGGCAAGTTTGCTCGGCTATTATTACGTGCTATAGCGTTATCAACACGGTAGAATGACGTGATAACGGGTAGGTATTTCGGGCGAATGGAGGGCGATAAAAATTAAAACTGACATGTAAACACGCACCTCCGCCGCTGCATCGCCTCGGGCCAGAGGGCCTTATCGCGATTATGTCCACTCGTTCGACTTCCAAATAACAAAGGCCGTTTCGTTTATTTTACTAAAATACATTAACAGAACGTTCATTATCCAAAACTGCATTATTTCTTACTGAAATATTAAAGCAAATGCATCTTTGAAGTTTTTAGAAACATTAGGATGTTAACCACTACTTTCTTTCGTGATAAAACAATTAAGGCTCTTTTCAAAGCTTCGAACATTTATGTTCAAGTACGTACGTAGATACTACTACCTCCTGCATACTATGTAATAAAGCATCATAAATTTAGAAAAACGTGAGCATCTGTCGAGGCTCTGGCATATTTTGAAACTACAGCTACATTTTAATCTCTTCATACACTGAAAAGCTTACAGTAGCAAACAACGTTCACATTATTAGTCTTCCTTTCTACATGTCCCTGTGCATTTAGTATATTTTGTAACAAAAATGTCTCGGATTATTTCATAGTAAAGTTATGTAAATAAATAACAAGAATTGAGAGATATATCTACTTCTGGTATATTTAGAGAAATCTAGTGTTAGTACATGATCTAAGCCCGCATACAACATAAATCTACAAGAGATTGCGTTAGTAGTGTGTAGAGCAACTTACACGTGTGTGGCTGCAGTTGGTAATTCGCTTAAAGCCGGCATGATGTTTAGTCCGAGACTAAACAATGATACGGACGTCGTGCGGGAGAGCAGGCTTTGTTCCTCCTGTGGTATCGCGCGATTGCGTCCGCACCGAGAGCCAGGCAGCACAATACCGGCGCGACTCCGACCGCAATCACCATAACAAATCAGTTCTGGAAAACAACGTTATAAGAAAATTAATATTCCCATTAACAGATTTTATTTTTCTGGACGATTGATCAAAGTTTATGGTGCACCAAGGTATTACAGTAAATGAACCTCTTAACCTGTATTTTATAATATTCCATTAGATTACAAATTACAGCACGACATGCTTATCTTATGTTTTCCAAACATTTCCGATAAAATTATATAAACATAGAGGTTTGTTTAGTTTGATATTAATTCATGTTTGATAAATAACACTTTTAAGCAACTAAAGTAACGGGTTTTTACATCAAGGACATGAGACCGTTCCTTGTAGTTATTTCCGTTAAAGTAATTAAACATAAACGGATTTAACTTGCATGAAGCATTGACTAACTTAACATTATCATTGCTGATTACTTGGAATTTGTAAAACTTATAAATATTCACGTCTTTACATTTCAATCTCACTGAAAATGCTTGATAGCTCAAGAAAACTAAATAATCCTGAGAGAATGCGAAATTGTGCATAGAACGAAGCTTTAACGCTAATCTGCACAATAAAAAGCATCTCGGGAACCGTCGCTTATACTGTTGACCGGCGATGGACCGTCCAGATATTTAAGGGGCGGACGAAAAAGTAAACAACGGCTTTGTGAGGCGCACTAGTGCTCCAGCTCTTTGAGCAGCCTGCCTATTGCCCCGCCGAGCTACCTAATCGGCCAAAGCGAAAACTTGTTTCTTTCATCACTTAGTTATTATTTGATTTTCGAACAACATGACTTGGTTGGTTTTCTGTTGCTTTTTATAAAGTAGTTACAAATTTATCATCACTGCATAAGCTCTTCTACCGTGCTTTCTTAACATAATGTTTTTATATCCGTGTAATTGTTTTATCATGTTGAGGTGTTAGGTTAACCGAATTTCTATCCCCTTTAATCAACTTACGAACAGACGTTAACATTAAACAAAACCAAATGTTATCCCACAAAAGTTGTAACCTCCTCACTGGTATCTACGTAGGTAATCGCGGGCTGATCAAACAAACCCGCGGCTCAGACCGCGCCCGCGTCGCCGCCGCGCCGCTCCGTCGCGAACGTCTCTCGTGATTAAGCCTTCAATTACGCGATATGACGAGGGGGTCATATTTGATTAGGCTACGTGTTGTGTTGATTAAACCGAGCTTATTGCCTTATTCAGTTAACCTCACCCACGTTTCTCATATGTACCTGCAAACGATGCGTCGTATTGTCACAAACCAGATTTGCTAACGTTCCATCGCGTCACCTTCGAGGCACTTAATTCGCTGACATTAAAACGGCCCTGAAATATTGACCGCACGTCTTGGCGAAGGCGTGAAGAGTCAATATAGTCATATAAGTTTTAATATTAACATTAGGCAGGAAAATGTTACGTGGCTGCATTAGTTATCAGAACTCCGGCACCGGTTGTGTCATGCATCGATACGTACTACACGTCATCGCCTTGCGAAATCTACCAGACAGTGACTTCATCTTAGTCAACAACTGTGTTACGGTTGATTAAATTCTTTCAGTTTTTGTTAACTATTACATTAGACCACAGACATACCTATAAAAAATCGCTATCTAGGTTTGCATGTTGTAACGAAGAATAATACTTTAAACGATAAATTTATGCAGTTTTTATTCGCATTTTGTTTTAATGATATTATTAATATAAGGAATAGTCAATGTAACTTCATAACGATATCGGATTAAAAACGGTCTCAATACTACAAGTATAAAGAACTACTACTGAGAAATGTTTCTATATAGCTGACTAAATGTTCGTTCCAATATGTGTAAAGTTATCATCTACCATATTAAATGTGCACCCACACACTGCGTGAAATATTGTGTGCAAGCGGCCAAGCCTAATAAAGTACTATTAAAGGGCAGCAGTGAAAGTGTGCGTGGGTTCAGGTGAACTGTGGTCTCAAAGCTTGCAGTATTACCTTACGTGGGCAGTGACAGATGCACCGACAGTCGCCGGCGCCGGCCTGCGCTCCACACTCGAAATAGAAGTACACAACCAACTCGTCCACCCACACACTCGCTTTCATCGCAGAGCTGATTTGTGTGCAAATTCACTTTTAAGTCGAAACGGTCTGCCTTGAACACTCTACTAAAAACATAGCTATTTTATAGTGTGGTGTTAACAATTTTATGCGTACATATTGATTTTATCATTCTAGATACCAGAGATTCTAGTTTAAACCGCACAGAATATATGTATAACAAATCTTGTTATGCATTTACAATGTTAGCAGAATAGAGCGTTGCAATTCCTACCAGGGATTTCTAGATTTTCAGAACTACAGTTTTCAGAATCTGAAATTGGCTTCCAATAGTCACATCATGGCAATACTTATAATATATATAAATACTTCTATTATATTTTGCTTTGCTTGTTATGAATATACAACCATACTTCTGCAATGTAAAACGCCAAAAAATAATTTTAATGTCAATGACAAAATCCTTCGATAAACTCCAATCACCTCAACTCGCTCGTTTCACAAATGAGCAAAACTACTGCTAACAAATTGGAGCAAAGGCCATTGCTTTGGGTACTCCTCTTGAGGGGGTTTTAAAACTCGTCCGCCAAGTGTTCCACAGCTGAACATTCGGAGCATTCGGGCTATTTAAAAGCTGCCAGTAATCTCAACCGCCGAGTTTTGTTTGCCGCGCTGTTGGTTCATAAAATGTCGGATAACTTTATGCTCCTGCTAAATTATCTTTACAAATTCTTTAAGGGTATCTTACTGTAAAGATGTTTAAAATATCTTCAAGTCGTACATGATACTACAATGCAATTATAAAGGCAATCACTACAATTCCTCTGAATAACAAATAATCAGCAAATAAACCGCAGAAATGAATGTAATTACACCGCGAAATACCATCTCATAATTAACCTACTATTCTATTTTATTCAGTGAGGTACAAACAAGGTCACCAATCTGGGACTGGAGATTGTACGTGAACCTCCACGCATTGTAGATAGATAAGTAGACGTGGCCGAGACGGCGGGCTCTGTTAGAATAGCAGGCACCGTTACGTGATTCATTATAGCTATACGTATGTCTACTCAGTCCGTCCTGCCTCAGACCGCAATGACGAGAAATTAACCCTGGAATGTTTACTGCCTACGTGGTTCACTTAGGAACTGTAATTGGAAAAGGATATGCATTTACAGGATAGATTAAATTGCTTTTAATAAAGCCATCATTCGATCAGAACGATGCTTTAACGCTTAATTAACTCTACGCGCGAAGTACGATTACAAATAATGTTTATTCATAAAAGTTGCAATGAGTGATGTTCGTAACCAGTTAAGCGTGAAAATTTAAATGACTTTACACAAACAATCCCTTAAGAGTGAACTAAAGATAATGAACTCTAATGAAGACATTTAATTGCGGGTTTATTGTACTCAATTTAGATTCGTTCACTAAATCTGGTAGGGTTGCGTTTTGCGAAAGCGAACGTTCATTAACTTTGTGCTGCAGCCAGCGTTGTGGGCGCACTCGTCGCGTGCTATCGTTTGCATTAGTTTTTAAAAATCACTTAATCTGACCTGGATTGAACGGCAGTATGCTTCAAGTAATTGCTGAATAAATTGTCGTTCTGGTTTTAATTGTACCAGCTTTTCGGTCTCGTAACTGGTTTGACGTTTATATTTATAGTAAACTTGTATATGTATTTCGTAGCTACCTATAAACCTGTTAAGCCATTGCAATTATCTCACATGTAAAAAATATGCCAATGGAACTAAAAAACCATCAGGATAGTCGATAAAGTAATTCGTGAGTCATGTAAACTCGGAATCTGCGAACTCATTGGAGTCGGTTGGTATATCTAGAGTCGTTACGCAGTTATAAATAACAGATTTTAATAAGATGTCCAACTTTCACGTTGCGTGATAAGTGGGGTGTCACGTTCCGTTCGCTCTCGGATTTCGCCACTCGCCGTTCAAATTGCACTTGGGCTGGCGTTCGTGCGCACTCCATGCACTTAGCCAACAACTCGATATTACAACATTAATTGAAAAGCAGACTGTAGTAACTTAATTAGGTTCTTGCAATATAAATTAAAAACTGTGTTTTCATTTAATATAATTATTGTAATATAAATATGTGTAACTAATTTAAATTGTTGTGAAACATTGAACGACTGCTGAAATTGTCCTTTCTAAAAACGTCTCCCACTAAATTTAATCTTTCGACCGAACGGAGAACTCAAGCGAAAACTCTGTCGTGCCTTGTCCATTAGGTAAAGTATATTTTTAGATGGTGCTCTCGACAGCATAAACTTTCATTCTACTTTCAGTTACTATAGCGTCTCTTATTGCTCTTAAAATTTTAAAACATAATAGCGTAGCGTCGTGGTGATTGTTAAGCTTGGTCATTTCCGGCCAAGGTACTAGTAGAATGAAGATAGAATGGACTATTCCCACTATAGCATTTCCAGAGTCGTCAATAAAAAATACCACGAATCGTTCGCGAATGAGGAGGGGCGACGCGCGGCGCATTCCTACATGCCGCGCATTTCCATCCGATATTGCGCCGCCATTATGCCCTGCTCCTCGGCGCCCGCCCCGTGGGCCTCACCCCG
Source organism: Autographa gamma (assembly GCA_905146925.1). NCBI lineage: Eukaryota > Metazoa > Arthropoda > Insecta > Lepidoptera > Noctuidae > Autographa > Autographa gamma. The sequence continues at coordinate 8,379,505 of LR989852.1, forward strand.
CCGCCCTTTAATTAAACGGTGAGGCCCGAGAGACACGTCTCCACCACCAACGTGGAAAATCACGTAAATAGCTCCACCAAAGTTATTTTCTTCGGTTAAGTCTGTCCTCCATCGAGAACTAGCTTGGCTGATTTCCATACTTCGCTCTTTGTCCTCTTTTTTTTTGCATTATTACCATCTAGACACAGAAAAATGTTGAAAATACATGAAACCAGTTGCAAAATACAACACCGCTACAAACGCGGAAAAGTTAAAAAAGGGGAACATGGCTCTGTAGTCATTTTTCGCCCGGGTGTAATGGTAAGCAAAATAGGCTCGCAACATTCGTCGTTTCCATGGCAATGGCTAGGTGAAACAATGCGTGTAATTCGACGACATTAACCTCCTTTCTCGACACATCCGCGTAATAAAATAAAGGCGGCTCCGACAGGGCTCGTAATGACGCCTGAGGCCCCGGCGTCGGGTGTAGGGTGTAATGAGTGCGACTTATCTTCGCTCATTTGCATTCCGAGTATCAGCCTCGACCTTGGCACCTTGCTTGCATCACGATTCACGTATACAACTTGCCGAATTGTACGCCGCCGCACCACGCCGGATGGCCGGACGCAACTATTACGTCATCCGTCGCCGCCGATACGAGACTATTACGCGATAGCGAAAGTCTAGTCTGGCCCTTTACGGCTATATTGAACAACTGGCCTACGCGGCTGGTCAGTTAGTCGGATCATATAAGGGCACTTATTTACAAAGTTGATTTCGCGTAAGGTAACAAATTACTTACATGTTTGATGAATGTTTATATTTTTATGTGACATGTGGCTGTTCTATTTTATTCGAACCTAATATTGACCTTTTTCTCACTGTTAATTATTGCTTACACCTACTTACATTCCCTCTAAAATGTTTGTATTAATTTGACTTCTTACTCGCAAAACAACTACATATGACACATATTCAACAAAGATTTTATATGTTTTTGAGTCATTTCGATATTTCTTTTTAATTTCAATGTGCTCATAATACAGAGAATTTTCATGTAAATAAATTAATCCTACAATTACTTCTCCGCAAGGTTTAGTGACGTCACTGGTTACAAAAATTTGTTTTCAGACAGAAGTGACGATCTGTTTCGATAGCGCTACAGCCCAAGCAGATTGTTATCCATACTTAGGTAGGTACTCACCGTATCGCTGAATTACTTAGATCGACAGGCAATCGCTTCGCAAAAGTGCATTTTCAGCCGGAGGCGAAGCGCGAGCTCGATGTGCTACGCTTTAGCCCCGACGACGCTTTACATGACAATTGCGATGTCCCGGGGGCGAGCGTCGTCGTCGCGACTCAGATGCTTCACCAACGTTGCTATCTCGCCGTTCCCAACCTTGTGCAATATCGAATGATTATTAAAAATTGAACCCAGTATTCGTACATATAAACATAATGTACATGCGATGTAAAGAGAAAGTTTGCTAATTCTTTGCTCATGAGTCAGTGAAAGGTAAAGATGGAGTCAGGAACGTTTCATGCTTGAAGATAAATCTTACGTCACAGGAGGCAATAAAATGCAAGTGCATCTCGTCAGTTCGTTTCCAACGGTCAATAAATGGCAAGGCAGGAGAGTTTGGGCTGTTCTTTCACGACTATGTTTGCATAATTGAATACATTCACTAGTCGCGTCACGCGCGCCTCCATCCAACTCAGCATCCTTAATTGGCCTACGTATTATTTGCCAATTAAAGTGAATTCTCATCGCGGACGTGACACGAAACCTGTATGGATTCCACGAAAATGGATTGTCGGGTTTAGAACCCTCTAAATTATTGTAGGCAAACAAATCCGCCACAGTTATAGTTATATGTATTCGATTACAAATTCATGTCCGGCCCTAGCGTATACAGCTGGTGACGTACTCCTCGTAAATAGATTCACGCACCTCGATATAAACAAAACCTACACTGATGACACTGTCTATAAATAACGACACATTTAAATGAGTCATAAACCCGACAAGTACAACAAATACATTTACATAAATGTGATGTAATAATATAAGTTTCTGCTCAAAGTGCACTGACATTATTGGTTGAAAGTTGCAAAACCGGCTCCTCAAGTTAGTACTCTGAGCTGTAGCATAAGATTGAACTGCTCTGTTACAAAATAGCATGAGAAGTAAATTATTTTTACAAGTAAATCCTGTTTGTATTTGTCATTTATGAACACGAAAACATTGGAAATGTATATTCAATGAAGAAAGCAAATATAATAAACAGTCGAAATCAAATAAGAGTCTCAGAGATTAGATTTTAGAAACAATATTACAATTGGTATTTCAAAGTATATAAATACAAAATGTTATTATATTACAAAATAGATAGCTTCGGGCGGTTGATATTTCCGGATGATTTACGAATTCTGCGAGTCCGGTAAAGGAAAATTCTTAGTCGAAAATGTTGTGAACAGCACATCTTTCCGAATGACGCAGATCTTAATAGTTGCACATTTCTTGGCACACACGTTATACAAGTTGAAAACATTTTTGCCAGCCACTACGAAGAGCAGGGATTCAAGGCCAGGCGCGTCGTGTAGGAATCGAGTTCCTGATCCGTCCGGGATCCTCTCGCTCGCTCCCGCCTGGCCGGCTGGAATGCGTGCAAAATAAACAAGTATAACCGGTTTCGTTTCGCATCGCGCGCTTTGCCCACTCCAAGCCAGACGCAGCCTTTTCTCTAATCCCATACTGAACAGCTTGTGTATTCAGAAAGTATATATTGTATCCGCAAATCGATGCTATGCAGTCGTGTGAAATAAGTAGGATTAGCGCCGGCACTTACTGTTGCACATGGTTTTTTTTCCTAGCTTGTAAAGCAGTTCTATTTTATTGTCTCTTAGACACTTCCGTTATTTTCAAACTCTTCGAGGGTCGTTTTTAGATCTTTACTAATTAATGTTTCCAATTTCTAAATACGAGATCAGAAAATCAAATTCTTCTTTCTTCTTGTTTAGTTAAGTGATCCCTATCCATAATATATATTATATATGTAGACATTAATTAATCAAACCTTAAACATAAATAGTAGTTTTTTCTGAATATGGATTTAGTGTGAATAGCTAGCTATCATTATTTATGTTGCATTTTGCACGTCGTGGAGCATCGGACAATATGTTACCGTTCACGGCGACCGATAGCCGACATCAGCCATATATCTCCCGGCGGCGCGCGTGATGTATCGCTGCCGATCACACCTCACTACCAACTATCAACAACCCATTATATAATACCTACACTTAGACCTATCTATCTCTATGGTTATCTAATGTCGCGTAGGCCCCGCCAAAAGAATTGAAAAACATAGTACAACTATAAATATTTATGCCATTGCTATAATCGTGTTGCGGAATTTTAATAGAAGAATTGTATGATGTGATGATCTCCGTTGCCTATACCTACACGTATTTATTAGTCGAGTGCGTTAGGTGCTTAAAATTGTGGATTTCCTTTATTTATCTGTTAAATTATTTTTTTACACAGTTTACCGGAAACCATAAACAATGTAATTAAAATATACGATTTAAAAATTTAAAGTGTTTTAAATCTCATGAAATACTTGTCGAGAATTTCCTTGAAGAATCACCCAAAATAATGTGACAGTTTCGTTTTTACGATGATGTTTACATTCCTCGGCGTTGTCTGTCGCGTTATATCGCTAGATGCGCCACTCAATGGGCGCGAGGCGAGGATGAGTGCCGACAGACAGACCCGCTCCACGATTCTTAAGTGGTGAGCATTCATTATTTAGCAACACTTCCACTACAGTTATCTTTGCCTTTTTACACTTTTGCTTCAAGTTCTGTGTTCCAAAAGCCGATTGAAGGGCGTAAGCTCTTTTAAGTGTTATTAAGATTTTAGGACTTGTGAATTACTTTTACCACGTTTTCAAATTCATTTTATAAGATTAATGAAAGTAGATATAGTAAAGTATTGTTTTTAACCTTATTTAAGGTGAATTCAGGTTAATGGGGTCATGCTTTTTCTATCTTAACTATAAAATTTAGTAGTAACATGTTGTTTTAATTTAAAACCTCTTCTCTCTTCTGTCTGTCAGCTAATCTCTACTTATTAGAAATCATTAAAGTTTTTGTTAATATCTAAAACTCTACCACACATTTTTATTCTACAAATTCTCTTTAAATAAACCCGGGTTTTTATTTCCCAAACATCGTAATTAAAAATAATTTCACAGGTCGGAGTAATTTATCAATTATTCAGCGCCCCAAGTTTGCACACAATTAACTCGATGAGATTTTTAAGTACAAAGCGAGTGTTCACCGGCGGAATGATCGCGGCGCAGTACAGTGTTGTAAAGTAGAGCAGAGTAGAGTTTTTGTCGGCAGGTTCGTTAGTCGCAGCGAGGTGACGCCGCTACAGTACGTACTCGGGCTCGAGAGCGCTCCTCCAACTCTTTAACTGCCTACATGAAGGACACTTCACGGTGCACTCTCCTATTATAAACTGCGCTTTTAATGGTTTGCGCCGATTTTAATTATTTTCGCTATTTTTGGTTCACTTCATTCGTATCTGGAAGTACTAAAAATATTCTACACAAATGTAAAATTTTTAATGAAAACTGGTTTATGGTTTTGAACAGTGCTCAAGTAAATATATTTAGAATGCGTTTTGTTTCGTAATGGTAAAGTGAAAACATCCGCATATTATAATTGTTTAAGTAATCTTATACAACAGAATGAGAAAGAAACTACCTATTTGTTTTGAGTTGAAAACGTAACAAGATCAAATTACTAACGAAGACGTTCGAACGTTACGTAGGCGTAACGATAAACACTTCAATTTACACGGCTGAAACATTAGATAGATCGTTACAGCCATACTCACACATGCAAGATACTCATTCCGTTATCGCATTAAACTCATATTCAGGCGATAATCCCGTTAGTTTGCAATAGGCTGACCGCGTCGGATGCTGCACCAACAAAATCTATTAAGTGCGCCAGCTCGCTCTATCACAGCGTGCGATAATGCAAGCGTTGTTGCGTATACCGCGACTCGCGACTAAACGTTCGGGTGTGCTCCACGACCGCGGATTACCACACGCACAATATCCACCAAATTGGATAATACACTTAAAATACAATCGCGCTATGAACGCGCTGTAATCTAGTGACGCGGCTGCCGATGAGCATATTAATTTGTCGCGGGAATAGGATTAGCGGGAGGCGGCGCGCGGGGCGTGATGCGATCACAGGCTTACTGTGCGGATCCAAAGTACCGACGCTCTTAAAATTACTGCCTCTTGTATTTTGATAGGTAATTGTCTGACTGCACCTAGGTAGAGGTACCTACATTTTTGAAGAGAGGTTGAATGCCATAATTTGAAGTCGAGTCTGTACTCGGTTTGCTTCCTGATTATATCACTAGTAAAATATCTACATAACAAAACACGAAAACATTTCTAGTACGCCAAAGATATCCGTATAAAGCTTGGCTATCATCGGCTCGGGTAGTTTAAACGCTTTTTGAGAGTTGGATGGACAAAACTGTGGCAGTTACTTTCCTAACGGCAATATTTCTTAGTTTGACAGCGGGATCGTGGTGAGGTGTTGCGCGGCTCCGACGCCGCGTCGCGCCGCCGGCTTCGTCTTCCAACTTTCAAAGCGTCGCGCCGGAGTATTTCGCCTCGCGAAAAGTTTTAAACTGTACACTTTATGTACTTTATTGTCTTCGCGGGGCTCGTCTATCTGCGTAAAATTTAAACATCTACTTTTCTCAACAAATCGCAGTGTGTAAACTTCATCGCTTTGAAGTTTCCACATAATAAAAGCTCAACGAACATTAAGGACTTTACGAATGGTTTCCCGATGGCACGTAACGAACAAACATCTGTTGGTAATCTCCTAGCAACAACAGAACGACCGTTAAGTCTCTTATGTGTTGTGGACACGCTACTGGTTTTTCAGAAAGCTCCGCCCTTCGTCTATCCTATCTCCACGCTCCTCCCTTCGTGTCTCTTGATGCCCTACTTGTTGAACAGATACGTTAAATGTTTAAAAATTTACGACTCTTATGATTCGCTGCTCACCTTTATACTTATTAAATAACAACGAAGGTCTGTAAGGCGTCATTATAACGCGTTATTTTGTAAAGGATTTAGGGAGGGAGCCGCAAGAGGAGGTCACTCTATTTTGTGAATAACTTAAAAAATGTCGTAGGTAAGTCAACAAGGTGTAACCAGGCACGTACGGTCTGTACCCGTGTCAGCTTAAATCGAAATTTTGCCGCGGCGGATAGCGCCAGTTAACTTGTAAGTTGTTGTAACTCACTTTTGATGTATCGTTGTTTTTGTAGAGTTTGAATCCTTGTAAATATCAGAACAGGAAAGTTTTGGGTCGCCTACCTACCGTTTTAGACAAGTTGGTGAGATTTAAAACTACTTTATTAAATATGCTCGAAAAGTTTCGGTTAGCCGAAATTTCCGAGTCGGCTTTATCCAGTACTGATTAATACACAATTCTTAGGTAATATAGTAAGCACGTTCAGATTACATTTGGTCAGGAGAACTTAATAAATGGCGGTAGATTGTAGAGCGGCGTCATTGTGCAGTATTACACCAGCGGGGACCGATAGTAAAACAATGCTCGAACCCGACGGTTTTACGAGCCGATCTCGAGCAGAGATAGTGGCAACAGGGAATAAACAGCGCGTAAAGTCATCTGTATTTAAACTTGCAAATGCTTACGTCTATGCGAATGTAGCTTGAAGTATATTACCACACTAGTGTGACCTCATTACGTTAGCCAGCGCCGCCACATCTACATTACAATTGGGCAGCGTAGCCATTGAAAAAGACACGTGCGTATGTAAGATTAGTGGCATATAAGTTTTCTATACTTAGTTAGAATTGGCTACAACAAGTAATAACTGAAAACGAGAAGCTTTATCCATAACTAAAAAGACTTGGTTTAAAAACAAATATTAAATTGAAGCTAATGTAAAATGTTTTCTAAAGCTAAAATTTATGTAAAAGGGATTTGTTTCTAATACTAACAATCAACATATGATGATAGCAATAGTCGAATAAGTGTGCTCACCAGTCGGCTTCTACGGTTTTATGTAAATGGCCGTCGATAAACCGACCTCCACTCGCGCGGCGACGCTCATTTGCATTCATAGGCTCGTAACCCTTCCTCGTTCTTCCACAGCTTATGCAGTCTCATCCGTAGCTCCAGCGTAAAACTTGCTGCTTTGCTTTTGCACGATAATTTACGACTCCCTACGTAATACGTCCAGGCGATATGAGTTCGGCGTGTATCTACGGACCGTGAGGTCGCGGTGTTGCCGTTCGATTTACATATTATATTAAACTCGCCCGAGCCCGAGCCCCTATTCCTCTTCGCCACCGGCCGTTACGCTCCAACTTTTCTCAATTTTTCCGCCCATTAAGCGCCCGAAAGGAAAGTTTCTCCGCCGCCCGCGTGAGGTCGAGTGTAAATACACTTTTTATAATGTACTTAGTCACTCTGTCGCCCCCTTCAAAAAAGACTTCGTTTAATAAGGACTTTTACAGTGACTTCAATATTATATTTGTAAATTAACATTATTAAATCTTGAGATTAAAGGAATCCCTAGGTATATTCAGTTTCATAAGTCGGTTTGTTATGCATAAAGTCTCGTGGCTTGTGTCAATAGTAAGTAACTTGTGCGTAAACATTAGGTAGCGAGTGCAAGCGTGCAGCAATTTCTCAGGTCGAAGCGACGTTCACTTGTCTGACACGCACGTACACACGTCTGGCGCATTCGCCTCGCACCTGTGTAAGCAACGAAAGTTACTGACCTTGACTACAGTCAATTTTATAACACGTGCTTTGTTTTACTTACATAACGCAATATTGACAGTTTTCTGTACAAGTTGAGGAATTTATAACTAGAAGGAATATTTTAATCTTAAAATCAAATTTTACAGTATCAGTGAAGAACGATAAACTTATTAATACAACTGTTTTAATGAAAAGCTTTAAACGTACATGTAAAAGGATAAACATTCTCTGGCTGATGACGGCAATTCAAAATAAACTGATGAAAGCTCTCGTGTCACGCAACCAACCCCCTCAGTGAGCCCCCTTATCGTTAAAACTTTCCCAATGTGACGTACACTTGCAACCCTTTGTGTAATTTTTCCTCTGTTCTATTACGTTTAGACGTTCACTATCTATAAAAGTATCACTTCATTTTTTATCCTTCCAAAGTATCACAGTTTTTATATCCAAGCGATTTCTCACCACGAAGTTTCTTTTGGAGCCTGATCCTATGATTTGGTCGTATTAGCGGGTGGATCAAAGAGCCGCTAGGGCGTACGGGGCGCCGCCGGTTGACTCTCTGGCCCGATAGCGTCAATCTAACGCTCAATTAGCCGAATGCGATTATCCGATTTGGATCCAGAATCGCGAGCGTCTCCGGCGCGCGCCTCCCCAAGACAAGCTCGCCAACTTTATTAATTAAGCCGTGTCTTATCTCTTGTTAGCACTCATTCTATTATTTGTCTTTTCACCGCTCATTTCCATAATTTCATCGGCGAGTAATTACTTACCACTAACGCGGAGCATTTCTCATTGTGTTTGCATATTTTGTTATTGTTTGCATTGTAAACATTCCACAAATAAAGTTAAATTCAAATGATGAGGCAGATTTTAGATACTTATCCATTAATTTTCAAATATCTAAACAATATTTATGGAGATAATCTTGGGTTTGTATTCCTCAATCACTAACCGTAACTGTCTCGTCCAGCGCGCATTGTTTTCATCTTGGTTACGGAATGCCATTTGTGTCCATAAAATGGTGCGTCAGTAAGGATGTAGTGGGTGGGCACGGGTAGCGGGCGAGCGTTGTCTCTCCCCCGCTGTGTGTTTAATTAGCTTAATTGACATCGCGAGGCGCGGTGTCCAAGCGTTTGTTTGCAATATCGCGTTACCGCGCCCGCCGGCGCCGCAGCGTGTCGCCCCAACGGCGACGTCGCCGCTGATGCCCTTGTCGGACTATACATATTCGACATGATGACTTGAATCAACTCAAAATGTATCTCATATCGATCAAAACCTAAAATATATCAATAATTTGCATGTGTCGAAATTGAGTAGACGTACGTGGAACCACCCAAATGCCAATCCAGCATGGCGTCATACGGATAGAATACATTCTGATTTTGCTCTTACTCGTCCCTTTTCATGTGTATATAAAGGTAAAATTGCCACGAATTTTTCCTTAAATTGCCCGGAAAATAAATTGTAGTCCGTACGTGAACTGACTTTAATGATCCTTTATAGTGCGCAGTTCCACAATTTTGAGTAGGTTCCTCGTATTCGCAAATCCAATAGAGCGCATAAATCCTATGATGTTTCTTTAATGTATCTTATTTATAATATGCAGTGTCCTTATTTTGTTTCTACATCACTAAAATTATAATAAAAATGTTTATGACGTGTTCACTAGCAATTCTAATTAATATCTCCAGTCATTTCCATCATACGGAGTGCGTGTGATTAATCTCGCCGAACAAAGAAGTCTGTTTCCGCGAGCCCTCCACACTATCGATCATTCACCTCCTCGAATAAAAATAATAATAAATAATAGGGCCGGCGCCATTGTCGAAACGAGGCGTGCGTGTCAGCGATAGTTTTAGCTATTTGATGTAATGTCGGCTAACTTAAAAATATTATGGTGGGAGTCTATACACCAACACCATTTACCCATTTCTTTGTTTATAATCGTGGGACCCAAGGTCGCCAAAGACTTACAATGAACATGCAAAATTCACATGTTCTTTATAGATTATCATGCGCAACACATGAAATACTTATAGATGGTTTTTCCTAGTAGTCTTAAACTGTTGTGCTATTTTTCGCTGCAACGTGTGTCTTACAACAGAACATGTTTGTTTCACTACTGCATAATAAGCTCTATCATATTAGTTGACTATAGAAGACAAGTTTGATGGATGATCACACAACACAGCTCCGCCCTACCTTGCGCCCATGTAGCACACCTCTAACTCTCGCAAACACTTTGTCACATATAGGTACAACGGTACACCTGTTTGCTTTATGATAAATCAATTAACTAATTATTAAAACTGAACCACCCCTTTCGTTTACACACAGTTTATAGGAATATTACCATTAAGAAACAGGGAATTAATAGTCGAACTAACTACATTTTTCGTCAACACGTAGTTCTGTCTGTTTGTAAAATGTACCGTGTAAGAAAATCGTTGTGCTGCATCCAGTACCGCCGGCGTCGTGGACCGAGCCATGCACGTGCCGATATCGTAATACCATAACAAATGTCCTTCTTGGTCGCCTTTTTATTTCAGATACGTATGAGTTATGTCGCACAGACGCGCTTTATTCGGGTAGCTGCAGGTAACTCCCTGAAAAATATATTTACTAAGATTTTCAAGACGTTTATCGTTACTTTCTTTGTCTCCCATGCCATTTCATATTTTATTCTCTATGTTGTAGGATCTTTATGGTAATTTCACCTATATGGTACGACTTTTTGATGTTTCTGAAACAAGACTAGTTGTCAAGTAGGGTACGTACATTTGCACATAAAATGTAAAAAAAATAATGTTTTCGCGTAAATATACCAACATCTTCATTGATTACGTAGCTGTGGATTCCGAATCGATGAATTCAATTTAGATCGGTGTCGAGCGTGCAGGGGCATTAGCGGCGCACATCGATCCGTTATCTCTGTTCTCGAACAAAGAGAGATGAAATTTTAATCGGTCGCGTTGCCTGCCATCGCAGAAGTTGGCTGCCGAGCCTGCGCCAGGCGGCGTCCTACTCGTATTGTAATGAGAGGGCCCGCGAGCCGCGGCCGCTTCTCTCGCCACTTGAATAATACATGTATCGGAGTGCGGGCCTAGCCATCAGCCCACCTCTACTGCGTACTGCCCCATGCCCGGCAACTACCACCAGACAAATCGATCACTATCGTTACTCTCTGATACTGTATTAACAATTCATTGGTAATTTACGCGACTCGCATCCCGAGATTCAACCGTATGGTTGAATCTCGTGATGCGAGTCGAGAGTGAAAAGAGAGACGATCTGATAACAAACAACGAAAAGTTCGACCACTATTAATACTGTCCCCAACTGTGCACAATTTTTGAAACCAATCATCTGATAATACCAGTTGGACGTTGATTATAAACGAGGGGACTTCCTCCTACCCGGACGTGACTTGCCTGATTTTGGACAATTATGAAGAAGGGATAAAGTTACGTAACCTTATACCTCAAAGCGGTCACTAGTTTGTTACTTCCGTAAATTTAAGCAAGCTTTAAGTTTATTTTGCGTATAAAAAATAATCCTGGCAATTATGACATAAATTATAATGGCAGAAATACGTATAACGTTGGTAATATTATGTTGATAAGTTTAGAAAAGTTACGAAGAAATAAAAACCAAAATATTATAAAATACACCACGGCGTAGACATTTTTACCTGCAATATAAATACATATTTAATGTGAGAAGTTTAAGATTCTTCTTAAAAGTAAGAAACGGAAAGTATTCCCGGATTTTAATATCAATTCGGAGAGATCTTCTTTAATAAGTTGTAAACTTGTGTTGGAGGGTTCTTGCCGCAAATTCGATGCTACAGGCACCGGCGACTACCGGCAATCTCGTTAAAATCTACGACGAAACTCCGCAATGGCGTTTCACGACCATTTATGAAATCACATGCTACGGCTAATAGTATGTAAGTAGTTACTTATACTTGTACCATCAGCGGTAACTAACTCCAGCAAGTTGCGATAATACCGGAACAATGTCTTGTTTTGAAGTTGCTATTGTTGTAAATATACAATATACTGCTAAGGTTAGAAAGGAGGCTATTTCGCTAAACTACTAACTTAAAAATAATGTTTTATGACAAATATTGAATTTAAGTCTAGGTCCTTCAGTTCATTCTAGCTTTTTTTTTGTAGAATTTCTGTAGAAAAAGGAAGAAAAATTAAATAGTACTTTTGCTAAATCGTAAATTCTGATAAAACTTCAATTAACTGGGGGCTTTTAGCATAAAATTTGACCCAATTTTCCGTAACATTTGCTTAAATTCTTTTTCTAATAGCAATTTCAAGGGTGGAAGGTACATAGCTGTCCACTTCCACCGCAGGCGGTGTCGTTAAGGGTGTAGTGGCGGTCTCTCCTTATCGCGCGCCACTACGCGAGTAATGACGCCTTCGATCGTTGGCTAATGGCCTCCGCGGGCCCACTTAGATACGCAAATGAGCATCGACAAGTACCGCCAGCCAGCCATCGCGATTACGCGTACACATTACACCGACTGATGCTGCGAACGATGCGAACCGTACCTTACACGTGCATCGCCTATCCGCGAAATACGACTCCGAATGTTTACATACCAAGCCAGCCAAACAAAACAAAATGTAGTTAGGTTAGTGCAAATTTGGGGAAAAAGAGAGCGCCAGTGTATAGTATTTTGACTTAAAAGGATGTTTGTTAATCCCATAAGTCACGCCTTAGTTTCATGTTAATACATTTATCTCACTAGAACAAAAACATTCAAAAGATTTGGTCGGAGGGAAAATCCAGATTTTCCTAAATCGTGTCATTCACCCGAACTGTATTCTCGGCAGCTCTTTGGCATAAAAACGTTCCCTGAACAGAGTACTCGGCTGACACATGTCCTCTAGTGGCTTTATACAAACCCCCGTCTAGTGGCTACCGAATCCATGACACATTAAATTCTTATCTTCAAACTGAATACACTGACTGTGTATGTACATTTATTTATTTCGCTACAATTTACACCATACTCACTCGAATGGCGAGTAAACACGTTTATTTTAATGAACAAAGAGTTCTTGACATTTATTGCTAGTAACTGCAAGGAGCAATGGTTATTGCTTGTGATATTAGTTCGAGAAAGTAATGTATTTAATTATTTAGTGGTAGCTCTATATTTTTATTTACTCCCAACAAAACGATTTCGTACATAAAAATAAGAATAGCTACCAAAAGTGTAATTCGAAAGAGGGTATTCGTGTCGTTCACGTCGTTTGTCACGTATAATGCCCTATATAAAATTTTATTTCAGTCTAGAACAAGAACAAACCGACGTGCCTCGCTGTCCACTCCCTTGCTTCAGGACGTTTTGTATTTTTATTAAAAGTAGCTTTCTTTTATTGCCTCCATAAACAGGCATGAGCTTGTCAAAGTGTTGAAGAATTGTATAAGAAAGTCAGGAGGCACCTTAGCTTTGCGATACCTACTCACATATTACTTCAAAATATAATAGACGTTCACTAAAGTTTTCTGTGTTGTCTTGGCTACCATTCGCAGTATATTTTAATCGCGCATGAGATTAGGATTATTCACGTTTCATAAGCAAGCAGCCTCGCTTCGTGGGGTGGTTTATTAAACCTAAAAAGATGTTTGCGGCGCGACCAACAATGCAGGGGCGCCGCGACGGCGCCCGCCCAGCTGTAAATGGAGTGCGCATTAATACTCAACTATGTAATAAATGTTATTGTTTGTCATAAAGTTTGTTTTATGAAGGTCGGCCGCGCCGGCCCTTGACGCTGTCGGACCTTTAATAAAGTTTAGCGTTTGCTTATAACCTCCATACAGATTTAAACACAATCATGTGGATTGTTTATTATAGATTTATTTATTTCCGACATGAAAACAGCGCACAACTTCAGTCGCTTACCGATCAAGTCAGATAAACGATATCCTTTTTGCTGCTCGATAAGAGCAGACACAAAATAAAATAATCTTATTTTGATATTTCGAGTAGATACACCCGATGCCTTGCGACGGCGATGTCGCGAGATCGCTGAGTCATTGAAAAAGTTGCGCTTAGCTTTGCAAGCAATATTTTCTGCTTCGACCTTTCCGTACTCGGGTCGAAAGCTTTCTAGATACCATTTGCGGTGTAGACAAATTATTGTTTTATGTTTTTAAAAAGTTTCGATAGAACTTGTTCTTAGCCATATTTGATTTCAAATCATTCTTTTCATGAAGTTTTATTGTCCTCATTTTACTTATTAAGTAAAAAAAGTTTTGTGATACGTACTTCTAACTGTTTAATTATTTATAAAGTTTATATTTTGGCCTAAAGATAAACCGCCCTGACTTATTTTGTATGTTACACGGCGGTCCCGAGTCGTTGCAGGGGGCGGCTCGAAGACGTTCAGCGCAATTTTTCAACACTTCGGTGTCGTGTTCGGAAAGCCGATGGCCCTCGCCGCAGTGCACCACCCCGCTGCCCCGCTCCTGGCGCGTGCCACACCTGCTCCAGCGCTGAACTGCTGCAACTTTAATCCCCCAATCCGCCACCGCACGACCGCACACCGGCGCGATGCTATATTTCAATTAGTTCGGCCATCCATTTCCGACGTGAAACTACGCGCCGCTAAACCTACCTCATAACGTCCGCCAGGACGTCGATCCCAGTTGATACGTCAAGGACCGAGACTACCCGCGGTCATAATGCTCTACTAATCGCTGGTAAATTGAGAGTATTACACGCAATTTTCGCAGACAGTCTCTCTCATCAATGATAAGCTCGACACATTTTTCACGATAAATCTTGATTCACAAGAACACTTTTCGCCTCTAGTGACGATTTAACATTTAAAGCCCAATTAATTGCAAGTTTTGTTTTGCATATTAATGGGTCGTTCCCGTGGAGCCGCGTCGCCGGCCGGCATTAAGTTTCGTCGGGTGCACATAGAGCGGAATAATCGCCACTGTCTCGACTTCATTTATCGCTACCGTGTTGTTCAATGTTCATATTGCCGTGATTGTCTGCTCGTACACTAATTAAAACAGACAACTACAATAAAGTATTACAATTTACAGTCATTGTTTCTTGTTAGTTCCTGGTATAGTTTCGTATCTTTTTACAATGTTTAAAAGTATAGTGTTGAAAGATTTACGAGAGGAATAAAGGATACATCTTATTCGCAGCCAAGTCAGAATTTGGGTAGCCGCACGTGTTGGTCATACCGCTGAATCAACTGAACCCGACTCCCTACCGCAACTGAATGTACTTAATTTGATTTCGATTGTACTAAACCCCACTTCGACTCCAATTAATGACCTGAAAGGGCCCTTAATAATAACGGCTTTATGGACCTTTATATCACATTTGGAAATCAAATTGAATGATTTAAAAGTTTAAGCTTGGTGATAACGATATTATTAATTTATTCTTCACCCTTTTAATTAACTCATAAAAATACTAAAATGCCAAAACATATTTAGTTTAATACATACAAATATACATGAACACATAAGTTGATACATAGACACGAAAGAAAGTTAATCGACAAACTAAACTAACGTGAAACAAAATATATTATACAAGCACCTAAAAAAACTTGACAGACACAATTTCCCCATATGTAAGAAAACTGTTTAAAATGTTTTAACTTAGTTCTTTTAAGAACTTTGAGTAATAACATTATGTAGAGCATGGGCGTGAGAATACGTTTTGTAAACAATCACTTATTTCAATTGTGAGTAAAAGATATCGATAGTTTTTGTTAAACTCTTGTAATAGTGTCCGTATCGAACGGGAAATCAGAAACTTCAGGTTGGGATACGTAGATACGTTTGACAAAAACCACAAACAACTTTACAGTGACGTTACATTGTAGAGACAACAGGCGGCGTAGAGGCACAAAGTAATTAGATAGCTGTTGTATTGTTCGCTTGTTCAGCGCTTTTCCAATGAACGGTCGTCGTTCGGTCTCTTGTTTAATTGCGAGCCACACCGTAACGGACAGCGGCCCGTTTTTGTCCTGAATGAGATGAACCGCGCATCCTTTAATGAGTCGCTTCTCCCGGACCCGGTACTCGGACCCTTCGGACATCTACATTTCAAGCTCTCTTGAACATTTGACTTTGAATTTGCTAGCATGATTTTAATCCCAGTCCTGTTTATATGAATATCTTCCATCCCATATGTAGTTGGATGTTGTAGGCACATATTATCAATCCGATTTATACCTGCGAAAAGCAGTGTTCATTGAATTTAAGTATAATTTGCAGTAGATACAATCTGATAGTTATAAAACGTTCGTCGTACATGCTGAAATTACTTTAAAATTTATTAGTTGTAAAATTAAGATGCCAACAAAATTACACGAATAAATAGCAAAATACAACATAGTACAACCAAGTAGTTTCGAGTTTAAACATATTTGAGGGTATAAAGTTCCCCGTTTAATTATTCAGCAACATTACTCTTTGGTCAAATTAAATCGAATCAACTTATTGTGGGTAAACTAAAAGTTGGTCGTCTCCGATATATCTGCGGGTCGGGACGGTGCCGTTCTCGCCCGCATTCGGCGCCGCGTAAATAATTCACACGCTCGGAAACGAGTTGGCCTATTCGGATACCGCATGTAATTCCACCTTTTTACTCCGAAAGGTTTCCGAGCACGCATTAAAGTTTTTGTCCAACCCCCGTGCCTATTCACGATTAATTTTCCAAATTCTATTCCCTAACTTATTTATTGAGAGGGCGTTTCGTAAATACTTTGCTTAATTGACACCCGAAGCTCCGAACTCTGCGTTAACCCTATAAATTATTCATTTACAGTAGTGTAGATGACAATAACTGTATTTCGTCTGGGCATAATATAATGATCTTGTTACGCTCTGCGGGGATATCGGATCCTGTTAACATACGTTAGTGACGACTAGAATATCTGAGCGCGCTGCTTTAATTAATTATTGCGTGTCATTAATAACGACAGGGAAGGCGGTGTGGTGTGTAGATGGGGTGTGCGTAGTGTAAGGCGATACCAGGGTACCTGATCCGTGGCCGGAACAAGCCTTGACAGCGTCTACGTGTGTGTGCCTCGGCCTTCAAGCCACATCACGCACTTGTCATTTGTCACATGTGTCTACCACGCGGGGTAACTTCTGCGTTAATTGTTATATCTTGTAGCTTCGGCTACATTATTAAGTAGTTACTTATGTATCGCCCTGAACAATATCACAAACTTGCCCATATAATGGTTAAAAAAATGTTTAATAGTCGTCTTTTATTAATTTTAGACACCAGATTGAAGCAGTCTCTTGTTGGAAACAAAAGATGACGTCACTTTATATTAAACTGTAGTACACGTAACTATCATCGATCGTTGCACTTGTAAGCTTTCCATTAGGTGTCAAACAGTTAACTTCAGTCTGTTCTTGTTTGTCATCGGGGCCTGTCGCGCGCTCGCTTACCGTACTTTCTTTACACAATATAAATGGTGTTACAGTGAAAAATCGTCTTGTCGACGTTGAGAGGCATCAGCCAAACACTTTCTAGGTAAACCGTTGGTAGGCTCGCAACAAAGAGGCGTAGTTCCGAAACAATCAAATTAATTTTCTCCGTTGTTGTTTAATTAGCGCCGAGTCTTGGATAGCGCGGCGGGCGGCCGATGTTTATCATCGGATACAATCACAAGCCGCCTCACCCCTCTCGCCCGGCTCTCCAACGAAACCCATTATTATCAAAGTCAAGACTGTACACCCAAGTAACTTTGGTTCGTCACTCCTGCTTTCATTGTTATTATTAGCGACATTGTTTAGGCTAATTGACTTTGGCGTAAACAAATCGAGTGATCCGACTAATTGTGTAATCTTTTTGTTTCAGGTAATCTTATTTGAATGCTGCGATATTATTATGGTAGAAAAATCAGTATGCGGCAAACGTATGTATATCTATTTAAGTGATGTATTAATGACGTAGATGAAGCACGCACTGTCTCTCTCTGTACGGTATGTTCTATCGAGGGGTGGAAAATATGAAACAGAATAGTTTGTATGAAGCCTTACCGAGTTAATCTGAAGCCATATTTAATTAAATTGTAAGGGTAGGTGGACGTTGCCGCTGTCCATTCTGTAGTCTACGGCCTTTCAGTGCGGACGACTTGTATACTTACGAACATCTACAATATTTTTCTACATTCGGTGAGCATTTACTTATATTTTACATATTATGTCTCGTTGAATATTTTTACTTTGTTACTGCTTGCTATCGGTTTATTATGCAGGTATTTTCTAGTAACGATAGATACATAGAATATTCTTTATTGTTCAATATACCTACCTAATGTAAAAAGTGATACATATTCGTTAAAATATTATTGTTAAATATATATATTAAATACATAATGTTGGAAAACGAAACAATGTTTAATAGCGATAAAACCTAAATAATTTTCCCTATTCAGCGAATAAAAATTCTTAAGACAAGTGTTGTGTCTATAAATTTAATTAAACGATAAAATTGTTCACTAATTGGGCACTCAATATAAATTCCAACGTTAACGTGTACTGACTAAATAAGAAAAACTCGTGTCGGTTTGCACATCGCCGTCGACTCGGTCCGCAGCAGTATCTAATCTAATTATCCTCTACGTTCTTCTAAAAACTTACAAGGAGCAGTGCAAGCTGTTTGCTCTATTCTTTCCTGTTCATTTTGGAACCCCACTTATCCAACCGTCGCAGATAATTGTTTTTGTCAATTCAATTATTAGATCCCACGTACCTACATCGATACGTACTTATAGTGAACGAATTATACTTAATTCGCCCCAACGGCAAGGGATTATTTTCAGCGGCTGACCCGCGTCGACCTGACCCCATCCTCTGACCTCGGCGCGATGATCTGCACCCTTCATTCGGCTAACCTGTTTTATGAGATTAGCGCGATAAACACTTTACCTAGTGGAATATTAAACGAACTTCCCCTGAAGTGTACAAAGTTATTTTGTGAAATTATTACTGTAGCAAGCACCCTCGTAACAAAGTAAAAGGTATAACCGCGCGAGAACACGTATTACCGACATAGCAAGACAGTTTCCTCATTTAGAAATTAACTCGTAAGTATTACGTATCCAACTGTGTATTTATGTAAGGGGTAGAATAATTAAAGCGTGCGTTAGTTATACTACGATCTACGATACTTCTTACAACGGTTTATGATTTCATAGTGTAAAATTACTATTTGTTAGTGCTTCTTATTACTACTATTTATGTAAAAGCAATCCCAAAAAAGGTCCCTACTAAATAACCAAAATACGCCCGTAAACTTATATCTTAAAGCCATCATAAAAACAAACGCCTATCCGAAGCGCCGTAATTGGAAAAAGGATTTAATCAAATTGGAAAATACGGCGCAGCGCTACTTAATATTAGCATGGAGTCGTGAGCGTATAAAGTAACATACGGCTAGTGTATTTCGTCGACGGACTAAACGGCTCAGCTCCGAGGCTCGTATTTGTAACACGGCGCGTTATTAATAGCCGCGATAGCGAGGTGGCCCGCGGCGGACCACGATATTTGGGAAATCCGGATTTGCATAGGATAATGGGGAGCGCGCCGCTGCACCTCGCAATGTGGACGCGACGCCTTGCACTCTACCTGCTCCGTGCCACCGCTTGACTTGCTGCATACGTAACGAGACGTCAACCCGCTGTGGATTTTGACTCGTCTAAGGAATGAAATTCAAATATATTTTGCAACCCATATGTACTTTCTGGTCAGCTACTCGATTAAATGCCGTAGACCTAGAATACAACATTAAATTCTAATTGATTTTAGAGGAAATCTCGGCTGGCTGCTGATAAATCATTTGGCTGTTTGATAGTAATAAGTACGCAAGTTGTTATGGGTCTTTACTTCTCACACAAGGCTTAGGTCTTACGCTACACAATAACATCTACTTTGAAGTGTAATTTGTTTTGCCATGATAAGTATTTTGTAATTGCAAAGCTCCGCCAGCAATCAGGGTGTTTGTCTGAAAACAGCCATTAATGCAGCAAAAAAAGGAACAAAACTATGATAATTGGCGAGGGGTCTAGCGGCGGTGTGGGGAGCCGGGGAGCCGGGGCGGCGGCGCGGCGGTCGCGTGCCTGATGTATGCGCCGCCGCCGCGACGCCAGACCCGCCGGCGCCGCGACGCCGCCCCACAATGCAGATATCGTGCATTCGACTCCATTCCATACCCACGGCCGGCATCACGCCTTTGCCGTTTATAACCGTTTACGACCACGCGAAAGTCACCTGACGCACGGCAGCGCCGCGCTCACAACGCCTACGATGCTCTCTATTATAGCTGCTATCGGAAATCGACTGCCACACCAATTGATCCACTCTGTACAATTTCTAAATGTAAACGTTGCAGGCCCACTTGATTGATGACCTGCGTAATGACCCAGGAAACTATTTCCTTCGTATTTCCTCTACTCAATAAAGCATCAAATATGCTTATTTATGTGTCGGTATCAGTTTATTTGGAGTTGTCAATGCGGCCTCTAGTGCCGACTTTGCTCGAAAGACCGTCATTTGTCAAGATTATGGCTGTTTGGGGATAGAGATATGAAAAGGTTATTGTTTTGAATATCTTCTTTTTACGTATTATCTATCTAATACCTACTTTATATGATGGTCTTCAACAAAAAATATTAGTTATTTGTATAAGTAATCAAAAGGATGTGGCTCAAGAGTTAATTCAACATAGAACCCATTAGGAAGTAAGTAAAGTATATTTTGACCTTTCGGTGGCGGTCATGCGACCTTATAGATGAGATGGCACAATTAGCACGTACAAAACTCGTCAGTCACGGCTTGGCGCCGAGTGGCAATTACGGTATTTCATCCTCAATAAAAGTGCACTCAGGCGCCGCTAACGTTGGAGAAAGCTCCCCGTCGCCTATAAAGCTAATGTGGACATATAGAGATTTAAATGACGGCTCTGTACGCAGACGCAAGGGAGACACGCCGGCTGTGGTCACCTCGTAATTCGCTGAAATAGGCACGTCCCAAGACGACGATATTACAATTAAAAGGGGAAGGTGTATTTACACTTAAGGAAAAAACAACAAATCTACGCACTCATATAAACACACCTGAATACATATACGCGGACAAATCCACTAGCTCTCGACATCAACGACCTTCCATGTTTTCAGTAAACAACCTTTTATACTCGGTATTTCGTGCCTTCTCTACAAAAAAACTAGTGAACCCTTTCCAAATAGAAACATATATTGCAAAAACTTTAACAAATAAACTTCAGGAAATACTCTTATCCGACACTTCGAGAGCCATCATGACTTAACGTTAGTGTCAGAAAAGGAAAAGCAAAGCATTTTCCAATATTTACCTCATTATGTAGAGGTATAGACTAAATAACGGCAGTCGTATAGCGTGTGAGCAAACATTTTGGCGATTAATCTGGGAATACAGAGCTATATCGGGGCGCTGGAGGCGGCACATTTATTTTATGTGCCGGAAATGTTACATACGCCATAAAAGTCGTTAGGACGGGCGTAACGTCTCGCCGTCGTCTTGCCCGCTTTAATTATACCTAGATAATGCGGCGCCGACTGCGCCCTACGCCCCGCGTCGACACCAACCTTCGCGACATTAACGTAACACGATGCAATAACACACTGCCACTCTTCCTAATGTACCCGGCCATACACAATAATACTCTACATTACCCACATTCGCTACATAAAAGGGCAATGAGCGAACAAAGTTTCGTTTTACATCGTAAATCACCGCGGTTAATAATTTCACTCCGTTTAGAAAATTGATTTATGCTTACATATTTACTGGCTTTGAAGGCTTAGTAAATGAAATATGCACGGTCTCCTCGTATTTTGTTTACAAATGAGATACTCGGGAACACGCACTGTGGACCAGACGGAAAACTCACATCTTATCTTGAAACCAGTTCTAATTTATATGACACACAGTATAAACAGTAATTAAAAAGACTGCCTGTATTCCAATTCATTTTCTCGGGAATTTAAGTCATTTATTTTAAAGCTAGTTGAATAACAATTGTCAGTCGTAATTTCAATAAACTCATAAGTTTTGTCTTTTCCAAGGTTACAAAAAAGAATATAGTATTCTAAAATGTATCACCCAGGTTTCCTACTCTCGCACAGTAAATTATAAGAAGTTTTCTAACCATAAATATTTATCACCAACGAACCGGTCACACATTTACCAAATTAATTAATCGGATAGTAGGTATATTTTTTATTTAAAAGGAAATATCTGAAAATACGAATATTTATAGCATGGGCATATAGCAAATGTTTTATTATTCATAGCTTGGTTGGTTTCGGAAAGGCGACGGTCTCTAGACGGGTATGTGTCGAGCCGAGGCGTTACGTTGAAGGTAGGGGTCGGGCACGGGCACAGATGGAGATTTATCACGCCCGCCGGAGCTGAGACTACAAGTTCGCGCATTAAACGAGTCCGGGACATTAGCCGCCTGCAAGATGCCGCCCGAGATCATAATTAAGTGCCGCCCAATTTATCGGTGCGACCCGAGCCCGAAAACTCCTCTTAAAGTTCCCTTATCGTACGTAGCAAAGGCTCTTTATTTTGTAGTTAGTTCGCTACGCGTTTATCGCCTTTTATCTGCTTCGGTTTTGATGTTGTTTACTGCGACGAAATTCCTTTTGTTAGTTTATTGAAAAAAAAAAAAACATTGATATGATTGTATAGTGCAAAACGGCAACTTGCGACGTTCCTATGTTGTTTCATGCGGCAAATCGCTATGTGACCTTGAAACCCGAAAAATATACCACTACGCAGTAGTTTTCATAAACACATGGATATTGAATAAATAACCTCAGTCTGCGGTCGTTTTCCACACCCGTAAAATCTAGTGTAGTTCGAACAAATGCTATGCTAAATATTTTAGTTTTGCCGACTATCGTCATAATTCTATTCTTTTACTTCAATGGTTGTGTTAGCTGTTTCAATCAAACAATTAGAATTGTTATGTTTTACATTTGGTACCGGATGAAGCATATGTTACAAGGAGTTATGTAAACACCGCCGCAAGCGGTTTACATTGCTTACACAGTATACCAATCCTCAGTCACAGACACTTATGTAAACGACTGATTAGTGATTGCTTCGCCAAGTTTTCTATTCTGTTCACAAAATGTTTACTTACGTATACATCTCACTATATCTTGTGAGATGTTCTTACACAATTTTAATGATTATACAGAAACTACAAATATATACTCGCTTGTTTCATGAAAAAGTTCATATAATTCTCTTGCAAAAAAAAAAAACAGATTAAAAACCAAAATAACATAGACATAAATGTAGAGATCGGAAGCTGTTTTAACAAAATAAGCTGCATAGTGGTAGATACAAGATAGACACTAACTATCCTATTCGCCGACGCCAAGGTTTTGTGAAAAGAACCCGATATCGTTCAACGTTTTCTATTAACTTCAGTACAAAAGCAGAGAAAATACCGTTACGGAAACGTCCTAGAAACCTTTGTTGTGATACAACTATTGTTGTCTGCAACTATAACAGATAACCGATGTTGAAAGTCAAAAATCTTCTGTGTTTAACCAGTTCTATTGTGTCTTTCACAATTTGTAATTAGTCTAACACGATCTCCGTAGCTGTATAGAGATGGCTCTCAGAGCAACGGATGACCTAATTATCATTGAGTGGCTACGTGGGTTTAGACTAGCCTAAGCTTGCTTTTAGGTGGAATAGCGAAGGTGGCTTAATTTAGCTGCGGTGAGCGGATCGGGCCGGTAAAATCCGAGCACGAGTTAACCCCTTAAATAAGCAAGAAAGTCAAAGAGAGTACCGGTACTTGCGAGTGATGTGCTCCGTCTAGCTGCTTAGACTAATTACTGCAGCAGCAGGGTTAAACTGGTTAATCGGAGCGGGCGCGACGGGCTAGGCTGCATGTCGTGGCACGTCGCACACTACGCTCCAGCCGCCGCGCTTATTTCACTAGACTGCACGTGACACGTGCAAGCGGACTCCATGTGATTCATTCGTAACATGATCACACAACATTGATGATAATTACCTGCTTAGTATTGAATGATTGATCGATAGAATGCTAGTTTAGTTCCTTGAAACATTATTACATTTACAGTATTGATTTTACATCTATACTCATATTATAAATGCAAAAATAAAATATAAATGGCTTTCCATCATCCAAAAGAAATAGTGTAAATGTACTTCGTTTATGCGTCATGTATTTTACATATTGTTTTCATTTAAAAATAAAATGACACAATTATTTATATGTTTTATTAGTTTTGGCTCTCTACCTAGTTTTATGACTGTTTCTTATTCAGATATGAATTTAATTTTCATCGGATTAAAAGCTGAAAATAGAAAGTCATTTTGCAACACAAAAACCTCTCAGCGAGCGCTAAAGGCATTCCTCACGAAAGTGTTCGCTGACCTAATGTTTTTTCACCCCTCGCCACGTTAGTAAAACAGGCAATTTACGCGAGCCTATAAGTAACAAGATTCATTAAGGCTGTTACAAAGTGGCGCGGGCGTTCTTAAAGCGAATGGCCCTCGAGCTTGCAGCGTTCATAATGGGCGTACGAGCCGGCCGAGGTGCCGCGCAATTTAATGAAACACCTGGAGAGGTCGCGCCTGCTTCCGTTGCATTAATCTCACCCCGAGGTCCCCGCGGCCGTCGCCGACTCCCACCTACGACACTACGCTGTTTACACAACATTTATTTGCTAATTGTTAAAAATTACAAACATTTTGTTGCATACGTTATTTTCGCGACAGTTTAAAGCCCTAAGCTTCGACATTAACGTTTAAAAGTGGCCAACTAATATTAAAGCCGGGATAAACAACGAGTGACCGCGCAGCGGGCGCTCGCCGGCGGCAACGGCAAAAGTGGCCGAGATAACTCCGTGCACGAATGCATATTTTAACGTTAAGCTACGGCACCGCGATGCAAACTTGTTGGGAACTTCACCGGACTGAATAATTCTTACTTTAAGGTTGCTACAATTATTTTTTCGTCTACGTAGGGCTACTGGTCGTTTACATAATACATAATTATATATGTATAACATTTATTAACGGCATCGTACACTTTTAATAATAATTTATAAAAAAATGGAAACTACTTCCATAATATAGGTACACCTTCCTTATTTTTTGTTAGTATTCGGTTCGGTAATGATTGTACAACCATGTATGTAGTGGGTTCATATATACATCATTCGGTAAAACCAGTTGAAGTTAAGAATGTCTCCGCATAGTTCGCATCTCTGAACTCTCTGTTTGAATTGATTCTATAGCTCCAGTGCCAGATTTTATTTGCGAAGAATGAGATCACATCCATTAATCTGACAACCCCGCAGTCTATGTCAACGTTTACGTTAACATTAAAGTTCTTTGACGCTTGACACTTAAATACGTAACTTATAGAATATACCACCTGGACGGCCCGCTACAAGCATGTAATTTATTTTCTAATCATCATTAATGTTTAGCAATTCGATGTCAATTAGACAGTGGCTAATTATTTTGTCTGGTAGGCGTGTTCGACGTTACGTCAGCAATACGAGCGACGGGCGGCGCCGCCCAGAGGCCGCGATAAAAAAATATGCGCTGAGGAGCGCCAAGCGTAAACACGCGCCCCTCTCGCATGACGCCTCATTAGCCACTCCCCAGTGCCTCTATAAATCATTTTAAATTCAAATTCTACTTACTCTCAGAATTGACTTTGCTTGCCTAATTCCCTTCCCGACCACAAAATTTTGCAAATTAGATTTCACCTCTCTCTCGTTCGGGCTTCTCGAAAAAATTATTTGCGCCATCCGGCTTAGGATTTCGGTCACTCTATTATCCGTATACCTCTGTAACTAAATTCTCAATTGTTCACTTAAAGTCCTCTTCTTTTACATTCAGTAATAGTCTAGTAGTTACGGTTCTTTAAAAAAAACATGGGTGTAAATGAAAAATACATTAGTGGAAATTTTAAATGCCATGTTATATGAATGTTAAACCTGTGGCAATATGTGTGGGCCACGTGTCGCGGGCGCTTACTGCCTACTCGTTGCAGGAGTTGGCACGTCTCATCGGCCGCTTCTATTTCCGTCTGTCTCTAAATATTTCTGGCACCCACTTTCGTGCGTACAAGTGGAGTCCAAGCCGTTTCGCTACAAGAGCATGTCATTCATCGGCTCGTTACCTCATTGTTTTCCTCGTGTGTCGATTTATCCCGACGCGTGTCCGCTCGCCTCGTAGTAAAATAGACGAGTAGAGATCGGCTTGTGCGTACGGCTGACCACGCATCGCTGAGCGTCGACGACGTGTCACCGATACATCAATCGTGATCGAACGTTCTAATCGATTAACGACCACACGCCTCGTCTGGCGCGCGCATCTTTGTGTTCTATTTGCTGGATTGGTATTTTGATTAAGACTTTTGCATCGAACTGCAAATTTATTTAATATACATTTTTTTTTTACATTTTCTTCACATAACCCAAATATCTATTTACACAGTATATAAAATCATGTTTTGTAAAAAAAATAATAATCTGAAAGCTAAAAGCAGCTTGTAACAGTTCTCCATAGTTAATAATCATCAGTTGGCAACAGCTATGATACACCAAGCCAACGAGGTCATTCATAACTTCCTTACGAGTTAGTTGGTTAAAGTGTAATTCACATTATCTAGTAATAATTCCGTAGCCTCTTGATGCCGTTTTCGTGTTACAAAGCGGAAGAGGTTCTATTTGGCAGCATGATGCAATGGTGGAGTAACAAGGTCTGCGGCGCGTGCCGTCTGGCGGCGCGCGGCGGACGCCGTTACTTTCGAGGGTTGTTCGTTATACACGTCATAGTTCCGGAGAGCACTCGGCCGCCTTACTGCTCTTACCTTAACGAGACACAAGCGTCTCGGTTCATTGATGTCGTTTTCGCTTTAATCGGACTCTGGTGCCAAGTCACAATGAGGTATATTCATCTCGAAATTCGTGTCGTTTGGCTCAGAAGTATAAGGTTCCCTTCGTTATATGTTTTTCCTTATCTCTAGGAAGGAAGGCAGTGATGAAACTGACTCTCAGCTACCCCTTATTGTATTGCAAGTGCGCATTGTTGTGTTATAAAGGACATAGCGAGGGTAGCGCGCTCGGTTTGCTCCTCCACTATCACACAAAAATGTTATTAGTTTTGGGCGGTTATTGCCCACCCTGCGCTCGTTCGACCCTCCCGGTTGCCCTTCCCGAACAAATAGGCCATATTGAAAGTTTTTGTTTAATTTTCGGGTTTCATATGAGCAACTTCTACTTTCTCTACTCATTTTTGTGTCTGTAATCAGAAAAAAAAATAGACGTGCCTATTCTCGTTTTTCTAATTGTTAGTAAAATGCAATTTGACTTTAAGACAAAAGTAAATGTTTATTACGTTTTTTTATTCTGTAACTAGTTTGCAAATTCAAACGTGAAATAAAAGCACTGTTTAAAAAGCAAGCGTTGTAGAATAAACAAATGTAGAGGCGTAGTGATCGAAGAGCAATTAATGTGTCGTAATGCGTTTGGCGGGGCGAGCGCGCGGTCATCCGTCTGAGGCGACCGGCCATTTGTATCCGCGCGGGCATCCGTCACGCTAATCGCTGCTGCGATACACCTGCAGCGGCCTGCACTCGCCGATACCCGCATATATGTACATCTATATACTTCACATTATGTACATGATTATGAATGCGTATGTCTAAGTGACGCTTAAGGCTACTCTAAATATACTTCTCAATTTTATACTTATTCCCTGAATCCGACAAACTGACTAGCTTAGACCAAAATAACAATAATTTACCTTAGTAATAACAGATGGTTTTAACTTCAAACTTATCTTGTGTATTGTCCCAAACTCAGGCAGCTAATAAATAGAACTTTGATAAACCTAACCGAGTTATTATAGTACCTAATGATGAAACGTGATCACCCATTCAAGTTTCACAAACGGGTTGGTTCGAATCGAAACTCGGCTAAAGTAGACGGCACGGAGTAACAGGAAATAATAACTTTATCCCGAGCTTAAACTGTGAGAGGACCGTCCAACTAACATTATGCCTGCCAGTAACAAGTTAATCTAAATGCAGCCGACTGCTTCCGCTAGCTAGTTGTAGCACGCATCGCTAAAGTTTAATAACTGAGAAAATTCGGAACATGTCTGCATCTGATTCGGTTCGCACTCAAAGATTCATGCTCCACGATGTTTACTGATAGACCGACAAACGTATAGCTATGTCTACAGAATTCTGTCGTGATATCATCGGGCATGCTTTACTAAAGTTACTCACTAAATCACTCCAGAGCTGTTTCGCGGACATTATCAACGAGGGAGTCCCCAAGTAGAGTACTGAATATTCAGATGGCGTTTGTTTGTATACGTATTTTCTTTGAAACTGCGATAAGCGCTTTTCCGTTTTTTCACTGAATAAAATATGGCCGAGGAGGCTCTGCGTGCGACGATAAAGCGTCCGTGAAGCTCTTCCCGTCACGTAGTGCGACAGTTAATTACACGGATGTAAATAAATCATCATAGACGGGTGCGGCGGAGGGCTTCGATTCCGAAAGGCAATTATCTCGCGCCTCATTGACGTCGAAAATGAGCGCTACGAGGAGCGCGCCCGCCCCCGACATGCCTCAGAAATATTTGACACCGCCTAAGACGCGGTTATAAGGAAAAATCGAGTAGAGGATTCTGGTGGCTACGTGCCCGGCTCACGGCAATTGTGATGCATGGAGGGATTTCCGCACATTTGGCCGATATTGAGCCGCAACCGCGCCCGCTACACATATTGCTTATCGGAATGATATCGAATGAGGTCCGCCATTTTCGTCTATTCTCAGGGCCCACAAATGTCGGTTACCTGGAGTATAAAGCTCTCATATCTATTGCATTTTCCACAAATGTGCCATTACAGCGAGGCCTTTGCGTGCGTTACTATAGATA
Source organism: Autographa gamma (assembly GCA_905146925.1). NCBI lineage: Eukaryota > Metazoa > Arthropoda > Insecta > Lepidoptera > Noctuidae > Autographa > Autographa gamma. The sequence goes on from LR989852.1 coordinate 8,408,353, forward strand.
TTATATCTTTTATCCTTATATAGCTTATCTATCTACTTCTATGACAGCCTAAACGATGTCGATTTTAAATAGGTTTTTCTGTAATTTCAGGGTCGGTGTAACCGCGAGAAACCACCTTGCAAGTACTTCCATCCACCGCAGCATCTGAAAGATCAGTTGCTTATCAACGGCCGAAATCACCTAGCACTCAAGAACGCACTCATGCAACAGATGGGCCTGACGCCGGGCCAGGTGCTGCCTGGCCAAGTCCCAGCTGTGGTGAGTCACCCACGCTACGCTCCTTCTGTTCACTACCGAAGCTTCGAGCGATCGGACCTCGACACCCATGTAGGTATTCTATGCACGCAATATGCAGCTTTCGGTGTTACTTGCTACTCTGTAATTTTATAAGCGTTCTTATTTATTGAAACACGTAGAATTTAAGATGTATCGTGTTTAAGTTGTGCCTCATTTAAACGCCTATGTACTATAGTTAGACGAAAACCAAATATTCATTTTGACTTAGGTATAAATCTTTTCATATTATATTTACTTTTCACCAGACAAGTTAAAAGCGAATGATACTAAAGTTTAATTATAACTTAATCATGTGGTGCATGTTAAAATTTAATAGTAATTTACTTTCCTCAAGGCATTATTGCCGTTCCTGCGGCTAGTGTCGCACTTTAATCTTAAGTTTAGTTTTGAGTGCGTGAAGACGCTTAGCTAACTAAAAAGTAATAAAATACATATTTCCATATTTCACATTTTAGTACTTTCATCAAATAGTCAGGCACAACTTAAACTTTGCCGCTCTGAGGCCGATCGCTCTTCACTGCTTGAGCATGTTTGTACGAATCGTTCCTTAAGTGGCATGACTACTCTCCAAACTTACTCACATGTGTATGATCTGGGTATTAGCGGTAATGCAAACTTAATCACCGGACATCGTCCCCTTCACTGTTCACACTGTCGCTAACAACGCGGCCCGACACTCCTCGGTGTTTCTCTTCGCACCGCCTCGGTGCTGCAAGCTTATGCAATTGCAATTAGTGGTCAGACATACAGGCACAATGCTACAGTAGTGAGACAGCGATAGCGCTTACAAGCGTCGTGTCGCGTTAGTACAAGGCAGCCTCAAGTCGGTGCGAAGAGCGATGTCGAGGTGGAGAGCGCGGTGGCGCGGGCGCGGGCCTTGCCTCGCACGATGAGTAGCGTGTTTGTGTGGTTTTGTCTTGAGGTGGGTGGCGTGAGCGGTGCGGGCGCTGCCGCGAGCCACCTCGCCGCACTGGACCCGATCAGTCTGGCCCTGCTCGCCCCGCAGGTAAATGCCGCCGCCGCCGTGCGCGACGCACCACCACCGGCTTCCCTCGCGTCCTCACGCCTCTTCCTTCACGAACACGATAGGCACACCTCCAGCACCGTAATGCATATCTAGCCTTTCCTTGTCCGTCCTCTCCTTATCTTCTGGTGGCCGGTGGATAGCTTGACAGGATAAAACGTATGCTTATTTAATTTTTCAATCTGTATTTATAATTGCATGTGCTTGTTTGGCTAACAATTTTCTGGATATGAGTATTTCTAAGTAAATTTTACAACTCTTTTATGTCGGTGTTGGCTTATTGTTTGGGCGTATTGTTTTAAAAGCAGGCTTTAATATGAGGGCTTTCCTAAATGCAATGTGTTGTGTGTTTTACGCAACATAGTTTGCTACAAAAATGATGACACAGATAGTAATGCTTGAGTAAATGTACAAGTATACTGAGTGTTAGTGTTGGTGTGGTGTGCAGGCGACGTCGCCGTACCTGTCGGGCGTGCCGGGCGTGGGCTCGACATACGCGCAGTACTACGCGCCGCAACTGGTGCCGGCCGTGCTGGGCCACGACCCCGCCGCCGCCGCCGCCTCGCCGCTCGGCGTCATGCAGCAACCTGTGCTGCAGCAGAAACTGCCGCGCACTGACCGCTTAGAGGTAAGCATTATGTACATCGTTAACCCTAACTTGCCGTTTACACTCGAGTAGCGCTTCCCCATGTTGCCACATATGCCGGGGACCGACCGATGCATTTTATATAGGCAAAACATTCAATCTGTGGTCCAATTGTTCCTAATCTGATGCAATAGGTGTTAATCTGCAAGTATTAAATAAGTCAGGTTTTAAAACCCATATTAATAAACCGCTCCCATTTACAAGTTTTATTTGTAATAGTGACAAAGTAGACGTAAATTGAGTTCTGTATTTAAATCAAATGTTTTTGCAAAGCTGACATTTGGACTGTGTGTTCTGTTTGTGGCAGTGCTTGCAATATTGAGAGCGATTTATAAATATTGGTAAGTATGTCGGTCCCCGTAGCAAACTTGGGCCTCTGTGCCGTATGTCCGTCCCCGTGTGTCTGTGGCGCGCGGCCGCACTGGCCCGGTGCGTCTGCGTGTGCGCTTCGCGAGCAGCACTCGCTTTCTCCCTCTGGTGAAGATCCTACACTGTCAGCACAATCTCGGCTCAACCTGCGCACCAATTTACTAAATAAGTGACTTTGGCGAGCCATCGCCAATCACTATCAACTTGCGCCGAGTTGCGCTTACAGTGTAGACGTGCCGAACGCTTCACAGTCGTCTATCGAACTTGATAAGCAAGATTTAGAGATTTTTAAAACAAAATTCAGTCAGTTTGGTCAGTAAATGAAAACAATGTTGCGACGGATGCGTAAATCGTTAGTTTTGAAAACACATTTGTCCTGATTCGAACTCTTTATCTAATACACATCACAAAGCGGCGTCCGGTCGAGGTCAATACAAGAATATAAAATTGTATTATGTGACAAAATGAAATCAATAAAATCTGTCACAAATGACCTCTTTAACTCGCTATATAAAACAAATAGTAAGTCGAGATCGCGGTGTTGTATGAGAGTATCGTACGCGAAAGCACTAGTATCGCGTAGTGTCGGGCAGCACGCGTGTATACGCTAGCTAGGCGGGCAGAGGGTAGATGAGCGCGGGGCGCGAGCGGCGGACATGGCTGGTGTGTGGTGGTGCAGGTGTGCCGGGAGTTCCAGCGCGGCGCGTGCAAGCGCGCCGAGTCCGAGTGTCGCTTCGCGCACCCGCCGCCGCCAGTGGCCGCGCACGACGACGGCTGTGTCACGGTGTGCATGGACGCCGTCAAGGGCCGCTGCGTCCGCGACCCCTGCCGCTATTTCCACCCTCCCCTGCACCTGCAGGCGCACCTTAAGGCGCAGGCGCGCGGCGCGGTACGCCACCAGGCTGCACGCTCTCGCCTCGCTCGCTCGCGCTCGCTTCTGTTCTTCCGCTTGGTCTCGCTCGCCGCGACGCCGCTTACGTTCGCAGAGCTTTATTCTGTTCAGTTCGCGCCGGCTCGCGCCACGCTTCCGTCGCACTCACGCTTAACTTTTATTTTATTTTTATCTATCGCATAATATCACCTTACGCCGAGCTTTAGGTGTATTCTGTGCATCTACTACATCGTTATTGTTTCTGTCCCGTCCTGCGACGCTTCGCTTCACGTAGACGGCCGCCGCAGCCCAGCAGCCGGCAGCGAGCGCGACTTCGGAGCCGGGCAAGAAACGGCCGGCGCCCACCGAGCTCGAGCCGCCACCGGTACAACGCCAGCTTTGCACGCTTCTCCTCCGCTCCCGCTCCCGCCCGCACGATCCCTCCGCGCGCCTCTCCCTCCTGCGGCGGGCGAGCGCGGCGAGGCGCGAGGGCCCACCCCCGCCCCTCGCGCCCCGCCGCCGTCGCCCGCACCAAGCCCACCGCCCAGAGCCCCCGTTCAACCGTCTGTTTCTCGTTTCAGATGGACATGAAAAGCGTCGGATCCTTCTACTACGATAACTTCGTAAGTACCACCCGATATGTTGACGCTTTTATTGCGTCCGCCACAGAATAACTTGTAGCTCACACTTATTTTTATTTTCCGCAGGCCTTTCCTGGCGTGGTGCCGTACAAGCGACCCGCCGCCGACAAAGCGGGCGTGCCCGTGTACCAGCCGGCGACGACCTACCAGCAGCTGATGCAGCTTCAGCAGCCGTTCGTGCCCGTGTCATGTGAGTACCCCGCGCCCGCTACGTCCGCCCCGCCGACCGCGAGCGCACCGTCGAGCGTGTCGGCGCCGCCGCCTTCCGCGTCCGCGCCCGTGGCCGTGTCGTCCGCGCCGCAGCCGCCTGCCCCCGCGCCCGCTCCACCCGCGCCGTCGCCACCCGTGAGCGCCGGCGCCTCCGACCCCGGCGCGCCTGACCCGGCCGCCATGGCCAAGGAGGTGGCCCAGAAGAACTACGTGGCGGCGCTCGCCTTCGCCGCGCAGCACTCCGCCATGGCTCAGGCCGCGGCCGCCTACACGCAGCAAGCCCTGAAGGCGCGCGCTGGCATGCAGCACGCGGGCCTCATGCGCGCGCCGCACCACATGATGATGCGGCCGGGCTGGCCCGCGCCTCCTATGCCCGTGCCCTACTACCAGCAGCCGTTCATGTACGCGATGCCACCGCCCACGCCTCCATCGGCGGCTGCGGCGGCGGCGGCTGCGGCTGCGGCGGCCGTCAACCCTTACAAAAAGATGAAGACGACATAGACGCAGGCGCGGTCGGCGGGGCGCGGGACGCGGGGTCTCCGCGTAGAGACTCGTACGTGTGCGGCCGAGTGTCCCGCCCCGGCCTGTCGGGGCGGTTAGCGCTAGGCGTGTTGTCACATTTGTATTGTATTATTGTAAGGACGAAGCGAGCGGCGTCGCCCTCGCGGATGTCTCGGTAGATTTACGCTATATATATATACTACTGTATTCTCTACTCACTTACCGTTATTACCCTATGCGTGTATATTTCTCGTATCTACGATCCCGGTAATAATAACGCTTGAGATGCATGACTGTACGTTTTTTTATTACCTCTTGTCGATCGTCGTTTATCGTGAGTACCTATCGTCGTACTGAGAGTTGAGCGCTTGGTCCGTCGATCCCGCTACGTACACGCTTGTTCTCGGAGGAGCTCCGCACGGGTGCGCTTTGGCCGATGTGTCGATCCCGTACCTACCTAGTGGTTACCGGCTTGCAACAGCAGGCCCGCACCTAACACAGCTGCCTTCTAATTTTCGCATGGAATAGAATCCAACACCCCTATACGTTTGGCTCATCAGGTATTTTTCTCATTATTCTAGTGGCTCCCGTGTGCGCTAAGTGTGCCGACGTGTTCATCAGTAGTGGCGCGAGGGGTGACGAGCGTCGCCCCCGCAGTTTTTTTTTCGGTCGCACCTCCTTCTATTTATTTAAATCGCTTTCTGTTTCATGCCTTCCGAATGACGCTTCGGCTGTCGTCTGCATTGCAATCTTTTGTCGCTTTTTGTGTCGGGACGGACAGGCTGTGCGCCCCCGAACGCGCCGTACGTGGTGTACACCGACGAGCGCGGACAGGTAACGTGTTCCGCGTGCCGCACCGCCCTACACCGCCCTTCACCGCCCCGCCCGCTCCTCACCGCATGCCGCTTGTCCGACACTCCTCTGCTGCCTGGACACGCCAACTACACTAAAACTAAATGTCGATCATACGCTATCGACTATAATTTCTTTCATTATTACACGTCTTAAGGCGCTTTCTAAAACAGGATTGGTCAACATGTCTACCAATATAGCCATTTTGATCAGTTGTAAAACATATTAAGATTCAAGTATTTGAATGTGCTGTGGCGTCTCCGGCAGCAGTGTATCAGCACAACAAGTGGCGTGCGAGGTGACCTTTGTGTTAACGCTATAATCGTCAGTATTTAGTTAGTTCCACGGCACAACCCTCGCGCTATCCCTGGCTGTCCACAGCTGCCCGCCATCTTCCGTTTGCCTGGCTCACGACAACCTCGCCTCGCTCTAACCAGTACGCTATCGAACGCATATCACCCCTACACCTCTACGACTGCCGCTTATTATGTTCCGTTTACGAAGCTCGAAGTCAATACTTATAAATTTAATTTTGAAAAAAAAAAACGTGGTTTTAAAGTAGTCATAACTATGTGTTTAGTAAAATGTATGGGCCTAACATATTCTAGTAAGAATTAAGACAATATACATCTTTCACACATTTATGAATTTTTCAATGTCATAATCTTGTAAAAAGTAAGCCTTTTAATAGTATGGTAATTTTCGATTTTATAAAAAAAAAGTAAAAGAGTAAATCTTCTAAGTTTGGACCTCACATAGAACTTCAGAGCTTGCTTCTTCACTCGGCTTCTGTAGAAGTATTTAGTATTAGTTTGTGACGCTTGAGGCGAGCTTAGTAGGTTAAACAAACGCTTGTTAACAATGAGCAAAGAACAGACAAACACGATCACTACTGTAGCGGGCCATTCACAACAGCGGGACAAGGTGCGCTTGGTGAAATGAGCTTTTTTAATCTACCTGACAACACGCATCGAAGGAAGACTATAAGGAATAGCAGTAATAATATCGCCATGATACTATGCACTTAAGTGTTATATCTTCCTTGATTGGTGATACAGGCGCCAGGCTGGACACGTATTGTTAGTGTATCTGATTGGCCGGCACACAGTGGAGGTACGAGGACTCAGCGACCGCTCTGTGACAGTCGCCGGCTGATGGCATCGCTTGTCAGCCGACTCATGTTTCTATGTCACCATCACATCATCTAGTCATTGTGCTATATCTGTATCAATATATATTGTAATGAACAGTTGATGCTACAACTTACTTGTTGATGATTTTTAGTTTTGTATAGTGAGACATACTTGCTTTCAAATGTGGAAGAAGTCACTCTACAGTATTGCCTTGCTTACACCCGGTAAGATACAATCAGCTTACTATAATATCCTCAGTATAAGTGATTTCCTGTTTGGAGCCTATACTGAAACACGCCGCTTGACACTTGCATGGATTTGCAATAATAACTTTAAACGCTACCTTTTCTAAATATTGTGCTTCTAATAATTCTAATTAAATCGGCAGTTTCAGTAAAGGTCATTTTAATTATTGAATTTTAACGAAGCCATTTTATTTAACTAAGCAGTTGACCATTTTATTAATATGCTTAAACTTGCCTAATAATGTTATGATGTGTGTAAATATAATAATTAGTAATAATGTACTTATATGCTGGGTCAACTGTTTAGTTACAGTGAAATTCACCTTTTGGCCAATATCAACTATCAACTGCTAATAAGGGGGTTTATTTTTACACTCATTTTCAATGCTTTTTGTAAACAATTATTTTTATGCGTAGTTGGTAGTTGAAGTGACGATGGTGAAAGAAGAAAATTCGAAGTGTATTCATTTAAAACTAAAAAAAGATGAACAACACCTCATCGTGTTTGTAATTTCCTATTTGCATTAGACACGTACACCTGACCTACTTGGAATTTTCTTTCTTGTGCTTAAAATGCTTCGCCGTTGCGGCTTCAATTCCTCGCTTACGACTTGTTGAGGCCTCTCTGACGCTTATTTAAAGTGTTCACGTAGATGTAATAATATACTTGGTTTTCTTTTGTTTGTCGTACAGTAACCGCACTCTCTAATGGTCATTATGTTGCAGTTTGTACTACCACTAACATGTCACGTCCAGAACTGTCATGTAAGCTAAAGGTATAAATTTAATTTGTCTATTTACATTATAACCATGACAACGTACCGATAAGCATGACGTCCTCTGTTCCTCTACTGAGAACATCGGAAGATCTAAAATCATCACAGCCGACGCAGACACATGTCGTAACTCTCCCCACACAGCCTCTTTTAGCTTTATTATAGCAACAGTTGGTATTTATGGGTACACTTTGGACGCTACAAAACCTCTAGTACGCCCTTGCCCTGGTAAAAGTTGTCTAGCATCATGCTTAAGCTTTTTTGTAAAATATAGTCACGCTTAAATAAGATTGGCTGCGCAATAATGATTATACTTCAAGCGTTCTGCATGCCATTTAGATATTATATATTCATACCTACTATGTGCATAGTGCAGCGTACTTACACTCTCTGACGGTTGTGGAAGCTCGGTCACGAGAATAACTCCAACTGTGGGCTCTTAATTTACTATTCTTTTTAATATTGCATACTATTATCCCAACAGTAGTACAATATAAAGGTGACACACATGATCGATATCAGCGCGCACGTAAATGAAAGAATGCTTGGAAGCTCCAATCATATTGTGCAACGAATCTTGTAAAGTTCTTGTAATATTGAAGCAGCAACAAGATTTGATTTCGAGCAATTTTCGCCTTCCGTGTGTCCCGTTTTGTGTTAATGTTATGTAGCGACTGAGAAACTACACACGCATATACCTACTCTCTTTATATCAATATCTATAGATCACTTCGGCAGGCTAACACGAGTAGGGAACCTTAATTCAATACAATGTGCTAGGTTAACTGTAGTCAACTATTTATAATACTTTGCTCTTTGATATTACAAAAACTATTTCAGCGTTATTTTTCAGACGGCTGTGCAATGAGGATAATGTTCAGTGTCAGATGTATGAATGTCCAATCAGTGATGAACTAGATTTTAGCATTAACACTATTAACATAAACAATTCATAAACCGTCGTTACTTTACCTTAGTCAGTTTACAAATATACTCTTACATATTTACACAAGTAATTAATAAGAGTAGCTTATATTTTATCTTTATAATTAAAATAATATTATTATCGACTGTTTATGAAGTAGAGTTATAGTTATAAGCGGCATACGAACAGTTGTTCCACAATGTGAATAGTTGACACAACTGGTTATCAAAAATTTACTTTTCATTATATTAGAAATGCACTGGTAGAAATAGATGTATCCAAATGTGAAACAAAATGGAATAATTGAAATAGTGTTACTATTTCCCGACTTAAATATGAATCAGAATGACAACGAAATCAACCAACGAATAATATAGTATATTCCAATTTATCTTTATGTGCAATTTTGTGAAAGCCAAGTAAAATAAAATAACGTTGTGTCAAGCACAGGAAGCATTGTGGGACCATCGGTTTGTGTGGACATGAAATTGAGTAATGACAATAAATACTAATTGACCTGTTGTTATATTTGCAGTTACTGGACACCCTCCCGGTGTGCCAAGATTTTAATCGACAAGGATGTACAAGACCTACCTGCAGATTTGTTCATATTCGTGAAGGTAAGAACAATACAATACACCTCTAGAAATAATGCTCACTCTCTTCTACTTCTAGTCATAAACTATACATGAATCATAGATTAATTGTAAACGTGTTACTAATCAATTGACAGAAAAACGTCAAACTTTCAGATCATGGATAGAAATGTCCCCTTTCCTTCTCCCTTGTATATCTGCATGATCACCACATTTTGTATTTTCATCAATAGCGTAGTTTTAATATCTTAAAGTAGAAATATTATCTGTAGACTGAACTAAAACATATATAACCAGTTTAGTTTAGATATTTCAGTTTTTGGATTCGACAACTTATTTTATGTAACACTTTCAGTATTAGTTCAAATGGTGTAGTTTTCACTAGTCTTAGTTTTCGCTTAACATTTCATATACTATGTAGTCATTGTATGATGTAGACCCCGTGTTATGCACTGATTATCTTGTAGACCATGACCATGAGTTAGTTATCACTCAATGTGAGAACATTAGAGACATTGTAGCGGTGCATAATACATGGATCTCATTCCCTATTCTTGTGTGTCTTGAACTGACTGTCTCTGAGTATGATCTGATGTGATGAAGTATGATGTGTTGTGTTGTGCGGAGCTGACCTCTCATGGCGCGTGTTGCAGGGTGCGGGCTGCAGGTGGTGGGGTGCCGCGTGGTGGTGTGCCGCGACGCCGCCGCCGGCACGTGCCGCCGCGCCGCCTGCCGCTACTACCACATCCCCGTACAGCTGCCGCCAGCGCTGCGCCCCCCCTAACCCGCCCCGCCACCTGTCCACCGCCGCACCCTCACCCCCATCCCTCGCCCCTCCCCCCACCTCGACATGAGCACCCAAACCCTCCCGGAACCAAGTCCCTCATCGCCCGCGCCCCGCGTTATCCATATCGATCGCGCCTCTGGCACACTCGGGAAAGGCAGGTTCGGCAAGTATCCTACTGTCGCTCCCGCGGCTGAGGTGGTGATATCTTAGTGAATATCGGTTAGTGTAGAGCGGCGGGGGCGAGCCGCGTGCGCGTGCGCTCGCGGCCCGTCCTCGCCTGGAGTGCGTTAGTCTTCGGGAAAGAGTGTGTACATAAGTAGCGGGATATGATTCTCAGGCACGGTCATGCGATTGTGATATGAATAGATTTCGAGACGCCGGAGCCGTTTGAGTAATTTTATCGAGATCGTACCGAGATCGTCGAATAGTAGTTAGTGAGGTTTCAAATGTTTTATTACTATTGTATATTTTTTTTTAAGATACGATATGAGTTCCTGTAAAGATCAGTGCGGTCGCCAGCGGGCGCCGCACGAAAACTTTGTTGTATATAAGCAAACGATGTAATGTTTACGGGTGGTGCTGAAGCACCGTCGCCGTCAGCCGGCCGCGCCGGAAGGTCTCGGCTCGTGCCGGGTCGTGTCCGGTCGCGGACGACCGACGGTGACGCCGGTGTCAAAAGTTGCATCACCCTACTCCTAACGTGAGCATTTTTGTGAGAATTATGTTACTTTTTTACGTACGTTATAAAATTATTTTTTTCTAGATGACAAGTTTTACACTAGATTAGATTAAGTGAGTCAGTAATGAAACACCAATAGAGTAGCCGCTTCTCTCCCTCGGCACTGAAACTTTTGACGCCGGAGCACAATTCGCGTGTGTCGAGCGACGCGCGCTGTTCGCAGGTATCGGGCGCGCGTTCGCTCGTAGCGACTAGTCGGTACGTCGTTCTTCCCTTAAGGAGCCATCCAGTTCGCACCACATCCCACGTCCCTCGACGCCGATGCGTCGCCCGGTTCACACATTAGCATACGATCACGACACTCGTAGAGTGATAGAGGACAGATATTCATAATACAATGAAAGTTATCGGACAATATTAAAACGAAGAAGGCATACTTCCAAGCTATTTACCTAAATTCTAGGATAGAACGTCGGCTTTTATTCCAGATAGATTTTGCTAGATAATCATTCTTTTCCGGTCGATTCCCGTCTATCGATGCACAAAATATTACCGACGATCGAGTCCGATTACCTCTCGGTGAGTACAGCATAAAGAAATAGCTACCTATATTGTTTTCAACACAAACAGTATTAACGTTTTGATCAAATTTATATCGTCGTATGTATGTAGAGGTGATATGCGGATAGAGAGAGAGGCGGGATCGCGCGCGCCGAGCCGTGCCGAGCCGCGAGCAGCCGCGCGTGTGCTCGCGTCGCGCTCGACAGGCCCGCGGCCGGCGCGCGCGACCCGAAGGCATGGAAGCCTAATGCCTAATATTATTCCTAGTCCATATCCTTTTTGTTGATCAGTCATGCGATTAATGTTAGAATAAATATTAATAATTTGATTTATTCCTCCCATTTAGTGGATATTTTGATAATGATATATTAATAATGAAATATTTAAGATACATAATACATATTTGATTCTAAATCCTGATAAAGTGACACTACGTTAGTAATTTAGTCGGAGGGATACTTGTGCCGTGATTATATTTTTAGGTATATATTATGAAATAATTCCTAGCGTCGGAATTAAAGAAGTGATTAATGTGTAAGCGTGTTATATTTATTGTCGTAACGTAAGTGGAATGCCATATCGATAAAAGGTGAATATCGGATGCGGAGTCAAACTCATTAGTAACTCGTTGCGTTTGTGTTTAAGTTGATTGTTATTATCGGTCCCGTGCTAGTGGCTAAGGTGAACACTTCACTTTTATCAATACGGCACTATGAGTCTTAAATATATAAGTTGTCATTTATTTTTTGTTAAAATTTATCGTTTCATGAATTATTTGTTGCCTATAATTTTTATAATCAAAATTTTATGATCTGACGCATTTATTGTAAGACAATCGATTACTTTTATAATTAATTAGTGTGATAATAATAATTATGGTATCAAATTGCCGTTATGAAATATAGAACATCGAAAGTATCCTTCCTGTTTAGAAGGGACTCTTCTGGCCCAAGGTTTCTAGTGGATTTTATATTTTTCTTTTTGTTGTATTTTTAATGTTGCGTGTGTCTTACACATAATATATTTCATTTTTGTGATATTTTTAACTATAAAGTACTGTTATTATAAATCCAAATGGAATAATGATGACCTAATTAAATATTCAAGAATTTATTTGTAAATCACAAAAAAAAAATGTAAAACTGTAAATATATTGACAAAAAAATGAACTGCAACACAATAATTGATTATTATATCTCTCATCAAATACACTGTAAGTTGTTTGAGTACCTAAGTAATGGTATCTTATTATGTAGTATGTACCTACAATCTACTTAAAGGTAAACCGGTCCAGTGAACAAAGTATTGATAATATTGTGAACATTTTTTTATTCACGAACAATCACAGAAAGTACATGACATTGTAATATTATTTATGAAATTACTATGTGATGTGATCTTCGGATCAATTTTGAGTACAGTATAGATAATAAACAACTGAATATGTGATCTGAGTGTTTTATTTTATTCATATAATTACCCATACTTCCTATAAATTATATTTAATGATGAGATAAAATTAAGAAAACTCGTTTCCAAAACCTTGAAATAATTGATGGAGCAGAAGTATTGGTTTGTATGCATGTGATAAATATTTATTTAAACTTTCGAAGTGTTAACGTTTACACACCTAAATTCTTACTGAAAAAATATTTATCATTTAACAACACAGTATCATAGAGACAAAATGGTGACTGAACTACTAATCATATAACATCCCACGGGCCTGAACTAGAAAAATTACTTTGTCCGAAAAAATAACTTTTTACTTACAAAAGCATGGGAAGCCGAGTGGTATAGGGCACCCCCTGTCACACAGCAAAGAAATAAGTAGGGTGCCCCTAGCGACGTGCAATGCTTATCCCGTGCGGGGTTCGATCCCCGCACGGGATAAGCATTTGGGTGATCCATAATTTGACTGTGTGAAACTCCGAATATTTTTTATTTTGCCAAATATTTTGTTGAATCAGTAGACTCGATAACGACGTTTCACGGTATAAGGGTTTAAAAGTATAAATAAACAATAGTCAGCATGACGAGATATAGTACCAAAGCATTTCTTGTAGGCCAAATTAGCTACTAGAAGCCAGCCTCCAAACGCAAAACACTCACAAAGTAAGACTCACTCTAAAATACCCATCGTAGAATTAAAAGGTCTTTAACATTATTAGAGCGTAAGGCATCCTTCAACGTAACCTTGGCCCTTATCCACGTGTCAATTCTGTGACCTAAATAGCAATGAGGTCACGCTACTTCAACGAGGGACCCGTGACGAGATGAATGAGAGAAACATGTACCTACCTATTTATTAATCTGCGCAGTTTATAATTTTTCGTGCTTATAAAACTGCCATTGAGTACTTTGTATCATTAAAAAAATACAAATCGAATATAGAACCTCCTCCATTTTGGAAGTCGGTTAAATATTATGTTATTATTAAATTACGAATATTTCTGTTAGTGAAATTCTTTGACTGCCTCGTTGGCCTAGTGGTGCTAAGCGCGCCTGCTACGCTAGAGGTCTTGGGTTCGATTCCCAAGTCGACCAAGATGTTATTGGGTTTTTCTATGAAATTCTCAGTAGCAGGTCGGAGTTTGGAATTGTGCCCGGTTAGTGGCAATAGGCCCGCCCCTATTACATGGGACCTAAACATATCGGCGAACTGTGGGTGTACATTGGTACACCTCTGCCTAACCCTTCGGGGATACAGGCGTGATGATGATGATATGTGAAATTCTTTCCTACCCACATTAAAATATTTATTTACGTTTTAAATAGATAAAATTATAGTCTTACTTAAAGATGGTACAAAAAACACGTTAGTTCTATTTTATTGAGCATTTATACTCTCAATTGAGGAGCCCTACTTAACCATTAGGGTGTTTATGTAAGTATACAATATAATTAATTACTTTTTAGGTGGCATGGATAATGATTGTAGTAACTAAGATCTGGAGGTTCTAAGGTTCTCTTAACGTGGCGTAATAGTTAACTTACTACAAGTTTACTTGTGGATTAATTAGGAATCTCGCAAGTTCTACAACTTAAATAAAAATATTTATTTACTTAAACATTTGGAGGAAATTATGGAATGAATATACTGCAACAAACATTTTGCAGTGTATTTACGTGGTGGAGAATTCGACAGGAAGAAACCAGAGCCGAGGCCAGCATTTTGTTGTTGATGTGGCTTGCAGTGAAATCAATAGTATTGAACCTAAAATAAGAGGGTAGGTATCTAGATAATTATTTTAGAATTAAAAGTACAAAAGGCTAGATTTTATTTCTTACTTTATTCTATGTAGATATTAAATAAAATGTCTATTTTAAACCTATCTACAGGGAATAGTAAGTGTATATCAAAACTGTAGGCATTTTGATTTTTGGATTTAATTACATTTGAAATAATAAATAGGTACCTAATATCATGTATACAGATTACAGACCCCATGACCTCATCTTATACCTCTACCTATTACATTATAGCATTACAGGTTTGACGGATTAAATATTGCTTTCAATTTTATCCGCATAATCAAAACAATTAAGTTCTCATACGAGTTCAGTCTCAAAGTGTAAAAAAATATAAGTGTTATTTTAGTAACATTATATTTCATTGGTAAGTCAAACTAAAAAGCGGAACGAACCTATGAAAGGTATAAGGATTTACCAATATTCAATTATTGTGAATTGTTTTAAGGTTTCTAATATTCAACAATTATTACCAAAAAATAAAAAAATATTTACCAAATTTAGTCGATTGATCTCAATTGATTTGGGAACAGCTTTGCTGGACTTTTTAGCCCAAACTAAAGGTCTCACCCTGTGATATTATTATCTTGTAAAGTATGCATACTTTGTCCATATAGCAGTTTCAAAGTGTGTAACACAATGACTTCGTTGTTGTTTTTTTTAAACAGATGGTAAAGCAAGCTGAACATTCTTTTTGAATCGACTAAACCAGATTCTAGAACTTACCTACTTTAGGCGTTCACACCCCTAATAGATCGCAAAATTTGGATGTTATAATTGTCAATGTCAAAGTTGTCACAATTTTTCAGTGACATTTAAGTGATTAGTGATCTTTTTTGTGCGAACAATTTCTATTAAACTATTAATTAATTGGTGTTTTAACTTGTTAAGTAAATATGTTATCTTCAAACTTTAGGTGTTTCCATGTTACAAATACATTTTTTTGACCAAATAAATGTAACTTCTACTTAACGGGACTCGTATTGCATTATTTTAACTCGAAACTGGTAAGTTATCGAACGTTATCATGGTCATTTGCATTGAAACGAGTTAAGTTGTCGGTGATATTTTGTTTGATTGTTTTTTAGTAACGTAACTTACAAGTTACAATGTTCGCGAGTTTAAAAAGTAAGATAAAGGAAGAGACTGGTAGTGACATAAGCAAGATCACCAGTAGTTGGCGGAGCGGCGCCTTTCTCGGCAGAATAACGCTCAGAGACGACTCGGTAAGCAGCTAACGTGTTACATCGATTATTATTACCAAACTAATTAAGCTGTGATATGTAGGGTTTCTAGTCTGTTAGCTGTTTAATTCTTAAGCACATAACATACACTTGTTCACTGTACATTCTTTTAAAGTAAATCTTATTTTGTTTATGTGATATGGTTTTGATGCCACTCATATGAATTTATTTCATCCTCAGTCAACATCTACCCCTTCAAGTTCCGGTGGTCATGGAGACTCTACTTCAGATGTAAGTAAAAATTCATCATTTCCTTCAAGTATAATTAGTTAATTGCACTTCTAAACTGGTTCATGGCCAATTTAATGTATTTTTTATTTGTTTCTTTAAGTTTTAAACTCTAAATTTACTTATTGTTATAGCTTTCAAACAGTTAACTCACATTTTTTAAGCCTAAACCCTAAGAAATTATTTATATCTTGTTAGGCACAGTTGATTCAATTTACAGTATATCTTTCACCTTGTTACGTTTTAGTCAATATCACCGCAACTGGAGTCCTACCTATCAGAACGCACGGGCGGTAAGATTGACCAGGCCGGACTACAACAGCAATACTCAGCACAGTTGGAAGCCAAGCTGCGGGAGCGAGACGCCTACTGGGAACAAAAGATAGAAGAACTGAAACTTTCACTTGCATCGGTGCAAGGTCGGTTGGCTAATAACAAACAGTTTTTATATATACTTAATGCTTAACTTTGTACAAGATTTTTTCAGGTTTATTACAAAAACATTTGTAGTTGAATTGCTATTTGACAACTATCCATCTAATGTGTGTCTGTTGATGCTATTCCCTCTCGGATTTGGAATCTTTAGTTTTTTGCTTATCGAGTCATTAGACTAGATTTATGTAATAATCTTATTTTCAAAAAAAAATTTTTGAAAAATGTGAACTATTGAGCAAATTAACTCACTTTAGATTTAGCACAATAATTAGGTACATATTTCTTCTTCATGAATGTATTTGAAACTGAATGTACTGGACAGTACTAGTTTGCCTTATATTTGTTGAATCTGGTCTGTACTTTGGTGTGCAACTTGTGTTTACATTTTTAATGTGTTAATTATTTTCTTGTCCATAAATCTATTAAAAAAATGTTCACCAGAATATCCTCCATACAACCATTATTTCGTAAACAAAAAATCATAATTCCTATTTTATTAATTTAGGTGAAGAGGCTGCAGCCGCTCAAGCTGTAGCCCGCACGGCCCAAGCAGAGGCAGTCAAAGCAACCACAGAGCGAGACACAGCCAAAAGACTAGTCACAGAGTTGAAGACACAGCTCGCGTCCGCAGAACGCGCGCAAGACAGACTTGACGCGCTCAATGTGAGCACATAACACTTGTATTGTATTATTTAGCATATTGTTTGAACAGTAAAGTTATGGCGACGGAGAGATAAGGAAATGTAAATATATAATTGCAACTGTACATTGAGATAATAGATGGTTGATATTTTTTGATATTTTACGACGACCTCCGTGGTCGAGTGGCGTACGCACTGGTTTTCAAGGTGCCGCTAGCTCTGAGGTCCCGGGTTCGATCCCCGGAGGGGTCAATGTAGAAAATCACTTTTCTACATTGTCTTGAGTCTGGGTGTTTGTGGTACCTTCGTTGTTTCTGAATTCCATAACACAAGTGCTTACAGCTACTTACTTTGGGTTCAGAGCAATGTATGTGATGTTGTCCGCATTTATTACTATTGTTATTTATTATTTTGTGTAGATTTTGCAATAATATTAAATGCAAAATTTCAACCTCTAACTTTGCTTTCATTCTCTTATGCTTTGGCTTATCTATTTATTGCGCGCGTGGTTTATGCCTTTTGGAACTACGACTTCATTTTCTGCAGATATCTATACATTATATGATGTTAAGTATTAGATGATATGTGTAATCCCATCATAGATGTCAAAAATAGTTACTCAACTATCTAAGTCGTATGATGAAGCCATATCTTCATCAGCCAACTTGTAAAGTTCTAACGTTCCTATTGATATTGTCAGGAGGAGCTAGAGCAGAGCCGCCGGGAGTGGGCGCGCGAGCGTGCGGAGCTGAGCGGTGCGCTGAGTGAGGCAGAGGCGCGCGCCGCAGACCTGGCCGCGCGGCTGGCGCTCGTGGCCGCCGCACTGCCGCCCGAGCACCCGCACCATCACATGCATGACGATGGTGAGGAAAAATAAATCGCTGAATGTGTTGCTAAGCACAAATCTCGAGAGCCTGAACCCTGAAGCCTTGAACCGGTATCGCTAACTTTTTTTTATAATATTCCTTGAAGTACGAGAATGGTTCTTACAGAGATAAAAAAAAATAACAACAAAGTATCCTTTGGCAGTACAAAATTCACCAGATCAGGTAGTAGTTAATGCAAAAGAATCGCGGTAGTAAGGATGGTGATGACACTATTTGTGACAACGACCGTAGTGTTCTGTCGTCAATGCCTACAATTTTATCTTTTAAACCATAATACTAGCATTGTGTAAATAATACATTTTGAAGGACAAAAAAATTTATACACTGCTTATAGCTCAGCGCGATTATTGGGATCTTTTAAGTCTTCTTTAGGTGCTATTGTTAGTTTCTATGTATTTAAAAATTATGAAGCCTGTACAAAAAATCCAATACAAATCTAATTAGAATTATTAAGCTAAATATACAATTTTCCAAGACTAATAAGGTATTTACTGAAACATATATTAAATTAAAAATATATCGCCACCAAATTCTATTCACCAGATTATATCACTTGCTTTTAAGAAGGTATATCTCTCAGTTATATTCAGATCAAAGGGTATAGCAATAAACACCATGGTTTAGGAAGATTCTTTATTAATTATATCGACGACTTCAATATTAAGACTCTTACTTAGCTAAGAATTCTTTTGCATTAATGGGTTTTCACACTTTTTCAATCTCCTTAGACAAACGGGAAGTGACACCAACGGAGTGCGCGGACTACGACCGCGTGTGCCGCGAGCGCGCCGTGCTGACGCGACAGCTGCAGGAAGCCAAGATGGCGCTGGCCGACGTCAAGACCTCCTGGAGCGGGCAGATAGCATCGCTGGAGACACAGGTAGCTTAATTAAACAAAATTAATATATGGTATTTCAGTTAATAAGTATAATAGAAGCATTGAATAATGCTAAAATCTCTTGAGAGCCTAACTAAACCTGTGAAATATAAATAGATTATTTAGGTACTTCGTCCTTACTAGTTATGCCCAGTATTGTAGTGATATTAAATAGGAGAATAGCATTAATTTTGGCTGATAGCGGTAACGGCCTCAATACTCAGTAATGCAGTAGAGGATATAAGTATTTATGTAAAAATAGAAATACATGCACGTAGCAACCTAACTCGTCGGGACTATGTAACTTGATTACATAAAATTTATTTGAGGTAGACTTTTGAACATCTAAACTGTAATACGCTTGTTTATAAGTAAAACGTGAATTTCATAGTTATTAAAAAATATAATAATAGGTTTTCCTTTGATCAGCAGTATTAACAATGTTTAGGTAACACATGCAACAGTTTTTTTTAATTCGTGACTACTGCAGTAAACTTAGCATGTTAGGGTTGTCACACAGTAATTGTTTGATGCACGAACCATCAGTCAAGATATTTAATGTGTCATGTGCATGAGAAAGCCGCGAGCATGAAGCATGAAACATTACTCGCACACCAACTAATTAAAATGTACATATAACATACAGCTCTTAATACATTAACTCGTTAACTACGGTACATTACATTTAATTATACGTTTTAGTGCATATATTAAAAAACCGCTATGTATTTTACACAACCAGTTTATTTGTATTCCAAAATAAAAATGGCTCTTTCTATGGGTACAGGAGAAAATATATTTAATATTTCTTATAGGAGAGTGCGCTTGAGTTGGGGCAAGTGATAAATATGTCGATTATTATACTTTTTTTTTCTATTTAATGGCTACCATGTACTTTATATCCGGGAGCAAAATGGGTCGACGACATAGTTAAAGTCTCGGGTCGAGTCTGGATGAGACTGGCACGAGACCTTAGAAAATGGCACGAAAAGGAAAGGTCTATGCCCAGCAGTGGGAGGACTACGGCTGTGGATGATGATGATGTACTTAATGTATATATAAATATCGATCAGATAGACATCTACGCTGTAAATGATTAACGAAACTTTTGCGAATTAACATACTTGGATAAGACTATGCATGATAGTGTAAAAATATAAATAGATTAATTGTAAATATTGTAAGATCATTATTATCATGAATGATGTGTACATAAATAAGGAAATATTATACTCATGTCACCTTTTTTCTTCGAGTTATTATATTATGTGTATATTATATGTATATTTTTATTATATTTTATACACCTAGAGCCGCACAATCTTCACAATTTAAGGTAGGTAGAATATTTATTTATAAAACACAACATACATTAAAAATGAAATACATTTCCTATTTACATCAAACTACTGTATACATCATGAAGAGTTGTCACATAGGTGGCGCGACTGTCGCGACAAGCAGGGGAGGAGGGCTCTGAAAGGAGACGGGTAGAGAACGAGAAGAAAGAGATGCAAGATAAACTGAACAGTGCTGCCGCGGAACTTGAGAAAACTAAACAGAACCTGGCCAACAGTGAAGCTAAGGTATATTGAATTTATTTACTATAGTATATAGCCGTTGTTTATATGTATGTAGTTCTTTGTATATTTTGGTGGCGCTAGAATACTTTATTTTACTTTTCTACTAATAGTAAATGGCCTTCCTTTCTTTCTACGTTTCTTACATTATAGCTCATATTAGTCGTACCTACTTTAACATTTATGTAGTGTAATAATAATAGTTTTTCACTGTGTTTGTATGTTTGCTAAGGGCTACAAACATATTTCTTCATTCGTGTGGCTAATTACTCTACACGAGCCAGTGTTGACAGTCTAGAAAAAAATATCTTCTGCATAAGAACCACACTTATTATAGGAAAAAAGAATGTACCTACTTAATTTCTTCCATACTTATTACCAATACCTACAGTACTGTAAATGTTGTATTTAAATCACACCCTTCTTCCTGTGGTCGTGGTATCTTGGTAAGCCAGCTAGTGTATCGCAGGTGGCGCGCCTCAACGGCGAGGTGCACACGTTGGCGCTCGAGCTGAAGTCCGCGCGCGCCGCCGCCTCGCACGCGGCCGTGAGTCCCAGCCTCTACACCATATAGACTATAGTACACTAGTGTTGCCGCATTCGCCTTAACACGTATGACGCTTTTTTAGTGCTGGTAACATCGATGCTTAAAGTTTTGATGACGCCATCTTGAACTTTTTATTATTTACGTAAATATTGCGTATTTGTGGCCTTATTATTAAGTATTATTTTGTTGTGAACAAGAGAATATTTATCTCAAATAATTTAGCCTTTTTTTCGGGTTAATAATAAACATGACTATAGGCCTATGTTCGGGAAATTGGGCCCAGTATTTGGCCAATTGAATGGCAGCAATATTCGCGTGGTTTAGTCATCAATGGTTAAGCTTATGTCACCAGTACCAATTAATGCGTCATTATAAGTACCTACAATGAGAATCTAGCCGTATCTTAATTATTATAAATGTTTGCATTTAGATACTTTAAATACTAGATTTATACGTTTCGTCCTCTTTTTATATTTTACGTGTAAAGCTGTGTGTTCATTGTTGTTATGTACTGTAAATAACAGTGAACATATGGCCTTATACGATATATTATAAAATTGCACTCTTGGCCAAGCTTTACTAGCTTTGTGTGTAATATAAAGGCAGCTATGTCGGTCCTTTCACTGCTTTTTAAATGATAAAATAACAACATACTCAACGGTTTTGCCAGAATTAGACATAATTTATGAAGCAGTTTATGTCCAAATCTCAACATGAGAACGGAAAACAAAGTCAATTCGTTTTTAAGTATGTCAGGCTGTGGGTTATTGTTGACCTTACACTTATTTAAAAAGCACTGAAACAAATATTTTAGTAGATGTTTAATGCACATGCAACCGCGTTGGCAATGATACTTAGGTATAAATGTATTTTTTTATGAATTTATTGTAGATGATTTTGGAGATTGTATCATTTAAAACGAAGTTTCTTGAGCATGGAGATTCGTGATTATTTTTATGACTAGAAATCGCTATCCAAAACATGTCCATGGTATTATTTATTTTAGGTTTGAAAAGGCGGTTTATGTGGTTTGTTGAAATAAATTTCAATATGTTGTGTCCTCTATATTGGTAAAATGTTTACCATAACGATTAGAGAAAGATTATCGAAGATAAAGATTATTTTCTTTGTCAAAACATGAGTATGTACACAATAGTACAGGGAGTAAGAAGAAAAACAAAGAGAAGTCATGTTTTGCCTTTGAGGCGTAAAAATATAAAAATTAAAATACGTATTTATATTTTTTGATTCAACAAGAATTGTTAATTTGTAGTCTGTAAGTGTTCTATAGACACAGTTCTATTGTGTCTCGCTGCGATCTACATTCCTTCATTCAAAACGTTAGCAAAATTGCAATTTTCTTTATCGAATTGTGATTCATTAGACCTAGTATAAATATTATGGACACTTGGTTAGCGGTTTCTAATTATGTTCCTAAACCTATCAAAATTTTATGAAATTAGTCATTAGTTTTTTTTTTATTTCAAAAGTAATATTTACAAATCCTAATTGTGATTAAAGTTAGTTTTAATGCCGATGTATGACTTTGGGTAGCTATACGCAATATAATACGAATTTGTTAATGGTAGCTTTCTGATTACTCTGTGATCAAGTGGTGAGTTGTTTTGCCCACTTTTTGTGAGCAGCTGATTGGCAACTGTGACCGAAGCCGTATTCTAGATACGAGATTGTTTTGACATCATTGTTTATGTTATAATGTTTATAGTATAGTCGGTCGCGATTGGCCATCTCAATTTGCACATCGCTTGCTTCAAAGGCGGCTTACTATCAATAGTCTCTTTGTTTGTTATCGAGACTTGCGTTGATAAATTGATTATGTACACGACACGTGATGCTTTGTCACGACCAAATGTACGTGTTAGTCATTCACTTTACACAGGTGACTGAACACCTATTGTTCCATTCATATTGCTCTTTCGAAACTATTTCATATATAGTGGTACCTACATTCCAAGTAAGTAGTCTAACAATTATGAATTTATATTTATAGAGTACAAAATTTATGAAATTATATTTACACATTGTTATTTTGATTTGATGTGATGCACGGATTTGTATAAATAAATTATTTCAGTAAATCTTTCTTTTTGATTTTCCCTTAGTTGTGCATGAGGGTGTTGCTTGGCTAACAGCTAGTTTAGTGTGCATGTCTGTGCTAACTCCTATACCTGGTCTGGGAACTCTTGAAACTAGCTTTTAACAAAATTACTGACGAAAGGTAAAGTTGCAATATGAACATATTGACTGATATGCTATATAACAGGTTTAACACAGCATCTTCGTTTGAACATCTGTAGTATACTTTAGAAAGGTATTTCGGACTTGAAATTTTTGGTTTAATTTTGTTTTCTAAAATAAAATGTGTACCATAACGCTACATTTGATATTAGCATGTTTTGTAGTTAATAGCTGACATTACGACAGTCTATAATGGCCAGTTGGTAACGAGCGGAGGAAAAACTACATTATTGCAACGAAACCGGTATGATTGCGAGTGTTTACTCACAACGCCAGTGCTAAACGGTATCTCGCGAGCGACGCACGCCTGCTCAAACTTCACGCAGATAATACGATAATTAGTGTTGCAATTAACGTTTAAAATAGTGTGTAAATTGTGCAATACCCATATTTAGTGCGTCAGAAAGAAAAATAAGTGTCAGTGTCTGGTCGTTTCTGCACTCTGTTTAGCAATAACAGTAAAATCTTGGTTCGTACGCTGTCTTACATATTAATTTTAGCTGTGACTCAGAATACTGCGAGAACCTGAACTTTCAAAACTTTAAATATTTAGAATAGAATACCGGCGAGATTATTATCTATTCACGTTTATATCACGAGTGTTAGTTATCAGTAGATTTATCATAGTCGCCAAGCGATAGGGGATACACTACATAAAAATTACAAGGAAATAAAAACCTTACAAAAAATGCTCTCTTAATGCTGTACTCAGAGATGTTAATGGTAACTTAATAAATTCCTGAGTATCGATTTAGGTAAGGAAACTCTCAAAACGTTGCTTAAATTAATCGGTAATAAGGTGAAGTAACGATTCGTCTCTGAGTACGGTTGTTTGTACTTAATTAATGGAATAATTGCAAATATAAATAGAAAATAATGTAGTTTAAAGCAAAGTATCAACATAGTATCAAGAATAATCAAAATATTTATGTTTAAAAGTCAGTCAAGAACGTACCGGCTTAAATCATGCTACACTTCCAACTCTTACCATATGTGCGTATTACAGGAAAAAACAATGGATTTCGAAAGCCGCATCCAAAGACTGACGGAAGAGAACAAAGAGCTGACGGAAGCCCTCGAGAATGAGAGGACCCTGGTGAAGATCTTGCGGGAGAAGGTGGACAAGTCTACCCTGATGTGTGACGAGTCGAAGGCAGAGGTCAACCACCTCAACTCCATGGTCACGGAGATGCAACACGACTTTCTGGATATACAGAGGAAGTTTGACAAGTTAGTATTTATTTTTAACCGACTTTAAAAGAAGGAAGATATCAATTTGACTGCATGTGTTTTTTTGTTTGTTACGCGATATGTAGGGGAATTGAGAATGGGTTTAAAAAAAAAAATAAGCTTTCCATCTGGTTATCAGAGATCGATCGTTCGCCTTTCGATCGATCGATTCTTCGGCTGTTTGGGTTGTTGTTTGGCTGTCATTTTATTTGCTCAGTCCAAAATATTAACAATCCTATGGAGTTAGCACACCATAATTAAATAATTACCTATCTAAATCTTCTTCTCGAGTCAATGATCACTAAACTCTATTTGACCAGAAAGTCGCCACAAGTTTACAATACTAAAATGTTGAAATTATGAATGTCGCAGCCAACAAGTAACTACCTAAGTAACCTTCAATTTGTGACACTTTCTCCAGCATATGAGTTGCGTATTAATCGTACCTATGTAGTACTACAACATAGGTACTGTTGCTTGTTATTACTGAAAAACTTTAAACATATAAAGTTCTTACTGACTCATTTATCGATTATATTTATTATAATAGCCAAATCTATTGGTTTCTTAGGTTTACACGAATGTTAGAGTTTGAAATAAAACTACTTTTTACGGATTTTTTCGCGGTTTATATTTAGATTTTAAGTCCCGACGTTTCCCAAATGCTCAATCTATCTAAGTATGAGACTCGAAAAGTCTATATTTCTTGCATCTAATGTTACTAAAACTCAAGATTACAATAGGTACCTCTCGATAGTTGCTTTGCGGAAGTCGAGTAACAATCGTTTTGTGTTTGTTTGGATATCAGTTTCAAAACATCTAAAGTATGGAGTTTTGTTATCTCAGATACAGATCTAGATAAATGGACAAATATACTTACAAGGAAAGAACAGTTAAATATCTATTGTAGTTTTCTATATTTCTTACTGGGTTTATTTTTTTACATCAATGAATGAATACCTAATTTATTAAAACTATATTACGTCCCTTGTTTACATTTCTAATCACTGCACAGAATAAGAATTTTTAAGACTTTAGTTTAGGCATAGTAGTATACCTTGAAAAAATATTACAAACACTCTACAAAAACAAAATTTATTGTGTAAACATCAATAAGCTACCTCAAAAAACTGATTGTTAAAATTGGTCAATTATTACGCTGTTACTATTGTAATATAACGTAAACACAAGTTTCTGTCACAGTTTAAAATGTTTGGATAAGGCTGTGTTAACTTAAGGCCATAAAAATGATACATAGTCACGGAAGCGTATACCGGTGAATTCTGATTAAATATTATGTTTAAACTTACTATTTGTTCTAGATAATGTATCTTGAGAACTGTATTTTACTGGCTCAGTCTTCTTGTTTATTTGGTTAGTGATTAAGTGTGTAAAGAGCGCGCTATGTATGGGAAATTATACCATGTCATCATTTTTAGGTGAAGTTATTTTGTTATCTCATTTATCCTTGGCCCAATTTAGATCAAATGACAACGAAAATATTTTCTAACACTTACACCTGTGATTATTAAATTTTTTAACCGCTAGTCACTCCAATTTAATGCATTGTGCGCTAATACACCAAAATTTAATTATGAACAAAATTCTAAGCAATATTTCGCAGAGATATTTATTCCAAGATACCAATAAAATCAATCTATCTTATCTGACCATTCTAAATGTCAATTAATTATCACAATCAACACATCACATCAAGGCTCATTATTTCATAATATCACGTTACAGAGAAAAGCGTGAGAAAGACGAGGCGTTGCTCCGGAACGCGCACATGTCGCAGACCATAGAGATGAGCCAGTGCAACGTGCGCTACCAGGAGACGGAGATCTCCGAGCTGAAGGCCAAGATCACGGAGCTGGATGGTCTCATCGCACAGCATAAAGAGGTAGGTGTATCATTAACAGTCTTTTAGTTCGATAACGCAGTACCTAGGGCTACTGCCATTTTTTACTGTTCGAGGAATGACGGTTGGGCACTTTGCACCCGGATACCCCTCTAGAAGAAGTCCTTAAAGGACTGTTGCCTGCCGGAGCTGCGCTGAGAATGCTTAGCGATCCCTTGGCTCCAGCGAAGATGGGAAGGGGACCGGGGTGTTTTTGGTCGGTGCAAGTCCGACATACCATTAGATATTCACCCCGTAAAAAAAGGCCTTCTGTCATGTGTAATAAGTTCAATAAAGCAATATAATGGCGTGTTGATCAACGCTCGTGCCTTCTCCATATGAGAAGAGGCCTGTGCCCAGCAGTGTGATGTTTATAGGCTGAATTATTATTATAAAGCAATATCAAGTCAGCATGACTTCAGCAGACTTTATAAATACGAGTAAACCCTGTTTGGTTGTTATATTGGGTGTTAGCGCAAGGGTATATCTATCCAAAAGGGACGAAGAGGTCGTCTGGTGTACAGTTGGTTGATAAATTAAATAAGTTACCTTTTGGCATGATGACCTAAGTTTAAAGAAAAGAAGAAATAAATAAGTAATAAGTCTATACTTTGTAAATAGGTTGTATGATGACCTTTATGCACATCGTGGCTTTTGATGAAATTGTGAGAAAATCGTTTCTTAATAATTTCCCATGGAATTAGAAAAATACTATTTATTTTCTTTTCATATACGTTTCAGAATCAAGCAGCCTGTATGTTAATAAAAGAAAACGAGGAAGCACGAAAAAAAGAAATCGACGATCTGAAGAAAAGAATCGACGAATTAATAGAAAACGAGACTGCACTCAAGAAGACTATACAAGACTTGGAAACTGAAATCTGTGATAAAAATAAGGTTCGTACCTATTTATCAAATAACTAGCAAACCTGGCGAACTCCGTTTCGCCACCAGATGGCTTCGTTTTATTAACATTTTGTTAGGAGATTAAAAGACGAAGAATTTTTGTTTTTGTTTTCCTGAATCGATCATTCGATTGATCGGAAATCGGTTCGTCCGTTCTGGAGTTATAGCGTCAGGAAGGAAAACCCGACTTATTTTTATATCAAATAATATTTTTATATAATATACAATAGCTTCGCAATAGATTCTCAAGTACTTTTTTGAGGTTAATTTTATGTCCTGCTGCGCTGTGTTCTGCCTGTCCAGGTATTTAACCCAGGTCATTTCTATTCAAAAATAGTGCATTTGAATGACCCAGGTGGTCATTCAAATGCACAATTTTTATGAAATCTTACGTGGTCGTATAATTTTAAGAGTCCTCTGAGGTCTGAGGCTTGGCCTATGACCTGGGTTAAATACCTGGACAGGCAGAACACAGCGCATATAATATACAAGGTTGACTCATATATTTTAGACGCGCTATCTACTGTACAGAAATTTTAGCTCTTTAGTTTTCCCTAATAATTTATTGATTTTCCATTTATCTTTCCAGAAAATAAAGACGTTAGATAACAGAATATCTGACATGAAGAAGACGTTGCAACGTGAGCTGCAGAGCAGTAAGTCTGACCTCACGTCGGCAGAAGAACAGGATATTAGTAGAAGGTAAGAAATTATTATGTATGACAATCTACTATCTTTGTCGTCACCAAGTCTATTAAATCGTCACATCCCAGGTTTATTCCTAATTTTCCATGGTTATTTTTGAAGTGAACACTTCTTTAGCGGTGTTGTACTTTTTTTTGTAATGGGTGAAAATTTTTAAACTCGCGTCAGGACAGGTGACTTGATCAAAAATTCGTAAGACGGGTGTCAGGTTTGTGTACGATAGCGCAAGAAATCAATATTGGATTCTAGCACATAAATGATAGTACTTTTATACAGATAAATAATTAAAGCAATTTGTGCAAAATTATTACGGAACCATTCCATAATATCAAAAATGCACAACGTTAATATTCAAGTTTACACTTCTGCCGGCACTCCCGGAGTCCACCCGTCCTTTTTTATATTTTTCGTGTTTAATATGTATGATGTATGTTCCAGGTACTTAAAGCACGTGGTACTGCGGTTCCTAACAGCGCGGGAGCTAGAAGCGCGGCAGCTGACGCGAGCACTAGCGGCACTGCTGCGGCTGTCCGCGCACGAGGAGGCCCTGCTCCGCGCCGCGCTCCCCCCCCGCACCGGCATCGCCGCCTGGTTCCCCTCGCTCAACACCTGAACACCCGCCACACCCACAGCCACTGCTGCGCCGCCAGCCTAGCCATGCACACGTCACTCCCGTACGCCTCGAACTATATGCTACATGGGATATCAACATCATCTCAGCCTTTTCCCAACTATGTTGCGGTCGGAGTCATAACGTATTTTACATGGAGCAACTGGATCTAACCTCCACATCTCATTTTACTGGGAAACACAGTATCCCATAGTAAGACTGGCTGTCGGAATTGACTTAACGACTGCCAAAGATCTATGTATGGCAGCCGGGACCTACTGTTTAACGTGATGGAGGGGTCTAAAACAAGAGATTATCGTGGTGGACGCAAATAAACTCGGCAGAGCTAAATGCTACGCGCGTCGTGGCAGAACACTGTAAGATCACATGGGTGTTGTAGCGCATGTGACTTAACTATACATAAAGCTATGTGAGGCAATAGAATCGAGAAGACAAAAGTCGATCGTGTTCTACGGAAGCATGCGATAGAAATTTGTTTCGACGTCTCCGATTGGTCAGATTGATTCGTGCCCGTATGACGTAAATATGACGAAAGTTCGGTTTATGCACCGTACTAGAATGTGACGTCATAGTGTTGGAAATGTGTATCTAGTGCACTATGTAACATATAGTTCAATGATTATAATTATTAGGTTGATGCGAATTGTAAATATGTAGAGACCTCGTGTGCTCGAAGCTTTAATTACGATGAGCGTGTAAGTTCTGTTGTAGATAATAACAATATCGCCGTGCAATAGAATGTTTTCAATTAGGTGTTACTGTAAACTGTCGAATATTAGAACAAAAATGTGAATTAAATTGACGTTTGTACATAGATTGAGAATCTCTAGTAAAAGACAACACCAACGTACATTCCACTATAGAATTTAAAAGAACGAATAGTATTTTTATTATAATTTTGCTGTATGTGTACCATAATCGTTACAATTTTATTTTTTTATTCCTTTTTCCATAAAAAAATGTTACATATAATTTTGGTGGACCATTTGTCAAACGAAAGGCAACCTTGCTGCTTCCAGATAAAGTTGGTTACCTTTAAAATTTCTTCGCTGTTATGTTTTTTTCTGCTTCTATATCTTAGATTCTTTATTTTCAAGGTTTATTCTTACCTTTTAGGCGTCAATCAACGAATTTAACAAGGTATCCTAGGTTTTAAGGTATTGTGTTATTACATTTGGCATCTGCACGATATAATTATTCCAAAATAAACAAGTTTTTGCAGTTATCTTAAAATTTTGCAGCAAAATCACAGCAGCTAGAGCTACTTTACTTCATTTTTTTCTTTTACCATAATAACATAAATATTAAAATAAACACAAAATAAAATATCAACTACAAAAATGATCTTGTTGTAACTCAAATATAAATTATATGTTATCAGAAATGTTAGATTTCTATTTCTTTACTTATAAATGTACTTTCTTGTTTAAAAAAATGTTTTTTTTAGTTTTCAGCTTACAATCAACCCATTTTAGTTAAACAACGAAAATCACTTAAAACGCTTGTCTTCCCATAAAAGCATATAAAATAGGCTCGACACAAATAGAGAACATAATGTAGGATAATAAATAAACACGTTGGTATTAGAACACAAGTAAGTTATGTATTACATGTAAGTATTGTACTCTTAATATATTGAACAACATTATTGTATAAATTGTGAAATTTTCATTAAAGTTGCCTTAATAGTTGCTAGTCATAATTTATAAATAATTATTTGTATTTGAATGGTGTAAATGTTTACTTTTTATTTCATAGGGCCGTATTATGTACCTTTTCTGCCTGTCTGTATATTTAACTCCAATATTTCTTTATAATGCCGTTTAACAATATTGATGATTGAGTAAAAGGGATGGCGATATCAGTTTATATAGCTTCATCCTTTTTTCTCATTGATATGGCTTCTATTGTTTTATGCTGTCAATTATTTTCGCAATTATGAATGTTGAAAAATATAGCAGCACCTGAAGAGTTGTATTAGTGTTATGGTCTCAGTAATATTATTTATTAAATAGAGCAACATTAAGCGTCGTCAAGTTACCCCACACTGCCCTTTTGTATATAAAAAATACTTAGCCTTCATGAGGCAATATAAATAAATAGTTGACGCTAAAAATACAATATCAAATATTTCATGTTCATAAATGTTTTCTTCTAAGACTGCGCTGCTGAAGGAGCCTCTAAGACATTCCTTAAATCTGTAACTGTCACAGCATCACGACTGCACACGTTAGGTACATGCGATACCTATTTTTCACTTTTATAAGATTTGTATATAACAAGCGCACTCGGCAGAGAACAGAAATGTACAGCGTTTTATGTTGCAAAATGTATGAAATTACAAAGTGTAAGACTAGTTAACGGTTTGTAATATATAATCCTTAATTAGCAAGCAGTATTAGTGTCGCGGGCACTCGTCATGTTTGTAGATAATGTTCAGGATCTGTCGATGTACGATGTACATTGAATCTAGTGTAGTCTGTTTAAAATATCTATAGTTTATTATTTTTATCGTTACAGAGAGCTAAATATTTTTGCTTATTTTCACAGTATTAATTTTACAAGATGTCTATAACGTAATTAATTTAGTAACTCCTCATGTGTGATGAGTGAAAGATCATGATATTTTTTTATTTGTTATTTTATTGTTTAAATTTATCATTGTGTTGTTATTTTGTAAATTATGAATAAATTTAAATAAGTATTAATAGTTGTAGTTTTTATTGCTCCTATTAAAAGTCGTTATATTGATATTTATACTGTGGAGGGTAGTTGATCTTTACGCCAATCATATTATTATACACTTCCGATAGATTGCGCTGGTAGGCGTGACGTTAGTCGGTAATGTCATTCGAATTTGTTACTTACGAGGGAGCGGTCGGGGAGAAGGTGCTAACGCTTAACGCGCTTGTTATATATCGTGGATTATTAGAAATAGAAGTGTCTTCTATAAATGTGTGAAACTCGAGCTCGACCTGCTCTTAAGTGTTCTAGTGTGTGCAAAGTGTGTCCGATTTGTTGAATATTTTATGAAGCTACCCCTCGCAGTTATACAAAGTGAAGATAACGATCGCGCAGCGCGTTGTGGTTTACCAGTCGTGTGTGCTAGCAGAATCATTGGTGAGTAAATCTGCCTTTTTATATACTAAGTATAATAAATAGTACAATAGGTGGGCTCATTTTGGAATGTTTTTACATGATCTCATGGCTTTTGAGAAGAGCAATATTTTTTTTCCGAAAATAATCTCATCCGAGCTACCATTTTTCAAATATAAATCGTTTTATAAAAAATAAAAAAACTAAAATAGGCTCATATCTCGGAAACGGTGCGTCGTAGGGCCGTGCAGCATGCTTCTCTGACCCTAACTGGTTGCTAGAGACAAGGTCTACCCGATACTGCAAAAAAATCAGAAGGCTTCCGAAAACAAAAAAATGAACATTCTTGCTTAAGTCCTTGCTTCATAGCGCCCCTAAGGCTTCACTCCAACCTGTTATAAATATATCTATTATATTAGTTGTTCTCTCTAAATTGACGAATCAATTGTTTAGTGCAACGGATAAATTGGCGGTTTATATTCGGTTTTCGAAGGATACCTGTACCCTACTTATTTTCTCTATGGATACCTGACTGCTATACAGGAGGTCGTGGGTTCGGTTCACCTTTGCTTGGTATAACAATGGTTCGTCGAATATTACTAATTCGAACAACGTTTAAGAAAATAATCACTTTGTATAATAGGTATCTGCCTCTGCACTGCTCGGACTGCCTCGTTGGCCAAGTGGTCGTAAACGCGACTGAGGTCTTGGGTTCGATTCCCAAGTCGACCAAGATGTTATTGGGTTTTTCTATAAAATACTCAGTAGCAGGTCGGAGTTTGGATTCGTGCCCGGTAAGTGGCAATAGGCTCGCCCCCTATTACATGGTACCTAAACATACCGACGAACTGTGAATACAGCCTTACCCTTCGGGGGTGTTATGTATAACGTTTGCGCTATTGATCAAAAGGTTGAGTGTTCATTTGATGTAATGTTCAGGTGGTAGGTATTACATGTATGTTATCGAATATTCAATTGTTGTAATGTAATAGTATAGAACTGATGAAGGCCCACAAATCCATCACTTGGGTAGGTTTGGCTTTGTGACAGCGATCAATAACCTAACCTAGGTTACGTTACAACGTTGTTACATATTTTGAATTATATAAGTCGTCGCTCGCTTCGCTCGCTCTCTTGCAAGGTCACAATATCCTTACCTAACCTAACCTATTAATCTCTGTCACAAAGTCGAACCTAACCTAGCGATGGATTTCAATTCAAAATTTATCTTTATTAACGATTGCGTGCTATTTAATTGGTGTAATGTAATGCAGAAAACACCACGAAAATTTACGGCATGTAAAAAATATTATCTATGCATGAAATACTTTCAAAATAAATAATTTTATGTTGTTCAAATCACCCCTCGGACCACAGAATGAAGGCGGGTTGCAACCCTCGAATTTTTCCCCTTGTTCAAAGATTTTTGTACGGCGTTGCGGAATAATGGATTAGAAGCTGTATTGAAACAGTATGAAACGGATGCCGTACAGAATCAAATGACCAAATTTACCCTGGAAATTGACAGAAAGTAAAACTAAAATACAAACTTTTTGGACCACCATTTTTGTACGGCACTGTGCGCTTAATTATTATTTTTCATGGATCTATTCGATGGTAACAATGCCGTACAGAAATAAATGACCAAAATGTACTCACTCTAGCTGCACTTTTGAATTCTCACCAGCACTCAGTTGGACTGATCACAAGTGACAGCATAGTGCTGAATCTTATTATTTTATGCTCTTCTATCGTCCTATATACGTCACCTGGTGGTTCATATGACCCATCCATTTTGTTCATGGGCCCGTAGTCTATTAGTGCATTTTAAAATTCAGTGAAATGACATTAGCGCATTTGAAAATTCCGTGAAATGACATTAGTGCATTTGAAAATTCAGCGAACTGACATTAGTGCATTTAAAAATTCAGTGAAATGAAATTATGTCAAAACAATAAATATACCAAATAAAAGTCGGCTAATTAATTATTCGGTCAAATGAACACTTACGAAATGACTTTATGTTAACTAAAATTAGGCGAAGGGATTTCCGACGAAACGTTATACCAAACAGGGGTGAACCCGTGGGTTCGATTCCCACCTAGGACAGATGAGCACGATCGTGTGTCTGGGTGTTATTTATCTATAGATAATATGTAATTAGAAATATATTAAGTACTATTATTATCAATTGTCTGGTTACCATAACACAAGCTCTGCTTAGCTTGGGATCAGATAATCGTGTGTGAGTTGTCCTGGAATATATTATGGGTATCTGTTATACATATGTATGTACCATATGGTGCTCCCACACAGCAGTTATATAACGTTAGATATTTTTTTTATCTTACAAAAGCTATAAATTGTTATTGATTCTATACAACTTCAATTAACAAAATGTTTTGAGCGTTTATAACATATAACATTTCTTAACATGTTGTAGAGTATTGTTTCGTGACGCTGTTATCGTGTTACACAATGTTGTATAACGTTTTATACCTGCTGTGTGGGAGCACCAATAGACATTGGAGATTTGGCCCCTTCATTTTGACGCTCACGTTTTAGGTAGGAAGTAAGAACACAAATAAAACCAATAGTGACATTTTAATCATTTATTATAATTATTTACAACTTACGTAATAATTTTGTTTAGGAGTAAACTGCAAAGTCTTCCTAGTCTACACTACTGTGCAGCGATTTTCGATACAAGGCACAAAAATCTAAATACAAGTCCGTATCGCGATTCCTTGCCAAGTATTTAATTAAATTATTTGGTATCTGCTTCGCTAATATTAGGACTTAACGTGCCCAAAACAATACTTAGGAACTCAAATACATGTTAAGATAAACGAATAGAACACCTTATGTGACTAGATGGTGGAATGTCATCTAATACGCTACATACAATTATATTTTTCTTAACGGTTTTCTTATTTTCTGTAAAAATCTGCAGTACAATAATTAATGCTAAATTGATTTTGTGTTTAATGATTTATAAAGAAATAAGCTGAAGGATAGGATTTCATTGAGAAGCAAGAGCCGTACAGCTATTTCGTCGGTGTGATCTGGGAGCAACAGCTAGTGTCGTCTACACCTACACAGACGCGGGCGGACACACGCCACACACGCCCACACACTGCCCGCCCGCACACGCTCACAAACGCCACACTTGTTTACAACAAGGCTGGACTGATTACAATTAAAAAAATAAGCCTAATGGTATTATCATATTCCTTTCAAGGTTACCCATTATAATTTACCTAAGGTAGTGTGTTCACACTCCTCCCACCGATGCCTTAACTAGTAATGGTTTTGAACAACAATTTACGAAGTCTATGCATAAATGTAAATTTAAACTAACCGGCTATAGCTAATAATTAGCACAATAAAACGTAATAGCGTAAATAGTGCATAACTCTGTGGTTGGTCTATCTACCTGGCTACCTAGGCGCCGTGGAGGCATTCTCTCGTTCCCTTCGAGGGAGGTTCATAACTTCTTTCACGGAAATTTCGAGATGTCTCACATTGGGTCA
This sequence comes from Autographa gamma, assembly GCA_905146925.1. Lineage (NCBI taxonomy): Eukaryota > Metazoa > Arthropoda > Insecta > Lepidoptera > Noctuidae > Autographa > Autographa gamma. Next base: position 8,443,417 of record LR989852.1, read on the forward strand.
ATGATGTCGACTTGAGCGTTACCGAATGTTTGTTGGATACTCTCACAAATTGATTTACATTTATTGTAGCGTGGTGCAGGCAGCGACGGCAGCACGTTACTGACTGCCGCGGTTGCCTGTACCGTGCTATATACAGTGGTGGCTTAGAGCTTGACCTTGCCGCTGCAGATGCTGGTGTAGAGCTCGCTGGTGACGGGCACGAAGTCGTCGCCGGAGCGGAAGTACAGCGGCTCCTTGATCACCTCCGGGTCGAAGCCCTCCTTCTGGTACTGCAGCTTCTTCAGCTTGAACGTGCCTGCAATTGTAAGACATTTTTATTATTATTAGATGCAGTAGTTATATATATGATGCTTATTGCAGCTATTTGGGTGGGTTTCACATTAATTGAATCAAAATAGAAAAGGTATTGAGATACATTTCATAATATGTGCTTTGTATGTAGGTTACATGTACACATTTATCTCCCTTTCGTCAGCACGCTTTACCCCAGTTATTGCGATTAGATAACAACTGCCGGGGTCAGGTCAACGGCTTACCTCTGCCACTTGTGCCATTAAATACGGCCTCGGAAGAAGTGTGGGTCATGTTTGTAAATAATATGTGTCATATCTTTTATATAGTTCAGAAATGAAATGGTATAAGTTTGTTTAAGATGGGCGGATAGGTATCACTACAGGTACTTGCATTGCTTAAGTTTTTAAAGATTTGACAATTCTGTGTGTAATGTGTGTTCCATGTTGATGCATGTCCCTGTAAGGGTGCGTCCACATCTGACGAATGAGCACTACACGAACAGCTCGCGAGCCGATCGCGAACCGCTCGTGACATGGTCGCCAGCCGCTCGAGAGCATTCCGTGTGCGGCGCGCGGACGACAGACTGCGTAATTGACACGAGTGCGTTCGTGGCATACTCGGATCGGATCGCGAGCATGTCACGAGCGGTTCGCGGACGGCTCGCGAGCTGCTCGTGTAGTGCTCATTCGTCAGATGTGGACGCAACCTAACATTCTTTTTTTAAATGCGTTTGACTTATCACGTGCGTGTTTTGTTTACATTTGTTTTTATGCCTCAGGGACTTGCCACACGTGCTGCGAGCATTGTCGTTGGCGCTGTCAACGCTGAGCACCTGCAGCGAGTGCATCGGGTCCGCGATGGTATGGAGGTCACACATGTGTGTGTGTGTGTGTGTGTGTGTAGGTATAGGTGTGTGTACTGACTGGTGATCTCGATGTCGTTCATGATGCGCAGGAACAGCGGGCGCGCGTAGGAGGGCAGCGAGTCGTCCAGGTCGCGCGCCAGCCGCCGCAGCTGCAGCGAGCGCGTCGGGTCCGCGATGGCTGCCATGCCCGCACGGCCTTCCATCTGCGGGATCTGAACACATACCAACAGTTTAGTAAGAGACTCACACAACACACGCGTCAAATTCAAGAATATGAAGAAATTGCCCCCTCCCTCCTGCACTGTCTTTCGAGGTTCGTCGTCTCGTAAGGCCAACATAACGTCGATGTCTCTGCGCTGGCAAACGCGAACCCACAATGACGCGCTGACGCGACGCCGCAGCATCGTTGTGCTATTGGTAGCAAGACGACGACGCTCAGAAGACAAGAGTGGGGTAAGATAGCCATATAGTCGGTTTAGAGCCTTTGCACACGGCGTATATTTTATGCGCCGACAAAGCGCGTTTTTGATGAGCACGTCCTCTGCGCGTTATCAACGTGTCATAAGCAGATTGTATGCGTTTGTATCGATACAAATGCACGTGGAACACGCTTCAAACAGCCGAGGCTGCGGAGAAAGGGGTGTGGAGGAGAGGTGCGCAGGCTGATGCGCGCTCACAGCGCGTTCGTATCGAGCTATCTGCACGTTTATAGCGATACAAGCGCGAGCATCGTGTGCAAAGGTCACAGCGCGTCGACGGCCCTGCGTTTGCTAAGCGTTGTAGTTGCGTACAACGCGCGTCGTTGGCGCATTAATAATACGCCGTGTGCAAAGGCCCTTAGCGACTTAAAAAAAATAGAAAAATAAAACTCACCGAAACTCCATAAACGACACAAGGCCTCTGTTCCAGGCTGGTGGAGATGGCGTCTTCAACCTCGGCGGAGGCGACGTTCTCCCCCTTCCACTTGTAGGTGTCGCCGGTGCGGTCGCGGAAGTACAGGTAGCCCAGCTCGTCCGCCACCAGGATGTCGCCCGACACGAAGGCCGCGTCGCCCTTGCAGAACACGTCGCGGATCAGCTTCTTGTTGCTGTCGTTCTGGATGGGGAAGAAACGGTATTAAGTAAGCGCTGGTAAGGTCCCATGATGATATACCTTTTTTGTAGGCTGGATGAAAATTAAGTCTTGGACAGTCTCAGCGGTATTTATTAACCAGTTTCCCATGATTTAAAATCTCATCATCAAATTGATGTAATGTGGATTTAGGTCTATAAATATCTCACCTTATCGACGTATCCATAGTACTCTCGGGAGGCGTTACCCTGTGCAATCAGCCCGATGAACATTCCGGGCTCATCTGAAACATTCAACTTGTGATTAAATTCTAAACGACAAATTATTTGTTTTTTTTTCATGGCGAGTGGTTTACTTTTCGGTTTAGGCAACAAATTACACGTTCTTCAAACATTTTGGATATCAATGAAAATAATGTGGATATAGTTACATTGAACTTGATGTAAATTGCGAAAGCACTTGTGTTATGGACTTCGGAGACAATAAAGGTCAGTACCACAAACAAGAACTTTGCCAATGTGGAAAAGTGATTTCCACATAAACCTTTCCGGGGATCGCACGCGGGTCCTAAAAGCTGGCGATAAAGTCAAACAGTTTATAGTGTAGGGGTTGCACAAGCGTGACTCATTTCCACATTATGGACAACAATAACCCAGGACCAGGAGAATTGGAAGAAGAAAAGGGAGGCCTTTACCTTGCAGTGAGACGATTATGGCTAAAAAAAATAATAAGTATCGTTTGTACTGACTAGGCTTGCAGCGTATGCAGTAGCCGTCGGGCCCGCGCAGCAGCGTGCCGTGCTCGTCGGAGCGCACGAGCGCGATGGGGTGCAGCCGCGTCGGCACCAGCTTCGGCAGGAAGCCCACCGCACCCACCGTGTTGTCCACGTTTACTATGAACAAGTACATAACAGTTAAACACTTTGGTAACATCAACGTCATGGTCCGGCAGCTGGCAGCTGAGAGAATGTGTTCCTGGAAGGTGGTGGTCAACGGAAAGATAACTCACATTAGTAGTAGTTTTTTTTTTTATAAGGCTGCTGCTATATTATGTTACACGTAATGGAATGAAGACCTTTACAACCTGTATCTGTAATATTGCCTCGCAGAAAATATGCAGTAAATAGAATCTGAAGCTTGAAAAAATTGGTTTAAGAAATAACCAGTCAGTGCCTTACAGTTTACCATTACATAACACAATCTACATTTCATGTCACACTACGTCTACACCTATATTTTATTGTAACCTACAAGTCTAGTCGTTTCAAATAAATTATTTCATATGAAAATATAATGTGTCTTATTTTAATCTTCTTTTCTATTACTCGAAATACCTAATCCATTAAATTTGTTAATTAGAGTACTGACTTGGGACTATGGAAAAATTTAAGAGTCAACTCTACAAATAAAATACTAGTTGTGTAAATTGGAAACAACTGATAACCCTTGCATATGAATTTGATGCAAAAAATAAGAGACCTTGCATATCGAGAGGTAAATGACATAATTATTTAAAAACCATGATAAAATCCGGTTAAACAAGTTTTGCAATTGACGAACAAAAAATAACCTTTTTTAAATGTAAGAACATTCAAATTGTTATATTTCAACGTATGCATATGCATGGGTGTAAGTGTTTGTGATAGGGGTCGAATTAATTATAGTTTTATAAGTTTCTAATTAACATTCTTACATAGATACTATTGTTTAATTGTGAATTAGAATTTAACATATTTTTGAAATAAAAATGTTAAAAGCTATGTAGAACGTCATAATTTGTGTGTGAATATTAAATAGGAATAAAGTACCTACCTACATACAATTTTATTTGCTGATCCAAAATGTATTATTTATAAGTATAATTATGTTGGAATAGTTTTTACTTACTTATGTTAGCGTTGCCCTCCGTTGCTCCGTAGATCTCGTTAATCTGGGGCACTTTGAACCTAGATAAAAAAAAACATTAGTTAATTATACACATTGTAAATGTAATATAGCAATTATTTATCACACAAAGTCTGTGTTAAGATAATGTTAACACGTAAACATTAATACTAATTAAGATACTGACAACTAATAAATGGGTTGTTTATGTAAATAGGTGTTTACATAGATCAATCCTTTGTCATTGAATGATACAAAGTTCAATGTAATAAAAAATATATAATATTTCGACGACTTGTGATTTTATTACTGGTTGTCATTGTTGTAATTAGGTTGAACTTAAAACTGATTAATGACTTTTTCTCTGTTCGTTGGTAAACAAATGTAACTGTATAGGTTGTATATTCAAGCGGACATTATTTAGCTTTGATTTTGTACGTGACCCGATATCTAGTTGTCGTATCGTTGATTGAAAATTGAATGTATTGAAATGACAATAATTTCGATAAGACGTGACTGATTCGCGACTTCCATACATTTGAACGAAGCTTGTCGGAATGTCATTTGGCTAAAGGGGAGTTTCAATAGCACAAGATCTGTTCTAGTATCATTTAAGTAAGTATCATAATATAGGTAATGTGTGTGTACCTGTCGACGATCTGCTGCCAGATGGCGAAGCGCATGCCGTTGCCGACCATGATGCGCACGCGGTGCTGCGCGTCCGTGGCGCGCGCCGGCTGCGCCAGCAGGTAGCGACACATCTCGCCGATGTACTGCGCCACCTGCAACAATATCATTATAATGTTAGATCATGTTCAGTAGGAGGTATCCTGTAAGGCTTCAGTTATAATCATCATCAGCTGGTCCGACCCGATAGGACAAGTTTATTAGCATGCAACATACGGGCCTACGGCTATCATTTTCAATGTACTAAAACTGCAATGACATTCAAGAAATTGTGGTCTTATTATTACAGTCTGCTGCAGACTATTTGTTGGTGTGGCCCTAAACAGTTACAATGCATGTAAGTAATTGAACAGAAAATATAATGTATCTCAATTCAAGTCAAATTAATTATCAGTTTTAGCGTATCCGGTTTCATGCTAATCTATGAAAGACGAGCTATATTGTATGGAAATTTATTCCTTTTTATATTTCATTTTGACTGCATGGGTAATTTCGCGCTGACGAAAAAATGAGACAGGTGTAGAAAAATCTATTCAAGAGCTCCTTCGCGCCCCGAACGGTAACCAATAGATGGCACCTATCATCTATCGAGAGCGTATATAAGAGCGTCTCACCGTGCAGTCAAACTTGATGCAGTCGGTCCAGTAGTTGGAGGCGGAGAACTTGGCCCTGAGCACGGAGGGAATGCCGTCGACGAGCGCGGCGCCCGTGCCCACCAGCCCGCCCGCCAGGTGGTACAGCGGCAGCGGGTTGTACATGCGGTCCTTGGAGTTCAGGCCCAGCATATGGACGGTCGCCACTACCACTAGTAGGTACCTGGCGGAACCAAGTACACTCGTTTTAAATAAAAGTATTTTGACATATAGGTATATCGCGACTTTCTTTTAACATTTCTGATACTGAAATTTTTCACTATTACAGTTTCAGCCAGGGACCTATATGAAATAATCATAAGACAGTCAATAACAAAATAGATAGACTTCTCTAATCTTGCCTATCTACTCAATTTTCTCTACTTAACAGAAAATTATGTACAGAAAGCTTTTAGCAGCCTTTAAAAGTGCATTACTTCGAAGTTCCTTAAGTGTTCCATAACGGAATAGTTCTATAGCACCTGAGACGTTCATAGACTATCTTTACATGACAGAATTTAACGTCACTTGGGTCTTACTTAGAGTTGGGCAGTACAGCGGCCTTGGGCATGCCGGTAGTGCCGGAGGTGTAGATGTAGAGCAGCGTGTCCTTGTAGCGCGGCTTGTCGACCACGGTGGGGTAGTCGGGCGAGTGGCGGGCCATTTCGGCGCGCAGATCGAGCACGCCGGGCGCGCACACGCCGTACAGCTGGATCAGCTTCATGTCTTCCGGCAGTTGGTCGCGGATCTCAGATATGGCTGGAGACGAATAAGACGAAGTCATCATAATTTTTTAATAAAAAAACGTGGACAACATGACATACATTGCCTTGAACCCAAAGTAAGTAATAAAAGCACTTGTGATACGGAATCAGAGGCAACGAAATTATCTAAAACACAGATCCGTTGGTTGTAGAGAACTGGTTTTTGACATATTCGGGGATAGAACCCAGGATCTTAGAGTAAGCTACACCTAGAAAACCGGTGTGTGTGCCACTCGATCACGAAGTTCGTCATAACCTAATACGGTACATAGTTATCAAAAGGGAATTTGATGTACACGTAATTTGAGTTTGATTATGTTTAAAAGTCAAAGGTCTCTACATCAAAATGTAGGAACACAGAATAAATTTAAGGTTTGTTGTTTCTTTAGTAGGTAGAGCGTAGTGCGTACCTACGTATGTACCCTCCTCCCTCCCACACCTTTGTTTCTGATATTACCTGATTTATATACAGCGTTACGCTTATATGTATTTTAGGAACAATACATAATTTAGGTTTAGAATAACTTTAACTTTATTTCTCATAAGAATTACATCAATAATTCACTTACTGAGAAACTATGTTTACATTACATTATTAATTAATTTGTGAGCGTACAGAACTACGTTAAATAAACAATAAGATACTTTTAAACAAAAATAAATAACAATAAGGCGGTAAAAATAAATAACATTGTGACAACTGAGTGGCAAACAACTAGTGGGTAGAATATTATAACTAAGTCGCGAACCAAGCAAACACGGACGAGTGGTAAGAAGTGCGCGGATGCATAATAGAACTTTTTAGATGGATGCGGCATTAATGGCATGTTTAACATTATTTTTGATGATGGCTTTAAAGTTATAAATATATATACACCGTGAAAATTGAATCGTTGTTTTCCCGCGGCAGGACGATTACCCATCAGTAGTACTATCGAAAAACAAAGTTTAACTTAAAAAACATAATGTTTTTTTTTTCACATCATTAAAAAAGTATTCATAAACTCGAAAGAGCGATAATCAATAGTAGTTCACTCACTAGAGATCACGTAGGCACCTGTAGGTAACACGAAACGCACACGCCGCCGCCACGTGTTGTCGGCAAACTTACAAAGAAAGAATCAATAATAAATGTTCAGAGCAAAATAAGCTCTCGGTCATGGTGATACGGTATAAATTAGCTTGCATGCACGCGGCAAGCGCCGAAACACAATAGAATGCCGCCAAATGTTGCGCTCTGTGCCTACGGCTTAGTTAGTGTTCTGTGCGCGAACGTCGATGACGTCAAGTGATGAATGTGCGATGAAAGTGCTCAACACAGAAGGACTGCATCCTTATAATTTTTTTTTCGTGGCGGGCCACACCCTTGGCCACCGAGGAGCCCGGCCTTGACTCCCTTGGACTTTTATTTGTGGTAGAGTCTGAGCTCAAGAACTTGGTGTATCGTGAGGAACACCAAACACGCGACTCTTTGATAAGTGCGATAGTGGACGCTTTTAATATCGTGAGACGTGACAGAGACACTTTAATGAAACTGAAAGACAATCAGTTAAAACGTGCTCGTTTGTGCATTGAACGTAGTGGTTTACATTTCGAACAATTACTCCGCTACCGTTAAGTGTAAGTACTCGTACTTTGTAAATAAACATTTAAAAGTAGGTTAGGTAATCAAAATCATTGTAAATAAGTCGATTCCATTTTTAAATACCTACGCCTTAAATACTTAATTATCAAATTCCGACTTTTTTTAAAGATACCTATTTTGATTTTTTAAGTATTTATGACGATCCTAAGCCCGTAAAAGTTTGAAGCGAAAATTTGAATTACTTATTGGTTTTGTGTTTTATTAATTCACGAGTAGCGATCAGCTGATTTACACGCGAAGTGCAACGACCGCGCGGCGTTCGGGGTAACCGCGCGCCCGCCCGCGTAGGTATAGCGCGATGTATTACTACTGGGTCAAGTCACTTTCGAGTTTTGTTTATAACAATTGTTAATCCGCCATTTATTGAGTCTAATTTTTTTTACATATATTAATCGATTGTATGACCGATACAAACTCATTTCGCTTCGGGAAAACAACGACTTGATATTCACCCTGTATATATTATATAATATATATATTTTTTTTAATGTACATTTAATATTTTATTTTATTTTTGTTCGTTTGTTGTGTGTGTGTGTTTTTTGTTTTTTGTTTTTTTTTTTTTTTTTTTTTTTTTTTTTTTTTCTTCTAGTCTTAATACTTTTGTTAAATATTATTCCTCAAAACAACAGTAATAAAATAACCTATTTACGTACATATGCGTAATATATTATGTATATGTATTTCTTATATATATTTTAAGTTGGTTTTTGAAGCTAGCGTATGTTTTTGAATTTTTTATAGCTAATGGTAATTTATTGTAAATCTTAACACCTTCAAATTCCAAATTTTTCTTTCCATAATTAGTTCTAGGTGGACGGGCCACTAGGAAATTCGCATTTCTTAATTTCATTTTTTGAATTTCATGTTTCCTTGTGAAGTTTAGGTTCGAATGAATATGCCCATTTAATATTTTATGTATAAGAAGACAGGTGTAATATACGTAAGTTTGTTTTAGATTCATTATATTAGTCTCCCTGTAAATCTTTTCCGTCGACGTTCGAAATTTATAGTTGAATAATATTTTTATTAATTTATTTTGTTTTCTTTGTAATGATTCTATATTTGTTTTAGCTGCGGTACCCCAAATTTCTATTAAATAGTCGATATGCGGCTTGACTAACGAATTGTAAATTATATAGCGAACTTTTTGAGGTAGACAATTTGTTATGCTATGCAGAGAAGCTGTTAGTGAGATGAGTTTTGACTTAATTTTATCTATATGAGGCTTCCAATTTAGGCTACCGTCTAATATGAGTCCGAGGTACTTTTCTTTATCTTTTCTTTGTAGTATTTGGTCGTTTATTTTTAGTTGAATGTTATCATTTATTTTCCTATTTTTTGGAGCAAATATTATGTAATTAGTCTTATCTGTGTTAATTGTTAGGAGATTCGATTGAAACCATTTATTTAGCAAAATTAAGTCGTTCTGAGCTCGAGGCATGATAGCTTCAACTGACTGTCCGAAATAGAAGAGACTTGTATCGTCTGCGTAAAGTGAAATATTGCCTTCTAGACCTATTTTAGATATATCGTTTATATATATGAGGAACATAAGGGGTCCTAAAATAGAACCTTGAGGTACACCGAAGTTGACATTACAAGGGCTACTCTCATAGGAACCAATTTTCACTATTTGCCTGCGATTTTCCATATAAGACTTAAAAACTTCCCACGCTTTGCCTGTGATCCCAATGCGGGCTAGTTTATTTAATAAGATAGTTGGACTAATGGTGTCGAAGGCCTTTTTGAGATCAATAAAAATTCCCACAGAAACATTTTTCTGATCTATTTTGTTTTTAATTTTTGTCACAAGATCGATTGTAGCCGATAGGGTATTTGATTGTGGTCTAAAACCATATTGCTTTGCATACAAGAAATTATTAGATTTTAGAAATAGTTCGAGGCGGTTATAAAGGATTCTTTCAAATATTTTTGAGATCACCGGGAGAACAGATATTGGACGATAATTAGACGGATGAAACTTACTTCCAGATTTATGAACTGGTACGACCTTCGCGATTTTTAATTCATCAGGGAAGATCCCTCGTTCAAAGCAATAATTTATGCAGTCTGTTAGTTCAATAGCAATAATATCCTTAACGTATTTAATAGACTTCGTACTAATGCCATCAATGCCAGAGCCAGTGTTACTATCTAAATTGTTAATTATTTTGACAACTTCGTTCGTGGTTACTGGTGTTATTATATCTAGTTTCGATGAATTACTTGGTGTTGGATCCTCTAAGATGGTATTTCCTTCGAGTTTTTCAAGAACAAGATTCGCAAGAGTTGAGCCAATAGTCGAAAAGTAAGTATTGAAGCTTTCACATATTTCCCTTTTATCCGTTAGTGTAACAGTTCCGGTTTCTAGTTTATCTAGTCCAATGCTATCTCTTACTTTGTTTTTAGATAGGTCACTTATCAATTGCCACATTTTGCGTGGTTTGTTTGTATTCTCTTTAAACCGTTGTAAATAATATGTGGTTTTTGCCAGCCGTATATTATATGAAACTCTAGCTTTAGCCTTATAAAATTCTGTTTTTAGTTTGGTATCTGTACTATTTGATTTAAGGTTTTTCCAAAGTATATTTCTATTTTTAATGTCAACCAAAATGTCCTTCTTTATCCAATCTTGCTGTGGTGGATTTCGAATCTTCATTTTCGAAACTTTACATTTATTTAAACAAGTTCGTAACTTATTAGCTAGTTTCTCATATACGGGTTCTTGATCATCTTTGGGAAGTTCGTCTAAGCCACATTTACCACAAAAGATTAAAAATTTACATCTAGATGAGTCGACAACATTACGGACCCAAATACATTAGGCTACCTGCCTTTGTATTGAACAAAAAACACAAACATAATGTCCATTATCTATTATTATGTTTGGAAATTGTAGCCTACCGCCCGAAACTTCGTTACTTAAGATAGAAAAAAGTCCCTGGTGGTTCTATTACGTACAACTGTAGACAAATCGAAAAACCAATATTGGAGTAAGAAACTTTTACGTTATAGTATTTCTCAGGATATCCCCAAACTTTTGTGTTTATAAATAGTATTTTTCCTTTAATACTCGATTGACAAATAGGTGAACAGAGTATCCGATCTAGGAGTCGGGCGGTGTTCCTTCCTCTATATGCATTTTTATTGGATTTTCTGGCGGAAAGCGACGATCGTAGAATCGCAATGAGAATAAGTTTGGATCAAGACGTGTTATACTTCATAAGCTTTAATAGGATCAGGTCAAAACCGCGTAATGTTATGTTTAATTATGTGCTTTGTTTCTCGTTAACTACGTAAGCATTCGTTCTAGGTATTGCCTATTAAGTACTTAGCAACGTGACTGTTTTGCACGTCTATTAGGAATAAAACAATGCAACAATGATGTATCAAAATGTGCGCGGGTTGTCTTCAAAACATTACATTTTATTCGGAAGAAGAATTATAGCGACCCTATTCAGTACTAACTTCAACAAAACATCCCGTCTTGAGGCATTGTTCACAGCAAATTATGTAAGTATTAAAAAAGGGCGAGTGTACGCGGGGACTTCGCAGCTGTTATTTTTCTTTTAGAATCGTAAAGTCGAAGGCCAATTAAAATTGCTGCACTGAATAAGTTATCCGCGGAAAATAACCTTGTTCTACTAATACAGTTTGCAGATGAATAGGGATTCTTATATTTAATTTTCTACTGGTATTATTATGAGAAAGTTTATAATTTCAATCAGCGACCTTTGAACAGTCGGTATAACTATAGTACAAATCGTGAGAAAGAATCGCACAATGCGTGCAGAGAGCAGGTTGATAGGTACCTAGCTGATAACTAAACAACCTAACCCGGAACATATTTTTTACATAAACGCGTGAGTACGATGACTAGTCTTCACGTTTTTAATTTATATGACACTTTCCTACTGTTAATAGAATCAAAGAAGTCCGTATTGCGGCCACTAGGAAAAAGATCTTCCTCTCTATAGGTTTTTACGGAAAGACTCGTTTTAGCATGGGGCAGCAATAGTTTATGGTATATTAAGTGGTAAGCCACTGTCCTGGCAAGAACTACATATATATAATTTTTATCTACATAAGATAGAGTTAGGTCTTAAGGTAGGTACAGACCTTCAGCGAGGTGTTCAGAGAAGACGATAGCCTTAGCCTTGGCGACCTGTATGCAGTGCAGCAGCGGCTTGTGGCGCAGGTTGCTGTTGATGAGCGCGGACACGGCGCCCAGCTTGGCCATGCCCAGCCACGTCCACACGTACTCCGCGCAGTTGGGCATGAACACGCAGACCACGTCGCCGCGCTTCAGGTCTAGGTGCTCTTGCATCACGCGAGCCACCTTGTTGGAGTTTGCAGCCATCTGATGATAAAGCCTTGTCTTATTGATTGGGGTAATTTGCGTATGATGCATATAAGAATCTGTCACACTTCAATGTTTTTTGAAATAGACCGAAAATCTTGGATTTGAGATTATATTATATTATATTTGAAGATTCTTGAACAATTAAAACAAACGAATAGGTAAATAAACAAAAATGATGTAATGTCCTTTCAAAGGTGAAGGTCGTCCGGTTTTTCAAATAAACTACGTTTTTTTTTTGCATAATATGTTTTTAATGGTAATGAGAGCCTTATGATAATGAAAATGCGGGTCGAGCTGAGCTCTGAGCATTTAAACAATCTGGTTGTAAAGGGTTCACTTGAAGGTGAAAGGTTCGGACGACCAACTAAGTTCTAGATAGATAGCAAGCAGGAGCAGCAGTAGGATACTAACCTCTCCAAAGGTCCAGGTGCGGTCACCCACCACAATGAAGCAGGGCGCGTCGGGGTTCTTGAGCGCGCGCTCCGTGAACAGCTGCGCCACGGTCATGTCCTGCCGGCCCCAGCGCTTCGACCGGACCATGCCGTGTGCGTAACGCCATAGGAACCTGCAAAAATACATTAAAATATTAATATTACAACTAAATTAATTATTCGATGAGTTCTTTAAAGGTAGCTCGGTAACTCTCCTTTTCGTGCCAATGACTCTTTGATTTTATCGACCAAAAAGCTACCTGGATTGGTCGGTCGTTGGCCTCCAGCACGTCTGAATGGTGGCGGCAGGATGCTGGCCAGAAAATACCCAATGTGTTACGATCGGGCAATATATGGAGTTGGTATTAGTTTGGCTCAATATCCGTTCCGCGGATCGCATCATAGAGAAAAAGGAATTCCCGTTTGACTGCAGTAAGAATAAAAAAAAAAAGGAATGGTTTTAGCATTCTCCTGCCAAGGAGGAAAGCGGGCTAAGAGTATTGCTACCGGGTAAAATGGATGTGTTTTAAACGAATTAGAACATAAGAAGAGTAGAAAAAAAAAGTACTATCATCATCATTAAACCAAATTATTAAAGAAAATCTGTGATAAGTTATAACTTCGTATTATATTATTATTTTCCGTATCATTATTTATTAGCTAACGATAAGTAGTCAAACAAAAACCTGTCACGATTCCATAAATGTACTATGGACTTTGCATATGTACCCAATTAATTATCATGCCGTAAAACTATTGCGCAATACATAGAAACTCTAAATTAGAATAAAGTTAACTACAATCGATCCGGTAATATATTTAAAATCGATTTCACCCTACAAATCAAGGTCTGATTGAAGTTCACGTTATTCTTATTGCTTGGAAATATAGTGCGACTTTAATGGCGGCAGATGTTCCGTTTCTTACATTTTATATGTGGTATCGATTTTTTTAGCTTTTCCATTGATATTCTAACACGTGGGCAAGATTCCAGTGTTAAATATTCAGTACGTTATTTCTGACCTTATTTCAGCGAGCAAACATTCCAGATTTTATTCAAAGATGCTTTTACATTACAGAGGGACAGTTATAGCATAACATTAAATTCGTCCATAAAGAAAAATAGAACTTATTTTATAATTAGGGGAAACAACTATCATAATATACAAGAAGTGTCGGTACTTATTGACTTTTTAACAACATTTCCAACTAATGCATGAATTTGTGAGAAGATTAGAGTGAAAAAGCTTTGTACAAATAATGGGCATGGCTAGTAGCGGAACGTTCTGTACTCGAGTGCATTGTCGGGGGTTGGGATACCGAAAATATTGTGCATGCTAGCGTACAGTCCACGGTACGACGAACTAAAACGTTATACCACAGAGTAAGGCATGCTACGTTGTATAGAGGAAGCCATAAACAGCACTGCGGTGGCGCTAGCCCGCCGGTCACGCGACTACAGCTTGACGTGTTCGTAATCCTATAATTAAATGACTACAAATACGACCTTCGCAACAAATAGGTAACCTTAGAATCTTAGTAAATAAAAAACAACGTCACGTTTGACATTTTAGAGCTCAGATTTATTTATAACGGCTCTCATAGATCTATCTACCAGACAGTTGTTAATAAATCAATATTTATGGAACAACGATAATTCTAGAAGTAACTTAAGAAAACATTCTATTTACAAGCTAATAAATAAAAACTCAATGTGAATCTGCGAGTAAAAATAAATTTACGAATTCAATAACATCAGAATCATAAGAATTATAGAAAGCATTTTCAGCTAAATTTATTTTAGGTTCATTATTTGAATAAAAATAGTTCTGAAGTTATGTACTTAAAGTTAAGCGATATAGTGCCAAGTGGTTAACCACTACACACCTTCAATAGCGCGTCTCATGACTAAGAAAACTGAAATTATAATAAATCAATGCTTTAGTTCTAATTTATACAATTTATGTTGTAAAATTGAAATGTAAAATCTACTAGAAACGTTTACTTATTCCCTAGGCTAGCTTTTCTAGTAATTGAGCACTAAACCAAACATTGTAACGACTCGCTATCACGAATTGTAGTGTTAGTTTAGCATGGAACCTACCTATTGATATTTTATGTAAATACGAGCTAACAAATACGTGTTCATTCACCTTGTCCCATAGTGACGCAGGTACGTGTCTCGGATACTCATTATTTTCTTAATATACCGAAAAGGTTCGTCACGCTCTTTTCCCATACGGCATTTCTTAAAGAGTAACCATAAATTACGTACTTGAATAGCGCATACTGCACAAGTTTTGAGGAATTATGAGAACGGAAGCTAAGTTTTCTAATTTAGCGTATATAGTTAATTATTTAGAAGCTCTACTTTTGTGATAATTATTGCAGGTTATTGAAGTCATATTCTTTTTGTGGTTAAAGCTGAGAAGATACTGCTAATAAGTTATATGTACCATCAAATCAAGATTGGCTTACAGATCTAGCCGTGATAGCCTAACAAACATGTACAACTTTACATTTAAAAATTTTACTTACTGGGTATCTATAAATTGTTGCTTCTTAAACAATAGTTATGTATTAATTGTTACTATGCACTAACTTTCCTCTTGCCTCATTTGAATAAGATAAAGACATTGAGTAAACTAAAGCAGGCGGTTGGCGCTACATACATCTAAAGAAAGGTTACTATGCAAACAGAAGTCCTTGGGTGTGTTGCTTACATTTCGTTTTGTTATATAGGAGTATTTTATACAACATGAAACAAGCATCCTTTGAAATTCTTTTGTCTGCGATAATCCCAATTTATTAAAGCCGTACAAAAGCGCTGCAATTGCCAAGTCGCGATAAAATGCCCTAAAAATTTAGATACACATACAGGACAGTGAAACGTATGTATATGTCTATTAACTTAAAATGTACTACAGATATGTTTTTTTTACATCGACCACCAAATGCTTGAATGTAGATAATTCTAAAACTCGTAAAAGGTATGTAACAAAATATGTCGTGTCTACCTGCCGTGATAGATCAAACACACACGTCACAGAGTTTGAATACGAGTATGTACTATGTTGAGTAAATATTTGTAACTGTTGCCGATTAGATATCTTTTTAGAGCAAACTGCTCTTCGCTCGCGACTTTTGAGTGACCTTACAATAAAATTTTATTTTGATAGCAACTTCAATAATTTTGATACGTATTAAGACGAAAAATAGATAAAAAACATTCACGCCTATTTATAAGAAAAAAACTTTGTAATTTCATTCTTAATTACAGCAGATCGTTCGAATCCTTCGATGTCGATTTAAAATACAAATGACACTGTTTAGACAGTATTCCACATGATCTAATTCATTACTAAATACATAAACTATTTAAAAATAATAACAAACACCTAAAAAAGTACTCAGGAAAACCAAGATACGTTATATAACGGCGAATACAGCATTGCGTATAGATGGAGCTTAGCCATTGGAGTATGCCCAAGTTCTTACTTCCATGTTACGGCGAACCCGACTTAATACTGCATAAAGCGTTTTATTAGCTGCAGAATTATTGAATTAAAACTCTCTTTTAAAAACTAACGTAGATACATAATATTGCATCATAGATTTCTAGTTCAATAACACATTCTTTATTTAGATTTCGCGCATGTTATTTTATTTTTAGGTTTGTCTCCCAGACACTCGGGATCGGCGATAATATGAGTTTATTGTCATCACACGGCATTTGATTCTGTAGGCATGGGTATATCTGAGAAATATATATTCGTTATCACTGATTTTATTGGGTATCCGAGTGCTATGGCGCAAGGGACGGGTTTATGTCCAGCAGTGGAAAGTAAAGGGCTATGCGGTTATATGGTGGTCATACGCTTTTTACATTAGACTGTGTATGCGTATCATCTCACATGAATAAAACTGAATTGCTATATGTAAGTCTTGCTGAAATTTAAGAATGGCTACTTTAATTCGCCTGCGTACTACGGTGAATGTGAGAAAAAAATAAAAAATATCTTGATAAATTAATCTGTTGTGTAAGCTAGTCGATAAAAATTTATTTAAGTTCTAGCCCATCCTGCCATACCTTACCTTATAGAAACGTATACATGGCATCTAATTAAATCTACTTCTAGAAAATCCCAACAATCTAGAACACGACATTCCATTGCGAAAGGGAGTCAAGACGTCAAATATTTCCGTAATGAAAGCCTGTATTTTAGGGCCATTACGACGGAATGGTTGTCGGTACTGTGAATCATGGAGCCTAGTCATTGCTTTTTCCGAGCTACGTGGGTGACTTTGAATGATATCTTAGGAAGCCTCCTAAAGTGCCTAACTTCCTTTATATTTGTTACAACTTTGGAGATGATTGATGAGAATAATGATAGGTACTGAACAAAGGAGCTTGTGTAAAATGTACCAAAACACTCCATCAGGAGTCTAGTAAGTACATACTCAGTGTGGACTACTGTATGTTAGTATAACCCTTACTAGCCAAATTGAATAACTCATGTTTAATTAACCCTAATTCATTCTTCGTACTTAAATATCCACATTATGACGATAACGCCGAAAAGCAAGTAAACAAGTAATAAACTGCCTATTCATACATCATGAAAGACGCAATACAAACAGATACCACTTGCTTTATCTGGTAACAATAACAGTCAAACCTTTGTACCTTGCTGTGGATATTTGTTACTTGTCACTAAAAACAAAGAGTACAAAGGCTGGTATCACGTGAGGAGCAAAGGCCGATTGATATTGATTGCACTTAACGTTAAAAATATGATTGCAGTCTGTAAAGATTTGATATAGGAACTTAATAATGATAACGGAAAATGTTTCGTGGAAATATACCTACAACACTGAGTTAGTTTTTTGGACAAATTAACACTTGATCGTGACGAAAGAGAAATTCTCTTTTTCGCAATTTGCGTGTGTGAGAGACAAAAAAACTGTATTGGTAGTCTAATTTAAAGGACGACGTATACAATTGTCTGCGTGTAAATTTATAGTTGACAGAGCAGTTACGAATAAAAAGATTGGAAATGTTAGCAAGACTGAAGGCACTAATTATTAGACCATAGTATTGTATTTAATTCACAACAAGTTTATAAACTTTCTATTGCTGATAGTAGATAGGGTATGAGGTTATTGAAACATTGCTAGGACAAAGTCAGTGAGGCTGAATAACAATAATTTATGTTGTTTAGATTTCAGCAGGCTGATAAGGGAAATGTGATAGTAATTTACAAGATAAATAACAATTTCTTTGTTATTGCAACAATATTATTTTTGTATATTTCCATTGGACTCTGTTATTTCAGACACTTTGAAAGCATAAACAAAACTAAAGCAATTTGTATATTGTAATAGAAATAAATTAAGCCATCTCGAAAACTGGTGCGTAAAGATAGACAGAAAGTCTTTAAGTGAAATACGGTTTGCTTATATTACTTTATTTAATTTGGACTAACAGAACAAGTGACGTACAATATTGTAGATAGGTTTCTGTGTAAATAGTAAAAGCAGAAATTTATCTGAAATACATCTCATTTTAAAAAGAGTTCTCAATAAAAGCTTTTGATTAGTTACTTTGCGCCTCGCTTTAAAGCACTGAAACCCTGAGGCTATCGGTAATACGAAGAATTTCACAAAGTGCCAAGTCATTCATGAATAACGACACTCTACAAAAGAGCATGCTATTGAAATTGAAGTTATTTCAGCTTTAAATTTCTGAATGGTTGAAATATAAAACGTGTACCAGGTTGGCACTTGACAGTTTTCACTCACCTTATAATTAAAGAAGCCAAACGCTTTCTACTTTAATTATAAGCAGCAATCGGTTATAAAACATGATTATTCTTTGAGTTTTACAGAAATTAATTTGGATTTTTTGTTCATGTCCAGGAACCTTTCTTTTGTGCAAAAAGCTTCTTGCGTTGTCGTTTTTTACGTCAGAAGCAGCCCACGTAATCATTGGGGAGTCAATGACGTCACTCTTGTTCTAGGTTGAGAACTAGAAATACATGCATTTCATATAAAAACCATCATGATGAGAAACAAAAGCAATAATACTGCATTCATATAATAAAGAAGATGAACTCTACATTTTTACGGTTCTTGGTAGGCAAACCTTCATAAATATAAAATACTTCATTTCTCGTAGTTGGTTAACCACAACCATGCATCTGCTACAGTTTGCCAAACGCTAAAACCTATTAATTTCCAATGAAGGGGAAAGCGAAAAACTAGCTAGCGCTCAATTATAATTTAATCCGCGGGTTAATCTGATACACTGAGCGATACGTATACCTCCAAAGGAAGATATTTTAGAATTTAGAAACTAGAAAAGAGGTAAAAAAATTACCCAGACAAAAGCATTAAACGAATGGACCAGCTCGAAGGACACGTTTTAATTGATTTTAATAGTAGTGATACAAGTAGACGTGAGTAAAGTAAAGAATTAAAACAATCAATTTAAAAGTACATTATCGGGTAAATCCGCTACAACATGCTAACACATGTTGTATACAGTTTGTATCGCCTAATCGCACCGGGTTATTCGTCAACTGAACACACTACGCTGGACACACGTGTGTTCAGTTGGTTAAACTCAAAATTAATATATTTATTGTTTCGTCATCTGGACACGCCAAGATATTTTCGTGTGTCCAGATAGTGAAACTTAAATTAAATCACTTTTATGTTGTCTCCAACTGGACACACCGCAAGAAAAGGTACAGTCAGGTTTAAAAACATTTGAAATAAAACAAATATTTAACAATCAAATCATTTTAAGATATGCTTAGCTATTTTGAATACCTGTAGGTATTTTCAATAGAATATTCAACTTTGTTGTAATTGTAATGTAGCTTAATGTAAATGTAATTTAATAAAATTCTTACCACTTTGTATGCGGGTGATCATGTGACATATAAAACCGCCCGTTCCCAACATGGAACGTTTAGTGACCAAAGATGATTGTGTCACAGAACATTTATCTGCGTGACTGTACTTTCTCATAAATTCAAGTAAAATATGAACGTATGTCCAGTTGAAGACAACATAAAAGTGATTTAATTTAAGTTTCACTATCTGGACACACGAAAATATCTTGGCGTGTCCAGATGACGAAACAATAAATATATTAATTTTGAGTTTCACCAACTGAACACACGTGTGTCCAGCTTAGTGTGTTCAGTTGACGAATAACCCATCGCACCGACTATATGTGCGTATTTCGACTAAAGTTCAAGTCAAAAATAGCCGCGCGCAGGAAAGTGTAAACAATGTATGTAAATGTATACGAGACGACTAAGATCGCCGATTGCTGCTTCGTAAAGGTTATGTATGCAGGCATCCGCATTGATACATAATTAAACAGTGGTGCTGAAGCAGAAACATAACTGTAGTTAGTACCAGTATAGTTAATAAGGTTCTTGATTGTATTTCGCGATTGAATTTTAATTTGGCATAGAGGGTACGCAAAGGTGTGCCAAGTGAACGCCCATATTTTGACAGGTAAGTGCTATGGCCTTATGGGGGCGAGTTTGTCAACATTGGTCTGTTTCGTTATAAATATATGTAAATGATTAATTGTAAATCACAGCGGACTAAGTCTGGCCTTGACCGCTAATCTTGTGTGCAACGATTCGATCTACAACAACAACCATTTTTTTCTTTTAACATAATTAGCTGCAAAAAATCGAATCTATTGTTTGAAGTCGATACAACGATCTTTGTTAGTCCTTCGCTACATTCGAAACGATAGCTCATTATAAATAGATATGGCACAAGGCTCGGCGAAGCAGGAAGTATTACGAACCTAGAACACACACGATAAACTTGCGAACAAAACTATTGTTTGTAGTAACATATTAGGATAAAACTATTAAATAGTAAAGTAAGTATCAGTAGTAGTCGTAGTATGTAACATAGGCAATGGTGGTACGATAAATTAACATAGGTTTTGCCTTTGTGATGGTCGGGGGCCGATCGATTTTGTGTCGTAGTACCTATAAGGATAAGAGTAGCACTTATCTACTAGTGCATAATGTACATATATATAAATGAAGTGTTTCATTTAAAAAAGTAATCAACTTTCATGAAAGCAGTAATGACATTTCAGTGTTTCAGTTACCAAACTGCTGAATACCAATTTGTGCATACAAATGAGTCTTTTTTTTTCTAAAAATTTGCTACTTAGCAACTTCGCACATCTTACCGTATGTATAATATATGTAAACCCTAATTTTCCAGTGTTTGCAAGTCGAGTACGGGATAATCCCTAGGAAATAACGAGCCATTAGGGAGGCAATGTTGTGACGCAATCGGATCTCATTTGCAAAGGTCTGACTAGGGCTTGCCATATCACAGACTGCGTGGCATGTTGTGCCATCGATTCCCCCTAAATAACAATGTGGGTCACATATCTAGGGTTGCAAAGTCCGTGTAATGTGCGCATTAATTGCTTTTCCTGTTGCGTTTTAATGATACTAGTTAACGTAACGTGTTATTGTTTTCTGTTGGAAACGTAATGCCTACTACTATTTTACTGGTTAAATAATAACAGTGATTACTAATTTTGCGTTTACAGTAATGTTCTGTATTCTAAACGTACTTAACTTTATGATTTGTTGGTACACGTTTACGTAACTATGGAAGGAATGATAACTACGTAGCAACCCTAGCGAAACGGCGGCGTGACCTTGAACGAGGGCAAGTACTACGGATGATATACACTATACAGGATGGAAGCAGATATAAGAGGCCTGGTACATACGAATCCGGAGTATTGTGGAGTATACAAGATATTGATACGCGTAGAAACTGAATGACAACTAACGGTTTTGAGGAACAAAATTCTACCATCAGATCATACAATCTTATCCACATCGAGACATAAATGTACCATATGAAATTGAAAAAAATAATATTCGGGATATGACGACAGGTTATGCATTTATGTTCATTGAATATTGGTAGTTTTATTGATCAGTTCTGACTCTACAATTCGATACACAATACTCTACAATACATAACATGCATTGTAGTTGATGTTATAGTTAAAATATTGTCGATAAATAAATCCAGACACGCAAATTGTATAAACTTCAGTTAACTGCTACACAACATGCATTGAATGAGATCATTACACCATTTTTACATGTTAGAAGCTATATGTTATGTCAATTAACAATATTTGTTCCATGTTCATGCTGATCCTTTTGTTTTGAGTGATAAATCATTAGCAAACGAAATTCAATCAGCGATTGTGTTCTGATTTGTTTTTCTAAGAATAATTTGGTTGTAACAGTCTTTAGTTAAACATAATTAAATATATAAGAACATTCCAACAAGAATCATCCATCAAATATCTTAGAAGTGTTTTTTTAGCAGGAGATAAGTTTGTTACTAGCTTCATACAAATAAGGTTTTAGTGAGAAAGGAAGTTAATAATATTAGACCATACATAAATACATTATTGGCTTCTACGTGCTTATTATGCGACGATGGCATTGAAAGAGCCGTATGGGGTGAGCTCGGGACAATCGATAAAGCGATTCACTTTCCAACGATAAAATGAATTGTGACAAAGTGACGAGTATTAAAGTGACATCGAATTATAAAACCAAAAAGAGATGGATGGATTGTATAAAGCGTAATATTATAAAGAAAGTTGGTGTGTACTGGGAGCACAGAGGGAATAAATGGAAGAAAAATATAAGTAATATTTGACCTTAAATTGGGAAGCGATCAATCGAATCCAAAAGGCCGTCGATAAATAATGTGCGGAATTCGGGTGTTAGAAGAATAAATTCACGCCACGTGGCACGGAATGTCGGAATATTAATATGGAGGACACTGAGGACAGGACCTTTATGTTAATTAAGTTAACTGGTGCAAAAAAGTACAAGATGGGCCACTACTTTACCATACAGTAATTGGGGTAGCGTGTATAGAATAAGACTAGTAATTCTACATGTGACTTCCTTGTGGTTAGCTAGCGTGTGGCGTATTCACGTGTCTAAAATGACAAGATCACCCTAGTTAAGTATAGCTCTGGCAGTATAATGATCTCAAGTCGTACAGATTTACCTGCAGTTATGACGATAAAACCTTGAGGTTAATAGTCCCCACCGAATACCGGTAACCATGCTAGCTATTCATTCGTAAAAACTGAACAATTTGATTACTGAATATGTACGGATTAGGTCTAATTAATTAGGAATAAAAATTTTAAGAATTCTTTAGTTAAGTGGTATTTATTCTTTGGTTATTGGTAAAGTAGCTCAATTTTAAACTTCCTAAGGTTATGTGAATGCATTAGAAAAACTCTCAGCGTAAAGTTTGTTGAGGAAGCTATGCGATAGTTTCTTTCGTTCAAGAATTATGTTCTTGTTGGTAGTAATTTTTTTTGTCCTTTCGTCTTGGTTGAAGGGAATGATGAAATGCCTTTAATCGAGTATTTTGTAGTGATACTTGCATTATAAAAACTAGTAAACAGTAAAGCAAATCTTAACTGCAGTTGCAACTTAGCAGTTTTTGCTTCTGATACGCGCCAGAAATTATTCATTTAAAGTATTTTTTACAACAAAATGGATAATTTTCCGTGAACTTGAATCAGAATAGGAATCGAGGCTGAATAACATCCGCTAATAAAAAAAGGCCAAATTATAAAGGGTGCATACAGAGTGCCCTTATATCTTTTGTCTGGGATTCTATAAAGACTTGTCTCTACCTCTAGTTGGGTTGCTGTTTATTTTGCATTTAACAGTTAAACACGACACGAATAATGTATAACGTCGATACATGGCTATGGGGTACTCATAAAATGCCAAGAACATAATTTTATAGGAAAAATAGGATATGGTTATAAAATGAGATACTTATTGAATCCTATTTCATGAATAGCCGTGGAATAATATTTTTATCAGGTATTTTATTATATCTTTGTAATGCAACAGTTGCGCACCTGTCATGCACATATTGATCTAGTAAATATGTATATGTTCCGCTAATACGCGTGATATGTTACACGGTATCAATATCAACAATACTCACAAAGGAAATAAACATGAATGATAAATAGCAGACATACTTCCACGCTTGTAAATAACTTAGTAGGTAGCTAATCGATATTAATGTTCGTTCGTGCTACAATACCTAGAACTTAAGGTTTACACGTAAGGGTTTAATAATGAAAAGAGTAAACTCGATAAACTCCCCCTGTGAACAAACTGGTCGGACAACTAATACGGACCTAACAAAAAGACGGTCAACTACTGGATAAGTTTAAAAGAAACCGTTATACTCGTAATAGTGTTTTTATACGACAGTTCAATGGTTTATTATATTATTCGAAACAATATTCTAGTGCAAATATAAAGAGCATGCCAGTTACATGTCCAAGAAACGTCAACGTTATAATAACATGCTTAGGAATGGACATAACCATGACGTGACTTGGTTGAGATTAGCTGTTGTTGTACATTTTCCGTTAGAAAAAGTACCGTAATTACTATGGTATGGTGTGTCCTAGGTCATTTATTATAGGTTAGGGTACCTACATGAAATATCTATGGTAAACCTAAGCAATAAGTAGCTAAACGACATTATAAAAGTTTATGGAGTTAATAAGTGTGATCATCGATTGGTTAACCAAAAAGAGACTATTCTATAAGTTTAAATAGTCTTCAATAAAATTATGTAGGGTAGGAATAACTTGATAACACATATCAAAATATATGATCCACAGACACAATGCCCTATTTGCCTATAGGTATGTCTCTTCACTTTAGAAAAAACGTACGAATTGCAAATGCAGTAACTTTATATCGGCCTGAGATTTAAACTTTTCATCCTCGATCATCGATTCGTGAGAACACTATCTATATGGACCAGTATCAATAATCTTATCAGACAATATAAACAGATTATCAGCGTGTAATCTGGTAGATTTGCAGATAAACAGTGTATTTGAATGGCTTGCTAACAGGCTTGCATATTTAGTACACAGCACCATAAATGTCTGGCTACCGACATATTAAGTAATGCTACGCAGAGACTGGCAATTAATTATTTATTCAATGGACGTCACCAATCCTTCGAGGTACACAGGATTCCATCCACTTCCGAACTCAGAACGTCGAATTGACAATTCACAGCGGATGTACAAAATTATGGAAACGAGTTCATGACATTTGAGAATTCAATTACACAAAAACTTTCTTTGTCCCCAACAATTAAGATCTTATTGATAAGTTATTTCATTAGGATCGATACTACCTGAAAACCAATAGGAATGTCGATGTGGTCTATAAAATTAATAAGTCTATCCCCTACAATGTTATTTTGGCGGAGAGACGTCAAAGACAAGAGGGTAATTTTCAATTAGCTATTTATATTATGCGTAAAACCAGTAACTATACAAAGGTTCCTTTTAATAAACAAAAAAATATACGTTACTATTTCAGTAAGAACGTCTGAGTTTTGACGCAGTGGTAGATAATGCAGGTGTTTTCATGCATGCTTTGTTTAGGCTTAAGGGTAAAGTAAATAGTAGGGTACTCACTTGGCGTCTCTCGGCAGAGTCTTGATAAATACGTAAATGTGCCTCCTATATCGGTAGACGCAGGGCGCTACAGCGAGGATGACGAATATCGCCGCCTTAGAGAGTGTACTGAGCACGGCGGCCATCGCGGCGGCCAGTGCCATGAGAGCGACGAGAGCTGCCAGTATCGCGTCCATGCTGGCGATCAGCCCAGTAGGGCACACAGCGGCTAACTTTACACCGGTAACAGATAAACAGTACGTGCGAGTACGACGCGCGATCACTACGCACCGGGGACGCGCGCGTCCATCGACACCGAACAGTTTCGTATAAATGCGGGAAGGTCGCGGTGCGGTGCGACTGGCTCGCGAGCGGCCGCGTCAATGGCGGAGCGCCTGCCCCGAGCGCCCCGAGCGCCAGCTGCACATGCGCCGACAACAGCTGATCCCCGAACGGTAGGCGCGCTATGTCACCCACCCCGGTTAACTCATCTGAACTTGGGTATAAAATACCGATATAGGACGCGACAGTTACAAAATTTTTCGCGGATGCCTTGTGCGGATGACGTTTTACATTATTTGATTATTTCACCAAAATTCTAAATTTGAATATATTTTTGCCAACAATAAATAATAATGAGAAATTAAAAAGACACTCGTAAAAGAGGTTACCTGCACAAAAAAGTCGGTATACCTTTTTTTTTTATCTATGACGTGACTTCCATTTATTATCACGCTTGTTTTTATGGTGTAAAACGGTATTTATATCATAAATGGCGTTTATTTTCCCTAAGCTACAATAGCTGCGGCATGCATCGTGTTTAGTCCTTTGTTCACATGCACACATTTTGCAAGGTGCAGAATGATGGAACTGCGAAGATATTTCTTTTGTCTCTTTAGTTTAAAGTAAAGACTTGTGTTGTTTTACCTATATAATTCTATCATACAATATTCTGCGTTTGTTTTAAGAATGGCCAGTATTTATAGAAAACTGTTAAACTAATAAATACTGTTTGAGAAAAGTATAAGTTTATATTATGAATTTACCCTCCTATACCGATCTACCTTATAACTTCAGGTTAAAACAACTGCATACATGCTTCGATTTTTTTCAGTAGCTATTGACCCAATATTCCTAGCAAAATTATCTTAGCTATGATACTTTTTTTGGGCAAAACTTGCAGTTTTTTTTTGAAGGGACAGAAAATATTTTATTTCTTGCTTGTACAAGCAATAGCCCTAGTAAAAAATGAAAGACAAAACATTGTATGAAAATATACATTTAATGTAGTTTTTCCAACATATCCCATACCATTAAATAATCTTAGAATCTAATTTATACAACAAAAATATAATAAAAACGACAACAAAATAGATTCTTAGTCCCAATTCAAGACTGAAATTTTATTTGAATTTGTATAAACGTAAATAGAAATTAGCTACAGCATTAACAAGGCAAGTAATTATGGAAAAGATTCATCTAATCGAGTGTATATTTATATAAAATTATAATAATGCGAATTCTCGATTATTTAATAAAATTAATAACATTGTGACGACTTAATCTAACTACAACATGATTGAAAGGATAACAATATTCCCACACTAGAGACACACTGTTTATTTAAGTACAATACTTTTTACAAAGCGTTGTTTTTTATTTTTCTCGTGGAAAGTATCAACAAACTATTTCAATTTCGAAGATATGAGGTATAGAGTTGGTTGGATGTCTTCTATTAGGTACACACGTAACAATATGCATAGGAAGTCTGCCTTATTAGGTATCTTGTAAAAATTAACAACAATAGTTGTAAAATTTTTGCTATCAACTGCTTTTGAGACGTACATCGTAAGACAGACTCTTGCAAGAATATCGTCATGTGTGTGGCCAGCATTAATCCCGTGTACTCAAACAAAACTTACCTTGAAGACGTTCTTAAAAGTTCATCTGTCGCAACATTATACTTTAGAGTGATAGAGACAGCATCAGATTTTAAGAACTAAAATGTTGTTGTGTCTGAGTATTCGACTATTACACTAATCATTAGAGATAAAATTATCACGAAAAATAAGATCATACATTAGTGGAGATATTTTGAGATATTTATAAAAATAGTAGCTGTGACGCAAGAATTTAAAAAATGTTAGTTGATAAAACAATAAAGATGAAATTATACAATATATTACATAGTCCTCAAAGTTAAACCTTTACATGATTATCAGTTTAATACTTCAATTTAATAATAACCTGCGGATAAAAATATATACAGTTCCAATGTCTTTTTTGTCTAAATAAGCTTTTTATCTATGCAAATAATTATATAAAAATATACCAAATGGAAATTTTGATCTGTAACTCAGAACAATTAAATAAAAATGCTTAGTTAATAAATTCAGATTCCTCCCCTCCTAAAAACTACAATAATTATTTTTTAACAACAACACTAAGATTTATTGCTAATTATAACACTCTACATATCTTTTCAAGAATGTATGATTTCAAGCAGCCTTAAGTTTACTTACAGAAGTAAGGTCGCGATAGGTGTAGATTTACCTATTAAAATATAGATAGTTATACCGGGTTATCGGCATAAACAGTAACAAAATAAAGAAATG
The DNA here is from genome assembly GCA_905146925.1 of Autographa gamma. NCBI lineage: Eukaryota > Metazoa > Arthropoda > Insecta > Lepidoptera > Noctuidae > Autographa > Autographa gamma. The sequence goes on from LR989852.1 coordinate 8,471,235, forward strand.
CGTTGTTACGTGCATTTTATCAAACAGTTTGAGCGCAGGAAGTGCGCAATCGCATACATGATTTGAACTTTAATTAACTTGCTGCAAAGTTTTTTGTTGCTTTTGTGCTAGTGATATATTTTTAAATTACTCCAATTTTAAGAAATTAAATGCTCTTTGTTATTGGCGTAAGGTTGAATTTCACTCAGCACAATGTTCGAGAGAAAGCTTTTTGGGTTAATCATTCTATGGCCATATCTATGGTAGGTTTTCAGGTGTGAGATGAAATGATATTACAGTAGGATGTATTTAACATTTAAATTCAATTCCTACGGGTAAGTCTACAATTGCATTGAACAGCTAACGTTTAAGGCATATTTAATAGGTAAGTATAATTAATTGCATTTGTGCTTCGGCGTCCAGTGTACAGGAAATTTAATACATTCGTTAAAATAACTATTTTTCAAAGTAAATGCAGAAAAGAATATGTCAGTTTTTGTTCAATTTTATATACAAGTGACAATTTCTTTCACCCTTGTAATGTGCCTCGTTATTACAGAAATATATTTCACAATTCATTCAAAAAAGTTTTTTACTAACAATTTTTTTTGACGTATTCGATTTTATTGTCCAGCGTTTAGCATCTTCAGCTTGGATCATATAAAAAAGTTTCTTGCTGTGTAGGTACCTCCTAAATAAAAGTAAATAAAGTAAGTTAAGGTACCTTTGAAGTCCCTTGAGACGCTATGGAACTATTAAACTATTATCATTTAATAACAACACTGAAAAACAACAGATTGTAAGGATCACAGCCTAATTTGACCACTAATGATTTTGTCGTACTCCTCTACGCCGAGCGGTAGATACCGACCTTGCTTTAGATCTAAATAATAAAGTTTATCTTTTTTGGCCAGTTTCGGATCGAAACCATCCTTTTGCAGATCAGTCTTCTTCATTTTGAATGTACCTGTGGAAAGAGATAGAAATCAATAAACTTAATTAAATATAAAACATATGAGTCAAGTTGTCTTCAGCATACAAAGTTTTTTGGTTTTAGTTTTTAAACGATATTATTTTATTATTCGATTTACTGCAATAAAAAATGTACTCCAGCGATTAGAATCACTATAAAAAAATTGAAACGCCAATTCTGAAAAACAAAATAACAAATCTCACACCAATTCGCATTCAAAGCGTGCAAGAACACACGTACGTTCATATACGAAACATTTTTACGAACTACAAACATTTGAAAATGCACAGTTTTTTTTTTAATTAGTTTATTTAGTGTCACACAGCTGGATTCAGGACCCCTAAAGGCGTCAAGGTCATCCCATCTCCGCTTGGGCCTTCCACAAATATGATATCCTAGCAACTCACCAGTCATATCCACACTCTCCATGACCCGGATGAACACAGGCCTAGCATACACGGGCAGGTCTCGCGCCAGGTCCTGCGCCAGCTTCACCAAGTCCAGCGTACCGTCCACGTCGACGATACCGCACATGCCCGCGCGGCCTTCTGTGTTTGGTACCTGGTGGGGAATAAACAGTTGAAATTAAGTTGAATGTTCTTGCTCTTTTCCAGAAATACCACTTTCCAAAGTAGGAAATACATTATCGAGCTGAGAGTACGATAGCTGGTAAGAACTTTAGGCTTACTTTTTTGGGTTAGGTCGGTAAAAAAATCGTTTATTACGAAGACTCAAGATGCAAAACAAATAATTTCAAATATTCAAATATGGGGTTAAAAGTAAACATATCTCAATGGAAAGGAAAATCATATGTTGTATGTTATGTTATAACATATACAATTGATACAATATACACAATGATTAGAAGCTACTGGATTTTACAATATGTAGCCCCGCTGACGCACCCTTAGTACAACAAAGTTGCAATGACAGACGTGTGAAATTATTTACCGAGATGTTTGGCAGAGACTTTGAATTCTCTTTTACAGAAAGTGAGTGCTGCATTCGATGGATGATCATTAATATCGAACTATCGAGTCATCCAGGTTAGTCAAGCGACAATCCAAATGCTTTTTAATGTAAAATGAAAGTCCCAGTTTAGTATACATATTAACATTTTTCTTATTGCTATTACTGAGGCGATTTTAGAAGAGATAAGTGAAATGCAAGTCGCCGGCCAGATAAGGTCAATCAATGCATTGCGTAAAATTCAATTGCACATGCAAGTAGTACCGTGCACTGAATGTAAATACTACATTGTTGGTTTGTTTATAATAGTTGTACTGATCAATGAAGGTTTCATTATGCAATGCCGGTGCGGATAGTTGGCAAACAATAGTTTCTCATTCACATAGCGATCTGACGTTACTGATACAATATATAAATTATAGTCAATATTATTGTGATGTCTTCCGTTCAGTCGAGGTGGGAATATGGTTTTATAACTTTAATATATTTATTGTTTTATGTCATTATGCACTCTGTGTATCTCTAAATATATAAAGTCTTAGTCTAGTAAGTCAAACGAGTTACCATCAGCTCAACTATATGTCAGTCGATTTAGAGCGCTTGACTACGTTGGTAGGTCATGAAATGGCGAATTTGTAAATTCTTAGTTAGGTACACATATCACATAAAACTACCTTATAATTATCTACTATGACGGAAGGACACCAAATAGATGTTTTATCATCTCGTGGCTTCATAAGGACTATACTTAAGCCAACGAATTTTATAGGTTTAGCCTGAACCCTTAGGACAGGTGTTAGGAAGAGTGTACGATTGTTACGAGTATAACCATGGGATAATATTTACCAGCACTCCATACACGACAGCGTCCCTATGGTCTGCGAACCGTGAGATAGCGGACTCCACCTCCGTGGTGGACACGTTCTCGCCGCGCCACCGGAACGTGTCGCCGGTGCGGTCGCGGAAGAACAGGTAGCCCAGCTCGTCCGCTACTAGGATGTCACCTGGAAATAAATTGATATTATGAATATAGGATCTAATTAAGTGCCGAAATCGATGACTGGTGGTTTTCAGATAGTCAATGGGGTAAAAGGAGAAGTGGATAAATCATAACCAATCGAAAATTCAGGGCTAACGCAAAAGACGTTATGCTTTTGCGCAAAATGAACCAAATTCAGGTTATAGAAGATATTTGAAATCAATATATCGTAGAGATTTTTTTGTTAAGTAAACGAATAAAGTTGAAGAATAAACAGTCTTATGTATCTTATTTATAAATCAGAAGCATATAATCGTTAAAAAAAATGACATCTATCCCATTATTTTCATGGCGCGCCTCGAGTTAATTGAGTCCATAAAAGGAGTGTGCAAAAAATATAGGCAGTGACTTACTTTTGAAAACTTCAGAGCAATGATTTTATATCGCACATCATTTCATACATCGTTAATATTATAAAGTAGAACAAATCCTCACCAGATATAAAGGCGGCGTCTCCGAACTTGAAGACGTTCTTGACGACCTTTTTCTCGGATGCCTCCTTATCCACATAGCCGAGGTACTGGCGCGCCGGGTTCTGCGACTGGATCTTACCGATGAAGACCCCCGGCTCGTCTGGTTGTGCGAGCTGGTTATATGTAAATAATAGAGTTTTTTACAAGCTTTTCAGTAACCAATAATAAATAAATGCGGACAATATCACATACATTACTCTGTGGCGGAACGCTAACCTGTTTACCCGCTACAGCGCTGAACCCAAAGTTAAAGCACTTGGATTATGGAATTCAGAGACAACGAAGGTGCCACAAATACCCGGACCCGAGGAAATGTAGAAAAGTTGGTTTTTAGATTGTCCGGAGATCGAACCCAGTGCGTACGCCAGTCGACTACGGAGGTCGTCAATGTTTGTACGTTTGTAAGTTAGTAAGTATCGATTTGTGTATGTATGTGAGTATGTATATATGAACGTAAGTCTGTATGTGAGTATAAAGGATGTTACCGAAAGGGTATATCCAAAAGGTGTGGAGTACTCACTCCTGGTAGAGTGAATTTTTGGGGTTCAATAATAGATACGTAAAATTGTATATTGATGATCAAATTAACTCATACTGATATTCTCTAAACTGACTCTATAACAAATGTACTCTCCACAACTTTTGGATAGATATACCCCTTCGGAGATACAATGTATTCAAGTATGTAGGTAAAGAATGAATGTAAGTATGTATGTTTATTAAGTCTAACTAGCTAAAATAAAAACACTACATGCCTTCTGATTGAGATTCTGTACAGTACAAAATAATGTTACTTTTAACTTACTTGACACAGTCCTACAGAGTCCCTGACAGGTTCTCCGGTCTCCTGGTTGACCTTGATGATGGCTATGGGGTACACGCTCGGGAAGATCCGGGACACGAAGCCTATAGCGCCTGGAGTGCCGTCCACGTTCGCTGTAATGATATAAGTGTTTGTTTAGGCTTGTTGATGAAAGTAATAGCTGTGATATTTAATATTTCTATTTTCTAAATACATACATATTACACCTAGACACACAATAATTTTTAATGATTAAGCTTATCACACAAAGATTTGTTCTGGGTGGGAATTGATCCGACAAACTTTGGTTTGGCAGTCAGGGTCACTAACCACCAATCCAACAGTCTAGTCAAATCAGTAAACCTGCTCGGTACCATTGTGTATTTTAATGTGATTGCAATATAAATGATGAGAATGTTATTTACGTACAGACAGTAGTGCCAAGTTTATAATATGACTATTAATCAATTCACCGTTGTATTTTTAACAAAAAGTCAATGCCCGGTTTATTAATATTCTGCATCTACAAATATAATCGTAAATAATTTATACATATTTGTGTATCTTATACATGTAAAATCTAAAAAAATAGATTACACATAGATTTAAAGACCGATAACAGTATGTCATAACATTCCAAATAAGACGGGAATTAATAAAAACCTACAATAAAAAAAAAAACTCCTGGATAGAATACAAATTCAACAAAAGTTTTGTTTTCCAATTTGGTATAGGTAGGTCTTTGAGTAAACTCGAAACATACATTAAACATAAACATAAAAAAGCAAACAAAGACTCCGCCTTGAGAACCTACTTTTGTAGTCGGTTAAAAATATTAATAAAACTGCTTCGGTATTATTACAAATTACATATGTTTAGCTTATTATATGTAAGTTATATTACCAATGTTAGCATTCCCTTCAGTCGCCCCGTAGAACTCAGTGACCGACTTAATATTGAACCTCTTTACAAAGTCCTTCCATATCTGAAACAAAAGAATAATAAATGGTAATTAATGATAATGTCCATAATATTATTCAGAAACAGCCAGTGTTCTGAAACGTAGTGATAATGCACATTTAAAAGAATTTATAAATAGAGGTCATATAGTTGTAAGTAATTATAAGCTAAGGAAATACCCAAAATATTCGATTAAATTGTACATAACCCGACAAATAAGAGATGATGGTTGATCGAGATGTTGGTATGTATATGTCGCAGACAAATAGTATTAATAACTATCTATCTACTAACTATCGCGCTGCATGTTTATATTAATATTATAGAACGGGGAATAGCGCGAACAAATAGTATTATCCTGCCGTTTAAATACGGCGTTGTCAGTTTAAAACTGTTTGCAGCTAATTTATATGCGTATAACACCTAATACATAGGCCGTAGAGTAATGGCAAAAATAATAGATAGATTCATGTAAGTACTTTAAGAAAAAAGTTTTGTGTATATAATCGTCTTAAGGAATGTTTTACAAAGCAAAGGAAACATTTATACTTAAAAAATAAATGCTTGACCTGAAGACTGACCCCAAATATTAATGATATCGAAGTTCATTGCACTTACAAATAATGCATAATTCATAATTATTTTGTTATTATATTTATACTGTTTTATATTAAATTTGAGCTAAATCTGTCATTATGTTAATAGTCAAAACGAGTATTGTTTGAACGTTATATAAGTAAGTGTGCAAAGTTCAAGGTTTTGTAGTTCCGAATTATTGACAGTGGCTTGTAAGTACCTTAGTGGATAGTAGAATGTAAATAATTATACGAATGTTATTTTAAATTGCTTATGTGTAATTTCGCATAGAGTCGTTTAACTAACTAGTTATAAATATATATAGCTATGGGTCGTCATAGCCAACTGGCTATGACGACCCATAGCCTAAAGGAATACAATTTTTAATAATACTGTTTTTACTACTCGTAATTGAATATGCGTCGCCGAGGCCGGCCCAGGAAGTGGTGGCGGGATGACTTAGTCGCATACTTCGAGGGCTGGTGCGAGGCGGCGCGGGATAAGATAGTATGGAAGGAATTAGGGAAGGCCTTTGCCCAGCAGTGGGACAGTATAGGTTAAGAAAAAAAGCGTAGTGTAGGACGCCTCACAGCCCGATGACCAGAACAAGGTGGCTGGGTCGGTATTAGCCTAAGAGAGGCCTTTGTCTAGCAGTGGAAGGTGATCGGCCAATTTCATAGTTTTTTTGTTTGTAGTACATTATTATCAGCTTTTTACTTCTTTGTACGATGAACTTAATGTTTTAAAGGTTATCCAATGTCAATGATTTCTTAATTATCTTTCAAATATAATAATGACCAACAAATTAAAACGTCAATGAGCGTGTTTTGTTTAATAAGATATTAAGGTAAATTTTAAATGTGTGTATGAAATGGTACAAAGATGTGTTAAATTGTACTTCAAAATGACTATTTCAGTTGACTGTTTTTAACTCAGTTAGGTTTAGGCTGCTTCACAGGACTTGAACGGTTAGTCAATTAATTGCATTTACATACAGGAAACTTACAGAACTTTGTACTTTGGAATTGCTATAATAATCAATAATATAAAAAATGTGTATTGTTTTTAGGACCGTACGTCGAAAATCAATATTTTTACTTCAAAGTATGATTGGCACTGATGCCAAAGTTCGACTAATTATACCATTAAATGTGATACATAGAGGAAAAAATGGTTCTTGGTAATCTAGGAAGATATTGCTTAGAATTTAATTAGATTTACATTGCTTACGCACTTTAAGGCCACGTTTAAATGAAACAAAGGAATATAAATGATCATTTAAATTTAGTTTTTGTGTGCATGTGTCATTTACTGATATAGAATAGTTTCGTTGTTGTTCCAAGGCTTGAACCATCATTAATGTAAAATAATCCTACTAAAACCATTATTTATTTATTTTAGCTGCACAAAAAAGACCAAGTCCACATTATCTTTCGTTATTACCATAATGAGACGATAATATGTATTTAACAATTAGCCAAATTTAAAAAAAGGTACATTTGTGAAGACAAAAGTTTTAACCAAGTATTTCAGTTAAGTTCCTATCTTTTGAATGATGTCTCAGAACAAAAGTATTAGTCCAACGTCCACCGTTCTCGTTTCCTTTATTTTATATTACCAGAACTCTAAACTCAGCTGTAGTATAAAACGAAATGTCTTTGTCTAAGGCTTGGTGGAATAAAACCACAATTGGCTACGCTCGTCTTTTGTGCATCATGTATTGCATATAATTATGTAGGAAAAAATGTTTATTCGTGTACAAGAATGTTAAATTAAATGTAAGAAAATTGTTCCGTCAATAATTATCAAGTATGGTTTTTAAACTTGGCTTTCGTTGCCAGTCGTTACACCGCAGGTGTCATCGCAAATACAGCGTAACGAAGTAAACAATCTATATCTCATCCGCTTTATTGTATGCGGGGAGGCCCGCATGCGTTTTGAAATCCAATGTAAGTCATCCGTTGGCACTTAAATGTGCCGCAACCCGAATCTGGGAATTAATGCACCGTAACCAAAGTTATTCCTATGGAGAAGAGCCGGCATGAGACTCCAAAGGTCACTCATTTAAAAATTAAATTGTTACAGTTATTTGTAAATAATTGGTTAAATATATGCGTCAACAATGCGATATAAAGTATAAACTACGTTAATAAAATAAAGAACATCAACTATGAGCCTCAATACATAGATGTGTTGTCTATGACACTTGCCTGTGGTCTGAGTCCGTTGCCGTAGATGACTCTTACGTTGTGCTGCGTGTCCGCGGGGGAGGGCGGCGTCGCCAGCACGTAGCGACACATCTCGCCGATGTAGTGTGCACCCTGTATTATAAAGAAATTACATTTTAGTTGGTATAATGTAAGAACGATCGCTGTTTAACTTAACTTTAAAAAAAATCAGCGGGGTCGCTAGTTTCACACGAATTCCATATACTCATTAATAGGAGGCAAGCAACTGTCTCGTGAGTGGTAGAAATTGACAGACTGACCACATACGAGTCTACCGAATCTTGTAGATTTTTAGTCTTATCAGTAATCGGGAAGTAGAACTATAAAGATAGGCATGTCAATGTTTTTGAATCAACTATTATGCCTTATTATATAGGCCTTATATATTTAATTCGCTATCTATAGAATTCTTTATTTTTATATTGAACATTTTATAATTTTATTCTGTCCTTTATAGCATACATTGTAAACTACAATGTAGATGCATCTATATAGTCGTTCCGATTCATTGATGTATGAAATGTAACAACAGTATTACTGTTAAATTTATATAGCACAAAAAAATGCAATACGGTTAATAGTTTTATCGCTCAGAATAAATACCCAAAGTACTATAAAAAGAAATTCCAAGTTAAATTACGACTAATTATGTTTAGATGCAAATGCGACAGAACAACGTCGTGTTTATAACTAGTACGGTTCAAGGAATTATTGCAAGACTATAGTTGGATTCAAAGTTAATGGCGGCTCTGAAGTTAGCTACACGCTGCGCAGTACCTCGCCCCGCACCCCCGCTGGCGCATAAGTTTGTTACTGCGCAGCGACTCGCCTCATGTTCAGAGCCGCCATTACGTTTGCACCGTACTGTACTAGTATATAAATGTTCCATCATGACGATTGAAATAATTACACGATATAAAGCTAATGTAATGCTAATGTAAAAGATAAGCATATTCATCGGCCTTGAATTCACATAAAGGTATAGTTAATGAAACTTTATAAATTGGTAAAGGTAAGCATATATTTGACACCAATGACTAATCTGAATTGTAGTATACTGCCCTATAATTAACGTTTTAGGTAAAGATCAGCGAAAAGGTAGAAAGAATGAACGCAAATCGGCGGCGAATCAAGTAACTGACGGAATCTAATTTGAAATTATTTGATATCGAATATATTATTATGATTAAAATATAATTTATTACATTTGGTATCGTACTAGAATTGTTTTATCTTTGTTTTGTCTTCATGTAGGTAAAGAGCTTGGTGGTCTATCAAGGCATAAGTATATTATTTCCGATTGTATTCAAGGTATTTACATAAAGTTATAAAGGATTAAAGAGTAATAGACTTCAAGCATATTTTTATACGATTTAAATACAATTAACTCATAATTATATTTTGAAGGAGACAACATTAACCATTACCTACAAAACGTGACAAAAGTATATAAAAAAGCGAATCAATTTACTTGCATTATAGCTTGGGTAGGCATTATAAAATCCGAGTACCTAATTATTCCAGTTGACCGAGTTTATTGTAGGCAAGCATACATGCTTAAATGGCATAAATACAACGAACCAGTATAGCTCTATTTACTAGTCAACTAAGTATAGGTACAGAATATATCTAACTTTAGACCTGACAATTTAGTGTACCTACAATTTTTTTTTTGTGCGGGGGTTTACCCCTGTCCTACGGGGATTTATAAGACCGGGGAGTGTGGTATTTTTACCGCACTTAAACCACCCCGTTGGTCACCATCAGCACATGAAAAGGGACTTCTGTTACCTCTTAAAGAAAAAACCAGAAGCCCCTGGTGTACCTACCTACTAATAAGTTAAACTTAACATATTAAATACATACAAGAAGACAAATACAACAAAGGATATTTTTTTATCAAAAATTCGTGTGAAAATTAACTTCATTATAAAATCGCCAAAATAAAAAAAAAACATTTGAACGAGCTATAAAAAAAGGTTTAATTAGCTTACCGTCGCCTTATATTTGATGCAGTCTGGGAAGTACTGTGAAGCGGAGAACTTGGCTTTAAGCGCTACTGTGACGCCCATTAACAGCGCTTGGCCCACACTTATGACGCCACCAGCTGTGTGGTATAAAGGCAGAGGACAGTAGATGACCTCCTGATCTTCGAGACCCATGTAGTGGAGACCAGTCGCCATGAATACAAATCTGAAAATATATTTAGGGTGCTATAAACTCTAATGCTAATGATCAAAGTACACAGTCCAGGTATAATGTTTTGAGTGAGCAAATTATTACATAGTTTTTTTTTCAACTATTAATGAAACGGTAGACGTTAAAAAAATATGTTTGTGTAACTATAAATTATAATTTCGCGCGTCGCATTGTTACATAACGAAAACCAAAAAAAAAGTATCAACTGACTTTGGATTTGGTCATTAGTTCAAACAACTTCGAACTACGTAGAAACTAGATTGGATGTGGAAAAACAAGAAAAAACGTAATCATGGGTCAAGGATGGCAGCCGGCGGATACATCTACTAAAAACTAATTGGGATGCAGAGGAAAGAGGAATAACCATGATAAATCGTAATTTTCTGATGCATCCGCGCAGGCAGTGTCTAATCAACTTTTATTTACTTCACATCAAGAATTACTGCACATACATAGAATTAAGTATTCGCAAATTTGACAACAAAATCGAGGTCACAAAAACCTGTTTGTGTATTTACATTATTATAATATTCAAGTTTAAAAAACTTTATAAACTATTCTCACCTGGCATTGGATATAACAGCAGCTTTAGGTAATCCAGTTGTCCCAGAAGTGTAAATGTACAAGAGTTTGCCTTGGAATCCGTCGCTGTTGGCCAAGGTCCAGGGCGCTGGGGGAGTGGTCTCCAGCAAGTGGGTAAAGTCTGGGATAGCATCCCCGCCCCCTTCGGACTTAGCATTCGAAGTGTTTAAAGGACGCTGGCTGAATTTGAACAGCTTTAGCGATGGACTCAGTTCTTTTACTACATCTTGGATGGCTGAAAGAAAGGATAATGAATTATGATGCGGATAATCATTGTCGGTGATAACTAGTTTTGGTAACTTTTAAACTATCCTGCTGCAAGTTAATAGACATATTATTTGATGGGAATTAGCGCATATTTGCGATTACGGTCGGTATGACCTGGTGAGCCAGGGCCCTTTATTTATGTATGTTCACGCTGATTCCCGTTACATAATATTACTAACCAGTTTCTGCCAAAAAAATTGCTCAAGCCAATGCGAAATCTTTCCGTTGTTGTTTAGTTATGTTGCTAACCTCAACCTGCCTTCAGCTAGGTAATTAAAATAGTACTAAATTACCTGAAGGAAATAGTAAGGTGGAAATCTTTGGTGACTTGGACTTACATATTTGCCTAATCGCGTCGAATAAAAAAGTACTCAGCACATACCGATTGTTGGATATAAAGTCCATATTTTACATTGGCATATGTCTAAATTTAAATAGCATTGTAGTATTTACGGATACAAAATTCGTTTTAATTCGATGCTTTACGTAACTTACCTATATTAGTGTAGATTGTTTACCTAAGCTATCTAATGGATATTTTATATATTACAGGTAATTTTCCCAAATTACCGTAATTTGATACTATAAATGAACCAAGATTATTACAGTGCATTGGCATTATATGCACGAGTAGTCAGATAACAACACATATCTACTACACTCGACTTGTAAATAAGTATCTCGTCACCCTTGCGTCGCCGCGTCGTTAAAATCAAATAAGAAAGACATTAACTACTATCAATGCGATAGTAACTCTGTCTGTCTTCCTGTCTGTTACGCTTTTACGTCTAAACTGCTAAATCGATTTTAGTGAAACTTGGGAGTAAGCTTGTCTGCCGAAAAAAAAAAAGGCTATTGGTCTTAAACTTAGCTGCGGTTACAGACATCGACGAGGGAGGAGCCTTGGACAGAAGTTAGTCTCACATAAACGAGAATATAAAAAACTTTAAGTTTACACTATGTGAACTTAAATTGTACATATTTATTTATACAAGTCAAAGTCCAAAACAAGTTCGTTCTCAACGATAAAGAATAGTTAAAAACAGGTTGACGCTTCCCATAATTGCTGTCTCGAGATAAAAAGTAAGGCGATGTTACATAAATAAGTATTGTATATATTTTGGTAGCCTCTTACAAAATTGTGCGATAAGTCTGTTGCAATGCGTAATAAAATTTCTCTTGTTGGCAATTTGGAATGGAAGTGCAACGGCACATCATAAAAAAAGTATTCATAAATGGAAACATCTGTTGTTTTATGTTTAATTGTTTTTTTGTTAAGAGGCAACAACTAAACTGTAAAAAAAATCGTGTAAGTTATAAGTGAAAATATTCCCCAATTTTTTTTTACATAGTGTGCGCATATTTGCGTCTTTACCTTTCGCAAAAACGATTAGGTATGTCTCTGTATGTGGTATGTCCAAAATACGTAACTGCTAATTGCGTTATTGTCAAACAATGAGTAGTTTGTACTTCTGATATATCTATATTTATACTTGTTTCGATAGAAAAACTTGTGTGTTTAAATAATTAAGTCTCTTACCCGGTTGGTATTCATCGGAGAATATGAGCGCATCACATTTAGCGACGTTTATGGAATGCTTGAGAGCGTTCCCGCGCTGGTTGGTGTTGATAAGAGGCGTGATCGCACCGAGGCGCGCTATGCCCATCCATAGAGCCGGCTGTTGGGGACAGTTGTTCACCAGTAATCCAACAATATCCCCCTTTTTAATACCTTGGGCCTTTAACACTGCTGTTACTCGCAAACTGTAGTCTTCCACCTAAAATAATTAAGAAATTACAATACAAAAGATGTAAAATGCTGTGCAAAGGATTAAATTAAAATTATAAGGAATGCTGTGGCTTCCAAATTCATGCAAACTTGAGACCTTTTGTATATTTGGGGTAAAAAAAAAGTAAGTGTAATATTGTACACTTGCGTATATTTTTTACTACTTCAAATTAATATGTAAACTAGAACTTTACACTTTAGTAAACACATGCTAATGTACTTCTCAAGAGCAAGGACGTTTGTAGGTAAAATAGTCTGTTGTTCATGAAGCAAATATTGACAGAACTTTTAAAGCGATGTCTTTACGGTCTTTATATATTTTGCTAAGCTAATATTTATCTACCGACGTTCACATGTCTAACGTGTGAGTTCAGTGAGACTTCAATCAATGGGTATTTTGGAATTATGGGGGAAACCAATTATTATATTATTAGATATACCTATATCGTAAATTACGGATCTGAGTAAGATTTGAATTAACAGGCATTTGAAGAGATTATAGTTGCCCATTTTATGAAACTCAATTAATTACTAAAAACAATACTTCAGTATTTCCTTGAACATTGAACCTTTGTAGTTTGCATTAATTCAATAGATAAGTAAAAACACTTATAAATAGGTACTGGTTGTATTTTATAGACACCTATAAACCATTGTAAAATCACGTATGGTAGAAAACCTGTAATCCATACTCTCAAAGTCAAATATATCTGTATAATATTATAAATGCGGAACTAACTCTGTTTGTTTGTCTGTTATGCTTTTAGGGCTAAACAGCTGATCCGATTTAAATGAAACTTGGCATGGGCTAAGCTTAGATCCCAAGAAAAAACATGGCTACTTTTTGCCGCGACAACTGACACCCACACGGGCGGAGCTGCGTACAACAGCTAGTTGTAAATAAATAAAAACAATACTTTGGCTCTGTCTGAAAGTTAGATTAGAAAACCAAGCAGGTTTATAACAAAGAATTAATTAAAGCCCTCACATTTAAAGAATCTTATAGCACCTAAGCTGCAATAAAAAACATAATATGAAGACCTATGGAGTAAAATTTTCCTACCAAAGGGCAATGACCTCTTCTCATAAAAAAATAAACCATAATATATTTATTTTAAGTCTCCAATAATAACAATAAGTCTACAGTAAAGTCTAACTACCATACCCAGAGAAATTAATAGATATTTAGGAAACTTCTTAATTAAGCCACTTCACAATTGTAGATTTAAGTAAGCCACTTCTCAAAATACCTACAGAGAGTAAACTGATACAAAGGAATCCCTTAAATAAATTTAAATTAAATGTATGTAAACTACTAGAACAATGTCGTTAGATTAGGTAACAGGTGATTAGGTTGTCTGATTAGCGTCATTCCCAAACTCTATGAATATACACAATAGTTAATCATTATTAGTTGGAACCTTATTTGATGGATGAGTATCACTTATTTTCAGTTAAATTATTAATTGATTTTTGCTAAATATTCATCATATGTTAAGAAGTACATCTCAAATATTTACTAAATACTATATACAGCTATATCGCTATAATTATACCTAGGTACTTTAAAAAATATATTTAATTCGAAATGTAAGGAATGTAATTTGCTTTCTGGCGACTACTTCCTTTTTTGTTAGCTGTAAATCCTCCATGTACTAATAACTAAACAAAAACTTATGACTATTGCAAATTAATAGTAAACATTTTAATTTCACTGGCTCAAAAAATGTGTATAAATATTTTTTACAAGTGAATATTTTGTATTTGATTTTAATAGTATTGAAATACACATGTTTGATATCAACATTACACAAAAGGCGATTCTATGACAACTTTCACCTTAATAATACATCAAAATATGCTTTCTATTAACACTTTCTACAGCTTTTTATGTTATTTTTGTGTATAATGACTTATTGCAATGATATTAGAGGCTGAAGTACGAATAGTTTCTAATGTTGTGACATGTCCTATGTGTACAAGTTATGAATTAGTAATGATTAATGACAAAATGAGTTCAAATTATGCCATACTTGTTGCTTTATTCTAAGTAGTATGTTATACTTTCTGTAAAATTAAGAATAAATAATAATATTAAATGTGTAAATATAAACAAACCTCTTTAAAGCTCCACACTTCATCTTGGAACAAGAAGCATGGCTTATCGGGATGCCTGTTTACCACATCATGGAACCAATCCGGTATTGTCACATCTTTACGGGCAAACTTTCTTGTTATCCAAAGGATCTTTACATATGAATATAGGGCTCTAAAATAAAAAGAAAATAAATAAAAGTGGATTTGATTTAAATACTCATTGTTTTGAAGTTACTTTAAAAAGTTGTATAATGCAAGGACTTTTATCAAAGTTACTAGAAGTTAAATTCTATACAATTTATACTTGTTGATCTCTTCTGTAATATTCCTTTAGCACTTTTGTGTAACAAATACAATGCGATGACGTGCCAGTTTAGGACCCTTACCTTAGATCTCTCGGAGCTGTTTTAATCGCGACGTAACACCATCTTGAATGGAATGCAAGAAGATACACAACACCGAGAACTATAAATGCCACCAACATACAAAGGAATCCTTGTGAGAGCCATACAGCGGCGCAGGCTGCCGCGACCGCGGCCAACACGATCACCATCACGACCGCCTTTCGCAACGAAATGCGACTAACTGCTGAACGACGACCCACTGTGACGGTTGCGCGCCGTTATCTAGCATTAATTTTGTTTTATTCATTCACTCGCTCGTACTGTAGAGCTTTATCTGCTATGATTTATATGTAATTTTATAGTAAACAGATTTACTTGTAGTCTTGTACGGTACGAACAATTTTATTGTTGTGGAACTGTTTTCTTTTGTAACACTTTAAGCCAGTGTAACAGTCAACGCTGTTTGTGTATAAATACATGGATTAACACAAACTTTGTTTATATGATCATCAATGAAACGAAGCAATTAAACACACTCTTGTCCTGAATATGATCCAGCTGACATTAGATAAATATTCCTAAATTTTTAAGAGCCCTCATTAGTTCCCAGACAAAGTAAGGTAAATGCCGCAATGTATAACGTAATCATGTCATTGTCATTCAATTTGGTGATTTTACGTCACACACAGCCACTGCGCCACAGCTTGTAAAATAGTTGACTGCGTTTAGATATTCTTCAGAGAATGATTTTGATTTTAGGTTAAGTACTTTTCCTATATGACCATAAAATTTAGATTTAGATTAACATGATTTAAAATAAAAGGAATTTTATGCGAAGTTTAGACTAAACTTTTTTTTCTGATCAAATCATGTGATATTTTTTAAAATCAATGGACCGCAAACATCACACTCAAGAAGGGAAGATGAAAAAAACAAGATATGCCATAATTATAATTTTTTATTTCAAAATGTTGATTGCTTACACCATCTGTCCATAAATAATTATAAACACAGGTAAATACAGTACAAAAAGTACAATTACCTACAAAATTATAAAACATTTTCTAAAACCTAAGTACTAGTTTCATGGTATATTATAATAAAAAGTAGTTACTTAACTTAAAAATAAATAATTTAAAACTATTGTAACACTGTTGTGTTTCATAATAGTTAATAATTTGAGCTTAAATAAGCGCAAACTTGTGCATTGATTGTGCAAAAATCCCTCTTTCTTCCTTGGGCTGGTTGAACCCAAAGAAGAAAGCAGTCAGCAGTAGTAAGTAGAAGACAAAATCTAATAAGTAGTGGGTTTCGAAGATTTAATCAAATAGATTATCCTGATTGTAATATAAACAACGTCTAATATCTAGATGGATAGTTTGTCTTAAAACTAATAATGTCATGAATGGAAGCAAGAAACACGGCAGTGTTTCAGCCAAGTTTAGTATACACAAGGCAAAAACGCCAGCCGTAGTCATTTCAACTATCAAAAGCTAACATGAAAAATACATGATGCAGCAGTATTATAGAAGAAAGAACCTTTTATATAAATATTCTAATTCTGAATACAAAAACATTTGAATAGATACACTATCAGATAGGTACAATTAAAGAAAGCCTCCCTCCTCACACATTATTTTATTTGTATTTTTATGTAAAAATAACCACTGGGAGCAAAAAATTGTGGAAATTTGATGGTCTACGTATAAGATTTACATTTATTTGATAAATGTAGATTTCTCTTTTTTAATAGGTGCATGTGCTACGTCGATTTTATAAAATCTTAATTGATAATAACCCTTTTAAATGCTATGTGCTAAACTTATTATAGAGGCCACAATAATCATTTCCTCATAACGATTAAGCTATACTTAGGAGTGTTCCCATAGTTGGTTTTCTGACCTCTAATTGCTTCTCTGAAGTACTTGCACTTGAACCGTATCACATACTATTTCCTACGCAACGAAGGCACGTAATATCATCATTATAAAGTCAATTAAATTAAAATCACAGTCTAATTTGTCCAGATATAATTTTCTCGTACTCTTCATTTCCTAGAGGCATGTACGTCCCTGTTTTAGGGTCTAAGTAGTACAATTTATCTTTGACTACTGACGGATTGTAGCCTTCTTTCTGTAAATCAACCTTCCTCATTTTGAAAGTTCCTGTAACAACGAGAAAAAATATTTAAAGTAAGAAATTAACATTAATCGATTACTATAATAGTTCAATTATCCTTCTATTTTAAAAGTTTCGCTTCAACTCATGTTTGCTACTATCATGGGGTACAAATGAAGAAAAAATAGAGGAGAGAAAGAAACAAGTTTTAAAAATATTAGAACAGCTTTTCATTCTGTTTAGAAATTATTTATAACTATCATCTAAGAACTATCATAATTTGCTTAAATACTTTTCACATCGTATTGATCTTACCTGTCATGTCAACACTCGTCATGACTCTGATGAATATGGGTCGAGCATATTTGGGCAGATCCTTCGCAACGTCTCTAGCCAACTTTTCCAAGTCCAGGGTACCTTGACTGTCAACGATACCGCACATGCCTGCTCTACCATCGGTGTTGGGAATCTGTAATATAAGAAAGATGATAACGACCTGCTGTAAAACTACATGCTGTAAATAACTTATCTAGACCAGAAAAACAATGCGATGATGGTTTACAAAAATTAACGCAAGAGATAGGAAAGAATTTTGTGCTCGTCTTGGCGGAGACGTTGCCGTGCTCCCAAAAGGCAGCAAGCTACCCATGCGAAATATCTATTACAAATCATATGATGATATGGGTAGGTGTGGAAGACATAGGTCAAATACATACAATTATTTTTTCTTTTAAAACTATTCAGAAAACTTTATCTACCACCATATTACCGAAAAAATTGCAAGGTTTTTATACGAAGATTGCAAATTTGTCGTCATCAATAAAATCTTTAGCAAAGCGACCAACAATGGCAACTAAGACCAAGCATGATCAAATTGAAGGCCTAATTATGGCTTAGTAAGGACTGAAAGCTTCATAACTCACTTCAACACCATAAACGACGGCATCCCTCTGGTCTGCGAACCGTGAGATAGCGGACTCCACCTCCGTGGTGGACACGTTCTCGCCGCGCCACCGGAACGTGTCGCCCGTGCGGTCCATAAAGAATAAGTAGCCGAGCTCGTCAGCCATTAGGATATCACCTGGAAGTATCGCAATAGGGTTAAAAGAAAGAAAGGTTATAAAATATAGTGTCTAAAGAGCAAAAGAGAGGTGTGTATTTTCACATAGACATTCACAAAGTCCATATAAAAAATACACGCCCCCGTTTTCTGGAAGGTTGATCAAGAATGTTCCTGGTTGGCCAATAAATTAACAACCAAACACGCACTGTGTTTGGTTGTTAAACCTTATGTCATGCCTTAAGAAAGAAGCCGTTAATTTTTTTCCACACGTAGATATCTATTTGAAGAAATTGGATTCCAGAACTGCCGGTTTCCAGAGTTTAATTCCACAATAATAAAAAAAATACTTCAGTAATTATACTGACCTGAAATAAAGGCGGAGTCTCCAAAACTGAACACATCTCTCACTATCTTCTTGTCTGAAGCAGCCTTGTCTACGTAGCCTAAGAAGGCTCTTGATGGATTGTTCGGCTTTATTTTACCGATGAATACTCCTGGCTCGTTGGGTTGCGCCAACTGTAGAAATTATAAATCGTTATTAAATAGGAATTGACAGCTTTTTTCGTAAACCTTATACTTACAGGGATTTTAAAGTAGGTAGGTACATGACTTACAAATTGAAATGTGTCTCTCAAGTGTTGGTTACGAATAGATAGACATAATTTATGTACATACAGAAAAAGCGCTTTAAAAAGTTTGTAGGTACTGTTATCACAAGCATAAATATACTACAAAATCTAAATGCAGCTTGACTAAATAAACTGTACGATTCGATCAAGAGATCACGATTTGTGAAAAATTAACGTGCCCCTCTTGTGGTTACAACATACTGCGGTTTCAAAGTTATTTTCCTACACACCTTTGTATCACACAACATTTCTATAGGACTAAATAAACCACAACAACACAATAACATGGCATTAAACCATGACGTCTATACCAGCCAAACGTGGCAGACTTCAATGCAAAAACACTGTAGATGAAAAAACTTAATACATAAATAATCATTTCTTTGCATTGTTAAATATAATGCCTGTCGGCTGTCAGTAATTGCAAAACCTAATTATGACGCTGGCTTATGACTGGCGAAAATGATCACGAAATTCATCATGTGGTTTGTGTATCTACCTATGTTATTAAAAGAGACTGCGCGGAAAGAGAACCGTATTGGGATTGAGGGCGCTGCTGTGCTTAATGTAGTGGGTTTGTATTGTTTGTATGTTTATAAAATCATGCTTTACATTTTATTTGGTCTTTGTTATTTTTTCCTCTTTGAATGATTTAAATGTTATCATAATTTTAATGTTCTTTGGAGGTTTATATGGAGGTAGTTTCATTTTCCGCAACTGGTTTCTTTACGCACAGACACTACGCCATGATTTTTATATCTAACATTCAAGAAAATGCTTCACATTACCTGACATAAGCCCTTTTTGTCTCTAATAGGCTCTCCGGTTTCAGGGTCCACTTTGAGGATAGCAATGGGGTAAACAGCTGGTATGATTCTGGACACGAAGCCGATAGCTCCCGTTTTGTTGTTGATGTTCACTGAAACAAGAAAACCAAAGGTCAGTTAGCATATAAAGAGGAGAATAGACTAGCTATCAATGCTGATGTTACTTTTCAAGGAAATCGGCTATAAAGAAGTTCTAATAGTTTTGCAAAGAAGTCTTACCGATATTCGCATTTCCTTCCGTAGCCCCGTAGAATTCCACTACCTTCTTAATGTTGAACCGTTTCACGAAGTCTGACCAAATCTAGAAACAAAGAATACTTAATCAATCATTTCTTAACAAAATCAGTAAAGTAGAATGAGGTACATAGATAGAATAGTATTTAAAAGAAGATATAGAAGAATATAACAGAAAGCTGGATAGTGGCTATCTTGTCCCAAATCAACTACATACAAAATGATTACAATATGAAAGAAGTAATTCTTACCGCTGGTCTCATTCCATTGCCATACACAGTTCGAACTTTGTGTTGCTTGTCAGTAGCAGCCTGTGGAGTCGCCAGCACGTAGCGGCACATCTCGCCGATGTAGTGAGCCACCTGAAAACCAATACAAAATACATTTTAGAACCTAAAGTAAGTCAGAAAAAAGACATATAGTTAGAGCATTATAGGGAATAATTTCTGGATAGTGCGAAGGTAACCGAATCGTAAAAGAACCTAATCGATCTCAACGCCAGTAATAAAATAGTTTTGAAGCCTTTCTCAATTCCTAGGCGTTGTGTTTTAAAGTAAAGAAAGAAATATATTTTGCACTAGTTTTACATACCTAAATGTCTTTATCTACATTCCGGTTAAAAAGCAAATTGGTTTTCATAATGTCGTGATCGATTAGGTAAAGATTGCTTTACCTAATTGATCATTTACAAAATACTTAAAATGTACATATTTGTCGATAAGTTGTTAAACAACGTTTTCGAAGTACATCCTTTCACTTTAATTGCTCAGAAATACATTTTAACGATCTGCGCGGGGTTATATTTTCTGTTTACGTACAATTTGAGTCAATAACATCACAAAACTTTCTCTGAACTTTCTCTTACCGTTGCATTGTATTTGATGCAGTCGGGGAAGTACGCTGAAGCTGAGAACTTGGTCTTTAAGACTATGGTGCAACCGAAGATGAAGGCTTGGCCCATGGTGATGCAGCCGCCAGCCGAGTGGTAGAGGGGCATGGGACAATAGATAATGTCGTTTGCCCGCAAACTGCCGAGGTAGTGGACTCCTGATGCCATGAACACCATTCTGAAAGGAATGCATTTTTTTTTAGTTTTTTAAGTAGCTTGTGAATCTGCTGCATTTGACATATGATATTCGTAGGAAATTCTGATCAGACGTTAAAGTCATAAATAATGCTAAGAATTTCAGTGAGTACTTAACTAAGTTGGCGATAGTAAGTACGAAAAGTATCCATGCTAAGTATCACTGTTTAAAAATGGAGTTCATAATCGAAATTGAACTTAAACTTACCTTGAGGAAGAAATAACAGCTGCCTTCGGTAATCCCGTAGTACCAGACGTGTAAATATACAGCAGTTTTCCATTGAATCCTTCGCCATCAGCCTGTGACCAGGGTGCTGGCGTGACATTCTCCAGCATGGACGTAAAGTCACCGCTGGATTCCACAACCCTGACAGCATCAGGAGATGTGTTGAGCGGACGCCGAGTAAACTTGTACAGTTTGATCGATGGGTTCAAGTCCTTTGATATGTCTTGGAAAGCTGGAAATACGAAAAAATAAGGTTTAAATCCATTGCTATAGATTTTAAGATTTTTAGTTTTTCATTAAGCAAGGAATGCGGTATGTGTAGTTCATTTAAATTTATGGACGTCCACGTACATGTAATTTTTACATTTGGGTTTATTTTGACTATAGCAACAATATCAAGTTTATTGAAATGCTCAGTTTAATGTAAGATTAATGTCGAAATCTGACCACATTAAACCAGTATTTGCTTAAAGTTTATTGATCGAGTCACAAATATTCACCCATGTTTTGTAAGCAACCAGTTTATGCTAATAAATAATCATAAAATCTTGACCTAGAAGTAGCTGTCATCGTTAGCAAACATGTGTATCTTATAAATATGCATCTTAAAAGAATTTGGAGAATGTTTATTAAACTAACTAACATACATTCTCTTCTCACATATTTACAACTCTATCATGCGCGATCTAAGCGGGTCTACGCAGGTGACTATATTATCCGCTCGATTTTCGCCCGGTGGTATAAATCGTCGCCCGTGCAAACCCCCTATTAGGAAATGTACTCACCAGCGGAAAACTCATCACTATAAATGACAACGTCACATTTAGCGATATTGATAGAATGCAGCAAGGTGTTGCCAGTCTGGTTGGTGTTGATGAGGGGACACACGGCCCCAATGCGAGTGGCCCCGAGCCAGATCGCAGGCATCTCCGGACAGTTGCCGATCATGACTGCGACAGTGTCCCCGCGCTTCACGCCTTCGGATTTCAGAACTGCTGATGCTCTTAAACTGTAGTCTTCAATCTGGAAACATTCAGGATATAAGCATAGGTAAGATTTAAGATGTTTTATTTATAAGAGGAGGTAGTTTTATTTACGCAATGCACGAATGCCAACTATCTACGTTACTGATATATCAGATCAGTTATAATAAGATGTTCCATGGCAAATTGGACACAAAGTTGACAAATTACGACCTCTAATCAAAATGTGAGGTGCGGACTCGATATACGCGGTACGGAAAGCTTACTGAGCACCTATATTTCAAAGAGCAGTTCCTGAATATGCTCGTCGTACATAATTGATGATTGACGTCAAAGAGCGCTATCTTTAAATATCACAGAATTCCGGGTAAGACAAAATTAGTACAATTAGGTTTTTGTTAGATCATTCGTAAAAGACTTCAAAGTTTTAATACTTAATAACATCAAAGAACTGCTAGAAAAAGTAACTAGCTCCAAAGATCAAAAACACAATCCATCACTTTTTTAATATCGCTAATTGAGATCTTAGAAACTTCGAAAAAACTTTAACAAAAAAAGTAGGCTGACATTATTTTGATTGGTGGACCAAACCGTTCCCATTCTCATAATGAGTGACAGAAATTAAAACAGCAATAAATAATATTCATTTTAAGGCTCATTTATTTATTTCCGGAGGAAATCATTAACGTCAAATAAAGGAAATTAAAGTAGGTGTTCCTAAACACGATAAGTTGAGTCGTAATTATAATACTTTGTAAATGGCCTGAAAATCTCCGTAAAGTGGCATTGCACTCTAGGTAGCATTAATAACTTTTCTGTTTTATGACTAGGTACAAGAGATCTTCCTAAAGTCTACGTAACTACACTTAATAATTAGGATAGGTACCTGATTACTTTTATTTGGCTACACATAACAAAGCACTTAAGCAGACATTCTGATTTTAACTTAGCAATACATTCAACTCCATACAATGAATCACAGCAAACGAATTTAGTCCTAGAATCGTTTAGATAGTCATTTAATCTAGATTTAGACATCGCGTCATGTGGTGTGGTCCCGTACTATGAATAGTACGGTAGCCACATCATCCTGTTGTTGCCATCTCGTACGAATGGAAGGACTTGACTACAATGCCTCTATTATAAAACACCTTTTTTATTGCTCGTCCTATAGATGTGTCCTTTGTCATCGGCAATAAGAAATCTTCCATCAGGAAGTTTTTACTAGGGTTTTGTTGGCCGAAAATTCAGTCAAGGTTTATTCCAGACCCTTGGCTTAATTGTTCACAAGTTACATTTTTTTTGTTTACTTTCGAGAATCTATTCTAGCAGATAGCGCCGTGCAATATATATAAATATAAGATGTTCATGACAAAAACGATACAAAGAAAATAAGAACAAAAATATCAATAAGTGCGGTCGACGCGGTCGAGCATGGAAAACAATCAATATGATATAGTGTAGGACACGTACATAGGTACAATTGAAGACCTGATCTCAAAGAGAACGATATAACAATGGGATTGTTGTGTAACCGATAGTTACAGTACAGGTGATGCAACACCGACACTAGAAGAAGGACTTCCTGCAATATGTTATGTATTCGCCTGACATTATTACGATCGACTCACAAGGTAACTCATGCAAGGAGAGCATATAACTCGAAACAACTTTGAAATAAAGATCTTTTATTTGCCTTTTTCTGCGCTTTTTTTAAGTTATCAAGCCAAGATAGAGAATTTTATGAAAAGTAATGTATGGTAGGTACTTTTGTTAGTGTGTCATTATCTCAGATTTATTAATTAGTCACTAATCCTTAAGAGATTTTTGGGTCATATTATCTACATCCTATTTCTAATCATGTTCAACAGAACAAATTGTCATCGTGCATAAGTACTAGAAATATCAATTAAAATATTTTTAGGGATAGCTTCGCCTTCAAAAATTATTCTCAAAAGACAAATGTTAATTATTAATTTTTGAGTGACAAATTAAGTTTAAATAAATAAACCATACCTGTTTGAATGTCCATGTTTCATCTTCGAACAAGAAGCAAGCCTTGTTGGGATGTTTCAGAACCACTTGATGGAATATGTCAGGCATAGACCACTTCTTGTTTGTAAAGTTTCTCGTCAGCCATAAAATCTTTAAGTAGCACCAAAGAGCCCTGGAAATTGGATGTTAACATTTAAGAATAGTCAAACAAAAATCCATCATTAAACAGGCTACTACAAACTAGGGCTTGTAAGTATTAACATAGCAAGATCTAAATAACAAACAAGAAAAAGAATATAATCACAAACAAAATAACATCATTTTTTTTAAACTTACGAGAAATCTCTGGGTGCGGTAAGGGCAGCTACATATAACCATCTCCAGTAGAATCCAATGCAATAGACCACAGCTAGGATGGCGAACACCTGGAGACTGGTCTGCCAGTCCTGGAACACCCAGGTCACCGCACACGACGCGACTAGAACACCCAGCGCCAACATGCCGAATATCACCTTACTCCAAGGGATCACGGACCCTTGCTTCTCTTGTTTATTAGAATTCCCCTTCTCTAAATCAGCATCTGTAGGTTTCAACTGAAAGGAAAGCGAGGTATAAAGTACATGCCTGCGCCACTGATAAAAACACACTAGAGTATCAATAAACAAAATGTTCTGTAGTAGATTAGATTGGCGTTATCAATTCTGAAGTGAATTTATTAGTCACATGTAATAGTCGTTTATGAACTTTGATTTTTAGCTGTTTTTTTTACTCTTGTCATTTGTTTTATGGCACGCTACTTCAGTCAATCTGACTTACCTACTACAGATTTTCTGAAAACCTCGGAAAAATATCTGTGTTTGTACCTACGATTTTTCTTGTTTAAAACTATTATAATGAAGAGGCTCTGGCGCTTCTCCAATGAACAATACAGTGGTTTTTACAAACATTTAATGATTGCCCTTTACACCTATGTCGCGGTCGCGGTAATTTTAATGAACAATGGATACTTGGGTAGACAACACAAGGTAGGAAACTTATACTTGGCAAACTATTGTACCTCCATCATTTATTTTGACGCAAGATTCGACAACCAGCACAAAATATAATTAAAATCAATAAGTAAAATTTAAATTATCATCAGATCCTAAATTCATGACCATAGGACAACCAAGTAAGTATATAAAATAAAACCCAAATCTTTAGAGGCACCTTCGAGCAAACAGAGAATATTCATCAAAAATAAAACCCTTTTAATTTTTTAATAGATATTACAGTTTCAAGAACTTTTCAATTTGCAAATAAAATATCGATAGATATTGTTCGAGAGATCAATTGATCCGGGTCTACCTACGTAATACCTATCATTAAAAAGATAAATGTAATAAGCTTCTGTAGATTAGTAGATAAGTGTAATAAGCACATAGAAACACAACAAAATTTATTCTTTAGATAGTGTTTCAATTGTTTACTAAGTATCTCTGTACGATCAACAAACAGTAAGACGGAGACAGATAATGTACATATAGGCACAAGTTTTTATTGCGGATTTGTCCGCCCTTCAGTTCATTGATGTATTCCCACGTGAACATAATGTAGACACAACATACAAAGGTATGTAATCTCTTTCTTCTGAGGCTTATGTCTTTTTACATATTTTCACTAAGATTGGGTCACTGGTTTATTCTTAATCAGGTAACAAACATTGAGAGAGTACACTATTATATGTTATAAAGATGCATATACGCAGTAAGTACTTTTGTGAATATCTATAACAGGACTAGGTACAATAAAACTATTTCCTCTGCGAGAACTTCCTTTTCTGTCTTTACCTCTTAAAAGCAATATTAATTTAGCTTCCATATCACAGTTAATTTAAATTTACATAACATTACCTGTACAAACACGAGACTATTATTACTTTTTTAAATGAATATCTTTTTGGACACGTGAATTCATAATGCCATACGTCACAAGACCGGTTCTGACTAAAAAATTTAACCAAGTGTATTTAACGACCATAAAATAACACGTGAGCATTTACGGACAGATTACCTGACTTATTAATTAAAAATATATGCCACGGTGGACATGAGTTCCGGAAATATGGATATGGTCTACTTTTGATGCTGGCAATTGACACAAAAGTGCATGTGAGTAGATTGTTCTCAATTGTAGAAGTCATAAATTATTGGAAGAGAATTAATTCTTAGCTGCTCTAA
This sequence comes from Autographa gamma, assembly GCA_905146925.1. Taxonomy (NCBI): domain Eukaryota; kingdom Metazoa; phylum Arthropoda; class Insecta; order Lepidoptera; family Noctuidae; genus Autographa; species Autographa gamma. Next base: position 8,497,890 of record LR989852.1, read on the forward strand.
ACTCCAAAAATGTTAAATGAGAATCATATAACTTCAAAACATATCATACCTAATTAAATCTGTTCTAATTACTAAACATACACGTTTTGTAAATCACAGTGATTGTTTTAAAATTGCAGAGATACAAACCGGATAAGCGTATTGTTCAGAAACGAAAATTAGTACAGTAAAAGGCTTATTTCAGACCTACCGTGAAACAACTTAGAAGTACGTTTACTTTCAATTGAAATAATAAAACTTTGTATCTTCTAACTAACACGGACACTTAAGTTTCAATCTCACACGTGTTTCTTCTCCTGGCTCACACCACCAACTCACACCCAGTACCTAATATTCGTTTATTATAGCTTAAAATCACGTAGGTAAAATATACCTATTTTTTCCTATAGAATACCAAACGAATTAAATTAAATTCTTATGATATAGTTAATCGGCTCAAACACAACCGGTTTTTCTTTTTTAGCATCTTAACGGTGTGACATTTACATATTCAATCTGACTTTCAAACTTTGTACAAAAATAGTTTTAGCCCTTCCACAAAATCAGCTACTGTAAGCTGAAACGGTACTGAGAGGTTCATTTAAATATATAAAATAGCAAATTAATGTTGAAAAACGAGAGTATATTAATATTATAGAACGGGGATTAGCGCGAACATGCATAAATACCTTTAGGGCTTGACGCTCAATCGGGAAGACGGCTTTAAACTACCTGCATCTTGGTATCCAGTGATTCCCTTAACACAACCTCGATTCTCTGCAAAGTCGGTTAGTGAACATAGTACGGACACGGTCAGTGTAGTGTGTAGGGTACTTGAAGAAAAGGGGGTAGATGAAAAATCATCTATTTCGTGCACGGAGCAATGACACCGCATCTCCAGTCTGCTTGCGACCACGGCCGGTGTAACCTGGTCGAAACGTCAAGCCCTAAAGGTATTTATGCATGTTCGCGCTAATCCCCGTTCTATAATATTAATATAAACATGCAGCGCGATAGTTTAAAACGAGAGTATATCAAAAGTGTAACTGAAACCTCAGGGCCTCAATTCAGCAATTTAAGAGTTGCTTGAATTGACCGAATGACCTGCTTCATTCAGTCATTTTGGCGATAATTGGCTTATTGCTAACTGTCATTAATTGGTCTTTACGATAATTATCTTCCAGAGTTCAATGAGATTTTATTGTAGGCTTACCTGATTACGAAAATTAGGCATAAAGACTACTGACATACAATTAAATTAGCCTATTCGAGGCCCTGACTGAGTATTGGGATTCATTTGTTTAATTAGCCTTTTAGAAACTGTTTATTAGTTAAAATAAATAAAGCAATAGTTTAATTACCTCAAACTTCTGGTTGTTAATATCAGTCTTGTTCATATTGTTATCGACGGCAATGTCGACGGACGTCATGTTTACTGTTTTGGATAACCTTCTTTGGTAAACTGTTTTCAAATAAAATCAGACATCATTTTCTGAAGCACTTCTTATCACAGCAATACCTGTAACAAATAAAAAAAAACCATAAGCACTAGGTAAATTAGGGGGATATATTGATTTTTAACTTTAATTTTTTTAAATTTCATCTACTAACTTTTTCAGTAAAAAGGATCATCAACAGGAATAAGCGTATTGACCCTTGCTCTTACTTATTTCAAATTTCAATGAGAGGTCTATGCACTGCAGTATTAAAATTATAGATTGTATTTATATACATGCATAATAACAATAATAATATGTATGCAGATATAATATAAGTTATATGATGTTTGTATTGGACCAAATCAATATCATCTCAAACAAAAGTATTTCTGCACATCGCCTTTTCAATATGTAATTAGGGGCACCGTTTGCTTAGATAATTTGTCTTTCGGTAATGACTAATGGCATGCTCATAGTTGCTATATTAAAAAAAATATAAATTAAGAGAATCAACATCTGCAAATGATTTTTAAAATTCATCTTCAAGAAAAAATAAGGTGTGTCATCGTTGCTTTGTAAATTTCTGGTTAAATATATATTTATATAAAAAATATATATATTATAGTGACTTGAAAAATATATTTTTCCGAATACACATAATGGGAATTGTCGTAGTAACAAATTATGTTGTAGACTTTAAGAAATATGTCCCTACGAAACTTATGTTGTATTGTAAGTATAAATTATTTTGTACGATTACCAGATACCAAATACATAAGGTAGTAAGTAGCTAAATTTTGACTGGCACTTATAACAAATCAAAATAGAGAGACGATAAATAAAAGGACTTTTTCTTAATAATGATGCTTATACTAGCCGTTAATTCTTTTAACAGCTAGTATAAAAAAAAATCTTACATTCACCGCTTCCCGGAACCCCAGAACATGTATAATTTAGTTTATCTTATTAAGTTCCTGTGTATACCGTCGCGATTCTCGCATTGTCTTACCGATAACATGCAATTAACAAACAGGTAGACATAACTTCATTACGAACTAACTTTATTGCATTGACTATCTTCCTACTTTCTAGAAAACTTTATGACTTAATACTTAGTGTAAATTCGAAAGCAAAATTATCCCAAGATTTTCATCACTTATTTAATGACAAAGTTGCTAACAGCGATACATAACTTAGCATTATTTTTACGAAGTCGGGTAAAGCAGTCAAAGCTTGGGCTTATCTGCGTTTTTCTTATATATTTCTCCTGCAATTCACGTGTTTCTAAATATCAACAAATCAAACCTTGAATAAATAACTGTCAGCTGTTTATATAGTCCTTCATCAGTTCACCTTTAATGTGCTAATTTATTTATGTTGTCTGACCAGTGACCTAGTGGTTCAGCAGCCGGATAAGTAAGCACGAGGTTCGAACCCAGGCACCATTCGTTTTTATTGTGTAAGTTTCAAGTTATTGAAATACTTTCTTCATTATCAGACACCATATTTGCTGAAAATGTCATAAGGATGAGAACCTGGATTTTTATTATTAAAGTTTTAGTAGCCTTTAACATTAGCTAGTGTTGTGTCTTCTCTGAATAATAAAACATATTCGTCCAGCAGTTGGTTAGTAACAGGCTGGTATTTTTTAATTTTACTTCATTATTATATTAAATCGTTTATAGAGCCCTTGATCTATAAAATATTGCCCATTATAACATAGCAAATTATGATTGAAAATGATAATCTGCTATCTTCCAATTCATATTTTCAATGTCAATGGGATTTTGTAATCGGTTTATATTTCAACTTATTTAACCTTCAACTACGAACCTGGTACATGCATAATCGAGTATTTCCATTTAAAATTACTTACATTGGTATTTTGTATGAATATTTATTTTGTTAAACTATGTGGAATGAGCGGTTTAAATATTAAACTTCTAAAAAGCCTGTTTAAAAGGAAGTACTTTGTTTGTTTTTTTTTTATTCGCAAACATCTAATTAACCAATATTTAATATAATGCCTTTGTTATCTTAACACGTTCCCTGCGCCATCACTTTCAAAGAACTTTCAGCTGGTGCTTTGGAGACCTAAAAGATCTCGAAACTAACCTACCTTTTGGTGCGTTTGAGACCTAATCAGTCTCCTAAAGATACAGTTTTGAAAATAATTAATATCTTCCAAAAAAACAATCAAATATATTTTGAAGTTTTTATGGGTGAAAGATAGCCTATTGCTTTATATTTTGATAGGTTCGCACGCAGTAATGACATTTGAATAAACTGCAAATACCAAAAAAAAATATGATATCGATTGTATCTCGTACCGCAACCGAAGATAGTTCAATATGTGTAGTAAGTAGTGATGGGAACAAAATAATATCTCAGTTGTCGATTGAAAAAGTTTTATTAAGTATGCAAAGTGTTTTTCATTAAAACATGGCAAGCACATTGATTGCTTGCATTGCGCGCAAATGGTAACAAAACGTTTAGTTTTTTTAGAAGCATCAGTGCTGTTTAATGTGCGTCGTAATTTTTCGTAACAACCCACACTATTGTCATCGTCGCCACGTTGGAAGACATGATCAGTACATCTTCCTTCTGGTAATTCTGTATTAAAATGCTTTGTATAAATAAACAGCATGCAACTATGTCAGTGAAGTAAATACGGAATGGAATGGAATGGAATCCAATTTCATTAGTTTCGTTATTCGAGTGTCTTATGTATATTTTTGTTCTAAGGCTGTTGTTGCTTTAAAAAAATATACGGAGGTATTAAATAAAAGCTGGATGTCACAGATCTCATGTAAGTTTACTATAACAACGTTTTTGTTTTAATAACCGAAATTTAGGCTACCAGAAACTTACCAGAGAGTGATGTGAATGAGCGATGCTAGGACAACACTAAAACGAGTCACGCAGCGCCCGCGCCGCCCACCTTCCCTCTCTTGCGTCTACGAGGCGTACGATTCCCCGAGTACCGACATATCTCCTAACGCAAGGAATGAAAATAATTACAGTACTGTGCGTTAGGGACCTAATCCATCTCTAATTTATTTTTTAATGTCCTTGAATTCAGCTTTAAGTAGGAAATAAATATGTATATTTGTCCTACTCATACCTAAAGAACTTTACACGTTAGATCCTCCCGCAAGGAGTGAAACAACACGTTTATCTTCAACGCACAATACAAAAGTCCTGCAAGAGATCTGATAGATCGCGTAATGCAACGAACGTGTTAATTGAAGGACATGTCTTACTTAAGTATTATGTAAATTGGAGAATTATGAGAATTAGGAAGAATTGTGTTGTGCAGTTAGATGTTTTATTAAATATTATGCCAAAGACGTTAAATAAAAAAAAAATCTGTTTAGCTTTATGTCGAAGGCTGTGATTGGATGTTTTTCTTTTGGCCAACCAATGATACTTTTGATCTGAAGATTTAAAATTAGATTAAATTGTTCAGCCTTTCAGACCGCGGCAAGCAGACTTAGAATGAAAAACGGCTAAAAAAATAATCAATTTATAATAATTTTTATAATATAATTCCTCTGAGTAAAACACAGAGGCTTTACTATAATTTCAAAAAATGTTTAAGCTTATGAAGTTACTATTAATAATGAATCAATATTAAAATTATAACCTTGGTGTGTCTTTGAGCATAACTTGTCTGAATATTCAATGCATGTTAGGTAACACAAAATTATAATGCATCTAATTATCTAGGTATTTCAGACTAAATTTATAAATATAGACTGCAAATAGGTATGCTAAAATATAAAATAACACTTGTTTCTTATGTGGATATTATCTAATTATAGTGTTATGTGTTAATAACTTTTGTGTATGCATGCAACTATCCTCCACGTCTCCCTGTCTGTACGTCCGAAGTCAAAAAATGGCTACTAGTAGATAGAGTGATTCAAGAGGAAGGTGTAATTTTAAAAGTAATTAATGTTTTGTCTAGCCGTGCGTAGCCGGACGTGTCACTAGCATAATATGAATGAAAATAACCTGTTATTTATAAATTGTTGTTATTAGCAAAATACTTTCAAAATCCATTAAATAATTTCTATATAAACTGTATGATGACTAATACGTGTATTTTGGGACAAAAGCCGAAATCTAGGTCGTGGAAAGATGAACGCACGTTGACTCGCACCGGCTTTGTATGAAGCCTCATTCACAAATGAAAGTGATGTCAATGACCTTTGATAAACACATAATGGACAGGTAAGCTTGAAGAAAGCGAAACCGAATCAAATTGTATATTATCTTTGGTGTATAAAGTATGTATACTTATGTATTGTAATGGTGAGCTTATGTTCGATTGTATAGAATACATCGTATTATATTAGCTTTCATTTATAAAGCTATTTTCACTTTTAGATTTCTTGATAGCTATATATCACTTTACGGATTAGGCGGCGCACTGCACTTTCAAAGCTAAGTCCCTCGCCACTATCTGAATGCGATAATCGCAAAAAAATTACCATATTTTCATATGGTTTTCAACACAGAATAGTGATTCAAGAGGATGGGTGTCCAAAATCCCACATGTTATACATTACGAAACCGAAACTAATATTGGTTTTTAGGCAGGATGTCGATGTATTATCAACACCAACATATTGTTAAAACTAGCCGAATGTTGACATAACTACCTCTCGTTAAAATGACAACAGCTGAACTCCTCATATTCTATGTATCTACAGGGCGTTAATAAAACCCTGTCCGACTCGAAAGGCTGATATAGATTTCACAATGACATGCCCAAATAAATTATTAAATTGATTAAATTAATGCATTTTGAAATAACGAATTTTTGACATGAAATTCCCCTTTCAGATTAAAACAATAATTACAACACCATTTTTGTCGGTATTATTCGGTGGACTTCTGTTTGATCATTTGGATTGGCATCACCTGTGAACACTCACTCGCATATTGATAGAAAAAAAATAGGCTATAAATATAATTTCCAATTTTTAATTCTTTTCGTTCATTATACAAGCTATAAAGTATAATATAACTGAAATCTAAGTACTATGACTACTGCAAGCATGAATTAGCAATCTAAAAAGATTTTATACCTTTTGTAGAACTAAATATATTATCCGTTCTAAAAGGCAGGATGACTCTTTACTTTTTGTCAAGCTTTTTGACGCAAGAACTAAATAGGAATCGATCGCCATGCTCATTTATATGTGTCATGCTACGATCCTGAAAGTGTTAATGAACCTGTGTTAATTAAAGGCATGACTGTTGCATTTCTTACAATTCTAAATAAAAACATTAACAATAATAAGTTTTTGACGATATTAAGATATATTTTACAGGAGTAGGCTAGCACAAACGGTAATGGTCTCATGCTATCTGACTGTGGGAAAAATATAATCAAAATTTTTAATGAGAACGTTTGTATCATATTATACTAAGCCTTAATTTCACGTAGATTCATATTACAATGCGAAACAAAATTGCTTACCCATTCCTGAAACAGAAAGTTATGTATTTTTTATTAATTTATTTAAGGCGGGGTTTTCTGACAAAATAACTGCTAGATTTGATCTAAGCGATATTTTAGCTATATTTTAATACTAAATTAGATATTATCAGTTATAGAGTTTCCCTTTGTTTGCTCCGTATCTGACATAAACATGACATGCATATAAAACGTCAGTATCATTGCATAATAACACTTGATGTAGTACAGACGCGTGTTAATAATTAATGTAATATTAAATAAATGTTTTTTCTTGGTTTTGTTTTTTTATCTCCGAAATACATTAAGTACCTAGATGCAAGTCGTGATCGTTATAAACGCAGATTTTTTCTTATTTTGTAATGTCTGCTTTGCTATAAGTCCCTGAGTATCATAATTACTTTAGCAAAATTTTGTGTGAGACCATTTATTTATTATTATGATTAACCTAAATCAGATTTATCTGCTTATGAGATGTCGTCTAGTTATTTGATATTAATTAAGTTGTTTGAAAATTTTCCGCTCACCATTCTCCTTCTGGCTAACATGTGTCCATCTGAGAAAGAATGCGGAGAGAGCATTGTTCGATAGTATTGCGGTAAAATACAATATCATGGCCTGCATACAGTGATGTAATGTGGTCATGTTATTACATACTTATAAGCTTTACTAGTCTGGATATATGTGAACTATTTCATTAACATATTATTTTCTTGACTCTAAATTAATTTCATTCAAAATGTAGTAGGGGTCACATACTTAGTGAAGGCGAGATTTGCAGTAAGTAGATATACCACTATGTAATTTTTGGATTTCGTTTAGCTGTACCCTGAATTCTAAAAGCCCAAACAGTTTAGCGCCTTGGGTCAGTAAAATAGGAGCTTACTGTAACTGTATACAGTATGAATAAATGAAGCAACCTGATTTCGATACATTGATTACTCGACCTAATAAAAGCAAACAGTTATGTTTTATAGGTACCTGCAAATTAACTAAAAAAAATATTAATTAGGCAGTTGTCCTTCATAACATCAAAACCTGTACTTTGCTGTCATCTACCGTTTTTTATATGGTGTATAGTTACAAATAATACCAAATTAAATAAAAAAAATATAGACCAGGGCGTTAAGGCCGGCCAAGGGTTCCATGAAAAAACGCTGATCGAAACTGCTAACTATAAAATGTATGTCTTAATTTTTATGTTACAAAACTAATAATTTTCGGGAAATAGCATTACTTATTTTTGTCGTTAGACTACTTATTTCGTCATCTATGCCAAAAGTCGTGATTTTGAGCAGACGGGAAGTGCTCTATAATGCAAGATAAAGCAATATAAATAGCTGCATTGCATTTTAATGACGTCGAAGAAAGAAATATTAAAATATATATTTCATAATTTATTGCTTCAAAAGATTACTTAAAATATAAATTTAAATATGCTTGTTGACATATACATGAGGCGTTACAAAAAAAAAAAACAGACATCCACAGACGAACAACTAAATAATCCCTTTTAGGGTTCCAGTGTCCCTTCGAGACACGGAACCTTAAAAACACCCAGAAGTGTATCATGTTTATGTATCACCATATATATGTTAGTTTTTTAGCCACATACTTAACAAATTAATTATCTAGTTAGAGATATATACATAAATTTGCATACAATATTAACACCTCATTAACCTTGGCCTTTAATAATATCACAGTTTGATCACACTTAAGTATTGCAATCCCGTCTAACTTCATGTATTTTGGATTTAATTGCATTTATTTTAAATACCTAATGGCTCATTTTCACTAGTCAGGCTGCAGACAGAATTTCCTGTACGGTATATCGACAAGAGAAGTTGCAACAGCCGTCATCCAGCATGCAGCATTTTTTTTTTGCTGGTGAAACTGCCTCTTCTGCTTAGTGGTTCTAAGCGCGACTGCTACGCTAGAGGTCTTGGGTTCAAAGTCAAGTCAAGTGGACCAAGGTGTTATTGGGTTTTTCTATGAAATTATCAGTAGCAGGTCGGAGTTTGGATTTGTGCCTGGTTAGTGGTAATAGGCTCGCCCCCTATTACATGGGACCTAAACATACCGGCGAACTGTGGGTGTACATTGGTACACCTCTGTCTAACCCTTCGGGGATACAGGCGTAATGGTAAACAACAATACCGACCAAAAACACCCCAGTCCCGTCCTCGCCTTTGCTGGATCCGCGGGATCGCTAAGCATCCTCAGCGCAGCTTCAGCGGGATCCAACATGCGGCCTGCCCCGCTCGTGGCCTAACAACCAATAACGAATACGGGCCCTACTTACCAGAGATAGCATGAACTACGTGCTTGGCATGCTTTCTAGAAATCTGCACAACCAATAGCCAACGAATAAGGGCCCTACCGACCAGTGGGAACGAGAATAGCAAACAGTCCCTGTGGCACGCTTTTTAGAAATCTAACGCATCCCGAAAACGGGCCCTAATGACTAGTGAAAATGAGCCATAAGTTTTATTCTTGTACGAGGCAGACTTCGTTTTAAGATTTTAAGTTATCGTTGCAAATGATCATTCAGGTACATGTGGAACTAACTAAAATTTACTTCATAATAATTATGTTAATTAGGTACCAAATTATGCAGTTATTAACCAATTATCATGCGCATGATGTGCACCTCCGTTGCGATGGGTATTCTTAGAACAAATGTATTTTAATTATTAAGGCAGCTGAATTAAATTGAAGTATCTGTACGTACATATATATGTAATGTCAAAATATGTAATACCGTACTGAGTAAAAAGGATACCTAAGCCAAAAAAAGTTTTTTGTCTTTCTGTCTGTTTGTTTGTTTGTTTGTTCTGGCAAATCTATAAAAAGGCATTTCACATCATGCCATAATGTCATAAATTATACTTGGCTAAAAAAGAAAACAAAATAACAGATTCCTTACAACAGAAACCTCGGAGCTAAGCTAGTTTAGATTCACTACATGGTTACTTAGTCAACATGTTAAAGTAAATTAACGAATCTAATAACCTATTGTGACAATGATTAATGCTGTAATCATTATTTACCAAGATCTTTACTCGTGTCAATCATTACATGTAAGAGGACATTGAACCTAAAGCTGCCTCAATATGTTTCATAGGACTAGATTAGTTTACATCCGACATTATATTTAGGTAATTTAGGTGAAGATAATTAGTGTCTGTCTAAAGGAAAGACCTGGATTCGTCGTAATCAAAGCTTTCAAAGTTTATGAACCTAGATAGGCTAGCTAGGCATATCGACCAGTACGTACCTACATATGAAATAGATATTATTCCACTCTCACTACGCAGGTAAGCTCAGTAGAATATTCGTATCAAAGTACGGAATTTTAAAGGTTATAAATACTGACATACTAGAGTAAAATTCCCCATTAAGCTGAAGTTAATACGATACAATTACTGTCAATCAAATCAGTATAATGTTCGTTCAATCAATGTACAAATGTTTGAGAAATACGAAACTCATTGCTTGAGAAAGACATAAAAACACACTGTGTTGTTATAACAGTTTCATCTGTTTTAAGAAACACATACAAAGGAAATAGTTTAGGTTGGTCATCATTTTACAAGGACATTTGTGTTTGAAAGCATTTAAAGAGGAATATTCGCGAAAGTTAAATTCTGTTTGGCTTTGGCTGCTTTGATTCGAGAAGTTTTTTTGCAAGAAAATTAGAACTTACATACTAAAGACACTTCTTTATATGTATAATCTTTAGTGTGTAAGTTCTAATTTTCTGAAAAAATTTATAACATCTATAAACTATAACAATGGGAGTTAAAAATGAACTGCCCTCAGCTGACCTAAACCATTTGAATTGCACGCCGAAAAGAAAACTAAGGAAAAATCTAAAAATAAATAGTTTTCATGTTACCGGCACTCACCGGTAATTGGCGCACTCTATTAGAATTTTTATTTAGAGGTTTCATCTAAAATAGTCTAAATAAATGTAAATGTAATTTGTATGCAGGTCAAAATAACATCACTGCGGTTAACCTACAGTACTAATCTCCACCTTAAAAAACTTTTAAATGTGTCTGTCACGATATTTTCTAAGCATCATCATTTGTACAATAATGTTTGACGTCCGTAGAGACTAATGTGATATTCCCGCGTGTTACTTAGACAATTAATAACTAATGGTCGCATCATTGAATACCATTAGTTAATAAGTAAGAACAATAACAAGTACTAGGAAGTTAATTGTTATGATATTACGTTACAAGTGCTTCATAAAACTAAGAGAAAAAGGTCAGAAGGTGAGATGCCTGAAAAAACTATCATTTGAGTAGGTGGAGCTTGCTTTGTATAGGTGTTGATCTTTAAAACATTAAGTTTTTGTTACGTTAAAATACTTAAAAGGTAAGTAAGTAGCTACTTGTTAAAAGCAAGTGTAATGTACGAATATTTACTTCTCCTGACAGTTATTTGTGTATTTTTCACTGTATGCGGGTGGAGTCAATTACTGGGCTAATTATTTTCCTACTCCAAATTCTCTTAGATCCTGTGTAAACATTTAGATGCAAAAAATATAAAATGTTAGGGTAACATTATTGATTCTCTTACACAAAGACATCACAAAAAGTTTATTATAACCTCCTATGTCCATAAAGTTTCCTCTTCAATTATAGACAAAAAAAATTATAGAACGCGAAAGTTTATACATAAATATTGATCACTCAAATATTATTGAAGTATTATAATATATCAGATGTAGGTACTTGTGTTTTTCCTCTACTCAATTCATATTTCCGCATGAACTACAAACCACTTTAAAAAAAGGGTAAACTAAAAAGGATGTCCATTAGAAGTTTCAATTTTATAGTGTTTGACTTGTTTTTAAACCTTGTATGCAGCTAGCATTACAAGTTTTCATACTTGTCTAAATGAAAAAATAAACATTTTAAAAAGTACCTAACTAAGTGGTTTTAGCTCAAACTACGTATTATTTACCTTGAGATTGGATTGGATACTAACACTGAGTATGGTTTCCTTTCAACGAAAGGTGGACACAACTTACTGAATTAGTAGGATAAAAACTTGTACATTTTTCATTAATTTTAGAGAAAGTTCATTAACCTAAGATTTTGGATTAATGTTGCCTTAATCTAAAAAGAGTGTGAAAATCATTTCATAATGCGTCAAATGACATTTATTTCTAAATTTCTAAAGATTCGAGTGATATTTCGATTTACATTACGTAAAAGTTTATTTACTTTTAGTAAAATCACGTTTCTTAATGATGATTTGCGTAATTTCCGATTATCGAATTATTAGCTTTGTTCGCCGAATTATGGATGAAGTTATGTTATAAGTGATGTGAAAGTAAGTAAGGCTTGAGAGAAAGTCCCAGTGCTTTCGTTTTACTGTAAGCTCTTTATAATGATCGATGCTTGTCTGCTCCATTATGGAATTTTAACGAAAATGTATATTGTTTATCGCAATATTTCATGTATTTATTATGCATGTGATTTATTTAGATGTTTATTAGATAAGTCAGAGTTTTCTATCAAAATACTTGGCAAATGAGCTTTTTGATCAGATGCACATCTAACAAAAAAAATAATAATTAAGTTATAATAATAACAACCTTATAATAATTATAACTATTTATTTAGATATAAGTAAAAATTTGGTTTATATTGTGCTCGCAAATTATCTTAAAAAAAACTACAGAAAATTCAACAACCGTCCGTTTTTAGCTCCGCCGCAATTGAGTAAAAGTACAGGAATCCCCTGGTAATGTTATTGACCGTATGCCTAACACCTTCAGTCAATTGCAAAACCAAGATTAGTCACGTTCGTTAACCTCAGGTTACTTGACATGCGCGACAGGTTCCCGGCATCGCTAAAACCTTTGTCACCACATGGCAATAATGTGTCATGGAGCTTCACCTAACACACTCTTTTGTTTTACACTTCACAGTTCACACTCTCAAGCACTTAAAGCGATGTCAAGATACTTTCTCCAGCTTTCCAACTTTTATTTCAGGTGTTAGTTCGCTTAATTGACGTTTAATTAGCTATTAAAGCGCTTTATACTCCTATGTTTATGAGTAACGTGTAAAAATCTGAGAATTTCACACGTACTACAGCTTCAATTATTTAAATAAAGAACTGTTAAATTACCTGCCTGCATTTTGTGACGTGTATTTTGACATTTGCCCTTTTCTTATGACTGGCGGCAGATTCGAAACTTTTTGGCAAGTCGGACTTATGAAGGAACGTTTCCACTGAACTTTTTGGCAACTTAAATGGTGTTGAAAATATATTAAGTGAGATATTTTTTGCCGCAGACCCAGCTTTACTAAAACTTGTAACCAACAGCTGCTGACAACAAAAGTTAGCAAGTTTCGTTACGTGGAGAGTCGGCTTAACTTTCCGTTTCCGTAGGCAACTACTCCTTTTATAGCGTCATAAGTATAGTGTCGACAAATCTCAATGACAGTAATTTGTATACTATCATATCACGCAGCCTAGCTAGGTGTTATTGACACCAGAATACGTTCACTAATGAACTGACACTTGAAGTAATAATGATAGGGTCTCTTTTATTAAAGAACGTGTGAAGCAAGAAAATCAAGCGAACTTAGCTAATAATATTTATTACTGTAATAACATAGCGTTCTAGATTTTACTTTGTTGTGAAGTATTTATAACCCTTCTATACGTTATGCGCTATTCTTGAACGACTGAATCATGTTCGAAACATTTCGGGAAGGTTATATGTTTTCAGTAACTCCTCTTTGTAAACAGTAAACACACCTTTTCATGTAGGTAATATTTTGGAAGTGATTCTTTTTTACACAAGTACGTTGGTATAGAAAAAGCTCTCTAGCTTAATCTATTATGCATCATGAACAAGCAGTTTGTCTTGGTTAATTACAATGACTTTTTACTATCGTTTTTCATTTATTTTGGACGTGAGCGTATGACTTTTGATTGCAATACTCTGTTGTTTTTGTATAGAGCGAGATACTTAATAAAAATTGTTAAGCTTTTGGTTAAATCTTGCCGCTTGTTTAGTAGGTTGTATCCTTTATTTTAAAGATAACATTATTATTTATTACCGGACTCTCTTCCGGAAGATTCTGGACATCTTTTGTACTTTTAAAATTAAAGCAGGTAATTATAACTGAGACAAAAACAAACGATAATTTTATATCGTTCTCCAACCGGGATTAATAAAATTAAACCTTGCAGAAAAATAAATACCGTTTGTCCTTCTAAATCCTTTGTCAGTTGTGTTTATGAAAATACAATAAGGACTCGCTAATTGAAAAGTTAAAATATGTTAGGTAGTTAGTTTATGGCTTCGCATAAACTAACTAGCTTGTTTATATTTTTTCAATGCCGAGTACTTATGTAGGGGAGACCAGCCCAAAACGGGTAAGCTAACGTTAGATGAAAAAAAAAACAGGTTCTTAACAGATTTCAAACTGTTGTTTTAATTATCATAGTTCCCTATTTAAAGAACTTTAACAAATCAGTCTCAAACTCAAAAAAAATCTTCATTACAAATCAAAAATGTCAAAAATGTAAAACCTTAAAAAAACCCGTTTTGCCCGGAGGGGGTGCCTAAAGCGGGTAAGGCTAATGGGCAAAACGGGTAGTAGCAAAAATAATGAGAAATTAATCAACTTTAACATCTAGTTAGAACTTAAAATAACAGTTTTGGTTTTCTAGAGGCACAGCAGTGGCCCGGCTAAGTCTCGAGCAAAACCATACCAAAGTACCATCCTTTTGTCGAAGCTATTTCACCCCCCCTGTACCTATCATCGATACGGAAAAAGAAAGGGGTTTAAGTTTTCGATGATGTAGAGTTAATAATAAAGCAAGCTCGGTATCAAAATTACCTAACATTTGAACCTATTGGTTCAAATGTTAGGTATTTTATATTGGTTTACGAGTTATGAGCGATCAAAGTTACGCTATTTTGTCAGTCACTGATTCACTCACTGGCCGATAATCTAAGGTACTTCTAACAAACTTAGAACCTTCAAATTTGGCACCAAGATAGGTTCTTAACTACATGTTAAGAAAAAAAAATTAAAAACGGTTAGAAATTATATAACTTAGTAAATAATAGGAAACAAATTTATATTTGCGGTTTTCCAAGAACATGGTGAATGAATTTTGACTGCATTGTTAACCTTGTTCTTTGTTTAGGTTCAAAAAGTATAACAAATCAATTTATATTATTAACAAATTGTAATAATGTATTGAATAAAAGCTAAAATCTTTCATGCATAGGTTCAAGAGACCTACAAAAAATGAATGAGATTCCACCAAAAACATTCAATGTAAAAAAGCCAAGTCTCTTTATGTAATTCTTCCATCGTAAAAAGTTTTGAGATGGCATAGGACCAAGTCCTGGTCAACTTATGTTGTGATAAAAAAAACAATAATTTGTGACTATATCAATAGTTTTGTATACATTAAAATAATAGGGTCACACAAAAGTTACGTATCGAAAATCTGTCAGGGCAAATCGGGTAAGGGCAAATCAGGTACCTGTTTTACCCATACCTGATTTGCCCAAACGCACACTTGCATTTCGCACATTCATAATCTCTAAACCAAAGCTACTGGGTACATATCACTTCACGGATATAAAGCTTCAAATACAACAAAATAATATCACCAAACTAGTAATTTCATCCAACAAACCAAAATCGACTAATCAGAATTGAAAATTCTTTAATAATTTTACCATAAGTAGTAAAAATATTTGATTACAAATTATCTTGCAATCGCGTGTTCCGTGTGTGTGAGGATACTGCCTGTGATTGGGCGACACCCGCGCTATCCTTCTACATGCACACATTGAAACTTATGCGAAAGGCGCGAAATTTAGAACGCTTACCCGCTTTGGGCGGTATACCCGTTTTGGGCTGGTCTCCCCTATGTATGACTAACTGTTTTTCTGACCTTATTTTGCATATTTTTTGTATTCATTAGCACAACAGACATGCTTTTCAAGGTAACCAAAAACAAAGTACCACAATATTTGGGTTCATCCACCAAATTAAAAAGTATGTACCTAGTTCCAAATTCAAACGAATGGGTTTTTCGTAATGGCGGACGTCATCACGTCATTACGCCATAGAACGGCGATGGGACCTTGCCTTTCATGCTCAACAGACTCCGACAGATTTTGCAACACTCGTTTAGAAACAAAATTATGCTATCTATGCAAATATGACACTAATGTTACCCAAGTTACGTGTGCACATTATTTATTTCTACGCATAGTTACAACGCATAGTTACAAATAATACCAAATTAAATAAAAAAAATATAGACCAGGGCGTTAAGGCCGGCCAAGGGTTCCATGAAAAAACGCTGATCGAAACTGCTAACTATAAAATGTATGTCTTAATTTTTATGTTACAAAACTAATAATTTTCGGGAAATAGCATTACTTATTTTTGTCGTTAGACTACTTATTTCGTCATCTATGCCAAAAGTCGTGATTTTGAGCAGACGGGAAGTGCTCTATAATGCAAGATAAAGCAATATAAATAGCTGCATTGCATTTTAATGACGTCGAAGAAAGAAATATTAAAATATATATTTCATAATTTATTGCTTCAAAAGATTACTTAAAATATAAATTTAAATATGCTTGTTGACATATACATGAGGCGTTACAAAAAAAAAAAACAGACATCCACAGACGAACAACTAAATAATCCCTTTTAGGGTTCCAGTGTCCCTTCGAGACACGGAACCTTAAAAACACCCAGAAGTGTATCATGTTTATGTATCACCATATATATGTTAGTTTTTTAGCCACATACTTAACAAATTAATTATCTAGTTAGAGATATATACATAAATTTGCATACAATATTAACACCTCATTAACCTTGGCCTTTAATAATATCACAGTTTGATCACACTTAAGTATTGCAATCCCGTCTAACTTCATGTATTTTGGATTTAATTGCATTTATTTTAAATACCTAATGGCTCATTTTCACTAGTCAGGCTGCAGACAGAATTTCCTGTACGGTATATCGACAAGAGAAGTTGCAACAGCCGTCATCCAGCATGCAGCATTTTTTTTTTGCTGGTGAAACTGCCTCTTCTGCTTAGTGGTTCTAAGCGCGACTGCTACGCTAGAGGTCTTGGGTTCAAAGTCAAGTCAAGTGGACCAAGGTGTTATTGGGTTTTTCTATGAAATTATCAGTAGCAGGTCGGAGTTTGGATTTGTGCCTGGTTAGTGGTAATAGGCTCGCCCCCTATTACATGGGACCTAAACATACCGGCGAACTGTGGGTGTACATTGGTACACCTCTGTCTAACCCTTCGGGGATACAGGCGTAATGGTAAACAACAATACCGACCAAAAACACCCCAGTCCCGTCCTCGCCTTTGCTGGATCCGCGGGATCGCTAAGCATCCTCAGCGCAGCTTCAGCGGGATCCAACATGCGGCCTGCCCCGCTCGTGGCCTAACAACCAATAACGAATACGGGCCCTACTTACCAGAGATAGCATGAACTACGTGCTTGGCATGCTTTCTAGAAATCTGCACAACCAATAGCCAACGAATAAGGGCCCTACCGACCAGTGGGAACGAGAATAGCAAACAGTCCCTGTGGCACGCTTTTTAGAAATCTAACGCATCCCGAAAACGGGCCCTAATGACTAGTGAAAATGAGCCATAAGTTTTATTCTTGTACGAGGCAGACTTCGTTTTAAGATTTTAAGTTATCGTTGCAAATGATCATTCAGGTACATGTGGAACTAACTAAAATTTACTTCATAATAATTATGTTAATTAGGTACCAAATTATGCAGTTATTAACCAATTATCATGCGCATGATGTGCACCTCCGTTGCGATGGGTATTCTTAGAACAAATGTATTTTAATTATTAAGGCAGCTGAATTAAATTGAAGTATCTGTACGTACATATATATGTAATGTCAAAATATGTAATACCGTACTGAGTAAAAAGGATACCTAAGCCAAAAAAAGTTTTTTGTCTTTCTGTCTGTTTGTTTGTTTGTTTGTTCTGGCAAATCTATAAAAAGGCATTTCACATCATGCCATAATGTCATAAATTATACTTGGCTAAAAAAGAAAACAAAATAACAGATTCCTTACAACAGAAACCTCGGAGCTAAGCTAGTTTAGATTCACTACATGGTTACTTAGTCAACATGTTAAAGTAAATTAACGAATCTAATAACCTATTGTGACAATGATTAATGCTGTAATCATTATTTACCAAGATCTTTACTCGTGTCAATCATTACATGTAAGAGGACATTGAACCTAAAGCTGCCTCAATATGTTTCATAGGACTAGATTAGTTTACATCCGACATTATATTTAGGTAATTTAGGTGAAGATAATTAGTGTCTGTCTAAAGGAAAGACCTGGATTCGTCGTAATCAAAGCTTTCAAAGTTTATGAACCTAGATAGGCTAGCTAGGCATATCGACCAGTACGTACCTACATATGAAATAGATATTATTCCACTCTCACTACGCAGGTAAGCTCAGTAGAATATTCGTATCAAAGTACGGAATTTTAAAGGTTATAAATACTGACATACTAGAGTAAAATTCCCCATTAAGCTGAAGTTAATACGATACAATTACTGTCAATCAAATCAGTATAATGTTCGTTCAATCAATGTACAAATGTTTGAGAAATACGAAACTCATTGCTTGAGAAAGACATAAAAACACACTGTGTTGTTATAACAGTTTCATCTGTTTTAAGAAACACATACAAAGGAAATAGTTTAGGTTGGTCATCATTTTACAAGGACATTTGTGTTTGAAAGCATTTAAAGAGGAATATTCGCGAAAGTTAAATTCTGTTTGGCTTTGGCTGCTTTGATTCGAGAAGTTTTTTTGCAAGAAAATTAGAACTTACATACTAAAGACACTTCTTTATATGTATAATCTTTAGTGTGTAAGTTCTAATTTTCTGAAAAAATTTATAACATCTATAAACTATAACAATGGGAGTTAAAAATGAACTGCCCTCAGCTGACCTAAACCATTTGAATTGCACGCCGAAAAGAAAACTAAGGAAAAATCTAAAAATAAATAGTTTTCATGTTACCGGCACTCACCGGTAATTGGCGCACTCTATTAGAATTTTTATTTAGAGGTTTCATCTAAAATAGTCTAAATAAATGTAAATGTAATTTGTATGCAGGTCAAAATAACATCACTGCGGTTAACCTACAGTACTAATCTCCACCTTAAAAAACTTTTAAATGTGTCTGTCACGATATTTTCTAAGCATCATCATTTGTACAATAATGTTTGACGTCCGTAGAGACTAATGTGATATTCCCGCGTGTTACTTAGACAATTAATAACTAATGGTCGCATCATTGAATACCATTAGTTAATAAGTAAGAACAATAACAAGTACTAGGAAGTTAATTGTTATGATATTACGTTACAAGTGCTTCATAAAACTAAGAGAAAAAGGTCAGAAGGTGAGATGCCTGAAAAAACTATCATTTGAGTAGGTGGAGCTTGCTTTGTATAGGTGTTGATCTTTAAAACATTAAGTTTTTGTTACGTTAAAATACTTAAAAGGTAAGTAAGTAGCTACTTGTTAAAAGCAAGTGTAATGTACGAATATTTACTTCTCCTGACAGTTATTTGTGTATTTTTCACTGTATGCGGGTGGAGTCAATTACTGGGCTAATTATTTTCCTACTCCAAATTCTCTTAGATCCTGTGTAAACATTTAGATGCAAAAAATATAAAATGTTAGGGTAACATTATTGATTCTCTTACACAAAGACATCACAAAAAGTTTATTATAACCTCCTATGTCCATAAAGTTTCCTCTTCAATTATAGACAAAAAAAATTATAGAACGCGAAAGTTTATACATAAATATTGATCACTCAAATATTATTGAAGTATTATAATATATCAGATGTAGGTACTTGTGTTTTTCCTCTACTCAATTCATATTTCCGCATGAACTACAAACCACTTTAAAAAAAGGGTAAACTAAAAAGGATGTCCATTAGAAGTTTCAATTTTATAGTGTTTGACTTGTTTTTAAACCTTGTATGCAGCTAGCATTACAAGTTTTCATACTTGTCTAAATGAAAAAATAAACATTTTAAAAAGTACCTAACTAAGTGGTTTTAGCTCAAACTACGTATTATTTACCTTGAGATTGGATTGGATACTAACACTGAGTATGGTTTCCTTTCAACGAAAGGTGGACACAACTTACTGAATTAGTAGGATAAAAACTTGTACATTTTTCATTAATTTTAGAGAAAGTTCATTAACCTAAGATTTTGGATTAATGTTGCCTTAATCTAAAAAGAGTGTGAAAATCATTTCATAATGCGTCAAATGACATTTATTTCTAAATTTCTAAAGATTCGAGTGATATTTCGATTTACATTACGTAAAAGTTTATTTACTTTTAGTAAAATCACGTTTCTTAATGATGATTTGCGTAATTTCCGATTATCGAATTATTAGCTTTGTTCGCCGAATTATGGATGAAGTTATGTTATAAGTGATGTGAAAGTAAGTAAGGCTTGAGAGAAAGTCCCAGTGCTTTCGTTTTACTGTAAGCTCTTTATAATGATCGATGCTTGTCTGCTCCATTATGGAATTTTAACGAAAATGTATATTGTTTATCGCAATATTTCATGTATTTATTATGCATGTGATTTATTTAGATGTTTATTAGATAAGTCAGAGTTTTCTATCAAAATACTTGGCAAATGAGCTTTTTGATCAGATGCACATCTAACAAAAAAAATAATAATTAAGTTATAATAATAACAACCTTATAATAATTATAACTATTTATTTAGATATAAGTAAAAATTTGGTTTATATTGTGCTCGCAAATTATCTTAAAAAAAACTACAGAAAATTCAACAACCGTCCGTTTTTAGCTCCGCCGCAATTGAGTAAAAGTACAGGAATCCCCTGGTAATGTTATTGACCGTATGCCTAACACCTTCAGTCAATTGCAAAACCAAGATTAGTCACGTTCGTTAACCTCAGGTTACTTGACATGCGCGACAGGTTCCCGGCATCGCTAAAACCTTTGTCACCACATGGCAATAATGTGTCATGGAGCTTCACCTAACACACTCTTTTGTTTTACACTTCACAGTTCACACTCTCAAGCACTTAAAGCGATGTCAAGATACTTTCTCCAGCTTTCCAACTTTTATTTCAGGTGTTAGTTCGCTTAATTGACGTTTAATTAGCTATTAAAGCGCTTTATACTCCTATGTTTATGAGTAACGTGTAAAAATCTGAGAATTTCACACGTACTACAGCTTCAATTATTTAAATAAAGAACTGTTAAATTACCTGCCTGCATTTTGTGACGTGTATTTTGACATTTGCCCTTTTCTTATGACTGGCGGCAGATTCGAAACTTTTTGGCAAGTCGGACTTATGAAGGAACGTTTCCACTGAACTTTTTGGCAACTTAAATGGTGTTGAAAATATATTAAGTGAGATATTTTTTGCCGCAGACCCAGCTTTACTAAAACTTGTAACCAACAGCTGCTGACAACAAAAGTTAGCAAGTTTCGTTACGTGGAGAGTCGGCTTAACTTTCCGTTTCCGTAGGCAACTACTCCTTTTATAGCGTCATAAGTATAGTGTCGACAAATCTCAATGACAGTAATTTGTATACTATCATATCACGCAGCCTAGCTAGGTGTTATTGACACCAGAATACGTTCACTAATGAACTGACACTTGAAGTAATAATGATAGGGTCTCTTTTATTAAAGAACGTGTGAAGCAAGAAAATCAAGCGAACTTAGCTAATAATATTTATTACTGTAATAACATAGCGTTCTAGATTTTACTTTGTTGTGAAGTATTTATAACCCTTCTATACGTTATGCGCTATTCTTGAACGACTGAATCATGTTCGAAACATTTCGGGAAGGTTATATGTTTTCAGTAACTCCTCTTTGTAAACAGTAAACACACCTTTTCATGTAGGTAATATTTTGGAAGTGATTCTTTTTTACACAAGTACGTTGGTATAGAAAAAGCTCTCTAGCTTAATCTATTATGCATCATGAACAAGCAGTTTGTCTTGGTTAATTACAATGACTTTTTACTATCGTTTTTCATTTATTTTGGACGTGAGCGTATGACTTTTGATTGCAATACTCTGTTGTTTTTGTATAGAGCGAGATACTTAATAAAAATTGTTAAGCTTTTGGTTAAATCTTGCCGCTTGTTTAGTAGGTTGTATCCTTTATTTTAAAGATAACATTATTATTTATTACCGGACTCTCTTCCGGAAGATTCTGGACATCTTTTGTACTTTTAAAATTAAAGCAGGTAATTATAACTGAGACAAAAACAAACGATAATTTTATATCGTTCTCCAACCGGGATTAATAAAATTAAACCTTGCAGAAAAATAAATACCGTTTGTCCTTCTAAATCCTTTGTCAGTTGTGTTTATGAAAATACAATAAGGACTCGCTAATTGAAAAGTTAAAATATGTTAGGTAGTTAGTTTATGGCTTCGCATAAACTAACTAGCTTGTTTATATTTTTTCAATGCCGAGTACTTATGTAGGGGAGACCAGCCCAAAACGGGTAAGCTAACGTTAGATGAAAAAAAAAACAGGTTCTTAACAGATTTCAAACTGTTGTTTTAATTATCATAGTTCCCTATTTAAAGAACTTTAACAAATCAGTCTCAAACTCAAAAAAAATCTTCATTACAAATCAAAAATGTCAAAAATGTAAAACCTTAAAAAAACCCGTTTTGCCCGGAGGGGGTGCCTAAAGCGGGTAAGGCTAATGGGCAAAACGGGTAGTAGCAAAAATAATGAGAAATTAATCAACTTTAACATCTAGTTAGAACTTAAAATAACAGTTTTGGTTTTCTAGAGGCACAGCAGTGGCCCGGCTAAGTCTCGAGCAAAACCATACCAAAGTACCATCCTTTTGTCGAAGCTATTTCACCCCCCCTGTACCTATCATCGATACGGAAAAAGAAAGGGGTTTAAGTTTTCGATGATGTAGAGTTAATAATAAAGCAAGCTCGGTATCAAAATTACCTAACATTTGAACCTATTGGTTCAAATGTTAGGTATTTTATATTGGTTTACGAGTTATGAGCGATCAAAGTTACGCTATTTTGTCAGTCACTGATTCACTCACTGGCCGATAATCTAAGGTACTTCTAACAAACTTAGAACCTTCAAATTTGGCACCAAGATAGGTTCTTAACTACATGTTAAGAAAAAAAAATTAAAAACGGTTAGAAATTATATAACTTAGTAAATAATAGGAAACAAATTTATATTTGCGGTTTTCCAAGAACATGGTGAATGAATTTTGACTGCATTGTTAACCTTGTTCTTTGTTTAGGTTCAAAAAGTATAACAAATCAATTTATATTATTAACAAATTGTAATAATGTATTGAATAAAAGCTAAAATCTTTCATGCATAGGTTCAAGAGACCTACAAAAAATGAATGAGATTCCACCAAAAACATTCAATGTAAAAAAGCCAAGTCTCTTTATGTAATTCTTCCATCGTAAAAAGTTTTGAGATGGCATAGGACCAAGTCCTGGTCAACTTATGTTGTGATAAAAAAAACAATAATTTGTGACTATATCAATAGTTTTGTATACATTAAAATAATAGGGTCACACAAAAGTTACGTATCGAAAATCTGTCAGGGCAAATCGGGTAAGGGCAAATCAGGTACCTGTTTTACCCATACCTGATTTGCCCAAACGCACACTTGCATTTCGCACATTCATAATCTCTAAACCAAAGCTACTGGGTACATATCACTTCACGGATATAAAGCTTCAAATACAACAAAATAATATCACCAAACTAGTAATTTCATCCAACAAACCAAAATCGACTAATCAGAATTGAAAATTCTTTAATAATTTTACCATAAGTAGTAAAAATATTTGATTACAAATTATCTTGCAATCGCGTGTTCCGTGTGTGTGAGGATACTGCCTGTGATTGGGCGACACCCGCGCTATCCTTCTACATGCACACATTGAAACTTATGCGAAAGGCGCGAAATTTAGAACGCTTACCCGCTTTGGGCGGTATACCCGTTTTGGGCTGGTCTCCCCTATGTATGACTAACTGTTTTTCTGACCTTATTTTGCATATTTTTTGTATTCATTAGCACAACAGACATGCTTTTCAAGGTAACCAAAAACAAAGTACCACAATATTTGGGTTCATCCACCAAATTAAAAAGTATGTACCTAGTTCCAAATTCAAACGAATGGGTTTTTCGTAATGGCGGACGTCATCACGTCATTACGCCATAGAACGGCGATGGGACCTTGCCTTTCATGCTCAACAGACTCCGACAGATTTTGCAACACTCGTTTAGAAACAAAATTATGCTATCTATGCAAATATGACACTAATGTTACCCAAGTTACGTGTGCACATTATTTATTTGAACTTGGAATCCGTTAGCTGCCTTTTTTTATGATTCTTCATTTTCTTTTTTGCGACCATCTTGGTACCACTTGACACTTCAATAATGTTTGCAGTATGACAAATCTATCGTTATTATTAAATAGCTACATTACAAGTAATTGTCAGTCGTAAACTTGATAGGTACTTAACTGCACTATAAAACAACTTAATTACTAGCTATGTGTCGACACATTTAAGGTTTTTAATTAACTAAGTATGTTACTAATATCCTGTTTGATATTTAGCTAGATTTGTTTTTGCATTCTAAACATTTATAAATAAGTGACATCACTTTCTCTATGAACAAACCTATTCATTCAATATACTATAACCTAAAACATAGTTGCGTATAGAACTGGATTGACATTATTGTCACAATGTTCGAACTTTCGAAGACCTTGACTGAATTTGTTCACTCGCTGCTACCCAGAAATATTAGAAATAAATCAACACTAGTCTGAAATACACCTGGAAATAAAAGTGTTTTCGATTTTGACAGTAGAACTTTTTTTTACCAATTTGAATGTTTTGCCGGTTTATTTTTTTCCATTTATAGTGTTGTGCTACACGGCATTAATACCTCCATATTTAAAAGTAAATTTATAATATTTTTCTATAATAATTCTGCGATATAGGGTTAAAATGTACTTCTGCTATCTATTGCAATGTTGTAGGTTATTCCCTTTGATTGTATCTAATCACTCCATCATTGTATGCTGTGAACTTGAATGCAACATGCAATTATGATAACAAGAGGTTTGTATCAAGGAGGTTAATCATATAACGTGGTACTGCAATCAAATCGGACGAGTATTCAGGCTAACTATAGATTTACATGACTATCGTTAAACATACGGGTTTCCTGTATTAAATTATCTAGTTTAAATAGTTCTCTCACTCTCTTTAGCTTTATTCAAAGGAACGGCAGGTTATATCCAAAGAAAAAAAAACCGTTTACTTGTTTAAACTGTTTTAACTTGTTGCTCAATAAAATTTATTATGATGTTAAGGTTAGGTTATTAATTTATGTAAATAAAAAAAAAAACAAAAATTTTTAAGTACCTAAATTTTCATAATATCTGCACAATTGATTTTTGTGTTCGAAAACAAAACGAATCAACATGTCAAGCGCAAAAAATAATGAGGTGGCTTGGATGTTGATATGTATTTAAAAATATAGGTGTTTAATGCTTTTTATTAAAAAAATCCTTTTGTGATAATAATATCACGGTAAGATAACTGTCTCATGCGGCTTTTTATCTAATCATTTGCAGATTTTTATAAATGTATCCGATAGATACCCTGCTTTTTAATACGGTTTTTTTTTTCAAATACGGGTTTTTAGGTGCTGTGAAAATAGTTTATCGAAATGAACTTAATAAACCCTATTTAATAAAAAAGGATTCTTACCAGTAATGTAAAGATTTGAAGGTAAGATACCTTTACGAAGCAGATTCCCCTTGGGCCCAATGATTTCAACAATGCAATATTATTTATTGCTACAACACCGAGAGTTACATTACGACAACAAACTTATATACCATGAAATATAGCTTTACAAACAGCCATTATTTTGTAATGTTTTAAAAATAATTTTATTGTTTTTCTGGCCTCTATAGTCTTTGTATAGGAGACGAGCTAACAGCTGTTCGTCAAGTAACATTGTTCTTTGTTTAAAGTTATCTGTCTATCTACAATGTATCATTGATCACACATCAATGTTTAAGAACGGATATAAATAAAACCAAACTATAAGATTGATTTTATTGTAATAATAACACAACGACGATTCACGAAACTATATATTTTTTCAAGAAATCATTTAATCCGAAGGAAGTCCATAATAATATGTTTAATTTATACACACCCTAGATGCGCGAGTCCGACTCGCACCAGACCGACTTTTTTTAAATTTTATTTTTATCTTTTCTATATATAGTTTCCAATAATCGGAAGACCTTAAAGTCCATACAAAGGCTGAAAAATATTTATTATTTTTAGGTTAAGAATTTCACGTGCTTTTATAAAGAAAAAACAAAAGAGGTTTTAAGGTAGGTAGGTTAAAGAATAGAATCATCTAAGAATATAAATTAATCATTGTTTGCACAACGCGGCAACGTATCAAAAATGCACGCAGCTCACGAGACGCGAGTATCGAGAACCTTGTAACAATGAGAAATCAGTCACATGAGGATTATGTTTTTTATTTGATATTGTTGGCTGTTGACGTTTTATGCTTTAAGTTATTACCTACCGATAATATAGCTACAGAATCTGAAAGAAATTTTATTTTTTTAAGTAAGCATGGAAAAATAGAAATAACTATGATAGAGCTCTACTTTCTAAATACTTGGCTCTCTCGAGCATAATATTCTCGTACTCAAATATGGGCCTAAAATTTTTCAGCTCCAATATTATTATTTTTTATTTATGCACCGTAGTACCTAGTAGCAGTATCATTAACCGTACGATTCCAGCTTATAACACGTGTACACGATTCCTACAACACAATCTTGTTTCATAAACATTGGCATTGCTGACCGTTATGGCGATCGTAATGGGGGTCTTGTGGGCCAGCATAGCCAGTAATCATTGTGCCAGGCACATCTCAACCTTGAATACGTCGCGTAATCAGAGGTACTACTAACGTAACGTAATTATCTCTCCCAATGACGCGTCCATCCTCAATCACTTTTATTTTCCTACTAATGTGGTCGTGCTTTGCGCTTGAAGATTCGTACCTACACGTGATTTTTAAACTTGGAATACTGTTTTTTTTTCGTCGTTCCTTTCCGAACTACCAGCCTGTATGATTTGATGTATTGACCTACTAATAAAACAATAGGTCAATAATAATAGGACTAATAATAGGACTCTATCTAAATATTTACTTTGTTTTGGAGTGATTGATGTTACTCACAAACAATTAAGATTACCCCCACGTCCTGGAAAAAGGAGAATAGGTGACATAGAATGAGTCACAAGTGCTCACAACTGTCGTATCTTTTCTATGTAGAAAATAAAGATGGAGCAGCGGAGGTTTGTCTGTCCTGTGTTTTTGAGATGGCTAGGGGAATAAATCCGACTTTCACAACACAAAAGGACTCTTTCTGTACTTCTGTTCTTGACCGCTTATCTTGGCCAGTCGTGCTATCAATGAACTCACAAAGGAACCATTGAATTGTGTAACGAGGTCGCGGCGACACATCGCTTGCGGGCCTGTTTTAGCACATAGAGCTCCAGTATAAAAATCTTGGTTTGCAAAGAGCTGAGCTATTTTCCGTACGACATTATTTAGCGATTTTTGGACATTAGATATTATTATGTATTTCACTAGTAAGCTACAGAGGAGGTATTTTGAATTATTTACATTTACTTGCATTTGATATGTTTAAACCTGTAAGTAGGATCTTAAGTAGGTACTTACTTAGGGTCCTAACTATCCACGATGATATTAAAGTAAATTTATTCGGCCCTGCTGTTCTTTTTCTAGGAATTTGAGTTATATCTAGTTTTCTAGCGCAAAGCATTTATTTTTTCCAGGACAGCCGTCTGAAAATCGTTGTTTTTTTCAAGTAGATCTGTGTTGCTATTTCTTACATCTATTGTTATGAAAGCACTACTTTTCAGATAAATAAAAACTAAACGGCGTCAAAGAACACATCGTCATCCTTGTCAATGGCGGGGAACGTGCCCAGAAGGCTGGCTGCATTGCCACGTTGAATGGCTATGCCGATTCTCTGTGCAAGGAACAAACCAGCCCTCTGATCACGAGTAGATTCTACCAAACGTTTGGAAAGTTCTTTGAAAAGATTTCGTGCCCTCGGACCCCATGACCCGAGCGTTTCAACCCCAAACGGCTCGAAAATAATGAAATAATAATTTTTATGTAAGTTTTAATTTTAGTATAGTTAGAGTTTGTTCTTATATTAGATTTACTTTTCAGATTAATAGACAATATTTTTTGTCGCTAAACCTTTTATGATTTGACGTAACTAAATGAATCCCAATATGCATAAATTATCGTTCAGATAGACAACAAAGAAATTAATCTTAGACATTTAATCATCTCGGTTCTTCTTTTACAATGGCTAACAATGCAATAATAATAATTTATGCTAACACAGGTTTCTTCATAACAATGTCCGCATCCTGGAGTGAGCGGAACAGCTGGCGTTGCATCAAATTTCCCATGTCATCGACCGATTACGAATAAAGTAAGTATTTTGGTGTATTTGTTCGACTGCACGGATAGCCGAGTGGTTAAGGTCACCACGCCAATTGCTACGGTGTGCGAAATGATGCGCGGGCTCGATCCTCCGCATGAGACAGGCATTTGAGTGATCGAAATATTATGTGCCAAGTCCGTTAACTGTGTCTCTATCCTATTTGATATGAATGATTATAAAATCCACCCCACTGTACAAAGATATCATTCCTTAGTATACAAGTATGTAGTTTAAAAAAATATATAGAATAGATTTTCTTCTTATCTAATTTAAAGTAAACGAGTAAATAAAGATGACATTAACTTTTAGGTATGCACGTGTATGTTGAATTTTTAGTATAGCTAATTATTGATAGAAAAACGTCCTAAATGTGTGAACTATGGGTTGCCTTGAAAAACCCCATTAATTTTAAAAGCAAAACATGGTTTTTGGACATGAAATATTAGGCACATCAGAATACGCACTTGATTAATATGCCTTTTTTATGAGATTCAATACATAATAATATTATGTATTTTAGTTCTGATTGAATACCTATACCTATGACCTTAACTAGCGTTGACAAAAAAGAATAGTAGATGGCTGGATAATCAAGTTTTAGTATCAAATGCCTAAGGTTAACCGCTTTTAGAAACAATCCAAGATCTGTGATTAACTTTAAAAACTGTAGGAAAAATATAACAAATAGGTCTGCAAGTAATAATTAAAATACAAAACCAAAAATATTTGACAATCAACTCTGCTTTCAACAAGTGTATTAATGTTTTTATCAAAGCAAATTAGTATCTAAAAAATATCGCTAAGCTGCACAACCGTTTCTTAGTATTACAAAATCCTATATTTTCAAAGGGTTTCCTTTGACACCCTTCAAATCGTCAACAAAAATTGATCAATGGTTTTTTGTTTACACACACAAACCAAAATTATAATTTATCTCTCTTTTTTCGTATAATTAATTAAATCGTCTATTCACTGCCAACAAGTGCAAACTCATAACTAAAGTTACAAAGTTACAAAGTTATAAATGTTTAAGTATTAATTATTATAATCTGTTTTATAAACGACTCACACTGAATCCGCGATTTAATATGATTTATGACTATTTGTAGAATTATTCATCGATCTTAATATGGTCCATATAATAGATAATTTATATCTCCAAGCTTTTGCATTAGTGCAAGAGCTATGTCAAAATAATCTACAAGTCCAATAAGCATGAATGAGTTGAAGATAGTTAGATAGTTAGTTAGTATAGTTAGACATATTTCGTCTAGGTAGAAAGTTTCAGATCACACGTGATTTAATATGAACACTATTTACTTGCCCAATCACAATTAACGTAAGCACTAAGTGACAGGGTGTTGTAATTTATTTGGATAGCGTTTTAAGAGGTAGATCCGCATAAATAATGCCGATATTAATAACTTGGGGCAGAATTTTCAGAACCCAATTTGACATAAATCATGAATCAACATAACACTCTTCTTTAAAAAAATCTACTTACACTTCAAAATCAAAACTAAGTACCATTCACCTAAAATATCTTTATTCTGAGTCCCATCCCATCGGTCCTACTAAGCTCCGCTACAAGACAGAAATATCTCGTATTTAGTAGAATAGTGTAAAGTGTAGGTAATACCCCACATAAGTTTAGGCATAGTGATAGTGATAAATCTAGATAAAACAAATTATCCTGTAAATTAAAAAACTAACACACAATTATCTAATAATTCCTACGTTGATAGTAATTGATTGATGATTTTTATCAAGGTTATTACTTGTGTTATAAATTAAGCTCTTCAAATACCACACATAGAGTCGACCGCAAAATTCTAGTAATAATTTTTCAGCTCCAACCTATTAGTTTGCTATTATGCTTGACATTTGTAAGTAATTTACCAACAACAATGCGGTCAACTGTACTTGTACACTTGCAAAAACATTAATCACAGATTATATTATAGTATCGATGTGTTCATTATCATAATGATACTCGTTTCAAATACCAAATGTAGTGTGAATGAAAAGGTTCTAATTATCTATTCTTGGCAGAATGCTCTCGGTCCGTGCCTTGCACGTTAAAGAGAAAAGCTCTAAAAACTAAGCTTTGTACGTCATTCGCATTGACGTAGGCTGTGAATGGGTCTGAATTATTTAAATATAGAAGTTCAATTGTTACCTTGACATTGTCTAATGCCCATAATGTATTTTAAATATGCTTGCCAAATATATTACATAAAGGTGTGTGCTGGTGTTTAATATTCCGATGTACCTACAATAATATTTAGCTACCTATATATTAAAATAAATTAACACGATTTTTCGATAAGTATTTGATTTATTTATTATTTTTTACACTAAGTTTTATTTTCTATTTAATTAAGAACACTAAATTAATCATCTTCGCTTAATTGAACACAAATTAGTTTTCTATATGCCGAGAAAATAAGTTGCTTTGGTGGGAATATAAAAACAAAAGAATGTGTTTTCGCGCCAACAGCCAAGGTTAACACACTGAAGCTTAGGTTACATTCACATTATAAATTAGACAAATACAATAGGGTCTTCTTCAGATAATAACTTTCTTAAAAACTCTCCCACGTAAATAAAATTGTTTGTTACATGTTGCATGCATGTATTCGTCTGGATATCTTTCACTTGGACTGACATTTTTGTATGGAGATATATTTTATTTTGCACACTCGTATTCACAGAAATATTATTTCTTAAATGATTTGCCAAATGACTATGTAGAAAAATAGTTGCTTCTCTACATTGACCCATCTGGGGATCGTTTTCGGGACCATAGACCTATCGACACCTCATCTGTCGCGTACAGCCACCCGATCACATTAGTAATTATTAAAAAAAAAACAAACATTAATTTTTGTTCAATACTAAGTTAATAGAGTAAACAAGTATGTAGGTATCTACTTTAGAGTACAAGGCAATCAAAGTTAAAGTTACTTAACTAGATATCCATACGTATAACATAATAAATCACGTTTTACACTTACAATGTCATAATCCTTATCAACCTTGTTACGATCATTAATATTCAAATGTAATTTCTAGTTGATATCGTTTTATTATCAAATACCTTGCATATCCAATTCTCACTAGTGAAGGCTCACGGTTTTACCCGCGTAGCTCTTTCTCGTCGGCTAATTGATAAATCGATTTATTTAGATTATTTCGTTTTCTGCCTCGTTGGCCTAGTGGTGCTAAGCGCGACTGCTACGCTAGAGGTCTTGGGTTCGATTCCCAATTCGACCAAGGTGTTATTGCGTTTTTCTATGAAATTCTCAGTAGCAGGTCGGAGTTTGTCTTCGTGCCCGGTTAGTAGCAATAGGCTCGCCCCCTATTACATGGAACCTAAACATATCCGCGAACTGTGGGTGTACATTGGTACACCTCTGCCTAACCCTTCGGGGATACAGGCGTGATGATATGTTATGTTTATTCTGTCTTCGAAAAATTCTTGCATTCTTGATTGTTTTGTCTACCTACAACAATGCTTCAACTTTACTTCTACAACTTGCAATGTCTTCGAGTAAAATTTTGTTAAAATCCACCCAGTGTAGTTTACAATATTAATATGAAAATAATCTTTACTCAATTAAATAGTAATTCCACGTAACACGTTAATATCACGTAAATAACTGTCAAGTGTCAATATCTCATTCAATAAGATGTATGTACGTATGCCTAAGTCACCTATCGTTTAAAATACATACGTGCTTTGGATACAGAATGAATGGATCAGAGAATTTATGCCGTTGAAATAATAAAACTGCTAATCGGATGCCTATTGAAAACCGAAATAGTCTACAATAATAGCAATTAGTTGAGGGCTTATAATATTTATAAATATAATATGTACATAGAAAATTGACTCTGCAGAGGGCAACGTCAAATAAAGATCGCAAACAATTAAATTTTAATAGTGTTTTTTTTTTCTTTTTTTATAAAACAAAAGGTTTTTCGAACAATAAACATTTATCGAAATCAATAAAATGAATTGCAAAATGAAAAAGATCGTGATAAATCTACCTGCAAGACAGATTTAGCCAACAGGATCTAATAATTTAAATGCATATAAAATTAACTTCAGATTATTCTTTTGAGAATTGATCAACAATTTTAAGCAAATAAACAATTTACATATCTACCTATATTTGAACATAAATCTACGTCCAAGATGCTTCAGGTGCCATTATCCTTTTCAGAATACTAAAATAATCTTTGCAGGATCGTAAAACTCAGCAATAAAAAGAACAATGGCAGAATTTGGTCTGGACTTTTTTTGGCGTCCATAGATTTCATAAATATCAATCAAATTTAATTAATTTTCTACGATTTTTCAATTATTCACTTCTTCTTGTAAAAGCCGGAGTTATTTTTATGTTTTTAAAAGCTCATAAAATGATGTTCGAATTAGGTTACCTACATTCGACACTTTACCATTAAAATAGTGGTGTGACGCTGTATAATCAAACGAATGATCGATATAATCGACCGATCGATCGACCCGTGTAGAGTTC
Organism: Autographa gamma; assembly: GCA_905146925.1. Classification (NCBI taxonomy): domain Eukaryota; kingdom Metazoa; phylum Arthropoda; class Insecta; order Lepidoptera; family Noctuidae; genus Autographa; species Autographa gamma. The sequence continues at coordinate 8,531,077 of LR989852.1, forward strand.
GTTTTGTTTTTAACATAATATTAGAATTATCTATTCTTTCGTCTTTAATCAATGATATGTTTGAAGAAATGCTCCTACTTTTAAATCCAATTAATAATGGATCAAAATATCAGAGGATCGTTTCAGTGTCGTATCGATTCTCAAGAAAAACGAATCCATAAGTGCAGCACTACTTTTGTTTTGGACAGTGAATGTTATCTGTGGTTGTCTGTCAAGTGAAGTGAAGTCCTTCCGTGTTTACTATGTCGGTTGTGTTTTATGATTATACTTGGCTTTCTATTTATTTTTACCCTACCTGGACTGTTTATGGACTGATTGATACTGCCTTGTGTGACTAGTGCGTGCCCTTAGGACTACGATATTGCTTTTGCGTGAGCATAAGCTAATCTTACTTTGCTTCGATTGTGCCTATATAGTGAATTGGATTTTTGTTGTAAACCCATAACAATAACTATGGAAGATTACGATAGAGATCATCGTCGCACGCGCATTTTATGTGTAATGATGATAATGAGATGAAGAATGAAATAAATAATTATTTTAAACAAAATATGTTTTTTATTTGCCCTAACATAGTTCTATTGTTTACGCGGCAAGTGCATTTTTTTAATACGCGCTCAGCTTTCTTAAACATTCAATAATTGAGTACTATAGTAATATTATAGAACGGGGATTAGCGCGTACATGCGTAAATACCTTAAGGGCTTGACGTTTCGTTCTATAATATGCAGCGCGATAGTTTAAAAGTTTAAATTGAGTACTACTCTACATCGAGTGTTAGAATTTATTTAGGTTTTTCCCATTTATCCGTAAATACTCTTATTCTCACTTAGACCACACCACATTATCATTTCTTAAGGACATAATTTCGATCTGCGTTATGTTTTATAGATATAGCTAATTGACATTGACGTTAATTCATAACCTAAATAATAAAATTCTAACACCGAAATCTTTTTTTTCCGGCTTTCCCAAATGAAAATAGTCTCATTTATAGATTCTAGAACTAACGCCAAATCTTTTAACATATTTTTCATTAAGGGACGCTTCAATTTGATCCCAGACAATTCTTAGTATGGAAACCTGCCATTGTCCTTTAGTCACTATACAAAGGATAATTATAATTATTTGGTAAAGATCTGCGCAACATCATTATGAAGTTTATAAAAACAATTGTTATATTCATATCTTGTAACATAAGATCTAGGTAGATACTAGAAAAATAGCTTCTCATTAATGATTAAAAATGTTAATCTGGTGGAAGATAACAGACTTCACATAATCTGGCATTACGTTTCAAAAATTCAATTAATTAGATAAAATAAAATTTATCTATTGATACCATTATTTACGGCCAGTACTTACGCAAATAATAATCGCACATGTGATTAAATTGTTTTCCTCTTTGCGTGTTATCTATGGTTTATTTTGAAAATTGAAAATGGAATTGGATTATTTGCGATCGTCGCTGGTTGAAATGAAACATTGAACTCCATTCATATTAGGTATATGCTATGTTTACATTAAAGATTGTTTCATACCGATGCCATGTTTTTGTAAATTACTGTTATTAGTAGAGTCTACCTAAATCGGGCTTTCAGTACCGGTGTATATTGAAGTGACTGATGAATGTTAAATTAGTTTGACCTAGCTGTCAACTGTAGGCAAATCTAGAATCGATTTGTCTACTTTGTAAATAACGAACCAAAGTTCTTTATCTGATTTTCCATCGTAAAGGTTTTCTGAAAGGTTAAGAACCCCTACAATAATTAATAAATGGTGTTGACCTCTTTAGACCAGCAAAGAGCACTGATCACCATACTTGTGTGACGTTTGCGATGTGAAATAGTACCTTCCTAATCTGGTTTAATGACTGTTACACATCGATTGATTTTCGACACCCACGGTCATGGTTGCTAACTGACATGCTTGTTGAATGTTTGCTGTCATTGTACTTTTGTTAACCCTTGAGAGAATCATCCTGTCAATAAACATGGACAATTGAACATCTAAATATGAACAATCAGATTTAATAATTGAATATAAATTGCAATTTGTTTAAGATGAAGATTTTTATTAAGTATTGATTTGGGCCATAGAATCTAATTGACATAGTTTTTATTATTTAAATCAATGATATTCTAATAAACAGATATGTTATAAGCGTGCAATCATGAAGACTCGAAAACGTCCTAATTGGGACGTATTGCCATTAACAACAACACTATTTGTCTCTTTTTTTCTTATGGGTTTTATCGCGCTATCTCTTTTGCTCTGCCGCTGCTGCGCGGAACACTTTTTTCGATTGTTTTGTATGCGTATAACATATCTGTTTATTAAAATATCATTGATTTAAATAATATGAGTTGTATAAAAACAGTTTCAGCATATCATTATTTCTATATTATGCAAATATTAAATAACTCGTTTCTTAATAAGTTTTTATTTTCATACCTTCATAATTTTTTTCTATGTTATTGCAAAATATTTAGTTCACATAATTTTAAAGTATATTTGGCGGTATCTATATCAGCTGCATCGAATAAATTTTATTGTGAAAATAATTATTTAATATTAAGGGCATAATATTATTAACAGTAATAATATTAAAAGGATCATTATTGAACGGGTAATTAAAAAATGTTAAAAGTATGGTCTGGCAAAGCGTATATTAAATATATATTTTTTAATAACTAAAATATTTATGTCAAAAACCACTTACCGTAGCGGTCCAAAAATAAAAAGAAAACACTGATCCGCAATCAATAAAATTAAGAGCACAAAAGTAAAATTTTAATAGCTGCAAGAACTCGTTCTTAATTCAAAACTTTTTCGTTCCGCAGTTAGGCGAAGAGCTCGGCACTCAACACAGGCGGCGTCAGTGCGCGCTAGCGACTCTGTGAGCGACGTCGCCGTCGGCGGACGGAAGCAAAGCCGAGTTCAGCCGAGAACCGTGGGGTACCGATAGCGGCGATTAGTGATTGTACGACACAGGTACACTTGATACCACTAGTACCTAGTAACAGATTGAACACGCCTTTATGTTGGAGCATGCTTTCGTTTCATTTCAAGTTAAGACGACTCCATCAAAGTTAAATTATTAACCAAAATGGACAGCTGAAAGACCAGTGCTGTGCTGGATACTGCACTGCGAATACTGAGCTAGAGAGGAGGGAACTGTGTTGCACCGTTATAAAAAAAAGATGCCAATTTATTTAAATTAACTAGACTCTAAAAACTATTTCATTTTCAGAATGAAGAAGATAATTAGCTATGCACTATTTATTTTATTGTTTACAAAAAAAATACATATCTTAAGGAAACAAAAAATAACCCGATGTTTTATTTTCATTTAACATACTCATAACGGACCTAATACCACGGTACCACACTCACGAGATTGTCACCGTGGGACATTCTCTCCTCTCTCCATTGAAGTGTGCCGGCGAGAGCTCGACAAACAAACATACGTAGAGGTATAACACCATTCACTACCGAGTAACTAGAAACTCTCGACATAATTATTATTCGCAAAACATGATGGATGTATGATTGAATGACTGTGTATGACTGCTGTAAGAACACTCGGGTAATCGGGCTTAGTATAGGAAATTTATAGGTGAAACCTTCCTGCAATCACGGTAAAGTAAGTAGTAGGCAATAATAAGCTTAATAAGAGCTTTAAAAATACAGAAGTCTCTAATATCTCATCATAATAAAGAGCGAGTATAGTTACTCGCGTTCGCAATCTTTAAGTAGAGATTTAAATAAACTTATGCGCTTATAACAAATATAGTTCTAACAGAGTCAATAAAACATCAATTAATATTCAAAGACAGCCGAAGCATAAGTAATTGTAAATGTTTAAATTAAAGATTTACACAAAAAGTTTACTTAATCATAATTATTGTCATATTAACTTTGCACTGCAAATTATGTTGTATGTACATTGAAAACCAGAGAAGGTAGCTGATTAAGTATATCATACCAACTTAAGTATTTAAAATGTAGGGCAAAGTCTAGACCAAAAATATAAATCTGTTACGTCACGAGTATTTCACGCTAAAGGTAACTAGAGCGGGTAGAGCCCCAAACATTATATTTACAGATTTCACATATCTACATAATATACAACTATTATATAGATAATATATTATTACTTAAGAATCACTATAATCAAGTTTATTTAGTAATATTGTGATATTAGTTTAAACGTGTCGACCTGTTGAGTTTCAACTCTTCTTTTTTAGTTTTTAGGAAAGCTCTACATCACTAATTCGACATCAACCCAAACCGCGGAACCCAAACTTTAAATCTATTCCTCCTTATATATGTCTCTTTAATCTCTAGATAAAAAAGTGTAAGGTGTGTATCTTTACATTGAACTAGTTGGGTACTGAAAAAACCTGTATCCCATAAAAGAATGAGCAATGTACACACACATGTATTGTGATATGTGATTATTGCTCGTTGTGTATGTCCATAGGTTAGATATTGTGTTATTTGTCTAGCGTTAGAAAAGTCCTTTTACTTAATGTGGATGACTGACTCATTATAAACTGTACTTATACATATTATACGGCAGTTCAAAATATATGCCTAATATAAAAAAGGCGCAAATACTGACCTACACTCATGCATGCCAGAAGCAGTGAAGCATATCATAACAATGTCCTCAAACTGTAAAAAATACGGCGATATTCAATACTTACATAAGTTTACTTAAGAACTGAGTACCTACACTCGACATTTCTGTACACTTATTTAGCTACGTATATTATTTTTTTCTTTCTTTTTAATGCCCATTTCCATCAAAAGAGTGAATGCTCATTATATCCTCGCTATCAAATTGTTTTAGAATTTCAAACAATTTGATGGGGTGGGCAATGAGCATTTGCTCCTTCAGTGTAAATCACCTTCAGTATTAATTGTTCTAAACGAATATTATAATCGCATTGCATTAAAAAAGAACAAGCAAAACTTTAATTACGATATTTAGGTACAAAGGATTGCTTTAAAACCTTCTGTGTTGTAGCGGGTTCGATGACCCTATGTGTGCATTCGCAGGTACTTGGTCTGCTTTCTGGATGCTTAAACATGAAATATGTTTACATACTTACAATGCGAACACTCAAACTATTAAATAAATATGATCTACAAACATGATTGTATGAACAGGCATATAAGACGAATACATAAGAGAAAACGTAATTATATACCTATTCTGTTACAGTATTGTATTCGAAGGAGTTCTAACTACATAAGTAGCTAAGTACCTAATTTTCATGTCGATCAGTATTTTAGAAGCCGAAGCAAGTAAATAAACACAAAAAGAGACTATTAAGGATATAAGCGAATCCTGTCGATACGATACATCATACTCGATTCCTTTTAACAATATGTGTCCAGTTAATCATAGTGTTATAATTCAATATGAGTTCAGATTCACGGATTTGATAAATCGTCCAGTCACGCCCACTGAAGTAAATTAATCGGTCTGACAAACCCCATTCTTTTAACAACCCTTTCTTCCTGCTGTAAATAGTGTGTTAAAACAATACGATTGCGATAGCGTCGTGTAATCTGACCCAAATCTAACACCCTTACTCGAGAATGCTTGAAATCATTTGGTCATTGGTCAGGGCTAACAATTTTAGGGCATGACTTTATTTTTAGCTTGAACATTAACCTAAAAAGGTTCTGTAAAGTTGTACTGCAATAGCTTTAACTTTTATTGACGAACTGTTGGTTGAGTGGCGTAAACATCGGTTTCAAAGTGTCGCCCATTCTGAGGTTCCGGGTTCTAACCCCGGAAGGGTCAATGTTGAAAATCACTTTTCTACATAATATGGAGTCTATTGTTTGTTCGTGGCGTCTTAGACTTTGTTCTGAATTCTATAACTATGTTCCAAGGGCTTTTGCTACTTAATTTGTTTTCAGAGCATTGTATGTGATCTTATCCATATTTACTATTTATTTAACTATTCTGTGTGGGTAACAAATTAAAAAGTGGGTGGCAAATGGGTAACTTAGTGTATCCTTGTCTCATGACCGTGGTAGCTTTTCCTCGCGTTAGGTTTCTCATAAATAAGAGACTACTCTGAGACATCAATTTAACGACCAATAATTATTATATTTAAAAAAATGTATTACTTATTGTTGATTTCATCCAAGGAAGTTGCGGATAATTACAAATTAAACGTTGGCAATAAATACTTTGAATGGTTTCTAATAACTTTCACCAGCGATAATTTTATTAATTTAACCTTTTATAGCTATTCTTAGTATTTTATAGCTGTAGGAACTATTGATTATAATCTCTATCTTTTAAAGGAAAAACATCGTGTAAACCTTACTACACTGTTGCTGTGTTCATTTTCGTACCATTTTTTGTGTTCGATAAATTTTCAAAATTTTAGAAACTTAAGAATCATATTGTATGCTTAAATGCTGAAACCATCCTTTAAATATTCCGTATTCATGATTATATAATTTGCTGATGCTTAGTTTAGTTATTTTAAGTTAAAATTTATTTAATAAATGTGAAATAGGAATTTTACAGATGTTTTATGTAACCTCGGTCATGAAGGCCTGCTACTTAGCATAATCGTGAGATTCATATGCAAGGTTGCAATCCTTGTGCAGATTTAATTTCAAACTAGGCGCTAGTAATTTTTTTTCAAACTCCGAATAGTAAAAATACCTTCGTACCTAAATCCCTGATAGGCGTGAAGGGCCTGACGAGAGAGTGTGCACCGGAAAAACATGATACGACTGTTTACAAAAGGTGTCTTAAAAGGATTAAACAAGTAATTAATTCGAATAGAAAATCAGAAAGGTACAAAAATGGTTAAGGTAAAGCCGTGTTCGCACCCATTGTATACTACACACATACTTATAGAAGATAAGTATTTATACATGTATTTAATTATACGGTATGAGGCGATCCTTGCTCTTAGGGTTGCTTATAGTTAACAGTCCATATGAATATTTTTAGACTTTTTCCAGCCGATATCTGCTGGAAAAGTCTAGTATCTACAGTTGAAAAGCCATAAACGCGACTCGCCATCTGAGTATATTGCCCTTCACCGACTGACCCTACTGAAATCTTAACAACCTTGGACTATTACCCCCAATAACCACTACCATTTTTATGATACACTTCCGTTTCAGTCTCACGAAACTAATATTTTTAAACCCTTTAAATAACTTTGACCCTGACTTGCCTATGTACATATTTACTTACTACCATAATATGTAAATTCTGCGATCAACAGTAGATCAGGTTAAACTCATTCACTCATCATTCATATTTAATTTAATAATTTCAACATTTTATTTGTGTACCTATTGCTTGTCTCTTGAACCTGTAGAGCTGTAGACCAGTTAAGAAACCGGAAGGAAAAGATTAGTTCTTTTTTGTCATCGCTGTTATGCTATTTAAAGCTAAGAAAATCACTCTGTTGGTGGTACAGGGTACGGATAACATATAAGAACGCTATTTTGAATCTTTTAGATAGCAAATCTACCCACGGTTTAAAATACCTAGTAGGTATGCATAGCACGCGTTTAAGATACTTAGTGACGTGTAAAATAAATCTACGCGATAACTGTAATTATAAATTACTATGAGATTAAAATGTGGCAATAAAAAAAAAAACAAATATTAAAGGCGAACGCCTGAGAAATATAATTTAGCAATACTTATTAATACTAAACTTGCTCTTCAAGAACTCCAGTTTTATTTAAATATACAATTGCAATTAAAATTGTTCATGTAATTTGCTAATAAAATACAAATTGAAAACGATTTTGTTATGGAACCTACACGTGAACATTAGAAATTAAACAACAATTTTGGAATACATATTTATTTTACATTATAAAATAAAACATTATAATTTATCTTGCAGATTAATATGTAAAACTAATCAATAAGAAAACTAATTACAAAAGTAAATAGCGAAACAACCATCATATTTAGTGTGGCGTGCATCTAAAAACAGATTCCCATTCCTCCCGATCTCATACAGCAGTGGTGATCATTAAAAATAGTCCAGGTGCCTACCTAGGTACCTAGGTACCTAGTGTACCTACTACCTAAAAAGCGACAACGCAAGAAACAAAAAATCTGTTAATGTATTATTTTATAACTAAATATTATCGTCTATATAAAATTAATAAGATATCTTATGAACAAAAAGTAATGAGTATCTAAAATTCGGAGGAATATTTTTGTCAGACTTATAGATATTGCAACATAATTATGGACACTTGTTAACCAGCAAACAAAGTAAAATGTAAACCCACTTAATTATCATTTCACAAACAAACAATTAAACATCGTTGTGTTGTGTACACTGTACAGTTGTACACGTGTGTGTACATCACTATTTTAAATTAAATGACATGAGATATGACAACTTAAATTATAGTGTTACTAGCAGTAGCAAGAAGTTTCTACTTTGGTGTAATCAATATGTGGCAAATTGTACTATTTTCCATCGATTTATTATCTAATACGGTATAAGTAAGTCTACAATAATAAGATGTTGTATACAAAATGATAAATAAAACTATTAATTTGAGTTACATAATTAAAATGTTTAAGTTTGCGAGAATCCAACTCCTTACAAAGGAGATTATTTGTATTTAATGATGGCCACACTGATCGGAATTTCTTCACGTCATTGATAGGAGATTATCAGTTTTGTGTAGAAGTAGAAAGAGCGGGCGCCGGTAGATCTCACACGCAGTGCATTTTGAGTTGTATTGAAAGGAACACTTCGTAAATAAATCGTGCTGTGTTTAAAGACAAAATGTCTCATTTTAAACTGGTATCGTCTACCAAGGCTTCTGATGTGATTCCTGTTAACAAGTATGTATCGGAGAAGACCGGCATCACGGTGATTATAGCTGGTGTTGAAGGACCTCTGGTCAACGGCTTCTTTTGTCTTGGTGAGTTTTGATCTTTAAGAAACAAACTAAAATTATACAACTTTAAAATTTATAAACGTTCTTTATAATTCTACATGACACTTTCTACCTTCCTAAATGAAATAAATTTTACGAACAACTCAATTTATCGTAGTACAATTTATAGAAACAATAGTAATATATTTTGTCTATGGGTAGGTTTTATAGTGTTTAGGTATTACATAGTGTTTGGAAAATTTATCAAGAAATCCAATGAATATAAGTGTTTATTTTTTCTATTTATTACAGCAACTGAGGCTCACGATGATGATGGCTTGCCTCACACATTGGAGCATCTTATCTTCCTCGGCTCTGAGCGGTACCCCTACAAGGGGATACTGGACTTGCTGGCCAATCGCTGCATGGCCCACGGTACCAACGCTTGGACTGATACAGACCACACTTGCTACACTGTGTACACGGCAGGAGATTCTGGCATGTTGACATTGCTGCCTATATACCTTGATCATATCCTGTTGCCGACTCTCACGGATCATGGGTTCATCACGGAAGTACACCATATTGACGGAGAGGGTGAGGATGCTGGTGTTGTGTACTGTGAAATGCAGGGCAGGGAGAATACTTCCTTTAGTCGGTAAGTTTGTTTGTTTTCTAGTAAATTCAAACTAATGCTTTAAGTGAGTTGCGTAAAAAATTGAGAAAATTTATTATTAGTTAGAAATTTTACTTTGAAACAATAATAATAGTTTTTGCTTTTATATCTTCATTTTGTTTATTACCTACTTTCTTTCAAAGTACATGTTATATTTTTATATTTGAATTCTTGTAAGATTCAAACAAATCACATCTTCTAACCAGATTTTTATTGGAAATTGTAATATATTTCACCATTACTTGTTTACTCATCAATAAACTTGGATTTTTATCAAAAAAACTTTTTGTTATAGATGTGAGCTGCAGCTGCTGCGTGCCATGTACCCCAACAGTGGTTATTCTGCTGAAACTGGTGGGATTATGAAGAACCTGAGAACCTCTACTACCAATACTAAAGTAAGTGCTATTCATTTCTCTACACTATGTATTTTCATCATATATAGCAAATGCATTTCCATTTAAGATTTGTTATAAATAACTTAAGATGATTTAACTTGAATACCACCTTGAAACTTGCGTACATGACTTCAATAAGCATAGAATAAAACATTCCATTTGATATGAATTTCTTCTATTCATCCTATATGTCATTGTCAGTTTTTCCATAATAAAATTTCTTAATATACCGTACCATTACCATAATATGCATCTAATAGTTTTATCGTTATTTACCTGTCACATTCTTTTAAAGTGAATCTTAAGTACTTACTAGATAATTTTAGAACCCATTTGCATATTATTATTATTTCAATAATAATAAACTCATCTATTCCTAAATTCCTATTTCCATTGCATTTTATAGTCAAGCAGTAAAATATATTTGTCTTTATTGCTTTTGTAGTGAGCTCCAACCTTTTTGTTATTTATTTATACCAATGTTTGTTGTCTTGTTTTGTCAAAAAACCATTTCATGGATCTCATTAATCTTTTTATTGTATGTTTTAACTTTTATAGCTGAATATAAATTTTATAGAGTACTTTTATTTAATGGAACATTTTCTTTGATTCAAATCATTGCATATTATTTTTTCGAACTTTTATTTTCGTACAAACGTTAAAGAGTTTAGAATTGACTAAGTAAATGAAGAAACAGTTAAGAGGTAATCTGTTGTTTCCGCAGTTAACAGATAACATTCAACAATGGATAGATAGCGTTTAGTACGCGATAAAATATTGATGATTATTATTTCATTTAGTTTAGAAGTGATTGAAAAAAAAGGAAAACTACAGATAAATAGATACAGATGATTATCTTGTTCAATTTTCTTTTTATGCTACTCTTATTGCAACTAGTACTACAGGGGACTTTAAAGAACCTAGCAAAACTAGCAAAAATGTAATCATGTTATGTTGTAAGGCACAATTTATACCGAGAAAAAAAAAATACGTCGTTAGTCAAATGTACAGATGCTTATTCCATAATTTTCATGCTAGTAACTATAAGATCTAATTTCAGCCTAATTTCTATATAACAGCTAAACCAATATATTTGTTACAGGTAAAAGAGTTCCACGAGCAATTCTACCGCGCGGAGAATCTGACGATCATTCTAACTGGTCAGATTGAGGCAGAGGATGTGTTCAATGCTCTGGCTGTCGTCGAAAATGACATCTGTGAGAAGGTACTTATAAAACACAAACTTACAGTCAGTAAAAAAGATCATAAACACGTTTACAAAATACCCCACTACTGTCAAAGGAAATAAGTAATTTTTCATTTAAAAGGTAGAAGTAACTCCATAGCTCTAGAAAAATCTCGGTAAACTCCAATATTCTACTCTTAACATTTCTAAAAGTTTATATATTTTTCGTTTATTAACTTTTGTTACTGACTGTAAATAAAACATGCAAACTGCATATTAACTCGGACCATGTGTGGGCCAATTGTACCTGCACGGTATTAACATATCTTTTAATGTCGCAGGTTAGTCTACGTCATTCTTTTAAGGAAAACTTCTTACAGATATTAAACTTGATTGTATAGTCTACTTGCATAATGGGTTCATACACCATTAAGAAATCAATGTTGGTATGAGTCATTTACTGACCAAAATACAAAAACACATAGTAGCAGAAAATGTAAAATCCAAATACAAAAAACAGTCCATAAGTTTTTGAGTTTCTTCGTTACAAACAATCTCTTCTCATAAAATTAGATAAAAATTGGTATAGCTATGCTCATATCGCCCGAATGTTAAAGTATAATAATAAACAAACAAAACTTTGAACTTAGACCAACAGGAACTTGCATCGTTACAAGTGCTATCAATCCTAATTACTGTAATCATTAACTGGTCAAACAAGTGCATGTCAGACCAATATTATTATCTGTCCACTTAGTGTAATAGCCCATTAAAAATAAATTAACTATCTGGGATTTTCTAAAAGTGAAAGGAAATTTCGTAGTTCAGACCTTATGACAATTATTTTTCAGTATATAGATAAATCTCTAAAAAAATAACTATAAATACTTATGGTTAAAAGATGTACAGTTTTTGTCAGCATATTGACTTTTTATAGACAAAATAAAGTTTTTTAAATACACACATTTAGGTATAGGTAAATACTAATACACAATCATTATTTACTAATATATTGTATCTACGTACGCCCGCATTCAGAAGCTAATGACTAGTCTCGTTCAATCTAAATCTAGTTAATGAACTAACTTCAAATGTACGATATTATTCTTCAACCTGACATTTTATATACCTCCTGCATTATTTCTTTAAACATGACCTCATCTATACAAACACTTTGATGTAATATAGAACCTAAGGCATTCAGGATTACATGAGTCATAGCATCTTAGTGACTTCATGTCTTAACGCGTTCATAATAGATTGTTTTTTTGTAATTAAGTAAAGTAGTATCGATTAGAGGTCTGACAGCACGGCACTTCGTGTTTTCTACATCGTTAGAACAATTTATCGATTGTCAAGTGTTTTTGTTCGATCTTCACATGATTAGCTTTCGAATGATGGATTGTCGCTTCTGTATTGTCTTATTTGTCTTAATAAGTAAGTAGTTGTCGGACCTGATTAGATAAGTTCTTCTAAGATATTAGAAAGATTTTTTTTCAATATCTACTTTTATTGCACAAAATGGACATAATTATTACTAAGTGTTACATATTTTTTTAACTTAGATTAGTACCTATGTAAAACGATTATTCTCGAAGATTTTTTTTTGTCCACGTTTCGTATGCATAAATTATTATAAAAAGTACGCATATCGTAACTAACTTTGTCACAGGTAAAAGTGTCAATTTTTCCTTTTCGTTCAACAGAAAGGGTGCGTATGCCAAGGAACGTCGGAAGCATTCGTCAGGCCGTGGCAGACCATCCCGCCCACTCCTCAATACGGCGAGTACAAGGTGCAGTGGCCGGCAGACACTGAAGACTGTGGGCAGGTATGTCATGCAACCTTATTTGCTCATAGGAAAGAAAGAAAATATCACTTATTGCCTCAGCATAAGGTGCAAAATGCGCTAACCAAAATGTAAAAATGTTGAAAGTTAGCTGTCTGTTTGTTTCGATATCCCGTCTAAACTACTGAAGAGATGATGATGACCAGAAGCTTTGAGAAATACATTAGCTCCTTTTCCTTGCGTCAAACACGATTTATGTGGGTGGTAAGCTTAAACTATGGTACCTACATGTTTAGCCTTGTGAGTTAGTTAAAACGAAACTATTTGTCGTGCATTTACTGTTTTTTCTACCTGTCCTTCATAGTTATTCCACGATCTAGACTTGATACCAGATCAGACACGATACCAGTTTCAATTTCGGTTATCATAGGTGATGTTCGGTTGGCGCGGACCGCACTTGACCAATGAGAATGCTCTGAAAGACCTGACGGGGTGTGCGATACTGCTGCGCTACCTCTGCGACACCGCCGCCGCGCCGCTACAGCGATGCCTCGTGGAGAGGGAGGATGCTTTGGCCGGAGACGTAAGTACTGAGTAATCTATGGATATAAAAGCTTGCTGAATAGTGCCCCTGATAATTATATAAAATGTTGTTGAAACTAATTTGAAAGAAGTCCTTTTTGCCCATATAAACATTAAAAAAAAACTTATTTATACATCCGCATAAAAGGCATTACAAAACGAGAAGTATCTCTAAAACCTCTTTTTAATATGTTCAGTTAGTGCATATCACATGTCAAAAAATCCTTCGAAATCCAAAGACCAATATTGCATTAGCTGACTCGGGCACCATATTACAGCTGACGTAATATATCTAAAGACTTTAGAACATACTTTTAACATTACATTTTTCCTCTACAGATATCCTACAACCTAACCGAAAACATAGCTTCACTAATCAAGATCGAGCTCGACAACGTTCCTCTAGACAAGCTGGATGCTGCTCGTGACGAGGCTCTCAGATGTTTAAAGACCGTCGTTACGGGAGAAGAGGGGCTAGACATGGACCGCCTGAGCCGACTGCTTAGGAAACAGCTGAGGGAGTCCATCGCGAGTCTCGAGTCCGACCCGCACCACTCGGTGGCCTTCCGCTGTATAGGCGACGCATTGTACTCGCAGAATGAACATGATGTAAGTTATGCTTTATTTATTCATTAGTAGCAGCTTTAAGTTTATATTGTAACTTAATAAAGGCTAGAAGAAGTCTCAAGACCGGGAGAATTGGAAGAAATAAAGGGAGGCCTTTGCCCTGCAATGGGACCGATAATGGTTGAAAATAATAATAATAAAAAGAAGTCTAACTAAGGGTGACGTAGACGGATGTTGGTTGGCAGTCAAACAAACAACCTTACCCTGTAATAGCGGCGATATAATCATCAATATATAAAACTAAGTCAACGTTTTTTTTTATTTGTTGAGTTCGTCTACACTTCGGGAAGACCCAAAAAAATAATAAAAAGCTTGTGAAATCCCGCTAGTAATTTAAATGACATATGAGTAGAGCTACTATCTACTACAATGATTTATTAGTATAGTAACACCTGTAAAAAAGATACATTCAAATAGTATAAAAAAAACACAAACATATTTATGAATCAGATCTATTGCATTACTTTTATCTCATACTAGCTGTGCCCCGCGGTTTCACCTGCGTTAATACCTATATCCTATGGATCCCTAACTTTTTTGAAAATTTAATATAGCCTATGTTAACCGCAGATAGTGTAGCTTCCCAACAGTGAAATATTTTTTCAAATCGGTCAAGTCGTTTCGGAGCCTATTCAATTCAAATAAACAATCAAATCTTTCCTCTTTATAATATTATTATATAATATAGATAGAAAAACGTAATTCTAAGTACAATGAATAATACGTCACATAACATCAGTGACACTACTCTTCAATGTTTCTTTGACTATTTTATAGCCACATAAAGCTAGTATAGTATTTTAAACCAATTCATGTTATTTCTACTTGAATAACCAATAAGTTTATGGAAAGATAAAAAAAAATCATATTAGGCTCGGGAGTACTTTTGAAAGAGTCTTAAAAGAGAATGAAGTTGTAGCGCAAACTGAACCTTATATCAAAGGGTTACGGTTATATTTCCTAAATCTCGTGTTTGGTGTATAAATCCTAAACGCAGTAAATATTGACTGCCCATACAATATGGAGATTGTTTCTCTAAATCACGTGTCATACCATTAAACTCTGATCCATTTGAATTTTATTGAAAATCAAATGAGATTCTAAATAGTTTATATTTCTATGTTATGACCCAATTTCCTTATTTAATAATGCACAACGATTTGTACTGATATGTCAAACAATAGCTCTGTAATGTGGTCACAGTCTGATGGACCCTTATTAGAATAAACATGTGTAGTAAAATGATGAAAATTGACGAACATAATATACAATGAAATATGAAGGAGGTGTGTAAATAAATAGAGAGTATAATAGGCATAAAAATGCTTATTTGATATTGATGGAACATAGTATACAAATGTGTAAAGAAATCAATGTATTATGTAGATTTCGTTTTTACATGATTTTCTATATCGGCGAACTGTGGGGTATACATTGGTACATCTCTGCCTAACATTACAACCCACAGTTCGCCGATATTATGTTTAGGTCCCATGTAATAGGGGGCGAGCCTATTGCCACTAACCGGGCACAAATCCAAACTCCGACCTGCTACTGAGAATTTCATAGAAAAAACCAATAACACCTTGGTCGACTCGGGAATCGAACCCAAGACCTCTAGCGTAGCAGGCGCGCTTAGCACCACTAGGCCAACGAGGCAGTTGCCTAACCCTTCGGGGATACAGGCGTGATGATATGTTTTTTTATGTATGTATATGTTCTATAACTTAACTTGTATGGTATGACGTAGTTTTATCTAGCAGGCTTAATTTAAACCACTTTTGTACTTGGATGTCGATTATAAAACAAAATATTATAGGACCCAGGAGCTGGTCTGATAATAAAGCCAGGTGTTCATAGAAACTCTGTAACGAAACGACGCAATTCTGTGGTTGTTTAATATGTTCAAAGAGATCTGACGGTTCAGATCTATCGGCTACATAAACATTGATATACTGCTCCTGTCTTATTCAAATCTTCGTCATCAATTTTAGAAGTACTTGCTACCCTTTACTATAGTTATGTTTATACGTTTCCAGTTCACGTCCCGTATGAACCCTCAAAAAGACCTGCACGCCTTACTGGAGGAGTCTTCCACGTACTGGCTCGATTTGCTGCAGCAGTTCTTCACGGATGATGTCGTCATCATTATGGGGTCGCCCAGCATTGAGCTGCAGACCAAGTGAGTGACCTTGACTATTAGAGACTATGAAGGCAAGCTTAGATTGCGCGCATTGATAGTAGAACACTGTGCCTATCAGATACAATTATTTCGGAGAACGTCCTACTATCGTCCACTTAGGTTAAAAAGAAGTTGATAACTAATGAGTTTTAACATACCCACATTCCGTGTATCATATGTATATGACCATTGTTTAACTGAAGTCTTCACTGACGAAGTGAAATGTTTGTTTAGAGTCATGATGAAAAACGATAATATGTACCAGAAAAGTCATATATACATATTTAGATTGGTTTAACTTACTAATAATTTTATCTAACTGTTCTTTTAACTGTAAAAACAACCATTTGTAAAGTATTTAAGTTACGTAGCTAATGAAAGACACCATTAGTGTATCAGTTAAAAGATAGTACCTACGGACAATATTTTTTATGTATAATGACGTCGATAAACAACTCTAATTACCAAAACACGAACCCTAAAACTGCATTTAATAAGTGATTAAGAATGCATTAATGTTTTTTAGGATGGCTGACGAAGAAAAGGCTCGATTAGAAGAACAGAGGAAGCAATTAGGTGAAGCCGGTTTGGCTGAGAAGGCTAAACGGCTGCAAGAAGCTATGGACTTCAATGAGGTACTTATACAAAGAGTTTACAACTTTAATGACAGAAATTAAGAACTTATCCATCTGTTTTTAACCATCGACTCCAAAAGAGGGTTGTCATAAGTTTACGTGTCTGACTGTGGCAAACTAGCTCCTAAACGAATGGACTAAGATAGATATGATATGATTTATGGCAATCGATTTAACTTTTTAAACTGCCAGAGATTGAAATTTGACATTATTTGTATGACGCTTATGTCAGAAATATATCTAGAAATTATAAATCATGTAGATGGATAGGTTTTTGAGTTCGAGTATCTAACAAGAAATTAGTTAAAATAGTATTAATTAGTGCAAATATCGTTCATTTTAGATTTTCATTAGAATCAACATTTAGCATACAATATAGATATATTAACTGCTCCCCCCAAGTTAATTTTCATAACTCTTTAGTTTATAACAAACTAACACCTATATCTATTATCATAATTAAAAAAAAACAATAATCATAATTGCTTTAAATTACCAATTACCGTATCCTTTAATTAAAAACTATTGTTTAACTATTTGTTACTCATTTTTGTTTATGACAAACCCACGCTATCTGTGTAATGTCTAAAGCCTCAGTAAAACCTTATCGTTTAACCAAACTCGTTAAGCTATTGACAAAATGCATTTAAAAACAATTAGTTGTAATGGGACAACAAACATCCTATTGTGTAATGCGTCACTCTGATTGTGACATGCAGATAACCAGTTACTAAAGGACGATGACGACTATTTCTATCTGTGGAAATGGTGAAACCATACACTTTTCGACTTACGTGGTCGAGTGGCGTACACACCGGTTTTTATGATGTCGTCTAGTCTGAGGTCCCGGGTTCGATACCCGATCGGGTCAATGTAGAAATTCACTATTCTTCATTGTCGAGGGTCTTGGTGTAAATGGTACCGTCGTTGTCTCTGAATTCCATAACACAAGTGCTCTAGCCACTTACTTTGATTTCAGGGCAATGTATTGTCCAAATTTATAATTATAATTTATTTACACATTCCGTAGGAAAGCTTGAGACATAAGAAAAATAAATTATATATACTTTCCTTTTTTACAAGCTGCAACCATCACCTATGACCGACAAAAATTGATTTTTATATCTGTAAGATTCGCAAACAAAATGTCATATTATTTATATTTACGCCAGAACCAAAATAATTGAAAGAGACATTATTCTTTAGATATTCCTCAGCTATCAGCTAAAAGTTGTTGCTTTGTTCTGTCTGTGCAAAATACATAAAAATGTGCAGCTGTGCAAAGCTTTGCAATCTTTTTATTATACGTTGAGCAAAAAATTAATTGCTCTGTTTTCGCGTCCACTCAGGCAGTCTCAGTTAATAAAAGATGACTAGGTGTTACCCACGCATTATTAAATCCTTCTCCTATCCCTTGTCTGTCAAACTTTAGGTATTCTATTGACCAGCATGTGTGCATGTCTCTAATTTGTCACCTGCGTGTATTTTTATAAATAGTTAAAAAATGTTGGATTCGATGCAAACAAAAAAAAACAAATAATAAGCCTACAGAATTCGTATTAAAAATAAATGCAAGCTATCGAAAAAAAAAATCGGACTTATGTTTTTTGGGACTTCTACTATAATTATATCAATCAGCAAAATATTAATCATTTAATTACTATCTAGCGCCCTCCGCCCGCTGGCACGCTAGCTTCGGTCCCGGTACCGCCGTGCACCTTCAAGTGCCACAAGATAGAGTCGTGGAGTACCGACGGCGAGCCCTGCCCGCACTTCGACCTCAAGGAACTGCCCATGTACACTAGAGTACACAGCCTGAAGACCAACTTTGTTTATGTAAGTATCTACTACTGAATATAAAGTAGTGCTTAGATATTATCAGCTAGTTTTTTTGTAAAAGAATGTCAACCGTTTAGGATTTTCAGCTGACCATCGGAAATATTATGGATATTTTTAGTATAAATTGTTTAGAAACTAAAATATTTAATTTTAGATGTATATACCAGGACCATACTACAATAGCAAAACGTTTAATATAATGGTTTATTTTTATACCAACCACAGCTACAGACGTACTATACATAATAGGTACCCAACTACATGCTACGCTGTATCTTGTAGATAATTAATATACGTGTAAATCTGATAGCAGAAGCGTCAAAAATAAAACAGCAAAACCAACAAGTAAATAATAAGATACGCACAAACCCTAAATAATACTTATAAATTTCCAGATCAACCTAATCTTCGACACGACGTCAGTAGAGCCCACAGCCCGCAAGTGGCTCCCGCTGCACCTGAACGGCCTCGCCGAGTGCCCCGTGCGGCGCGGCAACACGCTCGTGCCGCACGAAGACGTCATCCGCGCCACTGAACAGCTCACCGTCATGTTTAGCAACGATATAGGCTTCGACCGCGGCGGCAACTTCTCTGTAGGACATTTTGGCAATTTCGTGCATGTTGAGACGAGGGTGAGTCGGAAATTATGATTTTTAGATTATTGACTGCTAAATAAAACAAAGCTTTTAAAATACATTTTCTCTTGTAAGTTTATGCTCGGCCATATATCTACATATAAAACATATAGTAAAAATAAAACAACACTGAGTCACTCATTTTTAGAAGCAAATCTCTCGTTATTTTTATTACAACACACAACACAACTAAAATATTTTTCTTGACCCTTGTCCTACTATGGCTATGTTCTATATTTTAACTAGTATTATGTTGTATATTTCAGTGCGAGCCAGAAGATTACGAGGCTGTAGTGAACCACTTGTACGAGATCCTGTACGCCGCTGAGATCACTAAGGAACGTCTGCTTGTGTTCGCTCAGAGGCTCATCAACGATGTCGCTCAGGTAATTATACTGTCTACATATCGCATCTAAACATAATGTTTCTATTGTGTGTTGTCTTCATATATGTTGATAATTTAAAAAAAGTATGTCAATTTGGTACTTAAGTATTTAACACTGATACGTTTTGGTAAATGGCATTTCTTAAAAGTTTTATGTATGTACTTAAGAACTTGGAAATTCAACTTTTTATCTTTAAACACATTTTCACTGGTACTCACAAATTAAATGTAGAAAAAAAGATATAAATACTGGTAAAGTTGTAATTGAACTTTTTTACACATGTATTTATTTATTACTACGTTTCACAAACCATTACAATTAAATTAATCACCCAGGTACGCAGATCCGGCGACAAGATGATGTACGACTCCCTCCGCGACTCAGTGTACAGTGACGACAGCAACATGCACTGGTGCACCGTGCTGCGACAACAGAAGTTCCTGAAGGAGCTCATCGAGCAACTCAACGCCGGCGGAGACTCAGCCGAAGCCGCGCTGTCTGAAGCTAACGCCACCTTCAAGAGTATCACGCAGAATGTGTGGCTACATATAGCGTCTGATTTCGAAAGATATAAGCTGAATACTAAGCCGTGGCAGCAGTTCGCTAGGGATAATGAGATTACTCTTTTGGCGTGAGTTTGTGAACCTTTTTTATTATGATATTTATGTGACATGTATGTATATAGAAGTTTATGTGGTTACGAGAATCTATTACTAGGGCAAGAGCCCATCAGTAAGTTGTCTAAAATCTTAAATTTATTGTTGTTTAATATGTCTTTTAAATATTTGCGAACTTTCTGTTTGTTGTTATAAATTAAAAAAAAATACATTATTTGCGACTAATAATCAAAAAACCAAGCATAAACTAACATAAACATTACAGTACATTGTATGTTAAACCAAGAAAGTGATATTTTAAACTCTTCAATTTGCCTCATAACTAATGGTCTACCTATTATGTCACCTTACACTGTCGGCTCATTACTTTCTGTCAACATGGCATACATATAATTTTATTTATTCTAAGCCTAAATAGTCCTAATAATGTAGGGTAAAGGCCTAACTTGTCTTCCTTCCTCCTTTTCCTTGTTGTATGTGTCCAGGTCATTCAATCCCATGTTCATAAAATAACATTTCCTTAGTCCCCGTCTGTACTGGGACGCGGAGTTGCTGGCGCCGTGCGCGGGTGGGTTCGTGCTGGGCGTGGGCGGGTACGAGTCCTGCTGCGCCGCACAGCTGGCGCCCGGACCGCTCGGACACTCTATAGAGGATGTCGCGCCACTCATGGTCGCGCTCAACTACTTTACGCAGCTAGAGGTAAGGATATTTATAATTTTTGTACATTATTTAAGAAAAAATAATATTTGAATAATAACTTGATTTAAGATATAGATTCTCTACTTTAACACTATGCTTTAGATATTTTTATGTTACTGCCCAGTGGTGGTTCAAATTTTGATGCTTTACACAATTTGAACCATTAACAAACATTCTTTCAACAATGTTCTTTTGATTAAATGATGGATATTAATTGTAACATCAAATTCTCAATGGAATCAAGTTCTTGGCTGCTGCTGTTAGTTATTACTAACAGCAAATAATACAATAAACATCATCTTCATTTGTTACCATACCAGATGTCATTATCACAACATCATATGGCAGAACGTTTTGTTTGTGGTAGTAAATTCCAAATTCTGAAATCTTTTTAAATTAACAAAAGCATCTCTAACGCGTGTAAACGTGTAATTTGATATATTTATTTATTTAAATCATCTTTTGTATCTACAGGGACCAATGTGGCGTCTGATCCGTGGTTGTGGTCTGTCGTACGGCTACGCGATCCGCATGTCGCCCAACGAGGGCAAGCTCATCTTCTCGCTGTACCGCGCCACCAACGCCGTCGCAGCTTACACCAAGGCTAAGAGTATTCTGGTAAGTGACAATCACTATCACTACATAGTATAAAACAAAGTCGCTTCCCGCTGTCTGTCCCTATGTATGCTTAGATCTTTAAAACTACGCAACGGATTTTGATGCGGTTTTTTTTAATAGATAGAGTGATTCAAGAGGAATGTTTATATGTATAATACATGCATAATATAGTGGAGGAATACGGATAATCTTAGAGATGTCTAATTTAAGGTCGTAAATGAACCCATTTTTTGCGCTTTCAATGCAAACGCTGGCTGAACCCTATGAGATAGATCAAAATAATGTACTACAGTATTGTGCACCTTAAAAAGATCTACAAAAAAGTCCGCGATGGCATATGTCTATCTCTTGAGGATAACCCACAATAACCATTTTTATCGTTTATTTATTACTTATTTACGAAAAAGCGATTTTAAGCAATACAGTATTAATCCTTATCCACTTAAGTACCTTTAATAAATTGTGCATGCAATATAGATCAATATTGCCCATTACTGCATGTAATTTAAATGAATAATTTCGAAGATATTACAAATTTAAAATGTAGGGACATAGCGGTTGCGGCGATACCGGCCGGAAGGCCGCGCGGGGGCCGGGGGTAGTATCCAACCAAATAGTGCGTCCAAGGCTGTGCTTCGCCCTACAGAACTTTATGATTGTGTAGTTATATTTGGTATCAGCGTTGCACCCGAGAAAAGCCGGGGCGGGCCGCTAGTTATATATAATTTACAAAAAAAAGTTACCTAAATCTTGTCAAACGTGTACAATGAATAAAAACTCACAATATTAGTGTATTGCAAAAGAACTACAGTATTAGACCCTACTTATTTTAATATAGAAAAGAATAGAAAACCATTTATTTATACTATATAAATAGTCTCACAGGAGCGTCTATACGTAGCACGTTTAACATTACGTCAACAGAAATTAAATCTGTTGTTTTGTGGTCACTGGTGACCGATTACACCCTCGCCTCGGTCACCGACGACCGCCTCGTGTAATGAGTCCCACCATATACTGTATTTTACGACTATACCTACATATTTAATTAATAATAACTTGTATTACAGGAGGACTACCTGAAAGACGCGAAGTTCGACCCCGACCTATTCGCGTCAGCTCGGAGCACGGTGCTGTTCGAAGTGGTGGAGAATGAGAAGTGCCCCGCCGATGTCGTCAGGAGATCGCTCATGAACTATCTGTGCAGAGTCGACACTACCTACTGCAGGTCTGTATACTTTATTATTATGAAGTAGAAAATTGTATTTAATACTAAGTAAGAGCATAGTCTTACATACAAATTTTCCAAGAGTAACCGGCTGGTGTATTTTGCTTTGTTGATGTTGGGAACAAAAGCATTTTATATTGTTGCGAGTATGTTACTGCATATCGTTCCAATTCGTACCAATTGTACGAAACAATCAATAGGATTGTTGTCGAAGCTGAGTAAATATTAGTTTTCAAAATAGGTATATGCGCTAGTGAGTATGCATCCAAAGAGAGTGAGAAATATGAATTATGCAGAAAAGAATACGAGTTTATGACAAGAAGTAATCCGTTTTATAATATTGGACCTGTCAATAACTGTAATAGTGATAAGTAGTATAAGATAAACGCTTAAATACACTAGATTTTGGTTAGGTGGTTTTTCTTGAACATGTCTGACAGACAAGTAATCGCCCGAATATTTTTACACAAGCACTAAACACGAGTATAAGATCAAAACATCTTCCTCCTTTTTCCGTAGCGACTTAGTGGCAGCTATCTCGGAGGTGACCCCTGAGCAGGCGCACGCGGCGGCGGCTCGCTGGCTGCCGTCGCTGTTCGACACGGAGCAGGGCAAGCTCGCGCTTGTCTGCCACCCCACCAAGGTCAACGACATGTTCACCGCGTTCGAGAAGTAAGTCACACTATACCTAACTATTTATCCCACATCTCACTTTGTCCACCCCTTTACTGGTTTTTTGTGTGTGAGTAGCACGAGAAGAGAGTGGATAAGGATATTTCTAACAAAATACATAAGATAAGCATCTTCGCTTTCCTGATACTTGTGAAATATTTAAACAGAAAGGGTGTCAATATTTGTATCATACGGGAATCCAACCCGTAGCACATTGCACGCTGTTAGTTGGTGGTAGTGACCCATACCACTGTTCTATTCTTACAGTCCTATTATACTACGATCTATGTGACCAAAATATTTATAAGTTTGAATACTAACTATTCTTGTTTATTTACAGGTTGAACGTGAAGCTGGACGTCTTCGAGTCCATGGAAACCTCGCATTTTAATGATTAAGTACAACAATATAGGTGCTTTTAAGTGTATTACTCCTTATATATAACACAAGACTAAGTATTTTTATGTTTTTATTATTTTTTCAGTATATAGTTATCTCGAGACCGTCCTTCTCGCACACTCTAGTGTAAACAGTAGAGTGAGCGAGACAGCACGATTGTTATGTCTAATTTTGTTTAACCTTTATCAGTATAGCAATACAAACGAGCCTAAATATTTTTCATACATAATTATATTTTTGATTGCTTGGCTGTGCCTTACGTATACTGAAATGTACATAATATATGTTACTCGTTTTATAACAATTTGCAAGATCTTATTATAATACGTATACAACATAATTTTTGTTTTAATGTCTTTATTGTAATTTCCTAGTGGTCCTTGAGAAATTTAATCGTTGCTATTTTCTTCGGGATAACAGATAATTGGTGACCCAATTATGTACTAATTGTTTATCTAGCAGGATTATGTATCAGGTTGCTAAGCAATAAGCAAGACAGGATTGTGATAATAATTTTAATCACCATTTATGAATCTTAAAGCTATGTATGTCTATACAAAAAATATAACTTAAATTTAGTCAGATAATTAGTGAACATCATTATAAATCATCTCACAACCGCTGCAACATCGCCATCATATAATTCAAACCCATCCATATAATAATATCATTGCTCAACATTAATTCATAACAGAAACGGTTCAACGTCAACAACCTACGGTGAACGTGACGCAGCTCTAAGCGCGACTCTACTGGAGACCGGAATAACTGGCTACATTGAGCTGACTGCTACGCTCAGCGATCAAAATCACAATATAAGTTTTCTATATAATTTCAACATCTATGAAAAAAGTTAATTTTACCATCATTTTCTTGCCCGAATGTTTCGTTTCCTTCCAAAACACGTCGTTTTAGTCTTCATGTTTCGTGAATGTTTAATACTGGTTAATTTAGTTAGTGAATTCTTTGAAATGCGTGTTGCACTTACAAGGTACAAAAATAAAGTGGCCCGTCTGGCTCGGTAGTTATAACCGCGGAGAGTAGGCCATTCTATCCGTCTTGTCCCACCACCCACGACTGGTGAGGTATATATTAATATGCAATATAAATTACTCATCTAAACATAATAAAATTACATTGTACATGCAAGATATATTTACAGTTTTTTATAACTTTCTATACTAAATATAATGAAAATAAGGATTTATCAAGTAACATTAAATTCAAGATTTACTATGCATATTTGATATGCATAATCGTAAATAATGCATGTTAAAGCACCAACATGTGTATATATGGGAAATATATGAAGCATAATTTTGTATAATTTTTCTTTTCGTTTCACCGTTACGAACAATTTTATCACTGGCTCAGTAGACACTTCGACATATCCGTTAAAGATACATAATAAATGTAGATAAGTGCTTTGAAGAGAGATTTGGTAAATGTTAAAATTACAAATTAATTAGTCTAACATTATATTAATTCGCTATGGACACCTACCTGACGATTAAAATTCCCTAATAAATGAATGACTAATTTACGTTAATCATATTCTACGTAATAAAAGAGGCGGCCCCATTTACACTACCTAACATCTGTTCGCTACACCCGCGCGTGACCCGCACTCGCGCCCGGCCGGTGCACTGACCAACTCTACAGGCGAACGGAACATGAAGGCCTTTACAGCAAGGGCTGGCTACACACCAGGTACTTAATAGCTGAGGGACATCTTCCACGTATACATTGTTGTAAAAACAACTACAGCTAATTATTTTCTGAGCCACAAACTCCCTCGTTTTCTATAATAAAGGCCAATGGTAATTAAAACTACAACGCGTCGCTACCAAAACGAATAGCTCGCTAACATTAACGAAACTCCGGTATACAAGCTACATTTGTATTCGGTACCGTTTATTTAATAAACACCTACATCGTGCCAGAGGTCGTGCAGCGGTCACACGCACGTACATGTCGTGAGGTATACAGATTATAATCTAAGACCTCGAAATGTACCTTACTACATCAACTCGCCCTTCAACGTATGCTAAAGCTAACTTTCCATATAACGAACCCTAATTAAATGGTCGAACCAAAACATGAACTCGAACCTTTGACCTGCAAACGGTTGATTTCCAATCGATTAAATTGATAAACAGACGATGCTTTAAAAATATGAGCTAAAGAAGTTTTAGCTGCACAGCTCTCCGATCGTGTTACACCGCGTCGAACCTGCGTAGGTCGTGTTCGCGAGAGCTCTTCGTATAGAAGGTGTTAGCGTCCAGTGTGTCTGTCTGGCTGGCTACGTGCTCTTAGGTTAGAGCATGGTGGTGTCGATGGGCGGCGCGTGCGAGCGCAGCGCGTCGCGCACGAGGCCGGCCACGCTGGCGTCGGCCACGAGGTGGAAGAAGAACAGGTGCTCGAAGCTCTTCAGCGAGATGCTGCGCAACGCCGGCAGCCGCAGCAGCAACGCCGCGAACCGACCCTCCTCCGACCCGCGCGAGCGCCGGCAGTACTCGTCCAGGCACGAGAACATCTGACGACATAAACAATGTTAAAATACCCGCATAAAAACAACATAAAACTCCCTTTTAACGTCTTTATTGAAAAGGCTTGTTGATATAACTATAATATTTGATTGTAATCGTACCCTAATTATAAAGATTTTATTGTTATTTCACCGATAAAACTGTAGGTAGCGAAAGAAACCGCAGTTTTTATTACACATGTAAACGTGTTTACAACTCGACGCTAATTACAAAGGCAAATATATGATTGGATGTTCATCGCTTTCAAATGCAAAAAAGGTCAAATGTATGTAATGACAAATGCCAATTCATTGTAATATAATTACCGCGAGCGTCCGTCACAAAACTTCGCTGCAAGTTTAAATTGTTTTCAGATGTATATTTTCTGTCACGTGCAACTTTTAATACAGTGTATGCAAATTACCTTTTCTCGTAAGACCTCCACTTCTTGTCGGTTTTTCAGTCCTTTTACATCTGAAAATAAAAGAAAGAAATTGTTAGCTTGCGTTAAGAAATATAAATGCTTTACAGACAAAATACTCTACAAATGGGGAGCCTTTGAGCTTATTCCATATTTATCACAAATTTCTTCCATTTCGAAGTCTGTTTAAAACTCATTTTTCTTTGGCAATGTTTCACCAAGTTGCCTATCAGAGTCATCTTGCCATGTCTGCAATGAGTCTTGTAACTAGTATATTATGTGCACGTACCGGGGTTGAGTAGTATGATGGCCTTGAGCGCGACGTACTCGGCCTGGTCCATGCGCAGCGTGCGCATCTTGAGCGAGAGCTCGGACAGCACGCGGTCGAAGATCTGCCCCACGCCCGCCTGCAGCGCTGAGTTGCGGTGGAGGGTCATGCCTGCAATAACAAAACACATTTCAGTTTATTTTATTCAGAAATTTTTTCTAGAGGTTTAATCTGAAATTTCAACGACGAAAGCAGTAGTGGATACTCTTGTAACGAGTAAGGTTCGTGTGTTGTTATACTGTATGAAAAGTCAAAGGCACTGAACGCTAGTAAACTTATTTGTTGCTATGTACTCGAAGCGAGTCACTTCTTCAACAATCTTGTATACTTCACAGCCGCCAATAATTGAGAATCACGCAAGTTTGTTAACAAATGTCAAATTCTTATTATGTAAGTATAATAATAATTACTATTAGAGTATTGCAGTGCACATATACTACATTCAAATCTACTTAGAATACATTAGTAACCAACCAACGTAACGCAGACGTCACTCTACAATATAAATAACTTCACATCAAACGTCCATAAATTAAAATCAATAATTTGTCAACATACCAAAAAAAACATAATAAATGGCTAATATTTAAATTGATTTATAACCTTTTATCAGACGCGGATATCTACTAAAACTACAGCCGCCACCAAACTTTGTGACCGCTCCGAACTCAGGCTCATTGCATTGCAAAACACAAAATCAGGTATTAGAGCCCACAAGAGTTTTTGCTCACATTTTCAATACTTATTAAAAATGTTAGGTTGCTTACGTATTGTCCACTCGACGGTATCATGCGCATGTTCGGACTCGCGACTATATTCAAAGCGGTCACAGTTTGGCGCGGGCTGTACTAATGGTATTTAATGTTGACTCGTTATAGATTTAATTATGTATAGATCGTGTCAGTGACCTTTATAAATATAGATAAGAGAAGTTCGGTAATTTAAGGATGCCGTGACTGAAGGGCGCGTGGTTACTAATAGGTACTTGACCACTTGTATTTCAATAGGTAAAGCGTATTTAGGTAACTAAACGGTTCCATGTACTTATTTATTAACACAACTAGTTAAGGAACACGAAATATACAAGAGTGAAGGCCTTTTCAAAATTGACTACTTATTAATATTAATAATTAAGTACAACATGTTACCAAAATATCCGTTTCTTACTTTGAAATCCACTATTCAATGATATTTCTATACTAATTGTAAGTTTGTGACCTCTCACCAGAAAACAATTTAATATTGACAATTATCTCTTATTTTAGAGAGGCCTTTTCACATTAGTGGCACATTTGCAGACCGGTATTGTTTACATAGTTATTAAAAATGCGATTACTTGTCTTTCTAGCTGCCTATCTGTCACGCTTACACGGCTATACCTACGGCTGAACCAATTCTTACGAGACTTGGTACGGGGTAAACTTAGTTAACTAACATCCACACGGGCAGAGTCGCAAACAAAAGCTAGTATTACATAAATGAGTGAAGAGTGAAGTATTTACCGGGCATGAGGCACATGAGCTGTGGTGGTGACGACGTCCTGTTGCCGGTGCCGTCAACGTTGTCGCGCTCTTCTGTTAGGTACTGAAATGTAGAAATACACAATTAAGAATAAACATAAAACATTCAAATAACCTTTTTATAATACATTTGACTGCTGACAACATAGTAACTGAGACATTCGGAATGCTCATTACCTACCCAATAGAAATTAATAAGGACACATCATATTAATTACATCAAATTTTAATGAGGGTTAAATAAGGATTCTCTTTATTACCTTTATTAACAAAAAACTCTCAACGATAGATGCTAGAAATCATAATTGTATATTTCTCATAATATAACATATCATCACGCCTTTATCCCCGAAGGTTTAGGCAGAGGTGTACCAATGTACAACCATAGTTCGCGGGTATGTTTAGGTCCCATATAATAGGTGGAGAGCCTATTGCCACTAACCGGGGACAAATAGCCCAAACTCCGACCTGCTACTGAGAATTACAACTTTTAACCAAGTTGTAATTCTCAGTAGCAGATTAATCCAATTACAGCTTGGTAGTCTTGGGAATCGAACCCAAGACTTCAAGCGTAGCAGTCGCGTTTAGAACCACTAGGCCAACGAGGCAGTTTAAATATAAAAAATAAATGTGTAAAACGATGTAATACTAACTTCCATGGACCGCCATGCGATGGCGAAGAGTAGGAGTTCGTTCCAGGAGCCCTTGATGAGCAGCACCTGGTCCTCCAGCTCCAGCTGGCTGAAGTGCGGGATGTCGCGCGCCCACACCACCAGCGCCGCTATCTGTTTGTTGCCTATAACATAAATAAACAGAGGTTAGAACAAAGTACATAAACACATACTTTAAGGTGGATTGAGTAGAGTATGGGCACTTATATGGGCAATGGGTTCATCATCATCTGCCGAGCCTTTTCCCAAACTTTGTAGGGGTCGGTTACCAGGGTTACCGGATTCTGCGAATACCGTGTTTACATGGAATGACTAGAAAGATTACGACTAGGAATTAGAATTTCTATCTTCGCGTCGTAGGTTTATCTTTTATGTCATGGATGCTAGTAATTTTTATGTGTGTATCGAACCTGTACACAAAACACTGCGTAACCCTCGCTTTGCAAATTGAACGGTAACTATCATAAGCTAAGGTGAAGACCTAAACCTAACACCCCTTCATTTAATTTATTAAAATTAAGGTGGCTTGGTCTTTACCAATTACAGTGAAGATAAGTTCCTAATAGTGGGTTTGAGCCATCCTCAAAATTTTAGCAAAAAAGTGTTCAACGAAACACTTAAAGTAACACCTCTGCCCACACTACCAATGTATATAGGCGTAATACTATACCATTACCTCATCATTGATATATGACGAACATATTCCTCCCATAGGTATGTTTACGCTATGCTCGCAAGTAAAACAAGCAGACATGCTAATAAGTCAGTGATTAATATTCATTTTATTAATGAAGTCCCATACGCATCAATGTTATTAATGTCATGTATTGTTAGCATGTAACACAGCTACACTTGCTATATATATATATCGTATTCAATTATATATTTTAGTAGTAAGTATATTGTACAGATGTACACCTGTCATCCTATCTATTTCCATTCCTGGCCAAGCAAAACTTATCTTTAAATCGTTTTAAGTAAGACAGCAATTGTATCTTTTTACTGTTCCAGTTTATTTAATGCTGGTGTACAATAAAGAATCTTCTATCTATCTTAACTTGTAGGTATGGTATATAAGCAGACCTACATAAACTTGGTACGTGTATATAGTCCACCACGACTCTCCCCGACACGTCAACGTTTATCACATTTCCGATGACATTGAGTGATGTAGACATACATCATTGTTGTACCTATCCTACGTTTTTCAACTCGATAAAACTCAGCAGCCAATAAATCACATTTCCTTACAAATATTTACTTAATAAGAAATTTATAAGAAAGCTATTTTTGGTTTGGCCTCAGTAACAAAAATATATTTCGAGACAAACATCTTGATTGCGAATAAGCACGTTCTGAGTAAACCCCAATTATGTATGAATACAAAGTAAAGAGCAATTTTATATACATTAATATCAAAACAACTAAATCGATCTGAACCCACGCAAATTATAGGTATGAACATATGAATAAGGAAAAGGGTTTCCAGTAAGACAAGTAAAAAAGAAAACATTATATAGGTACCCACAGGCCTGTATTGTATAATGTAGGTACCTATATTCATGACATATTTTCGATATGCTATCATTTTAAAATATAACCATTTAATTCTCAGATAAGGTGGAGCCACTTGGCATGAAAGGTGATAGTAGAAAGCATACAGTTATAACATAGATTTAAAGCAAATAACTTTATCTGTGTACAAGACGTACTTATATAATATTTGTACGAGCATACATCAATTAATTGTGGTTTGTGGTAATAAAGTTACGATACACATCAAAGGGAAATTATAAGGATAAAGTTATGCCCTTGATGTTGCTGTGTATTGATCTGCTTCGGTTAAGGAAAACATTTCTTGGAAAAGCCTGTATTTTTTAAAGGAATTCATTGATGGTTTCGACTTTGGTATTTTAAGAAGAATGCTCACCTAATTGTGTATTACGTATTGTTATTAACTGTTTGAGGTAGAGACCTGGTCTAATATTTTTTTTCAAAAACATGACATTCTTTTTAGGGAAAAATAATGTCATGTTTCTGAAAATTATTATTTATGAAATCTTATCCAAGCTTCCTTTAAAGCCAACTTTTCGTACTGACATAAAGTTTTACTAATAAGATAGTAGAAATTTAATATGTTATTAAAACCTAGAACTTCCTTTTAACAAGGTCCTTATAATAAAATGTATTTGTAAACAATCCGAACGATTGACAGCCCTGCAGTGTAAGCGGAAATTCCGAGTAAAGCTGTATTAACTGCATTCACAAAAAGTAAATACTGAACATATAAAGCAAAGATTGTAAGTGTACAGTAATGTGTTACCATCGCCTACGTCCCACAATACAGGGGCACGATGCCGCTATTTTTTAAGTCAGTGAGTGGCGGGTTAACAAACGTTCCAGTGTACTTGTTTTTGTGCCTAATTTTCGTATTCGATTAGAAAAGATTTGCAATCCTAGAATGGCAACAGTGGCAAGTAGGTGTACATTTGTCATTAAACTAAAATTATCTGAATACGAAAATAAGGCACAATAACAAGTACACTGGAAGGTTTACTAAACCGCGACTCACCGACTTAAAATAGCGGCATCGGGCACCAGTATACAGAGATACGTAAAGCTCGCTATCTGAGCTCCATAACTTTTATGCTCCGAAAAAACTTGAATAACAATCTATTTTATATTGACGTCGTCCTCAGTTTTTTGCGAAAGCAATTTGACAAGGATAAAGATGCAAATTAATTACTAATTTGTGTCTGGACACGTCTTTGATAGTGATTTAGGTACTCTTAGAAATAAACAAAATAGTCAGTGGAATTATTTTTGTATCAAATAACCTATTGGAATGGTGTTATGCACTTAAATAATAATAATCCAGCCTATAATCGTCCCACTGCTAGGCACAGGCCTCTTCCCACGCTTGCTCACTGCGGATTGGCGATTTCAGATCCCAAATGCTGGAATCCAGGTTACCTCACAATGTTTTCGTTCACCGTTTGTCAGGAAGTGTCTTAGAATAATTAAGAAAGTACATGTAACTGAAAAAGCCACATTGGTACTTGCCTGGGTTCGAACCTGCAACCTTGTGCATACAAATCCGTTCATAGATTAATTCAGTAATATACGTTCCCACATAGTCTTAAAGAATGCAGGCACAAAAATGTCGTATAATACAAGTAAATTCAATATTTTTGTAGATACAAATTCTGACGCCATTTTAAACCAGTTTGAAATTATGTATGCCATTGTAATAATGTGTATTTATGTATTTATACATGCTAACATACCAGAGTTTTTATGTCGCGTGGAATTTTTATTTCTGCGTTTTAATCTCTGCTCGCGTCATTATACATCAATGATTTCGGATTGACACGGACAGTTTAATTCTTTAGATTTTCATGCGTTATAAACTTGCATTTGACACGAAAATATTGAAACCTGTTTTTAGTGAGGATTCTTTTTATGTTGTTTTGAAGATTATGTAACAATGTTTTTCATAATCTTATGAAATGTAGCTAGCTATAGAATAATTTTAAAGTATCTCCTTAGAACATAAAATTGAGAGTAAATTCTCATTAGCAATACTTGTGTAGTTATATTTTGGTACTAGATGCTTAGATCAATTAATGGCCTAGCCATCAATATCATTTAAATTAGAATTACAAATTTCATGAATATTTTTCACAATAGTTTAATCCTTATAGGCTAAAAAGGAAGTCTTTTTTTGTTATTAAATAGAGGATACTTGTATCTTAATCCACTTTGCCTGTTTAGTTTAATTTTAAACAATCACTGCGGTCAAATTCCTAACCATATTTAAAACTGCGAGTTTCACACATTGGCATTTAGTTAAGTATGATTGCTTTATTTTAACGGGCAATCAAACACCGACGCTGCTCAGTTCAATAAGGTCACATCTTAATAGCTATTTAATCGGGTACTATTGTCTGTTCATGTCAAGATTTTGCGTTTATTTTGAGTTAGGTCAATTTAAAAGATAATTTTATCTTATATTTTATTGCGCATCAATCTAAAGGTGGTCCTACCAAGGTGCCTATATAGTAACCGATTGAAAGGGTACAAAATAATGTGTGTGTGAAAAGATGTGCCTACTAAGATGGCATTGCAATAAAGTTACCTATGAAAAGACTCAATAAGGTATCGGCAATGGAGTACCACATAAGGTTGTAAAGCTTCTAACTTTCCGCTAGTTTAATATCAAATCTCTTTCCTGAAATTGACTTCTGTTAAGGTTACTTAGGTGAGGGTAAGTAACCTTAATATTGCTTCAAAAATAACTCACATCTCAATTTTGTTTATAAGAAGTATTTACTGCCAATGAAATTTAAAAATGCTTACAATAATATAACTTATTTCATAGGTGTTCAGTGTTGTGTAAATAACAATTACATAGCCAGTTCCAGGTCTTTTGTGCTTTTGGGCCTACAGTGCAGCGGCAGATCTAAGATTAAGTTAGGTGTTAGATATTTATTCTTAAGTCTGATTTCAAGCGATTTCATAAGGAGAAATTTCTCAAGTAGTCCACACAGTCTCTTTTTTTGTATATATGTAAAACGATATCTACTGGATCTGTGGAGAATTTCCACGAAAATTCTATAGCAAGATAGAGATAGAGCTCAGAGGTCTTATATAACCAATTGTCTCAGTATTTCTTCATAATAATATTAAAGTGCTTCTTACCTATTTGACAAAGGCTGGAGACGGGGGCGCGGAACTTAGGCGGGACATTGCTGTCGGGGCCCACGCGGAGGAACTGGAACTCTTCGCTGGGGTCAGCCACCAGGGACTCCATCTCCAGCAGCCGCTCGATTGATAACTCCTGAGGATGGAGAAGATATTCCATTAGTACATGAGCTAGATTAAGTACAGGTAGATTTAAGTTGACGTAATGTAAAAACTATTTTAAGGCCTTTTATTGCGGTTTATTTATTTAGTTATTAACTTATTACGTTCGCGGCGTTTTCAGGTGTCCTAGTAAAGTAGACCAAGTTAAAAAGAATTAGTAGAAAAGACCATGGGACGCATCGACAGATTTCTCAAAATATTTTCAGTGAGAAATCTTTTAAAAGCCCCTTCTGAACATTACCACGTCTTCAATTATATTATTACTTACTTTACTCATAAAAATAAAAAGACAAACCATTCTTAAACTAATCAATCTCCGTCATTCACGTGTGTATATTAGGGAGCACATATTTAAACGAGTATTTATTAGCAGCATTCGTTCAAAGGTCCGATAACGTTAATTATTGTAGGTCATTAAGGTTAATACAACATGTTCGAGTTAACTGATGCTGGCAAACGCATCACAAGTCAGTGCAGACTGAAACCGAAAAATTATCGACTCTCCACTTTATTTATATCGACATAAAATCCATTTTCAATCAACAAAAAAATAAAGACTTCTCATAATGAGGGGTTGGGCTTTAATAATACATTCACTTTCTGAATGAAAGAGAAATGTAAACTTTTCATTTCTTCCTTACATCATGTGACCTTTGCACCCTATTAATTAGAAAATTGACTATTTATGAGTCTATAAATGGTGTGTTATTGTGAACAAATAATTGATCATTCATTATCATTGGACCAGTTGATTATATCGATAAGTACTTTCTTATCGAGACAATGTTCATATTTCTTGTAATTTATGTTTATATACCAGTTAATGGGTTGATTAACAGGTGAAGATATTAATATTTTATGAAAGACCGCTTTTTCAGGCCAGGTTTTCTGTTAAAATTACGTATTTGGGCATGTGAATATGAACAACAATATTTAAATAACTAAAGCCTGTATTATATTAATCTTTATTTCGTTCAATGCTTGCGAAAACAAAATACGAGGCTTAATAACTTCATCCAATATAATCCGAGTAAACAGTTTGATCGGCCGTCACGAGTTAGCGAGTGAAACTCAACAGATCGATACGAGCTATGAACAAAGAAATCTGTTGCGTTGCGGCGCATCACTACCTATGCTCATTGGTTCATTTAAAACCGGTTCATTTTAATTGATACAACACTACTACTTTACTACTTCATAGTAAAAGTGAACAGCTCCCGACCTACACTAATTGGTACTGCAAATGAGGAATATGGAAGCTTACCGTCAGTTGTAAAAAACTAAGTATTTCACTCGCAATTATTGAAATATTTCTACACAAATATACGTACCCTTTTCTAAAATTCAAAATTCAAGTTTTTATATACACTACGTAAAGAAAAGAGCATACATAAAGAGATGTAAGTCTCTTTAGTTGCAATCATAAAATTCCACGTTTAGAGTTGTTTTGAAACATAAATAATTTACGACAATTTTTATGTTAGTACAACATACCTACATTTAACATTTACGCGCTCATTTTATTCTCAATTGGAATATAACGAGTTTGTATAAATTTATTCCTGGTCCAGGGAGACATAAAACCTTGTTACATACTTTGTGCTATTAAAATCAGTTCGGTCGAAAAGTTATAATGACATTTACGCGCGCGTGTTAACGTTCAACGCAGTAACTTTTCATTAAATACAAGTCAGACATTGAGACGAAAACAAAATTGTTTATCTTCTGTATCATTAGTTCGCATTCAATTCGAATATAATATCTGTTTTATGCTTACTCTAATTATGTTAGCGCGAGTAAAGGGCGCGCTTGGAGTATTGGGAGACCAGCGAGGGTCTAATTAAGGACGTCGCTTCTTGCAAACATCAATGTGTAATAATAATATGCTAAAAGCATTTATTGCATTTCAGATGCGATAGACAAAGTTGTGATTGTGTTTCACACGTACAAGCGTGTCAGCTGCAATATAATCGCGACAACGGCTCTACTCAACGAATTCGGTTTCGTTTGACATTTGAGACACAAAGAAAACATCACACGGATACAAGTAAGCACCATTAAGTCGGCAAAAACAAGTATGACGTTAGAATTATGTGTGTATTTATTTATAGTCATGTTCTGTATGTAATCTGAGATGTAATCTTTTAGGTGTGTGTGAAATGGGATAGTCTGAAAGGTTTTATTTAAATCCCTTTAAGAATGTTCAACAGTATACTTTGGTGTAGAAACTTCAGTAGAAATCTATCATAGATTTTTATTATTTGGCGCATGACAAAGTTGTACTTATGCCATCACTCAGGACATTTGCCCTGCAGAGGGACAGTAGAAAGAAATATTTGTCTGGAGTCAGGCGGAGAGACCTTTAATGGTACACTAAATATGTTCCAAAACACAATCAACCATTAGATTTAGCACATAGACAGATAAACCTACTAAGATTACCAGCAGAAATGATTAATCTATGTCCATTGCTAGATCAGCATACCTAAACATCCTTAAATCTATATTAACAGCTGTAGCGACATAGTTCCTTACCTGTACCTGCACGGAGCTGCTGGGATGCGCGTCCTCGGTCCCCCGCGCGGCGCGCTGCCGCTCCTCCTGCACGGCCTCGCGCTTCATCCCGCACGCCAGGCACTTCTGGTAGCGGCAGTACTGGCAGCGGTTCCTCTGCCGCTTGTCGATTATACAGTTCCGCTCCTCGCGACACGCGTACGTCAGGTCTTTCCTCACCGTCCGCTTGAAGAAACCTTTGCATCCTTCGCAACTGGAACAGAGATTTGCATTGGTTTATGTTGACGGGACTGTTAGTCTAGTGGTTAGAGACAGTGACTGCTACACAGGAGGTTGTGGGTTCGATTCCCACCCAGGACAAATGTTCTGTGATGGGCACGATCATTTGCTTCTGTGTCTGGGTGTAATTTATCTATAATATGTATGTATTTAGAAATATATAAGTATGTTTATCAGTTGCCTGGTTACCATAACACAAGCTCTGCTTAGCTTAGGATCGGATAGGATTAGATAACCGTGTGTGAGATGTTCTGGAATATTATTAATATTATTTATAGAGATCATCACGTTCTGCTTTTGATTGTAGATAATTGTGTCTTTCCAAAAAAAGAGGTAGGACGTCACCAAGCTTGACAGCTCATGATGTACCGGTAACGCAGCTGTCCATCATTAGCATACCTTATTTATAGAATTATCTTAACATTTACGCGTTTTAAGCCGCACATTTCAATTCGCATAATATGGAAAATCAATATACATCTGCAAAATCTTTTAAATATAACAAGGCTAAAATTATAAAAGAAACCAATTCAATTCAAATAATGCGTAGAAAAAGTTGCATGGAGCTTGAATATTATTTAAATAATCAATTGTAAAATGTGGATTTATACATTGCAGTTTTTACGTCTTGCAGGGAGGAATACCATTTATTCTATTGTTTGAAAAAGCGCAACAAGATTTCCTTCTACATCATATCTGCAGGCATGAATTTATCATTCTAGTACTCGTTAAAACAAATAAGTAATATATGCAAATATTTTGCGAAAGTCAACTCTTCAGGCAGAGCGCTCGTGTCGCCAATCAGCTAATAATGACATATCACCTGCTAAGTACTCAAATAAAACAATTTGGGTGTGTCAAACCAGTACCGAGCTAAGTGCTCATTATCATTCGTTGTGATACAAACAAACAGACACAGCTAATTGAATGTGGACTCGCAGACACTCGAACACGTATTCAGTTGCATGTATAAAGAATGATCAATATAATATTTGTGTAGCATTGGTATTAATAGACTGACCCGCAGACAGGTTCGATCGTTTGAATTATTAAAAGCATTGGAAACGTTAATAGTGCGGGGTTCGTGGCCTCGCGGACGGCTGGCCCGCGCTGCTCGTTTAAATAGTAAACCCAAGCTGCCCCCGGTCGATTCCCAGACAAGTTAATATTTTTACGAGTTTTCTAAACATCGATATACTGCGTAGAATGTAGACGTCGGTCCCGCATGTCATATAATCCCATTAGGAGTTGTTACGCGCAGTAAAAACATAATTAAGTTCTATTCCAGCTAATGTATTTACGCACTATATCGGCATTTCCCAGAAGATCGTGTAGGAGATTCCAATAGTTCCAAGTTAATGTTTATTATGTGTTGGACCAAAGATGGTTCTATGAAAGAAAGTAATACGAAAAATAGGTTGTAAAATCTTAGAGAATAGATGAATCTATGAATCTGATGAATATGGATAGAGATGCAATGTTTCATGTTCAACGTTTCTAGTACAGATGTAGGTACATGATGGTACTTAAAATCAATACGTCCTCGCCGTGACGCGCGTCACGAGAGTTTGTGACGCCCGCTCCTATTTACTATTACTTTATAACTAATATAATAACAAAATTACCATTTACGTTGAATTCTTAAAAGCTCTAAAAGAATTTTCTCTTTTTAAATAAAATTATTATTGACAAACCATTTTCAAGAACTACATTTTGAGACGGAGTGCTAGCAAAATTTAATTAAACTTAAGATCTCAAGTATTGATTCAAAAATAAATGAAAACTATTTATACCTGTAGACAGAGTTTGATTATGTAAATATAATAATGAAGATAAAATCACAAGTTTGCCGCAAAAACTGGGATTGTCGGAGATAGACTTTAATAAGAAGAGCTCGGGATGGATGGCTCGGCTAAATGGCGTGGCAGGTGGTAACCGGGTAGCATCAAACAGAATATTAATATAAAACATAATTTTGCCGCATGTTCCCTTACTAGTAATAACTCCTTGAAATACAAAGGTAGTCTGATTTAAGAGCTCCTGTTATAAACAACTGGCGTTGGTCTTTGTATGATTATCTATCAAGGTATCGGCAACGGTTTTGATGGCACCGTCAGATATGCAAACGTAACCTGCGTTAAGTCTAGTTTTCAGACATAATATTAAGTAGCGGTAACCACTGTCAATTCATATGCAAATAAATTGTATCTCTAAAGAATATCTGTGTCAAAATGTAGATGCATTACATACATCAAGATGTTTTATAAGTTCTTAGTACATTCTCATCTTTATCACAGAGCAAGGCGAGCCGATGCATCACGAATCAATTTAGCACATTGTGGTCTATTTCCACTTCACTTCAATTGGGTGTTACATAGCATAGCAGAATATTAACACGACTACACGGTTCGTAATAAAAATACATTATTTCGGTGTATCCTTCGGGAATAGCATGACATCGGTCGACACTCAATCATATCACGTTAATGATATCTTCGGATACTATAGTTACGTCGATAAAATGGGAAAAACCTATTTGACACGACTGGTTCAGTGGTTCGCTAGTTTATTATCCACGAATAAATGTATGGTTTACAAAATATGTAGCCATGTGTGTGCACGCGAGATTTGTATCTCTCATGATCCCACGATACTGGAGAATTGCTAATGTAGAGCGTAATTTTTAAAGAGCAATCGTGTCGTGCTTGCGGATTTTGTTCCACGACAGGCTGGCTCGTTCCTATTCCAAGTGCACTCGACAATCTGACATTTATCGTTTTCAGTTATAATTTGTACCATGCGACAACCCTACGAATATGTCAAAGGTCTGAATAGCAAAGGCGATGAACCAAGGGCGTAGGTGGTTATTGTGAAATTAGGTTATTATACTGGGTTTATTATTTATTGAAAGCAACAATCTTGTTACAATTACGTCTGCTGTGATTGATTTAATTTTGTACTAACATTTGAAAATAAATTATATTTTGAAATTGTGAGCCGCCAGCTGGAGTTGTAAATGTTATACTCGATGATAATAATGCAACAATAATCGACAAAAATATGTGACTTACATCATTTCAAAGGAGCGAATAAGTCTTAAATATGACATCACAGATATAATAATCGTATGACCTTACACACGCATACGTGATTCAACCCGAAGTAAAGTTTCGGACTTGTAATATAACTTTCCTTAATGTGTCTGGAAGGACATCCAGTTTAAATATTTACGGCATGTAATAAATCCGGCGATACCCGCCCGAGTGCATACCAACTTGGAATCTTACGTGCAAACAGCATTACTCATGTTTTCTATGTAAAACTGCGCACTACATTGAGTTACAACTCTACAATGAAATAAAAAGTACAAAATCAATAAGAGTCCGGCCAGAAGGAACGAGCGGTGACTGTGACGCATGTAATTCGCTCTCAGACCGACATTAATGACATGATTGCGTTTTAAACCTTCGACACATG
Source organism: Autographa gamma (assembly GCA_905146925.1). Lineage (NCBI taxonomy): Eukaryota > Metazoa > Arthropoda > Insecta > Lepidoptera > Noctuidae > Autographa > Autographa gamma. The sequence goes on from LR989852.1 coordinate 8,571,760, forward strand.
TTTCGCAACAACGTCCAGTGCCCGTTGACTAACTCTACATCCACTTTCACTTACACCAGGATAAGATAAAAAATATCAACAACTTTTTTCTCTAGGATTCATAAAAGTTATGTAAGTGATAACATCCGCTCGTCAATCAAACCGACAACCAGTGGAAGGTAGAAATTCTCCGCGCATTAGTCACTCTACCTTCTTAAGTAAAAAAGTACCCTTGCACAATGTTGTGAAATTTTTGCGAATTTGTAAAATATATTATTATTTGTTTGAGCTACTATGTTTTCTGCATCAATGGTACCGGTCCACGGTCGCGGGCGTGGCCAATGGCCGTTGTCCGGTTTCTTTAAAGTTTACAAACATAGCTTTAAATCTTTGTGTTAGAGCTTTAAATCAACTTGTGTGCGAGCACGCACGACAATAAATTAGGCAGGTAGGTGTACTTCTCTTAAGAATTTGCAAAGAACTCCCTTCAACCCAAGTTATTGTTTTAAACCGATGAAACCCCACTGAAATATTGGCAATTAATGTGTCAACATAATTATGCCATAACTTAGTTTTATGGAGTAATTAGTGGCTGTATAATTAGGGGTATTTCATTTGAATGTTTGTAGGTGTACGGTATCATAACATCAACACATTAGCCATACCTACTTGACTAAATGGCGCACTATTATATCGAACTTGAAAGTTTTGAAGGTTATTTAATAAACACTCGTGTTTAGGCATTAAAACTGAACGAACTACGGATCGATAAATAATTATTGGATTGTTTTTATCAACACTGTGAATGTAATTTACATTCGCAAATTGAACGGTTTACAGCAATTAAGTAAATGTCAACGAGCTTGTGTGTTTTATGTAGCTGTCTACCTCCAGAGTGGGTGGCTTAGCATTTAAGAGATGATTTATTTATTGGTGGATAACGAATGCAAAGTGCATTTAAGAGTTCAAAGCATCCAATTTGCACTTTAATCCATCATGTTTATACAATCAAATGGTGATAATTTCAGACTAATTAAGACTTTTAATCTCCCCAATATAATTAAAAAAATCATCAAAGGCGCTTTTTGCGTCCCATTGCGCATTACTTTTACATCATGTACTTAGCGTCGGTCGATACTGCGATCTGAACCTTTGTGTGAAGCACAACTACCCTAGAATCTTTGACGTAAAAGCTACTAGCGTTATTTTAATAGATTTTCTCAATTACTTTATGAACATACTGCGATGCTATTTTCCCGCCAGAGCAAGTAATAGGAATAAACTGGACTGCTTTTTGAAAATATACTTATAATCATTTTCTTACACCTTAATAGGTAAGTAGATATAATCGCGAAAACTTAATTATTTTAGTGACTGTTTTTATGGATTTTTAATTACTTTTTAGCATGTTACTCCTTTCAATAGTGATTATAATTATAATTCATTATAATTTACATTATTGCAGGTTTCAAATAAATTTTGCTTTATTGTAAATTTCTTGCTCTTTCATTTGAATAATTGTTATTAGACACAAATTTTCCTTTTTCTTATGATTGTATTGTATTAATTGTATACCGATCAAAATCACAACACCATTATACTAATTTATATTAAATTCAATACACAAAACATAATCAAACAAGAAATCATAGAAGCCATATGATTACTTTATTATGTCGTACACACCCCTAATAATGTATTCGGTAAAAAAGCTTAGCGATATAAATAGAATTACACGCGTTCCGCCATGTACTGCCGCACTACACGTGCCAACGTTGCCAACAAACAGATTTACACTTTACATCTCATCGTAGCCGTATCATTATTTATACGAAAAACACAAAAAAAAAGCTATTTGTATGAAGGAAATAATGCCTTTTTTAACCGGGAAATCCTCTGACTACTGTATTTAGAGATGGTAATGGTTATTTAGGCCTTAAGGGACTGCTAATTATTGTTTTAATTAAGCCAGCTCTTGTGTTATGACAATTTGCTTGCTTAAATCGATACTAAGGATCATTAAAGGATCATTAAGGATTAAATCAATCAAAGTTTATTAATTTTTAATATGATCTCAGGCTATAGGCTTACTCAAATCGATAATTAGAAATCACTTTAAGTAAACATTAACATATCTTAGTGGGGCAGTTAGATTTTCTCAACCGGGGAAAACTATTGGTGACCGTTTCTCTTATTTCTTCTTTACCGGGATTCAGTTTCATTGGCAATGCAGCAATATAGGAAATAGCACCTAGGCTAAGATTTGGGCATTAATATATTATACAATAAGTGAAAGTATAATTTTCTCCAAATCATACAGAAAAACCACTGAACATCATCTTGCTAAGCCATGTCTCATAATCTGACTCTCCTTTTCATCTTCTTCCATAGTCTTTATTGTTTTAAATCCAATAAAACGTATGGAAGGATGAGTATCATAAAATTTGAAGTCTGATTTGTAGATAACAATACATAAATCTTTCTTAGGAATAACCCAGTAAAACAGTAGGTAATCTTTAACATGACACTAATGTTTACAGCAATGATTAATTATACGTTACACCGTCTACATTATCGAATTTCGATAAACTAATTAATCTTTTGTTCTTACTTTGTCAACAAAGTTTATCATTTTCTGAGAATTCTGATTTTGATATCGATTTTTTACGGACGGAACTAACAATGACATAAAAATTTCACATTAAGCGGTCCCCAAACGACGCGTGCCAAATTAGTATTACCGATATGTAAATTGGGTTTAATATAGTCCTTACAGATTGTCATACTCGCCTTTATAATAGGGGTTCCATTTTTTATCGTTTATATAACGTGCGATATTAAATACAGGAAAATATTCTGTATTGACTGGCAATATACAAGAAGCAAATACATATTATTATAGCCATTTAAGACATTGTAAACCTTCTTTCTAGGGACATTTTCGTATACAGAGCGATTTGAAAAGACATTATGACTCTATTTGTTGAGCACAGTACCAATATCATGTTTTTCTCGTAATAAAAGCAATATAAGAAGGTATTAATATGTGCATACATTTGTTACAGACATAAAACTGTCCCGACTCTATGGAGTAAGAAAGAGTAATTCCACCTAGATCTAGAGCGATATCCCGAATCCGCAGATTTCTATTTCGGACTTTAAAAATGTAAATATCATGAAGACTACCTGCCCTCGAATACGTGATTTAAATCAACATAAAACATACCAAGGTGAAAAAATGCCTTCTGAATGGCATTACAAGGGGCTGCCGATCGATAGAATTGTAAATCGTTTCAATAATTTATAGCAAAGCGATACAATTCAGTCTAAACTTAGTCACAATACTTGAAACGTGTACAAACGAAATGAATTAACGAAATATCCCACGCCAACATCAATTAAAATGTTGAGGAATAACAATAAGGTGTAAAATCTTTAATTTTGCGCATGCCATAATATTCTTTTCACACGCAACCATTGAAGCAATAAATGTTGTATCTAAGCAAGAGGGTAGGTAGACTAGCTAGGTAGGTAGGTATAGCACACGTAGAGTCTTTCGAACACTGACGCTACACTAGCATAGCTGTCTAGACGGCGGGATCTTCAGCAACTCGCATTATAACATAACAAATAAACCGTACCGACGTTTTATCCTCTCTAAGCTTTGATTATATAATGTCTAGATGGACTGTCAAGTGCGCGCAGACGTGTCAAAAAATAACAACCAAAAGTGGTTGTTAAGTACTTTCCCGCCACCAGTACAGATCGTGCCGCTTTCGTGACACTACGTTTTACGCGCTCCAAGAAATAACCACATAACAGCGATAAAATTACAGTATGTGCTTCTAAAGTGTGCTGGAATTAAAAAGGACGGCTAAAAAATACCAACACACATCACCTATCACTAAAACTACTACACACTATTTAAAGAAAATTTATAATTAATTTTAATTTTATGATTGTTAAAATCACGCCATATTTGATCAGTGTTGCCAGTTTCTGTTTTTCATTCTCCCATTTTTGTGGGTAATTTTCTTGATTAATCGTTACGTTAAAAAATAGCGCTGATGTACTTTTTCAAATAAAAAATTAAATAAAAAGTAAAAAAATAAATAACTCAATGTTAAAGTACCTATACCTCATTATGTTTTAATATTGTACCAAATACTAACTTTGTTGATTTAATACTCGATTCAAACACACAACTCTAAATTTCTTTTTTTTATTGATTTAAAAAGTAAATACTTAATAAAAATATTTTTTTATTATTTTTAAAATACACTTAAACTGAGTGTGACATATAACTAAAATAAGTAAATATTTTATTATAATTAATTCGTCTTTATTTTATGTGATTTATGGGAAATTTTGTAATAGCTGGTATCACTATTTACGCACACAGAGACATTGACGTATAGTGTAAAACGACGCCTGCACGCACACATACCCAAATGGCGTCCTAGTTGTCTTTGGTATGAATGTAGGGCGACGCTCCATCTAGACATTATATAATCAAAGTCTCTAAGTTACTACGTTACTAGCGGCCCGCCCCGGCTTTGCTCGGGTGCAACGCTGATACCTACACTATATATCTGTCGCAGACAAATAGTATAATATGGCATTTTACATACGGCGTCGTCAGTTTAAAAACGTTTGCGGTTATGTAATATGCCGAAGGCAAAATGTCAAATCATTCAATCGTCATAATGCGACGTTAGTGTTATTTTAGGGTGACTATGCTCATTAAAATCTCGAGAAAAACTTTGAATTACATACGTCGTCGCTCGCTTCGCTCGCTCTGTTGCAAGGTCACAATATCTAACCTAACCTAACCTATTGATCTCTGTCACAAAGTCGAACCTAATCAAGCAATTGATTTCTGAGCCTATGAATATATGAATATTCGATCATGGATTCGTTCATACATGGTTTTTTGAACATAAAAACTTTTTAACAAAAAAATTAAACCGCCGAAAAAACTGAAAAGCAAAAAATAAGAAACATTTTTTTATTTAATCTTAATAACTAAGTTCTTAAACGAACGTGAGTATACCTAAATAATTTCGAGTCTGCGCCAAACAGGCAAATTAATTAATTACAATATATAGATACCTACTTATTTTTTTTTTGAAATTTTTATGTTTATGGCTGGAGATTTCATTGCATTGTTAAGTTGTTTCAAACTCAAACTCACACTCAAAACTTTTATTTGCTTAACACAATGGAATTAGTAGGTGGTAAGTAAGGAATATAATTATAGAATAAAGTATTTTTGCTTTGGTTGTTTCTTTAAATTTAAGGTAATTTTGTGATCTTTGTTAATTGATAGTTTGGCGCCGCCTCAAAATTATTTAGGTATACTCACATTCGTTTAAGAACTTAGTTATTAAGATTAAATAAAAAAAGGTTTCTTATTTTTTGCTTTTCAGTTTTTTCGGCGGTTTAATTTTTTTGTTAAAAAGTTTTTATTTTATATTTTTTTGTGGCTATAACATACTAATGGCTACATGCTGATTTTTTTATTATTTTTAAAATAGCTAACTACCTTAATTTAGTATTAAAATCTGTGAGTGAACAATAAATCACCCCTATGTTCCCACCCTTCGGGTTAGATTGTATGGAACCAACTTCTAGGTATCCCCTATCTAATAAAAAAAGAATTATCAAAATCGGACTATTCTGTAATAAGTTATGCGTGGTCATATATAAAAATCAGTTAGTGAACAATCAATATATCCCTGTTTTTCTACCCTTAGGATTGGAATATTTTTTCCAAATTTATATGGGACCAACTATTAGGTATATCCTACACAATAAAAAAAGAATTATCAAAATCGAACTACTCTGTAAAAAGTTACGCGTGGTAATACATTACGATCAGTGCGTTAACAATCAATTAACCCCTGTTTTCCCACCCTTAGGGTAGGAATTCTTTTTCCAAATTTATATGGGACCAACTTTGGAGTATACCCTTTCTAATAAAAAAAGAATTATCAAAATCGGACTTCTCAATAAAAAGTTATGAGTGATCATACATAAAAAAAAAAAATATATACGCGTCGAATTGAGAACCTCCTCTGTTTTCGTCGGTTAAAAAATACTCTGCAGGAGTCCTTCACGACCCAGGGTCTATGGATACCTTAGCATTTTTGACGTGCTGGATAACCTCAAAAACTAAATACTTCAATTTGCCTCGGCATTATGTATATGGTGTTTAAATTTTCGATGAAATGTTGTGGTGAGGCATATTATAAAGTGACACGGCAATCTACATTTTGCCTTGGGCATATTACATAACCGCAAACGTTTTTAAACTGACGATGCCTTATGTAAAATGCCAAATTATACTATTTGTCTGCGACATATCTACACAACCATAAAGTTCTGTAGTGCGAAGCACAGCCTTCGACGCACTACTTGGTATAGGCACGCGCCCTACGGCCCCCCGGCCGTTACCGCCGCAACCGCGATGTCGCTGCATTTTAAATTTTGTAATATCTTCGAAAATATTCATTTAAATTACATGCTGTAAAAGGCAATATTGATCTATATTACATGCACAATTTATTAAAGGTACTTAATTGGATAAGGATTAATACTGTATAGCTTAAAATCGCTTTTTCGTAAATAAGTAATAAATAAACGATAAAAAATGGTTATTGTGGGTTATCCTTAAGAGATAGACATATGCCATCGCGGACTTTTTTGTAGATCTTTTTAAGGTGCACAATACTGTAGTACATTTTTTTGATCTATCTCGTAGGGTTCAGCCAGCGTTTGCAATGTAAGCGCAAAAAATTTGTTCGTTTACTTAAATCTCTAAGATTATCCGTGTTCCTCTACTATATTATGCATGTATTATACATATAAACCTTCCTCGTGAATAACTCTATCTATTAAAAAAAACCGCATCAAAATCCGTTGCGTAGTTTTAAAGATCTAAGCATACATAGGGACAGACAGCGGGAAGCGACTTTATTTTATACTATGTAGTGATAATAACTAGCTATTATATTTTTCAATTATTTGAACAAACTTTAATTGAATAACTTTTTTATGTCGACGTGTCACAGTGCGTCTCTAGATTTTAAAACTGAAGAGTTTTATTCCATCTGTAAATTTTATGATCATAGCTGCAATTTGTGGTTTGTTTTTGTTTTATTAAATAAATTATACCACAATTAGGTAAAATAATTATTTACGTAATACTTTTTTTTATGCACGGCCACTAATTAACGAAATACACAAAGTGTCTGTAAGAACCACACTTTAAAATAAACTTGTTTTTTTTTTTAAATAGCAACGCGTCTCCTACGATACGCGTTGCATCCCATATACGACACGTGATGTAAAATCAAGTTTTTCATCTGTAATAAAAATTCACAACCGGCAACCATTTTGCATTCTTAATTAAAATATTAAAGATCCATAACCTATCAAAGACCGTAGCTGATACGAGACAAATTGAATGACATTTATTTCTATTGGAATTGGTCTAAAGTACAAGTTTCCCAAGGGTGCACTAATACCAGCTCAGACAGACATAAAAAGAAAACAGAAAATTGCAACGAACCACCATTTTACTTTCCCCGGCTCTCTAGCGACTAAAGATACAAACTGCTTAATTTGTACATATGTATTTACAACTGAGTCGCATTCAAACAGAAATAATGAAAGGTGCGTGTATTTTGCCAAAACATATTCAGGGTTATTTTATATTTACACACGTTTTTTTCTATTATTGTAAAACATCTCATCTGGCTATTATGATGAAAGAAAGAAAAACAGCTGGCGTTACAATGAAAATCTATTTTTCACCTAACAATTGATAAGCCACTCTCCTATTAAAACACTTTATAAATAACGACTTCTATTTTAAGTCGATTTAATGTGAGAGAGCTTACATGCTTTGAGATAAGGCAATTAGAAATAGATAAGGATCCTTTTAGAATACAGTGCATAAGTGAGATCCCATTTCATGTTGCATATGGGAATAAGTAAAAAACTTGAGCAAAAACCCACTTTCAAACTCTCATAATTATGGAACATCTGGCCCGAGGGAGGGACAGTTCTGTCGAATTATCGGGAACGGAGCTAACGCCATTACAGTAACTGCATTTGTACCGCATTTTGCATCCTCATAAACGCAATATTGCGAAATACCGTATTTTCACTAAATAGGTAAAAGTCCTAAAGCATGAGTACGTAAAATGATATGTACCTGTACACTCCATAATGTTTTCCCGACGCTCTGTCTCCACATATAGAGCAGAGGTGCTTGGAACCACTTAGGGGATGGTTCGGGGGATAATTTTTGAAGGCGGGAGGTGGGGTGGAGTCCTCTCGTATGTCTAGCATCGCCGTGTCTGGTTTTATCTCCGGCGGTGACATCGGCGACATAAAACCACCCTCCAAGTTCAGCCCTGCAATAAAAAAGTCTAATCAACATTTGAACAGCTTCAATAATGAAAATCTTAATTACAGCCGCCACAGCGTTAGAAGATTTTGCTTTTATAGCTGTCAATAGCAGAAGTTTCGCGTTTATTTATTTTAAGAACTACAATTTATTAACTTGTATATGCGCAAATATATTTCCAGTGAAAATCAAAACATCATTAATGTTAAGCTGCCGAATAGGACATTAAAAAACATATAATGCTGTCTGGAACAAAGCTTCGTATAACAAAAAGTATGGACGGCAGTTGTTCCGAAAACTAACAGAACCGGTTTATCAGTCCAAGAGCTTTTGCAGCAAAACGAAAATAAACACATCCTCCACCCTCTTTCCGACGTATGTTTAGGAAACCTTCATACAACCTCTACTATATTGTCAGAAATAGATTCAGTGAGTTCTAAGGCGCCATATTTTACTAATGGTTCCACCGATGATGGAAAGTGTTCAGGTGTTTTCAACCAATAAACGCATCGATAGTTGTATAGTTTAAAAGTATACGTGACGCAATTCACATACGTAAACATGTTGGTATATTAAACGTAAATCTTGTATTCTCGTGAATAACGCATTGCTTGGTCATATAATATAATGTTATACTGAATGATGCCATAATGCTGCACTGCACACACTCCCTGAACGTCACACATTGTTTCAAGTATCCAGATCAATATGAAATTGTATGTGTCTGCACGTACAGAGCATTGTATTGCTTCTACTTTCTAGATTTTATTGATATTAATTTGCAATAATGTTTTATTTTAACTGTTAGAAAGTCACTATACCTATTACATTACTTCTAAAGCTGACTCGTCGCGTGCAGTCGCGCTTAGCACCACTAGGCCATAGTGGTGCTAAGCGCGACTGCTACGCTAGAGGTCTTGGGTTCGATTCCCAAGTCGACCAAGGTGTTATTGGGTTTTTCTATGAAATTCTCAGTAGCAGGTCGGAGTTTGGATTTGTGCCCGGTTAGTGGCAATAGGCTCGCCCCCTATTACATGGGACCTAAACATATCGGCGAACAGTGGGTGTACATTGGTGCACCTCTGCCTAACCCTTAGGGGATACAGGCGTGATGATATGTTATGTTATGTTATGTTTATTACTTCTAAAGCAACGCAAAATATGTGCCTATATACGTGTTACTTTAAAATACTGAAGATTTGTATTGTCCGGCTCTTTTGCACGATTATAGTGACACACTGACATTTACGAAGATATAAATAAGTACATTCAAGAATCCTGTCGCAGATTTTATGGACAAAATGAACAGGCGGTGGGCATTGCGTACATTTCAAGGCCAAGGTTTATTATTAACAGAAACCCCAAAATTACCGCCCAAGGACACAATTGTTAATTTTACATAACATATCATCATGCCTGTATCCCCGAAGGGTTAGGCAGAAGTGTACCAATGTACACCCACAGTTCGCCGATATGTTGTTAATTTTAATTATGTTATAATGTACATTTAGAAACATAAATACATAAAATATATCTAAAAAAAACATCCTATGAAAATCTGTCAGGAGTGGTCCACAGATCAAGCCTTGAGGCATTCAAAAAATAAAATTATTATAATCGAACATCAAAAAATTTAAGAAAGGTATTAAAATGATCTTCTTTTTAAAGATTTTTTTATAATTATTAATTGCCCAGAAATTAAATAATTTAAATATCGAAGCTAGTTTTATGCTGCCAAACATCTTACTCAGTTACTGTTATTGGTTATCACTAGCTTGGCAAGTTACAAAATAAGAGGTAGGGTATTAAACGTGTGTGAAGTAAATGTAAGGATAAATTGTAGAAAATATTAAACCTGTCTCACATTCACATATCCTAGAGACATATGTTATTGATTTATGCGACGATAAATCCAGCAAGTACTTTGTGAATAACTACCAATCATAAAGTAATAGGTAATTTAAAAATAACTGTCTCACCATCTGTTTGCCTGAACATAACGTGAAATTTTACGATCGATAGAGATTTATGACAAAAGCATTCAAGAACTTTTAGAATTCGATAGACCACTAAATTATTTTAAGTCTTGCCAGCGCACATTAATATTCTAGGCATTTTTAAGGTTCACAATAATGGTATACTTCAGAAATATAAGCAAGACTCTACAATATTTTGTAATTTGGATATCTGCATTTTCTATGTATTAGTTACTTGGGTAAAACAAATTTCCGTTTCGTAAATTAACTTTATAACAGCTATTTCATGGAACATGCAGAATAAATGATTAAATTAATCATTGCATTAATGTATTGGTAAATAAATGGAAATTAAACGTGTCTGTAGGTTCCGTTACGTAATGATTTATATTCGAACTCGTAGTTTTTGATTTCATTGGTTATTAACATCCAGACCACACCCACTATTGGTGTAAATTAAAATATGACATCTTACTGATGTCATACAGACAGAGACATAATTAAAATGCAAGCGCAACATATTATTTGTAATGCATTGTATTTTATATACGCAGCGAATAATAAATGTTTTAAAATATAATAGTGTAGAGTTTTATTGTTTCCGTTTTAATTTAGCTAATAATTGAAATGTACTTTTGATACACGTAAAACAATAGCGTCGAGGCTATAAACATTTTGCCCATAAAATATCTCCTACAAGTACTTGGAAAAATCTGCTTTGTAGGGTTCCTCGCGGTACTATGACAGATATTCCAGTCATTTTGAAAATAAATGTTTTTGAAACCTGTTCAACCACGTCTTATTTTAAACTAAAAATGGAAAGTTATTTTCTCGAATACATCAAATTGTTTTAATCTCGTTATTTTCATGATACAATTATTGACATGTTTCGTGTCGTATATGAACCACAAATTTGATTGAAAGGTTCAATTTCTAAAAACAAACTAGTGATCAATCAACAGTAATCTGTCAATGTACTGCCAGAGTAACGTTTGGAATTTAGTTAATTAAGACCAACTCGTGTAGTTTTCACACTACAAAAGTAGATGGATGGATGATATTAACAAATAATTTGCGCTAAATCGAAATAACGTAGGACCACTACCTATTTGTTGAGTTTGTGTTTTTTTTTAATACTGTAAATGACAAGCCTAACTTATAATCAATTAGATTCTATTGATTTCAAATATCTCTAACTATAATCATTATAATGAAGACCATACCATACCAAAACGGAATTTTCCTTTGATATTGTAATTATTATGTTTTTTTACGATTCCCGTTTTTTTATTATGATTTAGTTTAACTGATAATGACATATTTTCTGATACAGAACCTTTAACTTTTGCGTAAATAACCGCAACTGTTTCATCTTTATATTTCAAGTCATAAAATGAAACATGAAGTTGAATGCAGATTGAACAACAAACGTTATCTTTATGAGAGGCGGTTGCATCGCTTGGTTCGCTGGTAATACATCCGTTTCCTTTTAACCTACTGTTCGTGCCGGTCAAGGATTGACTGTGGCAGCGTCCAAAGGAAATTACCTGATATTACCCTTAATCTTTGCTACTAAATTTGACATATCATTAAATAATTTATGAAAATTACATACTTTAAAGTTTATGCGTACGATTGTTTGATCTCTCTGCACGCCAATAATTAAAAAAATGTAGATTTTACTACCCTACTACCAGCCTAGAGTTGTCTACTGTCCGCACGAATACATTGTTTGCTAGTTTTTGTGAAACATATGTCAAACTACTCACTTAGATATTATAATCCACACAGTAACCAACAATCGGAGTCTATGAAATAGTGATGTTTATCGATTAGCCCTGGCGGAAAATTCACAAGAAAATGTATCGAAACCAAGCAAACTTCTTCTAATATGTAAAATAGACACACTAAGCATTAGAAATTACAATAACAAACGTCCCGTAGAGGGAAAAAATATCCTTGAAAATCTTGAAATAACAATTTACAGATGCAAATAATTCCAATTTCTGTACATTTATGTAACTTATTTATTCAGTATGCAGAAACACAAATAAATTATTCTTACGAACTTATAATTGTCAATCGTTCGTAGTTTCTGTATGATATTGTTCCTATAGCAAATATATCAACTTAGTAAGTTTAACCAACATTTTCGTGCTATTGTCATTAGAACTACAATAGGCGAAAGTTTTGCCATGTAAAGGAATATTCGAGAAATACTAATTTCAAGGTAGAGTTTAACAAAGAAATCTAAATAAACGGTTTCTGATTGAGAAACTCCCACGATGAAATAGAACAGTGTAGACCCCTAATACATATGTTCCTTTCTTATGGGTAAGTCAACTTTAAGGCTACAAATTTAAGAAAAATAAATAAATTAAGTATATGTAAACATCAAAATTGGAATGCATGCAAAACAGCATGATTGGAAAATTTATACCTAAGTATCTTTAATTTTAAACCTTCTGTGTAAATAAGCAGGCGGATTAAATTATTTTTTAGCAATTAGTGGCTATCATGACAATAAATTATGTGCGCATAATACATGCGCCTAAAATCGTTGCTTAAATTAATTAACTGGTCGTGGGTTTGATACATGTTTACGTGTAACTTTTATGTAAAATTTTAGATTTTTTTTTTCGAGATTATTCTTATGTATAAGAAATATCGGAATGAATAGTTTTATCATTATTTCAATAGGCAGTCCCCTCAGAACAGTTTCTTAAAAAGTGATTTAATAATAAGCTGTTATCATTTAATTCTAGTAAGTAACTCATAGTATAATTTCATTTATAGAAAAATCTATAATTATCTCTGCACTTTATGTTTTCGTACTTTGAACTAGGGAGAAGGCCCTTTGTGTATGGTCTTTAGAAAACAACGTTAGCCCTTTGTGGAAAGCCTAGAAGTGATTACTCTTTGGTACCAAAAACAAAATAACTTTCTTTTCAACCTCCTTTGTGTTAACTGTTTAATACAATAAATAATTTGTGAGAACACGTGTAACCAAAAACGTCCAGGCTCTACTTAATAAGTAGAGTAACTTGCTGGAATAAAAAAAATATTTTTTAACCTAAAATCTTTATTAGGAGAGCATTAAACTAGTTCCAGCAAGTATTTAAGTGCCTATTTTTTTTTTATTGCCATACACGTTTATATACTAGGAGAATTACGTCCGCGACATAACAAGGCTGAAACTACGTACTAATCTTAGTTTGAAATGTTATTTCAAAGTCTATAAACGAGTTTCATATAATCTAATAGACAAAATGCTTTATAGTGAGTATTCTCGTATAAAAGAGAACGACAACGTGAATTAGCTTTATAATTGAGTTTTATTTCAAAGAGATATTGTGGAACGTAATAACAGTTTTCACTGTCGCGAAACGAGATGTATCGTATAATTTCATGTTAATCTATGTAATTAACGAAAATCAGTGGAAAAGAAAGATTCGCGACACGCCTGCTAAGCGGCTCTACATTAAATTGAACGACATCAAGCCGTAAAGAACGTAATCTTTCAGTTAAATGGCTCAGAGAAGACATTTTATTAAGGCCAGTGGTCATAACATTTAATTTACATTTTACTGTTGCACAAACAAAACAATTTGACATAGAAAAATGACCATGACTTGTATTGTGGACTTCTCTACTAAGCGATTAATTATATAACTGGATGTAAATTGAACAGTGCATAATCGAATGATTGATATTACAAATTCCCTTATAAGGTTTAATATTCTTCATGAAACATATCTTTTACTAGTAACTTAAGTGTGCTCTTTCACAGACGATTATTCGACTATGTTATATACTCGTAAATCATTTTCCTTAAATTCTTAATAATTACGATCCAAAATATTATAAAATATATAATTGAAAATATAAAAATAAAAAGTAGGTAAAGAAAAACTCATGCACCTACATATTTCCTGGCAACAGTCCGCACAGCGTGTTCAACACACGTTACAGTAAATTAATTTAATAAGGTCAATTAAACGTTTCATTCAGGTATGCAGGTAAAAAGAGTTGGCAAATTATATCATAACTAATACATGTGCATACGAATGGAGCACTCTCTAAGTCCTAATTAGATGTATGTATCATGTCTTAATTAGTCTACCATATTTTAGTGCAGTGGATTCATCTATGTGACTATCTCGGTACATCAATGGAGGTAGTCTGCAAAAGTGTTTCCGCATGGTCTACGGCAGACGAAAAAGAAACATTTCAGTGTCCAGCTGATAGGAATCCATCCTTTTACAGGATAGTCTGTATTTTTTAGGACAGAGGAAACCTATTCGGATACCACCGGGTCAAATAAAAGCTCTCTAATAGCCTCTTTTTATTATCATACTGGAGTGTGATCTGTATCGGATCCAGCGCAATGATAGACTACATTAATGATTAAAAGATATATAGACTCCAAGACTTCATGAATCAGCAAATTTCAAGTGGCATTTAGATCGCACAGACGTGAAATAGCAGACTAATTAGATAATTATGTGTAGATCTTTATTAGCATAACAAAAAGTGTGGGTCTAGTAATTAAGTATATTCTACCTATGAAGTTACTCTATTTAAAAGGTGCCAAAATTTATCATTTCTAAATAAGATAAATTCATAATCACGCGAAGAGGTTCTAATTGCATAATTATATGAGAGACGTAATTAACTCTACAAATAAGCAACTAATAGAATATTTTATCCATTGAAGTTATGTAATCGTTAACTCACTGATATTTTAAGTATAAATTAAGCAAAATATACAAAACTCTATAAATAAATGTGGGTGTTGGAAAAACAACCAGTCAATAAATATTTATGCATTTTAATATTAACTTTGATACACCATGTTTGAATTAGTGATTTAACATGAATCTTTGTCAACAATTTTTTTTTCATTTAAATATTAATTTTTATATATCTTCAATCAAATAAATTCAATGTTTTCGGAATAATACCTATCTTGGATTATAAATTTAATGTTGACGAAACGACGCAAAAAAACATGCCTGTCGAATCGATTTATATAACGTCACAAGTTGCATTTATTTTCAGTATATTATGCAAGAAGATATTACGAAGATTACCTATCTTGTATGAATTGTCCCTTTTTAGATAACAAATGACATTATCAATTCTCAATTTTCTTGATTTAGATGTGAACTTTGTAATAGTAATACATGAATATAAATAAACTAACAAGTAGCATGACTTGCCGAAAACTCTTCATCATTGTATCCTAATAAATATACAGTTTTTATATAAAGTAAGTACCTATCAAAGTCCGGGCGTTCAGCCACTGTAACATCAATGTAAGTAGTACTAGTTACCTGTACATGAAAAGCCTTGAAAAACCGCTAAGCTGTTTGTTTATCCTTAATTTGCATATTTAGCATACATTACATTATATAAGTACAACATAGAGTTATAGTTTTAAATTTTTGCTAGATCTTCTAGACAAATAGGTCAATGCTGTTCCCATTGCACATGTAAACGCCAATTATATTATTTTTTTTAGTTTGCTACTTTACCCATTTAGTAAGTATCTTCTAAGTATCAACATAGTAGCAAAGAATGACTATAAATTACGACTTCCCGAAATTATATAGTTTTATATTTACATTGGATATCGAGCGAGCAGTCCACTGTCGGTATGTTAGACGGCGTCGCTAGAGGTTGGAGCATGTTGCCTGGCGACGTCGGCGTCATCGGCTGCTGCTGCTGGCCCGGCGGCAGGGGCCGAGCCCAGTTTATGAGCGCTGTCACCGACATCGTCGGCTTATCTTTCTTCGCCACGGACATGGCCACGCACAAGCATCCTCACATCACTAGCAACTCACTGCACTTAAGTGGAGTTCAAACCAAACTGCACAAATACACCAGTTATACGGAAAACTTAGCGCTCGCGGTCACGATCAATTCACGTCCTAAAAGATCAAACCCACGAGTTATGATTATGAGTGTTATGACGCTAGGCTCTATATAATAGGTACGTGCAAATGCGATTGAGCGTGCGACGACGGAGATACGGACAAAAGCGTCAGAGCCGCGACCGGGGACAAAGCAGACGTAGTGACATTGTGATAGCGACTGTTATTGCACCCGTCGGCGTCGCGCACACGACGATATCGCAATGCAACTCATCAACAATGCGCCACGAGCTTCGTCGCTGATGCTTAGCTAGTGACTAATGCGCACTAAAATTCAACAAGCTCGAATTTGACAAAAAATGTACCCGTCAACTTCCGCGCGGTTACCGGCGTGAAGGTCTCACCCGACGCGCTCAAGGTCCGCATACAATCATACGTGAATAAATCTCATTTTATGTTGAAAACGAGTTCCTATAATCACATTTTTTGCCTTTAAAGCTGCAAACGATTGCGAATTGAACTAGATAATCTAAAATTTTATAGTTATGTTGGAATGGAATCATCTAAATAATTGTAGTTGTTAGCTGTCGACCTTCGTGGTCGTGGCTGCGGCGCGTTTCTGTAATTAAGTTTTACGTCACTCATAGACCGAACTCCCTGCGATAGCCTCTACCATATAAAAATTCGCTATGTCACTTAACATAACCTAGAGTAATTTAATGGTACTTAGTTATTTGATAAATCGAAAAGAATGATACAACTTATTATTTGCAGTGCGATAGGGCATCTATCAGCGCAAATTAATAGGAGAGAAAGCATAATAAGAAGCCATCAATTTCCTACGTTCTCTACAATAGCCGCGAGAATTAGTCACAAATGAACATTTGTCATGGAGCAGATAATTCAAAACATGACCAAATGTTTGTTTGTATGGAGACACATGCGGCCTTGGGCCTGTGCGTATTGGGACGTCCGCTGCACGTGTTAGAGGCGCTTGTCATAGTTTGACGACAAAAAGTTTTCCGGTGCTAAACTAAACAGTGTTAAGTTAACTAATGTTATGTTCATTTTATACCATGAATATTCAGCATATTTAAAAAAGGGAGAGTTAAGTAAGACAGAAGAATAATTAAACGTATTTAACTATGACTACATCAATAGAAAAACCAAAAAGGACATGTCAAAACCTCTTTTAGAATAATGAATGTTTATTAATGAAGCCGCCATTGATCGTTTTAACAATCTAGCTATTATGTTAATTTGATAATCTCATCAGGCATCTGTTCTGATAATTTGACATATTTATGATTTTTGTGTAACTTATCAAACATAGCCAGTACATGTTTACCCCAACACAGTAAAATCCTTATGGATCATGTTTACCAACGGTTATGACTAATCATGTAATAAAAAAAGCTCAAGTATCAACTACGTAATGTAAACTACACAAGTATATAAGTAGCGATAAATAAAGCTAGAGTAACGTCGCACAACGCAAGGGTTTGGCTCAGAAAAATAAATAAGATAATAACGAGATATTAGATTACATCTGGACCACATACTGCGATGCTCAGTAACGAATAATCGTGATCAATATAGATAGATGAACAAATAAACCTTGTAATACGTTTCAAAGAAAGTAAACAGTCTGTCAGATAAGTGAATCTAATTAGTAATCACATTATATGATCATTAGCATATAAAACCTTTGTAATTCAAAAATGAGCGATGGATTTATTCGACGCAAACAATAAATGTAAGTACCTCATTCACTGCGTAGGCGTTTGAAAATTCACTTTCGATTGAAAAGAAATCGGCCGACCGTGAATTCATCCATATCCATTTACGCTCGGTTTGGGGTGTAGGGGGGCTTTTACATCATACAACTACATTACCCGAAGCTGTCAATCAAGCCGTATCCTTGACGACCCCGGGTCTATGTAATTGATAGCCTCTCGTGAGAAGAGAAGATTCCTCCGTAAATTAATCTGGCTAAGTGTGTTTATACTTAGATATGCGTGTCGAACAAAGAACAAATCAATACTTTAACTAGACGAAGGAAACACGCCATCGATAATGCGACAAAGGCTTTGTACGCCACACCGTCGCCTTCAGGAGCGAAATGAATGAAATCAGACATTATTATAGTATAGAGATTGATGGGCCACACAAAGGGAATCGCCGCGGTGATGACTAAACAGATATAAACACTATTGTTAATAAACATGGATGGAAATTTACGTAACAATGTTGTTCCTCTACCTGATTTTTCTGTAATTACGATTTGTAGTAAAAAGATTTTTTGCTCAACTGTAGCTACTTGATCAACTGATTTAAATCAGTTAAGGTTTTTTTTTTCGCATGAATAGTATAGAGGTTGAATTAAAAGAGGGCTAGGGGAAGAACCTGTTAATATATCCATGGAATACTGGACTTTTGTAACCAACTTCTTTATAAACTTCATAGGCCTTGTTCAAACGTGGCAAGAATAGTTGCTTATGACGACAGCAAAATAAAAACCACCATGAAGAACAATTAACCGATATAATTATAAAGCAAAAGAAACGTGTTATTGGATGTTGAAACCATTTAGATTTCAGCTCCTGATAAATACGACACTAAATCATAATGTTGGAGTGTGTTTTTTTTGAAATATGCAAGTAAGACTTGGATTTCCAGAGCCATGTTGAAACATTGTGGTTCTGTAAGGCTTATTGCCTAGAAAAGTCATACTTTTCCAAAATCGTATTTAAAGATAAACTACAAATTTTGAAAAGTGCATCACAACTTCAGAGTAAAATACGAACTATAAGTCACCAGGGTTTCTAATTAAGATAATGAGAATATACTTTTCACTTAAATGAAAAGTTAAAATCCTGTGGGTTTTCACTGTGTGTAATTACATAAATGGTATAATCAGTTTAATAAGCGAATATGCAAAGAAATTATTTTTAAACGGCATCAGTCATGAAAATGTTGTAAACCAGATTAAAAAGATGCAAAAACTCGATAAGTAAGAATTACGCAGCGCTCAGTGAGCGTAGAGCAGTTTGTCGCGTTATCATGGAATGTGTCTACTTTCTTACACTTTCTTTGGTCCGCATGACGTGCGTGCATACGTGCATGTGGAGTGTACAGAGATGGAAGTCCGCCTGCTACTATCGTCCCCTCCGGCGAGGCGCTATCGATCTGCACCGACCTTGACTTGACGCGCGCCCGCCTGCCACAATTAACATTGACAATACCGACGCACGCGCAACACCTTATCAAATACATACTTTCCTCTTCATAATGTTTAGTATGTGTAATGTTTTTAAACCCTATTTATTTCATTTAAAAGCCGGTGTATTTTAATAAAATTACTCATACGCCGTAAAAATGCAATTTGCGAGATAAAAAGGAAGAAATGTTCAAAGCGGCTCTTAATAGAGAAATGCGGACGTCAACTGGTCATTAACTTTACGAGACATGTACTATAAAAGCAAAGTCAAATGGCCGTCCTAGAACTGACCCATGGACGAGCAACGAGCGGTGCGCGGGTAGCGGGTGTACGGTGAGTCAAAGGCGCGGGGGCGGTGCGACGCGTGCATTCGCCGCGAGATATGGGTAAACGGAACGCAGAGAGAAGCGCGCCGCGGGGGCCTGCGACCTTGGCGATTCGCTGACGACTACAGGTGTTTTTTGTTCGTGCACAAGATCTGAGCGATGCTTGCTCTGCTGGCCAGTCTGCACTGGGCGAGACGGTAGACGCGCGGCGCGGGGAGCACAACCGGAACTCCAACTACAAAACAATGCTCGTTTTCAATACAGAGATGCGTTCATTGTGAGACTACGTGGTAATTAAGGTATACCAAGGTGTAGGTGAATAATATTCTTTTGAACACGTGATTCGATTTCAAATGGACTACTTCCATTTATCAGAGATAAACAAAGCCATTCAACTATGTCTTTACAAGTAGCATTACTACATAATTTTGTATTCGCAAGACGGATTTGTTTTTCTATTTATTTATTTGATTGAGTTTTATGATTGTTGAAGTTATTTTAGAAGGTTTTTTTAGAGTTTACACTAATTCCATCAAACTGAGATCCTTCCCTTTTTCGACCCGAATAGAATGAACAAATTGGAAATGATGACTAATGTAAACGCAGTCATCTGTTAGTTTTGTTACCGAAGGAATTTGTAACGACCTTTTGTTAAAATTGTTTTAAAATAAAATGCTTACTCTTAGAAATAAATCGAGGTACTAAACGAAATATTATTTACCGGCTTATGACTTGTCTTCAAATGATGCGTCAGACCTTTGACAAAGTATGCAGAAAAAAAGGGAATGTAGAATATAGGCCAAAATAATTCTAACAAACACGTGAAGTGTACGTTGTTGTCATATGGCTAAATAAAAAATAATGAGAACTGGAGCGTTTATCATTTGCCCAAGCGTTACATAATGACGCCAAGCGCTGTGTCGACACGAGACCTTGGCCGTGACCAAGCCAGAGAGTAACACTTCCCGGGCGTGACGTGCCGCTCGCCACTGCCACGATTAGGTACACGCAACAATAATAAACTAAAGACTCCTTAACAAGTTACACTAAATTTAAAAATATTTAATAAGCGGTTACAACGGCTTTAAACGAATACGATTAGCAAACGCCGCCAATCGATGAAGGAGATTAAAACGATTAACATTGATGTATAGCTTCGTATAAAAATAATAAAATAAGTCATCAAGATTCTTCTCATAGCTAGGAAGTTTAAGGAAATGTCATTATAACTTCGTGTTGAAGAAAATTTTAGAAAGGTGAAATGCCTGAGCACAAAAGACGAGGCTATATTGGTTAAAATGTGAAATGAAATCGAAAGTTATTTATATTTTTCGGTCCAATACAACTTTCAAGAGATTATTACTCATACCTAACGAGGATTGTGAACATGGGAGTGGGTACACATCATCATACAGCCAGAGGAAGACCAAAAAGAGGCGGATGGATCGTGTGAAAGACGAGATGAAAAAGAAAGAAGTGAAATTTGATACGGTGAGTAGTAGAGATGAATGAAAGAAAAAAACACTTTGCGCCGATCCCAAATACTTATTAAGAACAGGACAGGGAGAAGAAGTCCGACACACAACGTTACGGAAACAATATGGAACTGCATTATCAAAAGCGTAAGACGCATTAGTATTCTAAATGAGAAATATCATGAGGGCGGTTATGAATTCAAATGGAGTAGAAGACCTTGACAATGATACAATCGTCTTGAATAACCGAGTTTAAAAAACAATTAACGTGCTTTTAAAGAGCGCGATATTCCGAGTAAAATATTAAATCTGGAAATGTTACTCTTACATTTGACATCGACATGTAAATGGGTAATTATTAAGACTTGAAACGAGATCTTGAAAATAATTTTGTCATTATTTTTCATTCAGTGAATGGGTATAATCTTAATTTCGTATTAATATTTATTTATGTAGATTTGGAGGCATGTTCAATTAAAAACAACGTTTTATTGACTGGAATATTTGCGTCGACAAAGAGTTTCTAATATCTTAATCTAATAAGACATTAAAAGAGATTTTTAAGAAGCTTCGTATAGTTGTTTGTTTTTTTCAATGCAATTTTTTACCTCCTATACTATGATAATCATGACTCGAATTCTAGAAAACAGTCAGAATCAGGTAAGAATGAATGAAAACGGCCTAAAACCATTTAGAAAGTCTTTATTGAGACCATTTAAGGTTTTAAAAAGCAGTATATGCTTCGATAAAAGCTGAAATGCAAACATTGGTACTCAGGCTGACAATTAAAAGGGTTATTAACTAATTAACCATGGGCATATAATTTATGATGACAAACATCCAACGTTCGGCTTCAGTTGCTGGCATGTTATAATTTTGCAATAATTGTTGACAGGATAATTACTGCCTTGTCGTGTAATTTTTCGGTTCACATTCGTCTTTGTAATTTCCTGAATTATGTACATATTTCCAGAAAAATATCAAAGGATATTTCTATTGACATTATTGTACTTATTCGAACTAATGTGATGATTAATAATTATGATAACAATGCAAATTTTCTTGAGAATTTTCAAACAGCAAAATTACAGGACGGGCAATTTACGACGCATTTAAATGAAAATAAGTTAGAACGATTCAGGCAAGACCAGAGAGTAGAGTCAAATTAACTCTTTATGAGCAGTAAGCCAGTATTTTATAATCCAGTGAGGATAACGACGGAAATATCTGAAATTCTTCATAATACGACAAACATTAAAAGCCTTATAGGGAATTAATTAAGCGTCGTTATGTTGAGAGGCAAAAAGATGTCACTATTAATCCTATAATGATGAGGAATATGACGGGGTTCGGATCTCATCACATTTTGCTTTGGCACGCTTTCTGTACTCGGTTACATCATCCTGACGTCAAACTATCAAACGAGGAAAGTTCTGTGTTATCTCGATACGAAAATGAGGTACACACGAATGGAAATGCATCGGCTAGAGCAATAGAGCACCGAGATAAATATATTCAAAACACTAGAGTCAATACACTTGCAACCTTGCAGTGCTCTTTACGACTCATGTCAGATAAAGACATAAGGGCATTAAAACATTACAAGTTTATATTGCGTATGTTAACGTTGTTGATTTTAACTACAATCGTTATCCGAGAAAGGTTGTTTTAAATACTGATGAAATAACAGTAACTTTCTATTTCTGATTTCAAATTATGGACATATAGGTAATTATGTTATCACTATGTATTGATAAAACATTGATAAAGATGTAATTGACAACATTTCTTTGCAGATCATAAATTTATTGATGTTTTGAAAATCTTGTTTTTTGTAAAGTAAATTATTAAAAGCGATTCTGATTTCGCTAGACTGAAGACATTTTAAAACTATAATTTACATTATCTGGTAATGCGACGTAGGTTTACACCTGGTTTGAAAAAACTAATGCGTTTACAAATGTTTTTTTTTCATACTTAGTGTTTTAGTATATATAGCAATAAATATTTCATACATAATCATAGAAACACCCGCAGGTGAAGTTAGGAATTACGGTTTTATGGCTGCATGGGATCCAAGAGCGCTTGTGTTTCCAAAGTTGGCAGAAATCGTGAGACAACCCTAAATCCCCAACACGAGTGACACATCACAAACATAAGTAGCGAGTGCGCGCGGGGCCCGTCATGACGATTATCATTAATGATTAATATCAAAATTACTGTAGTTAATTAGTCTTAAATGCCGGTTACGGATCGTGCATCGATTTTCGTATGTCGCGAGCGGCGCCAGTTCGCGGCCGGTGCGGACGGCGTCGCTGCTCTGACTGGCGCGCCGCGTCCCCGCTCGTACCCCGCATCGCCACCGTTTGTTTTGCTGTATTTTCGTTGTTAATCATTCTCCTTGACCTTGTGCGACGTCGAGTGGTCCACTGCACACGACTGCGCACCCCTCGCCCTGCCGCCACCCCGCGCTGCCTGGCGCGCCGCATCGCACGTGCTTTAGTCCTTCGAACCGCACCATGCAATGTGACCAGCCAGACTATACGACCTTTCCTTTCCTTGGACCTGTCTTATACTAGTCTATTAACCTATTGGACTTTTCACTATCGTATCTCACGAGACATTATCACTCGTTACATGAATAAACTTTAGTCTTTGATAGGGATAAGACTATCAAGTTAAAAAGCTATACTTTTATGTAATGTTGTAATTAAATTGATTAATATATTACTTTTGCTTTTTATGGTTCAGATTGATAAACTTTAATGATGTAGGTTAGTCATAAAATTTATTTATTATGATTTTCCGTGTTAAACATATCTATCCGATCGAAATTCACGTTTTGTTTGTGCACTTAAAATACTTTAGGATCCTTGCCTTCTTTAACTCCCATTACCAAACAACAAATAAACAGGAGCCGATGGCGGTTTCCCTTTAATTAAAAATGAAAACCCCAGCAACAACACGAACCTCAGAACTTCACGATTACTTTTCTTTTCGCCGAGAAGTCTGGATAAGGTGTTTTTACTTGTAACTTAGTTTCATCAAGCTGTATAAAATGTATTAATCAGAAATATTGACGTTATAGACGTACATATATTTTCTCTTTAAAGCAACGTTTGTATTTGCTGCTTTTGTAGGTACTTAATCTTTTTCTTTAAACTTGATTTTTGCAAAAATAACAGCATTTTCTCATTACATAAGTATTCAAAGGATATTTTCAAAGCAGTAGTTCTACAGGGCGTCGCATTTGGTCCAATATGATAAAGGGAAAGATGTCATGCTTTAACATAGAATAATAATTTTATATTATATGTATAGGTAGTTTAACACATAATGGTTCTGCTTTCAAGATTTTAACTAATTTAAAATAAATAGAATATCTTGATGTTTTTATTATATATTTTTTTTGACTGCTAAATACATAGTAAATAATGTAGTGCAAAAAACAAATGAAACTTGTAAAATTACATCATTTTAAGAATTATTACACTATTAAATAGTATAATAAAATGATTAGGTTAGACTTTCAGAGACTCCATAGTGTAAACAGTTTACTGGAGTCAAAACAGAGTATGTAACGCCATCTAGTTGAAGCTGATGGAACTATTTCAATAGCGCCATCTATGATAACAAGCAGGCAATGCAATTCTTTAGTATAATGCTTATTTTGCTTTATAGGATAAAGATATTATTCTGCAGTGTAATTATATGATAAGAGTAATAATTGATTAAAATTCTATAATCATTATTACTAGTTTGGAGACTTAGTCACTTTAAATTACACACTTTATGATTGTTTATTTTCTTTAATCTCTTAGATTTGCTGCTTAGATGGCATATTTACTACAGTACAGTGCTTTATTAAGAAGATAGTACAGTTACTAAAATAATTATTATAATAATATTATCTATGACAATGTAAGACCATCATACTATCGTCTATTCTGGTGAATTTCTAATTTAACTTCAAAGAATTACCTACTACTAGATTATAAAGTAACTTTAGAAGCAAAATAAAGTTGAATTCTGCTTTACACTAAAATATTCTTTATATACAGGTGTACAATAAAGTTATTTGTTTTGTTTCTTTATATTCAAACAACTGGGATTAAACTGGTATTTAGAAATAGACACTATTGAATTACTTAAATGTATGTAGAACCTATGTATTTTTTAAAAAAAAATTAATCAAGTTCATATACCGGTATAAATGACCCAATGTTGAGCTAATGCCTATAATCAATTAGATTATAAAGAAGCATTAAAAAGAACCTTATGTAAAGTTATTAATTACAACATTAAAATTTCATTATATAAAATTCCTAATGTACCTTAGGGGTCAGTATACTTAGTATTGTTTTTATTTGTGTGATAAAAATCCTTTTTTGTAGCAAACTCCAGTTCCTTAATAATAACCTTTTCTCTAAAAATGAACATAAGACTTTTTTGAAACAAATTTGTTTTAATATATTATCATACAATTTATTTTACTAGGTAGTAGGGATACAATTATAATGATAGCTAATGTTTTTTTATGTTAGTTATTACCATTGTTTTTCATAAGGAGATAACCCTAATAGTAATTTAACACTTTGAGTTAACTGGCAGTATAATAATAAAAAAATGGCATATCAATTTTATCATTTATATGTTATGACGTTCCTAAAACTCGTATTCAATTCGAGATTAACAAATATTTCTGTTTTTAGAATCGTACAATAACCCTATAAACTTATCACTACATATTTTGGAGTCTCACTTTGCTAAGCATAAAACAATATGCAAAACAATCCCTGGAATAGGTTACAATACCAATGTACTAGTAATTCCTATAGGAACAATTGTTTATCTGGTTTAACAACGAGCACAGAAATGTAGATACGACGTTCTCGCATACGAGTATAGCTCGAAATACGTAACGTTAGTTTACAAAAGAGAACAGGCCATGCACTGTTACTTACCTGAGTCTCTCGAGGGCTCCATCATTTGGCTCTATTTATCTTTCGTCAACGATACACCACTTTCATAGAACAGTTCAGTGGCTAACGATGAACCTGTCAGTAACAAGGTCGTTGAACTAAATATACCTATAAGAAGATGAAATTATACACCCCCT
Organism: Autographa gamma; assembly: GCA_905146925.1. NCBI lineage: Eukaryota > Metazoa > Arthropoda > Insecta > Lepidoptera > Noctuidae > Autographa > Autographa gamma. Next base: position 8,598,147 of record LR989852.1, read on the forward strand.
TGCTGTACACTAAAGTCTTTGGAGATATTATGAAACACACTCGTAATATTACTTAATTATAATGAAAAATACCATTAACAAAGGATATTAAATAGAAAGAATTCACCAATAACCCAATTTCAATTAATTCTTAGTGACATAAAACAACGCGTCACGTCACAGTCGAATTTCGTTCGGAAGTTTAAAGTTGTAACATTGAATCAGATGGTAAACAGGAAATTCGATTATAATGTACAAAGCTCGAAGAAGGGTTTTAGTCTGTTTTAATATTACATAGAAATATTTTTAATGCAATTAAAATCGATAGTTTGTATGAACTGTGTTATACACTTTTAGATGTCATTGTTTTTGTACTAAATTATTGAGTATACCACGGAACAGAAAAAACAGGTATCGCTTATATCAGAGTATGTAATTCATAATATTAAATAAGTATTAAAATGAAGTAAAGTAATTCATCATCTGTTATCACAAATATTATCAGTAATTTTAACTGATTAATGTTAATATCTTTATAAGAAGTTTTTAAGATATTTAGGGAACGATTTTAACGTACTGATATTAAAATGTGTTGAAAATTTATGAACGCAATTGCCACATATCTTAGGTTTAACATTAATATTTGACAAGAGATATTAAATTTATTTAGAACAGAATAGATTTTACTTTCATTTCGATACAGCGTCATAATAAAAAATATTAAATCGCTGGCTGTAGCGGAACGCGCTTTTTTTATTTTCAATGTCAAGTTAATGTCATTTAATAAGGTCAGTTCTCATTGTCAAACAAAGTTTAGTATTTATTCTTTGTAATCTTATTGGTCTAATATTATCGTCCTAAATAAGAGCCAATCAAATATAAGAACACTAAATTGACCTTGCACTCGTGTAAGTTTGAAATTGAAATAAGTTTGTATAAATACTCTGCTGACAATTTTGCGAGTTTACTTAGTTTCCCGGCGTAAATGTTAGTGTAATGTAATTATTGAATTGTGATTTAATTTATCAGTACGACGACAGAAATCTTAAGTGCTCATATACGTAAACTTTGTACCGCTTTACATACAAAGTGCGACACAACGAAATTGACTAAGATGGAAAACAAATGTGACTTTCAATATCCCCATACCTTCATACTTCTTGGCGCTTCGGGTGACTTAGCAAGAAAAAAGATTTATCCAACTATTTGGTATTTATATCGAGACAATCTCTTACCTCGGCACACCAAGTTTATTGGTTATGCTCGGACGAAGCAAACGCTTGCTGAAGTTAAAGAGAAATGCAAAAACTACTTAAAAGTGCGACCGGGGGAAGAAGAGAAGTTAGAAGAGTTTTGGGCGGCTAATGAGTACTTTGCGGGATCATATGACAAGAGGATTGACTATGAAATGCTTAACCAGCTAATTAGCAAGTTTGAGAAAGGTCCAATTGCTAACAGAATTTTTTATTTAGCTGTCCCACCTACCGTTTTTGAAGATGTTACAGTAAATATTAGAAATGCATGTGTAGCTATTAAAGGCTATACCAGAGTTATCATTGAGAAACCATTTGGTAGAGATGCTGCAAGTTCTCAGGCTTTGAGTAATCACCTTGCGGGTCTATTCAAAGAAGAGCAAATTTACAGGATTGATCACTACCTTGGCAAGGAAATGGTTCAAAACCTGATGACTATCAGATTTGCCAATCAAATATTCAGCCCTTCTTGGAACAGAGAAAATATTGCATCAGTACTAATTTCATTCAAAGAACCATTTGGCACAGAAGGCCGTGGTGGTTATTTTGATGATTTTGGTATAATTCGTGATGTGATGCAGAACCATCTTCTTCAAATATTGTCCCTTGTTGCAATGGAGAAACCTGTTACCTTAAACCCAAATGATATAAGAGATGAAAAGGTAAAGGTTCTTCGTCACATAAATCCTATTGAACTAAACGATATATTAGTGGGACAATATGTTGGCAACCCTGATGGTAAAGGTGAAGAAAGAATGGGCTACTTAGAGGATCCAACTGTGCCTAAGGATTCAGTTACCCCAACATATGCTCTTGCTGCTCTCAGGATCAATAATGCCAGGTGGCAAGGTGTGCCTTTTATACTTCGCTGTGGGAAAGCTCTAAATGAGAGAAAAGCTGAAGTAAGAATACAATACAAAGATGCCCCCGGTGACATCTTTGATGGGCATGCAAAGAGGAATGAACTGGTGATTAGAGTTCAGCCAGGTGAAGCATTATATTTGAAGCTCATGAGCAAATCACCTGGGATGAAATTTGACCTGGTGGAAACTGAGCTGGACCTTACATATAGTATGCGCTATAGGGAAGCAGATGTACCTGATGCATATGAGAGACTTATTTTGGATGTGTTTACGGGTACACAGATGCATTTTGTACGTAATGATGAACTGAAAGAGGCTTGGCGTATATTCACTCCAGTTCTTAAGGAACTTGAAGAAAAGCATATAAGACCTGTGCATTATGTGTATGGCTCTAGAGGGCCTATCGAGGCTGATGGTAAACTCGCAGAGAATAACTTTAAGTACTCTGGCTCATATAAATGGCAGAAACCTACTCTCTCTTAAGTTCATTAGAGCTTGGGGCAGTGGGTAGACACGCTGGTGGTGGTTGGCTTCTCTTGTTGGAGATAATTATATTAAAACTTATACTGCTTGTTCCAATTCAACTATTTAAGTTACATTCCATTTTTGATCACAATTAGTTATTATTGTTATTAATTTATATTTTGCATTATCTTTTCTACTTCTATTATACTTTTATTTTATGTATGTGTATAAAAAGCAATCATCCAAGATAATTTTATATTTGTAGAATGTAAGGTTTTGCATGATAACAGAATAAATTAGGGGACCATTTTAACTGATTGACAATGGTTGTGTATGTGCCTTATATACTTTTGTAAACTTTCTGTATTTTTTTAATAAACATTCTTAGCTGTGATACTGATGTGAGTCTTAAAGTATGAACAAATTAAATTTATCTGTGACTAGTATCTTACAAAAAAACTTGTCTTAAAGACAACATTCCACTACAGATTTTAAGATGATGACTAATCATGTTATTTTTTATGTTTATGATTTTCATGCTTTAGATAAAATAACACACCATTTAATGGACAACACTTGACAAAACCTATTTTTCAATGGGTATTTCAACCTTGTTATTTAGATTTATGTACTGTTTTAAAGTAATACTTGGTAGCTTTGAAATGAGACATTTTATATATTTGTTCTGCAATTAATTGCATTTTATACAAGACTACAAACTGCTTTGTTATTATATTATTATTTTATTTGTATTTATTTTTTTGTAACTATGACATGCTATTGATTTTGTTTATCAAATAAATAAGTAAGCTTGGGATTTTTGTTCTCTGTATCAGACAGTTTGCTAAGCATTTATTTTCGTTTTTCTATGCGCATTTTTAGTTTAATTAAGAAAAATAATAAACCTCAAAAATAATTACATATTTTTATGTCTGCTCTTGATAGATGACGTAGTATGTTGCAATTGATAACAATATGAAAACGTGTTATCAGTCTGATTGATATCATAAGTAGAGGTAGTTAATGTGAAGTATTTCATATAACATTACCTTGCAAAAGTTTGCAATTTAATAATTGCATAGTCATTTTGGTTAATCACTTAAAACTGTTGTTATTTAGCTGCATTTATTTTGTTAACTTTTTGTATTTGATTTTAAATGAGAAGCTTTCATTCCTATTTATTTGCGCATAATCACTTATGTTGAGGTACTTAGTGCCAATGTAATGCATAATAAACTATGACCTTTTGTAAAGGTGATCGCCCTTTGAATCATTTATGGATCTAAGTATAAGAATATTTTTATATATTTTTTAGACTTGACTTGTACAGATACACATTCATTGTTATAACTGTTATTGTTATTGAATCAGAAATAAAGAATATGGTGCTAAAAGGCGTATTTAATTAATATTATGGCGAAACATTTGCCATAGGAGTGACTTTTAAAAATAGCTCTTTTGACCTTGAATAAAAAACCGCATGGTCATCGATGGTAATAAATCCTCGACGTACCTACTATGTAAAATCCGCGTGTGCCTTTTTGTAAGCGTACCTACCTACCTAGTTTTCGGTGATTTTTACTACAAAAGCACCATCTATTGTAAAGTTGTCTAATTAAAATAATTTTTGTAAGTACAATCTGCGTCTTTGTTAAAATGAAGAAAGCTAGATGGCAGTGTCGTATATAAAAATGAATTATTATTTCTTGCAAAGGAATCGAAATGTAATGAGGTACCTACCTACCTACTTATACACTCAACGAATAGGTATGCCTCAAATCGGCACAAGAGATGCTATAATTTCATAAGATCAGCGCATTACAATAGAGGTCAGTGATCGCAGAACTTAATATATTTTAATAATCATTCTACATTTTATTTGAGGCTTTCTTCTTGGATAATGTTTTAATTATTATGATTTTCGTTCGAGTACGATCGAAGGAAACACTTCTTACTTCTTAGATAGAGGCCTGCTTCTTTGTTTTAAGTGTTTCTTAATTTTTGCAGTAGTAACACAGTTTAAAGGGTTTCTAGTAATAAAAAATAATATTTTCAATGTCGTGTTTGACATTAGAGAAGAACCAGATTGTATTTTTTTTGTTTTGTAGCATTATACAAGGATAGACCTATCACAAAGTAGTGAGTAAGATAGAGAAAGGATATCGTTACATAGTTCAATGTTTTTGTTGTGAGTATGTAGTGTGCGCCTATTATCTGTCATGTCAGCTGAGTGATTATTGAGTTGAGCAATGGTGGTGTTTTTACATTTTCGAGAGCTAAAATTATAAACAGCCCTTCTATTTCGTATAATTTCTCTGTATGTGTTTGTTTATTAATTAACGTGATGCATGTTGAAACTTGTTGATGGATTATTTTGATTACTTAGCAATGCTCTAAGGAGTATTTGCGAGATTTCTAGACTGCGTAAGTACTAAATCTTTGTTGTTAATTTTTTTTTTCTAACGCATATTATATTCAATCTTATCTATTTGCCACCGCACGGCTACTTTTTACGTTTTGAGTATTTCAATCGAGTATTGCAATTATTAAATGATTGATTATTATATAAAAGTATACAAATGTACCGATTGTACTGATAGTCCATACTATGACGTTGTTGTTTATTTTAGGCTTGTCTATTAGGTTTTCTTTGCGCGTGGTCTTTTTTTGTTGTATTAAAAAAATCATTGAAATGATCTACTGTTTTCTATGTGCCGTAAATAGAGTAACGTGTACATGTCTTTCTCATATATAAAATTAATTCAGCTGTTATTTTGAAGTTCATTAATATTTACAACTCTTTTTATGTTGGGTGCAATCTTAAAGATATATTTTTTGTAGAATAAAATACTACATCTTTTTTACTATTTTCAAATATCACCACAATGTTCCTGAAATTAAATATAATCTTGTAAAAATTTTATGGTATTTTTAGTTTGATTTTATTAAATTAATTGCTTGTTTTCATTAAAGCTCAAAATCGTACAAAGATATAATCAATATTCAGTTTACTGATTTATTTTTGGCCCTTTGTTTTAAATTGGTTACAGTTATTTCATTTATTCTTGTAATGGACCACTTTTAGCTAATTACCATTTATAATAATTAGGTTAAGGCAAGTTAATTAAGTATACTATACTTGTATAATTTAATTTATTATGCTGCAGTTTAAATTTTAATTTAATTATTTAATAGTGGAACCCAAAATCTTTTTTTCTTTACAAATGCAGCACCTGTCTTTTGATGTGCCAGTAACAAAAATAAATACTTAATATTAAAACCTCCTTTTAATTTTTAGTGTCCATGGATATTCAGGCAGATGCAAGTGATAGATACATTAAGGTATATTATATTTAAGCTGTGAGAGTACATCACTGCCACCATGCTGTATGTGTTTCATGTGGATGCTGGTCAAATGACCACATATGATATGAGTCTCACATTACAGAAGTAAGTATATACTTTGAATTATTAAATATAAGTTTTTATAACGTTATTTTTTACTAGACTTTTGCTTGATGAACCACCTGTTTGGGTGTTGGTTATTGCAAACAAATTATAGCCCCAATGTCTTTATCTTGTATCCAAGTTTTCCTCCTTACTATGTTTTGTCAAAATCTGTTCAGCACTTTAGACATAAAAGTCTAACAAACAGTGTAACATTTGCATTTATAATATTAAATAAGATAAACAGGTCCAACATATAAAAATCTAATTTTAGAGAAAATCCTATTTTGTTCTGTTACTTATTCTTTTGAGTATTGATACCCAAAATAACATATTCAAATTAGATACATCTCTAGTGCTTATAACTTTCATACTTTCCCTAGTGAACACTCTCTTTGTTCAACACATACTCATTTTTAGGAAGAAACACTTGTTGCCATACAAACAAAGTACACATTTTACAAACTCATAAAGAAATTATTATGTTCACACAATCTTCTTTCCATGGTTCTTTTTAAAACATATTTATAATGAGCAAGCTAACCATATGTTGCCACATGTTATTAATCTGACGAGTCATGTAAAATTTATCATACTCATTGTGAGACTGGCAGACTTAAATTGTAGAAGAAGTATGTAGAAAATATAAGTTATTTAATATCTTGGTATATGGTTATAGCTAAACCAAACTATGTATACAGTTAGAGAAGGAAGAAAGGATGTGGATAAAAACAAAATATTTATTTAAAAAAGTTTATCTGTGTCTCAGATTTTGATAGTCTGATACAGATGATAAATCATTAACATTTTTATGAGAAAGTTCAAAACATACCAATATTTGCAGTAGGTCTTAAGTCACCTTTATACCTTGAAATAATTTACTACCATCACATACGCTAGAGTCAAACTTAGGTGGAATTGAAAATTTATTCTTAAAAAAAATATAGTAACGATTTTGTTTTTAGTGTGTCCTCATTAAGACTAGCAATAGAGAGGAAGACTAAAGTGCCAGCAAACTCCTTGGTGCTCCTTGTGAGCGGGGGTGAGGTTCTGCAGTCTGATCACATGGTCTCCTCATACAGTGCTGGGACAGATACCAACCCTATATACATGTTCAGCAAGCCTTCAGTCAAGGACAGTCATTTGAAACAGTCTAGTAAGTAAAACTAATTATTTCAGGTTGATTTTAATGTTTTTTTTCTTTTGTATTGTGTATACAGTACATTTAATTAAATAGGAATGCTAGACTTTATTATTGCTTTAATTAGATTACTGACTGTAGAATGCAAGGCATTATGGGTTTCTTGCCCTGAGTCTGTTAATTCAATAGTGTTAATGAGAGCTATGGATGATTTTTTTCCCACTTGTAGATTGCCAAATAAACAATATTTTCGTAAATTTTCATCCTATCAACATTATGGTATTAACAGCCTTGGAGCAACTATAAATTTTTCTAATTTTTTAAATTGTTGGGTGTTTATTTTAGTGTGTGATCTAAGTCCGATAGTGGAGTTAAGCACTGGCGAGTTCTCAAGTGAGTTCCGAAGCGCTTTTGATGGGAAGTCGGTGGCTGAGCTCAAAGCTGCGGTGGAGAAGTGTTGCTCCCTGCAGCCTAACGTTTACACTGTGACGTCATGCGCGTCACTCGCGCAGCAGTTCAGTGACCTCGCGTTCGAAGTGTCCAGCAGTTGTGATCAGCTGGTGCATGAACAGCATTTGCAACACCAAGTAAGTACACTACACAACATTATACCAACTGTAATTAGTAATTCCACCTATATCCAAATATATAAGTATGTTTATCAGTTGTCTGATTACCATAACACAAGCTCTCTTAGCTTGGGATCAGATAGCCGTGTGTGAATTGTCCCGGAATATTATTATTACCTTTATTTTTGAAAATAACTGTTGAAATTGTGTTTTTTGTTTCTTTGTTCAACAATCTAAATTATATTCTATTTGACGTTAGAACTGTTAATGAATTTAAAATCAACTAAAATCGCATTTGTAATTAACACGCGCGAATCGGCTGATACACGGAACTTGAACCGTATCTTCTCAATTTGTATGAAATTGCTATAAATAACAATCATTATTCATCATTATGAATTCTCGTGTGTATGTGTGAGTTAATCTTATCTAATTGCTATTACAGTAATAGTTTACATTTTTGGCTATACTATGTTCAATGGATGTAACTATGTTGACATACTTGCGATTATCGTGAACCTATTACGAACCAATTATTTTGCTATCTAGTTGATAACAGACTGTAATAATAATAGGTTGCTTCACACAGAGTAGAAAAAAAGGTAGACGGAATATACCGCAAAAGCTGCTAGGACATATTTTATACCGCTACAAATATTCATTTAATAACAAAAAGACCACAAAATTAAATAATAGTACCTAGTTAAATAATACTCCCTACTTAAAAATGTTGGCTTTTCGCTTCACCTTTATACCGAGCGCGCGATCTTTTCTCCTAACTAAGTAAACTATGTCGACGTACAAAATAATTAAGTCACCAGGCAGTAACATACGCTATTAGTGAATACAGTATAAGTGTGTCACTAGGTATATTTAAATTAACTAGTTTAAGTAAACTAATCGGTGCAAACGACCTCGTCCCGATATCATTTGCCTAATGATTCCTTTGATGCAGGGCTGGGCAGCGGTGGTCGCGAACTTGGAGGACATATTCAACGAATTTTGTGAGAGATCGAGGAATTTTAAGGAATCCTTTAGAAAACATCGACTAAAAAAGGAAGAGTATCATGAAAAGCTTTCTGGGTAAGTGTTGACATATGAGAACCATTTTTTGCATTATTCGTACTTATTACCCATTTACCGTCTGCCCGCACGATTGGGTAAGTATCGACCATTCTCCGCTATGCTCTAAGTAAAGGAATATTTCTCCTCTATGATTCGATCGCGTTTGTAAGTTCCATTGGTTCATACCCATTTTAAAGGCCAATAACATATCTACAAGGTCGCAGGTGCTTCATAGACGACAAGGAATTATTTATGTGTATATAGATTATGGACAGCGAGATAAATAAGTTAGCGGACGAATATTCACAAAAAACAGACGAACCATTACCTACTCGTTTATAATGTTCTGTCATTTTTCATAATCGACATCGCGGTTTTACCACGAAATGGTATAGTTAATTAAATCGTCTTTATATTATGTTATTCGTCCGAATGGCAGAGTGAGTCACGCAGTTTCCAAGCATCTCGCAAAAGGAAAGTGTTAACCTTTCCTCAAACATTAATGAACGTAAACATGCACTGGATTATACAACACCTACAATCTACATACTAGCAAGAAATAGTAAACACTAGGTATACGAAACACATACAAAGGTAGGTAATGGTCTATTCGCTGCACCGCACGTTCGTGTTAAAAACCATTATTGCAATTCGTTCAAGTTCACAGCAATATTTATTTACTAACAAAGCCATCAACAATCAAAATCGTCTTCAAAAGTAAAAAGCAATTTCTGTAACACTAGCACGCTTTAATTTATTCTCATTAACCTTGAAATCATAATATTTGTTTGGTTTTTGCGTAATTTAGATTGGAAATGGCTCTCGAGGTTGCTCGTAATATATTGTTAATTTAATGCTTTGAAAAGAATTCGTCTCAAATGAAAAATACTCCATAAAATCTTGGTGCATTATTATGTAGTATATGTGTAATTATATACTTCAGTAATTTAATAAATACGTGTGAGTTTCATGTCCGCATGCGAGGAAGTTCAGTTGACATTGTTGACACAGCTCGCTCGTGTCGCGCTGTCATTCCACTGAATAAATTATTTTAGGTACAGTTGCGCACAACGTGCCTGTAATAGGTCAGTGCAGCGGTTTCGGTATTGATTCTACATACAGTCGCCATGCATTTATCTACGTCCATTACAAGACCATGAGTTTGCATAATCATAGTGCCTAGTAATATGTACCTGGCTAGTAGATAATTTGAAGGCTGCTAGTATACAGGTTGTTTCATGTAATCTTTAAAAATGTAAACAGTTAAGAATGCGTAGTTATGAGGATAATAATGCGCACTTTGTTTTATAATAAATACAATGCCATGACTAATAACGAGGAACAATTAATGAGTACTTCAGAGAGCAAAAAAAAAAACAATAGTCGGCTTTATTTAGGTTGGTTCGTTAAAGCATTTTTGGGTCACATTTGGACCTCAGGCGTGCATCGTCGCATTTCCATTGACCCTGACCGGCGGGCGCGCGCCCCACTTATGTTTTGCATATACGCGGCCACAATTCCGTCTAGACCAAGTTTGATGATAAGCTCAAACCTCTTCATTGGCACGTGATATGTGTTTAAAGTACAAATAATATTATTCTAAATAACTTAACTCGTGTTGACACTTGTCTATGTAATGCAACGTACACTGGTTTAGCATTCGAAAAGGGTTGCATGTTTAGTTTCGCAAACAAAGGAGACAATGATAGGACATCTATTTGTCTGCTCGCTTTATAGGAATGTACAGGGAATTTTCCAAGCGCGCTTTGCACATAAAAGGAATATTCGTATGCATATTTTCTAGCGTCGTATTTTTATTGCTTGCTACGATGTAATTTTATTTTTTGTTCGGTAAAATATAAAACTCAATCATCCGTGTATACAGGAAAGCAAAACATTTCTTATTTCCTTGTTTATAATAACATATAAATACGTAATCTTATTTCGTCTGTCTGAAACCGTCAATCAAAGATAAGAATCATATGTAATATTTTGTTTTAGGCTCAACGAAGTTTTAGAATCTTTAGGCAAGATACCGATACTGTCGGCGCTGCAGTTGAATGCCGAGGCCCACAGGTTTTCGGCCTTCGATGTCTTCGAGGACACAGACTTCGAAGGGCCACACTATAGGATCACACATCCGTTAGACAACAGTTCAGAAAACAAACCCAGCCAGGATTTCGGCGTGGAAGCCTTCAAACTGTCCGACGAGGATGGTAAGTGTAACAATGCTCTGTGTAAATAACGTTTTATCGTTCGTTTCGAAATGAGTCCATTTGGAGAAGGTAAATAACCGGCGCTCACCTGTTTATGTAAAACAAATAGCTGTATTTTTATTATGTGGCTTCGTCGTCAGCCGGCGAATCACGATGAATGATTGAAACAACGTTATTATCTGAGCGAACATATTTAAAGCTAAAGATTTATTGGTATGTTGTAATAGACTGACATACCATATCATATGTAAAAGATTCCAATGAATTAAAAATGTTCTTTATACACGATTCAATATAAATAGTTGTCGCGTTATCTATCTCGATCGAATAGTTTTACCTAATATAGGACAAACCACTCAAACACATTTCATAGAAGTTCCGATTTAACGATGTGGTTTATATGTGTTTCACTAGGCCAGAATCTAAATTGATTCAATTTTCAATGTCAATGAGTTGGCATTACGACGCCTCAGCTATTTTCGTCTAATGACTTTTTACTGCAAACAGGTTTAAGCGGAAACGATTAATATTGACGTGCTGACGTCATTCATGTGATTTGAAGGGTTTATGATGTGATTTATATCGATTATTGTATGCTATTAGGGCAGTGACTGATAACAATATTCCAATTATAACATTTCTGAGGGACTGATGAAGCTTATCTTTGTTGTGACTTGTGAAATTAATTACTTGGCGAGCATGCCTGCGAATAAGATGGCTTAAAATGCTAAATTGTCACCAATATATATTTGAGGCACCTTCTATTACTCAGGCCATTGTCTTTTAACTAGAAAGTCATCTCCTCAACTCATATTTCTCCAGTAAATAATCTTTTTACGACACTTAAAACTGATTTTTACCTTTTTCCACTTTACAGTGTTCGAACACAAAGATGCGTCTTCAGGCAACGAAGGGGCGACATCTTCGGAGCCGGTCCCTCACATCGAGGAGTCTGATGAAGGGGTCACCTTCAAGGCCCAGTCATATGAGAGCAAGGAGGAACCATCCCTGCTGCACTGGATACTGGCTCAAGGGAACAAGGCCTCGCTTCAAGATATCTTGGACTATTGCCAGAAGGGATTGGCTTTAGTAAGTACTTTATTTTCCTTCCCATTTCTTTCGCGTAATAGATTGTTACCCGGATAAGTATTACTAGGGATTATTATCCTATGTGTTAATTCAGGTTATGGTTTATGAATGTTCTGAATGTCTAAATGTTTTTCAGATTTTTTGCGTAATTCGGACACAAATGTACCCAAGCATTCGCGAACTTTCTTGTTTATTTTATTAATCACAGATAATTTTTATACGACTATAATAATCACAGACAATATTACGTCGCATATAAAGATCTGATTGTGAAAATAAATGTTAATTTTACAACTGTTTAGCAGAATGGATGATTGGTGAAATTATATAATCATTATAGTCACGTAAACATTCACTGCTTAATATTAGGCTGTCTATTACAATTAAGTTTATTGTCACAAGGGAGACCTATAATTAAGAAAATTAGTCAACAGACAATAGCTGTATGTTATTATAGTTGGACATGAAAACTGCTTTATCCATGTATTCCTCAAAATGATGTGATATTTTGAAATTCAATCTAAAATGTCTGCAGAATTTTACGTGTATTAAATTTTTATCAGAACGCATAAAACCTTTATCAAAGTATGTTTTAAGGTTACACATGCTCTTGTGTACTTTCTTGTAATGCTATTAAAATTGTTGAATCAAACTCTTGGTGTTTTGATTCTCGTATTGCGTATCATGTTGAACTATAGTATGAAGAATTACTATGATCGACACATGGGCTTTAACATTGTTGATGAATTTTTCATTTCCACGCGAAACGGGCGAGGTATATAAATTACAGAATTAGGCATACATAGGAAAAGCAATTGTGATTATTATTTTTTTGTTGCTTACGGGATTAGTATGCTATCTGTTGTTGAGCGTTAATAGCTCTCTCGTACTTTTTTTTAAACTCACTAGCTAGTATGTAATTGTTTGTTACCGTCAAATGCATAATCAAATATCATTACGTACTTACAGTTAGACGCAGATCCTCTCAAAGAGCGCGAAGCAGAATTGTACCACATTCTGGAGTATGCCAACATGCATGGTTTGAAGCATATTAAGGGTATTGAAGAAAGGCTGTATGGCCTTGATCAGCTACTCAATGATGTGAAGAAACTGGAGCGGGACCAGCGCGATCAGGCAGCGTCGCTTATACAGGTGAGACTGAACTGAAGAATGTTCTAGAATAAATGAGTTGTTATTTGTTGGTGAAAATGGGAAAATTTTGATAAAACTAGAACTAATCGGGACTTTTGGCTGGATTGCGAACGTAACCTTCAACATGATATGGTAGGTACTTTTGTTTATTCTGGATTCTATAACACAAGTGTTTTAGGCACTTACTTTGGGTTGCAATTTATGTTTACTTTGAATAAACAGCTATGCATGTAATAATGTTGTCTACATTTATTATTAGCAAAAGACATTTTTTCAAAAATTCGTCATTGTATTCAGAATGACGGTAATGGTAGTGCTTGTAAGACCTCATGGTCATTGAAAGTGGAAGTCCCCAATAAATGTTTACCTTTGATATTTTTATGCAATATTAACTTTTTAATATATCTTTCCAGTGCCGTGAACGTCTAAACACGACATGCGACCCGTCTGTCCTGCCCACACTGGTGCAGTCGCACTGGTGCCAGCTGAAGAAGCTGTTGAAAGGCCATCAGATGCTCATCGACATCAGGAGACGTATCGCCAAGTCTAAGGACGAGCTCTCGCATATATTGAAGGCGAGATTGGAGTGAGTAATCATGACTATATTTTTTGCCTTATTTAAAAAATAAGACCTCTGAATAAGCCCTTGTATGGCAGTGACACGTTTGATATGATATGTCGAATAATTTATGTGAAAATTTGGATCACAATGTTTTATTTAACTCATTTTGTGCTATTTACCCCTTTCGGCCTTTTGGTAACACTCTATACACATATATGTATAACTTATTTTATGTTTATAAGATCTTTTAGCAACACTCTGTATACACATCGTTCGAAGTGTATATGCCTATATCTCATCTAATATTTGTAACGCGTTTTGGTAACACTTGTACACATTTAACCACATCACTATATTTCGATTGTTTCCAGGGCGGTCCTGATGATCGAGAACTCGATGTCGGTGCAGGACGCGCACGCCATGCTGTCGTTCCAGTGCTTCAACCGTCTGTCGCGCTACTTCAGCATCGTGGCGCAGCTGCACCGCGCGCCGCAGGTCTTCGTCAGCGCTGTTCATGAGGTCTCACGCCGGAGGACCTTCTCGCAGGCTCATCTTAAGGTAAGGCATTTTGAACCTTATGTATTGTTTTTTAAGAGTCACTTTAAAGTCTTCTTGAGCGATCCTTTCAGATTTTGAAACTTATGTTCTATGAATTAAGACTTTGAAATCCTCTTGAGCGAACTTGCCAGGGATCCATTAGTATTGAAGTACATTTTTTACGTGTTGAGTACGGTACGTTACTATTCGAGTAAATGACGACACAGTCTGTGCTTGGTTGAAATGCGTCAATACGCTTAACCTCTTGTATGCCGCAATAAATAAGACAATAGAATTCAATTGTGTCTCGCGTGGATCCGCGCTTCCGGCATACAACGGGTTAAAGCCCGGTTCCTGAAACGTTGATTAACACAATAATTATTTTGGGTCAACTAATTACAATGATGCTGATTTGACAACCGATTGATCAAATTTTCAAGTCTTTATTTTGATGTATTTTTGAATTTGAGTAACGCAACAGCCTCACTTCTAGAATGAAGCTCAATTTTTACCTACATAAATCAAACGGCAATCATCTTTTTTCAGTGGGCAACAGACCTCGCAGATAAACTGTTAAAAATCCACGACGAGGAGATAAGCAGGCGACAGGAGTTCAACACTGTGTTCGAGGGCCACTTCCTCCGCAGCCTGTTCCCCGGCATGACGGAGCTACCTCCGCCCTTCGCCACGCAAGCGCCACCTACGTTTGACGCTAACCTCCCGAAACTCACGGAAGCCGATGTGGAGTACATAGCTAGTTCCTTTCCGGATCTGGCTAAAGATATACCGAACTACGATATGGACGCCACTGTACAGTTTTTTCAGCAGAGGTAAGTTTTTGTATCTGTTGGTATATTGAAAGGATGTATGTGAGTCTTTGAAAAGAACTGCAATAAAATGTTTGTCTTTTTTCAGAATAAGAGCATCGGAACACGAAAGTAAAGATGCAGATATTCAAGTTGATATGGACAAGTGAGTAATGAGTTACCATTTTTTTTTTGTATCTAACTAATTAAGTGCTCCACATTCCCAATAGAGCAACTTCACAATATCCCCTTATAAGTGACTCATATGACTATTTTATCATGTATATTTTTTTTGTATTGAGATTTCATACCAATTTTTTGTATTTCCAGAGATTTCGAGTCGGTAACGGACGCTGGTGACTTCGAAAAGCTCGGCGGACAGAGTTCGACACAAAAACAGAAAGTCGACATCTCCATAATATGCGTTCCTGAGACGATGGCCGTGTCGACGGTAACCGAGGTGCGAAAACTACCGGTTATATTGGAAACCGCGGAGAGCCCGCCAAAAACAAGCGACGAGTTTGAGAACTCGGACCTTTACATCGAAGAGTCGCTACCATCGAGCTTGGAATGGGGCCGGGACGAACGACAGGTGTACATCTACCCCGAGTCGAACCGATAGGAGCCACTTTTATAAGAACTCCTCACCCTAAATACCTGTTTCTGAAAGGTCGACCTATCAAAAATTTGTCAATATGACGGATATTGCATATATCAGTTGCTGATCTCCGTTATAAATTTTAACTGTATTCAATGCTGTGCGTTTTATTAACTTTGGTATCGACTGACATTTGATATCGACTGAGCTGAGTTCAGTTTTTAATGTTACTGGTGAAATCTACCTAAAGTATGATGTAAATTCTTTAAAAAATATTGGTTGTTATGCAAACCTCTGTGTTTGTCAACCTTATTCCTCGCCTCTCAGAAACCGGGTTATGTCTCGGAGCTCTTATATGAGTGGTTGTCGTTATTTATTGTAATTTTTATTTTGCTCCTGTCTTCACCGGCCCCGTATGAGCTGTCATATATTTTATTTTGTTTTGCATATTAGTGTTATCATTCGTTATAATTTAGCATCGTAGGTTAATAGCAAACCCATAAAACTGCGAATATTCTTATTCTTCTATATAAGGTCTTTTCTGTTTACAGGACAATATGGATACACACAAAATAAACATAGAAAAACTACAAGAGTTTTTAGTCAAAGTCTACGGTTTATGTAAAGTTAATATCGTGTATATAATAGAAGAGCTGGTTAACCTGAAAAATGAGGTAAATGAACAGAAGAAATTTATAACGAATAAATATTTAGAGATACTGGAAGCTTGGGAGAAGAGTAACGCTGAGTGTGCAATAAGGTTCCGCGAGGAAACACAGAGGTTAACGGTAGACCATGAGCTAGAACTTAGTGATATGAAGGCAGCCTTAAATGAAAAAGATGAAGTGATATCCAACCTCAAAACTGAAACCGAAAACATAAAAGCCGAACATCAGAAAAACATCGAAAGGTTAGAAAAAGAACATCAGGATACAAAAGATTTGCTTGAAAAGACTCGGGAAGAGATCAAAGGGTTTGAGAGTAAACTCGAAGACATCGAAACACAGAAACAGAAGGAGATCAGAGACTTGCAGGAGAAGATGCACATGGATTATAAGGCTGAAATAGAGTCTCTACGATCCAGGTATGAACATAATTATAAAAATATAATGTAATGTTCATCTAGCTGTGAATAGCCGTGATACGACTTTTACATGATTTCTTCACCCCTTTTGGATAGCTATACCTATGGGGGTATAAAAGGGGTGAAGAGTTTGGCATAGAGTCAGTTTACAAAATTTCTGTTCACCATGAGCCACTCAAATAATTAATTGATTAATTATTCTTAAAAATGTTCCCGAAAACTGTATTTCAGGTTTAATATTTTAAAACTGAAATAGTAAAAAATTAATTTGGATCCCCCAATACCCCTACTTGCAATCTCAAAACTCTTCACTACATAGTATAAAACAAAGTCGCTTCCCGCTGTCTGTCCCTATGTATGCTTAGATCTTTAAAACTACGCAACGGATTTTGATGCGGTTTCTTTTAATAGGTAGAGTGATTCAAGGGGAAGGTTTATATGTATAATACATGTATAATATAGTAGAGAAACACGGATAATCTTAGAGATTTCTAATGTAAGGTCGTAAATGAACACATTTTTTGTGCTTCATTGCAAACGCTGGTTGAACCCTACGAGATAGATCAAAATAATGTACTACAGTATTGTGCACCTTAAAAAGATCTACAAAAAAGTCTGTGATGGCATATGTATCTCTCTTATCTCTTGAGGATTACCCACAATAACCATTTTTTATCGTTTATTTATTACTTATTTACGAAAAAGCGAAATTTTAACCAATACAGTATTAATCCTTATCCTATTAAGTACCTTTAATAAATTGTGCATGTAATATAGATCAATATTGCCCTTTACAGCATGTAATTTAAATGAATATTTTCGAAGATATTACAAATTTAAAATGCAGGGACATAGCGGTTGCGGCGATACCGGCCGGGGGGCCGCGCGGGGGCCGGGGGTCGTGCCTTTACCAAATAGTGCGTCCAATTCTGTGCTTTGCCCTACAGAACTTTATGATAGTGTAGTTTTATATTAGGCATCAGCGTTGCACCCGAGCAAAGCCGGGGCGGGCCGCTAGTTAACAATATGCATAAAATTATGTAGTTTCTTATTCAATCAATATATCAATTTCTATAAATATGTTGATCTGAAACAAGTTTTCATATGAATAAATCAAGCAAAAAAAATATTAGATTTGTGTAACATATGTATTGTTTTCCCCAGGTTCCGCCTAGTAGCCTTAACCAACATGGATCGCTCGCCATCGGAGTCGAGCCTCGAGAAGATCGAGCGCACTGACGTCATCGAGATCTCGAGCCACAACGCCATCGTGATGCAGACGAAGGAGAACGCCGAGGTGGAGAAGGAGGAGGCCGTGAGGGTGGCGCTGGCCAAGGCCGAGGCCGAGTGGAAGGCGAGGAGGGAGGCTGAGCTCGCCGCTAGTGTCAAGCACGAGACTGATAGACAGGTTGGTGATCGCCTTTATGTAAGGGAAAAGTGTGGAAGCTGTTTGGTTGTGAAACTGGTTGTCATTTTTTTAATGTCTCCTTTACTTGAATCGGCTTTGAGCGCCACTCATGTTTTTGTTTTCTTGTGTCTGATTCGTTTAAATTTTCAAAAATCTATGGACCTACTTTTGAAATAAAGAATACACAAGAATATTTCTATCTACGACGCTTGAAAATATCTCCTTATTTTGTTTATTCAGAAATGTAAAATCTATGAGATGCAATTTATGTTTTTATTTAATTTTGTCAACTGCTATCTTCGACATTTCAAAATGTGTAGGCAATTTATTGTAAGCGATATTTGCTTCATTACAATATGAACCTTATTGCCTCCATATTAGATTCAAATTCCTGTGTTAATTTACAACATTATTTAAATACCTCACTTATCCAGCTAACGACATCAATGTCTACCACGGACGCGACGCGACGCCTCCTATCCGAGAAGGAGCGTCAGTTAGAGGCGCTGCGGGAGCGCGAGGTGGCTCTCCTGCGCGAGTGCGGCAAGTACCGCGACACCATACAGCAGCTGACCGACCCCGATACCAATGATTATGATCTGCTGCTTAAGACACAGGTAAACACATGTACTAATAAATGTTACCTTGTAACTTAGATGAAATTTTTTCCTTAATTATGTTTCCAAAATTAAATGATATATCTCTTCAGCTTTGTGCTCAATATCTAGGTATTTAAATGAAGTTTCTTCTAATATATTAGAATCAAAGCAACAGCCCATCTGATTTCCGAAACAGTCACAGTTTATTAGCATTTTATATTTTGGGATGCTTTGTTGACTGTAATCGATTAAGCTGCTGTCTCATATTTTATGAATACAATTACTAATTCCGACATAAGGCTAAAAATAAGAGCCGTGTCAAGACTCGAAAATAAATCTACTCATCAAATAACATCAATGAATTCTCCCCGTTACAGTTGGCTACACTCGAGAATGAGAATGAAGTTCTGAAACAGCAAGTAAAGGACTTAAAGAAAGACTTGGAGAAGAAAACTGAGGAAGAGAAAAGTGATAGTGATGGCAGGTATGTGTCACCAGTTTAGAAAATTGGTATATTTGGTGTAGATGATCTTATTCCTGACGTTGAGTTTGGTTGGTGATTTGACTGTGGTGGAATGCGAATATGTTTTCTAGTAAAGGGCTCAGCCTTATTCTTAGCCGATAAAGGCCAGATTTTCCTCCGCTTCCCCCACTTTAGAAGAAGTTGAAAAGATTTCTACAGTTGAAAACAAAAACAAGAGCAACTGGGCTCTCATAAAACGATAATGCGAGAACAGCGTGCGCATAGCGTTCGCGGTTCACAGTGCTTCAACCGCGCTGCGGCGGTGCGCACGCGTCGTACGGGCGCTGTACAAACGCGCGCGGCTAAAATGGGGGAAACTAAATAGAAAGAGGCGACATCGCTTGGTTCAAATATTATATTATATTGCCTCGTTGGCCTAGTGGTGCTAAGCGCGACTGCTACGCTAGGGGTCTTGGGTTCGATTCCCGAGTCGACCAAGGTGTTATTGGGTTTTTCTATGAAATTCTCAGTAGCAGGTCGGAGTTTGGATTTGTGCCCGGTTAGTGGCAATAGGCTCGCCCCCTATTACATGGGACCTAAACATATCGGCGAACTGTGGGTGTACATTGGTACACCTCTGCCTACTCCTTCGGGGATACAGGCGTGATGATATGTTATGTTTATGTTATTATATTTAATTTTCTTACATCAGGTCGTCACCTAAAAAGGAGGAAGGTCGCCGCAACCGCGGTCGCTGCCACACGCCGTGCGGGCTGTCGGCGGGCACGCTGTCGCTGTCGTCGTGCCTGCCCGGACACACCGTCATGCTGCTGTGGGACCCCGCACACCTCAACTACACCGTGCTGCAGGTACACTCGCAGATACATGACATGACATGCTACTCGTACATACTGCCAGACGACGACGTGTTAAAGGTACTACGTATAATATTATGCAGTCAGAGATCAGCGCGAATTGGCCGTTTGGGTTGAACTCTTGTTAGATTTTGCGAGTGTTCTGTGTCGGCCTGATCGTGTGCAAGCGGTTTTCGCGTGGCGTCGTGCGCTCGTTTGACCAGTTTGAGTTGAGCGAGACGGGTGAGCGCAAGTCATGGCTGACCATGCGGTCAGACTAATCGAAGCTCTCGTAATAGTGCGCAAACACTCTTTTTCCCCTTGCCGCTACACTTCATCGCAGAACGCTATGTTATTTTAAAGTCATTTAATATGACATATCCCGGTCTTTAGTTTGTAACATACGTTTATTGAGGATATATATTTGCAGGAAGCGTCAATAATGTACTTCGTGCACAGCGACTGCCTGGCGGCTTTAGATCTCAGTATACAAGTTAAGAACGAAAGTGAAAGGAAACTGTACGCAGTCGCCACAGTCGAGTCCAAGGAGTATTGCTATGCTAAAAAGGTATGTACAAATTTCATTAAATATGAAGCTCTAAAACAGACTTTCGAACCATAAGCTACCAATATACACAATGTACTTTATTATAGGTACCTTATTTGCAGGTTTTTTTTTATGTATTATGTAAAAAAATCTAGATCTTGTGTTATTTTTCCATCGTTCTGTCATCGTTTCCAAGAAGTTTGATTATCGGACTTTACCAAGATTTGCAACTTTGTTTTTTCTATGAGATCAACTGAAATTTCGAAAATTTTTACTTGTCCTTAATATTTTTTCCATCACACTATTTAAAATAACTATGTTTATAACTAATGTCGTTGTTTAGAGCGGCAACCGCTACGGCATGCCGCGCGGCTCTCGCTTCTACCGCGTGCGCGTGCGCCCCCCGCGCGCCCCCGCGCCCGCGCCCCCGCCATGCTGCGAGCACCGACACCGACCCGGTATGATACCACGATAATATTACTATAGTTCTCATTATATTACGTCATTATTGTGATGTATTGGGTTCTGAAGGAGAATAAGTTGTTTATTTGGTACATGGTTTCCTTTTTCAACTGTTGCACTTGTTGTGTCAAAATTTCATCTTCTTAACTTTTTTTTTCTTAATAGGTATCATATGCCATTGTTTGTGACATGTCAAGAAAAGTTTATATTATTAAGAGTTATCAATGTGTACTGTGTTTTGTTTCGGGAATTACATACTTTTATTCCATGACACTGATTCATACACGTTACTCATACTATTGGACCTCACAACAATTATCGTAGTTACTGTTATTGTTGTTTTGCTTAATTATTACAACTGTGTTCGTTTAAGTTAGCAACATCTATGTGTAGTGTCTGCTTGCCCCTGCGCTTATCCACGCTGATAGATAAATAAACCTTAATATATTAGTAGTGACAAACTAATTTGTTAACACGCTGCCTATAAAACACCTATACAATGTAGTATGTGATTTAAATAAAATACAAAATCTTGTCACTTAGTCCCTCCAAAAAATACCATATATATAAACTATGTTATGTTTAATTTGACACAAATAGCGTGTCTTAAATTTAGTTTTTTTCGTTGGAGTAGAGGTGTTCGTTGTCTAACCCATGCCCGCGTTGCAGATGCCATGAAGAGCGGCATGCTGCCGGTGTTCGGGCCCCGACCGCTCAAGAAATGGTTGACCTACATGCATGCCCCAGGTCTTTGCTTTGTTCTCTTCATCTTCATATGCTTGCATACCACAACACGCTTCATACTTGTTTTGCTTCATTTCATTCACTCGGGTACTCGATACTCATCACTTGTGGTTTGATGTGAAATGTTATACGACAACAACTTTTTTACTTTTATATGTTAAGTTTAATGAATAAATATTACAAGATAAAATGCGTTAGTATAACATTTTGCTTCAACAATTTATTTACTTAGGAAGTCACTATTGGCGTAGGTAGTTAGGGTTATATAATCGCCATTTTGCCAACAGACTCTCAGAAGTCGGTGGACACGAGCCAGTCGACCAGCTCCACGACGGAGGAGAGCGGTCGCGCGGGCGAGGTGGCGACGGCCACGCTCATCAACCTGGAGTCCCCCGTGGCCGCCGCCGAGCCCGCGCCGCCCGCACACGACGAGGACCAGCTCGACTCCATCGAGGCCGGCGACCAGTGGCACAACTCCCGGATGCAACTCTCCACCATCAGTGCCGTGTGGGTGTTCACTATCTTATTTTCATACGATGTTAGCGCGGGCGAAGCGGTCTGTCTATGAATATATTCCACACCTAGACATATGCCCCTCCCGAACTACGAAATTTATATAAACTCACAATTGGATTGGTCACGAATAATAACTCTTAAGATCGTTGCATGATTAAGTTACGCCGTTTTGGTGCAGGTGAGGTATACATTTAGCTAATGACTATAGTGCCTTTCATGTGTTGAATTGTAAGAGTGTATTGTTGTGTTGCAGCACGGACATGGAGTGCAGCGTGGGTCGGTGCGTGGGCGCGGAGCCGCTGGAGCTGACGGTGAGCGCGGTGGCGGTGGTGGCGCGCGGCGAGGCGGGGCCCTCCGAGCTGGCGGAGGAGGCCGCGCCCTGACGCGCGCCCCCGCCCGCTACGCGCGCTGCACGCCCCGCTACGACGCCGTGACGTCACCCGCACGCTCCCACACCGCTACGCGTGCGCCTCTACGTCGCCTGGCTGCCACCCGTCAGCGGCTACGGCTAGCATCGCAGGAATATACCGAATGCTGAACATGCTGAACTACGCGACGCGATGTAAAGCGTTATTTAATCACGCATCTTACATTTAGATTAACACACTATTTGTTTTCGCATGCGCATCGCTGTTCACTTGTTGGCTAGGCTTCTGGAATGTTCCGCAACGTTAGGGGTGCGATAGCGGTGTCGAGGCGGCGAAGTTACCCTGTCGCGGCGGCCGGCGTGTCGCGAGTCCGCTAGTGACGTCACAGCTGCGGTGTCGGTCGCACCGGTCGCGCCGGTCGCATCGATCAATCTCGCGAATCTGGTTCACCGCCTAAATCTCAGTGTTTCCCTGTCTCCTATATTCTATGTGTACTTAGAATATAACGTAGAAATTACCGTTTCTGATTCCCTCAGTTGAAGTTCGTATCTCGATTAGGCAGTAATTTCTTCCAATAGTACAAATTTGTTTAGTCGTGTTGAAGCTTTACGTGATTTTTGTTGCGAATATATTCGTATATTAATATTTCTTATCTTTACGTTGCATTGTGTTGTGTTATACATATTTTAGTTCCATAAATATTCATTTATTTCATATTAGATACTATTACTTTCGTATTGTGTATCGATCTATGTTAGCTATTTTATTTGAGTAGTGTTATTGGTGACCGAGTTATATTCTAGCACAAACGTAATATATTATGGTAACGCTGTGTACTTTGATTTCAGACTAGCGCTTTGTTCACAAATGACAATGTATTTTATGTCTTTTAGCTAGATACGTGTCTAATTGTGGTTAGATTCACATTCTCCTTAAGATTCTCCTACCTTGATAAGTACTATCTTGATAACTAAGTCATAGTGATTATTTAGTAGGACAGTCGTTCCTCTTAGGAATTTCTCTTACAGTTGTCGATAGGCTTCAGCAAACTCAATGCTTTAAACACTCGATCTCGCCCCTTTTTTGAACTCTGAATCCTAATCAGACTCCACACTGTAGCTTAGTTACTTATGATATTGATAGATTCGCTAGGGTGAAGCAATCACTCGAGCCGACAGTGACTCGTGCGTGGCTCCCGTGGTACACGCGGTGAACAACAACTATGAAGTGAAACGATAAATACTGAGGCACAGACACTTGCGTCCGAATATTGTTTTAGCCTTTTAACTAAACTAGATTTGTTCGAAGCGCAAATTATGGTGTTATATTATGAAATAAGAGAACATGCTTCACGTTAAATTTGTTTGTGGCCTTATTATAAGTGGCGCCCGCCGTGGGGCTACAGGTTCCCCTGGCCGGCGGGAGAGGGCGCCACCGGCTTGTCGCCGACTGCTGTGATAGTGCGTGCTGTGCTCTCCTCGACCCCCTCCGAACGGTTTTACCAGTACAATACACTAAATTTTGTGTAATTATTGAGTTAGAGGCCTATTTTTAAGTGTAAAATTAAGCCAAACGTTTAGGCTATATGTATCTTTTGTGCCTGTAAAACCGTTCATGTATATTTGGCTCCTTTGAAAATTATTGACCACATTACCGAGTTTCATTTTATATAGTATTTAGAGTAACTTTCATATCAACAAAATCATTCACAGTTATATAGATTCTATATATAATATTTTTCTGGAATAAGTTGTGTTGAAGTGATGTGGTCGCCTTGTTGTCGAGTCTTGTGCAATATTCGGGACGAGCACGTCTCGGGCTGGTGTAGAGATACGCGGTGCGGACCAGCCTGGATATTGCAATACAAGCACTAAGCAATGTTAACGCAATCGTTTGTAAATATTGTTTGAGATATCGTTATAAGTATCCATAATTGTGTCGGATTAAAATTAAGTTGTGATATTTCGGTATCAGCCAAATTTCGTGATGGAATTGTGACGGTTATCGATTTTGGAGAAGTGCTTGTGGTACTCGTTGGTCAGTGGGTATGTCGCATTGTTTTACTTGTGCAGTGTGCTGGACACGGACAGACTCATTTGCAATGGATTAGGTTTGGGTTGCGGACCATGTCGTCAAATTATGGTGTCATGTAACGTGTCGTAAGGACGGTTTTCGGAATGTTTTGCAAATGCATAATAAAATCGTGCGATCGCTTAATGGACTATTTTGTAGTGACCAATTTTATTGTTAGAAATTAAAAATGTAAAATTGACAATTTTAATGTAATTTTTATATACAATAAATAGACCATTTTATACAAACTGTTTTTTATTTTCTCACGTTTCAAAAGGAGATATGTTTATTTAAAACCATTGTAGGAACATAATACTTAATTATATCTTTGTATCTTAGAGACAAAATTAACAACTTAATCTATCTTATGACTAAATATTTACAATTTACAAGTCTATGTACAGGAACATCATTATAAGAGGCCACTAAAGGCGTTCACCGCTTGTTGGTGTTGGACGTCGAAGTATTGTTTGCATTCGGACATGTCGTTGGACGTGAAGGCGCAGTCGGAGTAGTTCCACGCCTGCATGTCGAGGTTGGTCTGCGAGCAGTCCTGGCCGTACCGGTAGAACCTCTGCTCCTGCATGTCCATGATAGGCGAGGTTCGACTCTCAGTGGGATAGTATTGCGCCTCTTCAGGGTAATACGCTTGGGGAATGTACGCTTGCTGCTCGCAGTAGGCTTCAGTCTGCTGGTATCCGTTACCGAAGAGTTCAGGTGAGGGGGTCTCACTGGACTCCGAGCCGCCCGCAGCTCGTTGCCAGTCCAGCCAGTACGCGTCCTCAGGCCTGGAGTTTTCGCTGTTCAGGTCAGCGAATGTGGGTGGGGATTCAAGGGTGTGTTCTTCTATGGGGAAATCAAGTCTGATTGGTTGGTCGAGTTGGAAGATCTCTTCAGGATGGAAGATGTCGTCGGCGGGGAGCGCGGTGGGGTCGTAGTGCTGCTGCTGTAGGCCGGGGCCGGCGGGGACGGGGGGCACGAAGGGCTGGTACTGCGGCTCCTGCGGTGACCAGCCTTGCGCTGTGTAGCTCTCTGGTGTCTGCTCGACTCGCCACCGACATGAGCACTCGAAGGGGCCACACGTGCACGTTAGTTGTACTGTGGAGTAAAACAAGAATTTAGTATTTTTATCTATATTAATATAAAATAATATTTATATGTTTGACGTACTTGCTTTAAAACATTGATTAAATGGCTATGAAAACTTGGAAGGGTCTACTATCGACTCTTGACAGGGTTATATTATTGTAGACTCATGTTATTAACAAGTACCTACCAATTTTCAACGCAATTAAAACAGCCGTCTTACGCACTAGCGGTTAACCGCGGGGGCGGCTAACCGCGCGATCCAATTTTAATATGCAACCGCAGGGCGGTTAAGTGCGTACAATCACAAGCGGTTGCATACCTATTAAAACTTTAAATGCGGCTAACCGCGCGGCTAGTCGCCCCTGCAGTTAACCGCAAGTGCGTAAGAGGGCTAAAAGTTAGTAAAACAAAAAAGAAATCTGTAGTACACACCTCTTTGGTTATCCGGTATAAGTGGAGGGGGTTGCGGGTGTGTATTGCACACTTTCTGCGCGTGCTGCTTATCAGGCTTCACCGTCAGTATCTTGTCTGCTATGGCCGATTCCCTGGCCAGCAGGAGTGCCAACCCTCGAACTCGTCTCCCAGCGCCGAGCGAGCGCCGCACTTCACTGGCGCCCTTAGCTTCCGGCTTCGGGTGGTCGTGCGCGCCCTTCGCTTGGAAGAAGATGGCGTGCTCCGTGTGGCGCCAGAAGTGCGTGACGGGGTAGCCGCAGTGACCCCGGCATGGTAACACTTCTAAGCGGCCGCCGTTGCACATTCGGTTAGGACATGGTTTGCCTGTTGAAGATAAAGTTTTGTTAGGTATGATTTAACTGTGGAAGTCTATGTGCGGCCTCTCGTAGATTTTTACGTATTCCTTAACAGTATATCATGTTACGGTTAGCTAACATAAGGATAGTAAGAAGTACGAGATGTTTTTATTTACCTTGTTGCTTTTTTCTCGCTTTATCACAAATCGCGGGTCTAAGATGCACTCTGGAGCCATCAGGCAAGCGACAGCGCTGCGAGCACACGAGCACTCCCAGACAGCTCTTCTTCAGTATATGCACGTTATGGTTGTTGGTGTTGCGCATGGCCCAGCCCGAGGCGTGCCGTCTCGCTTCCTCGCAGGCCGGCGGGTATACGCGTCTCACGTGGCCGTCGCACCACTCGCTGAAGGCATCGAACGCAGCCACGCGGGGAACCACGGCATCGTTGATGTCCCAATCCGGTGTCTGGCCCTCTGACATGTCCGTGCGACTGCTGGTGCTGCGGAAATTATATGATGGTTAGCTAGGCTTTCTAGACTAGGTTTAGAATTTTT
Source organism: Autographa gamma (assembly GCA_905146925.1). Taxonomy (NCBI): domain Eukaryota; kingdom Metazoa; phylum Arthropoda; class Insecta; order Lepidoptera; family Noctuidae; genus Autographa; species Autographa gamma. The sequence continues at coordinate 8,625,399 of LR989852.1, forward strand.
TCAAAAGAAGTAGAACATGACGTATTTCTCTGACCCCAAATGAGAAATGGCAGGGGATGATGATAATGAGATATTTTTAGACTTATGTACATATTTAGCTAATATGTGCTATTAATTCACATGAGAGCATACTTAATTTATTAAGAACTGCATTATTTCGTTAGATACCTATGATACGCGTACGAGTACGAAAGTATGACTAGAGGACGTTTCGCTGTGAGAGTGCATTTTAAATAACTATTGTTGATTAAAGTAGCTAATAGATGAAAATAAAAATGAGCACAATGACCAGTTTTTTAGATGACCCAATGAGTAGAATATTTAAAAAAAACTATATTGTTAAGTGAATACTACCTACAGAGCTAGCTATATCTTTAAAGCTTGATACAAAAGCTTTCGTCGGAATAAAAAACAAACATCTAAATCGCGGAGAAAGCCGTGTTCCCCCTCGCAAGTCCTTGTTGAGGCAATTGCTTCAGAATTACACTGTCTGAGGGGGAGGCCGCGCCTTAATTGGGCAAATAACTTTGTGTAGATACCCACTTACGAAGGAGTAAGTAAATATACGAACGACTCCTTTGGAAGCAAGACTGTCTTCTGAATATAACGATAAATAATATTCCGATATTTTAAAATTTGGTCGTTTAAAATCATATTTACGAACCACCTATAAGTGATTTTGTTGCCTTACTTAGGGAAATACAATAGGTATATTTATAGAGAAAAATGAGACTTTATAATATTCGGATATAAAGATAAAAGTAAAATTAATAGTAGGTAATTATAATCAATTATAGGTGATACTATTGTAACTAAAATTAACTAGTAAGTAGTTAAGAATCCCTAGTTCACCGTTTAATTAAATTGTGCCTCGATTGCCTCAAATATTTACAGTTAACTAATAGTAATTTATAGTTACTAATAATGTTGCAAATTTAAAAAGAAAGAGTGCACTCTCTATCTTGCATAAGGTATTTTATGTAAAGGGTAAGATTATCTGCAAGTAGGTCCTGATCTCCTATATGTCCAAGCTCTATTTACTTCTTTAATTAGTTATTTATTGATACTTTTACGGGATCAACGTTACAAAACCAGAAAACATTTTCGCCGTATTCAAAATACTAGCATAGAGTAACAAGCGACGTCACAGTCTCAATGAGTTTCAATTAGATTCAATTGGCTGCCTGCACCTTCCCCAACCCTGCTCGCTTTGGGCGTTCATGTTATTGCAGTTTCATTGCGTTGTTTATTATGTTATGTTTTACAAAGCTTTGACATTGCTAGCTGTGTATGTGTTTGAGTTGATGCTTAATTGGTAGGTAAATAATATGTGTAATATATTTACGATATTTAAGATTATTTACGACGATTATTACGATTTTAATGGGTTTACGACGAGCTTTAATTAGCTTATAGGTATGTAAAAAAATAAAGCTTATAGAAACAAAATTAGACGATTGTAAAAAACATGAAAATAACTTTGAAGAGATTCGAATAATTACTTGTTGTTTCTATGATTAAGAATAGCTAAGAACCGAAAGTTGTCCAAACTATATTATGTTGATATCAAATCATTTTAATAAGTAAAAAAGGTTTTTAGTTTGTATCTAGTCTTAATTTCCGCTAGGTACTAAAATAACTTGAAAAAAAGTTGCGAGAAACGATGTTTACTAAAATCTAGCAAATGTATTGCATGAAACTTTTTAGGTTGATAGTAATACTATTTATGATAAATAGGAAAATTAATTGATCACGTATATTAGGCAGGTAACTTAAGATGAAGCATCGTTTCTACTGCCAATAGTCACGCAACAAAAACTGAAATTTATTTATAAATTCATCTATAATGTAGATACCTTAGATATATTTGAATTCATAGTTTATTGTAATACGTGATATAGGTTGCTTGATACATCGTTAGATAAAATTGGGATGAAAAAAAAGTGCTACGAAAAATTTAGAGTTCAGCGCTAAAGTAAATTAACATTATTTTTGTATTATCTATTTTAGAATCAAATTAACCACAATATTACAGATATTACATTACAAAATTTATAATATATACCTAAATATGGCTAAGCTCATCTCGAAAACCTAGGGTCACCAATCAATCATGAGACTAGAAAGGTCTATAATCAAGTTAGGTAAATGTAGAGTTTGTTAAAGGGCTAATTTATTTGTTTTCTGAACGATCCTAATATTATTAAATCTTATTATTACAACTATACATCTATTAACTGTAGGTAATGGCAAATTATACCTACCTACGCCAAAATTTTAACGCGCTTATAGGTACCTAATATAACATTTTTGCAGTCCCTAATAAATTAAAATACCGTCACTGTTGTACTTTAAGATAGTAGGCATAAATGAATACAAATATAGTAGGTACTTACAGGATAACCATCTCCGAAAAGCAATAGATACACAATCACAACGCAGGTATTCAGTCCAGTCCAAAACAATCACAGTCCATCAAGCCACAGTCCACGTATTGTCGTAAATGTATACGTTTGTGCCACACATGTACTCGCGGGGAAAGCTTACAGCCCACTGAACGAAACAACAAAAATAAACATAGGGATGATGAGCCCCGCCGTAAGCGAGGTGGGGCACGCCGCCAACCAATCAGATCCCCTCGCTAACACGACACCGCCTCCCGACCAATCAAAACACAGAACCGTTCACCAATGACGGTTTTCTATAACTATAAGTTTGTATTTTTCAGGAAAACATGGGAAATTTCAGAGCGCTGCCATTTTTAGAATATCCTTATCAACGGCCATTTATTAAACGTGTTTAACATTTTTTTGCTCTGCTGTTAACTGTGAGTAACATATTTGTAAAATGTTGTGCAATTTCGCTCTACCTAGTTGGTTTTACTGGTTTTCCAAGCCGTAGGTTTTTTTTCTAGTGGGAAATGATTAAGTGTTTGTTAGCTCATTACACAACAATTTTGTTCCTCATCATTTCTTATATATGGAACAAATAAATTACAAGCGTATCGGCAGTCAAATGTCCTTGATCATTTGTGCACATTCAGGAAATATGCTGCAGATCAAAGACAACCACGCACAGTAGATACCAAAGATAAAATAATTAAAAAAAATGGATTTCGTGAAATAGAGAAAAAGGTTATTTGAACACTCCAATATAATATGGTCTCATTTTCACCACTCAACAAGACCAACTCAAAGCTCAATGGCACTTCTTAACACCGTTATAAGCTCAGACAGATTTTTCACAATTTAAATAAAACAACTTGCCGATTATATTTTCTGAAAAATACTAGCTAAAATTAAAATGCGTAACGTATTTTTCACGGACAGCTGCAGTATTATAATTGCAAAACATAATATATAAGGCAAGTGTTTACAAGATGTAGAGCGGACCTAGTGTAAAGTGACGCAGGCTGGATGCGGGCGCACGTTATAACGGCGCGTGCGCAGCCCCTAACAAAGCTGTGTGAAAAGCTGCTGCGGAAACGATAGGAAATACATTGCTAAATATGTAAAGGAATCAGCTGGTAAATAGAAAGAATTAGATATGTAGAAAACCCTTATAACTAACTACATATAGGGTGACTGGTAATTTACCAGTCACCCTGTATTAATAATGGCAGACTGATGTTTAAATATCTGCAATTTCTAGATCCTATGAGCAATAATTATTGCTTCGATGATAGATAATTCCCCAAAATCCTACGAAAAAAAGTCAGCTAAACGCATTATCTAAATAATATGTCTAAAAGTTTTCTTAGCGGGTAACTATAAATGTATTAACCGAATGTTTTGTTTATAGATTTGGAATATCCAGCAAAAACATTAAAATAATCCTTCGGTAATCCGGCCTCGAGTTGGATTAATTTAATCTCTAGTTTAAGTCTCTTAGATATTCCGAGTAAGCTGGCTGTATGCACCGTCGGATTTTCTTTAAAATGATTTTGTGCTGATTACGAAATCGTGGTTATTTTTGTTTTAGTCATCATTTACATTTTAAACCTAGTTAGCTTTTAATGTGCTCAACAACTATTTATCCTACTAATATTATAAATGTGAGAATGGATGTGTGGATGTTTGTTACTCTTTCACGCAATAACTACTGAATGAATTTTAATGAAACCTTACAATGATGTAGCTCATACATTATAATAACATATAGGCTACAATTTATAAACATAGAGTATTGAAGTGTCATTCACGCGGGTGAAACAGCGGGTCACAGCTAGTTAGCAATATTTCATGAAGTATCGGTTAACGGGTAATTTAAGTAACGTACTTAAGTTCATGCTAAACTTTTGTCGGTTCCTTTTGTATCAAAGCATAAACTTTAGTAAGTAGCTTTATATCGTTTTGATTAACGTCCGGCATATGTTGGGGAAACGGGAAAATTGTTTTTATTGATAAATAGGGATATATCAAAACTTCATCCCATTTTGCAATAAAACATAATCTAAATTCAGAAAATGTTATTGTTTAAAGCATCCCATTGTTACATTACGGTATTCTGTAACGGTGGCAACAAACACACAATTTGGGTTATTCTGATCAATTGTTTATTTTTAATCTGTTTATTGTTTTGCCAGGCGACGTTTTAATCCAGGATTTGGAGATTTCTTTATCGCGGAATCGCTTCGGGTCGTGTGTACCGGCAAAACTTCTGGGTGCTTTTAGTGCCTTAAGATTTTAAACTGGTACAAGTTGGGACGGGTTCTGGTTGCTAAGGCCGGGTGTAAAGGCTTAATATCATCTGCCGTAGAAGGAGTTAAGCAGATTAAATTGATAAACATCAACAATATTACCTTTAAGCTAGTTTCTTTTGCAAAGATTTGTAGTAATCGCTTTAGGTCGGTGACTTTATGCACTTAAATGTTCGTTCAAGCTTTGAATTTAAAATGAATGGCAATTTGTTTTTCGACACTCTTGACTCGTTTAGCGAGCAGATTAAATTATCTTCGTATGTGGAGATACGTGTTATGATTGGCGGAGAGGCAGTCCCCTTTAGTTGTCGCCTCCGTCGTCAATTGACGCCCAAGCGAGTCGAGCCCGCGAACAATTTGCGTCCCCCGCCCGGCCCTAAGGAAGTCACCAATTCGCGAAATTGACAGCAGTTCCGGTCTAGAATAAGAAGGCTGGTGTGTAATCGTAAAACGTGTGGGAACTCCCACTCCGGGTTTTGAATTGTTCAAATATTGATTGGATGTTTCCTTGTGAACTATCGGCGCGTATTCCTAAAACATGTAGGTGTGCTTTACCTATATATTGTACATTGCAAAGTAATAATCCAAGTGTCCACTATGAAGATGGAGGTGTTCGTCATTTGCTGTGTTAATTAACATTTGTGGTGCCTTATCAAATCTAATTTCTTAAAGGATTTATTTTTATTACCTATGAATAAATAATTCCTTACTCTCACTCTTTCAAAGTGTACTGGATTGTGTTGGTCATTGTAGTCTTAGGTTCAGCTATTAGTGTATAGTAATTATGTCTGTAACTACAAAAATAGTTCCTTGTTATTTCAAGTTCCATGTCTTGACTCGCGACCGACAATTTGTCTTGTACCGGACTATTTAGCGAATTAACTTCGCAAGGGATGCTTATCTTTGAGAAGTTTGAAGCAGCTCCATCCTGGATATCTCTCTTGTAAGGGACACGTACCTTAAGGAAAACTATTAGGGATTGGGCATGTGCTGAATAACGAATATTTGGCAAACCTTTTCAAAACTTTATTCTCTGATACCGTATTCTTTAGTATGGGTAGTCACAGTCACATAGGTAAAATGTCGTATATATCACCTGTTTTTAAATATATAACCTGCGATAATGTAAAGAAAGTTTAAAAGTAAGCATGCTATCATTTCTGGCACTTTAGTGCGGAAAAAAGATTTTTGTTCCACGCGTTAACACGTTCACTGCGTTAGTCAAATTTGATGACTTTCAGTCGGTGCGGCATGGGGTCGATTATATCCGAAGCGCGACTAGTTCCTGGTGCGTTGGTGGGTCAAAAAGACCCGTTCGACTTCCCCTTGTTTAGGAGGACTTATATTTATGGGTATAATGATTAAAGCATTTTCCTTTTTAGCAATATGTTGATAAATAAACACTCAATAAAAGCCTGAAATCGTAGGTAGATTCACTGAATGGTTTGTTTGTAAATAAAGGGATTGCCTGTCGGATCTTAAGGACCTGTTATCCGCACTGGTTAATAAAAGTGTCGATACTTTTTTAGTGTAGTGGATGATAAAAAAACAACATCGATATCGATAAAATGTATAATATATTTTCCAGATCTGTTGATTAAGGTGGAAGCGTCAGAGTAGCAACCGAAATTCTAATATTCTTACGTTTTTTTGCAATTTTCAGGCCAGTGTCGGGTTGAATGTTGATAAAAATATGATTCGCGACCGCAATATCGCTTACTATATTTTTCGCTGGCTTTTCACCCTCACATGACTCAAACAACATTTTCCTGGATCGCTTCACTTGTTCGATTCACTTTCTCTTCTCAGTTGCATAAAAACTCATCGAAACACAGGGACCTCACTAGCTCAACTAGCATGTAATCTAGTGCTGCTATCGGGTCATCGGACTTCGGGTCGTTTAGAACCGATAAACGCACTAGACGTAAAAAATTTTGCTTCAGTCGGCATCGGGTCGTAAGAACCCGATGCGATTTTTTTGAACCTATATTATCTATTTAACGAGGCAATTCCAAAACACTAACTGTCTCATTCATATTCATAGGGAGACCAAATATATCTGTCCCGCACCAGCGGCTAGCACAGTAATTTTTACCCCGCACCGGAGGAAAGATGAGCATCGGATACAATCAACCCGATACCGCACCAAACGTGTTAATGCGAATCAATTTAACAAACAGTAACATACATATGCAGGTATTTTTCTCAAACAAAGGTAGAAAGATCGTTGTATACGTGCGATATATTTGTCAGAAGCCTCGCTCGGGAGTGATCAAACACGGAATTAGCGGAGCTCTGCGCTTGAGTCAACACCCGATCAAAGCGGCATGTGCCACTGCGATACATTTTCACACGGGCTTTCATTCGATTTAAAGTTTTGCTAGCAAATATAGAAGCGAGAGAATTGTCTGCTACAGTTGCAGTGTGTATAATGTATATTGTTGTGTAGGTTCAGTTAACGTTGTTGGAAATACCTCTATGTATTTTATCACAGTCGTAAAAAGTGTTTTTCACAAACGTATATTCATTTCATATATTTTGCTATTCACAATTTGTGCCGGAATGTAGAGAAAACGGTATTTCATAAATTGTTTTTCAACCCTTTATTACATTCCTACAACTACACTACAGCCAATATAGGTATGACAATAGGTAGCCACATATCCATTCTATTAACATGACAGACCAAATCAAGTACACGTTGCGATCTGTTCGTGACAACAGAGATAACCCTTTGCCGTCACTGATAACGGCTCCTCATATCTGCATAGAGCGCCCTACAGGCCTATACCCCATCCCATAAGCCTTTCCACACAAACGACGCTCAAACAAAGGATCAAATTAAACAAAATCCGCAGACAATCGCGTTCCGACGAACATCGACATGAAAGAGACTTAATCAAATAACTATTTTGAAGTCTGAACAAATAGAACGCCCCCGCACTCAACTGTCATGCGACACGCATTTGTGATTGACCTGAGTCGATTGTGTGGTGTGTAACTAATGCGGTGGCCAATATGCGCAATACATGACTCCATCGACAACGACAACAGCTTTGCCGGCTGCGTATCATTATTTGTGTCTTGTGCGTTTCACCCTTGAATGTCAATTGGATTAAATATTGAGTGTCATGCTATCGTTTTCTGTGATTTATATTTTAATATTGATTTTGTTTGATATTCAACAGTGGCAATATTAATGTATCCTTTATTTCTTGCAGTACAATATATATAGATCTCAAGTACGTGCGCAAATTGAACGATTGAAAGAAATGGATCGAGAATTTGGCCTGCGTAGCACACTGCTACGAGACTGAATGTAGTATTTAAAGGTTTTAATCATTTACATTGTAACGTTTTGTTTCTGAAAATGTTGTACATGGTATATAGGCATTTATTTGCTACATTTTAATGAACGTTTGGTAATCATAATGGTTGTTTTCAGCGAATTGAAATTTTTACGATTCATTAATTTGCGCAATAAATGTTAATTTATGACTTTATTAACCTGGCTTTAACGCTTGGTGTATGATAAAGACACAAGGTGAAAACTTATATTGTGAAAGGTAGGTGTTAGAGTTAATTTATTGTCGGTGTATCGTTATCTACACGATGCGGGTGCGCGTGCGCCACTGTCATGGCGACGCGACGCTAGCGCCCCCTTGCCGATAGCTGCTGTTTTTAACATGCAGCACGCGACTAACGACAACTGTTTCTTTGCTTTTTACATATTGTAGAACATTTTACCTTTATTGTTCCGTTAACGAACAGAATATTATACAATACATCCTCTATTTAGTTTCTTGCTCTGTAAAGTTTGATTCAATAAATGAAACTTCACGCACAGATACGTTACATAAAATTTTGGAGACGTACACACACTTTAGCAAATAAGTAGTAGGTAAGTTAGAGCTTGCAAGCTATGTATGATAAACGGGTATTATGTTTTCATATTTTTATTTTTTTTACATATTGAGTGGTAGGACACTGGGCAAAGGTCTCCCCCGTCTGACTCTAGACTTTCTATTTACGATTATGGGCAAGAAATAAAAAAAAGTATGTTACCTAAAGAGAAATTAAAATAGTAAGTAGAGTTCTTCAAAAGTGTTAAGTTACTACTATTAATTTAATAAACCTAGGTACTATGAAGATTATGGACAAGTAATACTTATAGAAAATAGAAAAGTTGTATCTATTTTATATTTCATACACTTAAATGCGACTCAAGAGAAGAAACTCATACCTCAGTTATGTAAATATACAGATAATAAGTTATATAGCAGCTTAATATAATACGATAGGCGAATAGTTGCAAAAATGTACGAATATTCCCTTTATCATTCACCCCGACCAATTTGTAGATTCATTTGAATTTTCAAAAACGTTCTATTTTGCATAAACATGGGCTCGTCGCGACATTTCCGCATAATTATGCAAACTTTTCTATAGGAGAGATTGAATTATTGCAATATTATACTAATTGTAGTGTGTCATTGTCGGTATTGTGAGATTATACCATAAAATTTATTATTTATTGTAGGACTTGTAGTGTTGAACACACTTCTATTAAAGAGAAGAAAACAAAGATTTTAAATTCAAGTGTTTATGTCTATGTCATGAATAAAGGTAAGTTTATGGATGGCAAAGAATATAGCAACTTATTAAATAAATTACAATGTAGTCACCCCCCAAAAATGTAATTTGTGATGAGTATTAGGAAAGTAATTATGGTCTCACCGGTCGGCCCATTTCACACTCGCCCCAAAAACAATGGGTTATGGATGGGGTAGCGATGGGGGAATAATCTAATAAACGAATAAAGATGTTGCGTGATTTCTAGATATCATAACGTGGGAACCACCTTGATTGGTGGATTTAATTAATTGATGTTCATTTGTATCTAACCGTGGGAAAACGGAACTAAGAGGATTGATTCCGTTACGTATGGATTTAGGATAACATAAAAGGATGTATCTTGGGTGTAATGATATATTTCACTAAATAAATAGACACAGGTCCCACTAGTACACTACTAGTACCCACTACATCCCTAAAGATACAAGCAAAGATTTTGATGCAAAATAAAACTTGAAGCAATACGGATTTCATATAGGAACTAACAAGATTTTAGGAGCACTTTAGAAAGTATGCACGGATTACGGGAATTATTTATTTGGATTAGAAAAATAGACTCGTCATCTACAAAACCCAAACATGAGATACTAAAGACAACTTGATATTCCTTTAAACTCCGGAAATCCGATATTTCACATGGCATTGAACGTTTAGAGTAAAATGTACCCGTCGGACCATTAAATTTTATTTCAACCCGCGAGCTGCGGAGGGTGGCCACAGTTTAGGGCACAACACATTGCGTTTGTTGCTGCACTCATTATGCGCAATTAGCTACGATTGTGACAGAGGACACCATGTGAACGGATTCATTGGCATTCTTATAAAGATTCTCAGCGCGTGCCAGTTTAATTAGACATTAATAAAAAAATTAAGATGCATTTTTGACCATAATCTTTAAAGTTAGTAGGGTTTGTGTTTAAAGAAGTTCTTAATAAATAGAGATTATGGCTTATAATATTCTTATTTATAAGATCTTTAAGACGGAACAGGTAGTTGGGTACTAAAGTATAGGGATAAGGGTTGCCATTTTCTTTTCAGAGATAGGATATTTCAACCTAAATAACTAATTCCACATTTATGATTCTGTCTTATTGACGTGGTATCGATAAATAGTAAGGCAAGGATTTGTTATTAAGTGTTAGTTGTATCATTCTTTGTTGAATATCCATTTCAATTATAACGGAATTGTAACTCAATCCGTAAGTAATTTGTAAATTCAAAGGTTAAACATCGTTTTAATGCATTTATTTAACCAAATGCTTACTGCCCCTCTGTTAGTAGAATGCATTAGTAAAATTAGAGCGGTGGGAAAGGGTTGCGCGCGCGCCGCCGCCGACCGCTAGCCGCGAATACTTTATGTTTATTGTTATTAGAACAATATTTGTACATCCGAGATCTACGGTTATTGCTGACGTATCATATTCAACACTTCACTAAACAACCAACGAATATAAAATTTATTAACCAATGCAACAAAATCACATTAAGCAGCTTTTGTTGTTGGGTAAAAAGTGAAAAATATTTAGGGAAGCGCTATACAAAATATATTTCCGGATTAGTAAAATTAAAGGTATATTCTTCATATTCAATGATCAATCAGGCTCCCTGTGGTCAGCTGAATGCGGAAACAAGGAAATTCTATTGTAATTCTATCCTGGCCATTTAGCTGGTCCGGTCAATAGACAAAATAGAGAAAGGTCCGATGGACACGCGCCCCGGTATCACTATTGTTGTACACGATTGATGTATTTAGCCGATTATTTGTTTACAATATACAGAATACGTAGTAATGTGATTTTAACGAACGTTACTTATTAAGCTTCAATGAATAGTTGTTGAAAATCAAAGTGATTTAATATGCTTTTGAGGATGTTTATTGACGTTGCAAAACTGTACAATACTAAATTGTACATTAAAGTTAACTGCAATACGTTTTGTAAAAGCGAACAGTTTTAATTAAGTTTGAATTTAACATTTTGTTTGATATTTGGTAGTTTAACTTTTTTTGTAGGCCGGACAATTTATAATAATCTACAAACAGTATCAAAAGGATACACTATCTTTGTTGCAATTTTTACTAAATGCAATGACTTTACCTGTGACAAACTTAACTACAAAAAACTTATTTGTAGTTTGTTAAATTTAAAATCATTTACGTCTCCCGTAGTCCCAAACCCATTGATTTCTTTTGACAGACCATCAATAAGATGGCATTCGGAAGGGGTCGCGAACTGCCGCGATTAGGTGTGGTGATAAACTGCACGGCTGACACCACGATTAAAAACTCAGAGCCGGTTGCTCGTAAACCATCATTATGGTGTATTTTGAAGACTATAAGCTTTGATGGTAGAAAGGGTTAGTATTACATTTTTGGTACGTAGCAGAAATATCGTAGCTTGTTCGTAGTTACACCATTGGTGAATACGAGGGTAAAAATATTTTATTCCTTACAAAAAGGTAGGAAAACATAATAAAGTCTTAGCACAGCTCACACAAAGCCATCGGATTCTAAACAAGACAACTGATACACATACATATATTCCTAAAGAATAAAGTAAATTAGAAGAATTCCGTGTTCATTCTAAGCGCAGTATTACCTGCTGTATGAACAATCTATTGCTTTTATTTACCTGTTTTATTTACTTACTTTCATATTATTATCACATCTTACCTGTCCTAACGCCGTCTTATCTTGGGCACGCGTCGCGCATTAGGCGTACCTGACGCGTGCGCGTGGGCACGTGGGCGCGCCGGTGCGTGCTCGCACGTGGAAGCGACCGCGCGCATCTCCGCTAGGCCAGGACTCTGAGTGCTGACTCTTGTTTCAGGGAAGGTCCATTTCACTCTGTTATGCACAACTGAGTGCTTGTCCGACAACATTTAGTCCTGGAGTAATACAAAATTATGTTCGGAAAAAATACATTATGCTGAATACATTTCCTTATGTTTTTTTGTTATAAAATAGACGAGAATACTTGTACAATACAGGGTTAAAAAAAATCTCAAAGCAAACATCAAACGCCTACTTGACATTTGGATAGCACAGTATTCGCAAATCGTCCACCGACAAAAGAAATCAGTGTCGGATGCGCCCACGCATAATATTGGACATCAAATCAATAGGTTTACGTAAATATAGACTACCTTTTATTATCTGGTAAGTTTGATTGCGGTCGAGAAGCGTGTCGCTCACCCCCCGGCCATTCACCAAGGATGATTGATCTACAGCAGATTGACAGATTTTTTTTAAAACCAGCCGAGGGTTGGTACAGACGAGCGAATATTAAAGGCAATTGTTGTTTAATTTTTACACTGGTAGGGCAATGGTAGGGCGATGCGTTTCGAGTGTTGTAATAATGTTTTGATAATAGCAGTATCCGTTCAGCTCATATTTCTTATTCAGAGTGCGTGGGACCGCGCCCGGTGATGCGCTTGCGCTTTAATGTTTGAATTTAAATCGTTTAGTAACCGTTAGGAACACCTTGTTCTCTTGTTTTAAAATTATTAACCCTAAATAAATACATAAACGGTAAACAGTTAGCTGTCTTTCGTGATTACAATATCAATAGTCTTCGAACTACACTGTTTTGTCAAAGATTTTAACTTTTTTATAGCCTTATTTTTTATTGCTCACTTTTTATTCTTGCCGGGCATTCAGTGTTAAGTTTCATTAGATATTATTTTAATCTGTCACAAATCGACAGCTCGCCATTGACGGCTGACCCTTGACGGGTGCTTTGGTTTAATATTTTTTTCATGTGTATTTTTTACCCGAGTTCGGACAATAGAAATAGGGCCATTCGATAGTTTAGCACAATGTACCCACTGATCCTCATTGATCGCCAATTACTGGACATTAAGTACCTTAAACGCTTTTCATGTCCGCTATTTGTAGCAACAAATCAAATATGAAAGGAAACAGCTACAATGGACCGCTCAAGATCTGCATTCAATATTTCTGTTGGGTGTTATTATGTGTTCGATAAGCTGTTTTTTCGGACATTATTACAATGGAGTTTGGGAGCTTATATTTTTTATGTGCGATAGGATTTTGCGATAAAAAGTAGGTTGGAAGTCGAGGCCAAAAATTTAACATACCGACATATTGAAGGTTGGATGTAGATTGGATGTTATTGTTATTACGATTGTAAATAATTATGGCAAAAAAAATGCACATGATATCAGACTTTAACATGTTGTAGGATGATAAACATAAAAAAAACTGGAAAGAAAAATAAACAAATACCTAATTTAACTTGTTCTAATAAACAGGTAAAAAAGGAAACATCAATAGGCTACACGCGTCCTGCACCGCCGCCGCCGCGCGGGGTTGCTGCGCACAACAAGGTGTGCTTATCGGGTGCGCACGCGCCGATGAGTCCATTGTCACGCCCGACACGCTTATTATGCGGTTGCAGGAGCGCGCACTAGAACACACGCTATTGCACATTTATTGCTCATCTTCAAAGCTTTGTTAGCTTTGTTACATCTTTTATTTGCTTTTTATCAATAAAAATGTCGGCCGACAACGATGTATGGCTTCACGCTATAATTCCGCTGCCGAGATTCTTTATTAGGGAATTGTGGAGAATTTTTCAGATTGTAGCAAATAATGTTCTCGAATTACGTTAATTTGTGTTTCATGTGGTTTAAGATTACAGTAACGCCGACAACGATATTAATTTAACAACAGTGCTACTCAGAAAAAAGCCGCAAATATTTAAAGGCGATTATATCATGTTGCTGGTACCAACTACTGCATAAGTACTTAATCCGACCTAATTTTAATCTGGGTGTTAGCTCCAAAACCTGCAAGTATTATTCTCAGGCCAAAGGCACACATAAAGCCCAAGAAAATAGCAACAACAGCAACATACTTTCTATAGGAAATTATGACAAATAGGTTTCATCTTCCGTCTGGTCTCACGATGAATCACAGATCACTTGAGACTTAAGGTCTGGTCATCTGAGAGCCGCGCCGTCTGCGAGCCTCAGACATGCGGGCCTCTCACTGGGTCACGACCGCGACGGCGACGGCACAACCTATGTAACGTAATTCACTTATAATTGGAACTAATCGAATAAGCTTGGGTAAGGTCACTTATGGTAGAGACGTGGTTAATAAGGTATCTTGTATGACGAAGTGTGATTAAGTACTTATATTTAAGCTGATCCTCCTTTTAGATGCGGTGTTCAGCTGAATTCGGTAAGACTTCAAACTGGCTTGGCAACATGCTAGGCAGAAAGAGATGATTGAAGTATGAGAATGCGTAGGTATGAATGTTTTTACTGTTTTATTTTGACATGATGATTTTATTAGGTTTTCACATGAATTAATTATTCATCATCATCACATTAAAATAATGTAAAGTTATTATAATATCAATTTTTAGCTGATCAAATTATATATCCAAGGAATGAAGGTGAACTTTTAGGTAATGTCTGTCACAAAGGGTTCAAGGAATAAATTTGAATCATATTATGTGAAATTAATGTGACTTTCTAGCCACTTACGCTTGACAAATTATCAAAACATGACACAGTAATTATCTGCTTAAGTGGTTATGCAACGTGATTATTGCTATTTATTTAGCAGTTTCATTGTTGAGCAACCGCACCCGGTGTCAATTTTCAGTGGAGCCACACGACCGCCTCCAAATATTGTGATAATCCGACCATACTCTATTGTCACTCGATGACTTGATAAAAAAATATAAAAAGCTCATCCGCGTACCATCCCCCGGGACCACTCCACGGTGCACTTCTTCCCTTATTCCCATAATCTATTCCAATTAACTGACAGCACCATATTGTGATATTAACAATGAATTCTCCCCTATATAAACTACAATATCAAAGCAAGCAATAATCATCTTTCTTGTAATGAAGCTATGATACTTATTTCCGTGTGCTATTTTTATAGCTTTTTACATTTTAGTGCACTTAAATAGATCTTATTGTTGGTACATGTATTACAATTTTGATTATTTTACTTATGACCGTGACAAAAGCTCTTAAATGGTTGTATTAGTGGTACTTTTTCTAATGTTACAATCCAACAATTTATTTCTAATCGAGACTTTAAATTGACACCCGATTTTAAGAAGCCTTCTAGAACATACTACTGATCTTATAATATTAATATCAGCAATAGATATTAAGAAAATTGACATATAGGCTTGTCAGCCATCAGTTAATATTTTTATAAATTGGTAGATGACTAATTAATCGATAACAAGGTTAACTTGCATGATAGCCACGTGCAACCAAATAAGTTAATCCGGTAAATTGCAGATCTATCTCTTGCCGCAATCAGGCGAACTTCCCGCTAATCCCCACAGATAACGGGTCACCGTCAGATGCTTGATGGCGGCTATTACCGCGATAATCGTCATTGTCTTTGCTTCCCACAATCGCGAGGGTGGCTATATGTCCACGGTAGCTAATACTGATCTGATAATGAGTGGAGAGGGAGGTATTATACTTATTGGCGTTTAGTGGTCGGTGATACTGTTGATGATGCTAGTTTAGATCACTGTTTAGTACCTTTAACTTTCACTTATATGTAACTAATATGTACTTTGAACTGTAAATTAATGTCAGTAAATGCATATCTTCAGTATGACTTTGTATTTTCTTTCACATCAAAAATTAAGTTTGTTTATAAGAGGTCTATTATTGAGTGGATCAGTGGTGTCTTTAAGAATCATCCGTATCCGTTTCGTAAGGACCTAAAACCACCATGCGGTCGTTTATAGTACAAGCAAAGTAATCAAATGACCACACTCGTCTATTTAAACGTAAGTAGCAGCTGTAGAATTGATGCAAAACGCAGCACGTGTCATGAAACACTTAAGGTAAATCGTCAAAAATTTCGCTCGTTTCCCACACAAACCGCAACAGGCATGACAAAATCGATACGCCAATTTATATCGATAAGTTTAACTTAATATCGATGGTAAATTGCTATTTTGTAATGAGTGACGTTCTCAGGAGCCAGCAGGAGACTTGGGGGCGAGCGTATCTTCGTGTGAGATCTGCCGATTTTACGAGTCAACTCACAATAGCTGTAACGACCGAGTTGTAAAATTACGATTATTGTTTACGGCTTTCTGGCTTCGAATGAGGTAGCTGCTTAATTGTTATTGTATTATTGACTTGTTGGTTCTACTGTTCGGTAAAAAGTAATAATTACAATAGGTTGCACGGCGATACAGTTACACCGCGGATTTTGTTTAAAGTATTGTTTGGGAATGTTTACAAAAACATGGTTGCTTAGACTGTTATTTACTTTACCGCAGTTTTAAGCAAAGATTTTGATTGCAGATTGGTGTGTAGATGACGTGTAATATTTAGGGTATGATGCAATCGATACCTAATCTAATTCTGCAAGCGCGCATCACATTGGATGCAAGCCGTCGCTTGCGCGTCCTACGCGGAGCTCATGCAGGTGGCCGACATACGATATCCCATTGTAAGGCATGTTCCGAGCCTCCTCCGTTTGTCTCCCGTCAAAAGAATTCCAGGCAGACAACTCACCCCGCTACTAATTACGCGACGCCAAAGATTATGAATACCATGGAATACTTTAAACCTACCTAAGCTTTCATCCTCTAAGCTTTTTCCAACGGCCTACCTATCTTCCTTTTTTGTTATTTATGAATTAGGATTTTTAACAAAAAATATTAATTGTTGCTTTATTGTTGATAAATAATTAACTTTAGTTTTATTTTCACAAGTATGCATAGGAAAAATATCTCTTGACAGAAAGCTAAGGATCCTGGTCATTAATAAATGCACAAAACCACAAAACGGACAATCATGATAATAATATCATGTAATTGTATCAATTTATGATATAGGTAATTAAGTTATCAAACAGTTATTAGGAAATTTAAATATACAAGACCTTCAGCTGTAGTGTCACATCTGTTTTTGTCTGTTCTATAATATCTGACTCATCTTGCGTGTACGCACAAAGTGCGCGAGCGATTCAAACGAAATGAAAAGCGTTTTGTGAGGTATTCCATCCATATTGAGTGCGCGCATGTGCGCCGCATACAAAAGCTTCGCAAAGCTTTGCACTGGCTCTTCTATTTATCGATGTCTGCTGCGATTTGACTTGAACAAACAAACAATAAGGACCTATTATATAAACGTCGCTGTGCAAATTATCTTGTTTAAGACATCCAGATAGCAAATTTGATAAACCCCTATAATAAAATAATTGTAACGTATCTAATTATGTGCATGTATCGGAATTTGATTACCTTCCGATGTGGGTGCTAATGGCTATAACAAAATACTTATATTCAAAGATGTTTTATTTATTTCTAAGACTGGTGTTCACATATTTAGTTGAGGTTCGCTCGACAGGCACGTGCCGAAGCCCGTATCGTTTGCAACCGATGCGCAAATCTAACGTCCGCAGGTAATTGCGTTGCGTTTGACCAAACGTTTGCTTGCATTTCCATTTTGTCATTAGCAATCGGCTATTAATTCCTGGATTATGACTAGTGGGGACATAGGGGCTCGCAATTTTCACAACGCCAGCTGCCTTCACTATATGTATCTGTGCAAAAACTTTTCTACAAGGAAAGCCACCTGCGTGATTCAACATTATCTGCTTCTAATCATGGGCGCACACGTCGCTAGCTAACGACACGTGAACCTATGTATCGATTTATCACGCTGACCAGAGCTTTAATGAAACTAGATTATTATAATAGCTATCAGAGACTCCTGCGATAATGATAGATTACAGTAATGAAGTTGTTTTGCAAGCATCTTTAATTATTCAAATGCTCACCGTGTTACAATATCTATTTAAGCTCACACATAAAGGTGTAAAAAAGGTATTTTCTTAATACGTATTTGCGTAAAACTGATAAGTACTTAATAGCGCCAGTGTTGATATCAAAAACAAACAGTGTTTGAGAAATACAAAACGCCCTTGTTATTTTAATGGTAGTGTGTATAAATAGTGGGAGAAGCGAGTAGTTTTTATAAGCAGTCCTTACATGGATAGGGCAATTATCACGTTGGTAGCCATTATGTAATGTCCACTCTATAAAATCGCAACAACTGGTTTAGCCTGTCCTGTTGTCCTGGCCACTAGGGCTGTCTAATAAACATGTAAGAAAGCAGAGTCAAGATTTTTATTGGATATAATTTACTGAACATTTCAATGGGTTATGAAACTAATAAGGTTCAGAAAATAATTTATTTAGCTATGTAGGCAGGTTATAATACAGTACATATAAAAGTATTGTCCTTATACAGTTATTAGAAGTTAATATACATCATCGAACTAGAAGTCACTCCTACTTATTTAGTTATCAATGATGTAAATAGGCTGAAGTAGGTAATGATGAATTTTATTTTGACACCTATTTTGTCTATTTTTCTGTTCTAGAGTACATTTATTTCTAGCTTAAAATATAGTATGTTATTCAGACAACCCTGTGCCACCACGTGGTGATAGGACAGCACCTGTTAGCTAAACATATCTAAGCTGCAGCAATCAGCTCCAACATCTGCCTGCCTAGATTATTACGCAATAACTCCACATTTAAGTGTCTACCAGATGTACAAGGGAGCTATGAACTTGTGACCATTTTATGGACTACTTAATATATTATATTGCGGAGTATTAAACTGGTTGTTTAATGAATAAATTGATTTAGCGATTGCAATTTTATTAAAAAGAGTGTGTTGTCCTGCGATTACTTTTGAATAGGTTAGTTTTGTTCCTGTAGATTTAACGCTAGTTTTTTTATCACGCATAAGTTGCGCTGTCAATTCGTCAAGTCAACTCGTTTATTTTTTTTCTATGTGTTTTCTACAGCTGCGGTGTGATTGGTACTCAATTTTATCTAAGTTAGATGTCTTACAAAACATGAGAATTTCAGACAATCGAATAATATGACATCGTTTGATGTTTAGTTACGTGCTACTTTGCATTTTTTTTGCAAAAATCACGATATATGCCTATAATTCAAGATATTTGTTTTCATGTGATCATGTACATTAATGGCTATTTGTAAGTATAACTAAAAAAACAAATACCAAGCTTTTAAACAGTGCTTTATAAATGTGATACATGTAAGCAATAAAAATTACACACAAGGGCTCCGTGTTAACGTGCCAGTAAAATAAATGAAATAGCGCGAACACCAGTAATAATCTAATTTAGTAATTTGCAACAACAGTCATAATACACTAATTACGGAACAGATGTACCTACTAGGTAATTGCAAAAACCTATGGTGGTCTAAAGATCGTGAGGAAAAATGCAGCAAACCTGTTATTTTAATAGAAATAATGCAATTCTCACAATCTGTTGGCTAATAAGTCTATTAAGTTATTAACTAAAAGTTTTCTTGGTTGTTTGCACACATTCATCGCGTCGGGTCATTTGTCTGATTGTAGTAAAGGAGCTATGAATTTAAATATCAATTAAACTAAATGTGTAAATATTGAATGTTGCGTGATTTTTAGTGTCGTTTAAAATGTGAATCTACACGAACAAGCTTGACAGTACTGAAACACAAAAAACGGGGAATATATACACATACAATAAATTGTTTAAGATGATCCAAAGGTGAATAAATTAACAAAAAAATAGATTGACTCAGATTGAGTCAGGCTTATAAAAAAGTACATAAATCAAGGTGGTGTTATATCTAATCTAGAGTTAAGTATTTAGGCTTTGCTTGATTGCTTCATTGTGTAGAGACAATCCTAGGCTCTAAGGGGCAGACACTTATTGTTTAAAAACCGTTATGATATAATATGTAAGGCGATATATTTAAATGGTTTATTATGAGAATTTATTTGTATTCGCATTGAGTTTTCCCATCGCGGCACGTGCGTCTAATTGTGAACCCGCATCCACTGATTGACGTAGGACTTTAGCGAGCCACAATACCGTTACACTTTCTACTGACACCCTAACTTAATGCAATACTTGTTAAAAAGTATTAACCCGCCAATTGTTGAATCATTACCAGCTTGAATAAGTTTGAATTTTCTACGGTAAATAACCAAAGAGATAGGAATTCGCGAAAAGAGACGTAGAATTCAAAGGCATGACTTTTATTCATACTAAGAACGTAAGATGAAATAAGTTTCAGATTTACTGATATAATATGTTTTTGACATATCTACATACCTGGTATCCTTATTCTAATGACTGGTTGCCGTTCACAGAATTACGATACGATTTTCAATAACGCGTAAACGCTACCTCACCTAACACACACTGAATTAGAAAAATTACCTCCCAATCAAGCAATTTAATCGTTATCTAGTGATTTGATGACACATCTAAAGAGATCAATAGATTTGTGACAGAAAGGTGGGCCAGCCCAGCCCAGGTGGTCGTGCCACCAGCCGGCACACGACGCATGCACCCTGCGAGGATGCATCATCCCTTGCTATCGATCCCATATTGATCTTTGAACTAAAACTATTAATTTTTATTGCGAACTGAAAAAGTGTAAGGTAAGCTGTTGGAGACAAATTGCTGTGTTGGTTCTATTTTGCTAGTGAATCAGAAACTTAAATTGTTGAATATTTTTATTTAATGATGTTAGAGATTTTTTTTGGAATATTAATTAATGTTAAAAGTAAAATTACATTAAAAGCTTTTAGAATGTGTTACAAATTTTATATAATATAAAACGGGTAAGGCGCAGCTACAGGTCTTTAGCTGTCTTTAACATTTTCAAAAAGTTTTAATTATATTTATTTTCAAACTAAATGTGCAGGCTAAAGTTTTATAAAGTCTTATTGATATTATTTGTGAGCTTAAATACCTAGATGTATAGCACAAATTTGAGAGTTTATTGTAATGTTTATATCACAAGCAAAAGTGGAAAGAGTACGTTGAAAATATAAGTAGTTAAAGTTTCAGCTACCACTTTTTATCCACTTTCACGTAAAATGCAGTTAACTTTGCTTTTCGATTGCCGTCGGCGCGCGCTGGATTATAAAGTTTAAACGGATACTTTAATAATTTTAGGTTTTAAGATTTAAATGATCATTTTACAAAGATTCTCATTATTAAAACATTGCCTAATACAAAAACTGACTTGATTGATAATTTATTTTTGCCTTTCACACCTCAACATTTTAAACACCATAAACCTCTCGCTGTTTTAGTTAAGTAAATATTTACCAGCAAATGGTTAGTAAACTTTAGGTTTATAGGTACTTAAAAATCCAATTATGTTCTTAGAAACTAATAGTGGAGCGTGGCACTGTGGTTGAAGAACATAGGTACATTTACGAGCAAAAATATGTTACAAAAAGCGAAATTGTAAAACAAATTTAGCGAACTATTTGTGTTAAAACCCAAAAAGAAAATATACACATGATTAACGAACTGTTTTCAACAATTTCTTTATATCACGTTTTACAATATCAATCTAGAATTGTAGAGAAAAATCGTAAACAGTTGTAGAGTGTATACATATTTTTGCTAGAGACTGTACCCATTCAAATATGTAATGGCTATGTTATACCTAGGTATTGTATGAGTACTAAATATTAAGGTCCATATTTTGTAGTGGCCAATTTCTTTATAGACCACATAGAGACATAATGGTTAGCCTGTGGTCGTAAGCTCGTAAATATTGTGCACCTTGAGCGTGCTTAATAATTCCTTTGTCTATTTTTATGGGATATGAAATTTTGCTTTTCACTATCAGTACAAACAGGTTGAACTAGACAATATTTCAAATATTATAGCGTCGTGTGTCGCAGATTAAGCATAAAATTGGGTGATGGACTTTAATTATACACTCTTTACTTATAATAGTTTTGTACTTTTTGTAAGAATCATTTAAGATTTTTCACTGGCCGATAAATAAGTGGCATAAACATAATAATTAATTAAAATTCCTTTTTTAGAATACAGCTGATGCAAATTTCACTGAAACGTGATCAAATAATGTGAACATATTATGCAATTATTACGTAATTATTAATTTCGGTAAACATGTTAAAACTTTGAAAGTTTCCATTGCTGGCTTTTCCTTTATTGCAGAGGCCACAATTTAGTTTCTAAAATATCTAACTCAATGCTACTTCCTAAACAACATGAAGTAACCTTCGTCAACTGTCCTTACAAAACGAACGCGTTAACATTTCCGAACAAACACTATTACTAAAGGTGAACACCGAAAACAGTCGGCACACAAGAGTCACGGCAGTGCTTACGGTATCTGGAAAAGGCTTTTCGTAATTACTTGGGGTGTGTTTTGTTTGGTGCTATCGGCGTGTAACGAGCCGCAAATGGGTCGGTGATCGCGCGATCATGCGGGCTGCCCGCCCTTCGCAGCGCCCCGCCGCCCGCCGGCGCGCGCCTCAAAGGCCTTTGTACGTGTGCTGAATGGAAACACTGTCATGAGCGGAGCGGGCTAAATAAGCGAATAACATGTACCTCCTGAAATAAAGTGAGTGAGGTATGAAATCAGGTCAACTTTTACCCTTATTCGAACCAATAGTGGCGATGTTTTAACGAAATGTATAAGTTAACTGAAAAATTATTATAGAGTTTCTAATTTTCTATAATAATATTGGCATAGTATAATATAGTACTGGATAACTGTTGAATAAAATTTTCAAATAAAACATTCTGTGACACGATATACTAAGGCGGAAAACTGTGTACGTTTTTATTCAGTAAACGCTAGCGCACTTACCGGGACTTCACCCTTATAGATAAGCTCGGCAGTGGTAGCAGCGGAATCTCGCGTCTATCCTTGTTAATGAGTTTATCTCACATGTGGTGCAATTAGCCCATTGAATGTGGCACAAGGATTATTCGGAGGTGCGCGGTCAAAGCTCTTTGTCTGCATTCCATTTTATCTTTAAACGCTACCAAATTAAATCTGATAATTACTTGTACTATTTAATCATATATTTTTTACTTTTTTATTTCTACTTACTTCAGAGTTATATAGGGTTAAAGCGCTCTACATATCTACAATATGTCACTACAGAATTATTTTCTTTTTGTTCAGATATTTTCACAACGAATTAAGAATTCATTACCAATTTACTACCTATTTAGCATACTGTTATTGTGTTTCATAGGAAACTCACCAGGTATTTTATGTCGGTAACCTTTAATCATTGTCAGTATCGCTTATCCGTGGATACTGCGTTCCCATTGGTCGGTCGGCGGCGGAAAATCGATCGTGCTCTATGTAGGTTGGCTGTTCATTATGAACAGTTCATGTTACCTTAGGTTCGGTAATTCCCACTTATCGTGTCGCCATTGGTGTTTAACATAAAGTTTTTATGGCTTTTATGTATTTTCCCTGATAAATTTTACTGTCACATTATGTAGCGTATACCTATTCTATCGTAATTTATTTTGATATCAGAGTTACAATTTTTCGCAATACGAATGGCCGAGGTCGCAATCAGACTGATTCATCATCAATAGCTTAGGTTTAAAAAGAGTTATAAATTAAGCTATTAAAACATGATACTAACTATCCTACTACCGCTCTTTACAAAGAAAAATACCTCTAGATAAGTCGCGCTGAAAACACAAAACTCTTTTTCACAAAATCTTTTACAATTTGTATCTTAAATATAGGCAAGTAGGTAGCTTGCCATGATTGAATGAAGAGTAGAGTAGTAAAATAGACTAACCCATCCAGAGCCAACCACCATAAGGTCGATTTATACCATGTTATCATCCATTGCACAAACACATACATGGAACAATTATGTAGATGACTGGATGCAATATGGTCTGTGAATTGCCTTATCTGACAGTACTATCGGCACGCGACGCGTATTTAATTGTACGCTTCTGTTTTACGTTATGGTATTATAATAGCTGAAATTATTTTAATTGTTATATTGTTTTTAATTGTTATTAACACTTAGATGAGTAGCTAGCTTAAATTTGCTTGAAGTTTTACTTGGGGTATTATAAAGGCAAATGTTATTGTAAAATCAAAATATAAGCGTATGTTACATAATATGCTAAACAAACGTGATTATTTTACAAATATATGAAATGTTGTTTTAGTTGTTTAAAAAATATTTGTCCGTTTAGGAATGAGGACGGAAACTTTTGCAATTATATTCTGAATTCCAACAACATAAGTAAGAATGGTTTGTTTGCACTCGTCGAAGAAATGCGGATGACCACAACGAGGCCTTGACAGTTCAAGAAGCCTCAGCAAGCTAGGGCCAAGGGTCCTTGCTCCTGATTTACGGGCTCCGAAAACCGCAGGGATTCAATGTGCCTTTGTTGCAAACACACTTTTATTATATAATAAAATATTTCCACAAAATGGAACAACTTTATAGGTCATAATTCCCTTTTAACGATCGCTGTTATGAAAATTTTGCTGTTTTAGAAATGTTATTCTATTTTGTTGAACATAAGCTTGATGCAAAACTCTAGAACTAGTTAGTCTTTAGAAGTCATAGCTATGAAAATCAATTGTAAGAAAAGCTGTGTGTAAACTAATTAGTCAATATTTAATTACGTATTAGTAATGATAGGTTTGTAGACAATTAAAAACTACTAACAATTAAACAATGACATCAGCAGTATTAAATTAGTAGCGTGACAATAAAAAAGGTAAAACACATTCGTGCTTAAGATAGCATCGTTTGGTAAAACGCGAACATGGAGATAATGACTCGATGAATAATAATGAGGTTTGTAAGTGTGAATCACCAAATATATTTAAATTGTTATCAATTAAAAGCAATATAATAGCGATTTGAGTCGCGTTGCCGTGGCCATATGGCGTACCGCACGGGCGGCGGTGTGCCCATGGAATAAGCGTGTAACATTTTGTATAAGCGTTTTCTTTGGCGATTGTTTAGCAATGCGACTCATTTACCAGTCATGTTTGAGTGACATGGAAATATTGATTTAGAATTTCAGATGCATACCTACATATTTTACCAAGTGTTCATATCTGAAATTCTGAATATGTTTTTAAATTTTGCACATATTATTTTTGCATACGTAATGTTTAGATATCTTTGAGTTTTCAGCAGTTCATATAAAAAAGTAAAATAAAATGACGGAAATATTTCTACCAAACGCTTAGGGGATGAAAACTCATCCAATTGTGATTGTCAAGTCATATCACCCGCTAACTTAATGGCTTCCTAGTTGATGTAAATTTGTCGGGCTCAATTGAAGTTAATAGGAATGTACGGAGGGTGAGGATCGCCAGCTGACGCGAGGTGTGAGGGAATGCAGCCCTCCCTCAGCACTCGACGACGGATGCACAATTGATGGTCAAATAAAAAAATGCATGTTGATGGCACGGACGTGGGAGGGCCCACTTATAATAACCATTTTAGGACAGTATAAATTATTTGTAGATAAAGTTATACGATGTCGAAATTAGTTAGAAACTAATTTAGTGTTATTTGAATGGAAATTAGATTATGCTAATTAATATTATCATTAAATTGCTGGTGAATTACTACGGTAAGAAATGATTAAAATCTCTCCCGAAAAGATGTTCTCTCATATTACATTAAGTTAATAAACAAACTCATGTTTTGCAAGAAATTTACTCGACTGGCATAGAGTAAAAAAACTAATTTTCATGTTTGTATAACAAACAAATGTGTTGAACAGTAGGTAGCGAGTAGTGTGTGGTGTGTAGGTGAGTGAGGGTCGACCTCATGAATGTTAACCAAACAGATATAAACGGCTTAGCCTCCCCTCCGTTGATCGCCGATTGTTCACAATTGATGTTAGGACACATCTTTGTGTGTTTGATAGGTCCTAGTAGGGACAAAAAGAAGTAAGAAAATTTAGGGAAGCGTTAGATAATACAAAATGACAATGAAATAAAAGTAATCTAAATAATTTTTAATCATAGCGCACTAACAATATTCTTTAAACGCGAGGAATACAAAACTACTTACTAATTATCTGACTGCCCCATTGGCCTAGTGGTTCTAAGTGCATCTGCTAAGCTAGAGTTCTTGGGTTCGAGTCCCAAGTCGATTCCAAAGTCGGTGATAATGGGTTTTTCTATCAAATTCTCAGTAGCAGGTCGGAGTTTGGATTTGTGCCCGGTTTGTGGCAATAGGCTCGCCCCCTATTACATGGGACCTAAACATATCGGCGAACTGTGGGTGTACATGGGTACCTCTGCCTAACCCTTTGAGAATACAGGCGTGATAATATGTTACGTTATGTCAAATTATCTACATAAGAAAGCTAGTTATAGATCTCAGACTAATTAATGCTTTACTTTTACAACCTATATTAAGCTCTGTACAAATACGCAACGATTAAAACATTATTAAAATTGCATAAAATCATTTTCCTAACGCAAAAAATACTAACAAAACATTCACAATAAATTAATTAATTGTAATAAAAACAAAAAGTCCAATATTACCAAAACATTTTTATGTCAATACCTGGATGCACGTGGCAGCGACAGCTGGCCGATATGATCTCGGAACATCGCAATACGATAAATGCATTAGCATTGTGGGTGGTTGAACTTGTCACGGACTGCCATTGCTGTTTCGATGAATGTAAATAAACAAATAAGCTTATAACTATAAATGTTAAAAGCAAAACTCACATTGGAATAAAAACTTGTCATGTTTGTTATTGCAATAAAAATTATAGATTTTAAATTAATTGTTTACTAATTCTATCAATTAATTTTTTTTTCGTCATAAAATTGCAGTGACATTTTTAATGTGCCAGTAGTTTTAGCACACTAATTTATTTTAAAACTGTATTTTTTTTGCATTCAATATTAGATTTAAAAAACGATGAAATTATTTATTTTCTTACTTTAAACATTTATTATTGAGAAGATTATAATAATTTGTTTTACGTAATATGTGAATAAAACCTTTTCACATATTATATAAAAAGGTTTGTACTTTTTTCACTTTGATTCCATTCCAAATTTAAATCTCAGCCTCATGGCGCTAAAATAAAACAAGAACGTATTAATTTAGTAGTTCTTATTTCACCAATGTTTAAATTAAGTACATTAGCTGTAGTAAGTAGTTTTATACAGTTCATAATTTCACGTGTTTCAAATTTAAGTTTGATTAGGTTATTAACTATTAACTTATTATTAACCGGTGTAATTGAGGAACATTTAAGGTACGTTTTGTTTTTACTTGCAGTCTAAAGATTTCCTCCTACTTATAATAAACACACCTTTTTAATCATATACTGGTTATTAAACAACTAGAAAAAACTAGCTCCATATCCAATACAGTGTATTGAACTAGGATGTAATAGAAAAGTCTAGATTTAGTTCGTGTGAACGCAGCTGCGGCAGCACCTGCTTGCGACTTCTATTGCCGCACACGCAGAATCTCAATCGCATTAGAATGAAAAAATAATAAATATCAACGTTTTCCTTATACAAGTGACAACATTCTATGAAACCTGATAAGTATTTATTGGCATTTTTATTGTTGTACGTGCGTACACCTTCACGATTTTTCATTGGATTTAATTAGACGGCTGTTTATTTTACATTATTATTTGTGCTGCGCTGTGTTTATTGCTGAGTATCTTATACGTTGCTTTTTATTATTTTAATCGGAAGTAATCATATATGAGTAGGCTCTGTTTTCTAACGCGGGTTAAAAAAAAGTTTTGTGCTGATTGATATTAAAGATGGCTTATAAACAAAATAATAGATAGAGCATTTCGCCTCAATTGCTGTACGCTGGGAAATAGTTGAATCAGAAATAGAACAAAACAGATAAATAAAGGTCACATCATTTATTTTTTGCTACAGATTGAATTATAAAAGCGTTTTTAATTGCTGGGGATTATGAGAACTTCGATATTAATTACCCCCTAAATGAGCTTAACGTTTCGTCGCTACAGTGTTTGTTTAAAAAAAGGGTTGAATGTACTTGAGGGCTATTGTTTTTCGTCTATAAATCTAATGTATTGTAATTATACAGTTTAATGGGTGACAGTCGCTTTGTCGTATGTAAATGTCCCCGGTAGCAGATTGCAGGGTGAAGTGGGGTGGGAACGGAACAGCCCCGACAATATTGGTACGCGACGGGACGCCACTTCACTGCCACGGCTGGGGACGATGCTGTTATTATGTATGGTTTTAAACACTCAAGCTTTGGTTACTAAATCGCGGGCCACCGATATTGCATGATTTTGCTGTAGGAAGTAGGTTAAAAGTTAGGTAATTTCATTTTGTATTTAGCATAACATATTCGGTCCGTAAACTTCTCAGAAAAAAATATATCTAAGTTTATATAATTAGTCATTGTTTTCTTTATTATTTGTTAGCTTTTTAATATCGTCTTACTTAATTATTTTATACTGGAAGGTTCAGTAAAAATGAAATGAAAAGCGACTGTGTAATATTTCCTATCTTTATATCACATAAAAATTACTGAGCAATAAAATCCTACTCCGATCACTTACATCGAACACAATAATTAACAATGAATTAAATAGGCCCACAGATTCGGCCTCTTCAGTAACAAATAATATTACAGACGTATTTCTGAGTTGTAAGCAATTGTTAGCATTGTTTCGCAGACAAAGCATAAGTAGCCACTTCTGTTTGAGAAACTATGCTTTACCGCGAGAACGCGTGTGGGAATGTGGGCAATGCTACTGGTTACTTGTTACACTATACTTTAATTAGAATAAACGATTTCTTTGTGTTTGTTAAAATTGTTGCGGTTTTGTAAATTATTGTTGTTTATAGATCCATCGGTAATTTACGAATCTTCACGTTACTTAAAGAAAGTGTCTTAGATAAATTAGCAAAAAACTGATTTCCAATATTTAGCTTAACACTGTAGTTTTATTAGAAAAAAACATTGTAACTTATTTTTTCCTAAAATTATCCTTTTATAATATTACGTAATAAACTCCACAAATTGTAAGAACTCAAGCATTTCCTTTTTACTTCCGATAACATCTTTAGCTTGTTATTTGTATCGCAAATCTGCCGATCATGAGATCCATATAAATCGGTATTCAATAACAAAGTATTAGAATAGCGTTTGAGCATTCAATTAGGCGGTAAGTTATCGTGGATGGAGATACCGCGATGGTGGTCCATTGTGGCCCGGCGCCCCGCGGCTGCCGACGTCGGCCACTCGTGGCTGCACAATGCAACAACACTGTTTCCTATTTTTATAACTGTGGACTTTACTGCCGCTCTGATGACCGCTCTAGAGGTCGGTTTGATGGGAGTCGGTTTTGGAAAAAATACACTGTTGTTTTTTTTCGCAATGATATTTGCAAAATAAGCAAGAAAAAATTACTGAAAATTAACTTGCATAATATACCATCATAAACTTCATAATATAGCACAGGTTTATAGAATGTGTTTAGAAAAAAATAGCGTTCGTTAAATATCGTGTAAATTATTAATCATAAGAAACGGTTTCCTTATCAGCTATCAAACGATCGATCTCAAAAATAATGGCGAACCACCGGGTGCAGGCCCGCGGCGACCTCCCGACTGCGGATCTAGCGGATTGTTACTTCACACCGTTGTCAAAGAGTTGGGTTGTTCGCGACTCCGATTGAACCGATAGATAAGTGCGTTCTCACCTCCCCGTGGTCGCGACGTCGCGAAAGGGTTCGCCGAATAATTGCAACAATCAATTTGAAGGAGCTATCGAGCAATTTGTATGGTATTTGTGCGGGCTGTCACCCGCTGATGCTATCGACGCGCATCGGGGAGCCAATGGGAAATGTTTTTAGTAGTTACTTTCTCACACCTCAAGTACCTAATTAAAACGGTATGAGATGCCTAGGGTGTTAAGGAGTTACTGAAGGACTATCGCGACTAAAGGAATCAGTACGATTGCTTTTGCTAAAACGACAAAGATATTTCCTTTATTATTACCATTTCAGTTATTTATCATTGCTAAGATGACATACGTATTATTGCAATTTGTATCTGGATTTATGTATAAAAATATTTTTATTCCATAAACATACTAATCTTCTACCTAATCTATCAGGTGCACTATTCAAACTCGTTCGTACAACTAAGTTGCCACTTACTAAGAATTCCGTGGACCGGCTATAACTCACCCCGGCATCCATAATAAGACATAAACATCAGCTCGTTGCAATATGTCACCGTGTAACAAAGCGCTGCGGTAACGGTCCGCATCATTTGTCTGCCGTAACCCTGTTATTTATGATCTCCTGCCGAAGAAGGAGAACAAAAACGAGACTGCTGTTAAATATTTGCCCTGAGACAAGAGGGGGCGATAATTCGAGGCTATTATGACGTCATTTCACGCCCTTTGTGAGGTCGTCACGGCATGTCATCTGCTCCTTGAGACGCCTGCCTCTACTATCTCTCGATTAAATCTATTGTGTCGTTTTTTCAGTGAGCGCGAGTCGGATGCGCCACCGACGATGATTTTGTCCCGTTCGCTTGTTCGCTCGACTTCGCTATAAAAACACTCGAGGAGCTGCCCTATTGTCTCCTGACCCTTTTACGAGCTCCGTTTTGTGACGCTGTTATTGTTTGCGGTTGATAAACATCTCGCCACTAGGTAGGTAGGGATCATCGTCACTTTTACCGGTGGTTTACTTTAATACGGCTCCATTGGGTTTGTTTGTCAATTATTTTCTAATGAATGGTAGCTTGGGACGTCATTTTTTAGGATGGAGTTAATGAATACTGATTTGTTGGCATTCACGAAGGATTTGCCGTTGAATACAAAGTCTGTGTACAAACAAGATGCTAAGTTGGCGTCGGCAATTGATAAGCTTTGCAGTAGTAACCAAGCAAAATTGTTTGATGCTTCTGGTCTTAAGTTGCTTCCTGAACGAAAGATAGAATTCAGTGAGGTTCAGGAGCTTTTGAAAGGATCTGTTAAAAAGGAATGTAAGTTACATAATTTTCTGTAAAATTATATAAAATGGTCCACGTGTTGACAAAGATTCATTAATTTGACAGCTACCATCAAACCGTCTCACGAAATATTAAAAGAAACGAATGATGCCAGAAAATCACTTATCAAAAGGATAGAAGATGTTTTGGGTAATATCAATAAGAGCGCGGAAAGTGGAGAGACACCAAAGCTCGTCATTAGAAACCAGAAACTGTGGAGCAATTGTATTTATGATTTAGATAGGTAAGGAAGGTATTTATTTTTAAGTTCTGATAGATAAGTATATAGTTTTTTTTTTGTATATTTTCCATTTTACTTGAGGGCATCAAAATTCCATGAATTTGATCTATTGCAATATTAATTTAAGAATCAATTTCAGAGTGACACTAAAATCATTTAACGAAGCTAAGAAGACGATGCTCTGTTATTCTAATAGCGAAGACAAAACCAGATTCAATACTATTGTTTTTGTGCTTACAAAAGTACATGAATTGCTTTCTAAGAATTTGACGGTTACTAGAAGGTAAGCTTGACCAGATTATTTTGGCGGTAGTAATGAGATTAATTTCGGCTTTTGTCTGGATTACCTTTTTCAGCATTAAGATGACTCTTTACCTGTCCTTTTATAAGCCTGTTAAAGTCAGACTGCCGGCCAATTTTTTTCTCAAATAGCGAGTTAGTCTAATATAGTTTGACTAAATCCAGGTTTGATGATGATAGTCCTCTCTCCAAGTTTTGACTCTTAGCATAACAAAGATCTATTAATTCGTTTGTAAACTTTATTTATTTGTCAATAGGGAACTATTCTACCAGAATGTGGTAAGACTTCGAAACCAGGCCAACTTGGATGTAGCGGTGCGTGATGTGTGCTGCTTATTGGAGACACCTCCCTGGAGCTTGGGTATTGTGGCTACTGCCAAAGGATTGATAGCAGGCCCACTTACTTTGCACCACAGAGACGGAAGTGCACTTGACTGTATGTCGGCCGGCGGTATGTATAGGTTTTGTATATGGATAACTGTGTCATATAGTATCGTAAAATATTCTGAAACAATTGATTTATGATGTACTCAGTACTGCATGATAATTATGTTACTAAGAGACCGACCGACTACTTCATGACCTCTATTTTCATTGCTAAATACTTTCCTTAATTAAGGAAAATGTACTTGGGTTTTTGCAATTATGTAGCGTAAAAATGCAGAAGCCTCACTAACAGACTTTACCGGTGAATGTTAAATAACCCACGTTTTGGCAAACTCATGCCCTTTTCAGGTGTGCTAATACCGCAAGATATAATAGGAATCAAAGAGTTCAAGTCTACAGCGAAATACATTTTAGTGGTTGAAAAAGATGCGATTTTTCAAAAACTGTTGGACGAAGGCGCTCTTGTTAGATTAGGCCCTGTTATTATAATCACGGTAAGGGAACCTTTTCTTCTTCTACTCCTAAAGAAAATTGTAAACAATAATCAGGTGTTTGGGTCTCAAATGAAGAGGTATATTTTGTGCAATATGATTTATTTAGGAAATTATACAGATACTGTTTCCACAGTTTTCTGAGTACTTATCAAAAAACCCTGAAATCATTTGAACTTGATAAACATTTCCTAAATCGTATTAAACTTAAAAAAAAACTCCATCCATAAAAATCATCTCGCATATAAAAATCTTCATCCACTACCACGTATACTTAGCTAATTTACACTGACTGCGTTAAATAATTATAGTCACTTGCTAATGTATTCTAACCATATGAACTGTTTATTATATCCCTCATCAATGTTTGTCTAATAAACTATGGAAATTGCCTTCGGTTCTGTGACCAATGATTTGACACACGATTCCCATCTAGTTGACAGCAAACAGGATTTATAATAACGCCAGCTGTTACAGCCTATATTATACATGCTAATGCTAGGAAATTAAACAGGATTCTAAGGTTTATCTATTGCAGAACTAAAATAGGCCTGAACTAATATAACCTTTATTATAAATAGATTGAAGGTATCGCAAGAGATTTGTTTTGCATTTAGCTGAATTACTGTCTTGAACTAATTTCACCCAGAGTAGGAACTCGTAATAATAATTATGATCAATGATTATTTGAAAAAAAAAATATACATCAACAACTGTAGAAGAAAATATCATTTGTTTTTGTGTAGCTCTCCTTTTGCTCAATGGGCATATGAAATGTAGGTTTGCTTAGTCTTATTAAATAAACCATTTTAAATGTCACAAAAAATATTTATTCATATAAAAACTTAGGCTGTTATATTTATACAGTAGTTTCTATCGACGCAAAATTTTGTTGAAAAGTTAATCTCAAAAACAGGGAAACATTGCTTTTCGTTATTCTTTTTGTAGTTCTCTTCATATTTACACAAAAGTACTATCTGAATTACTTATTCATATGCTTTTCTTTCTAGGGCAAAGGTTACCCCGACGTGTGCACCCGCCAACTGCTTTGTCGCCTGTGTACTGAACTGCGATTGCAAGCGCTCGCGCTGGTTGACGGCGATCCGCACGGCTACGAGATATTCCTCACCTATAAATATGGATCGTTGGTAAATTATAATAATTACACGAATATGGAAAGGACCAAGCCAACGAAACAGAGTGCTTATAATAATTTTCCTGAAAAGTACCAACCAAATAGTTTAAAATATTTTTCCACATTTTTTGAAGCGCAATTCAGTATTTTTCAAATAAATTGTAGGACAAGGTTTTTCCGTAAGGTCGCATGTTGTTCTGACTTCTACTACTTGTAAGTAAAACCTAACATCCGTTAGTTAAGTGCCCTAATCTGAGGCGAAATTTTCAAGTCCAATGCCGAGACTCTCGAATGTGTTTTCGCGCAATGATCTTTTAATTTCTAGAACAAATTATCATTGTGTAAGTTAAATAATCATTACATTTTCAGGCTCAATCCCACTTATCATCGTCCCTGGCTTGCACCTCCCTCTTACTATTAGGAGCCCGATACAGTGACGTCATGACTCTATCCTCTAAAGAGGCTCGTTTGCCTCTCACGGAACTAGATAAACGAAAACTCAGGAACTTAATGAAAAGACCTTACTTGGAAACACCAATTGGTAAGTCCTAACTTATTGTAAGATGAGAAGTCATCGTTGTTTTGTGAAAGAGTTCACTGTAAGGTTTTTAGTTTTAAAATTTGAATCTTAAAACGTTTAGGTATATGGATAGTAGAGTTTATTTAGAGGTAGGTATATGTGTGTTGCTTGGCTGTACATATCTATATTTTTTTGTAATGGATGTTGTTGAAGCAATTGCCTCATTAGAATACGGAACCGGTACGCACTAATTGTCTGGTAGCTAAAATTTCAGAACCCAAAAATATGACTGAGGTTAAAATTATCTTTAAACTTCATTAACTTCAACTTCAAGAGTCCTTCAAACTAAAGCAGTTGTTCTCCTTTGTAATCAATATATTCCAGGTTTGCGCATAAAAGAAGAGTTGTCAGTAATGCTATCTAGCGGTACGAAGGCAGAAATAGAGGCTCTGGCGCCCACAGCCGCCGCGCTGTGCGACGCTTACCTGCCTGCCAAAATCATACAAAACGACTACTTAGGATAAATAAAATGATAAATAACAAAACATATTTTTTTATATTCTAAGTACATGGTTACGTTACGTACATGGTAGCGTTAGGTCACGCTACAAAACTATATGGTATCTCCAAGAGGGGAAGAACTCTCCTTTTTATGATTTAGACGAGTTGTACATCACTGTAACTCTATTTAAATGGAGGATATTAGTGCGTAATTTCTCTTTTTATGATTACTATCGTGACCACTGGCCGATCTATTATGAACATGCATAAAAAAACATTGTGGAATCCTGAAAGGAAATCAGACAAGAGCACGGAACAGAAAAAATCAGGGACAAGAGCGGCTAGTAGCGTCATCTATCGTAAATAGATTTAGGTGCCTTGGTTTTCTCTCAACAGGACATCTGCCGACAAGGGGTAAATACCGCAAGGGTTCGACATAGTAAGCGAGGGGAGTCAAGCAGTTCACATAGTATAATGCATAGCTGATAGATGGCACTCTTTCGATACGGTAGCGACATCTATCAACATTAAATTACATTATAAGTTTTTGTTAACTGTATAGCATAGGTATGAAATCTTTTTAGACTTGTAGTTTATTGTCAAATAAAACACAGATTACAGCAATGTCAGAAAAATCATTGCCAAAGTAGACAGCTCGCAAAAAATGTGATACATACTTGTAGATTAATGATCAGCGATCATCATTCTCTCGATAAAATGCAATGCAAAATCTAAATTACTGAGTTAGCCATGGAAAATAATGGCGACACACCCAACGAGAAAAAGTTTGTTAATAAGGCTAGATCATACAACAACGCACCGCCTTTAAGGTTAAAGAGTGAGCCGGCGAAGCGTAAGTCATTTAACGTGAACGAGGCAGTGAGATCATTAGACTTGGCGTTGGGTAGACTGAAGAAGAGCAAGCTCGTGAACGGGGAGTACACGACGAGCAGACAGATAGACCCCTCGGCGCAGGAGGCCACGGAAATGTTCATGGACATGTGCACCTCGTCCAGCTACAACCCGGGCACGGAGAACGGCTCGCTCATGTCCATGAACTTCTCGCACTACGAGCTGATGCGCAACGTGTCGCGCTCCAACTGCAACTCGGACGGCGCCTTCAGCGGCAACACGTGCAGCACGCGCCTCAGCCCCGCCGACCTCAACGTCAAGGACGAGCACCTGGAGAAGTACTTCCGCAGCATCGAGATGTGGTCGCGCAACTACAGGGACGGCGGGCCCAGCAACCTCCACCTCGAACTCCCAGAAAAGTAGGTACAGTGTCACTTATCTGTAATCGGTTCTGTAATGTTACAAATAAAACTGCCCGATGAACGATTATGTAAATTTCAAAATTTTATTTATTCAAAGAAACTTTACAATAATAACAGAATAATCTCAGAATTTTTACAAATTAAACGTACCAATCTATACAACACTGTAACTCTTAAACGAGACGATAAGATTTATAACACTGATTAACAATAACGTAGATTTTTAGATGATTTTCTAGGGCCATCGAACGGCGCGGTACTGAATACAACAACTCATATGTAACGTTTAAACTTTACTGCCATATTGTAATACTGTAAGATCTCTCTCTTAATAATTTTTTATTCTTTTTAGAGCTGTATATTAGACTGTTGTATTCAATATCGTTCGTCTTCAATCTAACCGCTAAGGAGCAATCCGCGGCACTCTAAAGATACAAGGCGGACACTACGCTGCATCCTAACTGCACTCCACCCTCACGCTCTAATATAAAGACATATTACCCTAAATAATTATTTTGTATGTAGTATTGC
Organism: Autographa gamma; assembly: GCA_905146925.1. NCBI lineage: Eukaryota > Metazoa > Arthropoda > Insecta > Lepidoptera > Noctuidae > Autographa > Autographa gamma. The sequence goes on from LR989852.1 coordinate 8,662,012, forward strand.
TTAGAAAAATTGACAAACGTTACTGTTGGATTATACAATAATATAGTATTTATATACGATACAATCACCTTTTACTATCTGGCGTTGTTGATGTAAATAATCAATAACATAAAACAGTTTTAACATATTTGAATCATGACATCATTATTACATTCGTCCTACAATTTGTTTTGAGACCGACTGCTTAATGAAATATAATCACTTTGTTTTCCAAACTCCTAAAAGTTTACAGGTAATGGAAATAGTTCAGTTTGCTACCTGAAAACAACCCCAAGTTGGTGCCGATCTAATATTAATATTTGTGAAGGTTGAGTGCAGTGTAGCGTATAATGCAGGGATCCTAAGAACACAGCATTACTGATTCACATTTATACCACATCCATTGAATCTGGATAAACTAGGACGAAAATCTAAATTTATATAGAGATTTTTATCGAAGGACATTAGATAAACGAAAATAACAATTACGTAGCTGATCAGAGTTGGAAAAGTGAAATAATTGACATAGTCATCACATAGTTCCTACTTTCCTGCATCAAGAATTAGACAAGGTACGGAAGCTTGCGCTGTACTGGAAGACTAAGGACTATCGACTTGGAAAGGAGGTAAGTCAGGAGTAAAGCGGCGTGCAAACGATTAGATCCATCATTGTGCTAAAATTTAGTAACAACCCGGTAAGTATGTCGTTTCTTTATATAAATACTATAATATGAATTTAATTGGTGTTATCCGCTGAATATTCCATATTTAACTTATGAGAAATGGAAAGTATTCTTAATTAGCACGGGGTGGCCGAGGCGCCCGCGGCCCGCGGCCCCCGCAATGTATAACTAGAGAACATTCGCTAATGAAATCAATACTTACAACATGATGTAAAATTTAAAGCACCCGGTTTCCGAACTCTCTCGTATTTTATCTAACTATAAAATCTCATATGTGTGTGACGTACACGTAGCCCGTATAATATTGTCTATGATTTGTTTCATAATAATTGGAGAACAAAGCAATATTGTTTATTTTATAATGGAAGAATTTCAAAATATCTAAATTAACATTAACCTTATGATAATTATTTTTAATAATTACAACGAATTCGATTTCTCTAGGCCCTACGCAATGTCAGATGGAGACATTATTATTATTTAATATAATTTAATCCTTTATCGTTACAATTATGCAATAGAAGAATCACAGCATCCTTAAGACCATAACGGCAATTGAAATTAATCTCATCGACGTATCGTAGGTATTTAATTAGTACAATGATTGTAAAATTTAGACCAAATTGGCAGTCTTCACAAACATGGAATGTACGATATGCGTCTATGCAGGTATCCGATAACACTTAACAAATATCGGCAAACGTTTATCTCTATACAACAACAATGAATTATCTAGTTATGTCACAGTACGGAAATCAACAACAATGGGTGCCGCAGCGGCTGCCTCGCCACACACGACCGTCTGCGGAGAGCGATGTGCCAACCCTAGGTCCGACACGCAGCGCTGCGACACCCCTACCTTCCATCTTGCTTTCTATGTACAGACATAGACATCACAACTTTAAACATCTTGATTCAAAACTTAGAGACTGCATTACTGAAATATCTATCAGAAAGGCAAATTTTCTAGCTCAATTTATCATCTATTTTGTACAAGCTTAATACTCAAATGTTTGGGTATCGAGTCCTACAGTGAAGGGAGGTTCACTGACTACGAAGTACTGAGAGTGAATGTATCCGCGAGACACTTGACGCTATTGTTATTTGCAGCATCCGGGCGCCGGCGGCGAGCGCGTGCCGGCACAGCTCGGTGGGCGTGGTGCTGCACGTGCCGCGCGCCGCGCCCTCCTCGCCCGACTGACCGCCGCTCACGCGCTTATCGACTAGGAAGATTAGGAAATGATGATGTGATGGAGCCAAAGCAGCTAAGGTTAGGGGATGATCAAGGTCACTTCATTTCTAAACATTATAAGTCACTATAAAACGCGTTTCATTCTATCAAATTACATATGATTAGAATTATTATTCTATTTACATTGTCGCATGAGGTATTTTAACAGCGCTATAATTTTACAAAACGTAACATTTCAAACATCTGTAACATAAATATCTAATCCAAAAGACTTGGTAAATTTTCCCTAAATGATAAGCTCCTCATTTTGTAGTTTCTATGTTTAACAACCATAATTTATCGAAGTAAAACAGTTTTACAAAACTAATAATTATGTACGACGACACATAAAATAATTCAGTTTGTTTTCCTGTCAGTCAGCTTTCGTTACATTAAATTGTCATAATACAATAGTGATAACTGTTTTTATACAACATAGGTACAAGTGGACACTTCTATAGGAGTAGATAAAATAGAAAAGCTTGATAGTAAAGGCGCAGTAGAAAATAGTAGTAAAAGCCTAATTGAAGAAGCTCGGATCAGTGACTTCGTCGTTCGTTCATACCGAGAGACTTCGCGAGATACAAAACGTCTTTGGTATATAATGAGAGTTGTCCTCCACGTCTACAATTTATTCCCTATCTAGGCTCTTAGGAGCTAGCAAAAGACAGTACGATAGTTTAGCCGAATGGTGCTGAAGCTGAATCATGGATTCGATGAGGAAATATTGAATTCGAAGAATTTATCTTACTCTCGTAGCCCGTCGTGTGGTATCTATCTATTATAAAATCAACCTAATTAGTTCACTAAACTAGTGTTTTAGTAATTCAATTCATGCAACTTTTTATTCATCATAACAAATTTCATAATTACCTAATACTAATCACAAGAGGTTTCGCACTCACACGTCGTTATGAGGTTGCCGCCGTGCCCGACACAAGGCGTCGCCGAGCCGTGGGGAACACATTTGATTAAAGCACTATGTCTCATGTACATATTTACAGTAATTACGATAACAATAGGGTATATGGAGGTCTATCTGTCGGGGGGCGGCAGCTTGGTGTCCTCGGGGTCGAGGGAGAGGCACTCGCGGAGGTAGTCCTCCATAGAACGGTACACGTGCTCGATGACGCCCTTCAGGTCGTGACCCTCATCGGCGTACGCCTGAAACAAATAGGACACATAACTTCCATTCAAATTGGAATATTGGACTAAATATAACTGTATAAAAAAAAACAGTTTTCATGGCAATAAATGACCTATACCTAAAGACTAATTGAAGTTCAGTGAAGCCAATTAGTTGAATTTTGCTCAGTGAAAGATTAGGTTCATGGAGATATAGAAGCTTCATCTGCCTCTAATCTACAGAAGAACCTTACCTGGTATCTAAACAGCACCCCTGCATCAGTGAGCGCTCTCGCCAGCTGCAGCGCGTGCGGGTAGGGCGCGGACATGTCAGCCAGGCCGTGCACGAGGTACAGCGCGTGCGGCGGCACGTGGTGCGCGCGCTGCGACGCGTCCGCCTCCACGTAGCCCTTGTAGTTGACTGACGGCTGGCCTAGGATACGCTCCGTGAATGCCACGTCTGGAAACACGAGGATGTTATGTTGTCTTTTAGTCTTTGTTAAGCTTCTAGGACTGCTTAGAGCTGACAAGTTTTTTTTTTCTGAGGAGTTCAACTGCAGTAAGCTTGAGCGCAGGCCTTGACTGCTTCACCAGATAACAAAGAGCTGGCCGAAATAATGCACTAAGCACACTGGGGTCATTAGATTATAATAGTTTAGCTATGGTTTGCTTTTAGCATCTTAATAGTCATTGCTAACTAATGTCAGGCAATTTGTTTTAGAGAGTCTCTTGGAATTCCGTTTAAAGTTGTAGTTTGTTGGGTCCACATTCCGAAGTGATAATGAATACGGAATATAGACCGACAAACTTTGGCGTCCAAGTTGTACTGAAGTTTAGCAGACAAATAGGTCCTCGATTAGATAGGAATGTTAAGTAATTACGAACGCATTTCCGCCTAAATGGTCAATTGCCTTTTGGATGCGAACTTTTTATGCTATTATTTTCCAACATTCAGACACCCATTTTATAAAACTATTAAGTCTTTGGTAGTATTTAGATTTTTAGTAGGTTGTAAATGCTCATTGAAAAGAAAACAATCAGTTTGCATGTTTAGTCATCCGTCGCGTTTAGCCTGCGTTTGTGTTTTAGTACTATGTTGTACATTATACTCACTGTAATAAAGCCAGTCGGTGATAGGCGAGACAGCGATGCCGCACTTGAGCGTGGACTGCTGCGAGCCGAGCAGCATGGCCGTCACGTAGCCCCCGTAGCCCCAGCCCCACACCGCCACGCGCGTCACGTCCAGGAATTTAAATGTTTCTAATAAATATCTGGAACAGGCAATGTTGATGTTGTAAACTTTAAAATAACAGAGGGGTCTTCGTAGATAAGTAAACTTGTTTATTTTTTTACAATTATAACCCTATCCTAAAGACACAAGGGGCAAACTTAACCTGAGAGCATTCAGTTACTTTTTAACATCCCAGAACCTAGTGCTTGTCGTGCTGAAAAAGTCCACCTTTCAATCAAGACTTGTGGAGCTCTGATGGTAGCTAAGTAAGTGGTATCGCCTGTTTACCTAATAACAGCCAACTGGTCAGCGACCTCGACGCCGCCAAGCCTGCCCCGCAGCAGCGCCCGCGGCAGGCCCCTAGCACCGGCCACGTCCAGCTTCACGTACACCACGTCGTTCCTCGACGACATGTACGAGCCCCAGTCTACCAAGAACTCTTCCGTGACTTGCTGACTGCCTGGCCTGCCGTCTCTGTAAAAATATCAAGAAATCTTCTTTCAGTGTTACCTAGACAGTTACCTATATTCTCAACTATTCAAGCAGTTAGAATTCTCCCTCTAAGAAATTTAAGTAGGTAGCTAATCCAGTTAACATGATAAAAATATGGAAGAATAGTACTTACACATGTACAAGCACAGGGAAGGCCGCGTCTCGGAGTTCCTCTCTCCAGGAGGGTGGCAAAAGCAGTTGCACGCGCGCTTTGGACCCACTGCCAAGCGCCACTTCAAACGAGCGGCGCGTGGGCAGTGCCAGCTCGCGTAGTCGTACTGATCTAAAGGACACAATTACATACATGTTTTATAATATGGCATAGTTTTTACAAGTAGGTATATAATGGATCTCGGTAAATAGTAATAAAAAATTACAAAATAATTAAGTTAAGTAATGCGTCGCTTACCTATAAGGCCTCGTATCATATAATATTCTCTCTAGCTTATGCGTTCTGGCATCGTGCAGCCCAGCCAAAGGCGGTCCAGGGCCCCCGCACTCCAGAACATAATGGGTGATGCCGAGCTTCGGCCTAGGCGGGGAGAAAGTGGCGCGCCAGAAGGAGCAGTTGGCGTAGTGGAGGCGTGCCGGCCACACCGCCAGCTCGCACGTCAGACACCGCGGCTCCTCCCGCTCCGCACGAGCCTTTACAGAGTTACTGCCCCCTCCGTAGCTCGGGTCTCTAACTACATAAACCTGTCTTTGCCCAGGCCTGTCTGCACTGCCTGTTTCAAACAATTCACCAATCAAAACTCTATACACAAATAAAGGAACTGTGTACACTCTTGACAGAAACAAAACCACACACAATGCCCTAGATCAAAATGGCAATAAAGGGTAATCGTTAATAACCAGTGACGAGGATATTGGGTTAGTAAACTGACCTATTTGAAAAATAACACTCAACTGCACTCAATCTCAATCTAAATACTTAATTTGATTTGCTTCCTTCACCAAATCTGGATGTAGCCTAAGCATTGGTAACGTGTCTTTGTCTAAACCTTTAAATCAAAAAACATTATTTGAGGAAATTACGTTAAGTTACGGTATCATTCAAAAGTAGGTTTACTTACCTAAATAATAAACTAAATGGTTTTCCTGGTCCCAAGCCAGGATCTCCGCGACTTCGACCTTGCCGTGCGAGAGGACCGCCATGCGCTGGCGCAGCACGTCCACATGTTTGATGTGCGTGTAGTACTGCCCTCCGCCTTCCTGCACCGCGGCCAGTAAGAGGAATGCACTGCCGTCTTCTGAGTACACCGGCTGCTGGTGAACCTCTAGCCACGGCTCTTCTGTGGCTTTTTCAGAATGTGACTAAAAACACAACACGTTTAAACTAACTTATAGCAGAATGCTTGGGCATGTGTCCTTTAAATGTTTTGACGCAATTTAAATCTAAGAAGCAGATAGCCCTTGATTTATACCATATACTAACAATGCATACCTCAGTGCATGTCCAGTTGGGTGCATAACAACTGCTATAAACTGTAAGGTTTTGCGCTCGATTCATCCACACTACACCTACATGAGAATTGTCTTTGCCCACCCACTGGGCTGATATGAGATAATATTCCCTGGAAATAAATAAAACAGTACAGTCCACTACTCAGATTAAAAATTAAGTATAATTATTTTTATAATCATAAAATTACTTACATTCCATCTAAAGTTCCTGGAGGCCTCACTTCCCATCTCGGCGGCGAGGTCGAGTTTTGAACACTTACTATCCATAACGTTACCTTCGGTATTGAACTGCCAGGCTGCAATAAAGTACACAATATTTACCATTTTCTATTAGCAGATGTATAGCAGAATCTTTCATCAGGGGATCCAGTGAATTAAAGATTAAGCTTAAGGATCTGGAGCTAAACTATCAACATCAAAGTGTTAAATCGTTCTTAGATTATAAGATGGTTTCCATAAAAGTAAGGGGTGCATACCGTGGGATATCTGACAGTGACTTGGTCGGGGAAGACAGTGTGCATGGAGGCGTTGTACGTGGGCAGCAGGAAGCCGGCCCGGGCCGCGCCGGCGCCGCCGATGCCGTCCGCGATCCGCGGCAGGCGCAGCTCCGAGACCGCGCTGTCGTCGTACTGCGCGTACAGGACCAGCGTGCCGTCTGACGAGCCCCATGTCGCTGATGGCGTCTTCGTCACCTCCTCTGTTATAGGATATCTCAACTTTAGATATGATGTACTTAGTAATGGTTCTTTGAGATAGTCCACGACCTAATGTAGCAATGATAATTATAATGTATAACGTAATACTGGTTGTACATCCTTTAAACGTAGTTTAAAATAGTCATATTTAGGTAGGACTTTAGCGAGGTTACAAATAAAACAGCTAAACATAACCACATATTCGTATTCGGGTTTTGGAAAATTGGACCCGCAGCATGGCACAATGTACTATTGATAATCAAGATTTTCTACAAAGCTTAACAGTACAGATGACGAAACAACTAAAGAAAGGTATCTATAGGTACTAATAGTTAGCAATCAAGTTCAAGTCAAACAAACCTTGATATAAAAAGTCGGAGACGCCATTGTAGACGCTGCCAGGACTGGCGTCGTTGGTGAGCCGCAGCAGAGGGGCTCTCCGGGCGGGGGGTCCGGGGCGCGCCAGCACTTCGTTGTCCGCGGCCAGTAGCAGCGCGCCCTCCCCGCCCAGCCACGCCGCGTGCTGCCACTCCCAACTGCGCTGGCCCTCGCCGAACAGCGGGATGTGGTGGCTGGAAGAACTTATGCTGTAACTGGGATCGATCTTCATTCAACCAATTTCAATAAAAAATCGGTTGGTAGTTTTTTCTACTTTACTAATAGCGTGAAAACGACCTCTGGATATGTTATTTAAATTGGTGGTTTGCCTTAAGATAATTTTAAATTGACGCAAGTTCTAAGACCAACGTCTAAGACATATGATAAATTGTATGTTTTCAAAGTAGATAAATGATACATTAGAATGAGAAAAGTAAATATAAATTTAGCTATTCAATCTAAATATTCAATGTGCTACTTAATTTAAATCTATAGCAAACACGCGAATAAAAGCTTCACGTAATTACGCAAGATTGTTTAAAATTGGAATTGTTAAGTTATTCGATGCTAACAGCCCTATCACGTTCTTTAATAGGTAATAAAGTAAGAGGAGTTTGATTGCCACCACATTTTCCGAGAGCGCTAATTAATCCGTTTAAATCGCCAATACTTTATACCGCAGTACTATTTAATACCTCTAAAGTATTTTCAATAGAGGTTCATTTGCATCTAACTGATGTTATGTAAAGTAAAACAGACATAGATGTATCGAAAGTGTGTTCAAACATGTATCGACACTCAATAAATGATATTACATCGTTCCCAGAAGCTGTCGTTCAAAATACAATGCAAGAAAAGTGAACGATCTGAGAACAGCGGCAAACGTCGTTATGATATGAGAGTTCTCGCGAGGCGTAGCAACAGGTGTGTTGTTTGACGAAAGTATCCCAAACATACCAGTATATCTACTACCTAAGACAGAACCGATTTAAACTCGAAAGTGTTTTTAAATTCTCAGTAGTGCACTAAGTTCTAGGGTCATTGGAAGTAAAGCGTCACCCCCCCAGACGGATGCCCCCCACTCCTACCGCATTAAAATTCCTCTCGCAAATTTTGAAATAAATTGGAAATCGCATTCACGTACCTATCGTCAAATCGATTTCTTCACCCGCGAGACGACCGGGAAAAGAAAATTCACAAAAGAGATATGATTTAAAAGAGAAAACAAGCCGGGGGAGAAACGACTCTCTTTAATATTGCCTTTTTAAAGCTATTTGCCCGCGGATACGCTTTTAAAACTTTTTTGAGGTAATGTCCTATGAAAAATGAGTTTTAAATTGTTTCCAACGATCAGTCGTTGGCTTATAGGTACTTTAAAAGTTACTCAATCTTGGAAACGGATGTAAAAGTTTGGACTATGTAGCAAATCTACACATTAAATTCGTATTTATATTAAGTAAATGTCCAAAACACCATTTCCCCTTGATGTTCGACAGTAGAATCTTGGTTTTCAAGCATGTATGTCGATGCGACATGCCAAGACTTCCAGAAATATGTCTTATTGGTTAAAGGCATTAGAACGTACAATTTACATTATAGAATCGATATGTTTTCCAGTTAACGTCGTGAATGTAGATATTAAACAAGCACAAAGTAAGCAATACTGCAGAATTGAAATTCCAGTCTAACCAGATGAATGTGTAAAGGAAACGAATTGAGATCGTGCAGATATTTTATATTTTCCTGGGGGAAACGGAACCGAGCCACGCGTCCCCTACATTCGTTATACTTCACCACAACCCCGACACTTCATCCGATAGTCCGGCTTCCGTAACATTATTAAACCAAAAATTGAATGTGCACGTCAGAGGCAACTGGACGACTTTCATATCAAACAAATGCCACTCGAGGGATGATGCCGTGACCGAAAACCAATTTGGGACGCAAAATTTAATTTGCAGTCGGAAATTTAATTATAGGAACTTTAGGGTGCCTTTTACTGTGACCTTTACGACGTTGAAGTATCAAATATGAAACCAACTCACTCATTTGTGACGTCATAAACGGTGTAGTGCGCAGTAAACGTCCGTCGGTAAACCTGTGAAATAATCCAAGGTAAATAAAGATGTCAGAGTGAAATGCAGGAGCGGTAACGACCGTCTTATTTAAACCTATCGAAGAAAAATAAGCAGTTAAAAGTTTAGCAGTGAAGTGGATACGTAGTACGTACCTCCTTGATATTGTGCTGAAAGAGCACGTAGCGCAAGTTCGGCGAGCACTGGTAGCCGCGCACATTGAGCTGCCTCTGTAATTAAATTGTAAAGTTAATTAAGATACGAATAGATAGTATGTATACCCATTGCCAAAGTATACATAGGTAAGCAACACATTAAAGAAATGAAAAATCTGGTAAATTTGTTAAAATCTCTTACAGTTAGAGTTTAATATACTCTGCGAACGAGGGGTTGCGGTCACGCGGCCATAGTGCGGTCCGCGCGAAAGCTTTCAGGGACCGAGCGTTCATGTAATAATAGAGGTTGCGAGACGCGCACCGACTTCACAACTACCTACCAAACATGGTAAATAAAGCCAACGCAACGGTGAAAACAAAGTCTAATGAAAAGACACAAGACTCACAAATTTAACATTTTGCGTCAGAAATATTCGTAAATGTCTTCATAATGCGAAACAGTCTCTATAAAGTCGGCATACTCAAATTTTCATTCTCCAAAGCCCGCTACCCGCAGCATAATAACGCCATTATGGAGAATCGGGGATGTCGCCATAAATTTTAGAGTAAAGAGCATCGAGGTAATACCGTCTGCACTTAGGACTTGGGTACCTACAAACACGGGAACTCGTACGTGTTGGATAAAGATTTTAGAAGATTGTTTGTTGTTTAGTAAACTAACTAGTGTTGAGGAAACTAACTCCTTTCCAATTAGCTGCTGACCGACTACCCATCGAATAACTCAAGAAAAAAAGGAGACTAGTACTACTAATACTATTTAAATATCAAGTGCTACAGCTTAGGTAACTATTAGATTTTTGTTACTTTGGAGATCCTGCAAAAGATTTACACGTGTAGTAACACCAACTTATATAACAAGTAACTTACTAAAGTATGATTCGTGACGAGAACGGAGAGCGTATTGTTGAACGTGTCGAGAGCCAGCAGCCCGCCGTCGTCCGCCTGGTACACGAGCTGGTGGGAGCTGACCCACGTGGTCGGCAGCCGCTCGCCCGTCAGGTCGCCGTGCAGGAACTCGTCGAGGCGCATGCGACGACCCGACCAGTATAGGAGCTCGTCCACATACCTGGTGGAGACAGGAAAGTAAGCATATATGGCTGAAAATTGTATCCAATGGTAAATGTACGTAAAAGTAAGCATTTCTAGCCTTTTTATCGTTCTCGTGTAGGTCTCAGCACGGAGGACTAACTAACATATAAGAACTGCATTTTTAACATTTGAGGATTTCTCCGATGCTAAAAGTGCAAGTTAAGATGTAACTTCCTATTCTGAAAGATTTTTGTAATTTTCTCATGCACAAAGATATCGTCTACAAAGAAACATTTTTACTTTCTTATATTAGTAGCTATGACTATATAAATTGAGACCTATTCACAGCTATCGTCCTGTTTATGTTTTGCACTGACTAAAGTAATATTTATCGTAAAAGGAATAAGGCTCTTTTTCCTTTTACAACAACTGCACCAGACTCGGTTTAAAGCAATAAAATAAAAAACTTCTGTTGTGAGATTTAGTTTCTTGATATTTATAGTCTACTGCGTGTCGACCTGATAAATAGTTTCTTTTACACCTTCCATTTTACTTCAGTTTTAAAGTTTGACAACGGCAAGTTTAATTTCTTTTCACGAGAACTTCGTTTAATTAAAGTTATCTTGAAAACTTGCGCTATACTGGAGTCATTTGTAAACGGTTCACTAAGTGTTTTGATGCAATGAAGAGTTAAATGTTAAAAGGAGTACTTACCCTAAAAGATAAATTGCTGTGACAATCCCAGCTATAACAAAACTGATGACCATCAACGAAAATATGATGCTCCGCCAGTTGTGGCCATCTCCCTGGTACAAGTCCTGAAAACATTCGTTGGATAAGAAACGTTCAAGGAAAAAGGTGTGGCAAAGTAAAATGACATTCGTCAACAATCTCGAGCGAAGCTAAAAATAGTCCAAGAAATCGGAATTTGATTTATGAGCGGGGAAGGTGTCGGGTTCAATGACGCGATATTACGACGCTTTCGCCGCGGAAGGCGTATTACTTCGATTGCTCTTTGCCGGAACATTGAATACTGTTTTTATGAATATTGGTCTGTTAAGGTTAACGTTTCTTTGAGTTTTTAATAGAATGTTGTGCTTATAAAATTTGGGTTGTTTAATGTTATGTGGCTATGAAAAATGCATTTGTTTTCATGATTATTACATCCATAATATTGCTTATTTAGCTATTACCACGAACATAACAGGATACTGTTACTAGGTAGAAGGTTTCTTTATACGCATATTTCCAACCTTTATATCTTCAGAAACATATAAATATAGCTATGATTTGTGATACTTTTGAGCTAATGTAATGGGTAGGGATCCTGAGCTGATTTTTCCGTCTTTCTACGTACCTCTTCTTTGGCGGACTTGGGGTCGGCGACTTGTAGGGTCTCGTCGGGCGGGAGGCGCCAGGAGCCGCCGCCGCCGCCGCCGCCCGAGCGGTCCGTGTGGCCGGTGGCGTGCATGCGCCGGCGCCGACGCGCGCGCACCCGCCACCGCGCCGCGCTACGCTGCCGCGCCCGCCGCGCCCCACGCCTCTGCCGCCGCGCAGCGCCGCCGCTGCGGAATCCGCCCCATCACTAAAACAACAACAGAAGCATATAAGCATCTTCAAACTGCACCTATTGATCGGGTATACACCTGAAATTCGAAATGATATTCAATACCTATGATGATTCTGTAGATCGCGAATCAAGATTAAAAATATCGTATGGTTTCAGCAAACCTTAAGAATTGTGCATATAAAATGTAACTAATAATAATCTAGCTCAAATTACATGTTTTTAAACTATTCACCTACATAGTTGGAAGAGGAATAGCTACTGACCCCCTTTGCACTACAGATCATTACTTAGACTCAAGTCAATAAAGTTTAGAAAGGCTTGAATAATGATGCAACCTCAAGGCAGTAGAAACGCTTATTTAAGATAGAAGACGGCTCTTAACTAATGAATAAAGTTGACGTTTCCCAGATTATTCTATGGAAAAGCCTTCAGAACTTCAATTTGATTAACTTATTACTTAGACTGAGTAATCATTATTCATGTTTTTCTCGACACCTACTTATATACTTTTACGCTTTATCTGAAGCTCAATAACACAGTTGTTTCTTTTAAAATTTTTTTTAAATTATATATTTCTAAATGCTTAAAAAACCGCACTAAGTTTTAACACCACTGTTTGAATAGCACTTATTACCAACGCTTTGATTGCTAAGAGTGCTCGTATTCGGGGTTTTATCCTGCAAAGTGGGAATAAAAGCATTTACAACCGTAACTGCACTTGTTTAAGCTGAATTTTCAATTTGATATGGTGAAAAGGAACAAAACACGACCACAATGCGTGCAGCCGGTCGCTTCATGCCACTGCTACACTGGGCACGACCGCAACCGACGCGCATCGGCTTGAAAAATTGCTACCAGACCCACCCGCACATTGTACTGCACTCCACAGCTCTTTTTTAAAGGACTTTTATAGTGAACACTGCAAAAACAAAGTAAATTCTTCGCATAAAAATTTGGTTACAATACCTACTGATTATTTTACGTATTTGTGTAGAGCTTACATTTCTTTATAGCTTCTAGCATTTTTTTAAATGTGTAATTTGATTCTCGTTCCGTTTCTCTCAAGTGTGCGGTAGGGTGATAGATAATTTGTTAATTGTTTTTGCCGACGTGGCCTGTCAATACGTACGTACTGTGGGGTGTTGGAGCGCGGCCAACGCGCGCGCACTCGGCTAGTATACATTCGTTCCGCGCCAACTTTACGACTTCGTTTAACTATTATTTCAACTACTCTCTCGATGCGATTTTTGATAGATGCCGTTTTTATTATCCGAATATTCAGATCAGCCGATTATGACAGCACGCCAAATGTGCTTACCAGATAGTTAATCTAAAATAAATATCTATAAAAATGACTGCCGCGTAAATTGGCGATGCCTTAAGATTTGGGCAGCATGCCCGTCGGCCGGCTGGCGTCGTGCGGGTGTCGTGCACATTTGGCAACAATACTGCTGATATTTCTTCCTTTTTGAGATGAACTAGAGCATGGAGCGCTAATTGTAGGCCGCAACCGATGCGGGTTACTCAGAGCTTTATGTGCACTCTAAATAATTTGCGTATAATACGGATTTATTGATCGTTTGCTTCAGTTAGAATAGTCGGCAAAAACAAGTCATTGAGCTCATGTTAAATGAGAATCAAGTAAAGCTTTTGAGTCGAGAAGTTGTTGCAGTCGGCTCATATTAATGAAGTGCAATTGACTAAAGCCGGGCCGTATGCGGTGAGGAAACTCCAATTTTGGGTATTAAACATGTTTCTTATAATTATCCCGAGGCTTTAGAGCCGTTTTGCAAGATACTTTATAGCCCAGACGTAGCTTTAAAGCTTCTCTGAATTGAGTCAGCTGCAATGCGGAAGCTTAGGAACGGACATAGATTGCTCTTATGTAATTAAAGTAATGTAATTAAGATACTGATGGATTAAAAAGTACCTCGTAAAAATAAATTTATCAAGAAGTTCGGGTTTATTAAGATTATGTGGCACATTCACATTTACATCGTCGTACAAAGCTGACTTTACGAGATATGTGACGTAGGTCATTGAAGGTATTTAAGGGATTTCCATTACATAGATACCAAACTGTTTCGATTTTGTCCATCCATCACACACTTTTGCCAAGAATTATCAGAAATATGAGACTTGAAAATTCGCAGTACAATAAGATTTCGAAACAAGGTCGTGTTAGTCGTGTACAGGACGAAAAATGTAAAGCTTAGGTGCAGTGTAGCGCTCTGCAGTGCGACTGCGACAGGCCCCACCTGGAATCCCAGGATGGATTTATAGCGTTAATTAAGTAAGTGGGGATTTATTACGACTCCGGTTCGGCGCTATTCGACAACTTTGTTGCCTCCGTGAGCACTTCCCGACGACCTCTCGTCCGGAACGATTCCGTTTAAGACTCACATCGTAACGCTCACGCCTTTATTGTTAAACTTTGCGCTGTTTCTCGCTAACATAAATTTCTATCGTGTTCAATTCGCGATCTTCTCGAGGTAGTGTAGATAGGTACTATGGACTTGGAGTAGTGCAACTTCTTGGTTCTGTCACTATAATTGTATTATTGTCCTTTTAAATCTAGATCCGCGATAGTATGTCAAGGCCGGTCGCATTCATGGCTGCGAGCCAGGATCTAATTCAATTTGTACACCCTAGGGCCGCAGTTTATTTCTCTTGATATTTTTTATGATCCCATAAAAGCTATTAAAGCTTGTTCCGTTAATGTGTTTCGTTTTAACGCCATGATTTTATTGTGAAAAAATGGACTAACTAGCTCATATACGAGTTTTTAATGTCTTTTGTTTCAGTTCAATATATCTGACTTGACGTTAGTTGCTTTTCTGTAATTAACATTACGATTATAAGTTTTTATGATATTTTTATTTACGATATTCGTTAACGAGTTTTCTATGTTAGATCATAAGTTTTGTTTAGGGAGTTATACCACAGCTACAGTGGCTAAACAAAGTCAGTATTAACAATTAACATTTAGATTTCCCCTTACACCTTTTCACCCTTATTGAATGGTTTTTGTGGGTATACTAAAGAAAGGCAGCTCGCCCACCCAGAAATACCGAGGGTATTAGTATTCTGTATAACCGGGTTTAGATATCTCTGTAATAGGTAGTGTAAGGGATGAACCAAAATAGTCGATACCGAGACTATAAAAGAGCGCGCCCGCACAGGCTCGCTCTCTTTTGATCGGCGACCACCACAGCGCGCGGACCTACATGACGTCAGGTGTCATCTGTATCGTGAGATTGCTTTGTTTAATTACTCAACTGTTGCATTGATTTACATATGTTGTGAACTAGGATGTAAGTTTTGATTCTGTTGTTTTATATAATCGTTCTAATTACTTGTAAAAACTGGTAAAATAAAGTTTAGGTTACGTGTTGTAATATTTTTTTTTAATTGATATTCCTCTTCCGATCTTATATCAGAAGTGGGATCTCAATCCTAAGCCCACAGACCGTTTAGATTCGAATTAACTGCTGGTAAAACTTGACAAAAACTTAAGGAAACAGAATCAAAACTACCCTCTTTTTTTTCTTTTTTTTTTTTTTCTGGATTTTTGTTTTGCTTTAACCGTTCTTTGAATCAACCATGCCGAGAACACATGACTCGCGAAGTAGATCACGTAGCAGGTCACATCGACGTCATCGTAAACGTCACGAGTCTCGAGAAGCGTCTCAAACGAAACCTCGCAGACGTCATCGATCGCGATCGCGGCTCCGATCTGAATCGCGACCTCGGCACCAATCCTTGTCTCAAACCCGGTCTCGGACACCGCCAACAGTGTCACGTAAACAATCGGAATCTAAGAAACCTCAACCGCGTACGACCGTTGACAAAACGTTAGATACCATCCTTACGCGATTAGAAGCAATAGAAAATAATTTTACATCTACCCCCATACCACATTCCGATATTTCAACCCCGTCGGCCGCCCAGACAATTGTTGACGCGATCCAGGCCATAAACCCAATACGAACGCACAACTACTACATCTCCAATTTCGACCCATCGATACACGACATCGATGCATGGTGCGAAGAGGTTGACCGCGCTCAGTTGACAAACCGTTGGAACGACGGAGAATGCCTGTCTCGCGTGGCAGGTTGTCTGAGAGGCGATGCCAAAACTTGGCTGAACGAGTGGGTCACTAGTGATAGGTCATGGGCCAGTTTTAAACGAGAGTTTAAACCCCTCTGCCCAAGGAAGTTAGACTACGCGAACATCTTGTTCGAAACAATGAACCAAACATCGGACAAATACAACTCGTACGCCGAATACGCACGACGCAGCCTTTTGCGTTTACGTATAATTAAAGGACTCAGCGAGGAACTTATGACCTTAATTGTCATTCGAGGTATTACTGACGCGCAAGTCAGGGCAGCAGCCGCTAATGCCGAACTTTCACCCGAAAATTTAGTTTCCTTCTTGTCCATCTACATTAAACCCACGCGACCGAAACCTACAGTGCCACCTCACCCTAAGAGCAAATCCACAACAAAGCCAGGTCCACCTTCAAATAAATGCTTCGTGTGCAATGAAAGTGGACATAAGAGCTATACTTGTCCAAAAAATACTAAGGCGTCCGAGTCTGGCACAACTACTTGCACGTTTTGTAAGAAGACGGGCCATACAGAAGATAAATGTTTCGCCAAGGAAAGGTCGGCAACACGATACAAACGTAATGTTAACCTTTGTACTGATCATTCCACAAACAGGCGCAATACTGACATAGTGACCGCGGTAGTACAGGGTATCCCCGTTGACGTGCTCATAGATAGTGGTGCACTTAACGTTTCTTTGGTATCCTCCAACGTACTTAAGTACCTATCGTGTCCCACCAAACCTAAAAATTGTACCCTTAAGGGTTTTGGTAACAACGAAATAGTGGCCGAATCGTGCGTAACACTCACCGTAGAATTTAGCGACATTACCTTCGAAGCCGATTTTATCGTTGTACCTGCGGAATCTATGGTCACACCTTTAATCATAGGTACGGACATCCTAAACCGGGACGGGATAACGTACGTCAGGACTAAAGATAGACAATATCTCACACGTACGGAAGGAAAATCACATAAGGTAGCTTTAGCCCACGTGGTAGATAGTGCTGACATAGTATCACCCCTCCAAGGTATAGAACGAGACACTTTGATGAGCGTAATCAAAGATTTTACTGACTTCTTCATAACGGGTACCGCCACCACCACGGTGACCACGGGTGAGATGCACATTAACGTCACCACAAATACACCGGTCGCGTATCGTCCGTATAAACTCTCTCTAGCTGAAAAACTAAAGGTCCGCGAGATCGTTAATGACCTTCTGAGTAAAGGTATCATTCGAGAATCAGAGTCCGAATACGCAAGCCCGATAATCCTAGTAAAGAAAAAAGACGGCTCGGACCGTATGTGCGTCGACTACCGGGCCCTAAATAGAATTACAGTGAGGGAACGATATCCACTCCCGCTTATTGATGACCATATAGACCGGCTAGGTGATAAGAGTATTACTCGCTACTCGTCTCTTGATATGGCCACTGGCTTCCATCAGATCATGATAAGCCCCTCATCAGTTCACCGCACCGCCTTTATCACCCCTGAAGGTCATTACGAATACCTGAAAATGCCTTATGGTCTCACCAACTCACCGATCGTGTACCAGCGTATTATAAACAAGACACTGCGTAAATTCATTGACGCAGGTAAGGTACTGGTATACATTGATGATGTACTTTTGATGAGCACCACGGTAGAGGAAGGTATTAATTTGTTACGTGAAGTACTCACCGTCTTAACTCAGGCTGGGTTTTCAATAAACTTACGCAAATGCGTCTTTCTGACAACTGAGGTCGAGTATCTAGGCAGAATAGTCAAACAGGGTCAGGTTAGGCCGAGTCCCCATAAAATAAAAGCATTATTAGAAGCCCCCCCTCCAACAAACGTTAAACAAGTTCGGCAATTCTTGGGGCTGGCTGGATACTTTCGAAAGTATATCGAAGGGTATGCGACAAAAACATTCTGCATCTCTCAGCTCACGAAGAAGGGCGCTATGTTCAAGTGGGGCCCCGAACAAGAAAAAGTCCGCCAAGAAATCATTTCACGGTTAACCAGTGAACCCATATTGGCCATCTTCAACCCTAAACTACCAACCGAAGTCCATACGGACGCGAGTAGTATCGGCTACGGAGCTGTCTTATTGCAAACCCACGATGACAACAATAAGAAAGTAGTGGCGTATTTTAGTAAGGTCACACAGGGCGCGGAGAGCAGGTACCATTCCTACGAACTGGAAACCTTAGCCGTTGTGAAAGCGCTGCAAAACTTCAGACACTACTTGATCGGTATTAGCTTCAAAGTTGTGACCGACTGCAACGCTTTCAAATCAACTGAACGAAAGAAGGACCTGCTTCCGAGAGTAGCGCGCTGGTGGACCTACCTTCAGGACTTTACGTTCGATATCGAATATCGAAAAGGAACTATGATGCCTCACGCTGACTACCTGAGCAGGAACCCCCCTTTACAAGTCCTTAACATCACGAGACCACGTAACTGGGCCCAGATAGCACAGGCGGCAGACGAAGAAACCCAGAGTCTTCTTCAACGGTTACGTGATGGTGACCTAGACTCTAGTCGTTACGTTCAACGAAACGACCTTTTATACTACAAGTATACACCGATAGGCGAGGAGCCCAAATTCCTCTGCTTTATTCCCAAAGGCCACAGGCTTAGTCTCCTTCGCGTCTTCCATGACGAACATAATCATATAGGCTTCGACAAGACCTTAGATCTGATACTCAAACACTTTTGGTTCCCTGGCTTAAGACAATTCATAAAAAAATACATTGATCACTGCGTGACATGCATTTCAAAGAAACGTGTACCTAGAGCTCCACAACAGAATATAACTTCATGGACAAAACCCGAGGTCCCGTTCTCCGTAATACACGTGGACGTACTAGGCCCCTTACCTGAGTCTAATGGTTATAAATTCGTACTCCTATTAACAGACGCATTTACAAAATACACACTGCTGTACTCCATCTATAGACAAGATGTAACAGAACTAATACGAATTATTACTAGTGCAGTATCTCTCTTTGGAGTCCCGAGCTTAATTGTGACGGATAAGGGTCGCATGTTTGAATCTTCAAAGTTCGTGGAGTTTATAAAAGAGATGGGATCAGACATCCATTACATAACACCAGAGATGCATCACGCAAACGGGCAGGTTGAACGATACGCTCGAACCGTACTCAACATGATCCGTATAGTGGCTAGTCATGAAGAAGGTCACTGGTCCGAAAAACTGTGGAGGTTGCAATTAACGCTCAACATTACAAAGCAGAAGACGACTCAGGCTTCTCCCCTAAACCTCATGATTGGAACCGATGCCACTACTCCAGTGATTCGGTCACTCGTTCGAGACGTGGCAGTGGACGGATCCCAACCGAACCGTGAAGCACGAAGAGAGCTACGCAGAAATCGTGCTATTGAGTTGCTTCGGAGCAATCAGACCCGTCAGGACGAATATGTGAACCGGAACAGACGCCCACCTCGGACGTTCAACATTAATGACCTGGTTTTCGTAATTAAGTTTTCACAGTCAACTGGCAAGCTGGATCCCGGTATGCGCGGCCCCTACAAGGTCGTTCGTGCGCTGCCTAGCGGACGATACGAGCTGCGGCTATTGAGCGGCTCGTACGGGAAGA
Organism: Autographa gamma; assembly: GCA_905146925.1. Lineage (NCBI taxonomy): Eukaryota > Metazoa > Arthropoda > Insecta > Lepidoptera > Noctuidae > Autographa > Autographa gamma. The sequence goes on from LR989852.1 coordinate 8,681,863, forward strand.
CTACACAGGCTGCAGCCCAGTATATGGTCCTGTGGAAGGGAGAGTGGTGTCCCGACACCTGTGCTGCATTCTTTGAGCGTAAGTACAGTGTTATGTTGCACTTGATCATTTTCGTAATGATCTAGTACAAAAAAAAAAATGATGAGATAACAGACAGACTGCGGGATGTCTAAGTTTTCTGTTTGGTAAACTGCGGGGTACCAAACTTAAGTAGAGGACGGACTGCGGGACGTTCCTGTTAAGCAAATAGACTGCGGGATATTTGCCTACATGGTTACAGTGATGCCTTTGGCTAGACAGACAGACTGCGGGATGTCTAAAGTTGTAGCTTTGGTAAACTGCGGGGTACCAATGTCATGTAGAGGACGGACTGCGGGACGTTCCTGTTATGCAAATAGACTGCGGGATATTTGCCTACATGTTTAGAAACTAAACCTTTTTAGCTTTTTAGGATGAATACGAGTGTGAGCTCTTATTCGTCAAAGCCTACATCTGTTGGCATCTTTAACCTGTCTAAACACTAAGTGTTACGTGATGCTTCTACAGAAGCCGATTCGCCAGAGGATGGCACCACCCACGACCACGAGATGATGCAGGATCCCACCGACACACCCATGGCAGAGGCAGAGGTGGAGGCTGGTCCATCTCGTTTAGCTGCCACTGAAGACAACGCCCCAGCACAGGCTTTGCCGGACATATCGGATGCCGTCGCGGACGACGCATAGTCAGGAGAGGCCGTGTAAGGGATGAACCAAAATAGTCGATACCGAGACTATAAAAGAGCGCAAACCCATTACATGAATTTCAAGAATAAAAATTCAAGGGCAACTCCATTATCCATTGACTTTAAAAATGAAAATGTATCTGAGGTTACAAGTACAAAATTTCTAGGTATCCATATAGATTCTGATATGTCATGGAAAACGCATGTAAGTAGTGTATGCAGTAAACTAAACCAGTTTTCTTACGCACTCTATATGCTAAAAAAAGTGTCTAACCAAACCGCACTACTTAGTGCATATCATGCCTATGTTGCATCTACTCTATCTTATGGGGTACTATACTGGGGGTACTCCACAGATAAAGAAGCTGCGTTCAAGGCACAAAAAAAGTGTATTAGATCTATATGTGGGATAAACCAAAATGAATCATGTAAACCTCATTTCATAAACCTCAAAATATTAACTCTCCCTGCTCTTTATATCTATGAGGCCTCAATACTCATAAGATCAAACATCACTAGCTATGACACATTAATAAGCAGTAGACTTAAAAATACACTACGTAATAAAGCATCCCACACTACAGTGTACCACAAAAGTATTTTTTGTATGGGCATAAAAATATATAATAAGTTACCCATAGATATTAAGGACATGAACCCAATTGTTAATTTTAAAAGAAAGCTAAAAGACTTTCTTATAAAAAAGGCTTATTACTCGGTAAGTGAATTCCTGGATGAAAAAATAACACATTGATGAAACTGTAATTTTGACATGTACTATGTATCCTAAATTTGTTTAATATTTAACTAATGAATGCATCAATATGTAATTAACATAAGGTAAAAATATCATAAAATGAAAATTTATTTTATGCTAGATTGCTATTCATATTTCTATTTGTATCTCTTTTTTTCCATGAAATATTGTGTAAATTGCAATGCCTAAACAGGTAACTAAGTTCTAAGAACCGACCTATTATTTACACCTTCAAACTTTGTACACTTAGTTCGCAATAAAGAATTTGACTTTGACTTTGACTTTGCGCGCCCGCACAGGCTCGCTCTCTTTTGATCGGCGACCACCACAGCGCGCGGACCTACATGACGTCAGGTGTCATCTGTATCGTGAGATTGCTTTGTTTAATTACTCAACTGTTGCATTGATTTACATATGTTGTGAACTAGGATGTAAGTTTTGATTCTGTTGTTTTATATAATCGTTCTAATTACTTGTAAAAACTGGTAAAATAAAGTTTAGGTTACGTGTTGTAATATTTTTTTTTAATTGATATTCCTCTTCCGATCTTATAGTAGAATAAATACAAAAGATTGTTGCTTATGTTTGTTATTCGATTAGGAATAAACGGCTAAATGAGTTGTCATAAAATTGATCGGATAAATGTCTTGTGGATTAACATATATAGTGTATGCATCGTTATCCTCCCGGAAAACGGGGATATGTTGTGGGAGTGGTGGCTTGAATATATAATGAGGGATCCTTCGAAGGAGACACTGTTGTTATAATATCTAACTAAAGTATACAAATGTACTGATATTGTTTATCGATCACTGTAGTTTTAAATAGTAATAAGATTGTAATGATTGAGTTGAACACTCGAGCTTGAAAATAATCGAATCATTTGAAAGAATTTTAGGGTTAGTATTTTTTTTCAGTTTCCTATTACAGATAAGTTTCATATTGCAAACAACACAGCTACCGCAAAATACGACCTTTAGACTACGCTTTTATTTAAAAAACTCAAACATGAATAACATAAATAGCGAAAAACTCTAAACCACTGCCGATAAAAAACAGCATTAGGAAGTCAGAAAGAATAAAATCTGAAGAAAACATTTCCCCTAAACCTCCATAACTCGCGTGTTCCGTGGCGAGTGAAAACAAGGAGATAGCTTTATCAAAAACCCGTTGAAAAAGGGGGTTAGATAACACGTGAGAACAGGCAGGCAATAGAGTGTGAGTGAGACGGATATATGTCAACTGATGTTATTGTCATAAACGCACCACTGCGGCATATTTAAGGCTTGTGTAATACGAGGATAAGAAATGGGAAATATATGAAACTAATACAATTATACATATGAAACAATTCCCTTCATGATTAAACAATTCGTGGGTTTAAGCCTCGTGGCCTCGCTTTACGCGCAATAATTTCAATCAAATTTAGTCGAAATAGGTAAAACTACAATACTGGATGCTGAGATAAATTAAGGTTTCATTTCAATTCGGATTGAGTAAACTAATAAAATATTACATGAAGTACCTTCTACATAATACTAAATAGATAACTAATAACCCCTACATGAATAAAGACGGCACTAACTTAAAGTTCTAATTGCTCATTTTCTATTTCATCAAACCCGCTATACCTGTATCCCAGTTTTCCGACAGACTAGGCTAAGTCCACGTATATATTTCCACCTGCTTGGCATATTACTTTCGCTTCATTCACTCCCATCACATTTTTCATACATGCTCATATTAGCAAGACGAATAGATATATTATTCTACTCCAAGAGGCGTTAGAAGGAATATTCAAGTTTATTTCCATAACACAAGGGAATGAAGATTTTAAATTAAACAAAATACGATCAAAGGAAAAATTCTGTACGTCTTGCATGAACAGTGAACTTGGTAAGAAGTATGGATCCATTCAAAAGTTGTAAAGTCAGGTCATTGAGGACTTTATACCTGCAGTTTCCTATTTATTCTACTCCTTTGCATCTAGTAAATTTATAATGAGCTGACACTTCACGTAAAAATAGAAACAAATAACAAATGCGCAAAGCAGCAGAATAAAAAATACAAAACATTTCTAAAAATATGTAAATATTAAAAAGCTTTTTCTTGAAATAATTTCTTTAACAAGCAACAGGCTGCAAAAAGTGTAAGTCTGAAGAATAAGTAACTTTTCAGTTATTTAAATAAGTTTTGTTGAATGTTTATGCGGTAACTTAACAGTACTTTGATCGCAGTATCAGTGCAGGATCTCGACAGCTCTCCGCCTAATAATTTAATTTTAGTTGGCGAGCCGCCCGTTCTCACACCTGTACTTCAGATTTACAGGTTTTCGTACACCGAATAACCTGAAATGTAGCATATTCAATTAAATATGGTGAGACCAAAAATGTTACAAAAAAATTGTTTGTATTTCAATTATTTTTTTTGAGTTTATTTATCATTTTAGCCTTTTTTGTTATTGTAAAAGTGAAAATTATAAAAGGAGTGTTCCTAAATTTATTGAAACAAGAGGTAACAAATATAAATAAGGTACCATCTTAATTGTTTGAACGATATTGAAGGAAATGATGAATTAGTTATTATTCATCATTTTCTTAAGCATTGAGTTATTATTGTTTTTTCAATAGTATAGTTGTCATCAAATAACGCTTTCGTATAACTTATAGTATTATTTTAAGTGTGTTTGGTTTAATTTAACAAATGTGTAACCAAGCAATTACTCCCTTATCAGGTTTGCAACAAAGGTTTTTTTTTCTTGATAACATTTTTGAGAGCTTTTAAGTTACAGATCCACAGGAACCAAAAAATATGCATTCACATTTCACATATTTAAAATCGACGGTGAAGTTTAATATCGTGGTGCGAATAATACGGTTCACATCTGGTTTATTGTCCACGCCATAAATCTCTGTTCTCCGGGGATTCAGTGGGCGCAGTCGGGCGGCGCGGTCGACTGCCGAGCAAGACATCGGATAAACCAGCCTCGAGAACAAACTTGTGCACCGCAACACGTTACTCACTAACTAAGTGATTGATATCCGCCCTCCATCGGACACTGTTTATACAGACTTACACAAAATTGATGAGGTGCTCACTATATACAACAGTCACTGCGCTAAACGACTGATAGATAAAACCCAACCTTGAACACTTACCCATCTATTCAATGTATTCCTTCCCAATGAGATTCATGTACTTAATATGATCTGCGAATTCTCGCGAAAAATTTGCATGAATGTCGTAAAATATCGCAACTCTCGACCCGTTTTTTCGAAAGTATGTAGTTGATATCGGCAGAAAGGCGAAGAAAATACCTGGCGATATTGATCATAAAAGGGTTTCTTTAAAAAATGTAATATTGTCGAGGTGGGGCGACAGGAGCGTACATCGCGTAGGCGACATTCATTTTCCGTGGTAGTGTCTCGTCTGTAAAGGGGCTTTCCGGGATTTGCCTACTATGAATACGACTGAGCTCTATTTATACTTTATAACAAGACTACAGAAAGTCTTTTAAAGTAAAACGAGATGCGACTTGATTGAAATCTTTAAAACTTCATCTTTTACCTTTAAAAGATTGTTTCGTTTTTATTTATGCTGCGAATGGCATACCTTTTGTAAAGATGCAGCGAAGTTTGTGTTTGTAAAAAATGTACAAAATGTTATTGTCAGTGGACTTTTATATAAGAGAAATAAACTAAGGAGAAACAGAATAGATGGAATCTGGATGATGTGTTATTGAATAATAAATATACGAAACAAAGAGAAATCTGAAACATACGATTGAACCATCCTGTTTGTTTAGAAGAGAACAACGCTCATCAAACGTCCTCCTTAACTTTGATATGCATTAAAAATAAACGAGCAAAACGAAAACATTTCTTTATTGTTTCACGGATTACCGGAATGCGATTGAATATCTGCCGCTGTTTAATTTTCAATTCATGTTTATCTGATATCAGAGTAATTTGCATGCAGCCAGTGATTTAAATAATGATCCACGGTAGGCCGAGCCAATCTCTCCGTTAAGTTATGGTAATCTGCTTCTTGAATATTATTATCTAGGTACCTCTCTCTAAATCATGTCGGTGCCGCTTCCCTTTGCGCTTTGTGTGTGTCCTTATTTATGAGAATACCTTTATATATTGTTGAAATTTACGTAACAAGCGAAGTACGTGACGTCGGCAGCGTGTTTGCCGATGCGCCACTTCTGAAAATGTTGTTTTATTTTGACGTTTTTATGCAACGTGCAACAAACGTGTTATTAAACTAGGTTACACTTTTTAGTTTCGTTTGCACACCTCTGGCGCAAGCTAAATTCAATAACAAGCTTGTATCCCAGGGATTTACAAGTTACGGGGATTTTTTTACATACGTAACATTTTCTTTTTTCGTGCGCATAAATGAAAGACTATTTTATTATGTGGATTCATATGCGGAAATAAGCAAGGGAAAGTTCGACTGGCAAAGGTATAAGTCAAATAGCGAATGTCACTCGAATGCATCGGCTTGTGGGTGCAGCACACAATCGCTAGGTCGGCGTCAGTGTCACGTCCGTCACGTCGTCGGCCGGGACACGGCGCGTGCACGTCACGTGCCTCGAGTCACGCTTATCGCGAATACGATGGATTAGTTGGTGTTTATGTTCGGTCACAGTCAAGTTAGAACACTTGCTCATTTACATATGAATGCTCTGAATCACGCTAATCTACCCGCCTGCATGACAAAGTTTGCCTCAAGCGTCGAGCTTCATGTTAATTTCAGTGACTACTAAACGATGTATATGTACAATACAACAACCGATTCAGTAAGAACGGATTCATGCTTGATACTAGCTGAGCATTTTCCCTTTCTCACATTAAACGCGTTGACCGCCGACGGTGCCTAGTGTAAGGGAAATGTAATATTTAGAAAGAACATAAAAACAAACAATCGAGCAAAAAGGCCTATAAAAATTTAATAATACCTTGTGTTTGTATCTCGGAGGGCTATAAAAATACACTTTATTTTTTGTGGTTCAAGGGTTTCCTATACCGTTTGTGGGCGGTGTTGTTTTTATTTGTGCAAATATGCACTTTCGTATAACGTTTTCAGGAATTGTTATAAGTTTATACGTCAATTAAAAGTTGGATCCCGTAGCTCGCTCGTTTGACGCTCAAACGTATCCCGTATAAAATGGAAACGTAAGATAATCCACTATTAAACAACGTAGCTGACGCTGTCGGAGGGAAATTGTTTCTTGTTACACCAAAGAGTTCTACTTTGAATATTTATAATATATTAATGCTCCCTAAGTTGATTTAGAGCGGCTAATTTAAGAGCAAGATTGTTAATAAAATAGTTATCACTTCATGTATGTTTATTTAATACTCACAGATGGTGGGTTTAATGCGTGCCGATAATAATTTCGAATGTAAACTTGTAGCTAGTGAAAAAACGTGCTATCAAGTCTGTTTTATGTGGGAAATTGTTTGTTTAGAGTTGATAAGTTTAATCTATTAGTTTGTAGTGAGTAATAAGATGGGAGCTACAACAAGAGCTCGCTCAATCGCGGTTCATTACCCCGCGCGGTGCAGCCCGGCCGCTCAGCGCTCGGTAACAAGATCGTTAGCTTGTCTCCATCCCGACTTCATCTTATCTCGGATCACTATTGTAATAACATTCGTAATACTGTGAACGCGAAATTGAGATTGTCGCTGCAAGTCGATAGCAAATCTCGATGGCGGTTGCAATCGATACCTTCTCTCGATTCCAGATCATTAGTTCTCTCCCGAGGAACGTTAATAAACCTCCGAGTGCTTACCGGGTGACTAATGCCGGTAAATAAATCTACCGCACATTCAATTTTCAGTGTTTGTTGATATAAAATAATTTTGACGCCATTTTCCATTTAACTTGTGGAACTTTGAGCCAAGGGACTGAGTTTAATGTGATGCCATGAGCATAACTGTCTACTCTTTGGTATGATGTTGCATTTTCATAATGTTGGGGGATAGGGCATTTGGTATAATATGGGTAATTTAACAAGTTAAATTAGATAAAAGTTCAAACTTTTTGATGGATATTAGTGCAAAGTAAAATTTTGGTCGCTCATTTAAACATTTGTACATTGTTTTCACTTGATTGTAGAATGTGGAAATAGAAAACAAGAAACTATCTAATTTAAAATTATGAACTTTAAATTCTTAAAAGCCCAAGCACTTCAAAGACAGTAACTATCAAATCCAAAAAGCATCCAAAAATTATTGAAGTACAGCAATTTATTATCAAAATTCCGTAACCAAGCATTCGGTCAGATTTCTCCTTGAACCAGCATGCAGTACGTAAGCAATACTGAGGTAAAACCGAGATGTAAGCCTGAGGTCATTAGCCGCGGTGACTTACACTCGAGTGGAGGCGGCCGCGGCGGCCTAGCGGTCGGATCGAACTGAGGACTTACCTCTCGTTACCAAAGTGTGCCTGCATCAAGCAATGTAGGGTAAGGGTAGCTCAACATTTTGCCCAAGTGTTCCAGAGATATGATTATTTTGCTTTTTATAAAATTTCTACGTTTTGTTATAAATTTGATTGTATTAAAAAAAGAAACATCCTTTTCTTGTTTGATTTCTGTTAATAACTCCTGAATACTAGAGCTATCGTGGATAAATATTTATTTTGAAGTACATTTCGAGCTTTTGAAGCAAGAGCAATTATTATTATTATAATTCCCATGACCTCTAAAATATGCCTACTAAATACCAATTTTGTAAAGGTACCATAATAGCAGATCCTATTGTTTAGCTGAAATATATTCAATTCTAATCCAAGAAAGGCAGATGAATCCAAGAGAGGCAAACAAAAACAAGACCCTTTTTTTAACTGAGACAGGTCTGTTAATAAAAAAAAAATGGAAGCTCGTAACGAACAGAACTAGTGATTAGGAAAGAATATAGTTAACGATTGTTATCCTTTTTATTCCTAACCTTGAAATCTGGCGTTCCTGTCTTTTCAACATTCTCTGTACGGTTCCAGTCGATATGCCAGTTTTCCGACTTAAGACACGGACCGATGCGGAAGGATCTTCATGAACTAAATTCAATATTTCTTCATCGTTGTGCACTTGCGGCCGTCCTTCACCTGCACCACCTACACCTGTGCCAGGTATCCTCCCCTCAGAGTATGCGCTATGCACTCTCGCAAAAACTCTATAGTCCGGATGTCTTCGGTCGGGATATCTCTCGCGATAGAGTCGAGCTGCTTCTGTGCCAACACCTCTGCATTCACCATAAACAAAATGCATGTCAGCATATTCACGTGGTGTGTATCGAGACATTTTTATTCGTCACTGCACTGCACCTTTGTCCAAGTCGTTGAGCAAGCCAGATTCACCAGTACACGTAGCCAAAATCGTAGGAAATGTTGGTGATCACCAAAACAACACATCCAATCAGTAGGCAAATTGAACAGAGTCCACGGTCAGGGGCACGGGTCAGGGGTAAACAAACAGCAGAGATAAACACAAGCAGAATACAACGAAACGCATACGACGCCCGAGTGACGAGATCGTACTACATCAGTTAAGGATATTTGTGCAGATTTCAAGGTTAGGAATGAAAAGGATAGCAATGGTTAAACATATGCTTTCCTTATCACTCGTATTGTTCGTCACGAGCTTCGATGTGTACAGATGTCTCAGGTAAAAAAAAGGGGTCAGGCTTTTGTTTGCCTCAGCCATGTTTGAGTTGCTACCAGCTTTTATGTGACTAAGTATAGTAAAATTAAAGTTTAAACATTATTTTGTGCAAAAACAAACCCGAGTTTGGTAATCTCATGCAGTTTAGTACAAGTTTAATCTCCAGTTATTAATTAAAGCTAATAAACTGAGATTGAGTAACAAACATAAAACTTTTAGTTAGTTAACTTGAGTTTAACTCGTTCGAATGACGCTTAACGGCCTTTTAGTTAAGACGACGGTAACACGCCCCCTGTATATGCAACATCCGGAGAGCCTGTTTAAAGGATTTTGGAGTTTATAAACATAGTAAAGTAATTTATGACAATATTTGAGAACGTAATAAGTACAAAGTTGACAAGGCGAAAAACTAGAAAAACTTCTAAATTCGGTGCAATCTAAAATAGATATTATTCGAAGTTGATGAAATGTTACTATTACACCTAATTATATTTCTAGTCAGAATAAAAAGATTTGCCACATCGAACTAAGATAAAAAATGTCAAATATTTACCGATGATAAAAAAGTGATCTTCGATGACACACAATATATAGAGCACGTTACAGTTGCCAAATATTTTTAAGAGAACACACATAAGTTTTTCTTCTGCCAAAATGTATTTACTGTATACACATATTTATGATGACTAATCAATGTCAGGTACTTTCTTGTTGATATCTTATTCTATGTACTAAAGAACGGATGTTTTCTTGGAAAGAAATATTATGTTTTGAGAGTCTCGTGGCCATTTATCTCAATTAATCCCTATGTCAGCAGCGTAGCCGGCCCGACGAGACGACACGCTGAAAGAAATAAAGTAGACCGGCTCTGATATAAAGTCCTTTAAACTTTGTAAATAAAGTGTAAATAAATTGTTAAAATGTTTGTTTATAAGCTGAAATAATGTGATAAATAGTGCGCGAAAAAGACTCGTATAAAAGGTTAACTTGACGAATTCACGATATATTTATGTGAGGAAACTATCTTAACATTAATTAGTTAAAGAGCAAAATATTAAAAAAAAATATGTATGTATGTCTTACACTTTGTTGATGCATGAGGTTTATGAGGAATAAAAACATTTTGATTTTGATTTTGACACTAAAAACTGACGAAAACTGTATACTGTATACTGACGAAAAAAATGTAGTGTTGGCAGAAATTGCCTTTTGCAATAAGGCCGCCTTTTTCTTTGCACCATGTGTTATTTATTAACATGTATGTGCGCATAAAATAAAAAAACAGACTCAAAAATGAATATAAAACTACAAAATAGAATTTGTAGTGAAATAAAGTCCAGCTCTGAGCAATAGCAATATTTCATCAATTTGTTACATCACAATATCGGAAGGTATGAACGGAGAAGTGCAATTGCATCGGTCGCTCGTGAGACGAGGAAATTGAAGTCTTATTTAATACTTACTAAGTTATTTCGCTATTTGTCAATTATTTTAAAATTTTGGTGTATAAATAAAATTGTTAGAGAATTGTGGACCGAGTCTTAGTGGTACTTATATCTTTACAAAGTGATATTTTGTAGCTTGATTTGAGCAGTCAGTCTTTGAGGCTATGTATTGCATTATTCATTGTTCAAGGGGCATTAAAACAGTACTTGTATGTACTCTTATGTAGTTTATAGTATCGATCTAAACACAGATTTTAGCAAAAATGTCGTCCTTAAATTAGTCAAAATAAAAATAACAAAACGGAACAGCAAACAGTTTGCATATCTTATAACACCGCGGTTTCGCTGTGGTTTCACACCATTCAGTGCAGCATTAGCGCAAATAGTTGTAAGAATAAAAGTCAACACTTTGCGAGATAATATCCGTGTTATTTGCAAAACTAAGCGAATGCTACAAGTGCTGCTGTTTATTTTGATTTCCCGAGAGAGCTTTAAGTTTCTACCGTCTTACCCAGCTTCCGTATCTATCAAGTAGATATGACACCTCTTAGATACTGAAAACTGTTTTGTTAAGATATTTTGGTATACTTCAGTAATTCAATAAAGAAATACTACTTTTTTACCTTAAATTCTGTTATCTCAATACACATAACATTAGTGTTGTTGACTTCTGCATTTATGCATTATATTTCAGGTAAAATATGATGTCAACCTTATTTGTAAAAACGCTTATTTAACAAAACCGGTGACAATCATACCTATTTACTTACATACGTCTATTATTTTATCATACAGTCTAACTTGGGTGCATTCATAAATACATATCGCTACGATGCAAGTTTACGGTTCATTGCTCCTATACTGTGTTAACAATGGACGTTACATAGTTACTATACATCGTGCACAGTCAACTAGGAAACTAAGTTATCTAGATTAAACACTTAACTTTGACCTTTGACAACCAATATTAAAACTACAGTACATATATAATCCAGCCTATAAACGACCCACTGCTGGCCACAGGCCTCTTCCCATATAGGGACGGCACGAGCATTGATCACCACGGTTGCTCTCTGTGGATTGGCGATTTCAAATCCCAAATTTTGGAATCCAGGTTTCCTCACGATGTTTTCCTTCACCTTTTGTCAGATGTGTCGTAAATAATTAAGAAAGTACATATAACTTTGAAAAAGCCACATTGGTACTTGCCTTGGCTCGAACCTGCAACCTTGTGCATACAAATCCGTTCATTGAACCGCTAGGCCACGACGACATACAGTACATATGATACATGGATACTTCAGATATCTTCGTCTGTCAAAATGTTCATTCGTATCCCAGGTGTCAACACATTCAATGAAGAAAAATGTCGCCGACAGATCTTAAAATATCCCCCAGAGAAACCAATAATAATGTAAGGAGCCACTGAAATTCTATTACGGTTTATATCTACCTATAACTGACAATTTTATAAGATATTTTGCGTATACTATAATGTACGTAAATAGCAAGAGGGATACATAAAAATGAAATTATGATTATGTGTGTGTTTTATGTATTTTCAGACACGTATGTTATATGGTTGTAAATGTTAAGTTTTAATGTATTTGTTTATTTCTGTATACATTTCAAATAAACATTCGCTTGGGTGAGTGTGTTTTTATATTTTAGCCAATTATTGAAGTACTTTTTATAGTTTTTATGCCATCTAAACCATGCCCTATTTAGAATTCAGTGATGCGTGCGATACTTCAGTCAAAAGTTTATTTTAAGTGGTATTTGCAAGAAAATGCTTTTAAATAATTTTACAGTTATTTATTTATTGAATATCCACTTTTTCCCTGACGCAGGGTTGTGCGATATCAATAAAACAACCGTTGTAGAGCTTTTAACTTCTGTTTATATTCTTGTACCTATTCCTCTTAACACACATCAAATACCTTTTTACACCATAATAATTTAAAACTTAAAACAATATAATTAAACATTATATTAAATTGTATATACGTGTCAACAACTTGTTGATCACGCTGCACCATTAATCGCGTAACGCTACTATTGTTACATTTGTTATACCTATTTATTGGCTTACAAAAGCTCGGTCAATGCATATATCGTATTGACCCAATGGCATGATATTGATAGACTTATGATAAAATTATTGTGTTTTTAGTGTTATTGGGTTTTTCTATGAAATTCTCAGTAGCAGGTCGGAGTTTGGATTTGTGCCCGGTTAGTGGCAATAGGCTCGCCCCCTATTACATGGGACCTAAAACATGTCGGTGAACTGTGGGTGTACACTGGTACACCTCTGCCTTTCCCTTCGGGGATACAGGCCTGATGATATGTATGTATGTATGTATGTATGTATGATAAAAAAGTTTCGATTTTACGTTGGCACTTAGTAATTTGCCACTGTCGAGTAGTCTACATGACTTATAAAATATATTCTGACATACAAAAAAAACTTGACTTCGCTACTATGATATAAAAACCCACTAGGTAAATTTTCGTTACATGTTCACCCGATGTTTAATTCTGTTCAAATAAAGATACAAACTGTTCAGTGGTTAATGTAAAACAAACAAAAATATGTACACTAACAAATTGGTAGAAGGTTGTATTAGTTTAGTTTTAGTGTGCAGCAATTTGTATTTAGGACAGTTTCAGCTGGTATCCATTACATTTCGGTCACATGAACCTGTGTACGATTCACGCGTAAAAAAACGATGTATCCACTGACGTACTATATACACAGACTGCTACTATTGCTAGTTTTCCCTTGTGCCAAGCGATGAAGCGAGAGCAGTTTTTAGTCTGAACCTAGTACATTCGTTTACTGATTTAAGTAAATTTTCGCGCAACGAGAAACTTATATACGAAAATATCGCTGGTTTGGACATTGTTAGGATAATATTAGTGTTTTAAATAGTTTTTTTAAAACGGCAAGCTTCATTTTCTACATAATTCACGACAAAACTAGTTCACCACTAGTGTGAACTAACTTTACGTTCAAACTCTGATAGGCTCACTCTAGTTGCTTATGTATACTCTAAGGATGAATCCATTTGGTTGGAAAAGAGTCCTACTCTGTAACTATTCGTTCATATTGAATTGAAATAGATCTTTTGTGTATTACATATGCCAAATATAGCTAATAGTATGAAATGTTAGATATCTACAAAAAAAATATATATATTATATATGTTACCGGAAGATAACAAGGCCTTGTTATTTTCCGGTGTTATACATAAAGAGGAACTTTAACGAAGGTAATATAGGTTAGTAATTGATAAAGAAAAACATTTCTAAGTGTTTGAGTTTAAGTAGTATTGTGGGATTAAAAGTATTTTTGATGATTTTGTTAATTTCTTTTCTTACATATTTAGTTCAGTATATAATATCCCAAGAATCGTGTTCTCTAGGTTACCAACTACATAAAATTTATTATAGTAAATTGAAAGATGTATAGAAGAATTTTTAAAAGAACCACATGCGACACTTCTAAAGTATAGAACGGCTTATCAGGGCAGGTTGCGCCCGTCAACCAAGAAAATGGATTACTTAGGAAATGGGTTGCCTACTCGCTCTTTATTCACTTTACGCTGCACTGTTGTTATTTAAATTATTTTACTTTTACTGTTATTTTGTAGTCAACAGTTTCTTGTAATTGATTGAATATGTTTAGTCGAAGTAGTCGCATAATGAAACTGATATAAAAATACTAAAACACATGAAAAAGTCACTTTTCACAGTGACAGTACGTATCCCAAAACTTGTATTGAAATATTGTTTCTTTTGGACTCTCAAAGCAACGTTTTAAAAAGTTCGATTTAAATAGAATAAAGTCCTTATATTATTATTTTTAATTCATGTTCATGTTCCATTAGTGTTCAATCCGGAACTAACATGGAATCATATTTTGTCATCAATTAAACCTCAAATCCTGGATTATCCGGACATTGACGTGATAAAATGGTTTCAAACCCGATCCCCTAAAATATTGATGTGGTGGTCAAACCGACAGCATCGTGTTACCAGCTTTTCTCGTTTATAACTAACGGCCACTATCCAGAAGTTTCCGCGAAAATCACGCCTCAACTTCGCATAATAAAGTGTCACCAACGTAGCCGCCAAGTCGCCAACCCTTCCAAGTTAAAACGCTACTTGTCCTCATAAATCCACGTCGTACATTATAAAAATATCTACTCGGAAAAGGCGTCGGAAAAACCATCATGTTTTCGGTATAACACTGAAACGTGGTTATACGAAGATTAGTCACAATAAAAGATGTGTAGGTTCGGTTAGGTGTGTGCGATATCGTATTGGAAAACAAGATTGTGACCGTGTAGCGGGTGTGCTTAATGGCCCGGCCGGGACACGAATCTCTGCTCCCGGGACAGAGGCGGGAACAAACAGCCTCCTGCGGGTCCGATCCCAATTTATTAGACGTGCGGCGCCGGGAACCGGTCGGGGCCATAAAAAATTTACAAGAACGCCCGACGGTTACTCGATGCAATTTATTCGGAAACCTACCTGAACTATGTTCCCGCTATATCTTTTCGTCTAATGCGAAATATATTTTTTACGTACGTGATTTTCTTGGGTTGTTTTTTTTGGCGACGTGCGTCAGATACGAGAAACGGAAATAAATACTTTAGCAGTAAAAATACAGTACACATGTGTTACGGTGTCACTTAGGCTGTAAACAACTTTAATATTCACCAATTTAGCTTATTTTATGTTGGGTGAATAAAAAATGTGTTTTACGATGATTGCGATGACGTTTTACGACGAATTAATAACAAACAGCTACCGAAGCATCGTTAATTTTAGAATGTTGTAGTATAGTGAGGTATCATCTAAAATCTCCTGTGCGATGGATTTTCATAATATATTCAAAGCAGGTGTACAAGGTATCCGAACCCGGGATAGCTAGCACCTGTCACATTGGGTGACACAAACTATTGCCCTGACGCAAATCCCTTTAAAAGACACGTGTATCGCAGACCGAGACACATTCAACGCAATAACTGACACTCGATTAAGGAACTATGTACACAGAACGATAATGTTATCTTGTCCCTTTGCATTCGATTTTTAAAACTTTTTTTTTTTCTTATTTCAATTTATATTCAGCCTGTCTTTTACATTAGTAGCTAAAAGGAGATACAGAGTGTGTAAACTAAATCTGCATAATGAAATGGTAACCGAACCTAAATGAATGAATATTATGGAAATTTATAAAAATACATCATAGCTCATACAAAAACCGGTGCAGGTACGCTAACTAGAAAGCTCTGGTTATTTTTCATTCAGAATAAATAATGTATTATTCTGAATTCACAATGGTTTCAACTTCTCTCACATAACTTTGTGTTACGTGAAATAACATTTTCCAACGTTTGCGAGTCTACCATCAAGTTTGAATGCAGTTAAATGGCCATACACGTATTGTTATTAAAGTATTTTTGTTGAATCAATTCAGCTTTGTATTTTTTTGTTATTGTTTTAAATTAACTCATTACAGTCACATGAATTTGGTTCAGTAAACTTCATACTACACTTGATGTCGATTCGATGAACACAACACGATTTATTCAACATATTTTTTTCGATTCTGGTGCTAAATTTACTTCGCATACCGACACTTTAAGTATTAATAAAAGTGTGTAAAAAAAGTGTCGGTTTACTGGTGTGTAATACCTAAAAATGTTCTCGAAGATAAACATTACTTTATCAATTCAGTTTTACAGTATGTTCTGTATTTTTGTCACAATAAAGTATCGTTATTTAAGAGAAAAAGATACAGTACACAGATATTGAACCCTAATTTAATGTAATATAGCGTTATCATTGGCTCATTTAAACGGAATTTCAATTGAACCATTTATAGAGAGCATATTCAAAACTGCGTTTAATTAATGCTGCAATAATTACCGAGCACAATGGCATCCTTCCTGTCCACATATTTAAATAGGCCAGAAACGTACAGAATGGCGGGCATTTCACTATTACAAACTGGAGTATTTAGCGGATGAATCGGTAACCATTAATTTATACGCATCGATTTAAATTAAACAGCTGATTCTCAGACTGTGGCTTTGCGAAATAATTAGAGGGTTAAACATTATTTACATAATATGGACAATTAATATAAGTAGACATTTTTATATAATTGGAAACATTCAAAGTTAAATAAAATAGGTACCATATAAGTGGTATTTTTAGACACATAAATTAAATAGGTAAGTAATAGATATAATAATATATTCAGGAAATGATATAAAATTTTCTTTAGGTTTTAAGTGACTTAGCGTTTTGGCGTCTTATTATTTAGTGAAATTTACATGGTCTTCGTATGAACCAGCTGTACCAATCGACTTATATAATTGTATACCGGTAGGTTGCAATCACGGAGCAAATACAAAGAGGAGACGGCCTAAGCTACCAGGCACAAGACTTCAACCAGGCACCGACGTCATCATGTGGGCGTGGCCTAACTCGTTGACATGTTGACAATCATCGGGTGTATAGTTGTTTAAAAATTCGAATTTTATTGCAAAGCTGAGCTTAAACATGAGGTGTTGTGTTTTAAATTGTAACAACTACACGTATAGACGTTCAGATGCTAAGGAGAGCATCTCATTTCACCTGTAAGTAATTTTATACGTAATTTTCTTGAAGATATTCTAGAAAAGTCTCTTAGTTTGGCGATTCCAAACATAATTCTATCGAACACTAGATGGCGACACTCGAAATCATAGAAACTAAACACATTTAGGTATGTAGAGATCACTTGTACCATTTTTTAATAATCATATGTTTTAAAATTTGATAGATATTTATTTTTAAAGGTATTATAAAGTATTATAAAGGTTATTATTGTAGTTTTTAAATTATTTTTAAATAGGCCGCCATCTATGGGCAAAAAACATAAACAACCGAATACAGGGCCGTAATTAGAATACAATTATTTTAATGAAGCTGCCGCGGATATCTCTTACATGGAAAGTACTTGGATAATTTGATACACTGGAAATAAAAATACCATATCCTATAAGCTAAATAATTTATCTACAATAATTTATTTTACGTAATAGTATGGTAGTTGTTTCTTTAATTTAAAGTATTTATACTCAACTACTTTATTAAGTTCAATATTAGATACTGATATTCATATGTTCTAGATTTCCTTCTGATAAAAAGTAAGACAGCAATGGATTGTACGTACGTGTAAACGACCAATTCAAGCATTATGTTCTGCAAATAAGAAGTATTTGTTTATTCCAACATTGATGATAAAGGGTTGTTTTTTTGTAATAATTTGTTTTTTATTAATTCTGCCGCTGAAATCAGTACTTATTACCTACCGACATTAATGGTTATGGAAGGATTGTCACGTAAACGAAACGTGTGTGTGTGTGTGTTTTTTTTTTCCTTAAAGAACTCTGTTTGCTATCTTCATAAGAATTTTTAGCCAAATCAAGTCATTTCATTATTATAGAAAATCTAATAATCTTCACTCATCAAAAAACATTTTATACTAGCATGTTTAATTAAACTATTTAAAAAAGAATACCCATTAAGATAGATCAAAAATGTAATTAAAAATATTGCTCTCTGATACGAAAATTCTGAGTACGACCCTAACATCTTGCACTTTGCGACGTCTATTGGCAGATAGTTGCGTAATTTCAAAATTAAATCGAGATAACGAGCTAATACTTTTGCTATTGACCCGTAGATGGAAAAATTAAAAGTGGGCGGGTTCTTCCTCCCCCTCACCCCGCAAATTGTCACGCGTTGTTTCATAGGAAAATCTTATTACGACATCTCCTCTTTGTATTTGCTCCGTGGTTGCAATAGAAAACGTACGGTCAATCTGGGTAACTTAAGCTTTCAGTACAACTTTGACTCACCACTTCCAATTCCGATTAATATTTTTTTTTCTGGCTCTGTACAAAACTTTACGCATAGAAACATTTTTTATTAGATACATAAAGGGCTTCTTTAAAACCATCTAATGTCATTATTTGATAAATGTTAAAAATCCATAGATATAAAATAAAAACGGCGGGCTGTGCGCAACGTCTT
This sequence comes from Autographa gamma, assembly GCA_905146925.1. Classification (NCBI taxonomy): domain Eukaryota; kingdom Metazoa; phylum Arthropoda; class Insecta; order Lepidoptera; family Noctuidae; genus Autographa; species Autographa gamma. The sequence continues at coordinate 8,700,558 of LR989852.1, forward strand.
TTTAAAAGTGCTCAAAAAACTTTGTTGCTTTGCGATTCTTAGAAGCTGAATAAAGGTGAGTTTCAGTTCAGACAATAAATCAAAGTTTAAAAACTTAAATACAATTAAAATGTTCGCAATATTTTTATGAATATTGTTAATATTAGCAAAATTGTGCATCGGGTCCTTTAGAACTATCAAATCCGGGTAACTTTGACTCGGATCAAAGTTACACTGATAGTTTGAACTAACTAACGTACTGGGCAAAACTTAAATATATTTTTTTTAACGGTGGCGCGAAAAAAGTAGGTAAATAAAAAAAATCTATACATTACATCATTATTATACATTTCGATGGTAAAAAGCTTAAAATGTCGCTCATGCAGAAGGCGATGGAGGGTTGAAAGCTGCATAATAAGCCTGATATTATACGCTGTTTCCCAAAAAAATGTCGTGAAATATTTGCCTCCTACTAAAGTGACCAAAAGAAAGATTTTTTTTATCATTGATGATGATTTTCTTTGTATGGAATGGGGTGAGTAAGGCTGGTAAAGAGCTGATTTTGTTATTTTCATTTTGGATTTTTATGTTAGTTTTTATAATTGATTAGGAATTGATAACTTAGTTTTGTTATTAATGAACAATTTAAAAGACTTATAAGACTGATTAGATCCTAATAAGGTCTAAAAACCCGTCTCCTTTTAAAAGCTAATGATTTCCCTAACTACGCACTTTATTTTTCATGTTTTCAACAGTAAAGCTTTGAGAAAAAAAATAAAAATTGTTTCTAATGTTAGTTTGTTTCATATTATGGCATAAAAAGAGGGTTAAGACTCACCAAATATAACAAAACCTAATTTAAAACAGCAAAATCCGCATCATTAAGTGTGTGAGGTAATGTTACCCAAGTCACCGTCTAACTTTGCCACGTTGAATTTTCAATGATTATAAAGCTGTAGTTTAAAAAAAAGATTTAATTTTTTTATTTCTTAAAAATAGGCATTGTAAAGCCACTAAAAACATTTATTTCACAGTAGTTTGGTTAAGAATTCTATACGTAATTTTAAAAAAAGCTCATAAAGTGGGTCAAAGTTACCCAACATGATGGTACTGTTTTTGGCCAAATTCACTAGTCCGTGAAATAAAGCTTCTGTATTTAAATGAAACGAAACGCTCCAAGCATTTTTAGTTTTTTATTGTCCACGATTATTTATCGCGAACGTTCGGAATTTAAATGTATTCTTTTTTTTTATTGGTACCTGATGCACTACGCAGTCAATGAAAAATAACTTTTGAATGAGTGAGTGAATGATTTGAATGATATTAAAACTTACGTTCACCAGTCGAGTGTGCTATTTTATGCTCGGTTTACATTCACTATTCCTTCACACACCTGAAACAAGAGAAAATATGATTATTTATTGGCACAAAAATAAATATAATATATTCGAAAAGGTATTTGCCCTGTAGGATAATTCTATACGGGACTTATCGTAGGTTATTTATTACACGCTAAAGTTAAACTAATTGGGCAGTAAATAATGTCTATGAATCAATAAAATAAGTTAATTATATTATTATATCCTCAGCCAGTGCCAAGTATTTCTGATAACTCCTTGGCATTTACTTTATTACAGAGAGTCGACGCCAAATAATATTAACTTTGTATTTAGGTACCTAAACTATTGACTAGTGTCAACATCAAAAGAAAATGATCCAACATTAGAACACAAAATATGGTTATGGAATAAAATAATCGCGGGAATTTAAATCGTGATGATATACTCAACAGTTTTGAATATGTATTTAATACCAATATATTTTATTACAATATTAGAAAAAAAATAAGTACCACCCCTAGCAACACTGTCACAAAAATATTCAAAATAAATAACATTGGCAATAAATTCCACCATTTTTCATCGTTAAACGAATAGTTACTAATTATAAAAGCATCTTTTAGATATTAGTGGTGTGATTCGACAGTTTCGCTATGCAGGGTGTGAACTGTGATGGTAGCATTATGTGCAGGGGCGCGGTGCTGTGAGATCCCACTTAGCTGATGGTGACTCATGCTTTGTGCCCACTAAGCCAACGAGCGAACATAAACTGAAAAGACAAGGGACAACATTGCACAGAGTAAATTGAAAAAAAAAAACAAAACGGCGGCTAAACAAGATCTTATTTGAAAATAGAACAATTTCTTATTTTTAAATAAAGTTCTATTTTACGGCCCTTATTGTTGACGGATTTTATTTTCAGCCATTATTGTCTCATAGTTGCGTGAATAAAGTAGTATCGTAAAAGCTAGTTCAAATAGAGTAGTACTAATATCCGTGTGACAAGTGATACACGACGTGTCGTTACGAGGCTGACGTGCTTGACGCGATGGAAAATAAAACATAATATCTTAATGTAATATTCCCCTTTCCCTTTTGGCTTATAAAAGATGATGCCATAAAATTCGTTCAACATTGTGATACATTTATTTTATGGTTTTAAGTTTCTTTCAATGTCCATCTACGCTGTTTTAAGGGCTCCACCCACACTGTAAATGTTGTACGAAAAATACCCATTAGCGAACTAAATGCCAGCCACTTTGTTTGAGCTATCGTTAACAGTTAACGGCAGCTATTTATAGAGCTGTCTGTTTAAATTATATATAGTTTGCTAGGCTATAAATAGGGTAATGTTGAGACCGTTTTCAGGCACTTCCTGGTGTCAATGTTACGCTGTTATCATTGATTTATGACCAGAAACTGCTTCAACACTGCTACGAAACTACTTTGAATACGAAAGCCGAAGCTATAAACCCCAGTATGCCGCGTTAAGTCAATAATAAAGTTGATGAGAAATCGAAGAATGAATATACAGAGAATGAACGATGCTTAATCAGTGTTACGATCGCATTTTGGACGGACAAAACCCCATTTTTATACAACCCCTTATATCTTTTCGTATTGAAAACTATAAAACAGATGAATAAACGCAATCGTAAATAATTTATTGCAATCGCCGCGAATAATCTTTCATCGCGGGCCGACAGTAATTGCATGTCGCCAATTTATAGAGCTTGTGATACAAATGAAACGATTAAATGTTAATTTTAGATTTATATCAGTATTGTGACGGATTGATTGCCTCCATGTGGAATGCAGAATCAATAAATGTTAATTGAACAAACGATTTATGAAAGAAACTTGTGAAACATTTTGTTTGAAAACTGTGTTGTCAGGTGAACTATGCCGGAATGTTAGTGCAAATTCATTTTATTATTGTAGCTCGCCTCAATTCCTACATTCTTAAGTGTTATAGCAATGTTTCTGTAAACATACTTTAGACATTTTCTGTTATATTTTTCAATTAGTGTACGAGCGGCTCTTTAGAATGTTTTCATGTTATGGCGTACTGTCGTAAACACAATTACACATGAGTGTTTTGTGTACAGTCTGCGTCAAAATAGATCACTTTGGTCGTCTAATACTACAGTTTGGTATGTGCTACTATAATATATAAGTATTTATTATTATAGGTCATTTTATTCCGTGTATAATCTTCATTCAAATTAGCGAACAGTAATGTTTTTTTCCTAAATAACATTGCTGTAACTACCTTATGATTTTTAAATAAAACAGATAATGGATCTTTGTTCTACTAATAAAAAGAGTTGTCTTATAATAATAATTGAGGTCGATATTAGGATAACTGGAGCTGCAATAAACAAGGTATATCAACCGATAGTAAATCACTATTCAATCTGCAGTCCGGATTGTTATCCAAAGTTACCACATAATCAATATGGGATTAACATGGCCACGGATTATTAACTGAAGATAATTAATAGAATATGCAAATTGTGTTACCGCTAATGCTACGTGCTGTAGTGCTCCTAATTAACTTAAGTCATAATTATAGCAGTACGTAACTTTAGAAGTTTAAGACAAATACTGCTTATAGTCTTCAGGCCCTGAGAAAAAATGTAGGTATGTTTAGAAACCCTTAAAATATTCTGGGATGCGTATTTTTCATGATTTTTGTAATTATACAACTTTTTGTCATCAAGTAGTGTTGTTTAACCTCAAACAGTAATAGTTTTTGAGTTTAATTTGCATTGCGCCGAACCTAAGCAACTATATACTCGAAACAGGGCAGGGAGAATATGAATAAAGGTTTTTTAAATAATACGCTATATTAATTTGATGATGATAATTACTGTTTAGTTTTAGATTTGAATTTTAATATTGAACCTAAAAACACATTTAAAAGACAAGTAACATAAGGCTAGCAAATAAAAATGTGCATTAAAATGTAGGTGCTAAGTGGTCAGCTCGTCGCTATGAAGCGCAGTTGGTATCATTAAGATAATTGTTTCATTCGCCTCTCTCTGCAATCAAATGAAGTGGAGCAGTTATTTTATCTTAATTCTGACTATGACTGAAGATGAAAAGTGTGTTATTAAAAGTTGTTGAAGAGGCATAATTGTTAGACTGAAAATCAACAGTTATTACCTATAAATTACATTATGTAGGTACAGTATATGATTTAAGATGATTTTATTTTAAATCAATAAAATTATCCTAAATCATCAGTTTCAAATTGGTACAATTTTTTCTAGAATTTTAGCTTGACTGTTCAACATGTAAATATCCATAGCTCTAACATCTACTTTGTTGTTACTGACCAAATATCTATAACTATCAGTGTTTTTTTGTTACTACCAGTTTTTTGTTATAACATCGAAGATAAACATACCCAAAAACTGTAACCTTGTATCAATTTCTCAAGCTTATTCTACTGATCAAACAAGCTATAAGAGGAAGCAGAGGGTATCGAATATCTAACGAATTAGCCAATAAGTTTCCCGTCCGATGTTCCAATGAAGTCATTTGTTAAAATCGGAGCCTATTAGGCATCGCGCCACCGCGTGCGAGGCGAGGCTATCAAGCTTAGCGTTAATCGACTCGCCCAGATACGATCAGTTTTGTTAGTTTTTTCTTCAAGCTTCATTATTCGTTTCAAGCCAGGTAAATGCCAAAGTATTTATTTTGTACGTTGTAAACAAATGTGTAATTACTTATAGTTTGCAGCTATTGGTAGTTATCACGTTAATTAAGCTAATTAAGCATGACTAACATAATATTGGAGGTTATCGTGATTTAATAATGGAAATAATTAGAAAGAGTTTTTGGCTTCTTAAAAGGTCAAAATAAGTTCTTAAAACTAGCTTATACCATTGTGAACAGTAAAAGAAAAATTTTCTACAATAGCAGATATTCTAAACCATATTTATAATTCCGATACAGCACAAAACGGGTACAAAATCGTTTGTATTTCCGTATTTCAGGAAGTGATTATTTAGATAGCTTTATTCCATTATAATAATAATAATAATAAAAACGTCAACGTCAACACCGCATTTTAGTTTTCTCTGTAAATAATTATAATATTTCTACCATATTTATAATACATATAAATCAAGAACGTTATCTGGTGCAAACAGTTTTGTTTTTCATCGATATATATATACTTTTTTAACTGTTTTACTTTTTACAATATATAAAACATAATAACAGACAAAGATGACATACGTCAAACAGAATCAGATGAATATAAAACCAGAGAAAATTATAACAATAATATGTTGACGAGACAAAAAGCTCGAGCAGCAGCACGCCCACCACCTCCGGACTCGTCGCCGAGCTCCGCCTCCCAGCTGCCGGACCATGTTCCAGCCCCGGCACCTGCAGTCGCGTCGAGCTCCAGCGACGAGTACTACTCTCCGCCGACGTCGCCAACACCTGTGCGTCGGCAGGGGAGACGCCGGCCACCGAGCAGCTTGGCGCCCTCAGGCCAACCGGCCTCGAACAGGGCTCCCGCTCCCGGTGGTGTTGTGCGGCGCATGAAATGGACTCTCGGAATAAATGAGAACGTCATGCGCGCATACTACGGGGCGACAGAGGGAGGAACTAACCTCACTGCGTACCGTGCGAGAATGCTGTCTCTGTTTCAGGCTCTTGAACCGGGTGTCAGCGTATCGGCACAACGATTGTCGGATCAAGTGCGGGTCATCCAGCGTAATCATATGTTGGATGACTCTACGCTTGATCGACTGCGCTCCGAAATACAGCATAGCCCTGCCGCCAGCACCTCGTTGCCAGTGACGGCGCCAGTTTCTGGTGCTCCGCTCACCGCCCCTAGTGATGGGGAAGAGGAGGATGGGGCTATAACTGTAAGTACCCAGTGCAATGAGTTAATAAGGAGTACATTGGAGGATGCGATTCGGGATTATCGGAGATCGCCGCCCGACCAGAGGCCTCGATTACCTCGTTTGCCCATGCATAACCGCAACAAAGCGATAATGGGTGCCCTAGATTCACTGCTCCCTGTTTATTTTGAGAGCAGTGAAGACCTTAGGGACACGCACTCGATTTTGTACTGCGCAGCTCTTACGGCATGTCGTGTAGCTAATATTGCAATGTGTCATAGTAACATAGCTACACGACCGAAACCAGCCGTACCAGCTTGGCAGTGCAGGATCGAGCAGCGTGTTGCTGAGGCTAGGACACTCATTGCAAAACTAAAAGCGTTTAAACAGGGAAATTCGCGACCACGCGTGATGCGCTTTGTAAGGCGTGCATATGCTGGGACTGATATTAGTCCCAGTGAATATACTGCCCGCGTTACAGAGCGCATCGACCTGTTTAGGCAAAAAGTTTGTGCATGGGCAAACCGTATTCGACGCTATAAACGGCGGGCGGAACGATTTCACCTGAATCGCATGTTCCAGAAAGATCAAAGATGGGTACATAGACTGTGGGAGCGGCCGGTGTCAGCCATGGATGGCGGGTGCCTGCCGGATGGTGATGCCACAAATTCGTTTTGGCGCAGTATCTGGTCGGCGCCTGTCAGCCATTCCGAAGGCGACTGGATACGAGAGGTTGAGCAAGTATGTGAACCAATACAAGAGATGGGGGCAATTACTATCAGCCCCCAAGACGTAGCCAATGCAGTCCGTCCGATGGCAAACTGGAAAACGCCGGGGCCGGACGGACTGCAAAATTTTTGGTTAAAATGGCTTCGAAGTTCACATAGTTGCTTGGCTTCTCAATTCCAGTCTGCTGTGGAATCGGCTTCGCTCCCACAGTTCTTGACTACAGGATCTACCCATCTGCTCCACAAAACAGGTAGTGCTACGGATCCAAAGAACTATAGACCAATAACTTGTTTGCCAACGGTCTATAAGCTCCTTACGTCCATTCTGAGAGCAAAAATTAACGAGCATATCGTTAGTTTCTCTATTATGTCTGCTTCTCAGAATGGATGTAGGAGTGGATCCCGTGGCACTAAGGAGCTACTCCTTATTGACACGGCTATTTGCCAACAGGTTCGCCGCTCTAAAAAAGATCTGTCGACATGCTGGATAGACTATAAGAAGGCCTACGATTCGGTGCCGCATACATGGCTCATGAGGGTGCTGGAGTTGTATAAAATTAATGCAACTCTACGCGCTTTCTTGATGTCATGTATGGGGCAGTGGAGTACGGTTCTTCACTATCCAGGATGTCGGGATATCCAACAGGGTGGGGAACCAATTAGGATTGAGCGGGGTATATTCCAGGGCGACAGTCTGAGTCCCCTGTGGTTCTGCTTGGCCTTGAATCCTCTAAGCACTTTGCTTGAGAATTCGGGGCTGGGCTATTCGTTGAGGAGAGGGAGCCGGGTAATCTCCCACTTGCTATACATGGATGACCTTAAGCTCTTTGCCACCAATGGATTGCAGCTGATGAAGTTACTGAAGATAACTGAAAGCTTCAGTAATTCCATCAGCATGGAATTCGGTGTTGACAAGTGTGCGGTCATGCATGTAAAGCGAGGTGGGATTGTGGAATCCCAGGGTATACAGCTCTCGGATTCCATAAACCTAAGGTCTCTCTCTGCAACGGAGACCTACAAATATTTGGGTATGTCAGAGGCGTTAGGTATCAACGCTGCTGATGTGAAACAATCATTACAGGCACGTTTCTTTGGCCGCTTGAACAAAGTTTTAAAAAGTGTTTTATCAGGCGGCAACAAGGTGCGTGCCTTTAATGGTTGGGTCATGCCAGTGTTGATGTACTCCTTTGGTGTACTCAAGTGGACTCAGACTGAGTTAGACGCCCTGGATAGGAGAGTCCGAACACTGCTGACCGCAAATCGAATGCATCACCCACGCTCTTCAGTAATGAGGTTATATATCCCGCGGAAATGCGGGGGTCGAGGCTTTCTAAATGCTAAGACCCTCCATAATCGCGAGGTATGTAACCTCAGGGAGTATTTTCTCCAAGTCGACGTGGGGATGCATCGAGATGTGGTGGTAGTGGACAAGGGCTTCACACCGCTCTCCTTAGGCAAAGAGAACTGGCACAAACCTGTCGTACTGAGTGTCAAGGACCGCGAGGATGTATGGCAAAGCAAGGAGCTCCACGGGCGCTACTACCGGACCCTTCATGGGCCCGATGTAGATTTCTTAGCGTCCGTAGCCTGGCTACGCTTCGGTGATCTTTTTGGAGAAACCGAAGGGTTTGTTTGTGCAATTATGGACGAAGTTATCATGACGAATAACTATCGGAAATATATCATAAAGGACGGTACAGTTGACATATGTCGGGCATGTCACTGTCCAGGTGAGTCCTTGAGACATATTATTTCGGGTTGTTCTCGTCTTGCTAACGGCGAATACTTGCACAGGCACAACCAAGTGGCCAGGATTATCCACCAGCAGCTTGCTTTGAGATACAAACTTGTGGAATCTGAGGTGCCGTACTACAGGTATGTGCCCGACCCAGTTCTCGAAAATGGTCGTGTCACTCTGTACTGGGACCGATCTATCATCACTGACAGGACTATTGTAGCCAATAAGCCTGATATAGTGGTGATAGATCGATCGGAGCGTCGGGCAATCATTGTTGATGTCACTATTCCGCATGACGGGAACCTCGTGAAAGCTGAAAAAGAAAAACAATTAAAATATTTGGATTTAGCGCACGAGGTTGTCGACATGTGGGAGGTGGACGCAGCAATGATTGTCCCGATAGTCGTTACAGCCAACGGCATAATAGCCAAGAGCCTCGACCAGCACCTTAAGAGGCTCTCGCTAGGCACCTGGGTGAAGGGTTTGATTCAGAAAGCGGTACTTCTCGACACGGCGCGTATTGTGAGGAGGTTCCTCTCTCTGGAGTCCTAACCACCGGCAGCTTGGACCCTGTCCCGAGGCCGGTTGGACACTATATTTTATATTTTTAAATGTATACCTGTATATTGTTTTTTTTTTTTTTTTTGTATATATTTAAAAATGTATTTTATATGTTTATTGAAGAATAAAGGAAATAATAATAATAATATTCCTGGACAATTCACACACGGTAATCTGATCCCAAGTTAAGCTCTAAGAGAGCTTGTGTTATGGTAACCAGACAACTGATAAACATACTTATATATTTCTAAATACATACATATTATAGATAAATTACACCCAGACCAGAACAAATGATCGTGCTCATCACACAAACATTTGTCCTGAGTGGGAATCGAACCCACGACCTCCGGTATAGCAGTCAGGGTCACTAACCGCTAGACCAACAGGCCCGTCAAATTGTTCTATAGATCAACCCTTATTTATGGTTACTGAAATACTTTTTAATATTCCTCACCCATCCGCAGCATGTTATATTTTCTCGCTCTCCTAACAATGGAATTAAACCCTAAAGCCCTTTCGTTCCCGCTTTCATTGAATAAGGAATAAATTCTGCGTGAATGTCTGATTCTGAAATTAATCGGTTTTCGTGAATATTTCTCCTAAAGTTAGACGGAGAAGTTAAACCTGGCCAGATAACGTTATTAATCTATCTAAACTTATTTCTTTATCACTGTCATCTGTTATTTGTGAATTAATTAGTAAAATCAAATCAAGGAAAGCGGTATCAAAAAAAGTTTACATATAATAAGGATTTAATTGTATTATTATGAAACTATTTTTGTTTTTACTAATTAAAAAGCTGGCCGCAAATTATAAAAAAGAAAACCATTTAATGTTAAAAAGAAAATAAAAGAAGAAATCTTTAATGTCATCAAATAGTTTTTGAGCTCAGATAACCAGCATCATAAACCGATACTAACTTACTACGAAGGTTTTATTTAAAATATTAATGTTTCACCAATTTCCATAATCGAAAATTGATTGCCGCTTTTGAGGTATTTATATGACCAAATATATTCGCATTATACCTCTTTCACCGACGTAACGTATAAAAATTTACATTAACATGTTGAATGTAAAAATTCTATTCGATATTGTAGCACGTATTGGCAATTTTGCATACATCGTGGGATCAGACGACAGGCGGTCCCTGGAGGCGGTGTTATCAGCCGCCGCTATGATTCAAAAGAGGCGACATTTACATAAAACTTTCTGTTTGTGCTCCTTATACCACTGTTATGTATCTAACACATTCAATTTGAGAATACGCGCATTTCGAAATGAAACGTACTCCAATGCTTCTACAGAATGTAAAGGCTTAAAATCTTCTTATTTTAGTCAGCCATAGTCTTTTTGGAGAAAGAAGAGCTTACCGTCACTGGGGGAGGCTTTCATGCACCCTACCTTTACAACAAAAGCTTTCTCATTTTTTCTTCGTCTCATTTTCCCACTTCCTTAGTTATTACAAACAGTTCCTTTTGAAGCAACGTTCTCAAATAATCACAGTCGAGGTAACAAGAATGAATAGTTTTTGTATCGTTTGAAAATTGATGACGTAACAGCTCGCTTCAATTTTACAAGCAATAAGTATTACGTTGAAGGCGATCTCGATGCCAGTATTTTCCTTTCAAAGACGTACCTAGTTGTAATGAAAATTTATGTTGGTGGTGTAATAAACGATATGCCTTTGTTGCTTCTTCCTTAGTGTGAGCTCCTCGGTTTTGCAATAGATGAAATAATGCATTCGCTGGAGCTGCGGAGTACGTCTTGTTCCCAAAACAATAGAACGCGACCGATTTTCTCGAGCTCCGAGATTACGGAAAAAGCTTTATCTGTATGTTGTCATGTGCACTCATATCTCATACGCTGAACAAACAATAATACGACGATATTATAGGAGATCTTTTAAAACAATACTATTCTTTGATAACACGTATTACGAACTGAAAACAAATCTTGGTGTATTAAAAAAAATCGGTAATTATACCTACAGTTTGGAGAGATAAGCTGAAAAATATATACCAATGAATTGCGAACCGCCAAAATATTCCCATGGAAACCAACAATTGAATTACAAGATCGGTAACGTTAAATTCGTTCGTACAAACGTATTGATCGTCTTTTGAACTGTAAAAGAGGAGTTTAAGAGGCCGAAATGAATTCCGTGTTGGCGCGGCTGCAGCAGGTTGTAATTTAATTAGGCGGCAATTTGAGCGGGCGCCGGTGCGAGGACGTGCGCCGAATGCCACGTTGTTCGACAAATTTCATTACACGCCATTGTTGTGTGCAGTGTCGACCGCTGAGGCGCTAATGGTGGCCCCCGTAACTTTGATCGCTGAATGAAAATTGTTTAGTATTTTTATTTTATCGGAGGGAACTGAGATGTATCATGTTGTGTGCTTGAGAAAGCAAAAGTAAGAAAAACTCTTATATTGGGATTATGGCAGATTGGAAGTAATGTAAAAGACATTTTTTTGTCTTCTTTTCGTCTGGACTTAGCAAAAATTGGTACATAACAACCATGTTTTGAAAATTAAACAATAAAAAAATCTCAGGAATTTTGGGGGTATATATTTGTACAGCAACTTCACTCGAAAAAACCTACCCAGATATATCTAATTCATTCAAAAGCGTGACTCCAGAGGCTTTTAAAGCGGCGCCCTAATCGAATTTGTATTCTTGAAACTTGTAACAGATAAGAGAATGCTTAAAAGGACAAATTGAAAACGCCAGCGGCTAAGTGATTGATTAAACCTCTACTTTGTTGGAGTTCACTATCTGAGTAAGGGGGGTGAGATAAGCGTCATAAATCAGGCTGATAAGAACGGTCGAGGCGAATGCTGTCGATAACTCGACGGCAAAAACTTCAATGTACTCGTTTTCAGGACAGTTTTCCAACGTATAAACAAAACACTGAAGTTCGACGATAAGGAAGGTAGCGTGTTTTGATGCAAAAAGGTGAAATATAGAGGTATATACCTAACCTAGAAATCATGACTCCAAGAGGAGATATCATTCCTATAGACATACATGTAGATATATGCATCTGGTGTATTATGTACATAAATACGAGTACATATAGACATCGGTGTATGTAGGTACACGGATATGTATGCAGATATATTCGTGCATCCTGTATGACGAAAGCATAGAGCTATTCATCGGCTCAAATTTCAATCCTGCACGATCTCTGAAATGTCCATTCATTCAATATGGAACTAACTCGGACTCTGTTGTAGTATGCGAACAATAAATAGTTTGAATCCATTTTCGTTAGTTAAAGTCCAATTATTTTGTAATATAAACAAGGAATTCAATTAATCGTGCTAACTTTTTAATATTCACGATGAAACATGAAAATAATTCTAGAATTCACAAAAATAGGTTCGATTCTTTGAATAGCAAAATGCACATCGTAAAAATGCAAAACGAATTGCAATTCAGGTCCTTCAGCTAACGTTTAGTTGAAAATAGGTACTTGCTATATTTATTTATATTCAAGTCGTCTGAAACAAAAAGTAACTACAAACAACAAGAAAATAAAAATATGATTTAAGTACCAAAAGCAAAAACTATCATTTACAGAATACTTAAACAGAAATGTGTTCAACTTATCTTATGACGATAAAACCAACAGAACTTGTATAATTTCCGCAAATGAAACATTTTTGCTTGAAAAACTAGATATCTCGTTAGCGCGCACTTTGTCTCCTAGAAGCAGCCATTAGCGCTTTATTTAGCGATCAAACACAGCTAGGTAATTACCAACGATAGACTCATTAAGGAACACCAACATCGATTTATAGGTACCACTAACAACTATACACAATATAAAAAAAGTCTCCAGACACGTCTGCAAGCGATAAACTTAAAAAGTAAGGAAGGTATTTTTTTTAACTTATAGATAGAGTGATTTAAGGTTCGTCTTTCCGTACCAAGCCGGGGAAGGTCGCTTATTCCTAAAACATTACATTTTGTTATCATCAGCAACAGAATGTGAAAAAATATTTAAAATAGAAACCTTTTTTCAGTGATCATGTCACACATAGCAACTCCAAAACTACTGAAACCATTTTGATGAAACTTCACGGTTTTAATACTGAAGGAACGAGTATTGAGAAACATGGTCCTTGCGTAAATGCATAACAATTTGGCACATAAAAATATTCCAAACCGATTCAAAGAAGATTAATGATTACAAGAACAGTTGAATACAAATGGCCGATGCAAAATTGCACACTGCATTGTCCAATTTTCGTCAAAAGTTGGACTAAGCGCATTTTTGGCTTCCGTAGACAAAACGTAACTTCGAACACACTTCACGTACATTGCTGGCATACTAACCACATTGATAAACAACGTGCATACGAAAAGGCAATGGACGTAACATATGTATGCATTTGTATTATACATTTTCTTCGGAATTGGTCAGAGTTGGCGAATATAAAATATTGGTCTTGGTTTTTCGCTATTGATGCCAAGATATCCGCGGTTAAGTGGCGTACAAATCGGTTTTCAAGGTTGTCAGTAGCTCTGAGGTCCCAGGGCCGGGTTCAAATGTAGATAACCACTACTCTACAATATCACGGTTCTTGGTGTTTGTGGTAGTTTTAATAACTGTCTTTAATGCCACAACACAAGTGCATTAGCTGCTATTTACTACATACTTTGGGTTCAGAGGAATGCGATGCTGTCCACACTTTTATTCAATTTATTTAAGGCGAAATACTTGCTTTTGAAAGGTTATGCAGCGTGTTTTGCTTTAAATTAATTACAAGAAATTTCTAAAAATAGCTTTAAAACACAAGTATACATAGTTCACAACCACCAACCAATACATGATTGAGACCAAAAAGTTCAAGACATTCTCAAGAAACGGGAAATTCTCATGTACCAGTGCTAAAATGTACTTAACCAAAGGCTATTTCAGTTACAAGTAGGGTTGAAAACAGAAACAATTTAATTAAACTTCAGACTTCACAAAGCTTACAATATTTATCTATTTCTACTGTATATAAATAACGTCATTAATATAATTAATCCTTGCACTGCAATCGTTTGAACCGCGCGCACGATTTACATAATCACTTGAAACTATTTTACTGCGAGTATTATTTCAATTAGTATTTTCCGTTACACTTACTTGTGGTATTGGCTTTTCACAGTTTATTACGGCAGTTTGAGATACATATAATTAATTATTGTAACTACATATGTAAACGAACCAGACATCATCGTATAATTCACAGTCAGTCAGTCTTTGCTTCCCTTAGTACGAAAAACAAAGCGCTAGTTAAGAGTAAATGAATCGCCTAAACTCCCAGACTTTGAATGAAAGGATGGTCGCAGCGAATGCAGTGTAAACGTCATTTACCGACAAGCCCGCTAGTGATCGACTAACTGATTGAATTCAACGGCTACATCTCGATTAGGGCCCATTGCTCGATCGAATCAATCGATTTCCAAAGCTTAATGAAAACGCGATGCTAGGCAAAGTGAGAGATGAACTTTTTGTCAGTATTTTAGGTCGTGTATCAAATTTCTTGAGACGTCAACTTAACAAATGCGGATAGCACGTTTCCTCGGTTACGTAATTCGAGAGAAAAGAGGAAGGGAAATATTGCATCAAAGAGAATTTGAAATATTGCCAACTACATGCGTCGCCGGCCGAATTGATTTTGCAGCCTTTTGTGATCTCTGAAAGATGTTCCGTTGTTATACAATTTATCTGTTGTGCGACTGTTGGCGATCTATCTGCCTTGTACTCATGTTTCAGGATCATTCGCAGTCCGAAATGTTTCAAACGTAATGGTGAGCCTAAAGCATAATTCACAGGATTTTCAGCTGTTTCCAGTCCACGTATTGCCTTGGCACAATTCAGGTTCCCGTTTAGAGCGCTTTAGATTTGGCAAAAGCGCTTAAAACAAAAGCTTTGAATCCGCTGGAACGCGAAAAGTCGCAATGAATGATTTCATCCGGACATGTGACGCAGAATGCCGCAAATCATTTTTATTGTTTCAGAAGTTAGCACAGTCTATTTGATACACTCGCATATTTTGTTATAGTGAATCGAATGTGAAAGCCGTTATCTAAAATGGAAACATGTTTTGTGTTGAAAACGTTTTTTTCACATGTTAACATTTCGCTCAAAGTTCAAAAACAATTCAGGAAAGCTGATATCTCCATATCAAAGTGGCATTTCAGTGTGGTTAGAACATACAACAACATTCGTTTTCACATAAATTTCTAACTGTATAATAGATACCTACCTAAACACAAGCCTTAAAAGAAACATCTTCCAAATAAAGTCATAATATGAACCAAAGTATTTTTAGACGAAATGACCTTTTTGCTATCAAAAATCCGTGTCAGAATGTTGGTAATGTGAGCACGAGACCACAAAGCGACGTAACACGGACGCCTACAGCTCTCCCGCGGGAAGCTGGCACGCCGCGTGGGTGCTGTGAAAATGACATTCCGAATAAAAAACTTAAGCTCTTTAGTGGCGTTCAAAGCAGTGATATTACCTATGAAACCTGTTGCTCGACTGAGCGGCTTTCATTACGCGAATGCATGTGGCGCTCGCCTTATGCAGATACATTTTCTTTACTATCTCATGTTGTCCTCCGGGCACTGTTAAGTACGAACTCCAAGTGAATTTTACTTTAAAAACTTTAAGTAGATACATTCAGCTTCGTGTTATCTCGTTGACTTTACTTTGTTAGTGTAGTTTTTCATTACACGCTTTGTCTACTGTTTTAGTAATGTAAAGTGTGTACAAGGATTTATGTTCGTTTCTTACTCTCTTGGAGAATGTGGTTTAAAATATGCAGCAAAATACAGTATTTAACATGAAAAACCATTGCATGCTGCGCTGGAAAATTACGGCTTTATCTATGAATAAAGTTTGTGCAAGTAATATTTGCAGTTTTATTTAACATGCTCTATTTCTTAATATTCTTGCTGTTGTTTTGAATATGTATCTTTAAAATTAAATGTTGCAATACTAATTTGTTATGTCTAAGAGAGAAGAGATCCAATTTATGATGATTAATAATGTATATTTTGGGAGGGAAAAGACACATGTTTCATTACGAATATCTTTAAATAAATATGAACAAATCTTTGTACCAGTTTAAATATCGGGATATTTATTTATAGTTTCCTAGTAAACTGTTTGTATTTAAGAGGAGCAGATGGGATAAATGGGGTGTTAAATAAAATTGTACCGTAAGCATGTTAATTGGCCACATTGAATTAAATCTGACATTGCTGCGAGAAAGCGATCGGCGGTGCAGGGTTGCCAACCACCTCGTATAATATTGTACAGACCTCGCATGTTCTTTTGATATGATTAAATAATATATTACGTATTGGTATTCAATCTGTTTATCTGTTACTTACTTATATCACATTTTATATTCAAGGGAAAGCATGAGAAACATAATCAATTATAAAATCAAATATAAAAATAACTTAACATACTTAAAAACAATTGTGATTTATAAGGTACTGCTATAAAATTATATAAATTATACTACTGTTTCTGAACCTGATACCTAGGTAAACTATAAGCTAGATTGAATAAATTATCTAATCTAGCTTTGTCCAGCATTTCTGGCAGCCCTGGCATTACGGAGAGCGCATTCATTTGGCACTACAGGACTTATGCTAATGAGCGATTTAAATATAATTTAAGCTTGAATACAGTATGAAGGAAACAGTATGACGTTTTACCTTCTAAATGACCTCGAGAGCTAAAAATATACTGTTTATGTGTATTTTAAGCGGCTGGAGGTTATAGGGGTGGCTTTTCGTCATGAATGGAAAATTCTGTGAAAAACTTTAGGAAAAGTCATGATTACATCAACAATATTACACCCAATTGAGTTTAATAGGGCGAAATGTTAATTATTAAATGTTCAATAAGTAATTTAAATCTACTTTATTACGTTTCTATTCAAACTTGAGGATGTCTTTTTGTTCACGCAATTATTATTAATTATTTATTTAAAGCCTGAACTGTCCCCTTCTTCAGTGAAAGGTCTCCCTTCCTCCCTGCCACAAGTCTCTATTGTTTGCTGTCTGTTGCCACTCCTTTTTGTATGCGTCCAACTCATCCCTCCATCTCCGCCTGGGTCTTCCACGCGGCATTCGTCTATTAGGAACCCAATTTGTTCAGGCAATACCTATATAAAAATGTAAACTCCAAATTGTAACTTAAGTACATTATATTTTTTTATTCAATTCAAATGTAACATTGTTTGTAATTTGTATGAGTTTTATATAGAGCGTAATGTGGTGGTTAGTTTAGGGGCGTTTCATTACGTTATTTAACATGTGCTCGTAAAATTTATCTGTTAGCAGAGCAATCGTAAACCAGGTTAACTGTCTGTAAGCATATAATGCTGTCGATCAAACAGAAGAATCTCTTTTCTACCAACATTATTAAGGAATGCACGTACAATTAACGTACAATAAATTGTAAATATATAAAATAAGATGTTGTTAAGAAAAGGGGATAAACGGGCAATCCGGTATAGTGGTGTAACATTAATTTCACGACTACTTTTAACCGACTTCTAAAAAGCAGAAGGCATTTTTCTACTGTATATTTTTTATTTATTTTGGAAGATTACTCCACTACATACGAGATCAATTACGTAATTTAATTTTGATTTCAAAGTCATAATTGATGCATTAGAGGGCCGAGTGGTGGGATGCCTCTTGGGAGCCTATTTCCAGCAGTGGACCGTGATAGGCTGACTTGATGAAGATATTCACCATTTTAAATATAATTTGTGAGATATTTTTGTTAAAGAAAAATCAGTTATGACTCTGTACACTTTTGTTATTATTTCGTGTTCTCTAAGAAGCTCTTGCGTGTAAATAAATAAGTAGAACATTGTTACTCGCAACGATGCTTTCATGCGTTTTCAAGTATGCTGCTTGCATTTTAATGCGTTTATAAAATTAAATTAATTGTGGCTTACGCTAATGAGGCGGTCGCAAGCACATGCTCCAAATGTGCTTAGGAATCGTTTTGTTTGTGCTTAAATGGTAATTTGTAATACCTACATAAGGCGGTGCTAGAGCATATTTGTGTTTCTAGTCCTGTATTTAAGGAGCTACATAATGATACCTAGATTTAACCAAAAATGCACATAAACATAACATAAAATAGTTATCTATCAAATGCCTTCCATATAAGTAAGGATTGATGAAAATATTTTTCCATTAACAACTTATCAAATTAATATTTGTTTAATGTTTCTGACTCGCTGTAATTAACAGATTACACACGAGGAGGTACATACCGCAGGAGCACTCGAGCGGTGTTATGGAAACGTCCGCGCTTCCCCGATAATCTCCCCTTTCACCCCCACAAACATTAAATAACTCTCGAAACAAACCAAAAGCTAAATGAAGAATTCTACACATCACGACATAAGGCACAAAATTGGATGGCACAGGTGCTCATTAAGCCGCAAATGTATCTTTGTAGGCGCGCATTTAACCCGGCTGAATGCTCTGAAGGCAGGTTCATTAGTGCTCACAGGACCATGCATTCGTTTTGTTAGTAGGAAGCAAATGAAATAAAAATTCGTACCGCACATAGATACGTTCAGGGCCCGGAAAAATTCCAAGGGATATGAATCGGAAAATCCAACCCTGTTCCTTTTTTAGCCTGATTCGGAATGAGGACGGCAGATACGGGTTAAATGACATACCTCGCCGCTTTTATTGTGTATTATTCTTCGTTCTCCTTTGATTTTATGTTAATCAATTCCAGATTTTTCTATTAAGCTGAGGATCTTTTCAAATTAAAATATTTAATTGAGTTTACGCTTGGAATAATATGGACGCTTCGCTCGTGCTTAATTTAAATTTACAACGTTTTACGTCGAAAGTGTAAACCAATTTGAACCCAATTAGCTATTACTATGCATACACTATCCTCGTACACAACCCTGCCGCTTAAGCGCTATTAAATTCAATGTAAAACTATTATTAATTAAAGTTGCGATCAGATAGCAATATCATTGTTACAGCGAACACAAGCGGTGAGCAGGCAGCAGCGAGCGCCGCATAATATTGACGAAGTTTAATTGACCGGCTGCGAGCTGGCCGCACCCTCGCCGCCGCCGCCGTCACCGCCGCTCGTCCAACTTGTACTCAGACTTAGATCATGTGTTGCGGAAAACACGAAACAATGCAACCTCATCAGCTATCTACGGCGACTACAGCGACCGAGTTAGAAGAACTAACAGTCTAATACAGTACATCCACTGAATAAAACTTTCTCGGCCACTGCAAATATATCCTTACAAACTTTGTATCAAGGCGTTCGACGAAATATTGATCCGTTGAGTCGTGATTGAGCTACAAAGACTTGAGTTATATTTTGTCACAAAGAAATATATTTCGGATCCCGAGGGTACTACATATTTCGTTGAGACAAATGTCTCTTTCAAATGCAGTTATCCTCTTACAAAGTTCATCGTGATCAGCGAACGTGATTGTACAACGAATCACTTAAGTCGACCAGAACGCGCCTTTCACGTTCTTAATTAGCACGTCCATTCATTTTTATCCATAATACGTTAATTTGCTGAACGCCAGATACCAAAACTTCCAACCCTAGATTAAGTCATTATGTAGAGCACATCCAATTACCTCTGAATTGAAATCCGTGAGCTGTTTAAGTAGGTATGAGAGATAGCGTATAGTAAGAAGATTTGTCTCGCGATTCAGTCCATTTTCAATTCCAGTCGCGGTTGGCAGGTTTTTTACGTCCCGTCGCAATATAAAGCATGGTAGGTAAACTAGCTCCCGTTTCTAATATTCATTCAAAAAACGTGGTCTCATTTCGCGATCTCGATGTTAGTGGTGATGTTCGCGTTATTCGAGAAGAAGAAAAAGAAATTGCGTGTAAGTCGAGGCGGGCCGGCAAACATTGAATAGTATATTGACTGGTAGCGGCGTGTCTGAGAAACAATATCTACGTAATATGTACAGAAAAGGCGGCGCGTGTGTTCCACAGTGCTATTGTTGCAACAGATAAAAGACAGAACTTCAGCTGCCTATAAAGTATTGGAGAGGATCTCTTGAAAGCGAATAGTTGTTTCAACTTTTTGCGAGATTGGAAAAAGATTTTCGTGACGTTTGCTTTCAGTATCTGGTGACGTTCTTTGTTTACACAGTAATGAGGTACACAAGTTGACGTATAGTGACAAGTTTACCGCTAATGAGCAAAGCAATCAGTGCAGTTGATGCTCTTCAGAACATTTTATGCAACCGTTTCGTGCTACCATTAGCTGTGAATATTTACCTCATTATGCCCGTGGTCAGTTTTGACGATCAGACAATTTGCAGATACAATTGCGATCGACAAAATAGAATGTGTGAATTCATTGTGTTGTTAATATTATGGGTGTAACCCACCCCACTCTATCTTTGGAATACAGAAGTGATGATGCCATAACTCATATTTACATACAAGATCGAAACACTTGACCTTATTACAGAACATGATTTTGATATCCGATATCTAATACATCAAACATGAACGTAATCATGATTGGCAGATCTTAATTTAACAGCTTTAAATCCAATATGGGAATCTTGAGTTTTATGATGTAAAGACACAAATTTTATCAGAAATTCAGTAGAATTTATATTACACCCGCGATTTATGAGAGCGCATTGCATTTCTAGTCACAAAACTTCTTCAAAACCAAATGTAATAAAATACTTTTTCTATATCTTTCCAAAATTGACTTTCATGAGATACGTCGTATGTACGTAATCTCCCCTATTTTCGGAACATGTAGGTATAATTAGGACGGTACATATTTTGTTTTCACACCTACATATTAAAATGTAACATCTTGTGTACACCCAAGTAATAAGGGCGAGTGTAAACAACAATGTAATTTACAGCGGGTCGGGCGTGGCGTCGCGAAATGTGCGCGTTTTAGCGGAACGAAGAAGCGACCCATTATTTTCGATAAAAAGTAGCGCGGCTCGTTCTGGGCCAACTTTCCCTCGTTGACAGAGCAAAGCCAACACAATGTGTGAGGTGTGACTCCCGCACTGCCACAACTACCTAAGTAGGATTCTCTGTGAATCTGTTCGCTTCCTAATTGCATGACGTGTCTGTAAATTCCGCACAACATACGTACCCAAAGTTTCCGTATGTGTATCTCCGTCGACGCTTGTCTGCAGAAATGGCACAACTTTTGTTATCCCTCGCTTTTCTTCATTTGTACGGCGAAGTTGTTTAATTGGAAATGTTCACAATCAATTTCCGGTTTTGTATTGATTTTACACACGCGAATAATTTGTACGAATCGCTCTATCGGCGAGCTTTTGCACAATACAGTCATCTATTCGTGTACATTTTAGAATGCCAGTTATCTGTATGAGTTATTGAAGCGACACTCTGTTCATTTAGTTACCTATTTAACGCCTGGCGAACTATGTAGCTGGAATGCGTCTGTTTCATGCAGGTAAAATGCTTTCAACACTTTGTAAAAGACTATTTAAGATCACTTATTTACTAAATTATGTACTTAAAGCATCGAGCATGTACATTTTTATACAGTCATTTACTTTGGTGGATGTTTTTAATAACCTCCCCGAACAACAGCCCCAACGCGGCAAACCTCCCAAAGATTCTTGTCGATACAATATTTAAACCTTTACACTCTTATTTAACACACAAAAACCAAACACCTCAATAAGCCATTCAATATTCTAACCTAAACAAGATTGTACCAAAAACTCGCAGTTTAATTCGAAACGGTTCAACAGATTTCGAGGGCTGCAACGTCAAAGCGAATTAAAGTGCATAGACGTCTGTCGGGGTGATTGATAGCGTGTGTGATTGATACGCTGGCGTGCAACACCAACTGTCGCGTGATATGATACATGCTCGCCGAATATCGGAATGGCGGCCTCAAGATGTAGGCTCGTGATTGCTGTGATTGGTGAAGGGTTTTGATTGGCTTTTTGATAAGAAAGAAAGTTATATTTTATGTGTTACATTAAAATAGAGCACTAGCATTACTAATCAGTTGTAAATGAGCATAAATCAGTTGAGCAAGTGTAGGTTCAATTAATTGTGTATAGAAAAAAATATTTAGCTTTTCGTGGATGCAAAGTGGTTGCATTCGTATGTGATATCGTTCCGGGAAATGTATGATATAAAATTATGCATAAAAACAGTATCGGTAAAATAATATGATCAAAAAACATGAATTAATTTATGTTTTCCTTTAACTTACATGTTCAGTGTGTGACAATCCGAAACCAATCCAATACAAATGTGGTTTTCCCACAAATTGAGCCCAATTCCCATTAAAACTGGCATAAACTATAATGACAATGATTACTTAAGGTCGCAGGACATGAATGGGTCGTAACACGTCCTGTAACGTGCTACATCCACAATTTTAACGATGATACGTCTTGAAGTGTGGCCGCAGTACTCCGTTTTATGCGTCATAAAAACGCATCGAGAACCGTAGTGATTATGATGAAAAAATAATTTCGTTTTACGACGTTAGGAAATTAGAAATTTCTAATGTGACCTGCAGCTATAAAAAATGTCATTCAGAGGTCCAGCGCATTTTAAAATGAAGCCGTAAACTGGAAATAAATACAGTACTTTCATGATATCAAAATGTAAAAAGAAAAAAAAATACGAAATTCGTAAATTAACTGTTTGCATATTAAAGAAAAGCTAACCAATTTCATAAAAACGTTAAATAAAATACTTGGTTTTTAATCCTTTTATATTTTCAATGATGCGTTTGCTTATCGGTAATTTCCACGAAACCCAGTTTCACGAAACATTTAGTTTTGGAATACGAAAATATTTTCCACCTTTTCCATATTTATACTGCAGCTGGCGCATAACTTAAGAAAATAAATAAAGTCATTTCATTTCGCTAACGAGCGACCAGCAGCATTTTATTGGGAGTTTATAGACGTTTTCAATTCGTACCATATGTAATAATAAGGAAGACAAACAAAACACGATTCAATTAAACCCTGGGGGGTAAACATGGGGTCACTAAATCTGTCACAAAATCGTCCTTCGCATCCTAATATGTAAATGCAACGGAATATTAAAGTGGGCTCAGATTAACGGGCACAGTCCGCACGTGAAAATGATTTATAGCATTTAATGTAGTAATGGAAATGCTAATTTCGCACGTTCAGCGCAATAACTCGCGGAGGTTTTTCACAGCAACTAAATTAACACCCTTTGTGAGGCAGGCTCGCGTGCTCACTCTGATTCGGTAGCCGGAAATGGCGTTTGTGAAGAACCCAGGGCCGCTCGCAGTGGGACCTTGTATTTATACATCAACCCTATATTTTTCACTATTTAGACGCAACGAAGCTGTAATTTATTTTCTTTTATTTAAGTCCTTTTGTTCGTTCTTGTTGTTTTCGGCCTGTAGGGAAATTATGTAGGAGCAACATTAATTACACTGCCACTCACAAAGTACGGTAGCTATTCTATGAACTAAAGTTGCGGTACTCTTACTGTATTCTTGTGAAGCTCGGAAACTTAAATATTAGCCGACTGGGAAAGCTGATTGCAGGAAACCATTATTCAGTGGTTATCGGGATTATAATCAGGCTTCTGATATTCTTTTACTTCAATTTCCTTTAATCTCCTACTTAAGTTTTGCAATGTTTTGTTGTATTTTTAATACGAGTAAATAGGAGCGTGTTTTTATTTATTTAATCATTAGTAATATTTTTTTAGGTTATTTTTCCTTTAAGTAAATGGCTTACCAAACCAGCAAACCCTACTGTAAAAAGGTTTTTTCTAGCAAAACAAATCTCGACCCAAAAAATAACTTCCAACAGTTCTACTACTGAAAAAGCTGAACTCTAACAGCAAACTATTCAAGTTAATAATTAAAACCAAGACTAGTTAGATATATTCGATAAGTCACGTACAACAGGTACGGACGTCCAATTTGATTATCACAGTTTAAAATCTTTCGGTTTTGAGCGTCGTAAACGCTTCCTGAAGTGTGCTGAGAACCTTGTACGGATATGCGATAGGTATGCCATACACGGGTTTTAGGAATCACAACTGTAAAACTAAGCCATAAGGTTTAGTTTGCTCTACAATTTTATTTGTTTTGTGACTTTTTTAAACGTATTAGTCAGTGTGAAATGAACTTTATTTTTACTTAAATATGGTTGATGCTTGTTTGAGTCTAACTAACACGAATTGGCACATGAATTTAAATAGACTTAGTACATACATCCGATTATGTAAGTTTATGTTTACGGAGTAGTGCAAGGAGTTTGTGTGTTTTTAAAACTATTTTGGGGAGAGGTAATAAAGTTTACCCAATTAATGATTAGTTGGTATATAATTTCATTTAATTCATTTAAAGAAACATATTTCTACACTCGTGCCTCATTTTTATGGCATTAACGTCAATTCACTGCATTGACTTCCATCAATCATTATTTCAAGGTTTTCATTTAGCCTTAACAACACCATGAAACAATCTTTCCTCTGTTTTTCATCCGCGAAACTTCCAAACATTTTTCCTCCATAATAAAAGCATCAAACAGATCTATGACTGCGATCCCTATGCATAAAAAAGGCAAATAACATAAATATCTCCATGTAATGTAAGTAGTTTCACTATGTTGACTTTGCTTTTCATAGACGGTTTCCTTGACTCGCCAAGTACATAAACAGTTTTTCCCCAATTTACCATTTCCCCTACTAATGCGGCATTTGTATGATTTTCTGTTTGACGACCTCCGTAGTCGAGTGGCGTGAGCACTGGCTTCAAGGTATCGCTAGCTCTGAGGACTCTAGTTCGATCCCCGGACGGGTCAATGCAGAAACCAACTTTTCTACAGTACCTCGGTTCTGGGTGTTTGTGGTACCTTCGTTGGTTCTGAATTCCATAACACAAGTGCTTTAGCTACTTACTTTGGGTTCAGAGCAATGTATGTTATGTTGTCCGCATTTATTTATTTATCCTTTTTTGTGTTTTAACTGACCACTGTTGGGCTTCAGGTTCCTAAGGGAAATCACTTTACAGGCTTTGCTTGTTATTTCTAATACTTGTCTTGACCATTTACCTGATATATGTATTTTATTCATTTGCCCGTGTCGCTACGGTCGGAATATTTTAATAATAATTTATTAGGCTCTGTATGAGAAGTGGTTTTTGCGCTATTTTTATCTACTAGTACTTTTCAAAGAGATGTGGGATATAATTATCTGAATTATATAATATCCAAATGGGTGGTAATTTCCAGATTTTGACAGCTTCATAGTAGCTGTCAAAATCTGGAAATTTGATGTTTACGTCAGTCATATTTTAGTTATCAAGATCACTGCAGATCACAGCTAAGTAAAAAAAATATGGTTTAAAATTAATAATAAATTTTCATATTTCACCAATTATTATTGACTAAACTAATTGAAGTACAGTATCAATTGAATCCTCTTCCCACACTATAACACATGTTTGACAAGCTAATCATACACAAATGTCCAATCTAGACTTGTGTCTAGGACACTAATCGCGTGTAGTCTAGCAGTAATGTACAGCTAATTGTTTAGACATTACACGGCCAATTTAGACGCTCGTTAACACTTGGCTTTACTTATTTTTATGAAGCTTAGCGATAAATATACACATTACACGTGTTAATTGTACTTTTGATATTGTGTTTTTTCTTGAGGTGTATAATGTTAAGAACAACTTGGTATGTATTTTTTTAGACTGCTTTATAATAGTAGATATTGAAGGTAATAATAATAATAATATTCCTGGACAATTCACACACGGTAATCTGATCCCAAGCTAAGCTCTAAGAGACTTGTGTTATGGTAACCAGACAACTGATAAACATACTTATATATTTCTAAATACATACATATTATAGATAAATTACACCCAGACCAGAACAAATGATCGTGCTCATCACACAAACATTTGTCCTGAGTGGGAATCGAACCCACGACCTCCGGTATAGCAGACAGGGTCACTAACCGCTAGACCAACAGGCCCGTCCAGTGTTTTTAATAATCAAGGTTCTGCCCTGAAGATTTATTTAATATAGAATATTAGTTACTAAATAGCTTAATGCGTTTAGGAAGGCAACGTTAAAAAAGTTCTAACAATATACTCTTCCTTTTATTTATAGTACTTTAACACGAAATCAAAACAATTCCAAATGAAAACTCTACGTATCTTTAACACATTACCATGATGAACAGCTTATTTGTCCAGAAGCTTGCGTGTCAGGGCTGCCCTTTAAAGTTTATTCACAAAGGCAACACTGCAGATAGGACTCGGAACTCGATTAGAATTGCTAAACATCTAATGCCTTCCCTACCATGATCCTTCGAGCTCCTTAATGTTAGTCGTCGCACGCTACAACACTATAACCTACTTCTTTAAACACAACACTATCTTTTCAGGCTACAAAGTAAGTTTTATGAGATCAAGATACCTTGATAACATTGAGTCTTACTTTAAACTTTTCCTTTTAAATAAAAGTGGAACATGCTCTTTTATTGTAGCTTTCGAATTCGTGTTGCCTTCACTAAAAAGAACTACTAACTTACTTTATTTTCTGATTGTAAATGTTAATAAATCTTCTGACGAGTTATTGGGGTGGAATATTCTAAATTGGCGTGGGCCCACAAAATCAATCTCTGAAGTAATTTTAAAGTAAAATCTAAACAATTCCCGATATCGGAGAATTGTTTGTTACTTGGGAGTGTCAGGGCGCGGGGTCGGGTCCGTATCGTGCGTACGATCGATGAGTTGAGACGATTGATGAAGAATAGCAACTCCTCTTGGAAATCTTGATAATTCTCCTTCCGAGTAGTAAGGTAAGGGTTAATTGTTTATATAGACTTATAGCAAACAATGTATCAATAATAAGTAAGCCCCTAGAAATGTGGGCACAGTTCCTTGTGATCACATAAGAATAATAATAATTTAAAGTGACTTACAGGATTATTTTCTATTTAATATAGAAATTTATTAAAAATGTTTTATTTACAGCAGTGGTTGGAAACAGTTCGGACTCTTTTTTAACTTATTTCGCACTGGTCACAATTCTTTACCAACCCATTGTTATCAATCTAAAACCAAATAAATTGAGGGTCGAAGTAATCTAGTCGGCTAGACTGATAAGGGAGGCATAGAGCTATATGTGAGCTAACCTTCACCGAGCATTTGACCCGCGGCTGGTCCCAGGTAATAACGTTATCGCCAGACAGCTTACAATTTAAGCAAATAAAATACGATGCGCTGATAGCAGTCTTCATTAGAACCAGGCAATCCTAAATAATTCTAAACGTTTTTTTTATGTATTGAATAAATTCCGATGTGGTGATTTATTCAGCTATGTGAAAAGCGTGCGGTCAGGAATCGGTAAAGTGAAAGATAAATTGTATGCTTTTCCCTGTTATGGGATCTTCTGTTGGGATGGGAACTCTTGTTCCAAAAATTGGTAAATCAGAGGCTAACGTGGTGTAAGATAGTACTCAAACCTCGAAGATACTAAATACATTATGTACAGATCACATAATGTAACTTGAAAACTAAATGGTACCACAACACAACATACTCCTTTTTTGTGTTGATCAAAATCTTTGACTCACTCCATACGCTCTTAACCAGCTAGCTATCCACAGATTAAGTTAATATCCCGTATAGCCTACAGAATTACTTCCCATATTGCATACCGGATATTGTCTTGGTGACGGGAACACGTCCGTTGCGTGCACGCAGTCGTTGCATGTTCTACATCAACCCCTTATCAAGTACTAATTAAACGGTACACCAAACATCAAAGGTTCACTGCGAAAATCAACCTTACTGCTTTGACTTAAAGACTGATCAATTAAACGATAGAACAATCATAAAACGTAACAGTTAACTGCAAAAATCAACCTTATTTCCTTTACATAAAGGCTTTTTGAAGTGACAAAGTGTTGGTACTTGTGTGGTTGATTGTACTATTGTGTTTGCTTAAGGTTGTTGATAATTGCCGCCTTCGCTCGTTAAAGTTGTAAGTATGAGATTTTTAATTGTCAATATGCACTTCATTTTATACGAGATATTTTTATCTTTATTACACTTAAGTATGTCCATGACCAACGTTGGTTAGCTATAATAAATGAAGTTTTTTTTATTGTACAACTATTTCGGAGCATATAATTTTCTCAAAATATTTTCGAAATATTTTTTTTTTTTGTTTTGACTTATCTCTTTGTCATTCTTACGAGTTAATATTATAGATAAGAGACAATAGCTGTATGCCTTTAACTGATGTCTGCCATCACGCACATCATGGTAAATCAGAAATACTGATATACCATGACGAAAGAAACCATTACTTACATAGGTTTCGTAGACATTATGCGAGCCCATGACAAAGATTGAATAGAAATGGAGTATGCCATCGTTAAAACGACATCGTAGTATTCTTCTTTCTAAATATAGAACCTATTTTTAGAACGGAATGAGCTGACACGTCAAACGAAATAGACTGGAATAATACATAACAAACATTTCGCGTGTCGACGTTATTACAACTGCGAAATCGAAAAAGAAAATGAAATTGCGTAAATCGATTTTAAAACATAATAGCTAAAGAACAAACTCTGATTAGACATAGAAGTTAGCACAAGGAGTATTTATGACAGTGGTCTAATAAAAACTTTGTCAACACGGCATCGCATGACCACTTCCTTATTTTGAATAATAAAGGGAGTTTATGGCGAAAGCGAGGCGGGATCGGCACGCACTCCCCTCGGAACCCGATTAACGTGCGAATTTAGACGATCACGACTTAGCGCACGAACTCCTGAATAATTTCCCGATGAAATTAAGATAGCATTGTGCGAGCTATCTCATTTCCTAAATGCATTTTGCTAAACTCTGTTTTCTCGAGAATGTAGTGATATTGTGGCGTTAGGTACGGTCGCCTCTGCCGCGGTCCTTGGTACTGTTTCCTGTACCTTCGCCATGATGTTTTTATGTTTCCTGGTACGTAGAAATTGCGGAAACTCGTTTCTATACACATATAATATCGTTTTGTAACAGAGAGATTTATGTGTTTATTTCAGTAAGTAAATAGAAGGCAAAATCTTCTAATGTATGACAGTGCATGGTTGACTATAAAAATATTTTCAACTAGAGAAGAATAAAAACAAGAACTGCCTACCATCCACTAAAATTCACGTGTAGGCAGGCATTCTTTGCAAACTCCATTAATCTTTTTAATGCATTCAAGCCAGTCTGAGCAGTTACTCAACCTTTAATTAATCAAATTAAGCAGCAGCCGTATAAACAACCCGAGTCAATCATTCCACCGCAAATAACAAAAGAATAAAGGTCCCATTTAAAAGGCAAAGGAAAATTTAAAACAAAAGAAATCCGAAACAAAAGCTTGCACATGCAAATTCGGGCTGTAAAACGTTTTAACTCGTATCACTGGACGCAAAAGCATTTAAAAACATGTCGAAAGTTCTCCGCGAAATGATCGGTACATCGTTTAATCTACCAATTAATAATTGTCGAGTGGTTCGTGCTAATATTGAATGGGATCGCCAATTATTTTGTGGACTGTGACCGGCCGGGCCGTGTAACAGCCGTGTTCGCTTGTTCACACATGTTTGACACTGTAATTGAATGAAAGTGTTTTGACAATACATCAAGTGCATGCGAATATGATGGCTTTGGCGCAGCGATGGAAGTCAATGTTTGTTTTATCTGTTATTGTTCGTGTTTTACGAAGGTGCTTTTTGTTCATTACATTTCACTTAATCATTTACAAAATATACATTTTAGTAAGTCCAAAACACTTAACATTTTCGTTAAGTTTTCTTTCCTGAAGCGAAATCTCATAGCTTGATATAGAAAAGTTTTTTATATAACGCGGCCGAAAATTATTTGCATGATTTTCGTGACAACATAACGTCCCACATGATTTTCCCAAGAGATGTTTATAAATATTGATTATGTAAAATGAACTTATGATTTATATTTAGCTGGTACGTGGCTGCGGCAAGCATACAACCCAATTTATGTTATAACAAGTAATAGGTTGCGGAAACTTGGAATTTTGACGATAAATTGTTCCCCTATTAGTTTTGTTATGCACTTTCCGTACCGAGTTTGAAACGGGAAATATGTTTGTCAACTGGAATGTGGAGGGATTTATTGACAAGTAAACTAAGATCGAATGAGAAATGTTGCGATATACTCGCCGCGTTCAAATAACTTGCCAACTTTTTCCATTCGGCATGTTGTATTGGTTGGCTATAATTTAAACAACTTACACAGTAAAACAAATGAATTTCGGGCCGGCCAGCCGCCTCCTTTTATTAAAATTCGAGCCGTAAGTTCGGAACTTCGACATCGTGAACTGAGACATTTCCTCTAAAAAGTGGGCGCTTTCAAACTCTACTGGTTTATGATTTAGCCTCAGTAAGCCAGATTTTTACGAGTTAACTTTTCTGATATAATACCCGAAAGCTGGGACCGTTTGGGGAGAAGTGATTAAACATGAAATTTGCATTTGCACAAACAGCCGCTCGTAAATGATAGAGATAGGTATTAAGTACTTTTAAACATTTGTAAAGTTTTGATTTCGAATGAAATATGACAATATGTCATTTTGGGCTCGGATAAGTTTCGTGCGTGATGTGTGGTGTCGTCGGAAGGCCCTATAGTGTAAACATCCTACATCGTTATGACGTGGTTACAATGGCGGATCTGCTCCCGTCCCGGAGGACACGATAACTAAAGATACAGTTGTGTTCCTTGTTAACCGCACTCCGCTGTATTGTATGAGTAATTGGGCGTAGTGCTCACACATGACATGTCGGTCTGAACATTGCAAATTGCTTCCTTATGAATAATTTATTACACATTGTTTTAATTGCGGGCTTTTGTAGCGTGAGTTGTAATTGTGAACATTATTTTGGGAGCTTGTTGTAAATTTCTCTACAACTAAATGAGTTGCGACATTTTAGGTTTGAATTCTAAATTCTTAACGGGATAAACCTGAATTGAATAGTCGGTGATTGCTGGATTGCGCTGGTAAAGGAGTCTACAAAGCTGGCAAAATTTCGCCTCGTTAAAAAATGCCCGCGTTAGTTTTCTAAAGGATCGCGGAAGGAACGTGAGGAGAAAGTCATTACGGCTAACGCTAAGGATTTTAAAGGTGCTCTGTTTTTACATGTGTTTTTACCACAGTTTAAAAATGAAATCAAAGGGATGTTTACATGAATAGTGCTTTAAAAGAGATCTTAAGGTTGCAGAACTTTTGAAACAGACATAGTTTTGTATAATTGTGTACATCTATTTACTATAGTTGGAGACCAACAAATAATATCAAGCAATTGGATTGAAATTTATCTGGTTAATCCTGCAGGAAATAGCAATAGTACAACAAATATTTTGCGAAATACATGTTTATCCTATAAAATATCCTTAACATATCGATTCGAGATAAATAACTGAAATTATTATAGATCCTTGTGTATTGTCTATAATATATCGTTATGGTTTACTAAACCTTGGAGCCGTCTTGATAATTTTACCATAAGTGAAATATTGTTTTAGGAGTATTGCCAGATATGTGCTGAGAGTTCCTTGAACTCAAAACGTTTATATTATTACGTATAGTGTAAGAGAACAAGACTGTGGTTGCAACATGATTTACAACTTGGAATGCAGCTTGTTACACTACGTGCATGGGTAGCACGGTGTTTATAAGATTAAAATTAATAGTAATACATTAAACCAATTACTAAATTAATTTATCCCAAAATAGTCGATGATTTAATACTAAACTGCCCATTACACAAATGTTAGATAAAAATTGTAAAAAATTGCTGAAAATTGCAGGCATCATTTGTTTGTAGACCTCATAATTAAGAACCATGTTGCACATGTCTTTAGCAACTATAAAACTAAAAAAAACCTTAATTAAACTAACGATACCTAAAGTCAACTACTCAGCTAAAAACATTGTTCTATCGTAGACGAAAAAAGAAAAGTAACAAAAAATATAGCTTTGAAGCAGAATTCGCTTTTGAGTCGCGTTTAGGTGAGAATTTAATTAATTTCAACGTTTGAAGCGCGCTATTCGTCCTGCGAAGTGGAACCCATAAAACCTAATGGAGTTTCGCTGTCTAGTGTAAGGTAATTTTGCGTGAGACCTCTCACGACCGTCCTGCAAATTGCAATCTTACTTGGATTTGCACAAATTATTGTGGTATGTGAGCAGAGAGCCCGACAGTATCATCATAAACACATACCTAGAAACGTTATTAAAAAAAGCGGCAAAATCTTACAAAAAATGAACACATTTAGAGTCTGTAACAGAACGTCGTTTACCAAGATATGTCATTCAATCAACTTTTGAAACTTAATTTTCTTTTGCGATAACAGGTCTAATTTCCAGGTCAAAAGAAAATTAAATCAGCGTCGTCTGTAGGGATGGAGTCTAATGCAATGGCGATGTACCGATAAAGGAGGGAGCGAGGCCGCCGCAGGCTGCGTCAAAATTTTGTCGATTACGTAATTTCTATTCAAAGTAGATCTGAGAGCCCGGGCCTAGTCACCGAGTGGCTCGCAGCCTCGCAGGGTTGCCAAAACACAGCTCGGGGAGGACGCAGACGATATCTACTCAAGGGGCGATCCCTGAGGAACCATCTTTAGAAATTCAAATGGCAGAGCACTATCCAACGGGACTAGACATGTAACGTTATACTAAATAATACGGGCGTGTGGTGACCCTAAACTATTATTTTATTGCGCTTTGTGCGCGTCTCTATTTCGACGCACTCGCTTGCAGGACAGTGAACCTTTTGAATGCCGCTTAGTTTTTTTACAGAACTTTCAGTGCAAGTATAGCGTCAAAAATTTCGCTATAAAAAAGTTTTGTACGTACTACATAATCCTTAGCAAAATGTGTCGCTAAAAATATCGTGTATAAATATTGAAAGTAGTAATCGTTTCCGGAGGGTAAATGTAAATTCTGTATCAAGGTTCGTGACGTCACGGCGGAGCGGCATCGCGGCGTAAACGTTGCGGCGTGATACAAACAGTTTTGCACGATCCGATATAGATCGCGCTATGTAAGTATCCCTTAATAGACATGTTTGCCACTAGTTTAATAGATTTAAAAAGTTTTCAATATTAGTAGAGTTTGTATGAAAATATTAACGATTATATCGGCATAGCACGTGAGGCGACTGTTTGTTGCGTATCTCGCCTGTGTGCTATAAATGTCTATGTTAATATTATTTTGAAATAAACGCCAAAATATAATTCGCACCGTAAATGCTACAGAATAGGCTCGTAACTTCTGTTACTACGGCAGATTGCATACAGATATGTTTTAATTCATTGTTTAAACAGTTAATTCTTATTACAATAATTTGTTACCACTGTGTGAATATACAATATGAACATACAGACAATGAAACATATATTAGACTACATTGAACATAGAATGAAAGATATTCTAACATAGTTCGGTCTCAAAATGAAAACCCCATTCTTAAACGAAACAACCTCATTCCCACCGCATGAAAAAGGTTGTATCTAAAAAGGTTTTATATGTCGCGTGCCTAATCTCTGCGGCCGTGGCTAATAAACGTCAAGTGCACTGTGATCAAACCTTTACCCTAAGTTTATGATTTAACAACTGGTTTCCACCCTTAGAGTATACATATGAAACTATAGAGTAAGCCTATCAGAGTTTAAACCGTAAGCACTAGTGAACAAGTGTTGTCGGGAATTATGTATGAAGATGGAGCTTGCCGTTTTAAAAAATCTATGTAAAACACTAATATCATCCTAACAACGTCAAAACCGATGTTTTCTTATATAAGTTTCTCGTTGCGCAAAAATTAACTTAAATGAAAGACGAAATGTTACTCAATTCAGACTAAAAACTGCTCTCGCTTGGCACAAGGGGAACCTAGCGATAGCAGTCTATGTATATGGTACGTCAATGTTTCCACCCCTGCATGACGTGTTCTTCCGTAATATTTGAGGTACTCCATAACAGGAGTAGCATAAATTGATTCTTGCACGCGTAAGCTAGTATTATGGACACGCATAAGACACTTCTTCAGCAAAGTGAAATAGTATGTCCATATCATAAAACGTTACTGCGCTATCTTTGAAGAGTCATATCAGTGTTAATAGTCGGTCGTAAAGTTAATTTATTGAGTTATAGTGCGGTAGTCTATTGACAAAAAATAATTTAGTAGGGAGTTTTTGGTCAGTTAATCTCTCGCTGACAACCTTTGCTTTTACTTACACAAAAAAAAGCGTAATGATATCATACCGCTTTATATCACAACTTATTTACCTTTTAATTCTTCACTTGTAAGATAACTTTTCATTACGTAAATACGTAATTCGTTCATTCATTCGTTTTCTTTCGCTAAACAAAGTGTCTATTAATAAAGCTAAGTACAAGTTTTCCCTTTACATATCGCGCTAACTTCTTTATTTATGTTCTATCCACGTTTTAAGAGATGAATAATTTATTTGACTTTCACTTCACCAAAAGTTTACGTAAGAAAACTGGTCTTTTAATTTTGTACGTCAGAACAATTTTCTGCTTTAAAATCTTTTAGTGAAAATAATTTTGCCATCGGCAAAACAAAAATACATATGGAAATATGTAAGTATTGTTCTTACTAAACCATCTTAGAATCCGACTTTAACCAAGTTACCTAGCACGTTTTCCAGAAAAGAATCTCGGAAAATAATTTAAATAAAATATGCACTGAATTTTACAAAGTAAGAAAGCATAAGGCATAAAATGCAAAATGGATGCAAAGGCAAAACAAATTGTGCCCGCATGTGTACACAGTATTTGTATTTACGAGCAGTAACGCTACTCCCAAAGCTGCTTCCTAAAACTAGCCTCAGAAAACAAAAGCGAGAGAAAACTGTACATTTTTGCATATTCGAAACACAACGGAACACGGTACTGCATTATTTATTTATTTAAATACTTTTTGCACAATGTTGTACAAAGGCGGACTTAATGCCAGAAGGCATTCTCTGCCAGTCAACCTAAGGGTGATGCAGAAAACAAATCGTGGTAGATGCAAGAGCACAAAAGTGAGAAAGATACGAAAAAAAAAACATACAAATATATACATAAAATAAATATATATATGTAAATATATAAATACATAAGACTTCTGATAAATAGTAACAGTTAAGTAGCCAGGTAAACTGAAGAAACATGAAGGGAATTTTTAAACTAAGTTAAGTGGATTTTGCCATAGTTTGTTCATGAAAGTAGTCACGAACCTTCTTTTTAAATGCGAAGCGGCTCGATGCCATCCTGATCTCCGTAGGAAGCGAATTCCAAAGAAGTATGGATTGGACAAAAAAGGTAGAGTGAAGAAAGTCTGAGCGGTGGGAAGGGCATAGTAGTAGACGATTGTTAGAAGAACGAAGACCTTTAGAGTGGTTAGAAGACAAGAATTTGAAGTGAGGAGTTAAGTAAGAGGGACAGTTAGGAGAGAAAAGCAAAGAAAATAGATACGTCAGGGCCCGCACACAACGGCGCTGTCTTATAGGTAACCATTTTAACAGTGCCCTGTGGGCGGAAACGTGATCATACTTCCGAGTGTTGAAAACGAATCGAATGCAGTTATTCAGAAGCCGGTCAAGTTTGTTGAGGAGATCTGCATTCAGGTCATAGTAACACACATCACCATAGTCAATTATGGGAAATATTAAGGATTGCACCAGCATTGCCTTCGTAGTGGATGGTAGAAAGTTTTTGAGGCGATAGAGTACCCGCAAGGTCCCTGTGACTTTCTGGTTGACATTTGCAACCTGTGTCTGCCAGCCCAGCGTAGAGTCGATGAGCAAACCGAGATCCTTAACACTAGAGCTTAGTGGAATGACTGTACCATTGAAAACTACTGGAGGAATGACGGCACCAGTCAACTTGTTAATACCGCGATGACTGCCCAATATCAACGCTTGGCACTTACACGGGTTTACAGCCACACCAAACACCTTCGACCAGTTGTAAATAGCGTCAAGATCACGGTTTACTCTACTGACAGCATCGGAAATATCATCCACGCCGGACTGGGAGTACAGCTGCAAGTCATCGGCGTAAAGATGATACGAACACTGAAGATTTAATGTTATTAGATTAATAAAAATAGAAAAGAGGAGAGGAGAAAGAATACCGCCTTGTGGGACGCCACTTTCCAGTTTACTCCATGCTGACGAAGAGTCACCAACACAGACTGACTGGTGGCGGTCCCGAAGATAAGAAGAAAACCAATCCAACGCTTGTTGAGAGATCATTAGATAGGACAGGATACAGGAAAGGATATCGTGATTGACGGCATTAAAGGCGTTTGAGAAGTCAATTAATACTAAAACAGTAATCTTGGAGTCCTCCATGCCAGCCCTGACATCGCCAATCACTTTGAGGAGGGTGGAAACGGTGCTGTGTCCAGGTCTGAACCCAGATTGAAATCGGCTAAGAAGATTGTTGTCATAAATGAAGGCCGACAACTGCTTATGGACACAGGCTTCCAGGGTTTTGGATAGAAAAGGAAGGATAGAAATTGGACGGAAGTGGTTAGGGAGAGAGGGATTAGGGATCTTAGGTAAAGGCCGAACGAGGGCTTTCTTCCATAAACACGGAAAAACCCCGGTGTCCAGTGAGGAGTTGATGATGTGGGTAATGGCTGGGAGAAGTTGGTCGAGGATGAGGACGATCATCCGGCGGCTGATGCCATCGCAGCCCACAGCCTTGGATTTATTGGAGAGGATAATCTTTTTGACGTCTCCACAAGCGATTGGAGAAAAAGAAAAACAATTTATGTCAGGACGCGTTAGACCAGTAATATAGTTAATTGTATCACGCTGAGTTAGATGATCGAGAGCAGAAGAGGTGGAGAAATGTTTGTTCAGATCATCCAATCCAATATTGCTTGGAAGGTCTAAATGTCGCGCTCTGCCGATACCGAGAGTTCTAAGGAACTTCCAGATATCGGCAGCGGAGGTTGAAGAGATATTATGGTGAATATAACGGCGTTTAGCGTTACGTATCATCTGGTTACACCGGTTCCTGGCAATTTTGAAAGCTGCCCAGTTGTCATCTGTACGATCCCTCTTGAAAATGCGAAAAGCACGGTTTCTCCGCCTCATAGCCATCGATATACCCGTAGTCATCCAAGGTGCTGGTAAACGTTTTAATTTAATTTTCTTTACCGGAGCATGTGAGTCGAACAGCTTCGTTACCACCTGGTTAAAAAAGGACACCTTGTCATCTAACATATTAGATTCTACCAATGGCTCCCAGCAAATATTTTCCGCATCCTTTTGCAGCTTTTCAACATCCAAACGGGCAAAGCTGCGCATGGAGAGGATTTTAGGCTTGGGTTTGGGGGGTTTCACGGTGTATGATATATAAATTAGGTCGTGATGGGAAAAACCGGAGGCATCAAATTGACCGTGGGAATATACGAGAGGAAGTTTGGAGACGAGGATAAGGTCAAGCCATGTATCGTCACCAGCTACATTGTGGTGAGTGGCTTGCAGTGGCAAAACGTGTAGGCTGGCTGACTCAACAAGGTATTTTAGTTTACGGGACCGATGGGAATCGAGGGCAAGGAGATTGGTGTTGAAATCGCCCATGATGATGTGGTGTGCATACTCCGACCCTAAAGATTCCAGAACCGATTCGAATTCAGTGAAATAATCAGATCCTGGAGGGCAGTAAACCACACCAAGCGCAATCTTAGCCCCACTGACACAAACCTCAAGAAAAAGAAATTCTGCAGAGACATTAAGATTGGGAGAAGAAATAGCAACTACTTTGAAAGAGAAATCACTGCGTAAATACACAGCCACCCCACCCCCTCGCTTGTTCACGCGATCATTGCGAATGAGAACAAAACCAGGAAGGGGGTAGGTTGTTGAAGGAAGATGAGGTTTGAGCCAGGTTTCAGAAATCAGAATGGCATGAACATTGCTATTGGCGAAAGCTTCGTGAAGCTCACTATAGTGGCTTGGAACACTTTGTGCATTTATATGGCAGACATTAAGCTGCCTACTTAAAGGATGGCAAAATTTGTCACGCAAAGAGTCACCAAGTGTAACACCAAGAGAACTAAAACTTAAATCTGAAGAATAGCTGGAGTTAATGGCAGAACAAAAAGATTCATTATCAGAAGTCATATAAAATAAATAAAGTAAATAATAACAAAATACTGATTAAAAATAAATATAAAAGTTAATGATAGTGCGATTTTATCAATCTGCACCACCCGCCAGCTTTACAATGCCACAACATACATAAAAAAAAAAAAACAAAAGAAAATCAATCATCACAAAACACAAACAAAAAAAGCAAAACACTCATCTGAGAGAAGCAATACATACTCAATTTAATAATTTGCCCCGACAAATGCAAACACTTAAATGATCGTAAAACGAAACGTAATTTTGATCTATGACAAATGGATGACAATGACAGTGACTCACAATGACACAAGCAACAAGCATTTTTCTAAACATAGGGTAAACATAAATTAATATTTGTTAAAATTACAATACAAAGAGAGGGGTATAAGACTAAAATGTGTGAGACTGTTACTTATTTAACTAGAGGTTAATAAACTATGACATCAAAAGCGCTACATGATACTATAGTTTAGTATAGTATAGTATACAGAAAACGAAAGCTGAAAGAAATGGTGAGTATATAATTTTATTAAATTTGAGTGTGTTACTTATCGTCTCAAGTCACCCAGTAACAGTTCTATTTCCGGCTTCTTTCAGACGCAGGCCCAGTCGCGTTTCTACCTGATGATGACGCTACACTTTGCACCTTTGGGAATTTGGCAACCAAAGACGCCAGCTCCTCCCCGGATATTATTTTATGGCGAGTGCCGTCCGGAGTCTTTATGCAGATGACCCCGTCTTGAGTCCAACAAGACCTCATCCCGAAGTGTAGCCTCGCTTTGCTGAAAGTGGATTGCCTGGTCCTTGTCAGGAACTCCTTTATTGATACAGATGACCCCTTCAGACCCGTCTTCGCTCTCCAGACACTGCTCCTGTCATCAATGCTAGAGAATCGAACTAGGATAGGACGGTGATGATCCTTATTGAGCGCTCCAAGCCTATGGCAGACTTTTATGGAACTCGCACACAGACTTTTAAGTGCAAGCCTGTTATTCAAAATGTCTACAATAACAGCTTTGCAATCCTCACCATCTGCCTTTGCCTGTGCCTAGTCTCTAACACATCCAGCTGCTTGGCACACTCAGCAATTTGTTGCCTCAGAAGACCCAGCATGGAGAAAATTAACTCACGGAAAGTGCGAAACTCTTCGGCAACTTTTGCCACTGTATCCTTGGCCGGCCCAGCACCCTGGATTTGTGCTTCTAGGTCGCTCATTTTCTTCAAGAAAGTGTCCTCAAGGCTTTTTTGAACCTGGACAATCTCCGCCAATTGTGACATGATTGAATTGTGTTGTGAATTTTGTGGAGTGCAGGTGGACAGCTGGCAGGTGGTTATTTTTAAACTTTTGTCACATTAAATGTGCTACCAACGTAAGTCACAACTTTTAATGACTATGTATGAAAAAATAATAATCAAATATTTGTAAAATACTAATAATTATGATTTTATTAAATTGCCAACTCGCAAGACACGTCTATACTTTATTTACACCTACCGCCGAAAAAAGATTACATTATCCCGATGTCAGACCAAAAAAATAGCACCCCTACCTCTTTAAAAACGATTTTCAGGCACTAATGGTAATATTATCTTAATGAGACCTCGAGAATGCTTCATAAGGCGATGAACTGACCAATTATCGTGCAGGATCTCTAAAATAAATTAAATTGCGGAAAATCTAGTGATAAAATACGTAAAAAACATTCCCTCAAATTAAGTAGTCGTAGTAATTTTTTAAGGCCAACGTTGTCAGCACGCTATTTCCCAGTTTTTTACCTTCAAAGGATGGAATTTATACCGTTTAAAAACTCTGTAGCTGATAAAATACTATCAGAAAAACCACCACATTTAAATCTTTTCCAAACATATATTATAGTAGAAATTACCGCAGGAAGTCATGTGAACGTTGCCTGTATTAATATGAAGAGTTATCTGTTACCCCGGTTTCCATAAATCAGGAGCTGCGCTAATGGGATGCGAGCCCACAGCTGGGAATCAATTCTCGTAATTATACCACAGGGCATTTTATACCACTAATTATATTAACTGGTGCTAGTACAATTAGAATATAAACTAGTGTACATATTTGAATATTTTGAATACAAGTTGTGGACTGCGGTTTCAGGCAATCATGTCTGTAAAATTGCGTTTAGTGGGAAAATATGGTTATATGCTATCCCAAATGGAATAATTATATGAATAAATATAATTATATAATCGAGTAAAGCAAAATAATTTAAAAGATATCCATCTCTAAAATACTTTACCTAAACATTCAATTAAAAACAAGCCCTATTAAATACGCTGCTACATAATTAGTAGATAGCGCTATATTCCATTTCAAGTATTTTAAAGAAAATACAAAACCGTAAGACCCTTAATTAAGATATTAATTTCAGGGAAAACTTTCTAATTAAAACGCAAACGTTAAACGACAATAAACAGAATGTTCGCAGCGTGCGCATCACGCAGTACTGCCGAACTTTAAGGGAGAGCTTCGCAAAACCTCTTTATTTGACTCTCGGAAGCAACTTTTCGAAGTCTCGACCGTTTTCCGTTCAAAAGGTATCATTTTGAGAGTTTGAAAACTTTTACAGTTTATCAATGTTAGACGCTGCCCAATAGACGTTTAAACACAATAAAATGCAATGGAGCTGTGCTAATCAACGTTTAAAAATGTTAAGTAGGTACTTTTTTACTAGAGAAATTCTTAATTAAACGAGCGCTCATGATGGATTATAAGTTTGTAAACTTACTGGAGACAGTTCATTTTAAAAGGCTGACGAGATCTTCGTGTATAAGAGTATATTCCAATAAGTTCATGTTTTAATTAAATAAGTAATGAATACTCTGTGCAGTCGGAGTCAGGCTGCACGCAACCAATTTGTTGATAGGGTCGCACATTACGGGAATTAGCAGCGCCCGCACCGGCCCGCGGCTCCTCGCGTTACTGTCTTATATTTATTACTGTCAGGAGCTTGCTGTAAGGGAAATAGAATGGCCACTGTCTTTATTATATTAGTACTAATTTCTTTTAACTATTTAATACGTATAAATTATGTTTAGCATCTAAATTTAGATCAATTGCTTACTAAACATTATAAGTAAACCATGCGGTTTACTTATGAAACTATTTTTTATAGAAGGTAACTTTTTATTGTACAATATCCTAAATAAAATAATAGAATGAAATCCTTTCTACCTATATTTAAATGTAACTAGCTAATGAAAAAGACGGCGGTTAAAATCGCATACAGTCGATTACAAAACTAAAGATAGCGTCTAATCAAAATTTGTTTCTATTATATTTAATCAATTTAAAATAAAATTTCTATGATACCACCGTTTATATCTAAGCTGCAAATATTTTATATTTCAGACGGCGCATGAATGAGTGCATTAGTACACCAGACAGCAGTTTATGTTATGATTTATTGATGGCAAATGTCCAATTTTAAACTAAAATATATCTATAACCCATAACCGTTAAGTTAAAAGCTACGTAAATGCTCCAGTTTTTGTATTAAAACTTTAATACTCAACATAAAACAAATTGAACATATAAATACTCGTATATCTATGTTAAAGCAAAATATATTTTGTATTTTTAGTCTGTATCTGTACGTGCTGAGTAAATTGTATTTAATAATTGAAAGAAAAATAGTATTGTTTTGTTTTTAATTTTCTTATACATACTGTTAGAATAGCGTATCATGTACCCACTAAACTCTTTCTAGCAGTCTAGCAGTCTTTATTCATTTATAAAA
Source organism: Autographa gamma (assembly GCA_905146925.1). Lineage (NCBI taxonomy): Eukaryota > Metazoa > Arthropoda > Insecta > Lepidoptera > Noctuidae > Autographa > Autographa gamma. Next base: position 8,742,824 of record LR989852.1, read on the forward strand.
AATAGTACACAAACCTCTAAAAATAAAAAAATAAACATTCTTTTTTTGCCTGCTTAAGAAACCATAGCTTGACTGCCAGTCTCAGGATTTTGGAAACCTTTATTTTACATAAAGCATCTACCAGTCTTCCATATAATCAATTTACTAGGAAATACAGTAACCATTAGTGAAACTAGTTGTCAGAATGGCAGGAACATATCGCCTGTATTGACAGGGTGAATGGACAGTGGCCCATTCATCTATAATAACATGTATATTTGGTTATACTATCTACAATACACATGCATTATATTGAAATATTAAAGCGAATCAGCACATCTATTGTGCGATGACATTTGCTATTGTTACATTGTACCACAAATCATTGTGGACATACATATACACAGGGCAATTCTGTTTCAGTACATATAAATTAAAAACTTTCACGAATAAAACTATAGTTACTTGATTTACAAAAAAGATGGCTGTTGTTAAAATATCATCAGCTGATAAAATTTTGTAGAGCAGAGACAATGGTATCTAACACTACTATCAACTAAAAAGAAATCAATAAAATTATTATTTTATTGATTATTTTTTACATATTACTCATTTCGATGGGCTGTTCTTTAAGGGAGTTGTACATTTCTATGTACTTAACCAGTATTGTAAATAAGACCGGACCTTTTTGTAGCATACTGTATTACAAATTATTGTAAACCTTTAATGTATGCACGGTAATTGAGAGACAAGCAGCAATATATTAACGGATATTGTCTGATGAATAAACTAGTGCTTCAGTGTTACATTGTCACATCCGATGCATTAACCACAATGATTTAAGCTGCATGTATAATTAAGGTTATCATTATGATTAGTAAATACTATAAAGAAAAAATATTTTTGTGTGTTACATGACGGGCCTGTTGGTCTAGTGGTTAGTGACCCTGACTGCTATACCGGAGGTCGTGGTTTCGGTTCCCACTCTGGACAAATGTTTGTGTGATGCGCACGATCATTTGTTCTGTGTCTGGGTGTAATTTATCTATAATATGTTTGTATTTAGAAATTTATAAGTATGTCTATCAGTTGTCTGGTTACCATAACTCAAACTCTGCTTGGCTTGGAATCAGATAACCGTGTGTGGGATGTCCCAGGATATTATATTATTATTATATTATGGTGGTCAGATCTAATTCAGAAGTTACAATTTCAAGAGTGAGCAAGTTCATGTTACATTTGGTAGAACTTCAGCAGATTGAAGCATTACACCTTTTTTTAACTGACTTGAAAGGGAAAATACTTCTCGATCAATTGCCAAAATCATTTTTGCTATAAACGAGATTTGCAAACCATACCTCAGAGTTGGTCCTATATTAATCTTATTCAAGTCGGTTCCTTAGATTTTATATGTCATTACATTATATTATCAGTTTACACGTTCAAGTACCCGAAACCAAAGAGCATGTACGAGTATGAAGGGAATAATGACAGTGGAAGAAGCGAAACAAGTATGTAAGGATCGTAGCAAGTGGAAAGAAGTGGTCTCTGCCTACCTAGGGGAAACAGGAGTGATTATACGTATGCATGTATGTATGTATCTACAAGTTCAATATCTATACCTTTAACTATTTGTTTACACTTTGTAATAGAATGCACGTGCTGCAGTAAATCAATCAAATTTGTTCTAGTGTCTATGCAGTATTTTTAATTTAAAATTTTGGCATCTTGACCACATGTTGTGCCAAAATATTTTTGATGTTTGTCTGCAACCGCAGTGAGAAATCAATACACGTGGGAAAATTTGCCAGAGCCCTTCAAATTTATGTGTATTTATTGAGAATATAACTGAAATTGGATGTAAGTTTTTTTGAAAATACAATGTTCCAGATTTTTGTGAAAATTAATTTTATGCTTGTATAAAGTTAGAATCAAATGAAAACACTGTGTTTCAGCTTATTTATTATGTGTGAGTGTTGAGATCGCACTCAAACCTTTGTAAGTATTCTTAACGTACGAGTATGTGATGAAAGATATCAATCGAATCGCAAAGGAAGATGAAAGAACCATAATAAAACCAAATTCATAAAGTGTGAGAACCACAATAGCTTCAATAGTTGTGAGTTTATTGTAATACAAAAAAAACACTCTCGGATGTTAACCATTAAATGAGTAATATAAAACTCGGAAAAGGTGGTATGAACATAGTTGACATTTAAAGAGGTTATATCAGTGCAAACACCGTGACGCGGGTCTTTGTGCTATCCATTTTTTAAGTCTTATTCGTCTACCTATAATCATTATTTTCGGTATAGATCTCAATAGCGTTTATAGATTTCTGACATTTTAAGTTTGCTTTCCTTTATACTTGTTCAAACTAAACTGTCAATCCACACAAACATCTGTGATCCTTCAAAATCGAGTAGCCCGCGATACTCTGACAATGTTTTATTGCTGCGCTCAGATTGATGACACCGTATTACGAATCTGATTTCCCCGAGGAGTGCAGCGGTTAGGCAGCAGCAGGCCAGTTGCGTATGTAGCCAGAAATGTTTCAATCATGGATCGTGGCTGATGGAATAAAACATGCGTTTCTTATGAAGGAACGAATAGACTCGCTTTGAAGGGGAACCGAAATTTGTGCAGAATTGTACTTTATTAACGTTCATGATTTAATTAATAGCCTAGTAAACTGGCTATATTATTTACTTATAATTGTACCTAAGACATAAAACTTTACATTTTTAACGTCGTAGTCTTTCGTGAAATTAAGCAACTTTTTCTTGGTCAAATCCAGTGGAGAAGTTACCCATTATCGCACATGGGCATGCCTATTTACGTCTCAAAATAAATGACTTTACGTACACCCTTCAATACTCATCGGTAATACAGTCCGTATTCACAACCCATTCTTAACTCCAAAACACCTCACTGCACCAATAATAAATTAAATTTCCCGCTAATTAATTTAATAATTGAAGCCATTTGAAACCCAGCTCCCGTGACACAGGCGTGAGGCTGTAAATAACGCTTTATAAAGGATTAAAAAGCGGTAAGTGTGCGGGCCGGCCGCCAGGTGGCGTGTCATTAATCTTGTGCGCTAATGAATATTTACTCATGTTAACGAGATGAACGCGGACATTAGATGTAGATTATCTAATCGCTGGTTATTGAGTGCTGCCGATCTTGGGACGTTAGAGTTGAAAGAAAAAACGTGGTTTTATTGCAGGTGGTAAAACTCAAATTCAAATGTATTTATTTGTGGATCATAGGTGTATATTACAAAGATTTAACAATATTTTATCGAACGCTATGTCCTGCCAATCATGACGTGCAAATAAGAATTTAAAAACTAATAAAACTAAAATATCACAAATGTAGATTTTTTTTTTGTTTCGCATGCTGCTTCCTTGGAGATTAACTCCGTTGCTATAGGTTTCGGAGATGCCAAAGAACATTAAAATGGGTCTGGGCCATTTATATGCATAACTGATGAAAACATGAATTGAAAAGAAAGTATGTACAAAAATAACGTTTGCGAGAGCTGTAACAAAGCCTCATTACTCTTGCAAATTTTTCCTCATAACAACAATTTTCTTTTACTCAGAAGCTACATCTACGTGTTTTAATAAAACAATGTGCAGAAAAGCCGTTTTTTTCCGTGGTCACGAGAGTACTTGAAAATCGCACTTTGAAAACTGCGATTAAACTTTTTTTAAATTAGTATTAAGTGCTAACTAGGAATAGTGGCATTGGATGGATTAGTAGGTACAAAGAGAAATAGGATGACTTCATAATACTCTACACCACTTCATAATAAAGGGCCTTATCATCAATAATATTTTTCTCGTATCCCAACCTGACATCATTAGCTCCCCTTCTTTTGTTTTTGTTGTTCCCGCTCACACACGCCCATTATTATTTTTATACCATTGTTTGTTACATGTTAAAATATGTATTTATTGAGATTAATTTGGTAAGCGAATGGATCGCTTTATTTATCTTCATATCTTGTCTGAATTACCATATTATAAATAATCTGATTATTTTTAATTAGTAACTGTTGAGCGAAATAACATTTCATTTCAACAGATATCAATGACGCAACGCATGTTTTAATTGAACACCCAAACCATGATATATAACACTGCAGCGATGAAACAACATTCGGCTTTTTAAACTGTAATTAAAATTCTGAATTTCATAGTTAATAACCGCGGTGGAGCACGTAACAGACGCGGCATACAATATAATATACAGCACAAACGTGGCGATGGCTAATTTGCACAACCTTTAATGCACGCCTTAATATGCAACAAAGTGTAATTTGATCGCGATAAAAAGCAAGGCTAAACTTAATTAGTGTAACAAGGCTCCTGTAAAATTACAGGGCGGTGGGCTCCATGCAATATTTATGACTTTATGCCACCTCCCGGACAGGCCGCGTGCCCAAGGAGCCGGCTGTTTATCTTCCAGCCCGTAAAGCTATTTAGATGCAATCTCATTCCGTCGAGCATTCTATTAGCCCGTGCACGCGAATACCTATAGCACTAAAATTATCAGGGTTTCGCCATTGTACAGGCTTAATACCGGAAAAGATCAGTCATTACGGCTCGGGTAAACTAAATTACGGAATATCTACTACGCCTTGTAATAATAGTTTACACGAAGACTCAAGCTTTGTTAGTATAATCCACTTTGCCCCCTAAATTATGCGCAACGTCTGCTATAACACCGAATAACAACTCTGTTCGCTTTTTATTTTCTTTTTATTATTTGGACAAAGATCACCGAACCCGAGACTGGCAGCGCCAGAAATGTAGCGGCGCATAACGAATGCAAGATGTGTCATGTTATCTTTTTATTTACGCGCACAGCAACAATGTGGAATATATTACAAATTGTTGTAAACTTGCCTGGGTTTTGGTCTGAAATTCTCGGCTAGAGCCGCGCGGGCTTTTAGCTGAAAAATGTAAAGTTTTCATTACTTTGTTTGTTCGCTGTGAGTACGAGCTCCGTAGAAGTAACGTTTACTGAAAGAATGAAGTGTGAATGCAATGAGAACCTTTTCTTATTTCTCGACAGTCAAAATCAATACTGGCTCGCCTTTGTATGTCGAACAAATATTGTTAGAAACTATCTCAGTTTATATTAAAGCTTCTGTTTTTTATCTTTTAAATCTGTTTTCTCTGAACAAACATTTTTATTAAGCTTTCTTTAAATAAATATAACGGAATAATTTAGTAGGTATGAACTGCGTAACTATAAAATGGACAATGTATTGCAATACAATGCAGTCTTATACAAACACAATGTTAATATCGCTTAGCGCCTCGTCAGACGCGGGGTACATTATATTATAATACAAAACAGTAGCCTGAATTATACCTGATTTTAGATAAAATAATGGATATGCCAATGATATGATTTCAATTATCCTGTATGCTTAATTTGCCTAAATTGTATCACAGGTTGAGGCTTTTTTCGGAGTAGATATGGCATCTCCAATATCTCCGGTGTCAAAAATGGTACAAAGTCTATCACTATCTTAGTGTATTTACTTATTATCAAGTGAACTTCTTGCCGTTCAGTCGACTATATTACAGTACTACCCAAAGGCTTGCAAATTGACTGAACCTAACTGAATAAGACACAAAAAGAGTTCTACCATGCTTTTAGCAGTCTAACTCCTGTCGCGGTAGTTAGTGTTACTATAAAGACAATTTATAACTAAGTTAATGTGATGCGACGACGCAAAAGCATTTTATAAAAGTGTTAAAGCGAAGCTGGACTGTGTAATAACGTTTATAATATAGCTTTTAACCAATTATCTGGCCGTGCAAATAGCCAGCTATTTAATTGAAAGTTTATTTGGTGACTTTTTCCATACATATGATTTTGATTTATCGATTTGTATAACTTAGTTAAACGGACAAGACATTTTTAGAAGGGTGTAGAAATATAACTCAAAATAAATAAAATTATACTGTGCTTAACATTTTCCGACGTTTATTAGTTCTTAACCAAATTCCCAATATTTAATGTTTGTATGCCTTATGTGCATAGCTAATGTCATATTTAATTTACCACATGCATTCGTCGACAAGTAACATTCCCACCAACTTTTACAGTAATAGATTTCTCGTAAATTACATTAAATGTATGTAAATAACATGTCAATTCGACAAGTCTAGAGATTTTTACTTGTCACTTTCATAAATCGGAACGATCTAAACAGCATTAAGGCTTGTAAAAATGCCACTTGTCTATCTAAGGTGGCTTTCTGTCTACACGCATTACAAGGAAAGTATTTAAATAAAAATTGCTGACAAAAATAGTAAGTACATAATTATATTTTAGAGGTGGTGGCACTTTATTATGAAGCATTATATCCAGCTTGAAACTTATTTAAATAAACTTCACCTGGCCTGTCATTAAAATAAGAAAGTTTGCGAATTCTCTTAACCATTATTTATACTGAACTGTTAAACGAATGTATTTACTATTTTTATATGATGTAGAGATTTTGGAAAAACATGCATTCTAGTTTGTTTATTTTATTAAAGGAATTAACCAGAAACTTTTCATTAATTGCCAAGAGACTTTAAATAATTGTCTGAAGTAGTAATTACGTACGAAGTTATTATGACTTCCGAAGCTACTTGTACAATTTAAATCCAAAGCAACTCAGAATATATTTACCTACAAGTAAATTAATACAAGTAATATTCCCAGCATTATTCCGCACACGGTCTTGTTACCGTTTTCTCATTCAACAATAGCCTGAGACCGCAACTCGAGTAACAGATTTACTAGAATTTCATAGTTGCTCTTTACGTGCCCAAGTTTGAAATTTATGGTGTTAAACTTACGAGAGGATATGAACCACGTAGCTTTACTTTAGGTATACACGTTAATACTCGTTCCCGACTTAATATTACCCGCCAACTCTAATTACAGGAAGGAGAATTAATGTATTGTAGAATTAAAATTAGCAAATACGAGGCGCGGGGCACGCGGAGGCGCTCTCATTATACTGCGATGGAGCTGTTTGCATACAAGTAATACGATCACTTGGAGTTATGTTGTACAGCCAACACGAAAAGTGGATTTCATCTACCTATAATTTTAAGCGTGTTCGATTGTTCTTACAGAAATATCAAATAATAATGATATGTTAAGTTTGAGATTGCAGTAGATCGATTAGTGAAGGTTGATCTTTAAATACTTTTGTTGTTTACTGTACACATTTTTAGTTCAAACTAATTTATTATTAATACCATACAATAACAAATTCAGTAGACAAAGCAAATTTGTTTGAATGGGGCACTAAGTATAGTGCAGAGGTACATTTTAGAAAGATTTCGGTCCTAGATCCGAACAAATCGGATTTGCGTTCAATTTTCCTAGACTTTCGGAAGCTCCCGAATTCAGCCGAGCAAAACCCGACCCGAATACGGCGCAAGAAAATTTCTAAATTCCCGGCTCGCCTACCCAACTTAGAATTTGAAGGATTTAAATCTTTGCTGACTTGTAGAGACGACCCGAATTCTAGTATGTGTTTGACAATTGCCCACTTAAACTTTATTTTTATATACAACAAAAATATCCTATATTTTTAACTTTTCATTATGAAAGAATTCTGATATGAAATACGGGCTTCATATATTTCACAAAATGAAAAATCAGTTTCCGAAAGCAATACAGAAAACGGAGTACAAAATTGTTTACCATTTACGGCTTCAAAGATAAAAATTTCAAAAGAGCAGCCGTTTCAAAAATTAAATGTCATTGAGAGTCAGGAAGGAAAGAGTCGCGCAGGTGGATATCACCTGTCGCGATGAAGCGACCGGCGCAGTTCCGCAGACACAAGCTCACGAGCTCACACGAAGTCACACGAAGCCACCCGATCCCCTCCCCTCCTACATTTGTTACCTTTACGGCTAACATTTATTACCATTCCCTGGCGCTCGACGCTCGTCTCAGTAAATATACTTAATTAAAATTACCGCACGCGACCCTTGAGAATTCGCACGTGAAGACGTGTTATGAGATAAAACTTTTGGCAGAGGTCGACCGGTACGCTATGCGCCATCGGTCTGTAGAATGAGTAGTTTAAAATTTATAGTAGGTACATACCTACGTAATGAGTTGGCTTCGAGTTCGGCAAGTGCAATGGAGCCTGCAATCCTCTAGTGACTTCGAAATACCACGCGACCAAAATATATGTTTGCATTTTTAACTTATTACTTTAAAACTTTTGTGCGGATGCGGCTTCATGCATTACATGAACCTTTTAAAATGTTAATAATTTCAGATATGTAGCAGCGAATGGACAACTTTTCATCGTTTAATAAATATTATGTATACGACTGCCATATATTTCGCCAATCCGTTATTTATTTGTACGTTTGTCAAAGCTTTGCGAAACTTTTACTGCTGATAGTTATGCCACATGGTATTTTAATTTGTATGTAAGTAAACTACCAAGCAGCTTTTCATTATGACTGAAGATTAGGGAATCAAATACCAAATCCTATATTCAATTCTTTCTTACGCAGTAAAGTTATCTCCGCTCCAAAATCTAGTGGTCTTTTATAAAAATATCGTTATACACTTCCACAAATTTAAGACGCCTCAATATCTGGCCACCTTAACCTTTTAGAAAAATAAACTTGTCTCGAAGACTCGTTTCCAAGTAATATTTCGTGAGCACTTGAGAGCAGGAAAGTTTAGCATGCACACATGCACCAAATACTTAAGGTGAAAATTTTAAGTAATATGTTTACTTTATGTGGCACTACATATCTTAGTTGCAAGCGTCGTTTTCATAACGTTGCAACTTGCAACTGCAGATGTTGGATGGTGAATGGTTATTTTGCAGGAACATTTTATGTTTGATCATCGTAGAGTAAAATGCGTGGTGATTAAAAATAAGCGGTCCTTTTTAAACTTTGGTACAGTTACAATGAGAGTGACCTTTGTAACTAATGTTTCCATTGAGTAGATAAATGATATATCTTTCAATACAGTTTTAAGTTTGCAAGTATAAATGGTCTTTAACTAAAGCGTTATATGGATCTTACATTACATACCCATTTACACCAATTAACGAAGTTTACCTGAAATGAAAAGAAATATCATTAATAAGGAGTAACGTTGTTAAAGCACACTTTAGCTATACTTTTTATTCGAACAATACATAAATACAAACGTAAATACATAGCATATTCATAACTAAAAATGTCAGAGCATTTTTTTATTACAAACCAATAAATCATACTCAAGATAACTGTTAATCACAAGAGCTCTCACCCTGAAATAGTTTTTGATGCGAATGAAACTCAAACTTCTCGAGTTAAAGTACATATTCCTATAATATTCACATAGCACAAAAGACTATTGAGTACTGATATAAGTTGGCAAAGTCAATAGAATAGCGAAACTTTGTAACAAACAGCTTCGTACCGTACCTACGTGAAGTACAAATACGAGGATGAGGGCCGGACTCCACCAAAGCGGAGAAAAGCGGAGCGGAGAGAGTCCGGGCTTGAATAACAAATTCTTATTGGTTATTTAATATCTTCCTCGCTCCGCTCATCTCATCTCCGTTTTGGTGGATTCCGGCCGTACACGAGTATCTTCCTATTGGACACAAATTCTTGTGTCTTTTGTTTTGCCGCACCGCGTCAGGAAGCAAAAAATCCTAGAATTCTCTGTGCTCTGTTTAAATTGTGTCATACTTTACGATTGCAATGCCCGTGTAATGTTTTTACTCGACTCGCTCGGAATTCGAAGGAGAAATATGGGGTTTACGTGCGACTGCATGAATTGGTATTCCTAATTGAAAGTTTAGATGCACGGAGATAACTTATGAGAAGTTTGCTTCTTCTTGTATAATTTTTTGTGGACGTATTGTTTACTGTGTACTGCACGTAAAACACAATTACTTTTTAAATTAAATTACACATTTAAACGAATGAAACATGTTCGATCTCCACATTACTTGTTCTTTTGTAACAAGACATAATATAAAAACAGATAGATTGCAAACTCCAGAATAATGTTGTCCAATAATCTATATTTTGAGATTTTTCTTTCCTAATAAGTGATTTAGTGACAAACCGCACTAACAAAGACACAGACCGACGAACAAACCGCACAATATCGTTCAAATTACATTTAAACGTATAATCCAACTAATGTCAAATTAACGGAAATTCAAGTTATCGAGTTTCCTAAAATGTTCGGTTAAATGCACGCCAGTTACACGGATTGACTGGTGTTTATATTCGTGTTGATTTTAGTGCTGCGGACAGACGGACCGACTGTTTTGTTTGTTTTTGGTGCAGCTGTCCGAGGCTCTCGACGATAGTTAAGTTGGTGTACGAATAGGTGAATGGTTGGCAAAATAACTATAGGTATGTAAGTAAATATATAAGATTTTTTTTTTGTGTTGTGTGCCTTTATTGAGTGATTGGCCCTTCAACCTACGCCGTTATTTTTTCTTTACATATTTTTTTTTGAGAATTATTAATTATTTTGCACAAAATACGATTTTTTTATATTATAATTTCAACAACATTTTACATAAAAACATGTAACGTCCTTTTTTAAATCTACTACAAAGCTAAAATCACAAATTAACAAACTGTCGATACTTCGCTTTCAAAAATCATTATTTTCCCTTTATACATTATTATGCGGAACTAAAAACTCTATTTTGTAGCAAAAAGGTTTTTAACGGAACTTAAAAGACTTTCAGTTGAGCTCTGTGGCTTGGTGGCGACAACTTAACTGTTCTTCCGTTAAGCAATTTTTGCGTTCACTTTTAACTTAAACTTTTACTTTGTTTTAAAATCTCATTAGATTTTTTTAAAGTATCGTGTTTTTGCTTTCTTTGGTTCGTTATCCTATTCTTGATTATGGGGTTCTAAAACACATTTTTACAGGAAGTGTTTTTATGAAACTTAATTCTTAACAAGCATTGTTCAGGCTACTTATTTATGGTATCAATATGTGTACCTTAAATAGCCACAATACGTAATTTGATTTGATGATTGAAGAAAAATATTTTATTTCCACACTGCTTAGTAATCGTTATATAGTCAAAAACAAAAACATAATTTCCTTTATCCAATCTAAAAACCACAACAGACATCCAATATTAAAAATCCAACTTAAATAATTCTCTTCAGCGACACTCAGAAACGGAGCTTAATATGAGAGATCGCCGCTCAATGATTAATGAGTCCTAATTAATTACCGATGGTCCGCACATGTCCAATGAGTAGATAAAGGGCTTAAGACTCGACCCTTGTACTTTTATTTGACAGTTTTTAGGTCACAGCGGTCTGTATTAAATATGGATGGAAACGGCAGTCAGATAAGAGATCATGTAATTAAATGCGTGTGAATTATAAATTAGGTGAATATTTCAGTGCTAAATGTTTTGTGCATATTTGATCAGCTCTAAAACAACAGATTGTTGAACATATCGTAAAAGATACATATAGGCGTATAATATAGTTATCAATTAATTAGAAACTCTATTAGATAACTTTAATAATCTTTAATATACTTATCAATTAATAAAAAACGCTGTTAAATAAATTTAATAATCTAGTACAAATAAAAGAAGCCGACCTTAGTGAAATTTTATAGGACCACTTTTGAGGTAATTTACAGTCTTTTATATTTTACCTATGTTCTGGCATACCGAGAAACAAAAATTAAGATTAATAATAATATCAAATTAAGAAAATATTTCACTTTAAAGTCAGTTAAAAAAGTGATCATTAGTTTAATTGTATTAGTCTAGTGCTCAAATGGTAGGTGTTATACAAAAACAAACTTCGATGCAACAACAATCAAAGCTTCAAATCTAATCGTACCACGCTTTTGTTATTCAGATCCACCCTATCAGACTGTGCAGGTACGCTGGGTGCCATAAATCAAAATCACAACACTTTTTTAAAATAAACTGCCATGCTGCGCAATTTTAGTGTAACGTTCAAATGGTTTTGACATCAGAGAACAATAGTGTGTTGTTTGATGTTAAAACGTAAAGCTTTTATCAAGGGTCATGTAGTAATCTATGTCACTAAAGGTAGTTTGAACTAAAAATAGGATTAGTCTAGAAAAACCGACTTCAAAATAAGTCCTACATTTTATTCTTATGGATCTACTATCAAAACAAGACAAAAATGAAATGGGACCACACGGAAAGCACTAGAATCCAAATAAAAAAATCATTAAAATCGGTTCACCCAGTCAAAAGTTTTGTAGTAACAATCACAAAAGAGAAATACAGTCGAATTGAGTACCTCCTCATTTATTGAAGTCGGTTGAAAAAAAAGCAATTTAAAAACCAAAAAAAAAATAACTCCATTATCACGACCGTCATTACATTTAAAAAACGGAAATCGTTGGGCGGTTCATTTTAATATCCCGCAAAATAAAGTAATTTAAAAATAAAAATAGTGAAAATCGCTATTTCGCGTGTCCCTAGTGCGAGGCTCTTTCAATTAGCCTTCAGAGTTCCGTACAATGTGGAGTTTCCTTAATTAATGTGTGTATGTTATTATGCCAGTATTAATGTTTATTAGGGGCGCTGTAACCGGCAATGTTTATGCCATATGCCAAGTAAATCAGTTGGCTAATAAAGTTATTTGATGTTTGAGGTTATGTGTGCTGTTGCAAGAATTGGGTACAGGCATTGAAATGATCAATAAACATACAGCGTCTTTATAATCATAATAATAGTTACCGGTAAATAAATTGTTAATTGTTTTTCACTGACTCAAATAGGAGGACATTTTCCATTCGATTGTTTTTTTTTGTAATCTATCGTGTAAATTTTAGGTATTTTGATATCTTTAGATTAAATAGAAATCGCTTTTTTTTTACAATGTAACATGTAATGGACAAAATTAACATAATTCATAATAGTAACAAATTCATTTGTTGAAGTACAAAGCTAATTACATATCCCGAGGTAGTAAACTGTTGCAAGATGCTGTACATTTTGAATATTTGGCAACAGCAGCCGCATACTTAAGTTGAAGTTTGTGATTATGTGCAAGTTCACTAATTATGCCTCATAGGTCTTGCAGTGTATTATCTTACTTGCTTTAAGATATACTTGATTTTTATAACCAAAAAGCATTAACAGTTACTATCAGGCAGTTAATTTTAAGATTCAATTTTGAAAAAAATATGTAGCTCTTTGCTTTAATAACGAACACATTAAAGCCCCATTATAATATGTAAATACGTAATAGTGTATAATATGGGTTAATAAAGTAGTTAAGAGTACATTGCTGGGTGTGTATGTATACTGGCTCCGTTGGTACGGATTAATAGATCAGTGGTTCCGCGACACGCCCCTGAGGTCGGTTACTGACCACTGGCTGAGTTTAAATTCGCGCGGAAATTTGAGGTGGACGGATCTACATAATTCCCATGATTTAGCTCTGCGGTTTGCATCGCATTCGGTGGAGCAGTGATTGAGTGGCATTGTTCGATTAGAAAACATGAAGCTGCATTAATGGGAGAATACCAGGATACCCAAAATCAAAGCAACAAATACTTCGCTTTAAAACTCAGCACTTTAGGTACTATTTGAATTGGCAGTAACCATAAGGGATGAAATTGACATCATCATCTTATTAACATAGTCAAAGCATTATAGTACGAGATTCTATAAATATTGGCCAAGTTTTACAGATCAAAATACATCTAACTTGAACATTATTTTAATAGAGACAATATCTTATTTAAATTAAAGCCATAAGAATACCTAAAAAATTCGTCTGCACACACAGAACAAACAGACAATCAAACACCACTCTTACATTCAAGCACACACATATACACCAATAAACGAGCCTACGGAGCCCTCAGCCTCAGCACACATTCAGGCATCTTTTCATCCCATCCCTCGTAAAACCTACCCGAGCTATTTATACCTGGCTATATAAATATAGGTATTTATATATAGGTAGTTGGATTCAAAGTTAATGGCGGCTCTGAAGTTAGCGACACGCTGCGCAGTACCTCGCCCCGCACCCCCGCTGGCGCATAAGTTTGTTACTGCGCAGCGACTCGCCTCGTGTTCAGAGCCGCCATTAAGTTTGCACCGTACTATACAAATAACGTCGCCTGTTCTGTGGCAGTGTTTGTTTTACAAAGTTTTAATTGGGTAAACAATTTATATTGTTAACGAGCTAAGGGCCCAAACGAAAAATGGCGCTAATAGATTCTTAGTTTGTGTACAGAGTACATATTGCATAGTCATAATATTAATACGTTAAGCAAAAAATTTTACCTCTTATCTGAAAATTATGCGGGCGGAGAACTATTAAATTTGGCACAAGTAAAGCTAAAACGGAGCACTGCAGAAAACTAATATTTGTATATCATACTTTAGGAATTTTATTTTACTTTTTATTAATTAATTACAACATTAAACACACTAAGCCTGTATTTGACTCTCATGTACGTAATTATTTGCAGCATTTTTCAAATAATACCCATCACAGTATTTTTTTCTTGTTACACCTTTCACCTTCGCGGCGAAGGTGGTGTGATGATCTAGTCAGTTATGGGGGTCGCACTTGGCTAGAAATCGCAATGGATAGACCGGTTTGGAGGATGGAAGGGGAGGCCTTTGCCCAGCAGTGGGATCCTATGTAGGCTATTAAATATATATAATATATACATATACACCTTTCACGCTGAAATGTTAATTCGATGTGCAGTTAATTTTCGACCGCTACAGGTCCTAGTAATATCAACTAATCTAGATTTAGAATTAGGTTCGACAAATGTTTATTGTTTAGTTTGACATAGGGTTAATTAGGCGTTAATACCAATTAGTTTTTACGGTTATTTTCATAATCTGGGACATTGTACATACTTGGGCAGGAAATGTAAATATTATTGGGAGTCACGCTACTATGAGTTGTGTGCGTGATTGTACCTTCCCTTGTTAATATTGCGCGTCATTTACTTTGATGCTCACTGTACTAATAAGCGGATTATGTGACAAGGTTCGCGTGAATGCCTTTTTATGAAATGATATATCAATTTAATGTGAACTGTCATAGTTCAAAGATTGTGTTTTGTTATATGGGATTGGTATCTGTTTGTCGTAGATTTGTTTTATACATAATTATGTTTACATGATTTCTTCAATTACAATAATAGTAGATCAGTATCTTAAATTTGTTTTGCTTTATCGATATTTTTACGCGACGCCCTCTGTGTAAGAAATTTTGCTATTTGAGTTATGAATTTAAGTAAAGTCACTTCTGTTTTACATTTATAATGTATTCAAATGTATGTATTCCAGATCTCGATGTCATGTTGCAGTGAGATATGTTGCTCAAAATTTAAAATGCGATGTCACGAATATTCGTCTTTTCACACACATGAAGATGAATCCGCTTTGCATTCAGAACATCTTTCAGCAATTTCATCGTTACTGCGTAATAGGTGGCAGGTCGCTCGTGTCCCGAATATTTTCTTTATAAATAACCGATGAAAAAATATATATCTCTGACCTGATTTTTCAACTAGTTACTACACTTTTATTGAAATCATACGGCTTGGTAGGACCGCAACGGCTCCGCCTGCGGTATCTGCTGAGTAATGGATATTGCTTGCATTCTGTGCACGGTAGGTCTAGCGTTTTGAAACAACCTCTTAACTTGATTAGATTCCGGTTGAGTATACCATAGGATCGCGAAAGTATAATATATGGGGGCCTCGCTTTATGGCCTGAAAATATGCTGCCTCATCTAAAAAAATCTCTCGTGTCAACTTATGATAAAGTAAAAATAGCTCGTGGATCGGCTCAAGGGCCGGTTTTAGGGGGTATTTGATTGCTACGCCGTAGCTCGTAGCCCGTAGCTCTGGGTTTTGTGACGACACGCGTGACGTAACGGCCGCACCCCCGCCCCTACGTGCGTCACACCGCCTCGCTCGACACGCAAATCATTGGCCAAAATCAACACGGATTTAATGCCGCCATTAACTAACGGAAGCTGGATAAATGTTCACTGCATGTGTTCGCTCAACCGACATTAAATGTATGCAATTTATTGCTGGGTACGCAATGTATGTTATAATATTCATTAGACACGACATTCACGGCACGTTAAGTATTTACTTTATATTGTTTGCGAGGTTTGAGTGCGGCGGGGCCGGGGCTAAGGCTGCGAAGGAAAGGCAAATGTCTCAAAGTCTGTGTAACGCGAACATTTACATAAATATAACAACTGGCGTTAGGGACTTTGATGAAATGGGGTTAAACTACAGTTTCGGAGTGCGAGTGAGCCATTTTCTTGGGTCTCTGGCGTCAAATATGTCGTTAAAGTGAAATGTGGATTAAATAAGGGTAATCTATGCTTACGTCTAAATATTTTGACTGAAGACCTATATTTAAGAGATCACTTCTCATTATTGGAACTAAAATAAATGTCCACATTAAATTTTCTTAGTAATCAATAAAAAAAAAATACCATAAGTTATTTAAAAATGAAGCTTTCTTTCAACCACATTAATATTTCGGTACGTCAACTGCATTACCTACTCATATCGATCGCATAGTCTATTGCAAAAGTTACTACGTAATGGTGTTATGTCACCACACAGAACAGTCATGTCAAAGTCAGTTGTTTCGAGCCCGCAGGAAATTATCACAGATTGTTTTAACGTCAGCGTCGCGAGTTCGCGGCACAGGGCCTCGATTCAGCTATTTTAAATGCATGTCAGTGGTCGGTCAGTGAACTTGTTTTGTGCCTAATTTAGTCTTCAGATAAGCCTACAATAAAATCTCATTGAAGTCTCGAAGAGAATGATTGTATTGAAATAAAACTACTTTTACGGATTTGATCGCGGTTTGTATTTGAATTTTAGTTCCCGACGTTTCGACACCTTTGCAGGTATCATGGTCACGGGCAGACTATGAGACGAGAATGATCGTAATGACAGTTAGCAGAATGCCGTAAAAATTACCAAATGAAGCAGGTCATACAGTCAATTCAAGTAACTCTTAAATAGCTGAATCGAGTCCCAGTTAGGTCGCACGCGCGGTATCAAACAATTTTGTTTTGTTAGCATACGAATTGCAAATATGACGTCACAGCTATCGCAGCGTAACGTAGGTTTCGTAATAAATTGCGTATGAATTATTACGACAGGTGTATTCTGTTTTGTGGAAAATAAATAGTAGTTATCAAAGTAATTAAATACGCATTATAAATATGAATGCGAAAACCGAGGATTTATGTTATGTACTGAGGCTTATTTATTCTGGTGAAGCAAATTAAATTTGGTGTTTATTTAATTATTTGTATTATTCATATTTGAGGTAGATAATTTCAGTACGTTAAAATAATTCAATATTATATATTTACTTTGAATATGCAAGTTCATTCACCCGGTTATGTTTTAACGTGGTCAGATTAAAATAGTGTAATTTTCCTATTTTTCAGTATTTTAAGATTCATTTTTTTTTTTGTAAATATAATTTTTCATCAAAATCTAACAGACAGACATACTTTCGAATTTACACATCATACGAAAAATCATTAAACCAAAATAAAATAAGTACCATAAAAAACAAATGCAACTCACAAAACAAATTGTCATCGAAACAAGTGCAGCGATTAAATATGTTTAGTATACAGTCCTAATAGGCGGAGGCTCTACAAACGAAAGACTCTGCCGGCGATGTTTGCTGAAGGTTTCAGCACATACGAGCGGAGTGTGCATGCACTTAGCCTGCCTGCTTAGAAGCCTAATGTTGCTTCTTTCCAGTATTTATTTTCTTACAGTATAGTTCAGGACTTATTTTTAGAAAGTATTTTTAAGGTTTTGGGATATTTGTTGTGGATTATTTAGGTTGTTACAAGGTTTGATTGCCGTTTTTGGGAAAGCTAATAACAGTTTATTTGGAAAAACTGATTTGCTGTTCCTTTCATAAAGTAGTAGTTAAAGAAAAATATTAACATACACGTAGACCTACATTATTCCTGGGGCTATCAAAGTAAAAGTACAAGAAATATTCATAAATCTTAGCCCTAGTTTCTTATAAGTAAAGTTCAAAATAAGGCTAAGCTCACAACCTAAATACGTATGATGCACAGTATTATATACAGGCAGAACTAATTTTCATACACATTTAATACCTCAAAACTAAGTACCGATATTTTAAATGCGTAAACCCCACCTTATTTAAAATGAGTGTTCAACCATCGATCTTTCAAATGACTCTCAAAGCAAAAAGCCGACCGCTTCACCGGAGCGCCATCGCCATCGCGCCAGCCACCCGAGTGCAAGTGTTTTATCCTATTGTGTCGCAATCGAGCCGCGATCGAGCTCTCATTGTCCCATCATCACTTAAGGTACATCATTACGGTGCGTTTTCCACTTAAACAGCGCTTTAAGACATTCTGGAATCCACTTGATCGTAATCTTTATACCGATCGACGGAAAAAGGGAGTAAGCATCGCTTATTTATAAATCCTTTACCTTTATACGTAGGCCGACAGCAGGAAGTAGCAATGTGATTATTTGAATGGTAATGCGCTTTCTTTTGCTGTTGGCGAAAAAACTGTTGTATGCAAATTGAATCATTATTTCCTAAATTTCTACTTTACGTGTAGTGTTTCGTTAAATCTTATGAGAAAGGGACGTTGCTTTCAAGATACACACGGGTTAATATAATCATAATGAACAAAGTTTAAAGTGACCATCCATCATTTATATCAATTACGAAACAGCGCGTAGAAGTGACACGGAGTCAAATTAAGCAGTTAACCGTATGGAGATAAAGACGAGAATGTCTCGACTGCCCCGAACGTCCTTTTGTTAGACGTGCTTCGGTTTTATTGGGGCATCAACCCTGCGGGAGCAGTAACAGTGTACCTCGCAACACCTACCGACTCTCCGAAAGTCCCGACATTACCGACCTTAGAGAGTATAAATAAGCAAGCATAGAGTGCGCGCATCACAAACCCAATCATCTGCATGTACGTGCACTCGTTTACAGATTAAAGTGATTTTTCATGCTCCGTCAGAGGTTTTAGCGATAATATCGATGGTTCCGAAATTATATGGGTAATTTATAATATAATACAGTTAATAAACAGTTTTACAAAACGGCAAGCTCCATTATCTCACTAATTTAGCAACAACGCTTGTTCATACTGCTGTTTATACAGTTCATACTGTTAAGTGCACTCTATAGTTTACTTAAATACTCTAAGCTACCGACACTTTGCTGTGACACTAAACTGTCTTGCTGATAAATTACAATATTGTGCTCGACGGAATTGCGTTTACGCACAACATCGCGTTAAGGCTCCTTATTGCGTTACTGAAGACACGTTGGGGAATGCTGCGGCTTTTTACCATCGATGTTCATTGTCATTTGAAATATTAAACCGGTTATGCCCTTGTATTATTGCTTTTTTTTCGTTTACATGTGAGTGTTATGAGAATAATTTAACTGGTCTCGTTTATAGCCCCACATACTTTGCCCTGCGACTATAGTCTAATGATGCCACGAAGATTCGGCAACTATTCGGTATTCGGCCTATTCGGCCACTTTTTTGCTATTCGGTATTCGGCCGAATAGTGCGTACTATTCGGCCGAATACCGAATAGCAAATCATGTAAAAAAAGACACGTTATTTTACTCAAAAATTATGTATTTATTTCCAAATTACAACATTTTAGTACTTAAAATTAATCAGTGGTAAGTTGTGCTTTTCATCATTTTCTGGTAGCAAACGATTGCGCTTTTCATCGTAAACGTTACCAGCCTCAGAAAATAACCTCTCACCATAAACGCTACTTCCAGGCGAAGAAAGATAAACTTTTGCAAATTTCGAAAGGTTCGGGTATTGATTTTCGTTTGCTGACCACCACTTGTAAGGATCGGCCTTCTAGGCGAACTGTTTTCAAATAAAAATCCAACTCGTTTGCCACAGCATTCTTCTCTACGTCCTCCTCATCATTATTAGCATTATCTATAGCGACTTCTTCAAAACAGTTCCAGAAACTGTTGTGTGTTTCAACAGTCCTATCATTTTCATTCAAGTTTAAAAAAAAAAAAATACAAACAATGTTTGCTTGCACTCCGCCCCGCGCGCTAACCGTCGTCGCCTGCCGCGCGAACGCAACGAGAAAGACAGGTTGTGACTTGTCTTATTCCAGCTAACGCGCCCCCACCAAGCATTCGGCTGCCGAATATTCGGCGCTTCGGCCGACAGCGTTGCCGAATATTCGGTATTTGGCCAATTCACTATTCGTGGCATCTCTACTATCGTCCCCATTGACTTAATTTATGGTTAATGTTATTCTAGATATTCTGCTATTCAGGGGAGAGACGAATCTAACAATACAATGTTCAAGAATTCACAAAAAAAAATATTTTTCAAACCATGGAACCATGGATCAGCGCATTTTTTTTATAATATAAAATAATTATTTTTTTCAATTTAATCATTTCGAAGATAACAAAAACCAATTTAAAGGTAGCCGGCCATTTTTTGCTCGAATGTAGTAGAAATTCGAGAATATTCCTTTGCTATTTTATGAAGAAGAAGTTCAAAGGGATAAAAATGATAGTTTTTGTAACATGCGCTGGCTAGTCATGTTTCAACCTAATAAGCTAACTAAAAAGTACATAAAAAGGTCCGTTTTTTGTGTAACTTTTATCTATATAATATGTATTATGAAAGGAACAAGTGCAAGGTTCTTTATCTACGTACATATCAATTAAGATTGAATTGTGTTTCATGGTATTGGGTAACCACTACTAAGAAACTACAGAACGCGAACAAAAAATATTTCGTTATAAAAATACTTTAAGAAGAACATTGTCACATACATAAGTTTTAAGCAAATAAATGATTATTATTGTTATCATTAAATTGATTACCTTGACATTATATTTTTTGGTTAAAATCCATTTTCGCTATTTATCATGTGTTGTCTTAAAATAAACAACATAACTCTCTAGTTTAAAATGGCTGTGACTTTAAATATATCTACTATATATTATTATTATATATTTAATTAGCTCGTGTGTAATTTTAGCTGTAAATATTTGTCACATTTACAAATAACACTGAAACCGGAATCGCGGCGCATCAATTTGTCGTTGAATTATGTTTCTACAGCATATTTGCAGCGTGTGATGCACATGCTATATTTGTATTGTTTTTCTATGTAATGTAACGAGGAACGATCATTGATGTCATTATACAGACATTGAAATACTGCAGTGCCAAAATTAAATGCGCAGTGTGTGTCATATTCAATTAGGATAGATATGTTAAGGTTTTGAATTCAAGGTTTTCCGTGTTAATATACTTTTCTTAAATATTTTTAAATAAAATATATTCTAGTTGCTTGTTAACGAGTTAGCTTTCAAACAGATTTTTTTTTTTCAATTTTGTTAATGGCACTGACTCCCGATGTAGGTAGGAGCCTATTTATAGTACTAGTATTTATCTTTATAAAAACAAAAATATACATAGTTACAGTAAAACTTAGCGCCTTTTCATTTGTGGTACTAGGTAAATATTATTTTAACTTTTATAAATTTTCAAAACTCCTCCACTTGTTAAATCCAACTCCTCGCATTAACCCTTATACAAAGCACTTGACCACCATATCATAATAAATAGTCCAAAAGCAGTAACATTTCTGATATAACACAAATTATTTACCATTTCCTGTCCGCGATTGAAATCAAGGGGCGCGTCTACTGACTCAGAACTATAACGTGTTGATCACGAACAACAATTGAACGAACTTGATTGATTGCGTTTGTGTAATGTTCCTAACAAAATACCTCTAACAAATATAGGTATTACACGCAATCATTTACGACGTTCTGTAAATGAGACTTGTAGTGTACACGAGCCGTAATTTACTTGATTAAGATCTAAATCACGCCTTAAACTATTTTGTTTTAGGGTTCCTTGGCGGAAAGGTAAGGTGTAATGGAAACCTTTGCTGTAATCTATAACAGCGGTTATGACTCAAAAGTGTTAAATATTGATGTTTTTTTTATTAGAATCGTTTGAAAAGATTATTTTATAAGGAATCAAATTAAATGACTAATGGGATACAAGAAAAAATAAGGAAAAAACAGTTCACCTAAATTTTTATACCTACTCTGCAAATATAATTTAATTATTATATAATAATAATAATAATATTCCAGGACATCTCACACAAGGTTGTCTGATCCCAAGCTAAGCAGAGCTTGTGTTATGGTAACCAGACAACTGATAAACATACTTATATATTTCTAAATACATACATATTATAGATAAATTACGCCCAGACACCGAACAAATGATCGTGCTCATCACACAAACATTTGTGCCGGGGGGGAATCGAACCCACGACCTCCGGTACAGCAGTCAGGGTCTCTAACCACTAGACCAACAGGCCCGTCAAGTTTCGCGTTTCCGTTTCGCTTGCATACAAAAGATATATAAAATAAAGGTTTTATGTCATTACGGAACCTTCTGTCAATGGATGACTTGTATAGTTTTTAAATTAGAACGCAAATCCGTGGTCTGTCTGTATGTCTAAACGTCAGTACCTACGTTTACATGTTCAACATGTACTTTTTACATTATTTTCAGGATCGGCGAGAAGGTAATTCCGTTTCCACGTGTAGACTTAAATAAGTTAAGCTATTTTTAGCTGGGTAAACTGTTTTTAGAACAACGTTATTTATAGCAAAAATGTCGCTAATGATGAGAATCTGGTAATCTTACCTTAAATATTGTGAACCTACACTTAACTTCGATACAAGTATGACAATTTAATTATCATAAATCTATTAGGGGAATAGGATAAGGTAATTGTAAAATAAGCTTATTTTTTAATTTCACGTATTTAGTGAAAAAATTAAAAGTCTTGACGCCTCCTCCGATTCGGTCTTTGTAGACCCTTAATACGGGCCCTTAGATCAGTAAGGCGTTCATCCATGCAACGCTTTTAGATCGTCAACTTCGTAAAGCGCAGGAGCTATGCCAAAACCATAAATTTTCACTTTGAGTTTACTATAGCACTGACAAATTACATCCGACTATTGGCAACCCGTTTTATTTGCGTTTAGTGCAACTAGAACCAATCATTCATAGTGAGTAGTTACACACGTCATTTTTGAATGGCTACCTATTTTATATGTAAGTGATGATCGATGAATGCAATGCCAAGTGTTAAACGATCGAGCTGACCATCTGTAAATCTATCTTATTTTTTAAATATGCACCTAAATTGAATAAAAACCGTTTTTGTCTCATTTCACTTTTTTGTTTCAAGCTTACTGCGTAGCAATTTATCAAATTCGATTCAGCGGTTTAGCCTTAAAATCGTTACAAATAGACAGAATTGTCACATTTATGATACCTACTAGTTAGTATGAAAGTATGGATTATATTAATACATTCTACACCACTATTCCGGACGGTCATTTTTGACGGGCCTGTTGGTCTAGTGGTTAGAGACCCTGACTGCTATACCGGATACCGGAGGTCGTGGGTTCGATTCCCACCCGGGACAAATGTTTGTGTGATGAGCACGATCATTTGTTCGGTGTCTGGGTGTCATTTATCTTAATATGTATGTATTTAGAAATATATAAGTATGTTTATCAGTTGTCTGGTTATCATAACACAAGCTCTGCTTAGCTTGGGATCAGACAACCGTGTGTGAGATGTCCCGGAATATTATATATTATTATTATTATTCAAAAGGATGAGAATGAACACATACTTTCATTTAGTTAATAAGCGAATGAATGCACATTTCATTCCTGAAGTATACATGAAACATCATTGAAGGCACTTTCGTTCCATTTGCTTTGTTAATAAGCATTCAATGTACAAAGCAACTTGCAAATTATCGGAAAATGGATTAGCAAGGATAGTTCATCATGCCGTTCTGTGAAATACTTCCTAATTTTGATCTACGTTCACCGTTACCAAAGGTTTTAATAAACTCTCCGGTTACAATAAAATACAATTAAATAGCTTTGAATTTCTCTAATGCAACTACAAAATATTTATTTCTGTAAAATAGTAATTAGTTTAGGTAATTTACGTATGCTAAATAATAAAATCGAATTATTCGTACTCAAAAAAAAATGACACTATTCCATCTGATAAAAATAATCAATTAGAAAACAACAGTACAAAATATGTATGAACATAACATAACATATCATCACGCCTGTATCCCCGAAGGGTTAGGCAGAGGTGTACCAATGTGCACCTACAGTTCGCCAATATGTTTAGAACCCATGTAATAGAGGGCGAGCCTATTGCCACTAACCGGGCACAAATCCAAACTCCGACCTGCTACTGAGAATTTCATAGAAAGACCGAATAACACCTTGGTCGACTCGGGAATCGAACCCAAGACCTCTAGCGTAGCAGTCGCGCTTAGGGCCACTAGGCCAACGAGGCAATTCATATGTATGAATAACAAAGCATTTATCATTAAGCACTGAATACCAAATGCACATTCACGGATATACAATGCACAAACTCAAAAGGAAAGTGTATCTACAATAATTAGCTTAAGTTTAATACAAAGCGTAAGAGTATTAATGGCTCAACAGTTCATTATGCTGATTCACATTTCCATATTTGATTAAATCCTCGAATCGTTGAACAATACTCAGGTAAATCGCAAAACGAAAGGATCACAAAACTGATTAAAATACGACTATTTAAATGACTCTTTTGTTGTTAATTTCGAAACAAACGAAATAAATTAAAAAATTAAATTATAAAATTCGAAAAAAAAACGTTTTTAATTTTTTTCAGCGCCATTTTTATGCAAAGTTCATGAATATCATAAAAACTGAAAGGCTATTAATTTTTTTATGCATATAGTGGCCAAATGTAGCAATTAATTCTTAACGGTCCGTTAGTCGGGGCTATAGCTAAATATTACTAAAGTTATTACCTAAAACAAATAAAGTCATAAACACGTAGTTTATAATAAACTATAACGAACGCCAAATCCATTAAAGCTAGTGCTTATGTAATAATTTTAAAATATATTGGTTATTAAAATTCCTAGCAGCTAAACGCTTCTGCTAAAATTGTAGGCTATAGTAATAAGCAATCTTTGTTAGCTAATGTTAATTTTCACTACGATGCAATTTGCAGTTTTTAATCAACCAAAGATCCACAAAATTTTATTATAATAGTTGGGTCCATCTAATGTATTCACAGCATAAACAACGATTTTCTTCATGAATATAACTTTCGTGAAAAAGTACAACACAATAAAAAATCCTTCCTTTTTGGTGCAAAAACTGGTCAAGCTTTTTCTTATACACTCTTAAGATAGTTATGGTTAGTAGTGTGTGAAATGTTAGGTCTTATGCAGGTCGCAGGTGTCCGTCCGATCGCTTATGGGTATTTTGCCTTCCCTGGCCATAGTCACACGCGCTAGGTGACATAAACCCGATAGAACCTACACCCAAATGTTTACGACCGCTGGTAGCTTGTCAACCCCCGAAAACATGAGACCACTACTGAAACATGATGGGGAATTGTTAGTGCTTATCGTAAAATCTGTGGCGTAGGATCTATTTTGACTATATATACAGACTTAGTATAAATTAATATATATGAATCTTCGTGTTTCATCTTTGAGAGTGAGTTTGTGAAGAATCAAGCGTAATGAATCTGTTTTCCGCAAAAATATGATGCATACACACAAATTTTCCCATGCGCACTTTATCGAGAGCTGCGCAAAAATATCGATTTTCAAACTCAATAATGAGATGATGGGGAAATTAAAAACATTACATATTTGAGCCCCACATAATGTACCCAAACGCTCAATAATTGTGTACATTTAAATATTTGAGGTTTGCCTTCCTAAAGTTGAAACCAATACAAATTATGTCAAGCAGAAATCTAGTGAAAAATACCGATTGCAGGATTATTAATTGCAGGCATGTAAGGCTAATAAGGCAATGTTGAATATAAAGCTTACCTGTCGATAACGAGAAAACGTACGAAGCCTAGTACAAAGCAGCATTAATCGGATGAAGCATGTTAATAGCGTTATATCATGCACGTTGCAAGGAGCCTCGTAATATCCTACCGACAACCTGATAAGGACATATTATGTACCTAATACCAACTAAATAGGTATGCATGTATAGAAGAGTGATATATGTCACAAACTATTACTGTGTGGCAATCTGTTCGATCTTTTTGAGACAAACATTTGTGCTATCCACCAACATTTGGTCCAAGTCAGGGTGGATTTTGATCATGTGATTTGAATGTTTGTGAAATACACGTGACAAGGATTAACTTGTATAGTTCGGGTCATTCTCTATGCTGAAGTAACTTTATCTGTCTGTCTGGTCCGCAGTGCTAAACCGCTTAGGCTATTTTGATTGAATTACAGAAAAAGACTTTTTACCTTGATAATCGACATACACGTGAAGCTGAGTGGGTGGAACCACGGACAAAAGCTAGTATTGTATAAAGAAAATATCGTAATAATTACAACAGCTTACACTATGTTTAGATTAATAGTGGGCAACCTCTAGAAAGGCCATGGCTAGTGTCGCATTGGAACGACGCCAATGTTATAATAGTGCTAACTATCCAATCTCATTCTATTATAGATAACTAGGAAATTAAATTATCTTTTAAAACATAGACAAAACAAAACGTTCATACAAATATTTTCACACACGCCATTTTTTTGCTAGTCTTATAGGTATTTTTGTATGTAAATACTTATGAATATAGTTGCCAATACGCGTTGTTTATAGTAAACAAAGTTGTGACCTAGTTTTTCGTTATTTATGAGTTATACAGATGAGCCCTGGCCGCGCATAACTAATGTTCATTTACGGAATTATGATTAATGTCTTATTCATTGAAATCCTTGTTCAGCAGATATTATTAGCAAGACTCGATTGTCGTAAGATCCTTGGACAATTTACATGAATATTTTAAGAGGCTGACAGTATTTAGGAAAATAACCCTAATTGGCAGGTACTTGTGAAAATTCATAGAAAAGAGCACGAGTTAAATTGCATTAGAGAATTTAAAACACGAACTCTTCACATATAGAAGAATAAACAGTAGAAAAGTTCCATGTGCAGTGGTCTAAAAGGTTGCTTTCATTAAAACTTTACTAAAATGGAAACTTTTAACACAAAGTGCAATCCTTTTAAAAAGAAAAACAACTTACCTTTATATCATAATCGGTGAACACACAAGCGCTTTGAAGTGAAAAAAAAAACACTATCTTCCACCCTCAATACAGGTACGGTTCACAAGAGAATTCTACACAGAAATATAAGTTCACTACACCGTCAGACTTGTCCATTATTGTTCTAACATACATAAACTCAGGCACTTTAAATATGACTAACGGTAATGAAAAAAATGCACTCGCTCACACGACTGTCCCACCTAACTTATTGTTTGTTAGTGATAGCGAATCTGCAACAAAAACATACAACAGATTAAATAAAAATAAATTGCAAATACAAACCAGATCAACGTGAATGGGAAGCGTTATCTTGTGTACAAAGCGAGCAATTCACTTACAATTGAAAATCGAATTGTTTGCAAATCCTATTCTGAATATGAGGTTATCATTTTAATGAAACTGGTTCAATGGGTGGAGTAGAGATGTTATGTTCTTTATTTGTATAAATATTTTTGTGTATTGTTCGTATAGACAGGAAAATGATACGGACAGGTGTAGGTCACGCAACGTTAGCTCCAACAACCTAATCATGTAACTTCTATAAATAAGGAAAGTTATTTTCTTTGTACATGAACAAAAGCTAAGAATGGCATTAGGCTGAATGCCATGATTACGCAGCAGGTCGTGATATGAAGGAGTGATCAATACAACACCTATCGATATACAATTGGGGTGTATATCTCGTTGTTTACCGCTTGAGCCTGGGGGCTGCGGACGTGACTAAGCCAGTTTTCAACTGGAACATATCTCGGCCGTGCAATCACAGCGCTCCCTCGGACCGTATTATCATTCGTACAAAAGCCCTCTCTACGTAATAGCCGACGATCAACATCTAGAGGAATTTTTGCAAAAATTTCTCCATCAATCTTCCCCGTGAAAAAAGCAGGACTAGACACTTGATTTATCTATTTGAATATTAGCTCACCACGTCGTTGTGGAGGCCGTATCTGCAGATAATACGAATTCCAGTCGGGAGCTATTTTAATGGCGCGTAGAATATGTATTGTATTTATTATTGGCGCCCATTAGTAAAAATTCAGGTCACAGCAGCGACAAACATATGTGGAGTGAGTTTGTGATAAATTGGATTCGGAAAATGATGGCGTAGTTATACGTGAAAAAGCTTATGTAGATACATAATACATAGCTGTTGCTAGTAAGTATATGATGTGTTGGTGTTACTAATAGATCGGTTTTTAAATTAGCGCAGTGATCGAGTAGCTGGAGTGGAGCCGGCGCGTCTAGTGTGGATGCAGCTCATGCAACTCGTAATGGAAACGAATGCGGAAATAAGTAACTCGCGAGTCGCGGCACTAACACTACGCTCCGTATTTTTGTAGGGTAATCTCACGTTTCAGCTTGTGTAAATACTGAGGATAAACAAAGTCTCTGTTTAAATTCTACATTTATATTGAATACGTGTTTAGTACTGGATAAAATATTAAAAATAATCGGCTTCTAATACCTAAATGAGTTTTAAATATTCACATTATTACTGGCAATGACCTTTATCAGGCTACTGCATAAAAAAAAATTCAAACAGTGTTTCAAAATATGAATCAATTGACAACTATTACATCTACAATTACTCTTATTTAACTGTCTTGAATGTATTTTCATTAACACACGTGTAAAACAAATAATTATATCTTTTATCCATTACACTTCATACAAAATATGTCCAAGAATTAACGCTATTATACCAAAAACCAGTGGCCAGTAGTGTTTTAGTAATTACCATTTAACCCATTCAACGCCACCGCACTTACGAGGCGGCCATAGTTCCTTTAATTTCACGGAGGTTTTAATTAAATTCTGCATTCAATACGTATGCCTATGCGAATGAGAAATTAAAAGGAAATCATAGTGGTTTGGCTACTCGAGTGGTAACTGACCGATTTTAATGGGTAAATGTTATTTGAAATATGTTGTTTATTTAACAATTTATTTGTGTAAAACTGAATTGAACCTTTTGAGATCAGGCAAGGATTATCTTTGAGTACCTATTGCTTATAGATGGAGATGTTAGTTTATTGTTAAGATAGAAGGATACAGGATACAGTACTATAAGGTATATGTATGTACTTAATATTATTTTTTGCTCTATTTACTTAAGCATTGAGATTTTGGGTCCAAACAGGAGATGGATTTATGATGCCCTAAAATTGCCATTTCACAATTTTTCACAAAAGTATTTGGACTTTAAATAAATAAAAAGAAAACAATATTTTTTCATGGCGTTGATTTTTCTTGTTCCATTAAAAATAGACGAAATGCTTTCAGAATGAAAGATCACGAAAATATATTTTTGAAAAATTACCTACTGTAAATATGTAATTTTGAGTACTTGTCAATATTAAGCATTCGATTTACAAGCAAGGACACTGTATAAGGCATGTAGGTGATCTACACGTTTTTGTATATTACAATATTACCAAATGTATAAGGTTTCGTGAAACCTAAACAATGAGGGTCAAGTGTGTAAGTAGCTTATGTAGCATTGCTGTCTTCTTATCTTATCCTAAACAACTAAAGCAATCTCATTGAAAAAATCCAGTAATCCTAACAAATTTTGATCGTTACGAATAGTATTATCCCACAAATTCCTCTTAGGTTTTTAATTATTTAAACAAAAATATTTACTTAAAGTTCGCATTTAAACATAATGCTCGTATTATTATTTCATTAAAACATTATGTGTTTATTTACACAACACAGAACATTTGTAATGTGTGGTCACACAGTACGAAATGTTTATCTTTAATTAGCACTATAATTTGATTACGAATTACGAGCGTGTGCGTGTCTATATTTCTGTCACTACGTTCGGAACTATTCGCGAAGATTCATTGTGTGTCTGGCAAACGATGCGAAAACCTCGTCACAATGCCACTCACTAAAAAATATTATAGTAAAGAATCTGAATGTGAATCATTCGTTCACAATGTGCGGTCGCATTTATCCCGCGAAGCATTCAGTTCAGATTGCACCACGTCTCTTCTATTCACTCCTAACATACCTTATTACATACAAATGCTAAGGTTTTCCAGAATCTAATTAACAACGTATCAAAGGTTGATTTAAACCAGCAAACACTAAACCCTCTGTAAAGATAAATATTTTCTTTGAACATTCGCTTGTTTGAAAGCTGTAAGTGTGTGGTCAGAACGGTGGGATTCCGTTTCACCGTGACTTTGAGCTTCGGCATTGGTCACACTGGGTGGTGATCACACTGGGCACACTAGGCACAGTGGGCACATAATTGATTGGGGTCGAGGCGGCACAAGTGGTCCGAGAGACAGTTTCCTAACTAGCTTTGTAGTAGCAAGCCTCGGGAGCAATTAGGCGGAAGGGGGAAATTGCATCTCTTGGGGATAGCTCACAAATTGCCTCAAACGTCAGCAACTACCAAAGTGAAATGACAATTTGCCTTTGATTATTAGTTTTCCGGAATTCGCAAGTAGGCGTTTCTGAGTGTCAGGGGTTCGCGACCAAAGTCGGTAACTATATATTTACTTACATCTCCAAGTTAGTTGTAAGTTGTCGGGAACCCTCAGCGGTGCTCGCGTATGCATCCACAAAATGAATTATTCCAACAGGGTTTCCAATTAGTTTTGTAATATACGTTAGCAATAACAGAATGGTTGTTAATTGTTTGCCGTTTCAAGATTGAAAACAATAGTCGGTCTATACTTCTTGCGTACTGAATTAAGCTTCAGGTTACTAGGAGTTTAAAGCGATAAAAAGTTTAATTAGTTCTTCTTTAAATCGGTGATCCACGTGCACTACAGTTAAAAAGGTGCTCCAATTTCCTTTGTGGGATAAAAGGCAACCGATACACTCTTTTATTAACGAGAGAATAAAGGAAAAATAAATTTAACGAAGTGATCACATAACGAGTCGTGCGGCCGATCCCTTTTTTTCGTGAAATACATTTGAGACTTAGATAAAGAAGATATTTCAAAAATCTGTAACTAGTAGGTATACTAGGTATACTAGTTCATAAAATAGGTACTTTGAATATAGAACTAAAGCTCCACGTGAAAGCTCTCAAGTTTGGAGAAAACTCTAAATATTTATCAGGAGATGAGCAGACACGTGCCAAATATTTTTCTTAGGAAAAGTAGTTTCAGTATAAAAAATGTATTGATTATTTATTACACAATTTTTTATATGAAAATAAATCTTATGGTAGATATAAAAATGTATTTATAGATTACTTATATCCCAATTAGTATCTTCATCAAACTGTTTTATTTTGAAAGTCTTTTTAATTATCTCATTATAGCGGAAGTAATTATCCAAAGATTGTCAAATAAAATTACACGCGAACCTTCAAAGAAATATTTAAATTTACTAAGCTGAGGTGGCCATTTTAGAGATTTATTTTTCCGTAATCAAAATTTTGTGAAAGCCGTTATTATATAGAACGTGAAATCTAGACAATAATCAACATCTTTAAGTCTGTGAGAACATCTTACGCAAAAAGCGAGCTAACTATTCAAATGAGTGATCTTAAATAAAGAGCGCGTACAGCTCCAAACATTAATTTACCTCCTCGCCGTACAAACGATGACAGTCGCAGTACACAGAAAATAATGTAGATTTTCAGAGCACTACAGACATTCAAATGTTCGGGCATTATATCTCAGATATTTCTAAAATATTTTGTTACTGAAAGATGTGTGCCGCGGTCGACACTTGGCAACAGGCCAGTGCTTTTGCTGTTTTCTCCCTCATGACAACTTCTATAAGATAAAACGAAGCGCAGTCTTTGCGACCCGAAAACCATTATAAAATAAATGACATCAATAATAATTCCCTTTTCTCTGAGATCACACAAAGTAAATTAAAATTTCTTTCACGTTTTCTTTTTCTCTCAGCTTCCCATTATTTTCGGCTGCCATTAGAGAGCTTACGCATGCCTGTTCTTGTTTCGCTACAACCTTAAGGAAGACTTCGAATATATTTAATATTATTACTTACCCGAAAAAATTAATTTTTGATATGCATCAAACGTTATTTTCGAAACGTGACTAAATTTGAAAATTGTTTAAGGTAATATGCGCGCGCCCGAGAAGGTTCTCTCTACGATCCGAATGCGACTGACAATAAAGCAAGAAACTACGAAGAGATGAATGAAAAATGCACGAGGGTGATGTGTAACATGTGCAACGTGCGGTGTAGTGTCGCGTCGCGTACCTTGTCGCGAGTTTGCGAGCGCAGCGTTGCAGCGGTGCAATGAAAGAGCGCAGGGCGACGCGAGCCGCCCGCCTGCCTCGGAGCGACTGCCGCCCGGGCCGCCGCGCGCCCCGCCCGCGCCACGCGCGCGCCACGCACCGCCTGCACCGGGACGGCACTCGCCGGCCGCACCGCGCTGCCTCACTACCTCACTACCTCCCTGTCCGAGCCGCAGCGGGCTCACGCACCACGCGATTATCGATGTGTTCTGTGAGATGTGTCGCGCGGAGCAGGCGGCGGCGGCGGCGGCGGGGCGCGGCACGCACCGCGGGGGGCGGCCGCTCCTGCGCGCTGCGTCACGCATCTGTCTCGACGCTTTCTTGCGTGCTCCCGCAGCCCGCCATCTGCAGAGACGTGCTCGCCGGGCTCGGGCGCGCCGCGAGGGCCGCCACCCTCACATTGCGACGGTGTTAATGCCCTCCGCGAAACTCTTCGCATTACATCCGTAAAGCTCAAGAGAGCTCAGCTCTTACATATCTGCCGTTCGCAAACTTATTATTTTTACTTATAACTTTAGCCTTAATACGGAAACTAGTCCCGTCCCTATCCAAATAGACTAAATATTAATTAACATACAACAATGAGATAAAGAAAACGATAGGTGCCTCGGAGAGTTCGATAAGGCTTCCACCCCGGTTGTTATGCCCATTATAGTCGTTAGAGCTCCGGTCCCCTTTTAGCAATACCCATTGCGATCTTATTATACGTAGTTGAGATATGAAGGCTGTCTCGTGTGGGACCGTGTGTTGTCGTGAAAAAGAAATAAAAAACATGTTCTAACATTTTTTTTAAAGGGAGATAATTTCAACAATCGATTATATTATTTTAACAATAATAAAAATAGCCAAATCGTCCTCGAATGAATTTGATTTTCCTTTCGATTTGAGTAAGTGACGTAGCTGGGAGAGGCTCTGAAGGCGTCCTGGTTGTAGCCTCGCGGAATAGCAAACATCAATCACCGTTAGAATCAATCCGTGGGAATTGGCGATGGATTTGTTATTCAACTGCTTCGGAAGATGGAACACAATATTACATCATAAAATTATCGAAGCGAAATATTGGGCAGCTATTTAGGTAATGTTGCTGGTGAAAATTAACTTCATTGTCAATGTTGCCATGTTTTATATGGCGTAATAGTAAACAGTCCATGTAGAGAAATGTATGGTTAGACGTTTCGGAGAAGGGATAAGTACAACTCCACTGCTTAGCTTTAGACTATGTTGTAGGCCTTTTTTATGATCATTTGGCAAAACCTGAGACGATGCCGTCACTCTCACCTGCAATTTGGAGAATTAATTTTTTCCTAGGTTATATTTTTTCCCCATTTATTTTTTACTTTTTTGTAATTAGATATCGATACCTAACAACCCCTTAACGGATCGGACAGGGGTTTCGTAACACCCTGTATAGATAGTTTTTTAGAGAAATGCCCTGTTTATTTAAAGGAATAATAATTTCAAAAAGCAATACAAAATAGTGCGTGACATGATATTTAAGCAAATTCAGACCTTTCAATCATAGTCGGAATATACTTGAGTATCATCAGTAACACATTAATATCGCTCCCTGTAAGTAACTACATAAAAATCGGTCCGTTTGTAAGCGTTAAATATTTAGAGAAGCACCATTCAATCAGCACCAAGAATTCACTCAGCAATTTGCGACAAATGCAGAAGCGAATCCTCAAAGTGATGAGGTCTGCAGATAAAACCTCCTTCGATCCGTTACCATGGCAACCAGCTAAACCTAATTGAGTTACAGTCTTGAAGAATCTAGTGAATCTAGTGGATCTAGTTCCCGCTTTGCGGTGATACTGATTACTATGTTACTTACCTGACAGAACTACACTTGATAGCGTTAGGTTTGTTACACGATTCTGAATAGAATCATTTTTGTTTGTCTGTGTGCCTGTAGCAAGTTCGTTTGTTTTTAGGATAGTGTCCAGAATCTGCGTCCTGATCAGTCTGAGACATGTACAGTATGATGTTTATTGATTTCTGTATTCATTTTTACTTGTTTAGGTATATGTTTTCCACTCAAATCCAAACACTTCAAACTATACATAAGCCATTATTTTTAATCATGTTCGTTTAACTGTATTAGATAGTAATGGTTTGACCCCAAAGTCAAACCACATTTCCACGGTTTTGTGAGGGTATGGTTTTAAAGTTTTCTCAGGCACATGTTAAAAAAAATACGAAGGAAATTTAAGAAAACATTATTATGTAAACTTATATTCTCAAATGTGATTCAAAAGTGATAAGGTCCCAATCCAAAAGTGTTAATTAAACTGAGACAAAAAGGTTAAAAAAAACTTTTAGTACGTCGTTTTCACCAACATAAGGCACCTTTTAAAAAGTCTGGCACATATAAAGGATTCCGGATTACACATTAGTAAAATTAATTAGCGGGTACTTTTTTACCGAGAGCTAAAACCTTATGCAGCCGACATTGGCTTACGGAACCCCGTCTCTAGTTTATCCATTGTAATTTTCTGTATGCTATAAATTTTGTTGAATAATGTTCGTTATGGCTTTTATATACAGGATATTATGTGGAATATCAAGCATGTAATAAGCTTTTTCCTTCTGAAATATACTTTCAGATATTATGTGCCTATGTGGTATTTTTATTTTGTAGGAATTTCCAATTTTCTTTATCATATTAATCGTTGATTAATTATACGTGCAAACGTGGTTTGAATTTGTAAGAATTCCTGCTTTTCAAACTATCACCTAAATCATTGACTAATTTATTACAATAGATTGAGTTGGTATCTTCCTTTTTTAATATATCGTAAACCAAGCTAAGTTTTGCTTCACAAAAAAAAACACATTTAAAATGAAGCTGCAAAATTGTATTTCATAATTAAAGCGCTCTGGATGCTCGTATATGAGACGAAGTGGCTTGCAAAGCAAGAACGCGTAAACATTCAGCAGAATACTTTTATTTCCATCCTCCTGTTTTCTTCAAAGGATTCGACGTTTATCCGTAAATATTCAGAGGAAAATCAAAAGCCGAGGTGGAACACGTATTCGCTTGATTAAAACTTCGTTTTGTAAAACGGTAACGTTTTTACAGTTGGTGCAGACATAAAACTGGTAGTTCGATTCCAAGCCAAGTCTGCGTATTCAAACCCCGGTTTAGTGGATGTTTTTGGTAGATAAATATGTAGGTAATTGCACACGTTACTGTGCTTAGAACTATAGGTATGCTTAAATCGTATTCTTTTCATCATGAAAATAGATTTTTTACCACCCACTAATCGAGTCCTCATAAGAAAGGTAATTGATTTTCATATAACCTTCATCTAACATTTTCCTCAAATAGAATTTTACATAATACTTCGCCTACCACCTACAGGAACACCAATGCACTAATACATCATAAAAATTTAAAACCTTATCCGTATATCCATTGCAAGTGAAAAGAAACAACGCCATCGCAGTCGTAGTAATGTACGCCGAACATCTCATCTCAACAAATATCCGAGTGTGTGAAGGCAAAATCCGCGAAGACGGGACAAAAGGACGGAATTTATTCGTCCGGATACTAATGTTCGGAATGTGTTGTACGCCGGATAATATCCGCCGACCGTTTTCTGGGCCACAATATTCCAAACCCATTCGGTTTTGCGCTA
Organism: Autographa gamma; assembly: GCA_905146925.1. NCBI lineage: Eukaryota > Metazoa > Arthropoda > Insecta > Lepidoptera > Noctuidae > Autographa > Autographa gamma. The sequence continues at coordinate 8,778,987 of LR989852.1, forward strand.
ACAGTAGACGTTCATAATAAATAATATGAGAGCTTGTTACCAAGCATTATATACGAAATAATTCTGTAGAGGAACAAGCATTGCCCACCACTCGTGCCAACATGAGTTGACCATTTCAGTTCATAAGTGTATATTGCTAACAGTAGTAGCAGTATAAACACCTAGAGTACCTACTTACGACCGAAAATGATAGGCAGCGAATGACCTGAAGTCTAGCGCCAAAACTTTTGAACCGAACTACATAGTGAGAACAAACCTATTAGGTATACCAGCGGGAGAAAAAAGCAAAAGAGCGAAAAAGAAACACGACGAACGTATCATTACTAATTACTGGGGAAGGATGAATCTTTCTTGATTGGGCATGTATGAATCTTGAACAAATCAATCAGTTATGTAATTTTTTTTTTTCTAATCCACATTAAGCTCTGTAGTGTTTATTAAATATACTCTTTGGTACTTACGTACAGCTTCAGCCGTTACATGCTACTGTGTTCTCCATCCGCATTCAATCTTGATGTGCAAACACGGTGTACAATGGCTCAATCAGACGAATATACTCGACCATTACGTATTACGTGTGAGACCTATGCAAATTGTTTGAATACAGACCGTACTCTGAATTTATGTCCTAATGTGTCGTAAAAATGTGTTCGTATTTATATTCCTGTTTCAGGATCGAATTCATTTTCTTTTTGAATATACAAACGTTACGGTCAATCTGGGTAACTTAAGCTTTCAGTACAACTTTGACTCACCACTTCCAATTCCGATTAATATTTTTTTTTCTGGCTCTGTACAAAACTTTACGCATAGAAATATTTTTTATTAGATACATAAAGGGCTTCGTTAAAACCCATCTAATGTCATTATTTGATAAATGTTAAAAATTCATAGATATAAAATAAAAACGGCGGGCTGTGCGCAACGTCTTTTTAAAAGTGCTCAAAAAACTTTGTTGCTTTGCGATTCTTAGACGCTGAATAAAGGTGAGTTTCAGTTCAGACAATAAATTAAAGTTTAACAACTTAAATACAATTAAAATGTTCGCAATATTTTTATGAATATTGTTAATATTAGCAAAATTGTGCATGAGGTCCTTTAGAACTATCAAATCCGGGTAACTTTGACTCGGGTCAAAGTTACACTGATAGTTTGCACTAACTCCACTAACGTACTGGGGAAACTTAAATATATATTTTTTTAAAGGTGAACTTACATTAACATGGCGCGAAAAAAGTAGGTAAAAAAAAATTTCTATACATTACATCATTATTATACATTTCGATGGTAAAAAGCTTAAAATGTCGCTCATGCAGAAGGCGATGGAGGGTTGAAAGCTGCCTAATAAGCCTGATATTATACGCTGTTTCCCAAAAAATGTCGTGAAATATTTGCCTACTACTAAAGTGACCATAAGAAAGAATTTTTTTATCATTGATGATGATTTTCTTTGTATGGAATGGGGAGAGTAAGGTAAAGAGCTGATTTTGTTATTTTCATTTTGGATTTTTATGTTAGTTTTTATAATTGATTAGGATTTGATAACTTAGTTTTGTTATTAATGAACAATTTAAAAGACTTATAAGACTGATTAGATCTTAATAAGTTCTAAAAACCCGTCTCCTTTTAAAAACTAGTGATTTCCCTAACTGCGCACTTTATTTTTCATGTTTTCAACAGTAAACCTTTGAGAGAAAAAAATAAAAATTGTTTCTAATGTTAGTTTGTTTCATATTATGGCATAAAAAGAGGGTTAAGACTCACCAAATATAACAAAACCTAATTTAAAACAGCAAAATCCGTATCATTAAGTGTGTGAGGTAATGTTACCCAAGTCACCGTATAACTTTGCCTCGTCGAATTTTCTATGATTATAAAGCTGTAGTTTAAAAAAAAGATTAAATTTTTTTATTTCTTAAAAATAGGCATTGTAAAGCCACTAAAAACATTAATTTCACAGTAGTTTGGTTAAGAATTCTATACGTAATTTTAAAAAAAGCTCATAAAGTGGGTCAAAGTTACCCAACATGATGGTACTTTACTTTTATACGGTAGGGGTAATGTAACATAATAAATACGTCACTTAGAACAAAAACTACAGTTGATTGAAAATGCATTTTTTCCACAATCGCAAGGAATTTAATTAAAATAGGTACTGAGACCAACAATTCACTTCTGCCACACATATTTAAAGGTTATGGTTAAATACCCTTATTAAGAACAGACGCTTTGTTAGGCGGAAGAAAGTATATTTGGACAACAGAGTCATAACATACCTAGTGTGTTATGACATTTGTCCACTTACCGCCCGACAGCTGACTGACCCATTGATTAAACGCAGTTCCAATTGTTACGTACCTATTAATTGCAATTCACTAGCAATAAATCACTTTAACCGCCCGAGAATGACACCTCATGAGAAGATGTACACAGTTGTATGCACTTGCACAGTTAAATCATTCGAATGGTTTTAAAAGATTTAAAAGCAGGGTAAGCAAAGTGTTGACAAATCCTCCCTTTGTAGGTAGAACACCGTATTTATTGCACTCCAACAAACAAAGTGAGATAAGATGGGACATCACACAAGTCGAGTATCATTCTAGTTTCAAAACTAACAACAGGAACCAGAAAGTCCCGCCCAAGTTGTCAGAGATAAGTTAGTAGTTACGTAGACATGAGTTCCGGATGAAAATATTAAACGAGTAAAACAGAAACTTTGCATATATTTCTCACTTTGTGACAAGGGACGAAGGATTTGACTTAGGAAATTTTACATTAAAACAATGCTTTAGAATGGTTTCAAGAAGCTTTTTTTATTTTCTTTTTACATTCTTTTGCTTTCGCAACTACAGGTAATGGTGGTCCTTTGTACTGCGCTGTTAAATGTACTATTCTCTCAGCTTCCCTCACACCACTCAGCCGGGCTCCAGATACGGTTGCGTAATGTCCCGGGACGGTGGCCTCGCCGGCGAACAGCAGGATAGGAGGGATAGGCTCACTGGGCCCTGGCAGTGGACATGCTAATGCTCGCTGTGCCTGCCCTTCAGAACCATAATAATCGTAAGAATAAGCTCCGCAGAAAAATGGATCTGAAGTCCAATGCGATCTTAAAATTGTCATTGGATACGGAATACATGGATTTCCCGTAGAAAGACGCAATATTTCCGTGAGACCTTCAGCTATGTCTTTGTCGCAGAGACCTTCCATCATCATAGCTTCTTGGCCAACCACCCAAGCACACATGACATGTTTACTATTTGGCACAACTTCTATTGAAGTCAACCCTCTAGTCCAGTCGGTACGATCACAAAGTTCATTACAACAGAATTTGAAGTTCAAATTTCCTTTGTGCCAAAACCAGAAGGGACGACAATATTCCATATAAATTTTATTACAGTAACCAAATCCAAGGCAGCGCATTGCATCTATTTTAGACGCTGGTAATGCAGGGCAAAACATTTTTACAGCATTTGCGAATAACACTCCAAGAGACACAGTAACGATAACGTAGTCGGCAGGGAACTCTTCGCCATCTGTAGCACAAACAGTAGCCCGATATCCTTCTTTCTGGGAAGTTCCCCAATAGACGCAGTTAACTGGCTTACAGTATCGAATAGCTCCTTCAGGTATTTGCCGCAATAGCGGAGCCAGTATTCCCACTAATCCTAGAGGAACACGTACCTCGCCGCCGGGCATGTTCATGAAGCACCCGATATGATCCGCGCAGAGCATGGCCGTGTCGTCTCCACAGCGTGCACTCAGCATGTGCGATAATCCGAACATGATCCTTGCCGCGTCATGTTGTTGGTCATCTGGATACTCGTGCAGTTCTTGTTGAATTCGCAAACTTATGAAGTTAATAAGTGAACCTGCCTGCTTGCTACCGCCGAGGCAATATATTTGTGCAGCTTCTTGTTCAATCTGTCTGAACTTGTGATAGGCACTAATTGTTGGTGGAAATGGCATCTTACCGGTTACGATACGGTTGAAGAGACCTCTGGTATGTTCAGAACCGGGAACACCTGGACGTGGGGGATCCTCTGTGGCTGACATCGTATAAATAGGATGTGTGAAAGCGTTGTCAGGCTTCCAATGTGAACCCAGTTCAGCGACAATGTCTCCGAGCCAACACGAGTGTATTCGACCTCCAGGTCTAAAAAAGAAGAGACGGGATATTACTTTTTAATTTAATCTAACTACCTCTTAATTTTGACAATATACCTGTTTCTCTTGTATACTAAGTTACAAATGAATTTCACATACCTCTCGTAAGCTTCGAGCACGACTAGGTTGTTGATGCCGCGCTGCGAGAGCCTGGCTGCAGCCGACAGACCCGCCATGCCTGCGCCGATGATCACCACTCGCGGCTCCGGGTAGCATTTCTCAGGGTCGCAGGGATCCACAGAACATATGTGGCGGTCCTCCATGTCTGGCCCACAGTCGGTGATGGCAAGAGAATCGTCCGACTTCCTAAGTTCCAATAATTCGATATTATAGTTAGAGCGTTTTTGTGATATTAAGGCTACTTTGATTTCCGGTAGTTTTTACCTCTTGAGTACTCTTGACGGAGATCATACCGTATTGTATTTTATTTAATGCGATTAAATTATAGTATTATTTTGTGTGTGGTTTAGCTGTATACTTGCTGGCATGCTTACCTACTCAAGAAGTCATAACATTTTTTTTGATGGATGAAACTTAACATATAGCAGTCAAAGCATGGAATTGTCGACGTGTGACGTCTGTTATTATTTTAGTGCCTGATTTTATATTAATGATTGATATATATGAAATCATTCTATATGAAGTTCTAAGCAAGATACTGAAAAGTTAATTTGACGTACCATCTGATCCGTATCTTCTGCCATTGCCGCGTTATAACTGTTAGCAAATTACGGCGAATTTTCATTGTTGAAACTAAAATAGGTTTTGTATAATTTGTAATATAAACGGTGTTACATTTCCGGGGTAAAATAATGTGACATATAAAGAAGTTCTGTCATTTTTTGAGATTTTGTCTGTTAAAGTGACTTTTAATTTTTCTTCTGTGTATCTTAAATTCAAGCCTGCTAATGTAGAAAAAAGAGGTTAGTATTTTCTCAAAGATTCTTACTTTGGATTCAGACATCTTCTTGTGTTTCTTATCATTTAGTTAAAGAAGTGAAGAGAAGTCGGCTCCTATTGTACGGAGGTACCGATATATATTTTTTCATCCATCTCCATTTGAATCATCATCATCATCCACAGCCCTTTTCGTCCCACTGCTGGGCATAAGCCTCCCCTTTTTGGTGCCAGATTTTTTGAATGCTTGCAATCAATATCCGCCTACGAGCATCCCTCAAAAACATCCCAAAGTAACATGTAGTTCACTAGACTAATAAGCTAGTCTTTACAAAATACAAATCTTGGTACATTTAGCCACAACAATGAACCTCGGTTCAGACTTAAACAGAATATAAATCTAGTACACACATACTAATGTAAATAGTAACGCGTTCTTTGGAAAAGAGCAAACGGAACGGGTAATGTTTTATTTGGCAGCGCAACCGGGTATTTGGCGCCATTGTGATTTTTCTCCTGTTTTTGCGGCGCACTAATTGCTAGACTTCTCAAACTTAGCTGTACACTGAGTAATTGTTTTTACTATTTGTATTAAGTACTTATATTTTGCTTTGTCCGTTACTGTAGTTTCTCAGAACGGTCCTAGAAGCGAAAGTTCAGAATTTCACATTGCAAAGAAAATTTAAGTCTGTAACACTGCAGAGCATTAACCTCTTAAAGGCTAGGATAGATCATTGAACTTTAAACTTGGTCACATAGTGCATTGAAGACAAGATCTTAAAAAAATATGTTTATTTTTTTTAAAGAGAACAGGGATTAAAATTATGATAAAGTGTAACGAGGTGTACAAATAAAACAAAAAAATATCATTACTAAGCGTATCTTTATAAATTACAATAACCTAAGCTTACATTAACAGCACTTCACTAACAATCAAAATAGTTTTTTCTTCGTTTTAGAGATCACATCATGACAACGTACATTCCCGACTAGTTGTCAACACGGCACAAACTCTTGGCTCCTGGCTTCCAGCCTTCTTCACTCGCAGTCGAAACATTTTGTCCAGAAGCGGTCCAGCATGTGGTAGAAGTGTCGACTGACTCCAAGGAGGGAGTGTTTCTCGTCGGTGTAGCTCTGGGAATGAAAATAAATAAAATATAAGCAATGAGAGAATAAGGGCTCTGTGGGCCAAGTTACACAGTGGCAGTGGTGGATTGAAGGGTTATTAAGCTTTATGTGATATCCCGGGTAAATAAATATTTTCAAAACTATAAGCGTTTTAGATAGGTGCAGTCTCGACATAGCATGTGATAAATGCAAAGACTATATTCCACTTTGTTCACATAGGTGATATCACCCAGATGTAAATTTTTCCACTATTCTGTTGATAATCAAAAAAGTAGATTTCTGTGTCTTCTCATTTCACCCCACGAACGAAGTAAATATAGGGAAAGTAATATTTTATTCAAGAGTCTTTAAACTCAACTACCAAGACTTCTCTTGTTTTTTTTTATGTATGTAATATGACCTGTGGAAGGAAGGAAGGGAGGCTTTTGCCCTGCAGTGTGACAATTTAGGCTTTAAATATATAAATAAATATGAGTAAAAAATATAATCTTCTCACCATTTGTTCGAAGTCGATATCCTTATGCTGCAGCTCCTTCGCCAGCAGCATGCTGTGCTGGTAGTGTACGTTGTCGTCATCAGTGCCGTGCACCAGCAGGTACCGGCGACCACGCAGCTTCTCCGCTTGCCTGATGATGTCAGAGCGCGCGTACCCGTCCGGATTCGCTTGAGGAGTATCCATGTAACGTTCCGTGTACATCGTATCTAGAAGTGTTTAAATAATAATATTTAGTACGAAGATTAATGTACCCACGCATTTATTGACCATGACAATCAACTAACATTTGTGTTTTTAAAGCTACAATCTATGTAACTTCATCTCCTTCAGCTCACTCTATCCCAAGCAATTTAGTGGTGGGTTTTTCGTCGTAACGGATTTAGCTATAGACTGATTTTTGCATAGATCTATTGCCTATGTGGGGTAGGCAGTATAGGTCTATACTAAATACAGTATATAGCTACAGTTCGGTAGAGTTAAAAACTTAATCTTATTTTTTGTTAGTTTCTTTATTAACTTTCCAAATCTTTAAAACACAGAAGATTTACTCTTCTACTTTTCTCAAGAAGCTATTTGAATTTCCGGCGAAAGCTTTATATGTATGTATTTACCATAATACAACCAAGACGTGACAGGTGCGACGGCAGCCCCACAGCTGAGGGTGTTCTGGTCATCCTGGATGAGCATCATGGTGGAGACGAACCCGCCGTAACTCCAGCCCCACACGCCGATCCGGTCCGGGTCAATGAACGAGTATACGCTCGAGAGGCTCCTGAGAAACAAATGAAGATCAGGAACACATACATTGTTTTAGGTTGAAAGATGGCTTTACTGTTGGTCTAGTGGTAAGTGACCCTGACTGCAAAACCCCGGATGATTTCTATCCAGGACAAATATTTGTGTGATGAACATGATCGTTCAAATCAAATCAAAACTTATTTGCTTGAATATGGTACATCAGGTGTTACAGTAATTTAGTTTCAGCATTTCCTGCCCTATCATGGCGTGCAAATGTACTCTATATATATATTTATTATGTTTATATTAATATTATAACAGGGGGATTAGCGCGAACATGCATAAATACCTTTAGGGCTTAACGTTAATATTAATAAAAACATGCAGCGCGATAGTTTAAAAGTTATTGTTGTTGATATGTATTTAGAAATATATGTATAAGTACGTTGTCTAGTTCCCATAGTACAGGCCCTGCCGATTTTGCGATCAGATAGCCGTGTATGAGTTGTTAAAGATATTATTATTTTAAGAACATACCTAAATATTATTACTAGGTGACAGTTAATGACTTTAATTAGTGTTATGTACGTATTTTGTCATGCACTTCTTCTCTAAACACCTAATAGTATTAAAACGAAGAGGAAAACCATACAGGAAATGGGAAGAAAAGATAACACAGCCTTTACACAAACTGGCGAGTATCGAAGACGGATACCATTTGCGGGGTTTACTAAAAGAAAGAATGGATGAATAGTAAATGGTGATAATGGGATATGTTAAGCTAGGCCACTTCCTTAAACACGAAACCGTTTCTTCCAGATTCGTGTATAGATTTAATTAGGAGTTATGGTGTTGTTTTTGTCGTTGAGAATGTTAGGAGGGGTGCAGTTACCAAGGAACGGAATATCTTATAGGTATATATAGTCAAGTGGAATACTAGGCCAAAAAGGTACTACATATTGTGTGACGTTCGCGGGTTCAATTCTAGATAAAATAAATATTGACTTCTAGTCAGGGTCTTTTTTTTATTTGACAGGTATTTTGCTAAAGATAACCTATTCCAGTACCCAAGCAGTTTTTAAATAACATATAAATACAAAAAAATCTAGTTAGTTTTTTTTATATATATATATAATGATATCAGGCAGTCATCAGTATAATGTTTGGACTAAACAATCATTTGACACAGTAACTCACAGTTCAATTGGTATAAACAGAGAGATAGAATTAAATGGTGATGTCACACTCAGTTACGGCAGTAGTTATGCAAATTGATTTAACACATCCATGTCACATGGCACTGCTATTGTTTTTGCATATTGAAAGTTTTCGAAGTAACTTTGTATTTTTTTGTTGGCATACGAAGGTCGTAAATACGCTTTAATTTTAATTTAAGATACCCTGAACTACATTCACTACTTTTATTTTTTTGATTCTGAATTATAAATATTTTGATTTTAATGCCTTAAAAATACCGTGTCAGAAAATTTCCCCTTTTAAGAATTAGTTAAAACATTAAAAATATTCAAAAAGTCCGTTATTGCATCCTTAATTAATTTTATTTTTTAGACTATCTTTAGTCTAAATAACAACAGTAGATAATGTAATATAAGGCTTCGCATTTAACACCGAAGGTGTGATACGACTCGACCTTTTTATTAAGCAGTGTTAATTGGCTAGAGGTAATTAACTTCAATGGCTTCGAATTAAACCACTTTAAAAGGATTATTGACGAATAAAGTGAACAATACTTAAGTTACCCAAAAATCCTACAAAGACACTAGAGAGTTAGTAATAGGCGCCATGTTCGGTATAGTATTATTTGCGACCATTTGGACCACTATCGAAAAGGTTTTCGAAACAAGCTAAGTATACATGTGCAAGATACATTATTATGGATGTGTATAATGAGGAACTTAAACAACATTATGAAATAAAAATTTAAGATAACCCCGACATACTGTATACGAATGCTAATAACTGTCAAAATTCCTGCATCAAAATCGACCCATTCGTTAAAGATCTACAATGCCTCAGACTGACATGTCAAGCTGAAAACACCTTTCTTTTTCATCAGGTTTAAGAATATCTAAACATACCTGATGGTCATTAAAATAAAACTACTTTTTACGGATTTTGTCGTGGTTTAATTTTAGATTTTTAAGTACGGTCACTTCGAAACCTTTTCAGGTATCATGGTCACGGGCAGACTGAGATGGCGTTCGTCTTGACTATAGATGTTGCTCGTTCTACCTTCATATTTTAACTAATAATTTGAGTTCCGACCTACGCAATATCAACGACAAAATAAGTAAAAAGTAGTTTTATTTCAATGTAATCTAACATTCGCGTAAACCTAAGAAACCAATATACCTGATAGTGGTCAAAGTATCGGTGACCTCGACAGTTCCGAGCGCGTTGTTGACAGCATGCATCGCTTCCACGCCCAGCATGCCGGAGCCGCGGACATCAATGGATGCCACTATGTAACTCCTGTTCGTCGTTAAGTACGTATTGTAGTATTCTGGAATAGAAGTATATATAAGCATTAATTTACTCATTGTAAGACCGAACGGTCAAGAAAGAGCGCCAGCTCAAAAAAAAACATTGCGCGCCTGTAGATGCCAAATAAGTGCTACAGCGTCAAGTGACTGTGCAAAGATATTTTTGTTTTACTTTGTGTTCCAATGCAATCTTTGAATGTACCTCTAATCTGTCTAGCCAGCCACAAGACTTTTAATAATAATGAAACAAGAAATACTATTTCAGGTCTTTGTCTCCTAAAGTTGCTTTTAACGCAAATTTTAAACTACACAGTAACTTAGTTAATATGTCACTCTTTCACACTACGCCGCAACCATTCTAAATTGGATAAAACAACAAAAATATGAGCCGTTGTATGCAGTATTTATTTAACGTTCACGACAGCAAACGAGAACTTCTTCGGGGCGAAAACTTCTGAAATAACTTTCGGAATTGCGGCTTTCTCATCAACTTGTACTGCAAGCGCCCTCAAACACATTTAACTTTTATTCATAAAGGACCGCGAATAGCTTGATCTGTATAATATGTGGAAGAAGTTATTTTTATAAGCCAGTTATTGGAATTCTTGTTTAAAGTGAACGTCGACATTTTATTTCCATATACAGGGTTGTGGTCCAAGTAAATTCTGATACGTTTATCTGGATCTACATTTGACAGGCCATTTTGAACCTATACCTATGTCTTTATACCTTATATGATCCGTACCACATGAATAGGTATTTGAATATCATTTCTATCATATACCTACAAAATATCAACACCATAAAATTCATTCTAATTCTTACCTATGTCAAAATTGTCCTTAACCCTGCTAGTCCCCGGCCCAGCATAGACTCTCACCACCATGGGGTACTTGACTCCTGACTTCATGTTCGGTGGCAGCAAGAGCTTCACGTGGCCTAGGGGAGCATCACCCATCGCCACCACGTTGAACAGTATCATCGGTAACTTATATTGCCTTAATTTATCCTTCAGTCTTGTATTGTCTTTGATCAGTTTAAAGGTGTCTTTCTGTAAACAATAAGTAAATAATATTAATTTCTAAAATAATCTGAGCTCTGTTTATCATATTTACAATGATTAATATTCTAATGCAGTATCATGAGCCAAGCTGTTTCGTGAAGGATTCTTACAAAATAACAATACTTACTCTACTATTATATAAGAAGATTTTCTGTGGATTGAAAGATGCGCTGCATGATACGATGGCATAACTTGCGCCCGGCGAGAAGATAGCTGAGACATGGTGACAGGACGGTTCCCTGCAGGACACACACCTGACCACACCACCAGACGTAGCCCACATCTGCCGCAGCCAGGGCACGTATCCAGGAGACACCACGTAGTACACAGTATCAGTTTCCTGGTTCCATCCTAATATCTCTGTCACCGTCGAATTTCCAGGACTTAAGTCTTCTGTTGTCAGAGATAAGAAGTCAAATTTCGCAGCATGAGGAAACCTTTGATCCCCATTGAATAAGTACTGAATTTCCAGCATCTTATTTCCTGTTTTGTCAAAGAACGGTGGCCTCACATCGATCCAGCCGTTTGATTCCGAATGTTCTTTAACTATACTGCATTTATCCCTCTCTAGATCGCAGTTGACTAGTACGCTGATGTTTTGTCGCCTGTTCAGCCACAATACTACTAAATTTTGTTCAGATGCCCAGTTCACTCTGCCTAAGTAGTGGTCTAAGCCGACAATGTCAACTGGTGCTGGTATGTTCCACGGCTCGCCTCGGAGATCATCCAGCTTGAAGACACGTAACCCAACCACCGGATTTTGTCGACCTGCCTGACAAGAAATGCTATTGTTAGAGGTTTTTAATAATTTGAAATCCCTTATTAACTGTGACAAGTAGGTACTGAACATATCAATATCAAACAATTACGAGTAAAACTCTCATCGCATTCGATATTTTCAAGTGAACTCAAAAACCGGATCTGACATTCATCCATTCTTATTATAGTACTCTTAGGTATACGTACTTGATTGAACGGGATGGGAAGTAACTCTGTAACTAGCTATCAACAAACCGTTAGTTTACCTTTGGATATTTGAAGTGGACTATTTCAGGATACTGGTTACTTAGGTCGGATGGCTGGCCGTAGTAGGGATACATAGCTGTCTCCACATTTGTGTCGTTGAAGGTCGCTACTGCTAAGTAGCTGCCTTTAGGTGAGAACCACATAGCTTCGGCCGCGTTAAACATTTCCTCTAAAATAAAAAGGAACAAAATACTAATAAAATCTATTATTTAAAGACCCATAAAATAATGTATATAAAAATGTAGCAGTGCAGTGGTTAATTATGTTTTTGATGTTTATGCCCGAAGGATTTATTTAAATAATATATAAATAAAGACGAATTTTTGAAGCATACAATTTTTAATAATTGCAACCAGCACATGCAATTTACCATCGTTAAAAACGACTTCAAGCATGCGATTCATCTTTATAATCCCAATCCGGATTTCGAATCGCTACAACATTCTTCATCGTTCAAAATAGTCTTACCTTCATAAAGCCAGTCAGTGACCCCGTGGTATATCTCCCCCGGCTTGCCGTCCCTGGTGAGGGCCACGGCGTTATCCGTGTCCACGTCGTGCACGTAGTACACGTTGCATTCGCGCACGTACGCCAGCGAGCGGCCCGTGCCCCACACCACCACGTCCAGGGATTTCTTGCCAAGCCTTATAATTGATCTGTAATAAGACAGCTTTGTTATAGGAAAGATTCAATTGATTATAAACACTAGAATACAGATTGTTGAAAAAAAATCCTGTCCAAATATTTATGTAGAAATAAAAGTATTTTTATTTTTTTCGGAGATAGTCTGGTATTTTTTTTGAGAATTTACTATTGTGGTTTACAAATTTACTTGCAACAGGTATTCGATTAGCAATTTGCAGAATGGCGATAAGTGACGCAAAAGCCTTTTTTGACTTTTTTCGATCAGAAAGGGCAACGAGTAGATACAATAAATGCAGTGATAAATAGTAAAGTATTGAGTCTTTGCTTACTTTTTGTTTTACCTTTTGTATGAAGCATTATATTACCTACTTGAATGACTATAATTTTATAGATACTTACTTGGATTCAAGGTCGTACACCCAGTACTCAGCCGTGTTCGAGTGCCTGTATTTCTGAAAATGAAAGTTGTCATAAGTTGTGTCATTAAGTTGTTACGAACATTATGACGGATATAAAATTTAATGTTTGTTTTTTTTTTTTCTTTAAACATTCATTTAATTCCTTTCCTGATCAATGCTGTAGTACAGTACTGTACTCAATTGTTGTCTAAAGTATCAGTTATGTATAAGGCACGTATTATAAAAGTACAATAATTAATTAATAATTATATTAAGTATGTGGACTTTTTATTTATTCATCTTAGTATGCCAAATTAACAGCTTTTACACCCGTAGCAGATAGATATATATAAACATTAAAAAACCTTATTTGAGCTGAAAATATTTCCTAAGAATTTGAACGGTTTCGAAAGTTATGCTTACTCTATTAATGATCTAGGTTGTAAAAGATTATCGCCCAATTATCAATCGCAAACCACCGCAAACTAATGACGCAACTGACGCAAGTGTAATCAACAAAGTCATTATTTAATTAATGTTTATAATCGATTACAAACAAGCCCCATTAGTATATATTAGTAGAAGATAAAAAAAAATGTAGGATTAAACAGTAATTGTTATGTTGTTAAAATAACAACTTTATGAATACTCAAGCACAAGTTATTTATAAGTTAGATCTCTAACTTTGTCTGTGTTAAAATGCGAATCCTAAGGCGCAGGCCAGACAGAAGAGACGTATAGAAGCGTCGCGCCCGCGCCTCTTTTGTATGTTTTGCGTAGCGACGCTTCTATACATTTTGTATGAAAGGGATGCGGTAGAGACAAATGTCTGCGCCCCGTCTGCTTCTCACGTCTCTTCTGTCTGGCCTGCGCCTAAGTTGAGTTGCTTTTAAATATTTGGGGGTTACGGATTAGATTAGAAACCATCAGAAAAATGATCTTGCCTGAAAATCCATAGATGCATCTAAGTTATAGCTGCATATAAGGTACTAGCTCACCATTGTTACTTATTCCGATTAAATTGTTATTATTTATATTCATAATGCTTATTAAAAGAATGAGTAATTATTTAAATGTTCAGAATTAGTTCTAAATATGTTACTTAATGTAATTGTACTATCAAGAATTATAAAACAATGTATATTGAATTACAATTATTGATTATGTTTATTTAAATTACTTTTATTGTTGTTTTTATGCACCTATTTTTATACATTATTGTATTTACTAAATGCTTTTTTCCTTGTTTTTATTGGTACATTATCGAAAAACTTAAATTATATAGACTAACCTAGCTAAATATCGATATCGAACTACTTAATTTCAAGGGATCTAAATGACTAAATAATCAGAAATCAAATATCAAAATATTTGATTTCTCAGAGATTATAACTAAGTATGAAATTATAAGCGCACATTCGTAATCATAAACACAAGTCGTTTGAAAATCAAGTAAATATCTATCCATTAACTACACATAATATATTTTCTGAGTTGTAAATAAAACACGACTCTAGGCTAGTTTATCTTATATATAAAAATGAATCGCTAAATGTGTTGGTAAGCGCATAACTCAATAACTCCTGGACCGATTTCCATAATTCTTTTTGTGTTGTATTAGTTATTATCAGAAGAAGGTTCTTATGAAAGAAAAATTTGCGAACTTTTTTTTTTAAGTAATTCTGACCTTTGTTACTATAGTGATTTGTTGGAATTATCTCCGTCCTCTATAATAATAATATAAAGACACCGGGAACGGGACCTATGGATTCACGCGGGTGAAACCGCGGGGCACAGCTAGTAACAAATACAAATTGCACTACATGCATGTATAATAGTTCACACGTGGACTAATTAACAAACAACTCATAAATATGACGCAGCCATGGTAAGACTGTGTTTGAAATACCTGGACCTGATAAGAAAATCATTTGCAATTCACACTGTACATGACTCTGTAGTTTTTAAAGAAGAGATTAGTAATCACTCAGCCAATTTTTCTAGTGTGTTTTAAAGTCAATTTTTCACTTTTTTGATCAAAGGACTATCATTAGTAGAAATTGATCTTAACATAGTTATTAAGCAGACGTTTCGGAAAACAAAACTCTAGTCCTCAGTTTTTGAATATACACATAGGTAAGAAATTTTTATTAACTATAACATAATAATAATAATAATATTATCATCTTTATTGATAAAAAACATAATTTTACAGACATTTTGAAGCCCTGATTCCCGTGCTAGGTTAAATACCTGTGTTACGGGAATCAGTGTCTTCGCCACTTATGTTACATTGCAAAATAGAAATTAATTATTGATGAGAATAAATAAATATTTCATTAAATTAGGTTTTTTTTTTTTTCATAGGTACTGCTCTTGCTTATAAATAAATTAAAGGCGTTCTGTGTGCTCGTGTAGTGTGTGTGCGTGTGTGTATATATGTGTGTGTGTGTGTGTGTGTGTGTGAGAGAGAGAGAGAGAGAGGGGGTGTATGCGTGTGTTGTGTTATGTATGTAAAGATGGAGATTAGTTTTGCTATGTGTGTGTGGGGTGCGTACATGTAGGTACATATATTATGTTCGTTTTAATCAGTCATATTAACTCTCAGTTATTTAAGTATGCTTTCCGTTTTTGTGTAGTCAAGTAAAGGTAACCAACTTTTTGTTCTTTTCTTCATCTCATTTATGTTGAGACTGTTAATTTTAATAATTTTATTAATTTTGTTATATATACGATCCTAAATAAAGATTTTGTCTTCTAGCTGACGCCGTTTTACAAACAGTCACTTTGCAAACATTGACACATCAACACACATTAACTGAATTTATAATATCCATACCATACTTATATATTTATATAAAGTCACTGCCCGTCTGTTTATTGGATTGTATGTTCACGGCTAAACCACACAACCGATTTCGATGAAACTTGACATCCTTTCGCCGTGACAAATAATTTGATGTAAATTCTATATTATGATAATGTAAGGCCATGTTCATCCTTTTTGCCAAGGCCTAGCCTAGGTCTACTGATCATTATATCTCTCCAAATGGAGGTTAAGTGTATGCGTATCTATTCTTAGCTATTTTCATAGACTGTACATAGTGACATGTTTCATATCCACGTCTTAGACACGCCTTGACCTGACGTATTGAATAACGTGTGTCGCAACGGAGAAGGGAGTCTGGCCATTAGCGAATGTTGCACAAATGCACTCTACTAAAGTAAATTAAGGTAGCTACTAGCTAGATTAATATTATTTGGTCGAATTGGTAGCTTCTAAATAGCAGACTGAGTAGCTTCTCAATTTAGCCAATATTTGAGGAGTGGTGGCTCATTCTCGGGTCGAGATAAAGCAGACAGCAGATTTTCGTGTACGGGATGGCGACTAGTGAAATTGCGCCAGTCGTTATCCAGCATGCGGTCTGCTCTACTTGTGGCCTAACAACCAGTAACCTAGCAACGAATGACACGCACTGGGGCTATCAACTTGAACTACAACAAAATCTCCCGCACCCCGATACGGGCCCTAACGGCCATTAAGAATGCTAAGCTAAGGTTCCTGCGGCATAACATACCATCACGCCTGTATCCCCGAAGGGTTAGGCAGAGGTGTACCAATGTACGACCACAGTTCGCCGGTATATTTAGGTCCGAAGTAATAGGGTGCGAGCCTATTGCCACTAACCAGGCACAAATCCAAACTCCGACCCGCTACAGAGAACTTCATAGAAAAACCCAATAACACCTTGGTCGACTTGGGAATCGAACCCAAGACCTCGAGCGGAGCAGTCGCGCTTAGACCCCCACCAACGAGGCAGTTCCTGTGGCATACTCTCTAGAAATCACCCGCACCCCGAATACGGGCTCTATCGACTACTGAAAATGAGCTATAAATAAATAGTCGGTATAAAAAGAAATTAACTCTTAGGTCTTTTTCTACTCAACTGTACACTTACGTAGATGATTGATTAACTTTACGTGTACGTAATTAAATCGGTGATTGTACTTTTTAAGACGTGCAAGCGACGTAAATACCTACAGCTGATTATAGCATTCCTTTGCTTTGGAATTATCAAAAGCATATGCCTCTTTCCTTAAATATTTGGCAAAACAATTAATTGTGAATGTTTCCTCAATTCATCTTGAACGTCAATTCTTAAAAAGTAGTAGTTAATATACCGACAATGAACGGACAATGGTGGCATTATTAAATTCACTTTTCGTTAGTATTTGTTTAAAAGGTTTATTGTAAAACAATAACAATAATATCAATCACCAAAAGTGTATCAATTTTGTCGTGAAATTTCACAAAATATTAGCAATCTAACACATTACCATGTAAATAAATAATATAATCAATGCAACCATTCAGAAATAAAATATTTCCCGTTTAATCTGAAAACATGAAAGGCGTCATCCAAAGATACGCTGCTGACGTTAATTGCAATTTAAGAGTTATGCACTCGAGAAACATTATGCATTTTATATACATTTAATCGTAGTTTATACGCTTTTTAATGAATCGCAACGAGAATTGTAAACAGAAATGTATGGGAATCTTTGATCGTATAAAGTATTTTTCAACTTTTTTTATTGAGTTATAAAATATTTAGTATCGAAAACGGATAATATTCCGACGAATTAGATGCTTGTTTTTAAATCGCCTAATGACTTCATAATCTCAAATGATAAAGCACTGCCTTTAAAGAACTAGATCTAACCATATACCATTTGCATAAAACTCAAAGTTACCAAGAATACTGTACATTTTCTTTTTCTCGGAACCGATCAAACAAATTTCTTTCACTTACTTTAGATAGTCATCTTTTACGAATTTCTCTTTAATAATTTTCTCGAAAAGTGCTAACACAGCGATCACGAGTCGAGATTCCTAAAGCCTTATAAGAAAATCGCGGGGAATGTGCTCTGGTACTAATAAAGAATTTTTCTCGGAAGGAATCTGACAGCGCTCTAAAGTAAGAGGTAAGCTTAGAGTATACATAAGCAACTAGAGTGAGCCTATCAGAGTTTGAACGTTAACACTAGCGTGAACTAGTTTTGTAGTGAATTATGTATGAAGATGGAGCTTGCCATTTTAAAAAGTCCATCTAAAACACTAATATTATCCTAACCATGTCAAAACCATCGATATTTTCTTATATAAGTTTCTCGTTGCGCGAAAATTAACTTAAATCAGTAAACGAATGTACTAGGTTCAGACTAAAAACTGCTCTCGCTTGGCACAAGGGGAAACTAGCGATAGTAGCAGTCTATGTATATAATTCGTCTATGGAGGTAAGGCCGGTTCGCGAATGGCTCATGGCAGGGGTGACCAACTCTATTAGAACTAAGATTAAATATTTACTGATTTGGTACTGTGCATTCGACTAAATATACAATCAGGTATGCATTCCGTTGCGTGACTAAGCGTAACACTGTATTTTTTTCATGTATATATTTTATTATGTATTTTCACTGACTTTAAGTTTTATAATTTTTGTCGTGGCTTGCCGCTAGATTGGACAATAGTAATCCACTATTTAGAAAGCACTGCATGACATCTGTCGCAAAACCCGCTTTTTGCCAATTAATGTGTTAAGTAGGTCCACGTAATATATTGCCTAATCGATTGATTAAGATTTCTGCAATAACTTATGTCACATCTCTACTGCATTTGGTAAGATGTTTTGCAAAATTATAAGAAATTTCTTCACTGTGGAAAGATCACATTACGTTAGAAGCTCAAGGCTCCATAATATGTGTGTATCTCTGTAGAAGTGAAATGTGTCAATAAATTAATTAACATGTTTACTCCTTCTTGTAATTATTTACTAACTACATCGATTATGTTGTGTTGGATCACAAAATTAGGATTGGTATAACCTACTTCATTATTTAATAAATATAAACAGTAAAACTTCTGTTTAATTCAAATCAATTGTCACACATATTTAACAGTTAGAGCAAGATTTGCAAGAACGAATATTTTCTAAAAAAACCTATTGGAAATATCGTAAATTTTTATGATACTTTAATATGAAATCCTATTATAAGAGAGTAAACAATAAGACATGTATTGACTTCTATTTATGTTAATAAATAATTATTATTAATTCATTTTGCCTACGCACCAGGGTTTATGTTTTATTTAAAAATTTGCATATTAATATTATACGATGCAGACTATGTTAATGTGTTTTATATTTCCTAATTCGCATGAGGTGCTCTACATCCACGTGTAGAATTCTAGTTAGGTAATATATAATATATTACAAATTGATATATTAGTTTTTTTTAATAATTCTATATATAAAAAAACCCACGCTTCCTCTGTGTGTCTGAACGTGAAATCTCAAAAACTACCGAACGATTTTTACAATTGTTATCACCAATGGATAGAGGTACGCGAATATAAGCGTGCGTTATGGAAAATAAATTCTCTAATCAAAATAGTTGTGACATACCTTTTGTTTGTTGGTCATCACTAACAAATATTTCTGGTCCTCGGAGAACGTTCCAATGGAGTAGTTGCTTAGCTTTAACTGTCAACAAAAAATAATTAATTATTACAAACAATAAGAATCTAGTCGCAGAATCTTTAAAAAGGATGCACAAAAACTTACCAACTTATGCATGTAATTATATTTGAAGTAGTCATGTTTTACCAGGTCAGCAGTATATTAGAAGACAGCCAAAGAATACGGCTTATAGGTCGAAAATTTAAATAATTAAATATCAATGTAAAGACGAACTGACCGTAATGTAATTTATATTTACCACCTCTGAGTTGCATTTTTCGATAACCTTTTTTTTATGAAATTGAATCTGACTAAACTGTGTGCATGGATAAGATACCTCTTTCTGAAGTCGGTTAAAAATAAACAAAAGAGTACTACACTTACCAAATCAGTTTCATCGAGTATAGGAGTGTAAGTTTCTTGGGTCGCGTCAAACTTCCACACCCCGAGACCCGCCTCCTTGTAAATATATTCAGTGTCTGAAATAAACATACACCAGTATTTGTAAACATAGATTATAAAGTCTTATTTCGTTTTTATTTAAACAGAGAAACTGACACATACATTTTAAACAGATAGTAAGATATAAGAAAATCTAAATATAAATCGCTTCATCCGTTCGGGAGCTACAATGCCACAGACATACACACACATACAGACACGTTAAACTTATAACACCCCTCTTTTTCCGTCGGCGTTTAAAAAGTGGGAGTAATTTACTGAGGCCCCTGTGTAGTTAATTATCAATATAAACCTGCAGTTAGTACAGTCAAATTAAATGTAACATTATTTAATTAAATCTTTATAACTTCGTGATCGAAACGAACATCAGCCATACGAATATAATACTTGCGAAAGCAACTCTATATACGTCTGTCTATCTCGTGACGCTAAACGACAAAATTATTTTTTATGAAATTCGGTATAAGTATTTAAATAATCTTATCACAAAAAACTGTCAAAAGTCGGCCTTTGCTATCGCATAGCTAAGCAGCATCGCTAGGCTAGTCTTATTTATAGATCCCCTGACAATCACTTTCACAAATCAATTGAGGGGCCTGTTGGTCTAGCGGTTAAAGACCCTGACGGCCATACCGGAGGTCGTGGGTTCGATACCCACGTCAGGACAAATCTTTGAGTGAATAGCACGATCATTTGTTCTGTGTCTAGGTGTAATTTATCTATAATATGTGTGTATTTAGAAATATATAAGTATGTTTATCAGTTGTCTGGTTACTATAACACTAGCTCTGCTTAGCTTGGGATCAGATAACCGTGTGTGGGATGTCCTGGAATATTAGGGCATATTATTATGGAATTACATGCTACTTTTAGAAAACATAGTTTCATCCGACATACCTGAGATCCACTGTATAACCAGCTGTTCAGGAAACAAGCTGACTGTCAAAGGGACCACATCCTCGAGAGCGAAGGTCTTCAGGCCACTGGATATGTATGGCGAGGACTCCGTGTGGCAGCTCAGTAGCGCCAGGACTAAACCGATGATCGTTGTCAACGACTGCAAACAAAAACATGATGTAAGTACTTAATGCGGACAACATCACATACCTTGCTCTGAACCCAAAGGTACCAAGGAAACACCCAGACCCAAGACAATGTAGAAAAGTGACTTTCTATATTGGCCCGTCCGGGGATCGAACCCGGGACCTCAGAGCTAGCAACACCTTGAAAACCGGTGTGTACGCCTCTCTAGAAGGGTATCATTTAATTGGACTATGCATAACTTTGTTGAATATTACATAGGAAAAAATAGTTCCTAAATGTTAAATAAATACTCGTGTTAAATAAATCAATTACTATACGTACAAAATTCAGTGTAAACTTTAAAATATTATTAGGTTAGGTATGCACTATCCACCAAAATAAATTTTAATGAACGTAAAAGGGATGAATGCTTAAAATGCGCCCGTGAATATAAGATACTGGTACTAAAGTAATGAAAAAGTACTGAAATATGAATTAAAAAATACAGAAATAAATAAAATTGTGTTTCCAACACAAGTCCATTAAATAAACATGGAAACAATTCGTTTTCACTCAGTTTGCTACGCGGTTTGTATTTCTAATATGTTCGACACATTTATAACACAACGCATTGCTACATTAAAATACAGTGTGTATCCGACATCTTCCTAGGCTAGGTATTAAATTGATTTAGTGCAACGAATCAATGGCGTCACCCCTTATCATAAATATGAAAATTTGTTTTAGAATATATTTTGTTACGGCGAATGTTTTTACTTGATAAATCTTGGTACGGTTGAAAACGTTGCTAGCTAAATTCTAGCTTATGTTCTTGTAATGACTGAGTTATTTGCTAACCGTAAAAAAATTGTATGTTTTTCAGGATATTAATATTGTGGAAAAGAATACAAATGAGTAGATCATAAAGATAAGCAGTGCTCGCTTAGGCAGTTCTGTTTATTGGCAAAGATTATTATGATATTTATTAATATACAAATAAATCTAATATAAGAACAAACTCTAACTATACTAAAATTGAAACTTACATAAATAAAAACTAAATGGCGTCAAAGAACTCATCGTCATCCTTGTCAATGGCGGGGAACGTGCCCAGAAGGCTGGCAGCATTGCCACGTTGAATGGCTATGCCGATTCTCCGTGCAAGGAACAAACCAACCCTCTGATCACGAGTAGATTCTACCAAACGTTTGGAAAGTTCTTTGAAAAGATTTCGTGCGCTCGGACCCCATGACCCGAGCGTTTTAACCCCAAACGGCTCGAAAATATAATCACCCACAATGTTATTATACTTCCGCCGCTTAAGGGTCTCCGCAGCTCCAGCAGCAGCGCCAGGAGAGGCTGCTGAACTTAGAACGTGGGACGGCGCAAGGGTGTCGACGCACGTTCCACCAACACACCAAAGGCCGACCCAATTTCCAAGGCAGCAATGACATACCGTCAGGTCTCTTGCCATCGCCGCGCACCAGACCATTGGGTTCCAAAACAGCTGGTACACCGGCAGTGGCAAGAGCACGACGAATTATGTCATTCAAATTTGAGTGGCGAGATATACGCCCTGCGCTCCTGCTGCAGGACAGGCCATGGTGACCGAGGTTGTCGACTGTCTCACCGCATTGACAACGATGACATGCGACACAGGGTATACCTAAACGTAAACTCATGGCGAGCCGGAAAGTACTATTATCCAAAATCGAATTGGCAAACGTATAAGTAATATATAAAAACATAATAATATAACGTAACGTACCAAGTCCTTTTCGTACAAAAAGAACTAACAAAAAAGTGTGACACGATCGCCTTTAAACTCATCTCACTAGTGCTTCTTATTCAACCTACTTACTCGGAATCTAAAATTAACCAAATATTGCATAATCTTCAAATTAAATATTCCTCAATTTCATAAACAAGAACTTTTTGTATCGAATATCTCGTGAGAGAATCGTCTCAAACTGTCATAATAATGCGGTTCCCACCTTTGTTATTTGTTTTAACACTTTTTGGGAAGATCGCATCGGTATTGTCATGTTTTAACCGACTTCAAAGGGATGAGGTTCTTAATGCAACTATCACTCTTCTTTTGGATGTTTGTTATGAGATATTTTCGATAATAGTGGATCGATTAAATTTTTTTTTTGTCTAGGATATATCTCAGAGATGGTCTCATATAAATTTCACTGCAGTTGGGTCTTTTTTACATTTATAGATATGTAATTATTACGATATTAATGTCGCAAGTGTTCTTCCATAGTATCAAGAATCTCCTAATTTTACGAAAACATTTATCATAAATTATTAACGATCATTATTTTCAGCAAGGGGTAAATATTTTAGAGATTTTTGATAGAGATCTTTGCAGTTAGCCTGAGCGCAGGCTTTGACTGCTTCACCGGACTTTTTCACTTGGCCCTCTGGTACAAATTGTGTTACAAATATCTTAATAATATTATATCATCAATACAACGCGGGAGCCTCTGCAGCCGAACTATTTTTCGGTTAATTAATTATTTATTATATGCAGATGTTAGAAACATATGTGCCTGACGTTTTAAATAGTTCCTCGAAACAGATCAATATCTCAGGTATATCGTGATCGACACACACATTGCTCTTTTAAAATGCATCACTGCATGTCACATGCAGGTTGGCATGTAAATGTGACCCTAAACTCGAAATGTATCTGATCAACAGAAATAGAAGGAATTAATATAAATATAAAAGATATAAATAGAATAGCGTTAAGCATGACAAAGTAAAGAAAATTATTATTTACCAAATGTATGTCGTTCAGGATAGAAGTGAGTTACGTCAATTAGGAGACCCAAAAAAATATATCAAAATTGAAATTGGTTGCAGAAACATTAAATGTTGATAAATAAATATAAGAATAAGCAGTTGCATGAGGGATAATCAAATAAGATTGTCTCAATCTAAGAGCGTTTTCACATCATCCGATACTAGATCGGGGGCTACCAAATGTTTGCAACATGTACATTTTTTCACACTATCCGATAAGATATCGGAAATGTAAATTTCATACATTCTATATCGTGTAGGATAATGTAATAAATAAACTGTAACTGTGACTGTGACCTACGATGTTCATTTGAAATCTAAAACAAATGTAACGCAACAAATTGACATGATGTTGATAACAGTGTTCACAATCATTTTGCCAGTTTGTGTTAAATTGAAATGTAATCTTTATTGTTTCATAACCAATAGCCGTCGTAATAACGACATTTAAATTGAATAAGTCATTGTTGTGTTGCTACAACACGATCGATGACAAATTGTTGTTGATATGACATGCCCTAAATTCTTACAAGAATAAATCGCGTCTTGTATACATACGAATTAGCCGGATGTGCGTAAGAATTTCGCGCCGGAAAGAGAATTAAGATACAATAAATATGGCCTAATAAGCGTGTAAAATATAATTGTTTTAGTTACTAATTAGAAAATAAGTAAAACTGTAGTTTCTTTTTTAATGAAAAAGTTAGTTTTTGGTAGGATGTATTTTATAAGTGAGGCCAAGCAAACGTTACAATAACAAGTATAAAAATTAATTACTTAACCTAAGTACTTATCTATAAAGGCGTTATAAACGTCAAACTGTTCCTGTTAATCTGCAGTTAAATGTACAAATGATATCAGGAAACAAATTGTGAGGATAGTCTTTCTTCTGAGATCATAAGAGGTCAATATATCGGGTCAAACCTGACTGTCATAAGTTCATCTAAACAATGGCGTATGTAAGAGGTAGATATATCACAAAAGGCTTACTGTTGACATGGCTTTTATAGAGAAGAAGATAAACTATTATTATTAAACATAAAACACTATCAAAATTTAAGCTTCACTAGAGAAGTAATATTCCACTTACTACCTTAAATGTCACGGTGGGTACCAATTACAGAAAATAATTCATAAATTTAAGGCTTGGAGGATCAATCACATATAATTTCTAAACCCTACGTTTCGAAATAGTATATAAGGTAGTATTTACGGTAATAAGAGCTTACAAAAAATAGCCTTATGAGCTAACTATCAGCAGCAGAATTTTGATGTAAAACAAAAGAATGTGGTTTGCCAGCGGTTCAATGGCCGAACCAAGTTGAGGTTCAAACCGAAGTAAGTAACAATTAACAATGTGTATTGTTCTTTATTAGCAAGCCATCCGCAAAGATTCTCCATACAAAAAATCGATTACAAATATTATTAAATAAAGGTACAAAAGAACTTCAAAGAAATTTATATGGGACCATACAACGTCATCGACGACGAAAATATTTTTTGAAATCGGTCTCCAATTCACAGCAACATCAATAACAAACATAAAAGGCATAAAGTCGAAATGAGAACTTCCTCATTTTTAAGAGCTGAAATCTCGCTCGTCTTCCTTCACAGTCTGAGAACATTATCTAAATAAAAATTTTAAAATAATATTTTCTTCCAATCAAAACTGCATTTCTAATCATTTCTTAGCATCGTGAGCCGATAGCGATCGCATCTTTACATTGTAAATCAAGCCGCTAATGAATGCGGCTGATAAAAAGTGTGTATTGAATGAGGAAACAATAGAAATACTAACAAACAGTATTCTTTAGTCTTAAATTACGACTATTAAATAACGTGAATTATACTCTTTTTCCGTACTTATGTAAGTCCAATTTAATTGCGTCATTCAGACTAAGTTACAAAAAATAGTAGCAAAAAACAGTTTTCGGATGTTTTGTTTTTGTGTGGCAATAGGAAGTAAATAATTCGTGCTGTTTAACACTCCTTCATAAAAATATTTATTCAAGATAGTTTATAAGTTTACTTCAATAAGATAATTTCATTTTTCAATGCCTCAAAATTGAGTCAAAAAGTAAACAAACCAGCCACCTTCACTCAAATTGTTTGAAATATAAACGCGAAGTATTCTACCTGTCTATTTATCTTAATTTTACATAATAATTTAAATATTTTGCACATTTTTCACGGTTTTTCTATACGTTAAATCTTCAATGACAAACCTCCATTGTTTCGTTAACTTTAGAACATGACTAGCATTAAAAAGTGGAATTAGCAAAGCATTTTTAAATAACAATAACCAAATCATAAATATTGTAGGAGACGGGAAGATATTCATACATATGTTACGAAATATTTCAATTTTTTGGCAATATTTGAGACCGGCGCAAAAACACATTAACTATATTTTTTATTTACGGAACGAGTCAGCTGTTTTGCAGTAATAAACAACGCAAATCTTCAACCTACCTCTCTTTACAAAACAAAACACAAACATTTTTATTACCCACAACATAAAAAATATACCGTCTAATATTATGAATGGCCGTGATAGTAACCAAAGCCGGAAATACTCACCATTTCACACGCGTACACGCAAGTATCGCAGGATGTGAGGTCGAGACCTCCTCAATGAATCCTAAACGGTCCAATCAGTTGTCATCACTCGCGGACACTAGCACTGCTTGCGGGCTGCGCACGAGTTGACGCAGAGGCGCGCGGTCAGCGACTGCCGCGGCTGAGGCCTGCTCACACGCTGCTCAACCTCCCAACATATGATACTAAGTTATGGAAACTGACTTTACTGAGCCATAACATTAAATTAATGATGATAAATAGGGAAATTAATAAAAAGCATGTTAATATATGTTAAAGAACAACATTTGTATTATTACCTGCACTTCCTTATCAGATAATATCTTACGAAGTAAAGACGTAGTGAAAGGGAATTTTAGTATCGAAACTATCGGGCCGCTTTTAAAACCGATGTAAGTTTAAGACCAATAACTATTAAAATCTACTTGCACTAACGTTAGAAACCTATGGCCTTTTCTCAAATTAAGTTGCATATTTGGCAATTTTCAGTGGAAAATAACATCTATGTGTATCTCCATATTTCTATGTTATGCTTCAGCAGATTCTTACAGTTCTAGTAATTACAAGTCATTTATTTCTCTAACAGAGAACAGAATATGAACTATTCTATTCATATTTTTGACGTTTACAAATTAAAGAGCAATCCATTTCTAAAGCATAAACGTTCACACTTCTTAGTTCAACTGGGGCCCAAGTCTGCTATTTACACTCGGTTCAATGTCTTCATAGTGGCGTGCCAGCAGAGCCATTTTCAGAAAATTGGTATTCTACTAAACGTCAAAACGTCAAAATTGCGCATTACAATTTGTACCAAATGTATGAACTATTGGTCACAGTCGTTGAACATTGAACCGAATCGTTCCAATGCGCAATTTTGACGTTTTGACGTTTAGTAGAATACCAATTTTCCGAAAATGGCTCTTCTGGCACGCCACTATGAAGACATTGAACCGAGTGTAAATAGCAGACTTGGGCCCCTGGAGTCTTGACACCATGACGCAACAGCGAACAACGACCGAAGAGGTCATCGCGTCTCATGCAGTTATGTGAGCTCTTACACAAGATCCTTTCCAATACCAAATACAACACAAAAAGACCAACCTAAATAAATAAAAGTTACAATAAAGTCGAAGTAAGTAGTACAAAGTTGGGCTATCTGCGATTATGTAAGTGCCATGAATTCATAATGTTAATTGAATTTATAATCATAAAAATATACTTAAAATTATTAAATACCGGAAGAAAATTTTTATAAGCCTGTAACATATAAAAAAATATAAACATGCGTAACCATATATAAAAGAAAGAAGCGTATTTCTATGTTCGTGACTGATAGAGCATCAAACCAGCTTCTTTAAGACGTAACACTTTTTGTGCTGTTTGCAGATCACGATCGGTACCTAATCAGAACAATCTAGTTTTATTTTCCCTATATTTTTTTAGTGCTTATTATGTAATTTTGTATTCTTGTCTAATGCGTTTAAAGTTTATTTATTCTAATGCATTTATTTATTTATGTCTACTTGAGGCAAGGAAATTTTAAATTGTACTTTAAAAATAACTCATTTCAAATTTAATTTAGAAAATATCATTGTCCTTCTTAAAATAAACTTGCATTATTTTAATTTTAGCAGGGATATAAGGCGAAGGGATGTCAGCGGCCTACAAATGGTCATAAGAAGCATTATCCTCTGTCCGGTTTTTTCTTATCTTCAATCAATATTTTTGAACATATAATCATTAAAACATAAAATACATGGTAATGCCAAAGGCCGAAGAATTTCGTGAGTAATAAAATCAAGGTTTTGGATGCCAGAATGTTTGTAAACAGTTATGTGTGATTCACCTCCAATATATTCAATTTATTAATAAAAATATATTATTATTTACTACGTACTACTCCTACAATGCTTGTAGAAATAACTGTTTATTTTATTTTGTTACAACTTTAACCGTTTTCTTGAAATTTGGTAAGTTGGTCCTGTAAATGAAAGATGAATTTCTTTCTTTTGCGATGATCACGACCAACTTTCTATCGGCATTTTCTATTTCGGCAATCTCCAAATAATCATAGATCAAGAAGTCTGGGTAGAAATGGCCCTGACCGCCTGTAAAATTACTACACCCCATAACAAAGTGATTACTATATTATGCAAGTAGCTAATTGTAATTTTCGAAATTTGAGTCCGCATGGCTGTGTTAAAGTCAGATGAAGAAGTCAAAGACTTCGCCCAAGCTCGACTCTTACATAAATCTGTGAAAAGGCTGTAAAACATAAAATCCTACGAAACTAAAACACTGTAGGGGACACATCTGTCACAGTAAACGGTCTATGAACCTTGCCTCAGTGGGACAGGGTCGCGGCCACTTACTATGTGATCACACGAGTGGGATGCTCCCGTGTCTAGATATAAATAGATGCACGAGGATTATGGACACAAGGATACTTAACGAGAACCTGGAAATAAAGTAATAATGTACTCTTGTCTACGTGTCCTGCCTGCTATCGCTAAATTGCATTTTCATTCAAATCATTAATACAAATATGTATGATTTTTTGTACAAATTACTGTCATACGTTGATCTTTGACAGTCGTGAAGTCAATTCTGACAACAAGTCTTGCTATAGTATACTGTTTCCCTGTAGAATGGGTGGTGGAAGTCAGAAAGGCAGTCGCTCCATGTAAAATATGGTACCTATTCAGCTGAATCCGGTAAGACTGGTAGCCGACCCCAACATAGTTGGGAAAAGGCTCGGGACATGATGATGATGTATGTACAAAGTATGTTCTGACATCATATTTTAATCAAAGGTAACTAAGTAGGTTGATATTACAGGCAAATTATTTTAATAATTTGTACTTGACTATAAATGCTATACATATGGCGGCGATTATCATAGACTCCCATATTTAAATGAAACGTTTATTTAATATCTAGAGGTATATTAGCATTAAAAAGCTAGATCAATATTTTATTAAAGATAAGGTTACAGGTTAATATTATTACTATGATATAATTTAATTCATCTTGAAGAAGGAAAATGTCTTGGCTCCGAAACGTTAGACAATGGACCGGTATCGCCAACGTAGAAGAACTTTTTCGTGTGGCGAGGAACAAGGAGAGATATGCGGAGTTGACGGCCAACCTCCAGTAGTGGAGAGGCAACGCAAGAAGAAGAGATAACACGACATTGAAATTTATTTTTCATTGCACCATAGCAGCTCAGCTGTTTCAATTCGACACAGTAACACTTAATTAAAACAACTAAATATTAAGTCAGTATAATTAATATTGGTGCCTAGTTTTTAGATATTGGAATTATATTTCTTACTATCTTCTAAAACTCATTAATATTGGTAGGTACCTATTTTTAGGTATTAGAATTAATTTAATATCTTCTACATTTACTCAATAACAGTTGCAAAAAAAAACGAAGATGAACCAAATCATTGTAGAAATCACTTGTTTAGTGTTATAACACATCATCATTTACATCACTTCAAAATATAATTTATTTTTAATCTTATTAATTTGTGCTATGTCAATAAAAGACAGCATCACATACGAGTACATTACTCTGAACCCAAAGTAAGCAGCTAATGCACTTGTGTTATGGAATCAGAGACAACGAAGGTACTACTAACACAAAGAACCGAGACCATATAGAAAGATTTACTTCGTATAATTTATATAGCCCACAAAAAAAATAACTACGAACCCTTATGAAAAATAAATTAATCAATTACACAAAAAAGTATCAATTACACAAAGAAGCTGGTAATCATTGTAGATTACCAGCTTACAACATGTCATATATCTAAAAACAAACATACCAACTAAACTGCAATTTATCTGCACTTAGGTTCTCGTAATGTAATTCATTTATAATAACTATTGACTGCAATTATTTTGTTGTTTTGTGCAATATGCATGTTTATTGAACGCGTGCAGCTTCATTATTTTAATAGCATTTGATTAGTTTAACCTTCAATCTCAAAGTGTTAAGTAAGCACTAAATAATTTCGTTCAGGTTTTAGAGTTTAAGGAGAAGCGAAGTAAAGAATATCATTTTTTATTAAATTAAATCGGTAAGGACATAGGCGTAATATTACCGTTAGATATTTAGTTGTCGCAATCGCAAATATTAAAATGCATGGGGGATACCTTTGCTAGACCCAATCGAATAATCCTTACATCAATTATCATAATTCTTACAAAAAAAAACCGACTTTAAAATAAGTCTTGTCTGGTTTTCTTATGGACCTTACAAATAAAAAAAAGAATCATTAAAATCAGTTCACCCAGTCGAAAGTCCTGAAGCAACAGACATAAAAAAAATAGTCGAATTGAGAACCTCATCTTTTTTTAAGTCGGTTAAAAAATTATAAAACTACAATCTCTACTTAGATTTAATGACCAATCACACCGCAGGCCAAAAGCCTCTTCACATTCAAAGAATTGCTGATCATTTGGCCATTTGCTCCAGTCAAACATTCATCTCAATTTATTTTTAAACAGGTTAGTTTTAGTTTATTTGCTTCAGATTGGAAGCCAACACAGCAACAATACGCATAATGACTTCCTTATTTACAAAAACATGAACTGTAAGCGATACACGAATGTTGATGTACTACAAATTATTCAAGTTTCGTAAATGTTCTACTTACAGTAATAATTCTGGCTTTGTTCAACCCAATTTGAATTGTTTAAGAAAATATTGTAAATAATGTAATCTAATTGCCAGCTAATCCTATATTTGAAATCCTACTAAAATTGTCGATATTTACAACAGTTACTCGAAAAGTTTCTGGCTGCAAGCCATGAAGGTTTTAGAAAATTGTGGTTTGAGGTTGCAGTAACTTTGGACAGGTAAATAAAACAAAAATAATATTTGAATTTGTGAAGAGCGAGCTAACTTAATTATTTAATACTTCTGATACCTTGAACTTAAGATAAATTGCCTTTAACGCAAAGGTAACTCCATATTAGTTCCATCAAAGCACTATGAATTTATGGTAGCTAATTAATTTCTTATATTACTTATCAAGAAAAGTAAGTAAACAGTCACGCATTGTTAGTTAAATTGTTTCATGAAAGAATGACGTATCTAATACAGTCTCTACATAATGAAAAAGTCATAAATATGAGTTTCTTATATTGACTTGTTTTATTGGTAGTAAAGTTCGATGGCGCGTTATCCCATGGAGTAATGACGAGGCGATTATCTACTAAAGTGACATAATACTTTCGCTGTTAAAGAGTAAAAGATATTAAACATACTTCATACAGACATAAAATCAGACTTGTAATCGTCTATTCAGTGTTAGAAAGTTCTCTTTCCTTTCGTGTTTACTAATTTTGGAGTAGAAGACCCATACTGGATCTTTTTTTAACCAATTTGTAGAAAATAATTAGAGATATTTTAAATATTTATGAACAAAGCTATATTAACATACAGGTTTGTAGAGATGGTGGAACTGCCTCGTTGGCCTTGTGGCGCGACTGCTACGCTAGAGGTCTTGGGTTTGATTCCCAAGTCGACCAAGGTGTTATTGGGTTTTTCTATAAGATTCTCAGTAGCAAGTCGGAGTTTTGATTTGTGCCCGGTTAGTGGCAATAGGTTCGCCCCCTATTACATGGGACCTAAACAAATCGGCGAACTGTGGTTGTACATTGGTACACCTCTGCCTAACCCTTCGGGGATACAGGCGTGCTGATGTGTTATGTGTGTGTTTGTGGAGATACTAGAAACGCGACATACCTTTATACACTTAACTTCATGTCTCGCAATATCTACTATTGACGGGCCTGTTGGTCTAGCGGTTAGTGACCCTGACTGCTATACCGGAGGTCGTGGGTTCGATTCCCACTCAGGACAAATGTTTGTGTGGTGAGCACGATCATTTGTTCTGGTCTGGGTGTAATTTATCTATAAGATGTATGTATTTAGAAATATATAAGTATGTTTATCAGTTGTCTGGTTACCATAACACAAGCTCTCTTAGAGCTTAACTTGGGATCAGATTACCTCGTGTGAATTGTCCAGGAATATTATTATTAATAGGATTAGTTTACTAGACAACACAAATATAAATCATCGGTAAATCAATGAATTGAATCTCATATCTTCATAAATGTAAGTGAAAGGAGATGAGGGGCTTGCGTGATGCAATAGAGTATAATAGTGCAACGCATTGCGCGCGCACGCAACAAGTATAAGTACTTAACTTGTAATTGGTAGGTGTGTACGTTTATTCACTGCTATCTGGCACTATTTACTTCCTACTAGCAACAAAAAGGTCATGTGGTGTTCGACTTTAAGTTACAAATTAAACAAGTACTGGTTTTTGTCTTCAGTAGAAACATAATATTTGCTTTAAAGGATTATTTTTAAATTGTCACTACAGTAGCATGCCTTTGCTAACATTTTATAAAAGTTTTCTAATAAAATGGGCATGCAGCTTACGAGATCTACCTAATTGTCTAGTAGTATCTCTATTTTATATTACAACATATTGCATATAAGACTATATTAATTAACCCAAATCGTTCCTATCTATAAAATCTGACATTTAAAAAATATACTCAAATGAAAAGGTCATTTCTGCAATCGTAGCACTGCTATCTTTGGGTATTTCTAAATAATAATATGTTGGTAAATAGATCAGTGGCCATAATTTATAGGTAGGACATAGCTAGGCACTAAAAAGTGAAATAGTTTCCCATGTAGAGTTTACTAAGGAAAATTGTTTTACTTGTTTACATCTATATTTATACATTCCGTAATATTAACAATAACATCTTGTATACCTACATTATTCGTTTCTATATGGATGCACTTTATTTTTATTAATCTAGTTTAAAACAAAAACATGATTGAAATAATTGATTATGTTTAGCGGTCACGTTCTCTGCCATTTAAATAACACTTGCAACAATGCGGATCAAAAGTGTACCTAATAAACGTTTTCATCTATAAAACAACCTAATTAAATCAGTCATGCATTTTTTTTGTATTTATTTTTCAATATTATTCACCGTCATTTTTTTTTGTCTAGGTACCTAAAATCTAGACGATAGGTATTCAAGATTTACATTATTAGTATTTATTATTAGTTAATAATAATACATTAGTAATACATACATACATAAGTAATTATAATAATCAAGATGAGATACTATCCAATTACCATGTTAATCCGTCGTGTTGGCCACTCGGTAGCACCGTCCATACAAATCAATGGAATTATGGAACAAACGTTCAGAGATATTAACAAAATTACTAGTAACCGGTAGGTTATACGCATTCACTGATTGATTTCACTATATGCTTCTCTTTTAGTAGATTCATAACTACTTTATACCATTTTTTATATTATTTTCTCAAGTACAGTGTAAAAGATAGTAGATTGCCTTCCGTACTGGGAAAGACGGAGGCATACCACTGGGCTATTTTTCTCTATTTCTTGATTTTTCAAGAGAGGGGAGTTAGCTTAATACAAACACCCCCTAAGGTCATTTAAGGTATTATATAAGCTATTATAAAACGGTTTTTTTACTTCAATATGTTCATTTTCGGATTGGCGATTTTAAATCCCA
This sequence comes from Autographa gamma, assembly GCA_905146925.1. Taxonomy (NCBI): domain Eukaryota; kingdom Metazoa; phylum Arthropoda; class Insecta; order Lepidoptera; family Noctuidae; genus Autographa; species Autographa gamma. The sequence goes on from LR989852.1 coordinate 8,813,066, forward strand.
ATTTTGGAATCCGTTTCCTCGCTATGTTTTCTTTTACCGTTTGTCAGAAGTGTCTTAGAATAGTTAAGAAATAACTTTAAAAAAGGCACATTTGCACTTGTCTGGGTTCGAACTTGCAACCTTGTGCATACAAATCCGTTCATTGAACCGCTAGCCCTCCACCACGACATGCACAATATGCAATGCAATATATTACTACACACCATACACTTCCATTAATGGCAGAGTATTTCCTGTGTAAACGTTTAACGACTTTAGATATATCGGTTGATAGTAACCTCAATAAGCCAAATAACTACATAAATTTTAAAATTGACTTCTCATAAGGAAACTAGATCGGTACTACTTTATAAGAATTTATGAACCTTCTATAATTATGGGTATGAGAAAGAATAGTGCGAATCATAAATCATTTTTGTGGTCGCATATAACACACTAAGGTTATCTCAATATTGCTGTTAATTAATACTAATATTTACACACTTATTCATATACTTAACGGTACACAAATAACGGGTAATCTGCTACAAAAATAACAAATGATAAATCGCGAAACTAGTATCAGTAGGCCATTTAGATTCTCTTAGATAAACCACAAGATTCTTATAACTGAAACCGTTATTTTATTTATATGTAGGATGTCCCTGACGCGATGACGGTGTCCTTATACGTACCAATAGAATATTATTTGCAAATAGTTTTTTTTATTAACACCTACTGGAGCTTTAGTCTATGCAGGTAAACCTGGGCGTAGTATTTGACACCGATAGTTCAAAGGATGTGCGATTCAGTGCTTTATTAAAGTATATGTTACGGTAAATGTGATTAATTGAAGATTATTAATAATTATCGATTATTATTAATAATTACCGAAAGTCGAGGTAAAAGTGATAAATTAATCACATTTATCGGTTTTTATTAATAATTAAACCCTAGTAGTGATAAATGTAATAAGTGGCCAAGGGTTGCGGGGCTGATTATTTAGTATGCTTGATTAGGTTCGACTTTGTGACGGAGATCAATAGGTTAGGTTAGGTTAGATATTGTGACCTTGCAACAGAGCGAGCGAAGCGAGCGACGACGTATGTACCCATCACGAATATTTTTATAAATTAAAGAAACATTAACCAAGTTTATATGTATAAGTCAGTGTATATGTCAGGGTAAGAGTGAATAATATAAATAAATACCTGCTGGTCAAAAAACATTGGGTTTTTATTTATTTTATCACTTTTACCAATATGTGTCGAGAATTATTAATAATTACCAAAACATGTGATTATTATTAATAATTTTGTAAAATTATTAATAATTTTCAATTAATCACATTTACCGTAACATATATATATATGGAAGTTTCCTAATATGACTACGGCGCCATGCTTAGCGAAAATAATGAAAAAGGAAGTCTACCACTTCCTATCATACCATGATCCTTTTTTTAAAGTAGGTATCTCTTTATATTTACTTGGATTTAAAGTCAATAAATAAGTCGAGCCAAAGCACGTACATCAAAACTCACTATCAAAAATACCAACCTAATGTTTAAAGGTGATCAACAGGATATGCAATAATTATCTATCGGCTTCTAAATGTTAGAAGAATAAATTAGTATTTACTAGGTTATCAGATCAATGTGTCGTAACAAGGCCTTTTCGTCCAGTCTGCCAACTTCCGCATGTGTTGTCTCGTCACTCATATCGAGATTATGTTAATTTATGCTATGCAGATGCTATCGTTATTATACCGAATTGGAGCCAAGATTTGACATCGATCCTCTTTCTTCTCATGCTTTCCTAGTACCTATTCATGAATACGGATATAATGAAAAGGTAGACGAACAATATATGAAAAATATTATTTATTGCAATTAACTACAATATAAAACTTATTATTTACTTTCACAGTTAACTTAAATCTTTACAGTAGTGACATCAGTTAATCGCTAACAACATAGAGAAGGTTGCGGAAAGACACAGCTTTTTTATAACATCCAAACCATTTGTAGATTGGGTAATGTACTAATTGCCCTTTTTTCTTGGCAGAAACTGACTGCAAACGCGAAACATACAACTTGAATAATATTTATAAATTATAATTATTACTGTAACATATTTTATTACAATTTCAAACAGCGCGTCCAGTAGCGGTCCATAGCGTTGTACCTATGGAGGTTCACTCCTGTCAAACTGTGGGCCTCATCGGGGTATGACTGTGAACAACACAAAAAGGTTTACACACGTATATTTTTTAGTAGTTTAAGTTAATTCATAAATGTTATTTGAAAACATTGTCTTCTAAGTGAGCGAGCCTGATGCAGGAGAAGGAAGGACTTTCATCTAACCAGAAACACACAACGATATATTGATTCAAAATGCCAAATGTCGTCACAGTTTTGTCCAAAGTACAAAGGTGTGACGTCATAAGACCCCACTCCGGAACTTCGATAATCTTTACCTACTTTGTTCTTTCTTATTTTAAAAATTCAAAAAATAAGCGGCTAGTAGTTTTTTTTCAACTGACGGACTAGATCGGTGTCTTTCTATACCCAATCATCTAAAATATTCTTGGTAATAGACTCACCATCTGCTCAAAAGGTATATCCTTCTCTTGCAGTGCCCTCATGAGCTTGGCAGCGTTCTGGTAGTGCACGTTGTCGTCGGCGTTGCCGTGCATGATGAAGAAGTCGTGGCCGCGCAGCTCCTCCGCCAGCAGCGTGACGTCACCGGCCTGGTAGCCGCTCAGGTTGTCTTCTTCCGTCGGCAGGCCCATGTAGCGCTCGGTGTACATCGTGTCTATACAAAAAAGCAAAAAAACGTGATATTAAATGCTTTTTTCGCTGTTGTTTTCTTGTTTGGATTTAAAAGATGCTATCATTCATAGCGTGGAAGAAAAACGGAAAATTTGTTATCTGTAGTAGTTTTTATATAACGCTAAATATATCTGAACAAAGAATTTGACCTTAAGTCCTATACCTTCTGAAAACTCTGTTCTAAACTTTGGGTTAAAAATCTGCGTAAAAAAATGTGTAAGTATGGTACTACGGGTTAATTACGAATTTCGGATGGCATGTTTTATAATCATTAATTACTTTATGATATACCTATGTAGTTATTCGAACAAATTATTATGTATGTAAATAATATTATAATACCAAAAACCCACTTTCAACGTTTACATAAGTGATATCTGCAGAGAAAGTGTCACGCGAATAAGATATCAATTCATTAACCTTACATTATTCAAAAATGTATTCGGTAACTAATAATTTTACCGAACTTTAATAAAAACTTCAATTAGTGTGGTGTCAAAGACAAAGAGTTATGATGATTCTATGTCTTTGAGGACAATAGTTAATTATTTTACTTATGTTAATATCAATTAGCTTTTATATTGCATCTTCCATGTTTATGGCCACTCTTAAGTACAACATTAAAATCTCAATTTTATCCGACTTCAAATAAGGAGGAGATTCTCAATTATTCCGAACCTTTTATTCCAATCTATAAGAATTGTCAATAAGAAGTACGAACTGCGAACAAAATAAAAATAAATATATCTCTGAGTCAATGGATAACTTTCCACCAATAACCATCATTATATTAATATAATATCCTGAGACAACTGAAATACTGTCATCTGATCCCAAACTAACCAGAGCTTGTGGTACGGTAACCAGACAACTGATATCGATAAATTAAACCCAGACGCAGAACAAGTGGCAATAGGCTCGCCCCCTATTACATGGGACCTAAACATGTCGGCGAACTGTGGGTGTACATTGGTACACCTCTGCCTACCCCTTCGGGGATACAGGCGTGATGATATGTTATGTTATGTTTACGCAGAACAAATGATCGTGCTCATCACACAAAGCTTTTCCTGGGTGGGATTCAAACCCCGACATCTCGTATAGCAGTCAAATTATCAATTTACTTACTATAGTACAGCCATGATGTAACCGGGGCTCCAGAGACACCGCACTGGAACAGGTGGTCCTTGTCATGCAGCATCGTCAGTAGGGTCGCGTACCCTCCGTAACTGTGGCCCCAGATACCGACCCTGGTTGGGTCCATAAACTGGTAACGATCTAGGACTTGTCTGCAAGAAACATGCAAGAATTAAAATACATGAAAACTGTAAGCATCTGACTGAACATCCTCTATTTCGAAAAAAGGATAAAAAGATTTTGTTGAAAAAAGAATTATTTAGTGATTTATTTGCGCTCCACACACAATTAATAAATAAACTGCGGTATCTAAAGGTAATTATAATATTTGGCATTCTTAAAATTTCATATTAATTGCTATTGTATATGTAAAATAATATAACTCATGTTTTATATTGTATCAAATTTAAAGAAGCTCCTCTTTGATGTCACATATGATAATTCTTACAAAAGAGAACCGACTTTAATATAAGCCTTAGGTTTTGAAGTCGGTTCCGATGTCAAAACAGGACAACACGTCAGGACAATCATCAAAATTGGTTCTGTAAAAGAACTGGATCTGGACCTAGATCTGGGGTAACAAAAAAAAAGTACAGTCGAATTGAGCACCTCCTCCTTTTTGAAGTCGGTTCAAAATAGCTAGTCATAAATAGTGATCCCTTGACACAATGTTAATTTTACGTTCTGGCTAATCATAATAATTACAGATTTTAGTGAGTATTGTAAATATTTATTAATAGCTTCGACCTTAAGGCAAAGGGGTTTTAAAAGTACACGTGTAAATGTATAAATAAAGCAGATAACATATAAGCGAGGTAAAGTATATAATAAATAGCAATTTGTCTGAAACAGGGATTGCGAACAGTCGACCTTGTCTGAAGCAATCAGTGTATAAGTATAATGTTTACTACATCCGTTTAATGAACTCTTGCGTTTTGCGATCAGTTTCTACTGCTATATCTATTTGTATTGCATCAAACATACTTTTAAGGACCCGGTATTAATATATATATGTAGATACGAATTAATACTTATTTATCATTTTGTTATTGGAATTTTGTCTATAGCAGCATTTAAACATGTCGATATAAGTAGGTACGTTTGTGATGATTAAGAAATAAAATGTAATGTATTTAATATTAATTTATAAGCTTTTTATTGAAAAACAAATAGCAATAAATTTATAGTTCAGTCGATGTTGTATTTCGTTTTACAAACATTTTCACGTAAGAATTTTATTTTCCATAAAATTCTTATCAAAATTATAACTAGAAATAATGTATACCTAATGATAAAATTTTACTTTCAAACCACAAAATCGAGAGTGTATCGATTAATATTATAATTTTACGCACATATCCGCAAGCGGCGGAAGAAACTATTAAACGTAAAACATATCAATATTTAATGTAGCTATTAATTCATTTAGGTCAATTGAAGACGAATGTGGCATTTATTCAAATCAATCCGGTTTCTTTTAGCAATAATATTATGTAATGGATGACATCGCCATTGCATATTTTAAATCGCGACGTCGTATCTTTGCAATAAAAATATATTTTAGTGATAACTGGATTTTAAGAACTTTTTGGAGAAGTGTGAAAAAATTTAGATCACTTTTTTGTTTTCAACATTTCCCGCTAATTTTCGCCAGGTATGATGTCGAAATGTATTGACACCCATTGTCCACTGGCCACTTTTGTAGCACTTTAAATCTATATGTATCGAAGGGCTATAGTCATCGTATCATTTTACAGCAAAGCTGAAATCAGCACCCGATTTTTTTTTTATTGAAATGAAGAAATCAGCGGCCGAACCGTTCTTATGTGATGCACCGTCACACATGAAGCAATCATTTTTTTTATAGGTAGAAGAAAGAAAGGGAGCCCTTTACCCCGCACTGGGACGATTGTAGCTGAAAATAATAATAATAATCATGATATTGTATTTACTTGAGTATAACGAAGTGGTCTTCCACCTCGACGGTGCCGAGCGCGTTGTTGAGAGAGTAGAGGATGTCCTGACCCTTGAGCCCGGAGCCGCGGCCGTCCGCCAGCATGTAGATTATGTTGCGGCTGGTAGTCAGGTAAGCGTGGTAACCTGGAAAGATTCAAATTTGTAAACCTTGCACACAACTTTTCGATATTGTACGTCATACATGAATCACATATTTTTTTATATGTTCTATATTGGAAGATGTATTGTACAGTTTGTTCGGGTTAATCTACGGAACTACTGCGTAAGTCCAAACGGCAGTTTTCAGACTTAAAAAAAAGTTGTCAAATAGTCAGAAGTGAAATAGAAAATTGCAAATTGAACTGCCTCGTTGACCTAGAGGTGCTAAGCGCGCCTGCTACGCTAGAGGTCTTGGGTTCGATTCCCGAGTCGACCAAGGTGTTATTGGGTTTTTTTATTAAATTCTCAGTAGAGGTATATGAACAACATATCAATGCAAAATGTCTGGATTTTTGTTGTTTACTCTACAAATAACACCTCCGCTGCAGCTACCTAAACTGTTACATAACCCAAAAAAGAGGTTCTCGTCTATACTAATAATTAGCAAATGAGTGCGAGATTAAAAAAAAGAAAATCTATCAGTGCAATAAACTTCAAACAACTTACCAACTGTAAACGTATTATAGACCGTGTTAGTATTAGGTCCAGAATACACGTAAAACACGACGGGGTACTTCGTGGTAGTGTCATTGACGTCCAGCCCCGGCGGCAGCAGGAGTCGCACTGGCGCGGGGAAGCCGTTCTGCAGGGGAACCGTGGTGATGATGCTGCCCCAGCGAGCCTTGCCCACCAGGCGCTGGCGGACCACCCTGTTGTCCTCCCATGTGTATAGGTTGGCACGGGTCTAAGGACATAAATGTTTGAGTGATTACATTGGACGTAGGTTCTGCAAATATGGATGGTTAAAAAAAACCGACCCCACTGAAATGTATATAGGATTCCGGAGAAAACTTTATTTTTTGAAATCGAATAAAAATTGTATGAAATATCGCGGTACAAACATACTATGTCGCATAGGGAAGCTGCCACTTTTAAAGTCGATGGAAATTGGCAATTCTGTCGTCCAAAAAATTACTATCGATTGACTGAGCGATTTAGGTAAAAATAAAGACAATAGGCACATTTTTGGCTCAATAGACAATATTCAATATTAACACACTCACCCTCGGGTTGATGATATAAGTAGCGGAGGGCTCGTCGGGCGAGGAGCAGGTGATGGTCATGTAGGAGCCGGCGTGGCTGAGCGTGGCGGTGGCCCAGGCGCAGCGGCCGCGGTCGGGCAGCTCGATGGCACAGCTCAGGCAGCCCGCGCGGGCGCCCGTCACGTGCACCTGCGACTCCCACGGCATGCCGGGGACCGTGCGGGTGTAGTAGCTAGGGGATAAGGCAAAATTTACAATTTCAGTAATCAACGATACTTGGGGTTGAGTGTGTTTTGCAATTTTTATAATTCGAGGTGGGGACGAACATAAATAGATCATGAAAATCGTATCTAGGTATAAAAGAAGACACACAGAACTTTATACGTACAGACAATAGTCCATACCAATCGTCTACTAACACATCATAATCAAGGTTGCCCTCCAAGAGAGCATTAAAAGACGGCTGAGCATGAGAAATGAAAAAGAAAGTATAATAACTTAAAAAATATCGAAAACTTCGCGGATAAGGGTCAACGAAGGGCCACGGGTCAACAAACGTTAAATATAAACAAATCGAATAATCGAATACTCACTAAGACAAAGTTTCTTCATCCATGCCGACGAAGTTGTTAACAGTGAAGGCCCCTGGGGTCACGGAGCTCGAGACGATCTGGCCGCCCACTCGCATGCTAACGTACAGGTGCTGCCAGATCTGGTCGTCTGCCTGGCTGAGCGACCAGCGGGTCGACACGAAGAAGTCGCCGTTCCTGCTGAAGCGGGGCAACGCGATGGGGACCCAACCGTTAGGCTGAGTGCGGGTCTCTTCCTGCAAAAAGCACAAGTAATTAGGTGCCTTTTTATTGCAGTGTACTTACCTTATGTTATAAACCCCGATGCGAAAGGATGTAATAAGTTTAACGTTAGAATGGGTAGTTGTATCTAGCAGTGGCATCGTAGCTTAGCTCCTACCGAATTGACCGATAATAACGTGTTTAACATCTGTTGCACTTTTTTGTTTAAAAGCTGATGTTACCTAGATGATTCTTCTTTTTAACTTCAATTTAAAGATCTGCGGTTTGAAGTAAATAAATGTATTTTTTAAAACTCGACTGTTTTTTTTAAATTGTTACCTTACCTAAGAAAGAAATGCAAGGAGGGTAGAGAGGCCTTTGCCCTGCAGGGGACAGAAATGGACAAGAAAAAAACATTGTTACCTACCTCACAAACATTAGTGATAATGTTACAGATCCTGAGCACAGTGTAGTTCTGTCGTCTGTTAAGCCAGTGGGCTGCTACCTCGAAGTCTGTGATCCACGTCACTCCACCCAGGATATGGTCTTCGGTAACTCCCACAGGGGGCGCCAAGGGTATGTACTGAACATTGTTGGGGTTAGCCACTAAAGCTGCTAGGTTAACCACCCGAAGTAACACTGTCGGGTTTTTGCGACCAACCTGAAATACATCGGAGCAATATTTAATATATCTTTTCAAAAATTATATGGAAGAAGGAAATCAAATTCTAGTAATTAATTTCACATTAAGAGTTACCAAAAGGGAATATCAATCCAAAAGGGGTGCAAAAGCAGTTCAGATCTTTGGTGTCAAATAATACATAATTCGCATAACATTTCGCATTTTACTCAACATATTTTGATCTGTAATGTCGTAAACTGATTAAACTAAATTTAAGTATTGAATAAAACTACATTTTACGGATTTTTACGCGGTTTTAATTTTAGATTTAGGTCCCGACGTTTCGACACCTTTGCATTGCATTTTAGATTTAAGTAAATAGTCTTCACATATTTTGGACAGATCGATAGGTTCTGTTTTATACTATTCAATCAAGCAAGAGATCCTCTTCTGAAATAACGATGCAAATTATAAGCAACATTTATTGTACTGGGTTCATGTCTTTTTAAGCTCCAAACTTATATATTCCCATACCTTCGGGTACTTAAGGTCAACGAGCTCGGGGTATGGATCCTCAGGGTCAGATTTGTCTTCGAAGTAGTAGTAGGAGTAGCTTTCGACTTCAGTGTCATCGTAGGTCGCGAAGGCCAGGTAGGAGCCTCCAGTGGAGAACCAGGTCGCTTGGCCGGTGTACATGACATCCTCTAAAAATAAAAAAGGTTAGTTATTACTTTGGTTCGTTAAACTGCCTTCATTCCCAAGTCGACCAAGGTGTTATAGGGTTTTGCAATGAAATTCCCAGCAGCAGGTCGGAGTTTGAATTTGTGCCCGGTTAGTGGCAATGGGCTCGCCTCCTATTACATGGAACCTAAACATACTGGCAAACTGTGGCTGTACCTGCCCAACCCTTCGGGGAAACAGGCATGATGGTATATTATGTTAATTTGGTTCATTTGTAAATTCCAGCACTAGGGTAGACTTCGTGCCAAAAGGGGTTTTCTGTTAGTCAACCTTAGGGTGATGCGGAGTTTTATTTTTCGTCTGTTTGGTTTAAATAACTATTTCTATCACACGCTCTCTCAGCATAACTATATTTTTCTTCCCTTTCTTTTCAAAAAAAATCTTATCTAGGTAGGTAGATAGTAGGTAGTAAACTAATATGCAAAAAATGGATTTTTGGTTATTTTAATAATTTACTTATTTTAAAAGCTTTTCCGGTCATACCTTCGTAAACCCAGTCGGTGTGTCCATTGTAGTAAACTCCAGGAATGCCATTGGTGGTAATCGGGATGCCATTAGTGGCGCCCTCTGGCAGATAGTACAAGTTGTTGTTGTAGACGTAAGCTAACGAGTGCCCGCCTCCGAAGATACACAGCTGAAGGCGTTCACCGTTCTGTATCTCTTTAACTTCGCTGGAAATTGTAATTAAAAATTAATTTATTATCCTTATAATTATACATTAAGAGTATAGAAAAAAAAAACTTACTCGTTATCTATATCGTAGAGACTGTATTTCGCAGTCGTGGAATACCTGTAAACCTATAAAACCAATCATACTATTTATTTAACTAAAATATAATCATTATTTGTGTATTTAAAGAAAATTAGGTACCTTAAGAGATTATTAATTTAATATCTAGCTGATTACATTATCGTAATAGTTTTACATTCATTGTATAAAGATAACTCGTTAATCTAATTTAATATTATGAGGACGTATGCATTAGATAACATACCTGTTGTACTTCGCTAGAAGCCAAAATGAATTGTCTGTCTGCCGATAGAATGGGATTACTGGTGTTCAGACGTTCCTGAAAGAAAAAAATATAAACAGTTTAGGTCTCTTGTCCGACTGGGACTATGAGTCCGGTGTCTACTACACACTACCGAAAAGAGACCTCGATTCAGCTATTTAAAAGTTGCTTGAATTTTCCCAATGACCATTTGGTAATTTTTACGATAATTGGCATTCTGCTAACCGTCATTACGAGCATTAATTGTTATTACGATCATTCTCTTCGAGAGTTCAATGAGATTTTATTGTAGGCTTATCTGAATATGAAAATTAGGCACAATGACAAGTACACTGACCCTCCAGAAGCTTTTAAAATAGTTGTATCGAGGCCCTGAGGCAAAAAAATTATTTGTTGACATGGAGTTGATATGTACACCAGAATTCTTAGTGGAAATTCTCGTCTCTCGCTCACATTAAACTACACGAATATTTAATTTGTTCCTTACCATAAGGTCTCCCCCTACAAGTACGTCACTGTCGAGTTTGGTCACATTGAAGACATAGATACCAGGTTGCCCGGCAATAGTGTACGTGAACTCTTCGTCTGAAAAAAGAAATTGTCTTGAATGATCTAACTACATGCGTGAAGTCATCCTTTTCCTTCATTTAATTGATCAATTTCCATTCAGATCAGATCCAGGTACCGGCTGCCTAGGTATCAAAACTAGACAGGTAGGTTTACCTATTTCAGTATGTAGGTGACTACCTAATTATAACAGAACTCTTAAAAATAGAGCGTAATTAGAATTATAGCTACTTAATAAATCAGTTCTTTCACATCAGTATTTTCAAGTGGATACATGCACATATTTAGTAACGTACCTATACTTATTTAAGGTAAAAGTACCTACCAGAGATCCATCTGCCAGTAAATCCTCTCTGAGAGAATTGGTTCGTCACAATCTCTTCAAGATTGAAGGGCTGTTGGGCTGATGCTGAAGCCACCAGCGCGGCAAACACACACCACACTAACGCCTTGGATACAATCGAGTTAAAGGTTATACAGAATTCTCTACATGTTACCATGAAGGTAATATATTGATCACTATCATTTAGATCTTATCAGTATCAATAACACTACATTCATTATCTACAATCTCAATGATCAAAATGCAATGAAGATTTTTTAAAGATTTAGGAATAAACACTCACCATCCTGATTTCCCCTTATTTCTTAAATAAGTGGTTGGCGCTAACAACACGCCAACACAACTGACTTAAAATTATCATACGTTAATACAACTGTTATCCCTTGATAAACAGATACCTATCGGCTGATAAGGATAATTTACTAAATATTTAAGATAAATTTTAATAGGTCGATTATAATAAATTCATAAGTACTAGATATATTGTGTACTTAGATATGGTATTGTTATTTCTCTCCTAAGATAATGACCAGCAATTTGTTCTTGTAACGTAAGTTTAGGTAGGTATAATAATATTTCTACAAGTTACTACAAGTCATATTATGTTAAAATCCTGCTTTGAATTCACCTATAAGATCTAGGTGTGTTCGTGTGGTTGTTCTTGGCAAGCTCGTCTCTTGACGGCGGGTGGGTAGGGCGCGGACGAGAACCTCTGTAGCCAGATCTGCCCAGAGGGGGATGCAGAGGGCGGGGACGGGGATCCCTCAGCCTTCATTGCACGCGTCTCCTTCCTTGCTGGGCGGGGGTGGTGTAGTGCCATGCACTGCCCCCGCTGTCCTCCTTCCTACGTAGGACGGAGGTCATGTCGGGCCCGCCGCTAAGCGGGCAGTCGCCGGGGGCGTTATGGTGTTAAGACTTCGGTTGGACGCGTAACGCCGCCACTAAGGCGAAGGATGGCACCAGGTGTTTTGCCGGAGTAGTCGGAGCCTTTCTCCAGGGTCTGGAAGCCCGGACTCTTGCATCCTCAACCCCCTGGGGATGCAAGGCTGGCTCATAAATGAGTTTCACCTGACAAAAAAAAAAATGGCAAGCTTGTCTCCAAAACTACTGAACCGATTTGGATGAAACTTAGCTGCCTACAGAAATGAAAGACATCTTTTTGCACGTGCTATGGACAATATTAATTAATATAAATGGTGATCCTAAGCGTCGGCCGTCCGGGAGCAAGATGGGTCGACGAAATAATTTAAGTCTCGGTTCGAGTCTGGATGAGGCTGGCGCAGGACCGTATATTATGGCACGATAAAGGGGAGGCCTATGCCCAGCAGTGGGAGGAAAAGGGCTGTGGATGATGATGATGAAATGTTAATCCTAACAAACAGCATATTCAAATATATTTGATCTACGAAAAAATATTTCAGGGTATCTAAAATATGCATGAGTCACTTAGTTATGGTATTTGCAAGGGTTTTAACCTGCTTCTGTGTTGCATGTGTATGTAAATAGGTAATTAGCCTCCGGGTCAAGGTCGAATTTACTAAGCATGTTACTGGATCCTTGATAAAATATGTGGTTGTAACACAGCTTACATAAGCAATCGATCTTTGCGTTAACTAGTCACAGAAGGTATGAATATAAAGGAAAAAAAATGAAACAAAAAAAATAGATAGGAAAGTATTTATTCAACATCAAATGAACCGAATATACTTCAGACAAAACATATAAACATTACGACGATGACCTGACTAACTCGCAAAATTATTTCGCGCTACTTGTCTATCTATCCCGACGACGATGCTGGCTAATTTCCCGAATCAAAAAAGTCCATTTCCATCAAAATATGTGCCATCAAAATCTGTGCTGATCCATTTCAATATTCGCATACATTCTGACGAACTCGTGTGTGATAAATTTCATCAAATGATTATTTGAGTCTTCTGTATCTTCAATTCCCAGAACACAATTTTATATGATTTTGTACTCCGAACGTTTGTTATGGTGGCTCCGATGATTGCAGAGCCGGTGTCAACATACAGATAATTTCGTAACTGTATGGCCGACCGCGCCACGCGCACGTTCTGGACGAAACGCCGACACATCAACGCAGAGTCAAGCGGAATCGACGTCAATCGTAGAGCATCTGTTCCCCACTGCAGACGTCCCCTGCTCGTTTGACCGAGTGACTGCATTACGCCGACGACGAATTAAATCATAGGCTTTCCTCCGTGTGCCTTTCTATAACATTTTGTATAAAATCAATTCATAATGTCCATGTCGTTAGTAATCCTGCCAATATTATCTTGAACATGTCGTCCATTAACCTAAATTGCAATGTGACTAACAAATAACAAAATTATTCTTCAATTAAGTTTAAAATAAAATAATTGTCACTGAAGACAGTGCTACCTGAAAAGGAATGTCGAATAAACGACAAATATAGTTAATATGGGTATGAGTTCTTGATGTGTAGGTGTAGATGTGTATGAATGAATGTGTGTCTGTGTGTGAGTTATAGTGAGATGGGTGAGTGTAATGTATTGATGGATGGATGTGTGTGAGACGGACCATGCTAGTGACGGCGGTGCGTTCGCCGCAGCTCCTGCAGCCGCCGCTCGTGCTCGGCCATGTGCTGGCGTCGTTGTTCCTCCTTTATTGCTATCTGTGTACAACAAAATATTAGTTTTACATAACGATTTAATAATCTTCAAAGTAAGACAAGCGTGTTATGCAGTTCATTAGGTAGAGTTGTGGTACTCATAAAGAAACACCTTTAAAAACCAGTAAGACTCATTTACATGCACTTTACAGTCTTTCGTACCTTTGGTGCAAGAAGCAATATTTTGTTAATAAGCTTGCGAAACAGTAAATGCATAGAAAGAGTTGGCAAATATTGTCTGTTTTTACTTTAATTTACCGTTTCAGCTGAGAGCGGCAGCCAATATATGCATGGTGTCGTCTTAGTCTTTCTAAACAAATCATCCAGCAGCTTAGCAGGAGCTTCTTCTTCTTTCTTCTTGAATTTTCTTGCTGTAATTAAAACATATTCTTACATTACAATATGCAAATAGGCTTTAGTTCCGATTGATGTGTTGTAACAATAAATTTTATGGACTATGACTATTTTGATTCCATTATTTAGCTACTATACTGCAATAATAAGTTCATGAAACTTGCAATAAAAAGTAAAATATTAAATATTTATCTAAATTAGGTTTACTAAATAATAGTAACTTACAAAATGATAAAAAACTAAATGTGAAGACAAAAAGATTTATCTCACCATGTTGTCAGTAGAATCAAATGGTTTGTTTTGATATGAGAAATATGTCTCAATATGCTATCTACCTGTAGCTATGTAAAAACATAGAATTAATGTCTAAGATTAAACAAATACCACAGACAAATAGGATAGTAAATACATTGTACTCTATAGTGTTTTAAATATGGCAGTGACTATACTATTGAAATGATTATGATTAAATTTGGTTCAAGTAGAATAAGCTTGAACCCTAAACTATAATTCGGAAAATGAGTAATTTATAAAAAACTGACAAACTAGCGCAGCGAAATCGGAGGTGGCATTAAACTTTACATTCCGTTTCCATTATGTCTGATGTAATTACCTGGCTCGGGGCTTTTCTCTGGAGACCGATGTCTTCTCTTATCCATGGGCCGCTCGTCGCGCCTCAGCATAAGCTTAGTATCCTTTTCCTTATCCTTGTCATTCTTGCCCAAATCCCATTCCCGAGTCACCGCTTTCCGCTCCCAAGGCTTCTCCTATAAACATTAAAGTATTAAATAAGGTACATTACAACATAATCTTCAGCATGAAAAATTTACCCAAATGTTCTACTTAAAGTATGGTCAGCTTATTCTAGAAACCTCGTAATATTATCAAAAGTATTTAAGGACATTCTTACCAATTCTCCCCTTTCTCTTTTCATGTCTTGCTCCCGTAGCCAGTCTTCAACTGTGCCAGGTATCGTAGACACTGGTGGTCCTTCAGTCTCCTCATTAGTCTTAGCTTTATCAAAAGCTTCAACAGTCGAGAAATCAACTTGTAATGTTTTTGGATTTGAGACTGGCCAAGTAACACCATGCAATGCATGTCTAGTTTCCACAGCTTGACTGAAAAGTTAAAAGGAGATAATAATTAGTATATTACATATGCAAACCAATATCTTTAAAAACTTGTGGATGGGCATTATTATTATTAATGCGCAGAAATAATTAATAAAATTAAATACTTACTCCTCAGTTTCATAGTGAACAAAACATTTTGATTTGATTCTATCTATCCAAAATCCATTTTCAACAATTCTTCCTGTTCTTTGTAGTAAATTCTTTAGTTGCGGTAATGTGAATGGTCTCACCAAATTTGTTATGTACAATATACATGATTGTTTATTTCTAGGTGGACTCGGGGGTCTTGTTATAATACTATCATTATCCTTAATAATAGATATTTTTCTATTTGAAGCTAAGTCCCTAGGTTTAGGTGTATCTTGGCTTTTTTCTTCATGTTCCTTCTTCATTTCCACATTATCTGTGTTGTCAATAACTATCTTTGGGAGCACAGGTCTTTCCATTCTTTCCTGAGTTTCTGATCTTCTGGGTTTCTTCTCCTCTATGACTTCATCAAATTCTACAGGTTTTACATCAGGTATTATGTCTTTTAGAACATCAGTAGATATTGTGATTGACTTTTGCGTTGTAAGTTTAGAAGTCCTAGACCCCCATCTCCTCTTCCGACATACTACAACAGGAGCAGCTTGACCATTAGCAATAGGTTCTTCTTTTGTAGTGTTGGTGGGAATAGCTGGTTCTACCTCTTTAGGGGCTTTTACAGAAATAGACGATTCTACATTCTTTGAGGATTGAACGGAATTGGATGGTTCAACCTCCTTTGTGGCTTCTACAGAATTTATTGGTTTGACCTCAATTGTAGATTGTATAGAATTAGATGATTCAACCTCTTTTGCAGGTTTGTCAGCATTAGGTTCTACCACTTTAGATTGATTTGACTCTTCCTCAGGTTCATCTTTAGTTTCAATAGGCTTACTTTCAGAATCACTGGACTTTTTCAGTTCATTTGTTTCCTTAATGCTGTCAGAACTCTCTACAACATCAGTTTTATTAGTAGCATTTATGCTTTCAGAATCAACTTGTGCAGTCTCCTTACTGATATTTTCTTCACTTACCTTTTTTTCTTCAGCAGGCTTTTCAACTGTTGGTGACTCCTCATGCTCCTTCTTTGGTTCTTCCTTAGTAGATCCTGTTTCAATATCTGATTCACATTTACTTTCATCCGCATGCAATTCCAATATTTCAGATTTTTCATGTTGACTGTCCTCTGGTTCAGCTGTTTCTTTATCAGTATTACTAGTCGGCTCTGGACTTTTCTCAGTTATGTTAGAAGGTTGTACCTCTTGATTGGCTATGTTTGATTCTACACTAGTTTCTACTGTTGGTGATGCAACTCTTGTTTCATTTTTAGGTGAAACAACAGTTGTATCAGCATCAGAAGGTTTTTCTGACTCATGGGTCTCAGATTTCTTTTCAGGTTCTGTACTTTCTGTTGGTACTTCCTTCTGTGGTGGTTCGTCACTTGACTGAATTATGTTTTCACTTTCAGTTACCTTAGTTTCCTCATTAGTAGTGGACATTGGAGTCTCTGTTTGGTCAACAGTTTCACTTTGAGTTACTTCGTCGCTTGATTTGTCTTGGTCTTGGTGCGATTCAGACTCATGCTCTTCTTGACTGTCTTGATTTTTATCACCACCATCTTTAGAATCCCTAGCTCGTTTAGAACGTTGTTTAGTTTTCCTTTTTTCGTCCACTCCCTCTACACTGGGTGTATCGCTGGAGCTAGTAGCGCGCGAATGCTTTCTTCGGCTACGTGGGGATCTATCTACTCTCTCAGGTGTTGATGGCGGTCGTTTTAAACATATTTTTAATTTCTGTATTTCACCAACATCGCCAGATCCCGCAGCGGTTTTTACTTGCCATACCTGATCCCCAGCGTCCTCCGGACTGTCTTCTTTTACGGGTGTTTGTGGTGGTTTCTTCTCAACATCCCCGGCACTTTCCACTTCACGCACAGGGCTTTTATCATCAGCAGACTCATTGTCACTCGACGTTGACTGCTTCCTACGTCTTGTGCGAGTACGCTTCACCTTTTCAACCTTTTTTTCGGGTGAAGCCTTCGCTTTTTTACTAGCAGTGCGTTCACTTTTGCGACGCATTCTGGCCTGGAATACACGTCAATATCACGTATTTTCAATGTTATCACTTTTTTTTAATATTGCTATACAGACGTAAATGATGAATTAATAAATTAAACTCAACATTCAGTAAATAGGCAACAAAATATTTTACTTCTCACTTCCTAGCGTGCTTTACACAAGAAGCTAAATAATGGCCGCCCGCCCGCCATTGATTATGTTGCCATAATTTAAAAGATAAAATTTAAAATCTCACTGGCCTTCTTTCAGACTAAATATTTTAAACAAACTCTGAAAAAGAAAATAGGATGTTTTTCACTCAGTTATCTTAAACAGTAGGTAGCTAGGTAATTTAATTCAGTATAAATCAGTATGATCAATCATAAAATACATTAATGATATAAATTTGATGACATGATAGTGTCTTTTGATTATAAATTATAGTATGTTCAATGGGAAATTATTGGATTACATTAAAATATTACTTTAACCGTACCTACTTTTAGAAAATATTGATTTTGAAATGCAAGGAGCATTATTATGGGGATGTACTCTTCCCTGAAACGAAGTAAGTATCCGAATTATAATAAGCCGCATAGGTACTGTTTCTTTATTATGAAAGTCAAAGACGAATATGATGACTGATTGTCCAATTTTTTACCAGTATTCCAAAGGTCTAAATGGTTGGCTAGAATACATGAATGAAGAAGGTAGATAAATTAAATGCCGATACAAAAACTAGAAAGGGTGTAAAAACAAAGGTCTGAAAATCATAATGATGTTATGTTGACCCTAATTGACCTCATTTACTCTTTTTTATGAAATATGTTATGTTACGATATAGGTAGTAGAACAATGGAGACGGTTTATAATCAGTTTTATTTAGGATGCTAGCTTTCTTATCTTTGTTGAATGTCGAGTTCAATCGCAACATTCTGTTTCTAGCTAGACTAATTTACTCTGTGGTAGTGCAGTCGCCTGTAGGTACATATCTACTTCTACAGTATGTAAGTCTACATTACATTACTGTCAAAAGTAATATGAAATCTTCTCGGAGTTGCTTTATGTTCTGGTGAAATGTGTGATAATTTTAAGAACCGAAGATGCTAAAGTATGCTTAATAGTTACTTGATGTCCTTGGAAGCCTATTTTTATTCAATGTAAATGTCAGCATTCATTAATAGAATATTCATGTAGCACCTTTTGTTTCAGATACTATGGGTCTTTTATGTCATTCCTATGTATCGGCACACTATTTACGTATGTTTAGATGTGAGACAGTGCTTGTAGAATGATAACAATTAACCTCTAATACAGTTAAATACGATACAAAAATGGGTAACCAAAACAGTTGCTGTTGTTACCGGAGTCCATCGCCGATCAGAAAGGACATCGTCAAACTAGAAGACTATCTTCCTGAAGGAGAAGTAAGTTCCAATAATATCCAACACATCAGCGAGAGGGAGCCAGATGACGGTGACATTGATCCTTCTCAGGATCCCATTGCTGGAACTATTTTCATGGAGCGCTCTAAAGCTTCAATAGAAAATGGTATGACTAGGAAGCGCAGTCAACACCAAATCGCAGACAATAAGCTCAAAAAAAGCAGTTCCTGTTCTACTATTTATTTAGATGATAGTACGGTTTCCCAGCCTAATCTGAAGAATACAGTCAAATGTGTAGCTCTTGCTATTTACTATCATATTAAGAATAGAACATCAGAGCGCAGGCTAGACATATTTGATGAGAAACTCCATCCCCTTAGTAAAGAAGGTGTGAGTGATGATTATGATAAGTATAATCCTGAGCACAAGCAAATTTACAAGTTTGTAAGAACCTTATTCAATGCTGCTCAACTCACAGCAGAATGTGCTATTATTACATTGGTGTACTTAGAGCGCCTCCTAATATGTGCTGAACTGGATATTGCTCCATCAAACTGGAAAAGAATAGTGTTGGGAGCTATTTTATTGGCCAGTAAAGTGTGGGATGATCAGGCTGTTTGGAATGTAGATTACTGTCAGATCCTGAAAGACATCACTGTGGAAGACATGAATGAGTTGGAAAGGCAATTTCTAGAAATGCTACAATTTAACATCAATGTACCATCTAGTGTGTATGCTAAGTACTATTTTGATCTTCGTACCCTTGCTGAAGCCAATGACTTGGCCTTCCCCAGTGAACCTTTAAGTAAAGAGAGAGCACAAAAACTAGAAGCTATGTCTAGAGTCATGGAAGATAAAATAGCTGCTGAAGTTGTCAAGAATGGCATCAAGAAATGGTCAAGCTTAGACAATGTCAATTCAGGTGCTGGCGTGAGGCGAAGCGTAGCCATATTGTCGTAACTGATTAGTCATGAGCCAAAATTAAGATCCAAAATGAATCACAAATTTACAGATAATATTTGTGTATTTTATAAGAATGTATTGTATTTAGAATGTTTGCACCCGATTGAATGTTAGTTTTACTATTTGGTACTATATGTTACAATAATTAAGTTTTAATACTTGACATCAACTGCCACCTATTGCCTTAAGAATGGACTGATTATGTATCTGCAGAAGTGTGTATAGTAGAAGTTTTATGACAGGTAAAACCATTGCTATCCTCTGAAGATACATAATCTAGCTACAGGTAGAAAAATCAATAGTGTGTGGTATTTTGTACCATATTAATATGTAACTAATGTAAGTCATTAAGATTACATTGAACAATATGAAAATGTATTTAATTTTGTATGCACAAATGCTTTATATTGGCAGTGCATTATTGTTTTGTATGCTCATAAATTTACTAATTGCATAGTCAATAAATGAAAGACTTGTTGGTGGTCCAAACATTTTTTTGTAAATTATTATCATTGCTGATTTTGTACACAAGAATAATATTATGTTACAGTATGTATTCTTGATTGGCTTCCATTATATTTTAACTTTATACATAGTTATAACTCATAAAGCACTAATGTTAGGTTGCTTTCAAATCTATGCTACTTAGTGTAAACTTAGATCTACTAGTATGTGCAACTGCATTTTGACTGAAATAAGGATCTTGTGATTGTGGTATGAATGTATTAGTCAACTGCTGTTCTTTTTGTATAATTTTACATTGTCATACTGCATTTAAAATTCTGAGCTAGTTATAAATTATGCCAAATTGTTATTTTGTATATCAAATTATATTAGTATTGATCTTGATAGACAGACATATTACAGCAATTATAATGAATAATAAATTTTCGTATTACAATTTAAATATTATGGACATTTGTTTTTATTTAATTGATATGAAATAATTGAATTCAATGTTTCATAATTATTTAGATTGTGAATTGTGATTGAATTATACAATCCATATATGTATCTTTAATGTAATTAAGCAGAAATAAACATTTTATATGAGACTTTTAAAGGGTTTTTAATTCAATGAGTCAAATTGTACTAAGAAGGTTGTATTAACTATCAGTAGATGGTTTTCAAAAAACAAACATGCATGCTATACTCTTATTTATTAACTTTTATGCCAATGGTTTGAGATCTTTCAAGTAGTCACTGTAATTCTCAAACATGTCAACAACATCACTCTTCTTGTTTGTTTGGTCATCATATTCAGGCCCCACAGCCCATAGCGTCTCTAAATCATACACTTTTCTTGCTTTTTCTGAGAATATGTGTAATGCTATATTACCTGAAAATATTCAATTTTATCATAAGAAAAATACCTTGGAAAAAGGTTTTATAATTATTATTATAATAATTATGCATCAAGTATTATATTACTTAATTGAGGTAGTAATCTTTTAAATTACCTAAATCTAATGCCATCCATTCATCTGATTCCTTCCCTTCTATTCTGGGTATTGAGTCAGATTTGTAAGATTTCTTCTTGTATACTCGCCGGACAAATTCTGCAAGTGCTAAAATATGCCTCTTATTCCGACCGCTAACTACACATATGTAATCAACATATCTTATGCTGTCTGGTACTGTTGCAACAAATATATCTTTGGAGTTTTCTCTTTGCAATAATTCTACAAGATCTTCTATTTCAAATACTCCATTTAGGCCTCCTAAAACAAAAAAAAAATGTTTGATTTAAGTTTGAGCATATAAAGTAGGTATGTATTGTATTTTGCTCTTGAATATGGACGTTAAACTTATTTCTATTGTCCAATTAGAAGATATTAGAACCGCTTTGCTTAGAGACTCACTTTCTAGGTTGATACCATCAAATTCATCACTAAGTAAAGGATATTTGTCTTCAATGGGCATTTCCTCTGCAGTATTCTCGATAATCTGTGGATTTACATCTGTTATCACTTGATACTTGGTAGCTAAGGCTGGTGAAGTTCTGTTTGTCTTAGATGTATATCTTGGATTCCTTAAACAAACTCCGCAGTGTATTTGCCTATTGATATTAACATTATCAGCACACCGTAACAAACTACTAGGGCGATGACTTAATGTTCTCAAGAAAATTTTCCTTAACATTTTGTATTTCAATGGTATGTATTCACTAGGTATTCAATATTTAACTAGGTTTCAGGAAGTATACGGAAGTATTACAGCACTTTGTTTTATAAATATAACCTAAAAACTTTCCTTTGATTAACTGTCATTTGTCATTGTCATACTGTAATGACATTATACAGCATGCTACGAAAATACTCGTTAATTTTTTGCATTCCATATTGCTATCCATCCCAATAAATTTCTTTATTAAATTTCCCTTCTGTTGTTAAGTTACTTAGTAGCTAGACTATAGGAATCATTCATCCATCAGCATTTGCATTTATTTGACTAACAGAGTACCTAGGTACAGTAACATTACCTACTTTTCAGCTCTTTTACCTACTGGTCCCTAGGTTAGCGAACTGTAAGGTAGTTGGGTACATAAGGACACCATAAAAATCGTGAGCATTATTTAAAGTGAGTACTTTTTTCTCATTGCATTCTCTTTTATTACATTACATATTTATTATTTTCTCCAGTAATACATTTCATGAAGCGTGTTTTTTTTAATGGTTTATGTATTTTTCGTGATGGATTTCAGCCACCACGAAATTTTGATAAATTATAATAGGTAATATAATTGATAACCACTGCATTGTATCATTAGGTGGAATGAATTACATACAATTGACATCGATTTACCGAAGTGCTATCCCTTATCTGAGATTAGGATCGTTCTTCAGTAATCAGGGATTAATTAAGGTCGGGTACATCCCTGACTACCTGCCCTCTAGAACAAGACCCCACGTGACGACCAAAACTCACGGAATCCCTTCCTTTTACTGCGACCCTAGGCGATGAATGGATCTCTTCAAATAACTGGAACAAAAACAAAAATAAGTATACACATAGGCATAAACATACCTGTTCAAAAACTATGCCAAGTTATCATTTGACTCAACCTTGCTATCTTATCAGTATCTACATATTATCAACGGGTGTGGGCAATGGGAATTACACATTTAGCTGCATGTACGATTGTTTACAACAAATTCGTTTCTTTTGTGGAGGTGACGCTATAATGAACTTAATTAGAAGTTCTGGAACTGCATTAAGCTATGAAAGTGCCACTAAGTGATATTCAAAATGTGGGACAAGAATACAAGTTGTGATTAGCAAAATGGTGACTTGTGAATTGGATGAAGAGGTGTCTGGTGAACTGCTGGGTTTGAAGCTGCCGGCATGGCAGGCGCTCCTGTTGCACCGAGTGCTGCCCTCCTGCGGCGGACTCTTAGTTTACATGACCCTTATGTGTTATGATTTAACCCTTCTGACTGAACATTTCATACACGGGAACGAAGCGTAAGTGCTTTTCATAGATATTTTAGGGAGTTTTAACCTAGTTTTCGCAATCTAGTTGGTGCATTTAAGTCTAAATAAGGGTTAATTTTCTTTGTTAGTGGAATGCAGACACAATTATCTTCAATATTTTAATAAGTAATCAGTTAATGACCTGAATACAGTTACATTACCCTACTTTGTTGCACTCTTAGATATATCCATAGGTGCGCATGCACATAAGTATATATAAGTAAATAAATTCCAAACTGATTAATTTCATGAGAATTACAATAAGCAGATGTGTCATGATAAGTATTTGAATCTTGATTCGCGGTTATCTATCGGTGTTTATTGTTTCTCATCTAATTTTTAATTATTAAAGATTGGTTAATAATTTGAACATGTTCAGTACATTTTTAAAGACACTCGTACGTCGTAGAAGATAAGTCAAAATAATTGTATTTGGGATTTAAACATCTGGATCTGAATAAAAGTATATAATGCCGGTTTAAAATATTACTTAATTAGTATACTCCTATACCACACCACTACATAATATTATCTTCTTTTAAATGGTATTTTTCTGATGTTTCCAGTGTCGGAGCATTTTGCGCAATCCTCATAACATTGCCATCGGTAATCTCACTGGTATTTACATTGGCATCACCTCCACCAGCGCTGCAGACAGACTTATCAGCGTTTTCTGTCACTCTAAAGAGGAAGGAGATTCGATGGATTGTGATGCAATTTGTTAACGCAATCTTCTTTCCTGTGGCTGCAATTGGCAGGTGACTGTTCGTTTCATATTAAATCAGCTATTCAGTCATAAACAATGATGATTATATTGTAAAAAAATGTATGCTCCATGTTGTTATTTAACTGGGATATTCCAAATCATGTCGGTGTTAAGACGAGTTACTGTTATATATTTCACATATCGTAGTTTTTGCATGAATACCTACCTACTGATAAACATTGGGTAATTAGAGGTGATAGATCACAAACAGTTCCAATATGATTCCAATGGTTACTTTTATAAAGTTCAAAACTTTAGGCAATAAGACGAACAGGAAGTAATAGAATTGAATGATTGACACTTTTTAACCCAAGTGCTATAGCGGTCGTGTTAACTGACTATCAGAGTCAGGAAATAAAGTCAATGATCCTTTACTAAATTACCTTCGTCCGGATATTTACTTGTATGGTCGGTAACACCCGACTTTTATTTATTCTAAAACTTTTATTCAAGTGCTCTACATTTTTGCAGGTACTGTTATCTCATATTTTGGTGGGTGGAAGCAATTTGTGCAGTAAGGGCTGATGATGAGGAAAGGACACGGGATGCTATAACGAGAGCTCGTAAACCATCACCTATGGAACTGTATCTGTTCCTCCAGTCATTCCTACATGCGGCGCCGCACTCGATTCTTAACATTCTGGATTTAATCGCACGATACTCTGACCTGACCTTCGACAAAGGTAATTTAATCTTCCACTTAACATTTGTAAATCAATCAATTGTAGGCATCCCTAAATAGCTTTTTAAAATAAACGTTCAATTCAGTTTCAGTACAAGCGATAAGTATCATCTTGTCCGCTCTACGGATGGCAAGCACAGCTACAGTTTACAGAAGATTTGAAAGGGAAAAATTAAACGGAAGAAGATATCCATGGAGTTCTATGTATGAACCTCTAATTAATAAAAATGATAAGGATGTTAATAATGCTGATAATGATGGTAATGCAGAAAACGATGCACGTGACAAAGAAGAACCGATCTACGAATCAATTACAAAAAAACAATCCATTCGATCATCTACTTCGAACGAAACACAATATCCTAACACCAATAGCGATTTAATCCAGTTCTCTCCAAGAAACACAGTTGAAATGTCATCCGCATTTTTTGATAACGAAGTGTTAAGTGATTCTGACAGTTCTGATTATTTACCGCCTAAATCTCCCAGCAGAACTCGAACACAAACGGAGTTAAGCAGCGACGATGAATATGTTACGCCGATTACAATAATCGATAAAGTGGCACCTTATAGGCGTCCACTGGAAGTAACGGTAGAAAGAGTAGAGATTTTACCCCCGCCAGTGATGTTAGCTCCACGACCAGGGTCGTTTGCTGTGTGGGCGGAGAAAATGGTTGAAAACGCTGAGTCTATACCTAACTGGCTATCAGCTCCACCCAGACGGAAGTATTGTGACGAAGTTGTTGTAGATGAACCAGACATACCTCGCCGTGTTCCTAGATCTTACATGCGAGGTCTCGAACCTCAGGACGCTACAGCAGCGTTAGTAACCTTTTTGGGATGGTACACATTCTTCGTGTCTCGTCTACTATCAATTGCCTGCTTCATAAACAGTTTCCCCGTCATCGCGATAATAATCCTCTTTTCTCATTACCAAGCGATGTTGTTATTCCTCATAGTGCCGCAAGCGAGTACGGTGAAAAGAGGTTTCTATGTGTTCCTGGCGTTCATATACTTATTTTGTTTGATGGAGTTCAAGATACGTTTCCGGCACGTGCGTGTGTGGCATGTGTTTTGGATTATAGTCTGTACTATAGAGACCGTTGTGTTTACAGGAGTGTGGGCCTCTACAGACAATTACATGTTCGATTGGTGGAAATATTTCTTAGTCAAGGTGATCGTAGGCGGTATCTTCTTAAGTTACATGTGTTTTCTTGTATATTTTATCCTGTTACAGCCAAGAGAGACTGTCGTGTATATAAAAAATAAAAGTGATAATAAGTAATTTAAATGTTAGATTTAAACTAAAATGAAACCACCTGTATAATATAACAATGTTACGAATAGTATAGACCTGCATGTAAATGTAAGTAATAAATAGTTGAATGCTACGTTAACTCATTCAGATTGTAGGGAACGTGTTAAGTTTGTCTGATAACTTTTCACTGTCATTTAGTCCTGTATTCTCAGAGTGCATTTGGAACACTGTTACGTTAGATACAGCACGGATTTTAATACAAGTTACAAGTTAGTCTCGGCTAACTGTACATAATTACAATATGTATTATTATTTATTATTAGGCTATATTTTTGTACAATCACATATTTGATTAAGTCTGTACATAGGTATATTAGACTTGTATTCATTTCTATAACGGCTGTAATAATAAAAAGTGTCATTAAACGTGCAATGTTATTCTCTATTTATGAACATATTTTAGAATTAAATTATTTTAAGGAAGTTGAATAGATAACATTTTTTTTTCATCGTTATTTCATCATCAAATGACAGTTAGACTTATTAATAAACATGTTTGTTTTAAATATGCATACGTGCCTAATTTTCCAGGAATTTCTGAGTTCAATTAATATGATTCACCAACTTACGTACGTCTTTCCTTAACGGATGCGTGTGTCAGCCTCAGAAGAATAGAAGCATTGCGGACATACATACCTACACTACACAAAATTTGCTAATAAAATAATTAGCATATCTAATAGATAACAGAGATGGATGGATTGTGTGAAAGATGATATGAGAAAGAAAGGAGTAAATACTGAGATGACAAGTTGTAGAGATGAATGGAAGCTGAATACGCATTGCGCCGACCGCAAATAATTGGGAACAGGGCATTAATGATATAGATAACAGAGACAAACATCTAGAGTTGAAAGAAAACTGCCGTGGAATTGAAGCTGTGCTTGATTACCGTTTTTCTTAAGTTATAAAAACTGTTTCGTTAGCAAAATGAGACAGGAAAATCTCTTCTCTCTTAATCTTATGTTAGAATATAATATTTTCAGATGTCTTCATGATTCTTTTATCGAATGATTTGCTTGGTATTATAATGTAAGTTCCATTGTACGTTGCAACGGATCTCGTTCCGCACACTCTACTCTAGGCTACTTATTGTTAGGATGTGCCTAAGCCTAAGCTTGAGCTGAGGTCGCTAACTTAGCAATTTAAATTGGAGTTTTCCATTATTATTATTTTTTATCGTGTAGTAACCAGACAATTTTTTGTCCTTAAACATTCCACGACGTGTCAAACTAAGATGATCTATTTGCTGACGAGATTAACGTAGATACATCTTGTTCACCGTTATACAGACTCTGCATACTATTTATATACCCTACATATATACCCTTCGTAATACTCTGCATTGCAAAGTGTAAAAAGCGTCTTCATAAGATAATGGTCTCGTGTCTGTCTTAGTTTCGATCTCATGCTTAAATTCAAAATCCTGTAGGGTTAAGTAAAACAGTCGATAAATATCCATTCGCAGACTAGTAAATTTAAAGTTAACTAATAAATAAGGCGCAAGGTTTTTATACCAAGCAGGAAGAAAATTTAAAATCTTAATGATTATATCCATTTCTCTCTCGTGTTTTTTGTCAATAACCAAGCATAATGCAAAATATAAAAACACTAAGAAAAAAAAAAACTGATATGGAATTATTTTATCTTTTATTTGGTCCCATTACAATAAAAAATCGAGAGATATTGAATGCACTTCATGACCTCTGCTTGAAGCTTGTGACCTCCTTACGTAAGATTATAACAGGGCTCTTTAAGTATGTTACGACGCATTATTTTTTTATTTTCTTGATAAGAGTGAACTATTTACTACGATCGTAAAATATTAAAATAACTCACACAAAAATGCCTTGTTACAATGAAGAAAATGTTGGAAAACTAGAAAAAAAACAACAAGGATAATGTTTCGTTCTTCACAAAAAAACTAGCCAATAGGTACCACTTATTATACCGATAAGCACAAATAGAGCACATAACATAACCCATAATAATTGTTATGCATGAAATAATATTATTATGAAAAACATATCAACATATTATGTAGCTAAGTAGAATATCGATAAAAGTAAATGTCTCTGCATGTATCGATATTGTAACTTATGCAATGATGAACTAAGTTACAGGCGACTTTAATGTGCGTTCACCTACTCTATCAAACTGCAATGGACTCGTCAGCCGTAAACCATTTATACGTGATCCAAAAGAGAAAAATACGTTTCCGTATTCTAAGAATTTCAATACAAGCTTCATGAACATACGTTAGATTTTAACCTATTCTTCTTCCATATCCCGTAGAGGTGGCGCAAACCAGTGTCAATAAACATCGCTTTGAATCACTTCAAAGAGCAATACTTATAACAACGTACGTTGCTTCAAGTTGTGATTGAAGTTTCCCTACTGGCGAACAACTGGCGATTTTTAACCCAACCTCCAGATATTTATGTTTATAAAAACAGATACATTTACTGATTTACGCTTTCTTTGCGTAACTGTTATTTAACTGTATGTGTTGACACGTTTTAATGACCTCTTTTAAATCTTTATTCGGTTTTCAATCACTTTGAAACTCGATTTAAGAAATAAATCTCTTAAAGAGAATTATGGGTGTGCTTCTGAGCCGCGGAATGCGAACAAAAAAATAAAGTTTGTAAGTGTTATGCAAAAAGAATAATGCGATTCTATTTTGCTGAGTTTCCTGCAAAGAACGATTACGAGATGTACTCGTAGATGCAATACATTGCGATTTGCATACACTTATATTTAATAAACACTTGGATTATAGGTTTAAAGTATTTTTATTGTGTGGTTGCGGTCGTTGCAGGTCAGCACCCGGACCACATGAGCCGAACTGTATCTTAACGCTTATGATATTACACAGAGGGCCATTCATAAACACGATTACTTGTGAACCTCTTTTTTGAGAGGGCAAAGAGACTTGACACCTGATCATCATGTAAGACTGGCCAACGAAACAAAAAATATAGTTTTTACTGAAAGAGTTTCCAATCAGCTTGACGATATGTAAATACTCAAAATAAGATTAATAATATTTTTTTTACCTACCAAACTGACTTAAAATTCGTTGCATTTACAATAACAACATATTATTACCTACTAGTGTTCATAAAAATAAATTCGACTATCAAAGTTTCGACCCGAAGATAGCGCGAAGTAACGCTGTAAGACATTGAGATAATTGAACAGTTAGCGCCAATTGTTTACATTTTTACACCCGCTAGTGTAAACAGCTGTAACAGATTAGCTACAGTAGCAGCACGAGGTCTCCTATCTTATTATAATGAGTCACGTGTGCCCACAGACACAGTTTAAAGATTATCTCTGGTTAGTGCTTACTAATAATGAGAGATATGCAGTGGCGCCATGTATGGGCCACTTGCTAACCTCCATTCTCCAAGATGTCATCGCGTTTTTAATGGATAACAAAGTTACACGTTTAGTGGCTTATAGCACCTAGATACACTATTGGTACTATGTGCGAGGTGGTGTACTGATGTTGAATGTTTTTGTTTAAAGGGTATTTCAATGATTGAGTGTACCTAATCACAGTGAAACAGAGGTGCAGAGGTTTGAAAGAGCGCTCACTTGAACAAGAGTAGTGTTAGAGTCTTAGCTGTAGTTCGAGCTATACGTTTTCCAAAGGTGAAATTATTTTTCAGCACTTATCATGATAAATTCATTTTTTTTTTTGGTTTTATTTAATATTAGTGTAGTAAAATCTTGCAAGAAATTGCAATCCAGTCAAACTTAGGATACATTTTCGGCTATTTTTACATGAAAGTTTCAAATTATTGCTCTTTTTTTACGTAATATTATGTGTCATAAATAAATCTAAGATGACGTAGTAGTAAAGTGTACCTTACAGCTTCTCTAATCCGTGAATAGTACCGCGACAGGCCGCGACAGCCACATCTTATCTACGCATGTTTTTATAACATCCCACTTTTAAAGGAGTTTGTTTTGGGAGCAGTACTTCCTGCTTCATCATGCCAACACTAATACAGTTGTAGGGTTAAAAGGGTACAAATGGGTTTTAGTGGTTCGTATACACCTTGTGCACATCTATTTTTGTTATCAGTGTGTAGTTTTTGTTTCTAGGCGATCCTAGGTTAAATTTAATGATAGACTTTACTAAAACTACACTTTAAATTACTAAATTTTTACTTAAACAGTCCGCAGCGGCCAATCGCAGTGATCAATGCTCGTGCCTTCTCTATATGGAAAGAGGCCTGTGCCCAGAAGTGGGACGTTTATAGGCTGGACTCTTGTTATTAAAACTATACACCTTTTTAAAACTAACTTAGTTCTTAACCGTTATTTTATTATAGCATGGGTGCAATAGTTTAGTTAATTACTTTGGTGCGCCAAATTATTGAATTCATGATGCGTTATAATTAAGAAGTCATAGCTACCTTTTTTCGCCTTATTATACTAGGCAACTATTTGTAAATGCTTAGCATTTAAAACAGGTAAAGAGCTCTTAGATAATATTAAATCACAAATTACATAATATTATGCACAAAGTATCTAATTAAATTAAGTCATTATACCGTGGCTCCCGTTTATGCAATATACAAATGGAAACTTATTATTTCATGGAACTTCATACATTATACTATACTTAATATCATCATTACCATACAAATAGGCTTGTATTATAGTCAGATCTAACACGCCGCCGGCCGTGTACAATAGACCACACAAGAGTAGACATAAAAAAATAAACAATGGACCTTAGTTCTTTGCTATAAGGTGCAATTAAGGTCAGAGTGTAAGGGGCTCTTGTGTGGTTGATTGTATCGGTGCGGCGATGAAAAAGGGCCGATGATCGCACGCGCTGGCCATTGCGATTATTTTTTGCTAATTTACCATAAGCTTTACATGTCGATGGAGAAGCGGAGATGAGAGTACCGGGAACGGTAATTACCGGGAAGAACGTGTAATGGAGAAAATTGATATTTTACGGTCGGTACTTTGCTTTAAATCGATTATGTAATCTTGATCGATTTTGATCATGTAAAAGATTGTTTTATCGTACCAGATCAGAAATAGGATAGAGCTTTTTAAGATAGATAACAAAGTAAATAAAGTGAATTAAAGTGAAAAAAAATTATGAATCGGCAAATAGTCATTCTGTTACCGATACATATTAAAAAATCATCAATATCAGTGACACCAGACCACAAAGTTAGAACATAAACAAAAATTATACTATTGGAATAGTATAATTTTTGTTTATCTTACTGTATGATTTTCAGTTTATTTTCACGGATCTTGGTTCTTTTATCTAAACATCACATAAAATACATCTCATCCAATACGTGTTGTGGTTGTAAAACATATAAAATTAAATTATCTGCGATGCAGGCAGAAGTTACTTCGTTACATACATTGCCTGAAGTTTGCGTCCCTCGAACATTAAATTAAGTTAATCTGCAATCAACACCTGTGCTGTTTAGATTCTCAGTTAGATCAAAACTTAGACCAAGAGAAATATGTACAGTAAACTTACCTAGATCTTACTGCATAGATTATATCGTGGATCTGTAGTCTGTACCTACATGATTTATTTGCTAAGAGAAACATTTATGCATTTTAATTTACATACAATCAATTGGAGATTTAATTGGTATAAGCAATCGGTTTTGTGAAAGTTTTAATTATCGCAATGTGGTTTATTAATTAAGCGGTCGGCATTAATTGTTCTGATTGAGATTCTTATACACAGTTATAAATATAACAAAATATGCAAGCATGCACATTAATAAAATGAACAGAGGATCTTTAAAAGTTAAAGGTGCTCCCTCACCGGGAGCATTCACGTGTATTGTAACATTATAGATTCGACTTTGAGAATTACATTACAATAATACTTCCCTGACTAACGAGCATTTGCGTGTAATGTAACATATACTTCTCCTTCATCGATGTATGCCCGTTTTGTATCATTACAAGATGAGCATTGTAATGTTCGGTTCTCCTCCTTCACTGATGTAATGGTCAAATCTGTAACGTTACATTACAAGCGAATGGTCCCGGTGAGGGAACTTTATACATTCGAAAAGGTTCCTTTTTGATCACTTATAAAAATATATATATTTATTCATACACTAAAGCACCAAATCCATCCACTAATTCTCATTTTTGAGGTTGAAGAGGTTTGCCCACACAATAATTGTTTCATGCATTACAAGTTTTACAACAAATCTGCAAAAATGTCGCGGAAGACCAAATCAGACGAACAAATCCAAGTATGTAGAGAGCATAAAATACGCCGCGTATCTGTTTCAGATAATCTCTGACAAAACGAGTCCAGTATACAAAGGAGATTCCATAAACGGAGCTACATTTCAAGTGTCGCTTAAAACACTGAAAGCTAATAAATTATTGAACCGGACAAATGTGACGTTGCAACACAAAACTTAAATCATTTAACTGGATATAAATAGCCATTTCAAACCTTTATCTTGGGTAAACATGAGGAATCATTAATAACCGGCATAGGCTATATATTTGTGGATTAGCCTAGCCATAGAAGAAAGCTGGATATTCAACGTTAGCTCTATAAGTAAGTAATAGAAGCACCTACTTTTTGGAAGTCGGAAAATGTAAGTTGCTTAAAAAAATCCGACCATTTTTATGTGTTTCATCCTTGTATTGCATATTGTATATATGCACATTTTTTGGCTGGTTTTGGATACTAACTATGTCCTAAATCGTAAGCTGACTAATCTGACTGTAAATTTGCCGCCTCTTAAATTCGAGGATCGTTATATTACAAGTTTACGAGGTAACGGTAAATAACCACATAAATAGAAACCTACAGACGGATAAGTTATTGAAGACGATCGCTAATCGATAAATGAATGCGTGGATAGTTAATAATAGTACATTGTTGGAGATAGTATAGAGCTCCTTATGGCTAGCGGTCGGAGGCTGGGCCAAGGCCCTCGGCCGCTGTAACCCGACACCTCATGTATTCAATCTTCTCTACTAATTTGCGATGAGTACAGCAGGGCTGCCGCAACGAGATATAAGGAAAAGATAGAATTTAGCTTTCTGATAAGCTTTGAATAATAGATAGGACTGAATAACTACGGGTGTCATTTATGGCGCATCTCATAGACTGTCATGTATGTAAGTACAACTATATGTATAAGCACACTACTTCTACTACTAGTTAGGATCATAATAACGAGTATTATGATCCTAACTAGTAGTAGAAGTAGTGTGCTTATACATATAGGTGTACTTACATACATGACAGGCTATGAAGATAACTAAATCTTGAAAGATAATGTGTAGCTTGTAAGTGAAGAATTAAACTTCCTGTGAGCTTTAATGTAGCTTTACGATGATGATGTACGTTGATAATAACAAATTTTAGAAATAAAAATAATACTTTTAAAGATTCTAGTGTGAAATAATTGTAATCGCCTCCAGACAGCACATACTCTCTAATTACTTGTGTAGCTAACTGATAAACAGCGTCATATAAATAAGCATCTGTTTAGACTGCGTACAGAACACAACAATTGAATCTAGATGTGCAGTAATAGAGGTGTCAATAAGATTTTATAGGCAAGTGAACGAGTTCGTTAGCGGAGGCTGCGATATCGCGTGCAGATAGCCCTGGCAGGGCAGCCGGCCGGGGTAAAGAGGCGGAACCACACAACGGCTCGCGTTGTGCCGACGCGACGATAAATCGAATCCGCGACGACAGCGTCGCTGTCCGCAGAGATCCAGCCACACGATTACTGAACTTACGATTATATTCAGAAGAATCTCGCCGGCCCCGTCCTCCCTATGGTAATTTGTTGCAATAACATTTCGCCTCCAGCTCATGCCAGCTCCTCGACGGAGCCGCCATAAATTCACTAGATATAAATAGAGAGTAATAATGTAAGACCTTATCATTGCAATTTCTATTGTGGTCGCGTCTGTTCTGCTATCCCGTGAGTTATACCACGATAGTTGTAATTACATACTTAGTACGCGACGCGATTGGAACTCGTATGTTAGACAATAGTTTATAATTTTACTTATTGGAGCATAAGTATACAGGTCAATACACTACGTCCGTCTATTTATTTTAAACTAGATAGAAGAACTAGATTCGATCTTTTATTTTGAGAGTGGACTACATATTATGCACAGTTAATCTATTCTTCATCGCATTACACAAGAAACTGTAGCCTGAAGCCAAATCCTGTGTGGGCGGGCAATTTATTTACACAAGTCGTTTTTGAACGGAAGCTCTAGAAAAGATAAGTAAGATACAGAGCTATCACTCCAATATAAATAAAATCTTCATTAAAATAACGAATCAGCTGACTATTGAATAAGTTATTGCTATTGTACGCACGGCTAAAAGATACCAAAAGAAGTAGATAACTATTATCGAAACGTAACGTTTCCTCTCACAAAGACAAAGAGCAAGGCGAATGTTTACGTGCCTAAGTTCAAAAATGTTTATTGATTACAATACACGGACGATGGCTGGCAGCGGCGCGCGGCGCGGCGGCGATAACAGCGTACGCGATGTTCCCGAGTGCATCCATTTCTCCACGACACGCATCTACTTATGTGATAACGTAATGACTTTCGAGATTGACTCATGTTCGTATTGTGTGGAGTAAATAAACACGTAGGTATTGTAAGGAAATGGTAGCTGTGGACGAGGAAGCGAGCAAAAGAGCGATTTTGTTTCATAGGCTCATTGTCGTCATTTTAGTTTAGTACTTAGAAGTCACAAGTGACTTCTAATTCAGTCAAAGCCCTTCCTTAGAGTAAAGAGGTTCCTTCTATCAAGATAGAAGGTACCTCTTTACTCTAAGGAAGGGCTTAACTGGATTCAAAGCATAGGACGTATTTTTTGTAATGTGTGTTGTTTGTGTGCCTGCTAAATGGACAACAATTTTGCATTCGAATTCAATTAGAATTGAAATTCATACCAGATTAACCCCTTAGGCCCGGTTATTGCTCTTTTTCAAGATATGGAACCTTCGTAGTAGTAACCGTTTACTTCTATTAGTATTAGCATAGAGATTGTGATGATCTCAATGCTTAGCCACAGACTAGTTTGATGTCGGTAATACCTGGATCCTATTCAGATACATAGCAAGCGTGAGATCTTCGACATAACGCCGTAATAGAGTCAATTTGAATACATAATACAATTTCATTTAAAGCCAAATTCACATAAAAAGTTAAATTGATTCTCACTCCAAGTTTAAGTGTTGGTCTTGACGTGAATTACGAACATAGCGTAATTACTAATTCTAGTTACCATAGCCAAGTGTTTTTGATCGCATAGGAATAGTTTTGTTTGAGTTTAAGTATAGTTTGAAATGAGTTTTGCATTACTTGTTTTGAGTGGTATAAGCTAGAAAATAAGTAAAACTAATATTAATAAATTGTTTTTATTTCTAAAATAAATAAAAATTAATCAATTACAGTATGCATTATGGAGCCTGTATGTCATTTGACATATATTTAGAATAATATTAGGTAACCAGTTAAGATGCCGATATTTTGGGTATTAATTAGTAAGGCACATTAATTCTACAGATTTATAGCTGTGATCCTTCCCTCTATAACACCTACTACTTCAGGATTCTTAAATCAGTAGTCATTATTCTTAAACCTAATGTTGAATCTTCGAAACTATTTCGACCTTGATGACATAATGACTGCCTCGATGGCCTAGTGGTGCTAAGCGCGATTGCTACGCTAGAGGTCTTGGGTTCGATTCCCTAGTCGACCAAGATGTTATTGGGTTTTTCTATGAAATTATCAGTAGGCCGTCTTAGTTTGGATTTGTGCCCGGTTAGTGGCAATAGGCTCGCCCCCTATTACATGGGACCTAAACATATCGGCGAACTGTGGGTTTACATTGGTACACCTCTGCCTACCCCTTCGGCGATACAGGCGTGATGATAAATTGTATGTTGTATGTTTGATGATATAATAAACTATAAGTAATTATTCTGTAACCGGCCACATAAGGTGTACAAACAAAGCCAAATTTAGAGTCAACCTTTTTTGAATAAAACTCATAAATCACTCTTATTTATTTAAGGATTGTATGATAAGTTGATTAGTTAATTTATACGTTCTAGTTTAAATAGTAGACGCATAAGTAGCGTTATATTATTATGCTGTGCAGTCTGTTATCTTGTGTGTGTTGTGTTTGCCTAATTAGTTTCCAACGCATGCTTTGTAATACTTTGTATCAAATATTCTGGGTTTTAAATTTTAAGAATTTGGAGTCCTTTCTTTATCTAAGTAACCTTCAAAAGTTTTAGTTCAATTAAGAGCAACATACAAATACAACTCTTTATACGTATCTGGTCTCATATTGTAGCTCATGACAATCTCCGTGGTCGAGTGGCATACACATCGGATGATTTTCATAATCCAAGAAGTCCCGGGTTCTATTCCGGACGGGTAAAATCCACTTTCCTAAATTTTCTCGGATATGCATATTTCTTCGTGGAGTCTTTTATCGTCTTGTCTGCAAAAAGTCTTCAACACGATTGAAATATGTAACTTTAAGTTCGTATACATATTATTGTTATTGGCACAGGATTTTGAGTTCGGCACATCGATTTCCGCTTCCTTATCGCTAACGCTGTTAATATGACCGTGGCCTTAGCCATCTAACGTAAGTTCTATGAACTGTGAGCGCGGCGATACTGAATTTATGTCACGTGTTATCATTGAGAATGAATTTTGTAATGGCACGCGTTTTCCGGAGCCGTTTGCAAGACACTGTCTGATATCTACAAATAATTGTATAGGACAATATTGATACAAGCATTCAATTAGTTGTAGGTCGATTTATTTGTGTCAATATTTGAAGATATTATAAGATAAACCCTAAATCGGTTGACACTAACTGTTATAAGCCAATTGATTCTGCGTCCGACGTAATAACGAATATGTGGGTCATACAGTCTAATATTATGTACCTATTAATTAAATAGTAACATGTTTTCTGTTTGGATAATGTTATAATTGTTTACTCCATTTAATAATTAGCAGTATCAAGACTTTATACACCAGGATACTTTCAGAGATCAACAACCTTTAAGATATTTTAATTAATGTGCATTACTCTTTGCTTATTTGGAGAATGTTGCATATGTAACTGGGAACCTTATTAAAAGTAGGTAGGAACATTGAGACGACAATTATTTAAGCATTAATGAACGCAAAACTATGTGCATAAGTTTTTAAAGGCCATTGTTGAGCGTTCGAAAGCAGCCTCCTTCAACTCTACTACATTCAAGCCATATCTTAAGGAATTCCTTTGTTAAAGTAAAGTCTGAGAAAGGGTACATGTGCGTCTCAATATCAGATGCGTGAGCAAATCGCACCATAATGAAAACTGGACCTAATGGTGTGGAATAATCAACAAGCTAACCCTACCGTCGATCAATGGACTTCTATCTTCGCATAAGAAGCGATTATATTACATACGAGAGAAACAATTTTCCTTATAAGCGTTACTTATTTATCTTAACGCATGCTTTCGTCGCATGGCTACACTATGTAGCGTCGTGTGTGGTCAAAAACTGATATGCCGCCTCGATTAATATCGTAATGTCCACCCAAAATGGTTGCTAATTTATTTTTGTCATCATTTGCGTCATAGTGCCAAACAGATATGTGTTGCGGCTAATAATGACTTTACTAAATAATAATAGTGAGTTCCGGGTATTCATTGGTATCAGCTTCTTGGGAAAGAGGGTAGGTTGTAGGTTAATGTCCCCGAGGCGCCAAAATGTCAAGAGCCAAGACACAATAATGTGATCTTTGTGATCTTGTCCTTACTTCCACAACTTGGTCAAGTTTTGTTGAGTACTAAAATATACTTTGCATTTATTGTGATATGCTACAATTCGAAGACCTCCTTTTCTACATGTTCTCGGGTCTGGGTGTTTGTGGTACCTTCGTTGTTTCTGAATTCCATAACACAAGTGCTTAATAGCTACTTACTTTGGGTTCAGAGCAATGTATGTGATGTTGTCCGCATTTATTTATTTAATGTTCTGTTGTTTTGGTAGATTAAAGATATATGGCAAATATGAATAGATACAGACCCCAAATATGAACAATCCGGATCCCATCCATGTTTTAGTCAATTTTTATTGCAAAAGAACTATGTTGAACGTATTCTACCGCGATTTTTATCTTCATGCTTCAACATCTTTTTGTGTTCAAACCTCTTTCGATACAAATAGTCTGAAGACATGCAATGCGATGCTGATTCCGATTAGAGAGCATTAATAAGTTCATCCCGAGCAAAGATAACAGCCAGCTGCTAAGTCCGTGTCTATAATCTTAATCAAGTAATCATCATTTTTGCTTTTGCTTTTTTAATTAATTCAAACTTTTTACAAACTATTTACTTCTGCTTGTGTTTTTAAAATTGGAATTCTGTATCATAGTCACACAGTCATATAAATTGTCATTGCTTTACAGATGTCACTAATTTTTTCTGAATCTTTTTCGTTGTCATCTGAAATTATACGATCAGAAATCACTGGGTGATAAAACAAGGGCAGCAACCCCTTATTTCGGAGTAACGGTCAGCAACCCCGTGTCGCACTTTTATGATGGTATATGGACATAACGACCTTTCTCTTTGTAAACACGTCTTTTAGATAAGCCTAAAAAATGTTAATTAATGACCATAAAATCGTTAACATTTCGTCGAAAAATTAGTTATCAGTACTTACATTACATACCAACTGTACTTTCTGGTACTTGAAAAAAGAGTGCTGTTTGAAACATTTAAATGTGGGAAACTGGGTGAAATTCCACCACAACGCATTGAAAAGTTTATTTATGGGCAATTATCTCGTCTTTCAGTAAAATCAGGTTGAGTTTATAGAAATCACTCCCACATTGTGTATTTAATGTATTGCCGAATTCTATGTGACCTACATCCAACAATGAGGTGGCTGTCTGTAAATCTAACAGTCTGTTTTGATTAAAGAACGTAATCTGTTCCATGTTCAAAATCTATCTGCGTTTGTTATTTATTTTTTAAATTGATTCGTTATTTAAATCTAGATTTTTTTTAAGTGTTTTAGGAAAATACGAAGTGTATTCTTTTTATTTTAATGAGTTACCTGGTTATTTGCTATTGAAAGCAACAAGATGAGCTTTTGGTAACCCTACAGATTTTTCAGACAAAAAAAGCCTCTAGTAAATGACATTCCTTTGCTTACCTAGTTAAAGAAACTTAATGAAATGTTATCAATACTGACACACATAAAAAATCTTCTAAATTGATACCTATTCGTTCCTATTCGTGAACGATTAACCTAAACCTCAAATAGTGGTTTTGTTTACACATCGGGTTAATGAATTACCATTACAACTTTTGCCAGATCATTACCGAGTTCGATTACCAGAACTTTATCTAAACTATCTCGTAACTGTATTATGCTAATAGTGTGTCATTTGTTTAATGTTAGTATTATTTAGACTAATAGCTATTTTTAGTCCGTTTCTCAGTTCCCAAGCTACAAAGTAAATGTTGAAAAATGAAGTCCTAGGTATTCAGGGAAGAATCAGTTCATTGTGTTTTTATATTTGTTCATAGAAGAAACAAAAAAAAATTAAGATGCTCGAGACCGGTTTAGCAGAACTGTAGATAGCCCAAGAGAAGAGCTTATTTATGGTTCAGTAAATGTTTGCGATTAATTTAAAAAATACATGAAATGTATTGTTAAGACATAAAGTAATAAAATAAAACCATATGACTATATTAGTTAGGTAAGTATATATACGAAATGTCCATATGACTATTAGCTGTTTATGTAAGAAATGGGATAATTTAAAGGATAATCGTAGAAACGTTAAAGTAAAAGTCCATAGAGAAGGAGGAAATAAATCAGTAATGGATAAGTTTGTTCTCGCTTCGCATTATAGCTAGCTATTTGCCGACCTACCATCCCTAGGGGGTCTCATGAGTGGAATAAGTAAGTGCCTACGAAGGTCTACTGTGTATACATACTCGTATGTACAGTTAGCAAAAAAGTAATTAAACAAATCAACCCCTCCAGCGAACTGAAAATTCGACAAACGTTAATGCCGCGGCGCCGTTCGAATGTATGAAAGAGAAAAGTCTAAGTCACGTGACTTATCGAATTGAAATGTCATTTCCATATATTCAAATTCTGTCATCATTACCACTTGTGGAGACGTTACTAGGTTACAGGTTTTTTTGTTTATCTAGATATTAACAAAACACGTACAATTATATGCAGTTATTTTTGCGACTACGAAAGAAACACCAGACCTCAACTGAAAACTCGCTGTAAGCCAAAATTCTACGCGTCACTGAATACTTCTAAAAAATCTTAAATATGATTTTATTAAAGGCTTTTGTTTCTGACTGTACGTATTCCTTTGAAGGTGAGAAAATAACTTCCACTTGGGTACCGTTGTGTCATCCTGAATTGGAAAACTGTAGAGGGTTTGTTTTATGTTTGAACGTCATACTTTCTGTACCAAGTGATATATATTACGATATGTATGTTTTTTTCCCTAGGGTTGTATTAAAAAGCATTTTAATATAACTTTTCAGAAGTGTTCTTAATTTTATGCAACACACCTTTAGACTGCCCAAAGTATTGGCTATTACAGTGTTTTTCTGTTACTGTGTATTTCAATTTACTGGAATGTAAATATGTATCAACTATTTTGAACCAACTTAAATAATTAAATATAGCACCAAGAATTGATCTAATTTGACATTAAATTATATCTGAACAAATCAATCAATAAGTGTCGTATAGAAATACGACACTTGTGTGTGTGTGGCATTGTGTTGAAAAACAATAAGCTGTACCATTGAGTGAAATAAATTTAGATCTAATGGAAACGATTCCCTAATATAATGGCAGACGTTTGACCCCCAATGCAAAGGTCGAGAGTTTAAGCCCATATTTAATTTGAGATCACTGTACAAGGTTAAGTCATTTGAAACGTTATCCTGTGCTATAATAAAGTGAGATATTAAACATGAACAAAAAAAACAAACTATTTTTTTTTCTACTTTCAGAATCCATGTTGTAGTGAAATCTGCGAAAACATAGACCCCTTTTTTTGGCGTCAGCATAATCGGGTAAAAAGAAATGATAGCTAAAGCCCAAAAACATACTCAGTGTGTACATAGTAAGTGACTAATATAAAATTAAAACAATAGATAAGATCACACCGTTTAAAAACAACCAGAGCCTAACAGTGAGTGTAAATTAGCGTTTGTCTTCAGTGAGGCTAAAGAGGCTATTAGTGTGAAATAAATAAAGGGATGTCGAACAATAGTAACAGACCGTGTCGTAAAGACCGAAGAAGATATGGAAGCGTTTACAATACGGCCGATGTAACCTGGCGAGTGTAGAAACAAGAAACAAGACCGTTTAAATGAGACGCAAGTATGAACAAACGGTAGGACTAAAAGAGACGGCGATGTCTTCTGTCTCTTGCAAGACTCGCCAAGTTACGTCGGATGTGTGAGACGTGCGTGCGTGCGTGACGGGCCCGACCTACATTGCCGAGCCAAACGCCTGCCGCCACTTGACTATTCAAAACGCGGATAGTTCGGAATCTAATTACCATTATTTACCTACTTGATGCTGCGAAGGGATCCCATCTGCGAGCCTTTTGTGGACGTCGATCTTGAGATAGCTTCGGTTTTCTGTGGACGAAGTAAACAGAAGCGTCGTTAAACGTCGTTGACTTGTTTATCACAATGACGGCTAATGAGTTCGTAATTAAGAGATCATACACAATTATGGGCATAATTAGTGTTAAAATATCTTAGTAAGGTGTGAACGTCAAATCATGCCTAGCAAAAGGTTTTTTGTTAGAACCCGTTTTGCATGTACGACCTTTGTAAGTTTTATCTGAATTAAAAAACAAGCCTATTTTTATGTTCATCATACATAGGTACATATATCATCACGCCTGTATCCCCGAAGGGTTAGGCAGAGGTGTACCAATGTACACTCACAGTTCGTCGATATCTTTAGGTTCCATGTATTAGGGGGCGAGCCTATTGCCACTAACCAGGCACAAATCCAAACTCCGCCCTGGTACTGAGGATTCATAAAACAAAACCCAATAACACCTTGGTCGACTTGGGAATCGGAACCAAGACCTCTAGCGTAGCCGTTGCGCTTAGCACCACTAGGCCAACGAGACAGTCATTTATGTTCATTCTATGCATTAACATGAACAAAAATTGTTCGTGTGGTAGAGATCTTTGCAATTACCCTGAGCTCAGGCTTTAACTGCTTCACCGGAGACAAAAATTGGTAATTGAAAACAGAGCCTTATATTTTCTATTTACCTGCCAATTTAAATGATTTATAGACAATTGAACAATAAAGCGTGAAAGTAACTAACAATTAATAATAACACAATGAAGATAAAGTTTCCATATAAGTTCCAATATAATAAAATATGAAGAAACATTACTGCCTCGTTGGCCTAGTGGTGCTAAGCGCGACTGCTACGCTAGAGGTCTTGGGTTCGATTCCAGAGTTGACCAAGGTGTTATTGTTTTTTTCTATGAAATTCTCAGTAGCAGGTCGGAGTTTGGATTTGTGCCCGGTTAGTGGCAATAGGCTCGCCCCCTATTACATGGGACCTAAACATATTGGCGAACAGTAACTGTGGGTGTACATTGGTACACCTCTGCCTACCCCTTCGGGGATACAGGCGTGATGATATGTTATGTTATGTTTAGAAAATTTACCTATTAATATTTCGACTGCAAGCTTTCACTAATTTTCCTTGAAACGCAATCGCCTTACAAATCGGGCCGTTTCCAAGTCCGGCTCACTGCGCCTGCTTTACATTTTCCTTTTAACCGCGATTCTAAAACTATGTACAACTTTGTCGTAAACACTAAGAAAGGAAATTGAAAAGGTTTTCTCACCATACAACAATGGTAATTGTTAAGATAAGTAAAAGCTTATTTAGTTGTAACTTTCCAATAGGGAATGCGTGTTCCTAATACAAAATTAATGATTCGAAGAAAAAACTTTAACTTTTTTTAAGAATTAATTATTGCTGGACGGAAATATTGCAAGAATATTCTAATTTTAAAATACCTAAATAAAATATTTTATTCTGGCCCTTTAATTTTATAAAATAGATTTTTAAATATTTTTTTATTTATGTATAAATAGTAACTTTTAGATATAGTACATAAGCTGCCTAGTTTTCAATCTGTCAGAACTTAAAATGGAAAAATAAATTAAGTACGTGAATAAATAAGACAATAGAAAAAGGTTTTTCCACGAGAACTACCAAGGTTGGTAGTTATTGGAAAGAGTATAAGAATATACTTTCCTTTTAACTTTTATTTTCTAAGATAACCTAAATATATTTTTTATCTTTACGTAATACTCCTTGGCGTGGAAACAAACTAACTGTTCAAAGTTAATGAGGCACGTGTAAGCAAGGCTTTTCTAGTTATTATTCGCACGTTACTAAACATTTCCAAAATACATTTAATTTACGGCTTAGGCTCAACACCGTATACGACCTGCTCAAAACAGCGCGAGCTATACATACTAAATAAAAACATTAACGACACAAATAAACTGTCATCACGTAGAAAGTACAATTCAAAAGTAATAAAATCAGTTACGCATTGTTACAGTTGTAATTTGCTTTCCTGCTACGTACTACAACTATCAAATAAATCAGTTTGAATAATCGCCGAAAGCTCGCGGTTAACGTATAACAAGCTATTCTGGCGTTGCATCGCATACTTATTAGATGCACCGTAATATTTTAATTTGTTACACGAACACACGTCGTTAGGGATTGTGGGAAACTAGCGAAGCCGCTCTGTCACGATGCAAAGGACTCGACATGTAAATTGTTCTGTACTAAAGTCCAACATAACTCATTAACAACACATTAATTCATCACTTACAATTTCTATGAAATGCTGTCAAATAAGTCTCGTCTAGTTTATATTATTAAGTCAGTTCTACTTCTCACTATTATTATTTTCTACACGATTTGAATGTTATGTGTGGGCATCGTAATGGCTATAAACATTTTTATTACCAAGTAATCGAATCATATTAGATCCTAAATCCTTTGCTAAGTAAATACACTGTAGTGTATATTCACACGTGAAAAATAATAAATAGCGATTTTCTGCTTAATTCAGTTGACTACAAAATGTTATTTGATGTGTTCGCAAAAACCACACGTTTACCCATAATATCCAATCAATAAGTTCAAGGAAAAGAGCTTTTGTAATTCTCTATTTACATCTCACTTTCAATAACAATTAAGAATCTTAGGAACCTACATATGTTTTGAAGTTATATTATTTTTCATGTGCTTGAAACTCAAACGAGTTTTCCTATTTATTTATTATTCTAAGACACTTCTGACATACGGCGAATGAAAACCTGGATCCCAAAATTGGGATCTGAAATCACCAATCCGCAACTGCGCAAGCGTGGTGATCAATGCTCGTGCCTTCTCTATATGAGAAGAGGCCTGTGCCCAGCAGTGGGACATTTATAGGTTGGAATTATTGTTATTATTATTACGTTATCAAT
Source organism: Autographa gamma (assembly GCA_905146925.1). Taxonomy (NCBI): domain Eukaryota; kingdom Metazoa; phylum Arthropoda; class Insecta; order Lepidoptera; family Noctuidae; genus Autographa; species Autographa gamma. The sequence goes on from LR989852.1 coordinate 8,857,694, forward strand.
ATTTTTTAACCAAGATCTAGTTTCAATGTAGCCTCATAAGGTATGCAGAGTTATATGGACAATACCAAAATTTTAAGGTTGTAAATATAGCTATGTTTTAACTCAATCGTAAATATTTTACTCTAGTCTTAGCTCAAAGATATTTATGTCAAACCTAGTACTTACGGCTCACCTAAACTGTTATTTAAAGTATTGTCCAATCTCTCTTATTTCCTTTCGACTTATAAGGAAAAGTAGGTAATCAAAAACGGTTGAAGTGTAATAAATATTAAGTATCCTGTAGGTAACAAAGAACCACCAATAAGTTGTGTCTTTGTCAAAACAAAATAATTAATGACATTACCGACGAATCTCGTTTCCATTAATCACTGTCCGTCATTTAATCAATTTGTATGTTAATGGAAGTCCATTTTCAATTTTGACATCACTATTGACCGTGTCCAAGCGAATGCTGTTACAGGGACTCAAGACACAGCAATAAGTGCAGTATTTGACACAAATACTCGACATAACTCTTCATTATGATGATAAATAGTCTATATCGATTCCGTCGTCTATCCGTGGTGGCCTGTAATGGAACTGCTTGGTCCCCGCAGTGGCCACCATTCAACCGATTTATGGTCAAAATGTATTCAACATTGCGTTTACAGTAAGTAATTCTAACAAATGACAGTTAACTGGCCATTGCATAATTGATTAAATAGCTTTCCAGCGAGGCCACGTATTCAAACGATTAGTTATTCGTACTCGTTGCACCTATAAAAGTCTGCAGTTGAAGATTGATTATAATAATTCCTTTGGCTCGGACCCCATTGAAGCGGCTTGATGGAAATTCTTTTGCAAGTCGTTATAAGTTATATTAGCCGTCTCTCACTCGCCTCGGGAGTTATTGAAATGATAATCTTTACAATGCGTAATCTATCGCTAAAATATGCAAATGGTGTGATAATTCATTTTAAATATGGAGGCATCGGGCAGCGAGAGGCCCACGATCCTAATTAGCTTATTTAGTTATCCTATTCTGGATGTAGTATTAGGATGCATGCGAACTGCATTATGTAAACATTTAGCAAGAGTCCTGACACTACGCGGAATAGACACGACCGGGCGTTTATACAAGTAAACCATCCTCTGAAATGAAACAGATATCTGAAGCAGATATGTTACAACTATCTCATTAGGACAATTTATGCTATAGACTAAACTGCAAGCCTGACTGTTGAGATGATATTTTGGAGAGAGGAGTCATGGTTCGGAACTAGAAATCCAGAACTAGCTAGCTACCTACGTATATTTAGAAAGTATTTTTAAGCCAACTGAGGCATTCGTCTTTTACTATAGATTTTTTATAAATTACACACTCATAGATTTTGAATTAGAATGGCTCACGAATATGCATTCACAGTTTGTTTATTGCCTTTTACTGTTTAAGTTACTGTATCTATTCTAAGAAAGTGTAGACAAAAGCATAATTCTTCAAATCCTTGTTATATTATCTTCATATAAGGGATTGGCACATCGTATATCTTTTTATTCTAGGAAAATTAAATACAAAAATCAATCCGTCGAATCAACAATTTTCCAATAAGGAAATCAATCAATCAACGCTTCCTGAACATCATTTCCCGGAAAATACTGAATTATTACATTATTTGTATTTGTCCAATTATTCTTAGGTGACTGTGAAACAAATATCTTTTACATACTACAACCGCTTCCACTGGGTGTTCGTTTAAATCTATTAAACTAGTCAACATATTTAAATACAGTTTTCAGCAAAAGATAGAGTAATCAAAAAGGAAGGCTTATTTGTATAACACATGCTCCTATGCCTAGTATAGAAAATCGGAGAAATTTCAGATTCCGTGCGAAGCTGGGCAGGTCGCTAATTTTGAATAAAATGTACAGATAAACCTACATTGATTTTCCATTTTTTTTGCTGTCAGTGTTCAATAGTACAATAAGATTGTATTTATTGTCGTAAAATGCTTTGTTCTGAGCGAAGACAATATTCATAAGCATTATGCTGTTGGAGGCAAGCAAATTAGGTACGCGCGTGACTTTGAATTATTTGCAACATTTTATTAAATTCCTTATATTCTGGGAATGGTAAATTTTATAAAGCTTAGACCAATAAAATTGCAGAATTATAATATATTACGTAAAGCTCTGACACACATACTTGATCAATCTACATAGGTAATTAGGTTGAAACATTGAAACGTGTCTGCAAAACACATTTATGAAAGAATCTATAATTTAAAATGTAATATTTAAATAAGTGTCTGTTTGTTTTGTTTCAAGTCGCACATAACTTAATAAAGACATAGTTATATCGATAATTAATGTATAATTGAGTTATTTCTACGACTAATTATGTAATTTTTAACCGACGAAAACAGAGGAGGTTCTCAATTCGACGCGTATATATTTTTTTTATGTATGATCACGCATATCTTTTTACTGAGTAGTCCGATTTTAATAATTCTTTTTTTATTGAGTAGGCTATACCTAGAAGTTGGTCCCATAGAAATTTGGAAAAAATATTCCGATCCTAAGGGTAGAAAAACAGGGATATATTGATTGTTCACTAACTGATTTTAATATATGACCACGCGTAACTTATTACAGAATAGTCTGATTTTGATAAATCTGTTTTTATTAGATAGGGGGTTATACCTTGAAACTGGTCCCATATAATTTTACTCTAAGGTTGGGAAAATAGGGGTGATTTATTGTTCACTCACAGATTTGAATACTAAAATAAAGTAGTTAGCTATTTTAAAAATAATAAATAATTCAGCATGTAGCAATAAGTATATAACAGCCACACAAAAATATAAAATAAAAACTTTTTAACAAAAAAAATAAACCGCCGAAAACACTGAAAAGCAAAAAATAAGAAACCTTTTTTTATTTAATCTTAATAACTAAGTTCTTAAACGAATGTGAGTATACCTAAATAATTTTGAGGCGGCGCCAAACTATCAATTAACAAAGATCACAAAATTACCTTAAAAATAAAAAAACAACCAAATCAAAAACGCTATATACTATAATTATATTCTTTACTTACCACCTACTAATTCCATTGTGGAAAGCAAATAAAAGTTTTGAGTTCGAGTTTGAATCAACTTAACAATGCAATGAAATCTCCAGCGATAAACATTAAAATTTCTAAAAAAATTAAGTACCTATATATCGTAATTAATAAATTTGCCTGTTTGGCGCCGACTCGAAATTATTTAGGTATACTCACATTCGTTTAAGAACTTAGTTATTAAGATTAAATAAAAAAAGGTTTCTTATTTTTTGCTTTTCAGTGTTTTCGGCGGTTTAATTTTTTTGTTAAAAAGTTTTTATTTTATATTTTTTTGTGGCTGTTATATACTTATTGCTACATGCTGAATTATTTATTATATTTAAAATAGCTAACTACTTTATTTTAGTATTCAAATCTGTGAGTGAACAATAAATCACCCCTATTTTCCCAACCTTAGAGTAAAATTATATGGGACCAGCTTCAAGGTATAACCCCCTATCTAATAAAAAAAGATTTATCAAAATCAGACTATTCTGTAATAAGTTACGCGTGGTCATATATTAAAATCAGTTAGTGAACAATCAATATATCCCTGTTTTTCTACCCTTAGGATTGGAATATTTTTTCCAAATTTCTATGGGACCAACTTCTAGGTACCTATAGCCTACTCAATAAAAAAAGAATTATTAAAATCGGACTACTCAGTAAAAAGATATGCGTGATCATACATAAAAAAAAAAAAATATACGCGTCGAATTGAGAACCTCCTCTGTTTTCGTCGGTTAAAAATTACATAATTAGTCGTAGAAATAACTCAATTATACATTAATAGAGCACCTAGATAACAGAAAATGTAAGAAGTTTTTGAAAACCATCTCTAGGTAATTTGACGAGGAGATAGTTATCTTTTGCTAATATACAAATCTTCTTATTAGCGTGTCGATAAATGGCAATATTAGATTTTTACGGACCAGTATAGGTCGCGTCAAGTAAAAAGAACGCTGGCGGAAGGTGGGGAGGGTACGTTTGCGCATGAGTATACAATTCGGCAGGCGAAGGTCGTCCTACGAACCAATAGCGCACCGGCAAACATGCGGCTAGTGCCCCCCCGCACTTCATACCACCAAACAGACCGATAAATCGCGTTCTGCGCATCTTGACAGCCAGCGTTCTTTTTACGTGACGCGACCTATACTCAGCTACGCGGATAGCATTATCTGTAGCATTGTACAGGTCCTCGCGTGCACAGGTGGTAGGGCACGATACAAATAAATTCGCACTAATGAATTTAATAACTATGTCGCGGGGATCACAAGCATTTAATTAACACACTATAATATTATAAATAACTTTCACACTTCAAATAATGTAATGTAGCTATGTACTTTATTTTTATGTATTTTCTGATTTTCATATTCTGTTTTTATCTAGTACTGTAGTAATGCCAGTTTTTGTTGAAGTCTGATTAAAATAAGTATTAAATCAAAAAGTTACAGTTCAATGCATCCTCAAGCGAACTGTAAAAATGGATACGTCACAGTTTACAAAAGCATCATACTGAAAAAAGTTGGATTCTGTCTATGGCAGCATAACACACTAATAAATAAAATATTGTGAGGATATAAAAAAATGTGTATAACTTTGTTAAATTCTGCGATACTTGCAATACATATATCTAATCTTATAATATATTCGAAATAGTATCAGATTTTTCTAGTTATTTTAAAAACTTATGAAAGTACTTTAGTCGTGTTAGTCAAATATGATTTTTAAAAAAAGAACCCTTATGTATTGAGTAGGGAAACGTGGTACATCATAATGATCTATGCTTGTGCTTTTTTGTATGAAAAGGACTTTGCAACAATTTTCCTGTAAGTTTCCTGTGTACATCAACTTTAATGAATATCTGACTTTGAAATGTATATTTATGTATGTACAATAAAGAACTAAGTGCAAGTTCTAGTAGGAAAACTTAAAACAAATAAGAAGATTTTTTAACAAAAGCTTTTATAAGTTGCAAAGGAATGGGCAGATTTATATTTCGAAAACAGGCTGCAATTTTATAAAAAAAAAGATAATACTTTTGTGCTATATTATAGTAAACATGTGGTTACCATAGAAATGTTAATAAGGGCTTAGAAAGAGATGAAAACGATCAAACAAAAATATAGTAAGTAACAAGTACTTAGTTCATATGATGACCATTTGCGATGTGTGACATTCTACGAAATCTTTTACACATAATAAAATTGTTATAATGAACTTCACCGTATATCTAGTTACTTTTTACCGATATCGAATCCGTGCTAATATATAGATAAATAACCTCTAAAGCCCACGCCCTTGTAATCCTGCGTAATTTACATAGTGTTCCATAAATCAGGGCATCGCGATCACTGGATGGACAAGTATTTTAATACTGAACGTGTATTTGACGCAGATACCACTCAATCTGCGAGCTTTGCGTCATTGATGACATCACGAAATTTTCCACAGGCTTTCAGTTACATTGAGAAATAAAACCTTTTTTTTGGGTCAAATTGATAAAATATAAAAAATAATAATTGGGATGTTGATTGCGTAGTTGATTTAGCGCTTGGTTGAGATGTAAAAATGTTCATGCTTGCTCTTGGGCACGAGAAATGCCACTTGGGTAAGAAGTTAAGTGATATTTTTGCAATCGTTAAAAGGTATGTAAATGACAATAAGTCATGTTATTTATCTTATTATTGATTGCCTCGACGCAAGTTGACTGAGAAAGTTGGCGTTGGAAACGAAATGCTTAAGCATGATAAACTCAAAAATGTAATAACATACATTGCTGCAATCAGTGGAGACATAACATATCGTTAACATAACTACCTAAGTAATAGTCGCCGTGATATGCACCCTGGCAACACAGCGATAAAATTCCAAATTCAAACGATTATTATAACGAGCTGTTTGATGTTTATGTCAAATAGTATATTAAAGTTTGCACTCAGAGCTATGGTAGGTAAATAGCCATAAAATGACTTTTCAACTTTATGCGCTAAAAGCTTAGATAATTTGTATGCGGTGTCGATGCGAGCCGACGTTTATTACAAACTCACAGTGGAATCATTAGCTGTTTGCGAGCGGTGTATGCGACACTCAAGTGGTTACAGCCTACCTTACTTTCATTATGAACAATTAACATCTAAATCTGTTGATTCATTTGAATATGGGGCAATACTCCGACAAGTTATGCGTAAAGCAAATATCATTATAACTCTATTTACATAGCAAAACATAGATGCAATCGTGGCTTCTAAACTTTGAGATAAGTGAATTAAAAGTTATTCCTTGCCATTTAGTGATTACGTGAGATCCAAAGTGTCTTATCCCAAGAAGTTCATAATTTAAGTGAAGATTATCACTTGGTTACCGTTATCTTAAGTTTTAATTAGGGGTGAGTTATGAAGGGTTTACAACAGTGTTATCTTGAAAGAATTTTGTTTACTTATGTGGCGGGCGGGTGGGCGGCGCGCGGTGCGGCGGCGGCGCGGCGGCGGGACGGCAGCGTTGCGTGGAGGCGGGAGCGAGCGCGGAGGATCCCACTCCACGTCAAGTTGGGACCGCAGCGGACGCCTCACGCGACCCGACGCACGACTCCGCTCCCACACGCGCGGGAAACTACGCACTCTCGCAATTTTCAGATAACTCTGAAAAACAGTGAAAACAAAACTGGATTCCTACCCCACCCCCTGGATTTGTGCATGCTCATTGTTCAGTGGTGTTTGTGCATATACAGCGAACATAAAACGTTTAATAAGGATGTGTGTTGGGGACACTACAGTGTTATTAAGTGAAAGTAATTTGCAAAGCCGTATAATAAAATGCTAGTTCAATAATGAGGGAATTTAAAGCTGGCAACATGAGGAAGAGAAATCATAGTCAGACGTCGGAAAAGCCGAAAGGAAAACGCAGGGTAAGTGTGCACAACCGATGTCCTGAACATTGTTGATATATCGATAAGTAGGCTTATTTACTGTCCTATATAATTCCTAGGTCACATCCCAGCATATCAACACAGGTTCTCTACAGAAAAAAAATCGTCGGTATTAAATTCGCGATCAATCATCAGACATATTAATTGTTTTTAACAAACAAAATAACTTCATAGGGACGATATTACATAATATTAAGTGGCTAATAGAATATAATGTAGGTTACTTACATTAAAATTTACTTAACATAATCTTAGGATACATAAATGGATCCGGTAAATACACTAATCATAAAACGTAAAAGCAATTTTATGATCCTCAATTAAACTTCCATAAAATCTAAGTAGAATTTGATATAAAATAACTATTTACAAATTATTTCTAACAATTTGCGCCAAAACTCGATTTTACGTGAGCAATCTTGAAATGTTAAGCGATATTACAATATAGAAAGACTAACACAGTTAAAAATATTTTTTTTATTTTCTGTGGATAAATGTAGATATGAAACAGGCCTATCAATTAAGTTACAAAACTCTACCTCAAAGTTTGCAGAAAGTTCTGCGGAATTACAGATAACACCTTTAGTTAATCAAAGTCGATTATCTCTAAAAAAACATAGACAGATGAAATTAAATAAGGCAAAACATTTTAATTGAGTGCGAATTGAAAAAGTAAGCGTGTTTGATATAAATAATATTAAACACGCAACTTATAGACTCGACTATCACAAAACTATTTAAACCATAACATATCAAAAGTACAGGGTCTAAATCACCAAATGATTGATTGGTAAATGAAAGCTTGGTGGTAAAAAAACTCAGGAAGTTAGAGATATTTCAGACAAGAGAATAGCTCTTAAATTAGATGATGATGTGGAGTCTATTTAAATACAAGTATCTACTTTATATCTCCAGTTGTATCTATTGTATGTAACAATTTTTTTCGTACGTTAAAGATCGTAAGGGCGTTAGTTTTATGTCTGAACTCTTTTCGGTCGGATAGAAGACCCTTTGGGCTATGAAGGCAAGAGAAGAAGGAACGAAAGTGTAGCCCTGGTGTACTGGAATAACTCCTGTGCCTATGACCAGTCTGCATTAAGACCTTCATCTTTGAAATATGGTCAAAATAGTTAAGGTGTCATCTGGCATCAGTTAGTATATTACAACATAATCTAAATGTACCTATAACCTACTTCTGGGCATAGACATCCCCTTGTAAATGTTACTCTTCTTTTAACTTTAAAAACTTTACAAAATTATTTAAGTTTATGTGTATCTAAGAACTATATTCTTTACCTATTTTGCATGCATAATTAAATCACTTTATAAAGCAATTTATTTTTATCTTAGGAATTACCTACATTATTTGTTTCAAGTTAATTTATTGTTTATAAATAAGAGATTATCAACGAAACTAAAAGTTTATAAATACTTAAATATGACTAAATGAGCGGGTACAATATAATATCGAAAAAAGTTGTCGTACAAATAATTTATTACAAAAGTATTTTTACAAAAGTTTCTTTCATTTAATTTGAATTAAAAGCGCTACAGAAAAGGCATAATAATAAATTCCTTCATTTAATAAAATATATTGTATCACTACACAGCAGTATGTCTTGTTAACGCACAATTTAAATAAACATACAAGTGTGTTTGACATAATTTATTAATGTGACAACATATTTTAAAAACACGGGAACATGTATCTTCACTTACATTCTTACAAGGCATGTTGTGTAACTGTATTGTAAAGCACACAATATAATGATACCACGGCGTGTTATGATGTACAAGAATAACATAAATACTTAGAAATAATCGGATTCTTCATAACATTAGTTAAAGTGTTATATAATAAGTATATTTATTTTTATATATTGTCTTACGAGTCTGACTTAGACTGCCTGGTTGGCCTAGTGGTGCTAAGCGCGACTGCTTCGCTAGAGGTCTTGGGTTCGACTCCCAAGTCGGTCGAGGTGTTATTGGGTTTTTCTGTGAAATTCGCAGTCATCATCATCATCATCATCATGGGACCTAAACATATCGGCGAACTGTGGGTGTACATTGGTACGCCTCTGCCTACCCCTTCGGGGATACAGGCGTGATGATATGTTATGTATGTTATGCTTATGTCTTACGAGCTGTGTTTATGTGCATATGTTCACATATCAAGTAATCACAAAAGAAAATACGATGCTTAAACAATTTATATATATTCTAGTTTCATGAGGTTGAAATCTTACCTACTAATAAAGGTAACTCTAAGGTAATCTCTTAAATAACAAAAAGCTAAAATATCTTGCGCAGGAGTATAGTGCCTACCGAATACATTTTTTGTTTACATTAAGTTCGCGAAACGCTAAAAAAAATTTCCAATTGAAAACAATAACGATGTGTTGTAATATATAATTCAATTAAAAGTGTATTTTATAATCTTCATAATAGTCGAAAGTAGGTAATTTCATATTTTAATTTAATAAAATAAACTTCGAAAGAATTCTAAATTGTGGCTACTTGTTAATGAAGTCAATACGAGCATATTTTTAATAATAATAATATTTAAAGAAGCAATATACTTATGTCGCTTGTTTAATTAAAGAACGGTTTCAATCATCTTTGTAATATTCATTTTACAAATAAGCCAGCATTTGCAACATTTATTATTTTTTTAAGATTACTTTTTAAGATTACTTTCGGCTAACACTTACCTAATTTGGCCGCGTGAAGAGAAAATTGGTATTGCCTTTTTCGCAACAATATTCAGAACTTTAACTTAAATATTCATTTACACCTTTAATTAGAAATTGTTACTATCTAAATTAACTTATTCGTATAAATTAAATTATCTGTTCTTCGCCTTAGTTCATGATAATTTGAGAATCGAATCAGATGAAACCACAGACAAAAGTTTGGACTAGTTCGCGTAAGTAGTAAGACAAAGTTTCTTCGACCCTTAGTGGACTTTAATCAAATGAGGTAAAATCTCACTAAGATTTTGATGAAGTTCATTTCTTGCTATCGTGTTAACTTGATATTCAATTAGCTTCTGACAATGTAAATGACATGATCTGATTTAAATCCAGTAGCCTGTTATTTATCGAATGATGGTTGCCAATGGTTGCCATGGCGGCGATAGTGGCGACGATTCTTTGTCTGTTCGATAGTCCAGAGGTTGGTACTTTATACTCACTTAGGCCTTTTGTACACGGGGCAACTAAGTCTCCTGACCTGTCCAAAAAATCTCTAAAACCAAAAGTGACCAAAAGTGAGTAGGCTCTCGTTTTAGAGACTTGCGTAGCCAAGTCTAAGAAGGGCCTTAGAGCGAAATAAAACACTTTTCAATAGATTCTGTCGCGGCTTTTATTTATTAGTTTTAGCTTTATAACATATTATACAATATACCTACCTATGTGGCACTATAGGGCCTTAAAGGGTGTTATTATTGCAATATGTTTGCAAAGACTTCAAAGAAATGGATATCAAAATAATGTTTGGTATAATTTATATATTATTTACCAAATCTGATAAACAAACGTGTTTTGTGTTATCTTATACCTTGTGCTAATTAGGTACAATATTACATTTCACGTTGTTTTTTTGCAAAAAAAACAAATTATTGTTATTATTTCATGATCACAAATAAATGGTTTACGAAAACAAATCTATTTGTAATCTGTTTTTGTAACTTTCTTATAGATCATAATATAATTGTTTATGGTATTGATAACTCTGTTGTTTTACTAATCTTGTTATTGGTTACTATTGTTCGAGAACACAGTTTATATTCTAGTGCAATCCAGATCTTAATAGTCAATTAAAGGATAGGATTACAATTAGATTCCAGAGAGACTGAAGTACCTATGTAACTGTAATACCTAACTAATACTTAAACGTCAATCAGTTTTAAGTCGCTGTTAAGTATCGTGCTGTCTCTATCACTTAAAGGTGAAAAGAAGAGACAGACATTTTCGTTTATGTACTCGACGATGATTCCTATTAGAATTATAAACAACGGGGGCATTTTCACTGTTTAAAGTACCTAAATGAATAGTATTCATATATATTTATGTATAAAACCATAGAATTTAGCTAACTAGTAGCAAAAACCGGCTATAAATAATTAAATTAAACGTTGTACAGAGTCGCATATTGTTGCTTAAATATTTTTTTTATTTATTTCTACATTTGACTGTCACTCATTATTGAAATAAAATAACTACATATTTACCTCATTATATTTCAAAATCAATTAGTATAGACCAACTATCCTACATACATAACAACTAATTAAAGTTGTTCCAAAAAATCCCACAAGCATAATGAGTGTACACAAAACGATAATGTTACCATTCAAAGTAAACTAACATTAATAACGATCGCCATTCAAGTTTAGTTGAAATTACAAATAATATTATTGACCTGCGACCTTTGTTTTCGATATCTAACTTAAATTCAGAGTTAGTTTGCAATCGTCACATGACGTAATGCTACATCAAAGAACACCGACTTCACAATACTTTACATCGCGTTAATAATTCTGTATGACCAACTGTTTTCATTCATTTCCTGTTCTTAACAACGTTATTTAAGTTTTCATTCAATATTCGGTTTTAAATAGATTTACATGTAACGAATTTGAAATAAGGTTGGCTGGTTGTGAATGTAAGATCCTTAGGTATGTTCTGAGGATTATATAGGGTGCCCCAAATATCAAATGTTTTTGATTCCATGAGTAAAAAGAAATTGGCAAAAAAAAATATAGTATCTTATTTATGCTCAGATTAAAACACTTAACAAAAAGGGACTATAATTATGATTAAAATGTCAATTTAATAATACATTATTTTAGTATGTACCTTCACGTTTCGCTGACGAAGTGACCAGCACAGCCACACTTATTGCTCCAAAAGGATCACAAATTATATTTTTCTTAAATACCAAGAAGTACATCCGAGTAAGAGAAATTTAATATTGCAGCCAGAGTATTTGCAGTCAATGAGCTGCACTTACAGTCCAGTGCGTTTTAGTTGGGTGCATTAACACATACGTTATATCTATTTGCATAATAAGATACTTGGGTACGCAACCTTACGTGTGAAAAGTTAATAGTTTCCAAGATTTAGTACGACATGGAGGTGCTAATTAAGTTATTCTAGTAGAATGTTAATTTTCAACTAATAGACTATGAAATAGTACATAAAATATGTAACAATCATTCTGCAGTTGACATTTAGCAAGACTTATGTTTTACTGATTGAATACCGGTTCCAATCGTAAGTATTTACGTAGCTTTCTCAAAAAATGTAGTTTTTGAAGGAAACTCGAATGGATCTCTCTCGATTTCTTCTAAAACAAATGACGTTCGGAATGACGTAGACAATAAACATGACTTGTGGAAGCTGTAGAGAAATAAACAAAATAACTTTCCTTCATTTACAACTATCTATCTTTTGATTTTGGAAGTCAAATACCATAGGATTGTGGAGAGTCTGGTAAATTAACGGAACTCTTTCTGAAATATCGCTTACGACCCACAACAGGTGTCTTGGCACGTTCAACGACTTGTTGAATACGGTTGATGAGGGAACGTTCCCAAAGGGTACATAAGGCACAAGTGAGGATCAACCGATGTGCGGGCCCCCAGTCGCGCGCGATGCGTCAGATCCCTTATGTCCGGTGACCACGCGTCACTTTATAACCACTTGATTTATTTCGGGAACCAGTTCCTGTTGTAAATCGAATACGAATCGAAATAATCGACAACCACCAATTTAAAGGGAAGAAAACCGAACCGTGTAATCGTTAACTGCAAACCTTATCATACGATCAATTAATAACACGGACAAGGTGGTCCGGCTCGATGATCATAAACAATCGCACGACAGATCGGCATTTCTAAATTAATGGCTTTTGTAAAATACTCGGCACTTTTGTACGATATTTATTTGCGTTGGAGAGAAGTGTCCGGGTGAGATGGGCGGGCGGCGGCGGCTGCGGAGAGCGCGCCAGATAGCGGGGTCACGTTCCCGAGATAAATACTACAGATAACAGACGTCTTCTGTACGCGATTGTCTTTGCGCCGTGTATCGAGACGTACTCAAGTATTCGTTATTGGCTACGGCGTACGTCCCTAACGATGTTGATAAACGGCTTAAATATGTGCTAATTACATAGATCAATGAACATATGACCGTCAATACAAACACGACACCCTGTTGCGTGGGGTTTAAGAGAGCTGTTGTTATAATAATTCTTATACACAACAAGTCTCGAGTAACGAGAAATTGTAGATTATAATTAAAGCAAATGTTGCCACGAAATATTTTAATTATATGGCGTTATCCGCATGTTTTATAATAGTTTTAGCGTTGTTATGTTATAGCATGAATAAATTTTACTGTCTACTACGATCTAAGGAGGAGTTATCCAAACAAATACTAGTATGTAAGATGCTATAATAAGAATGTTACAATTTGTAAAGAACCACAAACTGTAAAGATTGTAGACTCTCATAGAGCGTGTAGAACGTAGTTGTATACATGATATTGTTTTCTCTTTGCGATGTTCACTTTTAAAATTGTAATCTTTTGACGGCTTTATCATTCTTCCCTATCATTATTACAACGTATACAATTCCATTTTATTTAAAGAAAGACGTCTTGACAAACTTAACACTTTTTATAGTCACTTTAGTATCTCGTGTGATCGGAGTTATCGCCTGTAGTGTGAAGTCTTAAAAGCGAAAATATGTAATCTCCAACGGTTCGTAGCAATACGGGTATTTCCAAGGAGATAACTTGCATAATCCGTTAATTTATCATTAAAAGTATTTATAAGAATCGTATGTCGAACTGTCCGGAACCGTTGTATTCCCGTTTTTCAAAGCGAATGTATTGAATTATTTTGACCTCAGGTCAATGTTATTTATTGGAAGTAGAGAATACAACCTTTGAACCGAGAGAACAATATTTTAGATTAATGATTAGTGCATCTTGTTAATCTTATAGAAATACTGGCTTAGCTGTATCTGTGGATTTGCTTGTTTAAATTCCGATACTAATTGGCGGACCAAGGTTTGTTATATTTTTATTCGAGTGGCGATGATCGCAACCCCTGAGTCACTGTAACATAAAGTTAGATCACAAAACTTTTAGTCTTGCTCCTGTAATTGGTTAACCGACCGTAATAACAGCTGTGCGCTGTTTATGGTAATTTGATTTAAGACAGAATATTGTTGTACATTTGTCTAATATTTCAATTTGCTTCAACGAATAAAATGTTAAGCTATTAATTACACGTGCCATACTAATCAGCGCCTACAGCCAATTAAAACAAAATTACCTGACAAGTTAAACACCTACCGAATCCGAATACCGGTAGACAAACGTAATAAAATTCAACAATGATCTTAAAAAGTCTATGAATATTTCATGTTAAATTTTCCCAGTAGGTGAATATTATATTGCAAAAGTTGTAACGTTTTATTTAATCAAAACATGTATACATATTTTAGCGGCTGACAGTGGTCGTAAAAGGTTTTATCACCATCATAGACGAGGTAAGGTTTTCGTAGACTTTCAACGAACAAACGGCATGTGTTTAGATTTATAATAGGTAAGCCGCCTTGTAGGGTGTTGAATCGTAATAAATCATGTCGCTAGATTGGATTGATGACGTAAAAGATACCTCTCTAATAAATCTTGACGCGAGGTGTCGTCGTTTGTGCTGTCATTAAAATTCTAACGCTGACATACATTTTTGTTTAATAATGTTTTCATTATATGCCTTTACGTCTTGGATATTATCACGACTGGATTTAAAGAAGGGGTAGGCTGGTAAAATAATATTATAATAACTCTAGCTAAAATATTTCCTTTAAAACCATGTTACGTTATTGTTTCACGAGATATAAGTTTACTTTCTCAAAAAATGGCCCACAACAGACAAATAGTGAACAGAAAAAAAGCGAATGACGGAGTTTGATTCCCCGGAAACATTACAAATACTACCTACAATTTACTTTATTGTTTTTGACGTAATAAAGTACATGTTGCTTCGTCTCCCATTATTGAATTGGTGTTGCAACTGCAACGACGGTAACTGGGTACCTACCACATTGCATGTGAGAATATGGCACTTAAGCTTGATGCACGTCGTGTTGCGTGAACACACATAAAATAATTGAATAACGCTTTAAAATATCCTTTATTTTATTCGCAATTTGTGTTTCTAAAAATAAATTTTGTTAATTAATTGGAGACCTCTCGGGAGTCTTTTGACTTGCTTTTGAAGCCCTTGATCCGGATAATTACGGTATTGAAAGAGACTATGATTATTAATTATTTACATTTTTTTTTATAGAAGGTGGTTTTTTTTTTTGTTTTAGTATTTCATTGTTTAAAAAGAATTTCGTGGAGTGCAACATACACTATGAGCTTATTAGGTCAGGATACTAGAACTAAGCTTTACTTACTATGTAAACTAAAGTAAGAAGAAACACAACTACGTGAGCAAAGATATATGAGGTACCTACTTACTTATTATAAAATAACATAGATCGCGTAGCTAAGTGTAATCGGAGCTTTATTTACGTCACTAGGGAAAACTATCTCTCTTGTTATTATTATCATGTAACTAAAACCTTCACAATATACACTACGAAAAATAACAAACTTATTTTATTACTATTTACCCAAATAAAGGAAAATATAACATTTCACTACTCATTATCTCTTATTTGTATCATTATTGCTAAGTAAGCAAATAACAATCTTTCCTATTAACCAACTAAACGTATTCTTTGATAAACAAATAAAAGGAAATAATAAGGCTAATTTCCCCAAAATAACTTTTCCTCGGAAAAATGCCTTTGGAAAATTCCCTTAGATGAAGCGTATTGTACAAAGCGCTCAAGAAACGTCACGTTATAATCTACTGACTCTAGTTGCTCGGTTCCAAAGTTTCCTTCCGATGGAGAAGAGCCGGCAAGAAATTCCATAGGTTACTCTTTTAAAACTTTACACTACAGATAATGTCAAAAGAGATAGTATTTCTAGTTTATATTTATGATATTAAAACGGAAGCTGTCATCCTGAACTACTCTTTGATCTTACTTTAAGGGTTGAGGCGCGTCAAAACCCATAAATTTTGATCTTGTCTGAGAATTCTTCGGAAAAGGTTTCGTCTAATATTCCCCAAAGAACTATAATAAGATATATTTACGTTTAGTGTTGTAGTTTCTTGGCCGAAGGCTTCTAAGTATAGTTCTGACGAAATTCCAAAACAATTCAAGCAGTCAAAAACATTGTTATCTACTTTTAAGATAAAAAGTACATTTCATTAAGGAAAATAGAAAAGAAATATATGTTTTAATGATATCTTTTCTGCGCACCTCATTAAAATGGTATTAGAAGCTAATAGCATATTTGTGGGTGTTTGAAAAAATATATCAAAATAATGACAAAAAAATACGTTATTTTTAATATGCTTACTTTGTATGCGACTTCCCTGTCATAAAGTGGGCGAGTTCATTTGTTTTAATGTAAGTTATTGTATTAGTGTACATGTATACAAAATATATAAATGCCAGTACCTACCTAGACTTTATTTATCCCTTGATCACGACACTGCTTCGGTAAAAGGCACAGCAAGTCTCACAATGTATCGAGAAAAACTTGCCTTTACATATTTGTTTGAGAACTCAAAGCCTTATATCGGTATGACATGGCGACTTGCCTTCCCACAAAGGCAACTAGTTTTCTACAAAACTGACAGCAAAAAAATCGGTGCCAAACCAAATTGACAAGAAATAATTTGATCCATTCAATACAAACCATTTTTGGATATCATTAAAAACTTATAATCTATCGAACTGTTTATAATTTAAGCTAGTTTTCAAGGAAATGGGTGTTTGATAAATGACAACTAATATCGTTTAAGTTTTATACTTTTGATATTAATCACAAAATAAATACATACCTTTAGCTAAATACAGTTTATTCAATCATTTATGTATTGATAGATGACTGTCATTACGCGACAGAAATGTTGTTAATCATCTAGATTGTACTAAAAGTAAACTAAATAATATTGGTTTCCCACATTACGTTGGCTTCATAATGTCAGTGTTATGCTGTAGGTCCAAAGCGACCTCTGATAAGATAGGAATTATGATACAGAGGACATACTATGTCGTCGGGAATGTGAAATTGCTACCTTGTATTGCCACTTCAAACTTAAATCCAATATCCAAAGAAAACATGGTTCCAAATTAAAATATTTTTCTAATTAATATGTGGATAACGTTGTGATTTACACATTTATACATTACTATCTGTAATATTTATTATTAAGACATAATGTGTATCTGTTTGTTTTCCCGAAATAAATAAATAAAACATATTTACATAGATAATACCTAACAATGAAATGGCAGTGCAAAGAGAAGCTTGACGTGAAATAAAATATTATCGAGTCCTAATAATCCTTATTCAACTATGCCTTATTTCTCGACAAGCTTTTTAAAAGACCGATCCTTCTCTCTGGAAGTGACACCGTGAGTAAAATGGGACACAAGAAAACAATATTACAATTATGTTTAAAATTGGAACAGTGTTTTTAATACCACTTATTTTTTTTTAAGACAGTGCGACTTATGGATACTTTATACTTACATTGTAGAACCAATCATGAATGGTTTGCTAAGTGAGTATGTCACCCGGAAAGTAGAAAAAACACTTAGTACATTAAAAACAAGTTTGCGTTTATTTATTTATATATGCAGCGCACGTACCGTGATCACTTGTCGTTTAAGACCGTAAAATTATAACGATCTTTAACGATAATTGTAGACATAAAATAAATTTATTTATGTTTCAGTGTGCCCATTAATTTGCAAACGTACTTAAGAAACATAACGCATTAAAAGTGCTGAGAGTGATTTCCGACATTTAATAATTTACTGCACATTACATAAGCTCTACCGCCCATAGAGACTTAAATGTAGCTAAATAATGGCTATGCTCATAGTTTGGTTCTATTGTCCATGCGAATCATTTTTAAAGTCTGTATTCGGTATTTTGCATAAGTTGAACTTGCCCCAAGCTTTATTCTATAAGGTAGAGCATTTTAATGATAACAAAATATCTTCTTACTTTAGTAATTAGAGTAGGTTTCTTATTTACCTCCTTTTCTGTCATAGTTGTGTAAAAGGGCGCCTTAACAGAACAGTGATGAAGCCGGAATAAAGGTAGCTTAAAGTTTCCTGCTAAAACTGCCTCGTTGGCCTAGTGGTGCTAAGCGCGCCTGCTACGCTAGAGGTCTTGAGTTCGATTCCCGAGTCGACCAAGGTGTTATTGGGTTTTTCTATGAAATTCTCAGTAGCAGGTCGGAGTTCGGATTTGTGCCCGGTTAGTGGCAAAAGGCCCGCCCCCTATTACATGGGACCTAAACATATCGGCGAACTGTGGGTGTACATTGGTAAACCTCTGCCTACCCCTTCGGGGATAGAGGCGTGATGATATGTTATGTTATGTTAAAGTTTCCTTTCTTTTTACTAAGTAGCAGCAAGATAGCTGTAAATGGTTTACATGAATAAAACAACTGTTAACGTTACGTCCTTATCAGGGATTACGCTATGCAATGAAATTTACCACACGGGTGCTGCATCACTGGGGTCTTGTAAACAGATAGAAATGTTTATTTATACTTTCGTGCTGGAGGTCTAGATCTAAAGAGTTTTTGACCTTAACTTTATGAAATACTAGCAGTGCCCCACGGCTTTATCCGCATGAATGACAATTCATACACTATCTTCATAAATTATAGCCCATGTGTTATTCAGATGTATAAGCTACATTAGTATAAAGTTTCAGTAAAATCTATTAAGCAGTTTTTCTGTGAAAAAGTGACAAACATCTATACAATCAAACAAACTTTCGCATTTATAGTATTAGTTAGAATAAACTTTGGAAGTAGAAAGCGGAGCAGGAGTTAGTGGTTGTTTAACTTATAAAAAACCCTTTTACGAAAATTATATTATATTAAATGAAAAGGTTTGTTTAGTAACTTGGCGGGCTTTTAAAGTTAATGTTACTTAGACACATCCTTTTAACTATAAAAATACCTGGGCTAGGAGGCCCGCACTTAAATAATTAAATATTTTTACTCGTTCATGTTGTAATTTAAATTATTTAATTATTTTTTTACAAACTGGGTAGGTTATTGCGATTATGTGTTTTAAAAAATATAATTAAATTTTTACTATCTACGATTTCTGTTTTGTATTTTTTTAAATAAGGTTACAAAACAACAATGCTTTTACAGACAAGTCTCCAAAATATAACATCACGCTTTGTATTGTCAACGTTATTTTATTCATTTATTGTATATTAAATTATACTGGGGCTTGTAGCTCGAAGTGTTACCACCTTGTACCGCCCACTCGGATTTCTTTGAATCGTTTCAATTACGAACGAGATTCATATTTTAAGTGAAACCCATTGTTCTTGTATCATTCAACGTGTCACAACAATGTGAAATACTTATTTTAAAATATCGTTTTTATTTTTTGTAAGTTTTTTATATTTTTTTCTTTAATTTAATATACAGACTTTGTAAAACAAAAGTTCATTCAATAATATTTTTTCAATTTATCTCATTTTAATTTATTCACTTCTAAATAAGTTTTATTATTAATTAAAAAGAAACTAATTAACAGCTTATTTAAAAAAAAAAAACTCTCAGTTGGCTTCAGTAACACATCAAGTAAATTATTGATATTAATAGCATGTTCGAAAATTTTATTTCCATGCTTTAAAAAAAGAGATTTAGATTTGACATCTAAACTAATCAAGTAAGTACCCATGTTTGAATATATAAAGATATATTATCGTTCATTAACAGCTAAAATTTTCTTTAAGTAGGCAGTCGCGTAAAATCTCAACGCTTAGGTCGTTGGGTACTTAGCTACAAAATACCTTGGAACAGAATAATCTCATAGTTGTTTGGTATCAATAATCACCTAGACATTCAGGATCATCACAAAGTATTGTCAGTAGCAACACCACGTTTTACATAATAAACACTACACATATGGTAAATCCATAATGTATTTCTTATAAATATTAAAAGAAAGGTATTTTTTTTCTAATCTTTAACTGGAAAAATTGTAGAGAAAATTAATGCAAGTTAATGTTTCAGAGTAATAACATAAGCTTCTCAATCTCATTTATTTACGCTATAAGCTTTTGTTGTTAATTAATTTTACAAAACTACAGTTATCGGATACAAAAAAGTCTTTATTTTTTATTATTATCAAAGCTTTGATCGTAGACACGCTTGGATATGATAACATTATATTCAGTTAATATTTACAGTAAGTACATATCAAAAGCCACAAAGCTCTAACTTTTCATCCTTTTTATTATAATTTAATAGGTCTCATGCTTTGCAGAGGTATTTTTTATAAAACTTTGATAAGCACAACTTGTACTCAATAAACTTCATTATTCATTATTATAAACAGTCAGTAACTACGTATTTTAATTAATTTAAACATAGACATAAAGTTATTGGTGCCTCCTGCCCACTTATACGTCTTGTCGCGAGATTATTTCGACACAAACCAATAAAGTATAAACAGCGGATAAAGTAAATAACTATCATTAATTACTGGTCCCTAATAACATGCAGAGGCAAGACTTTGTTAAAATATTAATTATTTTGTTATTTTTATTGAAACTTTACATAGGAATTGATTCTTAGCCATTCCTATTCCAATGGCTGGAAATCAATGTGACGTGTAATTTGTGCCTGTTCAGGGGCCCGAGTCTGCTATTGACAATTGTTTGAATCGTCTGAGTGGGTGGCGTCAGTAGGTCAATTTTAGGATAATTAGCATTCTACTAAATATCAGTACGTCAAAATTGGCCGCCCAATAGCCAATTTTGACGTTAAAATGATGTGTTACCTACGTGATTATCCTAAAATGGACCTACTAACGCCACACACTCAGACGATTCAAACAATTGTCAATAGCAGACTCGGGCCCCAGTACTAGATGAACCACCTTCTTTTGCTATTGTTTTCATAATTACCCATTCTTTTTGTTCGACTGCTTAGGTATATTCCGTGTTTATAGTAGCCATTTTTTTTATTCCACTTAGTTTATTTTAAGTAAAGCAAGGAGAGTTGACTTTGCAATATCAATCAGAAGAGGAATTAGATGACTTTACTATTTTAGAACAACCCCCGCGTTTTGTTTTAGTATTCTTGTAATTTCCTAAAAGGAAGTAGTTTTCACATGTTTTATTTAGAACCTTTTTCTCTTAAAAACTGTGTTTACCTACAAATAGACATATTGGCCTCACCAACATAGGTTTTTACAGTAGTAAATACCTCTGTTGGCGGATGAATAACTCAAATGGTATTTACAGGAAAAAGGATAAATTAATTATAGTTTCGATTTAGAAAATAGAAATAAATTATTATTCTCTTTATTCAACAATTAACATATAAAATACATTTTTAAATATATACAAAAACAATCTATAGGTATATACATTTAAAAATATAAAATATAGTGTCCAACCGGCCTCGGGACAGGGTCCAAGCTGCCGGTGGTTAGGACTCCAGAGAGAGGAACCTCCTCACAATACGCGCCGTGTCGAGAAGTACCGCTTTCTGGATCAAACCCTTCACCCAGGTGCCTAGCGAGAGCCTCTTAAGGTGTTGGTCGAGGCTCTTGGCTATTATGCCGTTGGCTGTAACGACTATCGGGACAATCATTGCTGAGTCCACCTCCCACATGTCGACAACCTCGTGCGCTAAATCCAAATATTTTAATTGTTTTTCTTTTTCAGCTTTCACGAGGTTCTCGTCATGCGGAATAGTGACATCAACAATGATTGCCCGACGCTCCGATCGATCTATCACCACTATATCAGGCTTATTGGCTACAATAGTCCTGTCAGTGATGATAGATCGGTCCCAGTACAGAGTGACACGACCATTTTCGAGAACTGGGTCGGGCACATACCTGTAGTACGGCACCTCAGATTCCACAAGTTTGTATCTCAAAGCAAGCTGCTGGTGGATAATCCTGGCCACTTGGTTGTGCCTGTGCAAGTATTCGCCGTTAGCAAGACGAGAACAACCCGAAATAATATGTCTCAAGGACTCACCTGGACAGTGACATGCCCGACATATGTCAACTGTACCGTCCTTTATGATATATTTCCGATAGTTATTCGTCATGATAACTTCGTCCATAATTGCACAAACAAACCCTTCGGTTTCTCCAAAAAGATCACCGAAGCGTAGCCAGGCTACGGACGCTAGGAAATCTACATCGGGCCCATGAAGGGTCCGGTAGTAGCGCCCGTGGAGCTCCTTGCTTTGCCATACATCCTCGCGGTCCTTGACGCTCAGTACGACAGGTTTGTGCCAGTTCTCTTTGCCTAAGGAGAGCGGTGTGAAGCCCTTATCCACTACCACCACATCTCGATGCATTATTAAGAGCCTGCAATGTCCCACTGCTGGGCAAAGGCCTCCCCACTCTCCCTCCATTTATCTCTCTCAAGAGCCGCGATTGACCAGTTTGGTAAAAACGAGTGTAGGTCATCCCGCCATCTTCGCCTGGGTCTGCCTCGCTGACGCTTTATGTGTGTTGGGAACCATTCGGTGGTAATTTTAGCCCATTTAATTTATTTAGAAATAAATAAAATAAGAAAAATGTATTTAAGTCGGATCTCATAAACTAAGCAAGCTTTTATTGCTCTCAAGTGATTGATATTATTATTCACATACTTAACAGATAAAATAATTATAATTAGCAATTATCATGTTATTGTAAACATAAAACGCAACTATTATCACTTAGCAACTGATACCGTACAAAATATATAAAAATAAGTATTTATAACATGTTTATGATTATATCAAATTATTACGAAAACATTTGTTCCTAATTCTAAGTAACACAAAGAACATTGTTTGTGTGACTTGTTTAGAGGTTAACATTTCTTTAAGCGACTATAAACGAGCTATATGTCATAAATCGTCAATTTTTTTCATGTATTCAAATATTTCCGTCACAATTTACGTACATTCATTTCTTTACAATAACATTTGCTGAGGTAAATAAGTCACAGTTTGACTGGAGAATAGTCTATGTAGAGTCACGCACGAGCCAATCAAGTCTTCCCATAATATTGTACCACTCTTACATTTTATACGTACATCACTTCATTAAATTCTATACGTAATTGACCCAATATAAAGACTTGACAGTTGAATGACTATGATAATTAATTTGGTAATTAAATTAACTTCGCAACTCCGATTAACTAAAATAATGAGCATTGACGGAATTCTAAGCGTTTATCAATATACGAAGGAATAATGTGATTCCCAAGGATAGGATATAGCAAGCAAATAAAAACCTTCTTAAAACTATACAAATACCTACGAGCTTTTTTTTCAGCGCATTATTTGTAATATTCGAGGGGTAAATAAACAGGTATCCCACAATTTGTTCTTTCGATATAAAATAGTAAAATAATCAATAACAAACATGCTATCGTACGCTTTAAAACGTACGCAATGTTTTCGAGAATATTCTACAAAATGCTCACTAGACTTGAAAATGGCCAATAATTTTCCAGAGAGTGGATTTTTCGTATCGTGCAAAAATAGCAAATATCGACGTCGGCGTTAAGTGCTAGACGACAGTCGAATAAACAGAGCGGGCTAGCTCAAGGGCGCTCGTTTTTGTAACCAGTGCAGCATCCCACGCGGAGAGCACGGGAGTCGGAGAGCCATGCCCGCCCCGCGAGCGCCCCAGCCGTGCCCCTGACTGAACTGCCATTGAATAACCTATAAAGTGCTGCAATACCGACATTTTACGCGCACAATGATCGAACACAAACTGTCTTACGACCGTAGCATCTGCTCTCCTTAATCCAGAACTAATAATGTGTTAACGCACAATACATGATTTACGCTTCAATATTACTAATAATATTTACTCAAGATTAATGCGATACATTTTTTAGTTTTCTCTCCGTTTTATGAGCAGAATTACGATTCGATTACTATTAGAAATAACCTGATACTAAATTGAATCGGAGTAATTGAATAACATCTTTCCGTTCACGTAAAATATTGCGCTTAAGTAATCAATCAAGTGGATTTAGTTTAGATTGAAACCCGCTATCTAATATAAAACGTTTCATAAAATTACGGCTTATTGGAAAGTTATGTTACGCGTAAAGCATTAACTTAATGACCAATTTAGGTTTAAAATATTCAAGATCCAAGAAATATAATTAGTTATTCCAAGTAAGTTAGTGTTGTTATACAAACAAATATATTATTACTCATAAGAAATCGATCTCAACTTTATTTATACGTTGCGACCGATACAGATTTAAACGCTCTCGTAACCCCTGTGGCTTACTTGCGTAATGAAGAGATTGACAGAAGTTTTGAAGTTCAAGTTTACTCACATTAACTACTTTACAAGTGTGTTGAGTGACAAACTCATGCTATTACATAAAAGTTGGCTCCATCGATATAAAAAAATATAAGAAATTTTGTACAGTTTTGTTTGTAACTATTATAAATCGTCATCATGACAAGGTCACGGAAAAATTGCACGGCAAGTCTGGAGCAGACAAAACTGAGTGGTTTATGTTACAAACATCGCTGCACGCCAACAGGTGCGTCGATACATACACAAAATAGAGCATTGCGTAAACGAGGCATGCAACATTAGAGCACGGTGCAACGTCTAATTAAAGGATCATTGTTCGCAGAATGTGGGTCGGGCCGGGTCTTGCAACTGGGACGTAGTTCCGAACGCACCGTGCCCAACAATTCGCATGCCCCAAATGCACATTTCCGCATTAAGACCCCGTGACACTGGCTGTGACAGGTGACAACGACCGACGATCGCAGTTTCAAATTGTAATCTCTAACTATCAGTCATTGAATGTGGGGGTAAGGAAACTGTTGCCGGCATTTAGGTGATCTGTTTTAGGTGTGTTAGAAAGTCTCATGAAATGAATTTAAACGTCTCGGAAGTTTTAGAAGATGACCGGTACTTTATCGTCCAATCCAAGGTAACTTACATTCTATTGTTTTACCTTCATATTTAGTTGAAAATTATGTTTTTTTTTCTTCAATATTTTATACGTCTTGATCACCCAAAAACGTGGCAAAAGACACTTTGTTTTCCGGCTCTTAACTCATTTGACATCAAGAGACGTCATTGTATTTCCTCTGAATGAGACCTGATTGTGGATTGCATTCCTGTGCATCTTCTCACCTCGGTCCTCAACGCTTTCACTCGAATGGCGCGAAAGCAAAACCCTTATAAGTGCGAACTACACACATACACACACGCGAGCAATTTTCTCTTCATACGAACATTCATTGCCATTGAATCACCTTTTCGCTGATTTACGATGGCTCATTACCGCCTATATTGCATGTATTACACATTATATGCACTATCATTACTGAAATGGTTTTCCAAGTACTGATAGATCTGTCCGTCTATTTTAGATACGCTTGACCTACCTTTGATTAGGTGTACCGCTTACATTACGATGGAATAAACAAATCTAAACGAAAATTTAGAACAGCACTAAAACACTACCTAATTACTTTGTTTTATTGTAACTGTTTCTGGTTTAAATGTACGAGTATCAAAAATGCTTAGGTACTTGTTACAGCTGTAAGTCGAATTAGAATCGACACTGTTCAACTTGCAATGGATGTAGATATTATCAAAGTATGTTCGGTAGATCAAAGTTAGTTCCGACCTTCGCGGAAGATTTAATAAAAATAAACACAGGATTGAGGGTTTTCGGGCTGATGGTGTCATAAAAAGTGTTCTTTTTGACACCAATCTGGAGTTTATTATTTAGGACAAATGTGACCCGCCGGCCGTAACCCGACACCGCGCCGTCTGTCGACCGACACCACTCGTCTTGTTTGATCTACTGAGAGCTTTTTAAACTTTTTATGTCATAGTTTAGTGCGCTTTAGGCGCCTTTATTGCTGAGTAAACATTTCAGGATTATACGCCCCAGCCGCAGCCCAGCTTAATGAACTTTTACATTTCGACATTTTCAGCCGCCGTGTCTGTGTCCATACGTCGTGTGCCTACTTATAGACAACATACAATTTGTCGGAATTGTATTAGTATCGCTGTTTGTTAATATTATTCCCCGAACAGACGAAGATTATTTTGACAACATCCGAGTACATTGCGCAACGCCCATGAGCACTCTAAATAAAAATTATCCTTGGAATTTTTCGAATGTAATCAGAATCTGTTGAAAGTTATAATAACACAAATAAATATAAAGGTTTGTTTTCGTTTATATCTGGTAATGCGTTCATTGATATGTTGTTGATGTTTCAGGAAGAGTCTTGTTTTGTTAAGAAGCACAGTCGAAGCGGTGAGGAGGCCGCAGCCCGCCCGACACATTAGGAAAATAGACAGACCGATTGTAGACATCGGATTTGGTTATGCAGTACATACGTAGTCATGCACCTTCCTACGCGCACTTAAAAAATAAGATTTATGATTGACGCAAAAATATTGTACGTAGGTTTTTCAAACAACATAGCTACATCCGCTGACGTAATATTTGGGAGAGTACGTACCTACATAATTACTGCAATTAATCATTTATTACTTGTTTAGTGTTGCAGAAAACTAATTTTATATCATTTATAATTGAAACATTTACGTATAACTAATAATATTTAATTGAATTATTGATAACTTATTCAATTACAAATTAGTTAACACGCGTGTTGTGAATGCTAATTAATGTTTAGTAATATCGCAATAAAATATTTATGTGATAACGGTGCAATAAACACAATGAGATTTAATGATTTTCAACCGAAATGGTTCAGTTTTGTGGAGTGCCGGCCGGCGTTAAGCGGTCGGATTTTTAAATAAACATTTTTAATGATCGCGTGCGCATGCGCGGCCAGGTGTACGCAGACGGTGCGTCTTCTCCTCCCCTAGTGTACTACTTCTTTTGTTCCAAAAACAGTAACCCATTTATTTTGAAAAGGCTCGATTTCTGGAAATGAATAAATCATTGATATAAACAGCCTCAAAATAGAAAGTTTTGATGCACAAAACGTGCCTGTGAAAACGAAAATGACCAATGAAAAACTTTTAGTCAAGTAAGAATCCCTCACTTTCCGGTTTTATCTACCCCTGTAATTGAATAAGGCGCCTTTTAATTGTGACGAAGCGATTTCCCGTCCATCCCAGATCTAAATCTCGAATATCGATTTCCTCTTACATACCAATGTTTGTGATCGAACATACGTACATTCCCAGTGTAATTGTTTTATTTCCTTCAGTTTTATTTATAGTAAGATCCTTCCTCTTCCGACAGCTGTGGAACAACAACTGCGACTATTTCTAGAATGATTAAACATCCTACGTTGCGTGTCACTGAAATTAGATAAACGGACGATGTTATAAGTATGTACTCGTTCTTTTGTTTATTTAATTGTGCTTCTGGATTGTGTGGGTCTAGCTTTGATTTATTGCTCTATTTATTTATTTATTAAGCATTTTTTCAGTAATCCTAATATACTAAAAAGATGACCTGTTTTCACAGTTCGTCTATTTGTATGGACAAATATGCTATTAACTTAAATACTGACAGTAGCACGGCGGGAAAACTAAATTTTTAATTTAGTATGTAGCTATATTAAAATACATCGTGTTAGGTTATCAAAAAACAATGTGATGACAATCTGGCTTTGTTATAAATTGAAAGTTTTTTGAGAGGACAATGGGTTAAATTAATGCAAAACCTTAATTAAATTCAAAGGCTAAAAACTTAATAAACTGACTAAAAAAAGCTCCGTACCTTTGAATCGTCTAAAAAATATTCCAGAATTGTAAAAGGGTTTTCATTCCAATAATTCATTTTTATTCTATATAAAGTTAACTGATATTGAGCGGTATGTCTGTTTGTAGGTCAATATTAGTTTAGACAGAGAATTAAACTCCTACGCCAATGTAATAAAAAATACTACAGAAATTAAGTAGCTCTACTTTTCATGTTTGAATAACACCGGTTGTACTATTGATCTATTTAACAAGCTGTATTTTCAATCGTTTGTGTAATAATTATGCAAATAACCAAGGAAGATGCACTCTGGTATAATCGCCGTAGGCAGAGGTGCACTTCTGTACACCCACATTATGACAGACCAGACAGACAGACAGTTAAATCTTATATGTTTGAGTCAAATGTAAGGGGCGGTTCTATAGACATTTATCAGACAAACAATTCAGAATTAGTGAGTGCTTATAAGCTTTTGTTTTCACAACTAACTAAATAAATAACAATTAAGTGGGTACAATCCCGTATCCATTTTTGAAGAGATGACGAAAACAGTATAATTATTTTATGGTATTTCTTTAGCATCCAAAATTAAGATTCCTAATTCAATTATTATGTAACCTAAGTCGGAATAACATAAATTTAATAAAAACAAGTTGTATTCAATTCAAGGAAACCCAATGATTGGATCCTGGAGGAACAGAATCTACGGATCATCTTTCTAGATATAAATTGAATTTGAAATGAAAATACAAACTTGTTTACACTACACGTAAATGTGTTCATAATTTTTTGTATAGTATCTTGATCAAATTGTATTGAAGTGTTATTTTTCACACATCATAATATGAAGCACCCTATTCTTATAAAGATGTAACAAGATCTTATGTTTGTAGAGTTTGATTCATTTCAGTTCTCACTATATGTTCATAACCCAACTACGCTTGGGACTTATAAGTAGCACATAAGGTACAAAACTATTAACGTTTTTAAAATTTTATAAGGATTTTTGGCGACGGCATCATGGTTTCCCGAAGAATAATAAATAATCTAAAATACTTAAGTAGTATGGAACACTACTTTCCACGCGTCGCCTAAAAAATCCTACAAATTACATATTGGAACAACAGACTTGAATAACTTACCAAAATTTTTCTTTGTTAATTTATTATGAAATATAAATCATTTACAAACAAACAATAGTTCCAATTCGATATTTTGAACTCGCCTACATAGATGTTGTACGTAGGTGTGGGTGATGTAAGAAGTTAACAATAGTGTTAGTAATTTGTTGTATTGTTTTGCCATCAGGACGGGACGAGCGTGGCTAAGCTACGGCTTGTCCGGTTATTTATAGGTACCGTAATCTATCAACGAAACTGTCACGTGGGTGCTTGGTCCACTAACAAACTGACATTAATAAATACAGGGAACAGAAGAACAAGTAATGTATAACAAGAAAAAAATGATAACCATTTCCCTTTACGTAATAATGACATTACACCCATCGGCTTACGCCACAGACTCTACACCACTACTTGGCCTCAATAAAGTATATCATTATGAATCATAAGCTAATGAATTATAATTTCTCCTGCGTATAAGATTACCAATACAAAAAAGAAGTCTCAGTTCTAAGTATAGATTGTTGCATTGAAACGAAAGCGAAACGATTTAATCCTGGACGAAACTACTGAGTAACACTGTTTTGTTGAGACTGCTTACTTTGGACGGTAATGAATATTATTGTTAAGGGCACACGTTAAAGCGGCGGTCAGGCGCGTGGATAACATTATCTCAATAGCTCAGTAAAATACATTTTATCGTTTGACATTTCTGAATTTCTCATTCGCGTTTTACCATTGGAAACGTACACGATCGCGAGATAATGATACAGTACGGTGTAAACTTAATGGCGGCTCTGAACACGAGGCGGGTCGCTGCGCAGTAACAAACTTATGCGCCAGCGGGGGTGCGGGGCGAGGTACTGCCCAGCGTTTAGCTAACTTCAGAGCCGCCATTAAGTTTGTAACCAACTATACCCGTGAGGCACCGTACCCACCGTTATAAGTGAGGTAAAATATTATCTATCTTCTTGAAGTAAATAGCCGCAACATGGGCTATGCGATGAGAGTCAGGGAGTGGTCATACTCGGACCCTAAAGTGTCTGGTAAATGACATTGATAAGCTCCCGACAAATAAAGTAGGCCTTTTTACGCCTCAATAATTCGCATCTCATTCCCACGTGTAATATCTTATGATAGATACAATATTTTAGTTATCTGATTTCATTATATTTCTGCTTGAAATATTTGGTCAGTTTTATTCTACGAAACTTAATCATTCTGAAGCTGTTAAGAGAGAGTAAAGAATATCGAAAATATTTCGTAGAATACTTCGTAGCAAGACTATAAGAATATAGCTTTGTAATTATTTAAACCGCTTTTAATACTTTCATAGCCTTCATCTTTATGTTCAACTTAAAATTCCTTAGTAGTTTCGAATGTATTGCATGTCATTCTACCAACAAACTATTTAATTCCTTGAATTTAACAAATGACTGTTAACACCTTTTGCGTCTACGAATTTAACAAGATTAATGTAGAAGGCATCTCGTTCGTCGGCTGTGTCAAAACATTCTAAAGACGGAAATAATAGACGGAGAAATATTCTCACGAACAAGGGAATCTTTTGGAGGCAATCATTCTAAACAGACGGATTTGAAGCCGCAAGATATTTAGGTCAACGAAGTTATACTACAGAGATTTTATTGCAAGGATCACGCAATTTATTCCTGGCTACGATATGTTTGATATTTTAACCGACTTCTAGAGAAGGAGGTTATCAATTCGACTGTTTTAGTTTTGTATTTCTGTTACGCGATATCGCCGGTAATTGTGGATCAATTCAAAGCTATATATGACATCTACAGTTTTGTGTTCTTTAGAAAAATATTATTATGTACTCAAAACTGTCTGCGAAGTGCATTATGAGATTTAGGATTGAGATTATGTGCAGTAAAGATGTTTACATTTACCAGATAATTTCACCCCTCGAAAGCAACAAGTACTTACTTTAATACCGATCATAATAATATATCTAACTACCTATAAACTGTCCAAAACGGGAATCTATTCCGTGACCATAATAGGTGCTGCGTAATCAACGCTTACTGCCTTACTGGCATAAAAGTCTGAATAATTCACAAAACCTGCAGAATTTACAACTGATAAAACTACATTTCAAATAATTATATTACACTACACAATACTCAATCAATTAGTTTATTAGACGATTGTTGCGACAGCACTTGATTTTACAAACTTGTTTTGCGTATGTAAACAGTTAAACTGTCCATGGTAAGTATCCATTTCGTTGTTTCTACATGGTAATAGTCGACATGACAACGGAAAGAAGGTGATGGATGTTAAACATTAAAGATTACAAAAGTTATGTGCGCTTCCGTGGTTCGATCTCAGGTTACAAACTACAATGAGACGGCTTCTTAAGATGAATGAGTGTCCACTGATTGTGCAATGACCGCAATGCAGGGAGATATTGTTACATGCATTTTACAAATGGATGATCGTAAATCCGTATTAACGCATTGCTTGTGTGACTATGAAGAAATGACGTGGGTTTACGTCATTAGTCTGTATTAAACATGAGCTTTTTTAAAACGTGCTCGAAGCCTCATTTTTAATACTGTAACATATTGATATTCGGATAAAATACTTACCCAAATAATTATACACAGTTTTGTGTAAACTCAAGTTACAGTTTTAGAATTCCGATCAGACAATGCCACACCTGCTAGATTGCCCAAAGTGTCCCGACACCTGCACTTTGGAGGACTTGAACCTCGCCAAAGACGCTGCAGTTGGTGTGTCCAACTACTGGGCGCAGCGTATTTAGATTTAAATAAATTAGTTTACCATCGACTCGAAAGAAGAAGTTTTAGAATTGATTGGAAAAATCTTTAAAAGTTTTTATCATCATCAATGATCCTCTATCATCCTTCTGATTAGTATAAAGTATCTTTATCTCTTTGTTCCTGTGTAAATCATATCATAAGCATTATTATAGAAAACAATCATAAGCTTGTTCAAACAAACACTAATACAGATGCAAAGCACAGATACAGCGACAATTGGAAACAGAAAATGAGATTTGTCAGAACAAACCAGTTTTGATTTTCAATTGTCGATGTGTGTATACTGTGTACAAACCTAAAACCTACACGTGTGCTTTGCTCATTGCTTTGTGATCATTTTCAATTACACGTGTTCATATCCATTACAGGTCCTACTATCTACTCCCCTCAAAGGCTTTGCTTCGTTTGATATCATGAGAAAGCAATTTAATGCCGTCTTATTTGTTCAAACTTGATTTGAAGCTGTGACAATTTTAGCTCCAAACATTTACTTTGGCTTTATTTGATGTATGAACGATTATTTCTTTTTCTATGTATGCCGCATATACGAATAAATTACAAATCCTTCTTTCGTTCAGTCCTACACAGCGCTTTCACAAATTCGACGATAAATGCACCTTTTATGAAAGATTTAATTTAGATCATTTAACGATCACTCGAATACCTTTGGAAGAAAGTTAATATTTCCAATATACCTAAGTATTTAAAGATGGAGAAATAGAAATTCCAATTAAATGATGTAGGTAAGTGGAGCAATACCACATCTGGAGCACTTTTAGCTGTGAGCGATGCTATTAATGCATCAGTATTAATATTAATAGGCCTTACATGCCTTGGAAGAAAATAGTAGGGTATATGTAACCAAAATCTACAACGCTATTGTCATAGAAATAATTCATAATGTAATCATTATTAATTTAATACTAATATTTAGTTAGGTACGTTTAAGTGGAGCAGGGAAATTGTCAAATGATCGATTACTAATAGTTATCTACCGTAGTACATGGTCATGCTGCATGACAGACAAACAGCCTAGCCTGGAGGTAATTGCGCAGCACGATCGTTAAGTTCGTTCCTATTAACGATAACAAATAGGCATAAAATGTAAAATATCGATAATTCACTTAGGTACAAGATATTATTGATTTATCGTAACCCCAGGGCACGCCGGAGTGCAGCCACTCTCCACGATAAGGTGGCCAAAATAACTCCGCGTCGAGCATCTCAAACGTTCCACAGATAACGAAGCGCGGCCCAATCGACTTATATTTTTATTTCATAATGCTTATAATACCATAAGAGCCTGTAATACGCTGAATTCTAAGTGCAAAACGAACGTAAATCTTTAGGATGCTCTTTCTAAATGTGGACGAGCACGCAAATCGATCTGTAGATACTACGAGATCGTGGTTCGATTACAATGGCTAAAGGGCCTGAATGCATCCCGATGGTAATTAGTGCTCTTATGCATGCTGCGCGTTAGTCAATTAACGTGAAAACGCATTCTAATTTAAGTTAATTGTTTAATTATGAGCTGTTTGACATGAGCGGCGTGTAGCGAGAGATCCAAGAAACCATGTTTGTAACTGTTGATTTGTTTTTAGCTCCATTGTTATTGTAAGCTCAGTTCTTGTACTATTCATTGAAGAGCTGCCCGTGTAGGCATTTGCAAAAGGTTTGCAGGTACTGGATGGCGCCAGACTGAAGCCAATTAATACGAAATTGTTTTCTGAGTGATTCCAATCAATACTGTATGGACGGAGCTTTTAAACATGATTTAGTGTAGCTCGTAATTAAAAGTTCTGGGCGAGGCAGGCTGTCAATCGGATATTGCTACACAGATTAACACGAAGCTTAAAGGCCTGAGGCCAGGAATAAAAATGTCAATTCATCAGCCATGCTTGTTCATACTTATTTATAAAATCAACTGAGTGCGAACTGCATAATTATGGGGATATAAATAACAACTATTTACACAGTAAACTTTTAATCAAACCTTTTTATTTTTAAGTTTAAAATAAAATGTTGT
The DNA here is from genome assembly GCA_905146925.1 of Autographa gamma. Classification (NCBI taxonomy): domain Eukaryota; kingdom Metazoa; phylum Arthropoda; class Insecta; order Lepidoptera; family Noctuidae; genus Autographa; species Autographa gamma. Next base: position 8,891,567 of record LR989852.1, read on the forward strand.
AAAAGTTTCCATAGTAAATATAATTTTTCATTTTTGCAGCGATTCCGAGACTATGCTGAAAAATTGGCGAGGGTGGCGCGGGAAGAATCGAGGCCGGAACAAACACAAGAACCGACTCCAAGTACGTATCAAATACATAATTATAATAACAGTATAACAACGTGGATATAGTGTTAATATGATTCTATTCCAACAAGTGAGAAAGAAAGAAAGAAAAAAAATATTTGACACAGCAACACACTGTCACAAAGATAAAACAAAAAAATAGAGGAGGAAAAAACATACAGTAAAAAAGAAAGACAAAACACTTGCTGAATGTGTGCCTAGCGGAAAGTAAATGCAATTAATTCTGAAACTCAAGACCCTCCGAAAATGTGATTGATTACTGATCATTGATCACCTAGTCATCAAACACAATGAACAGCATTGCAACCTTTCCCGCACTCAACAAATAGGAGAAAACATTTAATTTAACTTTACAATGAAAACGGTTCGAATTTAAATTGCAAGTATCGTGAGACTGCGTTTGACATGAATTTCTATTAGATACCCATGTTCATTTCAATTTGAAGACTTTAATTAAAACCGGGCAAGTGCGAGTCAAGTTAGCGTTGCCATAAGAATGAGCTTTCACGATTTAGTGCACGAAACTTTATAGTAGGCACCTAATTGTATAATGAATTTTGATATAATAATATAATTATCACTGTAAAAACTGATCATAATGCAAATAAAGTTGTAAAAACTTCGATGCAAAAGCTGATCAAGAAAATAATACTTTTTTTTTGCTTTTTTTTTATTTGGTATATCTAGTATTATAACTATAGTAATTAAGATTTTATGAGCAAATTTAAAGAAAAACGTTTATGTATTATGATAATATGAGCTTCATAATGATTGCTAAACGGCTTATTTTGACTTCCATTTGTAATAATTTCAGCAAAATACTTCCTGGGTAGTTGCAGCCTACACTCGTGCGGTAAAGAGGCCGCGTGCATGCCATACAACAGCACCATGCACTTCTGCCGATGCACTTCGACCGGCCAGCCAGTGACCGAAGACTTCAAATGCCCCAGAAGCACAGGTATTTATTTATAACTCCAAAACAAAGATTGATTGATCGTTATTTGTTTGGTTTATTGAACTTGAGTTTTGATGCAAGTTGTATCGATCCAATTTGTAATCGAGACTTGCTGGATGTTTTATGTGTTGCAATTATGTACTAAAATACACTCTATTGTGGTTAATATTATTTAAAGAAGTATGAAATTATACATGATGTATATGAATCAAGGGGATCTACTTAAGGGCTAGCCCTCTTAAGTATAAATTTATGCACCACCAGTGTCCAAACCGTAACCGTGTCCAGTCTAGTTCGTAACTCGTTACAACTGTCGTACTGTCGACACACTACAGTACAGTACAGTATGAAAATATTTGTGTCAGTCGGGTAACAGTAAAATGTCTTCATTAATTCCAGTTCCCGTGACTCTGAAGCCCATTTACAACGTGATCCCGCCGAGAACGTCGAACGCGTCGGCCGACGGCAGATACGCGCCATCACCGCCCACCGCACAAGTGAGAACATCCATCTTAATTAAAACCCCTTTTATCGCCTTATCACTGTGTCATACAGGGATTGCGACACTGATTAAAATTAGCCCTGAGATAGTAGGAGATGACTTTCGTTTTAACATCTAACTTTAAAAAAAATTGTTCTTCGTTGAATTTGTTTTATCTACACCTCTGCCTAACCCTTCGGGGATACAGGCGTGATGATATATGATATGTTATTTGTGTTTATTAAGGATAAGCAGTAATTAAGGATTAAAGAGTAAGCTACGAATGCTCAATTGCAAACTTAACTTTAAGACTTTCTTCTCTGTCGTTACTTTACACCTTACAAACTGAGAACCTCCTTTATTTGAAGTCGGTTAAAAAATGACAGAGACAGCATGAGACTAAAAATTGACTTTTGATTCAGTTATAGGATTAAGATGCTCAAGTTTTTAGTTAAAATTTGTGTTACCTATTGCACCATCTTTACGTATTCACAATGTATTTGAGAAATTTTCTACGCAAAGCAATGAACTTAATGAAAATAACAACCATGGACTTTATCAATGAAAGTATTGATTATGATCGGCTCCGCTAAAATATATGGGATGGAAAATGAAATCAGTGTTTTTCCATAGCAACTGATAAATATTCATGTTAGGTCAGCCTTGATAACGATGTCACCCAAATTGTTAGAGTATTTTGTTTAGGAACTTTTCGTGATAACTATGTACTATGTAGTTACATGATATACAACGCAATTTATTAAAGGGTTAACTATGTTTCTAGGATGTTTTATAATCCAAATAAATTTACGATGGAACCCTAATTCATTTATCACATCCGAAAAGCTAGTACTAATTACTTAGGCTCTAGGATTCTAAATAAACAAAACTCTACCCGTTTTTTACAAAATAACTCCCTGTCAAAAAAAAAACCGTAGAAAAATAAATGTTATGCTAAATGCTAAATGAGCTGCTGCTAGATTTAATTCCACCTAATACCAGTAACTTTTATTTACAGGTATCCAGTGGAGAGATCATCGCAGAATCCACTACTGGAAACGGTTCCATATTACAGTCAGGCATGAGCCCCAGTGTGGGCACCCTAATCGCCGTCTCAATATCTGGAGCCGCTGTACTAATACTACTTGTATCAGTCATCTTCCTGTACCTCAAAAAACGTATTTGCCATGTAGACGGAAAAACGCAACCTGTAAGTATTTTAATTCTGTTTAAGCAAAGCTTGTTTCTCAATGTAATCCATAGCTAAATTAAAGGCAACACCTATTCTTGCAGTTGAAAGTTTAACACATGTGCTTTTATTGGTTCTTAAAACTTTATTACCTGCTTTCCAATTGCTTGGTTTACCAAATTCCTGTTGCACACAGTTGTTTCGATTGGCAAGTAAATTGTATTGGCTTGGTTTTAGCGTGTGCGACCAGGAGAGCCTCTGCTTGCTGAACGGTATATAACGAACCCGCAGTATGGCGTGTACGGAGCGGGCAACGCGCCGGTGCCGGGCACGCCGGGGGCCATGGACGCTGACGACACCAACAAGTCACAAGTTCAGCTGCTCGACAGAAACGCTCTTACATTCCTCGAAGAAGTCGGAGAAGGATGCTTCGGAAAAGTTCATAAAGGTAACTAGATTCATTCAGAAATTTTTCTTTCGTCTCTCCAGAATTTTGACAGTCAATCATGGTGTCTTACATAATTAATTTTCTTGTTAATTCTGTACCTACTTAACGTATGCAACAAAATTAATTAAACAACTTTCTATGATACTTTTTGAAAGAACCTGATTTCTTCTTCATCGTAAATAGATAAAACTCAGATTTCTAAATATTGGAAAAATTATATATCATTATTTATTACAGGCCTACTGAAGACCACAGCAGACGAACAAGTAGTGGCAATTAAAGTGCTGAAAGAAAGTGCAGGTCGCAACGCTGAAGAAGACTTTGTTCGGGAAGTGTCGATAATGTCTGCATTTCGGCATCCCAACATTCTGGCACTTGTTGGCGTCGTGTATAGAGGTATGAAAAATATATTTATACAGTAAAGTGAATTAATAGCTTCTATTTAGAAACCAACGTCCTACTACGATCCTATACCAGGTATACGAACGTTGAAATAAAACTACTTTTTACGGATTTTTTCGCGGTTTATATTAAGATTTTAAGTCCCTTAAATCTTAATATAAACCGCGAAAAAATCCGTAAAAAGTAGTTTTATTTCAATGTCTAACATTCGCGTAAACCTAAGAAACCAATATATACGAACGTTGTTAACGTGAATCCATATACGAACGAAAACTAGTTCCCACCTTTTTTATACATAATTATAATCACCCGTCATTGTAATTACGTATTAAATAAGAGTTATTCTCTCAACTCAATTTTCATTTAACTTCATTGTATTAATTTACAGATGACATAAATGCTAGTCCTTGGATGGTGTTTGAATATATGGAATGGGGAGATTTAGCCGGAGTTCTACGAGGCTCCCGAGGCGGAGGCAGACCAGGACCACTGCTGGACGAGCCCGCTTTATTACACGTAGCTTTGCAAATAGCCCGCGGTATGCAATACCTAGCATCCCGAAGATTTGTCCACCGCGACCTTGCAGCAAGGAATTGTCTTGTTGGCGCAAACCTTACAGTAAAAATAGCAGACTTTGGTATGTCCCGTGATGTTTACACTTGTGATTATTACAAAATGGGTGGAGAGCGGCCTATGCCCGTTCGGTGGATGTCTCCAGAAAGTATAGTGTACGCTAGATTCACACACGAATCAGACGTATGGTCCTATGGTGTAGTTTTATGGGAAATCTATAGTAGAGGCAAACAACCTTTCTACGGACAGAATAACGATGGTGCCACAAAGCTAATTTTACGAGGTATAGTGCTAGTGCCGCCCGAAGACTGCCCACGTTTTGCTGGTGATTTGATGCGTGCCTGTTGGAAAGCCGATCCTCGCGACAGAATAGGGTTTGATGAAATATGTAGGAAATTAGAGGATGCAGCAGCAGGCGGCGGTGCGGTCATGCAAATGCGACTACCGCGACCTCCGCCTCCACCGCAGGACTCAACTGGTTATTTGATTCCGAAAGAACAGTTGCCCGTTGACTACCTCAAATTGACATTACCGACACCGGAGGACAATGCTGAGATGGAAGCTGCATTTGACTCTAGTGACGAGGAGGAGGACGACGAGGAGTACACCTGACAGGCGGCGCTGGTGCCGGCCTCGCAGTACGTGCCGCGCTCCTCGCCCTCGGCCACCGCCGCCGCCATGCCTCTCACGTGCACATTCCGTTCCCAGAGCAGCGTCTTCTCCCAATTTCAGTGTTAGATTACCGCAGACGTTCAACAGCGACTTCAAGCAGGAATGTAATTTCGACATAATAGAGTCAATACTCAACTAAATACCTACCTAAGTGTGATATTTTTTCATAATAATACATAAGTAAATTTTTACAAGGACAAGTCTTGTTGTAGGTAGCTGTGTAAATGTATTTGATATTTAAAAGTGTGTTGTGTATTTAATAAATACCTTAGTACATAATAACGTAATCTATGTGCCATATGCCAAAAATAAAAGTACCTAAAATGTAAGACGATAGATCAATTTAAAAGTACCAATATTATCTATATAGAACATCCATTGTGAACTTACAAAATAAACCTACATAAATGTAACATGGTTGAACTGTAAGTATGACTGAATTATGTATTTGTCGATAAGATATTGTTTACAATTGTATAAAAGGATGCAATCAGTTACGTAATATAGGTAGACATTTATCCTAGTCATAAGCTACATTTTTAAAGTTGTTATGGACATCATAAGAAGCGCTTTTTGGGATCTTGCTCAGAGCAACGCTCAACTTAGTTCAAATGCAAGCACCGATATTTTCTCCTTATATTTACCTAGATAAATTTTTATAGACCTATTTATTAGAAACTACAATGTATACGCAGCGCTCAAGCAAATCCTTTATTCAAAGCAACATTTATCACATTTGAACTGACTAAAGATCTGTAAACTATTTAAATTTTTTTAAATTGTTTTTGTAAGACACAAAGAAACTAAATCTTGCATAAATAAGCCAGTTGTAAATTCATTAGAAAGTGTCCACAAATAAGGAAATGTACCAACGACCTACAATCAACGTAATAAAGTAACAATGCATTTCTCTATAACTTTTAATTTAATGTTATATAAGGATAGTAAAATTGAATATTTAATTTCAGTTATTTTCACAAAAACAAACAGATACCATCAGGCTTGCGCCATAGCCACAAAGTAGTAAAAACACTTTTTGTTTGGTTCCTGTATTTTGTGGCAATGTTAAGAGACGGAGAGGCCACAACCATATTATTTACATGCGAAAACAGAATTTTCAAAAGACCTATTCGGTCGCAATTTAATCTTATCATTAGTGGCAACTTTTTGTGGTTCTGGCAAATAGCATTTTTTGGAACTGGTAACTCTAAATTTTATAATTTGGAAGTGTATATTTAATGAAGTACCTAAATATAGGTACCTACCAACCTAAATATAGGTAATGTTGTGAAAATGTATGTAAATAAAGTTAACAATGACGAACGATGTGTATATTTTTCTTTAAAACTTATTAAATCTTATTTGAATAATTGGCGAGACAGGTGCAAAATAATTGTAAAGAATGAGTGCGTAATCAAAGTTATAATTAAATCATAGAATTTAATATCTTAACACCATCTACCATAAAAATATTAAGTTTCCTTCTATTTATTATTAAACTCGGCAAATAAACATACATATACTTACAAAACTACAAATCATTTTTACAAACAATAAAAAGTATATACTTGTTCTTCCATACCTCTTAATTTTTCTTAACTCGTCTTTTATAGCACCGACAGTTATTGCTAAATAACTTATATTTGCCATAATACTTAAAGGCATTGGAATAGATGCACAACATAGGTTTTTTTTTTGGTAGAGATCTTTGCAGTTAGCCTGAGCGCAGGCTTTGACTGCTTCACCGGACTTTTGGCGAGGACCTTAAGGCCTCCAGCCAGAGCAATAGGAAAAACTAACTACGTTAGCAACGTCTACTAAGGGCACCCCCTGCGGGGTTCGGACCTCGACTTAGTGCGTTGCTAACAATCTTAATAAAGCAAAACAGCAAGGGATGGCTGGATCTAAGTTTTTATTATTTAGGGACACATTTTTATTGCTAGTTTGGCTGGCTCGGGCCAGCTTGGTCTAGGGACGGATAGATAACATTTACGTTACTATTATTTATAATACGCGTCGGGCCTCGCCGGCGAGGACGTAATATACGGCGGTTGTGTTTTGTATTGCTACTGCTAGCTAGATCGAATGCTTCTTGGAGAAGCATTGTTTTATCGTCGGGGTAGGAGAGAGTCTGGGGCGTTTAATCTTAGATATTACGGAAGGTACCTACGTATTGCGCGGCCGCTACAATAAGCGGGTTACGGTGGGTTTCGGAGGAGTCGAAAAATCGGATCGCGGCGTGTTTCATGAACTGGCACAACATAGGTAAATATATAGTTATTTAAGGGTGCTAATTAAACAAGCTTCTTCAAAATAGCATTTTTCGACTCTAAAAAACTACACTGCCTTCTAAATTAATAAATATTCAGATGGCCATATACAAGGCGAGTTAATTAGGCTTACTTTTTTCCCGTTGCTTACTTATTACTTTAGAAGTTTGATCCAGAGGGCCCAGAGGCGACCAAAAATAATTGTGGCTGTTTATTATTTCCCGCGTATAATTTTGCCGCCAACTAGATAAAAAAAGAACTACAGAGTAAGCGATAAAAAGTGAACACTAGTAATAAAATTACTAGTATATAAAAAAGGGTCAAAAGTGGCACCAAGTGGTTCGTGTAATGATACACTTGCCGCTGTCTAGCCAGTTTGCTCGAACTTGGGTGCACACGCGGCCGCGTGTCTTGATAGTGCCTTTTTAACTATCTTGAACCTCATATTTTCCTAAAAATATCATATCCATCTATATTTTCATAATTTAATTTTTTACATAAAGTATATTATTAATGTAGAAAATATAAAAATTTATATAAATATTTTCTTACGTTTGGCAAAATATTTCTTACTTATATTGGGCTTGTAGCAATAAACGTACACTGTAGGTAGTTTTTACACGACTGCCCAAAAAGGAGTGTAAAACTCTTAATACTCTATGGTGAAGAAGAAATTAAAAGACTATCTATGGTGACATTTTGTTTGACATTGACAGTACAGAACAAGACGTGACAGTTCTTCAGTAAATAAAAATAGAAATCTATCAATATTATTTTAGTAAGGGATTATATTGCTCTAAATCTTCTTTTCTTGTTCCCGTGCATAAGAACTTCGCAAACGACCCATTTCTCTATTTTTTTATTTACCAAAGAAGAATATTGTACTATAGAGCGCCAAAGAAATGGGCAACTCTGTAAAGAATAATTATTTTGACTAACTGAACGCCGAACGGTCTGAGCACTATATGCGGAACTTCGGAGAGCAGTCCGCCACCTTGAACAGACCCTCATTAATCGCCTGTAAAGTTTCTGTTCGAGTCAGTTAATTATTAATATAAGAAATGTCCTTTGAACTTACCGCAATATACGCACTAAACTGGACGCCGAAACTTTTGAAATTCATAAACTTAATTAAGGGAAACCCAGTTATTTACGCACTGGACAAGAGTGCCAAAAACAAGATGTTGAGGCGGAAAGAAAAGGAGGCCTGGCGAGATATTTGCAAGTCTATGGTCTGGGGTCGTAAGTGTCTTGCAGTTTTCTTTGGGTATATGATGCCTTATATAACAAGCTTTTATTGTTCAACTTGCGCTGTAGGTACGAGTATGTTTCTATAACTGTATAGGACCAAACTTGTAAACCAACCCACTTCTCAAGTGCCAAAGGAATTAAAATTGTATAAAGTTATAGATGGTTGGTGCTAATGGTCTCAATACAATATTATGATTCTTTCAAATAGGTCTGGTCCCTAATGAAGCCATAGGTATCAGTCATAGGACTTTTTACCAAACAATCTATTATGGCTTTTTTTTTTTTCACTAGTCTATTGAAATTACCTGATTTGAAAGTTTAACATTTTTATTAAGAACTTATTACTACTAAGCTTTCTTTACAAAAACATAAAGCTAAGCAGCTTGGCAAAATGCAACAAGGTTGTAACATTTAATACCCGAACAATTTGAAGCATCAATATTTTGCAATACACAATATTGAATAAGACCACTGAAAGTTATATCGTTCTTATGTTATGTGCACATATGAAATAGAAAAAAGAGAATGTATATATTCATAGGAAACCTTCATATTAACAAAAGAGCTATAAAAGTTTCCTTATTGTCTCTAAACCTAGTAATTATTTTCAGTCTGGCGGTGTAAAAAGAAATGGGAGAAAATAAGAAACCAATATGGGAAACTAAAGTGCTTGATAGACTCTGGAAGACTACCATTAGAATTATTTAAAGAATATGCAGTTATTAAAAAATATTTCAATGGGTCTCTTAGTTTTTTGGATCCGCATTTAGGTGATCTGTCTAACCCTAAAAAGTTGAAATGTTTCCCAACATCCAAAAAATTTGACAATGCAGTACAAAAGCTGTGTCAAGTCAGTTGTGAACAGGTATGTAAATACTTAAAAAAAGATAAAGAAAATAAATTATCTGATGCTGAAAATTTGAATGGTGAAGATAATAAATATGTAACATCAATTATCTCTGCTGGTATAAAACAAAGTTTAAATGCCTTGTTTTTTGTTGAACAAACGGAAGATATTCAATATATAGAAACAGAAAACGACGAGATGAACAATACTGAAGTTGTTGAAAATAAAGAAGCAAACAATATTGAAACTTGTGATGGTACCATTTATTATAATCAAATAAGTTCTGATAGGGAATACTCTGGTGGAATTAATTGGAATGACGTAACAGACAGCTTAATGGAAACAAAAGAAAGTGGTACCTTAAAAAATTCATCTGATGATCTCATAAAGATAGAAATTAATGAAATTAATACAAAGAGTTTAATAGAAAATGACTCAACAAAATTAGTCAAAAACACTGAATCTGGTGTAAGTGATGCTCAAATGAGACAATTTTTTAAGGAATTAGGCTATGCAATGAGCCAAGAATTATCACTAGACAAACAAGTGAAGTTACAAAAAGAAATAAATACGTTAATTAAAAGAACCATATTAAATAAGCCAAGGTAGCAGATTCTGTCTGGGTTCCTCGAGAACCTTACCTGACGGTGAAGCTACAATACAGGGTTATATTTTGGCCTGTAAAGAACACTGTTAGTTCGCTACATGCGGAACTGCTCGTGAAAACCTCGCCTCATGGGATACTATTCTTAGTAATATACTTTGACAAGTAATAAAAACATGAAAGAGCATTGTTCTTTTTTATTGCATGTGATATATTTCCCTCGGATCCGCACACTTGGGTATCAAATCGATTATCGCAGCAAAATGCAGCTTGCCTTTTGTTGGGATCTAAACTTACCCTAATCTGTGTTTCATCAAAATCGGTTTAGCAGTTTAGCCGTGAAAGCTTAATAGACGGACCGATAAGTAACTACAGCCGCTAATTAAAGTGTCAGAGAACGCATGCGTTCAGATCGCATCGCGGAAAAGATCGCATCATGTGGGTTGAGGGCTTTAATGAGAAGAGCCTTGCTCTTGCGATCCGATCCAAAGATCCTTTTTAAAAAAGCGATCTAGAAACTGATCGATCAAATCCGATCTAGACGCATCCATTCCTTATAAAAAAGCTTTTCACCCTCAGGAGCTCTTCTCAGCTGTGGCTGTGGCTAGTAGGTATTTGTTCTGAGATTCATATCTATTTTTTTTGTCAACTTAAAAATTTCCTTAGATGGTCGCGTCTGTAAATGTATATAATTTTATTTCCATCTGTTACCTATTGCGAGTTTTGAAATTCCCACAAAATTATTTAGTATGTTTAGATCTATGGTATGGTCTACTAAAGTCTACTTTGTTCACCGGATGAGCTATGTGGTATATTATTTATTATATACCAGGTGGATGGGTTCAACGATGTTGAATGATAACAAATAAAGATAAATAAGAGCTATGAATGCATTGCGCCAATCCCAAATAATTGAAAACAGGGCGGGGTGATAGTGAGTTCTGATCGACGCTACAAGGCTTTCTACAGGTGGTCTAATTTTTTGTACCTACTTAACAGACTCCTCACATATAAAACAAAAATAGCAAAATCACCGGGACGACCACTTGCTCTGTAACTCTGTGTGGTAAGATGCTGGCAGAGGCATTAAAGTAAGTGCTTAAAAGACCAGAGGTACAACTGTTCGATTGCTTATTAAAAATGTTTTGTTTCGTAGAAAAGTAGTTTATTTTATTATTTAACACATTGAATTAGAATGTTATGACCGTATTCTTTTTTCGGGTTGGTCTTTCAGAACAGAAATAATGAAATAAGGTCATTGATCTTGCCGTGGTTTTGTCCTCGTTGGAGTATTAATATTCTGTGGTCTAGCCTGTCTCTGAGTGTCATAATTCTAGTGTCATTTTATCATTTACTCACGTCCGTGTTGCGCTTCACTCTAGTTGCGGCTTTCGGCGTTTTGTTGTGAATGAGAAATGATTGATTTTTTTCGCAATGTAAATATTAGTAGACTATACATGTAACTACCTAAATATCCTTTGTGAAAAGGTTTTTACAAGATGCCTCCTGTCAACTCAAAGGTAAAAAAGAGCGGCGCAGAATATGAGGTAAATAAAACAAGTTAATCTGTATTTTTCACTGATATAATACGATACATAGCACCTTGCCTATTTAAATAAAAAGTTTTGTATTTACAAATTGCGAAAGTGTGTTATTCCTATTAGAAATGTTTTACTATGTTCACTACTTTCTACTTGCATTAGAAACCTTTATTTAATCAACTTCAATGGGCATACATAAGTGTTTACGCAAGAATAGATATTTAAACGTCTTGTACTCGTGTTGTCAATGTGGATTCTGATCTATCTTATTTCCATTATAATATTTGCCTAAGTAATAACTCAATTGCCTGTTAAACCATATTTACATAACATTAGCTGTTGAATATTGTAAACATCATAGGACGACATTGGGCTCATAGTATATAAGCATACTAGACATTAAACCTAGTATCTTAATGCACATGTGACTATACTATAAGGTACAGTTTGCATGCATGTACCTTATGTACATGTATTCTTATAATACTAAAACAGTAAATAAAGATATACATAAAATGACTTCCACAAAATGCAAGAGGGCAGGCACACAAAAACATGGCCTGTGGATTAAGTACATAAAACATACCCTATGTATATAGTGAGATAATATACATACTCTATGCATATTATCTCTTTGTTGTAGTTGTTCAACTTTGTAAGGCCCATCCATAATTTTAGAAACTGTATAATTATGACCCCAACTGAAATTTAAAACTGAATATCAACACTCAAATATGCATTGGGTTTTATAAATTTTGATGGCACTTTATAGTGTGTTTATTTAAATAAACAGTGAAAACATTGTGAGAACTAAGTCTCAAAAAAATATAGTCATCAATATTGTTATTAAAGTCACTGGACCATCATTAAATGTTTTTAATAACTCTTTTTTGTTTAGGATAACTTACAGGTTATCCTAAACACAAACACAAAGATGGGAGTGTGTATGGGAAGAAGCCTGTGCCCAACAGTGGGACATTTATAGGCTGGTATATTATTATAGTGCGTGTACATTGGTACACCTCTGCCTACCCCTTCGGGGATACAGGTGTGATGATATGTTATGTTTATATTATTATTGTAACTCAAATGTTTGCATAGATTATTATCATACAATCAAAGAACTGCTGTCAGTTTCGTCTCTACTACAGTGACCTTTTTCAAAGTGGCTTTTAGTCCTTACTTATCTATTTTACCAATACAGTAAATTGGGATAATTATATGTAACCAAATTTTTCAAGTAATTTAAGGCAACACAAGACAGACAACAATGGCAAAAAATAGGAGAGGCCAATACCGAGCAGTGTGTAATTCCGGGCTGATATAATGATGATGATGATGAGGGCAACACAAAATTTCCATTTATTTGAATTTGTTTCAGAACATCATTGCCAAGAAATGTACAGCACTGGATTTCGAGCAATACATTCAGGACAACAAGACCTTACTACTGAATGATCCACTCAGGGATATACTATTGTACCCAACAGATGATGTATCCGTAAGTTAATAATTACCTTTATTTTTGTTTCATAATTTCAAAATAGGTCTGATACTTATTTGATATGGATCTCATTGTAAAAACTGGACCTAATTAACATGCAACCACATGGGTAACATCAGCTTTCGAATTAAAATAATAATAATCAAAAATGGTTTACCCAGTCCAAAGCTAATGAGGTAACAAACACAAAAAAAAACATTAGAATTTAATACCTCCTCCTTTTTTGAAGTTGGTTAACAAATAAAAGTATATGCGGTAAAACAAATAACAACACTTAAAAGACAAAAATAGCAGTTGATTTAATTTGGAGTTTTGCTTGTGTTGTCAATATATGCAATAACAAATTCCAACATTCTGTTTCACAATATTATTAAGTAAGCATTAGAAGCTTATTTAAAATGCTGTTACATTCAAGCTGTCAGCAATATAAACAGTGGTATAATTTTATACAATTGTCTGCTATATTTATCACTTGGAGGAAGCCTGCAGACCATAATAAAGAAAAAACACTGCTTCTGTGTATATTTTTATCAATTAAATACATGTAAATACATTTGTATTTTGTACTACTCTTATTTTGTTAGAAATAAGTACAGATATTAAGTCTGTTTTGCTGTCTTGTTCTGTTCTCCACCTGTTAATCTTCGGCCTACAGAGTGTTGTTCTACCACGTCGCTGGAGGACAGTCACTACAGCAGTCCCAGATGTAAGGACCGCTGCAACTTGTCCCCTCCTCACCAGACAAGCGCTGCTCAGCTACGCTTCCAGTTGGAACCTCATACATTATAAATTTAGCAATTACTCTGGCACCTACCTCAACTTACCCAGGTCAGTTACACTATCTATACAGTAAACATATTATAAAACAAAGAAGTCACACACTTTGTCATCTGTATGCGATAAATACATAAACTACTGAGCTGATTTTTGTATTGTTTTTGCAATTGGATTGACTGATACAAGACAAAGGTTTATGTGTGTAATTTGTTTATGTTTTGTCTACCAAAGTCAAAGCCGGGGCGGGTCGCTAGTGTAAAATATAACTGGTAGCTTGCAGTGGTAAAGAATGTTTTGATGGGAATAATCTAATGATAAATCATATTGATACTTAGCTTTAGTACACAAATGCCAAGTATCAATAAATAAATAAATTGTTGTGATTGTTGTGTCAACAATCTGAGATTAGAAAGTAAAATATAAAAGACATCGAAATAATAAGTTCTATCAACTTGTCGTATTTCAACATAATTAATATTTATGACATTAAAAATACATTTGAATGTAATAGTATATTGCATAGGTTTATCGGTTTCGCATCTAAACGAATGAAAGGCGGTTGCATGCAATGTGTTAAAACCGTAGCAAACAGTTGGGGGCTCATTAGTAGTTATAATTAACATAGTTAACATGGCCGTGAACATTGTATGCCCAACAAAATGTTAGCTGTATGGCCAAGGCCGGGGCATTATTTTCTCATATCTGATCCATGCGTCATATCCTAGCAAGTGCAGATAATACTATACATTTCAGTAAACATTTATAGCTTAAAATATATTGTTTCAAGCCACATAGAATGCTAATGCAAATCTCGCGACAGACGGTTTTATTGATCATGTTTAAATTTGAATCGTAATTTCAATGTTTGTTTTATTATACTGATTATATAATACAACACAAATCCAATCTTAAAGGTGGGGTGGCCTACTGAGTTAGATTTAAGATTGAGTAATTCTTAAGTTGCGCATTTTTAAGTTGTACCTAAGCTATTTATGACGACAAGCAAGTTGCCTGACCAAATGATGTATTTGATTCCACCTCATAAATATGTTACGACAAATACTTATTAATAACTGCCACATCGTAAAACTGCATTATACACTCATAAGGCAAAGATTTTCCTGTTCACGATTTCATAGAATCGCATTGTATGAGTAAATCCAAGCAAAAAGTCCTGTTATCTTTACCAGTATCTTTTCTACAGACCTATTGAGAACAAATTTCCGGAGGAGGTGTATGACATCGACGCCGAAACGGAAAGTGATAATGAAACTCAAGCCGCTAAGTTGGACCTCGGTACCAAAGAAGGGCACTTGCTCAAAGGACCCGAAATCGGCTCAGATAGAATATTCAGTAACCTTGCTTCAAAGTCATTTAAGAAACGTTATTGCTCAATGCTTAGGGAGGCCGATGGCACGTATATACTTGAAGTGTATAAGGATGAGAAGAAAATCGATACAAAGCTCACTATCGTCATGGACTTTTGCTCAGAAGTTGTCAGGGTAAGCCTTACAATACCTTATTACCGCAAAAAATAACCCAAAACTTGACTATTTGCTATTAAGCAAACGTTAAAGGGAAAACAATGACTAATTATGTAAACAATTGATAACTGATAATTGAATGGGAACATACACAGAACTTAGTTGCTCCATTTATTTACTTATTCATAAAACAATAATAAACATTCATCGTTATATATATTTATTTATATTTTAGAACCCGAAACGGGGAAAGTACTGTTTTGAATTACGGATGTCCGGTGGTAAGGGTTACACGTTCGCAGCTGAGAATGAGGAAGAGGTCACTGACTGGATCAACGCGTTTAAGGCGGCCTTAAAGAAGAGTCAGGAAAGCCAGGAAACACACCAAAGCGATGAAGCGTTAGATAAAGGTATGACTAATTATCTTTGTTGGCAAAAGATTTTTAAATCGTTATCTGTCGGTAAAAGTTATCGCTGTTAGCGGAAAACCGCGTCTTATGGTATTGTGACTAAATATGATATTATCGCCTTTTTTATATTGTCAAAGCGTTTTCCACTAATTAATAAGTATTTATCAGATTCTGCGTGATATTTCGACCGTGTTGATATTGGTAACGGCGGCAAAAACGCAGATATATTTCCTTGCCATTTCAAGCTTGTTCATTACCATATTATTGCATATTTATTGGTTAATGTCGTAGCTCTTCACATGCAACAGTTGCAGTTGCTATGCAAATATTTCAAAACGAATGATTCTAAATCTATCTAAAATCCTAAATCAACTAGGTTCGATTGTGTCATAACAAGTCTCTTTTAAGATGAGAAATGTTTAACATTTGAGAAATGTTTCGAAACGTGTCGTCGATATCTTTAGTTCGGTAATCATGTATTACGTTATAATTAATTGAAAAGTTATCTTCTTAAATATTGCATACAAAACTTTATGAGGTAACCAGGATTAAAGAAGCCTGTAACGACTTATTGACAAATAACTGTGATGAATTCTTACACCTTATCTGTACGAGATCAAGTTTTTATCCTGTGGGTTATTTACAGCCTCAAATTATACCATTTATTATAATTCATTTTAATACAGTAAATTATGAATTATCTACTTCAATTTGCTTGTACTTAAAGCTCTTCTTCATGTAATCGAGGTTTCACCCTGATCATTTAAAGCTGAAATATTACAGACAGTATTTAGGAAAGTTATATCATGAATTATAAACCTTAATTTGGTGGTACTTATAAATTTCTTTTAAAATTTACAATCCTAGTAGCCCGATGCTCGTGACAATAATAGCGCACCTACATAACATTTACGATTCTTCGGCTCGGTGATAGAATATACAATGAACATTTAATTAAAACATAACTTTATTTGTCTAGACGCCGACGTATCGTTAACAGCGGAGCCCCCGCCCGCTACGTACGGCACCCTCAAAGGGCTGGAGCACAGCATGAACCCGCTCCTTATGCGTTACTCCCGCGAGACGGACATGTCGATAGCCGCCGCCCGCAATGAGTGCCGCTATAACATCTTCAGCATGCCGTATAAGAGGGCGCCCTCGCCTGAACCGCAGCTCGAACCATTCAAGTAGGTGGCTTTATGGTGTCCATGCTTTTTTAGGATTTATAGTCACCTCTATGTGTGTAGGTACATAATACAGTCTCAATATATTCCTGAAGTCCATTGTAACCTTTTTTCTTTTCTTCCGTTTTTCAAGTTACATTTGACTAGCTTTGAATCTCGTCGTGAATGACATTCCAATTATTCCTTCTAGAAATTAAATAGAAACTTATTCTTATCCTAAACATGACATGAATTGTTTGTTTTTATTCACGATTCATCCGAGAATACTCAATCCTTTCAAAGGCTTACATGGGGGCAGAGGTGCAAAACGTAGCAGCCTTTTGAGAAATTTAGTCTAAAATGGGATGGGGTATCTACATGAATTGTTCTATTGTTACAGAGAACACTTTGGCCAAAGAATCTTGCTCAAATGTGAAAGCTTAAAGTTTAGGTTACAAGCGCCGATAGATGGCGACAAGGAACTGTTGTGTCAAGTAGAGCCTTACTACACTTACCTCGCGTTGTACGACGCCAGGAGTGGAAGGAAACTCACGGAGAACTTCCACTTTGACCTCAACCACGAAGCCGTTAAGGATCTAGTCAAGGAGACGGAGTGCACCAAGTCATTAGTTGAAAATTTTAGTTACGATGTTAAGTTAGACGTTAATCAGATACCGGAGGAGTGGTTTCGGTCGAAGAGACAGGTATTATATTTTTTTTTAGATCTATAATATTAAATGTACTGTGTGTGGTTTAAATGCGTATTTTTTTGCATTGTTACTTATAAAAGGTTCACATAGATAACGTTACAAATACGTTCATCTATTTTTTTACTTTCCTTTTCGAGAATAAGAATTAAATTTCTATTTCCATTTTCAGGCAATGCTATCAGTAAACAATCCTCATCCAGACCTGTTTCTGGTGGTGAAAATCGATAAGATTCTCCAAGGTCACGTAAGCCAAGTGCTGGAGCCTTATCTCAAAGCCACTAAAGACCCAAGACTCGGGCTCAAGGTCCATAAAACTGTACAGGCCTATGCGAACCGCGTGGGTACCTACAGGATGCCTTTTGCTTGGGCAGCAAAACCTCTTTACAAGTAAGTTTTAATCTTTTAAAAATATGTTTAGTAAATCCACGTATACAATTATTTTAAAACAATCTGTAGTTGTAGTATAATTTACTAATCGTGAAAAGTAATATCTGGTTTAGTCTATCTACGCGGATGAGCTCATGTTTTTATAATACCTACATAGTTAATGTCTCACAATATTCATTATATATCTTCCATTGTTTTAGAATGTACAGCAATGATCTTGATTTGACGCCTGAATTTCCTACAATATACCGCCAAGAGCCGAACAAAATGTCGGACGATGATCTGCTGAAAATATTATCCGACTACCGCAAATCGGAGAAAATGGCTAAACTTACTGTGATACCCGGATGGCTTAGTATTAATATACAGCTGAGCACCGAACAAGTACCAAGTAAGAACAACAACAATTAATAAAATCTATTAATAAATCATATGACTATTCGATAACATAGATTGTTATTTGTCTTAGCTTAATTCTCTATGTAATTAACTTCTTACAGATTGTATGACAAACTCGTACGCGGCATTAAAGCCGTTCCCGCTTCCGCCTGCATCACCGCTCACGGTCGAGTTGGCGACTCTTAACGTCGAACCCGAGCAGCCGTACGCAGCGTACATACATCACTTGTATGTCCGTCCACTGTCTCTGAACTTTGAATCTCAGAAAATGTTTGCCAGAGCTAGAAATATTGCTTGTTCTATTGAATTGAGGGATAATGATACGGGAGACAATAAAGCACTACAGGTAAGATAATACAAATTAAATGTAAATTCTATGTCTGGTCTGATAAGATTCAAAATCGCTTGAACTATATATTTGTGTCTTAGGCGGTGTACGGCAGATTTGGTATGACGACTCAGTACAGATGTTCAGTATTACATCATAACGCGAATCCTTCTTGGTCTGATGAAGCTAAGATCCGGCTGCCAGCCACATTGACGGCCCAGCATCATTTGTTGTTTACTTTCCATCATATATCCTGCGATCTTGCAAAGAAAAATGACACTAATGTCGAAACTTGTATTGGGTAAGTTTATCTCTAATATTCTCAGTATTTGGTTGTTTGGATTTAGAGGTTTTTCTTAATTGTTTTTAAATTACTAATCTTTTCGATATGTCGTATTTCGTGCAACGTCCCATTAGTGTTTGGCTCAGAAACAATTTTCACTTTAGCGACATAAAAAATATATTTAAGTCATACTCCAGAAAAGTATTTACTTGGGTATACATGGCAATAAACTTGCCACCTACATGACTGGTTTTAAGACTAGTGAAATATTTCACCTAATTCAGATACATAAATTCCTAATTACATCCGATTCTCTATCTTAAAGGCAGTACTCCGAATTTGGTGCATATAATAGTATCCGCCGGTATTGTTAACTGCACACAATGCATCATACGGACCGCTAATTGTAGAGCGCTGATAAAGGACTAATGACGATGTCAAGATGCCATTAATAGCACATCAGTGTCTCTAACACTATTTATTTATTGAAAGACCACAACCAAACATATTAGTAGTTGTACAGTATCTCTACCATTATCTAAATTTACAGGACTAAAAATTGTGTATGATACTATTAGTTTTGTTTTTTGTAGCCATGGCTTATCTGCAACGATTTGCCTTTAACGATAAGCCATAAATTCAGCGAAAATTCTTAAATAAACGTTTTTTTATATCGCATCTGCTTGCGAAAAACTATTTTGCATTTTTTGTGAAAATTGAATTATTTTCTAGGTACGCATGGGTGCCGCTGGTCAAAAACGACAAGTTAGCTGATGAAATAGTTAACTTACCTATAGCAACACATTTGCCTTCTGGGTACTTGTCTATTCAGCCTCTAGGACTCGGTAGAGGGGTATGTTTCTTTTATACAACTTGTTTCTCTATATCCCTCTAAAAATACCTTTATATGGTTATTAATTTTTAAGACTGCAATTCGCTTTATGTTAGCTCTTAAACATGACATTTTTATACAATCTATCTAATTTTAAATGATCAATTTTGAGCCTAAAGACACCTAAAAAAGATCACAGCACTTTTCTCTAAAAAAAAGTACATAATTTAATTTTTATATCCCAACTAAATATAGTCCCTTTTTATACAGAACGCAGGCCCCGAAGTAGTTTGGGTAGAAGGCGAGAAACAGCTCTTCCGTTGCCAACTAGTGCTCGACTCTACAGTAGCCACTCGCGACATACACCTCCACAACCTCTTCACTCAAGCAGAGAGACTGATCAAGTCCAGTTCGCCCCCCACGTCGCCCTCGCCGCCGCCGTGGAACGACGTGTGCAACGCTCTCAAAGCTGCGCACGCGATTAAACTGAACTCGCTCGTTGCGTTCTTGCCGACTATATTGAATCAGCTTTTTGAATTGATGGTAAATATTTTTAATATTATTTGTTAATTTTAGATATTTTATACGATAAACTGTAAGTTCTGATTAGTCAGAGAAAATATTTGTAAAGATTTGTAGAAATCAATCTATTTATTTTTCTACTTACCATGTAATGTGTAATAGGTAAAAATACTGCAAAAAGCGCCATGGTCGATACATCAAAAGAATTTATTAAATAATCTCCTTCTATCCGTAGT
Source organism: Autographa gamma (assembly GCA_905146925.1). NCBI lineage: Eukaryota > Metazoa > Arthropoda > Insecta > Lepidoptera > Noctuidae > Autographa > Autographa gamma. The sequence continues at coordinate 8,911,961 of LR989852.1, forward strand.
TTTTGATAGATTTCAAATTATTTCATAAAATATCTTTATTTTGCAGACAGTTGAAAAAAGCTACACACAGGATATGGGTTATCAGATTGTGAAATTGATTGTACATTTTGTACACATGATTCACGACTATGGTCGCAAAGATTTACTTGATAGCTATGTAAAGGTAAGATACTGAGTAAATCGCAGTTTAAAAAGCACCCAAACACTAAAACCTCATTGATTTAAAAAATACCTTCTTCTTATCCTTAATCAACCCTGAATAACTCACGAAATTTTGCGATAAGACTATACTTGTTACTATTTATAATACATTTTATATTATCTACTATAACATATCCCTTTTCTTTTCAGTATGTCTTCAACTGCGTTGAATTCAAACTGCATACAATGCTGACAGCACCACTGCACATGTTCGTTGACCCCAACCAGCCAGACTTCCTATTGGGGAACAAATTCATGCAATATTCCGGGTTCTTTTTCGATATCATTACGAAAAGTATGGCTCAATATCTTATCAATACAGGAAGAATTAAAGTAAGTACCTACTTCCTTAATTATAGCATATCACAAGGAAAACAAGGGCTAAATAAGCTATCTCGCAAAATGCAATATTTTACTGTGAATTTTTCCGCATGTGGTAGAAATGATTATAATAAGTACACATTATCGTATGTTCATTATTTATTTATTATTTATGTTTCAAATTACTATATGACATCAACCTTTCATATTCAGACCACTACCCTATATAGTTTTATTTACTAAGCAAAATGTATTTTTGTGATTATGAGCTATCCATAACATATAGTTTATAATATTTTGTTTTAGATGTCACGACACGAAAGATTTCACGGTGACCTATTGGAAAACATTGAGAAATTAGTATCTACAGTAGAGCCGTCATATATACTACAGCAACCGATGCAAACGCATATCTTTAATAAGAATCTTGCCACGTTTCTAAAGGTAAGACATGAATACCCCAACTGTCATAAAATTTGATATGCTAAAAAAGTTGACAAACATAAGGTTTACTAAAAAATACCGTATTTCTAAAGTATAAGGTTCATTTTGCGCTACAATTCATACTTTATCAACTCTTTCAACAGTCAGTACTAGCCAGTCTAAAATGAACTTTATTTAAACGTGCATAAAGTTTATGTTTGTACAAGTAGAAATATTATCAATTCGCTCAAGATTTTAATAGTTTCTTTGTAATTTCAGACTTGCCTATCATTTATGGACCGAGGATTTGTGTTCCGACAAATAAAGAAATATATCGACAAGTTCAAAGCGTGTGATCCGAAAGCTTTGTTCGACTTCAAATTCACGTTTCTTCAAACGATTTGTTCACACGAACACTTTGTGCCGTTCAACCTACCGTTACACGCAAATAAACTATCTAGAGATGGCGATGAAGGTATAGTCAAGTTTTTATTAAAAAGTTTGATAATCTTTTTGGGCTTTCGCTAATAAGACGCATAATACCTGTGTGGTGTAGGAAATGCATGTACACAATGTCCTAGCACATGGTTATGTCTAATCAATTATAATGTAAGGTAAAATGGAACAGTACGTGGTATTTACATCTAAGACATATTTTCTCAGCATTGTAACGAGTTTCGAAAAGGAAATTGCTCCCTTTCACAGAAATCAAAATTTGTATGTAAAATATATTAAATAGCGTCTGGGTCTACGACTGGACCCATGAACTAACTAACACCTATCATCTACACAAAAAGAAGAAAATGTATTCTCTGCCTTGTTTAATATAACAAGCACAAATCAGATTTATGCGTCATTTAGCGGCAGCCCTCAAAGCCTTTATCTAAACGAATCTTACTTTCACACAGATCCTGCGCAGCTGAAACTCTGTGAAGAGTTTATAATGCGACACTTTCTTGCGGGAACCCTACTCAATCAAGTATTCCCTTGTTTCCACATACATTGCTAGCAAGCTTTGAAGCATGATACATGCTTTTATTCATTATTAATTATTCTCCAAACAAATTTACTTAAAGCTTTGTCTATTTAGGTGGAACAGTCGTTACGTGAAGCGCCTTTAAAGCGGAAAGCGGCTTTAAGCGTGCTGCGGGCGTTGTTGACTAAACATGAGCATGATGACCGGTATAGAAGCCGCCAGTGTCGAGCGAGGCTTGCGTATTTGTATTCCCCGTGGCTTACTATTGTTCTTGGTAAGTAGTCAAACGAAGCAGATTTTCACGCGGCAATTAACTTGAGCATCATTTATGTAATGAAGATGAAAGCAAATGTACACACAACTTCTGTGGCATATATCGATGACAAAAAGCCTTTTTAAAATTGAAACGCAGTTATCGGATACATCGCTTAACAAATAATCATATTTTTTTTGTATTGAAATCCTCCTCTTTTTGAAGTCTCAGAGTGATTTTGCTCAACTTACTTGATGATAACTACAACGACCCTTAAAATAATCAAACAATAAAAAACATTCTAATATTTCAGAAAATGCTCATCGACTCATAACCAAAAGTCTGGCCAGTCCAGTCGAGAACGGTCACGACAAAGTCGACGGCGATGCTACAATCAACCCCGTACTCAACAGTGCGAAGGAGGCGGCTTCAGCTAACAGTACGCCGCGACGAAATAGACTGACATTACACTTTGAACATACGCCGGTCAGGAATTCCGCGCATTTTAAGGAGCCTCCTTCTATACCTATGAATAATATGTATGGTAAAGGTGAGTGTTTTCATATACTTATTTATCGACTGTTGAGTTTACCTTCCATGGCACGGCTGTTGTTGCTCTATGCCACCTGTACCAGTCTTTTGCGTACTCTTACACTGCGCAAGTTGCGTTAAAGTCGTCACCGCCCTGCCCTGCTCCAATTATTTGGGCTTGGCGCAATGCATACTTAGCTTCCATTCCTATGTACTACTCGCCATCTCTGCATTTATTCCTTGCTCTATATTAAATGAAATTCATTTTATATGTTGTCTTTGAAGGTCCTCTGCGACCCACAGACGACCTCTAAAAACCTTTTATTATTATTGGTTAAGCCTAGCTTGATGAAAATGATAGGTGTCAAACTAGTGTGACTAGTGCTGGGAAAGAGTTTATTAAATCGATACTTAAAAATTAAACTGAATTGAGACTATATCAATATATGCATTTAGGAAAATTAAAAACAATAAAATTAAAAACCATAAAAAAAAATTGTCTTTTGAAAATATTTGCTCTAATTCAGTATCTTCATTCTGCATTAAGTCAGTATCTTCATCGTTATTAGCTCTATGCGATAATAATATTGCATTCATACATGCACGCAATGTTTAGCTCTATCAGTTGAAGATAACTTCAACAAAATATGATTTGGTTCAAAATTAAGTTGCAAGATTCTACCCGGACAAACAAACAATACATAAATTGTAAGTTTAATAAAAAATATGGTAGAAACCTTCTAATAAAAATCTCTAAATAATATTTTTTATTGCAGAGTGTCTATAATAACACTAAATACTCCTTTGTCCAATCGATTTACATGTATCGAGGTGTCTCGTCCCTAACATTTTTGCAATATGACATAACGTTTTACGAACGTCTTCGTTAAAATTATGACATTTGTTGTCAGTGAAAATTACTTCAGTTTTAGGATGATTTTTAAAACAAATTGAATCATTTCGACTTTGGATAAAGTATATAATGTAAATGTTTAGTGTAAAAAAAGTATAATGCTTTAAATATCAGTAGTTTTTCGTGTGCCAATATTAACCATCCGTTGCGACGACGCTACAAAGTTAAGTCGTCACTCTCACTGACACCTATCATATTCATCAAGCTAGGCTTAACCAATAATAGTGTAGTATAAAATTAAAAATAATTGAAGAAATGTAACGAAATAAAAATTATAAATAGATATTACATACATTTATACGTTTGTTCTTGTCCATGTACTGTCAAAAGAAACAAATAAATAACGTTTTATATTTATGTATTCATATTCATATTTATTCATATGTATTTGCATTCCACAATGAGTAAGAGATGTTACAGTATGGCTTAGAGCTAAGTCCAATCGTGGACCCTGTAGGGCACAGCAAAATAAAATTAAACTTACATCTAAAATTAAACAATTAATAAAATATAACTCTATATATCTCTAGATCACGCCAGCAATGTATCGCAAAGCTCTCTAGAATCTGTATCAACTATGTCTGGCGGAGACTCTCTACCTAGGAACATGGGACGACTCGACTTGAGCGAAATTGGTGACCAAGTTAATAGGTAAGACACTCGCAATATCATTCATTCAAAAATAAACCTTATTGTTTTGTACCAAACGATTATTTTCATTAAAAAATAAACCTTACTGTATATAATGATCTTCTTTATTTAAAATTCAACCTTATTGTTTAGAAAGTAACGATCTTTTTCGTATATAGGTTTGGTGTGATGTCCGCTGAAGAAGTTCGGGATGTGCTCTTGTGTTTCCTCTTCGTGTTGAAGTATTTGGATGACGAAAGGCTGGTGGACTGGTGGAAGTCTCTATCTCAGGCTCAGCAGCAGTCTTTCTTCAATGTTTTAGAGTAAGTTTTATTAACTAGTTATTACCCTCGGCAACGTCAGCGTGGAAGTTGGTTATTACGACAAAAAGTAGCCAATGTCCTTATTTGCAACCAAATTTTAATCCGTACCAAGCTTTCGCATTGATAATATTAGCGTGGATATGAATTATTATTGTGTACGCTTTTGTAATTTGAACATTCTTATATTTATTTTTCGTTAAAATACTTTTCTGTAAATTAGACATAAGAGTTACCCGAGACAATTTTATAATAGCTCTTATTTTAATTATTAAGTGAAAGTTCGTCACACTAAAGAAAGAAATACGACGATGAAAAATAATGAACTTCAACAAATCCACGTTCACGTTCCTCACTTCTCTTACAGAATATGCGCAGAACAATTCCAATACATAGGTCGCAAGAAAATCCTATCAGAAATGAAAGCGACTACACCCGACTGTAATGGTAAACCGAAGCCTATGAAAGCCAGGACTTTGCCCGCAAGGATGAGCCCTCCTGACTTCTCTAAGGAACCGCCCATTGTTGTGGAGAAGAATAATACTGTTAATAGAGAGAATCTTGTTAACCCGTCGGTGATAACTGGTGAGTTTTAGATCATAGTGTAATGTACACCCACAGTGCGCCGATATGTTTAGGTCCCATGTAATAGGTGGTGAGCCTATTGCCACTAACCGAGCTCAAATCCAAACTCCGACCTGCTACTGAGAGTTTTATAGAAAACCCCAATAAAACCTTGGTCGACTTGGGAATCGACCCCAAGACCTCTAGCGTAGCAGTCGCGCCTAGCACCACTAGGTCAACGAGGCAGTTGAGTGCGAGTGCGAGTGCGAGAGCAAATAATAAAAATAGCGGTCTATAAATGTCCCACTGCTGAGTAAGGGCCTCTTCTCATGCAGAGAAGGAAAGAGCTTTTATCACCATTCTCGTTGATGGTTTGGTGATTTCTGCTTGTACAGGTACTACTCAAAGCTGTTTATACGTCGTGTATCATTTGAGAAAAAATCATCCTTTTCTTGAAGAAGAGGTGTATGGGTAATGAAGTCGTACTTTATCAACTGTTTTACTTACGCAATGAATATAATGTCTTGACAGAATTGGAAGCAATAGCGGAACACACAGTGCTATCAGCAAGTTTCCTTGCTACAGAAGTTGGTCTCATATTGATTGATCGGGCCTGTCTCTTTATGAAGAACTTGGGAGCGGCAGACGGCGTCGCCGCGAAGCCCTATCTAAAACTACTGCAGTACCCACAGAGCGAGACCTTGTATAAACACTTGTTTGCTGCCCTGAGAGCGTATATAAATCAGTTCTCAGAAACTTTGTTTGAGGGTGAGTTTTTGAAATTACTTTTTTACATGTCTCTGTAATCTGTATCTTGCCCTATATTATAAAAGAATTATGAACTGGGAATGAAACCCAAAAGATTTGGCGAAGTAAAGCGAGGGTAGAATAACACCCGCTTGTCCTAATGGCTGCTCCGCTGTAGGGAAAATTTTTATATTTTTTTGGGAATCCATGTAGAATCCGCCCAAGGCAAAATTACCGTACCAAAGTACCGTATTGGCTGGTGACCACGTCCGCAAAGAGGAGTTGTGCTCGCGACTGAGTTCGCATTCTGGTCTGCTCAAGTCGAGTGACTCGTTTCCCACGCGTCAGTCGGGTGGGCGCGGCAGTCTGAGTCGCGCGGAATTCCCTGCGAATCGACGAACGAGTGCGGCATATGCGACGCGCTCCGTGCATGCGTGATCACCATAGACCACCATATGGCGGCTCAACCTCACCCTTCAGCAACGCTCACCAATTATAAAGCTTGCGACTTGTGTATACTAAGTGAGGTGAAAACGTTTCTGTATTCTTCTACCGTGATACCGCCTCTTTCCTTCTTCTCTCGGACTTTCGGTGTGTTGCGACTGAAGTAAAGTTGATCTAGTAAAAAGTGACGTAAATCTTAGGTGGCAGCACTGTATGTTCGGGCGTGGTGGCGGCGGTAGTGCGGCTGTGCGAGGCGCGCGCGGCGTGGTTGCGGCGCGAGGCGGCGGCCGCGCTCTACCTGCTCATGCGCGCCAACTTCCAGCACGCCACCGGCGGAGACCTCACCCGCGTGCACCTGCAGGTACATATGCGGCCTGCTGTGCATATGCGAGGGCATAGAGTGAACTATTTAACACAAATCAAACGAGTCCAAACATGACACCACTTGTGCATAAGTGGCTCGAGAGCGGCGCCCGAACGGCTCACAAAAAGTTCGTGGTCGGCATTTATACTAGTGCCATACGCGCGCTGCTGGCATTGTGCGACAGTTGTATGAGTTGCTGTAAAGTGGCGCACTAACCCATTACAGTAACTGCTCGCGAGCTCCTCGTGTAATGCTCATTCGGTGCGCGTTCGCCAGATCTGGACGCACCCTTACAGATAAACACAATATTTTTCATTTCATCTTCAGACCAGCTCAAATGTACTATAATGTTGTAATGTCAACAAAATTACATAAGTAAGCAAAATTTCAAACACCTTGTTTATTACATAAAATCTTGTAATTATGAAAGTATTTTAATTTGTTTCTGTTTGTTTTTACGAATCCCCTTTTTGTATAGGTTATAATGGCGGTATCGAAGCTGCTCGACAACTCTACAGCGCTGAACTGCAAGCGCTTCCAAGAATCTCTTTCTGTGATCAACTGTTTTGCGACCGGCGATAAAGCTATGAAAGGAACTGGTAAGTTATGTTTCTTACTGTTTTCATCCCTCTATCATAAACTATATTAACGAATCCATGTTTTTTGTCGGTAATCGTCTATTTACTACGACAATAGGGTAGATGACTAGGTATGAAAAGTCGTCATTTAGATAATCAAAATATAACAAACAAGTATTTTTTTTTTACAAAATCATTAAAAAAAAATAGATAAACCGCTTTAAAGTTCAGTAGTGGGGGTTTGTGACGTCACGGCTGAGTACAATTTATGCTAAAACGTGACGTCACGCAAGAATTGAAATCGCTGTATCTTCGTCATTCTCTGTCTACGGGACAAAACAAAAAATACGTGTCTAATATGTTTTTTTTTTATCTAAAAGATAGGACTAAAAAGTAAAAATTAGTCATCATCCCTATTCCAGTTACGAATCATAATATTTCTTACACCAGGTTTGTCAAGTGAAGTAGCGGAGTTGATGCGTCGCGTGCGCACTGTTGTTGGAGCGAGAGCCCGTCTAGCTGGAGTAGGAGGGGCGGGAGCTTCAGGTAAGAAAACTATTATAGGGACCAAACTACGTGTTAATACTTAAAACTTTTTGCACAGCGTTAGTCAAGCGTGACCCACAAACAATATTTCCTCTATTGTCTTCCGACTCGGTGATCAACGTGCTTAAATAAGGGTAGGTTCATGTCTGACGAAGAGTATAACGGAAATCGCTCATTACCCGTCAGATATGAAACGACATTAATCTTTAAAAAAATACCTGTTTATTTTCAAAATTGTAAGTAAATTAGGAACTTTTGTTGTTTGTATATCTTTATCCATAGTCATGTTTATTATACTAGGTGCTGGAAGCATGCAGCTAGCAGAACTACAACACGCGCTGGCTGCGTCTTGCCGCGCTACGCCTCGTCTCCGGCACGCTTGGCTGTCAAACCTCGCCGAACATAACGCTAGGCAAGGGGACTATGATGAGGTAAATATACTAGCTTCATTGTTATAAATCAAGTATTGCTAGTTCATCTTACGATTGGACCAAATAAGAAATACTTTCTATTTATTTTGAATTCATGTTCTGTCTCTTATCGCTGTAATACTATTGCAAAAACTCTAAATTAGGGCTAGTTTTAATCCTTTATATTTAATGTAACATACCACGTGTATAGATTATAAGCAAATGCAATTGTACTTTCCTTACACTTTTATTAGCTGATAGTTGCATCATGTCTATAATTACACGGGCGTGGCTAACTACATTACAATTGTAACAGGCTATGTGCTGCCAGCTGCATATCGCTGCGCTAATAGCAGAATACCTCAAACTGAGAGGGACGCAACAATGGGGCGCCGACGAATTCACCGAAATCTCCCTCAACATACCTCGAGACGAAACCGGCCTCAAAATCGACGAGGGTAAGTAAAACACCAATCACAATAACAATAATATACTTTAATTTCAGCGACCTAAAGTCCATTTTTAAATACCACAGCCTAATCCATCGATTTGTCGAAAGCACTAAATCCTATATTCCATTATCGTATGCCTATGTATTAGGAACAAGTTTGCAGTCTTTGCTATAGTTGTGTGACACTATATATTTGGTTAACTCTTTGAATGTCTCGAGAGCGCAGAAGGCATTGCACCCGGGCACCTCCATGAGGCGCGGTTCGGCCGAGTCATCGTCCCAGTAATATATCTGAAAAAATACATTGGCAAGAGTAACTGGTATAATAAAATTGCAATTTCATACAATGATTTGGAATCAATCGAGCAGAAAGATCATAGGCATCAAAGTCATGCTGTGAATGACAAACAAAATACATTGCAAAATGGGGAAATACATTTTGTGTTTTTCAGGGATTTGACGCAAAACATTCGCAGTATTAGTCAAATCATACCTATTCTTAATTTCGCTTTAGCCACTTAATTCGATTTTAATATTGACATGATTAAGTTAATGGTGAATGGTATGCGTAAAATAAGACCAAATTAGTTTAACAGTCGTAACTAATTAATCTTCCGGCCACGTTCCCAAGGTTCATGGCCAACTTTCAAACAAAACTTTTTAGTCTTTAGTCCAATCATTAATCATTTTAAATACCATAAAGAATTGTCTGACGTTCGTTTGCATTTAAAGTAGTAAGCTAATTAGACTTGACTTGAGACTCTTTAAGACGTCAAAACCTATTTCGTGAAGCATATGATATGTTAAATGATCATTAGGATGCCATCACATCTTCACCGGGTCATGATTTTTTTACAGGCTTATTAGACCTCTAGAGCGCTTTGTGCTATCAACATTTTTTTACCGCCGTGTTACAAACCAACAGAGCGGAATTACTTCTATTCCAAAACTGATTTCAAGATTACCAAAAATACATTTTCGTAAGAACGTTGTATATTAGATATCTAACCATGCACTGTCACTCAAACTGAGCGTGTATCAGAAATTTAAGCTGAATCGGTGACAGGTATGCTCCAAATTAAGTTGTAAAAAACACCGCTGCATACACACATTGTAAGTTAAAAAAAATTACAACGTTACCTTAAACCCATACCGCTGTCCATCACCCAAAACTTTCTGCTCCTTACTCTGCGGGGACGGTCGTCTTTCATGCAGTTCGAACAGCAACGCGGCCCCCGGGTCCGGTAAGCGCGGGGGCGGGGCCACGCAGGCCCCTAACAACGCGGCCACTGATACTGGCGTGCCGGTACGCACGACCAGGCGGAGCTGCGAGTCGCCGGCTATGTTACTGTCGGCTTCCTTTATTATTTGCTGGAGTAGTGCACCTGAATAAATTAAGAAACTGCTCTTTATTGCTAAATTAAAAATGAGGTTTTGAGGATGTAGATAATAAATAGTAGGGTATTGACTGAAAGAGGTGGAAACAAAGTAGGTATTATCTGCTGCAGGGAATAAAAACAGCTTATGATTGTGTTCTCAAATATTTGTAGGTAGTAATAGGTACATCCTAAAGCTTATTTTACTGTGTTACATAAATGCAGTTTTGGTTTACATTAACTTTCAATTTCGAATAAGTTATTTAATTTAGAATTTTAAAGTCACCTATGCGATTCTAAATGTCGTAGAGGCCATGACATTATGACATATCACATGTTTATTAGAAAACTCGTCAATATGCAAATATATAAATGTAAAAAAGTCTTGTTGCTATTTACGTACTTAGAAAACAAAACATTCAGTCATTCGATTTTAACAATATTCAATATTTTTTGTTACATAAACCGTAAAATTGTATGCGGTACGTTGACATCTTTTTAACAAGCAAGAAACTCTAAGCGTACGTGATAATGACTAAGACTCTTACATTTTTTTACTTGAAACATAAAAAAAAACATCTTACCACCACTGAGTTTCCTTAACAGGTTGTTGTGAAACATCATCGAATACTCCAGCCTGGCAATATCCATCAGTTTTCTTTTAACATGTTTCGCCCATTTCGGATTCGCTACTTTGATGTCGTCCTATAAAAAACAATTTTTAAAACTTATTTAATCAACAACATTTATTTATCACTGCATGCGATGCAACACAAGTAATATCCATTTTAATATCCCCACTCATGATTGCATATTGGCATTTGGAATCGAACTATTCGGACATTCCCAAATACCTACATCCCTTTAGCAAGATACTTGGGAAATAGGGCGAAGAATTATATTTTTCCTGTTATAAAATATGTAGGTTTATAATATGAAGAATAATTACCTGTATGAGGAACAAATTGTTTAGATAATAAGCCTCTTGTGGCGTGCTGAAGTTCGTGTTGGTCATCTGCGCGATCTTGTGGAAGAGATCGCGGTACGGCAACAGTAGGCCCTCCTCAGTGAACGCTTTAAGTATCCTCTCCTTCTCTTGCGTGTAACGAGGACAGTTCTCTTCGTATAGTAGCTAAAACGAAAATATACATGCTAAAATATGAAATTATGTAAGCGATGCCTAAAAGTCCTCAAACGAAAAAAAATAAGGGTAACGTTTTTTTTAACTATCAGCCAATTTCTGTAATGATCGAAGAAAGTTTAGCCCTAAATTAATCTTAGTATTTTCAATAACCGTCTCCGCCCTTGCTCTTTCTGGACTTATCTTCTTGGGGTAATAAAATATAAAACTAAAACATAACATTAAGTGAGGTTTTTATTCCAATGACCACGAACTAGAATCATAAACTTTTGGTATTTTATTTACAGTATAATATATTCTATTAAAAATATATTTTAGAGCTATTAAAAAGATGCTAAATTGCACTTACAAAGTCCTGATGTCGTGGTGGATATTTGTAAGGAACGGGCTGCCACGCCAACGTCTCGTTCCACGCTTGCTCCGGCGACGGCGGCCACAGACCCGCCGATATCAACAGAGCAGTCATCTTGCTCAGTTCTGTGTCCGATGATATGACGATATTGCTCTCTAAACGCAAGAAGAGGTGGAATTCGGTTAGCAACGAATTGATTTAACGAGATAATCGTATTGGATAAGTACTGCGAATTAGTCGGCTCCCTCTTAATTTGTCAGCCTTCTGTCTCCTTAACGGTGTTGGACAGGTAATTTGCATTGCTATTGGAGGAAAAAATGGATTTCGAAAATTTAATAGAATAATTTTCAGTAAAGTGACAGATTACTAATGACTGCTTTTATATCCTGCCGGCAAACGATATTACAAAAGTTAAAAAAAAGTGTAATTATTTCATTACTTACCACTCTGATAGTAAGGTCCCAAAAACTTGTCATATCTCTTCCTAAGTAAAGCGCCCATTTCGAACGTCAACATTTTGCCCTCCTGCAACAAAAAAGAAAACATACAGATGTCTCGATTAAAGTCAGCTCCCCTCGCAAATGCTTTTCTATTACACTGTGACGTGCGACAAGCAATAAATCATTATTAGTGGTCGACAGCAATCTGCGTCTCTGCCGACACCTCGTTCCCGTTTAGCAGTCTGCGACCTTCGGCTATCGGGACTACTCCCGCATTCGGACCGGGAAGCGGACGCTGCGTTATAAAATCATTAGTCTTCGCCCGTCCTTCTGGTCTGACCCTTGACTATAGTTCCGGAGATTCATTGCCACGGCCACAACAAATCAACATGACACTAACTATGCTACGTGTCACATAATAGCATTTACTGTTTCCGATCGTAACTCTCTTTAATTTGGGTATATTTTTCGATAATAGGCATGATATAGGTATTTAATGTTATTTTGCGTAGCTATAGTATACCTAAGTTATGAATGACCTACAAGGACGAAGTAACAAGTGTTCCTTTGTGCCAAAGCCATGTATTGTGTGGTTGCGGGATAGGAGTGCCACACATATGATGTATGTGCAGATCACCATTGATAAAAACGACAGCCGTGGTTATGGTTTGGTTACGTCACAAATCATTCGTTACGGTCAGCGGGCACCTAATTTAATCTATCGAGGAACTACGCCAAAAAGTTCCATTGTATAAAATTCGCTTGTCGTCACAATGAAGTTACATTATGAAATTTTTAACCGACTCCAAAAGGAGGAGGTTCCCAATTCGTCTGTATGTTGTTTTTTAGTGTTTCCTTGTATGTTTCTAACGCGTTATATGCGGCACATTTTGTGGATCAATATTAAATATTTTAGTCATCACTAAGGCCCTCGCTCTCCCCATAAAAAAATCATCGAAGTCTGTTTTACATTTATTTATGTGTAATCAATTATTAAGTATGATATGGTAATAATACTTACGTTAGTCATGGCGCCGGCTCCGTAGGGCGCAAACACGTGGTCTGATGGTGGAGTCCCAAGCATGGCCAGCTCCCCCTCGCTAGGAGTACGCTCCCCGTGTGACATGAGCTGCGATATAAACAAAACATAATAATTATGGTCATTATTTGTTTACTATTTTACAATTTTACTTTTATGACATACAGTAAAAAAGTCTAAATCAATTTAATAAAAGGATTGTTAGACGCGATTATTACACGATTCATTTCCGAATTCTTAACTACTTTGCTTTGATATTTACCATAAAGCTAGTGAATAAATGCTACACACATAAATATTTGCTTATGGGGTTTCGGGCTTTTCCCTTTTTAATTGTATGGTACCTATACTTAACATGTATATTAATTTAATTACGTTATAGGATTAGGATTATAAAACATTTTAATGGTCTTACCACGTGCACTTGACGCAGCACAGTGACTTCAACAGTTGTATCTTTCATCAGGATCACTGCTACGAGGGCTGTTCATTAAACAAATACATACAAATTAAAATAAACATACTAATTCGCAATAAATTTATCAGAAGCATTAAAGTATTGGCTAAACAGGTTAGAGAGCCAACACGTGCTCCATAAAATTAGCATCTAATATTACATACTTGATTACTTGTTGCTTCTTATTTGAATTATTAAGTCATAATTTTTTCTTTCACATACTCAAATATTTTCATTTACTTAACACATTTTGTGACATCTGTAATCAGCACCTCCGCTCTCGTATTTCTTATGTCAGTGTATATTATATTCATTTTTTCCTAAATATTAGTTGATTCGTTTTGTCTATCATTTGTGGTTTCCCCCGTCCCTAGGCCAAGCTGGCCCGAGCCGGCCAAACTAGCAATACAGATAAATAAATAATAAAAATTTAGATCCAGCCATCCCTCGTTGTTTTGCTCTATTAAGATTGTTAGCAACGCACTAAGTCGAGTTCCGAACCCCGCAGGTGGTGCCCTTAGTGGATTTTGCAGACGTAGTTAGTTTTTTCCTATTGCTCTGGCTGGAGGCCTTAAGGTCCTCGCCAAAAGTCCGGTGAAGCAGTCAAAGCCTGCGCTCAGGCTAACTGCAAAGATCTCTACCAAAAAAAACATTTTTGGTTTCCTTTAATATACTAAGATTGCCTGGTACAGTTCGGTGCCATAAATAAAATGTTTTAACTAAGTCGATAATAGCTTTAAATTTTTACAAAATAATCTCATTGCTTGCATATAGTTGTGGATATTATGAACATACCGGCGATGAGCGAGATGCCCACCAACACGCCGAGGCAGCAGCAGGTATGTTCGATGCGCATGCCCTGCGCCGGCGCCGCTTCCGCCGCGTTGGTCGGCTCCTCCTCGCGACCGCCCTCTTTCCTGCGCAAACGCAATACATCTTTAACCACTATCCATATAGGTACCAGACTCTAATGATACCTAGACATTTTGCAATAGGTACCAGTACTGCCAGATTCTAATGAGTTCTAGACTTTTTGCGAAGTTGCCTGACTACGTTATTGGTAAATCATGTGACTTGTATGATAGGGTAAGACTAGATGCGGAAGGCGGAGGACCGGATGTTGTAGCTCAATGTGGAAGCAGCCTATGTCCAGAAGTGGACCGGGATAGGTTGCGTTGATTGGGAACCTGATTTTACTTATCAACATTATTAATTAATAAACACATTAGCAATTTCTACTTACTAAATTAAGAACTGATTGCTATTGAATATTTTAGCATCAGCAGATACAAAAGTAAAGTTAATTCTTATTGTTACACGTGCCATACAGATACAACATTTGACGAAAACATCCGCTGTATTGAATGATGTATCAAAATGTCACTTACATTTTCCTCCGCCTCGTCGGCAGTTCTACATTTTAATCCGATCTCAATCGCGCTGTAGACACTTACGGTAACTCATAATTCATACTGTTTACTGTTGACACGTAAAACACAAAACTGTCTTGGCATGCACTTTGTTAGGAAGGCAAGGTTTGTTAGGAAAGGCGTAAGGTGTCGGCGGTGCGAGGCAGGAAGCGCTCGGTGTGCGAGGCGAGGTCCCACTGAGATCCGCGCGGGACGCCAGCCATGCGAGATTCACGGTCGCGGCGACCTGTGCCCGCAGATGATTGACTTTGTCCAATCGATTGTACCACGGTGCCTATTTACACATGCGTGCTCGCATCGTCCGATGTTGATAATATATTTAGATGACGATCCGACGCCCTTGTTAACCTTAACATCAATGAAAATTCTGATTTGGTCGCACAATGTGTGCTTACCGTGCATTCAGTCGAACAATTGACCATACAAGTAGTTGTTCATTCATACCTATGTGACCGGTAATATGTAAAAAACTAGGTATTTTAGCTTTTCAGTTAACATTTAAAATATACTAATCATTTAAACCAAATTCCAGTATTGCTTTGTGGATAGGGTCAAAGATAATTCGTTAAAATTGGGATACTTTTAGATATTATGTTTGCTCCCTATTTCTATAAAGTAGAAATGGGTAACAAACATGATTGTATCGTATGATTAGGCAACTTAAAGGTGTCTCAGCCTAAAGGGATGAATTTAAAACCTTATTATAAACATCACTAGTAACATACAAAGTATCATCTAGTAATTTCCTGTTATGCAGTGCAAATGCAATAAAACAAAGAGTATGAATAGCGCGGTTACATGACAGTTGTATTCTGCATGAGGGTGCTGTGATTCGCTGATAGTGTAAATTAAAAGATTGCGCGCGCGATGCCGTGCGAACGTACAATGCCTTCCGCCTGCCCTATCCTGGTGGGGGGCTAAAAGACTATTTTACTAACGTCCTCGCATTCTTTAAGATACATACAAGCCACATATCCTACTATAATGACGATTACCCAAAGATTTTCCTTACAAGATTAAATCGTAGACATGACTAGACAGGGAAGGGTACATTGATACAATTTTACTGCTGCCACCTAACTAGGCTTTATCTAAAGGCAAACAAAACCTTAACCTCCTTTTCATAGTTTTCATACAACAAGGAAACATAAATATTTGTGTAATTCAGAAACCATCTTCCGTTTTAATTTATCTACAGCACACGAAAGTGATGAGCATGATAAATGAATGATTGATACTAACTTGATACACAGCACACTGCTTAAAAACACCATCATAAACTAAACTCCAATAGGATATAATACAGTTTATTCAAGTATTTTTGTTCACTGTAACCACACAAATAAGATGTTAACTCTGTTCTCATAATTCAATGGCCGGTTGTCTGAGATAATTATCTAATCAAATTGTAACTAAGGTAGCAAGCGTTTTATGGCATTATTATGTATACTAACATATTTGTTTTGTTTGTGTACCATTCGTTGTGATGATAATTTTCATTGCCTTCCCTATTAGTATGTAATTCAGTTGGGTGCTACCTGTGGAGAACTGTAACTTACCATAATTCATAAATAGATCTATCGTTTTAGTTGTGCCTTAAAAACCCTGATTTAAGTATGTGACATAAGAAAGACTGTCATACTCCCAAATACCTGTAGGACGAACATATAATCCTAATAGCCCAAAAACAACTAATTTATAATTATTTATTTTTCCAAGATTATTATTTTTTGTCCATAATATGCAAACAGAGAACTGGAAAAAGGGAACGGAAGCCTTTGCCATGCAGTGGCGCAATTTTGGCTAAAAATTAAATAAATGAATTAGATTATTATTTCAAGTAAGTACAACAATAAAAAACCTGTAGGTATATCATAGTTCATTATAATGTAATTAATCAGATTAGTGCTCAGGAAATGTCTTAATGAATGATTAGCGACTATTTAGTCAATTGCTCAAGGACGTTAATCACGTTCGACATGACAATGGTCATTGAGCACGTGAGTCACGTCAGCATTGACACGGATCACAAACCCGCGAATTCATCAATGGTTTGTCCCCTATACCCTGTTGTGACCTTGAGAACTTATATCTACTTTTTATCCTGAATTATTTGCTTTTCTTGAACTTAGTTCAAGTTGTTACAATTGTATTTGTCTTCTTAGCTATTTCACTGTTTTAAGGGTCCCGTGGTTAAATGGAAGTCTTCCGCTACGTTACAATTCTGACAGTCAGTTTAACTGTGGGATACTGTATTGCCCAGTAAATGTTGACGAGGTTCGATTAGAAGTCGCTCTATGTAAAAAACTGTATCCTGCTGAATCTAATAAGACTGCAAGCTGACTCCCACATAACTTGGGAAATGGCTGGGCAGAACTTACTTCAAGGTTCTATTGCCTATATACTTATTTACCAAATTATTACTTCCAGATCCTTTTCCTATTATGGATGTCTTTTTATCCGATAAAATTTAATATTTATGTATATAAGGTTCCATTGCTCTATGCATAACGCTCGTGGCATTACACCCAACTGGTAGATAAACCAGTTTTGATGCGCTACGTGCACTTGATTTTTTAAACTCAGTATCACACTTTATCGCAATGAATTAATTTGGTTATATGTTTAATGTAAAACACACTGCTAGGATTTCATAATATATGATATTAAAATTAAACGAGAAACATTAAAAATCACAGCCACTTTATTCGTGTCAACTATCTATATCTAAAACGAGTATAAATAATAATGTACTATAATGGGGTTCTGCATGCTTGGTCCATGTCTGCTTGCGACCACACCACGTCTTGCATGAGAGCGACGAATTTATCGTACTCGCAGAACAGCTGACCTCCGCAGCCGCCAATCGGAAGAACTTCCCCTGGACCACCGGCTTCCTTCGCGTAGACAGCCTAAACAAAAAGATTTTAGAATTAGCAAAATGTTGCATTAACGAGTTATACTCTAAAATATAGAAGAGTCGAAATTTCAAGGGCAAGAAGTTGAAGGATCTCAGAGGATGTATCTCCACCTGTTTCCCGGTAAAACCGGGATAAGAAATTATTTTCTGATGGTTTCAGCCAGTAAGGGTCCCCTTGCCCTTAGCTTAGAATCATACCCTTCTGTCTTTCTCTTGACAGAAGCAGTTTATGACGCAAACCCAGGTAAAAAGAAGATAAACACATCCTTAGGTTTTAAAAACGATGATAACAGGGGCATACTTATAGCGTTCATAATTTATTTCGTATAAATATTTTTCCGCTTTAATTGTTACTTGCCTGTCTTCAATATTAGAATAAATTATGCGTAGTAGAGCTATTTGCATAAAAGTATAGTTAGCGGCCAAAACAAATGGTTTGTTCTACACCCGCATGTAAAACTAATTTTTGCGATCATTGTTGTGTAAATTCTTTTCATTTAACAAATTGCTTCGTTAATCATCTCTATTTAAGAACCCATGGTAGTTATTTATGGATGGTATCGTATTGAATATTTATCATCTGTTTTGATGTAACCAACTACTAGGCCACAAACATGTGCTTGGGCTTCCCTCATCCTGATCAGAAAAAATAAACTTACCGATATCCCAAAGTCTCCAGTGGCACGATTTCGCCTTAGTTCTAATGAGAAGGTGGCTCCATAACTGGGCTGGTGTGCCTGGAAGACTCTGGCTGCAGCCATCAAGGCAGCGACGTTGTTCTCGTGTGCGGAGTAGAGGTAAAGCTTCGGCACATCGGTGTCACCGTGCTGATATGCACTCGTTGTGTTCAGGATAGATTGCATAAGAACACCTAGGATCATAGAAAAAAAAGTCAGTCAATTTGCTCTACTTTTTTTTGCAAACAGCTACCACTCCGATCTTTGGATGATGGAAAGTCTTTATGTGAGGGCAATATACCAATTACTGTAATAAAGAGGTCTACTATCGAAAAATTACCTGATGCATACTTGACCAGCTCAGCATTATAAAATTGTATGGCGTACTCTAGTCTTGTGACGTCTTTAATTCGCGGCATCACCTCTTGGGCCCATTTCGGTGGTTCGACACCCACATTGTGCTAGAAATTGAAATTTTGATCACTTTTTTGTATTTATAGACATACTTTCCACACAATACTTGAATATACCCAGCTTTTCATTTGTGAGCAGCGGGATAGAAAAATAAAGATAAATTAATGAAAAAAGAGTGCGGTGTAATTTACACTGCAGAACTACTAGCAGTGGAACCTTGTAGATTAGTTAACAAAACTAATAAAAAATACAGAAAACTACGTACCAGGGTTTGATATAAATTGTCTAAGAAGAAGATTTCTTCAGCTTTCGTAATGTTCATTCCAGAGTTCTCAGTGAGATATTGGAACAGACCATTGTGCGCATCTAACAGTTTCTTCACAGATGGCAGCTCATACGATTTATCCCTCATCATTAGGTACTTTGGACAGTTATACCAGTAAAGTAGCTGAAATAAATTGTCATTGTTACAAAGCGCATTTTTAGTAAATTTTGATGCAACATACCAATTCAAATGACTTTTTTCGATATGATATCTTATCATATTCGATTATTTTAACATGTGAGAGTTCTATGAGAAATTGAGATAGATGTATGACATCATAAGCCTCAAAATAACTACAAAAAAAAAAAGCGAAAGACGAAGAGCTATTAAAAAACACGTTCTATATTTTTCTCTAATTCAATTTTTTACCAGTTTATTATTGTACATTGGTTACTATGCTATGTAATATATTTTAATTAATTATATCATAAGTTTCAATATTGAATTACGCCGAAAAATTGATTTTATGCGTGTTTGACTTGAATTAAAATTATATAAATGTATTATAAGAATGCATAGAATTCAATACATGGGTTCTGTTAACAGTATTCTAAACAAGTTAAGAGTAACAGGTTTGTTTAGTAGATTTAAGTTTTTTGTTAGGTTTTAAGTTATTTAGTTTGACGTATATTTTTGTGGGGTCTCATAGAACTACATTTATGCCTTGACGCCATTACGCTGAACTAAGTTCTGTAGAACAATAGCAATACATAAAACAGTAATGATCATAAGAGAAACGCTAATTGTGTGCAGAATGGACCAATATTTACCTAGCAATATATTTTTATGACAACTCTTAAACAAATAGACTGCACAAACTCTTCATACATCATTATAATGAATACTCACGTCGTCTCTATCATACGGTGGCGTGTTATACGGTATCGGTTGCCAATCCAGGCTGGGGTTCCATTTCTGTGCTGGCTGGGGAGGGTACAAGGCCGATAGCGCAGCAAGAGCTGTCATCTGGGTTCTCGCATAGTCCGTAGTTCTTACCACGAGCTCGTCAGGAAGGTACAAAGGCGATATGAACCCGTTGTAACGATCCCTCAGATACTTACCCACTAGGTAACTGCGTTGCTTGCCTTTCTGTTGATATAACCCTATTATTAATAAAATTAATATACAAGAGATCTTTACATTGCACTTAGATTCCGATTTTAATGAAGCTCGAAATACATAAAAAAATATGTTGTTATAATGATGGTCATTAATGTTTTGATCGTGAATGATAAGATGACCGCCAAGGTAATTTGAAAATCTAGATTTCAAACCGGTATAGCAGTAATGAAAAATAGTATATAATTGCATACTTTGATTATTACTAAATAAGGCGTGAAATATTTTGATGAAATAAAAAGAGTTTTTCTGCCACATCAAGGGATAGTGTCATTTCTATGTCTTAGCAGTTGTGGTTCAAGAACATATCTTATTCAAGTTATAAAAACAAATAAAATATGATTTAATGGTTATATACGTGTGAGTGATGCCATGCACAATTTAAATGTTTACTGAAATCAAGAGCGTAGCTAAATGCATTATGCATTTATAAGTACGTAATTTTTATTTCATATCAGATCAATGTAAGAGACAAATTCCGATTTGCTTGTATTTTATTTTGTTTATGTTCTTATTGGAGTTTGAATTTGAGTATAAATATCAGATTGGTCGTGTTGCTATATATTAAGTGTACTTGTAATATTTTGTGGCAGTTTGTGAATGAGTATCAGGATTATGATGTTGTAATAAGGTGGTTCTGGGTGAAAGGTATTGTTCGTAATCACATTTTGGTACCTAAATATTATAAGCATACAATTATTTGGTGGCATTAACTTACGTTCGTAAGAGCCTTTTTCCCATAAGGGAAGAAGATGTTAGTGTCGAGATGAGTTTCAGATGAATATAAATCCAATTCTTCTTGGTCCGGTGTTCGGTCTCCGTGACGGAATATCTGTTAGTAAAAAATAAGATATAAAATCCACAGAATATTTTCAATTCATTACATAATTAGCATTTCATTATAATTTATTCGTTTGCATTAATAAGTATAAAAGTAATAAAAGAAGTTCAAATCTTAGGTATGTAAAATAGATTAACTAATTTTTTGCATGTTATTGGGAAGAACAACCGGTCTCCATGACATGATTGACCACTATTCGTTATCAAACTAATCATAATTATCTGCGATTCTTGTTCGGATAGCCGGGAGCACGCCTGCGGGTCGTGACGACCTTGTTGAAAAGCACATGTATATTATTATAACGTACCACAAAAACTAGGTGCAGATCTGTGTTGTCTAAGGAGTTGTCTGCCGAGTTGACGCTGCGGGGTTCAGCACGTGTCAGGGGTGGTTCCTCCCCCCACACTCCCCCCACTAGCGCTACAGCCAACACTAACACCAACCCCATGATACAATTGTAATTTCCCGCCGAGACGCGCCGGTCTCTTATCGGCGGGCGGTACGTACGCGCGCTCGCGAACACTTTTCGACTGCAATACACAGAGCCTCTGCTCCATTTATATAGAGATACATAGAATTGTATTTCAAGAGGGCCGGCGGGACAATATCGCTTCAATAGCTGTGCGAATCTCTAGCGACGTAATCTGTAGCTCTCGTCTATAAATACCGAAAATAACACTTTTGCCGACCAAGCTTGCATAATATCTTAATTTTTAAACAAATTAAAATATGTACTTAATTATGGCAAATAAGTGAGACATGTGCGCGGAAAAACGGCTTATTGTGTGGTTCTGTAGGTAGGCTGTTTCAGGGTCATGGTTTTATTCAGTGAGGCTTTCAGAATATTTTCAGTGTATATTGTATGAACATAAACTTGATCTATCATTGTTATCAAGATAAGTACATTATTCGTATCAAGCATAAAATAGCACGCGGAGTGTGGCAAATATTTTGTTTATACAATGACATGAAAAAAATAATATTATCAACTATATTCTGTTCTACAAAAATAGAGGGCAGTAATTGATTATGCTTGACAAATTGCAGCAAATAGAGATCTACATGTCATACCATATCTATGACAAATCGTATTTACTTCAAATGGTAAAAATATTTTTTCTCTGATGTAAACAGCAGCAAAAAAGGTTTCCAATCAAAAACAGAGAGACAAAAATAGTAACTTTATACTAGAAGTCTTCTGTCAGACGTTGACAAAAAAAAAATGACTATTCCATTTAGCAAACCACAGGATATTATCAACAAATCGTAAAAAAAGAAAGGAATAAATCATTTTTTCGAATATAATTTTCTCTTTCCAGGTATGACAGACGTCCACTACAACGAGCAAGCTCTCCTCGACCAGCTCATGGTGTGCACGGAAGCCGTCGACAAAGCCGAGAGATACGAACTCTTAGGCCCACTGTACCGCCTCATCATACCCATTTACGAACGACGCAAGGACTACCAAGCACTCCTCGCCTGCTACCAGCACCTAACCAAAGCATACGCCAAAGTTATCGAAGTCACCAACTCTGGGAAACGAATGCTCGGCAGATTCTATCGTGTGGCTTTCTTCGGGAAGGCACATTTCGGTGAAGATGAAGAGGGCATTGAGTTTATATACAAAGAACCGAAGCTGACCTCTCTGAGCGAGATCTCGGAGAAACTGCAAAACTTTTATGAACAGAAGTTTGGGCCCGGAAACGTTAAAATGATTATGGATTCAGCACCCGTAAGTTGTTTTATCTTCAATTATTAATTATGACTTATTATTTTAAATAAATAATAGTTGTTTTTAGGCTCATAAAATATTTTTACCTTTGTCTTTTGTCCACAACATTTGACAACACGAGGTCTTTCATCTTTGTCCGTCTGTTTGTTCTTGCTTGTCATTAAAACCGATTAAAATAATTTTACTTAAAAGTTGACTATGTAATGAGTTATTCAGGCCAACTTTTCTCCTAAGATATTAAGGGCCACAAAATATTTTTTACAAAATCTCACGCAAAACAGCGGGGCTACAGCTAGTTATTAACTTAATGGGGTAGGCGGTTATTAAATAAAATTTTCACTATTTAATAATCTTATTTATTCAGATGCTGTCTGCTACTTTTTCATAACTAATATTTGGTTCTTAGATGTGCACTTGACATTTATTGTTACACTTCTCATTATAATTATATTAACAAATTAAGAAAATTGCAATTAATATACACTTATAAGAATGTTTTAATAATTATAATTAATTAATTACCATTAATTTTACGGGTAAGACTGGTATCGATACATTTATTTAATGATGTTATAAAAAGAATTTAATACAATGTAACCGCGTGCAATTTAGTAATTAATAATTATTTAAATTCTTGTGCCAATTGATGTTAATTCCACTCAAACAAATATCGACTTTATTGAAGTGTAAATAAAGTAAAATTTATCTGACTTTTGGAAAATCATAAAAATATAAGAGTTCTTTTAGTTATATCCATCTAACTCAAATTCATTTATTCGTATGATTTTTGGTTTCTGGTACCGTAGTTGTTTTACAAAAAACTCCTGCTAGTTTATATGTTTGACATATATATTACGACCGCAGTCTATTAGGAATTTATAGCACTTATAATCATAATTTAAGACGAATTTTCATATAAAATAAATTTTCAAAGACCATTCTCATATCAGCTTGTTAAGGCTTATTGGAACCATGTAAGTAGCTCATTAAACAGGTTTGAAATGTTATATGAGTATTATAAACGATTATAATAGACTTATATTTTATTTATGGAATAATAATAGCATTTATACCAATTTTATATTACGACAAAATTTTCAAATATGGATATATCAGACAAAACCTCTTTAAATATCGCTCGTCCTTTCTCAGCTATAGGTAAATTGACATAAAAGATGACAATAGACTATTTTAGATGTTTATTTAGTTACTGACTTTGATATGATGTTTAAAGTAATATTATAACGGGGATTAGCGCGTACATGCATAAATACCTTTAGGGCTTGACGTTTCGACCGGGTTACACCGGCCGTGGTCTAATCCCCGTTATAATATTACTATAAACATGCAGCGCGATAGTTTAAAAGTTTATATGATGTTTAAAGTTTTTATGATTAATCACAACATTATAAAAAGGACTATGAAAGGGTCAGGATAAATAAAAGTTCTAATCATTTTTGTACTGGCTTCTAAAATAAACTGTGTCAGAAATCAGCATAAAAAATAACCCTAATATTAGCACTATTTATTGGTAAAAAAGTCTGTTACATAATTTATATTTATTCAAAGGTAAACCGCGAAGAGTTAGACAGCAAGCTAGCATACATCCAAGTGACGTGGGTCCGGTCGGCTCCCGAGGGCGTGGCGGCGGCCGGCAGCGGGCAGGGCTCGTTCGAGCGCGCGCATAACGTGCGCCGCTTCGTGTACGAGACGCCCTTCACGAGGGACGGAGCTGCTCGAGGACCTGTACATCATCAGCGACTGAGGCTCTCACATCTAACTGGTAAAAAAATATTTTGGAAATAAAAAAACACATTAGCTAGGCTCAAAGACAAATCAAACAAGCTGTAATACGATGACGATTCCGTCATTTCGTTACTGAGTTTCTATAGTCATATTCTGGCTCTATTATCAGATCAACCTCAAAAATACCATAATACTGTTTTGTCACCGAACTAAACTTCATGCAAAATTACATCACAATCAGGTGTCTAGAAGTGGTTCGGACTTGTAAGATGTTACTTAAAGAATCTCTCTATCTACTTGCATGCGTACATTGAAAGTTAATTAAAACTGAACCTAATGCCTTACGAGTTTGCTAGCAGTCATTAGAACCCTATTTTTTTTTTGTCTCAATTTCATTAGAACTGCTGTTTAAAAATCAACGTATAAGATTTATTTAAGAGTTGCGTCAAACCTGAGTAGGCTTGATCGTATTCTACCTATTTAATACAAATTAAAAGTTCTTCCGTGACCACTACTAATTCTATTCAACTATTGTTTTAAGAAACAGTTTTACGGATATTACGCTATCGCATATTATCTAACTATTATTTAAATCGGGCACACGAGCACAGCTAGACTACTGGTCACCGGCTGGTCTGACTTTCATGGTTATGTGATATTGATGTATTTTATATGACGCAACTGTTCTTTTGATTTTACGCTAATCTCATATTAATAAACCATAAAACTTTTATCACTCACATACGTGTGAATTTATACTGTAGTTTCATAGGTCTTTCTATGTAAAAAATTCCGTCTGACAATAGGCAATAGGTAAAGTTTGAAAAAGCAATAAAAATGAGTAATTCACTGAACAGGATAAATTTGGGGAATTTTGTTTGAAAACAGGAAAGTAAGCTACACAAATTAGAACGTACTATTTGTCAACTTTCTTTATAGGTACTTTTTACAAGGTAGTCAGTTGTGCTGCGTCATTTGATTAGGATCTTCGTATTTACTAAAATGATAAATAATGGTTCTTACAGAATATGAAATAAGGTCTATATTCCTTTATATCGAGGGGTAACGGGCTATTTGGTTTAAGCGACATTTTGGGTGATATTGAGTTATATACATATTTGGAATCAGCGAATTTTTCTCCGTCGAATGATGCCGGTTTCATTAAAATCGGAGCACTTTTTTGGCGTTTGAAACAATACTATTTTCGTGTTGTTTCCAAAGTGGCTGTGTATTAAACGACGTGAATTTTGCATTTTATTTTTAATCATGTACTTGAACCATGCCATCATATTAATAACCGAGACATAAACCAGTCACCCTGTCTCTCATAAATAAGTCAATGAGAGTTAAAGCGTTTTTCCTGTTTCTAATTTTTATTAAAAAGTAACTTGAGTCTTTTTGACTTCCCACTAATCACACGGTGTGATGTAACTTAATCCATTTGTCTGTCACCCAAATCCGACAGGGTTCGTCGCTTAAACTGTTTATACGAAATAATTATTAGAGTACAGTCTCAATAGGAACATCAATTATATTTATTTACTTTTCAGTCTTAATCAGCAAAATCTGCTTGTTTTATCAGCCATTGATACGAATAGTCTTAGATGTTAATAAACATAGACATTAAACGTTACAATTTCAATGTTATATATCACATAAGTAAACTAGCCTGTCAGTCATTTTAGTTTAAATTGGTAGTTGAGATAAATAGCTTGTTTCTATTATTTGTGGGTTTCGTTACTTCATACTTTTTGGCTTACTCTGTAAATAGAATGCGTCGTCGCTTAATTGTTTTCCCCTGTAGCTAATTGTAGTTATGCAGTCACTTGAAGCGTTCTTCCTGTCTCTAAAAAAGGGCAGATTGTATTAAGCGACATTTATCTTTGTAATTAAAGGTCCGCTTTATTTGGTATTAGCATCAACAACTAGATATTTTTAATTAAATTTTAATGCAGTTTACCCCGTTCAAATAGCTGCAGAAGTTTTTGTGTTATGATTTTTTTTTCGAAATTTCAAACTTTAAATGGCTCTCCTGTAAAGTTGCAAAAATGTCGCTTAAACCAAATAGCCCGTTACCCCTCGATATTATTAATTTACATTATTTGAATGTTTGTAAAACCCCCGCGACACAAGTAAGATTCAATTCCCTAGCGCGGAATATACGGATAATGAATGAAAAATACCGCTTTGTGGAGTAGAAACGGTATCAACGTACCTTTAAGTGATTATCTGGTATAGCGTAATCGCAAAAATATTTATTGCTCAAGTAGAACAACTAGGTCCTACAATCTTAAACAATGTCTAAAAACTTGTAAGATTCAGGCTCTTTGACTTTCATGCATTTCTTATATAATAATTCCTACACAGTAACCAGAATATATTTTGCATTCACAGCGGAATCCTGGTTCCCGTACGTGAAGCGGCGCGTGCCCGTCATCGACACGCAAGTTGAGGAGAAGAGTCCGATAGAGGTCGCTGTATCGGAGATGGAGAGCCAGGTCACGGAGCTCACGGAGATCGTCAACGCTAAGGCTCCCGATATCAAGAAACTGCAGCTTAGGTATTATTATTGTCTTTATTATTTCATATAGTGAGTGTTACCTGGAGGTAAGTCGAAGAGAGTCCGATAGAGGTTGCTGTATCGGAGATGGAGAGCCAGGTCACGGAGCTCACGGAGATCGTCAACGCTAAGGCTCCCGATATCAAGAAACTGCAGCTTAGGTATTATAATTGTTGAATTATTTATGTACAGAATAAAGACGGGTTAGTTACTCACCGTTTTTTAGTTAGTTATTTTGGAGACAGAAATCTGTTTACTGTTTCTTTTAATATCTTATTTAACGGAACACCATAATATTCATATTCATCTAGTTGGCTGGTGTTATCCTTTACTGGTCCTATGAAATGCAAATTCGTTTAAAATTCTATTGCCAGTGGTTTTTTTGTAATACAAAACATTTCAAAAAACCTTTGCTTACTATTTTCCTCAAAGGTTTTTTGTGTAACCTCTACAAAAGTTAACAAAATTAACTCACAAAACAACATAGTTATTATATTCATCCTAATAGTTTTAAACCTGAATATACTCTTATTTGAAAAAAAAAAAAAATACATTTTGATTTGGGTATTAATGCCCAAAATTAGCATTATAAACATGAAGGTTGATTAAATATCAAAAATAATAGTTTTAATTAATAGGAAATAAATAATAATCTTAATTTTATTGTTTATGAACAGGTTACAAGGCAGCATATGCGTGCAAGTGAACGCCGGACCGCTCGCATATGCTAACGCGTTCTTAGACCCGACGCTATCGCCGATGTACCCCGATGATATGGTTGATAAGCTGAAGGCTATATTCAAGTAAGTAATTAACTAATTATGTTTTTATAATGTAGAATTGTAGACATACATAAGCCATGTTCGTGATAAGGAAAATAGCATCAAAAACAAAACACTGACACTTAAAAAAGTATGATTTCGTCTCGTAACTAGATGTATGATTTTTCTGTTTTTATAACATAGTTTTAGTTATTTTATTTTAGTTAAGCTATACTATAGGGAGCTGAATATAATCTAGTTCATGTTACATCTGCTTACCCAAACACAACATTACAATCAAACTGAACTTTTTATTGAGTATTACTAATATAATTTAAAAAAATACTTGACAATACTGAAAAGTATGGTTGAGAGCTCATTCTAATATGTACCGTATATAAATTCTAGCAACTCTTAAGGGTCTCCCCACATTTATCGACGCGGAATCGGCTAACACCGGTCAAGAAAGCCTTTATGTCTACGTAATAAGGTTGTTTATAATACCATTCGCATCGGCTCGGCTCGGCCGGCGGAACGAGCCGTTTGTCAATTAGCTGATCGCATCCGTACGCTCCATACGGAGCTGAAGCTAGCAGAAAGTTTCCGACTGCTGAAGCATGCCAACATCCAGTCGAGTAGTGTGGTGACTGGTAATACGCACTCGGCTTAAGCCGATTCTGCGTCGATAATTGTGGTTAGACCCTAACATTCCCTTTAACAAAACCTGTATATAAAACTAACAAAAATCTATATTTATTTTCCAGGGAATTCCTCACCGTCTGCCACTCAGCATTGCAACTGAACGCTAAGCTCATCAGTAGCGACCAGGTGTCCTACCACGAAGCGCTAGAGTCTAACTACTACAAGCTCAGCCACTCGCTCTCCGGCATGCTGGGTCAGGACCTACACGATATTCTGATCAACGGGAACCTTAGTACTACTGTCACTGGTGTGGAGTTGGAGTCGAGTAATGCTTGAGCTGTTAGGTTATACGGTGCCGTGTATTGCCTAATCTATGATCTATATATGTAGGAGTATCGAATCTACCTATCTAGGGAGCCTTTCACTTCCCACTGCTGGGCACAGGCCTCTTCCCATATAGAGAAGAGAGAGAGAGAGAGAGAAGGCGCGAGCATTGATCACCACGATTACTCCCTGCTGGTTGGCGATTTCAGATCCCAAATTTTGGAATCCAGTGAGTCTATATATGAGCCTGTATTGTCCCATTGCATGCCAAATGATTCACTCCCCGTTTACCTCGCGTTATCCTGTGCTTCAATAGGCTGGTCTTGTAGGTAAGAGTGAAGTTCATTTCTCCACCTTTTTTCGTTGCTGCAATGTCATCTAGTATTATAAGGGACTCACGCTTTCCCACAACTCATGTGGCAAGCGATAGACGTTCTGTTTGAGTCAGGAGAATCTGAAGCCAAGATATCAAGCCAAGAAATCAAATAGGGCGTGTGCTCCAAACGCCTATTTCTAGCTTGCCATTATTAAGGAAAATATATCTCTTTAAGGCGTTTCGTCCCCTTTCCTTGGCAATATCATGGCACCGTGTAGAAGGTACCTCTTTATTTCCATTAATTCGTGTAACTTCGTTACCGTACAAAATATCTTGATAATGTCTCAAATATTATCAAGACATTTCCTACTACGTCCAGTGCCACTTGTCGTGTCAATAATACATTAGTTATTCTCAATATCGTAACTATATAATACGTATTATTCTATGCAATCAGTAGGTGCAAATATAGTTCCTGCGTAATTTCCTCTTTATACTTAATTATACGCACTTTTATAATTGATTACGTAGAGAACCAATTTTCTCTCAACACTTTTCTAAGTCCATTGTGATTTCAAAAATGTCTTCACATATATGTATTTGAAATGAAATTGATAGCTTAGGTTATGTTGGGGTAAAAACAAATGCCAATAAAATAATCTTCACTGTCCCTAGAAAGCAGCACTTTTAACGTGTCATACGTAATTTTGATATCCATTCTTAATTATAAGAAATGTATCCAATAGTATTACAATTTTAAAAGGATTTTGAACAAACTCCGGTCTTCCTATTTAATAGAGGTTAGGTCCAATTAACCTTACATCGGATACACAAGTCTCGTCTAAAATAGATTAGATACACCACAATCGTCAAAAGCTTGATAGAAAAAAAGATTTAAGATACCGTTAAGAAGTTCAACTAAGATAATAATTAACACCCGAGCGATTAGATGCAATATAAATCGTCGTGCGTTGTCAAACCAGTAGCCAACGCGGTTCAGAAATGCTTGAATCCAAAATGGCATTAATAATAAAAAAGTGTATAATTTCGACCGTTAGGCTACTTTTTGTCCTAACAAAAACGAAAAAAAGCGAACAATTTTATACAATATCATGAGAACATGTAATACGTACGTAATATACCGACTTAAAAGATAGTACCCGTTTTTACAAATCAACAATTTAGATTCAACTAGACATTTTTACCCAAGAGCTAGAAAATATTCTGATCTTTCAAGCCAAGTCAATTACCACTTCCATCCCGCGACACTGACTCCATTAAATAATTAAGATCTGAACAAAACAAAGTGCCATGACTGATATTACTCTCTTACATACACTAGGATCCTTCTAGACTAGTTTAATCTAGTTACTATGAGCACAAATATCTATATGTAGGTAGAATTTTTACCCTCTGTAGAACGACCTAAGATTATCGAGTTAAGGTCGATTTACATCTAACGAACGAATGCTGATTCTATCCCGAACCTATCAAATTCTATGAAATTCTAAATGCATTGACAAGGTTGGTGGTTAGAATGAGCATTTTCTCGTTAGATGTCAATCGGCCGCCGTATAGCCGTATATATATAAAGATACAATAGCGGACAAAATGTGCTCAAATCTTCCTGTTGCTCAGTTACCCGTAACATGTCCTGCAACATGTTACGCGACGCAGGACAATTTGGGAAATTCGACGTAGTTTTTCAAAAACATGTTGCTTCTTTGTCCACTAGTGTATCATAGACTAAAGTAAACGACTCTTTACAACAATTGCCATGCTTAAAATAAATTAGTATTAAGAATTTTTGTCCCGGTTTCATGTCCTAATATAATGGCCGATTTCTTTCATTCGTTAGGTGTTAGAAGTCCAAATTGTATGTCCCATTTAAAAGTATGTTTTTATGAAATCGCTAGTACATAGAAAACTTTGTATATAAAAGCTTGTTTAGATGATGCGTGAAATATTGTGAAAGTTGCACTACATTGCCGTCAATGATCGATCACTTATTAAAACAATGCTGCGTAGCCGCGCAATGTAACGCCAAACGCTCAATATATCGCATCGTCTAAAACAGGCCTTAGCTACAAAATTCTAGAAATCGGTCGTCAATCTCGTAGTTCCTTTACGTTATATTTTAAATGTCTAACATACAATTAAATTTGTGTTGTTTCTAAACATTATTTTATGTGTTTAATAGCACTGAACAAAAAGAACTTTTGTTAGTTTTGTATATTATAAGCCTTTGCCTCGTTTTCTTACCACCTTCCTATTTGTTATTATTATAATTCTATGATTCCTCCTTGATGTTGGTACTTTAATGTTGGTACGTATATAAAATATCGCGCTCGATAGCAACGGTGCACTTTAGGACACATAATAATACTTGTCTAAATTCCTAACCGCTCTAAACAGCCAGCTTAGAATGTAAGTTTGCTTATGGTTTTGACATGATTGGTCAAAACACAATGCAGGCGCATTGTAAGGTTCAAAGCGGTTCTTAATATGTACCTTGTACTTAAAAAAGTATCAATAAAAACTTGTACGTATCATACCTTCTTAATGTATTAAGCTGCATGCACTGTGCACTGCGTTATCATTATTTTTAATGTAAATCACAAACTCAAACCTGATGTTAAGTATAGGCGAACATTTTTTATTTTTATATCAGAATTTTAATATTCAGTTAGATACGTTTTTATTGATTTGTGTAGTTTATTACGCAAGTTGTACGTCTGTTTAATTTATTTTGTTGTTTGTCGTATTAAGGTTTTAATTTTATAGTTCTAGTATGCGCTGATAACGCTATGCGCACAACTAACTGCCACGGATACCATTAATTAATCTTTTAATTCCTTATTTCGTTATTTTTGTATTAAGATGTCTTATCGTAATTCAATCCTTGTTAAAGTACGTTACGGTAATTGATATAATAATCGTTTCCAAAATCTGAGGCCGTATTTTATTTCTATCATAATTCGTGACAAGAATAATGCTATAATAGATTAACCATTTAGCTCAACCGACCTTTGGAATTAAGGCTTCATTATAGCCACTTCTCACGAATCTATGGAATAATAAAAAAAATATATATAGTTTTTCGTTTTTCTAACAGACTAGGGACCGTAACTCGACATGCAACACGATTTGCACGCACCGTAGTTTGCCTGTACCAGCTAAATAAATAACCGCACTATATTATAATGTCTAAAGAGTTACTGTCGCCAGTCATAACTAAACCGTGGTAGTTACTTAGTTCTTAAACCTATGCTACAAAATATTCTTACTATACTGTGTAGCTTGGTAAGGAAAGAAAATATGTTATTAAAATTTTATTAACCCGGGTTATCATTAGATTATTCTATTTGAATAGTTCATATTGATGGCTCAAAAGCGAACTTATATAATTTAAGTAGTACTTTTTGCATCCAAGGGGTTTTATTTATGTAATACAGTATTTTTGTCTTATCAAGGCAAAACGATCTTTATTGGTGTGCGTGTGTCAACACTGTGGTATTAAGATATTCGCGACACATTTTTTTCTCATAACTCATTAGTTTCTGTAAAGCCTAACTATATGGTATGCTCTTACACTGAATCTTAATATATTTATTTTACTTACCAAGCTACAATCTACGTTTAAGTCCATAAACGTCTTTATAATACTCCATTCCATTGCTTATTTATTTAAATTATGAAGCTATTTTATATATTTTGGTAAAGGTGTAATACATATTCCTTTTACTGTATGTACCTATTATATTATATTCGGAAACGAAAATCTCATTCTTAATGCTTTGCTTGGGCTATTATACCATTACATTATAATTAAATTTTAACATCATTAAAGTTCAACAGCCATACAATTATTTGCCTATTTAGGACTTTGTTGTCACAACCAAAGGTACTTAAATAATATAACGATATCATACATATTTCTAAATTAAATCGTAGAAGAAAATCATGTAGTCAAAATTTACTTCATATATTGTATACAATGGTCAATGAATATTTTAAACTAGATATATAATGTGATAAATATTATGTTTATTGGATTATTTATACTGTACGATAACACCAATTTTGTGTGATTAACATTTGTATGTGTTAAATTATTTATCTTGTGTCGTCGACAATAGTTACAAAGTACTAATATAAATTCGATTTGATCTTTATACTGGCTGTGTTATTCTGGGTAGATAATGTAATTTCAAATGCCCATAGTATCGAAATATACTGTGTGTAACTTAGCATGAGTTTTTAAACACTGGTTGTTATAAACTAGGACGAAATTTATACCAAGACTTATTCTGAATCTTACTGAAGTGTAATCTAAATTTCATGTTTTAATACATTTTATAAAAATAAACTGGAACTTTCATTTATTTTGTGGCTACGACTTTTCAGGATTCGTCTTTTGTGTTTGTTTCAGGAAATATACTGTGACCATATTTAACTTTCACAAACACCTTTGACCAAAACTGCTTTTTAGGGTTCCGTACCTCAAACCGTACCTTTAACCGTACTATCCGTGAACACGGATTCGAAACAAAACAAAAGAAGATAACTATAGTCGTATATTAACCTCTCGTATGCCGCAATAAATAAAACAATATAATTCAATTGTGTCTCGCGTGGATCCGCGCTTCCGGCATACAACGGGTTAAACCTCATCCTTTTTGGAAGTCAGTTAAAAGTGATTATTAATCAATTTTCTCACCACAAGACTATGAATAATTTGTATCGTAAATGCAATAAGAGTTTAAAAGTCTATGATTGTAAAAAAGTAAACAATAATAAGGTAAAAGATAAAATCTTTATTTTCATTTTGCTAATGTAAAGAACATATTTTATACTTATTTGACTTTATTACCAACCAGCAGTAAGGTAGAAGTACAAAACGTAACTTTTGTAAACTTGCAGCCCCTGTACTGTCATGGCTGCTATGTTACGCTATGTTCTCCTTATGCACTTCTATGAGTTGCATACTTTATTCATGTCTGCTTGTGACCACGCGTAGTCTTGCACGATACCGACAAATGTAGCGTAATCGCAGAACAGCTCACCACCGCAGCCTTCAATGGGGAGAACTTCCCCTGGACCACCGGCTTCCTTCGCGTACACAGCCTTCACAAGAGATAATAATATCATTTACGAAACTTACTTAATTTAGGTAATTTAAAGTGCAATAACAGCAAAAAGTTGACGGAACCCGAAGGATCCCCCAATAAAATTGGAAGAACAATCGAGCCTGCTTTAACTTACCAAAAAGATAAAAGATTCGGTTTTGATTACGATGATAATAGTTTCTTGCCTGTCTTCAATACTTATTACATAAAGAATATGCGTTAGACTGTGGCTCTTCTATTTATTATACTTCATCAGAAACAATAATGGCGTGTATAGTTGGATTCAAAGTTAATGGCGGCTCTGAAGTTAGCTACACGTTGCGCAGTACCTCGCCCCGCACCCCCGCTGGCGCATAAGTTTGTTACTACGCAGCTACTCTCCTCGTGTTCAGAGCCGCCATTAAGTTTGCACCGTACTGTATGTACGCACTCGTGTAAAACATTTTTTCTTTATTAAAATGCGTTAATTTCAAATGTAAATATTTATCAGCATTTCATAGATCAGTAACTAATTATTAATTTTAACGGGAATTGGCATGCTCACCGTTATCCCGTAAACTCCAGTGGTACGGACTCTCCTCAGTTCTAATGAGAAGGTGGCTCCGTAACTGGGCTGATGAGCCTGAAAGACTCTGGCTGCAGCCATCAAGGCAGCGACGTTGTTCTCGTGTGCGGAGTAGAGGTATAGCTTCGGCAAATCGGTGTCACCTTGTCGGTATGCACTCGTTGTGTCCAGGATAAATTGCATTAGTACACCTTGAATCAAAGAAAGTATGTGATTAGGTAGGTTCTTCATTTGCTAGTCTACTTATATTTTTCCCTGGCAAAGGCAAAGTTGGCAAGTCCACTTGACTTGCCAACTTTTCAACTGATTGGAAAATGACAAGCCTAAAATAACGACAATCATTTTATTATTGTAATATAACGGTATTCTTACCTGCGGCTAACCTGATTAGCTCAGCATTATAAAATCGTGTGGCGTACTCAAGTTTTGTCACCTCTCTTATTTTCTGCATCACTTCTCGTGCCCATTTCGGTGGGTTAATACCCACATTGAGCTGAAAATATTTATTACAAGCTGAGCGTGTTACCGAGTGCTGCCCGCTCCTTTACGAGATAATTCCATCAAAATGGGAGGAAGGTAGATGAATAGGTATGAAAAGTCAAAAATTAATTCCGCCATTTAGATAATCAAAATATAAGTAGCTAGTATACAAATATTTTTTCTTTTATCAAATTATTAAAAATAAGGAAGATAAACCGCTTGAAAGTTCAGGAGTGGTGACTTGTGACGTCACGGCTACGTCTTTTTGTTTGTATATTAGAGCATTTGCAATAAAAAATGCCTTATTTCATATACAATATGTTAAGAAAACCCCGTCCGACCCCAAAAGGTGAATAAGTATAGGTTTTAAAATGACATGCCAAAATAAAATATGAAATTTGAAATATTCATGAAACTAACAATAATAATGAATTTTATTTTTTCTTTGGCGGCCGTGACTAAGTATTTCTCTCGATATGAGATATTATAACATTACCTTCGTGGATCGGACAGTGTCTTAACACCCTGTATAGTTAGCTGTGCTACCTAAACTAAGTAGCTATATGTATAAAAAATATAAATTCTTTAATATCTACGTAGCTATGTAATGATAAATAATTTAATAAATAAATAATATGAATTATCATTATTTTGTGACTAAAGGGACGCATAAATTACTGAGGCAAATGAAGAAAAGATGCGGTTAATGGCATGTCAGCTTCCGTAGCTGAAAGGATTCAAAAGTAGTAGTACAACATACACACGTACACATAGACTGAGTATACTTAGACAAAAAAAAAACTATAAAAATTCAAGAAAACTACGTACCAAGCCCTGAAATAAATTGTCTAGGTTTAAGACTTGTTCAGCGTTGGTAATTTCCGATGGAGTTTTCTCACTGAGATAAGAAAAAAGACCCTTGTATGAATCTAAGGATTTCTTCACATCTGGCAGCTCATACACTTCATCCCTCTCCGTAAGGTAACTCGGACAGTTAAACCTATAAAGAAGCTAAAAGAAATCGTTGTTACAACCGCGCTGTTGGCGAATTTTTGTGCAGCATGACAAATTCAAATAAATGGGGGCACGGTATTGCCAGGCTCCATACATTATTGCCGGCCCTCATTATTTGTAACTCGAAATAACGGAGGGAAAACAGGTGCTTTATGTGTCACAGACATAACACGTTAATATTTTTCCTTATACAATTTATACAAATTTGTTCTATAATACATTTTTTTTTTTTGTTATTATGGTCATCCTCACATACATTGCTCTGAACCCGAAGTGAGTAGTTAGCTAAAGCACTTGTTTATGTAATTTAGATACAACGAAGGTACCACAAACAGCCAGACCCATTGTAGAAACTTGATTGTCTACATTGACCCGTCCGGGGATCGAACCTGGAACCTCAGGGCTAGCGACATCTTGAAAATCGATGTGTACGCCACTCGACCAGGGAGGGAAACCTCCAAGTCGTAAATTAATAATAACCTAATTATTGCATATTTTTCACCCGACTGTTTTGAACTCCAGAAAGAAGGGTTATGTTTGAATAGAATGTATGTATTTATAATGCTTACGTCGTCTCCATCAGACGGTGGCGTGTTATACGGTATAGGTTGCCAATCCAGGTTGGGGTTCCATTTCTGTGCTGGCGGGGGAGGGTACATGGCTGACAGAGCGGCCAAGGCAGTCATCTTGGTCCTCGCATAGTCTGTTGTTCGTACCACAATCTCAGCGGGAAGGTATAAAGACGATATCTCGTTATATCGCTCCCTAAGATATTTACCTACTAGGGCACTGCGCTGTTTTCCTTTCTGTTGACATTTACATGAGTTATATGATATATGATACATGTTATTAAAACACAATAAATAAAAGATAATTATTGTAGCTAGCTACTTCGAATATTTTTTTTCCCGTTCTTGTTCACATTTCTTTCAATACATATGTGAATATATTTAAATTTTACTTTTATTACGTTCTTATTCAAAATCTGTGTCGACCGAGTGTCAACTATTCATTATGGTGTCGTGCACAATGTCAGTCACAATCTCATTATAGAATCTGAACATCAATAACATGAAAATGGATCGCTGAATTTGTTGCTAAGCTCAAATCTCGGGAGCAGAAGAACCGATTTCGCCAATTCTTTTTTATAATATTCCTTGAAGTACGAAGATGGTTCTTAAAGAGAACAAGAGTAAAATAAAAGAATACAGATTTGTGAAATACCCGTTCGAAGCCGGTCAGGGGCCCAAGTCTGCTATTTACACTCGGTTCAATGTCTTCATAGTGTCGTGCCAGCAGAGCCATTTTCGGAAAATTGGTATTCTACTAAACGTCAAAACGTCAAAATTGCGCATTACAATTTGTACCAAATGTATGAACTATTGGTCACAGTCGTTGAACATTGAACCGAATCGTTCCAATGCGCAATTTTGACGTTTTGACGTTTAGTAGAATACCAATTTTCCGAAAATGGCTCTGCTGGCTCGACACTATGAAGACATTGAACCGAGTGTAAATAGCAGACTTGGGCCCCTGGACCGCTAGTTATGAATATACATAAGCATAAACTTACATTTGTAAGAGCACCCTGTCCGTAGGGCAAGAAAACTTTACTTTCCACACTTTCTGGATATAAATCCAATTCTTCTTGGTCGGGTGTTCGGTCTCCGGAACGAAATATCTGTTGGGTATAATTTTTGTCAGTTGAAACACAAAATCTACAGATCACCTCATCAAATAATTACTTCTGTTTCATAATCTTATAATTTATGCGGTAACATGAAACTAGTAGCTACTTATAAAACAATTTAATTGCTTTTCTGTTAGGTCTTACCCATCTTCTTAAGTTAAATAGATTAATTATATATTTTTTTTGCATATTTGGGAATATCTACCGGGTATCAACCGGGGATTATTCTTAAATGAACTTCAATGAGCAATTTGAACAAAACCTCTATCAGGGGAAAACGGGAGTGCTATACAGGGTGTTACAATACACCTGTCGGATCCGTTAAGGGGTTGTTAGGTGTACAAAACAGTGATAGCCATATGAAAACCAATTATCTTACAAACAAATAAAACAACAATTTTATCACAAAAAACTTCCCGTGTAAGTGATCAATTATTCATAACAGAAAGTAATTAAACGCGCTTTATGTGAATAATAAACTTTATCGAACCCAATTCTTAGTTATTTATGCTACACTTGTTTCGATAAAGTTAATTAGGTAGCTACATGGTAAAAATTAGTGCTTTATAATATGTATTTTTATTTTAATAATTTAGATAATTATCTAATAAAAATAGTTTGTGCAGCTTAGGGATTTTTTGTAAATGTCTGCTTTACATAGTTGCAGTTAAGGATTTAATGGCAACGCCTAAAATATACTACATAGAAATTAGTGAGCTTTTGCCTTTTATAGATAAAATAAAAACGTACCACAAAGGCTTGTTGCAGATCTGTGTCGTTTAGGGAGATGTCCGCTGAGTAGGCCTCCCACACTCCCCCGACTAGCGCAACTAAAATTAGTATCACCAGCCCCATGCTTGGTTCAATTCTGGTCTTATATAATCGGATGGGAAGTACGCGCGGTTACGCACACTTTTCGACTGCAAAACACATAGCATCTGCTCCATTTATATAGAGATACAAGTAATTATATTTCGCGGGACTCGTGGCTAAGTGTAAGCCGAACGGGTTGACCGATAATACAGGTTAAGCCGCGCTCTCCGCTGTTGGTCCGTGGATGGGTGGCCATTTATAACATACCGAGACCCCTCCGTGTTTCGGAAAGCACGTTAAAACAGTAGGTCCGGCAGACGGCAGATGTTAAGTCAATTCTGACAACCAGTCTTACTATGGGATACCTACTGTGTTTCCCAGTAAAATGGGTTGCGGAGGTCACAGGGATAGGAAGTCGCTCCATATAAAATACGGTATTCAGCTAAATCCGGTAGGTAAGACTGGTAGCCGACCCCAACACAGTTGGGGATAGGCTCGGGAGATTTTGACATAGAATTATAATTCAAGCAGGCAGGCAGCGGTGGAATGGGCACTTTATGAATGTTAATATAAAAAAATAGACTTCGGTATGCAACAACTCGGTCCTCCGCCTTCCGCATAGTAACACTTTCAGCTCGTCCGTAAATCGGGCTGGGGGCGTCCTACATTACGTTTTGGAATGCGTGCTCTGGGTCTCCGCTTTACAAGTCGTCTGGACCAATCAACGGCATTCGTTCCTTCGAGAGACATGTCCAGCCTACTTCCACTTCAGGGTACAAACATCAAAGCTATGTAGGCCAGTCCGATTCTTTTTTTGATAACCTTATGGCCGACACTTGAGTTTGTTAACCAGCCTTACTGCCAGTGTCCACCTTTAAGCATCGTAAGTATTAGAGGAAGAACTTAGGTACAGGTCGGTACAGATGGAACATTTTTGGTTGCTCCTCTTCTCTTAGGTTTCCATATTTTGCCGAGCCCACAAAAAAACTTTCGGTTAAGTTGTTTCTCAAAATTGAAATCTGGGAGCTTATTTAACCAAAAAATCGGAAAAATAATTAACATGCGCTAAAAAGGTTTTAAGAGAAGGTAGATAGACTATTTCGGGGTCCGAATTTGATTCTTTGCGGTTTTCAATAGCTAACTATAATAATAAGTACCTAGTACATAAACATGATCTATCATTGTTTTTATCAATTAAATAATTTACTAACGCTTTTAAATCATAAAAAAGCATGGATGCTGTGTGCAGCAAATATTTGGTATAAACACCAACATATTCTTTTTTTGTGATCAATTTGGTATAAGGATAAAAAACCCCTAAAGTTTAGATCATGGCGGTTTTGGCAAATGAGAGAGAACAAAGGTGAATAAATTTGGACCTGGGTGACCGAATTATTAGAAAATTACATTGCTTATTTCCTTGTTGGGGTGATATCATTGTTATAACAAATCATAATTACTTAGCTGTGCAAGTACATTTTACTTGTTACGTGGCTGTTATAATAGTATTTTGTATACTTATTAACATTATATGCCGTGTAATTACCTACCGGTTATTTGAAAACATTTGCACACCTGTGTAAATTAAAATCAACAAAATTTTTAAATTCATTTACAGATTATTTAATTAGTTTCACTGCCGTATAATATTAGTAATATATCTTTACCTATATATTAAAAAATTACCCCCACCGCGTCTGTCTCTCTAAGCGTCTAAAACTCAAAAACTACTAAACCGATTTTCACATGGGTGACGGGATTCACCAATAGATTGATTAATTCAAGGACAAGGTTTGTGTGTATTTAATGCTAGAGGTCTTGGGTTCGATTCCCAAGTCGACCAAGGTGATATTAGGTTTTACTATGAAATTCTCAGTAGCAGGTCGTAGTTTGGATTTGTGCCCGGTAATGTCAATAGGCTGGCCCCCTATTACATGGGACCTAAACATATCGGCGAACTGTGGTGTACATTAGTACACCTATGCCTAACCCTTCGGGGATACAGGCGTGATGATATGTTATGTCGAACAAATTCAGCAATAGTCGATTAAAGTAGCTTATATTAAGATCATGCGTCATAATGGTACTGGTTCTGTTTACGTCAACAGCGGATGCGGTACATCTATCGCTCGATCTGTGTATTGCGCTTCACGATGCATGATGTCACTCGTATATTCGGGGAGATGCTTTCTTCCACCTGTTACGTCACATCACGAGACTGACGTGGCGCGTAGATTCATTCTTCAGTCCAACCTAACAAACAGACCGACGCAATTCATCACAAATTAGTACAAAAACGAAGATCAACACAACCAAAGTAGCTGCAAAAACGAGTGGTCCAAAAGATGGGATAGTGGGTTGGTACGAATTGATATAGAAAATATGTCACAAAAGTACGTTAGTACCTATTTGAAATGGTAATTTTCTGTTCCCTTGAACTTGATGCATGGGAGCGTGCCTTTAAACTATACACCTTGAAACATTCCTATAAATAGGTAATGGCACCTCGCGAAAAAATAAAAAAACTAGTTTAGTAAGTACCCACTAGCCCCATAAATATGAAGTCAACGACTATAATAGAATAACTAACATCGAGTAGGTGCAGTAGTCGTTAGTTCAGACTTCTGCTGTTAAGATGTAGGTTTGATGCTATGTTTTCAGCCCAAAGGAAGTATATATTTTCGTAAAAGTATTTATGCCCAATAAGGAAAGATGTTAATTTGCTTCTGATTTTATATGTACTACATCTTCTTCATCATCATATCAGCCCGGAATCACCCACTGATGGATATAGAAAAACGGGAGCCTTTTTCTGCCATTGTTGTCTGGCTTGCGTGGCCCTCATCCAGGTGGTTTCTATTACTTTGGCTATGTCGTTAACCCAACGTGCTCCTGGTCGTCGCTGGCTCCTTCGTTCAGTCCTTGGCCACCATTCAATCCCATCGACTGTCAGTATGTCTAGCTATGTAGCTACTTGCGTACTAGTAACATACAATTGAATATTGTTGCCTTGATTATTGCAAGCTGTAACAGAATTGGCGACGAACTAGAAGATAGACACCTAAGTAGGTACTTGTGTGTTTATAAAATCGTTAACTGTTTGCAAGGCCGCATTTCTTACGCAATCAATCAATTAAGTGCCACTTTAATGGTTATCGCTAGCGCTTCACCGTTTGAATAATTCGTTTAGAAGCGCATGAATGGAGACCAAACTTTGTTATGATCGATCAAGGATTATAATCCTCAGTCTCGTTTGTTTCCCTTATTTTCATCGTTTGAGTAACGACTAAGTAAATAAATAGGTAATTTTAGTGTAAATAAAATTGAAAAAGATATAGTTAGTGATAAATACGGTGTAAATTGAAATCCAACAGGAAGCCAGTTTAGCCAGTCTTGTAAATGACCAATGGCCAGATCCGATAGTAAACACGACTGTGCACAACATAACCGCTCACACACAAATGCTCGAAAGGCAAGCAATTTATTAAATTATTGAGATAACCTTGACGGATTACAAAAACTGCAGTAAACCTCTTTAAACACGACAATATCATTCGCCTGTATACCTCAATTCTTTGCCCAGTATTAATTAAAACATAAACGAAACGTCTCTATGGAATCGAGCAACCAACTTTTCATGTTGCTGTTTAGCCAATCAATTATAACTCTTAAGTCTTACACAGTAAGGTCTATTACGAGCGTCCATAAATTGCTGAAATTTAATGACAGAAATGTCATGCCATAATCTATATCAGTCTACGTATGTAAATGTACATATAAATTTAATGTAGGTATACACAAAAAGAGTTAAATCTGAGTACACTTTCAGTGTTTTAAATAAAAAAAGCTTTTATTGCGTAAACATTGCAAATACTCAATAAGGATATGGAAGACGAGTTAGAAGACCGAGTTCTATACCAAACATATCTTTCATTTATGAAAATCTTGTCTCGAATCAGTAGTAGTGTTCCGTTTGATACTCCCGTGAGCTATTTATGGAAAATGGTGCGTCTTTATTTACTACGATCTGAAGTTTTAGTAATCACGCTAGCAATAATTATATTATTTATGTATTTACAAACTATCGAGCTATGGAGCCGCACAATGTTGAGCAGATTGTCACAGGCCATGAGTCCTATAAGTGCAGTTCAGAGGATCAAGCTCCTGGAGGGCTCCGATGCCGACAAGCAGAGTTGGGAGTTAAAGGGTTCACTAAGCGCTGCTTACGCAATCAAAGGGAGAAGAGTTCACATGGAAGACCGATTTATTATTAATGAAAACATAAATGATACTGGGGTGTCACTGTTCGCTATATTTGATGGCCACGGCGGAGACTTTGCCGCTAACTACGCCAAGGACCACCTCATCCAAAACCTCTATAATAAAATAGTGGAATTAAATGATTTTAAAGATGGGAAAATAGTCATAACACCTGTGGAGACTCCGGAGGAAGCAAAGTCCATAGAAGATAATGTTATTTCTATTGATAGGAAATCCAGTTTCAAGAAGTCTGTCAGTACAGCTGATGATACATCTAGGAAAGAAATAACTGACCCTGAGCTGTTAGCCCAGCTGTCGAAAGCCAGACCTATAACTAGGGAAGTCAGACCTTCAGCTAAGCCTATTAAACATACACCTATACCATTATCCAGCTACATGGACAAGGGCAAGATAAACTTTGGCAAGTTGTTGACTGATGAGGTGTTGGCTGCCGACCGCCTGCTGGTGGAGGCTGCCAAGCGGTCCCTCAACGTAGCGGGCACTACGGCTCTCATTGCTATCATGGAGGGCAACCACCTGTTTGTTGCTAATGTCGGTGATTCCAGAGGTGTCATGTGTGACTCACGTGGCA
Source organism: Autographa gamma (assembly GCA_905146925.1). Classification (NCBI taxonomy): domain Eukaryota; kingdom Metazoa; phylum Arthropoda; class Insecta; order Lepidoptera; family Noctuidae; genus Autographa; species Autographa gamma. Next base: position 8,955,788 of record LR989852.1, read on the forward strand.
ATGCCATTCCTGTGTCATTTGACCATAAACCACAACAGGTAATTCAATATGTTTTAGATATCACAACGGAAGTCTATAAATTATTATTTTTATGTCCCTACATATAGTGGTTTTTACATAAAATGTATAAAAAATGAATTTCATTATATAAAGTAACGCATTTGGCACTAATTTAAGTGTTTAATGAATGTCTGTTCTATAGTCATTGAATTAGACAATTAAACCTTTGTTTTATTTTTGATCAAGTGGCCATCACCATTATTAAAAGATAAAGGCTATAATTTTAGCCTTTATCTTTTAAAATCATCATGTAACAGTTTATGTGTTATAGTAGTTTACCTATTTCTATCATTCTTTTTTAATCATTGTAAATATCACGGTATCCTATTTTTCATTAATTCAGGTCTTTTTTGATGAATGCCTATGTATATGTGCTTTCATGCAATTATTTTTCTATGATTTAAGATAAACAATAAACAATTGTATCTAATTGATAATATTTTTTTTAGGTCCGTGAACAAAAGCGAATTGAGGCAGCTGGCGGCTACATTGCGTTCAATGGTGTGTGGCGAGTGGCAGGTATATTGGCGACATCACGTGCGATGGGAGACTACCCCCTAAAAGACAAGAAATTCGTTATTGCTGATCCTGACATTTTGACGTTCAATCTTGACGACCATAAACCAATGTTCTTGGTTCTTGCCTCCGATGGTTTGTGGGATACCTTCTCAAATGAAGAAGCTGTCAAATTCATTAAAGAAAGGCTAGATGAACCTGATTATGGGGCTAAAAGTCTTACTCTACAAGCTTATTACAGAGGTTCAGTAGATAACATCACAGTATTAGTAATAAACTTTTTGACTAACAAAATATCTGCGGCCATGTCGCAGTAAAATATTGAGGTCTTGTGTACACTTGTGTGTGCCTTCAAATTTTAGAAGGTTTAGTGACTTGTCCTTTAAATTGTAAGAGTTTTTACTAACTCTATTGAGATTTCATGCATGAAGGTTTTTCTCAGTAATTTTCGTGGCTGTTTCCTATGTGGTACCTAGTAACTAATATAACAGAAACTGTTGTCTTTGCATAATAATATATTTCATAAAATTTATTGTGATTTACCAATGATAATTTAAAGACAAGATATTTTAATAACTGTATATATGAGCAATAGTACATTTAAAACTCTTAAGAATAAATAAACTATTTCTTTTGATAACAATGTTTACTGTATTGTTCTTATTAAATAACAGACAACTGTTTTAAAAGTTTTAATGTCTTAATAATAATTATGTATGTCTAAATTGCATTTTATACTGTGTATATATTATACATATAAATTGATAAATAATTGTTCTAGTATTGTCGTGTCGTATTCGAACTCCATGTTATTGTAATTCCACAAGGTTTCATCTCCAATCAAATCATGGATGTAGTATGATGTAAAATTGAATCCATCACTTGGCATCTTGATGTTACTCCTAAGATTTCATATAAATGTATATAGTTACGTCCAGTAGATAATATATTACGTAGACGAGAGTCATTTATATTTTTGAATGTTAAAATTAATGTATAGCGTCGTATTTTTGAAAATCTCTAAAGTTTTGAATTTATGGATGGTTGTGATGTGGATACAGTTTTAAAACTGGTTGGTCTCTAAGAGTCATGTTTTGTTGGTTACTCATCACGACATCGTCCTGTTGACAAATGTTGTTTAATTAAATAATATAAACAATACAGACGTGTCATCATCAGCCCTCAAAGAATGCAAACAACACATTTTCATCTCATGTTATGGAGTGTTAAGTTTTTACGGTTTCCTTGGCGTGATAAGAATGTTTATTATTGGCTTAGGGTTGGTAAATACTAATTCTAAATTTTTATCCTTAAAGTGATATCAGACCAGTGACTTTGTCTTATAATACGATACACGATGCTCCCTCGTGGTGTATTTATTACTGCATTTGATTTGGTTTGAGTATTAGTTTATTTTAAAATGTTAAGGCGTGGGTTCATATTTGCCTGTGGTGCTAGTCATATTTTCTTAGTTTTATATTCTGTCTCTCTTTCATAACATTTTATTTGCTTAATAGAATTGCACAGGTCATTATTCAAACATAACTTTTTATTCTGTTTTAATTAGAAACTTTTATTTATGTATAACATGAAAGATTTTTGTATTCGAAATATTTTTATAAGTGTATCTATACAGAAGAAAATGATCGATTTAAGTACAAAGACATTGTTTACAGAGTATACCTATCGGCCTATGGGGTATTGCTTACATTTTAACTACACGTTGTTGGGGCCAAATGAAACTACATACTACTTGACCTAATCAATGCCTACTAGGTCGCATTATCAACTACAAGTCATATTTTGATAGGTAAGGTGCCAAAATTGTGTAGGTATATATGAAATATCATTTCTAAATTAATATTTCGATTTTCGTTTTTACTGTTTGCATAATAATGCCTTCGGTTACTAAAATAATTGAGCAGATAGATAACTTTAAGTCCTTGTTGTGTTACCCATATTTTGTAGTGATTTTAACCATTGTAGTTGGTAGTTTTGTAAATAAACATAATCTATGTTTTGTATAAATCTACCAAAGGTTTATATGTTGTCCAGTTGTCTTAGTTTTCCTCAGACTACCTACCAAAGTATAACAATATTGTATGTAATACTTAAATAAATGGTATTGTAAATATCTCTGTTTTATTTCAGCGATTCTTATCTTATCCCATTAAAAATTGCGGATTTATTATTAATAATAATATATTTTATTTATTTATTAGCGGACCATTGTTGTGACCGTTTTTTGCGATATTTAGATTAGATATATTATATTGAATTTAGTCACGAAAATTACGTATATTTTCAAAAAATATGATTAAATCTGCAATCAAGTTGCCTAGATATAATGTTATATGCATGAACAAAACTATTGTTTTGAGACTAGAAAGCATAAAATTTAATGCTAGCTTATCAGTCGACTTTGCGATATCGTTGCCTCTGACGTGAGTAATAACAGAAGCACTTGTGTGCGAAAGTAATTGTTATTGCGAAAATCTCCGCCGGCGCGCGGTGAGTCGATAGCGACATCTAGGTTACATTTACGTTTATTGATAAATAGAATAAAGTAAACAGACGTTATTAATGTAAAAAATATAGAGAACGAATGTAATACATAAGGATATATCTAGCAATTCCCTTAAAAATAACTGACTTTTGCGAATAAATAGACAACTTCCTTATACATACTAGAAATCTGTAAATTTGCACACACGCACAAAGAATTCTATACCACACGTGAAGACATACAGACAAAATACACACTCCGACACAAAACACGCCTAAACCTACCATCATCCCGATTACAAATACACTCATCAAGCCCACTAGTCATGTCTATAAAAATCTACAATAAACTACCGGAAACACTAAGAAATGAAAAAAAGATACATATATTTGCAAACAAATTGAAAAAACTTCTTCTAAGCAAATGCTACTATAACGTCAAAGAATACCTGGATGATAAAAAAATGCTTTCCTAATATCGAATACTGTTAGGTATATTATATCTATTATTGTATCTCATTATGTAATTAAACTTAGTAATGCCTTCTTTTGCTGTGCCCTAACAGGGTCCATAATATGTACTTAGCTTTAAGCCCCTTGTAACATCATTGTAACATTATGGTATGCAAATAAATATGAATATGAATATGAAATTGGAGGGAATAAAGAAGACAAATTACTGCATTATTCTGAGTTGGTTTCCTTTGCCTACCTATAAATGGACTATCCATCTAGGCTAGGTAGGTACATGATGTAATTCTCTACGTCTTATTTATAAATATAACGTTATTATGCATTGTACTTCCTCCTATATAAACATTACATTGTACCTATAACCACACAACAATCGATAAATAGACATCTCTTCTAGAACTAAGTATTTAATGGTTTGATGAAATTAAAATCGCTTTCAACAATGCCGTGGAAAATTAAACAATCAAACTAATCCATAGTCTTTTGTGTTGCTGTTTTGTATATTACCAACATAATAATAGCGATTAAACTATAAATTGACTAATCAAAATGTAATAAAACGGTTGTTTTCATCTACCAGTGAAATGATCGGTTTTACAGCAACAAGATAAGAGAATGTCGTTTTAAATCCAGCTTACAGGGGCCCAAGTCTGCTATTTACACTCGGTTCAATGTCTTCATAGTGTCGTGCCAGCAGAGCCATTTTCGGAAAATTTGGTATTCTATTATACGTCAAAACGTCAAAATTGCGCATTGGAACGATTCGGTTCAATGTTCAACGACTGTGTACAATAGTTCATACATTTGGTACAAATTGTAATGCGCAATTTTGACGTTTTGACGTTTAGTAGAATACCAATTTTCCGAAAATGGCTCTGCTGGCACGACACTATGAAGACATTGAACCGAGTGTAAATAGCAGACTTGGGCCCCGATCGACGTGACTTTAAATCAATCACGTTATAGAAATCTCTGCTGAATAGAAAAAAAAAACATTTTAAATTAACGCTGCTGTTTACAAATCAAAGCTTAATCAGTATCGATTAGCCGAAATTGCGAACCAACTGTGACATCGATTTGAAATACTTACTGTTAAACCTCGTCTCGCTAACTTAGTCTGCCTAATTCATTCCTACTTTTTTAACATGTAGGTGGGTAACTAAGTACTTAATCATTAATAGCAGTGAGTTTGAATGTATCTATTTGTGAAAAAAAATGATAGTTTTTGCCATTATGGCTCTACTTACAACGATTCTGGGGCCCGAGTCTGCTATTGACAATTGTTTGAATCGTCTGAGTGGGTGGCGTTAGTAGGTTCATTTTAGGATCATTAGAATTCTACTAAATGTCAGAACGTCAAAATTGGCCGTCCCAATGGCCAATATTGACGTTAAAATGACATTTTACCTACGTAATTATCCCGATTCAAACAATTGTCAATAGCAGTCTCGGGCCCCAGGTATTAGGTATTAAGAAACCGTTGTTTTTTTGTTGAAATTGCTGTTAACTCGTAATCATGCCTAACAGATCTTCAATAGCTAGGAACCATCTCGATCACTCCGGCTTTCAAACACATACATCGCATCATAGCCGGTCCATTCGTTTAAAAGCTGTGATACACAGACAGACATGTCAAATGATATTACGCACCCTTCTTTTTGCGTCGGGGTTAAAGAAGCGAACTTTACTTCTTGAAAGACAAATTTACCTGTATGTTATGTTATTGTATTCATTGCGTAAACTCAAATGATTGGAAATAGGGCAGAGAGAGATATTATTATCTGGTTTAATTTTGGTACTTTCGTACCTACCAATAAGACGTCACAATTGTAAATATCGAAATATACTCGTCTGCCGTGTTCCTAGCGATCGTATATTTGGACATATAGTTCCCATCGGCCCATTAGCTCAGTTGGTTAGAGCGTCGTGCTAATAACGCGAAGGTCGCGGGTTCGATCCCCTCATGGGCCACAAAACTCTTTTTATTGGTTTTTTAATTTCTAGAGCAAATGTTTTTTTTTTCTTGAATGTGGTAGACCTTTATGTCGCGGGTTTCATTAGTATTTTTAGTAGTTTAAATAAACAGATATAATTTATATTTTAAAACTTTTATTTATATAAAAATATTTGGGTTCGTTGCTTCACGCAACCTGTAATTTTGTAACAAAACATTACCCTACGACAAATGTCATAACACAAAGTTAAACACAATTATAAGTGTTACAAAAAAACTTAAACACATAATATTTAAATACATTATCATGATAAGCTAAGTCTAGTTTACTTATTTACTGCTAATGGCATATAGTTGGCTCCGTATTACAACTAACAGACTGCTCAGCTTAGCTATTATGCAATTAATGTAAAACATTCGGACAACACATGCACATATATTCTATCAACATAAAAAAGTACTCAAAGTGTGTCTCATGTTTGTGTTTATTATTAAGCTTTAAAGTTCGTGTCTATCTATATTATGACTAGATGATAGAGTACGATGCAAACTTAGTGGCGGCTCTGAACACGAGGCGAGTCGCTGCGCAGTAGCAAACTTATGCGCCAGCGGGGGTGCGGGGCGAGGTACTGCGCAGCGTGTAGCTAACTTCACAGCCGCCATTAAGTTTGAATCCAACTATACCTGAACTCTAATGAGTTGTCTATAAGATGCACTGATTATCACATGTTTTATACAGGAATAATTTTAGAAAGTTTATTTACACAAATTGCACAATAAAATTGTAAAGGCACTGCAAAATATAATGTAGCGGCTTACACTATCCCAGTCGTAGGCACTATCACAAATACATATCTAATGTGTTCCGTTGCCACTCACGAACGGAACATAAAAAACAACATTTCTTTCGAGATTAAAGATGCTTGTATCGTCTTCATACATAACGTTATTAATTAAAATTAAATGAAACTTAGAATAAAATAATTCAAATAAACAAAGATAAAATAAATAAGTTATTTAATAGATAGACATACACATGTTATAATAACTACGAATTAAATAGGAACACAGAATAGAAATAAATAACAAATCAACAAATGTTCTAATTCATTATTTAGAAAATGACAGCTTTTTAAACTTCAGTTTTGATTTAGGTATATTGAGTAAGTTATAGGCTTCGAATACCACACAAGTTATATTAAAACTAATTTTATCTTTCACGATAGTACCTTTATTCTAGATTGAATATTTCGGAGTCAAATATCTGTTGGTCACTTATCTTAGCTTACCTGTTTAAGAAGTTACTAACATTACGTACAAAGACGATACAAATCTTTTGAAATAGTTAACTTAAACATTAACGAAAGCTGTTATCAGTACATAAGTACGAGGTTCGCCTTGTCTACATTTTTAAAATATATTATATACTACATGAAGACTTTTGTGTGATAAATTGCATTTGGGCGTTTATATACTTGGCTTATAAACCGGTATATTAATATAAACGTATAACGTATTTTAAGCCGATGTTGATGTTGTTTTAACTATGCTTTGCCCGGAAATGCACGAAGTATATAAACGCAATAATAATAATATAAGTAGTATGAATTCCTCACAGAATTTCAAATTCATCATCTGAGTCGTCGAACTGTCTGTCGACATCTTCGAATTCTGAAACAAAATAGTTATTATAAAATTGAGCCTCTATTAATAAAATCGACAATTTAAAAAGCATAATTAGTCAACAGATACAGTTAACCCAAACATCTAAAGAACTACATATTTAGTTATAAACATTTTTAGGCATTGGTTACATTTTGATTTGATAATATATTTAGAAGCACATACATAAAAATATTGAATTTTTAAAAAGCCATTTAGAAGATATCTTAAGCATAATCGGAAACCCCCAACTGTCAAGCCAAGCGGAAACCAGCATTAACAGTTAGATAAAAATGTATTAAATTATAAAATCTTACCTGTAAACAGTGTAGTATTCTGCAGGTCAATATCTGAGGTCATGGGCCCCCAGTGCGAGGGTCTCTTCTCACATATTTCGAATAACGGCTGCGACTCACACATCAGCTTAGTTTCTATAGTCGTGCATAATTCTTCGAAATCACTTTTGGTTCGGCACAAAAAACACTAGAAATGAAAAATGGATTATTTTACTATACTATGAAAGTTTTTCTAAACTTTTTATAAGAAGGAAAGTTAGATTTGGTCTTTGGTGGATATTTTTACTTCTAATTTTTGTTGTAAAGTTTATGTTGAAACTTATTTCGACTGGATTTTTTAAGGACAAACCCTTTATTAGACAAAGATAAAAAATATGTAATTCCACATAACATGAAGTATTATTGTGTAAAGTAATATGTGTGAGCTTACCACAGCCACTGAAGGGTCCATTGCTAGCATAGGTATTCGAGAAGCATATTTACAGTGATATGAGCAGTCCATTTCTTTTTGTTCATCAGTCAATTTCGTCTAAAAAAGAAAGATACGAAATGTTTAACATCATATTTAGTAATATTATATGTATGTTACACTTGTACAAATACTGCAGTTATGTCTAGTCACCTACATTATATGGTTTTGATCTAAAAAAAATGAAATTATTTAAATTAAATTCCTAATATTAATATGCGTAATAATAATGCCTCCACTACCCAGAAACCATTATTTTGTGATGTAAGTTTTTCGAGAAAAATTAGTAAAAAAATGCATGTGCAATCATTGGCTGTCTTCATTGCTCAAATATTAATACCTAAGTTTTACGGTATTTTCCATATAGATAGATTTACACAAATAATTACCTCAACCAATCCAGATCTCTGTGTAGTATGTGGATCTAAATATATAACTTCGTCTTCCACACATCCCACTAGGTACAGAGCTTGGTTAGGCTTGCCGCCGATCACACCGATCGATTGAGCACTTTGAAAACATATCTGGAATTAAATATACATGCATTAATACACAAACTAAAGCTAAAGAATTAATATTTGTATGATAAATAACAATTGTAAATAAAAATACTTGAATTAAAATAAGTTTCTATACAGCTTGTGATATAAATTCATAAAAATAACATATGTATGAACCAATTTATAATCACTTATTCGCTCGATTTATATTGCAACTGCGTGCGAGAAACGAACTTTCGTTTCGCTTTCTTCACTCAAATGAAATTGTGTAGTAAACATTTTACTATTACTTGTAGGTTATTTGCATGGTTTTTATACGTTTGTTTTTTTTTTTTGTACGAAACATAGCTTTACGTTTAACTTCAATACTATCTCTGGATACGTATCCAGAGATAGTTATCCGTACTACAGATAGGATTACGATTTAAACACCATCAAATTACGTCACATTACAATATCTAGTGGGAAATCAAACATATACGAAGACCGTTTATGTTCGGATATGTAATTGAAATGTGCCATTGCAGGGTTATAATGTACCTTCAATCCATCTATATAAACAGGGTTAATCTCGCTAAGGCCCAGCCTGAGCGGGACTATCAACAGCAGGGGCATCCAGTCCGTCACCACGCTGTCTGGCGCTGACGACGAGTCGCCTCTGTCGTTATTCACTACACACTGATGCACTGGAAATTATAGTTGTACTTAAGAACAAAACCTAATACATATAGAGAAGTCTTAAATTAGAGAATGGTATGGCGGCAAAATATGTAGCCGGCTTGAATAGGGGTCAACGGAGGGGAAGATAAAATTAGGAGATCGAGAAATGTTTATTCTGTTTTTTGAGTACATGTTTCTAAAAGTTTGGGAATCCCCAATACAGTATAGACATCAAACCTACTAGTGTAGGATTTAGTGTTTAAAAAGGTTGGAATGATGATTTGCTATACAGTTAATTACATATTTATGTTAATTTATGAACATTTGTTTAACTTACATATATCCTCTTTGACAACAGTATTATCTAAAGCCACATGAATCACCAGGGAACTCCACTTATCATAAACTACCAGTTTCCTACAACAAATAAAACAATTATATTTACCCCTTCATTTTTATTTTGTGACATCTTATTAATGAGAAATTTTGATTGTGTATGTATAAGTAACATAGAATTTACCTAAACAGAAATTATAAAAGGTTAACCAAATATTTATATTATATGGCTGTATTTACAATTGTCTCTGATATTGGCTGAAGTCCAAAAAGTATAGGTAAACAAAAGAGGCAGTATACAAACAAGCTGAGTAGCTGAGTCATCTGATTCAGCAAAATTGTCTTAATGCTTGTTAAAAGAAATGATATCTCCATATTGCATTATATTATGTTATCATATAAAATGTTGAACAGAGGCGAATTTGTGCTGTATACATAATATTATGTAAACAAAAGATAAATGATAATAAATCTGCATTATGATTGATTGGTTAAATATAAACATGGAAAAAAGCAGCAACTTTGTCTATATACTATTAAATGTACATAAAAAATATAATAGATAGTTAAATGTCTCTTACTTTAAGACCTGTGCCACAGTATTGGGCCCAAACCACTGTCCCACCTCCTTTCCTTCTGAGGCACCCATCAAGGCCACCTGATGGATGGAGTAAGGAGCTTGTTTCCTCTCCTCAAACCTTTGGACTATCTTCAGGTATGTCGGATCCCTGGAAACATCAACACTTAGGATAAGTTCTAAGTATAAACAATATTGTGATGGTGTTTAAGGAATGTAGTGTGATGGAATTTAGTACAAAACATAATATGAGTTGATGTATTTCAAGAAGTACTACTAAGTTGCTTGATAAGTAAAGCTTATGCTAAAATAAAACTTTTTATCTTTGTCTGTGACATAGACAGACAGCTGCCTTCATGCATTACAGTTTAATGAGATAAATAATAATTGAACAATTTATAACAAAGTTCTAATACTGATAAGGATATAGTTCACATAACTGTGTCATAATGACATCAATTAAATTCCACAAATTGCTTAAGTATTGTTGCAATTATAATTAACAATTCATTATAGCAGAAAGAACAAGTCACTGTAATTATAATCACAATGAGGTAATAAACAGCTGTTTACCTAGTTTCAGGTGTCCATACCCAATCAGCTGACAAGTGGACCCTGACGAGTGCTACGCCGAGAACCATTTGCCCACATCGCAGCATGCAGCCCCAGCCTTTATCAGACGTCAGACCCTCATCCCCAATAGGAATAAAGCCCTTCCTATACGTACACCAAATAATTGACGTTATGTCACGTCTAATACGATCCAAATCTGGAAATATTAATATCTCATGAAAAATTACGTTTCTTACTTAAGTAAACAACGGACAAATTTCACCTTACCCTGAATAGCGCTGTATTTTTTCCCCAAGATCCATACACTCTCCTTTGTCTGAGGGATATCATCAGGCTCAACATTGTTACCATCAGACGATAAGTAACATATATCAAAGACGGCGTCCATGTTCGAACATAATTTGATGTCAAATACAGAGGTACCTAACTAATAAAAGTAGAAAAACTACGAGAAAAAATAAACACGCATACGCCTTCCGACAAATAAACACAAGTAATTTTTGAAGTATGTGTTTTTAATTATTCCGTCTAACAGGGCTTGGATACGCTGCTTTTTAGAAAGAAGGTAATGTCACCTCATTTCTGGTTAAGACAACTTTCTTTACTTAGATTGAAGAGGTACCTATATAATGAAGTGGGATATAAAATTATAGGAAACTATAGATGGATTTTAACGATTGAATTAGTGTATCGAGAAAATATTACAATACCTACCTGCGAAGAACAGCATACAAATATCTATGGATAGAGGCTTAGATGCTTTAGTAATTACTCTGAGGGCTTAGAGATGATAACAACCGTCAATTTACTATACTGGTATTTTTCTATACTATTCTGATTGCTGGCAACTTGATTGCCTTCATGTCAATGTCATTGTCGAAAACACACGGGAAAATATAAAAGTACAATCTGCATTTACGATACTGCAATTCAACGAAACTTAATAACTTAAATGTGTTGTGCTGTATTTATCATTTAAAAATTACTTTTTAACATATAAAATGGAGCTAAGCTCGTTAGATTTTGTAGCCCAATCGTGTATGGATTTAACTGAGGCTATGAGCTCAGTTCAAAATGAGGCTGAGCGCGATACTCTTATTATAAACCATATAAAGAAAGTCTGGTCTTCAGTTACTCCGATAGAAGACTTTAGGAAGAGTAAGTAACTAGTAATATATATTGAATACTGAGTTATGCCATATATTGTGAAATTATAAGACATTTTATGTTACAAATGGAATCATAACAGTGCCTAACAGTAAATCTTAACTATCAGGGCACATCAACATTTGCCTACTTTTGAATACTATTTGCATTAACTATTTACTAGATAACTGCTGTCATGTTTATTCATTACATCTTAACTGTTAAGTAATTTAAATAAAGCAGTTATAAAGAATTGTGTCTTGTTTTCAGATTTAGAATGGGTGAATGTGTCTGAACCAATATCTTTAGCACAACACTGCTTAGATAAAATAGTGGTCTTAGACTTCTGGACATATTGCTGCATCAACTGTTACCATGTGCTGCCTGACCTGGCTCATATTGAGAAACTCTTTAAAGTTGAAAGTGGGCTTGTTGTGGTAAGTTAAACAAACTGGATGATAAATATTTTTAAATAAGGAACCTTGCTACAAACGTTTTTTATATCTACAATTTTTATTTTTTAATTTGAATTTATGTATTATGAATTTATTACATATTAAAAAAAATAACAATACACCTGTTTAAAAAAATAGTTCTTCCTTGCTTGTTCTTTATTCAAAATATTTCAAAATTCTTTCCAGCTAGGAGTACACTGTGCCAAGTTTACCAATGAGAAGGACTCATCAAAGGTTTTAGCTGCAGTACAAAGATACAACATCCACCATCCTGTGGTGAATGACTCTGATAGCTGCATGTGGGAGGCACTGGGGATTAGATGCTGGCCCACTTTACTTATATTAGGTAATTACTGTAAAAGAATTTACAGTGATACATATAGGCTGTATAGCTTGTTGGATATCACTGTAAATTCTGTAGTATGTCATCATGACAAACTAGGGTTCAATTGAAATGGCACTTATAGATAAACATTTAGTGAATCAATATGATGATAAGAAAAATTGGATTAAAATATATTTAGCTAATTAATACATTTCTAAGAAGAGTAATAATCAGATAAAATATATAAGAAACCTTACCTATAGCCTATGAGAGAAGAGTAGGTATAAATCAGATCTCAAACCAGCAATTTAGATGTCTTCATGAATTTATTATAACTTTATGTAAACACAATCAGTTCTCAGACTAATTTGTTATGCACTTGATAACTTATTGGAATGAGGAACTATCTATACTATGATAATGATTTATGAGTTTCCTATTCATAATTGCATGTTATGTGTTGTTTTGTAACTTGCTATTCAAAAATGACAGTAAAATAATTTATAGAACACAGACATAATAATTACACCAGTAATAACTCAGAAAATGGTGGGAGCAATAATTATAGCTTATATTGAAACTTCAAAAAATAAATAACAATACTACATTAATGTACACACAAAATCATCAACAGCTTCCTGCCCTACTCTCAAAGGGTTGGCGAAGTGAACAGTCAAAATACCAAATGCAAATAATAGAAGGCACTGGAATTATGTACTTTTATTGAACAGGTCCAGGCAACAAGCCATTGTTTGTTTTAACTGGGGAGGGGAATAAGAATGAGTTGGTCTGGTTTGTGGGCAATGCGCTGCGCCACTTCTCCAGCCGCATTGCCACCACGCCACTACCCATGGCGATGTCCGGACAAGTGAAACGAAAAGAAGAGGATATGCTTTACTTCCCTAGTAAGGTTTGTATGCATTTTTGTTATGATATATAGTGTTTAAAACAACTATAGCCATAGATCCTTTTGATGTCTTTATTGGAATGGATACTGTCTATCAATCGAATACGTGGATAGCCGCTAAATAAGTGTTTCTGTTACAATATAGACAAGTTTAATAAAAAGTTTGAGTTTGCAAGAAAAAAGAGATGGTCTGCTTTAAGAGTACGTACTAGCTGGAACCTCTATCTGTTTTGAAATTTCCTTCTATTCGGTCGCAAAGTAGAACAAACAGCAAGTTTGTTTTACTTTGCGACCGAATAGAAATATGCCCGAAATGTGAATTGTAACGATTATGACCACGAGACACGACTGTTCTCGGTATGTTTCTATCGCTATTCCGAACTAATAACCACTTATCTATCCCCATCTACAGGTTGCACTAAACCCGTTCTACCGCGGCCGCACGGACGAGCCGTTCCTCGCGATATCGGACACCGGCCACCATCGAGTACTGCTCACCGACTGCGCCGGCATCGTGCTGCGGATCATCGGGGGATGCAAATCGGGGAATAAGGATGGCAGTAAGTGTACAGCTTAGTCGTAAATGTTGATATGATGAGGATGACAAAAGCTTAAAAAAAGTAGTGAAATATAAATAAAGTGGATTTAAGAGACTCACCATAGTCGTATGTCGCTAATGCTAAATACAGCTTATGGATTAAATTATGTCGAATACCTTAAGCCAGACATTAATATATGATGTCTTCTCCTCCTTTTTATTTACATATAATTTACCTTTTGAATTTAAGCATTACAAAACATGGTCAAAGCAATGCCTCTTTGATTGGTTAATAAAGTTTTCTATATTATTTCACATATTTTGTTCACTTATTTGAAATTTACTGCAATTATATAAATGCATTGTGTTTTACGGTAAAAAAACGGAGTTTCGAGGCTTGTTTTCTAGTTATGTTTTGATGGGATCCTCTTTTATGCAGTTGAACGATGTACATCTTCCTTATAAAAAATATTCTATCCAAACATTTTCCTCCCCAGAATTCGTGGACGCCCAGTTCAACTCACCTCAAGGACTCTGTTGGTTATCCAGCAACGTGCTAGCGGTGTGCGACACCAACAACCACAGCGTGCGCGCCATACACCTCGATGAGGGCACGGTGGAGGTGCTGGCGGGGACTGGACATCAAGGCGCACATGGAGATCCGGGTATGTTAATTATCGTTGTTGTGTTTTTGTGTTTTTGATGTGATGAAAAAAAATGGGTCCATATTTTGATCTATTTCCAGCGCACAAATCTTTGAGCAAAAAGTTATTGTGCACAAAATGAGTTAGGAATACTTCTGGTTTCTTAAAGATCAATCAATATTAAATTTAGTTAATCGATATTCGACTGTAAAACTAGTGTTAAGTAACCGAGGATTAATCCCGGGACCTTAGCCTCACACCTTGTAACCGGTTTATATCATTCGACCACAGATATCGTCACTTGCACAGCCTTTAAGGCACTGGCGGTATATTACACCCAATTCCCACAGTTTTAACAGTTACATACTTTCTTGCATAGGTGGCAAATGCATGGGTGTCCAGCCCCTAGCATCACCTTGGGACGTGTTGCTGTACACCACGCCGGACATGGACATGTCGGTGCGGCCGCTGTTGCCGCCGCCGCCGCCGCCGCCCACTGCACCCCCCACGCCTGAGAAACAGAAGGATGACGCCAAGGAAGAGGTTAAAGGTATACCACTACCTATTAATTTTATTTAAAGCCGGAACTGTCCCACTGCACGGCGAAGACCTCCCGTTCTTCTTTCCACAGGTCGCTATTGATTGTTGTTTGTTGCCACTCCTTATTGTATGCATCTAGTCCAACATTCCATCTCATACCACTACCTATTCGGACGTAATATTAGCCTCTGCGTAATGTGAATAAAATAATATAATATACATATGTGTGTTGCCCATGTGTGTTAAGAGCGTTGGTATGTGTGTTAGTGTTTGTATATGTGTGCTTTGAATAGTTATATGTACCTAACTGTGTGTTCTATGTTGTAATGAGATTTTGAAAGAATGATTGGCGTTTCATGGGTCACCTCTTAACAGTTTTATTATTTAAATTTAATTTATATTAAGTAGATTATACACTTCTCATATTTTAATTTGTTTACGAGTTATATGTTAAAAACAGTACATAATGTATTTCTTGTTTGTTTAGAAAAAGAAAAGAAGGATGAGAAACGTCGCGTGCTGTTGATAGCTTGCGCCGGCTCCCATCAGATTTGGGCTCTCTTCCTTGACACTACTATTTGGTGGAAATACAAGACATTCACTGAAGGTAATTTGGTTTCCGAAACCACATTGTAATTGCTTTGTTTCACATGAAATTTTTTATAATATTAATATGGATTATAATCTATAGGAACATGCGTGTGTATCGCCGGCTCAGGCCAAGAAGCAGCGCGTAACAGTTCGTACCCCAACTGTGCTGCGTTTGCTCAGCCCTCTGGTATCACGCTCAGGATGGGTAAGAAAGTTTTAACAAAATCTATTCTCACTCCAATCGCACTAATAGATGCCGTACATAGTGTAAAAATTAAGTATGTATTGCATAACAATCTTACAGCAGATTATTTGAATATAGGTAAAACCCGCATAGCGCCTTGCCACTTGCATACTGAATTTTGCTCGAAAATTGTTAAACTCAAAAATGCCTTTTTGGGCGGCCTGCCCGCCGAGTGAAACATTTGCACGTTATATATTATAATATTACATTTTACGAGAAGAAAGTTAGCGAGTATGGTAACAATATGTTTCTTGCAGGTACTAGTCCTGAGATATTCATCGCGGACTCAGAGAGTTCCTCCATCCGTCGGCTCGCGCTCACCACGGGACAGGTTTCCACGCTGTGCGGCGGTGACCGCAACCCTTTGGTATGCATTATCACATTATTATGAGCTTTAACACATTATTTTATGGGCTTACGGCTTCATTAACATTGCTAATCATGTTGATATGAGTATTTAATGTAAATATAGAAATTAAACAAAAATGCAACAGTTTGCTCGTTTTTCCTGGTATGCTTTATGTAATTATTATAACATTTATCAATTATACAGAATTTATTCGCGTTCGGAGATGTTGACGACACGGGAGTCGAGGCGAAGCTGCAACATCCTCTAGGCGTGGCGTACTGCGACTCATCCAAGACATTATATGTCGCCGACACCTACAACCACAAGATAAAGAAAGTTGAGGTCGGACCGCAAAAGGTTACCTCCCTTAACCCGACTATGATCGAGACTACAGACCCGGCCACGTTCAACGAACCCTCAGGCCTCTCCATCACAGCTGACGGCAAATATCTCTACATCGCAGACACCAATAACCACTGCATTAAAATCCTAAACCTAACGAAAAACGTGTGCCAAGACTTTAAAGTGCGTTTACTAGAACCGAAGTTCACTGAACCCGAAAATTTGATCCTGTACAAAAATGATATGTTCCTCAATAGAAAATGCGGGAATCTTATCATTTATTTCAATATAACTTTGGACTCTGATAAGAAGAACGTTAAATTCACTCCGGGAGCGCCACAAAACTGGCTCGTGTGTGTTCGCGATGAAAATAACGTAGATGTTACTCAAGACTTCGAGTTTATTAATTCATCGCATAAAGGCACGAAGCTGCCCGGACGAGTGGAAATGAAACTTAAACAGAAGACTGATAAGTTCCTTTTTCGCTTGTACATGAGTTTCCATACGTCGTTGTGTGACGCGACCGTGTGCTTCCCGCATTCATTTACACTTAGATCTACAATTTTAGTTCGGGCTTCCGTCAAAATGGTAGAGTCCTATAGGATCAGTTGTACAGTCAATCCGAACCGATAAAAGGATGACTGAAAACGAATAAGCTGGCGCTATATACTTTAATAATATAAGCACAATATAAGCTTTATCAGCACGTAACAACAAATTAATCATAAGATAACCTGATTATTTTTAAGTGTAATTAAAACTAATTAATTATTGCTAATAACAGAGACATGTTATTTTAAGTTGTTTTTTACCTTTTTAGTTTTGTTAACTGACATAAAGATATTTTTTATAATTCTCGGTATTTTAATTTCAAACAGACTTGATTTATTTTAGTGTATTTCCGGGTGACTCAACGTTTAGGAAAGTGGCAATGACATTTTGTCTTCAATACGGAAATATCGGTTCAAAATATTCAATTACAATGTGCAATATAGTTCATGACTTTATTGACCTTACGAGAGCCGTATATTTAGTCACATTTCTCTTTTGAGGTCTTGTAGCAAAACATGATGACCGAGTGTAAGTTGAGAACGAGATAATTATTTCGCGTGTATATCGAATGACGCTGCTGGGTTAAATGGTTTGACTGCATTATCAATGGCGCTGTAAAGATCGTCTTGCATCGTTGAAAGTCCCATATAGTAAATATTGTATACCTACCGCTCAAAAATACGAAATGTAGAAGATATTTAAAAATTATAACAGTTACAGTGAAAAAAGGCTGTTCAAATGAATAGGTAGATCAATCTCTTTTATTCGACCACTTCTAGGTATGTGTTAGTACGACCCCTTAAGTAAGAAACAAAGACACCTTAAATAGAATCTACAGTGCAAATTAAATAGAAAATAATCATTACGCAGATCTAGAAGGCCGTGATGAGCGCATCACACCAACACCAGTCATTAATATGCGATGCTCCACTGAGGTCTCGTCTCATTTGCATCGGTAAGTGCCACAAATTAGAACTGCGGCCTTACTATCTAATAACTGGAGATCACTTACGATATTAATTACGATTATCTAGATGAACCCACGTTATTTGCGTGTATGCTCAGCGTTAATAGCGCTTAATAAAGCACTGAGTAAGTCGTTTCGTGACGCTCTGCGCCGTAAAGCAAAGTGATAGGTAGGATACTCTGCGCTTTCAGTGCTAATATTTTCGTCTGGGAAACAGTTACAGCTTGAATTTGAACACTACGATATTTAATTTAAGTCACTGACAGACACAGCATTAGGCTTGATGGTCATTTAAAATTGACTTTTCCGTTGAAATAGATTTTATGTGCTCGTGACCTAAAATGAAATGCTAGATAAATTAAAAGCTTGATTAATTACGCTGTAATTCATAAACGGATATTAAGTAAAGTATTAATACTAATAGGTAGGTAGTTAATATAATTTGGCAAGGAAATGAATCCATCAGTATGTTTAATTGGCCAATCAGCTTTAATGAAAAACTAATGACTTGTGACTCAAAGCGGTAAGAATCGAAATAAGGATAGATTTGAGTATTTAAAAATATAGTTACCATATAAAGAGATTCAAACATGTTAATAATACCAAGCTTAACAACAAAATTAGGTATTTAATAACTACCCTACTTACTACCTATTAACAAAATGCACGATGCTATATTTTTATAGGTCTGCATGAGCAGGCGACAAGTGAGAATCTAAGTATTGGGTGAACAAAAGAGGTGAAGATCTCTAGAAGATCAGCATTATTTCCAATTTTATTCGATTTTATCCGAACCCAAAAGTTCTGTTCTTCTAGCCTGCCAAATAAGCAATTTAAATACCCACCCTTAGGTAGTTAGCGTGAGGTTTAATACCCAAGCATTAACCATAGTTTCTGTGGTAACGTCAATACAATGTTGCTTTAGGTTAACCTCTGTTGAAGCCGCTAACGTCGTGGCTCGTGCAGCAAACACCAGCTTAACGCCTCTTAGACGTAGTTAACTTTCAAACAAATAATAATGCACTCGAATTCAGAGCCCAGCGAAGGGGCTAAGGTCGTCCGCGTCATTACATGAAACCGCGTCCTAAAACAATTGCGTCGTGGATACACAATTAGACCCTTTATTCGAATAGAGCCTTAAATACACTATTTTCTAAAATAAACCACAAACATCAAGGTCAAAAAGTCATGTGGGTACATACCTAAAGTTATTTTTAATTAACGTGACAATAGACATTAAATATAGTTTTTTAACATAAATCATGTCATTATTTATTTCTTTTAACGTTGTGAAATATAGGTTTTAATTAATATTAAACAAGTTCGTTGAATTAACATACTTACTCGTAACTTAATATTACCTTAGCCTGAGGTTTTCTCTATGTTTTTTGCTAGAGTTCAATGTGCTATGCTATGACATAGAGCTTTATCCACGTTCCTGTTTTTGCTTGCATTATGTCCAATAGGTAGTAATAATAATAATAATATTCCTGGACAATTCACACATGGTAATCTGATCCCAAGCTAAGCTCTAAGAGAGCTTGTGTTATGGTGACCAGACAACTGATATACATACTTATATATTTCTAAATACATACATATTATAGATAAATTACACCCAGACCAGCACAAATGATCGTGCTCATCACACAAACATTTGTCCAGAGTAGGAATCGAACCCACGACCTCCGGTATAGCAGTCAGGGTCACTAACCACTAGACCAACAGGCCCGTAATAGTAAAAGGAGAAAACATTGTTCTATAAAAAAAAAATAAGCGAATAATTTGTCAGTACACTTTTCGTTCTTTAAATAAACAGGATTTTATATAATGTGCTAAGAAAACTACTGAAAGATGATGAGAAATGACAGTACCTACCTAGGTTGAGATTCTAAAATATTTTCTCTACATTTATGTCAATTATGCAGCTGCAGTTAATTACGGCGTTCATGTTTTCCCTTGCACATTTTCTGTGAAAACTGACTACTTAGAAAACTTTATTGTAATCATAAATGTTTGGCATTTAAGGTATCTATCATCAAATATAAACCTATAAACATTTATTACTTATAATCAGATAGGGGAGCCGGTTCTAGGGTAATTGACTCACCATACAAAGCAAGTCTCGATAGACGGCGCCTAAAACTACTATTGAAACTGTGATGTTTTTAAATAGGTTAATTAGGTACATTTAATGTTATTTCATCAGTAAGGAATGATTTGTATTAAATTTTAAATGAATATATAATTCCCCACTACGCCTGCTTTGAAAAGACCAACAATAAATTTAGTGCACGAGTTCCTAAAATGTGTAGCGCGACGCCGTAGGCGCCCTCTAGGTATCAAAACCTACGTAATATCATTTTGGAACCGCGTCATCATTTTGGTACTCGGGCTTGCGTTCGGAGTAGTTCGGACGCACGAAACAGTCGCCTCGCGAGATCTCACCTCTCGCTCGGCTCCGCTTCGTCCTTCGGGAATAATCGGAGGGAGTCAGTCCGCTCATGGCCGCGACGCACGCGCCTTTGCATTGCTGTATTGTTTTTTGTTATAACCGTGTTTTATATTAATATACCGTTCCTTTTTACATTTAATCGTGACTGGACTCATTTATCTCCCAGAGATACCCCAACCTATAAGTTTAACACTTACAGTGGCGCCCAACTAGTGGACACGATCAAAAGTAACTACGTAACGTACCTACTATAGTGAAACAGTTTAACGGTTTTTCCTGACATTTTCGTGCGAGTGACTACGGGAGCAGCGACTACCTACTCAATTCCTAGTCAACATGCCGCCGAAAAGAAGAATAGGTAACAAAGATAACAGCTCCGAGTCGGACTCAGACACGGGCCTCCACGTGGCGGAAGCACCGTCACGAGCGGCGGGGGCACCGTCACCCAGCATCACCATGTCGGAGGACATGCTGCAGACTCTGGTCTCCAACATAACCAGAAGTCAAGTTGAAGCGAACAGACTGTTAATAGAAAGTCTTATGAGCGGCAACCGAGAACGCTCGACCACGTGCTCGTCGCGTCCTGACTCGCCGGCGCCGGCCCACGCGCCGCGATCGGGCAACTTCGCGAAGTGTGCGGCGCGGTTCGACGGAGTGTCGAAGAACGCGGACGAACTCGAGGCATTTATAGACGCCATCGAAGTTTATCGCGACTGCACCAACACGAGCGCAGAACATGCATTGCGGGGACTTCCAATGCTGCTGACCGGCGAGGCCGCCGTATGGTGGCAAGGCGTGAAGGCGACCGTCACGTCGTGGACCGAAGCCCTACTGCGACTTAGGGGGATGTTCGGCGTGCCGCGACCCGGGTACAAGATACTCCGCGAGATATTCGCCGCCGAACAAAACGGTGAACGGGCCGACGTGTTTGTAAACAAAGTGCGCGCTTTATTAGTGAAATTACCCTATTCGGTGCCGGAAGAAATGAAACTAGACATTGTATACGGCTTGTTAAATCGTAGGATAAGAAAACGCGTGTCGATCGAAACTGTGAACGGACTCGACGAACTCATCAGTAAGGTAAGGTTGGCCGAGGAGGCGCTGGCGGAGGTGAGTTGTTTTAATAATAACAACGCGAGTCCTGTTAACCCATGCGCCGCCGCACCGGGTCGTCCGAGCGCGAGTCCGAGTACAAGTAGTTCGAATAGTGATTATAGTAAATTGAATATATCATCGTCAGAATTTCGCGATATAAAGTTGATAATAAATCGCCTAGTCGTAAAATTATAACCAGTGTTAGCGAGAAATCTATTAAGTCTAGATGTTTGTACTGTAGGCGTCCAGGGCACACAATAGATAATTGCCGCAAAAATCCAGCGAACAGCGTAGGTCATAAATCATCGACAGCGCCGGATGACACACAGCTTCGCTGCTACGGGTGTGGTCAGTTGGGGGTCATACGATCCAAGTGTAGCACGTGCAGGGTTAAAAATGAATCTGATAAGAATGTTACTAATCCTACAGACCCGAATAAGTCACAATTTTGCTCAGCCCGAATAGTTAATAATAACGACCCGCGGCCATTAGTAAACATTACGGTGGTTAACTGCACGGGGGTCGCCATCTTGGATACGGGGGCTACACACTCCATCGCGGGCCCTTTACTGTACGACTTACTTGTAAATGCTGGTATTAAATTCGAAACGATATCGCGTACTATAGGCCTTGCTGATGGATCGCAGCAAACACGTGACGCGCTGGAGTGCTACGTCGACGTCACTTTACAGGGCCGGATTATACCTACAAAATTCATAGTTTTACCCGAAGCCCAGACGAGGACTCTATTAGGGAGAGATTTTATTATGAAAGCTCATATAATATTAGACCTGCCACAAAACAGCTGGTGTTACAGCGAGGAACCCCGCCGCTGGCACCAGTTCGTCGAAGGATTTATTTTAGCCTCTACCAGTGACGCGAACACGTTGAAGGTTGATACGGACCTGGAGCTGAGGCGCGATGAGGGGACGAGGTTGACGGCAGACCAGCGAACCCAGCTAAACGCCTTCCTGGTGAAGAGAGCCGATCGCTTCGCGGAACAAGGACCGCCGACCGAATACGCCACCCATCGACTAAAAATGGATCCACGCCAAGAACCGATCGCCTCACCACCCTATCGCATGGCTGCTCGGAAAAAGGAGATACTTGAGAAGGAGTTGACAAAGTTACTTGATGCTGACGTGATAGAAGAATGTGACTCGCCGTGGGCGGCTAACGTGGTCCTAGTGACTAAGAAAGACGGAGGGGTACGCCTATGCGTCGACTATCGGAAGTTGAACGCCGTGACTGAAGCCGACCGCTACCCGCTCCCAAGGATCGAAGACGTCCTGCACGCAGCGAAGAACACTAGCTTCATGACGACTTGTGACCTCCGGTCAGGCTACTTCCAGGTGAAGGTAGAACCCGAAGACCGTGACAAGACGGCTTTCGTGAGTCCACTCGGATGTTTTCGGTTTAAAAGAATGCCGATGGGTCTACGAAACTCCGGAGCGACCTTTCAACGCCTGATGGACCGATTCAAGTCTGGTAAAGAAATGGCGGACGTCTGCCTTCTAACATATTTGGATGACATAATAATATTGTCAGAGACATTCCAGAAGCATTTAGAAGACCTTAATACAGTGTTTGACAGACTTACAATGTACAACCTGCGAGTTAATCGGGGAAAGAGTTGTTTCGCACGCGAGACCGTCAAATTTCTTGGTCACGTGATTGTTCCAGGTGGAATAAAGGTGGATCCTGACAAAACCGCGGCAATTGCTAATATGGCAGCGCCCATGACCGTTAAGCAAGTTAAAACATTTTTGCAAACATCTAGCTGGTTCCGGCGGTTCATACCGAACTACGCAGATGTTGCCAGGCCGTTGACGAATCTCCTAAAGAAGGACGTTACCTGGATGTGGTCTCCAAAGCAGCAAGAGGCTTTTGACTGCATCAAGGGTTTGCTAGTGTCAGCCCCAATACTGCGACAGGCGGATGAGAATTTACCATTCACACTGAGAACCGACAGTAGCGGTTACTGTCTGGGTGCTGTCCTGATGCAGGGGGAGGGACCCGAAGAGCGACCTGTGGAGTACGCAAGCAGGCTACTAAATAGCGCAGAACGAAATTACAACACGACGGAGAGAGAAGCTCTTGCAGTGGTGTGGGCAGTTTCCAAATTTCGTGGCTATATCGAGGGGTCTGAAGTGGTCATCAAGAGCGACCATCAACCCCTGCGCTGGCTGATGTCCGTCAAGTCTCCAAGCGGGCGCTTGGCAAGATGGGCACTAACGCTACAGGAGTATAACCTCCGTATTGAGTACACACCTGGAAAATCGAACGTCATCGCAGATACACTTTCCAGACCACCAAGTAATGACGAGACAGACTGTGACCTGAGTTATGCCGAAGTGGATTTCCCTTCGAGGAGTCGCAGCGATGTCCGTGAGAACCAACTTAAAGACCCAGAGCTACGGGAAGTTATTGAAGACCTGGAGTCGCCTGACGATCCGTTCAGGGGGAGATGTTGGTCCGACCGAGGATATACTATATCTGACGGGATCTTATATCGCTACGGGCCCGACGAGGGCGAAGAAGAAACCGCGTGTTTAGTGGTGCCAGACCATGAACGTGAGAAGGTCCTGGAGGCATACCACGACGCGCCGACGGCTGGACACTACGGAGTGGAACGAACTTTAAGTCGGCTGAGGTCCAAATACTATTGGGCTG
This sequence comes from Autographa gamma, assembly GCA_905146925.1. Lineage (NCBI taxonomy): Eukaryota > Metazoa > Arthropoda > Insecta > Lepidoptera > Noctuidae > Autographa > Autographa gamma. The sequence continues at coordinate 8,980,193 of LR989852.1, forward strand.
GGATGCGGCAGAGTGTCACCGCCCACCTCAAGAAATGTATAGACTGCCAAAGGTACAAGGCTGATAATAGAAAGCCAGCCGGTCTTCTTCAGACTCCCGCAACTAACCGACGATTCGAGGTCGTCGCCGTAGACCTGTTCGGCCCACTACCCGAGACTGCTGGCAAGAACAAATGGATTTTGATCCTTGAAGACACGTGTAGCCGGTGGGTTGAGTTGTTTCCGCTTCAGAACGCTACCAGCTCTGACTGTGCCAAGGTTTTAGTGGCCGAGGTGTTCTTGAGGTACGGTGTGCCCAGACGCATCATAAGCGATAATGGTGTTCAATTTATCAGCGAGGTTATGCAGCAGGTGTGCCACTCTTTCGGCATCACCCAATCGCAAACACCAGTGTACCATCCGCAATCTAATCCGGTTGAGAGAAAAAACCGTGACTTGAAACCCAGGCTCGCCATCCTCGTAGGAAAGGATCACAACACGTGGGATGACCATCTGCCAGCAGTACGCTTCGCGATGAACAGCGCCGTCACTAGCAGTACGGGATACTCCCCTGCTTATCTCACATTTGGACGCGAGATGCGCGCGCCAGCCGACGCCATCTCTGATATGCGTATCATTGTGGAGAGCGACAACGTCGTGACGAGCTTGTCATCTTATCTCCATCGGATGTCAAACACCCTGATTGAAGCCAGAGATGTCCATGAGAAAGCTCAGGAACAGCAGAAACGTTTTGCTGACGAGGGTCGCAGGCCTGCGCCTGACTATTCTGTTGGGGATCTGGTCTTCTTAAAGACCCAGGGAAGTAACGATACCACCCAAGGCCAGACGCCGAAGTTTATACCGCGGCGCGACGGGCCTTACCGTGTTAAGGAAGTCGCAGGCCCTACAACGTACATGCTAGATACGTTAAGAGGTAATGAAACTCTAGGTAGGTATCATGTCTCTCAGCTGACCCCGTACGTAGGTGAGCTTCCGCCGCCAGTACCCGTCAATGAAAAACGTCGACGCGGCAGACCGAAACGATACCTTGACTGACCGAGTCGCGGGACGCTTAAACTAGGTCAGAGGGGGAGGTTGTAGCGCGACGCCGTAGGCGCCCTCTAGGTATCAAAACCTACGTAATATCATTTTGGAACCGCGTCATCATTTTGGTACTCGGGCTTGCGTTCGGAGTAGTTCGGACGCACGAAACAGTCGCCTCGCGAGATCTCACCTCTCGCTCGGCTCCGCTTCGTCCTTCGGGAATAATCGGAGGGAGTCAGTCCCAGTGTTGCCAACCCTACTGTTTTAACAGTAGATTTACTGTTTTTAACATGACAGCACTGTTTTCTGTTTTAGTACGATTTTCTACTGTTTTTATTCCCGATGTTGTGCGACATGGTAAAAAAACTCTTATGCTTGCCACATAGCAGCGCTGCCGTAGAAAGGCTTTTTTCAGCGGTAAACATTTTGAAAAGTAAACTGAGAAACAAAATGTCTTCTACTACGATCAAAGGCATTTTACATACAAAATCCGAAATAAACGAATGTTACGCATTTGATGCTACTGAAAATCATATGAAAAATTTTAATCAAAGGATGTACGATTTTAACAAAAACAATGAAACAGAAAATGTTGAGGATAGAGTAATACACAACAATGAATAATGTTTGTAATTTTGAGTACCTATTTTTAATAAATAATGTTTGTAATTTTTATTACCTATTTTTAATAAATAATGTTTTTAACTTTGAGTGCCTATTTTTAATAAATAATATAATTATATAATTGTTTTTTTCAATAATGTACTTTATAAAAAATTGTGATAATTAAAGAAGTACTACTGGTAGTGCTGCAGTAGTTTCATTAACTATACATCTATATAACTAATTCTATGTCCCAATTCAAAGATTTTTGAGACAGTAGATTTAATGTTTTGAAAATGTAATTTACTGTTTTCTACTGCTTTTTTAAGATTGATCTGCTGCTTTTCTATTCACTGGGGTTGGCAACACTGGTCAGTCCGCTCATGGCCGCGACGCACGCGCCTTTGCATTGCTGTATTGTTTTTTGTTATAACCGTGTTTTATATTAATATACCGTTCCTTTTTACATTTAATCGTGACTGGACTCATTTATCTCCCAGAGATACCCCAACCTATAAGTTTAACACTTACAAATGTAAATTCTTAGAGAAAATGCGGCAAGCAACTCGAAGTACCAAATTATAATAAGTACATATTCCTAATTAATATTTCATCTTTCTTTTATAGTTAAAATACCTTTCTAATAGTTGTTAACCTTGACGTTACGCATATTACGGTAATTATTAATTAGTCTGAAAACAGTTTTGTAATTTATTTCTCAATAATTAATCTTAAAATACTGTAGATAAACACTTATCGCGTTAAGAAAGGTTTTAGCAAATTAGTGGTAAATAGTTGTGGAACTTTTGATTGGGCCACTTATAATGATCACCTATGCTTTGTTATGGCGCCATTTTTTTTAAGGAAGGATACTCGCGCTAGTTCATTAAAAATTTCAGACACGTGCTATAATTGCGAATCGACTGAACTGCCTCCATATATATCTTATATTCATTTTGCATTCATAGATAGATGTTCGTTGTTAAAACATAGTTAAGAAATATCAACCACTCTGGTACCGATGTAGTGCGATTTAAGTCCTCCAAATCTCAGATTTGGGTACTCAGGCCCGTTCTTTTTAAGACAAAGTGCCTAACACCATGTCGTCACTGAAAGACAACTCGTATTCGACTGTTGCTAACTGAACGCACGTACGCTACCTACGCAAAACACACAACATTTTTACAACGAGTATTCGATCGGCATTCGAAGCTCGTGGCCAATCTGTCGCATTACAATACAACTATACCTACCACCACGATAGGCATGCTTCACAAAATGAGTTGAACACAGATCCTTTATAATTTCGCAAGGCTCAACCGTGGTATTTTGATAAAAGAAACCTTAAGAAACCTTGATGTTATCACGTGATTGGAGCGAAAGACGAACGGTAGTCGTGACTCAAGCGCCCTAACAAACTGTTCTTGTTTAATGATTGTAATTTTGATATTAGAAGACCGCTTGTATTACAAGTACGTCTTATAATAGCTATGTCATTGCAAGAAAAGACAGAAATAGGTGCTATTTACCTATGCTCTTCTGATTGCTCTCACAAAGCAATTTGTTCATTAGTCTCCTTTGCGTTTCCACCTAAATATTAACAAGGCAGAAACATAAAAGTGAACTAAAGGCACCTCATTGTAGTATTGTCCCACTTTTATCACTGACTCTACATTTTGAAAATATCGATAGATTAATAAAACAACAACACCGCAGCTAGTGAAACGGAAAACATTTTGTCTAGTTTAATGCCCACGTAGAGTTTAAACTTAGCCCCATTTTCCCAATACTATGAGGCAACATACGCCTGTGTTAAACATTATTTGTTACATCTTGTACCTTCTATGTCCTTACCGATGGCAATAAACAGCACGTTATGAACTCATCATTAATTTAAATACATGCTTCTTCATGGTCTCATTGCACATATAATTGTTACTTTACTCAATAAACATACAGGCATTTTGTTATTCAAATGTTTATTCGGCATGATGCTCCGAAGGCTGAGCCGTAAGGTGAACTAAATATGAATCCGGTTAAAGACCACAATAGTATACGTTTAAGGTATTTACAATAGACAATACCCATGTTCGTGAGTTATTTATTATTCTATCGTCGATTTGAACATGACTTATTGTTTCAACTCGGTCTTGTTGCGTTTTCGCGATGTGAGACAAAAGTTTTCCCACGTCGTTCTATTTTTTACATATGCACACAATGGATGCGTTTGGCAATTGTTTGGAATGGGTATATACTCAAAGATGTTGATCGCTTAATTACTGTTCTCCTTCATTGCGTTTTTACAATGTGTGCAGTTTGACATTTCTCGTATATCCCGCTAATTGCACGACTCGTTGTAAGTTATTTGCGAGGTTGGTAATGGTTTTGATGTTTCTTATTAAAGTGTTAAGATATGTGGTATTAATTATTAGATATAACACTTTGAGCTATATTTATGTATCTTCCTTCTTTGGATTTGTAATATATTAGTTGTATATCAAGGGCTAAACTCGATTATCTGCCACTTTCAGAACATACCTAAGTAGCTATATTTAACTACAGTTCAAAAAGAAAGCTAGGTACATACATAAAAGTATCGGAGGAATATGATAATAATGTATGAATTTTCTTGCACATTTTTTTACATGATTGCCACCGTGATTATACTTTTAATTGCTTCTCGATAGATACTTGCACAATTGTTCAGAAACCTTCATTGGTCCTTTTTAAACTGCGTTATGCACTGCACGGCCTATTCAAATATCTGATTAACACACAATTGAAGTATCACCGACCTTTGACGACACTATTTATTTTCGAAGAGTACTAGGTACCTAAGTATTTGGCTTCTTTGCATAATAAATAATAGGTGATTTCTACTCTATTCAAGAATATTTAATATTTTATGTTACATGCTAGTAAAAAAGTAGCTATATTAAACTAAAATTATTTTAGGCCTACGATAACATTTAATGTTCTATAGAATAGCTACAAATTTGAATGCTCATAATTGCAATGTAAAAAAAGCAATTAAAATAAGACGCATTAAATTAAAATAGGTTTTATTTCCTTTTTAACCGACGAAAACAGAGGAGGTTCTCAATTCGACGCGTATATTTTTTTTTTTATGTATGATCACGCATATCTTTTTACTGAGTAGTCCGATTTTGATAATTCTTTTTTTATTGGAAAGGGTATACTTCAAAGTTGGTCCCATATAAATTTGAAAAAAGAATTCCCACCCTAAGGGTGGAAAAACAGGGGTTAAATGATTGTTCACGCACTGATCGTAATGTATTACCACGCGTAACTTTTTACAGAGTAGTTCTATTTTGATGATTCTTTTTTTATTGAGTAGGCTATACCTAGAAGTTGGTCCCCTATAAATTTGGAAAAAATATTCCAATCCTAAGGGTAGAAAAACAGGGATATATTGATTGTTCACTAACTGATTTTAATATATGACCACACGTAACTTATTACAGAACAGTCCGATTTTGATAAATCTTTTTTTATTAGATAGAGAGTTATACCTTGAAGCTGGTCCCATATAATTTTACTCTAAGGTTGGGAAAATAGGGGTGATTTATTGTTCACTCACAGATTTGAATACTAAAATAAGGTAGTAAGCTATTTTAAAAATAATAAATAATTCAGCATGTAGCAATTAGTATATAATAGCCACAAAAAAATATAAAATAAAAACTTTTTAACAAAAAAATTAAACCGCCGAAAACACTGAAAAGTAAAAAATAAGAAACCTTTTTTTATTTAATCTTAATTACTAAGTTCTTAAACGAATGTGAGTATACCTAAATAATTTTGAGGCGGCGCCAAACTATCAATTAACAAAGATCACAAAATTACCTTAAAAATAAAGAAACAACCAAATCAAAAACGCTATATACTATAATTATATTCTTTACTTAGCACCTACTAATTCCATTGTGGAAAGCAAATAAAAGTTTTGAGTTTGAGTTTGAATCAACTTAACAATGCAATGAAATCTCCAGCGATAAACATTAAAATTTCTAAAAAAAATAAGTACCTATATATCGTAATTAATTAATTTGCCTGTTTGGCGCCGACTCGAAATTACTTAGGTATACTCACATTCGTTTAAGAACTTAGTAATTAAGATTAAATAAAAAAAGGTTTCTTATTTTTTACTTTTCAGTGTTTTCGGCGGTTTAATTTTTTTGTTAAAAAGTTTTTATAATAAATAATAATATTAATAATAATTGCAACGAGTTCCAAACTCCTTGCAATAATTAATTGTAATCAGCCACTGGCTGTTTGTAACAGTTCCATTTTCAAATTGCACCATAAGTTAAAACTTTTAAATAAAAAAAGTATTGCGCGTTTTTAATGGTATTGTTCTACTTATAAATTATTTGTTTTTACAGTTAGTTTATTTTGTGTGATTAATTAAGAAATTACCACTTTGATTTAGTTTTTGAACTTTTAGAAACTTGCTATCTATTTTAAGGTATGTATATGTCACCGGATTATAACAAGAACCGTAAGTTTATAAAATTCCTACGATATTTATAAATTCGCATAGGATTCTAAACGTTTTCAATTCAATCAAGTTAGAATTGAGAGAGATGTCTTGTTTTAAATTTGTGTTCCAGCTCGTCTAATTATTCCATGGTAAAACACTTAATTAATATGTTTTATAGGTTGTCGATCAAGCTAGCATGTAACGACTACGGGTTAAAGATCACAGATCTCGAAATATTTAATGGCTGAAAAAGTATCGATGTCAGTGGAACATAGTTTTTAGGATACGTCACGTCATTAAAGAAGGTATGAGAAAAATCATTTTTGTGCTACAATGTTAGCTACGATTTGCACATACTACGCAACCGCGCATTTGAAACGCAGCGGGAAAATAAGTAGGTACTGCATATAATTGCTAATTGAAAAAGTTTTTGCTCTTTTAAATGAGACAAGTCGCTCGTTCGTGGTCTCAATCAAGACTGTCTAACCTCGTGTCTAGCTACTGGGTCGTATGATGTTTCTTTGGTTAATTGAGGTGGCATGTGTTAGAAGAGAAATAGTTGTGCTCTATCAAATAATATGAACCACCTATTTCGTCGTCGCAAACCATGTAACAACTTCGTTACTATAAGGTTCAGTTATAGTACAATCAGTTACTATAAGGAACTAAAAATGTATATAATTAAGATTTGCTGAACATTTTCATGTAATCACTTTCTCATGGGACTAAAACGGACATTATATTATATCCATTTGATTTTGATTATCGATCCCCAGCTGCCCGATTTTTTCGCGTCGAATTCATGATTATGGCACCGTTTGATACCATATTAATAGTAGTAGTCGGCTTTTAGCACACTATATTTTCTAAGATTGTTCTTTTTTATATTACCTAACTCATTCTTTGAAAAGTAAAGTAAAGAATAGACGTGTAACTTTGTGATTTATTAAAGAGAAATGCAAAGTACCTGTAAATTATTTTGATTGTAATCTGAAAGGAAACTCCATACAAGCTTCCGTTGATAATAAGTAACGATATTACCAATTATGCATTCTGACATTACCAAGAATTGTAATAATTAATATTACCAACAATTCTTGATCACAATATGGGTGACATAAATGCTCAGCCACACGTGAGCGCACATGACATAATATTATAAATGTTACGTCATCACTTGCACATTAATTTTATAATGTCAAGATTATGCATTAAAAGTATTTACGTGTATTGAACAATGTAATATAGTACTGTAGTATCCTTACTGAGAACTGAGCCGGAGATCCGCGTGTGATCCGTTAGATCCTTGTAAAATCCGTGTAAGCGACGCCGTGAGTGTGACTTTTCACACGATTGATGAGAATGTGTAGTATTCAAATCGTACCGTGATTATCCGGATACGGACTCGAGTTGATTAGTTTTATTGTTTTACGTAGTAAGCTCTTTAAATGTTATTTAATTGTTTTTGAATGGAGGTGGTATACTACTTCGCGATCTTCTTTTCCGTATTCCGATTTGATTAAAATGTAACATAAGTTTAAGTATGCCCTGGTATTTGTTGATGAAGCAATCAACCGGTTTTAGCATACCTTAAGGTAATTTTTAATACAACTATCAATGAAGAAGAGCCTTTTCAATAAACATTAAGTACAAATATCCGCGTGAGGTCCAGCTTAATAAAAAGTCATATAGATCTAACGACCTAGCATAACAAGATAATCGCAAAGCTTGGGGCAAGGTCGACACACACCTACCAATGGTCGGCTAAAATCATAGCACGTGACGTCACTATACCGCTCTAATTTGCACTAAGATACGCAATACATCATAACATTATATCGATACTTCATGTAGCACGATAGTCGGATTAAGAGAGCGATACGTACTTGCTTTACGACTCCACAAGGCAGACTATTTATAATGTAGAGTCCCAATACTCAATACTTTATTGTATTCCACAACGTGGAAAACTGAAATATAAATACAATTGAGGACACTGTCAGGCAGCGAATTAGAATAGGTCACAATCTGGTAGTAAACCATGAGTTTCTCTTTGAGAATTGTTAGCTAGTTAATATAATTTTAATTAAAATAGAGAAATAATTAATTTTATTCAATGCTGAGATGGCAAGGACTGCAAAATTAATATTAGTATCATAAGATGACAAACAATACGACTCATCTTTTTATATTATTCGCGTGAGGTAAATGTGAGGAAATTGACCTTTAATATAGAATGTGTTGTGGGTGGATGATGTTGTTGGGCATATTGACCAGTCAACAATAATTATAATATAGACCTAGATAGTTACATCATTCAGAAGCCTTATTTATTAGCGTTTAACTTTCCGATTCATATGGAAATTGTTTGACACTAAAGAACGATTTGTAAAGTTGTATATGAAACGTTAAACGTATATGTATCTGTTGTATGCTTCATACAGTTCTGCCTCTCACACCAGCTATAGTGGTATGTGTAATCGTTAAGTAATTTACAAAGGACCATTTAAGATAATTACTAATTATTCCCGTCACACCACATCAGGCAGCTAGGTGCCAGTGGCGTATAATTTAAGTATACAAAGACATTCTTGAATGAATTGACATAGTAAGAGGATTCACAAAAAATATTAGTTACTGTGTAAGTACAACCTCAAACAATGAAAAAGCTGTAACATAGTTGTACAAAAAATCCATAAAGGCAATATTAATTTGATTCACTTAAATTTTGAAAACAAGCTGGTAATACATTCGAGATTTTCCTTAAAAATACTACACCTTATAACAACATGATTAAAAAACCATTATAATATTATCGGAACTCGCGTCAGTAGATAAACTTGAAAATTTATAATTAGTATGACTCAGAGAAATCTTTAGGTTAAGGTAATTTGGAAAATACTAAGAATCGAAACAAGCACGTTTTACATTTAGCGAAGACCTAAATAGTTATAACAATGTCTGTTAAAATTTCCAGTGCATTTAGTTCGAACTTCCATGAACTTATACAATCTCTTCCTTGTAGGCAAAAGGTTGAATCCGCATTTTTCGATGAGAGCAAATACTTATTGTATTTATTAAGATTAGGGGTGCAGTCGAGAACTTGGTTATCTGGGACAATACATTAAACATTCTATTAGTTCTACTACTATGGCATGTTCAACAGCACATACAATTAGTTAAACATACTTTGTAATAGTCTAAGTTTCGGACTCAAATGCTATTTTTAATAAAGTATAATTAGACTAGCGGCCCGCCCCGGCTTTGCTCGGGTGCATCTTTAAAATTGCGACTATAATTTGAGATTTAAACTATCCTATCTCTCAAGTTGGATCTTTTTCTATCCTATCTCTGCACATGGTGTGCGAATTTTATCATCATCGGTTAAGTGGTTTAGGAGTCCATTGAGGACAAACATTGTGACACGAGATTTATATATATTAAGATGAGCGCGGTGGGAATCAATGTAATATATGTATAAACAAATCTATCTGTTCTGACATCTCTAAGACTTTCAAAATAAACGCTGATAACCATGTACTTTGCGGTTTATGTGAATAAATTATGTATTGATTGTAGCTAACAAAATTAATTATTTATATCGTGCCGTCGATTTTCAATATTATATTTTGTAACTAACTAGGAAAACGTTTACATAGAAACAACAGCTTACACGAGTTGTTGTTTCTATGTTAACGTTTTTCAATAATCCGATTATCCTCAAGGATTGCCGGCAGACAAGACATTCCAAAATAGTTTATTACAACGTTTTTTCAAACAAATTATGAATTTAAATATTCATACCTAGTAACTAGTTTCTTAAGTCAAATAAGTATATAAGATGCTCTAGCTTAGTAAAAAGTATTAACTTTTTACGACTATAAGTACTTATTAGCTACAAGTCTTTATGTAAAGGGCGGAAAGTCGACCACTGTGTCAATCGGGTTTTTTTTTTTTTTTTGGTAGAGATCTTTGCAGTTAGCCTGAGCGCAGGCTTTGACTGCTTCACCGGACTTTTGGCGAGGACCTTAAGGCCTCCAGCCAGAGCAATAGGAAAAACTAACTACGTCAGCAACGTCCACTAAAGGCACCCCCTGCGGGGTTCGGACCTCGACTTAGTGCGTTGCTAACAATCTTAATAAAGCAAAACAGCAAGGGATGGCTGTATCTAAGTTTTTATTATTTAGGGACATATTTTTATTGCTAGTTTGGCCGGCTCGGGCCAGCTTGGTCTAGGGACGGGAGGATAACATTTACGTTACTATTATTTATAATACGCGACGGGCCTCGCCGGCGAGGACGTAATATACGGCGGTTGTGTTTTGTATTGCTACTGCTAGCTAAATCGAATGCTTCTTGGAGAAGCGTTGTTTTATCGTCGGGGTAGGAGAGAGTAAGTCTGGGGCGTTTAATCTTAGATATTACGGAAGGTACGTATCGCGCGGCCGCTACGATTAGCGGGTTACGGTGGGTTTCGGAGGAGTCGAAAAATCGGATCGCGGCGCGTTTCATGAACTGCTTGATTGTTGGCAGCTTTAAGTCACAGTGCAACTGCAAGTTACGAACGTAACCTGGAGCGCCTGTGGCTCTACGCATGAAACGGTTTTGGAGAGTTTGCATTCGTTTGAGTCGATAATCGGGTACGTGAGAGAATACGACGCTGCCGTAAGTCATGATAGGTCTCACGCACGCAGTGTAAATTCTCTTCTTACAAGTAAGAGAGAGTTTACTGCGCTTGTTCAACATACAATGAAGTCGGCCGAGGGCGAAGGCGGCCCGCGCGCGTGCCGCTTTAATATGAGCTATGAAGGTAAGCTTCCGATCAAGGATCACACCCAGGTATTTGGCTTGCTGTTCCCAAGGGATAGACTTGCCGAAGAGGGTTATAGGAGGAGAGGGAGCGGGAGGCTGCCGTTTCTTGCTAAAGAGCACGGCTGCGCTCTTGGTAGGGTTGACTTCGATTCTCCATTTCGTGAACCACTTCCCGAGGGTCGTGACCGCGGTCTGGAGAGTTCGACCTATTGCTAAGGGGCTGGTGCCTGAATAATAGATGGCCGTATCGTCGGCGTACATAGCTACTTGGGGTTTGCCACCGCGAGGAATGTCGCTAGCGTATAGCGTGAAGAGGAGTGGAGAGAGTACGGAGCCTTGAGGGACTCCGGCCCGGATAGGGTGAGGGGAAGAGAGGGTGCCCTCAACGCGATAGCGAAAGGACCGATTCGACAAAAAGTTTCGGATGATGAGCACGAGACGATCTGGCACCTCGAGTTGGTATAGCTTGAAGATCAAGCCATTGTGCCAGACCTTGTCGAAGGCCTTTGCTATATCGAAGAAGAGCACGCCAGTGAGCCTTCCACGCTGAAAACCAGCGCTTATATGCTCGACTATGCGGTGGACTTGTTGGACGCACGAGTGTTGGGTTCTAAAACCGAACTGCTCGTCTGGTATGAGACTCCTGGACTCGGCGTAGTCCATAAGACGGGAATAAATAATTCGCTCGTATAGCTTCCCAAGTACCTTGAGTAAGCTAATCGGGCGGTAACTAGTGGGCTCAGACTTCGGTTTACCGGGTTTGTGGATGCCGATGACTATCGCCTCTTTCCACTTCTGTGGAAAGAGATTGTTTCCTAATGCTGCATTGAAGATGCCTGTCAAGAGGATTACTAATGCTGGGGAAAGAGTTTAATCACCTTATTGGTGAGGCCGTCTGAGCCTGGGGCTTTACGTGGATGCAGTTCCTTGATCAGAGACCGTACCTCGTCTACTGTTACCGGCGCGAGTGGGTGTTCCGGATCCTCAGAAGGAGGGAGCGAGGCCTTACGTTCGACTTCAGCGTCAACTCTGGCAAGGTGAGCTTGATCGACCGGAAGGTCGCTAGGCGTACACTGGGCCTCTAAGCTGTCGGCTAGGCATTCCGCTTTCTCGTCGTCTTCAAAGGCAGGGCTCTGATTCGGACGGTTCAGTGGGGGCATAGTAACTTCGGTACATCTACGTTATTTACGTTGGAGATTCCAAAACGCGTGATGGTTGGGCTCTAATTGGTCGAGAAACTTATCCCAGCGTTCGTCACGCAATATCCTTATGCGTTTTCTAAAAGCACGCTGTAGAGAGCGCATGCGGACGCGATTAGAGTCGCAGGGATAAGCGTCGTAGGCGCGTATAGCCGCGTTCTTCTCCGTCAGTAGGGCACGGGCATCGTCCGGAAGGAGCCAACGAGCGTCTTCTGTCAGAGGTACCGACCGTGAACACTCGTTCACCAGGGACTGCACGTGCTCAGTGAGGGAGTCGATCGCGCCTATAGCGTCCATCGCGGATTTTACGTGGTCTGGGATTGAGTCGAGATGCGCGGAGTGGACTGACTTAAGGCGAGTCCCAAGCTTCGTCCAGTTCGTAACTATCTTGGTGGGGATGGGCTGACCAGCGTCTGGGGGACCTACACGCGGACCGAAAGACATGATCACTGGTCGATGGTCAGAATCTAATTCCTGAATAACTTCAATGGACCGAAGCGCTAGGTTAACGTTATTAAGCAAAGCTATATCTAAGATGTCGGGGCGGTGATTTACGTTATCGGGAAAGTGCGTAGGATTCATAGGCGCGATGATGTCAAAGTTTAACTCGGAGCTAAGAAGGTCTAGGTGTCTACCGCGGATGTTACGAGTGTGGCTATTCCACGCTTCGTGTTTTGCATTCAGGTCTCCCGCCAGAAGGACGGAGTCGCCGAGAGCAAGAAGAGCTTGCAGGTCAGGTCGTAAGTCGACCCCCTGAGGTGACGGAGGGATATAAACTGAGACTAAGAACAAAGGTCTATGACCGGTCATGCCTAGCCTACAGACAGAGGCTTCAATGTGCGACAGCGTAGGTGGGTCCATTGGAACACAGTACAGTGACCTTTTGAAGTAAATGAGCGTGCCGCCGCCTGCGCCTCTGGTTCGATCGTTACGGACTAGGTTATAATTCGCGATTCGCGGGTTTCTATGAGACGGTTTAAGAAAGGTCTCCTGTACAAGAAAAACGTCGAGTTGGTGGTCGCGAAGAAAAGTAGCGATTTCATCGCGTTTATTATTGATACTTTGCGCGTTAAAGAAGCCTAATTTAAGGGAACGGGGTTTGAATTTACCAGTGGTTGAAGCCATTAGAACGCGGCGGCTTTGTATGCGGCGAATACGTCGCTGAACTGCTCCCTAATAAAGGGCGCGTGCAAAGGCGAGGGGTTGGCTCTAATCGCCTCAGCCATAAGGCGGATGCGATTAAAGTCAAACGTCTCGTAGACCTCGATGTAATTTTTAACCGACGCAGTGATGTCGGCCGAGAACGTCGGGGCCATAAGGGCCGCGGCCGACGGTGACGCGAACGCGGGTTTCGGTGTAGGCGCGGGTTTGAACGCGGCGAGAGGAATGTGTGGGACAGAGGGTCCATGAAGCGCGGAGGTTGGAATGCTCTCCTTCGGTGGAGAGGAGAGGGCCGGAAACGCGCGGAGATGCGTTTCTCTATTCCAGCAGGCCCCGGTTGGGCGTTGTGGGCTAAGACGCGGCGGAGCGGTCGCGGGATTTTGCGCGGGGGCCATTGCACGAGCGACAGGCCGTTTCACGACGGTTTTAGGGGCCTTAGGGCAGCCGCGGTAGTTGGCTGGATGACCCCTTTCGCCGCAGAGAACGCAGCTAGGGGGCTCAGCGCACTGGGTGCGGTCCTTGGGCCGGGGACAGTCAGGCGTTCCATGCTCACCGAGGCACTTCACGCAACGAGGGCGCGCGAAACAATTACGCTGCGAGTGACCGTATAACTGGCAGCGGTGGCACTGACCGACAGTGCCGGTTTTTCGTGGCGTTTCAACTTTAATTCCAGAAAGTTGACAAATTGATTTTATATTAAAAATGGATTTGCCTTCAGCCGATCTCTCGGTGACTGCAAGGACCATCTCATATGGTAACTTGCCTCGCGAGCGGTACATCCGGTGTACCTCGAGGGCTGGGATGCCCTGCGAACGGAGGTCCTTGAGCATGTCATCTGAGGACAACTCGACGGGGACGGACTTAATTACCACGCGGAGGACTCGTTCCTCTGGGAGGGTAAAACTGTGATAAGGCAGGGCTCTCTCCTGCAACATGCGGGTGAGCGACCGGAAGTCGGTCGCTGTAGAAACGGTGATTTTGATGCCGTCCTTGACGGAACGGGCACTTGAAAAATTTACGTGGTTCTGCGAGCACCACGTGGATACCTCGGTCCATTTTCCTTTCTCCTGAAGGAAGATTGGAGGAGGGACCGGGCTGCCCTTCTTTGGGGCTGAAGCAATGGGCTGTAAGGGCGTAGGAGCGGCGGGTGAGGCCGGTGAGGAAGAAGAGGGCTGGGAAGTACATGTTGAAGCCAACATGTCAACGGAAGAGGCGGCGTCAGTTTTGGCGGACTTGGAGGGCACCTGTTGGGATTTTGCCCTTCGGGTGCGTTTTTTGCCCTTACCGACAACTTCGATGAAGCCATCGGTTGAGCAAGACGAATCGGACGCTGTTAGAGCATCGCCAGAGTCTTCGAAGTTTGCCATCTCGGCATCGATAAGGGACGGGGTAGCAGAGCGGGGGCGGGATGAGTCACGCGCAGGTGTGCATCGCGGCGAGGCAGGTACAATGGGACGAGTCGGATTACACGTGACAATGGATGGCGAGACAATGTCCGGCGAGACAATGGCCGGCGAGGCAAAAGACGGCGAGACAATGGGCGGCGAGGCAAAGGACGGCGAGACAATGGGCGACGAATCAAAGGACGGCGCGACAATGGTCGGAGAGATAAGCGGATTATGATGATGATAAGCCGAGTAATCCCTGACAGTGTCGACTGAAGAGGGACCGCCAAGTTTCGCGAGCTCGGCAGGGTCGGAGTTGCGGATCCAAGCCTGGAAGAGGTCTTGGATCAACCTCGATTTCATTTGCTCCTCGAAAAAACGGAGCCAGAGGGTATCCATTCTCGCGAGGAACAAGAAGGAAAAAAACACGACAAAAATAAACTAAACACTAAACATGGGGAATAAAGAGAGGGCGCGCCTAACTACAAAAAAAAAAAACCTAGCTTGATCTAACTCCCCGGGTAGGATCGCCCGGGGGTGTGTGACCCTCCCTGCTGGGTTTAGGCAGGAACTGGCAAATCCGTGTGGCGTAAAAACTTCACAACTTTGCAAACACAATAAATGACACTGCGTTCGAGTTAATCACAAAATAAGACACTAAACGACGACATTATTGCACTAAACAACACTGTTTTCAAGTTTTTGAAACACTACTAATATCGGAATGACTGGTGTATCGCGGAAGGGACGCTACATAGACGTCCACCTCGCGCGGCGGTCGGTCACAAACTCTGTGTCAATCGGGTCGCAAAGTCGTTAGTTCATGACTTAAGAAGTTCTGTTTCTTCATTCACAACGGCACATCATTAAACGTTGGCAGAAAAGGGGTAATCAAAGTTGTGTGTTTGTAAAGCCTGCTAATGTAAACAGAGATAACATCTCGGTGGTCTAATGCAAGAATACTTGGAACCTAGAACATGAGTTGAAAGACTAGCACCTACCACTATTCAAAAGTATACGATAATACTAATAGGTCTATGTAATAAGCCTGTTTGTTCCTCCCAATGGGTTTTTCTTTGAATGTTAAACTTTGTTTTAGAATATGCGTGTAGATAAATAACTGACCTACTAGCAGTGCCTAGTTTTAACTTCTACTTTTCCGAATTCTTGGTAGTTATTCTGCTATTCGGGAGAACGTCAAATCTTAAAATTCGGTCCACTCATTCTTGAGTAGGTAATAAATGGTATACTTAACTAACCATGCTATGTCAAGATATTCATTAATTTCCGAAAGCTCAAGCTCTTTACACAAGTTTCAAAGTCAAAGTCTATTTCCTAACTGACTTGAAGTAATAAATTAGGGCAACTGACGCTTTAAACTAATTAAAAAATGTGAGAACAATGAAGAAACGTCTGGATCAACTGGCCTATAAGAAAATAACTAACACGAGTAAAGCCTCTTCTATAAGTATTTCAATAAACTCAGTTATAAATCTCAAATATGAAGTAAAAAAGAACGGCCTAAAAGGATTTTGTAACAGTAGCAAAAAATAAGTTCATGAAATTAGCACATACGTATAAAAGTAGGTACCGTCACAAAAAAGTAAGTGTATAACGCGGTCAAACACGTGGCGTGGTTGCATCTAGCTATAATAATAAAACAATGGTGTGCTTTTAGCCTTTCATACTGTATGTACCTATAATGAATTTGTTTTATGATCTCTTTTTTTGACAACTTTTATAAAGGTTTCAAACTAAAAAAAAGCTTTTATTCTGAGTTATAGTGGTCCATGTTCTTTCTATACCCTCCCGTCAGAGCTGAACGCGGAGAAATTACACGATTTCGGCCGGGCGTACTCTGACGGATCCCCGGAGTTACGCAATAGAGGCCCAACATATTATGGGGGGATAAGAGAGATGTGGCAGCCCAGGATTTAGTTCGAAGTTTGTGTATTATATCGCGAGTGGATAACTGATAATGCAATATCATATCATTTCAAGCCTTTAAACCCATTGGTAATGTTAGAATGACTTATGGTACGAGTAAATATTGGGAAATAAACAATTCGTAATGATGCACATCTGCCATTAAGTCTTAATAATTGTAAGCATCTAAAAGCTCTTTCGTGTTGAATTTTACTGAAATTATGTTCTTTGCTATAATTATGTCATATTAAAGTAGTTGCACATCATTACGCGACTTTACGACGTCGGAATGGCTTTATCAAAAGATTTTTGGAAAGACAAGCTTGTTTGTTTCATTTGCGTTAATTTCAGTTACATGAAGCAGATACTTATTAAAGTCATTCATATATTGCAGTTATAAAAATGAATGGATAAAGAAACTGAAATTAAAATGAATGGAAAATAGATTTATGAAAAAAGACAGGAGAGACAGAGGAGGAGATGAAATTATAAGATGCCTTAAATTGAAGACACTAAACAATAACATTTTAAGTAAGTTTTCCTTTTTACGCTTATAAATACTAAATCAAAGAGAAAAAAAATACTGTCACAAAAATACTGTAATTTAATTATTAGTTAAGCGTAAAACATTTAACACAACCACATTTTTCAGTCTAACGGTTTGTCTTAGTAATCCCAATAGAGATGGAAGTCATGGGAAAGACCTTGTTTAGCGTCGAGATGTTGCAATAATACATTATTTCTTTAAAGTCTGAATTAGGCTCACTTATGTGATTATGCTATCATTTTCGCGTAGCTTCGTGATACATCGCCTTGTTTGATAAGCTATAAATAAAATGGAAACCCACAACGTTTTATTAATCGCGGTTACCCGTCTGTTTATCATGACAAGGCAGCATATTGCTAAATGCTCCAAATACACTAAACCATATACTTTCATAGAGCATTTGTTGATTGCAGTATAAAATCACACAATGAGCAAAGCATCGGCATTGATTGATAGATAGATTAGGAACCTGAGAAAAGCTCAATGAAAATCGGATTTATTTTTAGGTGGTGAATTGTTCAGAGGGTCCCAGCCTTTCGCGTTAAGTAGATAAAGAAGAAGATTGATAAGTGAGGTGTGAGGTCACCTCTACTTGGGCAGTCATGTGGCCGTACGTGTCGAGTCGTCCCCCCAGCGCGCGCGCACGCGGCGCATCCCCGCTACGGCGACTATAAAAGACATCGCCCAAACCTGCCGCGCGCTATTACAACAGTGACTCTGTGATTTTTCCCGCCGCGTTATTTATTTAAATCAACAGATAAAGGTAAGTGAACTTGGCTAAGGGATACGAAGGGATGATTTGGGAAATACATTTAAGGATAAAATTTTAGCTTTAGGTCTCGCGAAAATTAAGCTTTTCATTTTTTTTTGTGAGTTAATTACCTATTTCTTCACACAATAATCGTCTCAATGCATCTTATTTTGATAATAGTCTTGCATAAGCGAGAGCTTAAAGTTAATTTAGAGTCGCGCCCGCGGTTATCGCGCTGACGAGCGAAGTTGCGTTAGTTCATTCATGCGGTGATTGCTCTCGTCAAATCTGACAAGAAAATTACTTAGTCCGTCAGCGGCAGTGTCCTTAAAATCTGTACGCAGAGTGTTAGCCGCGGATAAAAGGCGACGAGCACCGTATGTATGTCAAGCCGCAGTTGCAACACAGCATGGTGCTGAGAATATGTCTGAGAGCCCTTTTCTATGTGGTTTCATCATGTGCTAGACTTTACACGTTGATGAAGACGCCTTATCGGATACAGTGCCGACACCCAACATCACAATACACGCGTGAACATAACTTTACCGGTTTCTTAAAGCCTACAGTTTGACAAATTAGCCACTTGACAAAATTAATGTTGAGAATCAAACTAGTGTTTCAAAATAACGAAGGTCAACGTGGCTGAAAGATGTAGTGGACTTTCAAATATTTATAACATGTGACACTAAAATATTTGAGTGAAGTAAGATTGGCTTGGTGTCAATGGAACCTGTTCTTGATTTGAGTATTAACAAGGACTGATAAACGTTGCCCACTTGACATGCGTTGTCTGCGTAACAGAGTTATTTAATAAACGACTTTAGAGTTGATACCGTTACAAAATGTTTTCTGCAATCACCGATACATTACCTCCATTAAAAACCCTGAGTGTTTTCGAAACAGAAAACTCTATTTTGAAATAATAGTTCGTTACGTAGTTCATTAATTCAAGTGTTTTTAATACAAGTACAATAATCACCATCGTAAAATATTAACGAGATAGGTAAAAGAATATATTAGGTGGACGTGTTTTTAATCAAAGTCGAGTATTATTAATCACTATTTTTAGTGTTTTGATATTTCGATGAAGATGTTTTTGTGATCTATAAAAGCCCAGTATTATATTACAAATTATATAAAAATCTATATTCTCTGACATTTACAAAGTATTCAGATCAATATGTTTTTCTTATGTTAATTTTGTTTCGTAACGAATAATTTTATCATAACAAAGTCTATCTATATGAATCTGGGTTTGTTGAATGAGTAACTTAAACGTATTATTATAAAATTGAAAGCCTACGTCTTACCGTTTTTGTATAATCGGATTACTGTCACATAACTTGCGGATATTAACTTTAATATCATTTTAATGTCTTTCTTTGAATATTGCGCCTCTTTGTGTTTTTTTTTTAAGTTATTGAATTTATTACAATAATTTTACAACTAATCCATAAAAAAAATGTTTTTTGTAGTAATTGCATAAAACATCCTACAGCACATAAACGAAAATTAAATAATACAGTTGTAAGAAAAAAAAAACACATAACAATGGATGCGAATAGAAATCTACAAACAAGACTAATTATTTCCATGTTAACCTTAGATGGCACAATGAGAAGAAGTAAAGAACAATGCTATCCCGAGGTTATCTTTAACTTATTTCCTTTGCGAACTTAACCGCACCGAACTTCGCTCCAAACTTGGTTCAACCGCAAACTTTAACTGTGAACACTTTGATACAAACTTGACGTGACTTCGTGACTAGTTTTTTGTGGTTATTAAACTTTAACCGCTGTATTATTTAAGTTGAGACGGATCTAGAGCAAATAATTGCCGCATTTTTTGTTCTATTTATTGTTGAATCATCTCCTTTAAATATAGTATCAGGACATAAACTTTTACGTCAGAGATAAACTTGTTACTTTTTAGATTGATAATTTGAAAGATCGTTAAGTTACTTAATTAAAACTAACGACTCACAAATCATTTATGGTAGCTAAATCTATGGTAAATAACCTCTTACTGTGTATTGAAAATAGGCAGTTTTTTAATGTGTCTTACGGGATTTTGCTTTATAATTTGTAAAACTTATAGGTAATCAGTAAAATTTACTAAGTGTTTTATTTTTAAGAAAAGCTTTTTAGTGCCTCAACACGTAACTTAATACACTACACCTTACTGAAATAAGCGAACTTACTGATACGAAAGTATAACCTAATCAATCATTATTTTTTGTACCATATCATTACAAGATAATTAGTTAATACGTCAAAGTGAGTTAACGACATGAGAACACGTTTTTGTGTCCAATTTGATTGTGTTTTACATGAAGATCATTGTACTTAAGCAATCACTGAACTATGGTTTTAACAAAAAGTTTAGGTGCCATTATATTATGTGATATTTAAGACCACAAAAAGCGTGTATATTGTAGTAATATTATTAGATACCACAACAGATTATGTGCGAAGAATGCGTATGTGTTCCGTTTTTCTAAATAGTTACTCTGTTTTTTTTCTTAAATCCTGTGTAAATAATGTTAAATTAGGTTAGACGATCATTTTAATTTAGATTTTTTTCTTAACATTAGTGCAATAAACCACTTTAATTATATCTTATATGCTGTACTTTATAAAACTGACCACGATGCCTTACGGTTTTTGACTACATTTGTTCTTGGGTAGTTAAAAAAAAAACACGTTTATTTAATATATACGTACACTATCTTACATAGATTCGTTCTTTTTTACTATAAAAGTATACTTATATGTTATAGTTATAATCAATAAAATCTTGAATTAGTAATTGCTGATTCACAAAACATGATTTCATGTTTACTCTCAATCGTACTTACGTAACAATATTACTAGGATAGGGCTCGAAGGCTTTTCCGGCGGATACTATAATAATGCGTGAGAAAGTTAGTGCATTAACATATCTAAGTTTACATACTTTAAGTATACTATACAACTTTGTCGAATATATTGTGACACTCGTGTTAGAGCTATTGTACGTAACTGTTCCTTTATTGAATATAATTATATTTGTCTAAAACATATGATAACAAAATAAGACTGTGTTATGAATTACTTGCTCCATATTTTATACCACGTAGCTGAATGATTTTTCTACATCGCTAAAGTATCCTAACTATTCTTGTGATAAAGTTCAACAGAACTGGCCAAGAAACCTACATACCGAACTGAATCCTAATCTGGATTAATTACTAAACCACCATTGAATGATCTCTGAGAATTTCTGAATTCTTTGCAAACGACTTTAGCACAATTTTAGCAGAATATTTTCTAATCAGCATGTTTCATACATAGAAGTATATTTTTTTTTTCTTGTACAGTGCTGACCTTTTCAGATAGCTTAGTATTTAATAAAATTTTGAGTTATTTTCTAATGTCTTCTCTTAATTATTTATGTGTAGTAG
The DNA here is from genome assembly GCA_905146925.1 of Autographa gamma. Classification (NCBI taxonomy): domain Eukaryota; kingdom Metazoa; phylum Arthropoda; class Insecta; order Lepidoptera; family Noctuidae; genus Autographa; species Autographa gamma. Next base: position 9,001,545 of record LR989852.1, read on the forward strand.
TCGGTGTATATCCTTATTAATTGTATATCGCTAGACTATCCGTGATTATTTCTGAGAATTGGATTTATATTCGCATATTGTATAGACTAATATTGTTATTAAACATAGTATCTACAATAAAATTCTAGCAACTGATGAATATTTTGATGACGAATAACATTTTAGGAAAGATTGCAACACAAACGTTTTAGAATGTTCATGGACTTGACATTTGAATATAAAACTGTTAACAAATATAAACATCACTACAGTTTCACACTTACGACTTCACGCTTTTAATTAATATACAGTTTCAATTATCTCTTACATCCGTTTTACACCATTTTTAATAGCAGGCACATTTAAGGCAATGTTTAATTAAAAATAATTACGAACAGTTTTGAAAAGGTTGGAAAGGGAATCTAAGAACATTAAAGTTAACACAATCAATAACTCTTAATGTGCAATCGTGTAAAAAGGTTATCCCACGATTGCGAGGGTAATGTTCGAACAATGTATCGGATTCTGTGTCCCACAATTAAGTTTCGCAGCCACTCGATCACGTTAAACGAAGGACGTCTTGAGTAACTCGCGGTGAATTAGTTTGACAATTCGATATTATCGCGACGAATCGGATAACGATGCCTCTATCTATTATTACCTGTCGTAATTTAAAATCGGATGCCCATAAACCATTTCGAAAGGCATGTGGACCCTCAGCAACTCAAATTGACGTCGAAGCGCTAGGACAAATGCCAACAGGTTGCGCAACGGTTCAAGGCTACTACTCTGGTGTTTTATACTCGAAACGAGAATCTGCCTTATGAATATTCACGACGGTCATTAAGATACTTTTAAGCTGGAAAATTGCATAGAGCAGGAACCGCGCTGAGCTTCATTAGGTGAGACGCAGACGGTACCGATTGCGGGAACGTCAATGATTGTATTTCCTTATTTGTTGTATAAACATGAATATCGTTATGAATAATATTTGCGTATGACAAAGTTCGTTGAAATAGCGCGTTGATGTCTTTTATACTGCGGTCACTTCTTGTTTACGCATAATAGACACAGCGAGCTTGCTAATGAATATAAATTTCGCAAGTGATTATAATCAATCACCTAATACATTACGGAGGCTTTCCTCATCGATAAAAGCTTTGAGATTGTCTCCATCTCCGCACTTACACAAATGGTTGCATGTTCGGGTTTTATGTGAGGTCGATTCACCTGTAGGCCCATTTTTATTGCTTGTTGCGTTATTACTATCGATGTTATATTGTAACATGTTAATATAAAACTATTAAACTTGAATTTGGATAGATAACAGTAAAGCTAAGTGCGTTTGAGTGTGTGGGGGTCAGATGGTCACGTTGTGTTTCACAACAGATGCACATGTGATTTATTACTGAATGTTTGTGTCAGTAGTGACAAGGTCACTGCCCCACAGATAACAAATGTTATTCAGCGTCAAGGCCGAACATATTAGCGCATGAAAGTTCACTGTAATGTTGTGGTTGGTCGGCGACCGTTTGTCGTGTTTTGAAGATGAGATATTGATATATGTAGACATGTACTTGTTTACTATTTACTTGTAGTCAACAACAGTGTGTATATTTCAAAAAGAACCGTAACAATTGAATTAAAAAACAATAGTGGTCCAATCTTGAAACTTTGGTCACATTGAACTTCAACATGTCTGACCTTTGCAATGATTCCTTATAGTACCAATAGTAGTTTTATATACAATGTCCTTACGAGAAATATATATTAAATAAACAGAATAATAAGACTCGAAAATATAATTAAAAACTGAAAGGTCAAATGAGACCGGTCTATGTATACCTACATCAGAACACAGGCTTATTTCGTTAGTTTTATGAAAAAGTAATTTTATTATTTCTATTTAATAAAGTCGTGGAATAACATGGGTTTAAGCTGCAGTCATGTAGATTACAGATTCCTCAAATAGAAATACTAGTGAATGCACATAAGTCAAGTAGCAATAAATATCATGTAAAGTTAAAATTAAATTTATATTAATCTCGAAGTATAGGAATTTAGATAGTTTAGCATCCTATTAGGCATGCTTAACACGCTAATATCGTCTGTCGAAATTCCTCAAGTAATTAATGGCCTCTGTGTTATTAATTAATTATTATAGCAATCTATATGCTGATTTCGAAATTTAGATTTATCATCACGAATACTAAATAGGCTTCTAATTGGGAGCCATCTATCTGCCAAGCTTTTCGTCGTTTACAATGTTTTATATTTTAATTTATTTATTTAGGATGCTACTACAAATTATCACTTAAAATTGATTCCTACTTGTGATATGTTTGTCGATAAAAAAAGCTAACTGAAGACTTCATTTTATGTATCAATTATTAGAAAAAGTTAATTAGATACTTGTTAAACTATTTATGTTTTGAACAACTGGCAATTTCACGATAATTAGTAGTAGATAGAACAAGTGATAAAGAATGTTGCCGCCCTCCGCATAATTCGTCCTTTTGCCACCCACAGCAATTAGGTACAAAGTAGCAAACACAAGGCTTTTAATAATTTACATATTAATTTGAAAACAATTGAAGAATGACACATAGGCGGTACACCTTTTAAGAATTAATTGAAATGTCAAATATTGCGATAGTATCTTACTAAGCGAAAAGCAAGTTTGAGGAAGTTCGAGTTATAAAAATATTATTTGTAATGATAATGCATTGATTATATACCTACTCGGTGCACAAAAGGACAAAAATATAGTCAGAATGATCGTTATAAAATGAGTAATCCTTGTTTTGCTTAAACCTCTTGAATAATATCTACGACCCTGTAAACTTATCTCTTTGCACCGTACTGCACTCATAATACAGTAAAATGAGGTCACAGCGCAGGTGAAGAACAATGAACTAACATCCGGTGCACTATTGTAAGGTTTCGATTCTGATAAACTTATGCTACAGAAAATTTGAAAACTTGTGACGAACTAATGTATTGACATGTTAAATTTTAACTTGTGCGTACCGTAATAGGTAAATTGTTGAAAGTATATTAATGATATATGGTGTGTCTTTAAAATACAAAGGTCTCTTTTTATTTTGAGTTTAATATATTTAATGTAGGCAATGCGGGTTTCTCAGACTAAAAAATAAAACGAAAGCCACTTTACGAATACGGTCGTCAAAAATTACTGCTTAAATATGTAATAATACGTAACTTAAACCATACAACTTTAAAACGCATCGTAACAAGCGACCACTGCTAATCTATTTGAGTTCTCGCATGTAATGTGCGGTTGATATGCAAAACACTTGCTGTTTCACTAAAGAAACTGCACCCAGACATTACGTAGACGGCAATAAAAATTTCACTCGACAAATGACGAATTAAACGGCATACATCTTAACAACGAGCGACACGAGTCGAATACTGATTGGCAACAAATGTAGTACAAGTATACATCCACATTAAGCTTTCGTTTGTCGCATCACTGGTTTTAAACGAAGCAATTACTGCTGGACTCTATTTCACTTAAAATACGCGCTCGAATTAACGTAATCCTTTAAATTGTATGTTTCTTTAACCTTGCATATACAAATAAATATTTATTTAGGTAGACGTTCAATACAAGCGAATGGCAGTATTTACCAATACAACAACATTAGATGTCACGTAAAACTAATAACTGACTCCTAAAACCTTTAGCTTATTTGCATGTTCTTAGGTTTATACTGAATTTATAACCAACACAAATATTTGAGCAATCTTAGTGTAACTACGGCCCTACGTCAAGGCGCATCTTCAGCTTGTGCATATTGTGATTTCCATACGGCTGTCATTAAACAAATGAAGGTGGCGTGAATAGGTACACACGAATAATGGTCTCAGTGACTGGAGGGCATCAGTGTTTGGCAAGGCGTTAGACTGGCTGCACGAAGCTGCAGGATCGTGACCGAAACTGACGGACGACCGGCCTCGGGCCGTTGCAAAACCTCGCGCAGAAACATTGTGGCTGCGAGTCTCGCACTAAATTCGCGATTGGGACACAGGTTCGCGAAGAATACCATTCAACTGTTGTATACAACATGCATTGTTTGGCGATCGTACTCGAACACCTTCGGGGCTTAGCGAGCTCTCCATTCATGCTATTATTGTCTGTAATAATGGCATTATACACGAGTCTCTGCCGATAAATGTGTGTTGCTTAACTGAGGTCAGGTCTCTGATATTTATCTAGTATCACTTTAGTCGTTTATTTAGCAGTAATGGTATGCTATTAGATACAATATACAAACGTAGTTGTTTCATAAAAATAATAAATAAATTGCCTACATAGTTATTTGTCATGGCATTAAAACATAAGCTTATTATTCTGCCATTTGGATGAGATGAATGAATACTAAAATTAATGACTTTCAAAACATCAAAAATCGAGTAATAATCATTCATTGTCACAATGAATTATTAATTTATAATAATACCTATTAATTATATGGCTTCATTTAAAAGTATTTAAACTTTTGGAGTATTATAATTGCGCATCCTCAAAATGCAGATGGACCGTAATATCCATTTAAGTAACAGGAAGTTAATTAAAGCGAAACCCTGAGAGTGCATGACGATCCTTACCTTAAAGCGATCGTGATGACGCGTCTTATAGTTTATTGATGAGATCGCAATGCCTGCTTATGGGTATCGAGTCAATAGTGTCAAGGTTACTTCACATCGGTATCTCAGGGCGTCCCCTCGTGTACACACTGCCTGACAACCGGTGTTTCCGTGTAAACAACACGATCGATTCTTAATTACTATTTGCATAGTATTTACTTTATTGAATCAAGATGACGCCCTCATCTTTTGATAGCTTTATTTACGTTACATAACTTGCTTACAGAGAATAAGTTTATAATCAGCTTAAGCCTTAAGCAAAAAGTTTTAAGAGATTGAACACGTGGTAATTTTAAGTAGTTATTAGGTCGACGTTATTTGAATCAGGCTCCAGCGCCCGCAGCAACTCGTCGCGCCGGCGTCTGCGACGTCAAGCAGACACGGTCAGACATACCTGCCAGACGACATACTTGACTTACGTAACACGAAAACAACAGCGATTGACCAATGTGACAACGCCTAACAATTGTCCGTATTTTCGGTTACGGTGGCGGTGACATCATACTGTTTGCTTGGTCGATAGCACAGGCTAGGCACGTATTGACACGACACACTAACAGGCTGCAAGGATACCTGACTTCATAATACATTGTTTGTGAGTCGCAGGTTACTGAACGGTAGATGTGGTTGCATCGGAAAAGGTTGTATTGCTTAATATACACGCAACGCTGCCCAGTGCCCCGGTCACTCACTGTCACACACCTGAATGCAGGCTGCAATTTGGGAGACAAGTTCTTATGTAATGACTTGTTTTTTTCCGATACACGTTACATGCAATGTTATTTTGGCAAAACGAAAACATCCACTTGTATATTTTTAGCAAATCAAGTAAAAAAGTGATGATTTTTCATGTAAAGATTACAGTAACTCTTTAACTTCATACACAATAATAAGTACATAAATTCTGGTCTAGACAACTGCATATACCTACTAGTTGAAGATAAACGGCTTTAAGATCAAACAGTCTAACCACGTATAGTTACGACATAATTGGTGTTGAGTGTTGATATTAAAATACGTAATTAGGTCGAGAAGATTCGAAGGTCTCATGAAATTAGTCCAATTTAATCTGTTTTATGTTCGACATTCCAAGTTCACAAATAGCATCTTTAGTCACGATATATATGAGCAACTTAGCTATTAAATTAGTTATTAAAAGTTTAAACGTCGATCTCCCTGTGCGATGTTTTATAATTAATTACTAATAGATTTTATTTCACATTACAAGCGTATCGATTGATTTTTTAATGTTCACTTTTCTCATTTAATGGCAGCATGATGGATAGATATAAAAACTACCTGTGCCTTATTACTTCTTTAAAAACAATTCTGTGCAGTCCTCCAGATCAATCGTAAGAGCGAATGGTTTCAAAGGTTTTCTTCGAGGTACTCAATGTAGCTTATTTATGCAGTAAATTCCTCTTATTATTTCTTCAAAAAAAATTTCTCAAACCCCTCCAGATCTTTCGAGAGCGTGTTAATTCTTTCATTAATTATCGTCGAAGTACTCAATCGAAGTTATTTATGCAATAAATTCTCTTCAAGCAATGTGAACCGGTGTGTATGACATACATATCTGCAGCATTTGTGTACGATTACGTTACCCGTGATTAAGTACTCGATGCATTTTCGTCACAATCAGATTTACGGGCCGACATAATTATTGTGAATAGGCCATTGTTCGGTTTGATGGGTTTTTATGACATTTACGAAACTATTTACAAGAATGGGTTTGTTAAAGACTAGCGATTTCTTATGCGTTTCCTTTAAAATGTTATCCAGAGATTTGAATGAAATAATAAATGTAAATAAACACAAGGGTTTAAATTTAAAGCGAAAATCATAGTATTCCTAAAAACAAGCAAGCTGTGTTAAATTACATATTATAGTTCCAAAAATAGGTGTTCATTTTACTATCAAACCATCACCATTATGTGTACGTTTCGTTGGACTGGACTCGACAACTGAAGCCGTCCATTTTTCCACCAAGTTATTCCAGATAATAAAATGATGTGTGCCACATTTCATAGAAATCCGTTTACCCGTTCTGACGTAATTGGGATACAAACATGCTTCTAACTGTCCAATCGTACAAAATTATAATATTGGTATTTTATTAGCACGTTGTTAGCAAAAATCTTGGTAATGAACACATTAAAAACCAATAACTCGATGAATGAAGTGGTTTCATTGTTAAATATAATTTAAATTATTTATAGTTCCTAACAATCGTGTATTGTAAAATAAACTCAAACTAGGCACTAAATGGTATATTAGCATTTTACAATATAAATCTATGTATCATAAATGCGTCATTGATGTCTAAAACCTGTCATCTAGGAAGTTAGGCGTTTAGTCGTAAAATACATTTGCCTATCATATTAGCTTAGATAACATTGGTATTTGCAATAGGATGTTAAATAGCTACTTAAGAGATCTTTGTTTTATGTTATTTTTATTTATTGACTATTTTAGGAGATTTTATCTTTTCAAACTTCAAAAAGGATTAATTTAGCTACTTTAGAAAATCTTTATTAATACAATTTTCTGTTCCGTGATTGAAACATTGATTGTTGACGTAATTTGTGTTATTACATAGAAATCTAAAATCTACGTTTGTTTGTTACAGATGCAGGTGTGGTTGTTGGTGGCGTGCGCGGCTGCGCTTGCGACGCTCGCCGTTGCGCAGAAGCCCGGGCGATTCCTCTCACTACCTAACCCCCAGAAATGCGCTAGCAGTAAGTACTTCCTGTCTATTGTGTAACATATCGGAAACTTAATGTTGAACATTGGTGTCAAATGCAAAATAAAACATAAACACGTAAATTCCAAGAACCTAGTTCATAATAATATCGATTAGCACTCAAAATAATAAAGAGAAATTTCCCTAGCACGTAACTAAAGTCCGGTGAAGCAGTCAAAGCCTGCGCTCAGGCTAACTGCAAAGATCTCTACCAAAAAACAAAAACTAGCACGTAACTTTGCAGACTGGTAGAACATTTTAGATTCGATCCTTTTCTATTCCATCTAGATCCAATACAGGATTCATACTGAAGCTTTTTTCAGCACTGAAATCAAGATAAACGTATCAAACCACACGAAATAAGTCACTGTTGTTAACATGTAATGTCACAATTTAATTAGGTACTAGCTGAAGCTTATATTTTCTACTTATACATTTAATTTTAATCACGCCTGTTTTCCGTACGGGCTAGGCAGAGACTTATACTTATACTTGGAGTAAATCTAGTGCAATTGAAGTAGGCACAAGAAGGCTGTCAACGCTTTATACAACATTAACCATAAATGGTTACAATAAATAAACAAGTCTAATTACTCATCGCGAATGAATTGGTTCTGTTATAAATAGCAGCAAGTTCTGTGTCAATGTTGTTTCAAGGCAGATTACGTATCCAATTTATCTATTAAACTGAAGTTGCATCTTGCTGTATATGCATGCGTGCCATTTACAGATGTAAAAAAACATGCTTTATATGCCGATTATCTACGATTGATTTATTGTACGTTACGTTTTTCTCATCATTTTGATGAATGAAACCTTGAGGTGTCAATATTAAAATGACGCTGTCATAATAAAAGTTTGAATAATGATAGCAAATAAATCAGAATTAAAAATTAATAAGGTACGAGTATCATCCGTATTCGCCGAATGATACCAGGAACTCCGGAATCCTTGAACTTATTTGCCTTAGCAACGTTACGCGATATTAAAAACAGGATTTTAATGATATTAATAATATGGCATACCAAGCTATTTGTCGTGCAAATTATTTGTAGCATAATAGGATTCATCGTTTGATTGCTGCCACGTTAAGCATAAAATACATATGTTCAGTCGTAAATAAAAGTTTGACGTAAGTATTTTTTTTAATCATAATCTTTTTTGCAATCTAAGACGAATCTCGGTTTTTAGATCGATTTCTAGATGGAAATTCTAAAGGGTTTATTATGAATGTCAAAATAGGCTTGAATTACCTACAGAAATATCACCTTGACAGTCAGATAGATCGGCACTTTCTCGCCAATCCGTATGTTGAAGCTTAATATCGGATCAGCGAAATTAAGGATGACCGACTTGATGACTTCTGTAACTAGCTTAATTTTAATAGAAAATGGTACGAGACAAATAAAGGGAAAAAGCACATAAGTGTATTCGCTGTTCAATAGACAGTCAAACCGTATTATTATCCATGCAAACAGCAAGAAAACAGCTGCATGGAATCAAGCTTTAAGAATGGGAGACGAACGTATATTTTAAAAAGTTAACCTACCATCCTTCCACATTTATTGAATATTTCCTAATGTGTTAGAAAGTTTCTTAAACTATTTTTTTCTATGATAATGTTAAATGACTTCAGATGTAATAATGACAAAGAAGGCGCCTACTATCCGATTAACATATTAGTTACTGTGCAATATATCATTACAACGCATTCTTAAGATTCACCGCGTAATTATATTATTATGTAGGAAAGTAAAAGCTTCCGCGGGTCATTGACCTGGCAAGGTCGCGGACGCGCTGGAGGACAGAGAAGGTCCCCTCTCCCCCACCCCACCCCTCCGACGTCCATCCGGACTCAACTATGAAGTACGGTTTCGTAATTGGGAAAAGCACTTTTCCGTTTCCTCGTCAAGAGATCTTTTTTGTTTTTAAGTTTGTTTAATGTACACCCAGTTATTTTGATACTCCTGCGGGCTTCGTTTGTTTGGCAAGTGGATAGGCTTTATTTATGTTTTCTTTCTTATAATTGTTCGTGTATTGAATGTCACTTTTGATGTATTCGCGAAATATATTTAAGCTTCTATAGGATTTAGGCATACTAATGTCAAACTATTACATAATTATGTTAAAAGTTACGGCCAGGCTCGAAGCTTTTAGTAAATCTTATATTCGTATAACTTTTAAAGTCTACAGCATACTGCTATTTGCTACTGCATCAGTTTCTAAGAATTACCCAACACAAAAACTCGATAACATCTCTTTTCGACCTGGGAATCGTAACCAAGACCTCTACTACCAAAATTCATAAACAATGACACAATGAAAACTTCATAGTCCAAAATTTAACTGTACCCATTATTTCGCAAGTCCTTGTTTAAAATAAAAAATACTATTTCTTCTTTTTGCTCTGGTTTACATTTTCGCAAATTATATTTAACAATGACTCAACATGGGTGTCTCTCATCAATTTATATTTAAATTAGGTAATTTAATAATAGGTACGCAACGGAACACCGATATAAAAATAAAGTTTCTTAGAACAAAAAACCAGTTACTGTACATAACGTATTTCATAATACAACTGGTATATTTTTTATGATGTGTAACTTTATGAATATTACAGTTGAATATTCCAGTTTTGAAATTTCGAATTATTTTTTGTATGCGCCGAATTGTCATTATAATACCATAGATTTAAATAACTCTAAAAACTTAAATAGCATTAATGCCTTTTTATTTGCACATAATTTTGTCGTGGAAAGTGAGCGAGCCTTGATTTATTCATTTGACGGGTAATATTGTTATTCAACAATTTATATAACTCATCTCATTTATTATCATGTCGTAACCATAATTTAGGCCCTTAATCATAACGTGAGACTTGTCCAATTTGGTCAAAGATACAATTATCTGGGCGTTTTTATATTGCGATGTTTTTCTCCGTAACTACTTAGGTTATGGTGAATACCTTTAGAAAACATATTAATTAATATAAGTTGCAGTCATTTTCATTTAACGTTATTGAATATAATAGTAATAGAAAAACATTTATTTAGTATAGTAAAACAAGACAACACACAGAACATAAATACAAAACAAACAGAACCAATATTGCTCTCCATATTTTTGTTTATTTTATTAAGACTAGTTTTTGATATCAGTAAAATAATCAATTTAAGCATAATCATATACCTTTCTTAAGACCAAATAAACACATTTGCTTAACGCTTTGTGGTATAATTTTCATTGACGCTTTCTTTCAGATCAGAACTCGTATGTTTATCATTTTCCAGTAATTACTATGTTTATACCGCAATTTTCCATCTTGTTTGCATATAAAAGAGAATCTGTTTACTTTCAACCGCTTTTACTTTTATTGTCTTCGGAAATGTTGAATTTACCACAAACATTCACAGGGCAAATATAATCTATCGTTGATAATAATATATTTCTTAAATGTATTTTTACAAAAAGCTATACTTACTGAAATAATGAGGTAGATTTTGCTTGGATACCTTTTTTAATTATAGCACATAAGGGTATCCCAGCCAAAAAATATCAATATTCTATGGAATTGGCTACGTTAATTAAATAATATACAACAAATATACAAAAAAACAGTTTGTCTAAAATTAAATCTAAGAATTTGTAGACGCGCCTGAAACTAATTTCATCCAATAAGCTAAGTTACTTATGTAGTGACAATACAAATACAGCATTGTCAAAATATTTTACTGTTTAAACATAATTACAGGCTTTCCTATTCATAGTAACTCTCACTTGCATTGTTATTTGCCATACAGCACTATTGTGTGATAATTTATAATCTGTCAGTACAGGTAATATCTAGGTACTGAACATAATGTAACCATTTGATATGGACCTGATATATCCCTAAAAACTCAATCGTAAAGTGCTTATTAATAGTATTAATTGATTCTTTAATTATGTACCCGTTTTTATTCTCTATAATAAAGAGTGATCTAAGTAACGAGTCCCAGTGTAAACATTGATAAAGATGTTATATGTTTTTTTTTTTTTTTTCGTCAACAGCCATAATTTAAATTATGGCTTAGGTTTTTTCCAAATCAAATTCCATAACAATCTGGTAATTGATATAAGTAAAAGATAGCATAAAATAATACTTTTGTCCCATCTGCCTCAAAAGTTTTGAGTGGTCTGAGATATTGATAAACGTATGATTCTTTTGGCCTTTAAACATACGAATCTTGATCTGAATAATTATGTGTATTTATCGATACTCTATTATTTTACGATCTCAGGATTTTTGTTTTATGTGTGCTTGAACTTGGACAAGTCTATTGTTGCTAAAATTTATTACATTTTAAAGGTTTCAGACCAAATTTAGATTGGGTGGGCCGGTTGTTACCGAAAAAACTAGTTTCGACGCCTTAGATCTTTGAATTCTACAGCAATTTGTTATGTTTTATGTTGTTGTATTATTTAGTCGATTGGTAGCAGAGATAGATTGTCTTATTTTGGGAACAGGTATTTTTGCCTCGAATCAAACCAATATGCAACTTCTTTTAGATTATGAACTGTGAACAAGGTTATTGCGTATTACTTAATGATAAACTCCGAATTGTTACAATATTTCTTAATGTACTATTATGTGGAAGAATTATAACTTCTAATACCTAGACCTTTAATTAAATTTAAAACTTGTGTAAGTTAAAAATTACATAAGTTAGTCTCGTAATTATAAACATCAACGCATTCTTTAGGCCGACAAGCACATAATAAAGAAATAAATATCGTGTGAGCATAAATTATGGACACTGTAAGTACACATTATCTATGGACGCGAGTATGTATTTGTAAACATGTCTAAGTTGTTCATTATTTATCTTCTACTTTAGCAATAACACCTTGACAACGCTAGACATCTTTACTATACAGCTTCTGTACTTTTAATGGGCCATCGTTAACTTGGAATTAATTATTTTATCATAAGTTACAAGATGGTTTTAGCTCACGGCCGTCGTTCGAGGATATTTATTATTCTTTTTATGTGCTATTGAGAGTTGTTGAGATGCTTTTAAAGCTGTTAGAAGGTGATTTACTTTATACAACAGAATTTCTTCCACATTCTGTTATTGAGAGATCATATAATTCATTTTGCCTTGTGTAATACAAAAGATATTCATGACCAAGGTACCTAAGTCCTACACGACGAACATTTTTAAACAACGATAATATTTACCATAGTCAAACAATAGTACAAAGCTCCACTAATTTATACCAGTAATCAGTAAAAATGGTTTATAATGAACATAAAAAACATAATAAGCTCTTAGTGGTCACCATTTCGCTGCTTTGTTAATACCGGCAGAGATGAGATGTGACGTATAATACACATGGGTGAAAACGTATCGAGCGAGCGATGGGAAGAGGGGTGAAGCTCTCCAAACCATTCCCGCTCTTATTCTTGTAGAGTTTCGGGCTAATATTGTGTGATCATACCTACCCATGTTGTTTCTTTTTCGTCCCTTGCTGGTGCAATGGGAATGGGAGCTGTTGCAATGCAGCTGGCAGATGCATGCGCCGACTCATACCCTCCTTTAAATACAAGGACACCGACGTGACCACTGTTATTGAGGCAGAGAGGTGCATATGATATAGCTAGGCGATTACAAACTTTAGTTTTGTGTTTTTTTCGTAAGAGGTCAACCACAGTTAGCCTTTGCGGCATGGTTTAAGCCAAAGCAATAGAAAAAGAGCTACGAGCACTAGGGTACCCTTTGACTTTTGTATGGCAGAACATCCTTCCACGTAGCATTAAACATTGTATAAAACCATTAATTATTGCTCGCTGTTCGGTATAAGATATCATTTTACAAGTATCTGTGTATAAGCTTCAATCATTTCTTAAATGAAAAAATGTGGTTGTGTGAAGGAGGTTGAATGCAGTTATAATAATTTCGGACTACGCTAGACAATTTAATGTTTGACTGGGTTAAATAGAATGTACTGAGGATCTTTGATAAAACGTAGCTCCTCAAGGAATGGAAATTATTTTGATATGTGTTATGGTTTGCGGCAATTATTTCTGTACTTTTCAATTTCTTCATTATTTTGTACTTTATTCTTTAGCAAAATAAAATATGAAAGGTTTCATCTATATTTACCTTCGAACTCCTAACCTTTGTGCTTCGCTTTTTTATTTAAGCTTCTTAAGTCCTTCCTACGATTTCTTGACGGCAAAATCGATACAAACAGTCAGAGCACTTTACCTTTTGTATTGCAGCTATATTTATTACGTTTCATAAATAATGGCAATCAGAAAACGTTTAGACGTAGAGAACCATGTGCTTGCATCATTAATATGTATACACTAAAATGATATGTGTGCAACGTGAATTCATGGGTTTACAATGTATCGGGTCATGGGCACGGGTCACGGATATTATCAGATAAAACGGCTTGTTACTCGGATAATAATGGATATTTCATTAAATACAATTATTCTGTTGCCTCGAAGTTAAACTCGTGTCTTGTGTAATAGTAGGTACGGAAACTTAAGTTCACAGAGTATACAGGGTTGAAAAACCAAAATGATCCCATAAAGAAGCCAAAATCAATAGATTTTTATACACAACGAGAAAAAAAAAACTGTCTCAGTAAAAAGTCTAAAACACAGAATATATCTAGTTCTCATTTTAGAGTATTAAGCTTTATTGCAATAACTCACATTGTAGTTAAAATATGTCATTCCCCAATTTGTATATGAATTTATGTTTATATAGGTACTCCGTTTCTGGCCGGGACTAACACTATTTCCAAATAGAGTAGCCTTAATTATGTATCCTTTTGATGCATCCGTACCCACGTAGGTAGCTCAATTAAATTATTTGCGAAGGAATGGTCTCATTTAATGCTTGCATATTCATTTTATAACTAATAATTTTAATGATAACTCTATTTCGAAACTTAAATGTTCGTAACTCAAACATGCACGTTGCAATAAACCCTCGAAGTTAGTTTAAGTTGGCCAACCTTTAAGATATATCATTTTAGATGATCAAAATGTTAATAAATCGGTCAAGAAAACGGCGGTGTATGTTTAACAGAATTATATATTTGTGTAAGTGATGTTATTCGATTCATAAACGCTCTCATCATAATAATTTACAAATACAGAGGGTATTCTACAAGTTGCGTAAACTTTTCTACAATTCATAAATAAATTCGCCTTTTGTTTGCTGTTCAGTAAGTAGTCTAAAGAGAGTAGTGCAATCTGTACGCAATTTCTTTAGTTTTCCGACAGCTACCTTATCATACTTTTCATGTCACATCTACTATGATTTTCTTGTCTCACAGTGTCATTGTTCACAAGCAAAAGTTGCACCCAATTTCCTAGTCAAATCATTGTAAGGAGGCCATTCGATATAGTAGTCACATCCTTAATAAAAATAACAAAAATCATTCGCACTTTAAAAAAGAATAATAAATTTATAAACGCACAATTTTATTTATAATTTGGATTGCAGCTATAAATTAAAATAATTTCCAAAGAGAATAATTAAATATGTACGTGTAGCGAATTAAGTTATTGCTAAAGCTTCCCATTTAATCGGATGTCCATGTATATGCAGTAATATAAACAAAACTACATTTAGCAATACAGCCTTCAACTCAGTAGCGTACGTTTCAACATTACAATCAAATATAATATTTCATCTTAAACTATTACCTTTTACAAAACACAACCCACTTTACGGAACTAAGGATTATCTCAGACTTTGTAAATACATAATAATAATTTTACGATTCAATTTATTGAGTTCATTGATGTTAAACGTTCGTGAATATTAACGAATTGCCTTTTATAACTGTTATAAATGTTTACTGCAGTTTAAATATTTGCATGTATGTTTCATAACGATAACAAGGTTTGGCTTCCTTTAAAACGGGGCATATATACTTGATTTCTACGTCTTAGTCATATCATGTAAAACTAAAGAGTACTTATTATGGGACCTTGTTCCTAGATTACCATATAGAACATAGATTTTTATAATGTGGAAATATTTGATGATCTTACAAGCATTTTCCTTAGCCAAAAAAGCTCAATTTCATTAAAACTTATAATCGGATCGTGAACAATGAGTTTCTCAGTAGTCCTGGAGTCCTTGAATTCTAAATATAAAAATAATTTGACGCAATATTGACTGGTTTTCTGCGGTCAGTGTGTTAGGTTTAAATACCGCAGAGAACCAATATTTGCATGGGCCAACATTTGTTACGACTCTACTGTTTGAACAAATTTGTATCCGTTGAAGTAAGACCCTGGAGACACCGCGGTGGAAATAAGTAATTTTTCTTCATTACTTTATGTACAAACGACTAACATAATGGCAAATTTACATTCAATGGCGAGGCTTTTTATACGTCCATGTAATTTAAGTCATTTTATTAATAGAGGTATGCCTTCTAGTCTATTCTCGAAGTGCGCAAAATCCAACGGTATAAAATCAAACAATAAAGCAAGCAAGAGATTTGTGTGACATGCATCTCTGCCGGATTTCCATAATACTATCGCACATTCGTCAGTCAGTCGGCGTCGGCGAGGTCTAAGCGCATTCACTAGGACGCGACGCGACGTCGGCGTCGTGCGAACCTCCACATTCACATTGTAATATAAACACGTTGCTAATAACATTGCAATTGACTATAATTACTGCCTAAATAGGACTCGTGAACAAAAAATAAAGAACCTTCACGCTTTTATTAGAAAAGATTCGCTAATGTGCAAGCTTTCATAGCAAACAAAGCATAATTATGTCAGCTTAATTATACATTAAATGTAGAAATAAGACCTTTGGTCGGATGTTGGAATATTCTCAGTTGCTGGCTGAAATTTGGAAGTGTGCCCGAGTAATTGATATTTATCAATGTCGCTCTACATTTTTCGCGGAATTCGCACCAAAATCTCTACCTATCTCTACATTATACTTAATAGTGTGAAAAGTTCATGTGTTCAACCCAACATTGACACGTTTTTTCTATTCAATATAAACAAGATAATTGTAAATATTGCCTTCATATATACTAAAGTCTATTACAAACAACCTAGTCAAGAATTATACCTATGCTAAACAACCTATTTGGCATCAGATAACTAAACATACATAATCAGGATTGTCAGCTTGACAATAGGCGCGAACTAGACGCTTGGTTAAATATAAAAATCGCATCCGGTAGCGATCCTTGGCCCAGTTGGCGTAGCGCGTGACCGACGCATCGGGTCCGAAGCGCCGAGCGCTGCCGAGCGCCGCCGCCGAACCGTTGCGACATCGTCTGCCAAATCCCGCACATACCTAATGGACGGGGCATAACTTTGGGAAGATATAAATCAATTTTATATGCAGGGTAGGCTTCATGCAATGGTTTCCGGTAAAGAAACGGAAACGTAGGAAATAGAAATCGTCAAAATCGCCAAGTAAACCTTGGATCTCATTAACTTTAAGTTTATCTATCTCTAGTTTCTGCCTTTACAGACACAACACGAGACTTTTGACTCTTTTGAGTTATGTTAAAGCACTCCACTATAAGAATAAAATAAACACGCTTTACCTGTGCAATTGCACACTATTTGATCTAATGACGAAAGAATTGACACGGAAATGTACAGTTACCTGTGTATCCACACGGTATGTAGGTCGCGAATGCTTTTAGATACGCTGCGTATGTATAATGCTCTGTAAACAAAGCGAAACGTTGCATATTACATGAATAATAATGTATAAGCTATACCTATTGTTCATTTACGCTATTGAACTTTTAAACTGGCAATTCCAAGTGAATAATTACCCCTTATTTATAAACTTCTTTCGAATATTAATAAACAATCGCTAATAATATTCGAAAGAATGCTGCTACCTGACTAGGTATATAGGTATGACATTTGTGATTTAGAATAAATAAAATAAAAGATACACGACGCTATAAACCGAACCATATTTTATGGTAATATACCATTTAAATCAGAACTGGCGATGTATTCGGAATGTGTAACATTTTCTAGTTTTTATTGACATTTTCCGAATGGATCTTGAAATATGTTGTTTGCATTTTTATGCGGTGAGGAAAGGTCACGACGCGTGGTCCGTTAACTTAACTTTATGTAATGGCGTCTTATATTGCGACACAGCTCGTGATAATTTAACACAATTGCTAGCGAAGGCACTCAATGTCATGACCATGATACAGCCGTGTGATGTGTAGGTACATGACCTGTCTCGCCGAGGGTCGGTATTTGTCATCTGTTCACGACTCGCTAAATAGAAACAATGTAGCGCTAAACACTGTTTATTCAACCTTATTTATATACAAATATTATGCACTCAGCAATAACCTCTCTTATGTTTTGTTCGCAGGACCCAAAGAGTTCTTCTACAGAGGTCACAACTACTTCTTCAGTGGGCACGTCCCCGCCCTGGCCAACAGGAAGGTGGACTGGCTCGACGGCCGCAACATCTGCCGCGAGTACTGCATGGACTTGGTATCGATGGAGACACAGGAAGAAAACAATCTGATCTTCAAGCTCATCCAACAAAGTAAGTAGGCCAGCTCGTTCGTGTTCACTTCGGGTACATTCGGTTATTTTCGCAATCAACCGGGGACGACGCAGACAGAGCACAGGAAAAAGGGCACCTGTGAGTAATAACCATTAACACAGTCATGAATATCACTCACCGGAGTTATATAAAAGAAGTAGTGTGTTGTGAAATTTTGCAACATGCGTCGAAGTGAATGAAGGCGCCACACGACACCCGTAATTGGAAACCTTCACATTTCACTGTGATCGTTAGATAAGAATTTTATAAATATTATAAGTAATGAACATTGAAGCTCTTAGCACATCGGGTGCTTGTCTGACCCTGCGATGGCCGTCTTAATGACAATGACCTCATGAAATCTTACTGAAATATTATTATTTACTTAACTCAACAAACCAATCTTGGCCTGATACCAAATAGTTGCGTTTTATCTCAGGCTGGTCTTCTGCGTAATAAACAAACAGGACAGTACCCAATCGACCAATATGTAGGCTTAAAAGCAACAGAACCAAAATTTTATATAATTTTTGTTGTCAGTTTGTTAGTGGTGCAATGATTAAAGTACTCTAGGTGTATTATGTAACCGCCTACAGCCTTCCTACAAATAAATATATTTTGTGTTATTTACAGATGATGTACCATACATTTGGACGTCGGGTCGCCTCTGTGACTTCAAGGGATGTGAAAACCGTAAGGACCTCGAGCCGAAGAACGTGTTCGGTTGGTTCTGGTCCGCGAACCGCGACAAGCTGTCTCCTACCAACCAGGTTAGTGGCAAACCATCCGTCGTTTATAAAACCGTTTTTATTGAATTCTTATGCAAAAATCTTATGCAGGTTAAATTGACTAAATTAACGTGTGATTAAAATACGTTAGAACACATTTTAGGTAGTAATTAAACTCAAGTTTACTGAGTGTGCTGACAAAGGTTGGCTGTTAGCTTCCTGTACTTCTCCATGTCAGTTAAAAAGGAGACAAATAATATCCTACAACTTCCAACCTTCCATTCTTGTTCTTCTTCCAATTTTCCTTCCCTCGTGAAGCATTTTCCACAAAGCGCTTCTTTCTGTATTCGTCTCTTGGAACTAATTCGTTTCATAAGGCTGCCAACGTTAAGGGGAAATTCCCAATACTGTCACGTACTTACTGAATCATAACTTTCGAAGACACACCTGTGCGTACAATTGGTGCCTTGCGTTTTGTGAAAGTGTAGTCATAACGCATTTTAAGCACTTCAGTTTGAATACTTAAGTTTATAATGATGCTAGTAAATACAGTTTTAATATTCTATAACCGTATCCTTAGTTATATCTTGTTGAGTAATCGTAGTTTGCAGTCTAGGTAACACCAAAATTAAAATGGAGCGGCATTAAAAGCCATCATTTTAATTTCTGTATATGAATACAAATATTTACTTATTTATTTCTTTTCCAGATCCCCAACGGCTGGGGTTACAACCCATGGTCTCAAACCGGTCACAAGAAGCAGCGTCAGCCCGACAACGCGGAGTTCGACATCAACGGCACCTCGGAGTCTTGCCTCAGCGTGCTCAACAACGTGTACAACGACGGCATCGCGTGGCACGACGTCGCCTGCTACCACGAGAAGCCCGTCGTCTGCGAGGACTCCGACGAGCTGCTCAACTACGTCGCCAGCACCAACCCCGGCCTCCGCCTATAACCAAACAACAGTGATCACATCAGGTCTACACCTCGATGATTAGCAATACCTAACACCGTTATCACCGAATATTTGAATGCAACTCAATTTTATGATGACCTTAAGACTCGTTGTTTCTCTGTCACCTTAAGGTGTAAAGTAGCACCACCATGAAATGTATGGAATTGACATTTCATTTCGATAAGTCACTTGACTTAGACTGTCTCTTCCATACATTTAGGCCATTCGAGCGTTAACGCTTGTAGAAATATCTTTTGGGTTGAAGGTCAGGTAGACTTTTACGAACTTCGTAAAGTTAAGTTGCATTTCAGTGTTCTGTGGTTAGTAACAAAAACGAATTTAAGATTTACTTAGAGTAGCTCGGTTCTAACAGCCTACACCGCAGGTTGCACATCTACATCATATTTATTAAGCACCAGCACGTAAGGACTTGCCATAACCCTCCCGGCATCACCGCACACTGCCCGTCCGTCGTACAAATGTTGTACAGAACATTAATTTAAGACTTAAGTAAGTTTATTTACCTAAGGGAATTTCTATTTGTACATAAAAATAAAAAATAAGAAAAAAATTATGATGTTGTTTTATTTATACAAAGAAACCAAGAAATTTGTAGTCTTTAAATAAGTGAAATAGGGGTCAAGTATCAAGAGTTTAAAAAGAAAGCTAATCAAAGGACGATGCTAGAACAACAAGATGTTTTTAAATACATCCAGAGTTACGAGTACCTACATACCTATTTATGGTAACTGCAGGTACTCAGAAGTTATAGAGTATATCATGAAAGATTATTAAAAATAAATATTGTATAGAAAATATGGAAACATAAATAGCTAGGAACAGACGTCCTATATTTATTTAATCGCATTTCCTCATTTTCCTATACAAACGAACAAGGATTATACAAGCACAAACTCTCTCATTGAAACCCTTAAGAATTAATGATTGCAGTGCAATTTTTGAAATGTAATCATCAATCATTGTAATAACTTTACAATTTATGTGTATGGGTTCCTACATTGGTTAGGTAACGTGAAGATATATTATGTTAAGATAAAAAAAAATCTGACTATGTTTTTAACGCAATATGTATTTTTGGTTGGGCGTCAGCAACTTGCCGTCGACAAGAGATCATTCTAGAATCGTCGATCAAAGGACGAATCTAACTCTAAATTACTTGACTTATCCAATGGAAATGTCAATTCCATACATTTGAGCGAATTTATGGAATTCTATCAACGTTAATAATGCTTGTTGAAATGTCACTTGTTTGCGGTGGCGGGTTCGAACTAAAAGCACGTGCCGTTGAAGATTCGTAAAAAGCTACTGGAAACACCTTGAAGTATGTAGAACAGAAAATAATGTCAAACATACAGAATTTTACAGAATGTGTACTTAATAGTAAGATCTTGATCACAAATGAGAGGAACTTCGAGGATAAGCTAAGATACGGATTAACTCGGTTTCACGTTAAAACATGAACGTTTTTTGACAACACTGTATGAAAACTATAATGTGAACCTTACATATATCCAAAATCCATAATATTTTGTTGAATTACGAAGGAATCCTAGTAGTAACTTATTAAATGAAATTACTTGGATGGAAGCCTAGTAATGCCATCTTACGAGGAGAGCGTGAACTTCGAAATGGAGACAAACAAATGAGTAAGGCAAAGATGGCGCCTGCATCTCATTAGAGCAACACATCACATACATAACATCATACTGTGTCTCGTGCATCTTGCTTGATAGATCCTGAAAGTTCAAGGTAGAATGCTATATAATAATTATAATCCGATGCACGAGGGCGGAATACAGAGTTCAAATAGAGAGATTAATGTGTGTTCATGATGGATAAAATTTACATATATCGCCTAAACTGATAATAAATCATTTTGTTTTGTTTTTCTTATACTTCGAGCTTTAAAGCTTGACCACCCTATGTATAAACATAGCTTAGATAGATCAGGTACCTATGCTGTATAAATATGAAACACACAGTAGATTAAAAAGTAATAACAAGTCAAGAGTAGGTAAATATTATTTAATTTTGGCATCCTCGTGTCTCTCTTGTATTCTACAACCGTTTGTTTAATTCAATTTTAATATTGGTATTACCCGGAGATGTTTTTTCCAGCTTCATACTGCCGTAACTCCGCGTTCGATAAGCCGAGTGGAAATTAATGTTTTTCTCGTATCTCTGCCTTCCACTCGGTACAGTAGGCGTGAAGAATTACTGATAAAATCTCCTTGCGTTTACTGAGCGAGTTCGTCCGACCATTTACCACTTGTAGTGTAGATTACGTTACGAAAGTATTCAAGATGATAATGAAATGAATGGAAATAATTATATCGTTGACATTGTACAAAATAGCACCTAAATAGTTGTGTAGCGAGGATCAGGGTATGATCTAATGATTCTGCTCTAAATATCTAATAACCCATTTTCAAATTTAAAATTATAAAATCAAATGAGTGTTATGCGTAGCTAGTAGTAGCCTGTTTAGTTCAGAAGAAAAACGGGTTCGGGTCTTATACTAAAGAAATAATAACATTTAATTTTGTAATCAATTATAATGAGGTAGTTGTGCTTGTTGTTGATGTTATTTTAGTACTTATTTTTCATCATAAATGTGTGGTTTGCCTAGTTACTATGTGTACGATAATACAATACATATAGGACATTGGTATTGCAACTTATTTTAAGGTTTAGGTTTATCAACAAAGGCATATTTTTGATAATTAAACAAAAAAAGAGATTGAAAAGCCTTGTGTATGCCTTTTTATCGTTCTTTTCATAAAACCTATAACACCTAGACACATTAGGTACAGCTAGCCACATTGACCGCCCTCCACTCGACTCATGCCGATAACAATATTGGTCTGTCAGCAAATTTATAACTGCAGCAGACCAAGCCAACCGAGCCACGTAGAACGTAGTCACGTAGAAAAAGCTTTATTACAGCAAAAACACATTTAACAAATTTACTCTGGATAGGTACTGTTACACATTACAGTCGATATCTAAGATATTACAACACAATTTGATGCATTCTTGAGTTTTGATGCATTTACATATTTTAAACCTTAAAAATTATGTACGTATTTTATTTCTAGTCTTGTTAGTTTTTACTTTTACACACAATTGTATTATAGCAATTGTACATTCAGTATAATTCATATCATTATTTTACAAAATCTAGTAACATACGTGCAACAGTTTGCTCAAGAATATTGCAAGGCGCTACACATCTCAAGCATCAAACCTACACTATGGAACAAAACTGCCATACTCGGTACCACATGACTATCGTGTTTCTAAAAACTGTCCTAAACTGAGAAATTTACTTTTTCCTAAGTACTAAAATTAATTCAAGGTCGACCTCGGCGAAGGTGCTATGGTGATCTTGAATACGAAGCACACGTGGTCAGAAATCCCGAAATCGAGACGAAAGGTAAGGCTGCCCTTACCTTTCGTCTCGATTTCCGGGAGACCCTAAAAGAATTTCAAAAACAAAACAAAAAATAATTATACTTATTGCAAGACATTAATTTCAAGCTAGTTTAAAATGTAAATCAAAACTATCAATTTATTTCCACTTTTAACAGTTAACATTTGCAATAACGGCAAGTGTTTATAGTACGGGGCTATCTATTGAGGCAATATAATCGATTAGTCGGCTACAGCACCCACGGGATGGCAGGGCGTGGTTATTCTCGTTCGGGGACCTTGGACTACAGCCGCTGAAACGACCACTTAATATCCTCTCAACACCAGATCATATAAGTACCTTTATTACTTAAGTGTTAAGTAATCATAAACTAGCTTACAACTTTTCTTTTCAGATCTTTTAATTGTATAGACACTGTGAAAATAATATCCCAATCGATCGATTCGCACATAGTCTTTGTTTGTTCGGATTTGACTACGATTCTGCTGAACCGATTTGGATTAAACTTTGCCCGTGACTATTTTTCTTGAAATCTTTGGGTTAAGGTATTTGGTGTAGAAAGGTAGTCATATATGAGATAACGTCTAGTAGCTAATATATTTGAGAGAACGTAAAAAATAACGTAAGACCTTTAATGACACAACATGTATTTTCTTGCTCTGTGTCATAGAGTAAGTAGGTGTATTTCATGTTGAAAGTATATTGCTTTTACCACGCACTACGCAGGCGTGGCCGCTGGCAAATGCTCGTAGGTTTGTTAATGTACAATTAAAAAACGTTACGTAAAATGGCAGTAGTAAATAAAGTTAGCTATAAGCCCTGTCTTAATCACGATTTATTGTATCTACGATTGTTATTAATTGTTTATTTCCAGCGTAATTAGAAAAGTTAGCAAGATACAACATTGTGTACAGATTTAATTGTAGTGATAAAACTGAGACTTGTTGGACTTACTCTGACATCTCAAAGGTCTCTGTTATAGGTAACTGCGTAGTTTACCTATACACCGTAAATAAATTACCTATTAACGACTTTTATTATGTGGGTTAATATTCTTTGTATGTTCTTATTTGAATCAACAATACATAGTACGTATTTGACATGACTTTGATGAAGTTATTTCAAGTTAGATATAAAAAAAAACATTCAACAAGTAAGAATCAGCTGATACCGACGTTACATTGTTATGGTTCTTATCTTTATACTTTACAGGTAAACATCGATTCAACATCAAGATTATAGCCATGGCAAAGTAGTATCTGATTGTTAAGACTATCGGCTTTGTAAATGTTAGTAGGTGTGCCTTTTTTAGTGCTTTAGAGACATGTTGTACCTAATTAGATTCTTCGAGTGCTATGCAGCACGGCTAGCTAGGTAGGTCGGTCGCTGCGGTGCGGCGGTCGCGAACAGCGAGGGTCACGCAGAGGTGACAGGCGAGTTGCGTGCGTGCGAGATATGGGGAGGCGGCGGCTTCGCTGATGTCAGTGGTGGCGGCTCTCCCGGCGGCGCGGCGGGCGCATGCAGCGGGCGGGGGGCGCGGGCGGGGACGCTGCTGCCGGCGCCGCTCGTGCTGCCGCCTGCCGCCCGCCAGTCCGCCGCGCGCTTTCGACACGAGTGCTGTTCGAGCGCGACAGAACACCTCCGCCTCACGCAGGTACGTATATCGCACGTGACTTTCATAACTTCTTTCGCTTCCTGCGGCGACCGTACCGGAGGCCGCCGGAGGACTGCCGGACGGCTATTTCGCCCGCCGTCTGTCACCGGATGACTAGAAATAGTCGGTGGACGTCGACACCGGCATCGTCCACTCGCAACTTGGCGGCCTCGGTGCGGCGCCGTGGGCACGATGACCCGTCGTGTTTGCCAAACGAGAATCCCTAAATACTTGCCGGTCATCGCTTCTACGGCTTTTATCAGTGTTACATATTTATTATTTGCCGGCGGTGCGGTGAGGTCAGCGAGCGCGCGCGGCGATGTGCGCCTTATCGCGTGGACCGTAGGGTCGCAGCAGCGACGTCGCCGACGCCCGCGCCCGACCTCGCCACAGCTCTTGTCTTTCCTCTGCTCTTGCGTCGTCCTTATTAGCTGTTGATACCTGCCCTCTTACAACTCAAGCACAACCATAAACTAGCTTTACCGCGACCTTTGTTGACTTTGATTCGCTTTGAAACTTTTGCCGGCCAAACAACAACGTTTGACATTGAAATTTAAATACAGTCGGAAAGACTTGTTGAGATAGACACTTTACTCGTGTCGATCACTATAACTCCGACACTTGTACGGATTAACAACATTTTATCTATACCCGTAATAACCGTTCAGTTCTTTATTGTTTGTACACAACACTTACCGATAAATTACCTACGTGTTAGGATCCTGCAGCTGTCCACTTGTGCATTCTCGAGAACACAAAGGCTATAAACAGACCCAGCTTAGCTATTTGTATTTTCTTTATTGAGAAAGTAATAACAGAAAGGAATAGCAACAATTTGCACCATCAGTAATGACGTCATTAGGTCATACGATGACACCAGGTAGGCAACCTGTGTGGTAGCAAAGATTACATCACCATACTCCATATTCGTGGAGTTCTTAACATGTTGAGTAGCTACCTATTCAAGATTGACAGAAGAACGGTTTAGCATGTGTTTGTCGTAAATTACTCTATGCTATAGATGTACTAGATATATAGGTACTACGTGTTGTTTGTTATTGTTTATTGAGCGCGCAGACGTACGCACGTGTCACTCGCTAGCAGAATAAGTACTAGTTTTATTCTTTAATCGGTAAATCACGGCATTATGAAATATACGTGAAATGTGCGCGGGTTGCCCAGTGACGAGGGATCCGGTACTCGCCGGTGTTGTCTTCAGCAGCAGCACACTGCGTGTAACACTTACTGCGGCACGCGGACTTCGCCCTTACGTGACGCGACTCATGGCCCAGTATTCCGTGGCGACGTGTCAACACTTATTACGCCCTAGACGCATCGCTCAAATGTTCTCGACCTCGCATTATGCGACTTCACGGGATTTTCGTCTCTGTTGCTCGATGTTGTGGGGTTGTTGTGGCTTGCGTGTGTTGGGGGACTTAGAGCGTTTTGTAACCGTGGGATGGTCGAGATCCCCGACGCACAAGAGAGTGAAAGTTGGAGGGTGGGTGACTGTCGGGGTGGCTCCCTGCCGAGGACTCGACCCGGGACTTCCAACTAGGATTTGCTAAATCTGCTTCTTTCGCAGGGTCTGTTGAAAAAGCTAACGAACGTTACGTGAAATTTGTCTCATACTAATTGGAATAAGACATCCTAATTGATCGCTTGTATGACCTATATCAGTACGAGTACTTCTATCTTGCTAATAACGTAATCTCAGAGCTTTCGCATTAAATCTTTTCGAACAAGAAGTACGATTTAAAGGATTTGTAAGCAATTACATGAGGAGATAGGTACAATCTTTTGCATAACAGCATTGAACATTGAAATTTCGTTATTTTAATTTCAACGATGCAAACTTCGATTAAAATTAAATTGTATGTTTAAATTTTCGTATCGTTGTGGTTTCATATTTGGTGATCGTTCGATATTTACAACTGTGTAATGAAGACTTGCAATACTACTGCAAAAATACTGAAAAAGGAACTATTCATTATTTATTTTAGATCATCACACAGACAGACTAGTCAAACTAAAGGCCTTTATGACAAGCAGATATTCCATTGCCCTCTCTCCATAGCACCACCAGAAATTCCTAAGTTATTTATTGTTTCTATATAGTCATATCTATCTTGTTTATGGGCTAAATAGGCAGGTTAAGTTATCGCGAAGCTTTGAGTTCGAGGAAGCAATTAGTGCATCTCCCGTGTAGGTTGGTATGTTGTTACGGAGTACCGCTTGTATAGGCGTTGGCGAATTTCCTTACAATCTGGTATACGAGTAAATAAACCAAGGAGCATCAAAAGAGTATTACATATTGACACTGAATCGGACTCTCCTTTTAAAAAACACTGTGTCCAAAAAAATATATGTCAATATAGATTTTAAACGAACAGCCATCTGGCTTCCTTGCTAACATTAACTTAACTTTTATTCTGAAAAATCAATATTATTTGTTAAATGCAACTTAACAATCAATTTAAATGATATTCTACCACAGTAAAAAAGAAATATTGCTAATATTCTTGCGAATTCTAATAAGAAGCTTAAATTACTAAAAGACGTTTACATACATTATTTATTTAACGACGTCAATAACGTTATCACTAATTAACCACAAGCAGAACGTGTGATTGAATCAAAGCACCAACGAGGCAACGGTACTAAATCTGATCGCGTTCATCCCCTCTTTATTACCTACTATAAATTGTCTATTTTCAATGAAACAATTAAGCATATCAGCTACTAAATAATATTTAAGTATTAAGCACATTTTCGTGTAGGAAATCGATCAGGAAGACATATTATTGACCACATATCCACGCATGTGCAATTCGGCATTGTTATTGACGTGATTAGCGAAAATTATGTTGTTTAACTGCTATAAATATATTTTGGAACATATTGACAACATTTTAAATGTAGTGTATTTGCAGAACAGTAATTGAAAACCTTCAGCCTGAAACATTTATTGAAAACAGAAAAAATCACACGGTTAATTTGCATAAAGTATAAATATTTCTTAATTACTCCCAGATACTACTAAAATAACTTCAGCTTACACCTTTATTTTACAATATCTAAAGACAGACTCACATTAGGTTATTTTCCATAACGACACACGCATATACCTTCGTAAGGTAGTCTAAATAGCCATCGGCCACACATGCCCCAGTTTCTGCCGACTCCCTTTCCGGACCAGCCGCTAGCCGTAATGAACCGGCGGAGCCCTCGTGGGGCGCCAACGGTCCAAGGACGCACGACTGGGCTTGCTAAAATTGCTAAAATCCGATAGGCGAAGCTGTTAGTTTCTAAGGACAGAGTTAGCGTTCATTAAAGAAAGTTTATAAAAAAAAAATCTATTAAAATTTCGGTCCTCTGATGAGCTGATCTAATTATCGATTTAAATTTGTCCGTCGTTAAGTAAAGCCACATTACGATGACTTCGTCGTTTTAAGTACATAAAAACGATCTCATAGTTATCAGTACGCAAATCGTAAACAAAAAAGAAATTATAGGTCGGACTAAATTCGTATTGACAATTGAATTTTAAGTGATTTTGAACTTGTTGCGTTTGTTATTCTCTTCATCTTTGACTTCAAAAAGTGTTGGTTCTCATATCTCTATTTCGTATGATTTTTAGTGTCATCATTGCGTGTTATCTACGGCAATTGTCGATCGATAGGGTATAACTCAGACTGAGAGGTTTAAATGGGACTGGTCTCAAATAAATTTCATCAAAATACATCAAGCAGTTTTGTATTTTTTTAATTGATGTCTTTTATAGTACACATATGTGCAATCAATTATTTATTTACTAGAGCTTGATGGTTATGCAATGCTAAAGAAAATTCTGACTGCTTGGCTTTACTAGCTCCATAATGGAAGTCAAAGCACGATATAAGTACCGTGTCGGTGTTGCAGTAGTTCAGCATTTCTTAGAAACAGTAATATTAATTTTCTAGACTTCTAAGCTACCAACATGCACTTATTGAGGCGACAAAAATAACATTTGTTGAAAAATCGATTTGCAAATAGGAATTGATCCTTGTTTCTGACCAAATCCTTTAATACGACTTAAACATAAATATGTTTGGGTTTCGATCCTCTTGTATTTAGTTCCGTAGACACCATTTTTTTCAGGTTAATGACGAATTTTGGATATTTCATTGAGTTACAATGTTCATAGAAAAATCACTCAAACATTTTGTTAAAAAATCTATAATGTAATGCATTTTTAAGTCATGTTCAATTTAGCCTAACAACCGACTTGTATGCAGTGTGCCCAGTATTTTCAACCTCTTTTCTTACTACATGAATATACCAACTAATGCACCGATATAAAAACTTCAATTGCGAATAAAATGTTAAGTTAAAATCCAAAGCACCTGCATTAGGCGGCTGAATAATTCTCAGTGGTGTTGAGGTCGCCGGAGCGCAGCCGGAGCGGCTCTGACTGCGCCAGTCCGGCCGGCGACGGCGGCAGCTGCATTGCAGCTGGCGTGTGCTTTTGCTCGTTTTACCGCACAGAATCCTGCTCGCACTGGGTATTGGGTAATAAGCGACACTAACTTAACATGTACAACAACAGTGTTTTAAAACCTTACTCCGTACTAGTATTAAAATCAAGAGCGGATTTTGGACACTGAAGGTTGAAAGTCCTCGTGAATTGCCACATTGATACATAGGCACATGTTATGTGTGCTTCTATATACTTATCTTTGATCTCTCGATGTTAAGCAGACGTGAAATTTCTGCCAAAGGATAAGACGCGCATTGATTTGCTAAAGTTTATCAGATTGCTCTATGAACACTTCAAGTAGTAGTGGTTAGTTTCTAACAGTAATTTTCGATACAAATAAAATATCGTGCTTACTTCCAACACTTTTCATTTACAATAGAGAGTAAAGGTGACAAAGAAATTACAAATTCTCGTTGAAAAAAGTAGAGAGTTGAAAAAATGACGTAAAAACACATTAATGACAGTCAAATTGTACATCTTGTCCTATCTTGAAAACCATCCAATACGTTTTGATACGATAACGCGCTGAAACATGATGACTAGTATATTGTCCCTATTAAACTATGTCCCTATTAGTGTATGGGCTTACATCCATGATATTATCATGCAATTTACTCCAAACATTCTTAAGTGATCTCGTATGTAATACCATCCCATGTCAGTCCCACTGCTGGACGTAAATCTTATCTATTGTTCTGAGATTATACGTACATAAGAATATATATAGGTCGCCGTCGGGACTAGGCCCTGCTGTAACTTATTTCATAAACGTTTTAGAAATGGTGTTGGCAGCCCGACACTGCTTAGTAATAACACGAGTGTGTCACACGCTCGCCGTGCCTCCTCGACCGGCAGATGGTGCGGATGTTGCTCACTCTTCAATGTCCGTTGAAGTTTTATTAACCACCTTCATATACTATGCGCACGTTAATCGAGCAATGGGCCATAAAACACGCCCGATGCCGCGACGTGGGCAAATTTGTAGGAGAGCTGCAAGAATTAACATAATTGGCAGCGTCCCGCAAAAAATTCAATACCACCCCTTTATTACTTTGCACTTGTTTACTAAACACTCCTGAGTTTGCATTTTTTCTATACTTTATGACTATAGAATATGTAATCACACACTAATTACCACACAAATTCTTACTTTAGGAGAAAATGACTCAAAAGTTCACTGTCCTCCGAAAGTTATTAGAGTTTCAGTTTTGTACGCAAATTATATTACAGTATTGCCCGGCCGCCAAACGCTATTACTCATTACGGCATTTGTTTATTGTCATAAAGAAGGATAAATTATTTTATTGAACGACTACGCTCGCGGTATTCCAAAGAAATGTTAGGAGCGCGCTCAGCTGAGTATGTTGTATGTACTTGAGCTGGGTACGTAGGTAGGTACACAAGCGTAATATATCTAGGTTTAGATAGGCGAGGAGCAGAGGTCGGGCGACCTCCCGGCGTTCCCCGCAGGCCGAGGGCGCGGCAGGGGGCTGCTTTGCAGATTTTCCTTTTATATGTACGTAGGTCTATCACCCAGTACCGACCGTCGTCGTCGTCCTTGGCACGTCATGCAGCAGCCGCTATTAAATAACAGACGCACACAACTTCATCACAATTGCTTGTTTTCGAAGCAACATCATGTTAACGGGACTCAATTTACGTTCTAAATCAAATTGATTTCGTCGAACCTTTTTGCATATCCGTTAGTATCATGAATTTCAGATTTTTTTCGTTTACATCTCCTATGGAGTTTTGCAGAAATGTAGAGTTATGTTGTGAGCGATAGATATTTGGCAATGTAATCTTTTTTTTTTGGTTTTGTGTGTGGTTATTTCACATTCCAGCTTTATTAGTCGACGTGTTTGACGGTGCTCGGTAGAGCCCTTAAGGAAAATAGTCCAGTCGTTGGAAAAATAATAGTACCGGAAACTTGTCATAGTATTCATATACCCATTGTTTTTGCGTGCTCATGTACCGATTGATACTCGCATATGACTATTGCTTCGAGAAGAGCTAGCGTCATTCGTTATTTTTAGGTGTAATAGAATGAAATTCGTTTTGCTTTTGTTTTAGAAGGTACACACTACCTAAAGCCGTGGTCTGTGGTAACCGCAGTCGCCGCCACTTACCGAGATAACGTTATCAACGCTAGCCTTGCCGAGGATTCTGTGAAGCTACGTAACATAACGAATATATAACATCGATGTACATATACATACGTTCAACGGGACTTTGTAATGTTAGATTAAAGCAGCCGGTCTTATTATACAATGTCGTGTTAGCTAAGAGGATGTTACCTCGTATTTTATAGATAGAGTACTTAGTTAAGAGTAGCTAATAGGTTGTGGCCAGTGTACCTAACAGCGGAATCGTTTGAAGCCGTAAGAGTATTGACAAAGCGTTTGTATGCGTTGCATGTCCTGGTAGAGTCTAGTCTGATTTGACTTGTATTTATTTCATAGCTGCCTGAAAAGTGTTTTGGTTATGTAAAATACTCTTCTAGCAGGTCACAGTATGTTGATTATATGCTCATGATAAGCCTGCAGATCAGATACGTGACTGACGCTGATAATTCTTTTGTTTTTGTCATTTTTTACAAGTTACTTATGTATATAAGTGTCCGTAGATAGGTTATATACGTTGATAGCATGCCAGATGCTAGTTACCACTTCAGACCGGTAGCGAAGTACCGAGTTAGGTTCTTATATACTTTAGTAAGCCGGTCCCGGTTTCCATGGCAACCAGTAACGCCTCTGGGTGTCGATGCCATCAACCACCCGTTTACCCACTTCGTTGTATTAAGTCGTTATGTTATTCGTACTCTATCTGTATAAACATGCGGGCAATCATGTATGAAGAGTGGTCGACGCTGTTATATCTCACGGCGCGATTTGAATGTTGATGTCAGCAAATATTGTGTATATGATACTACCTACGTTATGATGTATTAAAGTGAGAAGTATGTTTTTATCTACGCGAAATAAACATTTTACATAAAATATTATCTTAACTACTTGTCACTATTAGATTTAGCAACAAAGCCTTGTTTTGTCGGAGCATCGCCGACAGACGTCATAAAACAAGTTCTGAGCAGGATGCTTTCATTTTCAATACGCTGCCCCCTCTGGAGCTCGCCTCGTTTGCGATGTCACTGAAACGAAAAGAGGTCGGCCGGCCGTGTTTGCGCCAGCCATCGCGCATCAGCCAACAATGAGCGGCGACCGGCGTGCCAGAGCGCGCTATATCCAGCTGTATACGTAACGCAGCGCGTGCTGGCTGTAGGCGGCACGTAATGTATGCGTGCTCGGGCGCGCTGCTCGCCGCTCGCTGCTGGCTCCGTACCACCGCGCTGCCGCGTTGCGCGCTCCACGGTGACCTCACTGCCCAGACTACACCACCCAAATATGACCTAAGCGCGAAGCATTGTTTCTTTTGTTCGTATTAATGAAACATTTTCCGTTTAATTGCTGTATCTGGATTGTGGCTCTGACGAGAGCCATTAAAGTGTAACAAACAATTACTGCGTTTCGCGTTCACCTCGAGGGTTACACACTGTATCTCTACGTAGTATGTATGTAGCTATAGGTATTTGCTCACTCGCTACATTTTAAAGGGCGGGTTTGTAGTTGTTTTATTTATTCCCTCTTTCCTATTGGTAAGCAAATGATACGGATTGATATCAATATAAGACAAGTAGTTCGTGAGTCTGTAGTGGTTAACACGAGTCGCCATCGTTAACAATCGTGCCGTCACCTAATTGAGTTCGCTCTACACCTTAATTAGTGGTCGTCTGTGATCGCGACGTATTGCATCTGAACACGACGTAGCAGTAGGTACGTAGTTCTTATGTCGAGTGCGCGAGGCCACGCACCACCTGACACGAGAGCAGCTGGCAGCCGGCTGCTTGCGCACAACGAAACTCGTTTCGAAGCAGACGCCTCAATATGGCCGACCACCATTGCCCTCCGTCTTGTATTATGATTACCAGCAGATTTTATACTACGTTATCATCAACAGCAACAGTAAACACTAATTAGTTTCGTAAACGGAGCGCTCTACATTTACGCAGACGTTTGCAAGCGATCGCAAAACAATATTAAAGATATTCTTCAGCGCTACAACGTCAGGCCGAACGACCGTTTCTGGGAAGTGGGCGCATGAGTTTGTTGGATGGCTTTGTTGTCGGCTCGTATTGTCGAGCGGCTGTCCTTACGCCGTGTCCGTGGTCGTATTTTTCCGCCGCCTTGTGATCAGTGAGCAGAGAAGTCGGCGGCGCGCGGTGTAGCTGTTTACACGAGCACCAAGTATGTACCGTAGGTGTATAGATGGCTAGGTAGGTAGGTAGGCGCGTAGGCGCTGCCGATCGTGCGGCCCGCGGCGGCGCGGCGTCGTCGCTCGACCCTGATAATTTGCTGCGCTTATGTTACTTCAACGGCTTCTTGCGACACGTTGCGGCCGCTTTCCTAGGTTTCTACTGCCTGCACCATGCACTCGTTATGTAGGTGACTGTGTGTACGATTGCAGCGCCGCTGTCCACTCGATGTACCCGACTGTCGACAAACTCGTAGTAGGTGCCTACATTTAGTAGGTAATCTAAATTGCAAATTGCCCGTAGATACGTTATTGTTATCCTATAAGGAATGTGTACTATGTATATTCCCTTATACAATATAACAGGGTTGCAGATGGCATTATGTGTCACATAGCTATAAGTAGATATCTAACATTTGAATCAATTCAATTGAGCATTTAAATAGGCAATCAAGTTAATAATATTTATTACAATCCTTTGTGTCTAGCGTCTACCTGGCTGCCTGCAATATATTAGGATACGACATTCATAAACTGTTCAAAAAGACTCTACATTAGTAGAGCTGTGTGTTTTGAGTGTTGTTTTGGTTATATGTGTTCTGTTTTACTGAAATCGACATTGGAATATGTAAAATGAAACCTTACAGTGGAGGGTCTTATGAAAAACGTTTGCGTCACGTCGATGTCTTGAGCAACACGTGGCTGAGGCTAGAATGTCGCATGTTTGCCGACTGAGATGCACACAACAGTTGCTCCAGCTCTCGGTACACGACACGAGTACTTATAGTGAGTGACTAGTTGGCGGCAGCGAATAGGTAGGTACTGTCGATACCTACGTAATTGTATATTAGTACATTCAGTGCTACATGCGCTGTAGTGTGCTAAATGCTTTTATATCGGGTGTATGCCATTGGAAACAGTAGCTATTGACTCATAGTGAGTAAATCGCTAAGTAACACAAACAAGCCGCCGTGACTGTGTTCATGCACGAGTCGGTCGACGGCGATCAGAGCGCGTCGTCCGTGACACCTAAACGAGCGAGCAGCACCTCTGCTATCTGGTGGTTTGATAAGGCGTATTTATCAGCGGGCCTCGGCGCGGGAGGAGCGACATGAGAGCGGCTGCGGTCGGCTGTTGGGTGGCGTATGGACAAGCCGGCAGCCACCGCACATGTTGCGGAACGTGCAGCGGGCGCGGCGCGGGGCGCGGCGGGGGGGCGGGAGACCAGGACGGCGTCGCCACACCGGCACGCCGCACGCACACAGCCGCGCCGCCGACACGACGCCCGCGCCCGAGGAGCGTCACTACGCCTTATCGCAGCCATCTTTAAACGAGCACAGTGCACGCCACCCGCCACTCGGTACGAATTCCATTCGAGAACACTGTTGCTACGATGGTCGTCGACAACCGACCGAACCGATCCTTTCATTATATGCGACGCGAGCGCCGTGCATCGCTTAGCGGCCTGCTTCAAGGTCGTGTTAATTACCAGTCGGACCGGTGACAGTCATGCTCGTTAGCGACACTCATCGCATTAATATCTATATTCACATAAACAAGTCATATGTCGTTTTCAATACTCGGATGACTGCAGCATGCTCTCTAGAGTTAGACACACCGATGACTTTGGTTACAAGTCATCATTATTCGGATTGCATCACGTTTTAATGTCACAGCAGCGACGCTGTAAACGGCGCTCGTATTCACCTACAATGTCGCACCCTATAAAGTTTACCCTATTTAAGATCGTCTACGGTAATACGTTTCCACACTAGGGTGTTCTTGCGGCGACCATCTGTATTGATCCCGGGAGGGTGGTGTGGGTCGGCATCGCGTCGCCTAGTGTCTGTAGAGGCGGCGGCTCTGGCAAAGCTTCCGTGAAATCCAGGCAGAGGCTGTCGGGTGGGTGATAAAGGGAAACTGCCTACGTAGCCGGCCCCTGGCGGGTGTCGGCCGGAGTGGCGTGTTGTCGCGCTACTATATATAGCGCGTGTTAGGCCGGAGCGCCCGCCGCCGCCGCCGCCGCGCTGCTCCGACGACGACGGCCGACGAAAGGTCAATTGGCGCGCAAATTATTTGCGTCGCAAAATTCGCAGCGCCGCTGCACCATCCCGCCTCTGTAAACTGACATCATTTAAACCTATCTCCGGCTTCACCGCACAAACACATTAGTATGGCTATCGGTCTCGCTGCGTGATAATAATGCGCCGGTCACTGATCACTGATTTAACATTGGCCTAACATAGCGACTCTTTAAGGCAAGAACGCGGCACGCATTCTTATCGGACCTCATAATAGGTATTGTATGCCGAGGTAGTTAAGTAGGTACTCCATCTACATACCTACGTTGTGTTGGCGCACAAGCGGCATGAGTACACGTGTCGATTGATTGCCTGCCTTCGACAACGTCCTCGACAGACTGAGATTTACCTTGAGGTTTTAAGTACGTATTGAGCAGTTATTGCAGGTCATAATTGCTACGACTTATTACTGAAAATAGATTCCAAAACATTATCTTCCGTTTCCATATCACACACAAGACAAATCCTGTTCTCACTTACCTGATTCCCTTTTAATTCCAATACTTACCATTATTTTAACACAATACAAAAACATTTCGACCTCAACATTAAGGTGTGTCCTTAACATTAGATAGAGTTACCTACACCGATAGCCCAAAACGCAGGTATCAAGTTTCCATATAACGGGTAACTGATAGGGACTACAATGCATTCTTTCTATAACATGGTAGGACAAAAACGGGTTTGAATTCAAGAAGTGGTCAGCGGAGGCCGTTTCGAGGTGAGCGCTTCACCATGGTACCTACGTGGTTAGTCACGCTTGGAATGCTTACGACTCAGCTCACTTCAACTCCTACAAGAACGCTGCAAACAAATGACGCCACAGCGGTACACAACCACCGCGTATAGCGACAACGCACGTAGACATAGCCACACACTGGCACACGACGCGACGTACCGCGTATCTCTATCCTTGTGGTCGAGCGGACTAATTCCGAGTACAGACACAGTTTTATAGCTGCCGCTAAAAAGTAAGCGTCGCTGAAAACGAATCACTCTGAACTGCATTTACCATTTAGCGGACGTTCTCTATTGTAGCGCAACAGCTAATGCGACAGGATTTTGATCGAGTGCTCGTGAGTTTGAGCAATATCCTTTCAACAACAGTAATATTCCCTACACGAGGTTTCTATTTAAACTTTAATCCATCCTCAGTTAAAGTACTAGGACCTAATGTACCGCATAAAGAGGAATTGTAGAGAAAAAATCTTTGCTGACGCCAGCTCTACATAAGAGTAATGTGTATATCTGCGTCTAAAGAGCAAGTGTCGCTAAAATCGACCACTTTTTATTCGATATCTATAATTTATTTTGGTACTCAAAGATGTATACCGCGCCCACAGCAAACGTTGATTGATAAATCAACATTTTGCAAAGAGAGAAACGAGAAGTCGTAGCAATAGACAATACGATAAATGCTTAATGGAACACTTCCAATATGATTTGAATATAATGCATTTTCTCTTATATCATAATCTATTTTCAATCCAAAATAACTCAAGCTAATTAAAATATGACCAAAACAAATGCCGGAAAACGTTGACTTATTCAAAGTAATTTGAATTTACCTCATTTCTGTCACGTGAATTGATTGTATTGCTGAAATGCATTTATATTAATGTTGCAATTTTAACACTCGGTCGTTGCCTCGTAGGACACTAATAAGTAATAACCCCTACAATGTCATCGCGGTAAAGCTCAAGTTTCTTGAAGTCATCACTTCTCAACAAAACAATTTTCGTTCGAAAATAGAGCAAATGAACTAATATTACAAGCTGTCTTGCACGGCAACTTACTCGTGTGTGCGGTAAACAATTCTTTCAAACAAGACTAGTGACAAGTTGTTGACTTCTTCTATCTTACCTCTATCGGTATCTGCAAGTCACATAATCAAGTAAAGACATAAACATATCTAAGAATGTTGTTAACAAACAATATACTCTTCAACCATTAAGGTCATCGGGAATACCAACCTCTGTCTACCACATAATCTAAATGATTCAATGTTTCCGTTTCCAGGTAGGCTAGTTAAAAAATACAGAGTGTTCGACTATCTAATGAAAGCAAAAGCGTCCTCGATAACACCAAATGACTTGTCTCTGGAATCGAACTTGAACGTAACGAGAGTGAAAGGAACGAGGTGTTATTAACATAACGTTTATAATATAATGCGTTTATAAGGGACTGGCCGTCGCCGTATCCATATGTTTAATCGTTCAATAATAATACCCGTGAAACTTTACGCTGAACTTTATTGGAGTTGTTTTTGTCTGTCTTTTTATGTACAATGTGTACTACTACGAATTGCCGTGTTTATTTTGACGGTTGAACATAATTACCCTTGAAATATTTCATATGAGCTCACGTTTACATGATAACAATGTCAATGCTTTTCAACGTTTATATTTCTTAGTGAATATTACACGATATTTCATGACTCTATAACTACTCATTCCGAGCTGCACCCTCTAATTCGTGCAGGAGGGTAATTAACTGGTTTGCACCTAGATCGTTTCGAAGCAGTCTTAATCAGTTAATGCGTAATGTTCGTTAGAACTGTTGGCGTTGCAAACAGTGTATTCAGTATGGTACTTAACGAGCGGGTGCTATTTTTATGTTCATTGTGACAAATAATAAACAGTCGGGCGTCACCCGGGCGGCATGGCGGCATGGCGGCAGCGGGCGCGGCGGCGCGGCGTGCGTGCGAACATTGCGTGCGTGCCTACAGCGCATAGGTAGGTAGACGTCGACGGCCGTGGTAAAGTCGACATCCCTGCATCCCTGAGCCGGCTGTGCCGCTCTATAAATACACAGCAGGTGTGGTGAGCGCGGGGCGCGGCGCGCGGGGCGGGGGGCATCCGCCTCTGCAGCGCTCAAAACCGCTCGCAGCGGCCATCGGACCTTAGCGACGGCATATCGATTGCGAGGGCTCCCCCTGCGGCGCGCCGCCTCCATTGTGCTCGGGCTGGGATGCCTTCTCCGGCCGTTTCCTGCCTCGGCCCTGTCAGTGCCGGCGACGACCCCGGCCCCGCGCCCCGCACCGCCGCCGCCGCCGCCGCCGGCCACCAGCACACGTCACCTGCCTAACACGAGTGTGTGCTACTCGACGCACTTGGTAATGCGACCTCTTCATAATAACAATCATCGCGTTACTCATCATTAGCGCCAAAGATATTACGGCGTGGACCACTATTCTCCTCATAACGACCTACTGCTATTCTGCGCCATGATACCTAACCACTACATTAGGAATTTACAAATAAACTTCACTACATTGTTATCAGCCGCCCATGATGGTTTGTTTAACACGTGTAAATGGAGCAGAAAGGAATATCCATATTATAATTATGAGCCATTTAGATGCTACGGCAGTTTATTGTTCAGGAAACGTGATTAGTTCCAATTCAAATAGATGTTATAACGATTTGTTAATTTCATTCATAGTTTAGTTAAAAACAAACGGCAATTAGCGTCGTTTTTTGGCCTTATAATTAATTACTTATTTTGAATAAACGTAGCGGATTATGATTTTTAAACGTGGGTTCCGTACGGTGAAGAAATATCGTACTATACTAGTTTTTTAGATCTTATTAACTCACTCCTACTGGATTGTTGGATTACAGTCTTAATTTTAGATAAATTTAGCCCGTCTCTACAAATTGATTGACTGTACAAATTGAGCAATTGTGTTTTGTTTGACTACCGCGCACACACGATCTACTATTACATCTTATGTCAAACGATTGTGTATAAGAAGGTATAAGATGTTACACAGACTACTAACAAAAATCATTTCATGAAAAATCTGATAGGCAAGTAATATCTCGTCACATGATCACGGCCGTCTCTTATAGCGATGCAAATTACAAATACAGCTCTCAACTCAACTGATACTCTTAGTACGACAGCCAGCAGTCACAATTTTTGACAAAATGTATGACACAATTTGAACCCTATGCCTCACACATTAAGACTACAGTCGCCAAAAAAGCCGGCACTAACGACACAGCTGTCGGCATGCCGTAATACAGCATCGTAGATACATAACAAAACCATCTCAATCTATTTATGACTTTATGTGTTCTACATAAAGTTGAAAATTGAAAACAGAGCTCGGTGTCGCATTTTTATTCGACAGCAAGCCCACAAGAAGGGTTATGGTTTGTTTGTAAGGTGTAGCGTCTGATAAAGCCGTCGGTCTTGTAGCCCAAACCTGGGGCACAGGTATTTAGGCTGTCTGCAATTACAATTGTGCCATTCAACTTTTACTGACTGGAACACCGTTTTTAGTTAATCCATTACGATATTTGTACAATTTGAAAAATTATAGTAATGTAGAGTCGTCTTTTTGAATCGCTGAATTGTATGTACTTGAATCAATCAAGTCGTGGCTTTTCCATTTCTCTTTTAGTGTACGACAACCACTTTACACGAACAAACATTTAGAGCGCATGTTAAATAAATTCATACATTTTCAGTTTTAATGTAAAACTCCATAGATATCTACAGAAAAGACATCAACGCTAAATTTTGCACTTTTATAAAAATACTGGTGCAATCAACAGTTAGTTTCAAATTATTATGTAAAAATAGAATTATAATTTTAACAGCATTCAACTAAACACAGACTCGCTCTTTCAAGTTTAACCTTCATCTTGAAATGTTGCTCTACCCATCCCTAACGGTGTTTGGATTCTGCTTACCTCTGCTTCATTATATATTGTATCTTCCTAAATTATATCCCCATTTCGCCATCGCGTAATGTAATGATAATGTCGCGTACACCGCAGCTTTAACGATAAAAAACTGTCAACAAAATGTTAGAGCACAAACTGTCATTAGACCGTAGCGGAGTGGAGGTCGTCCGCGCGCCGGCTCCCCTTGCCGACGTTGAGGATGAAAAACATAGGAACATGACCCTCTTGGTGCGCGGCGCGCCCACGCGCCCTCCGGCCGGCCGCCAGCCGCGCTTGTCGGCTGCTTGCCTGCGACCGGCCGCGGCGCCTCACCGCCTCATTCAGCCGGCGACGCTCTCGCGCACCGCACACGTGTCCGCTGCAGCGCGCCGCGCGACACCACCCCTCGCCGCCCCACGCCGCGCGCCTCCCGGAACGTTTAACCGACTGCGAACATTGTTCTGTTGCAGCGGAGTATGCTACAGCAGATGTCCTCGCCGCCGAGCGCGCAAGTCGGCGAGGTCGCGACTGTCGTGCGCCACCTTGAAGGCCGCCTCTGCGGCGACGTGTCTTCAGAGGCTTCCTCGGACGCCGCGGAGGATTCCGAATTACCACAGTGCAAGATAAGGAGGAACTATAATTGCACAAAGTGCACGTTCTTTACGCAGAACCCGCGCGCTTATCTCATCCACACGCGTGACGCTCACTTTGTCAGACTCAAGATTTACGATTGTCCACACTGCGTTTACGCTTCAAGACATCATCAGAAACTCTTGAGGCACGTTAAAATGGTGCATGGAGGAACAACAACAACATCAGCTGTTAAAATTGACGCTGAGTTATCACCACCCTCCTACGAAAACATGGAGCAAGCAGAGCGCATAGAAGATCTTTTAGAGGAGGTTGAAGACTGCGATGACTTAATGATGGAAGTGGACGAAGACTCCTCGGACCGTCCCGATGACGTCGACGTCGAGTGCGACAGAGCTGTTGACCAAGCAGCGTTATCGGACTTATCGAAAACTAAAGGCAAATTTTTCTCATGCGATAAGTGCAACTATGTCACTCACATAAGAGCTAGATTTACGAAGCACGTCAAGTATCATTCTATGCCTATGATCAAGTGTACTATGTGTGATTTCCGTACACCATATAAATGGAATTTGGACCGTCACATGAAGAACCATGGTGGAAGTGGAAGTTTCAATTGTTCAATGTGCAACTTTACGGCGGACATCAAGCAGAGTCTGACGGTGCACGAAATGAATCATCACACACCGCCAGTGGGCCAATCGCTGTCGAGTCGCCGCCGCAACCGGGTGGGCGCCAGCGACACGGTTATCGCGGAGAGCGACGCAGCGAGCGCGTTGCTCCCCAAGGAGGAAGAAGGGAGCGGCGACTCGCAGTCCTCGCACTCGGTCTCGGTGAGTCGCCGTGTGTGCTGTGCGTGGTGCGGGGCGCCCGCGAGCCCGCCGCGAGTGACGTCACGCCTTGTCACTCTTATCACGAGCGCTCCGCACACGGATTGCACTCGACATTAATATCGCTTCTCGCAACCTTTTGCATCATGTTTACATTTTCGTGCATGTCTGTCTCACGCTTGCTATTCTGTTCCCGCATGACCTGTTAGTATTCACTACTTCATAAGCACTAATCTAACACCTAAATCAAAGCTATTTGACTTAGAAACCGTATCTAATTACCTAAGAGATAAAAGTAGATAAGTGACATGTTTACAAACAAAATAATACTTCAAGTCGAATCTGTATACATCATTAAAACTTGCTATTATCGAAGGCATTGGAAATAAGCTATTTTTTACTGCATTTAAAATATACCAGTTTATATTCTAAATAAAATCGCTCTATCTACTTTTACCGTCCCGAGAATACGACTTTAGTCACAAGCCGCACTTATAACCACTAGACTAGTGAGAACGTTATGAAAACAAACGAAAAGGCACCTTAATATTTTAAGTTCTAAACTTAACCTCACCAGTAATGTTTTCAGTGTTATGTCAAGTGGTAATAAATAGGATATTTGATAACAACGTCTCAAATATTTACACTGGTGATAAAAATCTTGTAAACTAAATCATAAATATTATTAATATTAATCCTGTAAAAAATACGTTAAAAATAATAAAAAACGGTCTATAAATATACCCAATAAATTGATCAACTTAATTTCCAAAATAAGAATCGAATCTCGACCAAATGAAGCACGAGTATTACCTACTAAGTTATTCTAGTATACAATTACGAATGGCATCTAATAGATTTATAGGCGCCGATAAGATAATTGCCTGAACTTCGCCCTATCACACCTACCCCAGTAAAGACAGTTACAACTCTGCCTGACTAGTTCAAAGTTTCCTACAAGTAACTAGTTATACGGGAAAACCTTTTATGTATTCGGGATAGCTTTACTGATATTAAATAGAGTAAAGTCAGCTGTTTCCAAGGTAGTAAGTTTAAAAATTACGCGGCCTTTATTATTTAAAATTGTTTTGTTATTTTTTTTTGTATTAATGTACTTTGATGCGTAAACAAATAAACAACTAAAGCTTTTTAAAACAATTAGAGTAGATTCCTGTAGATCAATGAGCAACAGATAGTTTTCTAGAGCTAAGCTTAAAAATTGCAATATTTATTTAATTTTGTCGCCCAAATTATATCGAAACGTGGGTACACTGTACAACACACCTGTGCTTACTTCTAGTCATACGCCCCCGTCCTTAGTACAAGCTGGCCCCAGCCGGCTAAACTAGCGATAAAAATGTGGGCCTACATAATAAACAACTTTGATCTAGCCCTCTCTTGCTGTTCGCCTTATTAAGATTGTTAGCAACGCACTACGTCGAGGTCCGAGCCCGCAGGGGGTGCCCTTAGTGTTATGTTGCTGACGTAGTTAGTTTTTGTATTACTCTGGCTGGAGTCCCATAGGGTTTCGCCAAGTCCGGTGAAGCAGTCAAAGCCTTCGCTCAGAGGATCTGCTGTAGACAATTTCCAAAAAACAAAACCCGGTTAGTCCTCGTTGTGTATAACTTCGTTTTTAAATGTCTTTTATCAAATAAAGGACATTTAAAAACGGTTTTGTCATTGATATTCTGTATTTATATGGGTTTTGTAGTAGACATGACAACGTTATGTACGGAAAATTACGTAACGATAAAGAATTCGCCCTGGATTATATGTATAGCTCGGTGCATGGGGTGCTTCATACCGGGAAATTAAGAGCTTTCCACGCGGGTGGCGTTGCGGTCACAATCTATACTGCCTAGGTACCTAACATATAGCTGGCTCCCGATCCATAGCTAACCATATTTACTAGATACAGCTCTATATTTCACTTCAAATAGAAGAACGTCGTTATTATTTTATTTGCGATATGTTTTTATGGTTTTGTATAAATCATAAGATCTAAAGAAGCTTACTTGAAGCTTATTTGATGTAGCTAGGAGTACCTATAGAAGCGTAATTTAAAATGCGGCTGTGCGTCAACTCGCTTGCCTACGGAGTGGCAAGGGCGAGATGTCATTATATAACTATGTACCTACAGCGTACAGCCTGTCTCGGCCGTGTTCAACGGCTCTTCAAAGAGC
This sequence comes from Autographa gamma, assembly GCA_905146925.1. Taxonomy (NCBI): domain Eukaryota; kingdom Metazoa; phylum Arthropoda; class Insecta; order Lepidoptera; family Noctuidae; genus Autographa; species Autographa gamma. The sequence goes on from LR989852.1 coordinate 9,045,503, forward strand.
TATATCTCATATTTTTCATATTCCCGAATGAATATAAATATCCTGCGGCTTCTCGTTTATAAAAGATGAGCCATCGATTTAACACCTGACAATGCAAATTGGTGTCGTTCTTTTGTTTTACGGACGTCTATAATCCGATGTCCCTGGAAGTTACATTGCTAGGCACCTTTTGTGGACATAAAACAATTGCTAGAATTCCTAACAGTGGCCAATAGCGGATTAATCATCTAGAACAATCGTTCGATGATCCGTGTTAGTCCGATGACGAATGAGATAATCATACATTCCCCATAAATTCGTGCTTTCCTCACTATTGAAATACATTTTGAAGTTATTTTTCACATTTTGATAAAACCTATTTTTGTAAAAACCTGTATAGACGTAGCTACTTTCATCTATTTGTAAAATAGTAATTGTCGAGCTTCATTTGTTATAACATACTCTAATTATAATCTTTATTGGTTACTGGTTATTTCTAAACTGTCACATATTGAACTATGATCTCTTGCTAGATTGTAGGACGAGTTCAGTAGGATATGTGCGTTCTCATTAACTATTCTATCAAAGTATAAACCAAAATATATAACACTAAAGCTGGACGTATTTGGGTGAAGTGTAGGCTATTGATTTCCTTTTCTATTGGACGGTAACAAGTTTAGTATTGGAAGTACTAATCCGTTGGTTAAGATGATTATGGTAGCAGTAATTTGGGAGCATTCAGCATTCATTGTTGTACCTTTATATGGAGTTCATATTCAGCAGCCATCGATGTCTATGTAATTGGTACGGTGGGGAGGCAGAGGGGGCTACTGTTGTACAATGTACTCCCACGAACAGTGACCGTTGTTTTACGACTGCACTATCGAATAATGCAGTACCTAACATTAAGCGACTTTTACACAGTAAATCATATTTTGCGCCCTTTTTGGCTGGTTATTGACTGGTAAAGCTTGGTATATTTGCGTCTGTTGGCCACGTACTTAGTTCTGTTTTATGTCAGCTTAGTGGGCGAGGGCGTAATGATGTTCGCGGCTCGAAATTACAGCGCACCTACGTAGAACTCGTAGGGCTGCATGGTGGTAATATTACTGAAGACCAGTTTCTTGAAGCTGCATGTTTTTATTCGTTTCTGAACTATCTAAATTTATATATTATAAAGCATACAAAATTAAATGTGCTTCTTCTAGGTTTTCTTATTGCAGAAGTGTCACTTAAATATACTTTACGGCATTCGTAACAATTCAATAACCAAGTACAAATAAAATAAATAAATATCACCCCTCTGAAGCATTTCTGCAACCTGCGCGATATTGAGCGTTACAATAACGACCTGACGATTATGTTTCTCTTCACCGACTTGTAGTTACCAGTAGCCTTGACTGGCCGAATACTTTTCACAATTACGAGCACATGTTGTTAAAATACCTCTACGCTTCGATTTAAAGGTTCCTTTTCTGTTATTCCAGGACATGGGTCTACAATACGCAGAGAGGGAGATTGCCAGCTGCAAGAGTGACTCCAACGATGCTACAGCTTCAGATAATAATTTCAAAAAAGATTCATCGCAGTTGTCGCAAGATGTATACAGCCAGCTGTCACCTAACCTGAGCAATGAGTTACACAAACAAAGCAGAAAAATTCCCAGGCCAATACCACAACTAATACCTTTAAACACGTCGACACCCAATCAAAAACAATGTTCTGGTGAACCACCAACTAAACGGTTCAAGGAATCTTCACCAACAGAGAACGACAAAGATGATCTGTCTAGTGATGTTATGTTAGTCCCTGTTAATAGCAATCCATCTACTAAAGAAACCGCAGGACGTAAGAAAAATGAGTCATTCTTCGACAGATTAAAAGAAAGGCTGTTAACTGAAACAGGCGAAGAAGGTTCTTTAATATGTAAAATCTGTGGATTCGAAAGTAAATGCTTATCGGAACATTCTGTACACGAGAAAAACTGCTCACCGCTAAGTAATCGGATAACTGCAAATACATCACTTACAAGTTTAAGCTCCACTCGATGCCAAAACTGCAGGCACAGATGTAAATCCAGTGCCGATTTGTACATTCACATGCAAACTTGCGGAAATAAGAAAGTAGAAGATGAAAATGCTGTTCAAAATCAGGACAGTAATGATACAATCATTCCAATTCATGAAAAGGAGGCTGAACCACATCCGATGGAAAATGTTGTTTTTGTTTGGAACAATATAAACCAGGAGACAAATAAATTTGAAGTACCTCTCGATATAAACATAAACGACGATTGCACGCTTCCGGAGTTACATCGAAGCTTTGAAGCTGAGATCGTTGACGAGAATGAAACCATGAATTTATCGCCGAGCCAAGCTATCGGACGAAAGGTATTTAAATGTCCACATTGCCCTTTTTTCTCTACAACTGCATCCAGGTTTCACGTTCATATTGTAGGACACTTGAATAAAAAACCATTCGAGTGTTCCCTTTGCAAATATAAATCCAATTGGAGATGGGATATTACTAAGCATATTAAGTTGAAGTCTGCAAGAGACCCGGAGCACAACGATGCGAAGGTGTTAATGACTGACGAAACCGGAAGGAGAAACTATAGCAAATATAACAAATTCTTAGCAATGCCGGTTTTAAATGAAAATGGTGAAAACGAGTTTCATTACTTAGATCCTAATACATCTGTAGACGGCAATATGGATATGGATGAATCTTTCAATGATATCTCAGACGTTATGAATGTACAATTTGAAATGCAACCGCTTAACTTACAGACTCAGCACGGGGAGGATAAGTACGACTTTATTGATAACAGAAGCATAAATGATTCGAAAAAACCTAAGAAAACGTTGTGGAAATGCAAAAAGTGCAACTACAAGTAAGTTTCAATTTGTTACACTGTGGTTAATTGTAGTCGTTATCTATATTATTTTGTGGAAACTACACGAGTTTAAATTCATTTACTTACCTACAACTTAATTTAACTTTCCAGGGACCCATCCAGAGAAGCATTGTTGGAGCATGTGCGTGAGCACTCCAGATCGGACACGGTTCCGGAAGAACCGCACAAACCGGCTGTTAATAAGAAATCTGAAAACACCCCGGATCCGGCCGATCTGGCGTACCGCTGCGGACATTGTAACCAATTATCCAATTGGAAGCATGTTATCCAGGTACGAATAGATATATTTATATACCAGTCATATTTATTCTCCGCTTTGCGTTGTAATTTTCACCTTAAAAATATGCTTAAAAAATATCAAATACAATATCTAGTCATAATATTATGTACTAGTAGTATTTTTGCCTTAGTATACGGTTATTTATATTCCTTTGGAAGGTTAATGTCTTTCTTTTATTTATATTGATTATGTACACTAAAAAAGTGCAGTAGTACTTCAAGTTTCGTATTCGCAGTCAAAATGTTGTGAGCGGCATTCCTGGATTTTATTTAAACGTTTAGCAATGTATAGCTACGAGAACGCAGCTATACGTTGCGTTTAAATAGCTACGAGCATTATACTGATATTAGAAGATGCATTTCGACATCGATTACGAAATGAGAGGTGATTTTGCACCTATGAGCCTTCACCATAATTAGACGTTTGTACCTCAAATTTCGATGACTTTGTACATCGAGATTCGTACTAAGAGACTGTTTCTTAATGCTTTTTGTACCATATAACCTAATAGTGTTGTTTTAATTTTCAGCGTCATTGCCGGTTAAAACACAATGGTGTCATAAAAGTTATAACTACAGTGAAGCCAAAACCCGATCCAGTGTTGAATATAAACGAGATCAGCAGCGACACTTGCAACAAGTGTCCGTACAGATCGAGCGACAAGAAGCAACTGATCGCGCATCTGCAACAACACCAACCCTCCCCGCATTCCATATTCAAATGTTACTTCTGCCCATACTTCGTCAAGGATGAACCAGAGCTAATCCAACATCTTCTGCTTCACGGGATCACCGACCCAGAAGACTATATATCAAACGCAATGGGAACCAAATCCCCAGTACCAGAGCCGCAAACAACGGTAGCTCCCTCAACAGCATCCACCAAACGACACAAATGCACTGAGTGTCCGTATGAAACAAACAGCAAGTCACAGTTCATGTACCACGAACAGTTTCATCGATTGCCAGCCGATACGCCATACAAATGTCCCGAGTGCAACTACAGCGTATCCAAGAGACATTTATTACACCAACATCTGAGAGTACACGGTATAGCAGCCAAACGCATTGAATCAGAGGCAGAATTAGAAGCATCTTCATCACTCCAAAACAAAACAGACTCAAAAGATTTTATAAATCTTGAAGAAACGCCATATGTCTGGGTCTCAGCGAAAAACGAGTTTCATAAAATGTACAAATGTCGATACTGTTCCTACGTTAATTCTCAAAAGTGTAAGCTTCCAAATCATGAAAAAATACATTGCTATGTATTTGAGAACAATGATACAACTCTTTATAAGTGCTTAGAATGCAAATTTACGTGTGATAGCGCCGGAAGACTCGCAGAACATTCCAAATCCCACGGCGAAATATACGGCCGCATCTATTGTCCCGTTGAGGACGATGTTCCGGATGAAGAACAAATTACTAAATTAAGAAAAGTTATAGAAATTGAAAAATTATCAAACGCAGAATTGTCCAAGGACGAAAATTCTGCAAACGAAAATCGTGAAATTAAGTTGTTATATTTCTGTAAAAAATGTCCATCAAGGTTCTTTGATGAAAGTGATTTACAAACTCATGACAAGTATCATGATTTAACGCATGCTAATAAATGTAGGAGTTGTGAATTTTCTGTTCCCGAAGATGATCAATTGGCAGCACATTTTAACGTTCACACCGACGAATATCACACTAAAACAAAGATGCTTAAATTTATTCACAATTCACATCCTTCTCACAAGGAGCCCGTCGTTGAACTTGTTCACTGTCAATCTACATCAGAGATTACGTGGATAGTGTCGAGTCCGAGTAACGAAAGTGTTATGAAAAGGTCCCATGAAGGCAAGGGTGTGCCAAAGCAATATTATTGCAAACAATGCCCAGCAAAGTTTTTCAAAGGCTCAGCTCTTAGTTATCACTTGGGCCTACATGGAGGTGAAGGTGACCATAAATGTAAGAAATGTAACTACGCTGTGAAGAACATAGGAAACTTAGCTAAACACGAAATGTTACATGACACTGAAAACAAAGTAAGCAACTGTGATTACGAGTCTGGTGAAGACATGGACTATAAAAATATTCCACTATCAGGCACAGATTTATTCCAGAGAAAGACGGAGGCTCAAAAACGAGTCTTAACTGATAAGGACAAACTTGTTAAGCCAAATGATCATTTCCCACCTGTCTTACAAGCTGATCCACAATTCGGTTATTTGATGCACGGTAATCCTGAATTTATATACCCAACATATCTCAAAAATGGACGCCAAAAAGAAAAGCGATATAAATGCCATAAATGCCCATCCGCATTTGAAAAAAGAGAACAATATAAAATCCATCTATCTCTACATGGTTCCAAACAAAGATACAAATGTGAGTTGTGTGATTATTCCGTTAAATATTACGCTAACTACGTCCAGCATATGAGGAAACATCAAATGAACGATGAAGCGCAGGCTGAAAGAAAAAAAGAAAACAGCGATTATGTGGAACCCGAAAATCAAGAAGATGTGAAACCAGATGACAGTTGTGATAATATTAAACTCGCAATCAAAACAATGCCTAAAGGAGCAAAAAGTGACTTCCAACAATTCTCAATCAGCGATCAACAAACTCTTCGACTGTTGCAGAGAAGACGGTCAATAAACAATAACGGCAAGGACACGAGCTTATCTGAAACTTCGCCAATTAAAGAGCGTAAAATGCACATGTGTTTGCTATGCCCATACACAAATCAGCGACAAGATTCTTTGACTAATCACTACAGAAGGCACGGCGACGCCGATGTATTCAACGCAGGAAGCCATAAATGTTCTCATTGTGACCTAGTAGTCGTGCAATCACATTTCTTACGAGAACATTTAAGAACGCACTTCAATTTCCACAAAACACTCAATCCGGAATGTTTCGTGGCTAACGATGATGTTAGCTTTACCATTACCAAGATGGAAGAAGACAGTCAGCCAGTTGATCTCAAGTTAGACATGCAAAACAAGAGTTTTACGTGCAATGGTGAAAAAATATTTGTGAAAATTAAAACAGGTGAACTTTTGGTAGAATAAGGTAATTTTATGGTTTCTTAGTAAGAAAACTTATAGGTTATTTAGATTAGACATTGTTTATAACAAATATAGTTTTAGTATAAGCCAAATGATAAATGTTGATGTTCACCAAAGCATAGCTTGCCATATTAGATTATAACATTTCTGGACGTTTTGGATATCATGAAGAAAAAAACTAAAAAGGCAAAATTATATAAAAATTGGGCTGCTTTAGATTGTAGAACAAATTGTACTTAACAGCTCATGGGGAAATTATTAAAAATGTTACCGATAGAGTGTTAATTACACTGCTTTGAATCCCTCCCTATCTGTTGCTTAAACTCATATTCAAGGTACCTGTTGTTACAAGATAACGCCTTAAACATATTATATTTTAGGAAGCATAAAAATCATTCTAGTGTAATAAATTGATTTGAAATAAAGGCCAACATGGTTACTTACTCACTTTGTAATATTTATGGACAATATCATTACAGTGTTAGTAACTTACAAACATTACATACACAAAGATATTATATTTTTATGCATCAATTGCTGACTAAACACACTGAGAAATAATTTATATCTACCATATTGTAATAATGTAATCTTAGTTATTTAGTGCCAGTTTTATATTATAACTTTAGGTTTGTCCTAAAGGACACATTCCTGTTGTGCAAAATGTTTTATAAATATATGATTATTCAATGAAACTTGCATTTAATTACTACCCTAGTTCTGAATAGATATGTTGATTACTTTGGGATCTATTTTCTTAAGTAGTCATGATTTAAAAGTGAAAATTTGAACTTATCTGGGGTAATATAAAAGATTTCATTTAAATTAAATGGTAAGTTCACTTAAAGCAGATTTATTTAAGTTTAAACTAAGATCACCTTATCTACTAAACATGATTTCATAGTCAATGACAGTAGTAAGGTGGCATTAAAATAGCAAAACAGAAACCATAATTCATATTAAAAATGTAATATTATACTTGATACAATACAGTATCATATTGTGTAGGGTACACTAGTCACCTCGGGATGGTTAAAAGCAGTCTTAACAGAATTTCCAGCGATTGCCGCATTCATTACAAAGTACAAATGTAGTCATAGGTTCATCAGAACTTCTTGTCTGCAACTGGTTGTATGTGCAGTTCTTCTTTTTGCATTTGCCGCACTTGAGCATCTCTGTTTTGGTTCCCTGTACTGTGGCCAACTGTGCATCGTCAATAGCCTCTTTAATGAACTTCTCTCTAAGTTTCTTCATTTCATCACTTGCCATTTCTTCAGGGGTCATCTTGGCTAGGCGTGAAGCCGAGATCACACCATTGAGATAGTTGGTGCGTAATGTGGGATTCTTTAGATCTTTCAAGTTGGCCACTCTTGACCGGACCCTGTTTTTGTATCTCATGTCAGTGTTTTTGAACTCTGCATAAATGCATTCCTCTAATTCCTCAGCCAACTCTTCAGGCGTAGCGCAGGAACTGGGGTTCTCTCCATCAACTTTGAGAGCCTGTGTGAGGAGCTCCCTACACTTCAGCCTTACAGCATCAGTCGTGTTTGACTGCGGCGGGAAAGAAGCCGGAAGCTTCTTATCTTTTTCTTTATCATCTTTTTTGTCCTTATCCTTTCCCTCTTTTTTAGATTTTGAGGAACTGCCATTGTCTTTAGATGGTGTGGTTGACAGGAACTTCTTCCAATTTTTAATCAGTGTTTTGCATAAGGATATTACTTCTTCATCCTTACTAGATTTACGTAGATTATTCACTGTCATGCCTATTCTTGTTTTGGTCAAAACATCCAGATTGATTGCCATTGTTTGCAGACCTTTAAGCAGTTCCAAAGCTTCTTCTTGGCCCTAAAACAATTTGAGATAAATATAAACAAGCGTTTCTTATTAGACGTAGCCTAAAGCGTCCGGTGCAATAAAAATAAAACAATCTATAACATTCTCAGTAAGTAATAGAAACTCGTTTATAATTGCTTACTGTACATGTATTTTATTAACAAACACATTTCAGCAGGTTTGTTGACGTTCTTTTTAGACAATTTCAACACGTAAAATGTCCTTAGCTTCATTATTTTCTTTCCTAAAAATGCTATAATAATAGACCCACCGTGCCATCCGCAGAAATCATCTTAGTCAATTTCTTTTGTATTTTCATAATATCCTCTTCCACGCTCATTGTTAATGAGTTATATTGAAGACGACAGGTTCCCGCGTATATTCCGAAAACAATTTATATTAAAAATATTGATAAATCGACCACCACACCGAAAATGTAACTAAACCATAGACAAGAAGATTGAATATTTTTGAAGTCTATCGCGGTATTAAGTTGTGGTACGTAGAGAATAAATAGAAGAAGACATGTCAAAGCGTTGTACATTTAGCATTGCATTATTTTTATTTATGCAAGAAATAAGATAGGAAACCTTTAAAGATTATGATATTATTGTAAATGATAATACTGTTTATATTAAATAATATAAACTAGATTTGAAGTACTGATTTTTAAACCTTACTTTTTCCTACAATATTACTAAAATATTAATTGCTAAAAATAATATGAAAGTCAAACCTGAAACACGCTATTCAGAAAAAATAACGATATCAATAGATAAAAAATATTAATTATTTAATAAATATCAATAAATGCTTTTATTCGTATAGTGTATATTTTGCTTTCAATTCCGTAAACCACTTCATTTTTAGCAAAACAAACATTACTTACTGATAAATAAATTTTATACGCTGGCAACACATGCTTGATGTGTACGTTACGTTTCACGCTTGTATTTCTAGTGGAGACTGAAATTCTTTTAAAGTCTATTTTAAACCCCTATCCATTTAGGTCCATGTCGATGTTTTACTGATCAAGTCAAAGTTAAAACATGGGTTTTGCTTCACTTTCCCTAAATATTTTATTGGAAGCTACAAATTTGTAGTACTTATTTTTTTTATATATTTTGTGCTAAGTCGCTGAACCGATTTTGATAAAAATTAGTATGGCGCTAGCGTAAGCTTAGCCCACAAAAATCATCAATGCATCTTTTTGCAGCTATTTGTTAAGCTAAAATCCAGCCAACAAGCCACATAAAAACGATGATCATGGATCCACCACTCTCAAGTCACATGAGACCTTCTTATCATGATTTTTTAATGTATATATCTGCAGTGCAAATCTCTTATCCAGATAAAAGTACTATTGACCGTATGCTTTAGTCAATAATACTTTTGACTGAAATAACAGTTAAAAGTACTGTTACCAAATGGACCTGGTTAAAAATACTTTTGACTGGTTAAGAGTTTTGACTGCATCTATTAAAATCCATTGTCCCTAGGTACTTACAGAGTGTTACTTCAGCTTTTGTTTAATAGTTTAATCAAATGAAAAGCACATTGTATTGTTTTATGGGTAAGAACATTTTATTGAATTGACAAACGTACTCAATGATATTACATCTCATTGTAAATGTTGTTTTACATTAAGGTAGTTTGTGGAGGCCTAACTATTCAATTATTCCTGTTTTGTGTGCCCCACAATTATTTACTTTCCTAACAGTTTTAACATCTTTTCTATGTTTAAAGTCTTGGAATTTCATATGTTCTTTCCTATAATTATTTAAACAATTCTTCTCCCTGAGTCTGCTACCAATCGTTTTAAGTAGAAAGACATCAGAATATAAAACAAGTAGCTAATTATGTAAAATATGTATAGGCGCAAATATACTGTAAGGTGCTATTATGGAGCAAGTTATCGGTAAAAGATTCTGAGCTCATGTCTATTTATTTTATTTGTTGTCGACCGTTTAAGTTTATATACGCCATTTCAAATAACATGACTACGCCGCGAACATTGATACGAGATGAGGTAATCGCAAACACAATATTACAAGAAAGGCGATCGTTTTGCTTCGCATAAGGATTGACAATTAAAAATAATGATACTCATTAAATACTGTTGAATTAAATTGAGCAGACAAAATACCTACCTAATCGGTATTTTCGTAGGATGTTTTTGTTTACTTACCGAAGTAGGTTTTTAGATTAGCTATAGCCTATAGATGGACCGATGACCTGAAGAAGGCAGCTGGCAATGACTGGATGCAAAGGGCGGGAGATCGTGAGCTGTGGCGTTCCTTGGGGGAGGCCTATGTTCAGCAGTGGACTGCAACAGGCTGATATGATGATAGCCTATAGATATACAATATCTAGGGTCTCTAACAAGAAAAAACGTAATTGGTTTTTTAAAAGGAAAGTTCCCCTTCATTGTATAGTTGGGTTTAAACACCTATCTAGATGTTTAAATCCATCTTTTACATAGACCTGCAACCGCAGGTTTTGGTTAATGAATTGGAGGAGTCGTTAACACAAAAGACAACTCTGTGACAATATGCAAAAACTGCAATCCGCCATTAGGTGTGGGTTTTTTGTATCTTTGTTTGTATGTCTACTGTTCACTTCCATGTAAGGGAACAAGCTAGGTAGCTATGGTATGGTATCGAAGACAAGTTGCGATATTCAAATACATATATTAATGCGACTCTTATTTTCCATTGTAGGTGTAGCCGTGTATGTGAGCTTTTAAGGGCTGACATCTTTGACGTTAATGTGAATGTGGGTCGCACTCAATACTCTGATAGCCCTATGCATGAGCTGAGGCTGGGTCATTACCAGTACCAATGACCGCGAATCTATTCCTTATTTACCTACATTTAAACTGCCTCGTTGGCCTAGTGGTGCTAAGCGCGCCTGCTACGCTAGAGGTCTTGGGTTCGATTCCCGAGTCGACCAAGGTGTTATTGGGATTTTCTATGAAATTCTCAGTAGCAGGTCGGAGTTTGGATTTGTGCCCGGTTAGTAGTGGCAATAGGCTCGCCCCCTATTACATGGGACCTAAACATATCGGCGAACTGTGGGTGTACATCGGTACGCCTCTGCCTACCCCTTCGGGGATACAGGCGTGATGATATGTTATGTATGTTAAATTATATTAGGTACTTAGCTATGTATACTTACCTATTTATTATTTAACAAAGAAACAAAGACCTATTTATTGTAACAGTCCATTGCGTAGATAGGTTGTTTTTTTTTTGTAGTTTAGTAATTCTTTTATGATGCGATGTATCTAATTACAGTTACTAGCAAAATATAAAGTAGCAAGATTTATAACCTCGAAACTGAAGTAATGGTTTCTGCCTTCCTGACACATCGTAATTCTCTACTTAGGCCTACTCATGCATTTCGAAGTAAGTACCTAACCCTAAGTATTTTTCGTATTATTTTTCCTGAATGAGGATTGCATTACACTACAAAAACAGGAAACTGCGTTACCTGACCAATCATAAGAAGAGTTGAGACTAGGTAATTTATGTTCTTAAGGAAAATCCATTGTTGGAGAGATGATGTAAAGCAAACAAAGGGATTGAAAAATATTATGCATCACACTTAGGTAAGTAATACTGCTACTAATGTGAATATGTACTGTAGTACTAAATATGTTCTGTACACTACTAATGTGTAAGTATACCGTAGGAACTTAATAAAGCTATTTGATGATTTGATATTTTTTTCATATAGGTAGAGAGATAGGAGGATAGAGACCTTTGTCCTGCAGTAGAAAGAAAAGTAAAAATAATGTCTCGGACATTACATAGGTTTATGGTACTTAGGGACAGATGATAAAAAAGATGGCTTGTGGCCAAAGCGATGGCTCTCATCACTACGATCGAGTGGCCATATTAACAAAACATGGCGAAGGCTTTCAGATTAAAGTCTGCAATAACTCTTTGTTACATTACAACAGATTTTACATTGCTTATTTTTATTGTTACATCTCGAGAATACACGTAGTTCAATCATTTGTCCGGCCTTTTGTTCGTTAGTGAGTGTTTTGTTGGTTAGTGATACTACTGCTAAACCGTTGATCGTGGGTTTGATTCCCACTCATGAAAAATATTTATATTGAGCACGACTATTTATTTTGTGCATGGGTGTAGCTTACCTATAGTACCTAACATTTTATGTGGGTATTAAGAAATATATAAATAAGTTTATCTTTTGTCTAGTTGCCAGAATATAGCCTAGGTTCTGACTAGTTTGGGATCAGATGGCCATGTGTGAGTTGTCTTATGATATCATTGTTTTTTTAATACGTTTGGAATACATCACTCTTTTCAAGCTTGTACAGAGGTGCTATAAGCTTGAAAGTTAAAAACAATTAGGTACATTCGGTAGCATGGCATATTTACGTTATGAATGGAAATAAAAACTGTTATCATTATCTCCATTAACAGCCTTTGTCATCCCAGTGGTGGACATAGGCCTCTTTTTTGTATGTTAGATATCCTCCGCTATATTTTTAGGTCCCCATCATCACCAAAATCTGCCTGAAAAGCGTTCAGTCATGACCTACGCAAAATTCATTGCTAATAATGATAGTAGGTACTTATAGTTTGTCATGGGCGAATTAACACCAGGTATGAGTAATATAAGGACATTATATTTTGTCGCGTCATGCTGAAAACATGAATCTGAATCGATCCGTAACTGAAGATGACTGCGAATAGGTAGGCAACAATTTATGCGTAGATATAGGGGATGGATTTATTTAAAGGCACTTCAAGGAACGGTATACAATAAATTGTTACAAGAGTTTCTTAAATTCTCAAAAGGAACATGCGATTCTTTTAAAATGAAATGAAATTATTATCAATTTTATAAAACTTTCTTTCTTTCTACGAATCCAGTATTTTTAGGGATAGTACTTTTCCTACAGGTGACATTGAAAAAATCCACCCTATACCTATGTATACCTACCTTCCTTCTCGTAGGCGGACAATCAAATTATAATAAATCTAGAATCTAACCAATTACTTCTTAGTCTAAACCCAAATATTGACTAACCCACACATAAATATACCTATGGGAATTCATGTCCCATATAGAGGTTGCATCTTTTGTTTTTATTCGTGGTTTTCCTAGTGTTTTTGTATATCTACCTTTTTTAGAATAATAGAATTTAGATTAGCTAGCTTTAATTATCTGAGATGTTGATATATTAAATAAGAAAAAAAACCGTTGTGAGGTTTATCAAATTGAAAGGAATGCAATAGATGCATGTTTAAAAAATGCTGAGCCTCTTGATTTTGGATGATAGATTGATGCATCAAAACAAAGACATTTATGAGTCTTTGTTTTGTAAATGCGATGTATGTACCTGGCTTATTAAGCCTTTATCTACTTCGAAACCAAAAAATAAGACTAATGCAAATAAGGAAAAAACAAGCGTCCAAAAAAAATTACACAAAGAGGATGCAGCTTCGTATCATATGTGAATAGGAATCTTATGATGCGGGTTTTATCTGAGAACATAAATTGTATATTTTTTATAAATGCGTAGTGAATTTAAGGAAAATGTTGAGGAAACCGCAATCTTCACGACGGTACTTTTTGTAAGGTACCTACTTATCATCCTTTCTTGACATATTTGACTAAATAGTGAGCTGACGACTACTTAAGACCACATGGACCTTTTTGTATTTAAACCATTTTTTTTATAAAGAAATAGATAGGACACACCTACAAAGCAGGGCTTGCCTTCATAATGTTAGTTGAATGCAAATCTACCAAAGAATAAGAAAAGACAGATTGGTTTTAAGGTAAAATATACCATTTCCTGCTGCATTATATTCTACGGGGAACATGAATAGGTAGGTGCCCTAGGTAATTAAAAAAAAAACTGAAATAGAAAACCACTTAAATAATAATATATCTTGGTATTGATATGCAGCTATTGAAAATACACAATCGAATTTAGATTAAACGCATTACGCCGTAATTGATTACCGTCTTCAGCGATGGTTATATGGTTTTTGCCGAAGCTGAAAAATCATTTGAAAAGTTATTTTCAACACTGATTTATTTCTACTGTAGTACTAACAATATTATAAATTTATGGATATGAAACCCGCACGACGGGAAAAATAACAATGCATATTTTCTTGGCATATATTTTTTTATTTGCTGTCATTCGAATAATTCTAGTCGAAAGGTAGGCCCGCCGTTAATGTATAAAGTTGCCTTCTGCGGTTTAATCTTTGGCCTTCTGCCCTTCCATGTCGAGCGTGGTTGCGTTACCTATATAACTTGCAAGTAACCAACTTTGCTGTTTGTAACCGTTCGCACATTAGCCGCGGCGCGCGCTCTTTTGAACTAAATCGAAGGTAATTCATAACAAATATTTATTAACCCTAACAATTACATATTTGTGTTCGTAAATCAAATAATATTCAAAATAGTCCTCATTCTATTTTTCTTTCATTAAATTTTGATGCTTACTAACATTTCAACATTATTTGTTTAAATTACAAGGTAAAAACGGACGTAGGCATATAATTTAAATTCATAATTATATATTTAAATTATTCTAGAATATAATCCAGTTATGAAATAAAGTTACAAATGTTGTATATTTACATATTAATTATTTTATTTAGAATATAAAATGAAGCTGAAGTTTCAAACATTAATTGTAACTTCAATCATTACACGGACGATTTAATTAATACGATTAACTTAAATTAATAATTGTAAGCGGCTATTAACTGACGGCTCACTAAATTTGAAATTGGATCCTCAATACATTCTTTTGCTTGTACTTAGTGAAAAAAAAAAACGTGTGTTACTTATATACAATGTATGTAATGGTACATAATTTTGTTTCTTTTTTGTTATTTACATGTTTAATTTGTCAGAACTTTACTAAATTAATTTGTGTGCTGTGTGGAATTACAACAGCCTATTGTCCTTTCTACGTTATTATTTAACCTAAGCCTTCTTGTTGAATGCCGCAACTTAGGTCAAGACTAATTGGATGATGTTGTATATAGTAACCAAAGGTTAACTGTCACTAGCACCGCTAACATTTGTCATCTATAAATAATACTTTATTTAAATAAATAAAATTTAGTTTTAAAGTATGGAGGTACTCGTTCCTTACTTGACTTAATAATCTGTTTTGACGGTAGTTAAGCAACGGTTTTCGAAATATAAATACGAGGTTCTTCGTCAATGTAAACTCGGTGATTATTTTTTAGGTTTAATTCGATTTTAATTTATTTGAATAACAGACATGTCCTGTACGTTGCAATCATTCTGCATTTCTGTCTGGTATTAATTCCTTAGTAGGTTTACTTACTTCGAATTAAACAGAAATTGGAAGCTTAATAAGATAGCGAATGAGGTAGCTTTTGTTTACCTTGGGATCTCATTTATGACCAGTCACATAGATTGCAAGTCATTCACGCCAAACATCTCAAGTGTAAATTGTATTACTAAACAAATCTAAAATCGATGTGTATAGTAATGGTGACAAAGTGTGAAGAAACGGTACCTGTTGTTTTGGTTTTATTTATTTTACGTTATGTGTGTGTCGGAAACTTCGTGTTACGTCACATTGTGGAGAACCAGTCCTCGAGAGCCGTAGCTTTGCAAGAGCTTGAGTTCTGAAGAACAGAAAGGACCGTGACCCGCTTTCGTTTACTTTGCATTTATTTCGACTTAGCCGCGGATGATATTCAACGTTTGTCTATAACATCAATCAAACTTAATCATCGGATGTTATTATTTTTATAGCTTTGTTAAGGTTAAGGTTAAAGTCTAAAATTAGTTAAAATCTTATAACTGACATTAAATTTAGAATTGAATGTCGAACGTGTTTTACGCCGTTTAAGCGCGTCCTTATTCTTTACGAAGTTAAGTGAACGTAAAAACGTGTGAATAAAATCCGAGCCTGAAAACAAATACCCTTTAACAGATAGTTGACTTAAAAGCCACATATATATATTTACTTTGGAGTTCATTAACACAGTTCAATTTTTCAGAATAAATCATCATGCTCTTGTCGGTCGTAATCCTGGCTGTGACCCTGGTGGCGGGCTCCAACGCCTACTCTTCGGGAGCTCCCGAGAGTGTCTGCGGCGACATGGTGCCGAAGCATCCCGTGCCGGCCCAGTCCACACCAGCACCTTACACCATCACCACCAGCACCAAGGTACCAACACTAAGAAAAATAAGAGACAGATTTCAAAAACATAAACCGAATAATCTAAAACATTTCAAGATGTGTAATTTTGTCAAATTTTTGGGATATGTTTAACCTCATCTAGAACTTATTAACTTATCTCGAAAACTACTGGACCAATTTTTTTTAAACATACACGGTTTGCTAATTTGTAGTAAACTAGCGGCCCGCCCCGGCTTTGCTCGGGTACAACGCTGATAGCAAATATAACTACACAATCATAAAGTTATGTAGGGCGAAGCAAAGCCTTGGGCGCACTATTTGGTATAGGCATGACCCCCGGCCCCCGCGCGGCCCTCAAGCCGGTATCGCCGCAACCGCTATGTCCCTACATTTTAAATTTGTAATATCTTCGAAAACATTCATTTAAATTACATGCTGTAAAGGGCAATATTGATCTATATTGCATGCATCATTTATGAAAGGTACTTAATTGGATAAGGATTAATACTGTATTGCTTAAAATCGCTTTTTCGTAAATAAGTAATAAATAAATGATAAAAATTGTTATTGTGGGCTATCCTCAATAGATAGACATATGCCATCGCGGACTTTTTGTAGATCTTTTTAAGGTGCACAATACTGTAGTACATTATTTTGATCTATCTCATAGGGTTCAGCCAGCGTTTGCAATGAAAGCTCAAAAAATGGGTTCATTTACGACCTTACATTAGAAATCTCTAAGATTATCCATATTTCTCTACTATATTATGCATGTATTATACATATAAACCTTCCTCTTGAATTACTCTATCTATTAAAAGAAACCGCATCAAAATCCGTTGCGTAGTTTTAAAGATTTAAGCATACATAGGGACAGACAGCGGGAAGCGACTTTGTTTTATAATATGTAGTGATAAAGTAAAAAATGGACATGAAACAATTAGCATTTTGGGTGATAAACATGGAAAAACATAGGTACACGCATTTTTATTTGTCTGTTATGTGTGTCTACTTAGCAGTTCCCAAATAATTAAATACATGCGTATCGAATTGACAACCTCCATTTAGGAAGTCGGTTTAAAAAACTTTACTATCAATGAAGGTTAGCCTTAGTTATGTAACAAGGTTAAGCTACCACAAATATGAACGTAATAATTATTGTGTCAGGTGAAAAGTAAATATTTATTGATTGATTCCTTATTACTTAAACGCGTTCGTAAATATTATTCTAAGGTGAGAGAGTGACGTACTGTCCGACCTTTCGGATGAAATTATTGATTTTCGACCCCGAACAGCTGACACAGTCTGTCCCAGTCTGCTGCGATATTTTATCTCATAAATGTGATATGAATAGATATTTGATTCATATTTTATGCAAAACAAAATAGTCAAACTTAAAATAAATGTAAATTTTATTTGATAAAGTCTGCTACCATCAATATCTATAAGAATATATTCTGTATACTTATTCTATACAATATTATATCAGTGCCTAATAGAGCAATCTCTTGAATGATCGGAAATTCCAAGCCATAACATCATCAGGAAACCCAAGTAAAACAATTGATATAATTGAAAAAGTCTCGTCAGGCGACAAGAAAGTCCAATATTAAATTAAGTTTATTATTATAATAAACCTACTTTACACAGTCTAAACTGTTCCTATTTAATTCATAGTTGGTGTTCAGCCCAAAAATGGTTTTTAGAAATCTACCTCTGTAGTTTAAATAAAATCTCATCTCTAATCTTCTGTATGGCTTTATTTATTATGGTTCACAATTTTCAAAAGATACACTATTACCGGAATTATTTTTCTCCAAAAAAAATCCTACATCCGCTACCATATAAGTACTACCTACTAATGATCATGATAACACAGGTGGTGAAGGCCGGAACTCCTATGGAAGTAGTGATCAGCGGCAAGACCCCCAAGGACACCATCCGCGGTCTGCTGCTGCAAGCGCGCCAAGGAGACAAGCCCGTGGGCACCTTCAAGGTGGCCCCCAACGACCCCTTCGCACAGCTCCTCAACTGTGGACAACCTGGTGTAAGTAACCTCAGTCTTCTAAGTAGCCGTACCGTCACTTTTGAATATGAAAAGGACACGTAAATGACGTAAAAACGTTTCTAATTAATTTGCATAAAGTTCATTTTGGTTTGTTTTATTACCATTTGGAACTCATTTGTAGCGAATTAAAGTTGGAACTCAGAAGTTTTCAGAAATCTTCAGACTTTTCACTAGAGCAGTCTGTATAAATATGTTGTTGTGTTATTTTAATAGTAATCTCTGTATTATTGGGCTCGTAAAAGCCCTGTAATTGGTCTCTTTGCATTTTCTTAAAATTTATTGCGCCAATAATTACATTGATATCAAAGGTGCTTGCGTCTTTATAGAAGATTAATTGGCTGCTATTATGGAAAAATATTAGACCGTTATGCAATTGCGGTGTTTTTGAAAATGTTTAAGGTAAAATCCTACTACTTATTAAGCCGAAAAATGTTGCATTTTTTTCTAAGCACACCAAATAAAGAAAGCTTTACTTTAAGTGCAGCCTGACGCACTTATGATACACACAAATGTTGCGTCTTCCTATTATAAATAAAATACAAAATTAAATTTAACTATTAAATTTATTGAAACTAATAAAAAAACACAATGAATACACAAGAATAGAATAGCTAGATAAATATTTAATGGAGATTTAAATAATTTAATCGTTTTTTTATATAAAAATGTGATTCTTTGTGCCGCGTTCTTAGGCCTTATTTACCTCAAAACATAATTTACATAATCGCGTCCTTGATGTGACCTCACTGTAACATTAACTTTATTTAACAATACGTGTATAAAATCTTATGTTGCCCACTTAATTTGGAGGGTATTCATAATTTGGATTCTTAACTTATATGATCAACTTAATTCTATAAATAGTGTGAATAAGTTAGAATTGAGAGGTGGTGGATCGCAAGTCTTAGATATAGATTAGGGAAGTACCCCAGTGCTTGCTCCCTCCGCTTGACCTATTGCGGAAGAAGTCTAACGAATTACTAAACCCTGAAGGACTTCCATGTTGGATCAACAAACCAGATTTTTCCGATAGGTTTTCCTTATATGATAACGGAGATTTGTTTTGAAATAAGAACTTTTCCAATAACAACAAGTTACCTATTATGTTTTAACAAAATATCTACATATTTTTAATCTGAATGACAACTGCGAAAACCAATGTATTTGTAGTTAAGCAAGGACTGACAAAATCTGGGCCTCATATTTTTATAAATATATACCAGGAAACAAAAAGTTAAATAACGTCGTATTATTACGTACCAATTTAATTGCCCCTTTCTATATTGACACGGCTACAAAAAAACTTTAATCAATAACGTGTTCTGCGACAGTAAAAACGCAGAAAACTTTTTTATTGGAGCATTTTTTCAAGGCGTAAAAACTATGAACGTTTGACTCGGAATAAAAAACGTGCAGGATTCATACAATTGTAAAACGCTTCCGTACAGAAATGAGCTCATTCTCAAGGAGCTTGATTGTCAAGAAATTGCAAACATGGGTCAAAGTCATTTAACCAGGAAAAGGCAATACAGGAAATATATTGGATGTAAATATTTAAGATGGAGCATTGCTTTCCCGCTTTATCCCCTATAATAAAAGCACCCTGTGGTTTAAGCGGTTGAGAACCTATCGTTAGCTCGCCCCCTATTACATGGGACCTAAACATACCGGCGAACTCTGGGTGTACATTGGTACACCTCTGCGTAACCCTTCGGGGATACAGGCGTGATGATATGTTATGTTTAGAACCAATCGTTAGTATGATAAACTTGACCTATTTATTGAACCTGTGTGCTTCAAAAACGGAGTCTAAACAAATAGTATTTAAATCAGATAGAAATGAACAAGGTCCTTATTAATTATTATGCGCTTATGTTTGTAGTTGATTACCCAATCTGATAATTCCAAGATTTATTCCATTCATTTCAATCATAACAGAATTTAATGGCTTAAATCTCAACCAGCCAAGATATTCGATCGGCTATGTGACTTAGACTATACAAATACAAACATATAAGTATAATAATATGATAGGTTTCTCAAAGCTGAGTTGCATCATCCAAGGCTTCGGTGCAAGAGGTCGCATAGATTTGGTCGACAGTAGATGTCGAAGTATCACATTATCGCCACTTCGGCAACTATATTTTTTTCTGTTGAAATTCGTAAATAATGGTTTTCATAAATAATAATAGAGCAAATGACGTAACAACTTTAATATTCACGAATAATAAATTGAGCTTTAATTTGGAACTGTTTATTTTTTTCTGGCGACGTTTTTGGTTGATTCTAACAAATTATTTACATCCGAGGACGTAGAACCCTTCACTCGAGTTTAAATATAATTATAGTCATTGCCAAACAGCCGTCCCGTGGCTAGCAACTATGTTCTTTGTCCGTTGTCGTCAATCCGATGGCAAAAAGCCTAGCACCTTATATCAATGAGGTAAAGGTGATTAAGTCGTACCTAGGTATACTACGTTGTCTTTACGTTAATTACGCGTTGATTGTGTTAGGCCCATCTACTCGTATGTAGAAGGTATTAGCGACGTGAATAGGATAATTTCAGATAGTGTCAGGTAAATACAATAATACATTCGTAATATTGTGAACAGAACTATTACTGAGACATGCACAGATTGATTAGACCTTGACCGGTGTGATCAGCCTTTATAAGTAAAGCTACTGCACAAGTTTATGTGTTCCTAATGAAGACTATAATGTATCTAATTAAAATATCGTTAAAAAGAAGCTTAGACACAGACGAAGATGGCAGGGTAATCTAGACTCCTTTGTTAAAAATACGGTCACCAGAACCCTAACCAGAGAGAGATGGAAGGAGAGTAGAGGCCTTTCCCTTGCAGGGGGTCAGAAATAGCTAGAGAGAAAAAAAGTTGTCTGCTTAACAAGAAACGAGATTCGATGGTGGTTATGGCTCCTATCTAGTGAATAATGGTATCTGTGTATTGGCATAGAATATTGTCCCAGATAGCCATAATTACGATTATGTTATTACCTTAGCCAGCGTGGTAACTAGTAATTATTTTATCATGTAACAGAGTCGTAAGGTCAATATTATAGACTACTGTAGTCTGACTACATACCATGAAATGCGTCAATAAATCTCTTTTAGCTTCTCTCGCCTTCAGGCTATTTAAGAATGCTGTAAATTCGATGCCAATTATAAAACAATACGAGTATTAAGCTAACAATAATATCTACATACCAATTAACTAAAATTAAGCTAAGAAATTCCCGACAAAGCTTAGAGCACTTCAAGATCAATCAAGCACGCCTATAAAATAGTTGTGTTTTTTTTTTGATTGAGGTCTTTGCAGTTCGCCTGAGCGCAGGCTTTGACTGCTTCCCCGGACTTTTGGCGAGGAGCTTAAGGCCTCAGCCAGAGCAATTAAAACAGTATTTATAAATGTATATTTTTGTTCCAGAACGCCGTGACCCACAAGAAACACGACGAGAAGTTCGACAAGCAGACTGTTGCCTTCACATGGACTCCTCCCGCGGGATTCAACGACGAAATTAAATTCAGGTACTAAAAGCTTATTGAAAACAATATAAATAATAGGCAAAGAATATAATAATATGGCCTCCGCGGCAGAGTGGCGTACGCGTAAGTTTTCAAGGTGTCGCTAGTTTTAAGGTCTCGGTTTCAATCCCCGGGCTAAACGTAAAAAACACTTTTCTACCACGTCTTGGGCCTGTATGTGTTTATAGCCAAATGTGATGATCGATATTATTATTTAAATAATCGGGATGAACAAAAAAAAAACTGTTTGAAATAAGTATTTTTTTTTTTTCTTAAAAAAATTGCTGTTCTTTTGGGAGAGCTATTATTGATTTCATCCACAACTAAGTTCTTAAATTTAGCTCAGTTCTAGACATGGGCATAGGTAGCTTAGGTACAAGGGCAATGCAGGGGACAGACGGGCGCTAAATAGAAAGGGCGTTAGGTAGAAGAGGTCAAGAGTTCATATACCTTAAATGTCATTCCAGTCATTGAATAAACATTCAGACGACAAAGTTCGCATGATACCAATTTGCAGAATTAACTCAAAAATAACGTGTGTAGGTGTTTCCAGTGAAGTTAATTGGGTGTTTCTTTGTTCGATAAAGATCGATTTGTAAAGTAGGTAGGTAATGGCAGAACAAAGTCATATTAGTAGGTGCGAAACCGCATTCACAATTTTATTTCATTCGCGGAGATGTCTTTATATATTTTTCATGGTTTTCTCAGAGTTGCGAGAGGACAGAATGTATAAAATTTTCTTTTTTTTCCTAGCCGTTTCTGTCCCATTGCAGGGCAAAGGCCACTCTGCCCTCCTTCCATCTGTCTCTACCTAGGGCCGTGGTCGTCCACTCCCTATCAAATTTTCATTTGCTTTGTTATATTTATTTATTAAATTAATTATGTTTATTTAATTTTTGCAGAGCTACCATTGCCCTCAACGGAGCCGTTTTCTGGGTCGGTGTTGAATCAGCTCCCGTCAAAGTGACCAACTAAATTATTTTAAGCACCAAAAGTATTATTAATCCTTACATTAAATAATTATTACAATTAATAATTTATGACCTTACAACCCCGCTGTATATTTATCTTATATCTGTAAAAGTATTAGTAATTATACAACAAAATAAATAATAGAATTTTATATAGTTTATTTATTTACACCCTTTTATATATATGTTTATGTGTTTATTAATTAATAAGACTGGTTCAATTTTAACAAATACTTTATTTCAAACATAGCACCTAGAATTTTTGTCTTCGAGATCCTTTACAAAATTCAAGTCTCAATACATACAAATAGGATAGGGTAGGAACTAATAGCTTGTATCCGCAGTAGAGTACTCATTACATTAAAGATATTATCACTGGTAGTTTTAGTACCAAACATTCCATTTTTAATGAAACTATAAAAACATTTAGATTCCCTTTAAAGCAATTTACATATTTTGGTCCAGACCATGTCTTAACTTTCCGTGTGTCGAGTTAATACTAAATAATACGCAATGGGAAGACTTACATTTTCGAGTTCTGATTGCCATGAACTACGTGAAAGTAAAAATTAGGATGCTTTTGTCAAAAGAGTTTTATCTCTTTGACAAATCAAGTCTTAGGCCAATTACAAGAAGGGCAAGATTTAAAGACAATATAACTAAATAATTACTATATACACCTTTACGTTAAACACAACAATTTTCTTAAATTAGGCTTATTTTTTGTACTCGTACTGGAGATACATGCTGAAGCTTTCAAAGACTTATAAATACAATCCATATAGCTTGAGTGGACAAATGCTCAATACAAGATATGCACAGATATTCGAGTATCAATTAATTATGGAGTAGAAGGAGACGACTTTTCAAAAATTTAAAATAAATTATAAGGGAGTTCAGGGTTGTAAAATTGAATAGTTCTTATTTATTGAAGTCTATCTCCCCTTCAACTCTATATACCAATTTTGCCACAACCTGGAACTTTAGTTGTAAGTCTTTGAGCTAGCTAATATTAGGAGTAAAGCTCAAATCCTATTCACATTGAAGCAATTCCAATACAGACCGCTACACACTTTGATAAACACCTATTGTTACAATCACTTTCACAACAACCTCAAGTCTCAGTTATGCAAATATTTGCAGTTTTCTTAAGCAGAATTATAAAATAAATAATGTGTCAAGAAAAAATCTACTTCACAAAAAAATACGAGTATAAAAGACTCAATATTCAATAAATTCGTAAAAAGTAAGTAAGCACAAATTGATATTCATCTACAGTAAAACAAAATGAGATCGAACTGCAAATAAATTAGGTAAGTACATTCATGACACGGTCGTGAAAGTACATTGATTCTTCGTTTGTGTTCATGCAAGGAACTGAGACTCGCAAGTACATTTATTCTACAACATTGGCATATTATACTCTAGCAACTATGGAAGATGATATCTGATGGACTACCTATTAATATTCAATGAGTGTTATGTAAATGTATAGAAAACAGTAATTGACAGCTACATTACATGTAATTCCATTATTACAGCCACCAAATTAAGTTATTACTGTAAGATTGCAAATTTAACTAAACTATATGTTGGAAGATTTAAATTGTAGATAAATAATGTATTAAAATGGATATGTGACATCTCATTACTCTACAGAGATAGGCAATGCCACTGGTCATTATATTAAATACCTATGTTGTATATCCTGTCGTGATACATACACTAAACAGTTATAAATTGGCAAGACAAGGTCATAGAAAATTTGTGTGTGTTATGTGTAAAAGGCAATTTTGGTGAGTTGTTACATCATAATAGTCACTTATACAAACATATTTACACACACACAACCACACTGACTCAGTTTCTTTTCCTGTTGTGATGTAAATATTATCATAATAGTTCCCCTTAATATTTATTATCAGTAGTACATCCTGGCTGATTAATACTGTGCTCTGACAGCCTTTTGTTTGTACAGATACATATTAATACAAGAGAATATCCCTCCAAAATCCCTCAAAATAATATTAAATACAGAAATAAATATGCCTACTTCATAGATAACATATAAAAATTATAATCAGAAATTAAATTGTCATTTGGTCTAAATTAAATGCACTTCAATTTAAAAGTCTTATACCTAAATATAAAACATCACAGTTAATACTGAATAATTAGTAAATAAATACATAGAATTAAATAAATTATTAATTTACATAGGCTATCATTGGTTCTGTATGAAATAGTTTTGCCTTTTGAGTTGCCTGTAGAGAGAAATGTACTTCCCAGCTGCAGATGTTCTTGGTACAACATATTGTTTGCAGAAAAGCTTGGGGTCGCGAGCCTTCTCGGAGAGTTCCCCACAGTCAAGCGCCCGCAAGAATGCAAGTACAAAAGTGAAGCAATTGTGTCTTTCTTCGTTGTATCTATGAGCCTGCCATAGAGGGCTCAGACTAATCTGTAACAATTTACATGAAAATTAACAACAAGAAATAATATAACATAAACTTTTTTACAAATTTCAACAATAAAGCAGCTGTACCTTGAGCAGGACACTATCCCATATTTCATTCCACAGCTCATCAAACTGCTCTAGCAGCAGACACTGGTCCCAGTCTGCACTGGAGTCACAATTGGTCCATTTCTTTGTCATGGGGTCCACACCTTGAATCCCTTCTTCACAAAACTCCACAACATAGCCTTGGGAGTTAGTCACACCTATGTGTAAATCTTTGGAATTATAGTAGTCGCTGTAAGAAACAAAAAATCACGTAAGCATTAACGGTTTGATAAGGTTCGTGAATCATTTTATGGCAATAATTTCAAATTGCGTGTAGTTCGACACGTATCACTAATTCTACATTACTTACTTGAGGAAATCTCCATGAGTAGGTTTCATGACTATTGCGCGAGGATGTTGAGATGCTTTAACGAAGGGGTAAGGTACCCTAAAACAAAAAGAGGGCACTTAGCAACAACCTTCAATAATCAACCTCTTAAAAAGTTCGTTACGTAAAAAGGTATTGTTACCTGAAAGGCAGCAGGTTGTAGTCATATCTATCCAGTTTTTGTTGACATACCGGGCATTTTTCAGGTATTATTGTGCAAAATACTTTGTTATCACAATGGTGGAAACAAAGAATTCCCGGATCCATTTTCACGCAAAGAATACAGCCGATTTTTCAATTAAACCTCCACTTTTTATTATATGAACACAATCTTTAACTATCCTAGGTGTATTGAGCAAAATAATACATTAAATGAGATAAGAACTGAATAACTTATCGACCTAGCAAAGTCTAATAAGAACCTCGTAAGGACTCCTCCATTGTCCACCTTTCACAACTTGACTTGACTCTCGCTCGCTTGAAACCTGTAACAAAGCAAACAACGTTCAAAAGTATGAGGTTTTTTTTAACTAGTTAACTAAGCGTGATAAAACAGTCTAACATTAAACAAATCCTACTTTTTCTATGACATATTTTGACGTCTTTATTATTATAAACATTGTTTTGATCTTAATTACAAGCGCAATAATTGATATGTAAATTTTGAATTTAATTTCTTTTCACCAACTCAATGTTCTGAACGCTCAACTCCGCCTACAACAGTTATTGGTCAAAACAACAGCTGTGAGCATATGATTAAACGTCGTTATTTCATTGGTTAAAAGTTGAAAAGCTCTGCAATTTGATTTGTCGAAATAAGTCGGAATTTTTAGCGCCAAAATTTGAAAGAGTAAAAGATTTTGTTTAGTTTTGGGAAATGTTTAGGCTTATAAAATAAAATATAGCCGTAACATTATTTATTAGGTAGTGCTAAGATTTTAATGAACAGAAATATACTGCTAATCTGTGCTGAAAAAAAATCTAATTTTGATTTAAATTCTTTTTTAGTAAACCGAAGTTTAAATAGTGGTTAGAGTGACATGATTAATATTATTCTGTTCCCAAAAGTAACTAAAACAACTTGTATAATGTCAAAGTTTATTTAACACCATGGCCTAATTTACATCAAAATGTGTTTGGTCCATGGTGTCGAAATTTTGTCAATAATCGTATGTCACAGAAGCGGTCTATTGTATGTTTATCAGTTTCTATGGCAACGAGCCGTGGCGGTAAACCACACCTCACTCATGAGACCCAGTTCTGACGCCAGTGTGCACTGTAGAGCGTGCGATCTTTTGTTAGGATCTACTCCCGAATGTGTACTATGAAAAATAGTGGCAGTTTAGATAATTTTGTAGCCGTGATCGAAATTTAAATGTATTACTTAGTTTAAAATTTAAAACGAGAACGTTTAGCTCAAGTTAAAGTTATTTGAAAAGTTAGTGATTCGTAGTTGTGTCAATGAACTCAATTCGTATGTATAAATTGGTCACTTAAGAAAGATGAACCTTTTTATTATAATTTAATAATTTTCCCTTCAAAATGGGTGTGAGAAGGATTAGAAGTGTGATACAAACAATTTGGTGGTTGCTAGCAGCAGCGAAGGTGGTGACCGCGGGGATATCTTGCCTCAGTAGCCCTTGCCTACATGGTATATGTATAGATGACGTCAATACGTAAGTATACAGGAACTATATTATTTATAATGATAAGTTTACCGAGCAGCGTGAACCCTCACGTGTCAATATTTATAGACTTGTGTAAATATACCTGATGTTACAATGTAACAGTGGTAGTTACAAAATAATTAAATAGCAGTAAAATATGTTGAATTGTTGCCTATAGGATACCTACCTAAATATCTTTAGAAAAGTATATTTGACAAAACATTTATTTTACAATTATTCACAAAACATAAGATAGCGCTACGTGTAATAAACTTTGAACACAATTTAGAAAGCACCCTTCATAATTTTTATGCTAATTATTTATTACGTCTGTTATTAATTTATTGATGCGTGAACAAATATAAGCTTGATTTGAGGGTAAAAGAAGAATACCACTTCTTTCTATTTCCTTTTACATTTTATTTTATTACAGTACATACGCTTGTTATTGCGTGGATGGGTACACTGGGGTCCAGTGTCAAACAAACTGGGATGAATGTTGGTCGAGCCCGTGCCAAAATGGGGGTACCTGTATCGATGGTATAGCGTCATACAACTGCTCTTGCCCTGACGGATTTATTGGTAAGAAAAACCTGCACATACTTATTATGTAATTACACAAATATGTAATTTATTCTTGACAAAAGTTAAACTCTTTTGAACCATGCGAGTCGGTAATCGAGAAACGACGTTAAGTTTTCTGCTATCAATTTCTTTCTATGTATCTGACCAACAAATAAATAAGTGTGATGGTCTAGAAACGGTATAAATGGCTATCGACAACCTATCAAAGCGTCAATTAAACTTGCCGTGCCGTGTGACCACGATTAATGACTATCGTAGTCATGTGAGCTGTTTGTAGAGCCTATTTTCTAGGGCACAACAACAATTAGTTATTGAACTAAAGTAATGAAAATAATTGCTCAGAATCAACAAAAAAGAAGTAACCTAAATACGCATGTCTACTTATGCTACCAACATATTTCGAAATTTGAAATTGTAAGAATGGCTTAGCATAGTTAGGCGAACTGCAATAATATAATGAGTATATAAGTTCCACCGTTTCTCTAAAAGTACGGTAGTGCATGATTTATGTAATATTCCCAGACATTCGTGAGAGAAAACTATGATCTTACGTTCAAAAGAAATAAAAGGAAGTGCAATGGATTTTTTAGAACATTCGAAATATATTTGTCTGGCTTACAAATGTTTTACGGTCGAAGCCTCGAAGGTTGTTGTCCTTGGTTCATACATCAATAAATATAAACATTATTAGTTTGATTACTTTCCTCAAGTTTCCTCGTAGGAACTCATAGATTACGATCTGAGCCCATATTTAGTTTAATCAAGCAACTTAGTTTAATGTATGTTGGTTCTACACACACGCATGTAAAGGTCTTGGCATATATTCCAAAGTAGGTAAAATATTTGTACAATAATGTATAGATAGATTAATTGAAATTAATTAAAAGCTATTTTATAGGTCTTTAAGAGTAAGTATTTATTTTTTATCCAAACACAATCGAACAGAAAACGTTTCCGGTCTACCCCCGTTATGACATTCAACGATTTAAATGTAAAAGGTGATATTTTTGGTACCTACATTTTATTCAAACATTTGTAGGTGACTACTGCGAGACAAACTACAACGAGTGCGAATCGAACCCTTGCCTCAACAACGGGACATGCATCGACATGAACAACGGCTACCTCTGTTCCTGCATCCCAGGGTTCTCCGGAGAACATTGCGAAATGGACGAAGCTGTCTGCAACTCTACCGAAGAAGTCCGCTGCTACAACGGAGGTCAATGCATCGAAGGACCCGGCTTCAAATTCTATTGCAAATGCATGCCCGGTAAGTAGTTTCCGATACAATTCGTGGCGAGCCACTTAGTGCAGTGTGGCACGCGATTGAAAAGTAAACATCCTTCGCATTGGAATTAGGTAGCTACGTGTCGTTTCAATATTGTGTAATTCAATTTGAAATTTTCTAATTTTGTTGACGATGTTTTACGACCAAATTATTCTTACTGGCTCTGCTTATTTTTATTTGTGTGTTTACTCGATTGTTTTATGTACTAGGTACTCTTTACAGCAATTGTTGTCAAAAATATGACCTTGTAACAATTAAGTGCTTTTCTAAAGTTGAAATTCTTCTAATTAAGGTTGGGCCGGACCAAAATGTGAAAGCCAGATAGATGAATGTGAATCAAATCCGTGTCAAAATGGCGGCGTTTGCATCGATGTCCACGCGGACTACATGTGCGCTTGCGCATTCGGTAAAACAATTTATGGCTTCCTTTTGAAATAACATAATTAATTAACTAAATAAGTAGGTACTTTTATGAACAATGTTTATTTATAGGATTCACTGGGAAAAGTTGTGAAGTTCAAATAGAGTTTTGCGATGAAAATTCATGTAGTAACAATGCATTGTGTGTTGTGGAAGACGGTGCAAGGGTCTGTTACTGCGTACCTGATTTCCACGGAGAGAGATGCGAGTTACAATACGACGAATGTTTATTGGGACCCAGGTATTTAACACAAACAGTCACACATTTATTAATAATGGAATTTATGCAGACAAAATTTAATTTATTTATTATGTTCTAGATGTATGAACGGTGGCACATGCATTGATGGCGTAGATAATTTTACTTGCTCCTGTCCACCGAGGCTTACCGGTCCATTGTGCGAATGCCTTATCGTTGAGGATGAATCTTATGACTGTGAATACGTCAGCCCAACACCTCAATCTAGCTCTACACAATCGGTACTAACTACTTTGATTGAAGAAACCACGTCAGCGAAACCTTTTACAGAATTATCTACATCGGTCACTTACGTGTCTTTTAATGATACAACTACAGCATTAACCACTGAAAGCGAGTCGGTTCCTACGAATACAACGATCACTGACTTAGAACCTGGCACTACAATATTAACAGAAATAACTACGTCACGAGAAACAGACATCACTATTCTACCAGGTGAAACAACAGCCACAAGTGAATTGACCACTGGTCAACCAGAATTATCAGTGCCAACCGAACATGAAGAGACGAGGCCGACCATTGAATCAGATAACTCAAAAACAGACGCAACAACCGAGTGCCAAGGAACGTGCAATGGTACTTTCACGAGACTACCAACATCTACTGAAATAGATTTTCCGACAACCTCTACGGAAACCACGAAATTTTATTCCCCAACTATTTTTCCTACAAAGGAAACGATAGAAGAAACTACTTTGACTACTTCTACTTCTAGTACTACATTGGAAGTTATACCAGATATAACAACACCTAAAGTCGATGTTAGTACTGACAAAATGTTCACGGATATACCTACTGATCACCCGATCACTGATGCTCCTATAGGATATTCGTCAACCACTGAAGGTACGGAGGTAACTAGTGGATCCGAGACTGATCATGTGTATACAACAGTACTATCGGAATGCACTGATTCTATGTGTAACGACCACGGCAGCTGTATTAATACTCCTCACGGAATTCGGGTGAGAAACCATTCGATTTAAGGCTCTATTAACATAATAAATAATGTGATTAAAACATGGCAATTTTTTCTTGTCCTTTCAGTGTCATTGTAACTTCAATTACGCAGGGAGATTTTGCGATGAAAAAATATCAATAACATCTGCTGCTTTTGGAGGAAATTCTTTCATATCACACAAGTTGAAGAATGCTTCATCAATCGACATAGCTTTTAATGCCAAAACTCTAATTACTGACGGAGAAATAATGCACGTGGATATAGCTAAAGGAGTTTACATGCAACTGTACATGAACTCCGGACTGTTGAAATTTAAGTTTTCTTGTGGATATCAGACTATGCTTTTGAGCGAGTTGAAGACGTTCGTTAATAAGGGATTCCCAATGAAAATTGAGACAAGGTAACATATCCAATGTCAAAGGAACTTTTTTTCCCTATATCTGAGTTACCTTAACCATATATTTTCTTTACAGACTAGACTTGTATCAGGAGGAGCAGCACTGCAACGCGACACTTCGCCTGAACGACACAGTGGCTATGAGTGGAGGACAAGTAGCCAACATTACGTCACTCGATCACAATTCTACGCTGCGATTGGGAAACTCCAGAGATGATAAAGAAGATGAAAATAAACCATTCATTGGATGCATTACTGATTTAATTGTAGGGACCAATTGTTTTGTCATTGATTTTCTAACATTTACAGGGATATATTGCAGGGTATTATCTAAAGGGTATATCTATCCAAAAGAAGTGAAATAGTGCATCTGGCATGGAGTCAGTTTCAAAATTTCCAAATCTCAAAATCAGTTATTTATCTATCTTTTCCCGTTTTTTCGTGGTAACAGCCGGTAATAGCCCTGCAATATTATTTATGATCGCGATTTTTATGGTAATTTTTCTTTCAAGATCTGTTCAGTAGTCTCTACTAATATATTTTTCTTCAAGGTGAATGGTGAGAAACGCGAAATATTTGGCGATGCCATCGATGCTGGTGAAGTTACGGAGTGTTTCTCCCTGTCGTGTCTCTCTGCGCCGTGTCTCAACGGTGGCTCCTGCAGTGACCATCATGATAATGGATACATTTGTTCTTGTGCTAACGGGTATGATAAAATATACTTTTTAAATAGCTATATTTAGCCTGTTACACTATAAATTTAATAAATGCGTGTAATAAAGGGACAGATAAGACATTCATCATGTCCAAGTGTGTGTGCGTCTCTTTATGCAAAGTCTAGGAAGACAACGATTATGCTTGGAAGAAGCTTGGCAATGTGACGTCAGAATTGCACCTACTTATGAATCCCCGTACGCTGTCGTTGGTCTTAGCGGTGTCTCGGCGGCTGGTACCTAAACCCAAAGTGGAAAAGTTCCTGAAATCTTTGCTGGAAATATCTAGGCCAGGGTCGAAGTTGTGGAGGCAACTTTAACCCACTTATAAGTATGCTCATTTAAAATAAGTTTATAATCAAAGTTTATTTGCAGATGGTTAGGAGAGCATTGTAACGAGTCCGTGTGTGAGAACAACCCGTGTCAGTCTGGTGGCAGCTGCGTGCGTCACCCGGGCAGTGGCTTCCTCTGCCTCTGTCCGTATGGAAAACACGGCATTTTCTGCGAGTATAGTGAGTATTAGATATTATTAGTTACAGAAAATAACAATCTCCATGGAAATAAAAGGCGGGCTACTCTTTCTAATAGGTCGTTTTTGCGTAATTTGTGTCGAAATCCATTTCATGTTAGTTTTCTCTCAACACATTTCGATGGTATCTAAAATATTCAGGTGTAACTTCACTTTTCTAAAATAATATGTAGTTTATAAAATAGTTTTAGTTACAAGTAATATCATGAACGCTGTCGTGCACGTTTCAAACCTGTAACGTATAATAAATTCTTAAAACATTTTCATTTCCAGATGTAGAAATAACCCGTCCATCATTAGCTCCGATCAGCACCGGAGTAACATCATACATAATGTACGTGCTATCCCCCGCGGCCATGAACTCTGACCGCTTCGACCTTCGGCTGCGCTTCCAGACGACCGATATGGACCAAATAGCACTGCTAGCGTTTGTGGGCCAAAGTGGAAGACACAATGCGAGGAGCCAACATCTAGCGTTGACTTTTGTTAAGGGATATGTTATGCTGACTTGGAATATGGGAAGTGGTAAGTGTAATGTATTCCGTAGATTGATGTAGGCAATGATGGTAATTTGTATCTTATATCAATAAGCCCTAGTGGCTTCAAAATTGAACATTAAAATTTGGGGAATAGACGTAATTCCATTCATTGAATATTTCTATCAGTTTCTGTCTCATACATTCTAAGATCTGTTTTGTTAGTATTGCGTCAACTTTTTATAACATTTATTTGGCTTCAGATGCATTACATGGTGACTAAGAAACAAAACACAAAAGAATTGGCTGTAAGCCAAAGTTATGGTGCTAGTCGATAGGTTTAATAAATTATGCGGGTTTTAATGTCGCAATCGTAAAATATGTAGTTACTAGCGTCGATTCAGTTACTAACTTAATCTTGTTGCTTAGCTGAGTCAAATGAATTCCATTTGTATCCAAGAAGATTCATTTGAGATTCATCATATTCACTACCCATTACCATAGGTACTTCTCTAGGACCTCCTCTTTGCGCATTATAGAAGAACAAGTCATATAAACAAAGTTCTCAAGTAGATACCAAAAAGTTTCAAATAAAGTCGAAGCAATCTAAGAAAGATCTACAATACCGTAAGAATTTAACTTAAAGATTTTCGGAAAAACCAGGAAAAAGCTCTCTGGAAAGTCTTTCTGGAACTCAGGCGCTCATTTCGGTTTTACTCTTAAAGCGCCCACAGGTCTCTGGATTTTCATTACATTACATAAAGCAGATAGCAAAATATCCTTTATAACAATCTTCTTTCTCTCACCTAGGCCCTCGTCGAGTATTCACGTCCCGAGCTCTAAGCCCGCGTCGCGGCGGCCATGCGGTGCGCGTGTGGCGTCGCGGTCGCTCTGCGGGACTCAGTGTGGATGGAAGACATAATGTGTCGGGCAATGCTCCTGCTCATAGCACCAAGATGACGCTGCTGCCTTATATCTTTATTGGTGAGTGAGTTGTTTAAATAGTTTTTGAGTATACTGAATACTTGGTACTGAAGGTAAACTATATTACCTATTGAACTAAAGACACCAGGAAAAGAAGAATCCAGCTTTTATAGTCTTCCACAGTGGTGCTGACTGGGGCTATTAACGAAATATTGTTTAGTTTCCCTCTTCTTTTAGCTTTTATGCAACCTTTTAAAAACATTTCCAGGTGAATTCCTCATATCCGATATACCAGGATTTGTGGAATTGATAAAATTCCAACGAATTCTGGCAAATTAGGTGAAAGTAGTGATTTTTCTGACTACCTCGTACTTCAGTACGTACGTGGTCGCAAAAGTGACGTTCTTTATATGGATACTCGACATTTCCACTCCTAACATCTTCCATTTCCCACTCAGGAGGCCACCCATCATACGAGTTCTCGGACCTTCCCCACGACTTACCGCTGCACAGCGGCTGGCGCGGCTGCGTGTGGGAGGTGGGCGGCCAAGCGACCGGTGCGGGCGCTCGCCCGGCCGGCGGCAGGGGCGTGGGTCAGTGTGGCGTGGCCCAGTGTACGGCCAAGTCCTGTAACGCGCCTAGAGGAGTGTGTATACACTCGCCCGCTACTTATGGGTGAGTTGAGAGGAAACTAGAACTGTAAAAGATCTCGATTATAAATATAAAAAAAATTGAAGGATCTACCAAGCTGCTTAAGCTTGAAAGTCATTTAGGTGCAGTTTACTCAAGTGTTCTTGTTAAAATTGTGCTTCATATGAAAATCCATCCAAACGACTTTTGCAGGAAACTAACAGCACAACGCTTGAATAGTTCGAAAATATAGATAATTTCTTTGGATTACAATTTTTTCCTAGGGTATGGAATTACGACGCTAGTAATTTCAAAGGGTTGTCCGTTAGGCCATTGACTGTAAAGTTGGTTATTTTTAATAACTGTTAAATACACTTTAGAAAACATTGTTAAATAAACATATATACCATTGAATTATGTTGTACTTCTAGATGTATATGCAACGAAGGCTACTTCGGCGCGACGTGCTCCAATAGCCACAACCCTTGCGACCGCGCCCACTCCAAATGCCAGGGACAGTGCGTCATCACCGCCGACAGCACTACGCAGTGCGACTGCCCTTATGGGAAAACTGGGATTTACTGCGAACAAGGTATCAATTACACCCTGTATTTAGTTACCTTTTTTAAATTTTGAAGGTGAAAAATGGGGAAGGGTATTTCTTTGGGTTCTTTAAATGGGAACTCTAATTTTTTTTATATCTAATAGGTATATCCCGATTCATAATTAATTTTAGTCCCATATTCGCTTATTTATTTTATTAATTTTAATGAACGACATACAAATAACGCTAAAAAACATAGAGAACGTTAGAAACTAGCTATTGCGCAACTTGTTCTACTTCCTTAAAGGGAGATATTTTTTTAAAGCCTAGTCTATAGCATCATATTTTCTTACAGACTTGATCCCAACGGATGTGCTATTCACCGGTACCCGGTCATACCTCAAGCTGTACCCGTGCTCCATATCCAGCGTCAGCCTATCGCTCGAGGCGGAGGTCAAGCCGGGGAAGGAACGCGGCCTGCTGGCCTTTGTGGAGACCCCGCATTTCTATACCGCTCTGTCGCTACAAGGAGGCTTGCTGGAGTATCGGTGGACAGGTAACTTCATTATGCAATTTATAAATATCATTTATTTTATGGTAGGTGTAGCAAAAGTTTTTGAAAGAGTCTCGTTTTACGATTTGAAGTAATTTCCCCTTTTCCTTTTCATTGTTGATAACTCTACTTTCTTCACTGTGATGTCCGCGCCCGCCGTGCCCAGCCAAGTGCCGAGTAGGAAGCTGGGTCATATAAAAAAGCTTTAGGAATTTTCAAGAATGCCATGTCGTTAGATTGATTGAGATGTGAAATATGTAAAAAGAAACAAATAATACCTACCTAAATACTGACGCACATAGACATTTCTCTTTATAGAAATCGGTGAAAAAAATAAAAATATATTACAATCGCAGAACAATTGTATCGATCTACCAGTGCTCAAACCAACCCTCAATAATAAACAGGCCTAAGAGAACATCAGACCCTTTCGAAAGAGGAACGAATGTATTTTCCAGATCGGCTATCAGGAGTAACATCGCTAGTCCGCAGCGGCGTGGTAGTGTCCATGTCGCAGTGGCACAGCGTGAAGGCTGGCCGGTATGGCAGCCGCCTCTACGTGTGGGTGGACGGAGCGCTCAGCACTGAAGCCATGCTGGCACATGCTTATCCACATACTGCTGGGAATGCTTCTATACTCTTAGGTAAGTTGGAGTAGCGAGGTTTGGAATGACTAGCTTGGATAGGCCAGCAGTGTCCTGATACGAGTTGATGATGAGGTTCAAATAACATCATTAGGGAACTACTTCAGAAATTATGGTAGGTAGTGAAAATGGAGTACAAAAAGAACCTGATAAATGTTTTTCCCGTAGTAGAGTTTTGATTTGATTAGGTGTAATCGACGACGGAAAATATTTTGGTACTTAGTACTACTTACTATTTATTTTTTACAGTTTTTACGAAAGCATGAGGAAAGAAAATTATGTTACCAACTATTTAAAGGTTTGGTTACTTAGTACCCAATTGTATGCTTGTACATTTAATGGAATCTAGTTCGTCGGTCTAAGGATTGTGAAATGTAGGACATTATATATTATTATAATGTAGCTAAAAATGCCAACATTTTTCAGGTGGTGCCAAAGATTTGTCGACATTACCTTTCGATGCGATGTCAGGAGCTCCGGTACCCTTCACCGGGTGTATCAAAAACTTGCACGTCAATAATATTCTACTTCCTCTGGAGCAACAGAATATTCAAGGTAAGAGCGTAATCCGAAGTTATATTTTTCTTCTTCTTCATGAATAGTGTATATGTTTGCTTTTTTAACATTTAGCAAACGACCTAATGAGAAATTGATTTTTGCAAAGTGGAGACACGACGTAGGACGTAAACTACAATAATCAAGTAATTTTGAGCTGCAACTTCGTACACTGGGTCTATACCAGTTGTTCTCTTCATCCCTTCTGGATAGCCTTTTGTAACACTTTGTATATTAATGTTTGGTGAGCGAGATTTTTGTGCTACGAACTATACGCTAATATTATAGCGTAGTCTGCTGCGCTTTACCTGTCTATCTGTGGCATCATATCTTTTAAACGTATGGACTGAATCTGATTCTTTTCTTTTTTAATTGAAACGATTCAGTACTTTAAAAGTTACGATCAGATTTCTAATGATTTGTCGGGGGTTTCTTACATTTTCAATCTACATCTATATTTTCCGTGTTTCTCCAGAGGGTCGCAACGTAGCGGACTGTGACGGCACCGCATGCGGGGACGAGGCGTGCGGCGGCGGCACGTGCGTGCTGGAGGGCGGCCGCGCGCGCTGCGCATGCGCAGGGGGCCCGCGCTGTCGCCGGCACGTGGCGTGCGAGGCGACCTGCTCGCGTGTGGGGGGACGGTGTCGGCAGGATAGATGCGTGTGTGCTGCCGGCTATGCGGGCGCTTTCTGTGATACTAGTGAGTAATGACATCATTATCATAGGCCCTTTCCATCCCACTGTTTAAAAACTGCCTCTTCCTTATCACCTTCCAAAACTCTCACTAAAAAAGGATCTGCAAGCTTGCTCATACGGCTCTTATTTAAAAACAGGATGCAGCTTGACAAAAAATGATTTAAGTTGCACACAAACCTGCAGTCGTCTTTATAAAAATATTTTTATAACCAAAATATATTCTTCCAGAGATCAACGTAACGATCCCTCAATTTGATGGCACATCGCTGGTATCTCTCGGGCGACGCGCCGCTATAAGCCGCACAAACCAGCAACGAGTGGCGCCATCTCTGGCCAAGCCCAACTACATGACCCTCAACTTCACCACTCCTGAACCTAACGGCCTATTGCTATGGATTCTAATGGTAAGGTTATTCAAGAATTCAGTTTCTGCCTAAAATTCATCAAATATATTTTTCAATTTAAACCTGAGACAGATGACGGCTTTTTACCTGTTGGTGTAACTTTTTAACTTTAGGTCAATATTGAGACAATCATATAAACAGCCATTTCTTACTCTGTAGGTTATTTATGGTAGTCTAATAGTATAGTAGTCGAGAAGATTCCAAAACGATTGTCATAATTCCATACCCCGTGTTTCGCTCCTATAGAAAATTGGTCATCACCTCTTTATTTGTCCACAGGATGCCGATTACATAGGCCTTGGTCTCGAGAACGGCTACCTCAGAGTAGTCTGGTCCTTCCACCGCAACAACCACGCAACAAGAATAGAACCTTCTAGAACTCTAGCCAGACTACTCCCACACGCTGGCTTCCTAACTGATGCTGAATGGCATACGTTGGAACTTAAGATGGATGTAAACAATATAACGTTGACGGTCGATAAGACACTGGTGTATGCTGAAGAACCTGGCTTAAGACAGGACACTGATTATAAAGATATTGACGTGTTCATTGGTAAGTCTATCTTCTAATAACCACTAGGGCCACAACCAAAATGTTTGATGTCTCCTAAAGTTTTCTGATTTAACCTCCATCTTTTTTAGGTCATTTATTTATACTTCTTGATAGTCCCCACTAGAAAGGTTTTTTTTACTTCACAATTTTGTAGATTTCGTACGAAAACATGACGTCATTAGCCAGCTTTCCCAAATGTAAACTGGCAAATGCATCTAACTATTTATCTTCTTACAGGTGGTATAACGGAACAAGAGCATGCCATAGCTAAGAAGATATTCCCTCACAACTTCAAGGGGTGCATCGACCACATATCCACCAGAGAGAAGGCTTACGTCACCAACTATACAGAGGTTTACAGTGAAAACGTGAAGTCTTGCCAACTGTTCCCCCCGACCTAACAACACCAGTGTTACGGCATTGAAGGCAATCGGTAAGTGTGGCAATACTCATAGTACAAACTCTCTAGTCTTCTATACGACCAAAAATGTGTCTTATTTTTAACAGCGGCATTTAAATTGTTCATTAAAATAATTTAATTAATTAATATATAAATAAAAATTAACTTAATCATATTATTTATGAAATAGCTCGTAGTATAGTATATAAGTATTTTAAGTAATGTGGTATGTTTTGTATGGTATGTAGAAAAAAAATTAAACCTTCAATGTACACAAAATATAGTTTTATTGATATATTCATGTTTAATAAATTGTATACATAACATCATCAAATATTATATTAAAACATATACATTTTTCGTTATACGTTACATACTCAAACACAAATACAATATGAGATGTTATCCCCGTTAAACATATATCTCATTAATTTAAAAACGTTTAGTTCTCAACACAATGCAGTAATTTCAATTGGCATACATGTTCAGCATCTAAACATGCCCTTACACGAAGCTCGTGAACATCAGATTTATTTACATTTCATATTAAAGCATGTACATTTATAAAAGTCGTAGAATTCATTAGGCCTATTTACAAGTGGAATAAAGTTGGAATGCTTGACCGTAGTACACAATTTAGCTTGCAATCAGTGTATTGTACAACAGTGTAAAACTCACTTAGGAACATCGATTCCTTCACTTGATTAACGATACTATTCTCATATATTTTCTAAAAAATAAATATTTATATTAAGCATAAAGAATAAATAATTGTTAATTGCACATCGTCATTATTATAAAATTTTCGAAAATTAAATAATTTATAACATTGTAAGCTGAGCTTACTACTTCATTTATGCCGTACGGAAATAGGCACGAAGTGAATTTCTTCTCTAATACAGAAATATTAACAAATTCAAATGTTATTTATATCCAAAAAGTAACGCGTACCCTAGGAATGTTTCGGACAATAATTATAAGGACATTATAGAAAGAATAGAGTAAGCTAATCACAGTAGAAGTAAATATTACATATTTACGATATATTTTATGCCTATTGGTGCGTAAATGGGTTTCAACCATAAATAATAATAAATAAATACACATACATGGCCGCCGCGGTACTATGTGACGCCGAGGCGCCGGCGGCGACCAAGTTAACTCGAATACCATACGAAGCCTACGTAACAATGACAATATTCAATGTTATTTATTATGTACGACATTACCTCCACGAAACAACATTAAATCTGAATAATGATACTAAGAAACATCAAGTTCAAACCCCGTACAATGCTTTATTTAATCTAATTCTGAATATAAATGATACTTAATTTCATTTTTGCTTATCTACAAGAAATTCGTTTATTAAAATTATATTTATATATGAACATCAGTTAACAATTTTCCTAATAATGTTATTAAAAGTAACAAACACCAGTAAGGGAATTTCATTTCTCAAAATATCCTATATGGAAAATAACTTCCTATAATTGAATTCCAGTTCTTACTTTTATACCGGGTGGTAACAATCTCAATAGTTCGTAATCTCTAAATTTATAAACAAATTAATCTATATTATATAATGTCATCAATAAAGGTCATGTTCAGTGAATAAAAACAACAATATTATGAAGTTATCGACAATACAATATAATTAGGTACATCGATACTATCAAATAAGCATTCGGAGTATATAAAATCGGATTGTTTCTGTGGTCCACGGTCGCTCGGCCGCGGTTCTGTACCATTCACATAAGTAAAGTACGCCAACACTTCGCCAGCTCCATCGTCGGGATATCGGGTACACTTTAATGTTCACGACTAACAAACAAACGTGTTTATTATGTAAATGGCGCAGACACAGTTAGTCATCAAGAGTAAGCATTTGATTCACTCTATAAACAAAGCATTTACTTGTAAAATCAGTCTCATTCGCATAAGGAAGTGATCACAGCACACACACTGGAAACTCGTTGCAGGTCGAGGGGCCTCGTCCCTCTTAACAAAACATTAATAATAATAGAGCACCTCGTTTGCTAACTTCTTATAATTAAATCTGATAAAGTTATGCAACAGATCGTTCGATAATTTAATTTTATAAAAATATCAAATGTATGGAAAAAGTACAAAGAGAAAATACTAAATATCGGAAGTTCGTGTCGTATCACCGCCAAACAATATAACGATTCGATATTCAAATATAATATAAACAAGCACATATTTTGCTAATACAGTAAATAAAATAATAAGTTACAAGCATAGACTAGAATTATGAAAATTTGTGAAAGTTTAGATACAACACATAGGAGACACGATAGAACGCGAGGTTCTCTCGCTCGACTGTAAAAATATACACTCTGAATGGCAACCTCACATCGATGCAAAAAATGCAAAGCCGGTAATATTTTCGTAATCTATGTTGAAACATCGATCTCGGTCGACGGACGCGAGTCGAGGGCTCGGCGGACGAACGGCAACGTCGCGCGTCACAGGCGGGCGAGCGCGCGGGGCCGCGCCGCCGCCAGCGCGCGTCACGGCCGCGGCTCCACCAGCCGCTGCAGCAGCACGGCCACGGCCACGGCCAGCAGCAGGAAGGCGGCCGCGATCAGCACGGCCACGTGGCGCGGCTGCAGGGCGCGCGCGGCGCGGGGGCGGCGGGCGCGCGGGGCGGGCGCCACGGCCGGCACGCTCAGCCGCGCCGACGGCGACCACGCGCCCGCCAGCCCGCCGCGCACCGCGCACACGCGCAGAAGGTACTCTGCGCCCGCCTCCAACTCCTCCAGCTGGTACTGCGTCTCGTTGCCCGCGTACACCTGACACACACATACACACTCTTAGAACACCGCCATGAAAACTTTTGAATGAACTATACAGAATTATTTTTAATGATCCTCCAAATTTTCAGAGCTAGTTCAGAGTCGATGCTTGTTTCGATGAGTAAATGTTTAATAGGTCCATAGAAAGGACAGTTTTTGTTTTAATATTGAAGATAATGTTATAAGTACATAGTAGGGTGAGGACTGACCTGCTTGTAGACGGCGTCCTTGGCACGCGCACACTGCAGCACGTACTCGGCATCGTCGAGCGTGTCCCAGGCGACGAGCGCGGCGCGCGGCGTGGGCTGCTGCAGGGTGGGGGCGCGCGGCGCGGGGGGCGGGGCAGTCACCGTCGCCGCGTCCAGGGGTTCGGACCACGGCCCGCGACCGCCTCGCTCGTCGCTCGCACGTATCCGGAACGCATAGGAGGTCGCCTCCCGCAGCTTCTTCACCTTGCAGGAGCGCGCACATCCACGGTACACCGGTCGGAAGTCGCGGGCATCCAGAGAACGCATCTCCACGCAATATTGCGCCCCTTCTCCACCCGCAGCGGGCCACTCCAGTCGCAGGTAGTTGTGTGCTGCTTGCACGCAGCGAAGGGCAGGCGGTGCAGGCGGTGGTGGTCGCGTGGAGGCGCGAGCCTCCTCCGACCACTCGCCTAGCCCCAATTCGTTGAGCGCTGCTACGCGTACTCGGTACACAGTGTCCGGAGCGAGACCCTCCACGAGCCTCTCTGGGGTGGGTCCGTCGGTGTCGAAGGCAGCATCACCCACTTCCACCCTGTAGCGCAGGACTTCCGCGCCATGGCAGGCGGGCGCGCGCCAGTGCAGGCGCAGGCTGTCGGCCGTGGCCTCGTGGCGCAGGCCGGCGGGCGCGGCGGGCGGTGCACGCGGCGTCAGCACGTCGCGCACGCCCGACCACGCGCTGCGCCCGGCGCTGTTCGTTGCACACACCCTAAAGAAGTAAGGCGAGAAGGGAACGAGTCGAGCGATGAGATAACTCGTCTCGATTCCTCTGTATACTTCTGAAAACGCATCATCTACGTTTGTGGCACTCATTTCTAGACGATAGTCGAGCACGGGGGCTCCGTTATCCCGCGGCGGCGACCACTCGAGGCGAGCAGAGCGAGGTCCCTGTACTTCAGCGGACGGCGTTTCCGGCGCATCCGGAGGCGCCGCGGCCGTCGTAAATGTGAGCGACGGCGAGGTTGGTCCCGCACCGACTTTGTTGTGAGCCGTCACAGTTGCACGATATTCGCAGCCGGGTGTCAGTTCGCGCACGATGCATTCGAGGTCGAGGCCCTGATAGGCTAAGCGGGCAACTCCTTCGCTGTCGACGACTTCCACACGGTATTCGGTGAGAGGCGTTCCCCCGGTGCAGTCGGGCGGGCGCCAGCGGAGCGCCTGCAACGTGGCGCGCGCCTCGGCGGCGGGCTCGGGCGCCTCGCACGCGCTGGGGATGGCGGCCTCCGTGGTCACGGTCTCGGTGGCGGACCAGTCGCTGATACCGGCTTCGTTAGCACAGCGCACGCGCGCCTTGTAAGGCGTGCCAGGCAGAAGTCGGTCGCAGTGCGCTTCTCTTTCAGCGCCGCGGTAAGCCGGTCGGTATCCTTCGCCGTCATCCAGCTCTAAGGTGTAACAATCGACGATGGCACCACCATCGTCAGTAGGCGGATCCCATCGAAGCCGGAAAGCACGCGAATGTATACGACCGCGTGAGGTTGGCCGGCCTGGAGGTCCGGGTCGCTCGGGCAGCGTTCGGTATGTAACTTCCACTGACCAAGGCCCCTGGCCATCGACCGTCTCACAACGCAGACGGAAGCGATAGTCGGTAGCGCGGCGAAGGCCGGTACACATGTAAGACTGGTCGGGACCCGAGTATACGGGCAGGAATCCATGGCCGCGGGTGGCGTCGTCCATTTGTAAGGTGAACTCTTCGTCAGAACGACGTTCCCAGCCAAGCAAAAGCGATTCGTTCGTAGCAGTCGTCAAAGAAGGCGGTGCCGGCGCCGGGGGAGGTGAGCCCGTCGTCCAAGCGACGGTCTCCTCGCTCCACTCGCCACGCCCACACTCATTCACGGCAGCGATGCGGAACCGGTAGCGAGTTTGCGGGCGAAGATTGTTCACGGTATGTTGGCGAGTGCGTGGTCGAGTGATTTCGTTGAAACCTTCGCCGTCGTCCATCTCCAGCACGTAGTTGATGAGGCGGGCGCCGTTGTCGGTGGCGGCGGCCCAGCGCAGCTGCAGCGAGGTGCGAGCGCGCTGCGTGACGCGCGGCGCCGCCATGACGTCGGGCGGGGCGGCCGGCGCGCGGAA
This sequence comes from Autographa gamma, assembly GCA_905146925.1. Classification (NCBI taxonomy): domain Eukaryota; kingdom Metazoa; phylum Arthropoda; class Insecta; order Lepidoptera; family Noctuidae; genus Autographa; species Autographa gamma. Next base: position 9,089,561 of record LR989852.1, read on the forward strand.
CGTCGCCGACGAGCTCGGAGCCGACACGCCGCCGGCGCGGATTTGAAGGCATACTGAGTATTCATAGCCCGGCCTTAGATCTCGTACTCTGTTGGAAGGATAATACATAATGTTTTCAAATGTTTTAGAGGTGACTTGGAGGTGTTTTGGTGGTATAAAAAAAACTTACCGGCAAGTGAGGCTGTTGCCACTGTAAATAGCTTTGTAACGACCACCACGATCGGCTAGCAACAGATCGTATGTTAGTTCGCCTTCAGGAATGACTACATCTTCTGGCAAAGGAGCATTCCAAACTACTAGGGCACTGGTTGAAGTCACCTCAGCAACCTGATAACAATAAAAAAAATATTCACTAACTTATAAGCATAGACATACGATTCACTATTTATACAAATAGAGTTTTAATTGTATGTACCTGTGGTGTACGTTTGATAGCGAAAATATCAATTATCGCCTGCGGGCTTAATTCCTCTGCCTGTTCACTGTCGCCCTGCACTGAGGCGGCGGCGGATGAGCCATCGCCTTGCACGGAGGCTTCGGCAGACGAGGCCTCGCCCTCCTCGGACCAAGCACCTGAGGAGGTCGTGCCGCCACTGCCGGTGCCCCCGGCCGGGCTGAGCCCACTGCTGGACACGCTGCTGGGCAAGCTGCCGCCGCTGCTGGCACCACTCGCGCTAGTGCTGCTGCCAGCGCGCCCGTTCACCTCCTTGCGCGGCGACAGTGACGGAGTACTGGCACCTGAGTTTGCTTCTGCATTCAAATGAGCTGTTGAACAATTCGTTAATTTACAAATTATTATATACTGAATAGTAAAATTGTTGCATGTTGTTTCAAGTAATAAATATAAAATAAAAATCTTGTAAAGTTACAAATTTTGTGCAAGACAAATAAACAAGTGTACACATAATATGTTTGTTCTTTTTTTCCTCTTTATTTATATTTATTTGGTTGGTTGTTAGGCAAAAGCGAGTTTGCTCAAGTATAACAGTTATTATAAGAATTTATTGTTATAAGAGAAATTAATTTAGAACTAAATGACATCCAAAAGAAGTTTAATTCTTAACTCTTGAAAACCATTGATGGAGAAGGTAACTAACAAAGCCAATTAATAAACATAATCTAAACAAATGCTAACTTGACTTCTTAAATTTTTCCTGTTAATAAAAAACCTACCTATTTATTCAATTTATTTTTATTACATACATAAATGTTGTACTCACCAACACCATTATTCCTGTTTGTTTGTTTTCTCTCCAACTTCTGCTTAAGTTTGGAGTACTGCCGCTGTGTCCTCTCATCCTTCTGGTAGACAGCGGGCGGCGGCGGGGAATGCTGCATGTGGTGCTGCGGTATGTGGTGGAAATGGGTGGGGTACCCAGTCCCATAGTAATGTTGGGGTCCGCCTGTACCATTAGTAGGCGCCTGAAACATAAAAATACATAAAACTTTAGATTTATACTGTAATACCATTGAAATATACCTTCAAAATAAGTTTTATAATAAGAATTTTATATGTAAAAGTTCCATATGTTTCTTACAACCGAAAACATAATAAATTCTGCAAATGTAAAATAAATTTTATCTAAAGTATCTTAATTTATTTAAAACTATTTTTTATCTTCATGTGTCATTGGAAGATTTCTCTGAAATACCTAATAGAAACTGAGCACTGATAATGCAATATGATTTTCACTTTTCATATGTCAATTTAGTGCCTTATTTTTTTTAACAAATCTGGATGGTACCCAAACTGGCCTGAATATCAAAACCATTAATTTTATAACAGTTTACAACTGCATAGACAATATTGACAAACAACATATTGATAGAAAACATGAAAATACTATTAGAATCACATAATACTTAGTAAACAAGGTCTGATATGCTAACTGACCTCAGTGTTTCCTTCTTGATGGGAACTTGAAGTCTTTCTTTTCTCAGATTCACTCATTTTCTAGAATTCTTTTTAACATTTACATGTGATTTCGATCGGTTTAATAAACGTCACTGCCACGTACCGCCAACCGCCAACTGTTTTCGTGATAACACTACACTACACAATCATACGCGACTCGGCCGGTATAATGTCGCCAAGATTAGATTACCATTGAATAACACACAACTTTGTTTAATCGACTACTCACTGAAAACAGTCGGATAACTCGACACGCCTGTGCACAAATTTAAAGCGAAATATCTAGTTGTTAAGTTTACAAGCGAAACAATCGATGTAACATCGGAGTTATTTACACAGAAGGTATACGCAATTTTGTCCATTGTTTATACTAAACCTCACAGAAACAGTGTATTTTTATGCAAACTATTGTAACTTATAACAGAGTTACTCATTTTTACCAATGTTTATTAGTAAATTCAAGGTTGTTAGTAAATCTTTGTGGATAAATTACACAAAAACATACTCATAAACGTCAACGGACTTTGGTTTATTTGGGAACCAGTTTGCCAAGTGTTGACTTGACGTTGACACTGACACTGACAGAAAAGCATTTCCAACTGCAAATTACAGACGCGTTCTAGTCTAATATTAATTTAAATCCTAAGATTGAGAAGGGATTTAAAAAACCTACAATACATAATTATTATATATTATTTCCTGATATAGAGTGACGACCAATTGATGTCTGGGTAAAAAAGTGATGAGTCCATTTCCTGTGTTTGTTTTCTACTATTTTCTCTCTAGTTCATCATTAGCAGCTAGCTGATCGACAGTGGTTATAAAACAGTATTAACGTATAGCGGCCTTGACGGGGCAGTGAACTGAATAAGGTATGCTGTGGACAATACGAAGGACAAGAACGTTTATTTAATTCTAAATTTCATGCACAGATTATTTATAACACAACTATGAAGGATTTTCTCATTGAAAAAATCTTTAGTAAATAATAATTTAATATGCTAGTACGTACCTACAGGTAGGAAATCATAAGACTTTTTATGTACGTTACTATTTATATAATAAAATGGTAAACGAATACTTCTCGAAACATGTATTCGTCGGAATGCAAAGCTAATAGGAAATATACATGTATAACGTCATAGCAGCAATTTGTTTCGTCGCCGATTGGCTGATGGAGGTGGAACTATTAAACGGATAACAAGAAGTTTATTAGATAACAAGAACCTGCGACTGCATGATAGAATTACAAGTAGCGGGTGCACTAGATATTCTCCTGTATATGTACGACGGGAAGGCACGAAGTCCCGACGCCGAACACTTCACAATGAATGGAATTCTTTTGAATTAATTTGGTAGACAGTCACTGCGAATAAGACAGATAGACATCGGCTGTTGTTTATTTGTTCTGACCCTGTTTATATTACGCGGTAATTGTCTGTAATGTGCCGACGTAGATCCTGGTTACGCATGTGGCGTATCTATGAGTCAGTATCCTCTATCCTTGGAAACAGTAAATTAATAAAACAAGGATCTGATAAAAATAGAAGACCTAGTTAGACAATCTGATCTGCCTAATCTGATTGGCTTTACTCCACTCAGTGCAACATCTAAAGAATATAAAGCACTATAAGTCAACTGATTACACATTCACCAACAAAACTGCTGCGGCATGTCAATTATAAATACACTTTATTCACCCCTTAAATTCCAAGGAACTTCTATCTGTGATAATTAAATTTCTATCCTATGTCTAATTTTACTCCTAACGTCATTATTGGTTTTGATCTTATCCTGTGTAACACAAACAATGTGCACACTTTTTTACTAAGTAGGTATATGTCCTGGTTCTGCAGAATTCCGTTTTTTAGTAAAAAAGTTGCAATTTTTACGGCTCAGAATCTATAAAGCTATGCATTGAGCTCATGCCATTGCTTAGAACCAGTGAATGAAATTAGTGATACTTGTACAAGACTTACGTACAGATGATATGAGAAAGCAAGGAGTGAATGCTGAGATGACGCGTAGTAATGAATAGAAGCTGAACACGCATTGCGCAGACCCCAATTGGGAACAGGGCAGGGAGCTGATGATGATACTTACGTAATGGTGTGGCGGCTGATGGTGTGGTGGTGGCTGGTGGTGCGGCTGGTGGTGTGGCGGCTGGTGGTGCGCGGCGTGGTGCGGGTGCTGCGCGTGCACCAGGTAGTGCCGCATGCTCTCGTCCAGTACGGGCGGCATCATCGGCGGCATCATGGTGCCTGACGTCACTACGGGCATGCCACCTGGAAATGTTATGCCATCATAAGTTTCTACTACGCCTTTAGACTATTTCAGATTTCAGAGAACTAGATATCTTATTTAGCGCCTGCACATAACAAAAGACATGACGAAAAATTATCCATCGAATTATGTGCAAAAAGTTCACGATGTGAGCAAAATACAAGTGACTTTCAGTAACAGTAAAATTAGCGCTATGTTCTTAATTATTTACATTTTTTTAATTTGATAACGTTAATTGTATCAAAATGTTAATAACTGGGCGTACCTAATTATGTATTTACTATAAACACAGCTGATAATGTTTGCGAGCGGCTCGCGTGCGGCGTGCTGTGTCGGGACGGCCACGTCACGGGTGGCTTCATTTTGCTTTATTTTGACATGAACGCCGCCGTTCCGCCCCGTAACTTTGCGGTTATGAATGAACGTGTTTTGGGTGTTCGTAGAAAACGTTCTTTGTTGGATCATCTGCCTCGGCAGTCGGCAGTACTCGGCGCAAACCGCTCGCGGCGGAAATGTGCCGCATAGTTGAGAGTTTAAGACTGGCTCGGAGCGCGATGTAACGCGACCACAGCGTTGAGCAATAAGGTGCACTACGAATCTCACGAGAGCCTTGAAGTTCTTTGTTTAGACTCGCGGTAGAAGGGTTTTTTCCCAGTAACATTCTGACACAACCACTAATTGAATGTGGTTTGGTGAACTGCTATTTTTAGCTAACCCTAATTACAGTTTCAGAAAACAACATTAATGTAGGATACCCACAAATACTTATTACGTATAAATATTGCATTAGTTCATTTTTGGTATTAGTGTACCTACCATCAAATATTTGCCTTGCCCAGCAAACTTTAACAACACTGATAACTACACTGTTTTTTAATGCCACGTTTCAATATTGCGAAATTGTTATAATGACAATAATGCGCACTTTAATAATATCGGGACTATCGTTATGCAGGAGTTACGCGTGTAAAGTGATAATGTACAGAAGCATTTATTTAATGTAGCGTTAATTAAAGAATTTCAGTAGCAATTTATATAGCATAGATATAAAATTTCAGACTTGTATAACCTAACCGGTACCTAATCATTACAATACAAGCAGAAAATAAAATTCGCATTCCGTGAGCAGAACTATTTGGTTCACTGCAGTAAAACATTATTAGCAGTAATAAAACAATCGCTGTGAATTCCAATGTTTCGAAAAATGCGCATATGTCAAGATAAGAAAATTCCAAGCCGTTTTTAATTGCTTGCCAGGTACCTACCTGCTATATCCAAAATAACAGGTATCATTAACAAAGTAGATTTTATGGCTAAAATAAATTAATCAGGTTTCTTCAGTAATAAATTGGTTAAGTTGTTGCTTTAGTGAAGGAGGTCATAAACGATTAGGTGATTGGCAGTTAACGTAAACCTGCCAAACTAATTAGCTGGCTTCTAATCGACTAACTACACCTAAACAAGAGTCCAAAGCTTTTGCTCAATCCAGTCATATTTTGCGACGCGCCCGTATCAGTTTTATGTACTAAGTCATTGACATCCCCTTCGGCATATCTTTTCTTTCCATTGGCGCCCCTCATCAACTAGGCATTTTGCTGAATCACTATTAATCAGTTCGAATTCTATGTAGTATTATATTCTTATATTAATTAACCTAATTAGGAAAGACCTGTTAACCCGTATTCCCTAATATGATAAAAAATATGCAAGCTATCATCTAGCCACTTTCATACGTTATGCCTTGAGTATCAATTTATGGTTCGATCCATTCCATATTCCTCTGAATATGGAATGGATGGATCGAACTGCAGGCCTTTGTAAGAGTTCAAAGGCCTGCAGTTTTGCCATTATGTGATACCAAAGGTCTTGTAAAAATGTGAAAGTTTCTCACAGGGCCAACTCAGAAGTATTTATTTATTAAATACTTCTTACACACAATGTACAATGGCGGACTAAACGCCTTAGGCGTTCTCCACCAGTCTACCTTTGGGTAGTGGAGAGAAAGCATAGATAAGAAATTAAAAAGTACCTACATTTTCAAGAAAACATGAATAATTGAGGATTGGTGTGGCCTCTATTCAGAAGATTTGCATAGGTAACTACTAACTAGTAACTCACCATATTCAGGGAGCACGGTGCACATATGCGCGTGCTGCGGATGCTGCGAGGGGTGCGGACACATCTCCTGCGGCACGTAGTATTGCTCTGGCGGGTAGTACTCGCCGTAGTAGCCGTCGCCGGGGCCGCCGCCGCCCCCGCCCCCCTCCGCGACGCCCACGCCCACCATCGCGGACACTAGAACAGCATGGCACGCTGGCGCCCGCGCCGCATCCGACACACACGACAATCTGCAACAAAAATAACAACATGGTTAAGCTCCTTTCTTAGATAAACCAGCAGAGGTGGACCGTACACCAGTAGTAAGAAAGAATTTCAAAAAACATCTTGCTTACCAACGTGGCTTAAAGAAGCTGTCAAAGTGTTACCACTAGCGTATGATCCACAAGTTTCTGTCAAACACTGCAAACGTTCATATCTGCAGAGTTGATGATAATGAGTACATCCATCTGCATTTGGCTCCAGATTAGCACCATTAACATAATCACAATCACAAAAGTCATTGATTAAGAGTGTCACCCTCACAATTGAATTCATTGTAGTCTGCGAGTGAACCTACCCACGAAAAACAAAAGGCGTCACGGTAATGTTATGTTATGTCTATCAAACTTTTTGTTCTCGAAGTGTTATTAAAGTTCCGTAGCCGAACGAACCGTTACAATTTGTCCGTTCACCCGATGTCATCGTCGTCACGCTTTTTTACCTTAATGGGTGAGCAGACATCTACTATATGGTTACTAGTACCTATAGGATACTGAGCCTCAAAGTAAAAGGCGCAAAAACACTAACAAGAAAAGACCGTATAACTTCTTTAGTTACCTACTTTTGATCTTTGACTAAGATAAAATCATGAAGACAATGTTTATTGTGTTTTAGTCTGACTGTTAGTTATTGGGATCAAATCGCCATATGCTACGACAACACTTCGCCATCCAAAATCCAGACCTATCTCAAACGTTTCTATTTCCTTATTGCCTAGTATTATTGAGAAGCGCACGAGTTGCGTCATATTTGTAAGTTGTTTTCTAGTGGATAGATGCATTAGTGCGGTTGGTTTCACAAGGCCCATCGTACGCGATATCGACACATCCGCGTGAGCACGTCGTGACCGTATTTGCCTTTTAAATGGGGTGCTGTCGTGGCAACTCACGAGTTCTGCGTGGATGAGCTCGCAATCTGTGTCAGTGATTGTGGCATGAGCGGCTCCTTGAAACCGATGTGAGTGTACTTATAAAAATTTTGCTTTAAAGTACCTTGCAACTTAAAGGTATATTTTAAGGTTTTTTACAATCTAATCGTTATATTTTTCAGGGTTTTCTCGAATCTCGTAATGCTCTGTGAAATAAAACGTGAGCGCGGTTCTTGAAAAGACGTCATCAGACCAAAAGTTTTAATCTAATCGTATTGAAAATAGTTAATGATACATTTTGGGTAAGTTAATTAAAAATATTTGTACTAATTAACTGAAATTGGATAATCAAAAGGCATTAACGCTATATGCTTCGACTTAAAAAAACAAGTAAATGGATGTTCATGTTACACAAATTGCTTTATTTTTTCTGTTGGTAATTCCGTTTGCTTATCGCATTTCAAAGAAACATTTTTCCTCATTTCTTTACAGGATGGTCAAAGTAGAAAACATAGTTAGCAACATTTAGTTTATTAACGTGTATTCTGGAAATCTGAAATTCTACTTATTGCAGAATTCGTAATAATTCGACCACCAATGTTTATTATTTAGAGTATGACTAAGGGAGCAATAAACCCATCGATGTTTATATCAGTTTCTTTGGTTCAAAATTGGTTTGACAATACTATTGAACAAGATCACTATCACTATTATTGTCACCATGAACACTTGTAATAAACAGACTATTTCCAACTGACGAATGACACTTGTAAATATTTACTCAAACATAACACCCGAGAGAACGCGACGGAATTATTTAATTACATATTTTTACGTTATAACTTATTCCATGATATTCGCACGCGATTTGCCACAATGGATATAGGTACGCGTATTCCCACACACATAATAATTTAATGTAATTTGATCCTTTTTATTTGTTTGACTAATTGTTAAGGTTTTGTGTAAAAGCATGAATGAGTCGGTCGGTATGTAATGAGTCAGAATCAACAATACGTGTACCCATTCATGTGCGGGGAAGGACGCGCTGCGGTTGCACAGTGCGCACTTTAAAACTGTTTCAATACATATTGTTATTAGGTACGGCGATAATGTATAAGACTCACATACTATGTGTCATTGCCATCGAATATAATAAATAAAACATCAATGAATGACTCATGGTTCAGTGGTTGCTATCGCGGCTGCTGAGAGGGTTGACCTAAGTTCAAATTTTTAAATCGGGATGTACAAGTATTTGTAGTACATTTGACGTTCTCAATTGCAGTCTGCAAATTGGTAGTCCGTACCTACCTAAGTCGTAAAAGACTCATCCTTTTTGAGCCAATTAAATATGTAAACTAGACTAAGTAGTAGATGTACGTCATAACATAACAATAAACATATTCTAGAACATAGCTAGTATCAAAAATAAATCAATTTAAAATGTTTTTTAACTGAGATTTCAACAAGGTGAGATCGCTAAAACGTTTCCCAAGTGCAGTGGTGGGGGCAATGGCACTATTCCACCAACGACTTGTCATTATAGCAGTCTATTAGGATCACGACCATATTTCGCAAAGAATATTCACTGGTCAATATTTATAAGGATAATAATTTACATAATACATCTAAAACGAGAATAAAACCTCCACTCTACAAAAAAAAAAACGCAGGAAAAAAAGAAAACAAGATTCGAAATTTAAATCAACATTTTGTTTTGTTTGCCGAACTTCTTTTTAATTAGGTGTGTGGAAAATTACTGAGTTGTGGTTTGTATTTTATTCGTTACGAGTTAATTATGAAAACATAGGTACGTTGTATGCTAGACAATCTTCATTTATCTGCTTGTGTAGTGGATAATGAGCATTTTGATGCATTATGCATAGCTACGTAGTGATTGATAGCTGTAATAAAGTAACCTTCGTGAATGACTTAGGGGATATTTGTCATTGACTCACTGTGACTTTAGGATCTAGAGATTGTCTCTTTTTAATAAACAGATGACTCAATCACAATATCGTTATAATTATTGAAAAATTAAAAAGAAATACCCAGCAAAAAAAGCTGTCCACTTTTATTGTATCCATACGAGTAACCGTACACTTTACTTTTAATCCATAAAACGGTGAACAATTTCAAAAGATCGATTTTCGAAACCTAATAAAAACTTTTGCTTACACTTCTAAATATCCAACTTCAAGCAGCACGGTAACTTTCACTTTCAAACAAAGCCCCACTAATCTACTATAAATTAAAAGTATCCTTTCATCCAACTTCCTAGATACTTTCAGATATTAAAAAGAATATCGAAACCTGCAACTCCTGCAACTCTTGCAAGATACGAGCTGTCTTCAGAAAGTAGAAAATTAAAAATGAGACGGTAAGTTCATTTCATTCCAAATCCTATTAGACATTCAATAAAAACCAATTAATTTATCTTTCAAAAGAAAGGAGTTCCGCATCGGTAAACTTTTCAACCTTTTATCATCGTTTGGTGAAATAACTTCGGCGCTTCTTCGGAATTGGCGAAGAAAAGATTAGAGGGGCTTCCCTAAGGCATAATTATAACGGATACGGATGATTATATGATAACAAACATTTTATTCCTTATCGTTTGTTACATGACATGCAACTCAACAGCTATTTATGTCCGTTTGATAACACTGTAATAGAAACCTTTGCATTTCCGCTCGAGAATTACACGCTGCATGGCTTTATCTTGTTTTTTTAATAATGCTTCTTTGTTGTATCTCTATTTGTACTAGATAAACGTTACATTCATGTTCAAAGGGCAATAAAGCATACCTATAGACTTCCATGTTCTTCTTCATAACTATGGATGGATCATGGAGTCAAAACCAAGGAAGAGAATGCAAAAATAAAGCGAACGAACAACCGTCAAAACAATTTAACTGCTAGAGTAACCAGTTATAAGTAGGTACTTAAACGCTAAGGTTAATTGTAAAACGTTACAATAAACGTTCATTTTATTTATATTTTATTTAAGCGACACTGGTATTTATTGAGGTGCACGTCCCCAACAGGAAATGTCAAATAAAGATCATCGCTTTGTTATATCTTTTGCAATGCCGAAACTGTGCTTGTGTTATTGTGAATGTTGGAAATATTACAATGATAAGCAACACATATCTTTGATAAGGGGAGACAGGATTGCCGAGACGTGTGTGAGATATAAAACATGACAATGGACAAAGAAGCAACAGTTGGCTATTTTTAGAACATTGTCCTCCCCAGCTTTGCGTAGTTTTCCTCTATTTCGAATCCTTTTGACGTCATTCTACTTTCCAATTTATTTTTAAAAATTACGTAATCTCATCTCTGCTAATACCTTACACATTTGGTGCGAGCCCGCTTTGGAGAATGTTTTAAGTGTAGGTACAGTCGATTAGGTGTTATGTAAAAATTCTATGTACAATTTTAATTAAAATTTAAAGTTAATTGTGTGGTCCTTGTTTTTTTTTATTTTAACAAAAATTACTATTAGAAAAATTGCTTTGTATGCTGAGTTTGCACTGTGCCGCAATTTGACACGAGTAACTTAATACAATATAAAAAATTCTCTACACAGCAGAAAAAGGTAAATCCCCTTTACGAACACGACACTAGCAAAATAACAGCTGAAATGTCATGAATATTGTACTTTTGATGGGTAAGCACCTAGCATTTAAATATTTTACTTTGTCCATTTCAGTGCTAATAACAATTCGTATTCTGTTAAGCCAATATCCAGGAAGAATAGCCGTTAATTGATCGTTTACGTTATCAAATTTGTTAGCCTTGACTGCAGCCTCGTCGCGGGAACCACACATGCATTCTTAATTAATTCGATATGAATATAATACGCAGCCAAACTTTGTGGCTGGTACAACCTTGCACATATGAATATTATTACCATGTTCTGAGAAGCAGACTTAGAGAGCAGGGAGCCAGCTGCGAATGCGATGGAAAAACAACTGACTCATAAACTCGTCAATAAAATAGCAACGCGCTTATCAGAACTTCGGAATTTCAAATATTCAAGAAAATAAGATCAAAGTTCTTTCGAGATTTCAACGTGACACGATAACAAAGGTTCCAATCTAACATCCAACTTTTATTTAAATGTCTTTAGTATTTGTCAGTATATTTCGTTATCTGTTCAGTAAACAGCATATAAAATGCATTAGACGAGCAGAGTTACCATTCGTAAACAAAGTAATAGGTCGCACCAGACAATTTCCCGTCCCCCTGAATTCTCAAGTCGTTCATCTATTGCTCTCGATCTTGTTCAATTGAATAAATGCAGGGAGGTGATGGCGTGGCGTTCGCTATTAACCCTTTCAAACCTTACTTAAACAAGCGTGCGCATACACGAAAACAAATTTTTTAGGTACTAAATTTCTGTTTTGCGAGACGAAACCTACACCGAACGCTCGTGCGTGTTGTATTCGTTGTAATAAAAATTAGTAGGCATCGAACGGACGGTCAGTCGCGCCGACGGTGACGAGAAAGATGGCTGCGTTTTTTGGCGCTCGCGACTCGGCAGGTATGTAAACATAAACTTTGTTTATTTATCATTATTGTTGTTTTATCACTACTATTAAAAAGCTAATATTGTAATCTAAGTAATTAAATAATTAGTATCTAGTTAAAAGAAGATTTTTACCTGATTCTGAGGAATTAAAAACAATACGCACGATCGTAGCAGTTCGGTTTTTAGTCATGTTTTAATACTCAAAAATGCACGGTTGTACGTATTATAATGCTATTGTTTTTTATGATAATATGGTACCTAAGTACAATGTCAAAACTGTTTATTTTAATTACAGGAGCTCATCTACCGGATGACGCTATATTGTCCATATTAGGAGATGGGAATGAGTCTGATATTGAGGATTTTATCAACGAACAATTTGAAAATGATTTAATTGAAGATATGGATATAGATGAGTTAGGCGAACAGCTTTGTGAACCTGAACCAGGACCGAGTATCGCTAGTCCAGTAGCAACAGTTCCACAAGTAAGTGCTCCACTTATTAGACCAAGCCGCAGGGGCCAAAACAGGGGAAGAATCTGGAGACAAACAGAGTACCCTGACAAAGCACATGACTGCCCACCCCTATCACTTCACGATGTTAGGACTCCTATGAAATATTTTGAAGACTACTTCGATACTGCTTTTTATCAACTCGGTGCGGACTGTAGTAACAACTACCATATGAGAAAGACGGGACATGTTTTGAATGCTACTGCAGATGAAATTAAAAGGCTATTTGGGATTCACATGTACATGGGAGTTTTCGGTTTTCCTCGAATGTATCTGTACTGGCGACAAAGTACTAGGTTGGCCGTCATAGCTGACGTCATGACACGAGATCGTTTCGTAAAATTAAGAAGCTCTCTACATTTTGTACCAGAGGATCATCCCAGTGATGCTGAAGCTAGACTTAATCCGCTATGGAAGGTGCAGCCTGTGATTAATCGAGTCAAAGAAACTTGTCGCAAATTAGAGAGAGTCCCAGGCAAGTACTCGATTGATGAACAAATGATACCATTTACTGGAAGATGCAGCTTACGTCAAGTAGTAATGAATAAGCCGAGACCTGTCGGGCTAAAAAATTTTGTAATTACCACCAGTGAAGGGCTAATGATAGACTTCGACATCTATCTGGGAGCTAGAACAGCATTTACTGAGCGGGAGCTGGGTGTGGGTGCATCAGTCATCTTGCATTTAGCTCAAGCTGTGCCACCTGGAAGTTGTTTATATTTTGACAGATTTTTTACTAGTGTTCCCCTTTTGGAAAGATTAACACAGTTAGGTTTACACGGCACAGGTACAATAATGTTAAATCGAATTAGCGAACGTAAAAACTTGGCATTTAAAAATGATAATAAAATGAGTCGAGGAGAATCACAGCAATTTGTTTGTGACGATCTGGCCCTTGTTAAATGGAAGGACAATAAGTCTGTAATTATGATTTCGAACTGCACAGGGGCTGATCATACGACATTAGTAAAACGATGGGATAAAACCAGGAAAGTGTATGTTGATGTATCATGTCCAAATGTCATATCGAATTACAATAAGTTTATGGGAGGAGTAGATGTATTGGATCAGCAAATTGAATATTATCGTGCGTTTATTAAAACTAGAAAATGGACCTTGAAGGTCATAATTCATTTCATTGATCTAGCTGTGGCTAATTCTTGGCGACTTTATCGTAATGATTGTATAGCAAATAATACACCCCAAAATAAAATCATGGACTTGATGCATTTTCGTTTGGAAGTAGCTGATGGCTTAACTCAAACTCCTACTAAAAGAAACCTAGAGACTGATGATAGCGACACAGGGGATGAAATACCGTTACCACCACAGCCCAAAAAGTTTAAACAACCCACACCCTCAATATCTAAACGCAATGATGGTTACAATCACTTCCCTGTTTTTGATGACGATATTACATCTCCAAGAGTATGTAAACTAGAGACCTGCTCTAGTAGGTCGAAGATAAAATGTGCCAAATGTAATGTATACTTGTGCCTTTCTAGAGGTAAAAACTGTTTTGCTGATTATCATAGTGTAAGTCAAAAGTGATTATAGTTCCTAATAATTTATATGTAAGATTAATAATTTGGTTAAAGACTGGCGGAAATTGATCTCATTTTAAGTTTTAAAGAAAGTTATAACAAAAAGGCTAAGACTGATTGTTTTTATGTTTATATGATTAAAGTTTATAAGAAAATATATATTTTACTTTCATTTATGACCGGTCTCTCTGAAAAAGCACAAGCGTGCGTATTGAGTACTTATGCCGAGAGCGCACGTTCGTGCGGGTACCGTTACAAAAAATCTAGGATACCTAGATTTTTTATTTTATTTTTTATTGGTCGTCTAGCATCCATTTAACATGCTCAAATAAAAAAAAACACAAAATTGCAGCAAAAATATCTTCGGTCTGAAAGGGTTAACGCCGGATCCTACGTGCGTTGTTATGTAAATAGGGTCGTGCCTACAGATGAGCCGCTCGCCTCGGCGGAGGTGCTCGCAGCCCGCGCTAGGGTCACGGCCGACCATACGCTCGATGCCCTCAGCCCTCGCGTATTATGCCACGTCATAGCTTGTTATAATTACGTAGGTATTAGTAGTAAACGACGCACCTATTTACATCCAGCGTCGGCCGTATGTAAATGATATCTAGCGAACAGTACGCGACGTCAAGCACCACACATACGTATTTCAAACGTGCTTGGCTGTGTATCTGCCGTCAATGGTGAGCATATAATTTACGGACGTCAGGTTCCATCGATTTCACGTTAGCTCATAGCCAATTTGGCGAAAACATTTTTATGATTTTCCTATCGGTGTGTGGGTAATTGAAACTAAGCGTAATCTCGCCGCTGACGCACGTGCACTCACGTCGGCTATCGATCCAACAACAATTATAATTTACGATAAAAACCAGCTCCGCCAAAGAAACAACACAACAACAATCAGATTTTTCCTCTTAGCATACCTACGTAGAATATTATTTCCATCCATATCTTGCGGTGGCAACTAATGTTTAATAGTCTGTTAATTTGTGGTTTTCCTAGTAACGAATACAATCTACGCTTACATAAAATACATGCAGGTAAAAGGCATATACTGTATCCTCCTTTGCAAGAAGTTGAAAAAATTAAAAGAAATGAATTGGAAATGAATTTTCAAATAATAAAGAAAGACTCTAGTGAATTTCCTGATCGACAAATGTACTTACAGTTTTTGCTTTTGTGGAACTTTCTGAATTAGGCACAATGGCAGAGCTAAAATCGTTCCAGCTCTTCCAATATTGGAAAAAAAAACGGAACTGCTATCAACTTATTGATATTCATTGTATGTGCGAGTCGCACGTATGACTCACAAAGGAATTGAGTGTATTCATTTTGTGTCAAATTACATTGAAGGACTGTCAATTAATAAACTATTTATAGCTACAATTGATGCAACTAAGTGAATCGACATACTTAAGGCCTTTTGATAGAATACTCTGCTGACTCTACAATTCTAACTGCTTGAAGGTATTTTCCAAAGAATATTCTGATATCTACTAATATGTAATTAAAAGTCCATCAAGGAAGATTACAGGCGGTGCAAGTGTGCGACCGTTAAACATTCCCAGTCGGGAATCCCAAATATCGCGCATTGCAAAAGGAAGGGCGGAGATGATGCGTCTCGAGCTGCGAACGCCAGAGACGTTCCGAGAATTAATTTACATAGCAAATGCTGCCGGTAGCGAGAACTGACTGGTATGATTGATCCGCTAGCTGACGACGGATCATATACAAAGTATAAAGGAGAACAGAATCATTTCTTTACGTTTCTTTAATTTCTTTATCCTGAGGGAGATGCCATTTATTTCCTGCAGTTCTCTGCCGAAGTTGAAATAAAATATATAAAAAAACATAAATCAAAGTAGGAGCTAATCGATCAGAGGCATTGCCAAAATAATCAATTCAGAATACAAATAATTATCTTTAATTCGGAAAAAATTGCAAAGATACCCTGCACTATACAAAGAACGAAAGGAGTCCATTAGGCCTGTCTAGACACAGAGTTGCCCAATGTGACCAGCCATCAATCGATAAAGGTTCACATACTTCATTGAGTACAACCAATTTCGAGGAATCATACTTTGTAAGATTGTTACTCCTCATTTGTCATTACGCACTTCCATCAGACAGGAACGGTCACTTGCCTGACTTGGTATCGCCAAGGAGGCGTATTGTACTCGAAGCAAAAAGGTTTTACTTCGCCATATGGGTAATTTTTCGCACAACTGAGTGCCTTCGCGACACACCTCCCACGCCTTGGTCTAGCCGTCACAAAGCTTTTAGAACTATTATTTTATCCATATATCAAAGTCAACAGAATAGAAGTAGGCCTCTTTAGAAAATGTTAAATATCTTTTGAAAACTATAATCAAGTTACTAACAAGTGAATACATATGATAATGTCATTTTTCAACAGCTATTTTTTGTTCTCGGAATGAGCCAGGCTTTTGAACCATAAGAATAAATACGTTTGAGCTAACCATATTAACTATTCGTTGTGCATGTGTGTGTAATATAGATTGCCTACGTGTACAGACTGTCCGTTTCGAGAAACAGATCAATAAAGGTTATTATTAGTTCATTCATTAATACGCCCACATTGATAGACTCCGGTAGAATGAACACAGTAACAAAACAATTGTTAACACCGAGATACTTGTAGATTTACTATATTATTGGAAAATAGAAAATAGGTTGCATTTATGAGTAAGTATTAATTGATATGGACTGAAGTCAGTAGACTGGAAGTCGTTCACTACAAAAAAAAATACAAATAAGCCTTTTTAAGCTGTTTTTAAACGTTAAATTACTGAGTCTAGGTGCAGGTTCCAAAATGTCAATCCTACTGAAAAGAACCGACAAAGAAGTCCATAAATACACAGTTTGTAAGACAGACTTAATGACAGATTGAAGGTACACCAATGCTAATACTTTGCAATCGAAGTCGCATTTATATCCCAGTTAATTTTCGGAACATTGAGGAACAGGATATGAGGGCGGACATTATCAGTCTCGTTTTAAAGGCTTTTAAGGTTCAGTTGTATAGGCAGGGCGGCGCGCGGCGGGGCGCCCGCCCACGGCCTGCTTCAATACACCCACGCATTGACGCATTACGCCCAGTAGCTATTTTATGAAAAATAATCATACTTCCAATCAAAGAATACACCTACACGAAATATTGTGTTACATATTGTATGTAAAATGAATTGAGAGTTAAATATTGATGTTATTTGCTCCAGAGAGTCAGTTTTGATCACTTTCTAGGTCAAAGTCACGTGTAGAAGTTTTTAATTAAAGGTTGCTGTATTAAAACATCCGTAAGAAACTAGGTTTTACGAGATTTATGAGTTATCTGTTAATATAACATAAATAGTCATTTTAAAGCCATTCAAAATTAAACCATCTTCTACAAAATAAAGTAATAACGTCGTTCCTGCCAAGCAAACATCGATTGCGACGTGCGACGGCAAGAAATAACAAGTGACGATCGCCCAGACAGCAGACTACACAAACAAGCTCATATCAACTTCCCAGTAGCTTAAAATGGACTTAAATGTTGGACAAGTGCATTACAAGTATAACAACAGTCGCCGACAAACGGTCGGGCGTAAAATTATATCCCGGAAATGGAGTACACTTGAACTCTGAATGGCCTATTCCTGGATCGGGGCCAATGCTAGACGCCGGGGTATTTTCATAGTATCTACCAAACTACGTCTGGCTACGCTGAAAAATAACGTACAGACCGCACAGCAACAGAAACAACGCGACTCGAAAATCACTTTTACTACAACGCAATAAAGACAATTATCATAGTTGCCCGTTTGAATGTACGCAGCAATCAAGCAAACAATATATTGGATATTAACTGGGATCTGCCAATTACTAGACTTCATCTTAAATTATTTATAATGGAGCAATAATTAGTAAAAACTGGTCTCAACATTCGATCTCAGATCAAGAAAAGATTAAATAAAATTAAATAATGATGGTTATTTAAAAGGATCATGTAGCAAAAATATAAACAGGTAAATAGAGTAACAATAAAGGATATGTTCTTCAGAAGTCCAAGAAACAACTGTACAAGTTTGCATTAAATGCAATTGTATTTTAAACAGGTGTACACTATACTTGTGCTATTCGCTTTGTTTTACCGTTTGTCCTTAAACATTGTACGGTTAAAACGGTATACACAACAAAGTAACGAATGCAACAGGAAAACCAATTAAGTAATGCTCAAAAAGATAAAAGTATATTTGTCCTGTACTTTGTATCAACTTATCGAGTGAACATAAGTGATGATTCAAGGAAATTGATAAATAAATAAAACAATTTAAGTACCGACTCGACGTCCTTCGCATGACATTTTAGATGACTATCTGCATAATGCAATGAATATGTTCTAATATTAAATTTATTTTATTGCACTCCAAATCACGTAGAGGAAGCTCCAAAGATACTGTTCAAAATAAGCACATAAAACAATAAATTGACTGATCTAATGACCAGATAATTTTAAAATACCTTAGCTCTTCGGTGTTCTGACATTACAAAATAAATAAGTATCTTAATGACTAAGTACAAAGGAAACGAACATAATGTAGACATGACGGTAATGATTAAAAAACCAGCTATTCGTCCTGTCCACTTCGTTAGCAACGAATACGCGTAGACACACAGCGCTTCTACGAATTCTGTTAATATTTAAATTTGCACAACTAAATGGGCATAATGACGTGTGTAAGGAAAGTTGCTTAGTGGCTGACAACGAAGGTAGACCGGCGATGACTCACCAGCCTGTAATTTGGAAGGCCCAAGTCAGGGGTCTAGTGACACGATGACGTGTTAGTCCTTTGTCTTTAGTTAGTCTTTTTGGATACTGACTTCCATTTAGACAATTAACTGCCTTTTATGCCTAACACATTTTCGGATTGCAAAAACATTAAGTAAATTTACTCTATACATGTTTAAAAAGAATGATAGGTTAAAAAGTTTTTTCTACTTCTGTAAGATTATATTCATTAAGAAATATACTTTTATCTTGTCTTCAGTCCGACCGAATATTGGAAACCGAATACATAAGAATATAACGTTAAAAAAATGTTATGTATAACAAGCCTTTTGAACTAAGAAGGTTGCAGAAAAATATATTTTGAAATGTACCTAAGTTATTGAAACTAATTTTGTTTTGCCCAGAACAAACGGGTTCAAAAGTTCCTAAGTAAAAAAACATTGCGACAACGTCGCAAAACAAACCAATATTTCGAAATTATAAACTTAAATAAGGTTAGAGTTCAACAATATTTAAAAAATCGCTATGACCTCATTTGATATGAATAATGAGAATTTTGTTAGATAATGGTTGCCATACCATAAATTTGAATAACAAAACAATTAGAATCAAAATCGGGATAGGAGCGCTTTAGCCGAATTCAGATATTCTACACATTTGACTGCCACGCGGCGTAGTGGCGCGGGTGGGCGTCGCGACGCAATACGATGTAATTCTCATAGCAAAGTGCTAAATGTCAACAAATTTGCACAATTTTCGATTTCCAGCATAGTTTATAAACTATTTCGCGGAAATGACATAACTAGTAAAATAGTGCTTAGTTCTACTGATTCCGCTAAGAAGTTGAGATAAGGTTCCTCTAGATCAAGATGCTGTTCTACTCTTCTACATTTAGACTAGAAATTTTCTCTAAAATAGTAAATATTTCATCTTTTCAAGTCAAGTTAGTACTTGCATCTTTTTCAATGTAAATGAATAAACAAGTGATGCGTCATTGCCTCATTATAAATAGATATTAAGTTGTATAATTAAGTGTAATTGACACAATAAACTGTAAAGATCGTTCTAAATATAGGAACGATAACAGCTCGATACAATGATATACATACATTGCGATGAATGAGCAAATTACAGCGCGATTTCTAACAGTCAATGGAGCGAGAGTTGATGCATGTATAACAGGGAATGTCGATCACTCATGACTTTGGAAACACGGCTTTTCGCGTTCAACAAAGATATGGAATTTAACTGTCACGTAGGTAACATCAAAGTATCGCACATTTTATTGCTGTTTATTATTTATTAGATACTCTGTTTTAAGTAGAGGTACCTTGACTGATAAATATTTATATAGTCCTTAGATATTCGTCTCCATGCTCTTTTTCGATAGTTTACATCTGTATTATAAGAGAAAACATACAGCTACAATCTGTTCCGATTTTGAATGCAAATTAAAACTGTTCTAATTTCAAATAGAAACAACAACATCAAAATGAGTAGTCCATCAGCGCTTGTTTTTTTTTTTAATAAGAGTATAGTATAGACAAAGCAAGTATCGGGTAGGGAGGGGTCGTACATCGACCTCCAAATCATTCGTGCACTCTAAGCCACGATTCGATCGTCGCCGAGTAGCGTCGCCCGGTATCATGTCTCGCTCCGCAGCTGAAGTGAATAACAATCAAGCAAATACTGTTCACACTGACGCATACATACGCAGGTATATACATATATGTAACGGTCGTTTGCAAAGAATTCATCCACATTTAAACGTTCAGCGTATCGGTGACACATTGTTGTGTTTGCGCTATCAGCACAGATAATACGTAATTAATTAATATGTAATTGTTATGTATAAGGAAAATTAAGATAATTGTGCATTTGTAATCGGAAATTCCAGCTGATAGGCTTGCAACATATCATGGTATCTGAATAACAAGAACATTAGTTGGTCGTCAACATGAGCTGGTTTTTACAAGCCCTATTTTAAGTCTCACTTATTTAAGATAAGCTTGCAAAATAAGCAATGAAGACGTTCTAAGGTAAAATTCAAACTGTTTATTTAATATTTCCTTTTTTGCACTATTTTATTATTATACAAAGTAAGTCGATTTATAGAAATCAAAGAGACCCATCTACTAGCAATCTCACACTGTCGCAGGTTGGTAAATAATGAGCATAATTTTAATTTACCGCCGTGATAACGTAAATGGAGCACGAACTATGCCGCATACATTATTTACTATGTGCAGTATGGTATGCGCGCACGCAATCACATACGAGCCGATGTGAAAAAATGTCATTAGCATCGAATGTACCTAGTTTTATAAATAACTAACTGTTGCCCGCTGCTTCACTTGTTTTAATTGGTTAAATTTAAGATATGAATTTTGATATTGTTTCTATTTGCGAAATTCTGTCTGTCTGCCTGTTTGTCTGTTTGTTAGGCTTTTATGGCTAAACTACTGCACCGCTTTTTATCAAATTTGGTACAGACTTAACTTGAATTTCAAGAAAGGTACATAGGCTACTTTCAGCTAATTAACCGAAGTTCATACGGACCAGAGAGTCATGAGCAAATTATAGAGCTAGCTATTATGAAAATCTAAATTGAAACCTTTTCTATCGTCAAACCAATCTCTTAAGTAACTTTTCAAGAACTTTTAAGCTTCCTTCTTATTTAATGAAGAACTTAGCTCCACGTCATTTAAAAATTCGTTTAATAGAAGTTTAAAATGAAATGTAAACGAAGAGCCCAACGCTTGGCAATTTCATGCACAGCTTAAGATTTAAGTAGCTTTAAGACATCATTATAAGATTCAAGTTTGTAGGAAGGACGAGCTGCACTAAGGTACTGTAGCTAATGTGGAAGCGAGATGGCGCTCTACACTGCGCGTAGCGGCGTCTCACTTACACAATAGCAAAAGTTCTCAGTAAGGACTATAAGATATAGTAGCGCAAAAACTGTAATGAATAAAGTAAGAATAAAGGGCCACGCGTCCTGAAAGATATTGATTAAAAATATTGTAATGATAAAGTTCCATTTAGTATTTTTTTTAAAAGGTTTAGATGAAACATTTAGTCCTTATCGTAATTTTTAAGTTATAATACCGTCCAAAATTGGCAAATGTCCTTGTGTTTGTATCGCGCTCGATCATGCGATTATTAAATTAATTAATATTTTTAGTTTCCATACAGTACAGTTAGATAATGCGCACTCAATGAGGAAGCGTGATAAGTGAAAAAGTTCCACATTACGAGGAAATAATGGAACCAGGCTTCAGCGATTAAAGGGGCCCCTTGTAGTTAGATACTGGTTCAATTATTTAGATATCAACATCGTTTTAATTAACAAATGAAACTGTTTATTTGGCTTTGTAAAGAGATGACCTGTCAAAACCAAAGGCGCGTACAATAAATTGTATTGAAAATCATACAACTAGATTCCAATTAAGTTAAGGGTTTGGTTGAGTTGTAAACAGATGCGACTGGCATTACGAAAGTAACTGTTATTTACACGTCTAAAACCCGTATAAAGTTATGTGGGATGCTAATACCGAGAAAAGGACGAGATAAAGCGACTATCAAGAGAATGCTTACACGTACTCGCTCATCCAGCGCGAATTACTGGAAACAAGCAAGCGATAGCGAGTACACAACTTGTATCCTAGTGTATGAAGGGCCTCTTGGGTTGTTATTGTAAAAAACAAAGCGTGGCTAGTGGCTGGCTGCGAGCTGGTGCAGATGAGGCTAGCGCTTATCTTCCGCAGGATACGGCGCCTTTTCCGTCGAGCGCCAGATAGCGCCTACGCCCGGCCCATTCCCCTGGCAATCCGCACCCACCTCGCTGTATTGTAATACGACAAAAATACCCGCAACACGGATCATACCCAACTCCAGCCATTGTTCATTTCAACCCGGGCCTCCATTTTCTGCTTAAGTTGCTTGTTGAAGAGTTAATAACCCTTGAGATATGTTATGGGTGGGCTCTACAATCAACTGATGTACGTAATGTGTAGATCGGGCCTGTTTGAAGTAACATACATAACCACTGGTTTAGTCGGTAAAGTAATGTGCTTAGTAAATTATTCTACGTCATGTCCTAGTTATCCTATCAACATTTTCGTCGTAATACTTAGATCTTTGCATATTTCTCAGCCAATTACGCGGTAACGACGTATAAAGTAAATTTGACACATGAATTACGCTTCTAATATGAAGCTTCATTTGTTTTTATTATCCCAGCCAATTTATATAGCTATTGTTAACTGTAGTATATTATATGCTATATGAACATGTCGTTAAACTCTATTACAATCCCTATTTCCATTTAATGTGTTCGTAAAATAATGGACACATAAAACGGTAGTAAGTGGTAAGAGTACGTAAGATTTGATCTAATAAACTCGTGTAGTGGGGTAGTGGCGGTCGCTCTCGCTTCCATCTCTTTATTGATTTAAACTGGGTATTCCCGGAACCTTACGTGACACTAAAATGGAGTACGTTGAAGTTATTATTAGCCCATACATACGTGAACGAGCTACGATCGTATGCCACCGGAAAACGGCGCTTGATTAATTTTGGAGGCCTTACAACTGCACTCTACGAAGCCTCTACGTTAAAACAAAAAGTGGTGAGACTTTTTTATAGTAAACCATACATACACGAGTTATTTAAATATAGATAAATAGTAATATACATCAGATGTACGCAAGTATGATTTTCTCAAGAAAATGTAAATTGTAGCAATTTGCACAATAATGAAGGAAAAATACGTAGCATACACATCTCATTGATCATTTGCTACTACTACTGAGACAATTTAATTCTGGCTAACACTTGTTGTGAAAAAGGAAGAGAGAAATTAAGCACTTTGAAGAATAAAGAAGAAATATGCTTTGAAAATTCGCTAGGTTTTTTTTTAATTTTGAAATTTTGAAATGGCCGTGTTGGCTGTTCCTCAAGAACTGAAACTTGTACAACCCTAGTGTCTTCCCTAAATAAATAATACATAACATATATTACAAGCATTTAAGTAACAACAAGTGACGTAGCCGTAACAATCCGTACAGTTCACATACTCGCGTGTCCGTGCCGGTCAATTAGCTTAGCAGCCCTTAATGGAGCCCATTCACGCGACCGACGCGACCGACGTGAATGGCTCGACACGACCTCCTGAGGAATTATTAATAGTTGCAGCGTTACCCACCATTCATGGGCTGCTATCGACCCAGCGTGGGCGGCAGCGGATGGGTTGACGCTCATCAAGGGCTTTATTAGGTAGACTATTATTGGGACTTGCAGAAATAGGTGTCTTCTTTATAAAGCCAGGTATAAACAACGTCGTGTTATTTACAGAATTAATAACTGACGAAGGGCGATTTTTATGATCTTTAGATGGATTCGTCTCCACTTTGATTAACAAATTAACTACAAAAACTTCGGGAATGGGCCATAGGTACTCAAGTGAGCGAAACCGCATGGCACTGTCAATACCATAAAATCGGCCTTCGTCTTTGTTTACATACATATGAGTGGATTCTTATACCATACTTTTAGAAAAAAAAAAGAGAAAATTTATCAAAAAATGTTGAATCAATGAATCGAATCTAAGTAATAACGGTTAGCAGATATTTATTGACACCAGAAGTCATTGACGCTATTTTTTCTATGTGTAAACAAAGCTCAAAGGTTAGTACCAACATGAATGAGCACAGCTGCTATCAGTTACGTTAGTTGATAACTTGTAACCTATGAGCACCATAGTAAACAATTTATCTTTATAATGCTGATAATAAAACCATATTGAAATGCAACAAAGTTGTAGAATGTTGACTTATTGATTGAGCTCAGTATGTGGACGACAAACGTATTATATCTCGAGACTCGATGTAATCACCAGAATTTATACTGGATTCTAAGGATTTCATTCTGGGACAAACTTTTTTTTTTCATTTCGTTTAATGGTCAGGTCAAATCTTCTACTCGTCCCATGTCAAAATATGGGTCTTAGTCACTGTTTTGGAATCTTGAGTCACATGTAAAGATTAAAAAGTTTCCTCTCTATCGTAGCTTTATCTTTACCTCTTTGGTAAATATAACAATTTTCTATCCTGTTGTTGTTTTTTCTTTTCATCTTGTATCACCTGACTGTTCTGAGTACCTCACGTACGGTGGCATTATGCTCGATTATACATAGCTAGTTTAATTTGTTTCTATTTCCAGCGGGTGTAAAAGCTTTGAGCCGGCGCACGCGCTGCGGTTTCCCTCGAGAGTGAGCCGCACCGCACAGATAAAGTGCGGTCGGCAATGTATTCAACCTTATTTCACACCATCTTTCATCGGCTCTATCAATACCTGTGCTATTATCTACTGACATTTCTTACACATAACATGCTACCAGCCATAGAAATGAGGGTTTGAAAGGTGATTATATTAATTTACTCTTGCTCATAGAAATCTATCCATATTTAGTTAGATTAGGGGTTCCAAATGTTCCTAAAACTTATGAGTTGCGCAAAATCTGTCCTTTCAGTGCCGATACTGAGTACGGAGGCAGTGTTGTGATAGAGCTCAGAATGCGCAATAAGCAAAAACCTACGAGCATGTTAATTCATCGTAATTGTAGGTACGTCGTCTAAATAGAGACGAGGGCAGGTGCAGCTCCCACGCGAAAGCAGCGCGGATTACACGCGCAGTGCGTCGCTCCCCACCCGCCCTGCGCCGGCGCCGACGTCTCAACACACCACCGGTAATGCGCCAGAATAATTAAGTCTGTTCACTTACGCTGTCCTCACTACAGTAATTGCATTCACGCAAACCGATCCCTTACTTGTGTAAACTATAATTGACAATCTCCAAGAAAAAATAAAGCCTATAATTTTGTGGCTGGTCATCCCAAGAATTGGCGTGTAGGATGTTCTACTAATCGTCACGTTGGCTGTTTTTATCGGGTGGTCAATGGTGCGGCGATCGGGGAGGTAATTACTCTACACACGAGGGTCGAGCCCGCAGGAGCACGCCCGGCGGCAATGACCTTCGACACGCATTACTATTTCACTCCTGTGGGTTGTGCTTGTGCGTGCAACTCAGAGCTTTGGAATTCCTTTACACTTGTTTTTTCCTTTATAGGACAATTTTGAAATATGTTTTCTCTTTTTGTTGTGGTTATAGTTTCAATCTAGCTTTAAACATAGGTATACATACCTAGTTTGTATAACCATGAGATTTCTCAGTAACGAGAGTTGAGAAGCAGCGATTGGAACTCGTGGCTAATGCATGCCGCGACGTCGCCGAGCCAGCCGTGTAGCCAAAGCTGATTTAAATTTCACACATAGTTAGATATCTAACTCGCCTTCTGTTTTATTCATCCGGTCAAAGAACATGATGTCACCGAGACCGTTGAGGCCTGCAGCAACCGACGCCGACAGGGAAATCATATACATAGGCATTGTTTCTTTTCTCAGTATTACAAATTTGATTCCGTTGACTTTGAGCATTCTAAATCGGATGTAAATGTTGGCACACATATTGTTACTCTTTTGTGAGGTTAACCACTCGCTGCACATACAATTATACAGAAAACATACGTATTCAATGCGATTAAAGAGAATTAAGATTCATTTCAGAGCGCGGTCGCCGCATGCCGCCTGAATGTCAATAAACCAGTTGCGGACGGATCGCGGAGGTATCCGTCCAGTTTGATTTAGAATTATACAAAGACAATTAATTATGAACTGCCGAAAACGTAGTGTCGTGCGATCCTAGCTGGTGTAGCAGGAAGTATTTAGCTAATCATTGCCGATTTAAATTCAATAGTCTGTCTAGTCGAAGCTGCATTGGCTTGTGCGTATACATGTACTGAGATATTTCATAGTTTAAACAGTGCATGCTGCTTAAATGTCCATAGAAACCATGTTGAATAAATCTATCTCGTTCACAGTTGATAGAGATACTTAGTTTGGTGCAGAGGACAGAAACATCTAGAACGTAACTTACATGATACATTGAAAGTGGTCAGCGCACCTATGCATTCTCGATGAAGGTTCGGGTTACGTAATATCCAAGT
This sequence comes from Autographa gamma, assembly GCA_905146925.1. Taxonomy (NCBI): domain Eukaryota; kingdom Metazoa; phylum Arthropoda; class Insecta; order Lepidoptera; family Noctuidae; genus Autographa; species Autographa gamma. Next base: position 9,116,460 of record LR989852.1, read on the forward strand.
GTTATTATATTTAGCACGAACGTCGTTAGCCGCGGACATCTTGCAAGACCGCTTCGGTGCTTGACATAATGTGTGAATTTCCCTCATTGTTTCTTCGCGTTCAACAATGCCTTATCGATGAGACTATTTAAAAACTTTTTAGTGTTAGAAGCGTTACGAAATGTTGCCTCGCAGATTGGTTCGTACAAAACACTTTAATTTCTAATTTGAATAGCGAGACTGCGATGCGTCTTGTTTATTGGTCTCGTTAACTCTCACTAGCTGATTATCCGACTGTGACGTAATCCAGGTATCATCAAAATTAATTGCTCGAGGCTTGTGTTGTGAAATGCTATCGTGTTTTTAATCAGATTTATTGCATAGCCGCTAGTATGTGCAATAAATCTATCCATCCAAATAATAGAACAAAAAATATTGAGCGAAAATATACTCCATTTTACCATTACAAATGTACTTGTCGCGTTAGAGAATTTATTCACGATCATGTGGAGCGAGCGTGTCAGCAGCGCCACGCCAGCGCGGAGCATGCAGGCCTATTGCGACATTATTATCTGCTCGAGATAAAACCTCTTATTGCTAAATGTGTTATTTACATGAAAAATCAATAAAGCGAACGAACTTATAATAACGTGACAAGTAATTGTGCGTACATAGTAATCGTTGAGGGCAGTGCCCTGTGATCCTATCTTGTAATCTGCATGCACTTTAGAAACGCAGATCTCATTAGAATGATAATAAATCCAGTTTGATAGTAATTTAATAACGTAGTATTGAGTGCGCTTGCATAGGCGTAAGTGGGAACGTCGCCGTCGCACAAAGAGAAATAGATGCAAGGACCTAGGTACCAACAACCTAGGTACCAACTATCTAGGTAGCTAGTACTTCGTCGGTCTCGGTGGTCTGTAGTCGACACACGATAGATATTGACCCGGGGAGACTCGCCCTTATTGAACCACTTTAGATACACATTTCTATAAGCATCTCTCCTCCATCTTTGATAAGTAATTTAAAGGTACTTTATACCGTAGGCGAGTTATTTTAGTTCTACCTGATAGCCAGAATAGGCAAGAAGTGTTATGAAAGTGAAACTCATAATAAAAAAACAATAACAGTATAACTAAGATTAAGTTAATAAGTACTCAAATTTAATTATCTTATCAAATGTTATGATACTATATAAAAAATCGTAAATACTGAAATATCGGCGTCAACAATCATAAAAAGCAATTTTCATTAAATAAATCTTTGAATGTCGAACCTAATATCATAAACAATTAAATAACAGTAGTTTATAAGGAAAATGTAAACAAACAAAGAATGTCTGAAGTAAATAAGAGGGATTTATGTAAAATACACGACCAAAATTTTATTATCATAAGTATGATGAGCTGGCATACAAATTGTACTGCTTAGGGATAAACTTATTATACAGTAATAAGTTATAGTTAAATAAATTTGATACAATGCAACGTCATTGTATCAAATTTATTTCCATAATATCCATTTCATAATTAAGATTATTAAATCTGTAATATTATTTGTTTATTGATTCAATTACAGTTGTATACTTTGATTATTTAGATAAATGTAAATGGAAATATTTGATTAATTGGTGATAATGATTGGATATTTATCAGGAAACTGATAAGCTGGATAAAGCGGGTGATCGATAAACACTGTGTGTCTCTGGGAATCTTTTATCAGATATTTGATACGTTATTCATAAACCTGGACTTTATAGTAATAATAATAAATGTGACCAACATCACATACATCGCTCAAGCCTGAAAAACGAAAATGAAATAAGATGTTTTGTTCATTGTCCCGTCCGGGGATCGAACCCTAAAACTCAAAACTAGCGACATTTTAGAGACCACTGTGTATACCTCTCGACTAGAGGTCATCCAACGCTAAAATGCTGGTCATATAGGTAAGTTGACTGATGAATTCATGTTTCTTCATAGGACCTTTGTAAATATTTATTGCGAGACGAAAAGGCATGGAAAATTTCTTTTGATAAAGTTAGGTTGCCCAACTAAGCACGTAATTACTACGCCCACTGTGACACATTCTTGACGCAAACCCGTAAAAGAATGACGTAAAGTATTACGTAATTGACTTGTTAAATAACCATATTTAGAGCCATGTCTAAATAAGGCATTTTGCATGTAGCGTTTAAGTGTTTAATTTGAAGACACAAATCGTACAATGACCGTTCAGTGGTATAAACTATAAACGATTGACGTAAACTAAAGACACCTACGATTTCTAAAGGTGCAGTTAATGTTAAAGAAGCATGTTACTGGTAAATTAAACATATCCCCTAAATATCTATAATTAAATGGAGGAAAACGCGACTTATGTATTAGTCTGCGTCATCACTTTCATTGCTGGCAACACTGGCCTACTGTTAACACTGCTCCGCGTATTTTAATTTCATAAAATTCCTATTTTTGTTATTTAACCCTTAAGTATTAGTAAAACAGTTCCATAAACTCCGATAAACAAGTGAAAGTGTTATTTCAATCAACAATTAAGTGAAACAAACTATAAAACAATAATAAACTCAAAGTGACAATATAAGTGATTACAAACATTCAAGAAAACAGACTACAGTGAAAAACATTTATAAATGTGTGCTCAACCAACCAATAACTTCCTAACTAACCGCTAATTCCAAGAATTAGTCCCAAAAACTGAAAACATTGAACTTTAAAAAAACGGTTGTGCATTTAAAACCCAACGTAAACAAAGATCGGGTGATTCGGTGATTCATCAGTATAAAACAAACAACCAATGAAAACACAGTATAAACGTCAAACGTCAAGTTGACAGCAGACTTTTCGTTGAGAAACTTAATATAAACACTTGGATATCCGTCTTTTTAGTTTGCGTTTCGTTACACACAGAAAATATCCACATAATTGTTCGGTAATTATACAGGGATATAGTGCTACACACAAGATGTCTCTCTCACCTCAGAAGACCCGTTCCATACCCGATTTAACGACTACATCTGAACACGACTCAGCAGTAACACTTAGAAAGCGTAAACAACCAGAATGTCGTTTCACCGAAAATCTGAACGCACTCGCTTCTGAGCTAAGAAATACTTTGAAATCTTTTCGAAGTGACGTCGATGCGAGTTTAGCGACCATCAATTCAAATATTACCGAAATGAAAAATGATTTAGAATTGCTTACTGCGAATACTACCGAAATACGCAATGATTTGAATACTCTTCGTGCGGAACAAGAAAACTTCAAACGACAAATTTGTATCTTAGAAAATAAAAATAAGGACTGCACACAAAAGCTCGATGAATTTGAAGCCTCGGTACAGTCTACTTCTAGTAATTGTGAAGATATAATGAAGAAGATGAATTCGTTAGAAAGTCGCATTAACTCCGCGGAACGTGCCGAAAATTTAATCTCTTCACTGGAAGCCAAAATTGACAATTTAGAGCAGCAAGCCAGAACGTGTAACATTGAGATTTGTAATATTCCGGAAAGGCGTGGGGAGAACCTCATCACTCTTGTGGAATCCATTGGGCAAAAAATAAAGTTTCCAATTACACAAAATAACATAATATCAGCTCATCGAGTTCCACAAAAGATTACTAACAAAGACAGACCTAAAAATATAGTGGTGAGGCTTACCTCAGTGCATCTTCGGGATAACATATTAAGCGCTTATCGATTGGCTAAGGGTTTAAAGTCTGACCAGTTGGGCATATCGGGCACTCCCCATACTATATATTTAAATGAACACCTAACCTTAAATAAAAAACATTTATTTCGAGAAAGTCGCCTTGAAGCTAGCAAAAATAACTTTAAACATTGCTGGATTAAACATTCGACTATTCTTGTACGTCGCACTGATGTTTCTCCAATATTCTCTATTCGTAGTAAAAATGATTTCATCAAGTTTAAGGTTAGCGACGGCGACGAGAAGTTACCCGAATAATAATTATTACTTGTTTAATATTTTGTTACCTTATTATAGTATAATAACTTTCTATTTCTTTGCACTTAAATTAATTCTCGTTTGTATATATCATTGGTTGGCATATAATTTTATCATACCCATAATTGAAACAACTGTAACCATAAAGGATTCGGGCTTCGCGGTGGCACCTGTTTTGTTGAGCAAAAACTTTAATTATTGTTGCAAATTAATTATAGACACATACCTTTTACCCAATGGCTAATACTTTAAATATTTACTACCAAAACTGTAGAGGTATCCGTGGCAAACTTCAGACACTATACATAAATATCTTAAGTAATACTTACGACATCATAGTGTTGACAGAAACGTGGCTCTTCCCAGACATAGCTGACAATGAGTTCATAGATCAGCGTTATAATATTTTTCGCTGTGATAGGAATCGCCATGCTACTGGTAAACAAGAGGGAGGCGGTGTTCTTATCGCCATCTTACGCACACTACGCCCCACGTATTTTGACAATACGTCACTAACTTCTTGGTCATTATATGCCCATATAGAGTACTTGTTAGTACAAATCCCAAGCCGTGACTGTGGCAGGCAACATATCTTCAGTGCTGTGTACATACCTCCGAGAACACCTGATGACGTCTATGTCTCATATTTAGACATGCTCTCCACAATATTTAACAACTCCTCCACTCATTGTTTCTACATAATTGGAGATTTTAATTTACCCAACATTAACTGGTCACAACATAATACTTACGTGACTGACCAAACAGTTGTAAATGGATATCTACTGAACTTTATATCTGAAGTAAATGCAACTCAATACCATAATTTACCCAATAAAAATAACAGAACCTTAGATTTATTAATCTCCAATGAAAACTGCGATATTTTTCAGCCTCTAGACCATTTAGTTCCGGCAGACCCCCATCACCCCCCATTCTCTGCATTGTCCTCCCCGTATATGGTTTATTCACCCATGAAACGTTGTCCGATAATTAAATTTAACTATTATAAAGGTAATTACGACTTAATCAAATCTGACCTTACAAAAATAAACTGGAGTAATATTCTTGACAATTCAACTAGTCAAGAAGCGGTTAATATTTTTTACAATGAACTTTTTGGTATTATCAGAAAACACATTCCTCAGAAAACAGTCTTCCAAAATAATAATGATTTCCCTATCTGGTTCTCTAAACCCTTGATAAGACTATTTAAGAATAAAAATAAAGCCTGGATAAAATGGAAAGTATACAATAATATATCAAATTACGAACAATTTACATTGTATCGCCGTCGATTCAATCGGGAATGTATCCAATGTTATCGAAATTATTTGATAACTGCTGAGCAGAACATTCGTAAAAATCCTAAATATTTCTGGAGATACGTAGCTGGTAAAAGGGGCAATTCTGGGATTCCATCTAGTGTATATTACAAGAATGTTTCCACAAGCGACCCACTTGAAATTTGCAAATTATTTTCGCATTTTTTTCAATCAGTATATGAACCTTCCACATTTGATATCAATAAATGGGTACAGCCGGATAATTATAATAATAGTAGCGAAATTATAAATGATATCCATATAAGTTCCTCTAAAATTCTTAATGCACTTAAGTCCTTAGATTTGTCGAAAGGTCCTGGTCCTGATGGAATTCCACCCCTTTTCTTTAAACAAGTGGCTGGTGAAATATGTATACCACTGTTTCTAATCTTTCGTAAGTGTATCGATGAAGGTACATTTCCGGAGGGTTGGAAGCAAGCCAATTTAACACCTGTTTTTAAAAAAGGTTCCAGGAATGACGTGGAAAACTACCGTCCGATATCCATATTGTCCACCTTGTCGAAGCTTTTTGAAAGAATTGTTTATAATGAAATTTATCCAACTATTCACAAAATAATTATCAAACAACAGCATGGTTTTGTCAGACAGAGATCGACTTATAGCAACTTGATGATTTTTGTTAACCACCTTTTCGTAAATATGGACAATCGTTCACAAACCGACGCTATCTACACAGACTTTCAGAAGGCTTTCGACAAGGTGGACCATGAGTTGCTTCTTCACAAAATTGCCTTTAACGGTATACGTGGAAATCTTCTGCGGTGGTTCGTATCTTATATAACAAACCGTACGCAAAAAGTTGTAATAAATGGTTATCAATCTGAAGAGATATCCGTTACGTCGGGAGTCCCACAAGGATCAATTCTTGGACCATTACTTTTTACAATATTTATTAATGACATTGATACCTGTTTTAAGCATTCTAACTTCTTGCTGTATGCGGACGATTTAAAGATATATAAAACCATAAAACATAACGATGACTGTCTGCTTCTGCAAAGCGACTTAAATCGACTTTCGCACTACTGCACAGTGAATAAGCTGTTCTTAAGCTTACCAAAGTGTAACTGTATTAGCTTCACTAAAAATAAGAAGGTACATTACTACATCTACTCCTTAAACGATACTCCTTTAAACAAAGTTTTTTCACTGCGCGATCTTGGAGTCACTTTGGATTCCAGGCTTCATTTTGATTTCCATGTCGAAAATATTATTAAGTCTGCTTACCGAATGTACGGTTTTGTGATGCGTAATAGTAAAGATTTTCAGCTCCCTACTACTTATAGGTATTTATATATATCGTTAGTGAGGCCATGTCTGGAGTTCGCTCCAATGATTTGGAATCCATTTTATAAGAAATATATTAATCATGTTGAAACAGTTCAGCGTAAATTTTTACGCGGCTTACATTACAGATGCTACCGTAGTTATCACCCATATGAACATCTACTGCGTAAATATAATCTGTTAACACTAGAGGCCAGTAGACATCTCCTTGGCATGATGTTCTTACATGGTATTATTCACAATAAGTATGATTGCCTTGAATTAACGAATGAATTATGCTACATAGTTCCTCGAACATCAACTTGGAGACAAGTTCGGTTGCAGCGCTTATTAGCCACTAGCACTAGCCGAAACTGTAGAACTAATGCAGGTTCACGAACACCCATATGCCAAGTTATAGATTTATTTAACAATAAGTTTGTTTCTCTTGATATTTTTAACCTTACCAATACTAATTTTAAAAAATGTTTAGTTGATATTTTAAGAAACCAATAAGTATATATATGTTATATTTATATTTATGTTCACTTTTTATCTCTTATCGCATGTAGCAGTTACTTTTTATTAGTAATAGGTGGATTACGATGTTGGTAGTGTAATAAGTACATTTTTCTGTATAAACAATTGTTAGTCATAAGATTATGCTACTGTTTGTAATCCCGAAATAAAATAAAATAAAAATCACCTGCTTTCATAACACTAACTTTAATGTGCGAAAAATATTTTCTCATTAAAGTTGCATTACGGTGAATCGATGGATTGCATGATATTAATTAGCATAACAGTAAGTTTCGTGTGGCGTGGGTGCGTGTCACCTGTCGCGCGCCAGTTGTCACGCCACGAGCCCACGACCCCGGAAGTCTCGGCCATCGGATCACTGGGTCGAAACAACGCCGCCACTACACGCCCTTCGCTACAGGTGCATCACCACAACATTACATATTAGGACAAACTGGTTATCTATTCAACATGACATTTGTTGTCTGATGACAATAAACAACAAAGCCGCGGTGGCATCGTCTGCCGCGATGGGCACGACATAACCAGATAAGTAAGGCGTGTTGCAAGTTGCAACGCAACTAGTGGTGGAATGAAGAGATCGATCACGTTCACGTTCCGAGGCTGAGAGTCGGGGAGCGCTGCATTGTTACATCACGCGCACTTTCTAACTACCGACGACGTGCCATAGGATTTATATCGCCATAGACTTTAATTAAAGTGCCCCTCTGACGGGAGTCGAGAACTGCGAGTGAATTACATGATAACACACCACTGAGGTGAGGACAATAGAATTGTGCAACATCGCACACTTTCGATTTCGTTTAAATAATGATAGGTATTCTTTCGTTGAGCTATTTATCATCTTGCAAAATTGCAATACTGAGATCGTTATAACAGATTTGATGTAACACAAAACTTCATCAAGAACAAAGGGGGTCGGTGGTCGGCGCAGTCAGCTCGAATCCTAAATACCTAAGACATCGGAGCACAATCGAGGATGACGCGCCGCTATTGGAATGCTGATGTAGAATGCATGCGCAGCAGCGAGCACCGACACACACACTACGCTAGATAACTGGACCGCGCTGCGACCAGAGAGATCCGTCGCATCCGCATACTATATTTTATACTTACTCCCAACAAACAGATAATTTCGCATTGCAATCTGATAACTTGAGTGGAAAGATGAGAATTGCGGAAAAGCGTGAAGGTAAAACGAAGCTCGGGAGCGACGCGACGCGACTGTGTAAGATATAGAAAGCACTTTAGAAAGGAATCGAAGGTACGCCGTGACCCGCAGACGGCGAGGTGAGCGGCCTGCCTGCGCCCGCGCAGCGTGCGAGCGGCGCGTTACGACACCACGCGGAACTGCCGGCCTTCGCTATCAACCTTTTAATTACTCACTTTTTAGCTTACGTCTATCTCACTTGGGTGACTGCATAGTTTCTAACGTGACAGTGCATTTACATTCCGAAATTCTTACTTTTCTATTTCAGAAATCAGAATGAATAGTGGATGCTTATTTAATGCGTATTGGCAGATTAGGTGAAACCATTTCTGCTAACAAAGTAAAATAAGCAAGTAACATTAGGCAATCAGAGTGATTATGATGTGGAATATGATTGCTGGCATTTAGACATTGCGATTGCGAATGAAAAGAAAATTCGAAATAAGCGATTCGTAATTGCAACAGGCAGTTATTGAGATGAAACGTTCGTAGAATTTCATTAGATTGTGCGCTTCATACGTTGTAGAGACGATCTCCAATCGGCGTGGCCCCTCAATTGTCGTGAGCGCACGTCTGCTCGCGCTCAGCGGCGACCCGTGGCCGGGAGCTTCAATAGCCCGCTCTATAATACGCACATACTTACACAACGTGGATAGTTTAGGCGATGAACTCAGCCAACAGCCCGATATTTAGTTAAGCGTTGCGAGAGCGAGGCCGCGCCGCCAGCTGACGCTCAGCTGTTACGCTCATCAGCGGCGTGTTGTGTGTTGTGACACCCGCACTGCCTGGCCTAGCTCGCGCCGCGCCGATCACTTTGACACGCCTAATTAGCTTCGGACAGATTTACACTGCTCACGCTTCAGACTGAGAACATTTCGAGAGACATAGTTAAAACAGCTAATATTTTTAAACAGCTTAAATGTGCATCGATGGAGCTAGAAAGTATGATCTGAGCACCAATCACGTGGGTTAGCAACTGGCAACAATCAGCTATACTAATAAATGATCGTTCATTCACCGAACAAGACTAATAAAAGTTACAATGAAGTCTGGCGCCGACATCACGTCGCGATCATCGGTCTCATCTAAATACTTTTGCATAATTGTGAATGTATTTTCTGAATCAGTCTGAACAGCCCTGTAGGGTTTAATATCATTTTATTGCTGTTAATAGGCAGTGTAGACGTACCTCACATGCAGAAAAGCTATAAAACTCTAAACAAAAAGCAATAGTCTTATTGGGCGTAATGGAATTTGCAGTGATGCACACAATGCGAACAAATCGACATCAAGAGTCATGCATTCATTCACATCACCGAGGGCTAAATTCTTAACAATGCTTGTGCAGTGCCTTGAACCGAACAATATAATAAGAGTTCGTGTTTTATTAAGACAGTCTAGTGCGCAAATCTTTGCCTTGTATTACCTACATTTGAGAACAACGATCCTTCTGTCTTTCGATACGAGTTAATTGGTGACACAACACAGTTTGGAGATCAGAGTTGACGCGATGACGCACGCGTAGAATATGAATACAAATTCGTGTAAAGGTCTTATTAAAAAATAATGCGGTATTCAAATATCGTGACCAGACAATAACTATGTAAATATTAGCAAAGTTTATCTTATTCATCGGAAAATATTGGGCATACTAATGTATTAGTTATCAGATACAATACATTTGCTGGACTGATAAACACAAGCGCTGCGAAAACAACTACATAGTGCTCACACAATTCACACATACGGATACTTTGTATGATAATATTTGTAAACTGGTATTTCTAGAGATCTAATGCATGGAAGCATATTTTTTCGAATTAACTTTATTATCTCGGTTTTATTACACGTGTTGCCCAGATGTCGTTTATCTACGTAACGCGAATAGCAAAATGCACTGGATATGATAATGTTGGTACCTACCCACTGGCTAATTGATCCCACATTTAGACTTTACACAATGTTTTATTCATCTCCCTCGGTTTATTGCAGACAAATAACACGCATTTGTACTCTATAACACATAAGTGTTCTCTCATTGTTAGATTACAGCGCAGTTCTAGTCTTCGCATACTTTCAACTTGTTTAACGACAGATTGTTGTTTCAGATCTAACCGATTACAGTGGAACTTAGACACAATGAGAGATATCAATCAAACGCGGGTTTTCGAGAATAATTGCGAACGTGTGTAATTTGTAATGTAGAGAGCTCGATAAGCACGCAATGTTGATTGTATCGTGTCGCACATATAGAAGTAATGTCCGATAGTTGTTTGTAGCATTGTGAGCGAGGCAGGAAAACATGAGCGGTGCATGATGCGCCCGCCGCCGCGCCGCCGTCGCCGGTAACAATGACAAGTTTTTTTTAAACACCGCGAGACATTTCAATTGTAGGTACCTACTTACATGACCATACGAGATGGCTCCCAATACGCGCCCGTCTCGTCCTCTACGTACCTGGAACATTCAAAACACTTCGTGAATCATTAGCTCGTCAGCGTTACATTGATGGAATGACTGCCGTATTATTTACAACTTTACAACAGCAGCGTGTCGTAATATTTCAGTACATACTGCTCTTAATGTGTTTCACAGTGCCCAGTAACCTAATATCGTTGTTATTCGTTTTATATTAGAGCTCATTAGGGTCATAATAATAAATAAACACACGCTGCGTGATAAACAAACACTTGGAGTAAACAAACAAAATAAACTCCGGTATATAAACGAATAAAACAAATCGTAAACATTTAAAAAGTCTTTGGAAAACCCACAGTCGTTTGGCACGAGATTTTAGATTGTTTTTGAGTGCAGGAGATACGGCTTCTGAGAATTGGCTTGGAGATAAGAATAACAACTAAATTGTTTCGAAAATATCGTTATTTAAACACGATATTAGTCCACATATCTAATAAATTTCAATGATTGAAGTATGAACTGATTTGTATAATTGATGTTATAAAAACGATAACAGTAAGCAGTAAAGTTCAATTCGCGACAGTCGTTCTTCTTAATCAGAGTTGGAGTGTTGGCATAACAATAATTCAGAGAATGGCTGTGCACACACACAACACAGTGTGTTCTGTGTATAAATTACGTCAGGGACACAAATCTCGGGCATTACTCACTCAGTTACGTCATAAATGTATGAATAGAAAATACAGATATAAGGCAGACTTTCCCGTGATGCTTCAAAGTTTAACAATGTAACGTCGTTTGGCAACAATTTTACTATAACATTCATACATAAATTTACTTTTTATTTTTGACTTCCTACTTGACATTCATTTGAAGCTGATAAGACCAAGAGAAGTAAGAAAACCGAGATTAGAAAACTCTCAGAAGAGAAAACATACCAATGTTACTATAAGAGCGATGAATATCCAATAGCATATAGGCAGGTAAACAGCCGAAGAATATGTGGGTGGATTGTTTAACATGAGTTACAAATAATAGAGTTCAATAAAATAAAAACCAATGAGTGGAGGAATAGAGAGAAAGAAAATAAGAAAAAAACATCTAATCGATGACTCATGTTTTCAGTAAACAATATAGTTAGGAAGAGGATTTGTGTTCAATTAATGACACAGAAAAACATATTTTTTGTATTTGATTCATCCCTCAATAACATATCACTCAAACAAAAATGTTTATAACACTTTTAATGAACTCTTCATTACTCTACATTGGAAAGACTCGTTAAAAGATTATATAATGTTATTTTCTTTGACATTGTTATTACTGAAATGAAAATCTATTTATAGTAGAGGTAATTATGATTGGACTTACGTCTGGATATAAATAAAACTATTGTTTATAAGTCATTCTATTAACTTCTCCCCTTGACTAGTTTTGTCGTTTTGTATGGCGAAACGCGACAGCCTTAGGTCTTAGGTTCTATTCATAGTTCAAACATTTTTTGAATAGGGGGGTTGACAATTGTAAACGATAAAGCAAAATAGGGGAATAGCTTATATTGTTGTCAATCATACTATGTACCATAAGACTGAAAGGTCATTAGCAAATTAACGGATTATGTCAAACTGATTAGAAAAAAAAACAAATCTAATATAGACGAAATGTCACAATTAGGTAGATTAAGCTTTAATGATTTATCTCTTATGCATCTTCTTTTCAGTTTATAGCATTTTGATGCAACAAAGATCAAAGTAATTCAAAGATAGAGATGCCTATTGTTATAATAAGATAAATAATGAATTATCGCTTTAACCTGTAGGATGAAAACTGTAATATTGCGTGGCTGTGGTATTTACGTCAGGTCTGGAGGCAGGCTGGTCCCAGATGACGTGGGAGGCCCCCGCCGCGGCCCCCAGCTGTGGGCGTGGGGTCGTATCGATCCCCCCTCCCGTACCCCCACACCCTACCTCCCTGCCACCCCCAGCCCGTCGCATCCCCGATGCACCACTTGTTACATCTCAGCTAATCAGCCGACGATTTGAGCGCCGAGCTTCTCTACAAATACCTATCTAGAAGGTAATTTACTTAGATTCTACGTTTCAGGTATTTGATTGAATATTATGGTTGTGTAGATAGGTTGTATAGGCGTAAATATTTTTTAAATAATCCATTTTTAATCAATTTTCATTACAGAGAAGTATCTTTTTGTTACTTGCATCCAACTTTAAAATATTTTTTGCAAGAAAGGCAGCCAGTTCGCCAGTCATAGTAAATTGTGCATCAGCACAGATTTAAATTGCTAAGTGGCGCAACATTAGAAATACAAGACCCCTTTTATTAACACAAAAACGGAAATAACGAATTGATTAAAGTATTTTCGGTAGAGATAGTACAGAAAGTGTATGCGGGTTGGCAATAGGCCAACCGTTTAAAAATAGCTGATTGTTTACCTTGATAAAGAAAGTTTCATTATAGGTCCGCCATCCCAACTGATAACACATTTATATTCAGAAAGAATTTTGTTTTTCAGACAGTCAACGGTTAATGCAGCATCGTATTTAAAATTAGTTGATTGCGTAATGTCTTCAAGAGCGAGGGCAAGGAGAAATCTTCGGCATAGTGCAACATTCCATCGCTCTACGTAACACGCCTTGTTTTTTTAAACATTACCTGCCAGTGGTAGTAAAACCATGAAATCAAATTAAAACTTATCGCGCACAAAACAATTCGAAAAAAGAAAATCTCAAATACCATTTATATTTCTATCAATAATAAAATTAAATCCTACTAAACGCTGGCCGTGAAATTTTATATTGAAAAACGAATTCAGTGATAATCAATTAGGCACACGAATGGATAATAATATTCCTGAATGTGGCTCGTGTATAAAAGATTTCCCCATAGCGGGACAAAGGTATGTGTGAACAGGATTCGATGGCGTTTTAGATAATTGCCTTAATAACAAAACGTGGTGAGTGGCTTTCATGCGGTGCACGCGGTGAAAGTGTCATGTGTGGCCGAGTGGGATGCGGCCCGTGCGGCCCGCGCGGCTCGTCATGCGAGCGAGATCACAATCGCTCACATCTGACGCTATTCTGACGTTAAATCGTGAATTATTTCCTACCAATCACAGATTGCATCGTTAAACATGACATGCTTTTATTGTTGCAAACTTTTTGCTGCTACATCTTGATAAAAAACGATATCGCATTACAATTTAACTGCTTATCTTTACCCAATTTTGATTAAACTCGATCTATTTACATAACCTACCTATTCCTAAGGTACTAATGATATTACGCCAGTTTGTATAACACCGGAACAAATAAACAATGTCGTCACCAGTGTCGGTCGTTCGACATTTTAAAATAATCAGGTTGAGCAAACAGGTGCCGTGTGATTCATAAAAATATAAACGTATTTTTATTCTGCCGCACGTAGAGCAATAAAATAATGTAGGTAATATGAAAAACGAAAATATGTAGCGATAGTGTAAAAATATTCTACGTTAGAAATATTGTAAATGTATGTACGTGTATGATGCACAATTGCGCAGTATAGAGCATCCAATCGCGAAAGACGCAGTCGGACAATTGTTGCTCTCTAACAATATGTAGAGTACCTTTTGTTAAATGATTTCCTAGTCCATCTCAATAGTTCTTCTATTACAAAGTGAGTATCACATAACTGAGTGAATGCCAGAAGCTATATTACAGCAAGATAAGGACAATTTTTCGTGACTCTACAAAAACAAAACCGTACTAAAATTAGTCTAACTTTATAATTTTCATCAAAACGGAAATGACACGTACAAAGTCCCTTTATTATTTTCAAATGTCAGAGTCTACAAATTAGACATTTAATCTTAGAAGGTATTAATTAAACAGGTCATCGCTATAATAATTGTAGAGCGTCAACAAAATCGACATCTGATGAGGTTGGCAATCGAAAAAGGCACCCTGAAGCTCGAAAGGTTCAAGGGAACGTGATAGGAAGTGTTGTATCTCCGTCCATTTACAATCAGCAACAAGTATCGCGCAGTAATAATGCACGAGAACCCGTCAGACTTGTCGCCACTGACACGTCGACGAGGAAAATCCTCCGCATCCTGTTTGTATGCACGAATGCGTTTAACAGTTCTGGGGCCCAAGTCTGCTATTTACACTCGGTTCAATGTCTTCATAGTGGCGTGCCAGCAGAGCCATTTTCGGAAAATTGGTATTCTACTAAACGTCAAAACGTCAAAATTGCGCATTACAATTTGTACCAAATGTATGAACTATTAGTCACAGTCTTTGAACATTGAACCGAATCGTTCCACTGCGCAATTTTGACGTTTTGACGTTTAGTAGAATACCATTTTTCCGAAAATGGCTCTGCTGGCACGCCACTATGAAGACATTGAACCGAGTGTAAATAGCAGACTTGGGCCCCTGCTTAAAGGAACACTCAAGATTACCGTCCAATATAAATCTTAGAAGACATAGTCAGTTGGTTATAAAGCCGCAAACGTTTTATTTTGTTACTTGCACTGAATTCTAAACAATTTCACGTTTGGTCTCTACCTATAAACGTACCTCGTAAGGAATTTTTGTATACACTTAAAAACATGATTTCATCATTGATATTTTACCTTTCTCGTTTTTGGTGCACGTATGTTTGCTTAGGTTTAGATTAAATCTGGCAAGCTTAATTAAATAAAGAAACCATTTCTTGAAGTCCGATTGTGATTGAGATTCAGATTGTAAGTTCGATGATAATGCATGATGATGATCTGATGATGGTACCAATTGAACTCTATAAGGAAACGACACAACCCCATCGAGTTTTGGCTTATTTAAATTGTCTTAACTAGTACTTTGAGCCAAGCTGGTTTGAAAGCTCGTGTTTAAAAATGTATTTTGTAATAAAAAAAACGTGTTGGGTATTATCCCTAATTCGGCTTAACAATACCTTACTTAGCTTTACAACAATTTCATGAATTCTATATTTAACAAGTCCGTGTTGACCGTTTTTTATGTTAATTACTTTAGGTATTACTCAGAGGTCTTTGCATGAAACCCGGAATCTAATTTAAATGTCCGGAGTAATACTGAAATATGGTAATTCAAATTATTGTAGGGATTTTACTTTTACCTGTGTGAATTTGCCGCGAATATGGTTAACATATTTTTTTCTACGTAAGAGCAGACTTTTGAGACCCGGAAAAGAATTCTACCATCTATTACTTAGCTACTTTACAGAAAATGTTGCTCATCGGTTTGCGACTGACATAGTCTGTGTCACTGTACTTACTAGGCATAATAATGTATCCAAAGCAAAACCTTGTAATCGTAATGATAGTACATTTTATGTAATCTCATATGAATCGATCATGATAAGGGCATTACTGGCAATAATACATATTATGAAAGAGTTTAAATCATGTCAATTCTAACACAGGGTTACCTAGCAACTGCAGTTAATTATTCCTTAGTCCATATAACAATACAATTGAAAACAAACTATCTCACTAATAATGAATTCTCGGACTCGTCCCCGAGGACCACTGTATTCATATAAGTATACAATAACGTTGTTGTGTTAGGAACCCAGTAACAAAAACATTATTAATCGGAAACACAAATAATAATGACTCATTTAATACGTTTTATTAAATACGAAATGCAACAAAGCTTTAGTCACATTTTCATAGACAGTGTTACTGAGAACTAAGTATTACAAATAGTGTTTGGAATAACTAAAGCCCTCATTCATAAACATTACCAGACATTTATGTCACAATCGAGTAAATATATTTATCGATACACAACATTATCAACATTTAAGTGATGTACTAAAACTGGTTACTATTTATGAGTATAAATAGAATAAAATTGTAAAATGTGAAATTGGAAATGTGGTTATTGCTGACCGTACATGCGCGGTCAATGTTCGCAGTGGCCAGCGCGCCCGGCCGGGCCCCACGTACCCACTATTGCGAAAATAATGCAGCAAAATACTACGTCACGCACTGTTTTGGGTAAATTTTTATCGTCTATTATGTTCGCATGCGTGTTAGTGAGCCAAACGTCGAAATGCTTTTGTTTTTGGCGATTATTTTGGCCTCTTTTTTACGCTACGCGTTATGCATTGTCAGCATAACGTAATTGATATCTCGTGACTGCAAATACAGTAGTGAATTTTTATATTGTTGAATAATATTTAGTATTTTTTTACATAATAAAAGACAATATAAGACGTTGAAAGAGGTGTGAATTGAGATGTTCAAAGGAGATATTTGAGAGTTGTTTTTGGTAATAATATAATTTCATTGTCTCTAGACTCTAGGGCTCATTGCTCTAGGGTATCATAGTCCGAGATACATTAAAAACTGCCAGCTTCTAAATTTAATTTCAAATAATCGTGTCGCAAACGAGTTGTGGTGGCGGGTGAGGGGCGGGGCGGTGTGCAGGCGCGCGGGGGCGCGAGGGGCGCGGGCGGGGGTGGCGCGTTCAACGAACGTCCGCGGGCCGGCACGGGCCCAAGGTCGCCGCGTTCACTCGCCCGCCACACCACACTGCCACCATCAACCGGCTGCCAACTAAGGGTTTTATTTTACCCAAGATTTTGCATTATTTTTAGCCGTACAACCTTGTAGTGCCCGAGCTACTTGTCTTTAATCCTGAACGTGCATACCGACTACATTCCGACACTCCGAGATTATTATTATTTTTATCACATAAACAATCCGTGCAAAAGTCAAGTAAACACTTCGTGCTAAATAACAATCAAAACTTTCATAGATTTACTGTAAACGATCGACGCGTGTTGCCAAATCTTGCGCGGACGTTGAGCTATGACTGCTATGAGTTACTTTATTTGTACTATTTTGCAATAGAAGTACATTTTACGATCATAGCCGGTGACACGTGTAAACGATTGTTTTTATGTTTCTAGCCGACCTATCGAAAATATCGACTGTCATCTGTCTGTCTGTTGGTCTTTTAAGCCGGATGTTTGTGCAACGTGCAACTCATGCATAGTTTCGAAACATGAAAAGTGAAGGCTGTGTGATGCAATCATTTATTAAGTTACCAGCGAAGCATTCAAGTAAAAGTGCAGGAATCTCAACTATTAATTTAAAGAAGTGTTATGATAATACCGTTATCTAACTGCGTTACGTAATGGATTAGTGTAACCGCGTTATTTCGCGGGTTTCATTAGCATTTGTATTACTACTATACACTTACTATGAGTACGGGCGTCAGAGATCTCACATTAGATAGCTAGCAGTGGTTTGAGCAGCGAAAGTTTCTTGCGATTGGAAAATCGTACATAATCATGTGATTATTTACGACGCCGACGCCGGCTTTCAAGAGTTTCGAGTACCTATTTCTGTGAAAAACGTCCACACGACGCGTATTGTGTTGATAGTCGGTGTCACTGACTCTGAATAACTTTATATCATAAGAAACAATTACGTAATCTGAAATTAATCATGAGTTGTTATCAACTTCTTATCATTTAGCGCAAGTTAAAGCTAACATAAACATCTATGTGGTAAGTAGTACTAAGTGGCGAAAAATGAGTGAAACAATTGTGTTACAAACAAAACCAAGACCTCATCAGTATGTACCAGATAATAGTATCTCACGAAGTTATTATTAATCTTAATTTATTCGCTAACCACATAAGGAAAACGAAGTAATTTTTCCTATTCAATTAGGTATAACTTAACCTATCTGTATAGTTTGAATATCACTTATGTAAAATATTGGTATTACCACATAATAATTAATTGTTTTATACATATACAACGAGATCTTAGAGTTCGACATAGGTTTTTGTCCTCATACCTATTATCACGCCATGTAATAAAAACAGTTTTTCACAGCAATGAGAGTTTATTCTATTTATTACAGTATGAACGTATCTTTTTAGTCACATACTGTATATAAAGTAGTTAAATTAAATTATACAGTACAAAAAAAATGATCGTGAAAAGGTGTTTACAAAAGATGCACAACTTTCAACTACTTTCAATTTGTACAATGGCTGTAAAATGATAAAATGTGAACGTGTTTTCAGACAGCCAGACGCAATCACTGTAAAAACACTGCTCGACTAATTGGTACACTATCAACGCATCGGACACATTTCTTTATTTAAAACCCAGCAATTAATAAACTACGATATTTAGCTAAGGGCTCATTTTTCCCAGGTTAGATTATTTTTCCGAATCAATAATTGTTTAATTGGTTCTTCAATACAAAATCTGTCAGAAGCGAATTTTATCTTCCGAAAAAGTTATTTATCGATTACAACAATCAGGCCTTAAAATAATAATACAGCTCGTTTATAAAATGAATTTTGGTAGGCCCTTTAAACTGTAACATAAATATGTGTCACATAAAATTTATTAGTATTCTCGTTTCGAGGTATTGGCAGACCGCGCCCTGGCCCGGTATGCCGGCTGTTGCGAGATCAGACGCACACGTGTCTGCGACAAATTGCTACTTACTAACACCTGAATTGAGACTAAAGGAATAGGAGGCCCCGTAGAACATCATGCTCTACACAATTGTAATCATTCTTCGAAACAGCTAAACATTGGAACAAGTTATAGTAGGTGTTTAAAGAGAAACCAGTTAAATTCAACTAGTAACTCAAACCTAGCAAACTTAACTCAAACTGTTGTAATAAACCACCTTCCTAGTACAGATGGTGGAAAGAGCGGGCACAAACATAGAAATGATGATTTCTATTAGTGCAAGTCTACCACCTGCGATAATTTTCTTCTTCTGCAAAGCAAAGCGACTACGGCGGTGGAGAAATTCCTCGAGTATTCGGTTCAACGGCCGCGCTACGCCGCGAGCGCTGTGCGCCTGTGTGAGCGAGCGGCGCGGACGCACACACGGGCCCACACCCGTGCCTCTGCAAACATGACAAAACCGTTACCCGCCATCCTCTACCTATACATCATCTAGTGAAGCCTAACCAGCCGGCACCATACGTCACTCGCTTGTCATAATACTGCTCTACCAGAAACAACCACTCAGCTTGAAACGCCATCGCTAACGGCGGATTTCAATCACAACTAACATTTGAACATAAACGGAGGCTCCAAAGTAGATGATCCGCAGCAGCATCGGCAGTGAAGTGCGATGCAACCCACATAGAGTGCGGCGAGTGACGTCGGCATGCAACTCCGCCACGGGAGGGGAGCTCGCCGCGGAATGCGATTATATCTCTTCAAGATTTCATCACTAACACTGACGATCATATCTTCATTCACCTTACAAAATTTAGCGCAACGCTATTAGCTGCACTGTTGATGAAATGCATTATGAAAGTTGCAGCGCAAAAATTTCCTTTGTAAACAAATAAAACTAAAATGATACCCAAGGCTATCTGGCACAACAGGAAATACTGCATCTGGCATCGCAAGATGACATCCTAACCGATTTACTTGGTAATTGAAAGTAATTCAATTTACAATGAGCGTTTATTGCGGCTAATAGTGGTGTCCGGTAAAACGAAAGGCGTCTACTGGCACAAGTGACTATTCAATTCGTTACAAGACACCCAGACATTATATTGGACTAAAAAGCCTTGTACTTTCATTTGCACAATAGATGGCTTCGCCAAAGATGAAGCTCTTGCTTGTAGAATCAGTTCTGTTACGGACTGCCGAGTGCCGTCCTAGATTACCAAGTTTAGTTGATACTAATATTATTCCTACTTCCTCATACCATATAGAAACTAGAATGATGCAAACTATATTCTAACTAGCCTCCTGATGACAAATTATTTTGTAATGATTGCATACTCGGGTTATCTCTTCGGATAAATATTCTATCTAATCTTTGTACGCTATGCATATAGACCGAAGCGGTTGATTACCTCCTGAATCGACAAAGGCTTAATTATGTCGTATTAGCCAAACAATATTTTAATAACAATCTCATGAGATAAACTATTTACTATTTCCTTAGGACACATTAAATGCCAAGTAATTAAGTAAGGAAAAGTAAAATAAAAATTCTAGATCACATTCTTCTTAGCAACATTGTCACGAATATTGAAAGATTGGTTGACCAGAAGCCTTACTAACAAACATCGCTTACCATGTGCTTCAACAGTTGACTAACAAATTTTTGTGTTGATTAGTGTCTCATAAAACGGGGATAGTGTATCAGAAGTGTACATGTGTGAAAACGGGGTGACGGGCCATCTATCCACATGCTTGTTAATAAAATTAAACGAAAACAAAGACTATCTATCATATCGCCATTACTAGACAAAGAAGCTTTCGTTATGTGAACGTAGCTTAAGACCACCTTACCCCTTTCAGACCGAAGATATTTTTGCTGCAATTTTGTGTTTTTTTTTATTTGAGCATGTTAAATGGATGCTAGACGACCAATAAAAAATAAAATAAAAAATCTAGGTATCCTAGATTTTTTGTAACGGTACCCGCACGAACGTGCGCTCTCGGCATAAGTACTCAATACGCACGCTTGTGCTTTTTCAGAGAGACCGGTCATAAATGAAAGTAAAATATATATTTTCTTATAAACTTTAATCATATAAACATAAAAACAATCAGTCTTAGCCTTTTTGTTATAACTTTCTTTAAAACTTAAAATGAGATCAATTTCCGCCAGTCTTTAACCAAATTATTAATCTTACATATAAATTATTAGGAACTATAATCACTTTTGACTTACACTATGATAATCAGCAAAACAGTTTTTACCTCTAGAAAGGCACAAGTATACATTACATTTGGCACATTTTATCTTCGACCTACTAGAGCAGGTCTCTAGTTTACATACTCTTGGAGATGTAATATCGTCATCAAAAACAGGGAAGTGATTGTAACCATCATTGCGTTTAGATATTGAGGGTGTGGGTTGTTTAAACTTTTTGGGCTGTGGTGGTAACGGTATTTCATCCCCTGTGTCGCTATCATCAGTCTCTAGGTTTCTTTTAGTAGGAGTTTGAGTTAAGCCATCAGCTACTTCCAAACGAAAATGCATCAAGTCCATGATTTTATTTTGGGGTGTATTATTTGCTATACAATCATTACGATAAAGTCGCCAAGAATTAGCCACAGCTAGATCAATGAAATGAATTATGACCTTCAAGGTCCATTTTCTAGTTTTAATAAACGCACGATAATATTCAATTTGCTGATCCAATACATCTACTCCTCCCATAAACTTATTGTAATTCGATATGACATTTGGACATGATACATCAACATACACTTTCCTGGTTTTATCCCATCGTTTTACTAATGTCGTATGATCAGCCCCTGTGCAGTTCGAAATCATAATTACAGACTTATTGTCCTTCCATTTAACAAGGGCCAGATCGTCACAAACAAATTGCTGTGATTCTCCTCGACTCATTTTATTATCATTTTTAAATGCCAAGTTTTTACGTTCGCTAATTCGATTTAACATTATTGTACCTGTGCCGTGTAAACCTAACTGTGTTAATCTTTCCAAAAGGGGAACACTAGTAAAAAATCTGTCAAAATATAAACAACTTCCAGGTGGCACAGCTTGAGCTAAATGCAAGATGACTGATGCACCCACACCCAGCTCCCGCTCAGTAAATGCTGTTCTAGCTCCCAGATAGATGTCGAAGTCTATCATTAGCCCTTCACTGGTGGTAATTACAAAATTTTTTAGCCCGACAGGTCTCGGCTTATTCATTACTACTTGACGTAAGCTGCATCTTCCAGTAAATGGTATCATTTGTTCATCAATCGAGTACTTGCCTGGGACTCTCTCTAATTTGCGACAAGTTTCTTTGACTCGATTAATCACAGGCTGCACCTTCCATAGCGGATTAAGTCTAGCTTCAGCATCACTGGGATGATCCTCTGGTACAAAATGTAGAGAGCTTCTTAATTTTACGAAACGATCTCGTGTCATGACGTCAGCTATGACGGCCAACCTAGTACTTTGTCGCCAGTACAGATACATTCGAGGAAAACCGAAAACTCCCATGTACATGTGAATCCCAAATAGCCTTTTAATTTCATCTGCAGTAGCATTCAAAACATGTCCCGTCTTTCTCATATGGTAGTTGTTACTACAGTCCGCACCGAGTTGATAAAAAGCAGTATCGAAGTAGTCTTCAAAATATTTCATAGGAGTCCTAACATCGTGAAGTGATAGGGGTGGGCAGTCATGTGCTTTGTCAGGGTACTCTGTTTGTCTCCAGATTCTTCCCCTGTTTTGGCCCCTGCGGCTTGGTCTAATAAGTGGAGCACTTACTTGTGGAACTGTTGCTACTGGACTAGCGATACTCGGTCCTGGTTCAGGTTCACAAAGCTGTTCGCCTAACTCATCTATATCCATATCTTCAATTAAATCATTTTCAAATTGTTCGTTGATAAAATCCTCAATATCAGACTCATTCCCATCTCCTAATATGGACAATATAGCGTCATCCGGTAGATGAGCTCCTGTAATTAAAATAAACAGTTTTGACATTGTACTTAGGTACCATATTATCATAAAAAACAATAGCATTATAATACGTACAACCGTGCATTTTTGAGTATTAAAACATGACTAAAAACCGAACTGCTACGATCGTGCGTATTGTTTTTAATTCCTCAGAATCAGGTAAAAATCTTCTTTTAACTAGATACTAATTATTTAATTACTTAGATTACAATATTAGCTTTTTAATAGTAGTGATAAAACAACAATAATGATAAATAAACAAAGTTTATGTTTACATACCTGCCGAGTCGCGAGCGCCAAAAAACGCAGCCATCTTTCTCGTCACCGTCGGCGCGACTGACCGTCCGTTCGATGCCTACTAATTTTTATTACAACGAATACAACACGCACGAGCGTTCGGTGTAGGTTTCGTCTCGCAAAACAGAAATTTAGTACCTAAAAAATTTGTTTTCGTGTATGCGCACGCTTGTTTAAGTAAGGTTTGAAAGGGTTACAGAGCCAGTAGCTTTTAGAAGGCAAGCGATAAAGTTCGATATAAAGCAGATTTTAATTAACTTGGCAATTATTACTAAAAAAGAATCCTTTTACTGCTGAACTACTCATTAATGATATTATGGGAAAACGATAAATTAAATTCTTGACACCTTAAGTGCCGGGTAAGAACAAGTTTTTGAACAAAGTAACAATGTATCTTACAGATTTTACATTGACATTCTGGAAAGTTTAAGAAGAACTTCGATGTGATATTTTTATCTAGCCACAACACCTCTGAAAAACCACGGAAAATAAAAAACAGGTGAAAAACAATAGCCAAAGTAAGAAAATGCTTTTCGGATTTTGACTTCGACGTGTCCCAATTTGTCCCAAAAATATTCTTCTTTATTCACGACTAAAATATACTTAATTTCACGCAAACCTTTTATTTTACCACGTTTTTCTTTGTAGATGGCAACTCGTGTGACATTTAAATCAGAAAATTAAAAGTTGTCTATAATGTCAAGGACCCACTACCTAGACGCGACGCTGGTTTCGTTAATCGATTTGAAAAGGTTAAAATAGTAAAGCTAAAACTCTTAATACACCTTTAAAAAATAAGTACTTTTAGCTAGAATTCTAACATAATACCTAATGGTATTTAGTAAATATTGTTATGTCAACTATTTAGTTAGTCAATCTCTGTTTAGTTTAGGTAGCGTAGTGGCACCAATGATCGACACTTTAAGGATCTTAATCGATCATAGTGGGTTTCTTTATTAAATTAAAGGTATATTAGTCACTTTTAAACCAAAAGTAACATTTGAGTATGGTAAGGTATATTCTTGAGATAAGAATAGAATGTATTATTTTTATTTGCTATAAACAGACAAGAAAAAAAATCAAAAAAATGAAAAAGTGTAAGAATCTCCAGTAACCGACACCTAGTCATTTGACTGTTTCGTTTTTTGGGGTTTCGATTGTTCGTTCTGGGGTTGCGCGGCCGATGTTGCGCGATGCCTTTTCCGCCGGATATGAACCGACCCCTAGGGTGCTGTCTTTTTTGTATTAAAATTTTGACGTTTGATAAGTGCTACTTTGTAGCTTAACTTAAATTAATGATTTTTTATTTTGATTTTGGTTCTGATTTTGTCTGTGTTGATAATTTTTAATTTTTGAATTGAACACTTCTTTAGCGGCTTTTCGTAATGGGTAAAAAAATTAAACTCGCGTCAGATTAATAAACGTTCCAGTGCACTTTACACTTGTTATAGCCACTGGCAATCCTACAAGGTCAACATTGGCAAGTAGGTGTACCTAAATTTTTCATTAAACTAAAATTATCTGGATACGAAAATACCTGCCACTCACTGACTTAAAATAGAAACATCGGGCCCCTGGACACGTGACCTGATCGAAAATTCGTATGACGAAAACTTCTTTAGCGGTGCTGTACAGTTTTTTTTTGTAATGAGTAAAAATGATAATCCCGCTTCAGGACACGTGACTTGATCGAAAATTCGTAAGACGGATGTAATGTTTGTGTACGATAGCGCAATAAATGTATATTGTATTTCTACCACAGGTATGATAGTACTTTAATACTGATAATGAAAGCAAATCGTGCAAAATTATTACCTAACCGTATGGTTAAAAAAACTATAATTTTTATAAGTCCTATAGTATAGGACTTAAAAAAAAATATTTTTTCGGAATCTTTCCGATTTTTTTCTCGTATTACGTTGACCTTGTCTGTAGCAACTATTTAAGTTCTAAAAAACATGGCCCCACGACGCACCGTTTTCGAGTTATGAGCCTTTTACTTGAACGGCCTTTTAATGTAAACGGCCCATATGTCGGAAACTGTGCGTCGTAGGGCCATACTTCTCAGATCATAAATGGTTTCTATAGTATAGATAAGCTTAATCAGATGCTGCAATAAAAATGCTCGAATTCTATAAAAAAAAAAACTAAAAAAGGACTCCCAATTTTTTTACTATTTTTTTTTTGTTTTCTTTGGTGCTCATAGTGCCCAAGCGTATGCTCCAACTCCTACCCTCTGCCCCTAAGACGACCCACTGAACCTAACTGGTCGGGAGTATAATTTTTTCTCAGAGCCATCTCTAAAACCAATCATTGACACATATTATTTCCCAATAATCGTCACTTGTTGATTTCTGGTAGGTCAACTTTGATTAGTTTACTTCAAATATCTACCGAGAAGCAAAGTTAGAAGAGCTATATATTCACTTATCAAATGAAAAATGTTTCTAATAATTACCATCGACACGTGTCGATAACTGGAGAAAGTCAATTTGTGAACACCAATGATCGACACCAACATTTTACTAATATTAAAATAATCTTGAACTTGTGTTATAACAAAATTCCACCCTTTAGTTCTTATAAAAACCCGTAAAACTCATAAAATTCAAATAACTTACAATACATTGGCATAATTAACAAAGAAATGTACTCCCTTCGTTAACGATTTCAATAAGAAATATTGTTTTTCTCGCCGGTACTCGAGCCACAATCAGTTGTCACACCGCTACTTTCAAATAAAACTGTAAATATCGCTCAAATGTCAATGGGAGCCAGTAATCAGTGTGCTTTCTATGTTACAGTGTCGTCAAATAAATAAATCGGAATCCTACTCTTTATTTTATTAAATAAAAAAATAAAGTGTCGATTACTGGTGCATGTCGATTACTGGTGCCACTACGCTAATTGGTATTTTGCAATTAAAAGGTCAAGCCAGCATCTATCGTGGCTGTATATAAACAATAAGACATGATACCAATTCTGAGAATTGACACAAAGGAACGTGTTTTAGCTATCTGAAACGAGATTAAAGGTCGCCATGATTGTGTGAATTTGACCCGAGAACCGGACACTCCTATGCGATAATAATTTGGTGACTTAGGTACTTAGTATAGTTTAAAATAGAATACTTACTTAGCTATCTATTTTGCCTTGAGCTTGGATTTTCAGACCAGACTTACGAACATTTATTTTTATGGTCATTAAATTAGGAACGAAACTGAATTATAAAAATAATAATTACTAAAAGTCAGCAAAATATATTTAAAATAAATTACTCATGCCTGTGGATTAAGTAAAATATATTGTAATATACTTATCATTAATGAACTGGAATAGACAATATTAGATAATCGAGTATTGAATAACGAATTCAAAATATAAAGGATACACCGCCAATATAAAATTAAAATCAACAAGGAAAAAAATGCAAGTTAGTTTATATAATAACTAATCTACTAAAATTAAAAAATAAATCTGTTCTCTCTTAACTTTATGTCATACGGCCGATTATAAATGACTGTATAGAATACACCTAAAAAGTTAGTTGTAGATTGTGGGTCACACAGCGGAAGCGACGACGGACGTGTTTCGAAATATAGCACGCACTATCGAACTCATTATACTCATTATGTGAGATCACGAGTAATGTCACTGAGATAATAATTTATCAAGGGTTTACAGGGCCCCTTGCTCGGAGACTAGGGACTGTTGCCAACCTCTGGGAGTCGGCTTATCAATTTATTAAATAATAATAGTACATAGTCTACATCGGTCAGATTGAGAGTACCATACAATTTAAAAACAAATTCTACTATTTATTTACGGCCAGTAATTAAGACTTGCATGTTACCTGTGCAAAATATAGTTGCCACTAAAAAGCAATTTAAAATTGGCAACTCTTATTAATATTGCTAGGGGATTCACCGTCTGCGTAAAATCTTAATTGGTCATGTTATAGGAATTTTATATAAATTCAAAGATTATATTATTATTAATTCTTAACTACCCACTTAATTATTTATTGATAAGTAAGTTTAAAATAAATTCAGTGAGTAACTAGTGAATGTGTTCGAATAACTAACTTTTATTTCAAATTACTAAAAAATACTTAGTACATACATATAGATCTTTGTCGTAAACGAACTAGGTATCTTCATAATGATGACTCAGTAGATAGGCTGCTTCATAAAATAGCTATCTGGTTAGATTACCTGCATAGAATAGGGACGACATTATTTACGAAACGAGTACCTACGACACGTAATAGTTGTGTGGCTATCTACAAAAGCTCTGCTCATTGAAGGTTGTTGGTTAATGTCAATTGACGACGCAATTCGATATCTTGTTACTAACATAACTTCATGAACAAAACTTAATAACTCAGTTGGGAGACATAGTTGCAAATGTGCAATGGTCAGTGCAGCGAAGGAACTAGGCAGCGAGCTTCGAGTCACACTGACATTGCGTATAATCCGGCATTCCATATGGAATGCGGTCGCCCGGCCGCCCGACCGCCCGACCGGCCGCGCACCGCCCCGCGCCGCTCACCTCCATGATTTCTTACCCACTCGCTTCCGTCTACCATATGGTGTAGTGGGATAGGACCGAATCTAACAAGAATCTAATCAGCAACGAACACTATTTAAAGTCATCAATTCTCATCCAAGGTACTCTTCCATTACGTCGACATGTTATTGTTGAGTTCAAAGCGTAACATACACAAAATTTATTGTGACGAAACAACAGGTTTATTTTTTTCTACAGAATAAGTTTTTTCTAAAAATCTTGAATTAATACAGCCAGCAAACAATATGTGACGTCTTGTAAAGATGTGAAAAAGTGTACACAATCCCTAATATTCCGGAACATATCGATGAGCAGATCGCCACGTAGCGGCGGATCAAAATCTAACAAACATCCCGTAATATATTATAGTGTGTACAATATTCGCAGAATCGGATTCGGAAATTTCACTCACCTTCGCGAAAAGCCGTCGATCGTTAAAAATATCCACTCGACTTGATCGCACAGATAATACGGTTATCGTCCGTACAACACAAATATTCACCACACCAAAACGACAACATAAATAAACGCGGGAGGAGCCGACGACACCGGCACGGATAGCTCGCAGTCGACGTACTCTTCGCACTGATCGAAATGCAACTCGGAAAAATGCACAGGGCGGGGTTGTCGAATGTCATAAACGGTCGGTTACAGAGGTCGGACACTCGCTGTTCGGGCTCGGGAACATGAAACACACCAGCACATAACACAACGCCGCGAAGCGGACTGACAGAGCTCGCGGCGGCGGGAGGCGCGGCGTGAGGAGCGGAGACGGCGCGCGCCGCGAGCGACGTGGCTGCCCGGCCCGCCACCCGCCCGCTAGCGCTTAGCAACGCGCCCGCGACGACGCCGCGCCGCCGCTGCCGACAGCCGAGACACCCGTCGTCGACCTCATGCTAGACATGCCCTCTTGAACGATACATCTCTTGTCACCCGCTCTTGACATAAGAATCGATGATAAAGGTTACATGTACGGACATAACTAGAACCAAAAGATAATGATTTCCATTTTCACATAGCTTTTTGTTTGTGGCTCTAGGCAAACGTTTTTGGCAATATTTGCTTAACTATTTATGGTGGGATTTTTGCAATTTCATTAGGAAAAGAGAAGTTAAAGTACATTACGTGGGCTATATTAATTAATTAGCGGTTTAAAACTAGTCCAGTCATTTTCAGACACCTAATAACAATTCTGTGTAAATAAAAAATAATGTTGTTCCTCGTTAGGCGCTTCTAAACCGTTGATCAGATTGTTTAACTTTGCTGGCTTCCGAGAGTATTTGGCCGCTTAAATCAAAGGGCAACCAAATCCTAGTGCGGGAAAATACATTTGTTATGCGGGTAGCATTAGGGGCAGTTACAGCATTTATCGTACAGGTAGGTAGGCTGCGGGGTGATTTATTACTCTGAATAATTAAAAAAATATGACTGAGCTGACTAATTTATATTTACATGCGCTTGGCCTGCAAATAAGAAGGTACTTGAAAGATGCAATTGTTATAGATTTGCATTCTAATGTATGGGTCATTAGACAATAGCAAGACCTATGTATCCACTTACAATACATAAGAATGGCAAGTAAGTATGTAAGCAGTTCCTGCCCTATCCTACAATTACTGCACTTTCTTTCCCATTGTTGGCATGATGAAATCAGTTTTACTATCTCTCGATCGAGTGCGACAGGCGCGGCAGTGCAGGCGCAGCGCCGGCGCGGGCCGCGCGGGGCCGGCTACGTGAACGCTTATTAGTCGCGCACTTGATGCCGTCCCAGTACTTTCACCCAGCAGGTACATGCAATCACAGCTTCATTTCATTTATGTCACCGTCAAACAGGTTCCATGGGACAACCAAAGATAAAAATAAAAAGTAAATCAAACTACAAGTATTAATATCATCGTTCAGTTTTAATACTTCACCGCTTTTGGGATCACAGAACGTATAGCTTAGAATATTTACTACTAACAAAAACAATTTGAGTCATTTTCTAAACCTAGATGTAATGTTGCAAAAAATGTGTAAGAGTAGAACCTTTGATTATATAATGTCTAGATGGAGCGTCGCCCTTCATTCATACCAAAGACAATTAGGACGCCATTTGGGTATGTGTGCGTGCAGGCGTCGTTTTACACTATACGTAGATGTCTCTGTGTGCGTAAATAGTAATACCAGCTATTACAAATTCTCCCATAAATCACATTAAATAAAGACGAATTAATTATAATAAAATATTTACTTATTTTAGTTATACGTTGGTATTTATGTGGTATTATTCAGTTTAAGTGTATTTTAATAATAAAAAAAAATATTTTATTAAGTATTTACTTTTTAAATCAATAAAAAAAAGAAATTTGGAGTTGTGTGTTTGAAACGAGTATTAAATCAACTAAGTTAATATTTGGTACAATATTAAAACATAATGAGCTATAGGTACTTTAACATTGAGTTATTTATTTTTTTACTTTTTATTTATTTTTTTATTTGAAAAAGTACATCAGCGCTATTTTATAAACGTAACGATAAACCAACAAAATTACCCACAAAAATGGGAGAATGAAAAACAGAAACTGGCAACACTGATAAAATATGGCGTGATTTTAACAATCATAAAAATAAAATTAATTATAAAGTTTCTTTAAATAGTGTGTAGTAGTTTTAGTGATAGGTGATGTGTGTTGGTATTTTTTAGCCTTCCTTTTTAAACCCAGCTCACTTTAGAAGCACATACTGTCATTTTATCGCTGTTATGTGGTTATTCCATAGAGCGCGTAAAACGTAGTGTCACGAAAGCGGCACGATCTGTACTGGTGGCGGAAAAGTGCTTAACAACCACTTTTGGTTGTTATTTTTTGACACGTCTGCGCGCACTTGACAGTCCATCTAGACATTATATAATCAAAGAGTAGAACATATGATTTTAATGGTTTCTAGCGATACGCAAGATATATTACTGAGCTGAAAAGATACGAGTTGGTGCGGAAATAGAAGCGTCGTGGAGTTAAATTGATCTAACATTAAATTCACTCCATAAAACAACAAAATCTCAGGTCATGTTAGATAGTCGCTCTATAATCACGCGATTGCGCGACGCATTGTTTTTAATAAATTCGTTAATTAAACACGACAGCGCCCTCAAATCCACGACGGTTACCTTTCCGCAGAATTTTTTTTATACACAGATATACGTCATACTTTTAGCTCATTTAGCTCAGTAATAATGTTCGCTTAATTACAAACTCTCGCTCACATTCGTTTTCAATAATCATTTTCATAAGCTCGTTTCGGTTGATTACTTTAGTGACATTTATAATAAGTTTTTAGTTAGAGATCAAACATAGTAAATTAATTTTCCTTCATACTTGACATCAAATACAAAGAAAGCGGAACGCCGTAGTAATACAAAATAGAGTGAACTTCTGAGCTAGTCATATACTCTACGACTCTAGAGTAAGTGATACTGAAGTTATTCAGTATTACATAATATATAGCTAATTTATATCACTCAGGAGCTACACAACTCTTAAATTGATTACTAACGAAGTTCTATACATGAAGATATAGAATATGTCTATTAACATTGCCATATACCTACGCACACAGCTATAAGCATATTATATATTCTGTTTTAAAGATTACAAGTTTTCCATTGTCTATTATTAACGAACGTCTAAACGGGGAAACCCAAAACATTAAGACATGTCTTACTTTAAATTTAATGAGATGGAAAAACATGTCAACTAAATATTGAATAATAATTATACAACTTACATTATGTCTATTTACAAAATTATTTAAAAGGATAGACCAAAACGGCTGTCAGGCTTGAAGCCTTCACTATAAAGAAGGCTCGAATACCGCTACATAATGGGAAGTTGATTCGGTATGAAAAGTAAAAAAAATATTAGCCACTCTTTTTGTTTTCTTCATAGTTCCACTTGATCTATGAAACTCGCGATCCTAACGTACGATATCGTGTCGTCATACGGCATTTTATATCAAGGGGTCTTCGTGAGTTCTACAAGTACTTGTATAATATTTTTGTTAAATCTTCCTTACAAACATTTGAAAGTATTTAGTCAAAATACGTTCTAATATTCAAACTGTGACAAATCAAGCATGCTAATAATAATCATGAAAAAAAAATTTTTACAATTCAATAAGCGACACTTAGAAATTTCCCTACTTTATATCAGGCGTCCCTATTTTATACTGGGCAGCACTGAACTAAAATGTGTTTTTTTTTAAATCTAACTACTGTTTAACGCTGTAGTTAATTTTCAATTGATTTAATAACAACCCCTTTTAAGTGCACTGCCATGTCCCCGCACTATTCCTTACAAAAGCTATCAGTCACCCTCTTGTCATTAACTTAATGCTGCAGTCTTTCCTTACCGATATTTGTCGATTCTTCTATGCTCCTTAAATTCAAACAAATCGTATTTGGCAGCATTACTGATAGTGGGCAACAATTGTCGCAAATAAAATTTGTACGGATCCAATAACATGTACAAACATTTCGTGATAAAACAAAGTATTATAACGTCACGTAATATGAGACTTACATAACAAATATATTTTTTTATTAGAAAAATAACCTACGATTTAATTTTATTACACAATTATAAGACACAACAAAATTGGAAGTAAACAATTTCCGCATAGACTGCACTCACAGAAAATAACTAAAAATAAAGAAATAATGTAACTTAGAGAACTCCCTTCATGAGAATCAAGATAGAAATAAAACCTAATGACTTAAATTGAAACTAAAATCACATATCAAATATAAGGTACAGAATTCATTTTGCTGTTCAAATACATACAGTAGTTGGCTCAGTAGCTCACAGTCAACTTTCTTCACAAGAAAAATCTCCAAAATTTGGCTGTGTTAATAGTCCAGGACCTAAAATATACATAGATGTAGCTTAGGAAGATAGGTGTAACATTGCATTTATTACCTAACCTACTATCCTTTCTCCACATATCGCGTGCTTACAGCCATGGATGCCACGCGGGGTCCATCCGACACAGGTTATCATGACTATTCGCGGCCGTGACTAGGGTTGCCACCTTGCTGTCAGGACCATCAAACAACGCCATAGAATTAAGGCGGTTCATTATCACTGTTACTGCCTTGTTCACCATGTTAATTATAGTTTCATTGTCCATTTCCACTGGCTTGTTTTCTGCGGATGTGCCGGCTGTTGGCATGCCTGGTTTGTCTTCTAAGCGCTTTCTGTAGCCTGTGACCATTTCATCTCGTAATATGGTGCGGAGAATGGACTGGATCTGTAAATAGTTATTTGTTAGTCTTCCACATACAACATTATTTTCAAGAGTTTATGAAACAATCGTTTTAATATTGTACCTTGAAGTTAGGTGTGACAAGGCATCGAGCGACGGAGATCGCGGAGGCAGTCAGAGGTCCCGTGATGCCAATAGTTGTCAGCAGCTCAGAAATATTCGGCGTGAGTCGGAAAGGCACTGGACGGTTGCAATCTAATTCACCTGCACATATTAAAGGTATTAGGAACTATCAAATAAAGAGGTGGTAGTGGTACTATTGCTACATTAGGATAAAAAATATGGGAAAATAAACGAAAAACGCCGAAAATAACAAAATCCCTCTGTGTCGATAACGAAGCTCTTAAACTACACAACATACAAAAGTTACAAGAAACTCTTACCAAACAGTGACCACTGAAACTTAATACATTTAATTAGACACAGTTGCACACAACCTTGGTATAAATTTATTACATATTTAAAGCTTACCGGTGGTATCATCGACGTCGAACTTGTAGTAGGAGACGTTCAGGAGGCCGGAGTCCTGGTGCACGTACATCATGTCGGGGTTGAGCCGCGTGAGGTGCAGCACGTACTCCGCGAAGCTGGCGAGTGACAGCTGCAGCGTCAGCATCTTCCTGAACGTCCAGTAGTCGGTGGGCGCTGCGAAAGTTGCGACGGCCCACTCGCGCAACATTCCCTTTGGTACCATTGTAGCTTGTACCTGTTGAATCCAAATATTCGAGTTAAAAAAATCAGAAATCTCAATTCATTTGTCTTATTAGGCTACAATGTACCAGTTTTTGAAAGTACACATATCTGGCAGCACGTTCGACTACCTTTGGCGCTTTCTAAGTCTACCAATTCAAGATAAATAATGTTTTATACTATTTAGTATACAGCTTATTCAGAGGTTTATTTACCCTTCAAAGTTTAGTTCAATTTTACCAACAGTTAGAAGAGCCAGTACAACGTGTAAGTGTTAAAGTATTACAAAGGGCTAATAAGTGTACTTACCTCACGAAGAATGTCTCGCAAAACTTGGTGTGATGCTTGCGAGCCGCGAGCTTGGACCGCTGCAAGCCTCTCATAGTAACGGGCGACCGGAGCGTCGTATTCCACTCCCCTAAAAATTTATAGTGCATTAAAACCTGGACTTGTATAAAACAGCTACAATATTATCCGAAAATCGTGTTACAATTCTTTAGCCAAAAGTTTTAAATATATCATATCTGCTATATTAAGTATCAAAAATGTTGTTGTCAAGCACGTACCTGTTAGCACATTCAGTGCGGTAAATATCCAACAACGATATCGAACTCGGATTATCTTCCACGAGCCTCATTTGCGGAGACACTGACACCACTCGGGGTACAGTGAAGTGCAAAAACCTTCGTGACGTTTCCTTCTGCTTTCCTAAGTAGTGGTTCAACATTCTTAGTAGTTGTAAGACGCGTTCTTCTCTCCTCGCGTCACCTAATCCCGAGTCATTGACTACTAGGTAAGGGTATATCTTTCCGTTATGTCCGCGAATGTACAGTCTGCGTGCGGAAGTGTTGTGTTTCTGTACGATTTCCACTCGAGGCATGAACCTCGCTATGCGGACGTGGTAGTGAGTATGTTTGGGAAGCAGGAACTCTCCTGGGAGCTCTACTTCGGCAGTCTTTAAGCTGAAGTTCGACAAGAACCTGCATTTTTCTTCGATGAGGAATGATCTGAAAAACAAAAATAAGTTTAGAAAATGTCCGTTTGGCTTACAGTTGAAAGCTTTCGTTCGTAAAAGATGACTTTGAGTAAAACTTATATATTCTATGGTTCTACCTATCCATTAATTTAGAGAAGTGTTAAGTTAATCTTTGTATCATGGAAAAGATCGTATCTACGGTGTTAATGTTGTTAGTCAAGATAAACGGACGACGAAATTTCATGAGTTTACCTTTGTTGGAGCTCTAACGGTGTACAAAACTACTTACTTTGGTAAAACCTTAGTTTTAGCCTCCAGTATCTTCACCCATTTCCTTAATTTCTGTATAAGGTTCTGTAGCTTCATAGCGTTCGGCTGCGAGAAGTCAAAGTCGGCGGTGAACTGGCTCTTCATCTTCTGGAAGACCGGGTCCTGTACCGTGGACTGCGCGCGCCGGGCGAGACTCTCCGATGCGGCTGAAGACAATGCACCACTTACAGTACGTGTTGAAATACATTCTGTCGACATACAAAATAGAGTATCTATATGAAATAACGCTCGCGGGAGCACACACGTCATTAATTAACCAAAAAAAAAAGGTATAAATACTACTTTTTAAGTTACGTGTTACCTTAATGTCTCATGCTATACGACACAGCAAAACTGTAATTATATTTCTGAAATAAATTACTTTGTTATTATGTTTAATGATGATGAAGCTAGATTGTTTTTTCGTTGCATGTGAAATTTGATTACTTGGTGTTATATTTTTGTCTTGAATTTATAACAAAATGACTGCATTGACATACTGAGAGATCTTTTACAAAGTTAATCTAAATTGTACAATGATTTGATGCTACTAACGAAATGATAAAAAAAAACAAAACAAATGAAAAAAAGCAAGTAAAAACTGTACTTACTTATACCAATACCAATGCCGAAGGTGGAGACAACTTTCTTGATGAAGTTGAGCGTGTGCGGCGTGACGGTGGCGTCGGCGACGGCGGTGCGGTGGTGGAAGGCCACCACGTAGCACTTCACCAGCCCCGCGCGCAGCTGCCGCAACACCTCCTCGTACCAGTTCTCTCGGAACCATACCATCTGGTGAACAAGGAAAATGTTGTAGTGTTTGACATTTTATCTAATTTTTACATGAATGAAAAGGAGGACTGGTAGCCGAAACTAAAATAGCTTATTTGTTTTAATATATTTGTTTATATTTTTGAGGTATTGTATGCTTGTTATATTTAGTATTTATTTTCACATATTAGGCCTTTGCCTCCCGTTGAAAACTGGCTGGAAAGTATGGAGCAAGGGAGTTTTCTATGGAAATAGAAATTGTGTATAGCGTCTATAAATATGATGGCTCTAAAACGCATCGGCGAATTGGAAGAAATTCTAAGTATTTCAATAAAGCTACTTTTTACGAATTATGTCGCGGTCACAGGCACGGGCTGTCTGTTTTTCGTCTTATCATTGGAAAGGAAAATCTCATATAGATAGTTTATTAGTAAACCTAGAAAGGACAATGGCGAACTCCCATACAAATTTTTGTTGACATAATTTTGTTGCGTCTACTAATAAAAAAAATCTTAAAATATAGAGTTTAGATTTCTGAACAATATTGTCTTAAGGTTTACTGATGAACGAAGTCACCAATAAAAGATATTTAAGTTTTAAAGAATTTCAGGCTAGGTGCATAGAGAATAGTAGGGTAGGTGTCTTGTCATTTAAGATTTGTTCAAACCATAGACTTTACATATACGTAGACCGATACCATCGCTAGTTTCCCCTTGTGCCAAGCGAGAGCACATTTTAGTCTGTATCTAGTACATTCGTTTACTGATTTTAGTTTTTTTTTCACGCAACGAGAAACTTATATACGAAACTATCGATGGTTTTGACATTGTTAGGATAATATTAGTGTTTGAGATAAAATTAATAAAACGGCAAGCTCCATCTTCATACATAATTCACGACAAAACTGGTTTATATTAGTGCTTACGGTTCAAACTCTGATAGACTCACTCTTTAGTTTCTTATCAATACTCAGAGGTTCAAACTAAAAAAAAACAGTTATCTAAAAGTGAAATTAATGGGCAAGCAATTAATTACCTTTGCTCGACTTTGCATTTTTATAACAGAAATTCATAGGAAATATGTTGAAGAAGTAAACCTCGTGAACTGGTCACTAATTTTTTAAAAGATTGGAGGCCGTTCTTTCATAGTTATTAATATAGATATTATTAAACTAGGTTTTCCCTTGTGTCGCTTTAATAATATAGAGAGTAATAATCAGAGGTATCTTTTAAAATCTGTAATCCTGACAGAACATGTTAATGTTTTCTTATAGGCTTTCTTGTAATACTGTTAAATGCACAAAATCGTCTATAAAATAGATGACCAACTGCAAGAATTAAATAAAAAACAGCATTAATTCTAACAGGGGATTGTCAAAGAAATTAAACAACACATCTATATATTTTTTTTATTATCTATTTTTATCCTCCCTTATCACGATATCATCCAGGAAACCAGCTGGTGCTGAGAGGCTTTACACGACTTCCTATCGTGAAAAACAAATCGTCTCTCTAACACGCAGTAAAATCCAAAGTAAGAAGTAGAATAAGAGTCAAAAGTTCACAGCAAAATGTCGTCGTAAGTGGTAGGTAATCGAAATCCTTTGGCAAGCACACGTCACAGGAGATATGTGGAAAGTCCATGCGCATTCCAAATCAAAATTAAAAAGAAAATAAATAGAATAGATACAACAATAATAGGAGTAACGAACGTTTAAATTGACAGATCACAAACAATGACAATTGACATAACTCAAAATGTCACATTGATTGTATCCGTTGTTGTTGCCATGCTGGAATGAAGTTTACCCAATTATTATATTTCTCTATGAAGTTTACGTATTATTATTTTGATTCTATTTATTCATTTCGGTAATGTTGGGAAGAAATAATATGTCCTTAGATTATTCTTGTTCATAAAACTTCAATATATTCTAAAAAAACAGCTTTTTTAGTTTACTAGCGAAATATATTCGTATGACTTAGTTCAGATTTAACTTTCAGTCATGGCAACACTCAAAGTACAATTTAATCAATTGTATTTCCAATTTAAAATATATTTTTCACAGATTTAGACGCTATTTGAATAAAGCTTGATAAAATGCAACTTATTATTTCATGTAAATCTGTAATGACGACGTTTATAGACGCATAAGAATTACATCAACAATGATTTCGCCATTGTCCTTTGGGAATAGAAAGTGTAAAAATGTATATGAAATGTTACCTGATCGACGATGCCCTCGAGCGAGGAGAGCACGGTGGGGTGTATCTCCCGCTGCAGCTGCATGATCTTGGAGCAGCGCCACATGGGCAGGGTGGCCTTGATGGTGCCCGCCTCGCCCGTGGAGCCGCTGCTCGAAGATGATGCGCTCTCACTCACCTTGCTGCTGCCCTGTATTTAATGACAAGTATAAGTATGTAATATAATAAATAGGCAGAACATCAGACCAGACTCTAGTCGGGTCTGATGTTTTGCTTATTTTTATAGCATATCATTTGTA
This sequence comes from Autographa gamma, assembly GCA_905146925.1. Classification (NCBI taxonomy): domain Eukaryota; kingdom Metazoa; phylum Arthropoda; class Insecta; order Lepidoptera; family Noctuidae; genus Autographa; species Autographa gamma. The sequence goes on from LR989852.1 coordinate 9,155,092, forward strand.
AGGTCTATAACTTTCGAGTATATAACAAAAAATATAGTTATAATCAGAGCATCAGTTCCTCTTGGAAGGCCACCAAAATAGATACTGCAATAAGACCCAATAATCTCGTATCATCTTGATCTAACAAAATTACTACACATACTTTATATTTTAACTAAATAAATGTTTATTTAGGCTTATTCACCTAATTTCACTATAGTCAGATAAGTAACAATCAGCAGAGTAGTTGAAAATTTATTAATTACCCTTATAAATGAGATCAAAACAGGCGTGGTGATAGATACGTGACTTTTGGTCTTTTATCTTATTTACGAAAATAATTGAAGCATATATCGGGGCAACACTACAATACAACTACATAATGATTTATCAATCGGCTTTAAATGTATATCTATGATACGAAAAAATACTTAAAATTATCTAAATGTTAACTACTTGCTTAAGAAATATATACTTTACGGTATCAGTTATAAGGACACAAATGTTATAACTCACAGCAGAGGTGGTGGGTTGATGTGGTAGGTTCGCAGCGATGTTCTCAGCTGTTTTATGTCTTTCGCGTTGTTCAATCTTCAGAGTCAAATATAGCGTGCGGATTGGGAAATAAACCGCTTGGGGATATAGTCGGCCAACCTGTTAAAAATAATACAAATTAATCATACATTTTAAATGCAAAAATAATATTTTTATATCAATTAAATGTATAGTAAAAGTAGTAAAAAACTGTACTCACATGGCTCAAAAGATTGAGTATGACATTTCCATCGTATTGGACAAGGCAAGCAAGTAGTTGTGGTATCCATGGCAACCACTGGACAGGCGGTACGCCTACAGAGTATTTATCTAAAGCTTCAGCAAGGCTATTCTTTTCATCATCGAAGCTTAACATCCAAAGAACCTGAAAAAAAAAACATTATTTGTTTTGTGAAAATATATCATTTTACTTTTACCAATTTATTTTTAAATAAGATAAGATATTTAATAATTATAAATGAAAATGTTACCTTAGCGCAGTATTTTCTTGATTTGGACTCGTTCTGATGCCGACAAGCGTGTAGGAAGCAGGTCATAGCGGATACCCCCACCTGTGTTTGTCTCGGGTCTCTTATAAATATCTGCTCTAAGTAATCACCCCAGAGAGCCCACGCTTTGACTAGAGTATCGTGCAGCTGAACTGCGGCCGCGAAAGCCTTGTTCGCGTCTTCCGACCGTCCGAGCTGCGCTAAAAGTAATCCTTTAAACGCGTAAAACTCTGCAGTCATATCTTTAGTGAAATATTTGAAGTTTGTCGATTCTATCATGTCTAAACCTTCCTGTAACTCATCCTTGCCTTCGGTCCAGGACATCTGAATGTGGCACTTGACTTGCTGTCTAATCTTTTGGAAGCAATCCACGATCGGAACACTAGGTATTGTGTATATGCGATGTAGCGAGTCTAAGCATACACCTGACAGATTGTGCTTTCTTGCTATCTTTGCGAAGTGAATTATAGCCTGAAAACAATAAAAAAATGTTAGTTATTTATTTTTATCAATTTTTTTAATAAATTGTCTACTGTGATCTACTCTGCTACAAAAAGAAAAGCCCCGTAAAAAAAGTAAGAGTAAGGTGAGGGTTGTACCACTAAACCCCACCGAGCCGCGGAGCTGGTGGCGGACTCGCAGCTGCGACGCCCGCGCGCGACTCAGTGCGATCCAGTGGGCCTCCTAGAAAACTTACTAAGGGAGAGTTACTTACATTTGAACTATGGATTGAGGCAGAGACCTGTGACAAACAACACCATACTCTATTTACCAATTTATCTATCAAGCATGGTGACAATGGCTATGTTCCCTGAGAATTTTGAGACGAAGAAACTTCGTCTATATTGCCAATGTGGGCCGTGACGCTCATTGCTGAACACGGCCTGGTTACATGCCGCGGGTGCGGATGTGAGGGAAAAATGCCATTAGCACCATGCTCGGCAAACCAATTGGTGCTAGCAGTATGTTGTTATTAGTGCACAGGAGGATGCTGCTGCCCATCCTCCTGACATCACTTTCCACAACATCCACAGAAAGTGTGTGCGAGTACGTCCAGCCGCTGAGAGAATGTGTTCCTCATGCCCAAATTCATATGACTGTTCGTGATCATGTTCTAATTACTTCTTCTACAATCGCTTATTTTTATGAACTTTGCGAAAGATCCAATACGAGTTCACGAAAATTGACTGTTTTTAGCCAAGAAGAATTGTAAATAAAGAAAAACTTTTCGTAAATATTCGTGAACTTGAGTATTTACCGAAATTTACATAACGTACGCAATTTCTTTTCTTAACTTTTTTATATTGTAGACTAAATTACGCTAGTGCAACATAGCAGTATAAAATAGCGACATAACTAATACTGTATCTTGGTCATTTCGCTTGAGTTAACTAACTACACCAACAAACTAGTCATGACAAATTGGTATGGTGCTAAACAAGCTAATTTCCGACCTGCACAACACCAAGGCATTAGGAAAACAATCTTTCAGCGGACGAACGGTAGAGCCTGTATGTATGCCGGAATCTCACGGCGGTTAGTGTTAGGACATATCAAAAGGAAACACGGCTGGCAAGGGTTAAATAGATACCGACAAACATCTCGCAATGAAATTGAAGAGATTGATTATTTAGAAGGTTAGTAACGAAGGCGGCACGAGAGGAACGAGTCATGTTCAGTCGCCCCGGCTTCGTTCAGTTAACACATGAGAACGATGTTAGTGATATGCTTCAGAGAATGTTAGTTACTGCAGTTTTTAACGAAGCATTCGCTTTAATACCGCAAAGTAATGACATTACTTAATGTAAACAGTAATAGAAATTTATATATAAAACGAATGCTACACCAAAAACATATTTTAAGGGATGATTTATGAAATGTGGTATGTACAATATTGACAGTTATTTTGGTTCTTTAGAATGTTAGTATTACAAACCCATTACCTTTGAAAAAGTTAGAAAGTTAGTTAGGGAAATATTTAACAAACATACCGACACACAATCAAACAACATACAATATTAGCATGATTTTGTAATACATTTGATGAGAACATGAAAATTAATGAGCTGAGTTGAGAATTGTGTGACAGTATGGTAAAGATGTTTGCCGGTGTCTATATATACATTATCGTTCGTTATTGTAAATTGAAAATTTTGAAAGGTTTAGTTAAGTTTTTAAAATGATATGTATACAAAATATACTTATGTTTTTTTTTTGTGTATGTACCAATTAGAAAAGTCCATAAAAATAAACTTTTGTAAAGGTGTGAAGCCTGCCTTATTTCCTTTCAACGTGCAGCAGTAAATCAACCAGTGTTCGTCATTACCTGAGCGCTAGCGTGCACGCCAAGCATGCTGTGGTTGGACGCGTGGTCGGTCTGCGAGTCGTAGTGCGACGCGATGAACTGGTAGTGGTGCTGGCGCCACGTGAAGATCGCGCCCCAGTGCGACAGCGGGTCCGCGACTACGGGCAGGCGGTTGCGCCACGTCTTCACTATGGCCTTCATGTCGTGGAGCGATGTTGGACGGCTGTGTAGGAGACCCTGGCAAAGTATACAACATGTAATAGGGAATTCCAATAAAAATATAGGAAGAAGTTTAGTCAGGACCGGACTCCACCAAAGAGGAGATGAGCAGAGACGAGCAGAGCGGGGCGAGCAGGGTGGAGCGGAAATGGTTTTTTAAATTACCAATAGGAATTCATGGTTCAAACTTCGCTGTCTAGCCGGACCTGAATAACGAATTCCTATTGGTTTTAAATACTTCTCTGATCCGCATTACTCTTCTCTGATTTGGTGAAGTCCGAGCCTTATAGCCTAGCCAGATAGTATGCCTTAATCTAACAGTAACAGAAAGGAAACAAAACCTAATTTCATTTGTTTACTTCTAGATTTTTTGAGTTCCGTATTGTACGGTTTCGCAGATGTACTTACGGCGTGTATCTGCGAAGACTCGTTGGATTCCATTTGCTGCTTGGCAGCGTGTAACATCATAGATACGCATGTGAGATGCGCGGCAGATGATGTAGATATATGAGCCATTGTAGCTCCTGTACACAATGGCTAGGTCTGCCGTATTTTCGATATACCTTCCTATCTAATTTAGTCCTTTTCTAAGGCCTAGCTTAAAATTTAGAATAGATCTACGAGCTATTACGACGAAATCATTAGAAGAATTTCCTAAAATGTATAGTTATAATTTTATTATAGATGCCTTAATCTTTATCATGCTATGTAAAAGTATAGCAAAAATTAATATCTATTTGCGACAATATTACTCAATATATAATAACTACAAATTACAGTTTATCAAAAAGATATTTGTACTTAGTAAGCTTCTATTCTAAAAAGGGACTCAGGACATTTGTTTCGCTAAGTGATATATGTATATGTCTAGTATACGAGGCCCGCAGTCTGGCCGGATAAATTCTTATTTGTCTCAAAGCCACATAATTTATCATGCATATTTAATTTTACTAAATCTATAGCCGCACTTCTGCAATCCTAATTTTTAAGCATGTAAAAGTTTGATATAGATCGATTATTTAGTTATTAAAATAGATCTACCCCTATACTACTAAATGTGTACTTATTCAGCCGTGCTTTATAGTAAATTTCATTGCAAAGCATATAAATATTAGAATTGATATTAAAATACTATAAATTCGTATATTCTACAGCAGTATTACTAATCGTGCATAAGTAATTTTACTAAATCTTTGGCCTTATAGCTTAATTTCAGTTTTATTTTAGGCATAATAATAAATAAATAGAATTAGATAAAAATCGCGATCGAAAGCCAGTATAAGTATCCGTGCACATGTGTATTTAGATCTTAGAGTATAAATAAGTAAACTATAGAGTGCGCTTAACTGAGCATGAATAGTGAACACGGGTATGAACAAGCGTCGTCTTTAAGATCTCGTCAAAAGTGTGTCAAAATAGAGCTTATATTATGGCAAAACCTAAAACCAACAATTAACATGGGAAAACAGCAATATTTTCGTGAAATCGTTATAAAATCCCCAAACGAGAAAAAAGTTAATAATTAGCTTTTGTGTGACACAATGGGGCACATTGCGCGCACTATAGTGTTGCTTACGTATACTCTAAGCTCTACCCTCGTAGCGTGCATTGTGTACAGGAGCTGTGTGCGTGTGAGCGGGTGTGTGAGTGAGGGGTACGTACGGTGTGTATCTGCGCGGCCTCGGAGAGCTCCATGAGCTGCTGGGCGGCGCGCAGCAGCGGCAGATGCGCGTGCGCCACGACGCGCGGCAGGCGGCGCCACTCGCGCAGCGCCTGCGCCGCCGCCGCCTCCGCGTGCCGCTCCACGCCGCCCAGCTGCGCCTCGCCGCCCGCGCAGATGCACAGGTAGCCGCGGTACAGGTTCACCAGCCATGCTGCACACACAACACATCATATATATACTAAATGTACCACCAGAGCCCTATATAAACTCTTATCTACAGTCAAAGACAGGTCAAGCGTAACATTAACCGTATGATGAGAATAAAGAAAGTGGACAAAACGAAACGAGTGTATAAGGATCGCTACAACCCCTACTAGGGAAGGAGGCGTGATTATAAATATGTATGTACCTACAGTCAGCTAAAGGATATGGCTAGACAAAGGTATGGGGTAGGGTGCGTCTAGCTAGAAGGGGGGAGTGTGGTAGCGTGCTCCAGCTGCCATTTACCCGCTGGAGATAAGTTGGTCAATAGTACCGTAATAAAACGTATCAAGCAATAAAATAAAAAGTAATTTATAAATAAAACAACTACAAACGGCAATATCTACTAACGTACATTGCATGCACTCTAGAAAATTCATAAATTTTCTTAAAACTTGTCTGAGATAAATATGTTTTAACTGTACTTCTAACTAAAAATTTCTAATATCTCTACCAAATTGATTTATAATACAACATACACTTACCCAGCTCCTTCGGACAGTTGTATTCAACTTCAGCGAGTGCCTCCTTCATGGTGGTCCAGTTCGGGTTCCTCCACGAACTCTCCAGGATCAGGAAGGGGTCCCTTCCACTCCTTGTTAAGCCCAGCTCTAGGAGAGAGTCCCACTGGTTCAGCTCTTTGGCGCACTTGAGCCAGTGTTGTGTCCATAACGTGCACTCCTTGTGCATGTTGTACGATGAAGGATTCGCTGTGTATTCTTGTTTTAGTTTAGCCATAGCGACGTCGTACGCAGCCTGGAAAGGAGTACATAACAAATTTGAAATACATGATATAAAATCCGATCATTATTCATAGTGGCAAACGTACCAAAATACGTGGAGGCAAGTTCAGACATTCGTAGGCACACACGGAAGTAAAGCGAACGCGTCTAAATATTGTATATCCGTAATCCTTAGTTTTTAGTAGTGAATATCGTCTGTTAATCTTTCAAGTTGATTGTCACTGTGCTTACTTTGCATAGGGCGTTCATTAGTGTCGCAAATTATAGTATCTAATCTGGGTTCCTAGCTAATCTTTTTTATAACATTTTATAATTTTGTAGGTATATTTCTATGGGTTCCTGGGTGGTTTAAAACAAAATTAAACACGGTAGGTGGCGCTGCTTTGCCGAACAAGAGGACGTCTGCCAAGGATGCTAATTTTATAAATCCTGTTATTACTTACTTGCGCCTGCTCGAAGAAGCCTTGTTGTTCGTAAGCGATGGCGACGTTGGTCTCGCGGTATCGCGCGTGCTTCTGCCACAGGCCGGACCACATGTCTTCTTCTTGTAAGAGTTCGTACATATCGCTCAGAGAGTCTAATATTTCCTGCAAGGAATAGTTTTATGTCAATAACATAAAAGGGCTATTTAGTGTGTACATAAATGATTAAATAAAGACATAAAAACCAAATTTTATTTGACTCAATTATAGATCAATATCTTTTGAGTTTTTATTAAGTTATATCTAGTCTGCAGAATGTAATAAATAAAGGAAAGAAATAAAAAAAGAAATAAATACAGGAAATGTCTGAAAAACATCAGACACACACTTTACTACAAATGGATGATGTCTTCATAAACTGTCAACTCAGCAAACATGCAGATTACAGTTTTGAAATCAACATTTAGCAGTTAGATCCTTATCCAGGTTTTCCACACCAGATTAATCTTGAATTTATGCCAGTTGAAATAAATAAAAGTACTCATCTATTAAATACTTACAGTAGGCGAAGTAGTTTCAACTTCGTAGTCGTATATTTCTAGCGGCTCGCGCTGAGGGCGGCCGCTGGCCTGGTCGATGGCCATCTGTTCCAGGCTGAGGGTCATACGGTGCCACAGGTTGTGGGTCTTGCCTAGGTACTTCATCATGGGCCTGGGAACATTTAAGAGATTTTAGAACTATGAACAAGAATATAATTTTAAGAGAGCGTAGAAAGAATGAGATGTTCTTCAAGTCAACTTGATGGTGATTTTTTTTTACTTTTTCTACCCCTTATGTGTAGTTTAGGTACAGTAAATTAGTACATCTGCAACAGTAGTCTGCTACATTATATTGCGACTGAGTTTATTTAACACTTCGCTGCGTAACCGACCTAAATAGCTGACAAAAACACATTTATAGAATAAATATTATTCTCAATATGTTATTGGTAACGTCCAGATGTAGTAAACTTACGGTTTCATGACGACAGGCGGGTTGCAGCGCGAGAGTCCTTCTATGAAGGTGTTGAGCGCGCTCAGAGGCTGGTCGCGTTGTATCACGTGCACGCCCGATATTATGAACGGGATCATTTCGTGCATTACGGTCTGGAAATAAATAAAACAATTTTGTTCATTTTGTAAGATACCGGTATATAATTAAGTTCTGCTCCTAAACTAAGAGACTATTAAGAAAAAAGAAGTAAAATTGATTGATGGCTAATAAGGAAGTTTTTCTTGCGCTGGAAATATACAGACAGATTTACCTTATTTAGCAACGACAAGAGTCTGTAATCTTTGTAACACAGTAACTTATAATTACCATACTGTAAAAATGAGGATCAAAGCGAAAAATATACTTTCGATTTCGAATATAGCTCGCGAGCACAGCAGCTCGCAAACTGCTTATGTAATTTTCGTTCGTCAGATGTGGACGCACTTCTTAAAGGCTCTGTTTAGTTTAGGATCAGATATCCCATGCTATTATTATTAAATGATTTCCTTTGATTCTATTTTTGGGTGGCAACACATTCTTAAACAAGATCTTACCCCAAGCTGTCGATCATCAAGCGAGGCCCACAGCTTCGGGAAGAGCGCGATCCAGGAGTGGTGAGCCAACGCGTCGTCCATATGGCACAACTGAGCGGCCGCCAATACCAGCTGCTCCGTGCGCACGCGACGCGCCAGCTCTAGGAACTCTGATTGCTTGCCCACGATCTGGTTTAGTGTGCGTAGTCTGTAGGAAGGGAAATAAGTGTGAAATACAGTGAAAATATACATCGCAATAGTACTGCTATCAGAATTTTTTATAACATTTTATACGAAATTGATGTATAAAAAAAATATAACAAAAATATTTCGTTTGTTTTTATAAACACTTCCCAAAATTTTGTGTAAGCGACTTTACGTAATTGAGCACTTATATTTTCCGTTCAACTTTTTGATGTCTAATGAATAAAAAAAACGCACATGTACCTACTTATAACATGTGCGTTCTTCAAATAACATTCAGGGTTTTAAGCTTATCTTTTAAGTGTTCCAAGATTTTGATAGATTGAAACTTTTGTAACTTTTAATTTTCATTAAAGTCTCTATTACAAAAATAGACTATAGTCCACAACCCACCTATTAGTAACAGTCTTAGTACAATCCTCCTTCTGATTAGAACTGGAATCTAGGTCCATATCCAGCACATCCTCCTTATCAGCCTCCATGGAGTCGCTGAACCCTTCCGTGGTCTCCTCCTTCACACTGCTGAAGATCACGAATGATTTGCGGTCTTCACTGTCGGCCGAGTTGATGACTGATGATATGCTTGGTAGCAGATACTTGGGGTTGGAGAGACGGATCTGTGTGGCTGGTGATGAAAGAAATAATATTTTGTAGTGGAGATACAGTTGTAAGGATAGATTGTACAAGGGAAACCTTTTTGTGTCGATTTTATTTCCAATAGTTACCGCAAGGGTATCTATCCAAAAGGGGTGAAGAGAACATCTGGTATAGAGTCAGTTAAGATTTCAGCTCAAAATGATTTAATTTAATAATTGATATCAATATTTTAAAATTCAATATCCTTATGGGAGTAGAATAAAAACGTGTTCTGTTTTATTAACATTTTTGAATTGTACCTTCCGACACCATCTAATAAAGTTTTAATACAATACTGTCTAGAACTACTAAACAGAAAACGACATATATTAATATCCACAAATAACATAAGGTACTTACTTGGAACACAAGTAACAAGTAGTAACTCAAGACACTGTTTGATCCAATAATGTTGTCCAATATGTTCCCAGTTCTGTGAGCAGATGATATACAGTAATCTGTCGAAGACGCGCTTGCGCACGCTCTGGTCGAACACTTCGAAGAACTTCGCGCGAATGTTCGGCTGTGGGCATCGCAGGCCGGCGAGGAAAGCCGGCTCCAGTTTCATCGATAGTTCCGTTAGTTTTAGATGGTCGTCTCTGTTGGAATAAAAATGAACAAAAAAATGAATACACATCAAAAGTCATTGCTTAGTGCAAACCTATATTTGAAAAAATATATCGTTAGTAGTATCGCGAAACAATTTAATCAACATCATTTGAAAGGTTCAGGTGGAGCTTAGGACACAAGTTTCTCAACAAACAACTAATCTCCCAATAGCTTGATCTTCAGCTTAAAATCTCACTGTAATGGCGGTTAGACTCCGAAGCTTTGAAAGCAATATATCGAATTGTTTGCCGGTAATTCCTACACTGCTTAAAAAACGCTATTAATATCAACTACTAAGGCACAGCAACCGAATATTACCTATAAACATAATTAACGAGCTCCAAGAACGTGGCGTTCAGCTCCAGATCATCCGGGAACCGTTTCTCGACGTACTGCATGAGCTTGACGAGCAGGATGGACTTCTCCCGCAGCGAGGGCGCGGCGCCGGGCACGGCCTGCGAGCCCGACGCGCCGCGCCACTTCACCCACTCCTCTACCATGCGGATGATTGCTTTCATTACCTGGGAACGAGTTTGGGTTTATAACATCAGTTTAATTATGTGTATATATTATTATAATTAAAGAAATAACCATATATTGCTCTTTAATGGGGAAGATAGTATGATTCCTTTTTCTACATAGTGCTTTAAAAACAATTTGTAATCTGCTCTTATTTTTTCTACACAGTGGGCTTTAAAAAGCAATTTGTCATCTACTCCATTATGAGTTATGTACATAAAAACACAGCACAATAAATTACGTGTATGGATTAAATACTTTAACTTTTTCGAAAATTATTAAAATATAATAAAAAATTACCTTTGCATCAGTTGTTTTTTCAATAAGTCCAACCAAGACTGTGCCGATAAATGTTTTTCTCGTATCCACGGGCATTACGGACACACGAGCTTTCAAAAGATCCAACGCCAAAATCTGTAAGAAAACAAAACGTAAAACAGTGTAGGTACGCCTAGCACAAGAAGAAAGATTAAATATTATAGGTAAGGCATCATTCAAAGTGGAAGTATCGCTATCTCTTAAGATTCCGGGTTCGATCCCAATCATTAAACTTCGCAGTCTCTGATTATTTATATGTCAACAGAAACGTGTTGAAAAAAGAACAAGTGACATGCAGTGTGACAGTAGGCTTAAAATAATAGTTAAATAATAATACTCACAAGCAAGTCAGCCAAGGCATGATCGGGATTAGGCGCGACATGGTCTCTAGCCATGCGCTGCAGCACGCGCATGAGCGGCTGCAGCAGCCGGTCTATATACGAGGGGCTCGACGCGCAGCACGCCTTCAGCATCATGAGCGGGCCCAGTAGCGCACTGGTGCCGGTCGTGGGCGTGGCGGCGGCGGTCCCAGTGCTGGTGCTAGCCGCCTGCCCGCCGGCCGACTTCTCGTACGTCGCGAGGCCCTCGAATGCGTATTTACTTACGCAGGCGTATAGAGTTTCTAGTTCTTCGTACTGTGAATGTAAAAGAGGTTTAGATTAATGATGTGCTTGTTTGTAGACAGACACGTCAGTATGGTATTCATTTTGTATATGACACACATTTTTTCGTCGACTGTACAGGTAAGCAATAATTAGCCTTACTTTATTTTCCACTTTGACATAAGGACCATTCCTTGTATGTGTAATTTCTCCTAATTAATCGGTCCCAAGTACCCAAATAAAGAGCAATTTTATACTACATACAACGATCTACTTTTAAGTTTTGTCTGACTATCCTATATAAACGAAAAATCACACACTTTTCAATATACAAAACTTACTCTTTAACATTACATACCTTTGACGCTTGCGCAGCGCCCGTGGGTTCTGTCGGGAATATCGCAGTAAGTTTCGCGAGTAGGTTATGTGTGAGGCGCACAATCTTAGGGTTGGTGGAGGACACGCAGGCCGCCAGCCCGCGCTGCAGCGGCTTCAGAGCCACGAGGATTTGTTCTCGACGTAGTACGCCTAGCAGGTACACTAGTAACTCTAGTGCTGTGCATGCGTTCGCGCAGCCACCTGCGTTGGCGTCGGCCGTTGAGAATACCTGTGAATATTCGGATAAGCTGTAGTACGGTTATGAAATATGGTTGACATTATCAGAAAATTTATGTATTTATATTATATACAAACAAAAATGATTATGTAAGTTACGACGTGCTCGAACTATTCCAAATAAAAGGAGAAAGAAGAGATGTTGCATGTTGATGACCATGCCTGATTGTGGTTTAATAATCCTGTTAATTTTTTATTTTGCCTTCATACAAAATAATTTAGGAACACCTCATTTTTAATTCCTAAAATTATAACAAAAAATATTCAAGGTAAAATCTATCGAGTTACTTGTTTAAGCGAAAAAGTTCCTACCATTACTAAAATAATAGGTGCAAAAGATATGATAATGTCCTTACTTTATCGAGCCAGGCAAGCTTGGGCTCGCACAGATGCGGCCAGACGTCGGGCTTGAGCGCGGTCTTGAGCAGCAGCACGCAGCGGCGCGACAGCTGCTCGCCCGGAGACGCGCCGCCGCCCGCCGCCACGCTGCCCTCGTTCACCTGCACATGTGCCCGCACAACACGTGATAATAACCATACCACCATAGACTAAACATATACATAGACTGCTACTATCGCTAGTTTCCCCTTGTGCCAAGCGAGAGCAGTTTTTAGTCTTGATCTAGTACATTCGTTTACTGATTTAAGTTAATTCTCGTGCAACGAGAAACTTATATACGAAAATATCGCTGGTTTGGAAATTGTTAGGATAATATTAGTGTTTTAAGTGGATTTTTTAAAACGGCAAACTCCATCTTCATACATAATTCACGACAAAAGCAGTTTACACTAGTGCTTACGTTCACACTCTGATAGGCTCACTCTAGTTGCTTATGCATACTTTAAGCATACCACACTCATATTCATACTAACTTACTGTAATGGAATACATACAATAAATAATATTTCACTTATCTACTTATACATACAGACCTTTTTGTGGTCAAGTAGCGTCTGCAAGGGTTTTTAAAGTGAGGTCCCAGGATTGAGCCCCGGCAGGTCAATAATTCGATAACACCAATAATTTGCGTTAGGTGCAAAGCAATGTATATTTATTATCATACTGACCCTTCAATGTTAGGCTTTGACACAAACTTTATTTGTTTGTTGTTTTGTTGTTGATTTTGTTAGTTACAAATTTTGACAATTAATAAAATTAATAAACCATTATGGACTAATATGCATAATGTTTTCTTATCAATTATAGCCTATAAAATTTAAGTTATAAAAATAAATATAAAAGGGACACAATTTACAATAACATAGAAAGTACAAAATAACCATAAGATAAATACTTACTTGACAGGCGAGCCTCAGCAGCAGGTTGACGACAACATCGACATGCTGCCTGTCCAGCGGCTTGGCGGCGTCGGGCTCCATGCGCGAGGCGCTGGCCTGCGGACTGGCCCAGCCCGTGTTCAGCGCCTTGCGGGCTTCCGACCCGCTCTCGTCCGACGACACGCGCTTTACGGCGCCGCTTGGTGATGCTACAGCCTGCTGGTTATGGGAAAAGGTGGTAAGTTAGTACATGATTTATCATCATGATCATGAAATTAGGAATAACATTCATAATATCTGTTTCAATTTGGATAAGACTGGCACAAGACCGGAGAGCACGTGAAAAGAGAAGCCTAAAAAGAGGCCAGCAGTGAAAGACAAAGGCTGTGGATGTTGATTTATTTATGATTAGATTTCCTAGAATAGGAATAGCTAAAAAAAATCTTGTGTTAAGAATACCATTATTAGCTATTCTATTTTCTTAAAGCAAAGTTAAGGTAACGACGCGCAAAACTGTAAACTTCGTGTTGTTATAACGCACTTTATTGAAGACAGAAAATAACAGTTTTAAAAATAACTGTAGTCTTACTGACGAAACCTGAATGCTTTTCCTAGTTGAAAAATGTCACTTGCAATCTAAAATAGGGTAACACACGGGATGTTATTATTATTTCCCTCACTAACCCCAGACTCTTCATGCGTATGATCGCGAATCCTCTGCAGCTCCCACTTGAGCGCGACCTCCGCCAGGTCGACGGCGAGGCGGCGGTGCTCTAGCGACGCGGTGGCCGAGAACCCGAGCCGCTGCATCGCCGCCACCATGTGCCCTACGAGCGCGTGGCGGACTGGGTAATAAACCTAGAAAACAAGAAAAAGTATGTAGGGAAGGAAAAATTATAAAACAGAAACTGCAAGTGTAAAATATTCCTTAATTTACCCAGATACTATCACAGAAATTGAAGGAGCAAATGACTTATTTCACACATATTTTTGCTTTGTAAGAAATTCATTTTAATATTGAAACAGTAGATTTATGGCATCATTATCCTTACAATACATGTAAAAAATCGCTGTTTGGTAGATAATTCATCAGCCTCGCCTTTTCCTATATTACGTTGGGTCCCTCCATGTACCTGCATTAAGTTAAAATCCATTTTTAACATGGAGAGAGAGTATATCTGACGTCGACGTCAAATATACTGTCTCGGCGTGGCATTAACTATGGAGGTAGATGAATAGTTCAAGATATACCTTGTAATGCCTAACAACCAGCTGCAATATATGGAAGAGCTGCTGCACGGAGTGTCCGTCCTCCACGATGATCTTCTTGGTCCAGTGCGTGAGCATCGTGTTGCCGTCCTCCATGCGTTGCGGCATGGCCGGCGTCAGGATCTCCAGCGCTTGCCGGACCACCGAGCGGGCTTCTACCGCGTGAGCTTTTAGGAGGCTGTGGAATACTGTGGGGAAGGAAAGAATAGTTACAAAAACAATGGGTTAAACTATCAAAATCAGTTATAATAAAAAAAATGTTGACACGAATATTTATCGAATGTGATGCGAATAAATGTTCAGGACGACATCAGGCTATTCCAAATTGTACAAATTCAATTTATCGTCGTGATTTTATGTTAATGTAAATAAATAATAAATACGTGTCTTAATTTTTTTTTACTACCCATAATAGAGAAATTAAATAAACGCAAATATAGCTAAGTTAAACTTACCCTGCAACACAATTCGCTTGTGGATAGCGAACTTCGCTATGATGTGACTCAATAGTAAGTGGCCATGATACCTGCAACAACATACATAACACATTAAAGTTTAAACTAAATATCGAAGATTGTAATAAAGTTTTATTTTGTTTTGATATAAAGTTAGACCATATAGGACAAGGACTTGAGGAAGGCCTGCAATATAAACATCCTCAGACAAACAAGCTTATTCCCGTGAATTATTTTACTATAAACGTGCAGCGCGATAGTTTTAAGTTTATATTGGGGGAGGCCTTTGCCCAGCAGTGGGACAGTATAGGAAAAGAAATGAAATAATTAGGGCGAGGTCGAAGATGTCATACCGAGTCGCAGGATCAACATAGTTCTTGCCGAGCAGACAAGGCCAGGCGAATGTCATGAGTCTCCGGAGTTTATTGCCTTGCTTCTTGTTGTTCGCGTCGTGTATATGCGCCGACGCTTGCTCGAGCAGCAGGCAAGCAAACTGCAAGAGCGAGATTCGGACCGCATCCGAACAGGCGAACGGATTTTCTGGGTCAATAACCTGTGGAACATAAGTACGATTAATCTCTACAATTTTAAACAAAAAGTCCATCCAAATAACCAGAAAGTTTAGTCCTGAAAATTTTAATGGATCTGGGTGCAGAAGTATTTGTATGAGCATATACCTAAAATTATGATATGATATGCACTGATAAGAATAATATCTAAGTTAATAAATAAGTAATTAAATCATTACTAATCTCGCCGTGGCACGAGGCTAATCCATGAACCTATTAAAAAGGACTACTTAAATTTTAATTAAAATTCATATTTTAAATTGTGATTGGTTATGTATGAGTAAATAAAGTTCATTTTACACCCAGTAATACTGTAAAAAAAATAAAAATAATATGAAGTTGTAGCGTAAACTATACCTTATGTGCCAGCATTACAGTTATTTTTCCTAAACCTCCATATTATTTTTTGTTGTTTTTTTCATGCCTTTTTTATAAAATTTATGTACTTACGTTATTAATAAACACGGAGACGACATTGTCTGGGTTATCCTGGTAGGGCGCCGGCGGGCCGCCGACAATCTTCTGGCCCTTCTCGAAGCTGACCGCGAAGCACGGTATCAGGATCATCTGCAGCACCTTCGCCTTCAGCTCCTGAGACATGGAGTCGCCGGCGAAGTGCTCCACGAAGCGGAAGAATGCCGCCCGCTTCCATTCCACGTCGTATGTCTGAGCTACTGTGTTTTCTAGGAAGTCGCGGAGGAACTGTACAAGGAAAAGTTATTTGTCATGTTAAAGTTTAGGATCAAATAAGTCTTGGATAGAAGTCGCTCCAAAATACCAATAAAATCCACTAATTTTCTTTATATACTATAAAGAAAATTAGTGGATATTTTAACTCTTGTGGACAGTTTTTTTAATTATAATTTATAATTATAGCAATGTTTATTATTATAGCAATTTAGTACTTGAAATTTAAACCTTAATATACTGCTGTTTTTTATCTCAATAAAATAAAATAAATTATTATAGAAAAACTTCCTTCGTCTTTGTAAAATCAAATCGTTTATTTGCATATGGTGGAAATATGCATAGAGTCCTGAACATTTCAAGCAAGCAAAATATCAATATGTTTTAGATCAATTGTCCAATCATTTAAAATAATATGGTACTTTAAGATAGTTTTAGTAGTTAGCCTACTAAAAAAAACAGTTTCGCTGTTACAAATAGCATAGTTAGTAGCTAAGTGAACTGTGTAACGTACTTGGAAGTCGGGTATAAATCGGTCGCACAATGCTCGCAGCAGCTGGAACAACATGTCAATGTTGGACTTGTGCTGGACGAAGTAATGCAGTAATATCTTCACGATCAGTTTGGGCTCCTTCCAGTGAGTACAGTCCACAATCTCCACTTTCTTATGGATCTCCTGAAAGAAAATGATCTAAGTATTTGTTTTTTTGGAGACATGAGAGTAACCACTAATTCATGTGTTCCACCACATATTGGGGTAAATGACTATGTCTTTTAGTGTCCGTATTGCATAACAAAACATTTTTTTTTTCTATTTCTTACGAAACAAGAAAACTATCGGGATTTTAAATATTTTATGTGAAAGCATAACGTCTTTAGGTCTCCTGAACTTTGACTCGCTTTATCTAGTTAGTTATTTCACGTTTAGAGTACCAATTTTCCGTAACACTTACATGGTACTGATCGCTGCACCAAATACGTTTGAGAAGCTCAACCAAATCCTGCTGAGTCGACAGCCACTTATCATCAAACTTGATCAACAGTGACACAACTCGTATAGCCTGGAACTGCATCTCAGCCTTATCAGCCATAGGTAGGTTAGAGTTAGATAACATCTGCATGAGTCGAGATTTCTTTATGGTTTGGAGTGCCTCCCTGTATGGGGGTCCGGCTTTCGGATGCTTGATTAGATAGACGAGGAAGCGACTCCATTGTTGGTCTTTGATGTTGTTGTCACTCATTATTAGGTCTAGAGTCTCTTTTGGATACCTGGAAATACATTATGGTTTAAGAGCAAGGCTCGTAATTTTGTTAATAATCATCAATAAGGCATTATTTACTCGAATTATTTCTGTATACAAAAGACAGCGAAATAGAACTATATAAATTTAATCTGTCAATATTGTGATTGGTTGAAAAATAGACTTCCAACCAATCATAGCACGATGACAAAATTTTACAGATATCTATCAAAAAATATATATATTTATTAAATCGATGTTTTGGAAACAAGGTTTTTCGTTATACATACCTCATCAGGAACTTAACAAGCGGCTCCCTGAAGGGAGAGCCGGCCTCAATCATGAGCGACTTCTCCGTGTGGAATATAAGCCGGCATAGTACGTCAATAAAGCGAGGTGAAGCAGCCGGTATTTGATGGAATATTCCTATGAGGATTATTATCTTCTGCTCATTTTCATTGTTCTTTGATACGCTTTGCAGGAAGTTTCCACCTGAGAAAGATTTTCACAAATTTAGGGATCTTCAACTTGTAACTGGGGGAAGGGATCGTCAACAAAAAATGTTAGTTTGAAAAGTATCTAACAAAAATGCAACACAAAATGTACCACTGCTTTTATATAGCTTCTTTCCTAAGTTAAATGCCCTTTTTAAACGACAACAAAAGCTAATGGTCAAAAATTACATTATCCCCGTTATTGCGTAGCTCGAGCGCTAATCTGCACTTAGATCCATATGTTACGGAAAAATAAATAAATAAAAAGTATATATAATGTAAAAACGCTAACCTCTGTTCGACTGTATAGAATAATCCAGAAGCTTCTTCAACAGCTGCAGCAGCTGTTCGCACAGCTTCTCACTGAAGGTCGAGGGGAACAGCTGGGTCAAGTACGAGAGCCTCTTGGCCCCGTTCACGCTGAGGTGGCGGTGATCACCGAGGGTGAGCAAGAGTGGTCGCATCACTGGGTGAACCATCTCCATGTCGATTTGGAAACCAGATAGGAACTTCTGCATACACTCGAAACCAACCTAAAAAACAATATACGGTATAAATAAGAGGGATATGTCTGTCTATACAGAGAATAATATAACATATAGGTGGTACACATAAAGGAATTTATTTACCAGATATTTAAGATTTTCAAAAACAAAATATATTTAAATTCACTTATATGACCAACCATAACGAATGGAAAGAGATAAGGGAGGCTTTTGCTTAACAGAAGGATGATCATGGCTAAAATAAATAGACTTACTTGTTGCAACTCTTGGTCATTCTTCTCAAGAGACTTGTACAAAACTTGGAATATTTTCTCGCGGCAATGTTTCTCCTGTATATAGTGGCAAGACGCTAATGCTTTTAGGGCAGAAGCGCGTAAGGGTACTAGGTTGACACCCTTGTAACACGGCAGCTTGCCTAACATCGCGTCTTCAGCCTCACACAAGGACAGCAACTCCCGGAAGAATACTTTGTGCTCGTTTATATTCAGATCTGAAAATACAAAGAATTAGTTGGTACATACTAAAATAACAAGATAATAAATCTTCAATAGAATGCCTATTGTAACTTGTCTTACCGATTGTAAACAGTCTTGGTTTCAACGTAGTGCAGAATGTGGTTCCATCCATCAGACCCATTTGAGCATTGGCAGGTTGATGCCTCAGCAAATGTTTTTTGGGCGGGATTATGTCTGCCAATACCTCTCTGTGAGGGTCCATGACTTCTGTCACCGTCTTCTTCTGTAACTCCGCTATGAGCTCCAAAGATTTCATCGCCTAACAGAAAATATTTATAAGTGTGACAAAACAGAATTAAGAATAATATTAATGGAAATTAGTTGAGGGGGAGTATTTACCTGTTGGCGTACAAGTAGATGTGGACTCGTTACTTGAAGCACCAGTTCCTGAAGCACGTCGTGTAGCGCGCGGGCCTTAGCCGCGGCGACGTCGCCTTCGGGCTCCACAGCCTGCCCGCAAGGCCCCACGACACACACCCGGACCAAACGCTCCATGTTCACCGTGGCCATATCTATTGCACCCGACGAAACTTCTCCAGTCAGATCCATCATCACAAATAATACTGCCTTCAAGAACGTGAACACGTGCTTGTACACCCACTCAGGTGCCATCTTCTCAACCATAAACTTGACAGCGATGCAGCCGCCTAGCTTAGCGTACCAAGCTCGCTCGTAACACAAGGCTGACATCCGCTCAGCCAGGTACTCCATCAGCGGCAAGCGGCACGCGCGTTCCCTACTACCAAGCACCGTAGCCGCAGTCTCTATCATAAGAACCAACGCTAGATGACCAGGTTTGCACAGTTCTTTCTCTTCATGACCCATTATGACCGCAATAGCATCGACTAGGACCAGCGCATCCAAACCTTCTTTAGGTGTAGAGCTCTCTACAAACGGTCCCGCTTGCTGAGCTATCGCTACCATAGTGTAATGTCGCACTAACGACACCATCGTTGGCAACACATGATGACGTAACTCCTTGATAGCTGCGGCTACGAACATTCCGGTGAGAGCAGTGCGATGCGTATTTCTCACAATACTGTTAGTACATTTATAGTAAGGTCCGTTTTGAACTTGGATTTTGCCGTCAATAAAGCTCGGGTGGTTGAACAGTTTCTGTAATGTCGCCTTATCGTCGTCCAAGTTAAGGGAAGAAGCAAGATAACATCTGAGCACTTCCCAACATTGTCGTCTGTAGAACGGATCCGTCATGCTTGACTTTAGCGCAGAAAAGGCTGTCTCTATTACTTTATCTACCTCGAAATCCACAGGCTTCGGTTGGTCCTGGAAGTACGCCTGCACTGCAGGTGGCGGCGCGTCAGTCTCGCGGTACTCCAGCCTCTGTGGTTCGATCATCATTTTTCGATTACCACCACCGAATTTCCCTAGTACTCTAAATGCTATCCTGGCGACTTCGTTATTCTGCAATGTTCTCCAAAGCGCTTGCATCAAGTCTGCCCTTACGGGCTGAATGTGTTCATATAAGAAGTCAGGCTGCAGGTTATCCACACAAAGCTCTAGCGTCCTCAAACCTTGAGATATTAACGTGTGCGAACCATTTAGTGCAGATACTAATGGATCCATGAGCATAGGTAAATACGGTAATAGACTACTTAGTCTAACGGGTACAGTCAGGCATAACTCGACGAACAGATCTTTCATGTGTTGTTTATGTAGACCGCTCTGTAGGCGGTTCAGTCCTTCTAGTAAATTAGGCAACAGTGGTAAGAATTCTTGGTAGAGGAGATCGTGGCTGCCGCCGCCGATAGAGCGGAATAGAGCTCGTAGTAATAAGAAGTAATTGTATGGTTCCTTGGCTGTCATAGCATAATCCATGGCCTTATTAACTATGCTGTGTAAGTGTGGTCGGAGCATTTGTTCATTTTCTGTCGGGAATAAGCTGACCGAACCAAATACTAATTTGAAAAGTCTTAAGTACAGATTGGACCTCTCAACATTTGTTCCCATTTCTTCCATTCTTTGCAAGAGATACTCGACAAGTACAGTGGCGAATATGGGTGATGTGGCAGGATTTGATAAGAATGTATTGGCAATAATTTGTAATGTCGTATTTTTGTTAATTCTTTCAACCATATGGGAAATCGTCGCTGTAAATATTTCTTGGAACGTTTGTGGGTTCATCATGGAGAACTGCAAAAAATCAAATCCAGCTTTGAAGATCTCAAGAAAACGTTAATGATGCATGCAAATAGAATGTTTTTCATAAACAAAATGCAAATTATGTGACTAATTACTAATTTATAGCCACAAAACAGCTCTTACTCTTTGACTTTTTTATCTAAAATAAAATGTCCTGACCAGTACAACTAGTTAAATAACTTAACAAAATACATACCACTCCACTAAAATGTTCCAGCACCTCCTTCTCCTCCTTCGAGCGTACATGCGGCTGCGCGGGCGGCTGTGCCGGCACCCGCGGGGCCGCTAGCGTGTATATATCTAGGGACTGTAGCCCCCACCGAACTAGACGGATGAAGACGAGTGTCTCGCGAGCACTGAACTGCTTCTGACCGGCTATTGTGGTGGTTGATGTGCCTTCTGTGGTTGTTGTAGTTTGCTGGGATAAAAAAGGAGTTTTGAAATGGTGTGTTTTTGACACTCAAGGATATTTTGGCAAGTTGTTTGATATAAATAAAAATTGGCGGCAAGCCAAACAAAATCCTGATAAAAAGACAATTTATCTATGAGCAATTAAAACGACTTTAAATTAATCGAATAGTTAACCTAATTGCTTTGGCACTTGGGCCGAGTAGGGAGTAGAAAACATTGGTGATTATGTCAATATCCCAACCGAACCTCAATATTCAAGGATGACACTACTCAAGGATGATTTCCAACCAATTCGAGCTTTCTTTGTGAGCTTATTTCAACTAGAAGTACTATTAAGTATTATAACGTCGTCAACTTAATTTAAAGATAATACAAACAAAAATAAACCGTATACGAAAAACATATAAATGTATCATTTTAAGATTTCTTACCTTACACGAAGCGCATCCCCACGTAATAGTCTTGACACCACACACCAGTGTCTTCACAAGAGTCCTATAATCTCCCACATTGAGGTTACTCATTTGTGAAGACGGGAATCCTATCTTACTCTTCTCCTCAGACTTGGTGAGGCTGTCGAGGAAATCTGGCGCGATCTTCTCTTCCTCCATCTTAACTTCTACGGTCGTGCTGGGGCCGGGCGTAGTGGGGGTACTGGGTGTCGTACCGTTGGTCCCGTTGGGTAGTGGTGTGGTTTGTTTACTAGGACAAGTTTGTAAGTAAGAATTTTGTCCACATATTTTTTAATTAACATTATAGAATGTTTACAGAATAAGTATAAGTCGGAACTTATAGCTCATAAGAAACCTTCCGTTTGGGGAAAGAACTGTCTTCTATATACGTAGACAATATTTTAACTTTTTCTACCAAAAAAGTGGTATAGTTAAGTATACAAAAAAAAGTCAGGCATTGCATTTATAAGAATACTATTGTAAATTATAACTCACTCATATTGATTAAATCAAGGATATAAATACTATAGCACATTTGTAATTCAAAACGTTGTCGAGTCTTGTTGTAGGTAAGTGTACTTGTCAGTGGCGTGCATAGCATATAGGCAAATAAGCAGAGCTTACCTTCAAAAATCCTATCTTCTTTTAATACAACAACACTCATCATACATAATCATAACATAAAACGGCAGTAAAACTTCTAACCAAACATTTCAATAATAAACAAATCATGACGTCACATATGTCAAATTCAAATTCATTCAATAACTCATAATAATCTGTTACGAGGTAGGCTCGCGTCAGTTGTGCCTAGTTTACACTCACACATTCAAACGAAATCTCCTTGTCCATATACGCACGCACACTTCAAAAACGGAAAATAATACCCCGCCATCTTGACTTTTTATTATACGACAAAAACAAAAAAACCTGTTTTTGCTAAGAGTGGTGCTTTGACATTTGACATACGTAATTTTTTACACTTACAGTAAGCTAGCCTACCTGCCAATAGACTTATAGAGTCCTCGCAGTCCTCAGTCCTTTTACTTTCTTTTCACTCTCATATTCGTTTTGGAGCAAAAGTCTTTTGGGTTGTTCACCGCACTTGTCAATTCTTATTCCAGTAATTATTGTATTTTAAATGAAACTTGTGTTTTAAAATACTTATAACTTATATAATTAATTATCACAATATTATTTACTTATTTATTAATGTTTATTATATTTATTTTTAATAAATATTTTTATTGTTTTACTTCTGTGTTGCAACTTGTTCGTTTTTTGATATTTATTATCTGTGGCAGATTTTTTATTAAGTTTTTGATAGTTCGCGCGCCTGTTTTCGTCTTGTCTTTCGCAACAAGTTTCTATTAATTGTGATTTTGTGAAGTGGCTGTAGGTTAATAAACAGGAGCACTAATAAACAGCTATGTGTATGAATGTTAAGATTGTGGCGAAATTGAAATATGTTTGATAGCATACGTGCGTAATTACAAATTTACAATACAAACCCATCAGATGGGGTTTGTTGACGAAACTTAAAAGGTAAGGCTCTCAGTAACTATTAACTCAAAATGTTAGAAAATATTGCCTGACTAGCGGTGTGTTGCTGGACGAACTGTTCTTTTTATGTTATTCGTCGTTTCTTGATTGTTATACGAAATTGTTGCGTGAATTGATACCTACGAGAATAACTACGACGAAAACATTTTGTTGTAGTAGATGATTATATTAAGTGATTGTTTTTAGTTACAATCTTATTAAAAAAAGGAGTAAATTAAACATACAAGACAATAGTATATGTTGGCACGTAAAATAATACGTCTGATTATTTATTTGGCTATTTTACATAACGTAGGTAAGAAAAATGTTGATCTCGAATGGTCATATTGGCTATGGCTTAATATATTTACTATTATGTTCAGTTTCGTTTTCTTATTCAGGATAATACACAAATATGAGTCCTCAACCATAAGCTCTCCGCACCGCGACCCTTTGCTCGTCGCGAGTCCTGAATCGCGGATTCGGCTGCTGTTCGCAGTTAGCTTTACAAAGATTGTTTTATATAAACTTATACCTACAAGTTGAAATAGTGATTCAATCAGAAATTGGTTTGTAGATTAAGCTAGCGAATAGTTCGCGAGCTGCGCGCGTGCATTTTAAGTAGACTCATGATCTTGATCGCGCCGCGCGAGCAGCGCGCGTACTGCTCGCGAACAGTTCGGAGACGGCATTACTAAAATTTGCACTACCGACCTTTGCGTGAGTTGCGTCGAGGAGGCGCACTAACATATTGCAGTACCTAACTGCAAGCGCGAGCAGCGCATTCGGTGTGCGTTCGCTAGATCTGAATGTAGGTACCCTGTGGTCCACAAAAATAATCCTAGTCCAATTTTTTGGGAGTTCATTTGCATATTTACGGTAAAGTTGGCCATACGAGTACATACAATTCAATTCAATTCAATTTTATTGCATTCCATAATGTACATTTACAGGTGGTAGGCTTAAAAATAGGTAACAATTATGGACCCTGTCGGGCACAGCACTATTAGGAGAGAGGAGGATTTAGCCGTTTTCGTATTAAATAATTTAATGGTTTTGGAGTATTTAGATGTTTAGAATTTATATATTATCTTCTAGGTATTCTTTGACCGTGTAGTAACTTTTTATAATTAGAAACTTCTTCAACTTGCTAACAAAGATATTCAATTTATTCTCATTTTTGATATTATTCGGTAGCTTATTATATAATTTAATTGACATTATAACCAATGGGCCAGAGGAGTGCATCTCTAAACGTGAACTTGGAAGGTTCAATCTATTTTTGTGTCGTAGTGTCATTGTGGTTTGGATGTCTTTGCGCTTGGTGTAGTGTTCTGGATATTTACGAACTAATTTACATAGTTCTAAGATATAGATGCATAGTAGTGTTAATATTTTGAGTTCTTGGAAGTGTGGTTTACATGTGTCAGTATTTTGTATATTAACTAAAATTCTAATCAATTTCTTTTGTTGGGTAAAGAGAGTGAGGGCATCTGTGCTGTTACCCCACAAATCAAATACGTACGAAGTACGTACGAGTCTGTGCCTACCATGGCCGAAAACCAATGCACGCCACTGGTACTTGTATAACTAAAGATCCTTACCATTTATTCATGAGCGCGGGTAGTTGCAACTTGGAAATGGTCTTGAACTTCAACACGAACACCTCCAATATTCGCATGAGTAGCTGTCGCCCTTGCGGCTGCGTGCCCGCCGCCGTAGCTCCCTCGCTCTCGGAGCGCTGACGTATGCAGTCCACTAGGTTCAGCAGTAACTTGCATGACATCGTTTGTATGCTAAAAACAATAACATAGAGGTCAAAATTAAAAGAAGTAGTCAGAAGTAGCGTGTTCGAATCTTGCCTCATGTTGAATTATTCTTTTAACTATTCGTATCTAATTACATAACTTGCGTTACTGAATATCATTTACGATCAAAGTATTTTAAAGCACACTAGAAAAAAGAACATAAATCTTGAATCTAAATAACGGTTTACTGTCTCTCTCAACTTCGACATCACCAGACTAGATACGCGGGCAAAAACAGTTCTTCATGAGCTAAAGAGGCGGTGTCGCGATCCAGTCAAGGCATCCCGAAGAAAACAGCGTAAGTACATATCAAAAGCATTGTTACTTCTAACGCCATCTAACGACGTGATGCGGGACGACTGATGGGCGTGAAGTTGCGACGAGCGGTGAACGTGGATCGTTAACTACTTCACTCATATATAACTTTTAACATTGTGTCAAGTCACCGCCAAATTCGATTTGTATTACAAAAAACTGTAAACGTCTTTTTTCTAATTCGAAATATATGATTATCTTAAATACGAATAAAAGTAATCATTGAAGAAACCCTTGCTAGGAAAACCTGAACACTGATGCCGAAACATTGGTCCAATCGAGCCGGATCTTCGCATCGAATCGAGGATTAGCAAGAAACGGTCAGGCCAGTTGTTCCTGTTTTTTCCTATTCCCTTTACAGTGTCTAATTCGTGCTGTATTTTAAAATTCCAGTGTTTGTAAATTGCCAAGTTTGAGGCGGTACGTGGCGTCTATCAACGCTCGTTTCGCTGTTGGTGTTTAAACGTGAGTAACCTTTCGTTTCTTTATAAACCGCCAAAATGAGTGACGAGGAGTATAGTGAAATAAATAACTTGTCGAATTTAGGTGAGCTTAAAAAACAAAGGGGTACTTTAAAAGGGCGATTAACTTTATTTGAAAAGTACGTTAACAAATACGAAAATGTTAAATTATCTGAACGACAGCAGGCTGAACTTATTTTACGAATGGAATCGGTCACAAATATGCTCAAGTCTTTTAACAAGATTCAAGATAAAATTGAACAATTGTTGGATGATGTTGAGTTGGACAAACAAATTGAGTATAGGGAATCTTTTGAGGATCAATATTTTAGTATTATGTCAGTCGCAAAGTGTTTAACTGATTTTGTAAAGGTTCAAGATAAAAGTGAAAGTTCAAGGTCAAGTGTACAACAAAACAGCACCATTAAATTACCCCAAATAACACTTCCTTCGTTCGACGGTTCATATGATCATTGGCTCGAGTATAAAAACTCTTATATATCCATGATTCATAAACGTACTGATTTAGATGCGATTCAGAAATTCCACTACCTAAAGTCTTCGCTTACCGGTCCAGCACTCCAAGTTATAAGCGCATTGGAATTTACTGCTGCCAATTATACCCACGCATGGGAACTTTTGGAGAACAGGTACCACAATAACCGTCTACTAATTCACAACCATGTTAAGTCTTTATTTACTGCACAATCCATTAGCAGAGAATCGCCTTTGCTAATCAGGAAATTAGTCGATGTAGTGCTGCGTAACTTGCGAGCCCTCAAATCTCTTGACGAGCCGACGGACACATGGGACACTTTAGTTATTTATCTCATAGTATCAAAACTAGATTCAGCTACTGAGCGCGAGTGGGAGAATTATAAAGGAACAATTTCTTTAGATTTTAATAAAACGAAAATAAAGCTCGATCATTTGTTATGTTTCCTACGTAATCGGGCCGATATGTTAGACATGATCCATAATAATCATTCTCGAACTTCTAGTACCAAGCCTAACAACACGTCGGACACTAAAAAATACACGAGTGCTATGCAAGTGCAGCAATCACATAGTTATGTATCTACGCGTAACAATACGATTAAATACGACAAAGCGAAACATATGTGTGTAATGTGCGGTCAAAATCACGCGTTGTTCATTTGTTTCAAATTCCTTAATTTAACAGTTTCCGACAGAATTAAGTTCGTGGATAATACGAAGGACCTGTGTCGTAATTGTTTACGAACAGGTCACCCAATTTCAGAATGCATGTTTGGCCCATGCAAACAATGCAAGGACAAACACAATACTTTATTGCATAGAGAAAATAGTCATGTTATTGCATCGGTGCCGGCGTCGTCAACATCGAGTGTTGATAAGAAACCGGTTTCAGTTGTATCATGCGCTTTGAATTCTTTAGACACCAGGGATAATTTGCTAATCGATAAAGCACCTTATGTTTCTTTGCCACAAGTGTTATTATCCACTGCTTTAGTTGAGGTTCTCGGCGATAATAACAAATACTATACAGCTCGCGCGTTAATAGATAATGGTAGTCAGAACTGCTTTATTTCGGAAAGGCTTTGTCAACGATTAAACGTATCCATACTACAGTCCACTATACAAATTTCCGGTGTGGGACAGTCGGTCTCACACTGTAATAAATTATGCGATGTTACCATGCGATCTAAAACGCGTAATTATCATATTCAATTAAGATGTTATGTTTTGCCGTGCATCACAACGAGTTTGCCGGCGACACATATTTATTACGATACAATCATCATCCCAGACAACATATCTCTTGCGGACCCTACATTCAACATACCATCAGAAATCGATTTGCTGATTGGTGCAGACGTATATGGGGACTTGTTAGAATCGGATAGAATTCGATTATCCAACGGACCATACCTACAGGATTCAAAGGTAGGATGGTTAATTTCAGGTCCTATTCTTACAAACAAATCGCGCGATAATAATGTCCATTGTAATTTCACACAACAGTCTAATATTGATATACACTTACGTAAATTTTGGGAGCTAGAAGAAGTTGTAAATTCGGGTTCGACACTCACCGAAGAAGAACGTCAGTGTGAAGAATATTTTATTAGGACTACTACGCGTGACAGTAGCGGTAGGTTCTCGGTAGGAATACCATTGAAGGAATCAGCTGACGTGCTCGGTGATTCATATGAAAAGGCAAAATCACGCTTTCTGTCATTAGAGCGCAAGTTAGATAAATCTCCTGCTTATAAGAAGTTGTATTGCGAGTTTATACGGGAATACATCGAACTAGGGCACATGTCACAAATAAATGAATATACATGGCCGTATTATTTTCTCCCACATCACGGGGTATTCCGTGAACACAGCACTACAACAAAGCTTCGCGTAGTGTTTGACGCAAGTGCCACTACTACTTCTAATAAGTCGTTGAACGATATACAGATGATAGGACCTCCGCTTCAAAACGACATTTTTTCTATCTTACTTCGGTTTCGAAGGTATAAGTATGTGGCTTGTTCTGATGTGGAAAAAATGTTTAGGCAAATTCTTCTCCACCAAGATCAACGCAATCTCCAATTAATTTTATGGCGGGAACATTCCTCTGATGATATTGGCATATATAGACTCAACACTGTGACTTACGGAACCGCGTCGGCTCCATACCTCAGTATGCGCTGTTTACGTCAGCTCGCTCTAGATACGGATGATCAGGTCATTGCCCGGGTAATTAGCGAGGATTTTTTTGTGGACGATTTGATTACTGGAGAAGATGACCCCCAAGTTTTATCAACTATATGCGAAAAAACTTCGGAGGTTTTAAAGTCAGCTTGCTTCCCGTTACGAAAATGGATATTCAATTATGACATAAACATAGACGCATTTAAGGAGTTAACGATCGGTGAGCATTGTCAAAATAAAACACTCGGCTTGGGATGGCAGGTCGATAAAGATTCACTTTATTTTACCACTAACTTCAAAGAGAAAACGTCAAAGATAACTAAGCGGTCAATGATGTCTGTCATCTCACAAATATATGACCCGTTAGGTTTGCTATCGCCAACAATTATCATAGCAAAAATATTGCTACAAAAGTTATGGCTTTGTAAAATTGATTGGGATGATGAAGTTCCGTATGATATCAAATGTTTGTGGAACCGATTCATTCAAAACTTGTCAGCATTAGAAAATATACGCGTACCTCGATACGTCATGGGTAAATATACAGACAGTCGCGAATTACATATTTTTACTGACGCATCGCAAGATGCATACGGCGCTTGTGCGTATATACGTACATACTCGGACGAATGTTCTATATCTACGAAATTGCTATGTGCAAAAAGCAAAGTGGCTCCCGTAAAAATAGTTTGTACCATTCCGCGACTTGAACTATGTGGCGCTCTGCTCGGCGCCAGGTTATATCGCAAAATTATTAGTTCATTACGACTTACATTCACCAAAGTTTTCTTTTGGACTGATTCCACCATTGTCATGGGCTGGATTAGCATGCCTCCTCATTGCTTAAAAACGTTCGTTCAAAATCGTGTCTCTCAAATAAACGAACTTACCGGTGACGCGAACTGGTTGCATATTAAAGGTACGGATAACCCGGCCGATATTGTATCGAGAGGCTTACATTTAAACGAACTTCAAAACAACAACTTATGGTGGAACGGGCCAACCTTTTTACAACAACACGAAATCGATCGTTCGAATGATGTTTTCATAGACAAGGAACAACTACCGGAATTAAAGGTCCAACATGTGAGTATGGTGTGCAATCATAATAACTTTTGTATAATCGATTTCAATAGATTTTCTTCATTTAATCGGTTGCGGCGAACGGCAGCCTATATACTTCGATTTATAAGCAACATACGTGTGAGTAAACAACACCGCAAAACCGGTTCGTTATCTGTCGATGAGTTGGACGCCTCAACTATAATGCTCGCACGGCTTGCACAAATGCAATCTTTTAATAATGAATACAGCGATTTAGTTAAACCTTCGGTGTTAAAGTCTAAAAGAATAATAGGATTGAACCCTTTCTTAGATGAATTTAAATTAATACGCGTTGGCGGAAGGTTGAACAATTCATATTTTTTCGACAATAATAAAAAGCACCCAGTGCTATTGTGCAGTAAACACAGATTTACTGTGTTGTTATTTTTGCATGAACACAAACAATTATTTCATTGTGGACCTCAGCTCCTGTTGGCTTCTGTGCGTGAAGCTTGGTGGCCTCTGGGAGGGAGGAACCTAGCTAGGAAAATTGTACACGACTGTGTCACGTGCGCGCGCATTAAAGGAAAAACATTACAGCCTATCATGGGTAACCTACCTGCCGAACGCCTGGAAGCCGGTTTCCCCTTCATGCGCTGTGGGGTGGATTATGCAGGGCCAGTGATGATATTGAACCGTAGGGGCAGGGGCGCTAGCCTGACTAAGGGTTACATATGCTTGTTTGTTTGTCTATGCACACGTTCCATTCATCTTGAATTAGTTACGAGTCTTTCAACGAAGGATTATTTACTCGCATTGAAACGTTTCATATCGCGGAGGGGTAAGCCAGTCGAAATTATGTCAGATAATGCAACAAATTTTGTAGGGGCGGAAAAAGAGTTGGTTTCTTTTATCGAAAATAATAGTAGCGATATTAATGATTTCACTTCTAATAACAATATTAAATTTAGTTTTATTCCTCCGTATGCTCCTCATTTTGGCGGTTTGTGGGAGGCAGGGGTGAAATCGTGTAAGCACCACCTGCGACGCGTGGTTGGGGCTGCCAATCTAACTTACGAGGAATTCAGCACGGTGTTGGCACAGATTGAAGCCATCTTGAATTCCCGTCCTTTGACACCTCTATCCACCGATCCTAATGACCTACAACCCCTCACGCCAGCCCATTTCCTTATCGGCCGGCCACTGACCGCTCCAGTCTGCAGAGATTTGACTGCTACACCTAGTCATAGGTTGATTCGCTACGACGTGATTGAACAGATGAGGCAAATGTTCTGGAAGCGATGGGCAAAGGAATATATAGCGGAGCTGCAGACACGCACTAAATGGAAGACACGTCAAGATTCCCTCTCGCTCAATCAATTGGCTTTGATAAAAGACGACAACCTCCCTCCACTTAAATGGAAGTTAGGCAGGATCACACGCATTTATCCTGGAGCCGATGGAATCTCAAGGGTGGCCGACCTGCTGACTACATCGGGTGTCACACGTAGGGCATTCTCAAAAATATGCCCACTACCAGTACCGTCAACAACAGTTGATTCGTCCGAGGCGCCTGCCTGCTGATCCTGTTGGAACCTGCTGCTTCCAAGGCCGGGCCCATGTTACTTCTAACGCCATCTAACGACGTGATGCGGGACGACTGATGGGCGTGAAGTTGCGACGAGCGGTGAACGTGGATCGTTAACTACTTCACTCATATATAACTTTTAACATTGTGTCAAGTCACCGCCAAATTCGATTTGTATTACAAAAAACTGTAAACGTCTTTTTTCTAATTCGAAATATATGATTATCTTAAATACGAATAAAAGTAATCATTGAAGAAACCCTTGCTAGGAAAACCTGAACACTGATGCCGAAACAAGCATTTCCTAACATGTATAAAGCTTAAAAATATAGGTCCACAGCAACAGTAACATCCTACAATGGCGCACAATAGAGAAAATATCTCGACAATAAGTACAACAGCAATTTTTCTATGACAGATATTGCATAGCACTTGCAAACGTACCTCGTAGGCAGAGATTCATCGTGAACGTTCTTGGAGAACAAGTGAGCTGCTATAGCGAGGTCCGTCAGAGGTAACAGCTGCCTAACGTGATGTACCAGATCTGCCAGTGTTGAGTACGCGAGCGGACGTAACGACTCGTGGACCGTCCACCCGCCACCGAGGAGCACGTCCTCGTCGAAGAGACGCTCCATGTAGGGAACGAATTCTGGTGGAGGAAATCGGTGTCTAATTTTAAAAAATTCTCAAAATCATAATGAACATTAAATTGGATACAGCACTGAGATACAACTGCAATAAACAACATAATATAATACTAAGAAACCTTAAAAATAATTAATGTTTTAAAAGTAATGAAGGTTCAAAATCATCAGTATTATTATCTTGTTAACGAACAGAGACTTCAATAGTGGCGGTCTACACCAAATCCTTGTTATTCTCTAATTGTTTCTTTTGAACACTTTCTATGACTGTAAACATCACGCAATGTGAAACATTATTTACTATTATATAGACACAAAGCAATGGGTATCAGTTTCCAGATCCGTGTCAATTAAAAAACAAGAAAGGAAAGAAAAATACATCAAAAACTTACTTAATCTTAGATCTGTGGCAAGAATATGTCGTGTCGCAATAACCAGCTCTTTTCTGAGATGCGCCACTTCAGGTGGGCACAGGGTAAGCAGACCAATTATACCCTTAACCATCAAGCCAGCGTGGTTTGAAATAGTGTCCTGATATATCCTAATAATGTATGCTAGGAAAGCTAACGTCTTAATTTGGGCACCCATGAAGTCAACAAATACTTCTTTGTTGAATGAAAGTGATTGTCTGAAACAAAAAAATTAATTACAATGTTTTGTGGTGTGCAATAAACAAAATTATATCTAACATTATTAAATGACCAATGACATAACATACGAATAAATTTTATTGGGTCAATAACAGGATTTTTTCACCTTATTTTAGGCCCAGAAACACTATAAAAACATTCTAATAAGGGACAGCAATGTATGTAACTTTAGCATATCCAGTTATTGCCATTAAAAAATAAGAAGAAGAAATAATACCTGTGACTGACTGCTGGTTGCAAAGTGATAGTCTCCATGATCAGAGGAATGAAGTTGCTGACTTCCTGATGCACATTCTGTTTGTACAGCTGATACATCAGCACCACAATGATGGGCAACTCCTGAATCACTTTCAACGACAGCACCGACCGCGGAATCAAATTGTACTAGAAAGATAAGCACTCATAAGTATTTATTTACATTTAAAAACATATTTCATGATATTATAAAGATTTGCTTACAGTTTTTGTACTCACAGTAACAACACTACCGTCAAGTAGTTTTTTCTCAGTGTGTATGGGTGTGGTAGTGTAAGTCTCTGACAAGAGCTGTTCAATATTCACCTCTGACAAATCCTTTACCCTTTGCGGAGACTTAGGCTCAAATATTTTTGGTAAATGATTTGGCAAGTCTGAATAAATACCTTTCACCCATTGCAGGAACTTGTGGATCTAGAGGAGAGAGAGTTATCGAAACATCGATGTCA
Organism: Autographa gamma; assembly: GCA_905146925.1. NCBI lineage: Eukaryota > Metazoa > Arthropoda > Insecta > Lepidoptera > Noctuidae > Autographa > Autographa gamma. The sequence continues at coordinate 9,188,272 of LR989852.1, forward strand.
ATTAATCAGAACAAAAACAAAAAAAAAAGGATAGTCTGATAATTTGATATCTAGTTGATCCTCTGAAATATTTTTAGACTATAAACATAACTAGAAATACTGTACAATTATTTAAATAAATAAAAATGTTATAAAAGACATGCAATGGTTGGTAGAAATGTTAAACTATACAAAAAACTAAAAATATAAAAACTAAAATAAAAAAGAAACCAATATTTTTCAGTAAAAATTCATACAGATTTCCAACACTCTTGGGATAGCATTATCATTTTCGCATAGATATTACTCCAAGGCTTTTCAATCATAGCCATAGAAAATGCATTTATTATTGCATTGAATGTAAGGCTCCACCACCCAGTAGGACAAAGCTACAGCGTCTGCTGCCCCTGTCCTCACTCCCACCACCTCAAAATACTTACATCAACTTCAGTACAGTAATTTGGCCTGTATTGTTTATGTAACTCCATAAAAATCTTCAGACACACTAGAACATTCTCCTCATTTTCAATCTCCATCATTTTTAGCATGAGAATCAATATGCTTCTGACATAAGGTCTTAGCGTCTCACTGATGGGTAGACGGTGTATCATCTCAAGTATGAGCTTCCTGACTTGCTGTATGTTGTACTCCGCAATGAAGTGTGGTTCCCCATCTTGTAGTATTTTGAGGAATATTTTTAGTGAATGATCCAGGAACTGTGGGTATTGAGGTGAACTGAGGATAACCTGGTAAGAAGAAGAGTTAAGATTAACATACCATGTACAAATTAGGCTTATGTGTTAATACACATATGCTCTACAATGTATTGACTTACAGCAACTTAACAAAAATAGTGTTAAAGCTAAACTTTTTTACATGTTATTCAAATCCATCTATTATAGTCATGTATCATAATGTTATTTAGTCAAAGTGGAAAATATATCTATTGATTTTGTTTAACAGCTACATAATAACAAACCATTTCTCTTTAAAAATAAACAAGGTCAACAGACGGGCTTCCTTGTCAGTTTATAAAAAAACACCATTATATCATTTTCAAAAGATAATTCACTATATACCAGATGTACAAGAGGGAACCTTAAAGTTTTATGAGTGGGACATATTTTTATAGACTTGTGATTTTCAGTTTGTACTAAAACCACCTTAAATGTTAAACATTCAAGTAGTAATGTTAAAATTATTTTAGATATTTATAGTTTATTTTTAACCTAATAAAACAGTCTTAAAATGGTTCATAGCCAAATAACCAATAATGTCAGACAAACTAATGCTTGTTTATGAATTTATTCAACTATCTGCACCCTACACATACAGATTGATGAAACAAACCCAAAATTACAAAGTACAAGCAGACTGCTATCAGTCTGCTAGCAATAGTAAAGGCTAAGAGCAAGTTTAAATAAGCTGATGCTTGGACCAGTTTTTATCCATTGCAGTTGACAAAAAGTACATGATGTATGTTTATAAGCATGTAGATCAAATATTTGATAACAATTTTATTTGTCATTTGAGACAAGTCTGCTTCTCAGTATCTTCTATATTCATGCTTACTGCAATATGAACAGAATCGGCATTCATTGCCCCTGAACATGCAAGCATGGACCACAACTATTTCTAATAAAAAAGTAATATAGCAAGGTCACATAACCATTTATCATCAGTATAATGTAATTATTACGATGACTAGACTATAAAATTTATTTTTAATTTGAACCCAAAGTGGGTTCCAATTTTATACGATACGAAACCCACTTTGGGATTTAAGTTGAATTAGTTTCACAATTTGAAACTCTAGATGGGGAAAACCATTGTTTAAAATCTATGATGTGTTGGTTTGGTCTCCGTTAAAAAATTAAAGAAAATGTTTTAAGAGAGCAGGAATTACTTGATGGTGAAACCATGAGGTTTAGCTAGTATGCATTAACAGGTTGTGGAGACTTACTAAACATTAACTAACTACTAGTTTTCTGCTTAATTAGTTAGCTATTTACAGTTTACTGCTACAATAGTCTTGATGTAGCAGAAATTAGATATTACATTACATGGATACAGATTGCTTTTTTTGTTTTAAAACAAAAAAACAACATTTTCTGGTTAATATCGATTTTATTGCATGTGCATGTGGGTAGACCTGGATGTTTGCGAGACAGTGTTTCAGAAATCATGTGGAATTGTTTTTAGTTTCAGGTTTAAGTAGTATGTATACGTACCTCAAAGTTCTCAGAGAGTTCTTGAGCTGCTTTGAGCTTGATCTCATCCTTAGCGCCGGGGTCCGCCAACATAGTCACATAGCTCCTGTACGTATTCATCTGGGTGTGCGGGTCACCAGGACCGCCTGCTGCCATCGAAGCCATCATAGTTCACAGTAGATAATCTTACTTAATTAAATGTCTTTTCACCAGAAAGTGAAATACTATACCCTACAACTACATTATGAAATTCAAAGACAAAAAGCGTACACTTAAAGAAAGGGGTCCGTGGATATATTTACATCATTGAACAGATTAATGACAGGTGTTAGGTCTTTATTTTTTACATTAGTCACAATAATCATCTAAAGAAAATATTAACCCGACCAAAGAACCGGATAAAATACAAGCAACAAGCACTGCTTTCAGTAATCGCAACATGAATATTGGTGTTGCCATAGAGAAATATAAGGTGTTGCCATGTAGATATATTGCAAAAGATTGATACATGGGTATTGCCATTCGCTGGGAATGTAACCAAATCAATTTCATCCACCAAAATAGTTTAATAGGTATTTCTTTGCTAAATATACAGCGTGTTTGTAAAATGAAAGTCAGATCACTTTGGTTAAATTGAAAGATAAACTAATTTTACTAATTCATCATAGCAAAAACATGATGGTCAAAACAGAGATTGCTACGACTAATTTCTAAATCACATCTAGCAAGTTTCTAACTCTGTAGAAAAAAATACTGCTAAGTTTAGTTGATTTAGTTGCATTTTGATGCTGTATTTTTCTTATTTTAGATGTCATTTAGATACCTACTCGAGAATATTACTAATTTAAAGCTAATTTATCTCGCAATAAATTATCCTTTCCTAAGGCAAGGATAATTTATTGATCAGAAAATGGTAACATTTAAGATTCTCTATGATTAAAGCGCTTGCTATACTATCCAATTTAAATAAGAATGCCCTAAGTAGGAATTCAGATACTAGCGAATACGACTCAGTCTCGAAGTAGATTACTTTGAGAATTTGGGAAGTACGATTCGATAGCCTTATCTCTTAAAACGATCCTAGCTATGTCCAATGTGAAATGACCAAACAAAGTTTGCTTTTGCAAAAGAGAATGTAGTAGGTAAAAAAAGCTTAAATAGATAAAAATATCTGTATCATATCAGAAATGAGCATATATAAAGCCAGATTTGAGAAAAATATTATTTAATTTGTCGTCTACATATGACATAATTCTTTCTTATCCTTGGCAGAAAGCTTAAAGAGATAAAATAATTGCGCTATTAATGTACAACACAATTTTACTCTCTCATAAATTGTGAGCAATGGAAACAGAGCGGTTGGGATATTTTAATCGAATGAGATGATAATTGATCGGTTATAAAAAGAAAAAAATATTTTATAGTTGGAAATGTAAAAATATTTTAATAAGCAGCACCTTTGTACATAATTTTTAAATACGAAATATTCCTGTGTTGTGTGTACATAAATGATTAAATAAATAAATATTTTTAACGTACCGTGACTTTTCAAACTAACCACAATCATGCATGGTGTATCGTGGATTTTTAGTTTCTTAAAAAGAGGAAATATGTTTCCATTGTATAAATATTTATCAAATTCATAGCCATTCATAGGCACAAAAGAAAATGTCTTCAGACACATTACATCTTCCAATTTTCTAAAAATGGTATAGTGTAATAAGCGCTTTAATAGTATCCTTTTTCTAAAACTAAAACTCTATTGTTTATTCCATGTCATCGGCATCGATGGATGCTTTAACAAGTTACATTACATTTTTGTAATGGGCCAAAAATGGGTTGAAAATGAAATAACAACAATCGTTACATAGTGAAAAAGTGAAATTATCAACTCAAATGCAACTTAAAATGTGATCATGGCTACTACTACAACATTGTTAGTCATAACATTTTGGCTTCGGTGCACAATAGTGTATGGATACGAGTTCATATCACAATATCCCAATCTGTCTAATGAGACATTTCATTTCTATCATCTCGCCGTGGATAGAGTGAGTGGGCAAGTGTACGCTGGATCGTTAAACTGGATTCACCAGTTAAGCCCCGACTTGAAACCCATCCATGTAATAGGCACGGGTCCGAAACAAGACAACCCAATGTGTCATGCTAGTGGTTGCACTTCGTCTGACATACAGACTACATGGATTGATAATGTGAATAAAATACTAGTGATTGATCAAGAATCCGGGAGAGTGATTGCGTGCGGTTCGGTAGCGCAAGGGTCCTGTTCTAAGTATAAGTTGGGAGACCTGTCAGCGAAGCCCGAGTTTGTTCCTGTGAGTGTAGCAGCAAACGATGCCGATGCCTCTACCTACGCGTTTATCGGCCCCGAGAGGTATAACTCTTGGGACAGATCTAACGTGCTTTATGTGGGGACAACATTTACAAATAATGGAGAGTACAGGCACGACGTTCCTGCGATATCCAGCCGAGACCTGATGACTCTCGAAGTCGCACAATTAACTTTCAACAAACAGAGTTCAATACAAATAGATGTTAAATACAGAGACAACTTCTTAGTGCAGTATGTGTATGGTTTCAATGCAAGTGACTATGCATATTTTTTAATAATCCAGAAACATTCCCACCTTGCTGGTAATGAGGAACTGGGGTATGTATCGCGGCTGGCTCGCACCTGTGTGAATGATGACAACTACAACAGTTACACTGAAGTCACACTAGAGTGTCATGTTCGGGAGGAAATGGTTAGTGGTAAGAGTGAAGTGGTCAATTATAATTTAGTTCAAGATGCTAAGATTGCTAAGGCGGGTGCAAATCTGGCTGCACAGCTGGGTGTTGAAACAGGGGACCCTGTACTTGTAGCTGTGTTTAGTCCATCTAAAAGTATTTCTAATGAACCTATGTCTAAGTCAGCTATCTGTGTATTTTCTTTGCAAGAAATAGAAATTAAGTTTAATGAGAATGTTCACATGTGTTTCAATGGTAGTACTAAAGCACGCAATATGGGCTACATATCAGGTATGATATCTGATGGCAAGTGTCCCAGTGTAGGTTCAACAGGCAATATACTTAATTTCTGTGAGGTAGGCCTCAAAATAAGTGGGCTTTATCCTATAAAAACAATGTCTGTAATAAACTGGAATGATACTTTGGTCACCTCTATAACTATGTCTGTGACTGGATTGCATACTGTTGCATTTCTAGGAACTAATGATGGCAAGCTGAAGAAGGTTCTGATTGATGCTGATAAGGCACTAGAGTATTCAAGTGAAGTTATTTTACCCAGTCAGGCTATTCTCCCAGATACCACATTGTCACCTTATCAGAAAACATTGTATGTGTTAGGCAGAAATACAATAGTGCAAATACCAACTGAGAGATGTGCAGAACATGGCAACTGCTCCGCCTGCCTAGAGTCAAATGATCCTCACTGTGGTTGGTGTTCTTTGGAGAAACGCTGTACTGTCCAAAACATGTGCCAGAAAGGTACACAGAGTGCACCAAGATGGCTATCCCAGTATATTGGTCAGCAGTGCATAGATTTTGAGCAGATTTTGCCTGATAGAATATCAATGAATGAAGTCACAACAGTGCAGCTTATTATTAGAACTTTACCTGAACTGCCATTTGGTGCAAAATATAAATGTGTCTTTGGGAATGCACCTGCTATTGATGCTGCTGTCACATCAAATGGTCTTGCTTGCCCAACTCCAGATGTTAAGCACAGACCTAAAATAACACAAAACCAAGACCATGTGTATGTTTCACTATCAGTGCACTCATCTGAAACTAACAAAGATTTTGTTTCCAGAAATTTTGCATTCTATGATTGCTCCAAGCATATAACTTGCCACTCCTGCATACTGAGTGAATGGGCCTGCAATTGGTGCATATACGACAACAGGTGCACACATGATACTTCTGTTTGTCAAAGGACCATAATCAGTGGTGAGAACAATCCTACAAAACTGCTTAATCATGGCATTGGGCATTGTCCAAGGATAAGGCAATACAAGAAGCCAATTTTACTGCCAAACAATGTGCCTAAAGAGCTGGAACTTGAAGTGGAGAACCTGCCTCACCTGCAACCTGGACACACAGGATTCCAATGCATAGTGAGCATAGAACTAGCTAATATGATACTCCCAGCAAGAGTTGAGTCCAACCATTATATAGTTTGTGATAAAACAACATATTCCTATGAAGAAGATGTAGGAGAATACAATGTTAGTGTGAAAATAGTTTGGAATCATAAACATTACATAGATACAATAAACATCACATTGTACAAATGTGAAATTCTTGGATCACATAGAGAACATGCTGACTGTTCTTTGTGTATAACTCGCAACTCCATCTACAAATGCACTTGGTGTGGCAACTCCTGTTCCTATAGTGAAACCTGCTTAGAAAATCCAGTAACTGAGTGTCCAAAACCTAGAATTGATATGATCAAGCCTTTGAGTGGTCCTATTGAAGGAGGCACTATTGTAACTATTGAAGGGAGTAATCTTGGTTTGAGAGTTGAAGAAGTGTCAGGGAAAGTTCGCATTGGGGATGTTTTATGTGAAATTGTAGATTTTGAAGTTTCTGTTAGCATAACATGTAGAACAGGACCTTCCAATGGCTCTACTGTAGCTCCTGTGATAGTAGAAAATGATTCAGGCCATACAGAATCATCTGTTTTGTTCAGTTATAAAAACATAAAGCTTCAAGGCCTCTATCCAGCTCTAGGTCCTGTTTCTGGTGGCACACAGTTAGCCATAGGAGGCCAGCATTTGAATATTGGTTCTTCTATCTCTGCGTTTCTGGATGAGTTGCCATGCTCTGTTAATAAAACACAGACATCAAACAGTAGATTAATATGCATTACTCCAAAGGCTAACATGCCTAGAGTGATTCATACATTAACCGTAGCTATCGACCTTGCCAATCGTACTTTATATGGAGACTTGTTTAATTATACAGCAGATCCAACAATAATGGAAATAAAACCACTGAAGAGCTTTGTATCTGGGGGCAGAATGATTACAGTTCATGGTACCAACTTGCACACTATCCAGAAACCTCTTATGAAACTGTATTACGGGAATGAACTGCTCCCTGTCAACCATACGGCTTGTTCAGTACTCAATGAACATCAAATGGAATGTCCAAGTCCTGCTGTAAACAAGAAGTACTATGATATTTTGCAAGCTACGAAATCGCAAACAAGTACTCCTCAAATAGCAATGAAAGTTGGTTTTGTTCTGGATAATGTTGAAACCATGCATGAAAAGCATTTTAACCCCCCTCGAACACATATGGTTTTCGTCGAAGATCCGCATGTGTATCAATTTCCTAATAAGGGCGTAAAATCTTATAAAGGAGATCCTTTAGTAATAGAGGGTGAAAACTTAATAAGAGCAAGTGATGAATCAGATGTTGTAGTGATGATCGGAACACAGCCCTGTAATGTAACGAGTCTAACAATGCAACAACTTCTCTGCACACCCCCTGAAATACAGCCTGCTAATACTGATGAAAATGGCTTACAGATATTAGAAATCAGCTTACCTTTAGTGGTTGTAAAAGTAGGGAAGAATTTACGATTTCCTATTGGATATCTACATTATGAATTGCTCCGAAATTACAATTTTCCGCCAGAAGTTATAGCAGGTATCGCGGGTGGAACATTCTTTTTAGTACTTATATTTATGATCGTGTTAGTTATGTATCGACGCAGAAGTACGAAAGCAGAGCGAGAATATAAAAGGATACAAATTCAGATGGATACTTTGGAGAGCAATGTCAGATTAGAATGTAAATTGGCTTTTGCGGAATTGCAAACTGATATGTCTGATTTGGCAGCGGACTTGGAGCATTCAGGTATACCAACGCTTGATCACGTGAACTACGTCATGAAAGTGTTTTTCCCAGGAGTATCTGATCACCCCATATTGAATGTCCAACGTCAATTTATTAATGCTCCCAGAACCAACTATGATGCAGCTATGATTCAATTTGAGCAGCTATTGAACAATAAATGTTTCCTCTTGTCATTTATAGACACATTAGAGTCACAAAAGTCATTTAACATTCGTGACAAAGTGAATGTTGCGTCTTTGCTGATGATAATACTCATGGGCAAGATGGAATATGCAACCGACATTTTGAAATCACTGTTATTACGCCTTATCGATAAGTCCATATGTAATAAGCACCCTCAACTAATGTTAAGAAGAACTGAGAGTGTTGTTGAAAAGATGTTAACTAATTGGATGGCTTTATGTATGTATTATTATCTCAAAGATTACGCAGGTTCTTCGTTATTTTTGCTGTTTAAAGCTATCAAACATCAAATAGAAAAAGGAGTTGTTGATGCTATAACTCACGAAGCCCGATATTCCTTATCTGAAGAAAAACTTCTCAAGGAACAGATTGATCATCAAATTATAACTCTGCACATAGTACAAGATGACTTTGATGAAAAAGTGCAATGTAAAGTTTTAGATTGCGATAGTATATCACAAGTAAAAGCTAAAATATTAGATGCCCTTTTTAAAAATACTCCGTTTTCTATGAGGCCATCCGTCCATGAGGTTGATTTAGAATGGCGACACGGGAGAGGAGGACATGTTACGCTTCAAGACGAAGACGTTACAACAAAAACAATAAATGGCTGGCGTAAATTGAATACCCTGGCACATTACGGCGTCAAAGAATCCGCTGTCATGTCTTTGATATCTCGTCAAAACGATAGTTTTAATACTCCCTATAAAATACCGTGCAAGAATTGCACTGGAATATACTGTTCTAATTCCCACATAAGAGTGTATAACAGTGACATAACCGACCAAAATGTGCATTATTATCACTTGGTGAAACCTATTGAATATCAACATATAATCAACAAGTCTTCAGAACACAGTCACAAAGCTATACCAGAGATATTCCTCACTAGACTTCTGTCCACTAAAGGCACAGTACATAAGTTTGTCGATGACTTCTTCAGCACCATACTCACTGTAAACGAGGTCTTGCCGCCGGCAGTCAAGTGGTTGTTCGATCTGTTCGATGACGCGGCTCGGACACATGGTATCTTGAATCCTGAAGTAGTCCATGCGTGGAAGTCTAATAGCTTACCGCTTAGATTTTGGGTGAATCTCATTAAGAATCCCGATTTTATATTTGATATAAATAAAACTGCCACAGTTGACTCATCATTATCAGTTATCGCTCAAACATTTATGGACGCCTGTTCGCTAACAGAACATCGATTATGTAAAGATTCTCCTTCCAATAAATTGTTATTTGCAAAAGACTTGCCTACATATAGGGAAATGGTTATAAGATTTTATCAATCTGTATCTCAATTACCTCAAGTGACCGACCAAGAGCTAAGTACTTCTATGCAACAACTTTCGGTAGAGCAGTTAAATGAATTTGATACTCTGTCTGCCTTAAAAGAATTGTATATCTATGTCAGTAAATATAGAGAACAAATTATATTAGGACTAGACAACAAAATGCACTTAGCTCATAAATTAGATAATATAGCCTGCACTATGGAAGGGGATCCTACGTCTATATGCTGACTATATGACACCTTAAGTCACGATTTAATTGCATTTACGTAATTTATTTATATAATACCTACTTTGTAAAAAGAAGCTTTAATTTATTCTGAAAATACTCAGATCTAATAAAACTGATATGTAAAAAGACTGTAAAATATGTATCAGTTCCATAATTCTAGTTAGAAGTCTTAAAATGTTTTTTTCAGTGGACATGATGAATACTTAATAGCTATGGACTTATTTTTTTGTCAAAGTACCTATGTAATAAGTATTTTTTGTAAGTATTAAGTGAAATTAATGTAACTATATTGGCATCTATTATTGTGTGGGACTATTTGAAAGTTTTGAATGTTGTACTCCAGTAAACATGTACAGAAACAATTAGTCACATCTGCTCTGACATAGAAACAATGTTGTGCATCTGTGTAAGATAAAATATGTTACAGTATTTTATTTCAACAGTTTTTTGTCCACACTTTTATGAAGTAAATTCCCATAAAACGTGATAAACAAATTTGAATGGTCCCATATTACTAAATTTCGAATATTTGTAATGCATTTACTCTCCCAGTGGCCATGCTATTTTTATAATTTTAATATAAAATGTATAATTGCTCTCTTTTAGAAGCGACAAATATGATTTACTATGAATGATATAGATCTGGCACTGAATTTATTTTTTAATGTAAATGTTCTTATTTGTATTTATCTAAATTACTTAACTATTGATGTGTATTACGCTAAGATCTATGTGTAAAGAGAGATAAGAATTAGTTAAGGAAAATGTTGTGATATTTGTATTTGGAATATTGATAGTATTAATTTATCACGTTAAACATACTCTTGTTATCATCCAATCACTGTTATTTATTTTGGTCAGGACTCACCACTCAACAATTTTAACTAGAACTATATTATACAGTATTTTGTGATTGTGAACAAAGCTACTTATTATTTATCAGTAATTTATCTTACAATGAATGTTACATGTGCAGTGAATATCGATTGTTCTTTCATAGCTTCTTATTGTTTAGATTGTCGTGATCTCATTATGTTTTTGCTCAACTCTCTTTTATATATTGTCAATTTTAATATAAAGAAAACCCCACTTCAATCTTTTATATATATATCTTAATGTTTTGTAAATTTGGCAGCAAATGTCGTAATAATATTCCATTTACAAAATATGTTTAAATTAGTATTAGCTAGATATAAACATGCTAGATTTAAGACAGCGTAAATTCACCCGTCTTTGAAATTTTATATTATTGACTTAGAAATATACTTATTTATCAATCCTTTTGTAATGAATAATTTCAATATGAATGGGATAAAACAAAAACAAGAGTGTTATTCATTTAAACGTTTATTACATATACATATAAATATTAAATAGGAAACTTCACATGATGAAATTTCAGATTAATTAAATTGACCCTACAGTAACAGATTTAGAATATATAACATAAAACATTTTAAGGCAATTAAGACACATTCTACAGAAATTAAATAATATACCTAATCAATTTAAACCAAAGCAAATGAATCACTGTAATTTACATTATTATGTAAATTTAGTAATGACATTGATTTGATTCCATTCCTTTTGAACCTTTTTACTGTTAAATTTCTATATCAAAATTGGAGCTCACTTGACATAACACAGACAGAAATTTTAAAATTTTCTAAAACTTTATTGTGGGCGAATTAGCACCGAAGCTTTCATAAGTTACGTTCAATAACTTTCCGCGATTTTACATCACATTGACATAAAAATGAAGATTAATGCATGGCCCTAAAATTATCAGTTATTCGTAGTCTAAGAAAAAGGTATACAAAACCCTTTGATTATATAATGTCTAGATGGAGCGTCGCCCTACATTCATACCAAAGACAACTAGGACGCCATTTGGGTATGTGTGCGTGCAGGCGTCGTTTTACACTGTACGTCAATGTCTCTGTGTGCGTAAATAGTGATACCAGCTATTACAAATTCTCCCATAAATCACATTAAATAAAGACGAATTAATTATAATAAAATATTTACTTATTTTAGTTATATGTTGGTATTTATGTGGTATTATTCAGTTTATGTGTATTTTAATAATAATGAAAAAAAAAAAATATTAAGTATTTACGTTTTAAATCAATAAAAAAAAGAAATTTGGAGTTGTGTGTTCGAATCGAGTATTAAATCAACTAAGTTAGTATTTGGTACAATATTAAAACATAATGAGGTATAGGTACTTTAACATTGAGTTATTTATTTTTTTACTTTTTATTTATTTTTTTATTTGAAAAAGTACATCAGCGCTATTTTATAAACGTAACGATAAACCAACAAAATTACCCACAAAAATGGGAGAATGAAAAACAGAAACTGGCAACACTGATAAAATATGGCGTGATTTTAATAATCATAAAAATAAAATTAATTATAAAGTTTCTTTAAATAGTGTGTAGTAGTTTTAGTGATAGGTGATGTGTGTTGGTATTTTTTAGCCTTCCTTTTTAATTCCAGCTCACTTTAGAAGCACATACTGTCATTTTATCGCTGTTATGTGGTTATTCCTTAGAGCGCGTAAAACGTAGTGTCACGAAAGCGGCACGATCTGTACTGGTGGCGGAAAAGTGCTTAACAACCACTTTTGGTTGTTATTTTTTGACACGTCTGCGCGCACTTGACAGTCCATCTAGACATTATATAATCAAAGACAAAACCCTTTGATTATATAATGTCTAGATGGACTGTCAAGTGCGCGCAGACGTGTCAAAAAATAACAACCAAAAGTGGTTGTTAAGTACTTTCCCGCCACCAGTACAGATCGTGCCGCTTTCGTGACACTACGTTTTACGCGCTCTAAGGAATAACCACATAACAGCGATAAAATGACAGTATGTGCTTCTAAAGTGTGCTGGAATTAAAAAGGAAGGCTTAAAAATACCAACACACATCACCTATCACTAAAACTACTACACACTATTTAAAGAAACTTTATAATTAATTTTATTTTTATGATTGTTAAAATCACGCCATATTTTATCAGTGTTGCCAGTTTCTGTTTTTCATTCTCCCATTTTTGTGTGGGTAATTTTGTTGGTTTATCTTTACGTTTATGAAATAGCGCTGATGTACTTTTTCAAATAAAAAATTTAATAAAAAGTAAAAAAAAATAACTCAATGTTAAAGTACCTATACCTCATTATGTTTTAATATTGTACCAAATACTAACTTAGTTGATTTAATACTTGATTCAAACACACAACTCCAAATTTCTTTTTTTTATTGATTTAAAAAGTAAGTACTTAATAAAAAAAAATATTATTATTATAATACACTTAAACGAATAATACCACTTAAATACCAACATATAACTAAAATTAGTAAATATTTTATTATAATTATTTCGTCTTTATTTAATGTGATTTATGGGAGAATTTGTAATAGCTGGTATCACTATTTACGCACACAGAGACATTGACGTATAGTGTAAAACGACGCCTGCACGCACACATACCCAAATGGCGTCCTAGTTGTCTTTGGTATGAATGTAGGGCGACGCTCCATCTAGACATTATATAATCAAAGACAAAACCTTTTGTGCTTGATAGTCATTTAAATCCGATTACACGTTTTGACAAAAAATGGAATTGTTTGAAGTGTTAAATCTAAATTGTCGTACTGAGCACTCAATCATTCAAATTTATTTCCTTTCAAAGCCCGCCACTATACGCCAAAAAGACAAGTAATTAACTAGAATCTGAGCTGTGAACTCAGTTTTCATGCTTCTTTTATGTGTTGTTAATTATAAGGTTCTAAACCTCTAAATGAGTTTTAAAAACCACTGAACTTTACAAGTAATTCTCTTGTACCCGTAGTAGATAATACACTTACATATTTTACGTTGTGGCGGGCTCAAATAGTTGCTTTATTCTGAGGCAGATCATGTTCTTTTCATACAACCAATTTCAGTGAGATCAATAGTTTCAACGGAATAAGTTAATAAAACTAAACAGATAACACATCAAGGATCGTGCGGATATAAATATTTGCCAACGTTTTCTTGTAAAACAGGCTTACGAAATAATTTTCAGCGGTTAGTGGCCATTCTCTGGCAACTGCTCTCAGTGTTCTTGTGTACAGTTATATATTCGAATATGAAACGGTTGCAGTTACAACATCAAATATATGGCAGACAAGCTTTCAAGCCGCACGCAGTACACAACCACACAAATGGACGTAAGTACTATATCAACATTGTCAACGTAAATACTCAATGGTCATTCGTAAGTTAAGTTAATACATACTTTTAGGAGAATAATAATAAATACACTTATTATGTCAATTTAATATTTGCTGAACTCCGCGACATAAAACATTCTTTAGTGCGGAGGTCGTTTATAAACTTAATATTAATATACATATGTAATTTTTAAAGGTCTAATTCTCAATCAAATATTTACTATTATATGTGTATACAACATTTCATATAATATTCATTGAATCCCATCTACTTTATAGGAACATTAAAAGGAATCCAATGCTCTATGCGGGGATGTGAATATTTATTCTCATCTAGCCTATCTGTAACTCGACGTTCAACTATTAATTGTGCAATCAGTATTTGTACTATTTATATATGACATACCAACAAAATTAACAGAAATAATAATTAATTATTATGTTATAAATATATAATATCATGTACTCGTAACTTTGTATAAAACGTTACTAATGATTTTCACTAGCTATATACCAAACGTTTCAACTTTATCGTCTTTCCCGAGACTTTAGCCGGGTTTCATTTATTCACAAATCTGCATGGCCGTAATTCAATTTCACTAGCCACTCAAATCAAATGCAAAGTACATAATTATCGGTCATAATATATCACAATGTTAAAAAATTACTTAGGCCCGTGTTCATTCAAAGCTTCACAAATCAAGGCGTGGCAGGCAAGGATCACACTAGCAGCGGTAAATGTGTAGAAGATGAATATCATAAATGCAAACACTTTGTGCAGGCTACGATTAAACGCATTTTAAAGCCGTGCGCTGTCATTTCATCATGTAGATACAAAAATACTGATATTAAAATAGTTATGTAATAGTCCTTAATGTTAATTCGTCTATTAAAAAATCTTACCATTCTAGAATACGCCACGCCTAATCTCTTCAACTAGTCACAACATAAAATAATTCACACACATTTTGACAAAGAGCCTAGATAACATTAATAACGAGTTCAAAATAAATACATTTATAAAAAAGCTTATGTGCTGTTTACAAATACACAGTAAAGAAATTGCCTCTTAGGTCCTGCCTAATATCTTACTTAAGGCATAACAGGAACACACAATTCCCATCTACTAGGCTTTGGTAAATACGGTTTTGCCTTTACATACATTATCTATATAAAAGCAAATATTCATTGGGACGTATAAAACGCAATGGAGAATCATTACCTCCGTATAGATGTACTTACAAAACAATTTAAGTACTTTATAAAAAGATACTGCTAATGAAATGGACTGCAGTAATTTTATGTTCGTTTTCCTAATAATTTATTAGACATGTAAGTATACCAAAGTGCTCTATGAGCCACGAGTTAATATAGCAGTTTAGTACACCGCTTGGGGTTTATCTAAGGGATCTCGATACACGATGGTCGCTGACTTGATGAGGTCTGGTTCTTCATCGGAGGCGACGCAATCGTTGGAGACAGCCACGTCTTTGTGTGAGCATTTGTTGTGCGCCATGAGCAGACCGCCGGCGAGACCGACGAGCGCGCGGTCCAACCAGTTCACCGGGTTAGCGTATATCAAACCGCCTTCGTAGAAACCCAAGTGACCGCCGTGGGCCAATTCTAGATACATCGCCTTATCGTGCGAGCCTGGAAAGATAAAGAACATAAACTTGAAATAACTAGAAATATTATAATGAAATTCGTCGCAAAATGGAAGTAGGCAGATAACCTCAGTTAAGGCATAAAACAACGTTTTTTTCATGAGTGTTATCAGCAAATCTGTCACGCCATTTAATCGTGTACCTACATATTTAAAATTTACGTTTATTTGAGTTTTATATCAAACTAGAACATTTGGTTACTATTTTTGGTAACTTCAATAATCGGGTTAAAACTACCTTTAGTGGTATAGCAGACTTTCATAATACGTATTGATTTAAATCCCATCTTTTACTTCATTTTAAATAATAAGTTAATTTGATCGGCATGATAAAAATGATCAACTCAATGCACATGGAGAATAATAGACACGAGGCTATAAAGGGAAGGTCATGCCATTTAATCACTGCACATCTACACGTTTATCGAATAATAGAAAAAATATATATATGTGCAAAACCATATTTTAGCTAATATTAAAAAAGAATGTTTTATAGTCGAATAGTAATCATAAGAAAGAAGAAGCATATCTAACAAATCATACGACGTTGATAGATAAATAAGAATTCTAGAATGATGAAATTGAACCGACCTTGAAAATGCAAAATTTAAGACCGGTATCTTTAAACAGATTACAATCAAGTTCTGCTGGTTTCGTTCACATATGCACAATGATAATGACCCCATTCGTGTTGTGCAATACTGTGAACTTGTAACTTTATATTTTTAAATAGGAAAGATTTGTGACAGAAACGAGAGAGAATTCATAATTTTCAGATCGTATTTGGAAGCATGATGCCCAGACGGCAGCTATAATATATAACGCCTTCATTATTTATGTAAATGAATAGCCGCAACAGTACAACTATGTGTCAACACTAACCAAAATGACTTTGATGTCTGTTCTGTATGTAACATGATAGATAAATAACGTTATTGATACAAGTTGGATACTAAAATGTTTAAATTAATTTGTCGGCGAATGAACGTCATCTGGATAGGATCAATATAAAAAGTTTCCTCTTTTTAGATAACGAAGGTCAGACGACAATCACTTTATAATAGCTATACATCCATTTTTAACATACTAAACACGTTCGGGCAAATATTAATAGGTTAAGTAACACTACATTTATGTGCTATATCTATCAATAGGATATAGTGTATGTCTGTTCGCTGATACCTCTAAAACGACCCAACCATTTTTGATACTGTTGACGAAGATGACAGAGAGACATAGGCATTTTTTATGACTGATAGGTGTTACATTGATGCGTCTTTTGTTTATTTAGTGAGACTAAAGTATGTAAGATAATTTAACAGATACTTACTGACAAATTCCCTAACTATCGGCAACAGGGGGTCAGGAACGATGGGGTCGTCGCGTGCGTTGATGAATATCATAGGGGTCTTAATGTTCTTGAGGTAGAATGCCGACGAACTCCACTTGTAAAGGTCCGCCACAGATTCGAAGCCGTATACTCTCCTGAAGGATAAAAAGTAGGTACATTAATTATTGTGATTTTGAAACAAAATGAGCTAAGTTCAAAATTCGATTGAAAAATGTTTTAAATATTTTTTTTTAATATTCTTTCATTTAAGGGTCATTTTAACCAAAATAGTTTAACACAGGTTTTATGGAAACACTGTACTGCCTTACAGCTGCAGGGGTTCTTTGTGCATGTGATTATATTTTTTGTAAAACCGCACGCACGTCGTTATTAAAAAAAAAACAAAAGCCTTATGTTATTGGTACATATTTAATTTTTGACATCGTTATTGCTCAGATTCCAGTGTGTTGACATGGTAAATATTTAGGTCTTTAAAAAATGCGTGCAGTAAACGTTCTAGGTCGAAGTTCACGGTAGCTATTCATTGACCGTAATATACGTGTAGGCGCACAATTACCTATTTACCCTCAATTGATTCTTTTAAATTGTACGAGATGATGATCATACGTTTAATGACTACTATTGTAGTAAGCTGAATATGCAACAATCATTTTGCGTTATTACTAAGCCTTCGCTATCCGCCTATCAGGCATAGGTCTGTATCTCAAGAACAAAAGGGTGTGTATTTGTTGCTGCCGCTTTAAAAACCAATAATATAAAATACATACTGTTGAATATTATCTTAAACGATAGGAAATAATCCTCCGTTTAATCGGACTTTTTAATATAAACACGGTAAATAAGTTTATGGGCGTGTATTTCTATCGCTGCTTTAACAACAAATAATATAAAGAACAGACTTTTATTATTATCTTAACGGTGGGACAGAATCCACTCTGATTTTTTATCCTAAACTGAGTAAACAAGAGTGTTTAAATTATTTAAATGATAGGTATGATATATCTAATGATATATCTCGTATTTTATATGCGAGAATGGTACGCGAATGTAGGACAAGCATACTTTCACTGCTATTCAAAATGCCTCATTTTGTAGGGATTATACACTAGAACAGTAATTAATTTAGCTACTTACAAAGCGCAATTAAAATCTATATTCATGGTGTTAATGTGGTTTAGCTATCGAATAGATTATTGAGAGATTTTTGGAGGCGAACTAATTTTCTTATTTGTATATAGGTATTTTTGTTTACATTTTTGTCTTTTCGGTGAAATTATTGATCGTTTTTATTTAACAGATGATCTAATATCGAATAGTTTAGTATGTAATCTGATTAGATGAAAATTGGTTGCTGGAACTACTTATAAAGTCTCAAAACTCTAAAAATATAATTAATTTATCTCAGCCCTTACTTTTACATTACATAATAAACGAACTATAATTAATAGCAATATAAAAGATATAATCTTTCTGTTTCGATACAATCGATTTTATCTTCAAGTTCATTATCACATGAATCATGTATTTATTGTATTAAGAGACATAATAGCGGATTTGATATGTTATAAAATCTGTTCTAGAAATATAAAAGTAGTTACCAGAAATTTTAATTATCATTCTTTTGGGATATCTAAATATATGACAAAATAAATATGATTTAAGTCTTAACTGCTAAATTTCTTATAAACAATTAAACAAAATTTGTACAATAACACAATAATTATGTGGCTATTCGAGGTAAATTACAGAAAATATGGGCTCAAGTAAATTCCTGATACTTAAGGAACGTATAAAATTCCTAATTACTAATTGCTCTAATCTAGCTTCTATGTATTCCAATAAATTGAAAAGTCAATTATTGTTCTAACTAATAAGGTTAAAAAAATTAATGCGGTTTCAATTTAAGTTCGGTGATTATTTAACCCAGTCGCAAAGAGGACGAAATTCGGTTCAGCATTTTGAAAAATAATCAGCATTTTTGAAATTTTTGTGGGGGTCTCACTTTTAGTTAATTATTATTTTGAATAACAACGTGGAATACATACCTGGAGTAGGCCTCGTCGAGATCAGGCAGTGTTCCCGCCGACACAATCATTTTCTCATCTAAATTATATCTGTTCTTCATTTCGGGGCTCAGCAGCGTCCTCTTGTGTCGCGTGATGATGTTACGGTAATTGTCCGTCATTATGTATAAGTAGAAGCGTCTGAAGTTCTGCCATTGTAGGAGGTACACCATAGTGCTAAGGACAAATAATATTAATGTTAGAACAAAGGAGCTTTGAGATAATATTCATTATAATAATAATATGTTTAGGCCAAGCCATGTGGTTACTAATAATGTTTAGTCCGTTCATTTTAGGACATGGGTTTGAATACGAAGCTGTTTTGCTATGCTATAAAATATCTAGTGCAATAAACACACATCTGAAATATTACAAGAGGTAAGAATGGATTCGTTCTATGTTTTTTCAGATCATATCTCAAAATTTTCATTGCTCTCATTCATTTTTAATCCTAAGTTTAAATTGTGACAATTCCTTCGAAATAATTTTCGTCTTAATATCGTTAACATATCAGTAACTAAAAGTAAATTGTCTTAAATATCGGTTGCCTAAAACAATATGATACCTACAGTTATCAAGGCCTACCGGTATGTCTGTCTGTCAAGGCGTGAGTCATTACCTCTTGCCTCGCTTACAGTACCGCATTACATGTAGCGTTATTAAGTCAAGTTACGTATAGAATATATTGCAGTTTTCCTTTTAATACGTAATTGATGCACGCACTAATAGTGTTTGTATAGTTTTATGTTCAAAACATTGCGGTATTCAGTAACTAGAGTTATTGGGGCTGCGCCATCGTTGTAAGTCAGCATTCCATACCTAGTTAAGTTTTTCATTGTAAAAGTAATTGTGAGGCTTTGTAATGTAATCTAGGTAAAGAAACGATGTGGTTTTAATTAAAAGAAGTAGATAAAACAAAAATATTGATGGTATATAGAGGTTTAAAATGTGGGGAAAGTTGGGAAAGGTGTAATGTCGCACATAAAAGCATCTAAAACAAGTTTTAGGAAAAGCGTTAAAACGAGTTTGTTATTTAGGCAATCGAAATCTTTTGAACTGCTGCAAAATTCAATAGCTCTTACAAAAGTAGGAAGAAAGATTAAAATTCTTTTTTACTGCAAATATTCAAACAAATGCACAATTATTTAGGTTGCAACTGTAAAAATATTGCATTATAAGATAAAATCAGCTTCGTAATGAGTTCTGCAAATATTACTGCAAAGTAAAAGTGTAGCGAGAAATAATGTATAAGCAGAATTTACATTATTTCCTCTTTTAACCGCAACCATGGAAAACTTTTCTAGATGCGATAAGAGAACTGATATTTTCTTATCTGTATAGATTTGGCAAATTATAAAAATCACATAGCTATCGCCATGTTTTAATATTTAATTAAAGATTAAAAAGTACCGTTAATATTTTTTATAAGAACGTCGTTAATGGCAAATTTCTTCTAGACATCAATATTCTAGATAATTTTTAATTATTTATTTCAAATGACTGTAAAGCCGACACCCTAGATAAGGCGACCTCTTGAGGTTATCTTCTTAAAAAATAATTATAAACAGAAGATTAAAAAGTAATCAAAGAGGTGGCGTGATGACGTGAACTGTTTAAGTGATACTGGCAGCAAATCCTGTTTACATAGATTAAGAGAAAGGTAACTTAGCTCCTTTGCCAATTGGAACACTAGGTAAACTTATTTAAATCATTCTGCAAATGTCCAATTGAAAGTTTAAGACCCACTTCGCAAAGAGAGATAGGCCTCAAAAGAGCAGGGTGAACAGCACAGATTAAAGGAAAAATTCTATTTAATTTTACTTACTCTATAGCATTGTAACCCTGGCATATTGAAATCCCGCCAATAATATTAGCGGGTCTCTTCCTGTCCTCGCCCAAGTATTTGGAAATCAAGTTCCCGCCAAGACTAAATCCGACTAGAATTAGTTTCGTGTGGGGATATCGCTCCATTAGATTCTCCACCATATAGTTGTAGTCATCGGTGTGTCCTGAAACAAAATTCACAATTTAGCATTTTTGCATAAGGCGTGGTTTTCAATAAAAAAAAGGATTGAATTTCTCATTGAGAGATGAGAATAAAATTTTATTTTATTTAAGTGTCTTCCAACGGCTCCGGTTGCAGGCTACGTGTTGTCCTGGGATCCAAGCCTACCCCATACCAAGTTACATCAGTCATTAGGTACGATTTGGCCACTTAAGCGTAACAGACAGATGCTTTTCAATTTAAAATATTTTTGTATGTATAAATATTATTAAAAGTTGTAGGCTATATTTAAATAATATACTGAGATTATTGGTTAAGTACCTACCATCGCCCTAGCTTACAATATTGAAGCAAGTCAATCACATTGTCTTGTCACTTTTCCCACGGTATATAACAAAAACTAAGAGCCTAAATCTCGTCTAATCTTAAATAAGGTAACGACATATAACTTGTAGCTTTGTGACAACATACTGAAATATATTTATCATTTAGGACGACCTTAATGACAACGATTACCTACTCAAAAAGTTCACCTCCAACTTAAGGTACATAACACCTACTTAGTTATTTCGGAAGAATGAGGATATTATGTAACAAGGTACATTAAAATGACATCATTAATTTTTTTATTTTTTTAATAAGTTACAAATTAAGGTTAACGATTGATCAATTGCCTTTGTGTTAATGAACACGGTCACGCAGTATCAACATTAGCTATTTAAACATATATATATTAAACATAGATAAACTATTTAACACGTGTAGAGAACAATAGAAAATTACTAATTGTCAAACATATTAAGTATATATTATTGAAATTATCATTGTATTTTAGTCTCAGAAATTTTAATATTAGCCAGTGGCGGATCCAGGGACTCCGTTCAAAAGTATAAAAATATTTTCGTAAAACAATCTTTTCAATTTCGTAAAAAAGAACTTTACACAACAAATTGCGGGTTCAATTGTCATCAATTAATATTATCTTGTTTGACGTTTTGCTTAGTGTTTACTTGGCTAAAATCTATCTGCAGCGGGGTCAAGTCCAAATACCATCCTGAATCTACCACTACCATTGATGAATAAAATATAGACATTTTTTAAATCAGATTTTGATCATGAAACTCAAGGCGTTAAACATGTATTAGTACCGGGTGCACGTTAAAATATGTCTGTTACATATTTTATGACCTTTTGGTCGGTTAGTTGAGTAATATGATAAAAATAATGATGACGAGGAAAACCAGACGTCCTTCGTTTCGATCCCATAACATAATTTTATACATGTTTTTTTACATTTTGTATTTTTATTTTTTTCGTTATATACGCCTTCTACAATGTTTTACTTTATCCTTATTCAAATATTTCTTGACACGCAAGGTAGACAACTTTCTTTAATAATGAAAACATATCGCACTAGACCTCAGACGTAACCAAATATGTCTAATTTTAATTACTTAATATACACTTCATATATTACAATAAGTACAATAGATCACCTTGAATACAGATCTACAGTTATTGATCGAAAGGGGAAATTAAAAGCTTGCAATGTTTCTCACAATTTGCCACTAACTGTGAGAAGTTACAAGTGTTTTAGATTACACCTTTGTGGCGATGCACTGGAGTCGTGGTATACTATTACACAAGGCAGTGCGTATGTTTCTAGGTATTGCAAGTCCAGGAAATCAACTATGTCTGACGGTAATGCGTTTTTCCGTGTCATGATTATTTCCGGTCTCGATTTGTTTTGCGGGAAAGTCACGGACGTAGATTGTTGCTCGCTTATATTCACTCATTTCGTTTAATTAAGGTAGTGTAAGCATTAGTGTTATACAAACAATTTGTTAATAATAAACACTTTCTTTCATATAAATAAACTACATGTAGAGGGGATAGTTAAGTTATTCTTCCTTGTCTATCGTAAGAATCCTCTACAGTTAACAAGCCCCAAAATCTTCGTATTATAAATAAATTTATTTAATAATTGGTACCAAGTAAGTAGATCTTAGTGTAAACACATACGGCAATGACCTCGACGAGAAAGTCACTAGATTAAGTATGTCGGAATATAACAATGCTGTACAATGGCTACGATTATACTACACAGTTTGATTCAACATTCTTGAGCTGTGTGTTTGACTCATTTTAATTATTGCACATAGTTAACTGTTAACGAATCAAAAATTATTACAATTTCATTTAACGCCAGTTTTGCATCTACACAAAACAATAATGTGCTGTGGACACAAACCTTTCTCTTGAATTACTCTATTTATTGAGAGAATTGACTCAATGCAGAATGAAGATACTGAATTAGAGCAAATATTTTCAACAGACAACTTATTTTTTTATGATTTTTAATTTTATTGTTTTTAATTTTCTTAAATGCATAATATACTGACATAGTCTCAATTCAGTTTAATTTTTGAGTATCGATTAAATTAACTATTT
Organism: Autographa gamma; assembly: GCA_905146925.1. Taxonomy (NCBI): domain Eukaryota; kingdom Metazoa; phylum Arthropoda; class Insecta; order Lepidoptera; family Noctuidae; genus Autographa; species Autographa gamma. The sequence continues at coordinate 9,211,817 of LR989852.1, forward strand.
CCCAGCACTAGTCACACTAGTTTGACACCTATCATTTTCATCAAGCTAGGCTTAACCAATAATAGATAGAAGAGTATTATGAAGGCCAAAAATAAATTTCCATTATAGGCATTATTCATTATGAGCACTTTAATATACTTTCAAGTTATTAGCTCATTATAAGGTTGTAAGTATATTTATACGATGACATAATGGGTCTTGTGTATGATGAATAAATTTACTGTTATGAATCATTATTACTTTAATATTACTTTACCCTTTTAAGAGTCAGAAGAAATTCTTTTAAATGGTTGGATTGGATGAGGATTCGCGATACGCGATTAGACTATATATTATATGCAAAATAGCATATAATATATAGCTTTCACTGAATTAAACGTTGCAATTTTGTTTCGTCATTTTATAAACAATGTATATCTTTTAGACGCTGTTTATACATTATAATGAAGTATGTATACTAGCTAATTAATGAAGTATTTAGAACGGTTCCCTCAAGCATATCCGTCTGTGCGTCAACGCAACGTCGACTCTCATATGCATTCATCCTTGCGCATCTACAACCAATAGAAATAATCTATGTGTTGTGTATACAAGTGTTTTATATAAGCCATGTATTGCCATGTATTATGTAATGTATGTTTTATGAATATACAGCAAGGTATTGCAACAATCAAGGGCCATAAATCCAGCATCACTCTCGCGGAAAGTTAAGTATACATTATTTGCAAGTAAACGCAAACGTTACGAGTAGATAGCAACTCTTTCTATTGTTTACAGAGTACAAGGTCACAATAAAATACAATACGCTTATCGCAGCCTCTTAAAATGTGAACGGATACCTACTGATTTTGTTTCTAAGAATCGTATGAAAATTGCGGAATGCCAATATTGAATACCGATTGATCATCGACGGTAAGAAAACATAACCAGGCTAAATGCAGAGTGTGATAAAAATATCTGCCAACAATATTAAATCTAAATTCGTTCATATTGGGAACTCAGAGGCGAGCAAGTAAACAGTAACTTCTTGTAGATTATTAGGCCTTGTGGAAAAAAACGATTAAAAATATTTAGAACTGCAAAAAGGTATCTATCTCGCGGTGATAACCTAATTACTATTTATGTATTTAATTTGTTATTCTGTCTGTCTCCTCAAGGCTAACAACATGACCTCATCGATACTCTAACATTATATTTCTGTAGTATCGACAGCCGCTGTAGCAGATTAAAGTAGATATATTCGCAGATCTAAGAGGGATTTAAGTCTAAGGCCACACTTCAAAAATAACTTTTGTTGTGAGTTTTGCGAAGAGGGTGTCATGCTATTTTAACTGGGCTTTACCCTTGGCCTGTGGAAGATGGATTATAATATAGGATTCTTATTGGACAAGCCACCGGAGTTCTTCTGCTTTCTCTAATACCAAGGACCATGCGGTGATTCGTTGTTTTGTCGTAAAAGTCATATTTGTCCATTTTGCCAAAGGGATCTATTAAAGACATCATCGATTAAACTTACCGTACGAAAAGATCCGATTGCCGGATACGGGAACGCTGTTGAGGGCTCCTATATGGTTGAGTACAGCGCACCGGTAGCCGTGGCATTGAGAGTAGTGCACGTACGTACGAATGTACACGCTCTCCGAGGTGTTGCCGATGCCCGGACAGATTGCCACCGTCACGTCATCTAAGAAAAATAAACAGTTTGAGTATTACAGTATACATTATTATAAGTGCACGCGCTGAAATGTGCGAATAAATTGATTGGTTATGGAAAACTGCCTTGTTTATTACGAATTTTTAATAGAAATTTACTAGGAGATAAGATAATCTATGATCGAATCCTGCTTGCGCTATTAGGGAATGTGTGTTCAATTGGTACTAGAGATTTATTGTCCAAGTACCTCGGTATTTTCCCGAGTTGCGGATGTTATCAACATCATTGATAACACAATACTATATGTGATTGAGTCAGTTAATAGCAGCAACCACAGGAATCGAGGAAGGTTGTATAAATCGCCATGCGAATTGAATTCTAAGCGATGTCAAGGTCGGTCAGTGAACGGGTACATAAGTATTGGTGCCAACTGGAAGCCGCAGTATAACCTATTGTTTCTGCACATCGACTATGGATTATCGTGGATGTAAAGAAATAATGATAGGTTCTAGTTGTTCGCATACGGCATTATATGAACTAATTTCCTTCAACCTTGCATTTTCTGTACACGACAAGCAGCTGATTCACTTACACAATGTTTTCATGTCCGCATAGAAACGGTATTTCAAAACAATGTGTCATTTTTATATGTTTACTCATCAGTATTATGTATTTCTATATCATTGATCTTTTAAGTACCTAAATGTTACGCTTTTATAGCAGGATAAACTAGACAAAAACGCCTAGATACCTATGCTATGACTCATATCATGCACGATGAAGAATTTTACGCATGATGCATAAGTTAACTTGGAGAGATGTCAAAATACCATTGTGCAGCTTATGGGAAGTTAGACATAATGACGTCATAGCAATGTTTGATGAGTTACACTTGTGAATGAGACAAAGCAGGTTACGTAAAGGCTCAAATATTATTATGATTCCTACAAGCGTAAACATCATGCCGCTGAATAATCTTCTTAATAGGAAATTCTCAGAAACAGATACATTTGATATTTACGTCACGTATGATCACACTTCATGTCATCCAAAAACCGCTAAATGAGTTCGTATTGTGTTAAATATAATAATTTGCTCTACTGACTCACAAAAATGTGTTCCGGTATATTATATGATAAGACAAAAGCGCGGTTTGCGTAAAGTTGATAAAGAAATTGATACTTGTGACAGGTTTATAGTGGTCTCATATAATGACGCTCAGTTGATACGCAGGTACGTACTATTATATCACGGGATTGAAAACCGATACCTACGCATAAAGGTAGATACCAATGATATGAATGACGTTACAGAATTTCTAAGTTAGAAAAGAGGCAAATCATTTCAGCTACACAGTTTTATGAGTTTTAAATTGTAGAATAAATAGGTTGGACAAGGTACTGGGCAGAGAACAATGGCTCATGTTGCAAGTGATGAACCAATTTAAATCAATCGATTGTATCGTAAGCCGCGTCTATTATTCGTAATGGTAACCTTGCGCCGTGTATTGATATTTACTGTTTTCTTCACAAGTATTGTTGTGACGGCATCAGATCAGATGTCGGGAATGGTATTGTTATAAGCCCCTAAAGGCCCACCTACTATTGTACACCTACATATTTCACAACCGTTATAATTATAGATGTTAATGTAATACAGCGTCACCTTTTATGAGACACTCCTAATTGTGTTCAATGATGTAGAATTGTTAAACCATGACAAAGGAACTTAGGTCATCTTATATCTCTGACAAACATGTAGCAAATTAAGCATCTAGTACCTATAAACTAAACGTTTCCTCGTTTCAATACGTAAAATCAAGGTACCTAATTAGTACTTTGATTGGTGGATGAGTAACGAAATTTTTCCGCGGTGTCTAACAAATTAAGAATTCTAGGCTTTTCCCTAAGCACCAAAACTTCCGAAGCCTAATATAATATAGCAGGAAAAGACCTTGTATTTGTATTCGGAAGATATTTTTACCTTCATGTTCGCTTCCAACTGGCTCATACAGGTCGTAGGTGAGGGTGGACTTGTCGGGCAGCACCAGGGACACCCGGCCCCCAATAGGCCAGGGACAACGGACTCGTCCGATCAGACTGTGTAGTATCGTCTGGACGTGCCCGCTGAAGCCCCATAGTCGAGTCGGTATGTATCTGTAAAGAAAATAATTTTCAAACCTGTTGGATTCGCTATTGATTTTTACTTATGTTTATGTTTTGATGGGCTTGTCGCTAAGGGGCAACAACCTGACTACAGAATTGTTAAACTTTTCATTCTACATTGACGTTATGAACATTGCACTAGATTGCAAATGCGTTCGCGAATGTCCGGTACAGGGGGAGCAGCGCTAATGGTTTTAGCCGGTATGAGTCTGGTGGAGGAAATCCAGGCAATGAAAACCTAATGGGTTTCCCCCTACATCCACCTACTCGAAAATAAAATCTGCATTAAGTATTCATTTACATAATATATGATTCTAGTACCTACTAATGCATATTTTCTTACATACTTAAATTATAACATAGTAGTGATGATAGAAAAGTGCATGCAGCTTTGAACAATACCTTCATTAAAAGTACTGATTTATAAAGAAAGTGTGATCTCACGCTATGTTTATGATACTGATGGTATCAACTTGTGAGTCATACACCCTTGGAAAATAGGTTAAGGTAAGTAGTAAATCACATATTCTGTGAAATACCCCTTAAATATAGAGTTAAAGAGTATTGCAGTTATGTATTAGTTTTCTAGAAAGAGCAGTAATGAACAGACTAACCTACACCTATATTTGAGTGTAACACTTATCTGTAATTATTATGTACTCGATAAATAATGCTAATGAGAATCAATACTTCACCTAAAGAATTATATTACTATTTTGATGAAGCAATAGTGCTTTCAAGGCCAAGAAACTATATGAGTCAAGTTGACATCAGGGTTAATTAGATCTACACAATAAACTACATTAAATTGTATGAATATAATGTTGAGTTCATGAACTGTATTTACAACTATTGTCTTATATACAAATGTTATCAGTGGTCAGACAGTTTAAGGATAATTACTTAGGTCTACTTGTTCAAGACAAATAACTGTTAAACCCCTGCAACACATACAATTTCCTGCTGTAGTTGTTTCTCTGCTTCTCTATATGGGAAGAGGCCTGTGCCCAGCAGTGGGACATTTATAGGCTGGATTATTATATTATAGTTATTTGGTAGAAATTAATTTAAAACTATTGTTTTTATAGCTTAATTTATTCTTACTTTATAATGTGTATGTAAAATCTTTGCACAGCTTAATAAAAACAAAAAACTGTAAAGAGTTTGAAGCCGCAAACAGCCAGACAAAAAAATAAAAACTATAATTTTTGCATCAAGGGTGAAAAATCTATAGGGTTAGGTATTCAAGTATATTAATAGGTAGCAGTTGTATGTAGATCATATAAATATGTACAATTCAAATTGCATTGATCTATAGTAATCATCCCCTACACATAACAAATAAATGCTTAAAACAGTAATTACAGCTAATTTAATGTTATAATACAATCTAATGTGTATGCAAGGTAGACAATGTCCAGTATAATGAATAATAAATTCTTTATATGGGTCTATTGAAAAGGTAATTAACAAATGTTGGTAAACAATAGATAAACATTACGTAATTCATGATTCATAATGTACACACAGGTGTATTTATGTATACTAATCACAATATGTTTGGCTAGTCAATAGCAGTAAGGAACAGAATTATGTTAAATGGTTAGGTTTATCTAGAATAGGTTTGAGTTAGAGGTTTTAATCTGTTACAAAGTGTTTAAGGTGGTTTACATAAAGTATCTACTAACTGAAATCCTTTGGTTACAGTGAGTTACCTAAACCATAGCTATGATACCAAGCTTTGAGTATATAACTATATCTAATATTATAACTATTAGGTAAAATGTACTTATCCACTTAACATATTGACATAATATACTAGAAATTTTAAGTGGTAAGAAAATAGAACATGTGTGTTTAAAAGGTAATGCAGTCATCAATGACTCATTAATGATAAAAAATGTATTTCAGAACTATGCAAACCTGTTTGTTTATTTTGTGTGTCTTATAGTTTGTATTGTTCTAAGAAATATGGATGTGATATCATAGAATGTAATTAATATACTGTATGTATAAGTTGAATGTATTGTTTCACAAATATTAAATCCATGATGTGATGACATGATGGGCTGGTGTGAGTATTACTAATTTTAGAGCATTTTCGTAGATTCTAAATTAAGTAATAATACTCTCTATGGAAGATTAGAAAAACATTTCTAGCAAAATAGGAACAGTAAAAAGTTATTGGTCGAGCAGTTATCTCGATTATGCATCTCAAGTAATATAACCCTTTGGTTGCAACACTATTAATATGGATAACGTATCACTTTTTTTGTTCCAATCATTATATAAATCCTAATTTAAGTACCTTCTTTTTAATTTCATACGATAAAACTAAACACAAAATTTACGACTTCGGTGATAATGACATCATCATAGGAGCATTTGGAAGCGCAGGTAAACGGGGATGTAAATACTCCAAATATTAAATGAAATACTGAAGTTTGTTAAACAATACTCACGGTTCATTTAAGAATGGTGATATAAATAACATGTTTTCAATAAAACCCCGATCTCTCCCATAGATCACGGGTTTTTGTGGCTGGCTGTTAACATTTAATATTCTGAAAAGTACGCACAGGATGACCGCAATAACAGCTAAAAGAACTGTCGACATTTTAAAGAATTAAGTCAGATCACAGCGTCCAACGTTAGAAAGGAAATTTTACATAATAACGAGAAAATAGTATTCCTCATAAGAAGAGGAAATAACAAACATCCACCCGCCGCACGACACACCAGACTAAAAAAAAATCACTATCAACATCTTACGAGTTCTAGAACCTCTTTTGTCACAACGTATTATTGGCTGAATATTGTACTGTCAAATTTTGATTGGACGATAGTAACTGTTAAATCATCTCATTGGTTGTAAGAACGTCAGTGATGTTTGTGTAGCCAATAAAAAATTGACATCGTATGAAAAAAGAGGCTAGCGGTTGAGCTATGAGAGTGTTGAGTGAGACCATGAAGTTCTCTACTTGTACATGTTACTGTACTCTGTGCCATGAAGCGTTATGGTTTTTAATTGTATGTCCCATTCTTAGACTTATATTTTTAAATTTTCCAACAATATACATTTTATAAGCTTAATGATTAAATTAATAAAACATCAAATTCGAATAAGACTACTTTCTACAATAGGAATTATTTAAAGTAACAGTCAAAGACACAAGTTTGGTTTAGATTAGAACAGTCTTTTCGATCTGAAATGTTGCCGTACTATTATAATTTTGTGTATACTTTACTGTGCTACTATGATTTAGTGCAAACGGTTATGTTGTACATGTTATTCGATAATAATAAATAAAGAAATAAATAGGCTTACTCGAAGAGCATCTACTTACTAACTTTTAAATCGGATGGGCCAGGATTTCCACTACCTTGCCTGTGGCGTTTTCTGTTTTCCACTCGCCATTGAAAGAACGAGTCATATAAGTTTGATCCCATTATTTAGCGAGTAGATCAATGGTAATGAAAATTCGGGTCATTTTATGGCACGTATATAGCGTTAGCATGGCCATGGCGTCGTCGTTTCATTTGGGCCATTGGTTCGGGAAGACACACGCCCATGGTTCAAGTTTCTGTAACCAGAGGAACTAATCCACTCTCTTCTTAATTAAATTACTACTGGCTTGGGTCTGTTACAAGAAAATCTACCTTTAGAGATTTTCAATACATAAGGCACTGTATTTCAGTAAGATATAATAAAACATAAATACTTAGAAGAACATAATTTTTATTAGAGAAAAAATGTTCATGAGCATAAAATAACTAATTACCAATAAATAACAATAAAGCGATAATTCCGTGAAATTAATGCAATTCGCAATAATCATCTTAAAATAAACACAAAGAGAAATCTTAAAGTCGTTGGTAGTTAAAAAAATATGAAAATATACCAATTCAACTTCTCATATACAACTATTCAGTTTAACACTGTATTAAATTATTGCGTACCGTGATTGTATTACGAAAATCTTAAACTAAGTACACTATAAGGTATTACAATTCTTTCATACGTTTCTAAATGCCCCAATAGTGTTTCTAAGACTTCCATGGAACGGCCGTCTTCATACTCTAGACTGTAACTAGGCTCTTGTGACATGTATACATAGAACTTTTCAACATTTACCGATAATATGATATAAGCTAAAATATACAGATATACATTTGTGATTCAAACATAGTGAGCAACACTTGTATTAATTTAATATCTATATAATATCTATGAATATTTAATTGTAACTTCTAGCATCTGTAAGTCATCATGTAAGGCATTGCTATGTGAATGAACTAGGCATTGCTGGAACAGCGTTGTCAACTATCTAAATACAAATCAGTTATTTGTTGATAATCAGTTATTTTCGTTGTAATAATATTTTTATTACAACAATAATTGTACACTACATCCAATACGCAATATAAAGGTCCATAGTTATATTACTGGGACAGTAAAACAAGAGATCAGAAGGAGATTATATGGACAATTTAGATTTGTTTGGATACATATTACAAGAAAATCTTAAATTAGCAAAAAGCTATTTCTCAATTTGTAAAAGATTCTTATAAAAATATTATAGACAACTATAAATATATTGCATAACTTAGTGTCATATTAGTGTACACGCCATAATGAAAAACTTAAATATAACAAGTAATGTTCTATAAATACCTACGATAAGAGTCCATCCGATGTTCTACCCATCAGCCTTCTCGTATCAATAAATATCTGTACATACACTTAATCATAAACATTATAAATAGATGGGATATCAGATGGTGCACAAGTACTTTCACTCCTATGCCAATTATAAGCTTTCGCTGACAAACTACATACAAAATAAAGTCACGAAATGGTAAAATAACACTAAAATTAATATAACAGTACCATAAAATTAAATTGTGATGATACCCTAATACTAAAATATAATGGCAAAAATTAAATCATCAGCTCAGCGACTATCCCCCATGTACTCTTAACAACAACTACTATTTGTATCAAATAAAAGTTAACAAATGCTAGGGTTATATTATGTTTCGTTAAAGTTTAAAATATGAATTCGTAAGGTAAATCTAAACTTGAAATAAAGTACGACCTACAAGAATTATATTACGCTGTGTACAAGTTATCACCTGCATTCTTAAAATATGTAGTATAAATTATAGTCAACGCATGATGTGTAAATATATTTTTTGTTGGAATAATATAATCAACATTTTAACAAGGAAAACACTAACACGCATCACCACAGCTCATCATACGTCGAAAAATATTATACAGCTTTCGGACTTGTCATGATATTATCTGTCTTATAGACAGGAATGGCTTTGAAGTAATAGACTGTTGCTTACAATGTTTCCAAGCTAATCGCAAAGTATCACATCAGTATAGAAACTACTTCAAGTCCTGTGATCAATTAATTATTCATGATTAGTTATTCTGACTTCAGCGCGACTTAGATCCCAACTAACTTAAAGCTCACATTAGAATATGCAAAAGCAACATCTGTTTGTTGTTTGTGACGTACAAAATATTGTCAGTATTCGTACAAGGATTACAAAATAAATATTTATGATTATTGATACATTCAAACAGATAGCACCACCATTCCTAACAACCATTTACTTTGTTCACACTTCACACCTCAATCCTGGTACTCGATATCAATGTATTAGCTAAGCTGAACTGAAGGTATATAAATATGAGGCGGGCTGCAGAGTGTGTAGTCGTGTGTCAGCGTATGAGGCAGGTGAGACAGAGCTCGGCCGAGCCGATGCAGTCGTCGTGGCAGAAGGCGCCGCACTTCTTGCACAGGATCATGGCGCGCAGGTTGCACACGCACGCCTCGTCCGCGCCCACGCTGCGGCACCGCGCCACGCTCTGGTGATGTTAATACGGTGCGTTATTTACTTCCTAATGATACGATTATAGCAGGTTATACAGAAAAGATAACAACATTGCAGTGTTTTGTATGAAACCCACAAGATTTACGACAAAAACAAATTAATAAAACAAACTGAAAGAAGTATTACATGTTAAATAGTTACCAGTTTCAAGAAAAGACTAAAGGTGAAGACAGTGTTGTTCTTTTTAAAAATGGTACCACAATATTATGTACAAAATTCAAAGTAAATACTGACCACATTAGTATTCTGGTTAGAAGGTGGGGCACTTGACGCTCGGGGTGCCACGTTAGGAGTCCTCTGCACTAGAATATATTGGCCTACATTATTAGACCGATTCTCGTTCATCTGCAATAATATTTACAATATAATTAATTCTTGTGGTAAACAATAACAAAAAAAAATTGTGGTAAATAATTGATTTCATATTTATAAGTTTCTTAAAGAATAAGGATATTCCCCAAGCGACAGTCCATAGGTGCTTAGCAGTCAGCCCTGAAAAATCAAGCATGTTGTCAATCCCTACAATGTAGAGATAGTTGATGTACAGAGAAAAACTCGACGAAGCAAGATTTTTTTTCTTTTTCTGCTTAACTTACTCACAAGTATATAATTTACATAATTAACCTACCTCATTATGCGGCATAACAGACACCGGCAGCTGTCGCACGAGCACGGGCGGCGGCGGTCGCACGGCGCGCTGCGGCCGCGTCAGCAGCGCGGGCGGCGGCCGCAGCTGCCCGCGCAGAGCCTCGCGGTTGGGGCTGTTCTGGATCGCCGCCTGACAGATCTGGTAGCTGCGCTCCAGGTTCACTGTACCAGGTGGTACTTTGTTTGAACTTCTACTCCTGGAAGCAATATGTCATTACTATTTAGATTGCCCCACTTAATGAGCTGTCCTACCACTTCACACGAGAGGGCCTGTACAAGGCTACGGGCGAAAATGTTTGCGTAGCTGATTAAAAATTAAAATGTCGTTCATCGAAATGGTAAAAAGTTTTGTACTATCCTAACTCAATAGGTGTACAGTACATACATCAAGGGCATATCTAAGTCTCATAACGTAATGACATAGATTAAAAACGTAGCATCGACGACGAAGATATCTAATAAAAAATGTTTAGAAACAGAATGATATTTATGAAGTTAAAACATACCTGTTAGATTCCTTTGATAATTTGGATTTCTTCCCAAGGGGCCTCATACCCTGCGTCATGGTTGTAGAGTTAACCGGTGGGTTGGTAACAGTAGTGGATACTAAACCCGTTGCTGCCTCTATTTCTTGCTTCACAGACAAGTCCTTTATTGACTGACAACTCTCAGAAGAGTTTGATGATTCCATATTAAAATTAGCATCTCTATCCTCTTTATACATACAGTTCTCATCATTCATATTTATATCCTCCATACTTGTTTTGGAATCTTCACTTATGTATTTAGCACTGTCTGTACTTATATTTGAAAATGGGTGTAATGTCATGATATTCTCGTTATTAGTCCAGTCGCGCTCGTTTTTCCATGAAACTGCTGAAGCTTTTGGTCTAGCTGCATCCTTCATATTGTCATCAGGATAAGACACAATCTGGAAATATGTGTAATGTTACGATTATATCTAAAAAAAGTTTATATTTTATCCAAGAAAAACCATTAAAAGGTTACTTACAGATGTATTTGTGACTTCCATCATAGGTATTGAAGAATTTTGAGTTAAAGGCATAGTGACAACAGCAGTTACATCTGAAATCAAACATTATATTGAGTAACATATATCAAATGCGGGTAGATAGATTAAAACATTATGCCAAACTATGTATAATGTCCTGGGTACCCTCGTTGTGGTGTGTATTGAATACTAATTGTATTGAAATGTTTTCCTACTCACTTGTTTCACTCATATAAGATGACAACTCCATCAAGTTAGGATGTGAAGAGTATTTGACATCCTCACTTTCTGCAAAAAGTAATTACAATGTTAGGTACTTACTTCTATGTATTTAAATGGTTACCAAAAATCTTTGTGAAGCTGTGATTCTATACTTACGAGAAGATAATATTGAGAGGCTTGTTTCCAAAATAAATGATTCTGCATCTTTGAAGTGCTCATCATAATAATTTTGAGTAATGTTTTGTGATGGGCTTTCTTTTTCACATTTGATTGGACTGACAATAATATCATTTTTAATGTGGGTCTGTTCTACAGGCTGTGGCACTTGGCAATTGACCTCCTGATTATAACTCTGGCATACATCTGACTCAACAATTACTGGCTTGCTAGTTTCTGGTGATTTCTCATCAGACTCAGACTTAGCATGTTCCTGATTGATATCTTGATATTGGTCTGGTATAAATTCTTCTGGGCTTTCATGTGGCAATGAATTTTGAATCATTTCTTTATCATTGTCAGGACTATCCACTATTTCTGTAACAGCATTATCATATGGAGTTGGCTCAGAAGCTCCTGCAGAGTCACTTATAGTCATGTTATTGACATTCATGTCTATCTTTAGACTGGACACAGAAGATTCACTTCTTGCATCATATTCATAGACAGACGCAGTAGCCTTACTGTCTTCACTATTTGTGTCAGCATGATCTTGTCCAGAATAAAGAAGCTCGTCATTTGGACAAACTTGCTCATTAGTATAACTTGTTTCAACATCTGAATAATTATTTGCAGTTTCAGCATTATGTACTAAAAAGTTTGTATTATGTACTTCAAAATCTTCATTGTATTTAACTCGCTTTGCCATTGTGTTATAGTCAGAATTTTCATTACTTGACCTTTTAGATGATTCATGTAAATTGCTATCAGAGTCAGTTCCCTTTTCCTCTTCACAATCTTTTGAAGTACTAGACTCTTCTATTGTAACAACACTGATGTCTAACTCTTGCTTCACTTCATTCCGCTCAGATTCCACATCTGGCAGCAGCAGAGGATCAACAGGAGTTGTGGACAATGAGTCATCCATCCTCTGAGTAGATGATGAATCAGAGAAACTAAAGTCTACAGGATATTCTTCATAGTTAGGATGATTGTTACTTTTTGTGTGTTTCAAAGGCAATAAATCAGGCACTGGTGCAGACTGTTTAGAACATACTGTAACAGCCTCTTCAACAACTTCATCAGCTTTGGCTGAGGATCTTGTTACTGCACCAACTGATCTCATTCTTTTACTAGTACTAGAAGATTTACTCTTTTTAATTTTTGGGACAGTACTACTACTTGTTATTGATGCTGTAGGTCTTAGTTTTATGGTGGTTTTAAGAGAAGGTCGATCTGAGTTTAAACTGATTGAAGATTTATCTTTTCTTGACTTTTCTCCCCATATAGGTTCAAAATGTTTTAATTTCCAAGGATCTATTTTGCTTTTTTCTCTTTCTGCTTCAGTCTTCATTTTTTGTTGGTTTTCTGGTGTGAGTTCTCCTCCAGATAGACTGTCTTGCCATTGTAAGCATGCTCGAGCAAAAAATTCATTGTTCAGACTAGATGAATTTAGACGACCTGAAGGACTTAATCTATCCACACTAGGAAGTAGCTGCCCCAGTTTGTATTGATATAAAGGCGGAAGAAGTGAAAATGTATGTTTATTTAATAATGCCCTAATATTTGTATTTACTAATATTGAATCAGGTGTCTCTAAATCAATGCAACCTTCTCTTGTTTGTTGCAATTGTGCTGCTGTTGATAATTTCTTGCCACTGCGCTTCCTAGGTTTCAAACAGAACCCTGGAATGCTTGCCAATACTTCACGCATAGTAGATGGTCTACTGGAGCTAGAATTAGATTCAGTGTAGGATGTAGCTGCTGTCCATTCTCTATTCTCAGGAGGGGGCGGAGGAGGCAAAGGTTTTACTATTATCCTAGGTAAAGGTCGTGAATGGTTCGAGTTCTTCTTTCTTCTTTTTGATTGTTTCCTTGAGGAGTGCTTACTGGACTTTTCACCATCTTCGGGAATGCGTATGATTGAGTACTGGTCGTTTTTACATGGCGTGTATTTACTATCTGTAGAATTATCAGAATATTCCATATCGTTGTCTATTTTGCCCGAGGGCGATACGTCTAGTTCCATTGTTATGTTATGGCGTGTGTAAATAGCAAATGATGAAATGAGAATGATAAACTGTTGCCGATAGTAATCACTATTTCAACCCATCGTGCACTTCTTCACGATATAAAAAGTGCCTTTTCCTTACAATATAATCGATACAAAAATTAATCATCACTTATTTTATACTACAATATTCAATAGCATGATAATATTCATACACAATACAAATCTTTTTTCTCAAGAATAGTTAGCTGGAGAGCAAAACGCAAAATGTCACAACAACGCAGAAAATGGATTCCCTCACAGATACAGATAGTTTTACTATTGTATAGAACCAATTTTAATTTTGCATCGAAAACTAATTCCATATTTTATTAGATAGTACATTTTTGAGAATTTTTACTTATTTTGAATTTACTTTTTCAGGAGTTTCTACAACACAAAACTTAATTTTGGAATTATTATTAAATGTACAAACATTCAGATGTAAAATAAAATAATTTATTGGTATTCAAAACCTTAAATAATAATATTGATATTTCAATTCATGAGATGATTAATTTCCATTAGGCTTTTTATTAAATGTTAAAATAATTAAATGGTGTAACGGAATTTAGTAATCTAGCGAGTGCTAAAAGACCAAAAGCACAACTTTGAAATACTCTGAAATAGTGCCTTTGTCTTTGCTTTGTTCGTTTCGTTCCGTTCGCTTTGCCGGTAGAAATTCTTCCTGTGCTCGCGCTTCCATTGACGCCATCTTGTTTTATTTCCAATGAATGGCGTTATTCGTTGTGTTGAATAGTGCGTACAGTGATAAATAATTGATATTTTCGTTGTTATAATAGTTGCAAATAAGTAATCCTGTTTGAAAATATTCGAAGTACTTAATTTCAATTTAACATGGGAAGAGGAAGGTATGTAACGTTACTTCATTTGCAGTCACATTGTTAAATTCTTAATGTGCACCGTGGTATTTCTTAAATTATACTTTTCTTTCGTATAGAGATCGTAGTCGTGATAGACGTCGCAGCCGTACTAGGAGCAGGAGTAGGAGCCGCAGCCGAAGCCCTCGTTATGGTCTTGGATCTGGAGGAGGCGGAGGAGGAGGTGGCGGTGGTGGTGGCGGCGGCGGCGGAGGCGGTTATGGGGGCGGTGGCCGAAGAAGTAATCCCGGGGCCAGTCTACGGAAACCTAAATGGGACCTGAGCAGGCTAAAACCGTTCAAGAAGGACTTTTATGTGCCTCATCCAGAAGTCGAAAGTAGAACAGAATCTGAAGTAGAGGCTTGGAGGAGCGACAATGAAATAACATTAAAAGGGCGTAACATACCTAAGCCAACTATGTCGTTTGATGAAGCAGGTTTTCCAGATTATGTTATGGATGAGATTGACAAAATGGGATTTTCCAAACCTACGCCTATCCAAGCTCAAGGTTGGCCTATTGCATTGAGTGGGCATGATATGGTAGGAATCGCATCCACTGGTTCTGGAAAAACACTGTCCTATATTTTACCTGCAATTGTACATATTAATAACCAGCCAAAGTCCAGCAGAGGTGATGGTCCAATTGCTCTAGTATTAGCACCTACTAGAGAACTTGCACAACAAATCCAAGAAGTCTGTGATAAGTTTGCAAATACTTCTAAAATCCACAATACTTGTTTGTTTGGTGGAGCTCCAAAAGGCCCTCAAGCTAGGGACTTAGATGCTGGAGTTGAAATTGTCATTGCAACACCTGGTCGCCTTTTAGATTTTCTGGAAAGTGGAAGAACAAATTTAAAGAGGACAACATATTTAGTACTTGACGAAGCTGACAGAATGTTGGATATGGGTTTTGAACCTCAAATAAGAAAGATAATTGAACAAATTCGACCAGATCGTCAAACCCTCATGTGGTCTGCTACATGGCCAAGGGAGGTTCAAAGCTTAGCAGCAGAATTCCTTAAAGATTATCTGCAAATCAATGTTGGGTCATTACAACTGGCTGCTAATCACAATATCTTACAAATTATTGATGTTTGCATGGAATATGAAAAAGAAACCAAATTGAGCACACTTCTTAAGGAAATTATGGCAGAAAAGGAAAATAAAACAATCATCTTTATTGAAACAAAGCGGCGAGTTGATGATATAACAAGAAAAATGAAAAGAGATGGGTAAGACTAATTATATGATAAACCTTTATTTTATGTAATCTTCCTTTTATGTAAAACCCTTCAATTTTATGTAATAATATAAAAATGAATAAAAAGACATTTATTGCTACTAAACAAACAGACAAGAAATGTTTTACATAAAAAAATTAACAATCAGTAGCAAAAGGAGATGGGTCAGCTAAAGTTGCTCCGACAATGTTGCAACGCTGATTTTAGGCCATTCCTACGATATATAAATAAGTATTACTTAAATAAGAAAATTCTTTTTTTTTATATATTTTCATCAATCATATTTTATTTTCTTGTCACAGGTGGCCTGCAGTATGTATTCATGGAGATAAGTCACAAAATGAACGTGACTGGGTCTTACAAGGTAAGATTGGTACAAAACTACATAATTGATATCTTATACTGATTTGATATTTAATTTATTATTTTGACAGCAATTTTATATAATTAAAATATACTAGCTCCACAATAAAGCGACAATTGATTTTAATGTCAATTGGTGTTGTACATAATTGAACACCAAAACAAATAAAGTAGCACAAGTGGTTGTCGAGAAGCGGTGTCGGACATAAGACGCGAGCGCGTTGGGTGTAGCGCAGCCAGTAAACATTGTTTGAACCCGTGTCTGCATGTGCAGGCTGTGGAGAGCTGCGGCCGTGCGGCGGGGCGGCAGCGCGCGGCTCGTCGCCGCCAAGCCGCACTCGGCGGCGACGGCGCGCCCGCACCGCGCCCGCCTCTAGTTGTCGGGGCTAAGCCCTATGCACTCTGACTCGCTCCCGCGGCTAGTCTGAGCCGCTTCTCGCGGTGGCGCGGCGGCCGCCGGCGCGTGTCGTAGCGCATCCCGCGGGAGACGCGACGCCGGCGCTCGCTCTGCCGCGCCCCGACCACGGTGGTCGGCTCTCGGTTCTCGCCCCTCGTGCTGATGGGCGACCTCTCACCTCTCGCTCTCAATTTTTATTTTTTGTGCGATTTATGACAGACGGAGTCCATATTATTAGTAAGTTTACTAATACAATAGTGAATGGAAATTAAATTATATTTACGTCTCTCATTAAACCTCCAAGGGTTGCCCTCAATTTGCATTTAGTTACACATGTCATTTTCCTATTCTACATCTTATTTTTTATTTTTTTATTGTTTAGATTAATTTCTTACTTATTATCTTATGTAATTACATGCCTCTGCTTATTGTGTTAACTATTTATTTATTTTATTCACTATATCATAATATATTAACATAATATTGGTGGCCTATAAGGGGTGGAATGTGAGATGAGTAGTGAATTAATTTGATACCTTTGGGGCAAAATTTGCGTCGTAGCTTCTATTTTGTCATGCAGGGAATATTAAATATAAATTAGAATGAACTAAGCTTTTCCGTAATGTTTCGAGAGTATGAAATATCTGCATTAATCATTCTTCTGGACTTGCGCGTGCAACATTACTCTTCCGTCACTTGTTTATTGAAGTTTATCTCATTGTCTCATACTGTGTATAAGGATTAAACAAAATGTGTTTGGAGTGGTTTGGAAATGGGTAAGAATTAGCTGTTATGGTCAAGTCACTTCATAAAGCAATAAAAAAGAACTTACTTCTTCAGTTCTAAATTGTTTTTCAATATAGACAGTAATTTAAGTGTTTTCATGCAGAAGTATGAAATGAAAGCAATAATTAATATGAAGGTGCTCATACATACTATTTCTTACAGATTTCCGTAGTGGAAAAGCTCCCATTCTTGTTGCCACGGATGTTGCTGCAAGAGGTTTAGGTATGTAGTAATTGAACTAATAATTTATTTGAAATGTAAATATCAATTGCATATTGAATGGTATTTAATACGGAATTTTATTTTTAGATGTTGATGATGTCAAATTCGTTATAAACTTTGACTACCCAAGCAATTCAGAAGATTATGTTCATCGAATTGGAAGAACAGGGCGAACAAACAAAACTGGAACGGCATATACATTCTTTACTCCATCAAATGCAGCAAAGGCAGCAGACCTTGTAGCTGTACTGAAAGAAGCTAAACAAGTTGTCAATCCTAAATTGCAAGAATTATCTGAACGAGGTGGCGGTGGCGGAAGACGTAAGTCGAATCATTTTTAATTAATTAGCTTTGTATGTTAGTTTTATTACAGTCCCTAAAATCTCTTATAAACAAAATTATCAATTAATTGCCCATATGATATGATTTACACTTACAATTATGCACATCTAATATATTGATTTGATTGTTTTGTTTACCAGGGCACCGAGGCCGCGGTGGTAGATATCGTCGTGGGCGCCGTTCTCGCTCCAGGTCGCGGTCTCGCCGTCGTCGCTCCCGCACCCGCTCGCGTTCTCGTGACCGTCGCCGCAGACGCCACAGCTCGTCAAGATCTTCGAGAAGCCGGTCATCGAGGTCGTCAAGAAGTCACTCGCGCTCCCGTTCCCGTTCGCGCAGCCGATCTCGCTCAGGCAAGTGCAGCCCCCTGAAGACTACTACGGATTCGGGCCAACAACAGGCGCCCCAAGCTCTTCTTCCCACGCCGAAACCCCTTTTGCCAACTCCCATTGGTCCCCAGCTCCCCGCCAACGCCGCTAAAGGTCCCTCCACACCCCCTACCGAAAACACTATAATCGTGCCTCAAGTTGACAGAAATGTCATGCTCAATAATCCTCCAAACGGAAATGCAAATTATTTACATCCGCCCAATCAGATACCGCCTCTGATGGCTCTAAATCCTCAAATGACTATGTGTGCTCCTCCCCCAATGAATGGACAAGCTTTTGCTATGCCACCTTTTTTCCCCGCCGATCAGTACGGTATTATGATGCCAAATTTCCCCACGGCGATGTTACCACCAGGAAACTGGGCAGCGCCGCCCCCTCCCCCGCCTCCTCCTCCGCCATCCGAGTCCTCTGCTAATGGGAGTCTCGAGCAAAGGGGCCCTGGACAAAGTGGCCACGAGTCAGATTCCAGAAAACGCGGGGCTCGCTCAGGCGGGCTCGGTGGCTCGAGCAGCTATACGCCTGCTGCTGCGGGCGGGCTTGGCTCCGGCAGCGGCGGGCTAGGGGCAGGCGGCGGGCTCGGCTCGGCTTCTGCCGGGCTCGGCAACAGCTCTGCTCACGGCGCCGGCGGCGGGCTCGGCTCCGGCGGCGGGCTTGGCTCGTCCGGTGGACTCGGTTCGTCCGGCGGTCTCGGCTCGGATGGTCCTTCTGGATCGCGGTCACGAGGCCGCGACAGGCGGCGCCGCGGCAGAGGACGCGATCACGACGACTTTGACTCTGAAACTCCGGGCTCAGGAGGTCTCGGCTCGGCAGGACTCGGTGGCCCCGACGGGGGCGGCCTGGGCCAACAGCCCAGCTCCGGCTACAACTCTGGCGGTCTCGGCGTACCTCACGGGAGCCTGTTGCCGCGCATGCTCCCACAGAATGGCGTCGATGGCGTTGGACCACAGGGTGCTAATTTCACTGCATTTGGGTCATATGGATCTAAGAATATTAAACAGAATAGCAATATTCAAGGAAACGAGAGTAGTGAGAGTTACAATGACGGCAGTAGTCGAATGGAGTTTTATGGTCCTCAAAATATGGGTCCCGGTCGACCGTATGGTCTCGGTATGGATCAGCCAGGTTTCAACGGTGCGCAGGCAAATGGCTCCGTGGGGTACAATAATGACCGCCAGAGAAATCGCCGGCGATGAATACGACTGAGGTTTGTTATATTCAAACCAATGCCAACTCACCTATTTTAACAATTCCACAATAATTTCACAGAGACAAGCTGCCTTGGTGGTCTGTCCAATTGACTGTATTACTTATGTACCATTTGATAATATACAACTACATTATGGTTGCTATATTATATGCTCTGTGCTCTATGCCACTGTTTGTCTATAGAAGATACAAACATTAATTTATTTTAAAAAGTGTTGTCTTTTTTTACAGAAAATGGCTACAATGGGGACTCTCGTCGACGCAGGAGACGTTAAACGCCAGTGAAACAGGAAGTTTAAGCAACTAATAGTTACATAAGATTTGAAGCTGACTTTATATAATTTCCATTCCATGATGTATTTATTCAATGTGTGATTGTTAGTACAGTGCTATCAAAATTTCTGTTCACAATAATATTTGTTTGAAAAATATTTCTAATTCTCAATAGTGATCCATAAGTTAGTGTAAATAAATATTCAGTACATTTATACTTAGAGGTAATATTAACATAATTATGTATTGGGCTTATAATACTAGACATTTCCCATGTTTTTTGCAACAATCTATTTTCGATACAAGCAAATATGGCACTATCAAGCAAGTTACATGGCATACATTTTGTACATAAAATTAAATGTCGAATTTTAAGTCACTATTTTATCTTTAGGTAAGAGGTATAGCATCTAATGTTTGAAAGTCTTTTAAATATGAAAACTAATTCTTAAAATATAATATACTTAAAAGCCATTGCATAAGTAGCATATTTTGTACTGAAGTTGTTTTTGTATTGTAGGTATGTGTAACTGTCCATTTATATTTGTACTGCTTCAATATGCGGTATTTCAAAGAATGATAGCTCTGTGCTATTTCCTGAATGTTAAATATATTACATAATAGTAAGCTTCCTTGGATTTGGTTTACATTTGTTTTGTTTCAAGTTCAGTTCTAAGTTCTAGTAGCAGGATTTTAGATTACGTTATGTATGTACCATCTATTATAATGACCTATTCATTTAGGACCTATAACCATGAATCTTTGACTAGTAAATTGTATCTCTTCAATGTGAACGAAATAAAAGTTTTTCACTAATTAATATTATTTTATTAAATTATTACTATAAACTAAAATGCAAATAACACCCCAAAACTGAAACAAAATTTAGCTTGCAGTTGTGAAAGTTACTAAGTTCTTTATAAACGACTAAGCATCTTGCTTATATCAGTTATCAAGCAGTCGCATGAAAATCGGTTTATTCGTATCGTAGCTATGTCACCACTGCCAGATACCGACAGATACCTGACATAACATGTGCTTTTTTCAGTGTTTTGAAAGCAAGACGCTACGAAACAGAATAATCTATAGTCACTGGATTACTCCCATTGCTATCTGGCAAAGTAATCCAGTGATTAACACCAAATAAACCCCTTTATTTTTAAAGTATTCAGGCTGATACAGCATCATATAAGATGGGAAGCTGACCCAAAAGGCATTATTATAGCTTGAGAGCAGACTTAGCAGAAGTACATAAAAGATAGACCGAGTACATGAAAGTTTCTTATGTTCTTTATGATCAGCATGACAGTTGTCATAGCAACGGTAAATCTAAGTAATTATTTTCTTGTAAGTAAATTCTTTAACTTATTTCGTAATGTGATGTTAAATTGAACTTATTAAATTTTATATGAAATTGTGTCACTCTTAAAATGAGTTTTTGCGTCGATCTAGTATCTGAAGATTCGTTTTATGAAAACATAACTTTAGGAGTAACTAAGCTCTTGGGTCAGTATTGTTATTCTAAAATTATTTGCGATTCCATTTAAGTTATTTAAATATGCTACTAACTTAATTGGCACGGTAGTCTGTGTCTGTAAGTAATTTGATTTCCGCGCATTATTTAAATATTTGGTGGATAGGAATTTTATCTCAGTGATTATCACACACACTTATTTCAAGTTTGCTACCAAGCCACATGTAAGAAAACATGGTGTGCTCTAAAGTGTTAAAAATTTAAGGGATTCAGATGATACTGAATAAAATTGACATATTTATTGTTGTAAAATACTTTACTTAACAGTAAAACAATATTTTATAATGTATTGTCGAAAGTATACCTAATATGAGTTGGCCTTGTGTTTTGGAAGGAAATTGAATCCATCAGGTACTGGTCCCAATAACATTTCACTTATTTTAATCCAGTCAGTACAATTTCCTGAAGCCATTAATGTTTCTAAGTCATCTCTGCCAAAATAAGCTGGTGGTCTTTCGTTGATCTTTTGTGGTGGTTGTTCTAGCAACCCAACTGGCACATATCTGTATAAGAATGACAACCATTCTAGTAAAAATCGGCGGGTGTTTTCTACACCTTGCACATCAGAGCCCCAGTGTTCTAAACCATAGTTAGTATATTTCTTTAATATATCAAATCTTTCACTGCTTCTGATATCCCAAATCCGTTGTTCTTTAATCTCAGTAAAAATCCATGGCTTGATGAGTGCTCCTCTTCCAATCATGACTCCTTGTACTGTGGGAGCTGTTTTTCTTTTCTCTACATAATCCTCATAGCTTAAAATATCACCATTGCCATATACTGGGCAAGGTGCCGCTGCCTTAGCACAAGTTTCAATGTATTCCCAGTCAGAAGACCTGGTATATCTTGCCTCCCTGGACCTTCCATGCACAGTTACGAGTGAAGCACCCCATTCAGCCATTTTTGGTATAATAGTGTGAGTTATCTTCTTGTCTTGGTATACACCTGTCCTCATTTTTACTGTGAAAGGAATACTTAATAATTTGGATGCACACCTTACTGATGTCTCCAATATATTAAGTCTATGCATCATGCCAGAGCCACCACCTTTTCTGTAAATTAAATCTATGGGGCATCCCAAATTTAAGTCAATAAAATCTAGTTCTGTATTCTCTTGCAGAAGCTGAGCTACTTTAGTAATTACATAGATATTATTACCACATATTTGAGCACCAAATATTGTTTCTGATTCATGTCTTTTGACTAGAGCCCACTCTTGTTTCAAGCCTTTCAGTAAAGATTCACATAAGGCCATTTCTCCACATGTTATATCTGCACCATACTCTTTACATATCCTTCTGAAGGGTAGGTTTCCAACTGTAGTTAGAGGACTTAAATACAGTTTATCTCTCCAATCTATTGTTTTCTTTTCCCTAGGTAGCAACTTAATCAAATCCTCATCTGTGATGGCACCACTGCTGTTAGGTTTAGGTTTGTCAACATCTGGTGTAGAGTTATTGGCATCTTCAACACTGTCTTTAGACTCCTTATTACTTGGTTTCTTCCTTAGGTCCATATGTTTAATCAATTTTTCAGAAAAATTGAAATCATATTTCCTTTTTTGAAGGGCTGTTTGTAAAGATGGTTGTATGGTATTTTTGGTATCTTCTTTCCATTGCTTCCACTTATCTAAATCAACCTTGTTGTAACCTTCCTCTGTGATGTGACTAGATCCAAAGCGGCAAGAAATGCCTCTAGGGCATCTTCCACGAGTATCATACAAATGGCATGTTTCACCCAGGTCTTTAGGTTTCGACTTCAAATAATCAAGTGGATTATGTATGTATTTACAGTTATTATACTGGCATGCCTGCGAACCTTCCGGCGATTCGATAGTTACAATAGAGGGGCATGGTTTACTCTCTTTGCTATCTCTGTAAGTTTTTGGCCTGGCCTTATTTTGGCCTCGCTTTTTATTCTTAGGCGAGACACTTTCGTTGTCTTCAGTTTTAGCTTTCTTAGTGTCTAGACTATTATCATTTTCGCTGTTATCATCTAATTTCCTTTTAGAAGTTAAATTATCATTATCGTCACTGTTCGTTTTAACAGGTCTTTGAATAACGAACTCCTCTTTTATAGCGCACACACCAGCCATAGATTTGGTCATTTTCATATAAGTACTAATAAATATTATTTTGAACAAGAGATAACAAAATACGAATTGTTACACCTTTTAGGTTATTATTCACATGTATTATTATGACAGCAGAATTGACAGATAAAGACATTGACATAAATAAAAAGCGTTTTGAAACTATATTGTTTTCTGGCAAAACAAATGCAAATTAAAATAAAGAAAATAATTTATATTTACCCGCTGTAATTCTATATTGTATTGATCGTATGTAATTTAATTTTTCGAATGCACCAAAAAATAAAACATCCATGCTTTTTACCATTACAGTGTGAAAGCTTGTCGAAAGGCAAGCTAAATAAATAACTAAACTCAAAGCTATTACTGGAAACTGTTATCTACACTAAACATTATTATATTCATATTGCAGAGTCGGATCCTCGAATATGTAATGTCAGTGTAGAACGTAGGCCTCCTTGTGATCGTGTAGCGATTTCTACATGGGAGCAGAGGCATTCTGCTGTGCTGCCAGAAGACCTTCGAAACTTTTACGCTTCGAGCGATGGATTTCAGCTCACATGGCATTATAAGTATTCAGGTACGGATGAAGGAATTAGCACTTTAATAGAGCACACATATCTAAAGACCATCATCTGAGCACATGACGAGCTTTGAGCAATCAGTACAAACCTATTTATGTTTCAGCTGATGAAATCTTGCCAGTGGGTTCGATTCGAGTGAACTCTTTGAACGAATTATATCTTTCTCCAGCCTTAAAAGATTTATTGGACTTTTCGCTCACTCGACAGCAGACTGGGCCTCGGCCAGTGCTGAATACTAAGAGCAAAGTATTTGAATTGGACACTTGCAGGACTATTGGAAAGGTATCATTTTTTCTGTATAAAATACCTAGTGGGAAATTTGCAGTTAATTTATACCTACTATGTTTTTAATTCCTGTGTTTCAGATTTGTCTGGTGCATACAGGAGGCACTTGGTCAGTGTGGCTAGCGACACGTGAAGGTGCTTGGGGCTGGCTGTCGGACTCTTTCACGCATTATTTTAGAATGGCACTCGTACATTTGGGTCTTCCGGGATGGCAGGCAGCTTTTGCTAATCTGCCACTTATACCTTGGGCTGAAGTAAGGCACCTTCATCCGTTTTTTTTACTTGCCAGCTCAAATAATGATGATATATACTTACTTTATTTGTTACAGCAACTATTCCTCCTACTTGCGCCACATTTACTAGAAAAGGCCGATATAGAAACCAACTTAATTACGGTTGCAAGTGAAACTGGATTGAATCATATTGATCCCAACATTTTCAAGACATCTGTACGTCATCATAAAAATGCTTCGAGACAAACAAACCAGTAGGGGCTGGTTAAAATATACTAGACTAGAAACCAGAGAACTAATAAAAGTATTTAAACATCCATGCACAGCAATTTTATTGAAATGTAAGCATTTAAATAAAAAGAAGCAATGTAGTTACATAATGTATATTGAATAAATCTTGACACAATAAAATTTATAGCTAAACAACGAAATAAAATGGACGGAATGTGAGATTCATAATGAAGTACAAGCTAGATTCTCAAGTAAATTAAATGTAGCTTAAATAAGTGATACAGTACAATAAGCTAGAACATGCCAACCGACACTATCTCCTATACTTCTGTACCAGTTATGTCTTGTTTTCCTTCACACAAATATACAAACACACATACTAACTTGACAAATTATTTATATAATAATTCTTAAAAACTAAGTCCTACAATAAATCGATTTGTTGTATAAACTTATTCAGATTTCGTGATTTCTTAATAATAAATCTACTGACTATAATTTTACTAATGAATATAAAATATGATTGTAAAAAATAGCAACAGAATTTGTAAAATTTATTGCATAATAAAATACATTAGTTTACTATGTGATTGGTTTCATGTGATGTAGTATTTTTATTAATTAAATTATTGAAAACAAGCATAATAACTATACTATATTTAGATTCATATTTCTTCTTAGCGGCAGTGTGGTATTAGCGAACGCATTTATGTATGCTAAAGGTTCGCGTACAGTATGGCGGACTGCAACGTACCGCATTGCACAGCAAAGACCATTTTATCTAATGCACACCGTACGGTGCGCTGCAGCTTGTTCTGGCGGTAGTATGCGCGAGCCCTAAATAAACTATACCTATATAAGTGAGATGTTTTAAGTTTCGCAGACGTGCTTGAGGCACACAATATGCTTAATACTCATAATTTAGGCCATATAGCTGCACAATAGTTCGAGTTTACTCGATACTTAGGTGGGAATCTTATGAACCGTAAAACAAATACAATACTGTCCAATTTTAAGTGCCAAACTTAAATCTAGAAAAATAAATCCTACAGTAAAATTATTCAAAGTAATAATAACTTTTAGCTGCACATGTCATTGTGATTTAATTGCTTTATTTTTGCCACACACTTTGGGATCCCGATGGTAACAGAACGGTGTGACGAATCTTTTACAGTATCTGGAATGCCTTTTATAATAAATTGCGACCTCTTTTCGAGGTTCGCGTGGCACATCGGTTAAACGTATTCCACTATACACTACACCCGCACTCTCACGCTTAAATAATATTTTTAGATCATGAAATTTAAATAAAAAGTTTTAAATACAATCGTGTGATGTCTGCTTAGTCTTATCTTATTAAAGGTACAAAATTATCGATTCGAGCGCTCGTTTAGGCGTTAAATGCTATCCAAGGATTAATGTTAATGTCAAAATGCAAATGATGTTTAATACTAGAAAATACTTCTGCATATCGTTACTTCTCTTTCCTACAGGTTTATTGTTCCTGTATTTTCGTGTGAAAAGCTTAGATATGTAAAATACTTGCTAATTCTAAGTCAGTGCGGGAAGACGCATGTACTATGATATAGTGGCGCTAGCGTTTTGGCGCGAAGTTTGCGCTGTAGCGGGGTTATATTGAATGCTAGTAAATCCAGCTGACTGGCACCCATTGGTGGTCGGTGGACAGCGAGTGGAGAGCGTCCATGATCTTAGAGTAAGTGGTGTCGCTGTTGTTGTTCGTGATGACGAGGTCAATGTACTTCTCGTGCTGTCGTTGAATACGGGCGCTGTCCTCCAAAGTTTGCTTCATGTCCTCTTCCTGTGAATTGATATTTGCTTATTTAATTAAAAGAGTTTTAAGAAATTCAATTATTATTTATACGTATAGATAACCTTGAAGAAATGAGTGATGTATTAAATTATAACAAAATACATTATGCAAGTTGAAAAGTTTCAGTCGATCCACATTTAAAGTAGTCACATTCCTAGAAAGGTTGAGCCAATCGCACAAATCATGACAATATAACTACATACTATACTTAGAATCAAACTTTACATCAACAACTACAATATTATGGAGATTTTTGAGCAGTAACAAACATACATGCATCATAGATCATAACAGGTTTGCCACTAATTTTGATTCCAGATAAACCTACTAAAAATTCTACAACATTGAATATAACAAACTATTAACACAAACCTCATATAGCGACGCAAGAGACTCGAGGGTGCGCGCGCGCCGCGAGCTGTAGCGGATGGAGCTCTGCCTGTCGAACTACACAACACATGCCACCACACGTCAATGCATAAAGGAACATGCTCTATATAATATACTATGGAATGTAAGGGCTAGTGTACCAGGTACGTACCGCAAATCACTGGTAACAATAAAAACGTGAACCTTTGATTTCTTTGGTTTACGTGAATATTAGTCAGTGAAATAAAACTACTTTTAACCGATTAAGCCCTCTTACGCACTTGCGGTTAACCGTGGGGGCGGCTAGCCGCGCGGTTCAATTTAAAATGCAGCCGCTTGGCGGTTAAGTGCGTACAATCACAAGCGGTTGCATATAAAAACTGGAAATGCGGCTTACGCAAGTGCGTAAGAGGGCTTAGTATCCAACCAGTCTGCCCGTGACCATGATACCTGCAAAGGTGTGGAAACGTCGGGACCTAAAATCTAAATATAAACTGCGAAAACATCCGAAAAAAAGTATTTTTATTTCAGTGAATCATTGATGTTTTTTTGTCATCTCTCGATTGGGAGAGCAATTAAAAGATCCTGTTTTACCACTGATTTGCAGTCAGTACTGACCAAATAATGTATAGCTTTTTCGTAAGCATAGCTATATAATTGTAAAATGGGATTTAATAAAAAAAAAACTAAATGACATTCATCAGAGCAAGGAATTCTAATTTAAATGAAATACCGTTTTACCACAAAAACCTACAGTTAACTGCCTTCGCATAGTTTAAAACATTGTTTAAACACATGTAAATTATATAAATCCATTAAAAGTTAAGTTATTTTTGTGGTAATTAGTATCAATTCAAGACATTCAATATTCTAATCTGTAATAATGATTATTAAATAAAGCCATTAATATATATTTTTTACCGTTAAATTGCGATTGGATGCGTATGTAAGGTTCCTCAGTTGTTCGATACCGGGCGCTCCAATCATCACTACGAATGGCAGAAATTCTCCGCTGTTGTGCAGCAGTTTCAGAGATTGCGGTGCGCAGTCCAAAACGCACATTTTACCTGAAATAATTTCGGATTACATTACGTCCATCTTCCTGTACAAGGTTTCCAGTCTTACTGATTGAGATAAAAGACTGCGAAATATAACATCATTAAAAAAATAGTAGCAAATCATAGTTTTGGGTTTGGAGTTTGTGACGTAATACTTTTGTTCAAAATACTCGAAATGGAGACGTCATACGACTTTTCAAATCAGTGCTTCGTCGTGAGTATTCGACGTGAGCGTCGGTTCCATCTCCTCGCTTGCAGTAACACTAGCGTAAGATATAATGAAAGGTAAGGCTCACCCTCTTTCATGACGCCGCGTATGGAGTCAAGATGTGTTCCGTACAGATGTCCGTTGTGCTCGCCGTACTCGAGGAAGCGGCCGGCGTGCGCGTCGCGTTCCATCTCCTCGCGAGACACGAACCAGTAAGACTGGCCGTTCTCTTCCATTGGCCGGGGTGGGCGAGACGTGTCTGTTTCGAAATAATTTCATTATAGGATTAAATTATTAGTTTCTTTAGTATGACATACTGCAAATTCCATTCGTCTATGCTTCAAATGCATAGCAAATATTATTACGATAAATGCAAATATCATCTTTTATTTCTTTTTAAAGGCACATATTCTTATTTACGCGAACTAACACACAAAAATAATTGCATTATTTTTTATAGGTATTAAGTTTTACATGGGTGAAATAGCCGAAAATCAACATTGCCTTTTACGAAACATCCATATGTCAAGTATTTTACTTTTAGATTCATAACTACATAGTTACAGTAGTAGGTAACCAAGTTCCATCGAAATATATGTATTTTATCACTCACGCGGCACAACAGCCCCGAACCTATCAGGATGCTCCTGTATCATCCGATTCTTCAGGGTCCTTCTGCCGACCCCCCGGGTGCCCACCAGCGCCAGCACGCGACGCAGGAACGGCGGCGTGCGCGCCACCTCCTCGTACAGAGCTAGCTCAGCCCCTTCTAGTTGTACGCTCGAACGAGACTCGTACACGAACTTCTTTTTCTTTTTTGATATCTGGTAATAAAAATAAATTATGTTACGAGTTGTATACAGAATACCGCGAGGGCCTAAGTAAGTGGTAAGGTGCTTTTGTGCATTACGTCGTAATGTACAAAAATCATCATCATCATCAGCCGGAAGGCAAAAAGTACAAAAATATGTTTATATTATAAAATTGACAAAACTTGGTACCTATCTGAGAGCTTGAATTCAGAACCAGGAAATAAGTAACTTTTTGCCGTGATAAGCGAAACTCGCACGAGGAGATTCGCAGACAAAAGCAAGTATGCAATTTATGTAATACTAGCTGTGCCCGCGACTTCGTCCGCGTGGAATAGTTACTTTTCGGGCAGCATATTTAGAATTAGGTTTTTATACATATACTTTCGCTTGGGTAGCTATAAATTTACTTTACAGACGCTTCTCCGATACGATATTTGACGTATGGCCATCGGGGATGAAAGCATACAGGCTCCTAGGATTGATTGAAGCTGATACTTAGATCTACACCCACAACTTTCAACGTCTGACCTTGGGCTTTATTAATCGTCATCGCAAAACATAGGCTGACTGGAAACTGGACTCGTTTAAAACTAAATGGGAAATTATTTAGAATGAGAGGAATCCGAATCATTTCTATCTTGCCTTTCCTCTCAAAAGTCCTTGAACGTCTAGTCCATATGCAGATTAGTGCATTTCCTCCTAAATTTAACCTTCTCAATCCCTTCCAGTCAGGTTTTAGACCTGAACATAGCACTACCACAGCTCTGGTTCAAATTACGGATGACATTAGATCAGGCATGGAAATCGGTAATCTACCGGTACTTGCATTGCTGGATTTCAGCAATGCCTTTAATACTGTTGATTTCGATATTTTACTTGGCATATTGTGCTCCCTCAACATATCTCCACCGGTAATTCAATGGTTTCACGGTTACTTACACGGTCGGCGGCAACGTATTCGCATCTTAATCGAGTAAGCCGTTTCTGAGATAAGCGTGCACAAACACACAGACAAAAGACATACAGACAAAAAAAATAATTATTATAATTTCAGGTTCGGCATCGATATTATAACAACCCTTGCTACTTTTTTTGTTTATATTTCCATTGTACAGACACCACTTTTCTACAATTTTATTATATGTATATAGATGATTTTTCAAATTGACATAACTTTTTTATTTATGTACCGATTGACATGAAATAAACACTAAATGTTAAGTGAAGCTTACAGCAATATATTCGTGAAAACCGCATCTTAATCGAGTAAGCCGTTTCTGAGATTAGCGTGCACAAACACACAGACAAACAGACAAACAGACAAAAAAAATAATAATTATAATTTCAGGTTCGGCATCGATATTATAACAACCCTTGCTACTTTTTTTGTTTATATTTCCATTGTACAGACACCACTTTTCTACAATTTTATTATATGTATAGATGATTTTTCAAATTGACATAACTTTTTTATTTATGTACCGATTGACATGAAATAAACACTAAATGTTAAGTGAAGCTTACTTCAATACATTCGTGAAAACCGCATCTTAATCGAGTAAGCCGTTTCTGAGATTAGCGTGCACAAACACACAGACAAACAGACAAACAGATAAACAGACAAAAATAATAATAATTATAATTTCGGGTTCGGCATCGATATTATAACAACCCTTGCTACTTTTTTTGTTTATATTTCCATTGTACAGACACAACTTTTCTACAATTTTATTATATGTATAGATTGTAATTAATTATAATAAGTTGTTTTGTGAATATTAATGTAGTGTGTAAAATCACTACATAGTATAAAATAAAGTCGCTTCCCGCTGTCTGTCCCTATGTATGCTTAAATCTTTAAAACTACGCAACGGATTTTGATGCGGTTTTTTTTAATAGATAGAGTGATTCAAGAGGAAGGTTTATATGTATAATACATGCATAATAAAGTAGAGAAACACGGATAATCTTAGAGATTTCTAAAGTTAGGTCGTAAATGAACACTTTTTTTGCGCTTTCATTGCGAACGCTGGCTGAACCCTACGAGATAGATCAAAATAATGTACTACAGTATTGTGCTTCTTAAAAAGATCTACAAAAAAGTCCGCGATGGTATATGTCTATCTCTTGAGGATAACCCACAATAACATGCAACATTTTTATCGTTTATTTATTACTTATTTACGAAAAATCGATTTTAAGCAATACAGTATTAATCCTTATCCAATTAAGTACCTTTAATAAATGGTGCATGTAATATAGATCAATATTGCCCTTTACAGCATGTAATTTAAATGAATATTTTCGAAGATATTACAAATTTAAAATGCAGGGACATAGCGGTTGCGGCGGTACCGGCCGGAGGGCCGCGCGGGGGCCGGGGTTCGTGTGCCTCTATACCAAATAGTGCCTCCAAGGCTGTACTTAGCCCTACAGAACTTTATGATTATGTAGTTATATTTGGTATCAGCGTTGCACCCGAGCAAAGCCGGGGCGGGCTGCTAGTGTATTATACGATTATCCTAATTTTAATTATATTATTCTAGCTACTGAGCGAGTGAAACCAGTGAAACGTTAACGCGGTCATTGCCTACAACATTAACGGTTACGACTATTCCAAGTAAAAGTTAATTAGTTTACAGATAATGCTAACTCTATAAGAATCGTATTGGAATAACTATTTAAATATTAATGTAAAATACCAAATTAAAAGTAATTCAACAATTTAGTTTACTGAAATCTACTTTTTTGATTTACCTACAGTTAATTTCATTTAAATTTTCAGTTATTTAGATTTGATATTCACTTTACTTGAAAAAAAAAAAAACTTTATTTTTAGTTATTTTTTGCTAGGTTACAACACCTTGATAATTGCTTAAATCAGCAAGTTGATAAAATATATAATATCTATGGGTATAAGTATAAGACAAGTAATAAATATTACGCGTGGGCAGAATCGTGGGTGCAGGCCGATGACTCCTTATAAGAATCATACTATATGGTAATTCGATCAGCATAGAACAAACATATGTTAGGTATATGCTATGTCTAGACAATTATGTTATTAGACGCTCCAAAACAAAAGCCGGTGATTCATACTTATGTATAACTTGAACAGGAACTAAAGACGTTAATACGACACGTCTGCTTCACAACAAACGAGAGAAAAGTGCTGATACAATGTTCGTGAGAATTCCTTGATTCATAAGTTGACAATGAAAGTTATAACGAGACAATAAAATTCTGCTGATGCGGTACATTATTTTCGGTACAGTGTCGTTCATGGTTCACAGAAGTAATTTGAGTGAAGATTATGTCGTAATATTCGTGATAATAAATTTAGTTTCTTCTCACAGTTAGAAATTGTGGCTACAACCCCCGAACACTGAACAACTAATAATAATAGTCCGGAACATCTCACACACGGTTGTCTGATCCCAAGCAGAGCTTGTGTTATGGTAACCAGAAAACTGATAAACATACTTATATATTTCTGAATACACACAGATTATAGATAAATTACACCCAGACACTGAACAAATGATCATGCTCATCACACAAACATTTGTCCCGGGTGGGAATCGAACCCACGACCTCCGGTATAGCAGTCAGGGTCTCTAACAACTAGACCAACAGGCCCGTCGTTCTTTTTAAGACTAATTATTTTTAAGACTTCTTGTAATATCTGTCGGTTACTCCTCGTAGCACTTAATAGTGTCAGAGACAACACGAGATTTAACGGCATAACTAATTGACCTTTCAGTATTCTGACATAACTCTGTTTGATAATTCTGATTATACAAACCCAGTATGTTCAACATTGTATACAGGAGTAAAAAATATCTCGTAACACACACGATCTTGTGGAATTACAATAGGAAGGAAAAAAATGTCGTTTTTACTTACCCGAGCTCCACAAATACTGATTTTATGCACGAAATCGGCTTCAGGTGGTACATAGGCCTTGCGTCTCTCTTCCAGCTCTGGCGACGGAATCAAACCAACTACGTCAGGGTTCTCCACATGGCTGGCTTGCCACCAATTAGGGTCTTTTCTGTCTGATACCTAAAACCATAAAGAAAAGGAATTAGTTGATGGCTTTTAGCAACTATGTGTAAATAACTTAAACGTCAATTCGTTATTAATAAATTCATAAACGTAAAAATGCAATGGAGTAAATTCTTGCATTCGTTTTTTCTTAGTGATGAAAAGTTCAACAAAGAAAGCAGGGGTACAATCATTATTTTATTTCATCTTTCTGTAATTTTTTTTACATATCTAAATACCCATGTGTAAGAACTTACCTGTAAGATGTCTCCTCTTTTGAACTCCAGACCAATTTCCTTGCATGGCAGTAATGTGTCGTCTTTTGGATCGTAGTCAAATAATGCTCTCATGTAGCACTGGAAAAGTAATAGTAATTTACTTTAAAATATATATATTATATACACTAGTTTTAGTACTATCAACGATTTAGTGTCAAGGCATTTTGCTTCCACATGTTCCAACTTGAGACTTCTAATCCATATAAAAAATTAAAGAGTCTTTTTATTAGCATATAGGTATGATGTGCCTTTGATAGTCAACATTTATATAAACAACAATATACAGGCTGTTTCATTAACTTGCGAATTACAATGTTTGTGGTCAGGTGTATGGTACATAGGTGGTGCATGAAGTACTAAATTATATTACCAAATAAATATTCAGCAACATAAAAAGTATAATATAAATAATATAAGTTTTAAAATGAATTACTTCCTCATTTTGAGAATGCTAGTTCCTTTAGTATATTATACAGTAGACAATGCATACAGTATTTACACAGCTGTAACATTGCATAAATAATTTGCAATAAGGTCATACTCACACTTAGCTTATTAGTTAACTGAGCAGATTTCTCCTTAAGGTTAGGTCCAACTTTAAGCGTGATCCTATCGTTTGGCTTAGCTACGGCCTCCTTGAGCTGGTCTTCGGAGTCTATGTGGATTCCATCAACCTCCAGCAGCACATCTCCTACGGAGACTAATGCCTGCTTTGCGGCCGCACTACCTGCTAATATCCTAGCTACTATGAGCTGTCCATGCTCATCTGTAGTTACCTGCAATATATAAAGAGATATTACTGAATAGTTTGTAAATCACATTTTCTTTTTGACATACATGCTGGTTGTATAGATTTGACAGAATATTTTTTTACATTTAAGTATTAAAAATGTTATTCAACCTTCTTCAAATGATGAATTAGAATGTCAATTTATTTATGTATTGTTTCTTAATTTTAGAAAGAGCAGCATTTGTTTTAATCAACATGTTTAATTGTTTATGCAAAGGTTCCATACTAAACTACTGTATCATTGCATTTACATAATGTGTTTTATAGTAATATTAACTAATTCACATTTACTATAATGCAATTGTTATTTATGAAACCCTATTATTTATTGAGGTTATTTCATACTCACAGTTAATCCTAGAGGCTGTCCAGGCACTTTCCTTAGCCCAACTACTTTAACAGTTTCCACCGGCATGTCTCCGTTTTCGTCAGTACTGGCTTCAGTGCCAACAGCCAAGTCTTTGCTTGTTTCTAAGTCTGATTCCGGAGGCTTTTCATCAATGCCAGATCCTCTGTCAAGCCAAATTTCACCTATTTGATCATGAGCATCTATTAAAGCCTGTAAAATATGTTAAGAATGAGTCATTCTGCAATTTCATTGACTGTTTTGTTTATGTTAATTCTAATAAATCATGTGAAAATGTTATCTATTAGTTATCAGACTCATATATTTGTATCCATGGCAACTGTTTACATACAAAATTTACACTATTAACTTCAATCATAGCTTGTTATACAACAAATAGTTTATGATGGACACTGGTGAAAGAACTGATGGTTACACAAACAAAGCATGCAGTAATGTTTGTGTTACTTTGTAAACACGTCTCTGAAGGCTGGCTAATATTGGATGGGCCGTACCTACCTTAAAGTGTGCCCTGGACACAATTATAGCGAGTTCGGCTTGTTCAATAGTCCGTATGTTGTTGCCACGGTACTCGCTTAACGAACGTATTATGTTTACGTTGCCCAACGAGACTGGTTTTACGATCAAGTCCTCCTCCGAATCGATAGACTGTAATAACAACACTCACCAGTAATTAAAATAGAACCCAGGATCGACTTTGGCACTCCAAAATACGAGCTTCAAGCATCTATAGGCGTGGCACTTGTTGTCGTTAAATATTGATGAATGAAAACTACAATATTGCCGTACTTGCACCACGTTTTATTACCAATGCAGACTTAATAATTTATTTACTAACTAATACTGGGTCAAGTAGCAGAAAACAGCTACATTTATGTATTAAGTCTGTTTTTGTTGTAACAAATGAACACACCCCGAACGTACACTCGCACGATTTCACGAAAACTTGTTTTCCAACTGCGGGTTTTGACAGTTATTATTGACAACTACATACAATTGTGATTCTTATCGTAATCGGATAATGTTCAAAGTCCAGTAAGGATTTTGTAGATGCTTTGTCGCTGTGTCACTCAGTCACTATAATTCTGTGTCTGTCAGTTCAAAAAGAAATGAACCGTTCTTTGTTCGGAAATTATATGAGCGTGATGTTTAAAAAAAAACGAAAATGTTATTTGTCTTCATTTTATCTTTTTTGATTGTAGGAATTATGTTTAACGTGAAAATGCTGATATCCGTTATATATCACATTTAACCATGTATATCCTGTTTCTGACTTGAAGAATAACGCAAAGTAAATTTGGATTAAAAAAGGGAGATCTCTTATTAAAAAATATATATAAACAACCTTAATTATATTTCTTTTATTTTAAATGCTTTTTCTTTAGAGATCTGTTAAAAGGTTATCATACGACGGTCTTGCAGACGGCAGTCCGGGGATATTCGATTTTTTCTCACTTCGTTTTACATTATCCATGGGTGCGTAATTATGTAAGTAGCTAGGTAGCTACTTAAGTCTTCAAAATATAATACTAATCGTCCGAATTTTAGAAATAGCTATGAAGTATTTATTAACTTTGGGTGTGTTCAAATAATTACCAAACTGTAGGCCTAAGTAATAAAAATGTATAGGGACAAACTTGATTTATAGCTTAAATTACTCTACCTATTCACATATCTAAATTAAGTAAAAGGCTAAGTATTGATATTTACCTCGCATTTCCTTCCAAAATCAGGACTTTCGACTATACCTCTTAAAAATATAACTTCGTGATTGTTAAGGTCCTCCTCAGGTTTCTGCTCCTCCTTTTCTAAAATAAAAGGCGTAGTTTTAGTAGAGTTGTCATAGTAACGTTGTACTAAGTACCGCAATATGTTACCGATGGCATTAAACCCACGGTATTTCATAACGGGGATATAGCACACATAACTTAATGTCGTTCTATTTGTGACGCATTGATTTTTATAAAAGCCAACTCTATCTATAGGTAGGTAGGAACCTATATCAATACGAAAAGGTCATGCTAACATTTTATTTTATCAATAACATGTGTGTACAGGAAAGTCCTCCTTTGTGGTTTTTCTCGTAATGAAAATATATTGGCCAAAAAAAGAAATGTATTTCAAACTGTATTGTTAGTGGCGTGAATCTATCGTGATTTATTGTGACTAAATAAATGTGAAAGATGTATTGGATTACGGGGGAATGCTATGTTTACGTTACTGTCTTCAACATACTAAATGTTTTTTTACACAGAATGTAGATAAGCTTACCAAGAAAGTTCTTGGATCTTTTCAATAGCTTCCCTGTAAACATTTCCTTATAAAATACGTTTAAAGTAGGTATATCTTCGGCACTGTTCTAAAAGAAAAACTACTAAACAGTATTGTAATAAAGCAGACTTAGTAAATAGGTTCATAGTTCAATACCGTCCTGCGAAAATGCGCCAAAATAATTAAGGTTGGCGCCAACTTTTACCGCATAAATTAAAGCTTTCAGTTGAGTATACTAATTGCCGTCTAGCATAAAACGCGATACTTTATTCGACAACCTATCGGTAGTGGTATTGGTTTCTAGGCTACTCGTACATTAGCCCTGGGAAATGTTAGGATATTTTATAGCTGAGCTGCTGAGACTTCCAAAATGTAATGGACTTTTCTATTATGTTTACTTTGCTTTTCTGAAATAGCGAAAAAATATCAAGAGCAAATACCCGTTTCGTAAGAGGAATTTGATAATCTAAGACTTTTTCAGTTTGCCCGTCGAGTTTCTCGACCTTGACGGTTGTCTGTATGGCTTCCAATCGCACGAGCATCTTTCAACGCGATCTTCCGTGTTTACCGACTGTTAGAGTGGTCAGTATTTCGAGATTAGCTATACGTTTAGACATAAGGCCGAACCCTTCAATTATTTTTTTATACCTACGTCATGTAGAGAGCAGGTTTACCATTCGAACTGTCCTTGGAGTAAATGCCGTACGAAAAATTTTCTTATAGGAATGTCATTGATTTTAGTTCGGTACAATCCGTCGGGCCAGGAGTTATTTAGGTTACATGTAAAGAAAAACCACGCATATAGCAGTTTAAGTACTCATAGGGAAAATAGCGATGCTGCTATTGCAACTGTCGGATATCACGCAACTTGTTTAATTATGTATGTGCATAAGTATAATTAATATCCATTTGGCGTGAACGTATGTATCGTGTGAATACCTACTGAAAAAAGGAAATCATGAATCAGGTCACATTTTAAAATAGTGATGTTGATAAGAAGGAATTTGTTTTCGTCGTGTTATCTGCGAGGGTTCGGTCATATGACGCGGAGGCCAAGGGAGTGTATTAGTAAGAGCTGCTTTGATCTATAAATAAGTGTAGTGTCCCGCA
Organism: Autographa gamma; assembly: GCA_905146925.1. Classification (NCBI taxonomy): domain Eukaryota; kingdom Metazoa; phylum Arthropoda; class Insecta; order Lepidoptera; family Noctuidae; genus Autographa; species Autographa gamma. The sequence goes on from LR989852.1 coordinate 9,249,831, forward strand.
GCACTGGACCTTGAAGCTGCGCAACGAACCGCCGGCTGGATGTTATAAAGGGCGATAGATATAAGAGCCAATGAACTACGTCGAGACACTTAAAATTGTGTTAATTCATGACACCTATTAGAAAAATTCAGTTAGTTTTAACTGTGTTTGTTTAAGCTCCGTGTAAAATCAATTTGACTGCTGATAGGTTGATGATGGCCGTGTAGAAATGAGTGACGCCCACGCCTCACTCATGAAAAGCTTTGCGATGTTAAAATATAAAATCAAAATATATCATGGAGTACCGTTGGAGCCAGTTAACTTTAACCTTCTGCAACTGAGGTGACTTTACTGTTAACATTCGACTGAGGTGGAGTCTGTCAGACGTCATTTAAAATGGCGGAACTATTATAGATTTTTAAGGTTAATTATATGAAATCATTATTTATTATATTAAATGGTTCATATACTACCAAATTACATAAATAGGATTTATAAAAAAATTATGTGTCGATAGTTATAGAAGTACATTTATTGAGATCAAAATCTTATACATTTGGTAACTTACCTTAGTTATTATTTAAAAAAACTTTTCAAAAAAGATTTTTTTATAAATTTTACTTATCTTTAATTTAAACATAATACTTAGAATCTTTACTAAAAAAATCAACAAAATCGTATGGTACATTTAGGCACAAATAATTGTAAAAGATGACCTTAATTTTTAAGTTAAAACTTACAGTCTTCGCAAATTTAGGCTGAACACTGCAGGCAAATAGCTTTTCTACAAGCACAGCAGGCAAATCTGGTCTGCCCATTCAGTCTGCTGGGGTATATGCTGCATTACTTTCTTGCTGAAAATATTATACTGAGCAAGCAACTTTTTTTTGAAAATATTATACTGAGGTTATATCTGAGAGACACTACGGTAGTATCCATTTTTTTATTTTATTTTATTTTTTATTTTACTTTATTTGGGAAACAATTACATATAAATTACGATCATAAGTATGAAAAATAGGTACTACAGTATCCAGAGAATAAATAGAAGTAAAAAATATCCAGATTATATTTTTTACTGAGGTTATGACTGAGAGACCCTATACAGAATCAGATGTTATTGCTGTACTTACGTCTGATGGACACCAACAGCTTGTATCACCAAACGTTTAGATCGCGCAGCCGCTGGCGCCTCTCTAGGGGCTGCAGCGAACCATTTTAGGAAGGTACTCAGCGAGACAGAACTATATCACGCGATATTGCGAATTGACAACGTTGCATTGGTTTCACGGTGTCTGACAGACTACCACCTCAGTCGCAGAAGGTTAATAAACCAGCCAGTATCTAGGTAAAAAGGTCTGTTATCTAAAAGTCATAAAAAAGTATTGAAACAATTAATGGAGTCATTGACCACTTTTAAAGTTCCACATTTAAAAGGGGAAAAAAACGTCAATTCGCTTGTGTTAAAAAAAGAACAAAATACTGCAGGGTGGTTATGCTCTGTGAGATTGAAGATAGTCCAGTCGTCGAATATAGGTCAGTACTGCATTTACGAACAACTTGGTGGCTTAAAAGCATTCGAGCAGAAACAATTGAGGAGGGTTGGGTTGACTTGGGTTACATGCCACTGCTTTACTTACTAGGGAACAGGATAAACATGTCTTACATAAACATTGCGAAGAGCAGAACAGGGTAACTTTAGCAAACCTTTAACCAAAAGTAAGCTTTTGTACTTAGTTGATAAAGCTCCTTTTCTTTTTGTTTAATTTATATGTACTTTCCTCTTCCTAGTTTTACGTAAACGCTTTTCTATTTTCATATTATATTCTACATTCGTTATCATTCGCATAAAATGTAAATATGTCTACAAATGGCATACATTGAATTCATAACAATAGTAAATGTTTTGATTTGGCATGGATGTTTGTTTTCATAGGAATTCGTAAAATGTGTACGACATTAATATGAGGCATACCTAGTAATGGATAAAGAATTTAACATAAATATTTTATTTTAATAGTCAAAGGGCTTGAGAGAAAGCCTACGCCTTTGTACTACCGGTATTTTGATAATTATTTTTCTGTAATTTACACAGGTACTAAATCGGAATAGGGGTAAAAAACATAGACTATAATATACTTTTTAGATAATTTAGTCATAATAATCTAGTACATTAAAATTTTACGATTATTAATTTAGTGGAGCTAGACGCAGACTATTAATCTGAGTCGGTGATATGGGCTTGTGCCAGGTGTTTGAGTAAACTTATCCTGACATTTATTATGTTCATTTTGCTTTTATGAAAACATGAAGTTTATTATGTGGACCACTTTACAATGGATAATAGGTATATGAGGAAGGTCTTAAACACGATATAGTCTGAGGAGTTGAGGAGTACACCAAGAAAAGTAACTCAATTTGTATGTAATTTTGCGCTGTCATTGTGAAAATTTCATCAAACGATTTATTAATAATGTTAAGCTGGATAAAACCATTACACAGAATATTATAACTCTCTTTGAGGTTATGTCATGAAATTCAGATTTTCACCGATTCAAATCAGACACAGTTGTCGGGCTGAACTCACCTTCGTCGGGAGGTTTATTCCCAAAGGCGAAATCCTTAAATCCTCGCCAGTTGACAGTATAACGTCCGCTGCGTCTCACCATCATTGGTATTTAGGTAAACACTGCACGAAGCAAACGGATAACACGTTGCTCACTGGCGGGTGGACAACGGCATTACCCGGCAGTCGGCACCGGCAGAAGCGGCAGAGATTCGCGAGCGACGTGCGCGGGATCGATGCGTGGTGGCGACGCGTCACGCGGCCGCCGCGGCGTCAGCTGAGCGCGGCACGTCACGCCGGCGCCGCCCGCCACCCGCCGCCGCCCGCCGAGCCGCGCTTGCGCAAAGCTGCCCGCCCTGCACGCCACGCTCGCCCGCTCTCACTACGGCTGGCATGTCATCCACGACATTACGCGTCCCGCTTTTAAACATGAATAAGCAGTCGCCACTTCCTCCAACACGATCGTTCACAAAACAAAGACGCGAAGATTTAATGTGATATTTATCAAATCCATACATCATTGGAGATTTATTCTCTCGGAGGCCGACGCTCTTTCGCAAGTGTTACGTTGGCGCCGAGTGTTGCGACTATGTTTACATACGCTTTAGTTTTTTGAGCAGCAGACTAAGTTTACTAGCGCACGCGATGTCTACCGACAATAGCACTCACTACACTCCAGTTTTAGACTTTTATTGCGAGACTAAAATAAAGATTAGGGAAGTTGGCTTCATACTTTATTGAAGTTGTACGAAATCGTTGTAAATAGCATCCTCGCGCCTCATAAAATTACTCTTAGGCATTTATTGAGAAGGAAGGTTTATCTCGCTATTATATACAACGTATGTAGGTAAAGATGTCTTATTTAAAGCTATGAAAATGTAGCCATAAAGCAATGTACATAAAAATATTACGATCGTACTATAAAACTGGTGGCCACTTACATTTGATACTTCACGTTACATTGAAATGTTACCGACTCTCTTATTTTAGGAACATGTAGGAAAAGCGATATGTTATAAAGTTTACTGTAAATTAGAAATTCACTTTAATATAGATCGGAGAAACAGCCTTGATTGAAATATCGTAAGATACTGATATGGATTCTGACGAGAAGGAATGTTTAAATAAATATAAACATTGATACTGACGAATCTGCGATGTCCTATTAACCCTGTTTCTTATTTTTATATGGGTTTGCAAAAACATACTTTGCGTCATCCCAATAAAATTTCGTCGAAGTCGCGTCAATATTTGTCAACGTTTATCTTTCGTATTTATTAGTAATTCAACAGATAATGAGGAAATAATAAAAAAAATGGCAAATAGATACGCACCCGTGCGAACTTTTTATCGTAACATATTTTTGTTCTATTGCTTCTTTTTAAAGTTCATAGTAAAAAGGTTAACGTAAGATTCTTGTAACTTTCAGATACTTGTTGATCTTTCCTTATGTTTACGGCTACTTAGCAACATAGGTTCCCAAGTTACTTTATTTAACTAATAGTAATTTTAAAAAGTTTGTTTATAAAAGCATTATGAAATGAATGTTTCTCAATTTCTATTTCCTACGAACAGGTTCGTCATATATTTTCCCCACATGATTCTAAACATAGTTATATTGATTATTACCATCTCTTATATGCCAATTAACATGTCATAGCATTCGTAGATAAAACAACTGAATACCACCTAATAAAAACAACTTAATTAGGAGATATTTCGACATAAATAATTAAAGCATGTTTCATAGTAGTGGCCCTGTATGATCATCACTAAATTTGTATTTCAGTCAGGCGGCAATGAACGTCGCTTATCAATAAATTAAGAGGTTTATCTTTATTTTATTTACATAGAAACAGCTTTTAACGGATCTGTTGGCTCTGATAATACTTAAACTAAATTGGCGCTATCTTGTCTGCTAGGAATTTCAATGATGTCTGTAGAACGAAGACAGTTTTCCAACCTTTTCATCTTATTCAGACTTTATGGTTAGGATTTCCAGAATTTCAAAACCTAGGTCTAAAGTCCCGAGTGAGTAAGGAAAGTGAGCGAGTGCGTACAGACTGCCTACGTGCGTACCATGGTATAGGTATAAACAATTGATAAATGGCACCAGTGCGACCAGGGCCGGAATTAGAACCAACTCGTTCAATGGAAATCGCAATTTAAATCCAACTCTCAGTATCCAGAACTGAAGGAAGTCATAATTTCGTTGTTGGATTTAAATATAAGGCACATATATTGCGAGTTTAAATATACAAATGGGTTCGATTTCAAAGAAATGGTGGTCTAAGTATTTGTTGTATTTCTGTTTGTGTATTCCGTCACTGACCGGCATTAGATAATTAATGAGTGTTACAATATCGCAGTTGAGCGGGCGCGTGCTCGGCATCGATAACGCAGGTCAGAGGTTACTCTTATAAGTGTGGACGACATCTGTGCCGGAACAGTCAGTACGTTGGGCTATGCGGCGACGCAGCTTCCTACATTCACTCAAAATTAAGTGATTTTATTGATTAATTGGCTTAATCACAATGCCGTGGGCAAGCATCAACAGGTAAATATAGTGCTTTATTTGTCTAGTTTTTTACCCTGTAGCTAGAAGTTTTTCAAATCTATTACTTATTTGTTTTTCTTTTCTAATCATATTCTTCTAACAAACTCCGTTCTTGACAATTTTACAAGGCAGATATCTCCCCAAGTGATTATCAGGAATCATTAATGCTGATTGCAAAAACTATTTCAGAATTTACGCGAAACCATCAAACACAAGTTCAATGGAATCTCCGGTGGCTACCACCTTCAACGCCGGGCCGGCCCTGACAGCTTCGGCTGACTCGGGCGGCCGGTTCGAGCTGAGCGACCACGGATACGGCAAGAGCTCCGTCAAGCTCCTGCACGTACATCGAGACGCAGAGTACCATTCGATCAGAGAATTCGAAGTATTCACAGAGCTAAAACTACAGTCAGAAAGCGCATACATCATTGGAGACAACAAAGATGTAGTAGCGACAGACTCGCAGAAAAACACAGTGTATTTGTTAGCAAAGAAGCACGGAGTGAAGACTCCTGAAGAGTTTGGTGCAGTTGTTGTGGGACATTTCCTGTATATGTATAAGCAAGTTGTGGAGGCTAAATGTAGAGTAGTTGAGTACCCTTGGGAGAGGTTACAGGCCGGCACTCCTCATAACCACGCCTTCGTATTTTCACCAACCGCTACCAGATGGTGCGAAGTGCGGCAAGGAAGGCATGGTACGTACTTTTTACATTTTCACTTCTATAAACTTTAATGTAGTGTGTCTATATGTTTTCTAATGAAATTGTCTTTTTAAAACAGAGGCAGTGACCGTAAAATCAGGATTAAGTGGACTTCGTGTCCTGAAAACCACGCAGTCAGCTTTTGTTGACTTCGTTCAAGATGAATACACCACCCTTTCAGATGCCGCGGAACGAATATTTAGGTACTAAGACAAAACAATATTTTGTTTAAACTTTCATTTGTTTGAATATTGCTGGTAATTTTTAAAATTCATAAAATCCTTCTAATCTTTCATGGTCATGTATTTACAACTCTTCTTATGCCACTTCTTGTCGTCTTGACTTTTTCAGTGTCGTTATATATTTTCCTCTACAATCTCATCCTTGTCCTATTTGTTAACAAGTCTCTTTTCTCCAGTACCGTGGTGGAAGCTGAATGGATTTACGACAACATGCGGACGGCGGACTTCGATAACGCCTGGCTGACGGTCAAGGATGCTATTTTGGACAAGTTCGCCGGCCCCCCTGACGTCGGTGTGTACTCGCCATCAGTGCAACACACTTTGTATCAGGCCGAGAAGACTGTTCTAGAAAAAGTGCAAGAGGTGTGTATCTTGTGATTCTTCGGTCAATGTCAGTGAAAAAAAAAACGTTTAAATGTTCCTGGAATAGCTAAATGAGGAGCTAATTGTCGAGAGCTTATATCTTAGTAGATATAATTAGTGAAAAAATCTTATTCGTATTTACACTGGGCCCAAAATTAGTGTTATTAGAATACCTACTGAGTGCGTTCTACAATGATCAATTAAGGTTACTATAGATTATGTTTATGTAACATTATTAACTAAAATACGACTTACAATACTAGTTCAATTAACTGCAAATATTTGCACACGGATAGTATTGTAGATATATGCTAAATATTGTTATCAGAGCTATTGATAACATTTGCCTTTAGGTATAGGGTGCGTTTAAGTCTAGAGTAACTTTGTAAAGCTAAAGATTGTATGAGAACCGTTTTATTTTGACTAGTTATTACCAGCTGAGAATATCGATAAAATTCTCTCACCGCGGCTGGTTACTTTCAGCAATTAATAAACAGCTGTGTTTAATCGCAAAAACTACCGCCATATTATAAACAATGATTTCCTTTACACTTTTGCATAGGAAAGCTCGTTTAAACCTTATAAGATACTTAAGTAATTAGTTGTTGTTTTATGATTCGTCGTAATTTAGCTAATTCAGTTTTTTTACCTTAATTCGGAATGTTAACGTTGATTTCGTAAATCCCTTTTTAGATAGATAGAGATATTGGTTTGTCTGCCGTAAAATATATTCTGAGTTATACATAAATAAATATTGCAAGTTTCTATGTTTAGCTCCCGCGGTCAATAGCCTGCAGTGTTGCCGCAGCACGAGTTTATCTTAAAATCCTTTTCTTGGGAAAATCTGTATAGCGGCCTTTTTCGTAAAATGAACTTTTCAAGAACCTAGTAAAGATTTACGGGAAAGTGACGTCAAAATTATTAATAGGTTTCGCGAAAGTAAAATTTGATGTTTTTGAAGGTTGTATTTTGCGTCCGAGCTCTGATGATTTTTTATTGTAGGTACTAATTAAACATAATAATACCAGTTTCGTTGACAAGTTAATTAGGCTTTATCTGTACTAGTTAAAGGGCCTTGTTCCGATTAGACATATTTACGTTTTTAGTTGACATGCGGAAGTGTCTCAGTATCGATGTTCTTGTGTTCTGGTAACAATATATTATTATGATATCAGCTCTACGTCACACTCGGGCTATATTGTTTTCGAAGCGTCAGTCACGTGAGGCAAAGGTCGGCCAGTTTATCAAGTTAAATTAAATCTAGGGGCCGCCTGGGTTTATTTACGAGTATTTTTTTTGGTGTGCGATAAATGCGACCTTGTTGTTTATTTAGTAATAATGCATTTACAGAACTTAACATGGCCTTTGTTTCAAGTATATATGATAATATTTAGCTCATTTGTAAACTACCGCATATACTTAGTTAAATACGCAATTAGCACAATGTATTTCAAACATTAAAAAACATATTTCTTTGCGAGAACTTTTATAAAAATGTACAATTTAGCTTTTTTAGACATTTTTTTTTAATTTTTATTTATCGTTGTTCCCAGATTACCTGGATCAAGATGACGATGCCGAACAAGCACTACCTCAACATCGACATGTCCAAGTTCCCCGCGAACGTGACGAAGGGCGACCCCCGCCACCAGATCTACCAGCCCATCGACAAACCCGCTGGCCTCATCTACGCGCAGCTACGCCGTAGACCCAAGAGCCATTTGTGACACCGCGCTGCTACGCCTCGTAGTACGACGCCATCTTAGATTTATATTCGTTTTCCCATTATCCTAGTTGTAAACAAGGGGACGTTCCTGTTATTCACCCCTTAATCACTTTTTTATTCGCTCAGCATTCTAGTAAATATCGCCATTTGTAAGTTCATAATTTTATATGTAATAGTATCGTTATATAATTGTATACATATAAATTTATTATAATTAATCTATTTGTTATGTAATCTAGTCAAGTAATGACTGTACTAACATAATGTTGGCTACAATTTCAATTCGGTTTCTAACCATATAAGATTGTTACAAATAATCTGATAAGTATGATTAAGCTAATTAATAAACTTTTAAAGTATTAACTTTCTGTTTTGATGACCATCTCTAGTGTAACTAAAACAACTCAAGTAAATGTTTGATGAACATTTATTAATACAAAATCACATTGTTGCTTACTTTCACTACGATCGTACGTTAACGTTTACCATGTTTTTGATTTTCTTAAATGAGACTTTCAATTGTTATACAGGACTGATAGACCAAGGACAATATTGATTCAAGGTACATAAAGTTTCATAAAATTACTCTTAAAAATAAATAATAACATTTTAAAGACGCTTAGTCCCAATGATCTTATCTGCCAGTGCGTACAGCTCTTCCACCGTCTGAAAAGAGTAAAAACTGAATTTAAAACAACAATCTTAAAAAAAAAACAAGTCAAAAAAGTTTTAAGAAAAAAGAAACAAAAATCAAAAAGATAAATATAGATTTAAATAATTTCATATTTCGAATGTTTGCGCGTTCGTTTGTCTGACTATATACTTTTAGCAAGAAGTTTAGTATGTGTCGTGACTACGGTATCTTTAGAATAAGACACATAATCGTGTTTGTTCTTTATTGATGCTCAGACACGTGTAAGGCTAGGTTGCGGTCGTTACTGCTTTGATGACGTCGTTGGTATTAAATACTTATGATTAATTATGTACAATGTAATTAGTACAATAACTTATAAGTCTGGAAACAGGGACTTATTAGTAATAGATATTTGGTTATTTCTTGGAATAGATGGACATCTGAAGTTCAATGTCATACTGCTAATGACGACAAGATTGTCGTGTTAAAAAATTGTTGTTGACAATAGCTTTATCACACCAGATGCATTGTTACAACTTCACGTTTTAATACATGTTTCAGGTGAACAAGAATGGGAAATTTGTATGAGTAAGAAATTGCGTCATGTATCTATGTATGTGAAATACATATAGATAAGAGAAACGGATTTTCCTGCAATTTTCTTTCAACTAATATATGAAATAAACATTTAAGTTACATATCACAAATATACACAATTGGTCTACAAATAGTACGTGTAACTGGCACAAATTGCAGAAAGGATCACTTATAATACGGACAGTGCTGATATCGCTATCAGTCGTTCCTTCGTAAGTAATTGAAACTCGTGTCGAAAATATCTGTCTTATCTGCAAACTGAATGCATGTTAATTGCCGGCTAGCGAGCCGATTGTGACGTCACAGACGACTGCCCGTCACGCGCTGCTCCTTTGTTTACTAAATAAGCAAAGGGTTGGATTTGGTATGTTGTTGCTGGGCTTGTGAAATAGGTCGATCCTGTTTTGATACAGCTGAATTTTCGACGAATTTTACACCCGTATTCATGAACGTTACTGTGAGGTCTCATAGTGCGCGCGGACGCACAGGGATACAAAATCCTAATCATAAACAATACTTGAGGGACGAACGACACTATGCGCTCATTATAATCAACGCACAGATAAAGTAGCTCGCTAGCTACTTTACGCAACGCATAGTGCGACAAATCAACACATGACAAACGGGTATCGAGTATAAGGTTATGTTTGTAGTGATTTGTGATATGCTTATTTGCACATAATATAGTAGAGAAACGCAGATAATCTTAGAGGTTTTTAAAGGTTTACGACCTTTAAAATATATAATATAAACTCATTTTTTTTGAGCTTACATTGCAAACGCTGGCTGAACGCTACGAGTTAGATCAAAAAATGTACTACAGTATTGTGCATGTAATATAGATCAATATTGCCCGTTACAGCATGTAATTTAAATGAATTACATTACAAAATTACAGATTTAAAATGCAGGGACATAGCGGTTGCGGCGGTACCGGCCGGGGGGTAGCGCGGGGGCTCGGGGGTCATGCCTATACCAAATAGTGCGTCGAAGGCCGCGCTTCGCCCTATAGCACTTTATGGCTTTATGGCACTATATTTAGTATCAGCATTGCACCCGTGCAAAGCCGGGGCGAGTCGCTAGTCGCTAGTATAAAATGAAACAAATTTATTTCAATTTTGAAGATTTTATTAATAGTTTCATTTCCAATTTCATTTTTTCTAATTGCAAACCATGTAGTTGTTTTTTATATCAATTAAATTTTCTACCCCTTGTATCAGGGCCTCCTCACACATAGCTTTATTCTTGCTTCTGTCTCACTACAAATTTTCTTGACCTGAAAGATAAAGTGCATATTTATAAACAAGTGTGCTGCTTTATTGATTATTTGCATCTGAGTTTAATCCCTGCCCACACCTCTGGAATTGACAAAATATTCAGTTACCTGTGCTAGTAGTGGATATTTCCTTTCGTGTTTTTGGTTGAGAGGGAACATTCTTGTCTACTTCTAGATTTTATGATCTCCCAACTTCTTCTTAGCTGAATGTTATTCCTAGGCGTCACATAGGACTGTGCATTATAGGCCATTGTCAGCTCATCCCAGGCCTTCTTCTTCAACTCGATGTTTTGAGCGTGTGTACGCTTATCCTCAATAATGGGCGAGTCTCGCACTAAAGGTACAATTTGTTCTCTTTCCGAAGAAGTAAATGGTAACTTCTGTGAGCTGAAAGAAAACAATCCGTGTTATTATTTTCACAACTTTGACTATGGAACAAACAGAAACATACAATAATATATAAGTACTTACCATGTTTTGGGTAATTTCGTAGTCATTATAGACAAAAATTGTTGAAAATAATGTAAAACTGTTAAAATGTTTTTATTTTGAAAAATCGCGGTTGACGTTTAATCTGTCAGTCAACCCGAGTGAAGTCGCATCACATCGTTAACCAATCACAGCACCCCATTCAATGCTATGAGTCCGCACAGCAAAGGGTCCGTTAAGTATTGTTTATGAAATGAATGGCCTGCCATGACGAACGCAGTGAGAAATGCCTTACTTAGCATAGTGTTGCTGCCATACTTATGTAAGTAGCGTTCTTGAATACGGGTGTTAGCCTCTCCAAGCAAGCAATGTGATTTTGATTTTTTGAAAGGTGTTTTTGACCGTCGAAGATTGGAATGCCATCCACTTTTGAAAAATGAGCGCTTCAACAGTAGCTGAGAGGTAGTGAGAGGTCCTAAGGCTTACTCATTGAAACGAACCGCATATGACAGTTCGTAAACAAAGCATTTAATTTATTTGATTGAGAAATTAATTGAATATGACAGGATGTGAGTTTATAGTAGTGGAGTTGTACATAAACAACACAACGACAGCTTGTAAACAACTCGCCGGCCGGCGCTATCGACCCGTGAACACTTATAGCAAGCATCGCGACGATTGCCAAAGATAACAGACAATAGTCCAAAGTACCTATTGTACGACTACTCATAAAGACATTTACTTCGTTATGGATAAACATTAAGTAGGTGCTAAAGTTAACAAAAAATAAAGTAAATCCGCCAATTCCTATCGTCGTGAAAAAGAAGTGTGTGGAAAGTACGACATCAGAAAACCTTCAGACAGTACGATTTCAGAAAAGCTTAAGGCAGGTACTTATAAATTATTCAGAAGCTACTGCTTATATGACAGCCTATAAGAATTACTTTCGTGATATCTAAAGTCTACATCGTAGACCATATAGACGAAGTACAGCTATTCAGCTAGGCAACCGCTAGAAAATAATGATTTATTTTGACTGATGTCTATCAATAAACAATAAATAAAAATTCCAATGCGTATTCTGCGGGTATTGAAATTAAATTATGGTATGTTAAAGGCTTAACCTAAAGCCTAAACCTAGAATTTATGAGTTGCTTTTTATTGGTTTCCAAGTGAAATCAAAACGTTGATATTATGAGTTACAAACATTTGGATAGCACGAGTGAAGTAGCGAGGTTAGGTCATTACTTATCTATCGTGTTCTAACGTGATTCATGTCCAGTTATAAACTAGTTTAAGCCAGATATGTAAAGGTCCGCTCAGACGGTTTAACAGCGTGACTACTTGACGACGAATTTATTGTCAGACGTGTCAATCGCGTGCCTTTTAGAGGACGCATTCAAGTGTTGCTTGGCAACATACATTTTCGAAAATTACTCAAGAGGGTCTTACTCTTTATTTATGAAACATTAAGCGAATGCACAAAACTGTAGGTAGGTACAAACAATACGTTAATGGTTTTTGGGTTTTGATGAAAATGAACATTAGCTGTCGAAACGTTAATTCGGAAAGTTTTAAAGTTCAATGCACTGGGACACGCGATTTTGTATGAAAACTTTGTCAGGTATTTGCACAATTCATTTCAACTCGTCAAAGAAAATGTAAAAATTGGCCACTTCAAAAGCTTAACTACTTTTTATGGCTTGAAATTTTCATGATATTTTTTTGCAAGGGTAAATTAAAAACCAAATATTCAGTGAGCACAGAAAGGGCGGATCGTAATTCTTATTCTTAGAACATTAAAACAATCATAATGGCACTTAAAACAAAAACAAAAGCATAGGTTGGAAAAATATAAGAGTGGTCTGCTAAGCCCATGTATGTAATCTAGTTCGCGTGTATAATCGCATCGATCGAGAATCAAATAAATATTGAAGTAATTTTCTATGCTAGAATTATGATAAAACATCAATATGTAGTAAAAGAAAAAAGGTTGTTAGAAACTGGGTTAACCCGTCTAAGTTGCTGGAGGCGATTCGCCATATTGGATATATTTTCTGGCTAAGGCATTATTTATACGATGCGAGAAATTTCGTGCAGACCATTGCGGGGTCCCGCGACTATGGTGTCATAACTGCTCGATCATAGACGGCAATGTATCGCAACTCGTACGATATTTGTGGCACCGTCTAAATAAGCCTGATAGCAATCATATTTTGCAGACAGTACGAATGTAATCAGATATAACTTGGAGCCCCGAAATAATGTGTGTTCTACACGCATTTATGAAACATAACCTACCTATATTTACGTAAAACTAAGGCACACCTCAGCCAAAATGCAGATCTAAAATAATAATCGACATAAGAAACTTGAAATCATCTGTAACCCTCTTTTTATTTACAAACATATAACTAAACTGTCCTAATAATTGTTTATTATAATAGCGGTAATTTAAATACAAATAGACAAGATAATATCTTACGCTTCTAGTATATTCGATTCATATAATAGTAATACCGATAAAATAAAGTAAATGTCAGATTGTTCATGTACTTCCACCGTATCAAACTAAGTACGTTCATGATAATTTTTAGACTTGTAAGTACTTTTGATCTGAAAAAGCACTTGTCTTGCTTGTCTTTCTGAAGGTTAGTGAAAGTTAATCATTTTCCTTGAGATTTATTAGACGTATATACCGTGTATAGCCAGTTACACGAGCTAGATGAGTCCATAGATCGTGTTGGGGCGCGCGGGTCGGGGTCAATCTAACGTGGAACTAGTCCGGTATAAACCAGTTAGCCACGAGCGCTATCACCACTGCACCAGACTATATAAACAAATCAATTACTTATGTAAATTCGTCGTGATAGCGACCCGTTGACACGCTGAAGTCCACTCATCCAGTTCGGTTCTAAGCTCATACAATGTTGATAATATAAATGTTCATTACCGTGAGGTTCTTAAGTGTTTTCACGTCGTTGGTTTCGTATTTTAATTGTGAAAACTGTTCTTCTGTGAAGCGAACGCCCCTCTCGATGTCTGTTTGCTTATGACTCTCTACTTCCTCTCGACATTTCGCGAGGAGTTGTTCCGGTGTTAGACTAGCGTGTACTTCTTCTAAATCCATAATTTCGTGTTCTTCATCTATGGACTGTAACAAAACAACATCATGCAGACCAAATATATAAAGCCTAATTAAATGTACTAGCGTTTTTTCGGTTCTTTACCATGTCGATCTTTTGCGCCGCTTTCAGCTTCCTGAAGTAAGCATCGGCACGCTTCTTGGAAGCACGTGCGACTTCACGGTTGACCATCCGCCAGAACACGAACACTGGGTGATGGTACAGCTCCGGAGGACACTCCTTCAAAGGCGTTTTCCCAACTAGGATCAGTCGTTTGAGCCTTTCCATCTCATCCATCTGTAAACAAAATATAATTCAGTGTTAACCCAAGCGTGCAAACAATCCGTAAGACAGAAGTTATAAAAGTTAAATTGTTAGGGAAGTAGTTATGCGAAGGGGAATTTCTTATTCGCCATAGCTACCCGTATAAAATGGAATCGTAAAGTTCGTAAACAAAGCAATGCTCGATTGATGGGTAATTAGTTTCACGTTGACTGGCGTTTAATAAGCGAAACAGGCACGGAACCCCACTGTCAGTTGATAATGATACTTGATAGATTACCCGTAATTATGCTGCTTGGAAAAGTGGTTAATTTTGTCTACCAACAGCTATATTTAGTAGAGAATTGCTGTGCGAATTGTTTTTATTCCAATACTTAAACCACTAGGCTTAATTACTGCAGCATTTCTAAGTTCTAAAACTGACGGTCTTTTTTCAAAAGCTTTGCATATAATCACATATTTTAACTGTTTGTAATTTTTATGGCAATTATTTCTCAGGTTTTCATGCCGCGATTATAAGTACCCTAGGCTGCGTTTTGTGACTTTTTAAAGTGTGGTTCTAGAAACGAAACATCGTCCTCCTTTCTGAGGTTTCTCAGTTTTTGCCGTATCGAGCTTGTGTGCATTGCAAAAGTTTGGTCTTAAAAATAAGTTTTATTACTATTGTCCTTGTCATATATTTAGTAATAGTCACCACTCGCGTCGTGATCCGTTCCTTCAGCTCCGTCATGTAGGTCTTAGTCTTGTTTTATGGTGTCACTAGGTTCTAGAGTGTTTGTATGATGCTCACCACTCGCGTCGTGATCCGCTTGTTGAGGTTCTCCTCGTTGACGGCGCGGATCCGTTCCTCCAGCTCCGTCATGTAGGTCTTGTCCGTGAGCCGCACCAGGTTGCTGCCCATGTGCTTCTCCAGCCGCGCCCGGACATGCGGATGCGCGAAGCTGGTGACAATTAAACAAAAGCAAGTTATTTTTATGTTATCTACGGAAAAACGGAGTAATAAGGGGTGCCGAAGGAAAAGGAAAAAAAATATGGACTGAGACACTCTTCCTCGTATCATAGTCGCTTATTTTACTTGTAAACGGCTTTTCCTTATTTTTGTAAACTACTACTAGTCTTCATATATCGTCGAGAACTTCTATCTGTGAAATAAAATAAAAAAACCTGCCTTTATTCTACTTGGTTTACGGAATTTATTGGCTCCTAGCTAGACACCGGTTTGCCACTATGTAACTGCACTTCCATTGGGCTCCCCGACTTTATTGTCCTCAGCCAGCTCCCATTAAGTGTTATTTATAAAAAACAAAGTAAAAAACAAAGCACAAACAAGTGCTTTTTAGATTTTTTGTTTTGCTTCATAAATTTGTAAAAAATAAATACAGTCAGAAATCAAATGCTATTAGCACACTGTTCCGATTATTATCTCTGTCATAATATTTATATTTTAACAAGCATTAAAATTACACTCAAAATCAAAAGCATTGTAATTTATATACCGTAGTTACAATATGTGTATAGAACACCAGATTCCATAAAATGTGTAGTTTGATTATACATACAAAATTAAATTTATCGTGTAAATTGTTTATTAATCTAACAATGATATAACTACATTTTGGCGCCTTTCCAGTAATGATAATGATTGTAAGTTGTTAACCGATATCATACGAACGAAAACAAAACAAGTAAAATATAGACAAATCTACATTGTTGGCCATATTTATAAAATGGAATCTGTATGCCGATGGTGAGAATCATGGGAATATTTCGCGATAAATATTATTGTACATATTACTGGGCAAAGGCCTCTTCCTACAATGCGCCTAGCGTATTGCTACATGTGCGCCAAGATTGGATAGAAGCGAAATGAAAGAGACAATGCAGAGGTTAGCAACAAAACAACAAATAAACAAAAGGCGGTGTAAACAAAGCTGCGGTTGTCCGTTGTAAACATTTACAATCCACTCGAAGCACTAAAGCTGAGTCACTAGGTTTAGACTCACCAGAGCCGCGAGGACTCGTCCGCTCCTTTCTCAGCACTCGTTTTGTCGAGCACAGTTTAGAAACAGTTCACGCACCGAACGCGGCCAGACGTCTCGTCGCCACCGTAAACTTTTAGTAGTTTTGACGCTACATGCTCAGTGTCATAGTTGAGACCTTTATCGTGGTGTATCGTGGGGCTGGCACGGTATGGCACGACCCCCACCGACACCACATGCTCGTACAAATTTCGTGTTGAGAAGTGTTCACACTTAAGCCACGCAGTTGGGGTGGGCTGGGCAAACGAACAGTTACTAGGCAATTTTTGTTACCTACAGCTTTTCATTTTGAGCTTACAATATTATTGCTTTTGTTCTATTAGAATGGTATGTCTACATGTATTTTTTTTACATTGGTCATGGCTGGCAGACATTAGGGTTTTTGGATTCTCACAAGAATCGAATATCGAAGGCAATGTTTCTATTATTTTTCTTTTACATATATTACTTACCTAAGTATGGTCATCAATGCATAATTGATTCGCAAATGTCTTTGTATTTAGCTGAAAATTTACATCTACACCCGTACAGTTAATTGTAAAACTTCACAAAATACATAAAAAATTGTCTAAGGGGCCTGCTCGAATATACACGTGTAAAAAAATGAGCAAGCTCCCTAAGATGACGTGACTATCGAGAGTCAACGCCATACATGGCACGGGCATGCCACCTCTGAATTATTAGCTATCGAATGCATAAAGCTGCATATTTAGAGCTCAGCAAAACAGTGACATATACGATGTTAACACATCTTTTTGGTTTCTTGACAGTTTGTTACGAATGCGTCAGTTGTAATCAAATAATTATTTTGCAAGGACGAGGGGACGAATGGAATCACGTGAAAGTTTACGAAAGCAGAATTAAAAGTTATAATTGCCCATAGACCTAGGAAACTATAGATATGTAATTAAATACCGTTAAGCCTAAGGTTATGTACTAGGGAAAGAGAGGGAGTCCTGTATAACAAACTAGCGCCCCGCTTTTCTCCAAATGCACATTAACGTGATCTTATGTAGCCTTCACATGGCTTTTAATAACCTTCCGTTGGATTTGGGCTATAATGCAAATATATTTTGTTCAAACCGCATTTATCTTTGAACACTTTAGCTTTATTAGGTAGGTCTCTTAAGGCCTCATAGATTCTCAAAAGATTATACACTCAAGCGATAGTTTAATTATTCTAGAAATTATATCTTATACCTAGATTGATGTAATTTCTATGTTTAATCAATTACTTACATATCTACATTCATAATTCCGGGGAAGTTTGCAATTCTAAAGTAGCTGCAATGAGCGTAGTTTATATGAACTTTGGATCTTATCAATGCAATTGCTAACTGGGTTTAACCGAACCGATAATGATATGTGATAAGTGATTCATTAGTTGCTACAGAAGAGAAAAAACAAAACTATTTAATAAAATTAAATCTGCCTTGATGATGAATGATGGGATTTTAGAATGGAAACTTCTAGTTTTGTTAAGAACAATATGAGCTGCATGAAAATAACATTTAAATTACCAGTTACCTAAATCCTTTTTCATCAAATACAAAACTATCAATTAACACAGAACAAGGGGCACCAATCAAAATCATTTGGAAACACAATCTTACAGTTTTTACGCAACCATTTCTGAACATTTACTACGTAGGGGTAGTAAATAAATAACATTTGTTCTCTGATGTTAGGTGTGGTTGCTAGGCAACGGGGGCCAGCAGGGGTGTCGGTTCCGGGTGTGTTGGTTGATGGTGACAACTGACACGTAGACACGGCTCCGAGGTGAAAATGTGTACGAAGATCATTAACATGTACATAAAACGCATATTTTTTTTGTATAGGATTTGCTTAAATCATTATTGTCTGCTTTTATCTTTTCTACTTTTCATATGCCTATATTTTCTTTTGATATAATCAATTTAACATTGTAGAAAAAATATGGAGTAGCTAGATATATTTTAGAAGCCTAAAATAATTACAAACAATTATTGATTCCAAAAAAAAAAACAACTTCGGTAGGTAATAACAAAATAATTTTGTTATATGGGATTACACACCTCTGATATATATGGATACTCTACGATATTTTTTTTTTTTTTTTTTTAATAGGTCTAAGATTCCCGTAGATACCGCGTAGCATACATACGAAAAAATTGAGAGCCTCCTACTTTTAAGGTCGATTGGAAAACTTGATTTTCGAAGTCTAGATATTGATTGGTACATTCTCTTACATTTTCATAAGTAATTTCATATCTGGAATCTATTGGTTACATCGCTCATTTGAAATTCATATTGGTATCGAAAGCTTCAGGTCAATTACAATGTTATATAAGGTGACAGGTAAAGTCAGGTATTTTGGGTATGTTAGGTATGCTATATGCTAACCTAACCTAACCACATTACCAATTCCATCGCTACGTTATTAAATAATAGATAATTCGCATTCAAATGTGGTCTGTAGGCAGTTACAGAAGTATCCGCCTACAGGTATTGTAAATGCTTTATTCTAATATAATTCAACGGCAATAAGCTCCAACATGCATTCTTTTTGAAGCTTATTTAAATGCTTTTACTGTCAATCTCTAGTTAAAATTCAAATAAGGCCATCAATAAAAAAATCCCAGCAAATAAGTAACCCACTCCCATTGAAACAAAACTAAGAAGGGATATATTGAAGGAAAAAATATTTTTGGAAGTCAGCCCACTTGTGTAAAATACATAAAAACAAGCAGACGAATTGATAACCTCCTCTTTTTGTAGTCGTTTGAAAATATAATCTTAAAGATCCCGTGACTCTTGTTGCCATATTTGTTTTGTTTAAAGGTGCTAACTCACCGGGAGCATTCACGTGTATTGTAACATTATAGATTCGACTTTGAGCATTACATTACAATAATACTTCCCTGACTAACGAGCATTTGCGTGTAATGTAACATATTCTGCTCCTTCACTGATGTATGCACGTTTGTATCATTACAATGTGCGCATTGTAATTTTCGGTTCTCCTCCCTTCACTGATGTAATGCTCAAATCTGTAACGTTACATTACAGGCGAATGCTCTCGGTGAGGGAGCACCTTTATAGTGGCCGTTGGTATTGCACAAATAATATAATTAACGCTCTAGAAAAAGTAGCTTTATAGGTCTGTACATGAAACTAGATTGCGTGATTCCATTTTTAGAAGCGATTAGGTAATCAGTTTATTAGTTGTTTTAGGTCATATTTACTTAATCACCATATTAAGCACTGCTTATCGCTAGCTACAAAAGATATTTACTATTTTGAGCTACAATCTTTAATAGCAATTTAATTTACTGTAAATTGCGAAAACAATGACGAAATGCACGCATTTACGCATGGATTTGTGATTCACCCACTTATAAATAATACACTTATACAAATAATACACATATTTTACAAAATCGTTCAAAAGTGTAACACATAAATATTTTGAATTTCTACGCTTATTCAATTCGCTTAATGATTGAATTATTATGCCCATTTATTTACACATTTGTTTTACATTACCCTTTATTATTCTGCTACCTATAACGAGACGAAAGACTGAATATGCTCTACAGTTAGGCTATATAGGCTTACCTATTAGATAAATTCAACAAGTTAGCAAAACATGACGTCTGAATTGTTCGATGTTTTCTAAACTATTTTTCTTTAAAAGTGCCTATACAGGAACTACTTTTCATCACTTGATAATGTGCTATCGAAAGTGAGGTATCACCTACATGATTGTGTTGGAATTTGTTTATGTAACGGCGCACCCACAACTCAGGAAGTACTATTTATTTTTCGCGTTGTTATTTAAAAGAAAAATGTATACACTTACATAAGCTTGTACTGTGTACACTCATTTAAATAAAATTTGATGTTCGTCCGGTCGTTTGGTGTTTGGTTTCTGTTTGTTTTCTATTTGAATCCAATACTGAACGATAACTGTATTAAAATATAACTGCTAGAGCCTATCAGAGTTAACTTCTGCAAGTAGTGTATAGCATGATCTTTATTAAAAAAAAAAACAAACAAACTTTCAAGATTATATATGTGAGTGTCTTAGTCAAATTCATAAAGCTTTACTGTCACTCAATTTTATAAAGATGAGTGTATATTTGCCATACATTTTTTTGTAAAAACAAGTTGAATATTGTACAATCACTCTTGGGCACTCCGAATCCTAATGTGCCATGACGTAATGTTAATGTTTAGAGGGCCCAAATTACCCGTGACGATACATTTACTCGTCATTGCAGTAAGTCATCGATGCCAGCGTTCGCGGCCGAGGGTTAATGCTAAATACACAGGCCAACGAGTGAATGAATGGCTTTTAAAATCTTAGTGATTAATATAACAGTGAGTCATGCATTGACTCATGAACCTTTTCTTTGGATGATATGAAAATATTGAGTAACCACTTGAAAATGCAAAAATACAATTATTTGGCCACGTTGGATTTATTTTGATTTTATTATAGTTAATAAAGATAGAAATACTTTTTTGGCATTAATAACAAATCCTTTAGTCACGTATGTTTATACATACTAAGCTGTTCTAACCGACGATTAATATAGCGCTACCATCTCTCCGTTTAACATGCGTCATAAACACTTAAATTATTTCCAATAATATGAACAAGGCTAATCAAACTAATGAATTATATATGCTCTTAATAAAACGATGATATAATAAAAAAAGAAGTTAAAGCATACCGACCTAGTCACCCAAACCTACTTTTTATTTTTAACCAGTATCTGATAAGCTCTAGACGCAAAATAGTTTGCAATACAAATCTTATTTTCACTCAATAAATACCTACTTATCATTTTATTTTACCGTTATACAAAGTTGAATCTACACGTTTTTATACCAAAAGTTTGTCGCCAACCTACAGCAATAACACTGAATTTCAGTTTTCTAGTATACTAATAAATGAATAATAAAACAGTATGATTATGAGTCGTGGAAAGCTTGCGATACAAGTTTATTCCTACTGTTTATTGTACCCTGAATATGGCTGGGCGTGTCTTGATGCTTCTGTCATTGGCGACCTTACACATTAACTTTTAATTTTATTGTTGTGATAATATTGACATGCAAGTACCGTTTATCTAACTGTATACCAATTTTAAAGATTCAGTATTTGTCTTTATCATATATTTGGGATTACTTATTTTACATATTTTTATTGGCACATATTTTCCGCATACAGAATTTAAAGAATGAAAATAAATGTTTTATTGCACAGCTAAGGACGCTTCTTATACGGACGACAAGACAATAGATCACCCACGCTAGGTCTATGAAATGTCTTTTGAACTTAAAACGACCTTTTGCACGAATCAGGTCATTCAACTTCAAGTAGCTCACTTTTAAACTTGCCTAACCTACTGGGGCAGAAATTTTTCAACTAAGATCTTTTCAAGTATAATTGTTTTACAGAATCAGTAGTCAGTGGAACATACACAGCCGCCATTAAGCCGGGAAGCCGCGATATTTTTAAAGCTACTAAACGTCACTGACATGAACGATTTTAGAATTTATGTACTTCACAGTCTACTTTTCATGAGGTATTGAATTTATGTTTTTATGCATAAAACGGATGATGTTATTCCTGCTGAGATTGGGCGCGATTCCAAAGTGACCTCATTAGCATTATTAACGCTATTTTGAATAGTTTACTTGGTAAGTTACGTAAATAAATGCCGTTAAGAGGGTATAAATTTATATAAACTTTAACCCATTCTGCCAATTGAATAAAGTGTACACAGGATGATGATTGACGGTTTAAAAAATCTTCCTCCCTCCCCACTCTAAATTGGATTTACATTTTAAAGAAGAAAAGCTAGGTTCGTTTTCGGGACACATATGTATTGGCATCTCTCCATGCCCACACTTACCGAGTCACGTGAATATTTGAGTGACCTAGACTGTGTCAATCAAGTGCATCGTAAAAGCAGCGAGAGTTACGATCCTATTCATGTCAAGGGGATGTAATGCGGGTATGACTCTGCAGATCCTGAAGCAGAGCTTTCTTTGTTTTTTTGTTAGTTTTTTAATTGTAACACAATTCTAAGGACGGAAATATATTTATTTTGGTATAATTACAAGGTTGTTTCCGATACCTACCCTTATTTTGAAGCATTATTTTCACTTAAACAAAATAAAAATAAGATTTTACTCGTAGTCATCTACTTGAAAATATTTTAGGTTGGGTTTTTATTTATGCATTAAAATTGGGACGAATTAGAAGCTAGAAATCGCATGACGGAGTTGTGATACTATTCTGTGGGTTTTTGGATCATCAGGTGTCTTGAGGCTGTGAATTAAAACGTGAAACTTACTACAGTGTGGTCAAGCAAAAATCAGGAAGCTGTAAAAACGAGTTTAATCGTCTATTCACAATAAAAAAAAAGTAACGATTATATTATCAAATCTAAACATGATGATAATGTGTTTTTTTAATGTGTTCTTTAAATATTTGGTACATCTGTCATTAATATCCGTATAGCTATCGCACTATATGTTCGTGTAATTAGATAAAGCTGTACCTAGCTTGATAAATGAGCAATAAAACTCTTAAGCAACTTTGAGGTCATGGACCTTACGATTGTTGTAAGCAACACATTATATGTAACGTGTTTAGTTCTTCTATATAAAAAAATACAGCCGAATTGAGAACCTCCTCCTTTTTTTGAAGTCGGTTGAAAAGAGTTTATGCTATTGTTGCAACGTAAAAAATAATTTAAAATTATTATTTAAAATTATTTTTTACAGGCACCTCTACCTATTTCACATCGTATGCGATGTGAAATAGGTAGAGGTGCCTTTTAAACACATAAATAATGTGTTTTCGAAGAATAGTGGTAAACGGTAACCTAAACCATGACTAATTTCAATTTAAAAATGTTAGCGAAACACCTAAACAAGCCTCCCCTTAGCACAACAGAATTAGGGGGTAGGTAAGGTAAGTAAAAGGAAACTACGAACCTGTTTTAATGTATTTGTACCTAATCGATATTTAAAGTATTAGCTTTACCTGTAATGATAGATGTAAAGTAAGTAATCAATAAAAGTAGGAATATAAGTTCTTACCAAATGAAGCTTTGCTCTGTAATAAGCGCTATCAACCAAGAGATACCGAATTTTGAAATTTCAAAAATGAATCATGATTATACGCATCTTGAGTTCATGACAGACGAAAAGTAATTAAAGTGATAAGACACCCCATTGTGATTGAACCCGCGGATTTCAGTAGGCATTTAATTGTAAGTGACCTGAAAAGCCAAGGGTTATTAACACTACCAAGAGCATTTTTACAAAAAATGTGTTGATCTAAAATGTTTATGTATTTGACATGTTTTTTTCAGATCAAAGCCTCAAATAAGGAATGATAATAATACTACGCGAAATATGTGAATATTCGGACAAGAAATAAAAGAGGAAAATTAATTGAGTTTTATTTCACCGTACCTAAATATTTTTTAGAACAGTAGTACTGTTTATGTTAGTTAATGTTTGACTCTATAAAAGATTATTTCTGATACATTTATTCACAGTAAGTTCGGAATGAATCATGATATCGATAAATAATAAACAACATCATAATTTCGTTGTCTATGGCAACTATGGTGAAGACCTAAAGCAGTTATAGTAATTTCCACGAATGACTATGATATTTATGTATTGCAATATTGAACCAACTTTATACTAATAAATGATACCTTTTTCATAAAATGCTATACGCGTTGTGCTAAATAGATTAAAAAAAAATAGTATGTGTGTAATATTTCATTGTAAAACAATATTAAATAATTTGATATTTAAAAGGACAACAATTACATTGTTAATTATATAATACAATCAATTATGTTATTGTTACTGATATTATTATTGTTCCTATTATTCTGTAGTGTGACTATTATTCTAAGAAAGTGCGACGTAATAAATGTGTTTTTGTTGCGTTTATTAGTAAACAAACAACAAACACACCCATTTCTCGGAATATTCGATTAATTTCATTACATCCTCTTAGAAGATCGATATACCTACTAATCTGATTAATGATGCATGTACTTAATGTTGATAATTACGTAAGACCATTATTATGTACCGAAATATTAAACTATATTGATGTAAACAGGGTATACAATGATCACTCGTGCTTTTGATAACCTATCTGCATCTACAAATTACGTATTTGCATAAATACTTATTGCTTACGTTAATGTCAATTGTTAGGTCCTATAACAATGAGTTCTATTATTATTCAAAAATTAAACTGCACAAATCCGAGTGTCCTATCCTCCAAAAGTTTGGCGTGCAATTCGCAAAAATGTTGAAAAAAAACTTAAAAGAAGCATATACTATGAAATAAATATGTTATTGGACAAATATTTTTTTTCATAAACACTGTCTGTCACTAATTAAGTAAGTACTTTCAAGAAGAAGTAATTAGTAAAACAATATCCTTGATTTTTAAAACATCATTATGATTAACAACGTATTTTTCAACTTATCTGTATGACGTATATTTTACTCAGAAAAAGATACGATAAAATAAAAAAAAACCTCACAAAAAAATCTGTGATTACGTTGTCACGAGTTCCCGCGAATGTTTACGTTAACGCTTAAATTACGACAAGTGCAAATGACGCAAAGTGATTGGACATTCGCATTTAGTATTATCTTAGTACTTTGAACCATAACAACATATAACAGTCTCTCCCGCCACCACGCCACCACACCGCCACCATCCCGCGAGATAACACACTCAAAATTTAACAATGATTTATTATCCTTTTGTAAAGTTACTCAATATAAACAAACTTGAAATTAATTTGTTTTCATTAGCTGCGAGCGCGTAAATATTTTACGAACGGAATTTATTAATATCGCCCTTACCACAACAACCGGAATAGCATCGTGCGAGAATTTATCGTAACAAAATTATAACTAGATGCTTTTGAAGACAAACAGATTTTGTAATACAAGTAATTTTTTTTATAGTAAACTGCAAGTTAATTTAAAGCTGATAATGATAACAGGCATTAAGGATGTAATTAATGAAAGTTTAAGTTTAGATGTATTAGTAAAAGTTATGATGAGAACCTGAGCGAGGATGCCCTTCTCGTGGGCACATCGAGGTACACTGTGTAGTCCTCCGCATCAGCAGCCGAGCGTCTCCGGCCGCGGCCAGCCAGCAGCTCTATCGTCGTCCAGAACGAGCCTTCAGAGGCACTCGACGGTGTTCGCTGCATCTTCAAGTCTTGCTACCACCTTACAGTTGCATGTTCCTCGACCCACGGCTCAAGGTGCAATGACTGCCGCCGCCATCATAGTTCCGACCACCCCTTCCCCCATAGATTCGACACCCGTCGGCTCACACGCGAACATTAATCTCTCGCCTCGACACCTTTCATGGATAATTCCCCACGTATTCACACGATGTATAGACACTTACAAGAGTTCTAACACTTCTTTCAGAAAGTTAATAGTTAATTTATTTACGCATTCAAAGTTCTTAATAACATCGATTATGTTTTCTTTCCAAACTTTATCGAAAGCTCGTCGTACGTTTTTTCTTTTGAATTAACCTTACCATATTCTTTAATCATTAACAAACTACGTGATGTGTGTTTATTATTTTGTATAAACATGTGTTTATCTATTGGGCACTTTGTTTAAATGCGGTACATTTATTGTAGTTCTGCTTCATCCGGAGGTGACCCGGATAGCGCCAACGTCGCCGGTCGCGACCGGGTCAGCCGGATGCTTTTAGCGGCCTTCGCAGACTCACGAAAATAATTAGCTATTTTAGGTCGTTACATTTTTCCAATACAATAGACATTTTCCAAATTAAATGTATTAGACTTAATAAACTTGTAACTGCGATTGTTTGTCGTTGAATCGTGTGAGCTTTTAAACATGGCATATTGCACGACTCGGTTTGATTTATGGAAGCGACTGAATACCGTTTGACGGGTGGCAGGTAATATCGTAATGTCGTATGGTATGGCACATTGTAAATAAAGATGTTACGATACTATAACTGTGGGAGGTCACGTGATACCGCCGGCACGTGCCTTCTATCTTCATGTTTACACAAGTGTTATAAAAACATTTGATTAAGTTGACGTCAGACAATTTGGAGGACTAATGAACTAGTTGAATTATAGATAAACGACAAACTTTATCGAATTATGTTGGTAGGTTGTTTATTTATTTAATGAAGACTGTTGCTATGTAATCTTTGAAATCATCGTGTCATGGCACCTTTTTAAGTAACTGGTCTTTAGCCTAATAAGATCCAAAAATATCTACGAAGATTTGATAACATGAATATGGTTAATACTAATATTATGTAGGTCATCCTAGGAATTCCCTTAAATACCTTAAAATATCTGATACGATTAAACATAAAAGCTTAAAACAATCTTTTTTTCATTAGGTAATGTATTCGAAACGAGGTCAAGTAAGTTGATCGCGTGATAGAACTAATAAAAAAAGTAAACGAATCCGTTCCGATCGCTTCAAATCAAACACTAACAAATTGAATCCGTCACTCTTCGCGTCTGCGAATGCTTTCGACTTTGATAGATGTGTATACTTTTATAGTTTTAGTGTTTTACTTACGCATATTGAATGAGGAAGTCTGTCTATGTGGAAGCCGTACGGATGGAATGATAATAAAAGTTCAGCCGCGCTCCCCAAGGTTTGATCCGTAGATGGTGACTATTGTAAGTTAAACATATTAAGACCATGCTACGGAAAGCACATTAAGCTGTTTGTCTCCACAATCATAGTTACTGCATGATACTTTATAAGTTACCCGGTGTAATGTGTTCTTGAAGATTTTACGAAAAGTTTAGCTTAAAAAATACTTACGCATATTGAATGATGACGGCTTGCCACCAACGCGGTAGATCTGGCAGTTGGAATCGTTTCATTTTTTTGCGACCCATTTCAGCCTCGACCACTTCATCTTCGCCCTCCACCTGCAATCGTATTGACATCATTCTTTTGGAAATGACTTTCATTTGGACCTAGTAAGGTTCCCAGAAATACTCGAGACTGCCTTTTCTAAATTTAAATTGCTGAGAATCCAAAATAGGTAGCCAAAGTACTTGTGTCATGAAATTCAGACGCCGCGAAGGTACCACAGACCTAGGATAACATAGAAAAGTTTTTCATTCAACTTCGGACCTCAGAGCTAGCTACACCTTGAAAACCGAAATGTAGATCACTCAGCCTGAGTTCGGCAAAATAGCAATAGCAACCACATTTTTGGCCTGATGAGCAGACAGAACCGAGAAATTTCAGGAAGACACGATTTTATGAAGATGACAGCCAATCCACCTGTAAGAATTTAAATTTAAAACAATCAGTTTTGGAGCTTTCAGACTTTAATCTTTGATTATATAATGTCTAGATGGAGCGTCGCCCTACATTCATACCAAAGACAACTAGGACGCCATTTGGGTATGTGTGCGTGCAGGCGTCGTTTTACACTATACGTCAATGTCTCTGTGTGCGTAAATAGTGATACCAGCTATTACAAATTCTCCCAAAAATCACATTTAATAAAGACGAATTAATTATAATAAAATATTTACTTATTTTAGTTATATGTTGGTATTTATGTGGTATTATTCAGTTTAAGTGTATTTTAATAATAATAAAAAAATATTTTTAAAGTATTTACTTTTTAAATCAATAAAAAAAAGAAATTTGGAGTTGTGTGTTTGAATAGAGTATTAAATCAACTAAGTTAGTATTTGGTACAATATTAAAACATAATGAGGTATAGGTACTTTAACATTGAGTTATTATTTTTTTTACTTTTTATTTAATTTTTTATTTGAAAAAGTACATCAGCGCTATTTTATAAACGTAACGATACACCAACAAAATTACCCACAAAAATGGGAGAATGAAAAACAGAAACTGGCAACACTGATAAAATATGGCGTGATTTTAACAATCATAAAAATAAAATTAATTATAATGTTTCTTTAAATAGTGTGTAGTAGTTTTAGTGATAGGTGGTGTGTGTTGGTATTTTTTAGCCTTCCTTTTTAATTCCAGCACACTTTAGAAGCACATACTGTCATTTTATCGCTGTTATGTGGTTATTCCTTAGAGCGCGTAAAACGTAGTGTCACGAAAGCGGCACGATCTGTACTGGTGGCGGGAAAGTACTTAACAACCACTTTTGGTTGTTATTTTTTGACACGTCTGAGCGCACTTGACAGTCCATCTAGACATTATATAATCAAAGACTTTAATATAAAAACAGAATACGTACTTGAATTTTAACTCGTTTGTCCTTATCGTCCTGATTTTCCAAATCAAGATTTACGTTCTCATTTTGCATATTTGCAATATCATCCATATTTTCCATTTTCTAGATTGTTTATCCAAGACCAAATTAACACCTGATAATTTACTACGTATGCGGAGAATATAAAATACTCTAAATAATTTTGCTTTATAGAAGCATAATACAATAATTTAGCAAAATAAAATTTTGATTGTACCTACAAGATGTAAGGCCACGATAAAAATGACGTTAATATTTTGAAAGGAATTTACTTTTTTTTTAATACTAGTGTGTGTATTGTGCCAGCATTGTCACTGATATAGTCTAAAAAGAGTCAGACCTCGTTTTTCATACCTTCATGATTCCCACCGACTTAATGATTTATTTGCGCTGGGATGTTTTATTCAAAATTTTACAGATCTGAAATTTCTGTCCTTGTATGCACAATAGGAGTAAAATGTTTGCATGGTATTGACTTACTCTTAGGTAACTAATGTCACTAACTCTCGATTTTAACTTTATTGTCTTACAGAATACATTTTATGAAATAAATAAAACAACTTTTAGAACTCATAAGTATATTAGAACTCATCTAAATCCTTAAGTTTGATATCTTTATTCTTGTTCTTGTTAATGGCAGCTTTCCATAGTCGCCGCATTTCTGGATCGGAGGGACCCCACTCATTGTTTGGACGACAGCTCTCTCGAATGCGCTGGAAGTAAAAAAAAGGAAATGTATTCGCTTAATTATTATTTGATTAATGGAGAATATTAATGAAGATGAAACGTAGACTTTTGTTTGAGGAAAAATAAAAAAGACACTAATGTTTTTAGGATAAAATTTCGTATCCAAAAAACACTTTTTCAGCCTTTCAAAACAATTGAGGAAAACTCTTATAGAACTTTGATAGATAACATATAAATAACCAATTGATCTATTTTTTACATAACTCTTATATTATACAATACAGAATGCACCTAAATCTAAAGTGGTAAGAATTTACTGCTACAGTGTGGAAGCCCCGATAGCAGTTTGTATTATAGTTTACATAAGAAATAATGATGAGAAAAGCCAATCGAATTCCCAGAAATCTCGTTTAATTTACAAATTGTTAAGCGATCCATTCAATCTTCGGTTCACAGGAACTTATATTAATTGGTATTTATAAATATTTGCACCTGGATACTGGATTCACATTTTATTATGGCATTAGAATTTGGAAGTTTATTTTCTTGTTCAGTTTATTACTGAAATGTTTGTACAGATATAAAATGGGAACCAACCTCTGTGAATGAGCCTTTGGACTTGAGGATAGTTCGTATTGCGTATATTGGAATGCAGACCACTGATATTAGGGCGATGAACCAGCCTGCTAATCCTGAAGCCTCTTTCAGGGAGTAAAAGGCTATTAGCTGAAACAAAAATATGTGGTTAAGAAATACGTAAAGATGGATAATTCGAAAATCTTACAGACGGAGCATCTCATACTAATTTTCGAATTTTAAAACCTAACTATATCATCGGTAACCCAAAACAAAAATTGTGTTTAAATTAATAAAAACATGAAGTTGGTTTGAAAACTGGAAAATACCTTGCACGTGACAAAAGAACAACTGGTCTACTGTAATACACGAACAGTTCGCAAATAGGTCACCAGTACACTATACCCCACGTAGTTATATGAGGAAGTATAATCGGGCCATTGAGTATAATCTAATAATTTTTCCTCTAATGTTAGACTGCTTCATAAATTCTATTAGGAGTGGAAATAGCTCTGTCGGGAATAAGAGGCTCTGTATTATAATGACAGGAGCCGACATAAACAAGGTTTATTATTCATTTTATTACTTAATGACTACTTTCGCCCGCGGGTCTGATTACATGCTCGTCGTATTTTATGTGTCTCAACTTGAAAATGTCTGAAGGTTGTCTATTGTTGGAATAAAAAGTTGAACTTATAAGCCGAGCCCTTATGACTACTTTAGCGAAAAGTTTGGGACATTAATGTGTCTGCCTTTTTTGTACTTGGCTCAAAAAGTTTGTAAAAGTATAACGTAATTTTAAGGGCAGGGATAGAATGATGGATTTGATTTTAAATGTGTACCTATTTTAGCGGAAACATATTTTGTTTTTCGAGCATGCTCATGATTTTCGTTGTTTCCTTTTTAATTTTATTTATGTAATTCTTATTATTACAGATTTAAAAAAAGAATACCTATTATGTACTTTTAAGTGGTAAGGCTTGAAATGTACCAGGCATATTGAGACCAAACAGACAGATCAATTTGCAACTTGGTCAATTTAAAATAAATCTATAACTAGTACCTATGCACCTAGATTGCAATATCAACAGAGCTCATTGTTATTGATTACTTCTTATCATTTCCTGTGACCCATAGAAGCACATGTGCAGTTTTGCAGTACATAAAGGAAGGATGCGTTTCCCTGAGTTAAGAGGCTACAAGTTTGTGGGTCACTAAAAAACAAGAACAATTGCTCTTAAAAATAGGAGTTTCAACTACATTATCTTTAAATAATTTATCTATTTAATTAATAAAATTATGACTAGCAATTGAAATACCACTACATCCTTTTTTTTAACCCCGGCGCAAAACGCCAGGTGTTATAATTTTGACGTTGTCGTCGTCTGTGTTTGTAATGGTAATCGTAACTCCTAAACGAGTTGATCAATTGCGATGCGGATTTTTTTGCTTGAAAGCTTATGTCATCGCCGTTGTCGTTATTACTAAGATAGTTAGCAACATTTGTTTTTAATTCATCGGATGATTCGTATTTTACGGACTGTGTACTAACCAATAATATGAAAGGCAGTATGTATCTCCACAATATCAGCCACATCTTCCCCAAAGGTCTGCCCGTCATGAAGAGCACATCCGCTGAGAACCGCTTGGAGCCGTACGTGTAGACTGCGGCTATGATCTCCAGGGCACATACCAGTGGGATGCAGGCTATGGCTACATGAGTGTCGAGGAGGCCGATCACGTGGAGACCACCCTGGTGAAATAATACAAGATCAGAAAGTTTTCCTTTTTGATGACGAATATGTGAAGCGAATTAGGATAAGAATTTTCGACCTAATGGAGAAATTGGATTTTTAGATGAAAATAAAAATCACAATATAAGATGGAAAACTACCACTGTTCTACTTAATGATACTTTACAGTTTATGTACAGTGTTAATTATGATCTTTAGGATGTGAAGGAACTGGTGCTGATTACATATGTAACCATTTTTCAAGTGACAGTGTATGCAACCTAACTACCATAAAGCCACTACATGAATTAAAGTTCTTGCACATTAGGTGTGAACTAATAATACCCTTACGACTCATTAAAACACACCCCAGCTCAATTAACTCAACGATATAACTCAACCATCGCTGCTATCACACAAAACGAGTTCGCAATCATGCATGAAACTTAGTCACGCGATCCCGTCATTCAATTGCAACTTGCAAAATCTACCGACACCGAACAAAACTATTTTCGTTATTTGCTGACGTATTCCGCTATGTAAATGCACTTTTATGTGATATAAAGACATTTGGATACAAACCTCTGTATTGCAGATGATTGACAAGGCGAATAGAATAATACACGTAAACAATGTCACCAATCGTTTTCGTGCTTGGAACGATGGAAATTCATCTACTAGCCCCGCTATTATTCCTTCTATCGTAACAAACTGTTGAAAAAACAAAAGTTAAAAATATATGTATGAAGCTTTAGCTTTATATTATGTAGAAAAAAGTAAACAAATAGCAATGTTCACTACTTGACACACGGGTTAAGAAATTGGTTAATATCGTTACCATTGAGTCAATTCCAAGGAAAAACAGCATGATAAAGAAAGTGACAGCCCAGAAATTTGGTGTGGGCATCATGGCGACAGCGGCAGGATATGTGATGAAAGCCAACCCTGGTCCGGCTTTGGCCACTTCACCTACAGACACTCCTGAGCGTTCTGCTGCAAATCCAAGCACAGAAAATACCACGAAGCCAGCCCAAACACTTGTTCCGCTATTCACTAAAGGTATTATGATTGAGGACCTGAAATAAAATATAAGTTTATAGGCAAGGTGGTTATAATAATATAGAATAGCTTTGAAGCAAAAGGATAATCCAATACTTTAGGTTTTTGTAGTGAAACTTATTGAAACTAGCCATGCAGACCAATCCACCCCATCCCGGTCCTAGTGAATAAAATATCTGAGTAGCCGCATCTGCCCATACCTAAAAAAACATTACTCATTACTGTTCCGATCAATCAGCAAACAAAAATAGAATCTACGAATAGTATTGCAGTATATAGGAGAAAGTTTTGGACTTGACCTCATTTAAAAGTTGGCCCAGATACTTACTTTTGGCTTCTTCAATTGCCCCCAATCTGGCAGTATATAAAACTGGATGCCCTTCCAAGCGCCAGGCAACGTGACGCCGCGAATCAATAATGCACACAGTACTAAATAAGGAAACCCAACAGTGAAGTACACGATCTGAAAATCAGAAATAAATACATCAGTTCCGAGAAAATAAGTTCGACGAAAAAGTATATTCATTTAAGTGACTGACAAAACGGCAGCGTGCCAAGAAAGATCAATGGAGGGAAATAATCAGAAGCTCACCTTTCCAACGCTCTTGACACCGTTACAAATGCAGAGGTAGACGACTATCCAACAGATGACGTTACACCAGAATATTGGCCACACGATGCCGCCGATGTGGTAGATGTCGGGAGACGCATGTAGAAGCCGAATACTGTATAAACATTATATTTTATTTTATATCATCGAGCTTTTTGGAGCTTTTAATGTCACAGAGTTTCCAATGACATACTTTTGAGAGTTTATTTTTATACTTACTGAAAAAACTCATCCTCAGGTGTGGTCACCGTTCCATTACCCGTGAAGATACTTGAATTCCCACTGATCTGAAAATTATACAGTTCAGTGTGTTCATGTTAAAATCCATATACAAGATATTTGACGATAAATCTAATATTACGAACCTCAGTGCACTTGTCGGTATTCCAAGAATTGCCACAACTCTGCCAAGGCAAGGGCGAGCTCATGGAGTGATAGATGTAAAGGAGAGGATACGACATAATAGATGCGAAGTAAGTTATGCCTATCACGTTCGCAATGATGGCCGCATAACCCGCTCCTGTCGAGGAAGTGCTAAACATAGATGTTGGAAGTTATAAACAAACCAATGTTATTGCAAATCTCACCTTTAAACAACGGGTTAATGTTGAAAACTGAAACGCATCCCGCGCTCGCGAACTGCCCTAATGTTGTTTCTAAGTAAACAAGCGGGATGCCGCATATAAATAATGTGAGGAAGTAGGGAATGAGGAAAGCCCCTGAAACAAACAAAGATTAAGAAGAAATGGATAATGTGGATTCTTTTAATGGCGTTGTTTTGTTTCGGATCAGTGATGTAAATAGAGACAAACTGATCGACACCAGGCTTACCAATAAAAACTCACCTCCGCCATTTCGGTAGCACAGATAAGGGAATCTCCAAACATTTCCGATGCCGACCGCGTACCCGAGGCATGACAGCAAATACTCCGCCTCACTGGCCCAACGCTCGTGTGGACTTACAGCCATTCACTTGCAATTGACCGCTGGACACCACAATTGATCTTGTACTGAACGACTGAGACTATTATCGATAAATTGAGGATATGAATACTTGGGATAAAACAATTTAAACCGATTAACACATGTGGGGTTGTATTGATACTATTTTTAAACAAGGAGACCCTGGTAACTGCTGCTTCTGGGTGCCATCTCTTAGACTGTAAAACAAGTACTTACTAAATATTGTAAAACAATTTCAATTGGCTTACGGTTGAAACACAAATGTAAAAGATGATTGTTATGAAGAAAATAACTTTACGTATGAGAATACTGAAACATAAGCATTGGAAAAGGGCTTATTTCCGCGTTCACATTTTTGTTGTTCTAAACTAAGTCCCGCTCTTGCCTTTGAAAGCTCGACACCCATGCTCGAAAAATACATGACATCTTAATGCATTTAAAAATATATATTTTAGTTAAAAATACTCATGATTTAACAAATATTTATACATTAATCCTATTAAACAACACGCA
Organism: Autographa gamma; assembly: GCA_905146925.1. Taxonomy (NCBI): domain Eukaryota; kingdom Metazoa; phylum Arthropoda; class Insecta; order Lepidoptera; family Noctuidae; genus Autographa; species Autographa gamma. The sequence goes on from LR989852.1 coordinate 9,284,816, forward strand.
ATGTGTCGATTCCGAATCCAAAATGACAAGTGAGGTTCTCTGGCAGCAGTTGTCGTGAACCGATTTCGTTAGCATCCGCTTTTCCTTTGGCTGCCTTTATAGGGGTCTGACTGTATTGTATTACCTGAAATTGAATAAAAATATATGTGCTTAAATATGTTTAAAAGAAGTAGAAGGCTTGGTCCTATCAGACAAGTGTATGCTAGGATAGCTACGACACAATATTGTAGAGGGAATTTTTTGCTTAATTAGAGTTTTTTTACGGAGGAACAGAAAACTTACAGAATTGGCTGTTAATACTCCGTATATAAATATCCGGATAAGTAAGCAGTAATTTTACATTACGACTAATACAAAATGAAATGGGTTTCAGTTACAAGGATTTTATGTCTAAATATACAACTGTTTACGTTTTCCTGAAACTGAGGATATGGCTCATAACCTGCCTAGCTCGCAGCTGTTGGCCGTTTGAAGATTATTATAACATTATTTGCAACCAAAAATCTTTTAACAAATTTTTTTTTTTATAGGACGTTCACATTATTAGTCGTGAGTCTTATTGCGAACTGCAATATTTAATACTGCTTTCTAGTCTGATGCATATGTGCTATCTATCGTATTTTCTTAACTATTGCTTACCACTAATCTATAAACTTCAAAAGCTCTCATTTACGCAGCGTCAAAAGCAAACAAGTAAATCGTGGAGATTTTATTTCATGTTATAAATACCCAAAAGTATATAAAAACATCAAAAGAGCCATAAATATCGGGGTAATAAAATGACGCGCCTCTCAAACATTGACTTATAATAGCTTCAAGATAAATAAAATTCGTATGTTACGTCACTTTATTATTTAGGGAAGTGTTTCTTAGAAAGAGACCGGGAATTGTTACGATGCAATATAATATTAAATAGACCAATAATATTTTAGAAAATGGCCCATATTTCTCTATTTAATATAACCGAATTGATTTCAGATTTTTAAACGCTATAACAAATCATTTTAAGTAGTTTTCAGTTTGGTAAGTATAGAATAAGGCAGTATGCATTACATAAAGCAGTGTATATTACACAGGGATAACACATAAGGTATAATGTATAACAAAGGGGGTATATAACACATGAAATAGTATAACATAGGAATAAGTACCACAAACATCACTTAAACTGTCTGTTCAAAACTAACAGAGAGAGAGACACTGCATCTCCGGTCTGCTTGCGACCACGGCCTATGTAACCCGGTCGAAACGTCAAACCCCAAAAGCTATTTTAGCATGTCCGTTCTAATTCCCGTTACTTATGACTACTTACAGAGAGGTCTCCATCGCCCCAATGGATAGCATTATCGGTGCCCAAGGAGTCGTCCCAGTGGAAGTGCTGGTAGGGCTGGCTCCAGTCCACGGCCCTGAGCGCGCATCGCATAGTGGCAATCTAATTCCCTTATATATCATGACAACTTACAGAGAGGTCTCCATCGCCCCAATGGATAGCATTATCTGTGCCCAAGGAGTCGTCCCAGTGGAAGTGCTGGTAGGGCTGGCTCCAGTCGACTGCCCTGAGCGCGCATCGCATGGTGGCGATCACCACGCGGAACTCGCCCGGCATCCGCAGCACGTGCGAGCTCTTCCTGTCGCCGCGACCAGCTTTTGCTGGCGTGTATGTCTGTAATACAAATGTTAGATGAAAAAGATTTGGAAGTTGGGGACACTCGTATTGAAATCATTGCAGTTAGAGCCCTATGAATACTATTACGCTCAAAATTGGACATGAGACCGACTTTGTTTCACGACCTTTCCGCTTTCTGAAATTGGTTGTGTTAGTAAAAGTTTTAAATTGACTATTGAATTCACTCATCTTGATCTGAAATTTTAAAACCTGACTCTTTACGAGGGCTAATTTTCGCAGCTTTATGATAGATTTATGATAGATACCCTTTCGGTAACTCCCTGTATATTCACCATGTCTCTTCATCGACCTTCTATTATTGTATTAGTATGTCCGAGTTTCGATGTACGAAATTATACTGAGTAGACCAAATTACATCGCAATAGACATGTGAGGAAGTGTCACATGTCGACAGACCATAATTGTAATTTGCTGACCATTGCCCCCAGTAGGGTCGAGACGTAAATAAACAAATTATTTAATTTAAAGGTCTCAATGTCGCTTGCGGAAGCCGTTACAACATTTATTACGAATTGGCTGTTCTTGGTAGGGCAATTACGTAAGTAGCTTCTTAAATGACAAATTGTCCAAGACCATAAAGTTTATTGCCAAGTTTGAGTAGTAAAGATTTGGTTTACATTGTTAGTCTTATGTGTCTGTTGCACATACGATTTGGTCTCATTCATTCTTAATTCTTAATACTTCATCTTTAATGAAATAATTCTGCCAAATTTAAACAGTTTTGGGGTAGATTTGCATTTACTAATAAAGTCTTCAAAATCCTTTTACTGGGGTTTGACAGACTGATCTCTTAATCAACCAATTTTGTTAATTGGAGACCAGGCTGAGATGGAGGGATGAACTGGATGCATACAAAAAGAAGTGGCAACAAACAGCAATCAATAGAGACCTATGGAATGAAGGAAGGGAGGCCTTTGTCCTGCAGTGGGACAGTTGCAGCTCTAAATGAATGAAATTAAAGGAATTGGATACTTACAACTGAATAAATGAGTCTGCAAGTGATGACTGATCGGAAGGTGTCTCTTAAAGCGACCAGGTCAGGGCAGAAGATCCTGACGACTGGCTCCTGGAAGTTCATGACCTTGCTCCACTGGATGCGGTTACTCTCGAACGTCGTGAAGTTATGGATCTCGCGGGGATTCTTCATCACCAATTGGCTGAAGATATCGGAACCTTGGTCCGATGCTTCGTCTGAAATGTTGTCATATGAAATCTTAATTATTTACTACCCGATAAAACACTGAAAATACCATTATATGAAAATACATGTCTTTTGTACATGTGCTAACTCAGAATTGAGTTATTTTAAAGCAAAGTAGTACTTGAAAAAAATGTCTTCACTGTTAGTCTATGTGCTGCAATGCAGGTTTAAAGGTTTTTATGCAGTAGTGAAAAACGTCGTGTAGTGTTATGTATGTTTGCATGTATGTAGATATGAATAAATGGAATAATTTTGTAAAAAACTGTATACATAAATGTGGCAAAATACATTGATCTACCTTTCCGGGGATTGAATCCGGGACCTCAGAGCTAGCGAGACATTAAAAACCGGTATGTACGCCTGTTGACCATGAAAGTCTCGTATATATGTATAGGTATTACAACCAACTAACCCATAGCCAGTTTGCTGTCTATCGGGGCCGTAGGGCCTGGTTGTCCTTGTGCCCCCGGGGGTCCTGGGGGTCCTGGGGGTCCAGGGACTCCTTGCGCGCCAAAGGGCCATTCATCGTCTTCAGGAGGCGGTAACATGTCAATAAGGGACTCATTCCTTCTGAACAATAGGAACCGTCTTCTGACTACATCCAGCAATGGTATCTCCAACTCAACATGGAATGTTGTTGCTGCTCCCTGGACATTTAAACAGATTTATAAGAATTCACGACTAAATATTAAAGTGTATAGTTTTTCAGGACTGCGACACAAAATTAGTTTTATAAATAATTAATCAACTTGAAATGAAATCGAAGGTTTATAATACTTTTTTAACTACATTCTGTGTATTTGGTGACGCGTCTTACGACTCTACATTTGTATAGCCACGACTATTCATATATGCTCTGTCCTGACTGTTCATATATCCTTCAAACACCTAAAACCTTTTTATATATTGGCTTTCGTTTGCAAACAAACGTATCAATGTACCTTTTCAGCTTTTGGTGGCTGAGGAGCTGACATAACTCGATAAATAATGAAATTAAAGTATGAGGACCGCAAGTCATCTGGATGCGTTTCAACAGGTTCAGATGGCCTATCCGTTGGTAGAACTTCTCTGCAGTCTAGCCATCGCAGACGTACTAACTTTACTAAAGTAGTACGAGCATACCCCGAACTAACCTAAAATAATGATATAATATAATATTTAATACAGCGCCATCTATGTTTTCATACTTGTACTATTGTGTAACCGTGTTACGAACCGAGCACGGGTTTCCCGATAGCTGAAGAGAAATGAGATACGGTAGTAATGCCACGGCTTCGAGTACCGGTTCTAAATGATAGATGTCGTTGTCCGATAAATCTAACACAGTTAACTTGTATGGCAGTCGTGTTAGCCCAAAAACTGATTCTGAAAAATAATTAAATTCTTAGAAACCTATATACTGAAGGTTTTTTGCGACGAAATAGGAATGAAATAATACCAGAGGTTAGAAAGTTTCTTGCTAAACCCAAGTAGAGTAACTCAGGGGGCAAGTTCTCGGCAAAATCATCTACATTTCTGATACGATTAGCTTGAAGCTCAAGGCTGCGTAAGCTAGGCGGAAGACATGCAGAATCTATGTTATTAATGTGGTTCCCACATAAATTCAGTGATATCAGGTGTTTAAAACAAGTTAGACCTTCGTCGAGTTCCGTCATCTGAAAAAAATAGGTAATATCATCATTACATATGTTATGTAGGTATTTCCTTGTGTATGGATCTTTCCGAACTGCTTTAGACTGAAAATCATATTAATAATACAAATGAGAAAGTTTTATGAAATCGAAGGAATTCATAAAACTTTCTCACTAATAGAAGTATTATAAAGATATAAACGCAGGTAGAGCCCTCGGCAGTCGCTAGTAAATTAAAATTGTAACTACATATAAGAACGAGTCGTATATGTATTATAGTCGCTTCGTGTTTACCTGACAATCATTAACTCTCAGTGTGTTTAAAATCTTGAGCTCGCGCTTCAAAACCTTTCGATCGCCTGCCTTAACAGTCTTCTTGATTAGTTTCACCAAGTCGTCCGTCACACAATTAGCATTATGAAAACATATTTTTCCTTCATCGTTCGCGAATTTCTCGTTATCCCATAAAGTAATTGGCAGTAGAAATTCCCAGTGCTGATTGAGGTTTAGACCAGAATTTTCATCTAAGAAGCCGTGTAGTATACTTTTGTTTATTTTGTTTTCTAGAGCTTTTGAGAAGGTGACGGTTGGTAAGTCTTCCCTTTTACAGATCTCTTTGTGATTGCGAGCACCTTCTTCTAATAATGTCCAATCGATACCGGTTTCTACACGCTCCTGAAAACCTGAAAATTAAGGTGGAATTGCAAAATGTACCCATGTTCCCAGTTGTAGAGCGAATAAGAGGTTTTTTTAGAGGATTAATTGTAAAGAGAGCAAAACTAAAATGCTGTTGCACAGAATTGACTATGTACAGCAGATTTATAATATTATCGTATTGCTAAGATTGTGTATAACTAAAAGTTGATTACAAGTTCTATTTACTACAGAACAAGTAGGTACAGAGGACAATACTCGTATTGTAGAGTTCATTGTAACTCTACTTTGGAAAAGAAAATAGAGTCTTTACCTTCTAAAACATCTTCGGGAACATACACCAGACTGGAATCGCTGATCGGTGGCCGATTGACCGCAGGCGTTGGCTTCTTAGCCGACTCCTTAGGCTTAGGTCCCATTATAGATAGATGATACTAATATACATTCAAAACAATAAGCGTATCTGAATCCTAGTTAATTGTAAATATGAAAAATAGTTATTAATGTAAGAATTATACACAAAGATTTTTGATAGACTACAGATAAAAATTAAAAATGGTTGTTCAAAAGGTTTGGTGTTGAAAAAAGTTCCATATAAAGTACCTTGTAATGTTGCATGCACGAGATTAAATAAGTTGTGTTATAACATCCTTGTTATAATTTTGTTTTTATATTACTCTCTGTATTTTATTATTGAAGAACGATCCTAACATAGTCAGGAATAGGTTTGATAGTCTTATGTTTTTCAGGAAATTCCAGGATATGCCGACAATGCAGAGAAACTCTAAGTGCCTTAGTAGACCCCGCAATGCTCCTTCTCTCCCTTTTATCGGGGTTCCAGAGGACTATATGATACCGCGAGGTTTTACCTAAGTAAGAGTAAGTAGTATTTAATTTTAGTAGCAGTTTGTTGTTACTGATACTAAAGATAGTCGACTGATGTGAAGCCAAGAGTGTTTTTGACATTCTAAAACAAGAAAAATGATGTAATGTTTTGGTTTTGTATTTGCTCTTGACTCTACCAAGAAAGACTCTACTTGACCGGTACCTATTTGACTCGGCTAGCAATTAAAAGTATCAGTCGATAAAACAGTGTCGAATATACTTCTACGTTATATACGCTAGGTGTCGCTAGGTAAACTATTTTAGTTTTCCTACCATGTGCTCATTCACAATCTGTGGCACGGTTTCGCGACAGACAGCTGCCAATGTGCACGTCACATACGATTTTATTTGATTATTTTGCCGTATGACTATAAAAGATTCATTCATCTTAAATTTATAGGTAGTCGTCGAGAAATTGCTTGGCAGCTTACGGGAGCTCATATAAATTTTAAACCAAAGAGTCGCGTGTGATATTGTTTATATTTTTGCTTAAAATTCCTGAAATATTATTGGGTTTAAGTGACATTGACATGTGGACGGGCGGGAAATTTAAGTAAAGTTTACGAGTATCGCAGATTCCGTGGCGGACGGGTATTCGCGTCAGTGTTTTGCAGAAGTTATGTTCAGTGAAAGTAAACTGTGCAATGCGGTTGTGCAGGTTTGGTGACGTTGTTCTTGCCAATATATGCTCATGCCCTTGCTCCGTTGGCAAGATCCCATTGATGCAATCAATTCCGCTTTGTTTACTTCCGCAATAGCAAAGTTAAGACTATTTGCGAAATTATTTTCTACATAAAAGGAAAGGTGAGTCTTTAATTTTAATGTTATATTGCAGTTTTAAAACTATAAAAAATATTTAGTCATAAAATTTTACGTACAATTTTTATGTTTTTTGTTTTTCGTTTAGTGGATAATATAATCGGTATGCTTTGTAGGTCGATCATAAATATTGAATGTGCTGAGCTATGACAATGTTATCACATTAATTAATTAAATTGAACTAGTCATTACTAATAGTAAAATATTATCATTAACAAAACATCATATTAATGTAACAGGCGGTATATTGCATTGCGTGCGGGAATCAAACCCACGACTGTGGGTAAGGCCACACGCTTACTACTGATCCAATGTTCGACATTGAATGGACGAGTTTGCATCATTTTTCTTGCTTTTCATCGATAAATCTTGTATTTAGATTGTATGTTTCTCAAAATTATTGTTCTTTTGCTTTTAAAACTGGTTTAACGAGTTCCCGTGGTTTTCGGATGAACCTGCTCTACAAAGGCATTGGTAGTTTCAATCTTCGATAAATCTTTTGTAGAGCACAGCTGTCTATTGACCAAATTGGTATTTAAAAATGTGATACGTTTTACGTACGTAATTTTAATTATAATTTTCCGTGAGCGTAAAGTTACCAAAAAAGATTGGAAGATTCGTATGCAGGTTCAGCACATCATAGTTTTCCTAATATTTGTTTACAATCTTTCGGAAAAAAAACTTGGTATTTTTGTGTCTATATTATATCTATATTTACAATGTCAAGGTTATCCAGTACAGTGAAAGTTAATTGAGAGTGATAGTGACAGTCTTATGACGTTTTGCTTACTTTTCACGGAACTGTAAAAAAACATAACAATTAATCCTTATACATTTTTCCTCATGGTTTCCTGATATTTACAGGCCAATTTCAAACGTCAATAGAAAACAAAATGCTCCTATCATTACTATGCCAAAATCTGTAACAATTGTCGCGAATGTTAAATGAATAAGATATGTATGTAGAACCTATATGCAGTATTTTTTTCCATCAAACCCTTTAATACTTGTTAATAAATACCTGGTGTATTTACTTTTAAACTAAAAATTTAACTTCTCATTTTGAGTTTATTCAATGTTTAGTAAACCAAAAAATGCGCAACGAATACGCGTTTCTTAATTACGTAAATCATTGATCGGTTTTATCTGAAATTACAATTTAATTGACAGACTAATTTTTATTTCTACATCTACCTGCCGCGAGTGATCACAGTTTATAAAATGTCATGTTTATTTATTTTGACTCCGAAATGATAATATAGATACATCTATGTATGCAGTGTTCAGCAATATTTACTGTAAGTATACAACACAACATGTTCCTGCATACATACATATAATCACGCCTGTTTCCCGTAGGGGTAGGCAGAGACCACTTCTTTCCACTTGCTACGATCCTTACATACTTGTTTCGCTTCAACCACTGTCATTATTCCCTTCATACATGCTCTTCGGTTTCGGGATATGTTTCTAGTTTATTTATTCGCCTGTATATGTTGCCTATGATTGACATTTTCCAAGAGATAGGCTACATAAACAAGTATTAGTGTCAGCAAGAAATTAATTCACATGTTAAATCGCTCCAAAAGTTTAAAAATGCTTTACAGAATTTCGTAAACTGTAGCTATGAGCCGTCTTGATAATGTCAGCTTGCATTCTTCTTCAAACAGCATCATAATCGGTCCTCTAGTTTAGTAGCGGCTACGATGTCAAAAATATACTCGTAGGTATACTCACCCTCTTTTTCACCACACATTTTCTTCATTATTGTTTTTAGTGGACGGCAAGCACAACAAAAAGCTAACACGTATTTTTATAAAATATATCGTTTAAATTATGCCATAATCGTCGCTAATTCACCTTGAATCGGCATATTTGTCTTCTCAAATAGCGATTTAAAATCTAATTAAAATAGTGGCTTAGCGTCACAACAGATCGGTGTCTGGAAACTTAAATTTGACTAATACATATAATAAAAAAAAAAAAATTACTATACCTCACTTCTGCGTATTTTGTTTCCATTCGTCTTTCTACTCCTCATCTCAGGATTTACTCCTATCTTTCTCATACCCATCCGTTAATTATTCGTGTATTTTATTATAAACTAGCTGTGCCCTGCGGTTTCACCCGCATGAATATCTAGGTCCCGTTCCCGGTGCCTTTATGTTTGGCCGGCAATGACTTATTTTTTTTCCGCGCAATTTTCATTTTTTTTTCATAAGAACCTTCTCCTGATAATAACTAACACAACAAAAAAAGAATTAGTGGAATCGGCCCAGGCGTTATTGAGTTATGCGCTTACCAACACATTTAGCAATTCATTTTTATATATAAGATAACAAAATATATATATACTCTTTGATAAAAGTGCCAAATTGTAGTTTACTTGTATTATTGTCAAACTGTTTGAATAGCTGTATAGGTCAAGGGAGACACGAGATCAATGAATGGCCGATGACATAATAGCAATAGTATGTTAAAGATGCACACTAAATGTGTCTATAATTAATTTTGAAGTGGTATAATGGGAGAAAGTATGCCAATTTTTCCCACGCTTACGATTTTGCATTTAAAAATAACAAATTGAGTGTAGATTTAATGCATATAATGCTGTACGTTTTCTTAGCATTAGACTAAATAGTTGAATGCTGTCTCTTTCACTGTCTAGATTTTTCACGCTAATAAACAGATTTTTCTATATAGATAGATAAATTCAAGAGGAAATTGTGTGAAGCCAAAACGGGTCACTAGTGTAGGATAAATATATAATAATAGATACTTAAGATATAGTGGTTGTTTATATCTGGCATAAAATGTAATTTAGCTACGAAAATCCGTGCAGAGAGAGATGCACAAAATTCACAAATAATTATTTGACTTATTAGTAACCGGATTTAATTATACTCGATTATTTAATACTAGGAAGAATGTTTATTAATATGTTGCTTAATTCTATAATCCTATTATTTCCTTAATCAGTATGGCTGGCAATTTCAATTGCAAGCATGAAATCCCAAGGAAAACACAGATTACACAATGTTTACCAGGTTTAACCATGGAAAGACAAACTAATATAAAAAATCTTGACATCAGAAAACAAAATGATCCCTAAACAATTCCTTTTTTCATTTTACCAAAAAATCTTGAATTAGAAAGAATCGATCGTTCGACCAACTCTGTACTTAGCCTGCAAAAATATTTTAAATCAATTCTGTGTTCAACAATTCTACATAAGACTGAGATACGCATGCACTACAATAGCATCGTAACCAAAACAAGAAACTGCAGAAAATGAAAAAAATATATGACGTCAAACATGCCTTAACACGTGCGTCACACTTTAGCAATCTTGTCACTTGTCACTCAATAAACATATGCAGACAAGTAATTACTTTGCAGACGTTAATTACTAATGAGGTAGGCCCTCTTAACCTGAATCAAGTATTGAACTGTAATTTTAAAAGGTTATGAGTTGTGACAAGCTGTCGCTAGAAAAGTTTGGCTATGACAGGATTTCTACAAGTATAATCAAAATAGCAGTATCCATAGCAATTAGGCTCTACATTAGCTCAGTCTATCCTACTTTTAGAAATGTGGAAATTTAGTTAAATGGATCTTTGTTACTTCATCACGGCAAAACCACGGAGTAGATTTAAATAAACTATTCACTAAATATACGTAATAGCCTGAATGAACTCTTTTTTTTTTTGGTAGAGATCCTGCTGTTAGCCTGAGCGCAGGCTTTGACTCCTTCACCGGACTTTGCCTGAATGAACTCATAGGTTTCTCTTTATCTAGTACTGTAGTAGTACTCTGTAACGGCTTTTAAAAGAGTAAAGCCTAAATAAATATTTTAAGATCGATGTATCACCATCATGTTATGTTTTCCTTTGAACGTTTACCAACAGGAAACAACTCATTTGGATTACATCACTTTACTTGTCAACCTCCTCTGAAAAACTTTATTTAGATATAATATTTAAAGATGCCTTTTTTTAACAGGTTCCTGAATCAAGATGGCGTCATTTACAATGAATGAAGGCGGCTTCGGGGTCGGAGACTACGTGGTCTTCGGAGTACTCTGTGCAGCATCCTGCGCTGGCGGTGTATGGTACAGCGCAATCGGCTCCCGATCAAAAGCAGTAGTGGACATCAAAGATTATCTCCTCGGAGGCAGATCAATGTCAACGTTTCCCGTTGCCATGTCACTGATAGCCAGGTAAGATTAATGTATAGACATGTCTTGACATTTTTGGCACTGTGGCTAAATATTTACCTGTTGTGCAAGAGGTCACTTGAATGTTTCTTGTATGTCTATAATATCGAAAATATATTAATCAGGAAATGGCTAAAAGAGTTGAATTATATCATCAAATGTCGTTTTATTACTGACTGTCTTGTTAGATTTATTTAACACTCTTGTGGGATATACAAAATGATGTTACACGATTTGAGTGGGCACATTGTACATACGACAGTTTTTGAAGGTTAGATAACTGTATCACAGCAATGGCAAAATTTTGGTTTTAAAATGAATTTTAGTATGAACCTTATTGCCTAAGAACCGATTTTCTTAACACATTCGCGACTTCATGCGACGGAAATAAAACTGGTCGTAAAATGTGCACTAGCTGGTATCGTGTAGATAGTTGTTTGATGCAATTTGATGCAGTTCACGCTAGGTCTACGTATTTAAGTATTACATCACTGACTAATTGGTTAGAAACGAATCGAATTTGACTTCAGATTTGATCAAATTGGAGTAAGCTAGAGTTTTGGGAAAAAAATATTGATTATACAATACAAATACAAAATACAAAAATGTTTTATTTAGTTTCACAATTTTTACATTAACTTAATTTGTGATTGGCTTCTCCCTTTAAGCAAATGATGCCTGTGTTAGGAGACGCCGCTCTTTCTTATCTAAAATTATAGTTAGGTATCTAGAATTATAGACTGAATGTTTTTAAATGAATGAGTTTTTTAATTAATTGATTCTAGCTGGATAACCTGTAATGGTTTTAGTTCCCTATAAATGGCCACATCGTTCTTTCTTGTGCTTCGTGAACTCAAATTTCGCTAGACGTTATAATTGGGCGCAACTCCAAATTAGTCAGCGCCGTCTAAGAATAGCTAATGTAGTTTTAATTGTCATTAAATTACAAGCAGTATGTAGTATTTTCTTAAATGAAAACTTGAAACATGTCCATATAAAATGAAAAATAATATTGTCCATATGTAATGCCTAAAATAGTAATCTATGTTAAAAAATGAGAAATATTTTAATACAGTTTACAAGATTCTTAAGAAATGTCATTTCTAGCGTCAAGACCACAAATATATTTGATGAATTTCAGTACAGATCAAGAAAAAGTAGATAGGTTTCAATTTGAACGATTTAATACCTACATCGTTCTATCTAGATAAATCATAATGCCTATTCCCTAGAGGTTAGTAATCATCAAACACCACGCCACGTGCTGTCCTACGTAACTTACGTACCTCTTTTGTTTCTCACGTAATTACTGACGACTCTTTTCATACATGCGCGCCTAGTACCTACATGAACAGTTATATAACTATCAATTATCGTAGTTATTTTATGCAGAGTAGGTTTAACTAGCATTAAGTTAGTAGTTAGTTATCAGCATTCCAGCAATGATATGGAAATTGATAATTTTGTGACGGCACTTAATAACTTACTGCGATCAGATGAATTTTTCGACTCTACAATAGAATTCCGTTCGGATTATTTCACTTTTGAACCTCCTATACCTATCTTGTTAGTTAGTTCATACTTACATCTAGCTATACCTATACATGTTTAGGTCTTAGTAAATAGGTCTAAATGTAAACTGTCATTGGAGTTACGCAAATACTTCAGCTTTTGCTTTTATCTCTGTTTTCCCAATTATCATTAAATTATTTTGTAGTTGTACTTTAATATATATTTTCCTTTTGCTTTAGCTATGTGTCAGGAGTGACAATATTGGGGACACCGGCAGAGATATACAACTACGGCACGCAGTACTGGCTGGTGATAATAGGAGTCTCGCTAAGCTGTGCCGTGGTGGCCACAGTATACCTGCCAGTGTTTTGTACGCTCAGGTTATCGTCGTCGTATGAGGTGAGTTTGTCGTTCCATTAATTTATCTTTTCATTAAAGTATTGTCTTTTAATGACTTTGGAAGGCTATGCATAGATATATTTTTGTTTTTACTTACTTTCAATTTCAATAACATATTCTTCGATGGTTTTGCTAACTAAAGATAGATTATTGACTATAAAATTTTGAATTCAAATCTCAAGTTGGGAAAACGATTCCTGGATATGTTATTGAAATTGGCAGTTAGTTTGACAGAGTAATTTATCAGCTCATAAGACATTTCTTTTCATCGTCATGTGAAATACTTTTAGTTTCTGCATTCAATGCTAACATAGTGCCCTATATTTATGCCTCTTTCATATCAATGATGAATTGAAATTAATGAATAGGATCAGGACACACAATAGTTCCTTAAGGTCACACTACCCAGAAACCACTTTTTCGTTATGAAGGAAAAACGTCACGCTATCATAGCAACAGTGAATTAATGAATCAATAAACAAACGAACAATAAGAACATAGTAATTGCAATAAAGATAAATGTTACAATGATTTATGTTCTCGATAATTGTCAATAATACCGCGACCATAAAATATTTCACTAATGTGAAGAGGAATAGAAATTTAATTCGCGAAAGTTGAGATTAGATAAAGTTTATATTAGGTATATAGATTATGTAGTTAAGTGACAAGGTATCTATGAATATGAGAAAAATAAGTGAACTAAAATAAAAATAAAAAACCTACATTTTACGGATTTTATGACGGTATATATTTAGGTTTTAGTTCTTAATATTTCAACACCTTTTGTTGGTGTCATGGTCACGATCACTAAAATACCGGGATAAAATCCGTAAAGTTAGTTTTATTTCAATGTCTAACATTCGCGTAAACCTCAGAAAGTAGTGTATTGAAGTTTTATTTTCTCATCATCTCCCGATCCTTTTCCCAACTACGTTGGGGTCGGCTACCAGTCATTCCGGATTCAGCTGAAAACCGTATTTTACATGGAGTGACTGCCTATCTGATATCCACATAATTGAAACAGTTTTGTTTTCTATTCTACAAATATTATTTTCTTCCATTTGCATTCAATCCATTGGCATTTGCCAAAGAAACAGATTCAAGCATCGACAATAATTTTAATATCCGAACACAACTTATGACTATCATTAAAATCCTTTTGCTAATAAAATATGAATATCCCTCGAACAATCATCTCGCTTTGTTCTCGTAATTTATCTGAGTGTGTTGGATCTTATCGCAGCCTTAGGTAATCTATCACGGCATGACAAGTGTGCACTGGACTTTGCTCCCCGCGAACAAAAAATACACATGTTTGAAGTAAGGCTGTGATTCGCACTAATAAGTTTTTGTTACTAGTATGTTGTCTGGTTTATTCCATGAGTATTTTTATTATGAGAGTATATGTATAGTAGATAATGGCAATGAAAAAAACTACTGCAGTGCAATGACCTCTAGTATTCCGAAAAAAAAAATGTATTCATCCATTGCGTTTTTATGATGTTACTCAGGATTTAATATTTTGTTAAGTTACGAGTTAACCGCTAGGATGAACAGTCTGCCAGTCGTGAACCAATTCAATCATTAATTCAATATTGCATTTTTTATAATTCTCTTTATTTTCGAGAAAACCACAAAACTATGTACACTTTGTTGCATAAAGTTAAAATAAATAAATAAATAAAACTTTTCGTAATACACATGTTGTGTGTTATGTTACCTGGTATATAAGAATGGACCTTTCCATTACGCATGACAGAGAATACCTCAGAATTCTCAGGTACATAAAACTCACAACATCGCATATTGTTCTGTGAATCATAAAATTGTTATGGTATCCCGTTAGCGTGTTATGTTATAACAATTATCTAGAATAACGTAGATCCAGGCCTTAATATGTATGAAGTAATAAGAACGTACTACGCTAGGTATTTTGACTGTAGGTGGTAAGATAGTCGCACATGTGACTGAACAGCACGCGCCGCACGTGCAGTACTCAACGCATTTTGACATAATTTGTATGAAAATATATCTAGACATAGGCATAAAATGCGGCATCAAATCACTATTTTGAATTAAGAACGATGACGTCAAAAAAGCGGCATAGATACATAATTATTATCTTGGTCATTTACAGTTAGGTATTATCTTCATACTAGTTTTTTTTCATAAATCTTGTGGATATAAGCTATTCAATAATATTATCGTTTACCGTGTAAAAAGATTTACACGACGTTTTTTATATTTTTATAAGATCCTACGTAAATGAGACGACTGATGAAAATGAGAAATCTCTTAGTGAATTTATCTCATCTACTTCTCATTTTAAGCCCCTTTTATTAATTCCCTATTTTTCTTTTTTTTCGGTCTTCCATGATAGAATTGCGAGAATTCTATTATGAATGTTAAGTGTGCACCATTTAATTTGTAGCATATAGAACATTAGTTTTTAGTTGTAAATAAGTTTTGACTCTACCAAAAATTCTTACTGGCATTCTTTCCTCTTTATCCTGGTTTTCCTTAATATTTCGCTGCCTAGCCTATACTCTTGTTCACGCATTTACTTGAAATATAATGTACCATATCTTGCATAGCTTTGACACCATGACTCTACCACTAAAGTGGCCATTTGTTTCAGTACCTAGAGCTGCGGTTCAACCGCCACGTAAGAGCAGCCGCTTCTATATTGTTTCTACTCGACGAGGTAAGTTCATTTGCGTACTAATGCCCTTTGAATTACTTATGCGTGTATATTTAATTTACTTTTACTTTGTAACACCATAGAAATGTAAGTACTTTTTATTTGTTGCTATATCGTGAAATAACGGTTGTCAATAAAAATTAGGGTATGTTATGGGTTGCATAGTAGGTACATACTGTTAGGTCCTTCGTACAAATAGATATGCAAGTCGTCAGTATTGTATTACGGTAGTCCGCAATACAAAATCGTAGCGGTGCGTACACGTGGCAACACAAGTCTCTGAAGACTATATTGTCGGCAAATTGAGTTAAATGTGTACTTATCTCTACAAGTGTGTATTGCGATAGTTGCTTGGGGACTAAAGTCGCCGAACATTGAAGAATTGCGTATCCACGTGTATGAGTGGCCTAAGGCTAAAAATAATAATAGCATAAAGTTAGTGTATTGACAGATAAGTCAGTAAGTAAAATATTTATAAATTAATAAAACCTTAGCAAACAATAATGAAATATTAAAATGTAGAAAATATCAACGTTAACGACAGTCAAGACATATCTTTGGTATTAATTTATCTTAGAAGTTATTCAGTAAGCGGATGTCAGTGCACTGTATGATAATAGCTGCCTTACTTAAGATAGCTAGATCTATGCGATTTGAGAAAATACCGCCATCTTCAAATGTACGCGATTATGATTGCTTATCTGTAACTATAATATCTATTGAAGACTAGACAGATGTTTCTAAGCCTTTAAATACCTTAGACGAGTATTGAAATAGGCTGTTTTGCTATTATCAAGATAATTTTATCAATACAAGTAATAAAATAAGAATCGCCTGTAATCGTGGTTGCTAGGTAAAGAATCCTATGTAGCGAAAAAACTTTTCCTATTATTGATGTCTGTTTTATTTATTAAAATGAGCTAATAATAAATGATTTCACAATTTTTAAATACTTGAAAAAGTATAATTTTATCACTCGGCATTGAAAGTAATGCGTCCCATAGAGAAAAATACTAAAGAATCTACATTGACCTTATTTTAATTTCTATTAATTGTAAGTAACGTGTCAAGCAACATTGTACCTACACAGTTACATAAATGTAGTCCACAGGTCGTGTTTGTTTGTTATTTAGAATGTTACTGAATCAGAATTTCTTATTAGTGCGTTTAGAGTATTAATAAGTAATCAATAGAGTGCGTCAAACGAAGTATGAACAGTGAGCACAAGTATGAATTAGCGTCGTCTTAATATTATCATGTCAAATGCGTGTCCAAACGCCGTTTTGCTTATACTATCTCAAAAGTCAGAAATCCTAATTTTCTTTAATTACTCTATTAATATCAGAGCCCTAAGATAATTATGCATGATATATAGAATGTCAAAAAATCTCCTACCAAGCAAGTTATTGCTTACTATTGACACAATAACGTGCGCACTCTGTTTGCTGTATACTCTAAGGCAGTGCGTTAGTAAGGTCGTTCGCTTTGCGACTGGACTTTGCCCGCACCGGTGTCGATTCGTATGAAGAGAATCAATATCAATTGTCCACAGATTGCCCGAACACTCAACGTAAGCCTAGATCTCTCTATGAGAAACAATGCTTTTATTGACGATTTGTAAAACATGTGCAAATGTGTGTCATGTCTTTCTTTTATATTGTTACATTCTAAAACAAATTGTTCACTGTGTTATTCATTGCGTTTTATACAAAGTCTTAGTTAAACGTAATGAAAACAAACCATTTTTAGCTATTATTATGATGATTAGGAATTATGTGCATCAGTCACAGGTGTTTTATACTATGTGTTACTTTATACTTAATTTATAATGTTTCTTTTTAAACATAAGTATGTTTTATAATTATAAATTGTTTACGACACGATAATAAATAAAGATCATGAAACAAAATTTGTAGACATCATCGATCTCATAACTACCAATAACTATTTGAAAAATTGCTATAATATGTGGCAATTTCTTATTGTACTTTACTGTAATATAACCTTATTGTTACCGTCTGTTTAGACTATCTGGAAAACGCTGGAAACTGACTACAAATTGTTTGCATGATTGTTGTTCAAACAAACATATACATTGCTTTGACTAAGTACTGATTGTTTGATGGACCTGTAATCAATGTAATCATCTAGACGAATAGTAGCGCTATTTGATTTGGCATGAGAAGTAGGTACATAGCTATTCTCAATTGCCATTTATGTAACAACTTTCGACGCTGGTGCATAGAAAGTTAGTAACATACTGATTGGTTTTATTTGCCTAATACAATGATCTTGAATGATTTTGAAATCAACTTCCATAGAAAAAAAGTTTCTTAAATCGACTGTCTGTTTTTTGTATGTATTATGTTACACGATATCTCCAGTAATTCTAAATCGAAAATACAAAATATTTTTGTTATCATAAAGGTATCACTTGTTCCCATATTTGAAGGCGGTTCTTTTTTAAGTCATCATCATCTTCCGAGCCTTTTCCCAACTATGTTGGGGTCGGCTACCAGTCTTACCAGATTCAGCTAAATACCGTATTTTCTTTTTTTAAGTATAATAAATGATTAAAGCCTATTTTTAGTACAAGTTCTGTTGAACAAGGTTACTCCATGTTTCGAACTTTGCTCGCAACAATACACGACAATATAAACAATGTACAAAGATACAATGGTCAATTGACCACTTAATGTACGTTGACGTAATCTTTACATGTTTTTCAATGTTTGTTGTACATTATTTACATTATGCTCCCATTTTCGAGGTACGCGAATAGTTTAATAATTTATAAGGTAGTATCAATTTTTTTATTTTTATTTTTTCTTCGCTTAAACATGTTCAAAGATTGCCAATAAGTATAAAAATAGATGTATAAGAACAAGTGTTTGTCACTCGTGATTAAAAACGATTTACCTATATATAATTAGATATTTTTTTAATTACTTTAACTTTCTATTAGTACTCCAGTGTTAGACCTCCTATCACAAGTATATATTTTACTTAAACGGAGGTGTCTATGTGGCTCAGGTGCAAAATGTCTCTTTCGCAACATGCCCCCTGGGGCCCAAGTCTGCTATTTACACTCGGTTCAATGTCTTCATAGTGGCGTGCCAGCAGAGCCATTTTCGGAAAATTGGTATTCTACTAAACGTCAAAACGTCAAAATTGCGCATTGGAACGTTTCGGTTCAATGTTCAACGACTGTGTCCAATAGTTCATACATTTGGTACAAATTGTAATGCGCAATTTTGATGTTTTGACGTTTAGTAGAATACCAATTTTTCGAAAATGGCTCTGCTGGCACGCCACTATGAAGACATTGAACCGAGTGTAAATAGCAGACTTGGGCCCCTGGTAGTAAAACGTCTCTTACGCAGAATGTCTCTTTCGCAAAAAGGTCGCGCCAGGGACTTAGGAATAAAATCTTGATTTTCAAAACAATGTGTGGACAGTGGACATTTTGCGAAAGAGCCATTTTGCGCCTGAGCCCTTCAAAATGAGCATATATTTGTAGTACATGTTAAGGCAAAAAAATCCTGAAAAACAACAACAATCTTTAGAGTATCAATTAAACGAAGTTGTTTGCTCGTGTAACCTTTATACTAACAGGAATAACATTGTCAACCTTTGTACCTACCGCTTGATGTCTTCATAAACAGGAACAATTGATTGGAACACAAATTAATGAACTCGACGTAGTCTTAATTAATCTGATTATTATTGAATGCGGAAATAGGGCGATTTAATCAATCTTTTATTTTGCTACAATTATAAAGTCAGTAATTTGGCATTACTGACTTTAAATACTTCGCACATGTAAGATTTATTTAAATAATTTAACAGAAAAGCACTCTTAGTTTTTTTTTACGTGGGCCTATATTTTACATGCGAGAATTACCAAGAAAATAATGGAGAGGAAAGAGGAATAGTAGCCCAATTGACTTTCTGTTGTGCCAAACTTATTTAGATGTCGCTTAGAAAATACTGTTTTTTTAGATTGTGTGTTTTTATTCGTGAAATTTGTTCTTGTTACATTGTATTTGATGTCCGTGTATTAATACTCACGACGACCAATATTCACGACTTCTCCTTTCGCGGGTCTGCTGGCAGAGATTTCTTTAGAAATAAGCACTGCCTTTGTACGTCATCTATAAATATGTATTTTTCTCTTCTTACTTCTGTGCGTGTACATAAATTATTAAATAAAATAAATAAAAATAATATTTAACCTACAACTTTTTGTACTGATTATAATAATTAAAATTATTAATAAATAAATGTTTTAAATAAAGTAAAAAAAGTAAATTCAAAGTAGCACTATTTATTGATTATTGTGTACTATAAGGCTATATTTGTTTCAGGTACTATTTCTGCCAATGGTAGTATTTGTTCCAGCATTGGCGTTTAATCAATGTGAGTTTACAAAATTATCATGTTTTTAGAACTTATGTTGACGCAAATATGTAGTTAACTGTTATTGCACGCTCATTGTATAATTTGCTTAGAATAGCTTTATTGAGATTGTTTTGTTATTATTTCCAGTGACGGGTTTCAGTGTATTCGCAGTCGCTGGCGCTATGGTTATAATTTGTGGCCTGTATACCGTATTAGTGAGTAGATTTTATATTATTATCTATTTATTTACGTATATTTAGATATAACGATGTTACCACATAATAATGTCTGAAATTAGGTTATAATTAAAACAGCTGTTGCTACTGTTTATTTACCACAGAATGGTGGCAAAAGAACTGTAAATAAAAGAGTTGTTGCAACTGTTTCTTTTATTATTCAATAATTACCATAAATAGACATCGATTTGTGGTAATATTGGTAGAGTATAAGTGCTATTTAATAGACAAAGCTAAGTTTGTTTTGCGATTGTATTTAGCTGTAAGTACATAATAATATACATCATGTAGTAGGTACAATATTTTGTGAATATTTTATGCCCCCTCTATTATTATAACTTGACAAAATAATGCTTCATTAAGATTATTTTCTTGATAGTCGTAAACTGTGATTTTTCATTGGCGGTTTCCGATTTCTACTTGTAACTAAACCGAAGTGTTTAAGGGATTTTCCGATGGGAAATAGGCAAGCATTATTGTATGTACCTAGCTAATATAAAGGCCTCCTGACTTAATTCGTATTTAATACAGGGTTAGGAGACTTGCTTAAAAAAAAGATAAAGTCGCCTAGTAACTTGTTTATTTACCAAATAAAACAAAAAGAACTTATCCATACTAGTCGTGTTGATATTTAAAGTATTCTCTACAGTAATGCGGAAAACGCTTAATATAAAGATTAAAACATGCTATAATTATTTAGCTTGTCTACAAGACAGTAATTATATTGTTGTTGAATATATTGGATCAGTTACACATTCATTATTTGTGCCATAAATCAATTTAAACAGCAACATTTTATCCTATTGCTGATTGCAACGTGGTTTTTACACGTGATGTTTCTCTTAAGGCGCTACCCCGAGCAAATGACTTTGAGCGTTTGACCTCTAAACCCCCCTCTTTGCCCCTCTACATATACATCGCTACTTTCTATGAAAATACAACGCCATCTGTTTGATATACCGACGTATTAAGTAGTAAAAACAGTAGACTTATGAATTTATAGACAAAAATATAATCAATCATGTCCGCAAGATTAAAAAAAAAGATGAGAGAAATATATTTTATTTGCATCTAAAATTATAACTCAAGTAATTGAAGACTTCTAAGTGAATCATTTAATGATGTAAAGTTATTTAGTCAGAAAGGTATTGAATGTCTATTTACAAAAATTTCTTTTCAACCAACTTCGAAAATAGGAGGAGATTCTCAATGCGGATGTTTTTTTTATGTTTGTTACTCGATTTCTCAAAGACGGCTGGACCGATTTCAAAAATTATTTTTTTAACCATTTATTCAGTGACATGGTTTTAAATGATGAAATTACGATATTTTTGGTGCTAATTTTCAAAATCAGTCGATTTAGTTAGGTTTGTTTATCTCAAAAATATCAATCCACGTATAAAGAGCAAAGGCGGGCGGCGAGACTTTTGAAAATTCGATTCTTGAAGAAAGTATTGCTGTCTCTCTACGGCATGATTTATGAATGTGTGCGTAAGTTGACAGTGTGTGAGTGTCAAAGCGCGCTAGCATGGAGTAGTACTTACTCTCTTAAAAGAAATACTCTACGCACATAATAAAGGACAATGGCGAAATAATTGTTCATATAATTCTTATGCGTATACAAACGTCTTAAGTACAGATTTACATGAAATATAGCGTCTAAGTCCATGAAAAAAATACATTACATTGGAAAAACAATTGATTGAATTGTACTTTGAGTGTTGCCATATTATTATGAACGTTAAATCTAAATTAAGTCATACGAATATCTTTGGCTAGTAAACTATGTATAAAAGCTTGCTTTTAGAATATATTGAATATTTATGAACATGAATAGTCTAGGGACATTATTATTTCTTCCCAACATCACCGAAATTAATAAATGACATCAAAATACTATTATGAAAACTTCAATCAAGCATGGCAGCAACAACGGATACAATCAATGTGAAATTTTGCGTCATGCCAGTGACATTGTCTTGCACGTCACTTTGTTTGTGCGCACCAAAATCTTTGTTTGCGCATTTGTTATTTCTATTATTTTGCTTTTTGACCTGGACTGCTAATAGACTTTCGAGATTTTCCTCTGTGCCTTGTGCTAACCAAAGGACTCCAATTACCCACCACTTACGACGAAATTTTGCTGTGAATTTTTGACTCCGATTTTAAATTAAATTGGATTTTATTACGTGAAAAAAAAAACTATTTATTTTTCACGATGTGAACCGCACCTGCTGGTTTCCTGGATAATATCGTGATAAGGAAGGATGAAAAATAAATGTATTTGAATTAATGCTGTTTCTTTTTTCATGCATGCTTTTGATCATCTATTTTATAGACTATTTTTGTGCACTAAACAATATAACAAGCAAGCCTATAAGAAAACATTAACATATTCTGTCAGGATTATTAAAAAAAACTCTGATTATAATTCTTTACAAGTATTATCCAAGTTATACCAGGGAAAACCTAGATAATTATATCTCTAGAAATAAGTATAAAATAACCGCATTAAATCTTTTGAATAGTATATTTCACAAGGTTTACTTTTTCAGAATCAAAGACTTTTTCAACATATTTCCTATGAATTTCTGTCATATAAATGCAAGGTCGGGCAAAAGTAATTAATTGTTTACGAGAGCCCATTAATTTCACTCATAAATAACTGAATTTAATAAAAACAAAGTACGATTCTATCAATTGTATTTCCAATTTTATATATTTTTTTCATAGACATAGACGCTATTTAAATAAAACTTCAAAAAAGTAACATATTATTTCATGTAAAGTAATTAAGACATTTGTAGACGCATAAGAATTATTTCGACCTTTTGATAGACATATTTAAACAAATATAAATATGTGATGAAATAAAACTACTAATTATAAACCGCGAAAAAATCCGTAAAAAGTAGTTTTTCTTCAATGTCAGGTTTAAAACAAAAAACTTACAACATAAATAAAGCTCGCCCCCTATTACTTAGATGGGACCTAAACATATCCGCGAATTGTGGGTGTACATTGGTACACCTCTGCCTAACCCTTCGGGGATACCGGCGTGATGATATGTTATGTAAAACATAAATATGTATTCCATGCTATTTGAATTTTATCACCAGTGCCGTGTGTAAAACTACATAGGGCTATCAATGACTTTTTGACAGTTGTCATAATATTAAATTGTAAATGACATTTCAAATAAAAAACCGACGTGCTCTCACGTCGAGAGCCTACGGCTGACTGCTGAATCGCCGCCGCGACTGTGTTTATGTTGTGAAATTGACCATTTTTGGGAATAATTTGAATTATAAAATAGATGTTTGGTCTTTTTGAAAAACAAAGCAGATGAAAATGTTAAGAATTAAATCCTCTATCAGTTGGTATAAGTTACATTAATAAAATACGTGTACATCGTGAGCCTATGCAAGGAATAAATTTTGATAGACCATTTTTAAAATGAGTACTACTAAATATTCGCTGCATTAAAAAGAAAAAGCCCTGTATAAATTAAAGACAACATATTAAATAATGATTTGGTATAACAGTGAATTTGATATATGTTTTAAATATCGAGTTTATAGCTTAATAAAACTCCGCTTTTGCGCATTTTGCTCGGGGGAGCGCCTTAAGACAGTAAAATGATATTTATTCATAACTTAGTATAAAAAATGTTAGTAAACAGGAAATTATTGATATTATTGTCTGTCCAATTTAAATTGCAAGCCTTGCAATTTTAAGCTTGCTTTGAGTTACATCTTTTAAATAAATAATTAATAAAAATTCGTCATTCATTTATCCTTTATAATTTCTATAGATTATTTTAATTATAAATTACAATTATCAATTTATTATTTGACAAATTATGTGTGCATTTATATATCTCCTACAAAACCACTAACCATTTTAACCCTCTCCATACAGGGTGGACTAAAAGCCGTGGTATGGACGGATTCAGTGCAGACTGGCATCATGTTCATAGGCGTGGTGTTAGTGGCAGCGGCTGGCACCATCGCCGTCGGCGGGGTTAAAGAGGTGCTGGACATTGCCAATCAGTCTGGCAGACTGGAATTATCTAAGTAAGTAATATATGAGTATTTTTTTTTGGTTTATGGCATTTTTCTGCGTCTTTGCAATAGTAAAATTGAGTGCATTTTTAGTGTGTTCCACCTATGACAAAAAATGTGTGCATTATGGTATCTAAGTGTTTTTCGATAAGCTTGTTATAGGGCTCAATTTTTGCATACAGGAAATGGAATTATGCGATTGTCAATATGAACATATGATTATTATTTACTACGTGAATAATCGAATATAGCAAACATAAAACCGAGACGCAATACTAAACCATTAAAACCATGAACTGCGCAATATTACATTAATATAGTACTTATTTATAGGTGATTTAAGCAGAGAAAGATATCTTAAATTAACCATAGAAATGTTATGATAAAACTCCTGTGGTAAACGTTTTCTTGAATATAAGGTAAATCGATAAATAAATGTCTTGATATTGCCTTGATCTCCCATTGTAATCACAATCCACAATTAGTTTTCTCTTAATGCCTTTTTACTCTTTACCAGCATAAAACAGTTTTTCGTAATCTTGTAAAAACTAATCGATCGTCTCGTGTGTAGATCACAGATTTTCTCCGTCACACCGTGAGAATTCTCCCAAGCATATTGTCTTTAAAATCCGAACTCCGCGAACGATTTCTATATACATAATAATTCCATTTTGTTATTAAAGGTATTATCAGTGTTTTTCTTATTAGGAAGACTTTCGCTATTTCAGTAAAAACATTTTCCAAGTAATTTTGATAACATTACTCCTTAATACAAACGAGAAAGTTATATAAAACATTATTTAAACCTACATTTAACATACTGAAGTAAAATTACATAAAAGGACAATGGCAGGTCTCCATACTAAGAATTGTCTGGGATCAAATTGAAGCGTCCCTTAATGAAAAATATGTTAAAAGATTTGGCGTTAGTTCTAGAATCTATAAATGAGACTATTTTCATTTGGGAAAGCCGGAAAAAAAAGATTTCGGTGTTAGAATTTTATTATTTAGGTTATGAATTAACGTCAATGTCAATTAGCTATATCTATAAAACATAACGCAGATCGAAATTATGTCCTTAAGAAATGATAATGTGGTGTGGTCTAAGTGAGAATAAGAGTATTTACGGATAAATAGGAAAAACCTAAATAAATTCTAACACTCGATGTAGAGTAGTACTCAATTTAAACTTTTAAACTATCGCGCTGCGTATTATAGAACGAAACGTCAAGCCCTTAAGGTATTTACGCATGTACGCGCTAATCCCCGTTCTATAATATTACTATAGTACTCAATTATTGAATGTTTAAGAAAGCTGAGCGCGTATTAAAAAAATGCACTTGCCGCGTAAACAATAGAACTATGTTAGGGCAAATAAAAAACATATTTTGTTTAAAATAATTATTTATTTCATTCTTCATCTCATTATCATCATTACACATAAAATGCGCGTGCGACGATGATCTTTATCGTAATCTTCCATAGTTATTGTTATGGGTTTACAACAAAAATCCAATTCACTATATAGGCACAATCGAAGCAAAGTAAGATTAGCTTATGCTCACGCAAAAGCAATATCGTAGTCTTAAGAGCACGCACTAGTCACACAAGGCAGTATCAATCAGTCCATAAACAGTCCAGGTAGGGTAAAAATAAATAGAAAGCCAAATATAATCATAAACACAACCGACATAGTAAACACGGAAGGATTTTGTAGCATAGAAAAATATAATGGAGGGTAGTTCTGTAGCGTCTTCACTTGACAGACAACCACAGATAACATTCACTGTCCAAAACAAAAGTAGTGCTGCACTTTTGGATTCGTTTTTCTTGAGAATCGATACGACACTGAAACGATCCTCTGATATTTTGATCCATTATTAATTGGATTTAAAAGTAGGAGCATTTCTTCAAACATATCATTGATTAAAGACGAAAGAATAGATAATTCTAATATTATGTTAAAAACAAAACGAACTCTACACGGGTCGATCGATCGGTCGATTATATCGATCATTCGTTTGATTATACAGCGTCACACCACTATTTTAATGGTAAAATGTCGAATGTAGGTAACCTAATTCGAACATCATTTTATGAGCTTTTAAAAACATAAAAATAACTCCGGCTTTTACAAGAAGAAGTGAATAATTGAAAAATCGTAGAAAAATAATTAAATTTGATTGATATTTATGAAATCTATGGACGCCAAAAAAAGTCCAGACCAAATTCTGCCATTGTTCTTTGTCATCTGTTCGCGACATGACATAGGTTTTTTTTGGTTGCTACATAAATATTATTCTCGGGCCAAAAAACGAGTCGAGGCGAATTTGCAATGCGACGTGCAAACACTTGACGACGGCCATGCCGCGAAGTGAATTGAGGGCGACGGAATTTTAAATGATCAACTTACACTTATCGATATTGAAAATATACGAGGTTCTGAACTTATTGGACGGACAAAAGTATTTTTAATTGACTTCGATGTTATTTATAGCATTGTTTTTTGGGTGGTTTGTTTTTCAACGGATTTTTCTTCAATGGTAGATTAAATGACTATCTACTATAAAATACATTCACGGCCCGATTTTTTAAGAAGAGTTAGTGTTTATTATGTTTTTTTAATGTTGTGATTAAAAATGAAAAGCAGATTATCTGGAATGTAGATGACTTGTTTGGTTATCCCTACTAGTATGTTGGTGTAATGTTAAATGCATTATAGTGATATTAACGTGTTTATAAGCATCTCGGTAAAATCCCGAATAGTAAATCCATGTAGAACATACAAGCGGGGATTACGGATTTATACAACATTTGACGTATGTTCGATAACGTCAAACATACGTATTCGTTGGAGTTCTGCCCAAGAGAAGAGATTAGCCATTCATGAGTCAAAATGTAGTGACGTTGGCGCACGCTGGTGTACGTTGGTGCGTCGTAGTTGCTTCTGCCCACTGAAATAAATTGTTACGTAACTATTGTAATACTGTCTGGGTATTTATGACTCTAGAAGTCACGATGCTAATCGCGGTACGGGATTTAGATATGTTTGAGGAAGTTTTCCGGATGCAAGTAGGGAAACTAGTTGGATGTGATAAGCATCTAAATTCCCGTACATTATGTAGATGTCAAATAAACCAGGATAAGAAATCTATAGAAGTGTGATATTTTTCCTAATAGGAATGTAGCACGTAATGTTAATAATGAAAAACTGAGCTATAGAAACGATATCATGTAAGTAATATAATTGATAACACATAAGTGAATAGACACATTGAAAACCTCCTTTTAACTTTGTCCCTGTTTGTTTACTTGCATTCAGTCTCAAGTCTCATCAGCTAAACATTTGCCTATCTTACCTCCCTGAACTTGGTCTTATTGATGTCATTGTTTATTTGTCACCAGTTGGAGTTTCTCCCCATACGAGCGTCAGACGGGCTGGGGTGCCGTGGTGGGCGGCTTCCTCTACTGGACATGCTTCAACTCCGTCAACCAGACCATGGTGCAGCGCTACATCGCGCTGCCCAGCAAGAGGAAGGCTATCGCGTGAGTAACATTATTTATTTATATTTACATTATGTATTAATGTCAATTTAATTGCCATATATGAAGTACATTTGCCTCAAGACACAGGATTGCCGAGAGACGTTACTAAAGGGATACTTAAGGAATTACTTATTATCGATTTAGGTGAGCTACTTTTTAGAATATAGTCAGCGTTTTCTGAGTCCATTACTTTAACCAATAAGGCATAAGTCATTTAAACATTGTTTTAAAATATTACTGTTACTGTTTGAATATGATTTGGTGTATCGTCCTCTCCTTTAGTTAGTCGTAAGTGAACCATTGATAATCCCTATTAGTATAATACTCATTCAAGTGTTTCGGATATTGTATATAAGCTCCTAATGAGCTTACTTTACCGTATACAGAAAAATATGGAGTATAGTATTTGTGACCTTGTGTGGTAATAGTGGCAGTGCTGATGCTAATAAACCTAAAATTTCTTTAGAAAAATAAAATAAGTTGATTGTGTTTATATGTTTCATTTAATACAAAACATATTAAAAACTAGCTAAGCAACTTTCAATAGTTTATCTCCTTTCAATTCAGCACAGCACCGATTACGAGTAGCTACTGAATTAATATGCATCGTTTACGTCATAGCACAACAATTAACTGATTGTGGTAGTAACTCGAGAATAGCAATGTCTGTCCTCGAGACAGCGACAATATTTGTAGGATTTACTCACAATTATTACAGCAATTATTTGATAAGAACTGCAATGGTTAAGAGTATGCAAATATTGCAGTCCTAGATGTGTTTTAGATTTATTTATGTATTTGTCTTGATATTTTTTAAACGGATAGAATAGTGTCCCGTTATTTGTATCCATCATCGGCTACCAGTCATACTGGATACAGCCGAATACCGTATTTATATGGAGCGACTGCTTATCTGACCTCCACAACCCATTTTCCTTGGAAACACAGTATCCCATAGTAAGACTGGTTGTCAGAATTGACTTAACGACTGCCAAAGATCTATGTATGACAGCCGGGACCTACTGTTTAACGTGTTATTTGTATCTCTACCAAAAAATATTGGTGTTTATGTCAATGTCATAGTGCATAACTTCATAGGGAGTCTGTTGCTATGGAGAATTAGAACAAGAAGCAATTAGAATGAACACAAATATAGGTGCTAGCTTTGCCCTTCGGTTTCTGCTGTCTCTTAGCTCGTCTTAAAAGCGTGATTTTGAATAGACTGGTTCTTGGGACCTACCTCAAGAATCTGTAAATAAAACCGGATTTCTATTTCTAGATATACAAACAAATACTTGAGCTGTATGCTGTTGTATTATTTATATAAGTATTATGTTCTTAGATACAGTCTTTATTATGGATAGTCTAGATATTGTCGTCTATTTATTTTTTGCAGAATTTATAGCATGCGTTTTATTTTAGTACAACTAAACTAAAAGGAGAATGACCAAGTGACTATGGCACTTAGTATCGCTATCAAATGTATTGTGCCACAATGTTATATATCTTAATATAAAGTATGATTAATGTACTTTTAAATACATTAATTATTTTTTAAATAATTCTCCAGGTTTCGCCATAGTTTTGAATTGAAAAAGTTGTAAAAAGGGATTCTTTTTACAACTATTTCCACAGATTTCATCTTGTTAATTAAAAATAAAAAAGGAATTATCGTTATTACCAACTTATGGCACAATTTAGATTGAAGCGATACTGGAAATGGTCATTCTCCTTTGTATGAAAATGTCAACTGTATCTAACAACAGTCAACAACCATCTATTTGTGTCCGATGTTTTGGAAAATAACGTAATATGTTGTCGATTGTCTTACATAAGCTTTGCTTCGCTCTTATGACCTACAAAATACGAAACAGGTTATAAATACAACTTTCGTTTGATATTACGAAAACAATTTTTACTAATGTTTTTTGGTACATGTTTTTTTTTTTTTTTTTTTTTATATAACCTTTTATGTGTCCCACTGCTGGGCAAAGGTCTTCCCCAATTTGCTCCAAGCTGTTCTGTCTGGAGCCATCTCCCACCAACCCGGCAGATAGCGTTCGATGTCGTCGCGCCAGCCAATATCTAACATGGATATTTGGCATGCGTATTTCTTTTTTATGATTGTTTTAGAAGTTCTTTTTTTATAATA
This sequence comes from Autographa gamma, assembly GCA_905146925.1. Taxonomy (NCBI): domain Eukaryota; kingdom Metazoa; phylum Arthropoda; class Insecta; order Lepidoptera; family Noctuidae; genus Autographa; species Autographa gamma. The sequence goes on from LR989852.1 coordinate 9,314,923, forward strand.
TTATATATTTTTTTATATTAATTTGGAGTCTGTTCAACCTTCACTGGATTTCATTGGACACACTTAAGATTTCCCTTGTTAATTCTCTTCCTAGCCTTTCCCAAGCAATAATATTGCTGGTATTATAATTGAATGTTGCTTAAATATTTAATGTAACATAACCCTCCCAGTGCTCTAGGCATATTCTGCATCGGGGCAATCCTAGCGATCTCCCTCTGCGTGTGGTGCGGCCTCACCGCGTGGGGCGCCTGGGTGATGGGGGGCTGCGACCCCGGCGGCGTGCCCCTCGTCGACGACAGGCTGCTGCCGGCCTTCGTCACCTACGTGTCCAAGATACAGCACCTCCCAGGCCTGGCTGGAGTCTTCCTCGCTGGAGTATTTGGAGCTGGACTTAGGTAAGCGAAAAATGCTGGTGATGACAGTCTTTTGTTTTCAAACACGTCAAGTCTTCTTCTTTTAAATTTTTTACCGAGATTACAGTTGGATTCAAACTTAATGGCGGCTGTACTGGGCGAGGTACTGCGCAGCGTGTAGCTAACACGCTGCGCAGTACCTCGCCCCGCACCCCCGCTGGCGCAAAAGTTTGTTACTGTGCAGCGACTCGCCTCGTGTTTAGAGCCGCCATTAAGTTTGCATCGTACTGTACCTCCTTGGTGACTATAAAAAAAAAACAATTGACTGTCGTGGAACTTCCAAGAATTATAAGAGAAAAGAAAATGTGAAAAGTAGTAAAGGTGTGTCTTATACAATCCTGAGTGACATTTTCTTGTATCTGCGACCTTCTTGACGTCAGTCTTACTTTCAATATATTTAGATAAGTTAAGATAGAATATTATCTCATGCGAACTAGTAGCATTTTTATCTCTAGGTTTTTGCAAAGATCTGCTATCTATATTTGTGATATTAATGATGCAATTGAGTAAAGTACCCTAAACCGAAGAGCATGTATGAAGGGAATTATGACAGTGGATGAAGCGAAACAAGTATGTAAGGATCGTAGCAAGTGGAAAGAAGTGGTCTCTGCCTACCCCTACGGGAAACAGGCGTGATTATATGTATGCATGTATGTTGAGTAAATTGGCCAAAATCTTCATGATCGAGAAATTGAGATATACTAGCTGCACTTAATTCTGAAATCAGCCCTTGAACTTTACACTTACGCTATTTTTAGTAGACCAAACATGTTGCCTGACATTGAACCATTTTGAACAATGTTTTTCTTCTGTCCAGTTCATTATCAGCCGTCCTAAACGCATGTGCGCTGGTGGCAGTTGAAGATATCATGCACGGTTGGCTGCAGTTGCGACTGAAGCCGATGACAGAAGGTATCCTGGCGAGAGCCATCACAGGCACACTGGCTGTCATATCAGTGGTCATGCTGTTCGTTATACAGAAACTTGGAGGTGTTCTTGGTAAGTACTATTCGGAATAATATTTTTTGAATGGAGCTTCTGGGTTATAGCTGGTAATATTTTTTGATAATACTGTTATTTACTGGAAGACAACTGTCTAGTCACTCTTCCTATATAAGAATATATCTACCAATATGTAATATCATGCAAGAGCAGTAAAACATTTAAATAGTTTTGTCAGTAGCATGATGTCTTTTTTTTAATTCTGATGACTTTTTCATATAATCCTCATGTTCCCAAAATATGTATTAGGTATAAGCTTTCCAGACTAAAGGAAATTATCGCCGACAATCTCCCATTTAATCCAAGAGGTCGTTAGGTTGAACCTAGAAGAATATCACTGGCTAAAAGAACTATGAGCTGCCTCTTTACCTGAGTTATGAGATATTGTGCCAAAATTCTTCCGCTTAGGGTAACTGCCAAGATCTCTTCCAAAAACAAGATCATGTGTCGAAATTCCTGCACTCAGGCTGAAAGTAAGAAATCTTAAAAAAAATTGCCGAAAGTCCCGTGCTAAGGCTGACTGCAAAGATCTTTTCCAAAGAAAAACAATTGGGTCCGAGTATGAGCGTCTTTTGTTTGTACAGGAGTAGCAACAGCCCTATCAGCGATCGCCGCCAGCGCCACGTGCGGCGTGTTCACGCTGGGCATGGTGTGCTGGTGGGTGGGGCCGGCGGGCGCGCTGTCCGGCGCGGCGGCGGGCGCGCTGCTCGCCGGCACCGTGTCGCTGGGCACGCAGGCGGCCGCGGCGAGGGGGCTCCGTGCTCCCCCCCTCAACCTTACCATGGAGTGCGCGAGGAATGCGTCCTTCGTTGGACTGGAGAATGCTATTGTAAGTGCTAAACCCTAAACCGAAGATCATGTATGGAGGGTATAATGAAAGTGGACGAAGGGAAATAAGTGTGTAAGGAACGTGCCAAGTGGAAAGAAGTGGTCTCTGCCTACCCCTACAAGGGAATGAGTAGTAGTAGTATGTATATACACCCCTTTTTTTTCCTATGGTTCTGAGATTTGTCTTTTAAATTAAATAATTGACAAGGACTACTTGATGGAGATGTAAGTAAATGATCCAATTGTAAGCATGACCATGATTGTTTATTTGCCCATTTGATCCAAACATAAAAAAATCTTGTCAATCACAAGATGTACGTATAAAATACAAGAAGGTACTGACACTGTATTTTTAAATTCAAACTATTTAAAATGTGAATTAAGGTTCATTTAAATAGAAAACAATACCATATGCTTATCTATTTTGACTATAAAGTAACGGTTTTATAAATATTAATGAGAGTAACAGTGAATAGAAAGTAAAAAAATACTTTTAAACGTAATTCTACTTAAAGAAGAAACCTTATGACATAACTCCCTCAATACTATTATCAAGGGCTAAGAAACACGATACCGAATTTAAATTTGTAGGTCAGACTACCAACAATAGGTACCTATTGTTTGATTCTCCATATTGGAATAACAATTATTTATAATGCGTATAGTACGTGTGTATAGACTTGAATTGTTGACAAATGACTAACGAAAGTGGTTTTAAAATAATTGTGAATGGATTTTTGGCAAGGTTCAAGACCTTTGTTTATGGTTTGTTATTTTTGCAGACAAGAAAAGTTAAATGAGGTTCAAATGTCAAAAAATATCCGGGGACTTAAAAAAGTCTTCATTTACTATTTTGGACCTACTGCATAAGCGTCTTCGACTGTTTGTGAGGATTGCTGCACCAAATATTCAGAGCATCAGATCATAAAAAATGTTGGTTGCTCTAACAACTCTTTTTTCTACAATGTGATTAAAACTATAATCAAAACTGAAATATGTAAACACTTCTATCCTATACTATAGAAATACTGAATAACGGCTTTTGTCCAACAGGACCCAGAAACAGTGTTCCCCCTATTCCGGGTATCATACCACTGGATCGCACCACTCGGGCTCATCACCACTCTAGTGGTGGGCATGATCGTGGGCTGGCTAGTCGACAAGCCGTCCAGTCTCAAGATGGACGCGGAACTGTTCACACCTGTCATGTGGCGCTGGCTGCCCGCCGAGGCGAGGGAAAGAGCAGGCGATACCAGAAGAGCGAGAGCGCAACTCGATGCGGCTACTCCACACTCCGCGCCCCTCATACTGGCTACAGTCGACAAGGTGATACAACTCAATAAGTAATGCTACTGTTCCTTTTTAATTGGCACTGTCATCATCATTAACATGACTGTCATTGCAATATCATTTTAAGGTTTCTCTATTTTGTTGTAGCATGATTGGTTTGTTGATTTGCTGTGTGTAGTTAGAAGTGTTAACTAATGCGTCTTACATCCATTAAATTTGTAACTGAGTAACGCCTGCATGAAAACGAATAGCAAATAATACTTTTAGAACATTTGCTCTAACAAGTTCCTGTCATTAAAACCCATTAATCCATATTTCCATTTCTTACTTATTATCATGAATTTTCATAATACATTTTTTAAAAAACATATTTTATTGTTTTTCAGATTGAAATGAATGGGGTAACCAGCAGGTGAGAGGAGTGGTAATATCGATAATTTTTGTATTTTTATTCATTGTGACTAAGAAATTTCTCTAGTCACACAGTGATGTTCGTAATAAAATAAGAATAATGTTAAATTTTCTAAATTTATACTTAAATTCGGTTTTTGAAAATATTGTCGCTGGCGACGTTGTTATGTATTATAATATTTATTATCTGTATCATGATCATAGGTGATGTATATAAAACTCTTGAATGAACTTGGCTCTCGTTAAAAAGTTTTTAGCCTTTTTATGAAATCATTCCGTATACCTAGTTTTTGATAAAATACATGCGGTGTTCCCACAAAACAATTATATCATAAGTATACAGTGTTTTATACTTTTTTTACTATAAAAATTTATGACTGTCGATTTTTACCAATTTTTTTGTGGCAACACCGTTAATGTTTTTGTGCGTGCCATCTAAACGGGGCCTTGGGAAAGACATTATCAGGATATGGGACCAAGTAAATAGCTATTTAGTAGACGTATGTATTTATGCAGCTTTACTGTAACAGTTTTGAGACAATAATATTTATTAATTTATTATTATTGTGTAAAAAAAAGATTTGTAGATAAATATTTTATTTATTTATTTATAGTGCCAATGTCGATTAAAAATTACAAAAATCAAAATCATATTTATAAATACAGTGTAGCAATGCCAATTTTTATAGGTGCTTACAATACGTTAATATTAAGATAATATTAAGAAAAAATAATTTAGACTTTTTTTAGGTTAGAATGTAAAGTCTTATTAAAATCTACTTAATTTACGAGCGTCAGTATTGTATTGTACTTAAGTGCATAAAACGTGTCTATATTATATTAAAAGTACGAAAAATGAGTATTTGAAAAATTTACTTTACAAATATTCCTGTAAAATACAGTCGAAAAATCAAAGGTCGCACCGAACTTACCTATTTTTAATTAGAATTATTATAAAACAAATAATTAAATGTAATTCTTCTGCTTGTAACCTTGATTATGTACCAACTTAATATTTTAAACAGACACGTGTTTTATGTACTTTTTATAATTTTTAGATCGGTGAGAGGTATTTTATAAGAAGGACATGTTAAAATTATACTCGAATTATTTACAACACTTAAATTGTTGAGATCTTTATTTTATATCATTTAAAATTAAATAGAAGATATTATACCTTATTACTGTCTTGTAATATTTCGAATTGAAGTTAGATGCCCTGTAAGGGAGTTCGCGAACTGCTCGTGTAGTGCTCTTTCTTCAGACGTGGACGCTCCCTAAGAGAAATGTTATATAGAGACTTTTCTTAAATGGGTTGATAATCGTGCTTAAACGGTGATTAAAAATCATAGAATTAATGTATTTGTATTTGACATAACATTGTGACTAATAAGCACACATCTTTGAATAAGCTTATGACCTTTAAACAAATTATATCAAATAAAACAAAAGTTATGATACTAGAATTAAAGAACAGTCAAATGTATTGCCAGAACGATTTACTTAAAATGTACTTAGTAAAAATAATTTAAGTATAAATTAAGCCCTAGTGTTGTGTTTGGTTTTGTATTGTAGTATTTTAATGTGATTTTAATTAGTTACAGTATTTTGTTTACGTACAAAGTGCAATAATTATTACACATGTCAGCACAATTTGTGTACTGGCTGTTTCTGTGGGTGATATTAAAATTAAGCTATTTAAATGTTTGTTCCGAGGTTGGGCGTATGTGGAAATGTTTGTGATATCTTGAAAGTCTTGCGACACATAGATTGTTCTATAAAAAATGTATAAAACTAAAGGTGTTACCACACCAATCGATCGACAGTCAATCGATGCCATCGATCGACGGCAGAATGGACTAGTCGACCATCGATCGATTGGTGTGGTAACACCCTAAAGGAAAATGTTTAAAAAAAAAATAGAGGAATTTTATAAGCGATAGTTGTTAGACATTAGTGGAATAAGTATGGAATTTTAGTTCTTTGAAATAAAGTTATTAAATAGTTGCATCTATTTATTGATCTCACAGGAACAATCAGTAAAATCATTACAATAGGATAAGTAGAATAACCAGTCGTTGGCTGTACACAATGTATTTATTATGAACTATAAGCTCGCACACATTCAAATAGTAATCATGTTCTAAATAACAAATGTTGTTGATAGAAAATGTACCTGAAACTATATAAATAAAATGTAAATATGTTGTGTTTACATATTACATTTTACTGTACGAATATACAACAATCATGTACTTATTGTTACGAAATAAATGAAAATTATAACATAAAGTTTCGTTATTACATTCGAACGAGCGTTTAAAATGGGAATTATTTTTAGAACGTGCTACAATTTCGTCTGAAGTTTGGAAAGTTATAAAATTCCGAGGAATTGTGGAGACGAGGAGAATAACGTAAATAGTCAGGTGTTGGTGAATGTGGTACGTAAGGGTGATTTACATTCGTCGCGCCGCCCCGACATTAAAACTGGGAACTTGGTACAATGCGACGGGAGCTAGGAACTTGGGCCCTGCGAGGGATGCAAGGCGGGAAGAGCACGTGATCTCTGCTGAAAGGGATTCACTTGATTGCCGTCGTAAGGGTTGCATCGGTTTGTTTTGATTATACCGAATGATTTAGTCACGAACAACGAAGGGGCAATCAGGCAATCCGTTTTTATGAGAACTGTCACCCGTTTAGGGGCGTGTAAGTAAATCTTGTAGTCGATAAGTTTATATCGGAAGTTGTTTTATCGATATGTGGCAACATTTTCACAAAAATAATTGAAATATATTTTTAAAGGTAGAATTTGAATCTATCTAAGATTCAAAGACAATTTTGGGCAAAATAGATAACATTTGGTTGAAGACAGTGGGTAGGGCATAAATAATATTAAGGGTTGAAAAAAAAAACGAGGGATTCATCCATTTAGACGAGCTCTAGACCCACTCTATCTACCTCCATTACATTTCACTTTAAGTCTACAAAATATTTTTATGTGGGTAATTGCCGTAAACAATTGAAGCATCAATATGGCGCAACCGTTTTGCGCTAACAAGAACAAACTTATTTAAGTCAGCTATAAAATGGAAAATTTCTGACAAAAACCATCGTAAAAGTGATTGCGGCGTCGAAAAGCCTCGAACGGAGGCTCGATCGTAAACTAAATTGGCCTAGGAACTGTTTAATTGCGAACAGTAGCTTGTAATTAAATATGCGTAAAGCAACGGATGTATTCCTGTTTGTTATGTTCCAAGAAAATATGGCTGACGGGTAAGTACCTTTCATATCTTAAAAGTTTGCTCGCAGAGAGAAGTCAGTGTTCTGTTATGAAGAAAATAATATGGTGTCAGTGGTCAGTAGTAACTTCAGTCGTTGTAACTATTACATGGCCAATATATGTCTAGTAAAGCTACGAAGTGATCATATTATGTTGTCTCTCGGTGCATTTAGACATGGTCGTGGTGGTGGTAGATATGTCGACAACCCCCAATTAGGTACATTCAAGTTTAGAAATGTAGCCCGCTTCATTGTTTTGCACTGAGAAGTACCTACATGTACTGTCAAAAATGATCCTTCATTTGAATCTTGCCGATTGTTGTCACTGCTTGGACATCAACTACGATGGATGCTGTTGCCACTAGTAACCTATCAAAGGCCTTTTAATATTTATGTTTATTGCTGCTACCCGCCACGTCATTGAACTTAACGACTCTCATTATCCATCCACGAAAACCCTGTCAAAAGTATCTCCTAAACAGGACGCATCAGATAACGAAGGTACCGCGACAATACCAACTTTATAGTCCTCGTAAAAAGCACGCGGGTCTTCCCATCGCGGTAGGCGCCCAATTAATTAATGATCCAACTTGAAAATGAATTACCCTATTGGGAATCTCGAGGTGTGCCGAGTAACGGCTCTTACCCGCCTCATGCTTAAGACTTCAGTTAAATAAAATTTTATTGTTTACCGTGTTTCGTGTTGACTCAAGTTACATTAAATTGTTGGGACATATTAAAGGTGTTTTATGTTTGCTGCTTGTTCTTCAAAAACGACTTTTTAATGTATATTTTCCATACTGTATTTTGTCGTTCGTGGTGGCTTTAAACCCGATACTGGATTGATTTATTTTTAACTTATGAGCACGATACTGAAGTTTCAATTCTTTTTTATTTAGTTATTTGAAGGAAAATGCTGGAAATATCTGGCTAATTATCTGCTAAAACATATGTTAATCTTCTTGCATATGAGAATCTACTCACCGGAATTGAAAAGAAAAAAAAATGGAAGTTTTTCACATACTTTTTATGTGTGATCGTCACAGCTCTAAATGGTCTCATCGCCTCATTTATTTGAGTGGTTTAGAGGATTTGTTCCAGCATACCCGGGTTATCTTATCCGTGTCAGTAGATTCCTCCCTCGGAGCCGGTCATTGGTCAGAGAGCCGGCCATTTACGCCCCACACAAAGACATTATTCCCATGTCCCTTCTTACTGCAAAACTTAAGATCCTTCACTTTCTTATAGTTACTTATTTAAGACACGTACTCATAGTGAAGTTATGTGATTTTGACCCATGTAACATAATAACACACAATTTTTGTAGTTCCAGCCATGATTTTAGGGTTTTTTAACCGACTGCATAAAAGGATGAGGTTCTCAAGTTGATTTTTTTTATGTTTGTATTATGGAAAACTTTTGACTGGGTGAACCGATTTTGATGATTTTTTTTTTATATGAAAGCTGGTGCTCCCCCTGTGGTCAAGTCTTGACAAAGGGATCCATAAGATATAAATATAAGACTTACCCCATGCTTTTGTTTTTATGCCATGACAAAGTATTAAAAAAAAGGCTACAATATAAAATAGGGTAGGTGCCTTGAAATAAAAATAAATATGAATAACCATTGTAACATCTTAATAGATATACGATATCCTCGAATAATAAATGGTTTCAACATTAAACAAAGAGGCGATCAGCTGCTCTTTAATGAAAGCTGTAATAATTAACTTTTATAGGAATTAGTTAATGCTGTATGACCGTGGGCGACAAACTAATAGGCTTAGCATTCAAGAGATCGTTAACTTTATATTACTTAACCCTAATACGTAAATTATACGCCACTTTCATTTAATTTATGTACATTTGTAAAGTAAGAGGGAATAATTAAAAACTACTTGCGTATAGACGATCGGTGCAAAATCGAAAATTGTCTTTTTATTATTAGGTATAACTGCTTATTATTATTGTAGAATCTACAGATAACACGTTTTTTTTCTTAGGTAATATTATGAAAACAATAAAAGTAACACTGGCTATTAAGTGTTTTTTTGTCATGGATTAACTATTCGCAAGGGTACAGTACGGTGCAAACTTAATGGCGGCTCTGAACACGAGGCGAGTCGCTGCGCAGTAACAAACTTTTGCGCCAACGGGGGTGCGGGGCGAGGTACAACGCAGCGTGTAGCTAAGTTCACAGCCGCCATTAACTTTTAATCCAACTCTAACAGTCGTTAAATTATTGGACTTAATACTTGTGTAAACAAAGTAAATAAATAAACAAGTCTCATGCCAATCAAGAAACAAATAGGCTTCGAACATAATCATTCATTTACTTAAACAAAGAATAATTAAAAGTAATTTCATTCCATTCAATTCGCAATAAAAAATAATAGTTTAATACACCGTCACCATTCCTAATTAATTCCTGAACCTGAACACATCTATATACAGTACATTATCCTTACCCCGCTTAATCGTGTGGTAATGTGAGGCGGCCGGGCGACAAGTGTACCGTTGTTTTAATTGAGTTTTCTTCCCTTTGCACCCCTTTGCTTCCCCTTTGCACCTCTTTGCACCTTTGTGGCGTCGAGTGGTGTCACCGTCAAACGAGAATAGGCAGCAATGAGGTGCTACGGAGCGGACTGACTGGAGGTGGCCCGACTTTTAACGGCCATCGATACAAATAGATTAGGACGACGGTAACGATAGAACTCTTTGAAGCGGAATTGATTCTTACTGGAAGAATAAAAGGTTACTGTTAAGTAGTATTTGTCTTTGCGTATTCGTGTTAAAGAGACTTGTGGATAATTTTTTATGTTTTAAATGGCAGGTAAGTACTCGATTTCAAAACTACAGTTTGATGTTTGTGATCATTTTTCCGGTGCGCGGCTGCGGGGCCTGGTACCGCGTTGTCGTCTCATTTAATCGCCGCATTACATGCAAAGTGCATCTCTTACATGTAAAACAGTCCCGGCGGGTATTTAAATTTTCGCCTTTCCCCGTAATTCGTTGAGTGCAGACAAAGGCTTTCAGAGGAAACATTGTTAATGTGTTACCCAATGCATTCTACCCGACACACCTGCTATACATTCACGAGAGCTGTGCCGCTATGTTTTTGAAGAAGTGGCGCGGAAATTGATAAATCACATGAATTTGTTAGGCAAGCGCATAGTTGGGAGAAAATTAGCGTTGTTCCCACTCCACGGTTTGTTCATTCGTGTAAATCTCAACGAGGCGTAAGCCAGAATTGTTGGTTTGCCTTCACCGAGCTATCGGTCCACAGTTTAACTGAGCTGACGGCCAGTTTAAACCGCAATTAAGCTTTTCCGCCGAAGAAAAACGGAGAAGACAGTGTGCGAAATAGACATTCGAAAATAGCGGCGAAGAGTCAACAAACGAATTTTCGACGTGTCAAAGTAAATCTCTAGCCGACAATACGAATGGCAATAAAATCCGCCGTCGGGGGCTAAACTGGCGATTGGTAAGCTGTCCGCCCCTACTATAGGGCAATTCCGATAAAATGCGAAAGAATGAGTTTTGCCGTGAACGCAAAAAAATCTTGGGTCAACATTTAAGCTAGAGACAGAGAAAAGACGTTAGAGAAATACTAATAATTTTTACTAGATATAAAGCATTTTTGTTAGAAATTCCGCCTTTTACCGGACAGTCTTTGACATCAAATTTCCCAAAGAATTCGTCCAAGTATTGAGTATCTGCGCAATTCCATGGTAGGGGTGATGTCCTAAGCTGTGTTAAAAAGGTTTACTTTCCACAGTTTTCGAGAGGATCCAGTAAAACGGTGTAATTTGTGAGATAAGCGGTGGTTTAGCTGAGCGCGGTCTGATACCAATCTGCCAATAAGAGGGTGTCGATACCGCTGAGCTGGACTACACTTAAATTTTTTACAGATAAAGATTGTATAAATTAGTGGTATCTTATCTACTGCACTTTGCTGACCAACTTTTATTGTGAGCATCGAAATGATTTTCTTTGCCATATAGATCACTCTTTCGTGTGCCTAGAGTCGGTGTTGTATACGGCGCGACGGTTTTTTACCCTTCTCATGCTTATTTCATTTTAGACACATAAATCGGTTAGTTTGCTTATAACTTTGGGTCAGAACTAGATGGCAATATTGTGTATAACATAGTTGTTGCTCTATGTTGTGCCGCATTAGTAACACATGCTAGCAATAATCTGCAGCGTGAGGTTCGTGTGGGCCGAGGTCGCGAGACCTGCCGGCGGACGCCTCGCGGCCATTAATTGAACTCCGTCGCAGCCACTTAATTTTCAATAGGACCCGGAGCACACTCCCACCAGGTGGACGCTTTGTGCGCTCTCCTGTTTGCTAAAGTCCTCGTATTTATTTTAGATTCCATTGTGCTGCGCTCCGACGCTTTGTCGGGAAATAGCCCTCTCGTGTACCACTGCTTTGTTAATTTTATTAATATGTGAAACATTTATAAAACGCGACCGCACGAGCGATTTAATGAGTTTTATTGTTAAACAGAGAGTAATGTGCTCGAAATGAAGCGCGCCCTCGGCTTAGATGTTGTCTAAATTCATACGAAGAGGGGAGCGGGATCCATGTTTTAACTCGAGCAGCTTATTTTACAATATGGACTGACGCAGTTAGCGAGCCGAGACACAACACCTGAAACAATTCATTCATCATATTACATTGTTAAAATTACTTATTTATCTGGCTCCTCAGGGCAACCCTCGTAGGTGGAAACACAAGGATGCAAATAATCCGTTTCATCCCACAATCTAGTCGAGTTCAAAAGAACTCGTAGGAGATATTTACGTTGATCCCGTAGAGCCGGACCACGGCTAAATAACTGGGCATTCCGGCACTGGGGCCAACAAAAGAATTTAATAACTCGGCTTGGTAGGGCGGGCCGGCGGGCGGGCGCGGGGGCGTCCGCCCTCGGCCGGTAAGCTTATTACCGCGCTGGGCCGGGCGCCGCCGCCGCCGCCGCCGCCAAGAACATATTTGCTTTGCTGAATGTCACCGGAGCCGCGGCCGCTGCCGCCGCCCGCGCCCGCTCCGTGCACACAGTTTGTGCGCTCGCTTAAACATTTAAGAGCTCGCAATGTTTAGCGACGGCGCAAATTAAAATAGGCTTTATGCGAAATCTAATTTGCCAAGTAGGGAACCGAGCGCCTCGTTTGAGGAGCCACCTGACTCGAGGTAGATGTTTGTATTGGGAATTGAATTAATTCTGCTTTTGAATTACCTACTAAATATAATTGATATTAGGTAAGTAGGTACGTACTTTGTCCTCTTTTCTCATCTGCAGAGTAAATATAATTACGAGAAATCAAAAGCTTTTTAGAACCATTAACGATTTGCGACAACACTGTTAGGAAAGTTACCCTATAGGCCTGCTTTGTTTAATTAATTATTTTAATATTGAAATAAGGTTTCATTAATCTGATTTACCTCATTATTTATTAAATTTATATCCAATTCTACGACGAGTTAATGAAGGCATTTACATAAAGTAAAAAAAAAAAAACATCTTTCAGCTTTTGTTAAAAAACCAACTGTTCTTTTCTGACGGAAACATAGTCGGCATTAAAATGATGATTTAGGTACTTAAACAAATGTCGATTAAATACTTCTAATCTTGTCTTAAACTACCATTAAGTATATTTTTTAATAAATTAAAGGTACGTACTTACAAACCCTTCACTATTTCAAAGAAAACTTTGGCTCAAACAAACTCACGAACTCCTACCCAAATTTCACATTACTAATAATGTAACTACCAAATGTAAGGGCAAGTAATTATGAATAATTAAACTTCTATTCATGGAGTATGATTAGCATAAGTTTACACGTAAAGTTTGTGCGTAACAAAATCAACAGCCGACCATCGGGTAGTTTGCGACTAGCTTACATTAAATGAAAGTGTATTAAAGATTCAGAGGGGTTCGTTAAGTTACACCTTACCGCAGGCGAGCCTTTGCTACGTACTGAATAAGTCAGATGGACAATGATCAGTTGAAACTACTGGAAGTGCCCTCATGAGTGTTGAGTCAAATATATTTGCGTAGTCCTGATATGGTTTAACTATTATTTCGCGAAAAAAAAGGGAGTTTAAAATACGATTCTTATAAAAACTGTTAGTTCAAAAACCGGATAAGCTTTACAATTAAAAATTGTTTTTTTATGAGATTTTTCTTAACACACTGTTACTTATTTTCTACAATTAATATCCTTACATTTAATATAATTATAAATAATATCAAAAGAATTTAATAATAAACAGAACGAAAATTAGTATTGCATTGTTAACAGAAATGCTCTGGGCCACAAAAAATCCTTTGAAAAACTAGTTAAAATTTTAAAAATATTAAGTCTCTACTTAAAATTTTAATGTCAACATGTCTACAGCACACAATACGGTAACATATCTAGAAGACACAGTTTTCTGTACATCTGCAACTGCTGGGCTGCTGCCTATACCGCTGCATGTCTTACGTTGAAGGAACTCTTCATGTTTTGACGGATAACAATTTTATTCGGAAACATTTTAGTGTCAGTCAGCCGTAAAGAGCAGACATAACATTACAGTTTGTAGCAGCCAGCCTTTCATAGAATTTATATTTTTGCTATGAAACGGTACTTACAAGTTGCTTCTGACGTTTGATTTTTATTCGTGTATAGTCGTGCGCTTGCATTTATAATAAATATGTCTTGGTCTACAGCCATACATTTTAAAAGTTAATAAAAAAGATTCTAATATATTTCTACATCTTTCGAGGCGTCTTGACTTGACATTGACTCGACTCTTAGAATTTTCCAAGCCCATGATAGAAGAATCTTTTTATTATATTTAAATATTATTTTAATGAACTATCTAAATTGTATTATTGTGTATTAAGCAAAAATCACATACCTATACTTGATGTTAACTGTATAATTTTATAAATAAACAAAGTTCACTCAAAATAAATCCTCATCAACATAATTAGTACTGAAATTCATTTACACATCAAGGTAAAAACTAGCGGAATTCTGCGGCGCGTCCCAACTGTGGGCGTGCGGCTAATCGGGTTATCTGACCGCAGACCGCGGCCGCTCAAAGCTCCTCGCAAAAAGCCAGCCCTTTGACTCCATCTCCAAATATTTGAACACAACCGCGCATTATTTTCAGTACAAACATCCATAATCCCAAGGAACTTCGGGTCAAAGCTTATTTTATTTTCGCCGGAGAACAGGAGTATTTGCATTTTGTCAATCACGGCTCTGTTGGATGTTAGATGTTGGCGAACTTTAATTCCCTGTGACACGGGTGCTTTATTTGTAGGAGTTTTACTTGTTTGTTGAACGTGGAAATTAGAACATTTTGTAGCGTTTTGGTAAATAGATTTTATGTACAATTTGATTAGGTTTTTGTTTAGCGAATCGTATTTACTTTGTAAACTTATATGGAAGCACGGAAACAACATACATGGATAGACGATATATTTGTAATAACAGCAGAAAAACGAATTAAACGCAAAGACTAATAACATAAAAACAATCACGCAAGACAATATTATTACCAATTTACTGTGTGTTACATTGCTTGTATGACATTGTAATAAGTTGAGCAAGAGCATTTAATTAACGTGCACACGTCAGCAGCAGCCGATCTGTTCCAACTAATCGAAACACCACTGATTAAACTTATACGTTTGCAGTCGCGAGCAGATGTTTGCATGGCGGCGGATTTAATATTGATAGCGGAGGCTGCTCGGGCCCGCGCCGCCGCTGCAAAGCGACTGTGTCAACGTGTTTACGATACGTGACATCTCGCAACTGGTGGCTGTTCGCAAACACTAACGTACTAACATACAACCAATAATAACATCCTCTATCACCCTAGAGAATTATACCAGTCCGACATTAAAATCCACCACGAACCCTTCACTCAAACATACGTCTCAACATGCCAACTTTCATAAATATCAAAGCAGGCTTCCCGAAAACAATTTCTTGAGATACCAGTGGCGGAGTTCACACGTCGCTCCGCTGCCTGTGGCTAACACAATTTTATTCGAGCATAAAAAACGAGCTCATCATGCAAACGCCAAAGTCGTGGGACGTGGCTCGCTCCCGCGGTAAAACAATTTATCTGCATCGACGGAATTACGACGGTGCGCCGTGAATAAAATATGTCGCCGACTGTCAGTCGAACGAAGACGTTGTCTGTAGCCTGCCCGACAGGGGTGCCTGGCGAGGAACTGACACCAGCACTGATGTACACGTCATATTGTAATGTACTTCTTAAATTTTTAACCTTCAACTTTGAGTAAAACTGACATTTGAAATGTTGAGTAGGTTTCTATGATCTATATTTTTTTAACTTCGGTTCTAATTTCACTTACACCTTTACATAAAAAAACAAAGTGATGACTCGGTAACCACATTATTTTTCAGTCATCCAAAATCGTCACACAATTATTTCAGAATAATTCAGCAACCGTAATTATAAAAATGTATCGTGGTAGCCCTGAAGCGCAAATTTGACGGGCGAAGAGCGACGTGCGACGGGCTCCAAGAATTAGGTCCCCGCGTACAACGTCGTATTTTCGTAAGATGTTCCAATGACGGGCGACATGACGTGACATCCAGGTAACCCGGTGCTGCTGCCCGCGGGACTGCCCGGATCAAATTATTAGCTCGTGAGGGTTAAAGGTACGCAAACACGCCGTGTTTGTTTGAAGGGTTAGGGTGTTATGCCTGCTATCCGATAAATGTGATTGTATTTCTATTTTATTTAATTAATATGTAACATTTTTACCTACTACTACTACCTTATTCCTTATTTAGTCAGATAGTTTGGGGTTTATGTAAATGGTTTAATACATTAAACCATTTTTTGTTTCATTATCAGTTTCAGAATAAACTAAAATGGAGTATAATTTTATATATTTGCCGGAAATATATAAATGAATATGTCCCAAAAATATGTCAGAAAAGCAAATGTACACAAATTCTACTGACTACGAAAATCAGTGTTACAAAAAATAACTATTAACCCCAACTTACGAAGAAAGAATTCAAAAGAAAACTGATTTACATCAGAGCACGCGCCGACAGACACGTACCTCAATCGTTTGCCATCCTTATTACATCTACTCGAATAAAACCGTAATAATTTCCCCTCAGCTAAAGTTAAATCATAAAAATTCCACGTTAAATGTATGACAAGTGTATTTTCCGTTCGATTGCTTCGCCGGTGGAATGTCAATCGAGGCTGCTTAGCATTCCGCGGTGCGGGCGGCGCGCGTGGCGAGTGCGGTGCATCTGCGGGGCGGGTGCGGGGCGACTGCGGGGCGGCAGCGGTGCGACTTAAATAAACTTGTAGAATGGCGCCTCGTTAACGTATTAGCGACGTTGAGGGGATTGTGCATAACGTGGTAAGGGTTGAGATTCGGGACGTTGCCGATAGTCTTACAAGTTTTGATCGATTACTTAATTGTAGTTGAAACTATTTGTGATTTCGTAAATATTATCACGTGGTTTAGTCTGACAGCCACGTCAATTCAACCTTTCTTTGTTTTCAGGTTAGGATAAATGATATTAAAACTTTTGCTGAAAGTTACGTTTGCAAAATAATTTTATATTCAAAACGGATGATAGATGGATCGACTTTAGAACTAGTGAAGTATTAAATAATATTGAATAAGGTATACCGAAATAAAATGCACCAAACATTCTGAATACCATTTGCTTATTCAGCACAAAGTGTATTCAAGAAAACAAACTTACCAACTTCTGATCTCATATTTATTTAATTTATCATGTTATGCATACCTCTACATATTATATATCCCATTTACTATCAAGCCGAAAGCCAGCGTTTGAACTGTTTGAACTGTTTGAATATTGATAAAATAAATATTAGGGCACGTGACCAAAGCGACGGGGCGACGGGACGACGGCGGGACGGGTCGGCAATTGTTTGCTCTTCATAAGTTCATAACTCGTTCAAATTGCGTCTCAATGCGCGCTGACATTGTTACTTTGTCAAACTCAATTCTATGGGTACGGTCTATGTTTAAACGTATTATTCCTAAATATCATTGTGTATTTAGAGCTCCAAATTATAGAAATAATAGAATGGCAATAGAATTGCTTATACTCAAAAAAACTTTTGTCTTATATTATATTTTATGTGCTTGACTGCTTGTCTATGCTGTCCAATGATTAAATCACTCACTTTAGCAGTTAGAGGTATTAAGATTCGCTAATGCCTTCTAAACTGATTTTTTTAAAGCATGATAAACTTAACATTAGACCAAAACATATTGGAACAATTCGTATTATTAAGAAAAAGTTGGTTAAAAATCTCTCAAAATTTTAAAAAAGTTCACCCTTTCTAAGATCCTTACAGTTAAAAGAACGCCAGAAGAAGACCACTTTAAAAAAATTATATCCTCTAAGCTCAAATTTCTGTACATGCCTTCTTTCGATATAACATTACATCTCTAAATCATATCCGCCTCACACCTACAATTCTGAAATCCCAAAGATATTTTCCGTATTTGCTCAGCCGGATCGGAACTGGTCAGTAAAGCAAACGAACACTCGGATCACTTATAGATGGCAGCACTGATCCGTGTGCGTCCAGCGAGAGCCGTGGACTCGGAAACTGTCTTCCGAAACCCTTCACGCTTCATTTGTCGAGTTAGGAAGGTTTACGAAGTGTGAGATTTGCTTGTGAATTTACGATTGTTGCTAACGGAATGAAAATTTAGTTTGAGTGCTGAGCTCACATGCTTGGCCAAGATAGTTTGTGAGATTTTGAACACGTGCCTATGCAAGTGATATTGAAAAGGCGGATTAACTTTCAGATTAATCCATGGATTTTTGTGTTTGTGACAAGAATTCATAATTTCTTTTTCTGTGCTCGAGAGCGACAAAAGCACATAGTTTGGTTTTATGGTTTGTTCATGTCATATCTAAAGTCTTAGATTGACTTGATTGATTTGAACCTATGAATTCCCATTGTCAAACTTTATTCGGCGTCGCTGGACAAATTCAGCCTCTCCATTTAGTCTATACCTATTAATATTATATCTCCTTTTCAGAGTCTACAGTGGCTTTATTGGCTACCTCCTGTTGTCAACCCAAGCGAAGCGAGAAAGAAACGAGAATAGGGTAAGAAGAAAAATAACATAGCATAACATAACATATCATCACGAGTGTATCCCCGAAGGGGTAGGCAGAGGTGTAACAATGTACACCCACAGTTCGCCGATATGTTTAGGTCCCATGTAACAGGGGGCGAGCCTATTGCCACTTACCGGGCACAGATCCAAACTCCGACCTCCTACTGAGAATTTCATAGAAAAACCCAATAACACTTTGGTCGACCCGGGAATCGAACCCAAGACCTCCGGCGTAGAAGTCGCATTTAACACCACTAGGTCAACGAGGCAGTTAGAGGCCAAGAAGAAAAATATCTTTACGAAAATAACGTTTGTGATCATCCAGTGACAAAGCATAATAATATATTGGTGATAAAGGTGGTCATAAAAGTGAATAAAACTTGTGTGTTACATAATCTGTATTATGATAAATGTGTATCAAGTGTTTGTGATGGAATGTGACATCAATAATTCTGGTCTAGAACTTTTTGCAGCAGCGCAACAGTGGCCAACGAGACAGGTAATTTATACAGTTTATATACAGTTTAGTAGTTATACAGTTTAGCGAAAGAGTATTGCAAATGTTTTTTTTAATAATTTGAAATGTGCATGTATTGTGTGTGCAGGTACACACACAAACATTTAACAAAAGCTATTAGATACAGATTTATAAATGATGTACAAAGGTGCCGCTTATTTCATAAGAAATCTTTGCCTGCAAACCGCGAAAGGAGAATTAATATATATATATTACTAGCTGTGCCCCGCGGTTTCACCCGCATGAATACGCCACTCCTCGTTCCCGGTGTCTTTATATTATTGGGGGCGGAGATTATTCCAAAAAATCACTATAACAAAGGTCAGGATTACATATTATTATTTTTTCACGTGCAATTTTCTATTTCTTTTTCTTTCATAAGAACCTTCTTCTATTAATAACTAAAACAACAAAAAAAGAATTAGCGAAATCGGTCCATTCGTTATTGAATTATGCGCTTACCAACATATTCAGCGATTCATTTTTACAAATAAAATATTCACATTTTTTCCTCGATGTACCTTCTACTTACAGTACATACAGTGGGTACTGTAAGTAGAAGATACGTTAAAGAAGTAAGCACTTAAGTTGTAGGCTTCCTTACTTTAAGAGACAGAATTTAATTACATGACTACAGTAAATCATGTTTAATGTACTAATTAATAATATTAACACGGTTGTTCGTTTAAAATAAACTTAAGAAGAATTGCTTTATCATAACATTGTAATGAAAAATATTTTGCAAGTTGTTCGTAGAAAAAAAAATGTATTTCTGTCTTATATACTTATATTATAAGCGAAAGATAGTTGTAGTTTATAACTATAATAATATAAAAACAAATGCATTAAATTAAGTCCTTCCTAAACTATTAACCTTTCATGTTTAAATGATGTCAACACAAATTAAAAATGGCTTTCTATTGCATAAAATGAAAGGCTTTTAAAATTAATGGCTAACTGAAAAAGTAACAACTTAATTTAACTTTCTTGTATCATTTTACACAATAATTGATGTATGTAATAATAAAGACTAAATGTTATGTTAACCGATAGTTGTAGTTAATAACATCAGTAATCTAGCACACGACATAATTAATTATATATTTTAATTTATTTCTGACACATTTCTATAAAATGGTTTTAATTATGACATAACTTTGCCCCGTGGTTTCACCCGCGCGATTGACATTTCATATCTTTATAAATTGTAGCTTATGTGTTATTCAGATGTATAAGGTACCTACATAATTGTGAAGTTACATTTAAATCCATTCCTTAGTTTTTGTGTGAAAGATTAACAAACATTCATACATACATCCAAACAAACTTTCGCATTTATACCTAATATTCATCGGCGAACTGTGGGTGTACATTGGTACACCTCTGCCTACCCCTTCGGGGATACAGGCGTGATGATATGTTATGTTATATTAGTAAGGATAGCAAGCCACATAATTAATTATATATTGTAATTAATTTCCGAAACATTTCAATATACTTTTATAATTATGATATAACATCGTGACTTCATTCCTTAATGGTAGGGGCAGATGCAGAGAGCACCTAGAGTAATTAATAATAGGAATATGTTTTAAAATAATGTCATGTAACCTAGGGTCATTTATTAAAGAAATTATAATGATTTGAAATATGTAGAGGGCGAGTCTATTGCCATTTCATTTATATGACTGATTGCCGTACATTATATTGAACTTAAGAACTAGCATGTGATGAGGAGGGATGAAAGTCACGAAAATAGACGAGTTATGAGTATGAATGTGGATGGGTAGACAAATGCAGAGGAAGACCAAAAAAGAGATGGATGGATTGTGTGAAAGATGATATGAGAAAGAAAGGAGTTAATACTGAGATGACAAGTCGTAAAGATGAATGGAAGCTGAATACGCATTGCGCCGACCCCAAATAATTGGGAACAGGACAGGGAGATGATGATGATGAACTAGCAACTGTTCATAGACATTGCATATTGAAATCAAGTCACATTTGACATTGAAATATTATCATGGAAATGTCATGCGGATGCCATCTGATAATTTCATGTAAATACCTTATGGTTTTAAGTCAAACAACAGTGTTATCTTGCATTTATATAGCTGCCTTGAAAACCTCGTATTAAAATGAAGAGAAAGCTAAAACTTAAAGATTACAGATTGGATATATAAGGACTAATGCGGGTCAAAAGCTGTGACGATATTTTTTACAATGATATCTGGCAAGATATCTGATTTCAGGTACTTTGCTTTGAAACCGCAATTTGTTTGTAGTTCTGTCATTTATATTACATATGATTTAGTCCATGTTATTTTGCTACAAAGGTGTCAACATACGTACGTAAGCTTTTGACTGCTGATTTCTGTTATCCGCAGTTAAGGCGGTTTCGGTTGTTCTGAGGCCGTTAACTACTTCTTTGATTTTCTGGAATCTAATTGGACGAAACAATGCCATAAGAGTCCTCTAGAACTCCCCGATTCCTCTATGATCAAACTTCATTAGAAGGATAAAAGGAAATACTAATAATTATTTAGTAAAACTTAAGAGCTTTAAAATGATGAGATCTTTCGGGCTGGTTAAATGCAGTCAGTAATTAATTTGTTTAAATTATTTTACGCAGTTACTGCTGGCATGGCATCAACAAATATTGATAAAAAATCAAAAATCTTTGAAGCTTTTAAAGCTACAAGCTGTGAACATAATATAAACGTTCGATCAGTTTGTGTGTCATTAAGTGAGGCGGTTGAATATGTGGGTAGCCAGAGCAGATTGGTCGGATTATATCGAGCGGTTTAGTTTGAATGTGGGACAACAGTTTGGGATATCATCGGCAGTTTTGTATGAGGTTTCGCTAATCGCTCATGCAGCGGCCAATTTCGGCGTGAATGATCCGCCGGCGGGCGCTTTTGTGCCTTGTACTCGATTCTAATTGAAACTATTTTGGACGCAGGACAATGCGGCATTGTCCGCGTGTCCGGCGGTGTTTGCCGCCTTTATTAATTCAGGTGGGCGTGGCGGGTAGTGGGCGGGTCCGAGGCGGGGCGTGGCGGCGGCCCGCCCAGCGCGCGCGAGCCGAGCCGAGCCCGCGAGCCGCTCAGTCGGTCTGTCGACGCGACGTCTGACGCTCACCGTTGCGCGGACGACGGCATAACTTTTGAACATCGCTTACGAGCTTACGAGCTTACGATACGACAACACATGCTCCGTAGTTCCTCTGACTGGTAAAAGCTTGTCCGGCTGGTGTCGGTGTGCGTGGCTGGTGCGGCGTCAACCTCGAGACTCGTACACAGTTGCTGCACGGCCCCACACGCACGCAAAGTAAGTTTACTGTAAAAACTAACTTATGTAAAGTATGAACTTTTCAACTCATGCATATGTATTTCTCATTATATCCCAGTTCGTTAAAATGTATACGCTTGGTGTCAACTACACAGAGTTAGCGAGACATCCATGAAAGTTTTATAAAAGTGAAGAAAGTGATTGAAAACTTTTGTAGGAAATATTTTATAAGAATGAGAGTAGAAGTAAATACAAGTGATAATATAATTATTATCACTCAATGAATTATCATTTAAATACTAGGATCAGTTCGATCTTCTTATTTATTAATTAGAAAAAGTATGACAGTTTTAAAGTTAAAGAATAGTAGGTATATGTATTGCACAATTTCCCACAATTTCTGAAGCTTTTCGGATGTCGCACTAATATGTATTTAATACTTAAATTATAATTAAAAATAGAAAAACGGATTCTAACAAAATAAGTAGCATAGTAAATATATAAAGTTAATAAACCTGTTGAAATACGTTATCATTAAATAGAATTAATCTATTATTATCATTTTTGAAATCACATCTAGATAATAATATTTAAGAGTATACCAAAATTTTAGAGACCGAAATATTTTAGATATGAAAAAGTTGGCAAGAAGTTTTCAGGTAGAACTTAGGACCTACGGAATAAGCGACAAGATTATTTTTTATTATTTAGTAAAATAGATTAAAAGAAAAATATGACGATTTTACTTTAAATATTGAAAAAACATAAATAACGTATCAGTTTCAAGAGTTAATTAATTATTGATAAATCGTTGTTCAGACGATTGAAGTTACAAAAATGTTGTTTTTATGTTTGATAAAAAAATTGTTTTCAGAACCTTTTACTTCTTAAATATTGTGAATATAGTAACAAATATTTTAATGACACTAATGTTTAATTGAAAATTAATTAAATAGATAAAGGAGACGGGGATTTCTGGGCCAAATTGTAATAAGTTAAGACATGGCTGAAAAAAAAGGTTATATTTTTCTATTTCAAAGTGTGAAAAATCAACTCAATTTACAATCTGGAAAATGAAATATCCAATAATTAAGTTTGGGTTACGAAGTAAATATTCTAAATAAATACTCTGTTGATGATGACATTAAAATGTCATCTATTTACGAAAATGCTTTCACTAGATGATACAATTAATTAAAATAATTAAATCCATTAGAATTAGAGTATTAAGAGATTAAGTTTTACATAATTAAGATAAATCGATTCACATTTACTAATCGATAATTGTATTCTTTAATCTGTGCTAACTCTGACTGGACATGCATGACATTGACATCAATCGACATTTGACACTAAACGAGTGTCGAATTATCTACCTTAGAGTATATATTATACAAGAAACTAAAGAGTGAGCCTATCTGGGTATGAATCGTAAGCACTAGTATGAACTAGTTTTGTCGTGTTTTTTTTTATAAAGATGGAACGCGCCGTTTTAATAAATCTATCTAAAACACTAATATTATCCTAACAATGTCAAAACCATGGATATTTTCGTATATACGTCGGTCGTAGGGAAGCAATATTAAAATATTATTATAACTGCATCGTAGGCAAACGGACTGTGGGCTGCTGCGCCCATGTGATGTCAATAATATGGTACCTTAGTTAGGCTAAGTACCTCTACTAGATAACATAGTACCACCTGCACAATTCTTAGATGACGTTCTTGTAATAATAGAAGATGAATAAAAATACTAATAATATTCGATTTTCATTTTTGTACATCATCTCCTTCCCACTCTACAGAAATATTAAAAATCCTGTCTAAATTATAAAAAAAAAAAAACAAAACCATCATAAACCTTGACTGCTAAGCGGACTAAACAAACCATGATAAATTCACTCTTTAGTTTCTTATCTATACTCTAAGGCAGTTAAGTATAGTTTTTTACTTAAACTTAATCTCTTTTATCTCAGCTCTCAGATTGCCAAAACCTGCCATATTTTCAGTGATTATTTGTTAATATAGTAGCTATCCATTCACACCAATTTCATCTTTTTACATTCTGGCCCAAAGTTGTATGAAAGCGTATCTGTCTCCTTTTACGTTCTAAATTTATAATATGAAATCATGAAACTGAAAATGAAAATGTTAATTTATTTCTTTAAGCCTGGTTATCTATGCTCGTTCCTTCTATAAGTAAATTAATGGAGACTGGCCCAGCAATGGGATATTTATAGTCCGGTATTAATATGAAAAAATATTTTATTTACTTGTTAAGTAAAAATTTGTTTAGTTACCATGAAAAGGTTATTAGCAAAAAATATAAACTATGCAACTCACGGTACAGAGAAATCTTTAACATACAAAAAAGTTTTCGTAAGCCGTAAAAACGTAGTAGACGTAAATCAAAAGGATCAATAAACCACAGAACATTAAATACGTTCAGAACTCAATCAGAAAAAGTCGCGTCACCAAAATAATCTGGTAACCAATTGAAATGGCATCGAATCACTCAGACTAACGTAGATGCGAGTTTCGAGTTTTTCCTGTCGCCGTATAAAAATTCCCGCCCGCCCAAACCGTGTTTCCCCGTCCCGCGGTCCCGCCGTCCCGCGGTGCCGGGATCCCGGAGTCCCGGAGTCCCGTGCCCGGCTCAAATCATCGCTGACAATGTCGATTCCGTTTTATTGGGCCGACGATCTTTTTATGGCAATTGGCGTGGATCGTTTTTCCATTTCGATTGGGGTGCTTTGTCGTCCTTGCGGTTTCTTTGCGTTTTTCCCAGTTTTTTTGGTAGCGTACACTGAGAAAGTGAATTTTTATGTGCTATTTGTTTTGGAATAGTCGAATAGTCTCTTAGAATTTGTTATTTAAATCGTATTTGAGTAAACAGTTTCCGATAAATGGTTAAGTAAGTATTCAATTTTAAAAGACCACATTCCCAATTCATGACTTACTATTTTATATACAAGACACTACTCAGGTTTTAAATAAGTTACTATAAAAGTAATAAGTTAGGTATTTACAATGGGAAATAAACAAAATTTTCACTTTAATCGATTTTTTAACAAAATAAAATGTTATTAATTAAGTCACAAACGTCTAACTTACAAAGCTGGCCAATCAAAACCTTTCAAAAAGATCTTTCAAATCTGATAATGATGTAACAACTCCAAATAGTCTACTAGATCTGTATCCGTAATGATAACGAATTTGACAGCACCTTTACATTATGTAGCTGTAGCATTATGTAACGCAAAGTGTTGACACGACGTAGAGCTAATAAAAAATAATAAGATTATTTATAAATTGGAAATAAATGAGTAAGTCAGATGTAAGTTTCAGAATTTATTTTTAAATTGTTAGAAATATATACTCCACCTAATTTTATTATAATAACAGACAAACACAGCACGCACAAGCGACTTCGACATCTATGCACAAATATGAGTTTTAATATAAAATAATTACAGATTAAATAGATTTAAATTAATCGCACCAAATAAAATAATATGTGAAAAAATCTTAAATAAAAAACCAGAAACTAAAAACTGTTTTTACTAAATAACTTTTACTACTACCTAAATAAAAAAAAAAACTCTGCATATTCATATTCATATTCTTCATTTTGCAAATAGGACTACATACGATAGGTCTTCTGAATCTAGATGAGGTCAAATTTTCCTAACTGCATACCCTGAGAAGAAATGTCAAAACAAACTCGGGGGTCACAGTCTCTTTTAGTCCTGATAATACAATAGTAAATTTGTGTAAACAAATGCAGAGTATTATATCATTTATTTAGAAAAGCGTTTAGATATAACTGACGTTCTGTTACAAGTTTCTCTAGACAATATGTATCTGTATAAACCTATTATGATAATATACATCTAGGTGTACGTATAAATTTGGTTCGCCTTGTACTGAGCCCACGCGTTAAGCTCAGCACTTAGTCATTGTGGTAATAAGCTGAGTAATGTATAGCTTTGTCTCGCTCTGCTCTTTGATCTGCTGTCTAAAATGCACTTTCGAGGAGAAGACATAATCTGTATACTTAAATAGATTAAGTTTCAGTCAATTTGATTTTTAAAATTCGCCTTATTGCCGAAAATATATGTGTAGAGACAAAAATAAAGAAGAAATTATAAAATGTTTTTAAAGGATTTAAATTTTTAGATGGATTTAATAAAAAAAGAGATCGTTTAAAAACTGTACCTAAAAAAAATATCTCGATGTGGTTTTTTTATGGCAGAAAATACGACACTTGAGTTTATTGCTCGTTTTTTAAAATGCTTTTTGGTCAATGGTCATGATTTCTAAAATCAACACATCTTACATGCCGCTTCAAATATAAATTATGGTATAAATACTTAAAAATATATTGTGATTAAAATAGGACTCATTACGTTGAAAACCCAAAACTGAATTCAGTTCATTAAAACAGGTTGTTCAACTAAACCACATTACAATTTAATTTTAATAGATTTAACATAGACGGAACGAAATTTCCGAAAATCCAATACCGTGCAATAAAAACGCATGTATTACAAATAAATTAAGATAACTGGTGGTCGAACCGACACCGGATATAATGAGGCGACCGACGCGATAACGACCCGACACCGGCACGGATTAGGACGCGATTATATTGTGCGATTATACGCTGCGTTTGTGCGCTGCGTTTAGTTGGGCTTACCCGTCAATGTATTGTAATTCATTCAAGCTTTAGTATCGGTGATCATAAAGGGAAGTGGTCATATCGATTTGTTATTATTTGGAAACTCCACTATAGGTCGCCGTGTTATAAAATACAATAGCTTGGCATTTTCATCTAAACAGTACAGTACAAGTTATTTTTACTTTGGAAACAGTTCCATATTAGGATTTAAAGGTACTATTACATAACGGTGTTTCAAAATAAAAAGTAGTACCTAATTCTATTCTTCAAAGTTTCTCAATTTAGAGAAATATCAAAGGACACGTTTTAAGAACATGTTCTTAAATCTAGGTTGATTTATCTTTGATAGATACTAACATCATATTAACTATTAAGTATGTGTTTACCAATTTAGTGGAGGAAGTGACGTGATCTCGAGACATCTACGCGAGGCAATAACTTTACTAAATTAGAGCTTAAAATGTCGCGCAGTTATGACACGACTGGGACACGGAGTAGTAAGTGAATGGAGTGTCAATAATTCAAACTAAACTACTACTAATTAATAGTAAAGGCATAAAAAATATTGTACTAACCTGTCATATTATGACCACTCTTGTGCATGAAATATTGTGATTAGGTACCTGAATTTGTAAAAGAACAGTGGAAGATGTAGATAATGGGTAGCTTTATGATATGCTTTCCCTGGAAATTATGTTTCTGATAAAAAATCTAAACTCTACGAATAGTATTCAGATCAACTCAATCAATCCTCAAGCCTATTTACAAGGCATGACACATGAATTAGCTTTTTTTATAGTTAGTAATTCTACAAAACCTGCTATATTTACCTACTTCTCCAATTCCAAAATTCACTAATCAGTTTATTTTGTTCTGGTTGACATCACATGACTCTATCCCAATAACTCCATACTCCGTGTCCCGCATCGGGTCGAGAGCGTTACGAGATAAATATTGATGTGTTTACATGCAGTTAACGGATGATGGCTTCATAAATGATATGCCACTCTCATTTTCGCGTTCAGACTTGTTGATTTTTATATTATTTAATTTATTAGTTAGGAAATTTTCAGTGCCATTAAATTGGTGATTAGTTTTTAAAGAACTGTTATGGTGTGTCAAATAATGTAAAATATGGTTTGATTCAGTAAGCTATGTAAATATTAGAAAAATTTGACTGGATTATTTTCCCATATAGAACTCACAAACATCAAATAACGTGTGGCTGATGCGTTACTTAAACAATTATTTAATCCTTCGTACCTGTTACTGCTAGACATATGCCTTTATCTGTACCCGCCTAAATCTACTGCATACAAATATACAATAGAAAACAATGCTTCTAATAAAAACAATTATGGAAATATTAATACTACAAAACTTACTAAGTACTTGGACATCAAATTACTATCAATACAAAACAACTATAGTTGATATAGATACAGTGTCAACGGTATCAAATCTTCAGAGAACTCATTTATAAGTAGAGATCAGATTCCAGGTATCACAGTACTGCAGTGTGCTCTTCGTATCCGAATAACAAGCGAACGTAAAGGATGCCGGGCGCATTAAAAACAGATGAGGTTTAAAAAGCAGCCCGCAAATGATGCTAAATGATCGTCGCAAATAAGCGGGCGAAACGCGCGGGCTGGACGCGCGGGTGAACCGCCCGACTGTTCGCACATTTACGCTAACATTGCATTTTGTAGCCATGGCTTGAAAATTATACCACCGAAAATGCATTAATGTTATAGTAATTTTTATGAAGTATGGAAATTTATTTTTCATATGCTATGGCATTTTTAAAGAAAAATAAACTTAGCAATTGTGTCTTTGATACCATTAACAGAATCAATAAGTAGTGCTTCTACTCATGTATCAAGCATATTATTAAACAGTGAAAAGTTCTAATTGTAACACACATAGGTATCATACTTTGTTGAAGCCGTAAAACAGTTACAAGAGACAATTAATTAATAATAAGCAAATACAAAACACAATACAAATTTAGTATTAATATACTGTAAAAATATCTATAGTATTTAAATATCATAAAAATATATTTAAGCTTAGAAATACAATTGAATATTGTTGGAACAAGCGTCCGAGCCGCCCGTCTGCAACGTTCGCACGGCCGATTGGTTTAGTTAGCAGTGAGCGACGCGCCTCATTTGCTTGCCGCGCCGCGCCGCGCCGCACCGCGCCGCCCGACGACTTTGTTACCACTCTTTTCATTCCAACACCGTTCTAACTATCCGCTGAAGTGATAAATCGGTGTCATAAAACTTTATGAATGTTTTATGCACCTGATTTTATGGTTTAGGACAGTTTGTGTCTGATTTGCAAGTGGAATTGATATGTTTTGAATTTTGATAGTTTTTCAATGCGGACCTACGTCCAAAAACGAGGTTCTATGTTTAATTGTATTTATCTGGTTGTAGGTAGATATGATAACTGATTTCCTTTATGCTGCAATCAAAATTACAAATTTGCAATTATTTAACCTATTTAAAGTCAAATAAACAATTAAATTATCCTAGTTTCTGTAATACTGGCGATTGACTTTGCTGCCTTGAATTATTAAATCACATAGTTTAGAAAACTGTCTAGAGCCTAGAACTCATCAATAGGTTTGTGCGATTTTTTGTCTGTGTTATATTTTTTGATGTAGAGCTTTATAAAGCTTTTTTCTAACCAAATAAAAAATAATGAAATACGGTAGGACCAAGCTGTATGATATTTCAAAACACATTTCTAAATAATAACGACTAGATCCCCATAAATGCTTAGACAAAAAGTTAAATAATAACGCTGAATTAAATATCTAAACCCTTTGAAAGCGGAGAAATGAAGAAAGAGTAGAGAAAGGGCATCGGTTGAGCGGCCAACAGGTTGACGGCGGACTTTTAATGATCCCTTAATGATTGAGCCGCGGGCTACACGATGCGTGCCACCCTGATAATGTACACACTGCCTTATACCGCGATATACCGCGCTATACCGCGTCATACCAGGGGCCCTAGTCTGCTATTTACACTCGGTTCAATGTCTTCATAGTGTCATGCCGTGCCAATGGCCAATTTTGACGTTTTGACATTTAGTAGAATACCAATTTTCCTAAAATGGATCTGCTGGCATGACACTATGAAGACTTGAACCGAGTGTAAATAGCAGACTAGGGCCCCGGTTATAACCCGTTATACCTGCATAACGTATTGTGGAACTATTACAGTATTAAATCAGTTTAATAGTCGCGATAGTTCAGCTGTTATTGCTGTTTTAAGTGGCAAATTGATTTAAAGTAAGTAGTGATTAGTCTTCTAGATAAATATGTGTGTAGGTGTTAGATTGCGAGCTTGATAGAGTTGGACTTTCTTATTTAGTTTAGGTAGAGGTGTCGTGTGGATATATTTTGTGAGCTTAATATAGATTTTATGAAGATCTAGGTTTTTTTAATTAAGTTTAATGACGATTTTTCGATGCTTTGGGTTAAGATGTAAATTTTCAATCATTTTTAGTTTGTGTAATTCCATTTATGAAAAAAGGTATTAAATTCTAAAAAAAACTGTCATGTCAAGAGAAAATTACAGATTAAAAGTTGCAGAAAAATGTTTCAAAAAGAAACTGAAGGATTAAACTATAGTAGAAATAAATTAAGTCTGAAAATTTGAAACTTGTTTGTTGTCTACCTACCTACTAGAGATCGTTATCTTGATAACTCGGTACCCGATGCATAAACTTTTAAAACATCACAAACTTTTAGAATGTGTAATCTTTATTTTTTCATTTCAGTATTTTACATAAACGCTTGAAATTACTGTTTTAATGTTTATTTAGCTCGTTAATATATATGTATGGACAAAATAGCAAATAAAAAAAGTTTTTTCTTTAATTTACAGTAATTGTAACTCAATCAACAAACACGAGTGGCCATTTTTTTTTTTAAATAAACTATATTTCGAACTAACATCTTATTTTTTATTTAATTAAAGGCGACTAAATTTAAAAATAGAACAAGAAGTTTGAATTCGGAATCGTGCTCAGTTATTTAAGCGTGTGCATTGAGAGCGCTGTGGCGGTGTCACAACAACGATCGTTAAGCGCCATTAATGATTTCTTAATGATTGAGTCCACGGACCACTGCGGAGTGCGGGCCAGCCCAATAGCTTTCAACGATCTCACTATTTGGCTGTGTTAAGGCGGACTTGAATTTTCTTTCGTAGACTTTAGAGTTAGCTTGGTGGCACTTTAGTGTTTTAGTTAAATCACTTGTTAGTCTCAATATCGTGACAAACAAATGATTGAATTAACGAATATAATTTACATTGTACATGAAATAGGGAACGAGATACATTCCTGAAAAATCTTTTGCTGGTTATTCACCAAAAAATTTAAACTGAATGACTACATGTAGAATATTGCGTATTGATTTGATTAGAGTAGTAATACTCAGTCTTGCATATTAATTACTAAAAATAAAGAAAAAACATTTTAAACTTGCATAGAATTATGATTCGAGTGATTCTTACATCTGTTGAGAGTGCGGATGTGCTATCGAATTACTTGGTGGGCGCTAGTACGTGCGGCGTGGCTGAGCCGGCGGCGGCCCATTAAAAATAATCGATGCTTGCGAAAATATCGAGAGCTTTCCACTAATGACATCGCGCGGGAAAACAAAGCGAACCGGGTCGACACAGCCGAGCGACTGGTGCGCCATCTGACGCCCGCTGCGATTCAAATACGGCCTAAGGACGTGTGACGGCTTGACGAGTCATGGGAGTCTTGAGCTCGAGACCTCGACTGACTTACCCTCGTAAGTGTGGGCTGCTCCTAACTTCTTAACACCCTCTTGAAGACGTAAACAGCGAACGCGAGTGCTCGCCATTTTTATTTGCCTTCCTAAGCAGACGTTGGCATACGAATATTAACAAATAAGGTAAGATGTTCTGACAAACAACTGGAACAAACGGGTGGGTTTTACAATTTTAATGTCTTCAAAAATATGGCCCGATTTTACGAGTAGAATAATGTCGGGAACCGAAGTTTATTTCCCGAATTTGGTGTTTAATAGGTTAATTCACGTGGAAGATGTTTGTGGAGCACCGCGGCGCGCGGCGGCGGGCGGTGCTTCGCTCGCACCTCTCCGCGCTTGTTTTTCTTACAAATGAAATTATTGCGAGTAAAATATTTTACTGTCTGTCAATTTGGCTGGTTCAGTTCGTCGAAATGTTCCACCAGATATTAAACAGAGGTTAAAATTTTATTTGCACGGAGTTATTGCTCGGATGGCGAGCTCAGCCGTGATGTTGTTGAATTCTCCTCGGTACATCGGACTCGTTCGTGGGCCATTATTGCTTGATGTAAGACAATGCCTACAAATAAAATAAAATACTCACTCTTATTTATTGCTTCGCGGAATATCGAGAGGACTTTGTTCGCTAGAAGTGTCTTGATGTAATGGATACCTCGGTCACAAGAAAACAACAACAATATCACATATCACCGGTGTCTTGAATAATATCACTATTTACTTTTAAATTATGCTTTTGTTGAAACTTAGATTGTTGACTTTACTCTTGAGCTTAAATCAAAGTGAATGTTCCATAATGCATTTAATATCAATTTCGTTGTTTTTAGATGCAATCGTTATTAGATATGTTTATTTTGGACTTACTTATGTCAATAATTGAAAGTAAGATATTCTCATCTTCATGTTTAACTTAGAATAGTCTGCAGCAGGATGAATAAATTAATTTAAGTAATTGAAGAAGTAATAAGTATATAATTATTTCTAAGAAGTCACCCAAATAAAAAGTTCAAATTAAACGGCAAGATTTCTAGGCAGCTTTTATAATAATATGTTTGTAACCGTACTTTTAGTTTATTAATTCCTGTGTAGATGGCGTTGGTTGGTTACTATTTGTGTAACATTATTTTTCTGTGCACACGATGCAACATGTTTTTTATCAATTATAATTATAGTATTTAACTATTATATTACACGTGTAGTACTGTAAGAAATGTGATGTCAGGTATAGATAGAATTTGACCCAGGTGATGATTCAGTTGTTATATTCAGGTTTGATAAGTTAGAGTTTTTGAATAACAAATAAATATTTAATGACTTTTTAATCATGGTTATAACTTAACGCTCGAACTGTATCAAGCATAACCTATAAAAATTTACTATATTATATGCCACTCAAGTGCTCATAAAACAAATGTGAAACATATTTTCTGAAGATCAACTCGTTGTAAAAAAGCCCTGTAGTATTAACTTGAAAGTACAACTCCATCTTTTGTTTAAATACAAGTGTTTTTATGTAAAATAATTCTCCAAAAAACTATGAGTGAAACTCCCGTGGAAGCGTAGCGTGCGCGGCTCCATATGTATCATAGCAAGGTTGCATCGTATTGAATGGATCTGTGATACGATACGAATGCAGTCTACAAAGCCGCTGTAATTGGTGCATTGTAGGCCCTTGGCCGCAGGCTACCATCGTTAGCCTTTCTTTCCTTCACTCGGTTTTGTCCGGGCCCCGCTTGCTAATTAACTATGAAATTAATTGACGCGGCAAAGTTTCCGAGTGAAACTTGAATTAATTGGCACGTCCGACTTCAGCCTAATTAGGAGCCTGAGGCTTTTCAGTATCGTGCTCGTTGATGCCGTGAAAAACACACAAAAGTGTTGTGTAGTTTGGATGTGCGCGAGTTCTCGCTCGAATCAAAATTTGCTCTCCGCGATGTTAATTGCGTGTGTTGAATGTGTGCGGATTTTGATGTTTTGCTTAGTTTTATGGTATGGAAAGCTTGCTTTACTTAATTAGTTGTATATTTAAGGAGTAGGTACTCGATTATAACCGTAATGAATTGTATGTAAACGATACGCTTGGTGCAATTTTAATTCTCGATCACAACCAAAGTATAAAAACATAAAATATTGCCAAAACGTATCTAAAGAAATATAATAATATCGAATATTATACTTTTTTTAATACTTTCAGTTTATGTGCCCTACTAGGAATTAAAATATCTTTAATCTTAGTAACGTAACTTAAATAAGTACTATGAGGTCGTAACGTCACTCTTGTTTTACCAAGTACAATATAATAGAGTTCCAAAATGTGAAATCCTTGCAAACCGATAGTGTGTCAGGAATAAACAATCACACACAAACCACACAACATAGACGAATATACACACTTCTACAGCAACACTGCCTATTTGACCCGAGCGGAAATCAAACCCGCATCCCTTGGCGCCGCGCCAATCAACTCGTCTCCTATTGCACATTCACTTAAAAACAAGTTCACTGTTATAATACTCTCTGTATTTCGAACACATCTCAACAAAGCATTTGTTTTGGTTCCCTTAAATCATATAACAATAGCTATAATTTACTACGCTTATTTCGAATTCCCACTGTTGTCTATCATTATTTATTTGTAAGTGCACAATATAAACACAGTTCGTTCGCAAGGGCCGGCCGGCGAAGGAAAGCCTGTCCCGGGGCTAAGAACCACCATAATTAACATACATTATGAATTATCGAAAATGACCGAGTCGATAGCCCTAATTACACGTTGCCGCGCGGCGTCGTACCGAACCCGACGAGTAATGAATAGCTTTGTATTTTATTAATACGTGTTGCCGACCTTTATTAGATATCTTTGTTGGGATGAATCATGTTTTATGAGCCCTATTACGTGTTAATTGGGTTTATGTGGATTCGTTTTGTTTTTGTGGCTCTAATTTCCAAATTTAAATTAGGATTTATAATATAAATGGGCGTTGAGAATTAATTAGTATTTTTTTGGTATAATTGGGTCTATTAGAAAGATAATTAACTCTTATTTCACTTCAGATGTTTTTCTATTAATTAATTTGTAATTGTAAACAAGTTAGAGCTTTTATATTTATTATTTGATTACTTACAGACGTTTTCAATTAAGCCAAACTATTAATAAAAAATGAGAACTATTCTTAATGAGAAGAATTCTTAAAAAGTAAAATGAAAGAACGCAAATAAACATTTAAAAATAAAATCGTGTTAATTTCAATTGAAGCGAATAAGCAGCATTCAAAAGAGGAAGACATCGAACGGATCTTTCGAGACGTTTCGATCCTGTTATATTTACGCGTATTTTTCACAGATGTTATCGATACGAATTTATATTTCCGCTCCGCTTTACCGGTGTCGAGGCGAAGGAAATAAGCCTGTGGAGGCTTCGAGCCGGTCGCACAAACTGAATGATACGATACATTCATGCTTTAGCGACAGGTAAGCCTCCATTCCCCAAATGTAGTGAATCTGTGATACAAGATACAAACCATTGGTGTTTCTTGATGTCGAAGCGTATCGCTATGTAATCTCTGTTTGGGAGAATATTTGAGTGTAGTTACTGGAGTGGGGTATTCATAAGTTTGTAAGGTTTGCAACCAGCCTGTATTAAATTTGAACATAAATGAAGTATTTTTATGCGTTCGTAAAATGTTTTAAATATAAATTTTTGTTTAGTTTGTTTGTTTTGGTTTGACGTTATTATGGTAGTGCTTTGTGTAGCCCGATTGAGGAATTAAAAAAATGTATTTCACAAATGTTTTATGTATTAAATGTATTTAAAGAGGAGCTTTATTTTATACTATGTGGACAAAACAAAACATTGTAAAAATAACACAATAACATAACATAAAACTGAACCGACAATTAAATTGCGTTAAAGCTTTTCAACAAATTGTATTCACTCAGACAAAACAAAACAAACTCAACAATGCTTAACCATATTTTAACGAATGTAAAAAAATCCATATTTTCCACCAATCTAAGTAACGGTCATTACCACAAGTGGTCGCGAGTCTTACCGAGTCTTACCGAGTGTTACCGGGTGACCGGTAATGACCGGCGCGATGCGGAATCGCCTCGTTACCGCCATTGTCGGTAAAAGAGTTGTTCATTCGTTCTTCATTCGAATGATGACTAAATACTTTTTGTGTACGTCAGGTGTATACAAAATATTTTTTTGTTATGGATTTTTTTTCGTAC
This sequence comes from Autographa gamma, assembly GCA_905146925.1. Classification (NCBI taxonomy): domain Eukaryota; kingdom Metazoa; phylum Arthropoda; class Insecta; order Lepidoptera; family Noctuidae; genus Autographa; species Autographa gamma. The sequence continues at coordinate 9,350,854 of LR989852.1, forward strand.
TTAATTAAGAAGTTTCGTCTAATTTGATTTGAAATTTTGGATATTACATCTTTGACATTTAGTGCAAAATCGCCATAAACATAAGCCCTCCAAACTATTAGGTATGTTGATTTGTTTAAATTTTATGTTTTAGATTTAGTATTGCTTAAGCATTTTGTTGTATAGTTGTATAGAAACTTCTCTGATTAATAAACCTCTAAAATTTCAATTCGCCTTAACTAATCAGTTTTTTCTTATTCTGACGAAGCAAAAAAAACGTGTCTAATATTTTATTATCTGACTGATGGACTAAATAGTTTCATTCATACCCATCTCGCCTGGATCGTGGCATCTTACGTGACCGTGACGTCACCGACTCTAACCGATTAACGAACGAACGTTTACAGAGAGTGTGTAATCGAAATTTAAAGGCACTTCCTGTACGATGTTTGTTTGTTTTATGAGTTCTGATTGGAAGTAAGGAAGTTGTTAATAAACGGTTCCTTAGCGCTAAACGTTAGGTAATTCATCACATCCTTTCCGTTGTATTTCATAACCGAAAATAATGAGAATTTATGCAATTTATTTAACGATCGATTTTCTTGTGAAATAGCTTTATTAATTTTCGCTTAAAATCCCGTAACTTTTGCTACATGAAAGAAATACTGAGACAAAGTCCGGTGAAGCAGTCACAGCCTGCGCTCAGGCTAGCAGCGAAGACCTCAACCAAAAAAAATAAATAAAGAAAATACTGACTGCGCAAAATTAATCGACGTGTATTTGTACAAATTATCTATTTTCTCCCTCATCTTCAGAACAAAAAACTCAATTAAAACAAAACACTAAGGCATCAACAAACGCAACGGTAAATAATAAAACATTCAGCCATTAATTAAAAAGTCAGCGACTAAAACGAATCACAAATTAATATCAAAACATTAGCACTTAATTCACGTCCGCTCTATTCTTTAACAAGTGAATTAATTAATAATTAATATTATTCATGATGTGTTTGCACGTACGCCCGCGATACTACGCTTATAAACTAATTTATGCACTACGATCGAGCCGGCAACTTGATTGCTTTTCTTTCCAACTTGTTAACTTTGCTTCATATTCAGTTATACTTAGGTTTATTTTGATAGTATAGTTCATGTTTCCTTTATGAAACCAAATAAAGTCTACTTGAGATCATTGAAATATTAAAAACTGACTTTCAATTCACCTGAGATGATAGAAAAGCGTTTGCGGAAGAAATTGGTGACTAAGTATCACACTTTGAAAATGTACCTGGATTGATAAATTTTGACAAGGATATGATACATATATTATTCTGTTCTAATAATTCATAAAAGGCTTGGTCAGTACTAGACAATTATAACGCTAGAGTTTATTGCAAACTTTTCGAACTAAACTTAAATAGACATCGGAAAATTACTTGATAAAATTGAGATCCGGAGACTGGAATTATTGTTAAAATGTAACGTTAATTACATACTGTCTAGTGTGTGAGGTGTTTGTATGAAAAGAAGGTTAGATGTTCTATTGACTTTGTGCTCACCCATGAAGGTCTAAGAGTGTGTAGAACGGTAGTGGCTTGTATTGGAGCCTCCAAACTTGTCATCAAGCTGTGTACGTGCACTTGTAAAGTTTGACTTGCCGTTATCTAGTTCAGCCGTAAGCACCTTTCAAGTCAATATTGATGGGCAAACTTGAGCGTACAAGTTTAACCCGTACTTGACCGATTTCCATTATTTATTTATTCATTGTCCGCTAAATGAAGTATAATGCTTAAACACACCGGCGCGCGCCCCATTTGAATTCTCGACGTGTTTTAACATTTCATAAGGCCCGGACATTTCTCCGCATAAGTGCTCACTAAATAACGCTTAAAACACATTGACAACACGGCAATTTGTTAGCCGTAACAACAATAACACAACAATCGTATAACAATAAGCCATTAGACAAGTTGTGGAAATTTTCCGGTTATTTCCGATTCACACCGATTGTTACGGCCGAGTCGGCCATTCGAAGGGCCATAACTCGGCCCGAGACCGCTTCGAGTGGGGTCTATGGCCAACAACCACGGAATCGTATATTTATGGTATATTTGTGGTATATTTACGGCCTATATAATGCAAGAGATTTATTGGGTGCGGCGTAATTAGCACGCGTTTAGATTTATAATCTGAATGTGTAGAGTCCGTTGTGGCCACTTTTTAATGGCACGCTTTGCGCTAATGAGCTGTTCTGACTTTCTGTAGCTTTAATGATACGGATAGCGTTTACTATGAATGCACGGAAACTGTTTTAGTTGCTTTGTTCAGTATGAATTCTTTGTAAGATAATGGATGTGCATCGTGGACCTTTGTCTGGGTTGCTAAGTAAAATCGATGTTTATCTGTCATAAATTAGTATAAATAAGTCGGTACGGGCGAGTGCGCCGGCGCCGCGAGCGCGCGTAAATCTCGCAACCCGCTTATTAAGTTGTTAGGGGCGGCCGCGCGGGCGCGCCGGGCCCACGCGTGCCCGCTCTCGCGCACTCGCAACACGCCCTTATGTTTGCGCTAGTCCGCAACCTTGTATCTCCGGTTTGTTGCCATCAACTTGTTTATGCCTTATACTTGTGAACATAAAAAAATAACTATTTTTAAAAATCTTTTAAGCTATAAAGCTCTACATTCGACCTATATATCCAAAGCTTTACAATCAATCTCCACTGGTTCGTACAGTATCACTGGTAATTTTCTGAATGGCTGATACAATATCATTTTTTTCTTTCATTAATTAACTATCTAAACAATTAGAAAGTTCATTATTATTCGTTAATGATCAATCTTCACCAACCTGAAGAAAAATCGGTATAGTGCACCAATAAAGCCAACATAGTATCAATAGCACTGAATCGAAGTCATATTTCGTCAAGGTCAACAAAATCAGGACATTTTGATGGCTCCAAAACACACAAACTAACCTCAGTAGAAAACAATCAAACATCAACTTTAATAACAACAGCAGTAGCACATAACATTGTTTGCATACACCAGAGTAAACCTATTTAAAACTAATACAGCACTGTCCCATACATTGTCACCTTGCAGCCCTAGACACTTAGCCTGTCTTAAGTGTCCACAGTATTGTGCAAGGGCAATATCTGTGAAAGTTGTGTGCCTTTGTAGATGCAGACAACAATGAACCATTTCGAATTAGCCATCGATTTATCTGCCAATGGTTTTCACGACTAAGAGTACGCGGTACGCCCACCGTAACAAACTGTGGTTCTTAAACTTTTTATTATAGACTTTGCTTACTATCTTTGATGTTACCTGAACATATACTTTTGTTAGATTTTATTTTATTAAAAATATATATATATCTCTTTTTTATTTATAAGGTTTCGTACTATTATCTGTTGATCCTCCAATTAGTTTTAGTTTACTTTGTTACTTTTAAAGTGCCCCGTTTTATATTGTTTAATTGAGACTATGCTTCAGAAAAATACGTAAAAATCATTTATTTAGGTACACAAAACATTTATGGTATACAAATAACGAAAACAACCATAATCGAAAACAGATGTTGTTTTTTATCGCAGTAACTTTCAAACTAAGGCAGACGCCTATTAGTTTGAAAGTTAAGTGATCAGACGATCAGCTCACAACAAATAATCAAAATGGTGGGCTTAAGCAAAGCAAAAATATTTTCATTTATTAAATATTTATAATCTAAATATTTTGTTAAAGCAAACTATGTGGCACTTATTTTTAAATTTCCACTACGGACTTACGAACGGACTCCAAAAGTACGGATTTTTAGACTCAAAGTTTTAGAACCACTGGTATAGGGTACTGTTATATCGAAATAACTATTACTTAAAATATAAATTAAAACTGCTTAGTTTTCAGATTGCATTGTTTCATATTGCATTGACGTCAATGCAATATGAAACCGTCGTTGTTTTCTTTATCGATTCCAATGGTTTTTTCCTCAGTTTTGGATTGGACTTCCGTCGGACATACTTTCTTTGTAATACATACTTGATAAGTCAATATATTCTTATTTTAGTGTATTAAATAGTTTTTTTTAAAAACCATCCTCCGACCCACTCCGTAACAGTGGTGTCAGAAGTGGGATACCAGTGTTGATATCGTCGTAACCGTTCCACTGGTATTCCCTATCGGGTCGTGGTTATCCTAAAAAACTGAAAAGTGACCTTCTACGAACTTCACGTTGCCGACGAACTAATCCAACTCCGGGGTGTCCTTATTTTCGCTAAGTAAAACCACACCTCGACAAACTCAGTGCCATCTCCCTAAAACGAGTCGCGACAGTAAGCCTTACAAGTTTCTTGCGTAAGCCTGCCGATCGTCCAGAATCTTCGCTGCTTCCATCTCCGGAGGGCTCAACATACGTGAGCTCTGTCATCGTGATATCGCCGCAAGGAGCGGGTGATTGCCCTTGCCGCCCTGACACGCGGTGCTGCCACGTGGTGCTGCCACGTGTAAGCGTTGATCACGCTCGGGTGTCGTGCGCCGCCACCCCGCGCTGTCCCTGACGTCGCCGCTGCTGCTGGCCGCGACGCTGTACTCCTGCTCCAGTAATCGTGCTAACCCAGTGCCAAGAAATGCGTATCGACTTCATGTTCCTGTGTCTGTGAGTAAAACACATTGATTTACTGTTATCGCTACCACATTCTAAATTACTAGCAGGTATTCCTATTACCTAAGGTATCGCATATCGTAAATCCTATCCACACCTAAATATTTGTGTTACACATTTACCTTTTACGATCTTCTTTTAAGTTCATAATGTCGACAGAATCTAATGAAACCACTACCTCTAAGAAAACAGCGAAAATTGCGTTGAGCGAACAGTTTCCTATCAAGGTGCTTTGTGATTTTATAAGCCCTTATAGAGGAGAGCGTGAAACTCTTACCGCCTTTCTCACCAATTGCCAGAACGCCTTGGATCTAGCATCACCGAGTCAAACCATTTTATTAACAAAATACATTCTATCGCGCCTAGAAGGTAAAGCTCAGATCGCATGCTCTAATAAAATATTCGAGGATTTCAATCAATTGAAATGTTTCCTTAAACAAAATTTCGGTGAGAGAAAACATTACAATCATTTGTTGCTAGATTTACAGTCGTGTAAGCAATCGGCAAATGAAACTGTTGCGCAATTCGCACTTCGTGTAGAAAGTTGCCTTACCGATCTTCAATCAGAAATTTTTAATTCCGAATCCTTAAAAAGGGATATACCCGGTCGTATCGCTATGACCGAAGACTTGGCATTATTTCATTTCACTATAGGGTTAAATCTACGACTTAGTACTAATGTCAGATGCAGAAACCCAAAATCACTTAATGATGCGATTAACGTGGCTCTCGAAGAAGAAAAGATCCAAAACCTCGTATATAAAACATCTATTAAACCTAAATGCAGGATCTGTGGTAAACCCGGGCACTCGGACTCTGAATGCCGGGAGAGACAAAAGCGCACGGGTCAACCATATGCTCCGTCGGACCCTCAACCATCAACATCATTTAATAACTCGGGGTCTCAACTTTTCTGTAAATATTGCAAAAATAGGGGTCACGATATTACTCAATGTCGCAAAAGAAAATATAATAATGAACGGCGTAATACATCCAATTCTGAGAATCGCGATAGACCGGCTGCGATGCATCATATTACATTCGAGTCGCCGACGTCATCGGCACGGTCATCGGCCCCGTCACCGACACCTCATTATATTCCTTGTGAAAACGGTGACGATTCCAATAACTCTTTAAACTAACCCCTCGGACTGCGAATACGTGCCGTCGTTTTCCGAATAAATTAGGCACTCGTACCTTTACACATAAATTGCATAAAAATGATATCTCATCTCAACACGCTCTCTCGAGAGTCTCTGAATCGTTGAGTCAAAACCATACTTCATCTCAACCTGCTCCAAAGAGAGTCCCTGTTTCGTTGAGTCATCCCTCTGTTTCATCTCGACATACTCCTCCGAGAGTCTCTGTCTCGTCGAGTCCAAACCCTATCGCATCTCAACACACTCTTCCAAGAGCCTCTGAATCGTTGAGTCAAAAGCCCGCTTCATCTCAGCATGCTCCAAAAGGAGTCCCTGTTTCGCTGAGTCAAAATTCTGTCTCATCTCGACACAGTTCACAGAGAACCGCTGTTCCGTCGAGTCAAAATACCATTTCACCTCGACGCGATTCTAACCGAGTCCCTGTATCGTCGAGTCCTAACCTTCCCTCTCACAATGAATCCGACGTGTCGCACTACACTAAAGAGGAAATTAAAATTAATCCTGAAATTCCTGTCTATGAGATATCTTCACACTCAAAGAAGGTATCTTTGCCACACGTATATATAAGTACTTCCCTTTCTGTTCATCCGTTGTGTCTTCTTATCGATACGGGAGCGAGTATTAGTTTGGTCAAACTGTCAAGTCTAACCAAAGTGCCTGAATTATCTCACGAAATAGCAAAGATAAAAGGCTTTAATAACGTTGGCACTTATTCAGAAACTTTAGGTACGTGTCAAATAAATTTTATTTGGAATAATAATTGCCACGAGTATAAATTTCATGTAGTTAACGATAATATTAACCTAGAGTACGACGGTATCATTGGTAGTGACTTTTTAAATTATTTCAAGGCCAATATAGACTACACTTCACAATCGGTTCATATATGCGGACAGAGTCTGGACATAAACTATATTCAACCGACCTACGTCATACCCTCTCGCTCCGAAGCGGTCATCGAATGCGCAGTGTCTAATTACTCGCGTGAACATTATAAAAACAATGAGGGCCTATTATTAGATCACTCAATAAGCGAAGGTATTTATATTGCAAATTGTCTTGTAACTATAAAACCGAATAAAAGAATTAACGTAACCGTATTAAATACTACTAATTCTGATATCCAAGTCCAAAATGTTAAGGTCCAGTTGACACCCCTTGAACTTGATATCACCACAGAATCCGTTAACGCTTTATCCTATTCTGAATCTGACAGACCACAAAGGGTATTAAATCTAATACGCTGTTCTCACCTAAACTCCGAAGAAAAGGATGCCTTGCTAGAATGTTGTTCTGAGTACACCGACATTTTTCACCTAGAGGGTGAACCTTTATCATTCACAAACGCGATCGAGCACACTATAGATTCGGGCGATGCGCCCCCTATTCACGTCAAATCCTACCGTTTCCCTGAGTGCCACAAGGAAGAAGTGGACTCACAAATCCGCAAGATGCTCGATCAAGATATTATACGTCCGTCAACGTCACCTTGGAGCGCGCCTGTTTGGGTAGTCCCTAAGAAGATGGACGCTTCTGGAAAAAGAAAATGGCGTATAGTAATAGACTATCGCCGTCTGAACGACGTCACTGTCTCTGAGAGTTACCCCTTGCCTCTTATCACTGATATCTTAGACCAGTTAGGCCACTCAAAATATTTTAGCACATTGGACCTGTCAAGTGGCTTCCATCAGATCAGAATGAACCCCCTAGACGCACAAAAAACGGGGTTCTCAATAAACACTAATTCTAGCACTACAGGGCACTACGAATTCTTGCGGATGCCTTTTGGGCTTAAAAACGCCCCGTCAACTTTCCAGAAGTTGATGAATACTGTTCTTTCTGGTCTCCAAGGCCTCCACGCATATGTGTATCTTGATGACGTCATAATTTATAGCAGTAATTTGACATCCCATATGGAAAAAATCAGGTTAGTCTTTGACCGCATCCGAAAATTTAATTTAAAACTTCAACCGGACAAGTGCGAATTCTTGCGACGCGAGGTCGCTTATCTTGGCCATATAATCACAGATAAAGGTGTCTGTCCAAATCCCGAGAAAGTCAAAGCCGTCTCTCAATTCCCTACTCCCAAGAATCCGAAGGACATAAAATCATTTCTAGGGCTAGTCGGCTACTATCGTCGTTTTATTAATAACTTCTCCCAAATCACTAAGCCATTGACTGCCCTTCTGAAAAAGGACGCTTTATTTCAATGGTCGCATAGCCAAGAACAAGCGTTTACCACCCTCAAGGACAAATTAACTTCAGCGCCTCTGCTTCAATACCCTGATTTTACGCAACCATTCCTTTTAACAACTGATGCCTCTAATTATGCGATAGGAGCAGTACTCTCTCAGGGCGCAATTGGTTCTGACAAACCCGTCTCGTACGCATCGCGCACCCTAAATAAGGCCGAGGGCAACTATTCAACTATTGAAAAGGAGCTCCTAGCAATTTTATTCGGCGTAAGAACATTTCGCCCTTACCTGTTTGGTCGAAAATTCAAAATAATTACTGACCACAAACCTTTAGTATGGCTTTTCAATGTCAAGGACCCAGGATCTAGGCTTATTCGATGGCGTTTGAAACTCGAAGAATACGACTACGAAATCGTTTATAAGAAAGGTAAATTAAATGCAAATGCTGACGCTTTATCTCGTTTCCCTGTAAATGTGTTGCAAGATAACGGAGCTTCCGATTCAATTATCTACAATCCGAACCTGGCAAGTGTCATGTAACTTGTAATGATAAAGATATAAATTCCGACGTTATTTTGTTTGGTACCGGTATCTTGACCTTGCCCAGGAACTGTAGGGCTTTTTACAAAACGTTGCAATTTGCCGCTGTAGGCGAAACAGTTATTGGAAATGTTACTAATAAAATATCCAATTTCAATATCTTACAAGATGATTGTTGTGAGCGATCCAAGTTAAATAAAACTTTACAGCGATTACCCTATTCAAAACTTAACAACTTAGACAACCTCGATTCACTATTACGAGCCAGTATACATTTGGACTCTTTTGAAGAAGAGATTAATAAAATAGAAAATCCATCTCATTTCCAAACTTACAGCACTCATTATTTGTCTTTTAGCCTATGCATCTCTGTATTAACTTTGTTATACATCCTATACAAGAGCCGTAAGTTCCTTCTTTCAACTAACGCCCCATGTTGCATTCAAATATTCAATCAATGTTATAATAACAAAAATAATTCAGTTCCTGGTTCTCAAACCGTAATTCATGCCGATACAGTAACAACAAGCAATGAGGACGAGTCAGAGTCTGTAGAAGGCATGCGGGTGACGCCAACCCCTATTAAGAGAAACATCCTGTTTGGCAAAACTCACAATAATTAATTTGTAATGAATGCACATGGTTGGCCCTTTCTACATTGTTATCATCTAATCTATATTTTAATAATTGTATTTCAACTAATAAATAGTATCTAAGTTACTTTATTGTTAACCCTACTCTCGACTTTCATAAGTCTGGTATAAAATATTAAATAAAGATAATCAATAGTAATGATCGTAATTTTAGAGTAATTGTTCTGTTTCCTTACTAGCTATTTCCATGTCTTCTTATCTTAGGTTAATCTTAAAAATAGTAAAAATCTCGATGTTTCATTGTAACCTTTTCTATTCTTATGTTTGTAATTAATATAGCGAGTACATAATATATATACCTATTGTAAGGCCTCGACGTGAATCCAATCTAGCGCCCAAGGTTTAACACATATTAATGACATCTCTCATCACTTTCAAATGTGATGATCGAACTTAACGGGGGGGTTGTTATATCGAAATAACTATTACTTAAAATATAAATTAAAACTGCTTAGTTTTCAGATTGCATTGTTTCATATTGCATTGACGTCAATGCAATATGAAACCGTCGTTGTTTTCTTTATCGATTCCAATGGTTTTTTCCTCAGTTTTGGATTGGACTTCCGTCGGACATACTTTCTTTGTAATACATACTTGATAAGTCAATATATTCTTATTTTAGTGTATTAAATAGTTTTTTTTAAAAACCATCCTCCGACCCACTCCGTAACAGTACGTAGCAAAAAGGCTATGACGAATTCTGTTATTAATATCCACCTCTTGTTTTATATTCTTGGAACCTTGGAGTTGAGATTGAAGATTGGATGGCAAATTAATTAATGTTATTTATGTGTGATTGAAAAACGACGCAAAAGGGCGTTGAACCTTTATATTCAATACTGATTTTAATATTATGTTGAACTTTTAATTATGTGGCTTACGTATTTAATTTTAGTTATAATTGATATTTAGGGTTTATAACTACACGTCAGATCGAGATGGTTAAATTTTGAAAGAGCAATATTTCATCTATTCTTGAACGACAGAAAATATATTTCTTTCCTTATAATTTTTTTTTCTGCAAAAAATCTAAATAATATTTTGGTTAGCTAATCATTTTTGCTGTTATGTCGCATTCGAAGATCACTTTCAGCGTAGCGTGCTGTAGTGTTCAGAGTGTTGAGTTATAACCACTGGGCTATCTGGACAATTATTTAATTATTTATCATATAAACTTCATTTAAAACATGTCTTAAATATAACTTGTCCTAATACTTTTTCAGAGAACTTCTGTAAACCACCTGCACTCAACGTCTTCTCAAGATATTTACGAACTCTTCATTAAACATACTTGATCAATGGATAACACATAAATGACATTAATTTTCTCCTCACAAACACGTTAATTATCCTAAATTGTACCATTAATGATTGATGGAGAATGATCATGATAACTCTGCATCAACACTCAAGTTGAAGTTGATAAGAATCTTAATTCTGTTGACATTTTCCAGATAAAATATTAAAAATAATGATGTAGGTACACATGCATGTCTTCATATGATAATAACATAGAGAAGTAAATAAATTAATATTTTATTTGCACAAATACGCTTTTTTAAATGTTATTATAAATTTATATATATTATATTTTATTGTTATTATTATATTATATTAGACTTATTATTATTATTTTTTGGCATAATATTGGATAAAGCCTATTTGTATAAATTTAACATTAATTGATGATTACGATTGAAGCATTTAATTGGTTTGTTGCTTTACTGTTCTATCATAACTAAGCACACTAGTGCACTTAATTAAGTTATGAAAAAGGTTTTTTTTTATTTATTCCTTTATTTCAGGCAGCTAGGGCCCATAGAAAATATAATACATAATTACAAAAGCAATACTTACAAACTAAAACATACAATAACATAACATAACATATCATCACGCCTGTATCCCCGAAGGGGTAGGCAGAGGCGTACCAATGTACACCCACAGTTCGCCGATATGTTTTAGGTCCCATGTAATAGGGGGCGAGCCTATTGCCACTAACCGGGTACAAATCCAAACTCCGACCTGCTACTGAGAATTTTATAGAAAAGCCCAATAACACCTTGGTCGACCCGGGAATCGAACCCAAGACCTCTAGCGTAGCAGGCGTGCTTAGCACCACTAGGCCAACGAGGCAGTTTAAAACATGGGTGAATTTCCCAAATGCCTTATTTTTTTGTCTTCGTTGAAATTAGTATTTGAAAAAAGGAATATAGTTCTGAATTATTTTTTTTAGTATTCAATAGGTAGTTATTGGGTTGTGGCAAAAATATGATTTGCCTAGGACTATTACAAATGTAGAAATAAAATACATAAACCTCTATTTTTTTGCAAATCGGTGCTGTCCCACTACTTTTTTTGCAAACAAAACAGCTTATACACTAATAAAAATGAATAAATTAGCTATATAACTTATTCTATTTCATAGAATATTAGTTTTTTTGTTAATATATAGCATATTTTATTACATAATTAACGATTATTATTACTGAGAGGCACAAACGTACTTGTCCTGAAAAATATTCTCATATCGCTGGACAAAACTAATTCAAACATAACTTTACATCGACGAGTCGGACAGCATCCCCACCCCAATTGTATTTCCCTCGTTGGTGTGTGCTAGTGGGCAATCAGGATAGAAGTGGGTTAAATCGCTGTATATGCCCACCAAAACTGTAAGAACGCCATTTCAGGTACTCCCGGACAATTATTTTATATAATCGGTGGTTGCATTTTTCTAGTGTAATGAGTAGCTTTTTTATTGTTGTTTGGTTCTAACAGAGGTAGTAAGTGAATTAGCTTCATTGTCTGTTATTGAATTTATCCTAGATATTATGCATTTTTTATAATTTTCTAAAAAGTGTGTTTTTTCTCATGTCGCTGTTCTCATATCGCTGTAATCGGTGGTCTTTTTTACCACCGATGTGATAATTTACACCGAAATGATACGAAAAAACCAATCGGTGTCATATATCTCATACCGGTGTTTTGATTCGTGATCAACGCACAGTTTTGTCACATCGGTGGATTGCTTTATCATATCGGTAGATCATTTTATCATCTCGGTGAGTCGTTATATCATATCGGTAGATCCCGTGTCATTTCGTTAAGTATACAAAGAAACAATGGCACATACAAACATACATACAGACACATACATATATACCTACATACAAACATTCGTACATACATACATACAAGGTAAATTTACCTACATAGACTGCCAAAATCATTACCACGATACCACTGGGTAGTAGAAGATGTATAAATAAATGTATCATCAATGTGTTCGATAATACGTCCATAGGCTGAGATGATGGTGAGGTGGAGCAATTGAACAAATAAAAGTTTCAATGGCAAAAAAAAAATAGTTAAAAAAATAGTAAGTACGTAACAATAAATAACAAAATAATTAATAGCTAAAAAGAAAACATAATAGTAGCTTAATTTTGTTTAAGAATGCCGAGGCCAAAACTAAAAGATGAGGAGAAGAACAGGTGGAATAGGTTGCTGGAAAGAATAAGCAAAGCTTAAATCAAAAGCAATTCTGTGTTAAGAGAGGGGCATTTAAGAAAACGTTTAGCTAAACTTAGACATGAGATTTTTGTTTTTTTTTTCATATTTCATTTTAATAAAGACCATGATAGTAAAAATATTAAGTACCTCTAGAAAACGTAAAAAGTAGGTACATAATTTCAAAAATACATTTTTATTTTTTATCTAAGAACTCAGTTCTCTTTGTATGTGATCTACCCTAAGTTCAGATCTTCATTTCTAAGTCACCTTTAAGTACCTACTAACTATTTCCTTTTTGATGTTCAAAGGTGAATAGATTATCATATCGCTGGATAGGTTCATCATTTCGGTGGATACACTTATCATATCGGTGTACAAAAAAAATAATCGGTGCCGGTTTTTCACATCGGTGGAAACCAAAATTCAAACTGAATTTTCTCCTCAGTCTTAAATGATACGTTGATGATATTAAATTTGGGGGATGTTTTGTATCCTAAAGATTACATAAAACCTGAAAAATCTACAAAAAAATAAAAATTGAAAAAGTTCACCGATATGATAAGAAAAATGGCATTTGTTGAAATTCACCCACATACAATATAAAAAAATTATAGCAAGCTTTTTGAACTACCATCTCCTCAAGTAACAAGTACAGGCAAGTCACGTCGAATTGGCATGTCTTAACAACTTAATGATTGTTCAGTGATTTACCGGCTTAAACAACCTTCGCTACAGCATATTTCTGATATCGCATCTGATAGGCTTTATTCTATAAACTAGCTGTGCCCGCGACTTTGTTCGCGCGGATGACGAAACTTATCAGTAAGTTTTTTTGTGAAAATTGCTATTGGTGTAGAACGTTATATGCCATAACTTTTTTATTTATTAATCGATTGACATGAAATAAACACTAAATGTTAAGTGAAGCTTACTACAATATATTAGTGACCGCCATCTAAATCGAATGAGCCGTTTCTGATATTAGCGTGCACAAACACACAGACAATCCGACAAACAGACAAAAAAAATAATGATTACAATTTCGGGTTCGGCATCGATATAATAACAACCCCTACTACTTTTTTTATGTATATTTCCATTGTACAGACACCACTTTTCTACATTTTTATATGTATATTTTATATTTTATATATATGTATATAGATATAGATAAGAGTGAGACTATACAAGCAAACTGTCAGATAGTCACGGTAATGATCAAAAATAAATTAAACGTGGTGATAACATCTGAATTGATGGACCATCGTCACAAATTAATATTACAGACGTCTTAATGCAGATGCGAAGATAAACTGAACTGCAAGCTTTTATTTGCAGGTTATTTTTTATTTTATAATTATTTATTATTACGTTAATAAGGTTTAAGGTAATAGATGCGACGTTGATGAAGAAGTGTCGCGAATCAAACTTGTGCAACCAAAATTTCGTTAAAAAATGGTGTTTAACCCGCCGTGTAACTTAAAAAAATAATGTTAACGACAAAACGTATGTAAAGTAATTCCAACCAATCGTAACCGCTAATAAAATAGTAATAAAACGTACAAACAACTTCCTGCCCCAATTACATATCTTTGGCCGGCCGTGGGTAGAAAAACACGTTAAAACATAATTTACTGCACGTTAGATCATATATTTCAGTAATCAGCGTTTGAAAGATAACGTTTGGTTAGGGCGTGTGCACACTGCGCGAGTTCGTCGCTGTTCGCCGCTGTTCGCCGCGACTTTGAGCGATACGGCTGATAATACTCGTTAGGAACGCGTGAGAATCGCTCCAGCCTCATTTCTCAGGAACAGATGAAAAAATGTACATGTTTGTTATAGCTCACCATCGTTTTCGTTGTAGCCTGACTTTAGATGTTTTTTTTTATGATTGTAGTAGGTTTTAATACTTACATGTTTTTTAAGAATGTGGTTTTTCCTTTGTATAATAAATATAGAGAATCACTGAAGGCAGTATCGGGTACAGAGTGTATCGTGTGTAGAAGCCTAAAGGGCAAATAATTAAAACAAAACCTTCACTTCAGTTTTTATTTTTACTTTAAGAGTTCAAATTACGCAAACATTTCTAAGCTCTTATAATTAAATATCCAATTAAACAAAATCACAAAGTGTTACATTAAAATTAATGAGAGTTAACACGACACATTTCTTTACACGCATTCGTACTCAAACAGCCATCGTTTAAAAGACACGGCGTATGACGTCATTACAATAATAAGCGTCATTACTTGATTACACGGCCGCGTCATTACCTCCACACAGTGTGTGACGTCATTAACCGGTTTTTTCGCAATTTGTCGGGAAACATTAATTAAAACACTCCCTCGTGTTTGAGACAAGCCCGGGTTATACTTGATACACAGTGAGCGCATTCGTTACATTATTCTACAGAATAATGGCTATTTGAATGTAAAAATGTGCTATCTGTATTCGAGTTCTTAATTAAATTTTACTTTTCAAATACTTACCAAAACCCAAAGTAAGATTGTATACATGCTTGTTTCGTACTCTTTTTGCATGTGGAACTCATATAAATATTAATAAAAGTAATAAAGTAGTAACATTTGCTTCTTGCATCCCTTCAGCAGATCATAGCTCAGGAATCACGAAGAAACGCCATCAAGACGTGTACCTAGTCGCCAAACAAAACGTTTGGTTATGTAAAAATAATTCTACGCTGGTGAATTTTAATAAGGCAAAAAGTTTGTTTGTAGTAATATTTGTTTCTCGGCTCATTTCGGCGCTCACGTAGCGGGGAGGGCAGCCCGCGATGTGCCGCCTGCTTTGCACGTCGTCATTTCCTCGAAAGTAATTCAAATGGAATCGTGTGCGCCGTTATTAAATATTTCATAACTTACCTCGCCCCCCCGCCCGACTGTGTCTCACGAACCCCCTCCTCCCCGGCGACCGCATATTAAAGTCATAAAAAAGGGTTGTTTGATCTATCCCCTAAAACAATTTACATATCTCGGCTCAGGCCGCCGCTAAATTATTTAATTAAGAGAGGCATAAGTTTTTATTATTTTAATATGTCGGGTATAAAATTGTGTTAATGGAACAATGCCGCCATTGTGGACTGAATTTTAACCCTCGAAAGCGGGGAGATTACGAGCATCGACGTAAATATACGAAATACTGAAAGTGTTCTAATTTAGTTTCTCAAATAAATTAATGGTTTGTGTAATTAAATGGTTTAATGGTAATCTCTCTTGATCTCTGGAGTTGTCTCTTTTAAAGCTGTAAGTAATTTGAAATTAGAAGCGGGACGACTGGTGTCCAATTTCCTCTGGCCTTATTAAGACAAGATAAAATTCTACTAAACATATCGGACGAGGTGGTCGAGTGTAAAGCGTACAAAATAAAACCGGTGCTTATTTACGTTGACCAAACAGCAAACAACAGTAAATGTTGGGGTATTACGAGCGTACTTTGCTAGGGCATTGCTAAACGAAGGCATGCGAAATTAGTGTCGCATTACTTGACCGGTGAGCAATAAACATTAGGCAGAATAAAAAGACGCGGTATGCGGGCACGCGACGCGGGCGCACCCCGCACCCCGCACTCCCCCGCCGTCGCCCCGTGTCGCCCGGTATGTTAAGCAGTGGTAATGAAAACTGCGTTGGATACACGATTACTCGCGTCCTCCGATCTTGCTGGAAATTCTACACCCTGTGTGTTACAGTACGTGCGCGTAAAACAGGTGCGACGATGGCCAGGATATTTTACTTTACAGATATTTTTATTTTCTACTCTTAGAATAAAAACAATGTAAATTTTAATAAAAGGACCCAAAATGTAGAAAACAGTTTATAAATAAAAAAACAGCATATTATTTTGCGTTAAAGTTTTTCGGCAACATCAAATACTTATTCGAAAATGATTAAATTACAGCTACTCTTTAACTAATTATACTTAATTAAATTATATTTTTTTAATAAAAAGGTATAATAACCACCGAATCAAAATGAGTGACATTCGATTAATTTATTTATGATACCGTCATGATCACGTCTTACCGCGACATCCAATTAAACGTTTGACGTTATGGTAAAATACCGTGACGTGTCGCATTTACCCGGTTGTCCTCTTTACCGCACGCTACCGCAGCGTGTGTCCTGTACACTAGAGCAGTGGTAACACGGGGAGAGCTGACCACCCCAGGTTAATGAGAGCATTTTTATGTTCTCTCGCAATGAGGAATGCAAATTTGGTGGCGGTTACTCGCCATTGTTTTAACACCGCCGCTTAACGCCACCCTTGGACTTTTATACCTTAAATACGTTAACCCCCAAACGACGGAGACTTTACTGCTAATCCTTTGTTTTTGTTTACCGGACGATGTGTAGTAATATAAATATTTCGGTTTACGTTTTACGGCACTTTTATCTGTAAGGTGTCACTTTAACCCACCTTTTTTCATATGCACTTACATTACAATGAAGTCTACAAATTATATTGTATTCAGTTTGTACTTGAAATATTCATATTTTTTGTTGCCAGAATAGTCACTGCGACATAAACAGGTGGCGTAAAACAATATCTAATAAAACGCCACTTACAAGACTCGAATAAGAAGACTAGACTTTAAGTACAGAGCACAAAAAAGGTTCCTACCCACGAAGAGAACTCGTTCCATAATATGTAATGGCTACTTGCCATTCCTACTGTGTAGTAAATTACTCGTATTGATAAATAAGCATTAAATTATAAAACATTGCTTTATAAACTGCCAGCATTAAAGTGGAAATTAATTAGGGATTCGATGGGATTGATTTGATTTGCTGAATGAAGTTTTATATCCTGGTTAATGCGTGTGGATCGAGTAAATATTTTTATTCACTCGTTAATAATTTTTAAATGGTTTAATTACGATGGTTATGCAACGCTGCTCACTTATCAGGATCAGGAACCTAATGTGATTAATTGCGTATTTGTATGCTATGAATAAGCCTCTAAAAAGAATATTCACTTACATCAAGCATGGCTCTGAGGTGAGAATGGCGAAGTAGTAAAAAAGCTTACTGTCCAAACTACCCACTCCAAACTACCAGTACAAGCGGCAAGTTCGATACCCGAGTGGGAAAAATATTTTTGAGGGTCGATCTTTTTTTACTGACTCGTATAACAGTTCTGATCAAGGTAATAAGGTTTTTTAAGATTACAATTCTTAGAAAAGAGATCAGGCTCTATAGGTTTCATAATATGTCTAGGGCTAGCTTAGTACCTAGGTTGATTTATTTAAAAAACCAATTACCTTCTTCTTAATCTAATTTACCTCAAATACAAAAGTTTCTTGAATAGTAACATAAAGTAGAGTTGCCGTTACTAGCTTCCATAGTCATATCGAGTATCCCTGTATGAATGAGAGTTGTAAACCCAGGTCCTAATTAACTAAAACAAAGAGTTACTGGCAGTTGCAATCACTAGTTCAATTTAATGGATTAATCTACAGTCCACTAACTAACGGACTGTAGCTATTATTGTTCGTGTCCACGTTTCCATTTTAAAAGTCTGGTAATGAAAATCGAAATATTTTTTGCGCGGCAAATAACTGTGATTGAAATGTGAAAAATGAAAGGGAACACAAAGGTGACGAGGTTTGCGCTTTCACGCAAATTATTTTATTGTAATCAATCAGTGTATTGCGATGGTCGCTGCCGGTAGTCAGCCGGTCGTCGGTCGTCGGTAGGCGCGACACAAACCGACCAAATTGCGAAGCTGCCCCGCGCGGACCAACCATGTTTTCATTTGGATTTTTCTCAACAACGAATATTGTAAATGGGAACGTGCAATTTATTTCATTCACTCGCTAGTGATTGCTTATGATGTGATTGTTAACTGCATTTTGCTCTCAATATTTTTCAATTCATATTTATATGCGTAACTGGCAACAGTGTGGGACCGGAAACGTACAATTTTTTTCATATTTCCAATTCAAAATAAACGGTAAGACGATTAACGTAAATATTTGACTGTTTGCGTCGCGTCGACTTTTACTGACAATCACAGTTTTTACTGCGCTTTTTGTCGCTAAGAGAGATTTGACTTTGAAATAACATTTAATAGACTTGTATGGTAGTCACGTGAACGTAGAGTGACTATTTGTATAGATGACGAAACTGAGATCTACAATCCTACACTGCATTTACTAAAAGAAAACCTTCAAGTAACCTTCATATTATAAAATGTAATAGACAACGCTTACTATCTTCTTAATTGTCATTAATCTTCAATCAACAAGTTCAGAAATCAGCAACCTGCTAACTGGTTTAGTTATAACATTCTTCAAAACACGCAACCAACTTTTTCGTCCAACTAGTTGAGTTGGGAACTGCCTGGAGGCAGGTTCAATTACGGGGCGCGCTGCGCAGCCAATAATTGGCAGCAGGGCCCGCGACAAAGCGCCCACAATGGGCCCTGATTAATTTCCGAACTACACCCGAATTCTAACTAGCAAACACGCGACGAAGCCTCCGTGAAACCGGCTCGGGAAAATTACTTCGCCGCTGTTGTGCTGCACTAGACCAGACGACTCTTATTGTCTAGCACTGCATCAAAGGTTTTTGTTGGAGCACTCTGATTGTTATTGGCGTCTGATGTGCGGTTTTTGGCTTGATTAGGCATGCATGTATTAATGGGCAAACGTGCATTATGTAAACTATATGTGAATGCACATACAAAAGGCGCACTAAGTTGTGAAGTGAAGCTACTAAAAAACTTTCGCAGAAACCCCTAATATAGTGTGGGTCTCATCACTAGCGTTGATCCAAAAGTTACTTTTCAATGTTTTCTAATTAGGACAATCAACGGTGCTACAGGGCTTCTCTATTTTATTATCCCAGATGTCCTGTGCTCCCAATAAGTAAACAAAGCTTTTTTGATGGGGGTTCTCCTTTAGACATAACCAGGCCCTTAAAGTTTATATGAACTAGCAGTCGACCATTTTCCGTGTAAGAAACGACCAATCATAAATGATTACAACATTAAAAGCATTTTACAGTCTTCTAAGTATTACCACTGGTCACTTAACTAGATCCCAAGAGATTCTAAGCTGAGAAGATAACCGGCACAGCATCAGTTTCTCTTAGTGCTGTTAATTGAATCTCTATCAGATCGGTCGAGTGAAAGCGGCTCTGGTCAGGAAATTAAACGTCATATGGTGACTTTCTTCCCGGAACAATGCGCTGCTAATAACGATACTTGTCTTATCCCCGGACTAGGATTGAAGTTGTCAGGTATATTGAATGCAATTAGGTCGAACTGGTTGGTGAAATGTTTTTAATGTGAATCTTTTAAGGTACCAATAAGGAAGAAGTCCTTATGTATTACAACTGTCATCTACTTATGTGTGTTATCACAACTGTCATCGCATATAAACATTTCAGGTAAAACACGGATACTCTATAAAACACTAAATATACTTTTAAAAGATCAAAAGGCATAATGAAAAGGTAATACTTAATCATTTATTCAGCCTATCCTGTAAGGATACAACTTTCAGATAAAAGTTTCTTGAAGTGAAATCTTCAAAATAAGGATAATTCTTGTATACTATTTGATTATCTGGTTATTTTATTTTTTATAGAAACCTTTGGCTGAAAATAATATATATCAAAATCGAATAAATTTCAGCTTACTGCAAAAACCTTAGCTGCTTATGTATCTTTTAAATACATATCAAAATAAGGACTTGATCAAACTAATTAGCCGATAAAGCTAGCTACCAGTTAATTCTTCATCAACTGTTCACAAAAAGCTAGGTACACACTACAAACAGTAAGCCTAGCAACTAATCTAGGTTCGAACGCACGCAGGGAATCTCTGCTTCAGGAAATTAAACGACGACATACTGTGGACGAGTTGTCTATGGCTGCTCAATTACCTTGCTTACTCTATGCCCAGAACTACTTGATTTACCTCCTAGTAATAACGGCCTTTGAAACATTTGCTTTGGGTATCGGTGAATACGTGTTACTGTACACGGATTAATTAGTTTTGGTCGCACTGTAAAGGTAGATAATAGAGTACCCAGGAAATTAAAGTACCAAACATTGCCTTTTCTAGGTTTTTTTGGAAAATTTTGACCAAATCCCACAAAAAAAAGCGCTTAACTCATTCCCAGTTAAAAACAGAACTGTTACCATAATTATGAGCACAAACAACAGCTTAAATCACCACCTTCTTCTCAGTATAACAGTCAATTCCTGCGTCTTAATTATTCCTTAATTAAGGCTCCATTTACTTCAAAAGGATTGAAACAGAACAGAGGTGCTCACTCAAAATCCGCCAGTAAATAGCGGCGTCGTATTTTGAATGACGTGACGATGGCGCTGCGTCGCAGGCCGCACTGTCCAACCGTTTAATTTCCTGCTGACGCCGCCAACTGATTGTACAAGTCGGCCCGTTGTCGAGAAGAACTGCTGCAACTGTAAGCTAATGTTTTTGAAGTTAGTTTACAGGAGCTGCTAACTAAACGCAATTAGGTCAGCTGTTTTAAACTTAAGAACTTTTATAGAGTCCGGATTTTTGCAGATAATATTTGGTTGATGATTCGTTCTAACAATTTGATGTAACAGCAAGTACCTATGTGAAGGGTTGGAGGAAATAGGCAATTAAGCATCCGAAAATAGTGCAGTTAGCGTGCGTGGTATCTGCGCGCATCTAGCGCGTGCTGGAGCGGCGTGGCGCGGCGGCGTGCGCTGCGCGACGTGCCGGCGTGCCCGCGCGCCAATTAGACGCCCGTCGCACCACCGGCTAATGGCCCATTAACACTCGCTTTACACCGCGCGGCCATCGCTCACCTCCATCTATTCGCCTGTTAGTGCACCGCCAATCCTGCGCGCACCTACCCCGCCTCCCACGCCATTATCTGTGTACGGCGACAGAGGGGAAGCTCGCTTAATTGACAGGAGTCTGCTGTCATAAATAAACGTTCAAATGTTCCACTTTATAGGTAGTGCGGTGTAGTGCGGCTAATGTGCAATCGAATTTATTTATGGCACGAATTCCTCAAATTTATGGCGCTTTTGTGATGCTGGTGGTCAGTGCAGCGCGGGCGGCGCGGCGGCGATTAGTTTAACATCACGATCTCTGAATACATCAAATAAAAGGCTTACAGCCGTACTCGAGGCGGCGGCGGTTGCGGCCCTGTTTAATTATGTTGAACTTTGGGTTGACATTAGCACGGTACAGACGCGGGCTATGTGATGAGAGCCACTAACGAGAGATCGCTTCGAATTAAACGAGTAATAGAAACTCGGTAGCGTTAGGTCGGGCGTGTTCTAGCACGCGAGGTGCGATGCCCCGTGATCGGGCGAACGTTTCGCGTTAATTAATTGGGTATTTTCACACGTCAGCGGCTAGATCTCTCCAAATAGATCGGCGCGCGCGGCCCTTAATTAGCTATATCTGCGCGACCGATCGTCTGCGCCCGCGCACTCCGCCACGCCAATTTGGCGCTAGACTCTGCTTCGGAATAGCTGGAGATAAGGCAACTAGAATGCTCAGTAATAACCTCATTATGAAATATACGACCCTCTGCTGTTTGTTAGATAACGCGACGAGTTTGTGTATCTTACGTGGCCAGACCCGCTGCCGACGTTATTTATGACCGAGCGCTTTGTGCAATTACTAAAATAAACAATACAACCTGTGATCATTAAATGTATTTAATTATATATTGTAAGGTTTATCTATACTTCTGATGGCTTGTATTCACTAGCTAAGATAAAGTATGTTGCTTTATACAGTGTTTATTATGATAAAACATATTATTTTTGATAAACTGAGCCTCAGAGAGATTTCCAAACAAACGACTAGGCCTGTTTAATCGACAATGGAGCTCTAACACAGAGCCATAGCGTTGTGTCCGTTACTTGACACACTTTTAAAGTCTTATTGTACTAGGTAATTGTTTAAGAAGTAAATTACTCCACACAATACGCACATGACACTCATTTATAATAATTACTGTCGCTATTAATCAGCGCTATTCTTGGTTTCAATATCGCATACAATGCACCGCAATAGAACCGATAGCCGCTCAACGCCAGCGTGTCTGTCCGTCTGTGCCTACGCGGCTACGTTCGCACGTGTCGATCCTATTCTTCCCCACTGATTGACGGCCGCCAGGAAACAATTACCTTTTTGTCGGCCAAGCGATACACCGCTAATTACAATAAGTGATCATTGATTTTTTTAATTACGCCGCCCATTCAGGCGTCCATCATCGTGGCTAATAGTTGCCAGTCAGTGCATTTAATAACGCCCGCCGCCACTACGGAATGCTCGTAGTTTCGCTCTCGCGGAATTTCTATTATAAAGTCCTCCTTCTTTAATCTATTTTTTAAATTAAACCCTCCAGGAACCCGCGACTCGCAACCGATTTTATTTAATCATCCTCGCAAATTGCAATATGAACATTGTTAACAGATGGCTCGCGAGAGGTAACAACTATTAAGCTCGAATTTTAATGTCTCGAGTAAAGAAAATCTTTATACAATGCGAAGACGGCGGGTAACCTGTTTCGGTGCGTAAACGTACGCGTTGCATTCCTTTCATAACTGCGAGATGTGGCGGGCCGCTGCCGGCCGCCGGACGCCCGGCCCGGCCCGGCCCGGCACGGAGCACGGTACCGCACGCGGCGCTTGCATCGCCCGCTCCGTGAGAAACGAATGTTCCCGGCCTCTAATTACGTTTTATGCGATATCGCCATTTAATTAGCAACATGTTTCCCATTCCGAAACATTAATTAATATTTTCATCAGAGTCCTTCGCATTTAACTGTGCTTTTATTACTCTCTCGAGATTTTAATAAAGATTCCCGACCACCCTCGTTCGAGTGTTATTGTTTAAAAAGTCTTATTATGAAATTTTTATTGCTGTGTCGTCGAGAGCGATTATTTATTTCATTGTCGACGGCTTTTCGATCGAATGCCTTAAATGAGTTCTTTTAAGTAAAAGGAGCCATCGAATGAGAAAGTTTTTTGCGTCCTTTCTGAAACGGCGACAAGTGGTTGACATTATAACAACGCTGGCTTACATTGGTCATTTTTTGCAACAATAAAAATATCACCACGAACGTTTCTTGACAGCTACACAAGAAGTTAACATCTCGATAAGTTGGCGTCCGCGAGTGAATTCGCCAGATAAGGGGTACAATTAATTCAATGGTTGGCGAGTAATTGTAGCAACAGATTAATAACCGATCCACGTAGCTGGGGACAAATTGCGGCAGCTGACCGGCCCGCGCCCTCGCCCGCGCCCGCGCCCGCGCCCTCGCCCGCGCCCGCGCCCGCGCCCGCTCCGTAATGACACGGCGGCGCGTGTGACATCTCTCTCCCGGCCGACATGCGACACTCCGACTCGGTATCATTCTCGACTTCATATTAATGACAGCTAATTTATTCAACGTCTCCCACTAGCGGGATGTTCAACTATATTTGCCGTATTTGCATAATTGTAATCGATGAAATTCCTATTATTTCGCGATGTTTAAGGTCCGAGAGCGTGAGAACAGCCCTCGGAGGGAACTAATTACACCGAATGTGGCTTGGGTCTTCGGTTAATTAGAGACGGAGTGGTTCAACCCTCTTAATTAATACTTGTGCCTAGAAGGCCCTCATGCTTACCTCGACTGTTTTGTTTGAATTGTTAATTCGTGATAAAACATCAGTGGGTATTGTGTTAACATTATAATTAAATGTTAAAAAAGCACTAGTAGAACTTTCCTTTCTACCCTTACACCCTCGTATTACAAAGGAAATTGGAGCGTTTATTGTACTAATGGATAAAATACACATTTACCTACTTATAGAAACGTAATCGGAATGAAAACAGGTTAAACATCGTTTTTGGAAATTATTTGGAGGCTCGGTAGAGTTTTAACCAAGTTGAGTCAATACAGACGCTGTTTCTTTGCTAGTAATGTACGAGAAAAGCCACACTTCTCATCAAAAAAATCGTTTCTTACATTTTTTTTTCATTTACGCGTGTTGTTTTACCCATTTCCTTCATATTCCATATAGGGTAAAAAATACTCATTATACAAAATACGAAACCTATGAAGACTTGATTTGAATTTAGAACATTAACATTAGGATTTAAAAACCTCATACTACTCACTATTAAATGACATTTTACATTTATTCCTAAATATACACATTTTTCTGATAATCCTTATCAAATCATAAACTGCGAGGTGTTTCGATTTTTTTGATGAGAAGTGTATTTATGTAATGATTATTTTTTTACTGATATTACTTCATTTTTAATCCAGAAAGAGTAAATTTGATATTTTAAGAAAATAACTAAGAGACCTACAAATAAAAAGTGAGTCACGTAACATGTAATTTTACTTTTAAGAAGTAGTTTAAACAATACACTCTGCCTACTCTTACTACCAAAACAGTTTATTATTTATAGCAATAATAAAATCTGTCAATCAAAATCTATAAACATAAACTTTGAAGCTCATATTAAGAAAAGCGTAACAATAAAACTGATGAAAAAAAGATTTATTGATTTCGCCTAATATTCATTTGTATACGTAACTGATAATAAAACAATAGTATTATTAAAAAAAACTTTTTATAGCTAAAATAATCAGTTCCTATTAAGCTCGGGACAGACGATCGATCCAACGAAATCTTTTTTCATGGAATATCTATGCAGCCGAATATACGGTACGCTATTAAAAACTATCGATACACAACAAGCAAAAGAAAATATATATTTTTTTTTCAAATTTGGGTATCTTCTATGCTGTCAAAAAATATTATTAGGATCCTATGTTATTTTAGACTTCGCAAGCATTTGCTTACAGCTTTTCAGATGGACATTTACTTTTTATATAAACTCCCTGTGAGCTAATCTATGACGAGCAACAATAAAGTAGCTGTTTGTAAGTCAACAAATATTAGAAATCGCATCAATTTCGAATTTAATTCATAATGATAGTAATAGTCTAGACGGATCGAATTTGTAAAAACTTATGTATTTATTGATGTGTCCGGAAATACCTTCATTTATCTTTATATATATAATTCTTCTTTTTTCTTTCTTTCTTTCTTTCTTTCTTTCTTCCGTGAGTGTGTATGTCACTGAACTTCTCTCAAACGACTGGACCGATTTTGATGATTTTTTTTGTGTGTGTTCAAGGGGATCTGGGAATGGTTTAGATTCACAATTTTGTCCGCTGGAAAATGTTTTTTTTTTATTTATTTTTAATTTATTAGTAGTTGTTGATTTTGGAATGTTTTACATTGGATCCGACAGACGGCGCTACCATCCCAGTGTCAAATTTTAAATAATATTCGAATTTTAATTTTAGTCTTTCCCGACAGTTAGCGCTGCGATCAAATTAAAAAAAAAAGTTTTGTTATCATTGTGTTATTGTAGACCATGTGCTGGATCAAATATAATATTATATAAAAATGGATCGCTAAATGTGTTGTTAAGCGTATTTTAACTCAATAGCGCCTGGATCGATTTCGCTAATTATTTTTTTGTTCTGTTAGATAATTATCAGGAGAAGGTTGTTATGAAAGAAAAAAAATGGAAAATTGCGAGGGGATTTTTTTATTAAGTAATCCTTAAGTTTGTGGTGATTTGTTGGATTCATCTGCGCCCTAAATAACATAAAGGCACCGGGAACGGGCCCTAGGTATTCATGCTGGTGAAACCGCAGGGCGCAGCTAGTATTTTATAAAGTTCTACTAATAGTTAGCCGGAGCGCAGACTTTGACTGCTTTACCGGAATTAAAGTATCTTTGTCAGTTGGAAAGTTCGTGAATGTGCACCTTAAGCCTTAAGCTATAGTAAAGGCCACCTGACGGAGTAGGTGTCTGCGTAGGAGAGCCTCATGGAACGAGGCTTTTTTGTAACAAAACACCATCTTATTTATGCTACGTCTTTATCCGTATGAATTGAGACATCCTTTGATCTTATTTAAATTGTGGATAATATATACGCTTTTTATACATCTGTAAATGTATGAACACATTTACATGCAGTTTTGAGGTGCTTGTGAGTTTAGGAAACATTGAAACTTTTATAATTTAAAATAAAGATTGATGATGTCCTGAAGACTCTTCTCACAAGGGTGAGAAGAGTCTTCAGGACATCATCAATCTCCTGAAGACAACGGATCCTGATGACGTGCCGTCGTTTGTGGCGAAAAACTTAAACAAGTTGCCGCCAGTAACTTTCGACCACGTTGATGTAACCAGGTTGCTCAAGGACATTACAACCCTGAAAGCCAGCCTGGCGGAAGTAGTGCTGAAGTTGGAGGCCTCGCAAGACACCATCAGTGAGCTACGTGCCGAAGTAACATCTTTGCGTAATTCGCTGGCCGTAAGTAGTTCACCGGAGGTCAATAACATCAACACGCGTCGCGGCGCATGCAAAGTCGTGTCAGCAAGTTTCATGAGCGCGACACCTGAGACACAGCAATCGCCTGCGTCCCGCCCCGCGCCTCCCCCCGCGGAGGTGTCGTCTGTCGTCGTGACGTCAACGCCTCAACGTCACTACGCCGCTGCTGCTGCCCGCCAGACACCCAAAGCGAGCAATTTATTGAGGACCGAGAAGGCTACCGGGAGCACCCGAAACGAACGCCTTCCTAGTGCGGCATTACCACGTCAGCCGGATGGGCACCGCACCGACTGAACATGTCCTGCGCCCTGCTGTTCCTGTGGCGCATGTGTATGTGTCCCGTCTCCACTTCACCACGAAGGCCTCCGATGTGGTGGAGTACTTGGAGATGAAAATGAAGACCCGGTTTGTGGTCGAGAAGTTGGAATCGCGCAACACAGTTAACTTCAACTCGTTTGTTGTACGCGTCCCGACCGATCGACTATCGGCGATTCTGAAAGAGGAGCTATGGCCGAAAGGGGTAGTATTTAGAAAATTCCGCGGCCGCCGGCGTCCTCCGGATGTCACAATGCTTGCGTCACACTTCGCGAAAAAGTGACTTAGTTATAAGTTTATATTATTGTATGTATGTTAGTCTGTAAGGTATATATAATATGGGCCTCTGTAAGCTTTGTTTAGCATTGTTTTATATTGCCTGAAATAAATGAATATTATTATTATTATAATGTTAAAGGTATTTTTTACACAGTGTTCATATTGAGTGTACATCATACTTATATTGTACTACAGGCTGAAGAAGAATAAGAAGATACTAATAATTTAAAAGTAGATATGATGTAGACTTATTCTAATTGCAGTTTAAATATTTCGTAGTTTTAAGGTATAATAAAAACTCAAACCACCTGTTACTGATATTATTAGGATTAGTTATAAATGTATCTTGCTTTTGTTCCATCAGTGTTGGATAAGTTGTAGCCTAGCGGTTTAGTGGACAGATTTGTATACACAAGCTTGCAGTTCAAACCGATTTCAGGCCATTGTGACTTTTTAGTAATCTAAAGAGAATCGGTCTGTGCCGAGTAGTGGGACACAGGCTGGCTTGTATAGCAATCTGGTTCCTGCACAATACAATCTTACATAAAATTACATAAGGAAGTATTATGTAGGAACCAAATAAAAACGACGACGACCTCCGTGGTCCAGTGGCGAACGCACCGGTTTTCAAGGTGTCGCTAGCTCTGAGGTCCCGGGTTCGATCCCCGGACGGGTCAATGTGGAAACTCACTTTTCTACATTGTCTCAGGTCTGGGTGTTTGTGGTACCTTCGTTGTTTCTGAATTCCATAACACAAGTGCTTAAGAGCTACTTACTTTGGGTTCAGAGCAATGTATGTGATGTTGTCCGCATTTATTATTTATTTATTTATCAAAGGTAATTACTGAAATACTAAATCTCATCTTATTTAAAGACAGGTTTAAATATAAGACTTTAACTTCGTTGACATAAGTACAATAACATATAACTTACTAATATTTTTAGTTTGAAATAAAATTAGTTTTTACTTACGGATTTTTTCGCGGTTTATGGTTAGATTTTTATTTTCCATAGAAAAAGACATATTTTTTCGTTTCCAACAGTTTTGAGTTACTATAACTAGTAAAGCCGGAAACCCACAGCGGCGCACGGAGAGGCTGTGCACGTGTGTTCAGCTTCGCTTTAGTACAAAATGTATGAGAGCGTTTCCACCGCAGCGCACGGACATGCTACGCAGCAATTGACGTCATAAACACACGCGTAGCTAACTCGAATAGGCGGAACGTAGTTCAGCCACGTGGCCGACCCACGCATCCCAGCTGCGTGGGTCGGCCATTTCTCGGCGACCCACGACTATGTACAGTCTTGAGCAAAAATATGTACACACATAATATTGTTAAGAAATTATTATAAGAATAAGCTACTATAAATAAGAGGTACAATTAATGTTCCTAATATATATACATACATTTAAGTTGTGATAAGTATAATTTATGTGAGAACTAAGTATTTATAATTCAAATAAGTAAAACAGATGTTACTACACAATAGCTAAATTATATTGTTACTTGGAAGAGCTATTGTCTATATTGTAAAAATAATATATTGACATTAAGTAAAATATTTTTTTTTATTAAAAAAAATATTTGTACCATTTTATTTTCAAGTGTCATCTGTCAGTATGCATTGATTGCTAGATGGCAGAAGAGATTCGACAAAAAATCTCACTAATTTCGTTTAACAATTTCGCATATTATTATGTATAGGTACATATTTTTGCTCGTGACTGTACCCCACGCATAGCTATGAGCTGTGTGGGCGACACATCCGTGTCCGTGCGCCGCAGTGGAAACGGAGGCAGACGCCGCCGAACTAATGAGCCCACGCAGCAGAGGTGAGCCACGCATCCGTGCACAGCCTGCGCAGCGGTGGGGTTCCGGCTTAATAATAAAGTCGAACATATTTTCTCAACATCTGTAAGTTCACGGTAGCGTAGAAAAATGCGGAGTGCTATAATGAATATTACATTAAACAGCTAATTTATGGACAACTACAAATGAATAAAGAGCACGCTGTATAGCTCGTACACGACGCTGAATTCCTTCCTACACTTTATTAATATCTTATTATCATTAAACAGCTGTAAGTGTAGTTTTTCTCGCTTCACAGAAACTCAAGCATATCGCTATTCCGTTTTTAATAAACACATTTTTGGTGAGCGTTCGCAATTAAAAATGTAGAGTCTCACAAGTCCACCTAGTTTAGTAGATTCCTGATCCAGCCGTTTATTTTAGTTGAAGTCTAATAATAGCCGCAATGTATGGTGCAGTATGTCCTGCATTCGAGTTGGTTTCCAATCACCTCACGTGCAAATAAGGCCGCAATAGAAACTATATAAACTCAATTTACGACGTGTCAGTGTAAAGTCGTAAATGTGAAATTGTTCTCGGCTGTGGATAATGGCGTATTTAATGTATTTGTGACTGGATGTTCCGTATTACCTAACCGTTGTGTCTCATGTATACGTCGCCCGACGACACGGCTCTTCGATTAACATAAAATCGAGTGGAACACTCGCGACCCCGCGTGGGCGCGTGCTCTAGCGCATCTGCCATACCTTATATTGGGATCTCGCCCTCTAAACCTGCGGAGAGCTATTTATACAAAACAAACTTACACAGCAAACAATCCCATTACAACACGGTAATCACTAAAGTATTTCGTGACCACTAAACCGCATTTAGTCAGTTAGTCATCATAAACCAGCTGATGTTGCAACTACGTTGGTCGAAAAATAATTAGCAGTTAGTCGACCTCGCGGGCCAACTGCGAAGGAAAACCGCACGCGCTGACATTGACCCGGCGTCGGCGTGCGGCCCGGCCCGGCCGGCGACGGAGCCGGCCGCGGCCCGTGCTGCCCCACCGCCACACCGACAGTGCTTTTTTGCGTTTATGAAATATTATCTATATTTACGCGGCACGTAATTGAGTTGGACAAAAAATTCAAGATGTTGAACACGCCACCTTAGTACGACTTTCATCCGGTCGGCCACACAAACCGATCATTACCACTTACGGGATCAATAATTCATATCCAATTAGCTGATTACCGCAGGATGTACACGTAATATGTACATATTTATTATATCGTGCACGTTACATGATTGCGTTTTCAATTAATTTATCTACTCATTTAAATAGTGGTTTACAATGTAGTACGATACCGGCTGACATGTTTGATGCCGAGTGCCGATGCGACGCACTGATAACATTCCGGTTCAGGTATCGAACACGAAATTCTTGGCGTGGTCAAAGCTGAGCCATGCTTGAGGTACACAACGATTCGATCTAGACGTATGTTTGAATGCGAGGAATTCACGGAGCATTGATTGAAGCTCGCCATCCATCGCTCTCTATGTGCAAATCTAGTGTTTAAGGGCGGGCGAGGGCGCGCAATGTTCTGCATACCGGACGATGAGAGGTCTCGTCATCTGCCGATAGGATCGTGACAGGGAATTCGTCGGTCGGCTGCCGGTGGAATGCGAGCGGTAATTGATTTGTCCTGTGTAATCGACGTCGGCCGGGATTGACAGGAGCCGAGACGTCACGCTGCCCGCTCGGCGAAGATAGAGCCGCAACATTCTAACTGCTGCGACAGTAGGTACGCTGTCACCACTGACGTCTCTACACCTGTAGTGCCGACAGTGACTTCAACAATTGTCTTTAAGAAATCCGTGAGGAATTTTGTTTTAACGTTAACATTTTGGCTATATTTGAGATCATAGGTTAAACACGATTTTGGTATTTCCCGCGCGTTACGAAGGCAATGCTAAAATAGAAAGTTAATAACACGTGGCAATAATGCGTTGCTATTGTTAATCCAAACCGAACGATTATTATTCAAAATTTATAGTATCATAATGAACATTGCGGCTTTCACTAAACATGGTTTACATTCTTTAAAACCTCATTTAATTTATCATTAGTCTGCCTACTATAAAACATAGAAAGAGTCGCGGGTAATTCGTCGCACGCGATCTTCGAACTGGTCCGTTCAGTAACAGCGCGAAGCCAAATAAAATTAATATTCATAGCCGTTGTATTTATTGGCTTTCAATTAGTATAATCTTAATGGAGCATTAACATACGCGCGGGCGACGCGTCGGAGCATTACCATAGCCGTCGGCGGGTTGCCACACTCTACTCGTACCTGTGATTTTTGGACACCTATAAATTCTACCATTTATACTAAAAATTATGTCATTTGTTATTTTAAGGAAGTTTTTAACACAAATCGATCACCAAGGTCGTCGTAAATAGCGGAAAAAGATAAAAACTTTAGCATAATGTAGAGACGCTTATGCACAGATCATTACTTCTAATGTATCCTGTCCGTAGCTGCCGCGTGCTAGACTAATAGATGACTTAAAAAGGCAACAAATGTTACGGGTTGTCCCAGTTAACCTCAGCCGTTTCGAAAAACTACATAAATGGGCAACCGAGTCTGCTAAGCTGGCAACACCGGTCGCGGAAGGCTCGCTGCCGATGACCTCCGGTGACCGGTTCCCGCGCCCCCCCTCCGCCGCCGCCCGCGCACCCCCACCCCCTCGCGCGAGACGTTTCATTACGTTATTATTATATTAAATGCTATAATACACATTGTAGGCATTAGTCCGGCGAGACGTCGTCCTAAGAAAGGGTAATGTATGGCCCGCGTTGCCGGTTCATTCGGTTTTATTTGAAACGCTCGGGGATTAGCGCGGTGATCTTTATGACCGTTTTGAATGGCGAATTGTTCTATAGCAAGAAATTTTTAGTCATTATTCTCGGTTCTTAGTATTTTGTACTGTTGCAAGTTTTGTGTTGTATTCATCACGTTTCGACCGTAAAAAATAGTTGTACACGTATACGGCAATTCATATGATACATACTAAAAATCTTTTCATTATTGTATTTAGTTTCTTGAAATCAATGATCTTTCAATGGCCATCGATAAAACTAAGCTCTTAATTAGCACTTTATCTAAACACCATAGTAATAAATGAAATAACTACGCACTCAAAAGACGAGATAAATAAAGACTAAAACATAAAATGATTTCCACGGACAATCCGTTTTATTTCCTGGAGACGTATAAAAGTGAAAGTGCGTCTAATATAGTTATTCCGGTACACTCGTAGCTTCAATTCAGAAGCACACCTGTGTACACACTCAAGGTTAATTATACTGAATTAGTCAATACACAATACATATGTTTAATTAAAAATATAATGTGGACCACTCCAAGGTATCGGTGTTCTTACATCGTCTGATCGTAATTCGATTTGGCATTAAACCGATTCTTTCGCGCTCATGAACCATGTTTCGTTTTTGGACAATTAAGATTATAATGTAATTTAAGATGCATTTCATTGATAAAGCATATCCAGTGTACGATAAGTACCGCGATTAAACTTTTAATTAACTTTATTTTTTATTGGTTTGTTGTTTTGTTGAAGAAAAATACGACATACAATATGATTATAATTTATTTCTCATGTTTTCAAAATTTTCTGTGTTCTAAGTGTTTTTTTAAACTGATCCGTCTATTGCGTGAAGTATTCCACTTCGACACAGTTCCCCACAATTTCTTTGACGAAGTCTACAATTCGTCAACAAACCGTCGCGTCGAGTGGTTGTTACGTTTTATTGAGCCCGACCTACCGAGATAGAAGCAGGGACTTATCTGAGATCTAAATTAATCTTATTATTAAAATACAAATGATCCACGTAGTATATGTCACAGAGGAGCGATCTAATTATAGAGTTGACCAGTTCTGTGGGAGGGGAAGAGGCCTTTCGTCGGAATAAGGCACGCTACAAAGTATCGCGTTACATCGCGCGGTGCACTTGATCATGCCGTTGTCTGCACTCTTTTATTTATATGCTTTATGTTCATCCTTTATTTTTATTGGGACCGCTTTGAGCGGCGACCGCACCGGCCGCGCCGACCGCACCGCTTAGCGCTCGCCGCAGGTCCCACCCGACCGAATTAGTCTTACTAGAATGCATCATGTTCCACGTCAAACCACGTATAAAATCAATATTCACTAACTACGACCGTCTCGTGTGGTGGACTTTAAAATCGTTTTAGTAGTCTCCAGACCGACATTAGTCGTGGAAACCGCATAACTTTCATTACCGTCTCCTAAACCCCATACGTTATGACGCATCCTTTTAAGCCAGGTCTAAGTCGATGTTTGAAACTTATTAGAGCAGTCGTTAAAGTGAGTGCCGTGGAGGAGCATAAATCGAGTTGGCACGTCAAAATATCAGTGGTAATAGAGCGGGTGGAGTGCGTGCGGCACCGCGCCGAGGCCGTGCCCCGGCCGACCAATTTATTCGTCGGGACGTCAGATTTCGAGGGCCTCGTTACGACTAAGCCTCCAATTAGACTTATCCCTAATTAAGAGATGCCAATAAATTACCCTCCATCACGGGCTAACGAAGACGCGCCGCACTAATAACGCTAATTGATTTTGAGTAATGAGCTCGAGTTTTGATGGAGCTGATTGGGGCGCGAGGGGCGGCATCGATCGCTACAACTCCGCTGATATGCGATGCCTTCACTGCGCTTCTATTCTATACTTTACATCTACTTTCTTATTTTGTCGCTTATTAATTAGTTCAAGACTTTTAGAGCTTCATAATAATAAAAACAAAATATTTCGAATACTTTAAGCATGTTGGTCTTCCAAAGTTAATTAAATTAATTCTTATCAGCGGAAGTAAGCTAGTAAGTCTGTATCAACGGCTGAATAAACTGCGTTTTAGTTTTAATTGAATTCCATTACTGTTGTGAAAGCTCACGTTTAATTACCGAGGGAGGCTAAGCAAGACCATGTTCTGATAAATTGCATTTTAAACGTAAATACCGCAATTGTTTTTTCTGCCGGAAAACATTCCCTTTGGAAGTATTTGTGAATTAAAATAGTTTTTCTGGTTTCCAGGAAGTTTCACTTGAATAACAATTTTATGTTATTTACATTCATTTTTGGGTATGAATTGTAATGTCCTCGTCGGTGTATGTGTGGAATTTGTTAATGATTTTTTTATGGTTTCTTTTTTTCTACATTGTCTTTTATGAAAATATGCCTATGTTATACACTTCCTCTTTGTTTTCAAGTCGTATCTTTCTATTGGGTATTTAGTCTTAATTAATTAACTGTTTCTTATTCACCAAGTTAAATAATAAAAGTATTACTAATACTAGTGATTGGATTGTTGGATCTTTGCCTCCTTCCTTTTTTTATTAACATTAACAACAGATATTTCTGTTACATGAGGTATACTGTAGTCAAAATACTGAAGGTTCTTAGATCCGAGGACCTTTAGACGTTTATTTTAAAACTCTTGAAATACAGATTTCTGTGTAATTTTTCCGTATTTTTTTTTAAATGAACAATTAATTACAAAAATGAACCTTATCTTCTTTAACATAGAGGCTTAATTTAAATTCAATTCATAAGCCGTCGCTCTACCTAGAGCAAAACATGCATGTTTTACATCTGTAACTTTTTATTCAAAAGTCCTTCTTTATTTTTTATTTGAATGCGGTATAATATCGACAGACTAAAGTGTCTATCGTGAATTGACAGATGTATTGCCATTTGTCTCTGTACTAACACCTTAGTAGCGGTTTAAAAAAAAGGATGTGTACACCTTATGACAAATTAATCGATTTTATACACTACAAGCAAGAAAAAGTTGAAACTACGATGTAGTATTGAAGGATTTTGTACTCTCATTATTTATATGAGGTAAACTCATACGTTTGGCTGAAAGTAAAACTATTTTTTACTCTACAAATCTACATCTGCTTTGGTTTATGGATTAAATAAAGAAAATTACTTACCTTGACATTTGACAAAAAATTATAAATAACAGGTAAATTGTGCAACAAATAAATAATTTGTTCTTAAACAAACAGTTATTAATATCAACCTCCCTATAAGGCCGGTAAGGAAATTAATTGAACACCAACGCCTAGACACCTTACATCCTATTTTTTCTCAACAAAATTAAAAACCAATATCATTTAACACGATCTAAACCATCTTTATTTATTGCCAAACGAAACAAATGACAAACGACAATCAACCATAAATACCTTCAGGAATATAGTTTAATTATGAGTTGCCGACAGTAAATAATTGTTTCGAGCTTTACCTTATAAGTATTGTTGATGAAGTTGTAAAGCGTGCGCGGGCGCAGCGTGACTCGCGAGTCTCGACTATCTGTAGATAGTATCGGGGGTACATCGGCCGTATCACAATCTCATTATTCCACACAATCCGATTAGCCGTGTCTTGTGTAGCGTTAACTTGTAATTTTGCTTAAAAGCCTTTGAGGCTTTTCCGATTTTGGTGGCTATCTATCTGATCGGTTGTCAACTTGTCGGTTTGGCCTTAGGTTATGAAAGGTTGAAGTTAAGAAAGCCTTTGTAAATATCTTAAGCGAACACTTTGTAGCTTTATTTACTCAATAAATGTATTTGATTAATAAAGGTAAAAATACAATTGCAGAAAAGTGCAAAATAATTTTCTTGTCAATTGCATAACCAAAACTTCCTGGCCAGTTTATCATTTACCATAAGCAGCATATTTGACAAATGTTAGATTTCTTGAAAAACACAGCAGTAAATATTAAATGAATTCTGTTCTGTTAACTGTGATTCTAGTAAAACTGTTTAAAATAAAGCATTTACTATTCCAACAACAAATATTAAATGTCCAACTGCATTCGTCTTTTAAGAAACGAAATGAAAATGTGTCTTTTAAATGCTTAACATATTTAAGAATTTTGTAATACTGTTCTTGGAAAATAGTTTATTTCCAACCAACCATATTCCGACTCTTAGGTTTCCGTACACGAGGCGACTGAAGTCTCAGGCAGCAGCCGATTTTAGTGTCCAAGCAACAACCATCTTTAAAACTCACAGAGTAAACAGCCAAGCGTCTTTGGAGTTTTTTTTTTTTTTTTGGTTTGTTTGACTGCTTCACCGGACTTTTGGCGAGGACCTTAAGGCCTCCAGCCAGAGCAATAGGAAAAACTAACTACGTCAGCAACGTCCACTAAGGGCACCCCCTGCGGGGTTCGGACCTCGCGTTGCTAACAATCTTAATAAAGCAAAATAGCAAGGGATGTCTAGATCTAAGTAGCGTCGTTGGAGATTTCAGTCGTTGTGTATCCGAGTAGACGCCTAGTGTACGGAGAGCCTTAGTACACAGGACAGTAGGCTTTTTACACTTCACCACAACTTTACTTACTTTTTGTTCAGCAGACTGTGTACTTAGGTTTTTACGGCACACGTTGTTAAGTATAGTAAAAACATCAAGCTTTTGCAATGCGCTTACTATTTGCGCACCATTGTTAAAGACAAGAGAATCGACGGTACTTTTTTCTTTCTTTTTTGGTTTTTTTTTAACTTCAATCTGAATCTATTTACAAACAAAGACCGGAATGAAGAAAATACATTATGTTATATGTAGGTATTAGGCAAGGATCAGAATGATTTCGAAAGAAGAGTGCCCAAATTGAAACAAGCTACCGATCGCGCTCTATATTTTATCAGATTGTGTTATATTTATTATTAAGTGTAGTAAATTATTTAGAGTTTTATTGCTAGTTATAAATTGGGCTAATGGCTCTCACCTGACTTACTTTGTTTTCTACTTCGTCTAAAAAGTCGACATGTGTTCACAAAAGACAAGTCTTGAATGAAAGCTCTCGTATCAATAATACAATGACTATAAAAAATATTAATGCACAAGAAACAAGTGATTAGCCCAGAGCCCTTCAAATCATGGATCTTTCTTACTCAAACTAGCAAACATACATATATTCGTATATTGTATACTCACACACATTATCTCAGTCACTTACAAACCTTCTAATAGCTAATATGTTTTTGTTTCCACTATTGTTTTGTTTTATTATTATTTACGTACTTATTGCATTTTCTATGGGCCTTAGTTGCCTGAAATAAAGAAAATTATTATATTATTTGGACTCGGTATTGACTTTCGTGTAATTGGCATACTGTTTAATTTCGTGCATACAAAAAAAATCCTTTAATAAAAATAAAATAAAGTTTTTCTTGCATTTAGACTTCGTTATTACAACTTCATGGTAGGAATCAGTATGCAGTTCATTAGTTGGTAAACTGACAGCGATGAGGTTTTATAGCTCACCCCAGGGCAAAGTGCATTAAATGCGGGAACAACGTCTTCCAAGCTAACGTGGGATGAGCAGATGT
The DNA here is from genome assembly GCA_905146925.1 of Autographa gamma. NCBI lineage: Eukaryota > Metazoa > Arthropoda > Insecta > Lepidoptera > Noctuidae > Autographa > Autographa gamma. Next base: position 9,388,781 of record LR989852.1, read on the forward strand.
GCAGGCTGGTTTCATTCTTGTTACTGCTTAGCAAAAGACTTAGTGAATGAAATAATAGATTAAGAATAGTTGGACAACTTGTAATTGGGTAGTTGTTCTTTTGCAGGATGAAGTGTAGTGAAGCAAATATTTATTATTGGGACTGTGTTTCCAAGTAAATTTTTGTCCAATATAGCCTAAACAGCGTTTTACTCTATATAAACAAAAATCTTTTTGAATTACTGATAAAGTAAGTGTATAGGAAGAAATCCGGTTTGAAATCTTACCTTAGAATGATGAGAAATTCATGAACTCACCATTATTAAAAGTAACAGAAAGAAAATTTTTAGGCAGGACTCGAACCTCCGACTTCAGTTTGACGACCTCCGTGGTCGAGTGGCGTACGCACCGGTTTTCAGGGTGTCGCTTACTCTGAAGGCCCGGGTTCGATCCCCGGACGGGTCAATGTAGAAACTCACTTTTACATTACCTCGGGTCTGGGTGTTTGTAGTACCTTCGTTGTGTCTGAATTCCATAGCACAAGTGCTTAATAGCTTCTTACTTTGGGTTCAGAGCAATGTGTTATTTATTTGTTTGGACACATCAATCACTTTGCCTACTGAACTACAGGGGTCACTGACTAACTAACACAATCGCAAGTGTTATTGCGTAATTAAATAATAAAGGAAGTCGTAAGCAACTATCAACAAATTGAGACATCAGTATCATCAATACTTTACAATAAATGTCTTTTCGAAATTAACAATCTCTTCGTTTATACTGTGACAGGTGGTACATTGGCTGAATACAGCATAAAATTTATATAAGTACTTGGCTATAACTGTTTGAAGCATAAGTATTTTGGTGTCAAACTAAACTCCACTTCCTGCTAATGAAATTTGGAATCTGTCCTCTCGTGTTAAGGTTTACATTTTATTGTTTGATTTTACAGTCTGAGTGTACCGAATGATGACCGAGCAGAGCTTCAATCTTTGACATTAAATAATGAAGTTTTACTCACGCCACTTAGAAGACCATTACTTGTTATAATGAGCTGTTAGATAAGAGTAATGTTTTTAATTGGTACTGGTTAGCGGTCACTTACGGATATACCGAGCCAAAGTATAAGATTGCATCGAAAATTTTCATTTTTATCGACTTGTTCTGAAGATTTACAGAGGAGCACGAGATATTAGTTTGCTTTCAAATTTGTTAGAGATATTTTTAATGGAAATGCATTAAATTGTTTTAGTTTGGCGATTATTATTTGTAATTTATATTTTGTTTATTAAAAAACGTGGTTTATGTATTACAAGTGATGCTGATAGCTGATGCAAAATACATTCCAATAATTAGTTAAATTAAAAGTAAACCTTCTTCTATTTCATATTCTTTTTTAATTCATTTAATTAATAAAAAATCTAAATTCCTCATTAAATACTAAACACAATCCGTGTCTATTAATAATATAATTATTTAAGGGTAAACAAGAACACGTAAAATGAACTTTCGCGCACAAGGTGAACTCGTTGTGATTAATTAGCTAGGTGGCTAATTAGCGAGCACAAGTCAACTCATTAGTAACCGTAATTGAAACAAGCAAGCCTTGGATTTTTCCGAGAAAAATCTCCGGTTAATTTTGTCTATACATTATGTGGCCATGTTTTTAGTTCAAAGCGGGACATTTGATACTGTTCATTATTTTTCGTTTGAAAACATGAATTTGTTTTTTAATTATACGTAATTAAAATATTGGAATATGTAAAAGCAGCAGTCATTTAACTTTTGAGAAAATATGTGCGTTGATCAATTTTAAGTTTTTTAGGATAAGCATTCTAATAAAAAACTAACCGTAATGCAAGGTCAGGTTTTTTAATAACTTGTAAATAACATACAATTATGTTTTAACACAAATGTCAATAAGCCTTAAAAATTTTAGACTTATTCTTTAAAGCTTATTGCTTACGTGAAACTTTGTAAAGCTTCTGTCGTCTTCATAATTCCCAGAACTTGTACGCCAAATATAAATACAATAACGCTAAAAAAGCATCTAATAAAGAAATAAAATATCTCTATAAAAACATAAAGTGTGGTCAGAGTATCTTAACATTAACTATTCCGTAGCTAATTTAATGAACCTGCATTTTTGCACATTTTTTACTTCAATTCCCATTTCGCCCGTTGTTTAATTAAAAAGGTAATAATTAAAACTATATTAACTTGGTATTTATTTCCCTGTGAGGTATTTATTACTGGAGTTTTTGTGTAAGATTGTTGAAGTGTGAAACGTTTGTTACATGTTTGTAGGTTTTTCCAAATAAGAGATACTTTGAATTAAAGTTATGATTGTGTATTATTACAAGTTATCAAATATAATCTCATATTTTAATTACTGAATTATTCGCCGGTCGGCGTGCCCTTAGTGGACGTTGCTGACGTAGTTAGTTTTTCCTATTGCTCTGGCTGGAGGCCTTAAGGTCCTCGCCAAAAGTCCGGTGAAACAGTCAAAGCCTGCGCTCAGGCTAACTGCGAAGATCTCTACCAAAAAAAAACACTAATATCAAAAATCATTTACACCTACTCATATGGTTACTGAGAATCTCCGAAGTAGTTCTCTTAGTGATCATGTGGATCCTGGCTTCAGGATAAACATTGATAGTTTTTTTCCTCTATTTCTGTGCCTCGTTGGCCTAGTGGTGCTAAGCGCGACTGCGACGCTACGCGACGCTAGAGGTCTTGGGTTCGATTCCCAAGTCGACCAAGGTGTTATTGAGTTTTTCTATGTAATTCTCAGTAGCAGGTCGGAGTTTGGATTTGTGCCCGGTTACTGGCAATAGGCTCGCCCCCTATTACATGTGACCTAAACATATCGACGAACTGTGGGTGTACATTGGTACACCTCTGCCTAAACCTTCGGGGATACAGGCGTGATGATATGTTACGTTATGTTTTATTTCTGTGCAATAAGATTTTTTTTCTCATATTTTAAAAAGAAAAGAAATGTTTGGTAGTTTAATAATATAAAAATTAAAAAAAAACTTGATCTATTAATATATTTTATCATTACCTCATCATATCTTAGTTACTCAAACCTATGTATGACCTTGAGTCCTTGACGTAACCGTACAAAAATTGAGTACACAAACATTGCGATAGGTGGCGCTTAATGCCACGTGGTATTTAAAGGGGAAGAATTACGAACGCCTTACTCTATAGTCATCGATAAAGCCTTAGTTATTTATAGTTTCGATAAAAATTATATAATTAGTAGACATAAATGAAAAATTGCACCATAGAAAATAAATCACTGAAATAAACTAAAGCTTACAAGAGCTTTAGTTATAGTACTTATGTGTCTGCCTACTCCAGGCCTATGGTACAAGGTAAGTTTTTTCAATAATGAAAAACCACTGAATGTGATTATAATATGAACCCAGAGTTTTGAGATGTATGTTAAAAATTCTCAAATTTTCACAAATTGTTTCAGTCAAACAACAAAAGTTGTTAGATTACGATTATTCCACACCTGAAAGTTTGGCAGCCGCTGAAAAGGGCCGTTGTACAGTCAGCACAAAAAAGTTTAATTATTTTAAAGTAATACATATTTTTTGGTAATATGCGAAAGAAATAAAATGCAATACTCATTTATTTAAAGTGCTTGCCTTCACATACTACTTAGTAAATAACTCTCATAATAAATCATTCACGCATAACTGTACCCTAAGTACAGACAAACAAAAATAGTACGGCGCCAAAAAGGGACAAAACATCCAAAATATCTTACATCACTCTCACACAGCGGCACGCTCTAATACCCTCGGAAGATAGTGTTTCAAGTAAATTATATCAAAACATAAATAAATGATACAGATAACTAAGTTACTGGTTTTAAATCACATTATTCTCTACACTGAACTCAATTTGAAAGATTGGCTCGAGCACCAAAGTGCAATAGGGTGATGGTATAAAGGCGAGATTGCATACCTGTGCCACAACCTAGGGGTGGCACACAACACACTACAGCTATCGATACTTTAACACATATCATTATTATTTAATAGCACAGCAATTTTAATGTGCGTCATTTATTTACTTTTATTATCTTTGCGATCTTTCTTTATTGGCTACTTCATTGCATATTTATACTAAACATGCATCCAACTGCGTTTTGTTTTGCCAGCTTGTCACTGCAATGTCATCATTTATTAACAATTACACAGTAAAGCCAACGTTCATGCAAATGCAAAACAATCTATTAGGTTAAGAACCTGCATTAAATATATTGTTATACAAAAATAATGCAAAGTTGCAATTGCCTTGCGTAAACATCGAATGACATTCAGAAGCACCTGTTGTTTCTCTTGCGGCCATACATATAATTACAAAGTCTTTATTGCTTTCCACATGTTATACGGCTTTGAAAATATTATTGACGAACGAGTACCCATATTTGTTCCATGAATGACAAGCGGACAAGTTAAATTAATACTGCTAAACAACGTTCGGATCAGAATCGGTTCGGAATCAATTTAGCGTGCCGTTTGCCCACTTATCGAGCATTGTTGGACTGAGATACTCGCTTTGTGACGTTTCCCATCCCTACAGGCGCCCAGCGGGGGGTGTTCGATGATTGATGGCTGGCCGGCTGCACACCGAGCAGGAGCGAGAGGGAGGTATCGGCGAGGCATCGGATCTCTCTCTCGGATGCACAGCGGGCTGGCCTCGTAATTGAATGGCAATTACCTGGGCTGTAAATATGACACAAGCGCGTAATTGTAGGAGTGGAACGAGTGAGGCCCGAGACCGCAGTGTGAATGCTGCCTTTGAGATGAAATATTGAAATCACGTGCGTATGTCTCCGCGCACTCGACTACTGCACGTTTAATTGGTGCATGACGCGTTTAATTTCATCAACTTTTTTTACTTTTTGTTGGGTCAAACAACAAAAAAATGTCCTTTTACCGTGAAGGTTTTTAACAAAAAGTATCATGTTCAAAGTCTTTGTTTACGTAAATGTAGGTAGTTTTAAAACAGTTCATATTGTGGATACTTGACTCCGGGTCACGGGCTGGGTCCCTCCCAAAAAATGTTAATATATTATGACAGCATTTTTTGGGTCTCTATCTTTAAGCATTTGTCATCCTCAACTAGCACACGAGCAGAACTTCACAAAAAAATACATTATTAAATTTATTTTTGTGAATGTATACCTACTTCAATCAATTCGGTCACTAATTAAAAGTAGGGCATATTATTTTCAAATCCGGTTGTTAATTAACGGCTACATAAAATAATATTGAAGAACAAAATTTCAAATGTAGATTTATAATTCGAATGTATGAATAATTTTATCTGGGTATTTAATTAATCATAATTAATTAACACATTTAATTAAACACAATTTAATAATCACTTATGAAGCAGGTTTTCACGCGAGAAGATCTATTAAAAAGGTTATTCTGAAAATACATCATTTCGTATTACCTATGTTTTTTTAGCTGACAGCTATGATCTCACCAGAGGCTTAGTCTGTGTAGAACTAAAGCTTTTTTAAGCTCATGGTACGATGAAGAAATTTTGCTGACAGGTGGCATTGTGTTAAAATTCGAATTGAACAGTTTAACTTTTTATTTGTACCAAGTCCAAAAATACTTTAAAAATATTTGTGAATGTTTATTTACCCAAACACCTTGGTAAGAGCCCCCAGCCTCAAGTAGTCGTTGACCTCATTTCTAACATTGTAAATCATTGTCGATTGATCCTTATTACGTCATCACGCGCTGAGTAACTTAGCTGAATCAAAGCCAAGCCAACTCGAAGTGAAAGGCTAAGCAATACGTACCTAACTAATTAAATACTCGTTCTCAGCTGCAACTAGCGAACATATTAAAGGAATTACATTTACAACTTACACGGAACCACTAATATTTATAGTCATTAAAATATGGAAAGCAACTATTTATTTTTAGCTGTTAATTAAATTTTTAATTTACATACAAATAGTGGGCACATGTCGGAGAGGCAACTGTTACACCGTTGCGCCCCCGGCACCCTCGCACCTGTCCCACGCACTGGGGTGCTCGCAGATATTTGCAGTGCACCGCCAGCGCGCCACACACTTCATGCCAGCTAATTAACCACCCCACGTCCTACGGAGTACATGCTTACACTGCAATCATACGTACTACAAATAGTTTACTCTGCATTATTTAATAACCACCTTTTTTGGCTAAGTAGCCATTTATTACATGTTCACATCGCCTCGCCTATGCACGATAAAAATATTTCTAGAACATTGATTCAATTAAAATTCAACACAGCTAGCTAAGTCCAACGCGTGCCATACCTACATGACAAAACGCCAGGAGTCAGGTTTTAATTGGCGTGGTGTCGAGTTCGCAGCGAGGAGTGTGGGAGGGGGGGGGGGGACGCGAGTCGCGGGAGGATCGCCTCTCGGCCGACACTCAGTTTTTCTCTCACCCTCTGTAGGGCAACAGGTGGTTCGATGAACTGCCGAAATTTCCGAAACCGAGAATCTATTATGTCATACCGGCCCGAAGAAATATGACAAAGTACCCGTCGATACTTTGTCAGAATTATCACGTAATTGGTGTTAATCAGAGCCACTCCAATATCAATCGTTCATTAAACCGAGCTTCTGACAATCGTTCATTTAGAACGTTCTCACGCCTCATTAAAGTCTTTTTCGTGATTCGGCGACCGCGTCTACCGTTTCCCGGAGCACAATGAGCGAGTGATTCGGCGGCGAATAACGAGGGCATTTTGTCGGCCGCCTCTCACGTCCGACGCCTTCCGACGCTCAATGAAAGTTTACCTGCAGCCGTAACGAGCGATTTGTCCCCTGGCCCCGGCCCCCGCGCCCCGGGCCCAAATCAAAGCCCATTCACATCTGCATGCCGACACAATGCTGGCAATTAGGCCGCGCCTGGCCCTACAATCGAACGTAATGCGCTCTCGTTCGATGACGCCACGGAGCCTCGTCCTTGGTCTTCAAATCCCGAAAGTACCTTTGTAATGTGTTGTTCTAGGAATTAGTAGCAATTATTTGGCTTGTTGATAAGCGGCAGATGTTTTATCAGGTTTCAGAACTGATACATGGTCACTGTTTATCTCTTGTACAAACAATATTCTTAAATCAAATTGAATGTTTAATACTAGTTGAGAGTGGGTTACGATTCTCTCCACGAAGTAATTAAGCCATTGAAAGAGCAGCCGACCATTAGCTTTTCTTTAAAAACGATGATCCCTCGTCTGCTCGGCCAAGGTGAGGGTCAACCGTTTTGTGCGTCCCGTCAGCGCTTCTTTTGTGAAGGCAATTTGCCTGGCAGAGGTCAACTGCACGCCGTAAATCTCCGCACCTGCCCAGACTTGCCAACTTTCTTTGATTTAAGTTTAAGCCAGTCAATGCGTTAACTTGTAAGCTGTAATTATGTTCCTTTCTCGTAGACTAGCGATATTTATCACGGTTGTGGTGGGGTTGGCGTGGTCAGAACACGTGTTTTACAAATATGTAGTACAATGGAAAGAAATGGTATAACTGAAACGCGTGCTCGCAAGGAATTTGGCAGCCGGCCCACTTGAACGCAGATTTACGAAAACTACATTCCTTAGTTACCATGAATTCGTACAGGTTTTACGACTGCCTTATACAACAGTTTGTGAAAAATATTGCCTTTTTTAAAACGATGTAATTGTTTTATTTTGTCATAAGTAAATAAATAGATCAATCAATCAATCAAAAAAAAGAGACCCTCAAATACTACCTGTCTAAGCTGATAATACAGAATTTTCTTTATCTTTAAAACAGCACAATTATTATATAACATTTAAAACATACTAATAAATAAGCTAGTTGTAGTAAAACTGCGTTCACGTCTCACTTCGTAGCTGGCAACAGACAGAGTTCGACATTTAGTGCCCTCATAACGTAGAATACTGCTTGTCTCACTTTTATAACTAGACATAATACCTCGAACATTATTACAGTTAGCACGAACATGATATTTAAGTAAGCCACGATTACAACCGATGTATTAATCAGTTTTGTTGGGAAACTTACATTTCTATTAACGTATATCTGTATTTGTATCAAACTTTTTAGGGTTATCATCATCATCATAAGGTAATTTTGGCGGTAGAGTGGGGTACACACAGGTTTTCAAGGTGTCGCTAGCTCTGAAGTACCGGGTTCGATCCCCAGGTGAGACAATCAAGAAAACTGAATTTTTCTACATTGACTATGGTCTGGGTAATTGTGATACCGTTGTCAAAAACATACAAAAATGTCCTCGATGCATCGCATTATTAGCTGAACGAAAATATAAGACTAGCGAGTGATTAAAATTCTAAAACAAAAAATGTTCACGCACATTTAAATAAAAAACAATCGTCAAATCTGTTGATTTATGTACAGGCACAAATCACATGTTGGTATATTTGTTGACTCTAGTATAAGCACACAACTTGAGAAAAGTGTGTGTAACTGTTACTTTGCACCTGAACGTGCGTACGCGCACGCCACGAACGAATACTTATTGAATTCCAAACTTAATACGATAGCTGTTTACTTAGCTGGAGAATGTTTTAAATTAGTAAGATGGTGAAAGAAGTTTTTGAGCAATTCTTAATTCATATTTATGTAAAATTTTACTTTGCTCATTGCTTTACTAGACTACATTTTCATACTTTGTAGAGTCGATGGTAAATGTAGCTAAAAGCCGCAATAGGACAATAATCATAACGAACGAATTGTCGCTCCACGAGTAGGCTCACCTTAGACAAATTCTAAAGGCAGGTACCACACGTGGTAGACTCTAAAGACAGTCCCCCGTGTAGTCTCCACAATGATCCAATAATTAACACTTGACAATCGCACAAATGTCGTGTGGGTGACGACGGCACGGGGCTCGTGCCCGTCATTAAGGAGCATTCACGCCACCCGACAATATTCTTCATTTGCGTACCGGCCGTCATTTGGCGCATTGTGACCGCCGCGCATCGCCCGCCCTCGGCTGCAACGGTGCAGTGTGCTACCGCCTTAATTGTACCCTTGTCTCGTTGTTACCCGTTTTAGAGAAGTGAATATGTTAAACTAATCTTGAAATAAGATGTCTGCATTTGCAACCCTTGTTCTCCGTACTTTATCGCTTGTAACCTTTGGGTTAGTTTTTCAATGTCATCCTTTCAGAGTTACTCTTACAAACCTCTAGTAGATAAACCTCGTCTCGCCAATCTATGAATCACTTAGTTACCATACCAAACTGTATCAAAATAAATTAAAGAACCATCTCTAGCTAATCACAAAAGTGCACTCAATAACAGACTTTACCTTTTGGAGTACAATTCAGAAGCACTTACAGGATTGACGAGTATCACACATTATCGTGATTGGACGAGACGGCGGCGCAGACAGTGGGGGAACTTAAATACATTAGTATGTCTATTTAATGACGAGAAGCTTTTGAAGCCACATAATATTACTAAGTAAAGGAAGTTCCGAGAGCAGAATAAGACGCAGTGGTACAAATAAAGTTATTTGATGCAAGTACGTAAATTGAGGACTGTTTTATAGAAGATTTTAAGTTAAAAAACTAAATAATTTTGCAAAAATGTCTGGCATATAGGTTCTGAAATGCTTATAAATTTTCTTGCCGAATTGCAAGTCTTCAAAAAAAAATTACAATATATTTAAAGAATGGCTCTAAGACATAATTTATTTTTGTCCTATGGCACATGGATACCAAGTTTGCATCTTACATAAAATGTAATCATATTATTATCATCATAAATATAAAGTAAGTACAGTTGTTTGATAGACACAATTGCCAATAACATTTCAATTTTAATTTAACTAAGTTCCAGATATGCATATTAGAACACCACACACACTCCAAGTGTTGTTAATACAACTTTCACGCTAACTGCATTTACATAACTATACTAATTGCAACAGCTGCCGATATTCATTGCATAGTCATTACGAATCCATTATAATATTAGATGGCCACAAAACTATAAAACATATTAATACTGCGCTCAATTAAATTAGTCAGAAATAATAGTCATTACATTAAATTCCCGTGGATTTAAGCGTTCTCACCTCTATTAATTAAGAAATATTATATTGGTAACACATTCACCTGTCCCTTAACCATCCCCAAACTAACTCTAACCTTTATGTTGTAGTCATAGAGTACATATTCCATTGTCTTCCGTATAGATTTAATGTAATAGAGCAACGAACAGGTTGTGTAACGGTGCATTTGTTTTCGTAATAAAAGCCTCGATATCTTCGGAGTGAGTCACCCATTACCACATTATATTCATCTAGACATAATGCCCATGATTAATCAGGCCCATTAACTTGAAACAAAGATTAATTTGAAAGCGAGCCAGTCTGGTAAGAGATTTCCTTGTATCACGAAAACTAGAGACTTGGGGAAACAATGTTTGATTTCATGGATTCGACCAAAACAATCATAATTTCTTGAAGATCTAAGTTTGCATTGTCCCAATTAAAACACAAATATATCATTATATTTAATGTGATACATAACAATGTCAACAGTACATTTCGTGAAATTTAAATAAACTTAGATTACTTATAAGTATAAGTACTAATTTACGAGTTAATTAAAAAAACACCCACGTTTATCCTTACCAAAGAATTGAACAAAACAGTTTATAATTAAGATTAAGCCAAAAGAAATCATGCCATTTTTTTCCGAGAGTCAAGCTCATTGTGGTCATCCTAGCTAGTGCTGTGCCCGTACCCTGCGCTCGCGCATCACTTGATCGATCGGGCTAACCCGAATTAGCCCGATATTCCCCTATAATGCCTCATCCGTAAAATGATTGAATTAACCAGAAATCGAGACCGACCTCTTTCTTGTAACCCGACGCGGAATGTGTAATGAGCTTCCTGTTGTAAATCATCATATTTTTGTCCTTCAACCATCTTTAAACTATGAAAACTGATGAGCATTTCTTAAAAAATAATTGGATTAACTTAAATTCCTACCTAGATTTTTTTTACGTCTCAAATTTGATGTTCTGAAGAAATTAAAAAAAAACGCTGGATTTTTTATTAGCGAACAAGGGCGCACCCTTCAAAGTACAAAATAGTGACAAACGATAATGACTATTCTGTAACGGCAAATTAACATTTACTAAAATCACTTAAAATGTTACCACATCCGATTCCAGGCAAACCGTTCAAAGCTCCTAAACGGCTTGAATGAAGGCAAGGAGCCGCATCACTTGTTTCCCGTGCCTTAGTTTCGCAGTCGTCCGGCCCGTGGGAACACAACAAATGAACTTCACCGACCGGGTTCAATAGTCAACCTCTAATCGACTCTACTTCACCTAATTGGTTAACTGATCGGACTTCAATTAGTTCAATGTAGGCTAACTAAAAAATCGACTGAATAGGAACTCAATACTAACAGGAGTAATCCATAATAAATGATTTAATCAATACCAATACTCGTTCCATGCATTCCTGTGGGCTGTAAGCAGTAAAGGGATTCGGTCGAATGATTAATATTCACCAAAATGCATAAAGTGTCCTCGGCGGACCAAACGACGGGCCCGACTCAATCCATAGCAGAGTTACCGAGTACAACCGTCACTCGTTTGTGAACATCTGACGACGTCAAATAACTCACTCAGACTTTATTTTACCTCTGTATGTAAATGCACCAATTAGCGGGTCTTACGTATCTCTGTAGGTAATACTCATTATTTAAAATGTGATTTTTTCTGCAAGCGTACCACAGTCGCGGCCGCTGTAATTAACCATGAACGGGACGGGTCCTTCAGCGTTTGCTTATTAACGTCTAATCTTTGTTGGCGCCCGTCGATCTTAATTAATTCAATTAAAGTATTAAGGAGTAGGTGAAGGTTGCGGTCCTCTCACTGAAATTTAAAAACTTTACGTCGCCGTCGTAACGACTCACCGAGTATAGAAGGGGGAGGCGAATTAATCAAATAATACCGCGGAGGTGCGGGGCCGGGCGCCTGCCCCCCGCCCCGGCCGCGCGCGACCGCGTGGCTCAGTCGCGACCGGAACGCCGTGCGGGGAAGTGTCGTCGATCCCCACAAACATAACTACTTTTTTCGAAGTTCTCTGTACAGTTTTGTTTTAAAGTTTTACAAGGAAGTTTTTATGTGACCAGTCTTTTATCCTGTCGAACTTAAAGGTTAAGAGACTGCGCTCGGCGGTGTAGTTTCTTGAGTTCGTACGTTTATTGTGTTTTTTTGTTATTGTTAAGTTTTTTGTTTGGTGCATCGTGCCGGTGCGGAGACCGGCGGGTCCCTTCGAGGCACCAAGCCTGGACGCGCGGCCTACAGACCCCAGAGGACAAAGCCTTTAGGTAACTATCGGAAAGAAGTTAGGTGGTCGGCCTGTAACGATCGAACGCTCTTAGCGTCGAACTGCAATGCAGCATGTTTGTAAACAGACTGCATCAACTAATAAACTATGACACGTCGGGTACATTATAACAATAGCTCAGCTGCTGGTTGTAGTAACAATTAGCAGTGGTGGCTGGTGGTGGGACAGTGCGGGGCAGCCGGCTGCACTGCGCGCCGGCTCGCTAACTTCAAACTTAGCGGGCTCGGGCCACGTGCTATCAACTAATTGCTTCAAATGTCAGTGAGGTACAACTCTTCACATGAATAGTAAACATGCAAATTAGTAAATAAATATTCAAAGTGGGAATATTGAATGTAGTTTATTAAAACGGAAACGCTTTAACTAATTATAAGAATTACAAACAACTTTTTAGTTCGTGCTTTTTCATTAAATAGATCGTCGGTGCAATTAATTCCAAGGCGATTGCATTAGATAAAACGGATAATGAACTTCGAGTAAGGATGTGATTTAAAAAATAATTAATGTTTGCGAAACGAAAGAACGTGTCCGTATGAATAAATTAATTAAAAGTAATATATAGCCGAATAAGACATCATAATAGATTACCCCGTATAACAGTATCTCCAAAATCATTAATTAATAAGCATCTCGTGAGCACAACACTAATTATTTTACCGTCAGGTGAAACTCAATTACTAAGAGATAATTAAACCATCAAGGATTTATTTACTTTGAACATCAATTTTCTTTAAAATAAACCTACTTTTAATTAAAGCTTTAACGAAAAACAAATAGAGAAGAGGAGAGGCGCACAACCCTTGCGTACGAGCGGCTTCGGGTCCGCACCGCCTCGCGCGCGGCTCGCAGTCGCCCGGCATTGTTGTCGCGGAGATAGGCCTATTCGGACCTGCGGACCTCAAGCCCTACGTTCAGCTACGAACTAAACGAAACATGTTATTGCCTTTTGTTTTAGGACGTTACATAAACATTTAACGATTTGAAACAAATTGATTCAATAGAAATGATAACTTAAGAAATATTTTCTTGAACCATACAAATTATTTCATCAAATCATTCGTAATAAGACGGGTTAAAATTAATTTAAAACATGTCTAAGCAATATTATACGGACCACTTCATTTCATCGCCGGTTTAATTAAAAACGAGTGCCCGCTCCCCTCCCTCGTTTTCGGGTTGGTGTACCCCCTGCGCCCGCGTGGGCGTCTCGCTCCGCTTATATTTAGATAATTGTACAATCATCTAAATTAATGAGTCCTCTCGTCCGGCCCTGGCCTCTATTGTATTATGTTTGCGCTGGCCACAGAACGGATACACGGTGACAATTTTAATTTAAAAATTCTAATTAATCCATTATTCATTTCGTACTTGACTCTCGAGATCCTAAATATATTTCGAGGATTTTAATTTCCAAGTTATAATAGATTTAATATTTAATTGGATTAGATTTAAATATTCTTCCTAAATTACAATAAAATACTTGAACTTTTATCACAGACATAAATAACGTTACGGTTTAATGTAATATCTGATAATGCGTTTAATTGGTTCCCAATCCGACATGATTAAAATTTATTAGTGAGTAGCACGGTGAGAAGAGCACAATATCCGTGGGTGTTCATAACTCGCAGTTGACGACAGTGATAGAGCTCAATGCAATTAAAAGTTTCACTACGTGCGTGGACCAGGCGCCGCGCGAATCTACCTTAATTTATGCTAGCGATAAGCTCAAGTTATGAGAGCCAATTAATTACTTACTTATTTTAACTACGATTCTAATTTAGATATAATAAGAGATTGAAAAACTGATATGTTTTAATGATCCAAATTGGATAGCGTTCCATCAAAGGGGTACTTACATTAAGTTGGACGAAATTGGATGATGATAAAACAAAAGCAAATTCATATTTCGTGCATCGTTGGTCTGTAAACGAAGAGCTTATTGATGGACAAATGAAATTAGCGGAGCATCCATCATCGAATGCCCTCGCAAAATTAAATGCATCAAGCAACAGAAGGACGATGCATGGAGTGGGCCGGACACCCCGGAAGGCCCCGGGCGACCAGCCTAATGAACCCGCACCACCCCGCACCCTGATTTATTAACGAATTAAACGCATTCTGCTGCACCCTCATACAAACAACACTGACTCAAACAAAATATCATTAAAGAAAAAAAATACTCATCAAGTCTAATTATTTAATTGTTCCCAGTCGAACCGACCTTTGGAAACACAAGCTCGCATTAGAATATACGTAGCAGCAAGATTTAATTATACGCTGTATCAACAATTTGAAACTTTGGGAATGCTAAAACGTCCAAAAGAGATAATGATAATTTTACCAAGTAAAACATTACCGAGCAGAACATAACCAGTTCCGCTTGGGTAACTCTCTACCTACACATTAGTTCCTTACATTTAAAGAGCAACTAAACAACTCGCTTACTATGCAAATAAACCTTGCATATAGCATGCCAGAGCTACGTAAATTTCCCAAGTTATATTTTCTTAAACAATAATGGGATATTTCAAATAAGTCAACTATAAATAATATCATTTGTGTGAATTATTCTAGAACTGTTATTTCGTCTGTGATACATTTCGAATGAATACTAATATATTTAATACCCAAGCCAGACGCTATTCTAAAACGTGGGGTGCGACAGGTGTACGTTCCCATGTTTCTCTTATAAAAGCCTTTTATTTAGAGGAGGATATTCTAACGCCACAAATGAGAGTCGATTGTTGAACTAAGAGGATTATTAAGTATCAATGACGTCAATATTTAATAAAAGTTTTATTTTTCTTAAGGCTGTAAAGATTCCGAGTTCAAAATTCTCGTGAGTTTATGGTCAAGCAGAATGGAATTCGGTCTTGAATAAATTGAGACAGCTTGTAGTAGTCATATTATTGTTGCATTTATTATTCAGTGAACACTGCGTAAGGGACGGTGCCTTCAGACCTTAAATTATTAAACACGCGTTACAGACACGCCGCCCTAAACCCATCCCCGATCGTCTATGGCGTGTCTTGATGGTGGAATCATTGCCTGCTCGACAACTTCATCGGGTTCGCAACTCTTTTTATCTACGCATCAAACAGATCGCACGTAATTCAAAGGCCAACTGCGTGTGTATGTGTGTGTGGCAACATTTATCTTGAGTTATAGCTAGGCCGCGAAGTAAATCTCAGACAAACTATTTAAGGCTTGAATTGGAATTCTCATTGAGGCAGTAGGCTCAGAGGAACACCTGCTATGATATCGCGCATGCCCTCTCCCCAGTCCGTAAGTCCACATTGACTAAACCGGTTTCGATTACAGGTTATAGCTACCTACTTATCCGTTTGGCGGAAACGAACCTCTCACGTAGGTTGTTCTGCATATTCTTAATACAATGTACAATTACATTATTTTTTGTTTTTAGATCACTTCGAACAAGCACCTCATAATGACACGCAAACTTTTTTATCGTGTGATTCCTCTTGTTATGTATAATTTGCTCTAACTATAACAACACCTACTTAAAACAACACGCCTTTTGTTGATGTATCCAACTATGGACTACTTATGTCATTATTAGAATTTTTCTAGTTATATTTACAGAGCGATTACCAATATTACCCACGTTCCAGGAAGAAGCAATTCAACTCCCATAGAAAAATAAACAAAGTCAACCAAAGTTTATTTGTTCTGTAGGTAAGAGGGTCTCGGCCATGAAATAATGATGTTTGAAGAATTTAGGAACAAGCGTTTAACCTCTATCATAATAACGAGACGCGCATTCTTTGAATTAAAGAATTTTAATATAGCTCAGACGTTGAAGTAAAACGGGATAGATATTAACTACACAAAGTACTTTAGATTGTCAAGCGAAAAAATATGCGGACTATTATTTCTTCAGAATTTCTTCGCGATTGAAACTACAAACATGAATCAGTTTTAATGGACATCTCATCATTCTAGTTCTTCCAAACACTTTTAGGCTTATTTAATCTATATAAGTGCACTTCCCACTACCGTAATGGTAGCTTTCAATGTCGATGATTGAAAGCTTAAAATTCAATTGTGAATGAGGGCAAGGGACAGTTGTTATTCAGCCTTTAACGAAGTGAGACGGATGATCTCCTTAATTTCTCTCTGCGTGCGGCCACTCAACTTATGCCAGTCATCCTATTTGATTGTTGAGGGTATTTCGTGTTGTAATTGGTACTAATTATTGTTTTGAGGGCACTCTGTTAGATGGACTGTTGTAAAATTCATGTGGGTTTATCGCGATAGATGATTTATTGATTGGAATGGTATTAGAGTGTTTTAATGTGTGTTATGACTTTAATCGCCTTTTAAATCTAACTTTATGCAATAATTCTTTATTTGTTTAAAATTTTTATTTTTGTTATCTTCAGTGAGGATAGCATCACTAAACATCATGTTCTGAGTCAGGACAATAATAAAACAGGTATGAGGACCTCTTATTTCTTTACCCTAAAAATCCTTAAAACAAGAAAGTGATTATGCGACAAGGAAACCTTTAAACATCAAACAAATTGCATCAATCGAAACACCAAAGTGGTCCCCACAAATAATGAATGCAACTAAATAAACTGGAAGTTGGAATTAGCTATCCTTAGCTAATAATGGAAATAAGCGTAGTAAAGACTGGGCCCATATTTCACGGGTTGCCATGGCAACGCGCGCCAAACATGACCAACTACGAGATATGGAAGTTACGTATCGATATCTGGTTTACATCTACATACTTCAATAATAATAATATAATGAGTGTTCTGAAGGTTAAACTTTGAAAACAATTATTGATTAATCTTGGTATCTAAATATTAAAGTAGTTTAGTCAATACAAGTTCCTAAAAATATACTTTTAGGGAGGCACCTCAACATCCCTGGCAAGTTTGGCTTACTACATTTATCGGTCATCAAACCTCTTTTATCTGCAGAAAATGAAGTTATAATAGGTATATGAAATTTAATGGTTTTAAACCAATACTATAGTTATTTTATGTGATGTTCTTACTTACTTTTCGTAACTGGTATTTATTTTTAAATAGTTATTGTTCCATTTCTAAAGATTTTGTGTTTTAGATCTTTATTAGATTACGAATACTTAAAAGTGCATTCAATTGGTCCTTTGCACTGAAGTTTGAAATTGAAACTTAATCAAGAAGTGCTATAATTACATCAACGATTATAATTTAATGGCCCTTCTAGAAGATGAGAAAGATATAAAATTTACAAGTGTTACATAGATATATTAGGTACGTGTAATGCTGATAATATCATCTACTCTCGGTTTTTACATGAATCATCGCAGCGTATGCTGTGTTATCAAAATCATAGGTTGACTTTAGAACAATTTGTTGCTTCATTATCGGGGCGTCCGGAGCGCTAACAGCAACTAAGTAGATAACAATCAGCTGAAGGCTTGTTCGAGACACGAAATTAATTAAAACAAGTTTGTTCGCGGATCCTATGCAGGGCGAACAAAGCCATGCTGAGTCACTAGGTAATTACACCACGGCAGACGCCAGCGAGGCGCCTCAAATCTAACATTATCTCGTGCCTCATTACTGAAAGCCTCTGACGATACCACGCCACATTATCACAACGACCAAATAACGATAATCTCTCAACTATCTAACATAACATCCTAAAATTAGATAAATGAATTATTCGCTCATTTGCAAGTCACGTCAAATTTTAATTGAAAATTGAATCACTTGAAGACGATGGTCCCAAAGGGTTTAAAAAATGTCCTTTCATTGGCTCTTTGAACTCGCCAATATTCTTTCTGAGGCTTTTCCTCTCTGATGAATATTGTGGTGATCGCGCTTTGTCATCGGGAATTTTAATTATATTCTATGATTAATTATGTGTAACGAGTAAAAGCGGGGTGTGCTTCGTGATAGCTGATTGATGAGGATCCAAGAAGTTCAGTTTTGGCGGAGCTCCTTCCCGCCGCATTGTCTCGTGTTTAATTGTTACTTTAAACGCTATATTTTGTTTCATTGTTCCTCGCATACTGGGCGCTGTAATTTGATTTATTTGGTACACTGAGTCATTGTTGTTATTAATTTTATAATGGTAAAGACAATGCTGGTATTTACGTCGAGCCGAGTTGTACTGAATCATCATAAACTAATTAGTTTGTAATTGATACGTCTAGTAATTTTATGCGCATTTATTGTTTAAAAGCATGAGTCTTCCAAGAGTTATGATTTCTTAGGGTATGTCCCGTTGTTTCTAGTTTCCTTCCTCCTTATAGTCAAACAGTAGTGAAAACTGGCCAGAAGCACGTTTACTTGAAGGCATGGCTTATCGCCGCCGTTTAACAAATGCGCCATCTGTTAGTAAGGCGACGACTGACGATATCCGTGACCTATTGACAGGGATGCCTCTGCTTTCATCACTTATTCTTGTTTACATTACAAAGAAATTATCTTTTAAAAATTATATGACCTATCCTAACGAGATTTATTCTGCAGGGTACATTTACGAATTATTTGATTTAGGGTTTCATTACGTTTCCAAGTTAAGGCACCCTGTAGATTGTGAAGATAACGTTGGATCGTAAATGATGAATTAAACTTGAAGTGGATTATAAAAGAGTAATTACTGATAAGGAACATGCCGAGTATGCTGACTAAGAGGAAAACCAAACTGACGTTGAACAAGCAAATTATAATGAGTGTTGACGGAGAGTTTCACGATAATAGTAAATACTCGTTTACGTAATATCGACTGAATAGATCAGTCCACTCCGAATGTAAATAGATTATACTGAGTGCTCCCAGCGGCATATATTATTAAACAAGCGATTACCCTCTAAATTTAGATCTGCATAGATACCGAACGATCCGGGAATCGCTAGTACGTGCGTCCTGCAAATCCGACAGTTTTGACAAATTATGCGCATTCATTTGCACCGCCATAAATTCCTACCAAATTGTCATCGTACACAACAATCCTAATACGTTTAACGAGGCATAAGAGTCACATTGGACGACCTTAAACTGAAAAATAATTGTTTATGAAGAATTTCAGACATTTTTCTTATGCGATTAATGGCAAGCGTGTAATATGCACACAAACGTTTGCAATTAAAACAGTGTTTACGTCATAATTCTCAGCTCGCTTCCCACGTCGCGCCGTTTTCTGTAGTTTATCTAATCTGCTCAGGGCGGGTTATTTGCACTCTGATAATACTGCGAATGGCCCTTAACGGATCGGTATTTTGCAACAGTGTTCCACTTTACAATAATTTCGTGCGAGACATGCTTTTTGCTTCAAACTTTATCTGTCGGCAATAAAATTAAACGTATTGCTTTTTTGGATTATCTAAATCTAAATGCAATATAAACATTTTTGGCGGGAGGGGAGCCGTCGCTCTCGGCTCCGGGGGGCGCCATTCAAATTGGCAACGGTTCGCGAGGGTTCTTCCCATACGTTAAATACGCAATTTGGTGCTCTATACAATCAGTCAAATGAGCTTGTCGATGCAATCAATTACCTACGGATCTTTTTATTTGGGGTGGAAATCGATGGGTTCAGTAGGTCACTGTTTACAACCGACATACTAACAATACTGTGTTTTTATACCTTTTTCAAATATCAGTAGATATTATTGAAAAGTTATCCTAAACAAACAGTGACATGCATCTTTTACAACAGCAAATACCCTAATTGTGTGGCTACTCAGCACATTTTTTAACGGGATTCATTCCCTTCATTAAGACTGGTGTTCTTCGTTTTTTTTTTCTTTTATCGCCGCAACATTATATTAAGTAAATGGCCTATTAATTAAAGGATATAGCGAGACAAAAAAAAAGTCCACTCTCTTAACACACATTTTATACTGCACATTACAAAACCGGGCGCAAAATTAGCATCGTAAGCCTTTCATGTTGCGTTCCACATTTTTCAAATCGTTCACAAACATTATTTTTTCCTACTATTATGTTAAGCTTGTAATTCCGAATAGCATTAAGTATTATGCAAAAACTGATGTATTTACGAGTACAATTACCTGTGACTCTTCGCGCCGTGAAATGCGTTTCCGCGGAGGCCTTATCAGCTGCAATCTTCTTGACTCTCCACTATTGTATGCGAAACAACTTCCACAATATCGCGGTGATATCGTTAAACCTAAACAATGTTAACGATACAGATCTCTAAGTAATTATCACGGTGCTTTGATTAAAACAGAGGCGCAACGCACTCGACGAACCAAAACGGACATGTTCAAGAAATGACCGGCAACGAAACACTTTGGATCACTTAAAAACTCATTATTTCAAGTCGAGTTCGTTGATCTGCGAAATTAAGCCGTAATTATAGGAGAATAAGTTTTTCTTTTGAATGGAATGAGAAACTGAACTCTCGGTTAGTTCTTGAGTGACCAGTGTTTAGACATTATAACCCCTTCGTGTTTCAAATATGGAATTATCATTAAACTGTCGGTTCCGGTTTTTGTACGTATGACGCAATGACACGAATATGACAACGGGGAACCGGTCTCATGGACTGACGAGTTAGAGGTCAGGAAGTGGCATTACTTTAGATAATAGGATTTCAAAAGTCTTGAAATACCTTACTTCGTTTAGCAGTGCAATGATGGCGTCGGTCTTCATAGAAAATGACAGAACAGCAGGCAAAAGCTACCTTAACATAAAGGACTACTCATAGCATAGAGGTACTAACAGTAAAATCATGTGTAATATTTACATTTTTGTCTAACAATTGTTAGTCGCAAAATGATATTTTTAAACAAAATTAATGTAATGTAAGTCGTATTAAATGGTAAAGCAACTTGAACTTGTTAAAGTATTGCGAAACGTGTGAAGTTATAACGAGCTTGATCCAGAAACCTTTGCGATACTTAATAGTTCATATTATAAAAACATACTACAATACGTATAAAGTAATTATATAATATAATATAATATTCCTGGACAATTCACACGGTCATCCCAAGCTAAGCTCTAAGAGAGCTTGTGTTCTGGTAACCAGACAACTGATAAACATACATATTTATTTCTAAATACATACATATTATAGATTAATTACACCCAGACCAGAACAAATGATCGTGCTCATCACACAAACATTTGTCCTGAGTGGGAATCGAACCCACGACCTCCGGTATAGCAGTCAGGTTCACTAACCACTAGACTAACAGGCCCGTCTATATACCTAACTTATAAGGATAAACAATACAGACAAGATTCGCCTTAATCATGATTCATGGTATAAAATTATATTTTAAACAAAGAGTTGAAGGGTACGCGTAAATCCTCCTTTTGTGTTGTAAAATTAAACTTTTTAATTTATTCAAATATACCTTTTTTATTGTTTGATGCAAATGCCTGTTTTATGGAAATAATGAGATAAATACAATATTTTAAGGGGGAGTGCTTTTCTTGTGAACAAAAAAAAAATAAAAAACAAGTATTTTTGAAAACAGAATGTTTATCGATGACTTTTTTTTAATATTTAATATTTTAAAGTATTTAGGTTCCCCAGTCAGCATTGTTTCATGGCTTATGACCTCTTTGTCACTCTGCCACCGCTCATCAGCCTGAACAATGGCGACCTGCGCACGCGCACTTGAACGCTTCGCTACCTGTTTATGAATTATTTAAACGCTTACCACCTCCTCGTACTCAGTTGACCCTAAGTTTACAAATTTAAATGTATTTTTGTGTATTAAAAATTAAATTACTTAATTCATTTTTGAGTTAATGATCTGTGAAGTGTAAAAACAGGTGCGTGTGAGAATTATTTCTACTATTATTCTAATGGAATCTCAAGAACTATTATGATAAAATATTGATAAATAATTCTTTATATAATTAATTTAAAAGAACAAATCTCATTGGCTTCTGTACATGATTGAATAACAGGAATTTTGGGTCCTTAAGTCTGATCATTTCCTCCATTTTAAGCTAAATACTAAGGAATAATCCTTCTTACTATTGCTTAAAAAAGTTACATTGCTTCTTCGCATTCAATATTTACACTACAAATTTCAATGTACATTGTTTTCTTACGTACACGAGCCTCACGAGGCACGACGATCGGTCCCGACGACATGCAATTTATTTATTGATGCCATCCAAAACATTACATAGTTAATGTACCTGATTTCGAAATAAAACGAAAACACGCAAAGTGCATCAAATAAAATTATTCTGCTCCACGAAATACCAATACTCATAATGTAACGTGAAACATTTTATTGTACTTTTATATGGCAACCTTCAAAAAGATAATATCACCTTAAAAGAAAAACCTAGTCTCTTAAAGGTTGCATACATACATTATTAAACTCAGCATTATATTACCTTAAAACTTTGTAAATAATTTGTT
Organism: Autographa gamma; assembly: GCA_905146925.1. Classification (NCBI taxonomy): domain Eukaryota; kingdom Metazoa; phylum Arthropoda; class Insecta; order Lepidoptera; family Noctuidae; genus Autographa; species Autographa gamma. The sequence continues at coordinate 9,411,558 of LR989852.1, forward strand.
ACTAATATTTGTTAATTTTGGGGTCCGAGCGCACGAAATCTTTTCAAAGAACTTTCCAAACGTTTGGTAGAATCTACTCGTGATCAGGGGGCTGGTTTGTTCCTTGCACAGAGAATCGGCATAGCCATTCAACGTGGCAATGCAGCCAGCCTTCTGGGCACGTTCCCCGCCATTGACAAGGATGACGATGAGTTCTTTGACACCATTTAGTTTTTATTTATGTAAGTTTAAATTTTAGTATAGTTAGAGTTTGTTCTTATATTAGATTTAATTGTATACATTATTTGATAAATAAAGTTTCTTAACATCTATACGAAAGCGACATGCATTAAGGCATTAGGGCGTTGCCATACTTATTCATTATTGCTTGTCCCGTTACAGTATTTTATGTCGAAATAAAAAATACCACGTGGAAGCCACTTTGACACCACCTCAATTTTTCAACCGGAAAAGATATTTATGTTTCTATTTAAGCGGCAATTTATCGGCCGTTCGTAAATATAAATAAACTATACACTTGTATTTAAATAAACAAAGTATGAATTATCATTTTTACAATAATAATAGTTTTGGGCGTCGCGAAGTCTGCAGGGGAAACAGTTGGGGTCGGGGACCCCTGTCGGGCTCGTTAACTGCACATACATAGATAAATTTATTTTTATCTGCCAATTTACCCCAATCTCGTCTATTGAAGAAACGCGATGACAGTTATCGCTTAGTGACAAAACGTTAATTCACTCTGAATGAGAAACTAAAGATTTTATCTCGATTATATTGGCCGATAAAATTTTACGATTTGAGCACGTATTTATTTATTTTGCATTTAATGCGCTTGTTTTCATTTCTCCTCGAAAATTAAAAAAGCATCTACTAAACATTTACCATATCTATTCAACATTTACCCTTAAACGAGCTTTCTGAAATCCAAAGCAAGCTAAAGTATCCAAAAGTCTCTTGTCCGTTAAATAAATTTGAATTTTGTCTCGTCACTAACGGAATTCACGCGCAAAACTTGATAAAGAAAGCACATACTTCGGCTTTATCTACTTAAATACCTAGCACTTGATAACTAATCTCCATGGGCAGGTTTTTTATCAAAGTTTTTTTCAAGTCCGCTAGGCCGTGATGGGCCAACCACATTATAATCGTAGGAAGTGAGATTAATGACACGTTACCGCTTATAAATAACATATTTAGCGTCTATTTGAATTAAAAGAATCTAAGAGAGTGTCGTTAATGTGAATTCTTTAGACAGTACTTTAGCATTCAGTAAAAGCTTTTACGTTAAAAATTATCCTGGTCCGTTCACCTCAATGGTCCAGTGGATTCCTACGTCGTCCAATAAAATGCTTTAAGTGTGAAATCTTGTTTTTGTTTTGTAATTTTTCACGATAAAAAGCCGGTCAAGTGTGAGCCCGACGCGTGTGATAAATGTCCCGACACATTCTAGGCGCACTATTTACCAGTTTAACAAATTGTTTAAATGAGTATTTTTATGTGTGTTTAAAGAATTAATTCGCAGTTGACAATTTTCTTCAGACCTCGTTATACATTTTGTTGCTTAATTAATTGTGTATTTTTTACATTTAAAGGGGTCAAGCTTTCAATTACGAATTTTGTATAGTTCATTTTTACATATAAAAGCTGCGATTCTAAGAATTTCTCACGCATGTAGTTACTATTTATTTACTCACAACTCACATTCATTAGCTGTAAACAAGTTATCGTTGGAACTAAGAAAGGGGCCGTGACACCGAAACGGAGACGAGACAATTCCATAAGCGTTCCGTTTTCCCAATTTCATTAGGGAACACTAAAAATAATTCGGTGTCGTCGGCGGTGCGTCGCCGTCCATGGGCCGTGTCTCCGGCCGCGCGGCAACAAAAGCGTTATCTTATCATTACCACCCCATCCCCGCCGATAAATTACCATAACTCTCATTTACATGCACCTACGTACCGACGAGCATTGTTTACGACCCACAGATGACGGATTTTCTTCCGCTCTCGCCCGCCTAAAACTCGGATTCGGAAATTTCGTGTTATTGTGTTTGTATTCTATACCTACGTACATTTTTATACAGGATTACGAATGTTACTCGTAATATAAGCGTGCATAACGAGACTATAAATATATAGGGTACGTCTCCAATCGAATTCCATTCTCACTTTTTTTGGTATGATGCCGAAATATTTCACAGCATCGGATGAAATAATGGCTTTGGCGGTTCTATTTAGGTAAATACATTATAAGGCGCAGACAGTACCTAACCGACGAGATTTTCAGCTATGCCAAACATTCTTCGTTATGCTAAAAGCTATTTTATTGTCTCTAATCAATTATTTCTTTATATCGCGCCAAGAATTCCTAGTCCATTAATTTGTTGGGTGAAACGAGTTACATCTTCAAACAGCTGTTTCCAGGCTGTAATAATGTCTGTAATACAGCTTAATGTTTTAATGCGCTCTCAAATTTGGGGAGCACTGATAAAATAGGCAGCAAGTCTTATATTACTCACTTACAGGGTAGTTATCCGAAAGAGCTTTTAAATCATTCACAAAACACTAATGGACGTGGGGTAGGGGCGCGGGGTGCGACGGTGCGAGCGAGGGAAGCCCGAGCAGATGTAGTCCCTGGCGAGCAATGAAATGGAGATATAACAATATAAAGGTGTGCGTTTGAATTGCCGTGAATTGCAATTCGACAGAGTAGGAGACAATGTAGACACCGCGCGGACTGTTCCAGTGTTCACGACATCGGAGAAATCTAATCGAATTCCAAGCCTTACAACACTTTACATATTTCATTTGCTAAACAAACATTTAAGCAACTAAATAAAACTGACTGCGATAATTCCTTGACACGTTTTCCCAACGAAATCCAGAGCCCTTTATTTAATTACGTTACTTTAGTCTGCCCTTGTTCCACTTACCAATTTTCCAGTTATTTACACTTAAAGAAACCTCGCTAATAATAATAGAATTGTTACCACATACACCACACAACGGTAGTAAGGTAGACTGAGCTGTGAATATTGGCTCAAAAAGTAATATTCGCTGTTTCCGTACTGTACACAGTACAGGTACTGTTGGAATAATAAATGTCGAGGGGTCTGCAAGGGGAGACTGAGTGCCATTATTATCGGCGGCAATTTAATTAGATCCCCTGCGTTATTACCACTGATTCGTTTTATAATGCCCTTCTAATACCATACAGCGGCCGACACTGCACCCGATTTGTTTGTTATACAACGTCAAATTTAGTTCTTCTAGTGGAAGGATTAAGTTAATTGTAGGGAAATGTAATGTTCCCGCTGAAAACATCACATAAAATGATTGATCCGTTTGTTTTTACTAACATTTTATATTTACTTTACACAATAGAATAACCCGTAATTTACATGGCTCGCAACATCGCCAACAATATATTTTAGATTAAACTAAAATTTAGTTTAAAAACCATAAAATTACTTTTCGAGCGACGGAATTTTATCACCCGATGCAATCACCCGCGCCGATAGGCTTCCGGCTCATCGATATTCGTAACGAATCGTCGAAATTCAATAATTATCCCGAACACGACTTCATTCACCAAAAAACATCATAAAAAGGTGTGAATGAAAAGAGGAAGGCAGCGGTTGGTTTTTTGGGGCGAGCGGCCAGCCGGCCAATCGTAGCCGGTGCTTGGCGGTATAAGTTCACGTTGTGGTTCCAAGTCGTGTAGTAGATAAGATTAAAAGTGGGTAAGCGGTAATCAGTGCGCGACCAAACTGGTTGAATGGAGTCCGATCGGCGTTCATTCATGAAGCTGGGATGCCATCACGCGAGGGACACCGCCGCCTCCGAGCCGGCCGCGCCCGCCGTACCGGATTACTTCGCATACTATCACTTTACACCAAATCATTGCGATCATACATTCACACATGCTTCAGTAATTAACAGCCACGTGTAAATTATGCCGCTCACCGGCTCGCATTACCTTGTCTTAACAATCGATTTCATTCAAAAGGAATTAAGAGCACGGCTTAAATGGAATAATCCCAATTAACAGTGGCATCGGGGTTCGATATGTCAGCTGCTCGCGTCGACTTCCTCATTACGCTCACATTGTGTACCTTACAGGTGGCAATAATTACCTTAATCTTACCATTTAATTGGACACATGGTGTCTGCATTGACGATAAACAGGAGACTGGAACTGGGTCATATATCCTCACAATTTACAGAGTTATGATGTGAGATTATAAAGTTTATTTCATTCGGCTTTGATCTATGTAAACAGGTCGAATCAAAGTGTAGGAAATGTGTTAGTAGTATTTTTATTAGCGGTCTTAAATTTATAGTTTGTTGTAGATGCGCCCACGCGTCCGTTCTCTCAATAAAATGGTCACTGGTTGGTCGGACCACAGTGAAACAAATATAAAGACGTTTATTCAGAGATCAGTTAACGTAACTTGTGGTCCAATCTTGTTTGTTTGTTTAAATGAAACATTGATCATCTGTTAACGATGGAGATTTTACTAGCTATTAAAATGTGTAGAAGAATTTTCAGAATAAGAAATGACATCGAATGTGTTCGTGGTCGCTTTGATGTGTATTATGATTTACTGTAAAGGTTTTTAAGACATCATTGAAGGGATAAACGAAATAAATGAGTAACATTAAAATAAATCATCAGATCAGAACATTTTACTGACATCCTATGAGAATATCTTACTTACGTTGTGCTAGCTAGCTATTCTATGAAATGGACAGAAACATAAATAAGTTTATTTGTGAAAAATATTTCGTAAATTTACTAAAATTTTATGCGATTTACATTATTTACTATTAAATGGCTTTATGTTCGTAAAATTCTGTATAGTTACTAATGTTTGTTTATCGTAAAATATAAGAAATACACCACGTGCACGTGCGTTCGTCTTTGATTGCAACCTTGATCTGTTATTAATTTAACGCTTATTTCCACCTCATCCTCATCTTTGCCCGATGGCGATGAGTCATGCTCATGCGCAGGTCGATTTTGATTTACTCTTACAACTAGGTAAATCATAGGCACAATACCTCGGAATCCATAAATCTGATCTTTGATAATCCTAAATTAATTATTGCATTTTTTGTTTCAGGTAATACGAGTTCTGGTATTCTTAATTATAAACAACATCGAGGTAACCCTGAGGTTTAATTAAAGCTTAATTAGGTACCTACATCGCATGTTAATTAATGCCAAAAAAACTCATAAAAAGTTATTTTTGAAATGCCAAGTAGGTATGATTTTATTTTGTGTATTGTACCAATTGTAAGTCTACGTAATGTCTTAACGTGAGTTTAATGTTATGACAAACATTCCCGTGTCCCGGTCCCGTGGCGGGCGGTGATCGCGACGGGAGGCGCGGGCTGAGGGGCCGGAGACGAGCGCGGCAGGGGCGCGGGGGGGGGACCACGGCCGGAATGCGGTCTACCTGCGCGGGACCACCGCTAATCAATTTAGCTTTTATTATCGTACCAATAACGCTTCATTACAACTTCTAGATTTATGTTCACGTTGTTTGCTTTGCTCTCCAACGTTTTTGTGACCGGAACATGTTCACGTGGCACGCTTACACTAGCTAGATACTTTGGAAACTTGCCTAGGACATTTTTTATGAGCGACTTACGTTGGTAATGTTCTGTCGCGCTCGTTAAAGCGACAAGTAAAAGAGAAAATCATACGCATGGGAACGGCCCGGTCTGGTACAGACACGAGAGCTTTATTCTAATGCCAATGACACACGCGACAAATAAAATCTAACATTTAGTGACTAGTCTGACAGTCATACGAAAAATTTAAATGTTTGGTTATAAAAGTATGACAATAGGGCTGAGACCACCTGGCAACGGCCTGTCAAGCGTTCGTCAGTGAGTTCTGGGGTCTCCGCTTATTATCCCGTCTTACTATATAATAAAACTTTTAATGTGCTCGTCAAAGCGGCGTTGAAGCGTACACGTACAGGGGAATGTGTTACTTGCAACGTTGACGTTCACAATCTAGTTTTTACAATTTAAACTTTTACGCGGCTCGTTGAATGGAGCTTTGAGGATTTTGATTTGTGCTGTAACCTTTATAGCGTTATTCTGCTGGTGCTATAGAGAAAGTTTATTGATCACAACTCGGACAAAAAACTGACGTACCTAATACCTTGTAATTTGGTCATTGTCGAAGGTTTCCTAAGCTTTTTCTCCTAAGCTTATGTAATATCAACACTGAGCAAGTATTTAAGTGATCCATTCTCATTATCTCTGAAACAGAAAAAGTCTTTACTCTCCAAGAAATTGCATGCTTATGTTAATAAATACAATAAACTAATGCATCTTAATATTGAAGAACTATACTCGAAACCCATATTGCTAGTAGACAAATATTCTCGTAGGTTGTAAACTCGTTTCCAAGAATGCCAGTATTTTAATATTTTAATTGCTTCACCCACGAAACAAAAGACTGTTGTGACACATCGATGATTAAAAAAAGGTTTCGTCAGATTGCCCAACGCTATCGTCAGTATTGGCTTAGCAAACAGTTTTGTTTGTCCAAGTTGTGCTGAAGCTTACAGACACCTACGCATGCATGCATTGCCATGTAAGAATGCAGCATATGCACATCAACTTGCATATTTACATACATTGCATGACCAGACAATACTGATTCACAATTTCGTCCTGATTGCTGATGAGTGTAAGCACCTTAGATTGGTTACGATTAAGGCTTCTTATAAATTGGATAGTGCAATAAGCGCTTCAGTAATGCCTTTGAACACCATGACGAAGTTAGAGGATTTAATGACAATGACAAAATATTCTTAAACACAATGTGAAAATGGTATCTAATACAATACAAACCTTTAGACAACTTCGTGTAAAATTGATGAGGACGATCCAGTTACTCTGAAATACAAAAAGAGTAATGATTAATAACTGAAACTGGCAACAAACGAAAAAATAAAGCAGGCCCTAAAGTAATGAGCTAAATGCTTACAATAACCATAAGTAAAGAAATGATTACGATATTTACTACACAAGCAAAATAAAAGTTTCAATTTGTAAGAAACCTATTTAAAACAAGAAACAACAGTTTTAACTGATTTGATTATTGTTATTAAGTTGATGTTAGTTTCTCGGAGGCCGCGTGCAGTTGCAGACCGCCCGTCGCTTTCGAACCACTATTCCGATCCATGTCAGTCACTGTCAACGTCATACCATAGATAACAAGAAACCGAAACATTGTGCATTCGTGCGTTAGCTAAAAACTTTTTTGACTTTAAAACAAAAATCAAACTTTTTTTTCGTGAACCTTTTTTTACAATCAAATTAAATTTCGAATCCCTATTTTTTCCGGCCATGTGATCCTATTTTCTAAGCTATATAATTAAATAGTTTGCCTTTAAAGAATCGTGTACAAAATTTCTGACTTCTAATTTGCTCTATTATTTCAATATTAGACTACACGTGTAGCAATTATTGTAAAAACGAACATTGTAGCCGAACTAAGAAAAACAAAACACCGTCTAATTTTAATTAGTTAGTATACAAAAATATTCGGTAGACAGACGACAGGGCTCGCCTCGGGCATACGATAATTACCCAGTAATGAACGAAGATCTCGATTCTCGATTAACATCGCTTTTTGACCATTTGTTTTGAAAAACTACGGTTATTTCTCAAAATTCAAGTCATTAAATTAATTTCAAAGGCTTTCGCTTGTAATGATGATGATGTTGCCTTTCACAGTTAGGTTTTGGCAATATTATTTTCATTTACTAAATGGAGCAATATTTTGTATGTATTGTACACATTACATTAAATTTGTACACACAGGTCATAATCACCGTTAGGTGGTTTGAGGAGCACCAAACAGCTTCGCCTCTCTAGCCTATCCTGGACCACCTACCAATATTTAAACATGTACTCCGGCAAATTTGTCTGTTTGATCGGCGAGTGATATCTTTCGTACAGTGAGCAAGCGTAATGACCAATCCTCTTACGTTCGCTTTGAAAACAGGCCTTTGCCCTGCATGCGACCGTTACTTATCATTATATTGATGTATAATTGCAATGTTCCAATTCCTATGTACCGTAATATCTTGCTACAATTTTTATTAACCACTATTAATATTAGGATAGCAGTAATCATTCATATGGTGATTTCTATTACTCCGAGTTTGATATCGTGACTTACAACAAACTCCGAATGACTCGATTATAATGAGGCCGCAATGGCCGGACTATTAACAACATCAATTGAGTCATTTGTTAAAGCGGTCCGCACAAAGAAGGTTCGATGTCAGCTAATTAGTGGTATTATTTGATTGAAATTAGCTACATTTATTATAATTGAACCTTTTATAATACCATCGATAGCTCCGAGCTACGATTGATCAAAGAGTATAATTAATCGTCGTATATTAATAAACAACGAATAACATTGGCTGTTAGGATACCTTCAAGGAGGTTGGTACTTCTCAACCAGTTAGAAGATTTAAACTCGAGTAATAATTAGTCATGAGTTGAACTATGATGTCATCACCCTCAAGCATTCTGGCTATAGTATTTTAAAATATAAACTTTGGATCTTGACGATGTATTTATCAATTGCAAGGTTTCAAAAGTTACCACAATTACTTAGGGATACCGAAAACCTATATTTCTTTGGGGTATTGTAACCCCGAGAATCTTTTGCATATGGAAAACAGTCAGTCTTTTATTTGACAGATACGTATATAATTTTAGTTTTCTGCCATCTTAGAAGACTGAAAACCACATCAACACAGCTCAGGAAAAGGTTAGAGAAAGATAAGTGTGTGTACTAAGAGATTATGACAAGATACAAACACCTATGCTGTTATGAAGACTAGAATCCAAAACCCGTTTAAATCACTGTAATTACATTAATAGAGCCACGATTGCTCAATAAAGGAAATACTCTGTGGGGGGTAAACTGGCTGAACGTGAAATAAAAAGTAAATCAGAATAAATAGGATCCAGTTATAGAATTAAGTTGTGGTTGACATCGCATGCGACTAACGGTAGCCCATCATTTAACCGCTCAGCTTAACAGTTATGGCACAAAAAGTATGCAGAAACAAAATGTATGGTGGACCAAAAACCGTTTTAACTGACTGGCGGCATTGGTGGAATTGGGGACAGTTAAATGAAGAGGTGAGAGAAATTGGGATTTGTTTTGAATGTTGGTTTAATTATTTATGTGCACATGTATCACAATATAGAAATAAAATTCATAATCGAAATAGTGGAGTGTATTTTCAATTTAACCATAATTTAGATATTTAAATTTTTTATCATAACGACTTGCTAGGCAATGGTTCCTTAAATCGAACTTCGAAATATCTTTGAAACAGATAACATTGTTTTGGATAGCATAGCCGATAGATAACAGCGGTAATGTAAACAAATCATAATATTTATTATTTGACTATCACTTATTTCGATAATTATTCAAATTATATCCACGTGTGCTTATTATTTTTTTTTGGGGTATACCTCTATTTAGATTTTTTTTTTCAGAAGTTCTGATTGAGAGAAATTTATAAAATCTACTGAGACTCGAACCAGTATCTGTGTTGAAATGATACCACATACAAACATGTACCATTACGACTATAAAAAACCGATGTTATTAAATTAATTTTAGAACTCTACGCATTAAAAAGTAAACAAATGATTCTCCAACATAATATGTATAGAAATGGAAAATGCAACGTATCTGATAGAAAGTAACTAGTCTGCTTGAAGTAAAAGCGATAAATTAACATGGAATCGTAGTTATCTCGCTCGCCGCGGCGCAGGCGCACGGATACGCGATGAGCTATAAAACGGTGTGAAAGTGCCCGAATAACGACATTACCCGACCAACACGATACAATAATAAAATTATATAAACCTATCTATTATTTGTGGCCAGCGTCTACTTTAAATGTAATAAAATAAATATGTGAGGGATAAATTCTACCTTTATTTTTCTTCTTCCTGCTTACCTTATGTTTTTATAGGTTGCAGCCGTAACTGTGACTGAAGGTATTTTTTAGGATAGTATATTTAAATAGGTACAAAATTGTGCATGCATTGATAAATGCCCCTGTCAAGTCTATATTATTTATCAACGGGATAGCATGCTACCTAAAAAATTCAAATGAATTTTGTTTTTCGGTCTGCAGTTCTGCACTTAGTGCATAAATCCGATCAGAGCAGTCTTAGCCACCACACATACTTCCAAATACATAGTTAATAATCAAAACTATAAATTATTTATTTTTATACGCACAGGATGTAGATATTTAAACACGACGCAAAACTCCGACTAATGATATTAAGTACATAAATTAAATAGATTAAAACGTTTTGATTAGTCCAAAGGAGACGGGGATTTCTGGGCCAAATTGTAATAAGTTAAGACATGGCTGAAAAAAAAGGTTATATTTTTCTATTTCAAAGTATGAAAAATCAACTCAATTTACAATCTGGAAAATGAAATATCCAATAATTAAGTTTGGGTTACGAAGTAAATAGTCTAAGTAAATACTCTGTTGATGATGACATTAAAATGTCATCATCAACAGAGTTCATACTATTTACGAAAACGCTTTCACTAGATGATACAATTAATTAAAATAATTAAATCCATTAGAATTAGAGTATTAAGAGATTAAGTTTTACATAATTAAGATAAATCGATTCACATTGACTAATCGATTATTGTATTCTTTAATCTGTGCTAACTCTGACTGGACATGCATGACATTGACATCGATCGACATTTGACACTAAACGAGTGTCGAATTATCTACCTTAGAGGATGTATTATACAAGAAACTAAAGAGTGAGCCTATCTGGGTATGAATCGTAAGCACTAGTATGAACTAGTTTTGTCGTGATTTTTTTTATAAAGATGGAACGCGCCGTTTTAATAAATCTATCTAAAACACTAATATTATCCTAACAATGTCAAAACCATGGATATTTTCGTATATACGTCGGTCGTAGGGAAGCAATATTAAAATATTATTATAACTGCATCGTAGGCAAACGGACTGTGGGCTGCTGCGCCCATGTGATGTCAATAATATGGTACCTTAGTTAGGCTAAGTACCTCTACTAGATAACATAGTACTACCTGCACAATGCTTAGATGACGTTCTTGTAATAATAGAAGATGAATAAAAATACTAATAAAATTCGATTTTCATTTTTGTACATCATCTCCTTCCCACTCTACAGAAATATTAAAAATCCTGTCTAAATTATAAAAAAAAAAAAACAAAACCATCATAAACCTTGCATGCTTAGCGGACTAAACAAACCATGATAAATTCACTCTTTAGTTTCTTATCTATACTCTAAGGCAGTTAAGTATAGTTTTTTACTTAAACTTAATCTCTTTTATCTCAGCTCTCAGATTGCCAAAATCTGCCATATTTTCAGTGATTGTTTGTTAATATAGTAGCTATCAATTCACACCAATTTCATCTTTTTACATTCTGGCCCAAAATTGTATGAAAGCGTATCTGTCTCCTTTAAAATCAAATGGCGTATTAAAATTATTAACTATGTTATAATAATACTAGTTAACTTACCTGTAAAAATGCTTGGCATGAACATTTTACGAGCTCAAGTAATTAAAATCGTAGATAATAATAATAAATCATATTTAATAGCTTAGTCTCAAGGATGAGTTCTTGCGACTACAGTAAGTATGGCATTGATTCTTTACAAAGTAAATATTAATTATTTAACTGTCATAATAAAAAGGATTACATGTATTCACTTGTGTGACCCTGTTGATTAGATAGTTCTGAAATTTTAGTCAAATGGACATGAACACAATGGATGGTTGACTTTGGCTGTAAAGAGTTTGGTTTCAATTTGAGAAAAATATGAATCTAATTTTGTTTTATTCCGGTAAACATGTTACCTATTATTTCATCATCATCATCAGCCTATAGCAGTCCACTGCTGGACATAGGCCTCCCCAATTGCAGGCCACTTGGTTCTAGCCTGGGCTTCTCGTATCCAGCGCCTGCCAGCCGTCTTGCTCAAATCGCCACTCCAGCTTGTTGCCTGAGGGCTTCCTACACTATAATTTAAACGATAATATTAATACATTGTTGTTTGAAAACACATGCTTCTTTAGTATGATACTGCTTTAAACATTTATTTTTATTAAAAAGGAAATTTTATTGTTCTTATGAGTTATAAAACTGTATGAACTTTATGTTTATTTTTGCAGAATTACTCTTGTTTACTAGTTAATTTTGTTATTTACAGCAGATTCCAAGCTAGTAACAATAATTGTTCGTTTAAGATCGAAAATACTAATTGTTGCACTAATGGCATTTATGTTACTTAATTAATACTTAATTACTTAATGTGCATCGGAAAAGAGAAAACCGTAATAAAACAATTCTTCTTGGTATGCTATTAGCTATTAATACCTCGAGAAGAATAAATTGTTAACAATGATTTAGTACTTATAATGTACCTTAGCGATATTATTAAAGCTTATTAAAACTAAAAAGCAATAGTTTATGTATGTAACAGTTTTAAAATGATGGTAAAAAGACGTTTATTTGTTTTGGTTTATTTTTTTTCCTAATTTAACTTTTAATTTCCTAAAACTAAAACCAACAGTTAGTTAAAGATAAAACTTTAAAACGTTAATTGGAACATAAAATCTAAATCTACAAATAGAGCGGATGTCCAAACTAAAATAAAACTCGACACCCGAGTCTGTTCGTAAACTATCTACGGAATATTCAAGAAAAGAACACTATCAATTAACTTGTAGATACTTTACTACTGGAATAAAACCTCTTTTTCCTTTTTTTTTACTAATAAAAAGTTCTAACTTCAAATGCATATATATTTTTAAGGAATCCTTATATTTGGCCAGTTATATAAGGACTTGTTAGGCCGGGAATGTGGGATTCTTACCTTTATCAAAACTACCCCGGTGATCATTTCAACATTGTATAGAAAGGAATTTTGTATATCTTCTATATTTAAGATTCGCCTTTTTGTAATATTTACAAATATTGTTTTTTGAACCACTATAAAAGTGTAACTTCATAATAAACATATTTAATTTAAAAATTATTTTCTTAATTAACAAAAGGATAGAAAATACATGTTTGTAAAACAAAAAACATTAATGCCTCATGTCGGTATTTACGCATTGCTTATAACTTAATTACGAAAACAATGGCTAATTAACTTTATAATACGAAGTAATGATTTCAACGTCGGTTGCATTTCATTCAATCTATTTTTAATTTGGAAGTACGTTGTAAAATTACTTATAGCAATTAAATAAATTAATATGAACAAAATTTTGATTTATTTTATGGGAACTACTTAGTACAAAGGAATGTCTAAAGATCGTAAAAATAGACACATGTTGTATATAAATTAACAAGAAATATTTACATAAATACGTAAAATGGTAATATTCAGCTCCACTTAAAGTATAAGAAATAATAATAATAAGTTTAAAACACTTTTAATTGTCAAGTTCGTTTCAAATTCATTTTCCACACTTCTAAACCTAATCTTAAAAAAAAAAATATTTACTTAAAAAAAAGGAAGTTTCCAAGTAAAGCACTTGTAGAAGATGATTTATAGATCTGTCAACAGTCACAACTATCCAATAATGCATTATCCTCAAGAATTTCTCAAGTGGATTCTCGTGTGCCCACCACTCCTGTGTTCCCATGTAAAAAATCTAGACGATAAAACATGCGAAATACATAAACATAAGCTTTTTCTACTAGTCGCTGATTTAAATGGCGCCGGTGAGTAAATTATATGCACTAATGCTCAAGTATAAAAAACAGTAAAAAAAATAATAAGGTAATTAAAATAAAATGTTCAATGACGGAATAGAAGCAAAAGAAAGGCTAAAATTAATAAGTTATGACAAGGTCAGAATGCTCAGGTCTCCGATGTGTAAAATAATATTGATGACAATAAGTGTGCACTAATGACATCAAGTTCATTCACTGAAGGAGACAATGGATGCGTTGTGGTGCGCTATCAGTATGACCATCAGATTATAATGACCTGGGACATTACACATCAGCATTACGCACGTATTTACCATGCACATCATATTTTTATAGTAAAACCTTCGTAGGTGAAGACGACTTTTAAGAAAGATAAATCATAATTTACGCTTCGGAGTCACCTGAAAAGGTCCGGAATGCTACTCAAAGTTTTAGAGGTGACGGACGGATTAGATTTATGGCCCTAACTCCTGAGTCTAATTTACAATCATAGATTTAAGATATAAGCCATCCTGGATAAATAATCATTTGAACTATAAGTAGGTACTTAAAACGGTGGTTATGTTAAAATGTGAGCAAAGAAATGAGAAAATCAGACTAGCAATAATGACGTCAGCCCGTTACGCTACGTTGATTACATTTACCACATTTCGTTTAATGCGTGGTTCCGACGCTTCTATCTCGGCAATAAACCATCGTTGTCAAGATACTGAAGCAAATAGAAGGCAGCAATCATTCATGTTGGCTGCAACAGCAACAAGTTCAAGTGTCCAGACCGGCCTGCGGCTGACATTTGTGGCAAAACGCTCTAAAATTACACACTGCTCACTTCTATCACGAATACTTAATATATTTGTTGGACGAGGCACAATTATGGTCAGTCCACCGTGACGGACCGCTTCGTTCAATGGAGTCGTGAACTCAACTACGCTTTTGGATGAGGTATTTCAAATGTAAGCGCAAAATTTGTTATTTATAGACGGTTTTGTTATGAATTCTAGTAAAAATAAGCTTTTGAAATGGAAACTGTACCTTTGAAAATGAGTGTAAAGAAATAATGACAAATTATATTGTTTGATCTGGTTTTTTATATAAAAATGTTTTGGGGTACTGCAAGGCTGCATGAAAGGCCCTGAACTGGATTAATATAAATTGTTTCATCCCAAAATACCTAAAAGTCTGTGATTCTAATACAGTTGCCGATCGTTGGATAAACTAGTACAACCTTAAGAACAGGCTATACTATTTTCGATTGTACTGATAGCTTTCACACTTACAGCACGCGGCAGCCCTGTCTATTATTTACTATATATATTGACTATATTTTCCGGAACATCACACACGGTTGTCTGATCCCAAGCTAAGCAGAGCTTGTGTTATGGTAACCAGACAACTGATAAACATACTTATATATTCCTAAATACACACATACATATTATAGACAAATTACACCCAGACACCGAACAAATGATCGTGCTCATTACACAAACATTTGTCCGGGGTGGGAATCGAACCCACGACCTCCGGTATAGCAGTCAGGGTCTCTAACCACTAGACCAACAGGCCCGTCTATGATGCTTGATCTACACGACTTGACGTTGACTGCACTATTAGAGTTGATCATGAACGCAGAAACATTTACCTAACAGTATTTACATCTTATCTAACTTAATGAAGTAGGGCCATACTAAATCTGGTTATACAAAAAAAAACGCTGCAGATTTTTTTAATTTCTCATTATTATTAAATATTTTACATTGAGTTGATTTTTTAGGTAATAATCTTCTGAAACGAATTTTGTAGTGTATTGATAGCTTCATATTTTTCAGAGGCGAAGAGCTTATTTATAAAGGTAGGCTCTAATAGAAACCGCAAATCGTCTGTAATTCTCTGTCAAAATGCATTAAAAAACTTTAAGAATATTAAATCTAGTTGTTTACTTAATTGAAAATAATAAGTGAATTCAGTGCTTCGAGAGTTTATGAAAAGGAACAACAGTTTTAAATAATTCTTTATTAAACAATAACGTTAATAATAGTTGATTTGTATGCGAAAGGTAACGAACTGTTGTGTTTTCTTGTTTTGTAGTGGGAAGTTAAAGGCTGAGCTAGCTTAATAATTAATTATAATGTTTTCGATAATTACGATGTACCTGTTCCTCAAGAATTTTTGCCATCTCCATCTGCCTTATGCTTGTTCATCATATTTCATTATTGTTCAACACCCACTTCTCAAGGGAAATTCTTAGCCACACCTACCGCCATTTATCAGGCACAACTTCTTTTTAGTGATGTCTTGGTGTTACTAAGAACATATGGACATGGAAAAAGTCACCTTAAACTAAAGGACTTGCGTATATAAAATTCTCGGTATATCACTAAGGTACTAGTTGCTCACGCATTTGACACGTATTTCAAAAGAGACATCCTTACTTTTTTATCCTAATCATCTATACATATGTATGCTCGTGCCTTCTCTATATGGGAAGAGGCCTGTGCCCAGCAGTGGGACGTTTATAGGCTGGATTATTATTATTATATGTAAGCGGCCTTCCTTTATTTTTTAAAACCATTTTTTTTATCAATTTAATTAATAATGTTGTCCAACAGATCCTGTATCAAAATTTGCCGAAATCTACGATCGTTAATTAAATAATCGCATATAGATCATCTTTTTGCTGCTTATCAGTCGCAATTTGTAAACGGTAGCTTTCAACATTACAGATTTACTGTCTGATAGTAAGTAGATCGTTATCAATTTTTACAAAATAATTTTTTTATTTATATTTTCCCTATTAAATTAAATTTGATTAGATTTTATCTGACATAGATATCTGTTTCATTAGTGTTAGGAGGTGTTAGTCCAGTTAGGTACAGTTATCAGGTGTCGTCGTGGGCGATATGGTGCTAAGACTTCAGTTGGACCCGTAACCCCCGTAAGGATGGCACCCAGTGTTTTGCTGGAGTAGTCCGAGCCTTTCTCAAGGCTCTGGAAGCCCGGACTCTTGCATCCTCAACCCCCTGGGAATGCAAGGCTAGCTCGTAACGAGTTTCACCTGTAAAAATAAAGAGTTAACAGGTAACAAATCTCAGTACAAGTAGCGCCTATTATCTGTAATATTTGGATGTGGCAAAGTCTGTTATTCATAGCTCTCTGGCGTCCTCGGTCGGCCGCCTCTAATTACGGCCGAGAGCGCTCGATCTGTCGAAGACAATGTCTACACTTGTACGGTCATTATTACGTGTTTTTCGTCACGACACTTGCTTTGCGGCAATGACAAATCCTAAGACATTAGTACTACAAAACGTTCCTGTTAGCATTCTTCACGCGCGTGTGCATTTCGGTTCAAACGCTTATGATTCGCTTGTCATTTGATTACATGAACGACCCGAATTGTTTTTCAATTGAACAATTTAAAGGAAATACGAGTAAATACTGCGAATAGAATAATAAAATTAAATTCTTATCTAACAAAATTGTTATACATGCGGCAATAATTACAAACAAAAGGCTGTAAATAAATTAACCTGTTTGTCAGTCATAAAATATTCATGATGATGTCCAAATTCTAAGTTGTAACGAATATGTTTAATGTTATAATGAACCGTTTGTTTTTCATCACACTAAGCTAATTAATATACACTAGCAACAAAGCAAGGACGAAGTGTTTCCAAATATGACTATTCATGCAAAACCCTGACACGAGTTTGAGTGACAAGGCTGACGATAATAATTACTTAAAACAACCTAACGTGACAGAAGTACTAACGAAATAGTTGAAATTATAGTAAAATTCTGAGGAAATAATGTTAATGATGATCACTTTAAAACAACTGACGGAGCTGACAAAATTTTGTTGAGAGTTGGTTTTTTAAATAAGAATGTACTAGTGGTCTTTTGATGGTTGAGAAGGGACTATACGTTCACTAAATTAGACAAGTCTAGACGGGATGGTGATAAGAGGCCGGGTCCTATGACCAAGGACTGCCAATTGCCCGATATGGACTGAAGAGACTATGCTTGGATAGCCCGCAATTTATTAAGCAAAGCATATTATATTATTTTGACTCTGTACATGTTTGTAACATTTTTAGCGATTATTGGAAAATATAGACATTTCTGTTCCACTTAAGCCGTATTTTATTTGACGTTCACATAATGACCATCATTTAGTATATGGCACACAATTTTGTTGGAACTGATCCGTCGTGCGTCAATTACGTCGTTTACCACTCATGATTTCTATAAAATTATCTATGTGCTACGTGATTCTTTAGTAATTACCTATCATGAAATAACCATTTTAAAATACACAGATGTATGGAGAGGGAATGTACATCGATCAAACGGTTCTTGCGGCCGTTTTGAGGTCACGCCGGATGAATAATGCGCTGGCCACATTAACGGTCATTATATGCAAATAATATTACACACATTAGTCTCATGCTGTACTTTACTAAAAGTAGGTTGATAACTACACACGGCTGCCAATGATACTCCTCTTAACATGACTGGCTATTTTATTCTTCAGCTCAATAACCGAAATTGAAATTATTCGATACATCGACGAATAAATCAGTAATCGAACACAGCGCCGAAGTCACTCACCTAATGAAGCATGACAATTAACTCCTGAAAAACTTGAATTCGCATCCGATTGGATAAAATTAATCAATGGCAGACCGGTGCCGTCAATGGAATGGATATTTTATGTTCCCGTGGGCGAAGAGTGGGCTCCAATTTGTCCGCAGTTTTTTAATTAGTATGGATGTGAGAGAAAACGAATTGGATTTATGCTTGCGACCGACGTGCACTGTGATTATTTGCGTGGTGCAATATAAAAAAAAGAGAAGTGAAGCTAATATTTTATAGGTGCATTGAAACGCGGCTCATTAGCGCGGAATTGGCTCTTAGTAATGTTCGTCATTAGTATCGCTGGAAATAAAAATTAATTGGCATAATGTGTTCGGCCAGATTAGCTGTATTTGGCTTCTCCGTTGACCTTAGTGTGTGATGATTAAGACGTTACGTCACGCACTCGTGTCCCGCGTGGAGTGCACGTGGGGTGCGGCATGGCGGCAGGGTCGGGGCTCTGCGCCTTCGGGGTGCAGCGTCTTCCACCCGCTCCCGGCTCTAATTAGGCTCACATTCTCATTCCGTTTTCGCGTTTAATTTCGCCGGCGGTTTCGCCTTAATTACATTATTCGCGGCGGGCGGGCGCCGGGCTGTTCTTGGGGAACCCTGCAGTTAAAACAAGTGACCGATACGTTTACTTACGTTAGCTTTGTTAGATAACATTCTAGTTTTTATTTCCCGTAATTTCTGTTTATGTGGCCATCCAATAAAATAATTCAACATAACTCCGTACAGGGTAAATGTTAAACTGAGTATGATTAATAGTCCGCACCTACGACTTTAACGACGAAGTGTTTGTCATTTGAATATTTTATGGAAACTCCTCGTTCGTTTCTGTCGAATCATCACGATATTGCAGCTGACAAATGTTTTAAAGTAGACGGAGGAAAGCGCGGAAGCAAACATTCACTAACAAGATGACTTACACTTTCGCCGCCTTAAACATTTCGAAGCACCAGTTCATCGCGGTAATTGAAAAAAAATCACTTAACAGGTAAATAGAGGGGTCCTGAGGAGGCTCATTGCCGGCTCGCTTTGTTGTCGGGCGGTTGCTAATAAGATTTTTAAACGGCAACAAAGTATCCAATCAATGGGGCTTGAATAATGAAAACGGCACCTGCGAAGTTCCCAGGCCACCCCCGCGAGCCTAAACACGCACCACGTTTGGGACCAACATCAATCAAATCACTTTATACCTTAATCTGTACGACAATAAGACTCAATTCCGTCTCACCTTAACACGGTGAAATACGAATAGACATAAGTTTGAGTAATTATGCACAATTGTGTTTCGTGTCCCAAAAACAGGCATTATTTTTTTATTTATGAGCAGCGACATTAGCCTGTTTTGAAGTTATTTTTTTGTTATAAAACATGGTTGTCTACAGGTGGAAACATTGAATTAAATGTAAGTAATTTGCTGCCTCTTATTACGACGAGGATGCAATAGAAACTTATTTTCCTCTTCTTTATTGAATGTGATTAATTATATTTATGTATTGATATCATCATATATAGTTGCTACTACAATTCATATCAGGTCAGAGGTATTACATATTACCTACGATATTTTTCCACCATGCACAATCAAAAATGAGGATAATAAAGATGCTATTTTATTTTTTAATCCACACATCCATAATAAACAGTATATAAATAGATTTCTATAAAAAAAAAACGAAAATAAATGTTTCTTGTTGAATGCCAATTTTGGAAAAGGATCTTGTATCTAATGAATCACAAAAATGACATTCATTAGATACAAGCTCCAAAGAATTAGTTTTCAACAAAATTACATTACATTTATAGATAGTAGTCGAGGAGCAGACAGTACTTCTGAATACAATATGCACGAAGATTCACACAGTAATTAGAAATAGTTACACGCAATAACAACGATTGAGACCTCAATGGTTGAAATTCCTGACGCTTTGCAGAATGAACTAAACAAAGACATTAATACGGCCCTTGGATTGCGTAGTTCGGGCGCGATTTAACGAAGTGCGATAGGTGCGCACGCGACGCCGCTCATTAGGGCGCACGCAACGGGCAGGACCGCGGGACACGCCATACCTCGCCCTTATAGCCTTCATTAGACATGCCAAACAACAAGTGTAATGACTTTCCACACGCTCTCGCACAGATACCAATACACCGCCCCGCTGGTGATGCAACTACACCTCATGTTTACAACACCATTGCCGCAATCGTAATTGACGTGTACCACGTTAATTAATCACGATATGCTCGTTAGTACGTACTCATTCATCATAAAGTCATAGCTGTTTGCTCTTGATAAGGTAATTAATCACGCCCTACGATTCAGACGTAAGAAATAAATTTAAACACAGCTACAACCCTTTATCCTGTTGGACACAGAAATTAAGCAAATTACATTCAGAAAAGCAAATCGTTCCAAAAGAAAGGGCTACTGAAATAATTGTCTACTTTACTCGCGGAGAAATAGAATTACAATCTAAATTAATTACGCTTTTAAAGCGTCCGTTATTCTTAATTAGTTTCTGCACCGCAGCGGAAGCTCCCGCGCCCGACTCGCGCTCTCTTAATGAAGGGTAGTTTCAAATCAGTGCGTTTGATCAACTCTGTGCAGTCTTAATTACGGCACCCGTTCCGCGCGGGACAATCCGGTTATTTATGACTACATAAGCTTGATTATTCTTTAATGAATACTTGTTTTAAAACGTTTAATTAAGTTTTATGGCGACAGGGCCGCTCAGACGGCACGGGCGTCCCGCCGCTCCGCCGGCCGCGAGCTAATTGGATCGGGTTGACGCACTCCCCGCGCCGCGACCCGCGCTAACCATCCCCACCCCGCCGCCCGCACCCTCACCCCGCTCCTAATTGTATGAAATTGCTAATTGGAAAATTTTATAAACGCGGCCGCCCGCAGGCCTACGCCCGAATCCAATCCAGCCTGACCATGGGCTGCCAAGAAAAATTACACAATGAGTCAACATCTCAAAGAGGTCAAAGAGAAATCATTTACATACCCAAACATCAGCATCTGCCACTTAGCGGTTGTATCTTTCGATATCTAGATAACTTTGAGAATAACTTACTTTGTTTACTAGACTTGGTGATTTTAATAAGTATAATTGATAACCATGTTTTTGTTTGTCCACAGGGCGTGTAGTTGTGGTGGTCGGTGCGAGCGGTTCCCGCTCCAACCGTCAAGCTGGCAGCGAGCGCGTTGAGCATGAACCCGCACTACCACGGGTACGCGGAGCTCAGCTCGCCTCACCCGCCCTCGCCGGAGGCGGCCTTCGCGGCCAACGGGCACGACTACCCGCACAACAACAACAACCCCGCGCTCAAGGAATGCGCCGGCTGCAACGGCAAGATCGTGGAGAGGTTCCTCTTGCACGCGCTGGACCGGTACTGGCACCACGGCTGCCTCAAGTGCGCCTGCTGCGGGCAGGCCCTCGCCGACATGGGCCGCTCCTTCTACTTCAAAGGCGGGATGATATTATGCAAAAGCGATTACACAAGGTCAGCACGATTTGTATTTTTAATCTAATTATTTCCAACTTGTCTGTCTTCGCAGGGCTAATTGGTACCTTATACGGCTCGGTATTCCAAGTGTTCGGCTCGGCATCGATCTTTCACATTGATCATCAATAAAAGGTTTAGTTTTTAGTCCGTCATCTGACGATGACAATGGCGTGTCTGTCAAACGCATCGCATCCAAAAAAGTATACCGAGAAAGCCGCAGGCGCATTGTTATGAAAATGCTTCGAACCGTTGTGTTTTCTACCTGGGAGAGGGGCAAAAAGTAAACAGTTTTGCACACAACAACCGATCGACGGTGTTTCGTGGACTAACTAAATTGGTCTCGTTAAAGAACGTTAAGGACTAATTTAAGATGTAGGCAACAAAGTTTTTATCTGAAAGGCCGCACTAATCAGCCTTTTGTGTGTCAGTGTAGCGCACGGCGACTGTTTAGGTAGCTGCCCAATGTTACGGCTGTGTCTACGATTATGGAAATTTAATGTCTCTTTGCGAACTAATGAATAACCATAGCAAGTCGGTGCTGCGACGTTGTTGATAAATAGTCCGACACTTGGCAATACATTTGAGTACTTGTTACCAAAGAATAAGACGTATTTCATAATAATCTAGGCCGATAAATACTTTAAGTTGTATGAGCAATTATGTCCTACGATTTCCATTAAAGTTTTACACAAGCCATAATCTTAATCGATGTGGAATAGCGTACAATCAGTTATTTATAATTACAGTTAATGTTAATAATTGTAATTATTTACTTCGTTAAAATAACTACGTACCTATGTCTCTTTTTATATGTTGATAATTACAGGGTCCATATCACGAGTATCTATCTATGGCTAACGTTTATGCAAAGTATGTTGAAATTTTTTATTGCTCACTTGTTGTACACGAATAGTAATTAAAGTAATAAAACATACAAATATAAATAATATGAAACGGCTGCTTTTGCTAACTAAGTTTTTAATAAACTAAATATTTACACTGAGCTCTTAAAAACTACGTCGACAGATGTAAATAAAGACATATTTCGTCATTATAAGAATACGCTAATCATGCATTTGAAAGTTCATAAATAAGTATGATGGTGTTTTCACCATGAGAGGTGGGAGCCGCACGGCCGCACTCCGGGCTCGGGCGCGATGCGGGCGCGCGCTCCGCACGTGGACCGCAGCTGCTGACCCTGCGCGTTAATTAGCTAAACGCATGCCATTCTACACAATTATATTCCTCCTACATACTGCTTTAGACATGCCACATTTTTGTTTGAGATTTTTTTGTATCTCAATTTCTTTTGATATTTTACAGATGTAGCTTCATATCTCGATCTGAGTAATTTGTCAGTTCCCGTCACTCTTCGTTATTCCGAACGCCTATAATATCTCGTCAAGACATTTAGCCCCTCTATTTGACGTTCATATAAATTCGTTTTACACTGATTTCCCTTGTTTACTGGCGGTTGTGAGTCAAACTAGAGCGAAGAGTGGGCCGACCGCGGCGCGGGTCGTGCGTCGTAGATTCGATAAAGCTCGTCTCACAGTTGACAGAGACGGCGCGGCCTAACGAGCGGGGCGGGGGCAGGTGAGGGGTGCCGGAGGGGGATGAAGAAGTGCGGTTCCGTGCATGTCTCTGCTGATTGACCCGCGTCACTCGGCAAACAACAACTAACGAGTGGGCCCCGCGCCTCCAGGTACGGTAATTCGCTCGAATCGCTCCCGCGGCGGTCGCGCGCCGACTTTACTTACACGCCTTCACTGATTGAGACTCCTTAACAAAATTAACGCTCTCTCACGCAAACAACTGCCGCGTTTATCCGCCTCCTTTTGTCCCGATATGATGGATTGCGGTCTCGCTCCACAAAGACGCTGATGATGTTACGTGCTGCTGATTACTGTGTACGTACGAATTAGCCGGCGAGGTGTTACGCCTCGTGTGTGCGACTATACAAGCGGCGGAACATAAACATTAAGCTTGCTTAATTCGAATTTTATAATGATTTATAGCACGTCTTTCATTGTTTGGATGAAGACATTATGTTTCGTATGTGTAGACTACGCAATTGGCAGCATACCGGGCGGGGCCCGTGTTGCGGTACAAGCTACAGAATTCCTTGATTGTGTACAAATGAACTAAATTCAGCGGGGATTCCTCGACGTCAATCGGACCAAATTATTGGAGCCAGTCAGCAATCAGAAACCTGTCGTGGAGCACAGAACGTCCACGAGTTTCGTCTCTAGGATGGAGAAGCTTTTTCTAGTTAGGTTTAAGCTTTTCTTTTTACAATGGCAAATATGTATGACGGTTATTATCGAAACACAATTTAACTTCAAAATTATAAAGAATGTAAATTATTTGTAGGCCCTCGTCGAATTTTTTTCGACTTTATTTTTACATTAAGGACCTCCAGAGTGCGTAAACAGTGCGACGACACTACGTCCAACTTATTTCAATGGCAGCGTAACTCCCAGCCTAGTAACCCGCACATAACTGACCTACATGGTTGTAAGAAGTCTTTCGCCGTGTGTACGTGCCAGAGAGGCACGTCCACGCTGAAGCAGGTTCGTTAGCCGTGCGGGCGCCGTCAATCAAGGCAATTGGTGCTCAATCGGCAATCAGCCGCCCCGCGCGCCTAACGAGACCCCTCTAAAATACCAACTTCTTACCCATTCTAACACTTTCGTTAACTAACATGCTTCTACAGTTATTTTGCAAAGCACTGTAATGATTTTGTTGGACTTTAAATTTTTGTAGGAAATTTTAATGAACTTTTTGTTCGGTTGGGCCGACTTACCGATACTTTTGGCGCAGTGGGTAACATTTGCTTTCTTTACAAAGAATCTCAGGTTCAAAACGTTGAATGTTCGTATACCTGTCATAGATATAATAAAATAGGTTAGTCATGCACATACGAATATAATCACCAGAGTGAACCGAATAGTCATGCACCTGTAACTTAACCCCAGTACAAAATAGAACTCATCAAAAATTGTATTGAAAAAAAAAAAAACTAAACTTACCAATTAATAAAAGCTTTTTAGCATTTTCAACCAACCACCCAAAAAATACAACAACAACACAACTAAAGACTCAAATCGATGCGAATACCGAAACTCGAGTCATCGACCAGTCAGTGTTCGTTCCCATCATTATCAGCCGTCTCAGTACTCCTCATTTAAACCCAAAGGGAACACAACATTTCACAGCGATAGCATCAGCGAATATATTTATTGCATCACGTCGAAATGTATATTTATTAAAACGCGTGTCCAGGGCGGGCGGGCCATCCAATTTGGGCACTCGTTAAGTCGCAAAAGACGCGCGGTTTAATTGCAACCGCGCGCCTCTAATGAGGCCCAGTGTCCCGAACTCGAGCATTTCTCGCGTAAATTGACATTGTACGTAAATTGACGTCGCCAAAGCCCGATACGCGATGCCAAACGATGATGCCGGCGTTAATTAAAAAACGCGTTTCTATTAATTATTAAGTCATTACACCGGATAGATGTGGGTGTTGAGGCGGTAATTGGTTGTGTTTCATCGGACATTAGTCACGAAAAAAGGAAGATTTTGCAGTGGAACTTTTTGAAGCTTTAGGTACGAACAAAATGCCTTCTATTGAAGGCATTACAAAATTGTGGTAAACATCTTACGATTTACTGACTTCTAATTCTTAACTGCATCAAACTGAGTCATCTCATACTAAACTTGCAATACGGTCACCCCAAAACTAATGTAACGTCAAACAAACCTAATCAAATAGCAACAAGGTTATGTTCCGTTCTGGGCACTATTCCTTATCCTCCGAACTTCTTGCAAGAGTAGTGCCCGAAGCCACAGTTGATCTATTTAAAAGGCAGAGCCGGGTAGACGCGATTGGATTAGGCCGTCGGCGCATGCTCCGATTAATTTCGTTTGTCTCTTTGTCCGTACGTCGGACGTCTCCGGACCTCTAAATAGAAACTAAAGAGCGTCCAGCAAACGATCTTTGCCTACAATTCGATTACCGATATTCATCTCAGCGTTGGGTATTGACGATATTGCTCGGAAATTTAGATGTTGGAGTAGTTTGATTTTCTTGTTATAGATGTTTACATGTTTGGTTTGGAACCTACAGTTAATACCTCTTAGCTTTATTTACATATTAAAATAGCATACGAAATTATTGCATTTAATACCTTTAGAAATGGAAATGTGGAAAACACGTCAAGGGTAAATAAATTGATATCAGTTCTCGGCGAAAGCTACGGACTGAAAAGCTTTTTCGAGAAACTTCATTTATTTCATATTCAAAAAAATATTTCTACATTAATTGCTACAATTGCTACAAATAATCTTCCGTAAGTAAACAAAAAAGCATTGAACTAATTATTCCGGAAAACTTAATTAACATAATTGGAATAACACTATCAAATACACATTACATTTACTTCCGTGACCAAAGAATCTTGCATTCATTAATTAAAACAACTCTTTAATGAGTGATCTAAATATAGAAAATTTACAAGACAACAATTAAGTTAGACAGTTGGGTGGATTTAGTCAAACCAGTCACACTCGGGTGCATTTAGTCAAAACGGTGAGACAGTTGGGTGCATTTAGTCAGGATCAATTTAGCGCCCAATTCTGGTGGCGACGGGCAATATGTTTGCTGCGGCCGGTCCACTGCCTATCTGTAAATCACTGGCCACGTTATGAGTAAGACCAGCTATTGTTTATGAGGAAATAATAGAGAAATTCCATTTTTAAATTCAAACAGTGACATAAGCTAATATTCATTATTATTTTTATAAATTAATTTTAATGGTAATACTTTCAGATATATATATTTTTAATTTTAATTATAGATGACGATTAAATTAATGTAATATTTATAATCAGACTCAATTAAAAATGTATGCATTCATACATTGCCTAATCCTTTTACAAAAGAATTGGCAACAAAGGTAAAGACACCTGTTTTACAGGATTTTAAATGACTCAGTGGAATAATGATTACAATTAATGTTTATTTAATGAAATATCTGAATAAAATAAAATGATTCCGGTTCCCACAGTCTTTTTTGCTGCGCAATTAATTTAAATACTATATAATGAATATTTATTTAATATCGATATAAAAACTGTTAAACATCATTTAATGTACTTTTTTATTAATATCGTCAGATGTGAGCAATTCAAGTAAATGCAATAAGAATATGTGATTTAATGATATAAGACTTATTAACCGACTTCCAAAGAGGATGGTATAGAACCTTCATGTATAATTTTCTTTTGTTATTTTGCTGAAATTTGTTTTTCATTCGTTCAGTCATTATAATTTTCACAACCAATTTTAGAATAGAATAGAATATTTTTTTACTGTAAAAACATGAGTATACATCAAACAAATGTGTGCAAGGTCTGAAAAATAACAGGTAGATCTGCATGTTTTGCCATTAACGGCGTACAATAACAAGTGTTTTTCGGATTAGGGAAAAAATCCAAAAGAAAAGAAGAAACGTATTTGACTCTACACAAACAAAAAATGAAAAAAAAAAAAAATTAACTTAATCCTAAATAAAAAATGCGAATTTATATTAGGGAAATACATATGTTAAAAAAATTCTTACATAACTGCAAAAAAGTGTTACTATTATACTTTTGGATACTGCACTCGTTCTTGCTGAAATAAAGTATCCAGCTGAACTCTGTTAGACTGAAATCCCTCAACAAATCTTGGGAAATGGGTAGGCCGCAGAAGATGATATGTCTACAAAAACTATATGTCAAATTAAATTTGAACGTTAAACTATGTACAAACCAATGATATTATAATAAAGTACAAACAGATACTTCGCAACGCTACTCTAATGGATTTAAATTTGAATACATTAGCATACTCGATAAATAAGATTCATTGCATAAGTTGTCTAACTGGTAGAATTAATTATTACAAAGAAATCATTAATATTTCCTCATAGTATTGTTTTGCTGCGACTGTTTTTAGTGCGTAGAAATTATTTGTATAATGTGCTGAATGTTGTTATGACAATAACAGCATATAATGTCAGATATCATGTTTTCACACTTTAAGAAACAAATAGATTTTAAAAATGTTATATTTTATATAATTCTGAATAAAAAGTGGATATTTTTAATTAAGGACACTTAATTATGAATACTGCCATAGTTCGGCATAGTAGTAACTAATCGCGTTTGAATTCAAAGTCGTAGCAAACCTTATGCTCATCAGACAAGACCTTTCCTGTACCTCCGACTATACAAGCAATTTATTTTTATTAATATGATTGTTATTTGTAGATTTTGTCTCTACTAATCTCATAAATCTGTCTTGTCCCACTGCTTCGCCAATGCCTCTAGAAAGAGCTCTTCAACATTTTGTTCTATACTAGGATGACAGGAGGACCAAACCTTTCGGTAGGAATCAAGATTTTCGCTAATATGGGAATTAATAAATGGAATACACAATGCTTTATCTTGTACTTGCACAAGTGTGACAATATAAGCACTATAGCCACCAATTAGAATTAAATGGTAAATTATTTTATTTCAGTAAAAGTGAAACTATTATTTTATCTAACGTAATCACAAGCTGAACAAGTTTAAATTACTGCAGTGCACAGCTCAAATAATATTTTTACGCAAACGTTAACTACATAGTTCAAATTCCATCAGTTCGTTACAGTAAATTTTTAACGATTTGCTGTAGTTCGTTTTTGTTTAAATTGGTGTATATTTTAAATAAAAAGTCAGGAGCACAAGGACAAAGTTTGACGAATAGAAAGTATCAGTCTATTTTCACAAATTGGCTGAAACACCTTTTATAAATACTTTTTCATGGTTTTATGTACATACTTATATATACCTTTACTGCATTTCCATTTGTACCTTAGTTTCATGAAAAAATATCTATAGTTTTAACCCTCGGGTTTAGGTAAGCTGTAGTGTAAATATTTAAATAAATAGGTTCATTTTAACAACTTATCTGTCCAGACACTGCTTTCTTGTGATTAACGAAAGTGCACCATAAATTAAGATTCTGAAAAACTATATCTTTACGTTTGGAATCCGTTTTATTTAAATCCCTAAAACTAATTTGACGATAACAATACAATTTTTTACTAAATTCAAGCAGAAGTATTCCGTAAATTACTCATTGTACACTACATTTTTAGTTTAATTTACACCTATAACCACAAACTACAACCAAATAACTAACCCTTAACAACCGCCGACTAAAACTAGTCAACACGTTCAAATATAGTCTACATAGGTATAGTGGTATAGTCAATATAGCGATATTTGTCGTCATCAATTTGCCATCGTTGAGCGGCATACGACATGTTTGCGGAGCGTCGTCCACAAGTCGTGTACCACAGAAAGCCACGAGAAATTCACTAGATGAACCCATCTTGTACATGTACGTCCAGTGTTACATTAAATTGATACTGCCTGTTCTTAATTGGACAGTCTTGTCTTACAAGTGTTTTGATGCACGGATTTTATAGTTTAATATTTTTTTAGGTCATAAAATCGTGTAAAAAGACACACTTTCTTGGGTACTATGTATTTCTTAAAAGTTATTTACAAATAAATGACTTGGCGATTAAAATAAAGTCGCAAACAACAATAAATCTTTGGGATTCATCAAAATATAGCTGTTCTACACTTACATATTGCACCTTTTAATTAATAAATTCATACCAAAATATACTAATAAATAGTATCCGTGTATCGACTAGGACAAAGAACTAATTATAGCATCTGGCTTTGAAACAACCTGTCTTGTACCAAACGCATGCAATACGTATCCCAGCTTACCAATATTGCGGAAATCCTTTTGCTGTACTGCACTTAATTAATACGGAACCCTATCAAGGTATTCAATATGTGGAAACACCGTCACACATCATAAACGGAACATAACTATATGTTATACGTGTATACTAGTCGATATACCGTCTCGCAAGATAGAAATAGACCTTAATTAACGATACATATTTGATAAAAGAGGTTGTATAAGTAAAAAACCTTTGACTAAGTTTAAATATTAAAAACAACTGGCTGATTACAGATATACCAAAAAAAAGTTATTGAATATAAAGTAAAACGAATAATTAATAAACTATTCATTTTTTTTTACAGTTCGATATTTAAATGTAATCGAAGGATATCCCAGCTTTAAATCCCACGCAAATTGTAGGATTGGAGAAAATAGGTCAGTTGTAGGCGTCAGCGCCGATTAAACAATAAGTGCAATTGTGCATAGTGACAACTTGTTACTGGCTGTTTACAATGCAATCATTCCATTTTCAACTTAACCTTTTTCCTTACATTCCTTTTGTAATGATACGTCATGTGGAGCAAGGCGCGGTAATTGCATTTTAAGATGCAACAAGAAGTTAATTTCTTTAAGAAGGTTTTGTTTTATTAGGTGTTGATATATTCTACAAAATATTTTAATTGTTACTTTTCTTTTTCTAGACAAAATAAGAATAGTATTATAATAATAAAGAATCCTTTGCTGACCTCAAGTGCTATTAAAAAATCCTTTTCTAAAATTAAATCCATGAATAAAATAAAATTAAACACTAGGTCAAAGTATATCTGAAAACAAAAGTTAAAATAACAAAGTTGTTCTGTAAACTTAATTAATGTTAACATTTCTCTCTTAGTTAGTAACTGCGTTAAGCGTATTATGGTTGTACCATTCATCTCTATAACGGCCTAGAGGTATGCTGTCCTAGGCCAGTACAAATTATAATGTTGTATCAATGGCTCATTCAGTACCTCATTCAACGCCGTATATGGAATTGTATTTGCAATGAAACAGTTAAGACAATTCTATAACGTTGATTATCATATTTCTACTGGGCAACAACATTTCATGTTCATTTGCATTAGCCTTGTAGAGGTAATATGAATGTACAGTCGGCGGCGTAGGCAATAACGTATGAGGTACAGTGAGCGTCGCAGTGATAGTGAGGCGGGGGTCCGCCGAGCCCGCGCGGGGTGCCGGGGGTGCCGGGGACCGGGTGGCTCGATGTGATGTTAATTAATAACGTCTGTCTCACGAGCGCTAACGACGCCGTCACGACTACATTATTTAGCCACCTGATTAGTTCGCAGGAGGCACCTCGCCCGCAGCTCTAATTAGCGAACCACTCCCCAGCAGGACCCGGTTAAATTTGATTTGTTACTGCACTATCACTAATTGGAAGTAGTTTGTAATTGATGATCCCAACATTGATGCCGTCTACGTGTCCTGCCCGGCCACGTACGATACTATTGTAAATAGCCAACGTTTGCTTCCACCGACGATCGACTAATGAAATATTAAAATCGAACTGTACGCTCGATATCACTCAATGTAGGCATGTCAACAGAACCGTACCAGTTTTATTTCTATTCTATTATTAAAGCGTTTAATTTAGGGCAACAGTTTTACACACAAAACGATCAAAACGCAATCTCTCCGGCCGAATAGGAAACCTATTCGAAATTGATATGGGTGGAGCGCACGGGCGCATTGCCGCGTCGCGTCGCGCCCATGCAGCCTCGTAAACGATACCCGCCCGAATGAAAAAGCCTTAACGCGGGTCCTGTCGGCCACTCGATCTTATACTCTATCCCCTCGAAATGGAGTCCATAGTGCATCGTGCGCGCACGCCGAACGAGACGTGTGACATAGGCGGACGAATTTCGTTAATAAATAAACGCAGTGCCTGGCGTCCGGCTGGCCGTCAAAAAATAGTAAAAAATGCTCCGGTGAAAATTTGGCGGAAGTATGACAGCGGAAGCCGGCGTGACGTACACAAATCATTATTCGATAGCCACCACTGTCAAAGGAATTTTTAATAATGTTTACTGGCCGAGATTCGGTTAGAGCCGGACTCCCACTTGTTACGATTGCCGCTGTGACAGTTCATATTCACTCAAATACATTGTTTGGATTCGTCGATACAGATTTTTATTGTCAGCTGTCAGAGCTTTTTGAGTATTCCGTGTGTTTTACTGAGCACATCCGCACTGCGAGCAAACTAACCAATTACGTTTATCGTCGGATATAAATTAAATTATCGTCACATAAATTTTAATTAAATTATATACCGGGAATAAGCGGGAGCTTGTGATGACGATCAAATCGTATCAATTAAGGGGAAGCACTCAGTAAACTCGGTGCGAGTGTCGGTAGCGACGTTAGCTAGTTATAGGTCCCGCTTCTGATCTTAATTAACCTCATGTGTTAACCTCGCCATAACTATGAGAAGCGTGCTCTCTGCACTAACTTACTACGACTTACTTATTAATAACAGGAGGTATGCTCGCACCGATATGTAAATTTATGCTTAACTTTATTGAAGATGCCTTAATTATGTACCGGAGCGGCTGTAATTTAATAGTAAAGCGCTTAATGTTACCACTATTATCTCTCGGTTATTACGCCACTTCTTTTATTGTGTGCCCTAAATTCTTTTCTTGAACGCCAGTAGCACGTTGTATAATTACAAAAATTACGTAATCATTAACTAATTTACAAAAATTAAAAGTTTAACGACCTAATTTGTATTTGTGGCGTAACTTTATTATGATTCTCAACTGGATCATAAAATTGTATGCTCGTTTTAGGTGTACTCCGTCTATGTTCGTTTTGTAACTTGGTATTCAAAGTTATGATCGATGAACTTAGATAAAGTGTTATTTCCACGTTCCACGACAACACACTTTGGAACAAGCAGAGCGAAGTCATTGCCGTTGCCCTTGAGGATTAAGTTGGTTGCGTCACGTGCAGTAGTATAATAGTTCATAAAACACATGTACGACGCTACTGGTCCGTAGCGCAACCGATACGCCTCGGTCACTAACGCGTCTATTTCCAAACTTTCTAATACCTAGTTCATCAACAAATTCATTATGTCGTAAACCGGCGTGCGCGAGACCGAAATATCGCGGGGCTCGTAAAACCGCTCGTAAAGACGTTTGTTTACTAATTCGAGTGGGGCAGGTGGGGCGAGACCGCAGCACGCGAGGGATGCTGCTAATAATAATAGTGCGCCACTAACGCGATACAAATAAAATATGTATAAAGGGACGAAGCGAACACGTCCGTCGCGTCGTCGTCGGAGTGATAGTGTAAGGTCGGGTCGTTAATAAGTAGCGGGCGAAGTCGTCGCGAGCCTCCAAATTGCCTCCTCCGCAGGTCGCAACTTTTAATGAGGCGAAATTCCCGTCGATTCGCCGTCTACGTCGCCTTAACGCAACCTGTTCGTTAGCGCAAAAACGGGCCACGCTAACACGCGATTAGAATACACCCCCGCCGCCGCCAGCCCGGGGCACACCGGACGCAAACACTAGCTGCAAAACCATTATAATTAAATTAAATTACAATTATAATTAAAAACACCTGCACTTTGTAGAGGTTGTTCTTGTTGCCTTTGTTTCAGGGTTAAACGGTTAATGGTAGTGCAGATTATAAGATAATGTTTTCCTTTTCGACTAATTAGAAATATTATATTGCTGGTTAAAGGCAGGTAATTTAGATTCCTTTAATTTTAATTAAGTATATCTTCTGCAGTTTGTTACCTTGTTTACTAAAGAGCATCTTGATAAAACATATTTTTCCATCGACGTATTCTAAATTGTAATTAGTCTAACTAATGAGGTAGAAACAGCGTACAATAAACTGCAAACAGTTTTAATACTCTCCAATTTAAGCACAAATCCGTTTCTCTTGATACCATCACTGAAATCTTCGTACAAAATTTCCGAGCTGTTACTGGACAGTAACCGGCTGCAAAACCGCAGTGTGCCCAAATCCTAAGCCGAAAAGATGGTCCCTCATTTGTGGCGGGCTTTCTCTGTTGTTGTCACATTAGCGAATAACTGCGGCCGACTTTGTCGATACGTTAATGATGTCGGCGGGACGTCTATTACGAGGAAAAAACGTCGCTTTTGTGCCGCATCCGACAGCTCCCGACTCCCGGCTCGCTTACACCGTTTTATAATAATATTGACATTACTGAAAAGGGTTTTTAATTTTGTTTTAAGTGATTTTAAAGGCTGAGACTTTCTCTCTCGATTTGCAGTGTTTGTCTTATCGTTTTTATGTTTATAAACTGACGAGAAATAGTTATTAAAATATTATGACAGTGCAGATTATTATCATAATATCATTTTGATTAACCTTGTAGTTATGATCACGGTCAGCTGTGCTAGATTAAAACTTGAAAAATCAAAGCACAATCTTTCAAACTAAAGGCTTCGAGTTTTTGCTTCAAGTGTATACAGGACTTTATACGGGACTGTGCAAAGAGGTTAGTGTGTTACAGGACCACTTAGGAATACCACTTTCATTTGTTTTCTATTCGACCGGCAAAAACGATATTCTCAACATAAGTTTGCTCTACTTTGTAATTATATTTTTAACTAAGTTAGATTTTTTTTTATACGTCAAACTTATCGATTTCTGAAGTTTACGCGAATGTTAGACATTTAAATGAAACTACTTTTACGGATTTTATTGAGGTTTGTAATTTATTTGGGGCGTAATATGTCCAACAGTTGACGAAATAAATAAGTCCAAAATTCTTGAAAATAAAATAAACACTAGATGTGTATTAGAAATCCTTTCTTACTACAATTGTTATTATAGGAGACTATTGTGATCAATATTTGCATTTGCTCTATTATTTCCTAATTATTATTGCTAACGCCAGCTCGTTAGCTACAGCTGCACATGCGATTTAATTATTACGCAACCCTTTCGCTAGAATATTACGGAGCGAAGCAAAATCTATAATTAAAGTGTATCTACAGGTAACAAGTATTATATCTACATATATTCACAGAATTCATGAATACGTAGATATTTTTACAAGTAATCTACGAAAACTATTCATTAAATTTAAAATTAATTATAAGAACACGAAGCAAAAAATTTTTTTGCGTGAAAATCAATTCAAGAAAGTAGGTCCCTATACAACAATAAATAAATAAAGTACCTACCTATAAAGAAATCCAAAAAAATAACAAACTAAAGAAAAAATACTCCTATTTCAAAAGTTCTTTGAAGTTCTAAAATTGAAAATTAGTCACATGTTTAAGCACTGGCCATAAAGAAAAATATCATTGGGCCTTTAAATGAGGTCGTTAATATTAGCGACACTACAAAATGGTTTGTTGGTAGTTTATTTCACTTAATATAATCCCAAGTGCTTGTGTAAAACGATTTGAATAATTCTATGTTTTCTAATGAATTTTAATATGTATAGTTAGCATAACTCTAATAGAGATGCCACGGCAAATAGGTGTAACTATGTAAGAATTCTATTTATGCTGTCTATAATGCTAATGAAACATAATTTATGAGATAATTGGGAAGGGGGGAGGGGAGGAACTACATAATGTAAGCATACTTGTCCGGTATTTTGAATATGTAAAATAAACACCTTTAACAGATAAATTAATGTGAGTTCAGTTTAAAATACTTACTTAAAAACGTATTCTATGAATTTATTACTAGGCGTTTTTTTTTGTTTAGAACTTTACAATTTTTTTTTAATTTACGTTTTGTAACATAAAAATAAATAAAGTGTCGAGAAATATTTCAAAAAATATTTACTACATTGCAAAATATGTTGTAATATCACCACCTAATAGTTTCTTCAAAAATTCTTGAACTCAGAGTTAAAGTATAAAAAATAATCTAATCTTCCTCAGAGGTCAGTAACAAATACATTTGTAATAGTCTATTAACGATAATAGCCGTTGTAATTTTCTAAAACAATTGAAGGTCGAATTTGCAACGTCCAACAAATAATAATTAACTCTATCCTAAACAGTATAAGGTACACATTTGTATTTGGACAACCAAACAAGGAGACTGAGTTCATGTTTATTCATAGGCCCGGATTGTGTGGCTTATAATCTACAACAGAATCTACTTAGCAGCAAGAAACTCATTTTTCAACTTCATAAATTATCGGCCGATATCCGAGGCTATTTCCCACCGACGTTACCTACCGTAATGAGGTTGTAAACAACACTGTCTAATTAAACTCCTTAATCGCAAAACTCAAACGGTAACCGCTTTTAAAACAAAACCTCGCAATTTTCAGAGCGACCACCGCGTAAATAGCCTTCGTTATATCGGAGCGGCGATCGCGGCTCATTACCTTCGCCCCCACTCCCTAATTAGACACCCTTCCTTCGTGCACCCCTCCCCTCCCCGCCGCTCCGCTAGCCGACCTGCACCCCCTCCTTTCTGTCCGGATTGTTTTCTAATAATTCCTTTATTTTCGTGCAGGTTAAACTCCTAATTACCCTTTACGTTACAAATTGTTTGCGATGGCGAATCAAGATCGAGTGAAATATGAAGTACGTGCCTTCATAATGTTGTGAGGGAACTTTCGAGTTGTTCGTTTATTTGCCGCCTTCGTTGTGCTCACATTCGTTACTTTGAATCATCATTGCGCCAGGATACGCTTTTTCCTCTCAACACTTTTTGTTCATTACTTATTTAATTAACTTTTATTTTTATGTGTGACTAAAAAACTTAGTTAATCATTCATTGTCTCATAACTTTTTATTACATTGACTCGGGCCAGGTGTGAGGAAAAAATAAATAACGACGATATATTCGTTTGAAATCATAACCGAAACATGATTTAATAGCTCTCCAATTAATCGATTCGCTACGGAAGAAATTCAAATTGGCTCTCATTTCCTGCGGCCACCGCGAGAGGGCGCACGCACGGAGCACCTGTGCGCTGCATCCGGCCGGGCCAATTACTGGGCCTTTTACCCTAAATAAAGCTCCCTAACGACCGTTACTGGACACCGGTTAAAATTTGCGTCGAGATTCATTAATATCGCATGTAAATTGTGAATGTCATGTGTTGCGTGTAATGCGAAAGCGCAACTTAATTATCGTTCTAACTTGCCTCATGTTTTGGCACCGCGGTTGTGGTTTAGCCGCCTATTTTATGGGCCTCCGATCACCATTGCACTGTTTTCACAACACTCAGTCATCTAAACTCTCATCAAGATACTTGCTCATAAACTAATCATGTTGGAATTGGAACAGATTGGCAATTTTCTAATTACAAACTATCAGGAGAAACTGAAATGGTGATTAATATAAAATATAATCTGCTTCCGTGTTACAAAAAATGACCGACGTTTTTAATACCGTGTAGCAATTTAGTATAACTTTACGGCTTTTTAATTCCATTTATTTAATTGGCTACTGCAGCTAGAATAAATACAGTTATAATATAAATAACAGATGGCTGACTAGGAGTAAACAGTTGGTTTTTTGATTATGTTTATTTATCATATTCGGTAACAAATAAAATCTTTCTTAAGGACGCATATCTTAACAAAGTAGAAAGTTGCAGCTGTCCTGTTTAGTTTTAGAAGTGGTAAAGAACTATTACGAAGCTTTTTTCAAGACAGAACCTCCAAAGTTCTCATTTAAGGTTGGAACTATTTAACAGACTCTTTAACCCAGGTTCATTATAGGACTAAAGGATATTATTTCTACAACAAAAGAGTTTTACCTGTTCTTTAAGCATCAAAATCTGGCTTTACTCCACCACCACCTTCATTACAAATCTCGCTACTCCAACGTTTTTACTAAAATTTCATTCAAAACTCTACCTAGAAAGATATTTTAGTAATTCTTGTTTCCTTTTAAGACGGTGTGTCTCTAGATCTGTGCCCTTAATTTACGTTACAAGTTCGCGCGTCGCAAAGCATATAACGATGAAAGATGAAGTGC
This sequence comes from Autographa gamma, assembly GCA_905146925.1. Classification (NCBI taxonomy): domain Eukaryota; kingdom Metazoa; phylum Arthropoda; class Insecta; order Lepidoptera; family Noctuidae; genus Autographa; species Autographa gamma. The sequence goes on from LR989852.1 coordinate 9,449,330, forward strand.
AAACCTTCGTAGTTGGCGTACCTCGCTGCCATCCATCTCGGCCGTCTCTTGTTCTAACTAACAAGCCCTGCTCACCACTCAATTTTCAACCAAAACACAATAGCAACAGAGCTACGAATCGCTCTGCACCATGCCGAACACGGACAACGATTAGATACATGCGATTTCATACACTGATACTTAAAGCCTTATTATCTTATATAGAGAGGTCGTTTCGGCGGTTTCGCTTCTATAAATGTCCCAAGATCCGTGATAAGATCTGCGCAAGCGTCTCCGATCGGCACCTATTTATTTATTTAATCAGGTTGAGCGACAGACAATGTGCCATTGTATGTCCTGATTTATTGCCCCGCGCTCATCTATAATGGAGTCGACTCTTGTTTTATTAGCAAGTATCTGCACTTGTCCCATAAATTAATTGCTCACAAAATTGATTATGATCAATTTGACATAATTCCCAATCGACTTTGATATATTTGTTTGCATAAAATGTAAATAATATTTGGTTAGGCGGCCATTATAAAAACATATTCATGTTAACTTCGATCGATCCGACTCCGGACTATTAACGGAACAAAATTGATTCGACTATTAAATTTTTGTTGCTTACAAATGGGTTGATTAAAACACGTATTATGGGCACGGGAATTGAGTCAATAACCAATTAATTATGGTAACAACCTATTTTGTATATGAATTCCGCGTTTGGGACACAATATTTGCATAATGTCTTTTCTATTGATAGACAAATAGACACGTTATCATATATCTCAATCCGAAGCTTTCCACGCAACGCGTTTTACAATCATATTTATTTTGATGGCATCACGAAGCTGGTGTTATGATATTTTTATTTAAATTTTGTGGCTTTACTGCCTCAGTTTTGAGCATTAAGTCATCAATTTAATATAAATCAAATATTGATTCGTGATCACATAAAGTAAACTTAATTTGACTTTAACAACCTGGTTTTATAAGCTTCAATATCTATGATGTGCTTCTAATATTATATTTTTCTAACTGGTTAATCTTTCCATACTATTTTTATACTAAACATTTTTCAAAGCTCACCACACTGTATGAGTAGTATATTGTAAACTTTATAAAAAAATCCTTAAACAATGCAGGACGCATATAACTGTGTAAATTTGTGGCCATATTCGCTCCTCGTTTTGCATTTAAATTAAAACTATTCACAATATTAGCATAGAAATGGGTTCGATGGCTAATCGTTGCGGTGTCAAAAATGTTTAATTAAAAAGATTGATGCTTACCGGCGGAGTGGAACACCAGAAGTACAGTGGAGTTGCAAACTTATCTAATTAGTTAGGGGAGGGGGGGTGCGCCCCGTTCCCCGCGCCCCTCCCCCGCCGCCGCCCCCCTGCCGCCCGCCGGGTGCGGGAGCGCCACGGCAATTAGCGGTGATAGTCGATTAGCTCATCGTGCGAGTGCGGCTTTTGACAAATGTTGACACTTATTAATTATTATTATTTATGCGTGACACCCATAATTGGAATAATTAATACTTTACATCAATCCGTGTAGTTTCACGTACATATTTGGACTATCATAAACTTTTGAAATGACGTTTTTAATTAGAGTTGCTCGCTGCGAAATTGAGATAATTGCATGGAGCTAGACAAAATTAAGGGCACGAAACACGTCTTAATTGCGGAATAAACTGTTATTACCTAATAATTATTAAACTGCACAACTGTATTCACTGTGTACGAGAATAAAATAAATTAAATTAATTGTGGCAACTTGTCGCTTAGACGATAAAAGTTTTATTATTCGCTACTATGTCTGTCAACCCGTTAATGAATTTTGTTAACATTTTTCGCATATTTGCAGGCTGCCCTATTTCCCTTGTCGGTCTCTCTTTATTTATTTTTTTATAATTTTTTCTTCTCGAGTTCTCATTTTAAACTGATTGAACATCCGATTATTAAATATTTTTCAAGTTTAAACTTTTAATCACATCCATTTCCTAACATTTTATGATGTAAAAATCTAATTAAGAAAAAACATAGTGGGAATTTCATAGAATTACGTTATAGCGATATAAGCTACTTTGGAAGATTGATTAGTGAAAGTTTAGTAATAAAATGAGGGGCCGTAATACCGAGATAATTAATTCTTAGCGCAAGTTAATTGATATTGGTATTAACAGTAATTAGAAAAGTTTGCTATAGCGTTTTTGTTATTCACTTATTTACAGCGCTACATTTAATAGTAGAGCCTTTAGGAAACGGCTCAGAGTGTACGTTATTAATCGTTCACAAAAACTGGTGGAACTCATTAGCGAAATTTAATTGTGTTTCGCTTTAATAATTTCGGGATAGTGTTGTACAACGATCACTCGGGTACAATAAGGAGCTTTAGACTAATGGCGGGCATGTGGTCCTCTCTTTTAATAATGCATGTTCTGCACGGGACCGGGCGGGACGCGTCGCGGATATAATAACGTGGTGATTACACACGCGGAGGTGGCCCGCAATCAACGGACTACGCCCCTAACACTTGTTAGGTTTTTCCACTCTAGTTGTAGTAATAGTTTCGCTAAGCGACGGCCACTGGAGTAGAACAAGGCGTTTAATTAAAGGACGCTCACCTCACGGCCGCCGTTGTCGGCCGGCTCATCGCATGCGCCTTAATTAGTTCAGACCGCCCCCTAACAGGCTTATTTTGTTTTTCTCGGATAATTTTTAATTAAACGCTTGATTAAAATGAAAGTTTGCGTAAGTAGCGAGCGAGGAACAATCGAGCCAGAGTTTAGGATAATGAATTGATGGTGTTACTTTGCTCGCTTGCCGCTCGCTAGGGACTTAATTAAAAATCGCCGATAGAATGTGTAGAGGGGAGTTTGAAACGAGTTTATGGAACTTGGTCCGGAGGCTCTGTTGTTTTACTATGTCAATTTGAATACGAGATTGCCTCACGGTTAACGAACGTTACTCAAAATAAAATTTCCCTGGAAACATATAGAAAGAATATTCTGCCTACCGAAATATTTATACCGCCAATCTGTCACATTAATATACAATTTATTTGACCAAACATCGTACTTATCAATATTACTGGTTGATAGAAATGCGAGTTCTTTTTTCGAATTTAAATCTTTTTATTAATTTTAAACCGCTGCTTTTCATTCATGGAACACCAGTATTAAAACTAGCAATTAAGTCAATGATCTGTCATGGAACCGTCGCTAGCTAAGCAGGCAGACGACACCATGTTCTGTCATTAAGCTCAATCGTATGCGACCGGCTCGGAATAATAAACATGATATTCATTAAAGCGATCCGATTTGTCAAACCGCTTGATTCATCCGCGTACGAGCCCTAGACGGCGCGACCGCGAATGTCAATAGGGTTACCACTGGATTTAGATTTTCTAAATATAGAAATTGACAGTTAGAAAATTAAATTTTGGGTTTTATGCAACGTGTGTAAAGAAACAACTAAGCTATGTGTTAATTTAAAAAAATGCTTGTTCTTGAATTTCAGATGTGAATATTTTTAATTGCCTCCATGAAATAAAAATTACTTATTTGTTTTGATATTTACAACAAGATGTGATTTTAGTAGCTAATAAATAACAATACATTTTAAAAGTATCATGATGGAGACTAAATCTAACAACCGCTGTACTTTTAAAAATATTATTATTGTTCTATTTTTAACGAAACCCTGAACTATGTAGGTGGCAAAAAATTATGTGTATCAATTATTAATTCATATATCCTAAATTGGTGCTAAAATCATAAAATTAAAATACATTATGTTGACAGCTATTAACGTAATTTACGATTTAACAAGTCTCGTCCTTTTAAGAATTAATGAAATAGTAATAAATTAAACATTAATTCATTATACATTAAATTATATTTATAGGTTGACATTTGTGATTTGGGTTGCTTTAAATGTGTTATTATTACACAGCACTACATTTATTTACTGTCATATTGTCACAAAAAAAATACGCTTGGAAAAAAATCGTTAAAATATTTTCTCAATTTGATACATATTGCCAATTAGATAAACCTCAAAGCAACCTACAATCAATGCAGTTAGACACAAATCTTGCATTAATTAGTCAGCGCAGCCTTAACGTTTTATAACGGGTTCCTGACAACCCTACCGCGAGCATGTGTCATTAGCAAATTCTTGGCTTGTCGTCGCCACGCGCCGCTAACGAGACTCTCTAACGACGTGTTAACTTGATACACAGACGATGGGCCCGCCTACAGCATGCATTGTGATAACCAACTATCGGACAATGTAAAGTCACCTTCATTTTTGATCTTGAACGTCAAACTACAATTTTGAGTGACTCGATTGTGGGGTTAATGACCTTGGTCATGATGACGTATTTGGTGACCTTTTTTGATGTTCTGTGCAAATTTTTAGGTTAGATTTAGATAAGAGTTGTTTCATTTCAATCTGTTTTGTACAATTTGAATCATATATTTTTTTACAGAACATCAAATTTTAATTATATTTATGTATTATTCATATAAATTATGTAATGACTTAAAAGTAATCATAGTATGTTTAAGAAATGACAGGTTAATTTGGAAATTGCATCGCAATCCGCAGATCAGACGCTGCCCGCGGCGAGTTTATTCTTACTTTCACATACAATTAATAAAAATTGAAAGTATTGCGAGTAATTATATGAGCAATGAGATAGTGTTGCCTTTCTACTTGTCAATGTAGAAATTATCACATGTCACTGTTTAGAGTAGTTTGAAATTTATCTTTCAGTATTGAATAGTAGTGGATATGACAATAACATTTTTTTTTTAATTGTAGCTACTGACTAGTTGTTTTGTATGTTGATCCTTAAATGATACAGAGACACTCTCTTTACAATTAAGAATACCATCTTGCACTGTCTAATTTTTGCATATGCTTAATCTCAAATCACCAGCATTCAAGACAAAAATAGTTCAACTGTCTGACCTGCGCATCGAACCTGATACTTTTTTACGTCAATCGATCTCATCCTCTTTGACACTCATAATGGCGTCGATTAAAGATTTCTAGGGTCCTTTCCTTAAGTCTGATAGCAAACACGGTGAAGCAACAAGTTATCCCGGCCCGGACGCATCTCGGCTCTATTGAGAGCATTCGTCTCGGGGACCCAATCGCACCCCCCCACCCCTCCTGTGAGCCCCCACCCCCTCCCGCGCCGCCGCAGCCACCCGTCCATTCTTACATAGTACTAGTAATATTCATTCAATCTCAAACGCAGAATGACAGCTGATAGTGGTTACCCTATACTCTTTTTAAGTACCTACAACTGAAACCTTTTTACAAATCTTTTAATTTAGTCAAAATAAGTTAAGTTATTATAGTTCTAAATTCAAGTAACTTAGTTTATATGAACCAATCAGGCACTGATTATGTCGTGAAAACTGGTTGTACGATGCACCAAGGATGTACAGTATTTAAAATCTTCTACTCTCCACATAACATACATTTCGAGGGTACTAGCTCAGGAGCTTGTAAAATATTTAAAAAAGGAAAATTTAATTATTTATGTAATGTATGCTGTCATGTTTGATTACGTATTCACGTTGAAAAGGTAAACAAACAGTACTTAAATCCAGTTCAAAGTACATGGAATTAAAATGTACAAAATAACTATTGTCAGGTCTATTATAAATGGCAAATCCATTTAATAAGGATGTCAAAGAGGTAAATTGTGAGGAAGGAAAGATTTACCGCAGATATAATTAAATCTGTTCTAATTAAACTATGGAACTGCAGGTAGTAAGTTTGTGAGGCATGTAATGAAGTTATCGCCGTATCTACGTACTTGAGAGTTGTAGGAAGACGGTGATAATGACGTGTTTCTTTGCCCGTCCTGAGCTACATTATATTTAGAGGCGATAACTGCGCGTCGCTCACGTGCCCCACACCCCTCCGCTCTAATGATCTTGTCGAGAGGTTTTAAATTATGTTCCTTACAACAATCCGAAGTCGACACGTACACAACCGTGAGACTCAAGACGCTCCCTTAATGAATAAAATAACATGTCAAGATACAGTCTACATCTTAAATTAATGAGGATTCACGGCGACGTATTCAATTTTACAAGTAACGAAGGCAAATAAACTTCGAGTAGGCACCGCACCCGGCCGTGAGCCACGCGCGAAACTTTACCATTTATTAAACTCATGTTAAACACACACTCGTTAATTAATATCAGTATGAAAGGAAACCTAAAAGTTGTCGATTAGAAATTCTTCACAAGTTCAACTACATTAAATAAAATTACGAATCACGATGAAAGGTATCGAACTAAGCGGGTCTTTTATCAGTTTCAAATTTTGTAAACCCAAACTAAAGTTGTTAAAGTAACACGGTCGAATAAATAAAACAACTTCACGTGTGCTAATGTCCTCGTTTTAATTAAGTCCGTTCCGAGAATTGATGTGCGATGTACAATGTTCAAAAGATTCTTAAGGAAATATTAAACATATTAATTTTCTTAATTAATTATAATGTACGGCTGTATTGGCCTTGGCAATATAAGCAAATCACAGCACAGTAACGAGTATTTCTTTTTAATTTAAATTGATTCGTGAAAAAGAGTAGATTTATTCGAGGTATTCATAGAGTTCGACCCACTTAGGCTGGTGTAAGATTTATTGGTCTGTCAACGTCGGGTTCGGCTTATGTGTTCTGCGTACGTAGTGCGTCGGTCGGGACGCGTGTAGTGGCTAGTGGGGCCGGTGTTTCCGTATTTTTCCTGGGCATAATCCCCACATCTTCCCGCACACACGGCGTTCCCGCGGCCAACACAAATAGATCCGTACATGTTTGTCTTGGCTCGGTTTAATTAATTTTACCTTCATACGCCGATACTGTTTGTCGGGCGCTCCTTAATTGAAAACGCTCTTACCGGAGTAAATGAAACGAAATCCTATTTGCTCCGAGTGATTGAAGCGAATTTATCTTTTAAGACTTTCAAATTTATCTTTAACCCGTTGCCGATGTTCGGCGTTGTATCATTTCAAAACGAATAACGCTAAGAAGAGCAGGTAATTAAATTTTGATTGCTTTCGGCCTGATTGTTATTGCGATTTATTAATATTCAGGGCGGTTGTAAATAATACGGGCTCGCCGGCGACGCTAATAGCGATTGCAATAATGACTCATTAAGTATTAAATGCGCCCATTAAACTGCCACAGTCGCAGCGGTCTCGCAGTGGGACCTAACTTTTTTTGGAGGATACATGTCATTAACAGACTTAAGCACAGTTTTTAATTCAGATTTACAAGATTGCATTTTGCAAGGAATGCAAATAAAGAAAATGAAAGCAAAGAACATGATTGCCAGCTAGCCTTTAGACTAGCTACTTAAGAAGATACAATATACGGTAGGGACTAAAATACAACTTAAACTCATCCTTCCTCCTTCACCCTACAGTCAAACTTGCTGTATATTGATTTACAGCTACAAATAATTCGTGGAGAAAATTCCGAGTAGTTCTAACAATCACTTCTAAAAACTACAATAAAAAGCAATTCTATAAAAACCAAACAACATTAGAAACATACAAAAGTTTATGAAAGTATTCATATCTTGTATTGACTCGTTTTCCCACACTAAAACGAATTGCCTTTCCAGCCCATAAATGAAAATATGTCTTTAACCAAAATGGCCATTAATTTTTATCGCGAATTATAAACATAACGATGACACTCGTCAAAGGAGTTATAAACATTATCTTATCAGCTATGTGTGTTCACACGTTTTATTGGTAATAAACCATTTAAAATGGCCGCGTTAAGCCTTATTAATTATACGTTAAATCACTACAGAACGAGTGATTGATTTTATAATATGGAGAGGAAAAATAGGAAAGAAAATAGTCTTTATGGCGGATGAATGTTGATTGATAAATAGTGATATGAAGATGTAAAGTTGGGTTTGGAGCTGTGTGGTCCTTTGGGACTTAGAATAGACAACTATATTTTTTCAACAGTCTTAGGGTTGGCACTTGACACATCGTTAGAAATCTTGTTAAGATTGTGGACGTTAGTGAAATAATTAAGAATGTTATTTCATTGAGGGATTTTGTGTAATTGTTTAATAAAATTATTATTTAAACGGCCTCAAAATCATTAATTAAAGTTGTATAGTAAGTTCTTTAATCACTAGGATACGATTTTGGATGCTGAATCTTATCTTGCAAACGAATTTTGGGGTCCTCAAATAGTGTTAATACATTAATAACATGTATAAATAAATAATTTTCAGTACAGCAAACTTATTTGACAACAAATACCGAAGTTTGTCCCAATTTGCCCTTCGAGACGGCTGGCCTAGCAATAACTTTACAAATAAGCGTAATATTTTAATGTTTATAACAGTACAAATAATCATGTATTTCAAATGATTTATCGTCAACGTCGTTACTTTATTATCCATTTATCAAAGCTTAACGAGCAATAATCGCGGTATTTTAACGGATTGAAGCTGGCTTGTTAAAATTGTTAACTCTAAGACCTGCCTCGGATGTCGATCATTTTAATATTCAATTTAAACATTCTAAAAGCAAGTCGTTTTAAATACTTCGACTTCATTAAAGAATATTTAAATAGTTTTTAGTCTAGTTAGTGTTTAATTAACTATAAGATTAAGTTTGCTCTAGGTTTGTGTTTTTAATCTCGCTTTATAACATTATGAGAGTGAGATCTTTTAGATTTGATCGATGTCAAGTCGACACTTGGCCGAATGATCAAGTTACGAAGCTAACCAAGCTCTTAATAAGACACAATCAATGCAATTCCTCAATACTGAAAATTTGTTTCCAATTAGGCTCACTTACCAAACCAAAAAAGTCGTCACTGTTATCAAAATTCTCTTTTACTGCTTATTCTTTCATTTCTACCTCCACCAGATCCATAAGAAAGGCAGTTTATTTCAGAGTCTTCATAATCTACTTATTATTTTATATCTACCTTAACTTTGACCATCCAATCTCAACAATTCCATTGGAAAGGCGGGTTCTTTTTAACCTTATAATTAAGTTGTCGGTATTGTTCCAGAATGTTCGGGTCAGGGGGCGCGTGCGCGGCGTGCGGGCAGGCGATCCCGGCGAGCGAGTTCGTGATGAGGACGAACGCGCCGCAGCAGCCCCTCCACGTCTTCCACATAAAGTGCTTCGCGTGCTCCAAATGTGGCTCACACCTCATGCAGGGCGATAGGTAAAAAACTGAACACTTTTTCAATCAAATAAGTAGAGTCCAGATTAAAAGTTTACCCACGACATCCCCTTGCTCAAAGTTTAAAATAAGAAGACAATGGTACGATCTCCCTAGCAATACGCTTTTAATAAATGGCATGCGTAACCCTGGCTGAACTTTTGCCAGACCAAATTCTCCATATTTCAAAGTGTAACCAATTATCCAGCTTCAATAAGAAATCTTGAAGTGCCAGAAGTGAAGTAAATGCTAAGCAAATTCTCTTAAAGCTGGCATAGATCAAACTAAGATTGGAATATCGTTTTTCGAATTTCGACATGGCCTCTTGCGGTTTGGGATAGCTTTCATCGCATCGTACCTCAATTATCTCTCTTTCTCTTCGTCCTGGAGTAGATCCACTAAAGATGATTATTTTCCCCAGGTATTACATGCTCGCGGGCTCACTAGTGTGCGAGCAGGACTGGCAGAAGCTGATGAAGAGCGCGAACGCGACGGGAGCGCCGGGCGCGCCCATGCGCAAGAACAAAGTGGGCCGCCCGCGCCGCTCGCGCGAATGAGCACCAGCTGCGCCCGCGCAACACTCGCACAGGGACTATGAGGAGGTAGGCACACACAACTCGTACTTAGATAGATCTATTACGTCTCTAAATTTAAGATAAAGAAGATCCCGCAGCATATCCATATCATCATTCATTCATCTGATTCATCATACATCAATATTTGCGACTTATTTCGCGGTTCTGCTGACGGAGAATTCTTAAGAAATAAACGGCACTTTTGTACCTTATTTACAGTGGCGTGCATAGCATATAGGCAAATAAGCAGAGCTTACCTCCAAAAATCCTAACTATCTTCTTTTAATACAACAACACTCATCATACATAATCATAACATAAAACGGCAGTAGAACTTCTAACCAAACATTTCAATAATAAACAAATCATGACGTCACATATGTCAAATTCAAATTCATTCAATAACTCGTAATAATCTGTTACGAGGTAGGCTCGCGACAGTTGTGCCTAGTTTACACTCACACATTCAAACGAAATCTCCTTGTCCATATACGCACGCACACTTCAAAAACGGAAAATAATACCCCGCCATCTTGACTTTTTATTATACGACAAAAACAAAAAACCCTATTTTTGCTAAGAGTGGTGCTTTGACATTTGACATACGTAATTTTTTACACTTACAGTAAGCTAGCCTACCTGCCAATAGACATATAGGACCTTATTAATAACAATCTTGATGTAGATTAGCAACGGATTAGCAGATTCTAATTTCAATTTTTCTATAGAGAATTTGAATTTAGAATCTATTAATCCGTGGCTAATCCATATCGACATTTTTATTAATAAGGGTGATAGAGTCCTTGCAGTCCTCAGTCCTTTTACTTTCTTTCCACTCTCATATTCGTTTTGGAGCAAAAGTCTTTTGGGTTGTTCACCGCACTTGTCAATTCTTATTCCAGTAGGTAATTATTGTATTTTAAATGAAACTTGCGTTTTAAAATACTTATAACTTATATAATTAATTATCACAATATTATTTACTTATTTATTATTGTTTATTATACTTATTTTTAATAAATCTTTTTATTGTTTTACTTCTGTGTTGCAACTTGATCGTTTTTCGATATTTATTATCTGTGGCAGATTGTTTATTAAGTTATTGATAGTTCGCGCGCCTGTTTTCGTCTTGTCTTTCGTAACAAGTTTCTATTAATTGTGATTTTGTGAAGTGGCTGTAGTTTAATAAACAGGAGCACTAATAAACAGCTATGTGTATGAATGTTAAGATTGTGGCGAAATTGAAATATGTTTGATAGCATACGTGCGTAATTACAAATTTACAATACAAACCCATCAGATGGGGTTTGTTGACAAAACTTAAAAGGTAAGGCTCTCAGTAATTATTAACTCAAAATGTTAGAAAATATTGCCTGACTAGCGGTGTGCTGCTGGACGAACTGTTCATTTTATGTTATTCGTCGTTTCTTGATTGTTATACGAAATTGTTGCGTGAATTGATACCTACGAGAATAACTACGACGAAAAAATTTTGTTGTAGTAGATGATTATATTAAGTGATTGTTTTTAGTTACAATCTTATTAAAAATGGGAGTAAATTAAACATACAAGACAATAGTATATGTTGGCACGTAAAATAATACGTCTGATAATTTTTTTGGCTATGTAATACATAACGTAGGTAAGAAAAATATTGATCTCGAATGGTCATATTGACTATGGCTTAATATATTTTCTATTAAGTTCAGTCTCGTTTTCTTATTCAGAATAATTCACAAATATGAGTCCTCAACCATAAGCTCTCCGCACCGCGACCCTTTGCTCGTCGCGAGTCCTGAATCGCGGATTCGGCTGCTGTTCGCAGTTAGCTTTACAAAGATTGTTTTATATAAACTTATACCTATAAGTTGAAATAGTGATTCAATCAGAAATTGGTTTGTAGATTAAGCTAGCGAATAGTTCGGTAGACTTATGATCTTGATCGCGCCGCGCGAGCAGCGCGCGTACTGCTCGCGAACAGTTCGGAGACGGCATTACTAAAATTTGCACCGACCTTTGCGTGAGTTGCGACGAGGAGGCGCACTAACATATTGCAGTACCTAACTGCAAGCGCGAGCAGCGCATTCGGTGTGCGTTCGCTAAATCTGAATGTACCCTGTCGTCCACAAAAATAATCCTTGTTCCAATTTTTTGGGAGTTCATTTGCGTAGTTACGGTAAAGTTGGCCATACGAGTACATACGTCGTAGTACGTACGAGTTTGTGCCTACCATGGCCGAAAACCAATGCACGCCACTGCTTATTTATAAATATTTCTCATTAATCAAACTATTGTGATACCATCAATTATTAAATAAGGAATAGGACGAGTAGAAGTAGTTTACACAAATAAAATGCACATCAGCAATTTGAACTAATCAAGATAATGCAAAATATTTGAGTGCAATCTCCTTGAAGGCAATAAGCATGTGTTAGGAGTGCTAGCGGATAAAGCTTGTAATGGAAAGTTTCATTTCCGAATAAAATACAGTAAATGTAGCGTGCATGGATACTATTCCGTAAGAAAACAAAAGACAGTTTATTTTCAATACAGGTTTTTCTTATAAAATAATTTATTTACTTAAATCGCGTTCATCTTCAAACAAATTACGTAGCAATTTCTCGAGTGTGTTTACTTATCATTATTTCTATTAATTACGTCAAGTAGACAAACTCTTCACATACACGTGTAACATATTATAAAAATCTTGAGATACCTAAAAATATAGCAGGGTAAGCTTTTGGTACTTACCGAATTAATAAATATTTCATTTTCTTATTAAAAGAACATAAAAGTAGATGTTGAAGAAACCATGATAAACAAAACACTCGAACCAAGCACCGATTATGTTCTTAATTTGAATTTGAAAATTAGGGATACATTTTTATAAAAAAGAATAAACCATTGATTCGATTAAAGAACAATAAAATAATTCGTATAAAAATCGATTACTAGAATCGATATGAATACCGTGCCTTTACATTCTTTAATACCTTCGAAGGTTTAAGTCGTGGGCGGGTTCACGCTTGACCTTTTACCATTAACACTTACACGTCGTGACTAGCGTGAACATTAATTAAGGTATTTCCTAACGTTAATTAATTGTGTTAATTATTGTCTACCGGGGGGCGGGCGTTTGATTGACGCCAGCCATGAATTGCCAATTGAGTGGGGAGTTCAGCAATTGGTATTTCCATTTTGATGACGTAATTGGGACTTGTATTTATTTAAAGCTAATAAGTTATTCTTGTGATGTTGTTCTTGAAAGAAAATCTTATATATGTCTTCTCTTATACTTTACAGTTATGTGTGTACAAAAACAATTTCACAACAACACAGAGCAAAAACTGAACTATGTCCCTAATTACGCACCTAAAGAATATTTTTTCATAGACACGTCTTCATTATCAGCAACTACTAATTTCAACCAGCCTGCATTTCCTAAGTGATAAAAAAACAATTGGTTAAGTTGGATACGCAGTGTCGCTTGCCAGTAATTACCGCTCGGTCTACTTACCGAGGCACTGATAAAACTAACAGCGCTTGTAAAGAGGCACGTCCGCCAACAAAACATACCAAGGAGGTGATATACTTGGAAGTGAGCTTCAAACGTTTTAAAAGATAAGTGTTGGAAAATGAAAAAGAATAAGTTTTTTCATATTTGCAATTTATGTTGCCTTATTGTCTCTATTCTTCTTTTGTGGTTGTGACAATATGTTTTCATTGCAATAATAAAGGCATCGAAAATTGGAAGAAGTATTTTGTGTCGTAAACTTTGAGTTTTCTCTAAAAAGCTTATTGCTTATGACTGTATGTTCTGAGAAGAAAAAATACTTTATTACATTTTGTTCCATTAGATAATTATTATTCCAACAACCAGAAAGCACATACATTAACAAGAAGTAAATGCGACGATAGTGTACTTTCCAACCAAAATCCATCGATCGAAATCAAACAGACAAGAGACTATAATTCATTCAACCGCACTAAAAGCCAATATCAATATTTTTTCAACAACCAGCCTGCTCTCAGACGTGTTAAAAATTCACGAGTCATAAGCGTAACAGAGGGATGAAGGCTACGGCAACCATTTGCACTCACGACGCCCACTCGCTGCGCCGGATTAGGTAGCCCGATAATAATTACGGAAATGCATGTGTTTTGATGAAAATGTTTGCTGAATATTGTGTATTGTGAAATCTATTTTGGGAGGTATTGATAATTTTGGATTAAGATTTGAACAGTAATTTGGGCAGCAGTGTAGAGAACACAGTAAACGATTATGATTATAACACTAATAATGAAAAACTTTACTTTTTGAGGAAGCGTCCTCGTGTTTAGGATAGTTGCTAATCTAGCTGAAAATAAAGGTACGTAAATTTTACAGTCGGGCATTTTCCGACCAACAGCACACACTATAATATATTTTATAGGATTTTTACATAAATTATTCTGTAAACAAATAATTGCTAATTCAAATCGTCCCAAAAAAATTATAACAAGCAAAATAGCCCTAAATCGTGTGATCTCGTAAACAAATCACTCTCGACTCATTTCCTTCACAGTTAAAAATATAAACATACCATGTTACAGTTAAATTAGCGTTATATCTGCGTAAAATTGTTGAAAGATGTATTAATTAATTGAAATTATTAGACATGCGAACTTCACAAATGGAAGTGGCGAAGAAATACAATTAAGCTGTTCAATGAACACAAAGAGCGGCTTTGTTTATGTGATGGAGTCATTCGGATGGAACGCACTTCGGACCACATTTTATAAACTCCTGCTGGCGGTGTATTAGAAGAATAGAGGGTCCGTGATCTTGACTTCAAAAGAAGTGTACTCGTATTTAACTTATCTGTTCAATACGATAGGACGAGTTGATGATACGAAATGTTTGAATCGAAGTTGTCGGTCCTAAAAGTTCATAAAATGTGTAATATGCAAATAGGGATTTTGGCCATTTCTGAATCAGCTCCAAGCACTCTTAATTGGTCAAAGCGCGAGTCATATAATCAGAGCCTTGTCATAGTACTCGGTACGTGAGTTCCGCACCATTGCCTCAAATGTTAATGATATTTATTAGCGCTTTAAAGCAAATTCCTAATTGCAGTAGTTGTCGGACAAGAGGATAGTTCGCACAGTTAATTATCCCGTGGAGCGCAGCGTCGTCCGGTGGCCGCGGGCGCCGGCTTGTCTCGCCGCCGACTTGCTTACGGCGCTCACACAAAATGCACCGCTAACCAATTCCAAAGTTTAAACACTCCCAAACTTATTTCGGCAACTCATAAAACTATTGTCCAGCCTTGTTAATGAACTAACAATTTCTGGCCACTGAGCACACCACTAGAGCACCGCATCTATTTCAATATACGTACATGACTGTTTATCTACCAACCCATCAACATTTTTGATATCGAATCCCCAATAACGCTACCGGCAAAAAAGGTTCCATCATAAAAAAGTGCAAATAAAGTGATCAATTTTAAACAACAAATTGAATTAATTTCATTGAAAAGCGCGTCTCTATTACACCGCCACCCTTTAATAAAACTACCCAGTTAATAACAAAGGCTGTAGTTGTTATTACTTTGTGCGGACGTGGTCAAAGGCGTGATGTTAATTGGAAAACACCTGAAAATGACAGCGCCTTTATGGTCGGTATGTTTGGCGTAAAAATCAAGTCCGGGCGGAACAGCCGGTGGCTCAAAGACTTGACCGTTCACCCGGCGGCTTTGTAACACGATTACGCCGACTTGTCGAAAGTTAATTAAATAACGTTTTTCCAAATTACCTGGCGGGCTCGACATCAAAGTGGGCTCGCACTCGCTCCGGGAATCTTTCCACAAAGGGCTGGCTGCGGGCGAGGTCCGTCCTGTGATCTCGGGCCTCTAATGTAGTGCACCGGACAGGTGAGACGCAGATCTTCAACCTTTTGTCGATGCTCGGAGTTTACGTTGACAGCCTTTGAGTTACGATTATAAACAATTCACTTTCGACAATTAAACTCTTGGACGTTTTGATTGATGAGTGATATCTATTGTCTATCTAATTCAATCGGCCTCAAAGCGGTCGCGGCACGCGAACTAAGGGGTCGTTTGCACTGCTCGACACGCTACCTCTGTGTACCTTTTGTAGAGCCGCGTAGCCGTCACATTGTTGACGCATGTAAATAAATATTAACCAATTACATCGTACGAGTACAAAACGAGTATTTAGTTATCTATCTAGGCCATTATTTGTTTGGTTTAAGATAGTAAAATGGTTACCTTATGGTCATTACATATTTGTTATTTCATTATATGAAAAAGCGTGTAATGCGATCAATCTTCTTCTCATTCACTTCAAAAAATAAATAGTCTCAACAGTCAAAGCCGAACCGCGCAGTGGCTGCAGTTATTTCAATAATCACGACCAATTTACTCCTTAATACTTTTCTTTAAGTAAACGCAGTCTAGGCAGACTTCATTTTTTACTGGCAGTAGTTTGATCGAACGCCCTTCGTGAGAGCCGGCCGGGCGTCGAACCCGCTACCGTTGCGTGCTGCGCCCGATCAGCTGCTCTCACCTCTAATCACTCCCACACTAATTACCCGTTTCAACTGACGCTGTAAAAAACAAACAATTTAGATCGATACTCGTGTTATGTGTGTAATTATTTCTGCGTTTAAAATATCGTGTTGCTTAAGCGAATGCTAGCAAAGGGGTCATAATTGATATATATTTATTAAAAAAAAGTTTAAATCTCTGCATTAAACTTTTTTAATCAAGTCTTTTCAATTGGACCCCTAACGCAAATTGTACTCTTTATTGTAAAGTGGTTGTACATATATACAAGAAATGTATTATACTAATGAATAATTAAATAATTTAAAATCTATAGTAACACCGTTAATTACAGTCACTAAATCATGCAGTATAATTACTTATAGACACACTTTACCGTAAAGTTCGTTAGCTAATAACCATAATGTAAAATGAAAAATACATCGACACTAACCGTTATTTCCCGTCTAAACATAACGTTGAATGAGATGATAAATGGGCAATGTTATAATACGCCATCTTATCTTTCACAAAGCATCAAAAATTTATGAAAAATGTTGCCCAACATTTTTATGAAATGTTACTTTCACTTTAGGTACGGACCTAAATAAAAATATAACCGTAATTACTCGCAAGGCAATCCGCTTCAAACAAAGTATGTCAAGAAATTAGTATTTAATTTATTCATTGGGCCCGGGTTCGTGTCTAGTTTAGTTATTACAGAGGTAGTTAAGGCGTCAGAAGGTTTAGAAATTAATCACGTCGTGACGCTAAGGCTCGGCGCACACTCGCCCCTTGCTCTGTGATCACGAAAAATCATACGGTCAGTCGTGTGAAACTGCTCTCGGCGCACGTTACCACCACGACCGATATTATGAACCATACCGGCCGTAATACAGTCACGACCCGGCCATGTAGAGTGCCAGGCGACTGTGTGCGCGCGACCTACGAAAGCGCGTGCTTCGAACTGTTGCTACACTAACAAGAAATTAATACTCCATTATCGAAATTAAATCTAAGTTTCTTTGCATGAACAGACAAAGCTCAACAAAAGCGAACTTGTACTTATTTATCTTGATAGTTATTAAAACTTAAGGCTAACAAGTAACAACTGTTTCACTTTGCACTACGAATAAACGAGCACGAAACCAAATTAATGGATCGTAAAAAAGTATAATTCCATAATACATTAGAATAAAATATAAAGAAAACTTTAATTAACGCGAGTCGTTCACATGTGGAGACAATTTACGTCTCTGGCTCTAATTTAAAATTAATACCGTCGCGCTGGTGGAAAATTTGAAAAGTTTGAACGACGTCGCCGGGCCTTCGCTCCGCCGATTGCATTTTTATACGAGTAAGACAACCTCTTAGCTTATTAGGGAAGCCAGTTATTAGAGGTCCGTGGGATTTCTCTGCGGACGCGCTGCGTGGCCTCGAAACCACTTCGCCCCACTTAATTAGTTAAATGGATACCTTGTTATTTCTTCTCTCTATTTTTATAGACGTTACGTGTACAATAAATCCCAGTTCCCTTTTGCGAGTCCACAATCTGGGCGACTATTCAAATCCGCTAAATTGAAACAGAGCTTTCTGGCATTTAATTTGAGTTCGGGCGGTACAATTTAGGGCAGAGCGGTGATGCACTTATGCACCGGCACATTTCCCACAGCCCGGTGCTCCGGATCCGCATCCGCACGCGACAAAGGACATCCGGCCACAATAGTTCCATTAAAATAATGCAAGTAAATGAGGATTTGCGGAGACGAGTCCACCGAAGCCGGCGTCGTCCGCTCCGCTCACAATGCGGGGCGCCCGCAGTGCGCCGCACGCCCGCGCGCCCGCTCGCCCGCTCTCCGCCGCTCGGCGCTCGGCGCCCGTGCGGCTCTCGGTTGCGACGACGCTTAAAACACTATACGCGAACATGTTTCATTAGCTAAGTGGGAGGCTTTTGGTGGCTGAATCTCTGTAATGCAGCTAGCTAGACTAGACGCAGCGTCGCTTTTACTTAAACGCCGTAATTAAAACGTCCCCACCCCGCTAAGGGCGCAGTTTTAAACTCGGTTCAACTAGTTTCGAGTGGCCAATTTAGTTTTAGTGTTACTCCGTGTTTGAGATACAAATTTTAAGTTCATATATCAAAAGCGTCATAGTAACGTTTGTGGCAAAGTTTCAGTTTAAATTGCAACATTTGCGATTAGCTGATGCTTAAACAGCATACATTTACTAATTGTTAGCATGCTTAGGATTTGATAAAACTTCAATGAACTTAATTAACGAAAATAAAGTTTCGTGCCGCCAATAACTCATGAATTAGTGCTTATATACGAGTAGTTAATATCTAGCAAAAAGAAGAAAAACTCAAGAAAAAAGTAAGGACTAGGCTGCGTCCAGAATGTGACATTTAATCGTGACCGCGAACCATGCCAAGCTCTCGTGTCAATACCCAGGTGTGAACACGTCCCGTCACGTGTCCTAGGTGCACGACACACGGATGTTTTGACGTGCCTCACTAACTGATCCATTTGTCGATGTCTGAAGCGAGTACGAATGTCAAATGAATAAACGTGTGACACATGTGGGTTGGCATTGACATTAAGACATAAAGCCAATCCAAAGCACGTGTAATACGAACAGACACTTTGCGAACTGCCAGTGCAAAGACTTCATTAACTATTATTGATGTCAGCGCAGGTCACAGTGTACCGAGGGATCACGCAACCCGCAAATGACGCGACGGCCGAACAGACCGGCGTACTATCGCGTGACACTGCCTCCAAGTCATGACACAAAAACATTTAAAACTCTAACCTTAATATGCATTTTTAATATCTTCATTACCTGTTTTTTTTGTTACTATTTTCCGACCTCATCTATCTAAATCATTCACCACTTAACAACTTCACGAAGCAATCATATTATTCTACCCTTTTTTCATTGAAAGTACGAAATACCGTGCACCTGGCATTGCATGTTTGCGTAGGGGCTTTGCGGCGCGCGTTTAATAACTTTATTGATAGCTAACGAGTAAAATTGATCGGCATTAACGATCTTAATCGAATCGCGGCTGGCATCGATTCATTGCGTGTCGATGCCCCGATCTCGAGTTAATTTAATTGAAACTGAGTTGAGTAATTAATTAGAGGCGAATGAGAGCTCTCAGCCGGATGAAGCGAACCCCCGCACTGCTGTTTACAGCCGCTCATACATATTGAGTGAGTGACGACGGCGACAACACGTCTTAACACAGATTACACATACATCACTTTATATTTTTGTTTGTAATAAAACACGAGTGAAATGTCATTCTCGTGACATTCCAGTTTTATAACAGATGTTATATTTACACGTGAATACTAATAAGCTCATTACGACGAACAAGGCTTGAAAATATCTAAGTATCAAGATATTTTGGTTATAAGTATTTTAAAAATTATTTTCAAAAAATATAGAGCACTTGAAATTTTAATTTTAAAACATTTCTTAGGAGCTAGTTACTTATAACAAATTGAATGCTATCTCACCGTCAAAGTTCCACATTCTTAAATGTCGGGTACGGACGATCAGGCAAACAAATGCGCTAACAAAATCCTGAAAGTTAAGGTTATTTAAGTAATTGGCTCGACAGCGCGTCTGTGCGCACATTGTTACATAGCAACAGATACACCCGATTGATTTAGCTGAGAGCATAGCGACGTAGGTTAATAGCGTTTAATCCCGCTAAAACGCTACACGATCCGTCATAATGAATATTTATCCTCGACAGAAGTCGGCGCATACTTTTATGACGAATACATATTTTAGTAGCCGACGTAATTCCACTGATTACTTTCTTTAATTTTTCTGAAAACGCTATGCAGCCAGTATCTACCTAAGTGTATTAAAGCTTCGGGAAGAGCACACATTAAATGAATGAAAATTTAAACAAAATACTTTTTGCTGATCTTAATTTCGTAGAATTTGATGTGTTCGAAATTCGAATGGCTTCTCTATGAAACTTTTTGTTTCATCCAATTATATTTTTTTATGAATATATTAAAACCTTCTTTATATCATAACACTTGTGGCTGATCCTCTCAACTATCAACAATGTTTTATTCTCATCTTTATAGTTACTGCGAAACTTTTAATTGGCCTTATTATACTATTTTAATGTACACTCCATAAGTTTTCTAGGAAATAGAAATAACCGTTTTGAAGGATAACTTCAGAGAAACGCAGATAAATTAAAGTAACAAATACAAACTTGTTTATGTTGTTATCACAACTTTCTGATTTATTTTGTTATGAATTCCAAGATTAATAATACACATGAATAGGAAATAATTAGGCCGCTAATCTCTTTAGTAGGACAGATCCGAGGTAGACAGTTAGTGTATATTACGGCATCAAGAAACTGTTTATTTTGTTTTCCTTGAATTGAGTTTCGTGTGTAATGAAGGTCGGATACAGTTTGTCAAAACAATAAATTCTCAGGAAATAATTTTCATACCTAGTTAGTATGAGCCTACGAGAAATAACGTTTGATTTAGCATCATTAAAATACGTGGAAAAAGCATCAGAAATGAAATTAATTACATTCATATCAACGATTTATTTCCGTCACATTTAAAATAACCATCAAACATTACAAGGTATTGTCATAAATTATAATTATCAAGATAGTTACACCAAAACAATAATAATATAAGGCCATGTTAAAAAACTATACCTACCTAATAAAAGGAACATTATAATAAAAATAATTTAATTTTAATTGTTATTATTACGAGGGCCAGTCATTATTTTGATCAAAATAACACAGCCTTATAATTGAAGCTGAAACAAGATGTTTAGTCCGATGCGCTCGTAATTCTCGCACTTAATTTTATAATTAATAAAACTACATGCCTTCGTATGGCCTACACAACACATTAGCTTTAATTTTATTATAACTCTTATGATAAAAACACCATTTTACGGGGCAACTGTGTCTAAAATGTGGAATATAATTATGGTTATTATATTTTGTAATTAAGTAGATAGCATTTAGTTTTAAGGTTGAGACAATGCATCTGGCTTTTGAACGTCATCGTAAAAAAACAAATGAATTTGTATTTTTTCTTTATCTTTTGTTTAAATTTTGTGTCCCTATGATCCGTAGTATAAAATTTTGTCCCTTGATAAGTGTTGTTAGCATATTGGTCCTAATAAAAATGGTGTTGTTTTTTTGATAACATCCGCATGTGAACAGGTGTGCTATCTATACTAATATAATAAAGATGTGTTTCTGCGTTTGTTTGCTGAGGGTAAACTACGACTTAATCTTCAGCTAATATATGCGTAATTGAGAACCAAGTTTAAACATATTATTTACGGCAATTTTATTCTTAACATCAATGCAGTGGAAAAGAAAAATGAATTTTGAAAACTTTTTATTTACAAGTTCTATAAAAATATCCGTATGAAGAGATTTTTCAGTAAGAGTCGGCTAAAATGTCAGTAGTTGCTATGGTTACTAGCTTCATTAATATATTAAATTGAAACTAGAACACTACGCTTGCTCATTAATACGCGACTTCCAAGAATCCCCCATAACAAACACCCCTTAGTCTCATACATTTCAAAATAAAAATTTGTTTCACTTTTGTAAACAGCAATAAGCAGTACGTCGTTTTTATATTTAATGTGCCCTCGTCCATTAGTCATATGAAACATGTGCCAATACAAATTATATGGAGGTTTATGAATGACAGACTGGTGCGGGGGTGGCGGGGCGAGGCCGGGGGGGGGGGGGTGTAGCGGGGAGCCCTGAGGAGGAGGGAACACTAATGGATTACATTCGCGCGAGTGAATTAGGATATTGTCGTGCGATCTGTTCCGGTGCACTCCTTTATGATGCCACCATTCATACACGTACAAACACGTACACACGTAATACATACTGATGATTGCAGATTAAATATTGATACAGCAATACAATTAACGCTCCTACATAGACCCCGTTTGTAGTTAGACCCGTGGGTCAAATGAGAATGGGACAGTATTTGATTAAGCATTACATCAAGATTGGTGAATTAAGTTATTAGATTAGAAATAATTAACCAAATGAGAGACTTTTTGAGTCTGTTAGATGTCATATGTAATGTATAGTATATTGTTTATGAGAGGCTCAGAAGTTTTCTAAATAAAGCTGCAAATTATGTGTAAAAGACAATCAATAAATTGTCAATACCCTCAACTCTGTCAATCTTGGATATGTGCCTATTCTTTCAGCCTGAAGTCTTGCCTTTGTGCCGACTGTCCTAGCTGTCATACAGGACCACTGACGGCAGACACGACAGTCGTCACGGAACGCTCGAAGCGAACTGACAACTGATCTGTCCTTAGGTTATCGGCATGCCGAAATAATTGGGTTGCGTAGACACCTGACACTATGAAAAAGTTTGGTTCTTTATTGAACTTGGTACGGTGGCTTCTGGTTGAAATGCAACTACAGGAAAGCTAAGTTGGTACAAGTAGATAGTACAAGATTTTAAATGAAGCGCTTCTTTGGGAACAATAATAATAATAAAATGGAATTGAAATACAAATCAGTAACTGAAATATTAGTCAAAAGTTTACTATATTTTTAACTGATCGTCCAAAATGCAGCTACGTAATGCGTGTATTTCTATGACCATAGTACCACTGTCAAAGTTGCAAAGCTGTATGAAACGTTAAGCAGCGGGAAGCGCTCAGAAAGCACGTTGATAATGAATCCAGGATTACCTAGAATCACTGACTACGAACTCGAATGTTAACAATCCACTTCCCTCGATTAACCCCGCGTTAAAAATTTACTTTTCCACAACACCCGTGCGTACTACGAACCAGTGAAAATAAACTGACGTAAAATTACATTTATCGGGCAATGATCACAATCTGCAATTTCATTTAATCGAGTGCGATCCAAGCGGTATCTGTCGGCGAGGAGGTGTCACTTTTAAATGCACTTTTAACGTCAGATTTAACTGTAATTACCACTTTCTGAACAGCGATGTGATAGTGATTGGTAAATACAGAAGCTAATCTCGACGCATTTAATAAATTAACGTGTGGTTGATAAGAAATGTTCATTAATAACTTATTTTAACTTTATCATTGAATTTTTTAAATTGTTTAGACACGAAGTACCGAATTTTTATACGAACATAAATCAATGTAACTTTTTTTTCATTAAGTACAAGCAAAAATAATTAGAGCTATTTGTAATGGTAATATTAAGTCCGTTGACCTAATGGCTATTTCAATTCTACTTCTAAACAGAACCACGTTCCCACAGATTTCATTTGTATAACGAAAAGAGAAGAAAGATGGCAGAGCACGTGACGTGGAAACTCAGCCAGAATGTTGGCAGTGCCAAACTGTAGCCTTCTCGGTACAAGGGTTTCAACTTATCAATTACACCGTTCGCTACTTACCGCGCGGAAAGGGCAAATTGATTTAATGTAACCAGAGTGCTTTGACGAATATTATTAACGTCTTTTTCACCCCTCCATTGTGGAGGCGGTAACGCGAGCTTTGTTCTTTCGCGCGGTTTTGTATAACATCGAATCACACTTATCTAAATCACTGGAACGGGTTGAGATATGGAAGGACCGTGTATTCGTTATCGGCAGTGCGCAAGCAAGTGTACAAATTATGACAGACATTTAATTAGCTGGCGACATCGACAGGCCCTTACTTATCTCGACAATTATTTACAAAAAAATCCACGGACACTTGTATGCAATTAGGTATGTGTCAAGCGTTTAATTATGTTATTAAGTTGTCAGTGCGACTGCGACCTTACACGTTGGTTTTTACACTAATTCTGAGAACTTGCATTCATTGAAAACTTCTAAGATTTAGCTAAAAGAAATATATACAGCAAGTCTCTCAGTATATTTTTGTAAATCTATCAGATTAGCCGCGCCCGGCCTGTCGCTAGGGCGCACGTTAATAAATACGTCGAGTACAAGTCCTCTCATTAGAGCGCCATAACTCCTCATTAGTGGGCATGCTAATTAATGTGACGTTTACGAGTACCGACGGTCGTAACTCACTCCACGGACGCTCGCCCCGCGGCCCGTTCCCGATACGTCAATTCTTATTTCCTGTAAAAAATATTGCACATTTCTTCTCACCAAAGCATCAGTAATTGGTATAATAGCTTCTAAAATTCAAAGGGCGGATATTCTCTGAAATTTTTAAATATTTTTCCAGTTTTCTAATTGGGCTGTAAAGTAGTAGTATTGCTGTATCCTATTTAAACAGAGTAGACCAATTATCTGGTAGCATAGCTAAGATTAAGTCGTCAGCTGTCTTGCGATATTAAGAATTTAAGACCAAATGGTATTTTCCCTTACTGGTAAGAAACACGCACCGTGCCCTTTACCGGAGTCGTGTTCCATCGGCTGTCGACATCGCCTGAATCAAATGTTTCCGCTACCTGCTCACTGCCTGCTAAACTATCTTGGAACACAGCCGCCATTGTATGTTAAGCAGAAACTTTTAAATTCTCATTTTAATTAAGTACAGTGCATTCGCGATAAAGAATTTATTAACTCTACCTTTTCATTTTAAAATAATAACCTACTCAGTTTATACGAAAAACAGTAGAAACATACAAAAGCCATCGTACTGGCAATTGTTTTTTAATGTTCGATAACAATCTAGGTAGCTACGTCGTTCTATAGGACTTGCATCGTTGCATTAAAACGGCCAACACTTTGCATAATTTGTCACTAAACACATGCACCGTAAACCGTACATTCAGCAATAATGAGAATGAGATTAAAATCATTAATTCTAACTTTTATAATGTCAACTCGTGCATTAAGCTGCATTGCCGCGAGGTTTACTAGCCGATGTGGCTGGCGTCCAGCTTTTATTAGCATCGAAGCAGTATTATGAACGCGAGGCGGTCATATCACGGCTCCATCGGGATCACCGCTGTAATTAAAGCTTTGGGGCGAAAGTTGAACGTGAAGATTGTTATCGCGAGCATAATTTTAAATCAAATTAACACTTCAACTTTAAACCGAGGTCATTAATGCCATTACAGCGAAACAATATGGAGTCGTGACCGCACCGGCCGATATCTAAATAATAAATAAATAGACGAGCGGCTATCGTATCATCGCATCTCTGCGTTAATGTTCGACGCTGGAGTTTTATAATTAACAATAAATTCGGTACGTTTTTTGTGGCACCGCGCCGAGGCCGCTGCCGAGGGCTCGCTGCAACATCCATTTTTCGTGCCCTCGATTCGATATCGATCTTAATAACCCATGCGCCATAATGCGACTATGGGGTGGTCCTATTGCCTATTCGCATACCGTTATTAGCATTACATTTGATAGACCGCCTGCAAAACAGATACTCGGACATAATTAGCCTATTCTGCCGATGGCTGATATTATTAGTATGGATTACCTTTACTAGAGAACTAAGCAAGCGTTCTTGCTGACAAACCTAACATGCTAACTTTAATTTGTTTCTTATCTTCAACTTGGTCCATTTTTTTCTTGCTCAAATAGCGAATATTTCTGTAGAGCGAGGAGCAGCTATATTAATTATGATACTCGGCATGAACAGTATTTTTGGTCGACAAACAATCCCATAAGTGGCTGAACCATCTTGTACTGTAAACAGTTCAAAGTAATCCTTCTTCGCGGAACCTATTACAGCGTCGTAATTCCTTGAATTTCGCTCAAAAACACCAAAAATACTGCAGGGGCTGAGTACTCGAGTCCCGGCTCCGTTATCTCGTTATCCTAATGAAGTCTACGCTAATGACGAGTAGGTAAATAATAGGGCGGCTAATGGGGGCTTTATCATTCTCGAGTGCGCTCCAGGTAAGGGCCAATTAGAGAGGCCGACATCGGTCCATATTGTTCAGCGCAGAGCTCGCTTCGATTACGATTATTTCCTAACGACTCAACACTGATAAATTGGACAAACTATTGCGAAATGACGTCCGCGGTTTGCGGCACCGACTTTAATTTCCTGTTAAATTGTCGTATTTCACGTGTACCATAAAGTGGCTTATTAGGTACCAAATGTAATTGCATTGCTTTGTAATTGATAGGGTGGTTCGGTCAGACCGTCCGGACATGTTTCATTTCGCTAATGAAAGAATTCCTGCCACAATGTAATTAGTTTGTATTATTGTAACGGAGCGTTATTATGACCGGGTCCTTTGTATTATTCAATTTATACACGGTAATTAATTGTGGCGGTAAATACTAAATGTTCAATGAAGGGTTGCCTGCGCACACCCTACGCGTAGTTAAATTCATTTATAATTAATTCTTAGAGAAGTGCTTGTTATAATTTTGAATCTCTTACTTGTTTGCAAAACTTGTTTACAAAACGGCTTTCCGTTTGTATTTTAGTAATAACATAAGAAAAAAACAAAACAGTCCGAAGACTTACCGTGAATCTTAAATTCTTTAAAGCAACCTTGTAAAAAGGCAATCAAATCAACATTAAAAAAAATATCACTTCGAACTCAACCGAAAAGAAAATGGACATTTAAAACCGTTGTCTGTAAACAATTCTTGAAATGTCCGGTACAATATCGGATCCCGCAATTATCCGACAGTGGGCGGGCTAATTATCGCATCAAGTCGACCGAGGGGAGTCCCGGTACTACGGGAGCCGGACACGGGAAATATTGCCCATCCACGTTTTTGTGCAACTTCAATCACCTGTTAGTTGGGTACGATGTGCAATACATCTGGATGTTTATGTAAATTGAAATAAGGCATTGTACTAAATAGTTGTATAAACCAATAGAATGTTGTTCCAAAAACATAAAACAATAAGTGTTAAAACTACGCACAGTTTACAAATCCTTGAATAGTTTTTCTTCCATACGATCAACACACATAATTTATGTTCATTTGCATTAACCAAAAATACACAACCATTTCTGAACAATACACTCAATTACGATCAGACAAAGGCAAATAAAGCATATTAATCATTCCGCAAGTTGAGCGCAGCACCACTATGACTGCACTGTTAAACTTAAACAACAAGAAATGAGGGCTCCGGAGAGCTATTGAGACTCTCGAAGGGAGAACTCTTCGATACAATGAGGCAATTGCTTGTACTAACAATCCTGGCGCGGACTCGAGAAAGCTTTATATTTCACTCGGTCTCTCGCTCACATCGCACTTATTTTATTAAACACTTTTATTAGTAAGAAGATCGGGGATCGTGTAAAGTGCGGGTGGACAGAATTGTGTAGTGGTATAAAGCGCTCGGGCTGGAGGCAGGCGTCTTCAATCCCCGGGCCGCTGTGAAACTTCCCGCCGCTGTTTTTTATTGCGCAGAATTTAAATGCATTTTTGATGTTACGAGATGACACGCGGCGGACGTCCGCCCCGCCCGCGTCTCACCCCGCGCCCTATAATTTCCCAACTTGAAACTTCACTACGGTATTAAGCCTTGATTGCTTGAAGAAACTTGGAACATTTTGCCGTATTCTTCGGGCTCCCAGTAGATGCTGCGGCGCTAGCGCAGACGTTTATTACTAACAGTGATTTGAATTAATTCGGAATTATTTCGAGAGGAAATTTCATACATTTGAATTTCAGTAACGGGTCGGTATTATTTTAATAGCGGGTATCCACTACATTCGTATTCCATTACGCGATACATTAACGAGACGATCAATTAATTTGGTATCGCACCTCCAATATAGCGATCAAAAGGGATACCATGTATTTGGATTCTCTATTACGGTTTTCAATTAAGTAGTTGGGGTTTAGTTTCGACCACATCAGAAGCGGTACACGACAATACGTTTAGCGCGCAGGCCGCGGGCCACACGGCACCTGCCCCGCGGATTGACTTCCTCTCCGTAGTTTTTAGCGCTTACTAAAAGGATTGCCGTGTTCGCACTGATACTTGAGATCGGAGGAAACTTTGGACCATTCCGGTTCTAAAAATGCTTTTTGATTACGCAATATAGTTGGGTATTTATTTTATAATTTAGTGTAGCTGTGATACTGTGTGTACTGTGTATTAGGTTACGTGTGACGTAGCGTCTCAGGGTCGCAGGCGAGACGTCCGAGCTTCCCGTGGGCGCATTAATTAGCGGGACAAGAGGGGGTGTGGAGGGGGAGCTCATAAAAGTTTACCATTTAATTAGAAGGAGTTCCCGCCCGCCCCTTACCTTTTGTCGTAATGCTGTGAGTATAAGCGCAACTTAGAGATTCTCATTAGTCATGTATTAAGTTTCAAACAGTCGACGACTTCCAATGAGTAGCTTTTTAAAGGGGTGACCGGGAATAGAAGGAGCTAATTGAAAATATCAAGAAAGTAACAAGAAAGGAAGTAGATTTTGTGTAATATCACTATTAAATAATTAAATCTCTGTGTATTTTTGTTACTTGTCTATTTAGGTGCATTTCATAGTATTTATATTTGTAAATAAGGTATTTGGGATTATATTACGAATACAATTCAAACACGCTTCCTTAAGCTGTAAATTAAATAAGTGTTTACACAATTTACCCGTAAAAGGAAAAACATTAAAAATAAACACAATTTATTAAATTTAAGATAATCTTTTTGTAAATAAGGTAGGTATTTGGGATTTACAACCGATAATAAAAACCCAACTATATAATCACTAATTAAAATAATTAATGACGAAATAAAACAAAAACTAACAAAGGCATAACTGTGGCAGAGTATTAGTCACAGTTAAATTATTTAATGCTTATATTTCAGTGAGTTTTCTGTAATAAAACTTATTTTTTTTTTGCCAGATCCTACTATACTACACTTATAATCTTTAGTTATAAAATACGAACAGTATGATCTGAAAGTCAATAAGTTACAACCCTTCAGCCTTCTATCGTTATTCCAAAAACAAAACTAAGTGCTCACTGACAAAATCTTAAAAAAAAAACGAATATCATTCCACAATAAAAAAAAACCGCGCCATTAAATCATAAACGAGAACAACCGTCGGCGGTCTATTACCAGATTCGAGTCAAATTTAGTGTCTGCTGTAACAAAGGGCTGTCGTAGGTGGCTGTGGAAGCCGCGTCTCCAATTAGGCTAATGGACACCGCCCGACCTGCATTCATACTCGAAATCCTCCACACCAAGCTGCAGCTAATTTTCGCTTAAACGTTGCGTTGGGTGCAGCTCGGCGGGTTGGACGCGGCGGTTGAAACGCTGAAGTTTCAAGTTCTTTAGAATGTTTTGTAGAGATGAATGAAAATATTAAGGCATACGAATCTAACTTGTTTGTAGGTTATTCTTATAATCCCTTTTTTTCACTTATGTAATAAAAAAGAAGTAAATTAATCAAAAATCTAAAAGATACAAGTATACCGAATATTGTAAATAAAAGTCTGCTTTGAAGCACTTACTATTTTTATTTTACTATGGCTACTAACCATTATTTAATCATTTGAATTTTTTAATACTTAACAGGACAAAGAGAGCGTTTATTTTAAAACGCAAGTTAGCGCGTTTATTAAAGATTTCCTATGTTTCCTCCGCTCGTCTATCCCGGCTCGCTTCGGCATGCATCGCGACTCATTACTCCACTAATGGAGGCCGTAATGAACCAATCTAACAGATTGCTCTCGAATCTTCAGCCAACACCACTGATTTGAAAGCTCTGCCCTGAGATGCTGCTATCTTTTAAATTAAATACTCTTCTTACATTACGTTTATATCAGTGTAATTTATATCAAGCTTTAACAACTTAAAGTTAAAACTGACTTTACTTCCTTCACCCATCAACTAAATACGCCAATGATCCACGCTATTTTAGCACCTAATTAAATTTGTTTGACGGCTCGACACGCGAGTACTAATCGCCAAGGTTAACTCGCGATTTCCACCAACTTGTTCACAACTCCAATTTGTAGCTCCGTTTGTGCGACTCTGGAAGTTATATTAAAAGGTCCACAGTAATTTTCTTGACAAACACAATGAATAATGAATGGCGCAATATAAAATTCGGATTGAGGAGGGCGCCTCGTCATGTGTCCCAGCCGACATGTTTGTCTCTCTTAATTCTGTGTGTTTTTGCTAATTGAGTCCCGCTTCGGCATGACCTGAGCACCGTGCACCGCGGGAGCTCGTCATCTCTCGCTTCGTTAATCTATTATTCAGCCAGGAACACTAATTAAAACGTAAACGCGTACTCTTTATGCGAGTGAGAGTCTCGCACGACACTTGTTCCTTTCTCTTGGTTTACAGGGTGCGAATTCAATCAACTCCAAATTCAACATAAGGCGCAAGATTTATGATCGACACAAATCGAATTCGCTAACAAACAATATCGTATTCGAACGCGGTACGTGGGATACGATACGAGTATATCAATATTGCAGGCGCTATTAATACGTCCGTCTCATGAGCGGGCGGGGTAGCCCCAGCCCCCCGCTGCCGCCCCACTCCCCTTAGTCGCCGCTCTTAATTGAATGAGGAGCGGGAATTGTTTCCCAAAATGAAACAATTAATTGTGCAACGGCTATTCCGCCTTACATGGATAATACGTTCGTTTATGGCCTCCTAACGCGGCTGCACGGCGTCCTTTATTGGACCGACTCTAGGAATTTGTGTTCATTGGAGCTCGTATCCAAAATTTAATCGAGAATTTATAAGGACATCGCTTTGTTGTCCCGAGAACGGGAGTTTTTGCAGCTGGCCCAGTCGGGATTGCATTGTGCAATGTTTAAAAAGACGTCGGTTTTAACGTAACCCCTAAGTATTTTCTCCCACAATGCGGGTTCTACATTATGCGCCCGTTCCTCAACTTACGATGGCGAGAACGAGCCTTTTAGTTCCGAGCGAGACGCTTTAAATTTTCATGGTCAGGTCATGGAGCACGTGTAATGTGGTTATACCGCGTGGAAATTCAGTGGAACACGCTAACATGTGGCGCATTCAACTCGAAGACGCGTCGTAAACCGCCTTTACGCCTCTCGCCAAAACCTCCTCAAAACTTTTCATATTCTCCGGTCATAAAACAAGCCAAAAAATACGACCGACGAAAAACATTGTAAATAGTAGCGGGTTATCGACGCCGTGCCGCGGCCATACTCAGCTCCAAATTAGTTTTTAAAACATAGTTTTAACTATGGTTGTTGCAGTCGGAATTAGTGCTTTTTTCCGGTTTAATACCTTGGAAATACGGTTTTGTCTTGCACAAATGAATTACCTTTTAAACTAGACGTGCATGTAGTAAAACATAGACTGGTATTAATAGGCAGGCACCACTAATCACCAAAACATACAGCTGGCTCTATCAGTGCGCACACATACAGGCGTATCTTAACCCGCACGCACACAGGTGTCGCTGGCTCGCAGACGGGGTGGTGGTGTATGCCACTACGAGGGGCACACATTCAATTTGCTATTTATCCGGGAATGGATCTAAGTCATTACTTAGCTGAGCGAGAGAGATGAGAACGGGATGCACTGAAAATTACACGCCGAGCCAGTGTTCACAGCCAGTGCTGGGAGCTACGCGTGCCTTCATTTACTACACAATATGTACCCATCGCATTTGCCAAATGTGCATTGCCTGTACTTAGCCAAATTCGATATGAGTATCCGATAATATTCATTGATTTATTTAAAGAGGAAACTCACTAATAATAAACAGGGTTATATTCATTTATGCAGGAAGTCTATGCGCTCTAGAGCAAAAATTGATCAACTTTTATGAAATTGACTGAGCTTGACCAAATCACGAGTTACGATGACACCATTTTCCTCTGTTTAACAAATCTTTTTAATAAAGAAACTTTCCAAATCATTAAAAAACAACTAAGTACCCTAGTTCGAGAATCTTGCACCCTTCATTTCCTCGCACAGCTAATTTCACATTAGACAAAGTTTTCCAAGTGTAGGACCGCGATCCGGTCAGGGCGGCGTTGGGCGCCCTCAATCACAGGAAGTGCGCCATCTCATTGCGGAAGTGGTTTCTCTTGTCGTCTCTCTCGCACGGCCTCGGCTGTTTTGTGTTTTGTAAACTCGTGCCGTTAATGGACAGGCTCGGCTGCTTGATATGCCGCGATCGAATGCATTTCGCTTGATGAAAAACTGCGATTTTTGCGTTTTCTGACAGCACGTGGGCTTACGATTTGTTCTATACATATTGGATGCAGTTGCTCGACTAATGGACTGGACCAAATGAAAGTTTTTTCTTGTTCCATTGTTTTGAATATCAGTTACTAGAAAATATATGCCTCTATTTTGTTAAGTGGCCTTTCAATATAAGTAAAACTCTATTCAAATGAAATGCTACAGGATTCAAATTAACAAAACACGCAATCGTTAGTTTATCCTCATTTTCCAACCTGTCTTCGTTTGAATGGCAGAGAAAGTTAGGAAAAACTACTTAACTTTCTTTAAACATTAATATCACAATAAAATTAAGTTATAGTGAAAACTCAAACGGGCTTGACTATCACGTCTACAAAATTTAAGTAATCCATGCAGAAGTCAGGTTTAATTTATCAAATCATAATTTATCCTTACAACCACCTATGATTACAATTCCTGTCACGTTTATTTTACACAAAATGATAATGTATTATTTTCATTAGAAATATCCTAAATAATTTAAACACCCAACTGACTGAATAAAACCTTCGTAATGAAGCCTGAAAACAGCAACCCAAAGTGAGCAGACAGGTTGGTCAATGTTCCCTCTATGAGAAGACTTATTAAGATATAATTATTATTCCGATACACCCAGCTGCTACACGGACGATATTATTATAACATCAAGCTAGTACACACGTTATTCAGCTAGCAGACATGTAAAATAATAACACTAATTAACAATTAATTATATACACAAGTGTAATGTCAGACGTCCTTCGATTACTGCACGTGTTTGAGTAACAAAGAAGTTATTTGAATGTATTGTAGTTATTGTCTTAATGCAAATTCGATAGCTGTGTTGACAGCCCGAACAATGGCGGTGTAATTTTTATGACACGCAGATAAACAGGCAATGGCAATAAATTCATTATGACTTTGTTACTTTTATTTTGTAAAAGGTAAAGTAAACTGAAACAGCTGTGACGGTGACTTCTTCTGTTTGCTTTCATATGTAAGATATCGTTTTCGGTTTTAACATAGAAATTCGTATCAAAATAATGTGGTGCTGGCAGTGTTTTAGACATTAAGCCTTTTTGGTCAAAAAATAACGCAAAAGATAAGGTAAATTAAAAAACGTGACTCATACAACTAAAATGTATCTCAACTGTAGATAATAAATTAATTGAACGCTAAAGCACGTCGATAGATAATAAAATATATTTTAAAGCTATACACCTCCGTGGCGTGCACTGATAAGGGCGCCCGATTAAAATGAATCACAACGGTGCTGCTAATTGGGCTGGGCTGGCGGCTCATCCAATTAGCCCGGACTTAGAAACCCGTGCCCGCAGGCCGCCGGGACCGGCGCACCCCCGCTCTAATCTACCCTGTCTGTTCCACTAATATGAACCGTCACAACCGTGTACACACTGCCTTACTTGTGGGAACAACTGCAACTGCAAAATAGACAATATTAGACCTACAATAATTCACACTAACAATATTGTCGGACTGCTTTTGCCTCAGGCCCCGCTTGTGATTTTTGAACATTATTTTCAATATTCCTTTTCTAAGCGTGAGTGCCAAACAATTTATGTGTATATTTCGGAATGTTGATGAAACTCAGTTGTTTAGGCGAGGCGCGGTAACGACTCCTTTCAAGACTTCGCGACGCCTTTAATGACATCGAAGTCGGTGAGGCCGGGTTCGCGTGCGCAGTTCTTGTTATTTCTTTATTACAAAGGAGTGCCTCATTAATTTGGCAGCCCCTCAGGGTTGAGAGAGTCGCGAACCCTTGACCTCGTTCGCGAGAGCCCGCGACACTGAACCGTTCCCAAATTGAAAAGCTTACGCACCTAGCGATACATAATTAACGATCCTCATTACTTGGTAACAGATACCGCGTGGCGCTCGCGCCCTCGCCCGCACCCGCTCTCGGCCCCGCCGCCGCCTCGCACGCCGGCCGACTCCCGTCCTAACTCGCGGACTTTTCGCACGGATTGTGCACAGCCGCCGTTCTCACTACGGAAAACGACATAAAAGTCGAACTTAGATCATTCCAGTTCCAGACATAATTCCTTAACTCATCGTTCCAGCTAGACAGTTTCTATTATCCTTAATAGCATCCGTAAGAGTTTTAAAATGGCTCAGATAGTAAAACTTGTTCTCAGAAAGTGTTCGCAGGCCACGCCGAGTACCGTATCGGAGGAAGTTGGATATTGAATGTCGCGTTTTATTGGATAAATTGGATGGCAAAGCAGGGTAGCGGAAAAATCCTAATTTGTCGTGTATAATAGCAATGGATTGAAGCTGAGACGCGCGGAGTCGCCTCGAGCCGAGGTAATTCGAAGGAGGGACCGCAGACCGCATGTAAAGAGGCTAATGAACGCGGGCTCGGCGGCCGCCGGCGGGGCAACGTGTCCGCGGACTCGTGCATTTTTAATGGGGCACGCTAGCACACTCACTATTAATATTTACCGAACACGTCAAGAGGGTGCACTTTACCTTTTAGTTAACTAGCGTCCGGCCGTTCATTAAATTTTCACGCGCGTCAGTTTCGGGCGAATTTTCCGCGGCGCTGACCGGCCGGCGCTGCCGATAACGAGGCGGACCACGCTCGTTACAGCGCCGAGCCGCTCGCCGCCCGCTCGCCCCGCGCCCCGCGCCCTCGCTCCGCAACCCGGCCAAATTTTATTAATAATAAACTGTAACTGAAACGCGGCTTTGAAGTAAGAGAGCGACTCGAACGCTCGTTATCGGGAATTATGCGAAATCCTTTGACGTATACACTTATTTCTTTAAAGTTTACGTAAGAATCTACTACGTTATTGTAACTTTACGAGTCCTTAGTAATATATCCAGTGTAAGTCAAATTTCACTTTGAACGTAAAACTTGTCGCAGAATTGATTTCATAAGTCTCTGTAAGTAGTAAGGGTTACCGATACTTGTGAATAATTTTGTAACTAAATGTGATGTGATTATTAATGATGTCGGTTGCTTGGTGCTCGTGATGTGTAGGGTCATCAAATAAGATGAAGTTGTCATCGTCGGCCGGTGCAACAAGACAGGCGTTGACGGCAGATGAGCGCTTATCGCGAGACGAGATGGTGATTAATGATCGGTCATCGAGTCGCACTGCCGGTCGAGCTACATCGCGCTACGACGCGTAGGCTTCGATCATACTCTACGAAACACGCAAAATGCACAGGAAAATAAAAACGACTACGACTATTTATTTTTATAACGGATATTAAATACATAATAATATATAATTTAGATATGTTTTTTTGGAAATACATACATTAAACATAGTAATACAATCAAATTACACCAAAACAAAGTTTAAAAGCGAAAATAATCTAAGTACGCAATCGGTGTAATATCGCAGCATTTAACCCATTATCGGTAAGCAACACTTGTGGTATAGTGTGCGGCGAGCCTGCGTGCTTCGCGTGCATGAATAAGCAATGAGCGCGGGCGCACGCTACGCGACAAACTGCCGCGGCGCACGCGACGCCCGCCCTACACCGCCCGCCCTAATTTATTGCCGCCCGCCCAACACTATCACTCTTATATCTTACCTCGCGATATCTTTGGGAGCTTCTTGTGTTTATGGCACTCACGTATTAGGCTAATTTACTAATGATTATAGAGGACCTTTTGGTTTCACTTTTATTTGGGTCCAAATCAGTTTGTTGAGATTTCAGCTAATTGCGGTTATATCGCATGTTCTTGTACTTAGTTAGATTTAATCAATCATATATTAAATATACTTAGATAAATAATGTTGTTAAATACTATAAACATTAAAAGTTGTAAGAATCAGGTAAATCACATGAATACAAAGAAAAAAAAACATATTTGTGACGTTTGTGACCTTTTGGCCGCAAAGCTTCATGTCATCCATTATTGCCGCGAAAAAGGAAAACTTTATAAAGGACATCCTCTGCGGAGTCCATAGGTCTTCCAAAGTTCCGGCGCGATGCAATTATTTTTAAGTAGAAAACTTGATGCTTTCACGTGAAATATTGTTATATTGTATAAATAATTACTTTGTAATTGTTGCGGCTACGTCTAGCCTGAACAATAGTGAGCCTAACGTAATCAAATCTCAACGTAGGAGGATGACTCAAAACAAAGCGCCGTCGGTCCCTCGCACGTGCTCCACAATAATCAACACGTGCAAGACAAAGGCTTACTTCATAAACCTTCGAGCGGCTTCCAATTCCCGTCAGCGATGCAATATCGTCAAACGTCGGCGTCGCCCAACTGTTTGCCGACCGCTCGAAGCGCTGCCGCCTACAACTATTAAATTATTTAGGCCCAGTCTTGCATTGTCTCGCGAAAGTCGGTCTGGCAAGCCTCGATTGTCGTCCGAATCGGGCCGAACCCACCGCCAATATAAACAGTCGTTAGTGTTGTTACAATCGAATAGGAATGTCCCGAATGTGCGAGTATCGCTCGCTAGGAATCGTTTTGTATTGAGTTAGTGCCCGCACGCGTCCCGGTGTGTTTGCTCTAGTAGTTAATGGAATGCCGATGGGCCATTGTGAGCGTAGAGGCGTTTTCTATTCAATAGCCGATATTAAATTGAACGCACATATGTACGCAGAAGTTCCTTAACGGTATGCCTGTAATAACCGAAATTTGTGGTGAAAGCGGTCCTATTGTCTCCGTAATAGAATATCTACTGTGCTTAAACATATGTAGTGGATAGCAAAATTAATGCAAATGTATTGTAATTTTGCTTGTTCTGTGATAGATAATTTTGTTGGCTCTAATTAAAATTTGTTAATGAATTCCGAGTATCTATACCTATTGTTCAGCGATTTTGCATAATAATGTGTGCTTTCAATATTTCCTTGAAATGCTTAGTTATTATCCAAATTAGTTTGTCTTATTGAGGCCCTGATCAAAACTGAATTATACCTGCTACAACTTTTTGCCCCTTTATAATAATATTATTTGTATTTTATATAAAGATTAAAAATGAATTAGAGAATATAAAATTGCTAATCACATTTTTTGACAACTTTTTTTTTGTAAATGTAATAAATTCAACCAATATTTTATCACTACTAGGATTAGTAGTGATTTATCACTATTATTTGAATCAGCCATTGTTAAAAACTAAGAATTTTCTGAAATTCCTCAACTGAAACCTGAAACAACTCAAACAACATACGTAACTAAATCATCGCAAGTATATTTCAATCCCCTACCAACAGCCAAAAATAAGGTTTTCGTAATAAAACGGTTCCCTCGAACAATATCGTATATCGGTGATTACGATGCAGCCGGCGAGGTCACGCGACCCCCTGACCCGCCGTGTCCCTGACCTTAGGCTTGCAGACACGACACTATTTTCGGTACTTGTACGATTTTCTCGTAATGCGGTTATGAAACCTCATTTATATTGGTTATGGTAATCTAAAGGTTTTGGATTTTTAAGTTAGGCTTAAATGGGCAGTTCATTATTTTAGTTTATAAATTCCAGTAATATAATAATATGCCTAAAAATACATTAGTGAAACTAGCAGTAAAAGTTACTAAAAAGTTAATAAATTTCCATTTTTGGGGAACGTGAAAATTAGATATTTCTTTCATCTCTTTATACCAAAAATCTATTGTGTATGATAATGTCATACTTACCTGCCTTATATATGTGTTATATATATGTTTTACAATATCGATATCGATTACCGTACAAGCTAGGGGTCGCGTACTGACTCGCCAGTGACCCCGAATTGCATCCCCCGCTGATGAGGTCAGGTCAGCTGGCTCCATGTAACGTCCGATAGCAATCTAGTATATAATACCAAGTTGACTAATAACTAAGCAATTAAATATAAGTGTAATTCAAGAAAATTATC
Source organism: Autographa gamma (assembly GCA_905146925.1). Classification (NCBI taxonomy): domain Eukaryota; kingdom Metazoa; phylum Arthropoda; class Insecta; order Lepidoptera; family Noctuidae; genus Autographa; species Autographa gamma. Next base: position 9,487,650 of record LR989852.1, read on the forward strand.
ACTACACAAGAGTTTATTTAACCTAAGAACGAGTTTCGATTCTATCAGTGAAAAAATAATATATCAATGACAAAATAAATTACTGTTATCAGAAGAGCTTTACTGCAAACTAATATCGACCGTAAACGCCTATTCAAAGACATGAAACTACTCAAACTAATATTATAACTAACGATGAAACCTAATAGCTCCTCAGTTCACCACAAGCGCGACAAGAGCGTCACCACAGCGCACCACTACATCGCCCCACAAATATTATGCATGTTTAATTAACGCCATTCCTAATTCATAATCCGACAGTGATAAATTAGACAGCTCCGTCCGCCCGTAATTAGGTACGCAATTATCGCGGCCCGTTTGAATTCATTAATGCTGAAAGTACCAACGGTAGGTGAACGTGATTTATTAGTCACCTCGCAGTCTTGATAGTAATTAATATCGAGTTACAATCGCCCTCTATCACCGCACAGGTATCCCATACCGATTTTTAACACGAACGAGCGCGCCGCATGAAATAATTAATCAGCTCCGCAAGATCCTCATATTGTTCCCCTCGTTCTATTATTAGGCAATAAGCGTGTTTTCCGCGGCCACCGGGCGCACGTAATTGGAAACCCTATACGGCTATTTAATTTACCTAGCCGCCTGAGCCGCACCACCTGGCTCGATGGCGAAACAATTGCCGAGCGCCTAATTATATTTTAATCGCAACATGCCCCCCGCCCTGCTTGCCGCCCGCGCGCGGGGGGAGGAGGGTCACAACACCACTAATTCATTTGTGCGGCGGGCCTCGGCCAGCCAGTGCCTCCAGTCCCTGTTTATTCTCATAGGAGAGTTTAGGTCTCCTAAAGCAATACCGACGCTTAAACATATTAACCAAAGCGTTTACGTGAAGGGTTTAATTATGCACTTTACGTTCTTGGGTACAATGGCGTCAAGTTAATTAAGTTCTGCTTGTTTAAAGACTTGACGTGAGTAGATTGTTGCTTTTGAATAAATTTAATTTATGCATGAAAATTCGTCATTTTTGAGCGCGCGCTTCATTGTGGATGTTTGGAGGCACTACACAATAACTTACGCGAAGTTGATCAAGTGCAATAAATATTAAAGTTACAATATTGTTAGAACACTCCGTATACGCGAGCAGCTGTTGCCTTCAACTATGCCAATTGTGTGGAGGCTTTTGTGCGCGGTATTAACTATGAATCTATTATAACAATACATCCGTATCAGCCGCCGCACAAATCAATTCACTATTCATTAATATTGCGACTACCATAATAATATTGATCAAATTACATGTGACACATGGTATTGATACAAGTTGTTAGAACAACAGCACTGGCCGATCGGACGCCTCGTGCATTGTGTAGGTAATCAATTTCGCCGTGATATGTGTGAAAAATGGAGGCGAACGGCGGCCTGCACCGGCGGCGGCGTGATATATAGCCACTAAATGCTTTACTTACAATTACTTTAAGATATATTGGCAGACGTGGGAAACTAAATACAACATTTATATCAATGGAAAAGGCTATTTCAGCTATTCCAGCAATAAAATAACAAGGAACTAAATGTATAGATATCGCTCTTTGGTAATATTAATCAATTTTCTTGACCAAAGATCTAGTAATAATTTCAAACTTCCCGGTGAAGTTTAAAGGCGTCATGTTGAACGTGTGATGCGATTTAGTGGTGAACTGCTCCTGCGCCCAATCTGCATTAGCATGAAAGCCTCCTTCCTCCTTGAAGCGAGCGGGGGAGCGGCCCGCGGCGATGCTGCGCATTGGCCATTAGCGTGATTGCAGAACACCCCCTCCACGAATTCTTTAGGCCTCTCATCTCATAATACTACATATTTCATTATTTATGTATGTCCTGTTCATACTCCAATCTCTCTCGGAGATTACTCTCGTAATCAACGTAATTTAGCTCAAGGTTATGTTGTGAGAACATGTTTTAAATTGGAATTGTAATTGTTTCAGATGATGGCGTGTTCGTACCTGAGCGCGGCGGGTCGTGGTCCGGAGCCGTCGGGCGCGGCGTGCTGGACGCCGCCGGGCCTGGAGGGACCGCCGGCCATGCCGCCGCCGTACGCGCGGCCGTACAACCCGCTCAGCCTGCCGCCCATGCCGGTGCCCCCGGTGCCCCCGGTGCCCGGCCCGGCACACGAGCCGGCTCTCGACCTCACGAAACCCTCTTCATCCCTCAATTCGCGTCTCCCACCAGACGAGGAGACAGAGTGACAGTGTTGTGCTACAGACAATTTATTGGACTTGCGACTCGAACATAATTATTACTGACTGCACGGAAGTCCATCAGTAACAATTTGTTTTACGTCGATGAACTGTTAAGTTATACGTTAGTACCTATTACATATTTAATTTCGGTTGTGAAAATGGCAATTTATATAACTTTAACTTGCTATATATGTAAATTTCCATTAAATTACTGATACTTAAGAGTTGAACAGAACGAGATGTGTTAAACACAAGCGTGTTGTTTCTATTTTAAATTAAAGTGATAATGAACTGTGGAAGTGAAGAGGAAAGATCAAGCATATCTTAATGTTAAAACTTATTTGTTTTCAAAGCACGTTTATTGATTTTTACTTTTTTTATTTATATGTTTTCGGTCCATCGAACAAAATGAATTTAAGCTGCGTAATTTTGTGAATACTGTTTTAGTAATTTGCGCAGTGGAATTCAATATCGAACCAACAAAGAAACGTTTTACAGCATTTTATTTTTAATATTAGATCGAACAATACATATACCTATTGTACAAGAATTATGTAATGAATTATCACTACTAGTTTTGCAAGAATGTAAACTTAAACATTGATTGACAGAGGGATTCCGTGTGATAGAGTAACTTTCAGCGATATTATCTTCAAATCCAGATCTTCCAATGAATTTTGTTAATCTTTTAAGCTTATATCACTAACGGAACCACTAGAAGCCGTACATCTTGCATCATTAGTACCAGCCATAACAAATATTATCTGCTTATCGGAATATTGTCGACTCTTGCCAGAGATTGTACTTTTACTTTAATTTTAAGTACCGCTGGAAATGTCTGCAAATTTGCTCTATATTTGATGACAAATGCAATGAAATTTGTTCAACTATTTTACAATCGCAATCAATTGACATTAAACCTTACCGATAAAACTTACCGATCGATAAACCCCATTGGTCTAGTAGTATTGCATGATTTATGGCCTTTACAATCGATTATCACAATAGATCGTTAAAATCAAGCAAATTTGTAGCCAGCTCAGTCATATTGCAACAACTGTGTTTCTCGCGCACGCACCCCTGTGATTTGCAACCTTGCTGTGTACATAGTTCTCTCGTCTTTTGTTATTTCATTGTAAACGAGCTGTAAATCAAATGACTCGTTATTATACGTTCATATTGTAAATATTAGTATAAACATTATAGATATAAGTAGACACATCTTGTACCTAAAAAGTTTGGGCGCAAAACTTCGTAGCAATAATTTTGATGCCAACATCTTTGAAGTTTAAATTCAAGTTACTAACGGTCTCTGTATATATTGATCTACGTTTTACCAGTTGTTCGATTTTAAATGTATACAGTTAATGTATATAAGTAAACCTTAAACGCTAACATTCCTTTATATGTGAATCTAAGAGTAAATGTTTGCATCTATCAATTCCATATAGATATCTGAACAATAGTGTACGCTCGGTGTTACTTCGAAGTAGTGTATTCTTTATATTCAATGGCATTAGTCAATTCGTCATTTATAAATATAATTTTATTCGAATTCATTAGATCTTTAATGAAACTATGTGCTTAGATGTATTAACTGACATTGAAGATATAATGACCGGCATACAATATAATGTTAGCGTTTAGTGAATCTTGCCATCTCACGATATGTTTAATTTACGGAAAACACCACAGACTTAGGGTAAATGACTTGTGCTAGCAAACTACCACCACCTCAAAGGGCTTGCCTTAGTACTAAATTGTTAAAAAGCCTGTTTCAGAGGTCTGTATTATTATTAAGTAAGTATTAAGAGTTGCAGCCCTGCATGTATTTCAGTCACACCCAAAGCCTGTGGCGATTTGTTAGAGCGACAGTTATGGTGTTACCAGTACACAAAGAAAGAACATACTTACCTAGCCTAAGAGAGCCGGTGACAGGAGGAGAAAATAAAATTTTGTAAATTATTTACTTTGTTTCAATTAACCTGAACATAATGATATACCCTATTCTCTATATATACTACATATAAGCTGCACAGCACTTGGTGTAAAATTAATAATTAAAGCAGCATTCAAAGCTTCAGAAAATGCTACATAGAACCCTAAACGTTACTCAAAACTCAATATTATTTTTTATTGGGCTCCAAGATTTGTCCTCTATGGTTTTGGGCATAGATATTACTGTGTGTAAAACTGCACAATAGAAAATATTACAAAAATCGATCGTTATGTATATGAAAACTGCAATCCTACAGGCGCCTGGACATAAAGCAAAAACACGCAGAGCTTGAAATTGTTTAGTCGTCATCCACCAGCATAGGTTCCCAGTTAAATAAATATACACATAGATTTTTCGAAGGTAAATTAGTGTATTAAGGGAATTTGATAGGAAATGCCTAAAGTAATTCAATAGATACTAAAGTAAGTATTAAAACCTCAATAATGTTCCACAATATCAGTTCTTAGGTTACAAGACAAACTTCTAAATTGTGGACCCAGTACCTAATGCAGTGAAGAATTCAGGAGAAGAGGATGTTCTCTGAATAATAGACACACATTAAAATCTAAATCCTACCAAAGAGAAAACAATTTTTCCTTCACCCTTACAAAAACAAAACTTTTTTCCAACCAAATCTCAAAAACAGTATCTTATACACTACAGACCTAGTTCTCACGACCGGCGTCGGAATGTGGTACGGGGGCTGCGCTGACCCCTATTCTCACGATCCCATGGACTGGACACAAACGAACTAAATTGGCCTATGTTATGGAAACTTGAGAAAAGCTAGATTGTATAAAAGTTGTACGAATTTGGGAAAATGATTTAGATGGAAATGATAATAAGAGTAAATAAATAAAAAGGTTTGTTTCTTAAATGAAGAATAGTAACATGTATGATAACACAGGATCTGAATAACTTACGGGTAAGTATAGCTACGTAACTCTTCAGTACTCTACATCCTTATTAAAATATAGTAACAAAATATCTACTTACAAAATAAAATCTTTATCTAACATTACGGTTAACCTATGTCCTTCTTTAATACCCCTTGATATTTCAGTAGGTAATAAATTAATAAAATGATAAATCAACATTATTGCGTATTTATTGACATCGACAGAAAAACGCAAATATAACGCCGACTAGATAAAAGAAAAGAAAACAAAACCATTACATGAAACCACTTAGAATAGGTAGGTACACTAAGTTTAACAGGAGACTAAGCTTTAAACATGGCATTTAATTAAACTAAACTCTATAGAAATATTTAATTAAATATTTAGGTAAGCATTTAAATAAAACAAAAATAAACAAGGAAGACAAATATTCTCAAAAAAATATTATTTAATTTTATTTAAATTAACTCAACTCTGACTGACTGTTACGAAAAAAACAAGCAACAGAACGTTCACTTTGTTGGATTAAAAATCAAGAAAACATCTGGACGAAATTGTTTAACATTGCAAATTGAACGATTATGTAAACAAGCCATCTTGAAGCCTTTTTTGACGATGTCATGACAAAATAAGTGGACGAGATGCTTAATTACAATTCAACAATATTTCGATTTCATCTCTTTTGTTTTTGGGACAAGAAAATCTGATTTAATTTGGCTTTTACGGATAAAGTTTGGTGTAAAGTTCCGTGTATGGATAATACGCTTTTATTTTATTTGTTTTACTTATGCAACGAGACAAGTTAATGAAGATAATTATAGAAAAATATTTACCTAATAGATTTTCTCGCAGAGATTTTTATAATTTGTTCTGAATTAAGATAATAATGATTTGATCTGAGATGGTCTTATACTTATAAATGCAATTAGCAAAGGATGAAGACTTTAAAAAGTTATTCTACCTACATAAATTCAATCAAAATAACGAACTAAAGTCTCGCTTGATAACTACTGTAGTGTAGCCTATTAGATAAATTGTATCTACTTATGTGGTTCCATACCAAACATTACAGACCATAATAAAACTTCCCAACTATTAACATAATAGGCTACTTAATTAAGACAAACGAAAGAAAACAACTTAATTTACCTTATTCAGAGTACTTAATACGAAATGCAAAAACAATGACATACATTCCCACGTTTAACAAAATAACTCCCACTGGCAATGGCGACTAATTTGTGAAGTGAAGAAAACCATAAAATAAATTAACGAACGTAAAAGGATGTTGAGAAATTACAAATCTCATTCCGCTGAGTTGTTTAACATTTAACAACAAAACATGGCGCGTCTTCCCAAAGACAACGAATTTCGAGTGTACTACGTGAGCGCGACAAATGGATGTGCGATTAACGCTTATGCGACAAAACTGTACTGCGACTCACCGTAGTTCGAATGCACGCTAGTGCGACACACTGATGATCGACATCTCGCTAGTGCGACAAACGATTGCGCGACAGTAGTTCGACACTACGGTAGTGCGACACTACGGTAGTGCGATACTACGGTAGTGTAGTACGTTGATGCAGTATTACAGTAGTTTGCTGAGATACATTTTGAATTACATGTATATTAAATAAGTAGATATTAAATAATCAAAGGCCGTCGCTCGCTTCGCTCGCTCCATTGCAAGGTCACAATATCTAACCTAACCTAACCTATTGATCTCTGTCACAAAGTCGAACCCAACCAAGCAATGGATGTCTGGGCCTATGTCGGTTCTATACCTATGTTTATGTTCTATTTCGTCAATCGTTTGTCGCACTAGCGAGATGTCGATCTTCAGTGTGTCGCACTAGCGTGCATTCGAACTACGGTGAGTCGCAGTACAGTTTTGTCGCATAAGCGTTAATCGCACATCCATTTGTCGCGCTCACGTGGTACACTTACGAATTTCGATGCATTCCATTTTCGAAAATTTATTTTTTTATTTTTTCCGTAAAATGTTTTCTTTTTCGGCCATTATGTGACAAATCTGTGAACACGTTCACGTTACATCGAGTTTCGTTGAATGAGTCCACATGAAACCCACCGAACTGGGTTTGAATCAGCCTGTAATCTGAGCCGAACCTCTATATCATATCGGCCGTATTTGGCGCCCGTACCATGCTTTTGCTTTATAGTTTTGTCAAACGAGGCTTAGAAAGTAATCGATGACAGCCGGTATGGAGAATTGGAGATACCAATGTCTTCGGATTAATTAGTTTCTTTAATTGGCCTGTCGATTGTAACGGATAATTTATTAATTTTTAATGGCATAATTTAACATCTAGTGTTTTAAGATTCCCTTGTCACTTATCATAACACCCTTCAAAATTACGTCAATTATAAAAAAATTGTAGGTAATGTGACAACAAAACATTTCATTTTATTTTTCTAATTATAACTGCTTAAATGTTACAAAAAAAATTGTGCGGGTAAACTAACGGAAATAAATTATACCTTGACTTTGATTTTAAATTAACAAATACTAAAAAGTTTCCCATCACCATCCAACTCCGTAATTCATAAAATCGATCTCAAATTTCTTTTTAAAGTGACTTACCATCGAGAACCAACATTAAGTCCTCAATGGAGTGCACAGACGAAAGCGCCTCACGCCTGCTGGGCACGAGTTTGGTCTGACAATTGGATTATCTTGTTGTGCCGGCAAGTATTTCATAACAGAAAAATATTATCGAAATAACTTCCGCCTGATAGCTAATTTTAAATAAGTTTTCTTTTCTATAAGTGGAGAGAGAAAACGGGTGTGAATATGTTTGAAGAGGTGAGTGACTTTGCTGTCACTATAACATGAATATAAATTGTGGACTGGATTGTTCCTTTTTCCAAGGTACTTTAAAAAGTTACTAGATATGTAATTGTTCACAAAATAATTAAGAATGACTTCCAGAAAATACAAGCTACGTACATTGATTTGAATCAAATAAAAGTTTGAAATAAGGGTTTTAATCTGTAAGCAGAATCCAACACGTGTAATTATGAACGAAACAATGGTAACCCAAAAAAATACTTGATAAATTGTGGTATTAACGATTATTTTACAGTCATTAAATATTTGACCAAACAAACAAATGACTAAATCGGGTTTCCCATAAAAAAAACCCGCTGCAAATCTAGCCGAGATTTTGATTTAATTTTCAATACATCTCATTAACAGACATCCGACGCGGTGAGCCCAGGGGTTTTGTCACAATTTATCCGCCGGCAGGACCAATTACGCAGGCAGGCTTCCTTCCTGATAGACGGACCATCAAATATGTACCTCGGCCTTTTGCGAGAAATGGCGAAAAATACCGAAAGGTCTGAGTGACGTGCGGACACGAGTATGAATGAATGATGGGCGGCATACACGGGAGACTAATCAATAGAGTCGCCTGCAGGCTACCCTGCAATATTCACGTTAGTAATGGCCGACCACCACTCGCCTGCTCGGCTGTAGGCCACGAAACACGCAGCGGGACACCCGCTTGTTTTTCAGTCGAAACTTATAGGTTTTACAACAGCATTTGGCACGGTATTCTCCTTTTAACCACGAATACAGAATAATTACCATAAATGTTTTTCATTTTTAATGTGCGGTTTTTTTATTTTTATAATTAAAACGTCACTTAACCTTTTTACAAAAATTATTAGCTATGAATAGAATAGTCAAAATTTTACTAGTTTCATAATATTCAATTTGTTTATTTACTATCTTATTCCCACATAAATAAGATAGGAATTTCTAGCGGAAGACCTAATAAAAATGTAACTGGACACAATAACAGGTCTAATTATAATTTTCTTCATCAACGGACGTTGGGTGAGTTGGGTCGCGCGGGAAACCTTTTCCAGGCGATTCGGAGAACATCCGGCCGGACTGAACGGCCGACCGATTAGGTAGTAGACCCAGAAACCAATTTTTACAACCACATTACTTATAGGACATAATTAATGCAAACTACTTTCAATACAATTGTATTTATTTTCATAATATAGGTTTATTAATTGGTAACGCAGAATACCTTGCACTCTATATATTGCAAGCAGTTTTATTAAATCATGAAATTAGGAACAAAAAAAATCCGATTTATAACAAACCCCATTTCAACTAATAAACTATTTAAACAGCAAAATACTGTAACTACTATCCATATTAATACGAACTTATTTTCAAACCACTGCAACCAAGTAATACCTAGCTACCTAAGTTAAGGGTTTCAATTATAGAATACCCATCTTAAAATGAAAAAATGTACAGGTATTCTTGCTTTAATTTTGTAGTTAAAATGAAACTTGCTGAGCTTTTAAATAAATATAATTAACTGAACCAATTAACATTTAAGTAAATACCACTATTATCTGAAAGAAAGCAAATCCATTCTCATATTAAATTCCAACAAAATAAAAGTTTGAAGATAGATCTCATTTGTGTATTAACAAGCGTGGACATGTCGTGAGTCGGACTCGACCCGGAGCAATTGTTAACTGTACGCAAGGCAGTGAGGGTCACTGGGAGACCCGCTGTCCATCGTACAACCCGCACAATAAGTTTTGCTTGTGTGTTTATTGTTTATTTGTTCGTTGGTGGAACTTAGTAGGGCTTATGTTTGGCAGCGAATTAGCACGTGCAGACTGAGTGTTCTTTTGTTTTAATTTAACAACCTTCTGCCTAGCATTTTCTTAAGCTTGGTGGGATGCTGACCCCACCAATCTGATCTAAATACAGTCAGCTAAATACCGTTTTTTACATGGACTGATTTCCTCCACTACCAGTTTTGCAGGTTAGTACAGTTGTCATTTTAAAATATTTGTACTTATTAATTCCGCCAGGTAGGTATTTATGATTTTCTTCTCACATTCTACACGCAAAAGTAGAAGTCAGAAAATTTTTAACAGTTCATTTTCACTTGAGAAATTTCTGCCAGCTGAGCCAAAACTCAGCAGTGAAATAGCCATAACATGTCATAATTTGCTAATTCGTTGATTCATTTCCAGGTTTTGGATTGAGTGTTGTACAGAAACTGATTCAATATTAGCTCATTGTTTACACTGAGGTAAATGCCAATGCGCAGTTCTAAAGCTTACTCAGTAATGGCAATAAAATCGGCAACTAATTATAGAACTTAACATGTTTGTAATAGTCTCCTGACCTCGAAAAGCTTTGAATTATGTTGTTTAATTAACCTGACTCGCCATGATTCTTAACAAAAAAAAAAGCTTCAAAATATCACCTAATTAATTTATTTATTATTAAAATACTCAATCCTCAGCACCAAATTCAGACAGCCCACGAAAAACGATCTAAATTAACACTCAAAAATCTACAAATAACCACTAACTTCGCCAATCCGCGATAACAAAACTTGATTTGCGTACTGTACGTTGTTTTCTTTCAGTCTGAGCTTATTATGATACACTTTAATAACGTTAGCATACATCATTATGTGTTCGTTGTCCGTCGAGGCATGGGTAACATGCCGACGGTGCTTACATATAAGAACATAACGATCCTATTTGGTAGAATACTAATGAACGTCGGCCCTACGGTTCTGCTATTTTCTTTATGGAAATCTGAGATTGTTCGTACGTTGCCTTCAAACATAGTTAGTATTATGAAGTTTGAACTGTATTAATTACTGTATGTAGATATGTGAACTATGATTGTTTTTTCATTATATTCGATGTATTTTCTTTCAAGCACTGCCTCGTTGGCCTAGTGACGACTAATGACGATTCCCGAGTCGACCAAGGTGTTATTGGGTTTTTCTATGAAATTCTCAGTAGCTAGCAGGTCGGAGTTTGGATTTGTGCCCGGTTAGTGGCAATAGGCTCGCCCCTATTACATGGGACCTAAACATATCGGCGAACTGTGGGTGTACATTGGTACACCTCTGCCTACCCCTTCGGGGATACAGGCGTGGTGATATGTCATATGTTATGTGTTATCTTCAAGAAACGTGAAATATTAATTTAAATATGAACCGTGTGGAAGAGATAACACAAACATTTAATAGCCTTCCGCTAAGACTTGTAATCCAAGCCTAAATATTCGTGTTTCTTGGGTCCAAATAGTTTTAGTTCATTCGTTTTAATCCACTAGGATTTTTCTAAAATGTTCGGTCTATACGGTAGTCCGCTCGGAATATTTAAGTGGAAACTAGTAGAAAAGACCACAAATCGGTGTGTTAATTGGAAGTTTGCTTTAATTGATTTTATAGTGAATTGGAAGCACTTGCAGTGGCTTAAGAACGTTTTATTTTTACACGGTCAATTAAGCAAAAAGGGACCTCAAATTGTTCTCCGAGGTCTGAATCAGTTCTAATGTAATAAAGTTCGCTAAGTCTCATAGAGATAAGTAGTAAGTAGGTATAGGATATTCACCTTATAACACATTCTTATTCGATATAAACATTTTAAAGCCAAGTAAATGCAGTTCTCAGTACATGTCATCATAAGCCTTGAGAGCCGACACAACCTAACACTGTATTGTATCCCTTTAATTCCCGCAATCCGCACTGTAATAAATTAACGCCATTACTAAATTATTCCCAGCTTCTAGATTAATCTAGAAGTCGGGCCGCAGTCCGACGCGGCCTCTCTTACATTATTACAGCATTCATTAGAGTTCGCTAATTACTCCTTGCTTTAATGAATAAGCTCTAATGAACCACTTTCTGTTAATTAAAGGCGGCGTGGGGTGGGGGGAGGGTAGGTTGGAAGGAGGAACTTTTCTCCGGGCTCTGATTGCAAATGTGAATTTGTGTAAGTCTGAGAGGAAAGAGTGTTTCTACTGAAAAGGGGTAATGAGGCGGTCGAGTGAGCCCGAATTAGTTGCAACTGCGCGCCTAGATAAATTACATGAGTCGCGACCCGTGATACCTACTTGCTGACAACAAATACACTAACGCTAAACTTTTTGCTACTAATTAGAATTAATTACTTACTTAATTAGCTGTTTATAAAATCTTTTTTGTACCTTAGGCACTTAGTTCAAGTTTTATCTTACTTTTTTCTGCTTTCTTAATTGATGCAACAATTTCATTAACATCATCAATCTAATGATTTTATCTTAAGGTTCCGTTTACGAATAAAACGCGACAAATGAGAATAAAAAGTAAACTACATGACTTTTATTAATTATTTAATTAGGAATCTAAATAATAAGCCATTTAAACTTTTACCTAAATTCTATCTACGCTTTTATTTTATACTCTAGTAATAAATACAGACTAATGCCCAGCCATAAGTTGATTTCTAAAATTTAAATGTAAGTAGTTAGATAGGGATACCCACTTATTGCACAGATGGACAAGGTAGGTGTAGAAGTTCTGTAACAAGTAAATTAAACAACATGTAAATCTGTACACTAGTTCTGTAACATAATAAATATTAAACAACCCTAATTATTATTGCTAACGAAAGTATGACGAGTGAAGACACTGCATGAATCTATGAATATTGTCGAACAAAGATAGGCGCGGACTGCCGCGGTACTTTCGCAATACATTGTTCGCTAACTACCGAAATAGGTGCGATGTGTTAATACAATTTAGTACAATTTAGTTGGGAGTGTTTACTGAAAATGTTTTCCTTGTTACTGTTTTTAGATATCCTTTAATAGAGTTAGTGTTTAGAGTTTAGCTGTTTGACTTGTCAGCTGCGATTTTATTTAACCATATGGACAGATTGAGGTAACAGAACTAAGTTGTCTAATATTAAAGGTAGGTAATTAACAGAAACGTTCTTTGTACATACCTAACTGATTTTGGTATCTTTATAAAGTTTATTTACAGTTACTATATTTAAGCCTCGATTTCACAAAAGCTGATTAAAGTAGAAAGCTAATCAGTCAGTGTAATTGATTGTTAATCTTTTGGTCAACCACTCAGTCCTCATCAGTTGATTTGACACCAGTTTCAATTAATCAGCTTTTAAGAATCTTGTGGTGTGTAAATAAAGTAAACTCTTACTACTAAGTAGCATTAGATAATTTACCTTATTTTAAATGAAGTACCAACTGCATTCAATACCAAATTACAACGATTCTAGATTCTAGTTAGTTAATTCCAGGCACGTCAAAACGAGGCCAATATCACACATAAATGGGGATCACGAAGCAGAATAATAACCAATCAAATCGGTTACAGCACATGTATGGACAGTTAGCACGGCTGTTACATCTTCATTAACCGAACCACGGGAATTAGAACACGTAGATTGAGATTGACAAGGCTACCGCTGATTAGGGTACTCAATGGTAATATACAGATGAACTAGAAACTAGAACATAGTTCAATACATGTAATTAAATTTATATAAAATGTTTTTGTCTTTGGAAACTGATTTTCATAAGCTTGACCACTGTAACTACAACTGTTGAAATGGGAAAAAAATGTCTAACTCGCTCCACATCTGTCGCATTTTTGTAGTAGTTTTAGACTCAATATCGAGATAAAAAGGAATAGAAAAAGACGCATACTTAATTGTTTGAACATTTGAATGTTTTTTATTCGACGTAGGCACGCCATCTACCAGAATACTTCGTACTAGTATTATCGCTACCAAAACTGCATTTAGCTTAAAAGCTCTTGCAGCATTCTCTTATTTATTCTTTTAAAACATGAGGTCACATAGTATTTACAAGTTATTTAGGTGTGGTCACAAGAAAGATCACCCTCCCGTGTCCCACGGGCGCCGTAAATGCTACGGATGGATACTGTTGGAAAATGTTTTATTGCTAACTCCACGGAAACACGTATAAGTCATCTTACTAAACATTATTATTTACTGCTACTTTGTAAATAATGAGCAATAATATACTTATCTCATCTAACTTAAGTTAATTATACTAGTAAAAATTAGGAAGCCCCGCTTTTTTAAAACATATCAAATTAAATTTAAAAATCTTCCAAAAAGATACCTAAATTTAATTTGAAATGTGTCAATACTTCTTCTTGGGTTCTTACATATTTATATAACGTGCCTTTTATTAGAGCTTCTATAATTTAATTATGTTTAATGTAGATATTCACAGCCTGATTGAACTGGACTCCAGGGGCCCAAGTCTGCTATTTACACTCGGTTCAATGTCTTCATAGTGTCATGCCAGCAGATCCATTTTAGGAAAATTGGTATTCTACTAAATGTCAAAACGTCAAAATTGGCCATTGGGACGATTCGATTCAATGTTCAATGACTATGACCAATCGTCAAATCGTATGACCAATCGTCCCAATGGCCAATTTTTACGTTTTGACATTTAGTAGAATACCAATTTTCCTAAAATAGATCTGCTGGCATGACACTATGAAGACATTGAACCGAGTGTAAATAGCAGACTTGGGCCCCTAAAGTTTAACAACTTATACCATCGCTATCGTTATGTATCTACTCATGAACCTCGTATCAAACCTAAAGGATGCTCACCGTCCACGCTAACTTGTATGAATGAAACGATCACGTATTGCCAACACCCGGCAAAGATTACCTCCACATATAATTCCCGCTAGCCGTACAGGAATCTGATGAAACAATTACGCCGTTTTACTAAGAGAACGAACGTCCAAACAATTAACTAATTACCGGTGGTTTTAGGACACGTTATGAAAATTTACTCGAAGGTGCGTAACTTGAATACTCAATAAGCGTGAAACTACCAAGGATTGTAAGGAATTGACAAATATGGAGCCAATGAGCGTATAAATACGAGCATCGGGCTTATAATTCATTATAGTACACACAGTTTGGATAACGTGAACAGGCCCACTGAACCCACCTGACAACATGTTCAGTTTCATCGCGGTAAGAAGTCGAGCCTTTAATCAACGGGATTACTATTTTCTAAGTTCAGAAATTGATTTATGATTGAGAACTTCCCTTCATTATAAATTAATTGTAGCGCCCGTAATTTAAAGTTAATTCCTAGAGAAATGTGCCTTTGATTGGCTTCGTTTTATACCTGCAATTTATTAAGATTAATACCACCTACGTGTTGCATTTATTTTCAGATTGCTTGCTTGGTCGGCGTAGCGTCAGCTGTCCCGTCCGGATATGGGGCGGTACCTATCGCTACCGGCAGTATTGTAAGAAAATTTCCATCTCTAAATTTTATAAAAAACAATAGGTCCATTATCTAATGTGTTTTTTTTTTGTTTTCCAGTCCGTCCCTCGTTACGGCTTCAACTATGCGGTCAACGACCCCCTGACCGGCGACAACAAGGCGCAGACTGAGTCCCGCGACGGTGGTGTCGTTAAGGGCTCATACTCGCTGACGGAACCCGACGGCACCTTGAGAGTGGTAGACTACACTGCTGACCCCGTCTCAGGATTCAACGCTGTAGTGAAGCGTGTTGGCCCAGCCGCTCACCCACAAACGTACGTCACTGCTCCCGTAGTCAGCAAGCAGATTGTGGCTCCGATAGCCGCTGCACCCATCGCTCCGATCTCCACTGGATACGCTTCCAGCCTTGTTGGCCTCGGCGGCTACGGAGGCTGGGGACACGGAGACCTAGGCCTCAGCGGCGCTGGCATTGGCCTGGGCGGAGCAGGCATTGGCCTGGGCAGCTACTCAGGCCTTGGCTACGAAGGCCTGGGTTACGGCATCGGCGGTCTCGGAGGCCTCGGCGACTGGAAGCACTAAGTGATAGCAAGTGCCTGAATCCCCTCGGACGTTATTGCGACCTTACTTTCCTTTCGCATCTGAATGTTCCTTGTTCATAGGCGATACGAATAGTATAGGTTGATCATGTATTGTGAAATACTGAAATAAATAAGTGTCACTGTGTTGTAAATACCTTATTAGTTTGTTTTCGTGAATTTTAAAACATTTCCATTTTAATAGTACCTACTTTTGCTGCAAAAAAATAGGACCCTTCATTTTTGATTCTGGATGAATTCCCACCCAAGGTATTATTAGTTTACTTAAACTACTTTGCTGCTAAGTGCTACTATTAAATGAGGTGAAAAAGGGTACAGACAAAATCCTTAAGTAATTTACCCTAGCAAAAGTAACAATGGTTAATATCAGTCCAAATAAAACAACAAAATACATTTAGCTACACAATTATATTTCATAATAAATACCATCGACACATTTATCCGTCATACTTAAATGCACATATTATTTGAGCGGTTACACCGTCGTCATGGCAACCACATCGACAAGTAACGTACTTTGTTTATAAATTGAGATATTTACACGAAACATCCAAGGATTACCTACTATTCAGATACTTGACTCTTTATACCGTTTCAAGAAACACATACGCAATCGTATCGCAAGGCAATAGTTACACACGTTTACTCGCAACTGTGAGCGTATATTTTTTGTTAAACATTGCAAGTACATGTTTTTTTTAATCAAGTATTGAATATTCTTTCATATCGTACAAGTGTGTAATTTCATTTTACACAATTTATATGCATATGAGAAATTGATTGGAATGTATAATATTTTAGTTTTAATTTGAATTTAATCTGTTTAGTTCTGTAAAAAAATGCGTGTATGCCAGAAACGAGTACAAAACCCAAGTATCAGTATAACAAGTACTGTGAAGAACATTTGCCTATGTTAATAATACAATGAATGTCGTTGCAGTGGGCGTTGTTGGGCGCTACGTCACTTTGCGGGAGAGGCCCTCGCCGAACAGGAACAGGCAGAGCCGGTCCACTAGGTACGCGAACACCATGTCCGCTATCAACACTTGCACGAGAATGAGCCGGTACTGAAACAAAAAAGGAAATAATGTTCATTTAACCCATTTAAAAGGGGAGGTGAATGGAGAGGCCTATGTCCAGCAGTGGTCTGCTATAGACCGATGATGATGATGAACCGATTTAAAAAGATGTTAAAGGACACAGCGGTGTGTAATCATGTTAGATGTAAAAAAAAATATCCTAATTATTGGACATATTGAGATTTTATATTAGGTTGACAGATAGCTAGTTGCTTTACCATTACATACAAAATTACCATATTCTTTTATTCAGTACCATTGAACGTCAATCAGTGTGAGTAAGGCAAGCTGTCTCTTTGACTTTCAACTTGAGTAAAGTAGTAACAGATAGACATTTAAGAAATTCTTAAAATTTATTTGCGTAGTGTTCAGGAGTTACTTTTAAGGTTATGTAACGTAGATCATATTTTAGGTTTGGTTTTGTGATCTATTTTTCAATAAATATCAATAAATCGACTCTTTTAATTTCATTTCAGCCGAAGTCCTATGAACTCACATCTGGCGGGAAGTAGACGATCTCGAACATGTTGGAGAGGTCCGGGAAGACGCCGGCGGCGAGCGCCAGCACCGCGCCGCCCGACACCACGATGCTGTACAGCAGCGGCTTGTTGTCGCGGAGACCCTCCATGAACGGCTCGCCCTGGGGAGAAGTAATAATTAGTGAAATCACAGCAATGACAATGAGAGAAAGGTATCTGTACAAACTTTTGTAAAAGCTTAGGTAAAATTAAAGTAAAATGTAAGTAACAAGGTGCAAAAAAAACCTTCTTAAATATACTAAATAGTATATTTATAATAGTATATTTATAATAGTATATTTATCTGTATCTAGAAATTACAATAAGACTCCGCACAGTATTAATAATATAATATGGCTGTTTTTTTTTTACTGTAAACTGTTTATTTGTATGTAGGAAGTATTCTTGTAATTTTGACGTAGTAATGTCGCAGACAAATAGTATAATTCCGCCGTTTACATACGGCGTCGTCAGTTTAAAAACGTTTGCAGTTATGTAATATTGATTTTTCTTCTTCATAATTGACCAGCCCAAAACATTACCAGACTAATTACTCTCTCTAATTACTCACCCTGTAATTAATAGCGAAGGTGGATATCTGTAGCGACATGGAGATGATGTAGACGGTGCTGTTGAGGAGGTCCGGCGCGAACTCCCGCATCTCGTCGTCTGCGAGGTCCATCTCCAACTGGGGCTTGGTTTCCCTATAAACAAATATGATTGTTTTTGTTAGAGGGCTTATTGCGAATGTGTTACACTTGAATAATATTATTGTTTTATGTTTGTAGGGATTTTGGCTCATATGGTCCCCAGTAAAGTGTGAAATAAAGTGGTCTAGATTTTAGTAGTTAAGCGCCAGCAGTTTGCCTATGGCGGTGAAGTTCATGTTTTGGACTGGAATAAAGAGGATAGCGGTGAAGTTAGTATTTTTTGCCGGAAAAGGGGGCTTATATTTATTTTATTTTTATAAATATTTCATAACACATTGTTAAGTGGAATGAAAATATAAATAACATTTAAAAGTAATAACTTTTTAGTGGTCATGGTCTACTATGACACAAATACAAGAAAAACAGACATTCTGCAACCATACTGTTTGCTAATATTCGTTGCGTGCTTTATCTCTTATTGTTCCATTTATTAGTTTCATGCTTTATCTTGATAACTTACGAGATAAATATGAAATAGATATTTTATCTACCTATTACAGATTTTAATTATATCATCGACAATGAGCAAATTTTATCCAGGAACTTTTATCTAGAATTTATTTTTTTGTTCATCTAATTATTTTCAAATTTATGTTATTTTTTTTTCTTTTATAGTTTTGAAGTAGTAATAGTATAATTTCTTACCTTCCAGGCGATCGTATCGTGGCTTCGTGCACCAGGTATATGAGGCATACGAAGTGCACCGCGAACTGGGTGAGCACCGTCATTATCGTGTACACGTTGAAGATGTTCGGTAGAGGACGCTGTTTTGATAGTTGTTTCAGTGGCTGCGAATAGAAATACAATTTGTTTAAGTAACTTTTATGGATGTATAGGGTTCCTTTGTTGCAGAAGTGAATGAGATCAGTAGTACAAACTAAATAGGGTTTTCTCTATAAGTATTAGGGGCAAATGTTAATATTTGCTTATGTTTACAGACAGAGGATGTTAAAGAGCAACTCTTACAGTAGGATTTTTAATTAGACGATACTGACTGACAGTAGCTAATGTCAGTTTGCAAAATAATATTGCCACATTTAAAGTAATAGTGATGCGTTCAGTTCTCGGTCAATCAGATGAATGAACAATGAGTGTGAATAATTAGTCATTTCGACTCGACCACATGATCGACAGTGTATCTGACAGATTTATAATAAATGTCACAGAAAGTGATAGTGCTTTTTGTATTTCTGATTACGAATAAGAACAAATTATGTAATAAGTGACGTTTTTTTTTTATTTTCAAAACCTACCTATAATTGTTACATTTCATGCATATACAGTTTCAACAACATGGTGTATTGAAAATAGGACTGTCTTACAATTTTCCTCGCAATGTTTTCATTAAAATGTTTAAAACAGACAATCGAGGCAATTTCATTCATTCAAGAGGTTTTTCAATCATTCACTGTGTCACAACACTATTTTTATTTCATCAAAAACTGACAACACAGTAAACGTCAGTCAATATCGTCTAATTAAAAATCCGACTGTTATAACTTTTTTTAAGACTATCATCGCTCTTTGTTATTTTTTTAAAACAAAGGCAGAGATTATATCATTTTAAAATTGATATAACACCCATCTTATATAATCTACATGTACTATTAGAAAATACAGCATATTATTTACTACTACAAAAATCATAAACAAAACCCCTCACTGAAGGTATCATGGTCACGGGCAGACTGTCTGCCCGTGACCATGCAAAGGTGTCAAAACGTCGGAAACTAAAATTCAAATACAAACCGCGATAAAATCCGTAAAAGTAGTTTTCTTTCAATGTCTAACATTCGCGTAAACCTCAGAACTCAATATGAAAACCCCTCACCTTCGATCTAGAAATAAACAAGAAGCATGACGCCAGCAACAGACTCTGCAGCGTAGCTTGCGTGTCACTGAACTTGATGCCGTCGAGGTACAGCACCGACTGACTGTACGCCAGGATGAGCGCGTTCAGAGCGAGGATCTTGAACATCTGCAGGGTAGTCACCAGGGTGCAACGACCTTGCTTGATTATGTGGCAAACTAGGGACAAGTAGCATTGAAAAAGTATTAGAAACGGATTTCTTGACGTTTTATATCGCTGGTGTCTCTTTTCCTGTACAGGGATAATGGTTAAGAGGCTCACAACCGAGGTAAATGTCTAGGATGCTTGCAAAAGAATACTTCAAAAAGCATGTAAATATCATTATTATGTAGGATCCTGTAGATTTGCTCTTAGTTTCAGTGGTTATGAGAAATATTATCCTGTTGAGATATTATGATGTAATATGCTTTTGGGTTATTACAAGTAAATTATATAGTACATAACTATTCTTTAAATGATTTATCCTTACATAACCGACGCCTTGATAATACCGCTCTTCTTTATCACTTGCCCTTCGCACATTTCATAATTATTAGCAAATAGAACACATTACTCATAAATACCATACTTTTATCAAAAAAAAAAAAAAATATGCTTACTAAAAATAATAACACTAGCTGACCCAGCGAATTTCGTACCGCCTAACGAATAGTAATAGTCGATTCATATACATTTATTTTAATTTTTCTCTTCCTTTGAACCATCCTCAAGGAATATCATGAAAAAATAATTACCGTAATCGGTAGACCTGCCGTCGAGATTTGCGCTCACACACACTTTTAGCGATACATTTTTATACTATAAACACTCACTGCAAAATATACTGGACAGTCGGCTCGTGAAGGGGGCAGCGACACTGGCGTCCCCGAGCCTGACGAGCTGCGTGTCATCCTCCTCCAGCTCGCGCATGGCGCGGCGCAGGCGGGCGGCGGCCTCGGCGCGCGCGTCCTGCCGGCTGCCGGCGCGCCGCGGCGCCTCCTCCACGCGCTCCTCCCGGGGCCTTTCGCGAGCCCGCTCCGGGGCGTTCGCTAGGATTGCTACGCCAACCTAGTACATGAAAAATGTCTTTAGTATTTTGTCAAATCGATCATTCAGGGATGTTAGAATGCACATAATCACGCTTTGACAGAGACGCTAGAGCGAACTTTAGTGGCCTTTTTTTATTCATTTCAAGTCTGAGCTGATAGAAATACTACCTTTACCTGAGGTTATGTTACGCAAGAAATTTCCAAATATATACAGCAGAATTACTCTTTTCTTCTTATTTTCGAGTCGATGGTATTACTCTCTAGATGTACGACTATAATAGATAAAGGCAATTACATTACTTAATACTTACATCAGCATGTTTCAGTGCTCCAACATCGTTAGTACCATCACCGCACATGAGCGTGGTGTACCCGAGCGCCTTCAACGTGACCACAACGAACTCCTTCTGTTTGGGCGCGAATCTCGCGAACACCTTGATGTGCGGCATCAGCTCCAACAGGAACTTGTGGTGGTTCTCGTTCAGGTACGTCAGGCCCTCGCCCGTTATACACAGGTCGAACTTCGAAGTCAACTGCTTCGACGTCTTGAACGGATTCACGGGAAGAGTCACCTCCTCGTCTATAGAGTTCCAACCCCATTTACTATCAGTTTCCGTCAAAATCAGGACCTCCTCTCTTGCAGTAAACTTCAACTCTTTGGCTACGTGGCACGCTGTCAACGGGTTATCACCGGTAATCATCACGACGGAATGTGAGGCATTCACTATTTCTGATATCGCTTTCTTCGAGTCAGTTTTCAATGGACACGATATAATTACAAATCCGACGAATGTAAGATCAGATTCAATATCCTCACGAGACATATCCCTAATTTCTTGAGAAGTTAATTTTCCTAAATTCCTATAACCTAAAGCCAAGACTCTCGCGCCTCGTCTCGACAGAGTCAGATAAACGTGATCGTAATGACTAGGAACCTCTTTGAGCATGGATTTAACAGTTTCTGGGGCACCCTTGACGCTACTTATGTAATGTGTTTCTATAAAACCTCGCTCATTGACCTGATAGCCTGCTATAACAGACATTCTTTTAAGGGCACTTGAAAAGTGGTTTCTGTGGATAATCTTAAGGCCAGGGGACTTCCCTTTCTTTGGCACAACAGCATCTCCTTTGGTCAGGTTCCACTCTGCAGCTTTCAACGTAGCTTTCTCCAACGGATCACCAACCACACCATCATCCAGTTGTACAAGAGAATGGCATGACGCTAACACTTGTATTGTTTCCATTGGTGCTTGGGATAGTGGAATGACTGTGGCATCTTTGTGGTTTTCAATACCGGCTACGCCTTCTACGACTAAATTATCACTTGTTAATGTACCAGTCTTATCAAAACAGCATATTTCTACTTTTCCTGCGAACGGTATTCTGAAAGGTTCTGTACAAAATACTGCTAACTTAGACAATGATAATAATGAAGTATTAACAGCTAGTGACAACTCAATTGGCAGTTCAGGTGGCACAACTGAGGTCAATATCAAAGTGCATTCTAAAAATAGTTTGTATCTGTTCCTCTCTGGATCCTCACAACCCTTAATCCAAACATACGCGGCCGCGGCAATCGCGAAGATAAGTAAGAACAAAATAAAACCGAATGTTTCGAGATTGTTCGCTGTCACCCTTTTCACACCAAACAAAATTGTTCTTAGGAGTTTCCCTTGTGATGTGTTGAAGCCGTTACGAATAACGTAACCAATGCAGCCATTGTCGGGAGCCTTGAGGGCAGACGATGTTCCCTTGCTGGGCGAGGAGTGTTGAACAATCTTGGTTCCACCAAACAACATGTGTAGTTTGCCATCACCCTCAGGATCTAAGTGTTGTTTGAGGTTCTTCTCATTATCAATTGATTCCTTCATTTGTGGAACACTTTCACCAGTTAACATGGACTCGTCAACTATACATGAACCTCGGAGGAGGACAATATCACAAGGGACTAGGTTTTCATTGGTGGACCTTATGAGAGACACAACATCTCCAGGTAAGAGCTGGTCACTCATTATTTGTCGCCATCTTCTATTTCTGTATACATTAATATTATAAGGTTTGTTGCCCATTTTCCTAATTTCGGCCATGTTTCTCAGCTGTTGTTGTACTAGGGTGCACTCGAACATAACCAGCATGACCAGAGTGAATATGGAGTAGTACCAGTACTTGTCTAAGCACCATAAAGCTACACAAAACACTTGGAACACAAAGAATGGAGCAGTAGCTCTTTCTTTGAATAGCTCCATGAACTCCGGAACAACCTGTAACAAAGTTGCATTTTATCAGACCTTTATACCTACAAATTATGCTGCAAATACATGGGCATACTGTATTCATGAATTTTGTTTGGACATAAACTGTTACATATTAATGAGTCGTTTATATTCATAATGCATACACACAATCACAATTTACAGCTATAAGCCCATAGCTACTGTGCATGTGTAATATATAAACGTAAAAAACCGTGTGTGTGTGTGTGTGCTTCTAAATCGAGTCCAGCTTAACATCAACATGCAAGAATACAAAAACAAAGAGGTAGAGACATTTTGAGTAGTCCATATGCCATGTTTTTCAACATCTTGAATGTCAATTGTTTTAAAGAACATAATGGATACACTTTGAATCAATTTTCAGCATAACAATTGTTATATATGTAAATCAATTAACAATTCATAACAGCATTGTGTGACAAGTGTAAACCTTTTCATAGTACATATGGATCATGACCTTACCTAAATGGATTATTTTTACAAGAAATATAAAATACCAATTTCTTTTAAGTTTATCACATTTACATTACTTGTTGCATGAATAAGATTTAAGCATAGAAAATTGTTTTAAGAATGTTATGTGAATGTTTTCCTATGAAAAAACATACTAGTTTTGTTTTAATATAAATGAGAATTAATTACCATAATCATTTCATTTTTCCCATACTCCTTTTCAGCTATATCAATGGACTCATCATCCATATATCCCTTGGACTCCATATACTCTTCGTAAGTCTTGCTTGTAGGAAACTCAATGGTTTGAAATGTTTTCTTTTCCCAGTCATAAACATACTTGCTCTTTTGAAATATAAACCATACATCTGGGTGTATACTACCTTTTTTCGTTGACTGAAATATAAATAAAGATCAGTATGCTAAACCAAAACATGGTGACAAGGCATGACATGATTATTTTACATCGTAGGAAATACCTTGGTGTGATGAAGTTTGACAATTTCAGAAAACCCATTGTTAGTTGTTGGTACTACTTTCACTATTTCAGCCTGGATTGGGTCCTTAACCTAAAATTTAAGTAAAACAAGACATTTTTAAATTGTCACTGAAACTAACAACTTATTGCAGTGAACCATAACAAGCAATTTGTTGACCACATAAAGGTAATTGACTCACCGACGAACAGGACAGGAAACACTGAATATGTACGCTCCAGTAGCAACAGAGGCAAATGAGAATTTGAATAGTTGCTACCACCACGACACTCACAAACCCTGCCTCGAAGTTTTCCTCGAACCCGTACACAACGATCCATGAATAAAACACAATTGGATAAATTATCAAAAAAGGCAGCACAGTCCCTTGCAGAACGGTCGGCACCGGCTTGAAAAGCTGTGTATATTGAACTAAATCGTCCAATGACGACTGCATCTTATTGGATACCATATTATAATCCTATTACACTTTAAACCGATACCAATATATCACTAATGGACCTTACTAACGTTTTAAAGTATAGTTCAACATAATTTTACATCTCCACGTATGAAACTTATTCAAAATATAAATAAAATTCGATTTTATTGAGTTTACTCAACTTGACAGATTGACAATCAAGAGAGGAGGGAGGGAATGAAGAAGGGGTGAAGAGGAAAACCGGAAACAGCGTGCAGAACCAGGAGCATGCGTGTCAAGTACATTCCATGACACGCAGTTTTGTAGCACTAATGTTTTTACCTTTTATCACAGTCGCTCTATTGTTACTAAATCAATGTTGAACTCAGTTTTGCCAGTCGTTAGTCATTATATTACCTATTTTGTTATGGATGCAAAATATGGTTGCTTCTATTACTGTAATGTTATACCCCTACGCTGCAGATTCCGGGATAGGTAGGTAGGTAACCGCGCGCCAGAACACAACAGTCAACAACAAATGATTACACAACCCTAGCTCTATATTAATATTCTGTGGCACTAATTAAATTTTTACCGAAATGATAGCAGTAAATGTCAAATAAGGGCGCCAAATTGTTTTTTTGTTATCAATCTTGAAGAATTAAAGTTTTATTAACTTTGTGTGTGTAATTTTACAAACATTTATTTGTGGATGAATGTCACTGTACCCGTATTCATTGCTGAATCAAAATGGATCTAAATATACGAAGGAAATCTACTAAAGTTCAGTTGTCTGGGAGTCTTGTAGAAACATATCCTCATGATCTTCAAATGTACAAGATCCCACCGACTGAAAACATAACACTACAGGAGTTCGAAAATTTGGCCTTGGAAAGAGTGACTTTATTAAGGTGCTTAGCTACGGCAACTACTCTAAAAGGACTTCGCATATTTTCCGAAGAATGGGTGGAATATGTAATCGGTGAACTAAAAACTCAAGGTTTGAAATACTATGCTAAACTTTGTGAAAAGACATCATGTGCCACAACCGAATCAGATTTGCAAGCACGGCGTAAAGATCATATAGCACACTTTATTCTGCGATTAGCTTATTGCCGAACCGAAGAGTTGCGTCGCTGGTTTATTGCTCGGGAATTAGAGTTGTTCAAAATGAGGTTTGCCACAATGAGAGGTGAAGCAGTTGAAACCTTTTTCAAATTAAACCATCTTAGCTACACCAACATATCTGATGAAGAAAAAAGTGAAATTATACATCATCTTCGAGAGTGTACCCCTCATCCAAATGTAGACAACATGAAGTTCTTCAAAGTTAAATTCCATGAAGTGTTAGATTTGGTGAAAATGAGAAAAGTATATCTTAGTGGTGGCTATGCTTACATTGCACATAAAGACTTCATATCTGTGCTGTCTGCTCAATACAGAACACAGTTGAAGCAAAGTTTAGCAATAGCTTCTCATCATCTTGGTGAAATAGAACAAGATGAGAGACTAGTTTCTCTACTGAAAGGATTGCATCAATCATATTCTGGTGATGACTATAGCAATGCTAAAGCCGTGATACCCATTGAGACTCTAGACTCCTTATCTGTTAAATCCTTCCCATTGTGTATGCGGCAGCTTCATGAACAATTAAGACTGGCGCATCATTTGAGACACGGAGGAAGGTTACAATATGGGTTGTTCCTCAAAGGAATTGGGGTAACACTAGAGGATTCTCTCAGATTCTGGAGAGAAGAGTTTACTAAAATAATGGACCTTGATAAGTTTGAGAAACAGTATGCTTATAACGTAAGATATAATTATGGCAAAGAAGGTAGCAAGAAGAACTATTCTCCTTTCAGTTGTTTGAAGATTATTAACAATATAGTTGGGCCAGGAGACTGTCATGGATGTCCCTACAAACATTGTGATGTCAGTAATCTAAAGAATAGACTGCAAGGCTATGGATTTGAATCTCAAGGTATGTTATACAATAGCTTATTGACTGCTTCATAAACAGGAGATGAAGCGACATAGGTAAAAATCTGTTCATAAAAAAATGTATATTTATTTTCTAATGGTTTGTTTCCTTTGCAGCAATCAATGAAATAATAGATATAACGAAGAAAGGACACTTCCAAGTGGCCTGCAGTAAATATTTTGATGCTGTGCACCATTCTGACTTCGGATTGGGTATAAACCATCCTAATCAGTACTTTGAAGAGAGTCAAAAAATTGCTAAAGGAAACATCAAAGTTGAAATCAAAAAGGAAGTTGAACCAGTTAAAAAAGAGATTGATGACTTTGAGGGAATGGACTTTGAAGAAGTACTGTAGAATTAAGTAAATGATGATTTTTTGTCTTGCTAATACATTATTAAATATATTTGACACATATTTTTCTTATTTTACATAACTACTTGTGATAAATAGATATGAAATGTCACATGACCGAATAGTCTTGTGCACAAGAATGTTAATATTAACATACTCCTGAATTTAGACTTACATTACCCACAAATTTTACAGTAAGTAACTATTTTAAAATTCTTTTGAAAAATCAAAAAATATTCCTCCATATTATTGTGAATATAACTGGTAACTTTTATTTTATTCACTCAATGACCCTATTTATTTGGACAGAAATAACATAACACCATTTAAATTTTTAAAAGATTTTATTGATTTCATATATTATAATATCTATTTCCTCTTAACATACATAGCTTGTCTGGCCAAATTGCCACAATATAAACCACATATAAAAATTAAACCTATAATTGAAATGCCTACAATAAGAAAGTATTTCTTAGATGGTGAAGATGATACCTCATTATAAATATCGCCGAAATTCTCTATCACGTTCAACTGAAAACAAAGAAAAAAAAAGATCAGTTATTAATTAATAATAAATAAGGAAAATTTCAAATTTAATCATTATTGCACTTATGTTTTCGCTATCTGCAGTGAATGACAATAATAACCACTTGCATTTATCTTTGAAATACCAATAACAAGTTGATTGCATAAGACTGTCTTGGGAACAAAGCCCTCTATCTGTGTCAGTTAATTAAAGAAAGCAAACACCTCTCCTTAAGCTCTTATTTACTAATAAGAATATTATATTAAGAGGAAAAGCTTAAGTTTAAATACCTCTACCTTATAGAAGTCCATATATATACCACCACTACATCAAAGAATCAATTTATTAAATATAAAATGATTTGAACTTACAGCCGCCACATGCTTATACATTTCTAATCTATTTGACAGTGCTTTTTGGCATTCAGCCTCTAATTTTCTATTACTATCATTGAGAATTATCTTCAGACATTTTAAACCTGAAATAAAACAAATTATTAATATCACTTGGCTAATATTGCAAGGAAAACGAAATAAAGGGTCAAGCTACATTCACACTAACACAATGCGACGTAAATGTCGGACACAAACTGAACCCGATCGCACTACAAGACGTTATTGTAAACAAAAATAAATTCCTTATTTTTTACAGTCGTCTTCAAACACGTATGGCGTCGCGTAGTTCAAACGTAGCATAACATTTTTCAAAAGGGAAAGAGTATCGAAACTTACGTCTGCCAGCACCATGTTCTAATTCTTTGCAGTACTTCAACAAGTCGAAAGCACATGCCCTTTCCAGCAGGGGATCAGCCTCAATATCGACTTCAGTTTCCTCTATTATTTGCGCGACCTCGTGAGCGCACTCAGCGGACACGATCTTATGATTCAAGAGAGCATTCTTCAGACATTCTTCTACCTGCATACAGAAAATTCATAGTATAAATATTTGGCGAAAATTTTTAAATGATAAATTCATGAAAAATAATTAGGCGTACTTGTCCATCAGCATTTGTTATATCATCCGGTACTGCGCATATCGTCTTAATTTCAGCTTTGCATAATTTTCCTAGTAAAGGATCAAGGCGATAATTCAAAGCTTGTTCTTTCAATACATTTGCCAGTTCATTTTCACAGGGTCGAGTTAATTTCGATTCTCTAAACTTTTCCTTGAGGCAATATAACATTTTTCCTTGTAGCTCCACATCCTGTGGCTCTTTTGCTGAAAAATTATTAATATATTATTAGTATACTGTTTCTAAAATTAAATGTCGAAATTATTTGTTTATTGAGCATTGGCGAAATACCACAATACCGTCTACATTTAGCTTTTCTATAAGCTTTATACTATCTACTCTACTAGTTTGTAAATATTGTCTACCTAATGGAAAAATTGATTTTATACCAATGATGTCAGAACAATAGTTTGCGATATCCGTTTTGCAAGCTTTCTGTAGGTTGTTATTAAACCTGTAATCCATATTTTGTTCTATCATCCTATTTACTATAACAACCTTGCACTTTTCGTCAAAAAGTGCTTCTTGGCGGTGAGCCTGAAAAAACAATAAACAATTTAATATTTATGACCAAAGCAGTAATTTACGCAATTTTATATGCTTTTTATATGTACCTTTAAACAGTCTAGCGTATTTGTTGCATCTGTATTATGACAGTACAAGTCTATCATATCATTACAACTTGTAATCAAATGATAATCAATTGCGTTGTCAGCAAACTCTTGCTTTCGCACTACAAATATAGCCTTTCGGCAAGAGTCGGTTAGCTTCGCCCTGGCTGTCTGAAGACATTCCAAAGCAGCTGATTCAGCATGTGGCACATTCGCACAGAACATTTGCAAGTCTTCCTTACAAGACTCCCTGAGTTCCGGATCTAAATCTATGCTCTCCTTTTGTTGGAACAGTTGTTGTCTCAACTGCTGACGACATATTTTCGATATTGTGTGCTTCCTCTTACTTATTGTATCGTTTCTGACTATCTCACTGAGACAAGTAACTACTTGACTCTTAGTTTGAGCTTTAGGACAAAATCGCACAACATAAGATTTGCAGGCATTCTTAAATTTTCGTGTAAACCTATAATTTTTTAGTGAGATCAATTGTTCGTGTTCTATTGCTGCTCTGCAATTTTCGTTAGATCTAATTTCAGGATCATTTTTATGGAATATCAAGCAGTCCATAACATCATCTTCATCCTTCTTACTCTTAAGCTCAGATGAGCATAGCCTCTCCATAGGAACTCTACAATTAATGTTTACAATGGCATTCAATTCAATATGGCCACTTTGTGTTTCAGTAAAGTTTGTAACAATATCCCTACACTTTGGTGACAGGTCTTTTATCTTATTTTGCAGACATGAGATCTCTTCTCCTTTCCCAGTGTTTTCAAAGCAGAAATTTATAAGATCATCCATGCAATAGTCCTCAATTTCTGGCATCATGTCCACACTGATAGCTCTTTGTCTCATCACTCTTCTTACTTGCATCTCACAGGCTGGTTTTAACTTGCCTCTAAGATCAGGGTTGTAAGCATAGTTATACAAACATGGTAAAACCCTGGGATCTTTCTCAGACTGGTGCTCACTGGGGTCAGCCCAGTGCAGCTTTGCTTGACAAATTGTGACTGCATCATACTTACAAGCCTTGTATAGTTGAGGGTCAAGCTTGAAATTCCTGGATATAAAATATTGTATCTGCAACAAAGCTGCTTCACAATCATTTGTCATAAAGGTGGTTCCAAGCTTTTCCATTAAGCATGACATGACTCTACCATTACCATAACTAACTTCTCTACATGCTCTATCTACCACTGGTTTACAAGCTTTACGAAGAATAGGATCTACTCTCCAATCTTCACCTGGGTCTGCTTCAAGGACTAAAATTTCTAAAGATTTCTGGCACGCTGAACTGATTCTCTTGTCCTTCCTCCTCCTTGGTCTAGCATGTTCCATAAGGCAGTGAATAGTTCGACCGCCAGCCTCAATACCTTTGCATAATGTTGTTATATCATTGGCACAGTTCTGCATTAATTCTGGTGAGAGCCTATAATCATCCATCAGCATTTTACGATGGTCAATCATTTCAGCAGTGCATTCTGGACTCAGTTTTGTGCTTTCATTACGTGATACATTTTCTAAACATAGTAAAATTTGTGCTAGTCTTACGTCCTTATCTTCTACCACTCCTTTTCGGCAGTGGTACTTTCTAATATCTTCCTTACATGCTTTCACTAATCCCTTACTGTTTTTATAATTCATAACTATACCTCTTTGGTCATAAAACAGTTGATCTTGGCACTTTTTTCTCATTCCTAAAATAAAAATATTTTTATTTTAAAGTGAATTCAATTAGACCAAAAATAGTGCAAATATAATGATAATAACCAAGGCTTTAAAAATATATATAATGTTTAAAATAGTTGAAAACATATTTACCATTTTCATACCTATGTCTAACAAGACATTTATACATTAACCAGGAATCTGGCACTTCATCAGGACAAAAATTCTTTTGATCCAAGTTACAAGCAGCAAATATTATTTTATCCAATTGTAGAGAATTATACTTCATTTCTTTCAGCACAGATACTTCAGATTGACACTCTGGTCGGAGCTGAACATCTTGGTTATTTAAACAATTTAAAGTTTGTGTCTGAGACAGACTCTTTGGATCACGAGGGATCCTACCACATGAGTGTGCTTCTATATCATCATAACAGTGTTTCAAAAAGTTACCAATAATTTGCCAATCATTAAAAATAAGAGATTCAATTTTGTTGATCACTCTCCCACATTCTATAGCTCTTACACTCGATTTCCTCTTTAATACACAATCTATTACGTATTCCGATGGACTCAGGCAATTTAAAATTGCAGGCTCCTCCTGACATGGTTCCTTCAGTTTGTGCTCCAAATAAGCATTCTCCAAAAGCTCTGTTTGATGACTCCATAACTTATGTTGGCAGACATTCAACACTTGAGTTTTATTGTATGACGCATTTAGAGAACAGGAGAGTATTGCTAGATCGTCATCCAAGTTAGAGCATAGCTTATGATACAAAGCACAACCAGATATGTCTAGGGAAAATCTATCACTGGGTCGGTTTACCAAGTTACCCAAAACTTGTGCGTCTTGAAGAAATATAAGTGAACATGCGGTAAAAATTGCTGTCGTAGATAAAATGTTATAACTAAACATTTCGCTGCCGGTTCGGAAGCTATTGTAGAAGTGCGGTCAGCAAATTTTACTTAAACATAATTTCTATTCATTGTAAGGATCACTTACATGGAGCACATAGTTAACATATTGATTTATATAATGTAGAGCATGTAGTTAAATTCAGACGAATTTAACAATTTACTATATTACTGATATTAAACTATAACAAAGCACTACAAAATTTGTTTAGTGTACGGTATACAGGTATTGATAGAACGATTCCATTCATTATATTCGTTCGATTGACTTCAAACTTAGTATTGCCAAGTTATAAAAACTATTAAACCGAGAACGAATGATTTTCATTTTTTGTGCGTACACACCGAGCCAACGATAGCAAACGAAATAAAAAAACGACAAGCCAGAGGCAGTGTTGTATTTCCAGAAGTTTTTCAAATTATAATAATGATAGTGTTACGTTAACCATTTTCTGATTATAATGTTATTTTGTTATATATCGATACTATTTAAATGCAAATAACCCAATTTCACTTCGTTGAAATGTGTCAATCGTCTCATTTTTCAAAATTTTTGGAAATAGGAAACTGTCTTCGTGTCAGTGATAACTTTGCAATATCATAATGTTTTTTTTTCCATGGTAATGAATACATTACATATATGACGTATACGAAAAAAAATGTAAACGTCAGTCAAGTCAACCAACAGGACCAACTTGATTCATTCAATAATTCGTTCTCAATTTGTTCCGTCCGCGAATTCATTCGTCTCATTCATTGATGTGGTGAAAGAAGGATTCGTTTCAAGATACCGTTTGGTATTAAATTAATTCTTAGCTATTTGGTAATTCTTTGTGTTTACGTGTGTTAATTAAATATGGAAGAATTTGTTGAAGTCAATCAGATATCGGATTTTATTTCTTATCTCCGCAGCGTAAGTATTGCTTACTTTATTACTGTCTATATTTTGTAATGACTGCATTCTCAAAAATAACTTTCGCTTGAGTGTTTAGTATTGATTTACACATTAAGTGAAAGTGTTTTTTGTGACAAAACTATGATATAAAGTGTTGTTACCATATCTGGGCGACCACCTAACATTGAGTCGCTTTTTGCGGCTGGTAGTAGATAGAAGGCGGCAGTCGCGGCAAACAGCATTCTCGACTGTTTTAATTTACAATACATTTATTTTGCCGGTAATAGAGAGCAAAGGTTTATAAATTTGCATGTTTGTATTATGTTTCATTTGTGTAGCTAGTTATACGAGCCCAATAACTCAATGTTAACAGCCGACAGGCCTAATATATGTAAAAACTTCGGTGTTTTGCTGTTATGGTAATGTAAGTTACTAGGTGATAAGAGAATCGATCAGAATCGCTTCCATGTCCTATCAGTGAGTCTAGAAGACTTGCTAAATAAATCTTGAGTGCTTGATGTTACCAAGATGAGAGTTCTGCACATGAAAGAGATAATAATAAGCTCTTTGCAACATTTACCCTTGTACTTATTGAGGAGATTCATTGCTCATGACCTGGATCTTATTTATAAATCTCAAACATATCAACTATTGAAAAACATAACATATGAGAAGACTCCATCCATCTTCATGTGAAATCATACATTTACTTATTTACTTGTCATAAATGCTATATATGTACTTAATAACTTTAATAGGCCTTCCCTTTTCATATCTAAACTAAGTCTATAATGGTTATTCAGCAAAACATCTACATGTTCAGTAATACTCTTTACCGGCTTTTAAACCATTGAGTTTTGTTCATGTTATTATGTGTCCCAGTGCCTTAGTGCAGGGATGGAATGTATGCCAAAGGTTGTGGTTAAGTGGAACTTAATAATTATCATCTCAAAATAATAAAATATAACTATTTTGTCTTTCAATAACTCTTTGAAATAAAAAGCACATAAACCCTTGAATGTTTGCAACCCCTGTCCTAGGGTTTCTACATTACATTATTTTTATAGTTACATTTAGAACATTAAATACTTTATTGAAACTCATTAGGTGTTAAAAATGACTGTAATTATACTAATTATATTATTATGCTATCATCTGTTTCTGTACATTCAGTTTTTTATTATTACTTTAATAGTACAAAATTGTTTTAGACACTCTTATTTTGTATGTATGCAGTTTTTCTTCATCTCCTCTGAGTGTAAACCAAAATAAAAAAGTAATAATAATACATTAATTGTTTAGGGGCGACTAGTTATTTAAACAACAAATATTATTACTTTTAACTTGACTTTTTATCTTGAAACTGATAAAAACTGCAATAATGGTAACATTTGTTTCGGGTTATCATTATGTTGACATGTTACTTAAAAATACACAAAAAATTAAAGTAAACATATCTGCTCACATTGCACAATATTTAAACTATCAAATATAACTAGGTATTGACCAATTTCCTAATTTGTATAATAGAATGAAAGGATAGTCATTAATTGACACATCACTTTCTAAAAAATCTATATAGGTACTAAAGTAAATTATAAGACGGTATAACAATCGAAAATATAAAAAAAATACACATCTTGTGTAAAATACGTGGGATAATTTACTTATTTGTATGTCTTCATAGCACCTAGCAACTACCTGTAATATTATGTGTACATTGTTTTGATGTATTTGCTTTATCTTATCACTAACAAATCTGACAAATGCCGATTGGATTCATATTTAACATTACAATTTCAGAATTAAATTCTTGATACTGTGGATATTATATGGCATAACTAATAGTGTCTAACCATTCCGGGGGAAAATCGGGAGCAATTACAATATGAGTTATTTTTTGTTTCATTCAGAATTTTTTGTTGTAGACACTTTTACAATCCTTAATTCATTAATTAATGATTAATATTTTCATTGCTACATGTGCAACCAACTTGCAAAAAAACAAACGAAAAGAGAAGCATTCAGTATTTAAATTAGACCTTGGGGCTTGGGTAATAATTTGGTAGAGGTCAGTCTAATCTGTATTCAGGTTTTAGTGCTAGCAGTATATTACGTAATTTTTTAAATCATACTGCACAAAAATAGAACGAACTTAAATAATAATATCGAGATCTGATAAGCGTTACGGTTAGCTGTGTGCATGACTTTGAAGTTTTATTTAAAGAGTATCTTCTTATATCAAATCAAGTCAATCTGGTTTTCAATCGGCGTTCTGTCAGTTTTTTTATAATGCTGTTCTTTCTTGTCTAATGCCTGTAGGCCTGAATTGACACATCGATCCTTGTATAAAAGTCCGAGTCTAGTCAACCAGTAAAATATTCCTTAAGTACGGCTGACTCATCCTGAAAAGCTACTACCTATACCTACACCAGTCATTTTTCACTGTTTTATTGTACGCTTTTCAATGAAAAAGTCTAATAATCCAGCCTATAAACGTCCCACTGCTGGGCACAGGCTTCAGACAAGGCGTGAGCATAGATCACCACGCTTGCTTTCTCCGGATTGGCGATTTCAGATCCCAATTTTGGAATCCAAATTTCTCACGATGTTTTCTTCGCCATTTATTTATTTATTTATGTACACACAATGGACAAACAATACTTAATATATACAGATTTGTCAGAAGTATTTTGTGCCGCAATCGTGACCTCGACCTCCAGTTTTCCCGATGCCCTTATAATATGCCAGTATAGCAAATAATGTTTTGTTTGTCTGATTAGAAATACTTAATATCTTAATATAATTAAAACAGTGACTGTTAATAAGCTTTGCTCGGATTATACAGCAAAAAGGTGTCGGTCGTAATGGATAGGCATTATGAGATTAACAGCGAACTGTTCGTTATAAATACGTACTACAAATGAAATTATTTGTAATTTTAAGCTCCAATTCTTATAACCATAGTCCATGTGAATCGCTAATTCCACTTTATATTAAAATTATACGTGGTCTAACAAACAACAGGTCCAAGACGCAAGCTATAAAGTTTCATACAGTGTAAATGAAGTTTTCTTTTGCCAGGACCTTTATTAAATTATTTACGGTTCGAAAAAATAAATATTAAAAGATCCTGTTGGAGCGTTGCCACATAAATCCAATTGGCAAACAGATCAAACGTCTCAAATAGAATTGCATAGGCCATCCATTCTAAATATCTTTATACCATATACATAGCTTTGATCTCAGATCTCAATTGAATAAAATTCGCGCAAACACTGCGGTGATGGAAATAGTTGTCTACAAATGAACAAAAATAACCTATGCCAAATATAATATGCCATAAAAGCGAAAAAAGCGCTTTTGAATATTTATTAAACAGATTTTTAATGTTAATATTGTTAAATATATTTAATTGTAGACCTATTTGTGTCAGTTTGTTACGAAGACCAACTGGTTTGAATTCACAATTTTGTACCTGACAGAAATACGCAGGTAAAGCCTTAATATAAACCATTAACTTAATATGGCTTTCTAATTAGACTTCTGTCAAATAGCGTCCATTTACTAATAATTAAACGCCTTGTTAATTGTACAGTGTGACGTAATTACCGTGAAATACCGGTATACGTTCAATACATTGTTTCTCTGCGTCAATTTGTGGTTGGTAACGGAACATAACATTTGTTTCGATGTTAGAACTAGCCAGTACCAATATACTTAAGCCAATAAGGGGTCGATTTGTCCGTTTAGCAAGTTTCATACAATTTCAGTTGAACCATTATTGCGTATACAACTCCTTTAAGGAACTTTTTCCTAATCAGCATATAAGTCGCTTAACTTTTTATTGCTTTTACATATCCTTAAAATATGTATTCACAGAAACCAAAACTCAAAGTTAAAGGAAGAACATCATCGTGTGTAGGAGGACTGCTCGCCTTATTTGCACAATTCGCGTTGCATCCATACCGGACGGTATTGCAAGTGTGGGAGAGTCTATAAACTGTGTTAGTGTCAGTAACCTACGCTGCACTGAGGCAACTCGCAGATTGCACATAAATGCGTACTTATGGCTAGCATTTATGCATCTCTTATTTGATTTTCAATTTGCAATAGCGATAGGTATTTGCAGAGGCCAGAGCTGTCCAGCTTTGCCAAAATAGTATAAAAAACCTAAGGTAACTTTGCTGCATGGGAATTGTTAGTACATCTTCATGTTCCCTATTTATTTTTTGTTGGCCTAGTGAGAGAGTTACTCATACGTCGTTTTGTCCTACATTCATATTTATAATTTCTTATAATCTCATGTTATAAAATGCTTTTACATAAGCGTATAATATACCAATACCTCTTCCTTTCTGCGATCAACGTCATGGGTCCTTTCAGCCCGTGCCCACATTTTGAGTAGGCGGATGCTCCCACCTCTTTCGTATCCCCAAGGACTTGCGCTTATACTTGAAGTGTACGGTATTGTTCAAAGGTTGAATATCATTTTAACCTTGATATTAAGTACTTGTATGATATTAAGTCCCTTTTCTAAATGTTAAGAGGCTCGAAAGAGGTGAATTTATCCTCTTTTTTTTTGGATGCGGCATTCCAGATTCTAAGAAAATTCAGTTATATTTCGTGGTCGTTGGGTGCTTAAAAAAAGTGTTCTAGTCAGTTACTACCCGCAATACGTAATTCAAGTTGGCCGTGAACTACAAAGTAGGCTCCACAAGCGATGACGTTCACTCTTGATTAATTACGTTACTTCAACGGCCTTGGATATTATTTTAATTCACTTTCAGCTTGTATTATACAAATACATCATAAAAACCGATATTTAATTTCATGTTAGAGATTAGGTACTGAATTTATGAAACAAATCTTGTTATCATGTATGCACTGACGATAACTCGGTTACGGGATTGGATGTTTAAAACACTTTTGTTACTAGCCTATTTGAATGGCTTTTACAGTGTAATAGTTCTAAAATACTGTGATACTATACTCACAAGGAGTATGAAAGTCGTAGTAAACAGTTTTATATGGGGTCTTTATTGCTTTTACATTTATACTCGGATGATTCAAAACTTAACTGGGATGTCGTTTGCCATCCCCGGTACAAAGTGAATTCAAAAAGTATTACATATTTCCACATGGCCTAAGTGCGAGTTGACTACGAAAGTAACATCGATCATTTAAATTGTAAATAATGCTCAACCACTGTCTTGTTGATTTAAAATTATAATTATTGATATTATGTGTCACATATCGACTGTAACGAGTGCCAATGTGTTCTGATAATGTCATATAAGCCTAACCAACAATTTTGAGACTACGGCCGTTTAAGCAATTTTTTTGTTGTGGTCCAAATGGCTAAACACAAGAGATTCTTAGCTTCATATTTGATTATATCAAATCCAGTTGGTCAAAGCATTCTATAACTAAAATATTGAACCTGTATTGACAGAACCGGTAGATTTTTTGTTTATTTTAAAACAATGACATAAGGTTTTCTGTATGTTAGTGTATGGGAACAGGCCTTACACATTATGACACAATGTAGTTTTTTTATTACTCATTGCCTTTGGGTCTTAAGGGGCCTTCAATTTAGGCTTTCGAATAATATTTTTTTATCGTATTTACCTAAGCAATGTGCTCCTTTTCATTATTATTAAGTGCCTACACCCCTCAAATGTTATTGCCGAATCATTGGACTGTTTATAGATAAGGCTACGTCCAAAACGTCAACTGCCCGTTGACCTTGAGACCATTATTTAATGTCCATCGTGCTATTCTAAGGCCAGAGATAGCGCTGTCTCCTATCGAAAGGTCATCAACCTGTTTGACGGCTACTAGCATTAGCACAAACTAGTTTGCAAAACTAAAATGCTAACCTGCAACTTACACAGCAAACGTTTTCCAAAGCAAAAATCTTTCATTTCGTCTTCATCTTTCGATCATGACCTAGGTTTATACAAAAATATTGTGTACCTAAGGGTAAATATTTTCTTCTGTCGATGTGATTCGGATGAATCCGCCGAATAACATATTTTAAATTTAGCAACTGACGCATCTGATCGCCGAAACCCATTTGCACACAAGACAAGTATCTTGTCCGTTGTTGTGTTAATCCTGTAAACAGTACACTGGGTATCACAGTATGTACAGACACAGATTAATAAATAGTTTGGTACAGAGTACAGACAGATTACCGCACTGATATACTGTATACCAAATGAATTCAATAAATAACACTTTTCCACATCTTCGCTATCACTTTACGTGTTGTATGTACCTAAATATAAGTTTCTAGGTTTCATAAAAA
Source organism: Autographa gamma (assembly GCA_905146925.1). Taxonomy (NCBI): domain Eukaryota; kingdom Metazoa; phylum Arthropoda; class Insecta; order Lepidoptera; family Noctuidae; genus Autographa; species Autographa gamma. Next base: position 9,526,596 of record LR989852.1, read on the forward strand.
ACCTATCAATAATATTGAACATCTGGTTCCATTTCGCTGCGCTAGTTTGAGTGTGTTATTAGAAATAAAGCAATATCGATCTTCTAGATGAACACGATAATACCTTTATTTGCATATACCAATAAAAGGATAATCTACTAAGAACAATTAATCTTTGTGATTGTGTTTAGTTCTGAAACTAAATCGATAATGGAAATCTTTAATCGTATGTTAGTAACCTTGACCGATAGATTGTTTGCGGCCTATGTTTTGAAGGCTGTCTCGTTACTTTTAAATTATGTATTTGGTATGTATAATAAATAATGTTTTTTCTAAAAAGATTAGCAGGGATCGCTCTTCTAAATAAGCGTAAAAGTCAATTCAAGTCCCTTTAACAGGGTTTTATGAGATTGCGTAACTTAAAAACAGTCTGATTTCTCCTCAAAAATCAAAGGTTTTTTTTTAAATAACATAAACGAATATTGAAGGCACAAACATAAACAAGTTACGCAAGAGAGACGTAAATACCCTTAAGTGTAATTGCCTCCGTGACAAATTAGCTAAAATACCGCTTAGGCTGCGCTAATGACAGACATGGAAACTAATATCTAGGATGCTTTATGTCTAGGTTAAACAGAAAACAGTAGTTAACCTGGATCATTAAAGTATACATCCCATTCATACGATTAGCAATTTAATACAAAATTATTGATTTAATTTTAAGGCCCTGTTTCTCTGTCAGTTCTCAGTGCTAGACACTTCTGTACTATAGTTGGTATATTTTTTACTACACGTGTCATATTTACTTATTCTTCTATTTATCATTATCCACCGTCATCCCAACAATATGTACCATTATGACTGGTTTAGATTATGCGAGAAAAATCGTACAAGTTGCAGTACATTGCCGTCTATAATCGATCACTTACAACAACATACAGTGCAAGTGCCGCAGTGTACAGCAACTCGCACGATATTCCTCGCATCGTCTAAACCAGGCCTTATAATGCTTAGAACAATGATATTTTAATAAACAGATATGTTATACACATACAAAACAATCGAAAAAAGTGTTCCGCGCAGCGCGGCAGCTAGCGAAAGAGATAGCGCGATAAAACCCATAAGAAAAAAAGAGACAAATAGTGTTGTTGTTAATGGCAATACGTCCCAATTAGGACGTTTTCGAGTCTTCGCCATTGCACGCTTATAACATATCTATTTATTAGAATATCATTGGCTTAGAATAATTGAACACAATAACTAAACAGGTACTTTATTATTTCAGATTGAATGGCGCGATCCCTGGCTCATAGCACTCATATCCTTCCACATTATTATAACATTCACATGTTTCTCGACGAGAAACTACGGGAACTTTCAAGTTATTTTGTTCATAATATTATGTGAGTATACTTATTAAATATTTTTAACGTCTTTCTCTAGAAGATATTGTGAACCTTTAATATAGGAGACCGAAAGATCTTTGCTATGTGGTTATATGTCTCGACACGAGTTATGATTGTGTGAGATGTTGAGGCATAAACCCACCTTGAATAGTCGCAACGCATCTTCAAAATATATTATTAGAGAAGTCGAATCCATCAGCAAAAAAAAAAAATGATAATCTGGATGTCATAGCGAGAGAAACCATATAAGTTTTGATTAACAAACAGCCTTATGGAAAAGGATTTGAAAAGCTTTAATTTAGTTTTATTGTAGCAGATTTCGTTATGTATTTCACAGAGCTAAACACGCTGAGACTAACAATTCTTGTGCCTTCAAAAAATGCAATCATCATCGTTAATACTCGTGATTATAACGACAGTTTTCCCTGTCGATTGTTAAGGACGGTGTTTGATAAATAATTCTAGCCTTCATTGTGTTTCCAGAGTACTTTAGATTATATGCATTGAATAAAAAGGTTTTATCTAGTATAATCTGAATTAATGTAACCATAAAATAGAGTAGAGTTTATAGGAGGACACATACATCACCTTGATCCCCCCAATGGCCTTGATGTAGAGTTACAAGCTGCTATTACGTACGCAATAGCAATTTAGAACTATGAAGACGCCATATAAATAACAGATACAAATTATTACAAATCATATATTCAACTCTAACAAGGATTTCTTTTTAATTTTCGCCATTTTGTTTGTTACGGGAAATACAGAGGCGTATTTATGCTCCAATTTAAAAATCGAATACACAATTTAAAAGTTGTGGCTGTGCGTCATTTGGCACTGCGACAAACAAGTGAAAGTCATTATGAATTTATGAGAACAATAAAAAAAAGTTGTTTGCAAAACACTTCCTGGCTTCTATTTTTAAACGCAACATTTGTTTTGAGTCTTGCGGTTACATCTTAATTAATCTGATGCTATGTTGTAACAATGGTCGATTAATGTAATATAATTAACTGTAACCTTGAATTAATTGTTTCAGTGTTGCTAGTCTATTTTTCGGAGAATATTAATGAGGTTGCGGCGAGGAACTGGGCGTTATTCTCTAGACAACAGTACTTTGATAGTAAAGGCCTGTTTATATCAGTAGTGTTTTCCATTCCTATATTATTAAACTGCATGATAATGGTGGTAAGTTGATAATACATCGTATGATCTTAAATCTTTTGATATCGTAATTATTTATTTGTTTGTGTATCTACTTAATAGTAGTGTTATTTTGGATATACAATTTTAAGAATAAATATTGATGCCCGTTCTGAATTAATTGAGATATACTTTCTCAAAAGATCACTTGAAATACGTACCTTTGTACCCTTGATTATTATTTTCATAATGAAGCTAAATTTAGATCGAATAAATCCCTTCCATATTACGTATGCGATCGCACCGTTGTTAAGTCTCCCTTCGTATTTTCCAGGGTTCATGGCTATATCAATCAACGCAAATAATGACAAACATTAAGAAGGCACAGCTGAGACAACGATTGAAAGAAATGAACATGAATCGAGAACAACAGCAGCACATTAAAGCTGACTAATCAGTCAATTATGTAGGTATGAAAGAATCAATATTTTTGCTAGCATTGTGACGGAAAACGATGAATCTAATTTTAGGTATATGACGCAGTGATTTATTTATAATTAATTATTGTTACAAGGAATTTTCATAGGACTATGTCCAGTAAGAAATCTAAGACCAGCATTTGTAAATATTTCAAGTACGATTCAATGCAGCTGGTGTTCAAATCGAACGTGGTCGTACGCGTCTATTAGATTTTGCTTGTTAATAAATTGTTAAGTAGAACTTCACGGTTTCGAAACACTTATTGAATATGTCTAAACAATTAATAAGTCTTTATTCACGATGACGAACTTTTTTTTATTGTCTTTAAATCGACATCAGCGTCCTATTTCGAAGGTTCTTTTTTCGAAATCAATAATATTAAAAGTTACATAAATACTTTTTAAACGGTCAACTGTTTAGCATAAAGTGACGCCTAAAGTAATGTTTCTTGCCGCAAATAAAAAAAACACACATTAAGTTCCTTCTTTTAAAGGCAGTTATGGCCAGTTACCGCCACGACGTATAAACATTTATTATGACGTCACAATACGTTTAGATGAGTAGCTTATTTGAATCATAATTATAGAATACGTACAATGAGTCCGAATGAAGGAAATTTTTCATTACTCGCATTAGTAAATTTACGGTCATTGCATTGTTAAACTAATGTGTTACTTTTTTTAATGTTTAAACATAAAATCGTCCATCTTGATGCCACCTGCGTAAAATGAATCGTCCTCATCGAATCTTGTATATTGTGTAGCCCTTTATAAACAACGCCCTAAGTTTCGGTTGGTTCCAATCCCGATTGGCCTATTATTAGGCTCAAATTGGGATTTTTAGAGTTAAATCTGTCGAATAAACAGCTAATCACTCAAGTTAATTCGATTAAAAGTAATGATTATAATTAAATTTCCTAATCTAGTCCCGACTCTGTGTTTTATAAAATGCTATTTAAAGACAAAGTTCCCATGCTACCTAATATAAACTGCGGTAGTAGGATGTGTGCCCTATATGCTAGTTATCACATGTAATGTCGCGTGCATTTCCCGCGCTAACATGACAGTGGCGGTAATTATCTATAACCTATGTTTATAAACTCATTGCCGTGTATTCATCTCTCAATGACTGAGTTGAAGCTATTCCCTTGCTCAACGACAAGCAAAACTAGCTACAGTTTACATGTTCAAATCCTATCTAAATGTAGTACTTATTCCAATCGTTTGTGTACCTCAGTACAGCGACACGAATTAATGTTTGTTATGAAAATGGACACTGTACAGACAAAATTCATTGCGTCAAAGTAGAAACGTGAGTACAGTAAATTAGAAAATAAAAATATCTACCGAGTATGAGTTTAAAACAAAATGGTCGGTCTAATATTTTATCAATTAATCTTTGTATTTAAAATGCCTGTTTTTGATTCCCACATGTGATTGTTGTTTATGTTTAATCTATATTTATTCCATTTTTGTAATTAATTGCATTTTTTTGTAACTTATGTACTTAACTAACTACGCATCGCTTTCGTTCATACCACCTGTGTATATTGCATTTCTTTTTAAAATATGGCATCTATGTAAATTTAAAAGCTGGCGCTTTTTACGTCTTGAGCTATAGAAACTGTGCGATAAGATAATTCGAAATTTCAAAGTGACCGCCTGTCGTTTTTGAATTTCGAACGTTTCATAGACAGGGCACAATCTTGTTTATATAACTTTGCATGTAGTACGTTATCGGTTACATAGATGTCGTTGGCTAAACGTTTTATATTTTTATAAAAGTTGCCATGTATTTTAATGTGGTGTGAAACTAGGTACCGGGATATCGTTTAAGCGTATTTTTATTTGGTGAGGTATATTATACAAACAAGATTTTTTTACAATTTATATAATTATGTATAATTGTTACCAATTTGTTTTTAAAGTATAAACTAATTTCATTGTTATTGTGAATGTTTCTTTAGCTAACTTTTATTACATAAAGCAAACACTCGCCAGTATATATAAATAATACTATTATCCTAATTGTGACAATATTTAGTAAATAATAATAGAAGGTTTTAAGATTAATCTTGCGTACATCATCTATTTGCAGGCAAAGAGTACGTCATTTTCTGGAGTGCTTTACTTCTGTCTTGCTCTCGTTTTATTGAATACATGTCTCGTGCATTGTATAAGATGACATAAGTGCCATTAACAAACATTCACAATGACTGTAATGTACGAGTTTGTGATAATTATTGTAGTAAATAGATGGTGCAATAAAATAAGTTGGCTAGAATCGGCTAGAAAATTGTTTTTTTTTTTTACATATATTTGTAATTTGTATGTTGTTTTTTCGCGCTAGTACTACAGAAATAATAACACTTAGCTCCGTAAGATGGAAAGGCATTTGATTAATAATTTATGCCGTATAAATTATTGTTACAATTTTAAATTACGATAAGTATTTTAAAACTAGAAATAATGAATGTCCTAAATCACAGAAACACCAATATATAAGCCTACTAAATTGTTAGTAAAATAGATTTTAAACTATGCATTGAAATAGTAACATCTCATAATAATTACGCGGCAACGTTGAGAAAATATTTTGTATGAAAACGAACGTTCTGCCTATAGTAATGTTACGTCCATATCTAGTGAATATGTCATAGAAATAATGTAAGCGACCGAGTTGCCGACGAGTAACGTAACGAAGACTGAGTTGTGTATAGCGTGAATTGGAAGTCATTTTATTTTTAAGTTTCATCCTTTGACAGACTATACAGCCCCTACCACGAGTCTACGCATTTCTTTTGCCTTTTTTACAAACATCACTCCTTAACTTTACAAATTCTAGTTCTTAAACTCGTGGTAGGGGTAATTTTGTTTCTTTCACTGTGTATCTATAGGTAGCAAACATGTACATGCTTAACACTGTTTTTATTATTCCTTTAAGCAAAGGTAAATTTTATTTTGTTTATGCTTGAATAAAGGAATTGATCGAAATTTTAATATTTTATTCCACTTCTTTGCATACCTTCACAATCACAAACTTTCCTTATATTAGACAATAAAATAAACATAAAAAATATCACCTATATTTTATTCAACGTTTATTTCAATATCTTGCAAAATATACACAAGCAAATAAAAATAAATTTCTGTAATTTTAAATTAAAAGCAGTTTACTAAACAAAAACAATAAAAAAATGTCTGTCTTTGCTGCTTGTTCCGGCTAATCTTTGAAATGGCTTTGCCCGAATTCGACGAGATTTTAAATAGCGGGTAGCTTATTGTCATGAAGAGACCTACTAGGCTACTTTTATTTTAGTTTGTTTTCTTCAATAAAAGAAAAAGAAGACAATGAAATTGTGAACAATATCCGATTTAAATAGGGATGTTACAGAATAAATTGTAAAACAAAAATATGGAAATCCTAAAAAATAAAAAAAATTGCAGATATAAAAAATACTGTACAAAACTTTAACTCGAGAATAGATAACCGATGATTTTTGATTTGTTGGTTTCCTCTTCACAAAGCATAAAAAAATCGGAAAAATAAATAGAAAATTCTCGCTTCCATAAAAAAAGTCCTATTCTCCTAACATCTTGGAGACAGTATCAACATGTACTTGTTAACATTATGTCATGAGCGTCCTTTACTACCTATTTTCTCTTTGACCTCTTTCACCATTAACTTGACAAGATTATCCAAGTCGACCTCGGGCTTCCAGTTCCAGTCGCGCCGCGCCTCGCTGTCGTCGAACACTTGAGGCCAGGAATCGGCTGGAAAATAAAAATATTATGTATGTTAATATAAAGCTTTTCCGCCGAAAAGAAGCTGGGGCGATGACATTGATCGATATCTGCCGGGTTGGTGGGAGGCGGGTCCAGACAGAAAAGCCTGGAGCAAAGTGGTGGAGACCTTTGCCCAGCAGTGGGGTACATCCACCAAAGAAAAGAGACTAAGAAAGGTCATCTTGAAGTCGTCTATTAGTCGAAGGACTCTTATTGTACTTAATAGTAGGCACATACAATTTGCTATAGAGGTTTCAGAACCTCAGGGTTTTGCTCTTTAAATGACACCACAACGGACTAAAGCCCAAAAATAATGAGCAATTATAAACAGAGGTTTACTCACCAATATCCTGTCGGCTATCAGGTTTATAAGTAACCTTAAAGGCCGAAATGTATTTAGTCATGGCCTTAGTCAGTTCCTCAGGAGTGAAGCTCATTGATGTGACGTTGTACACTCGTCTCTTGAGCTTCTCGTTGGGCACTTCGAGGAACTCTGAGAGGGCTCGGAGGGCATCCCGCACGTGCATCATGGGAAGCCGAGTGTCGGGCTTTAGGTAGCACTCGTACTGACCCTTGCGTATGACGTCATGGAAAACTGCGATGGCATAGTCTGCAGCATAAAGTGTGGGTTTTAAAAATACTATTTAGCTCTAGGTATGTGATGAGAACTCTTGACCTTCTCGAATACTTAGGTATAGTAAACATGCTCAGCAAAGCTGAGCATTAGTTTAGCGATCCCACGGCTCTAGCAACGGGGATGATGAGACCGGGGTGTTTTAAGTCAATGCAAGTCAGACGTATTCCCACGTCGTGCCCTCGACGTGGGTTGATGTAATTAGATAGTCACCCCGAAAAATAGGTAATTTTTTGTTCTCAAACCATTTGATCCGGAAATCTTAGTTGAATGAAGTCATTAGTATTTTTAAATACCTAAAATAACTCCAAAACTTTTACATACAAGTTATTTTTATGCCTGTGTTTACACACATTCAACAAATTCTTTGATTAATGCGGTCAGTCAACTCCCAAGGTTACATTTTTACGTAAATTTCGCAAATACAAATTATGAAGAGTAGGAGCAATTAAATTCTAACTACCACTACGAAAAAATAATAATCCTCACCTGTAGTGCCTCCGCCAGGTGGATCACTAGATATAACACCAGGGAACCTCAAGCAACGGAAGTCCAACCCGAATCTATAATAATAATATTCGCCTAACAACTCCGCATGCACTTTAGACACACCGTAAATTGTCCGAGGCCTTTGCACTGTTATATTAGGGGTAGGATTCCTAGGAGAGTCGGGCCCAAAAGCCCCAATTGTACTAGGCACAAAAATTCTAAGATTATACTGTTTCGCGAGTTCAATGACATTATGTACTCCATCTATATTCACTCGTACAGCTAAAGGAACATTGTGCTCTCCTACTGCACTGAGTAGAGCCGAGAAATGGATTAGCCAGTCGACTCTGTGTTCTACGACAACTTTCTGAATTGCTTTAAAGTCTAGGATGTCCACAAAAATGAAGGGCCCTTCGTTCATTATCTCTTGGGAGGGTTTGATAATATCGGAGAGGATGACATTTTCTCGGCCATGTCTTCCTCGAAGGTACTTCGCACACTCAACGCCTAGTTGACCAAGGCCTCCTGTAAATGTATTAACAAGTACAACTAGCTAGATATAATAATAAGGCTTTTTAATATAAATTTGTTGTGCATTTTGCATGTCTTTATCAGTTTTAAGACTTTCTGACCGCACGATGTACGATCCTCAGATTGCGGGGATCGTGCATCGCGTGGTCAAACCATCCCTTGCTATATGAACTTTCGCTTCAAAACGATTTTACAGCTAATATGAATAATGTCACGTTCTTTTACTAGGTTTTTTTTTTTTATATCTGCACAACCTTCAGTAAATTTCCTTTCAGCAGAGGCACGTCTGTGACCTAAACTGAATAGCCAAGCAACTATAAAAGGTTTATGTTATCTTTTACATTTTTTATGGGATTAACATGTGCAATAAAAATACTCTAGGTCTACCTAGTTTGGAAGAGATCATAGAGTAACTACCGAGAGAATGAGTTAACTAATATTCATGTATTTTAAGGATGTTTTATAAATACCTGGGTATTAATAAATCAACTTACCGGTAATCAAAATCTTTGGCGCCATTTTTTTACCAACATTTTTACAAAACCTTGGAGAATAATTTCTTGTGCTTAATTTAATAGTATTCCGATATAAATCTCGTCGGAACATTATCACGGAAGTTTGAAGGATAGATGGACGGCACGACAAAACATTGGGCGCACATTACACGGAAAGTTTTTCATCAGTTTTCCATCATACAAAACCTTCATTAAAGGCTACTCTATCGTTTTTGATGTGATTGATTAGTGCTCATTTATAAAAATCTGAATCTTTTCTTCATGAAACTATCAAGCATGACTTTTGAGTTAACATGTACTGGCGCTTCGTCAATCACTCATCTGTCAGCGCGCGATCCCAAGGAGGTCGGAAGCTATCGACCTTATTCTAAGCTATCGACTCTATCCTTCTTTAGTAATAATATGTAGGGCATCTGTGTCGTGTGAACAGCCGGAAAAAACTCGATGGACAGAGCGATTTCGTCGGACCCCGAAAGAACGTAGTGTTTTATATACCTACTCTTTGACTTAAAGTATTCAAGATCTTTCCGCGGTCTCGCGATGCTCATCACCGAATACTCCGGAAAAGGAATTCATATTAACGTATGAGACTCTCCCAGACAAAACAAATGAAGTCTATAGTGTAGTTACTGATAGTACTTCTTCTAAAATACTCGCCCATGCCTAAATAAAGGAATTACTGAAATCTAACTAAACCTTTATTCTACTGAGTTGGATACCTTCACAATGTTCACTCTCATTAGACAAAATGAAACAATGAACACAAAAAAATACTCTTTTATTTTATTAAGCGTTTATTTATATATCTTGCAAATATATTGGATAAATCCTCAGATATTTCACTCAATTATTGAAAGGCAAAATTTACTGCTCTGTAAATAGAAAACTTCCGCTTCTGTTAAATTCAATTCTCCTCATATCTTGGAGATAGATTCAACAGATTTTTGAGGTAAATATTCTGTTATGAAAGTCCATTGGCAGCTATTTTCTCTTTGACTTCTTTCATCATTAACTTAACAAGATTGTCCAAGTCGACCTCGGGCTTCCAGTTCCAGTCGCGCCGCGCCTCGCTGTCGTCGAACACTTGAGGCCATGAATCGGCTGAAAAAGCAAAGTATTTTATGAAGCCTTTGTTCTTCGAATACGTTTAATAGTTACTCGGAGAGTGGTAGCTGTTTTAGGGAATTGAAAGGAGATAAATGAAAGAAGAATAAATAAGTCTTCGTGGGGCGAAGGTGTCTTGTTGTTCTGAATAGCATCTACAATTTGACTTCGAGGTCCTTTCCACACACAACTTCAGAAATATATACAGAGAATATTCGATTTAACGTTCCTTGGCCAGTAGAATATTGTCATTCAATGAGGTAGATTTCTATTTTTTAAACACGTTTTAACTAACGCATTTACTGTCCAGTGATGGTCAAACAAAATAGAGAAATTCACTCACCGATATCCTGTCGACTGTCAGGCATATAAGTGATCTTAAAGTCCGAAATATATTTAGTCATGGCTTCAGTCAGTTCCTCTGGGGTGAAGCTCATAGACGTCACATTGTACACTCGTCTGTTGAGCTTCTCATTGGGCACTTCGAGATACTCCGAGAGGGCTCGGAGGGCGTCTCGCACGTGCATCATGGGAAGCCGGGTGTCAGGCTTCAGGTAGCACTGGTACTGACCCTTGCGGATGACGTCATGGAATACTGCGATGGCGTAGTCTGAAAAAAAACAGAGTTAGTTTAAAGCTAGTCTTGCTATGTGATGAGGCCTAGCCTTGATGGGCAGTAGCGATGCTAGAATATCAATTGACGGCAAATATGCGATCATGATGTCCGAGCACCTAATAAAATAATTAGGTAGGTATATTTTTAGCCCAATTCGGTCCGGAAATCTTAAAAAAAAACAAAAACTTGTTCCAATGAGTTATTTTTATGCCTTTGTTTACACGCATTAAAAATTCCTTGATTGACTGCGGTCAGTCAACTCTCAAGGTAAAATTCTTACGTAAATTTCACAAATACAAATTGTAAAAAGTGTAAGAGCGCTACAAATCAAATTAAAACTAAGGATTCCTCGAAAAAAATGTGAACATACTTCTCTATTTTGTTTATAAGTATGGCATGCAAATACAATTTTATTTAAATCATTAAGTTTACTTTGAAGGCCGTCACGAAGAACGTTAAATAGGACGGACTTGCTGAAGATGCAAAGTTTAAAATAAAAACATTTAAAACCTCTCACCTGTAGTGCCTCCGCCAGGTGGATCACTTGATATGACACCTGGGAACCTCAAGCAACGGAAGTCCAACCCGAATCGATGATAATAATATTCGCCTAACAACTCCGCATGCACTTTAGACACACCGTAAATTGTCCGAGGCCTTTGCACTGTTATATTAGGGGTAGGATTTCTAGGAGAGTCGGGCCCAAAAGCCCCAATTGTACTAGGCACAAAAATTCTAAGATTATACTGTTTCGCAAGTTCTATAACATTATGCACTCCTTCTATATTCACTCGTACAGCTAAAGGAACATTTTGCTCTCCGATTGCACTGAGTAGCGCCGAGAAATGGATCAGCCAGTCGACTCTGTGATCGACGACGACTTTCTGGAGTCCTTTAAAGTCTAGGATGTCCACAAAAATGTAGGGTCCATCGTTCACTATCTCTTGGGACGGTTTGATAATATCGGAGAGGATGACATTTTCTCGGCCGTATTTTCCTCGAAGATACTTAGCGCACTCAACGCCTAGCTGACCGAGACCTCCTGTAAATGTAAATAAATTGTTATGAATGCCGTGCAAGATAACACTGTTTACTACACATTTCTTCCATTTAATACACATTGCTGTTTGGTTCTTTTATCATGCAATGAGTTGTGATGTTTATGACACAATCCTAGTAAAGTATTAATACTACAATTTTCTATTACTTTGTAAGCAAAATCCTTGTTCACTTAACTGTAGAGTTAACAAACAAATAAGACATCGTGGAAAACATCGCACACGGGTTGGTTTTACGAATGTAAACATGTTATTGCGATCTAACTGACTATTACGACTAAATAATATAGAGATTACGCACTACACTATTACTTTAGTAGGTAAACAAATTATGCGGAAGCTAAAATCGTCTTAGACATATTTCCCTATTAACTAGTTAGATCTTCATTTTTTATCGATTATGGGCTAGGTCATTCGCGAAAAATGATGACTTCTGCATTTGAAACGTCAAATAAGTATGAACTCTTTCGTTGGGTATAGGTACTCCTACGTCGTATAAACACGTGTTTGATAATTCTAGGTACAGTCCTCGTTGTGTTACGTTTTCAGTAGGACTTGGTAGATATCAAGGTTTCCTAATATTTTAGCTAAACTCAATGCGAATAATTTTACAATTTGAGTCTCAAATATCAGTCATAACTTTTTGTCACATCTGGTTAGACAACCAAAGTGTGCCATTCGTCCTTTTCGACCTTATGTCCTCAAAATTCAAACCTGTATTTGTTTAGCTAGACATTTAACCTTTTTATTACTTGTCTATCTGATGATACATAGAGCAGTTTGGCAAGGTGTCATTATGAAACGATTTTTGACTTGGTTAGTTTAGAGTCACCGATGTTAAACAAATATCGGTCAGCTAGAGCAGCTAACAATGAGTCTACCAAAGAAGATGTATACATTTCAGGTAATCGCGTTGTAATTTTAAAATAATTATTAAAATTAAGCGGATAATGCCTATAATCAATAACCCTTAACATCCTGGCCAGTGATAAAATTATGTAATGCGTTGTTAATAGAACATTAACTTTTTAAATGTCAATGGCAAAGACACTGATAAAAAATATAAAAGTGTCGTTTGTGTTTAACACTGGCCGTTTATTTAAGCCATGACGATTATTAAGAATGAGTGCCAGTATCAGAATCCAAATATATTTTTTTCTGAACCTGCACTGGCACTAACTCTTTGACTTATTTTTTTCTAAATCAGTAGTAAGTAGTAATAGATGTATTTTCATAATACGTTTGGTACAGTGACATATTTTCACGGGCCATCGTACAGCGGTGCTAACACCTTGACATAGAGAATGTTTTATTTGAAAAAAAAAGAGGTTTTCGTAATTTATTGTCACCAGCGATGTGTGAGAATTGATAACCAGCTGAGATAACATTAATATGTTAATTATGTTAGAGTTGAGTAAGTACTCAGTTGACTGTACTTCGATTGCTGAATTCGATAATCATAAATGATCAAATATTTATTCTGAGTCTGGGTTTACAAGAGCAGTGCGAAATGCGGGGCTAGAACGTAGGTAGCTATGTCATTTAATTTTTTCAGTTCTGTTTCTTTTCATTGATGAAGTGTAGATATTTTCATATAAGGAAATACATCACCAAGGTATGTAAATTTTTAATGCCGTCGAATTCTTCATATTTTACGCGAATATTAAAATAATTTCCAAGTTTCACAATAAAAAAAATGTATTTGGAGGTCTTTCAGAATCAGACAAAAACTATTAGGTAGATAAATTAGGTAGAGGAGATAGTTGATACATAGATTGTCTTATAGCTTTAGAGTTAACTTTACAATGGCTCATGTGCTGGGGCTCTTTCCCAAACATGCTCTACTCTACAAAATTAACTTAAATATTGACCGAATCAGTTAACCACTGGTTCTACCGGTTGGTCTGACCACGCGATGCATGATGTACGGAATGCGCGGTTTAAGCAACAGTTAACTATCCCGTGCTGCACTTTCCCTCAATACTATCATTACAACTAATATGAAAACTATCACGTCTATTTATTAGGCTTATTATATTTACACAACCTTCAGAATATTATCCTTTCACTACACGCACGCCTATGACCTAAATTAAATTGCTAAACAGCTATAAAAGGTTTATGTTTTATAAATTGCTTGCTTACAATTTTTTATGGTTTTAATTCGTGCAATTCGAAATACTCTATGCTTAGTTTGAAACAGAAAATTTAAAACCGTGACAAATGAGTCCATATTTTCTATATTTTAAGCAAAATTTTCGTATTTTTATGTACGTTTATATAAGCGTATTAAAATTAACTTACCGGTAATCAAAATCTTTGGCGGCTTATTCTTATAATTATTAACGGAATAATTTCTAATACTTAATTTAATAGTATTCCGATATAAATTCCGTAGGAACATTATCACGGAAGAGTGAGCGTAAGATGGACGGCACGATAAAACACTGTGTAAGACAAACGGTAACTGGTAATACTGTATGGAGGTCTGTCGCGTGTAGAAACAGGTTGTACAACAAATATTGTTTGCTCAAGTGAAACATTTGATAACTGCATCAAACAATAATCAACTTTATTCTTGTAGACTCAAGATCTATTTGAGTTTGTTATTAAACACGAAAATTTGGTGGGTGTGTCGCTGTTCGCGTCTATGTTAATTTTCGCACAAACTTGACATTGAATTTTTTCCGTAAGTTAAGTACCTAATGGTAAAAACATCGACGCGCATATTTAGAATAAAGAACTCAAGTAGGTACATAAAAGTACGTAGCTACCTAGGTAAGTATTGTTACATTAAATAGATTTTGGGGTGTGTCAAACTTTGAAGACTTGCTCCGAGCCTAGAGTTTGTTTATATCGTAAAAAGTATGATAATTTGTAACACGTGATTGGCAACAGAGCTACGAACATTATAGAACTAATCAAAGGTTTTAAGACATCGGTCATTTCTGAACAGGATTGGAGGCATCTGATGGATGTTTGAATGCTTTAAGGACATTATTTAGCAGCAGTCAAAAAAATGTGGTATTGACTATTGAGGTACCTTTGAGTACTTTGCAAATGAAGAGCTAAGGATTACGGTAGTCTTCCAAAACTATCTATAAAAAAGTTAATAAAAAATAAATCAAAGTATTGACTGTGATTTTTACTTTTCCACCCGGAAAAAAAAAAACTGGAGAACCTCATCATTCTCGTACAAATGGCGGGGAAGCGCGCTAGAGGAAGAGCGCCAGCTAGATGGGTGGGTGGACCAACTCAAGGAGGTAACTGGAGGCCAGATACAGGGAGCGGTACGTATGACGCAGAACCGAATGGAGAAGATTGACATACAGTCACGATCCTCAGCATTTAGGGAACGACCAGAAATAACCCGGAAAAATATGTTGTAATTTTTCTTTCAATATGAATATTTTCCATACATCGAATGTAGAAAAAAGAAACTACAAGTTGCGGTCGACTTTTCAAAACCCTGACTACTTACGACTCTACATTAAACACTAATTTTTCAGCCACTCTTTGAGAGGTGTAAAAATAATATTTCCTCAACATTAAGCAATATTAATAAACATGGTTCGATAAATGTTTTCGCCAAACTTGACGTCAATACCCCATCTGTTATGCAAAGCAGACACGTGCGGAGTCAAGCACGTGAAAATGTAAGCCATCATTACCACTATAGAACCACAACGACCTTGGCTGGAGTCAACATGGAAATGGAATAAACCTATATTTAAAATTGTTTGTTTAAGAGATGTCTTATTACTTAACACTCTTTATTTCGCTTAGCAACAGCTCTCAACACTTTGGTAAACTTATGTCATGCATCCACCTGTTTCCTTTTGTTCGTTGATTATTTTGTGAATGCATATAGTTCTAGTCTAGTCTTTAATGATCAACACAATAATCCAAATGGACTCATGGATATTACTTACCTTGTTTTGACCTCATCTTTGCAGCAGAACAAGGCATAGGGATTTGTAGGGACAAGTTACTGACATCTTCATACCTTAAACCAACGAGGTTTCATTTGAAACTATAGAGTGAGCCTATCAGAGTTTAAACCGTAAGCACTAGTGTGATCAAGTGTTGTCGTGAATTATGTATGAGGATGGAACTTGCCGTTTTAAAAAATCTATCTAAAACACTAATATGACCCTAACAATGTCAAAACCATCGATCTTTTCTTATATAAGTTTCTCGTTGCGCGAAAATTAACTTAAATGAAAAACGAAATGTACTAGGATCAGACTAAAAACGGCTCTCGCTTGGCACAAGGGGAACCTAGCGATAGTAGCAGTCTATGCATAACATACGTCGATGCCTTAAACCCATATTAAGCACACATTATATTAGCATATTAAGTATTAAAGTTATATAAATACACAAAGTATCTTACATAACAATAAAAAAAACTCTCCAAATCAGAATTTGAAGTATTTTAATATAATTACAGTAATTTTTCTGCATGGCAAAGGCGGCATGCCATACGTCCACGGTCCGTGTAATACATTATTTTGGTAGGTAACAACGCAGATCGTAATCGCTCAGTTGTTATTTGCCGCCAAAATCATTAATTTTTTGCACGTCGCCTATATTATATCAAGGTTAGCAGGATGTAAGCAAGTTTTCGTAAACTTACGTAGGTATGACGTATCTATTAACAAACAGCTTTGATTTAGCTTCTACTAGCGGCCCGCCCCGGCTTTGCTCGGGTGCAACGCTGATACCAAATATAACACACTCATAAAGTTCTATAGGGCGAAGCACAGCCTTAGAAGCATTTTTTGGTATAGGCACGCGCCCCCCGGCCCCCGCGCGGCCCTTCCGGCCTGTACCGCCGCAACCGCTATGTCCCTGCATTTTAAATCTGTAATATCTTCGAAAATATTCATTTAAATTGCATGCTGTAAAAGGCAATATTGATCTATATTACATCCACAATTTTTTGAAGGTACTTAATTGGATAAGGATTAATGCTGTATTGCTTAAAATCGTCTTTTCGTGAATAAGTAATAAATAAAGGATAAAAAATGGTTATTGTGGGTTACCCTCAAGAGATAGTCATATACCATCGCGGACTTTTTTGTAGATCTTTTTGAGGTGCACAATACTGTAGTACATTATTTTGATCTATCTCGTAGGGTTCAGCCAGCGTTTGCAATGAAAGCGCAAAAAATGTGTTGATTTACGACCTGACGTCAAAAATCTCAAGGATTATCCATGTTTCTCTACTATATTATGCATGTATTATACATATAAACCTTCCTCTTGAATCACTCTATCTATTAAAAAAACCCGCATGAAAATCCGTTGCGTAGTTTTAAAGATTTAAGCATACATAGGGACAGACAGCGGAAAGCGACTTTGTTTTATACTATGTAGTGATAGTGATTTATTACTTATTGATGCACGATGAATCCGCACTTTTTTTTTTCTTAGAACTTAGTTTTGTTGTCAACGCATTTCTTGGAATACCGCCTAGGAAATGTCACAACCAATTATTACCATACAAGATTGGTATATTTTATATGAAATAGCAGTATTGTTTCATTTCGATTACAGAAATACTCCTTTCAATGGAACAATTAAGGCGACACTTTGCAATTTCATTGTCCAGGTGGCCACCCTTCCTTGTTACCACATCGTACGATTTAATCGAGATAATTCTTTATTTTGCAACTTAGGGGCAAAGAGCTAAAAATATATGTAGAGCAGCCTCTACATAGGTGCGGGTAGTCATCATAAATATTTATTTGTAATATGTTGGCTTATTTTGGGGTTTTCCTGCTGTTGAGACTGAGGCAAGGTTAAGAGATCGTTCTCGTCATCATCATGGTTGATGACATCAATTGCTCTTCGCATGAGCTCAACTGGCTCCTGCAGAAAAAAGAGACAACATAATTTGTTTGTGGTTTTTGTAATGTTACAGCGACTTTTAATTATTCTAACACGACATCATCATTGGCAAGTGCTATGCCATGGCAGAACTGAGACCTTTCTTCAGGAAGATTCAGCATTTGTTCTATAGGTTCGTTTATCAGAGCGACTTCTAATATTTTAAGCACGACATAGCCCTTGGAAATTTAGATAAACGAAACTCATGTCATCCGCTTTTATTTCAAACAATAAGTTTCCAGCTACTGGCAAAAAGTAAAGAGCTCTAAACCTGACGAGAAGCTATAAGGATCTCAAATCCTAATAAATATTTTGCAGGGTCCAAACTATAAGGAGTCCTCTGTGAGGAATCTTACAAACTAAGCCAGTTCCAAGACTTGTCCCCTCTGCAATACGCCAGGTAGTTACGCGCTGCAGCACGCGCCACAATGGTGAAAGATAAGTTACTTGGTGTGCATCGAGGTGTGAACCGAAAGTCTGGTGTTTACATGCGAAATACTCGCATCCCAGTTCATGTTTGGCCACCATAAGCCACGCTTGTCCAGCCGGTGCTGTTTTGTGATTGTTACGTAATTGTGATCGTGTTTTCAGAGGAATTGACTTTGTGCTTCATCTAATCTTTGACGGTACTGCGATCCATTTCTTCAGAAGTAAGCAAATAGATTATTTCTGGTTGTTCTTGAGTTTTCCCGCGTAGATTTTGGCTCAACGGACAGAAATGACACAACAAGACAGACGTTTTTTAGAAGTCAGGAATAACTAAACCTTTTTTCACAAAAAAAAAAACAAAGTATAAGAAATGCAAATGCGTTGTGATTCCAAATCCAATGTATGTTTTTTACAGTGTACAATGACCCTACTGTGCAAGTGTCTACATAGACGAGACAATTGTGCTATTATCTTAGATGCCCTAGAAGTCTAAATATAAGCGTTTAAACTGTTATCACAGAATCAAACGTTTCTAACAGTCATCTTATGATATGCTATTAGTTTAAATAAGTCTACGATGAGTTCACTTACTCATAAGTTTCATTCCGACATGTTAAAAATGTGCTGTTGGATTTGAAAAAAACCGACTTCTGTTTTTCTGTCATCTATATCCGCAAGTTCAAATTTAGGGGAAGGTGGGGGAATTGCGGACGCGGGGTAAATACGGACTAACATATATCTACTCTATCCCTGCCCCCCGCGGCCCGCCGCCGCGATCACGCGTTACGTTCCGCCATCTTTAGTGCCCACCAAACATTCCCGACAGACGGCTGCGCACACGTTTCAAGGTAATTGAAATTTTACATTTTTTGTGATTTTGATGTAATTTTTGGTATTAACTGTTTTGAGTGTTATTCAAAAAGTATGAGTGTCAGTAAAAAAGTCGTATTTTCTGTCGATTGTGATGTTAATAGCGAGTAAATAGTACAACCGTTTGCTTTGATAAATTTTGTTAACCTAAAAATTTTGTTGTTGTAATTTTTCTAACTTGTTTGGGTCAATTGCGGACAATTGCCTGGGGTAAATACGGACGTCCGTAATTACCCCATTCATCAAAACCTATTATTTTTATATTTTTGTTTCTATCAAAACCTATAGCTTTTTTTTTATTGCTTAACTAAAATAGGGCATCAAAAAAATCATCCTCATCAACCCTATAGCAATATTTCTATATTCCAGATGCCTCGAAAATATATAAAGAAAAAAGAACCAGCTTACACTCTTGAAACTTTACAAAGAGCTGTGCAAGAAATTAAAGAGAAAAAGACTCCTTTTCGACAGGCGGCAGAGAAGTATGGCATTCCCAGAGCGACCCTTTGTGATCAAGTGAAAAAAGCTTGTGTTAGTACCATGCCAAAAAGAGGAAAGAAGTCAGTTTTTAATGAATCTCAAGAAAACGAACTGGTCGAATTTATTTTAAAATCTTGCAAAGCCTTTTTTGGGATAACAATTCCGACCCTAAGAAAAATAGCATTTGATTTTGCCGCTGCTAATAGCATACCAAATGACTTCAATAAAGATACCAAAATGGCAGGTATAGATTGGTATTATAATTTTATGGCGAGACACCCCAATATATCACTTCGAAGACCAGAAGCTACTTCAATAAATAAAATCACAGCATTTAATCCAGAAGAAACAGATATATTTTTTGAAAATTTAAAAACACTTATGATAAAATACCAATTTAAGTCGAATTCAATCTACAATGTTGATGAAACGGGGATTAGTACTGTACAACGAAATTCCAGGATTCTCGCACCGAAAGGATTAAAACAAGTAGGTAAATGTACCAGCGCAGAACGTGGTTCCTTGACCACAGTTGTAAATTGTTTTAATGCTGGAGGTACATACGTTCCCCCATTTTTCATATTTAAAAGAAAGCGAATGAATGCACTACTTATGAAGGACAGTAATAGTAACATGGTGGCTTGTGTTTCTGACTCAGGCTGGATAACTGAATCAATTTTCGTTGATTGGCTTCAGCATTTTAAAGCATTTGCAAAACCATCTGCAGATGATCCTATTTTACTAATACTTGACAACCATGAAAGCCACGTTAGTTTGAGAGCTCACGAATTTTGTCGGAAGAATTTTATTCATGTTTTAACTTTGCCACCTCACACATCCCATAGAATGCAGCCTTTAGATTTAACTTTCCATGGCCCACTAAAAACAGCATATAACAGAGAATGTGAATCCTTCATGGTCAACCATCCAGGCACCAAAATTACGGTATATGATGTTATAGGCCTTTATACAAAGGCTTTTAATAGAACCACAAGTACTGAAAAAGCTATGAATGGCTTTAAGTCTGCTGGAATTTACCCAATGGACCAAGATAAATTTAAAAACACTTTTGAAAGTTTTGGTGATATTTTTGCATCAGTCTCTCCTCTTGAACATCAGATACAAACAATTACCAATAATTCAAGCCAAAATGAGTCCCACAATGAATCTCAAGTTGTCTGTGATGCTGCCAATGAAAATATTTCTAATCCAATAGAATCTCAGGAAATATTTCTACTTTCCAATAATGACGCTAACTTTGTCGATTTAAACGAAACCATACCTACGCCTATATTAGTGGGTGATGTTAGTGATGGTTTTAATCAAAGTATAACAAGTCCAACTTGTCCATCTCCCATAGTACCACTTAGTGATATACTGCAAGTACCAACTCTAAAACCTACTCGTACAAAACGAGTAGTAAAAAAAAAACACTCCATTATTTTTACCAGCACACCGGAAAAAGTAAACCTACAGCTAAAAGAACAAAAGAAAATAGAAAGAAAGAGAAAGGACCTAAAACAAGAAAAGACCAAAACTACAAATAAGAAACCAAAAAACAATAAAGAAAAACAACCAAAAGGTTTAAGAAACTTAAACAATTTTGAATGTGATAAAGAAAAAGATGAATATTTCTGCATTTATTGCCAGGAAAAGTATTGTGACCCACCCACCGAAGACTGGATTATGTGTTCAAAATGTAAGAATTGGGCACATGAGAATTGCAGTGCTGGTTCTTCTTCAAGTGGCTACATTTGTGACTTCTGCAAATGAAATGGGACCTCGTCCGTAAATACCCCATGTTGTCCGCAATTAACCCAGCACTGGTCCGTATTTACCCCAAGAGCTAAGGGTAATTACGGACATATAAGTTTTTGTTTTTGATTAAATTTTAATAAATGTTGATTGATCTCATATAATAATTAATGTTGATTTGAAAGGTAAATATCTATAGTTTAATAATTAATAAAGACAGACTGATTATTATTAATAGTTTAAGTTTTATTTGTGATTCCGCTTAAGCGTCCGCAATTCCCCCACCTTCCCCTACTTTTGTTGCCTGTCTACCTTAGTGAGTACTTATTTGCCGCTACTAAATATATTAGTGGTAGACTTTATAGTTTTATATAATTTGTAGGTTAATACAAGTCAGACTTTTTTCTGAAAAACAATAATAATTTATTTGTACAACTTATTAAACTTTCACAATTAGGAGACGATATGTTTTTTTCTAATATTTTACAATCCCGCCATATTCCCTTGTCAAAATTGAGGCGGGAAAATTGACAAGTTGAGTCATAGACAAAAGTTCAACTGGCTTACATTTTATGTTTCAGTGAAACTATACTACTCGTGACTGTATTTTAACGTACCAATATAATAGTGCATTTACACATATTCAGCTAATAAATATGCACAAGATTATTATCAGGTGGCGTGTGCAAGCATGCATCCACTTTCCAATCAGTGTGACAGGCTAGGTAGCTAGGTACCTACTTACCTAGTCACTTCCATACTATACAATTGATAAAAGTTGGTACAATATATAGATACCTACGTACAATGCTGTTATCTAATTTAGAGTATTTAGCAATAAGCACAGTCAACAAGTGAACTTTTTGGAAGTCGATTAAAACCGTTGCCCCTGCATCTTGCAACTTCTAGTGCACATAACCTTCCTTTTATACAATAGTAGTAGCAGAAAATTGCATACTCCCTTTGATATTTTCTGCTACGACCAAGCGCTTAGTCAGAAACCGGTCCGTCCTTATACTGTCCCGAACTGTTCAAAATACGTATGTTTTTATCAGGATTTGAGTGAGAATAACCACAGAGCACCAAAAGTCTGAGAGCAACCGTTTAGGTTTGTGTTGCTAGGGCAGTGGGTTACACTGCTCTGCATTTGATTTTACGCGTAATTTACTATCGTGTATATCCTTAAGCTGTGGTCTCGCTCTAGTTTCTCGCAGATTACTAAATTGCGTAATAAGCCAATCAAATGTATTACAAAAGTTATTATGCATTGATCTTAAGATGTAGGTACCTATGTAGCTAATATGCAAATTCGTCCATTGTTCAAATATGCGTCGGGTATATAATCAAAATATTATACGGTAAACTCTATAATTTCGATGAGAAGATATCGCTCTTCATCTACTCACTTATTTTAACGAAGCAATTTCAAAAGCACACTTACTCCTTTATGGTCCTTGGTTGTCATTATTTCACAAAAAGCTTGAACTATTTAAATATGATACATAGGTATATCTGTTTTTTATTCTTATACGGAGGATCATAGAAAGACACGTGTCGATAGCTAAGAACCGATTTATAAATAAGTTACTCCTGACCTAGTGCCGCAAGGGCCACGACACTGGTCCTGTCTTGTTACTTACCTCGATTTAATGGAAAATATTGCTCATTCACTCTCCTTGACAACAACCATATGGTTCCATAATGATGACTGTCGTGTATAATATTAACGGTTTAGATTATACAAGCTCGCAGACTAAAAAACGGTAGGAGATGTAGAGCATATCTTAGGTAATAGGTACTAAAATAGTTTTGAAGAATTTAAGCTCCTTGTTGGTTGTGCCGAGAGTTTCAGGGTAACATACCATTTTTTTTGACTTTACACAGGACATTAACTTTATTATGGAGGTCAAATGTGTGACTTTATTCAGAATTAGGATAATTAGACTCCCTATAGGCTATAAATCGGAAACTGTCGTTTCCGAAGAAGAACTACCACTTACATACTTAAAAAGCCAAAGAAAAAAAAATAGGGACGCTATTGCTGTTTTTTTTTCATAAATAATACAAATCATAGCTTTTCAGCGTTACACAAAAGTAAGGGAATTCCTACCGATATACCACACGCAAATTCTCACTTAGTCAATACTATATTGTTCTGGCTAATCACTGTCCACCGACCTAGAATATATAACACTGATAATAACAAGTTGCGAGATACGCGCTACTTTACCTAGTGTTACGGGATGACAGTCAACAGTTAGATTTAAATGCGATAACTGTACCATAATGGTTAGTGTCCCGTTCGCTGCATATACGTTATACGTAGATACTCGTATGATCACGAGCTTAGATGTACGTTGTTAAACGTAGTCTAGAATGTACTGTAAATGGTTTTGTGACATTTTTTACTTTTGGCAAGTGTAGTTCTCGTTAGGTTTGCTTCAAGATAGTAGTCATTAAATTCTGCTAACTTTAATCAAATAATAATTGTATTAAGGGGTGCATACATATATATGTAAAATTAACCTAATTAAAAGAAAGTTTATAAGACCCATGAAGAGATATGTATTTTTGTCTAAGAGAACATTAAATACACATAGTTGTTGCTTCTTCTGTTGAAAAATAACGGTTTTATGAGCAATTCGAATTACCTTCGTAATGCAATGTTTTGTTGTATTGTGCAATTTGTTTAACTAGACTACAAAGTTAAGTGGCTATATAAAAACATAAGCAGTCATAATAATACGAGTTTCTGATACTTTCGGTACTTTTAAGTGTATCCTATATAAGGTTTTAGATATCGCTTTGAAGTCGCCTTAACAGGTATTAGTTTAGACTTTTTTGTCATTCAAATAATCCAATAATTGAAGGATGAATCGTGACCTACATCAATAGAACCAATAGCTTGCATAACCTTAAAACAATGATGTAAATATCTTTACACACCATAGATCGCCGTTAATAACAATAGTGAGTGAGTGAAAGTGCACTGAACCAGCCGTCCGTTCCGGTGGGCCATTGTTAGCAGAACACATTGTTTTCATTAGTGCCGGTCCTTGGCGCCAACGGATTACGAATTTTCCTTATTTTCTGGCATAGAATTAAGCAATCGAAGGTATTGCTTCGATTTCGAAGGAAACGTCGGAGTGACCTAGTTTTCATGCCCAAAATCTAACAAAGGATTGACGCTATGGGCTATTATTTCGGTCTGTCTGGCTAGCTATTCAACAGGCGTCTTTTGTTTATTATAAGGTTACCTAAAAATTAGAACCGTGATTAAACAGGAGATAGAAGTTGTAGATAAATGTATCTTTTAAATACGTACGCTTCTTTGATATTGTTCCAGATACGGAGGGTTGAAACTACAATAAATATGCTACAATGAACCCAGACGTCTTAGAGGAATGGACTCGAAGGGAGAAATAGTCTTATGGCTCCTCCTCTCGTTGTTCTCGTCTGCAATAGGGCAGACACCAATATGTCCAGCCCCGGAGGCGATCCTCCCTTGCATATGCACAAACCGAAACGAAGATGTCCAAATATGGTTGGTATGAGTCATAGCTATCAGTATTAAAGATAAGTTTTGTCTGAATAATAATATTATTTTACCCTCATTACAGGTGCACGCACAGCGACTTGCCTCAAGTACTAAAGGGCGTCCAGAAAGTTGGAGAACTTATCAGAAGACCAATAGATGAACTGATAGTAGAAAATAATTACCTACCATCACTGCCAGGAAAGATATTCCAAAATGTGAAAATTATGAGGCTCATGTTACGTCATAATGGCCTAGAACGGTTATCTGCCGCTTGGCTGGAGACACAAGAGACTAACTTGGTCGAAATATTCATCGTCGAAAATGACTTAAGAAGTCTTCCAGCAGAAAGTTTAATGAAACTTCAGAATTTACAGGCCATTACAATACAATCGCAGAATCTCAAAAGAATACCAGCATTCTCTGGTTTACAGAAACTGCGCTACATAAATATCCAATCAGAAAGCTTGAATGCTGTTCACGAGAATACATTTGAAAATCTACCAAAATTAGAGAGATTGTTTATCCAAGGAAGTGTAAACCTTCGAGTGCTGAAAGAAAATGCCTTTTACAATTTACCAAAATTAAGAAAGCTGGAAATTACCAATTGTGGTATTGATACGATTCATATGAGAGCTCTATCATTGCTACCAGCTTTAAGCGAAATTTCGCTGAGCAATAACAGAATTTCTGACGCTACTATGATTGGAAGAGCTATGAGAGATTTGCCAATGTTGTCTTATTTGAACCTCGATCATAACATGATAGACAAATTGAATGAAGGTGCGTTTGTTGACCAACCTATGCTGGAGAATCTGTTACTCTCAAACAACAAGATCAACATCATACATCACGGTACATTCCACAGAGTGCCAAAGTTAAGAGTAGTTGATTTGAATTACAACAAAATCAGTCAAATTCATCCAGAATCTTTCTTACAACAATCAGCCAGTGGAGTTGAGGAGCTTACTTTAATCGGAAACCAAATCATGCACATTTCAGAATTTAGAGCTTTACTGGATGCTTTACCTCGTTTGAAATTCCTTGACCTAAGTGATAATTTGCTTCAAGAAATTCCTCGAGGCGCTCTGAGAGGCCATCCCAGTCTAGAAAGATTACATTTGAATAAAAACAATATTAAGTTTATACAAGCGGAGGCCTTCGTCGCTATGCCTGCGTTACGAGAGTTACATTTGAGTAACAACTCATTAGACGATATGAACGAGGGTCCTTACTGGAATTTACCCGCTCTGAAAGGACTAGACTTGTCACATAACTATTTCACACGACTACAGCCCAAATTATTATACAATCTTCCATCGTTAAGACGGATAAACTTAAGCAATAATCAGCTGACGATCATAGATCCAATCACTTTCATGGAATCGACATTATTAGAGTACGTAAATGTATCAGGGAATTCCCTGGTATCAATACATCCAGCCACTTTCAGAAACTTGGCAAATCTATACGAATTAGATGCTGGTTATAACAGGCTGATAGAATTTGTTCCTGGATTACCAAGAGGTTTAGAAAA
The DNA here is from genome assembly GCA_905146925.1 of Autographa gamma. NCBI lineage: Eukaryota > Metazoa > Arthropoda > Insecta > Lepidoptera > Noctuidae > Autographa > Autographa gamma. The sequence continues at coordinate 9,552,837 of LR989852.1, forward strand.
GCTCTATATACAACAGAATCAAATAACAAGTTTACCAATGCCACCATCACCAGACTTAGATTTACCATCCTTAAGGACTTTGGATATATCCAGTAATGGGATACAGAAAATTCCACACGGCAGTTTGAAAACGTTGCACAATTTACGACGTTTCTATATGAAACGAAATGGATTAAGACAAGTCGAAGTGACGACGTTCAGCGATTTAAGTCGACTAGAGATCTTAGATTTAAGCTACAATCAAATAATGGCAGTTCACCCTAAAAGTTTTAGCAAACTAACAGTACTTAAACAGATTAACTTGCACGGTAATACTATTGAAAATTTCGACTTTATGGCGATTCAGGACAACGCTGCGTTATCGTCTCTAGATTTCAGCAAAAATAAACTTAAAAGTATAAGCCCAAACATCGTTAGCAGAGCCTTGGATGTAGAGACACTAAATATATCTTCGAATAATCTGATCGAGTTACCGGCTACATTAAATATGTTGTCGAAATTGAAAGTCTTAGACGCTAGCTTTAATCATATAAAGCGTTTCGATGGTAATTCAATAAACAGCATCAACACACTGAAAGATTTCAAAATGCCGAACAATAAGCTAATGGAACTACAAACTGGAAGTTTCAAAGAACTCAAAGATCTCGAAACTATTGACTTAGATAACAATAACATTGAAGTGATCCATCCTAAAGCAATAGCTAATTTGCCAAACTTAGTCTCTGTTTATTTGAGTCGAAATCACATTATAGATTTGCCAGACCGAGTGTTTGCGAACCTTCCTAAGTTGAGAATTATAGAAATGCAAGGAAATCGACTGCAATACATATCGTTGCGGGCATTTGACAATATACCTCTAGTGCAATACTTGAATTTAAGCAATAATCAAATAACTAACATCGACAACTCGGGGCTGAGACAATTATCGTCCTTGGAAGTTCTGGATTTAAGTTTCAACAAACTGATGAGGTTGACAAGAGCCTCATTTCAGTATATGGAATGGTTGGTCGAGCTCAACTTGGACAATAACATGATATGCCATATTAGTGGCCAGCCTTTTGATTTTATGCCCCGGATGAAGGTTCTGTCTTTGAGACACAATAAACTTAGCACTGTAATGGAAAACACATTTGCAAAACTAAGAAATAATATCGCCATTTTGGATATAGATGGTAAGTTGTATGGTTTACCCAGAATTAGATATTAACTAAATTTTCCACCATTGGTAAATAGTCCTTGCTTTTTAAAATTAAATCATTTATTTTTTGCGTTCCAGGTAATCCACTCATCTGCAATTGCAATATAATATGGTTGAAATCGTGGCTATCGGAGTCGACCTCGATTGGACCGAAATGTGCTGACGGAACATACGTTAAAGGCATGCCATTTGGAAGAAATGATTGTTCAAACCCATCCCTTACCCAAATAGATGAAGACGATCTACGACTATGCGTTACACACGAAAATGAAGCACTTTTACCCAATTTAGCGACGTCACAAGTGTTCTCCACTGTGGACAAAATAAAAGACTACGCAACGCGAATCAAAAATACCTACCAAGCTAACAAAATAAATAGACCGTCCCCGGAAGAGTCAGAGTACTTCTACGACGAATATGTAGATTATCCTTACAACGAAACTATGGTAGATGGATTAAACAGCGACCTCAGTGCATCTCACAATAATAACAGATCAATAGGCGGTGTCCCGACAATATATGCGGCTATGAAAAATACTACTGACAAAAACAAACCAGTTGCCACAAACAACGCCGGCAGTGGCTTCACATTCTTTGGTATGCCACTTCCGCCGATAGATATGGGAAAAATATTAAACACAGGCCGCAAAATCGACTGGCCTGATAAGAAACATTCAAACAGTGCAAATAAATACCAAGTGCCAGAAACGCCCAAGTTTGAAACAGGCGGGTTCCAACCAATTTTACCCGCAACTGCAGGTGGTTTTATGCCAATACCCGATCCAGCACTCAATGTTACTCATACAGCCACACAAGCTGAAAGTGCTTCCACTTACACCAATAAAGGAAGTGTAGGGCAAGGTACAGTAGCAGTGTCAACCAAACCACCTGTTAAAACTGTTCACAGCAACACAACCCACCAGAAAATTAAGAGTGAAATCCATGAATTGCAAGCATACATAGATGATGACAACAGTACTCATGTAGCTTACAACAGGACGAAAAATGTTGAAGAACAAAAGACAGACCCCAATAATATGAGCAAATACAATTTGATGGAGTCCAACTTAACAATAACTCAAGTGACTGAGAAAGAGAGTGTGCTCATAACTACAGACACAAGTAATGACATGTCTTTGCAAGCATGGATGGAAAGCAGCACCTTATCCTACTCTTCATCAACAGCAGTGACATCTAAACCACCAATGAGGAAGCACATTGAACAGCCCCCACCCACCGCTCTATCTGCTGTTTTGGTACCAAACACAGCAGAGTTACATGAAAGAAACCCCAGCAAAAGGCCTGCAACCATCACTAAAGTAAATCTTCAGCAAATACAACAATACGATCACAGAGAAAACTTTTCATCAAATAGAGAACCAAAGACAAGATTTTCCGAAATATTGAACACAGGCAATACTAAAATCCGGCAGATTGATGATAAAGACTGGTATTACAAAAATTATAATAATTCAAATTTAGAACCTTACATTGCACCTGGCGTTCACAAGGCAACATCAAAAAGTGTTGTTACTACATATAATAAGTTTATTTTTAATGTTATATTATGTTATACTCTGTTAAGAGGAATTTAAATATTATGGGTGTACAAAACATTACTATTATAAATATATTATTATGATGAATTTGTAAATACATATGTGGAATTGGTAATATCATAATAAACAATAACATATTTTGATTTGGTTTAATTGCTATGCATTAGATAACATTCAGGCATTAGTTACATATTGGATACACCTATAGATAAAAATGTTCATTCAGTTGTTTTCTCTGTAAAGTAGGCTTTAAACTTTTCTAAAGCTCTGTATCTGTGGGATATTTTGTTTTTCTCTGTCTTTGGTAGTTCTGCATAAGTTTCACTGTAACCATCTGGTTGGAAAACACAATCCCAGCCAAAGTCCCTTGTACCTCTGGGAGCTACAATTTCCCCATTAGTTATACCTTGGAACAACATGACATCTAAGTCATCATTATTGGCAGCACAATAAGCAAAGGTGCACACAGCTTTGGCTGACTTATCCTCCCAACCTGTCAACAATTTTGTGAGCCCTTCAGGCTCTAACTTCTCTAGGAACCACTTGATGTAAGGCCCCGGCAGGCCCTTTAGCGCATTAAAACATAAAGATGTATCTTCAACTAACACTGGCCTCTTCAATCGGCGAGCTGCCTCTTGGCATTTCTTTATAGACACCTCGTCTATTTCTCCTTGAAGTTCTGGCAAGTCTAGCTTGTGGCTAATTATTTCTAAAGGAAAGTTACAGCCGAGAATAGCCCTGAGCTCCTCTAGTTTTTTGGCATTGCCAGTGACGAAGGTTATAGTTCTTTGTGACATGTTTATTAAATTTACCCGATACAGAATATTAGAAAAGAGTTCCTCGATAAACACTGAACATATGGACACTTAATAATTACAGTTTCACTTAGAAATCAATTCAAATAGGAAAATAGCCCGAGCACGGTTCGTCGAAATAAATGACATTGACATATTTTGAATTTTGAAATTTCAACTTTTAAAATTGGATTATTCAAAATTCAACGCTTTGTCTTTTTAGCTAAAACATGACGTTATATTACTTATTGTAGGTTGATGAGAATGCCATCTTTTTATATTTTTTATTTATTGCCAGAAGTAAAATTACGGTATTCTTAACCATAGACACTGGTTCTATAATGACTGTCAAATTTTAGTTTTGATTGCCGCTTGGCAAAAATCATTAGATTGTAGATTTTGAGCGAATTGTAGTTATAAATTGTTATTGTTGTCCTGATTGCTGTAGTATTCGATATTATATTGTGAAGTTATTAGTAAATTAACACAGCAACCATGCCTAGTCAAGAAGTTTTAACCACAAAAGTTGTGGTTCATCCCTTGGTCCTACTGAGTGTGGTGGACCATTTCAATCGTATGGGCAAGATAGGCAATCAAAAACGGGTTGTAGGCGTCTTGCTGGGCTGTTGGAGAGCGAAGGGTGTCTTGGACGTATCAAACAGTTTTGCAGGTAAATAACACTTTATAGCTCGGCTCCTATGCCGCTCTTAGTTTGCTTTGTGTTGTTTTTTTTTTTAAATTCCTATTTAATCTCCACTCTTGTCTTGTTGTATAGTAAAACCTGTATACTCGATACTTGGTTTGTTACTTTAGTAGTGTCCCTAACAATTACTTATGAATACTATACGAAATAGTGAATCTTAGGAAGTTTTTGTTGATCCACGTCAAAGTTTACGTAAAGCTAACATATTTGTTTGATTTTTCCAGTTCCATTCGATGAAGACGACAAAGACAAGTCTGTTTGGTTCCTTGACCATGACTACCTAGAGAACATGTATGGTATGTTCAAGAAAGTGAATGCCAGAGAGAAGGTTGTGGGCTGGTACCACACCGGTCCCAAACTCCATCAGAATGATGTAGCTATCAATGAATTGATCAGGCGTTACTGCCCTAACTCTGTCCTTGTCATTATTGATGCTAAGCCAAAAGATCTTGGTCTTCCTACAGAGGCCTACCAGGCAGTGGAAGAGGTTCATGATGATGGTTCCCCCACCACCAGGACCTTTGAACATGTCCCCAGTGAGATTGGTGCTGAAGAGGCAGAAGAAGTAGGTGTTGAACATCTGCTCAGAGACATCAAAGACACCACTGTTGGCAGCCTCTCACAGCGGATTACAAACCAGTTACTTGGCCTCAAGGGTCTCCACTCCCAGCTGAGTGAGATCAGAGACTACCTCATCCAAGTTGGCCAAGGCTCCTTGCCTATGAACCACCAGATCATCTACCAGCTGCAGGACATCTTTAACCTGTTGCCTGACATTGCCAATGACAGTTTTATTGACAACCTCTACATTAAGACTAATGATCAGTCTCTTGTTGTATACTTAGCAGCTCTCGTCAGGTCTATCATAGCATTACACAACCTAATCAACAACAAGATTACCAACAGAGATGCTGAAGAAGGAAAGAAAGAAGACAAAGATAAGAAAGAGAAGGAGAAGAAAGAAGGAAAGGATGGAAAGGAGGAGGAGAAGAAAGGAGATGACAAAACAAAAGGAGAGAAAAAAGAAAAAGATGAAAAGAAAAAGTAATTTAGAATCATCATTAGATTAAGTTGTTTGTAATGCTGAAATATTTTTAAATAAATTGTATTTACTAATTCAATATTGTCATTACTGTATCTTTTGAAGCATACTCACTTAGTATAGATCATATTACTATACTTTAGATTAGCTTCTATCCATTGATTTTATGAGATATTCCTAACCTTATGGAATGACAATAAATGCTCTATTTTAAAATTATTCTAATATTTTTAATTTTATAATAGGTTAAATCAGTCTTTGTTAACACTTAATAGCTACAGAAACTTTTATGTTTAAATAATAGTCTGAGGCCATCAATCGGGCGCATTTTATAGTTATACATTTTTAAATTAGTCCTTATTTTTTTAACATCCTCTAATCAAGACTTCTGTCTACGTAGCGAAAGAAATGTTTTGCAGTATTTAAATGATTTAGGTAATTACTCATTTAAATTTCATTAGTAAAAATCTTAGATAAATATAAGTGGCATAATGTACCTGATTACATCTGATTGATAATGTAAAGGATGTAAGTGCTACTATGCAACATAGATATATCTATGTGTAACTTCATTTAGGTTGGTTTTTTATATCTAATAGATTTTAGACTTAAAAACTAAGAATTACCTACCTAAGTAGGTATGAGCGTGAGTTATTATTTTTTACGCCTATTTACTTGGTTGGGCTTTGGTCATGTATATGTCGCAGACAAATAGTATAATATGGCATTTTACATACGGCGTCGTCAGTTTAAAAACGTTTGCGTTTATGTAATATGCCGAAGGCAAAATGTAGATTGCCGTGTCACATTATAATGTGCCTCAACATTTCATCGAAAATTTAAACACCATATACATAATGCCTAGGCAAATTGAAGTATTTAGTTTTTGAGGTTATCCGGCACGTCAAAAATGCTAAGGTATCCATAAACTCTGGGTCGTGAAGGACTCCTGTGGAGTATTTTTGGTCAAAAAAACACGTATTTGATCGAATATTCATAAATTCATAGGCCCAGAAATCCATTGCTTGATTAGGTTCGACTTTGTGACAGAGATCAATAGGTTAGGTTAGGTTAGATATTGTGACCTTGCAACAGAGCGAGCGAAGCGAGCGACTAGGTATGTAATTCATAATTTGTCTCGAAATTTTAATGAGCATAGTCACTCTAAAATAACACTAACGTCGCATTATAATGATTGAATGATTTGACATTTTGCCTTCGGCATATTACATAACCGCAAACGTTTTTAAACTGACGACGCCGTATGTAAAATGCCATATTATACTATTTGTCTGCGACATATACATGTCTAGGTAATACGATAGGAAGTAGTCAGTTACCGTTAAGATCCCGGCAGATTTCCGATGTTTACCGCCGGCATAAGACCGGCAGGCCCCGCCGTATTACTGCAGCACAAGTATAGCAGGTATACTTAAGGAAAACATAAGTCCGATTAATTGAATGAGTAGCTACATACTAAGGTACTTCCTGCATTTTAAATTTTTGTTTCCTGTCTTGATTTGTTATCAGTGTACCTATCACCTATTAAACTTAATATCTACCGAAGAAATAAGTGAAGAGTAAGGCTGGCGATACACGGAGTTCTTCAAGCCGCGACTGCATAGAAATAAGCAAACGAAAGTCTTCTGTACACAACTTCGACCACTCGAGCTACCGACAGCTCTTGCGGAGTTTTCCTTCCGTCCACTCCTTGTCGTGCATTTGAAAGCGATTGCTCGAGCACTCCGGTTGACAATAATAATTGGCTAACTGCTTGAGCTAACAGTTCACGCATGGCCGGGCTTAGCTGTGCCAGCTATAGACTGTTTGACCCAGGGTAAAATTAATCGCCCGAAGAAGCAGTAAGAAGTACGTAGATACATACAAAAGGGACAATAAGAACCGACACATACCTATTTATAAACAGTAGCTGCATAAAATCCATTTCTTAAAATTCCTAGAATTAATAAACTTTTATGATTCATTCTTATAATGAATATCGTTAATCTACACATATTTTAGTGAGATAGCTGTTTGGTATATGTTTATATCTGAAAATATTTCGATAAGTCGGACATTACTATCAGATTTTGATAAGAGGGACCTGAAATATTGATAATATTCGTCAGTATTCATATGAACATCACGCGAGGATTGTGATTATAGACATGGTTCAAATTTGTATTTTTGTGACGTGAATCTCAGGACAACAAAATGGGAAGCCGTGTGCAGCTATCAGTAAGTGCATGCTATGTTTATTATCTAGGTTTTTTTTCTTGTGTCTTATTTGGTTTAGCTTTAGTTGAGGCAGCCGTCCTTGTTTCTGCCCTTGTTCCGGTGGTCAACATACCTAATATTTTCATTAAACATTATGCTGCGTAAAGAAACAGTAGGTAAACCCAGGAGCCAAAGCCAAATTGTTGGCACCTGAACAAAGGCCTAAGTTGCCTCCCAAGATTATCAGTCTTATACCTACTGAGTTCAATGATGGTATTTTAGACCACCATTTTTTTAACTTCTGTCCTTTTCCTACTTGCTTAGCAGGAGTAAAGCACGCACTGAAGGGATCTTATTTCAATAACTTGACTTCTACTTTGTCAAAATAAGTGACCAACTTATGTACCTAAACAAACATTGGATGCTTCGGTCATATACATAAGCCTTTGAAGCAGATCGGTTCATATAAGGGTTGGGCTAACATTGATACAACTGTTTTCAGGACCACGTCTGGCTGAAGCCGGTGGGTACGTCAGAATTTGATGTGCCCATTGCTGTGAATGTAGTGCGACAGTCCGGCGACAAGCTTGAGGTCAAGGATTACGATGGCAACGTCTTCTCCACTCCCGTCCAAAATGTTATCAAGCCTCTACACTCGACGTCTGTTACTGGGGTTGAAGACATGATCACTCTTGGAGAGCTGCAAGAGTACACGATCCTTCATAATCTTCATATGCGGTATAATAAGCAGCTCATTTATGTAAGTCTACCTCTTAATTATTTTTCTTTGTGTATCAAAAAATCTGCATCCTTAGAACCGGTCATCGGTGATCCAGAGAGTATACCTGAAGAGCTTGAGGTCATTTCGTCTAAAAAAAAATGGCCAAGCTTTTGCTCCTTCTCTTCAATGGCGTCCATAAGTGTTGATTTTAGTGAAGAAATTTAGAGCTATATTATGAAGCCGTATGCCTTTCAAATGGCGTTTCAATGATAATGAAGACACAACCGCGATATCCAGCAAAAATAACGGATTTACAATTATATGTGGTAAATTAAGATTTTCACACAGGGTGTGAAGTCTTATAAATACAGAATGTCGTGGACTTGTAAATAATACATCAATGACATTACAAAATAAACCTTATCTACTTTACATTGATAAAATAGGCGATAGAATTTGGGTAATTTATCTTTTAAATTATACCTAATCCATTGCAATGTGGATCATAATGGCGACTTAAACGATGTTAGTTTTAGTTCCTCTTTTCCTGTCGATGTTCCTCAGATATAACCAGTTTTTAAACTAGATAGTAGGACAGTTGGGTTTAGAACTGTATTTCTTATTTACATAGATGACTGACACAGAAATGCAATAAATATATGAGTTCTGCTCATAATATACATAAATTTTTCCTTATACATTATTCATTCATCATTCATTCATTTTCATTAGGTAGGTATACATTAATTTGTCCTTTGTTCTTAAACTTAGATCCGGAAACCTTCGACCCTTGATCAGTACATAGAAAAGTAATACTTATTCCTATATTCGCATTTCAGACATACACAGGATCAATGTTGATAGCCATAAACCCATACGAGATCCTACCCATATACACCATGGATCAAATAATGTTCTACCAAGAAAGGAGTTTAGGGGAAATACCTCCTCACATATTTGCCATCGGTGATAACTCCTATAGAGAACTCCTGGACACTTCCTCGAACCAGTGCATCGTCATCAGGTTAATAAACGTGTTTTTTATATAAATATATCTTTATTGTCACCTCATTAATGAGTTAGGCGATAGTAGGTACAACTGATAAAAATGATCGGTTGTTTCAAAGGAGTTCTGATGCGTCGATTGCGTTTGTTATGTTTAATAACAATAATTGCACTTTAAATAATGATACTGCTAAAGCCTATCGGTTCAATGCCGCTTTGAATGTGATGTTGATGAGATAATTAAGTTAGATACTTGATCGGATCAATCATTTTGGGCCTCTTCACCTAACTATATGCAACATGGTCCTTGCGCATAATATTAGGATATTAAAATGCAAATTTGCTCTTTCAGTGGTGAAAGTGGTGCTGGTAAAACTGAGAGCACAAAACTATTACTACAATATCTAGCTGCAGCCAGTGGAAAACACTCTTGGATTGAACAGCAAATCCAAGAAACGAACCCAATTTTAGAAGCATTCGGAAACGCAAAAACTGTGAGAAACGATAACTCCTCCAGATTTGGAAAATATGTGAACATTTACTTCAGCAGAAAGGGAATAATTGAGGGAGGAAATATCGATCAATACCTTTTAGAGAAATCAAGAATTGTCTTCCAAAACAAAGGAGAAAGGAACTATCATATCTTTTATTCGCTTGTTACTGGATTGTTACCTGATGAAAGGAAGAGACTAGAGTTAGGACGCCCTGAAGATTACAGTTATCTGAATTCCGGAAACATGTTGAAATGTGAAGGTCGAAACGACAGCTTGGAATTCAACGATATAAGATCAGCGTTTAAAGTTCTTAATTTCCCTGATAACGAAGTATGGGGAACGTTCAGTCTGCTCGCAGCCATCTTGCATTTAGGAAATTTGAAATTCAAGTCTTTTAATATTAATAACATTGAATCTTCAGAAGTTACTGATGCAATCAATGCGAATAGGATTGCTACGCTTTTGGGTGTTAGCAAAGCAAGGCTGTGCGAAGCTTTGACAAGGAAAACATTCGTTGCTCATGGGGATAAGGTAGTCTCGCCTTTAAATGTCTCGTCTGCAGTGGAAGGTAGAGATGCACTAGTAAAAGCCATTTACGGCCACATTTTCGAGTACATAGTAACAATGATAAACAAAACGCTACACAAAGATCAACAACTTTCAAGTGGATCAGTTGGAATTTTAGATATCTTTGGATTCGAAAATTTTGACTACAATAGCTTCGAACAATTATGTATAAACTATGCTAACGAGAACTTACAACAGTTCTTTGTAAAACACATTTTCAAGCTTGAACAAGAGCAGTATGAGAAAGAGGGAATCACTTGGACAAATATCAATTATGTTGATAATCAAGAAAATCTGGATGTGATTGGTCTCAAACCAATGAATATTCTTTCTTTAATTGATGAAGAGTCTAGATTTCCAAAAGGAACCGACGTTACTCTGTTGTCTAAGTTAAATAGTAATCATGGAGCTAGAAATTGTTATATAACTCCAAAATCATCTCACGAGCACAAATTCAGCATCAGACATTTCGCTGGAGATGTGTCCTACACAGTACGAGGTAAGGTTAGAAGAAATTAACAATATAATATGAAACTAACATTTTAATATGGATAAATTCAGCTACATAAGAACCTTACTTTTTCTTGCAGGCTTTCTGGACAAAAACAGGGATATGCTAACAGCGGATGTAAAAGAAATGATGTTCGATTCAAGTAACACGTTTTTGAAAAATCTTTTCTCCACTGAATATGCGCCAACACAAAGTGGGAGCCGAAAAACGGTGTCATTGAGCCATCGGTTCAAGACATCCCTCGATTCTCTGATGAAGACGTTGTATGCTTGCCATCCATTTTTCGTGAGATGCATAAAGCCCAATGAATTCAAAAAGCCAAGGGTAAGTAATTCTAATGACGACTCTATTTTTGAGTTTAATCATTTAGTACAATACGTCATTTAATATTTGCTAATGTTGTTTCAGATTTTCGACAAAGGTTTATGCGTTCGCCAGCTACGATATGCTGGTTTGATGGAAACCGCAAAAATAAGGCAAGCAGGCTATCCCATAAGATACTCGTATTCTGAATTCGTACACCGTTATCGCCTTGTTGTTCCCAACATACCACCTGCTGACAAAACCGACTGCAAAAACGCGGCAAAGATTATATGTACATCAGTATTAACTGATCAAGAATACCGTTTCGGACACACTAAAGTTTTCTTGAAAGACGGTCACGATGCTATTTTGGAAGAATTGAGACATAAAGTGTTGATAACAGCTGTCATTAAGGTGCAGACGAATGCGAGACGATTTATTTATAGGAGAAGATACTTGAGGCTGCGTGCTGCCGCTCTTCTCATACAGAAGACTTACCGCGCACGTGGATACAGGACCAGGTTCCTTATTATGAGACGAGGATACTTACGACTCCAAGCTACTATAAGATCTAGAGAACTGCGCAAAACCTTTACAAATATGAAAGTATTCTTCAGAAAATTCCAAGCGAACTGCAAAGGTTACTTAATTAGAAAGTTGCTAAAAGAAAAGCGTCTAATAATTGCCTCTTCATTAAAACAATTACAAATAGAGAAGAAGGCCTTTGAAAATTCAGGTAGAAGCACTCACTTAGCTGAAGATGCTCACGAAAAGAAATATAACGAAATGATGAAATCAATTTGGTTTGTGAAAGACGTGCTTGCAGAAAACACTGTCCAAAATACATCGGGTATCGATGATAGATACGTAGACGACGTATTTGGTTTCTTAAAGGATACAGCAACACCGGCCGGAACAGTACGAGGTACAGGCTTCGGAGTTGTAAGTACAAATTAACGAGACACTTTGGCATATAACCAATAACTTTACCAATATTAATAAAAAAAAACTGTTTCAGTCAACAACCGCTAAGCCCCAGGTTTCGTCGGTCATCCCATTACAAACACAAGAGCCCGAAGAGGAAGTTTTCGACGAATTGAACTTCAGAAAGTTTGCTGCCACTTACTTCGTTGGAAACACTACTCACCAGTATTCAAGAAAGCCTTTGAAGCATTCCCTTTTAGATCTACCCTCACCGATAGACCGGATGGCTGCTCAGGCTTTGTGGATTACGATATTGAGGTTCATGGGAGATGTAGCAGAACCTAAATATGTCGATGATAAAGCTGATAATATACCTATAATGACAAAACTGACCGATACTATTGGACGTGCTTTCCAAAAGAGCAAAGAATTTGAAGTAAGCGTTCTGTGAACTAAGTTATTTGTCTTGTCTTTAATATGAATATAATAATTTGTTTAAACTTTTTTAGGAATATTTGCAAAAAGATAACGACCAACAGAACAGATCGAAACTCATTTCGAAGACCCTAAAACGACAAACCAAACTAAACGAGGATTTGATGAAGAATTTACTAAATGATGAGGTGACAAATGAGATGTACAGTCACTGGCTTAACTCACGACGCAGTACCAATTTAGAAAAACTACACTTCATTATTGGGCATGGAATAATTAGGAAAGAATTGAGGTAAGACCGACCATTTAAAAGTACCCAAAATCTAAACAATATTTAAACCTAACTTGTTGTTTTGTCTATTTCAGAGATGAGATATTCTGTCAGCTATGTAAGCAGCTCACCAATAACCCATCAAAAGCCTCACACGCCCGTGGCTGGATTCTAATGTCCCTCTGTGTCGGCTGTTTCCCGCCTTCCGAACGATTAGTAAAGTATTTACGATCATTCATACGTTCTGGTCCACCAGGATATGCTCCATATTGTGAAGGTAGACTTGTGAGAACATTCAAGAATGGGCCACGAACACAACCCCCAAGTTGGCTTGAGCTGCAGGCTACAAAAACTAAGAAGCCAATGTTACTTACTGTGACATTGATGGACGAGTCTATGAAAACAGTACAGTCAGATTCAGCTTCGAATGCTGAAGAGATTTGCCAGCAAATAGCAGAAAGTGTAGAGTTAGTTGACACGTTCGGTTTCTCCTTGTACATTACTCTGTATGATAAAGTTCTTTCACTAGGAAGTGAAGCAGAACACATCATGGATGCTATATCTCAATGTGAACAATTTGCTAAAGAGCAAGGAACACCCGAGAAAAATGCGCCTTGGCGGTTGTTCTATAGAAAAGAAGTGTTTACGCCTTGGCATAACCCAATGGATGATCCCATTGCGACCAATTTGATATATTATCAAATAGCAAAGGGAGTTAAATTTGGTGAATACAGATGTAATTCCGAAAAGGACTTAGCCATGATTGCTGCCCAGCAACATTACATTGAATTTGGCCCACGTATTGATCCAAACATTTTAAGAAAAGTTATAGTAAATTATATACCTAACCAATTCCTTCAATCCAACGATGCCGCAATAACGAAATGGGAGCATTTAGTTACAAAAGCATTCGATACGTCAACGAGCATTCAAAATAAAACTGAGGCTCTTAAATGTAAAGAAGATATAGTTATATTTGCAAAATTAAAATGGCCTATGCTGTTCTCGAGGTTCTTCGAGGCTATTAAACTAAAAGGAGATACCATCAACAAAGATATAGTTATCATAGCTGTTAACTGGACTGGAATTTACATTGTAGATCAGCTGGAGCAAATTCTTCTTGAAATATCATATCCTGAAGTGACGTACGTGGCTTACAATGCAGATAAGGATTATGATAATGTTGGAAGGATAACAATAAGGACCATCCAACAGGAAGAATTCGAGTTCCAGAGTGTGGATGCCAGTGAAATGAGTTCTCTAATTATATACATGATCGATGGATTGAAGAGGCGATCTATTTATGTAGTTGCTCAGTCAGACTTACAAGGATACAGTGATGCATCGTCTTTCCTTCAATTCAAGAAAGGTGACCTTATTCAGCTTCTGCAAGATAGTACAGGGGAATCGTTAATGAGCGCAACATGGGGACATGGTCTTTGCAACGGTCAAGAAGGATTATTCCCAACTGAACAAGTTTACATCTTGCCCACATTAGAAATGCCATCGAATACCATCCTCGAAGTATTTAAGAAGGGTAACATAAATACTGAAAAGAAAAACTTCTCACAGTATAACACAATTCAAAGGAAGAGAATGCATACTCTTGAAAAATATGCAAAAGAGCATTTCAGAGATAATTATGACATCAATGCCACAATTTCCAGACAGGCAACGTTGACTACGGCTAAGAGAGCTATCGCTGGTGATTTGTGGGCACATTCTAGAGAACCGCTACGAAAACCATTGCTAAAGAAATTATTAGGTGAAGAGCTACAATCTAAAACGGCAGTTTCAGCTTTCTTTGGAATCCTAAAGTATATGGGAGACATGCCTGCTCCAAAGGCCCGTACTGTTACTGAATATACCGATGAAATATTTAGTTTAGCTGTAGCAGAGCCGGCATTACGTGATGAGATTTACTGTCAAATCATGAAACAGTTGACGAACAACAGAATACAACTCAGCGAAGAAAGAGGATGGGAGCTAATGTGGCTTGTAACAGGAATATTTGTATGTGGGCAAACACTGTTAAAAGAACTAGTCGAATTTCTTAAATCAAGACCACATCCTATAGCTAAGGAATGCTTGAAACGTGTGTTTAAAACGCAAAAGAAGGGTCCCAGAATGTATCCTCCTTATGTTGTAGAGATAGAAGCTATTCAACATAGAAGTATGCAAATATACCACAAAGTCTACTTCCCAGACGATACTGATGAAGCTTTTGAAGTAGACTCTTCGACAAAAGCCAGAGATTTATGCGAACAAATAACGGGAAGACTCAACCTGAAGAACAGCGATGGATTCAGCTTGTTCGTAAAAATTGTCGACAAGGTCTTCTCAGTACCTGAAAATTATTACTTCTTCGATTTTATCCATGAACTTGTGGAATGGATGAAGCAAACACGTCCACGGGGTGGTAAGTTTTATGGTGGTAGTAAATATAATATAATCTCAAAAAATGTGGCACATAGTATCTAATAAAGTTTTAATTTATTTTACAGGAGCGGCTCAAATGCAAATGAATTATCAAATATTCTTTATGAAAAAGCTTTGGATTAACACAGTTCCCGGCAAAGATAAGAATGCGGATCAAATATTCTACTTCCCTCAAGAGTTACCTAAATATCTAAGAGGATATCATAAAACATCTAAACAGGATCTGGCAGAACTAGCTGCATTAATTTATAGAGCGAGGTATGGCAGCGACCAATCTCTGCTAGCACAAATTACTCAAATGCTCGAAGATTTCATTCCTTCTGATATGATAAGGATCCAGAATAACAACCAATGGAAGTCCGCGATCAATATGGCTTATTTGCAACAAGGTGCTATGTCAGAGAATGAAGCCAAAGAACAGTTTCTAAAGAAAATATACCAGTTACCGACGTTTGGAACTGCTTTCTTCGAAGTTAAGCAAACATCTGACCCCACTTACCCAGAAATGGTTGTTATTGGAATAAACAAAAATGGCGTCAGTGTGATTCATCCTCAAAGTCGAGTAAGTAATCAATTCTTATGAATTTTGTTTATTATTTTATACTTAACTATTTTTGTCTACCTACTTACAATGAGCACCAAAGAATATTCCTCTAATGTTTTTTTATTGTTTCAGGATGTTTTAGTAACGCATCCATTTTCTCAACTTTCCAATTGGTCATCGGGTAACACTTTCTTCCACATGACCATGGGCAATTTCCTACGTGGAACCAAAATATTATGTGAAACATCGCTGGGATATAAAATGGATGACCTAATTTCGTCGTATATAGCAGTTTTAAGAGAGTCTTTAAATGCAAAATCGAGGTCATAGACATCTGTTAATGTTAAAATAATAGCTTATTATAAAATTGTAATGATAATATAATAATATATTTGAAAATATAAATGTTTAAGTAATACGCTGGTTTTTATTTTAATATACACAACTAGCTAAGAGCAGCTACCTACGTTGTACATTTTGCTACTAACTAAATAACCAAATAGTTTACAATCTTGTACATACCTTATACATACTTAGACCTATTGAAATTGAGCGTTTTCCGTGTATTTCCCGGGATCCCATGATGAGATCCCTTATTGATTGATTTTTACCCGTGAAGTAATTTTCAATCAAAAAATAAAAGATTGGGTAAATAAATTCCAAGAGCATACATAGAAATAAAAAACATATATTCGGAGGATATGAGAATCTTTCTTTGAGAGTATACTTGTCAAGTGTGCCTTAAGTTGTGTAGTGGACTCTCCACTTGAGGTTACAGGTTGGAAACTTTCCAATGCTTTGTGGGGGTTCCAAAGTTTTATGATGCCCGTTTTTGCTAATATTTTATATTTTGATCGAATCTGATCGTATTTATTATGAAAAGCCAGCGATTCATTGCGCAACATGGGTATAAAGTTGCCACCAGAAAATAATCAAGTAGTCAAGCACTTGTCAATGTCATAAACTGTCAAATTCAACGAGGTTGGATTGACTAGAGCCAGTCTAACGTTCTTTGATCCGAGAGCACGTCTGTGATCACCCGCCAATTTCAATGTCACGTCCAATTAGTGTCAAAACTGAGCGCGCCGCGTTTGAATCTCCCGGTATAAGTGACAAACATTTAAATCAAAAATGGTGAATTGCGTGGTGCTCAGTTGTAATAAACGATTAAAGAAGAAACAATAAACAAAACAGTGACATTTCTATTCATCGGTTAGTAGTATGTTTATAGAAATTAACCTTTTTTTGTAATTATTTAGTAGGGCGAACCAGGGGGTGCGGGGGTTCGCCAGGGGGGGAGTCCGCTTCGGTCCCCCCCCTCAAAAATTCTCCGCGACCGGCTAGTGCGAGGCAGTTCCGTTAGATTTTTCGATAGTTACTTTTTGTCTCAAATATTTTGATTAAAATTAAGTTTCTGTTCCTTGAATTGATTTATTTATTTAATAAAAAATTGTTTACCAACAGATTCTGTATATTCATGACATCATAAGTAAGATAAATAAATAAGATATACTTTTGCGAATTACGAGTTAACTAAAAATTAAACTTTATGAATTAATGTAGCCTACATTTATTCATAAAGTTGAATTTTTAGTTAATTTGTTTTTTTTTTAATTATCTCAGATCCTTTAAATGACTTTGTTAATATTCACACCTATCGATAATTTACTAAGAACGTCTGTTGTCGCACGGACATCCCTAAGCGAGCGGGAACGCACAGATTAAAAAGTGCTTTCGTTTGTACCAATAGAAAAGTAGCGATAGTAGCAGTCTATCTGAATCCTACGTCGATGGTCAAATTATGACTGTTTTGCATTAAAACAAAACAGGTATTATATGTTGGAGAAAACACAGCAATGTGATGAAGAAGCAGTCCTTATGATTCTGTAAGTGTTCGAGAATATCACGCTAAATTAGTAGGGAAATCGAACGCACCTTTGATTTGTCGCCAGAGGGCGCATGTATCTTACCGCCAATATCGCTGTCAAGTGTCATTGCAGTCTTCATCATCAGCAAGCACCTAGGTACATTGCTGTGTTTTCTCCAACATATAATACCTGTTTTGTTTTAATGCAAAACAGTCATATTATATGTATTCGAAAACACAGCAATGTGATGAAGACTTGTTTGATATCTGCTGGTGACAAGAAAAGGTAGACACAAGAATGCAATGTGAATGTAAACAAAAATTAAAAACTTTTGTAACTAAAGTAACTTTTATTCAATTAGTTAAATAACAACGACATCCACAATCTTATGTAAGGCAGACAAAAATAAATGAACTTCTTTAAAATATTTAAACAAAATAGTAAGTAATGAATAATATCCATTTCTGTTAATTTAAGACTAAAGAAAACTGTAATTCTGCTTAACTCTTAAGTAATAATCAACACATATTAAATCAACAATAACATCTCTTACTATAAATAAAAACAGTTCTACTGTTATGTAAATAAAGATAACTCAAATTTTATAGCTTCTAACCACTAAGTAGGTACTACAATCAGTCAAAATGAAAAAGTTGAGATAAACTTAAAATTAAATTATCTTTGCAAGATTGAGATCAAATAAAATCAACTTAAGACATTGAAAGTTATTGTACAGGTTTAAGGGAGTGTTCACAATGACAGGCCTCTGTACCTCCTAACAATAGTATTTGGAAAAGGTTTCTATACTTTTCCAGTTTCCCCTATCTAAAATCTCCTGTACAGGTCTATTATCTAACCAACCGCAAGAAGCTACAGCAGATCTTATACTGCCAGGAGAGGCATCAATCTTGCCTAGTTTAAAAATTGACCATACCTAACCAGCAATCATTGTCTTAGAAGGAAGTCTCACTTTACCTAAAATAGATATATAAAGAGGATACCTGCCTACTTTGTTTGCGTCTAGACTCTGATATCTTAATAAATTTCTTTACATGAGTTACTGGACAAATACTTTCATTCTGATGTTTCTTAAGGTGCCAGCCTGACTGTCTGTGCAACACTATGTCAGTCTTGGACCCAAATTTGGGCCAGAAAGTGACAGTATCTTCAGTTAGAATAATGGGCTGGTCACTAATGCCTAGGAGGGCAAGGTCATTTAATCTACGGCCAGGAAGCAAGTAAAATAATTAATGCTGTCTGTCTACTTTGGTCAAACAAGGTATTTGATTCAGAACTTGATTTTAACCAGTTAAATAGAATATTAACAACCCAAACTGGCAGTTTATTAGAGTGCGGTCTCTCAAGAGCAATAGCTTTTAACACTTATTGTATAAAGAAATTCCTTGATAGATTTTCTACTGTTGCTGCACAGTAAGTTGAAATAGCTGATTTATGTAGGAGAATTGTGTTATAAGACAACCTACAATCTAAATATAAATTGGCCAAAAATCTAGCTACATCCTGACCCTGTGGACTCTTGCTATTAATACTCTTATTGGGGCACTATAAGTGCCTAACGTAGAGCGGCGCCAACTCCTTTTTAACAATTGTTGTTTTTCCACCGACCAGTCAGTTATTTTATCTTCCTACCCCCAACTCTCCAAGCTTGTAGCACCAGCTTGTCTACTTATGGAGGGCTCGACCCTGTTGTCCAATCCACCAGGACTTGTTTGAGATTCTTTATTAAGAGAGGGGGAGATAGCACGCGTGCCTCGAGATCCGGGAACCAGAAGCACTGGGTCCATTGTGGCGCTTTTATATAAAAATGTCCCTTTTTCTGTGTTCAGGTGGGCAAGTACCCTTGGTATGAGGTTTGGCGGTGGGAAAACCCACGCTACTCGGTATTCCCACTTTCTGGAGAAAGCGTCGTAGAAGAGCGCTGCGTCGTCCCTCATGTCCTGAGTAACATAATTTGTGACGACGGCGGTCTCTCTTGTTGCGAAGAGGTCTATCTCTGGCATCCCCCACCGCTTGAATACTGCCTCCGTGGCTGGTGGTAATAGGTGCCACTCGGGTACCGGCTTTTCCCTTGATAGACAGTCGGCAATGCCGTTTAGGTTACCCGGCAGGTGGTATGCAGTCAGGGTTATGTTGAACTGATAAGTTAATTCCAGCAACCTGGTTGTTAATCCCAGTAAACTTTTGAACGAGTTACTACTTGATTCCGTATGTAGGCTACTAAGGTCCTGTTGTCTGACTGGACAAGAATAATGGTATCTCTTAGCTTTGCACCTTGGAATCTTATCAAAAACTGCATACATCTCCTTTAAATTGGAGTGCCAACGTCTCTGGTTTGGGCCCCATCTGCCTGCCAAGTACTGGCTGTTTAAATGGGCGCCCCAGCCCGCATCCGCTGCGTCTGTTGTAAGGAAATGTGTTTCCTTTCTGTGTAGTGGGGTTGAACTGCTCTCTATCGCCTTCAACCACCACAGCAAATCCTCCCTTACACTGGGACAAATGACAACTTTATGACCCCTCCGGGTGAACTTTCTTAGAAATAGTTGTGCATTGTGACTGTGAAGCCGGCCGTGAGGGACAGCATGGTTGGCAAAATTTAACATGCCCAACACCCTCTGAAGCTCTCTCAAAGAGCAGCTGTTTTGGTTCAAGATGTTTGTTAGGAAGTTCCTTATCCCCTGAACCTTTTGAGTGGGCAAGGCCACCGTCTGGACCTTGGCATTCTAAGTCAACCCAAGGTATTCCAGTCTTTGTGTGGGCTCGGTCACAGATTTATTGTAATTTACAAGCCAGCCCAGGGATTCCACAGTGGCCAGCGTTTCCGCAACCTGTACCAACAGTTTGGATCTGCCCTGGCACGCCAAGAGGTAGTCGTTGAGGTACACTAGAACACGCACTCCTCGCTGGCGCAGGATCTCGGCCACCCAGTTTGATACCTACCGCTGCAAACGTTCGTGGTGCCGAGAATAGGCCGTACGGTAACGCTGTCAATTGAAGGATCTCTCCATTGTAAACAACTCTCAAAAAAACCGTCTGTGAGTTTCCGCAACACACAGATGGAAATAGGCCAGATGAAGGTCGTCTTTTACTAACCAATAGTTCGCCTGAAAGAAATTTACTACATCTACCTGGGATATTAGGTAAAAAAGTTTTGTCGCTACATATGTATTCAGGGCTCTGAGGTCGAAAATAGAGCGTAAACAACCATCTGATTTCTTGATTAAAACATCTTTGAAATGAAGCCCGGCTCCATTTGAATGGGGGCTTCTAAAATCCCTTTGGTCCTTAAATCCTCTACCATCTGGGTCATCTCCGGAGACACTCTGGTAGCTAAACAATCTAGGAACTTTTTGGTTGGGTACTTCAGTGGAAGTTTGTTCTTGAAAGGTAAGAAGTGCTCTATTATTGACTTTAAAATAAATGGGTTGGCCCCTAATTGGACCCACCTTTGTACTGGAGATCTCAGGCAGTCTCCTCTAAATACCCGCTGAGAGTCAATCTTCTTCGGACTTAGGGTTAGACTTGTCTGCGTTGTTATAGCGCCGACGAAAGGGCTGAGTTCTTTTAATAGGATTCTTGAACTTCCTGTCTAGTTTCCTAACCTTATTTATACTATGAAATTTCTTATTTTGATATAAATGATCCGGACCTGTGGTAGGCCTCTTTCTATCCTTTATATAATTAGGGGTGTTTAACCACACTTGAGATCCACCTAGGGATTGTATTACAGGTAGTAAAGCCTCCCTACTAAACAAAAAACTCAAAACTTGGTGAAATATTTCTCAATGTAGCTTTAGGGTTATCATTTGAGACTTCTTTTAAAATCTTATCCCGTCTAACTTCAATGCACTCTGAGCGCTTTCCACGCAAAACCTGCATTGTGGTCTCAGAATTCTTATGCCATAAGGCTTGTGGGCCAAAGGTAGAAGTAAGCTTTTCAAACAAGGAACTTGGACTAAGTCCCTGAGGGTTATTACTAGCCCAATCCACAAGAGATTGTAATCCGACTCACAAAATCTGTCTCTGTTCCAAGACCTTATTTGAAGGTCCTACTAACAGTAACTCCATTGATGCTAAGTAATCTTAGTTCTTGTTAAAATGACATTACTCATAATTTATCTTAAGGCCTGTGTTATCTTAAACCTGGAGTTGATAAGAGTCCCTGCAGAGCCTGCTTGTACCTAATGCCCTTCCATGCCTGAGTATCAAATTGTTGTAGCTTATTAATTTGTGATAATCTTTCCTAGTCACTGGCTGGGACAAGGTTTTTCTAATTTATCTCAAAGAACCACGATCAAATGAAAGTGATTGAGGCTGCGTAGGCCATGTAACAAATTGGGTATTACTATTAACGCTCTCGCTACCCCTCTGCGAGTCAAAGTTAGTGCTAGTACCTACTAGGGAGTGGATCACCTCTATTCTTATGAACATTATAGTAGTACATCGGATAATAAGTTAAATAGTTTGTAATATTTGACATCTGAGACATTAAAGTCTCAATCCAAGGGTCACTAAGAACTTCTCAACTTTGTACTTACGTTTTCGCGCCGAAAGTCGAGACCGCTTGTTGGGCAGCGGAGACGCCAAGCCTCCCTCGGTCTCCGAGGCCGAGGAAGAACTTGTATCTGAAGCTCTCGAGCTCGATAACGATGTTTGTTCTCCCTCCGGAGCAACAACACCGCTATACTCACCATTTTCACTAATGTTATTTGGTTCCATAACTTTTTTCCGCTTCACTCGTACGAATCACAAGAATGCAATGACACTTGACAGCGATATTGGCGGTAAGATACATGCGCCCTCTGGCGACAAATCAAAGGTGCGTTCGATTTCCCTACTAATTTAGCGTGATATTCTCGAACACTTACAGAATCATAAGGACTGCTTCTTCATCACATTGCTGTGTTTTCGAATACATATAATGCAACGTTGTAAGTAAATAGTAAACACTGCATTTATTTTTTGCTATTTATAGTTAATTAATTGCCTTATTGAGAAGTTCTGAACTTCTGACTCAAAATGTCTTCCAAATCTTTAAGTTTTATGGTTGAAAATGGGCTAAATCTAAGGTGGGTGTTATTCAGAAAGAATTAACGTGGCAATTAAAGTTTTGTGGTGGTTTAAGTTTCATATAGTCAGTTTTAATATACCCTACATTATTTCAAGTAACATGCTATATATTTGTCATGTACCATGAATAGCTTTATGTCGTGACCTTGTCTTTTAATACTTATATGTTTCATATGAAACCCCCTGTAACAAGTATGCAATATAACTATTTCTATTTAAATACTTGTATGCTTACCCACCATTTCCACCTTTACAGGGATGTCGTTACCACCGGTTCCATTCTACATATCGACCAAGAACCTGACCATGTAGATTTGAAATCAGAATGCTCTGTAGATACATCAGTTGATACCTTAGGCCAGCCAGTTCCTTCTTTT
The DNA here is from genome assembly GCA_905146925.1 of Autographa gamma. Classification (NCBI taxonomy): domain Eukaryota; kingdom Metazoa; phylum Arthropoda; class Insecta; order Lepidoptera; family Noctuidae; genus Autographa; species Autographa gamma. Next base: position 9,575,897 of record LR989852.1, read on the forward strand.
GCTGGCCTATCTGAGGTGCTGGTTGCCATTAACAACACTGGATATGTAAAAAAGAAAATAATCGAAGAAGGAGGTGGTCTACCTCTCCATGCAGGTTGCACTGCTTCTATTGCATTCTCTGGGTATTGGGAGAATGAACCAAAACCATTTGATATGGTTACAGTGAATAAACCAATGGTAATTAGATTAAAAAAATGTATAGGTACATATTAGACATACCCGCATATTAATGTGTTCCTTAATTATTATGAATAATATTTTCAGGTAGTTGACCTAAAAGACAATGGGTTATTACCTGGCCTCCAGATGGCTATTGAGTCCATGTTAGTTGGTGAAACATCAGTTTTTCTGCTCTCTTACCAAGTAATGTATGGAGAGATGGGAATCCCACCAAGGATAAAACCAAAAGCTGACTGTGTTTTTTATATTAAACTTGTTAAAAGTATTTTGTCTCCTGTAGAAGGGTAAGTGTAAGAATGATTTATATAAAAGTATTTTGAAATAACTTAACCCATCACCTAGTAATGTCTTTTTATATTCTTTTACAGAAAAATTGATTTCTCAGAACCCAATATGTTTGAAAGGGTCCACCGTGAGGTTAAGAAGTTGTACAGCTCAGGCAGTACCTTACATAAATCAAATAATAACAATGTAGCAGTACAGTTGTTTAAGAAGGCAGTCAACATGCTCCACAAGTGCCGTCTTGCTGATGAAAAAGAAGAAATGGTACAGGAGAAGTTACTTATAAAGCTGTACATTAACTTGGCCGTGTGCTACAATCAAATTAACAAACCCCTAATGGCGTGCACAGCTTGCAATGAACTAAACAGACTAAAAAGTTTATGGAACAATGGGAAAGCTTTATTCCAAAATGCAAAGGCTCTTCGAACAATTGGAGCTTATGAGGCTGCAGAAAAAAGACTCAAGAAAGCTATGACTTTCTACCCAGATAGTGAAGATCTGAAACATGAATATGAATTGTTGCAAAAATCTAGGAGCTCCAGTATAGAAGCCAAGACAAATGCTGAGAAAGTTAAAAAATCTTTCATAGGACTAATAAGTGATGAATTCAAACAAGAAGTAGATAACATAATAAGTAATTTCAAAAGAAATGATAAGTTTCAACTTGTTATACCATCTAGCTTTAATTCAGAGGAGTTGGCGTATTTCAAAGAGGTGTGTGTTAGAGAAAACTTGTTTTTCAATCAACTTGAAAAAAGGGAGCTACCTGATTATGATGAAAATCAGTCTGATGATGTAGGAACTGAATTAAATTATGTGTTATATAATGTGCAATAATACTGAAGTAGTGTACTCAAAACAAAAGACAGTTGAAGTGTTTAAAATTTCAAACAAAACTATATTAGTCTTAAGTTTTATTTTGACTGCCTCGTTGGCCTAGTGGTGCTAAGCGCGACTGCTACGCTAGAGGTCTTTGGTTCGATTCCCAAATCGACCAAAATCTTAGTAGAAGATCGGAGTTTGGAATTGTGCCCGGTTAGTGGCAATAGGCTTGCCCCCTATTACATGGAACCTAAACAAACGGCAAACTGTGGGTGTACATTGGTACTCCTCTGCCTAACCCTTCGGGGATACGGGCGTGATGGTATGTTATGTTTATTTACTTTTGTTTGACTGATGATGAGTACTATAATTCTTGTCAGAACAATTTAAGATTGTTGAGCTGTGATATAAGATTTTTTATAAGTACTACTCAGTAACAGTAAATGATGCACTGTCAGTTATGCAGTAAAAAGTTAGGCAAATATCAGTCCTTTATATTATGACTTTTCTATCTTCATTTGATGTTGAGCTTCAAGTTCAAAATATATACTTTAATAAATACGACTTGCTTTTGATTGCCACTTTCATAATGTCTACTGTAATTTAGACTCTCGTGTTCGAATTACACGACACTGGACATGTCATGTCGCATTTGACTTTCAGCATTAATATGTCTAGGACTTAGGATAAAAAAAAAACATTAACATCAACAAAAATTATAGTTTAATGCGTAAATACAATTTTTCATAAAACTAATATGGACTACTAACTATTGGCGCAACCATACCATAGTCTCAACAAATGCAACATACTTATACATTATTTTGTGTTGTAAATACAAAATGCAATTGTATAGAACCAACCCCGTTTCTGTAGTGAACACGTCCAGCGTTATTTTAGGGTGAGATTAGTTCTGTGTGGGAAGATTTAAGAGGACATTTTGTCCTTGTGGTAGGTAAGTAACGTTGCGGGATTTGGATAGTTGGTAGGCGATGTCTTCTGCGGCCTCGATACGACGGAGCTCGACGAGACCCTCTCCGGCCTGGCCGAAGGACTTGGCGAGGAGTACGGCGGCTTGTGCGTCACCCTCGGCGGCGATAACAGCCGCCTTCTTCTGTTGCTCAGCCTTTTCGACCAGGAATCGCGCCTTTTCAGCGTCTTGTTGCGCGACCTGCTTCAATTCTACGGCCTGTGTGAATTCCTTGCCGAATGTCAAGTGAGTAATTGAAATGTCGTCCAGGATAAGCCCGAACTGGTTTGCTCTCTCAGTCAAATTCTCACTGACTTTCTGTGATACAACCTGGAAAATACGTGTGTTTTAGTGTGTGACCACTTGTCGCAAGCGAATTTATCGTCATGGTTTGCTAATAATTGCTAATCAAAAATTTATAAATGGCATAAAGTTATTATACACAACTATTACATGGTATGAGCACAAACAATAAATTGTGCATGCTTATCTGTGAAACTGAAGTTTAATTTCCACTCCTATGTTCAGTATATTCATATATACTGACTACAACATATCCATAATATGTAGTATACTGGTGTATGGGAAATAGTGATAAAAATACTAATTTCTGTCTACTTAAAAAAGCCAACAAGGGGAAATACTGTAGCTTGAATGTTATTTATTTTCAATTTACTAATGCATGTATTACACACAAAACTATACCTCTCGCTGTGTGATGAGTTCACCAGCATCAAACTGTGCCACAACAGCCTTGAGGACTTCAGCTGTGATAGAGGGCAGTACTCTCTCATCGTAATCAATACCCAGGATGGTGTAAATCCTTGGCAGCTGGTCCGGAATAGGTCTGAACAGGATACGGAGAGTGATGTTTACATTCTGGAGATCTGGAGAATACAAAATTTTAATTAAATTATAAAACATATATTAAAATATTAAAAAAAAAGAAAATTAGCTACAGTAAGATCTATGTAACTAAATAAAACATTAACTAATCTCAAGCAATTTTTTATTTGTTGAAAATTTTATACTGAATCTGTGTATTGCAAATTGCTGTCAATAAATGAGTATTGCTTTTTTATTTATATCAGGCATTATTGAAAAAAAAAACACTGTTCAAGTCAGAGACTATTAAAGAAAAACCAAACCTAACCAAATAATGACTATTCTGTCTTGTGTATTTCTCTTTGTGTGCTTATCATTCTGAAAAGCACCATTATACAACATTCTTCAATACATATAAGAATGTTGTGATGATGGTTAAGCAAACAAATATTTACATGTGCTTACCTTTGCTGCCAGTGACAGTAGGAACATTTCTGGGGCGTGATCTGATGTCAAAAATGATGGGTCTTTGTACCCAAGGGACGAAGAAGTGGGTTCCTTCTCCGACAACCAGGTTTTTGACACCAGAAAATCTGTCGAAGATCACAGCCCTGTGGCCACCATCAACTGTAATTTGAAAATGGAATACACAATTATTTTATTGGCCATTTATTACACAGGGTCCATATTGTAAACTTTATTTATTAGGTTTATTAGTGTTATTATTACTCAGATATTACTATGTTTATGGCAAAAGTCCTGAAATTTAATATGAAAATAAAATGGTATGACAAGCAATATAATAAAAACAACAGAGTAATAATAATTGTTGTTTGAGGGTACAGTTCAATTTTAGGCTGTCATAAGTACTGAAAGGTTACACAATATATGGCCGTATTTACCATTGTAAAGAGCGGAGTTGACGACTCCACCAACGAGCGCCACACCTAGGCCCACCTGTCCAATTCGGTTGAAGAGCTGAGCAGCCATTTCTAAAACAAACAATTAGTTTAGTCAACAAACAAAAAACCTTAAACTGTGACACTAGTAGCGTCGCCGACTTGCCGCTACATTTCGGCTTTCGCACTATTGCAGCATCGGACAGGCGATTAACTCATTCAGACTCGGCATGACATACTAAATTCAAGATATTTAAACTTTTACCATCTAATGTAATAATTAAAAATCACACATTACGTTCCATTTGTAAAAGAAATAGGAACAAATATCGAAATTCACTCACAAACCTAAAAATTACCTAATTCCACGATTATGATAGCTAACCTCAAAATACTTGACTTGAGGAGAACTAACTTTTTACATTATATCTTAAACAAAAAATGAATTATGGAGTTTACCTTTAAATTGTATTTATTATTATTTCTATACTTATTGAATATTTTCCAATATGAAGTAAAATTTCTGTCTCAAATTCAATCGAAAACCAGCAAGATCGAGCACAGATAAAACAAGATCAAAAGTGTTACGTTTCGTTACACCGATGCTAGGTTTCCTGACTTATCGAGCTTTTACTAAAACAAGAATAAAATTGCATATTAATGTTCGTTTTAATAATTTAATGAGCTGAAAACGGGTAATATAACAACAATGAAATGTTTATTTACGTATTGATAACATATTTGGAGAAAATTATTAGCTAAAACTATTTGTTTTGGTACTAACTAAACGTAGCATATAATTTCTCTGGCTAGAAAAATCTTTATAATTAAAAAAATAATGCAGAATTTTCATTTTTAAAAATTTCAAGGAGTTCGTTATTGCTATTTTAGATGGTTCTTTTTTGTATTTTATTTTAAAAAATGTATTTATCAAAGTCCAAGCCGAGCATTTAAGACGTGAGATTGTGTACCTACAGGGAAATTAATATTGTGTGATTTTTGTAAAGATTTATTACAAACTTATTAAAATTATAATATTTCCTTCTTTCACAATGCTTTTTCAAATTTCCATACCCCACACCGTTTAGATTAGAATCTTCTAAAAACAATTAAATCAAGAAATATGTAAAGTTAATATCAAAAGTAAACTATGGGTCGCCGGGTCGGGTTACACGATACTGCATTAGTTAAATCAGCAAACAAACCGCTAATTCGGTTAACTGGAACCAGATGGTAATTGAACGAAAAATAAACAATGAGGGGGATAATCGTTTGAGCATGTTGGGGGTCGTGTCGTGGGTGGCTCAATTATGTAATCACTAGCAATGAGCGAATTATTCGCTAAGTGCACTCAGTACGTAGGTCAATATATCATGTTATTTTGTATCAAAGTATGGATCTCTTTATTCCTGTAGTAAGCATCTTTTATGAGAGGTCTGCTGCAGCTACCCGCGCAGGATGATTTACCACACTATAAAGTTCCTAGGCTAAGGAGTTCCTCCGTTGTGTTTGTTTATAAATACTTTCATTTCTCTACAGAATTATCTTTACCCATTGCACCTAGCTAGGGTAGTGTCTTATATATCTTCAAGTGTGTAGTTTTCTAATGATGGTATTCGGTCTTTCCATTGTGTAGGGTGCTGCGACGCCACCTACCTACTAATGTAAACGAAGCTAATCAAATAGTAAATCAAAGAAATCTTCTCATATTATCATCCCCCTGTTAGCCTAGTTCAATTTTAACTCGTTTACGAAACTCATTTATGAGCCAGTCTTGCACCTCCAGGGGGGGATGCATGGTGGGTGGGGGTTAATGGTGTACCTAATGCAAGGCATATGACACATTCATCTAAGGTTTAGTTGAATGAACTTGAAAATTTCTCGGACATAAACACACTGATTAAACATCTAATTAAAACAACATTGACAGTATGTTTATGTAAAAAGTCAATGAACTTATTGACATTGTGAGTATATAAAGATGTTGTTTACATAAACTATAGATTAAACATAATCAATAAATGCATAATAATAGTTTTGTTTGAACAACGGTTCATGTAACGTGTCCGTGCAGTTATTATTGCGTGCCTTATTTGTTTTTACATAATTTACTAACGTTTTAATTATGCATATAAAAGTGCCAGAAGTTAGAAGATGTTGTTGTTGTTTTCCTTTACGTCATGGGATTATGTTCTTCGGATTAATTAACATTGTAAGTAACGCTATACGACTTTCAAGTTTTCAGTTCTGTAAAGATAGTAAAGTCGAGCTAAAGGTGTATACTGTATTGCAACCTTTACAAGTCCTATTTGTTTGCAAAGGTAAAATTTGCTCCAGGCTCTTAAGCCGCTTCATACTAATACGGCAAATAGCGATCGACGTTATGTCAAAAGCTTCTTTACGGCCTATATTTTCAAGTTCCGGCTCTACGTTCGCACTCAGTTGCAAGACTCGCCAGTCTGGCCATAGCTTTACCAAAAATGTGAATGAGATGAATAATGTGATATGCTGATAGTTTTTCATCTGTTGACCATAACATAAAAACCTGGATTAGCATGATACCAACAAAGTTTTGAGCAGATATTGTTTTACAAACTTAGACTTTAGCTGGTTTGACATTAAAGTTATATTCTATACCTCCTAACTTTTTCTATCTCCAGATATTTTCCATGGTAGCAGTAACTTGCCTAGTTATTACGACAGAGCTGAAGAAGAAATATTTGATAGATGGCTCGTCTCTGGAAGTGGTGACGGCGACCATATTGTTCAGTATCTTCGGAATGGGCGTCATTCTGAATATAATGCTCCTGGTTGCTGGCTGTCAGGTGAGTTCTCTTTACTTTTACATCATGGCGGTTACAAAATATGTATGTAGCTACTTATATAGCTTTGAAACGCCTCTTTGGAGAAATACGCAGTTCACTCTGCTTTACTTAAAATAGGGAAATATAAACTAGTTTGAACGAATATAATTGGAAAATGAAAATTAGCAATGGCAAACTGAGGATACCAGTATGACCTTAAAATCACACCCTGCAGTCGTGTCTTACAATATTAAATGCATAGTTTCATAGTCAATTTTCAATAATTAGTCAATTTTTGTACATTTTATAACGACTGAAATAAAATATTATCATTAATAAGCAGGAAAACTAATTAAAATATAAAATAAATTACGCAAGACGGAAATATTGGTTCGATGTGAGCGCTGTCGGAAGGACATGTTGCATACATGTATTTAATAATACCATTTATTAATTAATAATCCTACTCGATTTTCGCAGTTTGATTTTACTTTATTTTACCAACGTGTAATACGCTTTCAACTTGAATCAAATTATTTTATTCTGATAAATAGCTAGGTGACTATATGTGTCATTAATTTAATACGTTTTAATAAAACTACGTAACTATGACCAAAACTCCTAAAAAAGGTTTTAAAACATTGTCCAGATAGGTTATTTATGTAATAATTAAATTGCGTTTCTGTAAACGCAAAACATTAGACATTTAAAAACGGTTTTTAATTTGAAATTTAGCCTGACTGACTGAAAATTACAAGACTGAATCAAATCGAAATTAAAACAAAAGGAAAAATGTATATTTTATTTTCATCTGAACTAAATATTTACTTACGACTCCTCAACAACTATACCATAAGTAATGTTATTTTCCAGAAAGACATCCTAATGCTTCGCCTCTACTTGTATTATGGCGTAGTGACGACCCTCGCGGCGCTGGTCCCCACCTTCATCCTGCTATCGCGGATGATGACTGGCGACGTCTGTGTGGCGTTGTTCGCGATTTGTAAGTTTAATTTCAATTACTACAAATTCCTTGATCGCAGTTGTAAGATAAGAACCAGAGTGGTGATATGCTAATTTGTACCAAGTAAGTCACTAATTATTAGTGACTCATATTGTGACAAATTGTTTAAGAAACTCACATTAGATACTCATTTTTTTGGACAGAGGAAAACCCTTTCGAAATTATCACTCTGTTTTACTTAATTTTCTAGTAGAAAATTCTAATGGAAAATCCTCCTCTTATTCCTTCTTCTTTTTGTATTATATAATCTCCGAAGAAGTTAAATTAGACTATTTATTTAATTATAGTTTGGAGTCTATGGCAGTGATAGTGCTTTATGTAGATACATGTATTTTTGCACGAGATCTTATATTTTCCTGAAAAGCAGAGAATTTATCAATAATGACGATTGGTCAAATGGTCATATGGTCAATGTTTAACCTACAATATCGAAATTCGAGTCAAAACTACAGCTGTGGTTGTAAATGCAAAATTCCTACTACTATCGCGAACATTAAACCCACTCGTTATTGGCGGTCACGATTGAGCGGTACTTAAGAAACTTATGCCTCTGCCTACCCCGGGAATAAAAGAAAGTAAGATACGTGATCTTACATACCTAGTATGGTAAAATGTTTAATGTTGTTTTATAAATCATTATTAAATTTGCTATGCGTACTTAACACAAGTAATAAGGTATTGTTCTTAAGTAGGTACGAGTATAAATAAATACACATAAAATCATTTGTTTTATGGTCTATTGTGAATGTACCTAACCTACTTTTTATGTTACATTAAAGGGTATAGAACATAAATGAAAATTCCACGGATCAAAGTAAGTAACTCTGGACACCGGCCTGTTATGTTTTCACAGCTAAATCACCGATCCGATTTTGACGAATCTTTGTATGGAGTAAGCTTGGATTCCAAGACAGTACATAAGCTGCGTCTTGTCTCGATAACCACCACACACGTGGGCGGAGCCGCGGGCACGTCCTAGTTCCAAACTATCCTTGAAGTCTTCTCCAGAACATAATATAACATACCATCACGCCTGTATCCCCGAAGGGTTAGGCAGAGGTGTACCAATGTACACCCACAGTTCGCCGGTATGTTTTAGGTCCCATGTAGATGTAATAGGGGGCGAGCCTATTGCCACTAACCGGGCACAAATCCAAACTCAGACCTGCTACTGAGAATTTCATCAGAAAAACCCCAATAACACCTTGGTCGACTTGGAAATCAAACCCAAGACCTCCAGCATAGCAGTCGCGCTTAGCACCACTAGGCCAACGAGTCAGTACCTCCAGAATGACGTTTATTTTCGTTATGTTACAGGCACGCAATGGTACGTCATCATCTTGGTAAGGAGTGAGATCATGAAGCTGGAGCAGGCCAGCATCAGGGCAGAGGAACGGGAACAGGTCCACGAGGTAGCCGTCGAAGTGCCTGACAGAGTCACATTACTCTAGAATCTATGTTTAATAAAGGACTGATGGCCATACTTTGTTTATAAACAGTAGTGTTAAGGTAAATAAATAAACTGAAAAGTAATAGTGTAAAACCTTTTATTTATTTAAATACTTACCAGCTTGAGATTTTGTGCACAATAACATAGTTATAGCCATAGAAAAAAACATGCAGGGGAAGACTCTGCGCGATCAGCAATAATTAAAATAAATCAGTTTGATACAATAAGTCTTCTCGACATCTACTGTACGGCAGTTAGTTATTCTTACAAACAGCATCAAAGTAAGAAATAGTAAGATTCATTCGTGTGTGGCAGTAGTAGGAAGCTGAGAACTTCGGGCCTCATGAACCTTTTACGTAACAATTACCAAATACACTCAAAGTAGCCGCTCTTTGTTCAAAGATCACGCTCCCAGTAATGATGCCGTCAAATTATTAAAAAAAATGTGGCAAAATATTTCCAAATTTTCATGTGGCGCACAGGTGGGTGCCTGCGGGACTCTGAGTCGTGACTTACTCCGGCCGGGCCATTGTCAGCCTCCAAGCTGCAAGGATAACGTGGGCTTTGAAAACAGCGGCTCATATTGTGTTGTGACTACCCTAAATTGCCAATTACACCAATCATTGAGGCCAAAAGACACCGCAACACGAATGTTTCACTTTAATGCGGAAGTATTTAGTTGCGTGTTTTGCACTAGAACTGGATGGGACATTTCTTCAAAATAATCATAATTATTTTGAAGTTAAATTCGAAAAGTCTTAATAAATCATACATACAAGTCATAGACAACAAGTCATAATTAAATTGTAAAAGTCTACAATTTTTTCTACAACTGCTTAATTAACTATGTTAAATTTCATGCATTAGGTGCCTACCCTAAAACGTTTTTATGTCTAATAACACGACATAACAAAATTAAAGTCCTTTGTACATATGTTCACTGTTAAGTAAATATGGACAATACATACGCTACGCAAGTATTGCGTATTGTGAATTTAAATTGATACTTTGCACACGTTGTTATTACAATAATTTGCAATGTTTTACGGTAATATTACATGGAACATGTATTTAAATGGCATCTGGTATTCGAATGAGAAAATGCTGGAAGCCGCAGACGGGGGGCGGATTCCTTACGACGCGACGCTCACTACAGACAGTTTTAAGGACGAAGTAATTAAAGTTAAGGGTAAATAATTATAATATGTCAATAAAAGGGTAAATAATTATAATATAGTTTTAGTTAGGTGGGTTATTGATGATGAAGGAATGTATTTAAACAAAATAATTAAATTTACACCTTCGATCAAAAATTTCGTTTTCTTTTCATCTTTTAAAATGTTTTTGTTTGTTTTTCATTATTAATTATTCATTTATTTAGAATTCAACTTAGAATCTGTGCAATAATGCACTTTCTTTTACATAAATAAGTACCGTAACATTTGTAAATTACACTATTATTTTAAAAGTCTGCTCTTTTTCGAAATAATTGGCAATACAGACGGCGTCACTAATTTAGGGGCACTTAAATTCTCATTATTAATTAAATAAATTGCTTAATAACGACAATTAGCAAACATTTTAATATTCAACTGAATGGAAAATGGCGGAGGCGGCCATTTTTGAAAAAGTAGAGGCTTTAACTATGGCACTAAGGAGTCCTGTAAAGGAAAATGCACTTATTAGCTGAGGAGGGCGCATGGAGGGTTCTGCCTAATGGTTGCTATTCACGGCTTGAATGGAGACGCGAAATTGCTAACAATTATATACTCCCGCAATGATAACTGGTGGATGTTCTGCCTCTCCGCAAACTCAGGTTTGGTGCCGTGTGCGGGGGTTTACTCGCGATCCCTCTACTTCAAAACAGATTGTTTCGCGTCGTCGTTTGTTTTGATTGGACGTGGAATATTTCTAATACGAATAAAGGTCAAGGTATAGGTCGTTATCCTTGTTAACCATCTGCGCGTAGGACTACTGAAATTTTAATATCCCGACGTTTTATACTCGCGGATGTTTGCAAATCATTAACATGTCAGATCCAAAGCTGTTACTAAAATTCCTTCGGAGCCGGGAAATAGTCGATTCTGAGTGACAGAACGATTCCAAAATCTAACCAGAATGTGTGGCATTGTGCGGAGCGTGCGCCGGGGCGAGGTGACGTCACAACATGGCCGGCAGGTAGGCAGGAGAGCGGAGATAGGATCCGGTCATCCTGCCCATTTCCGGTCTTCACGCGGCCGTGACGCTTCCGGGCACGCGTCGCCGACGCCACTCACACGGCTGCTTATACACTGGAAGTGCAAAATTTGGGTATTTTAAGTTAGGCGGTTGTTGAATCTGACAGTAACCTAAAATGGGGAAGATTGAGAAAGTGACAGTCTTCCATTATACGTGCAGATATAAAGTAACAAATGCGCTTTGCATTCCACAGCAAATTCCTACTGAAATGTAAAATCACAATAGAAGTGATACAAAAACAAGTTTTTATTATACTTTATTATAGTTTTATTCAACATCGTTCTCAAGACGTATTTAAGCGGAGGACGTAACGTGTCGATTAACCATTTTTCGAACCATTAACAAATATCACTTAAATATACAAGTAGAAAAACCATTTAGTTTGTAACTGGCCAAATTAAATCATTAGATATTTAATAACTACCAGCTTACAGAAAAACAAAGTACGCGCGTTGTCTCTTCCAAAACCAAAAGTTTTCCCGCCAACATCTGTGTCATGTCGTCACACGACGTCTGCAAGATGAGTTTTGTAAAATGAATTCGTTTGTAGCTACAATTGAACACGCTCCTTGTCGCTCCTCAGTTGTATCTCCAAGCTACGAGATTTCCAGCCAGGATTCTGTGACTTAAAGGAGTTATAGTTCAGGACTTTTTATGTTAAGAACTTTTTGGAGTGAGTTGTTTTTTTAATTGGAGGCTCCAGTACTTTATGTTTATGACTACCTTTTCTTCAAGTTTATTATGCATATGGCATTGGGTGTTCTCGGAGTCAATTATTTGTCAAAGCTTATCAGGGCTTTCTAATAGTAATTTAGATGCTCAGAGTTATACCTAATAGTTTTCTAGAGCCATTCTTACATTCGGTACAGATGTTGTGCTATGTATATGTGTGTATAGAAAAGAGCTAGTTTCTTCAGTACTTTATACATTGCTATATTGGAAATTAGAATAAATAAGAAATAAACGTGTGTTTTATAATTGAAAAAATGTGTTTACTTCAACAATTATAAGGATTTTATAAGTATGCTTGAATAATTCTCGGAACACTACAGAAAAACCTTAGAAGGCTTTCTAGGTATGTGCGTCAATTACAGTAAAAAATGCTTAATCGATATTTTATTTTCCCGCACTTTTTGCGATCGTGACGCCAAGAAGCTACATTGGACGTCAGCCATCTTCGTTACAATTTCATAATATTGACAGGTGCCTCAGGGGCCACCTGACAGCGGTCATGCCCATATGTCGGCCTCCACTGCCTCGGCAGGACGCACGCGAACTACGCCCTTTACTTAATAATAATACCAATATACCCACTACGTAATCCATTGAAGGTTTTGTTCAACAACCTGAAAAATTAGGCCTGCTTTATGAGCAATGTATTTCGTGCAACTGCGAATAGTTGCGCCGAAAAAAGACGCAAATATAGTTCTTAAGACACTAGTAGCTAAGAAATATTAAATAAAAAATTGAGTTAAACAGTAAGCGACTGTTACGTGTAATTAAAGTCGTGTTTTGTGCGTCGCCCTCTTAATTTGTTCCCCCTTTTGTGTGGGGGACGCGACATGTGCGAAGTGGCACTCTTGCCTAGTTTTTAATCATCTCAGGTTTTTTTAACTCGCACTGTTAATTATTTTAATTATTGCGGTTTTTTAAATGCTATTTTGTTGGTACTTGCCGCAATGTCAATGTTAAACTTTGCAATATGAAAATTAAATATCAAAACGAATGTCGCAGAAGTACCTTATTTTTTGCGACACCCAACAGCTATAAATTATCAGAAAACAGTAATTAATAATACGAAATGGGGCGATGAAAAGTTTTTTCTGAATACAACACTATTTTAATTTACAAAACCAGCAGAAAATAATTTATTAGAAACTCAAAAATAAATAGCTAGTGTGGCGTGGACGGGCGTGACGAAAAGTAATATTTTGTTTTTACGTCATTTTTGGACGTGATACGACTTACAAAAAAGGGTGACGACGCGGTTTCGCTCTGAGACAAAAAGGTCGAGAGCGAGACGAATCTACGTTTCTCGATGTATGTATGTACCTACAAGTGTCGAGTGAAACGTTATCGATGTTACATTATAAAGTAGCATGTTACGATAAATCTTTGAACTCTTCTCTCTTCGCATGGAAATTTATTGGCAACGTTTCATAATACCTGCCGAAGTATGACCTATGAATAATTGCAAGATATAAAATAATACACATTTTGACTCTCATAATTAAGCTATGTTTTCTATAAAATACTCTAAAATAGTTTTTCAGGCTTATTATATACTTATGCAAAATTAGATTTTTGGGCTCTACATTCAGAGCAAAATGTGCCTCTCACCGTAGACTGAGAAGACATTACAAACTATTTTTTCTAAATTCAAAGCAAGATTACACATACACATTACGTCACACAAATGTAAGTAAAAACTGAACTCATCGCCGCTAATGCACCAATATCACAAGTAGTATCTGTACTAGGACATCAAAGAACTTTGTATCACGTTACATTTCGAGCTCCTAAATAGAAGTCACTCCCAATACAGGTACGCAGAGACCCGGCTGATTGAAATCGACATATGTTATGGCTAGTGATTTCCGTCCCAAATATCCTAATACGACGTATCTAAAGGCAGAAACATACTTACGTGTCGTGGCGTGTCGTGACGCGCCAGAAGCACGCCAGAAGCATATCGGTTTCATACATTTAATATGGTTGGAGCAATGATATTCTAATAAACAGATATGTTATAAGCGTGCAATCGTGAAGACTCGAAAACGTCCTAATTGGGACGTATTGCCATTAACAACAACACTATTTGTCTCTTTTTTTCTTATGGGTTTTATCGCGCTATCTCTTTCGCTAGCTGCCGCGCTGCGCGGAACACTTTTTTCGATTGTTTGTATGTGTATAACATATCTGTTTATTAAAATATCATTGGGTTGGAGACATATTTGCATGTCGACACGACACTACACGTAAGTATGTCTCTAACCATATTAAATGTATGAAACCGATATGCTTCTGGCGCGTCACGACACGCCACGACACGTAAATATGTTTCCGCCTTAATACGAACCCGAATTAATGAGATCGATGCGGTTTCGATGGATTACTTTTTATTTTAGTGTATTATATAATTTTGGAAATTGCACCTATTATTTTGGAGTTTGTAACGCTTCATTTGTTTTGATGGTTAACACGTTATTTTAAATTGCTGTTTCTACACGCTCTTTTTAGAGCTTTGATTAAGTAGAAAGTCAAGTTAGAAACAAAAAGAATTGAGGGATGGTTCTTATTTTTTTTCTTATTAAAATTTGATGAAGATGACAAAATCATTTCTTATCATCCTTCCCTTAATCTCCGAAAAAACAGGGAATGATCATAAAATGACAGATTTTCAAGAATAGGTTCCTTGAAATCAAAATCGGAAATCGTTTCCTTGGAAATACTTTCAGTAACAATAAAAAAACTGTCGCAACAAAAGAGTAATTACCAAAGAATTTAGTCCAAGTTATTTACACCTTAAGTCGTGATACAGAGCACTCGCAAAACGTGCAGTTATTCAGGCGACGTGGGATCACATATTTGGAATAACAAGCCGTTTAAGAATTTTAAACAATTTCAGTGTGTCCCGTGGACTATTAGCGTCGGTAATGACCCATAATGACAATATGGTCGTATAATAAGGACATTAAGTGATGTGTCGGTGCCTCGGGCGAACGCCACCGCTGCGACCCGAGCTGCGCCGAATCTTCTCTGACGAAATTTGACGCTACTACGTGTGTTTCTTGATGGAGACAAGATCATTTTTTAAAGCAGCTTTATGTGTTATCAGAAATTGCATATGTCATTTGTGTTTGTCATTTAGAATATTTACTGTAGGGACGGTCAAATACGCCTGCCTAGTCGACCGTCGACCGTAATGATATGAGAAAATTTAGTTAAATTCGACGTTTTTAAGGGTAACAAAGTTGTAAGTATGATCTAAAAACGAAGTGTTACATCGTACATTTCAGTTTTATACATACAGGTAAAGTCAATAACTCTATTTTACAATATTTGTCACCATTAGTAGTGGTTTCACATTCGTGTGTCGGTTCCTCAGATTCGCCTTAAGCTTACGTTTAGTGCGACTTAACAACGGAATGAGTGTGAATCGTGATCGAACACACCGGAGAAATACTTTACTGTCATTTGCTTTGACGTCCCTTTTAATTTTATCTCATCCTTAGGGCAAAGGACAGACATTCGAGCTCGACCGATCATTCAATTTGTTATGACGCTTATTGTAAATGGAGCTGCGTTTTGAAGATAAGTTTTACTTTAGAAATATTTATTTATTTCTTTAATGTATTATTGGTTTAGGAGGCCTTTGCTTAGCAGTAAATCAGTATAATAAGTTTTTGATGTATTAAAGTTAATAGTCAACTTATCAGTCAACCGGTTCTCAAGAGTGATAAAAAACTTTGATTTTTTTAAAAAGATATCTCAATATACATTGTGTCTTTCGTTTTAACTAAATGCAACTGTTTTTGTTCCAGAATTAATTAAGAATCATACCACTTTAGATGAATTTCTAATATCTCTGGTATTTCTGAAATGACCAGCTTTCAATAGAGAGAGAGTTGCTAGTCCGTGCGTCGGTACTTCGGTACTTCGGTAGTGTACCTCAAAGGGTAAGTTTAATGATAATGTGTCCTCAGAGTGCACAGTCACGTCTCGTAACGAGCCTCGGACAACCTCCGACAACCTCCGATGAACCGTAACTCACTGTTCGACTGTTTTATTGCAAACGTTATTCAAGAAAGACTGACAGAGCTGCCTTATTAGAATGTTTCTGTAATCGTTTGAAACCGAAGTTAATGTTAAAGGAATTAATTTCTGAATTGAGTGCGCCGTAATAAAATGTTATGATCAAGTTTGAGATGTAGTTTGATAGTATGTTAGAAGTATGTTATGAGTAAAGCTTTAAGAATTACATTTAATACCTTATGAAACATTAAATTAACTTAAAAGGTAGAATTTTCATATCAAAAGCTGTGTATGCACGAACGGTTTTCCTCTCGATCTCGATCTTGAACTCGACAGGAATTATTTTTAATAAAACGCAGTCAAACTCAATAGTCTATACGTAGATATACGAAAAAATAAGCTTAATAAAATAAGAATCTGTCTATTTAAAAAAAAAAATAACTGTATACCAAAACAAACAAGATAAATACGATCACATTAGTACAGGCGTAGTTTCTTCTGGAATATATAATCAATGCAACAAGTAGGTAATTATGTCAATACAGAAGCTCACGCAACACGAAAGCCAAGCATCAGATACGAAGGGGCCGGACAAAGCATTAATATTGCCGAGAAACAATAAAAAGTAGCTGCTTGAATAATACCCGAGAACAAACTCGATCCGAGCGTATCGGCCACCAACATCACAACGAACACAACCTGCGTATCGCATTACACATAAAATATTTATTATTTATAGTGTGTAATTAATTAAAACAGTAGGAGTCACAAAAACAAGTAGCCCAACAGGAAGCTATAATAACTCAATCGCGAGAACATCGCGCGCCTCGATTTGTTTCAGTCGAGATTCGATCTCGGCCGGCTCTCGCACAATGTAAACACTATTTTATTCGCTCACGGTAGCTTAATGTCTTAACATGATATGGTGGAGCCTACCGCGTTTACGTAGAAAATGTACGCTACGAGCCGGGAACAAATAATTAGATATTATGTAACCTGTCTTTACTTATTGTGGGCATTTTAAACGGTGTGTGACAGAACCTTAAGTGGAGTCACTTTTCTTTTAGACGTGTGTGAATGTGGGTGAGATTTTTTTGTTTTACGATTTTGTAGCTTATGTCCTCGTTTTAAAACAAAAACTACGGTGCTTTATCTCATTCGTGGCTTGCATTTACTTTTTATTTATTGCAATTTTTTTAGTCAACTGATAATCAAGATGCTTTCTACGTGTGTTTCTATTATCATAAAATTTTACACAACTTTTGCATGCCACTGGCTCTCTTTTCGAGTTCTAATTTGAATGTATGTCATAAGTTTAGGAAAACTATTTAATGGTGTGGGCACAATTTTCAAAAGTTAAGAATACTCGTAAGTCTTAAAATTTTGTTTTAGGAACATGATTTTTAAAAGTAGTTAGAAGCCATCACTTATTCCTATTTACATCTAACAAACATAAATAAAAGAGTATAAAGAAACCTTACTGAAAACTCATTTCAACCGCGTCCACGACGCGCTATCTTTACTTTTATTTTACCGCAATAAACTACCCACATTACTAGCACATGGTGCATTTATTAAAATATATTCATATTTAATGTAAGCAACATTTCACACTGGCCGTAAGAATCGCAGTTTATTCGCGTGACAAGCGCGGCGCGAGCTCCCGCGGCCGCCGGTCGTCGCGTGGGCTTGAAATACGAGTATTGTGCTATGTGTGGAAGGACTTTATTAAAGTTCTCGTGAAAATTCAACAATGAACCGGTGGTCGCACTAACTTAATCTAAGAGAATGAATCCGCAAATGAAATCTAGTATGAACTGGTTTAATCTCGCTCGTTGATGCGTTTTTTTTTGTTGTTGTTGTGAAAGAGTTTTATTTTAAGATGGTTTTATGGTTTAATTTAGTTTTTTGGCCAATGTTAGGTTTTCACTGCAGGTTATTTGTAGTTAGACTATACCTAAATCGTTATGTATTAAAAGTCAAAACTTCAGACTTAGGTACAGTTATAATATCTGTCTTTTCTACTGCATCTTTCTCATGAAAAAAATGTGTCTAAAATTGAGTATTCTACTGCTTTCTTTGTCTATTAGAGACCTACCCTTCCACTTAGCCGGACGGTTGTAGCCACCAAATTTCTAGAGAAGTATTATTGCATTTCTGGTTTTAATGATAAACAGACGCGGTGTTTATTTATTAAAAGCGTACAATAAAGATAGAGCTTCTAAGAACTTTTGAACTTATGGATAATATATTGTTTTCTAAATGTTATTGGTTTGAAAAGTAAAAGTACTTTTATCGTTCTCACAGTCGTCTGTCTAGTTAAAAGTTGGGCTATATTTTATTACTGGCCATAAAATACGACATTAAATATATGTCAAGTGACAGTTTATTCCGAATTAAATACGTGATAAACGTAAAAACATTTTAAATAAATAATTGATAGTTTTACAAAAGTACCTAATTTGCTTTTAATATAATGTCTTGAATAATTTAGGAAAGTAGAGATTAAGTATATATAGGTCCTAACTGCCTCGTTGGCCTAGTAGTGCTAAGCGCGACTGCTACGCTAGAGGTTTTGGGTTCGATTCCCGAGTTGACCAGGGTATTATTGGGGTTTTCTATGAAATTCTTAGTAGCAGGTCGGAGTTTGTATTTGTGCCCGGTTAGTGGCAATAGGACCTAAACATATCGGTGAACTGTGGGTGTACATTGGTACACCTCTGCCTACCCTTCGGGGATACAGGCGTGATGATATGTAGGTCAATTCCCAAAAACAATGTGAACGTTACAAATTAGTGACGAATATAAAGTAGTTTTACACTATAATATATTGGTTTTCTTTAAACGAAACTATTAAACCCAATATTCGTAAGGTCAAATCAAACAAGGAAGAAAAAGTCAAGAGAAAATTAAAAAAAATAACTTAAAAAACTTAAAACACATTATAAAGGCAAAAAAAATCTAATAGCTATCTTATCAAATAACAACATCTGAGCTAATCTAATACAAGTACCTACGTGTACTCTGATTGGTTGTATCTGTAACAAGTGAATCAATTAAGATCTCATTACACTAATCATAACTGGGTAAGTATATCGGAAGCCAATTAAAGTGTAGGTTGATAGTATGATAGGTAGTTTTAATTGTTTTTTATTTTTATGAGGTTGTGGAGGAAATGAATGTTAAAATATTTATACCACCAAGTAGTTACCAGAACTATATGTATTGTATTCTAAATACAAAATCATATAAAAAAAACATCATCCATTTATTAATGTCTTATGTCTATACAAATATACAGTATCAGTCTATACACAGTCTATACAGTATCAGTCTATACAGATATATAGAGATAGACAGTAAAACCACCATGGAAAAAAACGTGGCTCTACTTCAATCCAACCACAAATTAAAAAATACTACTCAACCTCAGATAATTACGTTTTTGCGACACAATATATTATAAGGCGATGCCAAAACAACAAACAATTATGTATTGACTACTTAAAAACTTATACGTGTTAATAATAAATATGAATATCCGGACATATCCTGATCATCTGATCCCAAACTAAGCAGAGCTTGTACTATGGGTATTCTGACAAGTGATGAATATACAGAAAACATTCTAAATACATACATTTTACAGATTAATTACATCTAGGCATAAAACAAATAATCATGCTTAATTAAATGTATTAACCTGATATTTGACGATTTAGTACAGTAACATATATGTACATATATTAAGCAGATAGATGAAGACGTAATAACATGTACCTACCTACATTGATATGTATAAGTACGAGTCATTGTAATATTCTCGCATACGTCATTACATTGGAGATACCAAGTGCGTCGGATTGCACCAATCGATGCAAATTAGTTGAGATGATGGTTCATATTTTTATAATTTATATTATAATACTTATTATCGGCGTATTATCATAACGATACGCGATGGATCGTGTGAAGTGTCAGCGGTTACATATTCTTGTAATTGTTCATATTATTATTTCGTGAGAGAGATTAGTTATTTCGTTATGGATCTATTACATTATGATAGGTTTGTTGTGTTAGAATGAAAGAATGAATATAAGGGTTTCTAGATAACTGCAAAAACAATTGGAGTTGTTTTTTTTTTACAATTTCTAGATCATAAATTCAAGAAATTTTAGCCTCTTGAATTTTTAATTAATTAGTTTCTACACTGTTTATTTAAAATTTTAAACCTTCAAATTCGTAAGCAGTGAAGATTTATTTGTTTAGAGTCTAGGTTGTTTTCAAAAGAAAATAGTACAGAATAAAACTAAGCATCTATATTTTACAAAAACTCGTAACCAATCAAAAGAAATAACGAGACACAAAATCCTTGACCTACCACGAACTTCTTATATATTATTATAACCAACAAAATAACTTACATTAACTAGCAACAAGTAATAACTACATACAAATGGATAAATAAATTTCACTTAAATCGACTGTCCGTTGTCCGGTACAGTAGCCGTTTAATAAATCTTCGCCCCCGCAGACGCCGCGGCTAGGTCACAGCGTATGGTCACGATTCAAGGGGACTTGTGCAGGTGGAACTCAGATTTGTTCTAACAATCATGTAAACTGACTGAAGTGACCTTTGAATGACGTGATTATAAATTATATTTTTTTTGAATTGATATTGTAGGTAATGTTAGTAACAAAATTACCTTTATTGTTAAACATCTGTTGGTTTACTTCTTTTTTGGTAATAAAACAGAATATTTTTTCAAAAAATATTGTTATTAAATTCCTAAAGCAGTTAGCAGTTATAACAAAAAGTGTTTCTGTCATGATTTCCTCGGACATTATAAATCTCCGTGCGGCCAGTGGGACGGCGATAAATAACAGAGCTTACAGTAGAAACTGTCCCAGCTAAGACCTCTGATACTTATATATAGTACGTATATAACTGTTTTTATAAGTATATAATGCTGTCTGTAAAATGAGTTATATACCTTGAAAGTAATTCTTGTGATGTCCGTTTATCAAAACTGTGAAGACTAGTTAACTGTCGATTTTTTTACACTATGGTTTTTCTAATGTTTTCGCAAAAACCTGATCTTTGTCTTAAGGTTTTGATAACTACAAAAAGTTATGGCTAATATTTTTTGCATGGCGATTTTGTACTCCAAAAGGTTTACGAAGTGAATTGAGAAAAAGTTTCTTGTTTTCCCTTACCATTATTTTTTTTTTGTTAAAGCTCAAGTCAATCTAGACATATAGGACCTACTTAAAAATGTATATGAAATGTATATGAAAACCGCATATATACTAAATATCATCTAAAAACCTCTGGAGACATCATTTTCTAGAAACTAAGAAGAACCATAGTTTCTAAAAATAAATGTAGTTTTCAAAATAAAATCTGATAGAGAAACAAGCGAAATCAGTCCCATATTTATTTCAGTGCAAAATATGTTCTCCTCTTCAACATACAAGCAACGTTACAAATACTCAAAATTGGTGACACAAACTCCAGTCAACAATTCCTAGTAAGCTACTACCATCATACTTCGATCTTGCCACACGACACTCGGTCAAACCGGATCGAAGGCTGTACGACTGTTATAAATAAACCTCAAACGTTTTACTCAGAATATATTAAACGTTAGAATTTCCTTCCTGTCTAATAAAAATGGCACCCGCCTGTATCGTATCTCGGAGGAAACACGGCAGGTCGTAATAAGTCTAACAAATAAAATAATTCCTCCGTAAAATATACACACTAATGTGACTAATATTATAATATCTTACGGTAAGGATATCTACTAGTAACGCCGGAAGATTTAGGTGCTCTTCGGGATGGGTTTATGTGACACACTTTAATTCTTTTAAAAAATATTTTATTTTTCAGTCGTCAATGTTACATGCTTTAATATGCATAATTGTTGTAATTTTAAGAATAGCTACTTGATCCAAACGAAAGCCTTGATATTTTTAGAGTTTTCTCGAATTCCTAACCTCTAATACAAGGTTAAGCCCGATTAGACTCCTTCTTTCAGATCCGAGATTGCACAAATGTCACACATGAGAACAAAATTGGCATGCCTCAGAAAGAAAGAGATTTAACTTACGTTACTGCAAACAATATTCTTATAAGCCTCAAAAAATCTCTTCCTCAATAAAATCGAAATGAATCAGGCTCTGCCTCACTAGCACATACCGCCAGCAGGCGCGCGCGCAGCAGCCAGGCATCGTAAACCGCGGGACCACACGCGGGCGGAGGTGTGAAGGAGCGCCCGGCAAGCGCCCGGCCTGCGCCCCGGGGGCCCGACATAACTCACTAGCAGCGGGGCGCCGGCCATTCATGCCTACCTGCACGGTACATACAGACATACTGTCTCGGCTCTCGTTACCAAATTTTTGGTTATCGTTTCTGGTGATACAAGTTTTGGGCTCATAGAAAAATGTAGGAGTTCTTCCTAGTAAAGACATCAGGTATCGCCATTACTTGAGTTTGAGCCATTGCCATTCAATGACTTCACTCTCTACCATTCCCCAATACGTTACTCAGAAAAAAAACCCTCTGAATAACTTCACACAAGTTGCAAGCATGTAGAATGTTATGGAATGAATAGGCTAACACCAGGTAAAGTACGGTAAGGATCATCTTTACTTGAGTTTCAGATGGTGGCTAGACTCTTTCTGATTCTCCCGTAAATATTTACACCCACACAGATGCAGATGGTCTAATTTCTGGTTACCATATCGCTTTACACCTGTTGGATTCGAATTTGTAGGAATATGCGGAGAGGACCAGCCGAGCAGTGAGCAGACGTCTGGTGTCTCTACCGCTTCCTGACAGTGATTTAGCTCGTGTTGATTTACCACAAGGTCTACACCTACACAATGGTTCTGCAGGAAGCATTGCTTTGACCAACATTTGTGGGAAGAGATACCGATATTTTCCGCGTATGAATAAGTAAAGATGTCGCGTCATTTTCTGAACCTACCCACATCGTATACCTAACATCATTCATAAAAAATATACAAGTGCAAATCCAAAACCATTTCACCCGTCCTTGATCTTGAGCCAATCTTATAGGTGGGTCTACTCAATGGATTACCTGGCCAATGTTTTGGAGACACAGATTTTTATCAAGAGTTGAGAGAAGATAGTTTTGTAAATTTTAATTATGCAAAGGTACATGAACTCGGCGGTACTTAGTAGATACTCCGAATACTATTATTACCTTGTAAAATATCCAAAAATGATAGTAATTTACCATACGTCTTACATAATCTAAAAAGGAAACAACGAGCTTCCGTTTTATCGAGCCCTTCACTAATACATATAATCATGGTTGAACAAACTTAACCAAACATAATTCTTGCTACAAGGCCCTCTAATGACATATCTCTAGCGCGTGGCATCGTACAATTTGCCTCTTATAAATTAGACATAACCCGTTATTTAAGTATCGGTAGCGGTGTAGCGTGCATCGTTATTGTAATTTGATTTCTTTCACGAATCGTTCGTTCCTTAGGAACGCCATTTGGCCGCTAATAGGGCCCGTTGCGGCTCATCGCTTAAAACGCGCACCAATTTCACTTAAAACACAAAAAAACATAAGTTATAACCATAAATTTACATGAGTTAAGCCGATTTGACGTGAGCTTCGTGCAATTGGTTATTGCTCATTATGATAATTCGTCGGCTTTTAAGAGATGCCCCTATTACGTGTTCTTATAAGGCATAACGCTTCAAGTTGGAGATAACGAGAGATATTAAGTGTTGCTTATGGCAAATTATAGCAGTGCAATACACGAATTAGTTTTGAAGGGACGTCGGGATTTGTTGATGAATAAGCGCGTTGGTGTTTGAAACAAACGAAACTATATCATTATGTTTAAAGACAAGCTGTAATTAGGTAACAATGGCATTGATTGAAAGTATGAATGTGGAACGGAGTGTGCAGCGTAGGCGTGCCAGTTGACGTACCTCTAGTTGGGAAACAGAATAATAGATAGTAATTATGTTCTGCAAAAGTTTCGAGTTGTCTCTTGGGTTTTACAGACCGTTACAAAGTAGGGAAATGCCATGTTGTTTGTCTTGCTAACTGTCTGGGACGTATGTGGGTGTACGCGAATATGTGTGATGTTTGAGCTTAACGACATAATGTATGACTTAGCAGACTTAACTTTCTAACTTAATGATAGGATAAGCGCAAAAAGGAAGAAATATTATGACTGACAGTTTTGTTTGAGGATGAGGATTTACACTCAAGACCTGTCTGATTTCTAATTACTGTTTGAAAACTATAAATGCACTAGACTAAAGGTTAAAGAACTTTTAAAGTAAGTAACACTGTAGCAACCTAAAGTATAGTCTCAGTTGCTTTTTCATTTTACGCAAAGGGCTTACCTTTAGGCAATATAAAAAAAAATGCTTGATATATTAGTAACCCCAACATTTTGTAGGATGGCACATCATGTTGCGAAGGCCAATTTAGCTAACATAAACTTTAGACAATCGCTTAACATTGATAGGTATAGTAAAACAGGTACAATCAACCAGCAATCAGTGATTAACCGTTACCTCGCAAGGCCCGGCCGGACGTGACGTCACCGCATGCAGATCACACGCGCACGCGGCGGAACCCTCCCTGCGCGGCTGCGTGGGCGCAGCTTCCGCTTCCGATGTCACACACTTGCTGGCCAACCTGGAATTAATGGACTTTGATATTATCGATGATTACTATGATGTAGGTAGTTGTATGTTTGATGATTGTCAATTATCAAATCATCATCATCATCCCAATACCAAAGTCCTCGTCCAATTTGTTTAAATTCGGTCCTTCGCTTATGCATTTTAATCAAGAGTATATAAAAATAGTAAAATAAAAGCAAAGATGTTAACTTTAAAAAAACATTGCAATGCAAGTCAATTTGTCTAACTAGACTCGTTAAGATTTTAATTTTAAGGTATCGTTACCGCTGGATCTGTTTGATTAGAATTTAATGCTACATTTAGCCTTTCTGAGTTACCACAAAAAATACGGACCACCCAGACATGCTATGACGCAGATCAAAATCTAGTTCAGCTATTACGCAGATAAATTAGTTTAGAATAGCAGGAAAGCGCGTGTTAGGGCATCCAAAAAGGTTTTAAATCCCTATATATTACATATACCTGTATATGCACATTACTTAAACTATTGCCAGATTACAAGAAAAACCAATAAATTGTAAAAAAAAATAACCCGACCTTTTGACATCAGGCGTTAAAGACAAGGCCCGCGATTGGCTATTTTCATTCAAGAGCTTCAATCAGAAAGTATTTCTTACAGAATATACTCAGTTCATGAAATAAAAATCATGCTTCACAGACTGTGACACGAACGAGAATACCAAATAGCAACAGCTATACTATTATACAACCGCAGAGGAACACAAACCCTTGATCACTTCTCCTTTCTTCTTTACACGAAACTTGAAAATGTAATCAAAGAAAAGAATGCGCAGATTGGCTTAGAAAAAGTTATGACGTCAGTTGACGTCCTGTCAAACCAAATGTACCAGTTGCACAGTACTTGCTTCACGCCATGTCATCGTCGATGTAATAGGGAAAGTGTTGCTACTATCTACATAATATATGAAGTCAGTTTCTTCGATTGACGTAGCAACTAAGTACTTGGTACGCATGAGTACAACATTCAGTAAAAAGCAGAAAATGTGCAAAGACTCTACGGTTAAACCGTTATTTTAAAACGAATGAATAGACAAGAAAAAGATTTAGGTCATTTTATTTCAGGTATAGTTAAAGTATCAGTACCTTCCACTAATACAATAAATTGAAAGCACTAGTCGATCGTACTCAAAATAAAGTTTAAAAAATATAGCTACTATTTACATCTATGTGTTTACCTACACCCAAAATAGATAGATAGTGTATTTGCAATCCAATTCACTATAAAGACCTCATAACCTTAAACTAGATTCTCAACAAAGTTAATCGAAATAGCCGAATCTGGTTTAGACCATAAAAAATTAGGCCACCTGCAACACGGATGTGAAACGGAACTTAGATCCGTGTGTCATTTTGGCGTCATACACCGATGGCTGGCCATTGACCTCTCGTAATTGTTCCGGATGTGTGACAGGTAACGTGTACCGTGGGTGCTACCGACGGAATTTTGTTTTTTATTAAATAAGTAGGTAATTTGGCGCCTATAGGAGGTAAATAATTTATTTTGTGCCCGTATTATGGTTCGAGAAAGCTTTGCATCAAAATTTTTATAGCTCGAAATGATTTGGTCTAACCTCTGTATGGATAAAAATAGATGTCCAAATAACAAAACTTCTTCCTATGACATTTTACGCGTAACCTTTTACTTACAGTACAAACTTGGAACTGGTCAATAATTTATCATCGTCCATCTAGAGAACTAATAAGTTCTTTATTATAAAATAGCATTTCAACGTACACGATTGTCTTCGACGGCCATACCCGATGTGACCACGAACGAATCTGTTAAGGCAGTTTTACACCGAAAGCTCGTCATAAAAAGTCGTAAAACGTATTTTAACATCCATCCGATAATCAATCTAACACGTCATAACTTTGACATCCAGCTTGCCTGGACTAAGCCGTACATTACAACCCTTTGATACAAAAATATTCCGTAACGCGTCGCAATAGAACTCAAATTGTTATGACGAGTCGAGAATGCAAAAAAAGAATTCTCGACGAAGATCGCCGACCAAATGAGTCTCTATATAAACATGTTAATTCATAATAAAAATGTGGTTTTTGATGCACAAAAGACACTATATTTACTAACAAATTGGTAAGTTACATCTAACCGTATTAGCGGACATATTCACGTATTGTTTGTATGAGATAAGAAGAAGCTAGAAACAATCTTAGTGTGAGCACTAACGGTATATTTATTAGCTTACTCGAAAAAAATAATTTAAACTAAATTGAATTTGAAAGTAACATTTCAGAATGCAAATTCGATCGTTTTTTTAGTGCATTGTAATTTGAAATTCAATTATGAAATATCACGCATTTCATCTTGTGTTTAATAGAATTTCATTTCGTCGACGGAATAATTTCAATCACATTTGTCATCTCTATCAACTAGTCTGTAATGGATAGTGACAAAAAATCACTCAAATCGAATGCACTTACAATCCTTTTAAAAGTCGGTTCGAAAGAATAAAAAATATGGGTTTCGCTATTCGAGATGCAGAATTTATTTTAAGAATTAACCTGATTACGATCGATTCAACATCGGTGAGGAATGTATAATAAAAATATTTATTGATATAAAAAAGGAATAGGACACTGGGTTTAAATGAGACCGACATGTTGTACAAATCGCTACATCATCGTGTTGTGTGGCATGCGCTTGCGTCGCTCGCCGCACTGACCACAACACTGGCTGGGCTTATGAAATGTTATTAAATGATTTAGAAAGTAATTAATGTGGGGGAAAACGATTAGGATTTTTGCGGTTGATAACTGTAGGTTATGCGGTCACAAACGATGGAACATTAGTGCAAGGAGGTGTGATTTATGGGTTTGTTTCTCTTTTGGCCTTCGGGTTTTACAATTCCGAACCTTTTAATGTTTTGAATACATTGTATTTGATCATTATTCTAATTATTGTTGTACTTTTAACTCATGTTATATGACATTTGAAATTGTGTTGAAATCATGTATTGGACCTCTCATTTTGAAGCCTTTTAAATCAATATGTCACTTTACAGGAAAGCTTTTGACAGGTATTTTCTAAAGAAATGTCGGTTTTGAATCTCGCAACTACAATGATATTTACCTTATTTACGCCTTTTACATATACTAAAAGAAAAATTTATTTATATAACTTAAAGATATTAAAAAACTCAGTAAAAAAATCAGTCGAACATTGATTCACTTTTAAATTGAATTAACCATCACTCACTTTTGGGCTAAGTATCTCTGTATCATTCCGATCCGTCGAATGCTCGGCTAATGAAATACCCAGCAATACTTTTATACCTGTTAATATTACACCTGACAGGTATGTGTAGGTAAATATGAAACTCAAGGTGTATTCTGGACGGTATGATTAATCACAAACACGAATGTTTTGATTTACGGAGCGGCGGTCGTCGGTCGGCGCGGATCACCGAGCCTTTTTGTCGCGGTCCGATCGACGAATAAATAAATGTTGCGACTAATCGTGAGCTGTGTTGCGATTGCAGATGTATAACAATTTTTGTTTATGTATTTTTTCTTGATTGATAATGAAGAACAGCCTGACTTCTTAACTAGGTTTATAGTTGCATCTATTGTAAAATTATGCCTTTTGCTATTTCAGAAAAACAAACCCACATGATTCTGAAAATCAGTCCGATTTATTCGGATTGGCTTGTATAAATTGACAATTTATAAAAAATACTTAATTAAGGCAGGATTTAAAAAGTACATTTAAAATATACGATATAAAAATCTACTGTTATGTGTTCGATTTAAAAATGCAATAATTACACCGTAATCGGGTTTTTAAGGACATTTAGATAGGTTGCGTAGGAAGTTGTGTACGTAGCATCTTGTGGGCATTAGAATCCACTTAAGTGTTCTAGTTAAACTTTCTCACAACATTTCTGTAAGGCTTAAACCAGCAGCTTTAAAGCACGAACACGCTTCGCATCATTTTGTCACACACCGCACCTATCTTTGTACATACAAACAGTTTCCTACATTAAATTCTCCGCATCAGAGGTCTAGAAACTAATCCCGCCATAATTTCCTTTGCAAGGTCTTAACGTCGCACTTCTCGGAAACTGTATATCATCCGAGTGCTGCATACGAATATTTTAGCGCAATAACACCGACGGTAGCTATCGCCTCAGTTGTAAATCTCGTTGACGCAGGCGGCCGATCTCAAAGGACGCAATCAATGTTAAATCATAGTAAAGTGACACACATCGATACACCACAGTTCTATAAAAAATCGACACGAGAATGTGAAAAAGATCCCGACACTAGATCGCAGCCGGCTTTAACCCTTGACTCTGAATACGTAAGCCGAGTCATTTATCAATAGATGCTGTGACCATAAAACTTAATAAAAATCTCGGACCTGCCTTTATTTCACTCTCGCTTTCCCACTTAGACTCTATTCTGTTACGCAGTAATCTTCCAAGTACGTTTATTTTATGAATATCATATAAGTAGTGTAAAGTATGCGCTATTGTAATTTATTTAGTGCGAGTCCATAAAACGTGTAAAAGGTTGGGGGCACTAACATTAATAAATATAAATCTCTTCATCTGGTACGTATAACACGTAGTGATGCTGAGTGATGGCGCGGCGCGTTTGTGGGGGGAGTCAGGTGCGTGCGCGCAAAGACCGAAGCGCATTTGTCACTGTTGCCGGCGATTATTCATCTCATTGAAACATTAACGCTCTCGAGAACTAATCACGCTGACTAATGGAGCCCCCCGTCGACACTTCCTAAGTTTCACACTCGTGTGAAACGCCGACGCACGGATTGACGCCTCCATGTCAGTTCTGATTTAGTTGACGAGAACGAATGATCTGCTATGATCAATGAGTGTACCAATTAAAGCTGCGAAGGGGTTCAGTAGGCATCGTGTCGGGAGGTTTCTTTCTAAAAAGGTTATGACTAACGCCTCATGATAACTTGTATGTGGTTTTATAAATGTGTAGGTTACATTGTTTGAGGAGGAGGAACTGATTTCGAAAAGGGAATGGTATTTTACGAGGACATTACGAGTTTTACTATCTGTTCAAGTATTGACTTTAGGGATTAGAAACAAAACAAAATAAAGAAATAAAACGTGTTAGCGATGTACTTGACCACGGCGTGAAGTTCTCGATAAATAGTTTTGTCTACGTTAGGACGAGTGCCACGCAGATCGTGACCGTACATATATTTTCTCTCGGATAACCTCAGCGTTGGAAATATTGGCATTAAAACGATAAAACATTTGAAATTAAAGCAATAGCTTTCTTTAGGCACGTTTTAAGTGTTGGACCTGAGGACAGGTACGTGTAATGATAAAGCCGGGGTTTATGTGCGTCCCTGGCCCGTCTGCAGTACAGCCAGCAAAAAAGTCCACCATAAACAGAACGTTTATGACGGCAAATAAAGGCCGTCGTCTTCCCCGTAGTCCCGTAGTGAATTATTGCTTTATTGCTTCAGAAATATTTCACAAACAGAAAATATTTTATGATTCTCCAGTTAAGAGCGGTCATATA
This sequence comes from Autographa gamma, assembly GCA_905146925.1. Lineage (NCBI taxonomy): Eukaryota > Metazoa > Arthropoda > Insecta > Lepidoptera > Noctuidae > Autographa > Autographa gamma. Next base: position 9,606,403 of record LR989852.1, read on the forward strand.
TCATTTTAAGCCATAGATAATAAAATTCGTAAGTCACCAAGCTGGACGAAATTGCAGAAACGTGAAGCTTGTGTCACGCATGGACTGAATACATCACCGTGGACTGGTGTACAGGTCAAACTGTAGTCATTACCTAATGAATAAAAAATAAAAATTACTGATATGTGACCATCAGGCTTTGAAAAAAAACATGGAGTGTGTAGGATTACGGTAAAAGTACTTATTTCGTAATGTAACTGAATTTGAAAAATGCGAAAGGATTTTAACAATAAATATAATTTTAGTCGGAAGCAACAGCAACAGCAACAATTTACGACGGATCAAAAAAAAGGTTTTTTTTGTATCTTCGACATTGTTCATAGGTAATGTTTATTTTACTGCGCCAACTATTATTACCCTCAAGTTATGCCCTTAAAATATTAATAATTTCGCTTTGGTCAGAGTCAATACATAAAATTGGAATAGTTAATGCCCAGCGAAATCGTTAACCGAGTGAACACTGCAATTGGAAGACATTAAAATAACCAGTTGTTATAGCTGACTGTTAAATGTTTTACCGTGGGCATTAGTCTTTAGTATTTACACATGTGTTACATTGTTAGCGCCCGATATAATATTGTACGTTCGATCCTACTTATTGCAAGTATTGTTCGTCCATAGTCGCGAACAGGCTTTGCGTCGTAAATGAAGTTTTCCTACTCAGAGTTTTCAGTAGAAAAAGTAGTGTCCCTAAAAACTGTTGTATTACATTGTCAAAACATGTGCCCGCTAGCTAACAAGCCCGTCGCCGCGATTCGGCTCGCTCCGGGAGCGATGCGTGCGAAACAAAAGAAAGTCACCGTACTGTTCCCCGAACGTTGTAACATTTACTACAACAAAGTTGTACCTAATTGTCGAATTTTTTTACCGTCATGCTCTGTTCTCGGAAGGCCGAAGGACGTCCCAAGGTGTGTCGTGATTACTTAAAAAGAATTGGTCCACCCATTTACAGAAAGATTTGTGGTGCTCAAACTCATTAGGATGCCTCGGACACTGTGATGGCAAACATTAACTCTCATTGAAAAATTGCAGCGTGGTTTTGCGGGCTATCATCATCCATTATGTCTGACGTCTCACCCTGATTTGACAACATTATAAAGTACATATAAGATTAAAATATATCAGCTTCTCGCAAAAAGTTATGGTAGCTTTGGTAATGTTTCACTGACAATGTAATAGCTGTTACTTTTAAGCCCTATTTTTTTTTGTTCAATTAAGTCATGGCTTATATAAATTAATTTTTCATTGGCTTCAATTAGATTATATTTAAATACTTATTTACAGTTTCAAAAACCTTAATTGACCAAACATCTCGAATGGATTAGGAAGCTACTGACAGACACAACAAAAATGTTCTCTGCCAGAGGCTAGACCAAACGGGGAACACAGTCGATAAAATTAGAATTTCGCAAAAAGAACATCAGGTAAAACCCCGCCGAATGTAGTGAGCACCGTAATATATTAACCCGCCTCGCTGGGGGTTGTTCATGTAATTTTTCAGCGTTGGCAGTGCAATCGGAAGCGCGCCGGCGGCGTGTACCTTTTTGTTTCTGCTGTGGTCGACGCCGTGATGGCTTTCGGAAGCGAGGTCACCACTCATCGCTATTCGAATATCGACCAATATTTCACATTTGACTTATTAACGACGTCACAGTAGCAATTCACTTGGCCTGCGAGAAAATTTCGTTGCTTTTTCATTCCTTTTGCATTTTATTGGCTTTCAGTTGCTCTTTATGGAGGGAACAAAACTGGTGACAGCGTGATTCATTCTTGTGGCGGTGAATTTACTTTCGTTGCCTTTGTTATTGTGTACAAACCTAGTTTAATAAAGTATCTCCCGTGGTATAAAGCGAAGGGTTTATTCAATACTCCGAATAGTTGACTTCTGAAATAAGAGAATGGGCTTAAAGTGTTATTTGTAAACAGGCGGAAACATATCTTTTTGGATTTAATTTGAATCATTTAACAAGTATGAGGTTTAAATAAAAGAAAATAGTAGGTAATATGGGCTGGTATGTTAAGTATATGGGTGCATACATATAATAAGATGACTTAATCTAACATTATGCCAATTTATATTATAACACCACAAAATTTTTGGCCAGGATCGATAATAGTTTTGTACCTTCTTCTATAGGATGTAACCCTACTTATTATATTTCTCTATGATGTAACCCACCACGGCCATCAGTGACAAGCGTGAAGTTTACACATCGAATAGATTAAAAGAAAGAGTATTTACTACTTCAAATAAAAAAAAACCGGCCAGCATTAAACAAGCAATTCGAAAATAATTGAAAATAGAACGCGTGGAAAAATGGCGCTCACGTTCCCAACTACACGTTTCATTTAATAAAATGATTAGTTTCTAACAGACTAACAGGAGTGTGGGAATGATTTACTTTCACGTGTACAATGTGTCTGAATATCATTAAATTATTACGCACATGTCCGAAATTCACGTTCATTAATCCGTGAGAACTTATTGTTTAGCTTGACATATAATCAAGGGAATGTCACGTATTAAAGTTGTCTTACTGCGTATTATATTTCCAATTTGGTTTGTCATTTGTTTGTTTTTTGGTGTTTGTTGGCAATAAAATACATATATAATTGAGATTTACTTTTATGCTTCTGAAAAAAGAACCAGTGTGACAAATGTATGAGATGTTTTTTTACTGTTATTTAAACAGATCTCCTTTATTTTTTAACCATTATTTGTTCATTGAATTGAATTTAATATTAATAATTTTATGAATTATGTTATTTTATGTATAAAAATGTATCAGTTTCGACCTAATAAAGTCTCTTAATATCTCAAGTTGACATTGTAGCAGTGCTTGACACGAGTGCCTACATTAGAGCTAAGTCTTACTCAATATGACAGGTCGCAACCACAGCCTTATTTAGATATTTACGTTTGTAATAGGAATAAATTAAATGCTAAATAGTTTTATATTATAAGACTCAATTGAATATACATGTTAATCTAAATCTGAAAATGTTTTAGGGGCCAGCTACGGTTTAGCAGCGGGACAAAAAAAAAACAAATGATGCTTAAGATCATCTGTAACTGATTTAAAAAAATAAGGAAGTTCTTAATTTGTTGTTGTTTGAAAACCTACTTAATCATTTTTATTTTTAATGTGTAGCGCTTCACAATTGATTGCTAGCCATAAGATGTTTCAGTTAATGAGTGCAATGGGTAGATACCATTGACGTACTATATACATAGACTGCTATTATTGCTAGTTTCCCCTTGTGCCAAGCGAGAGCAGTTTTTAGTCTGAACCTAGTCAACATTCGATTACTGATTTAAGCTAATTTTCGCGCAACGAGAAACTTTTATACGAAATTATCGATGGTTTTGACATTGTCAGGATAATATTAGTGTTTTAGATAGATTTTTTTTTAGATATTTTAAAACGGCAAGCTCCATCTTCATACATAATTCACGACAAAACCATTTCACACTAATGCTTACGTTCAAACTCTGATAGGCGCTCTCTAGATTCTTATGTATACTCTAAGGTAGATACCATTGTACCTCTTCACTCTTAATATCAAACTATACCACAGTATTATATTCGATATCTTATGAATGAACAAAACATTTAATAACTAAACCACCGTGTACACACTCTTTTATTTATACTAATATTATGTTAATCTGACAAAATCTATCACCAGCCACAACAACAAAAAAGTTAATGGTACTTATGTTCGAATTAATTTAATCCCGGATCAACTAAGTAATTGATTTATATTTTTATGGTCTCTATCCCCCTAGTCTTACTTATTTATAAGAGTTGAATGGAACAAGCAATTAGCGCGTTTATTTATATGCAAACGTTTATTATACCAATTAATTACTACCATAAAATGCATCTATTATGGGTACAGAATATAATAATAACAATCGGATTAACAAGATAGTTAAACATTACTGAGCATAAACATATCATAAACTGCCTCGTTGGCCTAGTGGTGCTAAGTCCGACTGCTACGCTAGAGGTCTTGGGCTCGATTCCCAAGTCGACCAAGGTGTTATTGGGTTTTTCTATGAAATTCTCAGTAGCAGGTCGGAATTTGGATTTGTGCCCGATTAGTGGCAATAGGCTCGCCCCCAATTACATGGGACCTAAACATATCGGCGAACTGTGGGAGTACATTGGTACACCTCTGCCTAACCCTTCGGGGATGATATGTTATGTTATGTTATGTTAAACATAATTCAATACAGTTAATAACACTAGGGAAAAAAAGCCAAAGGAAATCTACTACTTCTACTAAAATCTTACTGAATACCTACTTTTTATATGTCATTGAATCTGTTTTTGTTTATCGACTTTTGTTGCTGCCTGTACAAGGAAACGTACCAATATTTAATAGGCTTAAGACTGAGTATAACTCAATTAAAATAGGAGTGCTTTTTAAATTACCATCTTAATAGCTCGCTGGCGGCGCGGCTACCTGATTTCGTGAACAATTATGTATAGATGCTGGATGAGGCAGTCATTGTTTGTTTTATTTATTGGATATATTTATTACATACTCGTAAAGTTGAGTTTCTTTTATTCTAGATTAGCGTGAAATAATAGCTTTATTGTGACACCAACGTTTATTGATTTTTAGTTTGTTACGATACTCGTTCTTGTATTGACAATTTATTAGGTCTACATACTCGATGTAATTTTTTTATGACTGTCATTTAAAACTGCTTTTACTTCTGTATTATTATCTGTATTATTTTGTAGACTACGTGGATCGTTATTTTTGTGGGACGGAAGTGATTAAACAAAGTACAATATTACTAAATCTAGAAAACTATTTAATATTTTTTACCATCCAGCAAACGTTCGACAGTATACTTCTCAAAACTTAATGTCTTCGATTACCAGAATTGTTGGTTGTCGAGAATAAATAATGAAAAATAGTGTGTAATGTGTTTTGAGTCGCGACGACTGCGGCAATTAGCTTTGTCATCCATCAGCCTGTCACGATTAGTTCCCAGCCAGAATTAGTATTGTACCTATAACGGGTATAGAGTAGAGTATACAGGGTGTTAGGAAAACCCTGTCCGATCCGTGAAGGTATCGATACCTGATTATATTATGAAAAAAAATACAAAATTAAAAGTAATAAAAACTGAAAAGAAAAACTCGAAATTTTCAGAGAGTCGGCTTCGCCAAAGTGTCAAGTGCTGCCAAATGATCAAACAAAATGCTGTTAATAATAACGATGAAAATAGTGTTGTAATTATTTATTTAATCTCTTTAGGGAAATTTAGTGGTAGAACATGGTTATTTCAAAAATTATTATTATTGTTATCATTCATATTCCTTTCATATTTTATTTGGAACCTATCCTAACCTATCACCTATTGGGATCGGTCAGGGTTTTGTGAACATCCTGTAGATCTATAGAGGTAATCTGAATATTGTGATGCGTGCCACTAAATCGCATGTGTGGACTAATGTGCTTATATTGTGGTGTTAATTCGAACATCGAACAACTTACAAGAATGGGTTGTTCTTTAATTCACTTGTTTTTTAGTGATGTTCTTAGAGTATACATAAGAAACTAGAGTGAGCCTATCAGAGTTTGAACCGTTAGCACTAGTGTGAACTAGTTTTGTCGTGAATTATGAATGAAGATGGAGCTTGCCGTTTTTATAAATCTATCTAAAATACTAATGTTAGCCTAACAATGTCAAAACCATCGATATTTTCGTATATAAGTTTCTCGTTGCACGAAAAATAACTTAAATCAGTCAACTTATGTACTAGATACAGACTAAAAGTGCTCTCGCTAGAGACAAGGGGAAACTGGCGATAGTAGCAGTCTATAGTATATCTATAGTCTAAGGTGATGTTACTCGCTTGTTGTTAGACTGGCTTGTAAACGGTTTTTGGATTGGAATGAATGTCAATGACTTCAGATGTCAAACTGTATTATAAGGTAGTAGGTTTGGTAATTATTGTCTCTGCAAACATGTTGATGGAGGTTTCTGTTAGGGGAAAAATACTAGTGTAAATATTAAATTCTTGAAACTCTACACAACTCTACACTTACAACTCTCTCAACTAATTTACGAGATTTTTGTAAGTCACCGCAGAAGGTTTCCTTTTAAACCCCTTAATATAGATAGGTTTTATACTACATACCTAAATTAAGAAAGCTTTCGTGTTTAAGTATTGTCTCCAAAATTCCTTATATCTGCGTTGTGAGTTTTTCTTCCACGAAAGAACTCGAATAATTTCTTAATCAGAACATGTCTTGCGATTATTTGAGAGAAACCGATATCGACATAATGAAGCATATCGACGAATTTGATTGTATAATATCATATGTAATACGGAGAAAATACAAATTGACAAATGATCTTTTAAACATCGTCAAGCTAGATGACCTTATGGTTTAAGGGTAAGTGTAATTATTGTATCTAGTAAGTATAAGTAGGAAATTACATAATAATTTGACAGCATTACCTACTTCTTTTTCTAAGCGTGTCGGTGGCAATCGATCTTTTAATTACCCCTGTAGGGTTTCTTTCAAATTGATAGTCCAAATTTTACCTACTTTCATAATGATTGAATGTTTTCTTTTTTTACGTAACAACTATTTGGTTTTGATCAATTACAATAGGATTTGCATATTACGGAACGTTATTCCCAAATCAAGAACGGGTTACAAGTATGGTAAACCAACAAAATGCCTACTCGTAGCTCTTCATTGGACGAACGTGCGATTGTTTTTGTCTTAAGTCGGTAGGTACTAGGCATGTAGGTATATGCATACTTATATTAATGAAGTATACGTCTACATATACCTACGTACTGAACTGACTCGAGTGTTGACATGACATACTTGCTGGGTTCAAAGAGTTTGTTTGTATCCGTTTATTGAAATACTATGTATTTGTATAATCACTTGACTGTGTATTAAAATGAAGTTAAACGTAGTAGGTATTACAGTAAAAAAATATAGGCTGTAAACTTATTTATAAAATTCGATATTTAGTTGATCAAAATTATGATGGGGAAGGATGTATCTAAAACTTATCGATCGTATTTCGTGTCGTAGCACTAAATTTATTCCATCATACAAGACCTTTCAGGTAAGTTTACAGGAAAACAGAGTTTTAAAAAAGAAGCAAGAATAAATAACATATTTTATCGATACAAAATTGCATAACTCATTCATTAATATCTACAAATGACTTGTTTATCAAGTTTTTTCGACTCATCAGTATAATTATTCGAATCATTTTCCGCGTTCGACAAAAAGTGAAAAATAAACAATTTTAACAGCCGTAACTCGTAAACACCATTGTGCTTGAAGCCGGCTTGATGACGTAACAAAAAAAAAGTATTAACAGCTAATTAAATCTATCCACGAACGTGGCGCAACCGACACGCCTCCGTCCCGACGGTAATTAGAGAAAGGATTAGATTATCTTCATTATCTTAGCATCTAAAGTTGGGGGGTCAGATGCAATTAAATTGGATTAAATGCATTTCATTGTATATTAAGAAACTGTAATGGATATGAAGGTTTTAAGAAGCATTGGATGACGAAAATGTCTGTTTGTTAATCGCATACTCTGAAATTGTAGCTTTATTCGTTCAAATTGAATGATTTCGAAAGTAAGGGATGATTATACAGCAAAAGGGTATGTTTTCAGGTGAATTTTGAGTCCTGTTATCGTGTCATGGTGTAAAAATTGGGGATCTAGTGACGGGTTAAATTGTAGTTCTGACCAAGGAAGTTCGTTATTTCCATCTCATCGTTCATATACTATGCTGTATTCACACATTAAAACAGGCAATTACATATCTGACTCACTCGTAAAGTCAACTAATATTGCGGGGTTATAATAAAGTCATCAAAGTGACTGGTTTTGAAACCCTGTCAGCGTAATTGCAGCATTGTGACCTTTTAACTTTGTGTTAGAAGATAAAAGCTCTTAAGAGCTACGCAGTGGCTTAGCTCGGTATTTTTAATGTTAATTAAAGGAAACTGTAGTGCAATACCAGCAGATACGGACATACGTGTAGGGCTAATACGAACTATTACCCTTTTATGATGTCTTAGTCAGGTCAATCTGAATGTCTGTATCTTGTGATCATTTTACATGATACAGACACTGAAAACATATTAGCACTTTGCACGAAAGATAAGAACAATCCAAAGGTACAAACAACATGCCAGTCTAAACGGAGAACCTGAAAAATACAAAAAAAGAAACATTTACAAAACGACCGTTAAATAGTTAAAACAAACGTTCTATTATTAAAAATGGCAATTCCACGAACGCAGTGATTTCTGTGCGTGCGCGTAACGAGCCGTCGACACCTACCGATAGCATCGCTATGACTGGCTGGAAATTATTCCGAATCGTAATTACAACGATTATTCACGGCGGGCCGGGGGCGGCGGCCATTTTTCAACAGTCACCGTTCTTAATTATGAGCCACGCTGGACGCCTGTCGAAGCTTTGAGTCGCGCCGTCACCTCGGGCCGACTTCGCCGACTTCGCGCCGCTATACTGTATTTTGTAAGTTGAGAGTAAGTTGGCTCAAGACTCCTGTGGGATTGACGGATTAGAAAAGCTCGATTGGCTTTTGTTTTAGGAATATCAAGTTGCAGGACCATATACACGACGAGTAGATTTCGACAAATCTGGCCATGACATCAAGCTCAAAACATTTTTGGGCATAACCGTTGCCAGGGGAATGTTTACTATTTGTTATGAAGATGTGATGTGACCTTTCATGTTATGTCCGAATGGAAAGTTTCACATATTAAATAAAAACTCGATACTAAGACAAAATTTCCTCTCTTCCGTTAAACTTTTGATCTAAGAATCTTCATTATATAATCAAAACAAACTTGAAACAGCCCGCTCGACATGCTAGCGAGCACTTCAATAATATCGCTCCGAACGTTACTCCACACGAGAGCTCGACTAGTGTTTATTTATCGTTTTGGAAGGCTTACAGAAGACAGATGGAATGTTGTGTTTTTTACAAGATGAGGTTTAGAGTAGAAATCATCTTTTTATTTCTAATATCGTGTGTAAACAAAGTTCCTTCGTGTTAATTTCGTGACGTATGGTGGCGAGACTCGATAGCTTTTGTCTTTTTGACGATTAGATCCGATTTTCGGTGATTAGTAGTTCTTGTTATTTGATATTTAGAAGTTAAGCGTAAGTAGATCATGAGGGGTAAGCAGTTATACTTATTCCACGAAAAAAACGGTATTCTTATTAAAAGTAGGATAAGAGAATGATTAAAAGTGCTGCAGTGCGAGCTCGTGAAACGACTTCTAGATAATAATTGAAATCGCCGTCTGGTCACGACCATGGCGAGTACACTCGATAACAAAAAGCTTTGGGATTTTTCATTGTCCTATTCTTGTTAGAAAATTTAAATGTTTATAAATAAAAATATTTCTAATTGGCATCTGACTATATTGAATAATCTGGAGAAACTAAACGTTATTTAAGTAAATTGTCTACTTTTAGATACTAGGAAGCTTAAGTAATTGGTTTACCTAAAATACCATTTTCAATCAAAATTCTGTCAACATCTAAAGAACAAATGACTATGTTCCGAAATTTTGAGCTTGTCCTAAAATGTTCCTTTCAATACCGTAGTTTCCCGTAAAATTTAAACCACGTTACTAAGCCCATATTCGGGTACAAAAGGACCAGCACCAGATTTAATCGTAAACAAAATAGTGTACACGACAGTATCCGCCTAGTCCCGCTTGCTGACGCCAGCGAGTCTAATCGGCGTTTATTGGAGAAAACCGATTACTGGCAGCGCTGCAGCGCCACGGCCGAAACGGTTTCGACATGTCACCACTGCGAGATTGCCGTACAACGGTTTTCAATACATTCTGACAATCGATGGGTGAGTTTAACTTGTTATGTAGGTGTACCAAAAGAAGAAAATAGAAGCAACGAATGACAAGGCTATCCACGGAATTAAATAAAAAAGCTAGTTTTCTTTTTATAATTCTAAATGAAAATTACATAACACAATTTGCGTTTTCGATAAGTTTTGACTACTAGTTTCACATGACTTTCAAAACTCGCTTCTATGTTAAATTCTAGTCCGGTTTATATGATGTAGACTGTTTTTTGTGGTTTAAGGTAGCCGGATCAATATACGTTCACTTATTGGCACGTGTATCAAGACAATGGACTAGTTAATGACACTTGTAATACACGGAGTGATTTGGCGGAAGGCGGGAGTCGCTCCATTAAGGATATGTTATTATAGATAATTAGAATGATTAGGTGGGTAAATAGGTACTACTTAGTTTTATTTGTGTTACTGAAATGTTTGACTGTGATGGTGAGGTATATTTAATGTCTAAATATATAGGTACAGACGTTAGATTTATTGAGATGAGTCTATTACTAATTGAAGATATCTCTTAAGTAATCGGGAAAAATCATAAAAAACAAAACTGAGAACCTTGTTTTTTTAAGTCAGAGGGAAATTACTCCCTAACTTTTATTTCAATTCTTTTGTTTTCTTAGTTGTATTAAGAGTTCTATTTACGGCGAGCCACGTGTCGCTCTCGCGATAAACACGCTGTTGCCAACTGCCTACCTTCTTTTGTTTGTAACAGGTTTCCTCACTTGACTTAGATCCCATCTTTGTATATATTTAGATCAGTAATGAAAAAATTGCGTAAGTATCATCTTTTTGTTTGCAGAGGAAAAAACAAAAGCTGCGCGTCCAGTACACGCTATAACTTCATACAGTCAGTCTACCGAACCGAGTGCAATACATGCGTAGACAGAATTGTTGCGTGTTTCTATGTGTGTTGTAGTTTGTAGTATGAAAGAAGTTTTAACACTTAACTGTTCCGCCAGTTGACACAATAAGTAAACAATTGGAATGTATCGTATGTGACTCATTGGACCGGGAAAGGATTAAGATTGACCTATTGAACAAGTCAACCTTTTCCTGCTCATTTTTTATATAATCACATAATTTAGGAAAAATATACAAGCGTCATATTCCTATTTATAATTATTATTAAAAGCTAAGTTACACTAATACGTACGTTACAAAACATTCATAACAGCTTTTATTTCAAACCTTTTATTATATAACAAAGTAACTTAAAGTTCCCAAAGTAAATTGAATGCTGAAATTACTTCAAAAACTCGGAAATATCAAAACGAAATGTTTTCGTTAACTAAAGTATTACAAACAGTGATTAGAAGTTTTGCTTTCAATTCGAATTGGAATCAATTATAGAAATGGATTTAGGTATTACTTAGAGGCCGTACAACGGAGGTTGGTATACAGTTGGTACCTCTTTGGTACCTGGTAGGGTATAAGTTGCGAGTCACGAAGGGCGCTTTCTGGTAAAAACTACAAAAAGTAAATTATATTGATGGAATCGAGCGCGTTTGATTGATGATGAGTGAGCATTTTTTAATTTATTTCGAGGATTCGACCGCGCCGTCAGCTGAGGTCACATCCAAACGATTATAAAGACCCGTGAACGTTCTATGCGATTGAAGGTTCCTTATAAAATATGTGAAACCAATTAATTTTTCGTTTCAATTTGTTTGATGTTTCTTTGCAATAAATACATGTATGGAGCAAGAATTCAAGGTTTTTAGACTTATTACTGTGCAGAGGAGATTATTGAATTTGCTTTGATTGAAAGGGTGCTAATTTGCGTCTTAATTATAATTATTGATAAGGAAGAAGAGGTGGTTTCGATCCTTTTTGGCTGAATTTACTAGTATTAAAAATAATCTGACCTTTACAAACATATAGAATTAAATTAGAAAAGGTCAATATAATATATTATATACGGAACCGTTACAATAAAAACAAGAGACGGTGTCGGACCCGCGGTTTTTTCTTGCCGGAATTTCTGCTAAGGTGTCTATTAATATTAATAGACGTTTGTGAAATTCTGTTTCGAACGTACGCAGAACAATGACGGTGCAATGTTGCCGATCAATTTTATAATGTGTTTCGTTTTCTTTAGCAAATTGTTATTTAACTAGTCGAATTTTTTATATAAGTTTTGAATTTTTCGAGTGAAATTGGGAGAGGTTTTAATTGTTTCTTTCATGTTTTTATTTCAAAATGGTCTGCCTCGAATAATTTTTATCATTAATTAATTAGAATACATTTTAAGACAGTTTAATTGAATACTTTATAAAACACTAATTGCGGGCCATTCATTTTATTAGTTTATTTTGTATCTAGACTATAGATCAAAGACACGTATCACTAAGCAGTACCTATGGATAAGAATTTTCACCTAATAAAAAAATCCAAATATTTTACTCCTACACAGGACATCTGATTTTGACAAGCCAGATATCAAAGAGCTTAACTGTAAAGAGATAAATCAGTATAATAATTAAATCTCAATACAAAAAATCTCTTAAATATAATATTGAAACAATGTGAAAAGCAAACTAGTTAACTTCACCTGTTCCACTCAGTTACGTACAATACTTATGTATTTAGATCACAACTGAACCAACACACGTCATTTGAGGACGGACTTGTGTTTGCGGGAATTTTAATTACGATTTGCATGGATTTGATAATAGCATAGATTTTTTTTATTAATATAATTGGTGTTTTTGTTTATTGTCCAGTTGAAAAAGCAGTGAAACTATAAATCAGATTCCCCCCATCCCTAGAAGAAGCTGGCTGGCCAAACTAGCAATAAAAATATGTCCCTAAATAATTAAAATTTAGATCCTACCATCCCTTGTTGTTTTGCTTTACTAAGATTGTTAGCAACGCACCAAGTCGAGGTCCGAACCCCGCAGGGGGTGCCCTTAGTGGACGTTTCTAACGTAGTTAGTTTTCCTATTGCTCTGGCTGGAGGCCTTAAAGTCCTCGCCAAAAGTCCGGTGTAGTAGTCAAAGCCTGCGCTCAGGCTAATTGCAAAGATCTCTACCAAAAAAAAAACACCGCATAAATCAAAGAAAACTTTCTCCTTGACGTCAATTTGAGTTATACATAATTATCTTAAAAGATATAAAAGAATAGGAAAAAGCACACATTTTATTTAAGCCTTAAATGAGCGATATCTTCATATTTTGCCGCAATTTGTTGAAGTAAATAGGAACAGAGGCGGGTGAATAAAATAAATATTTTTATTTTAACTTTTCTATGAATAATGATCGGATCGCTAGGCTACTTTGCTTACTTTAATACCATGATAGATTTACTTTAAATTGACATATTGGCATGTATTTAATCAAATAAATATTCAATATCTCTGGCAGCTTTTGATCTTATCTATTGATGTAAAACGTTTTGCATTTTGTAGGTAATAGATATCGACTAACTAACTTAGTTATAAAAAATAAAACGGTAATAACTAAATACTGATTCAGCGTAACATTTCATACACCTACTGATAGTAAGATTGAAATCAGATCACCTCTTTTAACGTAAGCAAACAAGTTCTATTTTATATCGCGTCCGGGTAAAACTGGGTCAAGATTTTATAAAAAAAAGTTATAAAGAACATACTAACATTACATCAAGCAAGAACCTACAGATAATAGAATACCGGTTAACGGTCAAGTAAACGATTTGCCGAAGAAAATGCAATTATCAACGAACTGTTTCATACAAAAAACCAGTCTTTCGATTAAAAAAAAAGAATTGGCAAAGGTATCGTATGAATAGCTTCGGAATCACCGACACAGAAAGTGTTCATGACAAACGGTGACATTAAACCGATTTAAATTGATACATTCATTTGTTTATTTGACCCTTGATTCACAAAACACGAAAGTATAGAGATACCCCTTTTGATGTCCTGCGAATCCTTTTTACTCGATATGGCTGTACACAAGACATTTTATCGAGTGACAAAGGCGATTAACAAGCCGTTTGTCAGTCTCTACACTAGTTTTGACTTGAATAGTGTTGGGAACGATTTATCTATGTGTCTAGGGTACCTTAAACAGGTTTCAGTTTTTGCCGGGTTACGTCAGAACACTCGGAACAAACGGCAAGGAAATATGAATAATTGCAATACTGAGCGTTGTTTATGAACTTAGGTAATTGTGTTAATCTATTAGAGACCTAATAGTCTAGATTTGGGTACTAAGTCGTAAATAGCGAGTAATGGATTAAGGTTCGTAGTGTAAAGGTGAAACTGAGGTAATGTTAAAAGGTTAATGATTGCAAAATAACTGGAGTACGATGATTTAGTAGTATTTCATTTTAATTTTCTATCGTTATTATTTAAGTTGTAATTGTAATACCATATGAATCTTGTGTTCGAAATAAAGCATTATTATATTATTATTATTATTTATTGCTGTCGAAATATTTATCATATTTGCATGTATAAATGAATCCCATCTTGACTTATTTTTCTACTACAGTATTTTACTTTCAGTTTCAGCAAGGCTTGTGGATGTTTACTACTTTATGATACTAATCGGGTGTAATTTATCTATAATATGTATGTATTTAGAAATATATAAGTATGTTTATCAGTTGTCTGGTTACCATAACACAAGTTTTGCTTAGCTTGGGATTCGACAACCGTGTGTGAGATGTCCCGGGATATTAATATTATTATTATCATTAATTTCAAAGACTCTTCTGGATTAAACTCGATACGATGTGACCACTATGTACATTCACTATTAAAAATCTGGAGGATATCAATAAGAAACATGCTAAGATCATTCAACAATCAAATCATTTCAAAACCTACTGTGTTTTGTTTATTTCTGTGTTCGAACCTTAATGATATATCAACAGTGAGTCAGCAACACACTCCTTGGAACATAATAAAAATAAAAACACGTTTTTAATATCATGTTGGATGTATATGTTTGCATTAAAGTTATACCGTCGCTAATACTAGATTTTGTATATTGATAATAAGGACGCAGTCTTGATAATATGAAAATGAAAACCTTATTAGGATGATGAGATGTTTGATATTAAAACATCCAAAACATGGTCGCTTTAAAATATTATTTATGCGGAACAGGTTTTACTTAAAACATACACTAGTCTAGTATCTTAATAAATGTCTCTTTACTGCACTGTGATGAAGAGAAAATTATTTCTATGCTATTCTATAATTGATAATAGTGCATACTGAAAGTATTTTTTAGAAGCAGTGCTTCTTGCATTTAATACTATGTAATCTTCACCGCTACGCTGTTTAAATAAGGCAAGCAAAACCCACAAGATTACAAAAACCAAAGTCACTCTCAATTTCTAACAATGATACACATTTATGATGATCCAAACTCGACCGATATCCCTAAAAAATTGTTCAGTAAAAGCGAAAGTCGTAATTTGCATATAACAATGCAACACCTGTAGTTCGTAGTGGCATGTGGGCGCGGTGTCCTCACAATAGTCTCATTCAGCATAACAGTTGCAGTGTAAATGAACCTTTTTTATCATTATGAATCGTCAAGGTCACCTCCTTTATGTACCATCATATGGCCGCTATTGTGTTCAGCGGCGTTAAATTTTATATTGTAATTATCGAGCGATGTACCCGAGCGAGTGGCTTGTCAACAAAAAGTTTATAGTTGATTGACCGCGTGGAGATTTTGAATTTTGAAAATGTTTAGTTGGTGGTCCATCCAAAATGACTGTCACAACTTGTCAATGAAATAGCTGGTGAAGCAAGCTTGCAAATAGCAGAAATTGTAATCGAATCATAACTCATGTAGTCTAATTTAAAGTTGTGAACAAGTTATGATCACGTCAAAGCTGGCACATTACACTGTATTACCCAGTAACATAATATACAGTCGCCTTCGGAAATTCCCGACACGACCAACTTTGCTCGAGTTCTTCAATTGAAAAGCGGGCAAACTAGACATGTTATAACTTGGGGCGAGAATTATCAGCTCATCTACAACCTGAACACCGATTAGCAAGTTAAACAAGCCCCGACAAGTTATTACAAGCCGTTATCTATACATCTGACTTATAAAACACGAGTTTTGATATGAATCTAAAGAAATGTTTCCATTATCTAGAATTTACGATCCAAAACACTTTCTTGTAATAAAAGAATTTGCTTTATGACAAGTGATCAATTGTTATATTTGCGAGTGAATGGGTTTTAATGGTTTAGGGCTGGTTGGACTGGGGTTATTAAATTACAATAATTGTAGTGAGGAAGCGAGTTCTTCCTTGGATTAGGGTTGACCAACGGTCATCGGCGACAGAGCTAATGTGTCGTAAGTTGGGAGAGGAATAATGGCTTGATACCCGGCCCGATAGTACGAATGGTTACGCATTCAATACAATTGTTCACTTATAGACCCTATTAATGTCTTCAGGGAAATAGATTTGTAATAGATATGCTCTTGACCCATATCTCCTTTTAATTTAATCACCGTGCTGTTTTGTCGACGTCAGCAAGTTTTCCAAACGAATGAAAAACTGTCGAAATGTCAATAAGGTTATCGAGCCGAAACAAATTATTAATAACCTATTTCCATTACTGCGCATTACAGTACTAAGTTTCTTTCAAAATTATTATAAAACATTATTTTCGGCCTCCAACTGGCTGAAATAACAAACTGAAAATAAAAGAAAAGCGTTTTTCTGAGAAACGAAGGTTACGTAAGGCCATACCTAGGTAAGGCTTCACAAATCGGAAGTTTGTTTTTTGTTCGGCCGTTACGATAGTTCGTTCGATTCGTTATTACGTTACAACATTCTAACGTTCGTAAATCGTTATAACGAAAGTTGCGCAACCTTGCGGTTTAATTTCGTTAGATTTTATTTCACACTTGATTGATTGTATTATTTGGGGCTATGTTGGACTTGAAACTGTAACGAAATACAGCCTTCCTAACGCCGTAACTATTCGTTTTCTTAGGCATTTGTAACGCACGTAGGCTTGTTTTTTGCGAGTGATGACATAGATAATTTTTGGGGTTTTGATCAACTAAATGTTGTGTAAATATTGGGATTAATTTATTGTTATGCAAATGTTTGGCGTTCCTCTCCGATTATCGTACCCTTCGTGTGTTAGTACCTATTATGAATGAATTTTGCATAAAATTTAGCTTAATATATATGATAACTACTGCAGTTATTTTTGAAAACAGCAATAAATTACATGAGTTAAACGAACGATTCATAAAAAAAAAACTTAAATAAATGGTTGGTGGGAAATTTGATTTCTAATCCACTTTCGTTTTGTTTTAGAGATATTTGCAGTTAGCCTGAGCGCAGACTTCGACTGCTTCACCGGACTTTTGGCGAGGACCTTAAGGCCTCAGTCAGAAATGCACATTCGTCTCTGCCTCAAAATAACTTCAAGACAAGTCTTCTTTTAGTTACAATATCGCCAGCTTAAGATTTATATTTACACCCCATTAGAATAATTATACAAAATCCTGCTGGCAAAAATCTTTAAAAATAACATACAAATAACTCACGCTGTCACGAAATCGCACTTCCAATTTTAACCAATCAAAACTGTACAGTATAAAGTAGTTATTTAATACCAACATACCGACACATCAGAAATCATTTACAAGGTGGTTCACACAAGGGGTGCAGCAGAGGGGTGGCACGGGGTTCCCACGGCTACTAGCCGGTTATAATCTAGACATGTCATTAAATAGGTAGCTTTTTGTTTTAATTATAAGTTTATAAGTCTTTCGTTGTAGACTGTTTTGAAGATATGTTAGGTGCAATAGTATGAACACGTTGTCACTTACTAGTGTACATCAACTCCGTTTACCTATACTTAGTCTACCTATACTTACCTTCCTATATTTACGTTGAATTTTTTTAAGGTGTTACTAAAATTTGATGTCACTATACTACATTAGATGAGATTTAAAGTGGTAGAGACTGCATGACACTTAAAAGTGACTTAAATATTTGTGACTTTTTAATATTGGGTCACAGGTAGGGCTTTCAATAAGAAAAACTTATTGAATGTTGCTTTGAAACTACGAATAATTATGTATATTGAAATGTATTATTTAATACTTATTTATATGATTGGTTATTTTTAGAATGAATGAGGTTCTAAAATATTTATGTTATAAAGAATCTCTATCGGTTATGCCTAGTCTTTCAAAGCAAGAAATAAAACAGCTCAATATCTAGTAGTGTGATATCTTTTGAAAGGAGATATTATGCTACCTCTAGAAGTTCTAAATTTGAAATATATTTAGATCAAACGAAGGAGGCCTAGGTACTGATCTAATTTCATTCAAAACAACTTTTATTAATCGTAATACTGTTTACACGCAAACGAATTATAGAAATATAATTATTTCTAGGTACACTTATAATACATTCAAAATGTTCCGGTTTGGTATAATAATAATTGGTGCAAAACAGACAGGACGTCCTGTGTCGAATCATAGTTCACAGCACAACGTTGCTTTTACCGTTATACAGAAACTGGCCAAAGGAATATGACCCTTAAGCCTAGAATACTAGGATAGTTATTAAATAGTTGAATGGCAAAAAAAGATTACGCTTGCCAATCTACCGAGCATCCCTTATCCGCGTGACGGGTCAAAATCGCGATTTTATTTATAACATGTCGTATTAAACCAGCTGGGGTTTGTCAAGACGAAAAAAATATAAGAAAATGATTCCACGGGACCCCTTCTCGGGTCTCGAGGGCCCCAATGGGCAGACCACCCTTCGAACGGGTTCCAGCGTCGTAAATCCCACGTTCGTTTTCAAAAGATATTTTAAAATGCGTATAAAATTATTCAGGGCAGAAATAATTCGGTGCGCCAAGGTATGTATATGTTTATGATTTGTTGTTGCGAAATATGTGCACGTGTTGTTTGTCTCAGAGAAACATAACAGCAACTATTATGTCACATTAATTTGTTGTTCTAAAATTAAAGATTGAAACAGTTTGTTTTATAATTAGGTAACGTGTTACACAATTGTGAGTTTCAGTTAATTACCGAAATAATAAAATGTAACAAGGGTTTCGTCAGTCGCCTGATTTACATTTTCCTTTGAACTCGGAAAAGTTTTCCTCTGTGACGTAATCAGTGTACAAATAGGAACTTTTCATTAATCTCGTGATTCATAACTCTTTCTTGCAACACACAATACTTGAGTTTATTTTTAGAGGCCTGATAAGAATGTTTTTACAATTAGATTTATACCTATTTCGTGACTTGTTTATTTTGATGAAAGTCGACGAAATGAGATGGTTGTTTTAGGTTCTAAAAGAGGAATGAAAGAAAGAAAGTTCCTAGTAAATATAAAGGAACAATAATTGAATGTGTACAAGTCTTGGATGTACATTTTATTTTGAACCTATATGACAATAAACCACAAAATAAATCTGATAGATGAATCCTACATGATCGAAACCGAATAAAAGCAAACATCTTAATTAAAAGACATCATAAACCATCTTGTCACATTGATAACTGGAGACACAATAGTGCATTCTGTTTGGCCAAACATTGTGTATGCTGCCATAAACACTAAGACTCAACAATCAAACATTTGAAAAGAACATAGTACAACCGCGAACGTAAGTGTTCTGCTAATAAGGTCGGTGACCTTCTCAAGCGTTTCGATTGCAATCGCTTTGTGTTTTAATTAAGTGTGGAGTCGCTATGTTCTGTTGATTGTGCCGCGATAACATCTTAATGTAAATAATTTCTTAATCGGACCTATTGAAGTTAAAATGTAGGTTAATATACACAAATACATTGATTGTATAATAAAGCGTCAAATCAAAGAGAATATTAAATAAAAATCTATTATGTTACCAACAAAACAATCGACTCGCAACTAAAAAACTATGAATAACTCACTACACACTTATAATCGGTGAGTAAACCAGTTGTCAAAGAAACGCAAATACTCTATAACCTAATCGATTGAAAGCTAATTTGAATATCAAAAAGACATCGATTTACAATGTCCAAACACTTCAGAAACGGAGCTTATTGAATAACAAAAGATAATATTAGACTTCGCTTTCGCACCATTGTTGTTGATCGTACTACACAAGTTCATCGACCGCTAATAAAAAAGCGATGATACTGAGTGTAAACGGAATACATTTTTGCATATCTATTGACTGTTATTAATGTAAATTCTTACTTTATGTTTGCCGCGTGCTAGGAAACTTATTGGAGAATGAGACGCGTGCCTTAAATTAACATAAAATCCAGCTTACACTGACTTCAATAAGGTATTGAACTATTGACATACGTTAATGCCCATCATTGTGACGTGTTATTTGTATTGCATATTTTGTCACGTTCGCGAAGTTATAAAGGTAGAGTTATGGGGATTATCCGTGAAGTGTCACGGGTTAAAAGCTTCTTAGTACCAGCTTTAAGTCTATAAAGAGTTATTAGTATGGAGTTTAGTTATGTAGATGAAATATACATTAACGAGACTTTTTGCTATCTGCAAAATATCGTCGTAAAATTAAACAAATCACATAAGTAAAAAAATATTGCAAAACTTATGGTTTGCCAATTTTTATTCTACTTAATGACGTAGCAAACCTAGATATAATGATATCTAGGTTTCAAGTATTTGAGAGTCAAGTGAATATAGGAGAAATTAAAGAAATAAATATATAACTTAGTTAAAGAATTTCTTTGATAATTTAGATCTTCCATTTATTTTAGTACTCCGACATATAACTTTATTAACTTAGAAGGCTTTCTTAACGGTTCTTCGCAACTCGCAATACAAGTAAATTAATACAAAACATCAATTTCTAGATCTGTATTGGCTTGCGAAACTTTACATCGCAGACTCGTAGTTAATGATAGTGGTATGTGGAAATAATAAATTAATGGAGGCGGGTGAGATTGCGCAGTGTGCGATGTCCGGCTAGCCGTAATATTATACTGGTGCACAGTGGCCAGGGGAGAGGCGGCGAGAATGGAAAGCGTCCTAACTAGAATTGAGAAGATTTTTTTGTTTCGAAGGTGATAAATAGTTTTGACACTAGTAGCGTGATCTGATATATTATATTATAGCACTAAGAAGAGTTAAATTCTTGCTTTTTAACTAACAAATCTGGCGAACACATTAACAACTTAGTACATTTTTTTGTTCACCCGAAATAACTAACTGTAGAGTTTTACTGGTTGTTACTTTTCGTGCCATGTTCCCCGTTTTGTTGATAAAATATTTTGTATGAGATAGATTGCATATTTCACGCGCATGATATATTGCAAATTATAACCAGCTTAAATCCATCAAATAACCATTGATACTAATATGACGTGAACGATTAAAATTTACTCTTTCAGTACCCCTTTTGAAAGAGACGCTAGCTGCATCTTGCTTACCTACCCGAACTTAAATGTTCACCTTCTAATAACAACCTAGCACCAATAGCGCACAATATCTAATAAACTCTTACCTACCTACCCCGTTCTCCCCGTCGCGCTCAACAGCGCGTGCAACCGCGCGCGCGCAGGAAGGCGCGTCTCATCTCGCAGGATGCGGCGCGCGCGCACCTACCGATACTACGGGATCTATGAGCCCAGCAGATCCTCTTACTAGTACCTTTGTGGTAGACACTTTTTGATTTGAAAGAGTTTGATTAGGTTTGTTTGAACTTTTTAACCTCTAGGACTGTAACTTGGAAATGAAGTGATTCAGCTATCAAAACATTAAGTTCGATTTGTTGCTGTATTAGCCTGAAGATCCATACCACATGCAGTAATTAGACCAAGAAAAAAGAATGATAGAACTACATGAAACAATGTTATTTTTCAGTTATTTATAAATCAAAGTTTCATTGACTGGCATCAAAAAACAACTGGTACAAATAATTTCTAAAAATATTTCTCTGAACTAAACAACTATTAGAAAAAAAATCAGGAAGAGAGAAAGCCAGCTTACATTTCTACAAACACTTACGCTGATCAAAAGGTCAAATGCATGGAAATGACCAGTTTAAGTCACGTGACTCGACGTGACTTATCGAAATGCAATGTCATTTCTGTACATTTTATATGATGTATGCAATTTCTATCATCGTAAACAGTGTAAGAAAAGTCACTTGTATAAGTAAGAAGGAATTCTAACCATAGTAATCGAGGTCACCAATACACATTCTTATGCGAGAACAGAATATTTTAATAAAACCTTTTTCATAAAGGTAAAGTGCATTGCAAACATGATAGGTATTGTTTTTCCGTCGCTTGCCGGATGCGTCAGGCCGCCGACGGGCTAATGGGCGCGCTTCCGACACGTGACGGAGACGGGACGGATCCGTGACGTCTTGCGACATGCACGCGTTTACGTAACTATTGTTTTATAATGCGAAATTATTATGTGCAGGTAATTTTGCTTATGGTTGTGCAATTTTGTTAGTAATCTGTTTTTGATACAGCTCACCTTTTATACGTTCCAGTCTCCAGAATAGGATAGAACGTGAAATGTTTCTATAAATATTAGCTTAATATTTTATACTGGTTAAATGATTTTCATCAATTAAATAAACACGTAAACTAAACCAATATGTGACAGTAAATAGGTTATCTAATAAATAGCTGATTTGGTTTAATCTCATCGCATCATCATCTATTTAGGCATAGGTCTCCATTTGTATAATTTAAGTTAATGCACTTAAAATAATTAAAAGTAAGGATTATATTAATATATTAATCATTATAAATAGTAAGTAAACCTCATTGTACTTACTGTCAGTATTGACAGGCGCGTCGGTCTAGTGCGCATGCGCGGATGCTGCGCGGGCGCGCCGCCGGAAACAGGAAGTCACGGGCGCGTTCGCTCGCTCATCTGTGGCAATATGGCGGAATCATAGGTTGGTCACACTGCTCGTTATGTGGTATGTAATTAAATGCTTGCGGACAAAGATAAATTAACTGTTAATATTTAGATTTATTTTTGAAGATTAGTAAGAGGTCCTGTGATTTAATAGTCAGTGTTAGTCCCAAGGTAACTTTGAGGTAATAATTTTTTCTAAGTGTGGAAGTGTGTGTATGCGTGGAAGAAAATAAGTAAGAACACCTGAAACTAGGCAAATTAAAAATATTTTTTTACAGAAAGATAGTGAGTCGCAGTGGCCAAGAGCTCACCTCATACTGATTTCCTAGAAAAGAAAATAGATAACTCCTAACTACCTATCATTCAACATCTTTGTATACCGTGACTACCCTAGCCTTACTAACCTAAGCACAGGAGGCCGAGTCTGCTATTGACAATTGCTTCAATCATCCGAGTGGGTGGCGTCTGTAGGTCCATTTGGCCTTCCCAATGGCCAATTTTGACATTTGGACATTTAGTAGAATGCCAATTATTCTAAAATGGATTTACTGAAGCTACCCACTCGGACGATTGAAGCAATTGTCAATAGCCTATACCTTTCAATGGCTCGTAATAACTATCTACTAGTGAGAAGTCGAAAGTCTTCATGCGCTAAAGACCTCATGATGAATACTCCTGGGATTGGTGCTAATGCCTGTGAAATCTCGTGGGATTGAACGCCGTGACGGATCACCAGACGACAGACGTAGTAATCTCAGCGTATGTTATCACAATATTGAGGTACTCGTATAACAAGCAATGATTCTTTGTAATGCTTGTTCATTTCAAAAGTTTATTTACGTATAAAATTTCCCTTGTAGTAAGGAACTGTTAGATCTAGATTTTGTTATCGAGGATAAAAATATGCGTCTTGAGTCTCAGTTTTTTAGTAGAGATATAAACAGAAATGTGAACAAAGTGCATTTTTTAACCGACTTTAAAAAAGGAGGAGGTTCTCAATTCGTATGTTTGTATGTTTGATCGCGCCTCCGTTGCTTTCCAACCGATTTGAAATATTTTTTCTTTGTTGGAAAGGGTATACTTTCCAAATGGACTCCAAAAATTGTTAAATTGTAGTATTGGTTAATAGTAGTTTAGGTTAGGTTTATTAATGAAGGTAGGTTATAGTATAATTTTTAACTTTTTAGTGCTTTTATCGATTTTTGACGTAGGATTTTTTTTCACAAAAGGTTTTTTTGTAATTTAACTTCGGACACATATTTATTATCCAGTTTAAATGATCAGATAAAATTGGTGTAAACCTTGACCCTAAACCACCCAAGTGAACAAAATGGAACATACCTATTTAAAGACTGCTATTTACTTTAAATCGCTACTAGACAGACACCTAGTTAAAACTGTAAAACACTTTTTCAGTTTACATTCCGCGAAAACCCCAGGCATCATCTTCATTAGAAAAAAAAAAAAGGATGTCACCTCGTTGTACTTTCATTCCGTGAACGAATGGAAAGCGGGAGCGTGACACCGGCGGGGCGTGACCTCGCGGCGTGACCCGTCGTCGCTCCGTGAAATCCGTCAAATCGCCGTGCGCCCGCGCACTGCGGCCGTGCTGTGCTTTACGGTCACTTCAAAGGATGTTTAGTGTCTGCGACTTTTATTGGTTAAAACCTTTATCGAAAGCTTTTGGATTTGAGCAATCGATTTGAAGTAATGAACTATAATAGAACCTACTGAGCCACAGTTCTAATTATTAGCCTAACATACGTTACATACGGTTTGTAGATTTCTTAATTTGTATCAATATTATGCAAATTGCTGGGATAAGAGATGGTAAAACATTATCTACGCTCATCATTTAAATCCAGATAGAGAAAACTAAATAATAATTTACATATATAAAAAAAAATGATTCACAAAGAAATGCGTCCGGTATTGGTGCAAAGACTGGACAGTCCGATGGCGTAACTATCAAGAAATAAGGCGACATTTAAAACTTAATACTAATCACGGTCTAAGCTACGTTTGAAACACTAATCGCATCATTTAACCGTCGAGTCGTGAAAGCTGAAAAATCGTATCGTCAATCGTGTCGTAAGGTCTAAATATGTTGATGGTGAGTGCGGTGACAAGCATGTGTGACCGGCGAGCGTGGCCTCTCGCACGCTCCTAATCGATGGGCAAATTAGGGATGACCACGCTGAGCCACACTCTTCCAATAATTACGGCACTGGCCGTAATGTGCAATGGCGCGATTTAATTACATACCCTTTGACATACATATAATATAATTCGGTAGTTTTCAACTTAGTAATATAATATTATATCTTATAATTATGCTGTTTTAAAATTCTTGTCTCTTTTGTGTTTTAATATTGATAAAAACGTGCGATAAATACGATAGATTATTTTAGAGAGTTTAATTTAACAGTTACTTATTTTTTCTTATTTTCAGTTACGTATTTAGTTCCTTTTCAGGTCGGTTTGACCGTTTGTGACCTGTATGTAAAGATAGATATCATTTTATGTATATAACATGTGCATAAGACTTCTTTTGTAAACGTTTCTTAAAAAATACGAAACATCTAAGACAATGTCTTGTTCTGTTGCTACAGGCTTTATACAGAGTGTTACAAAACCCCTGTCCGACCCGAAAGGGGGATACAGGGTTTACCATCACATGCCCAAATTAAATTGGAAAATTCATGATAATAACAATAATAATGAACTTTGAAATCAAAAACTACACCACCATTTTCGTCGGTGTATTTGGCCTTTTGTATGATCATTTGGCACAACCTGTGACTATGCCGTCACTCTCACTAACCAATTGGAGAAAAAAAAAGTAGGTTATATTTTTTTTTCTTTTATTTTATTTTTTAGGAATTAAAACCGTTTATAACTTATATTGTTCTCAAGAATTCGATTGTTTGAAGCAGAAATTCTGGAAAAGAATAGTAATGTAGGTACTTGTTTATTTAATTACCTACGTGTGTTTAGTTAGAAATATATTTAAAAGTTAAATATGTAAAGTAACATATAGGAAGTAGATCACTGTGTGGTTAGTATAAAATATTATGGCTCTTGCATTATTTATAACCTCTAAAACAAATATTTCGTTGTTTCGTTTGTAATACTATTAGCATATGTTGCTTTTATGAAGTGTGTGTTTTACTGTAAAACAATAAAATACGAGTGAAAATTACGTGCTAATATTTACAATTCAAATTATGTACTCGCAATATGCAGTTGCAAATACTGACATATTGAACTATGAATGTACTGTGTGTCGATATAAACAAATACGAAATATTTTTTCTAGATCTTCAACTAGCCTTTTCCAGAGCAAATGTATTTAAATCAAAATTAAGTAACTTGACTTACAGAAAGTATCAAATTAAATATGAATAAATTGTTCAAAAACTTTGAAATAAATTCTTCGTTTTGATAGTTCTTATGACGTTCGAAATAAAAGTGTTTTTTGAGTATTGAAATGAATAGCTACTCACAATGTCAACGACCCTTACCTGCATAATTTGCTTTGTTGGTTATACAAGTATTTTAAGATATTATCTAATTTGCATAAAATTGAATATCTAAACCATTTTATTAGATGATACTTGTACTGTACACAGTAATTCATTTTGGTTGTGGTATTATTTGAAAATTAATACGGCGTTATTGTTTTAAATATTTTTAATTATTAAGTATTGTTTAACTAAAATATTTAGTATAAAAATAAAGATTTTTTTCCGTGTATTCTTACATAGAAGTAATAACTTTACTTTTTTAAAATCACATGTCGCGATATTTTTCTATGTTTATTAAATGTGAGTATAAACTTTTGCTATAGAAATATTTATAATAGAAACTCTCACAAAATGATCAATTATTTTGCTCCAATTCTAACCACTGCAGTAATTCTATAACATTACGATGCTAGCCAAAACCGTAAATAATAATCCACTAAAAATCAGATATAAAAACATGTCGGATAATTACTCGCGGGGAATAGTCCCATGGGGGCCAGTCATAAAGTACGAGAATGTTCTCGAAGTACACCGGTCGGAATAAATACGATACTTGATGGACTGTTTGTGTCATGGAAGCGGGTTTGTGCAAGCATTCACAGATTTTGATGGGGTAGCGTTGTACAGTCGCTGTGAATGGTGTTATGGTATGTACCTATAATTTTGGACGCTGTTTATGATCGTTAGTTACAGATTTTCATAAAAATAATGACAAGGTTTTATCTTAAATCAAGCGACTTATTATATTTCTTCAATATTCTAAAAACCTTTTTTTTTGGATTTTCTATAGTTTTTTAATATCTTATGACATACAAAGAGTTTGTTAATTAAATAAATAGTTTAGGATACATACAAACAACATTCCTTCTAACTGAAATACTGTTTAAACAAAAATCATCACACTGCAGACTGCTTAAAAAATAACATGAATAAATAATAATACAATCGAGCACAAATCAAAAAAAAAACTCAGTACAACCGCTGTACTCGATTGTACCGAGGGGTGGGGCTGGGGGGTACTTGGCAGGGGAGCGCACACCTGGCCGCCGCAGCTGCGCGGGCAAATCTCACGCGCAGCTTCCTCACTGCGCATGCGTGGCGAACACACACACATACAAACAGGCGCGTACACGCAGCTACGTGTAGACTTACCAGCGTAGTTACGCACACAAACATACATGTTTTTACGTAGAACGTTGGTACGGTAACTATGTATGTGTGTGTCAGACTCAATATAGGTATGTACAGATATAGCTACAGCTGTAAGTTCATATAGCGATTATGTATGTTTAGGTTAAGTAAATAGGTATGTAACTGGTTAAGATTGTGCGTTGATGGTATACAAATTAAAGTCTATGTAGCTTTAAGATACTATTATAGAGAATTCTACTTGTTTTTTGTTACCTTGATATTTTTATATAGTATTTTTGTGATTTGTAATCAGTATTAAGCGTCGCTACATTTTAGTGTAATACGTATGGAATTGTAGCAGAAAGTATGTTAGATCAAAATCCCATCGTTAAGTTCGTCTTTAAACGAGCAATGAACATTAAGAAGTACAAAATTAAAATAGAGTTGGAAACGAAACCTATTCTAAATTGAAAATCAAAGACACAATCTTAAAAATAAAAAAGTAACAATTATATCCAGCCTACAATAACTAAAAGAAAACAAATATAGAAAGGAGAATAGATATGTTATTATTTCTAAAATGTTTGTATTTCGAATGCGTTTTTAATCATGGCTTTCTTCGTTTAATTCAGAGCTTCGTGTCGTAAAGGAAACTGAACTAAAGGATGTCCTTTGACTAAAGATGTTTCCTTTGCACTGACAATATGTGTATTTACGTATAATTTTGCATGTAGTATGTTGTATAGGTGTATGTCATCGTGGTTAATATACCACTAGTCCAAAGCTTTTGGTAAGACGTGATTTAGTCTAGAAATAATCTATAATTACGTACATTGAGATGAAAATGCTGGTTTACTTTTTTACGTGAGGGAAAATAGTTATTTATTTAACTTTTTGTTTCTGCAGGACGTCTATAGTGTTGTT
This sequence comes from Autographa gamma, assembly GCA_905146925.1. Classification (NCBI taxonomy): domain Eukaryota; kingdom Metazoa; phylum Arthropoda; class Insecta; order Lepidoptera; family Noctuidae; genus Autographa; species Autographa gamma. Next base: position 9,634,814 of record LR989852.1, read on the forward strand.
CGGATTTAGTAGCAATAGTAACAACTATTGGGGACCAACAAACGGCGAACCAGCGATCTGTGGTATTTTATAATATGCGATACTTGACTGAATAATTCTAATAATAATGCATTTAGTAATTTATTTCTAAATGCTTCATGACAATCATACGTCGACCATACGTCATCATTTGCCAATGACGAAAACTGTTCTAAAATTTGTGATAGGTGAGAATGCTAAATAAGAAATAAATCGGTGTTAAAAGTCAAAAGAAAAACCGATTGTTAGCTCAGCTTGTAAACAAAGGACATAAAATAAACAAACACAAATAAGAAAGGGCTGAATTACGGAAACGTGTGCACAATACTATGAATTCCAATGAATTGAATTCACTTTCATACAATTCATTCTATCATTGAGCGCAACAGGTTACATTATCACTGATTTGCCACAAAACCGTAGCATCTAATAGTTTCATGAATGGAGGATTCCTAAAAAACATTTCTTACAAGTTGTATTGTCTGTACACAATGACAGGCGCCGTTTAACAAAGCATGTTTTACAAGTGTACAGTTCACGATAGCTCTTTATGATGCAGCCAGTTAACTGTGACCTCTGATGTTAGATGCGGCTGCCCTCGGCTGGTCGCTCGTTCTATGGCCCCGGAGATATGAGGCGGGCCAACTTATACCGGATAGGTTTTAAAAGCGTGATATTGTTGTAATATCAATAGTCGCAAACTTTTTGTCGTCATGTGTACTTTTGTGAGTTACCACCGATTAATGTAATTATGTGCGCGGCGCTCTGTCAGTTTCGATTACAATGGACCGTTTAATTGTGTTACGATTAATTTAATAACACAACAATGTGATGTTTAAATTGTTATTCAATAGAATAAAAACGATCGCTCGCGTATTGTTTAGGTGCTAATTAATGAATGTAAACAGTTGATTGTTTGATGTTATCATTATTCTAGTTTTAATTTGTAATTAATTGTTATTGATGATAATTTTGTTTTTGGCATAGTTGAGCGAGATAAATACATTAATTTTGTGTATTTAGCGGTCGTTGAAAATGTCTATGATTTCAATGGAGTTTAGTATATTTTTGCACGTTGCTATGAATTGTCTCTCGTCATATACTTACATAGAGTTTATTTCCGGTCCTTCCACATCTATTGGAATCTTTCAGGAATGAAATGTTAGTTCTTTTATAGGCCTACATGAAAATCACACAAAAGTCTCATGAAAGTTATTAACATCGCATTGTACAGAGTAAATATCTCTATTTGCCGGTGTACAAATCGGAGTTAAGATTCCGTCGGGAGATGACTAACATCATGGATTTCTACTTTCTACGATCCTGACTTACAGCTTTCGCTACTCCTTATGTATGAACATAATTGTATATCGGTCTAAGGTATGTTTGTATATAAAACAGTACATATTATTTTGTATGGACGTGTGCCCCCAGAAACATGTGCGAATCGCGTCCCACGCCCCAACGCCGGCGAACGTATTTAGTTACCAGTTTTTTCACCATAGAGGCGGGATCTCGTTTCCTACTGAAAGTCTACACCTCTAAGTTGCACGTGCACGAATTTGAACAAAATGCCGGCAAAATACTAGTTTTTTGATTCAGTTAACCCAGTTTTAGATTTACTGGCTCCTAGGTGCGCAATACTTGAGTGAATCATTCTGAACTGCGTAATTTGAGTAAACTGAGATATTTTGTTGTTTGCCCGTTTATGAAATTGTTATGAAACTAACGTGTATTATGAATTATTGTAAGGAGTTTGCATTTGGTAGGCTAGGGGCGATACTAACTATTTAGTTTTGCTTTACCGATATGTTAAACCCTGATACTGATATTATTGATTGATATTGTTCCCTTCGTCACCATTAGTCACCAAGAAAATGAATGACCCACTAATTTCCTGTTTGCGGTTTCCAAAAACTAACCTACTATGTTAGACTGAACCTTGATGGAGAATACAAAACAGCTTGCAAGCGAAATATTTTCAAAACTGTAGGGTGTACTTCACGTACACTTTTGTCGATATTGCAGTTATGATTTTTTATTTACATTGTAAGCCTGAAAATTTGTTTTACATTATATTGAACGAGCTCTTCGTGCATTCATCAGTAAATTCGAGTGAAGTCGGGGCAATCCTTTGAGCTGCAATCCGCAAAGACACAAAGGAACGGAAATCGACGCTTAAGCTCAACCCGCACCGAATTCTGTTTTGAAGATTAAAAATAATGAGAGGTTACGTTTTTTAATACATATTGCACCGCTTTCTATACATGCATTCTAAGATACTCGATTTTCGAATTTCAACCTTATAATTATTTAACATAAAATTAAAAATATTTTGTTTTCGAATTTGTGTTTTGGTCTTTTTGTTTCTGCGTATGTTTTATATGTGGACTACTCCCAAAGACTTTTCTAACGGTAGGAAGTAGGTGATTATTGTGTGAGGATATCCGAACGGATGCGATCCGCATCAGGTAGATATATTTTTAATTGTTATGTGACCTTGTCGGATTATAAAGGGTTTAATGTGACGTGATGTTAGTGTGTTTGTATGTAGATTTATTTGCAGCCTGTAAAGCTTCATGTCAAATTTTTGTAGTATAATTTTGCAATTTTTTTTTTCTGATTAACCTGTAAAGGATAGAATTGTAGTTGGGAAAAGTTAGACAGGAACCGAATTTCAGTTACCAATACCTTCCATTTTAAGATACAGCTACCTATCCCTTTAGAGGCAAACCATATTTTGGTTTTAAATAACGACCAAAGAGGTAAACAGCAACACATCTCAGAACATTTTGCAAGAAATTCTCTTAACACTGTAACTGCAGATGCCTATATTTATTATCCGTATGGAATGTAGAAAACTTACAACAAATTACAACCTATACCCACACCTAATATTAACCATTAAACATGTCCAACAAAATATGATCGGACAAGGAAAATTCTTGGAGTACTGCAGAAGGCAGGACAAAACGCAAGTCACTTGCGCAGGCGCATCGGCCCGTGGGGACTGCTTTGATGCGAGCCGACGTTCGACATCGGCCGATAGCCGACAAAACGACAACCAAGCTCGCCGCGGCCTTAGTCACTGGTTGAAGCGATTAATGTGGGTTAGAATAATCAGAAACATTGCTTTGTAGAAATAGAAAAACTAAGGATATTTCAGCTCGAGTTCATTCGCCGGAAAGGTACAGTTCTGATATTCCTTTTTTTATAAAAAATGTGTTTTCCTTGTATTTACCATTATTCGCTTTCTTTTTTATTTAATGTAGACATACCATGTAGGTTCAGGCCAAAATTTCTTGAGATAAATACATAACCCATAATTTGAATGTGGTTGATTTGAGTCAATTTCAACTAGGCTAACTTCAGCAGTTGTCGACCAACTTAACTCACACAAAACTTAATACAAATCTCAGGCTAAATGGTAACTCCTTTAAACCGTTTATAACATAGACCGATATCTAAAAAACGACAGCACCGTCTCGTCCGACACTTGTGAGATGATGGTGTGAATTGAACGCTAAGATGAATAAGCTGGTCTGATAAACAACTGCACGAGGACTATAATTGGTTAGGATCGTCGTTTGTTACCGCGAGATATTTTGTCATTTCATTATGAGGATTAAGACTGGCAGACTTTTCATGTACGTAATGTTGGTTACTGGAACACCTCCTCTAGTCCATTGGGGCTGTGATTGAAGAGGAATAAAATAAATAAATAATTTTTTTTTATTCTTCAACCATTGAACTTTTACAGTTAATCTTACGCAGGGACCTTTGAAAAAATTGAATAAAAAATTGAGAAAGTATATATTTTTTTTTGTATGTAACTACGATGATTATGTGATGTTTATATCTTTACGATTGTCCAAAAATATAATTTGGCAATTAAATTGGTGTAGTGTGATTAACAACTACAAAAGGTGTTTGTAAAAATCTTCTTGACATAAGATTTTATCATAAAATTAATCGCAAAGAATCACAATTGGAATTTGATAAGTTGTCATTCTAGAGAACATGTAAATAAAAAGTATATGAACACGTAACAGAAAAAAGTTTAATCGAGTTCTAGCAATAATACGATATAGTTAACAGTAAATATATTTGTCGTAAAATATAATTCGAATGTATCTGCGTTTACAAAATAATCAATAAGTCTTATAACAGCCCCGATTCAACTCTTTTAAATGCATGTCAGTGGTCGGACAGTGTACTTCTCATTGTGCCTTTTTTCGTATTCAGGTAAGAAAACCTACAATAAAACTCGTTGAACTCTCGAAGAGACTGAAGTAAAGAATATCGTAAAAATGACCAAATGAAGCAGGCCATTCAGTCAATTCAAGCGACTCTTAAATAGCTGAAGCCCAGTTATGACTTTTTATTTATGTTAGGTAATACTAGTATCTAATCAATCGGGAAAATTGGAATTGGCATGTCACTTTTTCACCTCATTTTTAATGGAAGTAAAAAGTTCTATTTAAAATACAATGGTTTGAAGTAGGTGATACGCTATCGTAGTATGGTCAAATACTAAGATTTACTCGCGTTTTGACCTGTTATGGAGTCAGTAGAATTAGATCCGGTATCAAAATGAGAATGTTCTTGACAACTGTAAGTTGAATAAAACATAATAATCTTGAATTCACCTTTATTATTTGCATATCTTGCGAATAGAAAAGGAAATCTCATGATTCTGCAAGATAGCTACCTACACTACATGAGCTTTATTCGCTTCCCCACAGTTTTGGTTACTTCCATCTAGTTTTTGTCTGTTTCTCTTTAAATACAATATATTATCCGTGCAATAAACCTTAGAACGCTTTACATTACATCTGCAAATCTTTAGCCTTGTAGAAACCCGCTCAAATACTCTGAGATCTGCCTGATTCCAGTACTTTCACGGTCGCTCGCCATATGGCATGACCCGTCCTTTACATGCATAGCACCTGATACCTTTGTTTCCTGAAATTCCTTCATTACCATTAAAATGGTACGATCAGCATCACCCTATTGATACGGTTCCACGACACTTCGTGATACAGACGGTCACGTGTCGATTTGTTGAACGAACATGTTTCGTGAGTGAGTTTGTTGACGTCTGTACCGTGGAGAATGGCGACATGCAGGCTGATTGTCATTCTAATGTTGGGTTTAATCGGCATGTTGGTGAGTCTTAGTTGCGTTTAACTTATTTTGAATAGCATATAATAATATGACAGTAAGTACCTATCATAAGTTAAAGGCCCGTTGCTATAGCACCAAAATTGAAAACTAATAAAATGTAAGGACATTTAAAGAAATCGCTAAAATTATGAGTATTGTTTTGTCTTTTGATATGCTAAAAATAGTTTTACTTTGTTCGTAAATAACGTATTATGTAATGAATACATTATTTTGACTGATAAAACCACCTGACGACAAGATACTGTGCTTTTGTATGTTTAGCTGTACATTCACGAAACCTTTATTGAAAAATAAAGACAGATAGTTCAATACCATGATGAAATGGCTTCATTCTAAAGTATACCATTTTTCATAACACCGTTACAATTATGTTTGACTGTGACTGTGATTATTCCGTACCGGGATCTGAAAATCTAACGTTATGAAAATTAACAAATGTTTATATTATTAGGTGCAAAAAAACCGTCAAAATCTACAATTATTACACGAATAATTGTACTTTAAAGTTTACATTACTCATTTTGTTTATAACATTGGAATGCAAAATAGAAACCATATCACACTCAACAAATAACTCGTGAAAAATATTTTTATTATTTTTCATGATTACACGTTAACGTAACACTTGTATCAACAACGCCGCCATGTTCAGAACGATAAGATTTTCTTACACTCGATTGTGTTAAGGTTCTTGAATGGTAATACAAGCCTTTGAAAGTCTAAATAATTGATTCTTACCTTTGTATGGCTTTCCTTGTTTATATTACATAATTTGTTAATAATCCGCTATTGAGCTCGGTTCGTATTTTTGTAATTCGTTGATTGTAATGAATATGAATTTGTTTTGTGTTTTTATTTAATTGTGATGTTGTTGTTATCTCATAATTACTTTAATCGTTTTATTTCGAATTATAACAGGTGTCGGCGAAGATTCGTGGAATTTGCTTTGTTCTGTAATTTTTGAATGAGTAATGTCGGATTTTTTGTCATAAATATTTATGCTTAAATAGGTTCATACTGAGTCGAAGGGCAACATGCATGTATAATGTATATTAAGATTTGAATGTAATCATCTAAATTCGTCAACCAGTAATGAGTAAGCGTGGTGATTAATGCTGCCGACTTCTTTAGCTTCATGATAAGAAAGGTCTTATAAACGGTCGTTTATATGGGCAATAGCTACTATACAAAATGTATATTTTAATTTTACAAAATATAAAAGTAGTCAAAACAAACACTACATTATTTTCATCACATTCTTTACCAATACTAGTCTCTTTCTTCCTTACTATTTGTTCTAACATCATCGGTGTCAAGCACTAAGTACATAGCGAATTCGTATTATTACAGGTAAACACACCCTTGTCTAGTTAATCTGCAAAAACTACGGAATATAATCCTTTCCGGCGCATTGGGGCAGTTTCGTCTTTCGGCAGACTTTGTGTCGCCGGCCGAACTTGTACGGCCGAATTGCTAATCGTTTGGCGGCGATGTAAAGCGATTCAGGTGGGCTAGGGTTGGCAAATATAATAATTTAGTATTGAATAAATTGGCAGTTGTTTTAAGGTAGAGTTTGCGGGCTGCTGTAGTTAGGTTTGTAGATAGGATTTTGACTTTCATGCGAAAATAATTACATCTGAATCATTTAACATGCCTTTTACTTGGCTCTTTTATAACTGTTAATAAATACAAATAATTTCATTTTTAAAGGACAAACCTAACACATTGGTATAATAATTATATAGTATAGTATAGAATGAAGGCGGTAACGGTTTATTTAACTAATTTGATTTAAGATTATTTAAATTCGGTAAGATGTTTAACACGTATAATTTGTAAATACAAAAAAATCTGTTCCGCCTGCTAATTTAAATTACCTAATTATAATTTTGACAACCCTGGGCATTTATTTTTGCAGATCGCATATTCCATAGAAGAGGATTACCCGGTTTGTCATTACTGCTTTCTAGGAAGGTACCTCAGGTAGTCTCTATAAGCATTCTTTGTCATGAAATTGCAACGCACCTTACATACAACTCTGAACTTTATGTAAACTGCATAAAGTCGAATATCGTGAAGACATACTTAAAATAATTTGGTCAATTTATTTTCAATTGGTGCTTAAAATTAGCGTGCTTTGCAATGAATGCAAGTAATTATGAATTTATGAATGGTGTGCTCATCGGACATCGGGATTTGGGGTTAGTTAGATCAGCTTATACGTACAATGTACCACACATCAGTGATAACTCTTCAATATTAAATAAGTCTTTATTTCTCAGCAGTAAGGTTCATTTTTGTAAATCGTTGGTCTGTGTTACTTGAGGTCAACCGTACCCTTTGTTATTAAACGTGTTTAATTTCAGTTGTAACGGTTATAATGGAGGTGTGAATAGATATGTTTATCGTTTTATTGTTTTTATTGGCTATTGCATCTGTTGATTTAGTGAGACATCGATATTTACTTAGATGAAGCCTTCTATGGTTATTTTTTCTATCGAAAGGATTCTGTGGTTTATGAGTTTGTATTTCATAACTATTTAGGATAAAAAATAGTTATATGTGTCGGAGTGTAAAGAGGAGGTTCAAGGTTTAACCGCCTTGGGCGTATTCGGGATCAGATGTTGGCAGCACCGTGCGAGCAGTCAAATTTGGCAGTGGGTCACATCGGGGTGAATGCACGAGAAGCTAACAGAAGAAACCGACTTCGCCGCGATCCTTGAATACATTCACGATAAAAAGGGAGCTGAACAGAAGTAAAACTGAGCAACAACGACCGCCCGCCATCCCTATTCGATATATGATTACCTAGGATTTGTCAAATGTGCTTAATATTATTTCTAAACGACTTTACATCTTTGGAAAAGTGAGAATCATTCCTAATATAGTGCTTATTCTACTGAATATAATATCAACATTTAACTTCATATCATTCATATTTCAGCTGTACTTTACTTTTATTTTAAGTACCATGATTTTTTTTTACATGACATTTATTGTATTTCGTTCTTATGTAATGCTGTATACAGAAGTTTTTAGTAAATAAACATAAATTAAAAAAACATACTGCGAGAAAACTGAAGACAAATTGTTTTCAGTTCCAATTCTAAATACAAGAATCAAACGTAATTTTCTCTCTTGGGACTATTACTATAGATACTATATGTACAAACAATAAACATCTATAAAACAAGAAAAACAAAAGACGCAGGTCTTATCCAGCCAGTTGCGAACCTAAGCATACAACCTCAGACTCCAGGGTACGCAAGTTTTAGAAGAAACCATCGACGTAGTATATGCATAGACTGCTACTATCGCTAGGTTCCCCTTGTGCCAGACGAGAGCAGTTTTTTGTCTGATCCTAGTACATTTAGTTTTTCATTTAAGATAATATTCGCGCAACGAGAAACTTATACAAGAAAATATCGATAGTTTTGACATTGTTAGGATAATATTAGTGTTTTAGATAGATTTTCTAAAACGGCAAGCTCCATCTTCATACAAAATTCACGACAACACTTGTTCACACTAGTGCTTACGGTTTAAACTTTGATAGGCTCACTCTATAGTTTCATATGTATACTCTAAGGAAGAAACCATTAAAAAGTTCCTAGATAAAGAAAAATCTAGTTCCAAAATTAAGTTGTACCTTTACAAGCAAACCGATAATTAAATTTAACAAGAAGGTTACTAAAGTAAATTTGTTCCCGCCTACGTTTGCCAGTTAAAATTCCAGCGAGACATTGTAATTATATTACAAGTTACTACATTTAAAACCATACGTCAATCATATGGACGTAGCGACGTATTATTATTTTATAAGATATTAGTTTACTATTGGATTTGTACAGTCAGGGAGTTATTTGTTAGCGGTTTTTGTATTATTACTGTGAAGCCGAAAAATAGGCTTTAGTTTATTTATAAAAATCTCGATTATCAAAATTAAAAAATCTCTGACGATCCTGTTGGTCTAGTGGTTAGTGACCCTGACTGTTATACCGGAGGTCGTGGGTCGTGGGTCGTGGGTTCGATTCCCACCCAGGACAAATCTTTGTGTGATGTGGTTAATCTATAATATGTATGTATTTAGAAATATATAAGTATGTTTATCAGTTGTCTGGTTACCATAACACAAGCTCTGCTTAGCTTGGGATCAGATAACCCTGTGTGTGACGTCCCGGAATATTATTATTATATTATAAATTCTCTACAAGAAAATGTGTTAGATGCTTGTTTATACAAAAAACCTGAATTTTTGATACTTACATAAGGTAAAATACGTGGTCAGAGTACTAACGCAGGTAGACTATGTTGCTCTAGGAACTTTGGTAAAGAATGGATATGATTATAAAATACAATTATATCAAAGAACTTCATGAATTTACTCTTGTAGTAATGGGAAATGTCCGGGCTCCGGCTATTATTCCAAATATAATTGGATTTTTTTATTATTTTTAACTTCACGACTTTTCGCTGAGGATGATCCATTACCAAATTATTAGGTAAACTAGATCAAGAAATTAAAAAATAAAAGAGAAAAAGCAAATGTGAATTTAGCACACCTAAGTTCATTGACACCATAAAGTTCTACCATAATTTCTTGATCTTGAAACACCATCTTCTATCCATATGTAAATAACTTATCGCCAAGGTAAATTAAACCGTTTACCGTGGTCATAAGAACTTAACTGTAAATGTATTTACAGAAATAGAAAATTGTTTTCCAACCTTCAAAAAGGTTGGCTTTACTTCCAAGTTCATTGAAATTGTTTCATTTTTTTTGTGACGTCATTAATCCAACTCATAACTTGTTTTAATAAGAAGGCTTGAAGCCAAAAAGTTTACAGTTAATATTGTAATCTTATGTTATAATATGTAAGTACGCGGGTTACTAGTCGCTTTTCATTTGTTTTAATTTTTTTCGTAATTGTTCCGCTGCTGTGCCCGTAACCAAGTGACATTTTTACGAGTGTAAGCTATGACATAAAATGTATGGCAATGATATTTTACTGGCAAGTGAGTTGACTTGATTTAAGACTATATACATACATACAGCTTATCACGCCTCGTTCCCTTGTGGGGGTAGGCAGAGATCACGTCTGTCCACTATATACGACTAGTCATTTTCTTACATTTGAGTAATCACACCTTGGATTTGATTTGAGATAACTTCGCTCATCCAGTAATGCAATGTAAAATTAATCAATGATTAACTGTAAGATTCTCTTAAAACATCGAAATTTAAACTTGCAAAATGAGTAATTTGTTTAAATTATTGATTCAAAATGATAAATCGGAAATTATGCTACTGACTGTACGCTTGCAATTTGTATTACGAGTATGATAAGAAAATTGATGATATTTAATGAAGGCAAGACTTTACGAGTAGTGCGCAATACAGAGGTCAACGTAATTATAAGTTAGCGAAAATGTTAGCATCATGGCTTTTTTGTATTACAAATACGTGTGATAAATACATGTTAAGTAAAAAATTAAACGTCAATAATTTGCGGGTAATACCTATAAAAACATGACGAAATAGATACCTACATGAAGTGGCATTTACATTGAATATATAAATACATTGTTATTGAATTGATTGTATGTATCTTTAAATATCAACATCAAATAAATAAAAATGCTGCTCGTGATCAGAGGGCTGGTTTGTTCCTTGCACAGAGAATCGGCATAGCCATTCAACGTGGCAATGCTGCCAGCCTTCTGGGCACGTTCCCCGCCAGTGACAAGGATGAGCATGAGTTCTTTGACGCCTGTTAGTTTTATTTATTTATGTAAGTTTTAATTTTAGTATAGTTAGAGTTTGTACTTATATTAGATTTAATCGTGTATAATAAAGATTTGAATGACAAAAATAGATGCTTACTTGATGTATCGTGTGAATTGGGCCGAGCTATACCTAATCGCGTCAAATAAAAAAGTCATTAGTTCCCAATAATTACTCCATCGGTTATCGCAACCATCCTCCGTGTGACATAATACAGTTAAACGCACACCGCCCCCTGGCGGGGAAATTGGAAATAAAATAATATAAGTTAAGTCTGTCATGCAAATCGGACATTAGGACTCTAATATCCTTTTTGATTTTAAGTAATTTATATGAAATTATGTGTAGAAGTTTTGTAGGCGGAAGCGAGCTTTTTATGATAAATGTTCTTTTTCTATTCGATTACGTAGATAAATGTAGAGATTATTGATATCATGTGATCGATTGCGTAATAATCGCCTCTAGAATTTCGATGTGTATTTATTGTGTTTTCTGTGTTATTTTTTTGTATAATTACTATTTTAGTTGATAATGTTATTTGAGTTATGTATGTGGAAAGGTATGAGATCTTGGGAGGCACACTCAAGGCTGTAGGCTTTTTAAGGAGTTATGTTTGTACTAATTAGTACTATCTTACCTTATTAAAAAAAAATGTATTTTTTGGACGTATTTGATAAAGGTATTTCTTTTTACTTTTTCCTAATACCTCTAGAAATTTAATTATATCCTCCAAAATGTTGTTTATTAAACAAATGCTAGCTTTTCCAGTAAATGACTTCAAATTTTCTTAGAATTATGAGAAGCCAACCTTTTTCTAATCATCGCATTAATTAATTAAGTTCAGCAAAAACTTGTAGTAGACCGCTAAGAGGAAACCAAAAAAAGTCTTCCTCCACCATTAACGACTTGTGTGAAGTCTTAAATAATGAGTTTTTATATAAAACTAATTAGATGTGGTGACTGACAGTACGGGATTTACCAATAAAAAATAAAATAAAAATAGAATAATTTTTCTAATGCCGAGCGTGGTGATAATATTTGCAATTAATAATACAGCAGTTAAAAAAAAAGTTGTTTTACTATAATAAAAAAATACTAACTAAATTTTTCTTCTATATTAATGTTTTAACCTTATCAATATGTCGCCGCGTCGCCCCAGTGCTTGCTTGTCCTATCTACCATTGGTTATTTATTTATTTATTTATGTTATTAATATTTTAATACTCGAGTTATAGGTAATTAGAGAATTAAAATCCACGTCAAAGCAACAATCGTTGCTTTTCTAAATGAAATAGAGCACAAAATTCTTCTCCTGTAAAATTTTACCTATAGTACATAGGTCAAACGAGCACTAGGGCGACGAATAGGCATCTCTTGTAAAGAGAACAATCTATTTATTCAAAAGTTCTTTAACTAATGTTAACTATCCATACCATATAATTAGTCGCTCATTACTAAAACATAATTAACAGACAATTACATTATACATCACCCACGATAGTTTACACCTTAACCCCTAATTTATTACCAGCAAGGCATAACACGAATATAATACATAATATAATTTCTTTATGCAAATAAACTTCCCGTCGAAGGAATAGTGGTATCATTTGCGAGGAAGTTACAATTTAGGATTTCAAGTTAAAAGCTTTTTGGTGCTGCTTTTCTTTTATAGAGGTGATAAAGCGGTATCTATTGAGGATAAGTATGCAATGATGTGGTTGAATTTTTGAAAAAAAAGAAAACATTGGGTGCCAAATGTCATTTTACAACAATTTGGAATGACTTTATGTTCTAAAGTAAGATACAAAGGCTTAAACACTGACAAGATTTGGTTCGTCTTCGTGGAGCAAGCTCTAGATTCTGTCCAGTAATGTTGGCCTGCAGATCGATGTTTGCCATAAATCTAGAGTATCTAGTATTTATTAACGTCCTTGTCTTCAATTTACATCAGGCCAAACCGATTACACCAAACCTACTCCCAATATAAAAGAAAAAGAAACATTTTACCGCCATAAATAACAAGTGACACGTGGATTACGTAGAAAATTAAGTACCCGCGTATTTTTGAATTAAGAACGCGACACGATTATTGTACGAAATGGGTTTTCATTAATGGTTACAAGTGTTTTTAATATTACAACACGTTCTTTATTTAATCGTTGGTTGTTGCGTGAGAAACGCGAACGGCCAGTAGCAAGTTACTTTTAAGCACTCATATAGTACAAAAATAAGTTTTCAGTGTCATTTTCGTATCCTGTACCTTATTGTGAAAAGTTTAAGGGTTATAATTGTGTGTTTTTTGGTTTCTGAATGTTGGTGGGTATCAGCTAGGCAGTGGAAATGTGCAAGGAGCATTAATCACAACAGAATTAGCTTTGGCGATCCGCTCCCAACTGTCCGTGGAGAATTTATGCTGGTATCTTGAACAGAGAGGGATAAGTAGCTTTTAATTTTTTTGCGGATTTAAAATTCCCTGTATTTGTTTTCGTGTTGTTTGTTCGTGGTGATTTTCGTCAGCTAATTTTCCAACTGTGACGATCAGGAGAGGAACTAGAAAGGAATTTTATAACTGAAAAACAAAAAATGAACACACAACATGCACAACGAATTTCCATTTAAATGTTTAGAAATATGTAAAAATAAATAATAATTTATATTTAAAATTGTAGAAATTCTCTTTTTTTTCTCCTTTTTTAGATGCCAAATTTATTAAAAGCGACTTAACCCGTATCACTGCTTGCATCGAGTTGATTTCGCGCCCAAACCTCCTCCGCGCCGCTGGGGACCGCATAAATACTACTTAACGCTCACGACACTCCAAATTTAAAAATAAAAAAGTATAAACACCAAAGAAGCAGCAGCCAGTGTCAGAACGAAACTTTTAAATAATTACCGGGAGACGCGTCGAGTGGCGTCCCTAATGTGTAAATGTGTTACCCTTTACCAAAATAATTTTGTTTTGAACACACTTTTTATAGATTCCGACGTTATTTATTCGGGCAACCCCGTTTAGCGTCTCGGCGTAATAAATATGATCGTGTCATTTGGTCTCGTTAGTGTTATGAAATAATGGCTTGTTAAAGGTTGCACGAATAAAGGTCAATGATTCGTGTTATTTTGCGGTTAATAATAAAGTTGTAGAAGTGTCACTCTTTACTATTTGAAGGCTATTAATGAGAATCTATAGCTGAACATGCTACGTCGCATGCATACATAAACTAAACTTAATTTATGATGAACCATCAAACGTGAATTTAAATATGGAATTAGTAACTGAAATAGTCTTGAAGGCAGCAATGACAGTCGTCAGTCAGCACTATAATAAAATGAGTGACGAAATACAGAATCAAACCAATCAAAGATCTTTAAAATCTCAAGGAAAAATATCAAGTAACAACAGCAATATTATGTATTTTCACCGACATCCGACGTCCTTGTCAATCGTCAAACACTTCGATTTGTGTTGCAATGCTTAGATTTTACACGTACTGCTACTAAAGCCTATTTAAGTAGCGTGGTACCGAAAGTGGTATGTGACACCAAAACGTCACGGCAATTAAGGAATCGGCAAGCTCTAACCTCGCTGTCAGCCGACCTGCATTGGGCACGCGGCTGATTGGCACGCCCGGGATATACGAATGCTGGATGTGGCATGGACTGCTACAATGGTGTTGTAATCTACGCGCTCGGTGTTCTAAGGTCTAGTACATTCAAATGGCTCTCCTTGGAGTTTCAGGAGATAAATGTGAGATTAGCCTTTTTTATTTAATGTGCCACACAGACTGCACAGTGATATTCCACTTTTTATGCTTTAGCAAGGAGTAGAGTTCTGTACGAGATAGGTTAGTTAACTATACAGTTTTAGTTTATATTCTTAGTAAATAGCAGCTTGGAATCCAAACAAATGTCATAAGATATAAAATGTTTGTAACAAGACTTATCGTGACAAGGTTCTTTATTTACAATGTGTATTTTTAAACATTGAATGGGCAGATGACAATTCCAAATGCGAATGTTAGTATGTTATAATTTTTTTATTTGTTCACCTATTCCATTCTACTTAACCCTAAAACAGTCTAATCCAGTACACGTGTACTCTTCGTTCATTGGCATCTACAAGTAACATTTATCATACATCATACCAGTTCGACGTCTCTGACGTTTTCTCTTCCGTGGGTGACAGCATGTTAGCTGGCCGAAGACTTTATTGTGTATCTACTGTAATATAAGATGACTGTGCCAATAATCAACGTACATGCGTGTAAATGTCTGATGCGATGGGAATTTGGCTCCGATAGCGCTGATACTTATTTGTTTTGATTCGATATTGCGGGATTGTGTTTTGTTTTCTCTTGAAATGAGTTCCGATATTCTCCTGTACATTATTGAAGCGTTTTTGTTTGATTTATTATGACGTTATTTTACTGTGATAGTTGTGCTGACGTCAGGTTTTATACTTTTAGGATGCGTGTGAGTTGCAGAGTTTATTAAATACTTTAGGAGAACAATACTATTGTTACATGATAATATGATAAAACAGGCTAAATAGCGATATGATATGCTTAATTCTCATAAGGGCCAAAGTAAAGGAAACATTTACGTAAACCAACACTTCTGAACAACTTTGGTCTACTTGAAGATAAAGCTCGTGAAAGTAAAATGTTTAGATTTTGTTTCTAAAAGTTTAGAGGGTCATCTCAGACACTTCCCTTTGCAAATTTATTTTACTAAGTAGGAAGGAATGATGTGATTAAATCGAATAAGTACCTTATAAAATAATATCATCATTGAGAAAATCCCTAAAATGATGAAAAATAGTATGACATAAAATTGATTTTCACTGACTGACACGAGTTGGTTCTCAATTTATCTGAATATTTTTTTCGCATTAAGTTGGAGATGTGCAAAAAAGAAAGCAATGTATTTTAAGTACCAAAAATACAGTAAAAAATTACAGGACATTTTTCAGTCCGCTGACTAATCGTAGATAAGGTTGCACAAAAAAAGAAATAGCATTACAACCTCTTTGGTATCCTAACCATTACTCACTTTAATGCGTCTAGCGTGCAACTACAAATGCAGTACCGAAATCTAGAGCATTTATATACAATGTCAATGGTCACAGTCGGCTGTACTTTCTAAAGCATATAACTCGTGCGACACTGTGATTGGCGGCCGACATACTTGCAATGCGTCCCGTTACGAGAGGCCCTACTACATGTTTGTTCCTTATCGATAGTATATCGATACATTTTGCAATAATGCTTCGATGTATACGATAAATATGCGAAAGTTTGAAGTAAGATGAAATATATTTCAGGGTATAAAGAATTTCGCGTGTCGATTTTTACATGAACAAAAACTTAAAGCATATAAGAACTTAAATGTAACTAATTAATTAATGAAAGCGTTTGCAGATTGGTAAAAAAAAAGTTCGATTCGTCTTGTTCTTTTTACAGTGAACTCAATGTGACTCACCTGGTTGATGAGTGTTGCACACGAACTAGGGAAAGTGATGTTCAAAATATAACACTAATTAATTACACTACAAAAATGCTGAATAATTGCAATTCACGAGTGGTAACTATCCAATAACTTTGCATAACTATGTTTTTGCCGTAGTTTCAAAACGGTTCACCGATTTCATTTCACTTAATTTCAAATAACTTTTTCCTTGTAGAGAGGTAGGTAGGTACACATTTTACTGACAATCGATACATTTCAAATTCTGACACTTAACAACTCACGAATCAAATCTGACAAATTACCAATTGAATTATTCATGCAAAAATGTGGAATAGTCAAATGATTACGTTGCGTACAAATCGATTACGATAATCGATTTTGTGTTCGAATTTGAAATCGATTTCGTTATTTACAGAGGTAATTTGTGAGCAAATGGTAGAGGTGTCGAGTTGGACTGGACCACTCGATGTCGTCGATGTATTGTCACTCGAGTGACACTCACAAATGTTTGCCACTTAACAAAAACAGGGTTGCATCGGCTTGTGCTACGCTAGAGTGCAATAACTTTGACTATGTTTATACTTATGTCGCTCTAAATGTATCTGAAAATCTCATTGATGTAAAAATAAGAGCTTTTTTGCAGTTTATTACTTAACTTACCTTATAACTACTTACAATTGACAACATCTCAGACCGGAATTTTAAGTCTTTCATCAAAGACTGTGAATTATATATTAATTAGGGTTTTCAAATTCAGCAAAACGAAGTTACTCCTCTCTATTTATTTATTTAGTATATTTTTGATTTGTATTTGTCTTAAATTTATTTATTTATGACAGATTCTTTTTTCTTGTATCCGTTACTTTTTTATGCCGTTTCCTCATCAATATACCGATTATTTACCTAAGTGGGATACTCGTGTTAGACGTGAGTTCACCACAATAGTTCAAGGGTAGCATTTGAATTCACGACCTGTCGATCGCTCTTGACTGGCTTTGCAGGCTATTGCCCTTTACCCCTTTGATATATTAACTTTTCCTCATTTACACTTAGTACGGAAACATACGTTACGTTTCCAATCGATCTTCATAGGTTTGTATAATAAACTTGATCCGGTACTCTGCATGTTGTGGTAAAACGTACCCGAAAACCTCTTTGCGAAAAACTTAGAATTAATTCTCTTATACTCGTACAGTTCTATTTTTATTTACTTCATCGTTATATCATTATTTTGCTAACATTACAAACAATTCATACAATATTAAGTGGGAGGTGTCTTTACTTGGTGGTAAAATAAAACAAACATGGTTATATAATTTTCCATTTATAGTAATTCGTTGCCACTTGCCTGCTATATATTATCTCGTTCGAGCTAAAAAAAAGGGTTACTTGTTCCAGACATTTCTCAGCTTATCTAGACAATAAATTATACAATGTTATGCATAATAAATTAACTTAATAAGAAACAGCAGTTGTAATGTAAACGAAACACACTCAAAGAATGACTGCGGTTTGTCAGCAAAATTATTTATCATTATACGTGTCTAATCGGCCAGTAAACCTTGCAAGCAAAACTGCTTTTTTAATCAAATAAAAAATATAATTGATCGGCGGAAGCTAAAATAATGCTATTTGTTTCATTTGTTCAAACAAATTCGATCAATAGAGTGGAACCGGGTGAGGACATTGTTTTTTCATTTGTTTTTGATTGTATACGGGTACCGTTTAGCGTATTCTAAATGTAACTGTGATTATAATAGGCTCGAAATAAATGCGGACAACATCAAATACAACACAAAGTAAGTAGCTATTGAGCACTTGTGTTATGGAATTCAGAGACAACGAAGGTTCCACAAACACCCAGACCCGAGACAATGTAGAAAAATGACTTTCTATATAGACCCGTCCGGGGATCGAACCCGGGACCTCAGAGCTAGCGACACCTTGGAATCCGGGGAGTACGCCACTGGACCCTGGAGGTCGTCATACATAGAAATAGATACGAGTTACTAAGTAACTTCAAACTTAACATGAGAATTTTGTACCTTTCTTTTCTACTCATAAATCCACTCCAATCTTTCCACAATTACAAGAAACTGAAGTATAGTATGTATAAAACAACATACAAACGCTTAGATCGCAGGGCTTTGAACGCAGACCTGTACGTCATTCCAAGAAAGACACACCGAGGGCGCGATTAGCAACGCCAATACTGCACACAATAAATCGAAACATGTGTGTATACATAAAAGGTACGTCGAAAAACAACGATGTATACTATAGGTACTACCTATAGGTGCCTATATCTAATCCCTGTTACGTATACATAGCACGTAGTTTATCGACTCGAATCCGATGTCCTTCGGGGCTCCTCCAAACTTTCTTGCGTTCGGTCACACTGGCGCGCGTGCTCAGAGCACTTTTTGCTGGCTTGGGTGCCGGCACCGAGATATTGAAATAATTGCTTTTTCAACGGCACGCCGTGCAAATGACATTCGAGATGGAGGTCGTTTTTTTAACTGAGTGTACGAGATGGAAAATTGTCTCGTGATGAAATGTTTGGTTTGGTGATAAAATGATAGTTGGGTATCAGTTTACACGTGGAGAGCTACAACCGATACATTCATTTTAAAGAGCAAAATTTTTCCTTCTTTTTTTTACTTATAAATTTCGAGTTTTTGTCTATCAAAGGAAAACTACAGCATATTTACTCAACTTCCGAAGCTTCATACTATACATTCCTTAAGATTATCAAATACTTAGTAAGTATCCACTAAGTGTACATTTATTTCCAGTTACAACTACGCATGACTCAACTACCAATAATTCGTGAAGACAATAAAATGATTAGCGACGTGGCACCGTGCCTTAATGAGGGACGGTTGCAGCTCGGTGTTAAAAACCTAAATTGTGGTGTGAACTTTCACAGGCGGTTGCCGCGGGTTTACAGCTAGCTAACCCTGCGGCTTCGTTCGACTTTTATTTAAGGGTTAAATGCTCGTGCGGTTCTGCTCAGCATTCCCTCTCACTCTTGTTTGGTTAATGTTTTCCAATAAATTTTCAGTAGTAAGGTTGACGATTGACACACTCACAAGTTTCGTTTTTTTTATTTTTTAAACTAGATGTAGATTTGGATACCGTTTCGTGGTTCTAAGTCTTAAATTCTTAGAATCAGCTTTTAGCTTTATTTGTCTAAACTATTGCAGTGCCTAATTCAATATATAAATAGCAACAAATACCAAGCACGATCGTTCCATAATAACAGAATTCTTAATTTTCCATTACGAATTTGCTTAAGATTTCAAAAATTACAAGCAATTATTATCTGCCTGCTTTCTAACACAGTTCATAATATACGTAATATCACCACAAAATACAGCGGGCAATAACCGAAAGTGTTTTGTTTATTTTCTAGAGAATGGCCTGACAGCTCAGTGGCTCCATATTATGTGTTGGCACGTGCTAGCGTTATTTAATCTATCTAGTATCTACGTATATATAGGTAGACGTTTTCCTTATACACGCCATAGCTAACTATTCACCATACAGATGGCAGTTATGATGGTAAATTATGAGATATTTTATATTAATAAACACTCAATTGACAGGCCTGTTGGTCTAGTGGTTAGAGACTCTGACTGCTATACCAGAGGTTGTGGGTTCGATTCCCACCCGGGACAAATGTTTGTGTGATGAGCATGATCATTTGTTCGGTGTCTGGGTGTAATTTATCTATGATATGTATGCATTTAGAAATATATAAGTATGTTTATCAGTTGTCTGGTTACCATAACACAAGCTCTCTTAGAGCTTAGCTTGGGATCAGATTACCGTGTGTGAATTTTCCAGGAATATTATGATATTATTATTATTATTAATTAGGAAGCCTAAAAGACAGAGCGAAGTAGTTTTTTTTTCGCAAGTAGGGAGACTGAATGCGATTACACCTTTCTAAATTTAGTGACGATTCCATTCAGGATCCAAAGCTCATTAGGCAACATTGATATAAATACTACATATTACATGTGTTAGTTAAAATGGGTGTTGTATTTTCTCATAAAAAATGAAGATAGAACTAATCGTAGTCCACAGTCCAGCTCCAGGCTACGTACCTACCGATTATACATAAGGTATAATATGGCCTTTCTGTTTCAGGCATCATCCAATTACACAAATAAAATAAAGAGAAGAAATTCCATTCGAAGAAGTAATGGGAATTGTATGCAGATATCCTATTAATACGGGCCATCGAGTAATCCTTCAGAAATACGGCGTGTTAAATCAGTATCGTGTATTTAATAGTCCAGTTAATAAAGGAATGTGGAAGCGTCGAAGCATCAGGTGGCGTATTGTCAGCATCGAGGAAAGTAGAGAGGTCTTGTGAGGAGTGCTTATATAATGTTACTGGTGAAAGCAAAAAATAAATTGGCTGCCAAGATAAAAATAAACCTTTTATATCGTCTAATAATGTGTTTTCTTTTTCTGTAGTGTACTATGCTAAATGTTTAGTGAAAAAACAAATGCTGTCGCATTGGTGGCCGCGATTGTAGGTACGCGGTTACTGTAATATCCGTTGACAATGTGCAAGCGAGATGGCGCACTACACTGCGCATAGCGGCGTCTCGCTTACACAAAGACAAAAATCCTGCATTATGATCTTATAGTACAAGCTTTGACGGGCCTGTTGGTCTAGTGGTTAGAGACCCTGACTGCTATACCGGAGGTCGTGGGTTCGATTTCCACCCAGGACAAATCTTTGTGTGATGTGGTTTATCTGTAATATGTATGTATTTAGAAATATATAAGTATGTTTATCAGTTGTCTGGTTACCATAACACAAGCTCTGCTTAGCTTGGGATCAGACAACTGTGTGTGAGATGTCCCGGAATGTTATTATTATTTTTATCTGACGTTCATCACAAATAAATCAAGTTATGAAATGTTTTTATATAGTATAAAATAGAATGATAATAAAGACATATACTTACTGATAAAGTTTGTTAAATTCTCGCCACCAAAGTGTCAGTTTATAATGTGATTTACTTCTAAAATTAGGTCATACAAAAAAGTTTTCAAATTAAATTCTCTCGTTCAGGAGGTTTGAGGCCAGTTTTTTATTTCTATAAATTGTTGTTAAGTTTTTATCAACACGGCCTTTACCGTATTTGGTACGGTATACATCGATAGTCTTACTTTCCTTTGATAATCTAAATTTAGAACTAAGTATTGTATTTTGCATTCTGACCAATACCAATATATTAAAAGAGAGAACGGAGCAGGATTCAACTCTCTATAATAACCAAAAAATATTTTTTATTAGCTCAATGCTGAACTTTAAACAATATCTACAAATATTTAGGCTGTTTAAAATCAATGAGGCGACCCATGGATATAATTGACCAGCTGAACTTTACATAAGAAATTGAAACTAAATTTAATTACCTGTTAAGTGCATGCTGCACTTCGTGGTAACACCTGATATGTTACAGGATTGCAGTTTTATGATCGATCCTCGTGTCAAATGCCCTCATGTCCAACATCGCACATGTCTGGTGCAACGTGTCCCGGAGATTAACCGCGACGAATCGCCGAGACAATCCTGCGAAGACAAAGGCCTTCGCCGTTTGTCACGCGCCGTAAATATTTTGGACAGCGCTTTACGGGGCCCGTAGTTTTATGAGGCTTTCACGCTGACACCATTGTCTGGACGACGCCCGCCTGATTAGCCATGCTCGGCCAAGGGACGGACGTCTTAACAATTTAACGTTTTACTAGATATGGGCAAAACAATAGTTTTTATAACGATTTTTTTGTTTGCTACTTAACGATTTGTTGAAATGTTTATGGGTGATGTTTTCTTTTTAGATGTGTAGCTTGTAAATGATCTTGGTTTGTTAGACAATGCAGAAATAGATACCTTACCTACTTACACAGTATAGTTGCAATTAAGTTGTGACTACTTAATGAACGGTGCATTTGAGCAAACAATGCCTCCTTGTGACTGTGTTCTAGGAATATAATGACGCTCTAAAGTGTCAAAGCAGTCTACGTAAGAAAATTATTAACCGACTTTAATCAGCTTCTATTCTATTGTTAGAAATACTTTATTTATCCTTTTTAGATCTCTTTCCAAAGGTTCAATAACATCATGAAGATGTGCAAACCTAGGTATATAAACGATCTTTATTTTTTATTAAAGATTTGTAGCTGTTAAAACGGCGCACTGCCACGACCCTAGTCGTGTAAGGAGCATTTGCACACCTGAGCCTAACCTTTTGGGCAAAATGGTCATGGTATTAACAGTTATGAAATCCATACCTTATGTCTCTCGTCTAGTTTTATAATGTGAATTGGAATGTCAAAATTAGTCATTTCAAAGACTGATTACAGTCAGTTACCAAGTTTTCTTTCCACCGCGATAACAGTTATCATCGGGCCCGTCAACCATGACTCACTTAGCAGGCATTTGAAACCGGAAGATGTTCGCACCAGAGATGGTAGATGGTAGTATTTAGCGCAAAAACTGTGTTCTGAGTCGGTGCGCAATGTGGGCCGGCGTCAAGGCTGCGGCAACCTTGCTGTTTGTGGAGCGTGACGGCGACCGACGTGTCGGCACCCACGGCGTGACGTCACAACCCCCCGCGCCCCTCGCCCCTCGGCTCCAAGGTGCCTGGTCACCTAGTGAAGTAGCTGGGCTAGCTGCTTGAACAAAGAGGTAGGTTATGGTGGTTGTCGGAATCACACACGGTTACAAACATGTATGTGAAGATATTTTAACACAAAATTAAAATGAAGAGTTTAAGTTTTCAATAATTATTTATTTATAATTTATGTAAGTACATACTACTAGCACTGGCTTTAGCTAACTAATTCTTCTGAAACATATTAGAAATAGCAAAAAATCATAATTATATGGACTCTAGGATAAGGTCGTTTTTATGTGGTAGGTAACCACACATAGAACTTTGAAGAAGTCGCTAGCTAAAGCCACTACCTATGGAATGTTAGTATCAAAATACCTTTTAGTATTTATTGTAGTATGATGTTTATCATAACTCTACATAGACCATACATTTTTACTTTAAAAATGTAAGTTTAAAGCCACCTACTTATCGAAGGTTAGCGAAGAAAGAAAAGTCATCACGACCAGTCACGAAACCTCTTTTTGCTTGGAATTCCTAAAATCTCAATCTAAATCAAGCATTTAAGTTACAAAGAGGTTTTTAATGAAGAGAACATTGCATGTTGCAAGTAGACTTTACATTTTCGCAACAGACCGTTACGTAGTGCGGGGAATATTCAATTATGTCAACCACACTCGTCAAACTTGGTGGTTGAATTTATTTGTAGTCGCAGGAGGGTTACTGATCGGCGTTTGTCTTTTACTTTTTTAAATAAATAATTAGTTATTTTTCAGTTTAACAAAACCTAAAGAACAGCTATAGTTTGAAGTATGATACTATCGGTTTCAAAAGGTTCTTGACACATTTGTGTACTTCCGAATTGTTATGTAAAATATCGGTATTGCTCCGAAGCGTGCAAGAAACTTATTCCTCCGACATAATTATGGAATTAAAAGTAAACAGGTGTGAAATTAAGCTCACTTTTTGTTCAGCTAATAGATTGCAGACTACTTTCCGTCCCGTGGCTCCACTTACGTAATAACCTTTCATTACAGACCTACAATCACCTAAACGCACATTTAAAACACTATAATTTCGCACTAAACAGAATGATTTGGGAGTTTCGTCTCGTTATAAATTTTCTACTTTTGTTTTTTACGTACCAATTATGGGCGGTGAGAATTTCAAAGTGTTTTTTGTCGGGATTCGAACTCTTGATTGATGGACGATTATTTTTGGGTCCGTTCCGAAGATGCTTCCGAGTTGTTTTGTTAGTCGATAACAACAATCTTAGTACGGTTGGTTGTTCACATAATTCTATATTGTTCGATAACCTTCTCATTGACTCTGTAATTGAATCTGGTAAAGTGTTAGGCAGCTTATTGCTTAATTTGATGACTTGTAAATTGTTTGGTCAATGGTGCAGTACTTTTTGAGTTATTGCTTTTTATGATAATAATTTAAAATAATGTAATGGAAATATGCGCTTACTTAATAATTAATACAAAGGCATATCATTTTATAATAGACACATTAACTTTGGGTGATTAGTGCATGTGTTCCCGTTTTAGTCTGTAACTTAGAAACACAATAGAAATGCACGGACGGGCCTGTTGGTCTAGTAGTTAGAGACCCTGACTGCTAAACCGGAGGTCGTGGGTTCGATTCCCACCCGGGACAAATGTTTGTGTGATGAGCACTATCATATGTTCGGTGTCTGGGTGTAATTTATCTATAATATGTATGTATTTAGAAATATATAAGTATGTTTATCAGTTGTCTGGTTACCATAACACAAGCTCTGCTTAGCTTGGGATCAGACAACCGTGTGTGAGATGTCTCGGAATATTATTATTATTATTATTATACACTGTAAAAGTGCCTACCTACATTATATAATATGGCCTGTATAAATTTATGACCCATTACACCTCTTCTTAGATCTTTATATACAAACGAGGGAATATTTTGGACTCTTATACCTAAATATACTTCAAAATTATAGTGTATGAATCTGAGTGGTAGGTTAAATTGTAACACACGTATAGTAAAAAAAATATATCCATGTAAAAAGTAAAACCTAAACACAGTCATTTGTGTTTTGTTTCATATCTTTCACGTTCAGATTAAACCGTAGTTCAATCGTATTGTTTAAAGTTAGTTAAAGCTTTACTTACCGTATACCTGTATATAGCCTTCGAACGTGCGTACCGCAACTTGTGTTTGCACTCCACCGGTATATTTTGAAGGTATACTATTTTTTTTTGATCAAACTTGTTACAAATCCGAACTCATTATGGGTTCGGATTTGTCACAAGGTCGGATAATCGGAATTAGAATTCTCATTGAAAATTAAGTGGAATCATTTCATTAGAAATGAAATCACTTTGCTGTTATATATTTATATCCCCCAACGACTAGATTTTAATAATAATAATTTAAGAAGTTTCTGAGAACTACGCATAGCAGCTCATAGGTTATACAAATCAATTAGAAGTTAGAGTTTCTACAATAAAAAATAAACTTAGTATTATTATGATCCAGCAGACAAACTATGTCAAATATTTATTATTTTGGGATGATTGGAACTCGATTGTATAAGAGTATAGCATGGAAACGTTTATTGAATTTTCAATAGGTGAATTTAAGGTATGCCTTTGAAAAGCTATCTTTTACAGATCTGTATCTAAACTTCAACTATTTTTTGTTATATGTTGTATGTGTCATTTTCTTCCAAACAAGCGAAGCTGTACCGCAGGTTTCAGTGGAACGAAATGCATCCTACACAATGCCGTAGGACCGCGAGCTTTTGCAACCATTTCACGGTGATGCCGGCAAATATAAGCCAAGACGAATCCGTCCGTAGTTGTTTGCTAAGCGTTTGACCCGGCACCGCTCGCGCCCACTAACCCACTGTTCGATAAGAAACTCCTGCAACCACCGCGCATTTGATTCTGACACGTATTCGTAGCTGTATAAAGTGCAATGTCCTGTCACAATGGGTATTCATCTCTTTGATGTAATGATGTGTAGTCAGTATCAACTGTTTATTTACTGCCTGCTACGTCGAGTTTGTCGGTCGTATGTTTGTATGCGTGTGACGCGAAGTGTGTTCTATTTCAGTGGCATTGTGGTTTGTTTTTGTGTGGCTGGTGTGGGTCCGTTGTGTTTCAGTGTTGGCCATGAGTGGATTGTGTGACTGGCAGAAGAGTCTTCAGCTGTACCGTTAGCGGACCGTTCAATAAATTAATTTGGTAACAGCCGTTGCTTTCTAGGGATAAACTTGGATTACACGAGTAGTTTGAGCCATAAAATGCTGCATTAATGTGCATGTAGATATAAAATTAACAGCACGTTAATCAAACATTTTTGTGAAGTTAGCGGAGTACCGTGAATTAAATAAATGTTGTTTTGATAAAAAAAACATCCGAAGGTTCTGTGTGAAATTTACTAACTTTAAATAAACGTACTTGATTTACCCAACATAAAACGAACAAATAATATAAAACACCTTATGTAATTGAAAGCAAAAAATATCCACTGCAAAATTTTATAAACAGTCGTCTGTTGAAAAATATTCTCATGAATAATCTTTTTGTGTTTTATGTTTGTGTCTAAGGCCTGACCTTAACACAGAACAAATAGTCTGTAGGCACACATTTATCCATACAAATCAAATCTGACCTTGAACCTTAGAAAGTGGTCACACTGTATGCACCCGTTACTCCTTAGTACTCGTATTTCTACAATACATTCAAACTTAGTACTTGTATCTTTGGACATAATTATTCAAAGCAAGTTATATATACATTTGAATTACAAGCAACATGTTTTGTTAGATTAGAGGCAAAATATTAACATATTATTGACGTTTAGGCAGATTTCCAAAAACTATAAGTTTTGATAACAGCTGGTTCAATATGCTTGTTCAAATAATTTACATTCCATACTTTATGGTCTACGTATCTACAGTTACAAAAGGAAGTGTAGGTATGTGTTTATATCCTATGAACATATAGATAATATAATAGGTACTTAGTTACTTACATATACCTCGTATCTCCGAAAAGACAGAATCCCACCATCAGCCAAGAATATCCAAGGATCAATTATTAAATACGTGCATATTATAGCTTCAAAAACTCATATAAGTGACCTGTCCCGAGTTGAAACCTGTAACATTATGCAGACAATTACTATAGCCCCACCACAACACTATGCATACAATTACTATAGAAGTATAGACCCGATAGCCGACACTAAAACACTTATATATATTTTTATTTATTTTTCATCCCATAAGTTCGGCACGTGTGTCTCTCAAGTCTTGAAGGCGCCATCGCGTCTCCTCTCCGTGAAGAGTTCTCTCCACATCAATTGTACAAACACTTGTATGACAGTCATGCCGTTGATGTGTTTTTGTTTTAATCCCGTAATTTATTAAATGTGTATTTTGTTCCTTTCTTGTTTATAGAAGTTGCGATTCTTTGCCATTAGGGTGCGTCCACATCTGACGAACGAGCATTACACTAGCAGTTCGCGAGCATGCCATGAACACATCAGTGTCAATTATGCCGTTTGAAGACGTGGGCGCGGTGCTCGTGGCATGTTCGCGAGCGGCTCTTGTAATGCTCGTTCGTCAGATGTGGACGCTCCCTTAGATAACGGTTTTTTGCAGTCCGGTGAAGAAGTCAAAGCCTGCGTTTAGGCTAACTGCATAGATCTCTGACTAAAAAGGCTTTTTACGTGTTTAAATATCTCTATTTGCAGGAAAAGTGGCTTTTTTATTTTAGATGGGTTTTTACAGTTAGATAGCCGCATCTCTCTGTTGTTAAAAATAAGTTACAACAATAACTTATATAATAAATAATTAATTAATAACTGGCTAACCGTTTGTTTACTTCTTAACTTTTAAGTTAATTTTAACCGAGATAAGACGATTAAAATACTTAAATCCTTTTTTCATCAATTTAACTTATGTAAACAATTACTTTAATAATTATGACGAAGAATAAATAACTTAATGCTATGTCTGCACTACTACAATACAAATGACTGGTGACTACGCATTATACTATGACATTGATAACAGACTTTGATAACAAACTAACATTTACCAAAGTTTTGATTGTCATTCTCAATGAACAGCTGTTCAGCTGTCATTTAAGGTTGTTACGATCTAATGTTAGTCATACTGTGTGTCAAATCAATTATTTTTGGATAAATAAGAAATAATTATAGGACAGTTTGATAATAAGGGCTAAAAGTACGGGAAGCCAAAGCAGTGGACAAGGTGACTAATTAGTCAAGATGATGATAATAGTTCTTCGTACGAATAGGTGTTAAATACATAACTTACTTATATGCCAACGTAAGATAAAAAGCTTAAAAATTACCTAATTATGAAAATAATTATCATTACATATTCCCTTCATAAATCAAGACACGCGGCAGCAAGACAAGCCAAGTACCAGCATAGGAACTGGCTAGCCAGCGCCGACTGTAATATTACACAAATCACTTGGTGACACTTTTAAACTATAACTATACCAAATTGATTTCAGACGGTCTAATATAAAGAAAATCCCTTTCAACATATATATTTGCAAGAATCGCGAGATTATCATTAGTTGCATATTACCACCTATTGTGCCAAAACAATTTAAAACAAATGAAATTTGACAGTGCAAAGTTCCAAAAATAAATGTCCGGTTTGACATCTGTATAGGTACATACGTTTGTTTATTGCAGGAGTGTGTTCTTCCTACGCAGTGCAGGACCGAATTTTACATGTATTATTTATTTTTATTCATGAAGTAATCGAATTTATGAAGTACCTTTGTAATTCAGAGAGTGTATGACAGACTCACAAGTAAGTCTTGTACAAGAAGGGTTTAAACAATTTTCAAATTGGACAAGACGTCACTGTTTTAATGTCATTGATACATCTTTCCTTTTTTTAGGCATTATTGAAAGACATTAAGAGATTGTGATTAAAGAAAAACTTTATGGTCAAATATGTTTAAATAAATCTAGACAATAACTATTATTTACTTACATATTTAGCTTAAAAATGATTAAAGAAAATTTATATTACTTAACTATCCATATTTTACAAACAAAAAAAAGCCATAACTATCAAATAAATCACCTTACGCTACATAAATACTGACCTAAACCATTAAAATTAAAACTATAAAAAGCCGGTCAATCAACAACGCCCATTACCGCCACAATTTATTCGAGCAATCTTAAATCTTAAACTACTAATATCCGTGTAAGCTAACACGAACTATTAAATAAAAATGAACGAGCGTGCGATCGTGGTAGATAAGGTAATCCGTGTCGACATTATTTGTTTTTAATTATTCAACGGCGAGTCCGCCCCTGGCTAATGACTTTATCATGCGATTTATGAGTTGCCCCCGGCCCTTTGTTTTTTATTCCTCGGTGGTTGATTGAGAACTACTGTAGGAGGGACCCTGAATGTGGGTTTTGTTTTTTAATTTTATTTGTTTTAGACCCGTTTACACAATGGCCCATGTTGGACGAATGCATCGTACCTTGAATTGTCTGGATTTTAAGGGAGCGTAATTAACACGTGTTAAAAATTAATTGAATTAATATGTGCTTATTGTGTTATAAATCTACTTTCTAGGTAAAACTATGCTCTTATACTTAACAGACTTCTGAGTGAGCTAAAATCCAAGGTAAAATACACAACGTAAGCTTGAAGTAAGTGTATATTAAGTACTTTTAGTACAACCTCAATTATAAGACTCTACCTTGTACTATTTGGTTTAATGTACAAATAGACTATTATTAATTATAATTTCATTACTGTAAATAACATTTAATGCAGAATAAAGAAACAACAAAGACAAAAAAAAAACAGTAAGTATATAATATAAAAGAAAGCTTTTTCGGTATGAAATTCCAATCTAACCAAACCACATAAATCAGGCATATCAATAAATACACGCTACTGCAATAAATGGAATATAATCTAATCGAACCCTTGCCGTTATCATGGGAGACTTCCGCCTTACTTTTTACGGGACAATGGCAATGGGTAAGAGCTCATAGTATTCCGAGAAAGGCCATCGTTAGTACCCAGTGACCGACTGATAACATATCATACGATCGTAAAAATTACGCTCGCTGTAGTAAGAATTTCAAGAGGTTCAATAAACTGGTTTCAGTTTTTTTTATGAGTAATTATTTACTTATTTTTTTCGGAAATTAAGATATACCTTGGTAATTAAAAATGTTAATTATTATACGGGAGCACTCATATCTTAATTCGGAAGGAAAGCTTAGTACCTACATATATGGTGAAAGTTAATTATCTCCCGCAATATCGTGAAAAGTTATAAATCTACACTTCAAAACTTACCTGACAATACAGTATGTTTGTACATACTCAAGACACAGTCAAAATGTATAATTTACTTACTGGAATGTCATCAGTAGTATCAGATCCCCTTTTTTCTAAAACACGTTTCTTAACTGTACAGAAAACGCTTTTACACTAAATTGACACAGTTACAACTAATTCTATTATTAAATCGCCGAAAGAATTCCAAAATTGTAACATAAAGCAATTTCACAAACTCTTTAAAACTTTTGCACAAAGCATTTTAATTCGAAGCAACAAACAATTAAAAGTCCACAAAGTATGTGACGTCATAATTCGGTATTTGTATCCCTGGTTATAAGAAAGTGGGCTTTCAGTTACTCAAATTAAATCATTGAGTATAAATATTTCTTTAACTCATTACGTAAGAGGAAAATTTGTTTCAAATAGGTCGTTGTACGTTTTCGAGGGATAGGGCTCGATTATTTTTCGGTCGAGAAGGTTATATACGTATAGCTGTGTACTTGACGTTTGTTGCAATGTTTTCTAGAAGAAAGATAGCATAGGTACCTGCGTAGTTTTAGGAAACTGAAGCTAGATAACTGAGAAGTCTGTACTACATTAACATATCATCACGCCTGTATCCCCGAAGGGTTAGGCAGAGGTGTACCAATGTACACTCAGTACACCCACAGTGTACACAGTCTGTACTATTCTAGATTTATACAGTCACTATTTTTCAGTTCCAGAAAAAAAAGTAGATGTTTTCCTTCTATTTTTTTCACCACCATACAAAAAACTAAATTAACTTTATCTTGTACCAATTAACGAAAACTATTTAAGGAAGGACTTCAAATAGTTTTTTTTTAATTATTTTAACGAAACATTACTTACCGTTTCTATTAGCGTCATTTACTCATAGTATTAGACGTAGTCACATAAGTAGCTTCAAGTTAAACAACACAAATCACAAATACAATCATTGACGTACGAGTACTATATACATCGACTGCTACGATCGCTAGTTTCCACTTGTACCAAGCGAGAGCAGTTCTTGGTCTAGACCTAGTACATTCGTTTACTGATTTATGTTAATTTTCGCGCAACGAGAAACTTATATACGAAAAGAAGGTTTAAATAGATTTTTTAAAACGGCAAGTTTTAAAAAATCTATTTAAAACACTAATTTAAGACTCCATCTTCATGCATAATTCACGACAAAACTAGTTCACACTAGTGCTTACGTTCAAACTCTGATAGGCTCACTCTAGTTGCTTATGTATACTCTAAGAATAGAATACTCACACGGCACAAAACCAATCACTTACCAACCGTTTTTATTTACACATCCAAACAAAAGTCTAATATTTTACATTTTACATCAACGTGATAATTAGTTGGCGGAACACGAATCATTTTACTGTTATCCCACATACACTTTGGCGGTATTTTTGTCCCGAAAGCCGAAGTAATTGCTTTACAACATAACCCTAACCCTTTGGCCATAAAACTTTCCAAAAACATTTTTTTTTGGGGTATAAAATGTTCATGTTCCGTAAAGCGGTGTGAGACAAATACTGTATTGTTTTATTGGTCTAGTGGTAAATGTTTATTTATTTTTGGCTATTTATTTTTTTGTCTGTTATTGCTTAAGACAGAATACGACAGAAGCTTACCCGTGTAAGTAAAAGTATTTAATTATTTAAAAGCTTTATTTTGGACTATTTACCACTGTCCTTAATGTTTGTAGTTATAATACGTTTAGAGTCTTTTTTCAATGTTTTAAATTTTTCTACTTATTTATTTTGAAGTTAAAAAAAGTAAGTACCTTGCAAACAGAACCTGAGTCCCTTCCATAATAATAAAACCAATATAAGGTCAAGGAAATCAGTACAGACTATATAATATAAGTTAAAACATTAGTGCTAACGAAAATCTGATCGCATGTAACCCATTCTAATGATCTGTACTCGACATTCCAAAATAAACATAGCTCTATACGGAAGAACCACAAAAAGGATCTATTTCTATTAAATATACAGTGATCAGAAATTTTCATTTTGCTCAGACAAGATAAAAACAAAAATCTAAATCTAGTCACGTTAAGTGATTTTGGAATGAGCTTTTCAAATTAGGTTCGACGACCTCAGATATCAAATCGATTTTTGAATTGGTATTTTGAGTCAAATCCCGTTTGTCAAATGGAAATTTGTTTTCAATGCAGTTGCACTTTTAAAACTTATTTGATGTCAAAGGTGCTGTAAATCCAATTTAAATGTTTTGATTAAATATTGTAGTGTAATTTACACGTGTTGTTTTTATCAATTATCTTATTTATTTTAAGATTTCTTTAGGATTGGTAATTGTCTCACTACCTATGTCTAGAATTGGACATTAGTGTAGCCGCTAAAGTACGAGTATACTTTATAAACAATACTATTTTTTATGTTCTATATACCATAACATAAAAAATAAGTAGATACCTAGTTAAAATTTTGCTTTTTATTTTTGGTCTTGACTCACTCCTTTGATAAACTAATAAAGTTACCGATCGGATCAGATTACAAACATAAATCAATACTAAAACGAAACTGTAATGAACAACTCATCTAGATCACTTCATTATATCAGTGTATTTCGAAACTAAAAACCCTCTACTTTTTTTAATCATAAATAAATCACTTCTTACTTCCAAAAACTAGTCTCAAATATAAAACAAAAGAGCCTAAAACTTAATTCCTTTTTTTCCCGGCCAGTGGGCAGTAATGCCATCTGAGTAAAGTATAGCTGGTCATAAACCGTTCCCAGTAAGTGCAAGCCTACCTGAGGGACTAAGTACCGTTACGGCAACTAGCCAAGCCATTCCAGGAAGGTCATACTCTAAACTAAGGCTGAAATTCCACATTTTTTTTTGCCGTCAACTACAACTCATTGCTAGCAAGGCTGAATATTTTTTAGGGTAGATCTTAGATTTGAATGTGTGTCAATTTTTTTTTAGGTATCAAAATTATTGTCGTACACTGAACCTTGTAACTTAAAGAGTTGTTTAGTTTTTTCCATATAGGACATAGTACTGTAACCGTTTATTACATTTAAATAATATTACTATTGAAAATTATACTAAGTAAAACAGAGAACTCAGTTTCAGCTTTAAAATGTTATCTCCTCAAATATGAACAAACAATATAAACACAGTTAAGTATCAACAATTTTTTTGTCAGCCATCTATTTTTAGAAACATCTCTCGTTTTAAAATTCCCAAGTCAAAGTTCAGATAGAAACGATGACGTTGCTACAGTGTTCACACATCGAGACTTGTCTGAACAAACCCACACAGCGCCACCCACTTTTAGCCGCTCCGTATCGCCAACGAATCGGCGTTCAAAACCACTTAATGACAAATGTGACCAAATATTGACAGCGTGCAACATAAAAACAAAGGGCCACCGCGGGAGGCGGGTTAGGTGTCAATCTCAAGAACAAATAGTCGAATGTTTGACGAACGAATTACGTGACAACTTTAGTTTGGTTGTTTGTCCCGCTGTTTACATTCGCCGCAGTAGGATTGCGACTTGGAAAAAACGTGGGGCGAAATGTGTCGGCGGATGTTCGTAGCCTCGTAGGTAAGTTGCAGGGGTGGCAGATGCAAGGGACCGGTGCTCGGTACATACGATATGATTTTTTTCCAAGAATATGATACCGTGCAATTTCGGTGATTTATTTCCTGATGTTGAATTTAGTTGCGCTGCGATTTATATTTAATTAGACAGCTTATTTCCTGAATGATTTGTAATTTGAAATGGGTTTGCTTTTTATTATTATTTTAAAGTTATGTTGTGTGTAGTGAAAATCGTTCGCAGTTGAAGCAAAGTAACGCTGGTTCAGATTATACTTGCGGTAAATTCTGGGCCACAATTTAATCTAAGACGGTACTTAATGATATTCAAAGCGTTTCTGAACGTATGATTAGAAAGCAATGGGCCAGTGGCCCAGCAATCATCGCAATGACATGTCGCGAACCGTGAGAGGGAACAATGGTCGCGGCGTGGGAACGCGGCGTGATTGCCCACCCTCGGGCAGCGGGTTCGAGTCCCGGGTCACGTCGCGGAACGGTGGGGTGCGAAACCAGAGTGCGCTCCTACATCCGGAATTCTAAATTTGTGTATGACTTCTGAGTAATTTTAATAAATCTATTTTGGGTCATAGAGCTTTGTTTTATTCGCTAAATTATTATTTTGTGTCCCCGTTCTCCTGTAGGGTGCGAGGTCTTTAATTCATAGCTCGATTGTGCATCGTCATAAATTGGGCAAAAATATATTACCTCAGTCACGGGTTATAAACTCCCAAAAACAGGTACCACTTTGGAGCCATATCTACAATTTAGACACAATTTCATTATTTACCTAAAATCTGAAGTAGACAAATTAGTCCCATTACAAAAAAAAAATACTTCTTGCAAGGAATGAATTCGGTTTCTCCTGAGTATTTGCATGTAAAGAAACAAATATATGAATAAAATCATTGAAGTTTAAAGTCGAAAATTACTACTAGATTTAACGATCAAACCCAAAAGCCACCTAGTAAAATTTAAGGTAAACTATATCTCAAATGATAGTAACTATAACACTTTTTAGTGTAAGATCATCTTAATGACTTTTCACCGGCTCTTGCCGTAGACGCAAAAAAATAGAAAAGTAAGTAAAAAGCGTGCTTTGTAAAAAAGAAGAAATTGGTAACAGATTAAGAGTCGAGGTTTTATTCATTTACTTTCACGCTTCAGAATCTTTTTAATTTTGTTGTAACTAGTAGATACAGACCATTGTCAAATGTTAAAATTTAATAATTAGAATTATTTACGAATCGTTTTTAAACTAGTGTAATTAAATTGAAAAAGGAATAAATTGTTTTTTTTTTTAACTAAAAAACTAAATTTTATATTTTATAATCAGACTAGTACGACATGTAAAAAGCTGTTTTTCGATCGAAGAGTGATACCTAACATTAAGTTTTGTAATAAAACATTTGAGTATAGGAACAAATATAATTTATTAACAAACTAGGTTTCTTTATGTTTGCCTTAGAGTGCAAGCATGATATAAACAACTATAATTACTAAGCATATTTGGCAAAGACACAGTAACTTACAGCCAAGAATGCGAATTAGTTCAAAGTAAATGTTTTGTTAAATCGCACAGGCTTTTGTTGAAGTTATTTCACAAGTACTATCTAGTTACTGCTTTAAGACTAAATATCTCAATAGTCAGTCAGTTAGCCTTCCTTATAAAGAAAATCATGATATTGTGTTCAAATCTGAATTTAGACAGAAATTCCTTACGTAATTGACGTTTATAGGTGATTAACAGCCTTATTGAGTAACATTATAACTAAAAAGTTCTTAAAATAGCACATTCCTGTTTTCCTTTTTTTTTTATTTCATAAGTGAAATAGTTTAAAGGAGGTGGCATTCTTTAGAATACTGAATGTATGTCCTTTGTTTTTTTTTTGTTACTGGTCAAAAATAAACTGTTTATAAATAAGTTGTTATTGCCAGCCAGCTTTCTGTTACTTTGAAAATAGAATATGTGAGAACACTTTCGTTTTAAATTATGAATCAGATGCGACAGAAGTTCCAAGGAGTCTGATTACTTTCTATAATCTGTGTAATTTTTTTTTTCTTTATAATAGGCAAAGGAATTAAAAGTGTCATAATACATCTTACATCCCCACACTAAAGTTAAGTGAAAATAGTGTTTAAATGATCGTTGCTAAACATCGGGGCGTTTTTCGGCGGGATTAAGTCGGTTCAATTCCCGGGGGTGGTAAAAGTGCCCGAATTCTATCAACTCGGAGGGATTTGATTAAATCCCGCCTCACCCCTTGCGTGTTGACAGTAATTGATTGAAATGCCAGTTTCTTACGGCTTAATGTAGAGGTGTGTTGCGATTGTAAATCGAGTAGTCTCGATTGTAGTTAAGGATGTAGAGTAGTGATGTCGTTTTGAGATTATTCAGATTTTCCACTCTTTTTTTTTTTTTTTAACAAATTTAACTTTAAACTTTTGATTGAAAAGAGTAATTATTTGCTTACTGAATGAACAAATACAAAAGTAAATCATTTACTTTTTTAATATTCAAGTATATTGTATTAAATAAAGTGATGCCTAACCTATCAGAGTTAAATATAAATACAAATAAATTAGTTGCAATAACTTGCAAATCCAATGCAAACTATAAATTCCTCAAAGCTAAAATAACTGATTGATTAAATAATTAACGCAATTAATTCCAAACCACCCAATTAGATGTTTCAATGAATGTATAATTCGATAAACTAGCAATGGAGCTTTGTATATAAACTTCAGGTATTATTTACTATTTAGCTTGTCAAAGCATTTAATTATGTTAGAACGACAATAATGTTGTCACGAGCCGACATAATACTATTATTATCAATTATTGTAAATTATTTATAGCTATTTCAATGAAGTGTTGTATTGTCTGGCTGTCTAGTAAATTAATACAAACACTTATATTACATCAAGTGCAACAAACAAATGATAAAAGTTCATTATTTCGGTCGGACAACGTAGGCGCAGTTATGCGTTGAAGTCTTTTCTATGAAAGAAACACATCTTAGGATTCGTAGGCTCAAAATAGGAAGTTTATTTATTTTTGTATGTAAATATAAAACCAAGCCGTTTTTGGTCTGAATGGTATGTATTTTGAAATTATTATTTTTGTATATAAATATAAGATAAAACAGTTTTAATCTGAATAGTATGTTTTTTTTAATTATGAACGGGGTGTTTAGAAGTAAAAGTGGTAATTTCAAGTGGGTAGTTACCGTAAAAATTTTAGCAATGCAATGACAATGTCATCGGTAGTTTGACGATTATTTACTTTAGCAATTTGCTTAATTTTTTATGTTTTTGGTGAAGCAATTTTTACTTCAAGTACAAATAGGCAAGCCGGGGAACACTTGGGAGTATAGAACAAAACAGCAAGTACAATTTAACGCGTCGTTTATTGATAACTTCATCTTTTCTTCAATATACTTTTGTGTCCACTGACTATATAACACTCACTGTACATTTTCGTATTACAATATTTTAGTCTTTCGAGGCTTTATAACTTTCGATTCCATATAACAAATATTTTGTACAACGCACGTCGGGCGTACGAGTGTGGCGTCGTGGCACGACTTATCGCTATCTACCTACTTTACCGACTAACTCCAACTTCAACTCTAGCCATTAACACTATATTTACAAATTGTTCAAATTTTTTTGGTATTCAAATTACCTCGTTCACTACATCGTCTCTCACGCGAACCACAGTCGGAACCCTCGCGTCCATCCGCACGACACGACTTAAAATATTTTAACTTAAACCATGAAAAAATACAATAATCATAATATAATACAAGAATTCATCAACAACATTAATTAATTGAACGTTCCGCCGTCGGCTCGCGGTCGGAGCCGGCGGCTCGCTAGTCAACAGTCCGCAACACTAACATGTCGGTACATTACAAAACAAATAAATGGACATACCTAGAAGTATGTACGGCCGGGTATAACGATCACTGTCCTAACGCGAACCCCGGGTCGCAACAAAGTCACTGAGTGGCGCGCGGCGCTCGCCCGCAGCTCATAGCGGCGGGATGTCGATGTCGCACGCGAAGGGCGACTCTCAGATGAGCGGCATGGCGCGCTCGTTGGCCGCCGCGTACCGCTGCTCGTCCGGCACGTGGTACATGTTGATGATCTGGCTGAGCTCCTGCTGCCCGTACTCGCGCTTCATGCCCAGCTGCTCGTGCGAGATGAACTCGCGCTTCATCTGCGGCGGCGGCTCGTGCGCGAACTCGCGCTTCATGCCCGGCGGGCCCGGCGACACCGGCTCCGACTTGGCGGACGAGCCGCTGGGCGAGTGCGAGGCGCACGACGGCGGCAGCACGTAGCCGCCCGGCGAGCCCGGCCCCAGCCCGTACGCCGACGGCGACGGTGGCTGCGGCAGGTAGGGCGAGCCCTGCCCGCCGCCGTAGTACTGCCCGTAGCCGCTCTGCTGCATCTGCGACACGTCGTAGCGTGGGTAGCCGTAGGCCTGCTGCTGGTAGGCGCTGGGGTCGTGCATCATATAGGACCCGTTGGGCATGTACCCGTGCGGCGTCATCTGGTACACGTCCCGCGGCTGCTGCGCGGCGGGGGCCGAGCTCCGCTGCGCCTCGCCGCCTCCCAGCAGCGCTCCTCCTCCGAGCGGGTACTTCTCTTGCTTCTTAGCAAGCGTCTTCGTCTTCCTCCTCGGCCTGTATTTGTAATCCGGGTGTTCCTTCATGTGAACCGCGCGAAGTCTCTTCGCTTCGTCGATGAACGGTCGCTTCTCTGATTCAGAGAGGTCTTTCCACTGTGCACCGAGACGTTTTGAAATTTCCGAGTTATGCATTTTGGGGTTATCCGAAGCCATCTTCCTGCGCTGCCCGCGCGACCACACCATGAACGCGTTCATGGGGCGCTTGACGCGCTCCGCGTTGGAGTTTTTGCTGGTGTTGTTGTTGTTATTGTTGGGTGGCTGGTGGTGTTGTGGCTGGGGCTGGTGGTGCTGCGGCAGCGGCTGGTGGTGCTGGTGCTGGTGCTGCAGCGGCTGGTGCTGCGCCAGGGGCTGCTGCTGCGGCAGCGCCATCATGCCGCCCAGCGCGCCCAGCGAGCCGTAGCCGTGCTGGAGTGCGTGGTGCGGCGGCACGGTGGCATGCAGGCTGCCGCCCTTGAGATCCGTCTCCATCGTCAACATATCGTCTTCCTGCGGCGCGTACAGCTTGCCGATCCTTCGTTCACCGTACACAACGAGAGAACCGTCGGTCGCTCACATGGACTCGCGGCGGGCGCGTGATAACGTGTCGCGGGACCGTGCGGCGCGGAGGCTACGTGCGTTGTGAGGAGGCTGCGGCGCCGGGCGCGGACCTGCGGGCCCCCCCGCGCCGCCGGCCCCGCCCCCCGCGCGCCAGCCAATCGCCGCGTGGCTGCGGGCCCCGCCTCGCCCGCGCTCCCCGCCGCCGCGGCCTGCATTTTTAATCGCGTGGCGAGCGAGCCGAGCGTACGCCTCGCCGCCGCCTCATGCAAATCTCAATTTTGTTTGCCGACGGTGGCTGCATTCTCGGCCTTAGTTTATGTTGTAAACTACACTGGCATTACCTGTACACCTTATTGTTTTTTTAGTTCAACAATAAATATTGCAAGTGAACTAACATTGTATTAACTCTACACAAGTTTACCTCATTATTATCAACTACAATTGAAAGGGCAACAATTAAAATAAATAAAATGACTGAAAAACAAATAATCACAGTTAGATTTTTATTTTCCACCTTGTATTTGTCGACTAGACAGAAAATATGTTTCTCAATAGTTACGCACAGACACAATGTAGTTTGTTCAGCTGTAGTGAGTTCAAGGCCCGTGTGACAATGTACCATCCACCTACTGAATGAGAAAGAACTCGCTTACATAAAAGACGTTACTTTACAATCATACGGAAAACCACACACTTATACTTAGGTTTAAAGCTTTGTTTTAAATCACTGATGTACTTTCGCTGGGCATTAGGAGACAATTAGATGGCTTTTCCATAATTATAAAAATGTTCATTAACCAGAATTGAAGAAAAATTTTGATTTTAATTAAGGACTGATATAAAATTAGATATGTTGTATGACAAAATAAAACATAGTACCTAGTAATAAAAGGGTGGGGCTGTTTTTACATAATGATATTAAGTTTAATTTAGTTACATCAGTTTTATTTAAACTAGCCTTATTACAAATATGTAAACGATCATAAAAGGTTTTGGTTTTTTTTTTAACAAATGAGATGTTTTTCTCTACAAATGAGTAACTAGATGGAGATATTAAACTAAGATTTTTTAAATGTACTTCATATCAACAGAATACAGTATTGTCATCTCATGAAGATGATGAAACTGTATAAAAAGACCGAAAAGCAACAACCAATGAACTAATGAAACATTAACTTGATGACGTCACATTTCCTAAGATTTCCTAAAATAGATCTTTGGTAAAATAAATTATGTAGGAATGTATATTTAGGTTTTACAAGAGCAGTTTAAGCTAGTAGTAAAGTTCATGTGAAATTGTCAAAATGCAAATAAGCGTGGTGATTATTTGTCCTGCCTTTCTCAAATGTTAGGTCTTTGCTCTTCAGTGAGAAAGCAAATGGTATTCATAATAATGTTTTTTTAATAAGTTTTTAAGGACAAGCTTATATACAATATAAGCTTGTCCTTAAAAACTTATTAGACAAGCTTATATACAATATAAGCTTGCCTTAAAAACTTATTGGCACAATTGTCTACTCGTCCCACTACGTACGATGTGCATACCTGTAATTAACTTGTTTACACAGGACGCTATATGTGTGTAATGTAATTCTAATATTATCTTGTAAATGAGTTGTGGGGTTGCCTAATAAACAAAAAAAAATAAAGGACTATGCCATAAATATATGACTAGTCCTACAAGTAGTTAGGTGTCTCATTTTACATGTATAAATGTATCACGTAGTCTTACAATGAATAAGAAATACGTAGGTAATTTCCATTTGTCACGATCTAATAATAAACATATTTATTTGCACCTTTTTCATCATGTGGCATTTATGAAAAAAAAAACTGTTTGAAAATAGTTTTATAATTTAAACATAGTTTTATCCAAATTGATGCTAATTAAATAAGCAAATTATACATCCGTATTTTTTTAATAGTTATAAAGTAAGAATGTCTATATTATTCATGTGTCAACAAACGAAAATTTTAATATAAATTGTCTTAACACATTAAACTACAAAATCATATACTTTTATCAAGTATGA
This sequence comes from Autographa gamma, assembly GCA_905146925.1. Taxonomy (NCBI): domain Eukaryota; kingdom Metazoa; phylum Arthropoda; class Insecta; order Lepidoptera; family Noctuidae; genus Autographa; species Autographa gamma. The sequence continues at coordinate 9,676,132 of LR989852.1, forward strand.
CTTGCCCTTTAACAGATGTAATCAAAAAAATCCTATTACATACATTTATATGACTTTGTTTACCAACTAATTAAAATAACTTTGTTTACTAAGGAAATTACGAGAGTTTACCTAATTGGATTGCAGCGTATTCGACAATTTCAATGACGTCATCGCGTTAATTTTCTTTTTCAACTGTTATATGTTTATTAAAGGTTATGAAGTATGAAAAATTTTGGTAACAAATGTAAACATGTATTTTAAGAGTTTCAGTTCTTATTACGCGTTGGTTTATTTTGTAAACATCCTTATTTAGTATTTTTAATGTTTCTTATTTAAATGTTCCTTTTCATACATTATTTATGATAAACTCTCTTTTGTTTTCTAGATGTTTTGCCAGGTGTTAATTATATATCTTGCAGTAGTATATTATTCGTGATTCGTAATACTTTAGTGTGCTTTTCAGTAATGGGGTTTTAGCCGTAAGCTTGCAAGGCGGAAACTGAAGAAGGTTGTATATGTTAATAAAAATAGAGTAAGAATCAAGAGGAACTTAAAATTGTCGAGACGTGGTAATCTAGGGATAGTAATGAGCTGACTGTGTCATTCTAATTTTACTGTCTTACAGATGTTAGGTATGTGAATACTAAGTTGTCCGTTATTTCACGCGTGTTTCTTGTCACACAAGAAAAAAAAAAATATTTGAAATAATAAATTTGAGAATTTGGTTATCAAAACTAAAACTAACATATGCAAATAAAGGTTTTTTTGAAATCGGTCTTGTAGTTTCAGAAAACAGCACGTTCAATCAAACATACTTTTTAGTTTTTCGTTTTATTAATAAGTATTCAGATAAGGTGTTACATAAATTAAGGATCAGTTACTATAGAAGTGATAAATAACATTAGATGAGTATAAAGGTTTTAATGATAAACAAACTCTTTCAAAAAATATCAGCTGATTGTTATTCGAAGTAGCAAGTGAATGTTAGCTCGAGTATTGTTATGTTAACAGAAATACAGTATAACAACAATACTAGTTGGTAACTCTATAAATAGTGCAGCAATATAAAACTTCTTATAATTTAATGACTATTTATAGGTGTCTGAAAATAGGGTTAATTTTAATTGGTAGTAAGTGGGTTTAGTAGACATCCTTATGTGCCTAGTTAGGTCTTAGTACATACTTATTATGATGTCTGGGTATCGAATCCCAGGAAATAGAAACTATCATATATTTTCATGTTTTTGTTGAGATATTTTTTAGGTTATGCTGATTTTGTAGGTCCCCCAAATTGAGAGAGAAAATGTCTTTTAAATAATTTCACAATGCTTACCGGTAGGTAGGAAGAAGTAGGTTATCTTTTTTGGTACTTTTCTGAGTAGTGTTGTTATAATATAGAAAAATTATCTATTTATGTTAAAATCTACTATTAACCTTTAAATAAAAGTATTGTAATTAGACATGTTTGCCTGTTGGAATGATTTCTTGTTAGAAACTAAAAGTCATGTATATTCTAATATATGCAATTCAATTTAGTTTTCCTAATGATGGTATAAACAAAAAAATACAGTTACTTGTTTCAGCTGTTAATTAATTATATTCACTATTTATAATTATAAAGCGGGGCTTATTTTCTGGTACTTACCTATTTAATTTATTGCTTTTTAGAATAGTACCGTTATTCCTCTACTTAACTTTAAACCAAGAAATCTCAGAATCGAGTTTCTAACTAAAATTAATCTGCATACAATTCTTAGAAACGATCATTTTTTTAACCTTAAGTGATACTTAGTATTACCTGAATACACTACAAGCTATTCTCAACTTTATGAGTATTGATATAATGGTTAAAATCGTTTGAAAGATGAGGCTGAAATTCCTTGAAATGTCTATTGTTTTAATAAGTCTTTTGTTTTTTTGTAAGCTCCATAAATGTTACTTTTTAGTATACTTAGTTTTATAACCACTGACAGCGGTAGCACTTTCACTCTGGAATAGGATAGGGTAATATAAAACACATTGTTATTATAAATATTTATTGTTCATATACATTGCAATATTATAACTGTTTTAAACATATTGTATTGAAGTACAGAAGTCAATGAACTGTGCACAGGTGGTTATCTTCGATCTATGAGTAATGCGCGATAAATTATTTGTTATAATTATTATAACTTTGTAATTTATTGCTGTGTATAAACAAATGTTTGTGATATCAATTTTTTTTTTCTACGTATAAACTTACTTAATTATAAATAAATAATGTATAAAAGTAAATACTTTCTAATTAAGATAAAATAAATAAATCTAAAAGATAAATTTATAAGAAAAATTATAATCGTTATTTCCTCATTATTACAGTATGAGCTGTAAAATAATTTAATGTAAAGATTAATTAAATCTATAAGTTTTTAAAAGCTTAAGGTATCTTGTAATTTTAGAGTCTTACTTATTTAGGAAATAGTAATAAAGGTGTTTTATATTATTTCACTCACGGCGGTTTAATTACACATTACAATTTTTAGTACTTCTTTGCATTATATGCATAACTAATAATTCGTCCTTAAATACTATACTTATGGATTTCAGGTAAGCATATAACTTATAGATAAACAATACAACTAAAAATGTACCTTATAAGAACAGGGCTTATAAATGGCGTGTTTACCTACCGAAAAAACCGCATTCAGAAAAAAAATATTGTAAAAGTAAAAATAGCATTATTATTAAAACCAAAAGCCCGTTACTATTATCAAAGTTTACGATACAACAAATTTAGTAAATCATTTTATGAGCAGCCAGTCCCAACCAGACGGCCATACAAGTAAATCGCAGATCGCAGATAGGTTAGGTCTATTCTGCATTCAGACTACAAAACTGTCAGAGCGTGAAACGGTTCGCACCGCCTAGACTGGTGTCGACGCCATATTGCTCCAGTTTCAATTTAATGAATATGGTTTGGAGTTGCGTTAAATATAGGATCACTAAAATCTGTGAAAATCTTTGCTTGGAGCTATTTACTTGCTAGTTTTTTTTTATGTTAAGTATTTACATAATTCAGGTATTGGACACCTGTGTAAAAATTTGGTACCTGCTTAGAAATTTAATTTAAATCGAAATCACATTTTCAAGAAATAGAGCAAATAATAAAATGTGCTTTATATCCTCATTCCAAAAAAATATGATAAAACACATATTGTTATGTTCATATCTATCAAGTTAATCAAAACAATTATTTAAAACCTGCATCAATGTAAGTTTAAATAACAATAACAATAAACAATGGATGTAAACAGAAAACGTACTCAATCAATTTGCTAATTTATACTGCGGCAACTTACAATTAACATTTCATTAAAAGAATCAACGCTCAAACACTACAAAATCGCACTCCGCTAAAAATGAAAAGCACTAGAGGCTTACGCGTCGCGAGTCATTCAATAATTGCCGGAGTAACGCTTGTGCTAAATAAAAAAGTGCTCATCAAACTCCCTGAGCTTCGTAATTGGCGCGAGGTGTCACTAATGACAGTCGCGAGTGCCGCTGCAAATTAATAATTATCGCGCATGGCAACACTGAGCGCGCGCCGCAATATGGCCGCCGCGCATTGTTAACGGAAACTCGTCATTTTAATTTTCGATTATCAATTTGTGGCGTATCAGACAATTATAGTTTAATTGTTTAACTAACAAAGCTTTGCGATGTGCTTCGTGATTTTTCGGGTATCAATGTGTTAAGTTATTCTGGTTTTGTAATGTCATATTTGTGTAACATTTTTCTGTTAGCTTTGAAATATATCATCATTTAACATCGACTTCGTGAAGGCAATCTGTATATAAATTAATAATTATAATTAATGAATATGTAACCTACAAACTAATTGACAGCTCGTCCTCATCTCGTGTATAGTTTCAAGGTTTTCAGAAAGGATGAGAGACTTTGATATTTCGCTTGTATGTTGAAATTTGCTGTTTCTAGTGTCTCGACTTAATTGCGACAGCTAGGTACTCATTTTAATATGGTCAAAAATCTATCACAGGAATAGTATCAACAGATATTTATTCATAGGCCCGAATGAAAATATTCATTACACTAATTGGCTTTAAAAATAGTTTTTCATTAAATACCTGATGACAATGGTAAGTGAGCGAAAAAAGATTATTGATATCTTTTTCAGTCAACTTCACCACATATTCATTGCAAATTCTAAATCAAAAACTACAAAAACGAATTGAGCACCTCCATCTTTTTTAGAAGTCGGTTAAAAACAGCTCTCTCTACCAGATTCCCGAACAATAGAACGTAGAATATTCCACCTTCAAATCTCACCACTAAATCCCTATCTAAGATGACTGTCTGAATATCCTGCATGTATGCATCAAGTCTGAATTCACATCACAGTCCAATATTAGGCGTGACAGTCTGGACACAAACAAGACCGCACACGTAAGGGGGGTATCACTTCTCGAAGGAGGGAGGGGGGGGGGGGACACCCCAAGAGATATTGAAATCGAGAATTGTAATATAGATATTGTAGATTGTTTAGATGTTATGGTTTTAAGGATTTGTTTTGATGTTTACTTGTTGTCTTGTTATATGTTTTGAAAGTGATGTGTACATTTATTGTATTTGTAGTGTAATTATGACCATATTCAGTTTATAAAACTGTACATTTGCTGTATCTTAGACGTGGTAATTCAATTGTTTATAAGAAAAGTAAATAATTACCTGTTTTGGTTAATTAACTTGGATGTACCATAGATAGGGGAATAAACCATGGTAAAGTAAAAAACTAATTTTAAATAAAAAAGCTAAGTCACAATAATTACATGATCATCTCAACCTAATTAAGAAAAATCATCTGCAAGTATTGTTTCTTAAGTGCTTCTGGGTATTTTGTCTTCTATGTCGAAAACCTCACACCTAAACAGGTATATAACACACCTCCACATACAGGTACATAAACATTATCATAACATTAAAAATAATTCATCAAAAACCTTCTTCAACGTCAACACTATCAGCATTTTAATACCTCACCGTCACACTTGAATAGGCCTAGTACATATCTGCGGGGCCTGTCCAGTGGGTGGGCCCTACCGGGGCCGCGGGGCCGGGGCCGCGGGGCTGCCGGGCCGCGGGGGAGGGCCCACTTCCTGCCGCTGTCTCCGTCTCATCAGGCCTATCTTGGCCGAGCTGGCCGCAAATTAAATAGTAACGTGCGCCCGTCCGTACGTGAGTACCCAGCCTTATGTATTCACTTATAGCCTATTGAAACTGTTCTAGATTAGTTTGTAGTACTGTTTCCTAGAAGTTGTTAGGTGTAACTGATATTTCGATGTTATTTAACTGATATTTCGATGTTATTTGTTTGTGTGTTTTAGTATTAGAAATTAGAGAATTCACTCTACATTATTGGTACTTATGCTAAGCTATACAATACATAACTTTGCTAAAGAATCTAAAAAGTTGATGGCACTCTTATATGTAAAAACTTTTACCGAATAAAAACTTAAACATAGTAGAATTACAGTTTATAGTTTACCTAACCATTTAGTTTAAAAAACTGGATATCACTTAAAAAAACATCAAATAGACATAATATAAGAGACATACAAAATTAAAAGATCTTAATAACACGTCAAGTCTTCAATTTAAACACACAAACTTACATACTAACCTTACTATACATTACAAATACATAAATACCTCTATCAAATCACTGAAGCTAATAATCAAACAAAACCTAATTCCACATTCACAATAACAAACATCTCTCAAACATCAATCATATACGAAATTATTATTATTATCAGAGTATTATTTTAATGAAATTAATCCAAGAATAGAAAGCTAATCTCTATTTGAGTTGAACCTTTGACTCTGCCAATTACATACATTGTCAGGTGTTTGGAGAAATTATAAATGGTCATAATATGGACGCAAACATCTTCATTTGGTACTGATACATTAAATTGTTGTGCTGAATCATTGTAAAACGGAATGGTTTTTGTATGGCAATAGTTTAACGGATTCATAATTTTGAAGTTGAATGTGCTGTGGTGGAAAATGGCATACAATAAAATAGTTTAGCGTAATAACTAAATAACATAACAAGATAACAATGACAATGAAAGATTATTGAAATTAATTTGTCAGTTCATGCAGTTATGTAGCGATAATACTTTAATTAAAAGCTCATTACTTTCAGTTTATACAATGTTAGTAATTTATACAATCCATATTAGTTTATAAGATTGTTTAGGAATGCTAAAATGCAAGTCACAATATACCAAAAGTGAATAAGGATTTAGAATACCTAAGTAGGAAAAAAAATTGCTTGAAATATAAACATAATTCGTGTGCCTCTATATTACATCAATTGTAGGTAAAAAGCAAATACTATTAAGAATGTTACATATTACTATATAGCAATGGTCAGCCATTACATATTTTGTACATATCATAACCAAAATCTAGGAACATGTAGTGTAACTGCAATGTAAACAAAGCTCTTTTGGCTCTCTTAAAACAATTCTAATCTATTTTAATATATATTATCTTCTTTAATTATAACCTCATCGGTTAATATGTATCTAGATACCGAAGCAGGTAGGTGTGTGGCATATAACCCACTGTCAATACGGTATGGCAGTCATTTGTTTTTCTCTTTTTAAAAGTAGAACACGCAGTATTATAAAGTTAAAGTTATAATAACTAAATTATTTTACATAGGTCAAACACCATTTTCTCTGTAACATCAACAAACCAAGTTAATTAGTAATTAATAAATAAATAAGGTTGTTTTCCAATAAGAGAGTATAACAATCTTATTAGATGTTACCTTTAAAATACCGACGGCAAACTACAAAAGGTCATTTAAGACAAGCTTTTCGCTGCTATATTAAAGAGAGTTTAATACATTTTAAGCTTATTTCGTGACTTTAACAAGAATTTAAGTTATTTGAGGTTACAGAGATCATAAACATCGTTACATGTACCTGAATACGTTGAATGTCGTATACATACACAGACTTATTCTAAAACACAGTACTGTCACTACGGCACACCTACACATACACATATAGATGTGTACCAGTCAGCTGACAGGCGGTACGCGGGTCTCACTCGGCCGCTGTCACAGCCTCCTTGCGCGCGCACAGCACAGCACGACGACACACACAGCAAACGAAATTTCCGCGAGGAAAACACTCGTTTTCCGCGACTGAACGTGCGAGCGACGCGCTCCCAATGCCCAGACTAAACGCGAGCCGTGAAAAAGCACCGCCACAACGCCGACCGACAATGGAAAGCGGTAAAGAATCATAATAATAACAATGACAACAATGTGAGATGCTATAATAAAGAGCCGCGGCATTGTGCTACGCTCGGCGTTCGTTCCAAGGGTCGCGGAGATCGATACTCGGCGGATTGTCTACGGACGGCGTGCGTGAGCCTTTGTCGGCCGCGGCGCCCTCCGCTCCACCATTCATCGGCGTCGCCAACGCTAATCAACTGCGATTCTATCGAACACTTCCAGTCGCCGAATTTGAAGCTCTTTTACCGGCACCCGCGGCGGCTAACAATTCCTAGCACGTTTGAATCTTAAATGAGACGTACACGTGTACTGCTCACTCAACAATCAGATTCTAAGAACGAAAACTAATTCAGATAGACCGCGAATTGTGAGCAAGTAAATAATGAACGTACCAATTGAATGTCGATACAGTTTAGCACTTTAAAGCATTGTATTCTATCGACAAAATTGTACGCAAAAGTCGAATGCTACAAGTATAAACATCCGGGACGGTCAATAAATCTATTAATAGTTTTCTTTCACGACTCCGGCAAAAAAACAAATGAGTAATCGGCAAAATTTCGCCAGTGGAAGGTGTGAAGTGTCGACGGCGGCATCGTCGATAAAACATCCCGAGTTTAATGTAATAATCCGTCGATCGCCGTTATCATTAGTTCGATCGCGCACACCTCCCGCAGGCGCGCAGATTGCCTTCCAACACACTCTTATTGTGGATATTACTTATTTAAAACTGGTGTCGAGAAATCGTGTTCAAATTATCGATAAGTCTTATTTTTACACGAAGTTTATAATTGGATAATTTTGTCTTTTACTGTTAGTTGTTTTGTGCACCACTCTATATTAACAGCATTTTTACTGACACTGGTATGACAGCATAATGACAAAACTTTACTTATTTCTTTGTGACACCTCACCGGCTGTCATTTACATCCAAAACGTTCATATTAAGCTTAATTATGAACATAAACAATTCCTCATCAAATTAAATTTATTGATTTCTAATCCAAATCCATAGAGTGCTAATGGCGGCTCGGTTTAATTGGTGCGCGGGCGGCGCGGGCGCAGCAAAGAGCCCCCCGCGGCGCGCGTCGATCACTGATGTCCGATGCGTGCGCGCACTGCAATTAAACTTCCTATCGCTACATCGGACTAATCCAATTATGTAACCATCTAACCCCATCGCATTTGTCTTTAATCGATAATTGACTGATTGTGATTATGACCAAATTTGTGAGGAGAGTTTAATTTGTGACCTAAATTGTACTACGTTACGTTACTACGTTGTTTTTAAGTTCATTTTATGCATAAATTTAGGCTTTTATTTATCGATTGAGGCAGTACAAAGTCTAAAAATACAATTGGAAATAAAACGGGTGTATGACTTACATATTAGGTGTAATGTAGCTCGAGATAGAAAAATCTGGAATCAAACTGAAAAGACTTTTGCCCAGCCGTGGCACAATAAATAAAAGATATTAAAAATAAAAGATGTCAATTAACATTTTTGATGTTGTGTCTCAGATGTTTTAGTTTCACCTACAAAATTCTATCAAAACTCGATTGACTTAAGTAATCAACATCATAAATCAAATAGCATCAATTTACACATATCAAGAAGCTCAGATATAACAACGAATGTCAGACGATTAAACTAATTACATAGATACCTAAACATTGCAGCGATGCGAACGAGCCAATAACTTTAATTGACTTCATACACTTCGGAGCATATTTGTCAAATGTCGTTTCAACATTAAATGTCAGGAGATCGAGCAATAGTGCGGCGAACACATGTAATGCTCACTTGATTGATGATTAAGATGACGTAACACCGATTGTCTGGCAATAGCGACGTCCACTCGATATTCACCAAACTGCGATACTATTGCAGCAACAAAACATACTACGCCAACATCAACGTGTTAATGACAAGACTCTCTAAATTTGAAATTATAACCGTTAATTTTAAGCCGCCATTTTTAATTAAACGCGATGACTAAGTGCGGGTATCCATCACAGTCGGCACTCGATGCCGATCTATTATTAATTATTATTTTGATCGATCATGGTCTGTGTTATTTTATTAGGATCCGATGTTAAGTTTTTCTTAGCGTTATTAATTACACAAACGATGTTCTTGAGGAATCTTATTTTCGGCCAGGTGTTATAATTTTAAGACGCCTTCATATTACGAAGTCATCAACATCAGCAGATATACTTAAACATAAATTCAAAGAAATACCTATTGATAAAATTGCGAACATATTCGGGGAACAAAATCTCGGGAGCACTTCAGGTAATTTTTTCTCGAATTACCAAATACGAGATTGCGATATTTCTGCCGAAATTAGAGGTGAGTTTATCCCTCAACGAGTAATTCGTTCCCGGCCCGTAAAGGAACATTATCCTTACGGCTCAACGACTTTTCGCAGAAATCAATAATCCCAGTCTTTTTTAAATATATACTAGCAGAAACAAATATATTTCTTCGTTCGTTCAAAGCTGGAGTCAAAGAGGCCGCGGATTAGCTCACTATTTTTTGTGTGTGTAAAATTTGAAACGTTTCTCGATTAACGAGAGATTTGGCGCGTCCCAATATTTTGGGAGTTTCGCCGAACAATAGGCTTCCGGGGACTGCTGCTCTTAGAGTATTGCGTGGATGGGATAAGCAGAGATCAATCTACAGATCAAGTTTTTCACAGAAATATCCCTGTTCCGTTTTTATCTTATGCAAAATCCCGAGCCATTGAGGATTGGGTTTATTGAAGCCCTTGTTTTAGAGATAAGTCCTAAGTGTCAGATAGTACTTGGGTGAGCTGTTTATTATTCTGTAGAAGGTACTTATGTGCAGGAATAAGTAGCTGGGGTTTTAAAGCAGTTATCGACCTTTAGAACTTTGTAAACAGTTTTGTGTCCTCCAAGTTTTCCATATATCACCAGATATGTACAACAGTGTATCATTCGTTATGCAAATTGAGCCATCTGTATCACATTTTCTTTATGTCTGTTTTACAACATATTTCCTCACCACCTCCAAAATTAAAAACCTTCAACCTTCTCAGGACCCATCGACAGCCCAACACCATTAGCGAATGCAATCAAAATACCGTAGCGGAAGGAATATTCTGACTATCGTCCAACAGCCACGTGAGGTCAGCACATTTGGCGGCGCGATCGCGGCATGATACCGCCGACATATCGATCGTATCGCGGTGACGATGCGATATCGTTAATTCCAACCCGTGAACTGTCCGGCCAAGAAAGGGAACGCTAAAGGTATCACGTGACGTTATTTGCTTTACTTTTTGTGGAATTCTTTAGGTGTGATATCATCTTTGTAGTAGAAAGTGTTTTGAGGTTTAATTACAAAATTATGTTAGTGGATTCTCCTGATTGCAATGAAAGCAATGGCATATGTAGTGTTTCATATTACTAATAACGTAAAAAATTTGTCTCGGAGCTTTAAAGACCATACGCACTAGTAAATTACAACTGCAATAAAGTAATCTAAATCAAATAAAGAAATAAGGTTTTATCGTCCAGCATGTTTTAGCCATCAACCATATGAACGAGAATTTGTATGACTTAACAGTCAACCACCCATCATTGGCTACAATGATATTAACAGCGTCTTAATTCCAAGGCAATACAGTTGACTTTACTCTAATTGTTAGTAAACATTTGTGGTCGACTGTACGAGAATGAGTAGTACTCGTACTTATTTCGAATCTGACCCGCGGGTCACGCATGCCAATTGTATGAATAATTTTGACGAGACCCATAATGTAAGGCTCCGAAATTACTAGGTAGTATTAAGTATTTACTGTTACAAGTTCTTACTATGTGTTTAAGATAATTGTATTAGGTTTAGAAATTTAATAGAGGTGGTTGAAGGTATCGAAAGATTAGAGGAAGATTGAGTATATAAAGTGGCATAAAATGCTATCTTTTAAACTATCAAGCTACATGTTTACAGTAATATTATTGCCTGTGGAATTATTTGTGTTAAAATGCGCTAGTTTGAGTTGTAATAAAAGTGTATAACACATGCTTATGTACCTCAATTTATAAGGCTTCAATTAAAGTAGTGACTCATTAGTACGAAAAATAGGAAAATGAAAAGACGAAATCTATGTAGTATTTTTCAAGCTATTTTGTGTCCGCCTCCAGCCTTACCAGATTCAATTGAATATTATATTTTCAAATAAAAGCAAAATCAAAATACCAAAGCAAATGAACACCAAAACTATTTTTTACATAATGTTTGTATCTAACCAGTGTTAGTTCTATAGTTCTTCATTTCAAAATAATTTCTAAACAGAAAAGCATCAAATACACATAACTACGTCATCATCTTTAGACCAGTATCGTCATCCGATTGATTCATGTTACCGAATGCAAGGAATTCCAAGTATCTGTAACGATCCTATCTATTGCTACCTGCTAAACTTCGAATTTCTACTTCGCCCATCAATTTCAACGTAATTTATTGCGAAGCGTGAGAAGTAGTTTTTTAGAGTAATGTGTAATTAGGGTATTTTGTTTCGTAGAAAGAAGTATTAGGTAACTTGGATATGCAAGTAGGTACGTACTGTATGTTTAATAAGTTGGCAGTTGGGGTTACAAAAACATTTTATGAAGATGATATTTTGTATTAAATAAATAGGATAAAAGGATTCGTCTTTTTTTTTAATTCCTTGTCGCTATGTCGCTTAGTTAAATACGGCTTTTAAGTTTTGTTTCAAAGATAAAACCGTTATGTAAAATAGTACATAAGGTTATTAAATGAGTTTTTTTTACTCAAATTTCATAGAAATTAATATAACTAAGATAAATGGACGAGCTTTTATTTTGGGATTTATCGAGTAAATATATACAGCAAATATCTTTGACATTTACTGTCACAATTATGTCACGTGGAATTTAATAGCGTTAGTAAATTAATTTACGAAATTGGTAGCAGAACATAGCCACTAGTTTCTTGGAATTTGTTTTAATCGCTAACATCATTATTAGGCAATTACCATCCTTATTAAATTATTTAGCTATTTTCAAATATGGTTTTGAATTTTAGGAGTATTACCTAAACATTTATAATTAAATTTAATTGTAATATTTTACTCGTAAATGATGTAATTGTCGTTTCTACGGAGTTAAAAATTGGAAAATAGTAGTAGGTAGTAGTGTAGTTGGTCTCAAAATATATTAAATACATTAGGCTTTTTATTTTTCGTAATAATTCCAAGTTACCTACGTAGTTGCCACCCTTACTGACACCAATGTAATTACTGCAGTATATACATAAGCACTTAATACTTTACGTTTTAGCCGAATACATTACCAGGTACCTCTAAATCAATGTGACAGGTAAGCAAATAGAACAAAACTCACCTCTTCTAGGAATCCAGAAAGTCCTTTAGCCATAAATCACTTCGCTCCTGACAAATGGATTCTACGGCGTTTTTTTTCTTGCCACTCATTTATTAATAGGGCAGGGAATGTTTCGGAAAACCAATAAAATGTGCCCCGTCATATACCTGTCCATCCAGACAGCGTGGCTTTGTTCCATTGCCAGCGTTTTTTTGGACCGCTCCGAGTCGAATGTGAAAGACTGTAGTCACGGATACACTGTAATTGTACTTACTTATAGTAATAAAGTTATTAAAACTAACTTTCGGGTTTATTACCGTCATTATAGCGCCTTAATAGACGTTCATTAAATTGTCGAATGATTTGTTAAGAACCTTACTCTCCTTTCGGTACGCCGTTAGTGGGTTTTAATTTGATACTTATTGAAGTTATTTTAATATCTGGGTCGATGCATGCTCCAGAATGCTAATACTCAGCTTAATTGCATAGCGACGCATTCACCAGCTCATATTCCCACCTGCAAGTTATCAATGAATCCATAACTCTAAACCGATGTCACGGAATTCTTTTGTCCGCGCATTTCCAATCCATTTCGGATTTTAATTGCTACCAAATACAGTTTAAAATCATGTGACGTATTTTGAAAGGCATTGCGTCCAAATTCGCGACTAACCTATTTTTGTGAATGGACATATTTTTTTGTGTTGCCGCCTCGTACACAAAGGGCTTCTTCGAGCTATTTTGCGCGTGTGAAAGAGCTCCCATTCTCTCCGCCCTCAAGGATTCGAGCAAAAATAATTGTCATTTCCTGCGGCGAAAGACATAAAGGTGTTTATAATATTGTTATATGAATTGCATACGACATGTCGCGTTGGGATGTCGTGATTTTCCAATGGTCATACTTTCACGATGATTGCATACGGCTTTAATAGACTTAAATGATTGCTCGGGGAGGTAAGTATAGCTATATGTATATGTGTGCAGTGTCGTGACACTGCAACTCGTTTGTAACAAAGCAATACTGACTTTATAGATTGTTTTAAGTTTGTAAAATTAAAAATATGGTTGAACGTATAGTATATATCACAATTGAAAAATTATATACTGTCTATCAGTAAATTTTGGTAAATGTCAAGGCTTCATGCCTTTGAGACGATTAGTGAGAATGTCAGGTGGAATAGGTAATTGAAACCGCAATATCTAGACAAAATATAAACAGTTCAGCTTGTGAAATACTATGATTTAAATAAAGATGGAATAAGTTCTGAGATTAGTTTTGCAGTGAAGGTCTGATGCAACTTAAACATTTTTAAGTTCGGTTTAAAATTAACTAACTCTTTTTAATTTTTTAGTGATTTTAGTTGCTTATAGAATATAGAACATTTAAAATTTAAATAACTGAAATGTAATAAACCGAATGATAAAATGTGGGTGTACATTGGTACACCTCTGCCTAACCCTTCGGGGATACAGGTGTGATGATATGTTATGATATGTTAAAATTTTGTTCTAAGACTTTATGTATACCTAAATGAGTTCTGTCATCTGTGTATCCATAACACAAAGGAAACCTCCTTCGAACTCCATTCTTTTAGAGGGTAGTCAATCTAGTATTTCAGCTAAACAAATCGATACAAAACACGACACATAGTCCCTGTAATCGACACTCACTAATAATAACCGATGTCGCTTGTCAAACTATGAAATAGAGTACGCGTGCGAGTAATCACGGAGCAAATGACAACTTTTGGGTCAGAACTCGCTAAACTCCCCAAAAACCCATCCAGAGGAAAAAGAGCTCTATTTATAATAGTAATAAAGGTTTTTCAGGGTGCACAGTTAAGTTGGCGTGTTGCCAAGACGTAGGGTAGGTCACAGCGCTAATGGGTGGCTGTGACAGGTAACGCGAGACGTTGGACAAAGTGCATCGGAGATGACGTCACGGAGCTTGTTCCATGGAGGTTAATGATATCTCCTGTAACGTGTTGCCAAAGTTTCCCTTAATTGAGTTCGGCCAGGAGTTGGAGCTTCGTTTGGTGCGTTTTGATATGGGTGTGATATGTGATCTTGTATTGGTAAGATGCGAAATGAGTGTTTTTATGTAGAAAACTGACTGCATACGATATTTTTACATTGACTCAATCAAACTTATATAATTATACAGAGTTTAGATTGTTAACTTCATTTTATTCTCTATATTATATACTCGAAATTAAAAATAACAAAAAATAACTTAAGTAGCAAAGAAACAAAAATTAAGGACTTCAATATTTATGAGAAATTATTTAAAGAATCCTAAGTATTATTGATAACATCTCCACAACAAAGCCCAGCAGAATACTAATAGAGCATAAAATATTCCAATAAAAGGAAGCCGATAAAGTCCAACAAAGGTTTGTAAACAAATCTGACCGGCGATCAGTACTGCTCCGGTTTTTTCCTGCACGTTTGCCCGTAGGACACCTGTGTAATCCTTTCAACGTACATAATATGCCCTTAATTCCATTGATAAGGCATGACAACTAACGCTTTGTGGTCCTTCGAGCCCTTTTCCACCTCAATTAAGGTTATCCCTTTGTCTTTTGATTCGAGATGACACACTTCTTTAAGTCTTTTTTTTTTCGACATGTGGGAGTGTTTTGAATATAACATGATTTAGTGTTGCTTTTTGTTTTGACGATTTATTGTAAAGGGTGTCAAGATACACGGATTAGTGGTTTGATAAAAAGTCTGGGTGATGTGAACGAGGGTCTATTTCTTTTTAAACGTAGGAGTGGAAAAAAAGTAAAGTTTAAAATTTTTTAATTGAAATCATGTAGAGATTTTTGTTGAAATTAACAGACCGGAAAATTACTCATCACCATGTCAATTCAACTGTGTTGTAAAGGATCTTATGTAATCTAAAAAAGCTCAAAATTTTAAATGAAAATCCAAGCGTCTTTAACTGGTTTTCAAATCCTCCTTTATATAATAAATGCCATTTAGCAACACTAGTTGTACTCTCAATGTACAGCAAACTAAAAACTTTCCCGATAAAACGCCCGATCAGCGAGCTCAAAATGAAAATTCAACCCCTACTAATGAATTTCCATTTGATTGTCAATTTCAATGAGAGTAAAACACCCTCTCGTGGTTCGTCGAGTTCTTGTACATTATTAGTAATTCGATATGCTCCCCGCTGCAATATTTTCACATATTGAGAAAACAAATCATATTTGCACTGATTATTGTATTGTTACATCATCCTGTAGGGGAAAACTTGATTGTTGTAGTTTCGAAGTAATAGTTTGGCTTAATATTAGTGTGAGATCAGTAAAATCTGTTTTAGTAAGTATGATGTGCATGTATACTTTTCTCCCAAAATGGAAGTAGAGTTAAGCTTGAGAAATGAAAAGATTTAGTTAACTAAATCTTCTCATTTAGTTACCAACAGCAGTTTGCAACCAGTTATTTTTCCAATAATGGCTTGTAAAGGAATTCTTTCGATGACAAAGGCTTTTTTTTCTGAATTTTCTCAACCTTTCCCAACATTTAGTCCTAAGCTAAATCGCGACGCAGAGATGCGAAGCAATTACATTTAGACTGAAGCGAACTTGATGCAGCCAGCCAAATGAAGACTTATTTTTGTGAGGATCAAAGCGATCGCGGCGGCACGTCACTGACGTCACTTCCGGCAAGATGGCGGCGGCGGCGCGATTGTTTGATGTGCGAGTAATGAAGTGTGCCACCTCTCCCCGCTTCCTGGCTGTCGGGGTGTCAAGATACGGGCAATGACAACTCCTGTTTGCATATTAGAAGATACTTTTGCTACGTTTTCATGTGTTCTTTAAACGCGTTAGATGAGACGCTCTTAGCTCATAAATTGTTCATAGTAGATAATATGAAGACCTAGTCAAGCTCACGAATTATGTAGTCATTCTGCCTATACGTTATTTACCATTTATCTTTGGCTTATCAAGTAAAACAAAAGAAAGTTTGAGCTTAACAAAAAGTCTTTAAAATAATAGGTATGTAACAGTAACGAAGTATCAAAAAGTAACAAAAACAAAACACAGCAAAAGAGCATAATTTTTTAATCTATTCTGTAACTAGACATACGATACATATTAATTAACAACTCGCAATCAGTCGGCCTGTACCGACCTTTATTATTTAGTAGCGCTGTCATCAACGCAAAACGGATTTAAATTCAATTTCATATCGGGACTCGCATATTGAGTTGTTATATAGAGAATAATCGCGTTACCCAGTCCACTAGTGGGGATTACGTGCTTTTTAATAAAGTCGCGCCGGCAGGGGGCGACACCGGGGACATTTTTATACAAAGAGGATTACTTCGGCCACGTTTATCTGAACCTTACAGGGAGACTTAGCCTTCTAAGTACTTTCAGTGAATGCACACCCGTTTTACGACACTCTACACCTACCTTTTTGGTATTTTGTGTTTTGAAAAGAAGTTAGTGTTAGGTTTGTTAAAGTGTTTCGGACTTGACTTAGAATTGTAGCAATGTGCTCTAGAAATATTATGTCTGTTGTATTGCAGTTGAAAAAGGTATGTTTCAGTTAGTCCAAAATTTTCTAAGTTACTTTTAAGAATGTAAAATGTGTAATTCATTTAAACGACTTTGTAGAGTTATATAAGTAGATGTATAATTGTTTAATGTCGTCCAGCTTATGTGGGCACTTAATGACGTGCAAAAGCACCAGTGACTGCAAATAAAGATCAGGATGACACTCGACTCAAAACCCTGCGAATTATATTATCGACGAATGACTCAAGCGTCCGTCGATCCCAAGAAATCACTTACCACGAGATTAGCCTCAATACATCGTAACGAAACAACGTCGCCTGCGCACTCCTTGAATTGAATAACAACGTGTAACGACACCAACAATGGATGTTCCTCGGCCGACTCCGACACTCCAATTATCTCGTTGTGCGCATGCGCTGGGAACTAACGTCAATGTTCCGGGGTGCGCGAATACTGACCTTATGGTACTTAAAGTTGCGAAGTCCGAAGATATTAGTGCATCCGTTGAGTATCATTGTAGGGATCCATTGCCGCGTGGTGTATCGCCTTTCATGTCACTCTACTTTGATTAAGGGATTGTTGCTGCTGCTAAACTGGTGCTGCATCCATACTTACTTCAAACTACGTAGTTGCAGTAGCTTTAAAATATACATAGGTTATGTAGCAACCGGATTCGCCTCCAAGGACCATTATTTATAAATTAAGCATCATCGTTAACAAAAGTTGTGACACAGAAACAGCGATAAATGTTGCGACATCTGAGTAACGAGCAATTGTTTACACGTCTATTAACGAAATTGCAGGGAAAGACAAAAATGTAAACAATAAATAAACCCGGGACGGTCCCATATGAATATCAATTTGTTTGCCTCCGCGACAACGTCATTAAATTAGCGGCCAAATTGAATCACAACTGCGACAACCTTGCCGGTGCTACGTCCCGCGAAACTTTTCCTCCTATTAATTTACAAAGCATCTCCTTTCACTCGCACCAAACGAATATAACCCTTCTCAACATCCATTCAAGACTTAACTTCCCTCGCTCCGAGCCTAAGTTTGTTCATTATTTTTACATGTCATTGTGCAAGTGACGTGACTGTACACGATTCGAAATGAGACTCTATATCATGGAATTAAGTTCGCTATTCCTTTTAATGCGTTACGAGGGTGTATCTGGTGAAATTATGATGCAGTCTTTATTCGTGAGCCGTCGGGAGCGGTTGCAGTAATCACCGCGTATCTCCATCCAGGGGTGAGCTGTGAATAGAGCCCTAATGAACTGGATTTAGGAGTTTTTGTGCCGGAGACTCGTCAGCTCAGAGGTGCAGCCGAGCAATTATGACGGACTAAACAAACGTGGCTCCAGCTCGACACGGCCTTTCAATTACTGACTTGCAAGCGAACTGCTTACTATCGACCACTTCTTTGGGTAATTGCTTTTACGTGTACGGCGGGTTATAGTGTGAGTTTTCAAGCTTTAACTCGTCGGGCGGTCAGTGATCGATCTGAGGGAGTCTGTTTAGATTGATGGGCTATTCTCTAAGCCGTACCTATAGCCCGCCATTACGGTGCGCGGCGGTGAGTGCCGACCTTCCGAACATCCAATCGTTCTTAATCTTCTTAGTGCGGAGCGAGCGGAATTATTTGGAATCTAAGCACCTAATATGCTTAGATAATAAAAGGTTTCGCAATTGTTGGAGGCTTTGTTGCTCGTCCAATGTTCCTCCCGGTAACAACGTTTTATGGATGTATTATTTGGACCCAATTACGTTTTTGATCGTATTATAAAAATAATAGAAGCAATTCCAGTAGCTACTTATATTTGTTTCCTCCCCAGTAAAATCACCAAGACATCTACCTACTCACTTAATCTTTTCCTGCTCTCATTTACAATAATATTATTTTTATTCAAGCGGAAAGGAAAATAGGAGCAACGAAGTTATCCCTACCTTATGGTTAAACACTATAAAGTCGTTAGTAAACTCTTATATCTTTATGATACATCGTTATTCTGCTTCTACAAATACCTGAATAATGCATAACAACCTTGCAGGAAAACAAAAGAATCATTCGCAGAGGGTGTCACTTCCAAACAGACTTTAATTGCCATTTATCTACGAAGCTTACTCTACAGCCGACTATAAATTCGTACCTAGATATGTTTCAAATATGTATAAGGACCAGGACTGCGCTGTTTAAACTAACAACATAAATTGTCAAACTTGTAAAAGGAACATCACGGCAAACTTTAAAACTAACGAACACAGCTACAGATTTACTATACCTAGCGCGGCTATTATCTACACATATCTAAAACATATGCATAGTTACCTACGTTCACTAACTAAACTCCGCATCACTAAAAGAACTGAACGACCATCTAAAACAAAAGAACTTCAAACTTAAAGGTGAAAAGCATTATGTTGATTTTCGTCTGGCAAGCGCAAATGCGGCTGTAAAAGATGAGACTGTTCTTATTTATTTACGACGGTGCGGCGAGCGAAGTGGAGCGAAGATGATATGAATGATAAATGACCCTCTGAACGCCCCCCCCCCCCCTCCCCGCCCTCCGACCCCCTCACACGTGAACACACGACGAGGTGTGCTCTCTGGATGCCTACTTAAGTCTGAGCCGTGAATGCCGAGAAGTGATAACCGTTTGAATGGCGAAAGAACTCGTGACGAATATTGATATCGTAAATGTGTTATGTTAATAATGCTGTCAGGAGCATGTTAAAGGTTCTGAAATTCGTAAGTGAGTTGGTGGTGAGGCCAAAACTCGATTATGATTCACTTAGTACCAACAAGGGTAATGACAATGAATGGGGGCCATATTCATATGATTATCAACAGCTGTTTGCCATTTTAAAGCTAAGCAGCAAGGATGAAGATAATAAAAGAACATTCGCTATATTAATCTAGAGTCTAGAATGCATTGGATAAAGAAAGAGCAACTTTAGTAGAGTCATCAACGAGGCGATAACCGTCTCAGTTTATAGAGATAGTGTAGCGAACGGTATCTTATGTAAATAAACTGAAGTAAATACCGGTCGAGCGGCCGCATCAATCTCAACGTCTAGCCGGAGTCATCGGAGCTAAACGGATTTTTTCAAGCCAATAGCCGCGCATCAACACGCGTGACGCGCAGCGCGATTGGCCGACACTTTTTGTTCCATTTTCGAATCCTTTGTTTTTATTGGTTGACACTTAGCTAAGACAAAGGGGCGAGTGTTTGTGTGTGTGGCGCGGGTGTATGTGTTGTTGTTTGGTCGTGTGCGTTAAGGAACGGGGCTTCCTGCATGTAACGGAGGTAAGGCGTGGGACGACTCATGTGGGTACTACGTGCCTGGCCTTCTGATTTTGATGTAGGTACGGCCCTTCGTCCTATGTGAACTCGAGTGGACTGTTTATTTTTAGTGTATGCTATATACATTGTTACATTGTAGCCGGCCATTTGCTTTTGTCCGAATACATTTTAATAAATTTTTGAAGTTTAGCTTCCTTGATAGAAATAATTGGTATTTCGAAACATTTTTTTGTTAATGTTGCCTTTTTTATTTTGTCATAGATGTATATCTGGGAACTGTAACACCATAACTCATTGGGTCCATTTATGTGTATCGACCATCAATCCAGAAGTCACAAGAAGCTGAAAATAATTCAAGTTCACCTCCAGACAGGGTGGTATCGTGCTATGATTAATGACGGGGATTATTCAATTAAAGACTCGGCAGGTGACGGAAGGGGGGTGAAGGGGGTGAACAGAGGGGGGGGTCGCTTTATCTTCAGTGGCTACTCGAGGGGATGAATTTGAACGGCAACATGCTTTGTTGATAGGTTTTCTAATAGCTTGATGATTTTGAGTTGGATTTTGTGGTTCTGTTTTGGTGATTTTTGGAATCCTAATATGTTTTCCTGGTTGGGGTAACAGATTATCAAATAATTAGGATGGATTAAATCAATGCAAAACTTATGTACATACATCTTACTAGGACTTCGTGTGTCAAGAAATGGGTGTCTTATTACTCTGAAGGGATTTCCTCTTTATTAATGTATCCTATTTGTTTTAGGTTTCATCTTTTGAAGTCTCTACACAAACTATGTATAATCTACAAATTTTTGTTATTTCTCCTTTCGGAATACTTATCAACGTAAATGTATCATCTTGTTATGCGGCCCGCATGTGTGATTCTTTATTAATTCTGAACGGAAAATACAGATGGCGCTACTTGCTGAACCTTACATTCCCACAGCAATTTTAAAGTTACAATTGCTTATGATCCATATAAGATAGTAGTTATTATTGTGTGGAATAGGTACCTAGATATACAATACTGGATTACGAAACTTTACCAAATAGATCGAAAATTCTAAAAGTAAAGAAGATAAAATCACAGTTACGAGTACCAAAAATGAGCAAATGCCAATCCGCATGGAAAAGTTTCATTCTAAAATAAGAAAAGTTCTATTATTCATTTTGGTAATTAATAACTAAGTTCTGAAGTAATTAGATCATACATATACCATAAAATAAAAACCTGACTTCATATGACGTGGAGATATAGCCGCATGGAATGCCCAGCGCCCAGCGCAGGCATGAATGTGCAGCGATGGCCCTCGAAGGGTTCAAGTGGCGCTGAGCACCATCCAGGCGAGTGCTGGACGTGTCAATGTCGATGCTCGGTCGATGCAAGGTTAGTACCGCCTTATGTAATGTAAGATATTGTGTGACAATTTTTAGGTAACGGATATTAACGTAACGTACGTTTTAAAAAATTAAAAGCTAGTGAGATTTTTTTGCGCGTATTTTTGTGCAATTAAGATTGTATAGTTTGCGAAGGGAGTAGGTACATATGTAATATTGGAATTATGCGAAATGTACCAGAAGACTTTCCAAATTTTATCTATTAATGAACGTAAATCAATTACTTGTGTATCAGAATAATTCAGCTTATATCTTTTCTTTGCTTAGTATTTACCTGAAGACCTAAATCGCGTAATTAATTAGTACGCGATAGTAGTATACCAACATCGTAACTTTCAATTGCAGAGCCTTTTTCAAACAGAGGGACAAAAATGGCCACGATAAACCAAAAATATTTGATAAACTGTGTAAATTTTTGGGTTTGAAAACTATCCCAACTTTTCACCTGTTAGCCACATAAGCTAAATCCACAAACATGAGCGAATATGCCGCCCCACTTAAGCTTTTTCATCGAAAACTCCGTTCAGTCCGAGTGCAACCATACATATTTGAAGCCAGTAACGGTTTAAAAATTAGACGAGAGTTGGAAATTACTGGTATTTTAACCTAGTTTTAAGTTGGTCACGTATTTATTGGACCTTGTTAATGTCCTTCAACATTCCGCAAAATATGGTTTTAGAACAAGTTTAAATTATTCGGTTGAGAGTACAGATAGACTCGGTTTTGAATATGTTTGAACAAATATTCTAGTGGTCTACTAAGCTAGAAATTTACCCCAAAATGTGAGTGAAATTTCAGTAACGTTCTTTTGTGTTTTTTTTTTCAATTTACTGTATACCTCTTGTCTCAATTTATTTAATTTGGATCTCCAACAAAGAATACAGCTTACAAGCTAGAAATCACTAATCACGGAACCAAATCCATTGTATTTCTTCAGTTACAGGAGACCACATCATGCGTATTTAGATTAACAAGTAAGAACTTGTATGAAAAAGAAAAAAAAATAGTGAAGAAATTAACATAACCAAAATTCAGAAAAATAAATCAAATTATGGTAAAAAATAATAAATTAAACATAAACAATTCAGTACTCGTTTAAATTCGGTCCTTGAAACCTCAAAAATTATACTAGACTGTATATTTAAAATCAACGCACACAAATCAAAACCAAACCAAATTCACTGCTAATTAATAGAACATAAAATAATTAATCAATATTCACCATTTACAGTAGTAATGACCGCCTCGGTTCGTAGGGCCGAGGGCTAGGGTTACGTTGATAATTAATGATTTTTGTACAAAGTGGCCGGCCGGGAACTGGGACAACCCCGGTTCCAGGTCGATAAGACAATTCTACATGCCAACGGAAACGCCAACAATTTATGTAAATATTTAACTAGTGTAGGAAGTTATAAATTATGTGTACTGATTTTTATAGAGTGTGGAACATGGATATCTTATTTAGTTATTTTTGTTGTAACTTTTAGGATACTGTTTTGTTCTGTTTGTGTGCTATGTATCTATATCATAAAATGGGTGTAAGACTACTTTTATAAGTAGACTACGTGGTATAAAGTCAGCATCAAAATTATTTAAAATAACAATTCATTTGGAAACAATTATAGCTTTCGCTTTAAAACTAAAAATTACCACCACAGCCCCGTAGCTATTAAATATTTGTTTGTACAGGCAGGTACTAGTACAGGTTGAAAGTTGAAGCTGTACCTGTTTGTGTACCTGTACCTACCTACGACGCAGATATAAATTTCTAGGTTATTTAAAAATACCGAATAAATGAAAAGCATATTCAAAACACGTATTCAGTAAAATAAAATAAATCTAGGCACGCAATATATTTTAGTTCAATCAATTCGTATTACATTCAGGCGCGAATTCTCAAAATTCACGCTGCGTAATCAAAACAAAACGAATACAGATTTGTGCATACGTATTATACTGTAACAAAGCATAAAATACGAGCTGAAAAATCATTCCTACCAAAAAGGTTTAACAGAAAATCGTTAGAGTTAAAAAAATGTTTTCTCGCAAACAAAACGTCCATTAAACGAACTCTCAACCCCATCCCTTCCGCGGTATTATAATAAATGGCGCAATAATGGCACAATATAATATTAACACAAAGTTAAACGCGTTTTTATTTTCCCGCCAAAACTTCAGTGCCGCTCTGGTGAGCATGGCGTGCGACGCCATTTCTCTTTACGGGTGTTCTCAAAAAATGGCTCGAGGAATAAAATAAATCGCAAATATTTATCAAAACGCAGCCCCGGCCTGTGCGAGGGATGTGGTGTCGATGTGTCTAATGTGGGATGTAATAAGGGGCTCAGTACTTTACCACACTTTAACAGTTTAGTCCTTGAAATGAATAGCAATGAATAAGTTTTCTTTACACGCCGACGGTTTGATAAGTGGCTTGAATCAGTGAATGCTTTCGCATCAAGCTACTTAGAGTTATGTATCTGCATAATGTATTCACATAGTAGACAAAATACGATAACCATGTATGTATTGCTTGTATTTTTTTTTACTTTGTGACCTATTGTTTTGACGACTTAGTTAAAAAGAGAGTAGACGAGCTTAATTAAAAAAAAAATATTACAAATATGACAAACTAATTGTCCGTGCACTATTAAACACCTTAATGTCGTACACATATGTACTGTTTTAAACGTACACGTCGTCTTTATTACTTATTTATAATATTAACTAGAATCTATCAATTATGAATAATAATTCACACCACAAAACTCAATTAAACATTAAATCATAGTTACATTCACACATTTCCATCGACATCGATACATCGCGTCACATCACTAAGGGTCGACAGGTTGCAGAGCGTCGGACATTTTGTTTTACAACGCGAGTTCGGGCCCGAATTATGAAAATATTACGGCGAATCCCTCTGAAACAGGCTTTGACATTTCGTAACACGGTAATAAGTTGTTTTTACGAGTTAACTCCATGTTTGACACGGCCCGTGGGTAGTTTCTTTTATTTTTAATCACTTATCTTTTCTGTATTTTTCTTTGGGTATTTGATGAAATTAAAAGCGATATAAGCCGCTCAAGTGTGCCGTTTGCCTTTTCGGTTTGTTTTCAGTTTCTTTTAATGTTTTGATAAACATGTTTTCTTTCTAAGTTACAACATGAAACAACATCTCTTCTTTTAAGAAGAACAATACTCATCGGGTTTTTGACCCAACTTTGTTACTTTTGTCCAGGTCATGTTGTTATGTGTGGTTTTACTCGATTATTAAATGTAACTTATTATATCTCATCCAAAGACCAGGAATATGTAACTGGGTTAAACATACATGATTAGTACGTAGATAGTGTGTAGTTTCCAACGTTGTAAGAAATGTAAAGCAAACATTATTTACTGACAACAACGTGTGTAACTAAGTTCCTACCTCCCAAAAACAACAAAAATATTTATTTACGAGCCTGAGATGGACCTAAAGAAATTTTAAAAAGATACATCTTTTTACTTTTTGAACTTGAACTCCTTGCATTCACCATTTAAAAGCACCATTGTAACATATCTTATGAATCTAAGCAAAATCACAAAATCCCTCTAATAATGTATAGTTGTTCTAAAACAGTAGCATGACAATACAGGCTAATGAATTGATCGCGTGCAAGGGCTACGGGCTACGACTGCATTCGGATGCATTAGCAATGCTTCCGGGGTCGGGACTCCGCCACCCTCCAACTTTTTCTCTAATGCTCTATAAACATACATTTATACTATTTGATAATAATTTTGTTTGTGGTCAGAAGTGTTGGGCTTTTAATCTTTGTTTGATTTTCCGGATGCCGTACAATTAAGTTGGAAATGATGATCTTACTAAAGTGACAGCAAAAGACTAACTGTTCTGGATTGAATGGTTATTGATAATTTTAAATTTAGACTATCTCTGTTGACTAATAATGCCATGGGTTGAGGCCATCATCTGTCTTTTGCTTGCTAGTTCGCAAGAAAATTTAAGAGTAGTCCGATA
The DNA here is from genome assembly GCA_905146925.1 of Autographa gamma. Classification (NCBI taxonomy): domain Eukaryota; kingdom Metazoa; phylum Arthropoda; class Insecta; order Lepidoptera; family Noctuidae; genus Autographa; species Autographa gamma. Next base: position 9,702,060 of record LR989852.1, read on the forward strand.
CCCAAACTAAAGTTATGTTGAGACTGAGGTTGAGATTCCGAAAATGGCAAATTCTCATTTTAATATACAATTTACATGTTTGAAGCCATTCAAATCTTGGTACAGCCATTAGACATTCCTCCAAATCATTAACGCACTTCAAGGCCGGGGGCTAAAAAAACTTTAAAAAATTCCTGCGTAGCGTTCTGACGCGGGTAGACCTTAACGATAGAAGGGTAGTATTTCCGGTTCCTGTTCAGAGGGGGCCGCAGGGAAGCCGGAGGGGGGAGGGCCGGTCCTCTTTGTGTAGCGATAACCGGAAGCCAAGGGCTCCGAGGACCGAGGGTTATGTCAACTGAGAGGTATTTTCAAGTTTCTTCCCGTGGCTGTTGATTACTCGACACGAATTTCTAATGTGATTTCGGATGCAAATGTTTTCGAGAATGAGAACCTAAATAATAAATGCTCATTTCAAGAATTCTTTTGTTCTCGGTTTTGGGGGTTTTTGAACTGTATTTGTGGCATTAAAAGTTATATCTTGTTGCATTCATTTTGTGTCGTCATTAAGCACATTTTCACTTTTAAACCAAAGCTTCTGGATCTCCGATATTTGCTTTCTCTAAAGAGGAACATCGAACGGGCGCATCAAACTGAAAATCCACGTTCAATATCTGTTCAAGAAGCAGGCCACTCCGGAGCAATCACTGGCTAAATGGCTACTTTTAGTGCGAACAATAATAATTTTAGTTGCGAGTGAGTGCTCCAATAATGGGCACAATTTCCGACGATTAGCTGAACGACAGTCGAACGTTTTTGCAGGACTCTTGTAAAAATGGCGCTAATGACCATCAGTTGAGTGCACTACTTGTAGTAATCGCGATGATTTACACTTTATGTTTTACTATTTGTTTTAATACTTTAGTGCGATTCTGTAAGACTTCATTCTAAAATTCGAATCTGAATCCGCAGTGAGTTTCTTGATTGGCATTCTGTAACTCGATTGATAATTCGAATCTGCACTAGCGCCACACTTGCGAGCGTGTTTGCGAGTTGAACTAAATCAAATACGAGATTTTGACAGATAATGTATGAGATGACGTTTTATCTGGCATTCTGTAAGATTATTCCTAAGTCACTTCGACGCTCACTTCGCACTCAATCTCGATCCAAAAATAAGCATATATTTTACGAGTGAAAAAAAATTTTTTGCAAAAAAACGATTTCAAAAATGAATAAAAGCACTAAAAGTTAAAAATAATACTATTTTAGATTTAGATTTATTTATTTACTTTCTTCAAATCTTAACACTAGGTTACATTACATTGCCCCACAAAACTGCTTACGCAGTTTAACTGTGAATGAAGTTTATTACCTACCTACATTAATAAACCGAACCTAAACTACTATTAACCTATACTTAATACAATTTAATATTATTTTGGAGACGGTGCCTAGCTAGGTAGGTAACGAAACGACAAGTAATTCCTGAATATATTGATGGGTACCTATTGTGTTTGTAAAATTGGTGTCATGTTATGGGGAAACAGTGTCAATTGTATCGATCTGTTTATAATACAAAAGAAACTTGTTAGAATCCTAGCTCAAATAGACAATACAGAAAGCTGTAAACCATACTTTAAGGAATTTAAACTATTAACGCTACCATCAATATATATACTAGATATATGCACATTTGTTTATAAAAATATTAACACATTTAAAAAAATAGAAGATTCTCATAACATCAATACCCGTAACAAAAATAAATTATGTTTACCACAATCCCGTATTAAAATGTTAAATGAAAGTCCATATTATATGGCAATTAAATTATTTAACAAGCTACCAATAGGTATAAAAAATCAAGAATATTTATTAGCATTCCAGAGAAAACTAAAAAATTATTTAATCCAGAATTGTTACTACTCCATAAAGGAATATTTTGAAAATAACAATTTTTATAAATATAAATAGGAACAATAAATTACTAAATAATTATTAATATAGTTACAACATATGAATATATAAACTATGTATATAAATATGTTCTTTTATATCCCTATTGTAGCTGTGTGTCAGCTAATACCTAATTATAAGTACCTAGAATATACCCTTTGTTTTTTGCTAGTTATTAAGTATGAAATTATATAGAGTCAATAAATTAGATAAAACCAAAAAAAAAAGTTAAAACTGTAAAGGATAAATATATTAATTATTAGATGCTAATTGTTTTAGAATGAGTGTTAGATTTTTATAATAGGTATTAATTATATTGCTATGCTTGTAAAAGGCAACTAAGTAATAAGTCCCACATATTTTTATAACATCTAATGTACACTTAGTATGCAATAAAACTTTTGACTTTGACTTTGAAATGTATTATTTTCCGATTAGAATTAATATTTAGAAGAATGTTTATGTTTTATTTTTTCTGGCTTCTTCTTAGTCTGTAGGTATACTATGCAGTCATTAAGTTTTGTATATTGTTATTCCATAAACTCTACCAGAGTTTCAACCTGAGCCGACGATGGGTGAGAGGAACGTGTCTCATTTGGACTGAAACATTATTAGAACCAGATTAGAAAACAAAATAAACACTTCTATAATTAATACAACAAGGAATATATACTTACTTCATGATTATTTTCCAATTATTATCAAACCAAACTCGAACAAAACAACGCAACTCATAAGATTAATAATATAAATATTGACCACAGATTAGTAATGATATTGACTGTCAGTCATTTTTATCGTTAATTATGTAGATTATATTCACGGCACGAATTTAGAGTTTTCTCTGTATTGTTTACTTATTAGCCGTCTTAAATTCCTTAAAATAAGAAATTTTGATTTAAATATCAAAACAGCTAAAATTCTGAGCCAAAAACTAGTAAAATAAAAAACCGGTAAATCTCGAATTAAATTTTGTTGAGTGTGGCAATCACTAGTGCAGTTTTGCTCGCTTCGGAACTCACTTCACTTCGCAACCGCCTAAGTGATGTTAACAGAATGCAAAATCAAGGTCATTTGGAATGTGATGCGAAGTGTAAGTGAATAGCGAAGTGAGTTGCGAGTTGTTGAGTGAGTTTTACAGAATCGACAAGCTTGTCTTTGTGTTATATGGTTATTGATAAGCCTCCAATGTCTCTCATTGTTTGTTTCTACGACTTCTGGTATATAGCGATTAAGATTATTGCTAGCTTATTGTTACTTGTTTGTGGACTTGCGTAAGAAGATAGCGGGTTTAACTAGTTTTTTTCTACTTCAAGTTATTTTGGTTGCCAACGGATTCATACGAGTTAAACTAGTAACTGGGTAGACTGGATATGTTGGTTGAATGCAACATCCATGTTTGTGAGAAGACTGGTAAACAAATATTGCTAATAATATATAATTTGAACCTAGTTTTTTATGTATGCGACAATCCTTTGCTTGTCTGTTATTATTAGCGCGATCCGTTATTCCAGATTTAGGTATTTGATACTGATATGCCAGAATTTCAAATAAGTGAATGTACTATGTATGAAATAGATTTAGTTTACAGGTAATAAATGTCATAATACTCGGAAAACGGATTTCCCGCGGGGATTTTTATTACATATGTGACTTCAATAGCGGCAATAGAAGTCTCATAAATGTTTAATGAGTTACGACATGTTTTTACGAAAAGAAATCAGTGGAGCCATGAACTTTCTCTCATGGTCATTTCAAAAGGAAAATTTGATACTGTCTAGTTTATTCCAGAAGATTGTTTTTTTTTCTTAAAAAATCCCAGATCAGACCACATACTATACCAAAATCTTTTGTAATTAACAGTTTAACTTCTTTTTTTCTTGGAAAAGCTTTACCGCAGTTTACCTGCTCGCAGACTGCTTCATCGGTCTTTAATAAAAATATATTATCCATACCTTGCCACATTGACCATACTTTACCTAATGCTGAAAAAAAAAACTATTTTCTTAGGCCTTATTTTTTCTCACTAAATAAATCTCCTTAATATTAACACAGTATCACCACAGTGGGTCCACAGTGGGTCTACAGTGGCGCAACTGATCCGTGGCGCGGAAGCCGGCTCTCTCACGACACGACTTATCCATTTATCCGCCACCTCTCATCCGCCACGTAAAGGGGTTAGAAAGCGACCACTTTAAATAGACCTGTCCTCTCTTGTTTTATTTTAAGTTTTAATACGATACATGTTTTGGTAAGATTTTATACAAAGTAAGGAAAAAATAATTATTCTAAGACACTTCTGAAAAACGGTCAAGGAAAACATCGGGAAAAAACCTGGATTCCAAAAATTGGGATCTGAAATCGCCAACCCGCAGAGAGCAAGCGTGGTGATCAATGCTCGCGCTTTCTCTATATGGGAAGAAAAATAATAAAATTAATAAAATAATAAATCCTTACTGGCCTGTGCCCAGCAGTAAGGATTTATAGGCTGAATTATTGTTATTATTTTTTAAAGAAAAAAAATGGTGTTGCCAAGATCATGCAAATAGAAGCATGCAAGTTTTCATATATATTAATTGCTCTGGACGTCGGTTTACTTCAAGTCCCGTTTCTATAGAGGAACACCAGGTATTTAGCTATTATTGAAGTATGTCTTTTGTTGGTTATTAAATTTCTAATTAAATATACTTGTATTAAAAACTATTGGTACCTAATTCAACCTCCTCTTCTTTGGACCAGTACCTTTTCCAGAAACTTAAAGTGCTTTCCAAAACACAAAACTTGAAAGACCAGCTTGCATTGGATGAGACCCCTATCGAACAGAGCCATTACGAATGATTTTTTAAGAACGGTGCCGTAATGTTTTCGTAGTTACGACAGGAAATGGATCGAATATGCACTTTATAGTAACAAGCGTGAAACATAATGTATTGCTTCGGGGAAGTACAATATTGTGAATACATCATCGAGGCGCTGAATAATGTTTTGGGAACTTTTTAGGTTAGAAAGGACGTTGCAATAGTCGATCTTGGACTACAGCTCAATATTTAAAGGTTATCAAGACTTAAATGAGAAAAAAGTGTTATTTACGTTTGTGTATCAAAAAGTTAAGTAATACGACCACAATCTAACATTGACCTTACATTCTAACCTGGCTGAAAATGACAAAAAAAAATACCATAAAATTGTTTTTTTTTTTGTACTTTTCCAATATTCCCGCGATAGTGTACAAAAAAATATGTTGTGTCCCCGTTAATTTGAGTTGCGTTAACATAACGAACCGTCCATCTATCATGTGGCTTTTAAAAGGGTAGAGCGGGGTTGACGGCGATTGAAGCCTTTCTTATTTATTCGTATATGGCCCGTTGGCGCCAAAAATACGCGAAGGCTGACCTTTCCTGCCGAGGGGAGGGTGGGCCAGTGTGGATCACTGTGACGGATAGGTGTGCCCAATATTGGCTTTTTAGGTCATGAAAGATGTTTTAATAGTATAGGGATAATATTTTTTTAAAGAATGTATAATATTTTTATATTATATTAGGACAGTCTCGCCACAAGAACTTAAGTGCAGATTCCCTTCAGAAAAGAGAAAAATTTGTGTTACTTTGTAACAATGTGTGTATTTTTTAACTCAGTGTTTTTGAGTTAATAGAGTCTATCTGAAGTAGGTATATTTACTTACGTACAAATTGTATCGGCGTTTTTGGGACTATAGGCAACTGGAACAAAAACATAATCAACAATCTATTCGAATAGTTAATATAACGATAATGATACGTGTCTAATATTATTGTTTACACCGACCGATCCGGCCAATCACAACTATTTCAAATGTTTCGAATAACGGTCGACGACATTTACTAGCAATCGCACACGAGCCTCATTCCTCTAATTTACGAAGGTAACCCTCAATCCAGCTAAATAGGTATCATTATTTTTGTTTATTGGTGCTGTACAAGTAGCAATTCCTACATAATTCTAGTAAGTTCTCCTCGCAGCGGTCCAGCGGCAGTCCGCTATAACCGTATATCTTGCCTTTGTGCCTTGTATTTATGGCTACCCTTATTTTTATTTTAATGCTGATGCGACCGGTGCCGCTGTGTCTCGCCCGCCGACTAATCTTTTGGACACCCTGGCTGGTTGGACGGTTGCTAGTACTGATATACAGTGTTCTGTTTCCTTGTTCGTATTTATGGTTTAATATTGTGCGGGTAAGGTAAAGGTAAAGTAAAGTATGTGCTGTTTCTGGTACATATGTTACTGCAGAATCACTATCATTCGGCGTACACGTACACTGCTAGTTTAGGCATTTTTTTCCTAAAGCTCTCTCAACCCTAACTCACTTTGGTTGCATTTTATAACAACATAAAAAAAAATTCTCGAAAAAAAAATGCAAATTAATAATATTCAAACAAAATTTCACCAGTCATAAACTCAAGAATCTTCAGCTAATTTTATAAGAAAACCCAAGGGTTGCACCCTACAATATTTCGGCCATAAGTTTCCGATACATGAATTTTATTAACTTTCGCTCCCCATGACTGATGGGTGTTATAGTGTTTGTTTTTCGCGTCATCAACGTGCCACGAACAGACACCATGGGGTTACGGTGTCAATAAACGCGTTATGAAATTATGGTGACGATGCAATCGTTGTTTAATTTTGTTTTAATATTCTTGTGGGCTGATTGATATCAGATTATGATTGTCATGAATATAGTTAGTTAATTGGCTCTTTGCATTGACTCCTTAATAGATAAGGCGTCATAGGTGAGTTACTTAACTATAAGTAATCACTAGTACAAAATATGTATCTATAATATCGGTGGCGAGTTGTTTTACTAAGTAGGTGCTAGAAACACGTAATCCTAAATTTTCTTGAAAATAAATTGTTTACCAATTTATCATACAGATTTTAAATTGTTCAGATCAAGGCAAATTCCAGCCATACAGGAAGTGCCAAAATAGTTTTGCTTGGTATGCCGTGTTAGAACCACTTCGTTTGGCATTATGTTAACAAACGACTGATTAAAAATAATGAGCAAACCTGAAGTAATAACAAAATGCGCTGCCTAATTTTTTATAAAATATTTATAAGTCCCCCAAGCGACGTTATTTGCTGAAGGGTGACTGGAAGATTTCAAACTTTTCCGAAGAGAAATTGGCTAAAAAATTCCTTAGCAAAATAAAATCGAAGAGCGGCTTCCGAAAGTTATCGAACTTCCCAACAATCCATTACACCGAGTTTCGCAAAAAATTGACTCGGGGTCTCTTTGGAACTTATTATTTTGAGTGAAAACATCTTGGAGTTTCGTCGCCTCCGACCAAGTTTGCCAGCGACGATGCCACCCTCCTTACACTCGATAAACACACATTACGCCACTATCGCAAATTGTTCTTGTAATAACAACCGTAAAGGCCGGCTTTAAGATTATGCAGTGCTCAATTTATTCAGCAAATTTTCAGATTTGCTAATCCACCAGACAGACTCTTTACCAACATCCTTTACAACACTTACTGATCCTAAAACCTGATAGACTATTCCATAAAATACCATAATCATTATCAGGTCCAAACGATCGATCAATAGCTTCCCAAATAGCGGGCGATATCGCCGATATCCAAACATAACCGTAACGTAGAGTGGGACTGCGTCCGATCACCGCTGTACTGCCATTAGACCAGGTCGTACTAACAAACTTACCGCTAAAATCGCCACTTTTAGCTGCGAGCGAGCACTAAACAGCAAACAAAGCCAGCGGCGGCGGCGAGCGGCGTCCGGTCCGCCACAAAGGCTTTGTAGCCGCCACACTGACACGCTTTTTGCGTCGCCGCGGCTGCTATCGCTCGATGACGTCCCCGTAGATCGATAAGAGCCTCCCACTCGACGGGAATGCTCCATTGTATTACTGACACTACACTGTCTGAGATGTGGAAAATCGTAGTCCAAAATGCGCGTGATAGCGGCGTGACGTCACCGTTGCGTGCGGACAATGAAAGGAGTATGCACGTTCTCGTGTCACCAGTGTCAACTTCAATAGTTGCTCTGCTTTTATTAGTTTCTATACGTTACACCTGTTAGGTTTCTCGAGTGGATTTGTTAAATGACAATGTTGTTATTTTACGTCAATAGTTAGGATAGAGGTCCGAAACGTTGTTTTCAAGCAATTTACTAATTTCATTTTTTTTATCGTATTAAGTGCTATATAAATTAAAATATATGGGCAATATTTAAAAAAATATCTAGCAGATATTCTATCACCTAACCTCCTTACCATAACTAAACAAGAATCCTTACCTTCAGTGGCCACCAATAAGGTCCGATGAGGGTCTGAATATTATTTTCCTGTGCCGCAAGCAAACTGAGCTAAGTACGTGCCGCACATACGTATGCAGTGCCCGGGCCACAATTAACATAAATTAGTTATTAGTGGCGCGTGAAGACCGTGACTCACGTCTAGTGATGTGACTAGTCGTGTTCCGGAATCCGGGATTGGGCTGATTGCAGTTCATTGAGACCGTTCTCTATATGCAGATTCGAGATTTTTGAGAATAAATTATTGGATGCTGTTTTTACACTATTGTCATTTCAGTCGCATCATCAGTATTTCCATGTGTTTTTTTTTATAATTCGTGTTGTGCAGCATACCATAGGTGTTACAAATGTTCTTCTGATTAGTATAAAGCCAATTTGATTGTTTACTATTTTAAATCAAGCATAGTAATTATTCCGAACAGTTTTTAAACGATTCACGATAATGGTATACCTTATTTCAATACGCAAACCAAAATAGTAAAAAACAACTTCGACCAACATGCCAATAATCCTGTACAGTCCCGGGACCCCCACATCTCTACTGAGATGTGATCTGTATGCGTGCGAGCACCGCTCGGATCGCGGACATCTCGCACGTATAATACACTACTTATTACCTTCCCGACAATGTATGCCTTTCGTAACGCTCATGATGACGCATAACGAGCACAGCACTAACCTTACGTTTCAGGGGTGGTCAACGGAATGTTGCGTTTGAAATCAATTTGACTACGTGTGAGTTACCGAGCTGTGGATAAATGTTATGGGTTGAATGTTACAAAGTTGTTACTGTATTATAAGGAAAATAATAACATACTATATTATTATATTGATTGATGATTAGTTACAATACTAGGTATTTTAAAACACAATGAAAAATTTCATGTTTATTTGAATGAAACAATAGTAATAATAACATTTAAACTATATTACTTAACTCATAATGATATGCAGCAGACCGGGTGGCTTGAACAGCTCTGGTACCACCTAGATGGCTAACCTCGCTAATGAATTAGTAATTAATTTTAACATCAATAACAATTTGTAAAATGTCTTGAAGCAGTCAGGGCGTATCAAATTTTGTACGATTTTATGTGTTAGTTTGTCCTGTACCTGTACCGATGTTTTATAAAATAAGCTACACTTTAACTTAGCTAGCAATGTTGTTTTTTTTTAAAGTAAGTATACCTATAGGTAGTATAGAATCCTTTACATATAAGGTTCATAGAGTTCCTTGTATGATCGGCAACTCGTATCGTGGATGGCACTTATCGTGCGCTTAACAAGCGATCGGCAAAGAACGGGTGCATCGGGAAATCATTCCACACAGGCTTACCTGGGGGAGGTCAGAGGGATCATTGACATTTACATTTATAATATTCATATGATTTTACAAAAAGGAAACTGAGTATTTTCGGTTGGGAACAGGTAAACGAAGGGAGTAAAAGAATGCCTAATAAATAATATAAAAAAGTGAGGGACAAATCCTACTAATATTATAAATACTACTAACTTATACCTCGAAATAACACATAGACTATAGATAGTGTATGAATTGTCATTCATGCGGGTGAAACCGCAGGGCACAGCTAGTGTTATATAAAAGTTTAATAAACTATGTGTAAATGTCACAAAGAATTCATATTGTATTTGGCTTTTAACATAATAAGAGATATCCTACGAATAGTCCGTTAATGATCTAAAATTCTTAAATCTATCTGGTCTGTTTTATACATAAGTATTGCAACAAAGATATTGAGTATTCAACAAACCAGCCAAACTTTTATCACATTACTTTTTTATTTACGCTTTTTTTAATGTAAATAATTTTACACAAAACATTTTCCACAATATCGAGATACAGTAAAACAACTATATCCCACAAAGCAAGGTGTTTCTATAAATCTGCGTCCCGGAAGGCTCACGCGCTGATGCGATTACGTCGGAACGCACGTGGCTGGAACTCACGGGCACTAGGATGTTCTCAGATCACAGCCTCGTGCCAAATACTAGTAAACTCCGGATTTGTAATCTTGTATGGAACTGGCGAAGCTGTGGCGTTTTAATTGGTCTAACCTTAGAAGGATTGTTATAGGTATTTTCTGATGTGTCAGTCAGTTTCCGGTCTAAATAATATTGTAAACTTTTGCTAGATTGATCGGTTAAGAAAATCGTTAATATACGTCGTCATTTATGTCGGAACAAAAATATGAATAACTCTATTTTTTTTGTATGTTTTGGTTTTTACGCTAAATCTCCTGCAATTGTAGATCGATTTGGAAACTAAGATCGATCGGTTATACCTGATATGTGATCCTATATAAATATCACTGAAGTAGGTTATTTTCTCGCATTCCTAACATCACCAATTACATAGGATGTACGCATACAGGACGATCCATCAATTATTTACCAATATAGTACACATCTACCAGCCTATAGTTCTAGAATTCCATCTTAGTAAGTGACACTATTACTCAAAGTACAAGACGCGGGGTGGGGTGAGGGGAGGGGGGTCCGTTTCCGAATTCCCTTACGCACCGCTAGAGTGCGCGCTCGGCAGATCACTAATACCTCGTAATGTGATGGAGAAATAATTTCCTAAAATGCACTGGATTGAGATGGGACAACCTCGACCGTTTTTGGATATATTTGAGTAGTTCGCGGGACGTCAATTTAGTTTATTGGAAGCGAAAAAGCTTCTTGGGTGGTGGTAATTAATGTTAGTGTTGGTTTGAGGAGGTCTGTGTGTGGGTGAAAGTACTGGAAGAAAGAATTACATTTATACTAAAGTTAACATTATAACTTGCTTTCAAAACTTAGGTAGTATTGTAAACAAATAAAAAAAACATTTTATACATAAACTGTTATAGAACAGTACTGTTTAAGCTCCTACTTACAACATTAAAGTGCTACATGTAGTACATAATAATATGTTGTGGTGCATTTCGAACTAATAAAAATTCTAATCGAAATATTTAGAAGTTTAAAAATTTTGTCCCTGAAAGACAAAAAAAAAACTATAAATTATTAAAAACAATTATAACTCAAAATCTTAATTCCCTCCATGAATATAAACAAGCATCAATCTACATGCATATAATATATATTCAGTGTTCTACGTCCGACTGTATTGTACATGAGCCTTGCAATATTGCGACTTGAGCCGGATTGCCTGCGAGGCCTCTCGAACGTCTTATCTAGGCAATAACAACATCAAACCGATGCGAAGGTTTTAAGATGATCTTGAGACATTCGTCGATTTTACTGTAAATGTATTTGGTGATCGCCATTGTTGTATGTTACTTTTAACTGCATAGGTAGATATATATAACAGTCGTAGATATGTTATAACTTTGGTAATCTTTTAAATGTAGGTTGTTAATTGCGAAAAAAACTAAGAAAATGTGGTCACAGATTTTTTTTTATTACATATAGTCGTCATGACTGCTAATTTGTGTTACGGTAGGTTTGTTTATGGAGATACTCATTCATTTTCTTACCAAGATGCTCCCATTATAATTACAAAAATAATCTGAAATTGGTTAAATCACAATTTATGTATCAAAATGCCTTTTTAAAAGTCGAATTACTTCAAACAACACAAAAAGGTACGAACTTATTTCGTTTTTACAGGTCACGCGAAATAGGGTAAGGGCGCCTATTACCGTACCTTGCATTTATTTAATACTTTTATTAAACACATTAGTACTATAATAAATCTATTTGTTTACTTTAGAAACTCAAAATTGATTCAATTAAGCATTAAAATAAAGTTTTATGATAATGTAAAATCCCATAGTTTTGCTTATTAGCTATTCCAAGTGGTACAAACAAGGTATTAAAATTTGAAATGCATCGTCAACGTGTAAAATCTTAGCGTATGAACCTAGGGGGTCTCAATACTCAAGTGGGGGGAGGCGAGGAGGGGGGGTACAATCTAAACAGTCTTTGTGCTGCGTCTGTTGGCCGCTCTCCGCTGAGTGCCGAACGTTCGACAGATATTGCACTGGGAGACTCGGCTAATCATACTATAGACTATTTTTATTGGAACCGATATGATTTTAATGCTCATAGATAGGTGGATTATACATAAAAAATATGATGTGTGTTCATATCTAAAAAATTTAACCTTTATTTCTGTTTGATGTCCAACCGATCTAATAAATATTTTTGATGACAAATTTGCCATGTAATAAATAGGTTTTCATTACAACATAAGCAAATTGATTAACTTTCGTTCTGTTAATGTAAACGACATTTTTTATCAAGTTTAAGATCTGTATCTGTATGACATTCTATTACTGTAATGATGACATATTTCGTTCAATATATTTGCATATACAGTTGCGTACATTAGGATCTCGAACACAAAAGCAAACTACATAATATCAATGATTACTCTCTCGAGGGCCCCAAGTGAAAGGGTTCGCTCAAATTATCAAACAGAAGCCACTTGAAAACTGCAATGACACATGTTAACATTTCGGCCGTGATTGCCAAGTTGGGCAACCCGTTGCTAGACCAGTTTGATGATCGGTCGACTTTAATTCTAGGCAGGAGGTACTATTATCTCAATAGTAGACTCATTTTAATAACTGGTCAAAGAGCTTGAATACGAGCTCTTCAATTTGTATTTCCGATGTTCTATGCAGGTAGAATAAACTGAATTTGTCATCAAAACAAAAGCAGTAAAAAATAACTTTTAAACAACATGGAAATAAAATTGATTGCTTGAATAAATGAGCAAAGCGAAGAAGTATTACTATTGTGTAATTACGGAACAAAACCCACTTGAACTGAAATGCAACAACAGAAAAATTCTGAAATAAAACTCCATAACTCATTTTCAATCGGCGGCGTCGACATCACTCGACACGCAAACTCTCCAGGACGCACGCAAAACGAACATTTTTCCGAACGGAACGCCCTCTCCACGTAAAACTCTATAAAAACGTCGAAAAAAAATAACAGTAACATGGCGTATAATGACAGCTGGTCCACTTGAGAACAAAAGGGGAGAGCCGAGCCTCGTCGAGAAAAAAATACATGAAGAGTAAAAACAACTAGGCGTACGTGCGGCCGCGGACCGCCGAGTCGCCGGCGCCCGCCCGCTAATAAATTTGCAATCGCGTTCGATTCGAACAGTCGACAATCGCGACGTTCACCCCACTCGCGACGAGTGGACTCGAGCGATAGTAGCGCTCTGTGCTCGTGACTACACAACAATCTACATTCAGTTGCTGCTACACTCGACCTGAAATTAGGTAGCAGCGTTGAGAAAACTCGTTACGAATATTGCTATACGTCTCGGGGAGAATAGCACCGCATTCGAGTTTAAAATGCGAATAATAATCGCGGCATTCATAAAAATCCCGTGCGCGGAATGCAAGGAGAGCCATGTTTTACACGTTATAATTTTGCGCCGAAAGCAGGTCTGCGACTAGGCGGGCGGTTGTTTTGTACCGAGTGTAGGCTCGGTTCAAATGCCGCGCACGGACCATTAGTTGATGAGCGCACATGCACACACGCCCTACGCCAGACGCCGCCGTACTGCGCCGCGAAACAGTTACAATTTTCAACTGAAATATGAAAATGTTTTGTAGCTTTCTGTTAAAAATATGTTTTGGGAAAACTACCGTTTTCACGCACAATGACTTTTCGTAGAAAACTCTGACCATATATACGTGTTTCAGAATAAAACAATATGGAGTAATTTATGAAGGAAAAAAGATCTGCGAACGCGGAATGTTTTCAGTAAACATGATAAGTTTTTCAGGTGCAAATGTCTGCGTATTCTTTACAAGGCCGTACTTTTTTACTTTTCACTATAAAGAGAAGATTTCAGTACGAAAAAAACTACCTTTAAACTTTCATAGGTATAGTCAAACCAAAGGATCTTTGAGGGAGTGTATTTAGTGCGTATTGCGTGTCCCTTGTCGGCCCATCTGACTGATCTAACCTGTTTAATGTGAAAGTTATCAGCGTATCTCAACTGTCGATGCCCGCTTTGATCTGCGGCTCCATATGAAACGAGCTAGAAGGGTCCTATTCTAATACCGCTCGAGTACAGTTGCTCTTAAATATGAATTGTATCACCCTTCCTTTGATAGAGATTATTTTAGATTATGTGTTTTAATCATTGTTTTACAACTGCAATATTGCTTGGAGTAAGCGATGAATTTAATAAGAGTAATTTGGGTATAATAATTGTAACCCTACTACATTGAAATTGTCTGTTTTTCATGTTTTATTATTGCAGTTTATTTTACCATAGTTTTCATTAATTTTATTTCCTTTCATTATTTCGTACACTATAAATAAACTTAAAATTAACTTCCTTCTAATACAGGATTTTTAACATTTTCGATGATATTCATTTTCAAAATATCGAGCGTTAGATATAACAAATAACGAGCGACATAAAATCGACTCGTACCAAACGATATGTGTGTTTTATATGAATTAATTCCTCGGCTGAGGGCACCCGAAAGCGTTTTACTCACGGGCCAGATGGCGCGCGGACAGATCAATTTGATGATTGCAAAAAAATCCACTACAGACTTTTTGACGTTCTACAGTCGTATGCGACGCCCGTCAAGCGTACTCCTTTTCAATCTGATACGGGAGTTCAGAATAGGTACCTAATTGATTGTTTTGAAAAAATACTTTGCTGTATGTTTATTTATTTAAAATACATATATCACCACGCCTGTATCCCCGAAGGGGTAGGCAGAGGTGTACCAATGTAAACCCACAGTTTTTAAAATAGTAGATTGGTATTAATTTATAAGCCCAAGCTTTTTATAAATAAATTTGTAAGAGCGAACGCTACTCTCGTACAAGTTAAAAAATATACTTTATTTAAATGTACTTTTATTACGATTTTATTACAACGATGTTTTGTAAAACTCAATTTTTGAATAACAAACCCAGCTTTGGAACCAATATGGTACGAATAAGAAAACCATCCTAAACCTACCTTGTTCGTGGTAATTAGCCGTCACTTCTAAGTACCAGCAAATAAGTGACAACATTACCCAACACTTCCTACATAATAAACATTTCAAGATTGTTTACAAAATTATATGAAAGACGAGAAACTTAAGAGCGCGTTAGCATCACGAAACGTCGTCAGAACATCGACGCATTACCATATGCTGATGAACGTAAAACAAAAACATGACTTAAACATTAATTGCCTTATAAAATTAACGAAGATTTATGATAGCTTTGAATAGGAATAGGTGTGTTTTATTAGGGACCTCCAGGGTTTCGTTCCTGTGAGGTTTCTACTAAGAAATGTTTGTATTTGCATACGCATCCATCGGGATTGTTATGAGGGATTTTGTTATGAACATACGTGACTGATTAGGCGGGAAATTGCATACGGTTGTAGGAATCGGCAATGCAGATACGTTTGGTGTAAAAGGGTTCTAAAGGGTTTTGTTTTTATTTTACAAATTAAATAAATTATCTTGCAGCCTCTCCTGGCGCTGCTGCTGGAGCTGCGGAGACCCTTAAGCGGCGGAAGTATAATAACATTGTGGGTGATTATATTTTCGAGCCGTTTGGGGTTGAAACGCTCGGGTCATGGGGTCCGAGCGCACGAAATCTTTTCAAAGAACTTTCCAAACGTTTGGTAGAATCTACTCGTGATCAGAGGGCTGGTTTGTTCCTTGCACAGAGAATCGGCTTAGCCATTCAACGTGGCAATGCAGCCAGCCTTCTGGGCACGTTCCCCGCCATTGACAAGGATGACGATGAGTTCTTTGACGCCGTTTAGTTTTTATTTATGTAAGTTTTAATTTTAGTATAGTTAGACTTTGTTCTTATATTAGATTTAATAAATTATTTATAATTGATTACTTATAATTTGAATATCAACTGAAAGACGAATTTCGCTTACCTATCTATAATACCTATACCTAATCTTTCTGTTTTTAGTCAAGTATAAGAGAAACAAATTATATAGGAATTTTGCTAATGCACTCGATAATTGAAGAAAACACATTTTAATCAATTATTATTTTTTGTTTTTGTGATACCGGTGCAGTTGTTTCTTTTCAATTAAAACCTGCCTACACCACACAGCAGTGTAAAGCGTGTAAACCAATAGTCACACATTTTTCCCATTACACTCCCCGATTAAGGGGAGATACTGTCGCTCTGACTGACGTGTTTAATAAGCGTTATCATGTCTTACGTCCAAACGACACGCTGGGATATGGTTAAATGTTTTAGTTCGAACATCACTCAAAATTTACCAGACTTATAAAGTGTGTGAAACCTACTCGTAATAGGACAACAAGTCAAATGACTTTGTACTAAAAGTCTCGAAAATAATGTAGGAATTCATTTTAGACTAGTAAAGAAGCTGATATTTTTTTGGTTGATTTTATTGGCTATATAATAAATAGGGTATAATTCGGTATCATCGTAAACATCTTAAGTACCGAAACTTAAAATGTTTCTATAAAAGGTGATAAGGGACAAAATATAGAGACACACAAAAAATTACTTAAAAACAAATATTTACGCTTGACACATTCGCAGGACATACAAAACAAACAGAAATCAATTTCCCTGTATAAATTAATATCAGTCGACATGCAGTGGGACAGGATGTAGATACGTATGTACGGCGTATCAAGGTCTGAGCCCCTACAGAACCCCAAGATCAGATATCAGACGACGACGTGCCCTGAATTAATCCCTCTATATGACATCACAACAATACACACACACCAACACATTATTGTACATATAGATATGTATAGGTAGATACCGGCTACACACTTCCTAACAACTGCCATAAAAAATACTTTTTGCTGGACAAAAATTAGAAAGTTTTCAAATTAATTGCTGCAAAAACGGCGAAATCTTAATGATTATTGACTATCGCATTATTGTTAACCAGACATAAAAGAACAGCAATAAATCAATAACAACATAATGAGTGCTCCACAAACTATAACTAGAACACAATAGTTTAGGTAATACAATAGTTAGTATCGTCTGAATGAACGCTAACTTACTACCCGCTTAAAATAGCACAGTACTTAGGATTGACTTTGAACTTCACAAGTCACCGCACCCAAGACTTTGAAGACTTACAATATTGCTTTAACATTCATGTACATGAATTAAGTTCAGCTCAAATATTTTGAGTAATTTGTCAATGCTAGGCTTCGATTATTGAGCCAAGAATCTGTCTTATATAAAGTTTGAAAATCATAACAAGCATATTGGACACTGTCTTACGTCAACGCTTTTCGTTCAAAAGACTAACAAAAAATATAAGTAGTTGGCACTCGACTGGTCGCCAGGCGTGCATAGGTAACACGTAACAGTTTTCTTTCTCCAAAATAAATCATAATGTCATCGAAATCATGTTTCACAAGCGGCAACAAGAAGGGGAGGTACAATCGAAAGCCCCGATGAAAGTCGCTAAGAGACACGATAACATCGCAGCAGAGTCGACGGCATGCGACCACTGCCCCTATCGCCCTCATCACCCACCAATAATGAGCGTACAAATCGTGACGGAAATTGAAAGAAAAAACTTCCCAAACGGCAGATCTTATCGTCCGTCCTAAACGTTCTCGTAAAAATATTAATAAAACATAACTTTTTTCACCCAAACCCACATTAAACTTCGATCCCGTAGGAATTTATTGACAATTACGCGTCAATAAGTGCCAATAAAAGCACAAAGCGTCAATGTCCACAGATTTGAATGTCAATTGTACACAATTGTGTAATTCTGTTTTCGTGGAGGCTCATTTTGATTGTGATGCTAGTAATACAATTATAAGTTGACTTTTGCCGCTTCGGTTTCTTTGTCGACTTTATTATTATGATAAACAGACCTTGGGCCATTGTGCATCAATTTAATCCATAAACTGTTTCCGTTATGGATATTTATTTTTACTTGATTTGGGTGCGTTTCGGGCAATTAACGTGGCCATAAAAGTAACTTACGATTATAGTTTTTTAAGCGTTTTGCTATAAAATACCGTATCATTTTCAACTGGTTTATAGCGGTATCAAAGGTATGTGAAAATACTAGAGTTTGATAACTAGGGTAGTGTGACATCAGTAACATCAACATTTAGTAGGAACATGTGACCGATACAGTAAAGACAAACTCTTATCATCTGTTTATTTGCTTTGTACTCCTAGTTAAGTTCAATATCGTTTAAAAACATGTAACAGCAACTTTCCACACAGCTCCAAATCTGCGTGGGAACACAAACACGTGACATTTTTATTTCTGGTTTAAAAACTTTTAGACTCGAAATCGAAAAATCTATTTGAAGCCCTCGTCGTACATAACAAATTAAAACGGGGCTGTGAATGTCGTATAAACCACTAATAAGAGGAGCTCGCTTAACCTTATCTCCGATCAAGGAAGTCTAAAAAAACGGTCGCGGGGTCCGAGGGGGCGTGCGAGGGGGGGAGGGGTGAGGGCCAAGAACAAGAGCCGTCAGTGAAATAGAGATAGATGAACAGTGGGAAATTAAATTCTTTGTGGCATCGCGGTCCCGCAAAAAATGCACAGATTAGATTTTTCCCCTCCGAGAGGGCCGAGGGATGGAGGCAATGATTTTTTACAACATTCGCCCGGGATATATAGGAGTTTTAGTGCCGGGATTTGTTGTAACTGCCCTCTGTTTGAGAATTTTAATTTCCTTGACTTGAGACGCTCTCATTACAACGTACGCAGTAGGCAAGCGCTTATTAAAAACCATTGCGTTGATAATGAGGATTCGTAATAAGCTTTTTGCATTTAGAATTTTGTTTTATTAGTTCTATTTAATCATTCTATTCTTTAATATATTAACATAATTTACCAAAACACATCCCAATCAACGAAGCAAAACTTCCACATCAGAAAATTCAAAAAACAAAACAACAACGTTGAAAATTACGCAACACCACGTTCCACTTTCTGGGCATTTAATACTCTAAAATATACGTTTTATATGGCCGGGACGGAGACATTAAGTCGGTAAAAGGCTCCAAACAAGGCAGGGTCACGAAATTACTTGGCATTAGAACTTACGCGTTGCGGATTACGCGACCCTCGGGTAAAAAACAAGGGACAGTGCGGTTTCAATTGCGATACGTCGTTTGCGATATGGTACTTGTAGCCCATCTGTTGTGGGCTTGATACTGATTTAGATGTTACTTATGTATTCATTTGACTGGTGGAGGTATGTCCTCATCAATAAAGCCGGTATTTTGCTGCTGATTCGAAAAGTAAAAAGTATTTATTTTCCAATTTTGAACAGTTCAGTCCATGTAAATTGTGAGCATATACAAGTACTCGGAAAATCCGTATCGATACAAATACAAATACGGTATATATCCAAATGGCATTTAAAAAGCATAATGTAATTATTCCATTTATAACAAAGATACTTATTATGTTATAAGAAAAGACGTTTTAAATAAGGGGACGGGAAATTAAAATCGACGCTTCTATATGACATCCGGGCCAATTACCCAACGTACATTTCAGTACTTAAATAATTTAAATGAAGCTCATCAATTACTTTGAAAATGACACGACCAAAAAAAAAAACGCCAATCCCTAAATAATTTACCATGAAGACCTAACAAGTATAATAATAAACCCGTATAAGTGAATTCTATTCAGAACATTTTTCGCCCGCAAATACCAATCGTAGTAAATCCTCTCGGTCATTTTTTTATCTAAATACTTTATTCTGTGAGGCGATCGATGTAATCCGCTGGCTGTCATATGGGAAAAATAAAGCTAGCTCCGAAACCCGGCAAGTGCCTCTGTAATTTGTTTAGCGACATCAAAAGCTGGTTTACCTACACTAAGAATTACGCTTCGGTGATATTCTGTTTTAGGTTGGCAATCGGTTTTTATTTATTTGTTTTTAGAAAAAAAAAGCTGTGAAGGAAATGTAATGGCAGTGCCGTGTAATCTAGTAAATCTGCCTAGCAATGTGACGAATAACACATTCTTGTATGATTAGTTTAAAGAGAGTTTTCTTTTTAAATATTGTTTGTCTCAAAGAACAAAGCTTCGGTCTTCGACTTTTTTATAAGCATCGTATAAAACTTTGAATTAAATAAAGCTTGAAGATTAAACAAAAAAGAGCCTACATTTTGGAGTGCAGCGGTAAGACTATAAATTACCTCATTAGGAGCAGACAAGTTGCTTGCGCAAAGGGAAACGGAAGAAAGAGATCGTTTCCCGAAACTAATTACCAAACACGATAATTAAAAAAACAGATTTCTTCGACTAAGAAATGGGGGGAAATAAAGAAAATGCAAAGTGTCCACCCGAAATTTCCATGACAAAACAGTATTTTCGCATCGCCCAAAATAACCATTGTCTCGTGAGAGTTTTGTCCGTCATTTTTTTTTTCTTTGACGTGTCTCATTTTCATTTTTATCTCTGACGTCGAGGTTTTTAATAAGATATGCAAATTTGTGTGACACGGAGCGACTGCTTCGTCAAATTTAATGATAAGCGTCAGGCCTTTGTTGGAGTCACGTCTTATATGGCATCGAAATATCGAAATTCAATGTATAAATGTGATTTCGAATGACAAATAAAATTACATAATACTTTAAATAAGTGTAGGCATTGTTATGTATATTATATGGGAGTGTGAAGACATTATCGAAGATATTACACTGATGCTAAATGTGACTCTACTACGGAATAAAATATCGCCTACTACCTGCTTACAACATAAACGTAACGTCATAGCACTGTTAAAGACTGTGTGTGTGTGTGTGGTCTTGTCAGTCTTGTCTCCTTTACTAGGATCTCAACTAGCAGTTTAGCTTTCGATGAGCTCTCAGCTCAGTCTCTTGTTTCATAATATTGTAGTACATGAACATTACCGAGCAGTCGAATAAACACACTATTACCTTCTCTCTTCAAAATACCCTAAATATTTCATTCTGTCTAGCCTTTTCCCATGTTGGGGTTGGTTTTCAGTCAGATCGGATTCAATATATATAAATATGTAAAAGTAAAATTGTGCATTCATTTTTAATTCGTTTTTGTACTCATTACAATCTCAAATCATCAACTGCATTGCATTTGAACCCTTTAACGAGACAATCACAAGACAGCACCATTAGAACCTACATAAAATTAATTAAAAGCCCACAACTATACGTGAGTGCGAGTGTCAGTCCCAGCGACCCACTTACCGCGAGGGGACGCCACCACGTGAGCCATTCACTTGATATATTGTGACTTATTGAATATGTACCTAGCTTCTAATAGTATAGGGCTTGAGGCAAATGTGATGGTGATAGGTTTTATTATTTGGATACTAATAGTACGAGTACATCTTTAACTAGAAGTCTTCTGTAAGAAACTATTTTGTAGCTTCACAGCAGGTTGTAAGTACATAAAATGTGAAAATGAGTGCAAACTGAAGCTTGATTTCTAAATACTTGGGCTTTTTTTTTTAAATTCGGCAGTTTTCGCAAGATGCTTGATTAAGATAATTAGATACCTCTCCAAAAAATATTTTTGCTTTAGTATATTTCCCATTTTTTTTCAACAAAATAAGTTAGATTCGTTAGACAAATCAATGGGCGATTAAATAAATTTTACTTGTCGATTGATTGCCTGAAAATGTTCTACGAAGATTATATTTCTATACGACCGAGAAAAATCACATCAGGGGTGAGAAAATTGTGATTTCAGTTTCTGGTTAACAAGAAAATTGGTCAAGAATCAGAAATAATACTTGTGTAGGTATATATAGATGGACGACTGTCAGTTTCAGCTCGACCCACTTACTTCGAGTGCTAGGGGGCGCCACGTGAGCGCCATTCTCTTCAGATGTATAGGTAGGTATATATACATATTAGATACCTATATGTATATTGTGACGGAAAATGACTTGTGCAGTTAGTTTCTGCCAATATGTTCCAGAAGAGACCAAATAATTGTAAGTTGAGCAAGTTATAGCTCAATTAAATATTTTGTAAACGATTTCAGTCTCGAGATAAAAAAGAGTAAGAATAAAACTACAATCAATCAATCGGATTCTTTATTGAGAGGAATATATATTCGGAATACTATTAAAGATTCGTGGGAATACGCCAAATATACTTTCATGAAAAAAGTCGTTGTACTGTAGACTATGGGTAACTTATCCTGTTGACGCCAACAGGACAAGTTAAGAAACTATGCAAAAAGTAATTATACGATAACGAAAAGCAATTTTCAATAAACACTTCTCATCACAAGCAGCACAATCTACATCTCACATCGCCATTAAATTAAATAAGCGCAGATTTAAAACGAAACCAACCACTAAAGTTGGTATTAAAAGTCAAATCACCCCTTATAGGGGTCGCTAAATAAATAAATAAGTGTACCGAATATGGCGGGAGCATAATAACAGACGGCAAACAGCATCGGAAGCCATGAGATAAAATCGTATTGCGTTGTCAAAAATAAATGAATCCGGGGATTAGTCGGGACACGGCGGCCGCGCAATATTGTCGCCTGGCGCCCAACGTGGGGCCGTAATAAGCTGAGCACGCTGCAGCTAACTACATATATTTTGGATTAATTTTGTAAGAAAATGTTGGAGAGCTTTAATTTCATGTTTTATATATTAAAACAGAGAAAATTAACTGTAAATTAATAAAGTATTTTTTGTTTGAAATGCCTTATTGAGTTCCTAATTTAATTTTAAAGTATATATATATCCAATATTTGAACAAAAATAGATTTAAACCATGTTCAATTTACTCCCAGCCATTTAATACATTAAAGGGTGTTTATCAAAAAGATCTGCAGATTATCATATGAGATTCCTTTGTGAGGTAGTTTTGAAACGAACGGGGTGAGATAAACTAGTCCGCACGATTTCGCCGCAAAGAGAGGGCTCAACGAGTAGCTCTGCACCGAGGGAGTTTTATTCCGATCGAATTTACCTTGCTATGAGAATACGAGCACCAATCTATCGCAGAGCACTCCGTGTATCGGTCGGCGAATCCTATTGATGGAACTTAAAAAATGATTGGATGTCTAAACAGATTGCAGTTTTTGTTAAGTGCTTGCTGAGAAATTTATGGACTTCCTTTTTGACGTTTATGTTATACTTGGTAGGGTTATTTTTGATCAAATACTGTCTTGTCACTCAGCTGGAAAAAAGATTCTAAAAGATTCAAAGTTAAAATTTAGCATCATAAAAAAATAAGGTAAAAAATATTAGTGGCCAACAAAACATCACATTGTTAAGATATAAAGTTGACGTAAAAAGAGCAAATATTCATCCCGTTATATGTATGTAAATGTTCACGTCAACCATTAAAATAAAATTTCGGTCATAAAAAAGAAATAACGATATACATATTTACCGCCACAATATCATTACTCATCAAACACAATCCCCGAATACATTAAAAGACATTTAAAAATCGTCGCCGGAGACATGAAAGTATAGAATGAGGAGAAAACGTCAAAAAAGATAAGAAAATTTGAAAAGGTCGCAATTTATCAATGGCGCGTCAAACAGTCGATCGGCCGGGCATCATTTTTATCGTATTTGCGTATAAATAGTGGCGTCGCGACGTTCCAAGCCGCCGCTAATGATACGGAAAATGACATCTTATTTCGACGCGTAAATCGAAGAAAAAAATCGTTCATCTCGCCCGTCTGCATGAATATTTTATAGGCGCGTCAACAGCGAAATGACAGGTTTTATCGTTTGAAAATTCGACGAAAATTGCGCGAAATGACGCGTCGATATTTTTTATTTAGTGAAAACATCCTTCCGCCAATCAGGAGCGCTCATTGTGACGCCACAATGAGCTCCCCCGGGACGTTTCTCGCGTAATTTTTATTTAACTGACGAGCGCAACAGTTATTTGGCAATGCTTATTACGCTGTTTGGTAATTATGGCTTTGTAATGGCGATATCAGTTGCTATGCAGTAATGGAAACTCAGCAAAACGATTTGGACGTATCGTAAAGCAAAGTTCCAGATATTTACGACGATAGAAACTTTATTACCTAAAGGTGTATTAGATCGAAAGCTTGTTCTTTCAACATACATAACAAATACGTTTTCCTTAGCATACCTAGTTACATCTTACTTTTGTACAAGTAAGTATGTTGTTTTAAAACAATAATAATTGTCTGAATTACATTGAGTAGATTTAGGTAAAACTTTTGCATACATAAAATTCAATGTATTTTTGAAATACAATAACAATTTATTAAGTTTACGATTAAATCTACTTACAAACACCTATTTTTCAATATCAAACGATTTACACAACACATAAGCAGATTTACGCCTACAATAATTCAATAGAGCAAAACATTCACACAATTATCGAAGCTCCTTCGACATTAGACATCAAACAATGATTTTACGAGGCTCCACATCAAAGGTATTGCCGATCAATAGCAAATTGGAATGTCGTGAATATCTTTATTAATCTATTTAATTGGTTATTAGCTAATATACGTCTTAATGCGAATGTGGAACGTTTGATCGCGGTTCGTGTTAAATGTGTACGGTTCCCGTCAAGATGTAAGTCCTCGATCAACGTATGAAGTGTTACACGTTGTAAATCAAACGTTACATGGTTACTTGAAGGGTTGAGTTATGTCTGCTCGTTTGATGCCAAAAGTTAAGGGTAATTATTATTATAATTTTGTTTGATAAAATCTTAGTCTTGGTCTATTTCAAGCCCAAATCTGTTCTTAGCTCTTTCACTTTCTCAGTCTTTTCATTTTGAATTTAGTTATTTGTCTATTTTTTTTTTTAGCAGTATACATAACCATTTACATTTATAGGACCAACTTTTAACACAAGTAGAAAAGTAGGTTGGCAATATTCTGCACATATATATCGCTGGCATTTATACAAATAGTCCAGAAAAAATTGATGCTTAGTTCTGTCATATTTAGAGTTCAAAAAAGTTTTTGACGCTGACTTCAACAAGACGAATATTTACCAACAAGGTTCCGTGGTCCGTTGACACAGCGTCGGAACCTAAGCCCCGCAGATTGCGAGCAACATTACCGCGTGATCCGCATAAGTCGCGACATATTTCGTAAATTTGTCCCCGAGGGGCGAGGGGGGAAGAACACCTGCCGTAAAGATAAGCCCTGATGTCGCGTAATATCCCCCTAAAATAACTTCTTACTGCCTCCGGTGCCATAGCGACGGCTTACCCTCTTCTTGTTCGTCTATGTATCGTTTATGTAAAACTACGAGCTAATTCGATGGGCCAAATTGGTAAATCTTTTTGTATGTTCCGCTGTGTAAAGGTTACAGAAAGGACATGACTGTTCTTCGTTTAAATAATAATGCCTATTGTTAAATTTGTAATTAAAGCTTGCCACATCATTTAAAAAGAACTAGGTTACTTAAACAATCTCTAAAGGAGCTCTACAACATTTTCCTCAATTTCGGATTCACAAGGTTCCAAATTTCCCGGGCCATGAATATAAAACAGCACGCGTTCCCGCGCCAGCGAGCACATCACACCTCGGCGCCGCTAAGATGTCGCCGAGTACGCGCCTCTAACATCGCGAATTAATTAAGGAAGTCATTACCTCCCGATAGCGCATTAACGGCACGCATGTCGGGAAATTGCCGGCACAAAGGATATTTCCTGCGTTTTCCCCGATTTAAAGCAATTCACCGATTTTGATTAAGCCCCCGCTGCTACACAGAGATTATTCCCCTTTCAATGCAAAGAATGGTTTATTTCAGACACCGTGAAAGTGAATTGTATTTCCTTTTCCCATTGATTTTATGGGAGCCTTGTGTTTCGCGAAAGTGAAACGGGAATTACATTCCAGGTTCATGGTTATCAAATATTTGAATTTGAATGTTATGTAATGAATACTATTGGCAGGAAGTATTCTTGTAAAGATATTGGCGTACATTTATTTACATTACTCGTTACAGCGATAATATTTCAAAATGAGTGAACTGATCTTTATAAAGTGGAGCAGTTTGAGAGCATACTAGTTCAAGTTTCCGACATACAAAAGCACAGCCAATAGAAACTATTCATTAGGTATCTCGCAGCGGAGGCTGCCGCATCGCAACCGGTGGCAACTTTAGATTGCCGCAATAATTATTTATTCCGCTCACTTACTATCCGACTCGGTGGAAACTATTCAGCGAAGAAACGCTATTTCCCGCTGGTCAGATAAGACGTTTGATTTCACCCATTTTCGCCTGGACTTTAATTATGGCCTCTGGTTTTGTGTAAAATAGTTGGCAGAGTAATTTAATCCAGATATCAGTATGCGGGGTGGCGCGCAGCTACGAGAGATGGAAGCCAATGAGCGTGAACGACTCGACGAGGGTAACTGCACCGTCGACGTCTCAAGAAATTGTTATGTTACGAACGTTGTTTGTTGGCTCGGACCAATATTGCTACAGCTACCTGTTTTGCTTCAGAAAATACATTCAATAATCTTAGCAAGAACTTTACCCCAAGAATATCAAAATAATGTCAAGACTTATTGTACAATAATTTGTTCAAGTATATTTTCTTGGCTGAGTTCCACCTTGCCTCAATAAAAATGGTAAACTTGTTTTGTTTCTCCATTATCCACCCTCTCATTTCTTCAGTCGTTGAACTGCATAACTATAAGAGAGCTCACGAAACACAATATAGCGCCGTAAAAAATAAGCTCACATCAGACTCGAGCATGTAATTCTAGCGCACTCTTCCGGCCCGAACAAAGGAGAGAGGGTAAGAACACGAGTTACTCGACACCATGTACCTTACGCAGATTTGTTTCTCAGCATCTCGACACGCCACAAACTAAAATAAACTCTCACCTTCGAACATAGGCTCCAATTTACAACACAAAAAGGTCTCAACGTTAAACATTTTGAAGCTGTAGAATCGCAGGAAATTCGCGATAGTCAAATTGTAGTCTTACAGGGCGTGTTAGCATTAAATTATTACATTCGCAACTGTGTTACGTGCGTATAAGGCACTATTTGCATTACAAGGGATCGCGGAAGGGTCCTCGGGATATGGCAGGTACGTCACATGAGGACTGCAAAAGAAAAATGTTCCTTTAACGACGACGTGAGGATTCTGAGAGTCGAAGGAAGAAATAAGCCGTCACAGAATGTCGTTCAGGATAATACCTCCTTCGTATTTTCTTTTCATGAGATTTAAAATATATTACAAATAGCAGTGTATTTTGAAGGAAATGATGTGAACTTGTGTTTCAAGATTGTGCTCCCGAGTAAACAGTTTCTTCCGTTATTCTACGTTGCATGGAAGCATGCACTACATTTTTAACCTTCGCTCTCCTCATTCACGGTTGTTGACGTAGTCACAAAGACGCATCGTGGCGGCCTGGTCGCAACTCAAAGCCGATATATCCAGCCATTACGACCGCGACTTGCGCAAACTTCGCCAAGTGATCACCGGCTAGACACCGCCACACAAACACACACTACGCCCACAAAAACTCGTCAGCAGGTAAAAAAGCGTCAGTTGTGTGTGTTTAGTACACATGTGTAAGGTGGAACACAATTCTACTTATAGCCGACCCTTGTGTAGCTACTTGTAGGTAAGTAGCTATCGCGACTCCTTTGTTCTAGCAGCTGATTGGAGCCGGGCCCGGAAATGCGTGTCACCCCACCCCCTCATTGGTCCGTTTCATTTTCTTAGCGCGAGAGAGACGCAGCTACGGTGAAGTGTGTAGTTAAGGATACCGATCTCTGTGTAAAACGGTAGGTAGGTGTCACGAGTCGGTTGTTTTGCTCGTTCACTATGTTTGCGCAGCGCGTTCGTCTAAGATAAACTATTTTGGTGAGTTGCCCTGAGAGTTTGTAAATTGTTTCGCCTCAAGTTGGCCGTCTGAAATTTTGATTTTATCAAATTAGATTCCAACGAAACTAAAGTTAATTAATTATATTTAACATGATTACGAGGCATGACGACCTAATTACGGTGTTAGTTTTACCTAAGCCTATTCAGCTTTATGCTTGTAGCATTTTCAGGTCAAAATAGACGCCATATTAATTAACTGGTTAAAAATGGAGAAATAACATTGAGGTTACTTACTTATCCATAAAATCCAAAACCCTTTACAGTACTGAACTGAAAGTTTCAGAGACGGAAAATTAAACACATTTTTTTTGTATTTAAAATATTGATCAAATCAGCCCCGACGATGACATATAATATAACACAATAAATAAACATTTTTCTCGGAAAAAAGAAAATTCAATAAACAATATCATAATCAGAATGTTATTTATCCGAGCGATTCTTAGAAACGTTCATTTGTTTGTTTATCTGTGTGCAGAGAGATCGTGGGCAGAGACAGGCTAATCGCCACTTTATCGTGGCCTGTCATCCGCAGGCCAATCCACTATGCGTTGTTTATATGTAAATGCTATAGACCTTATAGCATAGATATAAGGACGATATTACTTTAATTAGTTTTTGTTATCGAGCTAATGGTGAATTGAAGGCAAATAAATATGTTGTTTTGGGAATGGTTTCGGAAAACTATAATTATCGGGCATTTTTCGATAAATGTCATTAAATAATTCAGATTCTTACAAGACAAAATGACTTAAGCAAAATATATACCACAAAAAGCTTAAGCATTAAACCAACAAACGAACTTCGAAATGTTTTTTACGCTAGATAAAAATAAAATAAGGTCAAACTGCGGTTTCCATCAGCGTGACTGACATCACAAAACTTCTAAGTTACGCAAATCAACACGTAATGAAAACTTCAGTTTACTTCAACAAAATATTGTGCAACAAAATTGCGTATCAAAACGTGTTTCAAACAAATTAATTTTATGATACAATTTAGATATTATAATGCTACTTATACACTTTGACACTTGACATTTTATGAACAATTATTCAGATTTTATAATGCTATGTAAACACTTTGACACTAAGTGAACCCTCTACTTATGCTCATGTGTTGTTCACACTAGTGTCTAACTGTAGGATAATTAGATACCAGTCAAGATAGTGTGTCCGTGTGTTTATGTTGCTACTAGGTTTTCCTAGCTGTTTCACTCGTGTTACAGTCCCCTTCTTGTTATACATATTTTCGTAGTTTTTCCGATTTTTTATAGTTATTCTGCTATTCGGAGTCACTATTCTACGAAACGTACCAATCCAAGATCATTATAAACTGTATAACACTGGGTTTGAATGCTCTTAACGTATCTCGTTCTAACCAGTAAAACTGCTTTGCTGCAAAAAGCGCTTAAAAAGCTTGAAAAAAAATAACAAAATATACCTACTACTAATAAAGCTTATTGCTGTGCGCTTGAAAGTTTCTAAACCCATCTAGTGGTTGGCTGTGCTGCGGTATGTAGCGGGCTGGCAGCGGGCTAATCGCCACTCTGTCAAGCCGTCACGCGCAGACTTTCGGCACGTGTCACCGTGCGTGCTACCTACCACAACGCACCGCTCTGCTCATTGTTTACTGGTTTATGTAATAAAAATTATAATCATTTGAAATTAATAGAGTTAGAATGAGTTTGAGATTCATCGCAAATATGTATTTTATAGTATCCTTGTATAGTACATACATATGATTGCAACGTAAATAAATTGGAAGATATTTATCTTGTATGTGAATAGAAAGATGGGTACCTAAACTACCATCCCTTAGATCTAAGATTACGCAACATTATCTGTTTAAAAAACAAACTTACACCTACACTGATCAACAACAAACACATTAAATGAAGTATTACCTTAGAAAAGCAATCTGTGAACATCGTGAAGGTTACGTCCGTGACCAAGGATTACAAAAATAAACCTAACAGAAAGGTTACCTAATCAAACATTACGCAACAGATTCACGTGAACTGTTCATAAACATTTTTAACTTTTAATTGAGTTTCTTCATTTAGTCGAGACGATTGAGTGAACGGATATTTTTGATGGCTGTGGCAACATAAAGTTTTATTTGTTTAAGAGTTACCAAATGTCGGTGTAGTCGTGACGTAAATCTCGTGGGCTCCACAATAAACATGCTAAATTTGGATTTAAACTCTCAAATATTCCATTGCCGAGTTTGTTCCACAATGTTCTTTTTGTATGCCGAATAAAATGTTGAGCAACATTGTTTTTCGTTTGGAATATTGTTATTTATTTTGGAAATAGAAACATATTGTTTTAGGCTAATTGTAACTCTGTTGTTTATGTAGATCTATTAAACTATTATTATAGAGTGCCAGAGTAGTCGGAACCTGCCTTCATGCAAAAATTTGCTGACCTATTGTAGAACATCCCTTAAATCTCAAGAAAGTTAAGCTTAATAATAAAATTTAGATCTCATAGTTTTTTCACTAACTATCCTTCCATTGTCAACCACAACTCGTGGGAGGTCTTTGTATATCGACAAATCAGATATTCGATAATCGATATTCATGAATAGTGTCCACACAATTGCACTAGTGACTCGATAAAAAACAGGTGTTTTTAGACCCCTTTGATATGTTTATCAACCCTTGCGTTACGGGGGCGGTAGTATCGAACAATCGGCGGTTTATGAATGGAAACCGATGGTTATCGTCAAAAACCTGAGGTTAGTGACAGGTGACATGTCACCCACGTAAATGGAGTGACGTCCTCCTCAATAGGCAGGGAACTTGACCTGATAAGATAGAAGTTCAGCCTATGAATGAACACAAGTAGTTTTAAACGCGCTTTTGTGTTTTGTTTAGATAGATGTACCTTTTTTTTTCGGTTTGTAAGTAGCACAAAAGATGTAATTTTACCTCCTTGTATGTTGGTTTTGAGGTTTTTATGTTTTGCTTTATACAGGTTAAAAAGTATAATAGATAAACAACGAACAATAAGTACCAAGTTTTTTCTTAATATTTTTGTATGTACTGACTTTACCTCTCTCAAACTTAACCCAAAGCATTTAACTATTTGCTGCAGCATTATTTAAAGGACTTCACATGATGCTTGATACATCTTATTTATAAAGATTTGAAATCTTTGCTTATGGATTAGCATATAATATAGAACTAAATTTGTCAAATACAAGCAAAGATCTGAAGTTAAAATGTTTGAATTAGTAATAAGGTTTCTTATATTGCATTGATCACATGTGATCGTTTAGAGATTCTTCAAGTTTCCCATACATATTTTTTTATACATACATCAATTTTAAATTAACCTTTCAACTTTTTCCTTTATACTTTGTTCCCAATATATTATATACTCCAAACTCCCAAGATATAAGGAGAGCAGTCGCCATCTTGATACAAAAGTCAGATGAGACATTGACCGAAGACTGTAGATAATCGTAGTAATTGGCGTAAAGTTGAATATATTAATAAATACATACCTAAGTAAATTGCAAGTTACTTAGATAATATTATTATGTCATTTATATTTTTGACAAGATTTTGTTGTTAAGAGATTTCTGCACGTCAATTTGTTTACGCTTCTTTGAAAACTGTAAATTTTCAGATCACACTGGGTTCTACGATTTTATCATTATTAAGTAGATATAGTTTTCTCATATTAATTTTTAGTAGGCTAGCTTTACGACAGATTAAAAAGAGGTAAAATGGTATCTACAAGCCTGCGTCATTTAAAAACCTGTATTCGAGAGTAAGGCCTAAATAAACACAATAAATACAAAACAACAAAACAAAACTAACTTTTTCATTAACCAACATTATTTACCATCCGTAAACATGTGAAAAACTCATGTAACTTTACTATTTAAACAAACAAGGTATACAAAAGCGATACTCTAAAAAATGCACTGAAAAATACATCGCAGTCTCCGTGGAAAGTGAGGCAACGCACGGAGCGGCACAGCTAACCAACCGTGGAGGTAAGGAGACGGCGCTAGTTACCAGACTCTAGCGATTTGTTTGATATTTACTAGGTAAGGAGTCATATATCTAGATAGTATTGTTTATTCCAGAAATTTTCATTTACGTGAGGCTTGAAAAAATACTGAATTTTCGTAGCTCTCCTTCCTACGTAATCGCATCTTCTATTATGCGCAGGTTTCTGATAAAAGTTTCAAATATTTTTCTCTAAATGTAAACTGATAATAATAAATATCTTATACAATTCGAGAGCTACCATATTGTCCTATGTTGTACATATAAATCAATTGCTGAAACAACTGAAATTTATTTTTCAAAACTGGTTCCTTACTAAAAATACCCCATAAAATAAAATTAATTAATTGTAGATTTTGCATCTAGACACTAGACGTCGAACCTTCTTTTTAAAGCCCTAAAGTCTACGATCACTTGCAATGACAGAGAGACGGTGCATAGACTACCTAGATAGTTTCATATTTACATAGATTTCCAGATAAATTACAGACTTAAAATAAGTCATAAATCCTAAATTTTAGATAAACAAGTCATCTAGTTCCTTTCTATCTAAACGCCTATGCCTTGTATCTCCGGCTACCCA
The DNA here is from genome assembly GCA_905146925.1 of Autographa gamma. Classification (NCBI taxonomy): domain Eukaryota; kingdom Metazoa; phylum Arthropoda; class Insecta; order Lepidoptera; family Noctuidae; genus Autographa; species Autographa gamma. Next base: position 9,734,774 of record LR989852.1, read on the forward strand.
CCTGAATAGCTGGTGTCGGCAAGGCGGGCGCCTACCGCTGCATATTTATGAAGCGCCTCAAACACTATAAATACTTGATACCGACGGCCTCCGCGGCTAATGGAGTAAATACAACGACACGTGCTGTTCTTGTTATTGGAAGCCTTGTTTCAGGTTTCATAACAATTTTGTTAGTACTAGAAAAAGATTTAGGCTGGGAGAGATAATTTAGTTTCATTAAAACTGTCCTTTTTACAATTTTCTTTTCTTTTTAAAATTTGTATTTGTATGTGGTTATTATACCAATATAACTGGTAGGTAGGTTTTTCTCAAATATAAAAATGTTTATTACTAAATAACAAAATTTGATTAAGACCAATGTTACACGTAGGTAATATAATTAGACAGGTAATTATATTACCTATAAATTACAACATACGATACTTGAATGTTTTCATCTTCTTAAAATTTTCATTTGAAATATTACATCGCAATATAAACATGTCATAATATGATATTAGTCGTGTTCAACGCAATCATTTAGAAACGCAATTATGGCTACAGCACTAAACCCATAATTTTACAGCACAGTATAATCCGTCTGACCTCAACACACGTTTAATAATACCTTCTGTCTACCATCCAATCCGTAAATACAGTCTTAGAAACAGCCTATATACGTAGTTATGGTATGTCGGTGTGTGCTAAGCCGATCCGCTGTTTCAGACATTTATTAAACCCCAGCAAACTGTCGGGCGACCTGCCGGCCCACGTCGCCTGTACCCACCGATATAGCTTAGATAAACGCGCACATAACTATGCAAACTACTCCTTCCTACACCCGACATAACCACACATAATAACTACTACCATTCAACAACTTAATTTAAACTTTAATGCTTCTATGTCTAGGCGCATAATACAAACACGACGCAACGGTATCGTAGCACGTTCTGGACAATAGTCGCAGCCCACTATTAGTTAGGTACATATCTGTAAGTGTGGTGAGAACGCGAGGTGAATACAGTATGGGCGTTGTAGTGAGCCTTAAAAAATTAAAGCCGCCGACGGTACTTAGAATGCTAAGTAAAGATTTGAATGGGGCGGAACGCTCTCCGCAACGCGATGGCGACTTACCCGTGTCACGTCGGTGCGTTATTTTTTTTGGTTCGTAACTCGGACGTGCTCGGAGGCTTCCTTTCAATATGAAGTGGAATCGATTAATGAGCCCCAGTTTAGAATTGCAGTCAGGTCACACGGCTATATTATTTCTATCGTGGATCGACTTTTCTTTTGTTAATCCTGATAAATATTTGTACAAACAAACCAAACAGAAACACCTAAGTGTTGCAATTACTGGCGAGTGTGTAGCGAAACGAACAAAAAGATGTCCGAGGGTTTCCACTAATATCATTTCAGGAAGGACTGAGGGACGGAAAGGCGTGTATGGTTTCAATACCTGTACGCGTAATCCGGTGTACGTTCTGCGAGGCTGGCGGAGACGTGAAAATTGTCGGCATACAATACTGCGATAAGTGGTACGGGGAGTATGGAGTGTCGGTTTCAGAGTTCAATGGAGAGCGACGAGTGTGAATTTTCGCGGTCGCGTATCGGTCGCGTGGTGCGGGACAAACTGGGCATTGGTCGAGCGTGCTAATCTGCGTGGAGTGTCGCGTGTGATTGGGCAGACGGTGCTGTCCAATTTTCCGGTTGCGACGGCCGGCATTAGTTGGACAGACAACGGCCGTCGCTTAGTAACCGACGTACATATTTGAGTATGTGACTGGACGCAATTTACACTGTGATTGATAGTTGGATGATTGAAAATGTTCATGGTTGCCAACGGCACTTTTATAAGATTATTTAAGGACTATACCTACTCACTTGAATGTACGTTACGTAACAAAATTTAATGATAAACTTGCGAAAGTATCTTTTAACGATGCTGTAAAATTTAAACATCGTTTTGAAAACTTAAACAAAACTACCTATCAATCCAAAGAAATGAAGTTTGACTGCTCGATAAAATCACATAAATCCGAAACTACATCCAAAACTTTCCATCAATCTGAAAACACAAAACATCTAAATGTCAATTTGTATTCGCAAACAAATCTGGTAGTTCAAACAGCTATAGAGGCGGTGCAGCGCTCTAATGATTGTTTACCGTAGAGGGAGGCTAGTTACCCGGTAATGCAATATTAATGCAATTCATTAAACGTGCAATTCAAGTATGCGCAGCCCTAACCCTCGACTAGGGATGGCGTGGATTCGCACACTTTTCGGATATTCTTTAATCGAGCGAGAGTTGAAGTTTTATTGGAATAAACAACAAGTTTATCTTAATATATAATGATTATAAAATTTGCACAAATACATATGTTATTTTTTGTTCATAAGACTTTCCAGCTGTTAGGCAATAAACTACCCATATTGTTCCAAAACTATTCTGAGGATGACTTCTAGTATTAACGGATACAACTAAATTGCATTTGATAACACGATCTCAATCCTTATAATTATTCTTATAATATTGTCCTTGCTATACCATACAATAGTTGGTTACCATGCAGAGCGAGGACATGGTCACTAATTTTATTGCGCATATTTAATTTCATTGACAACAAAATGGTGACACAATTATTATCACAATGGGGTATTTACTATAATTAAATCTGTTAAGTGATTTATTTACTAAACGAACTATACTCAATTATTTGTAGGTACATAAAACGAAATCTCCGGGATGTCATGGACCTTTTGATAGAGGGTTTCCTTCTTACTCACAACAGTTTGTTTACTCTGATTGTTACAGCATACGAAGCGAGCGAAATTAATATCGGACAAATCGAGACCGCCTCCGGGCCCCATTACGCGATCAAAGTAAAAATATATGAGGCGAAGGAAAAGAAACCAAACATATGCCGGAGTAAATATTTGGAGTGCGAACTGCGGCCCCTTCTCCGGCGCGCGGCGGACCGCTCCCCCGCCGTATTACGTCACATTGTTCTCCCAATCGATTAGCCGGCCGGCCCGTGACGTCGCGACGTGTTTCATAACCGTTGCGTTTCATCCTAACCTATTCTTGTTACGAATATTTTTGTGCAATTTCAACAACGTCACGTTTTTTCCTTGATTTCTAAACTTTTCTCTAATGGCTCTTAAGGATTCTCGTTGCGTCTCGGTTATATAAGTCATAAAGCGTGGGTAGCGACGTGCAAAATTATTTGTTAAATTCGAGCAACCGTGAGAACCTCTCGTCGATATGACTCCCTGAATGAAAAAAATATATTTCATTGAAAAAATACACTCCATCGCTGGCCTCGGGCGTATAATAGTGATTGAACTAACCTGTCAGCCCCATGTTAAGTGGTTTTGAGGGTACCATACAACCATTGTCCGGACAACCAGTAGCGTGTTTTCTTGGCAAATGTTTGATTTGGGAATATTTACTAATCTGTCTACATAATACCGGTGTGTGTTTGCGTTTCAAATTTTTGCAGCTTGACGAATGTTTTTGTAGGAGACCGTAACTTAAACAATCCCTTTCTGGAGGTATTATAATTCCCGACATGGTTTAATACTCAACCTTTTCTGACTCATCATTGCAAGACCAACATCTACAAATTCTTTTTGATGTGTTAAAAGCTTATGTAAAAGAAGTACATCATAAAACGCACTTTATAAAATCTTGATGAAGTGCGTAAGTCTTCCGATCCCGACTTATGTCAATACGCAATAACTTTACGATCAGCAAATAAACACAATTCGTATCGCACTCTCAATTTCAATCGAGACGCAAGTCGCATCCAAACGATTCAATCGCGCATATGTCCCATTGTCCGCAGTCACAATGGCGGCGGCGCGCCTCTGCGTGCCATTCAACCACCAGCCACAAAAGTCTGTTTCGCTAAACTCCTTGTGTGCTGTAACATTGACCTATAGAGCCAACAGGTGAATCTCACAAAGCGTTTGTTTGGGTGTCTCCGGTGAATTAACGCCCTACTGCTCGTGCCGCGACGATCTAATGTAAAGTACATTGTCTGATGCGCTCAATAGAATAGTTTACATTTGCAAATGTGTTGTTGCGTTCAGTTATATGTGTCGTAACCTTACCCCAGTGACAAAGACACAAGGGAGCATCGTAGCAGGTTCATCCAAATCTACCGAAATATATCTGTGTGTGTATGTATACGTGTGGCACGGAATTCATTAGGTGAAATGTATTAGAGATCCATACGGTCTAATTTACTAATGCTTCAAAACAACATATTCAGCAATTAGGAACTAAAATGATTAATGCCTATTAACAAATTGCAAACGTAACCAATTCATAGCAACGAATTCGTATATATTTGGAGCACAAAGGCCTCGCTCGCCAATCACCATATTCGAGCTATCTATTTAGAGCATAACGGTAGCAAGCTATACACAGTTATGGAGCATAAATTCGCCACAGACCTGCATTACCTATTAATTAATCGCTCTACGCTAATTATACGACACAAGTGCCAACATGAACGGTCAACAGCACAAAGGGTTCCATACAATACATATGTATATGTGAGCCACGTATATAGGTCCCGAGCTTCGTAACATTCTCGATTATGACAGAGCGCCGGTGTCTGTGTGCACATAGGCGTTCTTGAGTGCCCACATAGGTATTGAAGACATTGATCTTGGCTCACAATGCTTTGTCCTGGTCAGTGACTGGTGAATGGCCGCGCTCAAAGGAGGCCTGCATACAAACTGTATTTCTGTCACAAAATTACGTACGGTTCAGTGACAGCAGCTTCTACGTAATACCAATCAAGATCGCATACGCTTTGAGATGTTACGTCTCTTTGTATGATTATCTGGTTTCTCCGATAACATGTAATTCGTATGATCACCGAATGCAACTGGATTTACCTGAAGCGTCTGCTTTAGGTTATATTTTGTATTGACTATGTTCTACGAAATTTGTCCGCTCTGCTAATCAGTGTAATTTCAGTTAGTAATATTAATATTTTGATGACTACCGTGCTAACTACTAATATCATGCAGATATCTAATAATGATTATGTTTCATATCAAAATGCCGATATGTGGTGTATGATCTGCACTATCCAATAACTTCAAATTAGAAGTATCATCCTCATCTCATCTAAAGTTGCATTATTTTTTATCGATGATTCTAGAACACCTTTTGATTAAAGTAAATTCAGTGAAGCAAAGCTGGTACTGGACTGGTACTATTCTCAGCACCGAATAGAAACCAACAACTCAACAATATTTACTTAGATCGTTACATTATCTTGAAAACACAATTATTTTGACTTATAACTCTATCCAAAACAAGCATACAATAATAAAAAACATCAGTTAATCCATTCCCATTCTTGTAGAGTTGTTCTCATATAAGTAGAGCTACGCAAGATGGCGCGGTTTCTCCGGCTTTCGACGTTTGTACCTGTCTATTGTGAAGTATAGGAGGGTGAAACAATCTTGATACTTGACAAACAAGAAATGCGATGTATATCAGAATAAATTTAAATCATTTACTTCAGCTGGGGTTTTAATAACATGAATGTAGAGTTCATAATAATCTATGGGGATTTGTTTTGTAACATTAATTGTTTTGTATCTGAACTAAATGTATACTTACAATTGTTGTATACTTTCAAAAGTTTATACATACCTTCGCAATTGTATACTTTGCAGCTAGTAATTTAATTTGATATAAAATGGGAAATCAAGGAACAAAGTCTCACACTATGATTACTGACTAATTGCATTCTACTTACTTTTATTATTCGAGCAGAACATAGCTTTGTTCTACAGTTAGTTAAACAAAATCCCAATCATAAACGTAGCTCCAAAAAGTATCAAGACTGGTTAATCGTTGTGTACGGTCGCGTTAACCCCAGTACGGTCGCGATTCGGTACGAAAAATAAACGCATCCGTGGCGGGCTAAACGGGTAATGCGCTCTTATTATCATAATAATATGCACAAAACAGATACAGACGAAAAAAGATTTTCGTGAAACCTGTATTTTTCATTCGCATTGCTGTTTATTTTTTTTTTTTTGCAAATGAGTTTTTGCTGTAGATAACTTGAAATGCTTACCTAGTGGTTGCTATATTGTTTTAGTGATGTTATAAAGCGTGTTTTAAATCGTCATTGTTTCATTAGTTACAATCATCACAGCACAAATCCTGTCGTTCAAAACCCCGTTGGGCAAAGTTTGAAATTTTCAAGTACCAAATAAATAAGTGAATCAGATCGTATTGGTCTTGCAATTTTTGATAAATAAAGGCAAACCATTAACTTAAAAAAACAAACAACAAAGACAATAATTACGTTTTTTGCACTCTTACCCGATGCCAATGAACTTTAGTCATATGCAAGCACATCATAGCGTAAAACAAGTGACAATAACTGAGGTGACAGGCCATCAGTCGAGCCATACGATCAAACCATTCACACGGATTAAGAATAATTAGCTAATTTGTCATTTTAATGTCACATGCCATCACGTTCTCGACGACGAAAAAGAATAAAAATTAAAAAATATATTTAATCCAAGCCGAGCGTATCGTAAAAACTACAAGTCGGCATAACTCATGCGTCTTTGCCTTTTGTGCGGTTTGAAAAATAAAAAAGGGTATTTTAAAAAAAGAACATTAGTTAGTGCGACGGATCAGTCATCCGCGCGCCTCGCCGCGCAACACGTCTCTTGGCTCTTTCATGCGCACTTTGCCAGTTATTTAAGTCCCGACACGTGTACTAATGACGTTTCGATTTTGACCTCTGATATCCGAGGGTAGCGATTTTCGATGCCTATCGACTCTAACTTACCGCTTGTTTTGTGTAACAAAACATGACGTTTACATAATTTCTGTGGTTACGTAAATGTGACCTATGCCGAGGTAAGACGGAATATGTCGAGTTTAAACACCTTTAACTACAATATGGCACGTGGAGTATAACTCGTTGATACTAAGCTTGCCATTGGTTATTGTAAACTAGTAAGCAATATGGCGAATATTAACTTGAAATCCAAAAAGTTAAACCACATAATTTATGATAAATGATAGAGACACAGGTAACACGTTGCTTTCGGAGCATTTTCTAACATCTAAGTAATAGCGGAAAGCTTTAAAAGGTAAATATATCTTAAGATACTTCTAAACATATGTCTTCACGACCAGGGCACAAGGGTCTTTATTTCAAGAACATTGTACCTCTTCTTCGGATGTATACAATACTTATGATATATTTATATATTTGAATACTTGGTATATTTGTCTGGATAACCTAGACAAATCCAGTTCCAAAGCCAAAAGTTTAAAACTATCCACAATGCCAACCACCCACGATAGTCCGCGCGTCCGGTTTGTCATGCAATGATTAATACTGACTTGGCTCATTAGCTGAAGGGCTCAGCAACGCCGTCCCGGGGCACTTAATCACTCGAACAAAGCTCTACCTACTCGCGAGCAGCCGAAAGCATCATTCTTCGTCAGGAATGTGTGTGGGGTATTTGACATGAGCGAGTTCCTACTTCAAGCGGTTTTAAAAATTTCGTGTCAACTACTTACTACTGAATGCTTCATACAAAAATACAAGAGAAAACGTCTTCGTTGCATGTGATGTCAACAATATAAAAAATGGTGAATATAATAAGTATTTTATCTATACTATGAGATCACTTTGGTGGTTATTTGGTGCTGTTTATCAACACCAAGCGTTTGCTAATGCAATTTGACAGAGCAACGAAAACTTTTAGGTTCACCAGAAAACAAATTCTAATCTCACAGACTCGTGCCTCGTGCTTTCTATAATATGAAGATTATCACCCACTACATATTTACTTACTAACTAACATATGCAAAGTTAAAAAAAAAACTTTATTCTGTGTCCAAAACTTGAAAAAAAAAACAACTTACTTTTTTTACCTACTGTCTATACAAATACAGTAAAGATCTTAACACCAGCTTATCGCTCATAACTTAAGTCTCATCATTAGAACGCGTGAGAGGACGAAGCGCATGTAAGTATGTACTCTGAATTCTTGTGTACTTGCATGTACTCTCTTATCTATGACGAGTACTGCACCGCATAACTATGAACTTTAATTACTCGCTAAGAAGTCTGACTTTTAAGGACTGTTAAGACGCTTACCCTTTTAGATTTACAGTACAACTGAACTTTCTATACTTAATGTAACTAAGTCTGTTTTTTCAGGAAGATTCCAAATAAGGGGTTGTATGGGAAAAATTTAAGTAAGTATTTGTCGCTTGATTCAAGAACGTACATGGCAAACATTCTCACGATTATTTCTTTTTATTTCATTCATACGGGCTTCTATAGACTGACGGAACTTCAACCATCCATATGGCGAAATATTTGACGCGGCGTTTTCGACTCAGCGTCGGAGAGTTGGAAGCCATCCCCAAATCACTCGCACCTCCATCCAGCCACCATAAATCCACGTGGGATACACAAGCCACGACCGATCGTACATCCTACCTATCGGTCTGTTTAATTACCATAATTAATTAGATCCCGTGGCGCAGACGTGAGCAGAATGGAGGATTGATGCCAGTAACATATCGCCGCCATTAGCCGGCGAGGTGACGAGTATCGTACGTATATTTTTAAAAGCCTATCATTAGTAGGAAGTACGTTTTTTGTGTCCATCGCCGCGTTGATATCATCCCGCGAGCTATCAATCATCCTAACGCGCTATGTAACCTGTACCGAACGTTTTTTTCGCCTTTTTGTTCCTAGACCGTTACTAATTATAAGTTATTTGATGTTGAGCGGTATAGGTCTAGGCTATTTGTTTATGTCATGGCTTTTTGAAGTCGTGATATTTGTGTCGATATTAATCTTGTGGTACAATGTCGAATTATAAATAAGATAAATTAAATCAAGACGTGTATTAAGCAAGTGTCGTTTTGGATTGAACATAACGTTATTTAGTTGGGTATGTGAACGCGACTGTTGAGAAATTTCTACATCTGTTTTTATGTGCACGAACTATGCATATATAAATAACATCAAACAAATGACTTTCTTATTCTTCTAAAAAATCTTATCCTGATTTAGTTTTACAAATTTATAAAAATGACTCGCCATGCCATTAGAATTATATTTTTCCTGAAAAACTGATAACTACTTTATAAACATTGTGTAACACAACCTACCATTCGATTACAGTTAATGTTCGAGTAACCTAAGCAAACAAACATGAGGACAATATAAACCAATTTACAATGATAACTATTGTGTACAGTTAGTTCCTCGTAACAAAGAACTAATCGGAAAAGTTGTTGTGCTTGTGGTTATATTAAATAATCAAATGTGTAGTCACATGTTTGTATGTATGTTCATGTTCTGAAAAGTGTATTAAGCGCTAGCGTAACCTGTAATTGGGAAGACCTTTTTAGATACTATGTAATGTATCTCCAGGACATATGAAATTTTCCCTGTGTCCTAAACACTCTGATGAGAAAACTCAATTTTTGCGTCACAGTAAGTTATAACAATAATATAATAATTCAGCCTATATACGTTCCACTGCTGAGCACAGGCCTCTTCCCATACGGAGAAGGCACGAGCATTTATCTCCAATGTTGATGATCTGCTTACTGCGGTTTGGCGATTTTAAATCCCATAATTCGGAATCCGTGAATTATGTTACCGTTACAAAAGATATAAAACTTCAAATTCAAACATGTCTAGGCATTTACTAAACACTAAGTTTAAGTAAGTTCATAGGTCTTAATCAAACATTTCGTATACATAATATACATCATACATAACACCAAACAGTTGATGTGTATAAAAACGCTAATACGTAATTAGACTTTTGAAGCGTCTTTTTTTTTAAAGACTGTAAATTCATTATAAACTTAAATTACTTTATAAATTACCTTCATATACAAAGGGAAAACCTTACCTTTAGTTATGTTTTAAGTTATAGGACCAGCTCATTGGCTACAAGGTATAATCAATAAGGCAATTAGTGACCGCAAGAGCAAATGTGCTTGAGAGAACTAGGAAACGCACCCTGCGTACTTACGCAGTTTATGTAGTATGAGTTATATATTTACATATTACTTAGTGTTGAAAATAACATACTTAACAGACGTATTGTAGATAAGTGCAGTTAGATGGTAAAATTGTAAAAAAAAAATGGAAAATTAAAACTTCTAAGTGTTCGCGAGTAAATTCGGCGTTTCGGCTTTTCAAAGACTAGATATAAAGTAATTTTCATATGATATGGCGATTATTCACATACTATTATTTGTACACACCCTGCTGATATTTTGTGCTACAACTGATAGATTCCCATTCGATTGCAATTTCGAAAACAGACACTTATTAACCTTCCTTCTGTACTACATTGGTAGGTTCCTAAATGTTTCTTGTCTTATAATAGTAAGTTCAGTTTTCTCAGTATGTAGGTTTTATTTAGGTCTAGTGTAGTCCAGCAACAGCACAATCAATAAGTCAATTAGCAACCGCACGTAGTGGCGACTGATGAGAGTGCTTCAATGAACGCGTGCGCTTGCTAGAGACCCACTCTAGCTAGCTAAATTAAAAAATAAATGTTCCGGGAGAAATTGTGCTACAGAATATCATGAGTTTTAACGAAGAGCTAGTATGTATAGGCTAACGTGTTTATTATTTAGAGTTCCATTTTAGTATGTAAAACTCCAAAAATAAATGGATTATCATAAAAAGCGGAAATATTAATCAAAATGTTGAAATTTAAATCAAGTGGAAGGTTGTCTGATTCATTTAATTGATTTTTATTATACATTATGTAAATAACGATTGTACAAAAAAGAACTATATTTTTATATCATGAAGTTCTTCACGTTATAAACTTTTGAATACAAATTTTTTAGCCAACATAATTATCAAGTAGACCAAACAAATAACACACTATTTAATCAAGCAAAAACTTAAAGATAATCAATCAAAATAATATTAACAGAACTACGGCATAGAATTATTTAAAAAGCGTTTTAGCAAACAGACAGGTCGGCTAATGAAAATGAAAACTTAAAGAGTAATAGAAAAGAAAGGTTTTTGGAAGAAAATGATTAATTGCGGCGAGGAAATTACGAGGCAGGTGAGTCACGCTCAAGGCACTGCGTGACACCGACCCTGTTTATTTATCGAGTGTAGTTCGTTGGTTGGTACTTTAGTGATACGAAATAGTGTCAAATAATTTGCGGATATATCGATGCTTCTGCCAAAGTAGTGGGAGAGTTTAGATTGAAATCGGAGTTAATTCACTATCATTATTTTAAGCTAGATGTATGAATGCAATTGGCGAGTTCTCGTTCATTGTGGCGTTGTAGGGGTTAGGTGCTTGTTGAGCGGTGGACTTCTTCCGGCTGATGATGATCATGATGATTTTAAGCTATGGTGTAACTATAGAGTAAAATTCTAGTTAAAAGAAAAAAAACCACAAAAGTACATTGTTTTACTGGAATTTTATTCGGAAACTCAATCGTTTCAAATTACATAATATGATCTGTACAAAAAAAGGTCTTCTTTGAGTCCAAGTCGTCTAACTATAAAATTGCTTCTTTAGTATTCTTTACTAAAATTATTTTAAGCTTTATGCAAAAACATTAACATGTCTGAGTGTTCAACTTTACTTATTTTACTATGCATGAGCTACGTAAAAGAAATTTCGACGAGTATACTTATCTTCCACGTTGCCTTTAGCTGGTTTTCAAAGTAAATATGACCACAAATCTTAGCAAAATCCTCATATCAACTTTGTTTTCCGCAAGTAGGGACAAATGAGTGCCACATTTCCACATTTCCCGATTTTCCCCTCTTACTCTTCGAATTCACTGTCGATTAACCATGGAATGTATTTATTTAGGGTCCCTCACTTCCGCAATGACCTTAATGTGTCCAGTGAAAAATGACTGCCCACAAATATATGCAATTTATGCACATATGCAATTTGCGGCAAGACTATGCCTTTTAGGGCTAACTTCCTCGATAATAAATAAGAAAAAATCATTGCACATAAAAACAACAAAATCTGTCTGTCAATCTGAAAATCAACGGAATCCTGGATTTTAAATAAGGCTTTCAGGTAAACATTTATTGTAATCATGGTGTATTTTTCAAAACGATAGATTGCCAAGCGATAGTTGACAAAGCAAGGATGTTAGCGGAAAATTTCTATCTTTATATTAAACTAGCTGTGCCCGCGACTTTGTTCGCGCGGATGACGAAACTTATCAATAAGTTTTTATGTGAAAATTGCTACTTGTGTGTTTTATTTATGAACCGATTGACATGAAATAAACACTAAATGCTAAGTGAAGTTACTACAATATATTAGTGAAAACCGCATCTAAATCGAATGAGCCGTTTCTGATATTAGCGTGCACAAACACACAGCAAACAGACAAACCGAAAACAGACAAAAAAAATAATAATTACAATTTCAGGTTCGGCATCGATATAATAACAATCCCTGCTATTTCTTTTATACATATTTCCATTGTACAGACACCATTTTTCTACATTTTTATATATGTATAGACAGATAGATATTTTCTTAAAGACAAGAACTCACTTATGTACCTTTTTAATATTATATACTTCATCTTTACTATAGTCTACATAAATCATAATTACAATCAGCGTAAGTCACGACTCTTTATAAAATATGATCAACACAATTTGGCCTGTAATTAATTGTAACATTAAGCTAATCCAGTAAACTTAGACATTTAGTATAATAGAGCTTTGTATAAAATGCCGAGTATTTTATTCAAACAAGACATTGACCTATAATGAGTAGAACTAAAACTAAATACGCAAAATTTTTTAGGATCACCATAGGTAAGAGTTATTAAAGATTTGTTTTTAATTAAAAACTTTTTGATTACAGTAAACTTTTCTATTGCTTAGTACGTCACTAATCGGTCGTCGTAATAAGTTCATAAGTCATTAATCCTATAAAAGTTTTCGTGGTTTCATAACTCTATAAATAAATGGCAACGCCCAATTCTTACTACGTTTTTATTACGTTTTAATTTCCTAATTAGTAATACTTGAACTTGTTATTGTAACTTTTGTTAATTGCTTTTGTTATTTCTAATTTACATTATCCTCCTTAATTTCATCTAGTTTGGTAACTGCGTCATGCGTCATTATAATCTTCAAAGTAATAAAGAAACAAAATAAAAGGATTTTTATTTTTTAATCGAATTGGTGCAACTCTCTCCTTACTTTTTAGAGGTCAACAATATACGCTCTAACGCCCAGATTTTCTCACCCCTTCAACACCTAACTAAAGCTGAGTTAAGTACAGCTCACATTCTCAAATTAAAATAAAATAAATAAATGTCTCACATATTGATGACGTAATTGCGTCCGAAAATTCCGGACGTACGTGCGTTACGTTTTGAGGGCGGAGTCGCATGCGGACGCGGGCGCGGGCGCGGGCGTTCCGGAAGCGTATTACTCGCCAGCGGTGGCCGGAAATCGGCAATATATTGCGATCGGCCGACGGAGCGCGTAAATAACGCCTGATAAGAACCGTGTTTATGCCTTGCGATGCCGACAAGATTTGTGTATTCTGAATCTATGGAGGATATATCGGTGTGTCTTATATTTTGGGAGAACGATGCGTCAAAACCTCCTTCTACCTTTAGAACCGTCTATAAATTCTTAGTCTTATTACGAAACCACTATCAAGGATAAAATGGTGTGACCAGGTTTACTTACTGAAAATATTCTGAGATGTAGTACTTACATTCCTAACATTGGCAAACACAAAACAACGTCAAATTAAGCCTCCCAGTACTCAACTTTAAGCTAGAAAAATAAAAATAAAACCAAAGAAAAACGGACTAATTCAAAACTATTCGTCTACTTATAAAGTTACTAGGCACATGCAATTGTATAAACTTACTTTAGTTTAATAAAATATGCTAGTAAGGTGTCTCTCAGATTCACGTTACTTGTGCACACCCACGATGCAAAAGATAATCCAGTGTGGCACAACATTTTTTTGCAAGGAATTTTTATGGTATTAAAGCGCAGTGTTTGGTATAGCTTAAAAGCGTATTCTATGAAATCCAAACAAGCCAGTCTTGTGTGCAAACTCTGCGCTTATCTTTTTTTTTTTTTTTTTTTTTTTTTTTTTTTTTTTTTTTTTTTTTTTTGGTAGAGATCTTTGCAGTTAGCCTGAGCGCAGGCTTTGACTGCTTCACCGGACTTTTGGCGAGGACATTAAGGCCTCCAGCCAGAGCAATAGGAAAAACTAACTACGTTAGCAACGTCTACTAAGGGCACCCCCTGCGGGGTTCGGACCTCGACTTAGTGCGTTGCTAACAATCTTAATAAAGCAAAACAGCAAGGGATGGCTGGATCTAAATTTTTATTATTTAGGGACAATTTTTATTGCTAGTTTGGCCGGCTCGGGCCAGCTTGATCTAGGGACGGGAGGATAACATTTACGTTATTATTATTTATACTACGCGACGGACCTCGCCGGCGAGGACGTAATATACGGCGGTTGTGTTTTGTATTGCTACTGCTAGCTAAATCGAATGCTTCTTGGAGAAGCGTTGTTTTATCATCGGGGTAGGAGAGAGTATGTCTGGGGCGTTTAATCTTAGATATTACGGAAGGTACGTATCGCGCGGCCGCTACGATTAGCGGGTTACGGTGGGTTTCGGAGAAGTCGAAAAATCGAATCGCGGCGCGTTTCATGAACTGCTTGATTGTTGGCAGCTTTAAGTCACAGTGCAACTGCAAGTTACGGACGTAACCTGGAGCGCCTGTGGCTCTACGCATGAAACGGTTTTGGAGAGTTTGCATTCGTTTGAGTCGATAATCGGGTACGTGAGAGAATACGACGCTGCCGTAAGTCATGATAGGTCTCACGCACGCAGTGTAAATTCTCTTCTTACAAGTAAGAGAGAGTTTACTGCGCTTGTTCAACATACAATGAAGTCGGCCGAGAGCGAAGGCGGCTCGCGCGCGTGCCGCTTTAATATGAGCTATGAAGGTAAGCTTTCGATCAAGGATTATGCCCAGGTATTTGGCTTGCTGTTCCCAAGGGATAGACTTGCCGAAGAGGGTTATAGGTGGAGGGGGAGCGGGAGGCTGCCGTTTCTTGCTAAAGAGCACGGCTGCGCTCTTGGTAGGGTTGACTTCGATTCTCCATTTCGTGAACCACTTCCCGAGGGTCGTGACCGCGGTCTGGAGAGTTCGACCTATCGCTAAGGGGCTGGTGCCTGAATAATAGATGGCCGTATCGTCGGCGTACATAGCTACTTGGGGTTTGCCACCGCGAGGAATGTCGCTAGCGTATAGCGTGAAGAGGAGTGGAGAGAGTACGGAGCCTTGAGGGACTCCGGCCCGGATCGGGTGAGGGGAAGAGAGGGTGCCCTCAACGCGATAGCGAAAGGACCGATTCGACAAAAAGTTTCGGATGATGAGCACGAGACGATCTGGCACCTCGAGTTGGTATAACTTGAAGATCAAGCCATTGTGCCAGACCTTGTCGAAGGCCTTTGCTATATCGAAGAAGAGCACGCCAGTGAGCCTTCCACGCTGAAAACCAGCGCTTATATGCTCGACTATGCGGTGGACTTGTTGGACGCACGAGTGTTGGGTTCTAAAACCGAACTGCTCGTCTGGTATGAGACTCCTGGACTCGGCATAGTCCATAAGACGGGAGTAAATAATTCGCTCGTATAGCTTCCCAAGAACCTTGAGTAAGCTAATTGGGCGATAGCTAGTGGGCTCAGACTTCGGTTTACCGGGTTTGTGGATGCCGATGACTATCGCTTCTTTCCACTGCTGTGGGAAGAGATTGTTGCCTAATGCTGCATTGAAGATGCCTGTCAAGAGGATTACTAATGCTGGGGGGAAGAGTTTGATCACCTTATTGGTGAGTCCGTCTGAGCCAGGGGCTTTACGTGGATGCAGTTCCTTGATCAGAGAGCGTACCTCGTCTACAGTTACCGGCGCGAGTGGGTGTTCCGGATCCTCGGAAGGAGGGAGCGAGGCCTTACGTTCGACTTCAGCGTCAACTCTGGCGAGGTGAGCTTGATCGACCGGAAGGTCGCTAGGCGTACACTGGGCCTCTAAGCTGTCTGCTAGGCATTCCGCTTTCTCGTCGTCTTCGAAGGCAGGGCTCTGATTCGGACGGTTCAGCGGGGGCATAGTAACTTCGGTACAACTACGTAGTTTACGTTGGAGATTCCAAAACGCGTGATGGTTGGGCTCTAATTGGTCGAGAAACTTATCCCAGCGTTCGTCACGCAGTATCCTTATGCGTTTTCTAAAAGCACGCTGTAGAGAGCGCATGCGGACGCGATTGGAGTCGCAGGGATAAGCGTCGTAGGCGCGTATAGCCGCGTTCTTCTCCGTCAGTAGGGCACGGGCGTCGTCCGGAAGGAGCCAGCGAGCGTCTTCTGTCAAAGGTACCGACCGTGAACACTCGTTCACCAGGGACTGCACGTGCTCAGTGAGGGAGTCGATCGCGCCTATAGCGTCCATCGCGGATTTTACGTGGTCTGGGATTGAATCGAGATGCGCGGAGTGGACTGACTTAAGGCGAGTCCCAAGCTTCGTCCAGTTCGTAACTATCTTGGTGGGGATGGGCTGACCAGCGTCTGGGGGACCTACACGCGGACCGAAAGACATGATCACTGGTCGATGGTCAGAATCTAATTCCTGAATAACTTCAATGGACCGAAGCGCTAGGTTAACGTTATTAAGCAAAGCTATATCTAAGATGTCGGGGCGGTGATTTACGTTAGCGGGAAAGTGCGTAGGATTCATAGGCGCGATGATGTCAAAGTTTAACTCGGAGCTAAGAAGGTCTAGGTGTCTACCGCGGATATTACGAGTGTGGCTATTCCACGCTTCGTGTTTTGCATTCAGGTCTCCCGCCAGAAGGACGGAGTCGCCGAGAGCAAGAAGAGCTTGCAGGTCAGGTCGTAAGTCGACCCCCTGAGGTGACGGAGGGATATAAACTGAGACTAAGAACAAAGGTCTATGACCGGTCATGCCTAGCCTACAGACAGAGGCTTCAATGTGCGACAGCGTAGGTGGGTCCATCGGAACACAGTACAGGGACCTTTTGAAGTAAATGAGCGTGCCGCCGCCTGCGGCTCTGGTTCGATCGTTACGGACTAGGTTATAATTCGCGATTCGCGGGTTTCTATGAGACGGTTTAAGAAAGGTCTCCTGTACAAGAAAAACGTCAAGTTGGTGGTCGCGGAGAAACGTTGCGATTTCATCGCGTTTATTATTAATGCTTTGCGCGTTAAAGAAACCTAATTTAAGGGAACGGGGTTTGAGTTTACCGGCGGATGTAGCCATTAGAACGCGGCGGCTTTGTATGCGGCGAATACGTCGCTGAACTGCTCCCTAATGAAAGGTGCGTGCAGAGGCGAGGGGTTGGCTCTAATCGCCTCAGCCATAAGGCGGATACGATTAAAGTCAAACGACTCGTACACCTCGATATAGTTTTTTACCGACGCGGTGATGTCGGCCGAGAACGTCGGGGCCATAAGGGCCGCGGCCGACGGTGATGCGTGCGCGGGTTTCGGTACAGGCGCAGGTTTGAACGCGGCGAGAGGTATGCATGGGACAGAGGGTCCTTGGAGCGCGGTAATCGATGCTGTCTCCTTCGGAGGAGAGGCGAGGGCCGGGAACGCACGGAGATGCATTTCTCTATTCCAACAAGCCCCGGTTGGGCGTTGCGGACTAAGACGCGGCATAGCGGTCGCGGGTTTTTGCGCGGGGGCCAGTGCACGGGCGACAGGCCGTTTCGCGACGGTTTTTGGAGCCTTTGGACAGCCTCGGTAGTTTGCTGGGTGACCCTTTTCGCCGCAGAGAACGCAGCTAGGGGGCTCAGCGCACTGGGTGCGGTCCTTGGGCCGGGGACAATCAGGCGTTCCGTGCTCGCCGAGGCACTTCACACAACGAGGGCGCGCGAAACAGTTACGCTGCGAGTGACCGTACAACTGGCAGCGGTGGCACTGACCGATAGTGCCGGTTTTTCGTGGCGGCTCAACTTTTATTCCGGAAAGTTGGCAGACGGATTTAATGTTGAAGATGGACTTACCGTCTGCCGATCTCTCGGTGACGGCAAGGACCATCTCGTATGGCAACTTGCCTCGCGAACGGTACATCCGGTGTACCTCGAGGGCCGGAATGCCCTGCGAACAGAGGTCTTTAAGAATGTCCTCTGAGGACAACTCAACGGGGACTGATTTTATAACTACGCGGAGGACGCGTTCCTCTGGGAGAGTAAAACTATGGTATGGCAGGGCTCTCTCCTGCAGCATACGAGTAAGCGACCGAAAGTCGGCCGCTGTCGGTACAACTATTTTGATGCCGTCCTTGACAGAACGGGCACTAGAGAAATTAATGTGGTGCTGTGTGCACCACGATGACACCTCGGTCCACTTTCCTTTCTCCTGAAGGAAGATTGGAGGAGGGACCGGGCCACCCTTCTTAGGGGCTGACAAGTCGGAGGTATTGGTCGCCAGAGGGGCAGTATGCGAAGAGGGTGATGCTGAGAGTGCTGGCTGAGACGCCGAGGCTTCAGCAGAGGAGGGAGAGGCGACGGTTTTTGCCGCCTTGGAGGGTACCTGTTGGGACTTAGCCTTTCGGGTACGTTTTTTGCCCTTTCCAATGACTTCAGTAAAGCCATCGGTCGAGCACGACGAGTCGGATGCGGAAAAAGCATCGACGGAGTAATCGGAAGCGTTAGCCATCTCAGCGTCGACAGGGGACGGAGAAACAGAGCGGGGGCGGGAAGTGGATGCCGGTGATGCGTCACACGCAGGTGTGCAACTCGGCGAAGTAATTCTCGGAGACGAGACAATAGAAATAGGAACAATAGCGTTCCCAACAATGGGTTTCGACATAGCAGTCGAGACAATGGGCCTTTGGCGGACTTTAATTCCTTTGTCGGCGCCGATAAGAGGGCGCGGGCAATCTAACTCTGAGAGCAAGGAGGGGTTGTGTTTACGGGTCCAAGCCTGGAAGAGGTCTTGGATGACCTGGGAGTTCTTCATCTCCTCGATGAAACGGGGCCAAAGGGCATCCATTTTCTCGAGAAAACGAGAAGTAAAAGGTGAAAACAAATTAAAATTAAAAACCTAACATAGATAATGACGTAGGGGACGCGCCTAGCATCAAACTAACCTAACTAAATCTATCTCCCCGGGTAGGTACGCCCGGGGATGTGTGACCCTCCCTGCTGGGTTTAAGCAGGGAGGTGAGTACCTATGGTGTGCCTTAAGCTGTGATGTACTCGTCGCCAGTCTTAATGTGCGAACGAGGCCCTGACCAGTCTAGCGCGAAGGGTGTAGACACACCCAACCGACACTAGGTGTGTAGCTGAAAAGGAAACCAGATCACCAGGATCGACTAGGAGACCCCCCAAGGCCGATACACTAGGTCCCGTCCAATTGACTGCTTTGCCTTAAAGAGGCTCGGCGGGTGTGATTGGGCACAACACCCCACTCGGTTTCGTTGGCACCGTTAGGATTTCCACCGAGGACCGCGAAACTGCGGTTTTATCCTGAAGGGACAAATGAATTTAATTCGCGAACCAAGAAACAGTGTTGATCTGCCACCGCCTTGAAAAAGGCAGCTTTAGATCTATCGATGTGCGTAGGCGGGCTACGCAGAGCGTTACGCAATCGTAACAGGTAGCAGGACGGGTGACGAGAGCGAGCGCGCCACAGAGCGACACGTCCGTTCACGGCGAGCGTCGAGCGGAGAGTCCCCTCTGCGCTTATCTAAATAAACATAGGTACTTGCATCGTTGTACCCAAAAGCAGTAAAACAACTGTACGTAATGCCAAGATGTGCCTAAGGCCAAGGGCAGATATATAATAAATACTTACTAAAACGAATACCTACTTTTATTTTATTCCAAATCTAAGCTATTTAAATAACACAACAATAAGAGAAGCCTATGTATACATGCACCTAATTCTCTAAACACAAAATAGGCTACAGAATTTCTTTATAAAAGTCCGTGAGATCAGAGAATATTTAGTATATCGTGTAACATGTAGGATGTCATTAGCCGGGCAGCGATGGACCACGACATTTATTTTACGGCGTCCGGCTATAAAAGTGATCCACTGCTTGCATTCTGCAGCGCTGTCCGTGGCTTTGGGGTCACAGATAAATGCCTACTGGAAGGTGTTCAAAATACAAAAGCTGAAAAAAACTTGTGAAATTTCTAGTGTTCTTTCAGCTGAACAAAAAGTCTAATCTACGTACTATGCAAGAACTAAGTTGTTATTAAGCAAAATATTAACTTACAGATAGCATGCGCATACTTCACGTTATTATGCCAAATGAGTACACTTTTGCTTAATTTGAAATGCTTTCTGTCCATCACAAAACTGTCTATCGGATCCATGAAAAAGAGCTTTATATTAACAAATACTTTAATTTTCTGTACACTGTTTTCTTAAAGTTTCCTTATGTATCAATTTACGCAATAATCATCAGGACACTTCATCTCTTCACAATAAATGCAAGAGATTTGATATTCCAATCAATCTTCCATAACATTACTAGGTCACATCCAGCGAATCCCTAGCACATCTACGTAACTGCCCATAGTCCACATCCCCACGGAAGTGATAAAGCTTTTTGGCTAAAAAAGCATTCGGGCGGCGATGGCGCGGAAGCAAAGTGGGGACTAACCAGAGAAGATAATCTTGAGTATGGTTTGCTATGGTTTGTAGGGTAACGGGATCTGTGGGAGCTGCGGGCTGGAACGATAAGTCTTTATAGTTTTACTTTAGAGTTACTACTGGGAAACATGTATGGAAGAAAGTAGATGATCAAATATCGAGATTATAATATTTGATCATTGAAATTGTTTTATGTTTTTTTAATAAAGATAAATCTTTTTTTTGCTCTTTTTACATACAAACGTTGTCACGACGAGAGTGCCGCCTAAACTTAGGTGATGTTTTTTGACGAATTTGCTACGTGCAATAAGGCGACATTTCTGTAGTAGGTACTACTTCTGTATACTACAGACTATACTTTACCTTATATATGTGCAACGCAACGAAGAATGTAACAAATGGTGTTTCTGCTACTAAAAGTTATTTAATCGTAATTTAATGTGCCCAATTCTATGCTGTAAGTAGTATCAGTTTCTTGGTGGGTACAAATCCATATAGTGCGTATCTCGAACAGGCAGTCAAAACTAAGTAACATCCAAGATTTGTAGCGATTACGTAAAACATGCTTAAAATATGTAGGTACATGAAAAGTAATATGATAATTATGTAGCGTAGCATAAAACATTGCTATCCCGAGCCATAACAGCGTTTATTGTTCATGTATTTTCAGGCTATTACAACTAAACCAGCAATAATGTAACATTGTATTTTTTATTATTTATTATATAGCAACCGCAATAACGCTGTCATATAATGCTAAACTTTGTTTGGGATTTACTTTTTGACATTTTACTTGTGTCCTGGTCAAACAAAACTAAATTTTATTTTATCCATAGTCATCTTTTGAATACTGACCAATTTAGCTAAACGGAATATGTGCTACAAGTAATAAAATAAGTCAATGGCATTTCAAGTGTTTCAGCAGCATTAATTGAAAATACCTAGGTTAAAAAAAAAACATATATGATGTTTTCTTCAGCAAAATCTCTGAATACATCGCACGTGAAATGTACATA
The DNA here is from genome assembly GCA_905146925.1 of Autographa gamma. NCBI lineage: Eukaryota > Metazoa > Arthropoda > Insecta > Lepidoptera > Noctuidae > Autographa > Autographa gamma. The sequence continues at coordinate 9,756,500 of LR989852.1, forward strand.
CTAAAGGATTTCAAAAATGCTATAGTATTTATCTTCTCTTAATAACAGATGGAAGTATTCAATATTTTTATAAAATATGCACCTATCCCAATACTTACAACCAACAATTGTAGATACTGGTACTCCAAATGATTTTGTTCACAAGTACACTTAGGTACATTAAACCAATCAACAAATTAGGCAGGGCGCCTCAGACCGAAAAGTGCGTTGACAAATGAACAATGTCTGATAAAAGGAAATTAATCTGATCCACAGGAAGTAGGACATTGATTCAATTGACGGCCGCCATTGTCCGCAGTGGACACTCACCGACAGTTTTAACTATGTGGATAGTGTATATTAAATTGTACTTTATTTGTAAATTACGCCCTAAAAATACAAGTATAAGATTTTTTGTAGATGAATTTAATTTGGTGACTTAAGTAGGTATAATTTAGGAGAAATCAAGATACAAAAAAATTATCATCATGCTTTTTGTAGAATCCGTGCAATGTAATACTCTTAAGGTTAATAATAAGGAGCACGTAAATCTAAACAAAACTAAACACGTAAATAACTAAATATCCTAACATTTAATATACAGTGCAGATTCACTATTGTAAGGTAAAACGAAACACTACCTATGTACTAAGAAACAATCATAAAAGAAACCAGATATTTTTACTTTCTATTGATACAAGAAACATGTTCTATTAATAACAAAGGTTACACACAAAACTCGTAACAAAATATTATTGAATTACTTACATGCTGATGAAGTTTATGATGAACAAAAATCCGTTCCTGTAAACAAAAGAAAATCGAAGTTCAATGACACGAAAATAGTAGTATCTATTCATACATTCTTAATGAAACCACTCTTGTAGTTTTTTAATGTATATGTTATTGAACCTGTGTATAAAATTATATATTCGAAGATTGGTTGCTCCTATGTACTTTAAACTAATTTGAGGACGAAAAATTTCCATTTTCAGTGACATTTCCGCTGATGTATGTTTGCAACATACATAAATTAGGTAAACATATACTTATTTTAAAACTTAGTTAATGTAATTTGATTACATACTAAACTCACAAAGAACATACCCAACAAAAAGCCGTACATATAGAAAGCCCAGTAGGCACCCCTATTAGAAAATGATTTAGTCCATCGAACCCCACTTTCCCTGCAATTAGTTGCGTTCAGAACAATGTGCAGTGATTTTTAAATGATCGGCCCCGGTCGACAGATGGCGTGCCCACCTACCAAGTAATATTGGTAATTGCTTTTCTGTCACCACTATGGAGAGAGTTGGGTACTTACGACCCATATCTTGTGAGAATATAGGATTTTTTTTATTAATTTTGTAGTTTAGCGATGATTAAGGTAGATGTACCACAATTCAAGGAGACATAGAGAGAAATTAAAACAGCAAGAAATAAAAATAATTGATCGGTAAGATAAAATGACTTGCCTAATTCAATGTCATTCTGAAAGAATCTGCAGGGTATTTCAACTTTGCGCTTAAAAATCCTTTTAAGCAAACTCATCATATTGGTTAGAAAACAATAAAGTAAAACGGATTTCCAGTTAACATAACAGCCACTATCGAAAAGAATTTAAATATCCCGAAAATCATATTTAAAGTGCTAATTTCGTAAACGTGCATTTTTCCAGACATGTCTCATCAAATCTAAACAAAGGCTTCAGAATAATTTATTCCGGTGCGAATACGAGGAAAATCGTTTCATAATTAAAATTTCCAACAAAATAATATTAAAGGCACTCAGCTTAATTTGCCAGCATTACGCACGCTTCGCTGTTTATTGGCGTCGAGAAATTAATATTTCGCGCCGATATCAAAGTTCACGCTCAACTAGCCACCCCCTGGGGTCGGCAATAACTACACTCCGGACGAATTGTCGCAGGTGAAAATGCGCTTATATTATTATTTTTTACCTTGTATTGGGAAGATCAAACGTCGCCGTGGAGACGGGGGCGCCCGGGGATTATAGCGAATTACTCACGTACCATAAAGCGCAAATTACATCGGCAACACGTGCCCGGCGTATGCAATGCCTCTGAGGGCTCTGAAAACAATGCCACTGAATACCTACCGCCTAGATACAGAGTTTAAACCTTAAATCAATGTAGTTTGGACGCCTTTATTTTAGCACCAGCTGCTTTCGACACAAACGAAAACACATGTCCAAAACATAAATAACCAAACAATATGTTAAATATATATCATTACCGTATTACATTTTAAACAATACAAAGATTTAATTATTAAAACAGTTAACGCGCAACCTAATTGAATTTGCCCGCAATTATCACCTCGTATTTCGCACCAACGCAACAGACGTAATACGAAATTAACAAACAAATAATCGTAGCATTACATTATCCGACATACGCGGAATGTTTTCCGGGGAACAATTAATTCGACGTCACTAAACAAATAGCGTGATTGGGGTTCGACTGGCATCGTAGCGTTCCATTCGAGCACCTATTAAATTCTGAATGCGAGGTTAATCCGCAATTACCGCCTAGTTATCGCCGGAAGACGGCGGAGATAGTTAGGGCCCGGAAAATATTCCGTTCACTAATTATTCCGCGTAATTAAACGCGAGCATTATCGTGCGACGCCGCCGCCACCTGGCGGCATTGTGCGAACGTGATTTACTGCGATCCCGCCGCGATCCCGTTGCGATTCCATTGCGGTAGCCGGCCTCTTTTTGCACCAATTAATTATCGAATTGCTCGTATTTAATAATTGCTGTGAAATTAATGTGAAGAGGAACTATCGATTTGTAGAGGTTTGTGAAATGATATGGTAATTTGTTGTTATCGGCGATACTTGTCACGCTTATTCGACGCGAATGTTGGGAATTTCCGCTTGGACAATTATTAAAATGAATTTTACTGTGCCTAAAATCAAAATTATCGAATTATGTAAATACGAACATAGGCATAAAATTATACATCTACGAAAAGCGCAGACCTAAATTAACTTATTCTAAAACTGTTAATAGTTATTCATTAATACAACTCTAGATAACTCATCAATGATCTATGCAGCCAAACAAACCACAAACCATCCTATTATTCTCCTAACACATCACAGAACAAAACAAATCATCTACACTCCCACAATTTGCCGGAGACCTAAAAAGGAACGCGAAATGCTTCGGCCGAGATGAAAAAATACTAGCAACAACAATGTGGGTGTTATCAGGGCTTGGTCCACTCTTATTACGGAACCTCAGGCCTCTAATTTGCTCCAGAAATTCCTCTTATTTCCCAGTCGCCTTCCGAGACCCGCCATCTTCAAATGAAACGTTATTGCGCACAAATGAAAATGTTTGTTGCTACTTCTTGTTTAGTTGGACATTTTTTGGGTTCTTCTTAATTTTTACGTGTTTTAGAAGTTTGTGTATTTTTAAATGGTGTTACGTAATTTATTTACTTTGGTTTCTACTCGAAATTAATAATTATTTTTAACCTTTAGAAAGTGTCATTTGACTAATTCACATTTAATTCATTACTCAATCTTAAATCTGAGCGTGTATTTTCGTCACTTCATTCTAATTGACTATCAATTACTCAAACAATCTCTAACCGCCCAATTAAAATCTATTTCTGAATCCTTATTAATTAAAAATAATTTAGTAGTGTTGAACAGTGTCTCCTATACATGTACTTAAGTAAAGCTCATTAGTAATTACGGAGGGCTGGCGAGGACGGGAGGCTAAATATTTTCTCGAGCCCGCCCCGGCCAGGCGCGGTAATTAAAAGAACGGAGCCGAGCCGAGCCCCGGGGAAAATCAAAAATTATTATTGTTCACGCATATTTTCTTTAAGTAAGGGAAGTATTTTGATGTAGTCTTGTTATGTATATGAAGATTGTTTTCGGGAAAACATGTTTGCACTTTTCGTTTTTCTTTTTTTTTTTGGGTGGTTGTTGATATACGTTTGTTTTGCTAAAAAGACTAGTCCTCCTAATATAATTTATGATGGTAAATAAATTCAAGTTAAATTTATGGTTTAGGTTAACATCGAGCTTTTTAATCTCACTAATTAATTCAAGTGAGAACAAGATAACCGTTTACATAACTGAAAAGGTAAGTAAAACAGCTGTAATATGTAGAAAGAGAAATAAAGAACTTGTAATAACAAAACTTCGTAAAAATTTTATTTAAACTAAAAAAGAACATTTCAAACGGAGCATTATCGCGCAGCCAACGCCGTTTCCAATGCCACGTAATCGCAACATAAATATTAACGTCAACGTCATTTTGTTAATGAGGTAAGAACAAGCGGTTGAGAGTCGCGTCATTAGGGCGCGGAGCGTCGAGCGGAGCGGGCGCGCGGGCGCGGGCGCGACAAAGCTCCCAGAATTAATGACACCTCGTGAAAAGCGGAGATGAGTTATTTTCGAGAGGAAAAGGCGCACGTGAAGTGCACGGTTGTTTTACATGCGCTGTGACGTTTTGTTTGAACTAACGAGGTCAATAGTGAGCCGTTCACGGCTTGAAGCGCGTTAGTAACAACTTGCTGTAGTTATCTCAGACTGCTTTTGTTTATGTTGGAACTGTGGTAGTTATTTATTGGGAAATGTATTACCTAACCTAACAAACATTTTTTTTTATTATATACTGCAAAACCTGTACCTGCAATCTTAAAATAAATATATGTTTTACGATTGACTCACTTTGGTAATACAAGTAAAAGATACATAAATAAAAAGCGCTTTCATTGGGTTTCATAAAATAACTGAATTTCACATAGTTATGTAATGTTATCCATTTCTCAAAAAAATTGAAGCTTTCATTGATCATAATCACCGTTTACATTCTCACGCAGAAAAGAAAAAAAAAACAATTTTAAAACAGGAACACGTCACTCAGACAGCAAATAAAAAACGCGCGAAAATCAAAACTCCCGCGATACGTATCGCATGTCGCGCCCGCACGAATTCATCTCGGTTTTCTCGTAAAAAATATAATTAAAAAAAAACAGTATAAGGTTGATCACAAGTGCCGATAACGCTTGTGCTACCGTTTACGCGCCCTTTGTCCGTGATGATAATAAAAACTCAAACAATAGAGGCAGAACAAGGAGCAGTCGTTGCCTCAAACATGGCCCACTTGACAGATAAAAAATATGATGCGTAGTGGACTCGGTTTTCTTATTGCGTTCCCAAACACGCATGAGAATTTTATGTGGCAGGCATTTTCGATGCGGCCAGTATTTTACTAATATTCTTAAAATTTTACTGAAGAACTTTAATAAAAACTTCTTGGCTGTACGCATACAAGAATTTAACGCTTGAGTACTAGATTTCAAATGATTTTACAAGTGTGATTTAGATAAGAAATAACAAAAGAAGTATAGATGTATGTGCAGGTATACCATTATACTGTACACATGCTTAGTCATTAGCAACACGTGCGTTTTGTCACCCTAGTATTGAAATTGTTAAATGTAAAAATCACATGAATTTACGTCATCTAATGAAAGTACAGACAAACACAAAACATATGAAGGGATAATATTAATCTCTGATTAAGAATGTCATATTAAACTCAATAAAACTGGAATTATAGTTTTTGATTGTTTTCTACTGATTTGCTATTGTATTAGGTCGTTGTGCAAACAGCTCTAATTAAATTTGGATTCATTGATCGATCCAGCGTGTAGACATAAAAAGCAAAAAATGCCATTTCATTTTCCTACATTAAAACTTTGTTCCAGCTAATTAAATAAAAGCTCGCAACTTTAATTCGTATGCAAATCGTATCGGGCGACACCGTCGATTACAACTGGTCATCCATATTAATTTCAGCTAACTCATGTCCACATTGAAAAAAAAATCGAAAAACTTTTGGAGTCGACTGTACTGCGCGCACCTGGGTCGCCGGGGGCTCTTATTCAAATGCAAATCAAACGTTCCATTTTTAAAATCTACCATCTCGGCACTCCTTGCTTCCGGAATGACTTATGTCCAATAGCTACCAACATGAAACCCATGGGGCGAGGCAATTGAAACCTCATGTCCTAGCAGCTAAAGTTTAGTTTCGCAAATCAATAACTGTACATATGCCTTATTACTATCGAATGATTCTGTCGTTTGGGACCTTTTAGGGCAAATTTCGAGTACCCAGGTGTGCTCCCGATCCGGTTAAGGGAAACGTCCTTGTTAGGGATTCTCGTATAAAATCGTTTAATGGTTTGTTTTTAATTTCATTTTTACATTCAACGACGCGATGTAGTAAATTATTGGTAATAAAACGGTAGAGTTTTATTGGGAGTATTTGTAATTCGATCAGCTCCTACACAATGGGGATTACGCGGTGAATGGATTCGGTGGTCGTGGGTGGGTTATTTAAATACTATCGTTACCTGTGTATTTAATACACTGTTTATTTGTTAACATTAGCCCTGTATGGCCGTTCAAAATAGATTTTATTCTCGACAATAAGCTTTATATAAATAAGTCTGTAATTACGTTGTATTGAGTACTTATAAACGTACAGCTTGGACGCGTGGGATTTAAAGCATGGACCACCATAATCTGGACAACATTAAAATCATGTGCATATTTTCTTAACATTGTAAAGCATTCACCTATCGGCATTTCATCACTCAGCTAATTCGCCATCTCATAAACTGCATGGTTAATTTATAGCCAAAATAGAAGACAATAACAAAAAATCTTCGGAATGCTATAAATCTATCAATGACGTTACAGTATATAAAAAAGACCCCACGCAGATTTAGCAGACAGCATGGCACCGCCAACCTGTCTCACCCATGTTGGACCCACCTTTGTTCCAACCATTAATAAACTAAGGATTGTAAACCCTTGGAGCCAACATTGTATCAAACATTTGGTCTTGAACTAATTCGCTTTGGAAATGATTTAATTGTAAATACTCGTACATAGTTCCTACCTGATTCTTTGCGTATTTTTTCTCGAATTTATAAAAAAAAAATCTTCTGCCTAGCCTTTTCCCAAACTACTACTACTGGGTTTGACTCCCAGTCTTACAAGGAATGACTGAACAATTTGAATAATTGATAAATTATTTTTGATGTATTTTCTAAAAATCTTCTAAAATACTCTGCAGACAGAACAGACGGCGTGGCACCAATATTTATCACCTGTCCAATCTCCAACCCAACATTGATCAATCATTTACCTAAAGAATGTGGCCGAATAAATTGGCCCCAACGTTGGTCATATTGGACTTTAATTAATGGCTGTCGTAAATATTGTTTCCAAAAGGCGCAAAAAATTGACGACTGGTTTTGGCACTAACACAAAAGAATGACATAATAGAGTCGGAATTTAGAGAGAGACATGTTAATTTGGAAATGCAGTATTATAAACGTTTATGGTTAATTTTTTAGGCTTTATTTAGATTTTCTAGGTTATCGAAAGTTGCTTGTTATGCTTGAGTATCGATGACACAGAATATGGCTTAAAAATACCATGATTTGACGTTCCACTTGATATAATATTTTCTGCAAGCTGTTACTGGTACGCTGCGACAAATAAAAAATACAAGTAGTAACTTAACAAAATTCTCAACAAATACAGTTCAGGCAAACGCGTGACAACATAAATCCATTATATTTGGCCAGTTATAAATCATACCACAGAAAAGTAAATCATAACAAAAAACTCCTACAAACATCAAAGAATTTACGTCAGTTTCCCAAATAAGATATCATCCACAATACGTTATAGGCTATACAATTTTCCCATATATTACAACTCAAAAATAGTTTATAATTCATATTTCGCCACGCAAATCAGAAAATCACAATAATTCACTAAGTAAAAAAGTATCGTCTATCCGGGGACGGGTAGAGGCCACACAAAGGGCTCTCGTAGTTCGCCAATAATAATAGCTAATAGTTTTCTCAAGTTCCATACAAAAGTGATTTAGTGCGTTCAAAAGTCAGGCAGTAAATCAAAGAGCTATCTCGTACCGAATCGACCAATACTCGATCCTATAATGATCCCGAAGGACACGTGCTCTCTCATTATTTGAAGTTATTCCTGATTTAAAATAAATTTTTATTGCGCCATCTGTCATAAGGGAGATAAAACTTGTAATGGCGTTTGCAGGAGTCGACTCTTGCGCTGAACGTCATTCCCTCGCTGACATTTACTGTCGATGAACTTAAGTTTAATGTAAATGCCGTGAGCAATGGTATTTCCCTCATTACGGGGCGAACGCGCTGCGACGTGTGGTTTATTACTCATCAAACGTTAACATATTATCGCATTACCTTCAATAATGACCATCGTAATTTTTGATGCTGGTCATGACAAGGTTAATAGCTCTGTTTTGAGTGATATAAGCATAAACTCCTCACAGTCGATCTCATTAGAAACTGATTAATATAAATTTATGGGCCTTTAATGCAATGGAAATCTAACGTTCTCTTTTGATCTCACGAATCAATAGGTCATCTTTAAAAACCAATTAGCTGACTAAGTGTCCTTATCCACCATACATGCTTCCTGTGACCATTGATAAGACAAGCTCTTACTAACAAGATCGTACTCAAGGACTCGTACCTCTCCTTCAAAATTTTCAATAACATACCCAAAAAAACAAGGTGAGCTCAGCACTCGAAACTCCATCCAGTCAAATTAAATTTATACACGAAATGTAGTAACAGTGGGCATCAAAAGGCCTCGACTGTCCGTGCGGAGCTTTCCTTTTAATTAGACCCTAAGTACTCGTTAAAAAACAGGATCTTCCCGAACAGACAAAGCGCGCTGTACTAACAAACAGTGCGAATGTAAAAACGTTGGATAAATAAGTGGAAAAATACAGGTAAGTCGAAGAGGGTTTTTTGTACGGTCCGGCCGGCCACTTAGGTCATCCTGCGAAATAAAGGCCCAAGTTTTTTATATCGCTTTTAAATGCGAGGCCCGTACGTCGAGCCGGACCCGCCTCATCCCCTTCTACGTCGATAATGTGAAAGGAAACAAACGAAAGAAAATGTTTCCGAGCGCCCCGTTCGCTTTTATTGAGCAGTCTTTTTCGTAGTTTCGATTGCAAATAGTTCGTGTAATTCAGTTAGCTCGCTCTCGGCGATACAAATATAAAGCAGTATAAAATATATTTAAGCTGGAGTTTACCTGAGTTAAAAAGCAGCGTATTTACAAAATCAGCGAGACGCGTAACGACGTGCTGTGCCGTTCGTAGAAAACGGCTTTGCACCGACGACCCATTGTTTGCGTATTATGTTGCGTGAAACGCTTTGCATCTCTTTTGTCGCGCCGTCGACAGAGCGACTCAAAAATAATATTACTATAATACAAATTTTGAAGGAAATTTCACATAATCTACTTACTTAATTAACAAGATACAGCAATCTAATAACGAAAATAGTCTTCAGCGAAAAATAGAAAAATCTTTTCATGTTTTTTTTTCATCTTAACATATTAATTTCCTGCTGATATACTTGATATACGTACCAAGCTGTACATTTTCAATTTGGTTCGTAGGGCTAGTGGTCCGAGGGGGCGCCACCGGAGCGTTTGAAGCGGTGATTAGTAATGTGGCGAGGGCTTATGGTGAAATAATCTTAGTGGAGCCAGTAATGAGAAAACATTACGGCGGTCGGGGATGGTTGACGATTAATTAATTTCTTTTGATTTCTGTCCCAGAGGATGCGGGGTATTAGTTAACTCATACGGATTAAGTATTAAGTGAGAATGTACACAAGTTTATGGTATTGACGGTTACTTAATTTGACATGTTTATTTTCTTACATTGGCCTTTATTGTACTCACTTGTGTTTTATATGAAAATACAAATGTTTAGGTTCAGTTATACCCTTACAGTGATTTATTTTGCGGACTTCACATGAAATGCATAACATTGAATTCTTGCGAATTTATTTATTTATATAATTATTTTAAAAACTCATTTTTAGCTGTGTCAAATCATCTACACATAATAAACTATTACAGACTTTAGCTCTCCATCGAAACTATTAATACCCACAAGATTTGCCTTACCTTACAATAACAAAGACTTAACCTATCCACGAATACCTAACCATAAGTCTATTAAAAAAATAATTTCCATCGTAAACAAATAATGAAAGCAAAATGTCGGCTCGAAGGTAATAGACGTATAAATAAATCGATTCTGTGCTACTCGAGTGAGCACGGAGGGTCGTCTTATTATAACCCCATCGTACCTACGAGACACTCGATTTAATTATTTATATCAGCTTAATTTGATTTCAAATTCTTTTGAAAGGTGTACGCAAAAATGTGCTGTTGCTTCGCAGGAATTAATTTATTAATTGGATCTTATTAGCTTGTGGAATGAGTGTGGTTGAGGTTTTCTTTGAAATTTAACTATATGCTAATATTGTTATGTAGATATTGCGGTTTTTCTTGTAAATAAAGAGATTGTTTCCGTTTGCTTCTGAGTTTAGTTTCCTGTAGATGACTTTGAGAGACTTTATTTTGAGAATTTTAACATAAAACATAAGCTTGTACAAACATTAGTTTACATATATTTCCATATAAGATTGTCCATCTATTTGGTCCTAATAAGATTTATCGACTAGGACTTTCTGACAAGAATCTTCAAATTGACAATACTTTGTTGTTTTCATCACATTAGCACAGATTAATAAAAGTTACTACGTAAACTCTAGGTAGATCGTTTTATAAAAAAAACGAAATATTTTATGATTCATCATTTAGTCTGGCTTTCTTGGACGATTGAATGAAGCCCAGACTCAAAACAGTTATAATATGATAGTAAACACAACTTATACAACATCGCAAAACAATTCTTTAAACTAGATCAAACAAAATTGCAGTAAATCCAGCGAAACAACCAAAACAAGATGGTTTAACTTTCAACACTACAAAGATACACTACATATATAACATATCATCACGCCTGTACCCCCGAAGGGGTAGGCAGAGGCGTACCAATGAACAACCCACAGTTCGCCGATATGTTTAGGTCCCATGTAATAGGGGGCGAGCCTATTGCCACTAACCGGGCACAAATCCAAACTTTTTAGGCCAACGAGGCACTACAAAGATACACTCGGTTTTTCTAACCAAACAAATTGTTTTGAAAACAACTAGTTTTAGCCAGCTCGTCAGTCGAAGCCAACTACCGAAACTTCACCAACAATATAGAAACCCACAAAATGAGAGTATTGTAATTAACCTTTCTGAGAATAACAATAAAGGTGAACAATTGTTATTGAAGCTTAGGGCATACAACTGGCGGTACTATTAGTTACATACTCGATTGCTTTTAGAACTTGTAGTAATAGTCGCGTTTAATATAATTATTGTCGTAACATTAAACATCACATTTAAGTATGCCTAAAAAAAAGCGTTAGATTATTTAATGAGCTTTATTACCACTAGCATACAGTTGATATTGGTTAAAGTGGAAATAACAAGAATTTAAATAGACTACACAGAGCCAATACACAATCAATAAGTTATGTGATTTAGTCGACGCTACTTCGACTGACTAGAGTCGTTACCTAAACTAGAAAGAATGCAATAATTATTGTTATTTTGTTCCGATTCGTTCAGTTTTTCAGGAAAAGCATTTAATTATCATGTGCTAACCGAATACATATATATATATACATATATTACCTCTGTTTTCGAATGACAACCCACCCTACACCGTTTAGAAAGTCGATTCTTTATCACGGCGTTACCAATCCCTTGAGAAGATCAAAGACTTTTACTTCAAAAAGAATTACAGCGCTGAACTAAATAAGCTGATTTGATAAATATTGGAAAAGTTTTTATTATACAAGTTTAAATCATCCATAACAATATTTGAAAAAGATTTTTAAATATAACAACGGCCATCAAAACGTAAAGATTAAAACACGAAATTGGATTTAAAAGCTGATTTTTAATAAAATCTTAACAAAATTGAGAAACAATGCTTTTCAAACTGAAAACCGGTCGCGAAATTAATATCAAGAAACTCGAATTAAATTCGCCCATTGAGGTAAGAGATTAAGCAATTTATCACCTTGAATGCTAATATCAATAGGCTAACATTGGTAACAGTTGGAAATCAAAAACTTTGAACAGGTTATTGCTCGGACAATGTCACTTATACAAGTAAAGGGCACAATCTCGGCAACTTTGATTATTCTCTACAAGTTGTACAAGAAACTTTTCAAAGGAATTAAAACGAAAAGTCCCGCTTCTTTCGTTTAATTTCAAGTAGCCTTCACTTGAACATTGTTTGACTAAACAAGGTCTTTTTATGTATCTTTCAGGATGGAAAAGTGGTTGGTAATTACTTTTCAGTTCCTGACATCGACCGATTAAACTAGTTTCTATGGTCACAATAGCTGGTTTGAGGAGCATACATTTCGGAGATAAAATTGCTTGGTATCAAGAGATGATACTTAGAGATAGATATTTCGTATTATAATGTAATTAATATCAACCAACTTAAAAACATCAAATGCAAAAAGATGCCACTAGGAAACAAAATAGCCTGCTAGCTGAAATCAACTGAAATCTCGCTGAACACCAATATTCCAAAAAGTCTGGACCATGAAATCCGGTAGTTTTTAAACTGTAATTTTGATCATTGATTTCTGTTGCCCATTGTTTATACACAGATATATTTATGCCAATCTAAATGTAACAATAAGTACATTACTCACGTAACGAAGTAGGTACTTACGACATACCGATCCACCCCTCATCATTGACCAATACGTATAAATACAATATTTACTCCAAGCAACGCGTTGTCTATAAAAATTACCTAATAATAGTCCTTATCTCGTAAGAAACTAAGTGGTAATTAGGTTAAACAGGGTACGGGCAGTCGGTGCGAACGGCAAATTCCTATTGTGGCGTTATCGTCGGCCCCCAGTCGCGACCGGGAGGACTGCCATCAGCCAACTTTAATTCGCTTTTACTAGGCAAATTTTTAATTCGATCCACTTTTATTTTAATTGTTGTCTTTTTTAATGTTTTTTATTTATTCTTATGTTATTTTATTAACTATTTTTTTTTGGTCTTTGTTTTTTTTATTGTTGGTGCATAATTGATATGTTTCATAATAATATGTTAATAACTGAGCAAAGTACAACTATCGAAATTAATTAAAAATAGCCATATTAATTCCCTAAAAACTATTAACAGTGACAGTAAAACGTCATCAGAAATTCAATTAATCTTTTCAATTTCTCCACAGACTTCGGTAGTAGGGTGTCACCATGATTCGTGTCTAAAAGTGAGATAATGGTGGGGAGGCACGTGCGCGGACACACTCCATCGAATAGCAATACGTACCCAATCAGGATTATACAAATCCCCGCGGGCGAACGGGGAAAATAATTACGACGAGCCGGGCTAATCAAGTGCTGAGTATTAAGGAAAAACTCTTGTAATGTACGAGTATCTGGGACGACATTGGGCTTATCTGTTATTGCTGTTTAAGTATATAGAAATAGGTATAGTAAATTGTTTACTTTTCTATGTAAGGTTATGTTTTCCAAGCTCCTTTTTTTCACTGAATTTAATTTTTCATAAATTGAATCATTTCTCTGCACTGACGTATTTAATCACCCAATATTTGTTTATCAAAATCAGCTTTTTCAAATTCAAATACTTACGTAAAATTATCACGGTTTATAAATTCCAAACGGCCAGAATCCAAGTAAATCCAATTGGAAAGATCGGAACTCGGAATAAATGAAGTAGATATATAATTGAAGCCTAAAGGCTAATGTGCATCGAGACGTGATGGAGCGTCGCACAACACATCAGTGGGCTCTATGACCGAGCCAATGCACCATTGCATACCCCATCATACCGTACGCGTATATATCGAAAATACATTCTGTGTTGAATACATCAAACATTTTTTTGTAATACTAAGAGAGATTTGAGCTTTACAATGGCTATATTGGTGGTGATCTGCAGTGGTGCGTCTTCATTATAGGCGAGTAAATAAGGCTATCCACTATGAATTTTCATATAAAGTGTTAGTAAGTCTATTGCAATAGTAGCCAAAACCGTTGTAGTTTATGTCACAAACAAAGCTTATGAGGTTCGACGGCCTCTGCTTTCCAGCGTTGATTAAATGAAATGGCAAAACAATGCAAAAAAACTCATAAAAGTCTACGAGATGCTAATTTAGTTTTGATTAGACACGAGATTTTGCATTAAACAATTACTTATACCCAGATATCATTATCATGATTAAATAAAACAATTCCATTTGATCAATTCCCATCAAAACCTGAATAAGTTGCCAACCTACATTGCCAGCTAGGTAAGTTCGGCGTTCCGACCCATATCGAGTTACAGACAAAGCCAAAAACACGTGTGCCTTTAAAAGCACACCTTTTCAAGTTGTGAATCGTCCAGTTAGGTACGTAAGTCGCTCGTTTTAGAAGTTCACTTAGCGAATGAATACTAGCGGGTGGTTCGGCTTGTCCGCTGTCCTCGTGTTCGCATTCACTACACCCTATATTTTTAATGTTAGGTATTTCTATTCAAATCGTCGAACCGATGGAAGGAGACGTCCCAAACGTTGAGTGCTGGAGTGATGTCGGCGAGATTGTCGATGTTTTGTTGTCGTCCTTGGGATATGAACAAAAAAATACCGTAGGATTTAATACGAAGGTGAAACTGGGGCCTATATGTTTACTTTACATTATGTTCTCAATTAGATATCTTAACTTCCAGAACACTTATTTATAAATATTATATCAAAATTTGATATCAGACAGTCACTTTAAAGAACACAAAATCTTGCATGCTAATTTAATTCTAATCATGAGTCGTCTTAAGAATCGACAACTATTTCTGAATTAAGGGAAAATAATAAAACATGCACTTGTTATTATTGTCAGAAAAAAAATAGATATTTAACGATATCGATGATGAACTCTAAGACGAAATTCCGCGATAAAGAACATCCCTAATCGCAGGAAAGCCCCGTCAACCAATTACTCTGAAAGACTTCGTATAACATGGAGGCATTTCAATTTGGCTTATTGGTTCATGTGCGCTCGGATTTTGACATCTTTTTCCCTGTCCGCCACTCATTTATTTCCATTTCATCAATCAGCTATTACTTACCAACAAATTACATGTACTGCTTTTTGTGATTAGGTAGATGAGGAATGTTTGCGATATATTTTTAATGTTGAAATGATATTTTCAATACCTTAATCGTTCATAAGTAGATTTGTATTTCAAATAGTGTATTGTTGAGTAACAAACAATTTCCCAGTTCATTTGCAAACCTTTTTACTGATAAACTTCTTATGTGCACATTACTCTTCCTGAAGGCTAGTCCTTAACCAAGCATCCGCATTTGCAAAAACTGTGGATAGAGGTTCTGCAAACTAATTAAATAGTTAACATTGATGTCTATGTATTGTTTAATTTTGTAGTTTATAGGTTGATGTGTCGCCAAAAGACAAGTGAATAGGTATCTAGGTCACTTAACATCAGCTATAAGATAGGCATTAGGTGAACTGCGTAACTATAGAACTTTAACTTATATTCTGTTTATCATTACATTGGCTAGATTTATTTCAAGTTGTCAAAAATATACCTAAATGATTAAATCAGTCATCACAGTTTCTTAAATTAATAACAGTGTTTATCAACAACGTTTTTGTATATTTGCAGCATTGATTTATATGTAGCCTAATATGATAAACCTATTTAATACAAATTAAGAGGGAATTGAAAAAAAATAATAGACTTTATTTTATTTTAGTTAAAAATATCCGACAACCATCATAAACAAATATTAAACTATTCCAAACATTAAAAACAACTAAAGGCCTATACACACGAGCGCAGGTCCCGTGAAAAATGAGCGGCTCGCAGCGATAGCCGCGCCCGCCGCCCGCCTAATGAACTAGAACGGCGATAGCGTGACCCCGTGTGCACGCAGCTTTACTTCACGCTGCACACATTAGTCTAACATGCTGTTAGAAAATAAAATAATAAATCTCTTCACTTGTTTTAACGAGATAAAGGATTATAACAAAAAAAGTTGGTATTTGAGAAGTGCGTTGTAGGGATTTCCAAGTCGATTCATTGTTTTGTAAACATAAATACTTATATTAAAAAATTACTCTATTTAATTTATTGTATGTAATGTCAATTTCCATGTTTTTTACCTACTATTCTACGCCCTACGGGTGGGACATAGTTGTTCATAATTTATTATGTACCTACCTATGATCCACAATAAAGATTGATTTGATTTGATTTAATTAATAAAATATAAAAAATACCTTCTTTTTTTTACTAATACGATTCTAATCTATTTATACTGCCCTTTCTAAAACTCATTCTAAACACTGCATTTAGCGTTAGATACTACCGCCAATGCCTAAAAATTACGAGCCTTTAGCTCATGAACTAATGACCAGCCATTAGACAACAATACAAAGCCAAACAAACACAAAATCAATTAAAATAATAACCATTGGCTGCAGTCGGCGATTTAATTTGCAACCCCCGATCGCACAATATTCAAATAAGGCTTCATCTATTAACGTTGTGCGACATGTTCCATTATTGGTGTCTGCACCCCTGTGGGGTCTGTATTCTAAGACTTTTTAGGTTTTAGTAGCTTATTGGGGAAGGTACAAGAAGGTTTGCAATTAAATATAGGTGAAAAAATTACAGACGTTTAAAATATTCGACGTCTAAATATATAATTTATATCTTTAGTTTACCAATGGATGATGATTTCTACTTTAGAGTTTTTTTATCTCTAGTTGGAAACTAATTTTATGGACAATTTACTCATGACAAGTTACTAAGGTATAGATAGTAAATAATAAATGTAATAACACGCAAAATTAAGATCTCGGAACTATCTTTGCAACATAGAGTAGTCCATCCAGGATTATAATATCTTAAAATGTTAAACCTAAATTTGAAGCTTAAACAAACTCTCAGTAAAACAAATTTCTACCAATGACTATTTTCTAAAATAGAAATATCTTTTTTAGCACAATATTCGTGCAGAACTGGTACAACAACATCATAATGACACCCTCGCCCCTTGCGGTGAAACAAGGCGGGCCGGTGGCACTAGTTTTTCAATAACCCTTGAGGAACCCCGCGGAGCATCTCAAATACATGACCGTGTCAATCACACGAAATGAATATTATTCTACTATATTATTCCACCGTGTTTTGCCTCTGACAGATGGATAAATCTTTTAATATTAGGAATATAGGACGTCATATTGTTAGGACTGCGAAGGTAAACAATGATGCAGAGTAATTGGAAGGAAATTAAAATATTTGAATTTTCGTGTGTCGTGATAGGTATGTAGTTACTTATTTGGTTGAAAAGTTAATTGCACATTAAATAATTTGGATGTTAATTGACAGATATTCAATTTTATACAGATAATGAGGGTCATAAAAATATTAATTTTAAATTAAGCTCGTTAAAACGGATGACATTTCTATAAAATAAATAATTTAAAAATAATGTCAAATCATAAAACGGTTGCAGTATTTATAATGTTTGAAGCGCCGAATATGCATTAATTACTTAGTCACTAAATTCCAATATTTACTGACGCGCGCAAATTGATACTACAATTAAAAACTGCTTCCATATTGATATTCATATTCAATTAAAATGTACGAACATCGATATCAAATACATATTTTAATTTCGCTTTTTTTCTAGGGTTTTACCGGCATGATTTGATGGGCCGCGGGACTCGCTTTGTGAATGGTAAAAATAATATCGCGCTGGTACGGATCATTGAAACTTGCCTACACTTCAGACTGTTTTCATCTGTTTTGTCTGCCATAAACGCACAATAGGGAACGATTTAAAAGTATTGCGTCGATATCCCGATTATTTATAGAGCAGGTTGGTATCAGTTTTGTGGACTATCGAAAACATGTAAATCAAATAAAGTTGCCTTAAAACTGTTTGAAGTCTCCTTGTACACAACCAAAAGACGATTAATTATTTAAAATTGTGTGTTCTACTTTCTCCCACAAAATCCCCAAACACCATTGACATTTCGTATTACGTATACCTATAGATACAGCACAGTGTATCAACTTGACAAAACGAGGGTGAGAATGAAACAATAGAACGTCATCGCGAGTTCACCCCTCAGCAACAAACCACAGGAGAATATCATAAACGTCGGCTTAAACACTCGTCTCGGCGGACGTTAAGTAAATAAAAACATAATAAAATAATACATTCCGCGCAACATATGGGAGAAGACAGCAATTGGAATATGAAGAGCATTAGGGGAAAACTTGTTTGTTACCATTTTGGGACTTCCGTCGATTTGCAAGTTTTTGATTGATACTTTTCTGTGTAAGAGAAGAAAATGGGTCTGTAACAATAAATCTACTAGAGGATGCATACACAAATATCGATAGATAGCTAGCCTTTAAGTGTATATTTACTAATGTTTGATACTGTCGCAGAATGAGTCACTAAATCCAAAGAAAAAGAGCTGTAAACTGCAGTTTTTCGAGCAAAAACCTAAAAGAAACAAGAAGCATTTAAGTTTATAGCACGCTACAAATAGCCGACATGTTTAACAAGTTTCAAAACACTATTAGTAACTCGATTGATCCGTCAACGAATCGATTCATAAGCCACTGAACACCACACTCGTTGCTCGGTGTAATGCAGCTCCCCGCGATGCATCGAGTGGTGTATCGAGATCGAGACTCGAGTAATAATCGAACCCTCGCCGCGCGGTGTCCCGCACTCAATCTCGGGGATTTGTAAGCACAGGGCATCTTTCCAAATTCAAAACGTTTGCCAATCAAAAATGATCCCTTTCACCCTAAAAATAAACAACATCGACAAGTTTCGGACATGCAAAGTTAAGTTTGTAAAGATTCCTTGTATTGGGGTGACAATCCAAAGAATCGTAGACGGTTATTGAATTTCTTTGCATTTTTGATTTGTCTTTTCATTCGCTTTGTTGATCGATAGCAATATAATTAAATGAATAAATTTTTAGTTTTATATGGGTTAAACACCATCGCAACGAATGAAATGGTGGGTAATGTTTTTCACGCATTAAAAAATAAGAGACATCACGTATCTTCCACGTAGGCTACGGAAGGCGAATATTACAAATAGACTTGTAAACGTAGTACTATCAAGGTATCGGAAAACATTTAAAAAATATTCATGACTTGCACAATTTAATTTAGGCTCAACACTTAACTGTTTATTAACGACAATTTATTCTATGACCACAGTTTACATATCACCTATCATAGAAGTTAAAATAAATCTGTAACTGTCAGTGTCAAATAATCGCATGGAAATCAAACCTAGAACCCGTGAAGCCACTCATATTCTGTTGTGGGGCGATCGTTCAGTCGCACATCCTATGCCAAGGGGGACGTCAAAGTTCATTCGACCAAAACTACATTTTGTCTCTGTCAAATATTCCGAATAAAAGAAACTGTTTCCTCTTCGCCATTACTGTTTGAACTTATCTAATCATGTCGATTTGTAAAAATGTGCCACATTAATTCACGTCTTGATTAATGTAACAGTTTTAACTCGCATTTACTTAATTTATGTTACTGATCAGAATCGTACCTTTCAGTTTTATCACCACCTACTTACCTAACACTGTCTCACAGGTTTAAACACAGGACAATCATGAAAAACTTCGAAAAACACATACAAAAGGACACTACGGAAACACAATTCACCTGAATGAATTCCCTTTCAGGTGAAATAGAAATTCTCTTCAATTCATAACTGTCAACTGTTTATCGGACATCTAAAGCCCAAAAAGCCAGATTGCTTTAATCTAGCGTTTACATCTGTCACGCTAAGTCTTCGTTTTCAATTACGATGGCATGCATACCAAAATTAATTCGGCCATATCTCGATTTGACGATACAAGTAGCGGATTACGCGCCGATTTGCTTGTACTTTTCCATTGCAATCGCATAAATGCTCCTATGATGCTTGTCAAAGAGTGGTAACTGCAGAACTGGCACATGACATGTTTCTAAGGTTTGTAATCGTGATGTCTAGATAGTAAGTGTTTCATTTACGATGCTTTTTGTTTATGGAGGTAGTTCTATTTTATAGAAGAATATTTTATTTTAATTATTATATATTAAGTGATTTTACAATTAAGTAGGTACTAGCGGTGTTGATAGAAGTGGTCCTGTATTTAATTGTGTTGCACTTTTAAATTAGCTCCTTTAAAAAAAAACTAATTATTTTCTGAAGGTAGGTATCAAACTAAAACTAAGTGTCGTTTCTGTACATTTCTATGGTAGCACATCATCAGCTATGGCAGTGTCGTGGTAATGGAGTGCCGACGAGCGCGTGTCGGCCGCCGCCGCCGCGCCACCGACGTGCGCCCGCGCACGCGTCGCGCGTGCGAACACTCCCACCGATTATGAGCCATGAGAACATTTCACATTTCTATATTTGCTTTTCGAATTTTAATCATCGTCTTACTTTCTACATTCATAGTGCCTGTAATAGAACAGTTTCAATCATAGAACATTATTTCGTAGGTAGCTTTCGTAGGTATATTTTCATCAGCTTATAGACTTGTAGAACACACTTACACTGAAGTGCCTGACTGTTATGATCATCGTATGAAAATATTATGTGAAATTTGCGTGAGCAAAATGTTTTCCATCACAGCTCACGCTGTGATTATTATAATACGCGGAAAATTCTCTACAAAATATGTCATGCCAATAAACTTCAAGTGCTTTCGGTGGCTGCGGCACCTAACTGCAAAATGCCTGTATAGCGAACACAGGGTTATACGAGTGCGCTGAGCGAAAAGTAATATTTAGGTGTCAACTCCAGGCGATAATCGCGGGGTAAAAAATAGCTGGAGGTTGGCGGGCGGCGAACTATTTCCACCCTTGCCGGTGGTATCTCGTCGTTTATCGGCCGATAGTATCTGAGTGAGACATCGCCGGTGACGTTTGAAATATGATCGGCGCGGTCCCGGGGGCGCGGGACGCCACGTGCGGCGCATATTCAAATCAGAATCGCACGCGGCGAGACCCCCGTGTTGGCTAAATACACCCGCCGCGCGCCGCCGCCCGGCCCACCCACTTACCGAGGGTCGGCCCTATGTAATCGAATTTGAAAATTATTCTAAAACACTGAATAATGTATTTCGGAGGGACGCAGCGCCGGAGGCGGCTCGCTTGCGCTGATTTTTAAAATAAATTAAACTTAATCAAGTGGGTTCGCGCACCTAAACGGATTAACTTGGCGCTGATTTGACTTCGCCGCTGTTTGTACTATACATGAGGGGTGACGGCTTAAAGGTTATTTGAAACGGTATCGGACTAACATCATTTAGCTGCCTACTACACACATGCGAAAGCGGATCAGCTAGAAGCTTACAAACAGAACACGAAATTGACGAACGAAATTGATCGATCACAAACTGTACGATTCATGCTTGTTACATACTGCAGGCCTACTATTTCACTGAGCATTATCTACGAGGCTTAATTCTGCATTTACTATAAATGAAAGTTTGAAAACAAGTGACTGGATTTCACTATAATTCGATCCGTATGTCTGAAATCTTAGAAGATAAAATGACGTCCTCATAACACATAAACAGGTGAGTACTAAATAAATCATTCATAAATCTTAATATTCAAAATATTAAAAACCAAACCCCATAACAGCAAGAGTCTATATATATATTTTCCCTTCTAAACATCAAACACTTAAAATTTATGAATCGCAAAAATTGGTCGAATTTATATTTGAAAATTAAATATTGAATAAGACAATATTAGTTCACTCGCTACATTAAGTTTTATTACGTTATGAATACATTCGGCTCAGTACGATTCGCTACGCAGGGCTGCGGCCCCGCCATTAGCACCCGATATGAAATTAAAATTAAAATATATAAAAAACTACGAGAAGTACTCTTGACAGACCGCTGAGGGGCAGCCCTAAAGATTTAATAGTAACGAAATACATGGAGTCGACAATGGTGTGGAACTTTTGTATTGGTCGACCAACCCTATAAAGAAAGAAAGCATAATTAGAAAATCTGTTTAACCTAAAAAAAAGACTAAGATCTACTACTCGTTTTCCTTAAAATTGTATGTGACACAAAATAATGAAATAATAAATGTTTTTAACACAAAAAAAACAAAGGCTAAAGAAAAAAAGAAAGCAATACCATCTCCATAGCTTCAATTGTAAACTATCATGTAGCGGTGTACAGTAGGGGTGCCACTCGATGATTTGGTTTTTCGATTCGTTACGCCGTCAAACTACCCTCTAGTCTACCCTCGAATATGTTCCCTCGCCTTGAATATTATTTATACGTTTGTTAAGTGGAGTTGTGCGGCTGCAGAAGTAGCCTCAGGACCTCACTACTTCAACAAACAACGGTTATGATTCTTAATATTGATTTTGGATTTAACGAGGCTCGTAGACTAGGATAGATGGCGATGCCTTCCTAATTCTTCAGTCTTCAACCAATATTATCAAAATGAAAATCAGCATTTTGAAATTTAATAATTAATTACCAGAGTACATTTTCAAGGCAGTTTGGCAGTTTTTTTTTGTTACATAAACTCGAAGTAGGTGTATGTGGAAAAATAAAAATAAAATGAAAACACCTTACAAACAATATATCGCATAAAATATAAGCCAGGCGTTATACACTGTGCATATTCTAGAAACTTTTTAGTCAGCTATTTGTAGAGCCTCAGAGAAAACATGTCAAGGAAAACAGGCGCGCTCCGGCTCAGAGCAAGCTATGGTTAGGTATGCAAAGCAAACATATTTTCTCTTGAGACTAGAACGGTGAGCAAACAGTGGGCAACATGAGCGAAGGTTGGGCCGTGTTTACCAACGCTGCGTCGCCTGCCCTCATATATTAAACATAGCCAGCTCTACCTTAGCCTGCCTCCGACGCTCGCCGTCACTATTATTTCACCTACCTAGACCAGTTTCTAGGACAACTTTCTGTTGCAAATTTAATACGACATTATGTTGCCGTTAACCCGCAATCGCTATAATGAATACGTTTTTCAGCAAATTTACATCGGCATAAAAATAAGGTCGCGGCAGTTAACACGTTTATCGGGCGCTCATTAAAGCGGAGGGCGATCTTGCTTCGGAGTCGTTAAGCGCGCAATAGTTCGCGAGATCCTCGTAAAAAATATCTCGCAACCGACTTTACGAGCGCCCTTTGTGAATGCATCATTAAATTTCCATCTAAATTTAAATTACGAACGGTGCTATTCGACGCGTTCTCTCCCACGTGTTTCTGTTTTCCCAGTCGGTGGAAATGTTATAATTGCTGCACAGAGAACGTAGCCGAGTCGAGAATTTGAAAAAAAGATGACGTCAGTTGGAATTATCTTCAGCGCAGCGCAATTGAAACGGCTTTGCGACGGGCTTAGTGAAAAAGTTGGCGTTCGTTTTAATAATTCCCAGCTCCGGCGCCTCGTCAGAATGCCGTTGTCACTTCGCGGATTAAGCTCCGACACGGTTGAGTTGGGATTTAAGAGTTATTTTAATTTGCATTTTTCGTATAATTCGAAGTAAAGTGCACCGGTTTCAGCGCTTTTTTCGTGTGAAATCGTAACGTGTTTACACGTCAAAAGTTTACGACATTTGGATGGTTCAAGATGAGGGTTGAACTCGTTTGTATGCGGCGCCAGACTTCCCCGGGAAAGGCATAAAGTCAGCAGGTGAGGAGCGGGTATCGCGCGGTCACGCTATTTAGATAAGGCCATTTTCGTGACCTCTCCCCCCCTCGCCGATAAGAGACCGAAGTGTACGTTACGACATTTTGTTGCAGCGTTACGGTTATAACCATTCTACATACTAGCTTGACTATATCGAGACCGAAAATAGGGTAAAACCACCTAAACAGATCAATTGGTGCAAAAGTACAAAAAAACAAGGAAAACCAGCAAACAAATAAGGTCATTTGATTAAGCGGAATGATTTGCGAATCACTTAAAAATCTAAATGCCACCATTTTTCGACTTCCCTCCTGACTTCTGGCGTTGGAATGGCAAATAAAGCGAGTTTGGAATAAATTGTGCCTCGTCTGGATAAAGCAATATTTGTTCATCTACCCCCGCATTACGACAGTAGCAGCCATTAGCGGGATGCAAATAACGTCTTGTCATTTTTGCTTCTTTATTTTTCCTCGATGCTCGGAGAATCGCGCTACTTGGCCACCCTCCCACGGATGTCGCTCGGAGATATGGAAATAAAATCCACTTCCAAAACATTGTTTAATAATATGCTGTTTTTATGTGAGCTGATGGCACTACTAGAATATATTGAATCATAAAGCGACACAATATACTTGAGCCAGTTATGTTGACCTACTAAATAAACCTAATCCCCACTTAACTATCATACTTCATAAGTATTATCTAAGACAAAACCAGTGCCTGTTTACTACCAACCACGCACTCAAGTTCTAATTATTTTACGATTACTGTCTACCTATTTACATTTTGTTTTAACCTACCCCTCAGTACTCTAAATCCGTACAAGAGTACGTACAAGCTAAAATGCCGTCGACATTTGAACATCCGAGTGCGTTTTAGCCCCACTTAAAGCGTGGTTTATTTGCAAGCCAGATTGCCTCGTAGAAAACGTTATTTATAGTTTAGGGTAGATTGTTATTAAATTTTTCCTCGATTGTTGAATGATTTACGTGGCTTATACAATTTTAAACTTATAATTCTCTTGTCTATATTATATTTAAAGAGCTTTTTCAAGATTTTGCATCAAAAAGTTTATACGTAAGTGTAGTAGAATCCAGAAGAAGTCAACTGGTCATGTCCAAAGCCTGTTTAATATAAATAACATTGTACGCTTCTCAACAGAATTGTCGAAATGTTTTATGAGCCTATAAATAACAAGTTTGCCACCGCTCGCGATCTTCACACCTGCCAATATAAATATATTACATTGTCAAGTATTAAGCGATCTAAATATAAATACGGAACGTCTTTGTTCTCATTTTAATGTATCTATATGTAACACGGAAGTTAGTAGAGAAAGGGTGTATGTCGATCACCTTGAATAAGTACCTTATAAAGTGATTAACAATCTAAAACTTTTTGTACACAATCACAAAATTCATGTTTAAAGTTTACTCCTTTGGGACCGCTAGAATAACTTAAGATTCTAATGGAGTCCTTAATCAGGAGCCAACGAACCTAATAATACATCAACTCTTTGACTATGCAGCTCCACCAATCATATAACAGGCCATCTAATATTTGTACCAATCCCTATCACATTACGCGGAATCCTCAGCTGAACATGGTATTCTAATCGTGTGACAGTTAATTAATGGGCACTTTACACGTGAGTATTGAATGGTGCGTTCACCCACGGCAGCGTCGGCTGGCAGGCTGCACAGCGCATGCGCGGGGCGCAGCGAGGCGCCTTGCGCACGCGCCGCGTGGGCGAGCACATAACTTGCGCGCAACAAGACGCGCGCACGCCACCGCTAACTACCGTCGCCATTTTATACAGAGTGCTCTTGATGTAATTATATTTAAATTTGTAATTTTTGAGCAAATGTGTTATTTAAGGCTAACCTTTTTTTTAAGTCAACACTAGACCGCCAGCCGTAAGAATAAAATATCTATTTTTTATATACAAATGAAATAAAAGTAGAGACATCGAGCTGAAAAACTGAAGGCCTCAGTCCTTCAATGAGACTCAATGTACTCAGAAGTAAATAAGTATAAGTATTTGAATATATAAAACACGGAATACAGTGATCACGAATATACTAAATTTTATACTTTAATGTACTAAATACACATAGTGATAGAAAAACCTCACCAGTATAAATAACAAAAAAAAACACGATACTAACACGCCAATATTGCATAATCCTTCCAATATTTTCACAGTCAACAACTACTACGGCTTAACCATTAAAAACTTTCCTTACTTTACTTCATAAGAAGTCCTAATATTAGTTCAGAGCTAAAAATATAAGCAGAAAACAAAAGAAAACTCGAGCTTGATTGCGTAACCGT
Source organism: Autographa gamma (assembly GCA_905146925.1). Classification (NCBI taxonomy): domain Eukaryota; kingdom Metazoa; phylum Arthropoda; class Insecta; order Lepidoptera; family Noctuidae; genus Autographa; species Autographa gamma. Next base: position 9,782,593 of record LR989852.1, read on the forward strand.
AACCTTGACAACCGCCCTTATAAACCATTGTAAATATAGAATTTTGTAATTATTGTGAACTTTTGCAGAGTTATTGAGTTTGAACGTGGAGTTAAATTGAAATATACATTTGTATTACATTTATTTCCGAAGTTAATTTCTTTATACCGTTTCCGTAGGTATTTTTAAATGTTCATATTTATTTCTAATTAATTGTGATACCGGTTTGGAAAAACATCGTAGCTTAGGTTTAAATTAAATGACTAATTAATGGGCAAAATGTGAATAAGTGTGTGTCAGTACGCCCCATTGCACATAATACGACGCAAGTAGTTAAGGTATATATCGGGCAAGGTACATTTTAGTCAACCCTACTGCAAGCAAAGGCTACTCGCCAACCCGTCAAACTACAAAACTGCTCTTCACATTTACTATCAACAATAATATTAATTTAAATACCAAATTTATTAACAAACACCCTGTATACACGGAGAACGGCGTGCACATCATAACTATATCTAACCGCGACAGGTACTGCACGCCACCGGATCACTCTTTATGGCCTTTAAACGTGTAATTCACGCCACCTTAATCCGGCCCTGTTCGTATAAATCTGGATTAGCCGAGCCCACAGCGATTGTGCGATATCTCCTGATTATGCCGTTAACAATTGTAATTGAAAAATAAAATGTCCGAGTGCGTGCCTGGATTGCTGTAATGTTAAAGTTGTTTAACAATGTAAAGAATGTTTTACGTAAATATGGCGATGTAATTAAGTAGGAAATATGTTATGGTGTTAATAAAATAAAGTCCCTTGCTTAATGTACGTACTTAAATTATTTGTGAGTCTCGACTCGTTAAAGCAAGTTGATATTTATCGATTAGGCACAAATTTATGTTATAGCTACGAGAAATATGGCAATGTTTTGCAATTATCATTGTGTATGCAAATACTTGCAATAATAATTATTATAATTTAATGTTGATAAATAACTAGTTATTTTGAACTTCAAGAAAAAAATTGAATGACTATATTGAGGTCTTCATACTACACAAAAAATCATCTTATTCTGAATACTTGCGGATTAATTTACCAATATAAGCATAACAAAACATTAAATCGCGTATTTAAATATCAATTTCCCTAGCACAAGCACAAGCAATGCGTCTACAGTATAGTGACAAACGTACGGCCGCACATATCACAAGACACACGCTACACGCGCCTATCGTCCATATTTCACTCGCACGCGAAACACAGATATGTTCGGAAGTGTCTTGCTAACATTGCGTTTGTAATGTTCTCTAGATACGTCATTAATACAACGGTTATCTATATGAACATTGTGTAATAAAATATGAACCACATGAATGAGCACCCGAGTTGAAACTGAAAATAAGTAGGATAGGTAGAGCAAGTTAATGTCATAAGTTAATGAAGAGTGTTTATAACCATAAGTATCACATTGATTAGGGGAAAATGTCTATATCTGGACAGTTTTGATTTATATTTCAGACTACCAAATGAAAAATACACTTTTATCGACATCCAATCACCGCAACTTAGCAACATAGAAGTCTTGGTAATAACGACTTATATTTCTTACAGTCCCTATTTTATGAAAGAAAGTTTTTTTTACGGTTGCAAGAGAAAGCACACTAAAATGTAAATGTTTTTGTTTAGTCGTAAGTTTTATACCTCAAGACGTTGTGCCTCTTCCAGTCTGCCACAATCTACGTTCACCTTCGGGGGTAGCCGGCGTCGTCGGCCATAAATTACCTAAAACAAGCGCCAGATGCCGTGGGAAGCCTCCCTCCCGGTAATGGGAGCATTAGTATTACTAATGGCGGTGGACGATGACGTCACACATAAATCCATGTCAAATTTAGGACGCGTCGGCTGTTAGGTTTTAGTCTTGGGCTCGTCTTGTGTTGCTATTATCTATTATGTGGCAAAATTCGTGGCCTCGGCTTATGAAGGTTGCTTTAGCTGTCCGTCTTTATGAAGGAATTAATTTAATGTTTAAGTAAGTTTCACGTTAATTATTTACTTAGCCTAAAAGATATATATTATTGTTTTCAAAGTTAAGTAATGAGTTTATTTACTTAGGTATATCGACTAAATCTTACTAATTCAATTCCTGTTTACATTTTTCGATGTCTTCTATATTTCCCACATAGTTTTTTGAACAGTCACTGATCGGTGGCATACTTATCCTACACCTAAGTCTTTAATACTGCAGTTCACATAAAAACAATCAGCATTAAACAAGATAAAAGTAAATACTCAATGAGCATATTTACGTGAGAAAACTAACCCTCTGCTCGCTCCCCTAAAACAAAGTTATCCCACACCGTGGGGCTCTAAAAATTCCTCATAATTGAATGAATCAATTCTATCGCCATTAAATCGAGTTACCGAGCATATTGGGTGAGCAAATTTATTTAGCTAATAACCCCCTGTCTAGTGGAGCGAAGCATCCCTTGTCTGGAAACTTAATCCAATACCTTTTTTGTAGAGCATCTTTTAAAGTTACCCGAAATAGGAATGACATTTTCGTGAAGTGTTACACCATATATTCGAAAATATTCGTGTAATATAGTACATACTGTAATAAGTTGCTCAAATAATGTGGCGAAAAAAATCGGCCAAATATCATTTAAACTTGCAATGCTGATAAGTAATGACAATGCACATTGCTCTTTAGATAAGTCCAATACATGACGCAAAACATAAGTTAATTTACCATTTGGAAGGTTACTAACATAGAATAATAAAGAAAGTATAATAAAATTAGGTAAGGTAATGACTGAGTAAATTCATATAATGTTGTGTCTCTAGCACATTGTTTCAATATGAAATTACTGGATCTAACTATGTATATGACTACTCTCTATAACGTTAAAATATTTAACTTTACAGTAAAACACAGCCACCATTATTCAACTTTCCACCCACAAATTAATATAATCCAATCTAAAACCAGAATCACTAGAAACACTGACAACTTACTTACAAGAAACTCTAATAAATATTTAATCCTGGCAAAGAACGTCTAGGAACTTAGCGGCGGGGCGGCAAGAACAAACTTTCGAAGCGACAACTAACGTAAATTAATACCTGGCATAAATTTGCCATAACAGTGCGGAGTTTGCGCCGTAGGCTGGCGCAAGACAGTTGTACAAACGACGTACAAATCGCGAAGCCGGATGCGACTTCGGCTAATGGGCGCATAAAGCCACGGGGTGTAAGCTACCCCGAGGGTGCTCGATCTTATCTACTTGGACACTACGATACTAGAGTATTGACGGCGATTTTGTGTTCGGAATTTCAGGTTTTGAGATGATTGTGTAAACAATTGACTATCGTGGATTGGGGCTTGCTTATCTTAGCATATTCTTTAAAAGTCATATTTATTTATATGAGGCTGTCAAATGAGAAGACAGAAGAGTCTATTTCCAGCATTACTATATTCATCTAGTTGGTGATGCTGATGTCAAGTACTGTTACCTAGTTTAACATTTTAAATTTCAAGTCCTGCTGAATCAATACTGCAACAAAAATTTAACGGTACAATTTTTTTTTTTTTTACTTTAGCAAATTGTACTTTAATTATATACTACCTACTATATTTCCTATACTTCTAAGGTTTGACATAAAAATAAGATTATATCTAAATCTTCTACCTACCTACTGTCTTCATAAACACATTTGAAGTTTAAAAATACGTAACATGACCCACATAAGCTTTGCTTCCTCGTCCTTATTGTAGCACAGTTGCTAACACTCGCTAGTTCAGTCACGTGCCTCGCCACTCGCCCGGGCGCTCGCCAATCACTCCGCTAAACTAATCAATCGGAAGGAAGCGCCCGCGCATACGGATTGCAGGTACCAACTATATGTTACTGAAGTGTGATCTGATAGTTTTCTGAGGGTTCCGTAGACGTAAAAATTTCTTAAAGGTTAAGAGTTAGGTAGTCTTACTGACAAGTTTTTTGTTTACTTATATACCAGGGGTATCTGCTTAGGTATATACTGTTATCATTGTTCGTAAAGAAACCAACTGCGGGATTGATTCAAGCTCATATTAGGTATTAATAATAATTTCGGTTCATAAACTAAGTTAATCAATATGCCATGTATTCAGTAGATAGAAATAGATACCTTAGACTACGATTTATTGGTCGACCAGTTAATCTAGAAACATTTCTATACCAGCTACTTACATTATCTTCAAAAACAAACCTTAGCAACACAACAAACAACAATATATACCCAAACAAAACCCGTTTATTCCAACTTCACAACACAAAACGCTGGACCGCAACTTGTAAATACGAAATAAAAATTTAAAACGAACAAGAATGAAAATACGAGCGCTTCAACTACGAAAAGATGACCATCCATCGTGAGCATGGAGTCAATTTATCACTGGGAAAAATGAAAACTGTGCACAGGTCCATTAAAAATAGTCGCACATAGTCGCATGACCCATAAAACGAGAGCGGCGTGGAGAGGAAATATGAAATGAAACAACGCTCTCCGAAAATATACGGTGGTTCCGTACTGGGTTGGAAGAAAGCGTTTGTTTTCTTGAATGCATGACGCTTTTCTGGGGAGAGATATATTTGAAATAATATTTGGTTAGAATAGTGATTTTATTTATATGTATACAAGTGAGTCTACCTAAAATATTGTGATCATAAACATATTTGCGCAATCCTACTACATCTTTGGAAAAAAACGTATTAAAAAAGAATGTGTACTTACGAGCTATTTGATCACTGTTAAATCGGAAATACAAACCAGATCTGCCTTTTTACTATATCAATAGGTATAGCTTGACTCCTTTTCTACATTATGGACAACAGCAGCACAGGACCGGGAGAATTGGAAGAAGGAAAGGGAGGCCTTTGCCCTGCAGTGGGACGATTATGGCTAATAATAAATAGGTATAGTAAGTACCTGAGAATGCAAACACTTCTAATAAACAAAACACAACCACAAACAAACAGTTTACCCATTCGAATACGGAACCCAACAAAATTCGCCACCTCGTCAGGCGAGGTAGCGTCGGTCAAAAAAGAAAACCAATTTGCCCGCATGAAAAGGTTCGATCCAATCGCGCCCGCCGTATCCACTCATTTGATATTTTCACTCGACGATAGAAAACAAATTACAAACTGTCGCTCTTAAGATTATAAGTATTAGCTATTTATTTCTACGTCACCTGTCCTTCACAAACACGCTTTCTTGATCTGAAGTTTTCCGATTAACTCTGAATTTATTGATATTCTATTTATGATGAATCGGAATGTCGATCTTAAATGTTATTTTGCATTTCTTAAATTGGTTTCGTGTAAGGGTGATGGACGTTGGTATTGAATTCTTTTCATACCAAGTTATTGGACGCGTATTATATTTTATTGCTCCCAGTTTATTATTCACAATAAATAGATCGTAATTAGTCTATATATTTTTGTATGGGAGATCTGATGTTTCGATTAACGACTTGAACCATTAAATTTCTATACTCAAAACGTTTGGTTTCGCTTTTACTCAAGGGAGATATTAAAGGCTAGCTAGTTAATGTAAGTGATTTTTCAATTAACTATGTTTTCACATTTACATACAAATAATTATTAATTACTAATGTACGCAGTCATGTTTTCCTTTACTCAGTTCCACTCCGCCGCAGTCTCATTCCCATACAATTTATTTATATCTCTGAAACCTTTTTAACCAAAACAATCCGACCCAAATGCCTACGCATCCTGACACACCTACAATTTATAATATCAATATCATGTCTGAGGCACCCCTCTGTTGCCATGGCAACCGCGTCACCAGCCAACGAAAACGTTAACAGTAAATCAATTAAAAACGAGTTTGGAACAAATGAATTGTTGAAAAGCACTTTATTGAACCCGAGTGGGACATATTTTAGCAACAGCGGTACATAAATCATATTCGGAATAAACGTGCGAAGATTTTGATTTGTGATCGGTCAGAGAATAAAAGATTATTGTATGTGAACTTGGCCTTATTCCGGAAAATATATCGTTGAATGTTAATTTATTGCTGGTTTATTAGCTGTTTCAGCTGTTCATTGGTCAATGTACATAAGTAGTATAATATGTGTGTGGGTAAGATATGTTTTAGTTTCTTCTCTCTTAAAACCGAAATATGTAACAAAAAGGTAATCGAGTATCTAAGAATAAGCAGCATTAGATATAACAAATGCTAAATATTCGATGTTTACGAGTAGGATTGGTTCCTAGAGATTAATTGGGTCCATATTGTGTCTATACTATAAAGATTGTACCACCTGTTATGTAACATATAGAAAGTTAATAAAGATTTGAGCATTGAGTATTGAGATTCCTTATTATTATTTAGCAGTTGATAAAATATTACGATGTGACAAAAGATGATTGCCGTAAATGCCATTAAAATCGCTTCGTCAAACCTAGAAGTAATCGTTGTAGGGCTGTCTCGCAAAACACTATTTTATTTTAATACCGCCCGAAAAAATAAGTATTTATTAAAATAGCATTTTACAGTTTCTTTTCACAGTGACTAAGCTGGCTAATAAGGATAAAACAGGTTCAGAAGAATAAATACGAATAATAGTTCTATTTCCACAGTGCTACTCACGTTTATGAGTCAATCGGGGATTTACCTACAAAATTCTATTCTTAAATGTTGCATCGGTCACAGGTGACCGAAAATAAGTACTTGTCTATATGACTGTCAACCTAGTGTCGTTTACGTCGTGTAGATGCCACATATGACAACCAAGACATCACATACATTCTTTTTTTTTCAAACTTTCAGCGTTGCCAGGCCCTTAGGTGTGGGCGAGCGGGCGCGGCGGATTTGTCGTGGCCCGGAAACGGCGGGGAATTCATTTGGGCGTAATAGGTTTCCTGCGCCCGCGTCCGGTACCCGTCCGGGGATCGTCCGGAGCTCGTCCGGGTTTCGTCCGACTCCCGTCCGGGCCTCGTCCGGGATCCAGCGCCGCACGACCGACACGCAACGGAAGTAACGCGATATGTACGAGATATTAAAAATCTTAGCTACCGATCATCTTTTTTCTTTTATTTTATTCGGAGACAATATGTGACAATGTTGATGGATCAGAAAATATTTCATAGTATGATAATGTGAAAATGATTAATTAACTAAGATACGTTTTAACTTTCTATTTACATAATACTATAAATTTACGGTGATTATCACTGTAGCTGAGAAACACTGACTGAAACGTCATGACGTCGAATCCCACAATCTTACACAAGTACTGCGATATAAACAAAACATTAATTCAGACATATACAAATGACTATATAAGTACACAAACTAAGTATCAAGCTTAACCCCAAACAAACAGGGCTGTCATGAAATCCATTTCCAAAATAAGTCTTAATTTCCTCGCGAAGTTCTCAGCCGAGGTCGTTTCATTAAAACTTGTGTGACGTGTCATTAAGCCAGCCGCAACTGATTATTAATATTCAAATCATAAATCCGACTTACGAAAAACGAAAGACGAAGGACGAAGGACGTGTTAAATCATGAATAATTAACAAACACTCCGTTTGTAAGAGAATGGGGTTTGGAACTTACAAAATCAGTTCATTAAATTACATGTAATTGAAAAAGTAGCAGAACTACGTATGGTTGACTTTATAAAATGGACACTTACACAATGAATAAAATAATAATAAAAATCCAGCCTATAAACGTCCCACTGCTGGGCACAGGCCTCTTCCCATATAGAGAAGGCGTGAGCATTGATCACCACGCTTGCTCACTGCGGATTGGCGATTTCAGATCCCAAATTTTGGAATCCAGGTACAATGAATATGTGGTCTTAATTGTTATCTACTAAAATCCTGATGTTAAATAATATAATAACAGTAATATGATTTTTCTATGGGGCTAAGTCCTATTCTCAAATAGAGCATGAACGAAGTCAGATTATTTAATGCATATTTCAGATTTATGAAATCTAGAAGTCCTCACGATGACCAACCAGATATTCAATACTACATTTGCGTTTCCACTGTTTTTTTTATGTAGTGAAAATTGCTTAGGTTGTCAACAAAAGATCTATAAAGGCTGTCTTCAGATCAGATTTCAAAAATTATTATTTCACAGCTACCTACGTCATTGTCACATATGTCAAACAATGTAGATGTTCAATACACACAAAGCTGCAAGTCAAAGCTAGTGTATCATAAATAAACAAACAGTATTATTAATGTTATTGAATATCTTCGCGAAGTTAAGGCTTCGCAACTATAAGTGGATAATACATAATACTGAAACGGAATCCTTTTGAAGTTCATAAGTTTTGTGTGAGGCAACACTATTGAAAGGTGCTCGAAGGTTGACTCATATCGGACGGTCGGGTCAATGCCCTCTTGTCCACAGGGCAACTAAGTACTTAGGTACCTATCATTTGTTTCAGTTTACGCAATTGTGGAAACGGTTTGCAAAAACATGTTGTTTTTTTTTTCTTTTTATCTATGTAAAGAAGACGAAAGCATTCTTTTTCATGCTTACTAATAATGTATGTAATAAAGATATATTTTGCTAAGAACTTAAAAATAAATGCAATAAACGATAACCAGAAATAAATTGTACTGCGAAACTGTCTTAGAATTATACCAAGAACAAAAAAAATAAAATAAAAAATACCCTTTCCCCATTTAATGTACCCTTACGTAATTAATTCTCGGCCAACGCATGTATGTACATATGATTAATAAATAAAATGCCAACACATTCAACCGCCACAAACTCAAATAAAACAAAACCAAACAACTCATAAACCGTTGGAAAATAAAATAAAAAAATATAGTAACGCGATTTACGTTCAAGAGAGCGAAAAATAAAATAACACGGGGTAGGCGCGGTTTCGTGCCCGGGGCTAGCTCGCTTGTAATTTCTCTAGATATTTCATATTTTAAGCGTAGACGCCCGCTGGCGTTGCTACGACGTAGAATCTCGTAGCATAGCTACGCCGTAGTCTCGTGACAAAATCACTGTGTTTGGGTTTCGTTATTTTCTTATTATTTTAATACGGTTATTCAACTTAGCGGTGTGACCTTTTGTTGAGGTGTATTGTTCTGAAAAATAATGTAATTTGTAAGCTTATATTTATCATTAACAGTTCTTAGTAAAAATATTTTATTATTTACAAATATCTAGTCGTGATAATACATTTTGTGAAACACATTTTTTTTCCAAATGTTCAAATATACTTTATTATGCTCTAGGTCTACACACGTTACATAGTTAAGTACACATTGTTTACTGTTGTAAATCGCGAGGGTACGTGAGCTGTAGGCGTTTCGCGACACATGTAAGTCGTGTTACCGCTTACCTGCGTTACTTTGGAGGGTAAGTAGACATGAACATACTTGCTACATTAAGTAAGTAAACGCCAACATGTTAACTTAGTGAGAAGTGTTACAACATGTACTACAAATCAATTATGTTCTTAACTGGGAGTTGCTATTCGGTTATGAAGCTGTTTAGTAAGCATTACAGATCTTTACAGCATACCAATGTTTTCAATTGTTAAAGAACTTTTTCTAGATCTCTTAAAGATAAAATTTCAATAGTTAGCAAATGGATGCTCCCCATATTACGATAATTTTACCTATAAAAAATATGACCATAGAATGCGATGTGAGACTGCATCGTGACCTATAAAACCATACAAACTAGCCAAGTCATAACAAAACAAACCCCAAAACGACATCCAAACACATTCGCCATAAAACAAGCAACTTACATCGGCATTATTCACAACAAAATTCATCGCACAGAGTTAAAGCCAGATATTAATCTCTTGACGGCATCCGAGCGCTGGATTCGCCATTTTGCGCCTAAATATGATAAACTTTCCCCCGAATTTCTTCGCCTCCCCCTCTTTCTCAAGACCCCCCCCTGAGTCCGGGAGGCGAGACCCACCCGAGCCAAGTCTTACGGCCCTGCTTTTAAACTAAGCTCGTTAATTAATTACAGCTAAGTCGACTGCCGAGGGTACTGCCTTATGTAGCGCTATGTGCCAATTTAATATTGCAATGCTACGTTCACTTACTTTTTATCGTCATTTTAGAATTGTTATATCGACTTGGAAATGTCTTTTTCTTACATTGAAAATTATATGATATCTTTAACTACTGGAACGCAAACTGTAATGAATGAAATTATTTTAGTGTATTGAATGAAAACTAACTCAATACGATTGTTTTGCTTACTACCTGCTAAGCATATTGTTATACATTATTCTCAAAGTTACATGCCATAATCGTAACCACTTACTAATACGCTGTGTACATAGAGCTATTAATTACTCGACTGAAAGACAATACAACCTCCAACAAACGGTTACCCTATTAGTAGTAAATCATAAAATTATTCACAATAATATTAATTACAAAATCACGGGTCGAGTATTACTGAGAACACTTCCTCGGCTCCATAATTAATTGCTACTAAATTTGGCCCGAATTTGAATCCGGTTACCAAGTCCGCGAAGAAACTTACGAGGTACATAAGACTTAAGGGCAGGGCCGGCCGGAAGGAGGGTAAAATGGCGGCGGAGGGCGCGACCCTCCCGGGAGGGGGTGCGTCGAGCGGGGGAGGAAGGACGTGAGATTTACTCTAAGTAATTGCAGTAATAAACACGCAAATATATCACGGCGGGGTAATGAGAGGAAGCGTCGAAAATTGCCGACGCAAATTGCGTGTGTGAGATAAGCTAATTTTTTTTTCTCTGTTGAACAAGAGGAAATTTTTGGCCTCTTGTTTTTCATTCTCGGCTGTTCCGCTCCGTCTAATTCGTCATTTGTTTTGTGAGCGAATAATGGTGGAGTCAAATGAGTACTTATATTTAATGGCCACGTAATTTGTTTTTGGGGAAAAACATTGCTGTCCAATCTGGAAAACATCAGAGAACTATGTACATTCCAAAGCAGGAAACTTCATATACTATCTACTATCATCTTATGTCTGTTATAGGTTGATTGGCTATCAATCTCAATACAAATGTCATATAAAACAAACTCCTCAGGTCCGAACAAAATTTACATATCGGAGAGGCGTCCAGAAGGTAGTTTTATCAAACAAACTCCATATCTAGCAACTATTTTAATGTTGGTTCCATGTTCCGACACTCGCAGTTTGCTGTAAGTTTGTCTCTGAAGTTGTCATATCGCGTTTTTTTGCGTAAATGAAACATAAATAACCTTTTTAATGAAAACTGTAAACTGATTCATGTCTGTGAGTTACACTGAGCTTTTCATGTATTTTTGACCCATATGAACAAATTTTGTAGGGCAGTTAGAAACAGAACATTGCTCACGCGTCTATTTGTACTTATTAGTTAATTTGGTTATCTTTGTGCTTCATTTAAAAGATTGGTAGTACATAGGATGTGTAAAGTAATATGCTTACCGCTTAAACCTATGACTAATATTCAATAAGTTGAAGAGTATAACTAAAACATTTCATAGATAGAATAGGTTGGAATTAATATAACACGACCTAATTTAAATCTTGATTTTAACGAAACACGGAAGCAAGTTTCATCCAAAATCCGAAAAGATTTAAGCAACCTGTATATACCAATAACAAGTTAAAACAACCCGTTCTCGAGCCAATTTCGCAGCGTTGAACGGCGGCGATAATTTTTGGCAACAAAACAACGCGACATAAGAAGCTACGGCATTAATTATTCTAGCGAAACAAGAAAGGGGCGCCCCATTTCCAATATTTATGTGTTGTCGATGACTACGCGAAAATATTGGGCGTCGACTGCTTTTTAAAACGAAGAAAGGGCCAAGAAAGGCCGCCGGGAAACCGGGCTTTCTTAATGCACAAACACCACTCTGCTCACCTGCCTTCCTTGATTTATTAGGCGGCTTTGTTCGCCGCTCGTTACAAGCTTGTTGTTACGTTTTTAATTTATTTCCTTGGCGAAATTTTGCACGTTAATATTTAGTTAGATAATGCCCCTATAATGGCTGGAAAATGCTGCGTTAACTGATTTTGCATAATGCTTATAATTTTGTACTGATATACTTTTATATCACGTCTCTGTCTGTATCTGATTAAACCATGTGCTCAGACACACTAGCCCTATATACATTGATACAGTTTACAAGGATAGAACAAAAACGAAACGATTTTTTCGAATAAATCTCTCAGCCGTCCAGACTGCACAATAAATAGAGGTACCAGGGACCTAAAGCGTACCAGGGAAGGGTTTGTTCTAAATTGAAATAACGTTGCGAATACATTAACAGGCGTCGCCGGAGCAACAGCCAACGGTGGCAATGGGCCGTGAATGAATGCGAATTGCCGTTGCCGCAAACGGACTGCCCGATTGTCGACGACACGACTCATTGCCGATTCAACGGCACGCTCGATGATTTACTCACAACTGTATGTATTTGAGTCAATCTGGTGAGCTGCTGGACTTCCGGATTGGACAAGATTGCTAAACGTTTCTTCAGTTGTTGGTCTCTAAGATTTTGGCCAGACTTGATAATTATCATCATTTCTCGAGCCATCGTTTAGGGCTTGAGTAATAGACATTGTATCTGTATTTTATAGCTCAATAAATACTATGATATTAAGTAACATCGCAATAAACCTCAATGAGACACGGAAAGAAACAAAGCCTTCCAATACAATGTCACTTACAATATCAATCAGAGGAGCAGAACAATTGAAAAGTCCGTTATATGCCGCCCGCCCAAGACGCGGCCAGGGTGGATGCGGATTAGCATATGCGGACGCAGTTAGCATCACAAAGCAGGGCAACACTGGCCACGTCGCACCCAATATTTATGTGACGTCATCGATTGGTCTCTACATTGTAACCGTTGCATATTAGCCATGAGGTCGCATAATGCGTCATAATTGATAATTAATTGCGTCAGTTTTGCCGCTCTTTAAGAGACCTAACGGAATTGTTTTATGGGTTCTGTTACAATGGTGCTCGTGGATATGAGACCACCCTGGCACTTCCTTAATACCGTGAGAGCCAGTTAAGCCTTCAGTCAAGTTCAGTTTAAGTGAAAACTTAAAAAAAAATGCGCTCGCTCTTTGCCCTTGACATTTCGCCGAATTTTAAACAACTTTATATTTCCCCTTTGTAAATTTGCCTATCAAGCTTTTGCTATCAAGATATAATTCAATAAGCACCTGCCTCAACCCATGTCCGCATTAATGCGACATGTATGATACAAGGGCGGTGACAGACTGATCGGGTGTTCACCCTTGCTCATCAGTCATGGCGGCCCGTCAGCCGGCTAAGCGACCGCATTCAAATTGCCATCCGATGACGACGTGCTTTCGCGACCCCTGGCTTGTCTGTGGCCGAGGGACAAAGATTATAGAGATACCCGGTTGAAATGTTTCTGCCTATCATTGAGGAGCCTCTGGAAGGTAGAAGACTTTGACGATGAACCATGTAATTCAATTGATTTGAAACATATTACAGTACTCAAACTACCTTTAGGTTTGAAATATTACTCTATAACAGACATAATGAATTTGGTGGGCAAATAAAATTTTTAAAACTAATATTAGATTACGATTCAAAAACTTATAAAAATACAATATATGTCTTGATACGTATGAAACATATAAAGGGATTATATATTTTCAATTACCCATCGTATGTTGATTTGCTTTCATGCAAATAGGCACAAAACAACATCCCACGTACCCTCTGCATTCACATACTCTTGACATTGCTCGGCCAACATTACATAGCGGGGACATACTTTTTACGTCATTAGACATCAGCTGGATTATAGGAGTTACGGCGGTGATGCCAAATCGATTATGAACTGAGGCTTCACTCATAAAACTGGGGTACTTTATGACTATTGTGATAGTGATATTATAACCCCTTACTATTTAATAGGGACATTTTTCTTTATAGTTTAAACCGTATCGAAATTGGTGAAGTTTAACTTTGATGATGATGATGTGAGTTGGTTTTTGGTGTTTGTAATTCAGTTATTCATAAAATTAGGTGTGATAATGGCTATAGGTTTTTTGCGTTAATTCAATTATTTTGCAGATAATTATTGTTAGTAAATATTGCATGCGTAAGCTACGTTTACCATAAACCCTTATTTAATTAACCAAGACACTTTGTTTGTTTTGACATAAATCAAAAATAAGAGAATCAAAAATGTATCGGTAAAAAACATTGTAGAATCATGATCAACGTTTTAACGAGAGTACTTTCTCGATCAGCAAAAAACGTGGAAATAATTAAAAAACTACAAAAATACATAAATGAAATGTAACTCCATTGTATAAACATGGGCATTCGCGCCCGCCGCGCTCGAATATCCTACATCATTGAAAACGAAACGGAAACGCGGCAATAAACATTCATTTCGAAATTAAACACATCTACCTGTGTGTTTACCATCGCGAAATCACTAAAATGAATAAAACAGTGAGGAATTGGACGCCGTAAATTCGCATTCGACGAATATCAATTTGGACGAGCGCCGCGGGGAGGGGAGGGCCGATAAATAAAAAATATATAAAATACACAGTACGCAACGTGAAAGCGGTGAATGGCACTTGTGAAAAATGGACTTGCCGCTCTTCCAGGGAAGCAATCATTCAAACTGGCTGTTGTCTGTTTGCGCCTCTGCTCTTTTCGCCTAGCATCGGATATTTTTTGCAATTTTTTTTGGCAATGTCATTCGCAGAGTTCAGGTGTGGGGACACGTGGTCCGGGACAAAGAAAACAAATATTAATAACTGGCATTTTTTAAAGTCCCCGTTTATTGTTGTCAATATTTCGTAAATGATTTGAGTGTGATGCGGCGTTTTTTACAGCGTCGGATCGCCTCGCTTTGTCGGCGCGTGGGCGGAGTTCGCCTAACGCAGCGAAATTTTCGTACTTTGTTGTGTTTATTTATTGCCTAATGGACAGGTTACGGTAGCGATACGTTTTGTAAGGAACTCTGATTCGCTAAAGTAATGATTCATTGAAGTTGCTCGAGTTTG
Source organism: Autographa gamma (assembly GCA_905146925.1). NCBI lineage: Eukaryota > Metazoa > Arthropoda > Insecta > Lepidoptera > Noctuidae > Autographa > Autographa gamma. The sequence goes on from LR989852.1 coordinate 9,797,636, forward strand.
CTCAGTTGTATTGTACAGGTTTGTGTAACTAATTTTGGCACAGGTTGAGAACCTGTTACCAGTATAAAAAATCATAACAAGCACTTATGAACATTTCAGAAACTTTATAAATGTTACATAAAACTCCATATAAAAGCGCTCACACACGCACCATTACTCTAATCAAAGCAACTCGGCAACTTGCTCGGCCCTCCCTAGGTGAGAGGGCCGAGCATTTTTCCTAATTAAAATAATGCCTTCTTCTCATTCTTCGCTCCCCAGTCATTAACCCAATGTGCTGTAGATAAACGTTATTTGCCCGGGAGGACGTTTCTCTTACAAATATGCCTGTTTTTGCCCTCTTACCTAAATGAGGAGGGAATTTTTATCGTACGTTTTTCGCAACACATTTTTTGGCAACTTATTTTAATTAGCTACACTTTTGTGACTTCTAATTAATGAGATGCGTCATTATGGCTGCCTAATTCGCTATTTATATAAGGTTTGAAAAGTAAAAAGCACGTAATGTATTATGTGTTCATAATATAAGTTAATTAACCATAATTAGTTATCAAAGTAGGAAAATATCGTATAATTAGTTTGCTCTGACTTGTTGAAGTTTTCAGTATATTTCTTTGTAACATGTTTTCTTCTCCTTGACCTCTTAAGTAAGAAAAAATATGCATACATAGATACATATGAAGAAGGCTTTTGAGTCATTTTTATAACAAGTTTATAACAAACAAGAAAAATCAAGACTTACAATAAATACTTTAGACCTATCTTTTAGTGTCATTCAAACATGTATGAAAATATATATCATATTATATTATTCAAAAATAATATCATTACATATTCTGTAATAGGATTGAAACATACCTCTCGTAAGTAAGCTTCCAACGTGAAGGTATTACAATTTGCAACTGACTTCGAAAGAACATCTATTTCGACTTGCGAAAGTTGTCACGCAGTGACACGACCACGGCAACTGCGAACTACAGACACAACTTAAATATGTTTAGTAGTCAGAAACTTGAATATACAAGATATCACACATTGCTTATAAAAGAGGCTTCACAAAGACAAACATTTTTATCTTTTTTTTTTGTTTGAATTTCTAAGGTTCTAAGCTTTAGTAGTCACCTTTATTTTTTATATGTTTGCTAGTCTTATAAGTTATTTGATCTTACTAGACAAATAAGGCCGCCTATATAAAGTATGTTCTTATATGGGTAAAAGCTAGTAGAAAAAAAGTCTGTCTCTACAAAACTCGCTATCTCATTACGTTGGTGAGGAAGCTTGTTAGTTAGTAAAACATGGTGTACGTGAAAAAAAAGGATGAAGTAAAACTATTCACATGTAGTCTGAAAAATCGAGAACTAAACTTACTATGGAGAACAGAGAGAAATCGCGACTTATTTGTTATATAAACATTTACGTAGTCTTCATCCAAGTTAACTACTGCGGTGACTTCCACCAAGTATCAACGCAGACACCATGAAATATTCCGCATTTTTGTAGTTGGCAGTCGACATCTCGACCTCACATTTAACCCGAATTCCAGCAAACTGCATAATTTCGCCACTAATGAGAAGAGTCGGGCCGCGTCTAATTAGCGCGGAGTCGGTAAGACGCCCACTAAATAGAAGCCAACGTAGGGCGACCAGGATGTCTGCTTTCTGTGGACAATGTCCCGGTTTGAGCCTCAGGGTTGAAGTGTGTCCGGAGTTCATTGTAGCAACTGAGGAGCTTTGTTTCTGAATGTTTATTTATATAAGGTTTTGTTTTGGTTTGTTGTAGTTATGTGATCTCTCTCTATTTGGTTATTATAGGTACATAATGCTATGAGTGTACACTAATATAATTTAACGGGAATCAGCGCTAGACATGCATAACTTTTTTGGGTTTGACATATATACCAAGTTACATCTGCCGTGGTCTCAAGCTGACTCGATGAGTATATGAGTATAAATGATAGGTCGTTTAACATATATTGGTGGAGTTTTCAGTCAGAATGGAGAAGTATCTAAAACGGCTTCTTCTCTTATTTAATGAATTCAAAATTAATTGATCAGTAAAATATTTTTACCTTTTTTTACTTATTTTATTAGGGACAAAAACAGTTATGATCATCATCATCATCATCATCATCACGCCTGTATCCCCGAAGGGGTAGGCAGAGGCGTACCAATGTACACCCACAGTTCGCCGATATGTTTAGGTCCCATGTAATAGGGGGCGAGCCTATTGCCACTAACCGGGCACAAATCCAAACTCCGACCTGCTACTGAGAATTTCATAGAAAAACCCAAATAACACCTTGGTCGACCCGGGAATCGAACCCAAGACCTCTAGCGTAGCAGGCGCGCTTAGCACCACTAGGCCAACGAGGCAGTTTAAGTTCAAAAACAGTTATGAGTTACAATAAATCTTAAAACTAGTTACTTTGACATAAAAGGTATGAACACTATTATCTGTGCATACTCTAAGTACATGGACAGTATCATTTCCTCGCCCACCATGGTCCCCCTACACCGCAAGGAGCGTCGAGGCGACGGAGGGACGGAGCCTCCGCGCCACCTAATGAAGTGTTTCGCTTTGACACGCGTGTTCGTTAGCAGACCACTTCATATAGCTGTGTTCAGATGACAGCTTCCTCGAATTTACCACTTAAGTGGCGTGCAATGCCACTGCACTTGTTAACTCGTTTGTTGCGAACTTTATTAGGAGATATCGCCGTGTTACTTAATTGTGACGTGACTTGAGGAGTGATAGTCGTGCTCGTCAATTTATAAATCTCTTGTTCTACTCGGTGGAGTCTGCATTTATTTCAAATGGAGTAATTTCCTGTGCTAAAGTAAAAAAAAACTCTAGATAGGACACACATTGTTAGAATTATGAATCTAACAAGCCTGTAAAACTTTCCAATTAGGGAAAGATTTAAATAAGATTCGAATTATTTGCATATTCTTTAGGCCTTTGTTTCGCTCTATATTTTTATATAAAAGTATGCTATGTTAACCGTATGATTCATTGCAACATACAGATGTTAAACCACAGAACATAGAATTATTCGCTATCTTTTCAGAAGTTAAAGCTTCATTTTGTAATTCTGTTTCAATTACACATTGACGCACTACGCTCCATGTATCACTTACTTTTAATTTCAACCCTAAAACGCGCGTAGGCGAACGGTTAGTGGTGCCCAACAAATCCCCTACCACGATAACGCAGCTATAAAGTCTGTCTAATACTTAATTGCGTCCAATGTCCGCTGCACAATGGTCCGCGTAATCAGCCCGGCACAATATGAACCTGTAGTCATCGCCAGGGTTAGCAGATTCTATTTATAAAAATATTTCGAATCTTGAACTTGGAAGACGAAGAAATAGTAGCCTGCCAGTTATAGTTTCTACCTTTTGAACATTTATCAGTTATGAGGTAGCTATGTTTTTGTTATGTAAATACAAAAAAAAAACCGGCTACAAAATACGCTTATATGCTTACTTTACCAAATTAAAATGGGACCACACTGGAAGCACTACCTTTCAAATAAAAAAAGAATCACCAAAATCAGTTCAGATAGTCGAAAGTACTGAGGTAACAAATTTAAAATAATACAGTCGAATTGTAAACCGCCTCCTTTTTGAAGTCGGTTTAAAAGAAAAAAGTCATTTGACTGTGATTTAAATTAGGTAGTGTTGTTTGCGCTTGTTACATAACACCCACATAGGATAAAATAAAGTCTGAATGTTTTCATTCAATGAAGATAGCTTAGTTTAAACCCGTGAGAAAACGTGTAAATGAAACATCATATTGCGATGTAAGACCAGTTGAATGACATGTCACCCGTGTTAGCCCATTTCTTTTACTTCAATGAGGAGATGACAGGCAGATGTAACGCTAATAACTAGGCACTTTCTTTTTGAAACTTGTGGGACGTGGGAATTAGTTTATGAATATTTTCACACCCCCATGCATGGTCAGATTCGAAAGAATGTTGTATTACTTCCGATTCTGAGGCTAATAGTCTTTAAACAGTAACATTGACGTACTAATACATATGTAATATTTCAAATGCATGATACTCATTTATTTGCAAAACAGAAAGAATAAACTATAACGAATGACTACTGTTATACATTAACAGGTAATTAAAATAATCAAATCATTTTGTGCAATCCGTAATGGACACTTAGAGGTGGTAAAAATAACAAAGATGTAGAAACAATTATGGACTTTAAAATAGAAGCAGTGTCAAAAAGCAAGCAAAGCATACAGCCAATATACGACTTAATTAAATAATTATTTCTTTAAGAAAATATTTTACTCATTTATTCACACAGAGTATTGCAATACAATATACCTTTTTTTTAAACTAACACGTATTGAGCAAAGGTGTCACCCCTAACAGCCGCCCGTAGGTCGCGTAATCCAACTATTCAATTTTCAGCCGAAAAGGCTTGTCCGCGTCTTACGTTTTTTATCTCTCGCTGATCCAATACAAGCGGTTATTGCCTCACTGTTTATACTGCGGTAGGTATAAATTATAAGAATCTATACAATCTTCATTTCTTACATTAAGACAATTCATTGATTACATTTTTATTGCATGAAATATCTTAATTACTGGTATACAATTAGTTACGAGTATGTTACGTATTAAACCAGAACATCAGGCTAAAACATATTTGTATCTGCACTAAAAATTAGCTGGTCTGAGCTAATCTCATGTCATCTTCATATAATTAAAAAAAAATAACTTAGCCACACGCCCCGTCCCTAGGCCAAGCCGGCCCGAGCCGGGTAAGTCGTGGTGGCCTAGCGGTTCAATGAACGGATTTATATGCACGAGGTTGCAGGTTCGAACCCGGGCAAGTACCAATGTAGCTTTTCAAAGTTATATGTACTTTCTTAATTATTTTAAGACACTTCTGACTAACGGTGAAGGAAAACATCGTGAGGAAACCTGGATTCCAAAATTTGGGATCTGAAATCGCCAATCCGCAGAGAGCAAGCGTGGTGATCAATGCTCACGCCTTCTCTATATGGGAAGAGGCCTGTGCCCAGCAGTGGGACGTTTATAGGCTGGAATTAAATAATAAAAAAAAATATCCAGCCATCCTTTGTTGTTTGCTTTATTAAGATTGTTAGCAACGCACTAAGTCGAGGTCCGAACCCCGCAGGGTTAACCCCTTTGTAGACATTGCTGACGTAGTTAGTTTTTTCCTATTGCTCTGGCTGGAGGCCTTAAGGTCCTCGAAAAAAGTCAGGTGAAGCACTCAAAGCGCGCAGGCTCAGGCTAACTGCAAAGATCTCTACCAAAAAAAACTTAGCCACACGATAGCCATTAAATTAAAACAAACAAAATAAATGTCAACAAAAAATAAAACCGTTCTAAATTCAAACTATCAAATTCTTTTTAAAATTAGAAAGTACCTGTAATTGCACGATAATTTATATGCCGTTCAAAGTTGGCTGCAGAAAAAAGCAATTATGCTCACTGTTTTACCGAGGTGAGGAAGCATATTAAAAAACTTGAAAGCTCTGTCAACCCCCTCTCTGGTATAGACACTGATGGCTATTAATTAGAAGGGTTGGATGAAGATATTTCATTATTTCTTCTCTGCCAGTGTTCGCGACGGGTGAACCTTTTTAGGGGTTGAATTCTTTGCGGTTTGTAAGTTTAGTACAGATTTTTAGGGGGTTTTAAGTTTTGAATTATGAATTTGTAACTGTTTTTAAGCTAATGCAGAGTCATGATTTTAGAATTATGTAATAAAGTACATAATCGATCAGTGGAAAGCTAATTACAATTTGTATTTAATTACAACAAAAATATTTCAAATAACTTTTAAAATATATTTTTTGCATGTTTTACTGTAATTGCCTTTGAATAATATCTACTCATTTTATGTATTAAAACAGTGTCGTATACTGGTGTGAATAAAATACTGTTTACTTTACAAATAAAAAATCTAATAGTATTTTGTGCATGCAGGGCACAAAACAAACTTTATCTAGTATTTTTTGTACTACACTTATAATTATTGTAATTTCAGATTATTGAATTGTATAAGTAACAGAAAGAAACATTTGCTTTCAAAGCTTGTAAAACCACAATCAACCCTGCAACCTCCTTAAAACAAACAAAAAAAAAAACAGAATCCCTGACCAAGGAAACACGAAAACAAGAGCACGCACTTATCAAGCAATCACCATGAAACGGTGCACTTTGTAAACAAGGTGCTAACTCCAGAATTTATGTAAACTGTTCTCCTACACTTATCTGAGATTAAAATCTGGCTCGAGCTGGAGGTAGGCGCACAATCACTCCTCAGGGAGCCCGCTTTATTTGCGGCCTTATCATTGCTTAACATATCTGCATATTCATTAAGAGATCAATCAAATTGTTGTTTCGCCATTTTGCATATGCATAAGCTTAAGAGATTAGGTTGATAAATTTTGTGAAATTATTTCTGTGTAACGTTGGTACAGTCTTTATATTTTCGGGTTTTAATCATATTTGCTTATAAAGGTCGAACGTTTAAGTAAGTTATAAGTTAAAGAGTTAACAATACAATAGTTTTAAGGTTACACAAATTGCAGTCAACTAGATATTTGAATGAATTTACGCGAAGTAAACACAAAGGAGCCCATTGAGAGACAAAACTAATAATAAACTTACATCCTGACCACCTACCTTACCTATACAATGGATTCAGTTTCATGCCATTCACAAATGTCGATCATTGATTGTTTTAAACAGACGCTACGTCGCCGGAGACCGGCCCATTGCGAATGGCTAGAACTGCATTTTTCGCTATTGTAATAAAATCGCGGTACCTCTATCCATCAGTAGACCCCCTGGGCCCGTTTCCGACCAGGTGTTCTTTGGAATTTGCACCGAAAAACTGCGCTTTAAGGATTTTAGAAAAAAAATTGACATGCTTTGTTCGTTTCTGCGTAGTCGCGAGCTAGCCCGCCGCCGTGGCAGGTAGGCGGTGCTAGGTATGTACCGATTTATGATGGTCATTAAATTACGCCTACTTAGTTATACATGTAGTATAGAAACCGATTGGCTTTGAAACAAAGTAAATAACAAGAGGGACAACGTAAAACAAAGAGTAGGTAAACGGTTACTAAGCTATATAGCATGAATAAATTTAATGAGCCACTGTCAGGCTTATAGTGGCAACATGTTTGCTTACATGAAGGTTTCAAACATAAATATCATAACAGACTATATTTGGCTCAAGCTACTTCCATACCGAATGAATAAGTTTCAAATCAAAATATGGATCGAAAATAAACGACAGGTAAAGTCGGTCAGAAAGCGACACCATTAATAGTAAAAGTTAATTTGTCTTCCGAATTAACGTCGAACCACATTGACGAGCACAAAGCTAATGAAATACGACTCGTCGTAAAATTCTGTGATATACGACATCCATCGAACGCTGACAATTGTAAAGCAATTCACGATAACACTGCAGGACTTCTGGACTTTACCAACCTTTATTTGCGGACCACAAACTCAACTTTCAACCTTACACCCTTGGTCATAGAGTCGATGGTAACAATGTGTGGGATGTATGTTTGTTATAAATCATTAAGGTCTACCGGTACAGTTTATTGTCAGGTAAGTAATGCAGTGTCTTTGTGATTGAACGTGATCTATGAATGAGTTTTGGGAATTACGAGAATACAAACCGACTTTCCAAGTTTTGTGCAATGACATTTCAGTTGTTTAGACGACACTTGACATTATTTTTAAGAAAGATAACATTTATTTCTGGAAGTAATTACAAATAAATTTTAAGCAACATCACTTGCGCTTTTTGATGTTTTTAAAGTTAGTTAAGTTGCTTTCAAATTTCATAGTTCGGTTCTACCAGAAATAATCAAAACTTATCCGTCGCTGCAAGTAAAGAACATCCTTATCTTCAATAAGTCTTCTAACCCATGTTAAAAACCACGTATCTTCATTAATTGAGGCCTGGTTTCTTCGTTGTGTCTGATTCTATAACACAAGTGCTTTAGCTACTTACTTTAGGTTCTTTACAATGTAAATGACTTACAGTGTCGATTACCATGTCATTCAAATTTATTTATATTGTGTATAACCATTTTACATCTTTCACAAAGTCTAAGTATCCAGATGACACAGTTCAAACCGACACGTACAAGTTTTAGTTATAGGTATGTGCTAATTAGGTACCTACATCATCAATCTAAAACTGCATCTTTACCTCACAGCAACAAACTGCAGCATCACTAATAAGCATGCTCAATCACCAGACAGGTGTGTCTCCTTGTCCCCAAATCTCAATAGGTATCCTTACCGCCACCTCGACAATACAATTCAGCGCTAAATCAATGCACGGCACTCCCAACAATAGAACCTTCGGACGTCTTTGTAGCCGCCATTATCTTTGGCCACGTGGGACAGGTGATGCGCGCACGCGCACAGCTGCTCGCACAAAAACACCGCTTGCGCAAGATTTTAATCGTGTTTTTTTAATCGATGACAGTTCTCTAGGCATTTCGCGCCTATCTAACGGACTCCCGCCGGCAGACAGCTGCGCCAATGTTTTTACTAAATCTCTGTTCACACTACATTAATTTCGGTATGTGTTTGATCCTGTATCACTGTTTTCGACCTACTCTTACCTATTTTAAATAAATAATAAATAAATGCGGACAACATCACATACATTGCTCTGAACCCAAAGTAAGTAGCTATTAAGCACTTGTGTTATGGAATTCAGAAACAACGAAGGTACCACAAACACCCAGACCCGAGGCAATGTAGAAAAGTTGATTTCTACATTGACCCGACCGGGGATCGAACCCGGGACCTCAGAGCTAGCGACACCTTGAAACCGGTGCGTACGCCACTCGACCACGGAGGTCGTCAATCGTAATTTACAGATAACATATTTCAAACATCATTATGCTTTCACAACCGTTTTCCGTTTTGTAGTCACCAAGCAAGTCATTTCTATTCATTGAGACATACCTACTTACGAACATACCTGTAACCCTAGCTACCATTAAATCGATCAGCACTTACGCCATTAAATCCAATAAAAAAATAATCCATTCACCTCACGCTACGGTCTCACATAAGAATCGCTCGCATTTATAATAACGTAGGAAGGATTCTGATTGCTTCAAGTGCGATACGTTCCATAGGGTGAAGGCACCAGTTGTCGCCCCATTAGAATAGCTACGAGACGGGAATACGCACGCGGCCGCGATTGCCTCGCATCGGATCGCACAATACGTACAAACGCGACTCTACAAAACGATTACCCTCTCGCCCGTGAGCGGCACATACCGTGGATATGTGTACCGATTTATACTTGATACTTAAAGACGTATGTCGAAAATGTTGATCGTCAAAAGGTGAACTAAATTTTTGACAATCTCTGGCAAATAATGGCGGTTTTAGTGGATTTTCTGCGAGCACTATGCAATGATTTCTCAACCGGCTGAGAATTATGCTGAAATTTGCTACTGTTTATGAAGTTTTCTTATTTACCTCCTCACAGTTTTGGGCAGTTTTGCAATTTTACTATGCTGAATCCTATCAGCGTTATTACAGCTTTTAATATAAATCAAATTCCTTTATATTTTCATACATCGATCATTACCATTTCAGGTACATAAGCGGCATTTAATACCCCATTTCACATATATTATACGTCACAAACGATCAAAACATCGCGCACGGCATTCACGGGCTCCTGTTTGTGAGGTACGAATAAGTGGTTCCGTGGAAATATTTCAAATCAGAGCGGGCAATGGCAGCTATACAGGCAATAACGATTGACGTGACACGCATGCGGCCCGTGTGTAGACTGCCTAATGTGACGATGAAAGCCGCTTGTTGGCCCTTTCACCCTATTTATTAGGTCTATGTTTTGGAAAAGGTAGGTTTCAAGTGTCGCATACGTAATGTCGACTATGTTAGGATGAAATATATTTTCACAGGTATTTTTTTTTACCTGTAAGAATTTTCATATTTATTCGGTAATTATTTAATTTTTTACAATTTTGAGAAAAATGAAAGTTACGAATAAACTTTATACACCGGTTTGACTACATTACTTACAAAGATCTACCCTACACCGCACTAGCAACACTTTTGGCGTGGATATTGTGTATCATATTTACTCCATGAAAAAGATCGAAGTAAGCAGACAACAAGACAGCGCTGAGAGCGAACTCTATCCAAAACAAAAGGTCATCGACCCGCCAGTGAATGCCCGCCATCCTAAATACGTGCTCATTATTGTTATAAAAACAATGAGCAAACAAAAAACCAATTAGTTACGGCTCAAATAATATAACGTTTAGAATCTCATTAGTGGACGATTTTGGTATGCGCGCGGGCAATATTCGACGAATGCACGGCCACCGCGAATATCCGAAAACGCCGAGTGCCGAATGCCGAAAAGCCGAATGGTCGGACCCCGCTCGGTGACATATTGGAATGCGACTCCATTTATCCCCGCTTCCTATTGGAATCCGGAGTGACGCGGCAAATTGGAAATTGCGGTACCATTTTTGGCGTTATTGATAGATAATACTGGTAACATGGGTGCTAAAATGCAAATATGTATCAGGAAAAGTGAAATTCATACGATACAACCTATCTCTTTTCCGCATTTTTTTATTTTTTTACAAACCGGGCTATTTTTCGGTTGATGCATTTGGAGAGACAGTGCTTGCAGTGCATACTGCATGGTCCCCTTAACCGAATCGGTAGTGGTCCGTCAAACGCGGAGCACGCATCGCACGTCAAAGCTCGGACAACCCCAGGACTATATTAAATCACATTTTGACAAGCGTACCGTGAAAATTAATCGAGTGTCGTCGAATGAGCAGGCGGCAGAAAAAATGTACAGCCCGAGTTTTGTGTAAATGTGGGTTCTGTATCAAGAAACTTAACTGTAATGCTAGGCTACTAATTTAAATGATATAAGACAACATTTGTATGAGTAGATAAAAAAAAACTTCAAAATTAAATGATCTCAATGTTCCCTTGATCACCTCCTTCGACACATTTGCAAATTATGTACTAAAACAAACTATGCATGTAGCTCCCAAATTACTAAAATAAATTAATATCAATCAATATTACCTTTGTATGTACTTCGCATTATCTACGCAATATCACATTTTAAAACAGAAATCAAAAGAACAAACTAGCTTTCAAGCTAACCCCAATACATCATAACACGAACTGAACCCTAAAAATGGAAACATGATGGCATTTGGTCGGTCCCTGGAGTTGGAAAGGTCATTGGGCAGCCGCTCGTGAAATGCCTCGCCCCGGACAGCGGCTGCCGGCGACGGTGCCAGCTGCGTCGCTGGGGAATACTGACACCGATAGCCGAAACTAACGATAAACAAATGAAGACCGAAATCATAGTGTATGTGATAGTCCAATGAAAACTAAATTCTTCGGCTTCTAGACCTGCGGATACAGCTTGGAAAGAAAAATCTTAATCATCCAATATGCAATACTATGGTAGGTTAAAGCATCGATTCAATGCACAGAGGCTAGTGTGATTAAAATTTTTAATGTAACAGTCCTTTAATGGAAATTGTTTATCACAGAAATGCTTATAAGATTGTGAGGAAATCTTGTTCGTATAAAAAGTCTCAATAGATTGTTACTAGGTGAAATTACTGGTTATCTTCTTTCATATAAACGGACCTTGCTATATGTTAAAGAGACAATCCGAATGACTTCTATTTACAACAAACATCTTTTACTTCAGATACGACGCACATACATTAAGGTAAAGACTTCCGTATTCCCTGCAAACAGTAATTGTAACAATAATTCACACAACACTGTGATAAACGAGATTCTATAATTAAAGAGAAGGGTGGGATCCCCTTAATAACAACTATTAATACTTATATAACACGAAATAATGCAATTAATCTCGCACAAACTGTTTTATGAGATCTATCGTGAGAAGTTACCACTTGTGTTTTTGGAGGGTGTAAAAAAGAAGAAAAAATATCGGTGGGTTTGAAAATGGAACGACAGAAGAACCATGTTTGCGGCTTGTTTTTTGAATTATTATTTATTTTTATTTAATTAATCAATTTACTGTCATCAGCATAAAAATATATAAAAATAAAATAAATAATCAATTTACAATAAATAAAATTATGTTACAAATCAAAAGCGATTTTCGCGCACGAAAAGTTCTATTGACGAATGCATTTTAAACGTTATTTTATCCTATGTGCGCAAGCACCACTATATGGCAGAATTGACTAGAATTTTCATTGTTTTGATATTTTTTTCCTATTTTTTTTTTTAATGCAAAAGAACCATCTCACAAAATTATTAAACAAGTTTTATTAGTTCTTTTATTGAAGAATATTATTCAAACTGTTATTCCATTATAGCATCACTTTGACACGTACCTTATTGAAACCACTAACTTTTAATACCAATCAATTCAATTACAAAAAAAAAACAAAAACTATAATTAATTACTCCAATTGTTAGCCCACAATTATCGTTAATTCAGCAACTTTTTGTGGCGCAACTATCGCCCGTCTGTGACCATGCGCGTCAATTCATCACTCTCGTCAGATAAATGTTATGATGTATATGTATCACATTATATGAATAGACGCTGATACGCGATTCTTTCGTGCGTAAATCGCACGTGTATCTAATTATCTATTTTACTCGTGAATGTATAATTAATAATTTTGTTGGTTATTTTGAATGTGAACAGGCTAATTGATTTAGTGTCTACCATGATTTTATATAAACTAGAAAGCCTAAATTAAGCACTGGTTTCTAGCAATGTTTTGTTCTAATTTATTACAGGATTTTTTGTGTCTACATTTCTATAAAATGCACAGAAATCGTATTCATTTGTTTTATACCTAATTTTCAATATGATTATTTTGAATAACGCTAACTGCTGATAATGAACAATAAAATTTCGAAGTAAATAGGAATAAAAATGTAAAAAATAACAATTATGCCAATAAGCCTTTATTAGAATGTGAATCATGATTTCTTATAAAGTAAATTAGAAATTCGAAAGTAAAGAAGATAGTTACAAATAAGCTAAAAATTAGTTTGGGTATATCTTATCTTAAAAGTAACTGTTACAACATGTAGTTTTTTCTTGATATTCGCATTTGCGTACCTCGCTTGCCAGGATATTATAGTATTCACATCAAAACACTGACAATATTTGACAGGTGCCAACTCTACCTGTCACTTCTAAACATAAAACCACACCATCACCCGGGGCCCCCTACGCCATAATTCCGCGCGAACGATCCCATAACAATATCCGACACTAATAAAGGCCCATCCATTCAGTACGCAATATTGTCTTCTCTAATTGGCATTAAAATTCGTCGAAAGAACTGAGGTAACCCCCAAACAAGCGCTTATCACCACATCAGTGCACTAATACCCATTTCTGTTACCCCGGGCACCGCGGACAGGCCCCGCTGCGGCTAATGAATATAATAGATGGCCCCCAGGTATGTAAGTTTATCGGTTCAATGAGGATGCTTAGTGACGTAAGACTCTGATTAGCGGTTGGATGTTTTGATGGTTGAAATTTAAAACTTTAGGGTAAGGAGATTGTAGATTGATTTCGATTTGTGATCTGCAAAGAACTTTATTTATTTATTGTATTCCGGTTTTTATAATAGGCTAGGATGTAAGCTCAAACATTAATCCTCGAAATTGGAAAACATTTGTAAGTCTTCAGGTATATTGGTGACCTCACTCCATTCGTGAATTTAATATTAACATTTTTGATTTAGGATACCTTGAGAGCTCTACATTAAGTCCAAACTATCACAATATCTTACAAGAAAAGTAATCGATACTTATGTTTATAAAATCGACAAACACGCATCTCTAATAAAAGACTGATATGGTAAACCGAGTGACCCCACATGATATAATTAGTGTTGCGCCGCCACACGTATTGAGGTATTGAGCAGTTCATACATGAGCTGAATTGACGTAATCTTGATAATTGGCGCGTGCGGGCGGCGCGTGGGCACCGCCGGCCGCGGGGGGTTAGCTGCTACTTACAATTAATTAGCACCTATGTAATACCTAGACTGTTTTAGCCAATTAGATGCTCACTTGAAGTGTATAAAGTGAAGCCATTATCTACGTTAGTAAAGTTTGATATATATTTGTTGAATTTTTCTAATTTGAATTGTGACTTTCTGTCATTCGTGTGCAATTCCTGTAGGTGGGACTTTTAGAAAACTGTAAATGATTTTCTACTGAAAAATATTTATATTTGCCTGCCAATTCCATCCATGTTTTTCCAACAACATTTCAAAAAGTGCTAAAACATTCTGTATTATTAAATTCGACGAAATGTATGTCCACATAACTGTACAAAGGCGCCGCCACAGGGTGAAAGCCCTCGAGGGACGCACACATTATATTATAACCGAGCATAATATCTGCGTCGTCACTCAAGCGCAATAAATACCCAAATAAAGCGCAAATAATACCCAAATCGCTCATCAGCGGAGCCCAACCTCCCCCAACTATAATTATCTATAATCAAAATATACCCCATGTATAATCAGAGCGAGCGCATTGCAATTATTACCATTACCATGTTTTGCATGTGGGCACCGTGATTGCCCTCTGCTCGCTGGCTGCGAAGCGCTCTAACATTTGTCCAATCAAATCACATACCAAATTTGAATATTCAAAAAAGTATCCAAACACGTAAACATTTTTCCCGCGATATATTCAGCGACAGGACAGTGTTGGCACGTCGCCATAAATTATTCGCAGCAGAGGGCCCGCTGACCCCGACCTCCAGTCGATTAACCATCACTAGGTCTTCCTTCAATTTCATATTTATAAACGGGGATTACGCAAAAATGCCAGTGTAATGGATCACCTACAGGACTTAGGTTGGGGCGGGCCGTTGTCGGACCGAGGGGGGGGAAGGCAAATTTGCGAGGGACGGGGGGATGCGGCAAGGGTCTGATCGTCGGACTCATCCATCACGCGGCTCACGCATGTGAATTGGGGCGTTTTATCTGGAGATAGCCGCGGATGGATACCTATTTAAATATTTTGTCGTTTAGCGAGCTCGAGGTATTAGATACATGACGCTGCGGCTAATGGTGTCGCCAACACAATACCGCCTGAGACCGGCGAGGCGTGCGGCTCACGTCACTGAGCTCCGAGAAAGTACACGAACCGGGTTGCTGTTTTTGAACGAAAAAACTTACTAACATTTTATGGTCATCTTGCGTGGCAGGCTGGGAAAAATACAGAATTTTAAAAAAAGCTACATCAAAATACATAAATTGATTTTGCATCTAAGGTTTATTCATTAGAATCATTTATCATTAGAATCATTAATACCTACTCGCTATATGAAGTGCTAGATACCTATAAAGCAAGTGTACAACGCCTCGCAATTTGATGATGATAGAAAAAATGGTAAATGATGTTAAGTGCTTTTGTAGAGTAGATATTCGTACCATCAATAACAAAAGTGGAATACATATTCTAATAGATACTATCAGAATATCCACTTTAAAAGAGTCTTCATCCTTCAAACCTTCAAAATTCGAATTCGAAACTTCAAAATTCAAAATTGTTCGAATAAAGACAGGCACTGTCTAAAGAGTCCGTTACACAGACAAAAAAAGTCGTTCTCGTCAGAATGTCGCAGCGAGTCGTGTTCATTTAGCTGTCGTGTCGTTGTCGTGACGCTCGTCGCTGTCGCGTCGCACGTCGATGTCGACAGTGATCGACGTTCCGACATACACAAATGACGTATGACGACTGTGCATTGAAGAGAAAATATTTTTATTTCTGTCTGATACTTATGAGGAAAAAGAACAGTTACAAGTCAAGAATGATATATGGTAATTAGTAGAAAAAGCTACGATTCTTAATTCGTAATAATGGACAATATTTACCCTTTATCGCTAAAAGTGATTATACCGTAGATACCTAGCCGTATTTCTATTTATTTATCATCTTTTACAAACCTTCAAAGATAAATCTATTTTATTTTTTGTCAGAACAATATTGGGTACATTATTTAGATCATTAGAAATTAATTAAATCTATTACAATTTAATTAATGCATATCAGCTGATTTTTACTCGTCTCTGGTAGGACAGCCATTTATTTATCTCCCTAAAACAATGTGAAAATGACAAATGTGCACGCAAAAAATATTAACAGAGGCCAAATTATAGTCATCACAACAGATAAATATACAAATCTATTCCAAAATATGTATGGAATCTACACCAACATGGAAGTGAACAAGCTAATATGGTACATCACCATAAAGCTGTACTCAGAAACAAGACACTTGAAGTGTCAGCGACTACAATAACAATGGAAGGCTTTAGAAATAGTTGTACAACATTTATCAGGCATAGTACTCAAACCGCTCACACAAAAACTATAGGCCGCGGGTATGGGAGTGAAGCGGAGCGGGGAGCGATTTAAAAGGAGATAACATAGGTTTACGACTTCTAAAATAATAATATCGTGTGTGTGTGTGTGTGTGTGTACATGTAGCTTATCTGATATTTTTTGAATTGCACGAAAAGAAATGTGCGTTTAGTAACAAATAGGTTTAATAGTGTGCTTAAAATAATAACAAATTCAGAATTGGTACCTAGGAACTGCATGCTTGATTTAGGATATTTCCAACATTATTTTACAGAGATTTTAGATATAATTTTGGACTTTAACAAGAAAATGAAAAGAGAATAGACAATGACATCTGCCCAGTAGTATTACATTATAATAAATATGTTACGTGAAAAGAATACAAAAGCCACTTTTAATGTTAGTAAGCGGCGAAACTGTTTCCGCTACATCTCTGCTCTCCGCTCCTACCGTGTTCTCTCCCTAATATGTATGAACCAATGACCTGAAGGTTAACCGACGCTAACTGTACTCGGATGGTCGAATCGTGCCTCTATTTGTACCAACCATTATAATGCACGGTTTTTTACGCCGTTGTGGTGAGACGCACTAAGTTCACTTTGAATACATTAAAATCTTGGCATTTTTTTAGTCTATTTCAAGGAAATTAGTGCAACATACAGAGGTACACAGTAATCATCAATACTTATCGATTTAGGTAAGCAACCAATTTGATTTTTGAGAGTCGACAGGATTATTACACAGAATTAATATTAAGTTTCAGCACTTTCCGTTTCTTATTAAATTCCTAACATTTACTATAATTTAAGAATAAATTTCTATGAAAATCATCACGTTAAACATGACATAAGGTACAATATATTTTTTGTGATAATTTAATACAACATGTCCTTAAAATACTTCATATTTCTCAATGGGAATAGTATTAAATAATTAAATACCTGATAATTGCTCCAAAATATAAAATTAGGTAGTAAATAATCATAATATCATTTAAAACCTGTATCCTACAATATTAGGTAGAGTCAATATCTATGAATTGTGTAATAAACTGTTTTAAATCGTTATAATCAACAATTATTGCCTCATACACAACCTTATGTATGTATTGTTTTAAGTGATACGTAGGAATAGTTCTTATTTTAAATACTACATACTATTAAAGATAACTAAAAAACAAATTCGCCACTATTATCCGACTTTACACGATTCAAATGTTTTTCAATTAAAAAGTTTAATGCTTCCTATCTTAAATGGTCTTCAGGCCACAACTTTACAGAAATTATTTATAGTAAAGAAGCATTGTATCTAACAGGTATTTATATTGAGCAAACAATAGAATAAACAGTGGGTCACTGCCTTGTACCGTTTTCCTACCGGTTTGTGAGTTTCTGTCAATCTTATTTTACATTTCTGTTTTATTTCAATACTTACTGAACATTAACTCCACACATTCCAATGGAGTAACCATATTTAGAGTGGGCAACCTGCCCAAGAAAGCATACAAACAGCATCATACATACATAACCTAAAATACATTTTAGAACATAGGAATAAAACGATTTAATCGAACAATGATTTTTAAACGAGAGAGTGATTTGTGCTGTCTAGTGTAGATATAGAGAGCGGTCAGGTTGTGCTTTATTAAGTTTAAGTTTATAAATAGCGGGAACCCAAACAAATCGGCGTGCGTCGCGGCAACCGCCCTTGAACTGAGCGGCGGAGGCTCTCGCGCGGCGCCAGGCTGTGCGGGGGCGGGGCCCGGCCGGCCAATCAGCGCCCCTTCACATTTTTCAGCCCCCGCCCGCATCGCCGGACGCTGCCCAAAAACAAAAGGATCAAAGTCGGCGAAACCTATCTCTTTCTTTGTGAGGCCGGCGAGCGGCCATCGATGAGAGGATAGATACAGTGTGTCGCGCGGGCGCGAATCGATACGCGCGCCCCGCCGTCGCCGCCGAGCCCGCCGGCCCGCCGGCCCGCCGAGCAGCCGAGCCCGCCGCCATTTGCACGGATGTTTACTATTATATTTATTGAACGCTCCAAGTGCCGATGTAAGAATATTTACAAATCATAAGCACCCGATTTGGAGCAATTAGGCGCGTATCGCGGCCACTCGCGCGGACTCGAGTGGCGGCGGAATACGCTGCTATCTCCTCTCGCTTTATAATAAACACTTATACCTTCTTACTGCCAATGGATCATTAATTTAAAGGTATATCATTAGGTCTTAGAAAAAAAAAGAATATTTTACAAAGATTTCTCAAAATTGTAACTTGTAACTGTTTGTGTTACCTTTTTGTAAATAGTGAATTTGTTTTTTGCGTTGTAATAAAATAAATATTTAGCCTCTCTTTTTATTTACCTTTTTAGGACATTGTCTTGGTTCGGAGGGAATATTTAATTATAACATTAGACAAATCCTTTGTTTTCTACCGTTTAATGAAGACAATACATTACTGTGAAATTATTTTAAACCGATTACAACTGTTATAAGTACCAATAATGTTTATATATAAAACTATTCACTAAAATTATTCGAAACAATTTATTTAGTTTATAATTGTGACTGTAATAATAAGCTCTATCGACTAGAAATAGTGGTTCACGGAAATCATAAAACAATTCATCTATTACAATTATTTCAGCGCTTCATTTCTCTCTGAATACGCATTTATAGTTTTTATATTAAGAATTATTAGTCTTTCTTTATATACTTTTCGTGTTTAAAATAATGTTTTCAGAATTATATGACATGCATACAATCATTGTAGTTCCAATTAATTTTCTTATAATTGTATTTTCTAATTTGTAACGTGTAAGGAAATAATTAGTTTTATTTAACACTTTTTTGATGTGTCTATTTAAATTTTATAGAAATGTAATTTTACTAGACTAGTCAAAAAGAGTTACCTACGATATACCGCTGTCTTTGTCACACTCAAGGATCAGGAGTACGTGCATCTCGCTCAAACTATCGTGTAGGTATTTTCTTATGCACCTACTGAGGTACCCGATATTAATTAAAATTAAATTAAATGTAGGTGATATATAGGTGTTCACCGAAATAATATTATAAAAAAAGGTTTTAGAAAATGGAGAGTGATTCCAAATGATGATTGTGTGTATAATTCATTATTTTATGTTTACTCGTACTAAGTCGAGCCGTGTTGTCGGTTTTCATATATTAGACTTAATATGAAACCTTTATCTAGGCACAGCTCAAAAATACTGGAATGGTATGGATGCTACTGACAAAACTTTAAAAGAGTAGCTTTACCTTACATAGGAATATGCCCAGCTGTGGATTATAAAAGGCTTTATACTTATACCGCTTACTTTACCATAAGAATTTTAAACAGCTAACGAAAGTGCCTAGTGTCAAAACAAAGAAATCGTATTTAATAATGTGAAGGAATATTCCACCTTGAAACTATATCACCCAGATGAACAAATGCGACTTTTTTAAGGTACAATTGGAGTTGTATAACTTGCATATAGGTATGCTACAAGTGCTACAGTATTATATTCATTTTTATTTTACTGTTCGTTCTGATCTTACAAGAGAATATTTTGAGTTTGTTTTACCCATTGATATACCATATTTACCTATCTACTTTCTTTTGAAAGTGACGAATACAGAATGATTAGTTAGATTTGTTGCCATTTGCAAAATGGAGTACAATGACAGTGAAAGTACTAAGAATAATGTCCTAGGTATTGACTAAACTGTATATCTACCTACCTAACTAGTAACCCGCTAAGTAGAGACGTACGTATTATAGTCCGCAGGTTTTGTTGCGCTTTTAATTTCATAAATTTACTTATTGTAAATATTAAATAACTAAACATATAATCCCTAAGTAATATTCTATACACTTCAGGTCGTTTAATATAAAATCAATTTAATGAATTAAACGAAAAGCCATAAAATATTTTTGTAATCAATAACTCGTCAGTACATGATAGAAGAAAACGCCATCTGTAATCCCGGGTCGTACTTATTGAAAGGAACGCTTGTCCGAGCACGCAGCCCTCTCTGGACTACGTGCTGCCACCTATTATGGAATAGATGTACTCCAATCGCGTTTCGTTCGCCGCCACAAGTTCCTCCAGTAAGTCATAGATGGCGCTGCATGAGGAATAGAAATGTTACTGTGTGTACAATATTTTTAAACTAAGCAATTGTTCTTAGATTAGACCTTAAATGAATATAAATATTAAAATGGTATTTTTCAATACAATTAAGGTTCAATAAAATTCTTCCTAATCAATTTCATTACTGCGTAAAAGACTACTTTATCGACGGAGCCATTTCCGGTTGGCGCTCGACGACATCACGCACACGCAAACTCGCAACTGAGACTAACTTCACTTCATAAATGTTCGATCTTTTTCAACTACATCGAGGCTTGAGCTTTTTGGGAATACGCTTTTCGGTAATTATTGTTTTATTCGTTGCATACAGTGTGTGATTTGAAATTTATTATTCCTATTCTAGTCGAAGGTGAGTCGCGCGTTATTTTGAGTGTAGTGTGATTATAAACTCGTAACAGTTTGGCGCGTTGGTTGGATTCTGTCAACATAGCTAATAAAGTGTTCACACGCAGTAGAGTTTATGCACGTGTAATTACAATATAAACGTGATTTTCCGTTTGCAGACATGGCTTTGAGCGTTGCACTACCACTGGCGGGCTTGGAGACAGAAAATTTTAACTCATTCAGTTCGTTCGGGCATATCATAGACATAGCGGGCCTGTCTCAGTCTCAATCGAGCCCGAGTCCGTCAGTCTCCAGTGAATCTAGCGGTATCGGGTCGCTGGGCTCGCTCAAATCAGAATCCGTCAACAGCGACTCCCTGCCATCGAGTCCTCAAACAACAGAGAAGGTGGGTGTAAATTTTCGCACTATTTTGTTTGCATTCGTCCTGGCCTTGACCTCTCTATTTTCATAATATTCCGTAATGGCGAATGTCTATATTACGCTATCAGTGTTGTGTACAGTATCGAACAGTGATAATGGAAAGATTTTGGAGGCATAGGTTACACGATATACATTTTTATGTAAATCGGTACGATTGAACAATGTAAATCATAATATAAATGTATAGTTAATCAAAATGTCTACCTATCGCCGTTAGGTTGTTGCCAAAATAATTTTGCAACTATGCTATGGAATCCGTCACGTATTACTCTAATTATACAACTTGAGAATGGGAGTCCTTTGTTATTGTGTACACCTGATTTGAAGTGTGTCGGTTATAGTGTCAATGTGTATAATATTTTCAGAAATTATTCGAACCAGTGGTGCAACCCCAGCCACGTCCAAAAGAGAAGAAAGCCGACGATGTCAAAATCTCGTATGGAGGACGCGACGTCCTCAACCTGATGGGTAATCTCACAGATCCGCGGTGGAGCTATCGCCCCACCGTGCTGCCGCCGAACAACCCCGCGCTGTTCTTCGCCAACCGCTCCCAGTACCACCGGCTGGGCCCGTACGGAACTCGCACGCAGTACGTAAAGGATTCTTGCCGCCTCTGTGGCTTCTCGTGGGTAGTAGCCGCCACAGATTGAGGTGACCATGTGTCAACATAAATCCTGAACAAACGAATGTTTAGTGGGTGGTACGACTGGAACACATCAGGGTGCATATCAACTTCTCTAACTGCTACTGTCACTTAATGGTGCTTAGGACCATTACAAGCTGAACCATGACTTTAGTTCGCATGTTATTCATGGATTTAATTATGACGACTTGTTATTTTTCATAAAAATGACAAGAGATGTGATCTTTTTATTTTATGCTTGTTATCTTTTTGACTTAAATTTTATACATTCTATTTTACTAATTTGTTATCAGATTAGCATGAAATGTTTAACCATGACTGACGAACAAAATCTATTGAAAGTTCCTTTACTAGAACTGAAGTCAATGGTTCTGTGACGCTTTCCTATAATATAGTTTGTTTATATGTTTGCCTGTTGTGCTCCAGTTTTACGGATGACTGTGGAATATGTATGTGGCTATCGTCTCGCGCATTCGTAGAGTTACATTTTAAACGTGACTTAATACTGTGATCTTAATTTAAACAAGACAATTTTTGACAAATTCTGTGAATGGAATGCGTGACGATACATGACTTGTTTTTGTTTTTAACTTATTTAATTGTGTGATAAAGTTAGGCTTAATTAATACTACGGACTTGCAATGCCATAAACAGTTATTCCAAAAAACAGCATTTCTAGGTCCCAGTCTAATCAAAAGACAAAATTGGATCAAAACCTTAAATTATATTCCAACAAATAAATCTAAATCATTATAGTAATATATTATGCTACACTTAGTTCCTCTTAGAAATGTTAATGATTTGTTATCCAAAGAATATTATATTAACTATAAATTGTAAACTACACAATTTATATTGATTAGTATAAAATGCAAATGGTTGAATATATCAACCAATGGATTTTGTGTCCAATTACTCTTAAAGCAATATTTAAATTATAGACATTTACTTATGAATATAATATCATAATGATTAATTTCCCACCATTACATGTAATAGTTATTATTTAAATATTGTTTTATAATATTCTTTAGTCTCTAGGAGATAATTTAGATATATTCCACAGTCATTTATCAATAGGATCGTCATTGTTTAAACCAAAAGGCTGCTTCTCGGATGTTATTTAAATTTACGATTTTGACGAGATAGGCACGAATTTAAAGCCAAGCTGTAGATTAATTTTAAGATGTAATTATGATGATTGTTGGATTTACCGTCCGAGCATTACATAATAATAGTGATGACATATAATCTAGAGGATACGATCTTGACACATTACCCTAAAATCAACTTGTTATCAACTCAACTATAAAGCTTTGAACAACTCATTTGTAATTATATGATGAGCCCATGTGGAACATAGTCAAAGTGGGTTATCAGTGCATATCATCACAAATTAATGCAGTGATTAGATATTCTAAGGTATTAGTAGTTGTTACAGACCGTTTTAAAACGTTTGAGTCATTGATATGCCCAGATGCTGGGCTTCTAGTGAAATTATTGTAAGTGTCGTTAACAGACTGGCAATATCTCTATGTACGTGCATATATAAATGTAATATTTGTGGTCTCTTAATTTAGTCAAGATATTTAATAGTGTGAGTCTCTTCAATTACATGTAAGTAATGTATAACATACTAACTATAATGAATAATAATAATAGATACTGTCCTTTTGTGCAACTTTAGTTCTGCTATGTTGTGATCAGCTTTAAATTGGAACTGGAGTATTTGTACACAATAATGTTGACATATTTCCCACAAAGTTATTTTTATAAAAAAAAATGTTGATATGAGACAATACAGTATGTAGTAATCAAACAAATTCTTTACATCTTATGGATTTCGCTTAAAGGTTTGGCAAATAGTTTGGAAGGGACCAACATGCGCGCATAGTTTTCTCAAAACACTAGTTGTCAGCGTAGAAGTTCACCTCCGAAGCAGAGTTATTTTGTCGTGATCAAGTTCACATTGCATTTTTAACTTTGCTTCTTGTAAATCCATACCTGCAAGCTTTCATTTCTGTTTTGTCTACAATCAACTGGGCTATGAACACAAACTTAAGCAAGTAGTTGAAAGTTTTACAAATATTTATATATTTATGATTCAGTGGGTAATGACTGAACATATAGCATGGATCTCAGAATGCAGCTAACAGTGATACACATTCTTTATTGCCTCTGTAGGAAGCCACCTCTCAACGTACTGTTGGCGAATATTAACAAATTAACACTATATCGATGTTTAGGGGTGGCTTTGTTGCCTAGTGTGCTATATCCTCAGTCACACGGACTCACAAAATGGTTGTTATTGGTTATTTTTAAAATCAAGTGTTGCATTCAGATTATTTTTAGTTTTTAACTTATAATATGACAAAGCTGCAATCGAATGTAGTTCAAAGGAAAGTATTTGGAGCGATACGCACAGTGTAATAGACTAGCTCTTGTTGTGAACGTCTCCTTAAGTTTAGGCGACTCCCCTAGGGCCGCAGCGCCGCGACCGGCGCGCCACAAGAGAGGCCGAGGTGCGATGCAATATTTGCATTCCAGTTTTGTGTTTAAGTTAGCAGCCGACGGGAGTAGTTGTTAATGTTTATTTAATCCACATTGCCAAATATTTTGGTTGTTGTGCTATTTATTTAACAAAATTTTCTAAAATATCAATTTAGTACCTTCCATTAATAAGTGTCTTCAAGTGATTTTACAATGTTTTAATCATTTCAATTTTATGCATTTTATTTTGTTTTAGTCAAATCATATACATGATATTATACATAATATTACCTATATGTTGTATTATATCTATTGTTCATTCATATGATAAATATTTTTTTTCTCATTGAACTGTAGTCAAATGACAGTATTTTTATAATGAAAATTGTATAAGGATGAAGGGTTTTTTGCCTGACGCGTGCTGCCGACTCCTGCGGGGCGACCCGCGGGCCGAGGCGGCCGCGTCCAGTGGGTATTACGTATATCTGATAAGCATTATGTAGGTTTAGCGAAATAGATTAACTCGGAGATGAACTCCAAGTACCAAAACTTATTGGTTCAATGTTGTTCTCGTATTATGGTGATATAGTGCGTCGCGCGCGGCGCAGAGCTCAATATTTTTAGTAACCCTTAAGAAAATTAATACCTCTTTTGAAAAAAATATAATATATATTATATAGTATATCCAATCGATAATCACATAATTATCTATTTCCCTGTTTATTTTGATGTGATATCATAAATGACTGATCTGAATTTAGTTTTTAAGTTGGTTATTGATATGCAGTGCTATTTCGAGAGTGTAATTAAGATTTAATATTGAAAGTGCCAATGCTCGTAATTTAATCTTTATGACTGTTCCTTTATCGTAGCTGTTTGTAAGGGCTCGGCCCACTACATCTTTGTCAACTTCAGTATAAGCATTCTTCCTTTCTTATCACTAAGTTTCAATTATTGTTACTATAATGAAATCACGTAACGTGCACAATCTCAGTAATGCTTGCAATATTATGTGTAACATGTTTTATTCCTCACTTATAATTTATAATCCAGCGTAATGTTAAGAGTACAATATGAGATGATGTTATATCATTCTAGTATCAAAATTAGCCGAAGATGTTAATATTATTAGTTAGGTAAATTTTAACATAGCTTTGTATAATTGGGATGTTTTAGTATTTAGTAGTGTATATTTACGGCGTAGTGGCAACAAAATGTCTCGTGAATGAAGTGAATAATGTTAGTGGCAATAATACTCGATGTAAGTCCCCTGCCAAGAGACTTGTACAGGGTCGCGCGCCGCCGCCCGCGCCCGCGGACACCGGCGGGCCGGCGCATACACAACTGAACGTTAGGAACTAGGCGTTTATTTGTTGTAATTATAATAATAGACGTAGGTATTTTATCGTACTTAAATAATTATTCTTGCGATGCCTTAATTCTGGTTGTCAATTAGACATGTCTCTGCCTAGAGTGTTATCATTGTTTTTATTTATTTTAGTTTTTGCTGTTCCGGCTTCCTCCGTGAACTTCCAGTCCAGGCTGTTCTTTTGAAATGATTTTGAGGTCGATTTATTTTTACCTAAGTGTTCTTATTAAATGTTACCAAAATGTTTTTAATAAAATATTTTTATATGTAACTGTTGTTTTTCTTCGTAGCATTTAATTTCATAACATTTCGTTTGTTCGTAAACACACCAACACCTACATTCGTTTAC
The DNA here is from genome assembly GCA_905146925.1 of Autographa gamma. Taxonomy (NCBI): domain Eukaryota; kingdom Metazoa; phylum Arthropoda; class Insecta; order Lepidoptera; family Noctuidae; genus Autographa; species Autographa gamma. The sequence goes on from LR989852.1 coordinate 9,823,863, forward strand.
AAATAGCAGAGCCGAGTGTACACACAGTATAAATAGAAAGTGTTACTTTTTCATTCTGTATGTGATATAATTTTACCAACCACATCGTTTACCTACTAATAAAGTTGGTCACGTTTCTTGGCGTTTACATATAATTTTGGGCGGGTAGCCAAAACAAAGAAATTGGACTCGGTGACTGACAATTCATGTGAGCTGGGTCAAATACTTGCAATGTTTTCTCGCGGCTTGTCACGATTGTTTTTGTTTATCAAATTCAGTAATGTGCGTTTTTTACATTTATCGGAACGTACTTATATTGTAGCTTTAATTAGTTATGTTAAAAATATCTTTGTTTCATTCATTCTTGTAGGTAGATTGAAATATATTCACAAATTGATGTGTTACCTACGTTTTGGTTTTATTGGTGCTAATAATTATAATCTTTCGCGATAACCTCTAATGGCAAAGTGAAAGACTATTTACAAGCTTTGGAAATTTACAGCGAGAAGTTGTTTATATACAGTGACACTGCACATCTCTTGGCAAATATAGACCATTCATTACTCTTTGAAAACGTCACTTACAGTTATTGATTATTAGTTTCGTTTATTTTTATTAAGTACGTAACTACTTTTGTGCGTCATTAAATTAATTATATTCATAACTCATCACCCTATCAGTGGCTCCCAAACTCGTATGATTGTTACATTTTTTAAACATGCTGATAAGAATTACTTCGGGACTGCGTAAGCAATCACGATAGCGTATGGTTTGACCTTTAATGACAGAATATGCAAATAGTCTTGCCCACAGAAATTGTAACTACATACCTACCTATACAAAAGTGCTCTGAGCTACAAGAATAAACATTCATTTATTCTTGTGACATCTCTAAAGTCGACAAAGTTGCCCAAATACATATCTAGGGTTCCAATGACGTTAAGTATTTCTTCTATCCAATTTCGTTTTTTAATACCGAATTGAAACCGACAATAGCTTTGTTGAGTCTTTTTTTTAATATTCAGGCAGAAACTTCGCTTACACTTGTTGTGACCTATGTGAATATTTATCTTTCTTGAGGAAGTGTCAAACAAAATGAGTAGCATATCTATATGAGTACCTAGCTACTGCCATTTTATACTGTTCACACTTTCCTTTCCAAGGTGACCCGAAGGGGTCATACTGCATACATAACTAAGTGCCGTGCCATAAATTTCACATCCAATATGACTAGATACTATTCTTAGTAATCTTAACTACAATAGGCACACACTTATGTACCCGCGACCTGAATTCCGGTCACGGTCTCTAATCTCAGGACTAGTCAATCAAGTCAGGCGACATGAGACCTAGGTACTAATCATAGTACCTAGCACCTAACCTACCTAGGTATCGGTAGGTGCAATTGAATAGATAGAGATGCATACTCCCATTGTTCTGAACTCAAAGTAGGGAACTAAAGTAGCACTTGCGTTATGGAGTCAGAGACTACGAAAGTACTACAAACAGCCAGATCCGAGATAGTGTAGAAATGTTTCTACTTTTGATTCTTTCCTAGGATCGAACCCGAGAACTCGGAGCTAGCGACACCTTGAAAACGGTTGCGAACGCTACTAGACGGAGGTAGACAAAAAATATTATAAGTAATGCAAATCTTGCGAGCGACCTCACAAAACACAAAAAAAATAATAATATAAAAGTTGTATTTAATAAACACATGAAATCGTGCACTATTCAAAAACTAAGTACCTAATAGCTAGATAATAGGACAGCTATCCGACACGGCCGGAAAGAAATCAGTGACCAGAACACCACAGTCATATAAAAGAGATTTTACTTGAGTCGGTGAGTTAAAAAAAAAATCGTTATTGATAATAGTTACAAAAATAAAACCGGTCAAGTGGAAGTAGTAGTTTGGGTAGGTCCGGAACGCTAAAAATAAAAATTTTAAAAGTTATTATCACTACCACAGAGCAAAGTAATAAGTGTAGGGTAACCACTATGTGCCTAGAAACCAAGGAAGGCGTTTTTGTTTTTAAATAAATACTGAGGACCTAAGGAACGGTAGGCTATGTTTTGGTAAAGTTGTAAGTTATTTAATTTAAAAAATACCTTCTTGCATTTACTGTCCTGTTGTATGAAATTATTAAAATAATGATTTGGTAAGTGTTTTAGACTAAAAACCAACGTAATCAATATATTGACGGTATTAAAACGCCTGTTGAGCCACAAAACTCGCAGGTTAAACTAGCGGCCAAAGCTAAAGGGGGTAAACGGAGCCTGTCAAAAGCAAAACAGGTTCTGAAAAGGCAGGGTCCAGAGAAGGACACGGGCGACAGCGATGGTTTCACCAAGGTGGAGAAGAGGAAGAAGAAGAAACCTCCGTGTCGGAACCAGTGTGGTACTGCGTTGGCAGGACCCAACATGTTGCTGCGTCCAGCCGTACCGACAACGCTGCTGTACGTGTCCAGACTGCATCACTCCACGAAGGTTGAGGAGGTCGTGGAATACATGCGCGTGAGAACCAACTGGACTTTGAGGGTCGAGCTGTTGGAGCCGCGTCACAAAACGAACTTCAAGTCGTTCGTGGTGCGCGTTCCGACACATCATCTCGAGAAGTTCCTCAAAGAAGAGTTTTGGCCGAAAGGAGTCATGTATCGCCGGTTTCGTGGCCAGCTACGTGACACCAGTCAGCGAAACACGACGCCGACACTTCGTGTTCATTAGTATTAGATAATTATGTTACATATATTTATAGTATTTTTAAGTTGTATTGTAGTATAGTATTGTATATGTTTCTATGGGCCTTGATGCCTGAAATAAATGGATTATTATTATTATTATTATTATTAAGGCAAGTATATTTTTTGCTTCATGTAATCATATCGTTTTTATCCATTGTGACTAATTCACACTGAGTCATCGCTATTGAGATCTAAAGTTTACCTATAAATTATGATGTCAGGAAATAAAGTAGGCAGTTGTCTCCGGTTTATATGCTATTTTGCCTACTACCTTCTGATTATTTATTACTGCCTATTTTGTTAATTTCTGATATTTTTATTTTATTTGAGTGGACTATTTGGGAAATCTAAGCGCTTGTCAATTATAATGTACACATAAATTATTTAATTTGTGAAAGACACATTTTCTTGGAATCGAACCCACAGCACCGGCTCGCCTCGCACTGCGGGATGTCTATATTTAGTAATTATTATAAGGATTATTTAACATGACTTAGTTACTTACTTTCTTATTATTTAACCCTAATGCTAGTACCTAGGTACGTTATATTATCACTGAAAGGCTCGTCTTGCTTACGCCACTTCGCAGTGCATAGGTTAAGATAACCTTAATAATATTACCTACTAAAGATAAACAAGTAAGTACCTATATACTTAAGTGACTTGTTTACAATCTAATTCAGTAGTAAGTAAATAGCTATTTGGAATGTAATTAAAGAAAGTAGAAAAAAGTATAACGGCCTTTGTTACAGAGAAAAAAAAACATTACTGCTATATGCAAAAAAAGTTTTGACATTCAGACTCATACATAAACATGTTGTGTAATATAAATAAACAACAGGATTATTATATCTACTCCGTATTTACTTATTCGTTTTACTAATACATTTCAACGATCTTATCATATTTTCAACAGCAATGATACATTTGATAAATTGATAGGTAGCAATGTCATATCAATTGTCCGCTAACTCGATAGCGATTAGCGGTAAACACTCCTCTATTTACAAAATGGACGCCCCGATCCATTATATTTGAACACTGAAGCCGGAACGCCATCTTTCAAACTGTGTGAACATCGCACAGACCGCGTTGTACTGTTGACTTTCAAAGCTTTACTACAACGCCCTCTACATTTTCAAACCGTAAATGGACTTTCGGATGCTTCTACAACAGGGAGCGCTGTAGGTAGCAACTGTGCGATTTCTTTAATAACGTACTAGATGGCGTTACTAGTATCGAACTAAAATGTAAGTCTTGTACAAAATATTATGGTAACTGGTCATTCCATTTCCTAGCAAGCATGAGCGGTTTGGACGTTTATGTTATTTCATTTATATATTATATTTTACTCTCTCAATTGTTTTATAAATTCAGACTTATTATTAAGACGATTATGTTAGGGTCTTGTATAATTTCTAAACAGAACGACTGCCTCAATTTTTTCCTATAAGTAAATATATCGCAAGTTAATTGTTTTTATAAGTAGCAGTAAATATTAGCTTACGAACATAGGCTAAGTTTAATGCCAAGATTTAATTTGAGAGACAAGCCTGGGTTGTTTCCTCCTCATACAAGCACCGCTGTATTTTTTGTTCTCCTATTCTATGAGCTATTTAGGATATCTCTATAAGTATAAAAATATAGATAACATTAATTAGAGTAAAATGTTAATAAGACAAAGATGGTTGAATACTTTTTCCAAGAAGGGATAACCGTTGCCTGGTTTGCCAGCACTCTCATGCTACCACTCCGCATTACCTTTCAACAGTAAAATTAATAAAAGATTTCTTCCACCTGTACGAGGCTGTGCGAGTAGTAATAATCGCAGTAATATAGCTAAGACCTCAGATCACGTTTGATGTGATCTGAGGCTAAGACTTTATAAGGTAAAAACTATTTTAAAAATTGTTGTCCGTTTTTCTTCCGTTTGACAATTCCTTAACGAACTTGCCTTTTACATGAAAATACCTTTACGTAGCTAGGTACATTTTGATAATAATCTAATAACTGATCAGATGATGGGTACAGACAGATGTAAGCAATTTGTCCTTAGAGTATCATAAGAAACTAAAGAGTGAGCCCATCAGAGTTTGAACCGTAAGCACTAGTGTGAACTAACGTTGTCGTGAAGGATGTATGAAGATGGAGCTTGCCGTTTTAAAAAATCTATCTAAATACTAATATTAATCAACAATGTCAAAACAATCGATATTTTCGTATATAAGTTTATCGTTGCGCGAAAATTAACTTAAATCAGTAAACGAATTTACTAGATACAGACTAAAAACTGCTCTCGCTTAGCACAAGGGGAAACTAGCGATAATAGCAGTCTATGTATATGTTAAGTCTATGAATTTGTCTTATTTAGACACCACACATTTAGCCTTATAGTATGCGAAAAGTAGACAGAAGAAGTAAACACTACAAAAAAAAAATAGCAGGTAAACTTGGAAAATTCTTATTTCGTTATTATTTAAGCACTTGATAGAATGATTATTACGAAATCTACCATTGTTGTATCGATCAAGAAAAGCCTATTTTAAATTACATTAATTTTGCAAATCTTTAAGTATGTATGATGAATGCTAATTAGATTTCCATAATCTAGAACAATTCTAATTAGATTGAAAAACAGATTCTTCTAATAAGCTTTTTTCGGGTTTGTGATTTTCACCTAGGTACTTATATAAAAACTTTTTAACAAAAAAATAAAACCGCCGAAAACACTGAAAAGCAAAAAATAAGAAACCTTTTTTTATTTAATCTTAATAACTAAGTTCTTAAACGAATGTGAGTATACCTAAATAATTTCGAGTCGGCGCCAAACAGGAAAATTAGTTAATTACAATAGGTACTTAATTTTTTTTGAAATTTTAATGTTTGTCGCTGGAGATTTCATTGCATTGTTAAGTTGATTCGAACTCAAACTCCTGTTCAAACTCACACTCAAAACTTTTATTTGCTTTCCACAATGGTATGTAAGTGGGAAGTAAACAATTATATGTATAGTATATCGTGTTTTTGATTTGGTTGTTTCTTTAAATTTAAGGTAATTTGATGATATTTGTTCATTGATAGTTTGGCGCCGCCTCAAAATTATTTAGGTATACTTACATTCGTTTAAGAACTTAGTTATTAAGATTAAATAAAAAAAGGTTTCTTATTTTTTGCTTTTCAGTGTTTTCGGCGGTTTTATTTTTTTGTTAAAAAGTTTTTATTTTATATTTTTTTGTGGCTATAATATACTAATTGCTACATGCTGAATTTTTTATTATTATTAAAATATCTAACTACCTTATTTTAGTATTCAAATCTGTGAGTGAACAATAAACCACCCCTATTTTCCCACCCTTCGGGTTAGATTGTATGGGAACAGCTTCTAGGTATCTAATAAAAAAAGAATTATCAAAATCGGACTATTCTGTAATAAGTTACGCGTTGTCATATATTACATTCAGTTAGTGAGCAATCAATATATCCCTGTTTTTCTACCCTTAGGATTGGAATATTTATTCCAAATTTATATGGGACCAACTTCTAAGTATAGCCTACTGAATAAAAAAAGAATTATCAAAATCGAACTATTCTGTAGAAAATTACGCGTGGTAATGCATTACGATCAGTGCGTGAACAATCAATTAACCCCTGTTTTCCCACCCTTAGGGTAGGAATTCTCATTCCAAATTTATATGGGACCAACTTTGGAGTATACCCTTTCCAATAGAAAAAGAATTATCAAAATCGGACAATTCAGTAAAAAGTTCTGCGTGATCATACATAAAAAAAAAAATATATACGCGTCGAATTGAGAACCTCCTCTGTTTTCGTCGGTTAAAAATTGGAACTGACGTGCGCGTAAGTAAATTACGTAGCTACTTATACGTGGGAAAATGAAGTGAATACGTGCAATACTTAGGTCCATAAAAACTAAATTGATGAGTTGTTAAGATTATACCTAGTTTAGTAGTTTTATGGACGTTCTGTAATACCTACTTCATATATCGAGGTCTCTACGCGTAAAATCAAAACACGAACCGTAAAGGAAAACGCCGTCAACAATAAATAAACTCGAATAAATTATTAAATCACGAACCAACAACATTTAACATAAAAATAATATTTTTAACAGGGACAATAAATCTAGGCGTGGCTTCGATTCCACCATTATTCGCGACAAAATACATTTTCACCAACTACATTGTTCGAAATCATAATGGAATAGAGTCTGAATTGTTTTTTACGCGCTGTAATAACCGCGGCAATGATGTTTTTGTTTGGAATATCCACTTTTGTGTAGGCATAATGGGTGTATTCATTCAGACGGGAGCAACTGAAAAGTGTCCCTTTTATCAGTCGCACAATAGGCGGGAATCAAAGAAATTACGAATTCCACGGACCGATGTTCTACGGTGTAAAATAAAGACGGGATTGTAGGTGTATTGTTGCTTTATAATATTTTCATTGTTGAATAGATCGCTAGATACAGCTTCTGATGTATAAATAATAGATATGCATCTCGAACCCTTGTGGTTTACGTAACTGGGATAAATTGGTCCTTATTCGGGGTAATGTTCAGTCATTTTGGACCTATTCGTGTAAAGAAAATGGTAGGTGCCTAATGTTAGGTGATATAAAACTCATTAGATAGAAATTAACAAGGGTAGTAATATTTTGAAATGTAAAAATGTCTAACTAGATTCTTATATGCGTATCCTTTAGAAAATCCTTTACGTCTAACAATTTCCTTGCTTTCTCATTCGATAGGTATCTAACTTTTCCTGTTTCTCATCTTAAAATTTATTTAAGTCACCGTAACAAACTGTGAAACTGATATGAGGCGCTCATAATTTTAATATCTTCAACACCAGAGATCTGTTACTCGTCTTTAAATGTGGGTTTCGAAGCGTTTCAACGAAGCGTAGCGGAGTTGCTACTTAGTATTTAAGGGGGTTTTAACTACTACACTCATTCGTCTGGCACCTATAACTACAACGTTGATTTACCACAGCCAAAATGTGTGTAAACCCTCAAGACTACTTATCAATTATAGTCATTTGATAAGTTGGATAAATTTATTTATTTATTTATTGAAAAAGGTTCACCAACAGCTTCTGTGTATAAGAGATTATTAATAAGAGGATAATAAGAACTGGACTTACACAGTTGCCAATTACAGGTTAACCAGCATTTACATTTGAAAAGTGATAAATTTGAAAGTGAAAAGTGATAAATTCAAGTCCACAGTAAAAGCTTTAGCTATTTTAAAGCACATCGTACTTCCTAGTCATATATTGAATTAAACATACTAAACCAAAATCAAGTAAGCAAAATATCTGAATAGAGTGAAATTGTAAGCGTCGGGGCTCTGATTGCCAGTCATACACCGTAAGGTATTGACATTCATGAGCTCGCTTATTTTATAACGCACTCATCAGTGACATATTGGACAAAAATGTTGAATCGGCGTCCAATCAGTACCTACTTGCTGGGAATTTTAATTACGTAAGATTATTTGGACGTGTTATAAGTTAAGGATCTACTTTTTATCCGTAATTGAAGTCAATCTATCAATGAACTCATAATTTATGAAGTTTGAGTTTCAACCTCTGATTTAATGAGTTAATGAATATAGTTAGATACACGAAGTAGGAATAAGATAAAGACTACAAAAATGATACTTATGATAGACACAATATTAAGTTAAAAATTTAAACATACTTACGAGACCATTGCCATTAAACGAGCCTGAAGGCTAAAAGTTCGTTATAAGGTAGTTAACACCACGAATACTACCCGACGAAGACCATTTAGATACAGAGAAAAACATAAGTAAATAAGTTTGAATATAATTTGAATAATCAAAATAAACAAATCTAAATCACACGATCACAACACTCGACATGGGACACATAATTACTCTTTTTGATCGTCTTCATCACTAGCGTTTTTCCAAAAGAAGAGAAGGAACAAGCTTATTTGAACAATTAAGACGACCATGAAGGAGATGGCCTTGACGCAGCATTTTGCGTCTACCCCCCTTCCCTCTCTTATTGATAAAACACTACTGGGTGCACTGCTTGGCGGTTTCTTTAATGTAAATGGCATTGTCGAAAAAAACAAGGAATTCGCCTCCAATATAATCAAGTTCCATGGGCTTCAAAACCTTGGTAGATCATTCTTAGTTTTATTAAAATCTGTATAAATATTGATACTGTACAATTAATGATTTATACAATTTTAATTTACAATACAAATAAACGTGGTGAATTGACAGTAGATTTTTAATGTAACAGCGAGAAAAGCACAGATGCGTTATTTATAATATAGATCTTAAAAAGTGACAAAACCTCTTTGCTATTTTTTTATTCCCTTTGAGGTTTTATGTACGAATGTTCTGGCTACATTTATCCTTTTGCGTTAATTCTATGCTCAGTACCTAATTAAAAGTAAAGGTAATCTACTACAATAAGTACCTACCTACTTATCAAACATATTTCATCTACCCAGAATCTATTTATCAAAAATAAAAAAGTCGATAGTTAGTCCTTTAGTCTTTGACATTCGAATACTATCCAAGTTTTTTACTTTCCAAGCCAGACTATTGTTCGAAATTTCTTTTCAAGGTAAGTAAGACTTCACTTTGAAATAGAAGAACAAAACCGAGTTCCTTCGCAAGTGAAGATGTTTAAAAGTTTCCTATTGCTTTTTTACGTGAAAGTACCTGTTTGTATAAAGAGTCTCTTGTACATTTTGAATAGGAATCAGAAAATAGGTATCGCTCAATGAGTAACGTTAAACAGTGGTCCATTGAAACGGCTGAAGCCTTTAGAAAATCACCCTCCTTTCGAGTCGCTTTTGGCAGCCTCTATTTATGTTTTCCACATTTTCCATATAGAATTTCGTGCCTGTGATGTCGACCGAATCTTCCATTGAAATCTCACACTCGGGAGTTGGCAATTCAGTAGTAAATTAACACCATTCAGTCGAGGTCTGGAAGATCCTGAAAGGTCTGTTTGTAACCTTTATTAATATATATGTAGGTCTGGTTGAAAGTTTTATACGCTTATGCTAAGTTTATTGAATGAGCATTTTACGTTAATACATTTTAAGTTTCTTAAAAGTAGGATAATCTTACATGAAGTATTTGAATGCGTGTTTTCCAGCTTATGTATTTAAGTTGTAAAAATATTGATTTTAACAATACGTGGCCGATGATATTACTCGTATTGTTCATACCAAGTGTAACAAGAAATTTAAAATAAAAAGCTTTCTTTTAAAATGTGATTGTAAATGTCCTTTTAAATTCTAGTTTAATATATAAACTATGTTATCTTTTTTAAAATAAATTATAAGAGAACTAGTTTCTACCTTCTGTAAGATAAAAATTAAAATGCGGATCTAGCACACATTATTGAACGCTCACGTTAAACAAGTTTCCAAAGAATTTCCCATTCAACTCATTTTCGTATTTGGTAGGACACAAAAAGCGGGTAGCTGGTAACACAATTGGGCCAGCTTTTGTTCGACGCCGCTCCGGCGAGCATTCTTTCAGCAGCGCCTGGAACAACTGTTTCTAGTACGATAGCCGCACAATGCGAACTATTGTCGCCACCGTAATTGTTCCTTGCCTCATCTACTCGAGGGTTAGCTAATTGCACCGTAATTTAACACATAATTACAAAAAAGTATTACTCAAAACCCGACGGACAAACAGTCAGGATTGAATGTCGAAGCGAATACATTCTAAGTTAAATATAAAACGTTTCATAAAGCTATTCATCGAGCTAGCTAAGGAGTGAATCTTTATGAATGCGACCAAATTGTATGAGAGTAGTCCTCTTTCAAAACTTCCCATGAATAGTGTTAATTCGCTATAGCGAGTTTGCTCGGAGCTCGTCAATGGACTATTTGGAGACTTGAGAAGCGCGCCGCCTCACAAAGTCGCAATATTGTGTATGGAAAACGCGGAAAATATGAATGGTGTTTCGAGGCGACACACGAGTGTAGGCGATTTTCTAAAGAACTCACAATGTTAGAGAATATTTCAACGGTGTCTATTCATACATGCCTGTGTTCTTAAAGTCGTACGCCCACACCAAATCGGAAATGGATTTGCAGAAAGGATTATGTTTATGGTATGCGTGAACGTGTCATGTACCCTTAATGGGGTAGGCAGTGAAAGTAGAGAGAACGCTGTTCAGTGAGTAAAAGCTGCTGTCTCACCAAATATTATTAAGAAAAAAAGAAAAAACGCACCTTTTAAAAACATATCTAATGATGACAAAAAGCAATTTAAATTAACCCATTATATAACTAGCTCCAACCTTTCTTTGTCATGAAAACATTATCAGCTCCGTCGGAACCTACATAAAGCACTACCTTTAAAATTACAAAATGAAAATTCTTAATACAAGACAAAAAGCTCATTAAGTATACACAGAGTTACACCTCAACCCTTGTAACGGTGGCCCTTAGTTTTTCAGCGCCGTTTCGTAAGGCGAAAAGGAAAAAACGGAGCGTGCCTGAACAAAGCGCCTTGCACAATGGCCCCGCGAACAATGCTAACTAGACGAGCTTGAGCTTGTATCATTTGCAGATAAACACGGATATCGATATGATCAATAACCATGCTATAGATAAACAGACATGGCCGATAAGATTACGTAATTACTGCTGTGTTGTGTATTAATTAGGTGATTGCGAGATCTGTTGATAGGGTAACGTACAGTTAAATTAATGCCGTCGATAGTTCATAAGAAACATTTTGTGATATGACCTATTGAAATAAGGAGATCTTCTACCTTGTTTACAGTGACTATCGCAAGCTCTCTGTTTTTTCATTTATCCTATGGTCATTTCTAAATACACATTGGAATTTAGGGGAAATGGCCAGGTTAAAGTTTCTTATATTTTGCCCTTAGACAAATGGTATGTACAGACAGACGGTAGTCAGTATTTCATGTTGTCAGTAGGTTATGTAAATGTTTGTTGTTTGATAAGTTTTATCAGGATTAGAGTTTTTAAACTATTTTTTTTTATTATCTGAGTAATATTAGGAGTCAGGTATAAGAGAATTAGATAGATTCACTCTGAAAAAAAAAATGCGTGTTGTATCGAAATTGGTAACCATGTGATTTGTTTGATTTACATAAAATATCAAGACTTAAATCATTGTAGATGTGTATGTTTGCATAAAAGCGTACCCTTGACTTATTTTCGGCACGTTTTGTTGTTAATCGTCCTGAGGCTTTCCATGCTAGCATTAACAATACTTTGAACGACATCTTAATGTCTTTCGAAAACAACACCTTATTTGTCGTTGCAACTCTTGCAGCTTGAATGGGAGCCAAGTCAATGAACGAAACAAGACACCCTGTCACAAAGCGAGCTACTACCTACCACACTTTCCGTCGTATTAAAATTCAAACGACACTTAGAACATTGCACATCCGCAAGCTCAGCACTAACGACGAAGTCCACAACAATGTGCCCTCTGAAGAGGCCCGAACAATCGAATGAAGACAATAAGCAGCGATACTCCGAGACAAAAAGAGGCGAAATAAAGGCTCACTTGTTTCCTGGCCGCATTGTGAGGAACGGGAGAGGGCAGAGACAAAAGCGTAATGTGCCACGGGCCCAAACAATAGGGACCGAGCCATTATTGTTACTGTAGCGCCGCTTTACGCTATGCGAGGTGCCACCGAACTTGACATGGCTGGCCTTGTCGGCTGCTGACTTGCATACGTCAAGTGTAGCCAGCTCTTCGCGATATTAATAAGCCGCGGAATTAGGTGCGTAAGCCGTGAGAAAATTGAGAGATAGTTTATATGGGTCCCTCTAAATGGCAAAAGACATCGCGGTAGGCCTAGGCGGAGATGGCGAGACGAACTGGAGGCCTTTGCCCTGCAGTGGGAAAGAAATGGCTAGTAAAAAAAAAAAAAAAGTTTATATGATCACGTCGATAGTAACGCGAAAATAATGAAATACATTGTATATTGTAAGGAAGAAAATAAAGAAAACTTCCACTTTTTAAGATGGTGTATGTATATGCTACTCAAATGTACTATTGCATGTTCCAGACTCTCATAAATATTTTTATTTTTTTTGTTTTATACCAAAACTACGTTCAAAATAAGATCCTAACAAACAAATCCTTGAAAAGAAAGAAAAAAAAACATATTTCTCCCAAGATCTCTTCGATACCAACCAATTTGTAGGTTACGTAACTTAAGTAGTAAACTTAACTGCGAATCAATTCAGACAATACTCGCTAATTCAGACGGGGTCCTTCAGTCCGTGCGGCAGAGTGTATCATTTCGTTATCGGGGTCAAAAAGACCGGCCTGTTTGATCTCTCGCCTTTATGATTTCTGCAAAGCCGGTGGCGAAGCACGGTGGCCCGACCGCTTTGTATGACTGGATAAATATTTTAAGTAAATCTTTTGTGGATAACATTATTGATAATTGATAGGTATAGGATTTTAAGTATACCTATTAAATAATAATTATAATTATAATGAAACCTATTTTTTTCTTCTATCGAATCGATGTCGCGTCGCGACTTTGGCCTATTAGTTAAATCTTTTATTTTCTAAAGTTTATTTTTTCAAAACGGTCGTAGCAGTTCATTGCTCGTTAATTATTTTTTTAAATCTTAGGATAAAAATATAAAAACAAAGGGTTCATTATACAGGAAGAGGCCTGTGTACAAAAGCAAAAGTTATTTCTATTAACTTTTCAAACAATTGCAAGAACAAGAAAAACAGAAACGAAACCTTACCTACACAAACGCAAGCCACCCTTACTCTATTAAATAACAAAAATTACTATAAAATAGTTCCGTGTATGGTCGCCGTTGCAATATGTAATACGCTCGGGCGGCGCTGAATGCAGCCGCAGGGACTCTCTGGGACGCAAGAGACGTATCAAAATTCAATCTCTCACTAGATACGATGCAATATTAAAATTGAATTTTACTGGCCATGTTTCCAACTTGGTTTTGAATATGTGCATGAATTGCTGCGAGTGCAGCTTGCGGTGATATAGAAATGTTACATTAATAAATGGTAAGGACTGTTGTTATCATGAAATTGAGCCTTTACTGTGATTGAAACATAAATTGTGCAAAGTTAAAACATGAATCATTACTTTACTTTATCCAATACCTAGTGGACGCTGTTCAACAGAGCTTTTGACTTTATACCTAAGTATTTGTGAATGTTTAAATAGATGTACCAAAATCATAATTTAGGAATAACATACTTTACTTTCATGAGTATACCTTTCACGGCTAAAAAAACATTCGTCTCCTGATTCGAACGAAATCAGTGCAACATTTCCATTATACACGTAATACTAATAATAGAAAAGCCAATCATTCTAATATGCAATATCATCGGCGATCTTTAAATAAAAATTAAAACCCGCTCAGCGCAGCCCTATCACAAAGCACAATTAATAAAATTTCGCTATGGACAGAAGGGGTCTTTTGTCCACTTTATTCATATGCTAACTCCAGCCGACTCCTATTTTATCTGAGTACTTCATTGTACTTCAAAAACAATAGAAATTGCGACGCGACGCGACAATCGTTGTGACATATCTGCAGATTGTGGACCATGTTCAAAGTTCTGGATTTTGGTTTCGAAATTATATACTTTGTCGTCGATATAGAGAAAGGAGCTGTAGCAAATTTTGTTTGCAAAAGGCAAGAGAAAGGCTATTATACGAGTATCCAAGATCAGTCATTACAAGGTTCAGTCGTGGTTGTACTCATAACTAATTATACACTGAATTACCTTATACATAAAACTATAAAAAAGCTTTGGGTTGATTAACTACGGACACAGTGTAAACAGTCGACGACAAGGCAGGTGAAAATCATTAGAAAAAATCCTTCACCCAAAGTCAAGGTACGGACATAAAGTTAATTTTCAAGGCAGGAAGTATTGAATGAAAATGGATGGTCAATGGGATAATTAATAATAATTAGTTACATGTAATTTAAAACACTGTTGCAGAAGTCTTGCATTAGTCAACATACATTCCCCCTTTACCTAAATCCATTTACACCGATTATCATGAAAATCAAGTACAATTATCCATCCGTCCTTTATCTCTTAGGGTACCATAAGGTCATCCTGCTGAATCACTATCGGTCAAACAATGGATAGTGGTCCGAAACTCAGGTTCTATTGTAATGAATTAATTAATAAAATCAGTGGGACGGGAGGGGTGGCCATTGTCCAGTAAGGATGGATCTGATCTCATTAACCAGTCATTGTGGTGGGTGAACAATGGTGGTCAGCTCTGCTGTGGAGTCATCGCCACGCTTTGTAATGACGGCATTGTTTCACCTTAGGGTTAAAGTTTTGCGACTGGTCATCCGTGTTTAGATGTTATGGTCATTTTTGGTGCTTTATGTATCATATTTTCGTGGTATCTTTATATTTTTGTCTCTTTCTGACATTAGATGGTAGTTTAAATTAAAAATAACAACAAAAAAAACCCCTCAAAACTGAAAACATGACATAGTAATCTCTATAAATAATACAATATAAACCAACTTATGTAACATTAAACATAAACTGCTAAATAACCGTAGAACATTGCGAATCATATTGATTTCTACAGCAACTTGCAAAACTTTCGTAGCGGTGCGTAGGCGCTTGCTACACAGTTCGCTACGAGCGACCGCATTTTCTTTCTCATCGATGAAAGGAAATGTAAACAAGAAGCTTATTATTTGTTACGATACTTTTCGTAGCATTGTTGTATTTAATTCTTACTATTGCAGTCTTGTTATTGCTTTAATAAAATAAACAAAGCTTTTGAGTGTATGATAATATAGTCCTTGGTAACTAGGCATTTTTTTTTTTAATATTTGTACAAATATTTGTTTAAAGAATTTGGAGGTGTTTAGAAGGTTTTACGTTTATTAGTAAATAAATGCAAAAGTATTTGACTGATCTTTGAAATCTTGCAGATATTTCAAACCCTTTTGCAGTGAGGACGGAAAATTACTAGTGAAGCGAATGCATCGAATTAGTAATCCAAAGTAAACAAGTAACTTCAATTAACAGAGGGGACAACTCAAGGTCGATAAACCTTAACAAAACTATCCGACCCCCGCAAACGCTGAAAAGGAAAGAAAATTCTTACACAAAAGTCTCCAACGGACAATAGATGGCGCTTGATCTAGATAACGATATGTTAACATTGTCACAATGGCAGCGGTAATGGCGCGATTGTACTGCTTGGCACAATGCTTTTAGATGTCACCTCCAACAATGGACTCGTTCGATATCTACTGGTGTTGTGCTCACTCAAACGGCCAAATCGAATGGAAATCGTTTTCGTGAGTTTGAACTGGTGATGAGACTACTACGCGAGTTGCGGAGGACTGACACCTGTCTCAGTGGCTGAGGCTGTAGACCTTTCTTATCAACACGTGCACCTATATAGGTAACCATAAGCAGATGGTTAGGTATAGCATTCGCAAGGCAGCTTTGTTAAACGCAAGCATCCAATTCTGTTCTTATCAAATGTCCTATTGAAAAACAGTAACGTTAGGTTGAAAATTGTATGAAACGTGCAGAGTCACACAACCCGTGGCTTAAACATTTGGCTAGGGATGGTTTTTGTTTTTTTAACTAGTTGAAGAAGTCTGTTTACCCCACAGCGGCGAAGTCAGAAAAGATGGTTACTAGATATATCGCTTTCAATAATAAAATCATGTAGCACGTTATGTATAACTACAAAACACCGTAATCATAGCACATAATGACGAAACGTATAAATAAAAGTTACCCAGCAAATCATCACAGTCGGATAATTGCGGGAGAGCTCTCGACAATCTCAAATAATCACCCAAGCGTAGACACGGTTCATTAAAAATAAAAATGTGTATCAGATGAATCAATAACCAAACAGATCTATCATGCCGACATATCTTTATTTATAACATAGTTACGTACTAGTAGTCCTCGAATTCGTCTGTACTTTAAAAAAGTGTACTAGATGCAATATATAATTCTGAAGTATCATGTATTTAAAGCTTACGGAAAAGTTTTTAAAAACTCTGTCCACGATTTTTTGCGTGAAAGCATAACCAATAACCATACATCCTCGCAATATAAACTTTCACATGTAAGCAGAATCGGATTCAACTTACTCGTACATACATTGACACCCTCAGTGTATCGACAAATGAGTCATCATCCATTTGTTAGGAGTTGAATAATAAGCGATTGATAAAATCGACCGACTGCCTGTGACAATTCGCACTCGAATCCGACGCAACAACAATGGTTTAGCACCACCACGCTTCCTTGACCCCCCTCCCCCTTTCACCTCAAACATTATAGGGAACTAAAGGGGTGCGGAAGGGTGTTTCGAGAGCTCTGGCTAAGCTGGTCGCGGTTCATAAGCCACCCACCAACTATTCAGTGTGATGTTATTCAATCCATGATGGATCACAATTTCAGACAACATTGTAGGAAAACAAATGAAGTAGTACAATGGAATGGACCTGATTTGTTCTATTTTGTTTTTAATTGTTGGATGAAAGTTTATAATTCAATAAGCTATTAATATTATTTTAGGTACATCGTCATAATGGTTTAACAATATTTTGATTACAAAACTCTAAGCATATGAGTATATTTCCGATTATACCTAATAGAGGCAGTTGTTCTAAACCTCTGCTACGTAAATTATTACCATATAAGGCTAAGTTTATAAAATTATTTCGACAACAGTAATAGTATCACTGTAGATATAATAATAATAATTTATTTCTTCTTAAAAGTACAAACACCATACATAGGTGACAATTATTTTTAGGTTTTAAGACGATTGTACACCTGGATTATATAAATTAACACACTGACTCTCAAACTGAGCCATGCTCGTATTTTGAGGGTCGGATATCGGATATGTTTCAATGGTTTTGGTTTTCTGTGCTTTATTTTATGTGGGCCGAGAATTAATTACATACTTGAAAGTAAAAGGGTTTAAAGGGTAATATGTAAAAGGAAAATAATCTGAAATATTTTCTTATGTCATAAATTAAGTTTAATTATCGTCTAAGGTCTTCAATATGTTTAAAGATAATTTCAGCATAATATATAAAAGTAATTGTTTTACTTTTTACTTCGAAGCCTGTGCCGCGGCCACTTTCGTATCGGCCTTAGTAGTTATTTACAGAAGTGCTTCACTTTTAATTATAATAACCTGTTACTGTCCAATTGCAGAATCAGCATCCTGGTCAGTACCCAAACATGAAATTAAAAGTCAAAACACCACCAGTCAAATCAAAATATCGTCAACCCCTAAACACACGAACATCATAACATCAGATATAGGAAGTGTAGATTAATGGATTCCGGAAACAAATATAGGTTCTGTAGGGCTATCTGTCGATCGCCCGTGAAGGATGATAGCCGGAGATATGGGTTATCGTTGACCTACACAATTGATATCCCACGTAAATGAGAAGAGATCGGTTATTATAATTGATCGGGTTCTGATTGAAGAATGAGGTTCAAATGATTTGAGGATGATGTTTAAAAGTAATTAAATTAGCATCTGTCATGTATGAAAAAACACGCTATATGTTTTTATAATTTGTTTTTTGATAAATACTTTTATTCCATAAAAAATATGTTTTTCTATCATAATTCATGATAGCAGGGCAGGAATTATTCATAATATTTAAAGATAAGACATCCTTAAACATATTAGTGTTAAGATAACTTATTGCCAGTCTCAATTTAAACAGTGTTTGGGGGTTTAGAATTAAAAAGAAATCGAAAGTCAAGCCTTTTATAGCAAAAACCTAGTTTCCAAGAATGAATACCATGATTTACCTGAACAAAAAATACCACACGAATTAACCCATAAATGTAACGAGACAACATCATATGTTACCCGTCACAATATCCTCTGCTGCTATATTTCAATTATTCGTGTACTACAAGTGGGTACATTGTCATGTTGATAATAGGAAAATCTGTCAACACGGGAACAATACAGGAAGTTACATGGATCAGGAATTAGCAGACATTGTCCCTAGCACAATGGCGCGCGGACCGACGTAGACGCCGCAATATAATTAGATAACATTACTACATAATTCATACTAGCTTTTGAGAGGGCTTTGCTTGTGTTGTTACTATGTGCTTGAAGAACTAACGCTAGTTATTGTTTGAATAATTATGCAACTTGACGACATAGACATTTCAGGACATTTTATATTCTTATTTCGCCAAATAAAATTATATTTTCACATAGAGTTTTAAGAAGTTTTTTGTGTTCTTTGGATGTCTACGTAAGATCATCATCAATTATTTCATGAAGTAAAGAGAGTTTTCATCTCATTTTAATTTCCAGAATTATTCGAATAATATTTTACAAAACATCGTGGAAAACCTCATTCACATCACCTCTTCTCGCTTTAGATTCTTATATACCATTCCAAATGTAATTCATATAGAAAATCTACGTGAACTAAATAAAAGGTTGATTGAGAGCATATTGGATGTGCATGTGCATTTGTTTATGATTTTATTCCTTTGACAAACAGTCATGCTTCTTCTGAGTAATTTTATAAGTCATTATGTTCAAAGTATGTGGACTTACAATGTGCGTGAGCTTTCATTTCCTACTCTAAACATACTACGAAAATTGAGGGTTCTTCTTATAACCACTGAAGACATTTTGTAAGTAATGAGTTTAATTTAAGTATCAACCTGCAATTAAAAATAATTTTCAAAAAAGTAATTTCTTTGAACATTATACAAACAGCAAGTCTCAGTTATTTGACCACCATTCCGCAAATTAACCGAACACTGACTAACAACATTTCCTCTTGTATTTTCCGAAAACTAAGAAATAAGTCTCGTCTCATATGAAGTAAAAATGTAATGTTATATTTCATTCCCCTCCGAAAATATATGAACGCAAATTGAGTGTTTACTCTGCACTTCATTTTGAAAGCTTCCTGTCGACGCGGTGCAGTCTGCTATTTGAAGATATGTGTCATATGCCGCATGTAACTTGATAATATTGTGAGGGTGACAATCTCAATTATACGGAGAATGTATTTTTATTTAAGTTACTGTTAATATGCTTGAAGAGTATTTATTTTCCTTCCATTCCATATCGAGTGAGGGTAAAATTGCTAACTATAGATATTTTGAAGAAAATCATTAAAAAAGTTTATGTTAGTGAGGTATAAAATATTCCGACAGACCCTAATGAGCGAATACAGTTTACATTTCAAACATTTTATGTCTGTATCGTTGTCGACGTTGTTGTGTTTGTCTTTTAGGGATTGTGTTGTACAGAATCTTAATATTTCAATTTTCTACAGAGGACTTGGATTTTGCTCAGTTACCTAGAGATTTTTATAAATATGGGTCATTGTAAAAATATTTTCATATTCATATAGCTGATATATCCAAACACTCTGACATGTAGAGCAAGTAGATAGACTTATTTGCTGCATAATTCATAGTCCTACGTCACGACTCATGTATTAGAGTTATGAAATTAGTAAACAAGTCTATTGAGATCTTAACAATACAATAACCGGCTGGCTTGACGTGAATATAAATTGTATAATCGGCGGCTTACCGACCGTGCTTTTGTCACAGCCTGACGCGATGACGTCACGAGACGTGGCGTACGCTAATTCTATTCACGGCTAATGGAGAAGTGATCAAGAACGTGACGTCATTGTTGTGTGGTTTATTTATGACATAACAATAGACGGTATGTACATATTATATTGTGTGACAAGACATGATTAGTATTGTCTGTTGATGTTTCATATTATTTGATCTATTTTAAAGTTAGCATACCTTCTTTAGGCTAAGGCTGAACTACGGATATTTCGCGCGAGCGGTAACCGCAAAACCTAGACGCACACTACGGTTAAAAATCAAGCGCGGTAAATAACCGTCAGGTGCGGCCGCTTCCATTGGTTTCCTTTACTCACAAAATCAGGCGGTTAAAATCCGCGGCGGTTTAGCTGTAGTGCGGCCTTAGCCTACAATCTGATGTATCCTTTGGCCAGCATCCCTAATACAACCTCTCTTTACTTTTTGCCATAAAAGAAGCCTAAAAAGAGGCAGAAACAACAAACGCAATCGCCACAAATGCGACCCGAGAAGTATTTTCTATGTTAATTAGGTATATTTGTAATAATAAAGTAATATAATCCCTTTATAACATTTCGTAATCTTCCGTACTGTTTGATGTGTCTTAACAATGGCGGTGTAGCCCTGCCGCTGTCAGCACTCGTCCGCGATCACTTGAACTATTATACACTAATGTGCGGGCGCCATTGATAATATAAAAGGGCTCATGTTTGAAGGCCACAAGTTTGCAGTGATATACAATGCTGATATGAGCATGAGAATAATGAGATGTGTTTGATTGTAAGCTGTAGTATGCTGGTGCTGCCGTGGTGAGAACGAAAGCTTACAGGAAGAGCAATATTGTTTTATTATTTGTGCCTTGTGGCCCAAATGGATTGATTGATCTTCTTCAAACAAAATTAAAACTACTTGGAATATTATTAATTCCGAAATAGGAAAAACCACAGTTAAGAATAATGATTTTCATCTTAAAATTAATGATATAGATGTTAGGGCGGATTTGGAGGTGGCAACCGAGTTTGAATCTTTTTTCACTAATATTCCTGTATTAACAACTCAAACTTTGTTGTCGTCTTCGGGCTCCGCATACAACATACTCAAAGATTGTGTCGCAGAATGTGGGACAAGTTTTGAATTTACAATTGTTAGTGCTAAGGACATTCTAGATGCATTTAAAGACCTAGAAGTAAAAAAGTCCACCGATCTTTGGGGGTTGTCAGTTCTAATAATATCCTCAATAATTGAATGTATTTCCCCATTTCTGGCAATTGTGTTCAACTCTTGTGTCGCATCTGGTGTGTTTCCGGACTTAATGAAATTAAGCAAGGTGATTCCACTCTTCAAATCTGGTAGTACAACCGATCCTACGAATTTTCGCCCTATCTCAATTTTGCCTACATTAAGCAAAATTTTTGAGAAAATAATTTTAAAGCAAATGTTAAAACATTTCAACAGACAGAATCTTTTTCATTCAAAACAATTTGGATTTACCAAGGGACGGTCTACTGCAGATGCAGGTGTGGAACTACTCAAAAATGTATTCGAGGCTTGGGAGAATTCACAGGATTCTTTAGGCATATTCTGCGACTTGTCCAAAGCTTTTGATTGTGTTTGCCATGACACACTTATCAAGAAACTACACCATTATGGCATTAGAAATAAGGCTCTTAGACTTCTCAGTTCATATTTAGACAATAGAATACAAAGAGTCGATATTAATGGCAAAAAATCAAAGGGATCTGTGGTAACTATGGGTGTTCCGCAGGGTTCAATTCTAGGTCCTTTCTTATTCCTTATCTATATTAATGATTTACCTTTTTGTGTAAGGGATGATCATAAAATCCTATTATTTGCGGATGACACTTCGCTTGTTTTTAAAGTGAAGCGTCAACTTGAAAATTTTGACCAGGTAAATTTGGCATTATCTAAGGTTGTCCATTGGTTTAATGTTAATAATCTGCTTTTGAACTCTAGTAAAACTAAATTAATAAAATTTTCTACGCCTAATGTGAGGCAGTTAAGTACCAATGTACAACTGAATGGAGTAGAGTTGGACCCTGTGGAGTCAACTGTTTTTCTTGGCATTACTGTTGACGCCAAACTACAGTGGGGCCCACACATTAACAAATTGTCTGGAAGGCTAAGTTCAGCTGCTTATGCTGTAAAAAAAATTAGACAAATTACTGATGTGGATACAGCCAGAATTGTTTATTTTAGTTATTTTCATAGCTTGATGACGTACGGAATTCTCCTTTGGGGAAACTGTGCGGATATTAACACAATTTTCTTATTGCAAAAAAGAGCTGTCCGCGCTATATACAACCTAGGGCCTAGAGTTTCTCTCCGAGAGAAATTCAAAGAGATAAACATTCTGACTGTAACTTCACAATATATTTTTGAAAATTTACTTTATGTTCACAAAAACGAACCTGATTTTGTCAAATTGTCTGATGTTCACTCCCGGAACACTAGGAACAAAAATAATTTAACAGTTCATGCTACTCGCCTCCACAGAATAAGCAACTCGTTTATGGGTCAATGTATACGCTTCTACAATAAACTTCCCATGGATGTTCGTAAACTTCCCATTAAGAAATTTAAACTTTTTATTAAATCAAAATTATCAACTAAAGGATATTACAAGATATCCGATTATTTAAATGATAGAAACGCCTGGGAATGAGCTGCTCGCTTATACAGCTATCGCTTGTGTTTTTTTATATATTTTTTTGCATGTTGTACATATTTACAATCTGACATGTCTTGTGCTTTTGCATATGCATATTATTTTATTCTATTGACATGTTTGTGCTTAGTGCATATTCATTTTTTTTTTCTACTTTATTGACATGTTTTATGCTTGGTGCATATTTCATTTTTTATTTTTCTACATTACTGACATGTTTTGTGCTTTTGCATACAATATTTTACACTTTGACATGCCAAGTGAATAATGTTTATATTACTAGTATATTTTTCTATATCATATTTTTTCCTTGCTTTAAGGTGTATTTTGTATTCATTGTAAGTGTAAACATTATGCAGGTATATCATAAACTCTCTTGCTTGATTTATAACTTGATACATTTTAGTCTATAGTTATCATTGAGCTGGCGATCTGAGTGAGTTGTTGCCCCACATACTTTTATGGTGCCACTGGCGGTATTGTTGTGTACCGGGTTGTGCAGCTCCCTAAAAAATGGTTGAGCTGCATGAGCTATTCGGGGCATGCTTACCGTCTGCTGGCACAGGCTTGCTCAGATCGATCTGGTTCTTTCTTCAAAAGACCAGTCCAGTAAATACTCTGCATTTGTTTACACTAATTTATTAATTTATTATTGTATTATCTGGACTATAAAAGAGACTAAGACCCCCGAGTTTGTTTCGACATTTCTTCTCGGGGTAGTCAGTTAGGAAATGTCGACTTCATCTAGCTTAGGAAGACATTGTAAAAGTGATTTAAATAGTCCTACTTACAAGAATAAACTATTTCATTTCATTGCATAAACACAATTATAGTTTACATAAACATATCCGCAGAGGTTTATAAGAAATACAAAAAAGTATATAAAGTTTAATGTATAGCAAAATTACGGATTATGCAGCAAAAATAAACACCTCGACTGCGTACACAGCTATCCCATTAAAAACCGCCATAATAAACGACAACAAATATATACTATAGCTTTGTGTAGATAACTTATCCGTTCGCAGACGATATGAATAGAGCGTGGAGGCGTATGCGTCGACTGGCGACAATCGCAATAGAATATAGGTAGAGTCCGCACAAAGTTCTTTTGTCACGATTATCGTGGAAAATCCGATCGGGGGAAGTGTGGCGGTTGCTTTCAACATCGGCAAACTGCATTATGAGCTATCTGAGCCATTGTTGAGCGGCGCAACTCTATAATCTAGTGTTCTGGGTGGGACGGCGCGCGGCGTAACTTTGCTGTGTCCGAGCCGGCTCGATTGAGAATCGATTCAACGATTATCGTGCTTTAAGTTCTCTACGATTCAAAGTTTCGATTCAAGATTTTAACTAGTACATAAAATCTATTTACATGAAATTGAAGGAAACATGATTCCTTTTAGAGTTTTGACAACAAAACATCTAGCTCAATGAAATGCTTTAATGGTCATTAAATACTGGGCCTCTTTCATCTACAATACATATTAAAGTATACGGACCTTTTCAGAGTTTATTACAGACGTTACCACATTGTTGGACAGCATGTAAAGAAAATCTACTTTCCAAAAAGCCATAAGCGATAATGGGCAAGAGTTCGCAACTTCATTCACCAGATTATAGCCGATCCATTGAAAATATCCATAAAAGTCGAACATTACCCGAAACAATGGAGGGGTGGGCTGGGTATTAGGTGCTTGCGCTATTGAACAACTTTTGTCCCATTGTGTTGTCCACTAGAGGAGGCCGGGGTGGCCTGAACAAAGACACCGCGCAGACATAGACCGAAATTCATCAGCAACACGATTGTTTGCTACATAAAGGACGCCATTGTCGACAAATATGATATCGTAACACAATGTGGATGTAATAATTAGAGCACTAAGACGACGCTTTTAACGCGCTGGCCTCCAAATACATAGTTAATAACCCTTTTAACATTATTTCAAGTTTTATTTGGTATTTCTTGATAATATACTAGTGCCGTATTAGCGCCCCCCGCGGTTTCGCAGCAACCACACAAGACACAAACTTTTTCTCTTGAATCACTCTATCAATTAATGAAAACTGTAAATATCCGTGCATATTTTTTTAGTTCATTGCGCTCAGACAGACATACAGATTCATATTATGTATAGATTATATCATTTAATTATATACATACATGATATTTAAGGCATATTCGAGCAAAAAACAGTCGCTACACATTCACCATCTGCTATTAGCAAAGGAATATGTGATAATTATAAACACGACTGTTTTCATATAAAGACAATAAAGAAACAAAAAATATAAGTTACGAGCAAAAACAATGCACATGTCATGTTGCATCAACGCTGCATTTGCCTACAGACGTGGCTCCGCCCACAACGGTAGGTACGCATCAATTTATACCGCCAATGATATAGCAGCTAGCTGGATTGGCCCACTGAAATTCTTGTACTAGTAGTGAATAACACTACACATTCAATAGAATAAATAATTAACTCTCTGAAGTCATATTATTGTCCGATATCAATTCATACGCTATTACAATTTTCAATTCAAATAACAAAAATATTTTCCCATGTACCTAGGTGTGTAATTTCAGGCCATACCTTCTTAGTAAAAAGTTAATGAAAATGATGCCAAAAACTTCACGAACAATAGTCGCAGGTAGTTAAAAATACAAATTCGAAAACGGAGTAAGATTAACGTTTATAGCCAATTTAAATCGAAGAAAAAAGGAGAGTCGAACTAAAATTGCAATTACAGTTACCCAGTTGGCATTTCCAGTAGGCCCAGTGGCGTACCTCCCCCGGCGTGTGCCAAAGTGATTCCCTGCGACAATAGACAGCCACCACTTTCCCTTTTTTCATATTTGAACTCACTTAAACCTCGCGATTTGCGGTCTGCTACTTTTGTTTGTCTGTTTGCTTTCGGATTTCCTTGCGTTTTTGTACATGCTAAGTGTTGTGGTTGTATCGTATTACTGTCAATGTGGTTTGTGTTCAGGAAGGATTTTCGGTTTTGTGCTCTTCGTATGTTTGTTTTGGGTAATGGTTTTTATGGTACCTACATGCCTTTGCTATACTGCATATATTCTACACTTTTTTAGTTAAGCTTGTTCTGATTTTCCATTTTTCATATCATATCATTGTATTCAGATACAGTGTAAACTTCAAAAAATGCCTAAATTTTTGCAACGAACTTCCAACATACTTCTTTTAAGAAAATTGTGTGAAATCGCCTTAAAAAGCGTATTTAGCTTGGCAGATAACATCCGAGCATCGGCATGATCCGTCAAGAGCGGGCCCCTGCCTAATCTACATCGCTTGCCATTCACAACTATTGTGTGACGGGCCGTCCATTGTTTAGTGCAATCGATAAAAATGACACTTTGGCCCTTCTCCAACTGTGGACACTGGCGTTTGATAACTGCAGCTAAGCTTTTTCTTTGTAAAAAGTATCGCTTTCTGGTTTTTGTTTAATTAATCGAAAGTAAAGTTGACGCTTGCTTTTTAAACAGATTGATCGTTGGACAATTTAGACACTGAACACAGTTTAATTATTTAAATCGTTGACTTACTTTAACTTGATAGCCATTTAAGACGTAACTTCACAGTGTATGTAAAGTTTATTCAGGAGCTTTATTGTACACCTAATTTATGACGCTTAAAGGTTAAGTTTTTAGGCTTTTTGAAATTGTCCTATAACACTCTAATATAAATTATACGTTCATCTTTGTTAGCAAACAAAAGACAATCGTCACACTACACAAAAAGTTCATTCGAGCTACTTTTCCAATTTTCTATGTCCCAACTCTAACAAAAGTAAAAAATTGAGTAAGTCCGTGACAGCCACCCCATATGATGGCGTGAATAGCTATTATTGAATCGCATTAAGTTAATACAACCATGAATAATAGGACCGCTTTATTACAATTGTTGTCTCCTGATTTAACCGCGGCTTCCATTCAGAGGGTCGAATTAGGGGTAAAAAGTGTTAGACATTTTTATTTACTTATAAAACACGACATTGGTCAATTTAGTGTTACGAATAATTTTATGAAGTTTATTAAGGTTTATTGATGTTGAGGCAGTTTCAATGTCGTTCTTTTAAGAAAATGATTAGGATGAAAGTTCTCGATTTTTACACGACTGCCCAAAAAGGAGTGTTATGTTTTTAATTATATGATAGTGCCTAGTCACTATGTAGTGCAAACATAATGATTATAAGAAACCTTTACAAGTCTGTAAACACGAGGATAGCTTGATGAAGATGATAATTTATGTTTTTTAACTTATCGAAGGATTAAAAGCCAGTAAAGGGTCTTCTGCATTAATAAATGATGTACCGGAATGCCAATCATAAAAAAGAAAATCCAATGAAAATCAAATAAAAAGAAATAACCAGCAATAGAATTCTTTTTATTCAGTTTGCATATTAATTATTTTGTACTACACTAAATTTTATAAGCAAAGTAGAGCATTTTATTTTCTTAAACATACAATATATACCTTACTAGAAATTAAAGTATTTTTTTCATGTTGTTTACTTATAAATAATTTTACTTGCTTTCAAATACTCGTATTAATAGAGTCTATAGATGAGCACTTATTACGTTATTGAATACAATATAATATCAAGATTATCCAATGGCGTCCTTATGTTGTAAATAATTTCAAAGGCTCTAGTGGCTTCAGACCTTCAATTATAAATTACGTTCAAAGCAGTTGAATAGCGAGTAATTTTGTTACTTTCAGGGAAATTTTGCGTTTGGTCCAAGTGAAGAGCGGTTGTTCAATTCTTTTCTCCTCATGCTTTCGTTTTTATCGATGAGAAGCCAAATAGTTTACCTTTATAATGAAAAAAGGACAAGATATTATTTTAGTATTAAGAGAAGTTACTTTCATTTATTTTTCTATAATTTAATGAAAGCGGTGAAACTTATTACCTAACTTTAATTACCATTGGTAATTTCGAAACTTCTTGTACGTATCTTAACTTGTAGGTATTCTGATTAATAATAAGTAAAAGAAAGCCTCATAACTAAACCCCATAACATTACGGAAATTGTCGCATAACGCCATTTTCTAATTAAGAATAATATAAATAGCTAGCTATAAATGTGAATTACATATTTGCTTTTATATTTTGAGAAAAATCGGAAGTAATTTATGTAATGCTTATACGCTGTCAGTTTATAAATAGTACCACAGCACACATTTAAGGATGGCTCATTGTGACCAATACAGAAAGTAAGGGCGAACCCGCTTTCAGCCGTGTTCGAGGAAATCTTACTTATGACTCTACCTGAAAGCTTTCACATTTTCATAGTTCTATGCTCGAATATAAACTTTTTTATAGTCAATAGACCTTACGGGAAACCGTCACAATTTTGCTCAATTCGCTTTATTAACAATAAATAGGATATCGAGTCGGACGACTATGTGACCAAAAAATAACATTTGAATAAGAAGTTTTCAGGTGTAGTTTATTAATTTTGTGTAGAGAAAACTAAGTTTTAATATAATTACAGCCAAATATTTTCCACCTTAAACTGATAGAATCGGCTTGAACCTTAACGATGACTAAAAACTGATTGATATTTCAGTATTCGGTCATCATATTATTGATTTTAACCATCAAATGTAGGTAAAAGAAACCCAGAAACACTTGAGAGCCCACAACACCCCCAGCATAATTATATGACCGGCAAAGCATACCATGATTTCTATGGCTGTTATATGAATAGTAAGATTTGTAAGGCTTGTAGGAGTAGGTTACCCATTTTTCTACCCCCCTTTGTGTGTCGCCCTCATTCTCCGGCGCTTTGCAGATGTATTCCGATGTAAAGTGTCGCGGTCCGTACGGAACTTCTGTATCTAATGCCACTGTGATTATCCTTTATAGTGAGAATGTTTTAAAGGAACGTTTTGTGTTGGTGACAAGGGGACTAGATGAAGATGTATGTTCACTTGTTTTGCTGCAATCCTGGTTGGTAGAGTTCTGGGATATAGAAAGCAACAAGTTACTTAAATGCGTACACATGTAAAATGTTGATATTATAATAAGCTAACGCCATGAAATATAGACTAAAAGTGAAGAAAGCCCTATTATAGATTTTGAAAAAGTAATTTCTCTAAATTACTTTTGCGATTTCGAAAACAGATAAAGTGAATCTCAGTCAAGTTCATTTCAGATCAGTTAAAAAAAAACAAGTCCGTGGGTTTCATAGTATATAGAATTCAGATACACAAAGAAAGTCTTATAAACAACAAAAGCCCTTTTATATTACCTGATTAATAACAAACGCTGATATTCCATGTATATAAGTAATATATTGTTGAAAAGCAGAAGCTGCGTTCAAACTACCAATGATGGTTCATTGGTAGTTTGAACGCGTTCAATTATGTCGCACTGTTCTGATGCGATGTTTATGTAGCTCGAAGAGATCAATGCTCATGTAAAATCAAGATATATCTATTTATTGAAGGTATATAATATCAGCCATAAATATTATAAAGTTACTAGTTTAAACTGCATTTTACTACAACTAGTCGCGGCCTGCGGATTTACTTGCATAATGCCTGCTCTCTCGAATCAATTTTCATGAATTCACATTGATATCAATATGATATTATGAAATTTTGCATATATGCTCCATTTTATTTAAGTATTACCTGAGTTTTTAGTGCATTAAGGCGTAACAAATGGACACTCTTACATCATTCGAGAGATTACAGTAACGAACGCATAACAAAAAGGAGTCTACATTCACTTTAAAAAACAATACCATTTATTTAAGTTTTCAAAACATGATAATGTGTCTAATCCGAAAATAGAGTAAATATAAATAAATCTAGCTGCAAACACCATTAAGAAACGAACAATCGGCGCTCTGATGAATTTCGGTTTATGTTCCACGCCGTAGAGTCTTTGTGGCTCTACTTTCAGCAACACAATAGGGACAAAAGTTATTCAACGACAATGCGAGCACCAAATACCGATCGCCCCCCTACACCCTCTGGTACCCTGGTACCTAGCCATTGTTTACTTTAATACTCTACTTTGTATATTATCGATAGACACTGTAATTGCGAATTTGTCAAATCAAAATATCTTTCATTGTCAACCTTTTTTCAGTAACACGCCATTCTGTTTTCATACAAATTACATACATAAAAGATATTGATAAATCATTTACAAACACGTGTCAAATATATTTTCATAACTGGCTGTAAACTTACGCAGGCCCTTTCTCTTAAAGTATGTTGAATGGCATCACAAGTTGCAATGTTTTATATTCACTTGTGTAAAATTTAATAATGAAGCAAAACCACGATAACATTAAATTAACAAAGTCCTTTGCTCGTATAAAGCAAAAGCATATGAACCCTGTAAAAAAACGAAAAATTTTAAAATAACAAATCTTGCATAAACAGCCATACGATACATATATCGGACATTGTTTACAAATCGACATTGGCTTTCTCTGTATCATTAAAACAAGCCATCGTTTGCAAGATGACATCATGCTTAACAATATTTCGACAGTTACTATTCACGTCGGCAGCATTGTTACAAAAAGCCTGAGCGTTCCTACAAAAGCTGTAAAGAATGAATGGGAGTGGGAGGGGGGGGGGGAGTCAATTCAATAGGAGAAAGAAGGGATGTGTAGTTATGTAAGTATGTTTTGTGGTGCGTGCCGGGGATACGACTTGAGGAAGCTGATTTTTAAATTTTAAGCGACGACGTTTTATCGAACATAGTTTTTGATTTATTTGCAAATTACTTTATTCGACGTACCTATTACTGTATTCTAGAAAGTTTAATTATTTAGTATGTCAAATTAGACTCGAACCAGAATTCATCATTGTCCTATAATATAATTATATTTTTCATAGAGGACAGTATACCCAAAGGCCTATCTTATTTTTTTTTTCTATAGCCAAACTTCTGAGCTCACGTTCGGAATCAAATAATCAACATAAACCATTACCAGTACATTATAATATGACAAATGGTTTAATGAAAATCAGTTGGAAAAGGCGCGAATGAACTTCCGCTAAAAGCAATTGTTATAATAATAATTATTGAATACTTATTAAATCTTAAATATAGTTTCTTTATAATTATGTCGCAACCTGCCTGTTCCGTATGTATAAAAAATAATGTTGCTTTACAAATGTCTAATAAGATGTTACTATGGTCTGTTTAGCAAGGCTAGGAGATCAGATAAACATAAAGCAACAGTGAAACTAAAAGCTAATCTTACTAAAAGGCTGTGAAAAATGATCATGATCTAATAAGATCGCAGGATCTTATAATATATAAATATAAGAAATAAATAATTGTTTGTATGTGCGTTACATTAAAGATATAATAACGTCGAAAAGAGGAGTTGCCTGTTGAATTCGTCTAACGTAAGTTTCGTTGGGTTAGCAAATTAGATTAAATCTGTATGAAAACACTTAGTTAAAAGTTTAAAGGCATTGAAAATTTTAATACATGACATCGGAGATAAATTGACGCGTACTTCTAAGATGTCCGTAAGTCAAAAGACCAAGAATTAGTTATGTGGATGAAGCAACTAAAGAGAGGACTATTCTTATATTCTATTGATCTTGTTCTATACAATATACCGTCGTACCATCCATTCCCGACGTTTCGATTCTGTTGCCACGGATAGACTAAGATGATTGTTATCTAGAAATGTTTAGAATCAAGTCTAATATTTGTGTTTTCACACGTTAGCTATGCTCCAAAAAAATATTTGGCATCGGCACCGAACCTTTACCTCCTGCTAATATTTGAGGCCGTCAGAAGGCCAATTAGTTTTAAATAAATAAAAAAGCATAAATATTACGGAATTTAAAGCCAGCCACAACTAAAAATGATTCTCATAATGGTCATAATCCTTGAATATTGAACAATACATTCTTGTACTCTAAAGAAATAATGAGAAAGCAATGTACAAATAGCAGCATCAATAGACTCGTCAATGGGCCAGCCTAAAAAGCCTGCACTATACAACGAAATGTTGACATCCACCTACATGTTTCTATTACATTTTCAAATAAGCATGACTAATGATTTCTTAACAAGCAGGTTCTTTTAGTAGCCCCTCAGTGAACGCTAAACAAAAGTCGTAGACTCACTGGCGGTTTCACGAACAACTTTAGTGTGACCCCACAAAGCTGTGGAACGTCATTTAAATGCACACGTTTCATTGGCTCTGAATGCTTCAGGGAAGTAGAAAAAGAACGGGCCAATTACGACGCTTTTGTGACGCATACTCTTTGGGTCTCGAGTGTAACTTTATGTGTGGGGATTTGTGGGTTTTTTATTCGGTTTTGGCGTCTGCCGAGTTTCACCCATACCGGAATCTTTTATGGATAAAAAATTTGGAGGAATGCCTATCGTGTTTGATCCGTTTTAAACCACTTTACGATTAATAGGACCTAGCATGCCATGTTAACAACTCATTGGCACCTGCAAATGTGACCAAAACACAAATAAGTTTCCGACGGTCATTATTTGCTAGACATACCCATTTAGTTAATTTAATTTATCTAGGTAATATAAAAGTATGTATTTCTTATAAAAAAAACTCGGCTTGATAAAAAAGTATGTTGAACTACATCAAGAAGATAGGGATCCGCTAATGGCCGGCAGCTACTACTCGCCCAAGGCTGTAACCGCACCGCAAAAGCTTCTGGCGACTTCCTAGTTTCCTTTGCCTTACAGTCTTACAAAAAATATAAAACCTTACATTTTAAATCCTTTGATGATACATTAGTATTAAAGACAATATTTATTTGTGGAGTACCACTTGTATTCAAATGATACTATTAAAAAGTATCATAAGTAACTTATAACAAAAATGGCATAGAGTACTTATTGTCGAAATTACATCTAATATTCCCAAGCATCATCATAATTCCAGATTGATCAGTAACAAATTAACAGATGCACCGCGAGGCCCGTCTAGATCAGAGCGCACATAATCTGTGTTCCGATCAAAATGCATTTATGGTGTTGGTCGTTCGTTAGCCGGCCGTCAATACGGCTCTCAGTCCACCGGCTATAAATTTAGTATTGAGCGGACACAACAACAAAGCGCGTTTTGTCTTGCAAATGAAAACGCGCACATTTCGCGGTATTGTGCGCGGCTGTTTCGGTGCCCGCCATTATTAACGGCGAACATGAAAGACAAAAGGTTCGTCTGCAGCACTGAGGCTGGCCTAGATAGCGGATTATTGTACTAACACAATAGGAGCGTTAATTCCGCGACTCGTACCATTATTTTGTTGTTTGCAACTTTATCGCGTTTATCGATGTGCCGCGCGATTGGTTTTTGATGGTTCATTTGGCGTGCTATTATTGTGTTGTAATATTATGAAACGTCACAGTAAAAGGCTTTTTGTTTGATTAAATAGGTGCCGACGGTATGGCGGGAATTAAGCATTTATTGCGTTGTGTTTATGTAACATCAGCACATGCGGAACTGCCTCGTGGGATGGCTAATACTTACCTTATAGATCCTGTCGCAACTTCACCCTCAGTTATCAGCTCGTTTACAATCTTATTTATTAGAAATGTATAAATAGTTCCTTTATGAATATATATCAGCATATATGCAAACTAAAAGACCCGCATGTGAACCTCTTCGCTATTTTTAATATATTAAATAATAATCCCGAACATACATTAAAAAAAAGTACATAACACTGGTCGAAATAAACGCAGTGTGTTTTCGATGCACGTTAAATTTCCTATAAGGATTAATTGCTGTTTACTGATAACATGCTGTAAATGAAAACGTCTCATAGAATATTTTTAATAAATACTAACTGGATTTTATAATGCTACCAATGTAAACAATCCAATTAGTTTCTATTAGCTATATATTAAAACTAACACTTACCGGAAAAATCAGCAGCGAATCAGTAATTCCAATAAATTCCCAGTAAGCACAACACATCCACAATAATCCACAACCACATAAAATTCACACAAAAAATATTTGGTACAAAATAATCACGATCACACCAAAAAAAGTAAAAGAAAATTCATAAATGGAACGTGGCGGGAAAATAAGTTGGCGGAAAAGTTCGTAAGGGGCAATGGCGGGTGCTGCGTCGGTACGAACGCGTGTGTTGGAAGCCGGGCACAGACTGAACGCCGGCCGGCGAGATTGCTTGGGTGCCTGCGGTTTTGCCGCGCACGGTCGTCGCGCATCCATCGTGGTCAACATTTACCCTTTCGCATACCCTTGCATAATGCACTACCCACTTATAATGTAATTAAATGTGGGTATACAATACAGGCAGGTAGGTTGTAAGTTACTTTCGTAATCATAATCGGAGCCGAGAAATTTCTTCAAGACCGCGGTTTTAAACTAAATTATATCGTAACAAGTATGTTGTCTACTCATTGATTACATTTAAATTAGTAAATTAGTAATAATGGTATATATGTAATAAGTTTATTTAAATGGTACCTAATACCTGTTAGTTATTCGTAAATGAGATGCAAATGACCTTAAACGAAGATTTTCCCTTATGTGTATATTTTTACCGTACAAGTCATGTAATATAGTCACTGTTATACGTTTCCTATACTCTGAACACTTACTGGAAATAAACCAAGCCGAACACTAGCAACAATTGTTTTCTTGTAAGAATCGTTCTATACAAAAACACGAATAGTAACTCTGTAACACAATAGTGCGTACGACAAATAAGATATGTTCCATCAAAGGAAGAAGCCAGAGATAGCAGGAGCAGATACAATGTGGAAACGTTGGGTAATATGTCCGACTACAATGGCGCGAACGCGAGACACAAAGCCGCGCCGCGTATTGTGTGGACGTGCACAATACACCTTGCATACACACATATAACCACTAATCATACATCCCATACACTAATTGCCAAAACATTATCCACCTTATTACAAACCAAAAAGGCCCCATTACTTTAATTCTACCCGCATCGATAAAGTTGCCGCCGTGTATTGCGTGTCAAAATAACTGATATTAATGGAAACAGTAGTTTTCTGTTTGAATTGATCTTTCATTTTGTGCACATGGCCTTGTTGTTTGTTAAAAAGGTAATTCGAGCGTGTTTTTGTTACATTTTTATGCTGGGTACAGGCTTGATTGACCTCTTACCTAACGTCACCGTACATACATGAAACATTTTACTTATTAACGTAATATACCTACCCACCATTTAGATGTAGAAGTTCCTACCTTTTACATTACAAATAACCAGTTCCTATACTTAGGAAACAAGAAACATAATTAATATTTAAACCAATGCATTATCAGTTTACAATAAATAAAACAACAAAATGACTGTCGTAGGCATTGCGTAGCATTTCGTAGCATGAACGCTTTGAACGTCTACAATATGCAATAAGATTCTCTAGAAAGACAGAACTTCTTACATCATTATTATTATCTGGCATGCAATTTTTACTGGAAGCCTTAAATCAATCTACATCTATAAATGCTTTAGAATAAATCAGAATAATTGAACTCTGGTTACGTAAAAACCATCGCAGTTGGTATACACCTGAAAATATTTTATGGAGATTTTCAGTTTTCCGAGCATACGTTTCATCATTATATTTATTACGAACTTATTTTTCGTCATACCACTAAAGGGAATCCTAAGAAATGTCTACAACGCAACAAAATGAAACGACATACAAATTAAATAAGATATTGCATCGATTTCACATTAAATGTAACTGATTCCAAATCGAAACAAAATTACACATTACAAGTCTATTTTCACAACAATAGCCACAAAGAATTGTAAGTATTCACGTGTAAAATTTAAAAGCAGATAGGTACAAAAAATAAATAAGTGTGGAGAAATAAAATAAGTTTCGCGGTGGACCATTGTGCGGAGGGCGGGCCGCCTCCTAGTCCAAACAGTATTTCCATTGTGTCTGCCATTACCTAGCCCTCTTTTCGTCTTTTGTATTCGACTCTCCTATTGAAGTGAGACCTTCCCAATGACGCTTTATGGCCGCTTTGAAGTATGCAAGATATGGCCGGTTCTCGTATATCTACATGATTCTAAAATATTAGGCGGCCACATTGTTATGTTATCCTTATTTAAGTCGTACCTTGAATAAAATTGGACGTACATTTTTTGATGTTCTTAGATTTATTGTGTTATGGTTTGCCGTGGGGTTTATACGAATTTACCTAATATCGATGCCTACCTAGTTTAAGTAGTACTTTCTTAAGAAGTATTTTGAACCTTTCTACCAAAAAGAGGACCTTAAGAGGACAGTTAAATATATTCGAATGGACAACACAACATAATGCTGACATTCTTTCTACTTTTTACAATATGAAAATATAATTATGAATAAATAATTTCTCAAGATGCAGTATAGCGTAAGTGAACGTAGCTAATTAGGTAAAATCTGAACCTACGATTTACAGTTAAGATCATAATTATCTCACGTGGATTTTGAATTTAGTTAGACACAATTCAACTACTTTTACTGGCCGTAGTGGCAGTCTACCACGAAGTAACCATAAAAACTGCAAAGGTGGCACTCTATCTAAACTATTTTTTTTTCAACTCATCATTACGGTATTTAAAAGCAATTTTTCTTTATCGTAGGTATATATCAACGTATAATGTTATTGAAGCATGTAATGAGACCCTGGACTTTATGTAAGATACTTTATTATAGGACCCTGTAAAAATCTACAAAGTAATAATGTACATAGTGGGAAGTGCCTGACAGTACACTAAGGTTCTCAATGTATCGCTAGCTTTGAGGCCCCGGGTCTGAGTGTTTGTGGTACCGTCGTCGTCTCAGAATCCATAACACAAGTGATTTAACTACATACCTTGTGTTCGGGATGGGTGTGATGTTCACATATATTTTATTTATTTATTGTGCCCGTAATCTCTCGAGCAGTCCTCATATTACATAGGTAGGTCCACTTACTTGGTTTTAAATATTCTTATTATGGCGATGTAAAGTTGCGGAAATAAGTAAAAAGAAGAAAATTATTGTCTCATCTTCAGTTACGGGTTTCTAAATGATAAAATTATAGGCACAAACTAGTAACATATCAATCCTACAAAAAAATATATTAAGTTTTTGCTGTTTTTATTTGGTGAAATCTTTATACTCTGTGGATAAAATAATCAATGACCTTAAACCTCTATGGTAATAATGAATGACTTTTACTTGACGGCTCAAGCCTGACGCAGTCAAATAAAATGCATTATTAGATGGTTAATTGTTTGTATTTTACTCTAAACAGTGTTTATTTCTTTGTCCTGCGAGATTGAGTGTTTATATCATGAACATTTGTTGAATATAAAGATACGCAGTTAACCAGGCACAGGTATAACTAAAATGAGATCTAACAATGGATTTTTTGTTTTTCAGTGACGCATGTCGGCGTTTATATTTGTTCGATACTTAACTAATGAAATCAATATAAATATAAATAGTTACATTTTATTGTTTTAGAGTTGCACGATGGACCCAATTTTGGATGCGTCCTTAGTGACGCAATCAATAAACTATCATGGTCAACAACTACAAAAAACGTGGGAATCTGAAAGAGGAGAAGAAGATTTATCTAAAATTGGCGTTCTGAATGCTTTGGACTTCGCTGTTTACCAGTCCAGGCATAAGCAACTGACATTTCAGGATCGCGGCAAGCGTCTTAAACTGCACCAGTTTATTGCCAAAGAGGCTGATGCATTGTTTGACACTTATGTTGCGGAAGAGAAGCAGTCGTCATCCAGTCTTGTTATTGAACAGCTTGTTCCTGAAGATAGTAAGTATTCAGCAACTTTCTCCTATATAAAAATTAAAATATTAAATGATCCGCCAAGGCAATCACAACAAATGTAT
The DNA here is from genome assembly GCA_905146925.1 of Autographa gamma. Classification (NCBI taxonomy): domain Eukaryota; kingdom Metazoa; phylum Arthropoda; class Insecta; order Lepidoptera; family Noctuidae; genus Autographa; species Autographa gamma. The sequence continues at coordinate 9,861,832 of LR989852.1, forward strand.
GATCATAACAACTATTTAGCTATCACATAAACTTAACCAAACAAATTCTTATGTAAAATTTTGTTTCAGATTTATTTGCACTAATGCCACCATTTGAAACCTTCTTAAATGTGGATAAAACTGCAAGATTACGACATTTCTTTGATGTAAGTATTGAAAGTTTTCAAACAGTACCCTTAATAGGGTATAAACAAAAAAAATAAAGTAATACAGATATTTCAATGTACTATTACTGTTGATTAAAGACATTGGAACTTTGTTTTCTAGAATCTGGAAACTGGGGAATTAATCATAGGAGCGGTTATCAATAGATCTGCATCTGGTATGATGTTGAAGGTTCTGTGCACTGTGGGGAACACCTCAAGATATGTAGCTGATATCAATGTGAAGGTAATGCCTGACTTTAAATTTGTCATACCTTTAATTATGTATTAAGTTAAAATAAGTTTGTATTTACATCATTCCTTTGAAACAGATAACTGAAGAACTGGTCATAATTATTACAGCCTTGAATTTTTTTCCAGGCATTTTTACCAGTTGCAAATATCATACCAGCAGTTGACAAGAAAAATGTTTCAAGAAACTACCTGATGAATGACACTGTATGCTGTGAAGTAATAAAAGTTATCCCTGACACCGACAAAATGGTGTGCGGCATGAAGGGAATCACGAGAAGCCCTGAAGACCCACCACCTAATCCACCTCTTGGCCTACTCAGCACTGATGACTTCCCTCTTCTCTACAAGTATGTATGATGTAAATTAGTAACAGTTTTATATAAAAACTTGGTTGATACACTATTTAACAGTTTATACCAATAAACAGTTTGGTGGTTACTAAGTTGAAAACAATATCATTCAAGTAAATGAACTTGATGATTTCAGCTAATTGTTGATGATAAAACAGAGTTATAAATCTAGACTAGGACATGTACAACAAAATGGATTTATACAAATGAACTGTCATACCTTTTTTTCGTCAATCTATTTGTAATTCAGTCTCATGTTACACATTCTGTTTATACATGTATAATATATTTATTATTCAGTACACATTTATTCAATGTAACATTATCACTTCTTTATACAGAATCACAATGTTCAACAACTTATGACAGACTAACATGCTACAAAATTAGATTTGTGAACAAACATTTGGAGTTTTCAACGAGGTTTTTGTAATGTACTTATGTATGTTGAGATTCCTGCACATTTTGTTGAGGATGTTATCAAAATGTTCAAATTATATGCACATCTTTTGTTTTTTACATAAAATGGAAAAGGTCAGTACAAACATTATATTAGGGTCACTTCAATCTTGAAATGTATAACAGGAAACATGTTATTCTGTATTAAAGCTAATGTTTAACATTCCAGCATTATCTGAGACGTATTGATTGGACTTTTATAATGAGCATTTATTGGATGTTGGAGTTATTTACTATTCTAATAAATGGACTTGCTCCCGACGATTATCAATTTAGCTGATGTGCAGCTCTCCGAGATGACTCAATAGTTCACAAGATAGCGCGGCCGTTCGCATCGTTGTATCAGACGTAGCGTCCACGACCGGTGGGCATACGCAGCTCCCTCTATTATTCTAGGGTGTTCTTTTCTAGGTATAGCGAGGATTTTCAAGAGCCGTGTGTCACACCTGCCTATTGTTGTGACTGTAGCAAATGTCCCGGTAATATTAATGTCACATTGTCGAGGCGGCATCACCTAATCTATGACGTTATATTTATGTGTGAAAGAGATAAAATTCAAGTAACATAACATTTTTTGAACAGCTTCATTGGCACAGGTGAGGATAAACGTATGTGTGACACTAAGCAAACACTAGGAATTAAATGATTGAAAGCATTCATTAAATAATTTGACAATGAAGACATGTTATTTTGTTGGTATCTCTGTGATTATTACTTCTACCTCAATAGAACATGCTGGTTTAATCTAACGCGTATATAAAATTTCACAGAAAAACCGTGGATATGAAAGGGGAGACTTACGAAGCCATATTGGAGAAGAGTCCGGGCTTCAATAACCCCAACTGCATTCAATATCTTTCGGAACAGCTTGGGATCTCCAACATGCACTGCACCAATTTTTCAACTTTAAGGTCTGATAAAATTATTTACCTTATCCAACTTGTAGTTTTATATAAAATGACAATATTTAACTTTTATAATGTTTTGTTCATAGAGGAGGATTTCCACCTGGAGAATACGCGGATGAACTCCGTCAAGCACAAGCCAGCAAGTGGGCGTTCCGCTCTGTAGCGGAAGGGATTGAGCATTTCAAAGCGGGAAGACACTCAGAAGCGTTTCAGTGCTTAAATAAGGCATTGAGCATTGATCCCAGAAACCTCGAAGGTCTAGTTGCAAGAGGAGCATTGTACGCTAATAGTGGCACGTTTAAAAAAGCTATTGAAGATTTCGAAACATCCTTGAAAATTAATCCCAATCATGCCAATGCAAGGAAATATCTGGGGGAGACTTTGGTGGCGTTAGGTCGCAGTTACGAGGATGAAAATAAAATTACCGAAGCCCAAAAAGCATACGAAGATTGCCTTGCTGTTATTCCATTTCATGAAGAAGCACAAAATTCTCTTGACTTTTTAAAGAGTAAGTCATTGACTGCAAAGCCTTTGATTGAACCAACTGAGTTATTGCTGCCAGGATTGACAGGAGCAAAGTCTTATGAGATGAAGGAGACCTTGAAACAGTTGTTGAACCTTACTGAAAAGAAGGACAAGAAGAAAAAGAAGAAACGCGGCAAGGGTAAGAAGAAGCGGTCAAGCAGCTCTTCATCGTCATCTAGCGACTTTTCAACTTCCAGCTCATCATCAGACTCTTCATCATCATCGTCTGATACCAGTGGTAATTAGTAGCCTGACCATATTGATACGATACTTATAAGATTTGATGATAGAAAAGTAGCAGTATTGAAATATTTCACCTATACTGTTTTAGATTCTATATACTTTTTTTAATTTATCGATCTGTAGACTTGTTTTAACTTTACCAGGTTCTGAGGGACCAAACCGCAAAAAGAAGCGTCGTTCACGTTCCACAAACAAGCGGCAACGTTCTCTGTCGCCGCTGAGCAAGCGCATGGAGATGATGGGAGCTCCTGAGGCCGGCACGAGGACTCACAACTCGCAATTCAACCACCCTTACGGATACCAGCCGCCGCCGCCACCGGTAGAAAATATCAACCCCGAGCCGCAGCGCTCTCAGGCTGATATTGATTACGAAATGAAGGTATGTTGGTACTAGAGTAAGTTATAGACCAATACTATAAAACAACTCAATTTTTATCGTCTGTAATGTTGCGACAGATAACATTTATGAACTACCGTACTTAAGTATTATTTTATTTATTTAAAGTATAATACTAACTTAATCCTTATTTCTTGAAAATAATTATATCAAACCAAATGTAACACTCACAGGTCCGGAAATTCTTAGAGATGACCAAAGAGGATTCTGACTACGAAGAAAAAGTTCGTAATTATCTAGAAGAAACAGCCCAGTATAAACGTAACCGCAAGATGCAGGAGCTGGGCCAACAGCCGCAGCCCGGCGCTGACAGGGACAAGAAGAAAAAGAAGAAGAAAGACAAGTCTGTATTTTACATTCTAACAAATACATATTTTTTCTACTATTCAAAGACAATCACAGCTTTAGTAATAAAATCGGCACAGTTCTGAGGATTAAATCTTAATTTCTTAATACCTAATGCGTTTTGCTGTAAATTTATCACAAAATAATTAATATGTATTACGTAGGAAAAAGAAGAAAGATTCCAAAAAGAAACGCAAGGAACAGGAAAAAGATGAGAAGAGGAAAGCGAAGCTCGCGCGCTCCGCGGCCAACAACGAGTACAGCATGCGCGACCTGGAGAGCATCGGAGATAAGAAACTTAGAGATGCTATCAGGTTTGTGGGTGTATAAGCGAACTTGCATGTTATAAAACTCATTTAATTTAGCCATTTGTTACATTGAAAATCGGAAAAATATGTGTACTATGTACATCCTTTATTGATGACTTTCAACGGATTATATCTAGAGGAAAAAAAGCTGCACTCATTTAGGATACGCTTTGGAAATACGTTAAATTGGTACTCAGATAATATACATAATGCTTACCACTAATTTGAAGCACACTTATTTATACCTACATTATTATGAAGAGCTCCTATCAATTGACAAACCCTAGTTTTTTCTTTTTTAGATATCTCTTTTCTTCTTCTTTTCGAGTCGATTGTAATCTTGTATTAAGTATTAAATACGCTGCGCCCTGTAGTTGGCCACACTAACTACAACGTCATTGGCGAGGTTTAAGTCCTACTCCCACTCTAGCAGGTGTGGCATTGTCTGGTCGGAAAGGCCGCACTCACACCTGATATCGGAAGGGTCTATGATCCCCCATTTTGCCAGATAAAAATCGTACCACGATACAAAACGTCCGGTGCACCCCGGACAGCTAGCACTCGGTAACGCAGTCTAGCTAGGCGAAAGGATTGGTCAGCTAAACTGCGTTACCGAGTGCTAGCTGTCCAATCCTTTCGCCACGATGGTAAACCTAAAATCCTAGATATCTCCACAACCCGGAAATGCAACTATGTATATCAAAAATGTTAAAATTAAATTTGTCCATTTTCGACCGCTACTATACGCACTCTACTATTCACGCATATATATGTATTTATATAATATGTATATAAATATCACGGAACAGAAAAAACAAGTGGAAGTGCAATACGCCAAAATTACTATAAGAACCGCTGTCGCCAAACTCACACAAATAATCCGATAATAACATATGCACTACAACGAAATAATGCGTATGATTGGTAGTTTTAAATTTAGACAAAAATAGCCTACATCACAGAAATAAAATAAACCCTGACTTTCTATCAATAAGGTTAATTTTGCATTAGCAACAATACGTATTTACGGTCTACAGTCACACTAAATTCGATTGACGAGTTAGTTTTGCTACTTGACCATAGATGGCGATATATAATCAATATAAGCAATTATCAACTTAATTGCTTTAGACATACGGTTGACAATGGCGTGACTCTAATGCTACTCGGCCAAGGACACACCACGTACTACATTTAAATTCTTTATCGATATCGATAGATACCCGATTTTTGTTCAAATACGATAAATACGACTCGTTGGGAGTACAATTATTTATTTGTTACACAAACCGCTGTACGTTTTAAACCATTAATTAATAGACACACAAGACTGACAGACAGATAGGTAACGGGCCATGCACAAGTTTCATAGTGAGTTTGGCCCAGAGTGCACACTTATGATATGATGTCTTAAATTTAATATAGATTGTCAACATGTTATTAAAGAAGGAATCAGATAAATAAAACTTCGGGTTTTCTAGTAAAAATTCTTTAATATTCCGCATAATTATGTTGAAATTCTCATGATTCTCGTGAATTAAATGGACTTTTTGCCGTGAAACTTGAAGAAGTGGGGCAGTGTCGATTTCACGAGTTTTCATCTATCCACCGGTGGATGAATCAGGATTTAGCTTGCCGGCCGGCCTCCCACAACGCAAGGACCCACTCTCTATCCATTTCTCTTTCATGCTTGTGACTTTGGGAAACCTGAAACAAATTTTTAATGAAGGTTAAAAAATCTATTACCGTAACCGTACCGACGTTACACACAGAGCGTTACTGTTTGTAACACTCTGTGTGTAACGTCTCAGTCATTAATAAATTATAATAAATATGTTACTATTTAAAACATTGATTATATTTTTGCTTTATACCACTTAAACGACCATAAATTTACTTTATATAAATTTCGTGTATGAATTAAGGCGACCTTTATTGTAATGCAAAACGAAATAAATAAAAATAACTGTTTGGGTTAAGATAGTTATTCCTCGTATCGACATCAATCGACAAAATCAATTTTCGACTTGACCACATCACTACATTGAGTAGCGAAGGTCTTTCTAGAATGTTCTATGGAAAAAAACAATCGAAAATAGACTTTGTCTTTACTGCATAAGGTTTATTTTGACTAACCGTTCTATTAAATTTTTGTAAATTGGAAGAAAATAAGATTTTTATTAGAAAAAAATAAAAATCGTACTTACCGATGATACGAAATACCTCCATTTGTTAGATATCTTCTCCTACTATCATTTTTGCACGCTAAAATGGAACAATACGGCATAGCTAGGTAAATATTAATTTGTCACGAGACGAGCAACTCGACGCGATGACAGACGCAACTGGGATCGGTTAAGCGCAAGTTAAGCGTAACAACGCTTAATTATGACACGCGTACCGCGCCTACTTAGCACTTCCACCTGTTTTTTCTGTTCCGTGATAAATATATATATGCGTTTTTATGTGTGCCTATCATACCTGAAAACTACCTGACTCAATGGCGAACTTCATCAAACTTGGCACAGCGAACGATACTCAAATTTTTTATGAGTTCTAATGATTATTGTTTTGGTCTCATACCCCGTTCTTAAATCGATGGCTGACGTATATATGACAATGTGTCATTAACACAATATTGTTATTACAGACGAGAGCTGAAAAGCAAAAAGAGAGATCTCAGTACTGACGGGGAATACGATAAAAAGCAGGATAAGAGGTAATATTTATGAAATTTATTTTACGCATTTATTATTTCGCTCGCACCAGTAACAATCATTACAATTCTAGCGATAATCGTATACGTCAGATATTTATTGCTTTGGTTTGGTCCTTTATTGCATGTCTGTAATTATATCACTTACTTATTTGTTACCTAGCCTGGTTTGCAAAATATTGGTCTTATTATTTATTTAATTATTATTTATTATTTCATATTTAGAATAAAATGAACTTCCAATCAGGTTTATCAGCATTTTTTTGCAAATAGTTCCAATACCAGCATCTTCAATTATCAATTTATTTATTTATTATCAAATAACATAACTATTTGCACTAAATCGTTGCACAGTTAAGTTTATATGCATAATGTACAGAAAAAAAAAAGGTAGGATAAGTGCTCGGTCATCACGATTCATATCCTTGTAAAAAAAAAAAAAAAAATGTGTCCGTGTTCATCAGGATGCTAGACGATATGCACGGGCTCGAGGAGTTGGAGTCGAAGCTGAGCGCGTACCACGTAATGGTCGAGAAGGAGGTGCTGCACAAGCGCGACGGGCGCGGCTCGCTCAGCCCCGGCGACCAGGCGCCGCCGCCGCCGCTCGAGAAGCCCAAGTGGAAGATGTCCATGAGCGCCGTCAAGGACGCGTTAGTCTCACTCATTATACAAATTCTATGTTTTACTAGCACTACATTCTTCTATGTTTTATTCCCTACTGTACATCTTACATAATATTAATCGCATTAGATTAAGTCTCATTTACGTTAATTAATTTGACTCGTACAATTAGCACATGATTGTGCCGTGGGTTCTATTAGTAATTTTATGCCCTTGTCTCAACGATCAAGTTAATCGTTATTGTACAGGCTGTTGTAAAATTTACATTTAGACATAAAAATGTTGAGACATAATATGTTAGATACCTAGTATACCTATAACTAACCGCTAAAAACATTGTTGCACTACGCATAAATAGTTCAATATTTATATGCTGAGTACTTTCTACTGCTTGAATAAATATGCTAAACTTTTATCGTGACAGAGTCAAGAAAAAGGAGACATCTGTACCAAAAGGCTATAAAGAACATTATGCTTTTGAAGATAGCTCCGATGATTCACAAGGGAACACAAAAGTAAGTACATAAATATAACTAAATATAGAAATTGTAAAAGCTGTTGCTCGGGGCTTTGGTCTTAATTAAAAGTCAACAATTTTTTTTTGTTCAGCCTTCCCCATCGAACGGTGATAAAAATGTGTCGGTACGTCGTGCGATGGCTATGAAGGAGCCTCCGCCGCTTCCGAGCGCGCCGCCGCCCAACAAGCGCGAGCCCGACCCGCCCGGCACCGAGCCCTCCCACCCCGTGAGTGCCAGACAGCTTGCTTACACTTGCATCTCACCTACCTAGACCACCACTCACTGTTACAATAACAGTCGTTCTAGACTCACTTGTTGAGGCCCTGCTTAACTCTACTAAACCCTGATAGATAGTATAAAAGAAGTGGTATGGTCAAGAACTTATACCTATTAAACCAATGTTCAATCCATAATTCAATGTATCAGGTTCGTAAAGGCAACATAGTTTTGGACAAGTTCGGTTCGTTCCGCCTGGCGCAGGAAGGCGAGACGCCAGTGTCTGTGGGCGACGGGCGGCCCGAGCAGTTCGTGACTCGCATCAAGCCGCCCTCGCCTTCCGGACGACGACCTCGCTCGCCGCCTTCGCCGAGAAGACGTTCTTCCAACTCCTCGGACGACGGCAGGAGACCCAAACGCTCTAGGAGCAGGCAAGTTATTTTGGGACCATAAAAAATTTAAAAGAAAAAATCCTATTTACTTATTTGTTTTTTATTTTGTGTTAATGATATGTCGCTACAGGTCCCGACCACGCAAGTACCGTTCTCGATCTCGGTCCCGCTCGCGCTCGGCATCCAGCGCTAGCGGCTCGGTGCCGTCACGTCGCCGGCGCTCTGCGTCGCCACGCTCCCGCTCTCGCTCTGACGCCAGCCGCTCGTACTACTCGCGCAGCAGATCTCGGTCGCGGTCTGGTTCCAGGTACATTAGCAGCTTATTAGACTTCCTCATCATTGTCCAGGTTTATTCCTGATTCCATGAATCGTGTTAACAAATGCCTTCCTGCAGGTTCCGTCGCTTCGTACGGCGCGGCAACTGGCGTGGGCGCGGCGGCTTCGAGCGCGGCACGTACTACCGGCCGCGCTTCCACACGTACAGCGGCGGGCGAGGCCGCGGCCGCGGCGGGGGAGACTTCCGCCGCGACGACGGCCGCCGCTTCCAGCAGGAGTGGCGCGACAACCGCTCGCGCGGCGGCCGCCCCTTCCGGCCTCGCCGCGGCGGTGGCGGCCGCGGACGACCCTTCCGGTGAGTACGCACACCCACGCCGATAGACCAGTACACACAATACGCCACTCGTACTACATACCTACACGTGCTTCTGTTTTCAGGGGAGGTTACCGCGACTTTCGGGATCGCAGAGGCGGTCGGTTCTCCAGATCGCGCAGCCCAGAAAGGCCACGACGATCGAGGTCATACAGCCCAGAAAAACGTGATAAAGACAGGGATAGGTTGGTACATTAAGTGTTGAACTATATAATTTTAAGTCTATAATATTTTTGAACTATCTGTGTAACAAAGGCAATATTAGGCTTTTTTTTTCTTTTAACATGTAAATTATTTTTTGAAAAAGACAGGTTTTAGTTACCTTTTTTTTATTTGTAGCTACTCTCGTTACTCTGAACGTGATGGTCATCGTAGTGAAGGGGAATTTGAAGAAAGATTTGTGGATAGAAAAGAGTATGACGGGAAGTGGGCAGATGGAAACGAGCCCGAGAGAAACTCCCATGCTGAAGGGAAACCTGCTGAAGAAGCTCCCACAGAATAATTAGGATTTTTTATTTACTAAGTGCAAACACAGTTTATTTCTTTGGGTGCATACATAGTCATAATTATATAAGTACACCATTTTGTCTGTATATAATCCAAACATCGAAATATGTTAGTAAATACATGAGTGTTTCAATTTAAACAGACATAACAATTATTACATGAATTATTCATATTTGTTTTACAAGAAAAAGTATATTTTAAAGAATATATTTTGTAAATAAATGTGTGAAGTACAAACGGCAGTTTTTTTTTTCATAATATTATAGAACAGCCACAAATACCAACAACTTACAACTACCTATCTAAGTTGTAAGTTGCACCATAACGAGGTATGTAGGTACCAAACAATAAAGGTCAATGGTCACTTTAGCATAGGTTGCATTACTGTGGGATAGTCTGATGTTTCGCAAGAGAAGAGTGTTCGGAAGGATATGGTGAAGGCCTTTGTCCAGCATGGTGGCTATTTGTGACATTGTTCTTCGACCTACTAATATTTAATACCGCAATAAAAGTACATGAAATTAAAATTGGGGTATTATGCATAACCCGTATATCTTAATAATGTAAATCTATAAATTACTTCATTTTTACTACCTACTTCATAGAATACAAGCTTAATACTAAAACTATAAATTGGTTTGTGTACACAAGCTTTCACAAACCGGGTCAGATTATGCCCAATGACTATTGACTATCTAATAAGAAATATACCTACTTATACTTAATTTTAACTATAACCTAGTTGCACAAGTTCGGAGATTTACCATAATATTTTGAACTAAATGTTGTGAAAGGAAAAATATTATAATACTCAAACAGCTATGTTTTTTTAAACCTTAAAGATTAATAGTAAAGTAAGTAAGTAGTTCAGTTTAAAGTTAATCTTACCTGAACGAATCGCCATTATTAAAAACTTGTATTTTAAATAATTAAATAAATAAAATTTGCCGCCAAATCAGAAAGCTTTTTTCCCTCGTTTTTTTTTTACAAAATTGTATAGACTCAGAGTAATTACTAAAGCAATTACTCTGAGTCTATACAATTTTATTTGTTAGTTATTAGTCTAAGTATAGACATATCACAGACGTACTAGAGATGCATTTGAGTATAGAATATAAATTACCATAGAGATTAAAAGGTTAAACTATAAAATGCGATTTTCGCTACCATAAAATCCCATTATATCAATATAGATCCAGATATCTTTGGCTGTAGGTAGAACATTCGGCTACAGTAATTATTTTTTTGTGATACATAGATGTTTATGCGAAAATATCGATGGTTCAGAATTATTAGGGTTTGAGATTATTGTAAGAAAACAGCATACTTTGTTTCAGTGCTATTTTTCCGAAGAAACTAGCTAACAGTAGTGTTCATAGTTAATATCTTGCATCCACAAGCTGTAGTTTCTTGTATATCGTGCAAGTTTTGAGGATTCGAGGATTCAATAAAAATAAAATATTGCCGATTTATTTTAGTAAAACGGGTGAAATAACCGAAGCTGCCAGTTTGTTAAAAAAGGCTGGACCGTTTCAAACATTATTGCCGTGTTTATTTGTCGAAAGAGTGTTCGAGACCAATAAATATTCTTTCAAAGCTTTTTTTCTCTAATTAAAGCGTTTTGTATAAGTAAAAAAGTAAGATAATATGAAGAAGGTTAGTAGGTATGACTATCTAGAATAAATTGAAAAGGTGTAGGTATATGGAATCTGTGAGTATGAATGACGGCAACTTGGCAACACTACTTGCCAGTCGCCATTTTGAAGTGTAGAAAGAAAGATTGAAGTTCTCGATTCTCGAGTTATCATGTGGTGGTGTTCGACCGTATTTGAATAAAACTATTTTTCTTGTGAAGGTGAATTTGTTACGGATCATTTAATTTACTGGGGTAAGTTTTGTTATAAAGAAGTTACTTACGTATTTTATCGAAGTTTACAATATTCTGTGTGGTAATTTCCCAATATGGCGAACGTTCGAAAATAATTTGAAAATGGTTTATCTATATTTGACTTTAATTCAACTGTTTTTGTTGTAGGACTAAATAGGTGAACATGGACCCCAACCTGGACTCGTCCTTAGTGACGCAGTCCATAAACTATCATGGACAACAACTCCAAAAAACGTGGGAAGCGGAGAGAGGAGAAGAAGATTTATCTAAAATTGGCGTAGGTGTCTTGGACTTTGCTGTGTACCAGTCTAGGCACAAGCACCTCACCTTTCAAGACCGTGGGAAGCGCTTGAAGCTGCACCAGTTTATTGCCAAGGAGGCCAATGCTTTGTTTGATACTTCGATTATGGAAGAGGTGCCGTCCTCCTCCAGCCTTGGAGCGGACGCACCTACACCTGAAGACAGTAAGTTATTTGGAACTCTTTGGAGACTGTTCTATGTAATAATGTACCTGGTCTATCTTGTATGTCCTTTAATCACCTAGCAACGCAATTGACTAACTAATTATTCTTATTTGAAGTAAAACATCACTCACACGGTTAATTTGTCCATTTGTGCAAACATATTATTTATTTGATTTGATCAAACTTGTTTAATGGTTTAAAAAAATATTTTACACTCTTGTTTTAGTAAAAAACGGAGATTAACAAAGCCACTAAAAGGTTTTCATGATGCTATTGATGATGCTGATTGCATATGCTAGATTTATTGTAAACACAATAAATCTAAAAACAAAATTGCAAGATTCAATTAATATATAAATTTATTTAAAGCAAGTAATCACAATAAACACATAAAAAGCATTTTCTCTGATAATAAGAATTATTATGTATATTAAATTACATTTGGACATACAGTGAACTCTTGATAATATGGCACCTGTCTAGCCCCAGATGTCTATCATTGCTGATTGTATGTAAATAAAATGTAGAATCAGATATAGAATCTTGGTCATGTAATTTGTTGGATTATGAGGCAATCTTGTTCAACAAAGTAGAAGTCTTATGCTATTATTTGAAATTCGAATTGTATAATATCATTAACATTGACACTGTGAATTTAGAAAGTTTGCAATATGTTCAAGTACTACATACTTTTTATCAAGTATCAATCTGTGCTAAACCTTTAATACAAAGTTGTAATGAGCAATATTTGAGTTTGTGTAAAAATTCAAACAGACCTTACCTTTTTTCAGATTTATATGCTTTGATGCCTCCTTTTGAAACATTCTTAAATGTGGACAAACCAGCAAGACTGCGACATTTCTTTGATGTAAGTATAAAGCTTTGAGTAACATGCAAACTGACATGTTTTTTTAATTCTAAAAAGTTTTCTTCTGACTTGCTCTTTCTCAGCTGTGTTGACACTGGCCATTAGGCTCACAGAATTTAGCTTAATAACATTTTTTACATTGACTTTTGTGTTAACTGACGTCCACAACCCGTTTTAGTGTATAGGTTTAGTTTCGGTGATTCACAAAATATGTATGAATTTCAGAATGTGAAGACAGGAGAACTGATCATAGGAGCGGTAATCAACAGGACAGCTTCTGGTATGATGCTGAAGGTTCTGTGCACGGCAGGACCCACTTCTAGATATGTAGCAGACATCAATGTAAAGGTATTGGATAAATGTTTCCATGATGCTATCTCGTCATGATAGATGTATAAAAACTAAATTCTTGTTCAAGTCTGGTTAGTTTCTGAGAGTTGAGAAAAGAAATTAATATATTTTTAAAGGTACCTATGATTCTTTGCATTGTTGAAATATATTAACACCATTAAATTTTGACAGGCATTCTTACCTGTGACTAATATCATACCGGCTGTTGACAAGAAAAACGTGTCAAGAAACTACCTGATGAATGACACTGTATGCTGCGAAGTGATTGAAGTTATCCCCGACACTGACAAAATGGTGTGCGGCATGAAAGGAGTCACAAGAAGCCCTGACGACCCTCCGCCAAAGCCGCCGCTTGGCCTACTCAGCACCGATGACTTCCCCCTGGTGTACAAGTATGTACTGCTTATGTCAATCACACATCTGAGTAATCACATTGTTCCTACACTATTTTACAGGTTTTACTGTTTGGTTATACACAAGCATAGTATTGTTTTCATGTATTATTTGTATTGATGTCCAATATTGAGACTACAAAATCAGCGGTATTTTTTATTATTTTGGAAAGAAGTATTCCTTGAAGATGAAATATGGATACTGAAGATTTAAATGGACTGAAGAGATAAAACTATCATTGAATTCTGAAGTACACAATGAAAAACAAATATATTAATGGAATATGAAGAACATTACCTGTTACTTCAATGAATGACTTTTCATATTATTGAAGAAGAATATGAGAATACCTCTGCTTTTTAGATACTCTATTTGATTAATTTGTGGTTGGTTTTTACACAGCTATATAAATATGTACACACTTTGGTAGGTATATGTGATACATCAGAAGAAGTGGCGGATGTATATTTTCACTGGTTTATGATCACTTTTCAGTACAGAATCACACTGTTCACCAACTTGTGAAAATGATTGCATGGTATTGTTCAGAGTTTGATTTGGTGTGAACAAACATTTGGATTATTCAAGGATGTTTTTGTAATGTATAAATGTACGACGAGATTCCTGCACATAAGTTGAGGATATTATCAAAATGTTCAAATTATTTACACATCTTTTGTTTTTTACATAAAATGGAAAAGGTCAGTACAAACATTATATTAGGGTCACTTCAATCTTGAAATGTATAACAGGAAACATGTTATTCTGTATTAAAGCTAATGTTTAACATTCCAGCATTATCTGAGACGTATTGATTGGACTTTTATAATGAGCATTTATTGGATGTTGGAGTTATTTACTATTCTAATAAATGGACTTGCTCCCGACGATTATCAATTTAGCTGATGTGCAGCTCTCCGAGATGACTCAATAGTTCACAAGATAGCGCGGCCGTTCGCATCGTTGTATCAGACGTAGCGTCCACGACCGGTGGGCATACGCAGCTCCCTCTATTATTCTAGGGTGTTCTTTTCTAGGTATAGCGAGGATTTTCAAGAGCCGTGTGTCACACCTGCCTATTGTTGTGACTGTAGCAAATGTCCCGGTAATATTAATGTCACATTGTCGAGGCGGCATCACCTAATCTATGACGTTATATTTATGTGTGAAAGAGATAAAATTCAAGTAACATAACATTTTTTGAACAGCTCCATGGGAACAGGTGAGGATAAACGTATGTGTGACACTAAGCAAACACTAGGAATTAAATGCTTGAGACTATTCAATAAATACCTTCTTTGAAGATGTTATTCTCATCTCAGTGATAATACTTCATCCATTAAAAAGGACAATTTAATTAGTTTAACAACTTTTCACATTATTTATTTGCGTATATTTTATCCAGGAAAACTGTGGATATGAAAGGAGAGAGTTTTGAAGCCATATTGGAGAAGAGTCCAGGCTTCAATAACCCCAACTGCGTTCAATATCTTTCTGAACTGCTCGGCATCTCCAACATGCACTGCACTAATTTTTCATCATTAAGGTAAGGCACATTTTACTCAGTTTTTTTTAACTAGGAACAAATAACATGAATACGATTCAACCAGTAATATAATGAACTTTGCAAAATACTATCAAAATTTTGGGTACACAGAAACTTATATTTGCTTTGAATTATTGATTTAATTCTGAATATGTTTTTTCACAGAGGAGGATTTGCATCTGCGGAATACGCGGATGAACTCCGTCAAGCACAAGCCAGCAAGTGGGCGTTCCGCTCTGTAGCGGAAGGGATTGAACATTTCAAAGCGGGAAGACACTCAGAAGCTTTCCAGTGCCTGAATAAAGCATTGAGTATTGATCCTAGAAACGTTGAAGGTCTAGTTGCGAGAGGCGCATTATATGCTAATAGCGGCACATTTAAAAAAGCTATTGAAGATTTTGAAACTTCTTTGAAATTAAATCCTAATCATGCTAATGCAAGAAAGTATCTCGGAGAGACTTTAGTAGCGTTGGGTCGTAGTTACGAGGATGAAAATAAAATTACTGAAGCACAAAAAGCATATGAAGATTGTCTAGCTATTATTCCGTTTCATGAAGAAGCACAAAATTCTCTTGACTTTTTGAAGAGTAAAACATCAACTGCAAAGCCTCTAATTGAACCAGCTGAGTTGTTGCTGCCAGGTTTAACAGGAGCGAAATCGTATGAGATGAAGGAGACCTTGAAACAGTTGTTGAACCTTACTGAAAAGAAGGACAAGAAGAAAAAGAAGAAACGCGGCAAGGGTAAGAAGAAGCGGTCAAGCAGCTCTTCATCGTCATCTAGCGACTCATCGAGTTCCAGTTCGTCCTCTGATTCTTCATCTTCGTCATCTGACTCTAGTGGTAATTAAAATCATGGCATCATACTTGATTTGTATAAATAGTAGTCATGTCAATATATTGAAGGAACAATATTTAATGTATTCATATTTTTTCTGCTACCAGATTCAGAGGGTCCTAATCGCAAAAAGAAACGTCGTTCTCAAGCAAACAACAAGCGGCAACGTTCTCTGTCACCGCTGAGCAAGCGCATGGAGATGATGGGAGCTCCTGAGGCGGGCACGAGGACTCACAACTCGCAATTCAACCACCCTTACGGATACCAGCCTCCGCCACCACCGGTAGAAGACGTCAACCCTGAGCCTCAGCGCTCTCAGGCTGATATTGATTATGAAATAAAGGTATTTATCTTGATTTGCATTGCATTTAATGCATGTATTGCAATGACCATTTTTATATTTATTCGATTTCTTGATCCTTCTTACATAGTGTAAATGATCAGCTACACACCCATCCGATTGAACGGAAGCTAGACTATCAAAACCAGAGTAGTTTGACAGATTTCAGACCAAACATGCTGCATAAAGTGCTATCGGTTTGATCTGCTGAAAAGACAAAAATATTATTTGCAGTCTTTAAATCTTAGTTAGAAAGTTTTTAAAACATAAATATTAATGAAATGTAAATTCGGCAGGTACGCAAATTCTTAGAGATGACCAAAGAAGATTCAGACTATGAAGAGAAAGTTCGTAATTTCCTTGAAGAAACAGCTCAGTACAAACGTAACCGCAAGATGCAGGAGCTGGGCCAACAGCCGCAGCCCGGCGCCGACAGGGACAAGAAGAAAAAGAAGAAGAAAGACAAGTCAGTACCTTTCACTGATCTGTTCATATTGGGGTGAGCAAAGACACTGTCAGTAGTGGTCTGGAACGTTACGAAGCTAAGATTGTTGTTGTAGCTTACTTTGTACAGGCCAATCCTTTGTTTTTGGTTTCGCTGGGTTATTATTTTGTTTTGCAGTTCTTTTTGTTATGGTTGTTTTATAGCAATTCAAATGTGAGTGTATCGAAATTTGGGAGGTAAACAAAACAAACTAAATCTTTGCTAGGACTTAGGTAAATATTGTTAAAAATTACTATATAGCACTGTTTAAATATATTCTTGGCATAGCTAAAGTATATGATTTGTATATGAAGAAAACACTCCTGCATGCTTGTTAAATATATCATTAAAAGTCTCAGATTCACACACCCTAATTCTATAAAATGAAAAAAATTAATAACTTATTACCGTCGAAAATTTGCCACTGCCTTAACACATTAAAATAATGGCTGCATACACTTGCATGAAAATATAATTATACATTGCATGAACACCTAATTATATGTGTATTTTATTTTATGCACGATTGATATATTTGGTCAAAATTTTCCGTGGTTAGCTATCCTTTTAATTAATCCAAGTTATTTATTAAATTATTTAATCATTTCAATTTACTCAAATTACATTACAAAACATCTCATAATTTACTAACTAAAAATATTTACCTTTCGCGTCCGTCAAATATCACGGACATAACCTGATTAAATGTTATATGGTTCAAAAACATGTATGTATGTTATTTAGAAAAAAGAAGAAGGAATCCAAGAGGAAGCGCAAGGAACAGGAGCGAGAAGAAAAAAGAAAAGCGAAGCTCGCGCGCTCCGCGGCCAACAACGAGTACAGCATGCGCGACCTGGAGAGCATCGGAGACAAGAAACTTAGAGATGCCATCAGGTTTGTGGGTGTATAATATAAACATACTAAAATATCCTTCACATAACACTTGTCAAACATATAAATATGTTTAAGTAAGACTTGGCACTAATTGTAACTCTGAAATTTAGCATTAAATATGTAGTAAATAGACAATTGTAAATATCTGATTTGTATTATTATTGGAATTACAGGAAAGAGTTGAAAGGGAAAAAGAGAGATCTCAGTTCGGATGGCGAGTACGATAGAAAACATGACAAGAGGTAAAACACAGTAAAATCATTTTGTAAATTACATCAGCAAATCGTGCACTAATCACAATTAGGTAATTTAATTCCGACGCTAATTGTATAAGTCAAATGATCGACCCGGTTGCTTTGTATTAACTGAGCACTAATATCATAATTATTAACATAATACATTATTACATAGTACATATTGTTAGCTTTAGCCTGGGTCCTTGAGTTAGTGCATGCTCCAAGAACTAATGTTGCTTTATGTGAGAACACACCAAGTACGGATCTGCCAGCTATACGCAAAATTAAGACCGTTAGTGGTAATTAAGTGTAAAGCTTCTTTTTCCATAGTACCAACTCTTTACCTTACGCTAAACCTACATTAGATATTATCATTATAGAAAATGAGTTGAAAACAATGTGTGTGGTTAGTTATAAATGTGTTTGTAAGAACTACCTAAAGATTAGCTGTTGTAATAGGGTCAGTGCAGATGTTTGTGGCGAGCATGTATGTATTATAATGTGTCCGTGTTCATCAGGATGCTAGACGATATGCACGGGCTCGAGGAGTTGGAGTCGAAGCTGAGCGCGTACCACGTAATGGTCGAGAAGGAGGTGCTGCACAAGCGCGACGGGCGCGGCTCGCTCAGCCCCGGCGACCAGGCGCCGCCGCCGCCGCTCGAGAAGCCCAAGTGGAAGATGTCCATGAGCGCCGTCAAGGACGCGTTAGTCTCACTCACCACACAACCACTACCCACTTCATCACTATATTTACCTTTAAAAGATTCGTCTAACCGCCTCGGCTTAGAATAGAGTTACAATTGGTGCCATACCTTAACATTTACATCTATAATTTTATGTTTTAATCTAGAAAACCCTTTTTACCATTTTATTTGGCTCGTACAATTAGCGCGGAATGAAATAAATAATGTTATGGCAACATAATATGTATACTTCTGGTCATAGTACATTTGAGTAGTTTAACTAATTAGAACAGGATTAAATATTATAGAACTAAATCTAATCCTCATGTAAAAAGCATTAATATTTCATCACTACAGAGTCAAGAAGAAGGAAACTCCGGTGCCAAAAGGTTATAAAGAACATTATGCGTTTGAGGACAGCTCTGATGACTCACAAGAGAATGCTAAAGTAAGAAATTTTATTACATTTACCATGATAGTGAACTAGTGACCACCTAGTCTTGAAACCATTTAATCCAAAGATATCTCATCACAATTAGCTGGTGTAGTATCCTAGTGGATTGCGATTAGTAGAAATTTTGCCTTTCACCCTTATCTAATTGGTTTAATGTTTAGCCATCACCCTCAAGTGGTGACAAGAATGTGTCGGTGCGTCGTGCGATGGCTATGAAGGAGCCTCCGCCGCTGCCGAGCGCGCCGCCGCCCAACAAGCGCGAGCCCGACCCGCCCGGCACCGAGCCCTCCCACCCCGTGAGTGCCGGACAGCTTGCTTACACTTGCATCTCACCTACCTAGACCACCACTCACTGTTACAATAACAGTCGTTCTAGACTCACTTGTTGAGGCCCTGCTTAACTCTACTAAACCCTGATATGATTATAGAAGCAGTATGGTCAAGAACTTATACCTATTAAACCAATGTTCAATCCACAATTCAATGTATCAGGTTCGTAAAGGCAACATAGTTTTGGACAAGTTCGGTTCGTTCCGCCTGGCGCAGGAAGGCGAGACGCCGGTGTCTGTGGGCGACGGGCGGCCCGAGCAGTTCGTGACTCGCATCAAGCCGCCCTCGCCTTCCGGACGACGACCTCGCTCGCCGCCTTCGCCGAGAAGACGTTCTTCCAACTCCTCGGACGACGAACGAAGATCCAAACGCTCTAGGAGCAGGTAAGTGATTATGCGTCCATGATGAAACCCGAATTTAATCGTTCTTTAAAAAAGGCACCACTCACTTAAAAGAATGTCATTTGTAATTTATGTTTTAATTCAGAAAGTTAATGTACATCTACTATATAAAAATAAGTCGAGTTTTCCTTCCTGACGCTATAACTCCAGAACTCACGAACCGATTTCGACGGTTTTGCATTCGTTGGAAAGGTCTCGGCCTCCGTTTACGTGAGTAAAGAAAATTCAGGAAAACAAAAAATAAAATTTCTTCATGTTTTAATCACCAAACGAAATGTTACATAAAACGAAGCCATCGGTGGCGAAACGGAGTTCGCCGGGTTTGCTAGTTTTGTGATAATTATTTGCCATTACAGGTCCCGACCACGCAAGTACCGTTCTCGGTCCCGGTCCCGCTCGCGCTCGGCATCCAGCGCTAGCGGCTCGGTGCCGTCACGTCGCCGGCGCTCTGCGTCGCCACGCTCCCGCTCTCGCTCTGACGCCAGCCGCTCGTACTACTCGCGCAGCAGATCGCGGTCGCGGTCTGGTTCCAGGTACATTAGCAGCTTATTAGACTTCCTCATCATTGTCCAGGCTTATTCCTGATTCCATGAATCGTGTTAACAAATGCCTTCCTGCAGGTTCCGTCGCTTCGTGCGGCGCGGCAACTGGCGTGGGCGCGGCGGCTTCGAGCGCGGCACGTACTACCGGCCGCGCTTCCACACGTACAGCGGCGGGCGAGGCCGCGGCCGCGGCGGGGGAGACTTCCGCCGCGACGACGGCCGCCGCTTCCAGCAGGAGTGGCGCGACAACCGCTCGCGCGGCGGCCGCCCCTTCCGGCCTCGCCGCGGCGGTGGCGGCCGCGGACGACCCTTCCGGTGAGTACGCACACCCACGCCGATAGACCAGTACACACAATACGCCACTCGTACTACATACCTACACGTGCTTCTGTTTTCAGGGGAGGTTACCGCGACTTTCGGGATCGCAGAGGCGGTCGGTTCTCCAGATCGCGCAGCCCAGAAAGACCACGACGATCGAGATCATACAGCCCAGAGAGACGAGACAAAGACAGGGACAGGTTAGTAATTCACATTGAATTGACTTCTTCAGCTATGTCTCTTTCCGTTTTAATTCTATATTTTTATAAAATATTTCCTTCCTACGAAGTTCATTTTGGTAAAAATGTTTTGGCTTTTTCTTATTTCATGGTTATTTTGTAGCTACTCCCGTTACTCTGAACGCGATAGTCATCGTAGCGAAGGCGAATATGAAGAAGAAAGATACGTTGATAGAAAGGAATACGATGGAAAATGGGCAGATGGAAATGAACCAGAAAGGAATTCACATGCTGAGGAGAAACCCGCCGAACAAGCCCCCAAAGAATAAATAATCACAATCGTTTTATTTTGCCACTGAGTTCTAGGTTTATAGATAGCATTTATAATTTTTTAGGTGCTACACACCTTCATTCACATTGTTCACCGTGAATTCTTGATCAATGAGCTATTAAAAAGTAAGTTTTATGATCTTTATATTATATAAATACATCAGTTTTCCATGGTCAACAGTAAACCCTACAAAAGTATTCAAAATATAGCTAGTTGTAAATATATTATGTGTAAAGTACAATAAGAATGATCTTATATGATTGTAAATGAAGAATAGTGTTTACATAGATTAGAATTCCAATTCCGCATTTAATACTTCCCCAGAAAACTTGGTTAGTGACATTATTACATCTCTATTCTATTGTTATCAAATTATTTACCATCTAATTGGTAAACAAATCATTCCAGACTTAGCACACTATCTATAATATGTCAATGTCAGCCTCTGTTAGTATTAGTCCCTTTATTATGTGATTGGTAATAATTATTATCCTAATAAAGTGAGAATATGTTAACCTAATGATTTTATTTTATTCGTGTTTGAAATTATTTCCTTGCATAAGACAAAGTTCCCTTATAAGAACCCAGACACTCTTTTAGTCCCTTAATATCAACTGGAAAGTTTTTATTGCAAGCAGTAAGTGTAGCTCAAAGAGGCCGGAAATTGTACTAATCAAATAAACCCATCAAGTGGTGCTGAACACAGGAAATTTGTTATTTATTGGTCTCTGTAATCCACGCAAGCAAACGGGACCTTGTTAAATCTATATCAATGTTTATACTGAATGCATTATAAAACCCTGTGATCTCATATAAATAAGTCTGCATGTATCGTAAGTTGTGGTGCTTCGATATGATGACATTGAACTTAAGTTATCATAAAACCTTAACTATCAAATCAATCTAATGTTGCTAAGATAAGACCTACATGTCATAATATAATAATTATGTATCGAAAACATATAAAAAAAACTATCCAATGTAGAAAGACAAAACCAAAATAGATATCTATCAAAAAAAAAGCCAAATGAAGTAAAAAAAACCGGTGCTTTATTAAAATTTAAAATTATGCATGTTTCTTCTTTTTCTTATTCTTGATCTGAGTGCTCTTCGGAGTTTTAGCATTCCAATAATACAACAGTTGCATGACTATGGCGCCATTTGCCGCAGTTGAAACACAATAGGTCACAATAATAATGAAGTCTCCAGTTTCTACAAATGATGTGAATATTCTAGCAATACTGCCGCCAAACAACAGCAAACAAGTGATAGCTGATAACTGTCCTGTACTGCCGTTTTTGTAGTTAGTAATTACTTGAATAGACTGAAATAAAAAAAAGGTATTCATATTTGTAGGAAACAATTACTAAAAAAAGAAGTATAATTTATACATAAATCTTGATTAATGACTTGAATACTATGAAAATAAATTGCTTGTTTTCAATGCAAATCCTTTCAAATTTGTGTTTAATATTCAAAGTATCTTGCGATTTTTTTTACTTATTTACCTAGTTAAACAAAAAAATATATAACCAAAATTACCTTTGCAAAGACAATAATAGGCACATTAACAGCTTGCATAGTCCACAATACATCTGTAGGAGTGAATCCACTTACAAGCACTGATACAATGCCTGCATACACTGATAAGAAAACCACAGCTCTACCAGTAGTGCCGGCATAGTGCAGCACTAGAGCGGCAATCACAGCAGTCTGTATAGCTAGGAACGTACCCTCTCCCCATGCACTGAAATAAGGCATTAATTCGATATTATACATCAGCCGAAGACGAAAGCTACTCTATTATTATATAAGAAATATCTGTATTCGCAGATTTCTAAAAACAAAAGAACAGTTTTATGACAATTTTTAACACAAAATAGCAAATTTAGTCTTACAATTATTGAGGAAAATATTGCTTAGTACCTAATCAATTATTCATAATTATATTATATTCCACATACCTAAATGGGAATCCCATAACATAACTGTATGCAAAGTTAGCGGTGATTGCAAAAAGTTCCAAATAGACGCCATAAACATTAATGCCCTCGGCACTTTTGCTGCTCAAAATCTTCAATATTTGAGGTACTTTCACCAGAATTGACCCGGCAATAATGCCGATCCCCAAACCCTTACTTAACGTCGACGTCAAACAAGGACCTTAAATGAAATAGAACAATTAAATTTGACACTATTACATATATAAATATACACTTTAGATACAGGAATAAAATTAGAAAGCAAATTACCATCGAGAAAGTTGAATTTCACGAAATACTCATCGTAACATGTTTCTGATAACACTGATAACAATAAACCTCTCAAAAATTCGGCCATTATACTTATATTACAATAATAACAATGAATATATAACAAATTGACTGTGTGTTCAATACATTTGATACTAATATAATTATTGATCTGTGTTATATATTACGACAACAACCGGCGAGGGCCGAGGAGTATACTACTTGATCAGGCAGTACGCACTGGACTAATATGTATACTCTTTGACTACGCTACGTGCAAAGTTCACTTAAATTGACAAAACTACTACATTTAATGATAATACATCAAGACATTCTGCGCCAACAAAGCAGTCTCCAAAGTCCAACTCAACCAAACTCAACTTTTCTGCATTTGTCAAACACGTCAAAGACATGGTTAATGACAGTAGTCAGTGTTGCTATACTAAAATATGGACATAGTCTAGTCTCGAAATTTTAATCTCAAAATTGAGAAAACTACGGCGCGCGGCGTTTTCAGGCATTAGGTACCGTACCATACAGTAAAGTAATAGGCACTAATCATCAACCAAATAACCATATTTTAGTCCTAAACCTATACATACATAGTCTTTCAAATGAGACTAGTCTCTGCGGAAAGAGAACCGTCGCGTCGTGGGATGAAATGGAACTAATGATAAGATAGGATTAAAATCATTCCGTAACAGAAATAAGAATACGGCATCTGAAGATATAATGTTCTAAAATATTTAATCTACGGCGAGATCATGAGAACATAAGGTCTCTTATTTTTCTTGTTTTGTCGTATAAGCAAGCCTGCATGTTTTCAGTGCTTTACAGTTATTATTTCATTGTTGCAGGGTGTCTTGGGGTGAAAGCGCACTGAATGCACAGCTCGCGTGCATTTCAATTCTTAGTGCTGCGTTGGTCAGCATACCAATTGGGACACCCTGAAATGAATGGTTCAAAGTTCAAACATAGGCGACAGTAGGTAAATGAATTTTGAAATGTTATTATCACCGGGATATTCGCCAAGCAGTGACTATTTCATGCCGCTAAATTTAATGGGTTAGCTAGAAGTAGGTATTAAGCAACAAGTAATGGATGTAAATAAAACAGTAAATATGTGTAGGAGTTTATTTATTCAAATCATTATGAAATACTAAGTTAACACTAATAATTATTCAGAATAAAATTTATTGAAAATTGTCGCACTTTTCCGTACATTTGATCGTGAGAATAAAACAATATTGAACCGGTTTCATAATTTCAAAATAATCTTGACACCAGGGAATAATTTTACATCAGACGTATATCTACCGATGCCAATCAGTAAGATATATTTTGTGCTAATTACAAAGCTCCTATACCTAACCTATTTTACCGATTTTCTCGGTCAGCAAGTAATAAAATTAATTATGTGCAGTTTATTCAATGAAATATTACCTATAAGTCAATAATAAAAAATGCGGCGATCAGACTGCATAAATGGATACACAAAGGCAAACGGGCAAATAAGAATGTAATCGATTTGCCAGCAACGACCTGAAAAAAATTGGACACAGACGGAGGTCAGAGGTAGGTTTGTGAAGTGAAACCATTTCACGTAATTGCTTATTTTCTTTTTCAATTTTAAATCAAATTAATTGTTGAATACATTGAAACGGCATTCTGAAAAATTTTGGCACCCTTGTATCGTCTTCGCTCTCGAAGCAAGCCGTTGCGTCTATATTTTTTTTCGGTCTTGTTTTGCCAGTTTTATATTACAAGCTTTCGAAGGAAACAAAAGAAATATCATTGTTACGTTACTGTGTTCGTAAATAAATGTGTATACCTATATTAAGGCTGCCTAGCTTTTGACGCTAAGGGAGGGAGCGGGGCGGAAAAACGGAAAGTTATTAACCAATAGGTTAGGCATAGGTTTTATACAATCTCATAAGTTAATATTGCTCCAATGCTCTGGTCGGCAACCTCGTACTGCTTCAATGCAGGCAGCCTAAGTGCCCTATTTCCAACGCATAACTAAACGAATCCTAAAATGTAATAATTACTTAACTTTACAAACGTATGTACATTTATAAAAGCCTATCCTTATAATTTTGTTGTGTAACATATAATCTTCACAACTAGTTTGT
This sequence comes from Autographa gamma, assembly GCA_905146925.1. Taxonomy (NCBI): domain Eukaryota; kingdom Metazoa; phylum Arthropoda; class Insecta; order Lepidoptera; family Noctuidae; genus Autographa; species Autographa gamma. Next base: position 9,887,307 of record LR989852.1, read on the forward strand.
AACCTTATAGTGCTTGAAAGCAAAAGTGTGGGAGTTACACTATTCATTTTTTTTTTATTGCAAAAATTACATCTGCGTAGATAACGAGAATTTGGTGCAAAAAAGTTAATTCTGATGTTAATTTAACAATAACACACTTGAGCAGAAACATTTTATTACTGTATTTACATACAATATAAGGCTCCTTTGTGAAATTTATCTATATTTAATATTGGCAGCACTTAGATAGGAATTTTACTATCATTTTTTTATCGTAAATTGAAGAAACCAAATTCATACGGAAGACTGGCTATCCCAAAAAAACATCAATCATCAGTATAAATAAATTATTATAAATTTATGTACACATGTGGACGATTTCTGAGATGTAGTACTTACAAATTAATTCCAAAATATACATAACCCGCGGTTTTTTACGTTTACAAAAATAGTGTGTGAAAAAGATGATTCCATAACATTTTCCGAATGATAACTTCAAGATGGTCTGGCATATCATTGCTTGTTGTATACCACGAAACTTCACTCTTGATATATTTTCGTAATCTATAAAAGGAACACCTATTATAACTGTACTTAACAACCCTACCATTTTCCTTTAAAAGTCCAGCCTTATGAAGACGAGAATGAATTATGTTACACATTTGAATCTAACTTCAAGTAGTGCCTGTAACACCTGTGAAGTTATATGATTCTATTGGATAACGATAATCCTCATTCACCTTGTAGATGTCACTGTTTAGTTGTAACCGCTACTCATGACAGTGGATTTAGAGAAAATGACAGTTTTGGTCTTGAATTGTTTTTTCCCAATATCTTTCTCTGTTCCTCTTTTAATCTTTTCTCTTGTTCTTTCTTTAGTTTCTGTCTTTCTTCATCCATTTTTCTTTGTTCTTCAATCATTGCGAGACGCTCCTCAGCCTAGAGAAGAGAATTTTATCATTAAATATTAATTTATTTCATGTCTTCTACCACATAGAGACTCATTGATTTTGGATTTTTTCTTATTAGCAAGTCCACTTACCAGCTTACGCTGAGCTTCTTCAATCTTTTTATTATTTTCGGCCATGATTTCTTCCAGCTCTTTCCTTTTACGAGCTTCTTCCTCCTGTATAATAGAAATTTCATGTTAATATGGATCTTTACTTACAAAAGTATACACTATCCAATAAATTGTTTTCATAAACATTGCCTTTTATAAAAATGGCAGTTTGCACCCTCCAGATTTGAGCTGTTCTCGTAAAACAAGGAGTTGAACGCATAGTGAACAATACATTAGGAAAATGTTCGGTCTCCTAGATTAATATTAATAAGTACAAAAACAGACATAAAATATTTATATATGTGTAATGATGTAGCTTCAGATAAATGTGTTTTTCCTTCATTTCAAACAGTAATGTGGTTATACAAAAAATAGATTCAAAAAATACCTTCAGCGCGCACGTCTGGATCCTCAAGCAGCGTCTCCATAAAATTCTTAGGGCTTCTTGCTCTTGATCAGTCTTCCGACCTGACTTATAGACTACGTGACTGCCAGGGACAGTCAAGCGAACAATTTTAAAATGCTAGCCAGGTGCCTTCATGGCAGACTTAGAATAGAGCAGGTACTAGTACTCTGCCTTGTTGTTGCGTATGAAATATATGTGGTTATAAAAATGGACATGTACAAAATTAATAATTACAGAGACAGCCAGCCTCGGTGAGTGACAATTAAGAAATCAAGAAACTAATTCTTGTATGCACTCGAACTACACCTGACTGGACCTTTAACAGATATGATCGAAATAATACTTTTATTAGTTCCTCTAGTTGTTATGATGCTGGTATTAAATATTGCATTTACACTGTGTTTAGCTGCGAGAGCAACATACATTGCTGTCGCAGGGTATGTTTTGTCATGTGTATATGCAACTTCGGTGTGGTGTTGCCAGTACACATGACTGGGATGTAATAATCTCAGTTACCTGTCTAGCAAGCTCCTCCCGTCTCTGCTGTTCTCTCTGTCTCTCTAGTTCCTCCATCATTTCCTTCTCCATCTTCCGTTTGGCCTCTTCAACACGCTTGGCAACTTCTTGTTCTATTTCATCTTTTCGTTTTTCTAGTTCTTCTTCAACTCTTTTCTTCACAAGTAATTCTATTCTTTTTGCTGCTTCCTCTTCAACCACCTGAACAAAATAAATGTTTTATTGATGTAAAGGTAAAAGTATGTAAAGTAAATATGTCAAAACTCTTAGAACTTATAAATTTAAGAAAATTAAATCTATATTTACATTATAAGGTAAATAAATGTCAATAACACAACCATGTCATGAAAACATTACGTGTTAATATAAACTAATAGTTCTTATATTTGAAGATGACATCAGATTCTACAGACATTAGGCCACAACTTCAGCAGTGTCTATGATTATGTCAACATTTTTACTCAAATGATTAAATTAGATATTAAATTAAATAAATTCATGTCATAATAGGATCTATGCTAAATTCAATCTTAGCTGGTTTGCTTAAAGATTAGCTAGGATACATACATTTGAATTTACATGCTTGTTAAGTTTCTTTAAGCATTTTTAATTATTAAAAAGTATAAGTTAAACATCACAAACCTTCTGTTCAGCTTCCCTCACGCGTCTCTGTCTTTCCATTTCTGCTAGCCTATCTACTTCGTCCATCTTGCTGCGAACCTTCGACTTCTTGCCGTGACTTCTACTTCCATCATACGAAGCGTCGCTGCTGCTTGATGATGATACGGAATGCGACCTTTTTCTGAAACACACATCATATAAATGTCAAAATACTTCTTAAATTACTAATCAACCAGGCAATTCATCTGTATTTAATATCTTACCTAGATTTCGAGCTTCGTTCTCTAGATTTTTCAGTATGTTTCGAACTTCTGCTTCTAGATGTAGACCGATCCTTAGATCGACTCTTCTTTCTTGAATGTTTGCTACTTTTATGATGCCGCCTAGGCGACTTGCTGCGGGATCTTGAGCGACCCATTATTTTTTGTGAAAATACAGTTAAAATTTTCAGAACAGTTAATAATTATGACCAGTAATTTACGCTACCCTAGCATTTACGCTCACTCACACACATTGCAGCATTGCTATGTTTGACAAGTGATGAAGTGACGCCATTTTTTTTTGCACAGGTTTCTGAAGTCGGACTATAAAATCGGATACACCATTTTTCAGGATTCATTGTCTATGGAACGGAGAAATTTAAATTGTAACAAATATGTATGCACTTTTTTGGTATTTTACTTATTAACATAAACATGAAAACTAAGTTCATTAAGCAATAAATGAAAATCATTTGAAAGAGAAAAAAAAGAATGACTCACATAAAACATTCTGATCCAACAGAATATCATTGGATCCAACAAAACTACATGACCACCCGGGCAATAGGTACCTAGTCCTCTGAATAAGAAGTCCTCTAAGCTTTTGCATGATTTTCTTTATAAATAGATAGTTTATAGGATAGGTTTAATTTCTACGAAATAAAATCATTTTTTCGTGGATATCCTTAAGATTTTATTAGGTTTGCGGATTAATTATAAATTATGATGACAATAATTGCTATGGTTGTACCATTCAATCTCTTAGATAATAATTAAATACTTTTATGAACAAAAGAATAAGTTTTCATTACTTATTTCCACATTATGTACGAGTACATACATTTAATGTTTTTAAAACTTCTTTAAATATTTGACATCATGATGTATAAAGATGCATTTGTAAAGGACTATATTAAACTTAAGATGTAAGTATAATATTTTAGTAAAACAGGTTGATTGATGGTATTTAAGATAATATCCGATTACACCTTGAGAGATCATCTGAAATGTCTAAAAGGATCTTGTTGCGGTATTATGTTGTTAAGTCTAGGTTCCAGGAATTTAGAAATTAGTTAGCTAGTTGTCTTTTTCCGCCCACATGCTGCACAACTCTTGATACAAATGATTTTCAATCGTTAAAGACTAGGTTTTTTTGAACATTGAAGCTGAGAAATATGTTGCTCGTGTAGAGGTATAGAAATTCGGTTTTATTGAATGCAAACTGTGTAAAAAGAATCACTACCTACTGCTCTACTGATTACGAATAGTTTAGGCAAGTTAAATGGATCGTGTTTAATTCAGTCCTTGAAAATATTCCTTTTCTTTTTTATTTATGAAGTTAATAAGTTTTGTCGTGGCCTCCATCATTATGTCTTGTGATATAGATGTGGAACCTGTACTTTCGTTACTGTCTTTCTCACGAAATAGTCTAAACATTTCTTTGCGCTTAAAATCTTTATAAATATTTTTAGTAGACTTAACACCAACAACGCTTGCTTTGCCCGCTGGACCATCATCCAGATGGCTGAAATTAAATGATTGCTGAGTATTTAAACTCCTGGCCTCAGATTCATTTTGGCTTATGGTACTCCTTTGTAAGGATTTATTATCCGAAACGCTTTTTGCGCTTTGTGCGGGCGTTAAATGTGTGTCCAATGATATAGGAGATAAAGAATATTTAAGTTTTGCCTGAGTGTGCATACTGTGTTCGGAGGTAATTCTATCCATAAGCTCGTCTAGCTGCGCAGTAATAACTGAAGCAGCTACGTGTAGTTCGTAGTCTGATCGTGAATTTCGAGTACTGGTTTCTTGTTCTTTCTTTACAAACACTGCGTCACTGTCGTCTTCTGGTTCTCTCATTATTATGTCAGGATCATAGGATTGTTGTTTAATCTTTTCTAATATTGCTTTAATATTTTTCTCCTTTTCGATATCCACGTCGACATCATATGATTCCTTTATTTCAATATTGCCCTTGTAGAAGTAGTCACTCGGCAAAGATATGCCGCGAACATACAAATCTAATGCTCCTCCATACCTTGGTATGGTCATCGGTTGCCGATAAATACATTCGAATTTACCCGTTGGTGACTTCGAATCGTTAACGTGATCAATAACAACTACAAGAAAACAAGCAATTATTTAAAATAACTTAAGAACTAGCCCATAGTCTAAAGTTATAAATTGTTAGATAAAAAACATACCTTTTATAATGTCAGTTAATACTGCAGGACAAATCTTCGCAGTCACGGGTGTAGTGTGGTTGAGGTCCGGACATGAATTAATTTCAATTAGCCACGGTTTATAGTCCTTGTCAAGAATAAAATCGCAACCATATAGCTCAAAACGATTCTTACAAACCGATAAAGAATCTTGGCAACTCAACATAATGCCTATAATTGACTTTTTCATTCCAGGATAAATAATTTTGTCCCAAACTTTCCCCTTGTCGATTCTGTTCAAGTAGTCTTTGTACTTATCGGAGTCCCACATGTTGGCCTGTGGGAGCTCCTCATGTCTTCCAGCGCAATTAGTGTATTTCCTCTGAACTGCGTTGTTGGTTAGATGAATTGATTCATGATAATTCTTCAAGTTGTACTTTTGTGAGCTAAACTTTAAGTAGCAGTCTTTGTACATCCATATCACTAAAGGATATGTACTTGTAACTAAACAATATTGTCTTATGTCGAACTTTGTTTCGTGAATCAAAAGCGGCTCTTCTACAAATACACAACAGATTAGAAAAAAAATAAAATTAGATCGTCCGAAACTAAACTTATATTTCTTACTTACCTATGTACTTCTGAATGACATACTTGGCGTTGGCCTTACTTAACAGATTAGTAATAACCGCCAATCTAGAAGCCATTCTGATGCCTCTACCTCTCGAATTGTGCGCTGGTTTAATAATCCATATGTTGTGACAACCTTCACAACTTAACTGGGGCCGGAATCTATGCATTTCCTTAAGTAAAAATTTTGCATAGCTCAGGTAAAGTGGCAACTTATTCTCAGTATCTGCTTGAAAAACGTCGTCTTTAGCAATAATGCGATAGTATTTTTTCAAATACGCATTCCATTGACCAGGACTAACGTTGGTTATTGATCTATCTATATCCTTGTTCTGCTTTCTGAACAGATATTCCTTGCATCTATTTAACGCAAAGAGGACGACATTTAACGAAATCTTTCCTGTTTCAACAAACACCGGTCTATCGTTAGCAACCATTGATAGAACCCATTTCAAAAGGCTGGTGCAAGCGGTTATTTTGAAGTCTTTAACGAACCCCTCTATTTCCCCGACGTCGTAGGTATTGTAGCTGCGAGGACCAATAACCTCGGCCACATCTTCAATATAGAACCAGTAGTTTCTTTTCATCGATGAACATAATCCTTGTTTTGATGTCCATAAAGCATCAGTCTTTAGTTTGTTTACGATTGTTGCATTTTCTCTGTTCATATCGATGGTGGTGTCCCGAAGTTCTTCTCGTGTGCGCCAAACAAAATTAGCGGGGTATTTCTCAACTAGATTGGATAGCAGCAATCGTTCTAATTCACCGTGTATTTCGGGTTTACTGGTGAATATACCGTTCTTTATTTTGGATAAGTTCATTCTATTGGGCGGTATTTTTTCTACCCATCCGCGTTCTAGTAGGGCAACTCGGATGGCATTGCAGGGGCCGTAAACAGAGAATATTTTGCTTTCCCTAATAGCTTGCAATGCTAAGCTTTTTAGTGTAATGTAACGAGTTGATCTGGCCTGACAACTGCAAATTACATAGCTTTTTTCTTTCGGTGATAGGCCATCATTACCGTGACGGTATACATGTGGGCACGCCATGGTCTTATTGGTTTTTACACTCTCTTTCACTTTAATTGAATTGTTATTGATTTCAAATCTAGATGGACAATTTAGTTTCTTTAAACAGCCTTTCTTGATGATACATTTATGTTTCTGTGAATAAAGCAACCATGTGAATTTACTCAAGCATTGTTAAATATTCTAATAATATAGTTCAACTAGCGAAATTGTTTACTTTATGTGGTGGCTTTTTGAAAGCACTGGGTGTGCCGCTTTTGCCCTCATGTTTGCTTCGTTTTGGTTTCTTATTATTAAAGGATTTGGTAGCTATTACTTTCTGCAGATTTAAAAAGTATATTAAAAAAGACTAAGTATTATTAAAGTATGCTAGAAGTCGAAAAAAATATTAGGCATTTACCTTTTTTTTCTTGAGTAATTTCTTTTTTCTGGTTGGCATTTTTATGAGGGTTCATTTTTTATCTCGGGATAACCTGAATGTGTTCTAAAGATACTAAGGAAAAATTAATAAAAAAAATCAAAAATAAAATATTAAATGGAACCGTATTACTATATATAAGCGTAGGTACTTATACAACTATACTTATGAAGGATATTGGAAGCAGTATAAGTGAGTTGTAACCTCAGATCACATCAAACAAGGGAGATTTGCTATCCTTGTAATTTTTGTATGCGTACCCGATGTCGCCACTTTTCACACATTTATATTTGTACACGCCCAAACGATTATCTCAACAGGCGCACACACAAACATAAAAGTCAACGTGATTTGCCACAAACACAACAATATCATTGTTACTGTTAACTCACACAAATCAATGCTCCAATCACGGCATTTTTCACACACGCTAATGATGGGAAAAATTGGTCGATAAAATATTTATCGATGAAACAGACAACAAAATATGGTTCATCAAATAAATAAAAAAATATTATATAGTCGGTATTATTCGGTATCGATTTATCTATTTGACTTGAAAAATTAAACAAATGAGTAGGTAGATTACTCTACACTTATATTAACGAGCTGAAGAGTTTGTTTGAATGCGAAATTAGAAAGGTAAAGTATTTTATACCTGAGCGTAAAAGACTATGTATGTACCACGAGCAAACCCAGGGCGCACTGCTAATCAAACTAATATTACAAAAGCAATTATTCCTTGTACATAACTTTTACCATTGTAATTGAAGAGCGGGTCCTTCTAGCACAAGTATATTATTACTTAAAAGAAGGTCCCTGCGTAAGATTAATTGTAAAAGTATAATGGTTAAAGAATAAACATTTTTTTTTTTTTTAAAGCGAAAGATTGTGAATATGTGTGTTTGTTACTTCTTCATGCTCAGATCGTTGTACCAACTTTGATAAAGTTTAATTTTTGCTAAAAAACTGACACCGTTAATTAATACATAAGCTACTTTCAATTGCACTGCGGGGCACAACAAACAACAAAATGAATAATTTTATGCAATAAAAATTTAAAGCATAATATTAAATTTAATTAAACAATATTAAAATTAATTAATTAACATAAATGTTCTATGCATACCACTGTGATATGGGGCTCTGTCGAATATTTATTTAAAAAAAATGTACCGTGTTCACTTTGATTATATATTTGTTCAAGCGACTACTGTTAAGCACCTATTTTTTTTAGAAAAAGAATAACCTTAATGATGCTGACCTACTTAAAACAAAATACTTAAGTTTTCATTGCATATCTCTAAAACTACTGAACCGATTTTAATAAAGCTTGCAGCCTTCCCTAAGTTGAATAATACCTAGTACAACAAAAAATATTTCCGGCCGACTTAAGTAATTCGGTAATTCCATATATGCGAATACAAACATAAAACATACATACATACACTTTTGAAATTAGGCACATTTGTTCAGACGCTGATATAGACTAATATATACGAAACTACGCAGTTCTGGAAATATAACATACATACGGGTTGAATTGATAACCTCCTTTTCTTAGAAGTCGGTTACAATATGTACTAATGTACCTTCGCCTAAACGTAACAAATACTTTTCTGAAAACCATACTAAAATTGGTTTAGCCGAACACGAGATAATCTCGCAATAGCATACATATAATAATAATAATAATCCATTTATTTCAGGCATCAATGCCTATATAAATATAAACAATACTCTACTTAATACAACTTAATAATACTATAAATACATACTACATAATTAACTAATACTAATGTACACTGACATATACATTCGGGATATATACATACGGGTCGAACTGAGAACCACCTTTTTTGAAGACGGTTAAAGTTAAATAAACAACTAAAACATTAAAACACACGCTTTAACACTATATCGATACATTGTTTTATCGTTACGACAGATTACTCGTGAAACTACATCACTATTTTACGGCCGGGTACAGCGGAGGTACCACGCGACTGACATTACATTTTGAATTTGTGAGTATTGGTGACGCACGCATCCATTGCGCCATGGAGCGGAACGAATAATTGAATGATACTTACTTAGCAAGCAATGTATTTATTATTACGCTAAGGATGAATTGTCACTTAATGTCATTTATGTTATAATTAATTTCTATTTTTGTGGTTTTATAGCAGAAATATGTAAATATTGTAATACTTACACATGAAATGAGATTCCATCTTTCACGTAGTTCACTTTTTTGCTTGTATTTTTGCAAACAACAACAGAACAACTCGGCATTTTGGCAAAAACACGAGAGACGTGACGCGAGCGTGTAGGTACTTTTGACTGGCGGCAAAAATCGGTATCAAGTGCAAATTGAGCCAGATGCGTACGCGCGTGCCGGGGCGCTATGACAAATCTCCCTTGTTTGATGTGATCTGAGGTTGTAACTGATCAAGCATACTTATTGATTAAATTGTTCATAGCATTAACTTTTATTACATTTGAAGTAGTTAAACTGTATTGTTAGATATGTAAGTAGATTAAAAGAATAGCCCGTTATTGGGCAAAGATCTCAAATTAATTTCTAATTAATGATAAAACCTGAAGCCATCGTGAAACACCAAAGTCTGCTGGACACACAAAAATGCACGCCGCGTACATTACGTGCGTAGTAAATGCAAGAAATAAAACAATTAGGTACCTTTTCACATATTGAATTCATGTTTCTGTACTTTTATCATCATTTCCTTTGTATAATATATAATTTTAGCTAGGTATATACATTTTATAATGTCAAATTACCAACAATTTTGATCGAACACTGACGTTGACGGCTCTACATCAGTTTTCAGACATTTAGGACACATTACATTGTTACCGAACAGTATTGTTTCAAAACTTGGGACTGCATGTTAGGACAGGACAGAAATAAGGATCCAAGAAGGAGGAAATCTGAAATTAAAGAATTCATATATGTTTATTTTCCAATAATATATTTTATAATATAGAATTTGAAGACGTTAACAGTCAAGGGCGAAAAATAATGTAATTTTAACAATTACAAATGTGGAAATTCGACATAACATTTGAAGTCTCATAGGTTTTACATCATAAACTATCTAGTATAACTTTAAACATGAACAATTTTAAATAAGTAACCTACTAATTGAACACAGTTACAATTTACTTTCTTTTCAAGAAAGAATTTGAAGATTCGTCATTTAAAGGCGTAACAACGATCCTATAAGGGGCATATATAGACGTACAACTTTTCGAAAACGATATAGATTTATTTTTGCCTCTGTTATCACCCTGTAACTTACAAATACTTGTCCCTATTGCGCTTAGCTTGTTAATAGGATCGGAGTCGTCCAGGCTCTTTCGTCGTTGTTTTTCTACGGTTTTCCGATTGGAACTAACTACACTGGAGTTTGTTTGTCGGAGTGGTAAAACAGGTTCGGGCCTGCTGACTACTTTGTTCTGAACAGATATAGTGGAGCGGAGAATACTAGCGGTTTCCCGTTCCCATTCAATAGGGTCAATATAACAACGTTTGTTACCGACCGACCTGTCGACCTTGGTCTTCTCGGCTTTGCTCGCTGATTCGGTCCGGTATTTACTAGTCTGATTGGCCAGTTGACCGTCATCTGGTCGACAGCAAGAGTGAGGCACGACTCGTCGTTTACAATCGATATTTCTTTCTCGCCTTCCTCGATGAGTCCTAGAAGAAAGTCCGGATGTTTTACGTTTTTTGGGTCCGCTTTTTAACGACAAGCTTGATTTTACCACTGTGATGGCTTGGCGTACCGTAAGTGATTCTTTGGGACCCAATACAATGCCATCCTTGTTGGTTGGTAAGGCATCGTAGGGGTTCAACCAAGTGAGGAAATCTGTGATAATTGGCCCGCTATATTCTGCTGGCACCGGTTGATCTTGGTCAATGATAGCGTCACCGGAGGGGACGCGGGGTGCTGCTATAGGAGTTATTATTTTAACTTCGTGTTTACGCTCTTTAAACTTCCTTACTACTCGCTTGCCATTTATACACAGAGACAACCCTAGATATGCGGGAGCTTTGGGTATTACTTGTCTGTAGGCCAGTTCAAAAGTTCCCGTGTCAGCATCAGGAGAACAACGTCGGTCGAGAACCACTGTGAAACAATAATTTAGATTAGAATAGTGAGATGATTCAAAATATACAAATTTATAATTTGTTGATATACCTTTGATAACATCCTCCAGACATTGAGGGCACAGCCGCGCTGTGACCGATGTTGTAGGCGCTAGGTCAGGACTAGAGTTGATTTCGATAAGCCACGGGGTAAAATCGTCGGTTAGCATGAAATCAGCTCCGTACAGTTCAAAACTGTTCTGTCTTTTATCCATAGTTTCTTGGCACGCTAGCATGGCGCCTATTAAGCTTTGTTTAATCCCAGGATAGATTTTTGTGTCCCACAATTCATATTTTCCTATCTGTCTTCAAATATCCAAATAAGACCTAGGTGAGTTAGTTAGTATATTGACAAAATCAAACTATGTAAATAACTTAATTCTTACCTGAGATAAGCTTTAAAACTGTGACAGTCCCACATATTTTCGTCTGGCAAAGCTTTGTCTCGCTCACCATTATTCTTATATTTTGTTTGGACTGCATTATTCGTTAGATGTACAGATTCATGATAGTTTGATAGACTAAATATTTGTGAACTAAATCTGAGATAGCTGTCTCTGTAAAATAAAAGCGAATCAATCGAATATGTTCTTCTGTAGATTTGCAGATAAATAAAACTTAAAAGTGTCCTTACTTGTAAACCCAGATCGTTAATGGCTGACAATTAGTTATTAAAAACCACTGTCGTATGTCAAACTTCGTGTTATAAATTACTAGAGGATTTTCTGGAATAAAAGACGTTGCATTATACAATTGTATTCATTCAACGAACGAAGTATCGAGTCTACCATACCGATATATTTCTGCACGACGTATCTAGTTTTCTGAGCAGGTATGTTGATAAGGCCTATTATGTCCTTTATGTTATTCATGAGCTGAATGCCACGGCCGCGGCACTTGTTTCCAGGCTTTACGATCCATATGTTTAAAACACCGTCGATATCGACTTGCGGCCAGTATTTCGCCATTGCCGCTAAGATCTTAGAAGCTTTTCTTTCTAATTGCCTGTAAAAAAAAAACTCAATATTACTTAATGGCGAACAGCATTTTAAAATTGTTTATGCAATGTGCTACTATTATTGAATCACAGAACGCGTCATTGTTGACATTCAATTGCACACTAGTCTCAAGATAATAAATATTGATGAATTGTTTTCAACGGTACAATCGACAAACAGTGATCTAATAACAGCAATATTGACATAAAAATGTTTACACACAAATAGCGACAAACGCAATGATTACGAAATAGCTGCGTACCGTAGGTTTGTGTTTTTGTCCTCGAAGAATTTTGCTTTTTCGTGAACCAAAAGATAATGATGGGTAAGGAACTGGTCCCATTCGTGTTCCCAAATGTGAGGCTGATCTTCTATATCATCGATGTCCTTATGGCTGAGGAATACAATGTATTCGTTCAATCTGCTTATAGCAAATTCTATTGCACTGAACGGAACCTTTCCGTGAGACACAACAAGACTTTGCTCGTTGTGAGATTGTAACGTATTTGATAGCCATTTAAGTACGCTGATGCAGGCTGTTATTCTGAAATCGTCGATAAATTCCTCGAGGCTATCCGAGTTGTGGATGTTGTAACAACGTGGGAATTTAGTTAATGCCACCCCTGGCTCCGTGTACCAATGCATTTGCGTCAGGGAAGTTGTTAAACCTTCTTTTGTAGTGAAAACGGATCGGCAAAACCTGCGAAACGGATTTTATTTATTGCTTATATGAAGATCTCATTTTTTAAATTATTTGGGAATATAAAGGGCTACCTGCTGATGATAACATCCTTGTTACTAAGCAACCAGTCGTACTTATCCCTCTTAGTTGTCCAGAGGAAATCGACGGAATGGTGTTCCATGAATTTATATAAAATCATTCTTTCTACTTTGGAGAGCTCTTTGCCATTCATTTTCTTTGGATCCACGTTTGAAGGAGGGTGGCGAACCTTGAAATATAAATTATTGAATTATGTACAAATATAAGAATTTTGTTTGATTTAAAAATGATTTTATACGATACCTTAATAAATTAAAAACTTAGGGCGCCAACAAAGTTATTAAAGAATTTGATTGAATAACTGTTTTAGCAAAAAAATAGATTTGTATGTAAATACGTGAAAGTTGACCGATTCGAAAGGTTGAACGGAGATAGTAGGTAAGTTAAGGTAAATGGGTAAATACGGTCAATACCTTATGGGATTCGTATTTTTCAATCCAACCTCGTTCGAGAAGTGCCCGGCGGACCGCAGGGAACCCGCCGCCTTTTATCATAAACACCTTGTGTTCCCTCATGGCGCTGTCAGCAATCTTCTTCAGCTCATTCCATCTTTCATTGCTTACCCAACTTTTATACTGCTTTAATTGTTCAGAAGAACTCGATGTTTCTACAAAATATTTGAATATTAAATCACTATATTATGAAGCCTACTGCCGAGTGACTTACTATGTGCAGGTGACTGACCTGGTCCATGTTCAGACCTGGAGAAGGAGACAGCACTCGATGGACGGAGGTCCTTCTTAGCTGTACTATCTCTGTGTAATTTCGAGTCTGACGCGCTCTCCTCGAGCTCCATCGTTACAGCCATGAGCCTTGTTTGCGACTCTCTTGAATCCTGCAACAGATAACTCTGTCACATGCTACCAACATTTTAGACTACAGCCCCTACTTCATGTGAACGTGTGCACGGTTCAAGAGTCAAACTTGGACTGCCCGACTAAAAATAACCCGGTAGTGCAATAACCTACTTTATTTTAACCCACATTGGGGGTCCTTGACTATCAGTAGCATCCGTGCACATCCCCGCCTGGCACCTGTGCGAATGACGTCATAAAGTAGGTACCTCCAGGGCAAATCGTGCATAATGTAGTTACACGGAAATTAATAAACCCAAATTACTCTTACCTTCTATCAACCAGGCCGGTTCTCAGAAAACTAGGTTAAAAAAACGCAATAGTCAAACTATATCAGCTGATGTTATTTGTAATCTATGTAACTGTAAATTTATAATTTTAACATTTTCAATTTCGTTAGATATTTGTCATGATCTAATAATTAAAATAAAACCCTCTCTTTGTTCATGGCGTTCAGGGTACAACCAAAGAGTAAAATATTATATCACATTTCATATGTCATGAGTAAAAAAGTATTCTGAATAAAGGAGGATTTAATAAATTAGTAATTAGTTTTGGTGACTAATATGGAAAATTCTTGTGCAAGGTAGAAAAATCTTAAATTTCCGAAAATCCATATGTTGTGTTCATTTGATAGGACCTGGGGCCCAAGTCTGCTATTTACACTCGGTTCAATGTCTTCATAGTGGCGTGCCAGCAGAGCCATTTTCGGAAACTTGGTATTCTACTAAACGTCAAAACGTCAAAATTACGCATTACAATTTGTACCAAATGTATGAACTATTGGTCACAGTCGTTGAACATTGAACCGAATCGTTCCAATGCGCAATTTTGACGTTTTGACGTTTAGTAGAATACCAAGTTTCCGAAAATGGCTCTGCTGGCACGCCACTATGAAGACATTGAACCGAGTGTAAATAGCAGACTTGGGCCCCTGACCTAAGGTATCAGTCACTCAGCCACCACAGTTTGTCGGACTATTTACCGGACACCCTGTATACATAATAGTCATAGGTGTAAACTTTTTAAGCACTTGCTACTGCACTTGCTCTTAAATAATATATAATTCTATTGCGTGTATTTAATAAGTATTTACTTCAAAGATTGTAAGAATATGGTTGCGATATAATATTTTATCTTTATTTCCTTCCTGTGTCTTCCGTAGATTCCTACTAGATAATACTTACTTTTGGTAACATTATAATTATCCCAATAAAGTCATACCTAATCAAAATTCATAGCATGATCAACATCGACATAATTATATTGTTGGTAAGTGCAAATTAACAGTTCAGTATTACCGTTTATAGGCAATAAAAAATTATTAGTTCCGTCCGACGTTAAATGAAACTCAGCACGTCACCGTTGCGTTATTCAGTCATGACAAATGAAAGATATCTACTAATAATGTTAATGTTTAATAACCTTAATATTTTTTTGCGAATAGCGTTTTGCACGGCAAAAACCCTTCTCATCTTTCTGGGCCATCTAAAAGCCCATCTCTATTGAGACTTGGTTTAGTTAATATCTACAGTAAAGCAGTCCAGCAGATATAATTACTTATAAGTAGGTGGCACTGCCATATGACTATTGTTGTTGCAGGAAATTCACCAAACCGCCGTACCTATACTAGATACCGTACCTTACAATAAATATTACAACATGCTTGAGATCTGTTCCACAAAATCCAAGTTAACGCTTTACCAAGTTTCATCAAATTCAGTTCAGCCGTGAAAGCGTAACAGAGAGGGCTCGAGACATACAAAGTCACTTTCGCGTATATAATATTATTATGGATATGAACTACAACATAAAAAAAAACACTTAAAAATTAATTCAATTATTTTGTTAAATTATATTCAGTGTTATCATGAATAAATACAAAACGATGCCGTATTTCAAAGACTGCAAGTCTTATATATTTTGTCGAAGACGATATTGTTATTGTTATTTATTTCTACACTAGATGGCACTGCCTGGCTCAGTCACTGAAGCCTGTCACTTGGTTGATAGAAAACAAGCAGAATTAAAATGTAGCCAAATATTTATAAAATAATTTATTTCGATAATATAGTTTTGACATTGCTTAATAAAACGTATAACTCATGATGTGAAGAAAAGAGTAAATATTATTATTTATTTCTGTCTTGAATGTTGATATTATGATTGCTTCGTTACTGAAGTCTACGACTGTTGGCAACTTCACTTCACACTTCGTTATGTTGTCGAACATGCAATGCAATGACCACAGAGTACATTTGGCAATGACGGTCCACAACGGTATCGATTCTGAAGTTTGGTACCACTGACTATGACATGAAAGCAAGATGGCGAGTTCATCTCCGTTTGATGGTTCTCTGTGATAATTCACTTATTAGATGTCATTTTTCGAACTTATTTCGTAATGGTCTGGCAAATCAAACATTAGTGAAAAATTCTTTAAGTAGTGTTAAAGTGTAGTAAGTACTATAAAGTGTTCGTAATTTAGTTAGATGTGCATCTAACCCACCTGAGGAATGTTGGTTTTTTCAGTGATTTGTGATTCGGTCAGGTGTTTTCGTTTTAGTCAAAATTAAAATTTTGTTCTTGCGCAGTGAGTGAAGTTACTAGTTCAGATGTATTTGTGCCGTGGGGATGCTAGATGTCGGGACTGTTTCCAATGTTGGGAAACAAAAGCGTGAACTATTTGTTTGGATAGACCGTGATAAAATAAATTGAGAAGGTCGGACGGAGAAAGAGCTCCGGCCGGAGTTATGGCCTTCAGTGAGGTGAGTGTCGTTTTAAATTGTATTTATGTGGCTTCATAAACGTCTTTGTCATTTGTTACCTAACTAAAGAAAACATAGGAAATGGTAAAGTATAGAAAAGTTAACAAAGTGCTCTGACTTTACATCTCGATTGAACTATTTATGTGGCAGATTTACCTTGACACGCGATTAATTTATTCAAATCTGCTACGTACCTACTTAGGTATTTATAAAAATATTTGGCAGCGATAAGTCTTTTAAGACCCTTATCTACCATATCTGAGAATTATTTATTACTTTAGATTAGCCAGCAATTGATAGGACATGGCATAATCTCCTATGATGCATATGCCTTAAATAAATGATTGTAGAAACTTGTCTCTGAAAGTTATAGTTACCTCTTGGGTTGTGACTCATTGAAAATACACTTACAAACTAGTTATATTCAATAGGTACTTATGATATCGCAAATAAAGCACAGGTTACAAGTTTATCAAACACAAAATAATGTAGGTATATGATGTAGGTATGCTATTCAAATTTATATTAATGTTACTATTACTTAAAATTTATCACAGATAATATGACATTTTTATTATTTTTCCTTGTAGATTACAAAAGTGCTATTCAATATCATTTAAATAAAATACATTTATAAAATTATAACATTAAACGTAACTAGCATTTATGTAAAAATACCTACTTATTTGGCTATTTTAGCTTTACATTCAATGCTATTAAATAAATATATTAAGTGAATACAATTTTATATACTAAAAAAACATAACTTAATTTATTTTCTTTATATTCATATTCACCGTTAGTATTTTTTTTCCAATTGGATTATTTCAAACATTGACAAATGTGCATTCTGTATTTATAAGGTAGAGAAAAGTATGTTATATCAGCTACTAAACTAGTATTAGACGTAGTAAGAATGATAATTATGTTCTTCCTAGAAATATCGGACTGCAAGAACTTACATTGCAACAAGCTGTACAGGAAATACTTAAGTGTGCAAATGCACAAACAGTAGTTTGAAACCTGACAAAGCTTATAAAATATGATCACTTGTACTATTAAAGAAACTATTCTATTTTAATTTGTGAAGAACATAGTATAATATATTCATTTTACATTGTACCAAATGGTTTTTTTTCCATTAGACTCTCTTAAACTTTTTCAGCTATTTAAAATGTTTTACTGATTATTATGTAAATGATATTCAAATACCTTTAAATATGTGGTAAGTTTTATTACTGAGATACTTTTTAAGTATTATACATTCTTACCATTAAGTAACTTTCAAATTCAATTATTAGGCATCTTAATGATTGGTTGTGATAAGAGAACATCCTGGTTATTGTTCTAATATGTAATTAAGAACCAATTACTAGATTGGTATTTTGTAATACTTATTTTAGTTCCCATTAATAATATATAGGTACTAAAATAGTAATAACTTATATTAAATCTTAGTGATAACTTAATAAAAAAAATTAAGTCACGTGGCTATTAGTGGACATAGAACATTTGATTGCCTTTAATTTTTTATATTTGTTACAGACACTTTTGGGCACAATACATTTCAGTGCTTACCTTGTGTGCTTATTTATGAAAGCAAAACTTGACTGTAATTTACTAACAGAATATTAATAATAAGACCCAGTTTCAACACATTGTTTTATGAGAATTAATTGCACATTTGTTCCTGGTGCATTAGATGTACTTCCATTGTGCCAAAAATTATACATTCATAACTAAGACAATAGTTTACATCTCTAATTTGAGAGCTCCAAAATGTCAGCGTGGAGCGTTTCGGTCGCGGCGTTCGTGACGCAACAACCGTTACCAATTCACACGGCGGATTCGTTGTTCCTCCGGGGCTTCAAGTTGGTGAAGTTATTTGGCTTTAGATGAAACATCCTCTGTTGGATTGCTTGTAGGCGTTTCATAATTGTGGCGTTTAGCGGCACTTTCCCACGGTTCGATTGTTATTCTCTACTCGATGTGAGCCGCGTCGTGCGTAGCCGTCGAGGTGACTGATATCGCTGCGTGCGACTTCACTGTTACGTTTTCGGAAATGGACCCAGAAGTTGACCTCCTAATTCTTTCTAATGGCATTGTTAAGGTTGCCGATCTAGGCCAAAAAGAATCAGAGAACGCCTAAGGCCAAACTGTTCTGGTTCGAGATACTACCTATTCCTTTTTTTTTATTCTTACAAATAACATCTTGGTTTTGTAGTTTAATTGGCTTTAGAGAAATGAATAGACTTATATACGCTTTAATCTGCTTACATGCAGAAGCTGTAGGATGTTATGCATGTGGGTGTATAACATACGTAATTGGTTCTTTACGTGTACACACGTACACTTCATAGAGTAGAATAACATGTTGTGTATCGTGCTGACTCAACTTATAACCCTAGATAAAATATGTTAAGCAAATATTACACAATTAACAAGGGATACATAGTAGATTTCGTAAGCTAGTATTGTTTTAGAGTCGTTCAGTTTTGTAACTTGTTGAAAGTAGCAGTATTTTATATTAAATAGTTTCCAATTACTAGAAGTACCTAGTTATATAGCATATCTATAAGTAATTTGCTCATTTCACAAGGAATGAGTACCTATAATAAAGTCACGTACACAACAAGCTTACCATTAGTTTAACATGAAACGGTTGCGTATCAAGTTATAGTTTCCTATGAACTTTAACACGTAAGTGCTTATTGTGTGCTACAAAGAAATTAACTGGTCTATTTAGGTAAGTAGGTACTAGGTAAATATTGTAGAGTTTGCCTAGTGTAGCCAGCGTTATCTATATGGGCCGCGGTTTCCTCCACGGGCCACCGATTGCACCCGTATGTGAACACGATCTTTCCTATTATTTTAAAGTTCGTTATCGCCTTCCTTCCTTGTACACAGGTTTTAATAGTCGTTTTGTTTAAAATAATAATAAATTTTTAGCCGTTTTACCTGCCTCATTTTAGGTACAGAATAATTTATTGTATTATTAATAGATTAGTTATTTATTTCCTAGAGATAGGTAGGTCCACTGATTTGAAATTTATTAATAAGTAATAAACTCAACTAAAATATCTATTAGATATCTACCTACCCACTAATGAAAATACATGATAATTACGTCATTTTCATGTGTTTACACACAATATTATCCCTAGTAATAAGACGAAGTTATCAATATTTTCTTTCCACTTACGTGACGTTCAGTTTATGTAATAAATGGTCTTGTACTACATATTTTTTATTTACTAAACATATCAAGTTAGACACAATACTGTGTTATTACAAAAGAAAAATAAAGTACAAAATGTTTACGTTTTCTTTGTAACGAGCAAGTAACGAGAATATTTTGGTAAAATTAATTGTTGTTTGTTCGTTTTGGCTAAACGTACCTACCTCAAGACGTGGCTAGGTTGGTTGTTGCCAAACTTAAATACGTTTTGTGAATGTTGCCGTACTGCCGCCTTGGGTGTTTGTGTTGCAGAGTCACCGAGTTTAATTAAATTCCGAGTATTTAACTCTACGTATTTAGGAATTTCCTCGGGAGGCATTGTCTGCTGATGGTAATTTTAGCTAACTTTCGAATTTATCAATTTTGCAGAGATCTAAAACGACAAAGCTAGAATGCTTTAGAATTTGTGAACAAAGCTGATTGTATCCTTATTAGACACCCTATATGCCTTTTAAATAATAATACTTTTGTGGCATTTGAGAACAGAATTCACGGGGAAGTCCTAGGTGGCTTTTTGTAGCATAACTTATCTAACACATCTAATATTAAAACTGTGTTGCAATCGATGTAACTGTCATCGTGATGTTAAATCGAGTCAGACGAATCTTAGGCAGTCGTGCGCGTAGGTCGACGACCTGAACTCTACCAACAATTGAATTTGTAGAGCCCTCGAACAGGGCAAGTCCTTCGAATTTCATCAAGTAGGTATTTGTATAGGTCCCTACTTGTGTAAAAAAGCAAAGTAGAAAATTTCATTTGGAGCAACATACACTGCTAACTTAAATCCTCTTAAAAGGCAACACCAACCAGCAGTGTAAAGTCGACTTGGATAATTTCCAAAGCACCGTAAAATTTACTGTCGTGCATTGTAAACACCTGCTTTGGGCACATTCCCTTCTTTGTTTATCTTTCTGGATGTCACAGTCGTTTGTGTAGGAAACCTGTGTACATATAGCATGCCAGCAATTATTCGTGGCAGGAACACAGCTAAATACATGGACAGAAAACTATGCGATATGGAATGTTTTGCTTTTTTATTATTTTAGTGTTAGGTATATGTTTTCCTTCAGTTTTACCAATAGAATATACGCATTTAAAACGAATGTAACAACACGTATAAGGTACATAATTATAAATACTAACGACTAACAATAACACCTAGCCGTCATACATACGCCTTAATTACAGAATGTTACATTTTACTACTTGACGTGTACGTATAGCGTAATTCAACTTTGACCGGTTCGTGTTCCACTTGAACTATGGGGCTCGAAAGGTGAAAGGAGCGTAATCGTACCACCAAGTACCGCATATTGCCGCTCGTCGCCTTGTGGTACATGACGGGCTGTATGGCCTAGACACGCCTTATCTGCCTTCCGACTGACGTTATAATTCATTTAAAAGGAAGTTTCAGTAAAAAACTCATGTACACTGTATTTATGAGGTATAAAACCACCGACTTGTTATTGAAGTAATTGACGTATTTTGCGAACTCATATACTCTATATAAAAAACTGCAAAACGCTTTAAAATAAATAAATAAAATGACAAGAAAGTAATGCGGTTGTATCCGTAACTCCGCTTTTGATCTGATACATTCACTTCTGCCGTGTGGTTGCTATATTCGTACCCGTATTGTGACGACACTTGAAATGTTGACCTGAATATGTTAAAACATTGTATTTTTAAATGTTGCACTTTATTTTGATACGCGCTCCGAGCCAGTCGAGATGCTTTAATAAAATAAACACGCGTGAAGGAATGTGGGGCGAAATTGGAAAGCATCATGCTATTACCAGCGTTAAGCCATTTGTTATATTTAACGAAGCAATATAAAATGTTAAATTTATTAATTTTATTCACAAAATATTTGGTATTAGTGCACCAGAGTTTATATAATATAATCCATTTCTCTATTTTGTAAATATTTTTAGCAGGTGAATTTTATAACTGTTAGATAATGCTTTTGCACTCTATCTTTGGAATTTATAAATAAACGAAAACGGCTTAAAAAATACGTCGAGGTTTATGAAGTGAGGATTCACTTCTTTTATTTTTGAAATTCTTGGCTTCATAAAATTATTACATAGCAGATGAACGTAACATGTTTCTTACATAGCATGTCATACGAAACCTAACAAGTCTTGCAAGGCTTGCATAACTTAACAAAATTGACACTCGAGCTTTTATGAAATGTTAATTATTGTGTGCCCTAGCTGAGACGTGTCTAAGGAACGACAGTCGCCGAGGCATAATATCGACTCGTACCTTAAATATTCATACGAGGCAGCCGACGCCAGCCCATCAATATTAATAACTTGCCAGGCCGGTGATAGAAAAGCGCTTCACCAATAAATTGTTAAGAAACCTATTACTTAATATTATTCACCTACCTACCTTCTAAAATGTAGGTTTTGTACTCATTAGTAACCTTTTTAATAAAAACATTAACTAGACATCATATCATGGTAGATATCTTTTTGAATTACCATGTGATTAGGTCTTACTTGATACGGATGATGTCTTTATAGTTTATCAACAATTGCTAATATTACAAGTTCTTTCACCTTGAAAACTGTGTGTGTATTTGTATGTTGGTAATTTACTAGGAACCGTAAATATGTAGGTTTAAATTAACCGGTTTACTAGATAACGTGTAATGTGACTAACCGCAGTTAATGAACTTACCTATCAAACGTCAGGCACATCCCAACTCATTTATCTTCGCATGATTGCACTTTTTACATACCCAGTTTTACTTATTAGACAGACTTCGGTACAGGTTTTCTATTTTGATTAGAATATACTTGAGGCCATCAACTGTTTCATATACCGTACGATTTGCTATTCGATGGTAATGTATTCTCGAAGCACCAATCACTTGCTGGTACGTAGGAATACATAGGAATTTGGTAAATAGGAGTTGTGTTTTTTGTTGTCTTTACACAGTAGAAAACACTGTACTTAATAAGCTATTATTGGATTACAAATATAATCCTGTTAGTCTAAATAAATAGCTTCACTGTAGGAATATAAATCTCATTTAGATTGGCCATACTCGTGCCCTGACAAATATTCCTCGTCATTATCGCACCGCATTTGATTGATTAATGTTTCCGAGTCAAATAATAACAAAGGGTCTTTTAGTAAAACTTGTATTATATCACGTCCATAACAAATACTGGTCTGTTTCACTGATATATTATAATTTACTATGATTAACTACCTATTAAGTTCGAACAATGCTTTAAGTGCGGACTGGTGTTATATGACCTAAACACTCATCAAGATAACTTCATTCTATGATAACACACTTATGACGACGGATCGATAGTAACTGAATGACTGTACTTTCGTAGATGATTCAATTTCACACCTCTGCTGCATATCCTTGCCTCAGGATTTCTGCAATGTTAATTAAATTGTAATTCCGGTAGGGTTTAAATTAATAGTTCTTGCATGATTCTGTTCTTAATTCGTGTGTGATTGGATTCGAAACTAAAGTGTTAGCAAGTAGCACAAGATGTTCCGAGGTCGAATCCGTTATAAGTACGTTAAGTCAGGTTTTGACTGGGCCACGCTGGTTTACGGTGCACATTATGTAAATACTCAACGGTTTCATATGCCACCAGATTAGTCAATAACTAGGTATTTTAGAGAGTAGCTAATCACTAATTTCTTTAAGCAAGTACATCTTTAAGCAGCAATTACACAAACAATATTGTTGAAATATTCAAAGAACCTTATTGACTGTAAATAGAACATACGATTTAATCAAAATAGCTTTTAAAAACAGGCATATAAAGAGAAAAAACATATTTAAATAGGTTGGTAATTGCAAGATTATAGACAATGAATACGTCCGGTTGTGTCCTAAGTAGTAATTGATTTCCAGACATCGTATTCGTAAGAGAGCCTGCATTAATTGGATTCGCGTGTACATCCGACCTTGGCCTTAGATATCATTAGTTTGGTGTCCTACACGCGATGCCGTAGTAATTATTGTTGTGGGGAATAACATTTATGTATGCAAATAGGACTGTAATTTATGTAATTGAATTAAATCAGATTGTTAGCACTTCGCTAAAATTGCTGTGCAATTTAATTTTATTCTATGCGCGGAATGGTTTTGCGTAACATTTATTGATTTCAAGTGAAATCGAAATCTATGCTTTGAATGCTTTTCGAAACACGTAGTTCTAGTCTAGTTAGAAAGTTCAAAAATATTGTGTTATCTCGCAAATTACTAGATTGTTATATTCACAGGCCTTTTACTGGAAAACGGTGAAAAAAAAAAAACAAGTGTTCCATACGAATCACTGCGATTTTTATGCCGTCAGAATTAGATAAATTGCTTTGTAACTTTGTTCGAGATTAATTGACAAGATTGTACTGTTCGTTAAAAATTAGGACCGATTTATTAATCTGACATGTCGGTTGTCCATCTGGATACATTTTGTTCATCCAAGAAACTTCGCGGCAGTTTGTAGTAAACATTTTCCGCTAACCCAGCTTTTTTCTAGATCAAGATGTAAGTTATTTTTAGAATAAACTAGACGTCGATAGTTTCCGTTCAAAATAAAAAATATTTTTTTTTTAGCTCTCAAACTAAAACATTAAGTAGGTACTCGTACTAGAAATGAATATTTGTAAAAGTCAACTACTTAGCATAATTTCTTACTAATTACAAATGGTGTATTTATAGACGCTCTGCCGTAGCTGGTTTAAAAAATCATAAAAAACGTCCTTCCATGGCCATGTTATGAACATTAAGAAACTGTAGGTACGAAATATTTTAGATGCCAAGCTTTGGTCTCATTAACATAGAAGTCACATTAAGGATACGTGTATTTATTCCGTTATATTAGTGTTAAAAGCTACATAGCAACAACGTCGAGATTACATCTTTTAATTTCTTGAATGGAACTAGTTATTACGCCTGTTAGACCCATCTTTATGATCACCTTTTTGAAAACAAAAAAGTTTCAGCAAATAATAGGATCAAACACCTTTGCATAAAGACTGTTAAAATGTTTTATAGCCAGCTACAAATGTTTAACTTCTAATCTGGACTTACGTTGGAAATGTCAAGTGACATTGAGTGAAATATTATGTTGACGCAATCTATGGAGTGCTAGTACTAATGGTAATTTTCTCGACTGCGCTAAGTATTTCGTCACAGCGTCCCGCGTAGGTGTGTATCTCTAGTGTATTACGCATTACGTATTCACAATACGCCTGTAAATTCATGCTAATTACGTTCTTAGTGAGACGTACGGACAGTGTCGGCTCGGCCTTGTAATATTATATTACACGTTCTATGTTTCGTCTAATTGATAATTTAATATTTAAACAAACAATTTTAACGTCCGATTTCAAGAGACTAAAGTTTTTGTTCATATGAATAAATACTCTTATCGAAGTTTATGTCAAAACATAAAAAAATCAAAGTGAAACTTTATGAACGCAACGTGTTACCATATTTAGTAATCATTAACTCCGATTGAGTTCATTCTAATCGACGATTTAATGTTGCGTGACCGTTCGTTCTAGTCGTAGGCCGTAGGCACTTTCCAAAATTACGTCCATTCAGCTGGCTACGTATTCTGTTATTCAAATGGCGACAATATAGAAATATATAAAATTATAAATAGAAAAGGCAACCTTTTTCAAACGCGTAGTTAGTTGTTTCCAAACGAGTTACTAATGATGGCAAAAGTGAATAATGGAATAATAGTCTTTTGTAACAATTATAAATTAAAACACTATCATAGGTATTACCTATTATGCAAAATATTTGAAACATTTGATGTGAGTGATGAAAACAATTTTTAATATGCTTTAATTTAAGCCTATACAAACTTTCAAAAATATCGATTCACGTTGTACGGGGCACATTGGACTAAAATAAACTAATTTATTCTTAATGTGTCATTTAATTTCGTTAAGTAACTTTTCTATCAATGTACCAGTTTTTTATCGCGATATAGTCATTAGGAATCGATTGGTCATCCATTAGTAATCTTGTTTTAATCGTAATAGAGGTCCTCTTAATTGGTGGGAATTTAAACCGAATGACGTTTATTAAAGCTATCTATAATTGAAGAGATATACAGTAAAAGGCCTCTTTTGCATAATCTCGGCGGTCGACGTTTCAGCTCAATTAAGTCATTTATGCAAACATTATAAAGTAAGGAACAGTTAAATGTTTCTTCAGAAAGAGGATTTATACACGGAATTATAACATCAAGAACACTTTACAATACTAATAATGTCTTTATAACCAGTACACAAGAATAACGTACCTACCCAATTTTAAGAGCTAGGTATATATTATGGCGACTTACATTCCAATTATATATCAAATAATTTTAATAAATACTTTGCCAAATACACATAAATTTACTTACGTCATGCATAAAACATTACCAAACGATGACCGAACATAATTTATGTCATAAATATTTTATTAAACATGGAATTATTTACTTACTGAATGACAACGATCATTAATCAATTTACAAAATAAATAATACCTGAATTTAAGCTCGTTATTAGTAAAGACCGAAATGTGTTCGTAAGTTATTTGATTATATACATTTTTCTTTACCCTGGCCTTTTGAAGCGGGTTTACACTGGCCTACATTTGGCCGAATTTCTTTTAATTATGTAACCCAATTTATACCTTCTCCATTCAATGATATTCCTTTCGCTCCCGTTAAATATTCACAATTCAAGCGCGAGCGGCTATCAGCACCTACATCTTGGTACAACGAAACTTAAATTAAAATGAGAGCACAGCCTTACTTGTTGGCAGTACTGCTAAGGCTGACCTCGGGTAAATAAGTGTGAGAAAACAAACTTCATTAACTTAAAAACAGACTTATTAACTTTGATGTTCATGTTATTTTTAATAAAGGCTAAAATTTTTGGGCTGTTTATCTGCCGAGTAATGAACTTCTGGCTTCATTGCTGACCTAAGACCAGCAATAGTGTATCAAGTTCTGTAAAAATCCGAGGTAAATACTAAGTACAATAGTTTAAAGGTAGTCTAAAAAATAGGACAACTAGTCTAGCTCGGGTTTAACCCTATTTTGTTCAGCGACTATTAACAATAGAGCTATCATGTTCCCTGTTCATCCTGCCACGGGTCACATGTTAATTGTAAATACTTAAGCCCCTTTTGTCTATACATGTTTTGAATAGATGGTAATATTGTAAGCAAGTAAACAATTTTACTGTTGCATTGGCTTGCATTTTATGTAAGTTTATAGCCATTCAAATAAGTCCAGCTAAGAGTAACAATTTACTAAGCTAGAACATTTTATTGTGTCAATGTTTTACTTAATATGTGGTTAAAATAAACTCAAACACGTTCTTCATCCATGACCTCTTTTAACATAGTATCGAATTTAAAACTGTTAGTATA
Source organism: Autographa gamma (assembly GCA_905146925.1). Lineage (NCBI taxonomy): Eukaryota > Metazoa > Arthropoda > Insecta > Lepidoptera > Noctuidae > Autographa > Autographa gamma. The sequence continues at coordinate 9,914,626 of LR989852.1, forward strand.
ATTAGAATGTCACACAATCCTCTTGTTCTCATATAAATAATATGTTATACTCGTAACCACAAACTTTTCTAACGGCACTGGAAGTAGAGTTACAACCCAGCTAGACAACACAATAAACACTACGTATTATTGTTATACTCTTGTACTCACACACACAATGCATAGCACACAAACAGGCGCATCGAACAAGCGTCGGGTTTCATTGCAAACGCATAATATTTTACTATGAAAACGTGATGTTTTCGCGCCACTACTCGAGAGGAAACGGTCCACTTTACTCGCAGTACACAACTTACACGGTAGCTAATTCCCTGATATTCGACTAAATTATTCTCGCAGTCAATACTTAAAAAAAAACTTATGCGCGAAATCACTTAGGTATGTGTTCTTTAATTCCCATTGGAATGTGGAATTTGCGGTGGAATGCTTAGATTGTACTTTTAAATAATTTGTGACTGTATAATCCACGCCGCGTTCAAAGATTACTAACGACTTTTAAAGACTCGGCCCTTGCTAGAGGCAAGTTTGCCAACTTGGAAACTTTTAGTTCATAAACATGTTTTATGTACAAACGTAAGTTAGCGCCTTGAAAGTAATCCGTTGGCAACGCTCTAAAATAGTTTTTAGCGTAACTTCTTTTAGTTTGTTCAAAACTATTCTTACATACATCGTTGCCGGTGGCGCGGCACGTCGTTTTCTACCGACGATTTTCTTTTCCCACTCAGTACCATGTGGAAATAGCTCTTTTCGGACGATTGCCGTCGTTGCATTCGCTCCACACACGGCTGTACATTGAATAATCGAGTGCTCTTGAGCTAGACGACGTTGAATCACTAGAACTTTATTGGAATGTATTTTTCAACTGTATAAGAATTTTATTACCGTTTCATGTGTTTCTATCTGTCGGGATGAAATATAGATAACCTTTTATTTCACATTTCCTTAGATTTGGGTTTTATTACTGTTCGAGAATGATTTAATACTTTGATAAACCGTATAAGATGAATGTTCTGTGCGCAATTTGTTAGACCATTACGAAATATTCTGATATACTTCGTGTTGATTATTCGTTACGCAAAAAAAAAGCCAAGTCGTTTAATTACTCAAAGTTATTATCGTTAATGAATCACTAGCAATTATATTCAGTACTCATTGGACTATAAAAAACTAATAAACAGTATACCTAACACTGTTTCATCGTTAATGTACCGGTAGGGAACATAAAGCGGAACGTCGCACATCGTTCACACTCCACACACGACATTGAACTCTAATACAAAACGAACACTGTTTGTTTAGGACACAAAAGTCCCATTCCACCTGAAATGGAACTTTTGTGTTTGCTACTCTATAGAAACCAAGCGCGTTTTAAATAGACAAATATTTCTTTACACATTATACGAACACTAAAACATTTTTACTTAGACTTTCTATTTTCGGAAAATGGATGATAAATGTTTGCAAACTCTTTTGTATCGACGAAGAATAACATTTTAGACCTTTAACAATGCCCGTTCTCCTTAGTCCATTTTAAATTGCGTTTTCTTGTAAATCTTCCTTCTCTTATTGATTGAGGTGTCTTCATTGAGTGAAGAATAACACTTCAAAAGAAGTGCTTTTACCACATTAGTGGTAATTTGAATATTAGGGGAGCCCACATTAAATACTTTGTGGAGGGTTACAATACAAATTTCAATTCATTCCTATTTTCATTTTATGTATTGTATTCCAGTTTGATTCATCATCCATGTTATAACCTTATTTTGATATATTGACGGCATAGAATAAATAATGTCATTTCACAATCTGGATCTTCAAGGTGCAGTAGTACCGGTACAGTGCTTGTACCGGTCGGATATTGCGCTCTTATGTCGTCGTCGGTTCGCTTAATGCGTTTCCGATGTGACGCAAATGGGATGTTTTGTACCTCCGCAACAGTGCTCGCGTCACTACCGCTACTGTGGTGCAGGTGTGAACCATCCGCTAACTGGGACAGTTAGTTGACTTTCAAGATTGTTACAAACATTACGTATGACTTCTAGAAGAATGTGTGTGGCACATACCATGAAGACGTATTCTTTAAATGACTAAGATTTTCTCGTGTATAGTCACTAGTCAGTAGTAGTCAGTATACTCCTAAATCATCTTTCCAAAGTTTTGGTTTATGCACCAGTCGTTTATCGTCGTATACCTTGAACTGCGTCTGTAAATCCTCCATCAAATGCGTTTAGAAGATTTATGCTCCCAAAGTTTCCAAACTCCAGTTCGGTTAGATTCTATATCGACTAGACAACCGATCACGTACCTAATACTATGTTTAGACTAGCATGGTATTAATCAGGGAGGATTCCATTGCCAGCAAAACGTGTCAGATAAAGTTGGTTCTAACAAATAAACGTATATTATTGGTTTCACAAGCGTTTTATTTCGTGGCCTGAAAATTGTTATTTTTACAAAATCTCTTATCGAGATATCTTTACAGTACATAGAGTAAGGAATGTGATGGTATCACGATAACAATTCTTATCGTTTACCTTGCTTGGTCTAAGAGACCAACTGATATGGAGAATTAAGACGATTTAATTCAAACAATTCTCGTTCACTAATGTTTAGTGAAGCATACCCACGTTCATCTTTATCTTATTTAGACGGTTCGTGTTAAGATACAACAGTTTCATTTTAAAACACTTCTTTATAGTTTGGGGCTTGTGTTCGTGTCGTCTTACTTTTTGTTCTGAAAGTAATCATTGTTTCTAGATAGGTTGTCTCCATTCTTTATGATACATGTCGGTGTTGGTTCGTCGTTGATTTTAGTCACGCGTAGGCATCGCCGCCTGTCGGTTGGATGCCTTTGTTTCTTTTTTTAACAAATACCGTTTGCGGTTCCCCATTTATAATTAACGTTATAACTACATACAAAAAGTGACCGTGTACGTGTATCACTTATTTAATAGTTACCGGTGGAGCATATAATCCATAAACAGTCCTTGCCCCAAGGCGGCATACATTTATTTACACATTGCCTTAAAATTATATTCAACTTAATTGTTCCTTTTTTCTGGTATGTAATAATTAAAATAATAGATTAATTATTTACAATAAAAATATAAAAACTTTGCACGTGACAATGCATACATTTAACATTTCTTCTATGCAACATCTTACACTATTCCTATTAAATATGCGGCCTTTTAAATTCCGGTGCCTATCCCACACGATTTTGCACACCTGTTTTGACTGTCTCAAATTATTGCTATGTCAAATACACTAGGATTTTTAATGACTTTGCAAACTCAAATCCTAATTCTATAATTTGAATGCTCTTTTGCCACAATAAAACAGAAAAAAAACATTGTTATGAAAACCATGACAGGTCACACAAAAGATTCTAACGGACCGTAAACCAAATAATGTATGTGGGCCGCATTGCCTAATGTCAAACTGTTATGGTGATGTGTAGCGCTGCCGTATACGCATGGAATTCCTTCCACTTCGGCTAGGATCGTATTCAATGCACGGCTGAGCGGGCGGTGACTCCTCGCGACAGTCCACCCGATGCCTTGCTCGGCAGTCCTCACACTGAATACTAATTCACCTTCTATTGTGAGTCCAAATTCAGACACTCGTTGTTGCGGCCCAACGAAAGTTTTGTAATGTCTTTGTCTTGCTGACTTTCGCGCTCGCTAACTGGAACGCTCGTTTGACGGATCGCCTATAGCAATGCGAGTAATTTGCTGCTTGGCGTGTTTTGGCAATTGTTGATATAGATAAGACATTTTGAATGACGCTACGATTTAATGTGGAATTTTAATTTATAAAATTATCTTGTACACTTTATAATTCAAAATCATTACATTAGTCATTTCATTTTACTTCGCTATTTCCTCAAGGAAGCAGTACGTAGTGTAAACATGTAATTCAGTGTTAAATAGTCCGTTGGTCTTGGTATCGAGCATTCTGCCCGCATCTCTGTAATTTGTAGATCGCTGGCGACGAGCAAATGATATGGCAATAGCATTGAATAGCTGTGAATACTTATGCACTGCTGGGTATACAAGGTCCGCTCACGAGTTTCGCTGCGCTGAGCCGTCCGAGCTGCCGCTGCTGCACGCTTCGCTGGAGCTGCTCACCGCCCGCACTCTTGCTTCACCCCCCGGTCCCTTGCGAAAAAATCATAATGCAATCGCCAGGACGGCCGGTGTGGAACGCTCGGCAACCAGTCGCAACACGCAACCAGTCTACATTCAAATGCGTTGAAACTCACACGCCATCCATCACGATGGATTTGTAGTGTCGGGAAATAGATTTCTCCAGCAGCCAGTGGTGCGGAAACTATCTGTGTTGCGGGTGACCAAAGTGACATTTGAATCAAAGTTGCCATTGAATGTTGTTATTCAGTGATGTGAACTTGTACTTTTTGACTGTCCTTATTTTGTTATATTCACTGTTCCACATGTATGCACAAGTTGTTACTGTGCTGATCATTATTCGATAACCGTCCTCGGCACATTTACATTAACAGCATAACCTTTATCGCGCCCTAGAACTAACGATTCCACCGTAGGTCTCGGGTTGACAGCTTACTTGATAAATCACACTCAAACTTACCATTATTGCCTATGTGACCCACATAGACCTAATGTCTTTTTCATAGGCATTCAAAACAAATAATTTTAGATGGATCATTAGAGACCTTTTTTCGACAAAACAATTGTCCATCAAACAAATTAATTCTCTACGCGTCTTGGTTGCGTCCGGTGACGGTTGCTTTCGAGGCGTTCATGTTTTCAAGCTGTCTTTCAATCGCGAACAGTGGCCTGGATCACTCGCTACCAACTGGTAGCAGATAGGAAATGTGTGCGTTATCAAATATTTAAAATCATAAAGTGAAACGATTGGCTAATTGTAATTATCGTCGTTTTAAGAGATAAGACAGGTGGTGAGACTCACGAAATGTCGTTTGATGTCAGTGCTTTACCAATATCAATGGAATGAGGTGATATATCTATGGATTGTGCAGTGTTTGTGCGTGACTTTGACGTGATAAGTGTTTTGTAATATGTGGGGGGCCGCGGTGTCAAATCCACCGCATTATCACTATGTGCAAGGACCTCCGGGACCTATAGCACAAGGACCTATTGGACCCAATGGCCCCATATTGTCAGGTCCTACAACTCGACATTTAAGACCACAGTCATCTTATTCCTTACCACATGGGAGTAATGGTCCCGGGCGTTGGGGCTGGTCGGGCAGCAATGTCTCGTCATTTGATAGACGTCAGATGAAAGTGCCGCCACAGCCCGCGCGCCCGGCACCCGTCCGGCCTTCTCAAAGCCGATATACTGGAAATAATGTAAGTGAAACAAGGGAAGCAAAACACCGCCTTGTAATTTAATTCGTTTAATAGGAACTTTCATGTCCTGGTGTAACATGCGTGAGTTGATAGCCTGTTTCATATAGCTGTACTTTATTTCCTCGTCTCTCGCAATGCGTGTCGGATGTCTTCTGCGCACGCGTCATTCGACACGAACTAACATTTCTCTGGTAGCACGTCACATATGTAACCTTTGTTATACGATTACCTACGGATCTATGAGATTCGATGACTAAATATCTTGGTTTTAATAATCTTATGATATACCTTTGATAAAAGATAAATGCAAGAAATGGATTAGTAATATGCATATTGATGTCATTGAAGTAGGCGTCGTAAAGTAAATTTCCTTGTTCCCCCAGTTTTTGCTACTTTCTCACGCCGCTGTCCCCAGAAACGTCGTCTGTTTACTTATTTACGTAACTCTTACGAAGGTCCAGTAAAAAACTCGTACTCGCCAACGTATGCCGTTAAACCCTTTTATAGTGTGCCGGTGTAAGACGATTTCCTATATAGGGTAGTATCTAATGAATAGCAAATGTTGTCGTAAGTGAGGTGGTTCTGTTTACGGTACTAGGACACTTCAGGTGACTACCTCCAGCGAAATGTAACGGAGGCGTGTCTTTAGAACAAAGCTGATGGTTAAAACATGTTTAAATATATTTACATACCAATGTTTGTATAAAAAATGTGTAGATAAAAGTGAGTCAACTCAAATAACAATTAATAACTAATCACAGATTGATGCTTCTAGTTTAATTGAAATCAAATGTAGATTATGTAGGTTGTATTAAAGCTGCGTAACTACAGCTTGTAGTTTTTAAATTCCAACAAGGTCACCGTTTCGTTATTATAAACAACTAATGTCGTGAATTGCGACAGATATCTAATGAAAGTTTAATTACGTGACCATGGTAATTGTATTCGCCATAGCTATGACAACCATATTGTTTGCGCCTTTAGTAGGAACAACTGGTCCTTAACCTTCTGACTTGTTTGTTAAACCAAAAAACACTAACGTACCTTTAACACTTCATAAGGAGTTTCATCTATTTTAGTTGTAGTTCCTTACATGTGTCTTTTTGCGAATTATTAATAGAAAAACCGTGATTTATAACAACTTTAGACGTTAATTGTATAATTAAAATTTAATGTTATTATCTATATTATAGCGAAGTAACATATCCTATGTGTAATGTAACTTGGCGTGATTAATTGGCCAAGATAGTACCTCCAAATGATTATCACAAAACATTTGTTTGCGAACACTACCTGTCCTTCGATCTTCGGTAAACAAAGCCTAACTTTTACTAAAAGCTTTTTTGCACTTAATTCTTGTATCTCATATCATCGTTAAGAGGCTCGTGGCAAAGTGGATTGGTCAATCAGTGTAGTGAACTTAATTGCAGTGGTCAGATATTTATCGGTTACAATTTATAAACATTCTTCCATACTTTCATCCTGCACCTAGAGTATCAGTAGTATCGTTTAGTGTTATATACAATGCTAATGTTCTGCACCACAAAAATAACAGATATTTCATCTCTTAGTTCCTTCAGATTAGAAGCCAATGAATGATGGTTGTTTTCAAGAATGAAAGAATATCACTAATCTTAATACTGATACGGTTGACAACCTTGTATCAGATTATACGTAAATAAATTAATCCTAATTAGGCATTTTACATACCGTGTGTATTTATATGTATAAATAGATTTATGATAAAAATATGTAAAATTTCATAAAATAACTTGGAAATACAATACAAGCAAATATATTTACGTCTAGCTTGTGAAAATGGTACGTTTGAGAGTAAACAGTTATTAGTGTCTTAATTGAAAACTCTGTACGTGCTTAATTAAAACACATAAATACTATGTTGTGTTAATGGTGACTTCACTCTGTGATCATCTAAGTAAGCCATTATTTTATGAGTTATTATTGCTTTTAATTTTACATAATAAATAAAGAGGTATTTAATTATATACGTAAATATGATAAGAAAAATATCGAATGTTATGTTTTGTATGTTGTGCGTAAGTATGAATTACATAATTATTTACGTACATATTCATGTTGCTTGTATTGCGAGTCACAAGAATAACTGCTAAGTTATCCATGTGGCTTAGCTGTATGCGGCCTTCAGGTCGAATATCGCTATTAGAATGTGAATTACAAAATGTGCGTATTTTCAAGTGAAACAAGCGCATCTAACCACACATTACAAGAGTGTATTAGGTATATTGAGATTCATACTTTATGGCGGCTCTGAACTAGCTACACGCTCAGTACCTCGCCCCGCATCCCCTCTGGCACATACATTTGTTAGATGTGTCAGAATTATTCAGAATACCATATGTAACAACTTTTACCAATGCCATGGATGTTATTCAATTAGGGTTTTATAATTTTGATGTGGATTATAATACGAATCAATCATTTCCAAGCCGAGCTGTGAACATGCTTGCTATTAAGTGAGATTATCACGGAAAAAATTAACAACTTTATCGCATGTGCCTTATCACTCAATGGAGGCCATGGATAAAACTGTACGTTATAAAAATATGTATATTCCACTACATATCAAGCAGAATGTTAACGACAGTTAATAAAATCCAACTTTAAAAATCGTAAGCTATAATTAAAACATAAATTAACGTATATACTAACAAAAACGAACAAAAATAAGTAACAAAAATAGACATAATTTCTGTTTTGTCATAGTATATTTTTTATTGCAATCTGTAGTCAAAGGAATTTTATTACTATATTGTTATTACCAATATGTATTTCGGTATCACATTTTAATTATTTTCTTTAATATTTCCTTAAGGATGTTAACATCATCCTCTCAAACTGTTAATCCTTCATGCGTATATATTTTCAAAGTTAAGTTTTAAATTGATCACAATATAATTAGGTTTATCTTATCTAGTCAAATAAAATTGGAATAGATGACACTAAAACTATTTATAACAGGAAGTGATATCGGTACATATCATAGTGTTTATTACCATAATATCTATCGCTCACTGTTATACAGTAGTGCTATTAAGAATTTATAATGAAAAGCGATAGGTACTAGTACATGCATACATCAAGATTAGTCTAAAAAATAACTAGAATTGTGTCGAAAATTTAATTAGTATAAATTCTTTACTCGTTATAAATCTCTTTGTTTACAATTTTTAATCTATAGCACATTTTATTGCAACAATAGGTTAACCTTCATCCCGCTTGACATTGCCATATCTCAACATTTGTTGTTAATTAAAAGCGGAACGGCAAACCGAGCGAATTAACACCAGGCGATTAACTTTTCTTGCTTATACCCAAATATTAGACTTTTTTACTTTTCATCAGTATTATTTGATTACTTTCCACTCGCTTGTAAATTTGGTTTACACAACACAATAAGCCTTTTTGTTCCCAAAGATGAGCCTTTACTTTATAATCCCCTTTTTCAGTCCCTTACGGGTGGCATTTTAACAGGAAATAATGATGTTACGTACCCTACCCTGTTGTTTAGGTACCTGTTTTAGTACGGCTTTTACGTACCTTCCTGACTTCTACGAAAGCTTTTTTGCCCTTACGTTGCTATAAAAATATAAAAGTGGGTAAACCTAAAATATGCCGTGTGTTGTACAACAATTTTGTAGCAGCGCGTTTTTGTTCCTTAAATTTTTAATTTTCGCAGTCAACAATTTTGTGAACAATTTTGTTAGTTTAGAAATATGTATTGTTATTTTAAATAAATTAACTTGTTTTATATTTATACCTCTCACAAAATCTCGGATTTACTCGAACTGTTCAGATTTATGTGGACAATTATCCGTCTATCCGTTCAATGTTATTGGAAACAGGCGCGAATAAATTGAACGTCTTTAACTGAAGCAGACGAATCTGTTTATATCTAAAAATGTTTTATTTACTTTGGAACTAGATTAAAATAAGATATCTTCTCAATATACTCTCCTCAGTCTCTGCAGGTCTTGCTCATTTGTAGTCTGGTCACGTCGCTCTCCGACTATGTCTCGTGCCGTCTCAACTCGGATAAAACGATCCACGTGTGGTACTTATAGTGACATGAAAACTATGACGTTTCAGCGAGATTTCATAACGATTTATTTACGAATTGTTAGCTTTTAATTCTGTCATTCCATAAATCTGATCAATTGATATTCGTCGTTCGTCATACATGATCTTAAATTAGAATCTATAAAATAAGGATTAAAAAAATATGTTAGTGATAAGATTATTTAAATTAGCTTCACGTTTTTTAGCACATGTAGCGATGCTGCTCCTCGCGTGTTACATACAAAGGAATGTGAGAGTTTCTCTCCATGAATTAGCTCTACCATCGATAGTATCTACGAACACTTTATTGAAATAACTTCATTGATACATTTTATGATTACTAGATACGTGAATGTAAGTTTTGTACTCCTTACATACTGATATTGTTTGTCAGACTTCATGGAAGACGGATTTAGATTTCCTATTATCATTTTTTTTTTACAGTTATCTTCATTTGAATGCATTGTTTCCTTATTTTATTAAGATCTCGAATTATGATTAGATAAAATCGCGATCTAACCAACGTTCTAATATAAAAAGCAATTGATGATAAGTATCTACCTCAGACATCGACTTCAATTTTTCTTTGTGTCATAGTAAACTAATACTGATTATCCGAATACGATACCAAATATGACTGTGTAAAAATATTTATGTTTGTGTATTCATATATCCTGTAGCGGTATTTTAACTTGCATCTTGTGCTGAGCCTTGACTCATCACACAATGTCAGCTAAATACCAAAAGGTTCACCTTTAAAGCTTTATTCTATAAAGGCTGAACTATACATATATATACGATGCAATGTTACGAAATAAAACGTAAAAATATTAACCTCTGTCTAGACTAAAAGGGCACAAGGGTTTAGCTCACAGTTGGCGAGCTGTGCGCTGATTAGACGCTTGTCCGCTTGACCAAGCGTGACTCATTAGTAAAAATATTATAAAAAAGTAGCATCTAAAAACATTCTACATACTGGCCAAAGTACTCTCGTTATTTGTTTAATGACACAAATCCAATGTTTTTTTGCTAGTTGCTTGTGTTATCGTTTTTGAGAAGTCAATTGAATTAAAAACACGTTATACGAAATGGTCGGTTAAACAAAAAGTTAATTATTTGAATATAAATATTAGTTTTTTTCTTATTAAATGTGCAAAGTGATTTAAAGTGACGTAGACCTTTAATATGACATTTGTGATTACACTATTATCTGAAACATGCTGTGCTACTATCTGCATTAAATCGATCGTTATCAAATTCCATTGTTATTACTTACCTTATTGCGTCAACTTTTTAAATACACTTGTTTAAGACAAATAAAGGGTGACAGATATCTCTAAGGGCATTTTATTTATAAATACGTCACGTTTGAGAGATTATGTAAACTCCATACCAAAAGTAAAAAGCAAGGAATTAGGGCTCGTAAAACACAATTATATTCACAACTCGTGTGTATGAATATTTTATATCACGCTATGAATAAATCAATCATTGCTTTTGAATGTTTTGCATATTATGTGTATAGGTACAAGATATCTGAAACAACACTTAAAGATAAATAATATGCCTTACTTTATATTAGCGATTTATTTTTAGCGAGTTTCTGTGTTTCTTTATGATTTGCGTAATTGAGTAGGTACTTTATAAATAGTGAAATAGTCTTTATGCTGTTGTTCTTAAGAAATATACTTACGACATAGCTGTGTAACAAAAATCGTTATAATAAAAATTCATGATTAACGTATTTTTTTCATTTGTTTACAGAAGGTCGACCCCGAGCTGATCTTCACGAAACAGGAGAAGATCGGCAAGGGCTCCTTTGGTGAAGTGTTTAAAGGTGTGGATAACAGGACCCAACAAGTGGTCGCTATCAAGATAATCGACTTAGAAGAAGCTGAAGATGAAATCGAGGACATCCAACAGGAGATCATGGTGCTGTCACAATGTGACAGCCCCTACGTCACCAAATATTATGGATCATACTTGAAGGTAAGATTATACGATACTTACACAGATAAATTAACAACAATGGTTCTTCTTTCCTTTTTTTTTTAAACGAATAACTAACCTGATAGATTACAATAGTTTTGCCTATTGTGAGATACATAATATGAAGCATTCATTAGATTTAATTCATAACACTTTATACAGGTCGATATATTTTAACGTATTCATATTGGACAGAGTAAAATACCTTGCGGAATATATTACGTTTTATCTTGTCAGTCTGGGGGCACGAGGCATCAATCATTGTCTGTGAAGCTGTGCCTTCGTCTGCTTATCTGCCGTAAAAGACAAGGGCTATGTATAATAGACTCCATTTTGCAGTGTATCTTCTAAACGATATCACTGAGATTTTTTGAGAGGGCTTACCTCTATTGCATCTTATGGTATAGTATTAATATACCTCAGTTTCAACTCGGCAGAGAATTGCGTGACATTATCTGTTGTGTACAACAGCGTGACGCACCGTATTACTTCGCAGTTTCGCAGTATTGTTGCCTGGCTCGCCGCTTACCTAGATGGCATATCAGAAAGCGCTGCGGTGCAATGTCATGAAATACCCGGATAGTTATTACCGAACGTTTTGCGGAGTAGCTGTTGTCTCATTGTAATTGTACACCCGTGGTTTACATCCAGGTCTAGGTAATAGGAGTTGTGACTGTCGTGACTGTGCGAAATAAGATTTCGTCTAGTAATAGACAAGCAATTTAGCCGCAAATGCGTTATTGAAATCGACTCGAGTACGATTTGTTTATTAGATTGTGCTGATTGCGCAATGTTCGCTGTTGAATGTCACGAATTGTAACAAAGTTACTACGGAACGTTCACCCGATCGCGTAATTCGCTCGCGTGCTGTATCGCATTCGCGGTGTGCTGTTCGATGTCCGTCACGAAGAGTTTGGGGTCAGAACACGACACTTACACGGAACCGGTCGGTTATATTTAGGTCCACAATGCGATTTTATATTGGTGCCTCTTAACATGTTTGTTGGATACAATATGTATATGTACTTTTCCAATCATATCCTTATGGTTTAAAATGTGAATAATAAGTATAGTTTAAATTTTATTTGCTGTAGACCTATATGTTAGTTTTAGTTAACATACTTCGTCTAGTTGATAAATTATACACTGAGGACAAAAGCCATTATTTTAACAAAAGTTCTATTTTGAAAACATTATGCTAATTCTGTTCCTCAAAAAAATATGGACATTATCCAAAAGCTAGAACGAGTGTACGCCAAATATATGTTTGCCTATAAGACAATAATTAATCATGTATAAATTACAGTTGTCCTTATTTGATCCACGATGAGTAACCCCGTAGGCGTTGTTGTAAACAGATTTGGAAACAATAGCTCACTGATTATGTTTCACAAATAGTAGATTTCGAAAACAGTTAGGTATATCCTAAACTAACGAAAACGACACACGCAATACTGAGAAAGTTAGCCTCCACTGAAATAGGCATGAAAATTTGGCAGTGTTTGTACATTTCACTGTGCTAAAAATAAAACGTGACAGTTTCGGGGCGATTTGGTTTCCGTTATGCCTCCGACTGTACGGCCGTAAACAACAGACGAATCGATATGGACATTCGGAGCATCCCATGGTTTCATGAACCCGTATAAAGCGCGAGTAGAATGGAAAGCATCCCGCCGGCTCCAACAATAATGTCTGGCCCGTAATCATCAATATTAGCATTTTTATTATTCTACACTAGATTCAATTTTGTTTATGTGTCTGAGAGATTAGTGAAATAGCTTTTAAAGGTGCATGGACACCGAGGACGGCTTATTTACAGAGTCGGGCAGCTTTGAAAGAATTAATGAATGTGAGTTTAAGCTGATTGCGAATAGGAGATACTTTTGTTACTATCTACCCATCTAAAAAGCTTAATGAACAATAATGAACAAAGAATGACTCTTTTTAGAAGTTTATTGAAACTATTTACTTTTGTTATAGATGTTCTGGTCTAGATGGTCTAAATGTTTTTTTTTGGTTTGTTTGAATCGCTCACATTTCATTCACGTCCACGACCAGTCCCGTTTTAAAAGCAGTGTGTTTGATTATGTATGAATAAGAGTTGCAAGGTTTCAATATTTTCATCCGATTCAATTCCAGGAAATGTAGTAAAGTCAATATAAATATGCGGAAGGCCCATATATCATTGGTTAATATTTTCGATGTGTTGCGTTTCCCGCTTAGCGCATCACGTCGACTCCGCGTTGCTATTGCAATCTTGACACACTTTCGAATGTTGTTGTTATGCGTGCCTTGCAAAATACGATGCAATGTATGCGGGTTGGTATGTACATAAATCTACAACATATAAAGCTTATCTTTGATCTCTGTCTACAATTAATAATTGTGACATGCTCAAATATTACGCTGCTATTTCGCTTTCATCTGAAATTATGAAAATATAGACGCAAAGTTGCAAAATCTGTTTGAGTTATGAATTTGTATAAACAAACATGCGTCTGGCGTATGAAAGGTGATGGTACTCGTCCGAGTTATGAAAGGCTGGGGCGCTCAATTAGCAAATGAACTTGACGTTACGTGACAGCCCCGTTTGTAGGGTACGCTCCACTTTCATCTCCAAAATTATTATATCAATTCATATCTTAAATCGACACTTGACTCTTACAATATTAAGAATCATTCTTCTGCGCTTCGTTACTTACGTTGTAATTTTATGATGAACTCAGATTAAATGTAATAAAAATAATTTATGTGCCTGGTTTCTTCTAGCTTCTCGGTTTCTGTAGCTATCTACTCGCTATGCGCTGGTATTATATTATATTTTACTTAAAGTCTTATTGTTGGGATTTACTTTGCGAAATATAACATTTTGTGATTTGTTCTGCGGAGAAAGTGTGGTAATGTTGCGGCTGTTTCATAATCGTAATGATTCTCATCATTATTGGTTGAGTAACGGAGGTTATTTCTCTCATCTTTTTTATCTACATTGACCAGGTAAACTGCTTTTATAATACATGATAGCATAAAATAAAGCTATCTGAAAGGCTCGTTTATGGGTGAAAAATATTTCAAACATAAGATTACCTACCTCTATATGTACTTATGTAGAGGCTGTTAGTGTAGAACTCTTTTATAGAAGAATCTCAGCATTTACGTCACTACGATGAATGAATTTCAATGTGACGTGAATAAGCTGTGCTCGTATAGAAAAGGTTTAGTGGGTAAAATTGTGAATGCGGATGTCGAGCGGTGCGGCCGTTCTGAGGTGAAGGACGCTGGTGACTCATCGCGCCCGGCCTCGAGGAAAATGTCGAGGATTCCTCACATTTTAGTTATAGACTTTATTAACGTACCTATAAAGCCAAGGCCCGAGGGAGCGTTTTCATTCATTGAGGTTTTGCTGAATTAAAATCCCATAAGCCATAGTGATTAAGTCATTCTGACTGAAAACTTAATCACTGCTTTATTTGTTTTTAATTTTCGTTTTTAAACGACGACATTTATTCATTTCACGTTCACGTCTTCTTTCAAGTAATGTAAAATACTTAAAAGTTCACGTAACCAGAGACCAGACCATTGATTACACGGTCAATTATGACTAATTGTTTGAGATTGATTCTAGAATCATTGAATCACTTTTATATTTCAAGCACCGAACGATGTGTTACAAATTTGTTTCAGTCAATCAACACTGTGTATAACTTATAATAACGTTACCACAGCGGTATATTTGACATACTCAAACTGCCATTTTAAGAGAACAATCTTTAAATGGGCATGCCCATAAATTCCACATCCCAAGTATAATCTGGCCTATAAACGTTATGTCCGTCTTTTTTATTTTTAGGATTTAAGATGAAACGTTTTTCAGTGTTATGCGATGACAATTAAGTGCACAAGGTTGAAAGCCGTAAACGCATTAGGACTACCTTGACCTCTGCAAATGTCGAGTTGTGTCAAGGTCCTGCAACCCTATTTAAGCTTTTCACAGCGTTTTCTGACGAAGCTGTATTTAAGGCCTGGACAAATATGTTTTGTCATTCTTAACTATTAGCTTATTACGTTCAGGTAAAGAGTGGCGCCACGTAAATATCCGTACGTTAAACTAACTGCATATAGTTAAAAAGTTAATTAAGGTTGTCTAACGGGAGGCATAACTTTAAAGGTCGACGAGGTCGAAACGTACAAATATTGAAAGTCCCATCTAATAAAATGAGTCGAACAATTGAGAATTACGTGCTTGTCATTTGTAAATAAATAGTATTCAGGCTCTCAACGATATAACAGAACTTAAAGGATGGTGCAGTTCAATAGCTTATGAGGAGGTCGTCGACATCTGAACGACGCGAAAGTCATATCGTTGAGTAGAATCAAAGGATTTTAAGAGACTTGATACAGGTCTGGTTCTTATTTCGTTTCGTCCTTCTGTTTCACTGCAATGCGGGCCGGGCGCGGTGAGGTCGTCGGGGAGTAAGAGGAGGGGTACGCTTTTGAACTTGGAAGGTCAAGTTCTCAAACTTTGCAATTTGCTATATTTGGCGACTGCTTTTGGAAGACTCTGTTACGTGGGCACCAAGGTCGAAATTTGATTGATTTGTATTCTAAAAATGAAAGTGATTTGGTCATAATTTGTTTGAGTTATTTTGCTTTTATACGTTAATTTACTGTCTTGCAGATTAAATTATCTTATTTCAAAGCTATGGCGCCAGATGGTGTTTTACGTTAACGTTTGTAACTGTAAAATACTAAAGTCGCTTCTAAATAAATTCCATTCTACAAAGTTCAACAACTCGTATCTTATTGGAATCTTCATGATGAATTCTAGACGTCTACTTTGTATTTTTTGTGGTATCATAAAAATATGTTTGAAGTTTTTTGAAGCTCGTTTATATTGTAACATCTCATTCAAAGTTTTATTTTTACTTTTAAATAGATTTTAAGTTCATTAATTTGTTTCTTGTGGATTATGTCGGCATTTTCGCCCCTTTCTGCCTTCACCCACCGTGTGTATCATTACTCCCAGTCTAATTCTGTTAACATTTTCTTCGCTTGGTTATTCTCAAATTGTCGTCGACACTCCTCTTTCGTAGCATTTTACAAAATTACATTTTGATTCTCCCACACTCCCTCGACGAAAATTGACAATGAAGTTAATGATTGATTTAATTTACTGCGAGACGATTATAAATGAGATGATATTAATTTTGTTTGACGCGAGGAACCATTAACTATGTGATTTTATGGTAGACTTGGCTAGACTAGTCTTAGCTGATATACTTATAGGTAGAATTGTTGTAAGGATTTCATTACATTTATCAAAATGTTGCCCTTTCTTATGGTGAAAGCATATTCAATTCGTATTGGTGCCAAAATCAATCTTTTCCTTGAATGAACTGTTAATTTACAGTAATTTACTTGTTTTGGTATCTGATCCTACCGGTTTCCTTTCATTTTTTTCTGGTTTTGAGTTCTAAATTTGGTTTTGTTTCCGTAAGTATTTTTGTTCAATGTAAAGTGTATTTCGAAAATAACATTTTTATTCGCAAAATACTATCGGTAATCTGTTTTGGATGTAAAATCATCTCCAAAATAAAATATTATGTGAAGTAAATATAACGATACAATGGCACCAGGTTATTGTTTCATACCTACTTGTGAATTACATTATCACGTTAATGTTTGTTTTAAATATTATCACATGGTTAACAACATTTTGATTCTTCAATAGATTTTTCGTTCTCCGTAAAGGCATATTATGTTGGTTTTTTTTTCGTGCTCTGTATAGATTATTACAAAATGCTTATTAAAGTTTTGAAGCAGCTTTAAGCTACATTAGTCCACCTATTTAAATAAGTTTATTTCTCTGTCTCTGCAGCTGTATTGGATCGATATAATAATGCTTGCAAACTCTCAAATCCATGAACTTAATGCTATGAATGCTAACGACCTGAAGCCCTGTTAGGTTCGTTAACTCTCCTCATAAAGCGAGTCCACTGCGTACAAACTCAATAACTGAAATACAATGGAATTCCATTTTGACAATTCCATCTTACAATTAAAAGTTACACTAAACTTCAATTGCTTATTTCTTGAAACAATTACAAGTTATTTGTTTAACACTGCTTTGTAGGAATAATTATAGAGAGTTTGTATTCAAAGTTTAAACTTTGAAATTTTCAATTTTGGTAACTGGATTTTGATAAATTTGTGAAAAAGAATAATCTCATTAATTCTAATTTAATCTCCGGAAACAACTTGACGTATTTTTATCAGCAGTTTTATACAACATGACTTGTGTATTTTAGAAACATGCAATTTTGACACAAAACGTCTAACTTTGTTTATCACATCTATAAACATAAAATGTTCTGTGATAACAATACTGCTGCAATAGGTTAAACTTCCGACGTTATGAACATTTTCCTACAATTTACGATTACATGTAAGTAACGTAACTTTTCTTAGAACGAACCTATCGCCCGAGTATAGCAAGTAGTAATATTTATTACTTTATTAAACTAACATAAATTATGTTCCGCAATATCCTTCCTTAAAGCGACGTAAGTGCGGAGCAAAATAGTCGTAAATTGACAGCGGTGTATGTTGGCAGGATAGGTAATAGAGGGGAGCATGTGACGACATCTGAACCGATAAACAAGATAACTATGTTAGGAACGTGGACGTTACATGGACATGGCAACACAGTCGGCGGACTGCAAGCTGCTCGGTGAAAAACTCGTAACATAAAGTGAATACGACGACCCTATTGGCGTGGTAGCTAGGCGTTAGCTTAATGCACTTATCGACTCGCTTGCGATATATCTGTATGCTTTACAGAACATTTACTTCTCTTCTTGAGGTATTTTATTTAGTAAAACTGCAGCTAGAATATTTTTGGATAAGTGAAGTTTTATGTGCTTGTTATAATGGGGCCATTGTTAAATCAATTGATTCAGTTGCGGGGTTATAATGTCTGCAAATAAGTACATTTATACGCATAGAGAGCTACCGAATACTACAAATAATCTCAATTTGAATATGTCACACAGACTGTAGAACTCGTATTATCAACCGGTTTAACGTCGTTTGGTCCTGGCTTGACGGCTAATCTTGTTACGTGGCGTAGCGCTGAGGCTTCCCTAATAAATTAAACACCTCACCACTACTCTGTTATTCTGGTCTGATGAATCAACATCTTCAATCGAATAATAGTAAAACCCCAACGATCTTAAAGCAAAGAAACAACTTTAAAAACTTGTTTAAAAAGAAATACTAACGTCACAGACCCATCAGCCCATGACTCTTAAAATAATT
Source organism: Autographa gamma (assembly GCA_905146925.1). Taxonomy (NCBI): domain Eukaryota; kingdom Metazoa; phylum Arthropoda; class Insecta; order Lepidoptera; family Noctuidae; genus Autographa; species Autographa gamma. Next base: position 9,933,380 of record LR989852.1, read on the forward strand.
AAAGATTTGATTATTATTTCGCAGTAGCTAAGGTGGATAAGTAAGGTAAATAAGTTTTTTTCATAATATTACGACTAATGTTAAAGTGTTAAGCAGACCAACGACTATTATTCTCTTCTACAGGTCATCAGTTCATTATATAAATTGCGTAAATTTTTCTCCATGTTCGCAAATGGGATATCAAATTAAAAATATCATTACATTAATGTTAGTACTTTTCCCTAAATAATTGAAAATTCGGTCGAACCCTGCAGTTCAATAAAACTATTCTATTTGTAGTGAAGCCTATCGATTACACGATTCGAACCGTGCATTAGAATTCGATTACATCTAACGGAAAACATCTTATTGTTACTTCCTCAATAGCGGCCAGAAAATAAAACCACGTGACACGAAACGTGCGACGTAAACATTTTTTTCCATCATATTCGAACGAGTTTCACCTAATACTTAAATACAATAATGGTGCAACAGACCACAAAATTTATATTTTATTGGGAATTTCCGATACGTAAGTTAAAAAAAAGCAGACATTTAAAAATGTTTATTTTTTCATGTTAAGTAAATATTGGACTACGTAACGAATAACATTTTTCTTTACGTAGTCAAATCCTTTACGAGATCCCTTTCCCCTTTGGGGTTTTCATAGTTGAAAAACTCCGGTTTAATAAATTTGACAGGACTTTGGCAATGGGCATGTAATGAGAAGGGCTAAAGAATGTTTGTATAAAGAAAAAGGACTCCGAAAGCGTAAAAGGGGGGGGGGGGGGGAAACATGCGTAGTACATACTCAGTCGATTTCCACATAAAATGGTTTAAGCGCAGACGATTGATAAATCAAGATATTGACATTTTGTTCACAATGGTCTAAGGTACAGTTTTGGTATAGTTCAATTTTCTAGAATTTAAGACGCCCTCCGCTCTCCGGTGTCAATTAATCTTACTTTAGAATTACATTTCACTGTATTTTGCCCCTTCGTATAAAGTATTTTTTACTTTGTTAAGTTCTATCTGTGGCTTTAATTTACTATTTAGGTCACAAGTGGGACCGTTCCTAATAGAGACTTGAATAGAAATAATTATGTATATAACTTTGAAATGACGTAAATTAACTTGTATTAGCTTAAACTTCCTAACGATTAAAAACACAAGGTACGCCTAATTACACCGTACTGATGACGTTTATTGTCGGTTGAATGAAGACCTGTTTCATAACACACCGCTGCGGGTTGGGTTCATTATCCTTGGTCGACCTTGCAGCTGCTATAAATTCAGTTAAATTGACCGCAGGAGGCGGGCATGCGTCACCGAGGCCGATGCGCTCAGATTAGCAACGAAAGCATGATGTAATAAATATATCAACCTATCTAAGTAATTAATTCTAACCATCTAGGCATCAAAGGAGAGAACCGGATCGATGTGCACGCACGCAAAGGCCATTCTGCGATGTAACTCCACCTGTAACGGATAGGTGCTAGTTTTTTTTGTTTATTCTTACCAAGTCTATTTATACGGGCGCATACCTCGTCCTTCTCCTCGTATAACATATTCAAATACGTACGTGAGACGTCAACGAATTCACCGCGGTCGCTTTGACCGTCCGTCCGTGGGTAACGTATTCCGCGTCAGATGTCTGAAACACAATAGTTTTTCCCAACATATCCTATTTCTCATTGTGTCGGGGTTGCTGATTGAAAGGCGACGGGTGTCCGTCCCGAAAGGCAAGAGATAAATTCCAGATTACCCAGACACAGCTGACTGTCCGCTCGGAAAATTGAAATTTGCGCCTTCGACCTGCTGGTTTGTTTGCCATGTTACTCACAATGTTCTATGTATAGATGTGTAGTACCTACCTTTGACATGGGCCATTTTGTATTGAAGGTTCGAGTTAAACTCGCCTTGTACGTAGATGTTTTATTTTATTATAGTTTAGATGGATGGAAAAATATGATATTGTTCACGAACCTATTTATATGAAGGGTATAGAGCTGATGTGCCGTCAACATTTTCAATATTAAAATTGATCGCTGAGCGTGTTCCTAACCTATCTAGGTCGTAGCAAACGTCGTTAATGCGGGACGGGAGGCAATTAGGGCAAGCCAATAAAACATCGCCATCAACGTACACCGGTCGTTCCTCCTCGCCTGCTGCACCAGCGTCGTTCTGACTAAATGCATTTTCGCTATAATAAATTTAATATCAGAGGCAGGTCCTGACGTTCTATTAAATTACAACTGTTTAATGAACTAGCAAAATAACTGTTATTTATTATAACTTCAGTAGATTTTTTCAAACCAGAGCCGTTCCTCATGTCCGTTCATTATCTTTTAGACATTGTCCTTCTTTTAAACTGTTGCAACGGACTACTTAAGACAGTCGAGGTCCAGCGGAAGATGCCAAGCTTGAAGCGATGTCCCGGCAAACGGAGAGATGTTGCCGTCACCGATGTCAGAGTTAAGTGCCGCCGCACTCGACGTATCCGCACAAAGGCCGCTCTCTCCGCTTTGTTCCGCCTCTTTGTTTGACTTGACGAAGGCACAGTAAAAAACTTCAACACGGCCGTAGACGACGGCCGGCCTGAGCTTGCGAACGAAATGTACAGCTTTATTGGATCTTACCGGCAAGGCGCCAGTTTAAACATGATTAGGACTTATGTACGAAAAGGCTTGCCTCTAATATTAGCGGAATCCCTTTGAACCAGAGGTTCAGGATTTCTGAAGGTACTTGCCTAGTTGTGTAAATATCCGATGAAATATAACCGTTACCTCAAATTACATTAAAAGGTCCATCCTCTCAGATATATTATGAGGCGTCAACTTGCGGAAATAATCCATTGTGGATCTGTCCCCCGTCTGCGCATGGGGGTCCGCAGCTATTTTCGTTATGATGTGCTGATGAATTGATCCCTTTATGAGGGGTTCTCAAATTACCCTACTTCACAAATTAGATTCTAGGTCATTTTAATATTGTAAATCAGTCAATCTATTTAATAGTTTTAGTTGTTTACTATTTGAAGCGAAGGTTTGCAGGCGATATGATTTAACCTTGCGGTAGATGCAATGGTTGTGCGGTTAAACGATTAGTAGCATAGCAACAGAACCACATTCATGGGACACACATATACATACAATATAGGTATATTGAAGAAGCACCACTATCTACTCCATAGCATAGGGTTAGTTACATATGCAGGTTTGCACATTAACAGGGATAACACGGTTATTTAAAAATCTCCTCTGCCTCGCGCTGTATATAGAGTACTTAAGCTGCATAGAAATTCATTGCCCATTTTAAATGACCAGTTTTTTTTTGTCGATGTTGATTGCCGTGGTTGCCTATTCGCCAACGTCGAGATTCTCACATTCTCTGTCTTCTTTACTCAGTTTTGCACAACCCTAAATATCTAAGCTACCTGCGGGAACGTTTTGAATTCTTGGTCCCCAGGGGTAAGCCTTGTCGTACTTCTTCTTCTCTTCTCCTTCGCACTCCTCTAGTCTTTACGACGAATCGTTTACTATTCGTGTTGTGCGCCTCTGGAACTCACTTCCACATTCCTTACGTAATAGCCCTTCTCTAAACGTTTTTAGGAGAAAGATAAAAGAACATTTCCTCTCAATTTGAGTTATGTACTATATGTATGTCTATATCTGATATATATCATAATATATACGTACTATATGTAGTATTTGTGTGTATGTATATTATAATTGTTAAGTTGTACACTTCTATCTTCCTCACCACGTAATATTAATAATAATCTCTCTATCACTCAAAGGTTGGCTGTAAGAAAACTCAATTATGAGTTAAGCTCGCCTGTGTACATAAACTTTAATGAATATCTGACTTTGAAATGTATATTTATGTGTGTACAATAAAGAATTAAGAATGATTATTTATTTGTTTCTACTAATCACAAAACTCCGCATAATTGTTCGTTTGAATACATATATATATATATTGATATACGTATCACACACACTTGCAAGAATTGGAATGTGTTTTTGCTTCAAGTACTTGATATTGTTACATTTCCCAACTGTCGCGTGAAGTATTCTTTCTAGCTGTGAGTACTGTTATAATATCTAATCGAACGTGTTATCATCGAGCTCTCTAGATTTTATATTTATCTCAACTAAAAGGATATTTATATTATGTTATTTGTTGACCTAATTAAAATCAGCGAATTATGGGTCATACTCAAGTTTTTCATATAATAAAAAACAGGCCATGATCAAAAATCTGGTCTCAAAAATATTCTGAAAAACCATTTAAATCTAACAATTAATCGCTACCAACCAGGACAGCATGACGTAAATAGGGTATTTGGTTGATGTTACATTTTATTTTCTTTTGACTATGGCTTACTGTAAGCAAACTAATCAAATCGCTACTATTGTTATGATTTCATAAAAACGAGCAGTTGTTATAAAATATTGTTGTAAAGGTACCTAGAAATCTCATAAAAGATACGAAGTTTTGTAAATATTTTTTATCGACGCGACGGGCACATGGGTGGGTGGCATGCTTGATGCTTTATTAGATTTTAAACGATCACTGTTGGAGCAAATTGGTAGGCGATCTATGAATTTATTTTGTAAAAATAAATCTGAATTTTATAGTAAATCGGCTAGCGAGAGTCCAGTGTCACCATCGTTGGTGTCAACGACCGAGTGACTGTACGGTTGACCGGTCTCGTCGCGATCTGATTGTCGCGCCAATAAACGATTTGCATGTGTTGGTGTTGCGGCCGTGTTGCGTTTGCGCACCCATGCCCCAGCTAATTGGTCATATCAAGTTGGCCAAGCTTTGTTGGTGGCCATATAGCGCTGTGTCAGTTTCAAAACACAGGTTTTGTTACATTTTCATGTAGTAGTCACTAGTTTACATTAAAACTCATAAGTTGCTTCAAATGTATAGTAATCACTTATTTTCTGATTGAAGTAATTTATCTTTAATTTGAGAAGAGGCTCCTCCTAATAGAGGCTTTCCTGTGAACTGGCTTATTATTATGTTTGTTTTGTACTGGATATACATAATAGAGCGTAGCAACTGGGATTCAATTTCCTGTTTCCGAAAATTCGTCTGTCTCTACAAAACAAACTGTTATGAACAGTGCAAACGTTTCGAGCCATATAACGTTTTGTTAAACGTAGTGCCAGTTTAGTGTCGATGTTGATTTACTGTTGCCGATGGTTTAATTTGGTGCGCACTAAAAGCTTTTGTGCGTAATGGATATCGGTGATAGATATCGAATACTCGCCGAATGCATTGACTTTTTATCCGCGGTTTGGCAAACATCCGAACAATATTTGCACTTTATTTATTTCAATATCATAGATTTGTTCTCAACTTTGATATATAATTTTTATTTAAGTGTTTTATGATATGAATACGTTGTTCCTATTTTCGACCATTAATCTATCGTACAAAGAAGGGTATACGCTTATTTAACGATAACGTAAGAAGAAGCCTCCTCATATCAAATTGGTATAATCTGCTTTAAGTTCTAGTGCTTACAAAGTTCACAAATGTCCAATGTTGCATAGACAATTCAATCATGTATCATTCCACAATGCGACTTCCATGACAGATATGTAAGATTTGGAAAGGTGTTACAAACTGAAGATCATTTGTGTGTTCAGAGACGCCGTACATTATGTAAATTGTTTTCGATCAATTTCGGTATTCCGTTATGTTGCCCGCATACCTAAAGGAGAACCAGGCGGCGAATTGAATTAAAAAAATCTACGAGCAATCGTTATGATTGCGAGCTCAGTCGTGGCCAGGTTTCCGATTACGTGCGCAAACGCTTTTTAATTGAATCCCTGCTGCGTCTGACTACTTTTTGCGGCGAATGAGTTAATTGTTGGGCCTTTGGTTTTTTGGTCAATTGCACACACAGGACTGCGGGCGTGAGCGAGAATTTTAACAAAACAGGACGCGGCTTTCATAATAATTGTCTCCGTCGAACGGTATCCACATCCACTTGTAAACTCGCCTGGATGTTTGAGTGTACATTGTTTTATGTTGTATACAAACAGTTGCATTATCTTCAGCATCAATAAATGAGTATTGTTTCCCGGCAATATGACTCTTGTTATTTGGTTGTTGGCATGTGTTGCGGATGAGAATCTCATCGCAATATTCACCAATGCATCATATCATATAATCCCTGACCTTCATATTCCTCTTACTTTACCGTATATATTACAGTTCCTAAATTCCAAGAAATATTAGATTAAAGGGTGATAATTATGAGGTATTGCCCCTAACTGGCGTTTATGATTCTTCGGCCTTAAAGCGTATGACGTTAAGGAATCGTAATCGCCTCTCTTGGCAAGCAGATTGTAAATTAAAGATGTTTTATGACTTCACCTGAAGCGGCTATTATATAAATAATCATTATGTCATTATATCTGCCAGTCTCTATGTATGACGCCAACGGGAAGAGATGAAGTTGCCAATGTTTTCATCAATCCGACAACCTTTGTTAATTACATAATTTGGGTTATATGATATAATTTTAGATGTTTACAATATTACTTATTTGCATTGTGAACAGATTTGTGTATAATAAACACAAATATTCTCGTACTTCTTTTTACTTGCGCTTCAGGCCATGTATGTTTGTGCGTTTGTAGGACTTCAGTTAATGATTTGCGATTCCTTAAACGAGTTCCTTGTTCCACAAGCGTCAATCACAGTTACATTACATCATAAATAAATACCTACTTATTTCACCACATGTCAAAAGAGCAATTGATGGAAGGATAACAAAAGCAGTTTGAATCGATGCGTGACAGTAATCGATCCTCGTATCATTAAGTAGTGCGGTATTTGTTACGCCCGCATCGATTGACATCAATGTGCATCGAGTGTTAGAATTGTTGCGACATGATTATCGAATAGCCTAAATACGACGCGGGCGGCCACATGTCTGTATGACTCACAGTGCCATCAGACTTCGCCGACTCCTAATGTTACAATTAATTAAAACAAAACTAATCGACGTCTATTAGCATTGTGCTAATATAGTTTTCGGTTAATGCTTGCAGCCCTTAACACAGTTTATGTTTTCATTTCTAGTATGAATTTAGTACCAGTAATAATAAAAAAGCTAGATTGATACTATCAAAACAATGTTTTTTCGTTACATAAATAAATTGATTACGTTGATGGAAAATGAGAAAGGTTCCCATAAAATGTACTGATTTCTTAACAGTATAATTTAAACTGTTAAGTTCCTTATCGAATGTTACAGCCGCTCTAATTATAGTTAGTAAATGGGCAGTAAACAGGTTCCTAACATAGTTACTACCCACATGTGTCATTAGGATACTTACGTAACTCAGTATAGTCTACTGAGTCAGTATAGTTGTTTTTTACAACCCTTTGACTGCATTATGAGACCATAACGTATTGCTGAATAAATCGCATTTTTAAATGCTATTATTATTTGATCAGAATGAACGTTCTACATTAAAACATGTCTAAATGAATTTAGCGTTGTTCATATTCCATCTTCGTCTCGGTTCGATAATAATAAGCTCCTTTATCGCAGCATTGCGCAATGTACTACAAAATGCAATTACTATATTCGTGTTGCCACCGATCGTGGTAGAAGGCCTTGGGTCATGGATAAGGCTAGACACGCACTGTAATTAATCACTCGCAATTCGTTTCTGGTGTGGAAAATTGCATTTTGAACATGCCAGTTATTGGATATTTAAATTAGTCTTTTTCGTCGGTAAAGTATCGCGCAAATAAGGTTTTTCAGTCGTTCCATTAGATGGTTTTAAAACCATACAAGCATTTTATCGTATTTATTTATGTTATTTATTTTACAAGTTAATTCAAAAGCTGTTTTATGAACTACTATGTAATTGAACTAGCTATAATATTCTAGTTTTAGTGCAGAATATAAAAAGGTATTTAGACTGTCTTATATCCATTTAGTGTAACTAGTTTTCGTACAGTTTTGTGACCGCCTGAGCTAGATAAGATGCATAATATATAACATTCTTAAATACACAATGCGTCACGATCCTAAACGCGCTGTGGGTGTGTCGCAGCTAAGTAGGCAACGTTCTGGTATCAAGGTTAGCTTTACGCAAGAACTAGTCATATCACGCGTAGGTCATTTAAAATACGACTTTTCCTTTCTAGGAGCTTTAGTCGTGACTATTCTTTGTAATGTGTAGAACGGTTGGCTTTGTTTTATTTCTAGTTTTTTTTTTAGAAATATCATTTTTTTTTACAATATTTTAAGTACACATATAGATATTCAAAGGAGTGCTAAAAAGTGTCGGAAGTAGTAACAAAAAAGCTTCATATACCTAAAATAAATATGTGTAAAGCTAATATAAACTTAACCAGATAACTGAGATAACCAAGCATGATATGAATAACAATATTTGCATTGTTACTACACGTCAGATTAAAAATAAACAAAACGTGCATGCCAGTAGGTACCTACTTACGTAAGCCTTGTAGTTGGTAATTGCAACAATATTTCCCTCAATCGTATTCTAATGAAACGGCTCTTTTGTTGAGCAGCATAAATAATTAATGTTGCATAATAATCGCGTCCTTATAACGCAATCATTAAAGATAACCTCGCGGTAGGTGGTGGCACCACCCTGAGATACGCTGTCCTTAGAGTCTATTGTGTGGGTTTAAAACAATGCCACCTTTCTATTCCCCAACAGAACGCTTCGCATACCTGATTGAGTTATTCCTCAGATCGATGCGAATGACGCATACTTCATAACGAATATCAACATAAATTGACTCACTTTTATATATCGCTATCTACGTAGCCACTTTAAATTCCAAAATCTACGATATTGATCCTACATAGCTGTTGATATCGTTTTAATCCGAACGGAAATTAGCTAGCATCATGATATTGATGCAACTGCCATTTCGATACTGCCCAATTATCAACATTTACCATTTAAACAATGCGCCTGGAGTAACTTCAATAATTCTGCACGAATTGTTTGCTTCAATCAGCCAATATAGCAATGTCAGCTCTCTCGGAAAGCACACCGAAATCTCGTATTAATGAAACAAAAATAAAATGTACTTTTCACTTAAAAACTGCCGACAAAAAGCTTCGAATGTCCTTGTCAAAGTTTTTATGTAACAGACAAAAATCATTGTGCTCTTTCCGTATCTGTGAAGTATAACAAAAACGTGTTCAATGAAAATCGATAAATATCCGGAAGAGTCGCCAGGCGGTGTAAGATATTAAATCATCGCCACATTTATCGTGTCAACAGCAGCAGGTACCTTCATGCTACACTGTATATACTGTACATATATATAGTACATACGATTAACCTTTTCCGTAGAGTCATAGGCGGCGTGCACATCTATAATTAGAGTGACGTATTTATTTATGAAGGGATATACGGGCAGCGCAGCTCCTGGCACGGCGGCCTCGCGACCTACATCCTCCATGTGATCAAGTCATTTAGAAAAACCGCCATTTCGCTAAACGACCACGCATTAAATATATACTATTAAGGCCCGGTTTCACCAACATAGAATAAGTCTTAGTACTAGAATAAATCGTTAATTACTCCCAAGTATATCCATTTTACGTTTCACCAACATTTAAACTAAGAATAAAACCTCTATACTAGAATTAAGTCATATACCACTGTTTTCGGCCATGTAAGCTGCTATTCTTTGGTTAGTAGTGTCAAAGTCAAGTCAGTTCATAGCATTTAAAAAATGACGCGCCGTTTGTATGCATTAATAAAAGAAACCGATAGCGAAGATGATGATTATTTTTGTCCTCGTCCACGGTGGTTTAAGAAAAGGGCTAATTATTTTGAAGAGTACGACGAACACGATTTCGTGATAAGATTTTGTTTATCCAAGAAGGCAGCATTACACAAACGCACACAGAATTATTCACCCAAGTCAGTGCAGTAATAGTGTCGGCGACAGAAATGTATAAGAAATACCATTAGAATAGTTTAGATGATAAGTTTACATATTTTACTAATAAAGTTAACTTAATGCGAGGTATCGCGCTAAACGCCGAACCAGATTAGAATGTAAGGGGCTAACGCAGTGTGGGGTACCCCGCTGGGCCGCCCACCTATTAGCAATAATTGTTTATTAATTCTTTAAATTTTGATTGTTTATATATTGTTTTATATTATATTTAGACTTTGTAATGATAAGTAAAGTTAGGAATAGTAAGTAAAGTATAAGGAAACACAATCTCGTAGAAAACACAGATTTGTAAAATTGACACAAAAAATACGTAACTTGAAAATCAAGTTTTTTAATTGTATAGGAAAAATATTATCATGGTGTCTATCATATGGGAAATCGCAAAGAAATGCCAAATCCGTTTAAATCATAACAATCGGTTAACGGGTTTAGAAGATATTAACATATTTAGTTAGTAAACAAATATAAGGATACAGGTTTGGCATTTCTGGGGCGATAATTAAATAAAAAGACAAGAAAGGGTGGTTATCAGATCGCTTTCTTTTATTGTTGACCATCATTCAATTATAGGCAATAAAACTAATAACTAAATAGGATGAAAGTATAAGTCAAGACGGTCGCTGTTTTAAGGTTATTCTAAACGTCAGGTTTACGTATTATCCAAACAATTTTAGGAAATAGGAAGCGCCATTGCTGAGGCACGGAACAACCTGACTGTTTGACTTGGGAGCGTTATAATGTCATTCCATACATTCGTTCACGGTTACAGAGTAGCTATATGAGATTAAGATATTCGCAAACTAGCATGGTGAAATGAAATTGAAGTTAACCAAAGAGTAAATCGTTAGAATAAATTAGTACTAGGGTAGCTCCTCTCGCATTAATTCAAAGTTGGTGAAATCGAGTCTAAATACCGTTATCAAATGATAATCGTAGGCAAACTGATATTTAATATTTTGTCTAGTTTAAACGCTAGATAAAAATTTAATTCGTGGAATACATGTTGAATATAATACTTGTCTTGTTTTCCTGTTATTTTTAATGAATTTCTATTGGTCAAAGGCTTTCCTATAAACTAGGTGGGGGTTCTTTAAACTAACTTTATTGTTCATATTGTATCGATTGTTAATAACGTGCTTAGTCTTACTATATTTATCGAATAAAACTCAGCACGTAATATCGCTATAAACCCTATTATTCTAAATAATATATCTGGTAGTATATCTCGCCGACCGCAAACCTCTAAGTTGTCCTATTTTCTAAATTCTCTCATATTTCTCTAGGCATAATGAACGACATTAAATGCACGACTTTTAATGGCTGAGACCTCATTCAACGACCTGTATAATAAGTAACGAGGCTGTTTGTTTATTTGCTGCATTTATATTTTGGTCGCTGCGGCTTTTATTTTGTTATGATACAAGTGATTTTTAAATATTAAACCGACTCAACTCATAACAGTAAAACCGAATTACATTATGATGAAATGAATACTGTTACTAAGTAGACAGAAATGTTATATTGGTAAAGTTAATAGTGTTAATAAAAAAGGTCAGTCTCTTGAAGCCATCGTAATCTAAAAAGATTTATGCCTCTTGATATTGCTGCGTCAACGTCTAGTATAGTACATAATGTATGACTCAGAGTGTCAGTCAATATTAAATGTTGTTTATAGGGCAACTTGTAATTCAGTAAATGGTACTACATCAGTAAAAAACTATTTATTATATTAACACGCTATATTTCTTATACAAGCTTTGTTCTGGTCGCAAATCCTGGGTTTCACAGCTCTGTTTGAATTGAAGTTCTTAATCTTTCTCATAACACTTTGCACTATTTGTGACTTACGTGTCCCAAACAACCTATGTTTACATAATAAATAAGGCGACTTAGTTGAACACTATCTAGATTTGCTAACATAATTATTCAACACAAACTGTAACACTTACAGTGATAAATTAACACACAAATCCTCTCCAAAGTTTCCCTGAAATCCACTGACATGACGTGGTGTTATTAATTCAGTTAGTTCCTGCATTTCAGACAACTAGCTATAATATAGTTGAACTGTGGCAACCAGATGCCAGATATCATTAATCACAGCAACAATTATGATACTACATTAACGCGTACTTAAATCTTCTGTTATTAAAAACCACTTTGCGGTCAATTACTCGTATTGTTTTTGCCATCGTACGACGAATAAGCATTTTGCGGTGGGACTTTAATTACCCATGATTTTTTATTCCTATTGTTGTTTTATTGGCTAAGGGTGGTGACACAACAATTAATCATAATCACACGTCCTTTGTCGTGGGTCGATCTGATAAAAACGTGCGTATTCGATGTCTTCATTGCTCTCCTAACCCCAATACATTCTCTCCTGACAGTGACGTATTACTTGAAAAACTATCGAACCGTGTGCCCCCAGTCTTAATAAGTTGTCGGGTCATTATACAAATCAGTTCACTTGGTTCCGTGCCAATGTTGTCTGAAATTAATTATGTAAAAGTTGTTCGTGAATCGGAACTTCATGCTGATTTAGTAGATATCTGCAAGTACTGGTTTTCCCTATACGTAACTTTGTATTTTTTAGGCTGGAGTAAAGTTTTAGTTTTATTAAATCAGATTGATTACCTATTTTCGTTGATTTTTCCTAGATTACGTATTTTCTTTCTCTTGGGCTTGTGAATATAATACTTATTATAAGGTCTATCTTTCCAGTGGCACCGAACCAAGGCTAGCTAGCGTTTCTCCGGATTCGGTCGTTACATGCTTTGTGTGGGGTTTTGCTCGCCGGCGCGTGCCAGGCCGACGGCAATCTAGGCAAATCCTATCTATTGTGCGCGGTGACAATAGTTCCGGTGCTAATTCAAGGACGGCTCGCCATTGTCCCGTGGATGACGATGCGCGCTGCGCCACTCCCGCCACTCCACCATTCTATACCCACGAATGTTTATCGATTCGTATTGTTACGCTATAATAAATATTTGATACAAACGTTTCTGTATTGTAAATGGAAGTCAAATAGGTGACGTCACAGATTTTTTATTGTTTTATTTATTGTTTCTATGTTCGTCGGTACATTACGCGGATTTGTTTTCGATAGTGTTGATTATGATAAAGCGATGATCACGTTATTTTATAAAGTGCTCGACAACCGGATGTTTTATTTTTCCTATCTTGTAGGGAAAAACTTATCTACATTAAGAGATTTATAACTAATGTTGTTTAGGTATGACTAATTGATAGCTCAATATTAATATTTAGGATAGGTTTCATAACAATGAAGCATCTTTTATCGGTATTAAGCATGTTGCGATGTTCCTCAAAGTTGAGTGTCCTGTCCCGGTTTCGTCGCGAGCACATCTTTCATATCTTACATTTTTTGCCGACCTCCCTCTCATACGACAGGTCGTTACGGATTTCACCACATCTTTGTAAAGCAGACTTGATTTATGGCCGTGATAATAATTTCCGTGTTGAGGTAGGGCTCGTCTCGCCCGCATTATATTGTAATGGGTCGCTATTTGCCGCGGTGGCATTTGCGGACTTGGGCACAGTCTCAGGTCACGTCATAACCTACAATGTTAAAGTTACGTGATCGCATTGTACCCCCAGCCGTAATATCAACGATTATTCTATCAATTACTCATTTGCTATGCACGGCAAGGGAACTGTGAACATCATCAGTATCATCACTGAAACGAAGATTGATTGTTGTATTAACAAGTCTACTAGTCATGTTTAGTTGATTCGTAAGATCTCTTTGCACGTTTTCCATTAGTGGCTCTTTTGAATATATTTGCATTTGTAATTAAATTGTTCAATAAATGGTAAATAAACGTCCCTGTCATGAGGAATCTGCGGTAAATCTCTCAAGAAGAAATACTGCTTGTAAAAATACAATCAATAGGTATATTTACCATCATGTAATACGACATTTTGTGTAGCGAAAGGAGCCAATCTAGCTTGCAATTCCAGTTGCTAGCATATAAAATGCCTCATTATTCCGTCTCGGATGAATTCGGGAATAAGTTTTATTGGTTGGACGGCGATTCAAGCCACCTAGTGTCGTTAACATTAGAGTCTTGGCAATAATTGGTCCGCTCTCCTTACCCACCCACAGCAGTGATTGGCTCGATTACTGTTTAGCGCGTTCGACGCTTTCAGACAGTCTACATTGTATTAAACTGTCTAGACGTTGTCTTGAGTACCTACTACAAAGCCCTGAGAGCTTGTGCGTACTTAGCTGCTATTTTTCATTGAAATGTACTTACACTTCTTTGTATCTTCTTTTTCCTAGCCTTTTTCATACTGTGTCAGTGTCGGCTACCATTTTTAACGATGCAATGTGACAGTCCTTTATAAGGTGTGATGTTTTAAATATATTTACCAATAGAAAATATCAAAGACAAATCTTATTGTCGTCGTATATTTTAGTATACTAAACATTAACTAGTATTCATTCCTTGTTTCGACATCAGTAAAATACGATCAAGATCGCCAACAGAATACCTTAAATGTTCCAAGTACAAGTCTCGTTTCGGTAACGAGGCCTGTTAACACCTTTAGGCCAATTCTAACTTAGTAAGGCAATAGTGACGTAAGGCAGCTGTTTCGTGTATAAAAGACATTTCGCCTCCCCTATAACGGTTGCCCCGCAACGCCATTGTAATAGGAAAAGTTTTGGGGATCTTGAAAACGTTTGGCGCCAGCAACACGACTCACTGCCAAGATATTGTTTTTCTAATCATAATGTAACGCGTAACAGTGTCATCATATTTCTTATGGCTCACTTATTTCTTTCTACTTTAGTTTAATTACATTGACTGTTTACTTTTAAGGTTTTCCTTGCTTTATATTTATCTTTTGTTTGTAATCTGGCTTCGAAAAGTACGAATTTAGTGCAATCAGATAGTATTTATTGTGATTTAAGTTTACAGTTCTTAATGAGATGATTCACTTAACCAAATATGTTTTTGTTACAGGTAAGAGACGAAGCAATTTACGTATAAACTCATGGTATATCGTAAACACCTTCAAGGTTTGTTCAAACTGCTATTTTTCGTGATCACTTGAATAAATTTTAAATATTTACTTTGTTACGTTTAATGATATCACATGGCGTGATACATTTTTGATGTGTGCATTAACTGCTTAACGGCTTTATGTTTTTTTCCTGATAACCAAGGAAAAAATAGAATACCGTTAGGTGCGAATTATTACTACCTTCTTTTAATATACTTAGCTTCATTTTAGCCTGGTATATTCATATTTTAGCAGGTTAACGCAAAAGAAGTATAAAAGAGAGTAATTAATTTACGCATTTTACGACGTAGCCATTAAATATTTATTAACGGCGTCATAATAGCCTGAGATAGTTAGATAGTTAGCTCTACATAAATATAGTCTGTCTGATAATAGTAGCACTAAAAGAAATACTTTCATGCTTTGCTAAAACAAACGCACAGAAAACCCAACTGAACAGAATAACAATAAAAATACACTGAATTTCAAATTGAAAAAGAGTTAATAAACGTAAAAGCTTTTGTCAGTCTGCTGAATTTCAGTACAAACAACAATTAAGCTTATTTCTATTATCTCGCTAACCTCATTAATTCTAGATGTCCTTTGAGCGCTGTTTGAAAAAACATCGTTAAGATAAATGTTCAGCAAATGGAGGCACCGCGGGAAATTTACTGGGCGTCCAATTTAAATAGTCTGGTTTTTACAGATGGGTACAGGGAGGTCTCTAGCCTCTCGTGTTTACCCGGTTAGTAGCCGACGCGTTTATTCGCTTGGGTGCCTCGGCTGAAGTGCAGCGACCACTCTTAAAATTGTTTACGTCTCCCTGCTTCGTTACTCCCTGGTTGGCTGCTGTTCCGCTGAGAGATGTCTTATTTTTATTTCTATTTCCCCTTTCCGACTCATCGAGCCAAATTACTCTTACACAAACTCTTTTATGTACACAAAATTGTACTATCATTCTGCTTGCAGTAGTATATATCGTACGATAGTTGGTCGATAGTTTATTAAATTGATATTATTAACGATCCAGTGCATCGCTGCAAGCATTAGCAACATTGTAAAATATGATTGAATATCTTTAAACAGGCCCTTGGTCGGCCGCGAGCGGTTTTGTGTCCATTACGCAAATCGTGACGCGACAGGCCGAAGTTATGGCGAAGGCTGTTTTATGTGAGCTATCAAACTTGTTTAGATGCCAAGCTATAACACCACACGATAATGTTTACAATTTTGTTACGACATTGTCTTATAGATCTACATAAGCTAAGTGCGCAGAAACTCTGCACTCAATATAAACTCGCAATTTTGTTGAAATATTCTATGTGTAGTCGTTTTACACAAAGTATAGCCATATTCTTACTATCTCTGCATTCATGATTGATTGTTTTAAACCGGATTCTTTTTAAATTTTCACCAGTGTTGTAGATCTGTCAATCACATTATTTCGTATGTTTTGATAACTCACCCAAAGCACGTAAAGTACGTAATATTATCCGGTGTTACAGCAATTACGGTTCGCTCCAAACTAACAGACGGTAATCTCTCGAGATTTTCTATTATCTTATTTTTTCTTCCCTCTCCGTTTTAATATTTTGTCACAATATTTTCCTTGTAAAAATCTTGACGACATTGCAAGCTAAGGTTGCGGATATCAGTGAGATTTGAATAAAATTTACTCATTTTTCCCGAGGAAAGATTAAATTTATGTGTTGCTTGCCGTATTCCAATACCAACATGACATCAATAAATACATTGGTTGCATGTATCTACGCAGGTTCATTACTTACTTGTAAGTTGTAGTGCAATGCTGAAATTGCAGTATTATAATAGACTTGGGGATTCCGTCTTTTTTGCTGCATTAACCGTCTTAGTGGTACTACGGATGATAGAGTGCCAATCTTGTTAAACTTGTACTGTAATCCAGTTTACACTTGCTATCGGAAGACTTGTCATACAAGTAATGTGACCATGAAATTGTGTTGATGTATTAGGTACACTGGCATTCTTATTACTATTCAATTTTAGTTAGAGAATGATTGTGTATAGCTACGATTAAAATGTCTTGGTTTAATATTCTGTCGGGATGTTTATCTGCAAACATCCTGTTAACAAACTTTGCTACTTTTATAACGTACTTTATAGTAAACGGGATGTTATTTTAATGTCGCAACCACCCGCCAATGTACGTGATCAACCGAATATAACAACATGGCGACAACTGTATTTTATTCTTGAACCATAATATTAATTGTTTAGCTAGCGTTTTAATTAGGAAGTAATAAACAATAAAACAAACGTGACGAATACACAAAAAAGGTGGTACCATTGTTCCACGAAAGCAATGCGGCAGTCGATTGTCAAGCAACAACATTACAAGCATAGAGCGATACTAAGGTCCGTTATATTGCGAACGCACGCGATATTCGCGCGAACTGCCAACGGGATATATAATATGTGAACACCGCAATTACAATAAAAAAAAAAAAAAACATTAATTCTGGAACTTAAAGAATCCCTTATTCAATTAAAAATTATACCTATTTCGTTGTTTACGCGTACCTACATCTTTTAACCTTTTGACTCTCAGAAAGAGGACGCACGCTTGTTTACGCTACGTTTATGGTAATTTTTTACTAGTAAATATTACTCGGCAGGGATCATTGACATTGTTGACTATTGTTTTAATTTGCGGGTCAATTGCTCGAATTACAAGCGAATAAAACACTGGTATTGTCAAATAATGAAATAAATAAGGACAATATGGGAATTCGTTCTGAAAAAGGTTTTTTGTTAACAGGTTGTTTTTAATATCAAAAATATGTTTATAAATGTTATAAATAAATCCCAATTATCCACAAACAATCGATAAAGTTAAAATTGATATTTAAATTTAAAAGCAACAGTACATAAATTTACTGCAATTTCACAATACCACTAAAGTTTATTTAACTTAATTGAAAACGTTAGCCATTAGATACAAAGTCCCTTATTAGTCAATCGTTACGATAGAGCCCATAGTAAATAGTAGTTACTCTCGTTAGTTCGCTATCGAGTTTATGAGACAGGCTTACGCGATACTGATCCACGTGCGATTTATCATAGCGCTAAACCTATCTGTAAGTCAACTGGGATTGCCAATAGTTTAGTTTAAAACTACTGATGAAACTTGAGCAATATATGAGATCTTTGATATCGAAAGCATCAGTAGTTTGAAAAGAAAAATTGTTTTCAACGATAACGACGTATATTAAGTTGGTACTATAACATCTGCAGTGTTTATAACAAAGACCACTATATTGGCTATAGAACTATAAGTATTGCAGCAGTAATAGAAATGTCCAATATCGGGATTGTGTTGGGAATTTGGGAACGAGAAACTTTCTAAGCGCTCTCGTCTGCAATTCTATTGATATTAGTTTGATTAAAACTAGAGTTGGGATATTGAGAGAAGCAATAGCTACTTGTATAACACTTATATATGTTAATGGCTACTCAAGGGACTTCTAACTTCGAAACTATGAGAATTGACTAAGTATATCGATACTCAGGAATCCTTTAAATCGATTTAAGTGAGCCAACGCTCAAACATTGAGCTGTTTCTTACTTCAATCTATAATAATAAATCGTAGTAGCTCGTTTCATTGAGGATCTTTCCATTATGGTATCCCTAACCCAGAATCCTATTGGAGTAATTCTCAAACCCACTATTAATAACTGTGCAATGGTACGATAATCTTAGGGTAACGTAAAAACTGCTTACAAAACAACAATAAAGACGGCTGTGTCATTACAAAACAAAGCAAATAAAATTACAGACCATTGCAGTAACATTAGAAAGTAAGTTTCGTCATATAAGTAGCTATTCATCGGAATAATGGGTAGTAAAACGTCCACCGCTGCTCTTGAGAGCTATAATGAACTGGTAATGCGGCTACACATAATATGCTTGCCGACGTGTGGGAGTTATACCATTGTGCCCATTGTGATGTGTGCGTACCCCGCAGATACTGTAGGACGAGGAAAGCGCCGCCAACCAAACTGATGGGAACCCAGCCCAAGAATATAATGAAAAAGATAACTGATAAGATTAGCCGTTTTAATTAAATTCGTTATAAACTGCGTATCTACTCTCGTTTTGATAATCTGGAGATTTGTTAGCTAAAAGTAACAGGAAAGTTAATTATTGTTACAGACAACAGTATGTAAAATACTCGAGTTATTGTGTAGTCATGCAAGTTTAGACAATAGAATTTATGGATGAGAATACAGTACTGACTGATTTGAATTCTTTCGTAGCTCTAAATACATTGCAACACAAAGATATTCCACCTAACATTAACATACTGGTGCTTATGTCAATGACATCAATTATAAAATTATTAGACTCCCAACGCTGTTAAATCAGCTGTTGGATTTGAATGGGACTTCGTAATAGTAAAAGTATGTTCTCGGGCCAGCCGCACTGTTTGGCCAAGGACTAAAGCGCTTTGTTCTCTCACAGCGATACAGTACCATTGTCGATTTAACTATTATTTATCTACTGCCGATAAACATTATCTTGTATTTAATTTAAATAGATGACTCAAGCTGTTTATTACCGCACTCAAACTTAACAGCCTTTTGTCATATTCTATCAAGATATGATAAAATTTGTATATTAGTCTTCAACTGTTATCTTCACATTCCTTCATTAATGTGTTATAATCTTCAGGAAATCAAATGGAATTATGATAACAAAGTATATTTGTTCAGAGGTTGAATGAAACTAGAGGATATTCTCGTAGAGATTTGTACAAACAGACACGTTTTTGTCGACATAATACTCGAGTATGTAATTGTTTAACTAACTTAGCTCTCAGTGACTACGGTTAAAGTTTAATAAAGGTGTGCGCGAACAAGCCGTATGATGATAGCCTCACACTTCGTTGGGCAGAGTCTGTTAAACAGACGAATAAAACTTCACCGTTGCTAAAAGCTTTCACGTAAAGTTTTAACTCGATGATAGATTGTACCATTATGTATTTACAAGGCAAGGAAGAAAATAACTTGCAGAATATCTTATTTTGTGACATGCTTTTCATTTGAAAGTATGTATGGTATAAATTTAGAAATAATGTTGAAGCCTTTTTTTAAAAGTCGATATGCAATCGGATAAAAAAGGCACATACAAAATAAAATGATATTCTAATAAATTGCAAGAAAATACATTTCGGCGTAACCAAATACTAAAAACGTTTGTTCGCTCTATGTAACATTGGAAACGTGTGTACTTAGTTGCACGTGCTCTTAGATATGAGACTCCATTGTGCCCTATGTGAGTCAGCTCCGGTCCCACCAATGGCGCACTCGACCTCAAAACTAGATTACCTACACCGTTGTTTTAGGGAGTCGGACGCCCATTGTTTTGCCGCAAACCGTAGCTAACATAAAATAAGTAACATTCGCATCAACAAACATCCGAGTTTCATTAGGAAATCATTTCAATTTGATCCAACCACAGCAAAATTCAATTGTTTCTAGGAAACGTTAAATTCGTTATAGCTTATTATAGTCGTGCGTTGTGGCGTGTGACAATACGTTTTTGTGGTCGTCACTATTACGTCAACTACCTTTCGAAGTCTTTAACAAAACCATTTTCTTTTACCGACACATATTTAAAAAAACTTTTCCTATTTTTGTAATTAGTTCTTGTTTCACTTTTAAAAGCGAACTTTTGCTTTTAATCATTCGAATTCTAAACTTTCTTTCAGTTAAATAAGAAAGGGAACATTTTTCATTTGAGGAAGATGTTACTTTAATGCGTTTCAAATGTAACTTATTTACCTACATTTTACATCCAACATTTTATCTATAAACAAGCTTTGTTTTCAACAGTGGGAAGGTACGTTTAATGAGATTACTAGCATTTCGAAGCCGATATCCAAAACCGTACACGTAGGGCGCGTGCCTACTGTCCCGTTACAACGCGATTACCATTACGCTATTACCGGAGGGAAATGTCTTTGGGGGTTTATCAAATGTCTTATATCAACTTCGAACCGTAAGCTTCTCTTATCTAAAACCTTTTACGTAAACATTTAAATGGAAACTCCCATGTGTTCGATTTCCCAGTAACACCACCATTACATTAAATTAATATTACGTTCTTTCCGTGTGATCAGGGAGCAAATAAAAAATATGTGTGCAATGGGAAAAGGAACGCAGAATCTTTTAGAATCGCTTATGCGCAAGCGTCTCTAAGGGTTTTACCACAAGGATGACTCGATAAATTCTGTTGTTATTACCGGGGCTATAAAATGAGAGTTATAGTCTGGGGTGAAACGCCTCGCCGATAAAAAATTTGATTCTTCATGTAATTTTTGCTTCAATTTAATGGGTTGTTTTATATGTTATGAGTCCGGTATACATTTGATTTAAGCTATGTTTAGAATGCTAACGACGTTGATGTACTTACACATAACAGTCATGTATTGTGTTTTATAAAGTATCCAAGCTACAATATTCTAGACAATTTTAATGCATGAATAATGTATGTGGAAGAGACACAAGTATCTACCAGAGCGCTCATATTACACGATGGTAATAATGTGTGCAGCAATTCCAAAGCCTTGACGCCGATCTCAATTATGACAATCGATAGAGCAATATCGATTAGAGAATTGATCGTGCATCAGAAACGCGTGGGTTTCAACACAATGCAACAGCAGTCAGTGACATGCCACGCATTATGTTTTGCGCTCACTCATCTCACAGTTAGCCGATATTGTGTCATGTATTATTATTATAATTATATACTTTCGCTGTTGCTTGCTGCACAATTAGAGGGATGTGCCGTTATAAAAAAGTATTGAAAACTTTAAAGACTTTATTTCAATGAAAACATTGTCTTATACAGAAACATAATTCTATACTTTACCAAATAACACCAACTTCCAAGTAAAGGGAGACCTCGAGATAAACTATACCCAATTCGATTATCTAAAAGGCCGTAAGCCGTTTTTACTGCTGGCATTTTTGTGAATCCCCTGCCTTTAATGATAATTTTATTTAGGCAGCTATCCTGAAAATTCAAGAGCTTTCAACAGCTCCATAATTGCTTTACTTTGAATTTCAAAAATGTTTGTTGGACTTAAACGTTACAAATTTTATACCGATTCTTGTGTCTTGGATCGTTTATCCTATTCGTTTTATTGCCGGACACCTTGAAGAATCCTCACGGGGAAACTTTACGAGGTGGTGGCACTGACGGTTTTATGACCGGCAGGACGATATTGAATAAGGGCTCTTCAAATGTTACAGTCTACGTTTCCGTAAGCTGCCGCTATATACACCTTCTTGGATTCTTTTATGTGTACAGTGCTTTATAAAGCTTCTGCATAAATCGATACCAAACAAGGAAATGCTGCAGTCTACCGACCGCAAGAAATCTATTCTCTGTTATCAAATCTTTCGACACGATTTCGATGTGCGTGGACGTTGGATGAATAATTTATTTAGTTATTATCTCTCGCCTCTTTGTTCTTTTATTTCCTTGTTTCAACGAGACGAAAGAGGCAGTCTCGAATCCCCTCGGCGTTGCTGGCGGCAATACGGCCGTCGCTGCGCAAAAGGTTTGCTAGTAAACAGCCGACTATCGCTGCAATGGCCCTTATCTTTTGGCAAAGAGAGCCATCCTACAGAACGCGCTAGAAGCTTTTAATAATTTTATTATTCTGCACTAATGCTACGAAGAATATTTTATTAACCCTCTTGGGAACAAACGTAGGTCTTCTTGTACCATTCTTAAGTATCATCTCACGAAGTTTACTTGAGGAAGAAGGTCCTATGGGATAATTCCGCGTAATATAGGGATTACTTGGTCTTGGTCTCGCTGCAGCTTATGACAAATGGGAAAATGTCGTCGGAGCTTAACTTTTGCTGTAATACGGGTAAAGTTTAAGGTGCCCATCACCAACTCTCCTAAGTATAAATTCTGTGTCATATTCTAAGCTTACTTGTAATAAAACAGTTTGAAGTTTTTATTTTACAAAAAAATATTGCTAATCTTTCAATAATTAATGAAAATCTAATAAAAGTAAGCAAAAAGTTTAGTTTTTATAATTATCTAAGGCTTTGTTTGCTACGCAAAAATTATAGCGCTGGTACAAATATTGCTAATACATAAATTATACTAGAAATATGGAATATAAAAAATATATCTGAAATCTTATATCCCTACGGTAATAAAATCCGACAGCATGTTACTGTCCCAAGCAATACGGGAATTCTTTATCACTTTTCTGATAAGGGGAGGAGTGGGAATGTGATTTCTACTAATACCGGCTTTTAGGATCCTTCCCAGCGGGCCACGTTAGGGATTTGTCCTAGGGGCGATATCTCCTATTCTTTCTGATCCCCCGACTATCTC
Source organism: Autographa gamma (assembly GCA_905146925.1). Lineage (NCBI taxonomy): Eukaryota > Metazoa > Arthropoda > Insecta > Lepidoptera > Noctuidae > Autographa > Autographa gamma. The sequence continues at coordinate 9,956,790 of LR989852.1, forward strand.
AACCTACTCCAGCGCTTCTCGAAATGAAATTGATTCTGCAGCGAGTCTCGTGTAAATTGAAGTGCACTGAATTAATTCCAACGCTGATTGAAAAGTTCTCACAGTGAAGGGCGAATTTGAAATTGTGAATTCCACATTTACATAAAATATCATTTCAAGTCCTGATTGAAATGAGATATGATGTGCACTTCATTAATTTATTACTCGCATTTAGATAAAATTCAATTACATTCAATTGGCAAAGTATGACTTGTGCTTTGCCTGACTTTTACTTATATTCTATATTAAAACTACGTTTAAAAGTCGAGTTAGTTCAATCCACTTTTACCTCAAAAGCTTTTGTAGACGCAGCAGTCGTCCAGTTATCAGTTACAGCAATCTCACTCTAATAAAAAAACTAAAGAACATTTCAACAAGAGTTTCTCTTGGGAAACTTAAATTGGCCGCATAGCCGTTGTTTACAGGCAACTAGCGGCATCCAATAGTCCGGGAAATTATTAAGGCGGGCGGAAGTTGGGCGGCGCCCGCCCTCGACGCGTTGCCATGGTAACGCTGGAGCCTTGAATTAGTTAAACGAATGATGAACTCCACCCTTGCTCGTTCACGATTGTTGGCGTGCCAGCATGCACTCGAGTTATTCCTGAACACAGTTTTACTGTCATAGCTTAGTGAATGTCCACGCAATATAATCGCCAAGTTATAGACTGTGAATAGCTCGTTAAGACATTAAAGATTTACTGCTTTACACTGTCCCTTTGTTTTCATAATACCATTGTTCAAGACCCCATTAATTGTGTATACTATTATAGGCAGTGTCACTATTAAATTTAAAGATAATATTAAAAATAAATAAAATTAAGTTCTAAGAAGTTTTTAATATAAGTAGTTAACGAAAAGTTATCCACCTACACATACCGTGTACACGTGTACATACATATTTAATTAAGGAGCAATGATGAGGTGTAATTAATTAGAAATGCATGGTCTTACAAGGAGTGCCAAGCAGTCCCATCAGTGTTACTCATATTTAATGCACAATCCTTTACTTGACAACAATTGACGTAGTAACCGGCGGCTGTTTAAATTAAAACACAAAGGCGAAACATTATGTACTTTTGTTTATAAATATTACGTTGAATTCCGGCAAAATGATATTTGTAATTTTGTACTATATTTGTTCATTCCTATATCATCAAAACCCTAGTCAAATAATTATGAAAATCACAATTAAAATTTACTTTTGAGCCAATCAATGTTGAAACTTGTTTTATGTGCCAATCGCGTGCTTCGTTAACCTAGCATTGCTTATGAACAGAGTTCCGCAGTATAATGTTATCGTCACATCGTTCATTAAAACTTGTTTAAAACCAGATTTGACAGTTGTATAATACGGTGATTTTCACGAGTTACATTCATGCCTTAAATAAATCTAATTGCTAACAATAAAACGTTAAACGTTATTTGAACTTTTTTTATTGGATCCTTTGTTGTATGTGTATAAATCAAGAAGGGATGCCTATATAAACTTCCCTAGGGTTATTTGTGCGCTTTCTTGTTTTAATTTTGTGGATGTCGCGACGGCGAGGTCTATGACCGACGCCATCGGGTTGCTATGGCAACGAATACTTATATGATGCTTACATGCAACGAGCCTTTGGTTACTGCCTTGAAAAAGCTTATTATGTGTACGGCCTTTTGAGTTTTTGTTTCTAGTAAAAAAATCCTTTATGTAAAGAATGACTAAGGCATAACATTGCCCGAGCGCTGCACTCCATAATCCTCCAGTCGAAATCTCTTCTTACTCTTTTATTCGTTGGTTTTTAGTTTTGACTTTCAATTTATTTGTACTTAGGTATCTAATATTTAGATAGGATTATAAGAATAATAAATCTTAGTTAGAATATACACTTGTTATTGTTGGCTGTTTGGCACAGTAAGCTTCTCCCGTTTTACATAATATAATTCTGTGAGCTGGATTCACTCCGCCGGATCTATGGCCGAGGCACAAATAACTCGGAATGGAATTATTTATCTTTCCATTTCCAATGTAACTCGTGTTCATCTTGTATTATATTGGGCGAGCGGTGTCTGCATTATCGCATGCTGCCTATCTGCCATGGCTTCCGATACCAAGCGAATTTTGTTAGGGCTGTCAAATACTGACTTTGAAAATGTAAGTTACATGAAAAGGGTCCTGTATAAGCCACTTCGAGACCCTTTTCGAAACTTTAAAAATATCTCATAATACGTTTCCAAACATTTTATATTCTCTCTAGTATCCTCGAGTTACCTGCTCGGAAAAGTTTGTTGTTTTCCCTTTTTTTCTTCGTTTGTTTGATGTTTAGTTAAATTTGTGGCTTTTATGTGTGCTCAGTCTGTTATTTTTTATGCTTTACGAGTTTAAAGAATAAAACCACTTAAAAGACGACTACATTTAGTATACGTAACACCGAACGAACGAAGTTAATCGTAAAAAGGTTTTTAATGTTTGCAAGAACATACCTTTTCTATAAATAAAATTGAGCAAAAATGATCCAACATTTTCTTTGTATAAAGATGTAAAGCCGAAATAAATCATAATGGGCTTGATTCAATTTTCCCAAATCCCACATCATTTTAGGCGAGCGCTTTCCATTTCTTCCGCGGCTCTGAGCCTGTCAAAACGATCTATATTATTTATCGTCTATCAAACCGTTTGTGTATTTGTTTGCTAGGTATATTTGCATACCTACATGTGTATATGATTAGTATAACCCTGACACGTGTATGTGGGCACGTTAGCTGATGAAGCGTGAATGGGTCGCGCCGGATCCGTGCTCCGGTGCGCCCATTGTCGTCTTCCGCGTTGCATTACTGCATGCGATGGTACCGCGGCACTGTCGGCTCGTACATGTACGATGTATATGTCATGCATGTGTATTACCCGTACATTAATTACTCTGAACAGTGAAGGCGAACGTCATGTCAGCTTGAACAGGAACTGGATTTAATGACGTTAATCTGATCGGTAATAACGTTTGGTTTACAGCTGCGAATTGAAAATAGTTAGCTTCAATTCAGAGCTTACTTCATTGCTCATATTATCTGCTTATAAAGATTATTCTGTAAAAACTATGGTGCTGGCTTTATTGATATTTCTTTGAGTGTATTTACTTTACGACCTCGTAAAATCCTTTTACCCAACCAGTTTTATAGACACACTTACAAACTTAAATTTCTTAAGCAGAGTTGGATCGTATCACTTTTTTCTCGGGTTATCCACAAGATTTTCCTTGTTTTTCTGGATTATCTACTATGATCCTGTAAAAAGGATACCCACTTTATGTTGGATTGGGTACTGTGGTCACAACTACGGTTTACTCTGTTTTAACATTCTTGAGACTTGAGACAACAAATGATGTTAAACTGGGTAACTAAATTTGGATGTATGTATCACAGAATCAATGTGTTAAACATTATTATTTGAATAAAGCAAAAGCATGATTATTTCCTTTATATGAAAATTCTGAATTACGACTAAGCAGGTTTACTCTACCTGCCCATTGACTTTGTAATTTGTTTTTGTCTCGCTGTTTTCACTTAGGTGAAAATTTGGAAAAGTTGATTAATTTAGGGAACTCGTTACGTTTCGGCTCTTTGTAAGGAAAATTGTACATACAAATGAGCTGATAATACAAAATGCTGTGTTATATTAAATCAAGCTTTTACATTGTATTTATTACCACTACTACTATTGCATTATTTCTGGAATGATTTGATGAATAATTATTTAAAATGTTACTTTATTACATTTTTCTTCACGTAAGCGAGTACATGCTGCTTGTACCTATATCATACTTATTGTTAAGAAGCTTATATTTATTTTGTATGATAGGACATACAAAAAGGTTTATCAGTAAAAACAAAAGACAATAACCACTTACACATGTACCCTGACAGCTTTCAGGCTTCGTACAATCAATAAATGTCAAAACTCGAATAAGTACTTACTTTAATTTAACAACATTTCGTGCAAAAGTTACTCCCATCGGTTAAAACTTTGTCAATAAATTATATTATGTCCATTTATAAAATGTTATGTTCGAGTTCATATTTTCGTCTTCCATTGAATAATTAATTGCTGCTCTTGAGCGGAGATTTGTAAGAATGATAGCAGGTAGGTTACTTACAAAAAAAGGAAAAAAGAGGTGTAACGCTTCGGTGACATTTCTTATATTTTATGTAATAGGGCTTGATAAGCTTCGCTGCGTTACTTTATGACAGAGCGTATATAAACAGGTATGTGAAATACAATGTCAATAACTGTAAGTCAAGGTGTGTTAGGTCCTTATAGAGTAGTGAAGATTATTGCCGTTCATAGAAATAATTAGTCCAACTTATACCTAGTCATATGGACATACATGTTAATTATGTATGTAAGGCGTGGTTATACATCACATAATCAAAAATAAACCTAATACAAAATTTCCATATTTCATAGAGATGAAATATGGAAATTTTCGGTATTTCGTTAATGGTGCGTTAAGGACAACAAGGAAAACCAGAGTAAGCGATCAATATGCACATAAAATATTTATTCGCCTTTATAGCTTCTGTTTCGTTTGGGATATTTTACGTCTTCGTATTTCCATACGTTTTGCAGTAAATCCACGTGTCGTTATGTCATGTGGCAAGGTCCTTCCTTTTTCTCATTAGCATATTAGCCCGTCGTAAACGCCCACCATTGACGAGCCAATAAATCGCGACGGTAAACAAGACATTATTGCCTCCATCACGCCAAACAGACCCATATTTTCTGCGGTTGCAACTGAAATTCCTGGACCTATGACAAACTAGTTATTTCACAATAACCATTGCAAAAGGAATTTTGTTAACAGCAGGAACAACCTACTATATATTATGGTATGGTACTGCTTTATTAACGTTTAAACGTGCCTATATGCTTAATATGCTAATACATTTTCCGAGCGAATAATGCATATTAATGAGGATATAACTGTTTGCCTAAAGGCACGGAATGAATCTGTCAGAAAGATGGATAGATTATGTTATGGATGGGACACTGAAATATCGTAATTTATAGTTGTTAGGGTACTTTCTATATTATAATTTCTGGAAATAATTTTGTTAGGTTTTCCTTATTTTGTATTTATATGCTCAAAGGAAATTCTTTTAATTTAGCTTGACCTTTGGTAAATAGTGTAAATACCCAGCTTTTATAAAGAATGTGACATCCTCATAATGTTTGATTAGTAATTTCCTGTTAAGGATTTTTTTCCATATTAATTTCCAACATTATGTTAACCAATTACCTCTCCACTTTCCAGGGAACAAAACTATGGATTATAATGGAATACCTGGGCGGGGGGTCGGCGCTGGACCTGATGAAGGCTGGCAGCTTCGAGGAGATGCACATAGCGGTGATCCTCCGCGAGGTGCTGCGGGGTCTCGACTACCTGCACTCGGAGCGCAAGCTGCACAGGGACATCAAAGCCGCTAATGTGCTACTCAGCGAGATGGGCGACGTTAAGCTGGCTGACTTTGGTAAGTTGCTATAACCTATAAAATACATTAAAAAAATAAGAGGTTTTTGGGCAGACTAGTAGGGAAGCAAAACATGGTTAAAAACAAATGAGTATCGGGGCAATACTTAACAATGTTTTGAAATAGAAGGACCCCACCGCATCAGCTGTTTTGAAACAGGCAATAAATTAATAACTATGATAAATGGTCGTTCTTGACCACATTAATAAAGCAGACAAAATCTTTAAGAGTGCTTTTGTTAAAGTAAATTTTAAAAACAATGATTCTGATCATGAATGTTGCTTACGTAAAATCCTGAATCTGCTACTACGTTCACATTTAAGTATTAATTTCGTAATTAAGGGTCTGGTTCTGCGGGTTACCCAACATTTTTAAAGGTTAAAACTTTGCTAGAGATAAGAAATAGCAGCGCTTGCTTTTTCCTTTAACCTTTGACAGCATTTTGCTTAACGATAAGTCATCGTACCTGAGAATGGAATATTCACAATGGATTTCGAAGAATACGGGAAAAATTCAGAGACGGGAATTAGAAAATTTTAATATTTTATTAACTTTAAACAGACTATCTTGTCTTGTAAGCTATGACAGAAGTTCTGATTCTTTCTTAAACAGTAGTTCCACGCAATCATATAGATACAGACATAATAATACATGTTGTATATACTTAATAACACAACTACTATTATCAAGCTGCCAAGCATGATCAAAGCATAATCCCAAGATAGTTACACTAATATTGATTAGTGTACATCATAAGTGTTCCTGTAGTATTTAATGAACAAGTGCATAAATAATCATTTTCTTTACCGTCATTCTTATACATCACTGTCAAAGTTTTTATCGTATTACCATGATTTAAACGCAATGCAATACTGATATGAGCTTCGGATATAATCGTAACGGATGGACGGCTGCTCCTGAGCTCATAAAACAAGCGATGCATGTAGCCAACACGGAAATAATTCACGTACAACGTTATCTTAGAAATATATCGATAATATTGAAGAATTTAGACCAATTGTGTGCACAGGCGTGTACGAATTGCGACATCAATTGTTATTAATTGAATTTGAATTGAATTAATATTCTGTTTGTGTTTCGTTGGCCGTTTTGTGTCCCGCAACTAGATCAATAAGGACCATGATCAGAATATTTTACGTGAACCTGTTCGACTAGTTATACTTACAAACAGTTTGGTCTCATCGCACATGGCTAATAACACAAGAGTTATAAATATTCTCTCCATCCACTTATTCCTTAGTTACCATTTACGATGCCACAAACATTAAAGAGATGACAGATCGTCTCAGCTCATGATTGTCTTCCGCAGTTAATTGTAGAAGAGTTATGAGCCCCTAGCCAGTGTGCCAACACCAAACAAAAGGTCTGCAAGAAGATGGAACTATTCTTATTTATGATCGATTGTAATTTATATTCTGTGCTTGCTTATAGTCCTACATTTACCTAAATGTATCTAATAATTATTTTCCATAATATTTATGACACCCATCTACATTTAATTGGATAAATTAAACATGGAGCTTAAATATAATCTATCTGTCTCAACTTTATTTAATTAACAGCACCGATTTAAGTAGATAATACCTAAGAAAATTTCGAACAACGTAAGGGACTATTTATCAAGAGTTTTATCTCTTAATAAGTTTTTGGAGTGCCTCCCCGTGTGATATTAGAGCAAGCTAAAATAACTTATAAAATTTTCGACAGGACAAAGATTTTATCTTTTGGAAATTAAATCGAGATAATGTTACGCTTTATGACGGGCTCCTTGATATAGCGATAGTTATTTAAGTCTAAATGAAAGTTTTTATATAGTTTTTATATAGAGCGAAGAGAGTAAGTAGCTCTTTAGTGATGAGTTGATTACCTACGAAGACCGTCGTTTTGGTTAAAGGTCATTTATCGATCTTTGTCTAGTAACAGATAAAAAAAATACGAATAGTAAATATCCTTGATCGTAGAATTCGTAGACGCATATAAACTTACAAAGACGTCGAAACTACAATCAGAGAAGCTTGCAATATAAGTTAAGCGCGCATTATGGCCTAGAATTTTGGCTAAAGGCCAATGTTTGAACCGCCGGAGCAACTGCGGGCCGTGCCAATGTAAAGTGAACGCCCTGTGCATCGGGCAAGCCGCGCGAAGACTTTCAACCTCTCCAAACATCTATGTTTACTGGCTTTGTTTACTTTGGGAACACTTGTGTTGGTTTGCTAACAAGGACCGCCTCTAATCTGGTAGTCTGAAGAGATTATCAATGGTTGAGCTCAGAATTCTAGTAGGCGATTTTATTTGGATTACAATACTGTTTTAAAGTTATACACCTAAAATATCTACATTCTTGTGAAATTTTAATGATAAAAATATGTGCAGTGTATTTATATATAAACTCAACCTTGCAAGTTGCGGGGTATTGAAAGTAAACATGAATATAAAAGATGGAAAGCCTCACTTGCGATGTTTCTAAATAAAAAGAACGTTCTATTTTATTTTGTTGAGATAACAAAGAAAGGCACCGACAGTATTACGCTGGAGCGCTACATTTTGTTACTTTTACTGTTGGGAAGGAAAACATAAAATGTGACTCACAAAAAAAGCCCGCATGACTCTACTGGCTTTTTGATAAATTGTGTACAAACAAATTAGTTTTATAATTATGTTATTTCGTAGTCATGACAACTAATTACATACAAGGATCGTACTCACGGAGTGTAATAGAAGATGGCCGACTATCAAATAACACTAAAAGTTTGAACATTAGTATTCTTTTATTAAATATAAAAAAAAAACATTAAAGTTTTCCTGATATAAAATAAAGGTGGCATATAACTATGCCGGATATGTCCTATGTTACTGTCAAAACTTCTTAATATTTGGTAAAACTTTTTGACCTTTAAAATAACAAAGTTACCTCATCGTGTGGTTTTCCTTGACATGGACAATGTGGACATGACGAACGATTGATAATGCAGCTTAATACGAAGGTTTCACATTTATCAATTTTAATGTAGATGTCTGACATTTTACCGAGATGAGTCAATAATCACCCGCCGCTTTACGACCTGCTCGTGTGCATGCATAAGGTTACGACAAAACTTCATACATTTAATGCTCCTCCTCCAGTATATTTAATAATTCACAACGAACATGTTGGTATTCAGTTAAATGATTATCATCAAAAAGGCTCTGTTGTTATGCCATAATTTCGAACATTGCTTTACGTATTCTTATCATTAGAAACGCTTTATTGCAGAAACTTCAATAAATACAGCTATCAATTTAAGTATGTACTTAAACACGTCTCTAATAGAGCGTACTTCCAATACACAAAATAATAAATCATCGTGTTATTTATTTGTTTATCTTGTTTACTAAATCACTGCCAGATATATTTATAGTCCGACGCGGAATGACTCATAACATCTAGTTACTTATTCTAAAACTTAACACAAACACTCGCTATCTAAATAATGAAAGAGCTGAATTCAGAATGTTGTTTTGTCTGGCGGAATACATAAACGAATGTCTGCTTTGACCTTCGTATTTACATGAATTAAAATGGATTAATATTAAGTAAATAAATAAATATGGACGACATCAGATACTTTGCTCTGAACCCAAAGTAATTAAAATTAAAATAAGTGTTTTGAGATTCAAAGACTACGCGAGAACTACAAACCCATGTCCAAGACAATATAGAAGATATGTTTCCTACATTATTACGGAGGTATTAACTAATATTTATCTTTTTCAGGTGTCGCGGGACAATTAACTAACACAACAAGCAAACGGAACACATTCGTGGGCACGCCGTTCTGGATGGCGCCTGAGGTCATCAAACAGTCCTGCTACGACAGCAAAGCGGACATCTGGTCGCTGGGCATCACCGCCATAGAGCTGGCCAAGGGCGAGCCGCCCAACTCGGAACTGCACCCCATGAGGGTGCTCTTCCTCATCCCCAAGAACAACCCTCCACAGCTGACAGGCAGTTACTCGAAACCCTTCAAAGAGTTCGTCGAGGCGTGCCTGAATAAGGACCCAGAAAATGTAAGTTACATACGGATTAATTTCCCCTAACGTCGGCTTCACTATAGTGTTTTTGTTGGAACCCTCCCGAGTGTTTCGGATTACGGTCTAAATCCTTTAATCTTGTAAGATATGGATGTTTAGTAATTGTACTAAACATATTGTTTTAGAGATTTACTTGAATTTCATTACTTAAAAGCAAGCACATATTTCCTGCAGGAACTTCCTAAGGCAAATTAATGTTTACAAAGAATGTTTCGTTTGTTTTTCAGAGGCCAACAGCAAAGGAGTTACTAAAGTTTCAGTTTATACGGAAAGCTAAGAAGAATTCGTATTTAATGGATCTTATAGATAGGTATAAGAAGTGGAAGGCGCAACGGAGCGAAGAGAGCGAAACCGAGTCGGAGAATTCGGATTCGTGAGTAACTTATATTTATTAAACGGTTGCTATTTTACAAGAAACTAAATCAATTTTGTTGATGTATAATATCAGCTTGGGATTAATACAGATGAAACATAGCATTCCGTTACTTAGTAGAGAGCAAGAAAGTTAATACATATTCGCATTTAGAGGAGGTAATATGCCCGTCAAAATTTGTTTATCTCTATTTTTAGGTATACTAGCCAAGCCCGAAGGCTTCCTATCGAAGCTGAGCAATGTGTAAAAATACAATCAATCAATTCAGCCTATCGTGTTAATGTTTTACATAGGCCTCTTTCAAGTAGCGTCTAAACACTTGGCACTCCGCCGATAAGTAGAGATTGGATAATCATAATGTCATCATCATTCCCGAGTCTTTTCTCAACTATGTTGGGGTCGGCTACCAGTCTTAACGGATTTAGCTGAATACCATATTTATATTACATGGAGCGACTGCCTATCTGACCTCCACATCCCATTTTACTGGGAATCACAGTATCCCATAGTAAGTCTGGTTGTCAGAATTGACTTAACGATCAAAGATCTTTGTATGACAGCCGGGACCTACTTTAACTTCCACTTAAAGTAATTCTACAAACATTATTATAAAGACGCGGGTATAATTAATGTTGTTCGGCATTGCAGAGAGGAGTGCCGGAGCGGCGACAGCGAGGCGGACGAGCCGTGGATCATGACGGTGCGCGGCGGAGCCCTGCAGCCGCCCGCAGACAACAAGCGCCGGAACAACCATCATGATGACAACGGTAACATACATATTATAATATTATATCATTTTTAAGTTATTCTTGTGCGGTCATTGAAGGACATATTCTTCGGGCTGTTGCGCTCTTATTTATTTGTCCAGATTATTGAATGTAAAATGCAAGGCAGAAAATAGTGTATTTAATGTCGCTTGTATGTCGTGTCGTGAACGAAACTTTTCGTTTTTTAGTTTTGCTATCGACATATTTGTTATTAAAACATTTCATGTAGAGTTAGTTAAACTTAGTTTATTCAAAAACGCAATGATAAAATACTTGTTTTGAATTGAGTTCGGCGATCTAACAGCCTTACTTTGTTTGAATGGCTGCGGTTACAAGTTTTTTCTTACCTACATTTTTTTAATAATAATGTGTGTGTTGTATGTGCAGCGGTCCCCCGCTCGCGCTCCCGTGAGCGCGAGGCGGTGGTGGTGTCGGGCGCCAAGCACAACGGCGCGCGCTCCGCCTCGCCGCCCGCGCCCGCGCCCGCGCCCGCCGTGCCGCCGCACGCGCCGCACGCCAACAACAACAACTCCGCTGACAAGCTGCCGGTAAGTACACACATACATTCATATAAGTTGATGATGAAAAAAAAGTGGGGCGTACCGAAATTTCATTGACTGAAACGACCGGGATACGTCGTTATTCCCTTACTGGGAAATAAGCGGTACGAAAAAGAAAAAGCATGTCGTTGTTAGGATTTACAACCTGACTAATTACAGAGCTTTCTACCAAACTAATGATCGATTGTTAAAAAGTACATATTTAATTTGGTGCTGAAACTGCAATTTCTATCGATACAATTAGGATGCCGCATCAGCCGCTTTGTACAGATCAAACTAGCAAAACTACTAAATACATAAAACCTAAACTTTTCATTGTTAGTTATTTTAATATTTACATACCAATAACTCTCGATGATCTTGCATTTAAAAGATTTTTTTGCTCTTTCAGACACGACAGACGTCGAACGTGCAGGTGCCGGTGGAACATAAGAGCGCGAAGGAGCGCGAGCGCGACCGCGGCGACCGCGACGAGCGCAAGGACCGGCCCGAGCACACGCCCTCCAACAGAGACAGCGTAGTCTATAACAAAAACGTGAGTGTACACAACATTTCAGCATTGCCATTAATAACATTAAGTAGAAAGCTCTCGAATGCTGTTAAACTTTGCCACAAGAAAACCTTTGAACCGACTCTCAGTACAGGCCTATTTGGCCTCTCAAATTAGGGCCATAACCTGATCGTCTGCGCTACGCAGTACTAAGAAGTACATCGAAATAATAGCGTATAATACATGGACGACATCGCGTCACTTTTTAAGATTTGTGGTTGTTGTTGCCCTTTGCATTTAAAATGTCGTAACTTGAAAATAAATGCTGTATTACAAATAACTTCTTATTCTTCTTATCACCCATTTATATCCATGAGTGTAATAAAAGTTCATTTTTCTTCGTTGTTTCCAGGCTTCGCCTTTGGACCACAGAGGAACGAACAGTGAGGAGAACAAAGTCAGGAGGCACCCATACCTACAGCAACTTATTTACCCGCTACTCAATGAGGTGAGCAAATGTTTATTTTTCTCATTTATTCGGTCTTTGCATACAGAGTCCGGCCGATTTCAAATACAAATCGCAGATCAAAATGTTCATGACTTTAGTCTAATCATCTAAAACTAAGTTAACTTTGCTTTTGCTTGTTCTGGACGACACCGTCATGCTGATGCACCGCTGTTATTTGTTTTGATCAAATTGTTGTACGTGTTTTTGTAAGGTATTAGTAGACGTTTCTCGGAGTGATGGAATAACAAAATCAAATACTAGCGGAGAGGGATGCGGCTGTGGCGTTGAGTGTCAAGCGTTTGTTTCATAGTCTTTTTATTTATTTAGTAGTGTGCGAATGAGTTAACTAATAAAGCTGTCGTGATTGCAGTTGTCGCGTAAGCACGGGTCGGGCAGCGCGGCGGCCATCGAGGAGCTGCGGCGCGCCTTCGAGCACGCCGAGCGCGCCGCGCCACACCTCACAAGGGCATTCGTGCAGCAGGTACGCACTACACATACATAACACATTTTATGCTCCTGTTCATAGAGTTCATATTACACTGACTAGTAATGTTCTAGATCATAAAAGATATGAAGTTGTAGCGTATCCTTGTGTTTGATTAATAGATTGATTTACCTAAATTTTATATCTATTGAGTAAATGCAGTATTTACTTTTATATAGTTACAACTCATATTACCTCTTCCATGCCGTTACAGCAAGCACGTCTCCCGCATAACAACAATACAACGCCTAACAGCAATCAAAATATCAGTGCACCATCACTGTGGTGAAATAAAACAGTGTCTTTGATACGTCAAAACTAACTTTTACTGCAGATTTCTATATTTGAGTTTCTATAAATGGAGAAACTCTAAAAAATGCACGTAAACGGAGATCAATTTAGTATATCCTTGCTTTCTTATTAATGATGTAGTAACATCTTCAAAGAAAAAAGAAAGGGAGGCCTTTGCCCTGCAGTGGGACGACAATGGCTGAATATAATAATAATAACATCTCCAAGAATGTTCCGAATAACTATCTTATGCCAACATTATTGTACCTATAACTCCACACTACTACTCAAATTGCAGGTGGTCCAGAGGGTGGCGACCCAGTCGCACCAGCCGTCGCCGCCGTCGCACACGCCGCCCTCGCAGCAGTGGATGAGGTAGGTACGGTATGTCGAACTTTATATACCCCAGTATTGCACAAACAACTACTGCAGTCTGCACAACGGTGTTGGGTATAAAGTTCAAAGAATTAATGATGAGACTGCCTGTTACAAAATATTTACAGAATATAAATAAATAATGAATTCTTGTCAGTGTTTGACACCTTTGCAAAATCGAGTAACGAATTTAAAAAAAAAATGACTAAATTTTATTACTAGTGTTTTCTATTAGTCCATGCAAGCGAAGTTGCTGACTTGCTGGGCAGCTTATATTTTTTTATGTTAAATATGAAAAAAATATATATATTTTGTAACAGGCAGAGATGATGGTGGTAAACAAATAAGCATGTTATAATATTAATAAGAAAAAATATATATCATAATATGGTTTTAGAGATATATAATTTAACAGTTTAACAAAAGGTGAATGGTGAGGTGAAAATGAGGTGGAGGTTTTTAATGACATATTTATTGCCATATTACTTGAATAAAATTAACTTATTTATAGATTTTAAATTAAACTTACTAATGGTAATGGCATTTTAATATAAGAATGAATTTGATAAACTTTTTAGGTGGGGATATGGTTTCTAGAATCAATTAAAATGATGTGTGAGAGGCAAATACTGTTTTCTTTTGGTATCGAGCTTTGAGTCAAAGATCCAGTCGACTACAATAATTAAATGTTAACTATTTTCACTATACTGATTATTCTCTGGAAAATGCCAATGATTATTCTCTGGAATACCATTAAATATTCTAGGTTGTCGTCTCGTCAACTTATTTTTTGACTCGTTCATCCCGCGTTTTATTTTATTTAAAGATTTTCTGCTATTTGTATATACATAATGTAAACATAGTATTAATCATGTGATTTCGTGTGTGCAGGGACCTATAATAACCGTAGCGCGATGCGGCCGCGAGCGGAACACACGCCGCGCCTGCGGAATGAGACTGCACACATCTAACATACAGACGTGGCCGAGCTTGTACGACAAACGCTGCAATACACCGCTACTCTGTACACATGTACCACGGTTATCGTACAAACTCGCCATCGGACACCTTTTACACCAATTGCCATTTTATAAAGTTTTAGTAACACCTAAACCACGTCTCTTCAAATTAAAACACGTGTATTTATAGAATTGATTCCGGATTGTGTATGTTTAGTCTTGTTAAATTCTCATTTCTTAGCGCGTTTACTGTTTTAGCGAAAATATTTCGATGGACCACAGTTTTGATTGTAATGAAGCTTGGTATTTATAAGATTTTCTTCAATCTCTTATTGTTTCCGATCATGTTTTTAAAAGCCACTGAGCTGTGAAAAATACTTATGTATTTCCGGGGCTTATTGTTAAATCAGATAAATATAACTCTGATTATATATTTTGAACTGAAATCTGTCGAATGTTTTGTTATGAACACCATTTTATTGACAAGGCATCTATCTACTTGCCTCTTTTTGTTCCGCTAACAAATAAATTATGTTATTGTAACGAGGGTCGACGTAGCCGCAACCGAGTCACAAAGTTGCAATGCCATAGTGTAATAAATAAAAATATAACGTAATAAATACTTAAGATGGTTATATCTTATATTATTTTATGTTACGTGCATTATCTGTGTAAATATCAATTTAGTTGTCGCGATGACTATGTTGTGCTAACTCTGTATACATAATATATCAGTGGCTTGACACTGGCTAACAATGGTACGAGGTAAGGTCGGTCGCTGCGTATTATGTGCGGTACCTATGCAGTTTGGTCAGCACGTGTGCACGCGGCGCTACACGGTCGTGTGACCGCGTTAAGTTTTCACTGTGAGTTGTTTTTAGTATAATTTTCTCGCGGCTGTTTGTTGAGTGCTTGGGTTTGTTTTACAACGGTATTGGATCTTTTTAACTTAAATATTCGTGGAGACCTCTTTTGCTACACTTCGCCAATATTTTGCCATAATTATTTTTTTCTAAAATTATTTTTTACTAACACAATCGTTTTGTATAGAGAAGTCTGATTAGTATTGTGATCAGTCGTCTAAATTCTAACATATTTATATGCTTTAGAACTCGATGTTTGAAACTTTATCATAGAAAGTGTTAAGTGTCATTCCAAACAAAAGACAATATTGTCAGCATTTATAGATTATTTGTTTGAAATAATTTGAGTTGATTTTTTTGTGAAGTCGCTACATCTGTGAACTGTGTCCGTTTATGAAAATTGTTATAAATTTCCGTAGTTTAGTTATTTGAAGCTTAGTTTTAGTTGTGTATTCGGCTACTTACCGTTTGGAATTAAATTAGTGACTAATACAAGTTCTAAAAGAATAATATTAATAGTCCGATTACTGTTTCATAGTTTCGTTCGTATTTAGGTGAGAATAAACTTAGGATGATTCGAAGAAGGATTTAAAGTATTTTGTTAATATAAATGATGCTGACACCAATGACCATGCGGTGTCGATATAAATAAAAAAAAAACATGCTTAATATGCGACAATATTTAGCAATTGGGAGTATATAGAGTATATTATAATGAAAACTACAAACATTATTATTGCTGTGTAAAAATGTAAACCTAATATAAATGTAAATTATGTAGTATAATATAAAGCTGTTTTATGAAGTGTTCTTATAAGCATATGGAGAGTAGTTATTATCTTTCCAACTTAGCTATGAGCGCAGTGGAGAGGGCGGCCCGCCATGTTCATATAGTTAGCGCCGGCGCCGCTATCCCTAAGATAGACGGTATTCAAGTATTGTAAGTCCCGGCGGGTGGCGCTCTCCGACTGTGGCGTATTTTGCCTTGAATTTTTGTTTTGCCATGTGAAAATATCATGGGAAATGTTACTTTGATTTCGATGGAGGATCAAAAATTATTTTTCCACTTGATCGTATAAATAAAGCGTGTAGTGTTAGAGGTGGGCGATAATTGTTGATTATTGATTAAAATTAGGTGTTTGTGGCATTGGATAGTAGTTGACGCGTTGGCATCGTTGTGAGCCGAGCCCGCGTGGCGGCGAGGTAGCTACCTGTGTTACCTGAACAGTAGGTATGTCTTGCAAGCTGCCGCGCGGGCTCGGCTCCGTAGTGGAGTGTAGTTATTGTTATCTTCGGATGTTGCAGAAATGTTTCGGGATCGCGTCGTTTGGTTCATGGGTATTTGTGATCATATTTGCATAGTTATTAAAGAAATAAAAAAAAATCTATATTATTATATTATAAAAGTCTGTATTGAAACCGACAGTAGTTGTCTGTGTAGTAGTGTTAGTGCGTGCGCCCGCGAGGAAGGGACGAGTCCTGCTCCGTCAGGCGGCGGGAGATGTATTGGTGCCGTTGCGGCGCGATATAAATACTCGGCCAGTCATATTTGTTGCTAATTACAGATATAAGAGATGCGAAGTCCGCAGCTGTAGGAGTGCACATTGTGCCCACACATGTGCTCCTCGGAACGTGACGCGCGCACTAACACGTCATAATGGAATAAATTCACGGCCCTCCACTCGTGCACCAAGTTAACAGCTAACGGCGCGTACCATTAGTGTAATGGTCAATTAATGTTACAGCGTCATCATTCTAACACGTTTATGTAGGAAACAAATTTGACTCTGAAATAAAAGAAGTTATTTAATTTTGGAAATGTTTGTTTCATTTATTTTTACCCTCTTTTACACGTTCCGGAAACCGGAAAGTCTGTCTTGCATAATTTATGACTTGAGTGTTTTTATGTATTCTTCTTAAGGTATATATAAGCAGCCAAAATTACCGACATCAAAACAGATTACAAGCTTGTTACATATTCAAATTAAAGTTACTATGTATGTTCCTTGTTTTTATACATACCTGCGACTTGCCACACTGACATTTGACTTCAAGCAGGTAAAAACTGTTTCACTGAAAAACTGTTAACCATTGCAGTACCAAGGTGGGTAGTTTAGTTAGTTAACAATAAATTCAGTACAGTGACAGACAAACAAGTTAGTTAGTGGTTTTGTGTCAATCTGCCACACTTATCACTGTCGCCATATATGGCAGTGCTAATGAAAACAGCGTGTCGTGTCGAAGCTGCAGTTTCCAGGAAACAAATTATAATTTAATGGCGTTCTTGGGATTGCGTGTGGGACACGCAACAAATGTGTTTAATTTGAATTGAGAGAATTTGTCTTGAATTTTTTAGAACAATTTAAGCCTCCCATATTG
This sequence comes from Autographa gamma, assembly GCA_905146925.1. Classification (NCBI taxonomy): domain Eukaryota; kingdom Metazoa; phylum Arthropoda; class Insecta; order Lepidoptera; family Noctuidae; genus Autographa; species Autographa gamma. The sequence goes on from LR989852.1 coordinate 9,974,475, forward strand.
CACTCTGCAATATGTTGCAGTAGGGACAAGCAAATCGTATTTATAATTGTCTTTGATTTCTGTCTTGAACATAATCAATTAAAAATTCAATTTGAATTATAATTTCATGCTCGCCCTGAAAAAGTAATTAAGATAAGAAATTCCTATTTCTATCTTAGTAGTTTTCTTTTCTTAATTACCAATCTCACAAAATGGACAATATACTTACCAGTAGGTATACCCACATACTGCTAGATCACCTAAAGTTGGTAGGTTGGTATAATGTAATTATTGAAATAAAACAAAAAAATAGTTTTGATATTTTACTGACTAGCTTAACAAGATACAAATGTACAAAAATACAAAATGCGCTTATAACCATGGTAATGTAGACATACAGCGAGATTCGCACATACAATAACACTTAACTTAATGACAATAATCTAGGTACGGCATGTGATGTTAATAATTTAGTTCTACAAGCTATAAGGGGCCCGTGTCTGCTATTGACAATTGCTTCAATCGTCTGAGTGGGTGGTGTCAGTAGGTTCATTTTAGGATAATTGTCATTCTACTAAATGTCAAAACGTCAAAATTGGCCATTGGGACGGCCAATTTTGACGTTAAAATGACGTTTAACGTAATTATCCTAAAATCCCACTCAGACGATTGAAGCAATTGTCAATAGCAGACTCGGGCCCCAGTATGTAAGTATGGAAGATTATAGTTATTTACAAATGCTTATCTAATATTCGTTACAATTTACTTATACAGTGGAATATATTTACATAATATGTCTAACGGAAGTACAATGCACTTGATAGCGTTACAGTTGACAATTGTCCACATTATTGAGACTTAGCCGTGGTACACATGTCGAAGTAAATATGAGATTCGAAAGCTAAGAGATTCAAAGTTCCCGTCTTTGATTGAGGTGTTGATTAGCTACAATTATATAAAATGATTTAAGTATGTAAGCGATTTAATTACTAAATGTTAGATTTACTTATTTTTGTCGGCTTTGAGACCTACATAAAAATGCATAATAATTACGTTTATTCGTTTTTACCATTAGTTCAATTAATGTTTCAGAATCATAAAATAATATAAAATAAAATGCATAATAATGCTTTTGATAACTTTGGTTGATTATGCCGAAATACATTTTCTAATTAATAATTTAAAACAATATTTTTCTTAAAGAAATCAATCTTTCGTAGGAACTTATTTACAACCTACCTACTAAGAAAATTACATTATTACGGTGATAGTAATAATAGACATGTAGTCATAATTATAATGAATAATACAATAATAGCCATGACCGCTCAGTGACTACACGAATACGGTCAATAAGTGAACTTTATTTTAAATCTGGTTAAGACCCGTTAGTCACCAAAGTGGTCCATCCGACCGCAGATGGATCTACCCACTAACTATTGTAATACACCTACATAAAAATCACTAAAGCATCAACTTTCGCGTTGCTTTCTCCACAAATCATTCATTAGGTCAACTAATGTCTTACAAGTACAAAGCTGTCTGTCTTGTTATACGCTCCACTAAGTTATAGGCGTTACTCAGTCAAGACGACATCACAATAGAATATATGGCGTTATTCTAATACAGACTTTTCAAAGAGTTGACTGCTAAAATCAGTCATTATGCACCGCAGGAAAATGTTACACTTCTTCACATTTGTCAACGTTACAGCATAACATTTTCGACGGTGAATCACCTCACGTTGTTTACCTACTCCTTTGAATTAACCTTGCATGCGCACCTAATACACAATACTAAAAGATTTAACTCGTATCATGAATACGTTGTTTTATTATGCGTCAACAGAGCGTTCAATACGGCTTGTGTTTACTGTTAGATTACAAATCAAACAGCGCTCACGCGGTGACTCATCACAACGTCTCTTATTTAATCATCTTAAATATCACAGAGGTATTAATTACATAATTCAAAATGTCGGTGCACAGATCACCACGCTGTATACACTCTTCGCTTGACATTGAACAGTCACATGCAGGATTAAACATCAAGTAATCCGCGTTAGCATTAAAGTGAAGTTGTTTTTCTAGCATGTGACGTCAGATATAAGCGTTTAGTGTCTGGCAGCGAAGAGAAAACATCGAGAGATACCCAGTAATGGGCGAGGCGGCAGATCATATGCAAAAAGTATGCGACGATATTTTAATCCCGCTCCTGTCGGGACGTGTCCGCAACGCGGCGCGGTGATGTGTGAACCGACCTTAACACTTACAACTACGGTACAAAATGTATTCTAGTTACAGAATGCGACACGAACACCGGACGAATGTAATTTCTTCATCGCGCTAGTGTTGATCACAGGCAGTGTGGAATGGAATATTGGACAGCGAGGGGCCCGATTACAAACGAATTATAGAAATGTAACCATTTGCAGCCAATGCAATGACTAATACTTTCATAGGTACATTTAGCGCTCTACATTGCAAAAGGTTACTTTCACAAATGATGTAGAGACGTTTGCAAAGACCCCTCAAGTCCGTTTGACCCTGATCTTCGTCTTTCGATGATTCAGCCAGCAGGTAACACCTATGGGGAAAAAAACATGTTAATATATGAGAGAGGAGCGCGTTCCATAGTGACTCACAAGTTATGTGACGCGCGAAGTGACTCAATCTTGTTAGCCACAAATAATGGACTATTTGTTGGTAGGTATGTGCCTTCATATCTATAGGGTTGTGGTTAAAGGCGGCCCATTTAGAGCTTCATGAAACAATTTATATCCTGTAAATGTTGTTCCCGAATATTAGTGCAATTTAAGTAATTTTCGAGAACACAAAACCGTGCTTACGTTAGATTGTGTTATGTAGAGTTCAAAAATTTTATAACGAAGAGTCAACAACAAACATGCACATGTTTCCTTCAAATATATCAAAGTTTTGTTGTATGAACTTTATTTTTGCAGTCAGCATATTTCTTTATTGGCATGTGAATGTCGTGAGAATCACATGTTTGACGTGTATGAGTACTCGCGGACGCACGCTACTGTTTCCTTTGTGACGTACGACGCAAAAGAACAAAATACCACTAGTTTCTTAAGCTCACACCGTTGTATACCGATATTGAATATTAGACACAATACAACATTCATATAATAAGTACCAATATCGTAACTACTATAAAAAGAAACGTTAGAAAACAGCCAAGGACTTATTGTGCAAGTTTTATTAAATACAAAAACGAAGTATGACAAATGGTATTTTCTTATGTGCAATTCTATGTGGTAAACCATGAATAATACTTGGCAAGCTTTGTAATAATATCCCATGTTATGTGTTGTTCATTGATTTCTATGTAAATTAGGTGTGGCAAGGAACGATTGCTTTAAATAATAAGGAAATGATGCTCTTCCTACGGCGTTGTTAAATATTTTTCTCATACATGGGCACGATAATTCACTTAATGTTTATTCTAGTATAATCCAGTTCAGCATTAACTGCCTTTCATTTAGACCAGAAGCGCAATAATAAAACCGGTAGAATGACCACCGAGGCGACTTACGCACGTATAAAAATGAGTTCATAAAAGGAGCGCTGTTCAGCTTATTACTTTGTCAGTAATATAGTTGGTGGATACAAACATGTCCCTTATTAGACAAGGCATCCTGCGTACGGGTCTTGACCTTTTATCGGGCTCATGTATCAAGTGGTCAGTGAGCAGTGGACGCATAAAATGAACGGCATTCATATTGGAGGTGGGATTCCGTCGCAGCGACTCTCCGTACGAGCTAAGATACCGGTCGCAGTGCGTGCTCTGCTTTCGTACACACGTACTTATTTTGAATGTGTCTAGAACTTGATTTTTCGCAATGATACCGTCGAACGTTTCATTCAAGTTTAATAGTTTAATTCTACGTTAAAGCCACGTTATGAAACTAAAACATTGCTAAGTAGTTTATGTTGGTAATACGGATATTTCAGATCCGTATTATCAGCATATTTGTTGTAGCAACAAATCAAATATCTTTTGTGAAAGTATTGACACTTAGGTACTCGGTTATGTAGTCGCATTAAAGGAACGTGCCCTTAACCCATCCTAAAACGGGGAACGTCTTGATTTCGTCAGACGTTCTATATCGGTAAGATCATTTTAGCGCGCAGCACGACGGTAGCAACTTAACTGGCAACTTGTATAAATACACGCTACTCATTAGCTTCCATATAATGTGTACCGCTTTAGTCTACAAAGCTAGTCAAACACATTGTTTTTAAGATTTTTGTAACTTTTATTATAAAGTCTTTCTTTATGAGTCTTTCTTTACTGTGAAAAGTTTTTGGATCGATAATCGGATAACTAAATCTTTACCTAACATCTATTATAGAACGAATCAAAACTTAAATTAGAAGCTACACGAATATAGCACAGTACCTTCAAAGACAACAAAAATGAAACTTTTATTTTTAATTTGCATCTGTCCATTTTGTTTTTATTTTTTGTGGGTCAAACAGCAATGAAGTTATTTCCGATCAATTGAGAGTAACAAGGACTGATTAGCTAAGAGATTAGCGGCTTGTTAAGATGATTCAAATGCAAATGTAGAGACGACAAGTTAAATCTATTTTATTATGATTAGTTGTAGCTGACGTGCCCCTAATTGAAAGTTAATTGTGTTTGCATCTATTCAGGACGACTTTAATGCATTGTTTTACTTATATTTATTAATTATATTTTCCTTACACATTACGTAGGTGTTAGATTTTCCATACTGGTTTGTGTTTCAGGAATAAAATATGACAATCTCATGGGCACAGTAATTTCTAGGGAAATGATCTATGACTGAAACTGTGCTATATATGTTTACTAACTTGATAACAGTGAATGAATGTGTCATTTATACATCATATTTTATTTATGATACACTCACAAGACTAACCTTATTTATCTATCTAAATAAACATGGTAGCTGATATGAAGACTTAACTCTGTCAAAGCTTATTTAATTTATACAATTTCTTCTAAATTTCTATGCCAAGACAGAGACTGTACAATTTCACAATATGTAATCATGCAAAATGTATCATGTCAAGCATATTTCCTACTCTATTTCCTAGACTTACGCAAATGTTTATCCCAAGCGGTGATCAAGCCCCTAGCAAATCTCACTTAGCTACAGCACTAATTGAACTGTCAAAATCTTAACACAGCGATCTTAGAAATACAGGGACAGCCGACTGCACTTTACTATAGTAAAGTGCAGTTTGTATACAAAAGACAACCTACCTGCTATGAAATAGAGTCGAGGTAAAAAGTTTACGTTGGACATGTTGTATGTCTGTTAGTTACGCTTAGCTGCAAGAACTACTGAATGGATAAGGATATAATTTGGTATAAAAAAAGTTTATATCCTGGATTAAGAAATAGGATATGTATTATACCGATAACTATACAGGAGCAAGAACTGCGTGGGTAAAACCAGGACGCTACTAATGCAACATATTAAATTAATAAACACACCGTTTTAAACAAACATAAATGTATTAGCATTAATTTAATTTATAATCGCGACGTGTTAATCGCTTTCGAGTAACATTAGTTGTATGTGTGAACGAGCTTTGATGAATGATTCACTACGAAGCATCGTGCACAATGCCAGTAAATATCTTGTTTTATACATAATATAGAGAAGACACGGATGTGGGCAAGTGTTGTCTTTCTTTGTGTCAAGATTCATTTAATTATTGTTGTAGTACACTAAAAAAATAAGTAATAAACATGTCACAATATGGACCTGAGATACGAAAAGCGGTGGGTATTATTGGTGTTGTTTTTTTAGATTTAAAACTGCTTAATTTCGACTTTAATTAAGCTATTTCGTGACTGCATTCAATGTTAAAACAAAACTTTGAGGTTATTCTAAATTATTCTGCGAAAGAAAATACTGTTGCCATTAATCAATACATTTGATGAATTTTATGTAAAATCCTCGAAACTAAGTGGTCCTGTAAAATAGCTATATACCTGCCATCTTTTTCCCCTTTCATTTCCTAAACGCCTACGAATATCCTAGGATTCTGGTTATGCAAATAGAACCATTAAATAAGTAGTAAGTTATCTCAGCGTTACGTGGGTGGCACTTACGATACTTGAGCAACTACGGTACAAACTGTTATTGCTAAATTAATAACGACGATCGCCGTCAATTCTTAGAACCTCGATACAATTTTAACGCTAAATTAAATTTCCTGGACAGACTGCGGTTGATATAACGTTGAGTTTCATATTTCTTCATAGCTTTATCAGAACAGGAATATTTGTTTTATTGTTGTAAAGTCTATGTTTGTATAGTAGGTCCTATTACTTAGTAAAACCGCATACAGGTCGGTATTTTACTCTTAAAATTAATATTAAATTATAAGTGCTTACAATAACAAGTCTACATTTTCTTTAAAAGTCCTTTTTTATTATGTTTCAGTTTTGAAATACGTGTAGGTAAACATAATGAGGTAAAAGGGTAATTGTAACCTCGAACACACATTACAGAACGTACTTTATAATTAAGAACTAGGTCTTTCGTAATTAGTTTAAATTATCATTAAAACTTAGCGTTCAAGTAAGTGCACTTTAGCAAGACGTAGGCTAAGAAATATTGCTAAATAGCGTAAAAGATTCATAAAGGTTCTATTTTTAACTTGAGTGAGGGAGCACGTGACTGCTTGTCAAACGTTATAGTTAGCACCTGTCATTAGGTGGACAAACAACGCAAGTATTACTAAAATATATACTTAGATACATAGGTATAACCCAAAATCATCATTGAAAATATGGAGATAAATAAATTGTTGAGTTGTTGTGTGTAGCAGCAGAAACCATTGACCTATCACTGTCAGGGTTATGATGTAATATCAATTACTGACGTCAATTCTCATGGGATAATTAAATAACAGGTTATAATAATAACATATTATTATATAAGGATACAAAAACCTGCACGTAAGGAAGACCTTTTAAGATAATAGAATATTAATTTACGTATTATTTGTGTTAAATAATTTTATATTTACACAAATTCAATTTAAATAAATTAATTATTTGTTATTACAACGAGAACGATACAAAGTCGAATCCTTTTGATTGATTGAACAATTAACATCGCAGTGTTTATTACTGTAATGAGCTATCAATCAGCAAACGCAACGTAAGTTAATCTCTTTGTCATCATCATTATACAAATATGTCACAACAAGTAAAATAAACTTAAATATACATTGTTTATTGTATGATCACACTTTCTTAGTTAAGAATTAAAATAATACATTTTGTATCACGTGTTCTGAATCAAACTTATTAGAACTAGTTATTTAAATAGAGTATTGGCGAATCTAAGTGGTATCGATAAATCTTAAAAGTAGTAGCGGTATTTATTTGTTCCGGTTAGACACCGGCAATTTTGTGGAAATGGTGACTAACATATCTCAAGTCAAGAAGTCAATGTTAAGGATACTGAGTGACTCACTATAAACCAAATTATCGAGTTTTAGTTGATTGAAATTGAATATATTTCCTGATATAACCGATACATAAAATTAGTTATAAACAAGACTGTGAATGCACTTTGGATTGCATTCTCTTGAAAGCCTTCAATGATTTTACGTGACTTTAACTGCTTGAAAGCTCATTCTTATGGCTAAAGCTATAAAACTTCACACTATTTCTCCGTGATGCAGAATGCAAGTAAAAGCGTGTAGTTAGTAAACTGTCACTCTAATATATGCGCCTGTTTGTGTAGTAATGACCATTTAAACGCATGGCACTGACTTAGAATAATGAGGCGATTTGAACTTTGTACATGTCAGCTTCGATTTGTTACGCGTGATACGTTTTTTAAGCTGTCTGGGCTAATGGAACTAGCTAAACCAGTATTTTGATAGTCTATCTATAGTATAGTCATTTAGAGTTACGTGACTATGAGAAATGTATAGTTAAAACATCGTATAGAATTTATCGAGAGTAAACTAAGAATAATATCTTTTGGTAACTATGACACCAACTCGATGATGAAAAAAAAGCAATATGTCGTGTAAAATAATTTTATTCTTCCGAATAGACCCATTAGGTAATCTAGATCTCATGAAATAGCTTATATATTCTAACATGAGTATTTCCAAATAAGGTTGATGGAAATGGAACACTTCGATCATTGCAAGACGAGGAAACAAATATTGGTATGACCCACAGGTCGAGTGTCGAGTGTTTGAGTCAAACCTCAGGAAAATGTATAAAGTAGGACATTGAAATAACACCGATGTTTGTTTTTTCAATATTTGACTACACTGTTTGTAACTGTACTTGACTTAGAGTAATCGTGGTTACTTATAACTGGCACGACCCAACCGTGTCAAGGCGCGAAATCAAAAATATGATAGCGCGAGCGATACGGTCATTAGATCAATGAGATTTAGTTCATTTATCGCCTAGAGAAGGATAATTTGATTACTAAGTAGCTGAGTCTTTATCTAAGTGGACTTATCAAATAATGTACATTAGATGTGCAGTTGAACATAATTGGTTTTGACTACCATGTGCAAATATTATACTCGTAGTTGATCTCGAGAAATTATTAAAGGCTTTTGTTTAATGCACTGCATTTATATTTTCTTCATTCGTACCACGAAAAATGTTCGTTTAAACATCAATTTATTAATATGCACCATAAAAAATAAAACTTATAAAATTTGAATATTCCTTGAATCAGGTTTTATCTCTATATACATTGCATTTATGAAAAGCTTGGAGATAAAAAGATTAACATAATACATCTAACGCGCAACTTAACACCGTTCATTAAAAGGGCTGTGAACTGACAACACTTCTATTTACGTAAAGTTTTATGTGTAATTATCTGCGGAAGTGTCTATTAGCGAAATAGTGAGTAAATTAGACGGTCATCATAGCCCACGTCGAGTCGCGACCATTTGACTGTGACCTCGACATCTCATTCGCGGGGTATTAGCGAGTACGCTTACGTTACGTTACTCTTGAAACTATCGAAAATTGAGACGAGAAAGAATTGAAAATAATCTAGGTAAATAGGCGAGTTTTGACTAACGTTCTTTAGGACTGTGTGTAAAGTAAATTCCGTAATTTACATCCGCTGTTAACTATCTAGCATATTTTTACATTTTCTGGAAGTACTAAAGTATGCCCTTTAAATAAATAGTATATAATAAATCAATTACTAGTTTTTTTATATAAACAACTCTAAGTAGGTGCATTGTTTAGTATCGTTACTGACTTATGATGGCATTCAAATTGTAATATATTTTTTCAGGATTATTTACCTGTCATTGTATTCAAATTTTTATCGCATTATTAATTAAATTTCTAAATCAGGGTTTTCCTTACTTGTATTGTGACCAATTTTCATTGTTTTATACACGATAACATTGAAACATCAATTGTGAATCTTTTTCAGGAAAACAGGCATAAGGAAAAACTTCAATCTAAATTATATTAGGAATATTTATACAAAACATGAACTAAATACGGATAAACATTGGTAATTGCTCCCTAATAAGTTACCTACGTCCTTTTTTTGATAGAATCTGTTTTTGCAGAAGTTATTTAATAATTAAAAAGTAATTAATAAAGAAGTTTGCCTATTTAACATATAAAAACTACTTTATCCACATTCATTTTAAGTAAGAGAATAGGCCACTGCCTCTTAGACAAAAATCCCACTATTATATAATTACTCGTAATATCCCTACAGTTATTACAAGATATGAAGATGCGGATTTATTTAGTAACTTAACACCTTCAAGCTTCTAATTCATTCAGTGAGCCTACAACTGGGTTAATTGCTTCAATATTTTATAACACTTGTTTGTATCAAGGTTCATTTGAGTGCATGTGCACACACATGAATCCTCACGTCTTTGAACGTGTAAGTTTTTGCCGGCGCGGCGGTCGTAATGTCAAGCACTTAGTAGATTAAATTGTACAGACGTCTACAGGTTGGCAAATAGCTTGTTTTTGTTGTACTTTTACATGCTAGACGTGAAATGGCATTGAACTTTGGCTTTAAACCTTTTCTTTTTGCTTTGATTTTGATGTTTTAGCTTAGTATACAACATGTAGCGTTTAGTGAAAAGTTAGCTAGAAGCTTTTTAGTATGTTATTTTAAATACAAAATAAGTCTTTTTTTATGTAACCAATTTCGTTTCCTATTGCTGGGCAAAGGTCTACCCCGTCTAACTCCAAACTATTTTGTCTCGAACCACATAACACTAATAACTTAAAGTCTTTATACATTTTATTTAAAATACTAATTGAATACCATAATGTTATTTTGTATGATGATGTCACAAACTTGTGGTAATTTTTCCTTTCAATAAACAAATTCAATGTTACAAACATGTTTTTCCTGTGTGTTATCACTGACGTTGGGATTTGTTCGTCCATTACTGCGTAAGACGCAATTATAATACGCATTAGGTACCAAATAGTGATGTGTCAGAGGATTAATTCTGATTTATTAATTCAATTGGAACATGTTTATTAATTTATTTGATAGTAAGTACACGTAAGTCTCTAGAGCCAATGTCAGACGCATTGGCATTGAATAAATGTGTATTGTTTTCCTTAATTTTGTTCTTTTTTTTATTTCAATTTCATTTATTTTTAACCTTTGCAATGTTGAGTTTTAAATGTTTTTTTTCTCGATACCATTGGTGTATTTGTTAAACAATTTTATGGGTCCTTTACCAATCAATTGAAGTACCTACGTTAAACTCGTATTCAAAACCTTTTTTTCAACCCATTTTTCAATCTTAATCCTATTTTAAGGTTCTTATCTTTATTTAATCTTTGACATTTAAATATAGGAACTTAAAAGTTCCGTATCCGAATATTCCGACATTGAATGTGTAAACAAAGTGCTTATGATATTTCGCTGCGTTTCCTTTATGCATAAACTTGACATAATGTCCATACGAGTGTAGCCAGGGGTGCCAACTCGACGCGCCGTACTGGGGTCACAGATTTAAGCTGTCTGCGTTCACTGAACTCTGTGAGGTCACACAACACTTACCTTTCACATTAGTAAATAATGCTTTTTTGACTTACGACTGCAGACGTGTTTGTTTTTTGTGTGCTTTTAAACTTTTTAGTCGCATTTTTGTTAGCAGAACTTACTGTTATGTTTTATTATTAGATTGCTGATTAAACCAGAGGTTTTTTTACATGTCTGTCTACTGATGATGTATTACAAGTTCATTTAAAATAATATTGTGTATATGTAGCGTAAGGTACCTAGAACATTAATGTTCACTTCCCAAGGAACACAAGTGTTATAATAAAATAAATATTAACAGCACATGTCCTAATTTACTATCTTCATTCCGATGCACTGTATACTGCATAGTGCATGATACAAAGGACGTGTTCAAGGAATACGACCTATACATAAATTGGTGCGTGCTATCGATATAATTTACTGCACATTATAAATCTATTAATGCTACCGTGGCCTCGCTTTACTGATAAGCTCTTAATGTCACTGCCTTATACCGCAAATGCATTCAAACAAATCTTTGTACGGTCGTCCACACAGCAGAGGTTGTAACGACATGCGAAAATCACTCTTATTTTTATTGTTATAAAGATGTCATGTACAAATGTTGTTACTGATCATGACTGTACCTATTAGGTAAGGAGTAAGTTGTTTCTTGGTATTCGTGATATCATTTCTAGTCGTAAATGACAACTGATGCTCATGGATCATTGCTATTGATCGACTATGAGGTAATTCTATGAAATGTGCTTGATGTTTCAGACTACTAATAGTATTTGAAAACAATATGCTTCTAATATGTGATAATTTCTGAAATTTCTATGACACGAACCATTAAATAGGATTTTTTGTAGAGTGTAGAACACTCGGTACTACTGCTTTTAAGATATTGCTTTATTCTTTGCCAAAAACAATACTGTTTCACAGTACTCCAGCCAACATAAACCTTACTATAGTTTTCCGCTCACTGTGGTTTCATGCCAATTATCACATTAGTGGTCATTTATTTCATTAGCCATTTATTCCGTAGTAATTACATTGATTTTCAACATATTTACCGCGTATTAAGTAATAACCTTATCTCCTCCATAACTCACAAAATATTTTTCATATTTACCATAGCTTATGGTTCTGCTTTAGTGGATATAATTCCATAATTACACAGATTGGATCGCAGTATCGAGATAAGAGATGTTTGTGGGAGATAATGCGAGTATAAAACTCGTTTTAAAAGCCCTGGAGGCTTAAATATAAAGATAGCTGTAAATTTTTTATAGCCCTTTTACTCAATAATACCTTTAATTCGATTTGACAATTAGATAGCCGATGGTCATTAAATTATTGTAGCTTGCACGTGTCACCTAAATTTCACAATGAGTGTCAATCGATGAGTTATTTATTTCTTTTTTAATTAATCATATTGTAGTGGGAATCCCATGTTCTCAGGAATTAATGTTTAGAAGTCTATTAATGTGCCTTGCAATTTCCTCTAACGCAAAGTCTAGCAGGAAAAGGATTTCACATCTAAGTACAAAAAACCATATTCGGGATGCTACTTGAGCATAATATTAGTAACATTATTGTGTACATAACTAAAGCACAAAAATAACACATTGGTAATTTTTGTGCACAGGCAAAAACAAGAACAGTAACGCGAATTCGCTAAATTAACCTTCAAATGTATTTTCGAAATCGTTCTTACTACATTGGTATGGCAAAAAAACTGCACACGACTGCAGTTCTGTGTTAACGATAGTTGACTCATCGTTTTCGAAACTAATGGTGGAAGCTGACATTTACGAATGGTGCGGAAATAGTGCATGTTTTTGAAGGGAGGCTAATTATGTTTCATAGCTTGTAACGTATATATATTCTATGTATTTAAAGTACCCTGTCCATCAAAAGTCTTTAACTCTTGATAAAGGAGACGCGCATTTCTGTGTAGTACTTCAAGTTTTAGTTAACAATGATTGTTTTTGTTAATTTTATAATTTTGTTATTTGTTTTCTTTACGTGTTACTTTGTTCTTTGTTCTCTGCCCTATATGGACCATAATATACCTAGCTCTTACTGTAAAACTACTCTCTTTTTAACTTCTGAACAAAAAACATTGAGTATTGATTACAAGCATCGGCGTAAGTATTTGTATGCAAGTCCACCAAATTATTAACAGTATTTCGCTAGTAGATTGTTTGTAAGTAACAATAAAGTGAACGGGTTACTGTAGCAGTTAAAACATCAAGGTTGCTTAAAGAGAGTAAATAATAACGGCCTTTGATTACAGGTTGTAAAGATCCAATAGGGAGATAACAAGCCGCTAACATTTCGATAGCTTTACTAATACTAACAGTTTTATAATTATGTATAGTATAAATCTTATAATAATTTTACTCTAAAACACAGTAGGGGACAATTATATCGGTTGTAATATTGAACGTGTGTGAATAAGAATGTGTGACTTAGTCACGTTTTTGCGACACACACAATCCAGACAGTATTTTTAGAAAATATCCTAATATTAACGGTCAATAGATTTGTCACAAATTGTAGTTTTTCTACTGTCTCTTTCGTTGCTAAGTAGGATTAGAATTGATTTATTCAGCTACTAATATTGCTTATAGAGCTTTAAAAGGGCTTTCGTATATTAGGGGATACGTCCCAAAGGCAATATACCTATATGGTAACACTTTCCTCATTCATTCATATTAATGCGCGTGAAATGATCTTAACGTCACGACTAATGTAAATTAAGAACGTTTAAATTATGCTTAGAATAATAAGTTGCCGTTGCATCATTTACACTACTTAAAACCAGTTTATTGAGATTCTTACAATTTTTTTTCTATAATATGTAAAATGACTTTCATCGAACAAGGAAAAATTCTCCCAAATTGGATTCCAATTTTGTAGGCACATACCAACTCAACCTATTTAAAACAGTCTATATGACACTCAATTTGTGAGTAGATTTTTGTTATCGGGTTCTGAAAGGCTGTTCAACTAAATAAATTGTCAAATTAGAACCAACAACTGATGCCAGCTCGACATCAAATTCGATAAACGTATTTTTTAACTAACTTTAAAGACTTTCAATCTGTCTATAATAGCAACAGTGGATCGATTTCTAATCTTTTTGGCCCACAATAGTGTGGTGGTGGTGCCATATAAATTTGATTAAAGTCAGTTCTGTCTTACATTTATCAGTTAATCAGTCCTTCAGAAACGGTTTTCTAACCAAAAAGATAGTTATAACTCACCATAACTACCACTTGCCGTAGGTAGGGTTCTTGAAGGAGGAGGTAGGCGGCTTATAGAGGGGGTTCTCCCCGCGGCAGTCCTCGGCGTCAATGTTCTGGTACTGGGGGTCGTTGAGCGGGACGGGCGGGATCGCGTTCATGTGCTTCCACAGCATCACGCCGCCGACGGCCGCTACGGCTGCGATGATGCCCAGCACGCCGAGGATTATGCTCACTGTGGACAGAAGTGACGTTGTATTAACTGGTATATTATGGTGATATTAACAGGTAGGTGTAATATTTTTATCTTTTGAAGTGCCCAACTAACTGCAAGGCAAAGGTCTTCGTTTCCACGCTTCTGTTAAGAGCTAGTTGTTGCCATGTCTTTTTGTATGCATCCAGTTCATCCCTAAATGTGTTTCTTAAAAATATGAATCCTTAAAATCTGATGTATTATGAATTTCTGTTGTATTTGTGTTTAGTTTCTATTGAATCATCTTAATGAGCTTAGTTATTTAAAAAACCCAATGAGGACGATTTGGACTGGATTTAAAAAGATACATGAAAATATTCAAATATTATCTTCAGATAACTTATATATCTGATCGCAAACTAAGCAGAGTCTGTACTACGGTAACCAGACAACTGATAAACACACTTTTGGGATAATTTTATTAAATACAAAAGGGAATTATTTATTTTCATTACTAAGGTGTTGGGTGGGCCTAAAAGAAATGCGAAAACAAATGACTAATATCTCATAAACAAAACTGTACATTATGTAGTAGGTACTAATTATGTAAATACATAAAGTGATGTAAATCATGTTATTGTTTTGGTGCTCTCTTCCTTTCCAACACAATGTAATGTGGGCGGAGCCAGAGCGGTACTATAAACAAATAATTTGCTAATTGTCACGTAGGTTCAATTGTTGTAATTAAAATAAGAGGTAAATATCGCTTATCTTCATTGTGGAGAATGCTATTGGTGACAAATATGCGGGTGGGAAATACCTAGAGGAATGAGTACTAACGTGACTAGTGGTAGGTATAAGAGATATATTTACTAAGTATATACCAACCAACCATTGTATATACTAATATAGAAATAGAGGAAAATGTACCAGTTTCGTGAAAAGCAAATTACACCACAATAGATAGAGTAGTGTCTTTAGTAGAGTTTTTGTGATTCATAATCCTTTAAAGTAATTTATTTTCAATTGATTACCTAGCTTTTTTGAGTCAATAAGCCTACGGGATGGGAAAAAATAAAGATGAAAACTGTAGTGCTTTTATCCGTATTTGTTATTTTTTTTAAATAAAATTGTTTTGCTCTACATTTGGGATAGACATCTATAACAACAATCAAACCATCACAACTATCTTGTTTACTTAATATTTGTTACCATACATAGTTCATTGTTGTTATACAAGGGATGGGCAGTGGGTGGTCTATAACAAAGGGGGCAAGTTCGTACTACGTCACCCGTATCAGCTGTTTATAATGACCGCCTGTCGTGTTATCATATTGTCACTGTTTATCTAGTGGAGTGTAAATATTATGTCATTTTAATAGACAATAGGAAAGGTGTGTGACAAAGAAAGTTATAAGTGAATGTTATAGAATATTGATCTTGCTTGGATTGGTAAGAAGCTAGTTTAGCATCTAGTCAAATTTAAATCACGGTAAAGGTTCATCGTGTCATCAAAATGTATTATTTAAAGTTCAGAATTCACATCATTATTTTAAAATATATGATTTTAAAATAATCATGTGAGTTCTTAACTTTTTTGTATGCTATTTACGAGTAATATAGGACTGGATGCGGAAGCTGAATGCGGAAGACCGGGTGTTGTGGCGCAAATTGGGAGAAGCCTATGTCCAGCAGTGGACTATGATGGGCTGAATAATGATTTAATATTATTGTCTCTTCTATGCATATTATGATTGGTGTCGTATTTTATTTTTCTATTTTGTTGTAAAAGCTATTAATAACACCTTTTGTTTAATAGCGCGGGTTTTTCTCAGGATACAATCAAACAGGTAAAGTAACTATTTTAACAATAGATAAATATTTCCATATTCCTACTTTTTGTTTGAAAGATCCCGGAATTTATTCCCAGCTGGACAGTTTGACGACAATTAATTATAAATAAATGACACAAGTGAACGTAATTATTGTTTTCATAAGCGATAGTATTGCTAAGAGTGTAGATAAACATAAATTATGTTCTTAGAAATGATATGCCACAGCTGGTGTTAGTGTGTGTTTGCTCTGTCCTGTCAAAAGGCTGGAATTATTGAGACCATCTGTGTAAATTAAAAATTTGGTCCAATTTACTCAATTGCCAACTCTATTACTTTTACATTATGATGCAATTTGGTGTGTCAATTTAAAAACGTATGAAGCAGAAATTAAAAATGAGTTTTGCAGACACAAGAGTCGATTATTGTTCACTGTGACACAGATAAGAAATGAGTGACATGAAATTCCAGGAGACAATATTTCATAATTTTATCACAAATATTTTAATTGACCGGTGACCGACAATCTTTTAAAATTTAAATTCTAACTGCCTCTTACCTTTCGGAGTTCCGACGATGGGTGCAGAGTTGATATCGTTGCAGGATCGCTCAATCATGACGAAAATTTCTCCATCGGTCGCCTTTCTAGCGTAGTAGTCAATGCGGCATTCATTGATAGTTTCATTGCAGGCCACCCAGATCTTCCTGTTGAGTTCGTCGCGAGTATCCTTGAGGGACTCGTTGTAGTTCTGCATGGTCATGGCGTGGACGCAGCTGTCGCACTCGCCGGCGGTGCTGTTCAGCAGACAGTCTTCACACTGGCTGCTGACCATGCAGATGTCGGCGCAGTATTCCTCCTGGTCGAAGTACTGCGAGCCCTCGCGGTCCGTGTAGCAGATGCAGGTCTCGCAAGGCCCGCAGTAGCCGTTGCCGGAGCATTCCGCCTGTTGAATGGGGATAATAAGTTGTTGTGTGAAGAAGACTAGTCACCCAAACAGATCAGTTGTTAGGTGGACTTGATGGGTTTACGTTAGGAGAAATAGATGTTAAGGGCCCTTATCAGATCGGACTTGCGGTTGTGGAGGCTTTTACCCTGAAGTGCTACATATAATTGAAACTTACATAACTGAAGTCAGGGTTTGTACACTGCACATCACCACGCTTCTTGGGGCAGTCTGATTCGCTACAAAATTCGCCGGACCTGTGTAACAAAAAAGTTAATAAATATACAGTTATAACAACTCTTCTCATTGATACGGTACTATATTTTGTTTTGACTTTAAATCAAAATCTGTCTCGTTTTATTATTATATGAAAATAATATATTACACTATACATCATATAAATACAATAACTCTAGTTTGCTTGACAGTAAGCCTTCTTAACGGTAGACAGGTTTAAAGAGATATCGATCAGAGACTAATGGGCATAGTTGGACATCCTGTAGCGTCGCACTAGAATGCAGTGATAATATCCGTTATATTACATACCTATTATAGGTACATCGATAAATATTTTTGCACGGTTCGCATACTAATACTTGTTGATCACTGATATTGCAAGTTAATGGACGGTTGTGTGATGATAAAACCGTTTTATTATAGGTTGGGTATTAAGAAATGCCATTCAAGTTTAACTAGCTTCTGTAAGATTTGAAATAACATACTTGTTAATTAAGATTGCTAAATTACTAAGATCATCTTTTCATTCAATTTAATCACTGTTGTACTGGCGTCAAATTTTCCTTACGAAGAAGTCATTATCACTGTTTGGTTGTCAAATAGTAGCTCTCAGCTTTTGTTCTTCATCGGAACAACAGTAATGACTGTCTATTATCTTATTACCTTTCACAACATAATCTACATCTAATAACCAGATCGAAATAATAATGTTTAGACATGCAGCTGCTTACACAACGTATTGCATCAAAACATGGAACATTTTTAATAACCCTTTCATTAAGAGGAAAGCGGCTCTTGTGCCACAATTAACCCACCATCGAAGAACAAAGATGTTTTTGTTGTACTGAACCTAAATATTTACTACCGATAACGAATTGCGAAAATCAACCTTATTTCTATCTAGCTACGAAAGATTATTGTTTGTTTGATTCAACATGTTATGTTTCATTGTGTCGATATTTCGTTGAATTACCTATACGCGTTGAATTTGATATGTAAACTATGTTTGGATCGTCATTGGTCTTCGCAGACAGAGTGTTTTGTAAATGTCCGTTTAAGACCTTTCGTTTAGAGAGAACTAAACGGTGTTGATGTGTGTTTGTTGGCAGCGAAACACATCGCGAAGTTAAATCCGTTTATTATGTTTACAAATTAGGTATTTGCAATTCGGTAGGGTTTGTGACACAGTGGTGTGGGTTCCACTCATGTTCTTTCCTTTAGCTTATAGCAGTTGTCATCCATTCCTTTATAGGTAGAAAAATGTTTTCGTATATATTTTTATTTTCCTTTCTTCTCTACATAAAAAGAGGCCGAAAAGAGGCCGAAAACAATGCGTTCTGTGGTATTATTGAACGTGTATTTGGCTTATTTTATGTATGATTTCTACAACAAATTTGGCAGTGTATGTTTTGAAATTATGATACTTTAAACTACAGCTGCTGGTGTTATGTATTTAAATATTTACCACCTTTCGTTCTACAGTTAATGCAACAAAGCATGTTTTGCATGAATATACACTAAACTTTATTTGTATTTCAATGTCATTTTAGTTTGCAGTACTTATTCATGTTTACGTTCTGGATTTAATACAAAATTAAATGCGCACCAAACGAATAAAAGACTAGGTTTTTAACAATGCTTAGAGTAAAATCACACTAAACGGGATTTATACCTAACCTAACACGTGTCATAAAGTCTATGGCTATATTTACTTCAGGAATATCCAAACATTTTCCACGGGAAAACCAAAAAATGGACAATTCATAAATACTTATAAGGATTTAAAATCAACTATTACAGGACCTTACTCATGTAATAAATAAACACTTTTTTGAGGTGACAGGCAGAACTCGCAGTAACTACCTTTAGTCATAGTATAGTTAACAGTTATATTGTTTGATGAGCACCAGTATTATTGTTATGTTAGTTTTATTGCTTATGTTACAAATATTCTGCCAGTTACGAAGTATTGGTTGGATCAGCTTATCACAGCCGAAACGACTAAATGCAATTTCTATACCTGTACCTGACATATACCTACACCTCAAAAAAAAAGATTTCCCGTGAGAATATCAACTACCATTTGACGGCCTCAAGCAAGTAACACTATAATTATCTCGTTATGCAAATAGTAACATACCAATCAGCGTGACAAGTACACGCGCCGCACGAGAGGTCTCCGTGGTTGTTACAAAGCACGGAGTTCCTCTCCACCTTCTGGCTGCACTCGCACGCGCACGGCACGTGGTACTTCACGACCACGTGCTCCATCTGGCCCACGTGGACCGTGACGTACACGAACTCCGCCGTGGTGCCCGTGACTGTACAGAAGTCTTGTAACGGTGTGGCTTCGATCGTCGTCTTACACGTTGTCTCGCCGCATTTCGTGTCGTATTTTTTTACTTCGATGTTGAAGTTCTGGGTTGAGTTGTGGATGAGGAATTTTATCTGTTGACAATAAAGGTATGTTGAGATGGTTTGGCCATGTCGAGAGAATGAATGAGGAATGATTGACGAAAAAAGTATATAAGGCGAGTGTGAATGAAAGTGTTGGAAGGGGTAGACCTAGGCAGACGTTTCTAGACCAAATAGGAGACGTCTTGAAAAAAGGCCAGGTCAAGAGTACCCTAAACCGAAGAGTATGTATGAAGGGAATTATGACAGTGGATGAAGCGAAACAAGTATGTAAGGATCGTAGCAAGTGGAAAGAAGTGGTCTCTGCCTACTATGTATGTATGTACAATAAAGTTTAATTAGGAAATAACCAAAAGTATGAGAAGATGAAGAAATGAAAGTTTGGGTAGTTGTTAAATCAATCGCTTTAAACCGCTAAACGATGAAATAATGCCCACTGCTATAAGGGACTGTGGGAAGTAGTAGTAGTAGTAGAACTTAATTTGACAAATGCTGGTACAAATTGGTGCCTATGGTGAAACATTTGGCATCAAATAGAACTAAAGACCGCTGAATAGTCATATGAGGTAGCCTAATCCAAAAGAAATGCTTGGTGTTGGTATAAATATACAAAATTTTATGGTAGGCTGCTAGATCTATACCGAATATTTGTCTTCAAAAACAGTAGGTACCTACCTACCTACACAACGTTCTCTAGCTTATGTCAATAGTAGCGTGTTTGAGAACCACAGTGTAAATATATCACAGCTAGTAGATAGACAGTCAGAAAATATTATCATAACATGTCCAAAAATGAATTAAGACCTTCAACTTGTCTTTTAGGCTCATCATCTATATTAGCATTCACAACTCCTACTCCTATTATATTATATGTAATTATAATTATAGTATCATTATAAAACATTCTACCGTGATTATTATAATTGTCGTAATTATTCTACTCATATACAGTGGAGCATGTATAAAATGTATGCTCATTTGTTTTAAGTTGTTGTGACATGTTAGATGCAGTTATAATGTAGTTTCACAACGACTGTCATTTGTTTTCTCGGTTCATGAGGAGGAAGTTATAAGTTATTTCCTCATGTCAAATGAAGGTATTGTCACTTTGTCAAAGGTAAAACCACTGTAAGAATTACTTGAAAGAAAACACGAATAGTACCTAAATCAAAGACAAAAAAATACGAAATAGTTTTTTTATGGAAGTCTAAATCGAAGAATTAGAATAGCCAATGCTTCAATTATTATTTGGCACTTTTTAGTTTTATCAATCGATATAAAGCATGTTTCAAAAACAACAGGTGTAAAAGGAAGTAATTTAAATACTTTTTAGACAAAGGTCCTCTACTTTGTTTTAAAATCAATCCCAAAAATAAAGATACAGTTATGAATTAGTTATTCATACATTATTGGAACACCTGCAGAAATTATTAGTCAGGTCACCTGCTAATTGTGTCCTCACGTACTGATTAGGCAGTATCGCTTGCGTCGACATCTGCATGCGATGGTAATGTGTGAAATCTACATTAGTACTAATAACCATGGCTTATTGTCAGCAAGGAACTATTTGGGTTAATTATTTGAAAGATGATGGTCAGTACGAATGCGTATGATTTTTTTATGTTTATGAACAATCAATTTCATATTGAGTCATTTTAGGTACAACTCACGTATATGAAGATTTAGAATATAGTAAATAGTAGCACAAAGAAACGAATAGGTTCTTATCGTCGTAATTTTGGATAAATGAGAAGAAAAGTGATATTTCATGGTAGCTATTTTACTATAGTATCATTGTTATATCATCATCTATCAGAGTACCTTCCTATAGGCAACGTGTAAAGGCATAGAGAGCGGTTAGCTTGAGCAACGAAACCTTTTTCAACTTGAGTCCTGTCATGATTTAAGGAGTAGCACGCTTATGCAAGTCAGAGCATTCAAATTAATTATTAATACAATCAAACAACTATTAAATCATGTAGTTACATCAGTGACAATTGTTCCTAATTCGAGCTCTTCTTTTGTTTAGCACATGACGTGAATCAGGTGGATGGTTGAAGCGAATACGAGCGTCATTTGTTTTGGTCCATATGTAACCAATAAATGCTTTGTAACATATTCCTACATGTCAAATGCTGTAGCTTTAAAATTCAATCTTAACTTTAATAAATAACGACTAAAATTAAATACCATTCATTCAACTTATTATTTAAGCTTTTAAATAAATAAAAGTATTGTAATCATTACCGGTAGTTCCTTCTTAGAGTGGTATTGGATGTCCAGTCTGTCTGGTTTCATGATGTAGAGCGTTCTCTCCGCATAGACCGGCGAGACCATTTTACCAGGAACTGACATTTCTTCCAGTTCAGGCAGCATCTCTTGGTCGTCAGAACACCATCCGTCTTCTAAGGAGAACACGCAGTGAGGCGACTGTAAAAAAAAATGATATAATTAATTTTATGGTGTCAGAGTCAAAATTAAAAAAGGTCATTTTTTTTCTAGAGTGGGTTACGTAACAATATTAACCTGTTTAACTCCTAGTAAACTAATCTATTATATTTGTATGCACAAGGTTGCAGGTTCGAACCCAGGCAAGTACCAATGTGGCTTTTTCAAAGTTATATGTACTTTCTTAATTATTCTAAGACACTTCTGACAAACGGTGAAGGAAAACATCGTGAGGAAACCTGGATTCCAAAATTGGGGATCTGAAATTGCCAATCCGCAGAGAGCAAGCGTGGTGATCAATGCTCATGCCTTCTCTACATGGGAAGAGGCTTGTGCCCAGCAGTGTGACGTTTATAGGCTGGATTATTATAAACTAATCTAAGATAGTCTTCATTGAAGAAACAGTTATGTCTCGTGTTTTAACGATTGATTCGATGTGTTTGGGATTCATTTTAATTGAAAGTGTGAACATTTTGCCGTTTCTTGTCCCGTTTTCTACAATGTATAATGTAGAAGGCAGGTGTGTTTTATACTACGGAATTCGCTTAAGGGGTAGGCTCTAACTAAGACACTTATAACAAATTATTCTCTTCTATCTGTTTACGACTTGCATGCGCATATATTAACTGTACAAGATTATACGCGACACTGTAGCTATAATTCAGAATGCTTCTGATATTAATTACCACGTCTAATAATATAAATGATCCTTTGTTTATGTCATTTTAACACCATATAAGTCTTGTATAACTAATGTTCTGCTTTAACTAAACAACATAAATCTAATATTGCAGAAGCCAATTATAACCATATATTATGGACAAAGGAATGTCTTGCTACTAGGTATATATTCTTATATGGTGTGTAGTTGGTTCCTGTATGTAATTATACATATTGCGAAGTAAATGATGCGGTCCAGATTAAAACGAGAAGGAATAATGAATACAGTACTAGATGTGACAAGGGCGTGAAATTAGTTCGAAGTAGAGCGTACACAACCACATTTTTACCTTGAATGTTCACGCAGTTTAGTTACGGGGATTTTTGTTGTTTGTTTTTAGGAAATCATTGAGCAGTCATACTTGTTTTGTACTGAAAAATATGGAACGGCGTTCTTATTGTCCGTGAAATTACTGTCATGGTTGTATAATTTACTAGCTATTTAATTAGACAGACAAAAATGCGATAGGCACAAATACGACTTTGGTCGTAAATTAAATGTACTAAAATTGTGAGAGTATCTTGTCTTTTAAAGAAATTAACTCTTTGGGCTTCATATGTTGTCTTGTAAAACAGGTCGGAAGCGATAGTTGGCGTGCGTCCAACGATGTTACACGTTAATGACATTTACTGGCTGCCCGAATATAAACGTGGCACTGTTTATTAATGAACCTCTTATTATATTATAATAAAACGAACGTGTAAACAGAAATGACTGTTAACGATCACTGTATTATTTATTACCCTATAGACATGGGTCAAACATAAAAAGCTGAATATTTTTTCGAAAAGGTTGTTCTTAAATGGTTATGAGATAGATATTTATTTAAGACATATTGACTCCACATCAATGTTACACATTAATAGTACATTTTTATTAAGAATTGTCTTAAGTTCTTAATAGCTAAAAACCACCTAAAAGATTTGTATAAAGCTTTATTTTTTTTATTATTTATTTCATTTATTTAGTAATATAGGTACATGGTAATCTTATGAACTAACAGCGTCCCACAAAACAGTACAAACTGTTTGACCGTGAAAGAGATCTGTTTGATTAATGCGAGCTTCTGCCATTTATTTTCATTTCAAAGATGTGTGTTTACAATGCCGCCCAATTAACCTTTAAATCAAACTCAATACTAATCACAATTACATAATTGGCACTACTCGTGGCATATCCACTCACAATACTTCAATGTCGTGACTTGGCGCCGGCGACTACCAAGTAATGACCAAGTTGGCTCACTTAACATAATCTTCTCGCTACCTTCATTACGTATGGACTAGCGAAGTTTATGAAGGACGAATGAATAATTCGATGGAAAAGTAACGATTACTCGAGTATTTATTGTAAACAAATACCTGTGTACTGTGGTTCAAGCGATGAAATATTATAGTTATTATATACCGCGTAACTTGTTTTACAAGTTACTTATTGGACGTGTTTTATAAGTTAGGTAACGATAAAGTTATGTAGCTTATTGCGAATATTTAATAGCTGAAAATAGTCATTAAAGACACCATAATCAACAGGTGATAACTTATTAATAATTTCAGCTTTGGTCAATTTGCAGGGCACTAAAAGTTTAGTAGGAACATAAAATATTTGCTAATCATAAAGTTCTGTAATACATGCATTGTAGGCTCTAGCGAATGCGTGGGAGGCTCTCGACGTATCAACGTTGACTAGATAGTACTTGTGCATCTTCACTTTGAAATTCAAAGCTCTTCACTTGTTTTTGTTAACACATACTGTGGAGTTGAGAGTTTGTTCTTAGTGAATACGAATTAAATGTTAAAATTACGGTAGATGTATGATTGGATTATATATAGATATATTAGATTATAATATGGGAAGACTCTGTATGACAGTAGCTTTAAAAGAACCATATTATTAACCGTAAAGAACCGTATTGTTGCGTTACTCGTAACAGAGTTTTTTCTGAAATTACTGTACTTACTAAAAATCAATTTTTAACTATGTTCCTGTGAATTTTTACCTAAAATCGGACTAGGACTGAAACCTTTCTTTAAATATTGAAATACAAAGATCATATCATCACTACATAGTATAAAATAAAGTCGCTTCCCGCTGTCTGTCCCTATGTATGCTTAGATCTTTAAAACTACGCAACGGATTTTGATGCGGTTTTTTTTAATAGATAGAGTTATTCACGAGGAAGGTTTATATGTATAATACATGCATAATATAGTAGAGAAACACGGATAATCTTAGAGATTTAAGTAAACGAACAAATTTTTTGCGCTTACATTGCAAACGCTGGCTGAACCCTACGAGATAGATCAAAATAATGTACTACAGTATTGTGCACCTTAAAAAGATCTACAAAAAAGTCCGCGATGGCATATGTCTATCTCTTAAGGATAACCCACAATTACCATTTTTTATCGTTTATTTATTACTTATTTACGAAAAAGCGATTTAAGCTATACAGTATTAATCCTTATCCAATTAAGTACCTTTAATAAATTGTGCATGTAATATAGATCAATATTGCCTTTCACAGCATGTAATTTAAAATGAATATTTTCGAAGATATTACAAAATTTAAAATGCAGCGACATCGCGGTTGCGGCGGTAACGGCCGGGGGGCCGTAGGGCGCGTGCCTATACCAAGTAGTGCGTCGAAGGCTGTGCTTCGCACTACAGAACTTTATGGTTGTGTTGATATGTCGCAGACAAATAGTATAATTTGGCATTTTACATAAGGCATCGTCAGTTTAAAAACGTTTGCGGTTATGTAATATGCCCAAGGCAAAATGTAGATTGCCGTGTCACTTTATAATATGCCTCACCACAACATTTCATCGAAAATTTAAACACCATATACATAATGCCGAGGCAAATTGAAGTATTTAGTTTTTGAGGTTATCCAGCACGTCAAAAATGCTAAGGTATCCATAGACCCTGGGTCGTGAAGGACTCCTGCAGAGTATTTTTGGTCAAAAAACCATGTATGAACGAATCCATGATCGAATATTCATATATTCATAGGCTCAGAAATCAATTGCTTGATTAGGTTCGACTTTGTGACAGAGATCAATAGGTTAGGTTAGGTTAGATATTGTGACCTTGCAACAGAGCGAGCGAAGCGAGCGACGACGTATGTAATTCAAAGTTTTTCTCGAGATTTTAATGAGCATAGTCACCCTAAAATAACACTAACGTCGCATTATGACGATTGAATGATTTGACATTTTGCCTTCGGCATATTACATAACCGCAAACATTTTTAAACTGACGACGCCGTATGTAAAATGCCATATTATACTATTTGTCTGCGACAGATATATAGTGTAGGTATCAGCGTTGCACCCGAGCAAAGCCGGGGCGGGCCGCTAGTCACTACATAGTATAAAATAAAGTCGCTTCCCGCTGTCTGTCCCTATGTATGCTTAGATCTTTAAAACTACGCAACGGATTTTGATGCGGTTTTTTTTAATAGATAGAGTTATTTACGAGGAAGGTTTATATGTATAATACATGCATAATATAGTAGAGAAACACGGATAATCTTAGAGATTTAAGTAAACGAACAATTTTTTTGCGCTTACATTGCAAACGCTGGCTGAACCCTACGAGATAGATCAAAATAATGTACCACAGTATTGTGCACCTTAAAAAGATCTACAAAAAAGTCCGCGATGGCATATGTCTATCTCTTAAGGATAACCCACAATTACCATTTTTTATCGTTTATTTATTAACGAACAAATTTTTTTGCGCTTACATTGCAAACGCTGGCTGAACCCTACGAGATAGATCAAAATAATGTACTACAGTATTGTGCACCTTAAAAAGATCTACAAAAAAGTCCGCGATGGCATATGTCTATCTCTTAAGGATAACCCACAATTACCATTTTTTATCGTTTATTTATTAACGAACAAATTTTTTGCGCTTACATTGCAAACGCTGGCTGAACCCTACGAGATAGATCAAAATAATGTACTACAGTATTGTGCACCTTAAAAAGATCTACAAAAAAGTCCGTGATGGCATATGTCTATCTCTTAAGGATAACCCACAATAACCATTTTTATCGTTTATTTATTACTTATTTACGAAAAAGCGATTTTAAGCTATACAGTATTAATCCTTATCCAATTAAGTACGTTTAATAATTTGTGCATGTAATATAGATCAATATTGCCTTTTACAGCATGTAATTTAAATGAATATTTTCGAAGATATAACAAAGTCACTATCACTACATAGTATAAAATAAAGTCGCTTCCCGCTGTCTGTCCCTATGTATGCTTAGATCTTTAAAACTACGCAACGGATTTTGATGCGGTTTTTTTTAATAGATAGAGTTATTTACGAGGAAGGTTTATATGTATAATACATGCATAATATAGTAGAGAAACACGGATAATCTTAGAGATTTAAGTAAACGAACAATTTTTTTGCGCTTACATTGCAAACGCTGGCTGAACCCTACGAGATAGATCAAAATAATGTACCACAGTATTGTGCACCTTAAAAAGATCTACAAAAAAGTCCGCGATGGCATATGTCTATCTCTTAAGGATAACCCACAATTACCATTTTTTATCGTTTATTTATTAACGAACAAATTTTTTTGCGCTTACATTGCAAACGCTGGCTGAACCCTACGAGATAGATCAAAATAATGTACTACAGTATTGTGCACCTTAAAAAGATCTACAAAAAAGTCCGCGATGGCATATGTCTATCTCTTAAGGATAACCCACAATTACCATTTTTTATCGTTTATTTATTAACGAACAAATTTTTTGCGCTTACATTGCAAACGCTGGCTGAACCCTACGAGATAGATCAAAATAATGTACTACAGTATTGTGCACCTTAAAAAGATCTACAAAAAAGTCCGTGATGGCATATGTCTATCTCTTAAGGATAACCCACAATAACCATTTTTATCGTTTATTTATTACTTATTTACGAAAAAGCGATTTTAAGCTATACAGTATTAATCCTTATCCAATTAAGTACCTTTAATAAATTGTGCATGTAATATAGATCAATATTGCCTTTTACAGCATGTAATTTAAATGAATATTTTCGAAGATATAACAAAGTCACTATCACTACATAGTATAAAATAAAGTCGCTTCCCGCTGTCTGTCCCTATGTATGCTTAGATCTTTAAAACTACGCAACGGATTTTGATGCGGTTTTTTTTAATAGATAGAGTTATTCACGAGGAAGGTTTATATGTATAATACATGCATAATATAGTAGAGAAACACGGATAATCTTAGAGATTTAAGTAAACGAACAAATTTTTTGCGCTTACATTGCAAACGCTGGCTGAACCCTACGAGATAGATCAAAATAATGTACTACAGTATTGTGCACCTTAAAAAGATCTACAAAAAAGTCCGCGATGGCATATGTCTATCTCTTAAGGATAACCCACAATTACCATTTTTTATCGTTTATTTATTACTTATTTACGAAAAAGCGATTTAAGCTATACAGTATTAATCCTTATCCAATTAAGTACCTTTAATAAATTGTGCATGTAATATAGATCAATATTGCCTTTCACAGCATGTAATTTAAAATGAATATTTTCGAAGATATTACAAAATTTAAAATGCAGCGACATCGCGGTTGCGGCGGTAACGGCCGGGGGGCCGTAGGGCGCGTGCCTATACCAAGTAGTGCGTCGAAGGCTGTGCTTCGCACTACAGAACTTTATGGTTGTGTTGATATGTCGCAGACAAATAGTATAATTTGGCATTTTACATAAGGCATCGTCAGTTTAAAAACGTTTGCGGTTATGTAATATGCCCAAGGCAAAATGTAGATTGCCGTGTCACTTTATAATATGCCTCACCACAACATTTCATCGAAAATTTAAACACCATATACATAATGCCGAGGCAAATTGAAGTATTTAGTTTTTGAGGTTATCCAGCACGTCAAAAATGCTAAGGTATCCATAGACCCTGGGTCGTGAAGGACTCCTGCAGAGTATTTTTGGTCAAAAAACCATGTATGAACGAATCCATGATCGAATATTCATATATTCATAGGCTCAGAAATCAATTGCTTGATTAGGTTCGACTTTGTGACAGAGATCAATAGGTTAGGTTAGGTTAGATATTGTGACCTTGCAACAGAGCGAGCGAAGCGAGCGACGACGTATGTAATTCAAAGTTTTTCTCGAGATTTTAATGAGCATAGTCACCCTAAAATAACACTAACGTCGCATTATGACGATTGAATGATTTGACATTTTGCCTTCGGCATATTACATAACCGCAAACATTTTTAAACTGACGACGCCGTATGTAAAATGCCATATTATACTATTTGTCTGCGACAGATATATAGTGTAGGTATCAGCGTTGCACCCGAGCAAAGCCGGGGCGGGCCGCTAGTAATAAAAATATAAGAAAATTATGCTACTTTTCAAACTGGAACCATTACGAGAACTAATGGGCAAGCTTACAAGTGCCATAAACAATATTCAGGAATAAATCACTGTAGCAAGCCTTAGGGCTAATTATAAATTAATATAGAGCTAATTTATGAGTAACCCGTGGTACATGTTTATCCATTCCAGATAATTATAATGCAAGAAACGATGGGTGTGGGGTTCTACGCCTACGCAAAAAATACTATAGGAATGTGGTCTTACAACAGGATAGTGAATTATCAACTTATTACAGTATAGAACCTCACAGCGAGATTGTTTTGTTACTGTTGTAGTAAAGATATATCAGAATTTAAATGGTATTTAAATAGCTCTATTTTATTTGTTTTTATTGATGGTTTTTATTTTGAAAGTTAATCGGTAATAGTGGATATAAAATGAAGAGCTTAAAATAAACCTTTTTATGTTTTATATTTTTCACAAAATCGCTTGGTTCTAAACGTACATATGGGTTTGTTTACTCTAAATTTTCTTTGGTGTTGTGTGAAAAACTACTCATTTTATTAAGCTTTTGAACTAACAAAAACATTCACAAAATGAAGGAAAACATTTTATTTTATTTTTATCTTATCTAAGGGATTTCTAATTCTACATAACCTTAATAATCTATATCTCGGAACTTAGTCTAAATGCAAGTACCTTTTAACTCTAGTCTATTTATAATGACACGTTGCAAAGATATCTAATAAACCCGTTTGGAACAAGAACCTAGTTAATTTGTAAGTGTTTAGAGTTACAAATATGGGCATAATTGGGCTCTCTCACGGTACAACTACGTGTACTAAAACTATGCCTGTCGGACTATTAGCTATGATCTTAAATATACCATAAATATGATAATCTTTTCCTCAGTTGGTCACGTTTAAGCTCATTATTTTTAAAGGGCAAACGCTCGTTATAGTACTAACAAAAGAAAGTACAAGTGGGTGTCATAAGATTCTACAGATATTGCTTGAATCAGACTAAATTTGAATCTTTTAACTAGTGACAGTGTCTACCACAGGTCATTTAAATAAAAGAGCCTTAAACCCTATTTTAAATCTCCTAATTTTATATGCAATGATTATGTAGTTTTAACTTTTTATTTTTCTATAAATTGTAAATAAATAAATATTTTGATTTTCTATAGCAGATATGTTTGTTAAGAGTAAATATTTCAGAATTGTTGCGATTTCAAAGTACAAATGTTTTCTAGCTACGCCCTCTACTCTACTCTAAGCGATACTTTACAGCACTACTGATCGTGTGACTGAGATTGCGATACATAATACTATGAAATTACGGAAGCAAGGTAAACTAGGGTAGTACCTATCACGTAATCGATAACTTAAAATTTTGAATTTAATCGATTAATTAATCGTTAGTGATAGAATTTCAATATTATAATGACGTAGTAATTTATTGTTATAATTGGTAAATAATTTAACGCTAATAGTTTTAAAGGCCGTGATAAAATTCTTGAGTTGGCCTTATCATTGATGTTTGCGTTCGCCTCATTTGCCTACGAGACGAGTGTAATTACGGAAATAGACTATCAGTTAAATACGTTCATTTATTACATCAATTGTACAACTGATTTGTGGTTTTACGTATGAATAGTTCGTTTATAAACTTTAGGTACATAAATCTTAGGCTCAGACCTCCTGAACCTCCTAAGTTACATAAGTTACGGAATATAATATTGTATTCAATAATACTGGCAGTAAGTTAAACCGGTCGGTACAAAAATATAAAAAAAAAAACAAATTTTAAGGAATTTCAAAGAACTTAAAAGTCGCGAGCACACAATAAATACTGCGTTTATTCGAATCTTTTGATATTTGTGTTTTGTTTCATTAATACTAACCTCTCCCCGCGAAATAATCGTCATTAAATTATCATAAAACGATTTACATCAAGAATGTTTAAAAACTTTTCACTTGTACTTTTGTACGTTAAATAATTGTCAATATATTCAAACACCTCAGCATAATTTTGTGGCAACCCGTTAATCTTTAATTAACTTTTTATTGTTTTCAAATTAAGAACCATAAAAGATATCGGTTCTTCGTCTGTTTGGTACATCTCTATTCAGTAGTGTGGGCGGCTGGCGATATGACTGCGTATAGAAAGGTTGTCTGCCTGTTGCGACACTGCCAGTCCCAACCAGTTATTTGTTAATAAAAATAATAAACCTATATGTGTGGAATCTGATTATCTTGTAGTGTTTTGACTTCTTATTAATAGAGTAGAACGTTGACCGCGGTCATGAAAAAGATACACTTTTGCTCTATTCTGTTGACAAATAATAATAAAATAAATGTGGCAATTTTTGTTAGTTTATATTGTTCTTTGTTTTCATACATGCGCTCACACACACACACACACACGCACATGTACTGTCATGTATTAACTTAATAATTGATTTCTAATTATGTAGAATTAGATTTTTTGTTTTATGTGAAAGTGATTTTGTTTATCTATAACAGAGCCACAAGATACAAGCTCTGCTTAGTTTGTGGCTCGCCAATTTGCTGTATTGTTATATTCTTTCTAATAAATAAACATTATTATTGTTATTATTATTTTATTAATGTATGAACAAGGGTCATTCAAATAACTCTCTTGCTATTTGTTTTTTAATACTTACTACGAATTAACTTGCACTTGCTGAATTATGTAGTTATACGAATAAAAATCATCGGCATTGATTATTTTAAACAATAGTCCCCATATCCCTTATTATTAGAAAACAAAAGTTATTGAATTCTTGTCGAAATGAGATCACCCGCATCTTGTGTTCTTGGTAACCGCACACCATTTGAGTCATTTGTGGAGTTAAGTTTCTATAAATTTCTAAGAATTATATTTTAATCGGGCGCTGGGTTCAGTATTTTCCGCGTTCCTGTAATTTAACAACCGCAAGAAGTCTTAATTCAATTTATATATTTAATTAGAATATGACTTCATTAATATTCTGAAACAAAACAACAAGTATTAAATCGTTTATTCAAAATCACGTACACACATTGTAATCTCAAGCGTCACAGCTGTCCTAAATATTAAATTAACATTTTGCTGATTTAAGAGTATTGGCACGACATATTGTCACGTCTTGTAGCTAAAAGTAAAACAACAGCGACATACTTTTGTTATATAAAAAAAACGTTGATATTCCTACGTATTCAGTTTCTGGGGTCGTCGCACTCTGAGTAGAATACAAGGGAATCGCAAAAAGGAACCGCCAGTAAACAAGTTTGTAGAAAAATCGATGAGTTGGCTTAAACCCAAATACTTGTGCATCACTCTATTTTGACTCATTCCGGGGTTAATAACATTGAAATGTAACTGTAGAAAAAAAGGTTTTAAAATCGTTTCAATATTTCAGTTAGTGCGTAATATGTGGTTGGGGTTTGAGTAATAAATAAAGTATAGTGAAGTATGATGTGTGCCTTTACAGATTTACACGATCCCCTTATTTAACTCATTGTGAATTTGAATAAAAGAAATAAAAAATATT